>OV656758.1:10012500-20012500 GCA_927399505.1 Luperina testacea
TAATGCAGTTGAAGTCCAGCAACAGCTTCTTCAGACCCGAAGGGACTACATTAGTGACAGTATAGTGAGAAGACGACTTGCTGAAGCAAATCTGAAACCCCGAAGACCAGCGAGTGGCCCCAAACTCGAGAGAGAGCATCGAGTAGCGAGACTGCGATACGCCCGTGAACACATACAGTGGGATGAAGAAGAGTGGTCAAGAATTTTGTTCACAGATGTGTCTCGATTGTCACTTTACACTTTCGATGGAAGGCGAAGTGTCTACAGGCGGCCTGGTGAGCGATACCTTCAAGACTGCTTCTCAGGAAGAGTCCAGTAAGGTGAAGGCAGTGTACATGTATGGGTTGGCATATCTTCAGAAGGTCGCACAGAGTTAGTGGACATAGAAAATGGCACTCTGACTGGGGAAAGTTATGCCCAAGAGATTCTCAACGCGTATGCAGGGTCGTATTTAGCAAATATGGGTGACGGATCGATGCTGATGCATGATAATGCCCGGCTTCACACGACTCAGGTTGTGCAAGAGTATATTCAGGAGGTAGGTATCAGCGTGATGGCTTCGCCATCAAGAAGTCCTGATTTAAACCCGATTGAGCATGCCTGGGATGAGCTAGGGAGGCTAGTCAGAAGCTGTAGACCACCACCTACCACCCTCAGGGCACTAAAACAGGCCCTGATTGAAGAATGGGAGAATATTCCCCAACATCAGCTCTGAAACCTCGTGTTCAGTATGCCAAACCGGCTCGAAGCTGTAGTCAGAGCCCGAGGAGGCAATACCAGTTATTAAAAATTTAATTAAATGTAACTGCACTGTACTGTATTTTTGACACTAAGCTAAAAATGGCTATTTTTATTGTTTTAGATATTTTTTAAGCTAAAAATATTACTAATGTATAGTTACTAGTTTCAAAGAAAGCCGATAAAATTTGCTACAAAACGTTTTTATTTTAAATCTCTAAATTCTATAGTTTAGAAAAAATATAAATTTTAAAAATGTATTACTTAGTTTTGCATATATTTCACAAACTGATCCCTAAATCGAAAAATGGTTTTCACAAACCCGCAAGATTTTTTAAAGGACCATCCAACGGTAACATGGGTAGACGAGAAAAAAAAAACAGCATGTGTGCAATTTACACGTGGTAGAAGGTGAAACCTTCAAAAACACTGTATAATGCTTCCTGTCTCATTTTCTCCCACGTTAAATCTTATGAATTTACATTTTTTTTTGTCTCTTTTTACTGTCGCTTTTTCGTTTCATAAACTTTCAAATTACAACGATGCTAAAGAACATCCATCGATCCATCCATCCATCCATCCATCGATCCATCGATCCGTCGATCCATCGATCCGTCGATCCATCGATCCTTCGATCCACCGGTCCGTCGATCCGTCGATCCTTCGATCCGTCGATCCATCGATCCGTCGATCCGTCGATCCATCGATCCATCCATCCATCCATCGATCCATCGATCCGTCGATCCATCCATCCATCCGTCGATCCATGGATCCATCGATCCATCGACCTGTCGATGTCGATTCATCGATCCGTCGAACCGTCGATTCGTCGATCCACCGATCCGTCGATCCATCGATCCGTCGATCCATCCATCCATCCATCGATCCGTCGATCCATCGATCCGTCGATCCATCGATCCGTCAATCCATCGATACGTCGATCCATCAATCCATCGATCCATCGATCCGTCGATCCATCGATCCATCCATCCATCGATCCATCCATCCATCGATCCATCCATCCATCGATCCATCGGTCCATCGATCCGTCGATCAGTCGATACATCGATGCTTCGATCCGTCGATACATCGATGCTTCGATCTTTCGATCCATCGATGCTTCGATCCTTCGATCCATCGATCCATCCATCCATCAATCCATCGATCCATCAATCCATCGATCCATCGATCCATCGCGATCCGGCGATCCATCAATCCATCGGTCCATCCATCCATCGATCCACAAAAACACATAAAATTTCAAATCACAACGATGCTAAAGAAGTTTTCACTTCAAAAACATCCCCACTTTACGAGTACCTAAAAAAACCGATAGCGTAAAAAAATCTTTTTTCAAGATTTTATTTTACCACTTTGTCGGCGTGATTAATAATGTACGGACGCCAGCACATCAACCTACCCGAAACTGTCAAATTTTCGCAATCAACTTTGAACCTTATGCTTTAGTGATAAAGTTGAAAATCTATTAAAGAAATCTGACAGATTGTAGTAACTTGATGTGCTGGCGTCTGTACATATTATATCCATGCCAAATTATAGTTTTCTAATAGTACTAAGAGCCTCTGAGCTAAACTGCGGACGGACATGGCGAAACTATAAGGGTTCCTTTTTGACTACGGAACCCTAAAAAAGAGAAAGCCATCATGGCAATTTTTTTTTTTCTTTAAATAAAATTCATCAGTTTGAATAAGTAATATTGATTAGTAAAAATATCAGTGATTGAACTAGGATGATATTATTTTGATACTTATTGTATTTTTACCCGCATTATACAGTATGTTAACTAACAGAGGGCGTTCCCGTTAACCCGCAATAGTATAGCATCCATACATGCTAAAAAAAATATTACCATTCGAAAATAAAATGTTTTTATTTTTTTTATATTAAAATATTCACTAAAAATCGTAAATTGATACGTTAAAGAAACACTCTGTACACGCGTACTTGAAGGACAGAAATGTCGGAATTTATTTATGAATGACGGGCGCGGGTGCGGGCGGGGCGGGGCGGCCGTCTCACTCGGCTTCGTGAACTCTCGGAAACGCTCGGCCAGCATCGTGCGCATTGCGTTTGGGCATTACTACTACGAATACTATTCCGCGCTACTATTTTGATTTTAAACAGGAGGTTTCGAATTTATTGGCAATTAATTATTTTTTTTTATTCGGATTATTTTATGCTTATTTTTCTATGCTGATATTTTTATTTTAATCTATTAATGATATAGATTAACGAGTTTAAGGGAACGCCCTCTGTTATTTAACATACTGTATAGGTAGATAGGTAGGTACACACGGCTACGTATCAAGCTATATATTTCCAGTATATAAGCTGACCTCTCATTGTACGGGAAAGATTCAATTATGTTACATTATGCGATTTAAAATTTACATACATAAATACAAAGCATCACGCCTGTATTGCCCGATGAGGTGGGCAGAGGTGCGGGAATCGAACCCAGGACCTCACAGCTCAGCAGTAGCGCTTGCGACCGCTAGACCAACGAGCCAGGTAAAAAAAATATTAACGGGGATTAAAAATTTACTTACTTTTTTTTCCCCAGGCAATAGACATTCGAAATACCTAAGTAGCTAAGGAAATAAAAGAATTGATACCGTTATATAAATCGGTAGTTAGGTACAGATGCCAGCACACCAAGCTTATTACTCTTGCTACTTATGACTCACTTACTGATAGATGTTTACGGATTAGATAAATACGTATTATGCCTATATTATTCGTGTACCTACATTATTTGCACATAAAGAAATGGTGTGGGTACATGAATGATATAATATGATGTATAGTAAGTAAATTTAAGTTATTATAGCGAATGTGAGTACCAATACAAACCATTTCTGGTTTAATGGTACAAAAAAAAACATAAACCTGTATTGAAGATTATGAATAAATAAATAAAATAATAAATAAAAGCTACCCGAAACTGTCAAATTTTCCCATTCAACTTTGAACCTTATGCTTCAGTGATAAAGTTGAAAATCTATTAAAGAAATTTGACAGATTGTAGTAGCTTGACATGCTGGCGTCTGTACTTACTTTTTTCTTTCTTTCGTTCAGAATACGGAGTTGTTCCCTCAAACGTTTTGTTTTGTTTTTGTTTTTTTTTAAAAAACATTGTCCCACACTAGGAATTACTCCTGTATCGTGGGTGCGTTTACAAACATTTAAATTCACATACACAAACATCCAGACCCGGAACAACTACCTGTAGGCAATACAAATATTTGTCCGGTCGGGAATCGAACCCGCGACACGCAGCGCAGCAGTCGATCGCTCAGCCACTGCGCCAACCACGGAACAAACTGTTTTTTCTGTTCCGTGGCGCCAACCATGTGTCGTGTTTTCCGAGAGTTTTCTTTTTGCCCATCTTTATTTACACTAAATAATGATAATAATTTATTATGTTTACACCAAACGGGTTTAACTCCTTTTTACAGTAGGTAATACTTACCACTAAACAAAATAAAAATGTCGAAAATAGTCCTCTCTCTGTAATGTCGCCAAACATAGGTTCGTCCTCCAACAGGTGCCGTAGCAGACTGATTGAATAAATTGAAAAGGATAGCGCTATTACTACCGCGTGCAAAACAAGAGACAGAAAGAGAGTATGCTCGCTTAGAATAAAATGACGCAAGCGCCAAATCACTGGATTGCTAATTACGAGGAGAACGAGTAGAAAAATAAAAAAATAATTCTGCACGATTTGAGATAATATTATTACCTATCTATTAGTTTAAAAATCATCATAAAATTCCATAGGGTTTCAGAGATCTAACTCAAAATAAGTGCAAAACGAGGTTTTTTCGTTATTTTTTTTTATCGAGATTTTTTTATCCAATCGTGTTTTCGCTTCTGCAAATTTAAAGATTATAAGTCCAAGTTTAATGTGTCCAAATAGCAAACTCTCAAGTCTTACAGATACCGATATCCAGATCGCCCAATATCACCAAAACATCATAATATAGACTCTTAAGGAGCCGGCGGAGCATGCATAGTTCATACAAACGTAATACCAAAATAATTTGTAAATCAATCTTATTCTTAAGGTAGTGTGTATTTATTCCGATTGGGTTACAGAATATCTAATAGGTTCCCAAATATACGTATAATTTGAATGGACACTGATATGAAGACGAGTTATGAGAAAAATAAGTTTTCTATAGAAATTTGAAATTCCTCATAATAATATCTCGTCTTTTTAACAGTTATATTTTATTTATTTGAGACAAGTAAATAAAATAAATAAAAGAATCATAAAATTCTATCGATTCGTATTCTAAAAAATCGTAACCATTTATGCAAAGGTGGGACAGCTACTTAATTGCAGTAACTGACTGTACAAATCGAAATTTCATGGAAATTAGTGGTAACTTTGGGATAATTTTCTATCGAGAAAATTTCAACATTTTATGTTTCTGTAGCACAAAATGTTAGGAATTATCATGCAGATACTCACATTATTTTATTTTATACCCGAGTCTTGTCAACTTCATGAAAAATCAAATTTACGATTGGCAATTTTTCTTTAGACCCCCTCTTAAATGTAGGACCTACTTTACCTCGTTACTTTCGGTAATACGATACAGCTTCGTACCTACATGTTTTCGGAGTCAATCAGCTAATGCATTGGCAGTAAGTGTATTTATAACCCTATAAACAGTTGTACGCAACGCTGATGCGTGTATTACTTATTCGCTCGGCAGCAATGATAACATCGCTGTCTTAAGTCACTGATAGCAATAATGCTATCAGTGACTTAAGACAAGATATAAAACGGGTTAAGTTTTCTAAATGAGTCTGAGCTGTTTTGTATGGCATTTATACATAGCGTTTGTTAAAAAAAGTAGGTAGGTCCCATCCTAGCCAGAGCTATTTCAATATTTATGTAATTTGGTATCTTGGTTTTGATAGAATATAGAGAGGGGCTCGTGGCTAATTAATAACATCCGCACGGGTCGGTTCGTGAATAGGTGACCATGCATTACACACATCGAGACCCCTCCGCGCCTCGGAAGCTATGATCCCGGCTGTCATTCGTAGGTCTTTGAGAGTGGTTTCGGGTCGTCAGAAGCCCAAAAGTCTTACCAAGGGCCAAGAGGTATCATGTTTCCCAGTAACTGGGTTATGGAGGTCTGATAGGCAGCCGCTCCGTGTAAAATACTGGTATTCAACTGAATCTGGTTATACTGGAAGCCAACCCCAACATAGTTGGGAAAAAGCTATGCAGATTGAAGGGTTTCATAGAACATAAGATTTAACCAAACCATGTCCTATAGGATAATGTTTGTCAAATTGTGGTGTGGTTAGGTAAATGTGTAGATACTAAACATTACAAATTTACGAGTCCATAACGAATGCTTGCATGCTAAGCTATATAATATCTGGGGGCACGGTAGTGCCCCCGCCAAGACAAGCCAAGTGAAGTGCAAGGGCCTACCTACCTTTTCTCGAAGCGCTTCGTCATTTTTTTGAACCCTCATAACTTGGGTTTAGATTATACCAGATAAACAAAATTCTCGGGATAGTGAACTAACGGCCAAGTCTCATACTTTGACTAAGGTATAGAGTTTGTGAAGTTAGGGCTTGTAGTGTTAGAAGCTTGGCTCTACATGAGATCTGATAACTTTTTGACAGTGCGAACCATATGTGGTCTCGTCTTGGCAACATTTTATATGAAAATGTTTTTGGTGGGATAATATACCGAATAAATGTCAATTACAAAAAATGATATCAATATAATTTTCTGTAATTGACATTTATTCGGTACTAAAATGACGTGAAAAAAAGATAGATAGATATAGGAATATATTCGGACGCAAAAATATTGAAAAAAGAAAAACTTTTAAAATACGTCAGTATCTTGTGTGTCGGGTCTCAGCCAAGTATTTTATTTCGACTTAAAAAGTTTTGGCACTCTTTGGAGGAAATGGCAATTCAATTTCAGACGTGACGTCTTTTTGATTTAAGGGTCGTCGGAAACTTTAAAGAAATTACTTTAAGGCTGTAATAGAAAAGTTTGACTTTATATCCGTTCTATATCCTTTTAATTAAAGTGATATTGAATAAATTCTCGTTTTACCTGCAATTTTGACTTACTTCGCATTCATATAAAGGAAGAAGAAAATACGGTTATTTACGGTAAACATGACGCAAAAATAGAACACAAACACAAAAAAAAAACAAGTTAGGGGAAACAATGCGTCACATCCACGGAAAACGGCCATCGCACAGCATAATGCTAAGACCCTATGCGTGACAGAGCCACCCACAGCGCTGGGTTTCAGCGACAGCCCGCGTTGACGTGTTGACGTCAATCGGTGCAACATACAATAAGATAATTTTTCTTTTGTTTTTTTTTTAAATATACAATATTTAGTTCTATTACTCAGATAAAACAAGTTTAGGGGTTGTTCATGCTTGATTCGTCTACCTAGCACATGAATTATGGCGATTTCCTCTCTGGCCATTCATTGCATCAGTCATTAGAAGGCCTGAGTTAAGCATTGGCATCTATGGGCAGACATCTAAAGTAAAAACTACGTTAAAAACGGGTAGGTAAGTTAATTCCCGGAGTTCAATAAGTTTTCATAAAACCTTTTCAGCATTTTCTGCTTACATTTCCATAAAATTTAATCCATCTCAAAGAACTTCTACAAAGAGTTTAAAATTAAATGCAGTTTTTCGATTCAAACTAATTAATCTGGTCCTCAGCAACGCGGCGGCGTAACAAAAAAATCCCATTCATCGTCACCAGCGTTTCACCGTCCTGTGCACTCTCTTCTCGACATAAAGTTGTTTCAGACCGAGTAAGCCGATTTCACGGCGACCAACAAATGCATTGCACTACTTCACAGTGCGATGTCGTTATTGGAAACTACTGAAGATCGTATCTTTATATTTTAGGATTCCGTACCCAAATGTGTCAACGGGAGTCTATAACTAATCCGACGCGTCCGTTTATCTGTCCGCCTATCTGTCACAGAACTGTATCTATAGAACAGTAACAGCTAGTCATTTAAAAATTTCACAGAATGTCTGTGACTATGGCCGCTATGGTGGCAAATAATAAAAATATACTTGTACTTTACTTTTGGTAGTACTTAACCCTCACTTTTAAAGGTATGTATTTGGTATAGAAATGTCAAAAACCATTATTGAAATGAAGTTAGGAAGAGATAAAGAAGGCAAAAGGTTAACGGCTCTGAAACAGTTACCTAAATTTTGCCTCGTATCATATAAAGTCTGGGGTATAAATCACTTAAATAAATCAAGGGTTACGTAGTCGTTCGCGTGTGGTGGTAGGTACATCAGCCGGAACGAGCCGTGGCCGGGCCCGTTAGGAACAGCTGCTACCCGCAATAATACACATTGATATGCATCTCACCTGAAGACGCCTATCCTTAGTTTTAATTGTTCGAAACAATATTGTAATTGAACGAACAAATTGCTGAGGATGTCTTTCCATTATAAATACGGAAATAAACAACCTTTTAATTAGAACATAATGGCCGTTAAATTGTACTTAATTGTTATAATAATTATAACCTACCAACTCAATTTTGTTCAATATAAAAAACGATTTTTAAATTTATTGGTGTTTTGTGGCCATAAGACCAATAAATCGTTCATATTTATTTATTATTGTGACCTTTGGATAACATGATTGTTATAGATGTTTAACGACGTATTCTGGAACACATAAGCCACATTTACTGATAGATGAGTTTGAGTTTGATCTAATGTGTCTAACTTACGCAACATAAATCTCAGTCCAACTCAAGCCAAAGACGCAATTAGAGGAAATTAATTATTTAGACCCATAGATAATACATCGGCAAAGTTTTAAGATCCATTGCGAACGACCTATATAAATAAAACCCTCTGGCTAATACGTGTCTAACTGTCTACAAGAGTGAGCCACCATTGCCATTAATCTCAAAGTTGGCTTTCAAGACCCGTCTCGAAGCACAGCCCTCTGCTATTAGAGACCGAAGAATACTCCACCCGGCAAAGTTTGAAGCTTCGCCCAATGAGTCTGGGCACTTTTAAGAGGAATAATGTCCGTCAGACTTAAGAGGGGGAATCGTTTAAAACAAAAACAATTCCCGCGGTCGAGTCCCGCGCTGGGCACTTACCAACTGCATTCTGCAGCGAAAGGGTTAGAGCACGACTTTAGTCAACGTCTTATGCAACAAAATATTTCGCCACAAAAATGTTTTTGTTCTCAGCTATTTTTGGTTGAAACTGAAAATGTTTTCATAAAAACAACAATAATAATAATAAATCATTTAATGAGGACCAAAAATTTTTTACATTTTATGCACCCGCCAAACTGCGTAACAGTTTGTCGGCGGGATTAGCGCTCGTCTTTTACATTTTGGTTCAAATTGTAATAGTACATAATAATTAATAGTAGGTAGTAGATTTTACATTATAACAAAAATAACAAAATGAAATGAAAACTAGCTAGAATTTGGATAAAGAGATTAGGGGACAAATTATTACTTCACATTTCCATGTAACTACCATTCATTGACGAATTTGTATAGCGTGGTATTAATTTATTGTGCAAATGTTAAACACACGAATGTTCGTTTAGCGAATGCTTGAACAGTGAAATGTAATCGAGGCCCCGTGTTTGTACACACAAACGGAATTTAGATGATCCGGTCCATTGTAATTGCGCTCTCGTACAATGTTGTTTTCTTCCTTGAATTTTAGGTGACAATGTTTTTTTATTCATCATTATATTTCAATTACACGACATTTTTCACGTTTCAGAACATTCAAAATATTTACGTATGAGAGGAGGCCTGTGTCCCAATAATGGGAATATTATGTATTATACATATAAATATGTATATGATTGGTAATTAAGACAACCTTGAAATATATAAATAATATATATTTCAAGGATGTCTTTAAAAGATCGCTCTTAGCGATAAGACCGCCCATTGTGTCACCCTTTGTACAGTTTCTATATTTATATCTGCAATTTATATGGTGTACACAATAAAGAGTATTCTATTCTATTCTATTCTATATTTCCACGGCTGGGATACAAGCCTCCTGGCTTCGAAGCTACCACGCAGGCCCAGTGCGGGTTGGTTTAGGTAGGGTTATATTTATACACTAGCTGTGCCCGCGACTTTGTTCGTTTGCATGTCGAAAAATAAATCGGAGTTCATTGGGTTGTATTTTTTGCACGGAACCCTCATTTTTTTTTCTTGCAGTGAAAGTCCCGTCAAAATCGGTCCAGCCGTTTCGGAGATTAGCCGGAACAAACAGACAAAAATTTTAAAAAATGTTTTTTTTTTTGTTATTAATAAGTACCGTATATAATTTCTTAAGCATTTAGTAAAAAGCTGTTATTTTGACATTACAGAAACTTCAATTTTATTTATTAGTACCTACATAGATGTACACAAGCAAGCAAAGAACATAAGCAATGATTGATTGATTATTTTTTATTTATTGATTGATTTACATAAGCAATGGACGAAAAGAAAAGTTGATACCTAACGCTTAATGAAACGCAGAATTTATATTGTCGTCTCTAATAAGTTTCCGATTTCTTGGAATAAATTATTAGTTCCTTGGAGGTGTATAAATAAGTTTAACTACGGGGGAACTCTATAAAGTTTGTCGGGTGTCCAGATACTGGCAGTTTGTGATACAATAAATTAACCATCGTGTTAAACTAAGAGCTTGTTGGGACACTGTCTCGTACCTACTTGTAGTTATTGTGGACACTACTTTCAAACTGCGCATGATTCCTTGAAAGTTTCCTTGTTCCAAAACAAATTGAAATTTTATTGCACTTTGTTTTATGTACGTATAATGGAGCGTTCGTCTTCTGCTTTCATAAAACATTTAATGTATCTTCATTATGCATTCGCATCAGCGTACACGATTAGTTTTTTCAAGTCATTATTTTAAATCAAACAAGCTGAGTAAAGTGAAAACGTCCACTTATTTAAACGAAGCATTTAAGAATATCTGCTTATAAGCATTTTACTCAGAGAATAAAAGCTCTTTTAAAAATATTACAGATTTATAAAAGTACGAAAAACTCTTTCTGCATACTAATTTGAAGATATTAATTAAAAATTGTTCCGAAGTAAGATTCAGTTGGAACGAAAGAATTTTAAAATAGCAATCTATACAATTTTTGCTTGTTCGTGTGTGTAAGGTCTTGGACGCGTTATTGCATCACATTTAATGAGGATTTCGTTGTAAACTTCATTAAGGAGGGACCCAGGAACCCTACGGACTACGTAATTGTGTAGCGTGAGTGGGTACGTAACTCTACCCATCTACTAGTACAATGTCGCCGTAGAAGTACCTTCTCCAATTTTTTAAACTAGATTTTAGATTGGAATAGGTATCTAATGTTAAGATGCGTTTTTTCTCGTGTAAGTATTTCATTTTAAAACTTAGGTGTACCTATTTGCCCCTATGGTCACCTCCAAAATCAAATGCCGTAAGTAAAGAAAACACATTCAAATAGCAGCTTTTCTTTAGTGTCCATGAAGTATACATTTTTGAACCTATATACTTATCTTGTACTTCAGCGCTACGCTACGGCACTGAAAATGATGAGCTTTTAATAAGAAGCTCCTCGGTTATTACAAAGTTGCCGAAGATTTAAGCTTTTTGCAATACTTTAATTTTCTTGTCGAATTTATCGGCGCTCGTCGTCGCCGTCTATCGCGAACTCCCGAGAAACGAAAAAGAATGAGAACTAGTTTTCGTAATATAAACTAAATGGCTTATACTTTTGTTTTACAAATAATTATGGCATATTACGGTTTTGATTTCGAAAAAAATATGTTTAAGGTTACACTAGTCAGTAATTCTGCCACACTAACGTAATATGGAGTTTACTCCTCTGTTTGACAGTGTACATTAAAAATTACATCTACTTGTCTCGTCATTATCTAGCCCTGTACGGACAAAGAATTAAAAAAAAAAGGTTGGTTTGAAAGTTATGAGCGTCGAAACTTCAATATTTTTTCACGCATCCTTGGACCTAAATAAATAAGTAAGTAACTTACGGAGTATCAAAATGGCAAAATTCTTACCGTACTTATATAAATAAAATAAAAATAAATAATTTCAAAAATTTAAACATCTTAATTTTGAATAGATCCAGTAGTTTTTTTTTTTTCATAATATCTATACGCCCAAAGATGGATGGACTATGTGAAAGGGGGTGACTACCGAGATGACTACTAATACAGAAATATGGAAGTAAAAAACATGTTGCGCTGACACCAAAATAAATTGGAATAAGAGCAGAAAAATTATGAATGATGACGCTCGTTTTCGTTATAAATCATCGTCTATTTGACTAAAGAAATAAATAAATACTAAATCAATACAAAAATAAACTAATAGCATTCATATTAGCCAGACCCACCAACGAGTTCGAGCCGTCAACTAATGCATCCTTAAGTGGTTAATTCAAAGCAGTATTTGGTGCCTTCATTATTTTTCTTCAGCAATAATGAATTTCTTTTTATTGCTATTTATGACTCATATATGTGTTTCTTAGAAAGATCAAGACCATACTTACTCGTAGCTCCATGGTGCAAAAACATGCAATTTTCTTACCGTGTCTGTTCATGAAAAACTACATGTTTGGAAAAATACGCTGTGCCTAGATACTTTTTAAACAGATTACGTCACAATGTAAGCAGCTTGTGCAAATGAGTCACGTATCATATTAAATAGAACAAGAGTTTCGTTCAGAGCTCGCGACTACGCGAACTTAAGGCACATTCACATTCAGCTGCTCGACAAAGAGCTCGTTGTGCGCCAGTCCATATGTTACCTCGAGAGCTCACATTATATGCCACCGACTTGCCTCGGTACCATCTATGTACTGAGAGCCCTTTTGATGTACTTCGTTTTGTATATAAATGGTAGTTTATACAGGAATGTTGGTGATTTATGTTGTTGATTTTCTTGAAGCTTCAAAAGTATTAATTTATTTTACCAAGTTTCGATTTAGCATTCTTGATTGCTGAATTGATTATGTTTGAACAAGTGCATGCCCGTGCAAATAACAAAATCACTAAACTGTCTTGAAAGTACCGGCAGGGCTATTTTTATTTTATTATCTTTTTGAATGACTTTTCACATCTGCTAAGTTGATAGCTCAGTAAAACTGTACAATAATATATAGTCACGCAATTCATTACTATAATTAAAAGCAGAGCTTCGTCGCAGTTTCTACAGCGATTTAAGGATCACTAAAGTTCACAAACAGCGACGAACTCGTTCTGTCGCGTCATCTTGTCGTCGCCCACAAGTACCGCAATTTCCTATCGCCATCAGGTTTACTCTAAAAATTTGTTCGAGATTATACGCGACTGATACAGTGTATGATTTCCTTTAACTTTCTTATACCCGGGACGTCATAAACAAAGGGTAAATAGAAAATTATACGACAATATTGTTTGTGCCTGCTTGGCACTTCGTTGCGACGATGTAAAGTGTTTTATGTTTGCCAATTTGTATGCTTAGTACACACACTTTCAGTTAGAATTTCTTTTAATTTTGGGACTTTCTTAACCTGGTAAACTGACAAAAATATTATTGACAGTCGGTTTAAGCCCCGTTCTATTACACTAACACGTGTCGGTACAGAAACTTCGTAATATAATAGTAGTTGCGGCGGTTGTATCCCAAGCTCTGCAACAAACGCAATAAACGCTGTGATGCTATGAACTTTAGCAAAGGTTAGCTTTAATACCGCCGGCATTAAATTAGTTTTTCAACTAACTGAACTTTCAAATGAATGTGTTTGAACGAATCAGTTCGAATGAGTAATTATTAAGTTCTCGAATGTGTCGGGTACGAGTAAATCGAGTAGTTGCTTGAACATCCCGAGAGTGTTCTAAGACACGTTCTTCTGCCGGGTCAGCGGGATTGTCCGAAAGGGTTACCGCTGGCCCGGAACATAAAGGGCGAAGGAAGGAACACGGGTGGGTTTTAGTCAGTAAGAGTCTGACACTCCCTTCCGCTCCACCCAGAGCGGGAGGAGTCATTTGATGATTTCCCATCCTGAAAAAAAAAAAGACACGTTCTTCGTTATTAGGTTTCAGTATTGCTCTTACTTTGGTGTTAAAAAGTGGGAATAAAATAGTTTCAATTTGTTTATGGCAACGAAAACTCTGATCCATACGTACGCCCAAATATTTATGGTAACGAAAACTCTGATCCATACGTACGCCCAAATATTTAACGCAGGGAGATCTGAAGGGCAATTCTCATAATTTAAAGAACATTCAAACTCTGATCTCAGTCTCAATAAGTCGAAAATTCCTCTAATTTGCCAATTTTTTTTTAAAGTTTTTGTCTTTGATTGTCGTTAGGGCTTAAAAAGGCCACTTTGGCAGAATCATAAAAGGATAATATTATTTTTATTTTATTTTATTTATTCGGAAGAACAAACAATTACACATTATATATTATAAATAATAGAACATAAGGAGTTATATAAATGTGCAACCAACAACATTCTCCACAGATACACAAAAAGACAAAGACAATGTTAAAAATTATGAATCTTAATATGGCGACGACAGTCCGTGTTTTTCTTTTTTTTACGCTGCACTACGTAGGTATAATCAAAGAGATTGGGATTGGATTCGGATTGAATTGATTGGTATTTTAGCACAGACATAAAAAATACTGAAAAATCCTTCACCGATTCCGATTTGATACGATTAACTTAACAGTTAACTGTCAATTTTGATTCATAATGTTATCCTTTTATGATTCTACCAAAGTGACCTTTTTAGGCCCCGAGATTGCGACCAGATTTTGAACATCTATACTATATAATATTATAAAGCTGAAGAGTTTGTTTGGTTGAACGCGCTAATCTCTGGAACTACCAGTCGGATTTGAAAAATTCTTTTTGCATTTGATAGCCCAATTCTTGAGGAAGGCTATAGGCTTAATTTAACATCACGCTATGACCTTTAGGAGCCGAGCAAATACAAAAAAAGTCAGAAAGAACGCTAAGCAAAAACGAAGTAATAGCGCGGGCAGGCGATGCGATGCGACGGGGTTGGTCGGAGTAACAAGAAATTTCACGCGGACGAAGTCGCGGGCAGAAGCTAGTTTTTAATGGCCTTCTGGTTATGTACCTATAAGCTACAGCAGTCAAGGGCAGACACCAAACACGAATGTGCTTTAACTTTGAAAGTCGCCGGGGGCAGATGGTCAGCTCGCATTGCAAAGGGAATAAACCGGGTTTTATCAATATTCAAAGTTAGAAGAGAGAGAGATTGTTTGACAGTTATCCATACTAAAATTACAAATTCGAAAGTAACTCTGTCTGTCTGTATGTTACCTTTTCACGCCTAAACCACAGAACGGATTTCGATAAAATTTCGCAGAGAAATAGATTGCATCCCGGGGAAGGACATAGGATAGTTTTATAAGCCGCGGGCAAAAGTTACTCCCATTATAATTTTAAGAGCAAGTTCTGCACTTTGCTTTGTTTGGCACCAATCTACTCCATTCACAATAAGAGCTGTGTCGACACCGTAAGTGCAGAGAAGTTTAGTAGGGGCATATCCCATAAATAATTATAAACGTGTGGGGCCCGGATGCATATTTGTGGAACGCCACAGTTGATAGCCTCTTCATTACTTACATGTTTCCCTATTTTCACCACAATCCTGTAGATAGCCGTGGATATACCAGTTCGGAAACCATATTAGGTACCAGATATTATTTTTATCCCTGCTTCTCAGTATCAGAAGAACTTTTGGCCTGCGGTGGGACTGTAATAGGCTGCTATTATTATAACTGCTGCAGTGATAGAAGAAAAGTCTCAAATTGAAATGGTAACTCCCACAGTAATACAATATCTATTTGGATATTAAGTACCTATAATATAACACTCTTGACACCATAGAAATAGGTCTATTAATTATACATGTAAAGGTTAAGTGTCACCTCATCATTACTCGACCTTGATAGATAATAATTGATTAATTGAATTAGCTTAATATATCGCAATCACGCACAATGTTATTCCACCCTCGTGTCTAATTCCTGTCAGCTATGATACCGTGTCGTTCATAATTAATTCGGTTTAAGTACAGTAGGAGCCATGCTTTTAAGGTGATAAGTAGGTGATTAATTTGACAGAGTTTAATGGAGGGTAGGTGAACCCACAGGATATTTGATGATAACCACGATGTCAAATGCCTCTAATACATAATCAGAATTAGAATCTAAGAAAGCCAACAAAGCGGTTTTCAATTATTGGTAGAGCTTCTTGTGAAAGAATTTGTATGCGAAATGATACCACTAAACTAATTGCATGATCAAAAGTTTCGCAGAAAACGAAGGTGAAATTACAGGATTTTGAGTATATTTTAAAATTTATTTCTGTGCTGATAAGTAGCTAGCAGGTAGCAGATACTCCTAAATACTGTAGTTGGGACATATTCAACATAACAGAAGGGCCTACTTTCGACAGAAAATTATATTCCGTTTCAGAATTAAGTTTTTCATTTGCAGCTTAATACCTATTGTTTCTATACAGCAATTCTATAATTAGTAACCACTATTAGGTACCAAAACGCTTACCTACTCAACATGTACCCTAAAAGCTTTGAGGTTTACAGTGATTGTATCAAAGTCACCTGCATATTGCATAGCACCTATGCAGTTAACTGTTTCAGCTCTTAGTGGCAGTTGACCTTGACCTTCATTAGCTGAAGCAGGTGTGTTTCAAGCATTCAGTCGCAACTGACGCGCGAGGCTGAAAAGATGCATGCATGCGGAAGAAGGTAAAGGGGTGCTCTAAGACTGACACGAGTAGGTAGGATCGTGGGATAATGTTAGTAAGGGTTGTTTGTGGATGCAGGGAAACTATATTAGCTAGTTTTATAATATACGCTACGTGCTATAAAAATAATTTTAAAATATTTCTAGAATTTACCGTTCCGTCAAAACAACATCCTTTGAGCATTCGATAAAATGATGTCAGGACTGTTGAGATATTTATAGACAATTATCTACCTAAGTATAATTTACGAATCAGTAGATAAATAGATACAAAAGGTATTATTCGGATTTATACTTCTTAGCAAAAAATCTTCGCACACAAACAATAGTCAAGTACTGAAACAAAACATAGTGGCTATCTACGAATGTAATTTAACGTAAATAAATCTCCCTTACTTGTGTAACTAGTGGCAAAAACTGTAGTAGGTACCTAGATAATAAATTGGTGTTGCGGACAAGTTTCTTGTTTGCCGCTAAGAAAGAGCGACATTCCTACACAAATACACACAGCAACAAACCAGGCACAAAGACTTTCATAATGAAACATTATTTAAAGTTAAACGAACCTAACATGAATAAAAAATAATGCAATAAGTCTATGTAAGTTAATCTTTCCAATGTTTCCACGATTATATTCCCTTGTTAGTCACAAAATGGCTCAATATTGAAATTTGCGACCGGCGGCGTTGAACGTCGTTTTATTTGAGCAATTAATTATTATTTTTAATATATTTTTATGAGAATATATTTTGTTGTTCTTAAATGGAAAATATTTGTGAAAACGGAAATACCTTGTACTTATTTAGGCCACTTCTCGTGCTGAGGCGGGTCTAGTCACTACATTACGTTCGCTTACTGCGTATTGACGATCCGACTGATGCAAGTTTTCTCATGAATCCGCCTGAAGTCCTTACTGCCAGTGGCCCACACCATCAACCAATATGGAATTTCATTGAGACATCGAATTGAAATAGAAAATAGTTTATTGTCCAAGTAATACAGTAAGCCGTTTCACAGATAAGTAATACACAAAGTTGAAACGACATAAAATATTACCCACAGATAAGTTATATATTATTTTATTTGCCAGTGAGCCCATAACCGTCTAGCAGTTAGTCTGTATCTTGGGACTCGGGGTACGAATTCTAGAGTGGAGACTAGAGAGGTAAATAGACAACCACTTGCTTAAGAATTGGATTCTTTATCCTCTAAGCCAATAGGACAACGAGTACCAATCATTTACCTACTAGGCTGCAAGCATAATACTCGTAACAAACGTACACAGGAGCGAAAAGAAACATGACCTCTCAAGTTCTGCTAATGAGACACAATTGATTACCTATTGTATCGTACTACATAGGGCGCGCTTGACGTGTTATTATACATTTCGTCGTGTCTGTGGGTGCAAACCCGCGTCTACTATCAGAAAAGTGACGTGCTGTCCTTATCATTTGCGAACTCTTTTATAACCGAAATTACCTTGTACGAAGTTTTCGAACCTCTGATACATTACGTCCGAGTGTTCTACATAATGTAAACCCTTAAGACCCAATTTACTCATAAAGCCTTCTGAATAAACCATACGCGAAAGGACCGAAAACTTTATAGTCAAATCCGGGGACAGAACAATTTCGGGGAATCTAAAGTTTTCTAACGTGTTTGTATCTCAGATAAAGTTAGATACGTCACTGAGCTAATAAGTTATTTATTTTGTTATAAGAATAATTTTATTTGCTAAACATACGGCTTTTACTAGGGCCCTATAACACAAACCCTTACTAGTCTACAATTCTACAAAATCGTAAAAAAAAAATGCGTAACACAGAAATTGCAAATATATATTATGTTACAATTTAGAATCTACAATTCTTTCGCATTTTTAAAAGCGTAACACAAAGCATGCATAAATTGTAGACTTTTCGCTACAATTTACGTATTTGTAAGGATTTTCCGTTAGAATTGCATGATTTAGAGTTTTGTGGTACACTGGCTTGTAACTTATAATAATTGTAAACTCTTGAATTTAACTCCGATAGTTAGTTATAAATTTAATAAGTTATACGGCTTATAGCGGATAACGCTATAAGCCGCCATGTTGGATTGTATGTGAAGGGTCCTGGGGGCCTAAAAAGGCCACTTTGGAAGAATTATAAAAGGATAACGTTATGAATTCTATTGGACAGTTAACTGTTAAATTAATCATATCAAATCCCATTGGTGAAGGATTTTTATAGAGAAGGTATAGTTTTTTTTTTGTCTGTGCTAAAATACTAATCAATCCAATCCAAATGCAATCTCTTTGATTATACCTACGTAGTGCAGCGAAAAAAAGAAAAACACGGACTGTCTTCGCCATATTATGACTTCCATTGTTTTCTGATTTACCTTTTATTGTTCTCGTTTATTTCATACAAACTACCTACCCTGCCTGTGACTACCCTGCGTCACAGTATAATAAAGTAAACAGTATTACTTCTCGGCAGTGTCCTTGAAATAATTACCTACAGCCACTCGGTATATAAACACGCACAAGGGTTGCCAACTGACAGTGTCTCTTGGTTTGTAACCGACTGTATAAGTTCGACAAAATAATGATGGGAGTGGTTTTTTTAAACCTTGCTATTTGTTGAAGATAGTGTACATACATTCAAATCGGAGAGGTGGCGAAATATCGTAACGCAAATCACATCAGCCCCTAGACAAGAAACTACATGAGGACCACGACCGCACTGGCAAGAGTGCTAAGAAGAAGTGTACAGACACCAGTACATCAGGCTACGCGAAACTGTCAAATTTTCCCAATCAACTTTGAGCCTTATGCTTTAGCGGTAAAGTTGAAAATCTATTAAAGAAATAACTTTTATTTTTAATTTATTTCTGGTTGCGATATAGATAAATTCAAACATCTATACACTGAACAAGACAGTCGATAACTTCGTGCTATATTTCATGTAAATAAATGTGCGGGACCATCTCGCACTCGTACTCGAGTGCGAGATGCTCCCGCGCATTTATTTCCGAGTTTCGAGTTTATTTGTTTACGAGTATGCAGGCATATAATAAAGTAAGCAGTAGGTATTACGTTTTCATACAAATCAGCCAAAACGACGGGTTTCGAAATCTCGGTACACACCGTATTCAACAGGCGTGCGTGCGTTGCGGACGGTGCATATTTTTTTTTTACTATATTATTTATTTTGTAATTGTAATTATGTTGTTTATAAAATGATTACTTTATAGTGTATATTTATTTTTAACCGACTTCTAAAAAGGAGTAGGTTCTCAATTCAGATGTTTCTATTTTTTTTTTTTTGTAAATTTGGTTCATGTTTCTTAAAGTGATAATATTAAATTATAGATGTATTATTATTTTAAAGTACTGATATACTATTTGATAGCTGTTTTCATCAAATTCAAAGTGCTATCAAACACATGACATCCCCTTTTTATACGCATTTTTATGTAACTTTTCTATAGAAAGTATTTTATTTTTGCACTCGAATAAATTGCTAAAACAAACAATAAAACGGATTATTCGAATGGCTTCAGCTTCAATAGGTTTCCGAGTACGCAGGCACAGTATAATAAAGTGTTTAATGAAATAATTAACATTCGCTAATAGAGCATGATTGGAATGGAACTTCGTTTATTTTCATTACGGGGTGGGTAGATACATTTATTTTGATTAGATCTTTCAATCATTTGAAAAACTTTGAATATAAGAATATTCTGACCCCGAAAAGATAAAAGAATAGAGATTATAATTATGTATCTTCTTACCTGTACAATAAATTGCACTACATTGTAATTTGCATTGCATTGCGTTACGTTAAGTAATCATCTTATTGCTTGCCTTTTGTTTGACTGAACAACAGGCTCATGCATGCATACTCAGCGGTGCTATTCTGTATAAATCTCACCGTGAAAACTTAGGCGAAGTGAGCGTGGAGTGAGCTGTCAAGTGTCAATTCCTAGCAAAAACAAACTCACTTCACCTAAGTTTTCGCGGTGATATTTTTACAGAATCGACCGGCTGTACACGTTTAGAATATATTTGCATTTCTATTTCCCATAACAATACTGTACCATAGGTATTTGCAGAATTTAAGGAGTAACAAGAATGACCTTAATAAAAATAAAGATTTTTCAGAATGGCTTTGAACGTGAAAGGAGAAGAAATAGGTAGCACAATAGCAGTGTGCTGTGGTAAGTTGACAGGGTTCCACGTTCGCCGGCCTCATATGTGGACCCGCTATCGCTCGTACGTACTCCTTACCTACTCGACCCGCCTTTTAACGCTCCGCGCTCCCCGGTCCTATTATAAGTTATTACTTGCTTTTACCCTTACTGTTGGCTATTAGGAAACGTGTGGACTTAAATATATATAATATATTGTACCCCCCCGGTGCGACCGAAAGGGAAAAAGTACTTCTTAGTACTCACATTTATGTTTGGTCTTTCATAAATAAACTCAACCTTGATTTACCGATTACTTATAAATTTCCTAGTGAACATTAATGTCTATTAGGCATTTGATAACACTTTTGCTTTCATTCGTATTTAATAATACAATTAGTAAATGGCCTTAGTTATAAGTTTATAACGTAATGACTTTAACTACGTACTGGCACGCAACGTACGTTGGATTTATAGGGTTCCTTTGTAAAATATGTGCCATGAATTTTGGTGAGCGGTGTGCGGTGTGGAGCGAAAGCGTTCGGTTGATTAAATTAAAACAATAAAAATGTTTTTGTTGTAGGTACCTAATAAGTGAAGTGAAGCTGTGTTCAATAATTCAATTGGTGAGGCGATCAATATAGCTGGCTTGGTGTTATTGGAGCCACCTCGAGTCGACAGCTCACCGCGACGCAGACGACTTCGGATAATGAATACTTTTGCAAATTAAAAGCTATGTCATTAATTTTCTTTTGCAAAGAATTTCATTTAATTATTTCCCTATTGTTTTGTACTACAGATTCCTTCTATAAATAAAAAAGCCTTTGTAAATACTTACCTTCTATAAAACTTTTGTCATCACTAAGCTGTTAATAATGATTAATAAACAATCACTAACAGATACCACCTACCCGAAACGTATACTTTCCGTACCTAAATTAACCAGTGGGTTTCATGAAAGCTTATACTAAGAATTTAGATTAGGAGATAAAAACTGTACCTACCCAATATTCATCAATATTTGACATTTATAAACGATTCTGTAACCACCTCACCGTGAAAACTTAGGTGAAGTGAGCGTGGAGTGAGCTGTCAGTGTCATTCTATCTGATACAAGGGATTGACCAAGCATAAATTTACAATCATAATCGAGATTTTAATAATATTTTTTATGCTACTCGTAATTCTATTTAAGAATTAAAACGATCAAAATGTAAGGGTGTATAGGATGTTTATTAAAATTTCGTGAATAAAAAGCTGACTTCCCACATAAACTGTCTGGCACATCTTTAAGTCGATGAAAACGAGGTACGAATATTTTAACGTTCCCTCCGAGGCATAGAGAGATCACGCAGGCGAAATAAAAATCCCTCTCAAGCATTACTGGAGCAGAACAGCTTTACCTCGCAGATTTATCAATCTATACCGAAGCTACAGTCCGAACCATCCCTCAAATCATGAGCATCTTTGACTTTTATGAAAGGGATCAACACGTGCGAAACAGAATCAGGGGCGGGTTGCTAGCCATCCCGCTCCTGATTCATACTTTTTTCAACTTGACAAAACATTCATATTTCTTTATTATTATGTAGTTTAATATTAATGAAATCACACTATAATAATATTATAAAGGTGAAAGTTTGTGAGTGTGTGTGTGTGTTTTTATGTGTTTATATGTTTATTACTTCTTCACGCTCACACGGCTGGACCAATTTTGATAAAATTTTGTATGGAGGTAGCTGACACCCTGGATTAAAGCTAGTATACACATAAACCTTTCGAATAAATCCTCTAAATGATGGTGAAAACCGCATCAAAATCCGTTACGTAGTTTAAAAGAACAACACGGTCACACAGATAAACTGAACTGATTACACTCGAAAATTTGCTTATCAGACAATAATTGTACACCGTAAATTATTATTAAATTGCGTAACACACTAAACACACAGTAGCAATAGCTTTCATTTTGACAGTTCATTGTGTTATTTACGTTGTTGAGCAGACAATTTTTTTGAAAATATGAAGAAATATCCTTCAAAATAATATAGATTGTAATGAGGGTTTTCGTGAAAATTTACGACACCAGTTGGCACCACTGTGACAAGAGGTCTTCCAATATAAAATATATGATGACGTTCATCATTCGATTCATTCATTCGTTCATCATTCAGTCATGACTAAAGAAAATATAGGCTCTTTGACAGATGCCTGGACCTGACGTGTCAGTGCTGCCACCTAGCGAACGTCATTTCAGAAAACCATCATTGAAAGTGTGTTACGCAATTAGGCTGCACAGTTTTTACAACTTGACAACACATGAATGTAGAGGTATTATACACTTCATCTTTCGGAATAGATTTTCTAAATTATGGTGAAAACCGCATCAAAATCCGTTGCGTAGTTTAAAAGAACATCGCGGTCACACAGACAGATACGAAAAGATTATTATTAGTTTTTCAGAAATCACCTAATAATTTGTTAAAATACGTGGTCCGAGATGGCTGTTTAGTAGACAGTCATAGAAACAAATTGTTATTTATTAAACAGAACTAAGGGCCTTCACAATAAAATAGTTTTAATTACAGTTTCTATAGATGACTGCTTGCTATTGTATTGACGGAGTCAATAACCAGTTTGGATGAATTGCTTTGAGATTTGAGAATAATTTCGGGATTAAGGGGCTTAAATGACCTAAAGCGCGGTCACTGTCGGACTACATAGAAAAGAAAGAGAAGCGCGATGACACAACGCTGGTAATTTATTGCAAAATATGAAGCAATTATTTAATTAGAAAAAAACTATTGTTTGGACTAAAAAATTAAAACACTTGTGTTTTAGTATGTTGCTTGTACAATAATCAGACAAAAAATCAGAATGATTGTATGTATATTGGTATGGTTTTTATTGTAAAAAGAAAGTTTTTAGAGGTATCGTCATGATTTTTTTTGTATCGTATCAAATTAGTTGTATTATGTTTTCAACACACTATCTACCTAGCATACCTATGTCCTGAAAAATATCATACATTTTTCTGATTTTGTTTACTGTAGTCGATCACTTTTATTGTTTTTAAAACTTGCGTTTTTTGCGTTTAGGTCCTGTAATCCCCTTAATTATTAAATTAAAAGTTACATTGAAGTTCAGCAGACGGTGACAAGCAATCTGTCTGGTAGCGAGAGGTTGTGAGTTCAAATTAATTCTTATTTGAGTACAGAATTCTAAGAATTAATTTTGAAAGGCTTTGTTATTATTCAACATGTTTAAGGATCAATAAAAATAATTTAACTGGTAATACATAACGTGACCATTCGTCCCCTTATGGGCGGGACAGTCCCGTTTTCAAGCTGTCTGTCCCGTTGACCCCAACCAGAGCAAAATGTCCCGCCTTTACAAAGGGACCAAACGATATTCAATTCAATTTATTCATGAACAATTTACATTGTATCTGAATATCAACAGATAGGTATAAGACCACAAAAAACATAAAACACAAGTAGTCGATAAATTTTAATTACAAAGACTAACATCGACAAATCATGTGATAAGCTCCATTCCTACTTAAAAACTAGACAACTAATTTGCTCCATCGACAAATACAAAATAAATGCGTCTTCAACCTCAATGTATTTAAAATTACATATTTATACTTAGCTAATATTATATTATTTTTCATGTCCTTTTCTCTTTTTCATAAATATCTAGTAAAATAAGGTTTTTTTTGTTTAATTCCGCTCTGACAAAAAAAACTTTCCGAAAATAAAAATAAAGTTTTCATTTTTATTTTTTAATAAAGTTAATATAGACTTGGGTAGTACCCCAAGTCCATATCAACTTCGGCAAGATGTTATTCACCTCAACTAAAATTGTATAAACTTAACAGTTATCACGGCATGCGACCTGTAAGTAGATAAGCCTATTAACCTCGAGCAAAGTATGTAAACAAATCAAAAGCATAAATATTCACGGATATGCTATTATATACTTGAACGGTCAGGAGGGTTGAGCGTATATCAGCACTTTTAGTAAAAATAGAAATGATCGTGGTTGTGATAATGACACAACATAGCTCGGGGTGGTTTTGTGAGGGATGCACGTGCCAAAGGCGCAGAGCGAGACGCCGTCGGTCAACATTTGCTCGGATTGCGGCTTTTAATTAATTGCACACATTGCTCACTGCTCGCCACCTTCGGCGAGCATTGTTTGCACGAAAAAATCGAGCTAACAATCGTGTTTGCAGGACATTTTGATCTTACACAGAAATATTTTACAGGTGAAAATATGTGTATAAATTATACCTACCTATATAAGATAATAATAGATAGACATCTATGCATATGTATTCAAACAACATTTACTATGGAACAAAACGTGAAAATGCGAAAAAAAATCAGGTGTTCCCTACATTTATGTTAGGTATGTTCGCATAAAGGCTCCTACAAACAAGCGCGACACGTGATATAATCGCCCGCGACACGCGATATAATCGCCCGCGACACAAAGGCACTGTCCGTTGCGCGACTTGCGGTGTCTTTGTGTCGCGCGCGATTTTGTCGCGTGTCGCGCCTGTTTGAAGGAGCCTTAACTCGTCAAAATATGTATATGGAACAGCAGATTTTATTTTGTGATTTCACGTTTTGTGCTATAATCAAAGTTGTTCATAACTAGCGGCCCGCCCCAGCTTCGCACGGGTGCAATTTTTTTGTTCGAATTTCCGAAATTTTCTTTCACCTTGTCAACCTTGTCCTGGGAATACCGAACACAACAAAAAAAGAATTATCCAATTTGGTGCAGTCCATTTCGGCGACTTTGTTTTATACTATGAGTGATGAGTGCAATGACCCCTTCAGACATTTCGTGTATGAACACATAGACGTTATATATTAGAATACACATAATATAGCCATGAAATAAGAAATCGTAATTAAAAGACGTTAGTCTTCTAACAAAAGTAAGAAAATGTAACATAACATCACACCTGTCATTCCCCAATGGGTTAGGCAGAGGTGTACCTTTAGTAAACCCACATTTGGCCAGTTATGTTTAAGCCCTATGTAATAGAGGACGAGCCTATTGCCACCAACCGCTACTGAGAAATTCCTGATAGAATAACCCAATATCACTTCGCCCGACCTAGGATTCGAAGGACCTCATGCATGCTTAACACTAGTGCTTGCGACCGCTACATTAACGAGGCAATCAATAATGAAAATGTTTGTAAATCCCAATTTATATAAAAAGACTAGCTGACCCGGCGAACTTCGTCCCCCCGCCCCGCCAGCCGGTCTGCCCCCGCTTTTTAAATCTCTGATATCTTCAATGATATTCATTTTAATGATATGCTGTAAACGGCAATTTTAATCTACATGAAATGCCCAACGTATCTCATGTATTTAATTGGATAAGGAATAATACTGTATTATTTAAAATAGCTTGGTAAATAACCCATATTTTTTTATAATATGTAAAAATAAAAATGGTTACTGTTGGTTAGGTAGATAAACATATACCATCACGGACTTTTTTATTGATCTTTTTAAGATAGATATACAATTCCGTAGGAAATTAATTTGATCTTTTTCCTCCTTGATTGCTATGTTTCGGAGTAATTTTATTAAATTACACGACAGATATGAGTTTACTATGTAATTTATTTGACCGCTAAACCAGGAATTAGACCCAATTTAAAATAAATTTAACGTTTGATAAGATGGTTATTAAAAGAATTGTTACGAGTTTCATACATGTTGGATAATTACGAGAGCAACTTGAAAATGTGATTTTTTATTTGAGATATCTTAACGATTTTGTCAAATGAAAGGTCTAGAAACATTTTATCCGTTTAAATCATGTAAATCGGTCCTCGCGTTTAGGAGATAGTTATAAGAATTAGTATAGTGAAAATATAAACAACCAGAATTTTTGATGCTTTAGTTCTACGTACTTTTTGATAATATTATTATTGTAAGTTAATGAGGAATATTAAATAAAGAGGTATATATATAGGTAGCCTAAAGATTAAAGGTTTGTTTTCATTTGTTAATTTCAAATGAAGGACTTTAATATTCATTGTCTATGTACCTAATTGACCGTGTAATCATACGCATCAAACATAAGAGATTACGTGGTCAAGTAGGTAGATAGACGATGAATATAGTAGCAGCGAGCGGCAAGCCCACAACCCTTAGCGCCACAGCTAGCACGTCACTCCGCGCCAGACAACGACACAATTACGCGTTAGAAGAGAGCGGCAACGTTTAGGTGAATATCGCGTTACGTACAGTGCTTATACGAGCTGAATTGCACTTTGTTGCTTAGTAGCTAGAGTCGCTTTTTCTATTAATTGTTGCACAAAGTGCCTCTTCTGTACTTGTACTATTTAATCTGTGGCTAAACCACGGCAGGATATGGATTTTCATGCAACTTTTGCCGGCCGCTGCTCGCATGTATTTGTCCAGTACAGCAATTTCGATTTATCTCGAAGAAGGTTGTCAAAATAATGCTCAAATTTCCAAGCATGTTTGAGAAAAAGCCCTTTTCTTGGAAGAAATGTATCCTAATGATTTAGAGACTGACTTAGTTCAAGAATGCAAACATTTTCACTACCTACCACCATTCTTCTAAACGAATTTTGGTGAGACCAGATTCTGGATCATTGAAAAGTCTATCTTCGTTCCTGCGAAAACAGAATTTGCAAAACGTTTACCCAAACTTGAATACAGCAGTTCGAATGGCTCTATGTAGTAGTATACCAGCGACAAATTGTTCGGGTGAGAGAAGCTGTTTTTTCTTAAAACGGGTGTAAAATTATCGAAGAAAGCTAAACGCTTCTTTTGTGCATAGAGTCAAAACTAATGATCAAGATTTCATACGACGGTATAATTGATGAATTTGCAAATAGAAAATCGAGCAAAAAGGTATTTTAAAATTTAATTGATTGAATTGCATCGTCATCATCATCCGGGTTGTTATCATATACTAATTGAATTATACTTTTTTTAAACTAAGTATAAGAAAGCGCAATATAAATTATTTTCCGTTTACCGAATGTAAATTATTGATTACAGTATTAAGCCATACCTTACCCCGCCTTATTAGTGGTACACGATTGAGCTTTTATTAGCTCAGAAATATACCCAAAAACTATTTCTTGTACAATCTTAACTAAATCGTTGGGGTATAAATATTATCTAGAAACTAACACATATTGGTCAGTAGAGGCGGCAAAATTTAAATAGCCGACTGGCGGCAAATCTGTATATCCGCCACTGGATCTAACCTTACAGACAGCGGGAGTGACTATGTAAAGATAAAGATAACGTAACATTTCAACTGTTCACGTTCACGACGCAAGATGATATGCCAATTGCCACTCAGTGTGGCTAAGGTATACAAAATGTCATTAGAACGTCCATAAAAGTCCATTAGTGTGTGCGGCATTCGCTGATGTGAGAATGGCAACGGTCGACCTCAGGGTCTCACACTGCCACCAGACGAACGTGTCATTATAATATGCGTATGTTTATTCTAATTACCTGTCAGATACTGCCTCCATTAAACTGAACAATGAAGTCAAACCCAGTGAATTGACATTTTATAAAGCTTCACAGCTTTAAGAGTAATTTTCCCCATTGTGCGAAATCTAAAGCTTTTAGTACTCCCCGTTGCGTTACAGACTGCGGAAATATGAAAAAATTGAATAAAGAGAGAATACGATTCAATGGCTATTCAAAACGCGAGTTTAAAATAAACAAACGGTAGTTGTAACTGAAAAAGTAAACTAGATATCGGATTTCACTGTATTCCAATTTTGCGATGCAGATGATCTAAAGCGCATTCGAATTGAACGATCAAAAAAGTTCGTTTCGATGAAAAATGTAGCACGAAATTGAAACTGACATTTTCATTTCTTTGTTGGAGACAGAATATGTGGCTAGATAACGCTGCAAAATGTATATTGAGTTATAAAGTCCAACATCGTTGTATTTTAATTAATACAAGTTATCACAAGTACCTAAAGCTTGGATTAATTCGATAACTTTGTCATGTGATCTTTTGTTTGAATTGATATAAAAGTACATTGCCACTCGAAAATTAGCAATAATACATTTAAAAAAAATATATAAACATCCGAATTGATAATTTCCTCCTTTTTTGAA
This sequence comes from Luperina testacea, assembly GCA_927399505.1. Taxonomy (NCBI): domain Eukaryota; kingdom Metazoa; phylum Arthropoda; class Insecta; order Lepidoptera; family Noctuidae; genus Luperina; species Luperina testacea. The sequence continues at coordinate 10,041,435 of OV656758.1, forward strand.
GACGATTAAAAAAGTTTGAACAGCAATTTGTTACAGACATTACAGGTCCCAGGTATACCATTCGATTCCGAAATACATGTAAGTATAATCTAAATAAACGTCTTTCACATTCACTGAAATAAATAATGACCAATGTAAGGTTTGTTCTAAAAATTCCAGCTAAAAATGTGCGTACCATTTTCGTTATTTCACTTCTCTAAAAGTCGTCCCTCAGCTGTCTGAATTAAAGCAGTCCTGGGTAAGTATGGTCTTCATACCAAATATGTTCTCAACGATGAATAATTAATGAATACGGCCAACTTTATTCCACGTAGGATCGTAAACTTGTGAAAAATGAATAAACTCGTACCTATGGGTACGAGTTTAAATAGGCAGTGTCTACGTCACAGTTGCTACGAGAACTTATTATAATAAGTTCTCGTAGCAACTGTAACGTAGAAACTGCCTATTTATTTGCTACGCCGTAGCTGCGACGAACGAAGAATAGATTGATTCTCAGATAGAGACAGTATCAGATAGCAAGTTTACTGTGAGTTAGTAGGTATTTGTACTGGGACGCTTTTATTATTGCAAGTATTTTCTTATCTATCTTCGTCTCTTAATTAATTACACATGTGATACCTACGATAAGTTAATATTAGAAAAACAATTTGATGCTGAAACCACGGTAATGTTTTACCAATAACGTGCCGAAACAAAGAGAAAGATGGCTCGTGCAACAAACAATTAATTACACTTTGATCTCGTTAGTGTAATGAATCTTGTGCCTTGCATCGGCGATTAGGGTCGCCGATGCAAGGCACAAGATTCAGACAGTTGTGAGTAGCATTACAGAGGGGGCTCGGGGAGCGTCGCCGGAGAGACGGCAACTTGCAGCTAACTAAGACTTAACGACGAAAGACGATTTATTTAGATATAAATGCACGAAGCACTAATTAGTTAAGTTTTGCTCGGGGACGTGACAGGCGCGTTGATAGCACTATAATATACGTGTATAATATTCGTAGAACTGAAATGTGTGCTGTTATCTTTTTGTTACTGTATAATATAATTAAAGTGGCTATTTTTAGAAATACCTTAACGAGTATCATTGTGGTATGTTACCTGATGTTTCCCTGCGCCTCGCGCACACAGCATTCCTTTTGAAGCCGGCAATAAATTTGAATTTTAAATTATGTATGTAGCTGTGTATGTTTGTTTAAAATACACATTGCCACTGGTTGGGTAACCGCATAACGCCGCCGCGCGCCGCGTCGCTTCTGGCTGCATTTGCATTTACTTTAATAAAGCGCTTGTATTTTTTTTTAATTTTAATTCCCACATTTTATATGTTGTTTTATTTTATTTTTACTATGAAAAAGGACAAGTTGGTAGAAAAGAAAATGGTTTGTATCAATAAAGATTTGGCTAGGAAGGAATTTAACACTGAAATGACGGCTGATATAGGGGGCCTAAGAAGGTCGCTTTGGCAGAATCATTTTTATGATTCTGCCAAAGCGACCCCAACAACATTAACATTATTTGCGGTAACATTATGAATCCTAATATGGCGAAGACAGTCCGTGTTTTTCTTTTTTTCCCAATCCTGGGGACAGGAATCGATGAAATCATTAGAGGCGTTTTTCACCGCCTTGTTGGATTTGTAATTTTTCCCGTGTAAAAAGTTATTCAAATTCCGAATAAAAATGGAAATTAGTTTGAGCAAGTTCTGGTGAGTATGGTGGGTGACGGAGAGTTTTCAGTCGTAACCCCTTCGATCAAATTATTGATCGAAGCGTAACCCCTATAATTTTGAGACGGTCCGTTGTACGGTGCTTTGGCGCGATTTTGTTTTTGTTGTTGAGTGAGTCCATACGGTATCCACATTCTGAACTTTTGATCGATTTATCACATACGTTGAAGGCTCTTGCAAGTTCCAACGTGGTTTGTGATTAATCTGCTTCCACTATGGCTTTCAATTCATCGTTATAGACTTTCATCTCCGGTCGGCCACGGGGCTCATTGTTGAGATCAAAATTTATATAACGGAAGCGATCAAACCAAAAACGGACCATGCGTTCACATATGGTACCATGTCCATACACGTCGTTAATATTGCGTGCTGTCTGTGCTGCTTTGGTATCACGACGGAACTGGTATTCGAAAATAGCGCGTAATTTCGATTTTTCCATGGTTTCAAAAACAGCGATAATAAAAAAAACCGAACGGCGGGAAATTTGGAATTCTAAATAGAATGAAAGATCTCAATCTTTACAATAGCCAGTATCAAAAATCTGCAATTTCATAGGTATAACAAGGACCTAATAATTAACTTTAAATACTCCCACGATCCCTGTACCGTACCCCTAATAAGTAGGTACAATGCTTTGCATGCGTTACGTTATTACGTTGCGCTTTACTGTAAACAGCGAACTTTCACACCAAAAATTAAAGGCATTTTCTGGCAATTATTTATGCACAAAGTGACTTATTTTGATGTAGGTACAGAATGCGTAGACAAAAGCTTCGTGAAGGGTATCGTAATCTTGTTACACCCTTTTTTTTTGGTTTGGAAATTATCAAATAACTTCTCCCGCTCTGGGCGGAGCGGGAGGGCGTCAGACTTTCACTGACTAAAACCCACCCGTGTTCTTTCAGCTACCCTTGTCAGGGGCCACGGTATCTTTTTCGAACAACCCGCGACCCTGGCAGGCATCGGCCCTAACGGACCCCGTCAGTTAGTGCTATCATCTCTTTGAGGCTCGCGTGGAACACAACGCGCCGTCGACCCGGGCCTGGTCCTTACCGGACGGCGAGCTGCCCATTGTTCGCCGTCCGCAAGCCCGCGCCGACGGTGGATGGGAATCGTCTGTCGATTGCCGACGCCCAGGGCGTCTTCTGCGGCGACTAGGGGTGTGAGGGCGCAAAGATTGCCTCTCCCTCACGCGCTCCGCCTCCTCCTTCGCGAGCATTACTGCTTCGCAGAAGGAGACGACAGCTTCCCATGCACTCTCGCTCCGTAAGGCAAGGTGAGAACGCCGTGGCGCCTCTCCAGCTACTCCTCAAAGAAGGGACTTATAGCCGCAACTGTGGCGTGCCCAATCTTGTTACACACCGTATTTACAGCAGTAGAGTATGGCATAGGAACAAATAACTTCACACGATGTGTACTAAGAATACCAGTACCTTTTTAATGTGCAATAGGTACATATTATTACAAACATAAATTTCACATGTTCAAACACCTATACCCGGAACAACCAAAGGTGATACAAATATTTGTCCCGGGAAATGAGAAATAGGGAGTTGGGTTCGCGACCCTTAGCTTAGGCCCGTAGCGCCTCAGCAAAACCGTCGATGATACGAAATGTTGATTTTCTCTTCAAAAGTTTAGCGCCAATCTCCGTTTTCGCAGAAGACGTAAATTTGAATCATTTTAAAGCTCTATATTATAACTCTTTTTTATCTTTCAATTGATTTAAATCATTTTTTAATTTTTTTTTTTTATAAAATACCGTCCGTAAGTAATAATATTACCTATACAATTTTAAAATACGTCAATGTAAATTTACTTAAACGCGTTAAGAAATACGTAGAACATGATAAGAACATGTAGCTACAGTTCTCCGAAACATTATTATTCTACTTGTATGAATTTCAACAAAAACATCTTTATCTTAAAAGATTACTGTTCACGCTAAGCTTATGGAAAAAATCCGGCTGGTCTCTATTTAATAGCAGGTTACTTTCATAATCTTTATTTACTTCCCAAAGACTTCCCTCTCGGTATTGTCATCTTCAATGAATAAAGCCATAAATATTTAAATTCACTGGATTTTTGGGCACCTGTCAAAATATTTTCACACTCCGCTGAAATGGAGATATTTTTATTGGTTTTACGTTTTCATTTACTTCGATGATGAATTGGTTCCGTATAAACTTAAGTCTAAATAGGAAAACGAAAAATTAAGAAAGATTGCGCTATTAGGAATTCCAAGAGAGAAGTAACAACAAGAGAAATCCCAGAGCAATTTGATAGTAATTTCTTGAAAGTACCTACTGGTGCAATTTCCTATAAATGTGCAAGTGCAAATAATATTAACGACCAAGTTTTCTAGAAACGTTATGTAGGGATCACAACGCAACCGCAAGCAGCCGCAGCGACACTATTCACACATATAACCACAGCTTGACCACATTTTGTCGCTGCGATGTGGTATGGTTGTGGTCCGTGTGAATGGGCCCTATTTGTTGCGCCCTGAAATAAACGTAGCCACTAATCAGGCAGCTAACAAAAAATACGAAATGCATGGCATTTATGAAAAAATAAAAAAATCCCGAATGAGTATTTTGTCGGTCTTATTGTCCAAACACACTATGCCGAAGGTACGTGACCGAAGTTCCGCGGCTGATTTTATAACAGCGCTAAAACGCAACGTAATTTCGGCATAATGTGTCGTCAGTAATTCAAATAGCATTGCAGGCGTAATCATACCGAACTTCGGCCGCGTACCTTCGGCATAATGTGTTTAGACACTTACAGACCAAAGCGCGAGTAGTGTACGGACAATATGTTACCATAATTGATACCATTTTATTTTCCAACTCGGTAGGTACGTAGGTATATGATACGCACGATTTCTCTTATTGTTTTTGTTAACGTGGTACAGTCGAGATCATTAATATATTGGCAGGGATAATGTTTCTAAATATTGTAAGCGTTAAAATGATCATAAAGATCTATACTAACTTAGACATATCTAATAAAATGTTATCATATAAACTGTTCATAACTATGTTAAAAATACCTGACTACACTTCGGAACATAAATATCTAAATACTCTAGATTTCAATATATTTGGTGCAACCTAAGATTCGTAAATATCTATACAGCTTTGAATATATTCAACTAAATGGCCTTTACCATTAAATTTATTTTTGCTTGCCGGAGCAGAAGTACAAGTAATAATGCAATGTTGCTGTTGAAGGATGTCATAACTGACAACTTCAAATTGAATTTGTTTCAAAGAAAAAGATTACATTAGGTTATACCTCTGTAAAGAGATTGTTCAAAGAATTTAAGACAACAATTCGAGACATGTCAAATTGTCAAGATATTTTTCATAGAAAAATTACATAGATATTTGTGAACCGAACTTTGCGCTAATTTCACAATGTTTTGAGTCTTTGTCTGTAGCAATATTGTTGATATAATGTAGTCAGAGTTAATTTTAGAGATAATGTAGTCCATTGCCTATATATTTGTGAACCGAACTTTGCGCTAATTTCACAATTTTATGAGTAATCTGTGGCAATATTGTTGATATAATGTATATACATATATATATTTTTGATTCATGAACATGATTAGATATCTCAACTGTACCTGAACTCGACTGTACCTAATCAACCAACGGTTTGATTAATAATTACATTGGGTATTCCCGAATTTAACGAGCTGACGAACTGGAAAATGTAAATAACATAACGTAACATCACGCCTGTAAGCTCCGAAGCATTAAGCAGAAGTGCACTTATATATAAGTAGTACAGACGCCAGCACATCAAGCTACCCGAAACTGTCAAATTTTCCCAATCAACTTTGAACCTTATGCTTTAGCGATAAAGTTGAAAATCTATTAAAGAAATTTGACAGATTGTGGTAGCTTGATGTGCTGGCGTCTGTACCTACACCCACATTTCGCCAGTTATGTTTAATTTCTATTTAATAGGGGGCGAGCCTACTACCACCAACCGGGCACAAATCCTGACTCTGGGCTGCTACTGAGAAATTGCAGATGGAAAAGCCTAATAATACTTTGCTCGACCCGGGTATCGAACCCTGGACCTCATGCTCGGCAGCAGCGCTTACGGCCACTAAACCAACGAGGCAAAAATACACCACAATTTGTCCTAAAATTTAATTATTATACCTAAACAGCAAACAACTGGTATTATTTTAAGGGGGCTACAGGACCTAAACGCAAAAAACCGGGCAAGAGCGAGTCGGACTCGCGCACTGAGGGTTCCGTACCGTACCATCATATGTTTTTAAATTTTCGTCGGTGAGGCCTATATTCGTTAGAAAATTTTAACAGTCCGCACTGCGGTGTAGTATATTGCAGTTTTAGGTCAGCGCCATCTCTTAACCGATAGTGGAACTAGTGTAACTTTTGTTGATGTTTCTGAAAAAGTGTGCTATTTAGAGACATCGTTTTGTTTTTCATGTAATCTTTACATAAACTTCTATTACATAGAATAATTTCAGATTTGTCTCTTTGCAAACTTCGGTATTTTTTTTTTACATTTTCCATCAAAAGTCAAAAACTATGAGGCCTAAAAAAAAGAAAAATTGTTTGAGAATGTGCAAACTACGCTCTTTCATATGATACCCCCCCCCCCCCCACATGCCCTAGTGATCCACTTCGAATTTTTCAGACCCCCTTTCAGTCCCTGTTGCAAAAAATTACATATATTTTTATTTCTTCCTTATTTGCAAAATAGTTAGGCAAACGTCAATTAAAAGTATTCCAAATTTCAAGTTGATAGCAATAGTAGTTCTAGAGATATCCAGCTGTGACAGACAGACAGACAGACTGAGTCTCACCATAAGGGTTCCGTTTTACCATTTTGGTACGGAACCCTAAAAACGCAAGTGTATGGGAATATCTGGATAATAAAAAGTAGCCTAAATGTAAATCCAGGGTGTCAGCTAACTCCATATTTTTTTTATCAAAATTGGTCCAGCCGTTTGAGCGTGTAGAAGTAACAAAAATATATACACACACACACTCACAAACTTTCGCCTATATAATATTAGTGTGATTCTTCAGGGTATATACTAGTTAGATAGTGTGTTGAAAACATAATACAACTAATTTGATACGATAGAAAAAAATCATGAAGATAGCTCTAAAAACTTTCTTTTTACAATAAAAACCATACTAATATACATACAATCATTCTGATTTTTTGTGAGATTATTCTACAAGCAACATACAAAAACACTAGTGTTTTAATTTTTAGTCCAAACAATAGATTTTTGTAAATAGATAATTGCTTCATATTTCGCAATAAATTACCAGCGTTGTGTCATCGCGCTTCTCTTTTGTTTTCTATGCAGTCCGACAGTGACCGCGCTTTAGGTCATGTAAGCCCAATAAGAATGATAAACATAATAATAATATCGAGAAGTTAGTTAGGTAGGTTTTTTTTTGTTATGTAGTTTCTGGTGTACAATAAAGTATATATAAATAAATAATACTGTACCTAACAGAGTTTCACAATAACGGCGAGTAAGATAATAACCGATAGTAACGATCACGGGTGCAAGTTGACAAGTAAACATGTCGGGGTTATCTGTAGTCATTATATATTAAATTATGTACGCTTTCTTATTGCCATATACAGGCTAGCGTTTGACCAGTTCGCAAGAAGTACTCTCCCTCTCCACAAAAATCAAGTAAGTTCACGATAATAAGTTGCATTTAATTTTGTATTTTGTCTTTTAATATGGAGTAACTGGTGCCGAAAAAAAAAAGATTTTACTATTGTTATCTGATAGTGTGGAGACTATGTTATTAAGCGTTAAAATTCCATTTTTGTTCTCCTCGCGTAATTATAGGATATGACGAGGAGAAAACCGAGTAAAACCGTAAATGTTTTCGATAAATACCTACTATATATAAATCCACATAGCATCAATCCATGATCAAATATAAATCCCGGAATACCTATTCCCCCGTAATATTTCTTTGTTGATTCGCAACACGCTCGCAAGTTATTGTCGTTCAATACCAGTCTCGGAAAACTGAAGATTGTTTTCAGTTTTGCTAGAACCGTTTGGGGTTTACCCGACCCTCGGATGGATCAACTCTGATTTGGTTAGGTCCGGGGCTAATTGAAAACGAGGGCAAACTTAATTTGCATTATATTTAGGATTTTTACATAATTCAATTAGATAACCCGAAGTTTTTCGATAAACAAAAAACATTATCTGCGCGGACGGGCTAAGCGGACGGTAGGAAAATATGAATCTCTGGCAAAGGGGCCCGGGGGCCGTCCGGGTGCCACCCGGCCAGGTACCGACGCCAGCGAGTGGGCGGACCGGACACTACCTGGTTACCACCGATAGGTTCCTGCTATGAATTTTGTCTGCTTAGTAACCACAATTTTTATACGAATATCAGTTGAATATTGCCCCATGTCGTACGTAATCATACAAACAAACGCCATCTGAAATTATGCCCATCAGATAAAAACAGAATAGAAAACAGAGTAATATACGGAGTACGATTATACTTTTAACTTCACTTTATGCAGTTCACTTTTATATTTTTAAAGCAAATGGAGAACTTACTTTAAAAATATAAAAAGTGAACGGCACAATTTCGTAAAAGTTTTTAGTTTATTCGAAATGGTGTTTCTCCGAGTGCTTTGAGATTAGTCTAAACTAGAACTTTAAAAGGAATTTCTTCCTATTTGCTTTTCGGCTTAAGGTTGATTTTCTAGTGGTCTGTTCTCTGTCTAACTGCACCCATCGCAACCCAAATCTTTCCAAAATCACCAACTTTCAACTTTTGCAACTTTCTGCCAACAAACTTATTCAAAATATTTAATTTTCCTATAATCATCCAAAGTACATAATTTCCAGAATGAAGGCGACTCTGATCCTGTTGATACTGGCATGTGTCATGGCCGCGGTGTACGGTGATCTGGTCTGCGGCACCAACTACTGCAAGCAGCACCCCTGCGGCTCCCCCGTGGCTAGCAGCAGCTGCAGAAACCCCTCGGTATACCGCCCCAACCACGCCGGCAAGTGCGCGTGCTGCCCAGCCTGCGTTACCTTCCTTAGTAAGTAGACACAGCTGAACATTAATGTACAGCACCCTCATGTTTACGGTGAGTAGTAAGAGGTGCAGAAAAAAAAACATTTCACACACAATGAAACGGTGTTTTTGCCAGTATACCTAACTCTTTAGTTGACAGTACTGGCCTCAAACAATATAATTATAACATAACATCATCATACCACGCCTGTAATTCCCGAAGGGTTAGACAGAGGTAATACCTAATACCTACTCAATTAAAGTACCGCGTACCGTCGACACGAAAAGTAAAAGAAAAAGTTGACGGTACTTACATAAACTACATCTGCTGGTACCCAAACATCCATATACTGTATACATACCCATTCATAGCCAAGACATCATTGTAGACTTTGAAAAGAAAAACTCGAAAGAAACTTCAAGGTTAATCTTTGAAAACGGAGCAGGTAAGTAAGAAACTGTGCATAAAGATTGTTGATTTAGGTCCGAAAAGATCATTTTTATGTATTTAGTACAGTCAAGGGACAGACCCTTGACTGTACTCCAATCCCGTTTGTAGACCTTTCTCAGACTGACGATGGTAGGTATGAGCGTATAAATTACATCTATACATCTACACACACATACACATACAAATAAATAAAAATTAAAGTGTCAGTTGGTAATGTCAAAATAACAGCTTTTTACTAAATGCATATGAAAGTATAGGGGAAGCCCGGGCAAAACGAATACTCAAACTCAAACTCAAAGCATTTATTTCAATTAAACCATTTACAGGCACTTTTGAATTGTCAAAAAGTCGGTCAGTCAGAAAATATGAAGCTAATTGCCCATTCCAAAGCGTAGGTACCTATGGAGAAGAACGGGCAAGAAACTCCATGGACACTCTTTTAAATCATATTTTTACAAAAATATTAGTTACATCATTAATGTGAATTTATAATTATATGTGAGAACGATGTAAAAAAAGACGTACGCGTTACAAGAGTCCAGAGTACAGCAAATAGAACAAAACAACGATTCAAAATTAAAATAATTAAAAATAAGCCGAGGCAGTTAAGAGATGACCAGCCCCAACTGACGGCGCCCGTTCACGATATGTTAAGAGGTTAGTGTAACTGTAAATAAAACCACAATCAATAGAACTCTTTGTACTTTTAATTTGTACTATGTTTAATCATCTTTAGAAAATAATCATTAAAATTCAAAACTTAAACAATATCTACAATAATTTTGAGGGTATTAACAAAAGGTATCAATTATCAGTTTTGCCCGGTGGGGACGGGCAAAAAGGATAAGTAGAATTAGTTTAGATCAGTCTTCGCATTCATCACACAAGTAGCTGCCAACTCCTACATAAGAAGTGCACCTTCATGCGCCCAAATGCACTGATGACACTGAATCCAATCTTCCGCTGGTGGTTCAGTGTATTTGTCAGCGCACACTAAACCATAAAAATCTGGTTTCGGATTTTTGTTTTGATAATTGACTGAGGATATTTTAGTTTTAGTTTTACTGGGGCCTGCTAACTCAGAAATGATATATGTAATGATAATGGTAACTAATACTAATAATATGCTTGCTCTGGGCAAAATGGAATACCTATCCGTTTTGCCCATATCCATTTTGCCCAACACTCTAATATTAGAAACAAGGCAAGACTTGAAATGTTTTTTTTAGTAGGCAAACAAAAAGCAACGATCACAAATAATATTTAAATAAACGTGCAATTGAATATACAAAACATATTTATAGACAACTGATGACTAATACAAATGCCTAGTTTGTGTACAAACCTTTACAAAAATCGTAACAAAACAACGATAATCCTTTTTTTCCCTTCCACAACAGATGCACTCGGGTATTGTTTGGGTTAAACTGCCATGGCGTTGCCGATCGTACATGTCACGACTTGAGAAAGTGTTGATAGCCCTATCTATTATATATGTATTTATGGAAAAATCAGTTATTCTTCTCGCACTATGCTTCTTGTCCGGGCTTCCTAGATATAGGTAGGGACGGGACCTATAACAAAAAACAATGTTTAAAATTGTTGTCTGTCTGTTTGTTTCGGCTAATCTCCGAAACGGCTGAACCGATTTTGACGGGACTTTCACTGGCAGATAGCTGATGTTATACGGGGGAAATTTAGAAAAGCTTTTACTTTAGATAAAGAATTAGTAAAGAGAAACATATTTTTCCGAAATCAACGCGAACGAAGTCGCGGGCTCGGCTAGTTCTGTAAATAAACTGAACATCTGTTTAACCTAAAGCCCACACAAGACAGAACGCGAGAGAGGATTCCCGGTATATATCATTAGTATATAGGTAAAAAGTGCCGCCTTCCTAATAACCCTGTTATTGCCTCCACGGCACTCGCGGGAAGTGATTACATAATTCGCCGAGACAACGCCACTGTATAAAAATAATGGAAATTGTCTTCTTGTATAAGCTACGACACGTTTCCTTCTCTTATGGTGTAATAACTGTATAAACGAGAGCCACGAGAGGCGTAATAATCAATTGAAGGGTATTGGTTAGTATTTTAAGTGCAAATAGTGCTAGTACCTATTTGGTCTAACAAATAGTGATTGCAATTAGTTGGTCCCGGCTGTCATTCATGGATCTTTGACAGTCGCTAAGGGCCGTCAGAAGACCGAAAGTCTGTTATCCAGTCTTACCAAGGTAGCGTGTTACCTAGAAACTGGGTTGATGAGGCAATCACTCTGCATTCGTTTAGAATGGAAGCCGACCCCAAAAATTGTTGGGAAAAATAAAAGAAAAGATGGACTGTTATAACTTATCTATTTTCAGATAAGCTCAGAAGTTATAATCCTGTAAGATACTGGGAAAACTGAAGACTTATTTACTAACTTTTCTAATCCCCTCATTAAATTCAGTATTTCCCCACGACACAAATGACGTCACGATCTTATTTTTTAACCTGGTATATTTTGTTTTTCAGACGAAGGCGTTGCTTGCAAGACTTACAGCAAGGAGCTTGGAGAGACCCCCTCCGCCATTTGTCGTGAGCCCCTGAGGTGCCTACGAGGTGTATGTACCAAGATCACTCCTAGGCGTTAAGTTACTCTATTTACGTACATGTAATTTTTATAACGTGCATGAAAAGAAAAATCAGCTTAAAAATATATTAAGTTAAAATCTGGAAATAAGCTTTGTTATAATTTTACAACGTTAAGCAGTCGTCCCCGCCCCACTTCGTAGTTTCTAACCTTCTTCTCCTGCTCACCCCTTAGCCCCCACAGCACAATAGGTGAACTATTTCCCGAGGAGGCGAGTGCATTCAACGAGTTAAAGAGCTATGTCAGTCAGAAAGGCCATTTTATTTGACCACGAAGTTGAATGAAGTTCGAGTTCGTATTCGGTATTTCATCGATTTTCTGTCATGTGGTATTATCGATAGCCTGAAGCCAGTATATGTTATTATTTAAAGCGAGAATACATAACATGCTTGCAATACACGTCATCGTCATGTTTTCCAATTTGCATCGGATGAAGTTGCGGGAAGCAGCTTGTCAGTAATAAATCTTTCTACTCTGGAAGCGTTCTCCTGTGGTTTGAAGAGTGGAGTATACTTGACTCAATACTCAGTGACTCAAAACCATATTTCAGGTTGCCACACTTGTTACAAGACTTATCCACTTATTGCGATAAATTACCATCGGGGAATTCTACAACATAAATACCTGCCTCTCAATTCCTCTCAATTTATCTAATTTGTGAACAGTCTGTTTAACAGACCAGTAATATTATTAATGAAAGAACGCGAATCCACTGGATGTTAAACGCAAAATTATTGTTTGGTATTTCTGAGGAACTGCCCTGTTGGTCTCGTGGTCACGAGCGCAACTGTTGAGCCAGAGAAAAAAACTTTTCTCAACCTGGGAATTGAACCCAGGAGGGTTTGATTTCCTGGTTGGGCAAAGTTTTATTGGGTTTTTTTTTTTAATTGCCTTTTTCCATTGGGAATTTCTCAGAAACAGTCCGGAATTTGGAAGTACAATATGGAGTGTATAATAATTTCTCCCACGCCGAAGGCTAGTCACCGTTGAGATTGGCCGCCATGACCGAAATACGGTCTAGAGGACTATTTGTATAATTTCTCAGGAAGCTCGCAGTAATTTGTTTCAATGTGGCAACGACAGTAAGCAGTCATCAACGATTCAGGGTTGCTAAATGGTAATGTTGTTTACCTACTCAGGAACTGATTACCTATTTGATAATGCTATCAATAGATTAGGGAACAGCTGCAGTACATGCGGTCGCACACCTGCTCTTCTTATCAATATCACAAGATAAGAGATCAATATTACAATGTCTAAAGGTCGAATGACCTTTACATAGATATCTCTACCTATTACAAGGTTGGATAACGACTACATTTTCAATTCGATGCTGGACCCAACAATACAGGTAAAATACTGCAGTTACAGTGAAGTGTTTTTAAAGTGTTTTCTGAGCAGACGAATTTTTGAAACTTATGAAGGATTAGTACTTAACTTGCTCCAAAATTCTTGGAATTGTGATTTAATGTATTTTACGCAATTATGGCACTGAGCTATGCTTTGTACAAAAATCTGTACAAAAGTCTGTAAACGTCTCACTAACGGTAAAAAAGATGCAAAAAAATTTATGTGTCAAGGATTAGCTATACTGCACTATGACCTACTCCTGATGCTGAGGGAACAAAAAAATGCAGTAAGTAATAAAACATCACAATAGAAAACACGGAATGAAAAGAAAAACTGCAATCCTAACCCAGTCTGTCTGTGCAATTTATGTTCGAGCAGTTGTGAGCTATCAATTTGATCTTTCTTTTTTTTATTAGGGGCAACTTCAACCGCAGGCATGCAATAAATGTCAGTGTCACTCTCCCGCTGTTTCATACACTTATGTACAGTTTTGTTACGTCGTTTATAATAGTTATGCTCCGTTTCCCAGCTAGCCTATAAGAAATACTAGGGACAAGAGTGGTATTTATTCTCAGTGTTTCCAGTTAACTTTAAATAAAACCTACAAAGTATCATACATACTACGTGTAAATTAACGTGTTTGGGTATGAATATGACAGAAAAGTTTCGTACCAAAACTAAGTAGATTCTTGTAAGTATTGAAGCCAGAAAGTAAGACCATGCTATGTTCATGTAATATGAATTAATAGACAGCCGCTTAGGGCACACACCTCTTAGTAAAAGAGGGGACTGGTCATCTCTTTGATGTCATTTCAATTTATTTAAATTTTTCTTTGTTTTTTTTTTTATTATGGACGCTTTTAACGTTATGCACACACAAGTATAATTACAACATGAATGATGTAGCCAATATTTTGTGATTATGTTTTAAAAGAGTGTCAGTGGAGTTTCTTGCCCCTTCTTCTCCATAGGTACCTACTACGCTTTGGAATGGGCAACTAGCGTCATCTTTCTGACAGACTGGCCCCTTGATAATTCAAAAGTGCCTGTATCTACTCAAACTAAAAGCATTTATTTCAAATACCTAAACCAATTGGTTTATTTGAAATAAATGCTTTGAGTTTGAGTTTAAATTCATATCACGCTCTTTATAAATGCCTACATTGCTTGGTTTAATTTCTTAACATTCCAATAAGAAAGTACTTACTTATTAGTCCAATTTCTTAACTTCCTTTCAAGTCTAACAACCAGATGAAAAGGCAAACTACCTTCAAGAATCTCTCCAGTATTTCAAGAGCTCTTTTCGTCTTTGCCCGTTTTTCATCTTATATTCTGCTTAATAGCCTTACTCATGGTCTATAGACACTTCTAAAGTAATTGGAAATATACTAAGTACCAATTTGAATATGTACTAAGTGCTTGTTGTTATCGTGTTTACGTAGCTAAGTAAGTTAGACAGCTGAAATTATGGAGTTTTGTAAATAGATAGCAGGGACCCTGCGATTAATTTTTATTGAAGACAAAATATTGGCCGTAATTTGTAACATATCGACGAGGCGAGACGCCAATAAAAACGAATAATTAAAATGGTGTGTGTGACAGGATGGTGTGTACGAAATGTTACATATTTTTTTCTATTTCTTTGAAATTGCTTCTGTTTGATCACGTAAATTGAATTTGTGACGGCTTGAAACATGTTTCATAAAGTGAAATATTATACACTTATCTACTGAAGCCGATGACAAAAGGTTTAGCGTGTGACGTTGTCACGAGCCCGGGAGTGAACGATAAAGCAATTGTAAAACCGTCGGACCGACGCTTAAACGGCACGTGTCGCAACGATGTTTAGGCATTATGTAGATATGAGAAAAATTATTCATATTTCTTGTGAGATTCGATTTGATATAAGCAAGTGATGCTATGGTATCTACTTGTACACGAGTCACTGTTTGTGTAAATATGCTAAAATGGTTTTAAAGTGGCCGAGGGTAAGATCACATTCCTTTATTCATTCCTATTTCATTTTCTCGTTAGGTAGGTCTTTTCAGCCATTCCCAAAGAAGAATACAGCCGGTCGATTCTGTAAAAATTTCACCGTGCAAACTTAGGTAAAGTGAGTTTGTTTTTACTAGCAATTAACACTATTGACAGCTCACTCCACGCTCATTTCACGTAAGTGTTCACGGTGAGATGGTTACAGAATCGCATTGCTGATACTTAATTCTTCTGTCTAACTGCTAAAAGTCCTCGTCATTTATGAACCTCAAAAAACCTCTTAGTATAAAACGTAATTCACAGTCTACATAGCAGATGTTATCTCAAGAATGTAGTACGCTAATTTCAGCTACGCTCCAAGTAATAACAAACAAAATGGTAAAACAAATCAAAGTAAATATCTTTCTACCTACAAATTACACAGACAACTTTAAAATGGATGCTATTACAGCTGAAGTATAGAGCAAGTTCGTGTTTGAAGGTGAGAAGGTGATTCAGCAACAATGAAAGCTCATAAAGTTTTTATAGATTTTCATTCTTTACGGCGCGCCGCGCGCCTTTTCGCTGGCTCGGCCTTATTACTATGTTAGTTGCAGAGTTACAGGTGCACACACAACCTGAACAATGAAGATTATGAAACTGGCTTGTGCCATATTAAAAGTTTTAACCCGATCAGTAGGTCGGTTGAAACGAAAATGTTCTTAGGTAACTTTTTAGACCTTTACATCCTGATTATGCGTATGAAGTTTCATTAAAATCGGTTCATTCATTTCGAAAAACAAGGGCTTGAAAGTTTGTATGAAATGCCGTAGTACGTCGTGAACGCTCTTAAGTACAAAGGTACCTACTGTTTATTTATATTTGTTTTACAAAAATAAATACGCATCTAAGAAACAAACCCATGCCATGAAGTGCCATATTCAGCAATTCCATTACAAACTGATAAAGGTGAGACAGTCGGCTGCTTATCCATTACCTCTCAACTTCTTAGACTCTCTATTCTTAAAAAAATCCAAAAAGATTACTAAATATAAATAGTAACAAAAGCAATCATTGTTTGTCACGAAATCACAGCTGTTCAACGCAGACGGAATCGATTGTCACGTCTCAATTACAGAGGGTATCGCACCAAGTCACGGACTTATATATCAGGAACAATTCCCATGTGTGTGACGTCACTTAACCTATAAATATCCAGTGCTGGGTATGTAGGATAATATGTAATTCCATTCAGTCTATCTGACAAGGGTGGCGACAGAACTGAAATACCTATATATGTTTAATAATATACGGAGTAAATGGTCCGAAGTACGTAAAACATACCTACATTTATTTGAACCTAACCGAGCTTGAATTGTATATTATCTTGTGGTCATAGGCCTACTTCTGTAGGGGCGAATGGCCCTCCGCCGAGAGTGTAGACTATGACCCGTAGAGTAACGCTTAGATAATAAGTAAATGCAGTCTAGACTAGCTGGGATTATAAATCCACAACCCTTATTTTTTGCACTGTATACACTAAAAATTAAAAACATGATAGAAATAGGTTGCTCAAGACAAAATGCGCTTAAAACAAAACACAATTGTTATTATTTTGTTATTTTTAGGGTTCCGTACTAAAATGGTAAAACGGAACCCTTATGCTGAGACTCAGTTTGTCTGTCACAGCTGGATATCTCAAGAACTACTAATGCTATTAACTTGAAATTTGGAATACTTTTAGATGTCATTTGCCCAACTATTTTACAAATAAGAAAGAAATAAAAATATATGTATGTTTTTTGCAACAGGGACTGAAAGGGGGTCTGAAACATTCGAAGTGGGGCACTATGGCATATGGGGTATCATATGAAAGAGCGTAGTTTGCACATTCTTAAACAATTTGTCTTTTTTTAGGCCGCATAGTTTTCGACTTTTGATGAAAATTGTAAAAAAATACTGTTCCCCCCCCCGGCCCCTCTCCGGAGTTAGCAAAAAGGAAAATCTGACATTATTATATGTGATAGAAGTGTATGTAAAAATTACAGGAAAAATAAAACGAAGTCTCTAAATAGCACACTTTTTCACAAATCATCAACAAAAGTTAGATGGTACGGAATCCTCGGTGCGCGAATCTGACTCGCTCTTGACCGGATACCAATTCGGAAAACCTGAGCCTTTTTTTCCTATATCGTAATATAGAAGAATTCTATCACTAACTCATCCCAAATATATTACTTGAACCCATTTCTAGCCAAATCCAAGACGGTTTGCAAAAAAGACAGGGTTCACCAGATTGTATGTGTAGTGTGTGTGTAGAGTTCTGTGTGTGTGTATCTTTCTGCAAAGACTTAGAGCAGATATGCAGGCCTAGTTATTGACGTATTTATTTCACTAAGCCAAGTTAAGTAACCAACAAACAGACAAGTTGAATACAACAAACAAACAAAAGTGTATAAAAAGGCTTCTAGGGAGTTACTGTCACTTAAAGTAAACATATTCTAGGTAAATGGAAGCGCCCACGCTTCTTACCCTTCTCGTGCCCAAATCCTCATTTCCTACAATACTGCTTCTTAACTTAATTGGTCTGGCTTACATATTGAAGGTAAAGCTAATAAAGATTGCTACGAAAAAGAGTCGGAAAGAAAGTTTACGACTATGTGCTGTGCTACGAGGTGCTACGAGGATGCTACGAGGATGCTACGAGCCTACGACTTCCTGCATTAAATAGAGATAAGTCTTAGAGTTAGTTCATGAATAGGTGAACGCTTGCTTTACACATCAAGATGCTTTAGTGCCTAGGAAAGTATGTATTTTATTTTTATTTCATTCATATAAAACCGGTTACGTATTTTATACACAATACCGGTTATAGCTTCTGTCCGAAAGCCTGACAGCAAAGGATACCTTAGCTAGGATAGTATCACGCAGTTGCAAGATAAGCTAAGTTTGGAGTAACTTAGTATCAAATATTCAACCGCATTTTCATACACCGAATTATATTATGGTCACAAAAGGAAACTACGCCAAACTTCCTTTGAAAAGAAACGTTTTGGCTATATTACCTACACACAGTACACACGCATGTGTATCCAATATCATAAGAGATTGATATTGCCGCCGTGTTCCCAGCAGTACATTCGCATTCAATCTGCTACTGTATTACACTCAAGAGCAATGAATTAGGGTTACATAAAGATACCTGAAAGTTTCGGAAAGTAAGAATGCTAGCTTAACGAAATAAATTGCGTTTAATAGACAATCAAATGTACCTTAAATAAAAGTAATAAAATGTATGTGTCGCTTTGTATTATATTCATAAAAAATACATAAAATATTACCAATCTCATAACAAAAATAGAGAAGCAAATTAATATTCTACCACTTTAAAATTTTCTTGAGTTTTAGTACTTTGTATTACCCCCATACGTGCTGTCATCACTGCGGTTTGGCATGCTGTACACCAAGTTTCTTATAAGATGTTGAGGAATATTCTCCCATTCCTCTACGAGCGCAAGTTTGAGCTCTTTTTTTTTCAGGATGGGAAATCATTTAATGACCCCTCCCGCTCTGGGTGGAGCGGAAGGGAGTGTCAGACTCTTACTGACTAAAACCCACCCGTGTTCCTTCCTTAACCCTACACCCTACGACCCTTACATACTCCTTTTGCTCCATTACATCATATCACTTTAGTATTAGATACATTCTTATCAATTGAGAAAAATATTTACCACCGCGAAGTACATGCGAGGCAATATTTGAACCATGTTTTTCTCTCAGTTTTCACAACTTTTCCGTCTTAACCACTTACATGGCACCCCCCCCCCCTCCCTATAACATCGTCTAAAAATTCCCAGAACACTTTTTTCTACGCGCCACGGGTGGTCTCGCTGCTTAGGTATACACGACTCCTACACAAAAAATGTCTGCATTTTGGGTGACGTCTGCGATTTGTGACTTCGTGTTCCGTATTCGGTTGGTAAGTCGAAGTCCATGGATACTAGGCTCCATCGCTCGCTGGCAAGCTTTTCCAGGGGTTTTCGGTGCGGCGAGTAACTATGGCGTGCAACATCGTTGAAAGAAGTAGCAATATTTAAAAGATGCGCTATGGTGTTTCCATTCATTTCATGTCTAGAAACGAATAAAACTTAATCAACTTGTAAACCATCAACTTGGTATCCCTTTTACTACACCTAAAATAAATTTTAAAGTTTTCTCAGAAGAAATCGTTTAAGATTTGGCATAGTTGGAATATATCCTATAATCTCACAAAAGCTGAGGCAATTTCTTGGTAACGTTGCGAGTAAATCTTCGCGTTCATAATACATTCGAGGCATGTATGCATACATATGTAGCGTGGAACAGCGATAGATGACGTCATCGTGACGTAGAACGAGCATTACGGCGCAGCATCGATATGGGTCAAACTCCGGCGGCGAATTTTAACTTAGGGCTTGAAATCAATTTCTGCATTAAAGTTTTTTTATAAGCCTTTCTATACAAGGTGACCACTAGACCCCCCCTAAAGAAGAAATTTTTCGTAGATTATAATAAAGAAAATCAGCAGTTTCATAAAAAAGTGCAATACCTACACGGTCAAAATGTATGGAACAGCATTTTTTTTTTTATAACCGGCTTATAATGTTTATGGCTTAGAGGGTCTATAATCATGTGCTGAATTCATGGTTACTGTTTGCGCGTCGGCGTCCTTTTCACCCTTTAGAGTTGACCCAGTTCGATTTTTAATATTTATGATTTTTAAGTCCACATCGTAACAGAGCCTTTGATTTTGACCTAAATTCGCTCGTCTGAACGAACACCAAGAAGTATTAATACCCGGTTTGATTATTTTTATTTTTCACATATCGTTCTCCTCGACGTACTTGAAGTGGAACTCCTAGAGAAAATTGGCTCCGTCCTTAATTGGCTTGTTGTAAACCCCAATGACAGAGCATCAAAGTGGCTCCATGCTTCACGTGCTCGATCGACTATTGCTGCGTATGTGTGTGTTCACATCATTCAGGGATGATTTGATCGAAAATAAACGTGGTGAATAAACTGGGTCAGCCATTATATTCTAAAAAAAAGTCGAGACGTGGGATACCTGGTTGGGGCGTTCCTTTCGCTTTATAGTAGGTAACAAACAACGTTTGAGAGTACCTATAAAAAGGAAAAATAAACAGCTGACGCGCTTCCCCCACGTCTATACCTACAAAAATATACCTACCTGAAGATAGACATACACTTGTAAACACACACATACTATAGTAAAAGCGTCGTGACTGTCAAAATCATACACTTTTTTAGGTCTAGTACTCTTTTGCCAAGTCTGCGTTAAGGAACTTCGTTCAAAAACAGCGATATTTCAAGTTCCAAGACATTTTATGTTCAATTCGAATTCAAATCTTATCTAAGCATTCAAGTTCGTGTGCCTCCTAACCACGACTTCATGAAAAAATATCTCACCAGAAGATAGCTGACATTACAAAAGAAAATAAGGTTTAAATGGAGGCCTACATCAAAGGCACGGAGGCAGAGGCGATATTAAAGCACTAATAACATGAGATCAGTGTTTCTTCGCTCTATTTTTAACAAAAAAAAAAATTTCATATAAAAAATCTCAGACTAAATTAATTTTAGTTAAGTATGTAGTGTTTTTAGCACAACCTTCTCTGTTTTTTCGCTAAACAAATTTAGGCGGACATTTAAAACGAGCTTACTCGTTACGAAACAATACAAAGACGGGATAGCCGCCTATTTCTTCTTGTCCCACTTCCGTTATCAGATATATAATTTACTGAAGTTCATTATTTTCGTCTTTTAATTGAAATTCGTGTTTCACAACGTTAAAGTTGTTGTGTTAATTTATCGTGGTCGGACTTGAAGTTTTAGGTAGAGATAGAATCTTTCGTAGATTAATGATATCAAATGTCACTACATTTATTTCTAATTATCAAATTAGCCTAGTAACTACGTGCCTATTATCTATCAACTAACAGCGGGCAGTTATCGGCTTTAATAACAATAATTTTTAGTTTAATTAGTGTGAATATTTAGACAAAATAATAATTGTAGCATTAGCTACAATTTCCTGTTTTTCTTGGTTGTTTACCTATACATACATAAAATGAATACGTCATATTAGACCGAGCGATACTAGGTAAGTCACGAAAATGTTAAGTTATGATACGTTATAATAATTATCTGTAAAGTGTGTGTTTATTTAAATGATTTTGGAATTAGCAGTCTGGATTTATGTCCAGCTTGCGAACAAAATGTGGTATTCTATATACCCCTTCAGAGAAATTAGTCGCGGTGTTAAACCTACTAAAGAAATTGAAAGAACATAATAAAAACAAAGTTATAAACGTACCTCGTAGCACTTTTCATTTTAAAAAATATGATGGTGAAAAATTCGGATGAAGTTTTTTTCAAATAACTTTTTTTAGTTCCCTCGCTCAGAATTTATGAGAATTTAAATTTTCGGGAGTTTTTCACTTTGTTTTGAGCGTGAAAAGAGTTTATAGACGAAATATTATATGTAGTTATTAAAATGGATATTTTACTCATTTCGGCGGTCTAATCGTGGCCACACACCTAATAATATTTAAAAAAATTATGGATCTTGAGTAAGTTTTATTTTGTTTGTATAATTTATTTTTATTTTACTGATTAAAATCAAACACAGCGCATGTAAAATTTGCTGTGATAGGCATAAGAAAAATTCTGAACGTCGTCAATTCACGTCTGGTGATTCTTAGGTAACATACCTACCTATCTACCTAAATTGTTTTTTGTCAGGGATTGTTGTAGAGTTCACCTAAACATTGTAAACTGTACTGTACAATAAATAATCCCCGATAAAAACTTTGTTTATCAATTGATTTATTTATATTTCAGTCTGATTGAAGCGACAAGATAAATTTTTTTATCTTGGCTCAACTGTTTTAACTTGTCCGAGGATGTTTGATAAAATATAAATAATTAACACATGAACAGTAGCAAGCAAGCCAATGAGATCGATAGGCGTGCGCGAGTAATAACAAACACTTTACATCTAATAA
Source organism: Luperina testacea (assembly GCA_927399505.1). Taxonomy (NCBI): domain Eukaryota; kingdom Metazoa; phylum Arthropoda; class Insecta; order Lepidoptera; family Noctuidae; genus Luperina; species Luperina testacea. Next base: position 10,063,714 of record OV656758.1, read on the forward strand.
ATAATGAATATTCTCCGGACATCTTAGTCACATTCTTATATAATTTGTGACAGTGATCATCAGAACTAAGAACTTACACGTCGTTGACAAATGATTTGATAATTTAATAGTTCCAAGTGCTTGAAATTCCTAATTCTAATTGATCGATTCTGCGGTTATATTCAAATTTTATATTACTGATACAGCTGATGCAAAAGGTGTCACTATAAATGCGTTGTCAGTAATGAAATTTTGATTATTGTTGTGGAACATTATCAAGTGTGAAAGGTTAGTTCGATAGGCAACAATGTAACAATGCTTGTGCAGAAAATAGGCTCCTCCAGAGCTCTGGCAAAAATTGACGTTTTAACGTGTTGCGTATTAAGAATGTTGTGTTAAATTGTATAAAAAATAGATTTTTATAATAAATACTTAAAAAGTTTTAAAATTAATAAATCGCCTTCCAAGAGCGAGGTCAATGTCAAGAGCTGGCCCATTTTGCAAGTAAAAAAAATAACGGGCCCAACGGGTCTTAGTTCGGAGGATATACTTAACCCAGAACGAATCATATTTCCTGTGTCTGCTGATCGGTAGAGAGTGTTCGTGCGTGTGTGTAGGTTTAGATAAAGATTATCTATCATAGTCTATGCGGATGTGATTAGGCGCACATGTGGCGACGCCGATGATAGAGGCTAATTGAAAATAAACGCCTGCGGTGTTTGACACCTGTGGTGTACCGTGTGGTTTGTATCACTGTCGGACGCATGTGCAAGTGCCTTTGATCTAAACACCCGTTTGTTGTTCCAATTACATTAACTGACATGTGCAATTGTATTACCTGTCAACAATATATTAATATTGTATCATGTTAATATTTATTTTGTGTCGGATTTCGACGTGGAAGAAAAGCAGTTACAACAGCTGCTTATGATTTCTTGCTGAAATCTACAAAAATAAATAAAATTGAAGCGTCTGTTTGTAATGTCAAAATAACAGCGTTTTTTACTAAATGCATATGAAAATACCGGTGCTTATAACATATTTGTCTGTGTCTGTTTGTTCCGGCTAATCTCCGAAACGGTTAGACCGATTTTGACGGAACTTTCACTAACAGATGGCTGATGTTATAAGGAGTAACTTACGCTACAGTTTAGTTTTTTGGATGTTATTTTAGAAAAACAATTAGGGCACCAGCACCACGCAAAAAAATAAAAATACTACTGAATGGATTTCGATAAAATTAGGCAAGGAGACATATGATACGGCATAGAATAGTACTAGACTATTTGCTAAGGGAGCAAAGAACTATTTTAAAGGCGACAGAGTTTCTTTGAATCCTGAGCGCAGCGACGGATTCAAAGTACGACACTCGAGCTTAAAATAGTGTTGCTCCCGAGTTGGACACTCTTCTTTTTATCACCCTTTATGAAAAAAATAACTAAGTGCAACTTATGAATAGTATGTTTATTTATTTACATGTATACAATTACTTGAGGAAAACATTTTTTAACATTTTTTACAAGATTAAGTATACTCCTAATTTGAGTAAACAATTACGAACGAAGGCAAAACGCTTTTCGCGCGTTTTTTATTTTTTCGCAAACTATTTTTTTTAATTTGGCTCGCACGCGTCTTTTTTTTTTTATCATACAGTCTGTTACTTGTTCATACATTGTTCGTGATTGATCTAATTGGTGATTTGAACTTTTACTAACAATATCCACATTCCAAATTCAAATAATAATAATAATAATAAAGCTCCTTTATTCCATATTTTCTTTACAAAACGTTTTTTACAAATTAATAGTTTTATATGTTATTTAGATATGGATCCCTTTTGGGTAAAAGCCTCCTCCATCCCGTGCCAATTTTCCCTGTTTTGGGCCGACTCCATCCAGCTCGGACCAGCCACTTCGATGATGTCGTCCGCCCATCTCTTGCGTGGTCTGCCCCTGTTCCTCTTGCCTCTCGGTCCAGACCACTTCGTTGTTTCTATTGTCCACCTCTGATCTCTGCATCTCGAAATATGACCAGCCCATCTCCATTTCAGTCGTAAAGCGTGCTGGAGGGCGTCTGTTATTTTTGTTCTTTTTCTTATCTCTTCGTTTCGGATTTTCTGTATTCTCCTGAGTTTTAATATGCTCCTTTCCATGGAGTGTTGGCATGATAAGATTTTATTTTTTATTTTCTTAGTATATGTCCACGTTTGGCTTCCATATGTCATACTTGGTAGAATACAGGTGTCCATTATTATTTTTTTGAACTTCATGTGATAGTCCCCTTTTAGGACTTCCTTTTGTGACCAAAATTTTCTCCAAGTGCAGTTGATCCTTCTGTCCACTTCAGTTTCGTTATTTCTTGTATCAAATGATATTTGTTTTCCAAGGTAGATATATTCCTTTACGTATTCAATCTGGTTTCCCGACACGTGTATTTCTTCTTCTGTATGGTTCGTCATGATCTTTGTTTTGCTTGCGTTCATGTGTAACCCCACTTTTTTACTTTTTATGTCCTGTTTTTGCATCATTTGTTCTAGCTCAGTTGCTGATTCCGCGAAGAGAATGATATCGTCAGCAAATCTGAGATGGCTTAGATATTGATCTTGCACTCTGAGTCCAAATTCAAATAGTCCCTAGGAATTAAAGAGCTTTTTTAGTCCCCGTTTACGAAGAATACACTAGCTCTTTTTGAATAGATGTGATAAGAAAATAATTAATTGGGAATGCTGATTGGGCTAATTTTTGTCCCAGTAGGACACTCCAGGTGAATAATAGATCTAACGGGCAGTGGAAACAACAAGAAATCCCATTAGTAGAAACATATTTTTATTTTATATTTATAAATAAAAATTAATATTAATAAAAATTAATATTCTGCTTACTTATGTAGCTTTACTGTTGTATTGAGTACTTTTAAATAACTTTTATGTATCTACTTATAAGGTCAACGACATTTATCTTCTTCTCGCTGACAACAATATTTGTTTTAATAAAAAAAAAATTAGGTCATAAAAAAAATAAACAATTAACTCGTAATTTTAAGAACGTTCACAGTCTGATCTCAATCTCGATCTGTCAAAAAATACTTCTAATTTCCCTACATTTTGACAAGTTTTTGATATTTGTTTGTCGCCGAGATGAGACTGCGACTAGATTTTGAACATTTTAAATTACGAGAATTGGCCTTAGTATCGGTAACCATACTTATACGTAAACCACGATGGTAACCAATCGCAAGCTTGGCGTTCCGAAGTTACGAAACAAGCCAAACAAAACAAGGCTTGGTGCGTCTGTACTGAGTTTGTACTGGCTGTTATCTTATCAGTACCGGCCGTTAACGTCTATTGATGAACATTGAACATAGAGTTTGTATTAGACGGCGGCGTAATGAGTTGTCGCATGTCGTGAGACACTATTTTTTATCATAACTCGCTTTGCTAACGATTATTGACAACAATTATGTGTATTTCGCCATATACAGGGTGGGAAAAAATCGTAGATCAAACGAAACAGGGCGATAGTTGGGGTTATGAGCAATAAAAAATATCTTTGTGGCAGAGCCCTAACTTGATCTCCTTAAAAGTTATGATAATTTGAGGGCTTACAGTAAGGTTCTAAAGTTACGAAAAACTTTTTTAACTTTAGAAAGTTACAAAAAAATTTTCGTGAGACTTAAATATATTGAAAAAAGTGCCAATACTGATAAATCATGGTACTGACTTTCATAAAAGCACTGTTGTAGTGATGATACATATTTTTTTTTTTTTTTTACTTGAAATGACCCAACTATCGCCCTGTGTCATTTGATCCAAGATTTTTTGTCCACCCTGTATAAGGGATACCTATATTGGCCATCCTCCGTTGCCCTTGCGTTGTCTCTTGTCTACTGGCCTTTTAAAGAACCCGCGACGTTTGGGAAGGGTAGCCTGCTCCATAAAAACCAGCAAGGAAGTGGCCCCCGCCACTTGAGTATTCCAACAAGATAATTGAAATAACCCCAATTGTACATTTTGTTTCAGAGTAAAAGACAAAAATGACAGAAAACCGCGTTCGTAACCGGCACAAGAATGAGAAGCAGAATGGAGAAGCGATACACCAAGAGGAGAAGAAGGATGAAGAGTTCTCCACCAGAGAGTCCCCACTGACGAGGCTAATAGACACGTCTCTACACATTAGGGCTATCTACCACATATTCGTCGTCATTCTCCTAGTACTGTTCTGTGATACCGTCATTTATGACCTCGTCGACAGTGGAAAGCAAGTAAACATTATACATACTCTAACTTTATACTTTAATCATTCACTTTAATAGAATTCTGATAGATTTTGAAAAATTCTCTTCCCAATATTACTATTAAAAATAGCTTTAACCTTTTTGGTACACAATCACCTTGTCTGTTATGCAAGCTTATTAAGTTCGGTAATAATAAAAAAGTATTGTGTCTCACTAAAATTGGAAATTGAAAATTTAAACTTTTCAATATTACTTTACCAAAGTTCTAAAAAATGACCCGTTTATGATACAGAAGTTATTTAACATTATAACAAGTTACATTATGGAAAAAGGAACTAAAAACTTTTTTATTTTCCACTGACTTACTTTCAGTATTTTATTTATTTTTATTAATTTTTTTTTTTTTTTTTTTTTTTTTTTTTTTTGTTCCCGTAAAACATTCATAATTATGTTTCGAATTAATTATGTCCAAAAGTTATTTAAAACACTTTTAATACTGTGGATGTTTTGTCACGCGATTTAGAGGCACTCCCTATAATTAACTAGCCATGAACGTTCCTCGTTTAAATTCCAGATGCCAGATCTACAGGCTTTTATCTCCCAGCTTGTCAGAGACTAAATACTGCAATTTTCACTCGCGTTGCCTTAATTACGAAAAATATTTAATGCTACGAAAAAATGTTGAACAAACAGCGTAGCACTTTTTGTTACGTCGACGCCAAATTATGTCATTTTTACTCCGGTAACATGCAGAAGTTTCGTTTGTATACTTCATATTAATGTAAACTTGGGTATATTTTGTGTAATATTCTTGTTAAAAATTCACTTACTTAATTAGTTAATTTTTACAGGATAAATGTAGGGCTGTCAATAGTTGCAGCGGGATTTGGCGACATCAGACGTGGACTGAAGTTATGGCTGTATGACTTTTGCGTTGCAATGTCATTTTACCCTTTGCTCATGGTATATTCATGGATAGGAACAATCTCGAGAAAATATCCAGGTAAACCTTCACTTTCTGACCTTCACTTTCATATTTAAAAACCAAACATTCATAGTAATCCATTTTTTAGAAAGAAAAAGATACCATTTTCAACCGTAGTTACAGCTGTTTATCGGACAAAAAATATAAAATAATTATTATCTAATTTGTTCGATGTAAAACTACAACGGACATGATAATATTTATGGTCAAGTTCAAAGTAGAATTTGTATTTAATTTATATATTAATGATACACATTCAGTTGCCGTTAAATATCAGAATACATGAAGTGAGTTAATTTTTAAAACTAGAAGCCCGTGATGTCAGTGACAGCATGCTAAAACAATAGTACCTACATACTAATTCCATAGCGAGTTTTTTTTTTATTCTGATGTCCAGATAATTTTAAGAAAAACTCTGATGCTCTTTAGGCACGGAACCCAATTATTTCCTTAACTGTTTGTCGTAATAGTCTCTCCGCAACCGGATATCTTTGTGCCGACATTAACTGACTTTATGGAGGTAGATGTAGCTATTCATATAAATTAAAGCCGTGGGCGGAATAGCAGCAAGTGGCCACTGGCGTCCTTAGGTCACGAGTGGAGTCTTTTGTTGCAAGCGGCGGTGCCCGGCCGGCCGCGCTCTCACGGCGCCCTCCAATTAGTCACTTGGTTGGCCATAACCGTGCACCCGGAACGACTAGTTTTATTATACTATTCTGCGCTTTTCACACTGTCTTGTTTTCCTTATTTTTTGCACTTTTTTGAATGGCGGAAACGCTTTTTTCTGTAGGGCTATTGAATTTTCATTCAATGCCCATTTCAGAGAAATAAGACTGGGGAAATGCTGTTTATTTGTCTTGCTTATTTGCAACTACTTTGCTTAGGTAATATTGTTTCTTCTATTGTTAGATTAAATTCGTTTCCGACTGTTATTCTAGGATTCCTTTGCGCAAAAAAAAACACTTGTTTGTAAGCAAAATAAGTAATGTCCACTTAACTTGCTTCTTCTTCTAAGTCTTCGTGTCGCTACCACAACTGAATTTTATATCTGTTTGGCCCAAAACTTTGCCACTTCTACGGCGTCGTCAGTGGAAGCGCAGAGGTTACTTTGACTGCATGTTTTTGGACACAGAGGGAAGGATAGGAGGTGGAGCATGCTTTGCGACATAGCTCTACGCGATTTTTTTTTCTTCGCCCATTCTGGTAGGCAAAGGGAACTATGCCCATAGAGCCAAGTCTTCAGTAGAAATTTTTTATTATATGAAATGAAATTTAATGAGATGAAATGAAATGAAACCTAACCTAACAAATTAGTAGCTTCTTTTTAGAAATATACGTATTTGCATGAATCATAAAAACTTCTATGATTTTTTTTTAGTAAAAACTTCATGGTTGGTTTTTCTTTTTAATAGACATTATTTTGACAGTTGGGAAAGAGAACGCACGAGTTCGGGAAAGGTAAAAAAAAAGCACGAGTATGTAATAGCCCACATCCCGAACGCTATACGTCCCTGCAATACGCCACTTTTTGAGCAACTGTATTAAAAATTGCAATAAAGCCTTTATGCAGAGTTTAAAAGAATTTGGTTTAACAAGATCCATTTTTTGGGTTCCGTACCAAAATGGTAAAACGGAACCCTTATGGTGAGACTCAGTCTGTCTGTCTGTCTGTCTGTCACAGCTTGATATCTCAAGACCTAATAATGCTGTCAACTTGAAATTTCGAATAGATTTAAATGACGTTTGCCCAACTATTTTGCAAATAAGAAAGAAATAAAAATATATGTATATTTTTTGCAACAGGGACTGAAAAATTCGAAGTGGGGCTACAGGGCATGTGGGGTATCATATGAAAAAGAGCATTTTGACATTATTTATTATCTTTATTATTTTTTCTATTTTTTAGGCCGCATAGTTTTCGACTTGCTGAAAAATGTAAAAAAAAAAATACTTTATCTCTGAAGTTTGCAAAGAGAAAAATCTGAAATTATTCTATGTGATAGAAGTTTATGTAAAGATTACAGGAAAAATAAAACGAAGTCTCTAAATAGCACACTTTTTCAGAGATCATCAACAAAACAGTGTTAAAATTTTCTAACGAATATAGGCCTCGCCGATGAAAATTAAAAAACATATGATGGTACGGAACCCTCGGTGCGTGAGTCCGACTCGCTCTTGCCCGGTTTTTTAATAGTCTCAATACAAGTAGACATCAGATGGCCTATTACTAGTATTTCAGTGTAAAATCAGCATTTTAAAGGAAAGTTCATCGAAATCTTTTAGTGAGAATCCAAATAAAAAAATCCAGCATGATTATACTCATTCAAGGGCTGTATTATCAAAGACCCTCATCTCAATAATAGCAAGCATCTGCGATAAAATCTTCCCAAAGGTCCCGGGAAAGTACCTCAGATATACAGATATTAAAAACGGTGAAGACTTTCAATTTCAAAAGCCGTTCGCTTTGAATAGGCCCTGTTCTCATTATACTGCATTTAACTATGAACATCTGATTCTGAGTTTATTGGTCACCATTGAGGACCAATAAACTCAATCAGATGTTTTTATAAATTTTGTAGTTATTTCTAAGACATAATCAGTTGAGACACGAGTTGGAATCCGAAACTCTCGTCCTAGTTATCATGACGATACTAATTACTAACCTAGATTTATCACGACATATTATTATGTACAATCAACAAAAGAGATAAGTTTGCATGATCGTCGGATATAGTTGAAGTTTAGTAAGAAACTGATGGATGTTGTCGACTAAAATTTAATTTTACAAATGAGCTCTTTGTTTTCTATTAATAACATTAAATTTTATTCGAGTACATCCATCGGTTTCTTACTAAACTTCAACTATATCCGACGATCCTGCATACTTATCTCTTTTGTTGACTGTACATAACTGTTTATGTGGCAAACAATCCTATTTTGTTTTGTTACATTGACAGGTGGAGTTAATTTACCTGATCCTTTGCTTCCTACCAGCGCTGTGGCTCAATATAAATCGAATCTTTACGTTGCAATCAGGGCCGTCTTTACCCGGGGTTGCAAGGGGTGCGCGGCACCCAGGGACAGGGTCTTAGGGGGCGCAAGCCGATCAGGTCATTACTAATCACTCATTATAACCGCAACGCTCCAGCGCTGTAACCGCACATCACCGCCTCGAAGAAATCCCCTGGAAAAAATTGGTGGAAATCATCTTAAAAATGGAATACAAAAATTACGTTTAATTTCTTTTTGTTGGCAAGGGGGGCGCAAACTGATTTTCGCACCCCGGCGCCCAATATGGTTAAGACGGCCCTGGTTGCAATTTCTCTAGTGAATACATGGCTTAAAGCATAGTTTACACGGAGCCAACACTGGCTGCCAATAAGACTGGCAGCCAGTGCTGGCTTGGTATTGGCCTTGTGTAAACAGTTTTTCAAGCCAAGCCAGCGCTGGCTGCCAACGCTGGCGAGAATAGAGCGACCGTCTATTTTTCTAGCCAGTGACCTCCGCCAGCATTACTGGCTTCGTGTAAACTCTGCTTAACTCACTGTGCCTTCCAATTTGCCGCATCACAGACTCTTATACACCACCATATACCTAGCTGCGAGCAACCCTCGTGCCATCTCGTAGTATCGAACTATTTCACAATAAGTCCTTGTTATGAATAAACTTCCATTGTTCCCAAATGTGTATGAAATAATGGGTGGAGCTGAAGACTAAACAATGCTTCTTGCGACTTGAGAAAGTTTAATAATATTTCACAAACTTTTAATTAGGTACCTTGTCCTTTGTTGGTTTTCGACCGGTGAGAAAACAATTTTAAAATGATTTCTAATTTAAACTTTTTATCGGGTTCCATCGGGGTTTAGTCGCGCGAATTATTATGACTGGTTGGCAACTGAAATCATATTTATTTATACCTTTTTAGACACTTAGGTACATTGATGTCACAGAGTACTTTTATATATACGGAAATATCACAGAGTACTTTTATATGTTTATGATAGCTTTCAGTTTTGCTTCTCGTGCATGTTTCGGGATTGGGACCACGTAAGGGTTTATTTTCCTACCTCAACGGGTGAATATCAAGAGAAAATCCGTAATTTATCAGTCCATCTCGTACCTAACATGTACATACGATGATACCTTAGGATCACAATAATGGTAAGCCGAATGTAAATAAAAGTTTATTTTGCAGTATTTCGTCCAACGGTGGTGATATTGGGCGTAGCTGGAATAGTGGCTTTAGAAGTGGCTGTGGCTGCAGTGCCAGTGTACGAGCTGGCCAGGAAACATTTAGAGCTAGGCTCCTCTGTCGCAGTCACCTGTGAAATGGTAAGTGTAAAATTGTATGAAATTAATATTGCTTAATAGTAGTAAGTACATGTTTATACCTTTCTTTTTTTATGGTTGGGAAATTATCAAATAACTTCTCCCGCTCTGGGCAGAGCGGGGCGTGTCAGACTTTTACTGACTAAAGCCCATCCGTGTTCCTTGAGTTGCCTGTGTACATGTTTATACCTAAGATGTTAAACTTTTCAAAAAGGTTGATACAATCAAAACTTTAACGTTCGTTATCATTAAGCTTGGATAAAGGTTTTAAAATTAAACAAATATAAATAATAATAATAATCAACTTAGTAATCAATCAATACTTGGAGCTTTTAACCAACTGCTGCAAAGTTTAAAATTACTTAATGGGTAGCGAACAAAATCTAAAGCGCGTTCACTGTCAGACTGCATAGAAAAGAAAGAGAAGCGCGATGACGAATGAAGAAGCAATTATCTATACAAAAACTATCTACACTAATATTATAAAGCTGAAGAGTTTGTTTGTTTGTTTGGTTGAACACGCTAATCTCTGGAACTACCCGTCGGATTTGAAAAATTATTTTTGCAATTGATAGCTCAATTCTTGAGGAAGGCTATAGGCTATTCAACATCACGCTATGACCCTTAGGAGCCGAGCAAAAAGAAAAAAATCAGTAAGAACGTTAAACAAAAACGAAGTAATAGCGCGGGCAGGCGATGAGATGCGACGGGGTGGGTCGGGGGAACAAGAAATTTCACGCGGACGAAGTCGCGGGCAGAAGCTAGTTTAATAATAAATAATCCATCACTGAATGCTGTTTGGCATTAGAAATGTAATGGTATATTTTTAATTATACGTGTAAACTCTTTATAACGAAACTCAAGGGACTGAGCATTTTTTGTCGTTATAGAGAGTTATCGTTATATGGAGTGAACAAAAAAACAACCAAATTAACAAATATCACACAAACTTTTTCGTCAACACTAATCGCTTTCCGTTTACTGGCCATGTTAACAGTTTCAAAGTAGGTTTACGACTGATAATACGATAGGTAAAACAATGCGTCATACTGCAGTGTTCAAGGCAATTAAGGATAACAAAAGCTAGACCGACCTCGGATGTTTCGGAGCTTCAAAGTCTTTTGTTACCTGATAACATAACATAAACAAAAATACCGATAATAAATATTTACTGTCTAAAAATATGAACACATTTCTTCGTAATAGAGAATGGCGTATCGCTATAAAGAGTGTTTTAATATGTGGGTTTTAACGCAAACCAACCAAGTTGGGCTCACTTCAATGTTACAGGGAGTTTATTGTTATAAAGGATGACGTTATAAAGAGTTTACACGTAATTAAAATTGTAAATGAAGGGATAAACTGCTTTTAAAGACAATTAAGAGGTGTATATTATTATGAAGATTTTTTTGATGCATTGTTGTATGTTTAAATATGATTTGAGTTCCATCACTGTATTAAAATAAGACTTGAAAATATCATTTTTTTGGTCAAAATAATTTACGATTTAAGAGAGCTTTAAAAAAATCAACTTTTTGACCGTTTTCAAGAAATCTCCGCCTTAATAAATAAATTTGAGCACAACTCATTTATTTCTTGCAGTCTTAATAAGTTATTGATTTGATTTTGATTTCTCTCAGCGTTTAATCACAAAATGAAAATAACTGCTAAACTACCCTCAATGATGTAGGAAACATTACTGATGGTGGTTTTAAACGTACTGTCTAGCCAGAAGGAAGTGATTATATACAAACCAATTAAGTCTAAAACCAATTGTTAATCAATAAAAACAATCATCACGAACTCAAATAAAATTACTTTAAAACTACTATTTAACAGCAAGCCAGAACTAACGACAGTTAACAAATACATGCACAAGCATAATTATAAAGTATTTACTTGGCAACAGTTTTGACACAGTTTGCTAAACTAGGACGTTATTCAATAAACGTTCCATTAACTGTATTTAAAACATATAAACACAAACACTTCGATAAATGTCGTCATCGTTTGAACTCGGCTATGAATTGACCTCGTGGGTCTCGTCAGAGGCTACGAAAGAATAAACAGGGATAGGTAGTAGGTATTCAAAGGATGAGGAGTACATATACTACAATATGATTGCCAATCCTTCTGAAAATTGCAATATCCCTGAAGGTTCGTTTGAAGCGATCTTTGAATAGGACCTTTTTTAATGACGGATATTTTTAAAAGACTTCTAAAGAGTTGCGTCTTTAATAACGACGTTTCTCGTACCTGCAGATACGAGAAACGTCGCGGATATACCCTAATGTCCTATAAAACATTTTTCTTTGTGTGACGAAAATAACATGCTCTTTTCATTATTATTTTATGAAAAGCCAAAGCAAAGGATATTATTGTTTCCTTGCATTATAGGACCAGCAATTGTTTTTAAATAACTAAGCAGATTATGTCATTATTTTCCATATTTGTAAAACATCTTGGGCATCAAGTCACTTGAAGGGAAGTAGGCCGAGAGAGCATTAAGGCACGTGGTAGCTGACAAAACAGAAAACAACGCGCCCTAGTTCTGTAAATTGTTTTCTTCGCGGCATATTTTTGTATTTTTTTATTGCGCCCAGGGATTTTTAATTAAATTAAATTATACAGGGATGACCAACATCGTAATCGAGATACATTTCGGTCGAGTAGGTGTTGAAGTTTTGTATTGGACAGCTGATACTTTTCTCGATCACCATGTTGGTCCCACGGCGAAAGTTGTTCAGTTTGTTGGTCTGTACCATACCCTTTAATTTATCTAAGTACACCTTTGTGATACATTCTGTATGTATGCAAGAAATGCACCAAAACAATTCAAAGTAGTTTTCAAATTGATGATAACTCATGCACAACGCTGTTTTTACAAATCGATTATATTTTTCCAGAACGAATTGTAGACACAAATCGTATTTAAGGCGCAATTTTTTATTGACAGTTTATATGCGTACACAAATATAAACAAACAAGAAGAAAGGAAAAATACTTACAAAGGTGATACCTATTTTATTTCTAAAGAAATCTCTTCCAGCATACCTGCGACAGGAGGATAGGTAAAAGAGATATGGGTAGACGCAGAGTATAAGAGGAGAATAGAACATAAAATACATAAAACCAAAAAACTATTCACTTCTTATGTTTTAACAGACTGACCAACCCGCAACTGACGAGGCAATATACCTATATTGCCTCGTCAGATACGGACAAGATAGAGTGTCTGAACTTTGACATGGTATTCAAATTAGAAGGAAAATCAATCTAGTCACAATAATTAACTGTTTGTTTGTGATATCGCGACGGGTGGCAGATCGTTGTGCGCCACTGATTCATTTACATTACAAAAGGAAACTTCCAGGCGGACGCCAAACAAAGCCAACTCTGTAATACACAAACATCAACTTTCCCCTCTACTACACAATATATATGTATTATTATATTGTAGGTACGTATGCGTGTCGTAAATCCTTATTGGCGTAATTTGCAACAATAACTCGCTCGCGAACTTTTATTAGTTACGTATGAAGAAGTATGGAGTTTTGTACGTGTTGTAATTGTTTGGACAGGTAGTTTTATGTGAGCAATTTGTGCTATATAGGGAACTATAGAACGTCTCCGCTTAGATGGTCTCCCAAAAAAAAACGGTTTATGGATTTATAAATTTAAAGATACATTATTAAGAGCGTTTACGCCATACGGCATTTCATACGAACTTTCAAGCCTTTGTTTTTTTGCAAATGAATGAACCGATTTTAATGAAACTCCATACGCTTAGGATACAAAGGTCTAAAAAGTAATTAGAGAACATTTTCGAAAAATGGTGTTATAGCCAAATTAGACCGATTTTAAATTTTCCATAGAAACAGAGATTTTCCAGTTATCTTTTTTTAAATAAGACATTTCGAAAATGTTCTTATATAACTTTTTAGACCTTTATATCCTGCTTATGCATATGAAGTTTCATTAAAATCGGTTCATTAACTTCGAAAAACAAGGGCTTGAAAGTTTGTATGAAATGCCGTACGGCGTAAACGCTCTTAATGACTATAATATTTCCATAATACATAAGCTAATAGACTTAAAATAATATTAATAATGTGTACATAAAAAGAGGGAAAAGGACCATAGGGCATCAACAAATTCGTCCCCATCACTGTCAACAGGAAAAGTACCCAAAAAGCTGGCAGCATTGCCACGTTGTATGGCAATGCTGATTCTTTGGCCAAAAAATAGGCCAGCCCTCTGGTCACGTGAAGAGTCGACCAACCGCTTAGCGATGTCTCGAAAAACCAAGTAGGCACTGGGACCCCAAGATAAATTAATTGAAGTTTAGTAGGTATCTCGTAGCAACACCCCGTCAACATTTTGGTTCCGAAACTTTATCTACAGAGTGCCTTAGTTAAGATAACTTAGGCCATTATTTTCTGAAAACATAAAATTATATACCACAAAATAAGTTGTAACATTATAAAGACCGATGTAAGTTGAACGGGTACAACAGCGTCGAAAGTGAAACGTTACATAAATCACCTGAATTGGACCCTTGTCAGGCTGCGTGGCCAGCGCCAGTAAATAACAGGATCGCCGCATGCCGCTGACGAGGCATTATGTAGCCCTGCGTAGCCGTACGTAGTCCTGCGTCCCCTACGACGCTACGAACCCCTTCGTAGCGCGTAGCCCGTAACCCGTAGCTCCACCCTCCGCCTCACGTTCGCACATCTGACACGATTTTCTTAATTAAAACACAAACATGATTATGAAAGTTCATATATTAATACAACATTTTTGTATTATGATTTATTGTTGGACACATCTCGTATTTTTGTGGGCGCCTTTTTAGAATGAATGGTTACTACGCCCAGTGGACATGGCACTGTTTTTCGGAAACACTGTTTTTCTCAGCTTTTTTAATCCTACAGTCACATTATCTGAACACAAAGGAATAATAGTGTTAATATTATCCCCACACTTGGTACATTAGACAAACAAGAACTCAAAACATGATTTTGCTGGCTTGACTGTGATACGCAGTGGTCCATTTTTTATATTGACGTGATTCTTACTGGTATGATATATATTAATATAAATGAAGTTCATTTAGAAAGGGTAGTATTAATAAGAACTAAAAGTAAAGTGCACTTTACTAATACTTATCTATTAATACTAATTAACACTACCCTTTCAAAGTCAACTTTGTTTAAGAATCACACCAATATCAAAAATGAACCACACTGCGTATCACAGTCAAGCCAGCAAATTAAATCATGTCATTATTAAACTCTAAAACCCAGCTTTCTGTCTGTAACGTTGTCGAAAAAGCTCGCAATAAAAACTTCACAAGTTTAGATTAAACGTCGACCATGTGCTAAGTGATTTAAATCGCCATCTTGCTCGATAGCAACTAGGTAGGTAGGAAAAAGTATGAGTATAGTAATTTGTATGTAGAGTTTGTACAAATATAACGTTTGACGATACTGTGTCTCGTTATACCTGGGAGCCTGCAGCTAACTAATATGATGATTTAGTACTTCTACGAACATATCAAACTAATTATATCTGTATACCAAAACTTGTTCGCCAACTAAAACAAGTTTCGTTACTAAGGCCGCTTTCACATTAGGACGTTAGCAGCGAGATAGTAGCGCGGCAGAATCAGACGCCTTCACATTATAAGGAAGCGGCTGCCGCGCCACAGTTTAGATCAGTGTCGCGTACTTTATTAAAAAAAGGATTCTGACGGGGAAACATTGATTGGTCGTGCTTTTGATAGTACTCCAGCTCATCGTTGACTGAGCGCACGCAGCGGCCGCGCTTCTGTTTATAATTATGAAATTCTGACGGGGCGATCGTCGCGCGTTTGTCGCGCTGCTAAAGTCGCCTAAATGTGAAAGCGGTCTAAGGGGGTTATCACACTGCATCGGACACCGCTCCGATGTGCGGTGCTACGGTTTTTAACTTTGACTGTAGACCGCACAGAGATGCGATATGAGTGTGTACGGTTTTTGTATACAAATCAAGATCCTAAAGTCAAACTTATAAACCCGCAGCACCGCACAGAGGAGCGCTGTCCGGTGCAATGTGATAACCGCCTAAAGCATAATTGTCCTCAAATTTTCGCCGTCAATGTTTCTAAAATATGGTGTAAAATATTACACCAACTATTCAACATCAACAACAAAACTGAAGAGCCTCTAACTTTTGATTAATTACTTGGAAACACCTTACAATATGGCTTTAGTAAAAGAATTTAATTATCTTTCTAATTTACCTGGTCGTCTAATATTAAGTATGAACGTACCTGTTCTAATTACGAGTATTTATAAGTTCAAGTCACGATATTATATATAACATGAAATGTAGGGTAACTGTATTTGCTCCTGTTCACAATGGCCAGTGAGGGCTGCTTGAAAAAAGTATTAATGGATTACTAAGAATAATTTTGATGAACCACTTGTGAATTGAAGTGGTTGATATTAACCAATATCTCTATCGAATCTTTGTTTAACGGATATATTTGATATTACTACTGGCCAGATCTGTTTTGCTATCACCACGGTGAGTAAGATTCTATTAAAGGGTTTGGTAAAAAAACAAAGTTCCTAATGATTAATTTAATGATAAATCAAATCGTTCCATTTGTAAGTTATTCATGTATCTACCTAACTAATAAAGTTAATTTCTTTGTTTAAAAGAGAGGTAGGTACTTAATAAATTTTTAACTTTTTCCTGTTTAATATATCTACTCTACAAGAAATGTAGGCCATTCTTTGTTAAAATATGAAAATTGCAACATAAATTGAGCAAACTTTCATTTGTTGTTCGTGCTCGTGCATAAACGCGTCACATCTATGCACCAAAATATGTATTTTCGTAATTCCTTTCGAAATGAGTGGAGCTCTTTAATACTTACCTTCGTAATATTAGGTAGGTACAATTGTTTTTAAGGCATAGCTGCCCCTTTATTTATAAAATGAAAATATGAGTACCTATATATTTTCTAAAAGGCTTTACCAATAGGCTTTGCTTTATCAGATAACAGAAAGAACCCCATTTCGTCCGCACTCACAAGAACCTCCACAGAAGAGCTGACTAATAGTGAACTTCATCAAATAGCGGATATTGTCAAAAATACCATAATCAAATAAATAATGCAATCCCACACCAAAATAAATAAAGCGAATCAATTTAAAAAAATAAAAAATAGTGAACTTCTATGAAATCGGGTGTTCAGAATCCCAAAACCGCCTGCGAATTTTGGCCAGACGGAGCCCAGCTTACTCTCACCTACACACTAACTCAAATTTAACTAGGTCTGCAAATCACTGGAATTCAAAGACTTGTTAACCGCTTGATTAAAAAGCGTTCTAAAGAAATGGCTTCTGGAATTTACATACACTGAAACAGGAACATTTCTCTAACATTTGTCGACGAGACAAAGTGCCAGCAAACAAGATCCCTCTCTCACCCTTTCACCCTCACAGACACTCACACAAACACACAACATAATACACGCTTAATTAAACTAACCTTGTAAACCGACATAATATGTCTTTCTGGTCATTCGCAGACCGATCCCAAACAAACAAGCACTGCTTAGTTCGGGGATCAACGGTCAAACTAAAAAATTGTACATAAGCACAATTAAGTTTGTACATCACAAACTTAATTGTGTTTATGTAAGATTACTGTCTGTCATCCATCATCACCTTTCCTTCTTGCCAACAAAACTTTTGTATTTGCTCTCACCTGCACACCTACTACGTACCTCACATGTCATCTTGCAACAAAAATAACTTTGTGCTAATTCTACGTAACCTAATAGCAAAACTTTAAACGTAACCGTCCATGTCGTGTGCGGTGTGTCATATATGAAGTAAGCGGTTCTTTTTCTTCACCAGTTTTAAACATTTCTAATATCCTCGTCTTTTGTTCCAGTTCCGTTTCATGATGAAACTCGTGGCCGTTGCATCAACTTGTGGGCCTCGCTGCCTGAACGGGAAAACACCGCTGCCAACCTTCAAACATTACCTCTACTTCATGTTCGCTCCTACACTTCTCTACAGAGATCAATATCCCAGGTAAATTAACTGCACGTTACTTGCAGAAACGCTCCACGTCTCCGTAATATCTTGAGTTAGGCAAAGCCAGCATATTTACCTGAATTCATTTATGTAGCTAAGCTACTGATGTAATTGAGTTATTGAGTTGTTTGAGTCAACTTAATTGAGGAGTATCTTGGATTAATGAAGTAATCTTCCCATATACCTAATTTAAAATTTACATTAGGTAGGTACCTGTTTTAAGTTGATGAGTATTTAAATACGGTACCTTTTTTACTTTCGAAAACAATACACGCAATGTATGGGTACGGAAACTCTTTGTAACGTTTGTACATTGTACTACTACCTTTGTAAGTAGATCGTTTAACTCACAACGACAAATTAACTCAAGTCATGACGTAACAGTTGACATCCTGAAATCCGTGATTGTGCCTAATGAAAGCCACAATATTCGGCACTAATGTGCGCTAATATCGTAGCCGGCAGTGGAGCCGTCACGATACCTGTCGTAAACAGCCATGAGATGCTAATTCCACATAGTTCAGCCGGCGGTATTTGATTCGGTATTTGCGGTGGCAAATTGCTTGAATGACGGTTTCCTGCTTTTCGGTTGGATACATACCTCGTTATCATTAAACTCGTTCAATCAAAGATAACATTTTCCACGTTTCGTAAGACAAGTGCTTTAAAAGGGCTCTGCGTATCATACAACAATGCTGCAGTTTTTTTAATTCTGTTTTACAATGCAGAACCAGAAATGTTTTAAAGCATTTTGTACTTTACTGTACTAACTATAGGTACCTACCTACTTTGCAGAAGCTGTGTTTTATAAAAAAGAACATAATTAGACCTCACATAATATGGCGTCAACACATGAAAAAAACTGGCCAAGTGCGAGTCGGACTCGCACACGAAGGGTTCCGTACCACAAGGCAAAAACGCCGAAAAAAACACGTTTGTTGTATGGGAGCCCCCCTTAAATATTTATTTCATTCTTTTTGTAGTACCTATTTATTGTTTTAGCGGCAACAGAAATCCATCATCTGTGAAAATTTCAACTGTCTCGCTATCACGGTTCATGAGATAGGTACAGCCTGGTGACAGACAGACGGACAGTGAAGTCTTAGTAATAGGGTCCCGTTTATACCCTTTGGGTACGGAACCCTAAAAATCAAATAGCTACCAGTGTTATCGCAATATATCGTTCATTAATTATTTCTCACTTATCTACCTAGTAGCTATTATCACTTTTTTTTCTATTGAAACAGAACAAAGAACATCCGATGGAGCTCGGTGGTGTTCAACCTGCTGGAGGTGGCGGCAATTATATTCTACAACTGCTTTCTTTGGGAACGATTCATTATGCCCTACTGGTCTGATTACGGGAAGGAGAAAACGGTAAGATAATCCCTCTTTTAATTACAGTACCGTTTCATGGGATGGTAGGTATACCCATGTTCAGTGGCGTGCCTAGGGCTCAAAATTAGGGCAAGCCCAGATATTTTCAACGTATAAAAAAACAGCCAACTGAGGGATTGGCTGATTTTCTTGTTGTTAATGGTTGTTAGGAGTACTAACATCATTATTATAATTTTGGTAAGAAAATCTTTAAAATACGAAAAGCAGATACTAGGTACATATTTCAAACATCAGTACGTAACTGTTATAAGCGCCATCTATATTAATTAATACGTGTAACCACAGCGCTTAGTCGGAACTTTTTGTCCTTAATTCATTTCGCTTGTCACATGCAAAATTTGTTCAATCAAAATGCACTAGATGGCCTCCAAATCATCGATGTATTGTTCTTTTCTCGTACGCATTATTTTATGAATTATATTTTTAAAGTCAATTGAAAATTTTAACATGAGCCGCTACCTATGTTTGTCATACTCATACCAACTAATCAATCGAATGAGTAGTAAATATTTTAACCTGTCTTCTTGACTAACAAAAATACTTGTTTTACATACATATACCTACTTTAATTTATGTTTCCGTGTTGTTTCTGATGGGCCTGGCCAAAAGAATCATCCACTCTCTTCCTGTGGAATACGAATTAAGGAAGTCTGGAAAAAACGGTTATGAAAGTACCTATAATAAAAAATAATTAGGAGTTATCCAAGCCTACTTAGATGACAAAAGCAAGATAAGCAACTTTCATAGCTTTCTTACAATTGTTTGTCATTACTTATCCTAAATTCTTATCATGTTGAAGTACGAAAATCTCTGCTACGAAATAAAGGTTCCAAACATGAACGTGCAGTTGACTAATACTGGCCAAGTGCGTGTCGGACCACGCACAATGAAGGATTCTGTAGTTGGAATGAATTTATCCCAAGATCAAACTTAACATTGTAGTTGAAAATCATGTTCAGTTGCAATGTATGGGAATGGGACATTGCAACTGCAAATGTAAGTTGGTCGACTATTACTCATAAACTTGTAAAGCCTACTTAGCTGTGATAGTTTTCCTTTTAACTTCGTAATATATACCTACTACTACCGTGAATTTTTTCACATATCCAAAAACAACCATTTAGCTGGCAGGGGGGGACACTACAAAAATTAGAACTTTAGACTTTATTTTTCTCAAACGGATCCCTGAATACGAAAAATAGTTTCACCAAACCCGCAGTATTTTTGAAAGATCTATCCAACAATACTCCACACCATGGGGTAGACGAGAAAAAACAAAACATCCCCACTTTACGTGTACAAGAGGTTACCTTAAAAAAAAAAATTCATAATTTATTTTAAAAACTTGTCCAAATCCATGACAAATTATAGCTTTCTAGTAAATACTAAGAGTCTTTGAGCTAAGCTGCGGACGGACGGACAGACGGACATGGCGAAACTATAAGGGTTCCTTGTTGACCACGGAACCCTAAAAACAACATAGAGTGCTACAAGGACTTTTTGCCGCCCAAATGACGTTGACATGGGAGCGCCCGTTGGTAAACATTTGTGTATTGAAAAAAACAAAGATATACTTAGTTATAAATGTTAATTATTTCATAATTTAATTCCGTAATAGGTGGAGGCAGGCACGGTTGTCCGCGGCATGTTCGCGTGCGTGCTGCCTGGGGTCATCTCCTTCCTGTGCGGCTTCTACTGCGTGCTACATGCCTGGCTCAATGCCTGGTCAGAGATGCTCAAGTTCGGAGACCGGCTGTTCTATGAGGTAAGGTATTTTTACACCCAGTTATTGGCCTAGACTTTGTCAATCAAAGTATGCAGCTGTGACCATCTTAGTGACGTTTGCAGGGTCATACTCACCAATCGCCTAAGCTAAGACCTTTCTATGTTACGGAATTTTGATTCCTTATAACATAATTATAAGCAACCTATACCGCAAGCAATGATTAAACAATTTTGGAAGCCACGGAGCTTACCGTGTGCCTTCTAAATATTTACCAATATAGAATGTCAGAGTCACCTTGGTAACAGCTTGGTTGCAGCAAGGGGCTCTGCTGTTTCTATTTTGACACAAAATACATTAAGGGGCTTACATGACCTAAAGCGCGGTCACTAGGCTGTCGGACTGCATAGAAAAGAAAGAGAAGCGCGATGACACAACCCTGGTAATTTATTGCAAAATAAGCAATTTTTTTATTACAAAAAATCTATTGTTTGGACAAAAAACTAAAACGCTAGTATTTTAGTAGGTATGTTGCTTGTAGAACAATCTGATAAAAAATCAGAATGATTGTATGTATATTAGTATGGTTTTTATTGTAAAAAAAAGTCTTTAGAGGTATCTTCATGATTGTTTTCTATCGCATCAAATTAGTTGTATTGTGTTTTCAACACACTATCTACCTAGAATATCTATCTATCCTGAAGAATATCATATATTTTTCTGATTTTGTTTACCTACTGTAGTCGATCATATACTTTTATTTAAAACTTGCGATTTTTGTGTTTAGGTCCTGTAAGCCCCTCAAGTCTATTATTCCCGAACCAACACTATCAGTTGTAAGGAGGCACTATATGAAACCAGCTGAGTGCCCGCTAAAAGTACCTACCTACCTCCTGAGTACCTTCACTACAGAACGCTGCTGGCACTTAAGTTTGTCGGGTAATGTGTCTAATGTTAGGTACCCACATTAGAGTAGGTAGCTACATTAAGTAATAAACAGTGTATGGCGCACCATTTTCCTGTATCTTCATTTGTTTTCCTTCGTTTAACATATCCATTAGTAAAGCTGTATGTTTATGAAATAATAGGAAGTGAAATAAGAATGTATTTGCTTACGTAGGCAGGTAACCAATAGTCAAAATTTCGCTGTTGGTGAGAACAAGATATTATTTTAGAATTCCTTTAGAATTCCTGTAACCGGAATATGTTATCGTGCAACGCGATAGATTAAAGGTGGTTAGCAAATTCTACTGAGGTAGGTGCAATCAGGTAATTAATTGTTAAGTAATTTTTTATTGCAAAATGGGCAGCTCTTGACCTCGATCTTGCCTGGTGGTAAGCGATGGATAAGGTCTATGATAGAACGAGCAACCACAGAAGATGCCTACTCACTATTACTTTGAAGCCTTGTTATATCATAATTCATAGCCATTTCATACAACTGTCAAAGAATATCAGTTGTAATTTGAATATAGATACGGACACTAAAAGTTGCTAAAGTATCAATTTCCCTGACTTAACATACATACTTAGGTACCTAGTAAGTAATGAGTTTCTAATACGAAGCACTATTCGATTCTGTTTAATATCCCCCGCAATGAAATCCCGCACAATGTGAGCTAAGTTATGAAAGTTAGGTAGGTACCGCTCTTTAGGAAGGTAAGTACGGACAACAACGAAAATCCGTTAACAATGTTATACGATGTTGATGTTACTTTTACATAAAATCTAAATAGGCACAAAATATTTTGGGTTTTGTAGTTTTCAGTAAGTATTTCATGAAGTCAAAATGTAAGTACATACTTATGTAATTTTTTTAAATTGAAGTGTTAAAAAACTTTCGTCGCTGACCGTACCTACCTGTGTATAGTTAAAATCAAAGCATTGCTATTTATTACAGGAATGGTGGACCACATCTCGTTTCTCGCTGTACTACCGCCGCTGGAACCGCGTGGTTCACTCCTGGCTGCGCGACCACATCTACCTTCCTCTGGCACCGTATGCTGGACGTCCTCTGGCTACATTCACCGTATTCTTTGTAAGGGAAAACTGTACATAATAATACATACAATATTATTACCTAAATATAGCTAGGTAGATCTAAGATCCACCTTGAGTATTGGTACACACGACGACAAATCAAGCAATCATCATCAGACACATCAATTTCTAGTTTTAGGTGACCTCGCAATCCTCGCATCGCCTCGCTTTTCGTACAATGAGAAGTCAGCTTATACTGGAAATTTATAGCTTGATTATGTCGTCGTACGTACCTACCTATCAATAGACACCCAAAAGAACTTTAATTGTATTCTACACTACCCGTATAGGTACCAACCTATATTTATTTTATCTACCGGCGCGGTGGCGTTGCTATGTAGCATTGATTTCTGACACAGAAGTACCTATCTATCCACTATTCATATTATATGTGTGTCTGTAAATAACAGAGATCATTTATCAAAATAATTGATATAAGATCTTGATCCGGTGTTAGTAATTCATCTCTAATTGAACGTCGACCTACATGAACCGCTAATTAGATATTAACGAGGTCAACAGCCGGGCTCGCTTTGTACCTACTTAGACAATTGACAATAGCTATTGTTGACTGCACTGGGATAATAAGGGGCCAACAATGAACCTGAATCACTCTGCAAATACCATAGCAATGTTTTGCATATTTCAAAACGAAATAATCTGTTCTAATAACAAAAGATGAATTGAAATGCTTTTTCCTCGACGGTCAAAAGGTAAACAAAGATCCCTGATTCACGTCGGCCTCAAACGGGCGGCCGTGCATAATATGACAAGATAAGAGGCTATGCTGTAAGACCAGCTGAGCCTTCGTCGCATTTTATCTGACGTTTGTGAACAATGAACGTACCTACGATTATACGACGTAAACAGTTTTGTTATCTCGTAAATTAAGGAGAACGGGCACTGCGATGCACGAACAAATCGTTGCCATCAATCTTGCGAGTTTTTGCCTGCCTCTTGCTTACCTAATATATTTTTTGTCTCTTATAGGTATCATCGGTAGCCCACGAGATCATTCTGGCATTGTCATTCGGTTTCTTCTACCCAGTGCTGTTGGTCGAGTTTGGCGTGTTAGGCGTCATATTGGTACCAGTTACAGCGACCGCCGGACGGCGCTTCCCAAATGCCTTCAACTTAATCATGTGGCTGGGTTTCTTTATTGGCAACGGTAACTATAAAATAACAATTATACAATGAACTAGCTTCTGCCCACGACTTCGTCCGCGTTAAATTTCACCTTCCCCGATTCAGTCTCTTAGGGGTGGAATTTCAAAAAACCTGTAGCGGTATCTATAACGCCACATGCGATCAACGCATCATACTGACGTCACGCAAAATCCTGCATCTCGCAAGCAGAGTTTACCGCGCAACTAGTATAGATACAACGGCCCGGCATGAATCACGGGGCTGTTGCCCGCCAGACACAACACCCGTCTGGTCGGAGAGTATGAGTGAACCTTCCATCCTATTCCTCACACCTCTATACTGATGACCCCGAGTATGAACGTCAACGCAGCCTTCGTGCATATACTTCAGAGTCATCATCATCACTCCCGCATGCTTTAGAGCGGCGAGAAACCCAACCAGCCAGCACCCACGGCTTCATCGAGTATCCTGACCACCAGCATGCAGCGACCGCGCATACCTGGTCAACACCCTCAGCCTCATCAGCAACCTCGGCACAGCACATTGCACTTTCGGCCGGTCTACAAGCAGAGCCTTTAATAACCCTCTCCTGGTCGACGCCAGCAGTCAGCCTCAACCCGGCGCTTTACCACATCCGACGGACTGGAGCATAATACAGCGCCACCCCGACTTACTGGAGACATCTTCGCAGACAGTTCTGATTCACCGTGAACTATGCAGCAACCAGTTCCGACTCACTGGAACCTCAGCTGGCCTGGCAAGCATCGCAACTCCTATCAGAAACTTTTCAAATATACTTTCGGTGTTCTCTCGTCGTGCCGCACCTACTCAGCTATCAAGTTTTTGCCCTGTATATGCTTGCTCAAAAACCCTCTCTCCCCTACCATACATATATCTAATTCAATAAATAAACATTGTTTTAAGTATACATGATAGTAAAATGCTGTGCATGTATTATGAATTTATGATATTAAGTACAAATTTTACAGCGTGCTCTCTGTCAGTTCAAACAAAACCATGGACAATCAAACAGCCATTCGTATGGAGTTAAATAGAATTATTCTTTTGGTGGCGTTGCAATGCGTCCAAAAACTTTTTTTGGCGATTTTTCATCGCCCCAGCGAGACATTTTTAGCGCGAAATTGTGCACGCGCACCTGAGCTGCTAACGACTGATCGATACTAGCATTAGCAAGCTCAATAAGCAAACCTGTTCACACACGCTATAAGCACGCCCCCTTCCACCCGCGCTGCAGGTAGCATGCTCATTATTAGCAATGTTTCGACACACGTACCACTAAGTAGCAATTGCTCAATAGTAGCATGCTTTCGTGCTACTAACTAGCATGTGTAACTGTACCTTACGATAGCTTGGAACTGACGTTTCGTTTCCGTAAAAGGTGCGTATTTGGCTCATACACTGAAATCAAAGAGTCTGACTGAAATGGAACTTGGATGTAAATATGGTGCTTTAAAAAAAGGCTACCTATTAAAAAACAGAGCTTCTTTGAGGCTTTTGTCCATTTTTCACTAACACTAGGCGACACCTAAATTAACACGTGAACGAATAAAAGCGCGCTGTTGGATTTTCAACAGCGTGCTTTAAAAGTTCCCATGCTTGCAGCCCGGTCTTAAATGCTCTTAACATACAAAAATTATATTTCAGGAATCCTGTGGAGTCTGTACCCGATGGAATTCTTCGCTCGGCGGAACTGCCCGCCTTCAGAAGACGATAGTTTCTTCATACCAAAGTCATGGACGTGTCCTGAGGTCATATTGAAACCGAACTGGACATTCCAGAACCCTCTACGCATTTTTTACGCTTAAAAATACTAAGTATATTACTAACATAGGTTACGTTCGAACTGATAGAATGTTATTTTTATACTTTTTTAATTAAAATATTTTTAAATATTTATTTGTAACTTTACATACCTACGTATCTAATTATGTAAATACCTACCCCGAATAAAAAAAGCAATTGAATAGGAACCGGATACAAATAGGTACTAGGTGAGTACGGAATTGTTAACACTGTTCTGGCTTCACCTCAATTCAGGAATGACATGGGTTCTGACTTCTAATTAACTATTGTTGAAGCCGCTGCTAATTGGCTTACAAAGGTAGATAAATATCAGGAATTAATGTTTAAAAATAGACCAAGACCGTAATGTATTGTTGGCCTCTTTAGTCTGCCTGTCCACCGGAGCGGAGCGAGAGGCTGCGGAATGGAGAAACGGAGAAATATTAACCAATAGGAAAATTGGACAGAAGAAGAGCGGAGATTTTGTGCAATCCTATTGGTTAATATTTCTCCGCTCCGCTGCCTCGCTCCGCTCCGGTGGACAGGCAGCCTTAAGGACGATTTCCAATTTATTGCCGCGCGGCACCCATACTAAAAAGCCAAGCATGTAACTTGCGGACAAGATAACCTTTATTACATCTATTATTTTTTAATAAAATAGATGTAAAAAAGGTTATCTTGTGATGACTTTGCCTGGCTTTTGCCTGTGATGTCCCACTGCAGGGCAAAGGCGTCCCTACTCTTCCCAATTCTCTCTGTTTAAAGCTAAGGAACAGGTCTTGTTGAAGGAGTCCAGTTCATCCCGCAATCTCCATCTGGGCCTGCCGCGATGTCGCTTGCCATTAAGAGGGACCCATTGGGTCGTAAGTTTGGCCCATTTGTCGTTTAACATGCGGCAGATGTATCCAGCCCTATTCCATTTTAGCGTGGCAGCTTTCCAAGTGACATCAGTTATTTTTTTTATTTTTATGAATTATTTTATGATTTTTAATTATTAACATTTAAATAAGCAGCTATCATACAAGAGGTTTTCATTTAAAAATACATTTCTTTTCGAAATCATTTATTGAATATAAAAAATATTAAAATACAATAAAATTCGACGTCAAGTAGATTAAAAATTATCAAGTTTACTTTTTTAATGTAATTTGGAACCATTTGTGTAATTTGGCATTCGTGAATAATGGACCTATAAAAACAAAATTAACCTATGCATAATAAAATAAATTCTATGGCCGCATTATAACTTAAATTATAACATTTAAACCAAAATCTATTGAATTTAATTCTTTACTTGCTAACATCGAGTATTTTTACAACTAATAAACACATAATATTTTACTAGGACTATAGAAGTGAGTGTAGTTGGGCAAAACAGGAATGTAGCCAGTTAAACCTATTGAAGCTTTATAATATCATAAATATATATCATCACATTTAAGGAGGGAATCTAAAACATACAGTATTCAATTGATCTAAAAAATTTGTTATTTATGTAAATATAGTAAAAATATTACGAACAATTACATTCAGCTTACCATCTGCACCTAATCATTCATATTTCCATAGATAAGCACCGTGTTAGCAGGAATCACACACGGCACACCTTTCTGTTAGTTGCACTTCAAACAAACCGCATTGGCATCTCTTCACAGCCCTTACTGACTATTATAAGCACTACAGTTATAACGATAGTACACTTAACATAAAATAAATCTAATCAATGTATATGGAACACCTACATTTTACGAAATAATATGAAAATATTTAATTGCAACTATGTAGATTCAAAACTGTGCCAATTTGTGTGTATTTTAGTTATTTAAATAGAATTAAAATTTGTGACACAAAGTTTTTAAATTTTAATATTAGATCAAAAGGTAACATTTTGAGCAAAGTCCGTGTCATGTGACATGTGAGTGTGTGTAATCAGACTTTTTGTAACATGTATGTATACATTTTCAATGTTTTACTAAATGCACGCCATTTGGGGGACTTTGCTTATAACAACATATAAATCTTTGTTTAAACAGCAGGAGTGCGGTCCAGTTCCTTGAATAATGTCGATGACATTCTGTAAGAAATAGTATAAACAAATTAATTGTGCAAACGGATTACTTTGAGAGTTATCAGCAAATTTGCATATGGCAGACATTTCGATAAGCTATTTCCCATTAGTAATATTGTAATAACTGGGCTTTGTTATTACTCTGAGAACTCTGCCACTGTTTGGGAAAAATGGGTTTTATAACAATCTATCATACAATACAAGTATATTAAAGGATAGGTTGTTATAAAACCCATTTTGCATTCTTCAGAATAGTATGTAAGTAGCATTCTTCAGAATATAGATAAGTACTGCTATAATTTACAAACATAAAATATTGCTACACAATAACTCACTTGCTTATCATATGCTGATATATGTAGCTCGGAATGATTGTGATGTTTACAACAGATGGGCTGGCTTCAATAACTCTAGATATTTCCTTATCTTTCATGCCCACAACATTTACAGTGTTTATTTCTAATATCTGGTGATCAGTCAATAAGCCATTACGAGCTGCCGAAGAATCCTTAACCAAGCCAACAATCCTGCCATCCTTGAACTGGAATCCAACATGGCCAAGAGAATCCTTGTGGAGGGTTATTGTCCTCTCAAATGGTCTGAAAACAAAAAGAAAATAGTATTTTTTTTATGTTCAACTAGTCTGCAATGGAATGACAATGGATTGTCTCTAAAATTGGATGAAATTATTAAAATACATAGACTAAGAATGATAAGAAAAAGATCTTTTTAATTATTATTGTTCTTGGATAAAATTACAATTTTAGAACATTCATACCTATCACGAACAGCCATAGAAATTCCATTAGCAGGAGACTTCTTCAATAGTCCATGGCATTGGTCCATTGTCATACCAGCCAGTGCAACATTGTTAATCTCCAGAATTTGGTCTCCGAATCTCAAGCCAGCAAGTGCGGCGGGGCTGTTGGCCGCCACATAGCACACAAACACTCCATTATTCACTGAATGCAGCCTCACACCACACTTCCCATCTTTGTCCTTGCACAGTATAACAGGTCTTATGGCCCCAGTTACTGTAGCTTTTGCCAAAGTTGTTGATTGAGATGACAAAGGCGCTATCAGATTACTTACAGTTCCATGTGGCTGAACCTGTTGGTATTTAAAAAAACCTGTATTTTATTTATAATAATGACAGTTTATTGCTCTTAAGGCACTGTATGTGTGACATATTTATATACTTTCTCAAAAATAGCACAACAAAATGACAAATTAAAGAAATATAAAAACTTTCCTGATAAAAATTATGGCTCATCATGCCCCTTGATGATAGCCAAGTGCATGAAAGTATTGCAGTCTTTAGGTCGTAATTATGTCGATGAGCGATTTTCACTATTTCTATTTTAGATAATGGCATGTAGACAAAACTTACCGTTTGGAGTTGGTATTCTGGCATATTCAATGCAATAACATCACTAGACAGTTCTAGACCCATGTAATCTCCCAACGCAGGATAAACATGAGCTGAAGGGGCGCTGGCTGGCATGGGAGCAGCTGGTGCATGGCTGTACAAGGGCGCGGCCTGGTGATGAGCCATCTGAGCCCTCGCCATCGTGTCCACCTTCATGTCCTCTAAGGATGGGTACAAGGACATCTTGGCTATCGTAAATTACACTTTTTAATCCGTAAAACAAGACCCGTCAATCGTTATGTCGACGTTCGCGTTAATAACACAATTTCTGTGACTAATTGGAAACACAATGAATCATAACAAAAAAACCCCAATTGATAAAATTAAAACGATTAGTGACGTGCCCGGGAGCCACACAGAAAGTGACACACATCATTAGTTATAGTTGAAATTGGTTGAAATAGTAATGTCTTTCAATATCAATTTTTATTCAATTTCTAATATTCATCAGTTAAATTCAATAATTTCAGTTATCGAATTCCAGTTTTCATAAGAGGCTAAGATTTGCAGTGATCAAGATCAGCCATTTTTGGAGTTACGTTCAATGATAACTTAATTAGAAATCAGACTCGATCATAGTATTCAGATTAGTCGATATTAAATCACTTCACTGGTCTGTAGACTTAAAAGATCCCAGCAACCAAGCCATTACAATAATTAAAAAAAAAACCGAATGACAGTATGTCAACAAAGGCCGCATTCCGATTTAGATAAAATCGCTCACAGCACTCACATCCATCTCACATACATTCCAATTTAGAATTATTACTTCTTCTTCTTCTCTTCGTTAAATGACTTTTGCGGAAAGAATTATTACGATTATGACAGCTGAGAGGGAGAGCTGTCAACAATTCAGAACGCTCGTGAACGCGCTCACAGTGCATAATGAATGACAAAACGATATTATTACAGTATTTCTTTGTATAAACACCACATTAATTTCTTCTACGATTTTCTTCTTTGGTTAGGTGGCGAGTGTCAGCTAGAAGCACAATTTCGAAAATGCCACGTTAGTTTAATTTAAAGATATGATGCAACCATGCAACTCAAAACAAAACACACACTGACACATCGTCACACACACTGTCATTTTTGATGGCGCTTTTGGTTGGTTATTGATAGGCATGGACGGCGTTATCGCAAGATAGCGCATGTCATGACGTCATCTATGACGATTCATAAGACATCTTTATCGCGCTCACGCTAATACGGTACGGGTTTAAGCACGCTCAAATCGATTATATCGATTACATTTCCAACTTGGAACGCACCTATGGTTACTAATGTCATGTGACATGACATTACTATCCATGGGTGCGTTCCGAGTGCACAACTGCACCAGGGAGTTTTTGGCGGGATTTCTTCGAGTGAAGTCTAGTTGGCTGTTTTAATTATTCGCAAATTGATTCCTAGTGGATATTGTGATGTAAAATTGGTGTAGTTTTGTATCTCAAGTGTCTGCGCAACTGGACAATATGTGGAATCATTGAAACAGACGCGATCCCGGTAAAATGGAGCTGAGAATTTTTTTGTAGTTTTGGCTACCTCAGCGAAGTTTACCGGGAAACTTGATTCGATACATTTGCTGCCAAATACTCCTAATACATTAGAATGTGTACACCCATATTCTAATGTCATGTTAGACTCAATAAAAAAATAGTAACTGATGACTAGGCAGCATGGTCTCAGACCTTAGCCTTTAAAAAAAAAAAAACTGACAGTGACATCGACATGACTTATGTCAGTATCAGTGTTTTTGGCTAAATTGTGGTGGTTTTTCCGCAAAAGCCATTAAACGAAGAGAAGAAGAAGATTATAATATGGTGAATGTGTTATGCTCAGACCAACTAAAAAGTCAAGATATAGCGCTGTTCCAGCGCGCTGGAAATAGTTATTAAACTCTTTGCGCTGGAAGCATGCAAAAACTACACCTCGCTCAGTGTGAGTGGTCGTGCTTACACGCTCACACTCACACATTTTTAACCAAACTACACCACTACAACACCTCACCGACTAAATTAGTACGGCAAAGGAGCTTATCGTTATCACAATAAACATTGTTTAATCGCGAAAATGCCGAATTGTGTGGTGAAAGGGTGCAAAAACCATTCTTCAAAAACTAAAAGGCAAGATGGAATCACATTTCATACGTAAGTAAACATAAAAACCCATAATTTTATAATATCCAATTATATGCCTACCAGAAAGACACAGCGTTAGTATGAAGAAGCAGTCTATGATTCTGGTTTCTAGGAGCATAGATATTGTAAAAACATACCTGATTCTCTTTGGATTTACGTTGTTACCTCTCACTTCCGGCAGGGGTCGCTATCTCTGGTTCGTGCGGCCGGCCGTTTAGGTTTTCATAGCGTTTATGATTTTTGTCGTGACAGGAGCAAAAGTTTTTTAAAGTTAACAAACTGACAAAAATCTTAGTAGATTCCAATAATTCATTGTTTTCGGTCTGAAAATAGTGTTAGAGTGTTTGTACACTATTAATAAACACGTATTCAGTGTTTTAGTGTTCAGTGTTGTGTCATTGACGGCGATTCGGTAAGTACCTGCCCCTAATATGAACTCTGAGGATTCCGTCCCTGCTGAACCTGTAGCTCAAGTCGCTGCTCCGGATGGAGAGCGAAGAGCTGTGAGCTCAAGCTCATCGCAAAGCAGTTCCTCGTCTTCGGAAGACGAAGAAGGTTTTGCCTCGCCGCCACCTAATAAAAGGTCTAAACGGCGGCGCAGGTTCAAACAAGTCGAAACTTGTTCGGATCCTCGCATGGACACTTTAATTAATCAAGTTACATATTTATCGGACTGTGTAGCTCAAATGCCGCAGATTTTCACGGCTATTAGTACGAATATTAACAATAATAAAGAAAATATCGGCAGCCATTTTAATTCCGTGAGTTCTACGAATACGACTAATAGTCAGTTTCTAAACAAACCACAAGTTTTATGTAAAGCAACTAATAATAATAATATGTGTTTGGGGGAGTTGAAAATAAGTTATGACGAATCTAAGATTGTACCTGTTGCCGATCCCGTTAAACTTGCAGAGTTAAATAGTCTTCAACAATTTAACTCACAGGCCTGGAAGGGCATTCGGTATAAAAAGGACTTACAGGCACTGATGGCAACACCAGGTTTTATAGGCTTAAAATTAAATGAGGAATTATGTCACCTTAATAAAGGAATAGATTATTTGGCTAGTACGGAGCAGTTGTTAGCGGGATTGTCAAATGCCGTTTTGGAAAATAGGCAACTTTTGAAAAATGGTTTGCAGGAGGTTGTAAATTGGGCTGCTGGTTCTGACACAGAGCTCAATGCAAGCACTCTCTATGATAAATTGTCTGAAAAATTTGGTCCAGCGTCCCCTTCATATAAAAATATGGAAACTTGTATGCAAGTCATATGTGGCAAGCGAGCTGAATGTATTGAGGTTAGACGTGACCGCATTCTAAAAGAAGTTCATAACTTTAATCTTAAATTAGCATTACAAAATATTCCACCTAGCGCTGAGTATCTCTTCAACAGAGAAGCGCTCATCCCTCTGGTAGATTCTTTAGGAGGCTCGCAGGTATGGCTTAACATGCCAAGTTATTTAAAAGATAAAAAGAAAGTAAATAATAGCAATCAGGTTAACAATAAAAGTTTCAAGCCATCTTATAAAACTAATTTCAATAAGAAAACTAAGTTTAACTCGGACAAAAAATCTAAAAATAATAATTACAAAAAGCATTCCTTTCGTCGTACAGGCACCCAAGATACCTCCAGTGTTAAAGATAAGTGACAATCAAAGCAGGACATTCAAAGGCGGTTGCCTAAAATCCCATGTTCAGGCATGGGAACAATTGGGGGCCAGTCAATATATTCAAAAAATAATAGCAGAGAGTCGCATACCATTTTCAACAAAACCTCCTTTACATTACCCTTACAAAAGAATATTAAACAAGTTTGCAACAAAGTCATCCAACAAGATGACGGAAACCATACAACAGTTAAAAGATGCAAACATTTTAGAGAAACCAAAAAACATAACACCTGGCTTTCATTCCAAAATGTTTTTAGTCCAAAAACCAGAGGGGGGGATACGCCCTATTTTCAATTTAAAGAGCCTAAATGTACATGTCTCGACTCGACATTTCCAATTAATTTCTCGGCAGGATGTAATTCAGTTCCTACAGGACAGGGACTGGATGACAAAAATAGACCTCCATCAGGCATATTTTCACCTAAACATAAAGGAAACCCACAGGCGTTTTCTGCGCATTATATATGGAGGCGAAATATTACAGTTAACGGCCTTGCCTTTCGGTCTCTCATCAGCTCCTCACTCCTTCGCCTCAGTGACCAATTGGATTGCGGAAATCCTTCGGAAACAAGGCATAAGAATAATAGTTTACTTGGACGATTTTCTAATAGCCAGTCAAAATCAGACACAACTCATAGAACACACCAAAATAACCATACATACTCTGGAAAAGTTGGGTTGGCATGTCAACTTTCAAAAATCACTTCTCACCCCAACCCAAGAAATAGAATATTTAGGCATAATATGGGATACAAAAACAAAACTAATTTCACTTCCTGTAAAAAAAGTAGAAAAAATTCTAGAACTATCAACAAGCTTATTACAGAAGAAAGAGTCGTGTCTCCGAGTGATGCAAAAATTGCTGGGTATGTTAAATTTTGCAAATTTAGCAACCCTAAACGGTCGCCTCCATTGTCGCCGTACTCAGATTTTTCTAAAATCATTCAGAGGAGCCAGACCAAGGCAAAAGAGGGAGTTACCACCTCTAGTGACTCAAGAGTTACAATGGTGGATAAAAAATGTAGGGAAAAGTGCAAGACCAATGCACACCCCCAAGGTTACCCACTTTCTCACCACAGACGCGGCGGACGCGGGCTGGGGAGCACACCTGAACAACACAATGTTGTCGGGGAAATGGAATCGCCGCCAGCAAAAGTGGCATTCCAATGTGAAGGAAATGTTTGCGGTGTATGCAGCCTTAGTAAGACAAGGTGCACACATGAAGGACGCACATGTTCTAGTGCAGTCGGACAATCGAACCCTCATAGCCTACTTAAGGAACGAGGGGGGAACCCGGTCCTTAGCCCTGTTGGGCCTAACAAGCAAACTCCTTCACCTAACCGAGCAGCACAACATAACGCTGTCGGCATCATACCTCCCGGGGAGGTTAAACGGGATTGCAGACCGCCTCTCAAGAGGAAAACCGGTCCCCGAATGGCAACTACAACCCCAAGCCAAGAATGTAATATTCCAAAAATGGGGCGTCCCAGACGTAGACCTGTTCGCTTCAAAAGAAACAGCAGTGGTCCCCCAATACGTAACTTGGGACTCAACAGATGGGTCAGCAATTTTTTGCGACGCCTTCAGTCGAGATTGGGACTTTCAGTTGGGCTGGGTGTTCCCTCCACCCAACTTGATCCCTCGGGTGCTACATCAACTAAACAGAGCCATAGGGACGTACATAGTAATAGCACCACAGTGGGATCAGTGCTTTTGGCTGACCGATCTACAAGCCAGGGCCCTGTCAGACCCAATATCGATAACAGATCTGCGGAAGAACCTGATAGATCGATCGACAGGGCTCTGTCCCCCACAAGTGGACAAGTTGTCCCTCCAAGCTTGGAAAATTGGGGGTGGTCAGATCAGGTAGCAAACTGGAGTAGGGAGGAAATTGAATTACTAAGTAACAGTTGGCGCAAAAGCACTCTAAATACTTACAAAGCCCCTATAAAAAGGTGGCTATCATATTGTGCCACAAATAATATTAATAAAAGATTTCCAGATGGCAAAGATGTTGCAAGATTTTTAGCAGATCTGCATTTAAAAAGAAATTTTTCAGTGAACACAATTTTATTACATAAATCAGCTATTTCTACCTTCTGTGCTTCAAATGCAGACAATCTATCAAAAAATTTCTTTGTTCAACAAGTTTTAAAAGCCATAGCATTAGCAAAACCTCCACCTACAAAATCCCCTATTTGGGACACAAAAATAATTTTCAATTGGTTGAAAACAGTTCCAAGCACAAATTCACTTTTTGATATTTCAAGAAGAACTGCAATTATTTTATTGTTAGCATCAGGCAGAAGGATACATGACCTTACCTTGTTGGATATTTCTCAAAACAACTTCATAAAAGAAGAAGAAAAAATTATATTATGGCCAAGGTTTGGATCAAAAACAGACTCAAGCAAATATAGACAGTCTGGCTGGTCTTTATTAAAACACCCAGATGCAAATATATGTCCCTTGAGACATATTTCACAATTAATTCAGATTTCACAGGGAAGACGAATTAATAGTAATGTTACAAGTCTATTTGTTTCATTAAAAGGCCAAATAAAACCAGCTACAAGGACTATCATAGCAGGTTGGATTAAATCTATATTTAAAGATTTAAATTTAGAAGCTACTCCAGGAAGCGTCAGAGCAGCTGTAGCATCCAAAGGCTGGTGGGAGAATGTTCCAGTGGATGATATATTGGCAAGAGGGAACTGGAAGAGTGATAAGACTTTCAGAAAATTTTATTGTAGAGAAATTATAAAAAATACAAATAATGAAGAGGAAGATTTGTTACGATTAAATTTCTCAAGTTTTAATTAGAATTGTTAAGTTTATGTGCCAAAGTTGATTGTTTAAGTTGAAGTACCTAACAATTGTTCATTTTAATTTAAAATGATTATAATTAATTATCAGTAATATTACCTTACTGATCATGGTAATTGATAATAAATGTTCAATCTGAAATGAATTTCTTTCATTCTTTAACACATTTATTTATTTCACATAGCGTTTATTATGTTACCTTCACCAGCAGATATCAAACAAGTCTTCATACTAACGCTGTGTCTTTCTGGTAGGCATATAATAGGACTGTTTTACACTAAAATAAAACAGTCATTATGTGCCGAAAGAAAGACACAGCGTTAGCTCAAGGTCCTTGCTGGTATGAAGACACTATGAAAACCTAAACGGCCGGCCGCACGAACCAGAGATAGCGACCCCTGCCGGAAGTGAGAGGTAACAACGTAAATCCAAAGAGAATCAGGTATGTTTTTACAATATCTATGCTCCTAGAAACCAGAATCATAGACTGCTTCTTCATACTAACGCTGTGTCTTTCTTTCGGCACATAATGACTGTTTTATTTTAGTGTAAAACAGTCCTATTATGAAAGCTTGGAACACAAAATGAAAAATCTTAACTAATGTTGCCATTTTAATATGCGGCAGTGCGGCACAATTATCCCCGTTTATTGGGTAAGTAATTCATGTCACATGACATGTAACGTTACACACACATTCTCTTATTTATTTATACTAGTGATCGCCCATTGATCGAAATTTGCCCATATTCATTTTATACTTTCAATAGAGGCCACATAATTATTTGTTTTATTACTTATTAAATTTTTAATATTGATAATATTATATAAATATTTTTTACCACTTTTATGTTACCCTTCAAATACATTTTTAAGGTTCCCAGTTCGATATATTAATGTAAAAGAGAAGTGGATTGAAGTCATTCGAGTTAGCCGGAATGAGCCATCATGGACTCCAACGGCGCGCAGCGTAGTTTGTTCGACACATTTCGAGAAAGACGATTTATATTATACAAAAAAAGGACTTCGTCGTGTGCTACGAAACGGATATCCAAAGGTTAATTCCAATGTGTCTATTAATTAGTATTTGATTTTAATATTGTTTGTTACCGAGATTATTCCATGTAGCATTGACAAATACTGACTAATTAATTCTGTAAACATGGAAACGCCTCTAGGAGTATATGTGTTCTGTGCCTCTAACTCTACTAAAAATATCAACTATATTCACCATGATAAATATAAAACCAACCTCCTAACGACAACGTTAGGAGGTTGGTTTTATATTTATTATCAAAACTCACAAGAGTTTGTACATACATATTTACAATCCTTACTAATATTATAAATTCGAAAGTAACTCTGTCTGTCTGTTTGTTACCTTTTCACGCCTTAACTACTGAACGGATTTCGATAAAATTTGGCAGAGATATAGATTACATCTCGGGAAAGGATATAGGATAGTTTTTATCCCGATATTCCCACGGGATCGGCACTTATGCGGGTGAAACCGCGGGGCGCTGCTAGTAATCTATATTTTAAATAAGCATGCATAACAAATTCATTATCGATTACATATTTTATTTCTAGCATCTACCTGCTGCACCAGATCAATCAGCGAATATTGATCCAAATGAACGTACTTCTGTATATTATGCTGTAAGTACCTACATTTTATACATTTTCCTAACAAAAAATAACACATAGCTGTCGAAATGTTACGGATTATAGCTAAAATTTTGTTAGTAAATGTGCGTTAGTTAATACTTATCTGTTTTTATCTTTAGTTTTACTTTTTAGTATCAACTTGGCGCAACTGATCAATCATATGATCTAGATATTATGATATTTATTTATTTAATTAATACTTCAAGCACATAAATGTACAGAGGCGGACTTAATGCCATTAGCATTTTCTACCAGTCAACCTTTGGGTGATGCAGAGACAAACAGTGGTAGGTGCAATAGATTATGTTAATGTAGTTACTTACCCGTTTCTTCTTTCAGCACATTCCTACTACACCCATCGAGTCAATTGATGTAGATCCGATACAGCCCCATACTTTACAAGCTGTAAGTATAAATAAACGTTAAATGATCAACATTTTTACGTTAATCTAGTTACTTACCCGTTTCTTCTTTCAGCACGTTCCTACTACAGCCATCGAGTCAATTGATGTAGATCCGATACAGTCTCATGGTTTACAAGCTGTAAGTGTAAATAAACGTTAAGTGATCAACATTTTTATGTTAATGTAGTTACTTAACCGTTTCTTCTTTCAGCACGTTCCAGCTACACCCATCGAAACAATTGATGTAGATCTGATACAGCCCCATACTTTACAAGCTGTAAGTAAATAAACGTTAAATGAACAACGTTTTTATGTTAATGTACTTAGTTACTTACCCGTTTCTTCTTTCAGCACGTAAAGACACCGGTCTTGTCGACGACCTCTGCAATATGTTATATGGAAGAAGAACGTGAATCAATTCTTGATACACCCAGGAAACGCCAATTAAGACAGCGGATTTTTCTGCTAGAAAACCAACGGACACAAATGAAAACAAAAATAAAAACCTTAAATCAAAAAGTGAGGCGACTAAAAAAAAGAAATAGGTCGCTAAGGGGAATATTAGATAATTTAAAAAATCAAAATTATATAGACACTGACTTATACAACTCACTTAACGGAAATATTGCTGTTATTGATATATTCAATGCCTTAAACAGGAAAATCAGAACTGTTCATTCAAAAATTCAAGGATATGTTTGACGTGTACAATTCCAGGACAATGTGGCAATTTGATTACAAGAAACCTTTTTCTGAATCAAATAAAAACTTAAGTTAAAAGATTAAAGGAATCTAAAACAAAAAAAATATGACCAAAAGGAAAGTGACCCGAAATGGTC
The DNA here is from genome assembly GCA_927399505.1 of Luperina testacea. Taxonomy (NCBI): domain Eukaryota; kingdom Metazoa; phylum Arthropoda; class Insecta; order Lepidoptera; family Noctuidae; genus Luperina; species Luperina testacea. The sequence continues at coordinate 10,102,489 of OV656758.1, forward strand.
GTCCATCTTATGTCATTACACGATACTACCAGCCAGTTATAAAAACTAAATGCAAAGCAAGGTTCTTGGGTGTATTGATTAATATTGAGAGTCTGAAACCCATTTGTAGTAAATGGATTGAGACTGCGGTTAATCTACCTACCTACCAACTTACAAGTTGAGCCAAGATCACTTGGAAATATTATTTTCATCTATTAGGATGCAAGGAAGATTTAATGATAATCCTAATGACAAACAGTTCAAAGGCAATTACAGAAAATTGCCGACATAATCTTGAACTGAAATGTCTGACGACAGGAAATTGTGTTCCTCTAGAAAGCATAGCCATATTGAATTGCACTTCAGCAACGCAAATAATAAATACCGCGACAACTTCCTATCGACACGAGGAAGAAGATTGCGTTAAGGTTCTTCGTTGCAATTTCTGAGTGAAGTCAAAACGAATGTGCTGATTTAGCCAGTCGTTTAAACGTTGGCGAATTTGATGACTATAAAAAATACATTATCGGATATGTATCAGGGAGTACAGCGTGTGCAAGTCTTTTCTTCTTTTTGATATTTTATCTTTTTATACCTTTTGTTTATGCTTTTTCTACCTTTTGATTTTTACTTTTGATTGACAGATTATATATGTAGGTAGTTTTGTTTTACTACCAAGAACCAGCGCATTGTTATGCCGGCTCCACATGTGGGTCCCAACGCTCGTACCAACGTTGGACTGCAAACTCGGTGAGGCGTACACACGTTGGCTAATAAACTAGTTCTGTCCCGTCAGGGCCAATGTGAAGATGTCCGATACAGAAATCGAAACTGCTCTGAGCGCGTTTATAGTAATGATGAGTGCACATTTATATTTGTTACTGAGAAAAAATAAAAAGCCTATTTTGTTATAATATATTTTATTGAATGGTGCGCCATGCATCAGCTATTAAATTTTTATTTTTATGATCCTTTCGAGTTGCGTCCCATATTATTGGATGTGCTTGATAAAGTTCAATAAATTCTATTACTTTTTCATTTGTCCATGCCGGTGGCGATTTTGTGGATGAGGAAGCCATTCTCGCTCGACGTACGCACTCGCTGCGTGTTGTAACAGAACTGAGCAAAGCGCCAATGTGTGGACAGATCGCGAGCGTTGGCGCAGATTCCTTTGATGAAACCGACACGAGCCGGCCAACTACCAACACTCGCCCCAACGTTGGGACCAATGCCATTTTCTAGATCCACACGCTGGACGAATAGCGTTGGGGCCAACGTGTGGAGCCGGCCTTAAGGGGGAAGCGCTAAGGTAGCCCGCGAAATTCAAATTTTCTTATGTTTTTTGCAATTTGCTGGTCAGTATTAAGTTGTACGTTGATTAATATATGAATCGCGGCCGTAAGAAATATGTGTTTACAGAATTATAATCATTAAAGTCATCAACACAACTCTCTAAGACCACGTAAGTCCAAAGAATGATGATTTCATGAAACAGTTATTAACCTAAAAACCTACCTAAAAAAAATTGAATTTCGCGGGCTACCCTGGCGCTTTCGCCTTAATTCAGTAGTTAATACAGCGGATTACTTGTCAAAAAATTATAAAGTGTCAAAGGTGTCTGGCTCATTTACAAACGGAGACTTTCGTAACCTCATTTCTATAAAAGATAAAGGTGGTTTATGCTTTCCGTCGAAAGACCTTTTTGAAATTTGCGTAGTTTGTAAAACAATTGTGCGCAAATTATGCAATGAAAACATTGTGATAGTTGCCGAAAGGCAACACAAATTAACTGACATCAATATTTTAAAACGCTTTATTGGCAACTAGCTGACCCGGCGAACTTCGTACCGCCCCGCCAGCCGCTATGTCCCCGCTTTTTAAATATCTGATGTCTTCTAAGATATTCATTATAATGATATGCTGTAAAGGGCAAGTTTAATCTCCATGAAATGCACAACGTATCTAATGTATTTAATAAGATAAGGAATAATACTGTATTGTTTAAAATAGCTTGGTAATAATAATAACCCATAATTTTTATGTAATATGTAAAAGGTACAAATGGTTACTGTGGGTTATCCTTAGGTTATAAACATCATCGCGGACTTTTTTATCGATATTTTTAAGATATACAATTTCGTAGTACATTAATTTGATCTATCTCGTAGGTTTAGATGTCCGTGACTACCGCAGGACCACCAACGCCAATCGCTTCCATATTTGGTAAATAATTAGTGCTCAATTGGTACTAATTAGTACTCGAACAACAGAATTGGTACCTTAGTAGTTTTCGAGAAAATCGACTTTGAAGGTGGTCCTGCGGTAGTCACGCTCCTTTCAGCAGGACCACCATGAGCGCCGAAAAAGGGCCCACGCTACAGCTATTCTAAGTATACAAATAATTAGTACCCATAAATGTGATATATTTCGTAAAAAAAACCAGAACTGTAATATTTGTATTTACCGAGAAATCAACGATGTTAACTTTCTCGCAATTGTTCAGCAGGACCACGATTTTGAACGTTGATTCCAAGTTAGAGAAGCTTGTCGCTTTCCTCGAACCTACATAGAAAATTAGTACCCTGTAAAATAAAATTAGTACCCAAAATTCAAAATTAAAACTCCAGTAGTTTACGAGATATACCATGCCAATGGTGGGGTGGCGGTAGTCACGGTGCCAAATTTTCATTTCAAGATTTCCCTATTAAAAACTCTGTGATTTCTTCCCAAATTTATACAAAAATTAGTACTCCTAAAGAAGTTAAAGCGACTAAAAATCTAGATTCCTAAGTATTGTATTTTAAGAGAAATTAGCTTTCATTACTTTTCCATACTAAATCTCCGCGTATAACCCGACCAAATTAAGTTGTCAATGGTGCCAATTCCCTTGTTCACAAACTAAACTAAATTTGAGTTCAGTGCATCTTTATCTTTCTGTTTCATTATGAAAAGGACAGACAATAAATTTTAGTTTAGTCCTATCAAAGTAATCAGCGCCTGACACTACTCAATACAAGTTTAGACGTGATTAAAAACATACCTGCTAACGAAGTAACGTCTATTTACGTCAGACGCTGATTAATTCGATAGGACTAAACTAAAACTTATCTTTTGTCCTTTTCTTAATGAAATAAAAAGAAAAAGATGCACTGAACTTAAATTTAGTTTAGTTTGTGAACAAGGGAATCGGCAACAATGGTGGTATTGAGCCGTTTAAGAGATGTCCACTCGTGCACATAAATTTATCGATGTCGGAATAGTATTAACAACAGTTCAATATCTAAATTTTTATACAAACTGTGTATTTAGGTACATATTAAGAAAAAAAATTACCTATCGCTACCCATGGCCTGTCATACCTTTGTTATTGACGTGGGCAGGTAGGTAAGTACTCGAATAATTATTTTTCTGTAGGTTTTGTAAGTAGGTACCTACCTTCTGTATTTTTGTAAATGAATATCATTAACGAGCGATAGGCATTTCGTATTTATTTCTTTCCTACTAATTTACCATTGCTGCAAGCAGTAAGTACCTACCTCGGTATTAAAAACCTAATTTACCATGTTGCTAATAACGTAAGTATAAAAGGATTACAAACCTAAAAGTAAGTAATAGGTACCGTAAAACGCTGCAACTTTGCCAACTAAGCCCAAGTTTGCCTATTTCGTTTCAATTACGATATTTCGCGTTTGCTTAGTTTTTTCTTATTTTCTACCATTTGGTAGTGATTTTACATTATTAGGACATCATATTTTTCATTTTTTGTAATGATAACTTCATTGTTACTCTGTCAGTTGTGCGACAAACAGCGGTGGGAGTAGGTGAAAATTTTTAGTGTCGCGTAACTTTTGAAGTTTTAGCTAAAGAAAAGGTGTTTTCGTGCAGCTATAACATCCCACGGTAAGATAATACTATCTACTTTCCATATTGCTTGAAATTTTTATTAAAAGGACACGATTTCATTAAAATAACTTAGTAGGCAATGTTGTGCACTGTTTTGGAAACTTGAGTGACACAACTTTACCTGGGTCTAGGGTTGTCACTAGTCGGATTTTAATATTGATATATTTTTACTATATAAATGTCATATTTGCATGAAATTTGCACAGCTTGGAACCCGGTTAAATCGAAACTCAAGAGCTTGCATGCACTAAATTCCCTATGTTTTACGATATTTTAATTTTATTGCATAAATTCTTAATGTTCCGAAATCGGGTGAAGACACTGACTCCTGTAACACAGGTAACACCTAGCTCAGTGTTAGGGCTTTAATAGAAAATGTTACATCTTTTTTATGTCAATAAAACATTCTTTGTTTTTATTTCGACAATTATGTTTTTGAGCCACCTGTAAGGGTGAGGCAGAGGTGTATCTCTGCCTAACCCTTTGGTATTCGGCGTGATTTTGTATATAAGTAAGTCTTAATTTTATTGTAGTTATATGCAAAAATGCCAAATAATACATAACGAAGCAAGAGAAAACCAGGAGCTCGTAGTTATGCCGATAACCTACTCTGTAGAAATATTAGAAGTTGCTGCAGATCTCGTAAGAAAAAAAAAAATTTCGTCATACGAAGCGGAACAGCTATTTGCGATCCCGCGTCGGACCATTTTTAATTAATCAAAAAACATGCATAACAAACCATCTGGTCGATCTACAGAGTTGACAACTGAGGAAGAAGCCCACATCGCAGATGCAGTGAATATTACAGCTAGGAAAGCCATGTTATTAAAAAAAAAAATTATGTTAATAGTAATCACAAGCCAGCATTGCTAAAAAGCATTACAGTTGTGATTTTTACTCATAAGTAGGAATTTGTTTAGTTTTTTTACAAAGTGAATAAAAGTTTAAGAAAATAATCCGTATTTTTTTGGACAACCCTAGAGTCAATGACATTTTTGTATGAAACGTTTCTGGTACCTGCTACAACATTGCCTATTAGCAGTAAAAAAATATATATTACCGTCATGGCAATAATCTAACTGCCGGGGTTGAGCACGGTGTCTCATTTACATGGAAAAAAATACTAAAAAAAGATCATCAATATATCTATTGAGATATCCTTCTAGGCAAAGTTGTGTCTTTTACCTACAACTTTGCCTACGACTTTGAGTGTTCGTAATTCTGAATAACGGCATCATTTAAATAGATTTGGATTCTACCTGGCAAGGCATAAGGTTTGTTTTCCATCTGAAAGTCTTCAAAAGCCGTAATAATAAATAGGTTCAGAGATATTAACAAAAAACGTCAAAATCCAGGCAAAGTTACAGCATTTTACGGTACGGACGCCAGCACATCAACCTACCGGAAACTGTCAAATTTTCGCAATCAACTTTGAACCTTATGCTTTAGAGATAAAGTTGAAAAGATTGTAGTAACTTGATGTGCTGGCGTCTGTACCTTATATTTGAATAATATGCATTGCAAAGGGCACATCACGCGTATTTTTGTGTTTTCATATTGATATGAAAAGTATACTAATTATGTACCTATTACGTCCGACAAGCACATATATTTAAAATATCTACTAAATCAACTTTTAATATCGTTAACATCGAAATATTTCTGTAAATTTCGATCTAATTGGCCCTAAAAAGAAACTTTAAAAAAAAATATTATAGTTCTTCAGGAAATCATTATTAATTATATCATTTTCTGAAACCTTTCAATATTGAGACGCGTGACCTTTTTGAAATTGTATACATTTATTTCTCTAACTAAATACAATTTTGAAACCATAAACGAATAAAAAAAGAACTCAATGTACAGACGCCAGCACGTCAAGTTACTACAATCTGTCAAATTTCTTTAATAGATTTTCAACTGTATCGCTAAAGCATAAGGTTCAAAGTTGATTGGGGAAATTTGACAGTTTCGGGTAGCTTGATGTGCTGGCATCTGTACCACGACACGCTTCGCTTGCTTTACTTCGGTAGTAAAATAATAACCAGCGCGCCATGCCACAAAAAAAGTTTTGGACCATAGACAAGATAAATGAAAATGTATCTTGTCTATGGTCCAAAACTTTTTTTTGTGGCATGGCGCGCAGGTTATTATTTGGATTACATGCCTACTAAAAGTTACGTCTATTTACGTTAGACGCTGATTAATTTGATAGGACTAAACTAAAATTTATTGTCTGTCCTTTTTATAATGAAACAGAAAGATAAAGATGCACTGAACTCAAATTTAGTTTAGTTTGTGAACAATGGAAATGGCACAATTGACAACTTAATTTGGTCGGGATATACGCGGAGATTTAGTATGGAAAAGTAATGAAAGCTAATTTCTCTTAAAATACAACACTTAGGAATCTGGATTTTCAGTCGCTTTAACTTCTTTAGGAGTACTAATTTTTGTATAAATTTGGGAAGAAATCACAGAGTTTTTAATAGGGAAATCTTGAAATGAAAATTTGGCACCGTGACTACCGCCACCCCACCATTGGCATGGTATATCTCGTAAACTACTGGAGTTTTAATTTTGAATTTTGGGTACTAATTTTATCTTACAGGGTACTAATTTTCTATGTAGGTTTGAGGAAAGCGACAAGCTTCTCTAACTTGGAATCAACATTCAAAATCGTGGTCCTGCTGAACAATTGCGAGAAAGTTAACATCGTTGATTTCTCGGTAAATACAAATATTACAGTTCTGTTTTTTTTTACGAAATATATCACATTTATGGGTACTAATTATTTGTATACTTAGAATAGCTGTAGCGTGGGCCCTTTTTCGGCGCTCATGGTGGTCCTGCTGAAAGGAGCGTGACTACCGCAGGACCACCTTCAAAGTCGATTTTCTCGAAAACTACTAAGGTACCAATTCTGTTGTTCGAGTACTAATTAGTACCAATTGAGCACTAATTATTTACCAAATATGGAAGCGATTGGCGTTGGTGGTCCTGCGGTAGTCACGGACGTTAGGTTTAGCCAGCGTTTGCAATGTAAGCGTACAATTGTTACGACATCACATTACAAATTTTGAATTTCTCGGCTTTTCTCTACTATTATGTGCATAGTATTAAAATGCGTTGCGTACCTAGTTTAAAAGATCCAAGTCCCTGTTAACTTAGATCTTTTAAACTACGCAACGGATTTTAATGCAGTTTTCAGCAGTAGATAGAGTGATTCAAGAAGGTTTAGAGAAAAAGTTGTCATCTTTACATAAAGGTGATAACTTTTTCTCTAACTTGGAGACTGAGCACAATTTTGCTGGCCAAGAACATAAAATAAGTTTAATACGATGCATCATTGAAAAATACTTATAAATTCGCTTCCACCATTATTTCTAAATTAGAAACAATTTCCAGAACAGTGAACAGTAAAAGACAATACTTACTATAAAAAATTGACCCAACAAAAAGGCCATTAAATAATAATAATACGGGCTCTTCATGACCCCGGTGTATAATACTACGAATGTTTTGAGTTAGTAAACCATTGCTTACTTTTTATTATTGTTTTATTTTTTACCCTATCTTGTCGGAATAAAGTGAGATACCTATACATAATTAAAAAAAATAACGCTAACCACCGCATTTACTCGTCCAGTCCAGCCAGTACTTAGACAAAATATTAGGGTAATGAGTTTTGACTACTCGGCATTTCGGCAACACTCTCCAAGTGCACACATGTTTACACTACAATTACATCGCCTGCTTCACTAATCACTTCACGGGTGATAAGACCGCTGTCCAAAAATGTATGGACCAAAAACCCAGAATCGACAGGAATGAAATGTATACCAGTGGATTGACATTGAAATATAATATAATGTTACCAAGGGGGCAACCCTGAAATCATTATAGTATAGGAGCTAGGAGCAAAATAAAATGAGAAAAAAAATTTGTTTAAAACAATAATAAAATAAGTTTACGTCATGTTGTGGCTTAATATGACGTTGTTTTAATGTTGTATCACTTGTGATAATTATCATCAACACATTTCACAAGCAACAGCAACATAATAACAACATCATATTAAATCACAACATAACAAACACTCTGTTTTTTGTATATTTTTTTTCTTTTGGCCCATAGATACTACAATCGTTTCAGTACTGTGTGTATTATTGGTAATTCTGTGGCTAAAGATTGCAAATATAAAAATAATTGGTATAGTATAGGAGCTAAGAGCCATGTTGTGGGTGAGAATATCGTTGTTAATCATTTATTTTCATAATGTAAGTCTTATTGTGATAAGTTCTAATGATATTTCCTATAACAACAACGACATTATAATCCACAATAACTTGTGTTACACATGAATGTACAAGCAAAAGAAATACTCTAACTTTTATACTTATTTTTGTTCGCTCATAGATACTACAATCAACGTATTGTGTGTTATTGGTAATTATGTTGCTTTGGTTAAAAAAAAAATCAACAATTATTATCATAAAAACTTTATTGCCCAAATAATCAAAGAAAATACAGTTTGGAACTATACACAAACTATACACGAACTAAAAACATGTACGCGGTTTTGTTGTAATTGTAACAGTAATCTCTTTTATTTATTAATTATTTTCTATGTCCAAACATACTAAGTCTAAAAATCCCGCAGGTTGAATCAAATCACCTTCGTTCCTCGCCCATACAAGATAATATATGATACTTATAACGTCCCCCACGTCACTCCGTCCGCCGCGCCGCGCCCGCGCATAATAGCCAGTAGCAACTGTGTATTTTTTTATTTGCAATCCTTAGCTACAGAATTACCAATAATACACACAGTACTATAACGATTGTCGTATCTATGGGCCAAATAAAAATAAAAAAACATTAAAAAAAAAGAATTTTTTACTTATTTTATTTTGCTCTTAGCTCCTATACTACAACGATTTCAGGGTTGCCGCTTTGGCAACATTATATTATATTTAAATGCCAATCCATTGGTACACAGTTCATTTCTGTCGATTCTGGGTCATTTTTTGGACATCATCTTTGCTGCGCGAATGCTTTGGGCCAACGTATAGAAGGCTACTTGGCGCATGTTCGGTAGTTGGCGCCAGCACTGGCCGGCCAACCGAATTGTGTCGGATTTTCGTGCACACATCAAAGGATTTTGGCAAGCTCCGCAGTGTTCACACATTGGCGTTTTATTCAGTTCCTCTCGTTAGAGAGTAGCAACGTTGTTATTGATACGGCAATCCACGATTTTTTTTTTCAGAAAATACGGCAGTCCTCTCATTGCCGTATCACAAAATACGGCAACTGACCATTGGTGAAACGAAACGTTTTTCACTAGCTTAATGAATGAAACGAAATGTACACAGGTAATTTTATGAGCACAACCGGGAAAATCCCGATCACAAAAAACATGAAGTTGTAATTGTAACGCCAAAGTGGCATTGCGCCTTGGTTAATAATGAATGAAAAGGTTGCAAATGACACCACGTACGTTAGTATACTCTAGAAAAACATGAATCAGCACCCTAATTGCGTAACGCACTATCAACCGGAATCGAATCATTTTGAAGCAAATTGCTAATCCATTGCTTCATAAGTTGAAAAATTTTCTGCTCCACACGTAAATAACGCAATGGATGTTGTTGATCTGTCAAAATGAAACCGATTCCGATTGATAATGTGTTACGTAATTGCCCCGCTGGTAATACAAACAAATGAGGAATAGACATAGACGCTGACAACCGCTATTGAGTTCCGCTGTTTCGGTATTTTTAGCCACGCCCACAATTTCTCCGATATCCTAGCGCCATTCTTAAAGGGCGGTGATACAGCGAACCACCAAGTAAGGAACAGTGTGACGCGGTCAATAATAATTAACAATGAACCAACAGATGGCGCTCTTTTTTATTTATTGTTCTGTATGAAGAGTTAGAAACAAATAAGACAAGGCGATTAAAAAATACGAATGTATATTTTTATCTTTTTATTTTTAATTATTTTAAGACATTTTATTTACACTGAATTAAAAAACAATATATGTAAGGAAATAAATGTAAGCAAGTAAAAGTAAACAAATGTAAGAAAAATAAAATCTTAAACTTAACAAAATTTTCAATATTATATGTTTTATTTGCTTTTTTAACCGACTTCAGAAAAAGGAGGAGGTTCTCAGTTCGTCGGTTTTTTTAGTATCATATTCCCCGATTACTCGAAGACGGCTAGACCGATTTCAAAAATTATGTTTTTGTTTGAAAAGGTATACTTTCCAGGTAGTCCCATTGTCATCAGGTCAGGATCAGATGATGGATGATGATGGGATCCTGCAGAAATCGAAGAAACTCTTCAAATATTATAGGCACACCTATAGTGATTTGGGTATTTTTAATAGCAACTTGTGCATTTGCTCTCGGAAAGCACCATTTGGTAAAGTGGAACTGATGATGAAGTCTTAAAAAAAACAAATCTCACACGATGATTTATATAGAGTGGGCAAGAAACAATGGAGAAAGCTACGAGTATTTTCCTATAAGTCCAGTTCTAAGATAGTCATAGGTCTATGTAAATTCGATAGTTTATCACTGGACGTATTTGTGACTTTCTTTCTATGATCTAAGTAATAAAATTGTTATCTATGTTAGTAAGTATGCACTTATTACAAACTTACTGGTGAAAAACAATTTCCGAAGCTTCACCTGCTTCCGAACTGTTCGCCAAACGTCTCTTTTTACTGTAATGAAAATTAATAATTATTCTAAAAATATACAAAACAAATGAAAAAAAAACAACGAAAATTTCCTAAAACTAAAAATAAATAAAAAAAGAAACCTATTTAAATTTTCTAAGAAGAATAAACTTGGTTTCGAACTCGAAACATGCTATTCAGAATCTATACGAAAAATAATTTCTGAAGCTTCACCTGCTTCTGAACTTACTGTTCGGCAAATGTCTCTTTTTTTGTAAAGAAAATTAATAATTATTCTAAAAATATACAAAATAAATTATAAAAAAACAATAAAAATTTCCTAAAACTGAATAAAAAAAATGAAACCAATAACCATCTAGAAATTCCCTAATAAGAATCAAGTTGGATTTGAACTTGAAACTCGATATTTAGAATCTATGTAAATACCACTAGACCAACCGAGCGTTAGTGTTGCAGATCAATTTACGCTATGGGTTGTATAAAATAGCCTATAAGTACATTTCATTTAGTTACAATTTTATTTCTGTTCGTGTCAATATTACAATATAAAAAATTACTTACTTTACTACTTCCATGAGATGTTTTTGTTTGTTAGTATAGAAGCGCTTTTTTGCTGGCCTCTGGCATTTTTGTTTGTTTCCCATTTTGCACAGAAAATATTTTCACAACTTAGAACTATATTTATACAACTTATATCCTATATCAAAGACTATTAATTATATATTTAATATTATAATGAATATTTTTACAACTTATTGTAGAATTAGGGAAAAATAAAATATGTACATATAAGCATGTTTGAAGTTAAGTCAAATAACAAAATATGAAATGAACGGATAGCAGTTAGCGGGGCAAAGCGACATACGTCCGTCTAGCAGCGCGTCTAAGCGATCACTGTCGGAAGTGTCGGATTGCATACATAAGAAAGAGAAGCGCGATGACGCGACGCTCGTAAGTTTTTACAAACCATAAAATATTTAATTACTTAAAAATAAGTTGAGTAGTCAAAAATAAAAAACAACCAAGTTTTGTATTTAAATATGATACGTTATTGTTATTAATTTTACCAACGTACGTTGACAAGTAATACAGATATTTTTGTTGGAAGATCATTTTAAGAGGTTAGTTTACCATTTTTTTTTTTCGAGAAAACTTTTCACAAACGTGTTTTGAATACAACAAGGTTCTCAGAAATATGTTCAAGATTAATATTTATTTTTTCCGCCGTGACAAACTGTATAGATTTGGCTAAAAAATTGTTTGAGACAAGCCTATTTTGCTCTTGTCAGCGTCTTAAATACGGCAATTTTGTAATACGGCAAACCAGTCTGTGACATACGGCAGCTCAGATTTTTACGATAGCAACACTGGAGAGTAGTATATTCGAGTATATTCCTTGTTTAGTTCATTGTTATTTGTCAGGAAAGACAACTTGTTAGGTTAGTATAATCCCAAAATGTCAAGATTATAGTCATTCTTTGGGATTACTTGGTCTTAGAGAGTTGTGTTGAAGACTTTAATTATTATAATTCTGTAAATATTAACTAGGTTAGAGCGAAATGACAACATAATAGCTCAATAGTTTTTAGTTCACACTGCGAACTAATGTGAGCTCAGCACTGCTTGTAAAACTAGTGTAGTTGAGCCAGGAGATATTAGCTCTCCGAGCCGCGCCGCAGTCTCACCGCGGCGATCGGAACGGACCTCTCGCTCCCCGGCCTGGTCAACGCCATGCTGGGGGACGAGGGGTCCTGGGCGGCAGTCGCCTCCTTCTGCGAACACGTCATGTCCCAGAAGGAGGCGGCGGAGCGCGCGCGGGAGGAAGACCCTCTCGCGGCGCCGCTCCGAAGGCGGAGGAGGGGTCGAAGACGACGTCAGTATGACAGTCACCTCCGACTCCTCCCAGGTGGAAGCCAGCAGGCGACGGGTGCGGGGGCACCCTCGCCTGTATTGCACAGGCTTCCACCAGTGCCGGACGGGAATGGCCAGGTGTTCCCGGCCATTCCCGTAGCCCTCCAGCCGGGGGGACATGCGGGGCTCGCCAGTTAGGCGGGCATGCGCCGGGGGGGTTGTGGACGCAAAGGCTGAGCCGGATTCCCATGACCCCTCCATCAAGGCGACGAGAGAACACCGCTGAGTTTTAGTGGGTATACTGCCATCTTGGCAGGGAGTCCCACATACTCCGTGTCGTCCCCCGACGAGCGGAGATGCGTAACGTCATTTCTCAGCGACAAAAAATAAAGGAGATATTAGCTCAACCATAGTAGTTTTTAGGCCAAGTTTTAAGCCTATCCTCATATTTAAAGCTCACTGATCTGACTGTCATGCGCTATAACTTTACTAGGACACTATCCACTAGTTTATAGCTTGCGATCTGACCTCGCGCTAACGAATTTTCAGTTAACCTTTGCAGAGCAATTATTCTATTACTTAAAAATGAAGCATAAAAATAACTGGAAGTGATTTGATATCTTTCACTCTCAGTGGAACGATCGATAAAGTTCATAAAAGTATTTTTTTATCGAAGGATATATCCCATCTCTAATGTTGCTATCAGCGCCAAAATGGAGAAATTCAAATGTCTTCATTTTGTCATCGATAGTATGAAGTCCAGTGTACAAGTGTCAAGTGTACTTTTGTCAAAACCGATAATCACCGGTTCTCATTGAAAAACCGATTACAATCACAAAACATGTACTTATCCAAGTTTTTGGTATGTATCCGAACATTTGTCTGTTCCGTTTAAAATGTTGTCTATGGTAGGGGAATCCCCGATATCCCGTTTTAATATGCGACTAACTTCACTATACTAAAATATTCCAGAATGCCATTTAGTAAAAATCTCACCGTGAAAATACTTAGGTGAATTGAGTTTAAAGTGAGCTGTCAATAGTGTCAATCCCTAGTATCAGGTGGAATGACAGCTCACTTTAAACTCACTTCACTTATGTTATCACGGTGATCTTTTTACAGAATAGCACCGCAGTTTTGCTTGCGAATTCTTTGGAGTTTACATATTATTATTTGTTTGCGAAAAAATTCCTAAAGTAAAAGGAAATTTAGCTACAAGAAATTATTTGGGAAGATTGAAAATGTTATTGCAAAGTGTAAGCTATGAGCTAAAGTGATCAAAGTTGGAGGAGGAACCTCGAATATGTTGGCACATACTAAGAGAAACCATCCTCAGGCTACAGTGGAGGTGGATCGAGGTGAAGTACTACCAGGGTTGCCAACCGTAAAGAAAAATCCCTCGTACATATGCAGCTAAAAATCTCGTATTTTGACTTCCAAACCTCGTACATTTTATTATATATAGAAAACGTGCTAAAACCAATATTAAGGCATATTTAACTGCTGGATTTAGGACTTTTTACTCAATTAAATAAACTATTGCAAGTTTCCTACTGAATAAAACATAATTTTGTGTTGTATTAAAAAAAAATATTTATTAATACTCAAGTTAAATTAAAAAAAAATTAAATGTGTCTATATTATTACTTAACTTTGCAAGGTAACTTAGTTTACATCTCTCCAAATATTATGTTAGAAACATCTTCACAGTCATCGTTTTTTCTGCCGTATATTATAGCTGTTTTCATGCGGCTATACATTTCTTTTGTGGGTTCAAAACTGACAAAATGTTCGTATGGCCATATTATCAAAATCTCGTACATAATTGTACGAGGTTGATAGTGTCCTCGTACCTCGTACGGAAGACCACAAATCTCGTATTTGTACGAGGAACCTCGTACGGTTGGCAACCCTGAGTACTACTCTGAAAATGACCACAGCAAGTAACAAAAAGAAAATTGATAAATATTTGACTATGATGATCGGACGGATGTACAGACGACTGACCATGGACTTTTTAGGAAAAACCTAAAAAAACCTTAAAAAACCGGTTTTAATAAATAACTAATCGGTTTAAACCGGTGTTAAAAATTGTAATCGGTTCACATCACTAGTGTACTTGTACAGGCCAGTGATCGGCACAAAAACAACTGTCATTTCATAGAGTATCGTTAGTCCAACGTAGGTCGGTGGCTCAGAACAATAATTAGTTATTGTTCTGAGGTCGGTGGCCAATGTGTAAACAGCGACCGCAGGCGATCCGATTTTTTGGCTCAACTCCTTGGCCCGTATGTACAGCGGGCTTTACAATTTTATATGCTCTGTGCTTCACTGTTGACACTGTTGACAGAGCGCTGTCTTGTTGACTTTTTATTTTGAGCAGTGAGCACTCTGAGCATGTAACCTTTCTCTGAGGTGTTATGTATTGAATTGAATTTTCTGTTATTATAATAATGTTATTAAATAAGGAATAAATTAGATAAATTCAATAGGAACTAGTTTTCAGAATTGTTTCTGAAATATGGAAGCAGTAAACAGTAAGCGAACTCCAAGGTAAAGTTGATACTTCTGCCTTACCAAAATTAAAAACATTGTATACTTTAGCAAAATAATTTGATTGAATATCATTTCATTTATTTATTATATTTTATTCATTCATTTCAGCCGTTGTCGGGAATGGGAACGTGCTAGACGTAATAAATTCAACGAGGCCATAAGTAAACTTGGTGAAATTGTCAAAGCAATACATAAGAGTAACTGTCCAGCAGAAGACAGTGAAGATGTGCAATATCCGAAGATCGAAATCGTTCAAAAAGCTATAATATACCTTAATAACTATGTTCAAGAGAAAACACTATTGAGTAAGTTGATGAAGTGGTAAAAATGCTGTATTTCTTAGTGTTTTTCATAACTGTCTGAGAGTAGTACCTACTTAGTCTAGAAACCCTAAAGTAGGTCAGTGGGTCGTCTTAGGGTACCTTATAGTACCTATGATTTAGGTACTAATGAATAGTATTAGTAGATTGTTTATTATTATGTTAAAACATTAAAACTTTAAAAGTAAAAAAAACTTTTTTAAAAACAAGCTTTTATTTATATTAGGGATGCCCCGATACGCCTTTTTGCCGATACGATACCGATACCGATACTCTTATAAAAATATCGGCGATACCGATACCGATACGCTTACTGAATTAAAAAAGGAAGGTAGATTAAATAAAACACAATTAATTAATAGTTTTAGTAATCAAAATTAACATTTATAAGATTTTTATGGAATTATCAATTGTCGAAATTTCAAAGTGATGCCATATAGCACTTTTGTGAATTGAAGTTGATATGACTACTATTTATTTTATTTGACTCAAATGACTAGTTATAAATGACATACAATACACAAACAATTACGATATGTAATTCTTAATCTTATTTGCATGGAAAAATACTACGCGCAACAACATTCAACCTAACGAAATGGGATAGATGTGCGAGTCCAAAGGCCAAAGCGGGCGGGCGAAACAAAACACTGAATAAAGCGCGGGGTTTCCCCGAGCATAGTTAGTTCGTGCCTCGTTTGCAACGAAATAGACGGGACAACACGCGCATACATTTTTAAAGCCGAAAGTATCGTTGAATCGGCCATAAAAATAATATCGCCGATACCGATATATCGGCAAACCTGAAGTATCGCCGATATATCGTATCGGTATCGGTATCGGATGCATCCCTAATTTAAATGCACTAAAAAGAATAAAATAAACTTTTCCTTTAAAACTTTTGCTATCAACTTATAACGTCATTACACAATTTATATGATTTAAAAGCTTGTCGCGAGATTTACCTGTGGAGATAAACAAGTAAATTAAATAACTTGATCTAATTAGATTAATTTTTTTTTAATTTTCAAACTAATTAAATACAAGTATGTACTTACATAAATCTCGAAGGTAGCAGTAAAATTTTTGTAGTAGATAGCTAGTTAAATTTGCTGCCCTGGCATTGCTTCTATAATAATATTGTTTTGTTAAACCATGAAAAAGATATTTTATGCTGTCCTAAATTATTTTCTTTACTCAACCAGTTATTTATTTCTGGCATTTTAATCTAAAATCATACATTGATTTTGAACCTATTAGCTCATCCTCTAGTGTTGATTAATCTTTAGAAATAATGTTTATTGTAAACGCAGTTTGTATATGTACAAGACAATCACAACAAGCATTTAACTAGTCTAAGATAATGCACTTGGAAAAATTCTCTTAAAGGTGAGACTTTCCTAGACACTGGTGTTTCTGTCAAATTCTTCTTTGTGTCACTAGCACAACTATATTTCAGATCATGTTGGCCCAAATCTTTGTCACTTCCACGGCATCAAGTGTCTAATTGAAATCCTGCAACAACTATTTAAGATAAAACTAATATTCTTAAATATATATTTACTGCAAATGGAAGCAATTTCGTAATCTTCTTCACCATTCAATTACAGAAGCTGAAATATTAGCCTTACAAGTAGAACTAGACACTGAGAAGAACAAGAAAGGGAAGGGAAAAGATGTATCAACTCAAGTGTATATGAGCATGACTAAGAAGCGTAAAGGTGAGAGAGGAAGGTGGAATCTTTAGAAGTAAAAATAATAGCATTTATACCAAAAAGTGCATAATATTGCTATAATCCTTAACTCGAATATAAACATCATTCAGTAGGTACTTACAATTTAGATTTATATGAATATGTCAACATGAGACATTGAGAACAGTGGTAGTGGTAACGGCTGCGACTTACGTGTTGTAGGTTGTGGGTTCAAACGCAAGCAGGCACTTTACTTTGTGTGAATTGTTTAATCACAACTGCTGTCAAAACAGTGAAGGAAACCGGCATGTCCTGGAACCAAGAAATCGAAGATGTGACATCTACTAACCCGCACTGGGCCTGCATGTTAGATTACAGCCTACTACCTCTCGAAGAGAGGAGGCCTGTGTCCCAGCAGTAGGAACATTATAGATTGTAATATAAAAATGTCCCACAAACACCATCATATGGGAAATACTGTAATTTCCCAAGTTTCCTCATATTCATTGACAATCAACATGCAGATACTAGCCAGTATCAATGTTCGTGAAATATACCTAGTTAATAATGTTCTTATCTTTTTCAGATGGGAAATATGCAAAACTTTTGATGTTGAAGAAAGGCAAAAATCAACAAGACAAGTCTGAAACGAAAAAGTTCCCACAGACTCCAACCCAAAAGAAATTACCCTTACTCCTTCCAAGATCACATTTCATAAATAAAAAAGGTAAGATCATAATAACTCATAGATTGAGAAAATATACAAAAGTGATGTAGGAAGATTTTTTTAATATGTTGCGTAGCGACGCGAATCGCCAATATAATTAAGTTCATAATATTCTTATTTTAAAAGATAGAATAAAAAAAGAAAGACTTTTGGATATTGTTTCAGGTTCAGAAAATACAATAGTGGTACTGCCAGCATCACCATACATCTTTCCTCAGAGACCGCTACTGTTCCCGTCTGTACCGCCTGCTATAGTTCTAATAGACCAAAATTTACAACCACTAAGTAAATCGCCTGTTCCTATAGTCAATAGAAATAATGGAGATATCACCAAAACTACAATGGTTAATATTCTTCCAATATCTGCCTACTCCCGTCCACTATCAGCTACCAAAAATAGAAAGAATACTGTTAAGTTAAAGAATGATGTTAATAAAAAATCAGCAAAAAAACTGAAAGCAGTTGTTAGCAATGTTAAAGAAACTGCAAAAAGTATAGAGATAAAAGACAAGCCAGTGGTGGTGGAGGTGACTAAGGAAAGTAAAAGCATTGAAATTCCTCATAGCGAAAATAAGAAAAACGACAAAGAAGTCATAAGCAGTGATAAGAAGTCAGAGAGCGATAAAAGTTTAACTAAAGACCAACCAGCTAAGATAGACCACATCCAAAAAGAAGAGACCACAAAAAATAAGATACCTGCAGATAATGCTAGCGGTCCTGATAACATTAGTAACAAAACTAAAGACAGCAATGTTCCTGTAGTAGTTGATAAACGTAAATGTACGGAAGCAATCGTCAAAGACTTGCCGGCTACTGTGGTAATTTCAACTACTACCATAACAAATACAGAAAATATCAAAACAACTAATGAAATCACTAAACCTAGTAAAATTTTGAATGGCAAAGAAACAATAGCAGAAAATAAAGAAAACAAATTGCCCAGCATTTTACCATTAGATACACCATTATGTGATAATGTCGTTGATGGAGGTAATGCACGTCTTGAACTAGCGGAAGAGTTTCTAGCTACTTCACCAACCGCCGCGTTTCTTATGTCTTTTCCACTGGTTAGCGGAAATAGGGCAGATAGCCCCGCCGAAGAACATAGCCATAGCACAGCCCAACCCATCCCGAAGGATAATCAAAAGAGACCCGAAATAGTGCCTCCGCCTATACCATACTTTGAAAAATCAAACAATAACGATATCAAAATTAAACCAATAACAAACAAACTTCCCGAAACATGCAATCTTATAAATAAACCAAATGAGCAGCATAAATGTTCTGTTAACGTCGTAACTAAAGAATCCAATATTATTACTGCAGTGACTAAAACTTCCAACACAGTGACATTGCCAAATGTTTCCAGTGAAAATCCATTCTTGAACTTATCAGTGCCTTCAATAATAACAACCAGCTGTTCATTAGGAGACACCACATTCGGATTAGATTTCGATTGCAATATAAGTAAATCCGTACCAAGTCAGTCTACTGGTTATGCTGGCAGTAACAACTTCTTCTACAAAGGTGATCCATTTGCCAAGAGTGCTATATATAGTACCAGCAGTATTACATCTAGCCATGAATTTAACGGACTTGGTCTATACCCCTGTGCAATGGAAAAATATACTTCAAAAAATAAGTCAGATTTTTCAAGCGTGGATGACAATCTTATGAAAATTGGATCGTCAAGATTAACGTACGATATTGATTTGGGCTGGTCGCACAAGGGCTTGGATTTCGTCAATTGCACAACAGCTACAAACACTTTCAACAAGGACACGATATTAACGACCACATCCGCGCCATATACGACATCTTATAATCCATTCAACCCAGATTTTCATGTCCCGTTAGTCGCAAATTCTAACAAGAAAGATAACTCTACCAAACCGACCTCTTCGTTTGCTGAAACAATTACTAGTTTTTACTCACAACCTGCTAATTTATGGACTGAAGACGTACCGTTCTATAACAATAGCAACATGCCCAAAACATTGACAACCAAAAACCAAAATTATACAACATTTGATCCAGTGTATACTAACGTAAATTTAAAAGTAAGTACTAACAAACATTACGAACCGAAAGGGGCAGAAGTAAGCGTGGAAAGTGGAATAAAACCTGGCAATAATATTGTGACTCAACATATTCCTGAGAAGTATACCAAAAAATCTCCGAGCAAGATGCACATCAACTGGATGACATCTGAAACAAGATCTGTTCAAAATAACTGCAATCCGATACATCCACAAGTAAAAGACACACACAAAGCGACATACAATCAAACAGATCATTCAGTTAAAAAACAAGACCACAATGAAAGTAATTATTTTCCCATATCAATGCATAATTTTCCATCACAAGCACCTCAAGACGAGTTTCAAGTGTGGCCCTCTACTAGACCTTTGGGAACCACAGAAATAAGTATAGATCCGCCGCCTATCAACTTGCCGACTTTAGTTGGTGATCTAGCACTAGGCCCACATGATAAGAATAGAAAAATAGATGTATCAAATCGTGGGATACCACAAGGTGACATACAAAATTGCGGTAATTTTCTGTCAGTCACGCAGCTTATGAACCGTTCCACTGATAATATGTCTTCTCGATATCAGGTTCCCAATATCGACATATCGAAGACAGTCCCTGGAAAGCAAAATATCAACCACTTTACCAACGAAAGTAACCGGAAAGCTATGTCGCATTTAGATAATCATATGTCACAACCTTGTTATGTTTTTAACGACCCTAAAATAGTAAACTCTTATGAAAGTATGGCACATAGTCAGTTTCCACCAACTAAAACAAAATCTAATAGTAAGACGGAAAAATCTTCTAAAACTCAAAAGAACAACAACTATTCTACTGAAGCAATACTAAGAGGTGCAAATGGTACGCAAAAAATTCAAGACGGCAACAGTGCGAAGTTTATGATGCCTCCTCAGAAGTATACAGACTTCAGTGCCCCGCAGGATAGTGCTGTAGCTCAAGTCTCACATTTCCCACCAATTTTGGATTACTCTGATAACAACTACGCTACCCAACAGTTTTCGGGAACAACTTTATACAACACCACCACTAACACAATGTCAAATTCTTTTTACTCCAACTTCATGCCTGGCAGTAGTAATCTAATGCCAAGTAATTATGCCAGTGGACCATTTACTGGCGACTTTATTGATTACAATCAAACAGCTGAATGCAATTACGGGAACCACAAATACGAAGAGTTGAAAATGAGAAATAACTCAACAGTGTTTCAATCTGAAAAGGTGCCGTCTACCTACAAGAGTTCAAGAAGAGAGTCGGCAACTAAACACAAACTGGAATGTACTAAAAAGGAATCTAGTAAAAAGTATCAAAGTAAAAAAGCTAAGATCAATAGCGAAGTTGAGGAATGGAATGATCCTCATTTGTTCTGGCAAAACAAGGCGTTAAATAAGAAGCATCCGAATTTGATGTCGGAAGAGTTGCCTTTTCCGAACTACGTGGGGAATCAAATGCCTTCGCAATACCAGGCTGACTTCTTCAACAGCCACCTGATGCCTGCCAACGTGCAGGGTATGGGACACAATGTGGACAGATCATTGGCCAGTTTTCCGGTCACGTCCCGTGCCAACTTTAACTTAAGCACTATATTTCCAGAAATTACTATGGTGAGTGTTCAGTATTTTATTCTACTATTTATTTACTGGCCTTACTGGCCTGCGGAGCTTCTGTCTCCCTCAAATCACGACAGCTAGTTAGATATTTATGTAAATGTAACAAAAATCTAGAATGATGGATTTTCAGCACATTGTAGAACTGTGCTGACATAGACTTTACCACCCGTAGTCCCTGCGTTGGACAGTCGAGTTCTTTAATATATAAGCATGTTCATGAATCAGAAATAAATGGTGAGTTTCATAAAACTCTAAACAGCTTGTATTGCATGTACATGCTTATAGTTGTCACAATATGAACTTTTTTGACGTTCATATATTTTTGAAGCCTGAAAATATATTAATGAATTCGACTGGACATTGGAATTGATCAGCGCAGAAATTTACCTCTTAGGCACACCAACTAAGGACGGGGCGTCAAAAGAGAAACGACAGGGAATCGAACTTACGAACGCTTTACTCGCTAGTTCGTGCTTTAACCGGTGGACCAAGGCCGCTTTAATCAATGGCCAATCCGATGATTTTGACGTTTACCAACTGAATTGAGACACGATTAATACTTTTGGAGCTTGGTTTATATTTTGTAAGGTCGACACATCAAATAATAATTATTGTAAAATATTTGTTTCAGAAAGTGCAATGATAGTTAAAGTGAACGCGCCGGATGTAGTGATGTTGCGACGTTTTTATATTAAGTAGGAAAATATTTTATAAGTTATTACATTTTATGTGTAAGTGACCTGTTATAATGTTATACTTATTATACGAATTTATTATAATGAAAACCTGTTTCTCTTACCAGATTACAGAAGATTTACCAGACGTACAAAAACACTACAGTCCGGTCGTCAATAGATTGCGTTCTTGACTCCCGTCCATTTCATATAAAAGAATACGTGTTTTGCGAATTTGATCTTAATACCATCATCTGCCTAGCCTTTTCCCAACTATGTTGGGGTCGGCTTCCAGTCTAACCGGATGTAGCTGAAGAATTTGATCTTAATTAGTTACTAGAATTGTCGCACTGACAGGTGTCTGGAACGCTCGGCCGGACTGTATGTAGGTAAGGAAGCAAAATCATAAAACAAAATCTAGTTAAGTATTAATTTGTTTCTTTGACTTATTTAACCATGATGTTGTTTTCACTGGAAATTTAACATGTTTCAAAAAACTAAAAATACTTTCACCGGTTAATGTCGAGATACATGATCTAAATAAATAAAGTCCTCCAAAACGTATTTCGGCCACGGCGGCCAATCTCAACGGAGACTAGCCTTCGGCGCGGGAGGTATTATAGTGCACAAGTGTGCGCACAGACACAGGTGTACTCCCTCTTCCCTCACTCTCATAGTCTGATGGGACGGCAATCCGACACTACCGAGAAAGAGATCAGGCGCCGACATGATCTACGAGCAGACAGAAGCATATATCTAATTTTGTTTCCATAAGAATCAAAGGGGATTATGGTTATCTTAAAATGAATCATGTCGGAACTCGTGTGGATAAGTGTTCTCAGCCATAGTTACGGTTTTTATCGTCTACATAATTATGAAGCGCTTGCGTGCTGAAGTTCGAACATCTGTAAAATATTGTAACCGATTTGTATCAATGAATTATGATTATAATAAAATATCATAGGTTACATAGGTACAACAACAACATAATCACGCAAAAACGGCTGCACGGATTTGGATGAAATTTGGTAGTGAGATAGTTTATAACCTGGATAGGATATACATAGGATAGGTATACTTAGCTTTTTATTGGGGTAAATATTTCACACAGACGAAGTCACTGCAGAAGCTAGTAATTATATAACACATTGGGAGTGTAGAGACGTACTTATCTACTTATTGATGACCAAAATTCAACCCTAAGTGGCTCATAAAAGTCAGCATTTTTAAATAGACAAATGTCTCACATTGCCCTTTTTCTAGCCGTGGTTTAAAAGCTAACTAGAGTCGTGAGTAAGATCAGAGACATTGATACCATTATAATGAGATCGTCTGTCGTCTTTGTAGACAAAATACTAGCATGTTTTGTTTTTGCGAAAACATTTCAAACATTTTAATTGCAAGCTGAAATCTTTGCCTTTTTCATCGCATTGGGTAGGTAGATACTTAGATACATTAAATTTGAATCGATTTTTCTCGTTTTTAAAGACTTCCATACAGTCTTCACTATTCTATTCTATTTATAATAATTATACCTATTAACTACCTAGTTCCTGCCCGCAACTTCACCCGCTTGAAATTTCTTGATCCCCGACACACTGCGTCGCATCGCATTGCCTGCCCGCGCTATTACTTTAGCTTAGCGTTCATTTTTACTTTTTTCTCGGCTCTTAAGAGTCCTAGCGTGATGTAATAGCATACCTATAGGTAGCCGTCCTCAAGAATTGGGCTATCAAATGCAAAAATAATCCGACTATAAGTAGTTCCATACATTAGCGCGTTCAAACAAACAAACAAACTCTTCACCTTTATTACTGGTATAGATAGAGATATAGATGTCTCAAACTTCCAATGGTAGAATCAAAACATTGATATAAATCGGACCTAAGTAGGCGTTTCTTTTCAAAGATCTACAGATAATCCACAAGAGATATCGCCTGAACGAGACAGCTATACTACCTACTTACATTTACTTTGAAAGCATTTTAGACAGAACCATGTGGGAGTGTGTTGTACAGATGCAAGACAGCTGCTAGAGTTCCATTTATCACAATGTCAGTAAACCACAAACATAGGTACAGTCACGGCTAGACACAAACTAAACGAAAAATATAAATACAACAGTATTTAACATAAAAACACAAGACAAGTAAAAAAAAAACACAATTTAGCGAAATTGTGGTTTTTTTTTTCAACAGTGAATAAAAATATTAGTTGCAAAGTACACGGAATCCCACTTCGCCAGTTGAAAGCTGTTGAAAGCTACCGCTATTCACCATCGAGTCACGCTGCGGTGACACGCGGCTTCACAAAGCACACAAACCCCCCCGTGGTTTAACGACTTTAGATCGAATGGATTAAAACTTCCTCCTCTCAGCACATCTGTTGTTAGGAGTTGGACACAGTGCTTGTGACCTAGCTGGCAAGAGTTACACTGATATCGTAAACTATGTTAGGAAGTTTTTAATTCGTTTTCAGTGTTCCTACTCCAATGCACGGTTTAGCGCTGTTTTGCTGGATAAGGGCCTGATAAGGCCAAGTTGCACCACAAGGCCACAACACTGTTTCCTGCCTAAATGGGGTTATCATAGAGTTATAGACTCATAGGTACATTGATTGCAGAGGGACGGATACTTATTACTAGGTCAAAGCCTGACTTTTAATCTATCAACTCGCTCAATCATTTTTTAATAAACCCTCTCTCGTTATAGCTAAGTTAATGGTCAAAATAAAAACTTGACAGTCTCGTAGCGGCTTATAAATGGATTTAGGACACCATCTGAAAGCAGTCGAGATAAAGACATGATTAATAGCTATAAGATCTTCCTCTTTGTCTTAAGTTTTTGGAATGAACCCAGCTGATAACGATTTTTTCATTAACCCGTCACCCCGTATCCGCCCAACAATGAATATGTCATTTGGCACTTGAGCAGCCGAACAAAATCAACTCTGAATCATTCCGTTATCGGTTAGTGCTCAATTTCCTGCTACCTGACAGGCAACGAGTGTGAAGAAATGGTTTATATCTTTGGTATATTGTATGTAGACATTGTCAGTACCTACCTATTTCGTTACACGTATGTCGAATTCTTAAAACATGAAGAGAACGTGTCTAGCATCACAACCATAGAAGTACCTACTAGTAAGTAGCTTATTATATGTGAAATGGCAAATTTATAGCTTTACACTTGGATTTTACAACCGTGAGGATGTGTATGAATTATTATCTAGGTATATAGCTATCCCCAAATGCCCACAAGGGGGCAAATTAATACGAGTTGTTAATAGGTGCCCAGGTTGGTAGGTACATACCTACATGTTCTGACAAAGAGGAAAAGCACAGCATTTTAACTAAGTACTTCAGTTGAGAGACTTGCAGTGATGGACTCTGATCGAAATCAGACAGCTGGTTAGACCAAGGGTGGATCCAGGGGGTCATTGGGGTCATGACCCCCGTCTGGGCTGGGTCTAGGTCGACCACTAATAATTTTTCAAATCCCATTGATAAATTTAAGAAATAAATAAGAACTTTCTATGATGGCAAACATACGCGAACGACACGGATAATAGGTACGACAATAATATGCTGTATTAATTTTACTTATTGCCTCATTTACATTCAGCTCACTTCCGTGGCAGAAGGCAGGGAAGTGAGCAGTACAATGCGTGCCACGAAAGATGAGACTTTTTTTTTTTTGACCCCACCTCCCCCGCTCTTTCCGCCGCCCCTATGACGTCCGGTCCCGTCCCGCACTCAGACCTCATACCGCTAAAGATACCTAAAATCGTGTACTGCGCATGTCAAACCACGTGGTGTGTGAAGTCTCATCTTTCGTGGCACGCATTGTACTAGTAAGCAAACTCTTCACTTCTCATGCTCCTGCCGCTGCGCTGCCACTTGCGTTGCCCCGGCGGCGCTCCCCAAATCAGCGGTTTTTGTGCTACATTTACATTCAGCCGAAGTAAGCAGGGAAGTGGGCAGGACGAGTGTGTAAACACGATTCTTCTCATGCCACTACCATTGCCACTCGCGTTGCCCGGCGACCCCAAAAGAGCGGTTTTTTTATGTGCGGAAGTCGAGTTTGGCACCACCCATTCGTTCGCAGCCGCGCTTCCGTTCACCCGATGTGTTAGTGAAACCCATGGAAATAGCGTTCTATTTAGATGATACAATGCAGTCATTGTATCGTCTAAATAGAACGCTAAGTCCGCCTGTTCCCTTTTATTGTTCTAGGAACTGTCCTATAACAATAAAAGCGAACAGACGGACATATCCATACATAGCTTAGACACACATAGCTTTCATAGACATAGCTTTCCGACAGCTTATTTGAAGGTGCAAAGTAGTAGCTGGGCAACTAGACGTAGAAATTAAATGCCCCAGAATCACAGCCTCCAATATAAGTCTGTGCCCAAAATAGTGTCAAGACAAACTGCCCCCCCCCCCCCCCAAGGCAGCTTAATCAAATCCCAAACATAGTCAAAATATATTCAGTAAGAAGCAGTTTGGAATTGGCGGCCCCGTACCTACGTATGCAAAAATAAATGAAGGGTGCAAAAATTTTCAAGCTCGCTTCGGTCGCTCTTGCAGCCTACATTCTCAAACTTTTCTGCATCAGTCGACAAACCAAATCCTATTTCCGTAAGAATGTTCAATAGATCCCTATAATCGAGAATTCCGTGACGGGCGGGGTAAATGTCGAGCACGCCTCGCTCGCTCTTGCATCCTACACTCTTGCTTTTCGTAAATAGTACCTAGGTAGGTACATTGAGGTGATGGAATTGCACCTCCCTGGTTTTGCCGGCCCCGGCCCCCGACGGGCTTAGTCTGTTACTGATTGGAGCATATCCTGACTGGAAAGTGCCCTTGGGATATGGGATAGACAGTAGAGGCACCAGTGCAAGAGAAGAGTTGCAATGTAGAAAGCCCATTCTAAACTTGTATAGTTATTGTTTTAAATGTGTTTTACGGCCGATTTTCAAGCATAACTTAGGTACATATATTTTATCTGAGGAATAAATATAGCGGTTTTACAAACTAAAATTTAAGCTATCTGATGATTAAAAAATCGGCCCTAAATAGTACCTAGGTAAAGGTTTCGGTAGTTCTGTTTAAAGCCAAATAAACAAATATCCAAGAATGACCTCTAGCTTTGACAGGCTACAGATTAATGGCTTGTGTGACATCCGTAATTACCCAACTATTGGCTGTTTAAATTTCGGTAACTATCAGAATGTGAGCCCTGTTGTCAGAGTCATACGTAGGTACTAGGTACCTACTTCTACTTAGATTTTTGCAGATTAACCAATGAGGGACAGCAAACAATTTTAGTGCTAGTAGATAATGCAGGTACCTACGTAGGTAGGTAGACTGTACATCACATCAACCTACAAGGTAACTTAATACTTAGATATTTACATATTAACCAGGGAGGGACAGCAAAAAAATTACAGTCCTTGTAGATAATGTAAGAAGGTACCTACACTCTACATCACATCTACCCACAAAATACCTTAATTTACAGTTATTGACGAGTTCGTATACCTACTATACCTATCTACATATATATTAGCATATGTTACAGGTAGGTACTTAATGTACTTATACATGTAGTGCAACAAGCATGCTCGCCTTGACCGCACTCCGGTTATGTATAATGTGTTCCATTCATAATGCCATGCTGATGATAAAGTAGGTATTCGTAATCTTTGGACGATTTCACAAATTCACCGTGAAAACGGAAGTCCAATAAATTTTTATGAGTATGTAAATAAATTCGGAATTTCTTCATTCTAAGTTGATAAAGAATTTTGGTTTTGATTATACCTTCAGCGTAGTTAATTTTGTAAAGCAATTGCGTGTAGGTATTCAAAATAATTCGTTTTTATTAATATTAACTAAGTTCTAAAGATCAATTAGTTTTATTCAAATTTTAATTAAAAGCCATGTTTATCCATTTAGCAATTTGTGAAAACTTTGAAACTAAAGCTCTTACTTGGGAAGCTAAGTGCTTGTAAAGGGTGGATTGTGCTAAAAAGGATCAGTGATTCGAGAAATGAGTCACGAGCAGAACAATTGACGGGCACAAATCAACGTCATCACAATTTCACCTTAGCTTACCAGTCAGTCAACTCGAAAACTCGGTGTAGTCTGTAGGTATTCTGTAACCCGCCAGTCTATTACTGTCATCCACGGTCGACAGACGCGCGCCCATTTCTCCGACTCGCGAATCGCGTGTCAAACTTTACGTAATGGCGGGAAAATAATTCTATACTCTGAAATATGAATAAATGTAATTGTACCTTATGAGTAATGGTTAAATAAATTCTAAACTATATAGTGAAAAAGTTACGAACTTGGACATTATGAAG
Source organism: Luperina testacea (assembly GCA_927399505.1). Taxonomy (NCBI): domain Eukaryota; kingdom Metazoa; phylum Arthropoda; class Insecta; order Lepidoptera; family Noctuidae; genus Luperina; species Luperina testacea. Next base: position 10,130,942 of record OV656758.1, read on the forward strand.
TTTTTAACTTGGATCATGGTAAGCAAGCATTGAATTTTTTTTTGTTTTAATTTTTGGACTTTTTAATATGTAAGTATTTATAATTAAAAAAACGTATTATAAATAACAATAAAGACACCTACCATTATACAATTCAGTAATTTAATTTCAGTCTTTAAATATATTTTTGAAACTACACACTCTCCTACTAAAACTTTAAAAGAACTGAGAGTAGTGAGAGTAAAACCAACACGTCGCTTAGTTTGGTAACTAGGTAATTTAGACACAAACAAATATAACCATAATTTATGCGCTCTTTCACTTAGGTACTTATCGAACTACAAGCATCGTTGTTGAAACTGTTTTATATTATGATAGCAGGTAACTTAAATTAGTGGACTTCAAATAAATGTACTTGTACTTGTTTAATTTGGACAAAATTAACTAAGAAGAGATCTAGTATATTCGATAGGTAGGTAATAGGTATATCTACTTTAGAGGTTTTAGCCTGTATGGCTTTCCCATGCAACCTCTACGAATCTCCCAAAAGAAAGAGCTCCGCGCTCTTACAGTGCTAACCATGACCATCAATAAAAGGCTTATTTTTATTAATCTACTTATTTTACACCATGATGTCAGCTCTCCAAACAGACTCTCAGCTCTTTTTTCTATCTTCTAAATATGAAGCATTGACCTGTAGGTACTTGTTTAATAGAAGTCAATGATATGAAGTGTTTATTTCTTAATATTATGCCATTAACTTACTTATAACGTACGCGGAGGTCGCTTACGAAAGCCGTGTCGGTTAAAGTCTCTACACACGCTGACCTACGCACCTTCCATAACTTCTAAACTCCTAAAACCTCATTATTCGTGTCAGACTCACGACAGATGATGAATGGAAGCTGTAAGAACTACTTGAAAAATAATTGCTTGTTTCCCAGTGACTGGGAGAAAACTGAGAAGAAAACAAAAAAGAAGCAAGCTATTGAAAGCTAGAGTGCTTATTAAGTGTTTTAGAATATCATGCTGGCGCTATCACATTTCCATCAATTTTCTTTTTTTAGAAGTTTCTTAAATTCAGGTTTTAACACCGCGAAGAAAAGCTTTAGATATATGTACTTATTTACTTCCGTGTTAATCTAAAGCTCCAAAGTCTAAATTGTAAGTCAGACGCAACACCATACCTACCAACATACCAACCATACCATAACCATAGGATAAAGATAAAAGATAAAGCAGTGATGTGCCCTAGAGAAGGATGCTGCTCACTCACCTTACTTAATATAATTTTCTTCCGGTCGTATATGATCGTTAATATTGATATTTACTAGCTAGCCATCTAACACATTTTCGGCAACCTGAACAAGATAAATATTGGAGTAACTTAAAATAACTGTAAAACATTCTTATAGCCTTCAAAATAGATCAAAGATGATATTTTCTAACTAGGGGCTTTTTTTTGAGGATGGGAAATCATCAAATTACCCCGCTCTGGGTGGAGCAGAAGGGAGTGTCAGACTCTTACTGACTAAAACCCACCCGTGTTCCTTCCTTAGCCCTTTATGTTCCGGGCCAGCGGTAATCCTTTCGAACAATCCCGCTGACCCGGCAGGCTTCGGCCCTGACCCCTTCACTTGATGCTGACATCTCTTTGAGGCGCGCGTGGAACACGTACGCGCCGTCCGGCACGGGCCTGGTCCTGATCGGACGGTGACCTACCCATGACTCTCCGCCCGCAGGCCCGCGCCTACTAACTAGGGGCCTTTTTTTTTTTTTTTTTTGAGGATGGGAAATCATCAAATGACTCCTCCCGCTCTGGGTGGAGCGGTAGGGAGTGTCAGACTCTTACTGACTAAAACCCACCCGTGTTCCTTCCTTAGCCCTTTATGTTCCGGGCCAGCGGTAACCCTTTCGGACAATCCCGCTGACCCGGCAGGCTTCGGCCCTTGCGGGCCCCTTCGTTTGATGCTGACATCTCTTTGAGGCGCGCGTGGAACACGTACGCGCCGTCCGGCACGGGCCTGGTCCTGATCGGACGGTGAGCTACCCATTACTCTCCGCCCGCAGGCCCGCGCCTACGGTGGCCGGGAGTCGTCGCGCGGCTCCCGACGCCCGGAGCGTCTCCCGCGAACTAGGGGCCTTACACGTGCTTGTAAATCAGGTTATGATAATTATTGGTGTCATCGTCATCATCTTCCTACCCTTGTCCCATATAACTTTGTCACTTTGTCACCTTGTCCCATATAACTTTGTCACTTTGTCACCTTGTCCCATATAACTTTGTCACTTTGTCACCTTGTCCCATATAACTTTGTCACTTTGTCACCTTGTTCCATATAACTTGGGTGGCGCAACAAGTTTTCTTCTTATCCATTCTCTCCTGTCAACCGTCACGCTATCAACTACTCCCTTTTCTTTTATATCATTCTTCACAAGATCCATACATCTTTTCTTTGACCCTCCTCTCGCTCTCAATCCATCAACATTTATATTATTATAACTGGATAACGTAAAATAACGATAAAACATTTTTATAGCCGTCAAAAAAATGAATAAAAAACAACCCCCAATGAAATATTTATTTCTTTGAGTGAAACCATTCACTGCTTCGTCGACTAAATACGTTAAATAAACAACTTACAATCCCCACACACTGAAAATCCACCTCTGCAAATGGATACAGAATTCAATTTACTATTCTCCGGAAACCATTGGAATGAATGTTATTATTACCTACTGTCTAACTAGAATCCTCCATTTCCTGTGATAACAATCGCACTTAACTTAAAATATTATTGTTCCTGGAAATATGGACGACCAGTAGCTTCTAAAAGAAAACCCATCAAGTGTTTCAGCTGAAAACAGTGAAACCATAGCGCTCGCGTAGCGATTTTTAAGATGCTTCGTAAATTATTTTTGTTTGTTATTAATTTATTATATATACCTAGTTTCTTATTAAAAACTAAACAAGAATTTACCTAAACGCCTTTCACTTAATATTATGTTTTTAGCATAGACACAACCAGAAAATGGTCTATCTACGAGTATGTGCCAATTTTCATCCAAATCTGTTCAACGGTTTACGCGTGATTGAGTAACAAACATTCTAACATCTTCACAAACTTTTACATAAATTATAATATTAGTAGGATTAGGTGATATATTAAATTTATAGTTTTAATGGGTTTTTGCTGTATTATGTTTAAAAATGTTATCCAAAATTTTTCACAATAGTACAGACCTACCATTGTTTGTCTCTACTGTCTGCATCACCCAAAGGTTGACTGGCAGAAAATGCTTATGGGATTAAGTCCGCCTCTGTCCATTTGTGTGCTTAAAGTATTAAATAATAACATGAAAAAAATGTCGCCTGAAATTAGTACCTTGCCTCAAATATTCAAGATTTTTCAATCACCAGTTTAATTTATAAAGGGATTCTTTAGGTATGTGGTTAACCTACTTACTTCTTGTACCTACAACACTTTTCAGGGAGACAAGATTACAAAATTACTTTCACGTTCAACTTTAACGTTATACGAGTAGGTCGTAAAACCAAAAATGGCAATCGTAATAAAAATCTTGTTATTTTATTTTTGTTTGTTTAAAAATTGCGCGTAAAAAAAAACGTGTCATAAACTCATAACCTAATCAGAAAGCCTATATCCCGATTATTCGATAAATAATTAGATTTCTGTTAGTAGGTAGGTCTCAACGTCTATCTGCGGCTAGGTAGGATAGGTTTGTCCCGCAAAACATGGGAAATAATTCCTCGTCATTATCTCATAATCTGCTTAGACGAATACACGAAAAATTACAAGCTATTCGTTAATAAAGGACCAATAAACATAGACAATTTAAACACTCTACTTGAACACAACTCCGTGCCTATACGACGTGATTTTCCTAACAAAGCACTCGAGCATAGTTAACTCGTTTTTCTACCGGGAAATGAAATAACGACGACACCACTCATGAGACTAAGAAAAAATAAGAAAAGACACGGATTACGGAATAGTTTCTGTTGCAGGCACTAGGGATACATGGAAATTGCAAAGCATAAGCTCGCGTCTCTACTCTCCACATAGCACTAGATTTCGTTCAGAACTTCAAAGGTAACAAGGATACCGGGAAACATGCGAATTAAAATTTTTCTCCTTCATTGCGCAAAACGTTTACAAATACTTTAGTGACGTGATGTAAGAGAATGACTGACCCTTTGTTCTCATGGATATCAAGTTTATCAAAAAAACTTTCAAATTGGGTGTAATTTTCCGTTGTTGTGAGCCAATGTAGGGTAATGATTACATTAATCTAATTTGTCTAAACATGCGGGCTAAGAAATATACTTATACCTACTTTATGCATACGTATAACATTGTCCTATTTTCGAAACCGGCATTATCGTAAATCGAAGACAGCATAAATTTATAGTAATTAACGGTTATCATATTCGTGCGTGACCTCATCCAATTCGTAGAACAAAATTAAGAAATTCCTTTAACTATGAGAAACAGGTTGGTATACAGGATAATAACCACATGAATGGCATGACATGATACAACAATGTAAAACATGGCATTAATATGTATCAGGTGAACTAATGAGCCCGCGCGTTCGGGATCAGACATTGTTTTTCGATGATGCGGGCACAATCGATGGTTCCGCAATGTACGGGCCCACCCCGACATGCATACAAATGTTTACTTTTCACTTACACCAAACTTATTGATAGTGGGCCTTTCAAATAATACTGAGCCAAAAATCATTTAATTCGACGATAAAGGCTCCTGCAAACACGCGATAAAATCGCGCGTCGCGCCTGTTTGAAGGAGCCTTAACACCCTTGGCTGACTGGTAGAGAATGCCTAAGGCATTAAGTCCGCCTTTGTACCTACTTTTTGTGTGAAAAGTTTAAATAAATAATAAACGGTTTTGGTGGTCGTCGATAGGTCGCTCTTTGAATGAAGTTATTTTAAAATTGTTCACGTAATCTTACAAACAGTTTACCGCATTTTACACCAGCATGTTAACAGCAAGAAATAAACTACATAATAAACAGTTACTCGTATTTGTTAAGACTTTTAAAAGGAACCTATCTACGTAAGTTATTGGCGTTCTCGCTACACTGGAATTTAATTAAACTAACTAGGAGCTTTCCCTTAGCTGTTCACGGAGTCCGGTGTCCGATACTGATGTAATTAAATACTTAGCTATCAGATGGTTAAGATTTCCCTTTGATATCACTGTAGAGTAAAAGCTTTGCAAAGGAGCTCGTCTGAAGAATGTAGGTATGGTGGTTGAACCAACCATACCTACATATTTCTCTGTCGCCAAGCGGCGTTGTTGTGTGTTCTTGGGGCCTACTCTCTTAGTCTGGCGACGAAGATGCGGGCCCGTCCGAATGTAGTTCGATACTTTTGAATGAGCCCCACTCCTGATTAATTAACTAAGTATTTCGGACGGGCAAAAACATTCGGGATTAAGGACAACTGCTGTCAAATCGTGTTGTCATTTATTTAGAGTTCAAGCATCGAACTAATCTTATGTCCGAAGGTAATACAGAGTAGGAAACGCCCGAAACTACCTACGGATTTCGTTCTTAGAGGGTAGACCCCCAGGTTTGGGTGCCTGGCGCGGCGGCGGCGGCGTAGTTTTGACACGTGAGACATTTCAACTTTGTCTCGGGGTTAGCATTTTGGCAACATATCTGCGTTGCCTCTGGTGTAGCCGATATTGGGATAGTGGGTTTTTGGTATCCAATATTGTTTGCCTACCTTGGACAGGTTTATTATTTCCATCCAAGAACAAAAACAAACACATTTTAGTAACGAGATACGAGAGAGTATGTATTTTGAAAAATATTGGCAAGTTAGCGTGCGCCTGAGTCGCGTTCCGCGGGCCGTTGACGCCATGACGCGATGACGTGGTGACGCGGCAACTATGTCAATGCCGCGCCCGCGTGTCGGCTGCACTATCGCATAATTCTCATCGACCTCTTCGATACATTGGAAAACAACATTGCTACTAGACACAGATCCGCTCGTGGTTTCTCATTATTCGAATTTAGGTTCAAGCGCTAAAACTGATTAACAAATCGTTGGGGATATCAAAATAATAAGGGGACAATTACAAAAAAAATGTGGAGCCAACAAACTCAAATTAATTAATTTCACAAGAAACGAGTTCGCGTCTATTTTAGCAGTCGTAACAATTAACAGCTATCCATTTTATGTCTTGTAATAAAAATTAAAAGGCTAAGTAGGTACGTTCTTTCTAACTGCACTAAAAGAAATGGCTATTCTATGCTTACATACAAACATTCTGAAAGGATCATATTAAGGCCATTTGGCTAAAGTGGAAAACTCGGAGATGGCGTTAATTGAACGTAACCGTCCATTCTTCCATATCCTGATAGCCGGACCACTAAAGCGAGGGAGGACTCCACCAATAAATCTCCGATAGTTATTGCACGTTCCTTTTATTCTGATAGAAAAGAGTTAGATCCTTGTCTGCATCTACTCAATGTGTCTCACCGCAATTTGTCTAATGTTTTCCTTTGTCTAACGTACACGCGTCTCGTAACGTAATCTACGTCTGAAAAAATAGTAACTAGTTCATGTTTGAAAAAAGGTACGAGTTTCTCTCAATAACAGAGAATAGATCCTCGCAAAGAACTTGTACATAAAAGTTAAGTATTTTTTTAATACAGTATAATAGATAACCATTCAAAGCAAATTGTCACCATAGAACTTTAAGAGATCCGGGACACCTCTATTCTAATGAGTCCTCTTACCTATAGGCAAAGAATAATGGCCAAAACAATCAAACATACACTAGAGCTTATCACACTAGTGATTGTGCCCCTAAGGCTTTCGGTTATTTTATGAATAAGTAACCGATTAATCTACGGGGCTTTGTAACAAGTTTCAAAATACACTGATTAATTGTGGTTAAAGAGGGTACGCGATCCGTAAAGACAACAACACGCAATGAACCTGTTTCCAAGACAACGTTAATTTAGACGTGTAGGTAAATGTGGTCATTTATTTTAAACTACGTTGACAGGATTTCGATATTGAGCTAATATGGATATCGCAATTTACATAATAAGTGTGGTTTCAGTGCACATGCTGATACTTTAGTTAGAGTATTAAAGCTTGTCCTCTTTAAACTCTATCTGTATTAAAGCTCTATCTCTAGCTCTATCTGTATTATCTTGTATTAAAGCTTGTCCTCTTTAAACTCTATCTATACCTACTTACTAATAATAAAGCTGAAGCTAAACTCTTCCGGCACAGGCCTAGAGTTCGGAGCGCGCAAGCCCCACCACGACATCAACCTAGAGCTACGGCGATGGGGTTATTATTATTATTAAAAAAAACTGAAAAGTGTAAACCAGCTTTAGACACTAAATTAACAAAGAGCAATCTACATAATGTTTTAGTTTCAGCACTTTCGGTATTGTGAAAAGAAAGCTGCCCAAGCCCTTGTGGCCACTTATTAAAAAACAGCCTTTACAATCCTTTTAAAGAAATAAAATCGATTATAAGTTTAATACCGATTGGCGGATGACCGATGCTGGCCCTACTTTATGGCGGTCTCATCGCGAATGATAATGAACAACGCTTACCCGCTTTATTACTGCATGCAATTTGTAGTTAAAATTTTTTGGTCAAATATTCTTCTATGGTAGGGTCAATACTTTGTAGGTCAAACTTTATTTCTTACGAAGGTCCTGAGCAAAAAATGTCGTTATCCAATTCAATATTTCACCGAAATCGGTGTGTAAAACACCGTTGTGAAACAAACATAAAGTGGAATCAACTCCAAGCTTGTGCGAAATTTTCAATCATCCTTCTTCGTACTTTGAGCAGCCGTTAAATAAGTGTTAGAAGATGGTTTCGAAGTTCCATAACGCCTCCATGAGTAATTACTTACCTATTAGTTCCACCGCCTGTTACCAACTTGTTATTTTGTTCTGAACCCATAATAACTTTGAACTATCCCATAAAATATCGTAACATAGCGTAGGTACCTATCCATTAAGAAGATATATGAATGTGGTCTACTGGAGTTTTTCTAATGATATAATATGTGTTATTATGTGTTGTGTTTTCATTGACAACATTGTCTTGATTGTGTGAAATGAAGGACTATCCGAGTTCCAAGGTGTCTCTTCGCAGAAATATTAGGCAATAGAGACAGCAGGAAAATAATTGAACCTAAACTCTGAAGTGGTATATTGTGCATAAAAAACGAAAATTGACACATTCAGGACAAGATCATTGTCGATCGAGACGATTTTAATCAAAGATACACTTTTAAGACAATACGATAGGAGATTCTGTTTACTGCAAATGCAATGGAGCGGGTAAGGGACTGTTTTATGACACTCGCTCACTTAACCCGGTCATAGTTACATAAATATCTCCCACGGGAGCTATTTTTAACGACATTGTACACAAAACGAGAGCCACCTAGTGTCGGCCGCATGTGTGTTGAACTGCCGACATGCTGTCATGCTGCTCGTCTACATAAGTTTTTAATACCTACTTCCAATGGCTATTAGTCCACTTTCTGAACGCTATCAGGTAATAGAGATGTTTCGTCAAAAGGTTTCAAAACAAGTGCTGCGAAATTTTTACACTCATAACATAAATTCGTTACAACTCTACTTTAAGGCCTTGATAGTTTATTTTGACATTTGTTTATAATATATGAACGGGAGGGTCTATAATTAGATTATAATCTCATTCCAGAATCCAGCACCCGTTTCTCTGCATAAAGGAATTAATATTTAAATCGAAAAGAACTATTACAACGTTACCTTACAAAAACATTTTACTTACAAATCAGATGCCACATGTGAGTACCTGCCTAAAGGCAATTTGCGGATGGTAACTTTCACAAAGTGAGGCAAATTGTATGTTTCACATACGATCGTGTTGCCATTCGGATGGACCTGTCGCCTGGCCAGACAAGTTTTGTGTACCACACTCATTCGAGCCGTTACGTAAACACTTGAAGGAATACTTGATTATTATGCGGCCGAATGGTCATTCTAACAATAATAGAGGCAAACCTACGTCGAATATTAAATAGGGAACGTCTTGCTAAACAGTCACTTGTGGACTACCCAGTAAATTCACGAGCCAATGACTTTGAACGGTATGCCTCGTGAACTTATTTTAACAAAAAAGAAAATTATAACTTAAAAAATTTTGTATTCTAATTAGGCAAGGGAGAATAAACTGAGAGATGAACAAAACTGGCCCTGAAGTATACATATAATAAACGAAAATCTTTTGAATTTACGGTGGGTTTGCTCGAAGCTCCCATTGGCCTAGAAATGCGAGTTTCGAAGACGAAGTAGGTAGGAGATATTATACTTGTTCCAACATAGGTTTTAGAATATGTATACTTCGCCGAAGTATAACCTATCGGCAAAATCAGAACCAAAATCAGGAATATGTATCTGAAATTCTAAAGTGAGATTACAAATAAACTCGTTTATGTGACGAACCGTTTTGAAGGTTAATCAAAGTTTCAGACACAATTTCCATAAGACAATGATAAGCAACAGTGTGGCTTGGCTATTGTTCAGAATCCGTCAGTACTTACAATAAACTTTCCCTAATTCCCCTATTATATGGAAATTCGGCACTTCGCATTTCAAGGATATGACGTTGACATCACCGTTAAACACAGTAATAGAACGTCGTTATTAAATCTGGCGCTGCTATGTCGCAAATGTCTATAATTTGGGACAGTAAACATTAGTGTGGTTCAAAGGCTGCAGCGTGTGTTTAAAGTCCGTGCCATCCACCAGCCCCGCCATTTTACGAGCTGGCAATATTGGAAAAATGTTGGCGGCAAGTGCACTCCAAACGATTTGCTGCCATGAGGTTTTTTTTAATTGTTACTTAGCTCCACTTCACTTCCGCGTCCCATTTGTCCCGGATGAAATATTATTCTTTCCGTAATTGGGAAGCTTTAGGTTTAATCATATTTTACTCCTTAAAGGTTTTTCTTTCAAGAAGATAATTGTAAAAACTAACGCTTATAAAAGGGCAGTGAAAAGTTCTGTAAAACGCAATGGCAGGGATAATAAAATGTACCTAACATCATGTAAAAATCAATTATCATGCACAACGTTTTGAATTTTATAACCTACCTGACTTGACTGATTAGGTGTAGGTAGAAAGTGTAGATTAAGAAAACAAACCAAAAATTTGAAGACTTGTGAAATCTACCAACCCGCACAGGGCGTGCGTGGTGGATTACGGCCCACTCCCTCTCAAAAAGAGGAGGCCTATGTCTCAGTAGTGGGAACATTATACGCTATTAGTATGCATGTAGGTAGTGTAGGTCCTACACTGTGGTCAGCCCTAGAACTGCACATTAGCACATTGCAAGCAGCTTTATTTTGGAGTTGATTTATTACAAAACAGTTACAGTTCCGTTATTACAGTTTACAGTTATTACAGTTCCGTTTTTTCCTTTGGAGGTACGGAACCCTAAAAACCGGTCAAGTGCGAGTCGGACTCGCGCACCGAGGGTTCCGTACTTTGTAGGTATGTTTATCACGGGATTTTTTTTTAATGCAGTAAATTTGCAGGTAACAAATTTATGGTTTTCGGATTTTTCCTTTACTTGTGCTACATGATCTTGCTTCTTGGCAAATTTCATGTATCTAGGTCAACGGAAAGTACCCTATAAATTTTGATTCCCTTGAGAGTGTCGAAATATACGTTTTTTGCGACATAAGCGGCCGTATCATTTTTTTACGGTAACTTAGGTGTTTGATTTTTTCACAACTTTAAGAGACTGTAGACCTGAGCATACGGTTTAAATTTCAACTCGATACCTTGACGCGTTCCCGAGGTAAAGGGTCTTGATAGACTGACGGACGGACGGACAACAAAGTGATCCTATAAGGGTTCCGTTTCGTCGTTCCTTTCGCGGTACGGAACCCTAAAAATAAGAAACTGATGTTCATCGAAAAATTTGATTTTGTTCACAGTGGCATTGGTGTTGGGGCTTACTGGTGATATCATTGAAATATTCATACGGAGAGAAATTCACACTTGGCTATCTGACCGGCTCGGAACGACGGCCGGGTGACTACAGCTACCAGAGACCCGGGAGAGTCATTTCAGGTATTACCACAAGCTAATTATATAAAGGAATAAAGACGAGACAAATGAGACTTTATAATAATACGCAGATAAAACTCCAACACGTAAGTTTGCATGCCAATTATAAGTACTTAATTCCATCGGGATCTAAAGTAAGCTATATATCCCACCAAAATGTCTCGCGCGTTCTGAGCAACTTTAAGAGCTTTACCATGTCGATAAATTTTCCATTAACGTCAACACTATCTTTAGACACTCAAGTTTTTAGTAAAATAGTACTTTAGAGAGTAATAAGAACATAGTATAAGCTACTTCTTATTATGCTAGTTACAGCAACGAGATCGTATTTATACTATACTAAAGCCATCAAACGTGCATTTGTATAATTATTCTGACTGACAAATCGAATTACCTCAACAAGATTAATGGCGGCAACACTTGGTGCTAAATCCACTTTATGAAATAATTTGCTAATGCAAACAAACAATTACGCCTTTACTAATAAACGTATTCTAACAAATGAATTGTTACACACCGATTTCTCTCTTTCAGTCGTCAGTAATTTGACTTTCGAAAGAAGAAGACAAAGCGTTGTATAACTATACAGACGCTATACAACGTTTATTAGTAAGGGGGTTATTGTGTAACGCAAATATTCTGTTATAATTTTATTTGTTTTGTTTAAAACAGGTGCTATTTCGATGGCGATTGATGAGGTGAACGAAAAGCTCCTTGGTCCAATGGGCCACTCTCTAGACTTCGTCATTGCAGAAACATTCGGACAAGAAGAGGTCTCCATTCGGCAGGTGTGTTTCCTTCCAATAAATTACTTTTTATTGCCCTCATGGACGAAATCTTGAAATCTGGAGAAGAAAATCTTGTGAAAGTATTCCAATTTAGTCCGCTATACTTTTTTCCAATCGGTTGCAAAATTACTTGGGAGTTTATTGGGAGTGCCCACTCATTCGACAACCATTATTCTTTCACAGGTTGTGAACACAGATTACTCTCGGGAAATGTTATATTATTGGCGATATCTTAGGGAGCTACTTTATTCTCCTACTCTAGAAAGAAAGAAAAAGAAAATACGTTTATTAGACGCAATATTATTTTTTATCACGAAAAGCTACGAAATTCCCAACAATGTTCGATAGCTAGCAAAAACTATTCTAAATCATATTTATTTGTGCATAGTTGTTAAAAAAAATTCCCGAATATTCAGAGCTCGTATTTTATTCTTCGTAAAAACTTCGCGTCGTGAACAAAAGCCTGTCACTATAATTCACACCAAACTTTATTACATTGAATTATGGGTAATTCGATACGACAAGAGGATGCAATCGATATACGATAACATTTACGATATGGCATGCAAGCTAGATAGGCCGTAAGCATAAAAACTAAATAGTTAGTGCTAAAACATGTAAGTAACATACATAGATCATCGTGCGTGATTTTATGACAATTCGTAATAAGTACTTATTGAACAAACAAAATAGGAACATTGAAGCGATTCATTGCAACTAACTAGTGAGTTAGAGCCCGATAACTAAGACAGTTACGGAACGCGCAATAATCATGAGTTTTATGGGCAATAGACCGAAGTTTAGCAATCGCCATAACTTCATGGCACTGAATGTTCGCTTGATCCGATGTCATTAAAATTAAATCTGCAGTTTCTCGAAGAAACAAATCCCATTGAAATGAATTACTTTAGTTCAGATTTAGAGCTTCTCGTTTCTACTGCCTCGTGATCCTCACGAAGGAGGTAATTGTTCATCTGTCGTATTTTCTTATCTAGTAAAAGGGCTACTTAGCCGTTATTGCATGTTTATTCTCTAATCCACTCAAGCTTCAATCTCATTAAACTGAGCAGCAGCATAGAATAAACCTTGATTTAAATCTGTACTTTGTTGCAGAGGCCACAGATAAACGCGGATTATCTATCTGTGAAGCTTCAAGCACATGATATATAACGGCTGCATCAACCAGAAATAATTCCATGGTTATTTGTGCAAAAAGCAATGACCCAGTAATGGTGGCCATCGAAATGCAAAACAGGTGCACGTCATTGAAGCATCTTATTAGTTTAATTTAAGCCAGTTTTTGTATCAAACCACTTTGGCGCTCGTGTGTGCGTATGTTACCCACTTCTCTGCAAATAGTAAGGTCTATTTAAGAAAGAAATAACAATGAAGGAAAAGAACGTATAGATATGCAGATGCAGGTAACAAATGTTACATGAACAAGCTAAGATAAAGCTAAGGGTAGGTTAAGTAATAGAATCAGGATGTAAAACGCTTTTCGCACCACATAAATTACTGTGACTTTTCAGGGATGAGGATAAAAAGAGATATTTAGGGAATAGAAGATTTTTCTGGTTCAATTTTAAGTTTTGAACGTCTAGTATTGAACAAGTAATTTGCTCTTTTGAACACGCAACCGCAACGGCAGGGCCTTGATATCCGCCAAAAAACGATCTGGATCCTAGTCCAATATGGAGCATAAAATAAAATACGGCCACAAAATGTTTTTACTGTATAATGTAAAAGAGACCAAGTCAAGAAGATTGGGTCACCATTAATGCCACCCTCAGTTCGAAGCTTGACATATCAGCCCAGCATAAAATGGTAATCGCGGATTCCTTTCCGAGCCGTGTTTCCGACTCACTGAGATTCTTGTAAGTAAACGTATTTGCTTCGGAAAACTTTTATAAGTGCTAGATGTTTTCAAATACTTTTTCCAAGCCGATAAACGAAAAGTTCTGGGAAGAGACTGTTATAAAAGTATCTGTGTAATATATCAACTGACAAGATATTTTAATAATTTTTAATAGCAAAATGTAGCGTTCTTGTAGAGATAGAGATGAAAGAAAAATCGCTAAATCTTTCTTTTGATCTCGATGTGTTTATACAAATGTATATCGTTCCAACTGTGTTTAAGTAGCTGCATGTAGGACAGGAAACATCGAACATAAATTTCGCTGTTACAGGAAACACTATCTTTACAAACTTTTATCTATTAGGGGTATTTGTCTGCGAAATTGATGTTGTCGCGTAAAGTTGACAGTCGCGGGACTCGCGGCCTCGTAAAAAACGAGAGCATCAGTCGCTGTCTCTCGCATGCTTTGCCTTGTCATTACTGTACCAAAAATCCTCATAGGATGCCGACAGAGAGTCGCAGTAACCATAACCATACACGCTGTAACTACATGTCGGCGTGCGTGTCTATGCAACACCATAAGTCATACTCATAACACAAGATTGGAAAGTGGCTTTGTTCGCACTTCAATACACCACACAGGAATTAGAGTACCTCTACCCACTCAATGTCATTACGTTACAGATAATACTATAATAGCTGTTTACGTCTAGGTACAAGAACAGTTAGACGACTAATTGCTGCAACTCATTATCGGTGTCCGTGTGCCCTCAATCGTAAATAATAAAATATTCTGTTCCTCTAACCGTCAACTCATTTCTTGGCTAATAGCTACTATTAGCTGTTAGCGGGTTATTTCCCTCTACAATTATTCTATTTCGTTTGTTACAAACTTTTAACGGTTAATAATGTTTCATTTCCTTCGAACAGCTTGGCGTTCAGAAATGCGTAATAAATTAAGATACTTGAGCCCTCTGATGTTCCTTGTGAGATATTTATTGATAAAGGATCAGGCCAGTAAACTGAGAACAGAATACTGGCATTAGGCAAATGTGGCCATAAAACGCTTGATGGATAAAATAAACATGAATGAACAAGGCTATTCGGCCATCTGTTATACGGAACTCACGACAGCTTTTTCCTGAAATTTGTTTGAAATTCTCCTCGCACCAGTGCAAGTTTGGAGAGAGGGTAAAACCACCCCGAAAAGCAATTAAGCATTAATCTTTTTAAAATACTGTACACTGTATCACGAAAGTAATGCATAACTGTGTGCAGATAGGTAATGCAAGCAAATGCATATCGACAGTGTTTGAAAAGAGTGTTTGAAATAAATTTGTACAGAAACAAACATTTTACAAGGAAGTAAAGCCTATTATGTCAAACGGTAATTGTAGTCCAAGTTCTCCGATCTCCAGGAGAGCAAATAAACAATGCTGCGCTGTTCCAATCTGCAACAATACCTACTTGTTAACTTGCTAAAGCACTACAAGGTTTTTCCAAGCGCACCTAAAATGCACAATCTATCTTCATTGTTTAGCTCTTAGCAAGTTAAGACAGGGTTAAAACGGAAAACCACTTTCGGCTTTTAGTCACACACAACATAAGACACTTTAGCAGATAGATAGGTACTGACCGGGTTAATTTGAAAAGTGAATAACCTCCTTATTGTAAAGTCGGTTAATTAACACAGCCTTTAAAATGAAATTGTGGCGACGATGTCGGACATTTTAAAGTTGCATCGTTAAGTTTTTACAACTGCAACAGACGGCTTATGAGAAAATTTCTTTTTATGACTCGCAAAAAGTTTCGGACGGACGTCTTGCGGCTCGTAAAACAGACAAAAAAAAATTAATAGGTATACCTACTTATCTGTACCTACACAGTATAAAACAAAGTCGCTTTTCGTGTCTGTGTGTGTGACCACTTACATAATCAGTCTAATTATCATGTTCCCACTCCTGGGACACAGGCCTCCTCTTTGTAAGAAGATGTGGGCCGTATCCACCACGCGGGCCCAGTGCGGGTTGGTAGATGTCATGTCACAATATGTCTTCGAATTTTCAATTCTAGGACATGTCGGTTTCTTCACAATGTTTTCCTTGATAAGATCTTCTAAACTGCACATTGGATTTTGTTGCGATTTTCACCATAATTTACAACATTTATTCCGGAAGGTTTATGTGTGTTTGGTGTTTTCAGTTTTGACATGTTGCCACTGCACCCGTGCGAAGCAGGGGCGGGTCACGATAGTATTCTTGTTCCTCCTAATGTCTACAGCATATTACGTATTCTGTGGTGTAACCAAGTGATTGCGTCCTACAGGTGGCAGCTTTGTGGGCAGCCAACGTGTCGGCGTTCATCGGACCGCAAGAGACGTGTGTCCACGAAGGGCGCATGGCCGCAGCTTTCAATCTGCCCATGGTTAGCTACGTAAGTACCCTTCGCTTCCATCAACTAACTAGCTGTAGCTAGGCTAGGCAGTATAAGTGTTGTGTGAATTTAGCAAACACATCGTGTAAGCTGATCCTAACTCTTAAAATTCTGTGGATTTCTGCGACAGACATTGACATGACATGAATGGAGTTCTATTTCAAACGCTAATGTTGTTAAACATCCATTACGATGTCTCATGCTCATGCTCCATCAGTGTTTGCCCAACTTGATCGATCAACTGTCAAAATGCAATTTAGCTTTTATCGATTCATATATTCACACACTTTACCTGAATCACGACAAGGTTATCGTGTTTAAAAGGTTTTGACATTAAGTGGTTCTATAAGTATGAATGAATGCTCCCAATACGTGCTTAAACAAACAAACAGCTGATAAGCGAAACAGCTAAAATGGCTTAAAACAGATAGTGCAATGAATCACATAATACAAAACTCAACGGTGAAAAATCCACTTCAAATAACATAAATATCAAGGAGACGCCATATAGGAACGATATTCAACTGCAGTTAACAATGAAACTTGACATCTTCAATAGGCAGACTGCCAAGAGTTTGCAAGTTAATTGGAAAAATAACAATATACGTTATTGATGTCGAGTTGAAGGCAACGAAACTGCAGATGCAGTCAATGTCTTATGATAATGTAATCACATTAACAATCGAGGGACTTACAACCTTCACGAAGTAGAAAGATTGTGTACGGTAGACTGCATTTAGTATTTGGTTGGAGCTAAAAACCCGGTTGTCACATGAAGATTAACGCTGGTTTTAAGGCTCCTTCAAACATGTGCGACACGCGATAAAATCGCGCGCGACGCAAAGGCACCGCAAGTCGCGCAACGAGCGGTGCTCTTGTATCGCGCGCGATTTTATCGCATGTCGCGCCTGTTTGTAGGAACCTTTAATGGGGTGTAATCAAACTCACTGTGTATAATTTGAATTGCTTTATACATGCTTACAAGAGTCATTTGTCATAAGTCTGACAAGTTTGCTGAAGGGTTTTTGCGTCGCTTTTAATCCTTTCGACAAAAACCTGTGTTTTTGGAGTTTTTTTTTGGAGTTGTCTTTTATAATCCTGATGAATTGTAGATTGTAGTTAGTCCTTTTTGCCTTTTTCCCGTCACACGGGTTTGCGCCCGCGTACGTGAGTAAGCGTGCTGCGTGTACCTACAAACTCCCCGCCTCCCGCGTACGTTTGGCATGCACATCCACATGTAACGGAAAAGTATATGTACGAAACAAGTGGGCGGTGCACATACGGGCCAGACACGCACGCGGACATAAATCCACATGATAGGAAAAAGGCCCTTAGTAAAATTAGTTTTTCTCTGTTGTTTATCCTACAGTACTGCCGTGATGTTGCCAGTTCCAACAAGCGCGTGTACTCTACGTTCGCGCGCACCAGGCCCTCGGACATCGACATCTCCCGCTCCGTGGTCGCCGTGCTCACGCATTTCAATTTCATGCATGTAAACATTATAACAATACATTTCACTTAGCTCATTATTTACGTAAATCAATACCTTATATTTTATACTATATCTACATATTTAATTAACTATTTTCAAAGCTCCGTATATTTTATATTTAATCCTAACCCCACAAATCCCTAGATGATCTTTTTTGATAAACGATCCTAGTAGATCGTTTATCCAATTCGATGATCGACTCAATTTTACGCTTAGTCGAATCTCGTAATAAAGACTTGACTAAGCGTAAAATTGAATCGTTCCTTTATGTTATTTTGCATTAGCGAGTCTTTACGAAGCGTTAATACAAAATGGCAGGATAAATCTACTCTAGAATACTCTGCAAACTCAAACTAATCTATCTCTCATTCCGCAGGTAGCTTTCGTGTACCTAAAGGCTCCAAACCACGACTTTTCACGTTTAGCGCTTGCAATAATAGCGGCGGCGAGGGAAAAACAAATATCAGTCCGCACTGTGCAAGTGTACAGACAGCCTTATTACTACGAAAACAGACGGGAGAACTTCACTCGTAACCCGTTCCTGGACATCGTTCGCGAAACGTACAAAGATACCAGAAGTACGTGTCAACTTGTAATTACTCACATTGAAAATGAGCTCGCTGAAACATTTTCCAACTAAAATATTGTGTTTTGTTGCAGTATACGTCTCCGTTGGATATTATCACGATCACATCGGATTAATGTTGGCTTTGGACGCTATGCAGCTTCTGGATTCGGGTAAGTGAAATTTATACACGGTGCTGTTTCAGATAGCTGGGTATTTTCAAGGATTAATGGTGATTATTAACTTATGAAAAGAGCAGACCAAACTTAGGGTATGGAACATAATTATAGCCACATTAAACAAAACGTCTGCTGCCAAGTGGCTCTATGATGAATATTCACGTTAGTGCTATCACATAAAATAATTTTAACTTAGGAATAGGTATACATATTTCTAAAGCATCTAGTTACCATGTTTTCCTGTATCTCATCCTACATATATTTTTTCTATTAGCATTAATCTTGCTCTCCCTTTTCCGAAGTGAATAAAACATTTTCATCACAAAGAACACGAGATTCATACCATTCTATTTATCGGCAACGGCATCAAAAGGAAACTTCCCTGATTACTGAAATAATATAAAAATATTTACCGAAGCTAGGGCAATACCCATATGGTATATGAACCTTATTCTGAAGTGAAACTGAAGGAAACTTTCAATATTAGGTTTTATAGGCCCTTTTGGGGCAAGGAAAATTTTGTGGAAAAAGAAAATCTTGAGAAGGTACGTGAACATTTCCGTAAGAAGTTGGCAGACACATCTCAGCGCTGATTCGTTTTCTCCTCTACTGATCGTTATTTCTCCTCTACCGATCGTTATTTCTCCTGATAAAGTGTTATTAAATATATACCCTTGGTTGACTGGTAGAGAATGCCTAAGGCATTAAGTCCTCCTTTGTACCTTTTTGTGCGAAAAGTTTAAATAAATAAATAAATATACAGGGTTTATTTTCAAAAACCAGCCAAATTTAAGGGTGTGGTACAGACCATCAAACTGAACAACTTTCTCCATGGGACCAATATCGTAATCGCGTAAAATTTATCAACTGTCCCATAGAAAACTTTAATTTTAACCTACTCGACCTAAACGTATGGGACGGCTGAATTTCTTTTCGCGATTACGATTGAAAACTAACCCTGTACCTATATACATATATGTATGTATATGTCTATGTATTTTTGACGTGACAACGTCTAATAAATCGACGAAGCTGGCTGCACTCACGAAAAAACATGACTCATGTAGCGTTACCTCGCGGCCTTGCTCTGTAGCGTTCCATGGCGGCTTGAAGTGCAAGCGAAAATTAACAAATGCAATGCAACTATTCCATCAGTATTTTCTTATGACGTTGTCACGTTCAACTATCGTCAGTAAACCGACTTTACAGACAACCGATTTTTTTTAAATAATTATTTTCGTACTATTTGTCCCTTATGTTGCACCTGCCATTCTCTCTCGGCATCACCCTAAGGAGGACTGATAGAATTAGCATAAGTAATAGAAATAGCATTAAGTCCGCATTTGTACAGTATTTTTTTTTCTTGTGCATATATTTATAAATATGTAAATAAATAAAATTTTGAAGAATTCTATTCTAGTCTATACCTATCAAACAACTCGGATCATCTCTACTAGATCTTAGGTCCCGCTGTAACGTTAATAAGACCCAATACTAAGTAGAACCCTGAACCCCTATGCATCAACGGCCATTCATCTTTTAAACTCATGCTAAAGTCAGAAAATAAAAAAAGAATAGCATATTTTTCTTTCTAAAGACCTGTAGTTGCATAAATCTATGTCTACATTATACAAAGCACCCTATTAGCGTTGTACAGCGATATATCAAAAAGCGAGTCTGCAAGTGAAAAGCTTAACTACGTGCGTGATTTCCATAAGCTCGCGTGCGATATATTTGTCTAGATCTTGTCTTTGTTAGCCTGACACCAAAGTCCCATTTTTCGATGAGAAAAGCCTTTAGCCGCGTTATTCATCCTCAGTTTTCATGGTACATTAGGAATAAAATATGAATAGGTATGGCTTGATCTACCCAAAGCTTTTATGTAGAAAGCGTCTATGAAACAAAGCTCGCAATCACGTATATCTGTTTCTGCGAATATTGAAAAAAGCTTGTATAGAAAGCTTAAGAGCATTTGTACGCCGTACGGAATTTCATACAAACTTTCAGTCCTTATTTTTCGAAATGAATGAACCGATTTTAGTGAAACTTCATACGCATAAGCAGGATACAAAGGTCTAAAAAGTTAGTAGAGAACATTCATTTTCATTTCTTTCTTATTTGCAAAATAGTTGGGCCAACGTCATCTAAGACTATTCGAAATTTCCAGTTGATAGCATTATTAGTTCTTGAGATATCCAGCTATAACAGACATACAGACAGATTGAGGCTCACCATAAGGGTTCCGTTTTACCATTTTGGTACGGAGCCCTAATAGAACTAAATTTGGTTAGGTAGTCAGCTACGACATTTTTTACATATTTAAGAAAAATGCTGCGGTCTTGTGAGTGTAAAACAGCCAGTGTGAATTAAAAAAAATACCTATTGAGCGGGACAGCCCGCGGTGGTGACGCGGTGTCCCATATTTAAAATTTAAAACACGAGTATAGTATTAATTTGGCGGGATATTAAATTTGTAAGCTGTCGAAAATTCGGAAACCGGGTTTTATAGACTAACTAGTTGCGCCCCGCGGTTTCACCCGCATAAGTGTTCATCCCGTGGGAATATCAGGACAAAAGTAGCCTATATGTTAATCCAGGGTGTCAGCTACTTTCATACAATTTTTTTTTTAAATTGGTCCAGCCGTTTGAGTGTGAAGAAGTAACAACATACACACACACACACATACACACACACACACATACACACACACATACACACACACACACACTCACAAACTTTCGCCTTTATAATATTAAGTGTGATATTTGATTAAAAATGAGTTCAAGCGATTCTGAAATGTTGACCGCAGATTCGGTTAAAGACGAGGCAAATATAATCGGAAATCTTTTGCCAGAAATTGCAAAAGAATTATACTTAAATACAATGATTTTATGAAGCCGCGAGCAGACAAGAAAATACAAATACGAGTATTTTAGAAAAACTACTATTTTGTACTTTCCTTATCTATATTCGAAATAAAAAGTACCTAGAGTGTTTAACACGGGTGAAAGTCATCAATTCCTTTTGACCTTGTATAACAATCTACTATTCCACCATTTATTTGGTAGGTGTCCTGGAATTTTGTATCGAATGAACAGAACCGCGGAACCTATGCAAATGTTCACTCAAAATATCAACACATGCCTAAAAAAATATTCCCGACACTGTATCCGAGCTATTTTAAGGTTTTCCTCAAACATATAACACGAAAATAAAAAGAGGAGCAGTCATGTTTGTGACAGGTAACTAATAAACCTATTTATTTATTATAACACATTTAATGACATGTCATGTTTTTCTATGCGTCTAAATGATTGACGATTGTGCGAAAAATAGAGACAATGATGAACGACGATGGAAATAGATTTTCTTTTTAGATAATAAAAGGATTATATCAGATTATAGGAATATAATAAGCTTAAAGATCTTATTGAACTATTGAATAGATTATTCGAGGAAGCATTGCGGGTCGCCGAAGCGAGCACTATTTGCCTCGCGAGAGCACATCCATCAAGTGACGAGCAAATATTGTAGCACAGAAGCGCTACTATTCAATTTACACCCGCTTTTCACTATTATGTGAGGATAATATATTATGGATGTATCAATAACAGTAACAAATCCAGTAACGCTATATTTTTAAAACTCGTCTTGTTACACTGTTTTATGGATCATGGCGTCCTAATCATTATTCAGTAACACGTTTAATAAGCCTTGGGAAGATAAACAATGGCTCTTATCAGGGACCGCCAGATAAGTATTTAATCCATAAAACGAACTATTGACAGCAGGATATTTAACAATCTCGGCTAAGTAAAGGCCTATTTTCACGAAAATATAAAAGTTTTATAGCGTCATATTTTGCTTCGCGCGCAGTTTGCACCACAGACATTAGTACCTAAATATGGCGCATTTTCATGTGGAAGCACAAACTCTGGCAAATTATATGTGCACAAACAGTTTTCGCGCGCATAGCGGCCATTACAAGAATGAATGCTAAATGGATTATTAAATTTTAAATAGAAGCGTGTTGGATTTTATGAAACCTCGGTTTAAACACGAAATAAAGGAATAAGTACGTCTTTTGTCTTTAACTTTTACGTAAATCTAGATGACGTTACAACAACAATAGCAGCACGAGATAGATGATTAAATTAGATATTAAACGTGTCTGGGACTGTTAAATCCCGACGTTGATGCTAAACAAAAGAATATGATTTTAGCCTTTAATACTAAAGTTAACACGCAGTATTTGTTTATAGAAACTAAAATTGGGACTTACTTTTGTTTCACATTGTTGAGCTATTTAGGCCCCCCTTTTTTTCTCTAAATATGAATGGTTTGTCTTACATTCCGCCTGTATTAGCCGAAGAGTTAAACAGATGGATTGATGAATGATGATGGATTGTTTGGTTGGTGTTGATTGGATTGATTGTGTTGATTGGTTGATTGGGTTGATTGGTTTGGGGGATTGTCTTTTAAATTATGTTTGCTATACCTGGGAAACATCCATTGCACTATTACTCTGCCAAAGATAGTTTTCTTTATCCTCTTCTATAAAAAAATAACATAATTCTATTCTAACCTTTCATAGGTGAATACGCAGCCATCGGCGTCGACGTGGACAAGTACGAATCAGAGGAGGCAGTCCGGTACCTTTCCGGTCCTCTACGAAAGGAACCAGGTCACAGAACTCCACAAGCCTTTCGATCTTATATGGCAGTAGCACCGTCACCCTCTCCATCGTACCCAATCTTCGCCCGAGAAGTCAACAGAAGGCTACAGATGCCACCGTTCAATTTCACCAATCCATTACTTGCTTTTGGTGGAGGCAAAGTGGTGAGTACCTTGTTTTTACAAGTTTAACGCGGCTTTATAAGGAAAATTTCAGAGTTCCTATAATTTAAAGTAATAATAAAGCTGAAGAGTCTGTTTGTTTGAATGCGCTTATCTCTGGAACTACCTGTCGGATTTAAAAAATTCATTAGCATTTGATAGCCCAATTCTTAAAGGCTATATTTATGTATAGGCTAGAACCCTTAGTGTCTAAACTACACCGAAAAAGTACCTACGCGACCGAAGTTCGGCATGATTACGCCTGCAATGCTATTTGAATTACTGACGATACATTATGCCGAAATTACGTTGCGTTATAGCGTACAACCGAACATGCCCGCGCCCCGCGTGTGCGCAACTGAATTTCTACCGCGTAAGTTCGGCACTTATGGTGTGTCATATCAGCCGAATACGTCGGAACGTAAAATCAGCCGCGAAACTTCGGTCGCGTACCTTCGGCATAGTGTGTTTGGACACTTAGAAAGAAGAAAATCAGAAAGAATACTAAGCCAAAACGAAGTACGCGGGCTGACAATGCGATGCGATGTAGCTCGGGGAACAAGTTTCACACACACGTCGCGGGCAGAAGCTAGTGTAAAAGAAAAACTTGTTTTCGCTAAATGATGATGTGAGGAGATGTGTTTATAGTTGGAAATGTAAACCTGTTTTTCCTGTAATAAGGTGCTGTAAAGACCAAGCCAGTGTTTTTTTGTATCAACGGCTAATAAAAACTTAATGTACCTAACAAAATATGTGAAGAAGAAAAGTCGTTATGGCGTTCTTCATTGTTTAATTTAGAGATGTAACTAACTGTTTCTTGGCAAGGGAAACACACTGCTGTTCCTGACGTCGTTAACACGACTATAGCATTAACATAATACATTGTCCAACTAATTATACAGGATCCGTTAATTAAACCTGCATCTGACACATTGGCACAGTACATAAATACAGGGTGCTATGTAGTCACACGAACATGGAAATGACTACATTTAGAACAAATTATGTATCGCGTCCATTTTGCCCTTTCGTAATTAAATCGGCATCCTCAAAATAATTAATTCAAAGGCAAAGAATGAGCTCGTCCCCGCAGGAGGGACGTTTTAATCTAATGAATAGTCCACGTAAAGTCCGACTTATACCTACACTGTGGCGTGAAGTTCTTTCATTTACATTTCCGCATTATTTTGTAAGTTAAGGATGAATAACAATGGCGAACAGCAGTCCTTTTACCACAAGTGATAGAACCTATAAATCTTCCTCCGCATCGAAAATCCATCTGAAGTCTGATTGGTAGTGTCTATGTTCAGGAAAATTATGGGGTAGGGGCTAGGATTACCTTATAATAAAACATAGGCAGATATAAATATGAGTTAGACAAACGATGAAGTTTGTAAATAAGGAAGTAAATTGGTAGATTAACACCCAGCTTAGGTAATGCACGTTTGGATAAAGCGACCCGGAACTTTAACAAGCCTACACATAAAATAGAGGGTAGGCACTTTACCTGAACACCAGACCCCGCCCGGTTATCTGACCCTCTAAATGAGTTTTCGTTATTTCACTGCCTTTTGGACCGGATATTCGACCCCTAAATGAATTCTCCTAAAGTTGACACGGAGCTTAACAGCTTCCCGGGCTTACCGCATGTGAAACAAGGTCGCTTTCGGTTCATTAATTTTGATTTAAAATGAAGAAGTTTAAACTTAATTACAAGGTATTACTGATTCTAATCATTATAATTATGTAAATACATATTTGTTACGGTCGCAAATCATATTTTAATCAACGTACCTACAACTTAATAGCATACTGACCAAAAAAATTGCAAGAAACGTAAGAAAATTTGAATTTCGCGGGCTAACTTAGCGCTTCCTGAAACTTGAAAGAAAAAACATTAAACAGGCTAGATTTAATGTTACTGTTACAAGCGGTCAGATCATTATTAATTATCCTTTCATAACAATAGATCCCAGTGGATGCAGCATGGCTACACGACTCGGTGTGGGTATATGCCCGTGCGCTGGCTGAAGCACTCACCAGCGGTGAAGGACCGCGGGACGGCAGGGCCATAGCGGCAAGGATGAGGAACACCACCTACCACAGCGTTATGGGGTAAGCAAATAATTAATTTCTGCATTGATAGTCCTTATAAAAACTATTTGATTTTGCTTGGATACCATAAACTATTATTAAATGACACGACGTGTTTGTAATTTAATTTTCAATAAAACTGTTTTTTAAACATACCTAATTAGACCAAGATCAAAACGCTAAAATTTTCGCGCATGATTCTTGAAAATTAACGTAATTTTCAGCCCCAATCAGAGATAAAAGCGGTTGCTGAAAATCCGTCCAATTTCTTCTTTCACGAAGTCGAGTAAGAAACTGGCTTACTCTATGGTAACTGCGACGTGCTTCTTTTGTGAGACACATTTTGCCGTTTGTGGCCTAAGTAACAGAATTAGGAGCGACGAGCGCTATTGCCGATCGCTTAGATTGCCGAAGGATCGGAAAAGCGATTCTGTTCCTAACGGTAGAGAATTAATAATAATTACGAACCTACAGAATAAACAAATCAGTACCCTTAGAAAATATTTTAAAACTAAAAGTACAACCTCTTGAACCTCTATCCTACACAAAGCAATAGCGAAAACAGACTGATAGACAGACTAAAATATCGGAATGGACCCAAAAGTCACTCCATGGAAGACAACGCCATGACCTTTGTCAACCTAAAGTCGAAAGTTAGCGTCGAGCGAATGTCTCAAGCGCCGAGCGCGGAGATTTATTTCCTGAGACTGAAGGGTTCATGACAGCAATTCAAGACCAAATTATTGACACCCGTAACTACCAAAAGTGCATCATGCGAATCCCTATTTCAACAGACATAATTATGTAGGCGATGTCATAATTCTTCTGAAACTATTCAACACATTACTGGAGAATGCAAAGCAATTGTTCAGACTGAATATAAACACAGGCATGATCAAATAGCCAACATAAATCATCAAATCCTTACCATTAAATATAAATTAATTACTACACCACCAGTACCTTACTACAAATATACTCAAGAAACGGTTCTTGAAAACACAACACACAAGCCACCACCGAGCCACCCTCACAGACAGAACAACACATTTTAATAGACCAGACATAACTTTACTAGATAAAATTAATAAAACTGCACAAATTATTGATATTGCAGTACAAACACACATAACTTACAAAACACTATTGCAGAAAAGCTGACAAAATATACAGACTTAAAATAGAAATAAGTCAAATTTGGCGATTAGGTAGCGTTGCTATTATTCCACTTTAAACCACGGGTGTCATTCCCAACAACTGCATCAATCTTTAAAAACGCTGGACGTAGCTCCCTCCACCTACCAAACCCTACAGAAAGCTGCTACCCATAATTCTGCAAGTGTTCGTTCAATGTTTGTCCGGAAATTCCTGCAGAACGAAAATGATTCACAAATAGCACACCCACAAACATCTTTCACCACCGCAACACATCGTCAAAACATTATATCACCACGCCATATATCATCAACACTTAGGTTAGTACTCTCAGGGGCAGCACTTAAATTGGCTTTGGCCCGTGTTACCCTAAAAACCGGCAGATCAGTGCCGAGATACAAAATTAATAATAAAACATTTATTTTTGAGCAACACGGACTCATAACGTTAGTAACAATTCACTTACAAGCTATGCTAGTAATATTTACATAAACATTATAACTAATTAACAACTACGTTCTTATTAGCAGGCACATGCAACTGACTCAAACAGTGAAGGATAGGGCAATCCAGTAACAGAACTAATTAACTTTAATGACACATTTATATTGATAAACATAACATCATCACGCCTCTATTCACCGAAGAGTTAGGTAGTAGAGGTGTACCTATAGTACCTACACCCAGTTTTGCATGTTATGTTTAACTGCCACGTAATTGGGAGCGCGCCTATTACCATCAACTGGCTTAAATCAAGACTCTGGGCTGCTATTGAGAAATTCCAGATTGAAAAACCCAATAACACTTTGCCTGTCCCGAGAATCGAACCCAGGACCTCATGCTCAGCAGCGCTTTCCACCAACGAGGCAGACATTTATGTATATTGATTAAGTAATTGAAAAGGACAAAAATTGTTGCAAAAGTCGTGACGCTCATTTGTCTCTAGTCAGTTTTCAAAAGGAACAGTCGGCACAAATTGTCACCCCGGTGACAACTATGAAGACAATTACCAGCTGTCACCCCGGAAGACAGGGCTAGAGGGGACTATTGGGAATAATTCCTTCTCGTGCCCTATTTTACTGCAGAACTTCAGAACTTCGTGCCAATTGCCACACAACATTTCACCTGCTGTGTGTTTTCGTGCAACGATTAAAGAGTTTCACACCATTTCCTCTTAGGTCAAAGCTCGGCCTATATTTTGTTCGTAATATTTGTTATAAGAGGAAATGCGGGTGGTCGTTTCTCCATAGAAACGCTCTCGCCTGACCATAAAGCAATGATTTTTTACAGAATAATAAATATTATTATTATTAACTACTTGTATGTCCCTATGTTTCCGTTTTGATGATACATTGTTTTTATAATCATTAGAACCCTCAAAAAGTGCTCAAAATTACCGATCTGAACAAATTTGACAACTATTAATGAAAAAAGAAAACATAGGAACACAGTATATATCCTTCTTATTCAGTATATGACATATCTTTTAAATTGGCCCAATATTGGAGGAGGAAATAGGCGAGAGGGCTCCTGCAAACAGGCACGATGCGCGACGCGTATCGCTCGCGACACAAAGGCACCGCTCGTTGCGCGACTTGCTTTTCAAAAGTCTCTCCGACCGCATTTCCTCTTAATTAGCTGACCTATTCAGGTTTCTAATCGTTAAAAGACACGTTTATTGTTGCCGCAATAAAAGTTAGGAAATGTTTATTTTGGTCGACCATTTTTCTATTTGCTCTTTGCATCGTTTGTCCATCTATCGTGAAATATAAACCAACAACTTTAGAGCATTCGCAGGCGGCATATAATCGGTGGCCGAGTTTTCGTAGGAGAAAAAACAGTAAAGATCAAATGTATCAACCCACACGTCCTACAAAACGTAGGTAGGTAAATCTACATAACATAGGGAGAGATAATAGGACCGTTTGTAGGCTCTATAGAAATAATTCCGTGTGCGAGCTCGCTTGTACTATAAAAAGAAAGACCTGTCATGAGTTCACTGCCTACGTGAATGGTTGGAGAATAAACGAATGACACAACATTGTTCAGACATCTTCCAAATTAATACCTATAAGGAAGTTATCAAAGTGACGATTTTCCCATAATATGTTCAGGTATTGGGTGCACATGGACGAGCATGGCGACGCTGAGGGTAACTACACGCTGCTATCCATCGACCCTGCAAGACCACCAGGTCTTTATCCGCTTGCGGTCCTACACAAGTCCGCACCGGTAATGTATACTATACTTACACAACCTTCTCTACCTTCTTATACTTGTACCACCGAACATGAAATCTAAAAGTTTGACGAGTTTCATGTCGTTCACCTTTGCTCTATCTACCATTGTTAATTTGCCAGAAAAAGTAAATTTTATCTTCTAAAAAAGTTTTTACAAAAAAAAAAACAACCGACTTCCAAAAAAGACACTATAAAGTGAAAAATAACTTTAATTTCGGAAGTCAGTGTCGTTGGATTCGCATTTTTGTTATTTGCCACTGACTTCCGAATTTAAACTTATATTTCACTTCGTAGTGTCTTTTTTGGAAATTGGTTGTTGTTTTTTTTGCAAAAAAGTTTTTATTTTTCACTTTTAAGTTGTACTTACCTACCCCACACAAATTCATATAACAACATACAACATACTTACTATGTAAATCAGTGGCGGACTAAGCCCGTCAGAGGCCCGGGGCGGTAAAGCTGAATGAGGCCCCCCCAGCTTTAAAAAAAATGTAGTTTTTCAAGTTTTTTATTCAGTTCATATTTGTATGTATAAATAAGTGTTTATGTTTATTTCGTTAATTTCGTCGGCAACGCCAGTTTTCTTCTCTTCAGAAATCGAAAAGTAATTGGATAAAGATCCAGCAAGCGATTTTGCCTCTTCAGTCTTCGTTTTTTTAGCTTCCTTTTCTGAGAGCCAGATGGTTGAATCCTTTTCAATAAAAATAATGAGATAAATAAGAAACTTTACACACTAATAAACTATTAAATATCAAAGTAATGAAATTCAATATTAATGTTAAATGAGGCCTATGTTTATTTTTCCACGTAAATAGAATGTAGTGAATGTAAATGTAGGCGTACAAGAGTGAATTATTTGCACTTCATTCATTCAGGGATTCCTGGGGAAGTACCCGCTACAAAGACGGGAATTCTCCCAGCATATTGGACGCGTTCAGCAAAGTTAAAAGAATATTAGTACCACGTAAAAAGTCTAGATGGCTGTAGTGTTTTGATCTTGATGAAATTATGTAGGTACTAAGCACATTTTTAAAGTCTTGTTTAGGATTTTATCAGGCGTTTGGGGGCCCCCCAAGACCGGAGGCCCTGGGCGGGCCGCCCCTTCCGCCCCCCTGTTAGTCCGCCACTGATGTAAATATAAGTGACAGCAAGTCATCTTAACATCATCAATGTTACCTAAGTGGCAAAAATACGTATTATTGAAGCTAACTCAAAAACCACCCAGGCAAATTTAATAAAATTTATATTGTACCACCCCTGAGGCATAGGTACTCTATCCATTAAAATATTTTTTGAAATCGATTTAAAATTGTCGGAGATATCGCGTAACAAACACAAAAAAACATACAGTAGAATTCAGAACATCACTTTTTGAAGTCGGTTAAAAATAGGAAAGATGACCAGTGACACAAGAATCGGTATTTCTGTAAGTATATGTTCACAGAAACTTTTTATGACACTGTAGACATATTTTGTACTTATACGTTACGTACCTATAGCATAATGATTTATTACGGCCATAACATTAGCAGACAGGTGATAAGTTGCAACTACATATTAGTCACAGTACGAATTAATTTAAGCTCGCCAATGGTAGAAATACTAGAGATATTCCTCCATGCGATTGGCGTTTCTGAAATCTCAGTTTAAATTTTAATGATGTACCTAGGCAATCGAATACTTCGGTGGATATTTCCGTTAACGCCAGTTTGTAACAAACTGCTGTGCAATGCAATAAGGCCAATTTTATAAATATTCACGTGAAAACAGTTACATCTACATGTAAATAGATTCGTTATCAAATATCCGAAACACGTACGCACAACGATACCTACTCGACGTGCCCCGAATAAACGGAATCTTTTAACCGTTTACGTCACATTTTGGCTTGGGAGATGCACTTTGGTGCCAACCGACGTATGGATTCAAATCTGAAGACGCTAAGGTCCTTTTAACTGGAACAATCTGTAATCTTATAAGCGTTTGAAATATTTACACACATTTACGTTATTTATATTCGCAACCTATTTCTACAGCAAGCCGTTTGATCTACGAGAATTTCACGGCAATTTGTTTAACACAGAGAAAAATGTTAGTTCGAGGAAATCTTACAAATATTTATTTCGTGCAGGAAGTGCGATTTCTACGGGAGATGGAGTGGCCTGGCGGCCAGGTGCCACTCTCCGAGCCGCCTTGTGGGTTCAGAGGAGAAAAATGCGTCAGTAAGTAATTTTAGTCAAGCTTTTTTTAACAAAAAGTTCCTTTACAGGACACCCGTTGTCGTGAAGAGTGTATTCACTTTCCCCTAATGCGTAACGTATGTTGGAAGCTAATAGAATCAGCAAGTGGGCTGGAGCACTCCATTACCAACGGCCGGCGGAACGGACGCGACCATTTTGTTTACTGGCGATCTAAAAAACTAATATGTACCTACTGTTAGAGCTCGGGTCGGCATTAAGCGCAAGGTTTGTAAGCGACAGTAAGTGGGGTGGGTCGTAAAAGCGTCGTTATGAGTCGTAGTGACAAGCAATGCGGAGCAGCGGCCATCGGGCGCACGCGACGCCCGCTGCGCCGACATCGCCGCCTAATGCTTGCTACAGAAGTACAGCTTCACACTTGGTACTTACATTTTGCTCGACCTACATACATAGTTGCTACACGAAAATACTTTAAGGCACTACATGTAGAGCCTTCCAAGTAGGTCTTAAACAAGGCTTTCAGTTTAGGTCCTTTAAATTTGGGTCAACCAAGTTAATTTATTTGTCAACATGGTAGATACACCGTATTTTATAATTTTAAATCACCCTTTTGTTAAAATACTAGCTGTTGTCAGCGACTTAGTCTGCGATACAGTATGAAAAGCATATTGCATAGGTAATTATGTCACCCAATTTAGCGTGAAAGCGTAATAAACCAACCCACTTTCGCATAAATTATAACATTAGTTAGGATAGAGTTTAAAGGTTATGTTCGACATTTTAGTGAGTAACAAAAATATTCCTTTTGCTTTCTAAATTCTGAGTAAATCGCGAATGAAACCATGTTTACTAATTTAATAACTAATTTACAGTCTAATTTCATTTTGTTACGCTGTACATACTCCACCCTAATTCGCTTAAATAAGCTTTCAAACAAAGTTCTTAAGCTTTCTACTTGGATAGTTTAGTGGCGAATTAAACCACTCTACCAAACTTTTCATTTTGGTAATTATTTAATAATATTTGTGCACAACAAAGGTAAAAAGGCAGGCTTAAAGCCTTAGGCATTCTCTACCAGTCAACCAACTATTCAAAGTACTACTCATAGGTACTCATCATATTCCTGTGTGGTCATTCGATTGATAATAGGATTTCCATCCATAAATCGAGAATAATAAACTCTGTTTTTCTGCAAAGAACTTTGTGTCCATTTCAATTTGCAGAGCTTTATTGACACAGAGTCTGTTCTTGAAAAGAAAATTGCACGAAGGAAACGAGCCTTCATTCTATTAGGCGATAGTGGCCAGGCCTGGGGCCTGGGGCGTGGGTAATAGTGGCCGCAGTGCCTTAATTTCTTTGTGCCTTTATGTCCCTTGAGAATGCAAACCAAAGGCTTTCAAACGATATGAAGGAAATAAGTGAATTCTTTCTTTTAATTAAAATCCAAACAATTTATGGTATCTTGGGTATTTAATTTATTATTGCTATGGTTTGGGTAATAGCACAGGGTAGTAGGTATGTTGCTACCAAGTAGTACTTTTTTAAGATCGTTTGAAGCAAAGGAGAAATACTTCCTTTGCTCGGAGTCTTTCAAACCTACTTCGTAATATTATGGTCCAACGCGCTGCAAGGAATCCAGATCCATTCCTCGAAACTAGCGATAAATTGAATAAAACTTTTATAAAAAGCAATTAAAATTCTACAAAGCAAACTGTTTTCATCGTTAAATTGAATTCTGAACTTCATTATGACGTTAAATTCCGTTTTCGTTTCGCAAATTCACTAAACAAATAATGAACACGAGTTAGGATTAAATGTTTCTAGCAAAGATTAAAGTCGTGTCATTCACCTCGGCGTTGTTTTGAAGTGTACTGTATCTTTCAGTCAATCTGGTGATCTACAGAATACTTTCGAGTAGTTTGGTAGGACCTGACTGCAGGCTTTAACGACATCATAAACTGAACACTGCCATCAAGTACACTAACTAGCTTGTCTCATAATGTGATCAAAATATCTTGCAGAAGAGCAATTAATACCTAAAACTAACGTGGTTACATATACAAATACATATAGGATTACGAGTATAGGGACCTGCTTAAAATTTTATTCTTTGATGATCTAATTAAAATAGAATTATTGATTTCTAAATCATTGAACTGGGATTTTTAGTTTGTATAGAAACACTAGTAGGTACATTGTATCGAATGACTGATCAGCGGCGCGAAAATCAAAATAAGTAGAACTTATTTCGATTTTCGCGCCGAGTATTTCGGTAGAGACATTATGTCAATTCAGTCCAGAGTTAGTACCCTTTTATGTTATGTAGG
The DNA here is from genome assembly GCA_927399505.1 of Luperina testacea. Classification (NCBI taxonomy): domain Eukaryota; kingdom Metazoa; phylum Arthropoda; class Insecta; order Lepidoptera; family Noctuidae; genus Luperina; species Luperina testacea. Next base: position 10,164,243 of record OV656758.1, read on the forward strand.
TACGTGGGCAGTGTGGCAACGATGCTGACTTGACAAAATCATAGGAATATTGATTTGGTACTATTACTATATAGGTACACTTCGGATGTCCGGATCGTCCATCTTCGGATAGAGTGTCCTAAATCAGACCACAGACATAATAATATTACCATATAGAATATTCACGACATAACCATATAAGTTACTTTTTCCCACTCAGGTCACTTCGGAGCATGGGCACTAGGAGCATCAGGCGGTACCCTAGCACTCCTGGCCCTGGCTGCCCTCGCCCTGTACCGAGGCTGGCGCTACGAACAAGAGTTGGACTCACTGCTTTGGAAAATTGACTTCCGCGAACTACACCTGCCTGACGAAGAACAGCGAGCGAACAAACTGAGTAGGTAAACCGAACTTGTACATGTTGTTTGCCTGCGCTTACGCTAACATTTGTTTAGAATAGGTACTCTCGGAAAATAGTGTGTAGGGCTGCAAATTCTGATGCATGGACAATATGCAGTCTCATTGCGGATGGATTCTTACTGTTGTGTGTTTCATATTGTAAGTATGCTGCCCACTGTTGTATTTATTGTAACTTAACATCACGCCTTGGTTCCCCGTAAGCTTAGGCAGAGGTGTTCCTATAGTACACACACGTTTCGCCAGTATTTTTAAGTCCAATGTAAAAAAAAACCGGCCAACTGCGTGTCGGACCACGCACAATGAAGGGCTCCGTAGCTAGAATAAATTTATCCCAAGAACAAACTTAACATTGTAGTTGAAAAACATGTTCTCCCTTACATTCCAACTGAAAATGTAAGTTTGTACGCAAAATATTGAGAGATTTACCATGTTGTTTTAAGATCACAGACTTTTTAGGTTTTCGTGTAATCTGTAGGTATAGAACTATTTTCGGTATTTTTTTCAAAATTTTAGGTTCAGTAGTTTCGGAGATAATGGAGGGGGAATGGTCAATTTTTGTCTATTTTCTTAAATAACTTTAATACAATTTACTTTAAATTATGAAAAAAAAAATTTGATATCCTCAGAGTAAGCCTTTTCATTTGATATGCCACAAGGTATAGATTGCGAAACTATTTATACGAATATATTTTTTTTAATTTTCTGTTTGCCCCCAAAAATGACCCCCATATTCAAAATCAATTTATTTACGTTGCATGTCTGTATTTGGGTCAAAATGATTCATATGTGTACCAAATTTCAATTTAATCGGTATATTAGATTCGGAGCAAATTGGCTGTGACAGACGGAACGGACAGACACACGAGTGATCCTTTAAGGGTTCCGTTTTTCCTCTTAAGGTACGGAACCCTAAAAACCGGTCAAGTGCGAGTCGGGCTCGCGCACCGAGGGCTACTTATGTAGGTATGTAAATATGTAGTTTATCACGGGATTTTTTTTTACTTTTGTAAGTAATGTAACTACAACGGTTTTCGCATTTTTACCTTTACTTGTGCTGCATGACATTGCTTCTTGCCATATTTCATGATTCTAGGTCAACGGGAAGTACCCAATAGGTTTTGATTCCGGAACATAAACGACCGTATCTTTTGATTTCGTTGACATAGAAGTTTGATTTTTTCACTGCTTCAAGGGATTGCAGCCTTGAGTTTTTGAAATTAATTTCAACTTGATAACTACACGCGTTCCTGAGAAAAAGGATCTTGACAGACGGACAGACAGACAGACAACAAAGTGATCTTATAAGGGTTCTGTTTTTCCTTTTGAGGTACGGAACCCAAAGAACGGGGGGCGAACCTGTTGCCATCGATCTGGCACAAATCCAAGCTCCAGGCGGATACTGAGAAATTCCAGATTTCCAGATTTTTTCTTTATGCGGTTTATTTTTTAATCTATTGTAATGATTGTATTGTATTACTCGTTTAATTGTTCTTCTCCAATTTCCTCGATTGTATGAGATGATATCAAGCAGGTGTAGTTGGCTGCCTACATACTTATCACTTTTGCCCATTGTACACTTGTACAGTCCAAATAAAGGCTCCTTCAAACAGGCGCAACACGCGATAAAATCGCGCGCGACACAAAGGCACCGCAAGTCGCGCAACGAGCGGTGCTTTTGTGTCGCGCGCGATTCGCGTCGCGCCTGTTTGCAGGAGCCTTAAAGCGAAATAGCTCACGTCTCCGGGTCTCACGCTGTGTTCAATTGTTGATATAAAATATTTCAAACGAATGCTTCAGCGAACGGTTTCATACAGAAGCCAATAGAAATAGATTTTATGAACAGATTTTTAACTTTTCCATTTAGGAGTTCAAAACTACTGGCGTAAGAAATAGAGTTCAAAATAGAAAAAGTGTGTCACTGCAATTTCCTTCGAGAATAAATCACATCTGGAAATTAATAGAAGAAACCAGAACTTTGTATCGCGTTGAGTTGACGCCGTTTCAATATAAATATTTTTGTCAGTTGATATCTTAGAAGCATAGAGGCATACTGTCCCTATTTTTTATATTACCAATGTTTCCGGACGGCATCATTACTAACTGATCTACTGGAAATAAAATATGTTGGGGGAAAGAAAAATATTGGGCGGAGATCGAAAACTTGACAAAAGTATAATGGAGCATGAGGCGGCAAATTTTATCTGAAGACCGCTGTCATGTTGATTTTTGGGTTCGTTCTTGTTTCATCAATACCATTTTCTTTCAGTAAGAGAGAAAAAAAAATAAGACAGCCTTAATTATTTTCTCTTTTCCTTCGTCTGATTCAGCACCTCCACTATCTGTCACTGCTTTTAGTCGTATACAAAATTTCATTACGAGTTGATCAGAGCTGAATTTTTCCAGCAAGATAGCAATGCGGGCGGGAACGTCACCTCATCTACCAATGCTGTGGGGGGCGAGAAAAATGGCGGAGGCAGCACGGGCGGGGTCCGGTCCAGTCAGGTATCTCTCAGCTCCAATCCGGACCTGGACTTTCGCTACTCCGCCATCTTCACGGAGGTAGCGTTCTACCGCGGACGCCTGCTCTCCGTCAAACGAGTTCGGAGTCACCACATCGATATCAGCAGGGAAATCAAGAAGGAGCTTAAGATTGTGAGTCCATTTAAATTGAATAATTAGTACATTAACAGCCCGTGCCAAAGCAATCGTAAAACTACAATAAATTATCCATGAAAGTAAAAATGGAATTTAACCACTTAGTTTGGCTTTCGTTGACTATTAAACTCGGTAAAACTCAAAGAAAAAGATTTACCCAAGTTATAATAGAGTCTTTGTAATTTACTTTGATATATCCTTACGGCATTACGTGAGGATAGCTCAAAGCCTTCTCTCGGGCCGCAAAACAAACAACACATTTCTCTTCCAAGCCTTGTATGATGGAGGCACCGACTGAGACAAATCGCTTTAATACATTCGGATTTACTGAACTGACGCAGGTACTGACATCATACCTAGTAGAATAGAAATAAATAGGTGGGTATATCCCGCGATGTATGTTTCGTAATAATCATGTTTATGAACACCTTTCATCACAGAAAATTCGGTTTAGTAACATTGCTCTTATTATTAGCATTTTGTTTACTACTGATTTTCACTGGTACGCAACGAAATCGCACAAATATATCGATTCTTACATTAGGTAAGAATCGATATATTTGTGCGATTTCGTTGATCAAATTATGAAAGTAAATCATTGTAAAAATTACTTGAAGAAAATACTTTTCTAACACCTCAGAATAACTTAAAATAAAGCTTTCACTGTAGGTACCTAAATAACGTGAAGCACCAGTAAAGGGCGTTTGTTCAGGTGTGGATAAATACCTTCGTGGTTCGCACTAACTCCCACCTGTTTGTTCAGTTTCAGTTAAGAACCGAGTTTATTTGAACGTCCAATTGCAAAAACTGTAATAAAAATATTGGAAGTGCTGAACTTTCATTGTAACAAGTCCATACGACGACTTTAACCTTTAGCCATGTTTTAGTTCAATATAATAAATTATGACGAAATATGTTATTCTCTGAATTTTGGAGCGCGTGGGCCCCGCGGCTCTAAACAACCTTATTAGCATTCCTAACGACATGAGAAATATATCTATTAAGTATATATATATTGTACAATATGTACCTATCCCAATAACTTGTAGTGTCTAACATAACCCTATACTTTTGTACCTACTTGCTCGTTTTTTGTTGTGGAATGGAAGGAGTAGCGGGACTCTTTTTATTACTTTGACCCGCTCCAAAATTACGTAAATTTTACAGTTTTTTATTGGTGGGTAAGAACAATCCGTGTTGAGGTGTAAACCTGATGCTAGTGTAAGGCAATATCACTCTTTAAGATCTAAAAACCTACTAGTCACTTCTGTAGCCTACGTGACAACCCTACGTGAGCAGGCCAGATTTAACTCTATTTGGAATCGTGCCCGCTAAAATCAGATAATCAACAATTAGTGTAATAAACACCAATGTTGATTATCTGATTTGTGGTTTAATAAATTACTAGGTAACGTACGTCTACTACATTACGAAAGTTTTCAAAATCAGTTTACCAGATAACCTACACACTCAGTTAGGGGGCGTCTCCACGAGCGAGAGAATCGCGGCGATATTATCGTCGTGGCACGTATTTCTATACACTCTTAGCACGTGTCTCCACACGGCGATATCATCGCGGCAAAAATTTGATGGCACGGCGAGATTATCGCCGCGATTCTCTCGCTCGTGGGGACGGCCCGGCCCCTTACAGGTGATTTATAATACCTACCTAAAATATGTTGCATTGGCTTCCAATCTCAATAATTGAGTCTTTCTTTTGATTTACACAGAGCCCGCCTTTATAGTAGGTATCCTAGCTAAAGATAAACATTTCGTAGTAGCCTAGAGTAGGTAGGTATTCAGTAGCGGCACCCATCCCTCCAAATAAATAAAACAGCAGGAGGCTCCGCTTCATTTATATTCTGTATGTTCGCAATACTCGTAACATGCAGCGGTATCTACGAGCTATTGTTTCTGCAGCGTGTAATAAAATGTGTGTATCGGCAGATGCGGGATTTGCAACACGATAACGTGAACGGGTTCGTTGGCGCGTGTATCGAGCCGCCGAACGTTTGCGCCCTATCCGAATACTGCACTAGAGGCAGCCTCAAGGTAAAACACTGCAATAAATAATCAGCAAAGATTTGAATCTTTGGCATCAAACCGTTCTTGCTATTGAATACTTGGCGTTCCACAGGATATTCTCGAAAATGAAGACATCAAACTGGATAACATGTTCATCGCGTCTCTAGTTGGAGATATAATTAGAGTGAGTTACACATCCATTTTACCTTTACGCTTATTTTGCGCTCCAAATAGGTAAGATCAAAATCTAAGACAGTTCAAAACAGTAACCACAATAATGGTTACAGTTTTAAACTGTCGTAGATTATTAGCTTATTTATTTAGATCGCCCAGCAACAGAGGCTACACAATTATATGCCCGTTAACATACCTAAACAGGGACAAATCCAAGTGCGCGCTTTCAATTATAGGCATATGTCGATTTTGCCGACCCTAAACAAATTCCCAGCAGGAAATCCTATCACATTAATTATTAGAGCTGCCAATCCAATTGGCCTCAGATAGTCTTTGGTTAACTACCCGATCAACGGAGTGCCCAGAGGCCACAAGAGGCTGTTATGAAATCTAGGAGGCCGGAGCCTGCCGGGTCAGCGGGATTTCCGCGTTTTTGCCGGGTTACCGCTGGCCCAGAAACTAAAGGGCTAAGGAAGGAACACGGGTGGGTTTTAGTCAGTAAGAGTCTGACACTCCCTTCCGCTCCATCTAGAGCGGGAGGGGCCATTTGATGATTTCCCATCCATTTTTGTGAAAAAAAAGGCTGTTATGAAGTAGGTAAGTATTACTTACATAAACACTAGACTATCTCCATAATGTCCACTCTACTCACTCTACTCACTCCACTCTACTCAAACTCAATCTCAAACTCAAAGCACTTATTTCAACTAAATCTTGTACAGGCACTTTTCTAGTTGCCCAATCCAAAACGTAGATCTCTATGGAGAAGAACGGGCAAGGAACTCCATGGACACTTTTAAATCAAGATATTACAAAATCCTGAGTACATTATTCTTGTTGCTTCTATATGTGAGAACAATGTAAAAAAAGACACAAATGAAGAAACAATTCAAAATATAAGATTAAAAATAAGCCTTGGCAGTTAAGAGATGACCATGAGTCTCAACCGACGGCGCCCGTTCATGAACATGACGCGTGGATCAGCACCATCCAGCTCAACCAATTTGTAGGGAACGGAATTATCCAACACAAGCGCCACCTCTCTGATACTCTACTCTCTTTATCATGATGTCTTTGTCCTTCCTTAGGGCATGATCTTCATCCACGAGTCACCACTGCAGTTCCACGGCGCACTGCGACCGTCAAACTGCTTGGTGGATGCTCGCTGGGTGGTCAAGCTGGCAGACTTCGGACTGAAGGAGTTCCGGAAGGGTGAAATGCCTCCATCAGAGTCAAATGCATTGAGATCTCATATTGAAAGTAAGCAAGGATCTTTTATTTCTACGCCTTCAAAATATAAATAGCAGTGAATATTACAAAGTATTAGGAAAAAACCGGCCAAGAGCGTGTCGGGCCACGCTCAGTGTAGGGTTCCGTAGTTTCGCGCCCGTCACAATAAGTGTTCCCACTTATGAGTTTAAAATTGGGTATCCATTATGTTCGCGTAATAATCGCAGTCGATCATAGATCTTAAAATATTGGGATTAGATTTTAATAATTCTTTTTTTGTTTTTGTTTGAAAAAAGATGCGTTCAGGATAATAAAATATGTAAACGATGTTAAAAAAATGCTTGCATATACGATTATACTACAAACTTAGTCCAGAAATTATTTTGTACAACTTTTTGTCTTTTTGGTACAAAAACTGTTGTTTCCATCAAGTTCAAAATAATTTTCCTAGAAAGTCCTTATAAAGTTCTACTTTTCAGATTTTTTTCATATTTTCTAAACTTGTGGTTCAAAAGTTAGAGGGGGGGGGGGGGACGCATTGTTTTTTACTTTTGGAGCGATTATTTCCGAAATTATTGATATTATCAAAAAATGATTTTAGTAAACCCCTATTCATTTTTAAATACCTTTCCAACAATATATCACACGTTAGGGTTGAAATTAAAAAAAAAAATCACTTCCCACTTTACGTATAGGGGGGCTACCCTAATAAAACATTTTTTTCCTATTTTTATTTTACCACTTTGTCGGCGTGATTGATATACATATTGGTACTAAATTTCAGCTTTCTAGTGCTAACGGTCACAGAGATTAAGCGAGGACGGACAGACGGACAGACAGACATGGCGAAACTATAAGGGTTCCTAGTTGACTACGGAACCCTAAAAATGATCTGATTGGGCATCAGATCATTTTCGGATTTTTTTTTTCATTATTCACTATCATTTTTCACTACGTCGCCGTCGGAACACCGCGCCCCCCGTTCCGCGCGCCGCCGCTTCGGTCGATGCGTTTTTTTTTTCATTTAGAACTTGAAAGTGGAAAGCATTTTGTGGGTAGGTAATGATAATAATGGTAAATAAGGGCATTCTCCAAATTGACGAAAGTCTTTTAGGAGCAGAATGTTTAATAACGAAAAACGAGGTAAAAGAAAAGGATCGGTCGCCCGCACTTGGGGATGGGGCCCGCTAGTTAGGCATGGCGAGCTGATACCAGTCGGGGAACTCGGTGGTGCGGCGAATATAGGTACTAGTAGGTATCTCCCGGGCCCCCAACTTATGGTAGTAGAAGTAACAGTGGGGTTTTAGTAGGTAGGAGTTCGACATAACCCTCCGTTCTTCCCAGACGGAGAGCATCCATGAGGATTTCCTGACGAAGAAAAAAAAACAAAGGTCAGGGGCCAGGCCCCCCCATGGAAAAAAGCCCTAGATACGCCAATGATTCTTGGTTTAACCATATGGTTACCTAATAATGGCAATATGGATATCCATATTGCCATTATTAGGTAGGTCTCATGTTTGTTTTTCTTTTAAAGATCTAGCGTATTTGTCACCGGAGTTACTTCGCTCAGCGGGATGGGGTAAGGAGACAACCAACATGACAGTGGAGTTACACGACGGGTCTCCACAGTCTGACGTGTATGCCTTCGCACTGGTGCTGTATGAGTTACATACAAGAAGAGGTCCCTTCGGAAGTGATGCCCTCCCAGTACCCACTTTGCTGCACAGAATAGCATCTCCAGACCCTGCGACATACAGGTAGGTATGTGTCTGAGCAGGCAATGTTACTTTACTAACCAAGACGAATAAGGCCTGCTCAAGTGGACCCTTACTGCTTGCTAGACGCCAAATTAGACACTTAACAAAAAGTACCTAAACATTCGTTATTTTTTTATAGCCTACCTACCTAATTATCCAATTGTTTTTGCCACTGAGTCATATATCTAAATTAAAAACATTGATCAAAAATGTATTATTTCTAGGCCTCCATTGGACGCACTGACTGGTAGTTTTGACTGTGTACGAGAATGTTGCACTGAGTGTTGGACAGAAGAACCAACAGCTCGACCAGACTTCAAAGCTATCCGCACTCGGTTACGACCTCTGCGGAAGGGCATGTGAGTATCTTTACCAAATTGTTACAGATGTAGTGAACTGACAATCAACTGCAACCTTCCCGTGTTTTCATTTCAGGAAACCGAACATTTTCGACAACATGATAGCAATGATGGAGAAATACGCGAACAATCTGGAGGCATTGGTGGATGAAAGGACAGATCAATTACAGGAGGAGAAAAAAAAGACTGGTAATATCTTTAAATCCTGACAATATATTTTTTAAACACAAACACGGATTATTCTAATATCCCATTTTTTTTCAGAGGCTTTATTAGAAGAAATGCTACCAGCACCCGTGGCCGAGCAATTGAAGCGAGGTCGAAAGGTTATGCCAGAGAGCTATGATTCCGTGACCATTTACTTTAGTGATATTGTTGGCTTCACAGCCATGTCAGCAGAGAGCACACCATTACAGGTATGAGGCTCTCAGTCCATAGTTCTATGCTATGTTTCAGTTTACTCAAAACAACTTCAGTGCGTTCAAGCGCTTCGTAAAAGATAAACGATATCAGACGATGTGTTCTTTTTTACAGGTGGTCGATTTTTTGAACGATCTTTACACATGCTTCGATTCAATATTAGAAAATTTCGACGTGTATAAAGTGGAAACTATAGGAGATGCCTACATGGTGGTAAGTATTATTTAACACAACTTTCTTCATCTTTGGATTATAAATTATAATAAATGCAATTCTCAGGTATCAGGTTTGCCGATTCGCAACGGTATACTTCACGCAGGCGAAGTGGCATCAATGGCTCTGGCGCTATTGACTGCTACACGGGCCTTTCGCTTGCGACACCGGCCTGAACATCGACTTATGCTACGTGTCGGTCTACATTCAGGTACATAATAAACTGTTTTTCATCAATATCAGGAAACTATTTTCAAAATGAGGATGTGCTTGGTATCCGCCGTGTTGAGGTAAGAAACTAGCAACTCATCGTCATCTTTACATTGCCAGGTCCAGTTTGTGCAGGAGTAGTAGGACTAAAGATGCCTAGGTATTGCCTGTTCGGAGACACGGTCAACACAGCCAGCCGCTTCGAATCGACTGGGGCGCGTAAGTATTAGTTTTCATTTGGTTCAAATGTTACTCAAAAGTAACATTTTTTTTCTGCCTTCATCTAGCTCCATACTACCTACGGGACCGAACGATACCTATTTAACTTTCGTTGTATAATTTCAGCTCTAAAAATCCACTGTAGTCAAGCGTGCAAGACGCTACTAGACCAATTAGGAGGTTACATTCTTGAAGAGCGGGGTATAGTCTCGATGAAAGGCAAGCGTGACCAGGTGACATATTGGTTGCGGGGAGAGGAACCAACTGCTGCCGCTGCCAGAGCTCGGCGACGCGCTGCGAGAGACAATGTGCAGCCGCCTGGCAGCACGGACAAGCGAGGACAACGCAGCTCACTTAAGACTAGGAGCTGGAAGAATCAAGTCGGTGGACTACATAGGTAATGTTGGACTATTTTTTTTTTTGCTCTACAATATTTAAAAAAGTTTAGTGATTGAGGTCATTAGTCCCCTAATTTGACTAAACATAGACAGTCATTTATCCCCTTACTTTTTGTACAGATGTTGCAGTTTAGAATCTCCCAAAAAGTTGCGTTTCGCTTCCGGAAATCATTTGGAATCTCACACAGATGGTGTTCTACATCACCGGAGCGATGAGTATCTCATGGAAGTAAGTAGATGTCCCCTAGCACCTTTAAAGTCTTGATGATCGGGTATGAAGTAGGAATAAGAAATCTGTACTTTAATGTTTTCAGGTGGTTGGCGAAGGACGACTAGCTCCAACGCAACGCTGTGACTTATTAGAAGCACCCAACCTCCGGCAAGAGTACACGAGCGTGTCGTGTCCTATCATAGAGCACACGGAATGTATCCAAAACCCACCAACCCCCACCCCCGACACGCCACTCCTGGTGCAGGACACGTCGCCGTGTGATACCAAGCAGTGCGACATCAAACTGGTGATCAACGGCTGCTCGTACAACGAGCGCGACGGCGCCGGCATTCCACTGCTCGCGGACGCGTAATACGTGCATTTGTACTTACGATATAATCCTAGTCAATGGCAGCGACATGCATCTCTAGCTACTGCGACATCAAGCATAGCTCGATCCGAGTCGCGGTATACGTGCGAGAATGGTGGTCTCGTGAGCGACAGCGGAGTTCCGATTGTTCCCAACGAGTCACACTGTAACATGTGACAGTGTGACTCGAGTCACACTGTTACATGTTACAATGTGACTCGTTGGGAACAATCGCGGAGTTCTACCTAAAGGTTGGAGGTGAACACTCGTATTCAATCCGCCAGGACCTCACGATACCAGAACCGCATTTCTCGTTTTAATGACACTTAATGTAATTGTGATCTACGTCAGTATTATTAAGAGACCTTGTTCAATAGAAATTATTTAATAACATTAAACTTATTTCACAATTGACGGTAACATCGTTTTACTTACACATATTATTTACAACATCTCATATAATATACATATAATGTAACATAGTGCGTGCGCACAGCTGCTCAGACGGCGGACTCGGTGTCGAGCAGCGGCGGCGCGCGCAGCTCGGGCTCGCGCGCGCTGAACAGGCCGAGCAGCCACGACGGGATGGCGAAGCGCGGCGCCTTGCGCGCGCCCGCCTTGCCGTCGGCCACGTTCTCCAGCGAGCGCCAGCGCTTGTAGAACTCGATGTAGCTGGCCTCGGGCGCCTTCCGCCGCGCGCGCTCCTGCTTGGAGGACAGGCTGGTCTTGCGCAGCAGCGGACTGTCCTCGTCGCGCGGCGCCTCGTCCGTCACGATGCCGATGATGGTGCCGTTAAACACTGGGTCGCCGCACACCGTGGCCACGCCCACCTCGTGCTCGAGCGAGCGCGCCGTGTGCTGGCGACGCATGCGCACGTCGCGCGCGGGCAGCAGGTCCAGCGACTGCGCGCGCAGGCCCCAGCGCGCCGCCGGCTCGTCCGGCGAGCCCGAACACGCCGTAGACGACGCGATCGAGCTGAGCGCGTTCCTGCCCACAAGATCGCACATTACTGACTGCTGCGCCGCAGGTCTGCGCTGGCCAGCAGCGCTACGCGCGGGTTGCACGGGTAGGGCGCGTACCTGGGGCGCGGCGCGGCCGGCTCGCGCGCGCGGCGCTGCGCGGGCGGCGTCGCGCACAGCGGCGCGGGCAGCGAGCAGCGCGAGCCGCGCATGGCGTCGGCGTCGCGCGCGCCGCTGGACATGCGCTGCCGGATAGTACTGCCGCCGCCTCCGCCTGCATATACGGAATCTAAGTTATAGAAAATGAAATTAGTTCAGAAAGTAAATATAATTTCACATTTTTGCAGTGTGGTGGACGAAAAGAGTGTGATTGAGCAAATAGTAAATAACGATATTTAAATGTTTCAATTGAGGTAACCACACCACAAAAATGTGGATTTGACACACGACACACCACAACCGAGATAATACCTGAAAGTGATGGATGTCTGGAATCCGCCAATCTGGGGCTTCGTCTGGGTCGACGGAATAGTGGACGCTCCTCACCTTCGACGGCCCTCTTTTGTATTGCCTTCTCTGTTGCACTGACCAACCAGTACGTCTGGAGCTGTAACACAAAAACAAGAGTTACTAACTTAGTACTACTCTACCAAAAATCTAGACAGCTATCAATCGTGAAAAATAATATCATAATTTTAGGGTTTTACCCAGCAATGCTCATAGCCTTGCTAGTTTTAGGTGGAAAAAAATTATTTACAAATTTATGAAATAAGCGTATTAAGGCGTCTTCGCCTTACTATACTTACTACATTATTTGTAACTGACATTACCCAGCTGAGTGACTATTTCATAAAATCATGACATTTTAGCCAATTCTAACATAGAGTTTCATTGATGTTTATAATTCTGTAAATACGTATTTATACATACGATCGCGAATCATATTTTGATAAACATATAACATTTAGTTAGCGCAGCCTTCCCTGGCTAATTAAATTCGTCATTTCACAAACCTGCCCTTTCCCCTTGATAGGAATAGTCCCTCTTGGCTCGACGATATATCCGCCAATCTTGTCGAGTGCTTGCTTGCAGCTCGGCGATATGTGTATCTTGAGTGGCTCGCCGTTGGATTCCATGCGGGAGGCCGTGTTCACTGTGTCACCGAACAGGCAGTAGCGTGGCATTGTGAGACCGACCACGCCTGCTACTACTGCGCCTGAAATACGAATATTTTCGCATTAACTATACGATTTTTCAAAAGACTTTACACAAAAGATGCGATGAGAAGTATGCTGCCGTCGTATCTAAAATAATTATTTAAGGTTTTGACCGCGGGTTCATTTCATTTCTAAAAGTTAAAACGGAATCTTTACAAAATCAGTTTTTTTTTGTACTTTCCTAACACATAAAATATTCAAACGGATCAGAATTTCTATGAAATTATCTGTAGGATAACTTAATTATTTATTTATCTAGAACTAGCTGCGTCACGCGGTTTCACCCGCGTAAGTTTCGATCCCGTGGGAATATCGGGATAAAAAGTATCCTATGTGTTAATCCAAGAAATGGTCTATCTATATGCCACTTTTCATCTAAATCTGTTGAACGGTTTACGATTGATTGAGTAACAAACATCCAAACATCTTTACAAACTTTCACATTTATATTATTAATAGGATAAGCGCACCAACATTACTGGAGCTTATCTGGAGGTATACAGAATCCCTTCTGACATCGACGAGCAAAAATTTCTATGCTAGAGGGTGTAGGTTACAGTAAGCGCGTCGATGTATGCCACAGGGTGGCATAACAAGCATAAAACTTACCAGTATGAATTCCTATCCTAAGCTTGAGTGTTTCATTTGGTCTATGAGATATTTTGTGACTTTTGACTGCATTCAACAATTCCAGCGCCATGGATGCGATCTCACCCACGTGTCTGTCGCTGTTCCTTATAGGAAGACCAGATACCTGGAAGATACACGATATGATAATTTTAATACCTATTTTGTTATTTATAGGAAATATTTTTTAAAAACCAAAATCGAAAAAAATCGTTTCATGCCCCAAAATATAACTTACCACCATGTAAGCGTCCCCAATAGTCTCCACTTTATAAACATCGTAGCCTCTAATTATTCTATCAAACACAGTGTACAGATCGTTGAGAAAGTTCACGACCTGGAGTGGAGTACTCTCGGCTGACATGGCGGTGAACCCGACGATGTCACTGAAGTAGATGGTGACCGAGTCGAAGGACTCCGGCTCGACGCCCTCGCCTGTCGTCAGGCGACGCGCTACCGACCTGCAACAATTATCCACATATACACCTCCCTTAACACAAAGGCCTAAACCATTCATACTTATACGACATTCTGACGAAACACAATATCACTCCAACTTACCAACTATTTCAAATCATGCTGCTACTTGATACTGTAAGCTACGGATAAAACATAACACTAAAAACCTTACAGATATGTACATTTCAATCACAGGCACTAAAGTAATAAAATCTTAATTTATAAATAATATTAGATAATATACTACAATATAACAGTTTGTACTTAGATATAAAAAGTACTGAAATTATACTAATTTATAAATTGATAAATATGTACTTAAAATACTAGAAGTAGGTACTATTATTGTTAAGCATGCTGATCTATAAATAAAAATTATCAAAAGTGCAGTGTAACTTAAAAAAGAGTCCACTCTTGTCCCAATACTGAAGGTCACCATAGAAACGCTACAAAATCACTTGCAACAAGCTATAAAACCAGTTAACTACTTGAAGAAAACTTCCATCACCGACAACGACGTTACGTTAAACCGCCACAGAACCCCAAGCAAGCTCTATAACTACACAAACTCTGTTAATGAAAGGTGAGCCACGTGTATCACAATGTCGGTACATTTCAGTGAAGATTGTGACGTGAGCCTGCCACCTGTGTGAGGCAAACCATATTAAACTACAATCACCAATAGGGAGTTAATTACCTCAAGACATTTTCACGACATTTCTATAATGGATTCAACCTCCACATCTGGAAAAGAACACAAGTACAACAAAGTGAATACATTAAATTTTTAGAGACGTACCACTGTTTTACATCAAGTCCATGTCGATGTTTCATGTTTTTGATGAATGAACTATATTATGTGTATTAGTTTATTTATAGTACCATTATCAATCTGAGCTAATACTATTTATTTAAAGCGTCAATAATGCTCATGATTCAATATACACTACATAACCTACAGTGTGGTTACTTCTATACATAAATCACGCCATGTATGTAAGATAATACACTCCCATTTTATTTTACAACACACTCTTTACATAACAACAAAATATAGTGACGTAAATCGAAACCATTATTCCTGCAATAAAAATAGCACATTATTACTGGTCGACTCGACTGTTAACAATTTCAAGTACCTACTTGTACGGAGATTCACAAAACGTCTAAGTTAGTTATCACATAGTGGCGATGAGACTTGGACTAAATGTAAACCAGTACGCACACTACTGCGACATCCAGGTATGTGATACAGCTTGTTGTATTTGCGTCTTCCTCAACTGTGCTCACATGTATGTATATTATTATTAATTACACCGATTACATAACAAACCTTCAAATTAGTAATAATATAACGATTAGATGACGCTAACATAGAACACCAATGTACACAGAATATTAATGACATGTACATGCACATTTCACGATGGTCACCAGTCGCGACTGGGCCGTGAATAAGCACAGTAAAGCTTGTTTCTTTTAATGCATTCTGAGACACAAAACTTTATACTAACGTTCAAAGATGCGAAAATAGTTATTGACATTTACTGATGCGGAAACAGTTTTTATATACAAAACTTATAACTTGAATACAAATTGTATTTGGTACAACAGTATAGTGTATAAAAGCTAACTTACTTTGGTAGCATCCTATGTAATAAGTCTTCGGTTTTCTGTTTCTCTTCGATCAATAGCCTCGTTCTCTCGTTGACTAGTTCTTCTAAATTATTGGCATATTTCTCCATCATGTCCATCATTTGGTCCATTATGTTTCTTGATCTAGAACATTCAACCAAAGCGTTAACTTAGCATACACAGCAATATATCGATAAGGTTCAAAATCGTCTACCTCTACATGATGTGAAAAAATTATAAGGAAAGTTCACTCACTTTCCAGACTTCATTTTCTTGAGGCGGCTTCTAATGATGGGGAAGTCAGGTCTCAAGTTGGGGTCTTCAGCCCAGCAGTCTTTCATGCACGCGACCACGTAGTCCTCAGGAGCGGGGTCTAAGCAGTCTGTGTCAGGTCGAAACAGCTCCTCGCCGTCCAACTTAGGTCTCTTCAGACGCTCCACTATATCTGAAAAAATAACCAAAATTTCAATAACTCATAGATCTTTTACAGAAATCATCATCTGCTTAACCTTTTCCCAACATGTTGGGGTCGGCTTCCAGTCTCACCGGATGCGGCTGAATAGCAGTATTTTACTGCTTATCTGACCTCTACAACCCAGTTACTTGATGATACGATACCCCTCGGAAAGACTGGTTGTCAGACTTTCGGGCTTCTGACGACCCATAACGACCGCCAAAGATCCACGAATGACACCCGGGACCAACGGCTTAACGTGCTTTGCGAGACATGGAGGGGTCGTCTTGATATGTAAAGATGGTCACCCAACCACGGACCAACCACGGCAAGCATAGCTTAACCTAATCGATCGACCCGTGCCGCTGTTAATATTTACCACCAGCCCCTCAGATCTTCTACAAAAATAAGACTTATAAAACGGGGGAAACTGTGATCATAAACGAAGATTAGCAGATAAGCCCTCTAAGCACCTAGCTCGCATAGGTGATCATCGACCGCATACGCTGCGCTATCGTAAGGTTAAAACCGCGTTAAGGCGACGATAGTTTCAATACAATCACTTCTACATCAATCATCTGATACAAAACACCCTGGAAGGTGCAGACTTACCCTTAGGTTCCGTCCCCGTCAAACCAAAAGGCCCTCTTCTAGCTATTATTTCATAGAGAATGATCCCAAATGCATAGACATCGCCTTTCTGCGTACCACCAACCGTGCCGTTGGGGTTGTCCATCTCCCTTAGCAACTCCGGAGCCTTCCATAATAAGCCTGAAACAACAAAGCGCGTTCTTCAGAATTATATGTAAAATGATTCAGAAGTATATGTTAAATGATTCAGAAGTATATACAAAATGATTCAGAAGCATTATATAAAATCATTCAGAAGCACAAAATATTCTGATTTTACAAAACAAGTTATGTTCATCATACCTCTATAATATTGGTGCTCCCCTATAAATTCGTTTTCAGCACAAGCTCTAAGCTCGTGGAGTCCAAAATCACCAACCTACAATTGAAATTAATGTTTATTTGTAATTTGTATGCTGTTTCATCGCTTAGGCATCGACAGTAGTATAATTTCTCTGGTGCAAATTAAAACGTAAAATAAATAAACTGACCTGAAGCATCCACCTAGACGTAACAACACAATTCGAGGATTTGAGATTTCCGTGAAAAATTAATGGCGAAGTATGAATGAACATCATACCCTGTAACAAAATAACACCATGTCAAAAATACAATATTGCAAAATAAAATGTGTTAAAATATCAAATTAAACATACCTTTATGAGATCATGAATTAGCGAAGATATGAACATTTTGTCCAACTTTATATCTTCATTTTCGATTATATCCTGGAAACAACGTAATATTGATTAAATTTAATATTATCACTTCACTTTGATGGTATCGTCAAAGTCGCGAGAAACACCTGGATGAGAGATGCACGGAACCGGGAACTATGGCAGAAAGGGAGGCCGATTCCCAGCAGTACCCACTGCCGGGCTGAAATGATGAATGATGATGATTTTACGTTTTACCGCTGTGAATCTACTAAAGAATTCGAACGTGTATTCTCCATCATCGTCATCATCATTTCAGCCGAAAGACGTCCACTGCTAGATATAGGTTTTGTGCTTCTCGCATCCAACGGGTTCCTGCGGCCTTCACAAGGTCGTCGGTCCGCCTTGTGGGAGGCCTTCCAACGCTACGTCTTCCGGTACGCAGTCGCTACTGCAGAACCTTTCGGCCCCGTCGGCCATCTGTTCTGCGAGCAATCTGCCCTGCCCACTGCCACTTAAGTTTGTCAATTATTCGGGCTATGTCGGTTACCTTGGCTCTCCTGCGGATCTCTTCATTTTCGATTCGATCACGCAGGGAAACTCCAAGCACCTCAGCTCTCCATTGCTCTTTGAGTGACTTTTAGCCTTCTAATAAGGCCCATTGTAAGTGACCACAACGTGTATTCTAATCGTTAGTAATCCTGTGCAATACTTACATACAAGCTCCCTTTGGCACAGTAGTCAGTGAGTATAAGAACGCGCAGTGGCTCCACCACAGCACCAATGAATGAGTTCAGGTTGTCGTGACGCAACTCTCGCAGTAGGCGCATCTCCTTCATTATCTCACGTGGAATGTCCTAGAAAACATATGCTATTTCAACATACTGCACATAATATAATACTTAGAAACTATGTGGGTAATAAACTAATGATAAAGTAGTGTCAATTTTAAATGATTCAAGAGAAATTATCAACTCTGGTTGAAAGGCATGAGACGTTCCGGTATAGTATGTTTATCTCATGAATCGATGCGCGCTTTACTTGTGGTAACCAAGTGTACAAATACGCTGTGAATGTGTGCGTGAAGACGAGTAGCGTAAGCACATACAGGGCCGTCTTAACGTGCGAAGTGCGAGAATCAGCCTGCTCCCTCTTTACAACAAAAAAAATCGGTTAGGTGCCCAAATTGTCACCTATTTAGTTCATTAACTTCGAACTGACTAACAAATGGCAAAAGTTGTTTTAATGGCAAAGATTCTACTTGAAAAGCTCTTTTTCTTGTAGTAATAAGAGGCTTGCACATCGCAAGTCGCAAATACCTAAAACTGCATGAGGCGTATATAAACAATATTGTTGCCTTCATTTTTAAAGGTGTAATGAATATTTTAAAACTGATTATGATTACGCATGGTATGTGTAGGTATAAGGCGATTGGCTTGCGCCCCTAAAACCCTGCGCCCGGGTGCCACGCACCCTTGCACCCCCGGGTAAAGTCGGCCCTGCACATAACACTCACACGCACGCACACTTCCAACTTCGCCATCGTGTCGGACGGTACCGAGACCTCCTGCGATTTACACACTTCGTGAGATAAAAATACTAAACCAGAAAATGATCGATGCACTTACTTTCTTTTTGGAGAACTTGAGCTCTTTGATCCTGACAACATTCCCCTTAAACTGCGCTGTTGTCGTGAATATCTGCGTGCAGCATTTGCTCTCGCACGATATCCCGCTCGCTAAACTCAGCTGCAACATAAACAATTTATTCGAGGAACGCCAATTTTCGACCATCTAACAACCACATAATAGCACACAAAGTCTGCACTGTTTACACAAAAGCTAGCGCTTGCCTGCGCGTCTATTTCTGGTAAGGGGTTACCTTACTAGGCGACCACACGAGCCCACTGCCCAAATATCCAGCTATTTCTTGTGGGTCTATCTTCCAGAGGAGACCCTCGATCTCTTGCTCGATCTTCCACTTGCGGTATATGCTGATGGTGACGACCAGCGCGCAGAACAGAGTCACGGCCAGCGTGCCTGCGACCACCAGCGACGTTATTTGAGAATCGTCTTTGGGACACTTCTCGTTGAGAAACCCACAAGACGGTTCGTCTTCGGGTTTCACACTGTCGGGCCAGTCGATTGGTAGACGAGGGTTTAGTTTATATTCCTGAAAAAAATATTTCATCTTGTTTTATCCGTGTCAAAAAAGGTTTCATTTTTTAGTTGCATTACACGAACGTGCGTCAATCATTCCAATTTATACCTTATGACAATGGCAATTCACGAATGACGTCATGTGACTCCTAAGTCACATGACGTCATTCGTGAATTGCATTATCTATAATATCTCCTCAAAGAATGGAAGGTGTACTCACAGGAAACTCTCGTTTATTCTGATGCTGGAAGTGCCCAACGGGTATCATGCTGTATGTACAGTTGACGTCGCCGTCGCGGTACTTGGTCGGCTTGAACGCTAACACGGAGAAATTGCCCTCGGAGTCCGCTCGCTCGTCCAGACGAATGGACATGCCCGATATACCTGCAGGAAGTTCCATATTCTAACAACGTAATAATTGGTGACATTAATTAATATTTCGATGATATAGGCCGTTTTCAAAAAGAATTCTCGTATCTTTAGAATATTTAAAAAGGTTAAAAACTGTTCTGAGAGAAAAAAAAACAACAAGCAGTTATATAGTTTGAGTCAAAATGGGAATCTGCACTCAAGGATCTAAGTCCTGCTTATTTTTATTTAAAAAATTGTGGTCAGCCACAAACTTACTTTTGTATGGTGAGCTTTGAATCATCTTGGCGACGATACGCGTTCCGTTCGTGGCGATAGCATTTAGTTTAAACATCGTCAACATTTCACTGCGAGTCTCTTCCTTTATGATCTCATCCAAAGCTTTCGCGTAAAGTTTCACCGAATCGTATAAGTAGGCAGCGTAAATGGAAACAAACTGTAAACAGAACATTATGTTGAGATACACGTTATTGACTTATTAGCGTTTGTTATGTTTAGCTAAAAGCTTATCGTTAATGCTCCATTAATGGCAACTATTTTTAGGCATACAGATACACATAGCTGTACAGATGAAAAATGAAAAAGTTAAGCACGATTGGGACCATTCTTGTGTGTGCAACGGAAAGGGCTTTGACGGTCCATGGCATACCTACCTGTCCCCCATTTTTTTTTTCAAAATGGCGGCTACGCTTGGTTTTAAACCCCGTAAAGCATCACGTTTCCGAGATATTAATGTTCAAAGTTGCAACAAGATGTAAGCAAGTTCAAAAAATATGGATGATTTTAACGTGATCAACTTTGAACGTTAATAACTCGGAAATGTGACATTTTACGGGGTTTGTTCTTATTATGTTTTCTGTATGCATTGATGTCAGCTATCGATTTATATAGGTATCATGCGTAGCCGCCATTTTGAAAAAAAAAACAAAATGGCGACCAGGTACGTATGGCCAGGCTCCATATAAAAATCTTCAATCCCCTTTGAAAACGTACCATATCCCCAATATGCAGGGAAATTGCGTAACCTTTTTGTTCTCCCACTTTACTTATTCTTTAAGCACACTCACACAAAATATATTAATTATTATTATTAATATTTCATGCAAATTGGGTCCTGATCAGTGACGCAAGACAAGAATGCAGCAAAAGTGAATGAACATTACATGTAACACCCTCGTGTCCAAAACACAAAAATCAGAATAAATATAGCCATAAACATAATTTCTGTTTCAATTAGATTTGCAATTGTAATATTTACGCCTGGCGAACAATGTGACGACGGTTTAGTTAAAACAATAAGGAAAACGGAACTATTTAACATTACTGACAAATACGCAGAAATTATAGTAGAGTGTTACGTTACCTTTTTTTTCTTAATTATTATTATTAATATTTCATGCAAATTGGGTCCTGATCCTGAGCACCCAAAATTAAAACAACTAAGTACCTTATTAAACTTATTCCCGAATATGGAGTCTTTGAACTTGAAGGGCTTCATCGTGTTGTACTTGCGCACTTTGTTGGTGAACTCCTCGTAACTACTGGACGGCTCGGACGAGACCACCACCAGTAGCGACTGCGCTCGCTTCTTGAACTCTAGCGTGTTCGGACATGTTAGCTTCGTTCGGTCCTCCGTTTCTGTAATAAAAATTAATTTAAACATAATCACAGGATTTCTGTGTTCTATGTCGTATAAAGAAGTGTCAAAGTCATAACGTTCTAGTGCGAAAAGAGAATGGCGCTGGCACTAAACATTCTATATAACTACATCTCTTTTTGTCACTGGAACAATGACTCCCCTGGATGATAGACCCTGGGCTTTACGACAATACAAAACCGCAAACCGAATCATATTTATACACATTTATAGATAGTTTTAATACTTTATTGTTCCGTACGGATATTAAACGGACAAGGCGCGCGATCTAGAATTGATAGCTTATTTCTCTAACATCGTAAAAGGAGAAGTATAATTAAGTCTTTCCACAATACTGAATAAGCACATTACAAGCTATGAATACGACACAAGTGACGCAAGACAAGAATGCAGCAAAAGTGAATGAACATTACATGTAACACCCTCGTGTCCAAAACACAAAAATCAGAATAAATATAGCCATAAACATAATTTCTGTTTCAATTAGATTTGCAATTGTAATATTTACGCCTGGCGAACAATGTGACGACGGTTTAGTTAAAACAATAAGGAAAACGGAACTATTTAACATTACTGACAAATACGCAGAAATTATAGTAGAGTGTTACGTTACCTTTTTTTTCTGTTAAGCGTAAATGTCATATTACAAGCATTTTATTTACTCACTTATAAGATATTTCAAGGCTTCTTTAGGCGAATATGTCATCATATCCACGAAAATGACCATGTATTCGCCCTTGGAGAACAGCTGGAGTGATTCCATAGCAGTCATCATTTCTATGAGACCAGACGTAGAGCCCAAGAACACGTATACTGAAAATAAAAGGGGTTTTGTTACTTATATGACATGTAGTCTATGGACACATATGTTAACTGTCAATCATCATAAGATAAAAACAGCAAAAGAGTAAAAGTCCGCAGTTTATGCTCTGCCTTTTTGCCAAGGAAAGGCAAAGAACGAGAACAAAAATAGAGCTCTGCTGATCCCACCTAGTGCTTTAGAAGTATGGACTCGTTACTATAGCAACAGAAAGCCAATAAAAGAAAAACATCTAATTTACTCACTTCTGGTCTTATTCTTGGTATCCTGTATGAACTGGTACCAGAAGCCAGGCGCACAGCAGGTCATCTTCTCCTCGCAGCACTTGAAGGAATCTATCACCGGCCGCTGATGGTTCACCGTCATATTGTTCTTCTTCGCGTGGTTCTCCAGCGTCAGCGCCACCGTCACCCACGACTCCTCGTACAGAATGGAGAACTTGTTCCATCTGTAGTACCGTAGGAGCGATATTACGGATTTTGTTGCCTGTAATTAAATAACAGGTAATTAGATTAGGTTGTGCTCTTCATGCTGGTAAAGAATCATCATTCAGCTCAAAGACTTCCATTGCTAGATATACGCCTTTACCAAACGTCGCCACATCAACCGGCCCTGTGCTTCTCACATCCAGCGGGTTCCTACGGTTTTCACAATGCCCACCTTGTGGTATATGGTATCTATGATCTTTGTAGAGTATAACAGTGTTTTATGTATGCATCCATTGAATAAAAAATCATAGTGACCTCCAAAATTAAATGTGTATTTCGGAATAACTGAATGCAGTTTTAGGAATCATAATGGATAACTTTCTCAACGAATTGTAAATCAATGTCGCACCAGCTATTATCCATTCAAAAGTAGGAGGTAATAAACAACATAAATTATACTATATCTACACAATTCTTGCGCCCGATAGGGTTCCCCAACGGTAAAAACGAAGAACAATTTGACCCCTTTAGACTTTTGACCCCATTTGTGAATTTTAAAAAGTCTTCCTTAGTGCTCACCTTCGTTATAAATAGATAAAACTCAAGCATCCAGACCCAGTGTAAATTGCATGCATCCAGACCCATGATATATGGATACATGGGTATTATTTAACTAAAAATAGATCTCGCGTAGATTAAAATAAGTTATTGCTTACCTGAGCGCCAGGCGGCTCCAACCTCGCAAAGTTCGACAATGTCGAAGTTTGGTAATCGGAACATCTCTGAAACAAATAAACAATAAGGTACAGGAAGGAGAAACAGGAAGGTACTGGAAGCTGTCAAAATATTGATGTTATCAATATTTTGACAGCTTCCAGTACCTTCCTTACCAAGGGTTTTATTATCACTAATAAACACTGTTATCAAATATATTTGAGACATCGAAGATTAAAGACACGTGGAAGGAATTGCATGCATATATTGCAAAGAAAACACATTGATTGATTGATGAGGAATTTTTTGAAACCTTATAATTTTTGCCCCCTTTTTGACACCTATACACATTATAATTTTATTTTTACTAGATTGTTACTTTTCAACTTGTAAATTATTGTGTAGTGTATGTTCGTATTTAAAAAAAAAATACATTTATAAGAAAGAAGTTATAATTTAATCTCTTACGACCATATTTATCATCTACATCTAGTAATAGATGATTATTGAAACATTAATTTTAACCGTTAAGAATTACCATTTGGCGCCCTACTAGTGATCACTTTGACTTTAGAAAGCCACTTATCACTTTGTTCCCGCAAATATACCTTAGATTATCCTGTATCACTTAAGACGTATTTAGTAGAGATAAAACGACTTTCCGGCCAATTTTGCTACCCGGCCGGATACAGGATGGTAGCTCATTATTCGGACGGATACTGCATTTTCAATTAATTACGACGTTTTCTTAATATGGTCTTTATTTATTTCATATTATCATGCCTCACATCCGCGAGACCACACTCAAAATAGGCTATTTTCGGCCGACTATAGGATGCCCGGATATACGGTACCCGGCCAAATCGAAATCCGGATTTGCCACAGCACTTGACGTTGGCTCGAATATAAGACACATTATTTTATATTAAATAGTTGGAACCTGCTGGTACACAATCTAGGCGGTAGGCGGGTCTAATGCACGTGCGTGATGAAATATGCAAAAATCTAAAACCGCTCTTACTGCTTAAAAAAACTCATTATGCTTACATAAGAGATCATGGGCAAGTTCCTGGACTGTGCGATGATCGCCTCTGTGTGGCAGCGGCCCTCAGGCCCGAAGAAGGCGACGACGCCCGAGCAGCTCATGTCAGTGAGCAGGCGTGTCGCCGTCACTGTGTCGAACTTGGTGTCATGCCATTCTAGAAACAACTCCACGTCGGGCAGTAACTCTGTGTTGTTGTTCAGCTGGAAAAAAAATGAGGCTTATTTAAACGTACTCAAATATTATCGAACGTTAAATTGATTATTATTAGTATTACAGAAATAACTGGGATTAATGGCCTGGTTCCCTTTCCCGATAAGTAAACCTTCCGGTTTAAACTTCTGCTGGTACTTTCATAACCAGCGCTTGCGAAAACAGGGATAAGGGCTACTTGCCTGTGGGATAACTGTAACCACATAGATATTTATTTATGTGAGGAATTCTAAAGTTAAATCAACTTGTTTGCCCTCGAGTCAAAAATAGCTACGGAAGTGTAGATATGATTTTGCGCTGATCAAACAAAGTTTTATCATTGTACGACTCCAACCGAATTTATAGTGACATTTATACTTCTAAAAGTAGTGAATGTAATTACATCGCTTGGAATTTAAACATAAAATACATTCGAAACCGCATTGGAATCAGTTTAGCATTACAGGCCGGTACATGTGATTTAATGTGATACTAAAAATATTACACGGTATGCGAGATGAGGCTAATGGAAAGATTCATACACAGCGTCCTTGGTTAGATTTATTTTAATGAGTATTTCCTATTGGGTATTATCTGAATTATGGTAATGGGTAGTTATGCGAGCAGACCTCCTCGAGGGCAATGGAGAGTGCCCCGGAGATAGTAAGGCCCTGTCGGTCGCGCAGTTCGCCGGTGATGCAGGGCAGGTAGCCGATGGTAAGATTGAATTTCTTGTTGGCGGCCAGCGAAGGCTCGGCCAATAGGCTCAGCGCCGCGAGTACCAGCACCCGCGCGCCGCGCCACATGCCGTCGCCTTCACCACGACACGCTCACCTAGGGTACACAAGCAAACACATAAATTAAACAAGATCCTAGGATTCAGTAAGAGGTAGTTCTGTGAGAGTTGACATGGGAATCATAGGATATACGATGTGTTTACCTAGACCAAAACCTAGAGAAGAAAGGCTAGAAATGTGACTATATAATGTAGGGATAATAGGTAATACGGGCTGGTGTCCGCAACTCCACGTCAATGCGCGTATTTTGCGTACGGGAATGTAGGGATATCTGATAATAACAAAACTACAAATCCAATATAATCGTCTGATGTGTATATTCTACGAAAACAAGCGAAGGGAATTAACCCAAAAAAAGACCAAGGAGAACTGATTAATTAGATGTCATCTAATTAGAATAACTAGGGCTATTTTATACGGTGTACTTGGTTGCAGAAAGCATTTTCCCTATGGCGACATCGTATCAAGATAAACCCAGGGGTTTCATAAAACTTCAGAGTCATTGTCCTATTACGATAAGAGGATGATTGGTTGATAACAGACGTTCTGAAACAGTGTGCGCTTTGATCTCGCACAGCAAACGTAATTATTGTGATGGCAATTAAAACTTATCATGATAAACATAGTTATGTATTTGTCGTGAACTTAAAGAAATTAATAATTACAATCTAATAATAAACACTTTTTAATTATTCGTTTGCTGCGAAAATTTCTATAATCTACTGCGAACGCGAAAACGACATATATACGTGGTTTTCGCGTTCGCAGTAGATTGTAGAAATTTTTTTAGGAGCTATGTTAGTTGTGTTTTTTTTTTTTTAAGTTATTTAGAATATATTCTCTACACTGCATGATTGCAGCATAGTAAACATATAATGTATAATGCGTATGAGATTAGTGTTGCAATAAAATCACAATGTTATCATTTATACAACTTTATCATTTTTACAACCACAGCCAAAGAATAATAGCTATAACTACAGACAAACTAATACAAAGGTACAGTTACCCCAAAGCATAGCTATCTCAAACAAAACAGGAAAACGAAATACAAACAGTCACTTGCACCTTTAATTTTACCTCTGAATCTAACAAAAAGAGCATCGCATTAAACTAAAAAAAAACAACCAGTCGGAGTCGGAGTCGCGCACCGAGTGCGCAAGCACGGGCGCAAGTCCGACTCGCACTTGACTGGTTCCGTACAAACTACAAATTCGTAGGTATGTAAGACCGGCCATACACGGACTGCTCCAGCAGTAAGCCAGCGATCAACATACACGGACTGCTCGTGCAGTCAAATTCAACCGCTTGAAGCTGCCATTGATTCCTGCCTGCTTGCTGCTGCAGCAGTCGGTATCAACTGCTCTGCGGTTTTTATTGCCGGCCTGAACCCACGCATCGTGGAATGTAGAGCGCGGCCGGAGGTAACTGCGCGAGAACAGTCGACAGCTCGAGCAGTCAGTGTATGCCTGGCGACTGCGTGACCGCACGATGAAATTCCACCGCGCTGCCGACCGCCTGAAGCAGTCGCGACTGCTCAAGCGGTTCCGTGTATGTGTGTACGTAGAAGACTGTAGTTTGCTATGCAGTAGCAGCATGAAGCAGTCGATACTGGCTGCTTCGAGCTATCCGTGTATGGCCGGCCTAAATAGTTTATCACGGTTTTTTTTTTTATGTAACTACTTTACGGTTTCCGGATTTTTCCTTTATTTGTGCTACATGACCTTGCTTCTTGCCAAATTTCATGATTCTAGGTCAACGGGAAGTACCCTATACATTTTGATTCTCTTGAGTGTCGTAATAAACGTTTTGTGCATATAAGGTAATTTAGAAGTTTGATTTTTTCAGACTTTCAAGGGACTGTAGGCCTGAGTATATTGGTTGTAATTTCAACTCGATACCTCTACGTGTTCCCGAGATAAAGGGTCTTGACAGACAGACAGACAGACGAACAACAATGTGATCCTATAAGGGTTCCGTTTTTCCCATTTGAGGTCCGTACCTCAAATTAGTGCACGTGAAAAATACAGTTTTTAGGGTTCCGTAACCCTAAAAACTGTATTTTTCACGTGCACTAATCCATACTAATAATTAATATTATAAATGCCACAGTATATTACTATATTATAATACCCGTGTCTTACTTTTCACGCCTAAGCCACTTAACCGATCGTTATGAAATTTTCAAGATAGGTAGCCTGTGACAACAACATTCATTGCGTTATCTACGTAGTTGAGCAGACACATTTTTCGAACATATTTATGAAGCAATGGATTAGTAATATCCTAAATGTAAAATGATTCAGATTGTGATTGAAAGTGCACACAATGACACACAATGTTATGTGACACAATTAGGGTGCTGGAGATCATAGGTCACTTTTCAATTTAGATCGCAGATCTAAGTCGCGGACAACAGATAATAGGTAATAATTTTATAATATTATAAATGCGAAAGTACCTCTACCTATCTATACAATGTTACTTGTTCACGCCTAAACCACTGAACCGATCGTTATGAAATTTGATAGATAGGTAACCTGGGACCTGGAGAAGATCATACTAGATCGGTTTTCAATCTGGATCGCAGACCAAAGTCGCGAACAATAGCAAGTAGGTAATAATTTTACAATTTATCGAAAGATTACATGATGGCGAGAATGAGCGTGTCTATTTCTGTAACTCAATAAAGGGAAGTCTTCCTGCAGCGCGTTTTCCGCCCTCAAATGTAGGAATTGCTTCCATGCTGTCAAGTAAGTAATTGGCTCGCAGCCGGCGACCGATTAGACCAATTGACGTGCCGCTGTTTTGACAACATGCACCTCGTCTTCTAAAAACTTGTCTTCAAGGCATGCCATGTAGGTAAACCAACATTTTGAGGATTTGCTTGCCAGTTACATTTTATTTACTACTTCATTTCATATAGGTAGTTAACTAGTGATGTCTTATGCCAGATAAGTATTCCAGGTGGTATGTAGCAGTATAAATTTCACGTCTGTCGTACACATTAACGCTATCTACCCCCAGAGTCAATAACCGCACGTACCCTGCCCGCGTTGCGAGATGCCGCGGAGTCAGCATGTTGGTTGGCACCTAGCAGGCTAGGCTGCCCGCGCGCACACCGCACAATGTCAGGCTAGCCCAGTGTTGCCATGTGCACCGTAATTACGGTAACTTCACCGTTCTCAGCAAAAATTTACCGCCTACCGTTGAAGCATGACAACGGTGATGATATCTACCGTTATCTTCAAGGATCTAATTTTTTATGATGAAAATTATTTAGGAGCTAGCAATTTTACTTATATGGACTTTTCTTACATTTTAAAAACACAGTCTCTAAATTGGCAATACGTTTTGCTCTATAGAATAAAAAAACCCGCAAGAGAGCCTTGCACCTATTTTTACACTATTCCCTAGACTGACCCCAAAGGCCTTAAATGAACAGCAGGAACTTGATGACGAATGGCGGAGGCTACTGATTCACTTACCAAGAGATTTAGATGCAAGCCAGCATCCTCCTGATAAATTTTGGCATCAGATTGCGCAAATTGGCGATGAAAACGGCAAGGTTTTTAAGCAATTACCGGCGTTTATGCTTGCTATGCTTTGTTTGCCGCACTCTAATGCTGAATGCGAGCGTATATTCAGCAAAGTGAACGATATAAAGACAAAAAAACGTAACAAACTGATAACCCGCTCAATAAAAGGAAATCTCATGACACAACAATCCATCAAAAGGCACGGACAAAACTGCATTCAATTTAAGCCTGATGATGAAATGCTCAAACGATTAAATCAGAATATTTATAAAAATGAGGAGATGTTAGTATCGGATTCAGATTAGTAAGTTCTAGAGTCAGTTACACTTAGGTAATGTTATGATATTGTTGCTCTTTTTAGGGTTCCGTAGTCAACTAGGAACCCTTATAGTTTCGCCATGTCTGTCTGTCCGTCTGTCCGTCCTCGCTTAATCTCTGTGACCGTTAGCACTAGAAAGCTGAAATTTGGTACCAATATGTATATCAATCACGCCGACAAAGTGGTAAAATAAAAATTGGAAAAAAATGTTTTATTAGGGTAGCCCCCCTATATGTAAAGTGAGAAGTGATTTTTTTTTTAATTTCAACCCTAACGTGTGATATATTGTTGGAAAGGTATTTAAAAATGAATAGGGGTTTACTAAAATCATTTTTTGATAATGTCAATAATTACGGAAATAATCGCTCCAAAAGTAAAAAACAATGTGTCCCCCCCCCTCTAACTTTTGAACCATAAGTTTAGAAAATATGAAAAAAATCTGAAAAGTAGAACTTTATAAGGACTTTCTAGGAAAATTATTTTGAACTTGATGGAAACAACAGTTTTTGTACAAAAAAGACAAAAAGTTGTACACAATAATTTCTGGACTGTTTGTAGTATAATCGTATACGATGGATGGATACCCACTTTTAAACTCATAAGTGGGAACACTTATTGTGACGGACGGGAAACTACGGAACCCTACACTGAGCGTGGCCCGACACGCTCTTGGCCAGTTTTTTTGTTTTTTGTTTTTGCAGTCGAACTTATGTTACGAAGTTTAATTTCTTCAATATAAACAGTTCTGTAGTATTTATTGGTTGTTTTATTAAAATTATTACACCGTTTTTGACACCGTTTTTTTCCAGCCCCTATCACCGTAATATCTTAGAATCTACCGTAATTTATGAGCGTTATCACCGTAGACCGGATTTTGAACATGGCAACATTGGGCTAGCCGCAGCTCATTGGAGGCGTGCTCACTGCCCGCACAACACGCACGACCGCCAGAGCGCCTATGAACCACGATCTCGCCATGAGATAACGCCCGCGATAACATTCTCTACAGCTATTTTTAGAACTTAATAAAAAGGTAATGTGATTATGATTACATTTCACGCAATGGCATACGCTTCCCGCATAACGTTAAGTTGGAAGTCAAACATTTGAATTTATACGACCAAAACGTTATTATGGCTGAATAAGCCCTGCCAACTGTAGTCAGTTGAGTTTCATTAGCTAACTACTTGCTTTATTTCCTGGAGATGTTATCCTTTTTATGCTTAAGTCTGCCGTGCCAACTGTCGTTCTTTTTTTAGCAACGTAGCTAGAATCTGTATTTATATGAAGTTATTAAATAAATAAATCTTAAAGTAAGAAACGTGTTCTTACTTTAAGGTTTTATAATACAACCGACAGTTTTCTTTTAAGTTCCGGTCAAGTAGTCTTCATTTGCATGTGACCCATCTATATATCTATATATATCTATAGACTCTCTTGGATCATGCATCGTCAAACATTCCTTGGGTAGTAGTTAGCACGTGCATAAAAATATTCAAGATGCTTAAATATTTTGGTCCTTTTCGTTCGCGAAATATCACTAACACCAAGGGCTGCGTGGATTAACAGAGCAGAGAAGCGAGCGGAGCAATAACACAAACGAAAAGAGCAGTTAACGAATGAAAAGTGTAGCTGTAGGTAGATACCCACACTACCCATTGAGGTTGCAACACCACAGGTATCAATTACATTAAATTAAAACCGCTAATCGTACAATGCAGTTCTAAACTCTAACCCGAAATTAAGCTCTTCTAAATGAATTGAAGAAAATTTGCTTAAGAAGAAAAACTTTGCTATTGTACAAACACCAAGCCAAATGTGGCAAGTGGACAGATATAATTTAGTTTATTCAATGAACACGTAATGTGACCAGCACTTACAAACATAATGTCTGATGCAGTAAGTTGATCTCGCACGGTTTTTGACTTGGTGAGTTTGATACCTTATATAAGTGGGTCACTCGTGTACTTAAATGTCACGACAATATTGTGTCAAGATCATAATGAGCCCTTCCAGCTGTGCCAGTCACGTTTTTGCCGAGAAATTCTATGTTGTTGACAAGTAAGTAAGTAATTAAGTAAGTAATTTTATTTATTGTACTAAAAGACTTAGCCTAGGTAACATCAGTGTTAATTCAATAAGGGATGGGTATGGCTATTACATTTGAGAAGACCCCTGCCCTCCAAACTAGGAAATCCTGTATCTTGAAGGACAATGTACTTTAAGGGATTGAAACGTTTTACAAAATATTCATAACTGCGTAATAACTCTGATGCTAACATACATATTTATAAAAGGGGCTTAAAAGCTAATTGTGGGGAGTGTTTGTGTGTATGTGTTGCTGTTGAGTTAGACTGGTCCGTTGGGGTGTATGTGGGTGTGATGAATATAGTAAATACATATAGTGAAGGAAATGAAAATTTAGGTATTTTAGTTGTCCTCTGTATCGCAATAATTGAAATTTAGGAGGAAATTTAACAGTTTTCTTTTAAGTTTCAGTTGACCCGGCAGGCTTCGGCCCTGACGGGCCCCTTCGGATGATGCTGACATCTCTTTGAGGCGCGCGCTGTCTGGCACGGACCTTACGGTGGCCGGGAGTCGTCGCCCGGCTCCCGACGCCCGGAGCGTCTCCCGCGGTGACTGGGACGAGAGGCGCTCTCCCTCAGCCGTCCCGCCGCCTCCTTCGCTAGCATGACTGCTTCGCAAAAGGAGGCGACTCGCCCCGAACCATGGCTTGAACCAGGGCCGGACGCGAGAGGTCGCCGCCGCTGCCGATCGCCTCTACGAGGACACGGCGGTGCTCCGCCCAAGCGGGGCAGACCTCCACCGTATGCTCCACCGTGTCCTCTGGGCGATCCTGGCAATGGTGACACCCGGGCGTTTCCTCCCGCCTGATGATGTGCAGGGACCTCCCGAAACTTCTGTGTCCGGTGAAGACCTGCGTCAGGCGGTAGGTGAGGGCGCCGTGACGCCTCTCTAGCCACTCCTCAAAGAGGGGTCTTATCGTCGCTCTGTCCATGCCGCCATGAGATCGCGCCGGAGGTCCGTCCGCTCCGCCGCGATTTGCCGCGGAAACGGAGTTTCCCCACGGCGTAGTGCCTCCGCGCGCCACTCATACAGGCGCGCGAGGACTATTGCCTCCAGATCCCATGGCGGCAGTCCGGCAAGGAGGCTTGCCGCCTCGCCCGAGATCGTGCGGTAGCCCCAGATCAGCCTTACGGCTACCACCTTCTGGGCCGCGTTCATATAATGGGCGGCTCGCCGCCCGCAGTGAACGCGCCCACACCGGGGCCCCGGTCTTTGTTGCCTGACTTGTAAATCGGGTGAATAAGCGCTTTTTTGAAAGCTTTGGGAAGACACCGGTAGTAATCGAAAGATAACAAATATGTTGTATTACTGGGATTATAAACTTACGCGAGGCTTTAATCGTCCGAGTTGAGATATTGTCCCACCCAACGACGGTGTGTCAGTGCGGAGAGTCAGGATGACTTTCTCTAAGTCCGTCTCGTCCAACTCTTAGAGAACGAAAGAATTACATTGAGAACCAGGACAATACGGAGCCTCTGGGATTTGGGGTTGTTCCGAAAGTATTTTTTCCGCCAATGTGGGTAGCCAAACTTTTGCAGACAAAATAATGTATAATACCTAAAGGCGCCTTTAGGTATTATACATTATTTTGTCTGCAATAGTTCTGAAGAATACTTTTTTCTACCCAGTTTTGTGCAAAAAAGTTCTTTTGATGGTCTACTTCCTGAAACAGTTCAGTGTACGAACAAACAAAATATTTACCGGAAGCGAGACACACGAATGCTGCGAATGACACATCATAGCATCGAGTTAATTTTCTTGACTGTACTGGAATTAAGTGCATCCGATTTTTGTACCTAACCCTAAAGTTTTTTAGTGATTCAACTAGTGTTGGTTATTGTTTGGTTATCATTAACCAACACTAGTTGAATCATTAAATTAGGAAGTAACTAGAACTGCTGTAAGTACATGACTTGGGTTTTTCTACGTGTAACTTGTAAAAACTGTAGCTTACTGACGCTTCATGACATTATCTATTCTTGTTGCATGGTTGAGGATATTGAGTGTTGCATAATCATATTAGTAATATAAAGTTTTATGGGCCGAAAACTGAACCCTGTGGAACACCACTGAGTATGATTCGAGACATAGACATAATCTTTAGTTTACGTACACTGACAGGAATTTGAGACCGAAAGTCAAAGATCTATGATAAAATACACCTCTGTGACATGCTCAAGAATTTTCAATAAGATTAAACTAAGAACTAGCAATAACGCGGTCAAATGCCTTTTCATATTCTAAATATATTTCTTGGGTCCGCCCTCTTCTCTTTTTTATCAGTGTAAGTTAAACGTTTATCAATTCTTGGTAGTAAATATCGAAATATACCGAAGATCTTTTTTCAGGCTGATCACTTTTCAATATTTAAGATGAATTTTCAAAAATTCTACTCTCGTGCAAATTTTTAAGCTTCTAGTCCAGGCGGTTTCGGCTATGCGGTCTCTGTCAGTGAATTTAAGGGCCTAGTCTTCTATTGCACAATTTAAGAATCGCGTGCGGCGAGTCCACGCGCCGTGCGTCTGCACCCGGGCTCCCTGCAGTCCCCGCATTCATCCTACCTAGCGATATTTGACACGGTCGGAAAGTTGCTCTACTAAGTAATAATCAATATTTATTTATATTTGAATGGTACCTTGGCGGGGGTTGCTCTTCCTTCGCGCCTCCGGTTTTTATATAAATTCGTTCATGCTAGATAGTAATACCAAAAAACAAGTTACGACCGATGAAGATTTTCAGATGACAAAAAAATTACTCCTTAAATAAACGGAACCTTCTGACCAAAAAAGAGATGAACTACAGAAACAGACGATAGACCAAAGTTTCGATCACATATTATGGTAGAGATAATGGACAAAAAGCATTATCTCTGCAGGAAAACGTCACAATTGCCAGCTGCGGTCTTTATATTAAACAAACAGTCCAATATTTAGGAGCCAGTCCCGATGGTATTTATAAACACAAAGATGGAAAAACAGGACTGGTAGAAGTAAAATGCCCACTTTCTGCAAAAAATATGCAATCTGAAGAAACGATAAAAGAAAAAAAAATGGAAATGTAACATTAGGAGAAATACGTTTGCGATTGACAAAAACCACGTCTATTATTTCCATACTCAGAGCCAATTAAACATTACGGAGATGGATATGTGCTTATATGCCGTATGGGCTGGAGTGGACTACTCAATGAAAGTCGAATAATATAAAAAGAGACCCTACGTTCTGGCACTACAAAATAGTAGGCCCATTGACAAAATTTTATTTGCATTGTCTGCTCCCTGAGCTAATTGATTCCCGCCTTAAAAGACCCGCCATAAATATAATTCAACCTATTGAGAAAAAAGTAAAAAGAAATAAGAACCACGTCTTTTACCGCAGACTTTGTGAAATGACAACACCCACAAGACCACGAGAATTGATAATTCTCGTGGTCTTGTGGGTGTTGTCAAAATCTACCCCAATATAACCGTCGAGAGATGGTTGTATTCAAAATTGAAAAATTCCCTCAACGGAAAAAAAAAAAAATGCGCTAGTCCCAAAGAACGCCATGAAATCGCTCACACAGACACTACACATCACATCAGACACAACACAACACAGACACCAACACATGCTCATCGCAGACTTATATTTTATCGCCTTCAAAGTATGCTCCTTCAGAAACGATACACTTACGCCAACGAATAATCCAATCATCAAAACATTTTTTTTTAATTTGGAATTGGTTTGCTTTTGACTCTAGTATAGCTCAGAGGTGACAGAGACAAAGTCGACAATGGAGTGAGCTTACCCAGAAGAAGCCTATTCACTCTCTCTTTGAAGAGATTCAGGTTGTATGCGCTCGGTAACACATTTTTAAACGCTTTTTCCGGAATTGAGTTTAGTTCTCGCCGCGAATATTCCTTTGTCTTACCGAATGAAAACGGTGCCACGAAGTGGTAATTTGAGGTTAGGAAAAAGAAAGAAGTCGGCTGGAGCCATATCTGGTGAATAAGGTGGTTGCTCGATAATCACGAATCATGTATTTGTTGAGCTTTTGGTCAAAAATTTGTTTACAAAGATGGCCTTGTGCGAAGGCGCATTATTGTGGTGCAAAATCCAACAATTTTCTTTCCACAAATCTGGCCTTTTTCTTCGAATTTGCTCTCTTAAATGCCGCATAACGCTCAAATAATATACTTTATTTTTTTCGATATACTTTATTTATTTCGAGCTTCTGACAAGTTGGTAACATCTGAAAAAGGTTGCCGAGAGCCAGCAGTGGACCTGTGAAAATAAAAAAGTCATAAATTATTAACAGAGTTTTCAGAAGTACCTATTAGTAAAAAATCATCGTACTAAAAGATATCCGACTTTGGTCTAAATAGCCCTAAAGTATAGTAGACTAGCGATCTAATACATACATAAACACCAAAAACACAACCCACCCCATACATTCCCCTCACACACTCACCCCCCATACACACACCCCCACAGACTCACTCCCACACACTCACTCCCCATACCTCATACAGATACATCTATCAACACATAATCACGCCCTCCCCACATACACTCACGCCCCCCACACACGTTTAGATATCGATACCCAACACTTTTGCGGAGTTTCGCTATCTAATTTAATTTGACCCTGTATACGATATTATCTAAACACGACGAAATACAAAAAATAAAGATTTGATGATTTTTTTGGGGCCAATGACCGCTGGTAGTATTGTTACTTGAAGTGTGAGTTGATAAAACAAGGAATTTGTAGGTAAAGCTGGAAGCCAAACTCGGAATTAAAAACTGAGGACTAAAAAAATGACCTTGAAATTGTTTATTATCCATACGTCTCTTTCTAAATAGGGTGTCCACAATTTCTTTTTAGACAGGACTTTCCGATTAGGACAAAACATGGGTTTTTGGTTTTTGCCAGGGAGTGAAAGCTGTTTTTTAGCATATTATGTTTGAAAAAAAAGACCGTCTTCCCTCCGACCGAATAGTAAAATATATTTGTGTGTAGATAGTGTATGACTAAAAATTATTTGAATTTTTACATCGCTTTTACTGAAAAGGTCTTTGTTACAACTAGAAATAACTACTGTAAAAATCAGGTCGTGCTGCGGCATCCCGTGGGTCATCTAGTTGAATCAGTTATCTGATTGATCACAAAGACACAAAGTGACCCATGCGGGCTTTACCTAGGCGAGGACTAGTTCTGCATTTTCCTTAGATTTTATTCTGTGGTTTTTATGTATGTCAATATTTTAGTACTCTTTTGGGTTCCGGTCTATCTATTTGTGTGGTCGGAGTTTAATAATTAAACAATAAAATAAAACAATAACATTTCAATCAGTTTTATTTAATAATAATGAAGTAAGTACTAGAATTTAAACATGATTAAATATGATAGTTTTGTGCAGTTTCTGACGCTTTGAGCGAATAGCACTTAACTTTTTATCCATTACATTTTTTAAATAACTTCTAAGCCGGATGGACAAGAACGAGTTAGCAATTAATTTTACAATTTTTGATTCATGCAAATCAGTACAATTCACGCTGTCATCTGTGGGGTGGCAAAACATTTGCCGTAATTTGGGTGTGCCTTTTTCCCTTGACGTTTTTATTTGTGCTTGTACACTTTTATCCATACGAAACTGGATGGGCGAGGTGCTTTGGTTGTTGACCTGCGAACAAAAATTATAAAATTAGCATTAATTGAATGAAACTACTTACTAAACCCTAATATACTAGAAACATTCTAACTAGCCCAATTTTTTTAAGCCAAGAATATTCTATAAATATTAAAATATTAATAGGGTCCGCATAACCTTGAGCAAGATGGTATGCGACCACAGTTATCCTCTCAACATCCGACTGCATCGTACCTAAAATCAGTATGTGAAAAATAAAACCTAATTCCCTTAATTTAGCCCCTAATTGTCCCAAATTTGCAGTGGAACACAACTTACCCAGGCAGACTCTTCAAAAGTCCTACTAGGACTTTTGAAGAGTCTGCCTGTAAGAATACTTACCTAAGTATTCTAGAAGATATTTGTTGGTATTAACTTACCTGTTTAGTTTTTTTTTCATCTTGCTGAGGTGTGTCCAAAATTTCAAGTAAGTGAGGTTTTTTAGAAGGACGTATATTTTCAATTTCATTCGTTGTGTCACGCAGAGGCATCGGCTTCTGTAAGTCGGGAATGTTACATTAGCGATAACAAATCAGAAGCTCAATTTAATTTTTATATCACAATAGATGATGAATAATATAATGATGAAATAGGACTGCACTGCCTTTTTACGTTTCTCTGAAAAACCAAGAAATTGGGCAGCATCTGTGTCTTACATAAATATAAAAGGAATGCTTACATAATCTGATGTAGAAGGCATATTTCCCATTTCCATCTCATAATGTAGGCTGGTAGGTTGTATTGTCTTAGTTACTGTTTGCTCCTGCAAATCAAAATAATAAATTGTAACTATTATGAACAGAAAAAGGGGCCAAGTAATTAAAAAATTAAACCATGATTGCTGCTATTTAGACACTTGATTATTTTGTTACAAAATGCTTGTAAACAGAAGAATGCTTTCCATTCACATATACATTTCATGAGCAGTTACTTACCTCATCTGACAGTAAACACAAATTATGTTCTTCATAATAAGGGGTTACACCAAATAAAAGTCTCTTTCCAGAGCTATGATAATCAGTATCCTTAAAGTGAAGACTACATATCCTTGCATTTTGAAAAAAGGTCGTTTTAATGGTACAATTGACAACCATTTGTTTCTTTCGTGTCAGAGGGAAACCTAAAAAGTAAAAACAATATCAATTATTCAGTTTAAAAAGTCAAACCTACGGCATTTCCATGAACCTTGATAGAAATCGTGTGCGACTCGTGAACCAAGCGACGAAAATATGGTCACCCTATTTGATATCGTTTCACTTGCACAAAATGAGTCAAAATGAGTATTAAAGCGCATTTTTTCTATTACTAAGTGAACGAGGAGACAAATATTTAACATAAAACTGTTAAGAATCGAGAATTTTAAAGAAATAATCTAAGAAAACTGAAAATTGTTACAATAAAATGTTTCAACATTTCACAATGAGATATCGTACTTACTTGTGAAAAATCACATCACATGCCGGATACCACCCACTTCTGCAATCGCGCACAATACATTTTAAAACCATTTTGCTATTTTTATTGTTATTAGCTTGATAATTTCACTGTTAAAGTTGCGAAGCGAAGCCAAAACATCTACCATATTTTGAACGTCAATGATTTGACACATTCGATTAGTGTTGCCATTTGCGACTTTAGATATTGCATGATTTATGGTAAAAACTTATTCAAACTTTGTTTACAAAAGTCATTTTATTGGTCCATGAGTATAACCTTTTTTAGTAAAACATCAAGATAGATACTTTTTGATTTAGTGTTTGGATAGTTTTACAATTCTGGTATGTTTGTGCCGTTCGTAAAATTAATTACTGTGGCCTAAGTGGGGATTTAGTTTTTTACACTGGCATACTTGTGGGGAGAGCTAGAAAGAGACAGATAGGAAAAAAGACTTTTCAAAGGTTACTTGGGGTCACGAATCTTGCCCTCAAACATATGAACGAAGTTTGGCTTCCAGCTTTACCTACAAATTCCTTGTGATAAAATCTGTTTCATCGTGTTGAGATATCAATATCCATCACGTTTGTGGAGTCTCGCTAGCTAATTTAATTTGACCTTGTAGTTAGGCCCTAAACATGAATACTGTAAACAGTTCTACTTACCTTTGGATTCTATTTCTCTTCATCAATTCTACGTTTGAGGCCAATTTTCTTTTTCTTGTACAGGCATATTTTTTTTTACGTTTACGATCCATTTTGAAGTCAAATATTTACAAAACTATTACTGATACACAAATATTTACAAAACTATTACTGATAATACAGATATTTACAAAAAACTCGAAAAATTATATACAAAAAATAATAAAGTAGAGCAACTTTAGATACACAACAATGCGCATCCTATGTTAGAGCAGGAGCAAAGTTAGAGCGAGAGGGAACAGTTAAAATTCGTCGTGGACCACACGTCTGAACGCTCCGACCGTGCAGCAAGGAACATATTTACTCTAGGAGAAGAACGTCAACTACGAACAAATAAAATGGTACGGTTTTTGGCGCCACCTAGTGAGTGCCCCCAAAAACTTGTGCAAGCGGGATATTCAAAATCGATTTCTTTGAGATGTTTTCTTTGAGATGTTTCTTTGAGATGGTCCACGAAAGCAGAACTGAGAAACTGTAACCGATGTTTAATTGTGCTATTTTACTGGTTACAATTTTCCAGCTCCGCTTTGGTGGTCAAGCAGCCTTATTGTTTGGATAGGAGATAATTCTTCTAGTAAAAAAGTTTGAGTTTTGACATAAATCACAATTTTTTGTCAAATGTTTTTACTAGTATTATTATAATAAAAACAGTAGTGTGTCTTTTATGTCAAAAGTACTTTATTATAAATTACACAATTGGTATTGCATACATAGGAGTTATCAAAATGGGCAACTGAATTTATACCTATCAACAAACAACATAAACACAAACTATAATCACTATCTCGTACACAACACTCAGGTGATTCGGCACACAGACGGTGGAACGTAGGCTCTACTCAACGTCGTTAATAGCGAGGATAACACTTAACGTTGCAAAAAGAGAATTCACAAGAAATAACATAAATATGCGCTTACGCCGGCAGACATTTTTCATGTGAAGTGGTATTTGTGGGGCTGCCATGTACATTAAACAAAATCGTACCCACCTAATCTTGTAAAATTAATAATTTTTGAAAGAAAGTAGCCCCTGCCCGTTACGTTGCAGTAAATTAAATTTATTATTTATGTATTGACTTGATTGGTAACCCTTTTGTTTATTTAAAGTTAAAACCTATGCTATACGAGCGTATATCTATTATATTCGGCATGAATTATAGTTATATTTATTGTATTCTAATAAAATTAACGTTGAATAAATATGCGAAATATTATGTCGGCTAATTTGTTGATTAATAATTTAAACAAAAATGTCGTTAAAACTACCAGATGGTAGCTTTTTAACACCTAAGCAACTTTTTAGTTTTACTAATGTTGCCATCTTTGAAAACGTCATTATTAGAGACCGAAACTTTTAGGTCTTACATAATAGAGGAAAACTTGGCAACACAGGTCTAGCCCCCGTAGGTATTCCAAAGTTTACCCAATGAGTCGACCCCGCCTGCCGTGCAGTGGCCACTGGCCACTAAGTAGTGATGGATTAATTAGCATTAGCATTCATTTTTAGCATGCGAATGCTCATTTAGCATTTAGCAAATTAAATGTAGTTGCGAAATTCTGTGAAGTGCGAAGTGAATTAATTTCGCTTCGTATTTCGTTCAAACTATTGATGCACGATAATGCCGCGGTACTCAGCGAGACAGCGGCGGCGTGCGCTCTCCGTCGCACCCACGGGAATACTAAATCTATCTGTTTCACGTGACTTTTAGCAGGCGCATTTGATGCTAAGAATAAGGTTAAGCAATTATTATCTTATTATCTTTGATTTGCTCGTACTTAGGGTCGTATATTGTATGAATGCGTGTGATAATTTAATTCGTTAAAATTATTAGCAGGGTGATGCGAACTGCGAAGAATGGGATTAAGGAAATTATTACCTTATTATCTTTGATTTGCTCGTACTTAGGGTCGTATATTGTATGAATGCGTGTGATAATTTAATTCGTTGAAATTATTAGCAGGGTGATGCGAACTGCGAAGAATTTACCTTATTATCTTTGATTTGCTCGTATTTAAGGTCGTATATTGAATAAATGCGTGTGATTATTTAATAATAATTTGTGTGACACGTGCGTGGCTCGCGTCGTATTGTAATTTATTGTGTCAAAGTTCAGTACGTTTTGGCAAGTGATAGTGAAAGTTTAGTTTTTTTAAATTACATTGTTACGTTACGCTTATTATTGTATGTACTTAAATTGATAATAGTGTGAACTCATTAGTTACCTATCTGTAAATAATAGTAGGTAAGTACCTAGCTAAAAGTAGTGAGAAGTGGCTGTGTATAAAAGTGTAAATAATAATTTTAGGTTTTGTATTATAATTATAGGTAAATATTTTAGTTTAAGTAGGTAGGTACCTAAGTATAGGTAAATAAACTTTTGAACGTGAACATGTCTCACCGTAAAAACAAAATTCATATAATTATTTAATATCAATTTTCGTTATATTAGCAAATAGCATAGCAATAGCAGTTAACATGCTAAGACTCAAGAATTCGCATGCTAATGAAATTTATGCGAAATCGCATTAATTACCATCGCTACCACTAAGAAATTTCTCTCTCAATTCTTGTTTATAAACCCCTTTTTTGTAGGTCTTTTGAAAATATTACTATTGTTAGGGTAAGGTGATTTAGGTGCTATTTTTTTTTTGTATTTGCTTATTGAACTCTTGGCATTAAAATAATCTAATTAATACATACATACGATGCATAGTTATTATGAAAAAAACCGTTTATTAAGCGATAAAAACAGAGAATTTTGATGAAATTGTGACGTCTAAATTAAGAAAATGGAATATAATTAGAAAAAACTAATCAGCACATTTTGAAGACGAGAATGTTGAGATAAATATGTGCTGAACAGATTTCCAAATTAATTCTTCATTGCCCTAAACTAAGCGCCCAAACAGAACTCGAAATGATGTTGGGCGCGAAAGAGCTGTATTTAACGCTTCATTTACCTAACTTATCCCATCTAAATGAACTTAAAAAAAATAACTAGCTATTACTTATATTGTGGTTATTTATGTGCAATAATAAAATTTCATGTTATTTCATTGCTTTGTTTAAAAAAAAAATACAAAGTTGCGCAAATAATTCGGCGCGAGTGAATTTTGCAAGACTGCAGCCTTAAGATATTAAAGTAAGTAGATTTTCACATTTATGTCGCTTTACGGAGAAACCTTTGACCAATCACGTGACGTATTAGGTACTAACATATTTAAACCGCGCATATGGCAGATTAGCAGATACCTAATTATTATATCCCTTAGTCTAGTTGATCATCTCTGTTGATATTACTTTTATCAAGATATGATCAATATACATATGAGCAAAGAAATCATGCCAGCAGTTTTCACAACTGTTTTGTATAAAAAAAACTGCGGATAACAAACAACAACTGTCAACAAGAAAAACAGAACATAATCAAACATAGAACACACATGGTAAGTATAAACTAAAACACCAGGTACTAACTAGAAACATAATGAATAATAAAAATTTCTTTCTGACTAATGAGAAGACACGACATAAATCGTTCTATTATTCCTGGTAAGTACGCCTTATGGTCCATTACGTCACACATTTATTCAAGTTAATATTTGTAACCTCGACTTTGGTTACATATTTACGAAGTTATTAATAGGACGCCAAATACATAAGCTTAGAGGCTGAATCAACCGACGGATAACTTGGGTCCAGTATTTACTATCAGTATAAACTTGGCAAGTAGACATTTGACACTAAGGCCGAGTTAGACATAATGAAGTATCCGTCTTTATCCAGCACTTTTAGTTTGACAGTTTTGCGACAGTGACAGGAATCAACATTTATAGATCTCAGATTCTTAGCTTAAGTATGTATTGTTTTTCATTAAGAAGATCAATGCAAGTAAATAGCGAAATAAGAGTATTTGTAGTAGGTACTACTACTAGAAGCAAAAGAATTAGGTATCAGTTATCATTTTGTGACGCGATAAAGTCAGGTAGTCATGTTCGATGAATTTTTCAACTATAACTGCTATAACTGAATGAGAATCCCTAACTACTTGAGAACACCAAATAGAACATTTACCTAAACTCAAGAATAACAATTATACTATCTACAATTAATCCTAAACTGTATAGGATGTAAAAACTGACTTGTGAACGATTTATATAAGGTAACGAATATACTCACATTATTATTTACTAAAATAGTAGTTAGCTAAACTAATGGGATGTTCCTTGTATTCTGCGGTGTATTATTTCTGGGCGTAAGATGGTTGGCATCCGTTAGTCATTAAATAAATTACAGTACATACTGGAGATTAGCAAAATAGCAACACTAAAAGACGCGGTAATCTCAATATGTAGTCAGGCTAGGTCAGCTATTTCCCCGAATATAACACCATAACTACCTATCTATCCACGTTCATTACTAAACCTTATCGTTTCACTTTTTGGGAGATATCTCTTGATCTCCTAGTCATTACTCATACATTGCCATCTATCTCATATCAACTTTCTATGAATTACCATCATCTTCCGGTCTTCCCGCAAAATAATCAAAACAAAAATTGAACTAACACTGACAACAAACAGTTAAATGGCTTG
Source organism: Luperina testacea (assembly GCA_927399505.1). NCBI lineage: Eukaryota > Metazoa > Arthropoda > Insecta > Lepidoptera > Noctuidae > Luperina > Luperina testacea. The sequence continues at coordinate 10,208,053 of OV656758.1, forward strand.
AATCTAATAAAAACTGAAGAGGAGAGGACAAAGAATGGAACGACACGGTAATCCGCAACACATAGTATTTTTATGAAACATAAAATATAACTCTAATGCCTCAAATAGAATGTTATAGTAATATATTGACGAAGGAGCTATAATTCTTGACGCTATTTTATTGCTCGCTAAGCACTTTCGTAGCAGTCATAACATTTCACTGCTTCCGTTGAATGTAAATTTTGAGCACCCAAACGTAGCAGTTCTAAGCGATACCTACTTCAAATTGATGAGTTAAATATTTTGGTACCTATTAAAATCTGCAATTCCCAATACTATTTAGAATTGGCTAAATATAGACATACCATAATATGATAATATGTATAATATCACCTATATTTCAAAGAAAAATATGCATCGACCAAAATGTTGACACACAATACGCAAACAGCTGCTATCTATCTGCTGATAGTGTCAATTCTGATGATTTAGACAGCAGCAAGTTTTACAAGACTATTTAAGCAGTTTTGGAATAAATAGTAGAAATTTGTCAATAGTGCAAGTATTTGTGTATGATCAGCAGTACAGCACAACAGCAGGATAATTTTTTGGACAATTTCACCATCCACATGATGACGAATAAAACTTCCAACCAAGAGTTTTTTAACAAAGGTTGTAAACTCGAAGAATAACAAAATATTAGCAAAATGCGCTTGACTACAATAAAAACATGGTGCGATTTGGAATGTGTCGCAAGCGGAATAGTCCGTAACGATATCGACCTGGACAAGGCGATGTTTGGTCTGCCACTCCCGACCGCACCCACCCTAAGTTAATAAAAAAATCGACCACCCCTCGTCTCCGACGACACACTGACACTATATTGTTTTACTTATAAGGTTGCGATCTGCTTCTACATAGTTCATATTGCCGACATCTACACCTATAATACTACCTTACACTCCTAGAAATTGGAAAACAGTTTTTCCTTCGTAGTGCATGACGAAATATTGAAGTTAGGACAAAAGAAACGGAGTCACAGGAACGACCATTGTTCAACTTTCTGAACTTTTAACAGAAAAAAAACCCCGACATTTTCCTTAAAATTAAGTTATTTGATAAATTTGGCATACTAAATTCGTTGAGATCAACCGGTATTTTTTTATATTTTATTGAATCTTGATACCCAGATTCAGAGCTACAAAACTTGTCCTACCACTAGCAATGAAAGTATCAAATAGAAATCGTAAAACAGAACAAATCTTAGACAGAGCCCAATGTCTAAGAAGCTGTGACTTCGTACACCATTGAAGAGAATAGAACTTTAGAATTAAATATAGTCGGCCATACCATTATGTTTAACAAAACAGAAGAAGAAACAAGATCGGATGATCCACAGCCCCTGAGTAAGGAAAAATCATTTTTTAATAAAAAAAAGTTAAAGTCAACTTAAAACTTATTTTGTCCGATTCCTCCCTCCACTGAACACACCATCAAACGATACGTCATCAGTTCTTTGATCATACCATGATTTCTTACAAATCTTTTGACAAACCCGTCGCCGTCGTCCATAAACAGAACTACAGGAAAAGTGATAATAAAATTGAAATTCTTAAGTTCAAGATCGATTTTGCGACGTATCCAGACATTGTGCATTGATGACTTTACCACACGTTGCCGTTGATGCGTTTGTAGAGGATTAGGCTCAAGTGAGTGGTGCAAATAGAGCTGGACGCTAGCTGTGACGTGACCACGTGACGAATGTTTGTTAAACACACACGACGGACAAACAATCTTAAAGGAGTAACAAGCCCATCTAGCCGTCCTTTGAATCCCTGGCCTTTTTCGGGACTCGTTCGAGACAAAGATGATTGACAAGGTTTAATGTTAGAGGCCATGTTAATTTTTGGTTCACCTGTTGGAAGACTACTTTTTGCTAGATACAGCAGTGATCAAACGACTTTTCCTTACGTAAGTTACCAACATATCTATTTATGTTGGTTGTATCTGTTACATATTCATTTCAGTTTTCCTTGACCACGTGTTTATTTATAGATGTATTAAAATAGAGACAATTGAACTCATTAAGTAGCATAGTAAAATATTAATTTATAATATAAATGGCATCACTTCATAAAATCACACCATAATTAAATTGCATTATTATTAGGCGTATCATTCCATTAGTTTTTACAAATCCGTGTCATTATTTTCCTATCAGTGTTTATAAATAAATGACTAAAATAGAACAATACAACAATAAGTCCTTAAGGTGCCACTAGTCGATATTTTTTCCATACAAATTTCGGGAGAGTCTAGCGTCGAACTGCTCCTCACTGATACTATCTCTGTAGGACACGAAGCCAGGTGAGACAGCGTGCTTTTTGGCCATGACCACCAGTGAGTTCGAGCTCGCGACTAGTTATTGCTTTAAAAAGGAATAATTTATGACAAATTGCTAAGTTATGGTCAAACTGTCTTCAAAATATGCTTTGTCTTAAATACTTTGTGCAAATGAACAAAATTATTTTAAGATTAAATGACAATCAAACTTGGTTCAGACAGAGGAAGGGATATTTATTAGGGTTAACATACCTTGCATATAATAACGGTAAGTCCGTCGTCACCGCCGTGTGCCAGTGTCCAGTAATTGATGACAATGGGCAAAACTCGATTTAAAATAATAATTTAGGAATGGATATCCGGCTATTTTTACTATCGTCATGTCCCGTCCAGCCTTACTTCACTAGCCGACCGTATACCTGATAGTAATGTCAATATCCTGCGACTACAGGATATTCAACACATTTTGTTTTCTTTACTTCATGTATGAATATTTTTTTTTGGCATAATTTAGGTACATTATGATATGGTAATAATAACAGAATGGTTGCACTATACTTATTCGACATGAAAATAAATCATGCATAATATATTTTTAGGCACATGAATATTTATAGAATTACTTATTGATCACATTATAGAAAAGATATTAAAAAAAATACTGTAATCTTCCCAAATCCACCCGATCCTCGACGATCAATCCACCTCTAAAAGCGCGCTCAGATCTACAGATATTATGGTCTATAGCTACGTTCGGCCGTATATCGGCTATCCGGCTCATCGGTTGGCTGGATAACCAGCCAACCGATGAGCCTGATAGCCGAAACCACCATGTTTCATCTGAAATATTTTTTAACTGACTTAATAAATTAACTAGTAGGGTAAAGCTGACCTTTTTTAACCGCCTTAAAAAAATAGGAGATTATGTATTCGGCGAGTTTATTTTTAGGGTTACGTACCCAAAGGGTAAAAACGGGACCCTATTACTAAGACTCCACTGTCCGTCTGTCTGTCTGTCACCAGGCTGTATTTCATGAAAAATAGCTAGACAGTTGAAATTTTCACAAATGGTGTAGGTATTTCTGCTGCCGCTATAACAACAAATACTAAAAACAGAATAAAATAAATATTTAAGGGGGCTCCCATACAACAAACTTGTTTTTTTCGGCGTTTTTGCCTTGTGGTACGGAACCCTTCGTGTGCGAGTACGACTCGAACTTGGCCAGTTTTTTTATTTTTGGTCCTTTGTCTTTGTTTTTTTTTTCATTTGATAAAGGATGCGGGTTGTTGCCCATTGGTCCCATATACAATTTACATTTTATTAATTTTGCTTGAGTACTTTTTGCCTAGTATCAATAATATGTTTTTAATCCATTTTGTCTATGTTGATGATGTTGTTATCTTCACATAGTAAGTAGTGTAACATTAATTTGTGTGAGGTAGTACAACTAAGAAGTAAAAAATATAAGCTGGCTTTGATTTTATTTGATTTTTGTATATTGCTAAATTTCCACTGACTGCCACAAAAAAAAAATTTTTTTCTTATTATTATTATTTATTTATTAATCAAAAACAAAACATAAATAAATCCTTGTTGAACAAACTTTGTAGTCACTTTATTTTAGGTTTTTTTTAACCAGCCTTGTAATATTGACTTAAATGATTTTATCATGCTTGTTATGTCAAAATATTCAAAATTTAATCAAGGAGTGCAAATCAAAGTCCCTCATAGCAGACACACTTTATTATTTGTTAATGGTTTTGGTAGATTGAAATTACTTAAGTTTATGCCAAAGTTTAAAAAAATCTACATATACATTTATACCAGATGCTTTATACTTCTTAACGTGGCTTACCTGCCGAGTACCTACACAATGCTCTTACTTTTCAAGACTTCTATCAATGTGACTTTTCCAATGACTTGTGCTAGTTAAAACACAAAAATATTGATAGCTAAACTATATGTATGTTCACCTCTGCCCAACCCTTGCAGAGCAGTGGTGGCCCAGCAGTGGTACGAATTATTACTACACAATGTAGTTTTTTTTTAATTACACAAAATAAAGCACCCGTCTGGGCTCAAAAATCCAGGCAGGCGCTTTACTTTGTGTAAGTAAATTAATCACCATTGTTCTCAAAACGGAGAAAAACATCATAAGGAATCCAACATGACCTAGAACCATCAATTCGAAGATGTGACATCTACTAACCCGCTCTGGGCCCACATGCGAGATAACAGCCCACTCCCTCTCAAAGAGAAGGCCTGTATTCCCAGCAGTGGGAAACATAGGCTGATTATGCTTATGCTAACCCTTCATGTATTACAGGCATGATGTTGTTGTTTTTTGTGTCAGTCTGCACAACCGCTTAGTTCTTCTAAACTCAATCAATCTGCCTAGTCTTTTCCCTACTGTGTTGGGGTCGGCGCATGTGGCATTTTCATGTCAGGAAGCTTTGTGCCCGGTGGATACCTCATAATTTGACAGAGGCCCAAAAACTCAGTTGTTTTGATTGGTGTCGTGAAATGGTTCAAATATTTAACGGAGGTGACTCAAATGCTGTATTCGACATACTTACTGGGTGACGAAAGCTGGATTTATAATTATGATCCTGAAACTAAGGGACAGTCTGCTGTCTGGGTGTTTCCTTCCGAGGAGTTGCCAACTAAAGTGATGATGGCCTCGTTCTTCAGAAGGACAGGTCATTACGCAACAATTTTTTTATAGGATCGAAAAACAGTTACTACAGAGTGGTACACTAACAATGTTTGCCACTTGTTTTGGAAAAAGTTCGGGAAGAAACGACTTCGCAGTAGCATCCTCCTTCACCACGACAACACCTTGTCGCACACCGCCAAGCAAACAATCGACTACATGGCGACGTCAGACGTGGAATTACTGCGTCACCCGCCCTATAGCCCCGATCTCGCACCTTGCGATTTTTATTTATTACCGAAAATAAAAGAAAAACTTTGAGGAAAAAGTTTATGGATGCCAAGGTAACAGTGGCTGCGTTTAAAAACGCCGTCAATGAGACCCCTAAGGACGAGTGGGCAAATTGCTTTTCTCAGTGGTATGTTAGTTGCATTCTCAGTGTCATCAGATGCGGCGATGTATTGATGTAAATGGACACTATTTTGAAAAGATATAATAAAACTAATAACTTGCTAGTTTGTTCAGGTTTTGATTTTCTAAGAACTTTCAGCGTCACCCTCGTAATAATCAGAAAATAGCAACAGTGTAGTGAGAAAAAAAGTGATGATACATTCATCAATTTTATGAAAACCTTAAGAGAAACTGAACTTAATTTTCTATGGCAAACTGTCTGTCCAAATCTTACACTTGCCATACAAATTATCTTAAGAAATAGAATAATTGTTACATAGGATATTTATGTTGCCGACTTTTCCATGAGTTGTAACATAGAAGACATATCAGTTTTGGTCAAACAAATTTTTTAGTATACAAGGAATCATCAACATAAATGTATTAAACCAAAGTCCAAGTAATGAATCACAGTAAAAAACAACTACTAAGTTACCAGACTTTACCGGATTAAAAAAAATCTAGAGAATTAACAATGCTATGCCATATTTTCAACATAAATTATTATTGTTTTCAAGATTAAACATATCTGTTTTGTCTCAAAATTAAAAGCGTTTTAAAAAAACATAGGGGCAAACATGAAGGAATTACTCACCATGAATGTCAAATTCTCCTGTTTGAATTGTCCTGATGTATCCTTCATAGGATCATATTTAATCACAATCTTCTAAGAGTCATTCAATATATAAAACCACTGTATATCTATATTTCATTTCACATGTACACAAACTGAATATAAACTTCAAAAATGTTTACAAAGGAATCAAGCTTGAATAGCATAGTAGGTTGGATTCTAAAAATACATCAACATGATAAAACCGTATGAATGTGTTAACTTAGAGCAACACAATGATGACAATATGTAAAATGGATTGTGAATCCGGATTAACCGCTTCACGTGCGTGATAGGGTAGGGTAGTAATAGTGATAGGTAGTGATAATACCAAAATAGATACCTAAGCACAATGGAAAAAAAATAGAATTAAAATGAAAATTTGTTATTTATATTTCATTACATCAAATACTAATCATTATTAGCTCTGTATTCACAGGTAATCTAAGGTACAAACCAATTAAACAAAATAATAACACTGATGCTAGAATCGAGTATAATTATTTAACACTAGACTTTAGAAAGTCGTAGGTACTCATGAATTGACCTGTATACTCAGTTAATAAGTTATGAAAATACTCTAACGATATACAAAAGAATCCAAAACCTTTTAGTCAATAAAATCACTGTATTGCAACGAGAAACGCAAAAACTTGTCGTTTAGCAAAGTATACAAATAAAATATCTTCCCATCCACCATCACATAACCACCACTACTTGACAAGCACAGCAAAATACACAAAAGTATCGGTAAATAACGAGACAACACTACTTAGCCAATAACCGTAACTTAGTTGTAACGATTAGTCGATTTTGAAAAATACAGCCATTATTTACCGATAATAATATCATTATTCTCTTGCTCTTATCCCAATTTATTTAGGGTTGTCTTTGATACGTTGAAAATCCTAAAGCCTTGATTATAGAAATATTGTAGTATTTTTTAAGTTGTCATTATAAAGAGCCAAATCAGGGGTCGTATTCTCTATGAGACAATGAAATCCCGCGAAAATAACGCGAGGTTAGCGTGATTAGCTATGGAATTGAGTAATTGACGTGGTTTCCAAATAAGAAATCATTGAGTGGCACTGACCTCTACCATACAAGTATATAATAGTTTTAGAAAAAATGGCAGCGGCGACGCAAACTTTTTAAATCCGTGTAGGATCTTTAGCGATATTAGCGCACTTCACTTCACTGTAAGCGTTTTTTTTTGTCGTGGGTCACCAATGAGGAGGGTGACGGTGTAAATAAAACGTCCATACCACCTTTAACTCTATATTTCCTGAATTTCTCGTTACAGTACGAAGTATACCGCCCGCGTGCAGTCCCGTCAGGTGGCGAACTAGTGTTGCCAGTTTTGTGCATTAGTGATGTGGTAAATAGGCAGACACACGCAGCGACTTTTGCAGCAAATATTTTGACGCTGTCGCTGACGATTGGAAAACCTCACAGCCACAGACAGAATTTTTGTCTTTTATTTTAGTTTATCCAATTAAAACTAGTTATCTAATTAAAACAATGGATATAAGTAGTACTTACATTACAAAGCATTCAATTTCGATCCTTCTTTTTTTCACATCCTGACCTTTTTTTTGTCAGAAGTTGGGAGTATGTAATGATCTCTCCAACTGACAAGTTACAGATTTTATAGCCAAGTTTCGCGAAATAAATTGGACCCAATATAGTTCATACTGATTCCATACGTTAGATACAAAAATGGTACCCCACGGCTGCCGTCCGGTAGCCGTGCCGTGCCTTTTATAATCTATGATTAATTTGATAGTGGCTACAACTATGTTGCTAGTTTAGGAGATTATTCCCAATATTACTGGAGAATAGGCTACGTAGTATTTTCCATTAAAAAAAAAAAATAAACTGCTACGGAAAATCACAAAAAACGTAACATCACGTCTGTATTCCCCGAAAGGATAAGCAGAGGTGCACTACCCACATTTGGTTGCACGTACACCCACATTTGGCTAGTTATGTTTTAGTCTCACATGTAATATTATGATGTATACATATTATGTCGCAGGCAATTTGTATGATTCCGCGTTTTACAAACGGCATCGTCCGTTTACAAACGCTCGGTTTTACCTAACCAAACCGAACCTCGAGATGCCTGTTGCTCGCTCTTGCATCCTATGTCGACGTAGCCCCACTTCGTGGGGCTCCTATTCCTGTGTAAAGGGTTTAATTAAAGTAACCTAACCTCGGGGTTCGGCAATGTGACCTAACCATTTTTTTTTTTTTATTTTAACCTGGAGAAATGCTTATGCATTCTGCACTACCACGGGGAGATAGTGCAGTTATGTGGGACTCTAATCCACTAAAACTCCACGGTGTCCTCTTCTGCCGCTTACGGCGGGAACACGGGCACCCGTTAGCACTCATCCGTGAACCCGCCGCAGCTGTCCGTCATCGGACCCTCCTCTGGGGAGTACTCCCCATCACCGGCGCACCAAAACACATAACACGCCGTGACCACCCCAGGAACCAAACCAGCACATAGGCACCAGACGATCCCGTGTCTGGGCACCCTTGGTCCCCCTGCGACGGGTCAGGTCATTGACCCCGCCACCTGCCAATTTTCGGCCGCAGAGGATAGGGAGAGTGGCCAACGTCATACCAACACTCCTCCCCTGCAGCCCCACCACGTCCGCCATCAGACGGTGGTGACCTCGTCAAGGCCGCGGAAGGTAGGGAGAGCGGCGCATCGCAATACTACTCTCCCACCGCGGCCTCCGACCTTCAGCCGCAATGCCTCCCATATGACATCGCGGCCCGCCTCAGTTGCGATGTCGCCAAAGCGGCACCGGAACCTACTCGTTAGCCGCTACGTCGGCGGCTTATCGGCAAAAGCCCTGTCGAGCGGCCCCTCCTCGGGTTCCTCTTCGCTTCACCGTGGGTGACCAAGCCACTGCTACTGAGCCCCCCCCCGCCTTGACAATTCGGGATATTTGAAAACAGCGAGCGTTTTTAAACGGACGACGCCGCTAGTAAAACGCGTAATTATACAAATTGCCTGCGAATTATACAAAATGTGTATAACAGTGTAGTTTCAAAACTTATAGTGGCAATACCAGCTAGAAAGTTTATGTACTTTAACAGTTGTATGTACGTACCTCCTTAGAGTAGGTATATAGTGTTCTGTGGTACGTACCACAGAGTACATTTTTATAATAGGGTATAGAGTCGTCACTCGCGTCATTTTGCCGAATGTATGGCGTATGGCGCCATCTGGTGCTTTGTGCAAAGTACTTTCGCGATAGGCTCCCTAGACTTTTAAGATTTTAAATAAATATTTCGATTGGAAATTAAATAAAACGAAATAGATAATACAAAAATCTGTTTTTATTTCTTTAACCTTTTCGTACAGTACACATGTGCTAATTTTTGAATTTCATCATTTTCATCGTAATCAGTTCTGGACCCTGATAATAACTTGTTTGTGTTTTTGCACCAGTTATACACAAATATTATTATTACCTCGCAAGTTTAATGTAGGTACTGCATTTGGGCTGAGTCTTTTACTCCAGGTGCGGTCCTTTTCATCAAAGTGTACATGACACACTCGATTAGAATCAAAAATAGTTTGATCTTTTAATAAAAAAAGATCACCATCAATAGCATCAATCCATAATTTAAATCGGTTTGGTTCCTTGTTTGGGTTAGGAAATAAATGCAGGATAACATTATCTGCCCCTGTAAAGAGAAAAGAATTGTCAGTTAGTATAATAGCCAGACTACAAGTTGTATTATACTAAATATAACACACTCAACTTAAACATAGGCCCAAACATTGATTCGCTAACAACTAAGCCTAAACAAACTAGTGGCGAAACGAGCCACATAGCTATTAACATAGAATAAAATCAAATGTAAATTGTACACTACAAGTTGCACATCTAAGCAACAAGGAAACATTTTACAATATTATTTTCCTGTAAATCGTAGAAATAATGCAAGTATAGATCACATCCACATTCATTAATTGTGTTAGTATGTACTCCCAAAAATGTGATGTGTTATCCACATCACTTTTGCCATTTAGTTAAGTCTTGTATGTACATATAGGACCAAAATGAACTAATATTACTTAGATTGGTTGTAATTTTAAATGCACTTACGTGTTTTGCAGCAGGCACAACATCTTTTCATAGGCATGGTCGACAAAATCCAATTCACAATACAAAACAGTAAAGTCCAAATTCTCAGCCACAGGTCAGTCGATGATAGCGGTAATATCGGAATCCAAGTAAAAGCCAGGTCAGTCGGGAAAAGAAACAGTGTTATAAGCCGGGTCGTCATTAAAAATTTACAAAATACAATAAAAGCATCCATTCACCTCAGAAGAAAATAAACGGATTGTGATATTTCAATATTTATAAACAGTCAATGTTAGTAACACGTTCCATTTCCGAATGAATCACTGTAATTTATATTTGTTTAAATAAATAATTAACATTTTCTGCTCAATTATTAGTAATTATTATTATTTTTAGTAAATAAACTACCAAATATTAAATTAATATTTTTTTGTCTGCTTTCTTATGTTTTTTTTTTCTGTTGAAGAGAATGTAAGTGCCAGTGTCTGCGTGAAATGAAATAAACACATGACAACTATGTTGTGATGTAGCCACAACAAAAAAAAAACAGTAATACCAGTGTAATAAAAATATTTGTTTGTAAACTTTTGAATAGCACCATCTAGTGTTATGGCCAAAAAACTTTTTGAAGATTCTATCAAGTTGTTCGAAGTTATAACACCATGGTACGTACGGGCCTGGCGTATTCTTGTGAAATATAGTCATTTACTTCAGTCTTTACAATTTAAATAAACAAAATGGGTAAAGGATTCAATAATTACATGTGTAAGAAGTTCTTCCATCCTGCTTCAAGAGATAATTTGAAAAGAGTAAGTAATGCAGCTGTGACATAATTTTTTCATTGTGTTTACAACAGCCTGTGATCAGCTGTATTTTATTTAGCTTCATGAATTCATGATAGTAAAACATCATTTTTAACGGCAGGTATGGATGGCAGAACAGAAAACAGAGGCTTACAAAAAGAAACAAGAGGAATTACGAGTGCAATATGAAAAGGAACAAGAACTTCATGAAAACAAGTAAGTAACAGTCGTGTTAATAACCATCTAAAAATTTTAGTCTTGAAATAATTAAAAACATACTTTTATTTCAAGGGCATTGCTGAGCAAAGACAGTAAGGACAAATTAAGTTTAAACTTTATGTATGAGCCACCCCCTGGTGTTAAAAAGGAAAGAGAACGTGAAGATAACGAACCTGAATATAAATTCGAGTGGCAACGCAAGTACAACGCGCCCAGAGAGAGCTACTGCAAGGGGGACAATGAAATCAGAGATCAGCCTTTTGGAATACTTGTCCGAAATGTCAGATGTATCAAATGCCACAAATGGGGTCACATAAATACAGGTGAGTTCATTAGTTTTAAATATATGCAGGTTTTTTGCTTCTGGCAAGGTATAGAAATGTTATAAAACTAAGTTCAAGAGCAAAGGTTATATTAAATACCTTTTTCTATGTCATAACAAGAATGTAGTGACCTGAGTGATATATTTTTGTAACCGATTCACACACATCAAAAAATCAAAAACATGCCCTCGGCATCAAAGTCTGTCCTGTAGTCCAACCGTGGCGTGCTGGGCACATTTTGGTTTGTCATCGTTGACGTCAACGTTACATGACCGTGGCAGTCAAAAGGTTAACTCTTGATCTTAGCCTAGGACTCAGCCTAAAATATTATTAAACTGGTTGCATCCTTTTTACAGACAAAGAATGTTCAATGTACTCTTTATCTATGAGTGAGGCTCGTGCCCTTCAAGCTTCCACATCGGCTCCTGAAGAAGAAGAGGAGAAACCAGATGTTCCAACACTGATGCAACAAATGAGAGATACTGGTCTTGTGATGAAAGCTGGAGCTCTGCCTCTGTCTGCCACTAAGATTGAAGAAAATGACTCTTCTAATCTCACTGAAATGGATCTAATCAGTCAATTAACTAAAAAACAGAAAAAGAAGTTGTTGAAGTAAGTAAAGCAGTGTTCATAATCTCTAATAATTACATTCCATCGCCTCTTAATCAGTTTTGTATTTTAGTGCAATGCACTCTATGTTGATTTTTACCGACTTAAAAAAAAGGAGGTTATCTATTTGACGTGTATGTATGTAATATTATTGGAATTGCATTATATTCACATATGACAATCTATTAGGGCTTCCAAACAAATATACAAAATTTTATAGACATTTCATGTATGTATGTTTGTCCATGCAACTAGTAATTGGATCATGACCATTTTTTTTTATTGGCTTACATTTACTTCAACTTAGGGAACAATGCAAGTTTCATCAAAATCGATTCAGTAATTTTCAAGATATAGACTGATATGTGTAAGTGTGACGGCCTGGCTTATTGATATGGTCATTCTAGTGCAATATTTACAACAAAACTATTACCTACTTATTACAAACAAATATTCCACTTTTTACTTAAAACTAAAAATGACCAAATAAAAAAGTAATTTAAAAAAATTAAACCGACTTCAACAAGAAATGAACTCAAAATTATGAAATAACTTCAATTTCCAAGTCGGTGGCAAAAAACTGAAACTAAAATAAAGATCCCAAAACACCGACTTCGGAAATTAAAGTTATTTAATAATTTTGAGTTTATTTCTTTTTATTTTTTAATTTATTTAAATTACTTTTTTTTGAATGACCATTTTGTAGCAAAAAGTCCTAATAAGTTTTGGTTGCAATGGAATTTGAACTTTGTCAATTTGTTGTTTCAAAACTTGAAAATGATCTCAAATTCCTGGCCCTAATATAGTTTTTTAACTAATTTGTATTAAGCAGCCTAAAACCACCTAAGTCAGTATATAAATAAAATCATAACATACCTAAGAAATCAGAATGTACAAAAATTATACAAACTTTTTTCTAATTACAGGAAGTTGGAGAAAATGGAAAAGAAGAAGGAGAAGAAACATAAGAAATCGAAGCATTAAGAACTCTTGCGCGTATTAGACTATCAGTTTGTGTTTGGTCAGCAATTGAGTCACACTGGTGAGGCTATAACTTCCTGCAGCCAGGCATTGCTGCCAGTCAAAGGCTATTCAGAGTACTCAGATCCCAGCAGCCTGGGTGATCTAATGCGCGCGTGCTTACAATGTTATGTCAATAATAATAGACAATGACCGAGGTGTTGGTACTTGGTATAATTAGTTATTGATTGTTTGATACTTAAATCAAACTTTCCGTACAATGTGTTTTGATGATATAACTCAATTTTAGATGGGTGATACACTTATTGTTTTCATGTAAATCAAGTTTTCCTCGTGTCAATGTTTTTTGAAATCTGAGCAATGTTCACCATTTATAAATCTTTCTATAACAGGTTTAAAGTAGCGCACATTTATTAGTTTTGCTCTAGAGAATTGTATCTAAGTGTTGTCTTCTTCTGTGTATAACAAGTACATATAAACTTTAATTACCTTTGATCTTCAAGCATGTTTTTGTCTTTACTAAGTATTTTATTTGAATTGAGAATGGTTGTGAGACATTCTCCTTGACCTACAGTTTTCTTATTGAAAAATAAACAGAATACATAAATAAAAGTTACATAATTATTTTATTTTTACATACACTTGCTTGTGATAGCATTCAAGTCATCTTCATAATCTTATCACAGTAACTTGATCAATACTTAGTGTGCGTTCGCGCAGCGGAATGTTGTTGAATTTAAAGATATTAATTATGCAGATATTTAGTGTATGACGTCGTATAATTGTGTATGGTAAAAAAAAAATTGTGTACGCAGCCATTGTGGAGAAATTCACCAAAAACTAATTCCGCTGGGCGAACGTTGTCCTGGCGGAACTTATTTTAATCCATAGACTTTAGAAGAAAAGAGGTGTGTCCAAAAATTAGTGTGTATTTGTGTGTAATTGTGTATGTATGAATAAAATGAGTGCATGCATAAACTTCGGAGAAATTCAAGTTTCCGCTACGCGAACGTTTGGCCATTAGCTAGTTTTCATATAAAGCGCTTACATAGAGAGCTGTAGATTTTTACATACGTTGTTTTGAATTTGTTTATATTTGTTTAAAAAACAGATTTAGAAAAAATCGTAGGGCTTAAAAGATAAAAATATAAACGTAAAATACACTTAATAGGTCTTAGTTCTTAAAGTATGCACTTTGGGGTCTAGATTTTCACGTTTATACAAACCTTGTAAGTATCTGAAACATGTTGCCAAGTATCAATGATGTTCCGTTAGTAATTAAAGAGTTAAAGGACAATTTTACCATGAATAGATCACTGTTTACAAAACAGTCAAATATCACGACGTTCTAAAGGAATTGCATGGTAAAATGTATGCCAAAAATTAGTTTATTCATTCAACTATTCACATGCAAAATTTCATGTCATTAAATTTAGTAATTAAAGAAATCAATTAAAATACTGACGAAGCATCGAAAACCTACATAACCCGACCAAGTTCGGATAGCTACAAAAAAGCGGCCCAGCCATATATCTAAGAGACGTTCTTAACCTTCCAATATAGTATTTACTAATATGGTACAGTTCCGTACACAAGCGTTAGGAAAAAATAAAACAATTGCATTTCTTGAATTAAAAATATTTTTTTAATAATAACCCAACTATCTACGATAAAAACAAATCTTCAATTAACAAGTACTTTTCTATTTAAATATCCGTGTACAAAATTTTTTTTTATTAAGTACATACTTAATTATGTTTCATTACCAGTGGTCGGAGTAGGTAGATTGATTTTTGGTACTTGTATCATAAATGCACACAGAAAGAATAACATGGATAAGCCATTTTTCCGGAAAGTAATTCCGGTATTTTCGGATTCAATTAAATATTGTTAATGTTGGTAGTGATATTATTACTACTCAATTCAAAATTTAAAGGAAGGTATCAAAACTAAATTAATTCATTATTTATCTGTTGAATAATAAAAACAATCGAATTCCGATCGAAGCTTTAATATTTATTTTTTTATTTTTAGCCTTTTATGGCTAGATCTTTTATAGATAGATATAAATTTCGGCTAACTAATGAAATTCTGACTACCACCAATTCCGGAGGAATGTCCATAGTAATATATACGTTTCGGATCAATGACCCCAGTTCAATCTACCTACTCCGATCTATGTTCATTACACACTTAAATAAGTAATTATAATAACGTTAACAAACGCTTGCAACGACAGCAATAAACTTAAATGTGTTTTAACTAACATAGGTTTAATAAACGATTATGAATATAAGGGTAAGTAAAATATTTAGAGCTTCAATAATAAAATCACAGATTAACAATCTCAGATCACATAACTAGACTATTCAGTTGTTTAGGTTTGAGAGTCTGCCTAATATAAAAATAAATCAACATTTAAAAAGTACTTATAAAATAAAAAAGGTATTTACAACTCAATCAGAACAATTGAACAAAAATTTGGTGTACAAAAATAAATGACCTTTAAATTATATCGAAACAACAATTGTGTTATCACCTATACCAATTCAATACCGGTATTATACGGTAAATTTTGGGATGTTACCTAAATATATTGCATGGACGCTTTTTTGTAGCTATCCGAACTTGGTCGGGTTATGTAGGTTTTCGATGCTTCGTCAGTATTTTAATTGATTTCTTTAATTACTAAATTTAATGACATGAAATTTTGCATGTGAATAGTTGAATGAATAAACTAATTTTTGGCATACATTTTACCATGCAATTCCTTTAGAACGTCGTGATATTTGACTGTTTTGTAAACAGTGATCTATTCATGGTAAAATTGTCCTTTAACTCTTTAATTACTAACGGAACATCATTGATACTTGGCAACATGTTTCAGATACTTACAAGGTTTGTATAAACGTGAAAATCTAGACCCCAAAGTGCATACTTTAAGAACTAAGACCTATTAAGTGTATTTTACGTTTATATTTTTATCTTTTAAGCCCTACGATTTTTTCTAAATCTGTTTTTTAAACAAATATAAACAAATTCAAAACAACGTATGTAAAAATCTACAGCTCTCTATGTAAGCGCTTTATATGAAAACTAGCTAATGGCCAAACGTTCGCGTAGCGGAAACTTGAATTTCTCCGAAGTTTATGCATGCACTCATTTTATTCATACATACACAATTACACACAAATACACACTAATTTTTGGACACACCTCTTTTCTTCTAAAGTCTATGGATTAAAATAAGTTCCGCCAGGACAACGTTCGCCCAGCGGAATCAGTTTTTGGTGAATTTCTCCACAATGGCTGCGTACACAATTTTTTTTTTACCATACACAATTATACGACGTCATACACTAAATATCTGCATAATTAATATCTTTAAATTCAACAACATTCCGCTGCGCGAACGCACACCAATACTTAACAATAGTTTCTTATTGATAAGGCACAGCACATCGAGCTACTACAATCTGTCAAACTTTATCACTGAGGGGCCGTCTCCACGAGCGAGAGAATCGCGGCTATAGTCTCGACGTGCCATCTGCCGCGATGATATGGCCGTGTGGAGACACGTTCTAAGAGTATATAGAAATACGTGTCACGACGATAATATCGCCGCGATTCTCTCGAGACGGCCCCCTAAAGCATTAGGATTAAGATATTGGGAAAATTTTACAGTTTCGGGTAGCTTGATGTGCTGGCGTCTGTACATAAATTCCAATTGTCTGATTTTACTTACTAGTCATTCATGTATCTCCCAACAGTAGGCTGGATAAAAACATAAGAAAAAATTATTAAACCAACCTTACAAATAAAAATATTATTTACAATCTAATCAATAAAAGATCACATTATTTCTTAAAAGTAATTATTTTTAAATTAGGTACCTAGTTATTACACATTGCAAAACTTAACTAAAATACAAAATTATATCTTAACATAAGTCTTCTCATCAATTTCTATAATATCCTGTCTGTCGTTTCTCTCCTTCCAATGCAAATACAAGACGCATCCAGTTATAATAACTATGATAGCAGTCAATACAAACACACTTTTAAGAATAACTTTGCTCGGTGTCACAAACAACTGAGCCTTCCATTGAGAAGGTTCGTTGGGCGGAGCTGGAACAACTACGATTTGAGAATTTGGTATTATTTGAGTCCAACTTTTAGAATATCCTGAGAGGCCAACATTCAAAGTATCAACAAAATTTGGTGTGCGATCCAAACCAAATATGGAGTACGGCAACTGTAGAGCAAAGTATGCAGACTGTGGCAGTTGAGCACAAACGCCTGTCCTGTAAGTACCTTCTTGAGACCATGTGTTGTAACCTATTTTAGGTCCAGGGAGATTGGTTCCTGCAAAAAGAAAACATATAAATACTTGTGGGACTAAGCAATCCAAAGAAACTAATTCAAATATAATTAACTGCTTACCAAATGTAACTTTTCTATTATACAAAGTTCTATTATTGACTGGCATTCTTTCATTGGTTAAACCAGTAACAACAATGACTTTAATGAAGTTTGTGTCATATTCCAATTCATTTCTGAATGCATTCATTGTATATTGTAGTGTTGTTACATTTTTCTTGACATATATTATGTCAAGGACACCATCCATGTAGAAATCATAGAAAGTGGCCATTATAACATCATTACCAAAGGAGTCAAACCTATCCCATTGCACTTCAAATGTTCTGTAGAACTTGCACCCTGGCAAGCTGCATTGCTTATTGTGAAGCAGAAAAGCCCTGGTTTCATTACTATTGGTAGGACTAAAAGTCATCAAGATGTCTGGATAACCATCCATGTTATAATCTCCACTTCTCATAGTGATAGTATCTAAATAAATTTCATTTCTTGGTGGCACAAATCGCCACAATGTTCCCTTGCCATCATTGAAATCCACTTGAAGGTCATGCCACTTCTGGTTGTCATATATCAATATAGTGCTATTAAAACACTGTATATCATAGCACACAGGTATTACTAAAAAGAATTGTCCAGAGAGAGCTACATCAAGAAACAGAGCTTGACCATAGATTGTTGGATGACCCACTAGTAGTTCAATACTGTTGTTATATCTAAATCCTTCTATTTCATCATTCAACCACACTTCAACATTAGAAGTAGTTGTAACTAGAAGATCTGCAGCATCATCGTCATTGACATCTAAAAATGAGTGTGAATGTGGCAGCTTTATCATCTTAGTCATGTCATCACTCATCTGTTTTTCAATAGGAGTTGTTCTGGACTTGTCGAATACCCAGAACACCCTTTGATTTTGTGTATTCATGCCAAAAAGGTCAAGAATCATATCTCGATTATAGTCCATTACTAATGGTTGACCTAATGAAATGGCCTTTATAAACAAAGCATCAGAACAGTTCAAAGCGGACTCGCCACCCCATAATATTCTAACAGTATGCAAATTAGAAGTATCGTTTAAACTTTGGGTGGTCAGCATTATGTCCATGTATGCGTCTCCATCGAAATCACCTGGTACAACACTCGTTATTAAAATGTTGCTGAAATTACAAGCATATATCGACGGCCTCATAAAAGGTTCTTTGTCGTAAGCAAGATAAACTTCCACACTTGAGTAATTTTTAATGACAAACGCATCAGTTAATTCATCTGAATTGAAATCTCCAAATGCAGCAATAACACCCTCTTTATGTTTTCCGAATGAACTCTCGGTCATATCACTTAATGCATAACTACTAGTGGTCAATAAAACACTTAAAAATATTCTCGTTAATAGTTTGAGGGACATTTTTTGCTTCGATAATTTCGATATCTTTATTTATTTTAAAAACAAAACATTTTCTCAACAAGATGATCTGACACTAATGAAGTGATGACGATTTACGTCAATTGACATGACAAATATGACAATTCAATTGACATTATTTTTGTGACTTAAAAAAAATTAAAATAAACCGATCCATTTAGTCGATTTTACAAGGAAAACCCTCAAACAGGGAAGAAACTGTCCAATTTTGCCACGGGTATCGCTAGAATCGCTTGACTCGTGGAAAATGTCAATAGAAGACAAATAATAATGCCGCGTTGAGTTGTAATCGGTTGATATAAAACGCTACAAGATTGTTTTGACTGGCTAAAATTAGAACTAACGCCGCCAGCTTGTTTTGTAAATACAATTTCTGTGACAATTTCACAAATTTTTATCAATAACGCCCCTCTGTCAATGTCATTCAGACGCGAAAAGATTCTTACAGCACTATAACTATACACTTTTACAATTTCGTTTTACGTCGGTTTCCTTTATTGGTAAAAAGTTTGTCATTTTTTACATTTTAGTTCCTTTTTTAACAGGGACTTCCTTAGACAGGCTTCCATATCCATCATCAAACCCTCGACGATAGTCATACCCCAGTTAGTTCTAAAATTCTCTATTAATAAAATTAATAAGCCCAAGCACGATGTAACTGCTGTAAATTTTACTGCTAGAGAGCTTTATTGACTGTCTTCCTTCTCCATCATTAGATCAACTCCGGTCTCTATTATGTTGCAGTGTCATCAGAACTACAATATGTGTGCCAAATTTCAAAAGAATTGTATTACAAGTAAAAATTCAGTAAGTGAAAAATCAATCAATTGACCCCTATTTTAAAAAGACTTGAAGGTCAATCAATTCAATCAGATGTAATTGATCCGAATCAGAAATTTCAATATTAGTCGTCAATCTAGCATTACCTATTCAATCTAAAACGCGATTATGGATTGAGATTTTGGGATGGACTAATGCCAAGCCAGATTGATCTCTAAATGAATACCTAATACAAGGTACACACGCAGCGATTTTACTTACTTGATTTTCCCTGGCGATTTCAAAATCTCATTTGTCCACATCATTAACTTTTATCATATACTTTTTTCATACAGGTCAGTGGTCCACATACAGATTTGTCACTATCGATACGGACGTGAGTTATTGAAATCGTCAACAAGTTGCTGCGTGTGTACCTTTCTTTTTTTTTTTTTTTTTCACGTGGAGAAATGCTCATGCATACTGCACTACCACGGGGAGATAGTGCAGTTATGTGGGACTTTAACCCACTAAAACTCCACGGTGTACTCCTCTGCCGCTTACGGCGGGAACACGGGCACGCGTTAGCACTCATCCGTGAACCCGCCGCGGCCGTCCGTTACCGGACCCTCCTCTGGGGAGTACTCCCCATCACCGGCGCACCAGAACACATAGCACGCCGTGACCACCCCAGGGACCAAACCAGCACATGGGCGCCAGACGACCCCGTGTCTGGGCACCCTTGGTCCCCCCTGCTGCGTGTGTACCTAGCTTAAGGCCGTGATGGAAGGAGGTTGACTGGGTTGACTTGCTTGCTAGCTGCTAAGGTCATAGGGTGCTCCAAGCGTACATTTATGCGTTGTTCAAACAGAAGCGGTGGGTGAACTGTCCGCCAAAATTTGAATTTATTCGTTTAAAAACCGGTTAAATAAAACTATAGAAAGCAATATGAGTATTTGAGCTCAACACTACGGATCCAGGAGCAATATTAAATTGCCTAAATTACTAAACCCAATGATTTCAAGATTTTCAAGTTTCAAGTACGTCAATGACTAAACCAAATAAAAATGGCTAAAAGTCCCAGCAACCAGGCCATTTAAAAAAATAAAATTGCCTGGTGTCAAAAAATTTGACAACTAAAATGGCGATATCGAATAGGCGTTAACTAGTAATTTTATAAAGTTTCTTTCTACGTTAGTATTATAATCGTAATCCAAAAGCCACATTTAACCTGCTGGCATATTTTTTAAATTTGTAATCACACAACCAACGTCCCATTCGAAATGGCCGTCGAAGCTGTTCAAATATTGAGACGAAACCGACCCGGTTCAAAAGCAAAGGTATGAGAGTGTTTTACTGAAAACCTTTAGTTTTACAATAATTTCCAACACCTATTTATTATCATGCAAATATAATACTTTGTTGTAGGATTTTTGTCGTTGGCCAGACGAACCCTTTGAGGAAATGGACAGCACCCTAGCTGTGCAACAATTCATACAACAAACCATACGACGAGACCCCTCCAATCTTGAAGCTATTTTAAAAATGCCCGAAGCTCAAGATGAGGGTGTTTGGAAATATGAACATTTGAGGTATTTCGAATAATTTACGAAACAGGCAATTTTTTTATGAAACACTAAGTAACACTCGTTTACTTTCAGACAGTTTTGCATGGAGCTAAATGGTCTGGCAGTCAAATTACAAGCTGAATGTAAGCCAGAAACATGTACGCAAATGACTGCTACTGAACAGTGGATTTTCCTATGTGCAGCTCATAAAACTCCTAAAGAATGTCCTGCTATTGACTACACAAGACACACACTTGATGGGGCTGCTTGCTTGCTTAACAGCAACAAATACTTTCCTAGCAGGTATTTTTGTTTTTCCACAGCATCACAATAATTTATTTATACAGGGTGGCTGGGACATTGATGAAATTAACCATGAATTCCTGAAACCTGCCACCCTGTATAGAATCTGTTAACTGTATATTCATAATAGCACTTGTTACAGGGTCAGCATCAAGGAATCCTCAGTAGCTAAACTGGGTTCAGTTTGCAGACGAGTTTACCGAATATTTTCCCATGCATACTTCCACCACAGGGCAATATTTGATGCTTTTGAGAAGGAAACACATCTGTGCAAAAGATTTACTTATTTTGTTACAAAATACTCAATTATTTCAAAGGAAATTCTGATCCTGCCTAAACTAGATGATGAAACACCAGTGGGTGAATCAGAAGCATGAGGGTTAAAGAAATAATTTGGTTCTACACTATGAACCAAATTATAAGACATTACTGACTGTTGTGTTCACAGCGATTTGTGATGATAACTGAAGTAGTAATAATGTTTACTCTTGGCATACCCAGTAATAAGGTAGCATCATTAAAAATTCCTTACTTTGAAATGTCTTCTGTTTTAGTTGTATGTCATGAATAATATTATCTACAACCCGTAAGGCCTCTGCCTCGAATTTTGTGGGCAGCGGGGCGGCAGCGGCGGCGGCGCGGGCGGTCACCGTTTGACTGGAGTGCGCCGCTCGTTGCCCGCCCCCGCGCCGCTGTTTTCGAGAACCGGTCCATTTGATTTTACGCATAAGATCCTGCCGCTCCCGCGCCGCCGCCGCCGCCGCCCCGCTGCCCGCAAAATTCGAGGCAGAGGCCTGAGAGTTAACTTTAGATTTTGCTTGGATGTCATAAACATGCGGTACTGAGGTGTAGTTGGCGTGAGCGGTAACAGCACGGGAGTCGGGAGGGGCTGCTCAGCTCTCAACTCTTGTGGGTTGTAGGTAAATAATTACAATCCCAGATAACCAAGCTAATTTTTTAAATCTAGGATATCTAAGTATATTGTTACTTAAATAGTATGGAGATAATCGAAATGTATGTAACATTGCATTTACTGCTTAAATTATAGATTTATTATAGATGTCTAAAAGAATAAATCCCTATTTAAAATTCATAGTAGCTAGTATTTTAATTATGTATGTGACTAAATCATGTTTATTATTAATATAAACATGCAAATATGCTCTCAAATATTAAGATGTGTAATATTTCATGTGTCAAGTATTTAACTATGTGTTTATTTATAATAGTCTTAAGAAAAATTGTGAGTTCATTTGTAATCTCCAACTATCTTATTTACTATGCACAATAAAACAAGTTAATTAAAAACGTATTTGTTTATGTTTTCTTTTGTTTAAAAAGTTTCTTAGATTTATATGGTTGGTGTTGTTTAGAATTGCTGTTCTGTTCTTTTTGCCAAAACTTCTTTCCTTTCAGAGTTTGATACCTGTGAAATAGAAAAACATCAGGATTACAAATGTAATGAACCCTACAGGTTTCCCTAAATAACTGAGGTTTTTTTTATAAAGCTTTGATAGAAGTTGGAATGGTTGAGTAAATAATAAAACACTTACCCAAATTGGTTGAGATCTGGGATAACATCCACTGATAATAATATGTGTATGATAGGTATTTGTCTTTTTACTACTAATGTTTCAAGACCATCCAATTTCGGCTCCCAAAATTCCTCCACCCTGAAAGGAGTAAAATATTCATTTTCATCTAATATGACATTTATTTGTAAGTGCTCAGATATCATTCATCTGATATGACATTTATTTGTATGTGATCAGATATCAATTTGGTTCTTACGTTTTATAGGATAGTATAGTTACTTGATGTTCAATAGCAAACTGCCTTTTCAGTATTTCAGCACATGATATAGCTTTAGAGATAGCAGCACCTGCCCCACTCCACACAACTGCAGTAGCTGCTTTGTCTTCAAAGATACCAAATGCATGGGATAGCAAGTTTGCCATCTTGCTCCCACCTTTCACCTTAAAAATAAACATTCCTATTTAAAGGTATGTATTTGCATACATAAATAAACATTACTAAGATTGCACAATCGTAAGATTGTATGCACTAGTATTAACTTGTATGTTGATTAAAATATGATTTGCGGCCGTAACAAATGTATTTACAGAATTATAATCATTATAGATAGCTCTTTCTAGAGCTCTTAGCTCTTTATAGCTGGTTCTAGAGCTCATAGCTCTTTATAGAGCGCAGCATGGTGTTTCTAACTCGATCTGTATGCTTAAGGCGAAAGCGCCAGGGTAGCCCGCAAAATTCATTTTTTTAAACACCACGCTGCGCTCTATAAAGAATGCAGCGTGGTGTTTTAAAAAATTACTGCTGATGGTGTTTCTAACTCGATCTGCTCAAGTCGCGGATGTTAGAAAAAAAAAACAGCCAGGCTGAAGAGGGAGTAGGCCATACACGTCACACGACTGCTCCCGGAGAGAAGGGCAAAGATCGTCATTCACTGAACGCCTGAGGCAGGACATCGCCGTTGAGGTAGACCAAAGCGAAGGTGGCGTGACGATCTAATATCATTTGCAGGGCCAACATGGCCAGAGATCGCACAAGACAGAGAGGTTTGGAAGAAAAAATGGGAGGCCGTTGCCCACAAGTGGGACACAAAATAGACTAACAAAAACATATACATATAATCATCAGGAACTCACTTGCATCCAAAGGAAATTCTCTGGCAGGTCCTTTATAGGTATTTTGTCACGTTCTAGTTCCTCTTCTACATTTTTGCCTTTGCTATAATTCTCCATTTTTTATACAGTATTACATTCAAAGGCACGTATTTCAATTCCAATCTGGAAAATTATAGGAAACAATTCTTCTTCTTCTCTTCGTTAAATGGCTTTTGCGGAAAAACCACCACAATTTAGCCAATGTCAATTCCTAACCTTTGCTCTTGACATTAACTTGGCAGTTGACGTTTTTTTTTTTACGTTTTTTT
Organism: Luperina testacea; assembly: GCA_927399505.1. Lineage (NCBI taxonomy): Eukaryota > Metazoa > Arthropoda > Insecta > Lepidoptera > Noctuidae > Luperina > Luperina testacea. The sequence goes on from OV656758.1 coordinate 10,232,527, forward strand.
TTTCATGATAATTATGATTTTGACATTAGTATGTGTTACCGAGTAGGTATGTTCAACCCATGGACTTATAATGGTTAAACCACAGGGTTCGAATCTGTGTTCAACAGTTAAACACGCCAATTCATGCATCGCTGTACTGTGCGGGCATGGCTGTAATTAAGGGATTCTAAAATCTCACGTCCACACACACAGATTTTGATATTTTACCGGCAATTATTATACTGTCAGTCTGCTAGTGAACGCTATATTTTGAAATAGCGAGCGAGCCGTAGGCGATTAAAGTTGCTGCATGTGTATCTAGCATAAGAGACCAACATCTCATCTCATGAAGTCTGTACAGTACGATTCACGAAAGATGACCACGGCGCAGAAGGCATAAAAAAGGTTACAAGATGCATTTTAAATTACTTACGTTTGATTTATTTGCATAACCAGCATTGAAAACATTACACAAATTATTTAACTATCATTTAAATATTATTTTTCTTTTCTTCATGAGTTTACGTGCGCAGACGGCCGCCATTTGTGGTCATCTTTCGTGAATCGTACTGTACTCACGGTTTTAGCTGACAGTTTATTACTGGTTATGCATAACATAACGTGTAGCCGTGCGTACAAGGGGCTCTTAGTAAGAAGATTCCCATCTTTGGAATCGTAATCCCATGTAACTTGGACCCTGAGTCCCTAACCCTCATTCGAATAGATACCTATTTTTATATTTCAAAGGCTTTTTTTTATTTTGTACAATAGGTAGTTTTTTTCGGAAAGCACGTTGGTCCCGGCTGTCATTCGTGGATCTTTGACAGTCGTTACGGGGAGTCAGAAGTCCGAAAGTCTGACAACCAGTCTTACCAAAGTGTTACATGATCTGTGGTCTTACCAAGGGTTATCGTATTAGGGGAAAGTGGGGGAATTGGGAACACTTAACTTCCAAACATAATAAACTTTTATTGCAACATTAACTTTGCTTATTTATCTCATTATTAGTGAGAAAAAAAATCTTAAAAATCAACGTATTATAAGAAATATGGACGAAAACAAAAAACATTGCTGTTCCTTTTTACCCGATACCCTATGGGGTAAATGAGATCATACCACGGGGGAAATGGGAACGGTATGGGGTAATTAGGAATAATACAGTTAAACCTTATATTCTGGTTAAAGACATTTATTAAACTACAATTTCTTAGTGTGGCACATATCACACACGTAACCTTTACTAGTCTCGCTAGCAGTACATTTTTCATGTGCCCAGAATTTACAAATGGCGCACATGATCCAATCTTCTGTCGGTGGGGATTCAAACTTTTCGTTGCATATTATACAGTAAAACTCCTCTTCGTTTTCATTTCCTTCTAAAGCCTTCGTCAAATTTATGGCTCCTTTACCTACCCTTGACTCCTGACTTCTTTTGTATAGATTTAATGTTCTTTTCTGTTTTTTTAGTTTGCATTTTTTCTTTTTTAGCTTTTCTCTCACTTTGCCTTTTCTGTTTTTCTTCTAGTTGAATTTTTATAGGTGGCTTGGATAATAAATTTTTATAGGTGTGCTGAGAATGCTTCTTATTATGTCGCTTAGAAGTGGTTCCTATTTTAGGAATTGTCATAGACTAAATACGTGTTGCCTAGTTACCAAGAATATTATGTCTGTCATTAAAATATTCGGTATGCTTTACATGCTCAGTCGGTGGCAGAGTGCAAGCTCGCAACTACTCTGTATCAGGAAGGAAGTGGGAGTTTGGTACAGTGACCCGTCGACTGGGAAACCTCCACTACGAAATAGAGACCGACAGTGGACGCATATGGATGCGCCACCTCGACCAGCTACTCCCGGCGCCTCTGATTCCTGGGATTCACGGCGGAGGCGTGTCATAGACTAAATACGTGTTGCCTAGTTACCAAGAATATTATGTCTGTCATTAAAATATTCGGTATGCTTTACATGCTTTAATTCATATCTAATAGGAATGATTGGCACATTGATAATATCGGAAAGAGGCACAGAAGTGGATCTAAGAGGAGTAGTGGTAATGCTCAAATCATTGTCATTTTCGGGAACAGAAGTGGCATCGTGGGTTGGTGTTTGACTTTGGCTTTTATTGTACGCCTTTGTAAGAAGTTCTCCAACCTCGTATTGGCTTATTCGTTTTCCAGGATTATTCACCATGTAGAGCTCACATTCTTATATGTATGCCATCTTCAGTGAACTGAAGATTGTAAGATCCAGTGGCTGCATTTTGTGATATACATGGGGAGGCAAAGAAAGACATTGAAGGTTGTGTTCTCGGAAAAGTTCGTATGCTCCCAGGCTGATATGACTCTCATGGTTGTCGAGTATTAACAATACCGGTTTCTATTCCAATAACTTGGTGTTATGCCATAAAAAGACTTGCAGCAGTCAAGTACCTATGTATTTTTCTAGCTCGTCTTTTTGTTCTTTATTTAATACAGTGTACCGAGCTTTTTTTGGTGTCTTAAATTCGTTTTGTTTTAGTTGTTAGAATAATGTTGTTTTTGGTATTGAGTATATGGTAGCAGCTTTGCCCAGTGTAAGCTTCTTACTTCTGACATCTTCGATTGCATGGCGAAGATCTTCAATTTGGTATTTTGTTTCAGTCTTTCGTACGTAATCTCGAGGCATCTAAAACAATTTGTAACGTTAAAACATTTTTACAAAATTAATTAGTAGCACTAGGGGTAATTAAGAACGAAATGGGGTAATTGAGAATGTTCCCAATTACCCGCCTGATGCCGTTCCCAATTGGCCCCGAAGTAACGAATTTAAATCAAAATGGCGTTCATTCATAACAGTATTTTTGATGACCTTCAAAGCACGTAGGGTTTTAAAATAGATAAAACGTGCATGCTTGTAATGAAATATGGTGTCTCTAAACTCAAAAATATCATATTTACATCTATTATAATACACGACAAAAATTATAACAGAAATGCTAAAAAAATAGTTCGACTCACCGTGACAGTGCGCGTGCGGTCTTTCACTCTCACTGTCGCGTATGCACTGAGGGGCGCTAGACGCGTCTGTTGAACGGGTGCGGAGCGGTGTAGTGCGGGGGAAAGTATTACTTACCTAGCTATTCCCAATTACCCGCCGTTCTCAATTGCCCCACTCTCCCCTACCTAATAAATGGGTTGTGAAGGTCAGATAGGCAGTCACTCCATGTAAAATACTGGTATTCAGCTGCATCCGCTTAGACTGGAAACCGACCCCAACATAGTTGGGAAAGGCTAGGCAGATGATGAGGTAGTTTTTTGTGTAGTTGGATGGCAAACTTACCTACAGGCAAACAAGCAGACAAACGACCCACCATGATAGGTGAATAGTCGTTGAATAAACGAATTGAGAGTAAATCCATACTAATATTATAAATTCGAAAGTAACGCTGTCTGTCTGTCTGTATGTTACCCTTTCACGAGTTTCACGCCTAAACCACTGAACGGATTTCGATAAAATTTGGCAGAGAGGTAGATTGCATCCCGGGGAAGGACAGTTTAAGGATATTCCCACGGACATTCCCACGGGATCGACACTTATGCGGGTGAAACCGCAGGGCGCTGCTAGGTTCACCGCTGCCTAGTTTTCGAGAATTTTGCTTTAAAAGCAACATTTTTTTATTTCTAAAAGTCTAAAGATGAAAGTCTTGTACGGAACAAGAAACTTTAAAGATAATATTGTAATAATTATATTAATCCTTAAACCCTTTCTTATCATGCGAAAACTCAAGCGGAAGCTTCAACTTCCGAGTGTACTGGTCCATTCCAGTTCATTTCAAGTCCCTTTTCACGCGCTCAGGCTGCCGGGTACCCGGGTCGGTGTCGGCTGCGCGAGGGTCTACGGATTAGGTAGTTAATGTGATAGATAGCTTTCACACCTGCAGTTAACCCAACATCAGTGGTAACAATTTGACATTGTCAGCACCTTTACTTACGTCGTCACGTCGTGACAGGGTTTTTGTAGCACAAGTAATACCGCTGACGAGTTGTTGATTGTACTACAGTCACGAGCATAAAAATTATAAATATATTAGGTACCTACTATGACCCTCGGCAACAATATCCGATTTCAGCTCCACATTACTTATGCTATTCAGGGACGCAGCTTTTACATGGGGGGTACTTAATAATGCTGTTAAATTGGTCACAGCATTTTTTATAAATAGTATGTAGATTATGTAGTGTGAGAAGAGAAAGCGAAGGGAGCTCGAAATTTTTAAAAATCCGGCTCGTTTTAGGTGTTTTTTTATATTCTCAAACAGAAATAGGAGTTACATTGTCGACTTATGCAGGCAAGTCTAAGCAAAAACTATGAGAATGTAGAATGCACAAGCGAGCGAAGCGATTTCGAAAATTTGAAACAAACTTGGATAGGTTAGATTTACTTCTCATTATTCCAAAACAACTAGGCATTACTTGCTTTGTCGACTGAAAGAATGAAGAAAACCTCATAGATAAAGAGAATCTATAATGTAAGAGAGAGCGAAGCTAGCCTGGAAATTTTAGCACCCTACCTTGACTAGGTTCTGTTTTACTGCAGTTAAAGTCTTGGAATCTGGCTTTTACCTTTCGAACTTTACGTACGAGCGGGGTGCCCAAATTGAGTGGTTAGTATTACTGATCACTTGTCGCTTAGTTCAAGAAATTTTTCCCAAAAAGTCATCAGAAAGATGTCTTGTGGACTGCTTGCTGTAAGACATCAGAAAACCGTTTGATTTCTGTAAGAAGGTAAACAAAAAGAATCGGTCGCCAAATTTGCCGCCCCTAAATTCTGCCGCCCTAGGCTCAAGCCTACTCAGCCTGCTGGCTAATCCGCCACTGGGTAGGTACACCTGGGGAAAGCTTGTAGCTTGGTCTGGTAGATGGATTTACATAATGATGTCAATTAACTTATGTGTATACTTTGCAAATGAGAGATGTTTGTTGTAAGTATAAAAAAACAGGCGATAAATCTCGATCGTCTCGTCTCAATTCGCCATCTTGTTATTAAAACAACACCTCCTACCTTTCACATTTATTTTATAGAGGATATTCATATTTCTTTAATTAACGCCGTACTTACATAGTCAATGCCGGAAAAAATTTCATCACTGAATTAGCTTGAAAAAACATACATTTTGACCATTTCAATGATTTTGTTTCAGGACCCGCTTTGTGAAGTCTGTGCCTCGGGTATCTTCTTTATGAATCTGTATTCTATGGAGTTTTAAAAATTATATTTTCGCTCGAGCCCCCGAGCAGCCGACCAACCTACTCTAATTTCAATACATCAGTGTTGTTTTTATATATCTAAGGTTTTCGTTGTATAAAAGGTTCAATGGTATAGGTACCTATAACTAATTGAGTTTGGGAAACTAACAAGGGAAAAATATAATTTTCATTTAGGCAGGTATAGTATAGGTATATACGTTAAAACATTTCTGAATTATTCAATTTCTATAGTTCCCACGTGTTATAATATAAAACACGGAAAACACCTAATTATTGATTAGTGTAGGTAAGTAGGTCCTACTTGAGAAGTTGGTACTTAGGCAAATGAAAGGCGTGAGTCGATAGCAAGCGTATACTAAAAACTGACGTTCATACAAGTATGTCCTCTTATATACTCTATGATAAATAGAACAATTAAATGTGGGTAACGGAATATATTACAACTCTCCACCCTAAATAATACATATCCTTAAAACAAGAATCATTACATTCATTACACACTAAATAGATAGAACTAAAACAATGCCAAACTAGCCTACCGTAAAATTATTAAGACTAACATACAATTCAACAAATGTAATACTTTAACTCAGGGCCGTCTTTACCCGGGGGTGCAAGGGTTGCGTGGCACCCGGGCGTAGGGTCTTAGGGGGCGCAAGCTAATCCTTATCTAGGCTACTTACGACTCACGTCAAGATAGATTGATAGATTTGGCTATAGCATATCTATCGAATTGAAATTTGATTACAAAACAGACAAACACAAAAAAATTGCCGATTTTAAAGCCACAAAAATTAAATTTGATGTTTGAAAATGTACCTAATTTTATTCTAGAGAAAGTATTAAATAAAAAAATAAAACACAAAAATTGGGGCGCAGGATGATTTTCGTACCCCGGCGCCCAATATGGTTAAAATAACCTTCCTTACGATTTACAACATTAAGAGGAAACACAAGGGCCGTTCTTTCCATACAAACGTAGTCCCCTGTTTTATCCCTGGATAGTGCCAGTAGAGCGATAATTTTTATCACAAAAATCTATGGCCACTATTGGCATGTTTCTATGTTTTCCTATTTTTCATAAATAAATAAATTAAAAAGCTTCAAAAACCTAAAAAAAATCGCCAGATTCTCCGCTGTGTTCAAACATCCAGAAAATAAATTTGACTAAATTTTATAAAAAAAAGCAAAACATAGGGACAAGGCCAAAGCCTTTCTTTAATTTTGAATGAAAAAAATATTTAAATCGGTCTAGTTTTGGAAAAGAAATCGGGGGACTACTTAACGTTGATTTTGTGTACTTTTAATAGGTATTTTTGGTCCACGATGCAGTTGTCTCTTTCATGCCCTGCGGGGGAGGCTTGGGCACCGCGTGACAGCAATAGATTTTACAAATACCTATTTCTCAATTCTCTCGGCCGTAGTGTTTCCTCTTAAGTTTTGAGTTTTGAACAAAGATCTCAGCTGTTTCTCTGCAATAAGTCCTGAACTCGGGCCTCGACTTGAGGCGCTCTTAAGTGCATGTATAGAGAGAGGCCAGTTTCCACTCCGTTGGAAGACGGGGAAGCTGGTCCTCATTCAGAAGCCAGGGCGCCCTGCGGACTCACCGTCCGCATACCGGCCCATCGTGCTACTCGACGAGGTCGGCAAGCTCTTTGAGAGAGTGACTGCAGGCCGCCTCGTCGGGCACCTGGTGAGGACGGGGCCGGATCTTGCGGATAGCCAGTTTGGCTTCCGCAAGGGGCGTTCGATGGTGGACACCATCATGCGTGAGAGCCTTAACGACGGGGGACGCGGTGTCCCGTGGTGGGGTTGTCGTGGCGGTGTCACTCGACATCACCAACGCGTTCAACACCCTGTCCTGTAGCTGCATTGGGAAGGCACTCTGGTATCACCGGGTGCCGACCTACCTCCGTCGAGTAGTCGGGGCGTATTTGACGGACAGAGCCGTCATCTACCCTGATAGCGACGGGGAGTGGAATCGGCGAGAGATGTCGTGCGGTGTCCCACAGGGATCGGTTCTGGGGCCACTCCTGTGGGGCATCGGTTACGACTGGGTGCTGCGGGCCGACCATGGCGTCAACGTGGTTTGCTACGCTGACGACACGCTAGTCCTGGCGCAGGGGAGGTCGCATCAGGCAGCGGCCGACGCGATGATACGCGGGGTTGCGACAGTCGTGGAGAGGATCCGGCAGTTGCGTCTCGAGGTGGCATTGCACAAGTCCGAGGTCATGTCTTTTCATGGGTCCCGAAACAGGCCACCATTGGGATCCCAACTAACGGTGAGGGGTTCACATCGGCGTCGAGACAGCGATGAAATACCTCGTCCTCGACAGCCGTTGGAACTTCGTCGAGCACTTCCGACGTTTGGCCCCCAAACTGGAACGGGCCGGGGCCGCCTTCAAGCGGCTCTTGCCCAACCTAAGGGGGCCAAACGCCTCCTACCGGAGGCTTTACGCGGGGGTCGTGCGGTCCATGGCCCTATACGAGGCCCCGGTGTGGGCGCGTTCACTGCGGCGGCAAGCCGCCCACTACCTGAACGCGCCCCAAAAGGTGGTAGCCGTAAAGTATCCGGGGGTACGGCACGATCTCGGGCGAGGCGGCATAAGCCTCCTTGCCGGACTGCCGCCATGGGATCTGGAGGCTATAGTCCTCGCGTGCCTGTATGAGTGGCGCGCGAAGGCACTACGCCGGGGGGAAACTCCGCTTCCGCGCCAAATCGCAGCGGAGCGGAAGAACCTCCGGCGCGATCGCATGGCGGCATGGAAAGAACTACTGTCGCAACCCAGCGCAGGGCCCGCCATGATAGTGGCGATAAGACCCCTCAATGTTTCACCTTCAAACATCATAGAACCGTAACATCAAACTTAGAAATGTGTGTTTCGATAAACGGGAGCATTATTAAATCACAACGAAAGGTTATCTCTTGCGATATAAATGCGTATTACAAGTCATGGCTAAGCAGATATCTTGAGCTCGACATACGTATCCCAGTAGGTACGCCAAGACAACTAGCCAGTAGAGACTGTACCGTTATATTTATCACACGGGAGTCAGTATTAATAATAACAATGTCTTACATCTCGATCATTTATTTGCTTTGTTTTTCTTTCGTAGTAGTAAGCGCTCGAAATGCGTTTATTATAGACGATCGCTTTGTGTGCACTGTCAAAAAGTCGTGCTTCGAGTGTTTGAAGTTATCTCAATGTTCATGGTGCCCGACGGAAAACAAATGCTACTCAAAGAACCTGCCGAAGTTTGGGGAGTTCTGCTCCAACGACACCATTGTTCACGTAGATTACGGTTGTAAGTTTGGACAGATACAATCATTTGATCATTAATATTCTTATAATAAATTGAAGGCATCAATTTTTGTATGATAGCTAGGTAGCTACTTGATGAAAATTCAAAACCGCTTTTACAATAACAATATTAAAAGTGCCTCAGGTGTCAAATCCAATTTTCCCAAAATTGTTTTTTTTCTCCTGTTATATGTAATACCTATGTTCTTAACAAGGTATGTTTGTTTAAGTTTTATATTTGTTTTAAGTATCTAAGTATAGTTCATGCTTTCACAAGAGTAGCAGAGGTTCCATGAAACAATCTTTGCATGAAATCTAAATTATTGTCTTCTTATCATTTCAGTGACTTTCGAAGAGAATGCAGAGTGTTCGTGCGGAAAGGGCGATGTAGGACGGAGCTGCTACCCGCCAGGTGCCGAGGCCGACGAGGGCTTGGAGTGCTCCGGCCGAGGCACCTGCGAGTGTGGCCATTGCGTCTGCAACCCGAACCCTGATCCTAAATTCCCGACCAAGGTAATGACTGGGTAGACTATTCCTCGATTCAAGCACGAATGTTGTAATTAAAAAAAAAAAGTTATAGTTTCTCGTATACTTAGGCCTTTTGCTCCCTTTTTCACAAATCTAGGTATTCATGATCTCAAGACTTCAGCCAAATAACTTATCTGGCAAATAGTCTGTTCCGTTTTCTGTTATATCTAGTAGAAAATAAAAGCCTTTAACCTCAGCCTTTCCAAAACTATCTTCTTCCAGATGGTGATGGGCGAATACTGCGAGTATGACAACTTCTCCTGTGACGATCCAAAATGCAACGAAGGACCATATTCTCTGAGCAATCCATTAGTCGTGGAAAGCCTCTCTAAACCTATCGACGACGACATTGACAGCCCAATGTCATAACCATAAAAATAAAGACATTAATTTAATTTTAAACTGTAATTTAACATAAAATATGCTTTATATATTATAAGAACTTAATTAGATCTGTTACATTGAAGAAGTAGGTATATGTTCTGTTTATTACGTCCGTGGATAAATTTAGATTTCGTAATCATAATGGTATTTGTTATTCAGTCACAAAGTATCGATTGCGAAAGGACTGCGTATGTATATATTAAAGTACCTAATATTTGTAGATAACAAATTATGAGATTACAAACAAAGCTATAAATAACGCATAAACCACACGAGTAGGTACTATCCTAACCATCCCCAATTGTAAAAGAAAAGAATCTATCTCATCTACGTAGGTAGGTACGTCGGGATTTCTATGTGGAGTGAAAAGTTATCTGAATTTCTTTATAGCCAGCTATGCTAAGTTATGTTATGAAGAATGCTCGGGTGGATGGCTGTGAACCGCGCGGAGGCAATGAGGTTTTCAGGAGAAGCGTTGGAGCGAAGAAGCCGCGGCTCAATTAAGAAATTGATATGAGCCGGGCGTCTGTCGCGGATGGCTCATCGTTCTCAAGTACTGCCCGTTATGGTTACGCGAAATTAGATTTCAACGAGTCTATTTTCTCGCCCACAACGAGTTCACCTTTTATTTCCTCGATATTTATTGAACGCCTGCCTCAGATGGCGGGCTTGGAGAGTCCCTCGCGGTAGTTTTTATAGGCACAGCGTTTTTAATTTAAACGTGGCAATAACTAATAGGTGGTTTTAATTGGGTAGGTACCTACTGATTGCAAACAATAGATTTTGTAAAACAAACATGTTATCAATGGTAATAGCCGTGTTCGTTACACTGATACTAGTTGCTATATAAGTTTCCTAAGTTGATTTTGTTAGTTCTACTCCTGGACATCTCCATCTTTCAACGAATACACATACTAGGTAACTACTGACTTATATACCTTTTTTTTGTCGGGGGGAAACCTTCAAAAGGCACCCGACCTCCGGGGAGGGAGGTTGGGGAGTGTGGGATTTTTACCTCACTAAAACCGCCCCGGTGATCACCTTCAGCACATAGGGGTGGTCCCGGTTCCTCTTAAAAGACCAATTCCGGAACCCCCCGTGCAACGCCTGTAAGGCCCATCCCTGGGGAGACTGTAAAGGGGCCTCCCCTGAGCCTCGCTATGCACGGCAGCACGTGATCACTGTGCCACCGTCTTCCCTGGGGTCACTGACTTATATACCTACTTTAGGCATATAGTCGCTTTCATCTTGGAGTTTATGTAATACATATAATTTAGTTGATTTAGACTCTTTAGAGGCAATGAACATGAATTTACGCTGCACCTAAGTATACCTACACAAATATTCGCAACACTGGGTTCCCAGTTCCCACTGACAGACTATGATTCCGATCTAATCTGTATTTTTCATCTGGTACAATTTAGGTCATTCGCTACACAGCGGCACAATAATAGTTTTTTCTTCTCGACTTGCAGTTGCGGCTGAGTACAGTCTAGACGGATTGCGCACTAAGTTCAATAAGTTGTCGGAAATCGAACACTTTGGTTTCCGGATAAACTTGTAACTTTGTGAACAAAACGGCCGTTCCTGAATGTAAGTTTCGTGGTCATAGCCTCACTGACGGCGATACTGGCAAATTTCGCTTCCGACAAGGGAAGCATTTATTTATTAAAAGAATTGACAATCTTTTATGGGAAAGTCGAATTTCCTTTTAATAAAAACTTTTTGGGTAAACGGCAAAAGATACTCAATACTTTAAATACCTCCATAATAAAATAAAACTGTCACCACCGTAACCGAATTTGTGTTCAATAATTGTGGCGGAATGCGGCCCTCGAGGAGCTCGGAGGAGATTCGATTATGGAAGGAGCGCTTAAATTGTTTTAGTGTCGATCAGCATCATATACAATAGACGCTAGGTCGGTAGTCGGTACCACGCACTTCCCGTAAATTACACTACGCCCTTAAGGAATTATTTGAAATTAAAATATGCACGCGTCACTGAATTCAATAAGCGATATCATGCAATATTCTCTATATTGCATGATATCGCGCTAATTGAATTCAGTAGTGGCACAAAACAAAAAGTAGACGAATTAATAATTAAAACTGAAAACATTTTGATTTGTAGGTGCTGGCTTTAAATTCGGTCGAAAACATCAGATAACTTTTAATTTTTCATTAATGAAATCGTTATATTATGCCTATACCACAAAAAAATAAATATAAAAAGAAAATGGTTCAGGCTACAAGACGTGGTCAAGCTTTCAGCTATGAATGCCTACGACGTAATATGTAGCAACAGAAGGTATTATGGATCTTGTAGGAAATATTTTCTAATACTTACTCATTTTGAAGAGTAAGGTTTGTCACGCAAATCATATTCGAACTTATCGCATGTTCACTTGACACTCGCGTACCTATATATATGTCAAAAATGGCGCTAACTATCGTCAAACCAAAAAAAAAACATTATTTAATTTTATGGCCTTGACAGACGTCAAATAATATCGAGTACCTACCTACGTAATCGTTATTATTTGACGTACGTATGTTACGTTAACCAACCGTTTGAATCAACCCTAGCCCTAAAGTCGTAACTTCTATATGAAATGAAAATCGTTGTCTACGGCGGCGTAGCACTTGGTAAAGGTAATTACTTATAATAAAGCTGAAGAGTTTGTTTGTTTGAACGCGCTAATCTCTGGAACTAAATTTAACGGTCGTATTTGAAAAAAAATGTTTGCCTTTGATAGACCAATTCTTGAGGGAGCTAGAAGTATTGAAAATTAGATAGGTATATTATAGTCAATTATAGAGTGTACAGTAATACCTACATTTCGACGTCTACGGTACGCGTGTAGCAAGCTAAAATCTATTTGCGAATTGAATTTAATAAAATAAATTTCGCAAAATAGATTTTAAACATAAATATTTTAAACCTAAAAGCAAACATGCAATATTATGCTCATCTCAAGTACAAATCGATCAATTGATACCAAAAAATGTTAAATATCTACGGCGTAACATAATATTATGTTGTAGCAACGTACCTATTATACTTCAGAATTCTAAGTAGGTATAATAAATAAATATTAACAAGCTTTGTAGCTTCGGTCTAAAAAATGCATTGCTTCAAAAATAAAGTTAGAAAGTAACTTACGAAAACTAAAATGTACTAGACGGGTCTACGGCGTAGCTCGTAGCATGACGTAGCAGGGTAGTCCAATACTTCAGGAATAACTTGAATTTTCTGAATTCCTGGAATGCATCCATGACCACTAGAGCAAATAAAATACTTAAGTTAGACATCTAACAGACGGAATAGGTTAAATATCTGAAAACGAATTTTACTATTGAATAATTCGCACGGAAACGTGATCGGACTTTCGAGCACGGAATAAGATGTCAATGGAGGCGGGCGGTATATATTGCACAATAGGAGCCGAGATCACACATAATAATATGGCATTGGTATTCTGGAGTGGGGAAGAATGCGCGTTCCGCCGGCGAGGCGGCGACTTCTCGGCGTGCCGCGTGCCCCGGCGTCAGCGACGGCCGCGGCCCGCGACCCCGCATCCCGCCACCCTTCACTTCCTAATTGTTTCCCACGAATCTACTTAAGGAGCTTATAAAGTGAGCGCCATTGATATTAGTTTGCTTTATTACTTACATATTTGTAAGGAAATAATAGAAACATCATGAAATAACTACTTATTTTCATTCAGCGTTGTCTCGATGTAAAAATACGCTGACTTTGACAGATGATTGGGTCGGTAACGTGTTTATTTGAAATACAAATTGATGTTATCCAAAAGATAATGCAAAAGACAAAGCCACGAAATTGAAAAACGATAGTTTAATTTTGTAATTATTAATTGATGAATAATTTATCACAAATAGAGTTCATTAAAGACAATAGTTATTTGTTATACAAGAGTGCAAAGTTGCTTTTTAACCGCGTGCTCAATTTTGATGACCGAGCAAGCGAAGGATTCTAAAATTGAATCACGAGCGCAGCGAGTGATTCAAAAATTAGAATCCTGAGCGTTAGCGAGGGAATCAAAAGAGCACGAGGTGAAAAATCTTTGCACTCGAGTGCAACACGTAACTTTTCATCCCACCTCAGCGAGGAAATGATGAGGCTCTTTTTAAAAATGCCACTAATTTAGGATAGGTGTCTATATATATATGTTTTTTTCATCTTTATTGTTGCTTTTTTTTAGCATTGAATACGTACTCCATAGAGTGCTTGATTTCTTGGTCTCGGATAATGCAATAAAATATGCCAGCACAACGTTTTCTGATAAAGTTTTGGCTCCTTTAGCTAGTCGCCACGTGTTAAACATATCGTACTGTTTCAAATACTTCTCGCGTGATTGTTGAGGGAGAAAGCTCATTTGCGCATTTTTTACAGTTTCAGTCAATTCTGTTGGCGTCAAATAAACTTCGTCGTCGCTAGATTCACTCATTTTAGATTTTTTACTTGTTTACAAGTTTCTTGTTTTTATTTTTAACCTAAGGTTTTAACAATATGACGTGAAAAGAAAATTGCGCGCGCAAAGCAAATTAAAAAAAAGTACACCAAGAAGGTTCCGAGTCTGAGTTTTTAAAAAATTAAAAAAAAGTTGTATGATAAATTCGGCACCATGGAGGTAGAAGTAAATAGGTTTAATGATGTTTTGAATTCACAAACTTAGTGCACACGATGTTCTAAATTCAATTTACTTTATCCTCTAGCGGATAAAAACAGCTTTTGCACTCAGATATCGAAGAGCAAAAATACTCTTTCCGAGATGGGGGGATGAAAAGGCCTTTGCCCTCCAGGGGGCAGTACAGGCTAATTAAGCATGTTACAAGCATGAACTTTATGGGAACCGACATATTAAATCATATTATGCAGAATAATTACTTTCAGAAACCCTATTCACCTTGTGAGTCATTAAACGGAGAGGCAAATTTAAAATCCTTTTATGAAAATCTAAAGAAACAATTGAAGCTGCTTTACTGACTCATCTTTGCTCGTTCCCCGCTCATAATCATATTAAAGTGTCACCTCAGAAGATAGAAGTAGAAACAAGTGTCAATCTCGGAGGCACAGTCCTGAGGAATATTTAGAACGGAGGGATGAACCTTGAATATTCATGTGGCCGCACTCGTTGGCTCTTGAGCGACATCGAGTTCTCTTTCACCTATTTTGCACGATTTTAATTATTTATAAGAAACCGTGTGCGGCCCGGCCGCGCGGCTTTTCCCCTGTAATTTGGTAAGCGTTTAAATACGAAGCAGCCAACATGAGAGGCACGTAGGGAAATATCCTTTATACTGCTGAACATTCTATTAATACAATATGATGAATAATTTTGTTTTAATAAAAGCAACGATAAAGCAGTCTCTGCCTCTTTTGGATTTTGTTTTTGAATTCATAATTTAAAGCTATTGTTAAGTTAAACAGAATATATATTGTAGGTAATGTTTTTATCAACTAACTTTCTCTATAAAGAAACATGGTTAGCAGAAACATTTAAGAACTCCTTGAGCTTGAAGATTTTCTAGAATTTTAGTACTCAATGTGTGTCAAAGATGAGTCACAATTTAAAGCGACGTCCTCTTATCTAAGATTTTAGTGTTTGGTGCTTGAAACACTTCTAATCCGTACAGCGAGCAGTGACAGTAAATTGCAAACTTTTGCTATTTATAACTACTCGTTACTTTCATTTACCTATTTTTTTTCAGTCTGGGAAATCATCAAATGACTTCTCCTGCTCTGGGTGGAGCGGAAGGGAGTGTCAGACTTTTACTGACTAAAACCTACCCGTGTTCCTTCCTTAGCCCTTTATGTTCCGGGCCAGCGGTAACCCTTTCGAACAATCCCGCTGACCCGGCAGGCTTCGGCCCTGACGGGCCCCTTCGGTTGATGCTGACATCTCTTTGAGGCGCGCGTGGAACACGTCGCGCCGCCGTCCGGCACGGGTCCTTTCATTTACCTTTTCTTAAGGATTATTATTGACAAGTTTAATTTTTTTTTATTATTCTTGACAACATTTATTATAACATCACACCTATCGATAGGTGGTTTTCGTGTAGAGTACCAAGAAAGAAAGAAAAATATTTTATTTGAGTCACGCACAGGAAATACAAATAACCTCTCAACCCCTCTGTCCTGTCTATGGCATACTGGCTTAACACATTTCAATGAAATGAAATGAAATGAAATTTACAATAGTTATAATTATAAGCTCCTAGGGGTAACTTAGTGAGAACAGTGGTGCAGGTCAAGTGGTAACGACCACGTCTTACGAGTTGTAGGTCGTAGATTTGAACCCAGACAGGCGATTTACTTTGTGTAAATTATTTCATCACCACTGCTTCAAAACGGTGAAGGAAAACATCGTGAGGAAAATTTCGAAGTCATGACACACGGGGCCAGTGCGGGTTGGTAGATGTCAATCTAGCAACCCGTACTGGCCCCGCGTGCTGGATTACAGCCCACTCCCTCTCACTGAGAGGAGGCCTGTGCTGAGTCCCAGCAGTGGAAGCATTATAGGTTGAATATGCATGAATAACTTAAAAAACTGGCCAAGTGTGAGTCGGAGTCGCACACGAAGGGTTCCGAACCACAAGGCAAAAACGCCGAAAAAAACACGTTTGTTGTATGGAAGCCCCCCTTAAATATTTATTTTATTCTGTTTTTAGATTTGTTGTTATAGCGGCAACAGAAATACATCGTCTGTGAAATCAACTGTCTAGCTATCACGGTTCATGAGATACAGCCTGGTGACAGACAGACAGACAGACGGACAGAGTCTTAGTAATAGGGGCCAGTTTTTACCTTTTGGATAAGGAACCCTAAAAATAATAAATGCTAAGAATTCGTCTTGAGGGGTATGCATGAATTTAAAGTAAGTAAGCATTCAAATTAGGTACAATGAAATAAGCTTCAATGATACTTGTCAACAATGCCAATGTCATATCTGATGAATAATGAATGATGCTTCAGGCGTCACCTATTACGAAAGATTACTAGTTATCTAATTAACTGACAGAGCTGTTTTCTTGCATGAATAGGAATTCCTATTCATTATCTTAGAAGTCCTTGGTAGCTCTGGACAGAGAGAGGTGGACAGAGACTAGGGAGGCCTTTGTGTCCAGCATTGGAAATATCCCTTTCCGTAGGTACCTACACTGCATAGGACTGCTGGCTAAAGAAAACATATCACATCACATTTTATTTCAGCCTTAACCTTTACTTGTGTAGTGACATCGACAACCCGTTATGACGTCACAAGGAAGGTGTTTAAGTGGTACTTAGTTTAACAAGAAACCTTATAGTACTTAAAGCGCCTTTGTTCGCGTCATCGATCGGCTGCACCAGATAGAGTGCATCGCCGGTGCAGGTTCGATTCCATTACTCTTGTCTTGTCACACGTGCTCAATCAATTTACAAAATGAAATAGATCATTGCAAACTGACAACTACACTACTCATGTACCGTAGTAACTTATCCATACTAATAAAGCTGAAGAGGCTGTTTGTTTGAATGCGCATATCTCTGGAACTTACGGGTCGGATTTGAAAAGTTCTTTTTGCATTTGATAGCCCGATTCATCCTCACATCCGATAACCGGCACAGGGCTCGCGTGGTGGATTTTGGCCCACTCCCTCTCACCGGGAGGAGGCTTGTGTCCCAGTAGTGGGAACATTAAAAGGATCAATATGATTATATATGATATCACAAAAATATACATATATATGAAAAGAAGTCGGTAAGAACGGTAAGCGGAAACGAAGTGATACCAGGAGTAGACGATGCGATACGACGGGGTGGGTCGAGGGAACAAGAAATTTCACGCGGACGAAGTCGCGGGCAGAAGCTAGTTTATTATAAGATGGCCGAACCGAATAGTGGAGTCATTAATTAAAGTTATAATTAATAAGTAATAACCTGTCCTATCTCATTTTACCAGATTTAGTCGTGATAAATGAGAAATGATTTTATTTTTGTAAGTAGGTTTGCACAAACACTTTTACACGTCAATCATATATTTTTTAAACTAGATGAGGTTTTCTATCTGACTACTCTGAGAAGAAAGACCGAAACAAACTCAGAGGTCATAGTCTCTTTTAAAGTCCAGACATACCTAATATTGGTCAGGTTATATGAAGACCATGTAGGTCGATGTCTGAGATGGTCTTTTGAGGAAAGAACCACACAGATTGAGAAGACCTGTCCAGTCAGTGCACGCATTTGTTAGAAATCGTGCAGCTCAACTAAAGTCTTAAGGAGCTCAACGATTCGACGAACAATACCAAAGAAAGGACATTTGGGTAGGCCACATAAATTACTCAAACTGCCAGACCATGGAGAGAATAATAAAAAATATAAAATGAATAAAATAAATGACCCACATCGTCTTCACATTCACAATAATCAAAATAATGTAATGCTTTACAAAGTAAGCAAATGTCATTGTTTCGTTTCGTGGTCAAATCATATCACACAAAGTACCAACAACTTAACAAAACAAAGTTTCGACGACCAAACTTCAGTTTGTTAACTTTTTCCTAACTTTAAAAGACTGAGAGACTTTTAAGAGACTTTTAAGCACCTGACATGAACTTAATGAAGAACTATGTTAAGTATGTATATTCCATGGGATAGTTGAAGTCGGTCGCTACTTAGACTTGGAAAGAGCGTGATCGTTCAGCTGACACAATGAAGTGGCGTGAAGGGTGGAACGGCGGCGCGACTCGCGACGTATCATTGGTCGCGGCGGACGTAGGCCGCGGTCTAAACGTACGGCGGATGGCGGTAGCAAAAAATTGCATAAGTATATATTACAGCCGCATCACAGCTCATTGCTTTCCAAAGTCAATAATTTATTTCAGTTAGGACTGATTTTACCAAAGTCAGATACATAGGTATCTGACTTTGGTAAAATTCTTCTCTCCTTGGAATAAAATTGACATCTGACAGTTCTAGTAAGTATGGAAAAACTGTCAAAATATACATATATACATATGTAAAATATATTCTGGGGATAAAACTTATTCGAGGTGAAAAAATTAGGTGACATTCGCCCTTAGCCACATAAAGGCACTAATAAACATCAAAATTTACAATAAAAACGAATTATTTCTAGTTGTCCCGTCCATAAGACTGATACTCTATAACTAAGTAGTTTAGTATTGAGAAGACTACAAAGTGAAAAATAACTTTAATTTCGGAAGTCGGTGCCTCTGGATCTGTATTTTAGTTTTTTGCCACCGACTTCCGAAATTAAAGTTATTTTTCACTTTGAAGTGTTTTTTTGGAAGTCGGTTGTTTTTTTTTTTAAAGTTTTTTAGTAGGTCCGTTTGTAATGTATCTAAGGTACAATAGCCCAATGTAAACTGCTCATCACCTTTTACAACATATTGCTTTCCCACGCACAACGGACCGAATGGGAGTCTAAGTGCGGAAAAGGGAGTCCCATCATCATCATCCCGACGCAGGGACGTTAATTGTTGAGGAGTTCTCCTAGTAAGAACAAGGAGAACTGGAGCTGATTGAGAAGTCACCATCAGCTCCACTTCACTCATTCCCAATGTGACGAGCATAAATTGCTTAGCAACCACATTAAAGTACCTAACCGAATCGCAACCCGTGAAATACTTATTATTGAGTAATTCCGATGGCCATCTGCATTTAATTGCATAAGGCCTCTATATGAAAGGTCAAAATTAATCATAACTGGTGAAAATTAAGTGGGTGCATTCATCTCTGCGTACCCCTGTTGGGAATTCACCTTACCACCTTCACATTTTTACATTTCAGGTAATAGGCAAATACTTATGTATATTTCTTTCGCACTCTATTAAAAATACAAAGTTCATAATTAAATCCCGAACGTGTAATAACCAAATCGCTGATTGCTTATATCAGAGACACGTTCGGCATGACTACGAGCGAAAGCCTTCACGCTCGCATCCGCACCCCCCGCCCTCGCAGTCCTCTCAACCGCAAGAGTGCTGGCTGTGGGCGTCGAGTCAGCCGGAGGCCGCCGCGCCGCTGACATCGCACCGTCCCATGCAACACCACTCGTTGCTCTCAAAACCGAAGTTCTGCTAAGTGAGTACAAGCTGCAACCATGGACGTGGAGGAGTTCCGTATTCGTGGCAAGGAGATGGTGGACTACATCTGCACGTATATGAACACGCTGCAGACCCGCCGTGTGATACCGTCCGTGGAGCCGGGCTACCTGAGGGCTGCGTTACCGGCTGAGGCTCCTCACCTCCCGGAGGCATGGGACGACGTGATGAGCGACGTGGAGAACAAGATCATGCCAGGGGTCACGCACTGGCAGCACCCTCGCTTCCACGCGTACTTCCCGTCCGGCAACGGCTACCCCTCCATCCTGGGTGATATGCTGTCTGCAGGCATCGGCTGCATCGGATTCTCTTGGGTAAACTTTTATATTATGTCTTAATTCCTAGATTTAAACCTCAAAAATCCGAATAACCAAACTAGTTTTAATTAAATCATCTTATTATCATAACAATTATAAAACCCGGTAGCAACTTATAGTTGAAGTAATCTTTCGAAACTGATTAACAACCAAAAACTAACAGCAAAGTGGTACTCTAAGTCTTACTTGTATTTACTTGGTATCATTAGTAAAATAACATAGATCTAACTCAAATCTACTTATATTATGAAAGGAAAAATGAAAATTATGGCCACAATTTTTCAAATATTGAAATACTTCCAAACAATTTTAAAATGTGATTAATTTAATACTAAATTGAAAATAAATCCGTTGTGAAAAGTCATAAGTAATTTTGTATTTTTGTTCTTTGATTAACACAAAAGATTGTCAGATTGAGATTGAGATGTGAACAATGGCAATCTCAAGTTTACCATTGTTCACAAATAATCTCATTATTATTGCTATTAAAAGTTGCTACTTAATCTTTTCAAAATTATACGAAAATTGCTAAAAAAAACTGTACCACGGCGAAAACGATCTTAGTAAGTACTAGAACACATTAAAGAAATCGACAGATTTGATTGGCGTGCAGTGAGAATGATGGATCGAATAATAAACAAGAGACGGCTATTAACTGGTGTCTATCATTTGGTCCATCTAATTTACTTCATTACTCTTATTCTAATCAGCTGATTACTTATGTACTTAGATAGGGGGTCCAGCAAAAGGTTCTTGCAAGACGAGGAGGTAAAAATTTTGCTCTCAAATTAACAATATCAGCCTTTTATTACCTAGTAGTACCAGACCGACTAGACCCTATTATATTACTTACTGATGGGCAATTATATAGAGAAGATACGATCGAGCAATGATAACCACGCTTGTGCAAGTCTTATATTAACTATAAGTCCCACCCTAATTGCGTAACACATGATCCATCACAGACTGAATCATTTTGAAGGATATTGCTAATCCAATGCTTCATATGTTAAAGAAAAAAATCTGCTCAACAACATAAATAACGCAATGTATGTTGTTAAACTGTCAAAATAAAACCTATTGCTACTGATAGTGTGTTACGTAATTACCCCTCAGGTTTTCTCACGATGTTTCCCTTGACCGATCACCGATGTCCGTAACTCCGAAAGTACGTGCTCTCACATAAATGACCAATATGTATTTGAAAACACAAAATATTTAGTAGATTAAGTCCATTTTCGTGGAACCCATCGCCATGACCAGTTAAATGTGGTAGGTAAAGATTTAGAACACCAACGCCTTGATATTTTAAAAGTTTAGTGGATCGGTTGTCAAGCTATCACTCACTGTAGTTACAGGAAAATGTATTTAATTAGATTTGTTTTCAACTATTTTCAGCTTGATTAGTTGAGTAAAAGTTAAATGTTCAACACGATATTAAAAGTAATAATTAATTATTATTTTGCTAGTACCTACGTATATGATATACCTAACTGTCATATGTTCAACTGTTATATTATATACCTACATATAACTGACATAGAACGGGCTGAGTCAAAGACACCGATTGCACGGTAAACGGTATTGATTATCCTATAATTGGTGTTTTAAATAATTTATGGTAGTACTGCCCTTTTAAACCTAAATAAACTCTGGCTTCGTTTTAAACGCGTATAGTAACATGTAATTTTCTATTACCCACTTCGATTAGGGGTGCATTCAGAGTTGGGAAAATATAAGATTTAAGCGTGCTTAAACCCGTACCGAATTAGAGTGAGCGCGATAACGATGTCCCGTGAATCGTCATAGATGACGTCATGACATGCGCCATCTTGCGATAACGCCGACCATGCCTTATAATAATATCACCGTGAGCGCTGTCAAAAATGATAGTATGTGTGAGGATGTGTCAATGTGTGTTTTGTTTTGAGTTGCATCATATCTCTAAATTAAACAAACGTGGCATTTTCGAAATTGTGCTTCTGGCTGACAGTCGCCACCTAACCAAAGAAGAAGAACTGAAGAAGAAATGTGGTGTTTTTACAAAGAATTACTGTAATAATATCGTTTTGACATTGAGTAAGCACTGCGAGCGCGTTCACGAGCATTCCGAATTGTTGACAGCTCTCAGCTGTCATAATCGTAATATCTATATCGGAACGCATGTGAGATGAACGTGAGTGCTGTGAGCGATTATAGCTAATTCGGAATGCGGCCTAGATTTCACTTTTGAAAAAACTATGGAAAGCAAGGTACCTAATCTTTTTTGTTCATGGTTTCAAATTAATTGAGTAAGTATTGCTTATTAAGATAAAATAGACGGAAAATTACGCAAATATAGGTATTTAGATTTACCTCATTTTACGTCTTTTACCCACTATAGTAGAGAGTAACGGGCAAGTAGAGTACCTACATATAGATTTTCGTCCAATATGATAAGGTTCACCTAAATTATAATGACCCAATTTTCTAAACTAAAACGAATAAAAAAATAAAGGGCCTGTTTTAGTTGTTACAATCCACTACATAAATTAAAAAAGAGTATTAGAATTTGTATGAAGTAATCTGTAAGATAAGTTATCCAGATCTTATCCTAATGTGGTGGAAATGATCATAAATGCTGTTCTGCGAGATATTATTAGTTATTACCCATTGTAATCTGCATTATAGGCATTCTGCAACATTACCTATATTATATTTTATAGTTTTCATGTATTGACGAAGAGTTAAAGCAAATACATATTTGCGGTGGGGTAGACATAATAATTCAAGATGCGAAGGTTAGCCGTGACAAGACTAGTAACTTAGTAACGATAGCTTATAGAAGGCCGCTAAAACTAAACGTTGAACGATGATAATTACAACTTGTAATTAATTGCCTAATGGCTTAAATCACCAAATAGAACCTCCACGCGAGCATTATATTATCTGTGACGCGAGTGTCTGATTGAATCAACCAATTTTTTCCTAACACTAAGTACTATGTAACTGTCTTACTATTGATTAGGTTCTTGCTAATTATATCTATACCTTATTGTGTCTGTTAAGACTCGTAAAGTACAAGTCATATGCCCAACTCAGCCATCAAAATCAAAAGTCATTTATTCAAATTAGGCTGAGAATCTGCACTTTTCGAACGTCAAAATTACAAAAGACAGCCGGTCGATTCTGTAAAAATCTCTCCGTGAAAACTTAGGTGAAGTGAGTTTGTTTTTGCTAGGAATTGACAGCTAACTCCACGCTCACTTCACCTAAGTTTTCACGGTGAAATTTTTACAGACCGCAGTCCCCCAAAACGCCCGCCCTTCACTACTTCCTAGTGCTTTCGCTGGGAAGAAGAAGTGGCGCAATAAACTCCCCAGCAGCACAGCAGTCTGTTTAGTTAGAAAATACTTGATTGTATACAATACTAAGTATCTCACAAAAAAAAAAACGTTTCTAAGTTAGCAGTTCAGGTTCTTAGAGAAACAATGCATTTTTGTACTATAGTACAACTATCATGAATTTCGAAAAAATAATGTTTTTAGGAGTTGCATTTTCTTTTTAACTATGGTCCACAGTCTCACAAGCAGTAAACGCATACACCCAACATTCTCGTAGCTGTCTCGTAGCAAACGTTTGTGTGCTACGGCGTAGCGGGTTCGATTCCCGCAGCCCGCAGGCCTAACGTTCGGGCACCGTAGACCGTGCCTTTCGTTCGATACCTAGTGGAAATGTTTCAATTGCTCGATGCAGGGGAAAGGAAAAGGAAAGAAGGAGGGACAATATAGGAACTAGTAAAGAAGAGATATAGAAGCAAGAATAAAGAGTTTATCTTTTAGACATATTCTCATCTAATGGTATGAAAATGTCTAAAAGTTATTAAATTTGATGTTATATTTTGCAGGCAGCAAGTCCAGCTTGTACAGAACTAGAGATCATTATGCTGGATTGGATGGGTACGTACATTGATTTGAAGAAAAATTAATATTTCGAATTTTAATTTTTAACAACAACGGTAATTTAGGAAAAAAAAGTAGATGAATAAAAACAATATAACGAGAATACCTTAGCGAAGGACTAGACCTTGTCTTGTTTGTTTATCCCGTAGCAACAATGCTTGCGTACCCGCGTAGCCCCGTAGCACCACTCGTAGCCTCTTTGCATATCTAATATTTCAGACCGTCGCGCGTCGTTGTGTTAGTACCGATTATGTGAGCTATATTACACAGTATAGTCTGAGACAATTAATGATTCATTAATTTAAAGTAACCAATCAATAGTCTCATAATCTCATTATCATGTAATTTGAAGAAAATAATCAGCAATTTGTATTTATCCAGTTTTAGCTTTTTATTTTTACTCCTAGCTACAAAGGCCCGTTTACGTTCGCATTATTAAATGAACTAATGAAATTCCAGGTAAAGCAATTGGTTTACCACCAAACTTCTTAGCGCTCGAAGAAGGAAGCAAGGGTGGCGGCGTTATAGAGGTAAAACCTGGTAAAACAGCGTTTTATAGCCACTTCTTAATTTGCAAAAGATCTATTGTCTAATTATCAATATCATCTGCAGGGATCTGCTAGCGAGTGTGTGCTAGTGTCAATGCTTGCTGCTCGAGCCAATGGCATCAAACGACTCAAGCATCAGTTTCCCAACGTAGACGAGGGGCTATTACTCTCCAAACTAATCGCCTACTGCTCCAAGGAGGCGCATTCCTGCGTCGAAAAAGCTGCGATGATCTGCTTTGTAAAGCTGCGCATCTTACAACCGGATGATAGCGGGTCTCTTCGAGGGGACACTTTAAAAGAAGTCAGTTATGTACATAATTATATTATTGAGATGACATTGATATCATAAACGAATGTCTTTCAATTATTTGGTTAAGTTTTCGTTTTTAACTATTTCGTTATGCTGATGCTCCCGTAACTTAACTCGAAAAATTTACAAATTATTCGAAATATATCCTAAGCACTAACGAATATTTGAATAGAGAAATAAAAAAAAATTAATCAAACAAGTTGCATTCCAATGAGCAGTACATGTTTTTATTTGGCTTCTATTATTGTTTTAAAATGGAATTGGGCCATGCTATGAAGTGCAGGCTATGCAGGAGTGGCGCAGATAGGCGAGCGGTAATTGAAGAAACAAGACGGCACCGTGCGCACGGCGGCGAAGCGACGACGGTGTCCCGCGTTTAATGACTCGCCTGTGGATGCCGGAAATACGTAGCGAGCCGAGCGGTAATGGAGCCGCATTGTGTGCCACTTTCTATGCTGCAAATATTGAAATTTCACGATACTACCCTCTTATGAGAGGTCTCTTTAATTGCGAGCTTCAGAATACGTTTAAGATTTTGAAGAATGCTCTTCAATTTTGATTCGATTTACAGGACATCTATTTTATAAGTTTATTGATTTGTTTTCTATGCAGTAATAACAATGATTTTATTCTTATAGGCTATGGAGGAGGATGAAGAAGCCGGCCGTGTTCCATTCTTCGTTTCGATTACTTTGGGAACCACATCGTGCTGTTCCTTTGATAATCTCCCAGAGATCGGGCCCGTAGCCCGGAAATTTCCAAGCGTCTGGATTCACGTGGACGCTGCTTATGCTGGCAGCTCTTTCCTATGCCCGGAACATAAATACCATCTCGCTGGGATAGAGTACGCCGACTCTTTTAACACTAATCCCAACAAACTTATGCTCACCAGCTTCGACTGTTCTCTGCTGTGGGTTACTAACCGATATCTATTGACATCGGCTCTCGTCGTCGACCCACTTTACTTACAACATTGCTATGACCACACGGCCATCGATTATAGGCACTGGGGTGTGCCATTGAGCCGGCGCTTCCGTTCACTCAAGCTGTGGTTTATGTTACGAAGCTACGGAATCAGCGGCCTGCAAAAATACGTACGCCGTCATTGCGAACTTGCTAAATATTTTGAAAAACTTGTGAAAAAGGACGATAGATTCGAAGTCTGCAATCAAGTTAAGGTAAGACGTTCATCGATCTTTAGGGCTTGATATTATTAGATATAAATGAATGCCGCGCGCGCGGACACAGCAAAAATAAGACATTGTGAGTTCAAGCAGAGCGATGCCCGATTCTACACCTTCTTACTTAGTAGATAGGCCCTATTCGATTTTGAACAATAAAATCTTCTAAAATGCACATAACACAGATAATTTTAAACCGATTATTTGTCTTCGTATTTCTTGTAACCTAAGTCGTCTTAACTAAACATTTCTGATTTTCAGTTGGGACTGGTTTGCTTCCGTCTTGTGGGAAGCCCCGAGGACCCGGGAGAACAAATAGACGAGCTCAACAAGAAGTTGTTGACCAACATAAATGCGTCCGGCAAGCTGCACATGGTGCCGGCTTCGGTCGGCGATCGATTCGTTATCCGCTTCTGTGTTGTGCAGCAACACGCCACACGTGAAGACATCGGTAAGTGTGGCTACTTTTAGATTTGTAAATATTTGATTTGCGACTTATCCACCTACATGGAAAGGGTTAGCAACTGTGTACCTACATTTTCCCATGCCTGTGACTTAATGCTTCATTTGAGTACCATCCGACAACGGTCATTATCAACGATTGCCACTAGCCAATAGGCATTGCAATTTATTTATTATTGCGGAAAAATTATAGGTTAGGATAAAAGGTACCTACGTCCTGTTTCTGAAAGACATTTTAATTATTTCAGAAATAGCATGGGATATTATAAACGACTTCGCTACGGAGCTTCTGGAAGGACCTGACAAGGAACGGGTATGGCATGATAGATTATTCTTTATTGACTTAGTTAAGTCGTGAACCTGGGGTTTTGAGGATACTGAATGCGGGAAATAAAGTGAATGGTGCTATACATGCCATTGTGACCAACCGGTCGATGTCCAAAATGGCTCAACTGGCTGTTCACAATGTTGTGCTGGTGCCTACGCTTATGTATGGAAGTGAATGTTGAATGTGGCAAAAGAGGCACATAAAAGTAGGATAAATGCTGTGGAAATAGGTACGTTCCTTGCAAAGTAGGTATGTGTGATTCAACTATAAAGTATAGGTATAAGTACTAGGTAAATTGACGAATGATGTAATAAGATAACGTTTCGGTTTAAAAGAAGATGTACAACAATACATCAACATCCGGACGAGGACGAGCTGCAGGACTCGCGCCCTGTGAGTTCCATCTCAAAGCAGTGCCCGGCTGCCTACGGCTTTACTAAAAAAGGGGAATTATAAATAAATTTAACGAATAGATGCCTAATCGCCGCAAGTGAAAAGATAAGCACCGCTTGTGTATTGCCACAAACTGCGATAACCCCCTTACTAGACCAAAAGTAGCCGGTGCTCCACTTGCGTGACTAGCGTCTCGCGGTACGATCTGCGTCCTCCAATCTGTCAACAACGCCAACACTCGCAGCACGCTACTTATTCAGTTATTTATTATTTTATTTACTTACTAGCTGAGACTGGGACTCTGTGACCGCAGCTACGCACAAGTGCCTAGGAGAGAAGTAGGAACTTTTATATCTAGAAACCAATCAATATACGACCGAGATGAACGACATATGGATTAGATGCTGTCACACTTCTGCGGAAATACTTAACACAGCGATTCTAGTTATTTGTTATACAAGAGTGCAAAGTTGCTTTTTAACCGCGTGCTCAATTTTGATGACCGAGCAAGCGAAGGATTCTAAAATTGAATCACGAGCGCAGCGAGTGATTCAAAAATTAGAATCCTGAGCGTTAGCGAGGGAATCAAAAGAGCACGAGGTGAAAAATCTTTGCACTCGAGTGCAACACGTAACTTTTCATCCCACCTCAGCGAGGAAATGATGAGGCTCTTTTTAAATATGCCACTAATTTAGGATAGGTGTCTATATATATATGTTTTTTTCATCTTTATTGTTGCTTTTAGCATTGAATACCTACTCCATAGAGTGCTTGATTCCTTGGTCTCGGATAATTCAATAAAATATGCCAGCACAACGTTTTCTGATAAAGTTTTGGCTTCTTTAGCTAGTCGCCACGTGTTAAACATATCGTACTGTTTCAAATACTTCTCGCGTGATTGTTGAGGGAGAAAGCTCATTTGCGCATTTTTTACAGTTTCAGTGAATTCTGTTGGCGTCAAATAAACTTCGTCGTCGCTAGATTCACTCATTTTAGATTTTTTACTTGTTTACAAGTTTCTTGTTTTTATTTTTAACCTAAGGTTTTAACAATATGACGTGAAAAGAAAATTGCGCGCGCAAAGCAAATTAAAAAAAAGTAAACCAAGAAGGTTCCGAGTCTGAGTTTTTAAAAAATAAAAAAAAAGTTGTATGATAAATTCGGCACCATGGAGGTAGAAGTAAATAGGTTTAATGATGTTTTGACGGCTAACGACCATCTAACGACAAGGTAAGTCAGATTGAAGGTCCATCTGATGACTTTGTTGGTGATGTTCTTCAGAAAGGTCAGGCATAGTACCTACTCGCAAAAAGTCAAGGCCCTCTCTTGCATAGGCAAAAGCCCAGGGCCTCGCGATCCATCGGGCTCCTCTATTTCCTGCCAGAGCTGTAGCTAGAGGCTGTCAAAAGAAAATCTAACTCATCCCGGGCTATACATTTCTGGGGGTCAATGGCACAGCAGTCTGCTGTAATATTGATGGGACCACTATTCACAATTTAAGCTATGTTGATGCTATGATATTGTCGAGTCCTTCAATTTGGCCCATGGGCTCAAGTACAATCCGCAACCAAGCGAGTTGCTGGTATTTCAACCGCAGAATTTTAAAGTCGACACCATCCTATATGTTCCACTAAATAGTGTACCGCTTAAAAGAGCGATGCGACGCAGGTTAAGTAGGTACTTGGGTCTACGGGTCACGGAGGACCTCGATGATGACAACTTTGCTCGCAGTCGCAGGTTGAAACAGTGCCCGAATATGGTGAAGTTCAAGGCATACTGCCAATTGTTTCATTCGTGCACCGTGGGTCAGCTGTAGGTACTCAATGCCCTACGTGTACAATATAATAAAGCTTTTAGTATGTTTTTGGAGTTGCCGAGATACTGTAGTGCGGCTCGGATTGATGGCTTTCACGCCTTCATGAGAATGAGAGCGGCCTCCTTATTGCACCGTATCCGAGCAAGCTCCAACAGTATTCTGAAAGTAATAGCGGTCAGGTTTGATCAATTTATGAACCCTTTCTCAGGCACTGGATTCTCCTCCTCCTTCTAGAGACTCCGTGTCAATTTGTTGTTTGATTATTGTTTTTTTTTTTGTATTAACGTAGTTTTTAAGTACTTACTAACACAAATATGGATGTGTCTGTAATGGATAGGTATGGTCTGAAATAAATTTATTATTACCTATATTTATTTATATATTTTCTGCCTATCTCCATGAGAAAAAACGTGAGCTTATGTATGTATTATCAGGATTTGAACGAGGAGCGCGCTCGGCGTCACAAGGCTGCGCTGGCCCACAAGCGTTCATTCTTCGTGCGCATGGTCAGTGACCCTAAGATCTACAACCCGGCGATCAACAAGACTCCTCCGCCGGCGCCCACCACCCCCTGCTCCCCGCCACCTTCCGCTGCTGCGCCTGCCACGCCTGATACGCCCATTGATCTGGAGAAACTTCAGCCATCTACTCCGTGAGTCATCTCTATCTATTATGATATTTTTATTCGATCGGAAATGAGAGATTAGGTAGTAGTCTTATTTGTCCTAGCATGTATAGGAGGCACCTAGTGTGAACAGTGACTACCGTAGCTTTTGCTTTTAATGGATTGCTAGTGACGAGATATGTTTGGTTAGCCAGCCAGCCCCAACAGCACGGTACGGCGACTGCCAGCAAGCCTGGCTCTGTGGTCGAAAAACTGCTTGCAAAGCGTGGTGACTGGTGAGTGCTATATGACCAGTAATCGACTGCGTAGAAATTGCGTAGATAGATCTTCATCTAATAGTCTATAGACATAACTATATTAATATTTTCTTTCAAATATTTAATCATTGCCTATTGTTTCTTGCAGGAAGCAATCGTCGTGGATCAGCTGGCCACTTGGTTTCTTCTTCCAGAGTGTGGATAATGATGCTAATGATCTGCCATTGAGGTAAGCGCCAACATTCAGCAATGTAAAAATTTTTCAATAGGATCTTTTTCCATATGACTCAGGCACGACCACCAGGGACCAAAAAGCCACGTGGCTGATTTGTCGCCCACAAATAGTATAATTATTTGTTGTTTCAATAGAACACCCCCGTACCGCTCTAAAGTTATCGTTACTCGCCTTGTCCGCACTGGCCTAGCAATAATTTCTTTTTTGAATCCGCATAGAGTGCTACAAGGATATTTTGGCGCCTGAATGACATTAACAAGGCGGCAGGTTGGTGTTTGTAGTCCGTCTCCGTCCCACGAAAGAATTCCCGCCGCAATAAGTGTAACTAATTATTAGTATAGTATATTAGTGGTGGTGGTGGTTAGTGGTTTGTTATTATTAGTATTATTATTATTATTAGCTAGCAACATTCCTAGAACAACCCTCCTACTTCAGACACCTTTCTCTATAAGCTTGTGCATTTCACCAGAAATATGAAGTTGAGATAACTAAATAAGTAAAGATTTATGATTTCGCTGCATGCCTGTAGCGCCACGTTTGCGAGACTTCTTTCGTGAGACGGACTTAATTAAAACACAGAAATTGTATTGACAAAACAAGATGGCGGCCTTAGTTCCGATTTTAGCCGCGCGCCTTAATAACCTTGTAGCGTTGTAGGCCCATAATATGCTACAGCAAGACAGGCTGTTCTACATTACATTGATTTTGTCTAAATGGTCTGCTCCTCAGGTTCCGTCACTTGGACACGATGGTGCGCCTCAAGAGTCCAGGCACGACCAGCCGGCGTGGCTCCTCCCCGTGCGCCTCGCCTGAACATCGCGCGCCCTCCCCCTACCATTGACCGATCCCATGTAACCCTCACCCACATCACAATCACTTATCGCAGAAATAAATTATTATGTGAGCATTGAAAATTGTGTAAATTATTTTCCTATGGTTTTCTTAGAAAGTTTAGTTGTAGTAGGCCTTGAAATTGACGTACGGCATTTCATACTTGAAACTTTCAAGCCCTTATTTTTCGAAATGAATGAACCGATTTGATTAAACTTCATACGCATAAGGATACAAAAGTCTAAAAAGTTACTTTAAAACATTTTCGAAATATCTTATTTAAAAAAGATAACTAGAAATCTCTATTTCTATGGAAAATTTAAAATCGGTCTAATTTGGCTGTAACACTATTTTTCGAAAATGTTCTTAGGTAACATTTTAGATCTTTGTATCCTGCTTATGCGTATGATTAAAATCGGTTCATTCATTTCGAAAAACAAGGGCTTGAATGTTTGTATGAAATGCCGTACGGCGTAAACGCTCTTGGGTTGGGGAATGCAGCAGGCCTTATTTTTACCCGACTGCAAAGAAGGGAGTGTCTGAGTGAAATTTTTACCGACTACTTGGTATAAATCTTTAATATTATTACTCATACTTGTATGCTTGCACTGATTGATTGATAAACAGGGTGACAGGGACATAGACGCGCAAACTATACTGTACCACAGATTACTAAATAGTTACTACGTAACAGATACTTCACTCAGTAGAAAATTTCCAATACCTATTGCTATAATAGCCTACTCCGTCGCGTCAGCAACCGCTGCATGCTAAAATGTGCCTAAATGCTCAAGCGTACAGTTGTTATTGCTTCGCACCGCGCGATCCCACAGCAATCGCAGGGCCGCCTCTTCGATAAAATTAAATTAACATAACTATTTGTGTCTATTTTATTGAGAACTGTGAATATGTTCGGTAGTTTAAAATTGTATCGTATAAAGGTAAAATATGTTTTTAATAAATTGGTGCTGACTGTAATAATTTTGAAACGACAAAAAATGGTAATAGTTTATCACTTCACTTTCTTCATTGACAGGTAAATGGAAAAATATTAGGTGTTTATCCCTTCTTTTACTTGATTTGTACCCATCTACTGCACATAAGGCACCAGACGACATTGTAGGTACCCGTACAAACGAATGGAATGATTAAAATTGAATAACGTGCGTGCGCTTCGCTTGCGAAAACCGCACTGAATATGGTCCGCAAACGGCCCGAGACCGCTCGGCCGGGCGGTAGGTAATTATAGCGCGCAAGTACATGAAGTGACGGAGGCCTGACTGTACTGAATCCATGGCAACAGGTGGTGCGTCGATGTATAACTTTGGGGCTTGTTATAAGATTTGTTTAGATGAATAACCATCTCAAGCATCAGCTAAATGGCCGAAGTTAAATGGATTCCAAGAAAAACTAAGCGGATATTTAAAAATAGAATTATATTCTCAAATGCTTTTAACCCGAAGATACCGTGTGTGATTTAAGTTCACCATTCCATCCGACAGTGTGGAGCAATGTCTTATCTTCTATGTCCCAAGCTGCTCCTCTGACATAGTTGCTGTGCATATGTCTATCATGGTAAATAACTTTCGGTTCAGAGTTCTCCACTACTTCACAAACTGTGACAATCTTATTGTCACAGCATACTGCCACTTGGTCACCACTACAACAAAGGAGTAAACAACAAATATGAATAAGAGATCATGAATTATTTATTGCTGTGCAGAAGTAGCAATGAGAGAAATAGGAAAAAGTGTGTGTGACACATGGAGAGGCGTTAGACAGAGGGTATTAATGTATTTATAATGAAAGTTTATGTAAATATTGGAAAAGAGCCCCAGAAAGAAATTTACAACCTTACTAATAGTATTACAGTTAGGTTGAATGTATAAAAATTAGGGATGTTATGGATATGAAATTTCGGATACGGATTAATTACGGATATAGGAATGATTATTATACCGGATACGGATACGGATACGGATATGAAATTATTTCGGATTATCCGTTAGTTTCGGATAATTTCGGTTACGGTTATTAATTTTTTAGGAATTTCAAAAGTACAATACACATAGTTAATAAAATAGTTTTATTTATATGTAACTATTTGGTAGGAATTACAATCAGTCTGTGAGTTATTACAGCTATTTAAATTAAAAATGATTATAATAATAAATTTTGAGTGTTATCTAATCTACCTAAAATGAAAATGTATTAATAAAATTATTACTTATAACTATAAGTGCTTATTTAGTAATTTCATATTCAAAGAAAATATTAAAATTAGATTTAAATTTAGAATGCACATTGCACATATTTATTTACTATGATTTAAGTTTAACATAACAATCATAGCTATCTTTATCTTCGTGTCTCAATTAGGCTCCGCCCCTATCCGATATTATCCGAAACTTTTATTTCGGATTCGGTTACGGTTACGGATAATTTTTTATATCGGATATCCGATAGTTTCGGTTACGGTTACGGAGCTCCCTAACATCCCTGATAAAAATAGAGGAACCAGTTGCCAAATTGACCTTTTAACCAATTCGCAAAGTATTATTCTCTATGTAACTGGGATTATATGAGTCTAAACTATTATAAGAAACAGGTACTTACTCTGGATGCACAGCCAACTTATGTACAGCAGCAGGAAACTCTGTTATTTTTATATCAGTTTCTGAATTTCTTATATCTAACAAATGCAACACTCCTGCTTCATCTCCAACTATTAGGCGGTTCTCGTCCATCCATGACAAACAACGAATGCAGCAATCGTTTTTCAATAAATCTGCAAAAAATATTTTTTTTTTAATGAAACAGCTATTTTTCCATAAGCTTTTCTCTTTCCTTCGTCACTTCCAGATAAGTCCTGTTTCGCTTATCTGGCAGATTTATTCAAAATCAAAGACTTAATCAAAAGGTATTTATTCAAACTAGGCAGAGAATCAACACTTTTTCAAATACAAACTTACATAAGTGTCCCTCAAAAATGCTCGCCCTTTAGAAGAAGAAGAAGGATCTAGTAGAAGGTGGCTGTCCAAACACTGTGGACCTCGAATCCCTAGACATAAAAGTGTGCCTAAGCCTTCCTCCTATTTGAACTTGCCAGTAGTAATCTATGTTCATATTTGGGCACAGTTTGTTTCATTTCCCTAAGATTTTGGATACATCTGGCTCAGACCAAATAAAAAACCAAGACAGAAGCTGTCAACAGTAAAGTGAAGCCGGTTTCGTAAACATGTGTGCACATAGTGAGGTGTGGTTTGATTGTAAATGGTTGAAAATGTGTGCGTGTGAGTGTGTATGCACAAAGCGGAGGTGTAGATTTTGCATACTTCACTGTATTGTTTGCAGTGCTATGTCTTCACTTCTTATTTGGTCTGAGACATCTGGTAATTCATAATAATTTTTGTACTTAATGGTTAATATCAAAGTGTTGCATTTCTTACCAAGAACTGGCTTATCCGTATTGTCATCCCATAATGTGACATACTGGTCCATGGAGCCTGTTGCAAAGCTGGTGGTAGACTTTGGTCTCACTGACACTGCATTTATCATCATACTATGTGCTGCATGGTAGTTTCTGATACAGATCATGTCAGTTATATCCCAGACCTATAAAATATTGTTTCATTATTTAACAGAGCATATCAAATGTTTTGAGAGCAGTGATGATGAAATTATTTAGTATTTACACCCACAACCTACAACTCGTAAGTTGGGGCCGTTTTCACTAGGCCATCACTGCTCACGTTAAGTTACGTTGTAAGTACTTACTTATTTATAATGTTCAAAAAAATTAAAATGCAAAAAACCTTCAGTCAGGGTCACAAAATCATGAGACAAGTACAAATATTCAGTGGGTATTTCATCATGTAAATTTAAAAAAAAAGCAAGATTGTATAATAAAATCTTCAATGCGGCCCTTTGTACACTTAACGTTTTGCTTGCCGTGAAAAACTATGATTTAATTGCTGTGTGTAGGCACGGTTGTCAGTGATGTATGGATAACGTGACCATTCGTGCCGCTTTCAGTTCAATTCAATTTATTCATGAACAATTTAGTTTGTATCTGAATATTAAATAAAAGAGTATCTGAATATTAAATATTAGAAGTCACAAAACATAAAACATAAGTAGTCGATAAATTTTAATTATATAGACTAACATCGACAAATCATTTCCTACTTAAAAACTAGACCCAACATTTTATAACTAATTTGCTTCACCGACAAATACAAAACAAATGCATCTTCAACTGCAAAGTAATGTTAAAATTACATAATTATTAGGAGTGGGCGATACAAATCGTATATAGATACAATATCTATATATCGGTACAATATCCAATACCTATATATCGGACGGCACTGTATCTATATATCAGGTATCCGCGTACCTAGAACGAGACACTATAACGATATCGTATCACATGATCTATGATATTCGGTTCAAACTGATTCCGGTACAGTAGTAGTTATACGGTTGTAGGTACCGTATCCTTGCGATGCGCGCGGGTGGGAGTGATGTAGCTAGAGATGAACGAGCGAGAAAGCGCGTTAAGCTAACATCTAATACTAATTTTAAACCTTATTTACAGGAGCATAGAGTTTAATACCGAATACATTATTTTGTAAACACTTGTAAACAGGTAACCATTAATAAACGTGGCATTCTCAACAAAAATTGTTTTAAAATCATTTTACGTGACCCTTGACCTTGATTGCACTTTGCTGTTTTCGTAGATACTTTTCGTGTTCTATTAAATACGCCTGCATTACCTTTATTGATTAACAGTAAATTTCTTTATTTGTTTCAGTTATTAGTAATGCGGTCAGTCTTCAGTTATTAGGAATATATATAATATAATAAATAGGTACTTGACCTATTTAAATAATTGATAAAAATATAAATCTAGAAAACCGAAACGGCTGTACTAGTTTCATTTCAGAGTGCCATATTATCAACAATACATTCACTGATTTCGAATATACAGTTACAAATAAAATACAATGATGTACATGAATCGAACAAAACCGAAATCTAAAAATATCACAGTACCAATTTCGATTCCGAGTTCCACACTGATTCAGTCAATATATAGATATTGAAATATATAGATACGAAATCCGATATTCTAAACCGAAACATAGATACGATTTGATATAGTGTAAAAGCGATATTACCCATGCCTAATAATTATACTTCACTAATATATTATTTTTCATGCCCTTTTCTCTTTTTAATAAATACCTAGTATAAATTTATTTTTTGTTTTATTCCGCAAGCGTATATTAATAATTCTTTTACTGATGTTTTATTTCCTTGACTCTATTTTACTCAGATTATTTTACATTTTTTTAAATAATGTTTAAAAAAAATATAAAAAATATGGAAAAAAAATAGTAGAAAAAAATATTATTATCATTTTTATCCTGTATTGTCCCACTGCAAGGTTAGGTTTCTTCACTGACTTCTGTTTGTGGGTCTGTTTAAGGTTTAATTAAGATAAAAAACTATTTCAGGGACAAACCTTAACATTGCCATCAGCACCAGCAGTGACATACTGCTTTTCAGGTTCAAGGCAGTCAACTGCCAGGGCTGCATTATCATGTTCTGCCACGGATATCTCTTCTTTCCACTGGTTCCATGCATCATTGTTGTTAGACCACACACTTACTGCTCCACTGTCTTCACATGTTAGTACCTGTATTAATTAAATACATTTTTTTTAGTGCCCATCCATATGTTGTCTTTGTGGTTTGGATGTGGTACATGTGGTTGGGCCTTAAGCTAGGTATCATCTAAATGAATGCCTAAACAAAAGCACCCCATTGAAGTACTAACTGTAAAGTGTAATACATTCTGATTTTTATCCATTTACTGTTTTGCGATTACCCTTTAGGTACATGGTTTTGTTTTATTATCCCATTCATTATAGTTTGAAGAAACTATTCTACAATTTCTTTGCACTATTGTAATGTGCACAACTTCACTGAAATCAAATGACACTAATATTACAACGGCGAAATTTTGCGAGTGTGTTCGTATGTTTGTTACTTCTTCACGCACAAACTACTTAACGGATTTAGATGAAATTTGGCAAACAGATAGTTTATATCCAGGATTAACATATAGAATACTTTTTACCCAATATTCCCTCAGGAACAAAATGTATGCAGATGAAACAGTGAGACGCTGCTAGAATTAATTATATCTTATTTGAAATAGTGAGAACTATCAAAGCATAACGCTTTTATTTCTGAACCAGGTAGGCAGATGTGTATAGAACACTTGCATTTCAGCAATTATGTTTAACAGCTGTGTATTAGTAATTTAACCTGTGTACATTGATACATTTGATAAAATATATTTATCAACTGTAATTAATAGGCAAGACTTATTGCAGCATACCTTATGAGAAGTTCCAATAAAACACCCATCAGCAGTTCCACTGCACAGAGGAATGCTCCTCTTCTCCTCATTTCGGATACAATGAGCGTTGGCTATACATTTGTACACACTCACTCCACCGTTCCAGTATCGACCAGTGAGCTCGGAGGACCCCAGTAACACACTTCCGTCTGTAACAGACATTTGAGAACCCTATAGCAGGTTTCCTAAAGGATGCGAAAAAAGAATCCCAGTAGCAAAAACTAGTTTTCCCACTTTCATTAAAACTCTGGGTTTAAACAAGAAATACATACCGGAATGAATGTGGATATAGTCTAAATACGAAAGAGTGCTGGTGCCGGTGGTATCAGTTCTGTAAATTTCAGCGTTGAGGTGAGGTGGGACGATTTTATTACTATTATCCATGGCTTAAACTTATGTTTTGGTAATTAATTTAAATCCTATTATAATTAAGATGTAAAGCAGCAATCACAAAATACAAAACATGTATAAACAAATCAAATACACATTGTTTTTGCTACCTATTTTATTTTCCTAACCTACAAACAAAAAACATAGAACTTTTGGTTTGGCAACTTTGGCAGTAAAGCAGTGCTGCCAATATAAATTTTTAACCAACGAAAAAAAACGGAGGTGGTTCTCAAGTTGACTCCTTTATATTATATTTTTTTTAATGTATGACATCGCATAACTTTTTACAGAGAAGTCCAATTTTGATCATTCTTTTTTTATTGGAAAGGGTATACTCCGAAGTTGATCCCATATATTTTTTTTAAGGTCCCATAACTCCCATATTCCTTTATCCCCACTGTCCCCACTTAGTTCTTTGTTTTGTCTAGACGTGAGCTAGACAAAATAAAAAACTAATATTATTATATTAACGTATAATCTTGTGGAGCACAACTTAACGTGCTTATTTTCTGCATATTTTGCATTCTAAAATAAAAGAAATAACCAAACAAACGATGAGGGCGCCACAGCCCATTAAGATTTATAATGTTATCCTTTTATTAAACAAAGAACCAAACATTCGAAGACATGATTGTGACATCTACCAACTCGCACTGGGCCCGCATGGTAGATTACGGACCACTCTCACCGAGAGGAGACCTGTTTACCAGAAGCGGGAATATTATAGGCTGATTATGACATGAAATTGAAACAAACGAAAATGTTGGCTATCAAAATAATCTAACGGCATTGCTGCTGGTGGCGCCGCTGGGCAGCGCCGAGCACGCGCGCATCTATCGTTGTTCAAATCACGACTGACTGACGCGTGACTGATGCGTGAGCGACAGCAAGTCATAACACGCTCAGTCATGAATGACTTAGTAACGCATGATTGAAGGCAAAAATCAAAATATTGACGTGAGACAGTATTGATCACTTCAACTTGTGATCACATACTTAGATGCTCAATCAAGGGTCCGTCAGACTTCAGTCAGTCAGTCATACATTCAGATAAGCGGTTATTGGCCGCGTTGGAGTATAGGGGTGTGTTCCGAGTTGCACTGTAATCGAATTGAGCGGGCAATTATACCCGTTCCGAATTAGCGTGAGCGCGATAACGATGTCTCCTGAATCGTCATATATGACGTCATGACATGCACCATCTTGCCGACCATGCCCTAAAATAAAATCAACGTGAGCGCTGTCAAAAATGACAGTTGTGCTGATTTGTTTTGAGTTTGAGTCGCATCATAACTTTAAAATAATGTGGCAATTTCGAAATTGTGCTTCTGGCTACAGTCGCCACCTAACCAAAGAAGAAGAAGAAAGTGGTGTAAACACAAAGAAATACTATGATGTGATGGAGGGGCTTGTGGCTAAGTAAGCGATCATTCATCATGGCACAATTCAGAATGTAGCCTAGAAAATTAAAAGTTTAATGTCAAACACATGTGCCCTGCGTTCCGAGTTTGGAAATAATCGATTTAGCGTGAGCGCGATAACGATGTCCCGTGAATCGTCATAGATGACGTCATGACATACGTAAACTGACCATACGTCCCGTTTTGAACGGGACTGTCCCTTTCCTCAGTCATAATTATGTCCCTTTGTCCAAACAAAACTTCGGGACCCAAAATAGTCCCGTTTTAAAAATATATGTCAGAGGAGATTTGATTTAATAAGAATGGTAAACTGATGATAGATTTTAATTTTTCACAATTTGTTCAAATTTATTTAAAAGATTTCTAATTGTAATGAAACATTAACTGTTCATTTTCAATGTTTACGCTGAATGGCTGTGTGTTAGAATAAAAATAATTATAATTAACCTGAATTATAGTTTAGTGAAGATCACTAATTGTATTAAGTTACACTTTTTCTAAATAAAGGTTCCTTCAAACAGGCGCGACACGTGACAAAATCGCGCGCGACACAAAGGCACCGCAAGTCGCGCAACGAGCGGTGTCTTTGTGTCGTGCGCGATTATATCGCGTGTCGCGCCTGTTTGTATGAGCCTTAAAGAAAATTTTAATGTTGTGTTTATTTTCATATAACCTGCTAACTGTCGTTTATAAACCCATGTCCCGTTTTGAGTTAAAAAATAAATGGTCAGTTAAGACATGCGCCATCTTGCGATAACGCCGACCATGCCTTAGAATAATATCACCGTGAGCGCTGTCAAAAATGACAGTGTGTGTGTGAGGATGTGTCAGCGTGTGTTTTGTTTTGAGTTGCATCATCTTTAAATTAAACTAACGTGGCATTTTCGAAATTGTGCTTCTGGCTGACAGCCGCCACCTAACCAAAGAAGAAGAACTGAAGAAGAAATGTGGTGTTTATACAAGGAAATACTGTAATAATATCGTTTTTGAGTAAGCACTGTGAGCGCGTTCACGAGGGTTGCGAATTGTTGACATGACGTTGACGTGATATCTAAATCGCAACGCAAATTATTGCAATGAGCGCTGTGAGCGATAATGTCTTAATTCGGAATGCGGCCGTAATTGTGATCTAAAACGTTGACCTAAAGGTCCAGTTACCAGGTCATAAAATCCCAAAAATAAAAAAGATCTTAAACGTCACTGTCACTGATAATTGTTGGTTATTATTGGTACCATTACACTATTTGCGCTGTAGCATGGTGCGGGTGACAGTTGCCCGTATGACGTTGTCAGTACCACGTAGGGATGTGAGGTTATGCAATTCATTTTTATCGCTAACGATACTCGCAGCGTGAATCTAGTTCTCTTTAATATTGTTATGAAAATTAGTGTATTATTCAGTTGTGCAGTGTAACTACGTGTGTGCTACGTGTATAAACTTGTCAATATAAATGTTTTATGGCTACATAATTATCTTTGTACTTATATAAAATAATCAAAATCGGGTTTATGTTTTTTTTTTCGTGACAACATTTTTGCTCTATGGTGCATCGGCGCGGCGGCCATGTTGTTTACCCGTGCGATGCTGTGAGTGCGAGTACGAGTGCAAGCGCGTTATATTGTGACTTAATGTGACACGTATTACGATTTCATTGTTTGTTTTCATTTTTGTTAAATTGTTATTTGTTATAAGTTTGTTGAGTTTGTTGTTATTACCATGCCTAAGCATACAAAAAAAACTATCGACTATCCATCGTAGCAGTACATCCCATCACTAAATACGTCTATGGCGTTACGTTATACGCATAACACTTTGCTTAATTTTTCATTCAATTTGATTTTATTTCTTGATTAGAACATTCTGGTTGGGTTTAATTTAATTTACTACAGTTATTAATTATTTAATATATTACGAATGTGGTACAACTGAAATATTAAGTCATAAATTGTAAATCGCGGCAACTTTCAAGAGTGAAACGAAATGTTACTGAAACTGTCACCCGCACCATGCTACAGCGCAAATAGTGTAGTGGTTTGAAAACTAATTTCAAGTAAAGATATTACGTATAATCAACACATTTTAATTGCTATTCTAAAAGAATTAAGGTAAGTGAATGTGTGGCTTTAGTAAAATGTATTTTTTTTTATCTCGTAGAAGCCTGTAATAACCCCCAAATCTAAGTGCCCAACAGTTCCCAAAATTGTTTTTGGGTTTATTAATCCATTACCTTCCATATCGGTTCTGTACAACTGTAAAATGAATTTCAATCTTTGATGCAGTACCTAGTTACAGTTATACAGTTTAAATAGTGGTTGACTTATGTGATTCAATTGTAAAGTGATAAATAATTTTTATTTGAAGAAATGCCCAATTTGGAATTGATACAATCACTGTCTGGCCATAAAGGCATTGTATGGAATGTGTCTTGGCATCCGCAAGGGAAAATATTTGCATCTTGTGGAGAAGATAAAACTATCAAGCTATGGAGCAAAGAAGGCCAGCAGTGGACAATAAAGACTGTACTTGTGGATGGACACCAGCGGACCATCAGAGAAGTGGCATGGTCCCCGTGTGGCAACTACCTGGCTTCAGCTAGCTTTGATGCAACAACAGCTATTTGGGACAAGAAAAGTGGTGTGTAGTTCTTTTCCCTATGTTGATAGCATGAAATATTGTTAAACAATATTCTAAAATACCAAATACTGTGTTCATAGGTCAATTTGAATGCAATGCAACTTTGGAAGGCCATGAGAATGAAGTAAAGAGTGTAGCATGGTCTCCATCTGGTCAACTGTTGGCAACTTGCGGCCGAGATAAGTCTGTCTGGGTGTGGGAGGTCGCTGGAGATGATGAATATGAATGTGAATCTGTACTTAATGCTCACAACCAAGATGTCAAGAAAGTTTGTAAAGATACCTGTATTCAATATTTTAATTTATTAATAAATGCCACATGTTTATTCATAAATTATTCTTTTTATAGGTAGTTTGGCATCCTTCACTAGACATCTTGGCCTCTGCATCATATGACAACTCTGTCAAGTTGTATAAAGAGGATCCAGCTGACAATGACTGGGGTTGCATTGCAACCCTGCAGTCCCATGAGTCCACTGTATGGAGTTTAACCTTTGACAAGACTGGGGAGAGACTTGCCACATGCAGTGATGACAGAACAGTCAAAATATGGAAGGAATACAAGCCTGATAACCAGGAGGGTGTCATAGTAACTGACAGAGAGTCTGTTTGGAAATGTGTCTGCACATTATCTGGATTCCACACTAGATGCATTTATGATATTGCTTGGTGTCACCACACTGGCTTCCTAGTAACAGCATCTGGCGATGACATCATAAGAATATTCAAAGAAAGTGAAGACTCTGATCCTAATTCACCAACATTTGACCTTGTTTGCACTAAGTTAAATGCACATTCCCAAGATGTGAACAGTGTGAGATGGAATCCAACAGGAAACAAAGAACTGCTCTCTTGTAGTGATGATGGTGAAATCAAAATATGGAGTTTTTCTTCTGACTAGATCACATTAGTTTATAAGAACAACTGTTATTTGTTGATCAAGTTGCATCAAATTATTGATATATTATTTAGTTGTGTAGGGTTTAAAAATATTGGGGTTTCATAATAAATGAATATTATATTTTCTCAAGTGGTTTTCTTTACCTCAGGTTGGGAACTTGGGGTTAAAGTTAGGGTTTACAAATGGCAAAGGGGCCTGTTTCCATATTTACATTGATACTATCTGGTAATGGGCTTTTACAATTCTTTTCCATGCATGGATTTCCATTTCAGTTCACATCTGATGATTTTAACAGTAGGAAAACACATCTTCTCACAGAAAAGTCTCAGAAGTCTTTATTCAACATCAGCCACCATCAAAATGTCTACGGGAGAGAAAATTGGAGTCCCTCTGAAGAAAGTTACATCAGTTTTAGAAAACTTTGCTTCAAAACAATTATCTGAAAGTTGGGACAACACTGGTTTATTGGTGGAGCCTTATACTTCTA
The DNA here is from genome assembly GCA_927399505.1 of Luperina testacea. NCBI lineage: Eukaryota > Metazoa > Arthropoda > Insecta > Lepidoptera > Noctuidae > Luperina > Luperina testacea. The sequence continues at coordinate 10,275,606 of OV656758.1, forward strand.
GGTAAATTATATTTTTGTTTTTTTTTTTTTTTAATAATTCATTTGATATAAATGGGATAGTATGAGTTCTTTCAAATATAAATTATCATTGCTGTCCAGTTCATATTGAACCAAAAGCTCATCATCAGAACCCATAGGAATGTTTTATTTTCTTTTCAGGAATATAACAAAAGTTCTACTAACAAATGACCTCACAGAAGATGTAGCACTTGAGGCTAATGATCATGGATGTGAAATGATTATCTCTTATCACCCTCCTATATTTGCTCCAATGAAATCTGTTGTTCAAAGGTATGTCCTACTTGCTATAAATTTAATCTCAATAGTACCAGTGCACTGTTTGAGTAAAATATTGTTAATACTGGCACTTCACATATTCATATTATTTTTCCAGTACAAAATAGCCTCTATGTTTATGGAAATAATAACGTTATTTCCATAATAGTTAGTAGCGAAATGTTACGAATATTTGTACAACTTGGTCAAATGCAAAGCCCACATAAAACTTTGTACGGAATTATAGTATTATTTCATTATTTTTGACTAAATGAAATAAAATATTGATTTGGTTTCAGTGCTTGGAAAGAGCGTATTATCTCATTCCTTTTGGAGAAACGGATAAGTTTGTACTCGCCACACACTAGTTGGGACTGCGTCCGCGGTGGCGTCAACGACTGGTTGGGTAGTGCATTTATTGTCGAAGAATCAAAGCCGTTAATCCCTGGTGCGCTTAACCCGCAAGTTGGTGCTGGAAGGTAAGTTCATCTAAACTATCCTAACTAATATTATAAATGCGAAAGTAAGTTTGTTACCTTTTCACGCCTAAACCACTGAACAGTTGTCAGGTCTACAGAAACGGACATAGGGTACCTTTCATCACGAAAACCGCAGGGTGAAACCGCAGGGCGCAGCTAGTTTACAATATTTCTCTAAATATGTATATTATTATTTTTCCCAATACAGGATTCAATTCAATGTAGGTATCATGCTCTTCTTATTAACGTGTCGATATCAATCTCAATGGACTCGGCCCAGAATTCAGCTACTTGTTTGGCGCCATCACCAGCGTCCACCAGTTCCTGTAACGTGCAACTGACAGGACACGCAGGACATGATATTAAGTGTCCCATCTTTTGTGGAACAGCACCACATTTACACTCCATACCATACCATCATGGTATCATGCTTTGTTTTAGAGTAGTTGCACAGTTGCTTAGGGGTATGTGCATTGGTACGTCGGGCGACTGATGAGTGCTTGCGAGTTATATTGCGCAAGTTTGACTGTTTTTGATGTAAAAATTCGTAATAATTTGATGACAAGTCAAATTATTGCGAGCTTTTCCATCATATTACACCATAGGAGAGGACATTATATTGCACAATAAAGCATGAGCCTTACTAACGTAATTCTTCTGTGCATCTCTTTACGTCGAACAGTTGCTTACAAGCATTGGCGTATCTAGGGCTATTTTTTTCGTGCGGAAATCCTCACGGATACCCTCCGTCTGGGAAGAACGGAGGGTTATGTCGGACTCCCACCGACTCAAACCCCATTGTTCCTTCTACTACCATAAGCCGGGGGCCCGGGAGATACTTGTACATTTGCCGCACCCCCGACCGGTATCAGCCCATCATGCCTAGCGGGCCCCATCCCCAAATGCGGGCGAAACCACGACCGATCCTTTTCTTTAGCACGTTTTTCATTATTAAACATTCTGCTCCTAAAAGAGTTTCGTAGGTAATAATAAGATAATAAGTTTGTGTATGTCTTGGTGGTAGATTATTTACTTGATTGCTTTTGTGTGAAGTTATATTAGTAAGTATCCAGCTTAGAATTTCGAATAGGTCCCCAAACATCCTGGGGTAGGCATCAGACCATTCTGGGGTGGGCACCCCCCTATATACGCTATGCTTACAAGGGAGACCACAATACCTACATGAATATGTGTGTATGAATAATCGACTTACATTGCGTCAGTACAATGACGGTCAACTTACCTATTTGACCCAGTCTAGTTCGAATAAATGATGAGATATTCCGCAACAATGGATTACAAAATGTGTTTTACAAATTGTTCAAGGTTGCTGCAACTGAAATCGAGTATAACTTTGTCGGATGCGGTTTCAAAAGTGAAGGAATTGACTGGATTACCGCATGTGCGCTTCGCTATAGGAAAGGGGAAAGAAATGTCGAGTGAAATAAACTCTGTGGCGCTGTGCGCTGGCTCCGGCACCTCAGTGCTGAAGGGAGCTGCTGCTGGTTTATACCTGACAGGTAAACAAGTATATTTTTATATAGGCATAAGCATAAAACCATATATATATACAGTGCATTGAACTTTTTACCGCGTTGAAAATGGGGTGAATGAGAATTATGAAAAAAAATCATAAGAACAACATAATATTTTGAATAGCATACTTAGATAGAGACTTGCTAATTATAAGATTCCCAAACTATAACGGTGTCAAAATATAACCTTGGGGTACTCCTGATGGGATATACTTCTATACGGACGTGTGAGACTGAAGGAATACATTGTGACTTTATCCATCGCTTTCCATCAGGCGGAATCGAGTTTAAAAATTAAGACCCAATATTAATACAAAAAGTAAATCGATTTAATTTTAGCAAAAAATAATACTTACCAGGTACACTACTTTTGATATCTAACAATAAAAAAATTTCAGGAGAAATGCTTCATCACGACGTACTCGATGCTGCACAAAAAGGAATTAGTGTCATCTTAACTAATCACTCGGATTCTGAAAGAGGATTCCTAAGAGGGTTTTCTACTAATCTTCAGAATTTATTAGACAATGAGGTACAAGTACTTGTTAGTAAAGTCGACAGAGATCCTCTTGTTACAGTGTAAGTGGCTTAAGTTTAATATAAATTGCATTTGTTTATAAAATAAAACAACCGAAGAAGTTCATTAATTATTGTACATTTTATTATTATCCGCAAACTGTTATTTCAAATATTAGATCAACGGAAATACATTTAGGTATTAAAAGGTTTTCAGTATTTTAAATTACTGTTACATGTGAGATCATCGTTATCTTATTCTATCTATTCCTGAACACAAAATTACATAGCGCAAATAGGATCCAAAATATTTCGTTAATTTCTATGGTTCTTACGACTAGTAAAAGTAGTATCTACAATACTTGGCAAGACCTTTGTAAATGTACTTTCGTCTTCCATTTCCTATCTGCATAACTCAGTCCGTTTCGATCCTCTCGATGATCTTGTAGCTGCACTGAAAGATTTCCATTGTTTAAAGATGTAATCAGTTTATATTTGTTAGAATTTTCGTTAGAGCATGCACACGACTTACTTACGCGGGGCGAGTTTGTTTACCGCTTTATTTTTAAACGCTTTATCATTTTGACTATCTTTAAATATTTCTTTCGACGATTTCTTCCGTTTTGGTGTTCCAAGGTTTGGGGCTACTTTTATTTTAGAGCATACAGAAGAAACTGTTCCGTTTTTATCATCATAATTAATAACGTATTCTTTACGCATATTTGTTTTATAACCGTTCGGCTTTGTTGCATAATCTTTACCATTGCTCTTCGAGTTTATTGGAGGTATTAGCACTGTGTAACTTGAATCTTGTTTTTGTGATGGTTTAATAGTTTCTTTTGTAGACTTATCTCTAGATGAGTTTCTCTTACGATTACTATTTACACCGTGGTTGTCGTCGGGATTGTCTTTAACTTGATGGCCTGCTTTCTTGACAATCATGCGACTTATGTCCTTGGATGTTTCTTCGGGTACATCTTTTGTTGTAGGTCTTTGCAATGACCTACTTCTATGATCTTTCTTTTCAGTGGTCGATTTTTTCTCGTTTGAAGATTTACCTTCGCGAGGTTTGCTGGTTTGACTGGATGTGTTCAGCTCCTCAGTTACCTTTCCTCGGATGTCACTAGCGGGACGGTGTTTATCACTCTTCTCAGCTCGTCTTGAAAGAGTATCTTTGTAGGCAGAGCGTGAGATAGTGTCTTTATTTACCGAGTGTTTTGTTCGGAGACTGCTATCGGTCCCGGAATCTGATCGGCGTTTCTTTGTGCGATCACTGTTACTTAAATCAGAAGCATGCATATCTGCTGTACGTTCGGTTTTATGTTTACTTAATTCTGTTTTATCCGATTTTCTTTGACGTGAGTTGAGTGAGTTTGTTTTTATTTTATGGGTGTCTCGGTTCTCCAACGTGTTGGACTTTTCCTTGTTATCGTTTAGATTGGCATATATTGGATTTTCGTCTTCGGATAATTTATTTTCGGTGATATAACTCATCTTTTCCACGTCGTTTCTGGGGTTTCCTTTTATTGATCGACTCGAACTAAAAGTAATCAAAATAGTTTGTATTTAATGACTAAAAACATCTCATAATTAGTACATATTTGTTAGATAGTATTATTATTTTCTCAGAAAATATTTTGAAATACATACCGTGTCGATTGATCTTCCCGTGGATGAGACTTTCCCATTATTCCACGTTCACGTCTATAAGCCTTTGGTGGTGCGGAAATACTCCTACTTGTTGTAACCTCGTTATGTCTACGAAACTTTGTTCGTCGCGTACTAGATACAACATCATTTGTTTCTTGGCTTTCTTTTTCAATAATCGGTTTGAAGACCTCAATTTCGTGTATTTCATTAGGTTTGTCTTCATACTTTGAACGTAGTCTCGGTGTCGGGACCGGAGCATAGTTGATATTTAAAGGTATATTTTGATACTCAGGCGTCTCATCAGAATCATGTTCACTATTACATACGCTGTTTGAGACTTGCTGTATTAACTTGACGGACTGAAATATATTCTCGGCGTCATTATCATTGCGTCCCAATGCACTTTTCACATGGTTTCGGCTTTTATATGAATCTGTTCTACCGTGATCAACACCGAAGTATGTTAGTTCACTGTCCCTTAGTTGTCTGGTTTTGGGCTTCCTTTGCGCTGGCGACACTTGTAGACCATCGAACTTAGTTTTAACATCGTCGATAGGATCTTCTGTGGCCTTATTGATTTTGATATGTGTAACAACTTGCTTTTCTCGTTTTAAACTGTCTTGTTTAGTAGGACCTACAACATATTAATAATTTAATACTTTAGCATATTTATTTACAAAGCTTTTTATTAATAAAATGTTAATTTTCAAGTTATTATTTTAAGTCTACGATAAACTAGCATGCGATATTACATAATGTGCATAGGTACCTGCTTTAATTGGCCGTAGAACGTTGGGTTTCATTACAGATTCAACTGTTTCTCTCGGGAATACAGATTTTACTTCAGCGTTGTAGTGTTTCTCTGTTTTCAGCTGCTTATTTACTAAAGAAAATGCCGACAGTACAGAATCATTAGAAGAATCTTTGTTTAAAAGATCTTCTGACATCCCAAATGCCATGTTCTCTCCTAAAAGATATGGTTTGGGTTTCGGAATTTTGTTTTTGAGAATACTCTTTGTAGCTGCTGTATTCTCATCGGATTCACTAAACTCACTAAGAATCATATTTATAGCAGTGCCAACTCCATCGGTCGCTGGGAAATCTTTCTTTTCACCAAACAATGTTATAGGTTTGTCAATCATTTCTTGCATGGGCACAAAAGCACTTCGTCGTTTTCTAAAATCATTTGAGGGTGGAGGTTTCTCATCTGTTGCAATTATATTAACTTTACCCGAATCTGGGGTGAAATGTACTTCAGTTTTGCAGAATTCCACCCTTTTTACTCTTCTGTCACCTTCTTCAATCGTTTGGTGCTTTCTGTGATACTCGTCTCCATCTGCTTCAATAGTAACAGGCAAGGTTATTGACACTTTTCCAGATGATTGCAGAGTTATATTGTTTTCTAATGGGTCCTCCATTACAATATCATGTTCTCGATATGTCTTGAACTTAGTTCCTCTGTAGTGTGAATTAAGTCGGTTTTTGGAAAGCCAATCTCTAAATGAGTCTTCATTATTATTTGTCTTTCTTTCGTCTCTAGTTAAATATTTATTATGAGAGTTGTCATCTAGTTGATCATTTACAATTTCCGTTGATTTACAAATGCCGCTATCAGTGGAAGATTCCATCGCTAATATGTCATTACTGTGTGTAATAGTTTCGTCTAGTGGCGATGTGTCTTCAAAACTATAACTTTTTCTTCTTGTGTTCCATTCATTACTGCTGTTTAAAAGTGATTTGTATTTAAGAGTGCTTAAGGTTACAGGGGTGTCCAATAGTGGTGAGTTTCGGCTATTATTTCTACTACCAAATTGAATATCACTGTTTTCTGAATCGTAGGAGTATTTTCTGTGAGGGTTTCTACCAAGTCTTGAATCGAGATCGATGATACTGGCATTGTCAGTGGAAGATGACTCTTCACTCGGCATCCGAATCGAGCTTCCTTTGGTAGAACCTCTCCATTTCGAGGGTTCCGAGATCTCGAAATCATCTGGTTCGGTTACTTTATAATTTTCTGATTCTGCGATAGGTTCAGGCGATGATTCAAACGGGATGGATGATATCTCCAACGGTTTCATAGGGGATGTTGGTGACTCCAACATGTTAAAACCGGACGATATTACCTGCAAAACAAAGATTAAATAGTGAAGGTAACTAAATATGCTCAGTCGTTTTTAACGCCTTGTATGAATCGATAAGGCGATATAATTACTGTTTGTTTTACTTTTTACGATTACTGTGCAAATGTTGGCAGCTGGTGACATTGACGTAATAATCTAGAAACAATTGCAACTCCCTAAGCACTCCTGACTTAGTCATAAGATTAGCTTTATCTTAGATTGTATTAGGAAGTAGGTAAGTACTGCCACCTTCCCTATTTCCATCGGTTTGAAGGATAACGGTGCCGGTGCGGCGTAATTACAGGCGCATGAGGTATTGTAGCTTTGTGTCTAGAATGGCACCGCATAGACGATGCCTATGGTTTGTCTATAGGCAGCGGTAACCATTTAACATCAGTTGGGTGGCTCTAAATTGACTTGCCATCAAATAACACGAAGAAAGAAATAAGTATAGCTTACCCTTCGTGAAGAGTGCAGCATGAAGGAGGCAGCGGGTGCCCCCGGGGCTGCGGACGAGTGGTAGGCGGCTCGCATGACCCGCACTCGCGCGCCAGGCCCGCTCGCGTGCAGCACCTCCATTGCACGCGCAATGCGTCGTGTCACGCCTCCTTCTGTCACCTGAAATTAACGACAACATCCTTTAATCGAGCTGACTGCTATAACCATAATCTGCCTATAATGTTCCCACTGCTGGGACACAGGCCTCCTCTCAGTGAGAGGGAGTGGGCCGTAATCCACCACGCGGGCCCAGTGCGGGTTAGTAGATTTCACATGTCTTCGATTTTTTGGTGCTAGGACTTGTCGGTTTCCTCACGATGTTTTCCTTCACCGTGTTGAGAGCAGTGGTGATAAAATTATTATTGTTAATTTACACAAAGTAAAGCGCCCGACTGGGTTCGAACCAAAGAGAATATAACCAGTAGAGAGAGTATAGGCCGATTTCTTCGAAGCACACAACTTACAACCGCGGGCCGGGGGACGGGGAAGAACGCGCGGCTGCAATTGGTCAGTTCTTGTAGGCTTGCTTCATTAAGGGAAAATAGTCGATATATCGATACTTAAAATGGTTTTAAACGTTATGATTAACGTTATGTCAATATTTAATCAAAATCGACCAATGACACAAAAAAAAACATTGTATTCTGTTATTATTGATTTTTAAAATGAATTGATTTCGTATATTATTATGTTTTACGAATTAAAGTTTTAAGGTCCTGATTGTTCTTTGTAATAAATGATAAACGAGCGCCTACATATTTTTGAATTATGCGTCTTGCTACTTCAATTAAATGATTTGTTGGTTCTATTTCAAATTGATGAAAATTAATATCCGGGAATAAATTATACCCAATCAGAACTTTTAAAACCGATCTTATAAAATAATCGGTATTTTATTTCAAAACACAAAAACATGTAGGTATGTCAAACAAACATATGAAAAAACTTTTTTACATCAAAGACCACCGACCTCAAAAACTACAAAGTGAAAAATATTTACTATACAAAACAACAAATAGAACATTATCAAATTCACTATGATGTATGATTTTATGACCGACTTCCACGAAATTGTAGCGAATCCAAGTGAAAGTTGTACTAATTTATTGTTATCTCTGGCTTTGTAATAATTGGGTGTAAAATCGCCCGACCGCACTGGGACCGAACAGTCCCAGCAGTGCCTGACGACACAAAAATTATCCTGGACCGATCGGTTCCGGTCGGGGAGAGAGAGAACAAAAAAATCCCGGAACATACATAAAAAAATACCGACGAACTGTGAACCTCCTCCTTTTTCTGAAATCGTTAAAAGTAGGTATTTTATTACATTAAGTGAATTGAATTTATTATTTTCGATGTCAACTTTCAGCTGTTAAAGGTAACACCACTATTTTTTACGATAAACATACAAAGGGAAAGAAAGGGATAGAAGCATTAGATTGTCTAATACAAGAACGAGACTATTACAAAAGACATCAACGCGCGACTGAAAAATGTGCTCGTTTACCCAGCGACCATTTTAGATAGACCCCTGCGGTGGCTCATAATCTGATTAAATCATAAATAATTATCCGTACTGTTTAATTACTGATGAAAAGTTATGCCATTGTTTTTGTAACTAGATGTCTTGGAATGTTTCCCACACCACTTCACCGCGCATGAAGGCATTTTGATGCGTTATAATTGCATAAAAAGTTATAAAATAGCGTGCACACAGGTCTAACACTTGGACACAACTAAAATGGTTACTAGTACCGTAGCCTATACATAGGCGACCAAATGCCAATAGTTTTCGAGCGTCGGGGCGCTGTATGCGCAGTCAAGTGGATATACAGGGTTGTTGGTAAAACATTAACAACCTCTTAAGAGGTCATTCTACTCATCATTATGAACAACTTTTACTATGGGACAAAACATGAAATCGCGAAAAAAAATCAGCTGTTCCCTACATTTTGAAGAGTTAAACGAACATAAATGTAGGGAACAGCTGATTTTTTTTCGCGATTTCAGGTTTGATCCCATAGTAAAAGTTGTTCATAATGATGAGTAGAATGACCTCTTAAGAGTTTGTTAATGTTTTACCAATAACCCTGTATAGTCTTTGGTTCGAACCAACGACCAACAACTCGTTAAGTCGTGGCGTTATCACTGGGCCACCACTGAGAGAAGAATAAGCTGGCAGGATTAGAATCTGCTACAGTCAGGGTTACCACTGATTCGCGGTTGATCACATTATTCTGGTCAACCGGTAACAATTTGACGAAGACTGATTTAAAATCTACTAACAACATAAAAACAAAAAAAAAACTGTTGTGATTTAAGATCAGTTCGTTTATAAGGCGTGGACACCTTGGTAGCCACTTGTACTTGTATTGATGACTAATCTACGAGGTCCTAAAGTAACCGTGTTTGTGAATGTTCTACAAAATGGAAATATAGTTCAAATATTTAATAGCAACTTGTTGAGTTAATCTTACCGTCGCTTAGCAATTGAACTTTCAAAGTAGTGTATGAAATAGTCATGACCAAGCATGTGATGACCTCAACTGTTATTATAACTGTTCGGCCAGTTGCTAGTTCTTCGTAGACTTTGTTTGACTGTAGTCAGTGTAAATCATTGTCAAAATGCAATGTGTGCGTGCCCGAGAACTTCTTGCTTAGTCGTCGTGACGAATGTTGTTCGACTACTTTCGTGTCCTGTGGAACAGCTCGGGTATTTGTTTTAGTACGATAAGTACACATACGATAAGTATACATAACTATAATTCGGAGTTAGGTTTTTGAATGTAATGTCTTAAACCCCACTTAAAAATATTTCAGAACAAAGCAAGATTGTCATAGGGGGCTTACTGAGCAACGGGTCGCGGGCGGGTTCGATCTTTGCACGAAAATAATTATTTGTCTGGCCTACTGTGCGCCGCCTACAGATAATATTGTCGCAGTACAAAGATACCATAAGGCTAATATTTAATTTTGTTCCGGGTCTCGGTGTCTGCATGTCAGATTTTTGTTTATGAACGCACCCAAGACAAAGAAGGCATGAGGTAGCGGTTTTTTTTTACCGACAATTTTTAAAATTAATGTTACGTTTATTGGTAAGCATTTATTATATAAATACGAAGCCATTTACAAGTTAGTGTGTTACGCACAGTTGTTGTAGCCTTCACAGGCATTAAAGTATGTATTTATTGTTACCAGTGACGTGATCCTTCTTGCGGGGGCGAAATGAAATTGCGGTGTTGTGATTGCGATCTTTTAGGGTTCCGTAACAAAATGATAAAAAGGTACCCGTATGGTGCGACTCAGTCTGTCTGTCTGTCTGTCACAGCTGGATATCTCAAGAACTACTATGCTATCAACTTGAAATCCATAATAATATTATAAATTCGAAAGTAACTCGTGTCTGTCCGTCTGTTCCCCCCTCTTATCTCCGAAGTTTGCATAGAGAAAAATCTGAAATAATTCTATATGATAGAAGTTTATGTAAATATTACAGGAAAAATAAAACGATGTCTCTAACTAGCACACTATTTCAGAAATCATCAACAAAGGTTACATTAGTTCAACTATCAGTCAAGAGATGGCGCTGACCTAAAACTGCAATATTCTACACTGCAGCGTGCAGTGTTAAAATTCTCTGACGAATATAGGCCTCACCGATGAAAATTTAAAATCATGGTGGTACGGAACCCTCGGTGCGCGAGTCCGACTCGCTCTTGCCCGGTTTTCAATGATCAACTCACTTTTGAATACTTAAGTGGGTGTCAAAGACATTTAAATATTTGCATTGTAGCCACAGAACGACTTAATACACTTAAGTTAAAATACTTTAACGCTAACACGTGTATTTATTAAGGATAGCCGTGCATATTGTCGGAAATATTGCGTGCATGCCCTTGACTTTGAAAAACAGGACAAAAAAGTATCTCTGGCTGGATTCTTTTGAAATCGAGTTTTGGGAGGTTCGAGGTCGAGAGATTTGCCTTTAGTTTTGAACCTCTGTAACTTAATTCTGGCATTGTAACTTAATTAATAGCATAAAATCGTCAAGTGTAGGTCAGCCTATAACTACGAGTAAGTAATATTAAATGACCTAGTCATTAATAATATTTGGACAGATGCTGCAATAAGGACATTTCCAGTCAAATAAATATGTGTTTACCAACCTATGTTGATGTGTAAAGACAAACAAAGCAAAAAAAAAAAAAAAAAAACAAATTTAAATATCAGGTAAATTTGTTTATTTTATGTAGGCAATTTATCTGATGTTTTTGCTCTAATATTTCGTTCCATTTAGAGAAAAAGATAAAGCCTTAATGGCAGGGAGCATTGATTGTCAGTTTGGAACCACACAGCCTTTTACTACGAGTCCGATCAATGCGACTTATTTCAGAAGATAAAGTGACGTCATTTATATTATAATCGAACGCCAACTAAAACCAGAAGGTCGCATGCGACCCACTATGAGCGCTCTATTATATGTAGGTACGTACCTACTATAATATACATATATGTATCTGTAAGTATACTTGTTTATATAAATCGATACAAAGTGCGCAAATAAATCATACCTAGTGTTTTGATTTATGAAATAACTGTAGATACTTAATTACAAGTTACCAAAAGAGTATCAGTGCCTGTCAATTATTTTACAACCGGTTCCGTTGCCGCCACGGCCTAGTTTAATTAATTCATGAAGGTAATAGCCCAGTAGAGGTTGTCCGTTATGGCTTAGAACCTGAAAATTGATAATTTATTTAGTTATAGTATGTTCCTAGTAGAAACAAATTCAAATTTAATAGTTCTGTACACAGAATAACGATCTATTGACTCCCAGACGATTAACGACCGCATGTGGTTTTTGCACAGTTAACGGTAAACTTGAGAGACTTATTAGTACTTATTAATCAGAACGCGCGAATTTGTAACAAATGCATGTTTTGAATTGTGAGAATCTTTCCAAATGGAAGACGGAAGGCTTAATTCGGCATGAGGAGGGGGAGGGGTGAGAGGGGTCCGTGACGTTAGCGGTCGTCGACTCCTGCGCGGGCGTGCGGGCATCGCGCAATATCGATGTTTTACGAGAAATGATGCAGGAAAATCTGCAAATCTAAACATCTTAGTTTCCAATGATTCATCTATCTTCTCATTAATATGGATTATTTATTAAAAAAAATAAACCAAGTAGAGGACAGGGGCGCGTCATATACTTGTATTGTATCGATCACGTATGAACCTAATAGGTAGGTAAACCGCAATATTCTAAATAATCGCGTCATGGATTTCCTACAAATCTTAATGAAGGTTGTAGAAAGTTTGTGGTCTCTTTTTGTTCTCGATGTCTTTTTTCCTATTACGTAGTCGAGGTTTTTCCGAAAAATTAAAATGAGTAGATTCTTATAAGTTTTGATAGTTTAGATGGGGGGCTAAGGGACCTAAATAGTATGACTTGCTAGGTACCTAAATTAGAAGGAACATAATGACAACAATAAAAGCGTTTTTGCGAATATACCGACTCTACCGTGTGCCCTTTACGTGAATAACATAATAGTTGCGTAGCGAAGCTCATCATTATGTGACATTCACGCAAATGATTATAAGTTGGCGTACACAAATAATACGAGACAAACAACGGATAGCGCGGTGCAGCACAGCCTCGCGGGCCACGGCCTTTGCGCAGGATTTCCGGCAGTCTGCACACGAACCCGAATAACCATGTTGAGCTAACAACGCTTCGTTAACTTACTTACGGTTTAATGTAGTTAAGTGAGAGCGCTGTATTGTACCAAAGAACTCTGGTAACTTAGGTACTGGATAAACCAAGCATATTCGTTGTCATTTCCATGTTTATATTCGTCACTATTCAATGACTCATATAATTATAGGCTTTATTAAAGTTCACATGTAGAACCAGATTGTCGTTTTATAGTTTCCTGCTTGATGATATAGGAAATGCGTTAAGCAAAACGATCAGTAGCTTCCTCACGTCTATGTCTTCACTTTCACTGTTCGACAATCAAGCGTTGGGATCGAGATTAGTATTATGTTCACATCACTTTCCTGTTGTAATTTATAGCTTTTGTGATTGCGTTTTAGGTTGCAATTATTATCTTCTAAGTAGATGTTGCAGACTCTCTTATTCAATTAGTTGCTTTTCTTCTCAATACCAGAACAGATTCATAATTTTAATGTTTTTATTATGTTACTACATTTAAAGACACTTGGTTTGCACGGAATCCAAGTTGGAATTCGGTCTGCCCAATCGTATGTACCGGTTTTTCGTAATAGATGCACGGCCTTTTTTTATCCGCGCTTTTGTTTCGACTGTCCAGATTCCAAGACTGTGGATACAGAGAAACAGTGCCTTGCCGGCTGGCCCAGGTAAATGGCATGACCCATAAACTTTTCTAATAGGTAGGTATCTCTATCTATACCATAAACTCCTTAGTTTCCCATTGTATGAGATGGATTCTAAGACGATGCTTGTTAAATGATTTTTCTATGTTATGTGCAGCTAGATATTAAATAAAAGCTCGTAAGATGAAACTTTCGCTTGAATATGTTTGTTGCACATCGTGCACACGTCGTCAAAGAACTCACACAGAATACCTAGTGAAAAGCAAGTTGTTACGGAAACGCACAGGAACAATTTACGACAGTGACATAACTGTTACATACGATTCTGCAAGACTTGCATTTTAGATTAGGTATCTCTTCCACACGAATTAAAGGAACACTACAAAAAAACTTACTGAACTAGCTCTCAGACTGGTTTGTATGAACATTTCCTCTCAACATTAAACCTTATGCAGTAATACACAAGTCTCATTCTTTAAAATTGAATAAATATCCATAATAGAGCTCGAACGTCTCGTCGTCCTGAGTTTTAACACCGTAAAAGGAAATGACCACTTTAGCCTTTTGGCAATGACCTCCTGTTAATCGAAATGCCACAATCTTATTTATAATTATTCGATAGCTAGGTTCATTTTGTATGTTAGCTTCACATTTTTCTTATAGAATATAACAAATATGCAAATTAGAAAGCTTGCATCACGCGATACTGTCTAATTTATGCTGCTTTGTTTGAACTTTAATTGAATGAAATTAAAATATTTATGAGTTGTTGACAAAACTTAGTCTGAAATTAAAATATTTTACATTGGCAAAGCTCAAGCACACTGCTTAGGGGTTGTTTGACCTCACCTTTCCATATTCGGCGGTTCCAGCCCACTCTCGCCGCCATTGATCTGCCACTTCCATGTCAATGAGTTGGTGTGTGTCGTTTTTCGATAATGCAGCTACACTCGGGAGCTCGGGCTCGCTCGCTCGATAGAAGCGCACACGCACGTTGTTGCTGCGCGCCGGCACGAAGCCTACTGCCAGTCACCTCCACTCCACTACCTTCGGCGCGCGAGACGCGGTACAGCCTCAGCCCACAAAATAAATTTAAATATCGCCAATTCGTCATTGCCTTCCGTTGACAAAAACCGTACCTACTTAATGTCAACGCCCACCGTCAGTATAAGGTACCTCTCACGTAGGAAGCGACCCACGCTTTTACGAGAAATAGATACTTACTGCATTATGGTAACAAGTGTATAAACATATAACTTATACATTTGTTAACTTTACCTAGGTACCTACCTACCGCATAAAATATACATAAGTACAGACGCCAGCACATCAAGCTACCCGAAACTGTCAAATTTTCCCAATCAACTTTGAGCCTTATGCTTTAGCGATAAAGTTGAAAATCTATTTAAGAAATTTGACAGATTGTAGTAGCTTGATGTGCTGGCGTCTGTACCTAGATTCTAAGTAAGAAAGCTTTTTAGTGATCATAAATCAATCCTTATTCGTTCAACGTCCATATTTTTGTGGCGGGTTTCTATCTAAATTTATTCTTAATCGGACAAGCTTCGAATATAAACCCATATTTTCAGGTACCGACCGGTTTTTAGTCACAGACGCTTGATAATCTTCAGGGTTTACAAGAATACTCCTAAATTCAACGGTCTACCGATAAGCATTAACCACCCAAGTTTCAGTCTTCCTTCCAACTTCGTCTGGACTTTGGACCCTTTCAGAGACTGCATATAATAATGTACCCTACATAACTGTCGACAGTAATTTCCATCAAAAGTGTCGAAAGTGGGATCAGTTTTAATTAAGTAAATCCATATCTGCAAGAGTGTGATAAACTGATAACTGTGCGGTAATAGTTATCGGGGATATCTGCAATTAATTTACCCGAGTCAATAATGTTTATAGGTAGGTACCCAACAGCCATTTGGGTAGGTTGGTGTGTGCTGTTACAGTCATGTGAAAGTCATTACCCTTGATTTGAAGCATTATAATTTTATCTTCCACCACACATTTGACAGAGCTTTTAGGCGAAGCAAAAAACAGAGTGGATTAGAGAGAGAAAACGAATGGACGAATGAAGCTAAGGAACACAAGAGAGAGAGCCTACAAAAGAAGAAGACACTTTTTATTTAGGTACTGATAAGTGGCGACTAACTTATCCACAGATGAGTTGCACATTGGCGGAACTCTTCAAGCTTGCTGAGGATGAAAAATACGGCTGAGGTTAACGTTATCTAGGATATTATTCGTAGTTCATTTCATATTTTTTTTAGATGGGTGTTAATGTTGACTCGAAGGGAGCCCTATTATAATTTATGCTATCTATTTTTACTGGTTTTGGTAGAAATATAGTTCAACAAAATGGGAATCCAGGGCAAGTGGGGGGGGGGGGGGGGGGGGTGTAAATCTGATACTTAGTATTATCTTGTAAATTAATTAATAATAGCCATTAAACCTTTATTTTAAATTTTTTTTATATACATAAATACAATGAATACATATTAAGGGGAAGCACTAAGATAGCCCGCGAAATTTAAATTTTCTTACGTTTTTTGCAATTTATATACATTTGTTACGGTCGCGAATCATATTTTAATCAACATACAACTTAATACTGACCAGCAAATTGCCATAAACGTAAAAAAATCGAATTTCGCGGGCTACTTACTTTTTACTAAGTACTTACATAATACACACATTTTATTTTATTTTGTAAAACTGTAGATTGCCATTTGCCAGCTGATTAGTTAAGTAGGTACCTACATTTTGTTATAAATAATATATTATAACTAAGTAATTATGTACCTATGGAGTAACTTCATTTTTTAGGACTTAGGTGGAAAAAGTTACTTGTTTAATAAACAATACTAATGTACATTAATTTTCTTATGTTCAATAAATTACATTATTTCTATACAAAAAAAAATATTTTTTACAAAAGGTGCAACAAACTGTTACTTATTCATTTCACTAAAAAATACCATGGGAACAAAGTCTTGATGTATTAAATTAAACTGAAAGAATTGATGAGAGGGGATAAAAGAAAAAAAAAGAGAGAAAGAGAGAAAAGAGTGATATATATAACATGATGGATTGTGTGATATTAAAGGAAAAGGAATTACCGATAGACCACATACATTGTACAGTCAGCAATAAAGGTCGATTAACACTTCAGTATTCTAAATCTTAATTATTGCACAAGGCATTTAATTAAAATCAGAACAGAAGTAAAGTTTAAACAATGTTAACTCTTAGGTATTATTAGAAATGCTAAAAAGGAGATTATCAAATCACTTTGTATCAATTTACATGTTGCTGATCGTACCATTTAGGTTTTAAGATTATTTAGAATTATTTACAAGAAAATTATATCAAAATAACTGAGGTCATTAAACGGTAGTTTCTTTTATGATTAGTTCTTCTAATTTCCAGGGAGTTTTATTTCAGAATTACTTCTAAGTTGACTAACATACAAATCTAACAAATTATTATCACATTTTCTTAACTCTAAAATGTCTAGAAAGGCATCACTTTTGAACTTGTTTCTCATGTTCACACATCTTCGGTACTTGGCAACCAAAACATCGTGCTTTTGGCTTGTCATACAAAAGTTATAAAAAATTTTTTGCTCCATACTATAACTTTTGTTGATACCATTTTTGAAATATCTATAGAAAATTTGTTCTTCATAGTTGCACATGTTTTCAACTTCTGTCCATTGTGTGGTTGACAACCCAAACAGCAGACCTATTTGAGGACCTTTGACTGCACATGTTACTTGCCCCGATCTATCGCTTATTCTTATAGTAGCACATGATGTTACTCTTCCTTTATAGTTACTGATCTTGACCGAATCCAGGTAGTATTCTGTCAGCAATCCCCATCCCTTTGTGTTAAGTTTAAGGCCTCGTGTCTCAGTAAGTTTCAAAGAAACAACAGAGTGGTAAAAATTATTGCCTCCTTTCTGATTCATGGGAATCTTGCTGTTTATTTATTGGAACAAGTGAGTAGCCAATAGTAGGTACTTACTGAATTCACTTGCAGAGTGATGCAATACTTTGTTGCCGCTTTAGCTAGGTACTTATAATGTTAAACTATCTGATTGAACAACGCATCTAAACCAAAGTATCCACAAAGAATCTTGAATTCAAAATGCATTTCAAAACTTTCAAATTCGAACGAGTATAAATTGTGACATTACGCGGGCGGTGTCTTGTCACTGTCATTATGTCATGCATGTCATTGACCACTGACCACAGAGTATGTAATGTCATTGACGTCTGATTGATTCAGTGCTGCCAGTGCACTCTTTCAGCATATGTATATTAGTTATTTTATATGAATTAGTTTGTATTTAGGCACTAAAAACCCATTGTTTAGGAATAATTATTACCGAGGCTAGATGAACAGTTTTTGTACAAGTTAAACAATAATTTGTTTTTATAGTATTTATTAAAACCACATAGTTTCAGCAGTGGAAAAACTTAAGGGGGAAGCGCTAAGGTAGCCCGCGAAATTCAAATTTTCTTACGTTTTTTGCAATTTGCTGGTCAGTATTAAGTTGTACGTTGATTAATATATGAATCGCGGCCGTAACTAACATGTATTTACAGAATTATAATCATTAAAGTCATCAACACAACTCTCTAAGACCACGTAAGTCCGAAGAATAACTGTTTCATGAAATCATCATTCTTTGGACTTACGTGGTCTTAGAGAGTTGTGTTGATGACTTTAATGATTATAATTCTGTAAATACATATTTGTTACGGCCGCGATTCATATAATAATCAACGTACAACTTAATACTGACCAGCAAATTGCAAAAACCTAAAAAAAATTGAATTTCGCGGGCTACCCTGGCGCTTTCGCCTTAATATAGTCTGTGGACTGTGCAGAGTGACTTTATTGGCAGCACTGAATCAATCAATCAGATGTAACTGACATGACAGACAAAGGGTACAGACGTCAACACATCGAGTTACTACAATCTGTCAGATTTCTTTAATAGATTTTCAACTTTATCACTAAAGCATAAGGTTCAAAGTTGATTGCGAAAATTTGACAGTTTCGGGTAGCTTGATGTGCTGGTGTCCGTACATTTCTTTATGAGCTTTTATCGATAATTTGCGTTCCGACTTAGATATCACGATAATGACAGCTGAGAGCTGTCATCAATTCGGAATGCTCGTGAACGCGCTTACAGAGATTGCTCAACGTCAAAACTATATTCACTTGAATACCATACTCCACAAATTTCTTTTTCTTCTTTAGTCAGTTGGCGACTGTGAAAAGCACAATTTAAAATGATATGATGCGACTCAAAACAAAACAGTGTACTTAATTGTCATTTTTGACAGCGCTCACGGAGATATTAATTTAGGGCATGGTCGGCGTTATCGCAAAATGGCGCATTTCATCGCGCTCACGCTCTTTCACTTTCGCAACGGGTGTAAGGTAAGCTACTGGTGTAAGCACGCTCAAATGGATTACAGCAGCGCAATTCGGAACGTACCGTAAGTGACATTTCTGTTTTGAACTTTTGACATTTAGAGGTTATTTTGGAAATTTGGACGTATTGTGATCGAATTGTGCTTATTTCTAGCTTATATAATCTTATAAGCTCAGTATAATTCAATTTTACTAGATTTCACTCAATCGGTTTCAATGAGAATAGGCTGGATTCAAAAATTAGTAAACAAATGGCCCGGAAAGAACACCCTTGGGATGTATAGGTTTCTTCCCATGTTTTTTGTACTTGGAGCCGCTTTAGAATTTTCTATGATCAACTGGAAAGTCGGAGAAGTAAACTTTTACAGCAGTTTTAAGAGGAGGCAAGCTCACGATATAGTTGAAGAAAAGATAAAGAAATACGCAGCAGCTTAAGATGCCAGCCGGAGTGACTTGGGGTCAATATATTGCATTTTCATCAGCAGCTATGCTGTCTATGTTTGCAGGATCCCAAATTGTGCATCAGTACTATAAACCTTTACGAGATTTAAATGACTACATTAACAGAGAACTCAAGAGTCTACCAGATAATGTTCAACTTAAAATTAGGCAAGAATTGCAAGATGAAGGTGTGTTAAACAAAAGTTAGAATCAATAATTGTAGTGTGTTAACCCTTGGTGTATGGATATGATCAGTGTGTAAATAAATTTGTTATATAAAAAGAAATATATCTTTGTTTGCCCATAATTCCCAAACATTATAATATTATTGGTAGATAAGTATCTACCATATTAAATTTATAATAAGTATTATATTTCAAATTAACGTGGAAAGTTATCCTTTTGCTATTAACTCTGCTAGCTCCAATTTAAGACTACAATAACCTGAGTTCAACTGTCACTAATGAAGCACAATTACTTTTTCTTATTATTTTCACGGGTCTGTTACGAGGGTTTATTAAGTTTCGAAATAAAGTATTTAGAAATAGAGTTTGTGCTTTAATTGAGTTCAGGGTAGAGTTACAAATGTCTTCTTCAGGTCCTTGCAACAAGTCTCCATGTCTCAGATGTGTAGGTATTATGTTACTGGAAACTGGTTGTCCCATCTCACACAAAACTGTTTTAAACATTAATATTTAGGCACATTATTAAAATTGACTTCTGGATGCAAATAAAACAATTGTAATTAATTGTAAAATGTATTATAGCTAGCTATAAATTTTGGCTCCACTCTTATAATAATATTTACAATAGGTAGGTACATTCATTTTAACAATAAACTTTATATTCAATAAATTATCTTAAAATGTTATTACTACAATAAAATAGGCACTTAAAAAAAGTCATTTTTATAGAAATTATATTAACAACTTAGTTTTCTTACAAACAAAATATTATACATAAAGTTACTAACAACTTACACTTTGTTACAAACAAAATATTACACCTAAGTATTAATAATAACGAAATCATCTTGGTCTCAGTTTATTGAGTATTGTTAATAAATGATGCACTATTTTTATCACATAACAAATTATTTGATGTAGTAGTACATCATGAAGGTTGACTACAGTATTTTTGATTTCATCCCATACCCAACAATATTAAACTTTTAACTCTGAATCTTAAAATTAGATAAAACACATTTCTGTTAATCTCTTTTTACAGTTAGTTCTGTATGGCGTATAAAGAAACTATACACCCAAAGCATCAAATGCAGTCTTTTAAAACGTAAAATACTGTATAACATTAGGTCATCTTGCAGAATTTGATATAGTTCGTCGAATCCAATCGACATGCGAGCTAATGGAGTCGTATATGCGAGGTCTCCCCAGTCCTATTTTTGTACAAGCAATACGCCAACCACTGACTCCTTCCAAAGACCATTGCTTTGTTTTATCGTTGAAGCACATCATTGAACTACCTGCATATTCCTCCTCCTGCGAAAAATAAAGAGGTCTTATTATAGGAGCCTTTATTGCTTACATGAGTTACATGCTCTCTATTTTATTTTCTAGATACTTACGTCACAGTCATCCTGGTCATACAAAGGTTCGGCGCATATTCCATTCACAGTGGCAATGCTCACATTCTCGCACGTATTCATGGGACTGGACACCACGTGAACTCTTTGCAGTTGGTCTTTATTTCTGGTCCATCCGAGGGTGTTGCAAACATTTCGAGTTGCTTGTTCTGCGCTGTTTTCAGGTAGACATATAGGTCTCACGAAGTCAGTCATCTCTACTGGTTCCTCCAGTCGTACTAGTGCGAGCATACTGCCCTCTACCGGAGAACGGACCATTCCAACTATTCGCCTTTCCTGTTGCCAAGGTGTCGTGCTTTGTATACGCACTGTACCAAATCTAGCAGTCCATTCAGCTTTTGGTTGTCCCTGTAACACGTGGTAATAGTAGGTAATAGTTTAGATTTGAACTTTCCGTTACCCAAGAACTGTAGTAGAAATATAGTTCTTTATTCGTATAATCAGGGAACAGAGCTTACTTGGAAGCAAGAGGCAGTGGTGATGAGCCAGGAGGGGTGTATGAGCGCGGCGTCGCAGGCGTGCACGTGCGTTCGCAGCAGCGAGGCGTGCCACGGCCAGTCGCCCGGGCGTGCCGAGCGGGGCAGGCCCTCTACGCCCGCCACCGCACTGCCGCCGCGAGCCGATGTCACTCCACATTCTGGATCATTACAAATATTACAAGCAGGTAGGTAAGACATGTGCTTTACACATTACCCAAGTATTCGACATTTGTGAGCATATTATAGTGGTGGGAAACCATGCGGCTGACCTTAGGTACAATAACTGAAAACTCACCTAAATGGTCACAAATGACTCGTATCACTTTTCGTTCAGGACATTCACTTTTAAGGAATGATATTTCTGCGGCAAATGGGTCCACTATTTCGACATAATGTGGTTTTTCTTTTTCATTCTTTTGATCAGTGTTTTCGTCCTGGCCCACGTCTTCTGCATCGGGAACTACTTCTGCGCTAAATGAAGCCCTGTAAAAAACGTAATTTGTCGATTGTTAATATTATAGTTTACACACGTACGCAAAATATGCGCATTGACGTGGAGTTGCGGACACCAGCCCGTATTACCTATTAGCTATAGTATACTGTACATGTATTATATATATAGGTAGGTATCTACCTACCTATATAGTTATACTAAAGTGATTAAATGTAAGTATTTATACTTGTTTTATCTTAATTTAATATCAAGGTCTTCTTCTGAGCTAGTATAGGTATGTACACCTACGCTTAGATCTTTACGACTCTGTAAAGAAATAACAATACAGTGATTGTGTTATTACTACTTCTATTCATAATGCTTTGTGGGTATGAATATAGACAAATACTAATAAGGTAGGTACCTCCAGGTATAACGTGTCGTTTGTTAGATTTTTATGCGAGAGACTGAAACGGATGAATCGGAACTTGGGATGGTAGGATCGGTAAGTAGTTAACTATTTAAAACTAGGTACATATTATTATAAGTCTCTCGAATTTTGTTTATTTATTAGGTAAGTAAACCAACATGCAAGGTGTTATAATTGACTAGGTACAGTCAGCAAAAGAGATAAGTATGCAGGATCGTCGGATATAGTTGAAGTTTAGGAAGAAACCGATGGATGTACTCGAATAAAATTTTATTTTATTATTATAAAACAAACAGCTCATTTATCAAATTAAATTTCAGTCGACAACATCCATCGGTTTCTTACTAAATTTTTGATTGTACATATAAAATAAAGGTGAGTACTCACTTGAAGGTGAGCGCTTTACAGAGCGAGGCGGCGACACTGGTGAGCGCACTTTTGTCGTGCTCATAGGGCGCTGCACAGATCTTGCCGTCGCGTCCCCCCTCAGCCCATACCGCGTATCCGCTGCGGCTACGAATGGCCCCCAGGGTTGACTCACTGTTCTCTCTTCGCCAGGATGACAGGGAGCGAGCAATCCAAACTGTGATTGAAAACAAATGCGTTTCATTTAGGTACTACCTCTGATCATACGTTTAGTTCCAAATCAATACTAAGATTAGTCGTGGCGAATGACCTAAGCCCTAAGGCCTAAGGTATCAAAAACCGGTCAAGTGCGAGGCGGACTTGCGCACCGAGGGTTCCGTCTTTTGTAGGTATGTATGTAAATAGTTTATCACGGGCTTTTTTTTTGTAATGTAACTCCAAATTTACGGTTTTCGGATTTTTTCTTTTACTTGTGCTAAATGACATTGCTTTTTGCCAAATTTCATGATTCTAGGTCAACGGGAAGTACTCTATAGGTTTTGATTCCGGAACATAAACGCCCGTATCTTTTGATGACGTTGACTTAGAAGTTTGATTTTTTTCACTGCTTCAAGGGATTGCAGCCTTTGCAGCCCTGAGTATTTGATATTAATTTCAACTTGATAACTCCACGCGCTCCTGAGAAAAAGGGTCTTGACCGACTGATAGACGGACAACGAAGTGATCTCATAAGGGTTCCGATTTTCCTTTTGAGGTACGGAACCCTAAAAAATAAACAATGCCTGTATTAATATAGGCCCAACGATAGTGCCTTGTGATACTCCTTTAATGTAGGCCCAACGACATTGCCTTGTGGTAGTCCTCCAATTTCATTGCAAACATTATTCAATTTCTAACATGGTTTTCGTATTACCTACATACCTAGTAGCACTCCTGCAGATTTATAACAAGTATTTGTTCCGTTAATAATTTGATATTTTGGAACCGTTGTACGCAAAATACGCGCATTGACGTGGAGTGGCGGACACCAGCCTGTATTACCAATTTGGACTCATTTTCGATGTTATTTTGTTCGAAAACACGTGGTAGGGACACATGAACAAAGTACTTGGTAATCTTTTTAGAACAACTTACGGCATCCAGCTTCATCGCTACCATCAGGACAGTCGGGTGTGCCGTCACAACGCAGATGAGCGGGCAAACAGCGTGTGTGCAATGCGCAGCGTAAACCTCCCGCGCCCGCTGCAGAGCAGTGCGCGCAACTGCGCTCGTCTTCTGCTCCCGCGCAGTCGGGGATTCCATCGCACTCTCGGCGAGATAGGGCAAGTTTTTGCAAGTTGTTAGAACATCCTATAGAAACAAAAAGAAAGTAATGAATAATAAATGCAGTAGCGTAGGTACACCAACTACAATCCTCGGTAGTTGGGAATTTGGGATGGGACAGATACTAATAGATAGCTGCTTACATTTGCCAAGCCATTTTGGTACGGTCTCAATTTCTCTAGTGCTTTCTTTCCTCATCCATGAAATTCATGAAATTATAAATAAACTCCAAAGCATACCTGGTTCAGGAGCACAGGACCCCGAGCCGAAGTAGTCTGGGAATCGTGCGCAATCAAAGTGTGGACGCAGTCGGTCGGGCAGACGCGCCCCGCAGCCCGCGTGGAAGGCTCGGCAGTAAGCCCGGCACGGACGGACCAGACGGTCCTCCGAACATCGTGGTTGGAGCATTTGGCACACGAAATCCTGGAATATAGGAAGACAGTGGACTACTTTTCTACCAAACCTCAAAATTACATCATGACTGTTATCCATAATAAATGATGTTCGATGTAAAATCGATGTAGGCAATAAATTATCCATGAGATTTAAGAGCGTCATAATAACCTTACACGTGTTATGAGACTATAAAAACCTATTTTTTCGAAGTCAGACCTCAAGGTTGCGGTTTGGCATATAACCTATGAGGTTTCAAAAATCTTCTAAGTAAGTATCATAGATTCAGACAGCAAAATTTAATGAGACTTTTTAATGCAATTGTAATCAATAGGTTTCAGTTATTTTCAGCCATTCGTCTATTTCATGCACTGTTGCGATAACAAATCTGAGTTTTATAGCCATAGCGACGAACTAAGTATCTTAATGTATCGGTTTGGAATTCATGTTCCCAACAATATTGTCTTTTTGAAATCGGTAAAAATCTAGGATAGAGGTATGCCAGATTTCCTTAGTTACCTGTGCAAGATGAGAACATTCAGCATCAAGGAGTTCTCTGAAAGCCACGAGGTCTCTCATCAGCGCGTCTTTCGACGTGTGTCCCACCAGGTTAGGGTAAGAAGTGCTGTTGTACGGCAAGCTGGAGCATAACGACAATGTCACCGGGGAGCACTCCCTGACCTCTTCCACCGCGTCAGGGGTAACTGCTTCGGTGGTTGGAGTCTCTATGGGTGTCGTATCTGTTTCCTTCAGCTGTAATGACGATATTACTGAGTTCTCCTGTAATAAATTAAAACAACAGTTAAAGCTAGTAGTTACCTTTAGACGTATGTGTTTGCTTAAATTAAGTATTATTACCTAGCTCGTAATAAGTAATTTACACTGATCTATGTATATCGCCTGTTAGCTTCGGGAAGTCTTGGACGAATAACCATGACCTAGACCACTTCCAGCCTATAATATGTTACTTTGTCAAAATCATTCAGCCGTCAATTCCTGTCTTACAGATATGGACATCCTTGTGAGTCATCCGCTCTAGCTTCTCGATAGCTCCTTGCCTTCTTGTATATCCTCCACAGTTTGATGGATTTCGAAAAAGTGAAAAACCTAGTTGTTAAATAAAATGAACTCATTACGTAACAATCCTTTCAGATTGCAGGTCTGTGCTCTCAAAACCTTGACGGTTGAAAACAGTTGGTAGTTATACTAGCTACGTTTTTTTCCGTTCTATTCGTTTACCATAAATACCATATTATAATTATCATGATAATAAGTATTGCCTATATTTGTGATATTAATTTAATATTTATGTGAGGCGAATCATTTTACTCAATGTCTTGCCTTGTGTGTATGGCTTTTATGCACAACGGTCATCGTAAACCGCTACTCATTAACGATGTTAATACCTATAACTAGCAGATTGGGATTGAGAAGCTGAGGCGAAGATGAAATGAAATGTATCTGTCTGTAATAATTTAATTGCCGCTCGATTGATCGATCTGCAAGGTCACACTGCGCTTATCGAGGCCAGTCCGCGGCTAGGTGACATTTCTATAATATACATCGAAACAGCTCCGTACTTAGGTGAAGTACCTACAACAAAATATTTTTAACTGTAGGTTTGCTTTGTGTCACGGCAGTTAACTATCTACTTAGGTATGTGTCGTCGACTTACAAATTCCAGCTACCGCATACCTACCTAATCAAGACTTTCAATCTTACGAAAATATATTAAAGTTCATTGTTCTTGCAAACAATATACAAACGAATCAGATAGTTATGTTAATTCGATGGGGTGACTGCCCCACTGCAATGCATTTCAAGAGCAGAAAAAAACGAATTAACTTCACTTAACATGCGCATGAAACAATAGTAGGCAAATCTACTTAAAATGAAACTTAAATCTAATAAAACTGTGTAGCCGTGCAATTAGCATCATGTCCAAATAAAAATATTCCAAAACAGGATTTGGCAACAATATAATTACCTAATTGCAACTAAAGAAAAAGGAGAATATGTAGCGCTGAATCTAACGCTAATCTGAGGAATTTGAGATGCTCACATTATTATGATATGCTTTATTATGATATGCTCACATTATTATAGGTAAATGCTAAATGAACGAAAAGCAAGGTATGCCCATGTATTTACATGGCCTGTGTTGTTTGATTATAAGACCTTGAATAGGGGTTTGTTGGAGTTGACGGTTACGTGTTGAGAGGGATTTAACCAACAGGGTGGAAAGACTCACACGTATAAAAGTAAAACAAAAAGATGATGAATTGGTGTCAATTTACCGGACAATCAATATTTGTTTTCATACGGTACCTTGCTACGTAACAAAGTTAAATCGTATGGAACCAGAGCAAAAAAAAAGCGTAAAGGAGGTACTGGTGTTATAAGGTGCTAATTGAACCGCTTACCTCAATATGTAGTGTCTCCGGCAAAGTGGTTATATTGCTCAGAAGAGCTGTGGGCACGGTCAGCTCGCGCGCCAGCACAGCTGTCACCTCTGTGGTGCTCACTGCGGTGAAGATCGGCTCGAACGACACCTCGAAGTGGACGCGAATGCCTTCCGCAGAACTGGAATTAATATTTTGATTTATTATTTAGCCTAGTTAGCTAATGGGTAGACAGAAGAGTTAGGTACCGTTGCGGAGCACACAGCGGTCGGCGTCTCGCGTTTTTCCGTCCGATTGACACTGAGTAATCCTATCTGGATTAAGGCCTATGTCCAATAAAAAAGACTGCCCTGCTCATTAAAATGGCTTTACTAAATATACTTAGACAAAGCGTTTCATATACCTAATGTCGCCATCATTAGCTTCAGTTTTCTCTCCCGGTAACTTGTCCGCTTTGCTTTTCTGTTTTGATTGTCTCAAGAGTTGATGAGATAATGTCTTTAGAGAGTTGTGAGAAACTATTCACGTCGTGTCATGTTTGCCGAACTTCTGAATTAAGTTTGTGTCAAAGTTTCCAAGCACTTCAAGGATCTCTAACTTCGAGTTTGCTTCAGGGATCTGTCTTTATATTCTAGGTACCTATTATTTTGTCTATATCATTAGGTTAATTACCTCATTAAAATAATTAAGTATAAATATTTTAATAAGATACAGTGGGTAGGTATTTTTCCCTATTTGTGGCTTCACAAGGTTTTTGTTTACGGTTGTTATCTATGTTAATGCTAACGCTTATGTATTCATTGCGTAACAGTTACGGTCAGTAAACAACAATTATATGCTAGAAAAGCACTAACAAGAGCAACAGAAGTGGAAGTCACGTAAGATAACTATAATAAAAATTAAAAATCTGGGACAACTATTGGCACAGCAAATCTGTTTTAGTACTTCCGCCAGCTAAATCATAGTGGGAATGAGAATTTCTTATAGGTACTTATGTTTGAATAACATTTCAACAGCTCAAGTTCTCAGGGATGTGCCTATCGAAGCTGCGTGTAAGTTTGTGCAATCGTTATTACAATTAAGTATAAACTTAATCAAGTCATTAGTTCATTACTTCACATCTTAAGATTCATTTTTATGACTGGAGCCATGTACACAGTGTCTAATGTAAAAGGAAATTAAAATAACTAGGTTATCAGCGTCAATCTGATCCGGGTAGGTAGATAAGTGGCCAGGATTTCCACTTTCCAGCAGTGAAAAGATGCACGGCGACCATTGTAACATTACAATTTCCGATTTGAATTCAGCTCACAAAAAGAAAGGGCCGGAACCAAAAAACATCGGGAACAACCTTCAATGTGGATTACCTACATAGAACAGACAACGTGCGGCGCATAGAAAGTACTAACGAAGCTCTGAAACAAAGCACGTAGGTACCTATAGAACTTTCTTGTATCAAATACATAGCAATGTAGCGATATGATATCGTATGACACTTTATTTATAAGGATCGACGACGTTTTATAGTACATAAAAAGTAAAAGTAGTTTTATATAAAAATGGTCTCGATTTCTACGACAGCTAATACCTATGTATATACCTACATAAATATACTTCGTATGACTAATGTATAAAAACTAAATTCCTATGTGTCTCTACGCCAATGCTATACCGGCAAATTATGAAATGGGCACAAAAACCAAGAAGGTCAGATTAAATAATTAATTGAACACTACACTACTACCTAACCAAGAATTTTCAATTGACTTCAGGTAGAATAGTTAGGTATTTATCAAAGTGTTAAAGTAGCCGTCTGTTCGTCAAATTAAATGATTGTATAAATAACCATAACCATCATACGGCACAACTTGAAATTGTAGTGTTTTACTAAAACATGGCATGCGCAGGCGCACGCTCGATTACAGACCTCAGAGATTTCGAGAAAGTGTACTTTCTCCATCCATCGGTAAAGACATTACCAGTCAGCACCCATTAACATAATATTAATTTACATGTTAATAAAATCTTTTGAATTATTTTAGCCTGGTTAACGAAGTAAGTAGGTAGTTTCAAGCCTGATAGGATTTTGTGTTTGACCGTGATTCAAGTTGGCACTGAACAGGTTTTAAATGTTGTGTTTTGGTAAAGTAAAGACGTCAGTTCGTCACCGCCAGTGTTTATAACCATAATGAATTATTTAGGTCGGCATTATGTGGTTTGTTTCAGCAAATTTTGCTCGTTTTATGAGAAGAAGTCTCCGATCCAAGATAAAACGTAGTTATAGTAAATGTTGAGTTCCAACGGAGCGAGGCTGCAATTAAAAGCTAACTAATTGTGATGCGTGTATCGTTTCTCAATAATCATTAAATTGCATTGTTATTTCTGACCGTTTCGTTTTTATAACCTTTTCGTTTTGTTACGACTCTTTTATGATTATGTTATGTTTTGCTAGACTTCTGGCTTCCGGACCTGTTAGGTAGATTTATATCTTCTAAGAGGTACCTATCTATATATTACCCACGTACTGTACGTAGGTACGGAGTAATGGGCCATTTTCTTTCCGCTGTATTAATTTCCTCAATACATAAATTCAATATTTTAGTTACATAAGCCTAATAAATTGCTTTATAAATGCTTATATATTTTTTTCTTAAACATTTCTGTCATTGGTAATTTGATGCCGGAACAAGCAGTAAGACGTGCGTGACTTAAAAACGGCACACAATAGTAATCTTACCTGTCCAAAGCTAGTATGTCTGCAGAAACAAAACAGGATTTCAATTCAGAGTTTAAATATAAATTGAATAGCGCCTGTTGCAGTTCATTTTCACGTGTCTGGTTGGCTCTGGACTCTAGGTCGTTGTCCTCGCGCTCTCGGTCGCCGGCTCCCCACGAGGTAACTACGAACGAGCCCCGGAACGTTTGCCGGTTAAGGGGATCTCCGAACAGGTACATGTCTGTAAATACAACACATTATTAGGTACTGGGATCCGATTAAAGGGGCGTATTTTTTACGTGCCGTCGACGCTCTGCAAACGCATATAGTAGGTACTGCTAAAAAGCAGTACCTACTATATGCGTTTGCAGAGCGTCACAAGCGCGTCGCCTGCTTTTTCTGCCGTGAAAACACGGCAGAAAAAGCAGGCGACGCGCTTGTGACCTG
Source organism: Luperina testacea (assembly GCA_927399505.1). NCBI lineage: Eukaryota > Metazoa > Arthropoda > Insecta > Lepidoptera > Noctuidae > Luperina > Luperina testacea. The sequence continues at coordinate 10,305,533 of OV656758.1, forward strand.
TAACTAACATATGCCCACAATAAAATATTTTGAATTTGAATTTGAATTTGTTTATATACCTATACCCATAAAAAACGCCGCATGCATAGGCTTTAAAAAGGGGTCGTTCAATGGTGTGAGTAGGTACCTACTGTTTGGCAGTGTTTCGTTGGATCGATTTACGGTATCTACACAAGATGTATAGGCAAGTGTTTGAATAGCAGCCATGTGTGTTCTCATTTTTTCGTGCCAAATATTCGGGTTTTCTCCAATTTGTATTTTCTGTTGACTGTAGTGATTCATTCGAGCATTTGGCAGTATATTCGAACTTAATAAAGTCAGAGATGGGCAGTCAAGAACTTCTGTTCTTTACAATAAAGTAAACAAGTGGTTGGTCAACATTTTATGAAACTGTCAATGTGTCAAAGGGGAACTGAAAGAAGTAGGTATGTAGGTATGAAGAGCAGAAAATATTAAATCTACAACAAAGGGGGAAGACATAATAAAGAAAATATCAGCTGAAATGGTGATGGACAGGACACATGACAGCAGGATAAAATGGACGAAAATCATAACAGAGTGGTAATCACATGATGGCAAAAGAAAAAAGAGGCAGACAAGCTACAAGATGGACAGATATTGGAGAAGATTATTGGAGGGGCAATCTCAGTCTCAGGTCAAGAAAAACTAAAAATAAAGAAGAATGGAAACTGCTGGAAGAGGCCTACTTATGTGTCACAGGATACGCTGACCACCGGAACCGGGAAATCCTATGTGCTAGATCATGTATAAAATTTATAATGTTTAGTATCAGCATAAAAGCTTAACAATATATTAAAAAAAAACAAGTGGTTGGAAGTAACCTAAAATCACTTGGAACACGTAGATAGGCTGTGTCAAATCTTTAGCGTATTTTTAGCCGAGTGTGCTAGATTCAAAATCACTTGGAAAGTTGCGCTCCAAAACACAAACGATGAACAGTTTAAGTATCGGAAATCCATAGGCAAAAAAACGACTGAGTAAACCAGTGGACCCAAAAAATGAAGGTCAAGACACCTTCAGCAAAAAACAAAGGGGAGTCCACAGGCTGATGGAAGAAACTCTCCACACTGGTGAAGAATATTTAGAGGGTTGGATTTCCCATAGAATTGTGAACAATAAATATCTATCTATAATTATATAAACTAATAATAAAGTTGAAAAGTTTTGTTTGATTTTTTTTTGTATATTTGAACGCGCTCTACTCTGTAACTACCAGTCGGATTTAAAACATTATTTTTAACTTTGAAAGTCCAATTCTTGAGGAAGGTTATATTATATATACATATATTTATATGCTATGTAACAATAACGCTACGACCCTTAGGAGCCGAGCAAAAATAGTCAGAAAGAACACTAAGCGAAAACTAAATACATAATAGCGCGGACGGGCGATGCGATGCGACGGGGTGATGGTAAAAGATAGTGCATGTCACGGGTAATAATAGTAGAGTTTTTATTTTTGTTTGGTTATTAATAGCCCAATTCTTGAGAAAGGGAATAGGCTATTTAACATTACGCTACGACCCTTAGAAGCCGAGCAAAAAGAAAAATAGAAAGAACGCTAGGCAAAAACGAAGTAGGTAATACATACTCGTGATAGCGCAGGCGGGTGATGGAATGCGGTCTAAAATTTCACGATAACGAAGTCACAGACAGAGGCTACTTTTAATAAGTGTCTGAACAGCGTGGCAACCCCATCTGATATTATCTATAACCCATGTCATTTAGAACAACAGCTATACCTAATATTAATGAGACTCACGACACCACTGTCATGGCATTACGGAAGCTAAGGAAGTAGGTTGCCTATTAGTTCCGAGAGGCACACAGCCATGAAAGATTAACGATAACGTGATACAGACACATGATTACATAAATGCAATTACACCTCATGATACCGAAATAACAAAGTTTTGGAGTAACATTCACAAGTCACGGCACTCGCGGAAGTACCTACAATCTCTTTTCTTTATCGATCACTCTCGGATTTAATTGAGGTGATCAAGTTTTATTTTCGTGACTTCACTCAATCTATGGATAGCCATATAACCCATGTACTTCACTCAACTTTTATGTACAGCACATCAACAAAAGCCTATATGTATGTATAGGTATTGGCCTATATAGGCTTTTGTTGATGTGGCTGCTGTACATAAAAGTTTTCCTATAAACTTTCAAATCGCTTGATCAATTCTTTGTTATGCAAACGGCACGTACCTAATTAGAAGCAAATTAGATATTTGCCTTCAAGATAATGATCATTTAATATGCCAGCATATTTAATAACATAATAAGCCTGTTATAAGGAGTGCACTTGTCTCCGCAGCGGGCTGCGTATGCGCAAGGCCACACAGCTTACTGGCCTTTGCTCGGGCGGTGACGGGCAAATGTCGCTCAGTTTACGCCTCTACCACAGCCTCTACGCCTCTTATCCATGAATACCCACTGTTTACTAACAAAAGAATCTAAATCAGATGCTAGTTATACTAGTTAAAATCGGAATAGAATTACGACACTGCTAGTTACTTGCGGCGAATCGATTACTGATTGATATCGTTTAGATACAACAAACTAAATAAATATTTTCGCTCCATTTTCAAATATTATGAAACGTTCTCGTTTCCGCATGTTTTCTTTATACCAAAACTAAAGTTATCTGCTAGCATGAATGGTAGATGCTCTATTCTTTTATCTGCTATTATAACCTACACCATTGGCTCTAGACTACACTTCATCTAAGTTGTTTTGCAACACGGTCCTTCAGAAGTTGAGTAATGTTACCATTTATGGTTGTAACGTGTGGACCTAAAATTACTCGGAATGTCTGACAAAATTGCTACAACATTCGCTTAAATTCATCCATGGCTAATTTCAGTTATTTTGAATTTTATAACTGCACAAATGCAGCAGGTGTTTTATGTTGCGTGGTAAATATTGACGTGTGTAGGAACCCCATCTTATCGCCCACGTTTTTATACTCAATTGGTATGTAAAGTGTGCATTACAAACGCACCTTTAGAAATCATGTTGGCAAAAACTTGAGCTTACCAACATAAATATTTACCTAGATTGCAACAGCGAGCACTTGCCGCAGAGAATGTCTTGATCGATAGAGTAATTTTATATTTAGTCTAATAGATAATTTAAGTATGTCATAAGTAGAACGGTGGAAAGCTGTTTCTAAGTTTCACTAAGGACCTTAGAGTTCGAGGTTTAAGTGCACGACCAGCTCAACTGAACGCGAACCACGTGAACCTGTATGTACTGCGCAAGAGCTCATAGTCATCGTGAATTCTATACGTACGACCGAGGTACACTGCCACTGCCGCAAGCAGGAGCAACACCAGCAGCGACGCGAGCGCAGCGCAGCAGCCGCGGCAGGGCCGGCTCAGCTTGCGCCTCGTGAACCTGATATCGCTGCTCACAGACATCGTCGACTCCGGCGCACGGTGCCGCACACATCGCTGATTGCCGTTCCGGGTCCACCCGTATTCCAGCTGATGAACAAATAAAACAATTAGTCAATTACAAACAAAAGGGCCAAAGTTTCATCTATTCTGCCTACAAGTCTACAGAGGGATGGCAAATTCCGGGAAATACTGCTTCATGTGAAAGCGTGATATAACGACACATCAAGATAACTACAACGACCACTATAGTACGACATAATGTGTATAATTAACCCTACCGGCGTAATGTCTCACTACCTATGTGCATACCGCGTAGAAACACAAAAGAAAAATTTAAAGCGTTAGGTAATTTGTCACTTGGGTTACGATCTACTTAGCACACAAAGGTATAATTATGGGCATTCCTATTGCGAATATACAACAGCGGGGTAATTGCGTAAGACACTATCAGTCGCAATGGGTTTGATTTTGACAGTTCAACAACATTCATTGCGTTGTTGACATTGTTGAGAAGACAAATTTTTCGAACTTATGAAGCAGTGGATTAGCAATATCCTTCAAAATAATTCAGATTGAGACTGATAGTGTGTTACGCAATGTGGCAGGGACATCAACGCGCAACCTGATAACATGGATACAGTACATCATTCTGAACATTGAAATTCTTCGTCGGTTATTAAAAAAAACTGGCCAAGTGCGAGTCTGACTCGCACACGAAGGGTTCCGTACTACAAGACAAAAACGCCGAAAAAAAACACGTCTGTTGTATGGGAGCCCCCCTTAAATATTTATTTTATTCTATTTTTAGTATTTTTTGTTATAGCGGCAACAGAAATACATCATCTGTGAAAATTTCAACTGTCTAGCTATCACGGTTCATGAGATACAGCCTGGTGACAGACGGACAGTGAAGTCTTAGTAATAGGGTCCCGTATTTACCCTTTGGGTATGGAACCCTAAAAATTGCGGTACCGTACAATTTGACCGCTTAAAATTGCACTTTTCTATGAAACTGTAGATTTTTTTTAAGCGACGAAAATTAATGATTACAGTTTACGCGTCGATGGTCCTGCCGCCCTGTATAAATTCCTTATTTTATTACAATGACCATACCAAATTAGCAAGATTTGAGCCAATTCTTTACCGGAGATTTCAAGCAATATCGTTGAGTAAATTCAGCGTTCAGCTTGGCATTCATTCGGAACAATACATTTCAAGTTGATGATTGAATGATACGCTCCATCACCTTTTGTGATCTACATAATGTCGAAGCACGTAAGTACTGAAGTAATTCTTTGTTAAACAAATTACGTAAATAATCTTGTACAACACTGCTGGAAAAACACGAAACATAAAATAAAGGAAGGTAGGTATGCTGGGAGAATTCTTCAGAAATAAGCATCACCTACGACCCCAGTATTCTATGTGTTCTCTGTGTGTGTGTGTTCCTGTGTTTTGTTTTTTGTTTTTATTTTTATCCCCAGTGTTCTTCCTAGTATTTTTCTGTTCCTTTCTTCTAGTCCGTTTATGTGTGTTCTTAAATAAATTAAGCCTGACTCGTTGGCCTGGTGGTGGCATGCGCTACTGCTGACCTCATGGGCTCCTGGGTTTGATTCCCTGGTCGGGGGAAATGTGTTATTGGGTTTTTCCATCAGAAATGTCTCAGTGCTGCCCGGAGTCTCGAACTGGCGAAATGTGGGTGTTACTATAGGTAAGTACAAATCTGCCTTACTTTTTTGGGGATTACAGGCGTGCTGAAATCTTTATATAGTATAAAGACCGAGACCGAGTGTGGTTACCTTACTGTATAACTTAGTAGTTATACAGTAAGGTAACCACATATATGCAATAAATTATACCACATACTTGTTATTGCCTTTTCTGACGAAGTCCTAAAACTGAACGAAATCGGTCGCGAAAAAAAATCTGCTGTTCCCTACATTTTGACGAGTTGATGACGCCTGATTTCCATACTGTAATAAAAGTTAAATCCAACAGTCTTAAAGATTTATTGCGGATGCAGTTTTTCAGCAAGAAAGTTTATAACGTCATACAGTGACAGACTGACACACAGATGACTGCTCAAGCTTAACATAATGGCTTCCCATTTCCTGATAATTACATTACAAGACTCATTATTTTGCGGAGTTTGCGGCAGCCATATTGATTTGTCACACTTATCTCATAATTACTGCGTTACGTGATGAGATATAAGTGCTGAAGTGTCTGTTGTAACACAATAGATGAGTCGGTTCTACACGGGACTTCCTAGATCGTTAACCCCTGCTAGTAAAAAAAATACATACTAGGTAACTCGCACAATTAAAAATAATATATATTACGTAGGGTAGAGCTTTTAAATTAAAATAGGTAATACATTATTAAAAAACGAAAACAGGGTTAAACATTGATTTTATTATCATTCGATATCCGTGGATATAAGTTATTATCAAGGCAATTGCGAGTTATTTTCTGACCTACAATTACACATCGGCGTAGCTGCCCAATTTTTGCTACGAGTGCTACGACCTGCGTAGCGATGACGGCCAACATTTCACTACGTTAAAACTTTTAATTTATAAATTAATTTGCCGATTAATTTATAAATTGATCAAGAGGCCCTGATAAAACTACTTATTACTTTTTAATTGTAGCGCAACTTGGGGGAGGCGTACGTCCAGCTGTTTATTTTTATGTTAATTAGACCGTAACCCCCTAGGCGTTCCTTCGTTCGACTAGTCTAGACCGCGATACTATCGAAGTTACGTGTCATGAACTTACCCAAATGTATGTCTAATGTATTTTAAACTAATTGGCTATCTAACACAAGGGCCCGTGGCTAAATAATAACAGCCGCAGGTCTGTGGATGGGTGACCATCTTAACAGATCGTGACCCCTCCGTGCCTCGGAAAGCACGTTAAGCCGTTGGTCCCGGATTCGTGGATCTTTGACAGTCGTTACGGGTAGTCAGAAGCCCGAAAGTCTGACAACCAGTCTTACCAAGGGGTATCGTATTAAGTACCCTGTAACTGGTTGTGGAGGTCAGATAGGCAGTCGCTCCATATAAAATACTGGTATTCAGCTGTATCCGGTTAGACTGGAAGCCGACCCCAACGTAGTTGGGAAAAGGCTAGGCAGATGTTGATGGCTCTCTAACACAAGGCCTACTAATATAAACCGTTTTTAATAAAGACACGCAGTCACACCTTATAGGTACAGACGCCAGCACATTAAGCTACCAGAAACTATCAAATTTTCCCAATCAACTTTGAACCTTATATTTCAGTAATAAAGTTGAAAATATATTAAAGAAATTTGACAGATTGTAGTAGCTTCTTGTGCTGGCGTCTATACAATAAGTAGGTAGGAAATAAAAATAACAGTTATGGCATTTATTCGTGTCTAATAGGCATTTAACTGTCTTTATGTGATTATGGTGTAGTCAAATAGTGTGTTACACGCGCATTTATTTACACGTGTTTATTGAACATTCTTAGGTACTTATCGCCATGACGAAATAGGTATGTAGATAGGAAATAAACCTACCTACCTAAGTTATTCCACCATGTACTGCCTTAATAAGTAGGTAACCGCATAGGTAACTTAATTCAAATCGATATTGTCGGCATGGAATAATATGCTTAGTAAATACTTCCGGCATAGACTTCAAATTAAAATCAATTTTCAAAACTGGAATGGATAATGACAATAACGATTTCCAAATCGTGATCGTCAACTTTTTGTAGATAATTATGCTCTTAGCAACAGCTTTGTAACAATTATATTTGTAGCGAATCCTTACAAGGATACGATGAGACTCGCACGAGAACAACCTTGGTTCCTACGCATGATACGTTCACTAAATTCACTATTCATACAAAACTTAACATTAGTAGAGAATACCTACGGTAAATCTTAATTTATGACATGGAAGTGTTGATTGTACTTACATTAAAATTAATTGTTACATGTAACGCGTTAATAATAATGTAAATTACCGGTGCGCGGTGTTGTTTCGTGTAATGTCGTAAGATGCATTACTATTTCTCCGTAGACTGGAGCTCTAGATTACAAACAGCGAGAAAATAGTTCGGTTGCGTCAACATGGCTGCAGGTTAACATTCGAACTTTAAAATGCCATTTCGGATTCAATTACTTACCCCATTGTGTTTATGTTAGCTGTAAAGGTTAGTTTAGACAACGTCTGTTTACTATTAACATTCAAGTTATTAGGTAGTTCAAGTTATCATAGACGTGGTTTTAATTTGACTATAGGTCGTATAGAAACTTAGGTATTTAGTAACTTATTTGAAAAGGTAAGCTTGCTTACAAGTTATTGTATCGATACTTATTAATTTAATCGTCTTGCCTGATCGCCCTTACAATTTGATTTGACCTTAAAGCAATACTGTGAGTCTGTCACTGACTCTATTATGAGCGTATAGCAAAAAACATGGAAACTGTCGTATTCAATTAAACGTAGCAAAATAACAATATTTTATACCTGAAAACTCCGAATATTGAAAATTTCAATTGAATGACGATTGAATCTACAATACTTGAGGTTGAGGGAAAGTTTAACGTTGATCTTGCAAGACATTTCCAAACACGTTTCTATGAAAATTATCACAAGATTTTAGGGTAAGTAAGGTTTAGTTATGCGAGCTTGCCGTTTAGCGACCACAAAAGCGTGACAAGCCTGACATACAAATGGCATTTGGACACAAACGTGCAGAACAAAGAGAATATTTGGAAGCATTTCGAGCGAACAGTTCCTTCTCTCAGGCAGTAGGTACCTACAAGCAAGGTCAGGCTAGCTGTGTGCGGATGAGGAAAGCTTTACATAATGATGAAACTTTAAATAACCGATAATCGCAGTTATTGACGTACCAACAAAATTTTATTACTAATTAGCCGTTTTGTAATTCAAAATAAGCGCTTTATTGCCTTCTTTGTGTAAATTTTTGTCACTAATTGAAGTCGGTTTGATGCATATTTATCCATGGGAGACAACAAGAATATAAAAACAAATATGGTAAATATTATTTTGTAGGTATTGTAGTTATTTACTAACGTCACTGCCCCGTTGGTCTCGTGATCGCAAGCGTGACTGCTGAGCGTGGTGTCCTGGGTTTGATTTCCAGGTCGGGCAAAGTGTTATTGGGTTTTTAAATTAGGAATTTCTTCGTTTGAAAGTTGACAGTTGACGGTAGGATATCTCCGTCCCTTGGTCCTGCGCCGGATCTCTCTCCGGTCCTGTCGGATTACGTGCCGTCCTATCGGACTATTAGGGTAAGGGAAGAGAGAGTGCACCTGTGCATTCATATAATATCTCTAGCGCCAAAAGCTAGTCTCCGTCGAGATTGGCCGCCATGGCCCACGGCCCATGGTCTGAAGGACTATTTTACTTTATTATTTACTAACATGACTCGTTTCACTCGTTTACGTTTATTTTATTTAAGTACCAAAACCCAATTAACCCTTTGAACCTATCTTTAATCTTTCTTTGGAATTTTTATTAAAACGGTGTTAAGTTAAATATAATTTACTCCATTATATAGACAGCTTCGCAGATTCAACTGACTGAAAGCTGGCTAAAAATACCTATAGGTACATAGTTTCTCATGAAACACTTTGAACATTTTTGCACGTTGTTCCGCTCGTGCGGCTTTCATTAAAAGCTGCAAGTAATATTCGTACCCCTTGGGGTTTATATTGAAACGCCGACGAGACCAATGTTCATACCTTACCTACTTTTTCTGTAAAATATTATACTTGGCACAAGCAATTGTATCTACAGTCGAGAAATAAGTGGGTACTTGGTAATTAGGTAAGATTTCAGAACAGAATGTAAGGAGCACTCCAATATCTTAGAAAGAAAACGCCTTTATTGAGGTTCACTCTGGACAGTGGACTGCGGAGGTAACTAATCTATAACAAATGACATCACGACTGTTTTGCCCGACTACGAGTAAGGCAGAGAACTACGATACTTACGCATATTACTTTTGAATATTTTTAGTAGTTTTGCATTTAGTAAAGTCATAAATATCAACACTCTTTACGGCAAGAGCGTGTTCATTTTTACAAAAAAAAAAACAAGTGGGCGTGATAAAAAATGATAATCATAGTGGTTCAGGATTCATACTTCAATGCGTTATTATAAATCCGCTTTCCGGACTTCACCATTGTCTGTAATGGCCTGCCATCTTTGAGGTATTTTCCCACTACTCTTTGGCGACCCGACGCGACAGCGCGTGTAAATGAAGTCCATACCAATTTTATGTTACCTACATTTAAGTTAGGCAAGTAGCTGTATTTTTTACACACATCTTAAGCTTTATCAACGCCTAAACACTTTTAATCGGGTACTAGCATCGAGAGGCTGAGAGGGCCAGTTTAACACATCTATGATTTCACGGTCATCATCTTTATGAAAGTTTTTTTAAGTTTCTCAGTAAAGAACGGTTTCTTGATGATGCTTCTATGTTTGAGATCGGCTTTCACTAAGCGACTGCTGATATTTTGTATCTTGAGACATATTAGGACCCTTTTTTCATCAATAGTTCCTGGCCATAGCGCATGGATAGCCATGGTTTCTTTTTTAAAGTTGTATGTTGCTTAGATTTTTCAGCAAGACACACCCTACTCAATTTACCGTCCTTGGTCGGTTGTTTTAGGTCCTCTTGAAAGCTCAAGAAGAATGCTCATGGCGTGTGCGTGACTCATGGTGGGACATATGTTTTTTTTAAACCTACTTTGCGCCATGGACCCTTGTCACGATCTCACGATGCATAATTATTTTAAAAAATCTGCCAAGACGAGCCAAAAACAAAAAGCAGGGGCACTAACACAACAAAGCCTATATACCAAAAACCTTGCATCAAACCTTACATCTTGGTCAAAATGTATGGCTTGACCGTTCCATTGAACTATTGCATGACACGACATTAAAGACAAATTCCGCAAAGGTAAGAAGTTAAGGCACTCGCCTTAACTTCTTACCTTTGCGGAATTTGTGCGACGGCTGCAAAACGGTCAAGCCGTACATTTTGACTAAGATGTAAGGTTTGTTTTGTAAAGTTAGGCCTTGGGGAGTTAGGGGCTTGACTCTACATTGGATCTGATAACTTTTTAACAGTGAAAGCGTACGCAAAGAACTTTACGTGAAATGTTTTGCCGGTCACGCACTTGTCGTACACACTGTACAACATACCATGACATGGCGTCCACTGAATTAGTCATACTACTTTTAAACCTCTCTTATTCTGGGATTGAAAAGGAAAGAACCCAGCGGATAGACGTACCTACCACTCTATTATGTTGTGTTTTATTCCTCGCAGCCGGAGGAGACTGTCTAGCTACAGAATACCTGCCTGCCTGAATACTGCGTACAATGCGCGTGCAGCGAGCAGTGCACTTGTCGCGACCTACATCCCGCCTCAGCCTCACGTTTTTGCTCGGCGCTGCAACAACAAAGCCGCCTCGAGCTGAGCTCCGCGCACGCCGCAGCCTTTTCGCTGGTTTCTATTAAGATCTCTAACTTTAACAATGCGGACGCCCTCACTTTCGTTCGGTACGTGCTCATTTGCAGATAATGGCGCTTGCGTCGACCGAACGCTAATTTGAACGTGATCAGTATCGCCCACGGCGACAGGTGACACCATGTTGACAGAAAACGGCAAATGTTGGAAGATTAACGGAAACCTAACCCACCTCTCGGTTGTTTTATAAATCTGGGGCAAGACTTACTAGACGGACAGCTGGTGTTAACGCTTCATTCGTAAATTGTGAATACAAAGTAATACGTCGAAATAAATTGACACTACCGGTAAAGAAAGCAGTAATTAAAACAGAATGGTGTCTCTGTGAAAGTTGAATAAGTGTTTACAATTTTGTCAACAAATACCGACCGGTGAACGTTACGTGACTGTTTACGCTAGAGATTAATTAATTAATCATCAATTTGCATTACAATGGAAGTTAGTTTAATCAATTTTACAGATATTTCAAGCTTATTTAATTAGAGTCAATCCTCTGAACAGGTTTAATACCTAATTAAAATTTAAAGATTCTCTCTCTCTCTCTCTCTATTTACGAAAAAATCTGCTTCCCCCTGTCATAACTTTTATTTCTTCTATTTTAATAACATAAACATACTATCACAACTGTATCCCCGCAGGGTTATGCAGAAGTATAAGTACCTATAATATGTACTATAGACAAGAATTATTGGCAAAGCGTTTCTGCGACGTCCAGCCTCTACGCTGCGTCAACGCGATTTTCAGTGTTAACATGTCCTCTACGGCGGTGTAGCGTGGGGGATGCGTACGCGTAGTATAGAGTGCTTAGAGTACCTACCTAAGTTACCCGTGCCCAGAAATGATACCCTAAAATACCTATGTAAGGAGAGTAAGAGTACTCCAAATATAAAATGGCTAAAGCCATTTTATATTTGGTGGGTTAATATTATGGGTATTATGTAAAAAGACTGTTCTGAAATCTTCTCTTTAGAGAAGATTTCAGAACAGTCTCTTTACGTAATGACTGAAATGGGCTCAGGTGCGTTTACGTCCGTGAACTTTGACATTGGAAATATTATGACTCTACAAGTCTGCACGTCGCTGTAGTCGGACCATAAAATATTTGCATGGCCTTTGTAACTAGGTAGGTAAGCGAACCTTTTGTTATAAACTTATGTATAACCCTGGTCAAACCAGTCTAAGTATTTATACCTAATTTGGGTCACTCGTAGACTTTTTTGAGAGCAACGGTGGCCCAGTAGTAACGACCCCGACTTAAGAGTTGTACGTCGTAGGTTAAAACGGCAAACCCAGTCAGGCGCGTTACTTTGTGTAATTTATTTCATCAGCACTGCTCTCAAAACGGGGAAGTAAAAAAATATCGTCAAAAATTCGAAAACTTGTAACATCTACCAACCCGCATTGGGCCCGCATGGTGGATCACGGCCCACCGCCTCTCAAAAGAGAGGAGACCTGTGTCGCAGCAAAGGTAACACTATAGGCTGATTATGCTGTAGACCTTTTTCAAAAAAATTCATATATCAATTCAAAATCATACCAAATCTATGGCATAATATGTTTATACAAATTTAATATGAGTAATGTAAAATAGTGATGTAAGTACGCATCCGAGCATCACTCATCTAAGCGTTTTCTATCTACGTCTATGTTTGCGTGGTGAGTTGTATGTACAGTCCGCTTCACAGTGATAGTTACCCCCTTGGTAAGGACATCGAACCTATTTAAGTTTTTTGTAACATAACGCAACTGGCGTGTTGGTCTAGTGGTATACACTGCGGCTTAGCAATGTGATGGTCTCGAGTTCAAATCCGCGCATGAGAAGGGTTTTTTTTTATTTTATTTATTTACCTTTATTATTTATTTTTAGTTTCTTTAGTAGGTGATTTTTGTTTATTATTATTAAGAAATCAAATGGAGGTTTGTAATAAAAGTTAGGCATTTTGCATAAACAATATTCATTTATTTTTCTAATTACATTTCTAGGACTTTATGGAATCCACTTCCTGGTTGAATATACAGATTCCTGTCTATGTTAAATTGGGGTTGTTTACTTACAATATTAACACAAAATAGATACCTTATTTTGTCTTAGAACGTTTAACAGATAACGGTTCGTTTATAGATATTTCTAGAAACATAACTACAGTAATATTTATTTATTTAAAGTTGTGAAAACATACATTTTTTATACTCTGTATGATCTTATCGGAAAAAAAGCTTGGTTGAAAATGAAATGTTGTCATTTGTGCCTGTGAATTACAGAGGAAGAACCAACATGCTAAACTATAACAGTATAGCAATATACATCTTTCTCTTTTATCACATTTTCTGATTAGCCTTATTTAACACAATATTAGAAAAATATGTGAGGTCAGATATGAATCGTTAACAGACTACTTGTAAACAAGAGTAACTGGATTGATAATAATAAAGGTTGTTTATTTTTGATTAACTACGAGATAATGATCCCACTGATTATGGAATGATATTGGGAATTATTAACACTTGCTCATATAAATGTTCCAATGCAATTTTATCAAATAAGTTACACAGTCAATCTGCCGAGTTGCCTATTCATAACGGATAGGAAGGCCGTCACTGTCTAACACTTCTTGAAGTTAGCATTTGAACGCGTAGTTTTGAAGGGTGCCACTGAGTGAACTTTCACAATACATATTACGTTGTCGCTTCGATTCATTAGTGTAAGCAATCGGGCGAGGGCCTTGGTGATCACATTTCACATCACCCGTCGTTTGATACCTTTGTATCCATCTACGAACTGTTTTTCTCTGTAATGAAAATAATAATATTATAAATACATTAAAAAAAATCCAACTTGTAAGTAATAATGCAATATGATTGCAACAATAAATAGGTATATGTGTAAGAATAACGTAAATCTTACCGTTATGATCATATCTTGTGATATTTACTTTGTTTTGTTCCTTTTCCCACAGAACAACAATTTTAGCCTTCAATAAAGTTGTTAATCGAACCATACCATCGATTAATAAAATCAACTGGTCAAAAACATAATAAATTGGATAATATTACGATGAAGATAATTAGACACAAGCGAATCGGCACGAAAATGAAACCATTTGAAAAGTAAAAATACCCTCAATCACAGTTTAGTAAATAAGGCGAAGAAGTATACTAAATTCAACCTTCTCGCAGTTCATACGTCAGTTAAATTTCTGAAGTAAAATGAGGGTAGTGCAACAATCGGAATCAACACATTCTATTCAACCAAACAAGAAATCTATGCTAATTCAACCTTATGTTTTAGTTAATTGAGGAGTTGCGTAACGGAAGTTGAAATTTAAACCTTAATATCTAGAAGATTAGACCGTTAATAACCTTGTTCGATAAAAGGAGTAATGCTATTCAAATTTTCGTTGAGGTTGATAACTGAGCCAATAGCCTAGTGGTATAAGGCACGGTCTAGTTGATCGGCTGGCGCCTGGTGAAGCAGGTTCGTATCTTAATCGCACGCAGTGTCTTTTTGTAAGTTATTCTTGGTATCTATACAGTTCGGCCAGAAGGAAGCCGATAAAATACCATATAAAATTATTAAATACTTGCAAATATTATTTGAGGCGGATCGGTGGATGCACGCGGGCAGAGATGGGTGCGGCGGCGGGGGAGGGAGCTGCTCAAGGCTCACGTGACACGCGGGCCCGAGCTTGCTCGGGCGATAATCTTTAAGTCTTGGTGGGGTACCTTTTCTCTGCACTTGACTGTACCTATGTATGTAACCAGACCGCTGACCGACCGTTTTGAAATACTACCTGCGAGCAACCTGTATAAGGATCTGTTTTAAACAAAGTGGTACGCATGTATGTCTATTCAAAGCTCACCTAGTTCTCAGTAAGTAATACTCAGTAAATAGTGTCTATGTACATTTAGCATTTCGTAAAAGTGACAGAATTATCGTTGCGTATAAATACTTGAAAGAGCTATTATTTACTAGATGTTGAGATGAACTTCGTGACAAACGAAACTACAGAAGGTCGTGAACTTTTAAAATTTGTTCACCTTGCTTATTACTAGTTTTTATTGTAGGTATTTGAATGTCGTAAACTTATATATTTTTGGTGGATGTGTAATTTAAAAGATGAATTTCAGAAATGGTGATCTAATGCCAAGAGAATAATAATTCCTCGTAACTTTAAGCTATAGTTCTATAAGCTATTATAAGTAAGTAGGTACATAAATGTACCTAGTTTTAAACATATGAGAATCAAGAGTCACGCGTCTTAGTTTTACGGATTTAATTGTAATATTTTTATTAATTAAATAGCTTTAAGCAAATTATATCGGTTTCCTTTTACATCCTTTTGCAGCCGAACGTAATTGGCGCAGATTACGTTCGGCTGCAGGAGGATGTAAAAGGAAACCGATATAATTTGTTTAAAGCTATTTAATTAATAAAAATATTACAATTAAATCCGTAAAACTAAGACGCGTGACTCTTGATTCTCACTAATGTGTTTTCAATTAATAATTAGTATACAAATCTCCACTATGTGAAGGAAGAGAACGATTGATAAGTTTTATAACATTTGAAAGTTCATTATTGGCTCATCATATATTATTAAAATATTATTTTTTTAAATTGGCATCTATACTTCCCAATGTCACTGGATACTGGTTGACTAATTCTAATTTGTAATGTAGACTGGCCGCTGCGCTGTCGTGTGCGGTCAGCCAACACTGGCCGGCGGCGGCGACCCGGATCACGGATGACATCGCTGCGCCCGCGCCGTTAATACCAACACTGACACACTTCCCTCTCACTCAATTCACATCATTCGCCAAAAAGTCAGAAAAAGCTTTAAGTATAGAGTCAAATTCTTTATCCGATTCACTTTCGCAATGTTTCTCGATTTCTAAATCTACTTTAAATGTTACTTTTATTGTGTGAAGTATATATTTTCTAATACCTTTTTAATTTTGTTTATTCTAAAGAGTATCAATATTCGACAGGGTAACACCACTCTACGCTCGCGCTAGTTAGAGAAAATTTGAAACAGTGAAATAAGATTAACTTTTTAGTCTTTCTACATTACACCTGGGGTGGTAACTAATCGTTATTAAAGCACTATGCTTATGCATAGTTACGAGTATACTCGGTATTGGCATGAAAAAAGACAAAAATTCAATTAAAATAATTTTTATTTTTCATAGTAATCCCTCATTACCCCAATGCATTTATTACATCTCGAAATTAACTTTTCAATACCCTCTAAAAATAACTCTTCTCTTTCTCTGAAAAATTTATTGCCGCCTTGAGCTCTTCATCGTTGGAAAATCGTTTCCCGCGAAGGTCTTTTTTTTTTCAAATTAGGGGACAAATAATAATCACTCTGGGCTAGGTCCAAGCTATAGGGTGAATGGTTAATTTCTTCGAAACCGCAATCTCGCACAGCAGTTTGGACACACGCGCCGTGTGGACTGGGGCGTTGTCGTGAAGAAGCAACACACCGGTGGTCAGTTAACCCCGTCTTTTTTCTTTAAATGCTTCCCGTAAATTTCGTACAGTGGATGCGTAGGATGCTGCGTTTATGGTTTCCCCTTTTTTTTGTGTACCTACTCAATCAGAAAAATTGCCTTCGAGTCCCAAAACACTGTGGCCATAATTTTGCCGGCAGACGGAACGACTTTGAATTTCTTAGGGGGCGCAGTACCCTTCTTGTGCCATTGCATGGACTCTTGCTTACTCCCAGGGTCATAATGGTGAACCCACGTTTCATCTCCAGTAACAGTTCGATCGAAAATACTTGATGGAACTTCACCAAAGAGCTCTAAAAACTCTCTACAGCACTCGATTCGAACTGGCTTTTGAGGCGCGCGCCGTGAGCATTCGCGGCACCCATCTTGCGCTGACTTTTGAAAGGTAAAGAAGGTCATGAAGATTAGTGTGCACGGAACCAACAGAGGGGTGGGTCATCTCTGATATCATTTTAATCTTCATTCGGTCATCCTCCAGTATAAACTTCTCAACTTTTTTCACGTTTTCTTCAGTAGAGGCAGTAATCGGGCCGCCCAAGCGTATGTCGTCTTCAATACTCTGTCTAGCTCTACCCCTTTTAAATTCACTTGACCACTTTTGAACCGGAGATAACGAATGCGCATCTTGAATCTTGGTAAACAGCCACCATCTCTTCATAAATAGTTTTTGACTTTTTCCTTGTTTTTTTTTACTTTTTCCTTTTGGTAAGGAATTTAATAACAGAATTTCCTTCAACATTGTCACGTTAGCCATTCCAGTTGTCGTTAACTAAGGTAACTAGCAAACTAATGATCAAAACTATATGAAATTTTACCTTAATAACCTTAGATAATGTCATTAATTAATTAACTAATCAAATTATCCACATCATTACTAAATCACCCTGATACCGAGAATAAATTGAACGCTTCTCGTATATACAGGGTGGGTGGAGTGACGTCAGTAAAAAAATTTAGATTCCTCAAACCTAGGGGAATCCAAAATACCCCATGTATGTTCCGCGATGTTTGATAGTCTATGAGATATGAATATTTTTTTTTAATTATTGGGGAAATTCTTCGGGGACATCTTTACAAATTTATAGCTTTTTTCGACAAGCACTTTTTATGATTTTTTTTTGCGATGGGACTACCACCTCACGAAATACCATTTCATGTATAAAAAAAATATCTTCCTAACAATAGTGCAAGATACAATTTTTTTTTATCGAAAGTGAGAAATTTACATTCTAATGCGCCTGCCAGACTATGCTCCTTGCGCTGCTCATCGCTATGCTCCTCGCGCTGCCGTGATTTGCCGCGATGTTGCCCTCTCTGCCCACACACTGCTCTACTCGCGCAATTAATCGCGACGCTCCTCACTTGTCATTTGCCTTGGTGAGACAATGGACGTTGAAACGGTGGCAGCGTGCGCGCTATGCATTTTTAGTATAGCTAATTATATTAATGTAGTAAAAAGAAATATACATCGTCGTCGTCGTCCTCGCCAACGGAGATGGTGGATTATTAACACCTTTTCATTTGACCATTCCACGCTTGGCGACGACATAATTTCCAATTTTGCATACGCGTGCGTCTTGCGCGAGCGCTCCATGCAGACTGCGACCTCGCGATTATGTGGCCGGCCACTCGCACTCGTATTGCCGGTCCTTTGACTCGCGCGCAAAAACCGACAAAATAGGGAGCAGTGGGTAGGACGAGGAGCATGACGTGTGGCATGACGAGTAATGTTGCCACACTATGTCTCTGCCTCCTTTCCTCGTTACTTCCCATACCACTCGTCGAGTGTGTGGCAGGCGCATTACGATTAAAAGTTGATTTTATTTTTCAATTTAAAAAATGTTAACAAATGCTTCAGGTTCTACTATTCAACTCAAACTTATAATCGATCTATATACTTTAAACATAAAATCAACTTTTAACTTTATAATCTTAGTAGATCATTTATAGCATTATTATTTCTAGTTCCTAACTTTATGTTACGATAGGTACAAAACATAGAATATTTTATACCCAATTATATTACTGCAATAGCTAGTAGCTACAGCACACAGAGTACATCTCGAATAGTCGACGCTCGATCACTTTTCCTAGCAAGGCTACTAAGGAATGGTCGAGCTTGTTACCTTACCATCTCGTCTCTAAAACTCGTTTTACCAAGCCATCAAAGATGTTTATACGTATTTGCACGTTTCGAGAGCAAAATTACGCATTTACTATGAAAGACGCCTTTTTCACTATAGACTATACATAGAGCATAGATGTTTTTTGAACACAGGAAAGCTTTGGTTTCTTAGGAAAGCAGTTCCGTCAAAAAAAAATAATTCTGTGATTTACACCACCCGCTGCCCAAACATTTATAGGTATTAAACATTGCCCCACACTAGAAATTTCTCCTGTGTTGTGGGTGCGTTTATGCGAATATGCTAGAGGTCGAAATTAATTTAGTATATGCTCTACTACAGCTGGATCTACAATAAAGACACAATCATTAAGAAAACCACTCTCATAGAGCAGCTTCCTTGTGTAAAAACAATAAGATAAATTTGCCTGAGCACCGCATAAATATATACTTAAATGTCTTTTCTAGATTAATCTAAAACTTACCTAGCTCTCTATTGCTGTAATTAATGTACCTACATAGATATTGTCGCAGGTAAATATAGCAAAAGCTGTCCTGTTTTACAAGATCTAAGTAGTAATTTAGTGAAAAACGATAAATATAATGCTAGGGAGGAAGTGAAAATACTGAGACGACAGCTGATCTATGCATAGAAAATAACGACATGCAACGCCGATTTCAAATGCCGCGGACAATTCTAAGAGCAAAAGTTGTTCCTAAAGCATTGTTTATTTAATGTTGCTGCCTGAACGAAAGCGTGATGATAACCATGTTTACAAATGTTTATTCCAATTCGCATTGCCTGGACCGCTATGAAAACGAACCATACTGGAGGAACTCAACAAGTCAAAATCATCAAACGGCTACTTATGAACAATATGCCAGGAGCGTGCTTTCAGCATTTTGGGACATATTAGGCGTTCACCTAAGCATAGTCTGGAAAGGCTATGCTATGATACGGACTGGGTGGAAAGAAAACGCGCTCAAGGCAGAGCACCGGCAAGATGGTCAGACGCGATCATGAAGGCTATTGGAGCCAGCATTTACCGAGCGGTCCACACTGCAAAATACTGCATAACTTGGAGACGCGTCGTATGTGGACGCAAACGTCTGCATTAAGGGAATTACGAAAAAGAAGAAGATGAGAATAATATTTAATCTACTGCATCATTCTAGTCAACTAGTGGTTGCAAGCGTGATTTCTGAAGGTGAGGTCCGGGCCTGCATTTGAATCGATTCCCTAGTCCGGGAAAGTGTTATTAGGCGGGCAAAAGGCTCGCCCCCTATCACATGGAAAATGTAAGTGCACTTAATACTAACTTACTAAGGTACTCCTGTGCCTACACCTTCGGGGAATATGTGTTAAATGTGTGTTATGTTTTAAGTTAATAATATTGTTAAGCTATTTGCAATATTTGGGTAGGTACCTATTGATGAACGTATCACTCACATGTAACTCGATTACTCATAGCGTTTTAATTTAGTTATTAATTAACATACAATACTGTATTCAAATGTCTCTTGGGAACAGTTTGATGAATAATGATAATAATTTTATTAGTGTTATTACGGTCGCTTCCGGCTATTCAGAGAATTTAAAAGATTCGTTTGTAGGGCAGTAGTTTCAGGCCAGAACAAACATGCAAAAATATGCTCATTTTCATAAGCAGATTCACTGGGCTAGCTATACTTAGGTACCTAGGTACCTACACGTATTCAGTAAACAATTATTGTTCACTAAATTAAGTAACTACTAATATAATTACAATAAGCATATAATATAAATCACGATCTGTTCCTAATTCATCACGAACAACTAATAAATATGGAGCGTGTCTGAAATAAGTCTATTTTAATAGTCTGTTTTATTTTTTTGTTATTATATAAGTCTGTTTTATTTTTTGTTACTGGCGACCCGTCCTGCTTCGCACAGTTTTCACGACTCGAAAAAAAAAGATTTCTTTAATAAATGTAATTTTAATATTAAGAGCGTTTACGCCGTACCGCATTTCATACAAACTTTTAAGCCCTTATTTTTCGAAATTAATGAATCGATTTTAATGAAACTTCATACGCAAAAGCAGGATACAAAGGTCTAAAAAGTTAGTTGAGAACCAAGAAAAAAAAAAAATCATCAAGAAAAGTTTCTAAAAACTTTTGGAACTTCGAGCTTCGAGTGTAGTTAGATTTCTGATTTTAGGAACTGAATAGAGCTGACTTGTCTTGTGCAGTTCAGTGTTTTTGCAACTCAGATGTAGCGTCCAAGCCGCATAAGTATTTAAATTTCGATACATGCATCATTAAATGCATTCTGTTTTAAAAGTGAGACTATTTGCATTTTTCGTTGCAAAAGACAATGAACTTTAAACCTTCGCACATTAAGCTCCTAAAGATATCTGTGATAAATATGAATAAAGAGAAAGTGGTGATTAAATACAGATAACTGTCACACGAATAATTAAGTGAGATGAAATCTATGATACCATAACAATACCATTGATCCCACGCATGTCAATAAAATTAACCGCAGCGACACATGCATGAGAAATTAGAAATCATGGTGGGTTACACTCACCTCTGACTCCCAACCATCTTTCACGGATCGCGGTTTACTCTCCTTCATGTTTCCAGAGAACGTCATAGCAGTGATCCTTTGTTTCGGCCGTTGCACTTTCACACTGTGACCCCTCGCACTGGACTCATGAGCTGTCACAACACACACTGTATTCACGGTTTTCTGGATAAGCTTTGTTATTGAACACTGTCACTTTCTGTTATGTTTTTGCGGGCTCGTCGGTTGCAAGGTAAACATGGCTCGGCGCGTGCGCAGCGCTGCGGTGCTGAGGTGCAGTCGCGAGGCGGGCCGGCGCGGACTGAGCGCGGCGTCTCGCGGTAACGGGCACGCACTACAGTTAACTTTCTCTCAATCCAGTCGCACGACCATAACTTAGCGCCATCGAAAGTCGACACCGGCACAGCCTCACGGGTCAAAGCCTTCATTAATATTTCATTAAACCTCCCCAAAACAATAGTTCGTTTTGCTTGGGTACACGCGACTTTTGTGTTTCCATGTTTTAGTTATAAGTATGAAAAGTGTTTATTGTTTTGTGTGTAGTTTCAAGTACAAAAATAATAATGGAATTTAATCCAGGATTGGGGTAGAAACAAAAACAATATTGTATAAAACTTAATGTATAATTATGATATTTACAGACTTAATTTATATAAAACAAGTAATTTTATAGCTATCAATATATACTCATTACAACAAGTCATTAATAATTTACATGATGTTTAAAATAAAAGCAACAGTATACAGATTACTGAAGATTAGCAATTATAAAATCGTAATAGCACAAAAATTTATGAACGATATTATTGGAAATGAGAGATTCCATAATTTACATTATAATAAAATTATATACAGACATAATTTTAAATTAATGTTTATCGATATAATTGCTTTAAAATCACTACCGCAATACATGGAGTATGTCGTACTTGATTAGATCTTCATCATTTTACGGAGCTTACACATTTGCTCTACTTCTGTCGACAGATACAAGCAGGTATTATATCGTGACCTTAACTTTTTTCAGAGATTGACAGATTGTTAATCGATCGGTCAGAACAGAGTAACAGACCAAATATGTTTGCCAACTTTATCATTTTCAACCAGCCTTTATGTTTATCCAGCGTCACATAAATATAATAGGGTATATTAAACACTAGCACATTATACGTACACCGTAAGTGTAAACATGGAAAAATATTTTTAAGTCAACATTTCAAATTTGCCTGCGCTTGTTATCAAAATACTTTATGACATAATATTTTAAATTATAAATAACACGAAGTGCCTACGTTTCGACGCCTCCTATACGAAACATTGCAGTGTCTGTGATGCTATTTGCATTGTGAAAAAGAAAATCAGATATTGATTTATGGTGAATCAACAGAAGTGTTTGCGCTTGCAAGTCTAGCTAATATTTTCTGGCAGGAAATTATTGAATAACATAGTGTATGTAAAAAATGTGTAATAATATTTAACACTAGAAATAAAAATAATTATATCACATTTGATTATATAAAAAATAATATCGTAATTATACACTTGTGGGGTGTATCGCCTGAGGAAGGCTTATCTTCGTCGAAAACTTGATTTTCACATACATACACAGTGGATGTGATAATATGTGTAAGCTAGTTAAAAGAATTTAGTTGAGCCTTAGATCTTTGGAAAATCTGAATGTCTTAATAAGTAATATTATATATCGATAAACATCTACATTTTACCTTATTAGTTTTAGTTGCAAATCTAACAAAATCGTTTAGAAAAATAAGTCGTCATTTTGGCTTCCACTTTATTCTATAATGGAATGGTCTCAAGAATAACCATTATATCAACATTTTTGTAGCTTGCTATAATAATTTTGTATAATGTACTGTAATTACGCATTGACTTAACATAACAGAATAATCGCTATCTAAAAACACGTGTAATGAAAACATTCTTCAGACTGATGCAGAGCTCGGTCACCAAATTGACTTCAGTACTGCCAACACTGACATCGTCGCCAGTACTCACTTACACGGCCTCGCGTCCCTCGCAATCAGACCCAGATGACTTATTCATGAAAACACCTCACACGAAATGGCACCGCTACTGAACAATACATCGCTTTTAAAAAATATTTATAACTGATTCCTATGTATTAGTTACACTAAGAAGAATTAATCTATACAGTAATATAAAAGTTTTCAACGCTAGTTCAAATAATGTCACTCGTTTGCCAAACAAGCCGATTAGCAGTATTATTGCTCTCTATGTGGCGTCGAGCCGACCGGGAAACAGTCTCGACGTGAAACAAAATCGACACGTCATCAAATAATCAGTTTAATCTCAGAAGGCGTATAATTATGTATTTAACAGCTACAGCTTTATAATAGCTTATCGAATCATTAATTAGTGATTTAGTTCGTTCGACGTTTGAGTAACTTACGCTAGAGCTAGGCTAGAGCAACGCGATGCTAACAAGTTGTTCCCGCCGAGGTTGCGTCGTGCGTCACGCACACGATGGACATCATAAAGCCTAACTATTTAACACGCTTTACATTGAGCTCAATATTCAGTGTTTCTTTATAAACAACAGTGTTCTATTAGTGCGTTATAATCACTGAGTTCTTCCCTGTACTTAGGAATCTCATAACTGGACCAGTAGTCTTATCGAATAATCACAAATTAATTGCCTCTGTCTAGATGGTTAACGTTTATTTTCCTATTGTTTCATTTATAAAGTAATTATGGAATTATTTATCTATTCAGTAAATTATATTTACTACAATTCATACATATTTGTGGCAAACTAGGTCTTGATTATTTTAATGATATCAAGTAAACTTTACAGGAATTAATATTAAAATGTAACTTCGGGAGATAATAGGTGGTATATTAGTGACAGTAGCACAATTTTGCGGTTGGCTACGATTGAGCAAACAAACACGGCACGTGGAACGGATAACCATAACAAATTGCACTAATATCGGTGCGACTTTCTTCGCAATCGAAATGTATTTATTCACATATTTGGAAGCACTTTAACAACATCAAACGAACATTCCAAAGTTGTACATACATCGCTCATATGCGCTTTTAGCAAAACGTTTCTAACCAATATAACACCTATAATCACATCTTAACAAAATATTACAAAATCTAATAGAAAACCCAGTCAGTGTGATGAGAATACAAATTATACGTTTTCAAGTTAACAAAGAATGTAAAAACAAATTATTGAAAAACTGTGGTAGTATCTCCAAAGCCCAAACTCTATCTTCAATGAAATGCCGCAACTTGTATACTTAATTGATTAAGAACGATTCAACATTTTATTCGGGAAGTATAAAATATCTGTACTTATTATAAAACATTGCATTTAGCGCCGCTTTCGGCGATAAATTTTGTTGTGATTGAGTCTACCTTATAAAATACGACACACAAAGAAAAAAATACAATTTGTGACCGTAACATAATACAGTATAAATTTTACGCCAAATAAATAGTTTAAAGTTGAAATCTAGCTTAACGACTACCGAGCTAAGAGCTAGCAATATAAGAAAATCACAAGTTTACAAAAAATACAGTATGTTGGATACGTCTCACATATCAAAATAATTCACTTGTAAACGTTACATACAATTCACATAGTTTGAAAGCGCATAATCTTCACCACAATAAACAGTATCACTAACCTTTCTCGAAGGTCAATTCAAAGAATGTATAGTTATGCTTAGAATACGTCAACTTAATTATAATAAACGATACCATAATGACAATAATTGTACTCGGCAATAACTACGATACATAGTAGGTAAATTAAAAAACGAAATTGCACTCTCGGTACCCATGTACAAAACGTAACGTCAGACGGCAGTACAACGCAACTTTAGAATATTCAACACTTTACCGATGCGTTCTGGTAAGTTATTGCATACAAATCTTCCAGAAAACGGAAGAAGTCAATATAAATAACATTAAAAATCACAGATGCGGCCGCGGCCGGTGTTCGGGAAGAGTCGCCCGTGTGAGTAGCTCGCGGCGTGCCGGGCCGCAGGTGGCGCCACTGTAGCCGGGTGGCCCAGTGCTCAGCCGCATCGCTCCGCTCCGGCTCTAAGGCACAGCCGTCATGGTCTGTGGAATCTGCGGACACCGACGGCACGGGTCAACGTTCACATAACACTAACGTGTTACTAGATAAACAACCATAGATCCGGCAATCTAATTTGGACGTGCTTTGTTTTTAAATGCTTCTTATGATTTGAAGTCTGATCTGATTTCAATGTTATAAATATAAATTAAAGTAAGATGAAAAAGTTGTATGGAGACTGAATTATTCGGTTCTAGGTAAGAATATTGATACAAAATAAACGGGCATACCTAGTAAGGTGCTTGCTTTCCTCGTGTACGGCCATCTCCGAACTCTTAAATTCGTTGAGCTCGCGTCTGATGGCGGCCTTGTCCCGCGGAGTCAGGCGAGTCCACGGCTTGTCCGCGCGTCGATCGTAGTCATGCGCCTAAACAAATGTTATACTCATTATTATTAGAGAAACAATTAACTATTACCCCTACTGGTAGACAAGTCAGATAAGAGGTCTACATGTCTCATGGTTTACATGCCTGTAGCCAAAAATAGGGGAAAGTAGTCCCCTCGGGCTATGAAGTTTTTTACAAGATATTTCTATGTTGCCAAGAAATAAAGTTATGATGACGAACAACTACCGGGAATATTATGTTGAAGGTCGACTCGATTGACATCTTTCCCAGATGTCACCGTCCCTTTTGTAGGTATGCATAATCATTTCTTTTATAAAGTTGATAATAAAATTATGATTTAAATATTGGTTCTAAAATAATTAGTTAATCATTATATTATTTATTGAATATTGATATCGGTATCGAACTAACTGTTTACAAATACAGCAAGCTTCAACCATACCCAGTAAAGCGGTCGCAGAACAGCAAATATGATAAACTTTCATACAAACTGTCAACTTAACCTCATTAGGCCCGGCGCACATTGGCGGCACGGCACGGCAGGGGATCCTTCGGCATCCAACACACACGTAAGCGCACACTGGCGGTAACTATGCCGTGGCATCCTTAAGTATGCCGCGACGTCCTTAAGCATACCGAAGCGTCTTTATGCATGCCGAGGGGTCCTTAGACACCGTGCTCACGCCTAGCATTTTTCACATTATTCGTATTTCTTCTTCAGAGCGGTCTTAACGCGCGGTTTATGCGCGTTCGACAAGGACACGTTTTGGGATGAACGACGCTAAGCTAATGAAGCTACGCGCGGGGCCGTGCGGTTCGGGCGGGCGCTGTCTTGCCGCGGTATCCCGAAGATTGCCAAAGCGTTCTGAGGGATGCCGAAGCGTTCCGAAGGCTACCGACACGGCATGCCTAAGCATACCGTGGTATTGTTTTTGTACTTACGACCGTTAACATTAAATTTCAACTTTATTGCCATACTATTAAGTTATATTTTTATTCGTCGCCTAAAAATACCTTGCCATGCCGTGCCGCCAATGGGCGCCGGGCCTTAGGGCATTTTCTAAAATCCTTCCTTATGGCTCACTTTCGATATATGTATAAGGAACTCTTGCTCATGTTTCTAGACCCAGCAATTAGGGCTGTCTGTTGTAGAGTTTAAGATTTTTATTAATTAGATGAATCTCTATGACCATGATTATTACCTGCGTGACTTCGATGTAATCACTGAAGCGGATGATCTTTTTCTCCTTGAGCTCGTCGACAGTGGGTCGGAAGCTGAGCTTACGCAACAGATAGCGCTTCTTCTCCTCCTTCTGTTTCTTCTCCTCGGCGGGTGACTGGCCTGTAACGTAATATTATTTAATAAAATGTGTGAGGTAGTTTGTATCTAGTATAATATTATAAAGAACCTACCACAAAGTAGTTGGGCACAACTTTCATTTGTTTAAGAAAGAAGTCCCATAAACAAGAGGGTTTTTTACGGTTTCAACAAAAAATCTAAACTGAAAAACTACATGATACAAGAAAGCAAGATTTTTTATAAGAGATTTCGTATCCAATCATATTATTGACTTCTAAATAGCAGTACCTACATAGTACAGTTCTAAATAACAGTACAGTAGTACATAGTAAAGTTACACACGCAGTGTTTTATGTAACTGTCGAAAAATCAATGCATGTTCGTATTTAACAGCGTGTCTGCAATGCATAATTGTGTACCCTTCAGACTAAATAGACCAGAAGGCCAATTCTCGTAATTTAAAGCGTTCAAAATCTAGTCGCACTCTCATCGCGGCGACAAACAAATGTCAAAGACTTTTAGCCCTGGATCACAAAATCTGGAAGTCCTGGAGAGACAACAGAGTAAACAACTGGGCCGTCCAGTTCGCTAGATATAGTTGATCTCCTGGCATGAAAAGAAGAAGTAATAGTATGTAGTGTGTGCTTACTTTTGAGTATGTTCCTCTCGACGAGCTCCTCGGCGGTGGGCCGCATGGACAGGCGGCGGATGAGGCGCGCGCCGATGGCCTCCCACGACTCCTGCCGCTCGTGCTCACTCTGCACCACCAGGATGTTCCTGCGCACACATCACACATACATACACTACGACTCTATTGAATATCACCAGCCCGCACTGAGCTAACTTTCTCCGAAAACTAACACCATTTATTATCTGCACCTACGCCCGTGTAACAAACGACCGATAACATAAAAGCTTACGTGTGTCCGAAAATGTTTTCATAATATCAGATTTACATACACACTTGGCTAATTCCCAAGACCCGAAATTTAGCTCACAGGTTTATTAATTAATTAGGGTTGTTCTAAAAATTTACAGCTGACTAATATTACGATGTAGATTTTCTATAGTAAAATCAATTTCTACGATAAATGAGCTAAAGTAAACGTAGTAAATGATAATTCAATAGCTTTAGTCGAAATTACAACAATGCCAATGCCAAGAGCGAGCTCTTAGAAACAGGAAGAAATAAAACAAGTGATAACAATGACTTTGACGGTGCTGACTAAAATAACGCTCCCAGGCGTGCATTGTTACCAGACGGTGTGGAGTGGACTATTATTACTGTGCCCAACTATGCATTGCGTAACACTACACGTGCATGTGTTGATGTTCCGCCCGTGTGAATGTTAATTCACATAATAGCGCATCTCTATTGAGATATAGCCAGTATTATTAAAATATTTTGGAAATAATAATCAATACACAGATTTTTTTTATACCCTATGGGCGATTGTGCACTACAAGGAATTTTACTGTCCGGCAGTCCGATTTTATTTTTTTATTATGGGCGTGCCATATGGGACCGTAAAAAATCGGACTGCCGGACGGTAAAATTCCTTGTAGTGCACAAACGCCCTATGTATGTATACTCACTGAACCATAATTACTCTAGCGTCACAAACTCTTTTATATTATACTTTAAAAAGTAAAAGCTATATGCACTTGCTTAGCTATCTAACTGTGCAAATAAACAAGTGTAATCAATAATGTTAAATGGTTCAGTAGTTTTTCCTTATTATTTACTAAATCGCAAATATAATGTGCGGCTTAGCAGCAGTGAGTGCTTTGTTTTCCTTGTGATTATTTATTTAACGATAATAATAAATTATAATGATGCAGGTACATTATACAATATAGAGACAACAATAAATGAAAATAATGGCAAAACTAGTGCCTAGGAATATGTTGAATTTACTAAATAAATCTTAACATCGAATTAAAAAAAATTTTTTTTTTCACAATTACTAAATAATCTGCATACGCGATTTATTTGCCAAAAATGTAAACAAATATAAGTTTATGGAAAAATAGCTTTAAATCCTGCACAATAAAGTTCAGTTTACGCTACAACTTCAAACATTTTTATATCTTTTTCAATAATGCTCGTCACTCTAAAATCAACTTAATTATCATTGAAATAAAGTTTTCAAAAAAGTTGATATAGGGTAGGGGTGCGCACTTCGCACTGCGCACTTTTACTTTAGTAGTGATGGACAGACTATGAGATTTGCCGATCTTAGACTAGTCTAAGATAAAGTCACTATAGCTAGCTATAGTGACTAAACTATTGGATATATTTGATTGAATTTCCGTATGCAGACTGGGAACGTCATTACATATACAGTTTAATTTACTATCGTATTGACGTCTCTACCTTGTATAGTCATAAGTACATTTCGTAGTAAATACTAAATGGATACGTAATACTGCCAACCCTCATTAGCTACCACGTAGGTAGTGACATTGACAATGTTGTGACCATGATTATCATACAAAGGAATTTGTGTAATTTTTACGCAATTCCTTACAAACAGTTATGAGTGCTACTAGTTGGCAAACGCACCTGAAGTTTTGAATGATTCTGATTCTTATGCAGGTTGACTTCCGCAACCAACTTTTACTGTGGACACATTCACAGCAACTTGACATGCCGAGATCAACTCAACACCTTTAATTTTTTTTTCTTTAGCTTACACTATCTGGCTTTACGGAAAACATAACTAATCAGTTGCTTTTCCAACCAGCCTCTTCTAATGAGCACCATAATGATGATTCCGGGAATATATTAGCCAAACTAACATCTGTCATTAGTCTTAAATTGTCAGTGTAGTGCCAAAACACACATGTTACGCCATCAGCAGGAAGTAATTTCCAATACAATAGAAACGCAGTTTGTTTTACGAAGGTCAAATACTAGATAGCTAGCAATCGGTCAGACTGGAAGCCGGCTTAGTTCTGACAAGGCTAAGTTAGGTGATAGCTGTTAAGAATAGACTATCGCGATCGCAAATGTGATTAAGTTAATTATGAATTTAGAATAAATGAAGTAATTAATGACGCTGTTTTATCACTCAATGGCACCGCTGATATGTCTATCTGATAATCCATCTCTGTTTTCAGCCATACTGTACCTCTGTAACAAGTTCTATCACCCAACTTGTGCCCCAATGAAGTCTTTATTTTTGTCGGACGGTTGATAACACATTCAGAGGGTCATCCATTTCCATTATACTAATATGAATTCAAAACTTCATGTGCACACAAATATCGGTGTTAGCAGTGTTTCGGTGAATAAAGTAAGGGCTTTTCAAAACTCTGGACCGCGTGTTATGACTGCGGCTGCTACTAACGTTGGTGTACTTATACAAAACGGATAATGTGTTTGTTTTTCCGGAAGTTGAAAGAAATCTCCGAATCTCGAGAACATCAGTTTCACTCACAAAAATAAGCGGCTATCTTCGCAGACACAAAGATCCGTGGAGAGTATTGTACAAACAGCCGGGTGGCTGTTGATATGGCTGTAAGGCGCACACACACGTTTTGCAAAGTATGGATTTGTAGAGTAAAAGTTTGATGCATGTGTGACAGTCTGCGTCAATAACTCCATGTAAGGCACATCGACCGCTGCGTGCTCCAGTACGTCGTACAACATACCTGTTGATAAGCTCCTGGCGGTCAGGGCGCAGCGCGAGCTTGATATTGAGGCTCTCCTTGCGCGCCAGCTTAGCCGCCACACGATCGGACTCGTTGGACGTCTCGTACTCTTCCCACGGCCGCGCGTTCTCCTTGTTCTCCATCCCGTTGCCCACGCGCACCGGCCGCGTGCTAAACGTAACAAACGCGTTAGAGAACGAAGGGTTTTAGCTGATAATACTTATGCTACCATTTGCTTTTGCATGTGTAAGCTAATAATGCATAAAATATAAGTAATAAGGGGTCTATGACAGGCACTTAAGTTTTCTTACAATTGAGATCTTTTTGTTTTTATTCATATTTCTCTCGGTTTCAAAGTTACTCTGAATCATCAAGGTTTTTTTTTTCTTAGAGTTGGTATCAGTGTGGAATAGTGGTGAGTGTCACTTAGTATGTAAATAAAATATTACTATATTAGCACATTTTTGTGATTGACGATCGAACCAGCACCGTTACCATGCATGTGCAATTTTTTTTTTAATTAGTACCAAACGTTGATGAGACTTAATTATTCGACAAGTCACAGACCTAGTATGCACTTTCAAGGAAGGCTGTAAGCCTCCTATCATTCATTACACAACTATACGAAGAAAAATATATGTAACTGACACATTTATAACTACTAAAATAAATCAAATTAAACTCAATTTGAAAACAATGAACTAATACTAATTGGATTAATATAATGTCCTTCATAATATGTAAACTAAGAAACAACAAAACATTTTTCAAAATAATCAAAAATCTATGATCGTCCAACTATAATGACAGTACACGTACATGCAACATAGAATAACGACGTTGAGAGCAAGAGTACAAGAGAAACAGCCATAACTTTAACAACACACACGTCACATGTAGGATTTCATTCAGGATTTCTGTTTTAAAATTTCGGCTCTTTGTACTTTTGTGTGATTTATACTATTTTTCTTTTGAGTTCAAAGCATCACAATCGTATGTCATTATCATATGCATCTATAATGGCGTTAGTGTGTAGACAGTTAGAGATATCGACAGTTAAAATAAGAGAGATGAGATTGGGAAGCGTGCACAGCACGATGCATGGACTAAAGGCGAAGCGGACCGTCGGGAGGTCGGTGGCGATGCGTGGTCAACAACACTGGCATAACGTATGGGACTGTTACCAGATGCGGATCCTCGGCTTAGGCGGCGGCCGCCTGCTCGCCGACGCATGGTGGAAATAAACGGTAACTTTCACTTTCACGCCCAACATTTTATATGAACATCAATGAACTGCAGCTGTACTATCTCCTCGCTCACAATTACGTCAAAATGATAAGTCGAAGTAAAAACAAAAGGTCGAAAACTTCAAATTAAACGTCGTGGAATTGCGGGGCCAGCGATTTGGGATCACAGCGGGTGTTAAAGCTGAATAACTATAATAATCATTTTGACAATATCGTGATTAAAGAGTAAATAATACGTGGAATTTTATAACTGCATAAGGACGGTTAGCAAGGAATTCTTTAATATTGGTGCTCATTCTCTTGTTGATTAACTAAACTAAAATTAGAGAATTGCTATCTCTTACAATGTACAAACAGCGTGAGAAAAGGACGGTGGTAGATTCAAACCTTGAAGTTCGCCGTGTTTTTAATCGACACGTTTTGACCTTTTTTAATAAATATTATGTTAATTTAAGTTAATCTCAAATTGACAGCTCTTATTTTATGTTCTTCTTGTTTTATTACAGGGAAAAAGATAGCAATATTCTAAAGAAGTTCAGTTTGCACAACAGAATCGGCAACAATGAGTAACGTCCATTTGCACCGCGAATTACTAAATGCATATAACGCTAAACTTATTTAAAACATAATTCTCTCTCTGTAGCCTTCAAACGATTGACAGAAACAGAACGATATTTTTAATTTGTTCAGCGTTAAACGCATTTAGTGATTTTTGGTGCAAGGTGAAGTGAAGTGTCGACATGGAAGTGTACAAGTACTTTGATTCCTTAGTAGTAGTGTTATACTGACTTGAAGCTGGTGTGGTGATGGTCCTGCCTCGGCGCCAGCGGCGTTGCCAGCGGGGTAGCGGCGGGTGAAGCTGACGGCGCGGGTCTCTTTTTGAGCGCAGACTTGAGCGGGACCGCGTTGAAGATGGGCTCTTTCGGCGGGATCTCCTCCACACGGGTCGTGTCCGCGCCGTGGTTCAGTGGCTCTATGTCATCGTCCTCCTGTTCGTCCTCCTCTTCGGCTGGAGAGTTAAAAGGATAACAATGCATTTACTATCGATAAATCGTGTCGTACTTGAAACTGAAAGTATTTGACTGCTTAAATAATAATGTTATCATCATCAACGGCCTCTTGTGGTGCAGTATCTGACTTTGACTTGTCCAAGAATGTGCTACTAAACATAATTATAAATCGCACTGCGTTAACATGGTCCTGTTTGAAGGGCGATATTGAAGATAAACACCGTAAATTAGGTAACCGCATAACATCTCACGCATACTCGATGCTACTAAAGTTCAGTAAGTATGTGATCATTGCGCAAAACCCGTAACTATTATAAATCTTTGCAGATAACAAGTCTGTAAATAGAATCTGAAAATCATCTATACTCACAGTCAGAGAGAGGATGTTGCGCGAGGGGGTGCTGGTTGTGCGCGTGCGCATGTTGGTGCTGGTGCTGGTGTTGGTGTTGGTGGTGGTGGCGCGTGGGGCTGGGCGAGCTGAACATGGGTGGCGGCGGGATGGGCCCGATCTCCGACAGCGCGATGGGCGGCTCGGGCAGCTCGGACAGCATGAGCTGCTCCTCCGCGTCGCCGTGGCCGTGGCCGTGGCCGCCGCCGTCGGCCGTCGACCCGTAACCACCCACTGGAACATTTATGTGAATACAGTATTTTGCGTATTTTAAAATTGCAGTTTTATTTTTGGACAAGCTCATTGGCAAAAATGACAAACTTCCATCCCCCATTTAAAGAAGGAATTTTCAAAAATCCTTCCGTTGTGCTCACTTTCGGTATATAAATCTTATGCAAACTTTCATGTTACTAAACCCAGCCAGGCTGTGCGTTGTCTTGTATGACTGTGCGTTGTCTTGTCTGTGTGAATTTAAGGTTTTTATTAAGAATAGAATAGAATACTATTTATTATGTACACCATACGAATGAAGATAAAGGTAAATGTAACATTTTTACGTAGGGTGATAAAATGGGCGGTCGCTAAAAACGATCTTTCAAAAACAACCTTTGCAGGGATTTAAAGGGAAAAGGGAAAAGGAGAGACAATACTGCAAGTAGTCTGTGACTGTTCCATTAAATACATTTGTTTGGTAAATCTGTCCATCCTAAGATTGAATGGCAAAAATCGCTGGTTGCTATAAGACCACCCATTGTGTCGCAATTTTTATTAATACTGGACCTCTCAGTTTTAGTGCAGGGCAAGTCAGCGACAGTTTATAGTAGCAGCACCGCACATGATTCAAAATCGTCTGACGCTTCGCTTTTTGTCAAATATTGATTCGATATAAGATTGCACAACACTAAAGAGTATTCTGTCTATCTATTTACAGGCATGTCTACACATATTACAATTTCAATTCATTTGGTTCTCATTTACTAATTAGCTAATCCGCTTGTAATCCCCAAACGGTTCACATTTAGACGTTATTAATTAACAATGTGTAAAGGCCAAGCCTATGGACTTTTATGGGCCAATCCATTTACACGCTTGCCCGAAGGGTCGAAGTAAATACTGCATCAGCTGTATCTGGCCATTTGGAATTACGTTTGGGGCTTTAAGTGTCATATAGATGATGTTTGTGCTCATGATTTTGACCATGACCTTTATTTAGTAATATGGTACGATTAATTGTTTATGACAATACATACCGACATCTCCTTGGTAGCATATTCGTCGTGGGATCTTGCCGGTCAAGGAGTTGGGTCGCTCGGGCCTCATTAGCTCACCACCATTTTCCAATTTGTCCTTCTTTGGTTCTGGAATGAAAGACAAATATTCTATAAATAAGAGAAAAATATTTTAATTAATTTAATCTGAACTAGATTTTTCTTCCTAAGGGTTTTATTGCTATATCCAAGCTTGTTAGTCTAAGTTGTCAAAATTATAAGCCATAGTATTTAAGTAGTTCAATGTTATCTCAAAACAAGAATGTACAGAGCAGATAGAATAACAAAACACCTTCAAGCTTCAAGAAGCGTGAAATTGTGAAGCGCCAGCTGCGACATACCGCTCGAATCTAATTACGTAAAAATTGTATCCAAAAATAAATATTCCGGATTTAAGCGAGTATTTTGTACCATGTCCGTACATTAATTACTGCGCTTTCAATAACAATCATCGATCTTAGCATTTTACAAATGAAAACATATTCAAATGTGGCAACAAGAATTTGACAGTAAGTCAAATGTGGCAACAAGAATTTGACAGTAAGCCAAGAGCTCAAATGCTCGAAGTAAGGCATAAACATTTCAGAACGTGTGTAATATTTTGTCTATATGTAGTGCACGTCATTGTATAGGTAGTATTGTTTGCATAGCACAAATGAACAATTCCGTTGCGAACTTGCGAGTACGAGAGTGAGTGGCGATGAGCAATATAGAATTTCTAGGTACACGATGGCTATGGACTAATAATAGTCGATAAACGAGTGACGGCGTGGCACGCGCCTCCATTCACCGCGCGACGGCGTCGGCGTCGGCCTTGGCCTCGCCATGGAACTGTGTTATTGACGCATCTCCGCCGTTATCATTCCCTAGATAAAAGTATGCATAACCTATATTGTTAAATCACGCACGAAAACGCGGTTGCAGGGAAACACCCATATCTAATTGTATATTTGAACAAATTATCACAATTTGCCAATCTTACTTTATTATTTGATAACAAGTACAAGATGGCGGGACGAGCTGGACAAATAAACGACCAGTGGTCTGCTTTAGACCTGGATCGCAAGGACTGGAAGCCATGGGGAGAGGCCTGTGCCCAGCAGTGGGATGATACAGGTTAACCATAACAGTAACAAGTATGAGGTGGTCAAAGAAATTTCACTTAAACAAGCGGGACGGTTGACAGGGGGAGAATGGAAGAAAAAACGTGTCACGCCGACCCTAATTTTAGTAACCTGGGACAGGGTACTAAACAAGAGCAGAAAGATGATGAATAAAACAGAAGTTTTAAATGCTAAACCGGCCGAGCTTAGCTCATAAGTGAAAGAAGATTAAAAGAAATAAAACTGAATTTTAGATAAAAACACTTGAAACATTTCCTTCAGCGACCATATTTTTTTTTTGCATATTTAGCGGGCCGTTACCGATCATACAATTTTTGCACATTAGCTTGCCCTGTCGGTATGTGCATGTGTGTATTTTAAGTAGTACTTACACTATACATACAAAATGAGCAGAGCTATTAGGCCCTAACCCATGTGAGGCAACATTTAACATAGCGCACCAGGCACCGCCAGCCTCGCAATTTTCGTGACCGAATGCGGCTTAGTTAGCTATTGCGACATAGATCAACTATGCAAAACCTTCGTTTCGATAGATTCTATGCTTTGTATAAATATTTTAAAGGTCTTATTGTTGAATGAGCCCCGAAATCTGAAAATAATGTTGCACTAATGTTATTTAATAACGCTTTGTGTAAAGATGTACTAAAATATCTTCGTGATCAGGTCGCCAGAAAATCTGTAGCAATAAGTCAGAAAGATGACCATGACATCTATGAATGTGTTGAAATATTAGCAATTAATACCTAAATAAATAGTACTTTTGGGTGCTATTTTTAGGATATGAGTGAATAACGTAATGACTAAACAAACAAAATCTTAAAAATATCCTATGTCCCGTATAAATTATGAGTCACGGTTCCGCACCGTGAATATATCGCAGTTACTACAAACAGTTAATAAACAAACGTTTACTACCGTTTCTGATTGATTAATGAATTTCTCACGCCAAAAGTTGTTGTGCTAGGTACACTATTTATATTTTCAATGACGAAATCTACAGCTCAATTTGAATGACTATACAATATACAGAGTGATTCTGGCCTTACGAAAACTTGACTTAAGTAGTTAATTGTACCCTTAATTAACTACGACGTTCCGTTCTGTATCAAAACAAAGCATAGAAGTTAATTTTATCAACAGGTGTCTTTAAGAGTT
Organism: Luperina testacea; assembly: GCA_927399505.1. Classification (NCBI taxonomy): domain Eukaryota; kingdom Metazoa; phylum Arthropoda; class Insecta; order Lepidoptera; family Noctuidae; genus Luperina; species Luperina testacea. The sequence continues at coordinate 10,342,348 of OV656758.1, forward strand.
CATCGTTCATCAATTCATCATCCTACAACCACAAATCCTAGAGATGACACCCTGAGACTGAAACTTCTTATCCTCGATATAAGTGCTACATTGTCAGCCAAGGTTAACCTGATCGATTGTCGCAAGTTTCTTTCATTTATTTAAGCTGCCAATCGGACATGACCATGAAATCCAAATTTTTAAGCTTAAACATCAGGTACTATGTTTCATCGTTGATGTCAAAATACTCGCTGATTTATATTTGATTTCATTGCTGATCGGAAACGCGCTCTATAAAATAATGTTTACGGTTCCAATACTACAATTATTAAAAGCATAAATTAAGATATCTAAAGCAATAAATACTTATTTAAATCAACAGGCTTTAAAGGAGCGAGAGGTTGCGCTAGCGCTGAGAGGCGCGGGACGCGGTTGGTCCGGGACTGGGCGGATCGATGCCGCCCGCCCTTGGCCGCCCGCCTTCGCACCGACACTCCGAGGACGTCGTTCGCTGCAGCGTTATGTAACCTACATCGTCCTTCACTCCCACGGACACAAAGCTCTGAAGGTTAACCGCTATCTGAGGCACGTGTATTGCAGGTAACTCTTGACCAAGTACTAGTACTCGTCTTTTCAATCAAACCATTTTAGAGAAATCCATCATTTTGATTTACCCCTGTGTGCATTGTTTTTAGAATCATAGCGAGACGTTGGGGTGGGTCATCCTAGTAACTCTGGTGACATCAACAAACAACATAATAAATAACTACCGAGCACATACAAGGTTTGTAAACAAACATTTTGCCTGCACATTAAAGATGCCATGTATCGTCTTGCTCACAATTTTCCTGCCAAATGGAGGCCATTAAGTACATTCTTGATGCTGGCGACGTGCAACATCAAACGAACGGGATAGAGCGATGACATCGCTTCAAACACTCACAGACGTGATTGGAATTTTCCCAATTTCGATTTAGGACAAATAAAGTTATTCATTTATTCGACACTATTAAATCTTTCGGTATAAATCCGGCAAAGTCTAGAGCCCGTCAAAGCCAAAGTAAATTATGTGCACAACCTAGTAATGTCACGAGACTTGCTCGTTATCAGCTGCCACCGTTTCTACACAGAAAAACAAAATCTGTTTAATTGCTCTACTTTCAATGTTTTATTACTCGGTTCGCTTGAACATAATGTAAATAATCATCCAAATTAACCTCTATTTACAGACTCTGTGCATGTATAATCTTGTTGTAAAATATTGTATATAGAGGGTTAGCGGGTTGTCAATCAACGCAGCCAAAAGGATTGACAGACACCAACTTGTATCACAACAGTGGACAATGTCAAGAGTACGCGAGGTGGCTACTCGCGAGCTGGCCACATGCTCAACTTGCTTGTCATGTCGCGTAAAACGACGAGAGACCACTCTCGTTAAAAATACATTTAAGACGATAAAAACAGAAAACACTCGTCGACACGTCAGGTAGGTATTTGGCCTGTTTACGCTAAACATAATGTTAAACGAATACTTTATTACACGTTAAGCGCCCACATGTATAAAAATTTCTCAGGCAATTAATACAATCTTCGATTAAATTAACTATTTGAGAACTTCATTAAATCTTCCATGAAACAGTACACTCTGAAATGATTTTGATGAAAATGTAAAGTAGCCAAAAGAAAACTGTCCAACCAGCAATACCACTAAAGAAAAGCATTGTTGTGTTTTCGAGAAAAGCATGCGATTGTTAGGGGTATCATTATCTAAGACAATTGCACAGAAATCTAGATATATGGACAAATTATGTTAAGCAAGAGCAACAAACTGGGTCGCACGCGATAGGTACGCGCAAGAGGAATTTGTGCGACGAACATAAGAAAGCATTTGCGACATTGATGTACGTGGGCGGGCGGTGACGGGTGAAATAACATCTCTTTCAGCGATTCTTCAACAGTTAATTGTAAAATAAAAAAGTTAAGGCAGCGTAAACATCAATAGAAGTCTCTTGAGTTTAGTCTATGTCCCATTGTCAAAGTCTTAAAAACAAAGTTTGGTAATACATAGTTAAATACGCTAAGATTGTAGATATTTATATCAGCCTATTTGTGCGTAAAATTACTCTTACTCCACATGGTTGTTTACAAGAGTACGTTTTTATTGAGCGAAGAATCGTAAAAATATTGAACATAGTAATCATGGGTGTATCAAAGCCACTTTGAGCATTTAAGCTTGGTTACGTCATAGTAACTTTCTGCGCTACTCGGGCTTCGATTGCTAGTCACACTTGCTGGCACAATTAATCTCATCTGAGTCATTTTAGACGAATAGAATCGCGTGCATAGTAGGTACCTACTAAAGATATCTCAAATGCTCTCATTCGTCACCCACCAATGCCCTACAAAAATGCCGAGCATGAAATGAAACATTATGCTGTGCTCAATTCGAATATAAAATGTAAGAGCAAATAATGGTGCAACACCTAGTCGATCCAATCAACGGGGTTTATATTTTAAGCGCGCGCACATGTAATTGAGTTTATCCGCCGAAGAAGCGGAAATCGTAAGCCTATGTTCAGATGGAACAGAAAATAACCTACTCTCTCAGAAACTCGAGTGGGCATTTCGAATAAAATGGTAACGTGGGAATGCTTATTACAAAACTTAATATTGATTTAAGAACGACCTCAGGAAAATTAAAAAGAGTAGAATTTCTTAAAGAGAAAAAATCTGTACTTAATGGAAAACAAACAAACATTTTAACATTTTGACATCGGATTGGAGACGCAGTGCAGCGATGAATGTTCAGTCAGAATCAGCGGCAACGGTAGGTCAAGGGCAGACCGCGGCAGCGGACGCTCGCATTTCAGGAAGCTGCTTTTACCGAATTCTGCGAATTATTTCTCTCCCCTTTGATGCAATTTTTCTACCATCCAGAGACGGATAAAAGGTATCCTTAAGGGGACTACAGGACCTAAACGCAAAAAACGCAAGTTTTATAATACTTAATGGTATATGATCGACTACAGTAAACAAAATCAGAAAAATATAAAAAAAAATAGATAAATATGATCCTGAAGAATAATAATATTCTTCAGGATATTATGTTAGTTAGATAGTGTTGAAAACATAATACAACTAATTTGATACGATAGAAATAAATTAAGAAGATACCTCTAAAAACTTTCTTTTCATAATAAAAATCATACTAATATACATATAATCATTCTGATTTTTTGTCAGATTATTCTACAAGCAATATACTAAAGAACTAGTGTTTTAATGTTTTAGTCCAAACAATAGATTTTTGTAAATAGATAACTGCTTCATATTTTGCAATAAATTACCAGCGTTGTGTCATCACGCTTCTCATTCTTTTCTATGCAGTCCGACAGTGACCGCGCTTTAGGTCATGTAGTCCCCTTAAGTAAAGTATACCTTTTATTCATCTCTTGATGGTTCATGGCGTCTTTTTATGGGTAAATAGAAAATACTACAAAAAATCATTAATTAAATAAAAATAAGCTTTTCCGTATTTCTAGCGAGAGGCTGACAGGTTTTGAATCAACAGCGAGAGAATATTTTCTTGGTGAAATAGGAAGTAAGTGTGACATTGCTCTCTAAATATAAGTTTAGCGTGACTGACGAGGTTATCTATATTAAACGGACGTCATTATTGGAGGAATGTGGCGATTGACATTCGACGGTAGGGCAATTAAAATGGCGTATGTAGGTATGTAGCTTGCATCGCCGACGGCTCCGCTTACAAGCACACCGCTGCCGCAAATAGTTACGCAAGGCCACAAGACGCCTTCTCCGTTATTTATCGACGTCGACGTCGGCGGCGCCTAACTAACCACGTTACATTCTTACAAACATCCGCTCTCCTTCGACACCGACACTTTATTTAATACAATCGCCGTTTCCCACAACTTCCATAAGCCTTGTCAGTAAAACCGAGTGCGTTTCAAATCAATATTTTCAGAGCTGAATTATCTGTCCGTTGCCCGATCCATTGTCTGAAATAATTTGCATCAATTTCATTACAACTGCCTCTTTTCCGTCTCATATAAATAAATACTTTTATATAAAAAATGAATGTAAAACGAATGACGTATTCGTAATTGTACGAACTTTTGGCCATAATATGCCAAAACATGGATACCTAAATCTAAATTCAAACATGGATACCTAAATCTAAATTCAAACATGGATACCTAAATCTAAATTTTTCAAAATGATCGATTGCCATAAAGCATGAATACCACGACAGAAATAATCTTGAGCAATGAAAATGCAATGCGAAAACAAATAATAGGTATTACAAGATATATAAGCGCGATTAGGTATGTTTTATACATACCGTGAAGAATATAGCACTGCTGGTAATTGAAGGTTTGTACGATATAAGATAGCAAGATTCTTTCTTTTACTTGACAGTGCATAAAGAAAAGTAAGATGATTAAGCTAGTAAAGTGCGGAAAAATATCAATTATTGTGACTTGGTTCATTTAAATATCTACTGAAAGAATTCAGATAATTCATTGATTTCAAGTAAGTAAGCTGTTCACTCAACAGCTACGAAATCGTTTGCAAAAGATGACTTTAAACTGTTGGTACACTGAAATCAACTATAACCTTGTCTGTTGCTTCATGACTTTCACTCCTCACTGAATAAATAAGTAAGTCTAGCATGTTTCACTATGTACGGGCACTTTGAACTTGTATATTTTCATGAATTATATTCAGATAAAGCTGTTTTCGGAATAGTAACTTTTGGTAAGACTTTGATGGGTTTACTTCGATTTATCTAAATAACGCTATTTAACATTTTGACCGCCACACGTCAAAAAACCAAAAACGTGCCCTCGGCGTCAAGTCTGTCATGTAGTGGTTGCACATTTTGGTTTGTCAGGTATACATGACTGTGGCGGTCAAAAGGTTAAAGATCACATTTAGAACGGTCTATGAAAAGAGAATTGATACAAAAAATCTACTCTATGGTATAGGACAAAGGTTGAAAAGGAACCAATAGTAACAACAAGATCCTAAATACCAAAGGGTACATGCAACGAGGGGAGTGTGACATTGACATTGGCAATGCACGTGCCGGCGGGCGGGGGCAGGAGCTGAAGAACTGAACAGGTGTAGGTACGTGCGAGCGTGTGCAAGTGCATGCAGATGTCTGGTGCTGGGGTACCATTGTTACGCGCGAACAGCGTAAGGTTCGCGGTGTGTCTTGGGATAGGAGACTTGCGTCGCACGTAGTAGTGGTCGTGGCGCTGGGGCGGCGGCGGCGGCACGAAGGGCGGCGGTGGTGGCAGGCGCGCGGGCCTGCGCCTCGCGCCGCCCGCGAACGCGTCCATGGCGGCGAGCGTGCCGACGTCGCTCATGCTCGCGGCGCGCTCGCGGCTGGAAGACTGCGGCCGGCCGCACGATCGTTACTGCTCCCCCCAGCCCCCGGCACCGCGCACGCTCTTCGATCGCCGCCCGCCCTCCGCGTTTGCCGTCCGCCCGCCCACGCGCTGCTTCGCTTTGTTTTGAATTTTTAATTTATCGCCATTCATCTAGCACTCGTTGAGAGTATAACAAGAAAATGAGCAACCCTAGGGTTTAAAGAGTGCAATGACCTAGGTGTAAGGGCTGCAAAGCCCCCGCTACGTCCTGATCTATGAAGCATGTAAAGCGCCACGGTGTGCCGGTAACCCTCTTTTTTATTACTACGTGACAGCGCATTTACATGAGACGATAGGGTCGTCGTTATGATACCTAAACACTAAAATGATTGCAATGTGGCCTATTAAAACGTCAGATAAAATAAGTGATGTAAGTTTTTTTTTTTCGATTGCTTCTTTCAGCCGAGACCTCAGTCCAAATACAAGTTGTTACGTAATTTAAGTTACCGAAAATTCTGAACAATTTTTCAACATAAAAACTTAATTCGTTTTCCATGGAATTATGTTGCATTATTTATTCTCCTAGGCAGTATTTAAATTTCAATATTCCCTAAGCCGTAAGCTTATTCCTACTTTTGAAATATTAAAGTCCTTAGTTACATATATTTTTAATTCTATGTGGGCGAAACTTTGAGTAACTTGTGGCAGCCCAGGCGTATCTACCTACACAACGCAGTGGTCTAGCGCTTTTGACCTTTAAACATGGTTCAAAGATAAAATTAAAAAAGGTTTTACATTTTATACATTATAATTTATTACAAAATTAGCACACACAGGTACGGAGTATATCATGTCTCGAGCCGCAGTGCTACAACTTAGGACTCTCCAATGCTCTTTCTCATGCTCCTAAAGTAAGGTCATGTAAACCGACTGTTGCTAAAAGTACACAAAGCTACGGTGGATTATTCATATTCATAAGTTTTCGTAACACAGGTATCAGAGTTTACTCTGAATCAATGAATGACAGTAAACTACAAACACTACATATTATTATGTATTTATGCATACGTTATCGTGAGTTTACCTAGAAACACAAACAAAGCTGAAAATACGTAGATAGATGTTTGCTCTCATTCATGAATTTTGTTATTGGCAGTTTTATTTCTAGTTTTATGTTCCATTTAACCCCTGTTACGTTTTATTTATGTTTTGCTATCTTTACGACGATGGGAGCATAAAGACCCATAACCTTTTGATAAAACATGGCGTCGCGTTGTGTTAAATGTTCGGTGTACATTTTCTCATGTGTCACTGCCATGACGTTAATGATAATTGGCGTGGTTTCAAACTGCTAATACCCCTTAATCCTGGGCTAAAATCCCAAGGCGGGTAAGTGATCCGTTGGGTTTATCTTTTACCAAAATTATACTTTGTTCTGAGATGACATATAGCATCGCGGAAAATAATGCTCTTGTTCTTCTGTTTATCACGTCATCAACCTTATCTTATGATTTGTAAATGGCAATAGGCTCATGAATTTACTAATTAAATGATAAGAGAGTAGACTACGAAGCTGTGCTTTCCCTATATAGTCAAAGATTGTCGAGATGATGGTTTTAAGTCATTAAAAGAAAGTGGCACTAAAAAAATGCTGAGCAGGTTAGAGTTCAAAACATTAGGAAAGAAAGCTACAAAAAATTGTGAAACTACAAAACGAGAACTGGAAAAAAGACAGCAACGAGAGTGTTGCAGTTGAAAAGACTTGTTCACTGGTGCAGCCTCCCGTTTCACTAGAAAATGTCGCCGGAGCTGTGTTCGGCTTAACACACAGGATATACTAGTAGATATAACCAGGGTAGTGGAACTGACTTGGTACGCGTATTATCAGCAATAAGGGATAAGAAGGCTTATGCTACAACCTTAGTTATACTATGTAATACACGCCGATGATACGAATTAGAAATACTCTACACTGGTCCTTTTAAAAGAATATAGTGTTGGGACCATAGCTACACTACAAAATATTCTTGGGGGGATTTAAGAGCAATCCATACTAGATTTATTTTTTTTTTCAGGATGGGATATCATCAAATGACTCCTCCCGCTCTGGGTGGAGCGGAAGGGAGTGTCAGACTCTTACTGACTAAAACCCACCCGTGTTCCTTCCTTCGCCCTTTATGTTCCGGGCCAGCGGTAACCCTTTCGGACAATCCCGCTGATCCGGCAGATCTATACTAGATTGCTCTCAAAAGAGTGGTTGAGTAATGAGAAAAACCAATAAAGAACAAAGAAAAGTTATAATGAGCTTATACTTAAAGGTCCCGTTTTCCTTTTAAGGTAGGAACTTTAAACATTATACTCATACCAATCGACAACTAATTAGATTAAAACACCCATAGATGTCACTGTTATAGAAATACCTACAGCCAAAATAACAAGAAAATATCAGCGGTGTCTATTAGTTCGATAAACTTTGTTCGTTATTCGCGGGTATCGTCACATCGCAGAGAAAACGTCATCTCAAGCAAAAGGAGCATTCTATTTACCTCATGTGTTATCTGCGACCGCATGGCATGACGTCAGACTGTTGGTAACTAAAACTGCATCGTGAACGGTTAGACGCCTAATAAATTATTAACTGTGTAGTTAGTAGTTGCTCCGTAGAGATAACACAGTCCTGAATTAAAGTGGAAGTAGTTTACAGTTGAGTTGCATGAAATATTGAAGATGGTAGCGATTATACATGTTAACGATATTATGCAGACAGAATAGTAATGAAGGGGTTTATTTAGAAAACTTTGATTAAAGTTAAGAGACGTTAAACGTCAAAATTGTATGGCACAAAGTAACTAATCATTACTTAACTTTAAGCAACGTTTATAAATAAATGGGTAGGTTAAATGTTAAGGTTCAATGTCAAATGCACGTCATAAAACTACAAAGTCTATTTGTCTATGTGACAAGCAAATAATTTCAACCTTAGTGAAGTTTAAATTTTTGTTCACTTTAAAAAACCTTAGCCTAAGGATTGATAGTTGCCGTAGACTTCAATACTTCTAAAACGAGACAAAGAAAGACAAATGAGGGTTTCTAAAGCAAACGCTGATACAGCTTAAAGTAAACTGGACACATTCCTGTAACTTGCACAAAAGTATGCAAGTAATTTGCATGCCGTGTGCCATAACAACTTCTGATTAAATACCATAATGGCATGCAAACTACTTTCTTGCTTTTGTGCAAGTTACAGGCATGTGTATTCCGGGTTTTATTTTAACCAGTAATTTAATATTCAATCAAACAAAAAATTCGCCGTCTATAAACAGCGTTAGAATAACATTAAATGCGAATATTCACAAAGAAGAGATATAAGTGCCATCATTGTTAATTGAAGGTTACATTGGGACTTTTGATAATTTCCACAAACTTAAAAAAGCCCTGAAATCACAGAACAAGATTACACGATAGTATTTTCCTCTTACGCGTTTCTATCTTCTACACCACTGCATTTGCAAGAGGCTTCACATACCGTCCCTTGGCAACAGAGGTCCTGAACATAAGCTAAGGAACATTTAAAATGCATTGGTTTTGGTTAACCACGATCTTTCTGATTACTTTTAAATGGAACATCAGAATCAGCAAATGAATGACATTTAAAGTTTTGAAACGACAAAGAAGAGAATCTTTCACGGTGCGGCAATGGGTATTTGGTGGCTATTTGAGTAACCAACATTATCTTTTAGCTCTCGTATTGAATTCAGAAAGATCCTATTTTACAGTTTTCATAAGCGTTACCGGTAAATATATTTAGTTTGTGGACGATACGGTTATTTTAAATTAGTATTTCAAGAAACATGATATTTTAAATTTGAAAATTAAGAGCGTTTACGCCGTACGGCATTTCATACAAACTTTCAAGCTCTTGTTTTTCGAAATGAATGAACCGAAAGAGGATTTTTTTTGAGCATTCCTGGGCGTTTTTCTTTTACTTCCTCATGCAAACGACTTAAGAGGGTGCAGAGTTTATATTCTGACGTTTTTCAAGATAATCAACCATAATCACGCCCTTCGAGTCCCAGAATACTGAAGCCATCACTTTATTTGCCGACAAAATCGACTTAGCCTTTTTCGGACGTGGTGAACCAGGTCTTCTCCCCTGTTTTAATGGTCGTTTTGTTTCCGGTGTACTGTGGTTGAACCCAGGTTTCATCCATAGTAACAAATCGACTTAAAAAATCATGTGGATCAGCTTCAAATAACTCCAAACAGTCGCGTGAAATTGTCAATCGCGTTCTTTTTTGTTCGACTGAAAGCAGCCGTGTGACCCACCTCGCTGACACCTTGTGGAAACCCAATTCGTTACCTATCATGTTTTGTGTTCGTCTGCGGTCTGGCATAACTAAATTAAGTACCTTTTCTCTATTTTCGTTAGTAGTCGACGTTGAAGGCCTTCCAGTGCAGGGTTCGTCTTTCACGCTCTCTCTACTACGCTTGAATTCTGCTACCCTTTTTGTGATGGTTGAATATAACAGAGCAGAATCCCCTAATGTACTGACCATATCATCATGGATGGCCTTTGATGATAACCCCTTCTTATGGAGGTACTTAATCACAGCACGCTGCTCAAATTGCTCCATTTGTGGAAATTACGGTGGATTACTTGATTAATAAATTTATAAAATCACAAATAATTATCGCACACGTTTCGAACTTCACACAGTTAACTAGACTGAACTGAAGTAAATAATGTGGGAAGTTTTGATTTGAACAATTGAATTATTCTGTATCAGGCAGAGTACATACTTTTCAATCCACCCTCGTATGTAAACAATTGGTAGATTCAGCTTTGGTTATCCATACGCTGACGATCTTGCTAGTCATTTCAGTCAGTTGACCAAAATCTTTTTTTTTTTGGTTCTTCCCACAGCATGTAATTATTTATTGTCTATTTTTTATGGTCTCTCGCTTGCGTAGTAATTTTCTTTTTAAGACAGAGCCAAGAGTAGTGTTACTTCGTCGGAATCTATTTCGTAAATGTTTGTATCCAATCTATAAGGGTTTTCGTGAGCGACGCTGTGTTAACGCCTACACCCAAAAGCCCGAGCGAAAACACTCTACTAATAGAACGTTGATCCATTACCGGTATAATAATTATTATTTTCTCGAATCGCACGCCACTGAGCTTGATCTAAGCCACTCTCATCCATCAGCTACTACCAGTCACCTTGCGAAGATCATCGCTTCGCTCAGCCTTCGAACCCCAATTCTTTGCTAACGGGTATCAAGTTCACTAGAGTTCTGCAGCTTATAGAGTTGATCCAATGCGGTAGTTCTCTGTCGTCATCGCTAATCGGAATCCGAATAGAAATTATTCGACAGAATACTACCCGCGAAGGTTGAAAGCTATTCCATATACCTATTCGAAATTAATCAAATAGACTAAGACATAGCTTTCAACCTTTTGATAGTCAGTAGGCCTGGCCACGTCTCAGCTTAAGACTTAAGTGTCAGGAAATACGTACTGGGTGAAGTCATCGTGCTAATGCTAATGTGCGTCTTTTCTAACGCTCAGGCAGCTGGTTAGTTGACGTTATAGGAGCGTATGGACAAGCACCAAAGTTTTCACACGGTCCTGCATGATTCATCCGGTTTAAGGAGTGACCACAATTGTCGGCGCGGAATCGTCTTGTGTCGGTCAGAAAGAGCTTTATGTCCATGCCATAATAGCGATAAAAACGTCATTCGTCTCGGTTAGGATGACGCTACTTGACACCGCGTCGGACTATTCACTTTAATTACAATCCATGCAATAAAGCTCTCTCTGACCGGCAGAAGCCGATTCTGCAGCGGTTAGTGTTGTCACTCCCTTAAGCTCCCCAAACTTATTCGCTGCCAGAAACTGGCGTCGGCTAGCTGGCAGCCTGAACATTTTAAAAGGGGCTCACTTAGGTTAATTCCACACCAAATCACTTGCAAAGTTATTGACAAAAATTCCAAGATAACAGCATTAGTCACAAATTGTTCTGAAAATAAAGGATCAACTGGACTTCCCTTCAGTGCCTACACACTGCTCTCTTGAAATTGGTGTGTACGAATCAAAAGTACGAACCTCTCAGGCAGGCACATCCCATGATGAAACCCATCATAGAAAGGCGCTGCGCAGGCGGCGGTGGTGGCGGCGGCAGCGGCGGCGGAGGCGGCGGCACGCGCCTGCCGCGCGGGGGCGCTCGTGACACCGCGCCAGCTATTACCCACCACTCTTAACCGTCCCCGGCCCGCACATTCTCACTACATCGTACCCCATCAAGGCATTTTAACGATAAAAGAAATGTGAGCAAAAATACTCCCAAAATTCTTGAGCATTGTTTTAACAACAAAGAATTTGACATTTAATTTATTGTAGTCTAACTTTCAGTTTACACTGCAAATTGCCTGAAAACAACAATCTACCTACATGCACTTTTCGGACATTACCACTGCATCACTGAAAATAATTTGATGTCAGGAAAGAAAGTGTGCGCAATGCGGAAAGGTAAAGGTTGTATAAAAGGTATCGAGTCCATTATGATACTTTATGGCTCAATAGCAAATTGAAATAATTGAAATGAATATTTTATATTATTAGAGTTCAGTGGAACATGTCGTGCAAGCGTCGCGGGGCAACGACGCTGGTGCAGCGGTTGTATCGCGTGCTGGCGCCGACCCGATCGATACCGCACGCAAAGTTCGCGCCTCAGGTCTAACCACCGACGATAACTAAAACATATATCAAGAATACAGAAAAAAGGCAATCAATACTATTGCACCAACGTAGAACGAGACGGTCAAAATCTAGCGGGATTTACGTCAAAGCAGTATATTTCATAAAGTCCATGGTTTATTTACGTAGTGTCCAGCAGTGATAAACACTTATTTTACATTTGATTGTCACTAAAATGATATCTATATAGCAGCAACGATATAACTAATACAATATGTTATCTTCTAAACTATTTATTGAATTAGCTCAAAGTGCCATCATGTCATTCGTTGCGTTATAAATAAAAGATAACATTATTTGCTCAAATAGCATATGTAGTTTTTATTATTATTTTATTGATAAGCATTAACATAAGACACATCAAGCTGCTGAACTGTTATTTAGTAATAGTTGCTTTTAGTCACCCTAATCGTTATTTCACGCCGTCTCTACATTTGATTACGAATTGCTTTGCCTTAATTCTTTGAGCTGGATATTTTCGCGTCTATCTTTAACTAAGAACGTTTTATAGTTTCAGATTCATCAATAAAAAACAATCGGTACACTGCACCTCCAAAAGCTTTCAAGTCATTTTGGTTCAAGTGATACAGTCATGCGCTTTTTGCAATGAACTCAACGAGGGGTACGTAAGACAGCAAAGGAACATAGAATGCCGCTTTTCACCGTGTGATTTGACAGGCGGTATATGTATGTGGGCAGGTAATCAAGTGAGGTTAGGGCAGTAGACGCGAGGGTCGGTTTGCGGCAGGTCGCGGCCGGCGGCGCGGGCGGGCGCGGGCGCGGGCGGACCGACACTGAGGCGCGCGCCGCACGGCCGCACCGCACCCCGCGCACAGCCGGTACCCAAGTTACCCAACCCCCAGTTGCCGGCTCCTCAAACTAGACTTCGACGACTGACTCACAGAATCGCCGCCACACTATCCCATCTAGTTGTGCTCCAATGATTCTGAACATGCTTATTTCAATTTTAGCCCACCGACCCATTTAGCGCTGACAGAACAGCAGATTTCATAAATAAATTATAATGAGTTATGTAACCTCTCCATCTGTAAAGTAGAGCACCCATTTGTCTAGTTTTGAAATCTCAATGTCTTGTTGACTTAGATACTGTATCTACCAATGTTAGTGAGAATAAGTCATTTACAAAAATAAACCGAATATTCTTTAGGCAAAGTAAATTGTTACACAACTGAAATATAAAAAAGTAGTACGAATTTTTGCCAACTGATTTAAATTCGGATCAATAAAAGTGCCGAATTTTTTTTCTCGCGTGTTCCAAATTGGCTTAGAATAACGGTAACAGATAGGTAATGAATTAACCAAGGCTCCAATTAATTGTAGGTAATTAACAGAAAGTTAATTAAATTACGGGTTCAAAAACTAATACTTCACTACAAAAGTGCTTCTAATAAGGATAATGGCATGTAGAATGACGTCACATTATTGCAGTGGCTCTGTGACAGCTAGACAGCTTGTGGTGGGTCAACGTTCGACGCCCGTCCTGTCAGGATGTCGTTAATTCCCGCCACGCGTCACTACCTATTCTCCAATTACATTTAATCCGATTCAATAATTTCAAGTACAATAAAATAAAATTATTAAATATGAAATATGAGATCCGTACTTTTGAATGATTATACTTAGTATACCGGTCTATTGAAAAATATTTAATGGGCTTTGTACTGTTAGTAGTGTCCATCGATATCTGTTCAATTGTTTTTCAATTACATTCAATCGCTCAACAAGAACTGGTCCTTGTCGATTGCTAAGTAGGTACACCGCTACTTAAGAACTACTGCGACTTTTAAATCATTTTTATTCCTCGAATACAGTAACTTCAAGTGGTATATCTTGTAACTTAGCCAGTAAACGATATTTATTACTTGCAAATGCCTAACTAATAACTTGCAAATCTAAATGTCAAAATAAAAAGAGATCTATGACCAATTTCTACGCGCTACGAGTACGAAATGCATGGTGCAAGTTTCAGTAAAAGTTCGTGTACGAAAACATAATTTGATTGATACAAATCTGGAACAGCTAATAATAATCACAACAGTCACGAATTAGCCAGATGTGTTATTATATAGACGAAAATACAGACAATGAGATACGAATGAATACTGACCGGTGCTATGCAAGAGATAATAGCGACAGTCTGTACGATCTCGCTAAATTGTGTTTTATTTTGCGCACAATTGCTGGAAATACCTAGATTAGGCTTTATGACGCTGGATTTAACCAAAATCGATGCACTGGTTTGAAAAGTGGAAAGACTTCTCAATAGTTTAAATGCAAAGCTTATTGCTTGGTTTGGGTACAATGAAGACTGCATCGAGAGGAATATTATACATAATCAGCCTATAATATTCCCACTGCTGGGAAAACCTCCTTTCTATGAGGCAATGGGCTGTAAATCCACCACGCGGGCCCAGTGCGGGTTGGTAGATGTCACATGTCTTCGAATTTTTGATTCTAGGACATGCCGGTTTCCTCACGATTTTATCCTTCGCCACTTTGAGAGCAGTGGTGATGAAATTATTTAAACAAAGTAAAACGCCTCCCTGGGTTCGAACCCACAACCTACAACTCGTGAGTCGGGGCCGTTACCACTGGGCCACCACTGCTCTCTCTCCGAGAGGAATATAACATTTATCAATGGTCACAAAATCACAATGATCAATTCCTCCATTTGGAAATATTCTAAAATCATGGTGATCTGACGCGCAGAGTAAACTTTACAATGAGGCGCTCCTGCAAGTGTTTGTTTATACTTATCTTGTCTCGTATCTCAAGTAACACAATATTTAATATGCTTAACACAGCCCTGTACGTGTATAATCAGTTTTACGCAGATGTAACTAACAAATAGACTGTAAATGCTAATTTATTTGTCATCTGAATATGCAAATAAAATATTACATAATATTCCATGGTATTTTCCCTACTTCGCGTTGATAATTATATTGTTTTATGAGAGATAGGATATAAAGATAGAGTTGTGGAAATTGAATTTAAAAAACTATCATATTTTTATGATCAGGAAAAATCATAATATACTTAACTTTACCGCTTAAACAATTAATTGATTTCCAATTCAAGAAATAAACATATCTATTTTAAAAGCTTCTACCCGACTCTACTGAGGAAGTGCATGTTGCTCCAAACAGTGTGTTTGGGAAAATCTCATTACTCATGAATATAACCAGTCTAATAGAAAAATAACACTGATCGACAAAATTTGACGAACACTCTACCACTGAAACCAGACTATACTTTTCCGAAGGATTTTGATGCGCTGAATTAAAATCTGAAAATTATTAATAGCATCTCAAAGGACTAGTCTTCCTCTTTAAAATGACGTTGAGTTTACTCAAATATCATTTTTTTTCGCTGAGAAATTGCATTTTGAAATTTTCCAATAGACTGTATGTGTATGAATTCTCAAACGTAGAACAATCTACGTACACGAAAATTTCAAAATGCGCTATCTCAGCGAAAAAAAATAAATATTTATAAAGAGGAAGACTAGTCCTTTGAGATGCTATTAATAATTTTTGAAAGAAAAAAGGATCGGCCGTGCTACATAACCTCAAAAATGATAAAAAACGGTATTTTTTGTACTTTTAGGTTAGGATATCTCGAAACCCTGACGTGATAGAGCAATTTTGAGGTCAGATTCGAATTTAGCGCGTGAAAATCCTTCGGAAAAGTATAGTCTGGTTTCAGTGGAAAAAATTTGTTGACCAGTAATTATACCTTTTCCAATTCTTGGTGAAACCCTTGCAGGGTGCGAATTTTTAGGGGCTGTCTTTTGTATACCGTATAGTAGCATAAGAAATTTAAAACTGAGCACTTGAAATTCCAAGCATTTTGATGTTATTTACAAGCAATCTATTCCAATATAGTAATAAATAGAGAGGTAAGAATTTGTACGTACCTAGGGGTTATCCTTCGGAACTACCTATCCGAATCTGAAAATTTACACTTATGGGAAGCTTACAGAACTACCTATCCGAATCTGAAAATTTACACTTATGGGAAGCTTACAGTATTGCCGAGTGTCATAGGATATAGTATATGTTAAAACAAGATATTTCACGCGGACAAAGTCGCGGCCAAAAGCTAAAAATTATTGTTTGTATGTGGTACAGTCAACCGCACATCAGTTGTAACACGTGCACTACGAAAACCGCTCTTACAATTATGAAATAAAGGCGCTCAATTTAAAATTTTCATCCATTAAAATGTGCACTAAAAACTTAAGAGACGATCCGACTCTCAAAAACGGCGATATAGTTCCGTTTAGCGGCTTTTTAAAATCATGTACTTCACACCTTCATAAAACCCACATTGAACACAATGCACCACGTCTCGAAGGACCATTAACCCGTTCAGCACTATTGGCGAAGCTTCAAGAGGTTTTGCAAGACGAAACTGAAGAGGATGTTCTTGCGTCTACAGATTTTCATGTCATTGAGCTTTCTTTTACAAGCGGATTCCCTCTAGGAAATTACTCTCTACGTAATATTATTGGTCTGGATAGTAGCAAATACTTTGACGAAGTTTGTTCTGTTATTCTTGGTACTACATAAGGCTTCGGAACTCTACATAAATATCAGAGTTGATAGAAGTCCATCATCTCCCGCAGAAAAGAAGAATTAAATTAATACTAAATAGAAGCAAGCACTGACCTATGACATTATTGTTTTGATGATGATGCGCGGCAGCAGCGGCGGCGACGGCGGCCGCCATTGCCGCTTGTTGGTGTTGATGTTGGTGCTGCAGCTGCGACGCTAGCTGCGCCTGTAGCGCCGCGTGCATGCCCACGAGCCGCTCTTGCGCCGCCTGCGCAGCGCTGACGTCGCTCCGTGCCTCCTCGCCGCTCGGTGGAGACACTGGTTCATCTAGAAGAAAGAAAATGTTAGTTCGACAATAATGTATCATCATCTAATGGGGGTTTTCGTGAACATTTACGACACCAGTTGGCACCACTTTGACAAGAGGTCTTCCATTTCGACAATGAATATGAAATATATATGACGTTCATCATTCGATTCATTCATTCGTTCATCATTCAGTCATGACTAAAGAAAATATAGGCTCTTTGACAGATGCCTGGACCTGACGTGTCAGTGCTGCCACCTAGCGAACGTCATTTCAGAAAACCCTCATTGCATGCTGCAGCTTAAGCTAGATTCATACTACTGTGTCGTGTCGTGTCGTGACGCCTCCTGACGCAGTGTTAGCCAATCAAAACTCGTTGTATTTTGACGTAGTCCTGAACAAATTCGTTTGATTGGTGTATCCCGAGTCACGACACAACACGACACAGTAATGTGTCTGTGGCTTTAGGAACACATTTGAAATGGCCTTTTAAGTTACGGTTAGGTGAAAAAGGTCCATGGAGTAAAATATTGTGGAAATCACATTTCTTCCAAAGCAGTTACTCCTGACCTTGAACATTTATGTTTTAGAGAAGTTGAAAATGATTGACTGTAGTTCTTTCAGACCCATTGAACCACATCTGTGGTAATTGAACTGGTATTGTTGTCTACTTGTAAGCATGAATGATACTAAAATTGGGGTCTTCTTAGAGTCGAATGTCAACATACCGGTAGGTACCTACCATGTTAAATTAGATGCTTGCTGTCAACCCAGTAGGTTTGATGTTCAACAGAACTTCGTGCTACAGCAGAACATTCCCAACATAGGAAATCGATGGATAAGCGATAACGATAAGCGCGTAGTAATTTAATATTAGGTACGTTATCGTTCAAACCGGTACGGAAGTTAAGTATCACAAAATTAAATTTATTATTTGGAAAGACAAGTAAATATGATGCCGTGCATTAAAATTAGTTACGAGGTAATAATTAGGTATCTCGTTACTTAAACAATAAGTAGGTAAAAACTACAAGATATTTTTTAAGAAGTCCGTTTTTTGTTGTTGTTTGAACGGTACCATCAGTCTCGGGTGTTACACTAATTAAACATAATTATTATCTACTGTTACTTTATGCAACAGCTACGCTAACTAATTGTTATGAATAACACGAATCAAATGTCTTTTGATAACAATAATATTATTAACTAGTTGTTGCCCGTGGTTTCACTCTTGGCCTAGGACTAATACTTCAGTACCCAGATATAAAGTATCATAATATATGTCCTTGTCTGGTTCGTGTTTAAGCTCTGAGCCATTTTTCATTGTAATCACCAGTGCTATTCTGTAATCATGAAATTCTCACCGTGAAAACCTAGGTGAAGTGCGCTCAAAGTGAGTTGTCATTCCACCTGATACTATGGATTGACACTCTTGACAACTCACTTCACCTAGGTTTTCAAGGAGAAATTTTTACAGAACAGATCGGCTGTTGAGTAACTGAGACGTTAAGTAACAAACAAACAAATTCGGATTTATTTACTACATTGTTTGAAACTTTTCCAGGTATAAATACCCAATACACTTAACCTAACGTAATATTTGGTAATCAGTTTTATATCAGTACTCCGACAATCAAAAGTCTATATTCATTGTAAATTATCGTTATTAATACATCTTTTGTTTTCCGCAAGCCTCTGGGTTTTCTTAGAACTATAATAATTACATTAAGGAAAACCGACTTCGAAGGAATTTATGGGAAAAACATTATCCTGTGTTACCGTCGTTGCCATTAAAGTATATTGATTTTGATAAATATTGTTAGTTTTAGTAATACTGTATTGATAAATATATTAAGTATTTATCTAGTTATCTCAGTACTTGCACACTTAGACTTGTGTTAGGAGGAAATTAAATAAACATGTCCTACTAACATGTTTTACTGCGATTTTGGACTTCATTGTCAAGTCTTGTCTAGCATAATAAGTCTACAATGTTCCCACTGCCGGGATACCGGCCTTCTCTCTTCGAGAGGGAGTGGGCTCTAATCTACCATGCGGGCCCAGTGCGGGTTGGTAGATGCCACATGTCTTCGAATTTTTGGTTCTAGGACTATGCCGGTTTCCTCAAGATGTTTTCCTTCGCCGTTTTGATAGCGGTGGTGATGAAATTATTTACCCAAAGTAATGCGCCTGCCTGAGTTCGAGCCCAAGACCTACAAGCTCGTGAGTCGGGGCCGTTAGCACTGGACCACCACTACGTTGCCCCACACTAGGAATTACTCCTGTATCATGGGTGCGTTTACAAACATTTAAATTCACAAACAGCCAGACCCGGAACAACTACCTGTAGGCAATACAAATATTTGTTCCGTGCGGGAATCGAACCCGCGACACGCAGCGCAGCAGTCGATCGCTCAGCCACTGCGCCAACCGTGTCGTTTCCGTCTAAGTTCTGTCTGATTCTATTAAAATAACATCATCGTCTTTGCCTCTTCACCCATGTTACAGTACTTGTGATCATCGGGTGTACTTCTTTTAACTAATATCTACCGGCAGAATTTCTGCGTTGTGAGTCTGACAGAGCAGAATATTGCACAAGGTATCCTAAAAGTTTGAATGTTAGCGACTTTCTCAGTTTGGGAGTTTATTACTCAATCACACTTTAACGGCTGAACTTATTTGGACGAAATTCGGTACACAGGTAGACTATGACCTGGATTAAAATATTCTATATTTTAATGCAGGTCATAGCCATGTATGCGTGTGAGTGGATATTTTATTCTTTTTATCCGGGTTCACGTAATAGTTTCCTAAGGATGCGAGTAAAATCGCGGACAATAACTAGATTTTACATGTTATGGTCAATGTTCACAATCACAACTCACCGACTTCGGGCACAGGCGTGACCGGGCTTTCTGGTAAGAGGATACCTTTCTGCACCAACTCATCTCTATTCGCTCGGACGGATATCTTCCTCTCTAAGGCTGCAAATAGTAAAACAAAATTGTATTGCACATTTCATAATAACTAATCTTTATTCACTATAAGTAGTGAAGCTAGCTTAGTATTTAATAATAATAGTACCTATGTATGTTAACAACAAATTTAATAACTGTACGCGTATTTTACTAAATGTAACTTGTTTGTAGACGCCTTGGGTTGACCTGTTAAGTCTACAAAATGTTTAATAAATAAATGATTCGAGTTCCCTATTAAAATTTGAATCTAAATAAGATCAATATATAGAATAGAATATTATTTGCAGATAATTGATTAAACGACAGTATTTAGTTTCCTTAATCAGCTGAGTAATTGCGTAACCCATTTACAATGGTAATGTTTTTCATTTTGACAGTTTAACAACATTCATAGGTCTAGGGTTATTTACGTTGCTGACCAGACGATTTTTTCAAATATGAAGCAATGGGTTAGCAATTTCCTGTGATAGAAAGTGTGTCACGCAACAAGGGTGCAGGTTTGTAAAACTTCTGAAACCGTTTTCATTGATGTGTTGTGAAATCTTATATTTTTTTTAACGAATTGTTGTTGCTGTACGATTTTTTAAATTTAATTTATTGATGATACATAGCATTATCAGAATTTCTGAAATCGGGCATTTTTATTTAATGACGAGTGCCTAGTTTTCACCATTACTGATAAGTAAAGTATGTCATGAATGTTGTTCCAAGGTTCAACTGCCGGGTCAGCGGGATTGTCCGAAAGGGTTACCGCTGGCCCGGAACATAAAGGGCTAAGGAAGGAACACGGGTGGGTTTTAGTCAGTAAGAGTCTGACACTCCCTACCGCTCCACCCACAGCGGGAGGAGTCATTTGATGATTTCCCATCCTCAAAAAAAAAAAAAAAAAAGGTTCAACTACAGATGTTATATCAGATACATATATCATCATAAAACGACGCTCAGGAGATTTTATTGCGTTTAGCGATAAAACAAAAAATTGTTTAGATTTCACTTCACGTGTGTGAATCATGTCCGGTTCCGTTTATCATGATGACCGTTTATCACCTGGTGTGTTAAGATAATAGTTAAGATTTACTCACTTCTAGAAGCAGCTTCGAACTTTTCTGATTTCTTTTTCCGTTTCCACTTCCATGGCTTGAAAAGTCTACCAAAAGCTGAGAATTTGGACTTGGTTCGCTCAGCCGGAGGCGTGCGCGCGCCCGACCCCAGGCTGTTCGTGCGTACCGCAGAACCATTTTGTTTCTTTGCTGCAACAAAACATTTTAAATGTCAATCAAACTGGAAACTGTCATTATTGTCTCATCTTTCAAGCCTTATTTGAGTTTGTGTATAATTTTCGCCACACGGACAAAAGGACCATTCTCAAAAAGGATGGAGCTGTCACGTAGTGGGTTAAAAATAAATGACTAATGAATGGTAGTGTCATCGAACTTTAAGTGTAGTATTCATAAGGTAACTGTATAGAAATTTTAGTATTTTTTTTCTGTCAGTTTTTTATAAGTAAATAACAAAAGATATATCGGCCTGTTATTGTCTCACTGCCGGGAAAAACCCTTTTTTCATACAATGATTGAACGAGTAGGCAAGTATTGGATACCACTTTGTGCACAGCGACTCCTAATGATGTCATCAAGCAAAATTTAAAGGTCATATCTGCATGGAGGTCGAAAAACCAAGAGCTAAATGAAAGAATTACTTTGAAAGACAACATTGATACAAAATAGGTACCAGCAAGATGGGTACAAATAGTACCCACACATTCATTATACATCCACACAATCAATGGCCCCATTATGTCGAGAGTCTATTGTTATGAACTGTCCGCGCCTATCACAACACAATACCAAGGAGAACTAAGTATACCTACAAAAGAGAAATTTTCCCGTCGCCTGCCAAGACCACAAATCTATACATTTAGTACCATTGTATTCCAGTTGCATTTATCAAATCATGTGGAATTGATAATATGTTACAACTTATAATGAAGAAGATAAAATATAAACGGTGTATTGGCGGTTTCGTGAGGTTATACAATTAATTCCATCTGAGAATAATCAAGAAACAGGATAGGATGATCACGAGAAAAGCAGGACTTACAAGGTATGCATAACAAACTATAGGTACAAGTCATTGATATGCTGCTAGCGTCTGTAGTGCCGAGTCGAAATAACTTCAACTTCAACTTTCCAAGAAATACACAACAAAAACTTGTACAGAATAAGATGATCACTTGGGGAAGTATAATCTTGCAACAATTTAAACGAAACATTGTATGTTATGTTCCTACACACATACAAACCACCTTTTCAACTTCCAATTCAAGACCATATTCAGAACACAACATTCTCAACGTTATTTAATCTGTATAAATAAAAATAATAAAATATTTTTACACAAGAAAGAGTGAATTATAGAGGAAATCTTGTCTGTGGCTTTTCTTCAACTTATAGGTACAGTTGACCATTCTTTCAGCCGCAGTGCGTTCATCATATATGTGGCTTCGAGATATTATGAAACATGCACCTTACATTGTGTAACCGCTACTAGTAATCCCGTAACGGAACATATTTATTAAATTTACGTTAGGACAAAGACAACGTACCTAATTAAACTGATGGCGTTTTAAATTCAAGGCGTAGGTACATAAATTATTTTGAGCGTGATTGTTTGCTGACAAAACAAATATGGTAATATTTACACCATTAGATATTTTCAAATAAAGCTACTTGTATGTTTAAGATAAAAAAATATCTAAAAAGGACGCTTGTATGACTCGACAATCTAAAAATATTTGTCAAAGAATTCGGCCCCAGATAACACATAATTCATTTTTCGACGCTGCCATTACCTTATCAACAATGTAAACAAATTATCTGCGTACTTAGCATTTTACTCAATATTTTCACTCAATATTTTTGTGTAGGTAAAGTGTGATACATTATGTAATTTTTACAGATCCTGAGCTGAAATGCCTTCCAGAAAACAATAAAATAAGTAAGTTTTCATTTTTTTTATTCATTTTCTACTTATAACTGTTTTTTTAAAGCATTTTCAGTGTTCCGCACGATAATATTATCCAACTTATAATTCATTATAAATTTATGAATTACAAAAGGAACATTTCGTGTGGTTATTTCTTAGTAAATTAAAAACCGTCTGCCGGCGAACTCTAAATGCTAATTAAACTCGTTGGGCCAAAAAATAATACATCCATTTATAAAAGTTTAACTCTAAAAGTTATTCATTGTTTACTACGGATATTACAGAAATAGTTTATTTTGACAATATGATCATTATTGGAATAATTTACACATGAATCATCTATGTATCTGGTTATAAATAACGCGCGTAACGTTGTTAGAAGAGTTTATTATAAACTCGCACAAGAACACATATTATAATAAATTCTGTTTATTTAATTTTTTTCACACCAATTTAAGTACCTATTACATTCAAATAATGATTGCCTCGAGAGTCTTTTAAAATGTGTTCTATACTAAAATTGGCAAAACGGTAACGAAAATAGTCTGTTTGTGCCTGCAAGGCTGCAAGCTGCAAGTGACTCTCTGTTTGAAATAAAAATTTTAAAAATTGCGAAGAGATAGAGACTGGTAGCCCTATCAAACAAAAAACAATAAGTACTTATATTAATTCTAGAGGTTCATAATTATAGGCGTAAAAGGAGATATGAAACACATTCAGAAAATTACATCGATTGGAGTGTCAAATGATAGCACGTTGACCCATGTATTAGAAATGGATGTCGTTTTTTTTTTTAATGTATTCAATGAAAACACGTCTATCAATTACTATCCCTTTAGCTCGTCACCTGAAGTATTGATCAGTGAAAGAGAAGATATTATCAAGAAAGCATTAGTCTACAATTCTACATCTGTGTCACGGATTAGTTAAATTTTAGTGATTGCTTGCTTATTTCGCGCCAATGTATTAGTAATTTGCATACATGATTGGATATAGGGTTATTTGATACAGTGTCTTTGCGAGACAAGTGTGTGGGTACTAATTAATAAAAAAAAATCTCATCAACACTGACACAACGCACGTGACCAATCGAAAAGGCAAATGAAGGGGTTATGGGTGTGATGGAAGTAACGTTTAATTCGCCAAACATGAGTCACCGGTTCGTGGCGAAGTGACTCGCCCACAACAATTGTCAGAGCCCACCAACGCACCTTGCGTCCTCACTTCTCTCACCTTGTTACAAGATTTGAGGTTCTTACCTTCTAAGACCTCGACTTTATGAATGATAGATTATGGATATACTGTGACGGGTTTTAACAATCATATCGAAAAAATGACTACTAGCAATCTAATTAATACATCACGCAGTCAATGCTTCTATTCTGAACGTGAACAAGCAGCACTTTAAGTAAAGCATAAAAAGGAAAGTTTTATATAATGTGATTCAATATTGAAAATAGAGTCCTTCACAGAAAGGGGAATGAAAACCTTAGTAATATTTGATGATTGTAAAACGTAGGTACGTACAATCAAGCTGTATAAACGTAGGTAGTTACATTATATTCTAGTGCTAACGGAAGTCAGTACTAAAACATGTTTGATATTTGAAGAATGAATTAGATGATTAATGCAAAATAAATACAGAAAAAATCCATTATAAAGTAGCTTTTATTGCGACTCCATAATTTTCCACTTGCAATGATAGCCTACGAAGGGACGTCGTGGAACAATAACTAAAACTGTCGAAATAAAAAAGTAGAAATGCTTTCTCTGCGCTCTCTAGTCCATGAGAGAGGGCTACTTTAATTGCCATTTGGTACTCACACTATTAATTGAAATGAATAGATGCTGCGTTAACCAGGATTTTGTATATCTTGATTTAAAGATTCATGTCCTTGGAGTTTCTCGCCCGTTCTTCTCTATAGAGATCTACGTTTTGGAATGGGCAACTAGCTTCAACTTTCTGACTAACTGACAGACTACTTAATTTTGACTAAATTCAACAGTGCCTGTACAAGGTTTAATTGAAATAAATGCTTTGAGTTTGAGTTTACAAATTACAAATAGGTATGACAATGATTTCAAGAATTGGGGAAGAACACTTTGACGATTCAAAAGTACCTGTAAATGGTTTAATTCAAATAAATGTTGTGAGTTTCTTTGAGTCCTTCGATCCGAAGCCAGCTCATATTATGAATTTTACATGTTTAGGGGTTTAATCATTATTATTAGCTAAAATATGATCCCAAACAAACTTATAGTTAAATACGTATACAACTAAACACCCATTAGCGATTCCTTATGACCCATTGTGAATTATTTATTTCATAATGTTTTCACGAAAATATGAAAACCCTTCCGAGTATCGTTAACACAAATGAATTAACTAGCTAAGTGGCCAAGTACTTAATTATACTGTAAGTTTATATTAAAGTTATGGTCGTGCTCGTGGGACAATAAGGGAGTGTTCAAACATCATTCAATTATACTTGCAATGATTCAACAGCACCTTTGCGTAACGAATAGGCACCATGGTTAATTTATATGCTTCTTGAGTGTCAGCTGCGGTAACAAAGGGACATTACTAATAGGTACCTGCAGACTGCACGCGAACATATCAACATTTTGATAGGTTCTTGTACTATTATTTATGCATATCAATTCCGCTTTATATAGGTACTGTGAGTAAAATGTATGCGTGAAAGTGTCTGTGCAGCGATACTCGCTGACCTTTTGATTAGAAATGTCACTGACAAAATAAAACAATATCCTCCCAGGAATGCAAATAATTCAATATGAAGTAGTACCCGCTACGTCCTGATAATTGGGTTTAAAATATTGCTACTGTTTGTTCATCAGTAAATGAATGTCAACGTTGACTTCAATTAGCGCTGGCCAATCAGCGGGCACGTCTGACGTGCTGTGTTCAGAATCAATGGTACGTATTTCTTTACTGAATCGAGTTTAGGAATTCTATGATTTTTATCAAATAGGTATAAGGACTTTAATTATATAAACATACGATCATTAAAATGTGATAATTAGTCATGTTTATCATTAAACTGTAATAATTAGTCATTGTTATCTTTATAATGACGATGGAAATTAACCTATTTATATCTCATTCAATCGGTTACTAATCCCTAATAATATAAAATTAAGTAATGTTGTGTAATGCAATTTGTCCTTTAGACACAAATTGAATACCTAACATAAGCAACAAGTATTATTTTTGTATTTCAAAAATAAGTTAGTTTCAAGGGTTTGGCAATACTGAGCCTATACGGATATGGCGAATGGATACAGCGAGAGCTACAATGTGACCTCATCGAGCTGTAAATAATACAAGAGATAATCGTTAATATCCATAATGTATTGTATACTTGTTACATACATGGCTATACACAATACCGTATAGCGCTAACAACCACAAAACTTTTATGGAAATGGTGAACAGGTAGTACACAAAAATCTGGGTAACATAAATAAAATCGAAGTAGGGTCTCGTAAGGTTATTGTGAGATTTCGGGGGTGTCTACCTGCTAACTACGGTGGCAATGGGATGAGATGCTTGCGGTAAATTATTGTTTTTGGTAGCAAGTAAGTTTATAAGCTTTTACTACAACAATTATAGCAAACTTTAAAACCTCCTCCTCTATTTACTTTACATCCACATAATACATTAGCAAATTTACTATCTATAATAAGATTGTTCATCAGCAGATTCTAAACTATGGGAATTTACCAAGCAATCCAGAATTTACTAGTTTTCATTTTAAAATATCGATTTTATCACATCTATTCAAAAAGAGCAAGTTTAGTGTATTCTTCGTAAACAGGGACTAAAAGTGATTTGAATTTGGAGTGTGGATATTGTTAGTAAAGGTTCCAATCACCAAAGAGATCAATCATGAACATAGTATGAACAAGTAACAGGCTGTATGATAAAGAAAAGGCGCGCGAGCCAAATAAAAAACAAGTTTGTGAAAAAATAAAAAACGCGCGAAAAGCATTCTGCCTTCGTTCGTAATTGTTTACTCAAATTGTAGGTAAATAAATAAACGTATAAGCCGATGCATTAAAGAAAGGAATCTTAAATGGCGGCTTGTACTTGCGTTGACAGATAGTATAGTTAGCATAAAAAATTTCAAGTCAGTTTTTTTTTTTTCAAATTATGAATAATAAAAACAAGACCGGGTCGTATTAATATCAAACTAGCTTCTGCCAGCGGCTTCGCCCGCGTGAAAGATATTATATGTATAAGACATTATACACTATTTGGCGTGTATCATCTTTCCTCGCTTTCAAGGAGACATGATTACTGTCTCCGTACAGTCCACACGTCCAAACAACGAAACTTAACAATAAAACAAAACTCAGCAACAATAACACACACGTCCAAACAACAAAACTTAACAATAAAATAAAACTCAACAAGAATAACACACAGGTAATAATGGAAAAATAACAGAAAACTATAACAAGGAATTATTCGTAATAAGGATCACTGAGCGCGTCAAAACAGCGTGGAAGCAAATCAAGAGCTAATTTTTTTTCTGCTTACGGTACGCGCGAGAGTGAGTATAGACGGCACTAGTGTGCGAGCGAGAGAACATGATAAGCGCCGCCATTTAAGATTCCTTTCTTTAATGAACCAGGTTATACTATTCTTATTCATAAGTTGCACTTACTTATTTCCACCTCGGGAGCAACACTATTTTAAGCTCGAGTGACGTACCTACTTTGAATCCCTCGCTGCGCTCAGGATTCAAAGAAATACTTTTGCCTTCAAAACAGTTGTTTGCTCCCTTGGCAAACAATCTACTATTTTCCGACTGCCTTTTTTGCGTAGGCCTTCTGGTAATGCTGATATCTGCAATTGATTGAATAAAACAGATCAACATGTCTATAAGCCTTATGCCAAGAATAGAACGCTCCATGGCTCTCTGTGCCACTCTCACCCTGTTCACAGTCTCCTGCGTGAGCGTCCACGACAGGCCGAGTCCCAAACGACGAAATCCGCAGGCGTACGGAAATGTTCGACATCGGATATCAAGTTATGGAACTCAAAAGGAGTTGGGCAGGACACCTCGCAATGCGCAGTGTTGACAGGTGGAGTAAGTCAGTGACCGAGTGGCGTTCAAGGACTTGAAGATGAAGTGTCGGTCGTCCGGCGGACGACACTGTTACCATCGTGCATCGCGGGCAGAACTAGGATGACACTGGGACAGGGGCCTGAGGATTGGCACAAGAAAAAACAGGCCTATGCTGAGCAGTAGGTGAAGTCGGGCTGTGAATGATGATGAATGTGAGGTATACTTATCCGTATATATATCAGCAACAGATTAGAGACAACATGACACAAGGAAATAAGAAAGAAAACGAGTTTCCTATCCTGTCCACTTCATTATGCGTTATGGCGCAATAAGCTTACAATATATGTATAACCCTACAAATAAACTATCATCTAGCTTAGATAGATTGGTATCAATATCAATTATTAAGCTGTCCACGCTATTGGTGGCGAACCAACATATGTACATATAGTTCTAAGAAATGTATGAGTTAACATTTCACTTTCAATAGACGCACCATGTAGATATAAGCTACGAGAAAACGTGAGTAAAATCAGTCTCCCATCAAGTTGAGCCTCTTTTGTGTTCGAGGTGTATAAAACCAAGTGTACACGAAGAAACAAGTTGTTTAAAATGGCATAAATTAACATTTTCACCTAGTAATCGTATAATAATTGCGTAGTTTATACCTACGACTCTACAGCCTACTACTCCACAGCAGACAATTGAATTAATTTTTCATATTAATTGATAACAATGTTACATCGGATCGCATTGCATGAATCGAATGGTCACTTATCTATCGGCTATAGAGGTGGTTTTACTAGACCGTTTTCTGAGATGCCATTTTCAGGTTTTTATTAAAGTCGTCGTCGTCATCGTTGGTTGGAGGTTTTGGTTTTTGTTTCTCTTTTTTCTCGCGTTTCACTACTTTGTACTAAGATCGAATGCCTTCACAAGTTCGTGTACTTACTTGGTAAGTTGCAAAAAGAATATCGTCGACATAGGCAAAGTCGACAACGTCCTTTTTTGCAGCTGGTTAAAAAAACGAATGACTGAAACGTTAAGAAATTTTTATGGGACCAATTCACAGGCTTTTTCTGCCAATTAAAAAAGAATCACGTAAATCGGACCAAAAATGTTGGAGAAATCGGTGCAAAGAAAATAAATGCTCATCTATTGCAAACTTCTTTCTTTTTTGAAGTCAGTTTTAAATTAAATTGAAACGGAAAGTCTCTTACAATGATTTATAAGCAACAAATAAGATCAATGCAATTTGACCTTAAGACTGGCCTTAGTACTTGCTTTGTGGCATGATTTCCAAGTTTAAACTTATTTAAGGTTAATTCTGAGATCTTTACCTTCTGCCATATACCAACTGCACCAGAGAAATTGTTATAAGTCTGCCTGGGCAAAAAAAGGTGCCACTATCGCTATAGCAACCGGAAAAAAATGACGATCCGAAGCTCATGCTGTTGGCTGTTGCAATATTTTTTGAGAGATTTTCGGATAATTTTGGACTTACATAACGGTTAGTGGTATTCCTTCACGTAAGAACTTTGTTTTACTTTTCTGGGCGATTTGGCCAACCGTTTACATTATATGACCTTTGGTTGGGACACAACTATAGTTTTATTCTTTATATTCTATTTTATAAAAATATGTGCCTGTTAATGACATTAAAAATATAGGTATTGAATGACACGCAAGTGCTAATGAAAAATAGCCAGACACTGTGATCGGTCGTGACGAACCCAAACCACTCCTGCAGGTAGCGTGATGCCAATAATAATATCATTCAATGTTACGATTTAAAACACCATGGTATAACATTATCCTGATTTTAGTCAACTTCTAACGCTGACTCTATTATTGTTTTATTCAGAATTCTTGGGTATCGTTGTGTTAACGGGGGTTAATTCGTTTTTGGACATCCTAAACACATATCTGTAGGGTCAGTGATCAAAAGACTTTACATAGATTAGTCACATGTTGTGATAGAATGTAGGATTGTTGATGCCCATCATCCTAAGTTTGGGGTGATCGGCTACATTGACAACTTGTTACTTCTCAAACTTCATGGGAAGTGATGGGATCAGCCCGGTAATTTATCAGAAATTTCAGTGCACATTTCATCAGAGGCTTACAACTTAAATGTAAAATCTAAACCATATTGTCAACACAACATTGTATGACATAGAAAGAGATCTATCATTTTTTGTGAAACTGTTACAATAAACGTGTGTACAATGCTGTGTTATGCACGTTAGTTTTAATTTCGCAAAGCTATTGTTAGGAATGTGCCTGGGCGTAGAGACAAAAGGGAAGGGGAACTGACCGGCGACTGCTGCCACCTCCTTTGCCCCGACATGTAAGAAATCAGTAAGAGATAAAGAACTCGCAATCAGTTGCCTGCGCTCCTGAAAATCGAGTTGGTCGAGGCTGTTGGTCCTAGTCCCGCGCACCGCCTGGACGGGCGCGCTCAGCGACATGTCAACTACGCGTCGCCATGTCGTACAGACGGCATCTTCACTATTGTAATAACACCAATTGCACTGTCAATGAACACTAAACAAAGGCACACTAGATGTGAAACCGACGCGAACAACGCCGATCACGACGTTTTCATTGCGAAATGCCTGCGCCGCTAGAGACGCTCAACGGCAAACTGGCGTGCGGGCGCCGCCGGTATCGCGGGGCAGAGTGGGGGCCCGGCTGCCTGCCTCTGTCCCTCCTGCATGTTGCAATGCACTCAGCTCGCCTCTCGGGCTGTAGTTGGTGAGACGACGAGCGAGTATCTGCCGCGCCGCGCGCCGTCACGTCAACACAGACACAACCGGCCCACAACGAACTACGGTACGTCGCGTCGTGGCGGCGGCGTCAGGCCCGCCGGAATTATGAACGTTTTGCTCTATTTGTATTGTAACATTAATTTGTACGCAGATACTGACAACTTCGATTATATGATACCTTTGTTTGGTACTCGTGTTTTACAAGCGTATTCATATTATAGTTTTACATGGAGTTACTTAATTATGTGAACAATCAAGCCTCGAGTAATAAATGGTAGAGTCGTTATAAGTTCAAGGTTGACTTGATTATTTGCAGGTAAATTGATGAGTTTCATACTGTGGAGAGTCAATGATGTTGGGTTTCCTTTTAGGTGGCGATGAAAAAGGTGCGTATGTGTGGATACAACTTTTAAATGGTAGAATGAGATTAAGAGTCACACTAGGATAATTATTATGATTGTTAGTGCCAAAAGGCTCTTAACTGAACATGGAAATGGGGAATTGACGGTCAAGTGTTAAATATGGGCGAACTCCAATTCAGCTACAGCCTAGGCACTATGGCAGCAGTTTGTAGGATTATGACACATACCAGTAATCGGGCCTTTTTGAAGGTGTTCAGTGTGAAAATATGTGGTTAAAGCAAGCTGGAAGGAATTTAAGGAAACTTATAAACAAAAGTACACCCTCAAAGCGGTAGCGAAACTGCGAGCTGGCGAAGTCTCAAATGATGAACACAAGACGGTCTGACACTCAAGAGTCGAGATGTGGTAGAGCTGACTACACTACACAGACACAAAAAGCCGTTGACCTAAAACAGGGTTTAGATCAACCGAGTATAGTAAGACGGTGAATATTCCAAGTGTGGTGAATGGCCAAAACCAAAACTATAAAGAATAGCGAAAAATACGTAAAGGAGTTTCGGCGCTTAGATAAAATTTAAAACTATCATTAGATATTTGCCTATTACAAATTACTTATTTATTTACATATAATTTATTGTACACCACAAAAATACATAACATGAGAAAAATACATCAAACACTAAAAATATACAATGGGCGGCCTTATCGCTTTCTGCGATCTCTTCAAGGCAACCTTGGAATGGACAGCGATTTTCCTGGACATAAAATGGGGCTGTCGTTGGTGCAAATATTATGTATACAATACACTAAAATAGATACACAGATATATACATAACCAAAATTATAAATACATACATAAATTATATAAGCGACGAAAATAAAAGAAGACAGTAGATGAGTGCAGTAAGGACAACAAGATCACAACGACAAGTAGTGTTCCTTCACGAGTCTTTTGAACACATGTAACGACTGCGCGCGTTTAATTTCAACTGGCAATGCATTCCACAAACGAGCAGCCTGGGCAGTAAAGGATTTATCAAAGAAAGTTGTGGAATGCATAGGCATTTTGAGCTTCAAGTTACTACTAAGTACTTATTATATTTATTAAAAAAAAAAAAACTTATTATAACCAATATACTGGTTTACCAGCTCTTTTAATGATTAGTAAAAAAATGTTATTATTTATAACTTTCTGTGTCAAAAAAGATTGAACCTGGGAGGCAGGAAAAGTTTTCCTCAGCAGGCATTTTTAATTGACGTTCAAAACAGCGTACCTAACCAAAAATCCAATTTATTAAAAAATACAGTTAATCAAGTTGGTATTTTTGCCGCTTGTGATGAGACTCTAAATTTTACTTCTCTTATACAAAATTACTAATAGTTATGACTATTGCCCTGGTAAAAATATGAACCAGACAGCAAGGTGGAAGCGCGAGGTTGTCTGCCTTAGGTGCGCCAGACGTACATTTAAGTATCGCCGGGCTATTTTAATGCACCCCAACTATTTCATACCCAGTCTACATTGCAAGGTAGATACTTTTGAGGTTGTTTTCTTACAGCCAAAACAGACTGACATATCCAAACAGCTGAAGTCCGAAACTTTAGTAAGTATATTGTGAAAGGATGTTTTGAAACTTGATTTACCCTTTTAGGCGAGAAAATTGATGCGAGAAGCACATACATGGGCACATACATACATACATATATGGGCAGCGGGGTTATTGCGTAACAATCTAACTTCATTTTGACAGTTCAACAATATTCATTGCGTTATTTGTTGTTGGGCAGACAATTTTTTCGAACATATGAGGCAATGGATTAGCAATACCCTTCAAAATGATACAGATTGTGATTGATATGTTACGCAACTATGGTTTTTCTGAATAGGGCGATGCATGCGGAAAGCTGTGGAAGTAATGCTGTGGCACAACTTAGGAAAAGTGTGGCCAACAGTGGACCAGCAGCCTCAAGTCTATTGACATAGTTGACGTAGACAGATAGAAATGGGTTAACAAGAATGCCTTTGGCTGTGTTGTAGGTACAACTCGTACATAATGCCAGAACCCACATATTGGATAGGCGCATGTCACGGAACATAAATTATGTCATGTCGTAATGCAAAATATCGTGATACACACCCATAATTCTATTAGATACTCTTGTTTGACTTGAGTAAAATACATTTTAAGGTTTAATTAATTTTAGCATCACAAATAGCTTTTACCCTTTACATTATTTCAATACCTAAGCATAATTTGTGAAATTGCTGTGTCAATGGAAGTATTATGAAATAGACAATATTTTTGTCGTCAAACCTATAAACAAAGCCTACACAATGGTCGTATACTTGTTCAGAATTTACATAACACTTCGTGGTACAAACATTTCGTTTGCCACTTTCGCTGCGAAGTGTCGACCCGTGACCATCCAACTCTAATAACTGGTTGTCTATTTTCCATTACACTAACTTTAAACTAAAAAACTGGCCAAGAGCGTGTCGGGCCACGCTCAGTGTAGGGTTCCGTAGTTTCCCGTCCGTCACAATAAGTGTTCCCACTTATGAGTTTAAAAGTGGGTATCCATCCATCGTATACGATTATACTACAAACTAGGGATGTTATGGATATGAAATTTCGGATACGGATTAATTACGGATATAGGAATGATTATTATACCGGATACGGATACGGATACGGATATGAAATTATTTCGGATTATCCGTTAGTTTCGGATAATTTCGGTTACGGTTATTAATTTTTTTAGGAATTTCAAAAGTACAATACACATGGTTAATAAAATAGTTTTATTTATATGTAACTATTTGGTAGGAATTACAATCAGTCTGTGAGTTATTACAGCTATTTAAATTAAAAATGATTATAATAATAAATGTTGAGTGTTATCTAAATCTAATCTACCTAAAATGAAAATGTAATAATAAAATTATTACTTATAACTATAAGTGCTTATTTAGTAATTTCGTATTCAAAGAAAATATTAAAATTAGATTTAAATTTAGAATGCACATTGCAAATATTTATTTACTATGATTTAAGTTTAACATAACAATCATAGCTATCTTTATCTTCGTGTCTCAATTAGGCTCCGCCCCTATCCGATATTATCCGAAACTTTTATTTCGGATTCGGTTACGGTTACGGATAATTTTTTATATCGGATATCCGATAGTTTCGGTTACGGTTACGGAGCTCCCTAACATCCCTGCTACAAACAGTCCAGAAATTATTTTGTACAACTTTTTGTCTTTTTTGTACAAAAACTGTTGTTTCCATCAAGTTCAAAATAATTTTCCTAGAAAGTCCTTATAAAGTTCTACTTTTCAGATTTTTTTCATATTTTCTAAACTTATGGTTCAAAAGTTAGAGGGGGGGGGACACATTGTTTTTTACTTTTGGAGCGATTATTCCCGTAATTATTGACATTATCAAAAAATGATTTTAGTAAACCCCTATTCATTTTTAAATACCTTTCCAACAATATATCACACGTTAGGGTTGAAATTAAAAAAAAAATCACTTCCCACTTTACATATAGGGGGGCTACCCTAATAAAAATTTTTTTTCCAATTTTTATTTTACCACTTTGTCGGCGTGATTGATATACATATTGGTACCGAATTTCAGCTTTCTAGTGCTAACGGTCACAGAGATTAAGCGAGGACGGACAGACGGACAGACAGACATGGCGAAACTATAAGGGTTCCTAGTTGACTACGGAACCCTAAAAATTGGCACAATAATTTATTGGACTTATTTTGTTACTTTCTTCTTTGAATACAATGCATAATCAGCATATGCAGCTCACTGCTGGAACACAGGCTTCCTCTCTATGAAGAGGGGGTCATAATCCACCACGCGGGCCCAGTGCGGGTTGGTGGATGTCACATGCCTTCGAATTTTTGGTTCTAAGACATGCCGGTTTCCTTATGATGTTTTACTTCACCGTTTTGAGAGCAGTGGTGATGAAATTAAATACATAAAGCAAAGTGCCTGCCTGAGTTAAGTCGGGGCTGATTCCATTGGACCACCACTGCTCACCGAATACAATATTTTACAATATTCATTATTGTTGGCCCAAAAATGTTCTGTTGTCAGATTTACTCTGTTCGCTCGCTGATAGAATATTAATACACTCTCAGGTTAAAGCGCACTCAAGTAGGACTGTCTCATCAAAATCCTAAATTGTTATTAACATTAATTGACCTGGAACTTTATCCAAAGAGAACCTACAATACCTGGGGAGAGGGTAGCTGCTCCGGTAGCGATCTAATCTTCAGTTACTTTAGTTTATTACTCAAATAAATGTTATAAATTCCTTTAAATATTCTATTCTATTATCAATAGCGGTTATTTATCACCGATTGTTTCGTGAATCTGCGGTAAATACATAGTTGCAACCATAGAAATATTAAAAACAGAAACAACTTCTTTCTTATATCTATGGTTGAAAAAAAACGACATAAATATTTCAAGTTTTTTAATGATTTCTTCAGCTATATACATATTTTTAGTGTGCCTTTATTTTCTACTAATCCTTTGAGGCTTCGCATGGGATTATTCTTATTTAACGAAGGTATAGGCAAGTTGTTAATATTGATATTTAGCAAAACAATTGTATTGGGCTTGTTAAAAAGGTTGACCTTCATGAATAAGTTATGGCAATGGTAAGACCGGTGCGTGGAACATGAAAAACGTGCATTTATCGTTTAGGTCTACAGCAGTGCGATTCTGTAACCACCTCACCGTGAAAACTTAGGTGAAGTGAGCGTGGAGTGAGTTGTCAATAGTGTCAATTCCTAGCAAAAACAAACTCACTTCACCTAAGTTTTCACGGTGAGATTTTTACAGAATCGACCGGTTGGTTTGGGGCAAAGTGAATATTTAAAAAAAATCTGGTAACTCTGCACTACGTAGAGTATTATATTATCTGTGCTCAGCACTCAACCTACTACCTTACATATCATGCTTAACGTTCCTATACCCGCGCAATAGTCTGTCAGACCGACAAAATATTCTTTGGTAATTTTTTTTCGTTTTTAGGGTTCCGTACCTCAAAAGGAAAAAACGGAACCCTTATAGGATCACTTTGTTGTCCGTCTGTCCGTCCGTCTGTCAAGACCCTTTTTCTCAGGAACGCGTGGAGGCATGAAGCTGAAATTTATATCAATTACTCAGGTCTACTGTCCCTTGAAGCTGTGAAAAAATCAAACTTCTAAGCCAACGCAATCAAAAGATACAGCCGTTTATGCCGCAAATTTTCGACACTTGCAAGGGAATCAAAACCTACAGGGTGCTTCCCGTGAACTCAGAATCTTGAAATTTGGTACGAAGCAACGTCTTATAGCATAGATAAAGGAAAAATTACGAAAACCATAAATTTTTAGTTACATCACATAATATATTTTTTTTTAATAATTTTAAACTTACTACCCATTTCCTCATAAACGCGTAGAGGTATTAAATTGAAATTCATACCAAATACTCAGGTCTATAATACCTTTAAGCTGTAACAAAATCAAACTTCTATGTCAACGCAATCAAAAGAAACAGCAATTTAAGCTGCATATTTTGAAACTCGCAAGTACTCGCAAGGGAATCAAAACCTAAAGGGTACTTCCAGTCGACCTAGAATCTTGAAATTTGGCATGAAGCAACGTTTTATAGCACACATAAAGGAAAAATTCCGAAAACCTTAAATTTTTAGTTACATTACAAAATATATATTTATGTTTTAATAAATATAAACTTATTACTTTTTTCCTCATGAACGCGTAGAGCTATCAAGTT
Organism: Luperina testacea; assembly: GCA_927399505.1. Classification (NCBI taxonomy): domain Eukaryota; kingdom Metazoa; phylum Arthropoda; class Insecta; order Lepidoptera; family Noctuidae; genus Luperina; species Luperina testacea. The sequence goes on from OV656758.1 coordinate 10,379,366, forward strand.
GAAATTCATATCAAATACTTAGATCTAATTGCCTTTAACCCGTGAAAAAAAAAAAAATTCTAAGTCAACGCAAAAACGCAAAACGCAAAAGTACAACCATTGATACCGCATATTTTGAAACTTGCAACTACACGCAAGGGAATTAAAACCTAAAGACCACTTCCCGTTGACATAGAATCTCGAAATTTGGTAAGAAGCAATAGCTTACAGCACAGGTAACAGAAAAATTCAGAAAAGCTTAAAATTTTAAGTAGTTATACCACAATTTCATTTTGCAATAAAAATACCATAGTTATGACTCGATTGTCGTAATGAACGAACTTTGTAAACCTTGCAGGTTTGTACGGAACCCTCGGTGCGCGAGTCCGACTCGCACTTGGCCGGTTTTTTATAAATTTTACCGTTTTGTATTTCCTGTTAGGTTAGGTTAGTATATTCTAGGGTGCAAAGTACGTTCGTGCGAGAGTAGCACGTGCACAACAATTGGTCTATGAGACCAATGCGGGTATAGGATCCAGGGTTTATATTCGGTGACTTTGTACTAAGCTGAATTGATGACACTTCTGCTTTAAATGAGTTGTTTGTTTATGCTCATGAGGTTCTCTTTTAGATTTGTAAGTTTGCTTTTGTATGTTAGAGGAAGAAATATATTTATGCTAATATTTTGTAAACTCTTACGAAAATATTACTATTTCAGAGACTGAAATGAAAGACTATTACTCAGTAAATTTACTAATTGGGTTTATCTTATTCATGATATTCCCAAGTTTCTGTAAACATAATTTCAACATAGTATGTACTGAATTTGGGTTCCGAACTTTCGGTCTGTGAGACCGTGCACGGGCATAGGTGTTACGAAATTTGGCGTGGGTATACGAAGGCTAACAGATGTTCTAACATCTGTTAAACACGATTTGCAAGATAGTACATAATCTATATTTTAGTGCACTACGGACTGGCATTTCATAATTTTCATTTAGTAATATTGATAAACTAATCAAAACAGCGAAATTTATATATCACTCTACTTGCGACGTTGCCAACTTTCAGAATGCACTCTTTTGTTACAAACGTCAATCTACATAATTATGTATTAACGAAATGGATCTTAAATATAACTGGCGAAATTTGGGAGTAGGAACAACGCCTCTGCCTGACCCTCCGTAGAATAGAGGCGTGATGTTATGCTGCGTATTCAACCTTTTAAACTTTCTGGGTAGAAAGAAAGTTTAAACAATTTCGTCAAACGTCTAGAAGTCGTTACTTATATCGTTTAATGAATAAGTAAGCAAGTCCGTCTGTCTCTGTCACAGGGCTATATATTTTGTACCTAAGTTAAAACACTTGAAATTTTCTCAAAATATGTACTTAACTACTAAATAAAATTACAAATGAAAAGAGTTTTTACTAAAGTATTAAAAAAAAATGTAGTGTTAAGTAAATATTTTACGGTGGAACGGAACCCTTCGTGTGCGAGTCAGACTCGCACTTGTTTTATGAGATCTACAAGGATTTAGTAGTCTAAATCCTTGTAGATCTCTACATTAAATATGATAATGATTCAGGAACTTAGTATAACAGATAAGAAAACAATAACATGTGAACAGAAATCAACTGCTAGCAATTTCAACGCTAGAGTGGCATTTAACGCCACCCATGAATGACAAATAAACACGTTACGACTAGGTTCAATCCTAACATTACATTTATTGAGTACTTAATTAATAACTCCGTAAGGTGGACTGTAAGTACTTACAAAAGGGTAATCAACAGATGCTATACCCAACACACAACATAACGCAAAACTAGCAATGAAAATGTCGATGGGATGCAATAATTGAAGAATTTTCATTCGCATCTAAAACGTGGATGGAAAATGTAAAGTTGATTTCAGCAATGTTTACGATAGCAAAAAGTAAAAGTAAAGTAAAGTAAAAGTTTTTCATACTTTACTTTTTTTTCATATTTTTTTTTTTGTTTATAAACAATAATATATAGGCGTACATACTCAAGATTACTAAGGAGGGAATGTGACTTACAGTAAACTTCGTCTATCATTTCAGAATCACTGCTCGTTTCATCGTCTACTGGCCTGTGCCTCGTTTTAACCTTTTGATTTCTAACATCCATATTGCCATGCTGTCGATCACAGTACACTCAGCTGCCCACTGCCAATACACACACCAAATATTAACATCTTACAATATACTTTGATATCCTAGTTGTACAATATTTTAAATAACACTAAGACATTACGCATTGAATTTTGAGATTAGATAGCAATTGATAGCATCAACTTATCAAAATGTTTTTCTATTGGTGCTTGATCGTATTGATTTCGTCACAACAAATAGCGATCAACTTATTTACAAGGTCAACAAAATATTTTAGGTACTTATTTACCACATTAAAAAATAATGTACCTAATGTTAGTTAAGTATACACACAAGAAAGCAAAATGTGCAATATGATGAGAAATTAACATAAGCAAAGATGGTCACAAAATGGTTAATACTTCTTTCTTATCTGCTTTTATCACCCAGCGCCGTAAGGACCGGACGGTAGACGGGCAGACGCTACAATATAACAAACTAACAACACAGTCGCGGTTTCCCGTCTTACTTTCCTGAAATTCAGTTTCACAATAAATACGTGTGATACTTGTTTTCTTTCTGTTTGGCTCTCGTGATGCTTAGTGGCATAAAATAATAAGTTTAAACCAGTTAGGTACCTACCACAAAAATTATCAGAATTGACGGGGTATAAAAATGTAAAAAAAACGAGCTTGAATGAACACAGTGTTCGCTTTTGATGATGGGCTCGGTTAGATTAAGCGTGCAGTCCCTTTTTTATAAATAGATGTATTGCCCTAGAAAATAAGCGAACCATATTTTCATGCTAGCATGCTAGCGTTAAATGCAAGCAGTGAAGCTTAATACAAACATTAAATAGATTCGAAATACCCTATATACATACTCTCTTAAATAATATAACGAATCGTAACATTTCTATGTAACGTTTGCCTTATTTCTATAAGGCATTCGTGACATAGATGAAACTTTAAAAAAATATGTGGAATAATGGGAAAAGCGGCGATTTAAGATATCGATTACCTAGAACATAACTCTAGGACAGTCCGACGCAGTTTATCATCGGCGACGTTATTTTCATAAAGCATTAATGGATACTTGTACCCATTGGAATAAACTGCACAAAACTACATTGGATCGTTTGGTTAACCCTAACTTCTAGAAAAAGCATCTCAAAGAAGAATATTTACTACAAATAGTATTAAATAACAAATCCCCTAAGGCAATAATATAATCAGAAAGAGATGGCACTCTCACCTGCTCTAGTGTACACTGGGAAATCGCCGTCGGATCGACTGTGAGTAAGCATGGGTCCGTAGCACCGCCAAGGCGGTCGGTCGCGCAGCGCCCGTGGGCCCTCCACGGCCGTTCACCTACGCCAGCCCATCAGCACAATAAACACGGCACTCGGGCCTACATCTACGTAGCACTCTCAGCGTGGCGTCCAGCTCACAGAACTCACGTCAACTCACCGATGGCGGCGCCACATAGACGGCGAGAGCGGACGGAGGCTGCGCGGCGCATCTCGCGCGCATCCCTCACCCTTTCTGTTTCTCTAAGCGGCGCCCGTCTCCCGCCGCCACGCAGGCCCTCCGTCCCCCATGCAAACACGTGTACTGTATTAACGTGATCCTTTCTATGTAGTAAACGCCCAATATTATGATATGTATGCTGATATGTATAGTAATGTCGTGATCTCTAATACTCAGGTGATGAGAGAATGATATTGATCGATTTAAATCGTAAAACTCTCATTCATAAAAAGATGGAAGTTGCTAATGTCGTAATTTATTTAACATAAGTACAGTATTTTATGCATGTTTAGTTTAAAAAACTTATAAGTACATAGATAAATTTGAACATACATACTTCCAACACGGTTCTGACTTTTTTGTCCATACTACTTTCTCAATTATATTTTTTCTGCATTATTATTTCCTGAGCACCTTTCAGCCACCCCTTTAGTTAATGTTTCATGAATAAAAGACCGAATACTTTTTTGATCCCTTTTTTCGCGATTTATAATTCGTTTTTACAAGTAATTAATTTATAAAATCCAGTTTATTCTATTATTTATATTTTCAGGCAGTTCAGAAAACAAGATTATTTGTGTTAGATGTTAAAATTTCTTCATTGTTTCATAAAGTTTTAATGTAATTACATGTTCACAAATATTTATTAGAACATAATTTGGAGTGTTGCTACAAATCATAGTGATAAACTGTGACTGGTAGGCCTGGTAATAAGCAGATTTTCTAGACATCATGGACATAATTCCACACTGGACAAGGCATATCTGTGTGTAGAACCCATTATGAATTTGATATAGTTTGACAAAAATCTTGTACTCACTTATGTCACCATTAGCTGTTGCCGAATCAAATGGAATAGATAAATGACGACCACCTTTTCCCCCAGGATGCACACCCAGATTTGATTTGTCCTCGTTGTCACCTATGCAAAATATATAAGGCTTTTATGTACATGTCAAAAGGAAGCAAAAGAATCTAAATTCGAAGCTATAACCAAGTCTAGTTTTATGAGGTGGAAAAAAATAAACTTTATTTGATACTTTTATTGTAAGTAATTAAATTGATTTACATACAAGCTAAAACATTAATTTATATCACAACTTCAATTCAAATTATAACATTCCATAGTGGATTATCAATGTAAGAAACATAATCTGAATAGTCCATATAGTCATGCATGCTTCCAGCTCCTTGATTCCGAGTTCTATTTTTCTTGTCCTGCTCCGCAACATAGAGTTTCTTGTAAAATTCCTTCCAATTACTGACATCTGATTGAAAATTACATTCAAAATCTCTTTTACATAAAGAATACCACAATCTATTGTTTTCAAGTAAAACTCTCAGTCTTGTACTTGTTTTACAGCAATTGAGGATGTCCACCACAGACAGGTTGAGCATAATTTTCAAGAGCACTTCCTCTGGTAGCCCAATTAAACTTGCACTAGCATAACCATGGTGACTTAAAATAGTGCTTTTGATAGCAGATACAGTTTTATTTTTAAAAGTTGTTGAGAAATGTTTTAGGTCCCGAAATATCATTGGAATTGATGTAGCTTGGGGTGAAACCACATAGCGGCTGATGGGTACACAAATAGAATAAGTATCAAAGTTTAATTCATTGATCACTAAATTCACTAACACAGTCGCTCCCAGTGGGCTCATGATTAATTTAAGTGTGATACTTTTAAATCCAGACATTATGAATGTAGTTTCGTATATTCCAGAGGGTAACTTCCATTTAGATAATTGCATGGTATCAAAAGATTTCAGGGGATCCATCACCTCCATGTCACTATTAACAAGTACAAATCCATTCTCTATCATTAATACTATGATCAAAACAAATAAAAAATCTTTTTGGATAGAATCGTAACTTTTGCTCTCAGATAAAATTCGTTTTACAATTTCATGCAACAGGGGTGATATCTTCTCTGTAGTACTTTCCTCTAATGTGATTTCCATGGTTCGTCACGTCAATTTTACTTTAATTCATCTTGAAGGGAATTATTCAGAACTAACAAGAATTTTCGGGCAAATTAATTTAGCTGAACAACGATTGTTTACCTAAAATGAAATGTCATTGTCGAATCGAACAGGCACAGGCCCCAAACGTCAAATTTCGCAGCCGATAATGACATGACGCGTTGCGTTTACGAAGGTAGTGTTTTTATAAACTCTTATGATGATATAAAATTGTATGATTTTAGCACGAATATTTTATTTATAGTATAGAAATAAAATGATATAGAAATAAACGAATTGTATAATGTTATTCTAATTTCAAAATTACGCAAAACAATCTGGAAATAAAAACTTCGTATCGTATCCCTCTGTTGTTTTAATAATACATAAAAAAAAACTATTCTAATAAAACAAAAAAGCGTACTTCATAAATGTTAAGGCTAAACAAGCCAGTTTTTGGCAATTTGATTTATGAAAAATGTGATTGAGACAGTAACAGTAAGAAGTAAAGGAGCAAAACCTATCTTTAGATTATTAAAATATTTGTAAATATATGATTCCTTAAATATTATCCCTTACAAGCCCACAGTAATAAATATTTACAGAACAAGTTGTTTCTGGTTCCAGAAAGGAGCCCATTCTAAGCTATTAAAATAAATAGAAGTAATCAAACATACTTTCATGATATTATGATTCCACTATTACTTGTTAATTTTGGCTGTTTTCATTTTGCAAGTTTTATACAATGTTCAGCTTTCCGTGATTAAAACCTGTTTTAACTGTCATTTCAAACATGTGCATTCTTTTTATAGCATTTTAATCATTGTTGAATGAAAGAAACTAAATCTGTTACAATTAAAACAAAATAACTTTAGATTTGTGGTTATTCTCCAGAGAGGATTATTAGACAGCAAGTATTTATGTTGGCCACTAACAATGAAATTGAGTTTTACACTAGTAGAATGTCACATGAATTTCTTGCTTGTTGGGTTTATCTGGGCCACAAAAGCTAATGAGTAGATTTCAGTATAGCCAGAAGAATTTGAAAATAATGATGAGAGAAGAGTTATAAAAAAAGTTAAATAAAAATATCCTGCTATAATTAATTTTATGAAAGAAGAGTCCTACAAGAAACAAAACTCATCATCATTATCATTTCAGCCAAGACGTCCACTGCTAGACAAAGGCCTCCCCCAAGCACGTCCACTTCGACCGGTTCTGTGCTTCTTGCATCCAACGGGTTCCTGCGGCCTTCACAAAACAAAAAAAAACTAGTAGGTCCATAAAGTAGCAACTATTTTTGTTATAATACATATAAGTATATGATTTAAAAGTTTATTCATGTTATCACTGTAAATACATTAAATATTAGAATAAATTTAAGGACCTTCTTTTCTTGTCATTAGATTTTTTATATCACATTAATACTATAAAGGCGAAAGTTTGTGTGTGTGTGTGTGTATGTTTATATGTTTGGTACTTCTTCACACTCAAACGACTAGACCAATTTTGATAAAAGTTTGTATGGAGGTAACTGACACCCTCGATTAACATTTAAGCTACTTTTTATCCCAATATTCCCACGGGGTCGACATTTACGCAGGTGAAACCGCGGGGCGCAACTAGTCATAAATAAAAATGACTAGTAAATGTACAGCCTACTGAAGAATACAATTTTGATAAATATAAACGTTACATGTTTGATGCAGCAGTTAAATACAAGCCAAAAGTAGATATTTACAATTTGTTATTATTTTAATTAAGTACTAATTTAATGATGACATTGACATATCCTAGCTACAATGTAAATTAAAATCCTAAGTGGTTTTCACAAGCTGTTGTAAGTTCAAAACTTTAAAACATGTTTTTGAAATTTCATACTGAAATCATATGCAATAAATTGTAGGACATAATATAAATAAACAATGTTTTACTTTAAATCAACAGTAGCAGTGAGTGTACGGTAATTGACGAGATTGTAAGTTTTTAGTACTAGGGCTAACAATAATGGCAGCACTCCCCTGTCTAATGAGGTTATTCGTAATCAAAAACTTCGCGATCCGACTTCCCAAACAATTCATATTAAATATAATATAATAACACAATAAGACGCTTACCAATACTTCCACTATTCGCTAGTTTCTTGTTGCTCTTTAGAGAACCATCCAAGTTATGATTATTCGAACTTTTATCGTTGTCACTAGCCATTGAAAGGATTAAAGTGGTTAATGTAACAGATAAAAAGTATCACAATATATTGTCCATTTCAAACATGTTTTATATTTTCACTAGTATGTAAAAATGACTATAAAAGTAAAAAAAGCACTCTTTCAGAGGTAAATCATGTTTACACCCTCTGTTTCAGACAGATCAACAGATGACAGAAAGTCAGAAACTAACCATAACAAAAGATGCGTTCAAATTTAAAAAAAATATATACAAGTATATACACAATAAAGGATAGTGTAGGATGTATGAAAGTTGTTGTCAGTTTCGATACAGTCATATCAACCACGGAACAGAAAAAACAGATATCAACTGCATTAGAACGGCATCTGTGGCATCCAAACTGCAATTTCACTGTTGATGTGCATTTAAAATGCAGTCCATCTGTTTCATCGAATGCCAGTTGGATCGTCTACGCGGCCCTGTGGCCAGGTGGATTCCGTCAATAAATTATTGTTTTAGCCAATGTTTAAGTCCTAGACTATTTAGCTACAAGATCGAAGTCATCAATTTATTAATAAGCCTGGATTTTCTTTATCATACAGCAATCAAAGCTGCAAAGATATATTTCGCATTCAATACAACTGCGGACCTCTCGTTAGTGAGTAGTATATTCCTTGCTGCGGACTTAGACTGCATTCTACTGGACGTCTTCAATTAGTAAATACATTCAAATCTAAACAACCTACCCGACTAATAAAACAAAACAAAATGTCTCGACTGTCAGCACATAATGATTTTGTCAATTTTCTTTCTAGTTTAAAATTTTATATGGTAAAACAAAGTTAACAATGGTATCACAGACTAGGGATGTTATGGATATGAAATTTCGGATACGGATTAATTACGGATATAAGAATGATTATTATACCGGATACGGATACGGATACGGATATGAAATTATTTCGGATTATCCGTTAGTTTCGGATAATTTCGGTTACGGTTATTAATTTTTTTAGGAATTTCAAAAGTACAATACAAATAGTTAATAAAATAGTTTTATCTAAATGTAACTATTTGGTAGGAATTACAATCAGTCTGTGAGTTATTACAGCTATTTAAATTAAAAATAAGTATAAATAAATGTTGAGTGTTATCTAATCTACCTAAAATGAAAATGTTATAATAAAATTATTACTTATACTTATTTAGTAATTTCGTATTCAAAGAAAATATTAAAATTAGATTTAAATTTAGAATGCACATTGCACATAATTATATATTTACTATGATTTAAGTTTAACATAACAATCATAGCTATCTTTATCTTGTGTCTCAATTAGGCTCCGCCTCTATCCGATATTATCCGAAACTTTTATTTCGGATTCGGTTACGGTTACGGATAATTTTTTATATCGGATATCCGATAGTTTCGGTTACGGTTACGGAGCTCCCTAACATCCCTGTCACAGACCATGGGTAGCAATGGGTTATTTTTTTTTTCCGCTAAGGTAGCCCGCGAAATTCAAATTTTCTTACGTTTTTTGCAATTTGCTGGTCAATATTAAGTTGTACGTTGATTAATATATGAATCGCGGCCGTAACTAACATGTATTTACAGAAATATGATCATTAAAGTCATCAACACAACTCTCTAAGACCACGTAAGTCCGAAGAATGATAATTTCATGAAACAGTTATTCTTTGGACTGTGCAACCATGAGATTTCATACAACATTTCTGCACTGTTTGTTTTGGTTCTAAGAAAAAAATACTTACTTTGTGATCGGTTTTGTAGTGATTAATGATAACATTACTACGTAGTTGAAAGAAAATATCATTGAGATCGAACTAAGGCCGCATTCCGAATTAGGTATAATCGCTCATAGCCAGCGCCAGAGCGCTCACATCCTCTCAAATGCGTTCCGATTTACCCTGCGTTCTGAGTTGGGAAATAATCTATTTGAACGTGTACGTGAAATCGGAGCGCATGTGAGATTATGTGAGCGCTATGAGTGATTATAGCTAATTCGGAATGCGGCCTTAGATATTACGATTATTTATTATGACAGCTGAGAGCTGTCAACAATTCGGAACGCTCGTGAACACGCTCACAGTGCTTACTCAATGTAAAAACGATATTATAACAGTACTTACTTGTATAAATACCACATTTCTTCTTCAGTTCTTCTTCTTTGGTTAGGTGGCCACTGTCAGCCAGAAGCACAATTTTGAAAATGCCACGTTAGTTTAATTTAAAGATGATGCCACAGAGTACATTTTTATAATGATGATGCAACTCAAAACAAAACACAAACTGACACATCCACACACATTGCTGTCATTTTTGACAGCGCTCATGGTGATATTATTCTAAGGCATGGTCGGCGTTATTGCAAGATGGCGCATGTCATGACGTCATATATGACGGTTCACGGGACATCGTTATCGCGCTCACGCTGAAATTCGGTACGGGTTTAAGCACGCTCAAAACGATTATTTCCCAACTCGGAACGCAGGGTAAAACTTTGACTAGGTATGTACAGACGCCAGCACATCAAGCTATTACAATATGTCAAATTTCTTTAATAGATTTTCAACTTTATCGCTAAAGCTTAAGGTTCAAAGTTGATTGGGAAAATTTGACAGTTTCGGGTAGATTGATGTGCTGGCGTCTGTACCTAGCTGGGTCTTAGAGGATGGATAAATGCTAGATCTGGGTACTTATTAGGTTTGAATTCCCATTCTATTATTATACTCTACGGTTCCCACAATCCCACCACTGCCCACCAGGGCATTCAATCTTAGTAAGTACAAAAAAAAGATGTTATTGTCGAAAAATAAGATTTAAGTAAGTATTAAATTATGTTGAATGGCAAACGTTAGAAAACGAATTTATTAATGTTGGTTTTTAACTTAGTAATATTATAATTTAGTGCTTTCTTCCATCTCAGGAATACAGATAGCGCTTTCGGCGAGATAATAATACCATAATTATAATAAAAATGAAAGGTTATTCACACTAAAAGTTATTTTTTTTGCCATTTCAGGTAATTTTTGATTTTGACTGAAGACCAAAGAGTATAGCTGGCAACACTGCTCACAATATTCTCAAATTCACTACTGTTGATAAAAACTATCTATGCTTGAGAAATACGAACGAAAAAAATATTTTTAGCAACTAAATACGTTTTAATTAAATCGAACAGTTTTATCTTTTCCCCAAAACAAATAGGTTTTTTATGCATTTACATTAATATAACAGTGGCTGCTGATGTGATATTCTTGAAATGTCATCGTATATGGCTGGTGTTTTTGATTTAGATTTAGATGTGGATACAGTTACTGTTGGAGATTCAGATGAAGACGATATAATTGATGTCGACGAGGTATTCATAACAATAATATGATGTAAAATTAGTCACCTCATTACTTAACCTAAAACCTTGTTCCATATTCTCATGATTGTCAAGGATACAATTCGTCGCAGTTGATAATATTTATTTGCTTAGAACCAAGTTAAAAATGCCAGAGGGTTATAACATTTTGAAGTATAAAACACCTGTAATTTTTTTATCTACTGTCCCTTTTACTAAATGCTAATTGTTTGTGTTATAAAATCTCTATTATTTTATAGCACGATAAAATTAGATTTTGACTTGATATTAAGTTTTGTTTTCATAGGTGGATTATGAGCCTGAGCTACATGTAAATGCTATTGTAGAGTAAGTAAAACCTTAACATAATAGTTTCCATATAAACTGCATTTAGATAATTAAATATTCCTTAAACTTAAATATTTCTTAAACATTTTCTTTCAGGACTGAAGGATCTGAAACTATTCAATTATGTGAAGATAATGTGAACCCAGGCCAATGCAAACGTCTTGGTCCTCAAGACTTTGAATTACGCAAAGTTTTGGGGAAGGGAGGATATGGCAAAGTGTTTCAAGTTCGAAAAATTACTGGTCCTGATGCAAGTGCACACTTTGCTATGAAAGTTCTGAAAAAAGCTTCTATAGTACGCAATCAAAAAGATACTGCCCATACAAAAGCTGAAAGAAATATTTTGGAGGCTGTGAAGGTAAATAAAGATAGAAGTAATATGTTTATAAGTACAACATACATTATTGATCTATATTTAGTACAAGGAATTGCATTATCAAATAATAATAATTGAATAAATATTTCAGCATCCTTTTATAGTGGAATTAGTATATGCTTTCCAAACTGGAGGCAAATTATACTTAATATTAGAATATTTGAGTGGTGGAGAACTTTTTATGCATCTAGAACGTGAAGGTATATTTTTAGAAGATACAGCATGGTGAGTTCTTTTTTGTGAACATAGGTTTGTTTCAGAATATCCCTGAAATAATCTTATGTAGGTACATAATATTAACACAGTTTATGTACACAAGTTTCAAATATTAACTATTTATTCTGTTTTAGTTTTTATTTGTCAGAAATAATCATGGCCTTAGAGCACTTACACAGCCTTGGTATAATTTATCGTGATCTAAAACCAGAAAATGTGCTATTGGATGCTCAAGGTCATGTGAAACTTACGGATTTTGGATTATGTAAGGAACATATACAAGAAGGAATAGTAACTCATACTTTCTGTGGCACAATTGAGTACATGTAAGTAATAATGTTGGACTTTGGGCCTATTTGTTTCTTGGCTGCAATAGAATTAATTTCCTAAAACATATTAATCTTGTAATACCAACCTCAAAATATGCAAAAATGTTTTAACTTTTCCAGGGCACCAGAGATTTTAACACGAAGTGGCCATGGGAAAGCTGTAGATTGGTGGAGTCTTGGAGCATTAATGTATGACATGCTCATTGGACAGGTTAGTGTTGATTAATTACATACAATAACTTTTTGTTGTCCTCTTGGTGACTCAGTAGGTACAGGTAGAGCTCTAGTATCTTCTATTAGGTATTTAATCAAGCTAGGACCCCTCAGGCATAGGTAATAGGTAAGGGCTGGTGTCCGCAACTCCACGTCAATACGCGTATTTTGCGTACGGGTGGGAAAATCGATCATTCGATCCACCACAGCTCCTCAAGGAAGGCCAGCAACGCCTTGATGTTACTGACCGTCTCACGTAGGGCACCTGGGTTACCGAAGTACTTTGCCCTGTATGTGGTGACCACCGGACAGTTTAGAAGCACATGTGCCGCTGTCTCGTCGTCAACCATGCAGGCCCTGCACAGCACACTGTCTGTCACTCCTATGACAAGGGGATGTTTATTGAATGACCCATGGCCAGTTAAAGCTGCAGTAACTATACGCAGCGTCTGCTTAGTTAGACAGAGAACCTATTTCGTGAGGTGGCCATCCAATGTGGGAAGTGCTTCCCTAGCCTGCCTGCATTCGCCTTGGTCCGTCCATAGTTTGTTGTGATGGTCTTTACTTCCCTGGCTATAATGGCTGAAGCGGCTAGAGAGATGCCAAAGCATTCGGCCTGGAACACTGTTGTGGACCCCCAACGGTGTGGCTATATGTATGTTGAAGTCCTCCGAAAAGATTCCAGCACCTGTGCCACTACCTGTTTTGGATCCATCCGTGAAGATGCGCAGCTCTGCAGGGAGCAGCCCCTCGCATCGGCGATCCTCGTGAAGCTGGATCTTGTATTTTTTATCAAAGATAAATTGTTTAGGAACTCGGGTTCCTAAACGATTTATATATATTTTAACGATTTATATATATTTTACGATTTATATATATATATAACTACACCTCCGGTCGTTTATGGCTTTCGTAATGGAGAACTCCTTATGGAGTCCCTCAAGCAGCGTGGTGTATTACCCCAGAGATTTAGTGTGTTAAGACGTACTGCCGCCATCGCGTCGCTTGCTGCTGCATGAATAGGTGGAGCGGTGGGATTCCCAGGATGGCTTCAACTGCTGCATTCGGGGTAGTCCTCATGTAGCCCGTAGTCGCCATGAAGGCTAGTCTTTGCAGGCGTTATAGTTTGTTGGAGACTGTCACTAGCTTGGTGCGGGGCCACCAAACCACAGCTCCGTAGCTGATCATGCGAATGCGAATCACTGCAGTGTACAGCCAAAGTATAATTTTAGGGGATAGGCTCCACTTCTTACCTATCATTCTCCTGCACTGCCAAAAGGTTATGCAAGCCCTGTTCAGTTTGTTGTACAGATGACTGCTCCAGTTTAACTTACTGTCTAGTGTTACTCCGAGGTACTTGACTTCGTTGGTCAACTGGAGTTCAGTATCGAACAGTTTAGGTAGGCGAAAAGGGCCTAAAGCTCGTTTATGGGTAAACATGACTAGTTCAGTTTTAATGGGGTTCACTGAGAGGTCAAAATCCCTGCACCAACTCTCTACGATACGTAGCGCTTGCTGAGTGAGGTTACATATCGTGCCCGTTACCTTCCCCGAAACCAGGATTGCAAGGTCGTCGGCATAACCTACTGTGTAATAGCGGTTGGCGTTGAGTTTGGTGATGAGGTCATTAATCACCAGATTCCATAGAAGGGGGGACAGGACCCCACCCTGGGGGAAACCTCTGGCTATCATGGCCAGCTGCTGCTCGCCTTCAAGGCGAACCACTCGTTTACTTAGCATGTTTGTGATCCAGTTCGTTAGTACCTTTTCTACTCCATGTCTGGAGAGAGCGCTGTTGATACTGGAGAAGTTGGTTTTGTCGAAGGCTCCTTCGATGTCTATGAAAGTGCCCAGACAGGTGCCTTTCTGATGAATCGCTTCCTCTATCTGGCTGACTACCAGATGAAGGGCGGATTCAGTCGACTTACCTGAGCTGTATGCGTGTTGGTTACCGTGTAACGGTATAGTCTTCAGAGCACCATCCCTCAGTTCCCTATCGCACATCCTTTCTTTTCTTTAGTAGGAAAGAGGTCAGGCTGATTGGTCGGTGGGATTTGGCGTTTGTTTAGTCACCCTTACCTGGCTTAGGGATGAATATTACTTTCACTTCCCTCCATCCTTCAGGAACGTATCTAAAGGCCAGGCACACTCTCAGTAAAGGCAACAGTTTTATGACGATAGAGGTGCCACCCCACTGCAGTAAGGCGGGGAACACTCCATCAGGACCAGCTGCCTTAAAAGGATGGAAGCTTGGGATGGCCCATTCGACTTTCTCCAATGTGATCACCCTGCTAGCGTAGAGCCAATCGTTGTCTGATGGTGTCTGAATTACATCCTGCCAGTCAATTACCTGTGCGAAAATGCATCCCAAGAAGTGAGTTTCAATAAGGACGCGTCTCGTTTCTTCCGGCGAGGATGTTAGTGTGTTGTCAGGTTTCCGGAGGGTAGTGGGCCCAGGTGTATACTGTTGCGCTAGAACTTTTCTTACCCTGTTAGTTTGCTGACAAGATTCAATGCTACCACAGAATTTGCGCCATCCCGTGGTACTCCTGAACCTGATGCATGTTTTGTAACTGGATTTGGCTGCGTAATAGTTATCCCAGTCCTCATCCGCACATGTATTCATGGCTCTATTCAGAGCTTTTCTTACCTTACTGCGCTTGCGCTTCAGCTCAGCACCCCACCAGGGTTGTTTGCCCGGTGTGCTGCGCGGGGTGGTCTCTGGGCAGGCGGTTTGGTAGCTGTCTATCATTGATTTAGTAAGGTTTCTTACTTGTACTTCAATCTGTGTTGTATCCTCAAATGTTGTCGGATCGTTTGATGTCGCTAGCTTTGATTCAAGACTGCGTGTGTAGGTGGCCTGATCCGTGTTGCGCGGATTACGCCGTGGTTATGTGGGTGGAACACAGACCTGGATGTTGAAGCGGATCCACCTATGATCGGAGCAGGAGCCCTCCTTGGAGACATGCCACCCAGTGATAGCTTCCGCCGCTCCCTCTGTTGCCAGAGTGAGGTCTATGATAGTGCGGCTTCGCCTGGTTACGAACGTTGATTCGGAACCCGTGTTTAGTAGGGATAAGTTAGTCGAGAATAAGTAGTCAACCAAGGCCTTACCCCTCTCGTTTTGCGTGTCCATACACCACAGATAATGGTGAGCGTTGGCATCGGCCCCGACGATGACCTCAAGCCCGCATCTCTCGCAGTAGCTCACCAGGCGGGCGAGGTCGTGCGGGGGCGGCGCCTCCCCCTCGGGCATACCTATAGACCGAGGCGAGGACGATCACCATCTCCATGGCGTCGTCATGCTGTATTAGCAGCTTAGCTGTGGAGAGCCATCTCTGCAACAGAAGTCAATTAAGAGCTGTGTTTTGAGGTTACCTGTGATATAGATGCACGATCTTGGATGGTCGTGATCTATGGTGACCAGGAGCTTACCACCAAGATTGGGGAGTCCTTGTATGCGGTCCGCCCTTATCCACGGCTCCTGGATCAAGGCTATGGCAGTGTGTTGAACCTCCAGCCACTTGCGAAGCTGAACCGTCGCGGTCTGACTGTGGTGGAGGTTAGCCTGGAGGATTTTACAGGCCGACAAAAGGGACGCCATCGCTGGCCAACCCTTCCTCGTCGCCCTCCAGTTTGAGCCCGGCAAACAGGTCGCTCTCGTCGAAGCCGTCCCCCACCCGGGGACAGGATCATGTCGTCCGATTCCTCGCCCGATGAAGGGACGGCGCCCACGGTGGCGGCAGCAGGGGCGGCCGACCCTGCCAGAGCAGGTTCATTCGCGGAATGCCTCCGGGTTGTCTAGTGGGGAGATGATTCCCCGCCGGTGCTAGCGGCTGTTTTGACACCTCGCCGATGGTGCCCGTGGCAGGGTCCCATCCCTGAGGGACGTCGGTGAACCTGCCCTTCCGACCCTGGAACTTAACGTACACCGCCCCCAATCCAATTGAGAGACGGCGTCCGGCCGCCATCAGGGTCGGGATTTGGTCCACAGGAACGCCAATCATCACGAACCATTGCTTGGCCTGTTTGTCGGCAAAAAGAAGCACCCACCTCTTGATGTCGACCCAGGGGTTCTGGTAGCTGAGAGCGCACCCAATGTTGGTCGACTCTCCATATACCCCCTGCTCGTCTGGGATCACGATGCCACATCGTGCTCTCTTTTGTATTTCCGATTGACTCTTACTACTAACGAAATGCTAGTAGGAAGAGAAAGGTCGGAGACTGTCTTCCTTAGCTAGGCTAAGGTGTGGTCGTTTCCGCACCACAGTTTCAGGACTCCCCCGGCGAACAGCGGCTTGGCATTGAACGTAGGCCCCGGAGTGTCTTGTTTGGGGGAGCAGGCCTCGAGGATGATCTTCCTCGCAATGCAGCGAGTACCTGATCCGATACTTCCCTGCTGAGGATCCCCGTGCGTTCGCCGGTTATCGCGACGTCTAGGGTTGCGCTTGCAGCTTGGGCGTAGCTTCTTTGAGGGACCCGTTTGGAATGATCAAGACGCGGCCGCTTATGCTCGCCCCGAGGTGTTAAATTCTCGTTGAGAGCTCGCTTGGCCTCGGCCTGATCCTTCCAATCGGGTCGCTGTGTTGAGGAGTTCCCTTCAGCCTGTTTCTCCGGAACGCCGGTTGGCGGCTGGCTGGGCGACGGTCGGCTTATACCGGCCTCTGCCAGCGATCGCTTCCCGGCGGTGAAGTTCAGCTGACCGCTAGTCGGTTTGGCCGACCTAGCGGCAGTGGCTTGTTTGTGTTGGCTGACTTTACCTAGCAGCCTGCGTTCTTGACGTGGCTCCTTCCTCGTCATTCTCTCCCTCTGCTTGCTCTGTGTTGAGGAAGCTGGTGGACCTGAATGGTCACTGCGGGGGCCTCGGGCTCTTGAGTGTCTTTACCCTTGCCCTTGCGTTTCTGCACTTGCCAGGCACATGAGAACGTGTTCTCAGTGCATCCGACCATCTCCGTTTGACCGGTGACGGCCGCCTGATGAGTGGAGGATTGAGGAGTTGAGGGAGAAGGAAAAGAAAGAACGCCGGTGTTACCCAACTCCGGGATCTGTGTGGTGAGAGTCAGACCGGCAGTGGTATTAGTCTTCGCCTTGTTCTTCGCCTGAGTTTTAGAAGGGTCGGTACTGGTCCCAGTCAGCGCCGACGTCTTTTGTTTATTTTGGGACTTTTTGTGTTTGGTCTTGGCTGCGGTTCTCGCCACAGCTGGACCAGCGCCCGCGCTGGTACCCGCAGCGTTAGCTGCAAGGCCACCAGAGGGAAGAGAAATGCAAGCATCTCTCTTGGGAGTCTCATTGGCTTTCGCCTCCACTCCGCTTTGGGTTTTATTAACTGACCTTAAATTGTCCATGTTAAAGAAGTTTAAATTTCATCTCTCTGGCTTCCCATCCTCCATAGAGCCCGCACCTGGGAACGTTTGACTACGAAAAAGCTCGAACTTTAGGACTACCAGAGAGATATAGGTGCGCAAGGCTGGTTTACAGTGCGACATCGGGTGCTCGATCGGGTTGGCATGGAAGGTTCAAAGGGCCAAACCCCTTACGAACTGATCAACCCTCACTTACACCGTCAGCATGACCTTTACCTACCGCTTTGGCCGTCTAAGAACGACCTCAGTGGACCTCACGCGCCTCGCCTGTGGCCCTCTGACGGGACACCATGACTATTTCCCTGCCCCCGGCTATTGGGTAGGGCCACCGTTTCGCTTGAAATCCAGACCAAAGTGCGTCGACCAAAGTTCGTGTTGTCTTACGGGCACATTACAGCCAGAGCCGCTCGGCTCAACCCCACAGGACTCCTTTATCCCCGCTTACGGCGCTCAACTGGGCAGGTCCTAGCACAGGTGATTGCTTACTCCTACTCGCCACCAGATGATTTCAGTGATGATTTGTATTAATCATTATATTTGTGCTGATTTCGGCGAGCCCGCCACCACCCAGTCACAGGGAGTATCGCGGTTAGGAGTGGAGTTTGGGACATTGGAAGTGGAAGGAATGAGGATGTGGGTAGGATGTAGTGTAAGAGGATTGTGAGAGTTGTGGGGCAGGAAGGTGAAAGGCGGGAAATAATGGGGTAAAGGGAACTGGGTTAAGGATACGCTGGCGCCTGGTGGTTTTTGTTGTGTCTGTTTCATAAGGAATCAGACCAAGAACGGGGTGGCAACCTCGGGAAGGTGCATCCGCCAAAACTTGCCTTGAGGATCTACACGACCGTGGCGCTCTCCCTCAAGACCCCGCCACCCTACCGCCTCTGAAGGAGGCGGCAAGGTAGGCTTGCATCTATACTACCAAGCAAAGCAAAGCGTTTCG
This sequence comes from Luperina testacea, assembly GCA_927399505.1. Lineage (NCBI taxonomy): Eukaryota > Metazoa > Arthropoda > Insecta > Lepidoptera > Noctuidae > Luperina > Luperina testacea. The sequence goes on from OV656758.1 coordinate 10,398,278, forward strand.
TTGTACAACCGCAAAAGCATACATACAGACCCTCCCCACGCCTCAGGCATCCTTAGGGTGCCTTTATGACCACGCTTACAAATCGCGTACACGCTGCGGCCTGCAACCGCGTCTTCACACCGCGAATGTGCAGCCACCAAACATGGCGCTGTTCAGTTAAACGAAATGAATGTCACACAGAACAAAAGCCGTAAATCGAGGTACAGTAGGCCACAGGTGAGTGGTAGAACACCAGTACAAGTTAGCCTCTTATTCTATTGAAACTCGTTTCTACGCCAGCGCAAGGTCAAAGCGTTACCACGGACGTGCGATCGACCGTACATGCGTGGATTGGAAGCTGCGCGTGCGGAGTGTTCGTGTTGAGATTTCAAAATAAACTTTATATAATTAGCATAATACCCTCTGGATCATCGCCCATCGATTCCGAGGCGTTATAGAACCAACAAAAAATGCTTACAAACACATTGCGCGATGTTCGTGACTACCGCCGGACCACCAACGCCAATCGCTTCCATATTGGTAAATAATTAGTACTCAATTGGTACTAATTAGTACTCGAACAACAAAATTGGTACCTTAGTAGTTTTCGAGAAAATCGACTTTGAAGGTCGTCCGGCGGTAGTCACGACGCTCCCTTCAGCAGGACCACCATGAGCGCCGAAAACGGGGGCACGCTACAGCTATTCTAAGTATACAAATAATTAGTACCCTTATATGTGTTTATTTCGTAAAAAAAAAAACAGAACTGTAACATTTGTATTTGCCGAGAAATCAACGATGATAACTTTCTCGCAATTGTTCAGCAGGACCACGCTTGTCGCTTTCCTCAAACCTACGTAGAAAATTAGTACCCTGCAAGATAAAATTAGTACCCAAAATTCAAAATTAGTACTTCAGTACTTTACGACATGCCATTGTTGGGGTGGCGGTAGTCACGGTGCCAAATTTTCATTTCAAGATTTCCGTATTAAAAACTCTGTGATTTCTTCCAAATTTATACAAAAATTAGTCCTAAAGAAGTTATAGCGACCAAAAATTCAGATTCCTAAGTGTTGTATTTTAAGAGCTCAATACCAATGACAACTCTACTAGGAATTCATGTATTACAAGAGCCAGATTAATATTACAATATGTAAAGCAGTAATAGCCCAACAGTAAGATTTGATCAGGCAAGCAAGCGGTTCTGAGATCGAGCTGAACACCACAATATTTAGTCAGGCCTTTCTGAGTTGTTTTGTACTGCCACTACACAATCCCCTTTATTTATAAATATTGCTTAAAGTTAAGTAATGATTAGCAATCATAAATGGGATGAGAAAATGTTTGGGCTATAAATAAGACTTATAAGTGTAGTGTGCAATATTTTATGTAACAAGGTATCTATAAAGTTTTATAATATTTCAATTAATTTCAGCCACCATTTACCGGAGATAATCGTACAAAAACAATAGAGAAAATTTTAAAGGGTAAATTAATGCTTCCTGCCTACCTCACACAAGACGCACGTGACTTGATAAGGCGCTTAATGAAACGCTCGGAAACGCAACGTTTAGGAGCTCAGGGCGCGGCTGCCGTCCGAGGTCATGCATTTTTCAAACATGTTCATTGGGATGAAGTGTTTGCTAGGAGATTGGAACCACCTATAAAACCCAGACTGGTAAGATAATTTGTTTCAGTAATTAAATAATCAGCTGTCCCATTTCTACGGATGAGTAGGTAATAAAGGTATTGAAGTTTTGTATGGAACAGGCGGATTATTTTTTCGCGATTACGATGTTGGTTCCATAGAGAAAGTAATTCAGTTTGATGGTCTGTACCACACCCTAAAATATGACCTCACGTTTCTGATACACTCTGCAGAGTTCTCATGATAATGGGTGTAAAAAGCACATCACCAAGCTAGTCACAGTTTTCCTATCGTCATTATTATTGTTATTAGACTTATGTCCCACGACAAAGGCTTCCCTACTCTCTTTCCACTTGTTTCTGTTCATAGCTGCGAAGGACCAGTTATTGTTTTGTTTAGTATTGTTACACCATGTCCTGGGTTAGGACATAGTATAGGATACTTTTATCCCGGTAAGTAGTATGATCTCGTGGTTACATTTTCGACCTCCACGCGGGCAGAGCCGCTGGCAAAAAGCTTGTTTTGTGTGAAAATATATTTCTGCTTTGATGTCATTAATAAAATTAATTGATTGTTACAACATAGCATATTAGCTGGTAACATAATCAACCCGACATGGCACCGACACGATATCGGCACGGCGCGCGGCGGTTAGATAATCGCCTACTTTTAGTACCTTAAACGCTTTTATATACACATTGTGTTGTTATTGTCACCTATATCGTCGCAGTCAGCGACCGACACCGATATCGGCACGATATCTACTAGCGAGGACACAGTGAACCCACTTTTTCGCACTGCTGACTTCGAGACGTCGATACGTGGTCGGTCGTTTGGTGCGTCGCGTCGCGATGGTCATCGATATCATCTGGCCAAAATAATATTATTATATCAGTATCAGTATCGAATCGGTGTAGGTATAGCTGCCGACATATCAGTATCGGTGGAAACGCCCTTAAGGTACACAGGACATTTTAAGTAATCATTTTAGTTCGCTACATCGTAGGTAACATAAAATTTAAACCTAATGAGAAAATTCGAATCTAAGACAAACTGATTCAATTGATCAACTGCAAATGTGTTATACTGTGGCATGGATTTTCCGCGAAATGGGCGGCGGCGCATCGTAAATAAATACGTCGCGCTGCATTTGGGGGAGGCGGAGGTAGCGTTTTAAAGGCCTACATGCCCGGAAAACCTCGCTTAACTATTATTTTTGCAAAAAGTGTACTCTTAAGCAATAGAATAGCACTTATATCATTTTACTAGTCACCCCCCCCCTGCTTCGCACGATTTAACGACGTATCAAAACATCGAAATTTCTTTATTATTTATGTAAGATAAATTTTAATGTAAGTATATGTTGCAGTCAAAACTCTTAACCAGTCAAAAGTACTATTGACTAGCAAAATCAGTCAAAAGTACTTTTGACCGTATGCTTTAGTCAATAATACTTTTGACTAAAATAACAGTTAAAAGTACTTTTGCCCAATGGAGCTGGTTAAAAGTACTTTTGACTAAGTGATTCCGTCAAAAGTGGTTTTGACTGGTTGTATCAGTCAAAACTCTTAAAAAGTTAAAGTGGTTGATAATCATAACGACAAACGTACATATAAACTTTTATTAGTGGAGAACGTGCTGATATTAGAACAAAAACGAGTGACTACGAAAAGATAGAACGCTTTTTGCAAAGAACTCGCTCTTGCATCCAATGTCGACGAAGCCCCGCTTCGCGGGGCTCCTATTTCTGTGAAAAGGGTTTAAAGTAACCTAACAAAACCGAACCTCGGGGTGGGAACATTACATCAAATGAACATTATACCTTTTGATCAACAGCGCAAATGTTGTTATCGCAAATAAATATTCGATGAAATGAAAATTATGTTAATCGATATTATACAAATTGATTATTTTCCTAAACGTTGTTCGAATTAGTAACACTACATCAAAAGTTGTTATACCAAACAAGGGTGAACCTCTTTTTTATTCACATCTAACGAGTTAATAGTGCTTTTGACTGATGCTTTATTGCAGTTAAAACTACTTTTGACGAAGAGCGTCAGTCAAAAGTACTTTTAACCGCAAATTTGCAGTCAAAAGTACTAATAACCAATAATTTTCAGTCAAAACCACTTTTGACCAACCTATTCAGTCAAAAGTACTTTTGACTGATTTTGCTAGTCAATAGTACTTTTGACTGGTTAAGAGTTTTGACTGCAACATATACACTAACCTTCCAGAATAAATTATCTAAATGATTGTGAAAACCGTATCAAAATCCGTTGCGTAGTTAGAACCACGCGGTATACAGACTGACACGAGAATAACTTTAATTTATAATATGTACCTATGGATATTACTTATTAGTATATTACTTAGATATATGTATATTACTTATAGATGTAAGTATTTTCGTGCAAATTTATTAATAAATAAGCATGTTTGTGACTACTATTTTCAGACAAGTGATGATGACGTTTCGCAGTTTGATACAAGATTTACTCTGCAGACACCAATTGATTCACCTGATGAGTCTACTCTTAGCGAAAGTGCCAACCTAATGTTCCAGGTAAATTCATTGTTCACTTCATATTTTTAAGCAACTTACAATGGTGGGACGGCAAAATACGTGCATTGACGTGGAGTTGCGGACACAACAGCCCGTATTACCTATTAAGGTGGTATGGCAGATAAGTAAACCAGGCAGCCAAAATGAATTCGGCAACTGCAAGTAGTTATCAGCGCTGATGTAGACAAGTCAGTACTTAATAATATAATTATTATTTGCCGAGTATGATAACACGCATGTTAACACGTTCCCTGTCCCAGAACAAAAATTAAAAATATATTCGTACGTCCATCGATCATACGTACGTCCATTTTCTTATAAGTTGACAATAATTTTTTAAGGGTTTACATCTATACTAATATCAGTTAAAAAATTGTATATTTTTCAGACCAAAACTGAAAAATAAATTTATGACTCCAGAAGGAGTCAAGGACGTGTGAACTAAAAATTGTGTGACTCCTTATGGAGTCATGGACGTGCGGGTTTGGCACAAACGTGACTCTTTTGGAGTCATTGGACAGGGAACGTGTTAAAGGTGCTCTTCCGAAAGCAACGGCAACCATAAACCGCAACGGTTTATGTAACTATGAAAACACTCCCATAGATAGCGACATTACCGCATGACGTTGCGGTCAAACGGCGGCCGCAAACCAGTAGTGCCGTCACTGGATGCCACTCGGAGCGACAACACGTTTTTTTTTTTTTTTTGACAAATGACTATCGTGAAACTCTAGAAGAAACATGTCGCTGCTGTCGAAGTTTTGAACTTAAGACGCCGCGTTTAGAATTAAAACGACAGCAGTATCAGCATCATCACTTACGAACACTTATTGTCAACCGCAAAGACGCTGCCACCTGCTGCCTACGGTCGACTTCGGAAGTATACCATAAACGTTAGCAGTCCATTTGCTGCTACAATTAAAAAAACTTATCTAAAATGAAATAATTTGTCAGGGCTTTACCTACGTGGCGCCATCTGTAATGGATGAAATCCACAAACCACGTGTTATAACTGCACGTTCCCCACGACGCCCGAGACCTCAACACCACCACTTCGCAGTGCCGCCAGCTTCCACTGCGCACTCACACTCTCACGCTCAACATGAAGACCTCATGGACGTTCAAGGTTTACCTATATAGTAAGTACCTACCCTTAGAAATAATTGAAAATAGATAAGTGTTGTGTTAATTTAACTACAGGTCTGTATTAATGAGATAAAGCGGGTTTATCCTTCCTGTAAACTTTGTTACATAGATATCCTGAATTACAAAAAATGTATCACAATTGTTTGATTGAAGTGTACAGAGGTAACATTGTTACGATTAGAGAGAGTTGTTTATGAATACAAGACAGACTTTTGTGTTTTAATTTCATTCAGAAATAATATGAACAAATAATTAAGTACATTTAAAAATTTGCTGCATTGTTATATTTTGTTAACATTCATTCACTGATTTACGTTGATTCCGATTTTATTTTTCATACTGCATTGCCTATTACTGTTAAATTTAATAAAGGAATTGTTTCTGATATGAAGTGACCTAGTTCAATTGTAAAAAGCCCCACGAGACCCGCCAAAACTAACGTTAGTTAATAAACATAGAAAATGAATTAATACATAGGATATAATTTTAGTGTTATCACTATAATTTCTTTTATTTAATTTAATGTCTGATTTTTTGTGTCACTCCTTAATAATTTGTCACCAAGCTTGTTTGGATAAAACTGCACCCTAATTGCGTAACACACTATCATCGGAATCTGAATCATTTTGTCATCATGTCATCTATTATCTAAATAATATGTTTTTATTTCAGAAAAAAAAACACATTTAAGGTTCACAAAACAATTTTCCAACTAAAAATGAACATTACAGAAAAAAGTGTATCGTTGGTGCCCCTGTACTTAATGAATGAAAATCATTGTATCACAGACACCAGAAATAAGATTGCTTCATATGGTCGAAAAAATTGTCTGCTTCACACGTAAATGACAATAATGTTGTTGAACTGTCAAAATGAAACCGATTTCGATTGATAATGTGTTACGCAATTGCCCCGCAGAAGTGTGTCATTGTTTACTTTTATAATCTGTACAAATCTTTTTTCGTTTTTATTGTAATTTATAATAATCAAACGAACTTCCTACAAAAAGCTTATGAGAATTGGAATGCAATAATAATGTGTAACTATATTATATCGTAATAAAGATGTGTTTAAGTTATAAGAATGATTGTTATTTGAAAGTGGAATATTAAAGGGAAATACAGAGCAGAGTAAGTCTTAAACATGATTAAGTGCTGCGTCGTATTAGTGATATTTACTGATTGTACAGATTATACTATATGCCTTAAATACATTACACAGAGTTGTTGACTATTACAATTATAGAATTGACTGAAAAGTTTTTATTTTCAGGCCTAGAGTAAATTCATATAGTTGACCATTTTATGCTAAGGATGAATTCAACTACAAAAGATGCCCATGTAATAATATCGGAAAAATGATGGTACTGTTTTATACTACATATTATAATTAATGTACATTTTATACAAGTTACCGTTTAGTCTAATCTTTTGGTAGGAATTAATCACATGTAATAAAATGTTCTAACCCCGATATGACAAAATAATAATTTAAAATATACCTTGTTACCATGCTTCATGAATTGATTAAAATGTCATTTTTTATTTTGTAATCCGTAGTTTTTTTTCCTTATTTAATAATAATCAAATAACAATCAAGTTTCTTAACAAAATAAATTCTTTATAAATATCAATATAACAGAATAAAAACTTTTACAATGTTATCAATACACAGCCGGATCATGCTATTTAACCACTGCTAGGAGAATACTTCGTAATAAACTGACATCAAATTAGTATTCAGAAGCTATGGAATAAGTAGTATTAAAGGCTCCCGCAGACAGGCGCGACGCGACGATGCGACGCAATTCCGGTAGAACAATTTCCATTAAGTTTTCATAAAAATTGTTCTACTAGAGTCGCGTCGCGCCTCTCTGTGGGAGCCTTAGCTAAAACTGATCGATATAATTATATCACATGCTATGCTTACACCTACTCACTAAAAGCAGTAAATTTTATAACAATATAATCATTAAGTTATATTATAATGCAAGATGGGAACATTAAATTCTAGCACAGACAAGGGACACTCCTCTCTGTACTGTTTAGTCAAAGAAAATAAAGTACTTTGAACGGTATTGCATAGCCTCAGAAATTCAGTAGGGATTATGCAAATGTCTTATCACTCCTACCCTAAAAATACTCGAAAAGGACGAAAAAAAGAACAATTCCTGAAATTACCAATCAAATATGAACCACTGAAACCCACAAAAAGCACTTTAGCCGAGCCTGGGAATAAACCTACGGTCTGGCTTTTTTGAAGTTTATAAAATCGTAATTTTAGGAAGATTACTATTTTATGATCTTCAATAGTTCAGGAGGCAAGTTCTCACATAACTGATTATACAGGGCGCAGGAACGACGCTCAAACAGAAACCATGTATTTAGCACATGATTATAGACCCTTTGTGTAGAAATTTTTCAATGGTTTTCAATAATAATCACCCGTTTCATATAAAAGTGTAAATACCTATGTGGTCAAAATATATGGAACAGCAATTTTTTTAATGACCAAGGAAAAATTATTCGACGCTTGAAAGGCAAAATTCACTAAGCGACATAGGACTAACTTTACAGGAAGACAGTTTAAAGTTTAACTTTTCGGAAAAAAAGAAACATAGATTTCCAAAATAGCAAGAATTACGCCTGTAGAATGATTACAAGAATTTTTATGTTTTTTTTTTTCCGAAAACTTAAAATTTAAACGGTCTTCCTGTAAAGTGAGTTCTATGTCGCTTAGTCAAATTTGCCTTTCAAGCGTCGATGGTTCCGAATCATGTGCTGAATTCATGGTTTAAATTTGCGCGTCTTTGTCACTGCCAACCTGTACCTATAAGATTTGATATTTCAGCACAGCTGAAGTCATATAATGTTAAGCAAGCCAAGACACTAGTATTTTAAAGACCTGCGCAGACGACGGACTTTTCTCCGCGGCGGAGAAAAAAGTACGCTCCGCGAATAAAAATTCCGCCGCGGATTTACCGCAAACTCAAAGCACACGGTGTGCGATCATTTGTTGCCCGGAAATGTAGAGAAGTGCACGCTATGGAACACGCACAACGCGGACTAAAGTCCGCCATGTGAGTTGCTTCGCCTCATCACACGAGTTCTATTTTTTTCAGGGACTCCCCTCCCCAGTACTTTTGTCCGGTCGCTCTCTGCATGCCCTCGGTTATTCGGGGGACTTTTTGTACGCGGTACTTTTAATCCCTAGTTTGCGTTATTCGATACAGTTTTTTTTTTTTTTAATAATAATAATGTTTAGTTGTAAGCGATCTATTTTAGCGGACATAAAAGTTCGCGGACAAAAGTCTGTCGTCTGCGCAGGCCTTAAACATAATAATTGCAATGGAAAGTAAAACAAACAAGAAAAGAAAACCTTAACACAAAAAGAAATTTAACAACTTATTCTATTTGCTACCAATGGACATATTATTTTAAAGAAATTACCTGAAGGTGTGCTATTTAAAAATATTAAACAATTAATTTCATTTCTGTACAATTTTCACAGATAAGATAAACATGGCTTTCATTTTCTTCTGAAACCATACAAAATTGTGCATCACTACTGCACATAGTATTATGTCCATCCACAACATTCAAAAGGGATTTTTTGATTTCTGCTAGTGATTTCTGTGTTCTAATAGCACTCTTGCATTGAGAACAACTCAGATAACCATTTTTAAGCTGAACATTAGTCTTCTGGCATACTGGACATATAACATTGTCATCTTCTTCAACTGAGGACCAATCAACATTTTCCAGTTGGCTTTTTTCATATTCTTTGATGCACCTGTAAGGGTTTTATGACATCTAGGTCATACTGTTCTGTTATCTTTCATCTTTCACAGTTTGCAGTAATAGGTCTTCACCTATAGCTACATGTACTAATAATAAGGGATAATCATGTACTTTTTATGCAAATTTCGACACACCTGGTTGATACTTCCAGTGACCCAAGGGCTGGCTTTTACCTTGGCCAAAGGCTATGCATTGCCATGCAACGTGGTAATGCCTAGTCTCATGGGTACATTACGAGTCGACAGCGATTCAGATGAATTTTTTGCTACTATATTTTATTTTTTGTATAGTTTTAGTTAAGTTATAATTGGGGCAAACTTATTTGACAGTAAAAAGCGGGTAAGTGTCTAAACACACTATTCCGAATGAACGAGACTGAAGTTCGGCATGATTACACTTGCAATAATATTTAACGCAACATAATTACAGCATAATGTGTCAGTTGTTGGTAATTAAAAATAGCATTGTAGGCATAATCGTGCCGAACTTGGGTCGCGTACCATCGGCATAGTGTGTTTAGACCCTAAGTATCTACTACTTCTGTCTCAAGAAATTTTTATCTAAACTAATATTACAAGAGGTAAAATTTGTTTGTTTGTATGCAGGGGGCTAACAGGTGGAGTTGAAACATTATTTTTGCATTTGGTCATCCAATCCTTGGGGAACCCTATAGGCCATTTAATATCATGCTATGACCCTTAGGAGCAAAGCAAAAAGTCAGAAAGAATGCTAAGCAAGTGATACAGGCAGGTGATGATATTTGAGATGAACAACAAATTTCATGCAGACAAAGTTGTGGGCAGAAGCTGGTTTCTATGTAATTGTGGGATTTCTTATACAATAGGATAATTGGGTATAATGATGAGGACATACCATTCCAACTCTTCTTGTAAAAGTTCTTTTTTTAGTTCCTCCATGAGTTCATATTCTTCATCATTAATAGGTTCTTCAGAATAATTGAACATATCTTTGTAAATATCAGTTAAAGTGTTGCATAAATCTTTTTCTATTAATGATCCCCGTAGTTTATCCATCAACATACCACGGCAGTTTTGAATTTTGTGTTTGTAATTCTGAAACATTTTGTCCACATTATACTCGCACTGGTTCAATGCAGCATGACAACGTTAATAAAATGATCAAATCTTACTTGCAGCTTTAAATGTTTTGGTATAAACAGGCCTATTGTTTTTAAAACAGCTGATACAAAGCGAATGTTTATTTGGTTCAGATTTTTTAACTATGGATATATAATATTGGTCACGCATACTATAATAATTAATACACGGACAATAGTAACTACATTGGAGTACCATGCAGCTACACACTATTTGAAGTAGGTACCACTTACCTTTCTCATTTTTTCTTTCAACTCTTTTGGAGATTGTTTAGGACTGAACCCTAAATTTTTGAATCTCGGGGATGAAGTCATATTCAAGAAACTATATTAACAGGTTAAATAGTTGTAAAAATCAGTTAAAAAGACAACAGTACAAAATTTTACTTGCTAAAAACTGTAGTTGGCGCTAATATTAAATTGTCAATGTCAAAAAACATTTCAATCAATACGAGGCTTGTCAAGTCGACATTGACATTTGACAGATCGCTGATACTGAAGAGATAGAAATGTCTGATAGTACAGTAAGGTTAGTGTACACTATGATTAAATATTAACTATAGCTTCAATAATAGGAATTTTTTCCACTTAGTTTATATTGATAATCTTTTAATAGCATCCTCTCACTGATATTTACATGTTAGTATTATTATAATATGAATTTGTGTGGGGTAGACAACTAAAAAGTAAAAAACAAAAACCTTTTTAAAAAAAAGTACCAACCGACTTCCAAAAAGAAAACTAACAAGATTCTAAGCTTTTGTATACTAGTAGTTTTTATCTAGTTGTACAAATAAATTTGAATTTGTAAAATAACTTTTTCGGAAGTCGGTGTCGTTGGTTGCGCATTTTCGTTTTATGACACCAACTTCCGAAATTAAAATTATTTTTCACTTAGTTAGTGTTTCTTTTTTTTGGAAATCAGTATTGTAATGCATAAGTATTTTCCTATGATATTCTAACGCGAATATGTATATCCTGTATTATAGAAAAAACGTAAATATAGTTGTTGTTTTCTTCTTTTCTGATTTTTTTTTAAATTCAATTAATTATTTTCAGACAAGTAGTTGCAGTGTGGACTGGTACTCAATACCAATTAAAGTGATAAAAGTTTTTAAAGATAATTATTTCTGGGGCCTAAAAAGGCTACTTTAGCAGAATCATAACAGGATAAAGGTACAGTTACACATGCTAGTTAGTAGTACGAAAGCATGTTACTATTGAGCAATTGCTACTTAGTGGTACGTGTGTCGAAACATTGCTAATAATGAGCATGCTAGTTTCAAGTTTGCTCAAAAATCAACGGTCGTGCGATTTTTGGGCATGCTACCTGTAGCGCGGGTGGAAGGGAGCGTGCTTATAGCGTGTGTGAACAGGTTTGCTTATTGAGCATGCTAGTATCGATCAGTCGTTAGCAGCAGGTGCGGACCCAAATCTTCCTATTCCTTGCTTTTTTCTTTCTATCTGAGATAAGTTTTTGGACGCATTGCAACGCCGCCAAAAGAATAATTCTATTCAACTCCATACGAATGGCTGTTTGATTGTCCATGGTTTTGTTTGAACTGACAGAGAGCACGCTATAAAATGGCATGTGTACCGGAGTGTGCTTTGAGCATGCTCTTTCAGGAGCATACTTAAAACTAGTCTAGCAAATGTAGACAAGTGCAGAGCATGCTCGAAACTAGTATGCTAATGAGCATACTAAAAAGCATGCTGGTAACTAGCATGTGTAACTGTACCTTAAGATTATGGATCATAATATGGCGAAGACAGTTAGTGTTTTTCTTTTTTTGCTGCACTACGTAGGTATAATCAAAGAGATTGGGATTGGATTGACTGGTAGACAAAAAAAAAAATACTGAAATATCCTTCACCAATGGGATTTGATACGATTAACTTAACTGTCCATTATGATTCATAATGTTATCCTTTTATGATTCTACCAAAGTGGCCTTTTAAGGCCCCCGGAACCAGAAAATACCAGAACCAGAAAAAACTAGTTTTATTAGGAGTACGTGCTTCTTGAAATCATAGATTCGAGGAATCCACGGTCTATGCCACTTCAGGGAATATTATTTTTACAATTATTATTATACTGTTTTTTATTGTTGGTTCCGTACCTAAAGGGTGCCAACGGGAACCTATTACTAAGCTTCTGCTGTCCGTCCGTCCGTCTGTCAATGTCTCATGAACCGTTATAGGCAGATAGTTGAAATTTTTCGAAAATGTGTATTTTCGATTGCCGATGTGATTTTTAGCGCATATTATTATGGTGGTACGAAACCTTTCGTGTGCGAGTCCGACTCTCACTTGGCCGGTTTTTTTTTAACTGAAAAGTTACCTGTGCTGCTGGGAAGTTTGTTGCGCCACTTCCACAGAGTACTTTGTAATATATACGCCACTTCTTTTTCCCAGTGAAAGCACTAGGAAATGGTGAAGGTCCAGCGTTTTTGGGGACTGTCTTATGTAATTTTGACGTTCGTAAGTGCAGATTCTCAGCATAATTTGAATAAAATAACTTTTGATTTGTCTTTTTTACTTTCTTTTGACTTTTTTATCCAAACTGTAGAAACAACATCACATTGCATTTATTTCTATACTTAAATAAGTACTTAAACTGGCAACGCGCAAGTAATGCTTCTGGCATTGCAAGGGTATATAGGTTGCGGTAACTACACACCATCAAGCTGGCCGCATGCTAGTTTGCCACATTAGTGGTATAAAAAAAAATCAAGTAAATTTTTATGACCTTAGAGTAACTCTATAGATAAACTGCTGTTCTAGGTAACATTCAATGATACAAATAATATTTCATGAACTATGCTGCTAAAATAACAGTACTTAATTTAATTTATTTAGATAACAAAGTAGCAAAGGCTCTTGGTGGTTTGTTCCTGGCATCCGATGCAAAGCGGTTTGCATGGTTGTGTAGCGTACCTCACTAGACGCACATGTGCGCATCCGCTGCCGCGCGCCGTCGAATTTACTTAAAACTGAGCACTTCGTTTTTGTAATAGCGCTCCCTACACCCCTAAACCCCCATGGCTAGTTCTAAAGTATGAAAAAAATAACAACTAATGTAAACGAATTTCTCTTTTTCACCATATTAAATTACTATTATGTATATGATCTGCCAAACCTTTTCCAGTCTAACCGGATGCAGCTGAATACCAGTATTTTAAATGGAGCGACTGCCTATCTGACCTCTACAACCCAGTTACTGGGTAATAGGATACTCCTTGGTAAGACTGGTTTTCAGACTTTCGGGCTTCTATCTACCCTTAGAGCATTTATAGGTTAAATGCTCTAAGTATCTACCCGTAAAGACTGAATGATTCACGAATGACAGCCGGGACCGCGTGCTTTCCGTGGCACTGAGGGGTCTCGGTATGTAAAGATGGTCACCCATCCACAAACCAACCGCGGCAATCGTAGCTTATTATTTAGCAACGGGCCCCTCCCGTCGTCTCGTCGTTTATAAGATTTATACTTAGTATTTTATTTTTTCCTTTGGCTACTTCGTATTATAAAAGACTTAGTAAAAAAAGACCTACAACATACAGGTCATATTGCCATTCTAAAAAAAAAAACACCACTTTTAATTACATCTCTACTCTATGTAAATAGCAACTAGCAACATTAGCTGTCAGATGAAAAAAACAATGTGTCTGTGAGTGTGTGTGAGTGATAAGTAAAAATATGGTCAAGTCCAAAAGTTGATAGACCTTTTATCAAACGTAATTCAATAAAACCTCAAGTTATAATTTATTACTTTGACACACACCAACATTCAGATCACCAAAATGAACGATGTTGAGAAACGGCAGTCCCGACCTGAAAAGGAGACAATACACTCGGGACACTTCATGGTGTCACATTTTGAAGCTGAAGCCCAAGACGACTTTGACGACTTGGTTACGGTTCCCGAAGAAGATGAGAAACAAAATGTTCAAAAAGTCACAGCTGTGACCACCTATACGATGCCCGGGACGATGATACCATACACGCCTGATACTGAGGAAAGTATTCAGCATCAACAACTTTCTATAGAGATATCTCTAACTAAGTTATTCAAATGTATGACTTTGGCTTATAGGTGAGTCTTTACAAATTTATATTTACATATGTGATCAAAGAATAGACATACTGTAGCTGTTAATTGGCATTGATGTTTTCCTGGTACATGTTTAGTTAGTTGAATATGCCTAACTTAAGATTCTAGTCGCTGTTGTTGCATGGTTATCTAAATCATAAACATGTTTTTATACTGTGCTTGCCTCAACTATTATTACAAGATAAGTTAAGAATAACAATAATTACTTCAAAAGATATAACATTTTAGTTTCAATTTGTAATCTCTGCTTCAATTTGGCAAATTGGAGTTTTTATATTTTAACTATAATTTTATATCAGGTTATCAAGATAATTACATATTTATAATAATATCAAACATCAAAGTGAAGCAGTGAAGCATTAAATGTTCTCTAAAAAATAAGGAAACAGTATGTTTCCATTGGGTTTAATACTCAAAGATAAGAGGAGGTCATCATAGTCAGTACAAAAGACACAGGTCATATACTGAGATAACTCAGTCTATGAATACTTACTTACTTTTTAATAATTTACTTTTGATTTTATTTAGCTTTAGTGTTATTCTACAGTATTTTTGTGTTTTCTGTAGTTACATAAACACATAATGAATGAACAATCATTAAGCTGACATACTCCTTTCTCTTGATACTGCTTTATTATGTTGATACCTACTTATACAATGATTGAATCTGTAAACATATTAACATGCTTTGCACTACAAGTGGTTGTATCAAGTTTATAAATAAATTAATTTGCATGATGCTTGTGTAATATTGAAATGTTTGTTAAAAGCCGATCAGATTGGATTTATATAATTTTCAAGCTGTGCTATTTATGTGGCTCATCTGTGCTTATAGAATTTGGATAAGTAGTTCTTGAGTAATAAGCACGTTAATGGACTAACAGATATTGTATTTTAGACATAATATCATCACACCTATTTCCCTGAAGGGTTAGGCAGAGGTGTACTTATAGTACAGTTGTAACTAAAGGATGATATTTGGAATAGTTTATATTAAAAAAGTTTTAGTAATTTCCTAAAGTAATAGAAGTCATTAGAACTTTTTGTGGTCAAGCGAAATAGTGTATGAAGTAGTCAACAAATATCTGATATAATATAGGATACCCAAACTAGTAATATCTTAACCATCACTAACATACTTGCAATTAGTGTTGGTTAAAAGGCTATCTGAAAGTATAATAGTTGTTCATTCTCAGGTTATTCACCTATTATTTCCATCTGTTATTGCTTAGCAAATAAGACAACAAGTATGTAGTAAGCATTTTACTGGAGAGACAAAATACTAAGTGCTAAAACCCGAAAATCAAAATTTAATAAAAATAATAAGGAGCATTAGTACAGAACCCATAGTAGTAGGTAGTGTTGACTATCAATTAACCAATTTTATCTTTATGCTCAAGAACATTACTCGTACTTAATTAATGGTATTGCAAATAGAATGTGGAAGATTTTAAATAATATTACAAAATTATTTACTTATGTAGGTAACACTTTTATATATTTTTTTTAATTTGATCTGCTATCAGTTGCAATACTATAAGCAGATGAGTTGAATGAATATGGCGTTTAGGCGAAGAGACCAGTGTCTCGACAGCCTTCTTAGAACACATCCTTTCTTTTCAGCCTTTTCACCGTGATGGAAGGGTTTAAGGGATCATTGGCCAATGTATTTGGATGAACCTAGAGCCGATCAGCATATTTCCTTTTGAGTTTCTCAATTTCAGTCTGAATAGTGGGAACGCCAAGATATTCGAGGATCTCGTCACTTCTGGAGAACCACGGAGCACTTGTGATGGTACGCAGAATATTGTTTTGGACACGTTGGATGTACATGACGTTGCTCTTACTGGCAGAGCCCCACAGTGGGATTCCGTAAGTCGATATGGGCTTCAATACGGCGTTGTAGATCGGTAGCTTGTTATCAGTAGAGAGGATAGAGTTTCTACCCATAAGCCAGAGTAGGTTTCGGAACTGATTAATTTCATCCCGTTTCTTCTTAATGTGATAGGTCCAGGTGAAGCTTCTATCTAAGTTAAAGCCCAGGTATTTTACATTCTCAGTATCTGGCAGAACATCAGTGCCAAGTTTGACGGGAATTCACGGGACGGCAATTTCCCCTTCTAAAAAATGAACCACATCAAATTCGCTTTAAATTTGATGTGGTTCATTTTTTGAGCACTTGCCCGGATGCGCCATTTTCTCATCCATACAATGGTCTCGTCTAGTAGGTGTTGGAGCTTATTATTAGCCTGTGCTGGGACTTCAACACTTGCGAGGTAGGCTACGTCATCAGCGTATGTTGCTACGGTCACGTCTTCAGATACCAGTAAGTTTGAGGTAAATATAATATTATATATTACAGGGCCGAGTACGGAACCCTGTGGAACGTCGGCTTTAATTTTGCGTAGCGTAGATCTGACATCTCTGTTTCATTTGAAAAAGCCTGTCTTCGAGGACTTCATGATGAGGTAAAGAGAATGTGGAAGTTTATCTTTCACTCAGTGTCGTGCATTGGTTTTCAGAATAGGTAGACAGGCACTAGGTCGTGTCTAGTCTAGGCAGACGCGGCCAATAATCAGAAACATAAAACAAAAGTATCTATTACGTAACAAAAAAAAAGTTTGACAGCCGCCATCTTGGATTTTCATTTTGACTATATTTTCGGCTCCAGCAACCTCGAAACTCATGAAAACGACACCATAACGAAAAATTTGAAAATGTTCGCAGCCGCCATCTTGGATTTTCGTATTGACCTCACTATTGGCTTCAGCACGCTTAAAAACCATGAAAACGACAATGATGAAATTAAAAAAAATTACAGCCGCCATTTTGGATTTTTAATTTGACGTCACTATCGGCTTTAACGCCCTTGAAAACCGTAAAAACGACACCCATTATGAAAAATTAATTAAAAGTATAGCCGCCATCTTGGATTTTCATTTTTACATCACTATCGGCGACCTCAATATCCATCCCTTGCTTCTTCGCACAGTCAAATTACGATCGAATTACAAATTACGATTTTAACATTCATACTCAGTTGATTATTTGAGTAGGCATGCCTACTTTAGGGTAATAAATTGCGATGGTCGAACGTCATGGCATTACGCGTGAGACGCACGTATTTTTAATTTTGTCGTATTAACTTGAACGAGTAAAGACCAATGACAATGTACAACGATAGCCGAGTAGGCCGCCTGGCGACTGCCTACTGCCGAGCATGTTATTTTGTTAAGTATGATAATTTAGTGAGTTTTTTAACTGTGGGGGCCACACACTAAAATGTAACTGCTTATGTGCCTATATGCAATGCACGCCACTGCTTTCATTTGCACACTAGCCCTTTGTGCCAGACTCTGTCGAATGTTTGCTGAACGTTTAAGAATGCCGCCGAGCAGTACAGTTTAATTTCAAAGCAGCGTCTAATGTCGTGATGGACCCGGTGCATTTGCTCAATTGTCGAGTGCTGTTTCCGAAACCCGAACTGATCTTATTACTATTGCAGTACCAGCATGAGCTTTGCCATCGCCAGGATGGGGCGTGAAGTAAAGTTGAAACCCTTCATTCGGTAAAGATTAATTTTTGAGGCGTGAGACTAGAGACTAGTACTTTTTTTTTTTGCTAGCCTATGCTGTCCCACTGCTGGACAAAGGCCTCCTCCAAACCCTCCCAGGAACTCTTTTCCCGCGCCACCTCGAACCAGCCCTCGCGGTACGCGTCTAGGTCATCTCGCCATCTCTTTCTGGCCGGCCTCGGTGGAGCCGTCCATCTTCAGGCACCCACTGTGTGCAGGTTTTGCCCAGCGGTCATCGTGCATACGGCTGATGTGACCCGCCCAATTCCATTTGAGCCTGGCAGCCTTCTTTCCTACATCTAGTATGCCCGTGTTGGAACGCAGCGTGGTGTTCCAAATTCTGTCCTGTCTTTTGAAGCCCAGAATGCTGCGTTCCTTCGCTCTTAGGCAAATTCCAAGGCGGAACTTTTGCGACTCGGTGAGCGACCAGGTCTGAGCACCGTAAGTTAGGACGGGCAGGATACACATGTCGATGAGTTTGCGCTACAGGGAGATCGGTAGATCACCCTTCATTAGCATCTTCATGGACCAGTAGCTTTTCCAGGCGTTCTCGATTCGGCGATAGATCTCCCTTTCCTGCCTGTTTTTGAAAGACACTAACTGGCCCAAGTAGATAATTTATATACTCATCGACATAAATTATTTCCTGCCCTACGCTTAGTGCTGTTGGTCATTAGTTGGGTCTTCCCAACTAATGACCAACAGCACTAAGCGTAGGGTCGAGGTAGGTGGGCAGGAAATAATTTCGAATCGGTCTAAGAAGACCGATTCATCGCATTCATCAGGACTATGTCAAGTTTATTACTATCGAACACTTCTTCAAGTTCAAGTATGTTCGACCATAACCCATTGATGTTCCACGTTGCAATAGGTAAGGGTACTATGAATGTAATTTAGAGACAACAATCGTCAATAAGTTCAGGAGGGTACCTATCTTTTGAATGAGTTGGTCTATCTTTTCAGGTTGTTTTATTAAAATTTGTACAATGCGACTTTGTTGAGGGCTGTTTTCAGTTTCAGAATCAATGTCAGTGCTGCGTCTATTTACTGCAATATCAGAGTAACTTTTCTTGTCACGGAGTTGGGTGGTAGTAAGGTTTTGCTGTGGTGATCTTGTGGTTCAGTTGGTTTAGTTTCGAAAAGGAGAGGTAGAGGTCGGAGAAGATGTTTTTTTGTTCTGGTTTGCTTTTCTGGATAAGATCTCCAGGTAGACCTGACAGCCTTTATAGTTAGCAGGATGGTCACATGAGCACAAAGCGCACTTGGCAGGTGTGCTGCGATCTTTCTTTGGGCAGTCTGCAGTTTTGTGTTTTTCCCCGCATTTGACGCATCTATAGGGCCGCATGCAGTTATTCCTGGAATTACCATATTGCTGGCAGCGCTGGCATTAAACAATAGTTTTACCTTTTCGAGGGTCTTCTATTGTAACTCGCTGATGGTGGATAATATACTCTATATTTTTAACTGCTTTGTTATTCTCAGTTGACGAAAAATGTAAAAGATGGAGCTTTGTCTGGACCATATCGTGCGTTGATGATTTCTCCGTGAACTTTAAACTCCACTCAAAGCATTTATTTCAATTAAACCATTTATAGGCACTTTTGAATTGTCAAGAAGTCGGTTAGTCAGAAAATATTTCGTCTGCGTGAATGTGTGACCTATCAAGCCTTTGGCCCTTATTGCCGATGTCACATCCTTGTAAGTTTTTCGGCAATCCACGAGGACTCGGAGCAAGTTTTTGTTAACTATTCTTATTTTAAACAGTTTGGCATCATATACTGCTTCTATAAGTTTTGAGAGCCGGACTTAGAACAATAGGGGGAGGATTATTCGTTTTCAGGTTTGGGGTGACGTTATTTTCTTTTTACCCGACTGCGCCAGAAGGAGGGTTATGTTATTCGAGTGTATGTATATATTTCTTTGGCACGCTCTGTAGCCTAAACGGCTTGATTGAATTCAGCTTGAGAGGTACCGTTAGATTCGTCTTAGTTGTGAGAGTGACACAGGATATATCAAAATTGAAAAAAAAAATGGCTGATTTTTGGCGCTATATAAACCGCGCCGACTGCAGTAAAAAAAGTTAAAAAAACTGAAAGCTAAAAACAAGCCCATTTTAAATTAAATAAAAGTTGGAAGCAGGCGGAACCTATACCATTTTTATTATATTTTCAAATTCAAGTGGGACCGACGGCTTACAACTTTTATTTAATTTTAATGGGCTTGTTTTTAGCTTTTCATTTTTTTAACTTATATTTTTTTACCGCAGTCGGGTTTTTATTTTTTTTATTAATTTTTTTATTCAGAATGGACTAGAGGTAGGGGATTAAACCTGTTTGATACTGATACTGCCAAGGGAGTGCTGTTTGGTCGAGAATCGAAGTTCATTTCCTACCATCAACAAGGACAAGCTTGTTAGGCTTGTTGGTTCAGGGTATTTACTGCCGCCCGACACGTGTAGGGTGCATCTTGAATTGGCAGGATGTATGTCCTACGGACGCGAGCAACTTTGTCCCCCTATGTATTACTTAATTACCTAATAACATATAGAATGCACATAATATGTACTGAGACTTTTATTGTTTGCATAAATTTATTGGTTTCATGGCTACATTTTTTCCGGTTACGCCTAAAAACATGGAAGTCAAAACAAAACATTCCTCTAAAAATTCGCCTTTGTTGAGTTCTGTACATAAAATAACAAAGAAAAAAATAGGTTTAGGTAGGTAATAGGTAATACGGGCTGGTGTCCGCAACTCCACGTCAATGCGCGTATTTTGCGTACGGTTAGGTTTAGGTATCTCTTGGAATCACGGCAATAGAGGTAAAATATTATAATTTATACCTAGTAGTTATAGGTATTAATTACAGCCTATTACAGGAAAACCAAAGAATTTCGCCATATTTGCGGCAAGAGTTAGGGATAGTCTTTAGTTACTTTTGTGATGACTAAGGACCACCACACGCCAAGCGCAGTCGGATTGTGTAGCGTTTTATACAAAATCGAAAGTGCAGTCATGAGAAATTATGAAAACAAAAATACCTAGACAAACTGCGCCGTTCCGCACCGCGCTTGGGGCTCCGTACCCGCTTGGGGCTCCGTACCGAGGGGTACGGTATCCTCCAGATTTTCAGTTGTTTTAAATTGTTTTTCAAAACAATTCCTCATTCAAACAAAATAGAGCAATTTTATCTATGAAAGGTCACGGCGATGTCGAGGACGTTTTCCAAAATAAGAATAGATATCATTTCACTTTTTCATCGGCCCCTTCCTGTTCAACAACAGAGAATACCAAAATAAATTAATAAACACAATTACTTTATCCCTCTTGCTTTCTAACCATCATCATTTCAATCAAAAGACGTCCAATGCTGGACATAGACCTGATAGGCCTCTCCCAAACAGTGTCTGCATTCTAATATTGCGTAAGAATGCATGCGATAATGATGATGAATGCCTATACTAAATCCTTTTCGCGATTTGATACAATAATATAAGCGCATGAGGAAACACGGATTGATACTCGGAAAAAAAATACACTCGAAGCATTGCGAAATCAGGCGACCAATGAGGCGCGCGAGTGCACGACTTCTAGCTCTAGCCAAAATATGGTCAAAAATGTTATCCCTAAATTAGATAACTATACTCCATAAGTTTAGGTAGTAAAATAAAGGTAAACAAAAAAACCACGTGACGTGGTTAACCGACTAAATCACTAAACGTATACCAGTCTATTCAGTTGTAATGCTATTGAAGAGTACAACTGTGACGTAGCTTGACAACTGAATAGTTTCACATGGAGTATAACCGTTTCATCACATAATCTAAGTTCTTAATAAAAAAATAGGCAGTCATGGGGACTGTCGATAAAAGGAAAAATTAAAACTATGAAATAACAGCCACAGATATATTGCCCGATTCAAACTTTACGTCGGAACATGGGGCGAGTCGCTGTGCGCAGTAACAAAATTCACCTGTCGGCGGGGGTGAGGGGATAGGTACTGCGCAGCGAGTACTGCACTTAAGAGGCGCCCTATAGTTTGAATCGGGTTTGTACAAAGCTACTACAATCTGTCAAAATTCTTTTATAACTAAATTACCTTTATTACTAAAGCAATAAGGTTCAAAGTTGATTGGGAAAATTTTACATTTTCGGATAGCTAGATGTGCTGGCAGCTGTACTAACAACATTAACATGTCTGATGTTGGTGACGCGAACCCATAAGATTTTCCTCTACCAAAAATCGTTCAACGCGCCTAAAAAAGTTTTCACTTCAAAGATGGTTCTTGTGGGTTTATGCATACGGTATTATATGAGCATCGGATGACGACACTACGTTTTAATATTGAAACGAAAAAGTAAGGGTGTGATGATAACGCACAAACGAGATTGACGATGCAATTACGCCAACAATACCGTGATTATCTTGCGGTGAGTTATTAAGCTTGGGAGAACAGATTTATCCATCTCATAAAAGCATTCAAATGTATTGCTAGATCAGATCCGCTACGACCTATAGGATCTACAACTCTCTAAAAAAATCATCTATCTATCAATCAATAGATACTTGGAACGGGTTGATTGAATTTGATGCGTTATTCTCATTTCAGAGATCGATTTGGTGTAATAGCAATTTGAATCGATCGACGCTCAACGATATGATCAACCCGATCAAGCAAGTTCTATTCAGCGGCATCCAGTGTGTTAGTGTTCAGCGGGATTGTCCGAAAGGGTTACCGCTGGCCCGGAACATAAAGGGCGAAGGAAGGAACACGGGTGGGTTTTAGTCAGTAAGAGTCTGACGCTCCCTTCCGCTCCACCCAGAGCGGGAGGAGTCATTTGATGATTTCCCATCCCCAAAAAAAAAAAAAAAGTGTTAGTGTAATACACCCTAAGAACATTAAAAACCTGTAACTATGAGGGGCCTACTTAACCGATTGTTAAGTGAATTGCCTATAAATAATGTTATGTCAGAGCGCTTGCCGTAAAGTGCGTTATGCAATAGGTATTCCTTCAAGCCTGTTGAATCCTGTAATTGATATCTATATCAAATTTATTGTTACAAATAGCTTTTCTAATTTACCTTCTGCCTTTTATTTGTACAAGTACAGACAGTTGATAAGATAGACCATGTTTCTTTCTTATCAAACTGTTATTTGCAATAAGCTTAAGATCACATCGATGGCCCCACCGAATAAACGTGTAAGAGAAAAATGACAACTTTTCAGCAAAAAATAAAAACGTTAAAATTTCAATAACGCTCATTTCATGGTAAATAGGTATAAATAATGTGTGATCGAATTATAGGTAAAAAAATAAACTATAGACTTGTATTTTTACTTTTTTAAAAACATCAACGAGTTTCAGGAAATTCATGAAAAACTATTTAATTTTTTTACTCTTGTGAAATTTGCATGACTAGGTCACAGTAATATGTCATTGCACGTTTATTCGTGTAATAATACACAAAGAATAAAACGTACTGTTATGTTACACTATTATTCTCCGTAAATCAAGTTCATTTTGGAACCCAGCTATAACTATTTACACGTTTGTTTACAGTACATTGTTCTGCTATTATAACTTGGAAAGATCGTATGCATTAATATTAGTGTTATTAGGATCAGTTTTCATTTATGTAATACATCTTTGTTAATGTATGGTATAATAATATAAATAATTTTGTAAAAGGATTAAATAAAATACTGATGTATAAAGAATTAAAAAAATATAATTATGTATTAATCCACGTGAACACAAAGTACTAGAATTATTGATAAACAAAAAAACGAATTGCAATATTAGAAACACTAATCGTCTTCCTCACTGTCATTGGAGATCGAGATAAAGTTTCCCAATGGCCGTAGATTTTTATAAAAACTTTGATAATGGTTTGGTATTGCTCCTGAATCACACAGACTTATCAAATCCTTAAATAACGGAATTAGTATAGGTAACATTCCAGTGTACGCTAGTTTTAAGCTTTCAGCATCTTCTGTAGGTTCTCCACGCCACCTTTTTGAGTTAGTCCTTATCGTGATTTGCAACTCTCGTAATTCGTCTTCCAAACTATACCTGAAGTAAATTGTATGAGGATGATCATGAGAGAAGTTTACTTCTTTTATTATGCTCCAGTAAATTTTATCGCCGTGTGTCCTTTAACCAATTCTTCCCCTTTATTAACTCTTTAAAATCCACAAAATCATTTTGTGTCATTTGTTTTACTTGGTACTTGTGACCAGTAACTTTAGCATTCTCTATCAAAGAATACATTTGATCGGGAGTGTATATAGTATGCCTCTTCTTTGAACTCTCGATAGCAGCATGCATAGAGTCGCCTTCCTCTTTTGATTGACTATGACCCTCCTCTAAAAATCGATGAGTTATTTTGATCTTAAATTTCTTCGACGCTAAAGAGAACATGACAAACACAAATCTGTTACGATTTGGCCCAGTGCATGAATCGGAGTAAAAAGATATATGTATTTTTAATTCCTAACTCAACGTGAGCTTGGATAAATAACCACAGGCAACTCGCTATTTCTATGGCTCCCCTCTTCGCAATCTGACAATGCCAAACGTAACAGTATCCTTTTTTCTCTAAAATATTATAAACTGTAAAATTACGAGTATATACAGGATACTTACGTTTATAATGAAATATTCCTACTTCACTTTGGGGGATACTTAACACTTTTTCGAGATCAAAACATGCTACAACACTGTCCTTTCTATCAAATTTTTCTTTTTCTTGTTCCTTTAACTGCCTTGCCAATTCCTTTTCTCTTAAATGTTTGTCATAATCAGCTTTTAACTGTTCTTTTCTTGTACTATTAGACGTTTTACAAAACGTCTGATAGTACAAGAAAAGAACAGGAAGGAAGTTGGTATATTAATGTTTGCGTACGATTATTTTTACTGTAATTTTTTTAGATTAGTTTTATTGTAATTTTTTTAACGTGTTCCTTCTTTACGTAACAATTAATAAAATCCCATTGTCTTTCATGGCGCCGATATCCCAAAATTTCTTAAAGATGTTCTTCCTCATATCTTCATTTATCTTTTCATAACATTTCAATTTGCAATTACAAGGTGGTCCAATAGATTTTTCTGGATTTTTTTTTGTTAGTTCTGATACTTTCATAGCTTTGACCAGAATTTTTTAGTGCTTTTTTTTGCGATCTTTCCATAAATCACGATTTATTTTTCTTTTTTTGTATGTATTTCGGTACCGACCTAGTCACCTAATTTCACTCGCATCTTACCACCCCGCCCCCCTTTCTAACGTTACGTACGATTGCAATAGAATGTATCGCGTAAACATTTTGTGTATTTACCGTTAATAGCTATAAACTTTTAACTAATATACAAAGAATATTAATGTTTGAATCTTTAACACAATTGTTATAAAAAAATAATTAGTAGTAAGAGACAATGCAATACTTTAATTTTATTATCCTATCTAAATTCAAACTTCTATTTTGTGGAATAAAACATTAGTAATAAAATTTGCATACATTTCTACACGAATAAACGTGTAAGAAGCCATTACCCAAATTCAAAAATAATCACAAATCTTCTCAAACGTCTGTAGGTTTTAACATGTTTATTCTTGTATATTTGGCGACTCGAAAAGCATGTATTAAAAGCATAAACTATTATTCCTGTATTTTTTAAATTAATAATTTCCCTAGAATAAAGAAATTCACTATTATAAAAGGCGTGTTTTGAGTCTAAGATTCATAAAAAAAATTAAGTAGGTGCGGGATAGGCAAAAGAAACGAAATATGAAAAAAAAAAAAATTCGTGTAAGAACTCTTGCACGTTTATTCGGTGGGGCCATCGACATATTGATAGCGATGCTGATAATCAGCTTACCACTTGATTGTCTGACAATTTATTTCCACTGTGCAACACAGTTTTGTAATATAGTCTACACTTTTGACAAATATTTTTTTAAATTTTTTTTAATCATGACTGTTTTAAATTCGTTCAAAGTAGGAAAGCTTCTTATAAGTTCGAGGACCTTTATAGTTAAAATTTTTATGAGAGTTCATTTATCTAACATTATTTTGTGACTGGGTGACCGCGGACAAAGCATGGTGAGTTGTTTTTTTTTTTCTAAATATATTTTATGTTTTGTTTTTCTCAGACAAAAATTAACTTCGCCAAAATGGAATCGTTTTAAAGGTATAAAACTTCGGTGGAAGGACAAGATTCGATTGAACAACGTCATATGGCGGTGCTGGCACATGCAGTGTAAGTGCATTCATTTACATTTAAAAAATTAAAAGCATCAACGATAGGAACATGAAGAACAGCTCAATATTTCTTCTTTGATGACAAAATTCTATTTGCAGAGCTCTTTAACGACGTTTCTTGGTGCCTACGTATTTTTTATTTTACTAAGCGGCATGTTCTGTATTAGATTTTTTATAAAAAAGTGACTCATCTCCTCTCATTAGGTGTCTGCGTGATCGGCTTTCCGTAGTTCGGACATATAATGTTAGAGTTAGGTGAAAGCTGAGATGCTGAGGTTTCGTTGCTTTAAATCAAGGCTTATGTTTATCTGTAATCTGTTTGCTGAACATGCTGTAATAAATAAAACCTCGGACGGCATGCACTAGAGGTGTGTTAAAAGCTATATTTTGATAATGATGCTGATATGAAATAGGCGCGTAAGTTTTGGACAAATAATTATTGTCTGGGAAATTGAACACCCTGTTTTATAAAGCTGACAATACGACAAGTCCGACATATGTCAAAAAGTGACAATTCGAAAAAAAATCTGTTTAATGAAACTTACAGGCGACAAAATTGCCGTGGTGGAAATTGATAATTTAAAATTCACAAGAAATTTTTCTGTTTCATAAAACTTTTTGAGCGACAGGTGACAATGTGTCGTGAAAAACTTGTCAAATCTGCTTTATTAAACAGAAAATTGTCATGACATATTAACATATTTGTAGAATTGTCCGACAATTCTGACAGGAGCGTTATCCTCTGTCGCGAATTCATATTTTGAAAGTAAGAAAATGTCAATAAAAGATTTATTACAAAAAATACTTGGAACAAATACAAACAAGGAGGCAACGACTAGAATTTGTGGTATTGTGGACGGTTCGTTAATTCCAGTTTCCAGTCTTTATTGAAAATACCGAATGCTGTTAATTGTTCGGCTAATTCCTTCTATTTTTTTATTTTTATCTCGTGAGTCAATTGGTCATTAGAGGGGCCCGTGGCTAAACAATAAGTGCTGCACAGGTCGATAGATCAGGTTAAGCTACGCTTGCCGCGGGTGGTCTGTGGATGTGCCTCGGAAAGCACGTTAAGCCGTTGGTCCCGGCTGTCATTCGTGGATCATTGACAGTCGTTTCGGGTAGTCAGAAGCCCGAAAGTCTGACAGCCAGTCGTATCAAGGGGTATCGTATTACCCAGTAATTGGGTTGTGGATGTCAGATAGACAGTCGCTCCATGTAAAATACTGGTATTTAGCTGCATCCGGTTAGACTGGAAGCCGACCCCAACATAGTTGGAAAAAGGCTAGGCAGATGATGATGACTTAATTGGTCAATAAACTTCCCATAATAGCGTATATTTCTATTTTAATAAATAAGGCCCAAAATGGTAAGATTTTTGTGCATTTCCATTTTACACGGTATCAAAACAAACAATCGAAGTTGCACTACTGATTGATTAATTATTTTACTTGTTAATATTTTTCTATTTTACCCTCATTTAGCTTCATAAAACAAAATTATTTGCAAATAATTATGTCAAAAGTTGACATAATTGTCACCGACAATTTGACGAAATTGTCGGTGACAATTTCGTCAGAAATAATTTGACGTGGTTTTTTGGCATATGTCGAGTTTCATTAAACGCAATTTTAAATGACCAAATATGTCAAGATTTCACCTGTCGATTTTTAACATATTTGTTACTTTTATTATACAGCCTAAGCGCGACAATTCTACAATTTTGTCATTTTTTGACAGACCTATATGTCGAATTTTCAGCTTTATAACACAGGGCCCTTGTACGCTTAGCGCCAAACAGACTGGAGCACCTACACATTGTAGATATAAGATACAGGAGATAACGGTGACCCCAAACTGGACATTAAAATAAAGACAAGGTTGATTTACGTTTGATTGCTGCTACCACGGTGATATATTGCGTATTTAGGTACATTAATTTATATACAATAATTTTGTTATGCTGTTTAATTCAGTAATTCATTTGGAGGCCGGTTGATAGGAGTTTAATTTTTTTTTTTATTGTTGTGTTTAAAGTGGTATGAGTTTAGTTCTTTTTGCAATGTTAAGTTTAAATGAATACGAACCGGTTTGCATAGTCTCATACATTAGTTTTCTTTGTTATTTATTTTAATTAGGCTATGTAGAAGTGTGCATGCACCCCAGTCAGGGTGTGAGGATAGTGTAAAAGAAAAGTTCTGTAAGGACTTCAATCGTGTGATGATGGATGTGGAAGATAGTGAATAACTGTATGTGGGAGGTAATTTTAACGGGCGTGTAGGAAGAAAAAAGGATGGGTATGATACAGTGCATAGCGAGTGGGGATACGGAGACCGTAACACTGATGGCGAGGCATGCTGCATGCTGCTTCGGCCTTAGACCTGGCAATAACAAATACGTGGTTCGAAAAACAAAATGAGCATCTGATAAACTGTAAAAGTGGTCGCCACGCGACACAAATCGACTACTTGCTAGTTAGACGACACAGTCTTAAAAGTGTCAAAAACTGTAAGACTTAGTCCCACAACATAGACTCACTATAATGGAGGTAAAAATCAGTGTGTCGTCCAGTAACAACAAGGAGGAACGGCCCCCACCCAAAACCAGATGGCGTATGATAGAAAAATAGGTATGTGTCAGTCAGTTTGAGTCAAGTGGTAGATAAAATGATTGAAATGGAGGATATGGAAAGAAAATCTGTGAATGAATGTTGGAAAGAGATGGCGGTTTGTATAAAGAGAGTAGCAAAAGATGTGTTTGGAGAATCGAAAGGGAAAGGTATGATAGAAAAGGATACATGGTGGTGGAATGAAGACGTCAAAAGATGCTTAAAGAAAATAATTTTGCTTTTAAAGAATAGCGGAGTGTAGAAACAGAGAGTGATAGTTTGAAAGAAAATTTACAAAGAATGGAAGAGAGCGGCAAAAAAGGCGGTAGCAATTTCGAGGGCTAAGGCGCAGGAGAAGTTGTATGACTCACTGGACAGCCCTAGAGGCCAGAAGGAGCTCTACCGGATTACAAAAACAAGAGAAAGGAGAACGAGAGATATAATTCACATTAAATGTATGAATGACGACGTTGGTAAGCTTTTGTCTAAAGATGACGAAATAAAAGAACGATGGATGGTTTGTTTTGAACAGCTAATGAACGAAGAGAATAAATGGAATGGTGTGATCAAAGAGCTACAAGTAAATATCGGTTTGGTGAGGCAAATTAGTATGAATGAAGTAAGAAAGGCAGTCCAAGGTACCTATGTATGAAACATGGAAAGGTTATGGGCCCAGATGATACACCAGTGGATGGAAGTGTTTAAAAGAAGATGGAAGCGATGGCGAAGTAGTCGGACGGTTAAGCACAGAATTAACACTGCATGGATGAAATGGCGGCTGGTCACAGGAACAATCTGCGACTCCCGCATTCCCCTTAAACTTAAGGAAAAGATATATAAAATCATGATTAGACCTGCAGTCTTGTATGGATCAGAACGTTGGGCCACAAAAGGGATGACTGAAAGGCAGCTGAGATGAGAATGTAAAAGGGATGAGTACATAAGAGGAAGTCTGAAAGTGGCACCGGTAACTAAAAAGTTGTGTGGAAATCGGAAAATGTCGTGAGGAGAGTTTTAGGTATGAAGGTATGAATGTCGATGGCTATAAGAGTAGGGGAAGACCAAAGAAATGATGGATGGACTTTGTGAATAATGATATGGTTAGAAAGGGGGTGTCTACCGAGAAGACGACTAAAGAGAAATATGGAAGAAAAAGACGTGTTGCGCCGACACCAAAAAATAAATTTGGATAAGGCAGGAGAATGATGTAGAAGTTAAGTATAGCAAGCCACGCCCGCTTTTTGAATTATTAAAGGCGTGTCGTGTATTACCGTCTACTTATGTCGAAATTTTATCACATTCATATCTGGTTGAGTAATAAATTACGATATAGAAAAGTTTTTCAGATTTATGCGAGGTGAACCTACGTCTTCGCGATTAAGAATTTACCGATAACGTAGAATATGTAGGGCAAACAATTTATCTAAAATCTATTTCAATTAAACTATCAATATTAAATAGTTGAACAGTGTTTCTCTAGATATTCATGAAACCCCAAAGGCACAGAAGGTGGTGTGATGTAATTCATAACAATATTAAGACAACGATATCGTCTGTTGACACCTTGAACACCGAAGGTGCCTAATATTCTACTATTTATATTATTTTAGTATTTATTATGTGTAATTCAACTACAACTGCTTGAATTATATTTACAGTTATAAAGAAACAAAATACATTGGTATGCCAATTCGCTTCCCCGTTAGATGTTGACACGCACGTAAAACCTGAGGTACGAACGAATAATTTTACTATTAATTATTTTTAATATAAAAGTAACGATATATTAAAATAATAAATATAACATTACATTATTTTTAGGCAACAATATTAGAAGGTAAATATTGGAAACGAAGGGCAGAGGCGGTTATAGCAGAATATAAAAAATGGCGCAAGTTTCATATAATGCGACTCCTTGGAAAGGGAGACACTTCCGTCCAGGATACGGTAAGATACATTTTTAACTACTATATGTTTGTTACTGTATAATAGGCATAAAGTATAACAAATATGGTTGGTTTTCGTTCAGATATCGGACATGGACACGGTGGAATCGTTCTCGCAGTGCAGCGACCTTGCAGGCAACATGCTCACGGACGAGGACTATCTAAACTTCATGACTGACACACTCTTCTCTACCATCACCAGCCACCAACCCTTCGCATTTCCCGACTGTAGGGAAATAGGTAAATTGAACTTTATTTGAAAAAAATTGGCGAGTTTACATTAAAGAGGAGGGGAGCGGAGCAACAGGAATATAAAGGCATAAGTTAACGTCTGTTTACATCATAGTATTATTGGTAATAATTCCCATTCCAGTATGTATATGGATAGATACATACTGGAAGGAGAATTATTCCGCTCCGCCCTTAACAATTTAATATTTTTTCTAATTTTTTGTACCAATAATCGTAATTTACATATGCTTTCAGCCAGAGGAGCAAGTTTAGCAGACTTCATTCAACCAAGCTTAGGCCCACTGCAACCCAATCTTGATGATTTTATGGACACATTGGAACCTCTTCAGGGTAACTGTCATTTTAAATATTTAATAAGTTATCTATCTACCTGTTTTAGTACTAACGTGTCAGTAAAATGTTTCAGATTTGTTGACGCCCAGATTATTACCGCCAGTGCCAGAGGAATCTGCGTTAACTTCCGAAGATTCGATGTATCGAGGGGGCATTTCCGTGGACACCTACTCTCCACAGAGTTTTATGAACAACAGCCAGAACAATACAGCAGCCACGATGCCGACCAGCCAGATGTCTTTACACGGTACCATTTATAGCTTACACATTTCACGATGACGCCGCGTGAATCTTTTCGCGTCATCCGTATCAATGTCATTTTAATTACCTTCAGTTGTACGAAAACACTTATCTAAACACTATGCAGCGTTACAACTAAAGCAAAGAGTGTTTTCGATGAACTGTGGCACCCAAAGTAAAATTTAACTTGTGTTTAGGGTGCCAAAAGTGACATCATCATCATATAAGTAATTTTAATCCCCTACTTATAATTCGATTTATTGACTGAAACCTTTGAAGAACAAGTAAATTACTAAACGACACCCCTTTTCTAGGCACAAGCAACAATACTCAAATGATGTCGATGGCAGAACATACAATAAAGAATGAGCAGCAGATGGGAATGTACGACAATAACAGGCTATTTTCCCAGTCCGAACTACAGAACAATATGATGAATGCTCAAGAGATGATATCTTCGTATCAACCCATCAGTTACGAACAACAGAACACTTCACAGTCAGACCAACAAATGCACAATTACGTTGGAAAGTCATCTAGGTTACAATATGTTAATACTCCAAAGATTGTTGCGCAATCTGAACCTTATAAATATAATACAGGTAAGTCGATTACCGAGGGACTGTTGCTTTCGTTGTCCATTTGAAATATGAAATAATACTATCACGTCTATGTTCACAGGTGTAGTACCGCCTTCACAAACTGCACCAGAAACTGTATCATTGCTGCAGCAACCGATACAGAATTCTAAGTACGCGTCTACTATAGTGATTCAGGGGCGGGGCGGCTACGGGCGAGAGAAGCCGCGACAGAGGGTGTCCCACTACTCGGGGCAGGTGCAAAACAATCAGTATCAGAGTTACGGCCAGGCCATGAGCCAGTCGGGACCGCCGTTGTCCCCGCAGGGCTACGAGTCCCGCTCTGTGGGCTCGCGCCAGACGTCGCCGCAGATGCAGTACTTGCAGCCGAGTGCACAGGACTCGTATAAGGGGAAGCCCGTGTCGTCTACGGTGAACCCTCGCTCGTTTAAGATGCCTTCACCGCCGCTGGTGCCCGTCACAGCTTCACAGGTGAGATCTGATGAGTGTTTATTTTTGTAAGAGTGTATTTCGTCAATTCGGATGTCGAGTCTTAGAGCGGTTCTGCACTACATCCGATCCGAAAATGGATCGGATGTAGTGCAGAACCGTTCTTACCATCGCTTTTATGTGGACAGTTGTCGTCGGGGGCGAGCTCGAGTGCGGGCGCAGTATCGCGCGTCAATAAGGAGCAGTTTCGCTCGCACAGCCTGCCGCTGGGCTCGCAGCTGAACCCCGACTGGAGCGTGAGCGCGCCTGCGCAGGTCGCACCCGCGCCCGCGCAGCATGACCTGTCGATCGCTAAGCACAACGCGAGGGTATGCGCTTTTACTACATCACATTTCTTGCCAGGACCATCCGGACGGAAAAGTTATTCCCGAGTAAGATCCCCGGAGTAATTGTTCTACATCCTAACAACCACCACTGCTCCCCCCGAGATTGTCCACGCATCGAGCTTGTCAATTTTGAATTGCTGACGTTTTGAAATTACAAATTTGTTATTCAATTTTCCATGGGCCAACTACAAGATTTCCTTTATATTACCCAACAGATGTCTGTGGAAGTGAAGAGTGATTTAATCGCTCGTATCCTCGTGCAATGAAATCTCGGCAAACTCTCGAATCATTTGAAATGGTAAGTACGGGTGTACGTGTAACGTACAAAGTTGACAATTTGCAGGCTCGCGAGTCAAACCCCCGCGTCATTCGCATTCGGTCGCGTTCGACGTCGAGCGGCGTAGTGGAAGGCGGGGCCGGCGGGGCTGGCGGGACCGGCGGGGCTGGCGGGGCCGGCGGGGCCGGCGGGGCTGGCGGGCCGGCCGGGCCTGCGCGCCGCCCGCCGCCACTCAACAGCGTCGCGTCCGAGCCCACGCTGCCGCAAGCTAGCGTAATGCTCGCGCAGCTACTCTCAGCGCAACACTGTCAGTCAATATGCTAATTTATTTTTTTATGTCGCTCGCTCGCACGCTTTTTATAAGTTGCGTGCAGATCGGAATAACAATCATTGATATACGTATACAGTCTCGACGACTTTGTTGGCGAAGTCAAGACCAAGCTTTCAAACGCCAACAATTGAGATTCAACATCGATCACCAAACAACCATTATTTTCACAATTCCGATCTGTACGATAAAAATCCCTACTAAAACCCGCGGCTTCCCCTGACCTCTTGTTTTTCATATTGCAGCCCAAAGCCTGTACAAGCTAAACAGCTGCGAGGAGGGCGCGGGCTCGGAGCCCACCCGGTCGCCGAGCCGGCGCGCGCAGCCGTCGCCCATCGGCAGTGACGTCATGTCGCCGCATCACGTGAGTAACTGGGTAATATGACAAGGCCGAAGGGCAGACTCTTTAGACGCACCGCATTTCGATTCAAAGTAAAATTTTCATCGTACATTTTTTCTTTCTTCTGAATTAGATAAAATAGTAAAGATCATTATAAGTAGTACCAAAAGTGGTTCAATTTTTTTTATTGATGAACAAATTTTATTTTTTTTAATTGTCTCGTATTTCATATTAGTTAGTATACAATAACTCCTTTTGAGGTAGCTATTTCAATTGCTCCTTGTATACCTACTACTAACAATTATCATGATCTTTGCGATGATGCGCAAAGATAGATAAATTATAGCTAACAATCTGTTCTGCGCAGTCCCTGTCCCCGCCCACGTCGCCGGTCGGCGCGTGCGCGTTGGGCTCGCCGCGCGCCGGCAGCCCGCGCGAGCCGCGCCGCACGCACCTGCACGCCGAGCAGAAGCGCCGCTACAACATCAAGAACGGCTTCGACACGCTGCAGGCGCTCATACCGCATCTCAACACTAACCCCGCCGCTAAGGTTCGTACCCAAACTTAAAGTAGTACCGGAAAAAGTATGCGCTTTGTTATCTTCGTGTTTCCAAATTAGCACGGACGTCGCATCACAGAGTAACCCCCTACAAAAGCAAGGCTTCCAAGTTTTGCACTGCCGCGCTTTGTAGTAATTGCACCTATTATTTTGCATTTGTATGAAGTTTTGTCGGGTTACCAACTCCGATCGCAGATCGTCATTTGTCACTCAAAAGTTTTGAAGAGTTTTTTATAGTGTTGTTAATCTATAAATTACAAAAAAAAAAAAATAAGCAAGTACTTCCTTGGTTGTAACATCTCTTTGTTAAATCTCATCATCGCGTGTTCGTATTTCCGAAGATAGACGACGATTTCCGAAGCACATATTTTACTCGGTATATCTGTACTATACGTAAGGTTAGGTACATTTTCGTTCGCAGCGTCTAGTGACTCGAAGGTCGCTGAGTGGTGTATTGAGTGATTTATCTGTTAGTAAGTAATCTGTGACTCCGGGCTGCTTCTGAGAATTTCCTAATGTTTCATACATTAACGCATTACCCGGATCGGAGATAGATCGAACCAAGGTGCTCTCAGAAGTCGTGCGCCAGACCACATCAACAAACCAGTTCAAAAAAACATATTTAGCAAAAAAGTTATATTCTCAAATACATGTTACTATTTCTAGATAAGTAAAGCTGCAATGCTGCAGAAGGGTGCGGAGTATATTAAGCAGTTGAAAGCTGAGAGGAACCAAATCAAAGAGGAGATGGAGAGCTTGCGACAGCAAATAGAAGGCTTAAACAATTCTATCACGTACGTATACACAGTTTTTTTTAAACAGTAGATTGTATAAAAATAACAGACAAATCAAAAGATACGAAAGCGCATATTATTTTATTGTACATGCTACATCCGTGGGCGATTTAAATAATAGCTAAATATCGCTTTGGCGGCCGATAATGTGTATCCGTCTTAGGCTAAAATTGATATAGCTAACAATGCGCTCTGGCTTATTTAAATTTTTTAAGCGTCCCTATACAACTTGAAAGGCGTAGCGTTCTATTACCTTACACATCATTGAACAAGGATTGGTTTACGTTTTCATGTAATGGTCATAATCACAAATCGCCATCGAAAATAATAAGTTCTGAATATCTTCATCATATCATATCTTCTTTAGATGCATCGTGTCATGCAAATAATAAGGCAATTTTTTAATAAACAAAGTACAGGTAAACCATAAAACATATGCGCTTCGGTAATCTTCGTGTTTTTCGGAAACAGCACGAAGATGATCAACGCGCGTTTGTATTGCCGAAGATAGACGATGACGACCGAAGCGCATACTTTTCTTTTTTATTAAGCTGTAAGTACGCATCAACCCGTAACGTAATGTTGCAGCAACTGCCACTCGTTGCTGCCCGCGACGGGCGCGCCGGTGTCGCGCGCGCGCTCTGGCCGCCTGCGCGAGATGTTCGCGCGACACGTCGCCAACAGGACCATGCACAACTGGAAGTATTGGCTCGTATCCTTTTGTAACAAGTTTTAAATTGTCAATCATCACGTAAGTATTTGATGACATATTTGTAATTCGTCTCCTGTTTTTAATACATACTTTAAATTCAGACAGAAGCTATTATGGGTAAAATTTTTTACAAGGTGTAATTGAAATAATTGACAACCTCTTAAAGAGTCATTGTACTCATCATTACGAACAACGTTTACTTTAGACGCAAGCCTGAAATTGCGGAATAAAAATTGCTTCTCCATTAGACATGGGCGCCGCCTTAAAAATTCTCGGCGGCGGCGCGCTGACCAATTTCAATCGGCGGCGGCGTGGCGCCGGCGGCGTAGTTTTCTACTACCTACAACTAAAACTCGCAATCTACTTCCTATCTTCTTTAAGCCGGCCGGCTCCTTAATATCGTTTCAGGCGGACGACAGGAAAATGTCAGTCCTATGCAGTACAGTAAATACCTTGTCCAGAATTCCAGATCAGGTCATCAGGTACCTACAGAAAAAAACTTTTTCCCAAGGGACACTTTAATAGCCTCGTAAAAATATATATTAATTAATCAAAGTATGCACCGTTGTTATCTATGCACTTTTGCCATCTCATAGGTAGTTTATTGATCCCTTTACTAAAAAAACCATGGGGGCGAGAATCAATGAACTCTTTGAAGGCGGTTTGGACTGCCGCATCGGAGTTGAATTTTTTTCCTTGTAAGAAGTTGTCCAAATTCCGGAAAAAATGGTAATCTGTTGGAGCAAGGTCCGGGGAGTACGGTGGATGTTGCAGACATTCCAATTGTAGCTCACCTAACTTAGTAGTTGTTTGTTGTGCAGTGTGTGGTCTTGCGTTGTCCTGAAGCAGCAGTGGCCTAGAGCGATTGACCAATCTCGGTTGTTTAGCAGCTAGTTCTTCCTTCATGGTTTGCAGTTGCTGACAATAGATATCTGCCGTAATCGTTTGGCCAGATTTTAGAAAGCTAAATGTACCTAACAATCGTTAATTTACTGTTTATCTTAAAATCATAATTCCGGATACGAAAACAAAATTCCTGAAGTGAAAAGCTTGTAAAAAATAAGCAAATAATTTGTATATTAATTTGGTTTTCATACGTGCAACTTTCCTAGACTGGTTTTGAACAATATCCTTTGAATTTGGAATTCTTAACCAAAGAAGAGATATTTCAGATCAAAGTGGTCAGTACGACAAAACGATTTCATAAATGTAAGGACGTAATAGGTACTATGTTTCCTTGACAGTTTGTGCAATAATGATGTGTCAATTACATTACTAGTGCTTATACTGCCTACGTTTTCGGCTAAAGCTTCTGGCTCGTTATTAATATTTATGATTTCCCTGATGTACGAGGAAAGGAATGAAAAAAACCCTTATAGAAAGTTTATTCATTGTAGTTTATGATAATTCAGTAATTTTGGATGAGTCAATCACGAAAACAAATACACGTCTTTACGCCACTCACGCCGCGCATGAATGTCGGCGGCGGCGGCGGCGTGCGGGGGCACGCGGCGGCGCCACGCCGGCGCAGCGCCCATATCTATTCTCCATACATTTCTGTATACACAATTCGACAAAACGCAACCGCTGAATGTGTTTAGTTGACCTGTTTCCATTAACTGTCAGAATCTGTCCCAACAGCGGAAACAGATGACTAAAAGTAGCACGTTTTTCCTCGTATTGCGATAGCGCTATTTTAAACACAGCCATTTTTACAAGCATTCGGGTGCCACTAGGTAGTCTCGAGAGGGCTTCCGATCGAGGGCACTGATAGATACGTTATCGCACTTGTTTAGCCGGCAACCTGCACTTTTTACAACTCATCTATGTTTAAGACAGCTGCCGCGATATAACTACATCAATGATAAAAAAGTAACTGACAAAGCCAAATATATGCCCAGTTAATAAAAATGAGTTATCACTTATCACATAAACAATACTTATTTTCACATCATGGGTTTTACAAGATATTAACTTTGAGTGGGCTTCTGTTTTCCGGCTTGCAACAAAATGGATTACCATCTCATTGTTTTTAACGGAAAAATGAAAACCTACTCATAACTTTGTAACATAGCTCTTAATCTGGGATATTTGAGATTAGGTTTTTATTTTAGATAAATCACATATCATTGCAATCATGTATCAAACACCCCAATCCGTTTAAAATTATTTTGGCTTTATTATAAAATTGTTTGCCATGTAACTTACGTTAATTAGTGGAGTCTAACAATATTAAAGCAATTATGTTTATTGTTGATTTGATCTGTTTTTTTTAGACAAATCTGTCATAATTATGCACTCCAATAACCGGAAATGGTGTAAGTAATAGTACATTCAGCGATTGTATTCGTTCAAGATTAAAAATGATCACTCCTCGACCTCCACACACTCCAAAATCATCGACTCATTGGCTCATTTACCAATCACCGCTCATTGGATTTTTTTTATTATTGGTTCACAAATCCGGCAGTACAATATAACTTACTTGCGATCTTTATTTAATTAATGTTCCAAAGGATCGCGTTAATAAACAAACAATACAAGTCCTTATCGAGCGCGTACAGTTTAGCGTAGTGAGCGCGGCGCTGGTGGAGTCGTTCAGCGCGTGCGTGTCGTGCAGCAGCGCCGCCGACCTCGTGCGCACCACGCTGCTGTGGGCCGAGCAGCACTGCTCGCTCGTCGAGATGCGTCCAGGTAACACTGATACAACGATACCCTTCATTTTATTGTATTCCAACATCTGCAGATCATGGTTAAGTTGGCGGAGCTGATGATTAAAACAGTCTAATATGCTCATCATTATTCAGCAAAAAGATGTCTACTGCTGGAGGTAGGCCTCCCCAAGCGTCGCCACAATAATTGGCGCAGCATTCAGCCGCTTGTCTAGACTAGTGATTATAATAGTGTAAAATTATTATGATGCTGTATTGTATGAACAGTTACACAGTGCTTAGTGCGGTAACCCTTACTTTTTCGTGCATTCTCAGACGTCACTGTCTAGTTGAATTAGAAAGGAGATATTATTTAGATGTTCGTATTTGTTCCCAGCGGTGTTGAACTCCCTGCGCGTGCTGTGCACGACGACGGACATCCTGACGAGCCCGGAGCGCCTGCCCGACGAGGCGCGCGCCGCCGCGGCCGCCAGCGCCGGCGTCAAGCCCGAGCCCACGTAGGCGCGCGCGCACGGCACAGCGAGGGAGCGGCACTTCCAAATAAAACATACATTCTCGACAACTTTTGTTTGGGAGACGCCGTCAACGTTGTTCCGAGAGTCCTCACATGTAACTTCTCGTGCGTCGGCTCGGACCAAAAGTCGGTGCGGTCATTGTTAGTGCGTATCAATGCAGAATGTTACATAATCGACCGACAATAAACATTGAATATAAAAAAAAAAATACTAAACCACACTGTGACTTATGAGGTCGGTCGTCTTATCTTTGTTGTTTTTTATTTATTTTTGTTCAATTATTACGTTTTGGCCAATTTGTATTGCGTATTTCGATCCACGTTTGCCTTAATTTTGACTCTGAAATTTATTGTTTATTTAAATACCTCACGAAAAATATAATTTTGGACTTGTCAGCCATTAGTTTGGCGAATAATATAATGTTTTTATATGAAGCCTCGCAGCATATTTTGACTGTTGAGTAGTAAATATTTCCTACAGATCGTAAAATATGCGAAAAAAATTGTTCAAATTGAACTTAAGTAGAAACTTGTATCGCTTTGTTTTAATTTTGACTATTATCGAAGAGTTCAAACACTGCCCGATTTGAAATGTAAGCTTGCATGTGAATTGTTACTTCTTTTTGTATACTTTACTAATTTTATAAATTGTATAAAAAAATGTTG
Source organism: Luperina testacea (assembly GCA_927399505.1). NCBI lineage: Eukaryota > Metazoa > Arthropoda > Insecta > Lepidoptera > Noctuidae > Luperina > Luperina testacea. The sequence continues at coordinate 10,438,137 of OV656758.1, forward strand.
GTTTTCACTAAATTATCATGATTGCATAACAAGGAAACGAAAGCGTATTTTTGTAAAAAACTTAGCTCTAAAATTATTGACGGGTAATATATTTGGTGTAGCATCACAAGAAAAAAACTAATTAAAAAAGGTATCACGTTGTCAACATTATCTTTTATGTGGTATTGTATGACAGTGGTCCAAAATTCGTAGCTTTTATACTGAGACCTGCTGTCTGATGGCGCACATACGCGAGGTAGACAGTCACGCCCCTCAACGGTCGAGACATTTTCCTCGTGTAAACGATCCTTTATTGTGAAAATTCGGGCAGACCCTGACATTGCCCGCGCCTTGTGTTTATGGAGGTAATAATTAAAGTGTCTTAATCTAGTGCCTTGTACGTAGTAAATAAATTTTAATGTAATGTTATTGTAAATACATAACCGTCACACAATTTGTGATTGTCAAAGAATTTGGCGGAGGAATGTTGAAGTCGCGAGCAATAATAACCTGACTATCGGGCGTGAACATATTACTAAGACTATTTAAGATTGCTGCACTAATGTTAGTCACATCGTTGCGCATGAGGCTTTAGTCGGATAGCGGCCTAACGATATAGTCTGATATTATTGTTGCTTGCAACTGTACATTCTTCAGTTGTCCGATGAAATGCCATTTAAATAATTCCAATCTTGGGCTCTATATTTTTCTAAAAATCTTACTAATTTTTATAGTCCAACCTTCAAAGATCCCAGGAAGGGTCTGCAGCAATACTGGCTGCAACTTAACCAATGGGGCGAATTAAAGGAAATAATTTTACCAAAGATATAACAGCCGCAGAACGCATTATTGAGCGAGTGCAGTCATGTTGTAAAATATGTACTTGTGCCCGTCTTATCCGATAACACGTGAATACCAATATAGTTCGTAAGAAACAATGAATTTATTGAACTTGTCGAGATTTAATTTAGAATTGTTTATGTGTATTTACATAAGTACTTTAAGTAAATATTTTTATATTGTGTGATATGATAACACAAATGTTTTTATATAACTATATATAACTCGGTGCCAACGTAAATATTGTTGTAATTTGTTATGTAGTGATATAATTTTATGAAGCATCGTTGACTCTGGCAGCACGTTGGCGTTTGTTAGCGTCGGCGCCGCGACGCGCTCGTGAGCTTTAAATGAGGTTAAGTGCAATTGTTGTTCTATTGGAAATACAATCTGGAAACATACTAACGGCTGTTTTAATTATCATTTATTTGGAACAAACAAGGTACAATTGAATAATAAGTTATTACATCGTATAATACTCACGATTGATTACAAGCTTAGTTATGTTCAATCGTTCTCTTGCTTTCATCAAGTCTGTAGTCATTGCGAACATAGTGTGTTAAAATGGTTAATTGAGATTCAATGTCAACACCTTTCTATACAGCTTAAATTCCTCATGTATGAATCGTTTATTATCGGACTTTCAGGGTCATATTATAATTGTTTGAGATATTGCTAAAGGATGATACACTATCCTCGGTGTAATTAGTCAATGTCAGTATATCTTATGCTTCTGCATGTTACACGCATTGCCACTGATTAACTAGCATCGCTGCTTAAAATATTCACTGTATCATACCAGTCAATAAAAAAACGTGGGTAGGTGCAAAACCTAGCGTGTTTGAAGAAATCAATCGAAACTTTTTTTGAAATACAAGAATAATACTAGGGAGATGCTAAAGTGCATTTAATACTGCCAATACTGAGCATTCGATTCCAAAGCTGTGGCTCCTGTGCTGTGTGTATCCTTTAGATCCGTCAATTAAAAAAAAAACATGCTCTACTGCCTATCGGGCAGTGGGTGACTGAGTGAGTCATTTTGAGTTCTAGGAACCTTCTCGAGTAAGGTTAATCAAGATCTAGACAACGCCACGCTGCTTCTCGAAAACGACCCGGGGGCCTAAAAAGGCCACTTTGACAGAATCATAAAAGGATAACATGAATCATAATGGACAGTTAACTGTTAAGTTAATCGTATCAAATCCGATTGGTGAAGGATTTTTCAGTTATTTTTTTGTCTGTTCTAAAATACCAATCAATCCAATCCCAATCTCTTTGATTATACCTACGTACTGCAGCGAAAAAAAAAACACGGACTGTCTTCGTCGATTCATAATGTTATTCTTTTATGATTCTGCCAAAGTGACCTTTTGGCCCCCTGAGCGTATGTGGATTTCTGATCAAGAAGTCGTTTTTTATATCTCGCTTACAATCGCGAAGTAAGAGTGGGATAAAAGGTGATGCGGTGGGTTAGTTGGGTTGTTGCGCAGCAGCGAGCATGCGCGCGAGTCGCGAGCCTGGCTGCGCGAGCAGAGCGGCAACAGCGCCCTGCTCCACCACGCAGCCGCTGTCGAGGACGACGCCGCGCTCGTACCCGCGCACTGACGATATGCGGTGCTGCAAAATTATAACAGCATTTTAAATTGAAAGAAATTAATATGTTTATTTTGTCACAGAAACACGTGCTGATAAAAAAGACAAAGTTAGCTTGAATACTTACCCACCTACCTATAGCTAATTTCGTTGACATACGTATGCTGGGAGCCTAAGCACAGAGTACTTTTTGATAGACTGAAAAGCCTGAGGCTGAGATGTATCAGTATAAAGCATGCTTAGACTAAGCTAAGCGCAGTCAGCGTTTCATAACAATAACCATAATGTATATATATGCCAATAAGGTTCTAATTTTGAAAAGCGAGTGTGTTAAGCGTTTCGTATCAATAGGAATATTAAGATGAATAAGGTTCATATTTATAAGAAACGCTAGTTACGAGTAGGTGACCGACTATTATTTCTCTCCGGACCAAGCATGGTGATTATATGCCAATTTTGCTTTGAACATTCAGTCGGTAGCTCTTGTTTTGTGATGTAGATGTTTAAGTATTTTCTTAAACAGTTCTTATGTATGGTTTATAAGCTATAAGAAAGGAATATTACAATCATAACCAGCCTATCAAATTCCTACTGCTGGGTCAAAGGCCGCTCTATAAGAGGGAGTGGGCCGTAATCGTATATCATCATATTCTATAGTGAATGAATTATATTGATAAGATAAATGATTACCGCAACAGTGATGATGGTTGTGTGAGGTGCAACTGCTGCCAGCGCTGCAAGCAGCGCTCTTTCAGCGCTAGCGTCCAGCGCTGCAGCGGGCTCGTCTAGCAGTAGAGCACCCGCTAGTTGCGCGTGAAGCGCTGCACGGGCAGCCGCCACGCGACCCACGCGTCCTGCACTCCATCCAGAACTACCGGAGCGACTACATACACTGCACTCTGCAAAGAATAAAATAAGTATAAATAAATAACTCCAAGAATGCTGGCAAGAACCAACTGACAACCTACTTTCACTCCTTCGACCATAGAAATGTTTCATATTATATCTTTGCCTTCGACCTTCATGTGAATTTAGATGTGGAAATGAAGTTCCTGATCCTTTCTATTCTACTAGAAGTACTGTTTGGCTTGCCTGCCGGGTCAGCGGGATTGTCCAAAAGGGTTACCGCTAGCCCGGAACATAAAGGGCTAAGGAAGGAACACGGGTGGGTTTTAGTAAGTAAGAGTCTGACACTCCTTCCGCTCCACCCAGAGCGGGAGGGGCATTTGATGATTTCCCATCCTGAAAAAAAAAATACTGTTTGGCTTGCTGACCTTGAGTATTACAAACGTGGAGGTTTTTTTAAGGCTCACGCTCGCTAGCAGCCCCTTACTAATGCAATATTTTTGCTATAAAGCTCATCTCGTTATACCTAAGGCTCTTGTCTTTACGAAAGAAGATAATAATTTTAGAAAGTTCACATACCTAATCCAGCAGTCTGAGCGGATACAAAGTCGAACAGCCCGACGGCTCTCAAGCTATGCCATATCTCTTCATCAGTGTGCACGGCCAGAGGGTCAAGATTCTCCCGAAGCGTGCCAGAGAACATGGCTGGGTCCTGTGGTACCAGCACGACGCGGTGCCTGAGCGCGCGCAGCGGAACGCGCGTGATGTCCTCGCCGTCAATCAGGACACGGCCAGCGTTGATAGTGGTGGCGCCGGCGCAAGTCAGTAGTAAGGTGGACTTCCCGCTACCGCTCCGGCCGCAAATTGCGACCTGAATTTGTGGAAAGCGGTTAAGAGTGTAATTGAATATGTACTTAGATAAATTATTTATTGGCATAAACTGGGTTACAAAAAGAAACCGGTCAAGTGCGAGTTGGACTCGCGCACCGAGGGTTTCGTAGGTACCTACAAATTTGTAGGTATGTAAATAGTTTATCTTCACGGGAATTTTTTTTTGTTATTACAATCTTACGGGGTCGGATTTTTTTTCCTTGATTAGTACAGTCACAATTTACATTCTTTTACATTTTTTTTATTTGAGCAAACTAAATAAAATATAAAAGAATTATAAAATGCTATCGATTCGTATTCTAAAAAATTTCAAACATTTATGCAAAGGTGGGTCAGCTAATTGCTATAACTTACTGTACTACAGCGGGAAGTACCTACCCTATAGGTTTTGATTTCGGAACACAAACGCACGTATCTTTTGATTGCGTTGACTTAGAAGTTTGATATTTTAACTGCTTCAAGGGCTTGCAGCCCTGAGTATTTGATATTAATTTCAACTTGAAAAAGGGTCTTGACCGACAGACAGACAGACGGGCAACGAAGTGATCTTATAAGGGTTCCGTTTTTCCTTTGAGGAACCGAACCCTAAAAATGTGAAACCCTGACTCCGGAGCTAGGTTAGAGTATCTGTTTTTAAGGATCCAGTAATTTCTTCTAGTAGGTTACAATTTAGCAGGTAGCAACAAAGGTGAGTAAAAAATAAAAAATAATATTACCTATTAAAACAACATTAAAAGCAAGGTTAAAATATAATTAGAATAAAAACAAAAGCTATATAATATTGAATCTAAATACCTCGGTATACCTAAAGAAAGAAATTGATGTTGTAAATTTAAAAGATGCTGAGTGCTGTTTTTGGTGAGTTAGGCAAGACTATGGATTTATTTCGGTAAGTATCTCGACTCAGGTATCGTTCCTTACACAGGGCTAACTGCACACAGAATAACATAGGTACATAATAAGTATTACCTTTTCACCGGGTCCAATCGTAAGGTTGATATTTTTAAGTATCGATGTCGAGCCCGGTTCATGCTGAATACTGACATTTTCGAATTCTATTTTTCCGTTCCTCTGCCATCCGATAGGTATTGGACCTGAAAATAAAAACAAACGTTTGTTACCACAAAGACATTGACATTAATCAAAATAACTACATATAATTCCCACACGTTTCTTTAATTAATCTTTGGTGCTGTTGTTGATAAAAAGAATCACGACGACGAATCATTTCATCCAAGGTGCTATGGTTTGGATATTGTTATATAGGTACGGTCAGCAATAAAAGTCGATTAACACTTCAGTTTTTTTAATCTCAGTTATTGAGCAAAATATTTGTTCAAACATGCAGCAGAAGTACAATGCAATTTTGAACAAATATTTTGCTCAATAACTGAGATTAAAAAAACTGAAGTTTTAATCGACTTTTGTTGCTGACTGTACCTATATAATAATATGTATATGCTAGAAACTGGAATTGAGGAATTCGGAACAGTTAAGTTTTGATAGGAAAACTACCAAGCAAGCAAGCCTTACAGTCATCCCTATAATCCTCCTGCGGCACATTGGTATCGTCATGCACGCGCTCAAGTGCTGCCAGTTGCAGATGCAGGTCGGCGCGGCACTTGGCCAGATGCGCGAGGTATGCGGGCAGTAGGAGCGCGTACGCACCGGCCAGTCCCGCCGCCGCGCCGCTCGCGCCTCCTTGCAGGCACACCGTCAGTACCACGCATACGCAACCTGCACCTACCAAGTCCTGTAATCATCATCATAATTTCATTCGAAAGACGTCCAGTGCTGAGCAGTCTAGGTCCCGTAAACGTAATACGTTGAAGAATATGACATAGTTAAAGGTAGGCAGTTACTGCTAGCCATCTGAGGAACTAAGAGGAGCAAACAGTAAATGACACGAGATGATTCGTGTCAGGAAACGAATTTGCATTCGAACACGAATCGTTGCCACGCCACAGTGACTAGAACCCATATTTCGAAACCTGCAACCTGCACACTGAAAAGTCGACAATATCTAATGCAATGGTTAGGGTCTGCCCAACCGTTGCATTATTGACTTTCCAATATGTTTCCAGCTATAGGCGTGAGCCGCTGGCATAGTAAGCTCACTTGAACAACATTCTTTGAAGAAAAAGAAGACAAACATGTCTATTTTATTTTTTTGATAAGTATGAAAGGCTGCATCACTTACCAAAGTAAGTCCAAGCCAGCGGTTAGCTGAATTTAGCAGGAGCAGTATATTATGATTAGTGTCAAGACTTCGCAAATACGTGGCGCGCATGCGCGGCTGAAGCCGGCCTGCGCGGATCGTACTGCCGCCTGCGCAGGTCTGCGCACACAGAGACACCACCACCGCTGCACTGTGGGCCTCTGCGCATTGAAGCTCCCTGAATTTCGTGCAAATGCTCAAATGATTAGGCTTTCTCAATTTGATAAAAACATAAATCAAATAAAAACCCTAATCTACATCTTTGTTGGCATTCGTTAAAGTACACCTGCCACGAAGTTCCAAATAAATTAATCATCATGAGCTCGTTCGTTTTATGTCTTTTTGTTACAAAATAGAAATCCATCAGAAGAAAATTCTGTGAGTTATTAATGCACCCACACACACGACTATTAAATTTGAGTTTAATTCTAGTCCAGTCAAAATATTCATCTCTTCGCAATTCGCCATCAGTTATCTCTTCTCTTTTTTTTTCTTCTTCTCACTTCTTTCTTCCTTCCAAATAGCGCGTCGTCATCCATTGCCCGTCTGCCTAGCTAATATTTACTTACTGGATATGTACCTAGCGTTACTCAGATAGACCGACTGCAGGGTGAGGTACCACAACAGCGCCGGTATCGACGCCAGCAGGGTCCACGGCGCTATGATGGCGTTCACCAGCACAGCTGCGGTACATAGAAGAGCCAGCTGCGCCCAGCGGCTGATGGCTGTCGGCAGTTTCTGAGAGGGATATGGAAGACATTTACTTTCGGTCAGGGCCACCCTAACTTATCAAAGAGCGAGGTCGCCCTGATTCGAGCTCCATGATATATGAAACATGACAGCTGTTTCGACAAAACTAGTCATCTGATGGTTTTTGGGAGAGCGTTGCTTTAAGAACGTGATTTTTTTTTACAAATTATGTTGAATCAGCGAATCTAGCTTAAATTCATCGAAGAGCAAATAACTTTTGTTCCTTTTCGCCTATTTTTACGTACATATATACGTAAGCCGATGATAAGATTAACGTCATAAATAAGTATGTGCTATTAATATATCGGGGATTTTTTACCTTATCGATGACCAAAATATCAGCAGAGAACCGATGCAGCGTGTCGCCCAACGGTGCGGTGCGAAGATGATGCGGGGGGGCCCGCAGCGTGGCCCGCAGCAAACAGTCGTGTATGGTGCGGCGCGCCTTGGCCGACGCGCACGCACTCGCCGCTTGCGCCGCGCCCGCCGCCAGCGCGCCGCCCCCGCACCACATCGCGTATGTGCGCACGCCGGTCCATGTCTGACGCAAGTAACAAAATCAATTTTCCTTTGCTGTATGAAACCTTGGGAACAGCTGCGATGAATGAGTAGGTATGTATCATAACATTACGCCTGTATTTCCTGAATGCGTTGGCAGAGGTGCATACCCAGTAGATGCACCCACATTTCACCAGTTAGATATTTTATTGCCATCAACAGGGCGCAAATCCAAACTCCGGGCCGCTACTAAAATAAACCCGATGACTGCTCGTTGGGGATCGATCCCAGGAAACTATGCACAGCAGTTGTGCTAAAGTAAATCAACGTGTAACTTATAGATCTGAAACGAAACTATTTGCTGAAAACGAACATGTCTTTAAGACATTGCCTAAACTCAGTAGGTAACGTTATATAACTCATTTAGGAAGAAAACCGTCTTATTGAATACCTGTTCATCAGAGAGCTCAGTGCCCACGCTTTGTGAGGTGGTGTGCGTGAGCCAGTAGTCTGCGGCCAACGCCAGCGCTTGTGCAGTCGCCGCAATGACCCAGTACGCGCCGCCCCACCAGCGACACGCTCGCGCGTATTCCCACCATATGGCACACTGAACAAAACCAAGTACAGTGTTAGGTTCTTGGATCAATGATGTAGTCATGTAGGTATAGTTATGTCCAAATTTTGAGGAGTCAAAACAAGGACAACTCAGAATGGAAGCTACAACTAAATGTTTGTGCCAAAACTGAGCAGAAGACCGAAAAATGGTCTTAGTGGAAACATAAGTTAAAGCATAGCATACTCACCTCACTGACTTCTTCTGGTTTTAGTGATGTTTTGGAATCTTCATCAATGACTATGGTGTTATTCGTTTCTATGCCATTGGAGGTTAGAGAACTATAAGGCGTCGTGTCAGCCATGGAGTCATCAACCACGTCTAGAACAAAATAAGCAGTTTAAAAATAGACGAAAGAAAGAAGAAATACAATAAATTGGAATTTTACTAGCTCATGTTCGAGGTGAAAAACCGTGTACAAACCGTTACTTTGGCTGTCTTCTGGTGCGGTTTCGGAATCTGTGCTTAGTAGCCGTCGTAAAGTTCTCGGTGTCCATCTGAGACAAAATATTGGTTCAGTTAGTGAGGTAATTTTTGGAATAAAATACGATTTAGTTATAACGCTTATATGGAGCACATTTAGATTGACACACACAGAATGACAACAATATTTATCAATTCAAAATAAGTACCTAGGTCTAACAAGTGGCCAGGGTGTTTCTATTAAAAAGGTAAACCAAAAAGTTTCAACACCTCCCCGTAATGGAAACATCCTGTACATACAGACATACAAAAAATATATATACACCCTAATAAATTAATAACAAACACTATAAATAATAATCACGAACACTTAACAAAACAATGAATACAAAAACAAAAGCAAGCTAGCTTATGGCCTCGGTTATACCTAAACCTTTAAGACACATAAAATGTCGAAGTTTTGTTAAAGGTTTAGTAAGGACATCGGCTGGCATATTACGTGTGTTAATGTAATTTAAGACGAGGTTTTGTTGATTAAGTGAATCGCGAATAAAATGGTGCCTGATATCGATGTGTTTGGTGCGTGCGTGAAAGGTGTCGTTATGAGATAATTTTAATGAACTTTGATTATCTGTATAAATGTTGATTGGACGATCCAAAGAAAATATTTCTTTAAAAAACGCCTTGAGGTATATGGCTTCTTTGCACGCTTCACTAAGAGCCATATACTCAGCTTCTGTAGTTGAGAGTGCGACTGTTTTTTGTTTGCGTGACTCCCAACTAATTGGTGCTCCACTCATAATGAAAAAGAAACCTGTGAATGAACGACGATCGATGATATTACTTCCATGATCTGCATCTACATAACCGATGGGATAGTCTGGCATGACTTTATGATAGTGAAGTTTCAGGTCCTTGGTACCCTTAAGATACCTCAGTACCCGCTTGGCAGCTCTCCAGTGCACCTCCCCGTAATGTGTGTTGAATTGACTTAAAAATGACACTGCATGTGAGATGTCGGGTCTAGTGCCAATGGAAACATACATTAGTGATCCAATGAGCTGCTGGTAAGGTAAATCTGGCTGATCGTCATTAATGTCTCTGTAAGTGAGTTTTTGACCAGGTTCCATGGGTGTGGAAACTGATATGGCATCACTCATTCCAAATTTAGAAATAAGCTTTTCTATGTATTTGGTTTGGTCAAGAGTAATGCCGTTTTTGGTATACAAAACTCTCATACCAAGACAGTCTTTTAAGGAACCTAAGTCTTTGACACAGAATTCTTTGCTAATAGCACTTTTAAACTTTTGTTTCATTTCCTTATCATTAGAAAATATGAAAAAATCGTCCACAAATATGGCGACGATAAGAAGCTTATTTTGGTTTTTATGATAATATATACACAATTATCATTTTGTGATTTCATTAAACCAAACTTTGCCATTGCTTCGCAAACTTTTTTATGCCACTGTCTAGAGGATTGTTTTAATCCATACAAAGCTTTCTTTAAAAGACATACTTTGTTTTTGCTGTCCTCTTTTATAAATCCTTCTGGCTGAGTCATATAAATTTCTTCGTCCAAGGTCCCATAAAGGAAGGCAGTTTCAACATCTAAGTGATCGACTTCTAAGTTATGCTGAACAGCGTAAGCTATTAGCAACCTGACAGTTGATAGTCTAGTTACAGGTGCGAAAGTTTCATGATAGTCCACCCCGTAAATCTGGGTGAACCCTTTGGCTACCAATCTGGCTTTATATTTTATTATATTTCCCGATGTATCCCTTTTTATTTTATATACCCATTTACATTTCACAATTTTACGGTCACTTGGTCTGTCCACCAAAATCCAGGTACCGTGCTTAATTAGTGAATCGTATTCGACTTCCATTGACTTAAGCCAGTTGTCTTTATGAACATCTTCCATGGCTTCTTTAAACGTTTCAGGTTCAAAGTTCGTAGAAGTCAAGTTTGCTAGGGTGTCATTGTTGGGATATCTTATTGGTGGACGTCGGTCTCTAAGGGAATATCTCCTTTCGCTTTCAACATTAACATGGGGATGTTCCACAATAGTCTCAACATGGGGATGTTCCACAATAGTCTCATTTTCGGAGTCAAAAAACACTTCAGGTGTTTCTATTTCTGAGATTTCTTGTATTTCCGTATTTGGAACTTCAGTTGTTTCAGTTTGTGAAACTTTAGGTATTTCCATGTCTAAACCTGTTTCAGTATCTTGTACTTGAATTATGTCACTTGTCTGTGACTGAGACACATCTTGAGTGTCGCTAGTAGAAGGCTTATCCTCAATGAAGACAACATCTCTCGCGGTCAAAACCACTCGAGGATTTTGGGGATCAATTAAACGAAAGCCTGGAATACCCAACAAATATGTACTTTCGAGTTTTTGACTCTAGTTTTGTACGTTTTTCTACGGGTATAAGTGCATGAGCTTCACAGCCAAAGACACGTAAATGTGAAAGATTAATTTTCTTTCTAGTCCAAATCTCTTCTGGAATTTTATTATTTAACGCTTGAGTAGGTGAATGATTTTTGAGATAAATTGCAGTATTTACTGCTTCTGCCCAGTATGCTTTTGATAAGTTAGCATCTTGAAGCATGGACCTAGCTTTTTCAATAATAGTTCTATTGACTCGCTCAGAAATACCGTTTTGTTGTGGATTATAGGGAACAGAAGTTTGATGCAAAATTCCGTTCTCTTTCAAAAAAGTAGTCATATTGCGATTAATATATTCAGAGCCGCAATCGGACCTAAACTTTTTTATTTTGTGACCCGTTTGATTTTCTACCATACTTTTGAATTCTACAAACTTAGAGAACACTTCACTTTTGTGTTTTAGAAAATATCCAAAAGTTTTGCGAGAAAAATCGTCAGTGAATGTGAGTACATAGAGAGCTTTGCCCCAAGATTGAGTACTCATGGGTCCACAAACATCAGAATGTACTATTTCTAGAACATTTTTTGACCTGCTTGAAGAATTATTGAACGGTTTCTTTGCTAGTTTGCCTTGTAGGCAAGGCACACAGATTTTGTTCAGTGTGTCATTATAGTTAATGCCCACAAACTTATTTTTTAAAATACTCATGGCTTAAGTATTAAGGTGACCAAGGCGTCTATGCCATAATAATGCAGACTCTGTGGAAGTAGTTAAAAGAGCTTGCGAATCAGGAACATTAAGTTTATACATGCCATTGAAGTTTGAGGCGGTTGCAATAATAGAACCTGAGACTTTACATCCTTCTTTTTGAAGAATAGTGGCACCTTTTAGGGAAAATAAAACAATAAAGCCTTTTTTAACTAAGTTACTAACTGATAATAAGTTTGCAGCTAGTTGGGGAACATAAAGAACATCTTTAATTGTATTAATATTATTAGTATTATTAATGACGACTGTACCTTCACCTTCACATAGAATTTGGTCATTGTTGGCCACAGTGACAGGCTTAATTACAGGGGTTATTTCACGAAAGTATTCCTTTCTGTTACACATATGAGAAGTAGCACCGGAGTCTATGTACCAAGAATCTGAGGAAGAGGAATGAGACACATTAAAACAAGATGAAAGTGTAATGTGTGAAGTGTAATTAGTAGTATTAATACTAGGAGTTTCTTGCTTCTTCTTTAAGATTTTACATTCATTTTTATAGTGTCCAAATCTCTTGCAGTATGTACATTTCTTCGAATGAAAAGACTTTTTCTTAGTCACGGTGCATTGTAATGCTGCATCAGGTACAGTAAGACTTGTAGTCGGTGATGGTCGGCTATCTTCCTTAAGAAGTGCTGAGACTACAGCTTCAGATGTTATCTTCGTGTTAGAGTGCTCCAGGGTCATAACAAGTGGTTTGTAGCTTTCAGGAAGATTTGCTAGTAGAATGATGGCTAAAAACTCATCTTCTATGGCAGCGTTCATGCCGCGCAGTTCCTGCTGAGTAGTCAACATTAAGTTCACGTACTTTTCCATATTTCCTTCATATTTGACAGCTAGTAGCTTTTTCATTAGAGATAGTCTTCTGACAAGACCACAATCTGCGTAGGCCTTTTTTAAATTGTTCCAAGTATCGCATGCCGTCTGTACATTTTGAATCACAGGATAAACATTTTCGTGGCATGCTAAACATATTTTAGACCTCGCTCTGGCATCTTTTCTAGCATTTGCTGCTGTTGTAAGATCTGCCGGTTTTGACACTATGTCCCAAAGATCCTGATCTACTAGGTAGCATTCCATTGCGAACGACCAGGTGTGAAAATTTTCTTTTCCACGTAGTTTTGAGAATGTCATTGTGGATTGTATTGGGCTTACCAGGGAAGAATCGCCACTTGCCATTTTTGAATAGGAATATATGTAGAGCGTCCACTTTTTTAAAATCGATTAAAGGCCCATAACCTTTTGGAATAAAATACGATTTAGTTATAACGCTTATATGGAGCACATTAAGATTGACACACACAGAATGACAACAATATTAATCTATTCAAAATAAGTACCTAACAAGTGGCCAGGGTGTTTCTATTAAAAAGGTAAACCAAAAAGTTTCAACAGTAATTGGCCTGTTCGTATATTTTGGATGAATGAAAATCTTCCGTAATCCAATAAACCAAAGGAACAGCTCTCGTCTTGAATTGGCTCTTTGAATGAAGTTGATTTTTTTAAATACTGAAACAAGTTTCTCTACAGTTATTTTTAGCTTTGTCTTGTTTGAAAAGGACCTGTTAACACTGCGTGGTGCCCTGGGTTTCAGCAACCGTCGCAGATAGCTGGCCTCTCTATGTAAAGCAGCGTTAGACTCGTCTGCACTCACAGCGCGACGGACATCCGGACGCCATCTGTAAAATTATAACCACCCCACTTTTAGCGACTTCCAAAAAGACTCGAAATAGTAGGGTTACCTACGAGATCGGGTTGCAACCCTTCATGGGTTTGAAACCTCGACCTCTTAATCAGGACTCCAGTGTATGGTCAGCTAGTCATGTTTGAAGTTGGAGTTGACATCAGTCAGTGTTGCCGACTGGTAAAATTACAATTTTTTGGAAGGAACTTACTTTGAATTATACATGGATGGTGGCGGTGAGGACAGCTGTCTGGAGAGCAGTACGCGCGGATGTGTGGACGCTCGACGTCGCCAGCTGCCGCCTGCACACGTCGAGACTTCGGGCAGCAGGTGAGCCCCCGCCGCTTCACTGATACCCACCTGCGCAGCATAAAATAAGTATATAGGACCGAAACATAGCAAAAAAATCCTCCTTCATTACTATCATACATTTTCGATGAAGCAACGCACACTACAGGCGGGCCGCACCGCACTATTTTGTACGAAAATTTCGTTGCGGTGCAAGTGTTAATTTGGGTAAATCTGACATAATTAGGTATGTGTAACAATTGCTTCATTTGCTTCGATATTTGAAGATTCTATTACGATAAATTTACACCAGTCGCATGCGCCTTCCGTATCTAAGAATAGGATGAAGATGAGTTCATGTTGCAGTAGGTGTGTAGCTATTTCTACAAATATTTTTGTTGCCTTTGTATCGCTAAAAATGGCTTTAGCTAATTGGCTTCAATTTTAGATACTTACCCACAAATTGTAAGTTGCAAACATACAATGAGAGTTGTCAGTAACCGTTACCGATCTTGTTTTGACCCTTTGAGCCACCGAAACCTGAAACATTTTAGGTTTCGGTGGCTAAAATCGGGGAAAAGCGAGCCTTAGGATATAGGTAGTGATCTACCACTCACTTTTCCTTTTTTAGCCAGGTGATCCTGGCTACAAGTTGTATTTACCGTGGTCTCTTCAGAGTTGCTGTGGAACCGGGCCCGGCTTAGAGCTCGCACGAGTCGCGACCGCTCCCGTGCCGTGCCGCCAGGCGGGCCGGCACCAGCGCGGGCGACCGCGGCGCGCGCCTCGCTGGCCAGGCGCGCCCAGCGAGCCAGCGCGCCTTCACAAGCTGCGCCGCGCCCAATGCCAGCCACACGACCTCCTTCCATTGCTATTATCTAGGACCATCAAAATGACGTGCAATTAAATGCTTTTGAACGACGCGGACGCGACGGAGCGAAGACATAAAGATGATTTTAGGGTTCCGTACCAAAATGGTAAAACGGAACCCTTATGGTGAGACTCAGTCTGTCTGTCTGTCTGTCTGTCTGTCTGTCACAACTGGATATCTCAAGAATTACTAATGCTATCTACTTGAAATTTGGAATAGTTTTAGATGACGTTTGACCAAATATTTTGCAAATAAGAAAGAAATAAAAATATAATTATGTATATTTTCTGCAACAGGGACTGAAAGGGTGTCTGAAAAATTCGAAGTCGGGCTACTATATATGGGGTTTCATATGAAAGAGCGCAGTTTGCACATTGTCAAACATTTTTACTTTTTTTAGGCCGCATACTTTTCGACTTTTGATGAAAAATTTAAATAAATATTTACATTTTTCATCAGAAGGTTTCCCCCCTTATCTTCGAAGATTGCAAAGAGAAAAATCTGAAATTATTCTATGTGATAGAAGTTTATGTAAAGATTACTGGAAAAATAAAACGAAGTCTCTAAATAGCACACTTATTCAGAAATCATCAACAAAAGTTACATTAGTTCCACTATCGGTCAAGAGATAGCGCTGACATAAAACTGCAATATTCTACACCGCAGTGCACAGTCTTAAAATTCTCTGACGAATATAGGCCTTGCCAATGAAAATTTAAAAACATATGATGGTGCGGAACACTCGGTGCGCGAGTCTGACTCGCTCTTGCCCGGTTTTTTTACCTATGATTGTTACTTTTGTTTATTAGGTATAAACTTGTTTACTTGCAATAAACCAGTTTTGTCATATTTTAATTTCTGAGCTCAGGGCGTATTCCCTCAATCTTAATACTTATTGTGAAGTCTGGTTCTTGCCTTAGGTACCTACATACATACCTATTGGATGTTTCGATTCCATTTCGATTTGATACAAAACGAAACAAAATGGAATTAGGTACTTATTTATTTATTTTTGTGCACCTATCGCAACTTTTTGCCGACATTAGTCGCAACTTGATTTGTTTCTTAAATCTCGGAAGTAGGTTGACCAAGTTAAAAAATCTTGATAAATCCTATGTTTCGGTTGTGTCGGGTCTATAACATTAAACTATTACCGCCCCTTTCCTAAAAAATATTGTTCTAGAAATGTCCGCTATCTCAGGAGTTGGAGACGGAACCTACCAAATCAGCATAATGGAGAAGTTCAAGTCTGTTGGTAGCAACCACGACGGTGCGTCCGGTGCGCGTGGCCGGCACCAGTGCACGGGCGACCAGATGGCGCGCTAGTGGCGCATCCAGTGCGGCCAGTGGCTCATCCAGTGCCAGCAGCTGTGCATCCGAGTACAGCGCGCGCGCCACGCACACACGGATGCGCTGCCCGCCCGACAGTGGCGCGCCGCGGCTGCCCAGCCGAGTTGCGTCACCCTCTGTCCGGAAACAAGTCTCATAATGAATCCTACTATATACACAAATGTATGTAGTATGTTACATACAAATGTACACGATAATAATAACCATCATTGTTCAATCGTTCCAGATTAATGATTTCATTTGTAAATGTATACACACGTGTCTGTGCCTTGATTCATTCGTTTGCAGTTTGATTATGATCTACGCTGATTGTGATGACAAGGTTGCCTGATAAGTTGATAAAGCTAAATCTGTTCAATGTCCATTCTGCTTTCTTGCCTGGTAAAAGCTGCAGGTCGGGTCTCAAACCGGTCGCCCTCAATACGCGCCCGTATTTTCTCTGGCACCACGAGCTGTCCATGACGATGTTGTTACGCACGGACCCCTCCAGCAGCCACGGCGGTTGTCCCGCGTACCATGTGGAACAGTTCCTGTGGACAAGCGGACGGATAAGTATTACCACTTGTACCTCAATGGCCTTACATAATCAGCCTATAATGTTCCCATTGGTCGGACACAGGCCTCCTCTCTTCGAGAGGGAGTGGGCTGTAATCCTGTAATCTACCACGCGGGCCCAGTGCGGGTTTGTAAATGTTACATGTCTTCGAATTTTTGGTTCTAAGACATGCCGGTTTCCTCACGATGTTTTCCTTCAACGATTTGGAAGCAGTATCCTATGTTAATATGTATTATAAATGTCAAAAGTTTGTATACATGACATGTTAAGGCGGATGTTTGTTGCTCAAACACGCAATAACGGCTGAACGGATTGGATGAAATTTGATAAAGGCTCGTACACACAGGCGCGACGCGACACGCGACACAAAGGCACCGCAAGTCGCGCGACGAGCGGTGCCTTTGTGTCGCGTGTCGCGTCGCGCCTGTGTCTACGAGCCTTAATACGAGTAACCTGGATACTTTTAATCCCGGTAGTACGTTCCCGTGAGATATTTTCCGTCATAATCGCGGGCGAAGCCGCGGGCATAAGCTAGTATTTTAAGTCGTGATCTTGCATTTTTATTAGTCCAAGTGTAATTTAACAAAATATTTGCATAATGATAACACATTAAGTACCTATTCTATGTGAATTCTAGTGAGTAGTACGCTTGTAGCTAGTAGTAACACCATCTGTGCTCAAGGCTATAGCCTAATGGCTATAGCTACCTACTAGGTTTTACGAAAAAGGATTAGGAATGTCTAGAATCTAAATAAATAGGTACATGACTTAAAGACGAAATCTGTGCCTTTACAGCGGGTGTAAGAGTTTTTTGTAATTGCAGTATGTAATAAAATTGTGTGAATTGAAGTGATGTCCTCGGTACAATAGATACTTGACAGTTGTTCACCAATTTAGCTATGAGATACGTACAACGTTACTGTTTAATGAAGGTAATTAGTTTTAAATTGCCACGCTATTTTCGTTTACGTATAGGAACATTCCATCGCTTCTCGTCCCAGGAGAAATAGAGAATACGTTTGTTCCTAATGTAGGTATAATATTCTTATACCTATAATAAATAATTAATGGTAATCCTTTGATTATATACCTATTTTAACAATCATTCTGATAAAGGCTGTATTGCGAAAATTGTTATTCTTACTTGTTATAAACGACGTCACCTCTGTCCAAATACATCTCTCCGAGGATCGCAGACAGCAATGAAGACTTCCCAGCTCCGGTACTACCAACTACCATGATCAGCTTTCCTGTTAAGATAACGATCATTAAAAATTGATGAATTATTTCATTTATTTCAGAATCTGCTAATATGTCATATGTCTACGAATAGGCACCACGACGAGAACCAATAAAATAAAACTGGTAATCGACTCTCACCTGCTGGAATTTTTAGATCGTCTACTTCTAATAAAATGTCGCTCTTTTTGCCCCAAGTGAAGGCTGCGTTTCTAAACGTAACTAACGAGTCCGCTCTACGAGTTGGCATTGTGAATACTTCATCATCAGAAAACTGATCAGCACATTCAGCTCCGTCGGGTTCATCTTTATTGATTATATAAGTATCGCCAACGCCGTTTCTATCAATAAAAGTTTCTTGGTTTATATCTTCTTTGGTCGTTTCTTTTTGATCATTATTATCATTACATTCATTAACATTGTTTGATTCGGGAAGTTCCAAGAAATCTCTAATTCTCTTCGTACTAACCTAGATAACAAAAATATAATCTTTATTTACTGGTAGTTGGCTAGTTAGATCTAATACATCAATTTTACATAAATGAATATTAATATTTTTGCCTTACCATCGCTTGAATCACCATTAGCACTGTTACAGGCAGTATGAGAAGGGGAACAGTGAGTTGATTAAAAAACGCTAATCCAGCGAATACATTAGTAGCCGTTAACTGACTGTTATTTTCTATAAAATAGTATACGGTAAAAGTGATAACTGTTATCATTATCGACGATACTTGAGTTGTGAAAGCTGAAATTACATTAAAATGTTATTATACTCCTACACAATTTTTAGTATATCACCGAGAAGATGATGAAATTATAAGCGCTTACTTAAGAAACTCCAGTAAACAGAATCCTTATTAAGGAGTTTCAGTTCAAGTTCTCTCAGTTGCAAAATTTTCTCATTGAACAAATCCTCCCAAACGTAAAGTTTGATTACATCTATGCCATGTAATATTTCCGTCATCTTCGATAATCTATGGTCGGTACATTTTGCGATATCCTTTGAATTGTCCGATAATTTCTTTCCGATATAAAACTGTAATGGCGTGATTACAAGAACGCTTGTAGCGGTGCCTATGATTGCACTGACACCCAGTTTTGTGTATAGTAAATACAATATAACGACTACCTGTAATAAACAAAAGTAATAAAACATAATGCAGAAGTTATAATAGACTGCCTCTATCAAAAGCGAAAGTTTACCTTCAAAGGAATGGCCCAGACATAATGACAGATCCAAACACACGACATGATGTTATACGTGTCCTGCGAGACTAGATTCGTGATGAGCCCACTTCTCGCAGAGCTGCTGTCCTCGGTGTCGTGCAGCAGGCGGGACTCCTCGTCCTCGCCAGAGTCAGTCGATGACCACGGGGCCAGCCTCATACACTTATCGTACACCATGCACTGTTAATAAAAAACTGCATAAAATGCAACTATTATATATTACATAGTGAATATTCAATATATCATAGCAACAACATTGTCATTAACAAAAGCCGAGTTGTCGTAACAAATGAACGAACTTGTAGAGTTGTCTTCAGTCTTGTGCCTTCAACCGTCACTAAATGAGTTGAATTCTGAGATAAGAATGCTTGGCTAATTAGTGCCATCGTAATTATGAGAAGCATTACATATCCGTTGTTAAAGAATTCTTCAAGAGTCACATGTTCACTGGAGTCATATATTTTAGTCGGACCTTCAATGTACTGGATTATTATGGCCAGTCCTAAAGGAGGTACTACACCGATCAAATCGCCGAACAATTTTAATATTCCAGCAATATAAAAGTTTGGCCATACTTTACGAATATAACATGACCACAAACTGGTGCTTGTTTCTTTTGCTTTGGAGTCCTGAAATGAAGAAAAACAATGTGATGTTATGGTATGTAGGTATATTAATGGCACAGCTATAAAGAGTACGATGACAGTAGTGTAAGCAGTACGTACGTCTAGGTCTTGATATAATTTCTCAAATTCCTTATAATATTTAACCGATCGTTCCTCCTCCGGAAGTTCTCCCAAATAATCTGGTTCCAGTGGTGATTTATATCCCTTTTTCAATAGAGAATTTAGCCAAAAGAACGTGACTTTCGAGTAGAAGTGTGTGTCGTTATGTTTGTAACAAATATTGGGGACGCTTGACTGAAGATCGTTTCTGAAACGTTTCGTGACCTGAAATATAAGTATTTAGTATCAAGATTATATAGACGGATCTTTTAATAATATTAAATTAATTTTAAATATCAAAATCATTTTCAGATACTACATTGAACAACGTCATGAATTCCCGCTTTCCTACATTAAAACATTTTCAACATTTGATATTATTTAACGCGAGATCTAGTAGGGAGAGTGAGAGTGCTTTAATAGCTCTCACGTAAAATCTCGTTCGTATTGACCGCACGTGCACTCATGGGAAATGCCATCTGAGGTCGGCGCCAGACGCATTGTGGAAATCGTCTCCTCCGATGTGCTCCTTGCGCGACGGCTGGCGCCGGCGGCGGCGGGCCAACCTGACTCATACACCACATACCTATGCTTCTATATCAGTGCTCCCAGTTTTAAGCTCAATAAACTGTCATATAACTGAGTTCTATTAAAGAGAGAGTGGTACCGTGCCACGTAACGGTGCCGCTACTAGAGGATAATGATATACGACCAACACGCACATCATATTGTTACGCACGTATATCGTTACTAATTATTGACGACACGGTATTTACAAATAGACCGGAAATCATAATATTATAAGTCTAATTTAATTTTAATAAGAAATCGTGAATTCCTAGTCGCTAGTCGCAAGCGAATTATCAACACTGACCTATCTCGACCATTTTTTATATACCGATATTTAAATTACAATCAGCTAAGTATTATACACACGCTATCTAGTTTAGCCCCGATGAGCCGTGGTATAGACTAGTGAATTTGAATAATATGGAGGACATTTACATTGGTATATATCTAAACATAATACTCGTACAGCCCCAAATAAGTCATAGGTTTACCGTTTATGTGGTAATTCAATATCTATATTTGCATAAAGTGATGGAAGCATTCGAGCGGTGAATGATTGAGTAATGTTTTCCTGTTTGAAAAGAATGAATGAATGATACATAACTAGTCTTACTCCAGACTGAGATAATTATAATTTTTCAGAACGAATTTGTACTAGTGCAGGGACTTCGACGCACAGCCTGTTACCATAGATTCAGTACATGATTCCAGACCAAACATGCGTTGAAATTTTTCTGAGAGTATTAAAAAAAATCTGCTGTTTTCTACAAAAGTGCAATGCTATGGGTCAATTGTACTAAGAGATCGCTGGATGTCCTGCGCGTCCAATATAAAAATGCTTTCAGAATGTTGTTGAGGCTTCCTCATTACTGTAGCGCGTCGAATTTGTTTGCGAAAGCCCGCACCGACGGCTTCTATGCAAATACGCAAAAAACTGCGTCGCTTCTGAGGCGAGCGAGGGGCAGTCAAACAGCATCCTGAAAATTGTAGACGAGAGCTAGGGCTCTCTGATTGTACAGCAGTTTGTGCGGAGGTGGATTTTTACTAACAATAGGCAATAAGTTATTTTTTGTACATGTTACTAACACTAGATGGATATTTGTGTCCGAAATAAAGCTATTCTATTCTATTCTAATACGCGGTCAAAATTTTTATGGAACAGGAAATTTTTGACGAAAAATTTTCAACGCTGTGAAGTCGAGATAGTATAGTTAGAAAAATATTAATATCCAGAGGCTAGTAATAGTAATCCTTATTACGATTAGTCAATTTAAAAGAGTCATCGGCCTACTCGTTCGTGTTTACAGCTCGGTAAGGTGTTTTTAATCGGAGACTTGCTGAATCGACTGTAGGATATTATGATGGGCTTAAACGGAAGCAGAACGCTTATCAAGTTATGTGCGCTAAGTCGATAACTGCTAGCACTAAGGGGATGGGAGGATCGGTTTACATACCTAGCTCCTAGAATCAATAAGCATCCAGCCTACCCACTATCATATAGTTTATCTAAAATAATGCGTGAGATACGTGCTCACGACAACGCACTACGTTCTCATACTGCCATCATCCGAACGTAAGCATGACATTGTCTAATCTTTAATATTTGCTGATACCTAAATGAAATGACGTTCGAAGGCCTAATGGTCACTCCCGCTTTTGTTTAATGATCCATTATGATCCATACCTTTTTGTTATTGTATGAAGTCGGCTTGCAACAATATGTCAGTACTTACTTACAACAGCCTGCAGGAATAAGCAAACCTAAAGAATCAAAATGTGGTATAATTTTATCGCAATTAGGTATACGATTCCATTTGCTGGATGCCTACCATGATCTAATTAAAAACGATTCAAAAGCAAGACATTTCAGTTTAGGTTCTTAAACTGCATCGCTTAAAGTCGAACCATGAAGTCCATTACGCGCAGCGGCATTTGGATCGTTAAAAGTGAATGAAAGATCGCAATTTGTGGCTGAACCGCGTTTGAAACGTTTTTGGTGAAAAAGAGACAACGCTATTATTATCAAATAAGTTTGTTTCGCGCACATTGTAGTGTCAGACACGTTCAGAAGCAAGTAAAATTTTATTTGTTCTTAACTCAGTATCATTACTTTAAAGTAAAACAGACACTCAACAGTTGTTTTTAAGATTCCACGTTAATACGGTAACTATTGTTAAAATAATTCTTAGTCAAAGTAGATATTTATTTACCATTTGGCATTTATTAGACGAAAAAATATTTATATTTCGACTTAATAAAACAATGTTTCAGTTTCGAACGTACCAGAGTAAAAAAAGTTGTGTCTGCTGTCATGTCACTGTCAGTTTGTTTTTTTTTTTTTTTTAAAGGCTAAGGTCTGAGACCATGCTGCCTAGTCATCAGTTACTATTTTTTTTTCTTAGTCTAACATTACATTAGAATATGGGTGTACACATTCTAATGTATTAGGAGTATTTGGCAGCAAATGTATCGAATCAAGTTTCCCGGTAAACTTCGCTGAGGTAGCCAAAACTACAAAAAAATTCTCAGCTCCATTTTACCGGGATCGCGTCTGTTTCAATGATTCCACATATTGTCCAGTTGCGCAGACACTTCAGATACAAAACTACACCAATTTTACATCACAATATCCACTAGGAATCAATTTGCGAATAATTAAAACAGCCAACTAGACTTCACTCGAAGAAATCCCGCCAAAAACTCCCTGTCAGTTTGTGTGCCTGTGTCAGTTTAACTAGAGATAGTCTGTGGATTATTGTACTCTGTGGTTGTGTGGTGTTAAAAATGCATGTAAAATATGACGGAGAAGGTATAGTGTGTCTCGTTATTATCAGCCATATTTAACTATTGTGGGCGTACAGTGGGTATGTGTTGGTTATTGCGCAATAGAAAAACGTTTGCAGTTCAAAAAGATTATAATTTCACGAACAATATTTAGTCACACTAGCAAATTACACACTGTAGGTACACGACACAACCAGATACGGAACGCTGGACAGTTTCTAAGCACATGTGGTCCGTACGATGTTCAATGTCCAAATCCAAAATCCAAAGTGAGCTCCACATCGTTCTGTCGAGCTGTTTTCTAACCCCCACGGACTCAGGCTAGACTCTGTCAAGCGCCGCCGGGTGGCGCTAGCGTTCCGAATAGTCAAATGCATGACCGGATGCGACAAATACGTATTTTAGACTTTAAAAGAAAGATTAAAGTACACTTACACTGGTTTTTGTGAAATTCCACTAAAATAGCACTAAAAAACTTTGTTTTCGCCAATAATTCACCAAACGTTTCAGTTTATGTTAGAGAAATAGTAACTTTTATTGAATCGCTTATTTTGACAGTTAGCGTTTCAGTTTAGGTTGCTCTATGGATGTCATGGTACCAAATACAGTACAAAATTGAATGAATGAAACCAAAACTTGCGACTCAGTTTGGAACAATCGCTGTCAGATAGCACGGCCTAAATTGAATCGTTAAACTGACTTCATGGTACGAATTAGACGAACAGTTCAGTTTAGGTCCTAAAATGGATCGCGTTAAGAGGTCGTGGTAGGCCTGCTGGTCTTTAATCAGTTCTGCTCTGAAGCCTTTGGCAAAATATATTAGGTACTTATCCCTATTTTACCATATAATTGGTTATATCCTTTGAAACTATTAATATTGCAGTTAGTATGATGGATGAATTACCTCGTCATAGAAACAAATGCAGTCAACTGCGAATATCAGTAATGTCATCAGTAACGAAACACCTTGAACGTATAGCTCTACGTTAGTAGATGCCGCTCCCGTGACGAAGTGCTGCCACAGGATGGTACCCGCAGAGATGGTGGCGAGAATCCAGTATATGGTGAGGTAGAGGATGGGGGCTGCGGAGCGCCGGGTCCACAGAGCCACGTGGAAAGCAGCCGCGGCCAGCCACGACCAGGGGGCCATCAGAGCGGCCACCAGCCGCACCGTGTCCGCAGGCCGGAGCATCGCCGCAGCCGCATCGCAACACCAAGCCACTCCCAGCACGAGGCTCGCTATTCCACGTACATTTTGTCCACGCCATCGTTTTGAGTGCCTGTGTTGGATTTTGGTGTTAAGCGTCTTTCTCCCAGTAAAGAGAAGAAACCAAAGATATCTTGGAATTGTAAGTGTGTTTGGGACAAAGACTCAATCTAGAGAATACATTGCAGTCAAAAAAACTTTTTTACAAAAAAAAAATCAACCGACTTCCAAAAACGACACCGCAAACTGAAAAATATCTGTAATTTCAGAAGTCGGTGGTCCTTGGGTTCGCATTTTCGTTGTTTGCCACATACGATCCAATAAAAAAATAATTTTTGAAATCGATTTACAATTACATACTTACAAAAAAAAAAAACATACAGTAGAATTGAGAACCTCCTCCTTTTTTGAAGTCGGTTAAAAACCAAGTAAGTTTAAAATAGTTAAGTATGATTAGGTATTTGATTAACGTTAAAATAATTTATGACGTGTGTTTTAATATAAAAAAACCGGTCAAGTGCGAGTCGGACTCGTGCACCGCGGGTTCCGTACAAATTTGTAGGTATGTAAATAGTTTATCACGGGTTTTTGTTTTTGTAATGTAGCTACAAATTTACGGTTTTTGGATTTTTTCCTTTACTTGTGCTACATGACATGATGGCTTCTTGCCTATTCTACGTCAACGGGAAGTAAACTAAAGGTTTTGAATCTGGAATATAAACGCCCGTATCTTTTGATTGCGTTGACTTAGAAATTTATTTTTTTCACTTCTTCAAGGGATTGCAGCCGTGAGTATTTGATATTAATTTCAACTTGATAACTCTTCGCGTTCGTAAGAAAACGGACAGATAGATGGAAAACGAAGTGATCAAGGGTTCCGTTTTACCTTTTAAGGTACGGAACTCTAAACATGAATCACGTGGGATTATAAAATATTCAACAGCCGAGTTTTATATTATCTTTCCTTATTTGTAAACCAAATACTTATAGCGGCTCGCAGTATTCACGATAATAATATGATATTTAAAAATAAATAAGGAAACTGTTTTTATTTTCACTTAAATCCGCCTTCGTTTATCAATAAACCGGAAATTTTCAAGCGTTTCGATTTGAATGAGAAACGATTGAAAATTTCCGGTTTATTGATAAACGAAGGCGGATTTATTTTTAAGGATTTAGTCAACGGGGCTTGAGCAGTAAAGTATTGTTGGTATAGGTATGGCGATAGTATTGATATGTCGAGAATACCTGTAGTGTTTGTGTATGGGAGCACAGCAGCACATGAGTGCGGCGCTGATGGAGGCGCAGTACAGGTTGATGGAGTGCAGCGCCGCCGCCAGCGCGCGCACCTCGCACGCAGCGTCGTCGGCGCGCGCGCATACCGCCTCCATTCCTCCTCGTACCAACTCTTTCGGTGATATCACGCACTCTCACTGTCCACTATTGGTTTTATGATAGCTAATCATTTGCGTGTAGGCGACTCTAATGAAACACAAATATTATAATATTTAGTAAGTAGTCCATCCTATGTATCAAAGCGATTTGTATAAGTTGGAATATCTTATGAGTTCTACTTTTAGTTTTATGAATGTTAGAATGTAATAGAGGGCTAACAGAAGCTGGGCCCGGATCTGTAACACCGGAAATACTGTTCGTACATATTCAGTAAGTAGGTAGGTGTATCAACCTTTTACAGTCATAGTAATATTTAAGTAAAGAGAGGCTCTTTACTGGGAGAAAGACGCTTAACACCAAAATCCAACGCAGGCACTCAAAACGATGGCGTGGACAAAATGTACCTATAGGTACTCATTTACATGTTACACTTTACGAAATTACGAGAAAACTAATATTGTCCCTCAGTTAGTGCTCTCATTCTCATTAATACCTAAATAACTTTTCAGGTAATGAGCTCGGTTGAACAGCCAGTGAGTATCAAATATACCTAGTTAATATGATCCTCATGATAATGCTTGAAATATTTTCTCTATTTTAGTTCAGACTAACTGAAAATTTGTATCAAGTCCAAACATTATGTAGTTGAATATTCATATTTAAATTATAGCTGTTGGTGTATGTATGTATCCACATTTTAACGCCAAGTTTCTAAACCGTCCCATCACGAACAGGGTAACAACGAGGGTATTGTGAAGAATGTTTAATGACTAACTATCCGACTCGGGATATTGATTTGGTAAGATGATTATTTTGTAAATGGACTACGTCACTCAGCGTCATTCCACTTCGGCCGGTATTCACAACAAAACTCACCTCCAAAATAATTTTAATTCCACTGCAAAACAATCACTGAACACCATGCGAATGTCACTAGTTCGAGAATTTTACGTTCATCCGCTTGCCATTATATTGAAAATTACTGTGTTGAGTTTATGGCATTTTGTAGTGGTTATTATTCGGTCAGTTTGTGTGAATTTGCATCGCGTTTAGAGCGTGGCACGAGCGGCGCGTGATAACAGCCGGTTACTACGGTGGCGACTGGCCGCCGCGCCAGGCCAGTCAGTGGTCGGAGTGCCGCATGACGCTCGAACTGTGCGGACTGTGTCGGCTCGCTGGAGTTGCACTGTTGCACTGACGAGGCTGGGGCTCGGACCCCGACGCCCGGCGCTGGAGGGCATCGCGTCTCGCCGTGTCGTCTCCCAAGCATTACTCTAAACAAGCCAGCATTCTATTCCACAAGCAGTGATTGACCTGCTACTGCGGATGATGGCTTTTATATTTCTTTTACTAACTGGTTGTTTTGTGGAGCATTTGAAAGTTGCTCCTACTTATATGCAACTTGAGATGTTGTAGGTCGACACATAATATGTGTCTACAGTTATAAAATCTAGGAATCTACAAGTGTACCTACCTGATAACCTAACTAGATTATATTAACTTAGCGAAACTGTTAGCGTAATATTCTTAGAACAGCTCATAATGTGAGATAGACAAGTGAACCTGTTTTTGTACTAGACCTACTAACCTTTTTCTATCAGGTCTGAAAGTTTTCAGCAGTTTTATTGAAACCTGATCATTCTAATAGAGAATGCCAATGCTGCCATACCTACCAATTCTTTAAATCCAATAATTATAGGTACCTACTTACAGGTTGAAATTAAAAATTTTCGTGTTTTTTTAAGTCGTTATTGTATGCAAAAAAGGTAGGTTAAAAGTTAGGTTTAAAGTTGTACTTGAGCAAAACCTCTTTTTATGAAACCATGGTATACAATAATTCAATATTCAAAAACATATGTAGATATACATACATCAATACAGTCGTTATAGGGTTCCGTACCCAAAGGGTGCCAACGTCTGAAATGGAATATTAATGTCTACTATTAGTATTCCCATCTTTCAAATACGTTTTTGGTTCAAGTGCGTAGCTTACGCACTCGATACATAATGGCTGTTAGCACTCGATATTCAAATGGCAGTGGTTCGCATAAACATGGCGACGCGGTGCGCGCACGCAGTAGTTCACTGGCACACATATGCCGCCTGTTATTCTCCCCACTGACCTTATTCTCATTCCACGGCTTTTCGCTTGCTCACACGCCATCATAGCCCAGCTTTACCTGCATAGCGATGATAGATCACTTAACACATTTCTAATGAAAATAAATGATAGGTATATCAGTATCTATTTTAATGTCTAACTGTAGACATAAACAATCCTAACAGGTTTTGTCATATTAAAGGATAAACAAAATAAAAAATAATTTGTAAAACAGGTACCTATATTTTTTATGATAAATATAAATATAATACTTAAATCATGACTTAAAGGCTCCTACAAACAGGCGCGACACGCGATATAATCGCGCGCGACACAAAGGCACCGCTCGTTGCGCGACTTGCGGTGCCTTTCGCGCCTGTTTGTAGGAGCCTTAAATCTACTTACTGAGGCACTTATAATTACTGTGGATACGTGGTACTAGGTATATCCGTAAATATATGTAGGTAGGTACTTACTAAATAAATTAAACATTCATTAGAATTCAAGTAAGTTGATAAAAGGATGCTTAGAAATCTAAATCCCAGCCGGAGGTTTCATCTTGCGGCAGTTTATCCTTAGGGTACTTCTCAAAGTTGGCCAGGTCCAGGTTGCTAGCCACGGGCTGTATCAGAGGAGCCTTCAGTCGCCTCTCTACGAGCCCTTCCCAGTCGAAGCCCAGGAACCACCTGCACAGTGAAACAGTCACAATTAATGGCAAGACGAGGCAGTCAAAAGATGAATTCATTAAGATTCATAAGTGACCAGTCTCTAGTCTAGCTTTTATACATTCATGATAAATGTTTTATGTTCCATACAAATCTTAATCACGATTTCGAAGGGAGATTTTATCGAAATCGCCGCAGGTTATGCTATGCATTAAACAAATCACGAAGTCACAAAATTAACATGATAACAATATCAACATTTTGGAGGCAAACAATACATAGGAACTCTGTGTCGGATTCTCTGTAGTGTTTATGAGACGCGAAATGAATTTATATAAATTTTGCGTTATATATCCTACACATGCCGTTGATGACGATATTATGAAGATATGTAACCTTGAAGTTGAACGTACTTATGACTTTTGATGTCTGCTATTCCGTTTTTGAGATATCCGAGTCGTTCGGCGGGCACTGCTCGGCACAGTTTGCGAATGAGCATTTGTGCAGATTTGGCGACCCGCGGGTGGAACGCGACGGCGTCGATACCGCGCAGGATTAGCGTGTACGTCTTCATGTGGTCCCCACCGGGCGCACGGAATGGAGGCTTGCCAACTAACAGCTCATGGATCAGCACTCCTAATGCCCAACAGTCCACAGCTCGGTCGTGGCCCTGCATCGAGTGTAAAAGTTAATAAAATGAAGTTTAAAAAAAAGCAAAGCTAGCTTTTAGTTATCAACCAACCTTATTCAGCACTATTTCAGGAGCTACGTATTCGGGTGTGCCAGCAAATGTCCATGTTTTGCTATTTGGTGAAATCCTTTTGGCAAATCCAAAGTCAACCTACGAAAAAATATCGGTCATGTATTTCAAGTATATTACAAATGTCTGATTATCAATAAATGTAGGTATGTACCAATTTAATATATCCTTGTTTGTCAAGCATTAAATTTTCAGGCTTCAGATCCCTATAGATAATATCTTTGGAGTGCAGATATAGGAATGCTTCGACCACACAAGCCATCATGAAGCGAGCAATGTTTTCAGGGAAGTAGCGCTGCTTCTGAAGGATAGTCCAAACGTCTCCACCCAGCACCGGCTCCATAAGGAAGTATATATATTTATTGTCTTTGAATGTGCGATATAATCTGAAAAAAAAAACGAAACAATTTCCAGTAAATCATTGATTATAATCATTTCGTAATCGTTTGACATAAGTCGTTGGTGTAATTAATTGATTTTTACTTGGACAAGTGTGTCAGACGTAACCAAGTTATCTCAAGGCACATTTGGGTGACGAGTGATATTTGCATTTTGTACGGCATATTTTTCTTTCTTGTAAATCTTGAATGGAAAACGATAAACAGCATGCCATGGAATAGCGTAAACGTCAAAATTCAATTTGTTTGTGTTGCAAGCACACATGTGTGTGTTGTGGGTACCTACCTACCTAATTCCAGTTTTATAATATGACAAGCCGTGTGCCCATGGTTTTATAATTTCCCATCGGCAAAAATGACGAACTTTCACACAAACAGGGGATGAAAAATCCTTCCTTTGTGCTAATTTTCGTTATAAAAGGTACTCTTCTGCAAAACTTCATGCTTTTAGATCCAGCGGCGCGCTTTCTTTCAGCGAATGAATTTATCCCATGGCCGTTTTACGTGGATGAGACTCATATTTTCTCCCACTTGTTTTTTTTTGTGTTTGTTTTTTCTTTTTCCTTTATGCGGCACGTTTAGTGCCAATAAATTATTATCTTGATTCTATAAATAGGTACGCAAAAAGGCATTATTTGATCATTTATTCTAATGATTTTAATATTCTTAAATCATTACGGGCACAGAACTCAACAACAACAATACCTTGCCCTATTTCTGTCATAACTAGTATTTAGAAATATACAAGTTGTACCTACTAAAACAAACATTTACCTGCAAATAAACGCACTTTTGCACGACATCATGATATGTTTCTCATTGTACGCGTGCTCCTGCTGCTGTTGCTGCACCATGTCGATCTTCTTGAGGCACTTGAGAGCAAACGTGAGAGACTTGTCGGGTTTGTACTGCACCAGCTCGACTCGACCGAACCCTCCCACACCCATGGTGCCCACAATCTCCAGGTCTTTAAGTTCCACGAATTCGAATTCTGAAAGCAATAGTTGATCATCCAGTCACAATATAAACAATGATAATTTGTCGCGCGCTAAATAATAGGTACATATCTAGGTCAATGATAATTTTGGGTCCTAATCCGCCTTATAACGTTTATCTGTATTGAAAATAATTATGTTAGTGAATTCTTGAAGAAGATTCGCAAGCATTTACCTAGTTAATTTCGTCCAATTTGCTTGATCAAATGTCCAACCGGGGTAATTACGTAACATACTATCAGTAGTAATGGGTCTCTTTTTGACTGTTCAACAACATTGCGCTATTTACTTTGTTGAGCAGACATTTTTCGAACATTAGGTATACAGCAATGGACATGCAATATCCTTCAAAATTATTCACATGAAATTAACAGTGTGTTACGCATTTAGGGTGCAGGTCATTTTAATGTTTTAAGGTCATCCAAGTAGTTGTTAGAATCACTCCGTTTAAAACTTAACTTTAAAACCAATTGCATAGTAATTGTGTTGTATGTCCGGGCATCTACATCGTTTTATGCAATGGGCTATATTATCAAAACTAAATAGATAAGGTGAAGAGGATCAGACCCAGTATAGACCCTTGTGGCACCTTTCTGTTCACGTTCATACGCCATACTTCGGTAGATAAATAGACAAACAGTTTATATTACTTACCACTTTTAACTTGCGATGTTTTCTTTTGTTGCGATGGTCTCGGCACATCATGTCGAATTTTCTTCAGTTCTTCTAAATTGCCTAATAATTCCGTGAATGGTCTGTCAAATCAAAGAAATAAGTGATGTTATAACCCCAGGATTTTCAAAACTTCCTTACCTACATATTAATTACGTACCAACTTTGTTTAAGACTTCAAGGACCTAGAACTGGAAGTACAAACTTATATATACAGGGTTATTGGAAAAACACCAACAACCTCTTAAGAGGTCATTGTACTCATCATTACGAACAACTTTTACTATGGGACCAAGCCTGAAATCGCGAAAAAAAAAAATCAGCTGTTCTCTACACAAATAAATGTTTTTTTCGCGATTTAAGGTTTGGTCCCATAGTAAAAGTTTTTCATAATGATAACCCTGTATAAATTAAAGCAATTACAGAAACTTTTGAATTGTCGGTCAGTCAAAAAGATGAAGCGTTCATTTAAGACATCGATAGTTCTTTACCCTCGTTCCAGCGTCAGACACTCCACACCCGGCGGCTGTGCGGTGACAGTGGCCAGCCTGCGATCCTCGTGCAGCAGCGCTTGTTCGCCGAAGTAATGCCCGCGTCCGAGTACCCCCACACGTTTTTCGCCACCCTCGCCTTCCCGCTTCGTCACCACCACCGTGCCACCCCGAATGATGTAGAATTTGTCACCTCTGTCGCCTTGACGTACAACCGGTGTACCAGCCGAAAAGAATTCCTGAAATGTGTAACATTGAGACTATGTTCCTCTTTTCTCATGCTCCTTTTATATCGACACTTGAACGGCAAAATTGACTAAGGGCCGGTTGTTCCAAGCGGTTGGTTAACGTAACTTGCGTAGGACATACGTCAAATAATAACGATTAAGTAATCGGCGATTTACGTATTTGACGTACTTCAAAGACATAATTTTGTAATCGTAATTTGAAACAACGCTTTTTTTTATTGACGATAGTTAGCGCCATATATGACGTATACCTACGCGTGCATAAGTGGACGTGAAACAATCCGCCTTGCGACATGGGGCTAGCTTTACAGGAGAACAGATTAGGTAAAGTTTAACTTTTCAGAAAAAAAATCATAATTAAATTTTATTACATTAAAACTTGTAATCATTCTTCAGGCGTAAGTAACTGTTTTGGAAACCTTATTTTATCACCCAATTAGAATTTATAAGATTTTTTTTCTGAAAAGTTACTAACTTTAAACTGTTCTGTAAAGTTACCCCTATGTCGCTTACTCAATTTTGCCTTTCAAGCGTGGATTATAATAATGTATAGATTATTATTTCATACCCTCTTGAGGAATTCAGAGATTTTCGAGAGTTCGATAGGATGAATGCCTTCAAGTAGAGGCACTGAAGTCAGAAAACGCATATTGTCATTTTGCTCTTGTTGTAGACTGCGTACCATAAGCTTTTGGAAAACTCGTCGCTCCAACATCCATACTTGTGCTTCTGTTATACCTAATTTAAGAAGAGTTTATTATTGTAGGCATATTGTAGGTTTGCTTCAAAAGTTATAATCCATAGAATAATCGACTTACATCGTATTGAGGCGAAACGTTTAGCTTTGTAAAGAATAGCAAGTTCACCAAACACTTCTCCTTGTCCGAAGGTTTTTACAACCTGTCCACCTTTGAGGACTTCAAACTGTCCGTTTGCTGAAACAAAAAGATGGCTACCGCTCTCCCCCTCCCTGATAATGAGGCTGCCTGCTGGAAACTCCTGGCGACTCATCGCATCGACTACTGCTGCAAGTCGCTCATCATCCATCAAGTTCCTTAAGAAGTCATTAGCCATAACAGCCTTTTTTATTTGTTCAGATGACCTATAAAAAGTTTTAATATACAGTATGTTAACTAACAGAGGGCGTTCCCGTTAACCCGCAATAGTATAGCATCCATACATGCTAAAAAAAATATTACCATTCGAAAATAAAATGTTTTTATATTTTTTTATATTAAAATATTCACTAAAAATCGTAAATTGATACTCTATTTATTTAATTAATTCTAATTTATTTAATTAAATAAATTCCGACATTCCTGTCCTTCAAGTACCTACGCGTGCACAGAGCGTTTCTTTAACGTATCAATTTACGATTTTTAGTGAATATTTATAGAATATAATATATATTTATTTATATAATATATATTTATTTATTTATATTTATATAATATATATTTATAGAATATAATATATGAGTTTATGTAAGCTATAAAGGTACAAATTAGATAGCGGGTAATACCCACCTTGATTCTGATCGTAGTGTGTTCTTAGGTTCTAATCTGAATTTTAAATTTCAATATAATTTAATAAATATTATTGAAAGAGTGTGAGCTAACTTACGTCTTATCCTTTTCGTGTTTTTCGATGTGTGTGTCATTAAGGCGCGAGGGGTCTGTGGGCGTGTGGGGGGCGATCACACCACTCTTGCGGCGCCGCCTTTTCGTCCTCTTCTGCTGCTGCACCAGCTCCGATATAGTCTTACGACCAGCACTGCTCTTACGTTCATCAAAATCAGTGTCGGACTCTTCTCTACTATATCTCGACGGGTTTCTACTCTGGATGCTTATGGTAGTACTGATCTTTTTGTCGTCTCCAAACGCCCTACCATTGTTAGTGGTACTACTATTTCTATTTTCAGTATTGACAGGCTCATCTTCATTACCATTCCGTAATTCCCCATTAATATTGTTGTGAAATGTATCTGTGGCACCGTCAGGTATTATCTGGAATTACGCGATAGTAAAATGACATCAAAACGTTAGGTATAGGTACCTAACGGTAAAAATTGTTGAGGTACAATTTTTATTGGAATTAAATCGATGACGATACTTATAAAGTTATAAACTTATTTATAACTGTCTAAAAATAATGCAATTATCGCATTCCTTTGTCTCGTAGTATGTAATGTCGTTGTTAGTTGTATTATCTACACTATAGCGAATCGTAAAAGAAAGAGCAACGTTTCATAGAGTATGTTTCTGTGGTGACATATATGTACCTTGCAGGTACCTAGATATGTTTACACAACGTACAATATAGGTTTAGTTGCATAGATTGTGCCCTTAGGTAGGCACACTATGCTTTGATGCCACAGTACCTATTATTAAATTAAAGTCCGCCTCTTCTCTCTTTGAAGATGGGTGCATCATACTGTATAGTAGTGTTATGTAGTATACGTAGGTACTATGTTCAATACCTATTGAAAAGTCTTCATCGTTATTATAATCTACTCCAGTGCAGATGAAGTCAATTTCACGCTATAATTTATACGTATTATTATTACGGCACACTTTTAATCACTACCTTGCTACCTACTCGTAATGGTTAGTAATATACTTAATGGGAATGTGTCCATTTGCGGATATCGGGCTTGGATGCAGCTCGGCAGTTGATTGCAGCAATCTAAGCTACCGCTGCGGTCAGCCCAGACACATAGCCAGAATTTATACTGCTTTATTTGTGCGGCAGCAGGGAACCCAGCGGTACATCGGGCAGGCAGTAAGACCTGACCTTCAAGGACAACGCCATGGGTCGACCAAGGACAAAGGAGGCAATGTCTGCTTCACAGTCGTCGTCTCTTCAGGCAAATGCACCAGAGGCCACGCAAATATAACGTCCATCGTAGCAGGGAACATGGATCGTAGTGCGTATCGTCTTTCGTAGCACGTAGCGATTGTCGTAGCATGTAACTTTCTGCCGTAGCACGCAACTTCTAAAGTAGCGCGTAGCGTTTGTCGTAGCATGTAACAGGGATCGTAGTGCGTAGCGTCTTTCGTAGCACGTAGCGATTGTCGTAGCATGTAACTTTCTGCTGTAGCACGTAGCGTTTATCGTAGCGCGTAATGTCACAGAAGCTTCTGTATTTCCTACGACAGCGGTGGTCGCCAAATAACGGCTGCGGTGACGGCCATCATAAAAATGATGGCACCGCACACCAATTCAATTTCATAAATAAAATTTCAGTGACGT
The DNA here is from genome assembly GCA_927399505.1 of Luperina testacea. Lineage (NCBI taxonomy): Eukaryota > Metazoa > Arthropoda > Insecta > Lepidoptera > Noctuidae > Luperina > Luperina testacea. Next base: position 10,473,427 of record OV656758.1, read on the forward strand.
CATACGACGGTGAATTGCGAACGCTATGTGGCGGCCACCGCAGTCTAAGGAAACCCGAGCTGTGCACTGCATAGTTTAAGACTTTGGGGCCTCGGTGCTAAGCGTGTCAGTAACGTCATTTTTATTTAAACTATTTCCTATTTACTTTTAACATCTACATTGTGCAGATTAGGGCTGATTTTTCCAACGCCAGATAATTTTATCGGAGGAATAATTTTGAATTTTTGAGAGTATAAAAAATGTCAGACGTCAATTTTATTCCACGAATAAAAATTATCTGTCGTATGGAGAATAGGTAGTTTATTTGGTAGATTTTAATATTCAATTTTCTGTCACGAGCCACTCTCCTCCAATTGGGGCCCGCGGGGCCCCGGGGCCCCGGGGTCGTGACAGAAAACAATGGAAGGAGCTAGAGGAGGCCTTTGCCAAAAGGCACACTGAATTAAGGGACATTTTGTAACAACTAAACAGAAGAGAAAAAAAGAAATTCAGAATAAAGGGCATTTAAAAAAAAAAAAATTGAATTTTGCTGCATTCGATATTATCGATACTTTTCCGAGACTTCATTAATATCCATTTACCTTCAGTAAATAAATATTAGTATATCCTAACACGATTATTTACGCCAGAAAGTTTTTACTGAGAAACAAGTTGCAAACTTTTCATTCTGATTACCATTATATTATTATAATTAAAAATAATATTATTATAGGTACCTACTTATGATTGGGATTGGTTGACTGCCTCGTTGGTCTAGTGGTCACAACTGATACTGCTGAGCATAAAGACCGCAGTTCGATTGCCAGGTCAGGCAAAGTATTATTGAGTTTTCCATCAGGAATCTCAGTATAAACCCGAAGTTTGCGGGGTAACACATTACACTATCATCGCAATGTTTTTTATTTTGACAGTTCGTTCCTAAGCAGACAAATTTTTCGTACAATAGATTAGCAATATCCTTCAAAATAATTCAGATTGTGACTGATCGTGTGTTTCGCAATTAGGGTGCTGTGCCTGGTAGATGACAATAGGCTCGCTCCTTATTACATGGGACTTCATAACTGGGATTACTGGGGCTTAACCGCACACCTGCCTAACCTGTGTGATATTCACTGCAAACTATTTGTCCCTGCCACGACGACACGGTACAAAGCCCCGACCACCTCCTCAGGGATTGCCCCAGATTCGCGATGGATCGCATACAGTATGAGGCAATCTCTGGTAATTTGGTATCAGCCGATATGACATCGGGATGCAAACGCGCAAACCAGAAGTCCTACTCGCGTTCACTAAATACATCACAAACATTTTAAGCGAACTGAAACACTTCAACGGCACATAGGAAATACAATAATATGTATATATAATTTTTTATATTATATTTTTTATCTCTTAATAAAATTATCCTCATCGCGACTAAAAACTTCCCACAAAACAATATCTGTATCAAATAGCAGATATTGTCAAAAATATCATTATCAAATAAATAATGCAATCCCGCACCAAAACGAATAAAGTGAATCAATCTAAAACAAAAAAAAACCTGTGTGATGTTATATTTATGTTATAAATGGGATTTACATTTAAGTATAGGCATATGATTTGCAAAATAGACTGGACCACTAGAGTGTACGTTACCCCAGCAAGAAAGTGTCTCCTAGAGTTATAGGAGTAGAACGTATAATATGTGCCCTATCTGCTGTAAATGTGCCCCCAAATAAAAAATGTGTGCCCCCTGTCGTTTTGGAAAAAAACGGAAAAAACGATTCCTGCTGGGGTAACGTTTTTCTAGCAGGAAAATTCTAAACGAATGATCGGAGAGAGAAAAATTGTGCATGGCCAGAGAGCTTATATGTGTGCCCTAATGTGCCCCCAAAAAAAAAATCTGTGCCCCTTCAGGTTTTCGAGATATTGCATTTCCTGCTGGAGTAACGTTTTGATGAATCGTATATCTCTACAACCATTGCATGTGCCCCTGTAGAGTAAACATACACGAGTAGCTCTTAATGTGTGCCCCTTAGTGCCCCAATTAGTTTTAAGAAAATATTTATAGTTTTCAAGTTATAGCGGTTTTATGAAAACCCGAAAAAACATCGCAGCGCCTAAATTAGACAAGAAACAAGTTCGCTGAAAACTGTATTCGGTCCTTCTTGACGCTAATAATAACCATACAAAGTTTCAAAACTATTCATGCATGCGTTTTTGCTAAAAGTCAAAACGATGGTGTCCTAACTTTGACGGCAAAATACAAGGAACCGGCTCAATCCGAAATGTGTAGGTGTAAACCAAAATCATGTGCCTTTAGTCAAAAATATATGGTGAAAATATTCAGCTTGGAATGTTTCGCATTAAGTAAATATTAACAAATAACCAAAATATGTAAGCAACGGCTGGTTATCCGACCAAATTTGAATGACTACTAAAAAGCGACGGATTCATACATATCAATGACCTTCTTTATTGGACGTATTATACCTAAGCTGTTGTCCGTACAGTCGCGTTCAAAAGTTTTGGGGGCTAATTAAAAAATATATTAAATGCACCTTGTGACTATAATAAATGAAACCGCTTGTTGATGTGGAAATTATTATTTTTATTCCCTTAATTTTAATTCTTAAAGTAATTATTGCTTCAAATCACAGATCAAAGAAATTATTTGCACGTTGTGTAGTCATTATTATTTAAATCACAGATCAGTTATTCATCTAAGTCTCTCACTTTCTCCAAGCTAGACAAAGCGACTCCTTGCGACACGACGTCAGCGGATGCCGCGGGGCCAGAGATATATGCAGCGGTGTGGGGAGGCGAAAAAAGGGAATCTTCTATTAAGTAAGGTGAATGCTCCAACCAGCCCGCAAAATTCAAATTTTTTCTGTTTTTTTTGTTCCTACGCCTTTATGAACTTGGAGGGTTGTATTGGTGATTTTGATGATTATAATTCTGTAACTACATACGTCTTACAACCGCGAATAATATTTTAATCAACATACAACCTAGCACTGGCCTGCAAATTGCAAAAAACGCAAGAAATTTTGAATTCCGCGGGCTAGTTGGAGCATTCCCCTTAATGATGAAAAACTTACAATGCGTGCCACGAAAGATGAGACTTGACACACCACGTGGTTTGACATGCGCAGTACACGATTTTAGGTATCTTTAGCGATATCTAATCTCTTTCAATAAATATATATGTACCTAATATAAAAAGACAAATACGGGCTTTTTATTTATATACAAAAAAGAGCTACCTCTTTTTAGTAGTATATAAATTACTGGATGTATTTTAATGAAATTTAGAATCGAGAAGATAGCTTACCTTGGAATAGCACTTAGGCTACTATTTATAATGTACTTAATCATGTGTAACGTCATAGAAACAGCTAGTAGAATATAATCCAATAACAACTTTATTTAATTACTTATTACTTTTGTAAGTCAGTGTACTCAGGCACAACACGTGTGAACCAGTTAGTGAGTAAAGTAAAGAAGGTCATCGATATGTATGAATCCGTCGCTTTTTAGTAGTCATTCAAATTTGGTCGGATAACCAGCCGTTGCTTACATATTTTGGTTATTTGTTAATATTTACTTAATGCGAAACATTCCAAGCTGAATATTTTCACCATATATTTTTGACTAAAGGCACATGATTTTGGTTTACACCTACACATTTCGGATTGAGCCGGTTCCTTGTATTTTGCCGTCAAAGTTAGGACACCATCGTTTTGACTTTTAGCAAAAACGCATGCATGAATAGTTTTGAAACTTTGTATGGTTATTATTAGCGTCAAGAAGGACCGAATACAGTTTTCAGCGAACTTGTTTCTTGTCTAATTTAGGCGCTGCGATGTTTTTTCGGGTTTTCATAAAACCGCTATAACTTGAAAACTATAAATATTTTCTTAAAACTAATTGGGGCACTAAGGGGCACACATTAAGAGCTACTCGTGTATGTTTACTCTACAGGGGCACATGCAATGGTTGTAGAGATATACGATTCATCAAAACGTTACTCCAGCAGGAAATGCAATATCTCGAAAACCTGAAGGGGCACAGATTTTTTTTTTGGGGGCACATTAGGGCACACATATAAGCTCTCTGGCCATGCACAATTTTTCTCTCTCCGATCATTCGTTTAGAATTTTCCTGCTAGAAAAACGTTACCCCAGCAGGAATCGTTTTTTCCGTTTTTTTCCAAAACGACAGGGGGCACACATTTTTTATTTGGGGGCACATTTACAGCAGATAGGGCACATATTATACGTTCTACTCCTATAACTCTAGGAGACACTTTCTTGCTGGGGTAACGTACACACCACTAGAAGCGCCTAGGCTGTGCGTTTTCTTTAATGTTGAGAACACACTGGTTCACGGTTGGCTGTCGCTACATGTTTTGTTACGATGTTCGTCCATCATTATATGTGCATATAGATAATCTGACTTATGAAAGTCTAGACTTGGTAATTGATATGTGCAAAGGCTAAGATCCTAAGGGCTTATTTCTAGAAAATTAACCGTAACAATAAGCAAGTACTAGCTAAAGACGATTCTGGCATTACCTACAAGTCCGGTCAATTGCATATCTATTAATAATATTGTCATCAAAACGTTTCGTTGCTATGCTAGAAGTGTACAATTATATAAGTTATCATACACTTAGCAGCAATAAACGGTAGTCGGTACAATATTAAATAATTTTAGTCAGAAGATTTAATTTTCCAATTACAATAAACAAGTCTAAAAATTGATAAAAATATAATCCCTCATTATTTTTTCACGATTGCTATCTGCAGTGATTCGAATAACTTATCACATTATTTTATCAAAAATTTTGTTTGATTTTTAGATATTTAAGATGGCATTCAGATAACCAAGGTGTTTTTACATTTTTTTAATTTGTAACTCCTTTGTTCTAACCGTTGGTATCAATACTGCTGGTACTTAGGGACATTCGTTTTTTTTTACATAATCTATGTACCTACTATAGTAGAGCAGAGCTACGTCTACCAAAGAGAGATCACATTTCTCATTATCACTGAATACAAAATGGTAGAAATACTTTTCATGCTTTTGTTTAACAATCAAGTAGGTAATTGATGGAAGTACATAGTGGGTATAATTACAATGGCAGGTATTGGTAGACACTACAATCCTTATGACCAATCAATAAGGTGAAAATAACACTAACGCATAGTTACCTACATAAATTAATTAGGTCACATCAGGATGAGAGAAGAGTAGTTGTCACCTCAGAAGTAGGTTGTATTTCTAAAAACCTTTTTGCTTTCCTGCTGGTATTTAGTTCGTCATAATCGTAGAAATATAAACAAACGCTAACGATAAGCGTCAGACAAGAGGTACCTAGTATTCTATTGTTTTACTTACAAAGATCGTTTCACGGCGTATATCAGGATTATTTTCAACAGGTACAGTAAACTTGTACCTCGCTCGAGAAGCCCATCTGAACGGCGGACACAACACCATTTTGAATCAATTATTTTTTTAAGGAATTAAATTGCATTATACACAACACTGCATAGAGTAGCGAACCACTGAGGAGCGCTCGCGCCGGTCCGACACTGCTTGAACGACGCAACCGCAGCCCTTATCGCTCTTACCAGATAATCTCACTATTCCGATTGTTTTAATTATTTCACACTAAAGAATCATTACCTACTGTGTTATCAGAGAGCCTTGCAATCTTATCGACATAATACGATTGTCACCCAATCAGTATTATTCACAAAAGAGCAATTAAATCTGCTATTCTGTAAAACAAATATTTGGTAATCAAGTACGGGAATTAATAAAGCTGATGCGGAAAATAAAATACGAGTATTTTATACTATAATTTATTTATAACGTAAATGAGTACACAATGCCAAAGGCTTTAAAATGATTCACTTCATTCAATATTTTTCATTAGAAAAAAAATATTTACAATTTAAAAGAGAAAATCAGCTTTGCAATCCATTAAAAATTGCCACACAAAAAGGAAAATATCGTATTATTAATTTACTTTAGGTATCACAAATCGTATAAGAGGGGGGGGGGGGGGGGCTCGCTGTGCACTTGGCTTGAAAAATCTCGGTTAAAACATATTGAACTAGTATTCTTTATGTAGATTCGTGCTTTAATAAAATGTGCAAAGTAGGTTTCTATAAAATGTGCCAAACGGAAGACATTCATTATGTAACAAATCTATTGTAGTTTACATTAAACTTCAAAAACATTTTGTCAACATTATACTTACAATGTACAGATACAGGAATTGAGCACGGTATTGTTATAATATTTCAAATACTGGCCGGCTGCGGCAGTGTGCACGCGCTGCACGGGACTTGCGCGCACGCGCATTGTGGCCCACTATGCAACTGCAACGCATACTGATTGCGTACTTGCAACTTCACCAAAACGTCATCTTACTATATTTATTTAAAATGGTACAATGTATAAATTATTGTATTTCATACAGTTATCTTATTAACTGTTATATTTTTACAACAGCATTAATGTAAGACCCGGAACGTAAATTATTCTCACATTATTATTAGTGATAGTGATTATTTTTTGTTGGTGATAATGTCACAAGCTACAAACTAGACAAGCGACTAATTAATTTCACAATCAGTATGCGTTACATCATCTAACTATGTACGGGTTAATCGAATCTATTAAAGTCATAGACATGATGTGTGACGATGTCGTGCGTTACAATGAGTGTCATGGCACGTCTACGACTTTAATGTTTAACACTCGGGAGCAAACATTATCCCGCTAATATCTGAATAATCTACAACACCAACTGAACAGCTTTGACGAGTGCAATTGACGAACAAGTGATACTTATTAACTCTGGCTACTTTAACAATATGAAACCTCGGGTACAGGTTATACGCACAACATGAGGCGGGAGATCCGCCTGTAACACTATATACAGTCGACAGCAGCCGGCGCCGCTCGCCGCGAGTCCCGCGAGTTGACCGCAGGACGCGCGGGCGGGCGGCCGGCTCTGTGGCGGTAGTTGCCTTCAGTGCCGCTAGCGAACGTAGCAACTAGCTAACACCACTACTGATATGATTTATTATGCACAATATAACAATTCGCTTTAGATCTAATGAATACAGTATCGAAGCCGTAGATCGTATAAGTTGTGCACAGCATAAAACAAGAGAGTAGTATGAAACTTTAATTTAACATCTCATAAAAACTGAGAAACAAATCGCGTTACAAAATACATATCCTTAATTTTATGATTATAATATTTATAATACATTGTTCTTGATGTTATTTTTTTTTCAATCTTATTGTAGCACACTAACCATTTTGTCAGATATGTAATTTAAATTCTGATTTTTCTCCAAGTAACAACAATTTGGCTTATATTATGTAACTTTATACAAAACTTAGGTATTTTGCTTTTGTGATTTATTACATTATCATTAAAATCATACATAAAAGACTTAAAATAACATAATCAAAAATTATGTATCTTTTAGAATGAAGCAAACAAGACAGGTTTTGGTCAGAAGTTGATTAAATTATACAGTTACAAGTAGACACGAATACAATGTTTGTAATTAATATAATTATTCCAAAACAGGTCCTGTTAACTTGTATAAAACTTGATGATTAAAAAATACACAATTCACAAACATTTGTGACTTTGATTGATAAAAAATACTAAAACTAAACAATAAAATCAAATAGAATCACATGTACTTTTTTCTGTACTCAGATACAAAATCTTGCATTAATCAGACAATTCCTATAAACCTAAGAATTACTTAAAATAACGCATTCACGCATGAGTATTCAGCAGTAAAGCACAAAATATTGTTCGAAGCTGCAACGAGACTACAATAACGTACGTACGATAAAAGTAAATATAACTTATTATATAAAGCCAGTGGCACTAAAAGGTGAGAGTAATAAACAGTAAAAGGAAAATATGACACGAACCGCTTATTACATATCGTACGGAAAGAAAATAGAATACGAATCGAGACAAAGAGACGACAACTAATTCCGTAAATATCACATGAAACCTTTACGAGTAAGCACCTTTACTATTATTTTAATAAAAAGATTGTGCGCGAAGACTAGAATTCTGCAAGACAAACAATAATGTCATGGAAATGCTACAAACTGAGTTAGTTAATCTAATTCTGGTTTCAAGATGACACAACTGGGTGACAACATCACCTTAACATCTTTAATTAATTAAAGCTATCATCATCAGACGACACCGAGTCGCAACGCGCGCCCTGTGCCCGCAGACGCGAGCTCCGCACACGAGAACTGGTCTGTGTTGATATGTCAGCGAGGAAGTCGTGCGGGCAGGACGACGCGCCTGCACCAGTCCCAACGTATTCGGTACATTATCTCTACTTGCTACGTAAAGGTTTGAAAAATAAACGGACAAAGCTCTAATACGTCGACGTCGACGCAACCTCTCATACAGACACATCTGTAGCACAATGTGTACCATATTCCTTAGGAATTTACAACAACATGAGAAGATTGACAATCAACTATGAATTAATCAATTCAGATCTATATATTTATGTATATAGTCATTGAACTACGTTAAGATTAAACTACGCTAGATGGCAAACATGTAGATATGTCCTTAGAAAAAAATTACTTAGGTGTAAGTAATGAAAACTTTTAACAAAATGAAGTAAAAAATAAGTCTGTTGTTTTGTTCTAGTTATCTATCTACACCACGACTTATAGATTTCGTAAGTTTTTCTCAATGAAAGACTATTAAATCTATCGAAAAGAGGTTAATGTCATGCAACACTTCTCCGAATACGTATGAATCGATGGGTTTTTGTGCTTTGGTATAAACGTTGAGCGAATTCATAGATGTTACAAATACTTTAAAATCCTAATGCAAATGTTAGATCTAAAATTTACAACTTCTAAAAGGGTTGGACCCGTATGCGTGTTTGTTCTATAAAATGAAAGTCCGTACGCCAGACAAAAATATTAAAATAGCACTGTAAAAATAAGACATCGTTAAAAGACAATAAAATTATTGATTAAACATAACTACATACAAGGAGAAAATCTCAATGATATGTAAGAACTCGACGGAGTTCCCTTCTTCCCTTATAGACTACTGCTAAAGCGTTTTGCCTACATTACATTCTGTAAAACATTAGCTTATTTATAAACTAGCAACCGATTATTCGATTTACAACTAACAGGACCTCAAGTAAACACTCCCGGGGTCAGAGATTAGAATCCGCACGACAAGCGAGCTACACACGCGTGGTCTCTGCGGCTCGACGACGAAAGGAACGGGGGCTATCGACAAGGTAAGCTTCAAGCGTAATGTACGAACCAAAACGACACAATGTTAGTACTACCGACTGACGACACAGTTATATATCAATATTCAAACTAGCATTTAAACGCCAGGAGACACTGTTTGCGGAGTAATAGAAGTGGCCGCGAATGTGAACACCGTATGACTGCGCCGTCGGTCACGTTCTCGGGGATAGCCTACAACTATGTGACATAAATTGTATCGGGTACAAGGTAACTTTAGAAAAAATATATGTGTAAAAATAACAACCAAACAAATGGCACCACATTAATATCGCACCAAATAACTTGTTAGTCCAAAATAGATGTTCTGAAATTTCTATTGTCTCTGTGTATATGTCTACCTACTAGATAATAACAGTGACGTTACTGTAATAATTGGATTCAATAATTTATGACGGTTTTAACGTTAATTCACTCGCGTTTATAATCGAAAAACTCTTATGTAATAATTATGAGTGGAGAATTACCATTTAAGTTAACGAGTATATTATTATTTAGAATAAGATCGCTGAATATGTAAGTATTTAGGAAACAACATTTTGGAAATTTTGAATAAAAAAAATATTGTGGCCCAATAAAATGTGTTTCCCGTTTAGTATTTACAATTTTTATGATATGCAAGTGCAAAGCTCACTAAATATATCATTATAGTAAATATTTCTTCTATTGTCAATGATACAAGTGTAACATCTACACTAGATAGTACGGTACTCTAATCGTAGTATGAATTCACTTCTGTGTAATTAGTAAAATTATAGTAACCCTTAGTATATCTAAATAGAACGAAAGCACTCACTTTAGCTGCTCGCACTTGTATAGCATTAGGTACACAAATCATTTATATTAAAGTTCAACTTAATAAAGTATTTCTGTTAGAAATTTTAATGACTTTGGTATTTCATAAGTTGTGTATGGCACCGCTGCGGCAGTCCGCAGCGCGCGCTTCGACGACTCAACAACGCTTGCTTATTACTCATAAGTTCGCTACCCAAGCTTAGATACTTATACGGTAGTCGGCTAGCGTTTATTATTGATCCTTAAATTTATGAATTATGTTTGTACGTTTACAAAGAGAGTTCATTGTCATGTAAAGGTGAAGGTGACGAAGGTAATATTCGAGTTAATCGTTTCATGATCCACTGGCTTTAGTATGGCGCAAATCTGTTGTATCCACTTCTGTACACTGCAGTCTGCAAGTTAAATATTATCACTGTTAGTATCCTTTGCACATATCGTGTTTCGAGACTATTACAAAAAATGTAACCAGTGCGCAAACTAACCATGAATTCAGCAAACTATGATTCTAGTGTAGAAATGATTCGTCGGCTAACAAAAAAAAAAAAATTCTATTTCATAGAAAAGTGCCAACTCGATCAAAATGACAAAAAAGAGAGGTTAATGTCGTGTTATTTATCTATACTAATATTATAAAGCTGAAGAGTTTGTTTGTTTGTTTGGTTGAACGCGCTAATCTCTGGAACTACCAGTCGGATTTGAAAAATTCTTTTTGCATTTGATAGCCCAATTCTTGAGGAAGGCTATAGGCTATTTAACTTCACGCTATGACCTTTAGGAGCCGAGCAAAAAGAAAAATAGTCAGAAAGAACGCTAAGCAAAAACAAAGTAATAGCGCGGGCAGGCGATGCGATGCGACGGGGTGGGTCGGAGTAACAAGAAATTTCACGCGGACGAAGTCGCGGGCAGAAGCTAGTAATGTATATGATAATTAGCCTATAATGTTCCCATTGCTGGGATACAGGCCTCCTCTGCGGGCCTAGTGCGGGTCAAAATGTATGGAACAACAATTTTTACTTTTTTTTTTTAAACATGACGAAGAATTTCTACGCTAGCGGTCTACAATCATATTATTTGCTGAATAAATGGTTACAGTTTGCGCACTGGTTAATTTTTTCCTGTATAGTGCCGATAAATTAAATGAAGATTTATCTTACCCCGTATCCCGACACCGGTCCGATACCGTGGCCTAAGTATGGATCTGCGTATTCTCTGCCGTACCTGCAACACGCAACATGTTTTCTTGTGTTAAACAACGTAATATATTCTTATTAATTATTTTTAACTTCAGTGCAGAGCAGACTATTAGAAGCAATTGTTCTATCTCTATGCGTAATACGGTCTACTGTTCTATACATATAATAAAATAATGCACTAGGTACTCTATAGTATTTAGATTATTGCATATATTTCAAAACTACACTAATGAAGTAATTTGCAATAACTCAAGAATAGTGTACTGTCTTAAGGTCATTAATTCAAGTGACTGTTGGTCAAGTTTGATTCTAATTGTGTTAATCGTATTGAACATGCGATAGCGATAGTCACTAGGTATTCTATTTCTTTTTTATGACTTGGTGAGATACATTTAATCAATTCAATTAAACTAGATTTACTTCGGGAATAGTGATGCTTAGTGCTCATATATACACGAGCGGCACGTTGCCAACAGTAGAGGCAATGCAGTCGTCGACAGTAAAGCTGGATTCATACTATTGTGTCGTGTCGTGACGCCTCCTGACGCAGTGTTAGCCAATCAAAACTAGTTGTAATTTAACATAGTCCTGAACAGATTCGTTTGATTGGCGTATACCAAGTCACGACACAGTAATGTGTCTGTGGCTTTACAGTCGTCTGTGCCGTTGGCAACGTGCCGCTCGTGTATATGAGCACTTAAAAGAGGGTCGAGTGTTAGTGTCGGATTATGGAACGTTATAAGTAATGTTAGTTAAGTCCTTAAAGCTTTGTATTTACATGAGCGACATCAAAGTGTTGGAGGTGGACGTGGGTACTGACGTGGCACCGAGCGGCGCGAGCGAGGGCGCGGGCGCGGCGCTGGCGGCGGCGGCGGCGGCGCGCGCGGCGGCGCCGTAGTTGGCGGCCGCCGCCGCCGCCGCCGCGTGCTGCGCCGACGTCAGCGGGGACTTCAGCAGGGGCGCCGCCGCCGCAGCCGCTGCGGCTGCCGCCTGCGGAACACACCTCTGGTCAGAGCGCGCCGTGACGTCCGGTCACCCCGCACTCGAACGTTCTCATCCGAACAGTGAGCCCACAAAGGCAAGAAGACGATCACCTTTCTGTCTCCGTCGAAAACTTACGGCTTCCGCGGTCGCTCTTCGATCGCGGTAATCTTACCGGTATGGGGAGATCCACAGACGGCATAATGGCGTAAACATGATTTCCATGTCACATTGAATAGCGATCTGCGTAGCCATAAGTTGAAAGCGAAAACGATGCAGAAAGTAGGTACTACATACAAGAAAAAGATTGTGCATGTTTGTAAATACTATTTATTTACATAAAATCGATTCACATGCATTTCTGCCGGCACACGTTTCTATGATGTTGGTGTTATCTTCTGCTCAAATCATCGATTTCAGTTATCGACTTTTATAATGAGATGCAGGCGATAATGTTAATGTGGTCGATGAACATGGACATGCATTTAAAGACACAATTATGACGGAATCGATCCAAACTAAATCAAAACGTCGAAGTATTCTAAATCTAGCTACATATTATTATCGGTGATTGTTAGTGTACTTAATAATTGCAATTACATTTGTGGACTCAATGTTCTACTCGCAGCATGGATTAGCATCAGATAGATTCAAAGTACAGCCTCAACATATGCCTAAAACTAAATCACCCACCACAATACCAACGAACAAGGATAAACTCAACAGAAAGCAAACCGCGCGAGCCGACCGGCCACGCGTGTGCCAAGTCCATCTGGTTACCACAAACACAATGTGCACCCTGCATTACGGTGGATTACCAACCAATAGGACCATACGAATATAATAAAGGAGCAAACAAAATCCCAGCACTCACTCCATGATGGATATCGAACTTATACTAGCGTGGTGGAACATGAATCAGGAAGCGATAGAGATACAGACACAGTCGCATATCGAGCGAAACTGAACTCTAAAGGCGTGACGTTTACCTCGGCTGCCGGCTTCGCGGCCTGTAACAACACACGCACTGTCACCACCTGGGCCCTCACTACTCGACTACTGACACGCTGTCAGAGCAGACTAGGCAGTACACTCAATCATTAGGTACTCAAATATTAATTAATAATGATACTGACATTGGAATAGGGAGAAACAAAACGTTTATTTACCTGCAGTCTGTAGTTGGAGTCAGCCGTGGCGGCCGCGGCTAAGAACGGGTCGTAATAGACACTGCGAAATAAAATAACATTATACAGAACATTATATTTTTTAACGTAGTTGTAACATTATTGCAAATTGAATTCATATTTATATCAAATTGTAATTGAATAAAAGTACGTACTTAATAAAATGTCTAATCTACTTAGTGCAACGAACAGTAATGTTCATTCAAGTGCTATTAGTGCAGACAAATATTAAGGAAGAATCTAGACAACCGTCTTCTACTGGTACTTGACTAATCAACACAATATTACAACGTTGGGATAAGCGTTAAACATAGTTATCTATAAGCTTAGCGAACAATCCAGTTAGAATTACCGTGACTATTGTTAGTTACACATTTACACTCAATAATTACGTGATGTGCTGGTGTAGTTAATTTATTAAACAGAAATAACTCATACCAAAGTTAGGTGAATCGGGGAGTAGGGATTGGGGTGTCTGGGAACGTGGAGGAGACTTGCGCCCTGTTGTATAAACGTTGCTGTTAATCACACAAATTACTCGTATAAAGGCGACATTTTGTGAGTGTGTGTGTGTTCATATGTTATGTTGTTACTACTTCAGGCTCAAACGGCTGGACCAATTTTGATAAAATTTTGTATGAAGGTAGCTGACAACCTGGATTAACATATAGGCTTTTTATCCCGATATTCCCACTGGATCGAAACTTATGCGGGTGGAACCGCGGGGCTCAGCTAGTATTTAAATAAATTATATGCTCGGTCGGATACAAGTATTCAGCTGCAGCCGGTTAGACTGGCAGCCAACCGCAACGTAGTTGGGAATATGCTAGGCAGACGTAGCATAATTTATGTACGAGTTAACTTTATGCAACGATATCTAACTGCAAAAAAAGTTTCAAGTAAATTGTATCTTTTTACCTCGCTCGAAAGTGGTTATATTGTTAGTTTAATACGGCGCATATTCCGATGCGCTCAAACTAATAAAAACACATCGATTCATCAAGTATCGACGTTGTCACCATATTTGCATAATTTCGCAATGCTGAAAACTTCGGAGCATCGTGTCAGTGTGTATACCTGCTGTCGCTGTATGATGTCAACAAAGATAAGTAGGTTGTACCCGACGGGAATATATTAGTCCGTGGAGTGACTTTTCCGACGGCGCGGCGGCGCGACGAAAATAGGTCGCGAGTGCGACGATATCTTGTCCGTCAAAGCTTCTTTTAATTAAAACTGCTCTTGACGCATATCATAAGACTAGGAATATATTCGGTGGTCACCAGACACAAATAAGCTACGTTTCTATTTGAAGTAGACTCGTGGATTTTAAAATAGTGTGGCATGACCTTGCAGCATAATTTAAAAGGTTTCTGAAATCAGACCGGTTGTACCGCCTCAATTTTCAATGTTATCCTTTCCCTCATCATCATATTATTACCTTTTCAAGCTCTACTGATCACTGTAACGGATCATAAACGTTTTTGGAATAGTTTATCGGTTCGATCTGAATTGTGGTTTCGGACTAAGAATTGTATTCAGGAAATGAGGATAATTTGGCATCGATAGCGAATTAGTGGACATTAAAATATTGCTGTTTTGAAGACTGATAATAATCTAATCAATTTAACCTAATAATTTTTTGGCAGATTTTGGCCATATCAATTTTGTAATTAGCTAGATATAAATGCTGCGGTACAATCGGTCAAGATTATAAAGTTATGTGTGGACGACAGTGACTTGTAGTGTCGGGCAGGGGAGGGGGGGGGGGGGCAGGGAGTGCGGTGCGTTTACTCACGGTGCGTAGGCGTGCATCTGCGAGGCGTAGGCGGCGGCGCGGTTGAGCACGGCGTGCGAGAGCGCGTGCGGCGAGGCGTGCGGGTGCGCGTGCGGCGGCGGCGCGGCGCGCGGCTCGCGGCGCAGCGCTACATGCAACACACGGGTGAGGGGGGCATGCGTTACCTGCGGCGCTGGGCGGCGCGCGGCGCCAGCACGAGCGGCGGCGCGGGCGCGGCGGCCGGCGCGGCGCCCAGCCACGGCCACGACACGCCCGACACCCGCAGCCCTGCGCACACACCGCGTGAGCTACACCGGGGCACCGCGCGACGCGAGCCCACATGATACGACACATTGCCCGCTCGGTAAGCTACACGTCACAGTGACGTGTGCGACGACGTCGTTAGGCTCATCTCACACTATTGAGTCCGAGCGGGCGTGGGGTTCGAGTGCCAGCTCTGATGCGGCGGGGCTGCATTCACCGCAGAGGGTGCTCGTATTTATTGAATTCGATTCGACAGATAGGGGCAAGAATCTAAATAACCGAGTAATCCCACCACATTGAGTGAAGGAGGTTCATGCTCGAATGATTGTTATGGTAATGTAAACGCGAAAGCTTAATTTAGTTTATGAATTAAATATCATACCAAAATCGTAATGAAGGTTCTCACCTTCCGGCCACTGGACACACACTGGAACAAAATAAATATGATTTTTGTGTATAAACTTCACAAGTTAGATGGAGGATTTTGCTAGATCTAAAACAAAGAACATACCTATAAGACATTCTCTACTACAAAATTGAAATATGAATAATATAGTGCATTACGGAAGTTGCATTCATTCCAGCAAACGTCAAGGTATGAACATTCATGTGTCTTGTAATAGCTGTACAAAACTGTGTTAAGTTATCTAGCAAGCTGTCTAATTGACGGTGTCATCCGTTTATTAATACAGTGAGTAAGTTTGCCAGGCAATGCGACGCCGGAGACAGCCTTCTGCAACGTTCGAATATATTTGTCTGTAATACTGAGTGAAGTTGATGTCTGTATGATGCGACTCAAATGTAACGCGTGCGGCGGGTGCTCGGCGAGACTGTCTCCGGAGCTGACAGTGGACTCATTCTCTAAATAGCATTCACCTAGGAGCATTCAGACAACGGAACTAGCCACATGTAGGAATAAGTAAGTACATTAACATGGACAACACCGATGTTACAAGTTCAGCTCTCTCACCCAAAGTGGGAACTGATCCATTTCTAGCCAGAATAACTGGATGGATTAAAAAGAGAAAATCCCAAGATGCATTATATTTGTACAGGTGTGATACAATAAGGTATTGTTATTTTATAGTAATGTGTGAATTTATAAGTTTATTTTGTAAGTTTTGATTGAACTCATTGAATGTATTTCATGAACGGTTGTTGGCTTACTTACCGTTGGGAACTGTTGGAGGTTTCTTTGTCTGCACTCTCGCTGTCGCATTATTAACCTGATTTGAAGTAAAATCTATATGAGAATACGTCCGGGTTTATACCAAAAACAAAAACATTGGCTGATTTTAAATAAACTTTATACATTAAAAAATTATTATATTTTTAAACAGGTTTTTATTTCACAAAATATTTTAATTCGCAAGGATATGGGTAGTATTCAAGAAACGCTTGATTGAAACTCAAATCATTTGTGAGATTCGAACCCACCGCAGCTTCTTCTCTAAAAGAGGAATATAAAAATAAAAGTATTTTTTATGAACTTCTAATGTGAAAATCAGCCAATTGTATACCAGATGTCGCATAGATAGGAAAACAAAAATTTAACTAATAATGAACTTAAAAATGTCAAACAAAAGTAATTCTTATTTAAAACTTTAATAATAGGCGCAGACATCTGATATGTGAACATAAAATAAAGGAAACTTGGGATTTACTTTTGACATTAATAAGGGATATTTAAGAATATTAAAGTGAGCATACTTTTTCACTCTTAACCACATTCACTCTCTCCTTAGGCGCAGACTGACTCGTCTACAAGACCACTTTTCAGCGCTTCTATTTAAATTTAAAATGAATAGATAGAATGGAACTAAAATTTGTTTAGCAATCTTACCTCTGCGGCATTGTGACGATACGGTTCGTTCTACATTTCTCTGTGAGACACTCTCTCTTTCGATCGGCATATTAAATGACCGTCTAGAGAGTAAAGGGATAAAATAAATAAGGTTTGTTTGTGGATTAGACGCCGGCATACTTAGTGCTAATATGCGGGACCGCGGCGCGGCACGCTAGCATGACAGTAACTACAGAGCAGACGAGCGCAGGTTGCGGTGGGCGGTGGGCGTAGGAGCGGGATGTTATAAGTTACATAGTGCTACGGATGGTATTCATTGAGTCATGCACACCTCTATCTTTCTGCCCTCAACCACGGTGCCGTGAAGACGCTCTCGTGCTCGCTCCGCATCACCACTATTTGCGAATGTTACAAAACCGAATCCCTGCATGCAAGACAGACAAAACATGCATTAAAAACAGCGTCGCTCAAAAAACAACGTGCAACAAAAATTAACATTTATGCATTGCATATTCTTTTTAAATATTCTAGTGAAATATCGAGAAAATATTATCGAGTCGATTACGTTGATACTTTGAGCGTATTCTAGCTGTATGGGTACACATAAGCGTTTGGATCACAGTAATAAATTAATGTAACGTCGCTCGACCTAGTAGTCTGTACTATTGGTAGGAGAGTTTGTATCACTGTATACAACGAGTCTTAAGGATTGTTCGACACTAATTCATAGACACTACTTATTTTAATCAAAATGACATGTCATTGTGTGAGATGTTAGCTGCGATTTGTTCTATACAGAAAACTCACCGATCATGCAGTGGCTAAGACGAACTAATTGCATCTAGGATCACAGGTATACTCAAACGGACTTGATATATTCCATTACGGAGCAACCACAGTACAAAATTCAAACATCGATACAGTACTTAGTTTTACATTTAGATACTAATATTAAGTAAAAATAAACTAACTTTGGAATCATACCAATATTACACCTATATTATTTTACAATATAACATTGTGCATGTACTTTACAGTGCCCAAAACTAACACGTTAAACATAAGCGATACTTAGATTTATTAGATATTGATAAATATACACCTGGTACATCCTAATTAATTACAATAGGTGAATCACACAAATTACTGTCAAAATTGTCGTAAATGGCATTCAGTACGCGTTATACAATTTCGTTCAATATTATTGAATCAATAGATCGTGCTCAGACAAATGAAACTACTTACTTTCAATAAATGGTGATAACCCATAGATACAAAAAGCAGCTAGCACAGCACACAATACAGTGGAAGAGACGAGTTGTGAAAGTGGCAAACAAGTTGCTGATTGTACGAAACGCTTACACTTATAAAAGCAAATGACAGCTCTATTATTACCATTCTGAGTGCAAATACTTAACGTAAACATTAAATCTGGGCAGAGAGAAAGAGAAAGAAAAAATAATAATTTACGAAGAGGCGAGGGCCCGTCCAATGCGTTACCTCGGTACCCGACCGGACTGTAACACAACGCACACAGTGCAACAAGCTCTCAGTATGTTGACAGACACAATCGAACCGACCGCGACGGACGAGGACGACACAAGTGACGTACAAGCTCGGCGACATTACGTTCATCTCGACTCTGAGCATTCTAAACCGGTTCGTTTATTTACATTTATTTACCACTGAAAGTTGGTATTTCTTATATATTGTTATTTTCATACCTGTTGGATGTTTTCAAGATAAATCTTTAATACAATGATCGATTATATAGAAATAAATAAGGAGAAAAGTGTTTGAAAAGTATTCTAGTCTTAGTTAAAGAATGTTTCAATATGTTTTTATAGTTATTGTAAATATATATTTGCAAACACAACAGCAACTGTAAGAACAAATTATGGGTTATATTAGCCAAAACCGGTTAGAATTTTCCCAAGTGAAAACGAAATGTTACCGAAGTTATACGAGATAAAGCCAAACTAAGTGATGCACCCTAAAAGTTACTTCTAGGAAAATAACTTACATCATATAGTCATTGCGTTACATTATATAACATTGTGTTTCCAGGGTTCAGCAAAATATACATGCCCAAAACTAATAAAAATTATATTCCCTTGTTAGGAAGCATATGACTGAACGAATTTTTGTATTATTTATTAATAACATAGTGGACAGAAAATAGTAAGTACACTGTCAATCTAATAGACTACATACATCAGAATGACTGATCATCCAAACTACAACATAGATGCATTAAAAGGTTTGTACATAGCAGTATATAATCATGTCATAAACATAATAAAGATACAAGAAAATACAACAATATAAAGATCGAAGCAGTTTGGACGATTGTAACAACCTCATTAGTGATGAATAATAGAGCTGTCCTGAAAATATGACTTAGGAAATCAGCTGTTATAGTGACGATGCATCATTCTCTAATACTGCATATCCCAATGTGAGGCATTGAAGAAAAAATAACTTGGAGCTATTATTTAAAAGAGTAAAATACTTCTTGACATGAGCGAGCATGGACTACTTTAGGGGCGGTCACCAAACTGACACAAGGAAAGCAGTAAACACGAAAAAGCGTTCAATCCAATCAATTATTATAAAAATATTTCGATAATAACTCTTTAAATTTCATGGGAATTATCATTTACAGTGAGTTGTTTTTTGAGTATAATTGAAAATGTAAAATTAATGTTGCTAAATATCAATATATTGCACCAATGACTTACTTCAGCTACATCATTTTATGAAAATAATGAAATATTCTTACGTTTAAACTAATATGGAAAGTTACTAAGATGATACAATAAGTATGTCGATAGTGCAATCAAGTAAATATAGTTCAGATTTGTCAAAATCAGAATAATAGACATTATTATTCAATGATAATATACAATGCAATTAGAGATACTGCACCAAACATTAAAACCAATATGCTATGAGAAAGAAGTTTGTTTTAAAACACAATCATGATTATTTTAACTAAGCCCATTTGCCTTAAAATTTCTGTTAAGCAAGGAATAATTAATCAAATCGCATGACTTGAAGAGAAGTAAAACTTTAGAACATATTATGATTATTAGGAAATATTTGTATAAAATCGGTAGTTACTTTGGTTTGGGCAGCGATAACTAATAATTGTTAGTAAGACCTCTTAGCTACTGCACTTCTGCTTGCCGTTATATCGTTCATTACAAGTCATTTATCAATGTTAAATTAGTCCAAATGTGGTAAAGTCTAACAATACAAGTATTACAAGTCAATAGCTATGAAGTGCAAGATGGTATATAAATTAAAGGAATAATTTATTTTTTTGTTTAAATTATATTGATTCAGAAGTTATCAAAAAGACATACTTGTAAATTCTTACCCTAGCTTGCTTTAACGAGGTTATTAAATGTCCAATTGACCAGTACTGAATTTAAAACGAAAAAGATAGTAATATTTCGTCAGGTCTCAGTCTCACCTTGGCAGATGGCTTTGGGTAGCATGTTGATGAGTAGAGGCACCGCGGTAGCAGTGCGTGAGACTTATAAGTAAATAACAAGAGTATTAATATCTGCTTTGTTAACCTTGACAAACATACTCGACGAGTCTGTCAGTCAAGGGAACCTTACTCTTGCTCTACTGCCTTGTTTAGAGTTGGAAACATATAATGAGTATAATGACCTCGTTACAATGTTATAGCTATTAATTATTCCTTTAATTTACTTAAAGATTTGTTAAGGAACAAAAATAACACTGTCTTAAACTGATCTTCAAAATAACTAGGTACTTATTGATTCTGTAATATTTTTTAAGTCGAATTAATTTGTAACTGAAAAATGTAGAGGTTAAGAATTCCGTGTTTTTTTGTTTCTGAACATAGAGACACTTTATAAAGTGGCCACAATGAAATCTGTTCATCGACAGATTTCAATGAGCCACTTGATTTTCAGCACAGTGGCTGAAAATATTGCTTACCTTCGAGCCACGTTCATTGAAGATAATTTCTACATCAAGTATTGTGCCATATTGCTGAAAGGTAAAAGGTTGGAAATTAAATAGCTGGTTGTTTACAACGACAACTGGTTTGGTTTTGCCATGCTTGAAAGGTATAAAAGTGGAAGTGTATACGTACCCCAAACATATTTCTAAGATCAGGGTCCCTAAATCTGAAGGGTATATTGGAGACGTGTAACCGTTTGGGTTGCGATGCTTGTGAGACGGGCACAAGTGTCTTTTCGGGCGTGCCGGCGGCATTGCCGGCGGCGACTGCGGCGCTTACGGCCGCGGCCGCCGCGTGCGCAGCGGCTGCTTGCTGCGCGACTACGGCCGCCGCTTGCTGCGCTACTACCGCCGCCGCCACACTCACTGGTGTGCTCTCTTCATTTGATTCGCCTTCGCTTTGCTGGAGATGACAAATATTTGATATGAGTAAATTATCTTTGTATTCGTATTTGATCAGGAATAGAATTGGGCACTGCAGCCTGTTTCAGACAGGCTATGTAATTATTGTAATTTCATGAAATTACCTACTTTTAGGAGCAGTCTGTAACTAAGAATCGTTGATCATCAGATGATGGAGGACCAACAGTTTTGATCAGAACTTCTCAATCAATCGTTAACCTTCGATCAATACATTGGAAGTAATCAAGAACTAATATACTGGCAAAACATTTAGCCACGAACGAAATGAGTCTAACTGATGCCCCAGAGACCATTCTTTGTGAACCAAACAAACCACTCTAATCAAGTATATATGGGTACCTAACTATACAGAAAAAAAAATGTAGCATTACGCCTACGACCCAATCTCTTTATGAAATATTTATATAGCTAGTTGACGTAGAAACTGTTTGGTAGTAAAAGTATTTACAGACATGGGTCAGTTATCGAAAATCATCTGTCACTCTACGGCAACATACGAGTGTGCCGCCCCATTTCACACAGCTGAGCAAGACATGAGATATTATGTTTGAACCGAGAAATAGTGTCTACAAGCGTTCATATCTTTAGAAGTTTTTCCTCTCTTTATGTAAGTATACATATAGACCCGATCTTAGGACGTTTCTAAGTCTTAGATAACCCAAAACACTGTCTCTACAGGTACTTACCTAGGTAGTATATCTATTAATCATTCTTTCTTTTCAATCTTACAAGCTCAGTATTCAGGAGAGTATAAAAAAGTATTGTTATTATCCATAAATTCGAGCACAATGAGAATGAAGCTAGGATGTACTTTGCCCCAGAAACAGACAGGTGTATCTCTACCCTTGGGAGCATTTTCCAACAATAACGTTTTTAAAAGTTATTGTTTGCACATAGCCAATGTATTAGTCGCATTTTGTTTTGCTGATCTATAAAAAATAATGAATTAAACTTACTGAGTTGTTATTTTGATTTTCTATTGAATTCTGCGTGTGAGTCTGTGGCGGCGGTTGAGGTGAGAAGTTAGCTGGCGGTAGCGGTGCAGGCGGTGGCGGACCTTCACTCTTGACGAGCGGGGGCTGTGGCGGCGCCGTTGGGCCGGCAGCCTCGGCCTTCACTCCCGCGAGCGCGTCGCCGTTGGCTGCGAACTGTGCAGCGGCTGCCGCAGCCGCCGCCGCCGCAGGGAACGGGGTCGCCATACCCGTCCCCACCATATGCTGAAATTAATAAATAAAACAACGCTATAGAAACTGTTCAGTGTTCACCTATAAGTACCCATATATGTGTCAGCAGAACGACATTGATCATCAGAGAATTCAGAGCTATTTATCTCAGGGACGCGGTCTAGGTAGCTTATGTACTAATTCTGTCGTAATAAATAAACCCGCTTATAGTTGACGTTTCTGGGCTGCGAATCGAAATATTGACGCGAAGAACTCGTGCCAAAACACGAGCCGCTTTGCACTGGCTCCTTCACAAACAGTAAATTCACATGCTGCCAGGCCAGGGGCCGCAGTGTTGTAGACCATAGTTAACATGGATAAGAGACTTTTACTAGATCTTTATTTGTGGTCGTCCAAATCAAAAGGGACCTTATGGCGGAAATGAGTTATCTACAGAGCTGAAAACTACATAAATGTACCGAACTATAGACCCAAGAACCAACCTTCTAACCACTACCGTTATTTTTTTACGAATTTTTGAAGTTCACTGATCGAAATTATAAGTTTCGAGAAAATCGCAATTTAAGTATGCCGTACACTAAAGTTATGTTTTAGTGTGAAGTTATGTAACTGATGGTATACTTTGATTGACTATGATTATTACTAATGGAAATTCTTACAATCCTTGCATAAACTTGTTTGTTGTGGGAACATATTAAAATGTCGATATAATATATGGTTTGAATTAAAAGAAAAACGATTTGTTAGGTCTTGCCGCGATAAGGTTTCTTTTTTACTAAACTTTAGATGAATACAAAACTTTTTTAAATTGACTTTTCGAAAAGTTGAACACATCTACATGTAGTAAATACAATCATCTTTTTAAAAATACAGTTACTAAAAAAACGATTTTTTTGAGGTATTTTACAAATTTATTAATATCTCGGAAACTAGTTACCGCCATAAGGTCCCTTTTGATTTGGACGACCACATTTTGAGAGGTAAGTTCCTAACTCATAACTCAGATACCTACATTAAGATATCTAGAATCCTGAACAACGCACCTACCTGTATTAACTTGGCCGTTACCTAGAGTTGCGCCATTGTTACAATGGCAATTATTTATACCTACACGTTAAAATACATTTAACGTGTGTAAACCAATATTATGTTTTTAATTAAGTATTCAAATTAGTAGGAGTTAAAGTCGAATTTCCAACATGGCTGCATAGCCTGTTGTTATTTTTAATACACGCGCTCTCTCCCTTTAATTTTATTTTACGTCCCAAAAGCCTGTCGCTCGGTAACGAAATTAAATTGCGAATGAAATCTAACAGAGAACACCCTCGGCCAGAGGGAGGCTCGTCACCGCTGAAAAACTGTGGCCCTGGGTATTAAACATAACTGTTTTAGATTTCATCCCTTTATTATAAGTTAATACAATATTCCAGTTATTTTATCATTCATAGTATTTAATATGATAAGCTAGTTTTTAGTAGTGTATGAGATTGGTTGAGGCAATTTAACAAAACGGAATACAGCAAGTATCTACGTAGCGCAGCGCCGGATACGAGAAAATTAGGAAGTGGCCATTGGACACAATTGCATAGACTGCCGGCTGACTCCTCGCTCGCTGGATCACAGACCTCGTCGCAAATTATCATATTGAAATGATGTATTTGCTTCGTACGAAGAGACACATATATGCCTATGACGTCTCTCACAAACTCGTTCAAACCTTCAGTATTAGATGACGTCCTTTCCACAAATATTGAAAGAATGACTAAGGAATCTTTACGCGGAAGTCACTTATTAAACATGAGTTAGGAACGTACACTACTTTACACACTATTTTACATAAGTATGATAGCCCAGCTCGAAGCCCCGTAAACATTGGGACGATACGTGACTGAAAAATATGACTGGTTTTTACTATTCCCTATTTTTTTTCTACTCACGACAGTTGAGAATTCTCTCATTTAGTACACTATAACATTTATTAAAGCAATTTAAGTATTAAAACTAATTTAGTGAAGTTAAAGTGCATGCAATCTTGAAATTTTCAATGAGCTTTAAATGTAAAATTTGTAAAGCGCTAAGTCCAAAGTAATAGTTGTTTATATTTACAACAGTCAAACAACCATTAAAGGGAGAGCGGGATAAGAGCGGGTAGGTAGCGACTAACGGGCTAATCCCGAGATCGTCCCATAGATTACTATTGTACCCGGTTTCTGTAAAAATAAATACATAATCTTCACACCTTGGCTTTGAGACAGGTAGTGCCGAGGAGTGCTGTTGGAATGTTGGAAACACAAATTCGTCGCCATACGGCGTAGGTTTTTTGTATCAAGGTCTACAAGAATTAGCCTTTTTAGGGTTCCGTATTTCAAAAGGAAAAACGGAACCCTTATAAGATCACTTCGTTGTCCGTCTGTCTGTCAGTCTGTCAAGAGCCTTTTTCTCAGGAACGCGTGGAGTTATCAATTTGAAATTAATATTAAATACTCAAGGCTGCAATCCCTTGAAGCAGTGAAAAAAAATCAACCTTCAAAGTCAACGCAATCAAAAGATACGGGCGTTATGTTCCGTTTATGCCGCATATTTTGGCACTCGCAAGGGAATCAACACCTATAGGGTTATATACTTCCCTAGAACTCTCTCTACTTGACCTAGAATCATGAAATTTGGCAATAAGCAATGTTATGTAGCACAAGTAAAGGACAAAATCCGAAAACCGTAATTTGTAGTTACATTACAAACAAAATATTATTCCCGTGATAAACTATTTACATAATATGTACCTACAAATTTGTACGGAACCCTCGGTGCGAGAGTCCGACTCGCACTTGACCGGTTTTTTTTAAATCACGTATTATTTATTGTACAGCAGAGCTGTGTTGGCTCAGTGGTAACGGCCGTGATTTAAGAGGCCGGGTTTGAACCCAGGCAGGCGAATTACTTATAGTGTGAATAATTTCATCACCACTGCTCTCAAAACGGTGAAGGAAAACATAATGAGTAAAAATCCTGGAACATATAATTCGAAGTCGCACTGGGCCCGCGTGGTAGATTATAGCCCACTCCCTTTCGAAGAGAGGAGACCTGTGTCCCAGCAGTGGGAACATTATAGACTGATTATATTTATTGTAATCTAAGTTTAAACAAGACAAAATATGTAATTTGTATCACATCGTAACTTTACACACCCTGAAATTGAAACCCAAACTCAACCGGTGCGCAGCCGCCGCGCCGCCCGCCGTACCCATAAGTAACGCAACGACAAGAATCTTGTTAAAGTTTCATAACACCGCGTCCTACTGTGAACTTGTAAAGTTTCATCTGTTTTTGTGCTGGCTGGTACACAAAACTGAAGACACTAAGGGCCGGTTGTTTCAAACGGTTGGTTAACGTAACATAGGTACGTCACATAATAACGATTACGTACTCGTTATTATTTGGCATAATGGTAAAGGTTCCTGCAAACAGGCGCGACGCGAATCGCGCGCGGCACAAAGGCACCGCTCCTTACGCGACTTGCGGTGCCTTTGACCCGCGCGCGATTTTAACGCGTGCCGCGCCTGTTTGAAGGAGCCTTAAGGCCATTATTTTGTAAATTTTGTATTAAGGCTCGTACACACAGGCGCGACGCGACACGCGACACAAAGTCACCGCTCGTCGCGCGACTTGCGGTGCCTTTGTGTCGCGTCGCGCCTGTGTGTACGAGCCTTTATGAAACAACGCTTTTTTTGGTTTGACGATAGTTAGCGCCATTTTTTTTACGTATACGCGTGCGTCAAGTGGACATGAAATAACCCGCCCTTAATGTTGCTAACTCCACTGTCAAGATTGTATTAACTAATTTATAGTTTGGCTAGTTGAATTAAAGATTAAAATAATCTTGGATGTGTTGATGTAGGTATGTTCAGAAAATAGAAATCCTTGATAGTTGAACCTTAAAATAGTCAGTATGAAATATAAATACTGGCAATTGTACGTACCCAATTGATACGTTCGTCACGCGTAGGCCTCCGCACACCGGAACCTCGTCAATAATGATGCGACACCTCGAAACCATGTAGATATTTTTGGATGATAAATGTAAAAATTTAGTGTAATATTTTCTCGAAATGACTTTTCCTTTCGTGTGTTTTTTATGGATATCATTCCAATAATTCCATGGCAAATTGTATTTCTATTTTAACATTATTTTCTTTTCGTTCGAATTCTCAAAGCTATTAAAACACCGCCTAATGGCTTTTAAATACAAATCCCTGTAATTCCTCCCTCCCTAAAGTAAAAAATAAGTACATATTATAACCGTTTGTGAATAGCACAATTCTACCATTGTACCTATACAACAGACTGGGGGTTTCATTAGAGAACCAGCCGTTATCGTTGTTCGTTTTCACCTCGATAAAAAGGTCTTATTTTCAGGTAAACAAGTAGGTAGATAATGTAACTGTTGAATTGGCGGTGGCCATTGTCAGTTCTTTTTTTCGAAATCTCTACAAAGCAAACCTTGGAAAAGAAAAAAAAAAATGATATAGGTAGGTGTAGAAACAGAAAAGAGACTACAAACATAAAGGGTTTACTTTTAGCTTAGGCACCCAGCGAGGTAATTGCGTAAGCGTTCCTGCACACGATGCCGTCGCCGCGCCGTCGCCGCGCCGACGCCGCACCGTTACACTGTAGATACGAGTCGCGCGAAGCCCGCCACCGCGCCGTCGCCGCGCCGCCACCGCGCGCGTTTTTACTGTTTCATTCATTCCATTACCGGCCGCGTACGAACGTGCACGCCGCGTAATTTCCCGTGAATGAATCAAACAGATAGGGAGGGGAACGCGCGCGGTGGCGGCGCGGCGGCGGCGCGGCGACGGCGCGGTGGCGGGCTTCGCGCGACTCGTATCTACAGTGTAACGGTGCGGCGTCGGCGCGGCGACGGCGCGGCGACGGCATCGTGTGCAGGAACGCTTACACGCTATCCGTAGCAATGGGTTTCATTTTGACAGTTCAACAGCATTCATTGCTTTGTTTAAGTTGTTGAGCAGACACATTTTTTGAACATACATATGAAGCAATGGAATAACAATATCCTTCAAAATTATTGAGATTGATCACAGATTGATAGTGTGTTATGTAGTATGGTTGCATCTCCCTCTTTCACAAAAAACTAAGAGCAAATCTAGAATTTGCGAGTGACTTTTATCCTACTAATATTATACATGTGAAAGTTTGTGAAGATGTTTGGATGTTTGTTACTCAATCACGCGTAAACCGTTGAACAGATTTGGATGAAAATTGGCACAAAGTATCCTATGTGTTAATCCAAGAAATGGTCTATACCATTTCTTGGATTAACACATAGGATACTTTTTATCCCGTCTCGTTTTTGAGTTCCACGGGATCAAAATTTACACGGGTGAAACCGCGGGGCGCTGTTAGTTTTATATTTATAATAAATGAGCGATTTTAAACTTGAAGTGTTTCTGTCTGAAAAAGCAACGCGCAATTTCTTTCGATAAAAGATCCGGAGGTGATACCGATAATGTCCATACCAATTACCAGTCGACGACGGGCGGTAGATTTTTAATAACCCTTTGATGACCGTTGTACGGTTTTTATTGAATTTTAACGTCTCCACTTTGCTCAGTTTTGAATAATAACCCTACTTTTTTACCTGCCAAATATACCTACTTCTTGGCGGATAGTAAAAGATCTATCTAATATCACACAGGACACTGTAATGGAAATTATTAAGTTAATCGCCAATAAACTACACATTCATTGCCAATTAAGTCTTGTAATAATAACCTTACCGACGCGCGACGTTGGGAAAAGTAATAACGTGTGCATTATTTTGGGGAGAAGAAAAATAATAATGTCCTACTAAAGTGTGGCGATACTTATTAAACGATAGTGTCAGAGCAGTCACACCTTAACAGCCAATAAAGTAACATGTGACTGTTAGTTATTTTTAAGACGATACGAAACAACATGAAGCTATAGTATAGAGAAGAAAGTCATTGTGCCAAGACACTCGAGACGACATACGCAAGACGGAGTGGAGTGTCTCAGCTCTTCTGGGAGAGAACGAAGGGCACTTCGTTTTTGAGTTCTAATTTTCCAACTGTGACACCGCCTCCGACACCGGTCCGAGGCGGACGATGATTTAGTACATGTGTCAAGTTGCCTTAGCACCCAGCACCCTCCAGATCTTGTTGCTATTTATGGTAACACGACGACACAATAGTCGTGACTCATTCCGTAACAGCGAAAGAGGCTACGTATTTATACGACAAGTCAGTAATACTCAACTAACTTCATGCATATTCTAGTCACATGGCCCAACGGCTAAAACTTTATTTAAATTATTACAATACGATTTTTATAGCGTAAAGTTTATGTAAGAGGACGAATGGTAGCCTGAAGAAGCTGAATAAATGATAAGTGCCGACTCTTCACATGACCAGAGGGCTGTCAGCCTTTTGGGCACTTTTCCTATTGACAGCGATGTGCTATGATTTTTTATGGCCCCTTCTTCTTTCGCCCTTTCTTTACGTGTACTTATTATTATTTATTATCATATCATTGAGTCAGTGCTGACTGCTAATTCAATAATACAAATGAATTACATATTAATTGTGTGTTGACAATAGGTTATTAGAGATGAAACAAGATGGATGCTACTATGTACGCCTTAGTGAATACTTGGAATAAGGTTAGAATAATCAAAGCACTACACATGTGGCGGGCCACCTTCCCGCTGTATCCGGCAGTCCTGTAAACAAACTGACTTTTTATAGAGCGCGCCTGCGATTCGTCTCGCACAACCGCCTTGCTGCTTAGTCTCGTTTACTTCGGAAACTATGTATATAAATATGTTTGTAAACGGCTAGGCTCAATTTATATTATCGTTTCTATAATATATACCCACTAAATAGCTGTTACTGACAGTATAACCAACGGTTTTCTCAACAAAGATCGTTTTAGGAGCTAGAAGACTATTTTAGTTAATTTAAATCCTGATAGCGTATTGTAGGCGCCACATGTATGTGAAGAGCACAGTATTACAATTGGCAAAACGTTATTTAAAAGTAATTCGATAACGTCGTGGTCTTTACGTTCATAAGATAATAATATTTATGAACAAAAGTTTTGAATTTAAGAAAAATATTGAAATTCGAAAGCAGCATCCACGTTTCTGAATCCGTCGTAAAGTATAGGGAGGGTTGATATGTTTCAGTCGCTACTCAGGACGAATGTATAAATTTTGTAACTCCGACGTGTATAATGGTTTAGATGGGTACTGAAATGATGGAAGAATACAGAATGAGCTACCATCTTTACGTTATCATACTGAGTTATTTAGTATTAGCTCCTAATTTCTGAATTGACTCAACTCAGCTGTTGAGCTGCATGATTACTGACAAATGCGTGCACTTATCTCAATCTGTGTGATTCTTTTCTCAAAAGACCATTTCAGATTCCAATCTAGTACATGGTCTTCATATGATCTGACCAAGATTATATCTGTACTTTAAGAGACTGAGACCTCTGAATTTGTTTCGGTCTTTCTTCTCAGAGTAGTCAGATAGGAAACGCCGACCTCATCTAGTTTTTAAAGTATGATTGACGTGTAAAAGTATTTGTACAAACCTACTTACAGAAATAAAATCATTTATCGTTGAGTAATGTTGTTGTTATTATGGTCCATGGCTAAGTACGAAGTTCATGAAGTATAAATACAAGTTTTCATTTTCATTAATATTGTTTCTGATGGAATGTCTTAGTGAATCAGGCACATAGGAACATGCAATGCGTGATATCATCAAAAATAAAAAGCGTTACACTACAAAGGCCAGTTATATCAAAAATGTGTTACTACAACAATAACTAAATTGGCTCCTCTGAAGCATGAATTCAAGTATAAACATAGTAAAAATGTTAGAAAATGGAAAATTATAATACGGAAATATTTGAAGATTTTAATACTGCAGACCTGCAGTGCATGTATCTTTATTTTAGTACCTACATGTAACTACCTAAAAGTAGCAGAAAAGACTCCGAATAGGTAAACAGAACCATATTTTATTCGAGTTGAATGTGCAATGAGATGTCGTGAAATATGTACATCCAGGGTCTCCCTTTTGAATAAATTTGAAATTTAATTCAACTAGTCAAGGCATTCCCTGATGCATCATGTCGTAGGTACTCACTCAGTGGAAATACATAAAATGGGCTAAGGGACGTTCGATTGAACATTTCAAAGAACATGAAAGGTGTAGTGAAACACACATAGGTTGGTTAAACACTGATTTATTACGAACACCCTCACATACAATTATAATCTTATGCTGACCTACCGTCAACTAATAAACATAAATATACTACATCTCTTCCCTTCTAAGAAAACAATGCAAGATTTTATTTATACATTTTTAAATAACTAACTATAACTAACATGTTGTTTACCGAACGTACTAACTACTACTAACTAACACTACTACTACTTACTAATTACATGAACTTATTTTCTATTTTTATTTCTGATTATTGTTGCTTAGTCAATAGTAATCCTTCCTAATCACGACCATAGAAAAGATTGGTCAGCATTCGTGCAGTTCTTTCCTTAGACCTCTCAATAGGAACCGCTAGTGGCGACGATGTAGACGAATGATCGCGAATATCCCCTGGACTCTCATATTCACCACTCTCGTCGAGCAGTACCGACCGATTGCTGCTAGCTGGACTTGCCTGCGCTTGAGTTGGGACTTCAGCCTGCACTCTCTGTCTACGTCTTCGGACACCTGTCGCCGTCACCACACTTGGTGTCTTGCCACTACCTACACTGCCTGTTGGTTGTCTCATTGACTCCCCTACTCTTTCTGTTGACCCTGTCGTACGCCTAACCAACTGACTTCGAGTACGTCGGTACCGGCTACCACGTTCGTCTTCTACAATATACGAGCGTGGTTGTGTAGTACGTGCCACTATGGTAACTAGTTTCCTGTCGCTGTTACTGGTCAAAGTTGCCTTATCGCCTGATGATAGGTTTTTTAGTGTGTTCGCCGTTTTGTCGTAATTTATTTTAATTTGTTGTCGGTTTGTCATTATTTTTGTATAGTTCTGATCGTTATCTACCTTCTCCGTTAGCAACTTAGCACTAATAGGTAACCTTGTTTTTAGACGTCTACCCATTAACATCTGTGCGGGTGAGTCTATATTATGGCGTGGTGTTGCCCTAAAATTTAACAGTGCCAAGTTAAAATCCTGTCCTGAATCTACACACTTCTTTAATAAATTTTTTACTGTCTGTACGGTTCTTTCGCTTTTACCATTTGACTGTGGATAGTGTGGCGATGATGTTTCGTGCCGTATTTCCCAATCGCACATAAACTTTTTAAACTCCTGTGAGCTATAAGCCGGTCCATTATCACTCACCAGCTCCGCTGGTATTCCGTGCCGCGAGAATTGTTCTTTCATAAAAGTAATAACATGTCTTGAGCTGACACTCGACAACTGCCCGACCTCAACATAGTTAGAAAAGTAATCGACTAAAACAATGTAATTCTTTTTTTTATATTCGAATGTATCTGAGGCTAGCTTGTGCCAGGGCAGTGCCGGCACACTGTGCTGCAGCAGCGGCTGGCGGCGGGGGCGGGGCGCGTGCAGCGCGCACGCTGCGCACGATCGCACCACACGCTCCACGTCCTCGCACATTCCTGGCCAAAACATTACTTCGCGTGCGCGCCGCTTGCATCTTTCTATTCCTAAATGTCCTTCATGGACTCGTGACAGCATGTTTTCTCGTAAAGCACGCGGAATAAATACACACTCCTCCTTGAAAACTATACCGTCAACACAATGTAGTTGCTCGCGATAAGGCCAGAAAACATTAACGCTTTCGTTCACATCACGCCTATTTTTAGGCCATCCGTTCTTAATATACCTAATTAGCCATCTGCTGTCACTTGCTAATTTTGTTTCTTTTTTAATCGCTTCCATATTTGATTGGCTGAAAGGCACATTCTCTAACATAAAGCAAGTTTGTACTTCAACTTCTGCTGTCACTCGGTCATGCATAATTTCCTTGATAGGAGCCCGCGATAGCGTGTCCGCTATATACATATATTTGCCAGGCGTGTATACCACCTTAAAGTCGTATCCTTGCACTCTCATCATCATTCGCTGTAACCGGGCTGGAACCGAAACTAATGGCTTGTTAAATAAAGATTCTAGTGGCTTATGGTCAGTATGCACGGTGATATCTGACCTGCCATAAATATATTGCCTGAACCTCTCGACCCCAAACACAATAGCCAGCATTTCTTTTTCTATTTGTGCATACCTGGTCTGGGTGTCGGAGAGCGTGAGCGAGGCAAACTCCACCGGGCGGCCGCTCTGCAGCAGCACGGCGCCCAGTGCGACACTGGACGCGTCCACCGACAACACTATCGGCTCACTGTCGCTATACAGTGCCAGCACTGGTGCGCTGCTAAGCTTTGCTTTTAGCCTATCTACAGCCTCTGAATGTTGGGATTCCCATGACCACTCCGATTCCTTTTTTAACAACGACCTAAGTACATTCACACTCTCTGAGTAGTTTTGTATAAATTTTGCCAAATAATTGACCATTCCTAAAAATCTTTCCAGAGCCTTCCTATCGGTCGGATACGGCATCTCCCTTATTGCTTTGACTTTCGAGTCGTCTGCCCGCATTCCGTTTGCATCAAACTTGTGACCTAAGTATGTAATTTCCGATACTCCAAATTTACATTTGTCTCGATTAAATTTTACACCGATATCCTTTGCACGTCGCAAGAGGCACTTCAATCTCCGGTCATGCTCATCTATAGTGCGCCCCCATACTATTACGTCATCAATAAAAGATTCTACTCCTTCTAAATCTTCTAAATGCTGCCTAAGCTTAGCATGAAATACCTCTGGCGCACAGTTTATACCGTAAGGTAAACGTAGGAATTGGTACCGACCGAACGGTGTGCTGAATGTACAAAGGTCGGCACTCGCGTCATCTAGCTGAACCATCCAAAACCCGCAGCGAGCGTCCAGCACGCTGAATACCGTAGCACCGCGCAGGCGCGCTGCCAGCTCTGGCACTGTCGGCAACGAGTACTGCGCACGTCGCACCGCGCGATTAAGAGGTCGTGGATCTAAACAAACACGAATGCTGCCATCTTTTTTCGCGACCAAAACAATAGCATTAACCCAAGAGGTTGGATGTGTAACCTTTCTAACTACGCCCAACTGTTCCATTCTATGTATCTCTTCCAACAATTTATCCTTAAGTCCTAAAGGAGTTTTCCTAGTTGGGCAAACAACTGGCTGTACATTTTTATCCACTACAATACTATATTTTCCAGGTGCACCACACCATCCACACACCACCATGGCCATGGCCATGGTCCATTACATGAACTTATTTTCTATTTTTATTTTTGGTGGTGTTTAACACTAAAAACAGTTAAAAAGGCTCACCGCTGTCACCATGTAGTGAAACACACATAGGTTGGTTAAACACTGATTTATTACGAACACCCTCACATACAATTATAATCTTATGCTGACCTACCGTCAACTAATAAACATAAATATACTACAAAAGGAAGCAAGACCAGTCGATCAACCATAGAAATAATAAGTGTCGTTTAAACTACTTGATAAAAAGCTATTCTTAAAACTTGAATGTTCGAATAGGACGAGGCGCGGGCTGATTCACAATTAGGCAATTATACGAGGAGCGATTATATGTAATTGAACACGACACAAGTTACGGGCAACGCACGGAGGGACAATAATTGTTCAAAACATGCGTCATCTCGAACAATATTACACATCTGGACTGGACCGCTAATTTAGATACTTTGTATTGTTCTAAAAAAGCACTCATTTCTTTTTTGCGTATGTAAACATGGTGTCAACAGAAACGTGCCAGTCGCTGAAATTATAGTATTAGGATCACGTAGCAATGTTTGTAAAATAGCGATCAATGAAGTAAATTCGTGCAGCTATTTTTAGAAATCGTTAAATTATGATTTACGATACTTCTACGTCGGTTAAATGTTTCATTGCTCTTCAATGTAGTTCTTGTGAATGCAGTTTTTAGATCGATACCTAATGCATAAAATATTTCAACGATTTGGGTGTGACGGTTTTATTAGAATTACTTGTACGTATACCAGAACAAGATGACATTATTGGTATTCAAAACCAAGATAAATAAGTAGCCGTGTAAGCATTTTTTTTATTCTTATGCAAATGTAATGATAACATAATTCCTATTCATATAAAAATCACACCCGATGACCAAATAAAAATATGATACCAATATAATTATAAAACCATGAAATAATCAACGTGTTTTCCCGCTTAAAGAAAACCTAAAAACGGGAAGTTTCAGATGTACCTAACTCCTCGTAAAGTAACTGTTAGGAATGTCAACGTTATTTCTACTCGTTGTTACTCAACTTCAATCCTATGATACGAATCACAGGTCGACATATTTCTAGATATATTTTCCCGGCTATTTGCTCCGAGAAGAGTTCAAAGAGTTCAATAAACCTCTATATTTAGCAGATGTAAACTGTTCAGCATTAGCGCTTTCTACAAACGCTAAGTAAGTAGTTATAAAATTATACGCTGCTTAACAAAGAAATTAGAGCAGTGATGCAGCTGCAACAGTTTCCGAGGAAAAAGTACATCCAGCTAAGTGCTACTTTCAATACCAGCTTGATTAATGACCTAAGTTTTGAATGACGTTTAGTGTGATGAAAAATGTGTTAGGTTTATTCAAATTTATATACCAACATATCCGTGTCCTGAATGGAAGTGGGAACCATTACGTAATTATAAAATTAACAGATTAGGATATGAATAGCTTGTAGTTGATTAATTAACTTAACCATGCTTTCCTGGTACACCGATATTGCTTTTGTTATCATAACGATGAATTTGACTAATATATTTAGGTATCGCTACTTCAGATTGTGTTCTTTACTCATTTCATCATTATTCGGGTCAATTTCCAGTACCTACCTAATAATGAACAAACATGAGGACAATTAAAACATAATTAGATACCTAGTTATCATGGTAATAATTGTTCACAAAAGCGTGGATTAATAACAAGCCGCTTCATTGAAGTGTGTGGACTGTGAATGCTGGTGTAACTCCCCATGCCTCCCCCCCCCGCTGCACCCGCGCCCCCCGTGTGCTACCCGCGGCCCGCCTACTACCCTGACACCCTCACTCTGAACAGATGCTGAGTCTGATCTGAGTAAACACAAACACAGACCCCTTTTAAGCCAACGCCGACGGCATGATAAAACTACACAATGAAAATAATGATATCCCTTGGCGTTAACTGAAATGTGCTATGACAATGAAAATGTCTTCATCATTTTTTGGTCTTTGACAATAATAGAATAGCAAAGTAACAAAAACTTCAAATACAAGTTTAATCGCCTTATCTAATAAAATAAGAATCTGTAAAATACCTTGCTATATAATTAAAGTTTACAGTAGATTTTATACAAAATAATTGAGCTGATACTGGGATAGCGAGTACTTTAATAACATAATTTTCCTTCTCGTCTACTACAATTAGTTATTTCGGAATATGTTACACCTAGTTACTCTGCGGTATTGGTGTGATGCGCTTTAATTTTTAATCATGTCAGGTATCTATGTACCTAACGCTTCAGGCATAAAATTGAAAATGTTGCTTAAGACCACATAATTTTTTTTAATGATCACATGATTTTCTCGCCATAGGTTGTCGTCATGTGAGTCACCGTGAGTAATAAATAAGAGTTCATGGAGTTCAATTCGGAGAACTATTGGTTTGCTAAGTTGCTAATGCTTTGAAACAAACGTGGCTTTGTTCATGTTGAATTGTTCACAATTTTTTCATTCTGTCTGTCATACAGACACACAACCTTATTACAATGGATGCAGTTCATGATACTGAACTCCCCCTGCGGTAAAATTTTCGTCGGTTAAAAAAATCGGTCTAATGCGAGTCGGAGTCGCGTACCGAGGGTTCCGTACACATCTATAGGTGTACAAATAATAAATAACTCCACGCGTTCCTGAGAAAAACGGTCTGGAGAGACAGACGGACAACGAAGTGATCTTATAAGGGTTCCGTTTTTCATTTTGAGGTACGCAACCCTAAAATAAAAATAGGGCGTTTTTCTAGGGGTCTAAAATCATGGGTACAGTTTGCGCGTCGATGTCCCTGCCACCCTGTATAATATTTATTTAGTATGGGATGATGATGTTCTAATTTCTTGTATGGACCACTGTTCAATATTGTACTTCTGTATCTTCTAAAGTCTACGGAAACGTCTGAAAGTTGATACCGTAGTTTTGTATAATAAATGATGAGATGGTACATCGACCATCAGCAACATTGTTCATAATGTAGTGCATATGTAGAGAAGGGTAGTTCAGTTTAATATTTAAAAGTTTAAGTGAACGCTCCCAGATTTGCGTCCGGGATTCGCCCTCTCAGGCATGGATAGAGCTTGGCTTTGAACGGGATTTCTTCTGGTGAATATTATTTTGTATTAATATTCAACAGTTTGCAGCGGCGCTACGTGACCGGGAGAGTATTTACAATGCTTAGCGAAGCGCGCAACCCAGCCTCCGCCCGGCCACCCTAATGCCCGCTACCTACACCGACATTATGCATATGAATGATCTTGACGGTTCGCGATAGAGATTAAAGGCTCCTACAAACAGGCGCGACACGCGATATAATCGCGCGCGACACAAAGACACAGTCCGTTGCGCGACTAGCGGTGCCTTTGTGTCGCGTGTCGTGTCGCGCCTGTTTGAAGGAGACTTAAAACGTTATTTAAGCACCGAATTATCTATTACACTCATTTGCTAGGCTAGACATAATAGCCCATTCAATTTTAGCAGTGCTAACTGCTAACGCATGAGATTTGCTAGGCTAGACATAATAGCCCATCCAATTTTAGCAGTGCTAACTGCTAACGCATGAGTTGCTACAATATGCAACGCCGAATCTTACTGATGTATTTATTCCACATTGGGCACCCGCTTAAATGGCACCTGAGTGAATGCACCTGACACATAGCAGCACGTTCACTCAGGTGCCATTTAAGCGGGTGCCCAATGTGGAATACGTCATCTACTGTATAATAAAATGTACAAATTATTCGTGTAGGAAGATCGTTTGCAAATGCATGCATTATTATTCTGTGATTTGCTTGACCTTCTTTTTGACCAAATCTTTTGTCTTAGGACCAAGGATCTTCATTGAAAAGATGTACCTATACCAACACTCAATAAATTATTAGAATTGAAAAAAATGGTAAATAATGAAGATTGAATTTTGCTAAATGAATCATGCACTGATTTGTGAATAGCCCACAGTTATATTATAAGCTACAACTACAGATAAATACCTAGTACAAATTGGCTTCAAATAATGATAATAAATTACCCGCATTTTATTCTAACGATAAAAAACATTAGGTTTCATCATTTGTCATGTTGTAACAATACGCAGATTGTGTTGGGTGAATGCGACCCGAATCCCGACCCCACTTAGAATGCTGTGCGTACGTGTATACAAGGCCGATCTGAGGGCGTCACTCGGTAATGTCCTCGCAACAATGGAGATGGGCATTCAGAGCTCACTCGTAAACGGCGGGAATAGCTCTCTTCCGGGCGCTGCAGCGCGGCGGCGGCAGCCGCGCCGAGCCAATATCCGTGTGAATACCGCTCTATTATGTTATTTAATTTACTACACAGAAAAACACTTTTACTACACTTTGTTTAAATAAAAATACAGAAACTCTAAAGAAAAATTGAGCGCAAAATGAAAGCAAATTCTGATCAAAACATGCTTGGTTAAACAAGGTTGGAAATAAATTGGAAAATTATAAAATTGTTTTTTACTTATGAATTTTCAATTTATGCTGTCAAAAGCGTGTATCGTTGAGTATAGCCGAGCACTTGATTAAATTCTAAAAATGATAACTTCTATAAACTGATATTTACTATAATATTATCTATTCTAATTCAAAATATATTGGGCGAAAACTGAATTACTGGTCGTAGGAAAGATAAAAGTGCACTGTCAATGTTATTGGTCCCATAAAAGTGTGGGATACTATCTCGAGAGGCAATTTACTCCGCAATGCTTACACTATAAACCGCAGCCGCTCTCACGTTTTAAGATCTATCTTCCGTTTTTAGGTAACTCTAGATGGCGTTTGTATTCTGATATCGATTTATTTTCAAAATAGCGCTCGCGAAATGATGCTTGTATTTACGTAGTTCCGTATCGAGTATCGACGTAGACGTGAGAATGACGTAGCTGTTTTTTATTAAGTATTTAGATATTTAAATTTTCATTCAGAGTGGATGGCTAATGAAATGATGAGTGTTTGTATTTTTTAAGTAAAATCATAGATACATAACTGGAAATTGGGATCCGGGCTTTCGGTTGAAAACTACAAAATATTTGGTTCGTCATTTTTGGAAATTCTACCATTGAGAGAGGGTGACATCAGAGTTTATATGAAAATCCGTCATTTTTTTTAGGTAAATCAATAAAATTATATTTTCTTCCGGTTTAGAAAATATGAAAACAAGTTTTGGAATTTTCGAAGATTCTACTCAAAAAGAGATGAAATAGGGGATGAAGATTGAAGAATGTATAGAAAAGTCCGAAATCTACACGAACTAAAACGCTGGCAAAGTGCTGTTAGGATTAGGATTATATTCATAACTTTCAGGGCCGCTTTAGTTGTTGAAACTAAAGATATAATAATTGTACACATAGATGAAAGATAACAGTTGAATGATTGAAAGTTACAAGCCCGAAGTGAACGTTTGGGTACAGGATGAATGGTTTGGGTTCACCCCTGCTACCGTAGTTTTCGTGTTCTGTACCACTCGAGAAGCCAGAGGAGCGGGGATCATTTGACTTGGCCCAGTTTGGTTTAGTACCTACCTCTTTCTGAGCCAGAATACTTTATTTTGCCAGCTGGAAAAGACTGAAGCCATTCTAAAATTACAGTACGAATTATTTTATGGTTTAAAACAGAATCTATGCTATTTTACGTACAAAATTGGTAATCAACCAGTAATTTGGTGTATGTAATTCACTCTTAGTTTTTATAGGTGCTTACTAAGAAAATTTCGTGAGTCAGTTCAAAATTTCCCGAAGACAATCATTTGAACTTTAATTATCTTGATATAACAAGGACACCGAATCATATTTTCAAAATGTGAAAAATATAAGTTGTTATAATCGATTTTATGGCGGAGGGTAACTGGCTCACAATAGGTACCTACCTATAAGTATCCCATCAATAATTCCCATCTCCATTCGTCCTCACACGTCGGTCGGTCTGCCGCTCAACGAATTGCCGGAATCAATAAATATTTGATTACATTTTGAGCGGAATTTTAGGGAGAACACAATGTGTTAATAAAAAAGATTCCAAACTCACATTATTTACTTTGGGTCAGACGAATATAATTGTAAATTCCTGCGGTGAATTTAATCTATCCCTTGTATCCTTTGTTTAATTTTCACCACAATTTATTAGTATTACAGATAGATCGGGTCTCAATTTTACGACACATCAGTCAATAAACTCAATTTCCTTTAGTTCTGTGAATAAGGCCTCTTTAACTCATAAATATTATGGATCGTGCACTCTCACAGACATACTTCTTCCGCTGTGCTTTTGAGTGTGACAGAAATGAAAATTAATAATGGATTGGAAGCCACAGAATGAACATAACATGCAGTTAGTAAGCAGTGTATGTGCTCCTGTTAGTTACGTATGCAAATCAGGCATGCGTATGGCAACTTCACGCCAATACGAGTTGCTATTCACACGTCATAATATTATATAGTTGCTAGAACAATATCTAGCGACAAAATTCATTAACAAAAGTGTATATTAGAATTTTTTACAAGCACAGATTATTATCGAACGTACAAGTTTGGGAGTATCGTGGGTAATTAGAACGTAGGTATTAGATGTAATATAAATCTAACAATGAATTTATTGAATCGGTCTACTTACTTAGCGAATGAATAACGGAGAAAATTGGTTCTCAATAAATTATAAAGAAATATAAATATTTTAGTTTATTATTGAGACAACAAAGTCTTTCGAAAACATAATTTCACATAAAACAGTGTTGTTTGTTTTACGTGAAATTATGTTTTAATACAAAATACGAATGAATAATTGAGAACCAATTTTCTTAGTTATTCATTCGTATTCGCATAAATTTAATAGAACTTACTCCAATGTTTTATTTTTGTTGTTATTAAACTACGCTTGTACCTGGGTATTCCAAAAAGTAAATACCAGCTAGTCTATATTATATAGTCCGACCAGGCTCAGGTTGTCTCCAACATTCCTGATCCGAAAGAGTTCCGTTCTATGCCCGGCAGAAACAGATAATATGGCAACCACGTATTCTGCTTTATATTTAGATCAATGTAAAGTAATGTACTGCAATACGCGCTTGGCTTTGAGTATTCCTGATCGTGAATCAGACTGAAGAAATTAATGGAATGCTGTCCGTACCAACAGGCATCAAAAAATCGGTTCAGTCCGACCGAATTAACTTTTCGTTTTAGTTATAAAAACTAAAAGTACAATAAATGAAAATAAAAATATAAATGCAAAGAGCTTTTTCTCGTATATAATATCAGATAGACAGATTGTTTCATCTGAACTAATATTATAAATAAAGTTTGTTGTTACGCTTCAAAGTACGATAAATGCGAAAAAAAGCGATGTCCGTTTTTCGAGGCATTTATCATAAGCATAACTGTGCGCTTTCACGCTAAAACGGCCGAAGTCCGAACGGATTTGTGGCATACAGGTAGACTATGACCTATCTAGAGGGGCTTGAGGCTAAGTAGCAACAGCCGCACGGGTCCATCGATCAGGTTAAGCTACGCTTGCAGCGGCTGGTCCGTGGATGGGTGACCATGTTCACATAACAAGACCCCTCCGTGCTTGCGAAAGCACGCTAAGCCGTTGGTCCCGGTTGTCATTCGTGGATCTTTGACAGTCGGTACGGTACACCCGTACCGACTCAGTCAGTAGCCCAAAAGTCGGACAACCAGTCCTACCAAGGGGTACGATACGGTCAGCGGGATTGTCCGAAAGGGTTACCGCTGGCCCGGAACATAAAGGGCTAAGGAAGGAACACGGGTGGGTTTTAGTCAGTAAAAGTCTGACACTCCCTTCCGCTCCACCCAGAGCGGGAGGAGTCATTTGATGATTTCCCATCCTGAAAAAAAAAAAAAAGGGGTACGATACCCCTTGGTAGGACTGGTTGTCCGACTTTACTCAGTAACTGGATTGTGGAGGTCAGATAGACAGTCGCTCCATGTAAAAACTGGTATTCAGCTGCATCCGGTTGGGCTGGAAGCCGTCCCCAACATAGTTGGGAAAAGGCTAGGCAGGTATCATTACCTGCCTAGCCTTTTATGGTAGACTATGACCTGGATTAGTAAATAGGATACTTTTTATCTAAATATTCCCACGGGATCGAGACATGCGGGTGAAACCGCGGAGCGGAGAGTTATTAATATTCATGAGTTTGAAAAGTTACGTAATTTTAATTTTAAAAGTTAAATATACTTACTTAAAGTTTAAATATTGAGACTGCATTCCTTTTACTTTTACCAACGAAAAAACTATCTCCAAACAAAAAACATTTGTTTCGTTTTCGGTCGAAAATGCAACTCTAACAATCACCGAAATATTAGAATACTGTTAATAAATCGATTAGATATACGATACCGCTGCACATATTTCGATTTCAATGTCGTAAATGCTAGAAATATTTTCCCGGTAAAATTTACAATAGTCGTTTGAATGGAAAATCTAGAACACCTTCGTTGAAGCGTTAAAAAATGATGTTGTACTATTACGGAGGAAAAAAGAACGTTGACGTTGCTTGGTTGCATCACGGGGCGTTCGCTCGGTTCGCCGAGCCAATCTCTTTGAAACTGCACCCGAAGTCTACCCTATTTAACGGACCGCCGACCGTGTTAATTAAGCGTTTTCAATTTATATATGCCACATTTTATGTACAGCTTACACTTGCGTAATGCGACGAAAACACAGCAATGTTCGACACTTATGAAAAATCACATGAATTGTTAACGTAACGTAATTCAGGAGGGTTCTTGATGAAAATTTTTTCTCTACCTAATTATTATCACTTAATGCATTTTGTAGCCGATAGGT
Organism: Luperina testacea; assembly: GCA_927399505.1. Lineage (NCBI taxonomy): Eukaryota > Metazoa > Arthropoda > Insecta > Lepidoptera > Noctuidae > Luperina > Luperina testacea. The sequence continues at coordinate 10,516,643 of OV656758.1, forward strand.
ATATGTAGTTTGTAGGGTTCCGTACCAAAATGGTAAAACGGAACCCTTATGGTGAGACTCAGTCTGTCTGTCACAGCTGGATATCTCACGAACTTGAAATTTGAAATAGTTTTAGAAGACGTTTACAACTATGTATATTGCAAATAAGAAAAATTCGAAGTGGAGCTACTAGGGCATGTGGGGTACCATTATATGAAAGAGCGCAGTTTGCACATTCTCAAACAGTTTTTCTTTCGTTTTTAGGCCGCATAGTTTTCGACTTATGATGAAAAATGTAAAAAAAAAATACCATTCTGCCCCCCCTTATCTCCGAAGTTTGCAAAGAAAAAAATCTGAAATTATTCTATATGATAGAAGTTTATGTTATAATTACAGGGTAAATAAAACGAAGTCTCTAAATAGCACACTTTTTCAGAAATCATCAACAAAAGTTACATTAGTTCCATTATCGGTCAATAGATGGCGCTGACATAAAACTGCAATATTTTACACCGCAGTGCACAGTGTTAAAATTCTCTGACGAATATAGGCCTCGCCGATGAAAATTTAATAACATAAATGATGATGCGGAACCCCTTGGTGCGCGAGTCCGACTCGCTCTTGCCCGGTTTTTTTATGTAGTTGAAAGTTATATATTGTATATTAAAACATTTTCAGGTAATAGGTAATGTCTAGAACCTACGGAAACAGTTTCAAAAACTGTACTGTTATAATTTTATAAATATGTCGCATTAGATAGTTACCTACATGGAGTCATATGCATACATACATAATAACAAGATAGATACTTCTTCGAATGCTAAACTAAGGAATTTCTCCTGGCGCACGCAGGCATCTCACGCGAATGGTCACGCCACGCAACATAACATGGAAAGTAGGTACAGATTTTATCAAATAAGGTTGTTGACGATTGACTGTGTATGCTTATATTAAAATAAAACACAGAAATCAGTTCAGGGATTTTCAACTATGTTGACTTAGCAATCAAGTTAATTAAAATATTAAAAATATATAGTACTTAACTTACTATAGAAGTAAATGAAAGTTACTAAATCGTCGACTATAACTGCAATAGACACGATTTTGGCAGAACTAAGCAATGAAAGCAACAAATTGTGGCGAAGGGTATCCCGCGCCTACGCCTCCTGTTCCATATTTATTTATAATATCAAACTGTTCTCGAGTAAACACACTGTCATAGTAATGTCAAATGATGTAAAGAAATTCCGACAGTGTGACGGCGCCTATCTTCGTCCGCTGTGGCCAGTAATCCTGGCTGACAGGGTATAAGTGGGCCGAGCACCTGGCCCTGAGACACCAACGCTATCACTTCACCTACGGGAAATATTGATCTTATTTGAGCTTGATTAACTTTGTCGTTGTCGACGATGCTAATAATACCCAAACTCTGGCATCGGTCCAGGCGAGGTCTTAATGGTACTTCGATACACGATCATTTTCAAAGGTGACACACTATATATTTGATTCGATTTGATTCATTACAAAGATAGAGATAACACTATATTTTACAGTATAAATGTACATCCACGCCTTTATGTAAATTAGTGACACCCCAATTACCGTTGGAATCAGTGCGTATGTTGGTTTGGTAGGCACACGCAGCAAGCACGCAAATCTGCCCCGTGGGCCTTCTTAACATTCTGCGTTTACAAAGCTGAAGCTACGAGCACGTACAGCATTGTATTTAAGAATTATTACTGAATATAGTTGCTTGTGACGATTTTACATACTATAACGAAGCAGAAAAATATTCAAATGTATTCCAGGATTATTCGAGGGCAATATTCCAATTTAAACTCCGCATACCGAACGTCAACAAAAATATGCATTCGATGCATATGAAGCATGAACTGTATTTATGTAAGGTTGGAAACTCAACGCACTACTATTAATGTATGCTTATAAAACCAGATATGCAGGTTACGCACAATAAGATTCGCGATTAGCAGACAGGCACTACAATCGATTAAATATTTAAAACTTGTTTGCATGCAAAGCGGATACTTAAGTTTAATAATGTCTTGATTCTTATACGAAAACGTTTGGTCGTCAATACTTCTTAGGAATACTGAGTACCTTTTGTTTTTATAATGCGCATAATCATGTCAGTTTATGATTCTAATAAAATAAGAACAGAAAAAGCGTGTTAAAAACAGACCATTAACAAAATTGCTCTTGTCAAAATATTAAGTAGCTACATATACGATGACATAATAAAAATCGCGTGTCGAAACATCAATAGCAAAAGGTATAAATATGAATAAATGTGTGATATGTAATAAATAACATTACGTCTACAGATCAAAGCGTGTCTGGTGTCTCGTAGTCGACTCCTGGCCTATATCAATGTCACTTGGAGATTGAGGCAATTTAATTTATTTATTACTGAAGGATTTTGATGAGATTAAACTAACATGCATGGTTGATACAGGATGAAATGGAAGTGTTGAATGATGGCGAGAGAGTAGGACTAAAGCCCTTTAACAATGAAGAAATTCTATGTCAAATTACAGTTTATAAATGGTAAAACGACACAATGTATGTAGCATTTCAAGTGCGACGGCAAAAGGACTTGTGAAAATTCTGCCATATACCTACTTGTACGTGAAAAGAGCCTGAAAGAAATCTTTTGTAACACCGCCGCACATATTAACCTTGAATTTTACTTGTTCCCTGAGGTCGTGTTCATTTTCACTTAGCTATTGTTAATGTGATTTTCTTCTTTTTGTGCGGAGATTTCCTTGATAATAATATCACGTTAGCAATCAGTATTAAGACTCATCGCAATTCATTATGTAAGTAACGCTAGGTTTTGACATAAATCCACTAGAAACGATAACACATTTAGATTTATCTAATTGAAGCGAAACGTGAATTCTTTGATGTAAACTGCTTTGATCTACAACTACTAGATCATACGACTAAGAGAACAGATCTAATAATTTATGCAAAAACAAGAATCGAACTGTAAAATATAGAGAATTCGGGCTATGCCTTGTTATTACCACGAAGTACAAAGTATCATGGCGTTCTAAGAAATTAAATATAAACGATATAAAAGAAAATTAACCTCTCGCATAAGAACAAGAAAAGGAAGCTTAAAAGTACTACGACGTTTAAAAATGAGAGTTAGTCGTGCGGGTGAGTGAGTAGGCGGTCTCTTGTTTAATATAAATCGAATTGGCAGACATGAAATGAGATCAGCTAACTTACGGTTAGTAAATTATAAACTAGTAATCATTCAGACATGTTAAATGTGAATTCATCCTCATGCGTAAGTAGTGCTAAATAATAAACGGTAAATACCAGCAGGGTGGGTGTTCCTGTATCGATGACATTGCCGTTACTCACCTGAAATAAACAAAACTCACTAAGTGACTTCTAACTTTGATTAGGTGATTTCATGAAGTTTTAAATGGAATGCGCTAAGGTATCTCGCAAAATTCAAATGTACTTACTTTTTTTGCAATTTTTAGGTCAGTGTCAGGTTCTATGTTGATTAAAATATGATTCGCGACCGTAACAAATACGTCTTTTACAGAATTATAATCATTAGAATCAGCAATACAATTCCTTGAGTTAGAATTGGCCTCAAATATCATGATTTTATGAAATAGTCATTTAATAGGGTAATATGAACTTAGAGAGTTGTATTGATGATTTTTATGATTATAATTCTGTACTTAAATATTTGTTACGGCCGCGAATCATTATTTAGATCAACATACAACCTGATGCTGATTGCAAATTGCAAAAAAACGTAAGAAAATTTTAATTTCGGGGGCTAGCTTGACGATTTCGCCTTCAAACAAGTCGTTCATGTGACATTGTGATGAAGTGACCGATGGAATGAATCGATGACAAGGCGCTGTTGATTTAGTATATCATACATAACTTCTTCAAATAGTTTAATCTTATCAGAGAGCTGACAATAGTGTCTGATCTTAAAGTAAACATCTTTAAGCATCGGGTGGCTGTTACGTTACATTTAAATATATGTCATCATCATCATCATCAGCCTATAATCTTCCCACTGCTGGGACACAGGCCTCCTCTCGGTGAGAGGGAGTGGGCCGTGATCCACCACGCGGGCCCAGTGCGGGTTGGTAGATGTCACATGTCTTCGAATTTTTGGTTCTAGGACATGCCGGTTTTATCACGATGTTTCCTTCACCGTTTTGAGAGCAGTGGTGATGAAATAATTTACACAAAGTAAAGCGCCCGTCTAGGTTCGAACCTACGACCTGCAACTCGTAAATCGCGGCCGATACCACTGGGCCACCACTGCTCTCAAACTGCTCTTAAATATATGTATTTCAAAATAACTAGAAGTTAGAGCGATTGCACAACAACTAAGGTATGCATAATGTTTTCGCAACCCCAATAAAGTTGCTAGTCTTCATATGTTTGTATAGTAGGTAGTAGGTGTCAAGTTGGGTAAGTGATTAATGATTACTTAGTAACCCTGCCCGGAGGTGAACGGCTGATAGCGGTTTGACTAGCTAAAATTTAATATTGACCACTTGATAGGAATTGACATTATTTATGAATCAACATCGCCTTTGACAGTCGTTACGGGTAGTCAGAAGCCTGAAAGTCTGACAACCAGCCTTACCAAAGAGTATGGTATTACCCAGTAACTGGGTTGTGGAGGTCAGATAGGCAGTCGCTCCATGTAAAATAATGGTATTCAGCTGCATCCGGTTAGACTGGAAGCCGACTCCAACATAGTTGGGAAAAGGCAAGGCAGATGATGATGATCGCCTTTGACAGACTCACCATGTTTAAAAAATGCAAAGTATGCAAATAGGTAACAAAAACTTGCAGGTACCGGGAAACCATACATTAACTTGCCAACATAACCTAGTAAAATATTGACAGAAAAAGAGTAGTTACTATACACGACTCGTTCGCTGCTGAAAGCGAGTGGCAGCATCATATTGAGGGTCGCACTCGTGTATAATATTTCCAGAAGAAACACCTCTAGGCAAACGAAGAAAGATGCTGGAATTAGGGATTGCAATCCCGCAAAACGGGATCCGGCATTCCCGCGGGATCCCGCTCCATTTATTAATCTGCTGGATCCCGCACCTTCAAAACGCGGCTCCGCGGATCCCGCAAATTTAAATTTACCGCTAAAACATTCGTGAAGTTTTGCGTAAGAAAGTGAGTGGCTCGAGCACGAGTTTCAGCCTACTAGCGTAGAAGCCGAGAGAGCGTTTTCGGCATCAGGATATATTTGCAGTTCACTCAGAAGCAGGCTTGGAGATGATACTATAAATGCCATTTGCTTTTTAAGAGCGTATTTTCAATAGTTATCACCATAGGTTAGTCGTAGTAATAGAATCTAGATAAGAGAAAGTTGTGATTTGATTATTAGTCATTATATGAATAAGACTATTAAGACTGAATTACAAACATCATAAAACTGTTGTTAGATGTAAGGGTAAAATTAAACAAAACTGTTGATGCTTAACATTTAAAAATTAAGGTCTAATAAGGTTGATTACTAATTACTCGTACTTAATTATAATTTCATTGTTATTTTGTTAGAAAACAAATAATTTTTGTTGCATAATGTAAGACATGTTTAATTAATAATACTTGATTTTTTAAACAAAAACCTGTAGTTTCAATTCGATTTTATAACATTTTCGATCTTATAGCCCTCTATAAGATCAAAAAATTAATACTTTATCTTAGCCATATAAGATCAAAAAATTAATACTTTATCTTACATACAAACGGGGCAAAAAGTTGAACTACTGTGAATAATTTCAAATATGCGGGATCCCGCGGGATCCCGCGCGGGATTGATCAATCCCGCATATCAATCCCGCGGGATTGAGTGAGCTGCGGGATTGCAATCCCTAGCTGGAATACGATTATTTAACAAAATATAAAAATAATAGCCTTTTGCAACATTTTCCCATTGCGAAAATAAAAAATATGGTTTATTTGGTAACGTAAACTCCAGCATACCGGAAAACTCTCGATTGTGTGGACTTCCTAAATATACACTACTCATAAATTTTCTGATTTTGTTTACTGTAGTCGATCATGTATTTTTATTGTTACTAAAACTTGCGTTTTTTTGTGTTTAGGTCCTGTAAGCCCCTTAAACGACAAAGTAAAAATATAAAAAAAGCCAGCTAAGTGCCAGGCGTACTTGCGCATTTGTTCTGAGCTATTAATGTATCAAACGTACTCAACAAAGTTCGATGAAAAGCTTTCCTTTATTATGAAAGAAAACAACACTGAAACATTATGTAAAACTGGGACAAATTAATTCTGAAATTGATTCAGAGAAAATCGCCTTTGACAAGCAAACAATGGAGTGATTCCCTACGAGTTCTTTTTTTTTTATTTTGGAACGTAACAATACAAAACATTATAAAGAAAACACTAGGTAGCACTGAATTAAGGAATCGTTATTTAAAGATATTTTGAAAGCAAACGTAAGTGATGCACTTTCGACGTCAGGTATTGCATTGCGATATCGAGTCCGATGGTCGAGTCAAGGGGCGTCGCGATGCCGCCGCCGCCGCCGCCGGTCGCGGAGCGAGCAACGTTGGCACAGACCCAAATATTTTTCATGCGCCTCACTCTACACCGCCGGGATAAGTTGCCCTATTCACCTGAATCGGAATACGAATACATTTAAATCAAAGAATAATTTATAGATATATATCACCGATCGTTGCTCAATTTGGTACAGTCAGCAACAAAAGTCGATTAACACTTCAGTTTTTTTAATCTCAGATAATAAGCAAAATATTTGTTCAAAATTGCATTGTACTTCTGCTGCAATTTTGAACAAATATTTTGCTCAATAACTGAGATCAAAAAAACTGAAGTGTTAATCAACTTTTGTTGCTGACCGTACAACGAATGAACACGCATCGATCCTTTTACGATTGGTCTCACGGTTGTTTTTTGCAGATGGTATGTTTGACCCTATGATATCAGACTATTCTCATCGTCGCATTATCCCTAGTCTCAAACATTCGCTTAGTATTCAATAGCAGACAGTAAATAAACTGTTACTGGTGTGCTGATAATAACAATGGCAGAACGCGATAAAAGAAAACAGTATTCATCATAATTTGTTAGTGTTATTATTTTCCTTATCGTCGACGACGAGGACATTAGCAAATCTAAGTTTCGAGGAGCTTCTGAACTATTTACATTCATCATAAATGAAGTGGTGATTAACTAGGGCTAATTGATAACACGTAACATGTACTTATAAATCATCCAGAGTATACGGATTAATGTGTATACTCGTACATCTGTTTAACGCGTCACGTCTGGCGGCCCTCCACTACGTTTGCAAACAATATTGCACAAATCGTGCCAGATCCATTTAGTACATATTTTTCATACATTACGATGTAAACTCATTTTGTGAGTGAGTTTGTACCTAAAATGTAAAACAGAAAACGTTTATTTTTACTTCACTTGTTTACAGCTTCGCTTCTATTTCAGTAATCTACCCAAGCATCACAAACGTTTGATGAAAGTTCACCAGATTTGTAAAACATACATTTGGGAAAGGTAAACGCATTACGTCACAGTTAGACATGGTTATGGTCATTAGGAGTTTTGGTACACATGAAGTTTAGATATTATTTATTCGGTCAAAAAATTCGAATCTAGATGATGGTAGTTTTCGAAAGAACAAAGAAACCTTGTGGTGACTGCATTCTAATCTCCTTTCGCAAATTACTTTTTGGACGAGATCAATAGAACTAATCTGTTTTTTTTTTTACGATAGAACGACGTGCATTTTTGACCTTTCTCCCAAAAACATGTTTTCGACTCGTTACCCAATGGATGTAGTGTTTAGTTCGATACTATTTCAATGTAATAAAACTGTTTTTAAATATCCTGCTTCTTGTTTCGCGTTTATTTATTATTCAACGAATAGCCATGGGTACTGGGTAGGTAGCGCTGCTGAGTGGGCGTTACCAGTGTGTTGATGCATGATGGATTGTTAGTACATTCTTTACGATGTTAAATTTTTCATAATCTCGCTAAAGGCATTAATTTCGTCAGGAAAGTGCCTACTTGCGATTTCTATGGCCGGGCCATTATGCTAATAGTCATTGTAAATTATAATCAACAACAATTGGTAACAGAATATCATACTTAGTTAAGTACGGATCATTGACAATAGCAAGGATAGACCATAAGGTGCCATAAGTAATACTTTTTATGGGTAATTAATCGTTTAATTTCCTTGTTGCTAATATGTACATACCTACCTTAATAAATTGCCGTTGTAAAACCTTCTCTGAGAATGATTTTATTTAGTAAGACTTATTTTAAATAAAGATTAAATTCGAGGTTATATTTAGACGATCTGTTTATCAACGTAAAAAAAACATAACCCTACTTCTGGCGCAGTCGGGTAATTAATCTGAGAATGCTGGTTAACCTGTAATTGGCGACTGTGAAGGTTCGAGGTCATTGTTACCTATAATTGTATACAGAAGCTGTTGGTGTACCTTTATAAATAAATAAATAAATAAAAAAAATAAAAAAGGCATTACCAATGAGGCCTTTTAATAGAGTTTAGCTAGAATTGCTGACATGAAACACAATAATAGTCATAATATCGAGACAATAAAGATTGAAAAGAGTACAAAAAGTGAAAGTGTTCCGTCTTTTCAGAGAAACAAACGTGTCTATAAGTGCACAATTAACGTTGACCGTGTATGTAATCTTGAGCCGCTTTCCATTAGACGGTCTACTACACGCACGTCCACAGTGCATCGCTCCAAATGAACGATGCTCAAACAGAGGCGACCATCATTATAAACGGAATGATAGTTAATCTGGTACTTACTTGCAAGTATTTGCTACATTAATACCGGTTTGCCTTCAATAGCAGACGCATACCATAGACTGCAACTAACCAAATTATTGTTTAGATACCACTAGAACCGTAAACCCGTCACTTATTGATTTACTCTATGAGAGAAGCTGCTGATTAAGCGATGCCATTTGGATAGTGAACATTTAGTGAATGCTGGAAACTTCCAATACCTATTATTGATAATATTAATAATACGAAGACGCCAACAGCACAAACAACGCCGATAATAAAGTTATTTCAAGGACTTTCACCCTTTGGGTTTATTATTTATTACATTATACGCGTCAAAGGCAAACAAGTTAATAACATTGGTTCTCGTAGAGACAATGATAAAGAACAATAAATCGTCTCTTGAGCGGTCAACTGTGTAAATGTAAGCCCATCATCTTGTGGAAACGAGTCGTATAAAAAAGTTGTTTTGCTGATTCAACATGGTACGAAGTTACTCGCATAAATATGGGTAGATCAAGGTCCCTTGAGCGGTGAGTGCGGAAACATTGGTAAAGCTTCCTTTCACCCGTGTAGTTCGACGCGGGCCTGGCGACTGCGGGTGCACCGTGCAATCAAAGCTATCTATGCCACCAAGTAAACACTATGAACTGGTAGTCCAGGTGTACCGCCACGTAAGCACTCAAGCCGCGCCTCGACACGCTTAATTAACCGCACTGATGAATTCAATCTTATAACGCTGTCATCAGTCTTTGTCTCGTGATTGGATAGGTACCGATCTACTTTGGTGCTGAGGGAATGTATGTAGTATAGCGCCAAATTCACACAATATCCCGGTTGTTTTTCGTCTAGTAAAGGTATATGACATTATAACGTAGCCGTAGGTAGAAAAATAAGCGAAACAACATTTCGAGGTTGTGTGAGGAACATCTGGTTTCACTAACGGCATTTCTGATAGGTATACCTATAATTACTTGTTTTGGCCTAGACGGTACATTAGTCTCCCCATTTAGATATTATACGTACATAATTTACGTTGAAATGAAATGTCATTAAAAACCTTATGTTTGTTATCGGCTCACAGATAATTTATGTTTGACCCCCATTATCTGAGTATAAACACGCAACGACTTCCAATCAGTGACCGAAGCCGAAGATACGAACAGGAAGAATTGAACTATCTTCTTCATTATTGTAATACATTGATAACACCACGCCTGTATTCACCGAAGGGTTAGGCAGAGGTGCACCCATAGTACACCCACATTTCGCCATTTATGTTTAAGTCCCAGATAATAGGGAGCGAGCCTAATTGTCATCAATCGGGCAGAAATCCGGGCTGCTACTGAGAAGTTTTAGATAGGACCCAATAAGACCTGGGGATGCACTAGCTCTTGCGACCACTAGACCAACGAAATACAAAAACAAACAAACAGAAAGAAAACAACAAACACAAAACCAAACACAAACGAAAATTAATTTAACTTTTATTTTAGTACCGCTTTTTAAGAATTTAGAAGATTATTTATTTTAGGTAGCATTTCCTACCTTTCCTTTTATTATATTTTGAATGTTTTTAATTTCAAATTTAATATGCTAACAAAAACAAATATTGAACGGCTCGACCATAAGTCCCAATAAGAGTATTTAGGTACGCCGTTTGAGATTTTCCGCATCTGTAGCAACCGCCCCAGCACAGGCCGCCGAGCTTGGACGGCGCAAGAGTGTCGACACACGTTGCATCCCACACCAAAGGCCTCCCTATCTTCCAAAGCATTATGGTCATTCCGTCTGGTCCCTTCCTATCGTCGCATGGGATGCCATTGGGTTCAAAAATAACTGGTACCAAGAGAAGAGACAAGAGCACGACGGATGATGTGATTGATGATGGCGTGCCGTTGGTTGCGTTAAAAAAAAGTTGCGCTTTGAGGAATACCCCGTACTATCCGGCCTGCGATGGAGCTGAAACTAGCGGCGATAGGTATCAGTCGAACGCGGAAAACCCAGGGCCGAAACAATCGAGGGGCCCCAGTAAACATTTGTTGTTAAAATACCCTAAAAAATTGATTACGTCTGCATTACATCTTATTTTCGCATTATACTAATATTCAATGAACAATATCGATTGATAAGACGCAATTACAGATTTCGTCTCAATCGTTGTAATCGCTTTAACACTTAGAGGGATATTATTCAATAAAAAAAATAGAAGGCATGTTCGAAGTTCATTGATTCTCCTCCTGAATCATTGCTATACATTTATTTATCGAAAAAAGGTTAGATCTCATAGAATCAACCTGTACAGAAATTGTTTAAGTATAATCATCATCTGCTGATGACATTCAGGAACACTTTATTCAATAAAAAAAATAGAAGGCATGTTCGAAGTTCATTGATTCTTCCCCTGAATCATTGCTATACATTTATTTATCGAAAAAAGGTTAGATCTCATAGAATCAACCTGTACAGAAATTGTTTAAGTATAATCATCATCTGCTGATGACATTCAGGAACACTTTATTCAATAAAAAAAATAGAAGGCATGTTCGAAGTTCATTGATTCTTCCCCTGAATCATTGCTATACATTTATTTATCGAAAAAAGGTTAGATCTCATAGAATCAACCTGTACAGAAATTGTTTAAGTATAATTATCACTTGCTGATGACATTCAGGAATACTTTATTCAATAAAAAAAAATAGAAGGCATGTTCGAAGTTCATTGATTCTCCTCCTGAATCATTGCTATACATTTATTTATCGAAAAAAAATAGAAGGCATGTTCGAAGTTCATTGATTCTCCTCCTGAATCATTGCTATACATTTATTTATCGAAAAAAGGTTAGATCTCATAGAATCAACCTGTACAGAAATTGTTTAAGTATATTTATCACTTGCTGATGACATTCAGGAATACTTTATTCAATAAAAAAAATAGAAGGCATGTTTGAAACTATAATATTCTTCTTAGTAGTAACAAAGATATAAAATTTGTGACAATTCTAATAATTATTAACTATGTTTTAATTGTGTTCCGTATATCTCGAAGTAGTTTTCCAATTTTTTATAATTTTTAAAATTTATACCGACAGTTATATCTTCAGCTTAAACAATTTCTGTACAGGTTGATTCTATGAGATCTAACCTTTTTTCGATAAATAAATGTATAGCAATGATTCAGGAGGAGAATCAATGAACTTCGAACATGCCTTCTATTTTTTTTATTGAATAAAGTATTCCTGAATGTCATCAGCAGATGATGATTATACTTAAACAATTTCTGTACAGGTTGATTCTATGAGATCTAACCTTTTTTCGATAAATAAATGTATAGCAATGATTCAGGAGGAGAATCAATGAACTTCGAACATGCCTTCTATTTTTTTTATTGAATAAAGTATTCCTGAATGTCATCAGCAGATGATGATTATACTTAAACAATTTCTGTACAGGTTGATTCTATGAGATCTAACCTTTTTTCGATAAATAAATGTATAGCAATGATTCAGGAGGAGAATCAATGAACTTCGAACATGCCTTCTATTTTTTTTATTGAATAAAGTATTCCTGAATGTCATCAGCAGATGATGATTATACTTAAACAATTTCTGTACAGGTTGATTCTATGAGATCTAACCTTTTTTCGATAAATAAATGTATAGCAATGATTCAGGAGGAGAATCAATGAACTTCGAACATGCCTTCTATTTTTTTTATTGAATAAAGTATTCCTGAATGTCATCAGCAAGTGATAATTATACTTAAACAATTTCTGTACAGGTTGATTCTATGAGATCTAACCTTTTTTCGATAAATAAATGTATAGCAATGATTCAGGAGGAAAATCAATGAACTTCGAACATGCCTTCTATTTTTTTTATAGAATAATATCCCTCTAAGTGTTAAAGCGATTACAACGATTGAGACGAAATCTGTAATTGCGTCTTATCAATCGATATTGTTCATTGAATATTAATATAATGCGAAAATAAGATGTAATGCAGACGTAATCAATTTTTTAGGGTATTTTAACAACAAATGTTTACTGGGGCCACTCGATTGTTTCGGCCCTGGGTTTTCCGCGTTCGACTGATACCTATCGCCGCTAGTTTCAGCTCCATCGGCCTGCGCTCTTACTGCAGAATAAGCCATGGTGTCCGAGGCAGTCGACAACCTCACCGCATTGACAGCGATGTGGAGCCACGCAAGGAGAGCCCAGACGCAGACAAGTAGCAATTTCAATTTGATTAGCAAACATAAGTACAAGAATAAACAGTATGTCTACCTGGAATTCAGCTGCAGGAGGAGGAAATGTCTATCTAAGGTTAAAATGCTGTAAGCAGGACAAAGCTGCGCTGTATTCAGCAGCTTTACAACGAGGATTAATGTTTAATACGATCTACTTGATAAATACAATGTTCGCGATTCAACGTCATTATCTGAACGCGAACAGTCCCTGATCTAAACTCTCTAAGTTGGTACATCTCCCAAATAACTTGCAATGGAGATCGTAGTCATCTTTAAGAGCATTCCTAAGGTTCTCATAAAATGAGACTAAAAATAATTATGAAAATTGAGTCCAGTTAAAATAAAACAGTAATAAATTGTGTTTTGTACTTGGAACAGTCAGCCAAACTCTCAAATCATCATTTCGCAACGATGCGCAATATAACAACAAACCTCTAACACTAATCCTCCTTTTGGGCTTCGCCGCAGTCGGGTAAAAATAGGAGTACCTACATCAAATATTTTAGGTAAGTACTTACGTGTATCTATTCTAAATTGACACTAGGAGCTGTAAATCATGTGTAATAGCAGTCAAGTCGCAGACGGTCGTCTGATACGACGATATTTAAACTAGATATCTAAGCTGTTGGACCATGGCCAATGTATCCAAAAAGAATTTTGACAACAATTTTGAGATATGTTGATGCCTATGAAGTAGAATCATCACATCAAGTTCGGGTGCTAAAAGAGGTAATAAAGAATTTAAGTCACCTCTTAGTGTTTTAAAAAAATAGTCGAGAGAAAACCGCAACCCGCGCGTAGTGACACAGTGTGGAATAGAACAAGCGGTTAACAAACCACAAAAAAACATTACACAGGCCATACCGCAGAAATGTTTTAAAATATTGTTCAAACACGACGCTAGAGTGTAATAACATAGTAACTACACAAGTTTCCGTTAACTCCTCCTTACTGATATTAAATTCTATCTCATAAAATTCTTCAATTTATACGTTATTCTTCTACCTAAACAACCATTTGCTCCAAGTTCAAAGTAGTAGGTAATAATTTTGTTTAAAGAATGTAATCTCAACTAAAATAAGTGTCATAAATTGTGAGTATTTTTTTATATCTTGATGCCTTTCAGACAAGATGGAATTCAGGCCGTTGTCTACATAAATGCTGAAGTTAGCACACTAATCCGGTCACCTATTGATATGAGTAAGTAAAATGTCACAGCATCATGACACAGCGGGGTTCCAAAATATCAGGGCATTATTAGCTAATATTATAAATTCGAAAGTAACTCTATATGTATGTTACCTTTTCACACGCCTAAACCACGGAACGGATTTCGCTAAAATTTGGCAGAGAGACAGATTGCATCCCGGGGAAGGACATAGGGTAGTTTTTATCGACATACCTCGCGGGCGAAGCCGCGGGCGGAAGCTAGTAGAAATTCGCTGATTAAAAAAAATATATCTGGTAACTGGTCTGAAGCTCCTATAGTTAATCTCTAATTTATTTCAGTTCTATCGACATTATCGAAACAATGATAAATTTAGAAGATACTATAACATAGAATGTTGTAGTTCTTTATGTCATCATGTCAGCCTGTTGATTAGCGGCGTCAACGAGCGACCGGTAGACAAATGAACGCCCGCTGGAGACGGCTGCCATCAAAACTACAAAGAAAGTAGGTGGCCTGGCATTTTGCTTGGCGATGTAAGACATAGCTGATATGTATTTACGACAAATATTTACAACGATCTATACTACATCTAACAGATACATACATACACTTCACAACATGTACCGTATACAAAATCTACAAATAATGAAAGTGTAGGTTTTTCCGAAGGTTTCGAGTTTTGAATCAAGCAAGATTGACTCGGTATCGGAACGTATCGGTATCAGATATGTAAATGACTTGTGTTATTTTTTATTAACGATTTGTTTTTAAGCCAGGATTATCAGTATTATTATTATACTAGCTTTTGCCCGCGGCTTCGCCCACACTAATGTAGATCTTCTCGTAGAACGATTGATTACATAGGGTTGGTCTGTTTAGTTGATGTATTGCGCTTATTCTTATAACTATTATATTTTTACCAGTTTAAATACCAAAACTACTAGAACTAAGAGTAACCTGACTAACAATCGACTAATTAATATGTTATTAACTGAGAGATCGAGGATACAAGAAAAAATAGATCAGATATTTATAGATGTACAAAAGTGGGTTAAATGTTTTAAAAATAACATCACATGAACGCTGACGCAAGTTTATTTTAATGCCATCAAATCGAACCTCCTCAGTACAAAAAAAAAATTGTATTGTTAAAAGGTGTTTGTTTATTTTTATCAAACGGTAAGAAATTAAATGAGGTTTTGGAATAGTATATTATAATATTCTTATACACTATAATATTATAATATGTATTAATATTCATCCGATTACACATAGACAGGTGCTTTTTCAGCGAGCAGTATTACCCTAAATAAACCCAGCCGCCATTCGAAATATACAGGGCAAGTTTTTGAGATGACTGCAGAGCGAAAACCGAAATCATGAGAAAAAGAAAAGGTTTTTCAGAACTCGAGTTCACGTCTCTTTGGAGAATTATTTGTTTTCTTGATAGTCTGAGGTTTTGTGTAGAAGTTTTATCACAAAAGCTCACTCTGTAAAGTTTAACATTGTGTGCACGTCTTTAGTAAGAAACACAAGGGAAATGATACCGCAGCTTTTGATTTTAATGTGCAATTTAAATTCGTCTTCAGTTTACTGCTGAAGGGCATCACATTAAAATAGATTCTATTGTAAGTAAATATGGTTCCGTTGTGGCTTTTTATCGTATCTACTTTTGATCCTATTATCCTTTTACCTCTAGGGATAGTAGCAATACGAACAGTCTAAGTGCCAACCAAATACCTACATCAATTTTGCTCACAAACATTAGTTTCCAGTGGATCGCTTTGAGACTTCCGATTACAATAGTCAAAGACCCCTGAAGTTTGATCCCGTTGTGGTCATATTGAGTCACAATTTCTAAAGCACAATCGGAAAAAGTTTTCAATGATAAGCAATATTTGGTTTAACATTTTCTGGAATATGCTCGCACTGTCGCACATCGGGCACATCACATCCCTAAATTCTATTCGAATATCGTAAATTAATATCATTTCGGTTTCGCCGAGATGGTATTAGGGAGCTAATACAATAAAATGCGTGTAAGTGAAACGGATACAATACAATCAATTTACCGAAATTACATCGAGACAAGACGAACCGAAGCTACATATGCTTGATACAAAACACGATACAAACCTTCGTTTTAAAGACATTTAATTAGGTACCTTCTCGTATGTTTTTGAGAATTTATAAATATTAATTAAGTAGATAATCATTTTGAATAGTAGCTTTTAAGCGCTTCTTTAGCATTTATTATAATATCTCACATTAACAAAATATAAATGATATATCTTCGAATAAGCAAGCTTTGCATAGGCAGAAACACGACGTAACATATTTCTTTCTAATCTAAAAATAAATAAAGGTATTGTAACTATGTATGTTTGCACGATATTGATCCCTCCGTATGTGTCATTGTCTCGCTCAGCAGTGAGCTTGTTTTGGAGCAATATTGTTCCCTAACTCTCACCTCGAGCGAAAGGGAGCCTTTTTGGTCAAATAGTTTTCGATGGGTGAAAGGAGCCAAGGTGTAATTAATGTGTATTAGGTACTGACATGACGTAAACTATCCAGGTATCTCTGGCATTACAAAGTTAGTAAAACTTGCAAGGTTTACCAAATTTCTTGGTAATGTTTATATTATGATTATGTTGTATTTGTTCAGCAAACATCAGCGAGGGCGAATGTATTTAAAAGAAAGCTTCCGCCATTAAACAAATGACGGAACTCGTATGGCTCAATGCTGAGTTGTTGACAGACGAGAGCGTTTACCAAAAACCCGTATGAAATTAACATGGCAGGATTTAAAAAAAAAAATTATGGTTAGGCAGTTCTGCAGTATTTGGTAGTCTTAAAGCTTTAATGGCGCCGACGGAAATATCGATGGTCAATATTCTGTAACAATATTTTGGGTTTAGGGCCGGTGCCTGCCAGCTTACAGCTTGCTCACAATTTCTGTTGCAATCAGGGTCTACCACAAAATCTCCGGCCTATAAATCTAACGGCGCCTATGAGCAAGTCTTTAAAAGCAAACATTGTTTAGTATTTACATGACTTCGGAAAGTTGTACGGCGGCTTTATTTACACACACCGACAAATGCGAGAACAATTTACGAATTCAATAATACGTAATGCGCTCATTTCATGTGTACGTTGTTATGCATAGAGAGAAAAGCCGTACCTACACATTTTCTTGACGCGTAAAGATTTAAATAGCAGAAACCAAGCCGTCATCCGAGGCAAGATGTGGGACGGAAACCTATTTGCCATATCGTGGCGAACTAAGTGCTGTCTCATGGTAGGGCGAGAAAATGTAAGTTCCGTCCGTTCACTTATTATAACTTTAAAGTTTGATCTAATTACGGAATAAATTTAATATAGTAAGTTATAAATGTAATTGTACTATAAGTACTAAAATTCTCAGTGGCAGTTATCATTTTACCTCGACGTTCGAAATGCATTATGGAGAAAATTTGGAAAATCCAAAAGTGCACGACTCATATAGGCTCCTACAAACTGTTTGAAGGAGCCTAAATGCTCCTTTGATAGTATAAAAGCCATAGATATAGATATTATAATTATTAGTTAGTTTTTATTAATTGTAATTACACAATTTTGAATAAAAGAGCTATTTTCAATAGGGTTCCGGCTATGAGTGAAAATAATCTATTAAAAAAATTTGACTCAATTAACAGATTTTTTCACAAGCTACAATGTTTTCAGGTTTCATAATTGATTGACGGGTTTTTTTTTAGAAAAATTGATGTTTTCTTTCGTTTCTACTGCATTCAATCAATTTTTGAAAAGTACAGAATTAATCTCCATTATCTATACAATCTATACTAATATTACAAAGCTGAAGAGTTTGTTTGGTTGAACGCGCTAATCTAGAAAGTACTGGTTCGAATGGAATAATTATTTTTGTGTTGGACTATAGCCTTCCTCGACAAATGTACTATCTATTTGTCGAGGAAGGCTATAGTCTATATACATCACGCTACGACCAACAGGAGCGGAGCATCAATGAAAAATTATTCATTGTGACCTTCCGTTGCGTACGCTGCTGCGTAAATGGTTAAAGTTACGCAAAAATCATGTATGACGGAATTGTTCCCCTTTAAAAGTTCTAAAAGTCCGCGACAGCATATACCTAATTATGTCTATCTTTTAAGGTTGGCTCACTATAACCTTTTTTATGGTAATCAAATTTGTTCTAAAATAATGCATTATTTGCGAAGGTGTTTTTATAAACAAGATATTAATCCTTATCCAAATAAATACGTTATTCATCACAAGTATTTAATTTTGAACAAAATTGCCCTTAATATCATTTGATTTCAATGAATATCTTACGAGATATCATAGTTTTAAAATAATTCCGCAAAGCGGCCGGTCATGAATATATTTTAGTAGGTTTTTCCTCAAATTAACGCGGGTGAAACCGACAGGGAGGCATAGATAGTGGTATATAAATTAAGTAGGTTCTGTGCACTAGCAGGAGTATAACAATAGAAACAGCTGCAGAAAGGAGGGAAAACAATATTTTTCGATCGTAAAGCACTAATGCTTTACATTATGAGTCGGGTTGGTAGGTAATATTATACGCAGGCTACGTAGGTAACGTAGCCTGCATATAATATTATACTGCAATATTACATATTGATTCGATTCTTATGTATGATATGTAACTATACCATAAGTAAATTTCCGTCATGTCGATGGAGTTCCAAACGAGCGAAATAAGTAAGTCATTAAGGGATCCAACAAGGACGAAGCTGGCCGACTGTGTTTCGAACATTTAAATTAATTTGTAACTTTTAGGGATTCCGATCACCAACAGATCCGCTGCCATTAGAACCGGCTGCTCCGCAACTAAATTAGTAAAACCTGGAAGTATTTTTTATTGTTTTATTCTGAACATTTCTAAAGGAACTGCTAATGCTTGATACATTTTCTACGTCGCTGATATTGGTCAAAGGGTTTTTCATTTAGTGAAGCTGTCGTCTTCTTACTTTTATTGCTGTGATTTTGATTAAGATAGTGTCCTTTTGTAGTAAATCAATATGAACCCGGTATTAAACTGTTTAGTCTCAGCCTCATGGTTACCTGCCGCCGCGGATTAACGAGCAGGTAATCAAATAATAGGTAGGCGAGCAATATCCAATATCTCGCACACTATACAGATATACCTACTTTACAGATGCATCAGAGCAAGCATGGTGTTTATGGCGTCGCTATATTTAGGACAATATGCGGCTGGACCATTTTTATCGACGTTGAAATCTCAGTCTTGATTATTTAGTTTTTGTTCACACTTGTTTATTGTTGGGGTACTCCCCTAAGTTATTCATCCAAAAATTAAATACGGTTCAAAATAATAATAATGAGCCAGTATTAAAGAGGCCAGCTGCGATTTGGAACGAGGTTTAGCTTGCTGCTACCTGCGTGTTCGAGGTTTCAATGTTTACTGGCAGGTAGTCGACCCAAAGTCGTGAAGTTAATACATCCATGAACAGGGAGATGTGAACAAAAGGCCGGTATGCGAATAATTTGTCCTTATTACCATCACTGGTGGAGTTTCACGTTCACCTTGAGCCATGAACGGGTTCCTGTAATCTCCCCCTTCCGTCGCTGGCAATGGCGGCTCGCTCCAAATATACAAAATGAGGGGAGCAAGCAAGACTCTGCTTTTTATTAAATTTTATTTCAATTTTTTTGACGTCTGACATCGTTACAGGCCCGGCTGCTGTTACCTACTAGGTAAGAACATATGTAGGTACTATGATCGGCAAAAATATTTTGGTAGGTAAGGTACTTACCCACTCAAGTTGCACTGATTTCGGTAACGAAATCATTTTGCGATCATTGTAGGAATATGGTATCTTAGTTAGAAAGATGGTGAGGGTCATTAGGCTTATTGAACAATAACTCCCGTAATAGTTTTTCTTTGGTAGTTTGGTAAAATACCGTACGAAATCTAAGAATTATTTCTTTGGCTCTGAGCTTTGGTTAAGGTTTAGCGTTGTCTAGGAATAATCAGTGTTCGGGTTTTTAGGATCACAGATATTGTTAAGAACCTTTAAGTACAGGGTACCTATTGATTAAATATTCGGAGTAAAAGTTTTCGTATTTATGAAAGAATGATAGATACGTAACTGACGACTTCAAAACATCTATAAAGTGGGTTAGGATCATTAATAAAATTTGTTTCTCAACAGTCAATCAGTGGCGCCGAGTCGTCAAGAGCAGCGATCCAAACATAGACGTAAGAGAGTACAAAGTAGGTAAGTGCCTAGACCTATACATTTTAATCAATTTACACAATAAACCTAACGTTAATTCTAATAATTTGAATCTGAAATTTAGTCAATCACTTCGATCTAATCCTAAGCAGACAGATAAAAATATCACGTTATTATTATAAAGCATTTATAATAAAGAACGCACGCATAAACATTAGCAATGAGGTGTTAAATTTCAGACGTATTTCTACCTAGCTAATGAAGCTAAAAGTGTCTAGGTATTGACTTACATTTTGAAATCAACGTGCCTGTTACTATTCGTCATACAAAGAACGCAGCCAAAAGCCTTGTATTCAAGTTATAATTATTTTAAGACAAATAAAACGTGGATGAAATTGCTGGATTCCAAAAGACGTTTGACAGATTCAATAATAAACACTATCAAATGATAATATGTAGTAAACTATTTTTGGCAATATCTACATAAATAAATACATTTATAATTGTGTACGTAGGTATATTAGGTACCTAATTATTTTTTTATTAATCATCATCGTAGTATTTTAAGATACTATATATGCAGGTAGCTACAAATTGAAATTTTTGTTCTCCACTGAGTCTGATAAATCTAGATTAATTGTAAATTAGTATAATCTATATAATAATAGGCTATCTTCTTACAAGGTACCCATGAATTGGGGACATGACACGAAATTTTTAACGTACAGGAATAAAACAAATGATTACAAAAATACGTAAGTAAACAAAATTATTTAAGTACAAATAAGAGTAGGATTTATTCATACAACGTTGTGAGTAAAATGGAAGCGTCTCTTTTTATCTTACGTCATTTTAGTGGAGCAGAAAAAGACGAATAACAATGAATTTCAATGAATTCATTCAACTTCAATGTCAACAATGGATGCAAGAGAAAAATTCAATGATCCGTATTTTCGATAGACACGAGTAATTGTTTTATATTAACTTGCAACTAAAAAGTCTTTAAATAAATAGTTATCAGGCACTATTCGAGTCCAAAGACCTAAATAAAGGTTACATTTATAATTTGTTAGGAATAATATTTTATGACAATACCAATGGACAGCAAATTATCAGATGATGTTTAGAAGCTAGTGAAACCGTGAAGTAGGTATGTAACGCCATGCGCCATAAGTGCCATAACATTGTGCTCCGCCTCTGACACCAGGGTTATCTTTATTACGTCCCGGACTCGAAAAACAAATTATTATCATGTTCCCTCTGTAAATATTATCTGTCGTTAAAGATATTGAAGAGTATACTCACAGGATAGTACATCCCCTGCGGCGGCAAAAAAAAGGCCCCTGATCCCCACAGCTTGCCGTTTGTATTTACTTTGTGTTGCACAAAAATACACTCCACGTACGCCCTTTAGCTGGGCGTAAACTTCCACAACACTAACTTATAAATTCGAGGTAATCATGAGTATTTAATGGTATTACAATGAATAGTACTAAAATAATCAGGGTTGTTTAACTTTGAGGTTATGTGAGTATAGCGCGGAGGAACGCGCTCTAGCACTGAAAGCGGTTAATGTCGATGTGCAACAACGGACGGCTACGAGCACGCGTGGCTACTCAGCGAGTCGCCTCGCCCGTGCGAATCCCTGTGTGAAAGACAAGGATAGAGAATCGAGTCGGTTTGGTTCGACATTCGAAGCGCGACAAGCAATATTGCCATTCCTTTTACACATAATTACGGATGGCTTTCAACTTTTCGGTCACAAGCACAACTTTCAATAACAACAATTTAAGCACTGGTGGTACATTATAGGTATTTTACTAGGTATTAGTTCTTTTATGTAATAATATTTCAAATATGACACTTACAATGGTAGGTATGCAAAGAAAATTCTCAAAATAAATGTCGATTGTGTTTAATAACAAGGTCAAAGCTAAATTCCAAACGAAAAATAATAATACCAGCCTTATCTATTTATCTCCCAAAATAAAGCAATTTCTGTATTTATGTTCTAGTCATGATTATGTACGATAAGCTACATTGAATGGAGTGAGGGAGAAACTGCACGGTAGCGGGCCCTCCCTTTGTTGTCCCTGTCGCAGTGCCGAGAACGGTTCGGATCAATGAATCGTTCCCGGGCCCCCCGCCCGGACCCGGAGTCATCCCAACCTCTATGCTCCGCGCTCCCTCTCGCGTCTTCTCATCTCATTTCCCATTTACTTACCTACTGACTACTCTCGTCCCACGTTCACCCATGGTTTTGATACAAAAGATATTGTATTTTTTGTTGTATACGGAATTTACGGCAAGTAGTACCTACAGCTACTTATCTAGATACTGTCTTACCTATTTCTAGGGTTGTTTCGATATGTTCGAAACGGTACTAAGTTCTAAGAATCTGCGAATGATTCTTTGAATTAAAAATAATTATGTCTACATCGTTTTTTGATTATAGATCATAGATACTCGCAGTTCCTCATAAAATTAATTTTGCACGCGTAGTACCTACCAAAATGATGCCTAAGTTTATGTATTTACGGCAAGGCACAGCAATATTAAACCTATTGGGTATAAATAGGTATTTACTTAAAGATTACTGACTTAAATTAGTTTGTAGGTATACCAACTTACACTATTCAAGCAAGCATATGAAATGGGAGCTACCTATCAAACTAGGTATGCAAAAAAATTAAACAAAATAATAATGTTCTCACAAACAAAGGAAGTTGTCGGGTAGGTACATTGCAATAAATTGTTGACGTCACAGCTTCTCGCTTCTCGAGACCAATAAGATACCACTTATGTTTGTCTGTTTATCTCTGTCTCGGTTAACTGCTAAACTTTTTTTGACATTATTGATAGGTACCTACCAAAAAGTTGATTAGTAAATGGTGATCAAGCTCTCTTTTATTACAATTTGTCACAGGAAGTTGCTAGTTATAATAATTAAAAATGACCAGCGGTATGTATGATGTGTGGTCCATCCAAAACAACATAAATTAAGAGCGTCCTGCGTCTGTTACATTATGTATGTACCAATCTAAACTAATAAAAGAATGCGGGGTATCTACCTAAAAACCATTTTCCGTGCTCTTTTTTAGACGTTTGTAATATTGATTTCAATAGGTACCTACACGTTCTTATAAAGGTACCAATTTAGAACCATAAAAAGTTATTAGGTGTGCTTTACGTCTCGCAACTAACAAAATTCATGACGGTATAAGTAGCGAAAACGAAAAATAAGTTCCACTCATCTGTCTGGGTTACAAATGGCGTTTTTTACCCCGTAGCTGTGTGGACCCCCGGCCCCCGATGCGAGTATGTGTGAGAACTAGAGCGGATATTTCATTGTTACATTACATGAGGGTACAAAACTCTCCATGTGTGTAGATCCGTGAAATGTCATAATAGTACATTACGATATTAGTGCGTAAAGATGGTTATAACATGCGAGGCGGAATTTCAGCCCGAGCCGAAGGCGAGGGCGTAATTGAGCCGAGCATGTTATAACCATACGCACGTATATCGTACGACGTTTTTTAACACATTTGCGAGGAAACAGAAAAAAAACATTTTATATTTTGTTCATTTTTAATTATTGAAACAGTTAGTGAAATTACAATTGTTAAAATGATACGTAGTTGTAGTTGGTTTTTTAATTATGTTTTTATTATTATTATTACTATTCATAATGTCATTGTTTTGTGTTAGGGTAAATGTTGGAGACGACGAAACTTCTTGAAAGGCGGCAGAAGAGCATTGTAATTCGTCATTAGTTGTAAATAAAAAAGTATCATCAGTAGAAGAGGGGCGCGGCTCAGGGCAAAACTTCTTCGTTTGTGGCTCCATTGTCTGAGTTATTTTGGCACTTATATTTGCTTTGTTTTGGATGGAATCTTTAAATTACCGAATAAACTGTTTTTTTTAATTTTAAATAAACTCAATCTGTGAATGCACACTGTTGCTTTCCCGCCATTTTAACAGCGCGCTAGCGCTGCCTACTGACTGGCGCCGCGCGGCGATTAGTTCGAAATTTGAATAGCAACAGCGCGCTGCTCACTAGCTGGAGTCGTGCGGCGGCGATCAGTTCCAAATTTGAAATGGCAAATAATGCTGTTATGGAATTTGTATGGACTATAACTTAACTATTTGCTTTGGTAACACACGCGTTTTTTATGACCCTCTTTACATATTTAAAAACGGTGGAATTACATCAGCTTTACGAGCAAGGGTGTTAAAAATACTTTTATATATTTAGGTACACTCACTGGGTTTGCAAAATTGAATAAATTGTTTTAGCCCTCGTTATCCCACGGACATCTGTTCCAAGTGTTCCAACTCGTAAATAATTTATAAATACTTGAGGATTAAATTCCGATCGTCCTTATAAGAGTACGTAAAAAAAAAACCATAAAGCGAATCCCGAAATTGATATTTATAGAGACAATGAGCAATGAATTGAGGTAGACATCGTAACAAGTTCCACCTTAAATGACAAACCTGTGATTCACTACAACTCAAAAACTCAAAATGATCAATAAATGGCATAAAACGAGTTTTAAAATTAGCCAATCGCTTATAAGCCGTAAAGTTTTAACAGGCAACGCCATCTGTTGATGTAGTGTGGCATACGAATGACTCTGGCGACTGCCTGTGAATTCGTTGGCAAGTTCATGGAATGTAGTTTATCGCTATGTTCCCCACCAATCGGCAGTTGAGGAAACTTTCCATAGATGTCGGTCGGAACCGAACATAGAACGAATCAGTATTTTGTTTTAAACATTCCAAAGGTATATTAGGTACCTACCTAAACGAGGCGCATCCAGAAAGATTTAAACGTAAGTAATACTAACAGAAGTAAATAGCGATGCACAAGTCTGTGGAAATACAACACATTGTAACGTTGAACGTTACAAAGGAATTCATAAAATAAAGTATTAAATAGTGAACCAGCCAAACAACGAGGTGAATACAAGAAGGCAACAATTAAAACGCTGTAAGTATAAATATAGAGATGCTCTTTATCTAATAATAATTGTCTACCCTCTTCTATTTCAAAAGGTCTAGAGAGTGTCACATTACCAAGAAGTTTAAAGAAAAGTCGGAAAGCTCAAAACGCAAGCAGTTCCGGTATTTCAGCGTGTAACTTGGCCTTTTAATTATTTGATTCTAGGTGAGTACTTGCTTGAGTAGGTATTTTCAGTTGTACGTACAGATAAAGCCTTCAGTTCAGGTTTGATATTACGGGCGTACGTAGGTAGGTACACATCATGATTTTCATAGACACCTGTCTTCGAAAATCCCTACCTGGACCTGGTTACCTACCTACTTAGTCAGCAAAGCTGCTGATTCAGAAAATGACAAGGGATTTTTGTTTTTAAAACTGACTTTATGTTCCATTACTTCGTGAGTACAGTACAGATTTCAATTCTTAAATATCATGAAATCGTATATAATCTGCATCATAAAAACCTTTATTTCCTTCGCTTCGTGATAAGATCTACGTAGCAACACGTAGATAGATACTTAGTGTTAGCTAGACAGTAGGAACATGCATAAAGGCTCCTTCAAACAGACGCGGCACGCGATAAAATCGCGCGCGAAATAAAGGCACCACAAGTCGCGCAACGAGCGAGCGGTGCCTTTGTGTCGCGGGCGATTGCCTGTTTGTAGGAGCCTTAACTTAAGGGGCAGGACCTAAACACAAAAAACGCAAGTTTTAGAAACAATAAAAGTATATGATCGACTACAGTAAACAAAATCAGAAAAATATATGATATTCTTCAGGATTTCTAGGTAGATAGTGTGTTGAAAACAACTAATTTGATACGATAGAAAAAAATCATGAAAATACCTCTAAAAATTTTCTTTTTACAATAAATACCATAATAATATACAATACAATCATTATGATTTTTTGTCAGATTATTCTACAAGCAACATACTAAAGTACTAGTGTTTTAATTTTTTAGTACAAACAATAGATTTTTAGTAAATCGATAATTGCTTCATATTTTGCAATAAATTACCAGGGTGTATCATCGCGCTTCTCTTTCATTTCAATGCCGTCCGACAAAGACCGCGCTTTAGGTCATGTAGTCGCCTTAACGCTTAAGGCTTAATTATACTTATGAACGATGGGATTAACAAAGCCCTAAAGGTTAGTTTTTTTTTTTTGGAAAAATAATATTATTACCACTCATAGATGTAATCGGACAATACTAAGGATCAGGTGTCTGAAGTTTTTACGACTGTTTATTTTTCAGGCAAATTTTCAACAAGCACTGTTAAAGGCGACGTCGGATATTCTGTGTCATTAAAAAACAATGAATCAATCAATGTAGATACAATAAATCTCGTAATTAATTAATACATACCCAGATACATTTATCTATGTACTCCCAGTCTTGATACCACTCCAGTAATAACAAACACTTTGTACGCGATGTGTACTTAAAAGTACCCATTTTAGCTAGTAGGTACTTGTGTTAATTAAATTAAATTAATTTTATGACAGGAATTTCAAGTTCTTTCGATTTTTAAATCATAAGTTATCAATTTTCAACAATTCCAATTTCAAAATAAATTGTTTTCGTGAAACACGAAGTTTCTGGTACTTAACCACGAAATGACCTAACACTTTAAGAGACTTACCAGATTGTAAGTTGTACTTCATGTAATAAAATATATTTATATAATTACCATAAATTAAATGCACTATCTGTATCATCATAATATCGCTATTAAACATTTCCAGTTTGGCAATAATTTGTATTGAGTATTTCTTCAGTGAGCCGGAAATCAAATTATTGCAGGGAAATTCAGAATTCCTCTTACAAACTTCCAAGACATGAATAAGTTGGGATAAACTTTCTTGTGATGTGTATGAAGCCTTGGCAGGAGTTTTAATGTAGGACATATCGTTTATTCTGTTAGCTCCTCGTCGACAACCGTTTGTAGATATAGGAACGGTTTTCTTCAGTCGCTATAGTCGGAAGTAGCGTGTGTCGTGGTTCAAAAATACCTCCTCCTCATCATCCTATATAATTGCGTAACACACCAATTACAATCTGAATCATTTTGGAAGATATCGAATACTAATCCTTTGCTTCTTATGTTCGAAAAAATTGTCTGCTCATCAACGTAAATAACGCAATGAATATTGTAAACGGAAGTGATGGTGCAGTTATCAACATCAACGGTAATGATTTCTATGCCGTTCTCATTTTAGCACTTGGTGGATAGTATGCTTACGCCGGGAGCAGCAATCACTGCGTTACCGTGCGTCGGGTGACAAATCTCGGCGATAAGCTTAAAGGCTCCTTCAAACAGGCGCGATACGCGATAAAATCGCGCGCGACACAAAGGCACCGCAAGTCGCTCAACGAGCGGTGCCTTTGTGTAGAAGCCTTAAGTCTAGGGATGTGTGTAGGGCTTTAGGTTTCATCTCGATGGTTCTCTTAAACGCAAAGAATGTCGCAGTGAGTTTTGCGGTAGACATCAGAAAGAATTTCAGATTTGTCTCGTGAGAACCCTTCGATGTTAATCGAGACTACGCACAGAGCCGATTTTATAAATGGACTTTGGATTGCCATCGTGGTGAAAGGATTAGCCAATCAGCGTAGTGTGGCAAGCTCCAGCGAAGGAACTAAAATGGTCTCCGATAAAGGACACCCTTTGCACGACAAGGATGTTTCCTTGTGCCACAAAGGCTGAAAAGCCTAAACAGTTTTTTAAAGTGTGTCATCCCACATACTGGCGAATTGGCGATCCATCAAAAGAAAGATTGAAGCTGTGGCGAGATAGTGCTTCCATACCCAACCGTTCACCCGCTGAAGACCTCCCACCTGAACATGAGTTACCTTGGGTAATCTGGAAACCTTTAAACAGACTCCGGACCCAGGTTGGCCGAAGCTAGGAAAACCTGTTCAGGTGGAGATTCATAGACGACTCCGCCTTGGAGTGTAAATGTGGTGCTGTTCTACAAATGATGGGACACTTAATATCGTGTCCTGCGTGTCCTGTCAGCTGCACGTTACAGGAACTGGTGGACGCTGGTGATGGCGCCAAACAAGTAACCGAATTCTGGGCCGAGTCCATTTAGATTGCTATCGACACGCTAAAAAGAAGAAGAATGAACTGTCAAAATGAAAGACGTTCCTACTGTTAGTAAATATGTTACGCAATTACCCCATGCTTACATATATGTTTTCTTTTTGCATTCTCTGTTTGAAATTCCTACGGTGTGGAAATTAAACGGGACTTTATTTTTATCCACACTCTACGGAAACAACTTTTGAACATAAGCTCGACAATTGGTTTTGTAATAGACTCCAGTATAAGGTTCTACTCTTGATGAACGAAATTATAGCCTTTGTATTGTTTCTCCAATTATCTGAGCACTCGGCAGTATCTCGTATTTCTGGAAAAGCGAGAAAATGTCGGAGCAATAAATAGGTCATTATGACGATCGCCTCCTTCGAACTGAGAATTTATTTGTGACTAGGTTTATTCCGCGACTCCCTTCGCCTTCGTGCCAATCTCAAATATTCGGCATACAATTGCCTACGAACGTATTAAATTCACCAAACTACCTCGTAAGGCGATTCTATAAATAAGCAATCTAAATTTTAATGTCTGACGCGGCGGCCGGGTACATAAATTGGATTGATTCATTATACCATTAACTAGAGTTAGTTTTGGTGGCACGAAATTTTCTTTTAGAGAGATTTTATTTTTTTTAAAGCATTTAGTTGGCGAGGGAAAACAAGCAATTTATAAACACGTAGTTTTTCCTTTCTTCGTTGTATACTTAGAGGTTGTGACGCGTCTGACGAACAAATCGAAATAAAAACCGCAAGTAAGACATACCTACAGAACACTCAGCCTTTTGTTGAATGTGATCGAATATTACGATTCAAGTCTTCGACATAAACAATGTTGACTACCTAGTTAATATTCTATATATGTACTCTATTATGTGTATCTATTATAAAACTGCTCCTTATCGCAGGTTTCGAAGAATCATTGATGAAACTGAAGTATTTAGGACGTCTTGGCATTGCCGATGGACTTGGAAGTTGAATTTTATGTGGATATAAAGAGACA
Source organism: Luperina testacea (assembly GCA_927399505.1). Taxonomy (NCBI): domain Eukaryota; kingdom Metazoa; phylum Arthropoda; class Insecta; order Lepidoptera; family Noctuidae; genus Luperina; species Luperina testacea. Next base: position 10,546,262 of record OV656758.1, read on the forward strand.
GTGACTCGAAGATGCTGATTTTTTTAAATTAAACTTAGAGACAACTTTCGTTTGACGAACAATCCAGATTCATTTATTGGAAATCTATGAAATTTCCAGCCAACTACGTTGTTTTAGTATGTACGTATTGTACGTCCGACATTTCTAGGGTTACCAGATGAAAAATTTAAAAGTCCGGAGAAAAAGCCTGATTTCCATAAAAACTTCTGAGAATTTGTCGCGATTTCAGATTTATTTCTCAAACGTAGTGTACAATTTAAAAAGTCATTTTATTATTTAATAATTTTGTGCACTGAGGATCTCGATTCTCAGGGTTCATACACACGTTGGGCGCGAACACACTCCACCCCTTCCGTAAGGTACAGACGCCAGCACATCAAGCTACCCGAAACTGTCAAATTTTCCCAATCAACTTTGAACCTTATTCTTTAGTGATAAAGTTGAAAATCTATTAAAGAAATTTGACAGATTGTAGTAGCTTGATGTGCTGGCGTCTGTACAGGCTATCATCGCAATACAAATAATTATAAAAAAGCCGGGCAAGAGCGACTCGGTCTCGCGCATCGAGGGTTCAGTACTATCATATGTTTTTAAATCTTCGGCGAGGCCTATATTCGTTAGAGAATTTTAACACTGCGCATTGCGGTGTAGAATATTGCAGTTTTAGGTCGGCGCCATCTCTTGACCGATAGTGGAACTAGTGTAACTTTTATTGATGATTTCCGAAAAAGTGTGCTATTTAGAGACATCGTTTTATGTTTCCTGTAATCTTTACATAAACTTCTATCACATAGAATTATTTCAGATTTTTCTCTTTGTAAACTTCGGAGATAAGAGGGGGGTAACGGTATATTTTTTTAATTTTTCATAACAGTCGGAAAACTATGCGGCCTAAAAAAAAGAAAAAATGTTTGAGAATGTGCAAACTGCGCTCTTTCATATGATACCCCGCATGCCCTAGTAGCCCCACTTTGAATTTTTCAGACCTGGTTTCAGTCCCTGTTGCAAAAAATACACTGTTGCTGTCAGAGCCATCTACAAGCTCAGCAGATGCGAATCTCTACGGGAACTTTTAAAAAAAATTAACTTCATGACGGTTCCTTGTCAATAAAACATTATAGTACGTTCGAAAAAAACTAGGTACATCTTTTTAGTAAGATAAGTGACAGGCATAATTTTATCACTAGAAATAGGGACAAATTAGATCAACCGCGTTTCAGATTGTCTAAAGTAAAAACTTCTTTTATGGGTTAATGTGTAAAATGTTATAATAAAATACCACTCGATATTCTTCAACTAAATGAGAAGAAATTTAAAACATGCATTAAACGCACACTATGTAGACAATAAGCATTATTATAAGTTGGAAAATCATCCAACTATCGTATATATATCGTTGATAAAAATGCTTGGCTTAATACTGATCCTGCTCCATAGGTACTTGACTACTTGGGCTCATTAGTTAAAATTTCAATATTTGGAGGAGGTGCTTCCCTTTTTCTTTTTTAGTGTTTCTGATTACGAACATAATTTTATTTTTTATTTTATTCAATCAAGTTTTAATTGTTGAATACTTCAATATTAAATTTCTCTTCCTGTTTGGTAGTCAAATTTTATTAATCTCTCAAATAAGTTGCAAACTATAGTTTTGTATAATTTAGAAGCATTTTTACATTTTGTAAATGTAAGAACCATGTATCCATTTATTATGATTTTTTGATGTTGACTTGTTCAAGAGCATGGTAGTTGAGATCGTGTCATGCTCACTTAAATTTCTCACTGATGGTGGCGCGTGTGTTGGATCATTCAATTCCCTACAAATTGGTTAAGCTAGATGGTGCTGATCCACGCGTTATGTTCGTGAACGGGCGCCGTCGGCTGATACTGGTCATCTCTTAACTGCCAAGGCTTATTTTTAAACTTATATTTTGAATTGATTCTTCATTTGTCTTTTTTTTTACATTGTTCTCACATATAGAAGCAACAAGAATAATGTACCCAGGATTTTGCAATATCTTGATTTAAAAGAGTATCCATGGAGTTTCTTGCCCGTTCTTCTCCATAGAGATCAACGTTTTGGAATGGGCAACTAGCTTCAACTTTCTGACTAACTGACAGACCATTTAATTTTGACAATTGAAAAGGGCCTGTACAAGGTTTAATTGAAATAAATGCTTTGAGTTTGAGTTTAACACTTTGCGGGACACTTAACGCCCCTCGACGTAATAACAATAAAACTTCTATTGTGTCTCGTTCAGTGTCCTTCAATGTGTTAAGTTTGAGATACATATATTTTTATTTCTTTCTTAATTGCAAAATAGTTGGGTAAACGTCATCTAAAACTGTTCCAAATTTCAAGTTGATAGCATTAGCAGTTCTTGAGATATCCAGCTTTGACAAACAGACAGACAGACAGAGTCTCGCCATAAGGGTTCCGTTTTACCATTTTGGTACGGAACCCTAAAAACTGATTAAGCTTAGTTGAAAGTTTCTATAAATATTAAGTGTTGATTTTATTTGTGCAATTAACAAGACCAAAGTTGATTTTTTAATTGATCACTATTTATGTCTAAAGAGAATTATTTCTGTTTTGTACCTTTTTAATAAAAAGATCTAAAAATTCTACTCTATTTTATTGAAAATTCTGAAAATCCTAAGATTTCCTGAGATTTACAAAATCCGGCCGTAATCCTGAAAAGAGTTTAAAATTCTGAGATCTCAGGACAAATCATGAGATATAACCCTAGGCACGTCTGACCTCAGGGCAGACAGTCAGCTCCCAATTTTGTTGTCTAATCTCTTCACCACCGCATGCAGCATGCACGAGATTATTCTCCTATTACCTACAGGTAGCCTGTGTTACAAAACAAAAAAATCTCCAAACAATTAACTGAGACTTGCCTTGTGTATCTACACAAACGGCACAGTACTTACCTAGTAACCAGTATCATATCGTAAATAGAAAGTCGCCTGGATATAGGTATTAGGCTGAAATGAAATAATAAATATTTATTTAGACACAGGTCAAAGAGCCAATATTATATAATCAAGGTTTAATAGGAAATTTAAAAAAAATCGAATAACATAATATACGACTATATTCTTTCTTTGTTCGGCATGAGGTGTATTGTATAGTATGCACAACCACATTTTGCCTGTAACGGTTACGTCCCATGCAAGAGGGGGCGAGCACAAATCCAAATTGTAAGCTACTGGAATATTTTCTACTCGAAATCTCAGCACCCACACTGTCCGCCTTTCATCCACCTTTTAGTCTAACCTACACTCACCTACACTGAGGACAGCAATTGCACTACTAGTTTCTAACTACCGACATAGACAAGAATAACAAGGCAGTCCAAACAAACTGGTCAAAGAATACTAATTAACCAATTAAGTCTGTTGATAAGGTCAACATTACATAACAGAGTGATAATCACAGAGATACATTATCTTACCCAACATATTTCCAAATTATGTTTGGCAATATTCCTCTTGATTTATGAGTGTTGTTCCACAAAGAGTTTCGTGGAACTTTACTATCGGCAAAGCTATCTATTTGGCGAAGGAAATTAAGGAAGTTTCTTTTCCGATAAGTGCCAGGCAGTCGATTCAGAAGTTTGTTTATCTTATAATCAAGGCAAATTAAATTACCTACACATAAGTAAAGTTGGAGTGAAAACTCGGGAAGTGTGGAGCTGTACTCTACCTTACTTACGAAGTTTTAGTTTGAAAGTAATTGGTAACTAATAACGAATACTTACACAAGTTTATTGTTTTAAATATCATACGGCGCCTTGTTGTTTTTAAGCTGCTTCTAAGTCATCGCGTACGAATTTCTTATATGTATTTGAATATATATATATATTATATATATGTAATATATTCCAAAGTCATATCAACCAATCTAAAGGCACTTAGGGAATGTATAAATATATTTTCTTCTTACCTACCGTCTAGTTTCTAGCGCTGTGCATACAGTGCGGTATAGCAGCAAGTAAAACATACTTGTGACATGCAAAGTTTGAATTGGTCGTCCCTAAAATAATAATTTTAAGTGAAGATTATTCTAGACTCTAGACCCCCTCTGGCGTAGAAATGTTTCGCCAATTACCTATAAAAAAAAAATCTGCTGTTTTATGGAAAAGTGTGAAGTGCCTACGCGGTTAAAATGTATGGAACGGATTTTTTTTTAATAATCTACGAAGAATGTCAACTCATGTTTTTCTCCTAAAAACGTTTTCCTGTAGCTTGTACCTGCAACAGTTGAGGTTCCTGCCCTTACTGCCCCTTCTCAAAAATCTACCCTGTACTATATATACGTAAATGCAGTGAGCTGTAAGACTGAGGTCTTAGAAACATCAGAGAAATAAAGTATTGCCGTAAAAAGAAAGGTTAGAACTAAGTACTTGAGGCAGCTAGAAACTAATGGCGAGCATTAGAGATCGTAGCTGTTGGCAATCCTTTTCTTTGCCTTAGGTATTCACCTACATGCTTGTATGTACTTTCTCCTGTAGAACACACACATGAAGTTTAAATCTCATAAGAGTACGACTCAAATATAGAAATCGCCTGCCCAAAAATTTGGTTGTTGTAGTAGGACCTAAAGTGGAGTCAAAGATTTCAAGGCAAACTCCACCATTCCAGCCATTACTTTGTTTTCATACGAACAACGTGTTAATTAACGACCTGTGGCTATGTATAAAGCACGTACGTTATATATAAATCTGCTTGTGTTTTAATTTTTATAGGTATGTGTGAGTAGGCGTGCCGATGAGATTTTTAACGAACGGTCGGAAAATACTTTAAGTACAGACCTAGGTATTCTTTTATTAAATTAAATACGTTTTCAAACGCTATGATGCGTAATGTGTATTTCATCATGAAAATGCTGAAATACATATTGAATTTATTGTTCCCCCGTTACAGCTTCCATTAATTTCATTAATAAATTATTCTGCACACTCCATGCGCTCACTGTAAACAGAAACGCCATTTTCTCCGTAAACTTCTCCAAAGTTTCCTTCAAAATGTGTTTCGGTTAGTATAAACAGATTGTCTGTTTTCTTTGCTAACAAAATGATTCTCTAACATGATTCTCTAACATTGTATAACAAGCTCCAACTCGCCTACTTATTTAAATTATGCTAAAGCCCGTATCTGAGAAATATTGTAAGAATTTAATCATAATGAAATAATAAAAAGATTGATGTTAAAGTAATTTCTAGTGGTGCCTGTAGGTAACATTATTGTTGAAACTATCCTTTGTTGTTGAATCAATTAACTTGACTCTGGGTGGTAAAGTTATGAAAGCTTTTTTGTGCAAACACACTATATACCTATTAGTGTATGTGTACATACATTATTACTATACCTGAGACGTTCTTCTTTGTTACCGAAATTTGAGCGATTAGTTTAAGATTTGATAAAAAAATAAGTATACGTCTTTTTTGAAGTGTTGCATGAACTGTCGGAGTCTTCGGTCAGCTGGAGATTCTAAAAACAACCTATGTAGGTACCTATTACTTATACCTACTTTTTTCGAAATTTAAAGTTTTGTTGGAATGGTAACAATAAATAAACATCTTAGTCACAAAAATGTATAATTTATTAAACGAGTAGGTATGTCATGCAAACTCAAATAATATAAAAATACTATATATTTGTGGTCTTGTTCAGAGGATCAGATCGGAATAAATCGGATTTTTTATTACAAATGTAAAAAACATGTTATTTAATACCACACTGTCACATTTTCCCTTGCTAAGACAATGAAGTATAAAATATTGTCAATTTACAAAATAAATTATGACGAAACATTGGTTAACACCTTTTGTATTTACTCGTAGACTCGTAGTAGGTATACATACCTACTTATAATAGTTGAATGCGTTAATTTACTAAATATTTCCAATAAATTAAATGATACGCTACTTGACGGATATTCATAAGGGGGACAAATAATTGTAACAGAGTGACATACTTACGGACTTACAAACTTATCAGGCAGGAGTTAGTGAACGAGGTCTAAGACGTAAGGGACCTTGGGCTTGAGGGAGGAAGTGTAAAATTCGTGATTAGCGTTCAACGCCAAAACAGGCTCTCTCATCCGCATAATTTGTTTTGTAAAATGCGTGACCAAAAATGGCAACATATAAAGCGGGAGACATCCACTCAAATCAATTTTTATTTAAAAATATAAATCTGACAAGTTAATTTTCACCCTAATAATTTATTTCACGACTTTTTAGAAGTTCGATTTATTTTAAATTAAATGAATTTATTAGATATTTTTGCGTGAGAGCATTTTAGCTCAATAAATGAGATTATAAAAACTGAAGTGTTAATCGACTTTTGTTGCTGACTGTACCTAATACCTTTCCGTCAAACTTTTTGGATAAATTAATTATGTCACCGTAATTTTGAATAACATACATATTTACCTATACCTATGTTATTCAAAATTACGGTCATCCTGTTATAATAATGTTTCTAAAATCAGGAATCTCAGGAACTGAATATTTTGAATTACTACTAGTTAATTTATTTTTTCGAGGGACAAGCCATTGTCGATGAAAAACAAGAACGTTCCACCCACATATATTTGCTATTTTGGTAGGTATCTCAGTTTGATTTTGTAACGCTGTAATTATTTGTGCTGTATGCTCACATGTCCGATTTCATTTTCATACGTTCTATTAAACTGTAGCTTGGCAATTTATTTTTCTTGCACCTATTCATTACTTGATGGTTCATAACGTGGTACCGAGTCGACTGAGGCACTTATTAACAGCGAGTTCAGCGACTATTACAGCATCATCAAGAAATCTGTTTGAGTCGCGCGGCGAGAGATCATCATGCCATGCCTAAGCCTTATTAGTTGACTACCGCGGTGGAGGAAAGATTACAAATATAATGATGATATACTCCCTATTTAAGTACCGTAAAAGAGAAAAAGTAATAAGGCACACGCCTTTTACAAAGCCTTTGTATAGGTACTCGACGCCAAATTCCCAAATAATAAAGAACACAGATTGACTAAAATGCTCAAGTCTAAAAATTGTCATTATTAATCATGCCCTCATGTCTTTTCTAGCGACCGACGCTGCGACGTAAGCGCAACCAGTATCACAATGTATTTGCATATGTATACAGGGTTATTGGAACACCAACAACCTCTTAAGTGGTCATTGTACTCGTCATTATGAACAACTTTTACTGTGGGACCAACATGAAATCGCAAAAAAAATCAGCTGTTCCCTACGTTTATATGTTCGTATAACTCGCGATTTCAGTTTTGGTCCCATAGTAAAAGTTGCTCATAATGATGAGTACAATGACCTCTTAAGAGATTGTTAGTGTTTTTCCAATAACCCTGTATAAATTAAATACACGGATATAAGTAGGTATTAGGTACATTCTTTTATATCGATTTCAATTTGGCCGCTCGTTTGAAGACATCATTTCTGATCGAAATCAAACAATTCTATTAGGGTCCTGAAATAACAAGACAGCTGCCCTTCGATACCCCGAAGGGATTGCGAAGCCATCAGTTATGGTGACTGAACACATCCACACCGCAGCTTCCACAAATGAATTCCTAGATTTCGAAGAAAAATATAAAAACTTTGACCGTTGTATTTTCCAAAAGAAGTCGTAATTACAAACGCAAAAAGTTATTATAACAGAAAGCCGTTTCGATTGACAATTCCAAAGGTAAGCTCCTTAATTAAATTAAAGAGATGATACTTCACAACATGAAGCTGGCTCTTCTGCCTAATGAAATGTTTTCCACATTTTTTGTTGTGATTTTATGAGGAGTATTACAGCGAAATACATGTAGGTACCTACCTACAACAGCTGCAACTACAATCACACAATACAAGGAGGTTGATATTGTGAGAGCTTTACGAGCTACTACCGTTGTTCTCTTTTCTATTCTTTTAATAATCAATGTTTGTCTCATATTAATTCTGCCATCTACTTTTCAAAGTATTCAGAAAGGTTGCACTTAAACTCTATAATCTCTACAGTACTTACTTACCTACTGATATTGATGTTTGAATGTTTTTTTAGGGTTCCGTCAAAACGAAAAATCGGAATCCTTATAGGATCACTTCTTTGTCCGTCTGTCTGTCAAAACCCTTTTCCTCACGATCGCGTGGTACCTGCACGCGATCGTGAGGAAAAGGGTCGAGTCAAGTTGTAATTAATATCAAATACGTGTCCACGGTCCAACGGCCAAACTGGAAATGTTTAATAGCGACATTAGCGATATATGATGATACAAATAGCGCATTTAATTTATGGTACTTAATTATATAAATATCTTTTATTACATTAAATACTTATACAGTGTGTTAGGTTAAACGAGGGACATATTTTAAGGGAGTGTAGTACTCATGAAAATGAACAACTTTTAATATGGGGCTGACTCAAAAATATGAAAAAAAAAACAGCTGTTCCCTACATTTTGTCCAGTTATGCGAACAGAAAATGTATAGAGAGGCTGGTTTTATTTTCTCGATTTCAGTGTTGGTCTCTTAGTAAAAGTTGTTCATTTTCATGAGTACTACACTCTCTTAAAGTACGTCCCTCGTTTAACCTAACACACTGTATAATCTGGTACGTCTCTTAAAAGTGTTAGGTCATTTCGTGGATAAGTAGGTACCAGACACTTCGTGTTTAATGAAAACAATTTATTTTGAAATTGGGCATTGTTCATATTTTTTTATATGTTGTAATTGAAAAAAAAAATCGAGGAATAGCATTACTGATCATTACGGACTAATTAATTATGAAAAATATTCATATTTTATTGAGATTTTTGATAAAATACGATTGACCTTTTTTGCCCTTCAACTTACGTCGGTTTTGGCCGTACAGTTTTATATCGTTAGCTCAGAAAATAAAAAGTAAGAGGCAAGTATTGTCTACAATCTGACAAATGTCAAATTATTATAAATATAAATGTCAAAAATATAAACATTCTTGTTTTTAACTCATTACATTTATTTCAATACTCGACAATATTTAATATATTGTAAGAGTTATGGAATACAGGAAGACCTTTGTTCCAACTTGTAGCAATAATAGTAATAATGTCGCCGCGTGCGTTATTATTCTATTTCTAAGTCGCCGCGTCGAATGTTCTAGTGACGACAGAGAGTAGTATAGTCCTTGGAGGACACTTACTCATAAAAAAACCATTTGTAAATAAATACGCTAAGATAGGATTCGGCCTATTGACACTTTGACAGATGTGAGATTGATGACGTTGTGTTGACAGATTTAAAATTTTAATTATGTTGTACTAGTGAGGCAACGGTATGCCACTGGTGAAGTCACCTATCTTAAAAGCTTAAAATAATTAAATAGTTTTTTTTTTTAAATAACTATTGAGCCAATCATCAAAATATTCAAAATTAGTTTCTCAAAATGCTCTACATTTTCAAAAAATAAAATAAAATCGAATGGTTATAAATTTTGGACACTCCCCATTGTTGAAAATTGATTTGAAAATCGAAAGAACTTGAAATTAATGTCATAAAATTAATTTAATTTAATAATTAACACAAGTACCTACTAGCTAAAATGGGTACTTTTAAGTACACATCGCGTAAAGTGTTTGTTATTACTGGAGTGGTATCAAGACTGGGAGTACATTGATAAATGTATCTGGGTATGTATTAATTAATTACGAGATTTATTGTACATACATTGATTGATTAATTGTTTTTTAATAATACAGAATATCCGACGCCGCCTTTAACAGTGTTTGTTGAAAAATTGCCTGAAAAATCAACAGTCGTAAAAGCTTCATCCTTAGTATTGTCCGATTACATCTATGTATGGTAATGATTAATTCATTATTAATTTTTCAAAAAAAAAAACTCGCCTTTAGGGCTTTGTTAATTCCATCGTTCATAAGTATAATTAAGCCGTAAGCGTTGTCAGCGGGATTGCCCGAAAGGTTTACCGCTGGCCCGGAACATAAAGGGCTAAGGAAGGAACACGGGTGGGTTTTAGTCAGTAAGAGTCTGACACTCCTTTCCGCTCCACCTAGAGCGGGAGGGGGTCATTTGATGATTTCCCGTCCTGAAAAACAAAAGCCGTAAGCGTTAAGGCGACTACATGACCTAAAGCGCGGTCTTTGTCGGACTGCATAGAAAAGAAAGAGAAACGCGAAGACACAACGCTGGAAATTTATTGCAAAATATGAAGCAATTATCTATTTACAAAAATTTATGGTTTGGACTAAAAAATTAAAACACTAGTGCTTTGTATGTTGCTTGTAGAATAATCTGACAAAAAAAAACAGAATGAATGTATGTATACCTATTAGTATGGTTTTTACTGTAAAAATAAAGTTTTTAGAGGTATCTTAATTATTTTTTTCTATCGTATCAAATTAGTTGTATTATGTTTTCAACACACTAACTACCTAGCATATATCCTGAAGAATATCTTATATTTTTCTGATTTTGTTTACTGTAGTCGATCATATACTTTTATTGCTTCTAAAATTTGCGTTTTTTGCGGTTAGGTCTATAATCCCCTTAAATAAAATACGAGATATTTTGATACTCGTAATTAAATCAAAACCCGTAATCTACTTTCCGTAGACCTAGAACCATGAAATTTGGCAAGAAGCAAGTTCTCACAGGACAAGTTAAGGAAAATATCGATAATTTGTGGTTTTATCACACAAAAAATATTTTTTTGCAATTACAAACTACAAATATTGTAGAATTTACCGTGACGTTGGTATATTGATGTATGGGATACATTTTTTTCAACTACAAAATTAAGTTTGTTCTTGGGATAAATTCATTTCAATTCGAAACCCTTAATTGTGCGTTTTATTTTAAATAGAAATAATATTTATTATACTGTGATTTTTCATATGCTTGACTAAAATGATAGCTGCTCTGCGATCGGCGTCGATCAAATTTAAAATCAGAGTTTATGGTTTACTGCTGTGTTATTCACGTAGCAGTAAACTTAAAGTTACAAACATAATGGCAGTTCACTTCCAAAGCAATGCCATTATTAGAAGTCACTTAAATCCAAAGCTGACACAAAATAACACAAACACGTCTGTAATAAACAAAAACATTAACCTTTTTTGTTATTTTTCGCAAGCGGAACATTTTACCGACCACAGGCCCTATAGATGCTATCAAAAACAAATCGAATGATTCGCTAGCATCGCATCAACGAGCCCGTGCTGATGCCAAAGCTTACCGGAAATTGAAACCATGACACTGCACCGCCCACTCGTTTACGTACAGTCACGGGCATACCTATGGATAGCATGCCATCATCCGCAAAAAAACGGCCTCACTCCTGAGCAGAATAAGAGGCAGTCACAACAGCATCCTGAAGGCTGTGGCGGCAGCTACTTCCTCTGCCATAATAAGGTAAATTGAGCAAAGACTTATACCCTAGTTTGCATTTCTCGTTGTGTCTACTTGTTGGGTGGTCTTTGGTTGAGGTTACTAACATAGTACTGGGCCGCAAAGAAAGACCCGAGTGACAAAAACCTCAATAACATCAAAAATATTGGAGCTAGCTTTAATTAATAAAGTCCATATTATAGACAATTTTATACGGCCTAAATCAATGTTATAAAAGTTTAAGATTATGAAGTTTATTTTGAATAAAAGTGAGTTAAGTAAAAATGACAATTTTCATTGTTAAAATTGTCATTTTTCGGTGTCAAATTTGCAATCTTTACATGTTTTAGTATTTTGTATTGCCACCACGAGCTGTTAATACAGCTATTACCTATACGGTCTGGCATGCTTTCCACCAGATTTCTGAGCCGATGCTGAGGAATATTCTTCCATTCCTCTATCAGTGCTTCTTTCAGTTCACGAAGTGTGATGGGAGAGGAATTTCGCTGGCGTACACGTCGTCACACTTGTATGACGGGATCTTTTTTGGAAATATTTTGATGTTTTTATTCGTTTCTACTGCATTAAATCAATTTTTGAAAAATACAGAACTAATCTCCATTAAATTATCTATACCATCATAGTCACACTAATATTATAAAGGCGAAAGTTTGTGAATGTGAGTGAGTGTGTGAGTGTGTGTGTGTTTATATGTTTGTTACTTCTTCACGCTCAAACGGCTGGACCAATTTTTATAAAATTTGGTATGGAGGTAGCTGACACCCTGGATTAACATATAGGCAACCTTTTATCCCGATATTCCCACGGGATCAAAACTTATGCGGGTGAAACCGCGTGGCGCAGCTAGTGGGTTCTCCACAACAGGATTCCCTGTGTCGTGGAGGCCAATCTCTATCACCCAGCGTATCACAGAACGCATCAATATTTTCCCAACTAGGCCACGACCATCGACATCAAGGGATGAGTCAACTCAGCTGATTATTCAGAACATTCGATCGAGGGACCCTCAAACCTGGAGCTACGTGTTTTGCCCACGTTTACTCCACAGACAACTAACTCAACATTCATCTTCACAGAGGACTGAAATTAAGTTGCCGGGAAAAAACATCAAGATAAATATCCAGAATTGTACATATTATACCTATTATACATTTAATTTTTAATAGAATAAACTTTTTGATATCGTATTGGATTATTTTATTTTCTCGCAATCGTAGTGAAAAGTAGAGTGTAATACACGGCGCTAAAAACCCATTATAACTCGGTTTCAATTTATACCTCGTATACAATGACTCGTATGAGCGCGTTCAAACAAACTCTTCAATTTTGTTATTAGTACAGATAAACACAGGTAATTGTATGATTTCGATAGTACGTTTACACTAGTAACGCCATAAAATATCTATCAATAATTTAAGAGTAAATCGCTTTTGAAATTTGTGTAACTGTACCGTAAGGTATTTATGCTCGTGACTGTACAGCCATCGAAGTCATCGCGCAGGGGCCTGCCGCACCCGACCTTAATAAAAACTTATAGCTTATATTTACACCTTGTATATCGAGAAACAAATCCGTAGGTCGCAGCTTATGTAACGGAGTTTGGGTATCAATGCCTGATATTTGTGTTGGGCGGATATTTGGTACTTAGGTACCTATTTGTTACGATAGGGAACAAATAGGTACCTACCTAAGTACGCTAAGAGAATATGATTTTGTTCTTCTATTTTGTTGTCAGTTCTTATTATTAGTTCTCACTTTCATCGATGTGACGTAGGCTCATTTAGGCCATTAGTATTTCCGTAATTAGTCTGTATGATTAATTCTTATCTAAAAATAACACTGTCTAAGAAAACGGGATGGGTTGCTAACCCCTGTTTTTAAGTACCCATTTTTTTTTAGTTCGTGGCCCCTTTATACTCATAACGATTTTTATTGATGCTACAATTTATAGATGCAACCTTAAAATCGGGGAGGATTAACCCCTTGGGTTCTCAATGCATTAGCATATAGAGAGAGAGGAAGGAAAACTTCCTTTCATTTTACTTTTATGGAGATAAGTTCAACTCTTTCTTTGCTTGTGTTTTAGGCTAGGAAGATGAGATCTGATCTGAGCCTTTATAGCTAAATGTCTGCCACCAGGAGGGCAATTTGTCTAACAAGAGATTTAAAAAAAAAAATTCATATCACCTGCTCGACAATGTCAAATTATATTTCATGCAAATCTAACCTAAAGTATGTAATTCAAGACCTGGGTCTATATTGTATAGAATTTAATTATGCACCTCTGGTCAATACACTCGAACATTTACGATAGGTAGGTTAGGTACAGACGCAAGCTCAAGCTACCCGAAACTGTCAAATTTTCCCAATGAACTTTTACTTAGGCGATAAAGTTGAAAATGTAGTAAAGAAATTTGACAGATTGTAGTAGCTTGATGTGCTGGCGTCTGTACATACTAATTCCATGCATTCACCATTAAGACCTGCACTAAAAAATAGGTAAATTGTTAGAAAATAGAACTGGCCACCACGAGTGGAATATTAAAAAATAAAATTGAACACAAAAAAAAAACGCGCGAATACAGAATGTTGCAACAATTTTAAAATATCTTAACTACAAATTCTCACACAATGTCGAGTGACGATAGTGATTTCACTCAGGAGTACATTAAATCCGAAGCCATTGGCATTGCCTAAAATCTACTCCCAGAAAAGTCCAAGGAATCGTACATGAAAGCCTACGACGATTTTTACAAATGGAAAACTACAAAGGGCGTTTGTCAACTTCCAGCATTTATCATGTACAAAGAAGCCAAGTAGCCTATGGCAATGGCCTATGGTGCATCTATTCGATGCTCAGGTCAACAATATGCATCAAACATAATAATATACAAATTATTACATAGACCAAATTACTGGCATTTTTAAAAAGGAAATCAGAAGGACATCGTCCTAATAAATCAAAAGTTTTCACAGCTCAAAATATGGAAACATTTCTAAACGAAGCCTCTGACACACAGCTTTCTTGCCACAAAAGTAAGTACCTACCTATTGATTAAATTTTTAGTAACTAAAACAGCTACATACATACTTACTTTAGGTAAGTAGGGGGTAAGTAATAGATGATATAACAACAAAATCTCTAATATTTACAACATATAACAACGGAACCTATAATTTTATTTAATATAGCGATTAGTTAATATAATGAACGATTGATATAATTTTCAAATAACTAATTTTTATAAGCATAATATACATTAAATATAACATCGTTTGACATAACATACATTAAATATAAAATCGTTTGACATACCACTCAAAAGATATAAAACTTATTTGGTCTAATATGATAAAAACGCCTTCTTAAAAACACAGCAAAATTGCATAAGCACGGGTTAATTTATTTAGTATTATTTTTATTTTGTAGCCTGTGGGTAGCTCAACAAAAGTTATTGTTAGTTGTCACTTAGTGTGCGTAATCTTGCTCAGTTAAATAATAATCATTAAAGTATTTCTTTAAAAATGAATTCATACAAGTTCATTCATAAAACTATGAGTCTCTAATCAATTACACCTTTGTAAAGTATTTGTATTCTCATACGCTCGCTCTTGCATTATTATGTCGACGGAGCCCCGCTTCGCGGGGCTCCTATTTCTACGTAAGGGGTTTAAAGTAACCTAACAAAACCGAACCTCGGGGTGCCCTTCGTTCGCTCTTGCATTATATGTCGACCTCCTATCCTTCTTTCCTTCCTTGCTCCTATTTCTGGGTGGTTTAAACAAAAATTACCTAACCTATCTGAGTCGGGGTACTCTGAATCGGGGTGTTAACCATAATGATGTTTTTTATATACTATATTAAACGTTAGACCTAATGATTTTCGATTAAATAAACAATATACACATTAAACGTTAGACCAAATGATTTTCGATTACATAAACGTTATATCAAACAACGTTATACTAATTAAGTTTTAGAATAAATAAATGTTATATGTAAAGAAATTATATCAACAGTTGGTATATCTCACGTTGATTATATCTTATGAACGATAATAAAATGAAATTAGACCAAATGAGTTTATACGTTATGAGACGCACCCAGTAGGTACTGCAGCTACCCGCTCATAAATCGATCGCTTGTGTGTGATCTACTGATGTGATGTTTCGCCTCTAAGTTAAATAATTAGTAAACCTTCGTAAGGTTTATGTGTATATTATTAAAAATAATAAACTTTCTTAAATTTGACTGACACACACAAAGAGTGTGTCAGTCAAATCAAATAAGTTTATAACTTGTAATACATAGTAATTATATAGGTATTACGTAACTTACCTTTCTGCTTAAATACTAACCTACCTGCCTATTTTTGTTACAGGTGGCATTGATTTTTGGAGTGAATGGCGCTTGTCGTGGAAACGAACTCGTAAACATTCAAATCGAAGATATCGAAAAACATTCAGATTTGTTGCTGGTAAATTTGCCAGATACAAAATCAAAGATAGAACGGTCATTCGTAGTCCGTGGACAATACGTAAGAATTATCGAAAAGTACCAAGCTCTACGCCCCTCTAATATAAACACTAACAGATTTGAATAGGTCTACTATATAAATACTTTGATTCTAGTACTATTGCTTTTTATTGTCTCGTAGATGGTGTGAAAAGTAGAGTATTCTCCTCGCGGACAAAGGTGTCTTCGTCTTGGGCGAGTTTGAATCCCTTTCTGCACTCAGGATTCTAGCTTCGCTCAGGGGTTAACTCACAGCTCCCACGCTGCGCTCGGGAATAAGCCCCAGAATCCTTCGCTGCGTTCGGGATTCAAAATAGCGCCCTCGACATCTACTTTATCCCCTTAGTGCATAATCTACTATTATTATTTACTTATATCTACCGTTACACAAATAACCCAATTAGTTTATACTAACCTAATATAATAATATAATATACTAACATCTATAACTAATTATTCGATGAGTCGCTATGAGGTTGAGCGTACGGAGTGCACGAGTCAACGGCAAGATGTAAAGCAGTATTTCCGTGTCCTGGATGGGTGGCTAGTTTTTATTAAAAATGCTTAACGAGTGTTTGAGAGCTTTTTATTAGAAAGCGGTGGTTTCTTGCCAGCACGAAGGCTATCAGGCAGTGCGAAACTTGTACCAAAATGACTGCTAATACACTACTTCTTTTTAGGGAATAAAATTTGTTTTTACAAGGTGATTGTGAAGATCAAGAATTCTGAATAAGTAAGGGTTCTGTGTAGAAATTTACTTTTTCAGTCGAATTTTGTCGACTGGAAGGAAATCGGCCTTAATGTACCCTTGACAAAACGCTAAAATGACCCCATAATAGGCAGGTATACCTAATATACTTAAAATATGTAACGCTAAGCAACATTTACGCTCCTCTGCTCCCCATAATCGATATTACGAAATCGGTCAAGGGCCACTAATGTGATACGGAAACTTGTGTACCGGTGTAGGGTGAATCGTATAGATGAGCGATAAGAAAATAACGTCATTAGCTGTAACCGTATCGAGTTACTTGCACTGATATTGTGCTAATTATACGAATTGTTATATTCAAACCTTTTGTATCACGAATTATATGTAGTAAGGTACCTACTTACTCTTAGTTACTTGTTATATTTTATTTTTATAAAAAAAAGATAATATTTACATAATTTTAAAGCTAACTGTAATATGTAAATGGAATTTAAAAAAAAAGGAAAAAATCATACGGCATCAAAAAAAAATTGGGCAGAATCAACATCGGCATACAACGTGGCAATGCTCAATGCTGCAAGCCTTTTGGGCACTTTTCCTATTAACCGCGATGCGGACGAATTTTTTGATTATTTCCCCTTGTTATAAATTCAATATAAACCCACAGAAAAATAGTTCATCATCATCATCCTGTAGCAGTCCTCTGCTGGACTAAAAAGTTACGTCTCTCGACACAAAATTCATAACACAAGATTTAGCTGCAGGTACGTGTATCTCGCTTGCAATTTTCATATACACATATTTGTCAAGATATTCATATTGTCTTGTGTACTTCTAAATACGTTCATATGGCGCTCATTTTCTGTATAAAATTACATTTTCATACTACATTTTCGTGCCAATACTTACACGAAAACGGTGCATATATTATAATATAACGTAACTATTTGCACGATATAGGTGTTACGGACGAGACTGGTGTCAGTGTATAACTTCGTTACCGGTATGGGAGACTGCATCTGCGGTGACACACATGAATGCACCTATCATATCATTCTGCTGATTTAGTGCGGAGTTAGTGCGCTGCTGAGTTAGTGGTGAGCGTTGGTCCGAACGATAATGACCGGTGGTTACGAGCTAATGCCATTATCAACAAATTAACAAACTGATTAGTCCACTATGTACATATTTTAATGTTGTTTTAGTAAACAGAAAGACAATATGCTCTTTCTATTATGATTGTCACCCATAGATACAATAGTTTATAATTGCTTGCTTACATAGTAACTCATGCCTGGTTGGTAATGTATACTGCGTAGGCTTCGTAGCAACTTGCTACGAAGCCTATACGGAAAGCAGAAACCCCTTTGTAAACATAGACGTACTCCCTCAACCACATGAGTGGGTTTTTTACACACTAATACAAAATGTTTAAACGTTAATAATTTCCTCAAGGCAACATGTTTATGATAAATAAAAACTTTTTGAATGTACATACCTATTTCATGTTGTACTTATTTGTATCAAAGATTCTGAAGGCAGATTTTTTCCTTGTATTTATTAAAAAACTTTTTCTTTTATTACGAACGTGTTTTCTTTGAACAGGTTTGCGGGAAATTACAGTGAAGACGTAGAGCTGAGATAAAAAAGTTTTTATTACATAAAGCTACAGATCGATGGCGTCAGACATAACGAATACCCAGTACATGTTGGGCCAAAAGAGGGTTCCGTGATCCGTGATTGGGAAAACGAAATTCAATCACTGGGATTTAGACCCCATAGCTATTGTAGCTAATAGGTAGTACCGTAGTAGTAAATTCGAAGACATGTGTCCTCTACCGACCCGCACTGAGCCCGCCTGTTGGATAATGGCCCGCTCCCTCTCACAGAGAGGGTGCCTGTGACCCAGCAGTGGAATAAAAGCTGATTATGCTAATTAGTAGCTACCCACCATCTCTCAAACTAATGGTTAGAATTACTAATGGTTAGAAAAGAAAGTTATTTTTGATTTGGCACTTGAAAAACTCATCTGGCATCTGTCAGATGATTTCATCCAATTCAATTCTAATTGTTTATACAATATTCAGTTTTCATTCTGACACTGTGAAAAAGGACCATAGTTCTATATTTAACCATGTGGCTGGTTAATTAGAGTATGGTTACAGTTCAAAAATCTTTTATTAAGAAGCTTTCCTGAATAATTTGTATATATTTTTCTTATTTGTGCCATTTCTTTATACAATACATACACTATATAAGTTAAACACGATAGTTAATTTATAAGTTAGTAAAAAAAATATGTATCTGTATCCCTGGCGTTTATTATTTCACTGATAAGTATAATGATAATCTGTGAGAAGCACCGTGGGCTGCAATATTGTCTATAAGTCTTGTGTATTTCTTATTTCTATGTTTTATATTGTAGCTGTTTGTTGTTCCTTTTGAATTAAAAGAATAATGTACAGACGCTAGCACATCAAGCTACTACATTCTGTTAAATTTCTTTAATAGATTTTCAACTTTATCGCTAAAGTATAAGGTTCAAAGTTGTTGAGAAAATTTGACAGTTTCGGGTAGCTTGATATGCTGGCGTCTGTATATAGTATGAGAATAAAAAAGACCCTAATATTTTACAAAAATATTACTTACAGGACCCTAAAAAATCTCTACATTTGATGTCGTTTACTTATGAAGTAAGTATCTAAACGACCGAACATTTGCGGCTGCAGCATACAACAACTATTATGGGAAACATTATCATATTCATAACCATTGCAAGTCAAACTAAACACAATCAAATTCTTAAATTATGCATATATATTCGGATTAGATGAAACTAAGGTTTAAACTTAGGGAGTTTTCGTCTACTGTGTTCGTATATACCTAAGTGCATATAAATTGATGCTCTAGATCTTAGACCATGTAGACATTGCTTTATTACCATTAAGTATGTATCTATTCTGACGTAGATAACCCTTTCGTTGATGAAAACACAGTCATGCATGGTAGACGTAGCTACCCGCGTAGGCTTCGTAGCAAGACGCTACGAGGTCCATAAGGACTGTAACATCCCGATTAAACACCGCCTTCGTACAGTTATTTTTACTATGTGCATAAAGTTTTAATAAATAATACCTAGGTGAAAGGTTATGAAAAAACAGACTGCTCATTCATGAAAATAGGACTTTCATTTCCTTTAATGTTTAGTTGCTTTTAGCTAGTTTTATAGACGAAATTGAACGTTTTATAATAATAAATATGGTACCTACAGCCTCTTTCAGCCATTCACAGGTGGCCTTGGAATGTAGGCCAGAATTCTGAATAGGTACCTACGCAGCAACGGACAAAGATTGATGACTTTTTACTCCTTCTAAACACGCGCTGCTTTAAACAGTGACATGAAAATCTATGCAAATTATTTTAAGCTTTCGTTTGCGATTTTGTTTGTATGAAAACTAGGGTTTTGACCTTTTGGTTTGAATAACTTACGGGTAGGGCTCCAAGCCAAGGTAGATGCCAAGAGAAAAATGTAGTCTGTTTGCACAAAAAATTGTTTATTTTATTTACTTAGACACATTTACATAATTTAAAAAGCTAACAGCTGTCTGATTGCTTATTTCGTAGAAATTACTTGGTGATCAGTGACTATTTCATTGATGTAAAGCTTTCAATTTCAAAACACCCTAAAAAGCTTTATGAGCTTTATGAGTTTTGTAGGCATTTTGAATAGGTTAGCGAAACAAGAAGGATATATATTTCGACTGACATATCGTCGGTTTACCTACATATCTACTAATTTATACGATTAACACGCAAATTAAGTAACAAAGCTGCAAAGCAATACATCTATCATTCAGTAGAACGGAATGGTTCAGCAATTAACCGCGTAGGCGATTTCAAACTATTGTTAATTAATAATACCTAAATAAGTCTATTAGGGCTAAAAAGGCCACTTTGGCAGAATCATAAAAAGATAACATTATGAACCATAATGGTCAGTTAACTGTTAGTTAAGTTAATCGTATTAAATCGCATTAGTGAAGGATTTTTCAGTATTTTTTTTGTCTGTGCTAAAATACCAATCAATTCAATCCAAATCCCATCCCAATCTCTTTGATTATACCTACGTAATGCAGCGAAAAAGGAAAAACACGGACTGTCTTCGCCATATTATGATTTATAATGCTATGCTTTTATGATTCTGCCAAAGTGGCTTGTTTAAGCCCCCAGGTTACCTAATGGTTTAGAACTAATATTTTCAGTAAACATTCCTTAAGGGGCTTACAGGACCTAAACACGAAAAACGAAAGATTTTAGAAACAATAAAAGTATATGACCGTCTACAGTAAAAGAAATCAGAAAAATATATGATATTCTTTAGGATATATGCTAGGTAGATAGTGTGTTGAAAACATAATACAACCATTTGATACAATAGAAAAAAAACATGAAAATACCTCTAAAAACTTTCTTATTACAATAAAAACCATACTAATATACATATAATAATTCTGTTTTTTTGTGAGATTATTCTACAAGCAACAAACTAAAATACTAGTGTTTTAGTTTTTTAGTCTAAACAATAGATTTATTGTAATTAAATGATTTCTTCATATTTTGCAATAAATTACAAGCGTTGTGTCATCGCGCTTCTCTTTCTTTTCTATGCAGTCCGACAGTGACCGCGCTTTAGGTCATGTAAGTCCCTTAACCTCCAATACGCAAAAGGTTTCAGTATCTAATTTACCTTTAATTTTAATTGTTGTAATACATTGTTATCAAATTCATAATCCCAGGACTTCTTATTGAAAGCCCACTTACGAAAGCTAAGAGCATAATTATTTTAGTACATTACAATTAAATTAAGCTTAAGGCTCTCGACACCTTAATTATTATTTCTAGTCAAAGCCCTCTTATCAAAAATGATAGGATAGAACGCACGTACTACTGTGTGTCTGTGTGTACAAGATAAGGCGGAGAAACCTGCTATACATGAGGAACACATGTGAGAAAAATCCCTTCAATTCCACTAGCATGAATAAGGGGAGACTACACTTCGTTTTAAGATGTTTTTACTTTTTACTACTTCATTTTAAGATGTTTTGAAACATTTTCTGTCACTACAATACACTATGAAAAGGCGCAAATATTATATTAAAGTTTACATTAACATTTTTGGACATCAAAGTTGGAATTATTAGGGGTTCGATTAAAAAAATGTCAAGGACTGCGTGAGACTGCAGGCGACTTCAATTGAGTTGCGTTTGACTATTCGCCTGTAAGTTTATTACTTAGGTATTTAGTACTTGTAGAAGCAGAACTGGTAGCAGAGAATTGGGTTCCCTTGATGAACAGATCTGATACGCCCAAGACGAAGGGATCGCGTGACGACGAGAATTGCTCGTGAAAAAAAGCGTTGATCGTTTGTGGCCGACAGATTGGTTTTCCTCAAAATTGGATACAGCTAAATTGAACATCAATTAAGTCAGGATAAATGGCTTACAATATAATAACATGACGGGGTCAGTGAGGTTTTTAAAAATATTGTAACATGAATAATTAATTATGCGCGTGGTGTAATAGAGTAGGAATAAAAATAAAACATGCATTGTTTATAAAAACAGCCATAAACAATAGGAGGCCTTAACCCAGCTGTGAGTTTATTATAATTTGAAGAAAAACTAAGTTTAAAAAAGTAATGTTTTTGAATACCATCATATAACATGTGAAACAAAAACTATAGACCACAAAATAATATTTAAGTAAATGTCATAATAATTAAAGAGACTAAATTCACTAGACCGAAGAAACTGACAAAGAAAATGAGAATCGTAGATAAGTACCTTATTGTCCAACTTTTTACAAATATTCGGAGACAATGACCGGCCGTAGGCAGCGTAGCGTAGCGTCCGCTACACAAGCCTACGAGCGTAGAGCATGGCGCTGATTGTAGGCAAATAGTTATCGCGTGCCTTGCTCTATTACTCCTGCCTAGACTTTGGATAATCATTCCATAATATCAGTTAAATACCACCCTCGACCCGACAGTGCATTAAAACCACAATTAAATGAATATTTGCAATTTGTTGTAACGACTCAAGTTTACAAAAGCTCGTTTATTTAATAAATTGCATTACAACTTTATGCTACGAGCTAGCACGTTAGTAAGACCCAACGGAGCTTACGATAAGGTATCTCACCGAGGATTGCACGCAACACATAAGTAGTGATAAGCGTTAAGGAAAATAGAATTTTTATATCGTCTAACAACGTTGAAAGTTCTCTATTGTAGGTAATTTTAATATTGCCAAGTTTAAACTTGGTCCCAGATAATATCCGCCGTCTAAGTTTGTACTTTTAAAATAAATTAACTTAGATAAGTTTTGGGCCATCAAGACCCCTCGAGGTTGAGGGTCAGTCTGCCGCATCTACAGGATTATGATTACTTTACAAGTTTGAGACATAAGTTGGGGATAACGAACCGCTATCAGAATTAACTAACCACATCATGGAGATCTGTCTGTTTAGGCACAGTAAGAGGATCAGCTTCTTTTTATGAGGGAAATTCCTTCTTTGGTGTAACTAAAATACGCGAACGTATTTCGAGTAAGAGCCAATGCGTCATCATAGTTTACGCGAGGCGAAACTTTAAATTGTTATTTTAAATTACAATGCCTTTTATTCGAACTTCTAAACACTCTATAGCATCGATCAATTAAGTCGATATTAAATGTGTCAAAGTGTTCAATATGAAGTGAGAAGCAAGTAATGAGCAATACAATAGTGTTGACGTGATTAATGGCGTGACCAGGCTACAGGGCTCAATTGAGTGGAGCAATATAAAATGAGCATTGTACGCTACCAACCCCTCCCCAACACCCCGCCTGGCCCGCATACCCTCGCCGCCAATAAACGTCCCTTATGAACTTTCTCCTGTGTATTCGGAAATAATAGCGAAAAAGTTGTTAAGGTCTTTTAATAATAACTTTCCCGCATCGCGTGTAGTGTATTTCTATATGTTTCTGCACAATACTTACATTACTTAGTATTCTTTTTATTAACTACTGGCTGACACGTCCTACTGAGTAGCAATAAGTCATATATAGGGAGTACTTATTTTATATAAACGTACTTACAGTGGCTAGGATAAAATTCGCTGAAATATTAAAATTAAGTCAATATCTTTCACCCAATTTAAACGCCTTTATGTACCCAGGGGACTACATTTTCATATTCATCGGTTCATATTTTAGTTATAGCGCAAAAGGAATCTTACAAAATTAACATGTTGCCACTCGCCAGCTCGCCACTGAGGAAATGTCAAACGAATTTAACTTTTAAACCGTTTCGCCTGTTGATTCTTGACCGATTTTCCTCGGCGTCTCTCATCTCAGTTTTCTGTGAATATTCAAGTGAATATGGAATTTAATATCTCTGAACCTGAGGAAATACACTTCCAATTTCCTAGTAACGTTCAGTTCCCAGTTACACCTCTTGTACTAGTACCAATTAGCGAAGTTATTTTAGTTATGTTGAATAATTAAATGAATAAAGAGGATATTAAAGGACGTAAAATATTCATGCCGAAGGGGGATGGCCGAGCAAAATAAATTCTCAAGAGCTTTTGTCTCCGCGAAGCTGTAATGACTGCAGGAAATAAATTGCTGCCCCGAGGGTGACCGAATTTAGGAAATTGGGAATATCATTTTAAATGTGTGTCTTGAATTAATATTTTTGGAATTTCATGTCTATTGTAGGCACATAGCTACATAATGAACACTGAAGTACCCAATTGCATGTATTGCTCAATTATTATTTATTTTTTGTACCTTTTCAAAGTTTTACTAATTGCGATTTGTTATCAAAAGGTCTGAAATTACGAACGGAAGCGCAGCCAACAATTACTTGGTACAGTTCCGTACGGCACTTTTCTGTGGCAAGGTCAAAACTTCGCGGTAGGTGAGCCAGAGCCTCGTGTTTATGCCCTGGCCTTTATAATACGTACAAATAAGAACCAAAGCTATTCTTACAAGTAATTGAACTGAGCCTACTGTTCAAATCGGCTTAACAAACCGCGCAATTCATGGAGCGACTCGTTAACAATGAGGAGCTACTAAGCTTTTGAATAAATGGGATTTTTTTGCTTCATCATTCTTTAGTAATTTAAAAAATGTAAGCAAAGAAGCTTATTTATTGATTCGAGGCCGCATTATTATAGTAACGACTGAAACAGCATTCATAGTTAGAGACAGGTGTTAAGTCTGTGGCGGCCGGTGTCAAAGCCAACCCATTAGGAGCGGTGGCACTAGAACTGAAGGGATGCCATTGAAATCAAATCGCTAGACTAGACTCAATCTCACCAAGCGATTCCTGTAACCAGAAATGACGAAAGTTCCGGTCATTTTGGGGTTTACATTATCTAAGACTCGACAGTCTATTAACTCAGTCGCTACTCGCTACATTTATAGAATATTTATTGGAGGTTCATTTTGATTAGCCTCTACAGCGACAATGGTAAAGCAAATCTTAACAAGGCAGGGCATGAAACTGCCCTCGTCCAAAAAACACAAACTTTATTAGAGAATAAAAAATAAAAGCACACGTAGGTAATCGGTTATGTATATTTAAAGACCGGAAACACGGAATTTTACGAATTTCACAACCATTGCAGAATTCATGGTTTGCAATTCCCTTAAAGTGAATGGATAGTGGTAGACCGCGAAATTCAAATTTTCTTACGTTTTTTGCAATTTGCAGATCAGTGTCAGATTTTATCTTGATCAAAATATGATTCGCGACAATAACAGGTACATATTTAGGGAATTATACTCATTAGAATTATTAATATATCTATATCTATGTTAGATTTCTACCACCAACCACCAATCTCATATGGAAAAGTGTTAGTGGTAGAAATCTAACTTAAAAACATGTAGGTATTATTGATTCGAATGATTATACTTCTCTAAATATGTACCTGCTATTGTCGCGAATCATATTTTGATCAAGATACAACCTGACACTGACCTGCAAATTGCAAAAAACGTAAGAAAATTTGAATTTCGCGGTCTCAACTACCCATTCACCTTAATCCCGTTACATATTTATCGCCTCACGTGTATAATTCATAAATGTGCTAAGTAAAGCTCTCTAATTTTGTTTCATGCCGTCTTTGAGCCCCTTTTGACTAAATTATGAATTTGACGTACTTAGATATTCTTTAGGCTAGGGAGATTACTTGGGATAGTCTACTCAACCTTTGCAAAATAGCACTTCATGACAGTATACGTTCTTATTTTGGCTCAGGGCAGACAAGGCGAATAAGTAGACTACATAATTATTATTATATAATTAATGTATGCAAAATATTGTAAAACATTTTAAAAGAGTAACGGTGCAGTTTCTTGCCCATTCTTCTCCATACGAAAACTACCTTTTGGAATGGGCGACTAGAATCAATTCTATTTGTTGTAATTTCTGACATTCAAAAGTGCCTTTTATGTGCCTATTTGAAATAAATGCTTTGACTTTGACTTTGGTAGACGCTACTTTTACAAAAATAAAATCTTCATAAAGTTATTAAAAACGCTGCAAAGCATTAAATACAACTTGCACGGGCTGCGGATATTACCTACGTATGCAATTTGGGGAAAAATTCTAATTAAATATTTTGTTTACAAAATGGAAACGTCCCCTTTTTAATTAATTATCCACTTAACTTTGGCGATCTAATCACATTTCAAAACTCACCTAAAGCCATAAAGCTGACCTGAATTAATAATGGCGGTGCCAACTTTTCGGCTAACATGATTGTGAGAATTGTATCATGTCAAATTAATTAATGGGATCGGAATGGTTACAAAATGTACTGATGATATTTTGACAATTTCGCCCAAACGAACGTTGAATTATCAAATAATGTAACAGTACTGATGCGGATAATCCAAAGGGATTACTTCATTTCCCAACACACCGCACTCTATTATAATCCCGACAGCCACATAAACCGATTAATATTAATGATTTAATTGGTGGGAGGTAGTAATACGAGTACTTGCCCTGCATAAACGATTTATCTATCCAAGTAACTATTTACATAGGGCCAATTTCAGAATATTCTATGAAAACTCAAGTGCTTATAAGTTACATAAATCTGAAATGCGGTTATAGAGCGAGATGCGATTTGAGCGTCGGCAGTATACTTAAACTATTGGATATTGGCGCAAGTCGCAAGGAAGTCACTTATGGTATTGCGAGCGCCAGCTAAGATAAGCCTAGTTTAAAGCGAGCCGGGTGAACTTGTCGCGAAATTCCCAACTATTTCCGTGCTATCTCTGTTTCGTGTCGCGTTGCAGTCGGCAGCTCGGCGGCTCGGGGGCGTTCTAACTGCAATATAACTGCTTGTTTAGTACTTCTGATGAGGGACCCAACTTGCCGCTAAAGTCCCCTTTTTGTTGGATATATGTTTTATTAAGATTAATGTTTGTACGTTTCAGAACTTCTGTGCTTGTTCAGTGGCGGTTCATGTTTATGTATTTCATCGTCGGCACATTTAGGTAGGTACCTACCGCTTTTACGTTTTATTTATACCTTGGCTATTTTTACCTTTAAATCTGCGTAAGTTTCGCTGAATCCATTGCATATTACTGATTCCAATTCGCTGCAAAATATAGTAGATATTGTTCTTCGATTCTAAATCATTTTGATTCTGCATAGCCTTTTCACTGTGTTGGGGTCGGCTTCCAGTCTAACCGAAGCAGCATTTAAAAAAAATATTTATTTAATTAAATAATGCATATTTACAATATTAAGTCTTATAATATTAAAGTGGTAGGTAGGTATATAATAATGGGATCGACCTGAACTAGGACAAACCTATATCTCAGCCTCAGGTATCATACGTGCAAATTAGCTTATTTAGCATTAATATTCCTAAAATTTATGATATAGTTACATAAATAGCGTAACCTGAATAAACAACCAGTAACTTTTCTGTGTCATCATGAGATTAATTTTGCTACCAAGTTATAATACTTAACATTTGTGGTATGTACCCTTTTTAATGCAGACATAGACAAAACTGTGTTTACTTAATTATACAGAAATGGGCCTAAAAATATAAAAAAACCTATACTTACATAAACGTATGTCTTAATCTAAAATTTTTGTTTGTCTGAAGTTTTTTAGTTAAATGTTATGTTGTTGGCTTGCTGCGCGCTTTGGTGTCTGTATACTGTAAATGCAGCATGCAATTGTTACATAAATAAATAATTATCCATACAGGTGTCTTTTCGTCTTTTATCAGTGACAACTATACGATTTAGAGTGCTGTTTTAATAAAGAATTCATAACAAATAACTGTCGCACTGTCAGAACATTGCAAGATTAAAAAAAGTAAGTTTGGCCAAGTGCGAGTCGGACTCCCACTCGAAGGGTTTCGTGCTACAAGGCAAAAACGCCGAAAAAAAAGCGTTTGTTGTATGGGACCCCCCTAAAATGTTTATTTTATTCTGTTTTTGGTATTTGTTGTAATAGTGGGAACAGAAATACATCATCTCTGAAATTTTCAACTGTCTAGCTATCACGGTTCATGAGATACAGCCTGATGACAGACGGACTGACAGACAGTGGAGTCTTAGTAATAGGGTCACGTTTTTACCTTTTAGGTACGGAACCCTAAAAAAATATGGGCCGCAGAAGGAATATAATATAGGACGAAGCGGGAATAAAATAGTTAAAATTATATTTTGGGACGAAGGAAGCATATTGTTTGGGACGACCCAGGATTTTTTGGAATTTGGGACAAAACTTCAGGACGAACGAAGAATAAATCAATAAAAGTTGGGTCGAGAACGGGATAGGCCGGAATGTGGATACTTTTAATACAGCTCTTTGAGCGCGCTCCAGTGGTAGCAAAACTGTTTTTATGAGCCGCTCCTCTCCATGCGGTATACAATATGTAATTATCCATTGACACAAAGCATAGTATACCTGTTTTATCACCTTAGAGTCGGCAAACGGACGAATTTACTTGAAAATGAAAATCAATTTACGGACTCTACTGCATAATAGGTCTATGTGATTTTGAAATTAAGAGTAGCATCAATAATTACTCCAAGATATTTTATAGTTTTCAGATTAGGGAAATTGGGCATTTAGATACATTTTGAATTTTAAACTGTGTTACAAACATTGCATGAATATATGGAATTATTATACGTATAGAGATGGCTTTGAGTTGCGTAAAGAAATCGTATGTAAGGATTTAGTTTTGTCAGCATTTAATGTCAATAAGTTATGTTGTAAGCATCTATTAACTACATTTAAACCCAGCCAACATAATAGTACCAGTAGTTTACATGAAGCGACTGCCTATCTGACGTGTACAACCCAGTTACTGGGTAATACGATAGCCCTTCCTTGGTAAGACTGGTTGTTAGACTGTCGAGCTTCTGACTACCCGTGTCAAAGATCTACAAATAACAGCCGGGACCAACGGCTTAATACGTGCTTTCCGAGGCACGGGGGAGTCTCGATATGTTAAGGATGGTCATTGGTCACCCATCCAGGAACCAACCGCGGCAAGCGTAGCTTAACCTTCAATCGACCCTTGCGGCTGGTACCTATTATTTAGCCCCGAGCTCCTAATTTTGTGTTCTTCAAGTATATCCATGAATTACAGGCAAACTACCTAAGATTTACGAACAACTATGGCCAAAAACTGCCACACAATTAAAGTTTCTAGACGTCTTTAACCGTAGAAAATAAGTGCCATTTTTCAACTACAAACAATTCTGCGAGCAAGTTGTTTTCACACAATGTGATGGAATGTTATGCCATACTCCCTTCGTGTAACCTGCACAGGAGCTCGCCGGCAGCGCGATCTCACTCAAACATTGTTCAAAATTCTGTAGGTACTTGGGAATTCGACCGCATAACTCGTGAACTATCATCAGCCCCGACCAAGCTGTGAGTATTTCCACGTCATCTGTCACTGTACATTACGTGGTAATAGTCCGATGAGGCATTGCAGTTTGTATGAATTTTATCGTCTGGCAACAAATATTTAAATAATTGATAACACGCAAATATTACCTAGGTACTCTTTATTTTCGCAAGTTACTTTCAAAATTGCGGTAATTCACTAAAGTGTGGGTAGATTTGAATCTTGTAAAACAACGTAAGTACTTTCAATCTAATTCTGAAGCAATAAGAAAACGATAACTTAATAGAGCCTTGCGGATGTTATTGTCGGAAACCGTTTACGCTTGCGGTAAAAATTGTTACCATGTAATATGTGGGTAGGCAAGTAGGCACTTATACTTATGTAAGTAGGTATAGTCGTTCGTACGCAGAGGAATGACTTGTTAGAGAAACATAGGTACTCTTCTAAGGGAAGGAAAGGAGAGGAAAGAAGAGAGAGAAGGAAAGGACCTACAAGAACAAACACCGGAGAGCAGTCATAGCATTTATATAGGTATTATAATACTAGCTGTGCCACGCGGTTTCACTGTCCTATGTCCTTTCCCGGAACTCAAACTATCTCTATACCTTTCATCTAAATCGGTTCAGTGGTTTAAGCGTGAAGAGGTAACAGACAAACACACTTTCGCATTTATAATATTAGTATGGATAATATTATACTCTAAAGTAGGTAAATCACACATAAGCGCGACAAAGTAAGTTTAATACAGTAAAAGCTCTTTATTCGCGGGGCATACGTTCCAAAAATATGCCGCGAATATAGAAACCGTGAATACGGAATGGTAATTTATATGGGATTATATGGGATACGTTCCTAGGCGACAAAATAAAAAAGCAAATGTATAAAAAAATCAATTTAATTCAAGTTTTTGAACATTTTGATTAAATTATCTTAAGGCTTACAATGGTTTGAAGAATATTGTAATTTTCTCTTGCTTGGCAGTTTTTAAAAGCTCCTTCAATTCAGACTGATACGCAGCAGTCGCATTAGCAAAATAAGACTTCGTTCCATAGACGGATCAATGTTCATAAAGAAATCGCAGAGCTCATTTGCTATTTTACATAAGATCTATTTTACTGTTTTTATTAAAAATCATTTGACGGCATTGACAAAGAATATTGGGTAGTGTCGGTAGCGGGGTGCGGCATCCTTTGACAAGAGGCAACAGTGCTAAAGCGGTAGTGCTAAGGCGGCGCGATCAATTAGACCCGCGAATAAAGAAATTTTTAGCCGCGAATATAGGAATGGGTCGCATTTTTTTAATCCGCAAATAGTGAAAACGCGAATGAAGGAAGCGCGAATAAGGAGCTTTTACTGTATTCTATTTTACTTGAAAGCGCGATTACACGAAAACCATCAAGAGTGCCCTCACAAACACCTGTTTATTGTATTTACCTGTGAAATAAGTAGCTTATTTAATAAGATTAACAATAATTGGTGACGTGGTGACGGTTCTGAACCCACGAAAATAGGTGGGCAATATAAAAGTCGGGCGGAGACAGATGGCACCTCGCGGTTACAAGAAAAATTACCGAGCATTCGTATGCTATGACAATGACTTTTCTGTCTGAATTCTTCTCTATATAAATAAGCATTCTCCATTATCTGACTACAGAATGGTGATAAAATGTAAACCTGGGCAATTAAGATTTTTAATTAAAAGATTGTTGAATGGTTTGCAAGTGCTTACATAAGATACATTAAATACAGTGGAGGTGAAAGTATAAATGCCAACCATTTTCCGACGACTATTAGGCAACATTGACAACATAAACGAAGACGTGTCAGTGGTCCGCATTTATCTGAACGACCGCACGCGTCCCTACGAATGTGTAGGGACGTGATTATAGGCCTTGCCTGAGGTAGCAGCGCGGTGCGGGAGGGGTGTGGTGACGTGATGCGAGAGTTTAGTGATTCGTCAACTTGTGACAGCTATCACCCCTCCCGCACCACGCAGCTACCTCAGGCAACGTCTCAGTTAAGCGGTCGGCCTATAGTTGTCGGTTTGATCGAATTTATGACCGGTTCCGGCACTTTGTGCATAAGTGAAAATAAAGGCACTGGCCAAATTTAATTTGACGGGGAGATTGAGAAACCAACGTAAGTGAGTAATATTTCAGAAGATTCGTAATGTAACTGCGACTTTTTATGGCCTTTTACGTAACCGCGAAATGCATTAAGAAAAGGTAAAATAGCAGTTAGTAAGTTTAGGTAGGAAGGGTTTTTGCCTTAAGTTCCGGAAATTTCTTGTTTTTGTGGGAAATACTTATAAGGTGGGAGTAACCAGCCACGCAGCGCACGCGTAGGTACGCCAGCACATCAAGCTACCCGAAACTGTCAAATTTTCCCAATCAACATTGAACCTTATGCTACAGCGATAAAGTTGAAAATCTATTAAATAAATTTGACAGATTGTAGTAGCTTGATGTGCTGGCGTCTGTACTTATTCAAAAATGTCGTTAGTCCGTCAATGAATGCAAAACGGTTAAACGCGCGGTAATAAGGTACAGCATGAGACCGCCTTCCGGAGCCCTGGTGACATTTCGACCACATTCACCCCTTCCGCCTCACCTGCGGCGAAAAACCTCCGCTCTGCATACTTTTTGTGAAATCAGATTTATTTCTTCCGCTCGTACGGTAGTTGGTGTTCTTTTTCAACAAGACGGGCTTTGCCGCTGAAAACTTGTTTGAAACATGAAAGGAAAATTGTTACCAATGTGGAACTACAATTATTGTAGCGCTGGCGAACAATCATAGAGTTTCCAGACGTAATCGTAATAAATATTCCGTTTTATTTTTCTGCTGTTAAAAATAGGTAATGTATGTTTAAAATCTTTAATATTTAGATATAAGATTTATAAATTGATGATGGTTTCATCGTTTGTTTGTTTAAAATAATCCCTAAGTAGGTATAATATGCTACTTGGCACGCCGCCGCGCCGCCGCCGCGGCCGTAGTGTCGATCGTAAAATTGTTTGTTTTTGGAATTCAATTTCATATCTATCTAGATAGATAACAATCAAACCCTTCAGCTTTATAATTAGTTTATATATATCGCTGAAAGGGTTTGTTTATTTGAACGCGCTAATCTCTGGAACTCCCAGTCGGATTTGATTTTTTTTTTGCTTTTGATAACCCAACTCTTGTGGAAGGTATGTAACATGCTACGACCCTGAGGAACCGAGCAAAAATAAAAAAAGAAAAAGTAAAAGCGCGGACGCCCGCCCGATAGGATGCGACGCGGTGTGGGTCGTGGCGTGGCGTGGGTATTAGGGGACGAAATTTCACGCAAACTAAATCGCGGGCAGAAGCTAGTCGTCTCTATAAATTGTGTAGGTAGATACTTTATAGGTATAACTACCTATTCGCCTAAAGAATAAATGCACCTAGTCTCGTTACCTAAATATTGGCAACCATCCACGTTCAGCAGTCATATAAAATGATTAAAATTATTGATTTCACGTCAACAATTAACGCGATAGTTTTCAGCGTGTCATAATGGGCGGGATGCGGGGCGCGGGGCGCCGGGCGCTGGGGGTGATATTGGACCGGCTGCCGAGTGGTCCCGCTAAAAGCACACTACAAATGTTACAATGCTCTCCGTAGTCGTCTCAGCTTTCCACCATTCATTCACAATAAACGTTCCCTGTGAGGACAAAATGCTGATACACTACTTTTAGACTAGGAATAGATGAATAATAGGAGTCCATCTACGAGCAATACTTTACATGAAAGGAAGGCTTGAGCGCATGAAACCGTATAGGTACGTAAACTAAGTACCTCAGTCCAGTACTTATCTGTTTACAAAATCTGATTTTATTGGAAGTAAGTATACCTTATTAAAATATCTGCACAACTTCACATACCGTACGTGCAAATGTATTAATTAACGTATGTTGTAAAGAGAAAACCACAAAGAAAAACTTTATTAAAATAATCCCGCTTTCCCAATGAAAGAAAACTGCATTAATTAATTTCGTTAAATGACGCAATTAAATACATTTACATCGGTATGTCCGTGAGGGCTGCGAGCGTGCGCTGCTAATGGCTTACTACGAATAACCAACTCGTCTCGGTGAACACTCCACGGAAACAATTCCGCGATGAAAATGTTTGTTTCTCTCCACGACCGCGAAATACACATCAATCTCAATAAGTGACATTTACGGACTTCGTACTTCGTATTGGGGGCTACTAATTCGAAAATAATTGTTCACAAATGGAACGATAAAATAAAAATCGCTGTTGAAGAAAAGTGCACCCACGGTAGGTGTTGCTTGAAAGCGATTAGACTAAATGCTAAGTTATCATGTAGGTCTACGAATACATTAGGTACACGCGAATGTTACGTAATTAATTAGGAGATCAATAAATATACTGCGCAGCTATCAAAGTTCATTATGTGTTAGATACTTACTATTAGAGTAAGTTTACATATTGCACAGTAAATAACTCATCGATGGTAGATACTTAGGTAGTCTGATAATTCGTAGAATTTGGAATGAAACAGTTTCGGCGAAGAACAGAACTTACAATGTAAGTACCTAGTGACGCCGTCCGTGTCTGAAATATAATCTTTCCGTTCATGATTCATGAAGCTCTCGGTGTAAACGTCTATCATTTATGTCTAGATACTTGAAGTTTTGCTTTATACATATTTTATTTTACCTTAAGGTGTATAGATGGCTCACTGACCTTGTGCATGTGGGCGGAGCTAAGCGTCCTACGTAAAACGCGTGCGGTGGCGCGCTACACTAAAACGAAATTCAAAGAATATGCAGAAGCGCAGACATGCCGCACGTAGGTCGCCATTTTTGCCTACGATTCCAGAAGGGAATGGCGGATGCAAGACTGATATATTTTGTACTAGCTGTTACCCGCGACTTCGTCCGCGTGGAATTTAAGAAAAAAGTTATTGTTGACTTCGCAGAGTTTACGATAACTTATTAATTCTGTATTCCGCGTAAAGAAATACCTATGCATGTTTAATGAAATTCTTCTAATATTTCTCCATTTAGTTCTTTTTGATCGTTTTTGCATTTTTAGTTTAATTATTATTTATATTTAGTTTTTCGTATTAGCCTTTTTATATACAATATTTGGTGTACAATTTTCTTGGGCTAAAACAAAAACACTATAAATTATTATATTATATTATTTATTCAATCAATTTCTATGGAGATTAAGGAATCTTCACGTATAGGATCCACTTATAAACATAACTATACTCCGTTTCTTTATTATGATTTGTTTACATTTGGAAGTACCTAATTAAACGGAGTATAATACAACCTCCCTATTTGAATCGGATATTATTCAACATTTAATTTCATTGGTTTTAATTTTTTTTCGTAAGAACCTATTTTCTTTTTTTTTCTAAAATAAAAGTAGCCTAAGTTACTCCTTATTCACCTATCTGCTAGTGAAAGTCCCGTCTTAATCGGTCCAGCCGTTTCAGAGATTAGCGGGAACAAACAGACAGACAGACGGACAGACAGACAAAAATTGTAAAAAAAAATATTTTGGTAGGTATATTACAAAAACAGTCAGAAGTCGACTAGCAATCTCACAAAACTATGGCATAGCAATATTAGTACTAATGTAATGACCTTCTTCTATAAGAACGTTTGACAACACTACAAATTGGCCACATGATTGTTATTACAAATTTCAATAAGGTTCGTAAGCGTTACGGTGGCCAAAGTGGCTAACACTGTACCTCGCATGGCGAACGTTCGGGTTCGAGTCTCACATCAAACATGAAAAATATTTTTTAAGTATTACACGTTTACACGTGAAATAAGAATGCCGAGTTGCTAACCAATAATTATGTTAAGAGCGCTATCACAAGTTTTTCTTGTTTAGAGCGTTTGACTCGAGTTTTGATTTGTGATTATGGTTTAACTAAAGTCACAATAGTAAAAAAAATACATGCCCGAGAAAGTTTAATTCCTTCTTTTGGGAGCGCATTCAATAAATATTTCAGTTTGTTTACATAAATCAGTAAAAAACTTGTTCCTGCAAAGGCTGTTTCATAAAAATTTAATTTCGGGCATCTCGCGATGCTCTGTTACATCGAAGATATAATAGTTTAATAATTTATAAAAATGTCCACGGTACAACTGTATCTTCTACTTTGGTATGCATACATCAATTTATTATGTTTAATACAGTAATAAACCAAAAATAATTCCGTAAAACAGAGAGTTAATGATATTTTTTCAGCCGAAATGATATTTTTTATCTCTGAATATTTAATAGAAATTCAAACAAAAAGTGTTTAATAACTAAGGTTACTTTGTCACCTTGCTTGAAAAAAAAAAATACTCTATTTTGAAGTAAAATAATATTTTTAAGCAATTGTTTTATGCAATGCTTTTTTATCAATATAAATCTCGGGATGCACGGTCTTAGCTTTAGTCCGCGCCGAGCGCTTTCAGAGGGAGGACGTAGCGCTCACTCGCTGCTGCCGTCACGTGATCTCGTTCGACAATTCGCCACGAATAAAAAGCGACCAAAACTTCTTGATACAAGTGAGTTTTTTTTTTAATTAGTTATGTTCTGATTGTAATGTATATAATATAATTATTTTCCTATGATGTTCCAACGTGAATATAATTATAGAAAAAAAAACATACGTAAATATAGTTGTAGTTTTTAATTTTTCTGACTTTTTTATTTATCTCCAACTTTAATTTAATTAATTATTTTCAGACAATAGTTCACAATAATGGGCAAAATAGAAAAAAATAGAACTTTTGGTGCTGTCAAAATAAAAAAAAAAGGTTTTGGCCGATAATTTGAAACGCGCAAGAGAAGCTCAGCGGTAAGAATTTTATGAGGAGTGCGTGCTTCCTGAAATCATAGATTCGAGGAAAGCACGGTCTATGCCGCTTCGGAGAATATTATTTTAATTATTTTACAATTATTATACTGGTTTTTTATGGTTCCGTACCTTAAGGGTGCCAACGGGACCCTATTACTAAGGCTCCGATGTCCGACCGTCCGTCTGTCTGCTAGTGTCTCATGAACCGTTACAAGTTCACAGTTGTAATTTTTAATTTTAATAAAACGACTTTTGATTTGTCTTTTTTATTTTCTTTTGACTTTTTTGACGTGACAACGTCTAATAAATCGATGAAGCTGGCTGCACACACGAAAAAAACATGACTCATGTAGCGTTACCTCGCGGCCTTGCTCTGCTGTAGCGTTGTACGCCATGGCGGCTTGAAGTGCAAGCGAGAGCGCGGAACGAGCGATGAGAGACAGATGATGTCGAACGCTGCCGAATCGGCCTCCGCGTTCGGCAATTTCATTAATGTTTTGTTATGACGTTGTCACGTTAAACTATCGTCCGTAAACCGACTTTACAGACAACCGATTTTTATCCAAACTGTAGAAACAACATCACATTGCATTTATTTCTATAAATAAGTACTAAAATGTCTTCCTACCTGCTAAATAAATTACATAATATATTAAACTTCGTAAAAAAAGTAGGTACAAAAAGTATTTATAAAAGTAGCACAAAAGTATTTGTAAGTAATGTTAGAGGCTGGCAACGCGCAAGTAATGCAGCTTCTGGCAATGCAAGCGTCTTTAGGCCAGCGTTGCCAGTATGTTACTTTTGTAACATTTTACGTTACTTTTGACCCTCTCATGTTACCTCCATGTTACACGCCTCAAAATGTTACTAAAAATAAACATGAAACGGAACGCATACAAGAAAGGTTTCGTTCGTCATGTTGGCGCACTTGATTGTCTTGATTTTGTGACCAAATTCTGACGCGACGACAGCGCGAAAATTTTTCACTTCGTTTGTCGTATCGCATATTCACTCACTCGCGTGAATTTCTAAATGACCCATCCCGCTTACTTAGGCGAGTGAGCGACAGCCTAGTAGTGGCATCCGTGTTGGTTCAGTTCAGTTTGTTATTACGATTCTTTCGAAGCCTACTAAGGGGACAGCTTTTTTTTATGTAATAAAGTGCCATGTTATTATTAGTCGTTTTCCACAAAAAATAAGGTAATGTTACTTTTCTCGTGAAAATGTTACTTTTTGAGCTCTCTCATGTTACATTTCACTATCTGTCACTGGCAACACTGCTTTATAGGCATGGGTAATATCGCTTTTACACTATATCAAATCGTATCTATGTTTCGGTTTAGAATATCGGATATCGTATCTATATATTTCAATATCTATATATTGGCTGAATCAGTGTGGAACTCGGAATCGAAATTGGTACTGTGATATTTAGGTTTCGGTTTTGTTCGATTCATGTACATCATTGTATTTTATTTGTAACTGTATATTCGAAATCAGTGAATGTATTGTTGATAATATGGCACTCTGAAATGAAACTAGTATGTACAGCCGTTTCGGTTTTCTAGATTTATATTTTTGATGTGAAACATCTATAGCCGCGCGTAAAACAAATTTCTGGCGTGGCGACGCATGCCGTGGCGACGCGTCGCCACGCTATATGATGGTGTATAATTATATACAGTCACAGTCTTGTGTAGGTACTGTGTGGCGACGCGTCGCCATACGCAATCGACTGCGATTCAAAAAAAAATCGCGAAATCGTAATATTTTATTTTATCATTATGCCATATTTTGTTTATATCGCAATCTGTTCTTTTCAATCATATTACTCTTACAAAATAATGTCGATGTTTCACATCTGCCAGGCGTCCCGTGACGGCTCACTTTTTTTTTATCAATTGAAGACATGAGTGGATGAAGGCGATATGATACAATTTGTAAATGTTGAGAAAACAGGCATCAAAGTTTTGTTGCTTGTTATTGAGATAAATCGTTTTTCTTTTTGTTTATTTCCCAACTATTAATATTAAATTATAGTAATTATACAAATCTACTAATATGGAGTGAAAAAATAAAATAAAAGTGTAAGAATAAGTATTTATTTAAAAAAAAAAGTACATAACTCCTTCATTCAGCGCTTAATTTTATAGAAGTTGCATACTTAAATTAAAGATAAATGAGTCAACTACATAACTAAAGTAATAAAACAACAAAAAAAGACAGTTTTGTCGAGTTAATCTTGACCTACAATATTTTCATAATAGTAACGATCGGTTTCAC
Source organism: Luperina testacea (assembly GCA_927399505.1). Lineage (NCBI taxonomy): Eukaryota > Metazoa > Arthropoda > Insecta > Lepidoptera > Noctuidae > Luperina > Luperina testacea. Next base: position 10,585,004 of record OV656758.1, read on the forward strand.
AAATTTTTTTTCTTCAGAAATTTAAAAAAAAAAGCTTTCTTTTCTTCAGAAATTGTACCATATTTTCCTTGTACCCGTTCAACTACAAAGTCTTCTACTTGACCTCTTTTTTTTAATACATCCACTTTTCTAAATGGCATCATTTCATCATAACTTTCTTTGTATAAGTAGGCACCGAATTCTTCTACCCTTATCCATTTAATACCGTCCCTAAAGTTAACCTTTTGCTTGTTTTCGTCTATTTTTCTGTTTATCAAATTGAGTTGCTTTTGCAAATCGTTGATTTTACGAAAATGGTCCGTCATGTCGATAACAACATTATTTCGAGATGCTTTGCATATAATCTTTCGATATTGCTCAGGCGCATATATTGCCTCATGCTTGCGCATGATCTTTTGGATACGGGCAAAATCTCTATCAGAGAGTCCAAATAGGAATGACCGACTTCGGGAAAGTGGTCAATTATTTTAAAATAATCCTTCATAATCATGTATTGGTAGAGTACTATAATGTTAAAATTTTTATTTTGTCCAACGCAGGAGTCCGACCATATAAGTAAATGATGCTTATTGCGACAAGATTGATCTACTTCAACAAATCTTAGTAGGGAGCTAGCAACTTTAACGCTACCTCTGTCGGCTACGTCTTCTGTCCACGTGCAGCAGATATTATGCTTGATCTGGTCAACAACATGGATGCCCAGATTATAAAACTAAATCTGGCGTAAATAGAACTCCTTAGAAGTCGGTATTTTAGGAAGTGGCATGGTCTGTTGAAAGTCTACTGTGAGGTATAATAATCCATTATCTTCTTTGGGTTTGCTTCTATCAGTTGCCATGGTTTCAATCGCGGCGTGGTAATTTGATACATGCTCTTCATTTGAATTTCCAGCATCACAAGTAGCACATATGTCGCTCTTGGGGTATCCAAATGAGAGATTAAATTCAGTAACGAACACTTTGTTATGTTTTTTTCTTATTTTTTTATATTTTACCGGTAAATTCAACTCCTCACACATCGTTAAATAAAGTTCGTGCATTTTAGTGACATTTAAAAGTGATGACAAATAACGTTTATACATATTTTTGCTTCGTAAGTAATGAGACTGTTCTGCCGGAAAACTTGATATATGCAGTTTTATGCGTTGTATAACCTCTTCATCCGTTTTATGCGGACGATTATTTTGTCTGCCTCTTCTATCTGGAAGTGGAACAGAAGCACCACTCTTAATTTTGTGGATCACATAATATTCACCTTCTTCCGCGATATTTGGTATAGACCACACAATCCTAATTTGCGTATCTCTGTTGATATGCCTTTGTGTTTAATAAAATATTTGTAAGTCGCAGACTTATTTTTTTTGGCATTAGTAGGTACCTACGACGTCGCATGACAGATTCACAGCAAAAGAGACATGTACGTCACATAACACCTTCATCCAGAATAAAGCAACGCACCCATGCAGTTGCTGGCACTTACCTCATTCATCCGCGCAAGAAAGTCTAATTTTTATATAATTTAAATTTAAAAATATGCTAAGTGCCCATGTCACTTTCATTCAGTGTGATTATCATTCTAAGTTGGTACATAACTCCTTCATCAGTTGCTATTTCTAAAACTAAGCTTAAATAGCGTTGTTTTAAGGTTTAAAATAGTTTGTAAGTACATAACATCTTCATTCGATGTAAAAAAAACTTTTTTTAAAAAACGTTACATATCCCCTTCATCCACTCATGTCTTCAATTATTTAAATAGGTCAAGTACCTATTCATCAGTCATGACTTCATGAGTGAATTGAACTTTCCTAATAACTGAAGACTGACCGCATTACTAATAACTGAAACAAATAAAGTTTACTGTTAATCAATAAAGGTAATGCAGGCGTATTTAAAGGCGTATTTAATAGAACACGAAAAGTATCTACGAAAACAGCAAAGTGCAATCAAGGTCAAGGGTCACGTAGGTAAAATGATTTTAAAACAATTTTTGTTGAGAATGCCATAGGTACGATTTAAAACCCTTTGACGTTGTGTTTACAAAATAATGTATTCGGTATTAAACTCTATGCTCCTGTAAATAATGTTTAAAATTAGTATTAGACGTTAGCTTAACGCGCTTTCTCGCTCGTTCATCTCTAGCTACATCACTCCCGCCCGCGCGCATCGGCATCGCAAGGATACGGTACCTACAACCGTATAACTACTACTGTACCGGAATCAGTTTGAACCGAATATCATAGATCATGTGATACGATATCGTTATAGTGTCTCGTTCTAGGTACGCGGATACCTGATATATAGATACAGTGCCGTCCGATATATAGGTATTGGATATTGTACCGATATATAGATATTGTATCTATATACGATTTGTATCGCCCACTCCTACTGCTTTAGGCTGCGGTAACTACACACCATCAAGCGGGCCGTATGCTAGTTTGTCACTTTAGTGGTATAAAATAAAAATTAAAAGTGAAGTAAATTTGTATGACCCTATTGTAACTCAAACCGTTGTAGGTAACACTCATCGGTACAAATAATATTTCATGAACTATAATAACAGTAATTTAATTTATTTTGAAAACGAAGGCTCTTGTTGGTTTGATCCTGGCGTCCGACGCATAGCGGTTTGTATGTGTGCATAGCGTTCTTCCCTAGACGCACACGTGCGCATCTGCTGCCGCGCGCCGTCGAATTTACCTAAAACTGAGCACTTCGGTTTTGTAATAACGCTCTTAAATATTCCACAAATAAACGAAGATTCTTTTGTTTTACAATTATTATTTTCAAACTTAGTTGGAAGTAAAAATACTTGCATAGGAAATTGACCCGTTACCTTCTATGAATAAGGAGCATAATCGCGTTTACAATTAATATTTTCACAAACCATTAAAGTAAAAATACTTTCATACGAAATTGTTCCGTAGACTCTAATTGATAAGGAGAATGATCGCATTTGCGAAAACTGACGCGTTGGGTACCTATGTAGTTGAGCGAGTAGCCGTATAAAATACTTTGAAGTCTTGCAATTATTTCGAGTCGGTACCTAGTGTAGGTACGTACTTTGGTATCTGTTTGTTGATGAAAGCTGTTTATTATATTTTATTTTTTGATTAGTTTTTTCTAAGTTATGTTGTTGGTGTAAATGTTTGTACTATCAGTATATAAAAAATGGTCAACAAGAAAATAAACGGAAGGCAATAAAGAGATCTTATGCGACGAAACAAATTGTAAAGTAAGTACCTACTTTTTTGTACACACCATATTTTGTTTGTACAGATTATGACGCGTAATTTCGACATATATTACAACAGCTCGATTGGTCTAGTGGTCTCGTGCGTCACGTCACTATAGTTTAGTCACTAACGCCCGGCTTCAAATTCAAACTTTTCCATATTTGGTTTTTTTTTATTTTCTTATTTGATATGTTTTTTTAATTATTATTTTACTTTTTGCCGATTTTCTTGTTTGAAAATTTTCAGACTATATTATTATTGCTTACACTCTTTTGTAAAACACTGTAGGTACCTATATATTTTTTTCCGAATCAAGCTTGGTGGACGTTTTTATTTTATTTTTATTATATTACTCTAGATTCTGAAGAAAAATAACTATAGGAATAAAAATGATTGTTTTTATTAAAATAACAATTACTTATTGAATTATTTTAAAAATAAGAAAATAAAAATATGCGCATTATAATTAAAAAATAACAAAACAAAAGATAAGTACATTATAATTAAAAAATAACAAAACTAAAGATTATGCCGTCCACTGAGATTCGAACCTGGTGATTACGCAGTGAGAATCCGGACAGTAGAGCGCGGAGGCAATCGTGCATCTTATTCGAGCCGCGAAATTACGCTTCTAAATATAATGGAAGTCGCTCATCGACGAAATCCGCGCGGTGCACCCCGCCGAAGGCGGGGACTATTCGGATCCCACTTCATCTGCTTCACCCCCTCAAATACATAAAAGTCGTCTATTCACCGCCACGTAAAGAAATACCTATGCTAATTTTATTGAAATTCTTCTAATATTTCTCCATTTAGTTCTTTTTGATCGTTTTTGCATTTTAGTTTAATTATTATTTATTTTTAGTTTTTCGTATTAGCATTTTTATATACAATATTTGGTGAACGATTTCCTTGGGCTAAAACAAAAACACTATATTATTTTAATATATATCCAATCAATTTCATTGGAAATTAAGGAATCTTCACGTATAGGATCCACTTATAAAAAATAAAAAAAACTATACTCCGTTTCTTTATTATATGATTTATTTACATTTGGTTAAGTACCTAAATAAACGTAGTATACAACCTCCCTATTTGAATCGGATATTATTCAATATTTCATTTCATAGGTTTTAATTTTTTTTCGTGGGAACCTATTTTCTTTTTTTTTTCTAAAATAATAGTAGCCTAAGTTACTCCTTATTCACCTATCTGCTAGTGAAAGTCCCAGTCACAGAAATAAATCCGCACAAGAATATGAGAAGGTAGTAATCAATAAACTCAGTAATGCAAATACCTACTCGTAGATTGACAACTAAGAATGCTCATTTTTTATAAATTAAGGTATTTGAAAACATTTTTTTGAAGTGAAAACTTCTTTAGCGGCGCTGTGTACTTTTTTTGGAATGGGTAAAAACTTCTAAATTCGCGTCAGGTCACGTGACCCTGATCGTAAGATTCGTAAGACGTAAAACGAAAGACGCGCGTTGTTGAGGACAGCGCCATCTATGCACATCGGGAAGAACTACGAGGGCTTCGCGTACTAACTACGTAGTTCATCCAACAACGACGGTAGTTCATCCAACAACGACGAGATGGCGCTGAACCACGGATATATAACTGACGTTTTGTTTATAAGACGATTCACAAAATACACTCGTAATTGTTCAAGTTTTCACTTCTGTCGGCACTACCGGAGTGCCAGGTTTTTTTTTATTGTGAGTAAGTATGTAGTTATTTTCTAAACAGTCAAAATAAAATGGCCTGAAGCGGTTGTTTTAATATTACAAACAGACACTCCAATTTTATTTATTAGATAAAGTTTTAAAGATTTTTATTTATAAGATTAAGTATAGATAGATAGATACTTATTAGTCCACTCAACGAATAAACCAAAAAGAGGTGTAGAGTGCGTGAGCTGGGCCCTGAGCGATTTCTTCAGAAAGTTGCTCAGAGTGCTTAGGGAGTAAACATACTAAAAGTCCCCGCGTCTAGGAGGTGAGCCGGAGTGGGGGGTATAAAAATTCCAACTTTTGAGTTTTTCGCTAATATCTATAAAACGGTGCGTCGTCGTAGAGAAAACGTATTTTTCTTGACTTGCTTTGCTTTGGCATTTTTATTTATTTACAAATTATCTTATACATATTTACAAAATAAACAATATAAAAAAAAAACAGTATTTTGTGAAACGGTGGGCACAGTCAGGAATCAGGATGGTCACAACAAATGATATATTTGCACTATAACACGTTTATTATTTTTTAAAATAGGATAGAGTTTCACTTACGGCGTTTGCACTTGGTGACGGTTACAAAACGATTGGTTCGAACTGCCTAACACAACGGTATTTATAGAATTCCTTATAGCTTAATATTTTGATCATATTACTAACTATAATAAGGAAAATTAAAGAACAATTATTAACAAAGAAATAAAAGAAATAAAGTAAGTATCTTAATCAATAATCGTAAGCAATAATTAATTTAAACTTAATACTTGGCGCACCGGAAGCTGACAACCTGAAGGCGCCATAATGGACATTCAAGAATTCTGATTATTTTAAACACCAAGCATAAATCAAACATAACTAAACAAATTCATAACAATTAACTATTAAATACTAAAATACTGACGTTAAGATTATTATTTAAATTAACTAAGTCGAGCTGGTATATGCAGGACCGGAAGTCGATAACACTCGGCCATCCTGTGCTTGACGTGTCCCACGGCGGTCTGCATTGACACTTGTGCCTGGTCTGCCGCTGGTATTCGGCGTCTGAAATAGTAAACAGTATGGGCAGTACATTTATTCTTCTAATTAACATGTGGTAAAGGTGTAGGAAATTGCAGTTCATATTAAATCATACAGCTTTTATATTATTGTGTTGTTAATAAGATTTCACACGGCTTATTTCATGTCGCTCAGTTTTTATTGTATATAATATACATATGTTGTATCTCACACAGCTTTTATTACTCCTATCTCACACAGCTTTATTTATTCACACAGCTTTATTTATTCACACAGCTTTATTTATTCACACAGCTTTATTTATTCACACAGCTTTATTTGCTCACACAGCTTTATTTGCTCACACAGCTTGAATTACCTCTATCTCACACAGTTTTAATGTATGATAAGCTTTTAAGCAACTGTAATTTATGAAAGAGTTTATAATAAATAAGACTGTAAATCAAATTTAAACAAGTGTTTTATTTTACTTATAGATTAGTGCTTAATCTGTATTTTAAGAATCATTCTACTAATGTATGTTATGAACCTACCCTACGTGTTTTTCATTGCAATTATGAATAGTTAAGTATAACTTTAATTAGCTTTCTAACAGGTCTGATCATCCCTATCGACTTCATGGTCACTACCACTACTTTCATCAGGTATAGACGAATTATAAGGTCGGAGGACTTCACCACGTACAACTGCTGAAAATTTTCTGTACCCTTTCATACCCTTTATACTACTTATCGTGTAACGATCTAACGAGTGATCAGCTTTGCATATTTTATATGGCCCTGTGTACAGACCGTTAAGTTTCCTAGTTACGTTCGCGCTTTCTCTAGTAATTCCTCCTTTCCATAACACTAATTGCCCTATAGAGTACTTAACGCATTGCTTATGAGATCGGTCGAATCTGTCCTTCATGAGGGTCATATTTCTATCAATACGCAATTTAGCCGCACATCGCCGTTCCTCAAGAGCCTTTGCTTGACCTTCAAAATCGTTAGCATCCCCTGTCGGATAAGCCGGTAACCGTGAATTGGAATGGCCGAATAAAAGCTTAAAGGGGGGAAAACCGGTTGTTGCATGTGGAGTATTATTTATGCCCCAAACTATATCACTCAAGTAATCATCCCAGGTGCACTCGCTGTCAGACATAGTATTTAAACCATTAATCAAAGTTCGGTTTACACGTTCTACTTGGCCATTTGATCTAGGGCTTGCAATAGCGTTAAAGACATGTTTGAATTGCATCTCCTCAGCAAATTCTTTAAAATACCTACTTGTAAATGCTTTTCCCCTATCCGTAATGATCCTGCTAGGATTTCCAAACTGAGAAATAATATCTTTCAAATGCTTTATAGTTTCAATGGAATTACAGCTTTTACAAGGTTTTGAAAATACAAATTTTGTAAACGAGTCTATAACAACGAGTACATAAGAGTTTCCTTTACGGGTCTTAACGAACGGACCTAAATGGTCAACATGTAGTGTGTGCATGGGGACAGCCGCCTTTTGAATTGGGTGTAGCTCTCCTTGCAATTTACCATGGTCCCCTTTTCCGTAAGCACATCGAAGACATGATTTGATATATTTACGAATAAACCTAGTCATGCCCTCAAACCAAAATTGTGATTTAATGGTCTTTTCACACTTATCAAAGCCAACATGTCCTATTTGATCATGGAATTTTTGTAATAAGCCCCATTTTGCTAATTTGGGTATAACAAGACGATGTCCGTTGATTGTTTGTCTATAGAGAAGGTCGTCTTTTAGTACGTAATTATTAGTTATATCATTATTGCCTGTGCCATTACGCAACTGGGTCAAGATCGACTGGATATTTTCGTCCTGCAACTGTAACGTTACCAGCCAGTCGGAATCGTCAATTAATAAAACAGGACTTTGTTCTGGATTCCTACTCAAGGCATCTACGTGTCTCATACGATCGCCAGGTCGATACTCGATTTGTAGATCGTAGTCTTGGATTGAAAGCCACCAGCGGGCTATGCGAGGAATTAGGTCTTTTTTAACTAAGGTAGTTCGCAACGCGGCACAATCTGTCACTACAGTGACAGGAATACCTACGAGATAAATTCGAAATCGTTTTAAAGATTCTACGACTGCTAATGTCTCCAGCTCATAGCTATGATAAAACTGTTCTTCTTTACTTGTGACCCTACTAAAATACGCAATCGGTTTCAGGACACCATCAGTTTGGTATTGCAAGAGAATACCGCCTAGTCCTAGCTTACTGGCGTCGGTATGGAGCTCAGTACGTGCATTTCTGTCGTAAATGCCTAAAACAGGTCTTTCAATGAGACGTTCTTTTAGAGTCTGAAAAGCAGTTTCTTGGTCGGAATCCCAAGTCCATTCTACATCCTTTTTTGTTAACTGTGTGAGGGGTCTAGCTATTTCGGCAAATCCGTGAATAAATTTCCTAAAATACGATGTCAAACCAATAAATTGGCGGATCTCATGCACATTACGGGGTTTTTTGTATTCAGCTACGCAGCGAATTTTAGCCTGTCCTGGTTGTATTGTACCTGCGGTAATCTCATGTCCCAAATAATTTACGCTTTTCTTCAAAAACGAACATTTACTTAAATTCAGTTTTAAATTAGCTTCTGACAACAATTGCAGGACTTCGCCCAATAATCTGAGTCCGTCATCTACCGAGATTGTCGGGAGCATTACGTCATCTAAATATGAAGCTACGTCACTGCCCAGTCTGCCTAAAACTATTTTGATGAGACGTGAGAACACCGCCGGCGCATTGGCCAGACCAAATGGCATTTTCAAAAACTCGTATTGCCCTGAAGGTGTTACAAACGCGGTTTTATGAACCGACTCTTCAGCTATTCTAACTTGGTAATAGCCTTGTGCAAGGTCTAAAGTAGTGAATAAGGATTTTCCAGATAAACGAGTTACCTGGTCGTCGATGTGAGGCAACGGATAACGGTCTTTGATAGTGCGTGCGTTGAGCGCTCTGTAATCTATGCATAATCTATAATCACCGCCTTTTTTCTTTACAAGTACTACTGGACTTGCATAGTCAGACATAGATTCCCTTACAACACCTGCATCAATAAGGTCCTGAACTTTTTCGTTAACAATCTCATTTTCCTTATAAGAAAGTCGATAAGGCTTGCAGTAAACAGGTTGCTCGGTTGTTGTCTGAATATGCATCTCCAGTACGTCGGTACATCCTAAATCTTTGGTATTTTCCGCAAACAAATGTCTGAATTTATTTAATAGTTGTAGCAATCGATTACTATCATTGGTTTCTAAATCACCTACATCTAAATCAAATAACTGTAATTCTTTGTCAGTAGATTGATCAATTGTCATTACATTCGTATGCGTACTACTATGTATATCATCAACTAGTTCCGCGCGCGCTACGAGTCTATTTGGTTGCCACTCTATAATATCATCCCCAATGTTAACTAATTTTAAAAAACAATCCCTCAACCTTATAAGTCCTCCTATAATGACATAAGACATACTTCCTAGCTCAAAATAAACAGAACGCATAAGAAAAGTATGGTTAGGATTAGCATCGACATAAACTTGTACAAAAGCGGTGCTTCGTTGTGGTATTACACTATGATATTTTAAATAGACAGGGAATTTTGAGATGAAATCGGTTTCATTCAACTGCATATGACATAGTTCGTCATTGAAATCAAATTTACACAAAAACTTAACAGAGTTCTCTGACGTAACTAAGCTTATGTTTCTCTGGTTTATCATTGATTGACCGATTATTAGATCTATATCAGCTAGTTCATTACTAGTTAGTTCAACATAACCACTCAAAATTATATTATCTATTTTAACATCAATATGAGTTGTTCCCAATGAGTTTGAGTATGCACCACCGAAGCCTTTCATTGTAACTGCAGAAGGCATGATTTTTAACTTTAAACTATTAGCTTGTGACACTGTGAGGATATTTAATTTACTGCCCGTATCGATATATGCAATAAGATTACGTCCATTAACTACCACTGCCTTTTTGTACAGATCTATGAAAATATTGTAGGTTGTAAACATGACGCTACTAACCTTTTGTTGCTGTTGCTGTGAAGAGCTGGCTGCAAACCAGCAGCTGGCGGCAGTGTGGCCCGGACGTTGACACACCTCGCAGCGTGGAGTCCTGCAGTCCTTTGCCTCGTGTCCAGGTCTTCTGCAGGCGTAGCATTTCTTCGGCAGCAGTTCGTTTTCTTTAGAATTTGGAGCAATGTTGCCCCCTCGCCTCAATGTTGAAGTCGGCCGCTTGCAGTTACTTGCTTCCACTTGCTTGTAGTTTTCTAGGGATGATAAATATCCATAGTACAGCTGCGTTGGGGTTTCGCACTGATAGGCTTTAGCGTTGGCTCTTATTTCCATTGGTAAACCTTTGATAATGCATGAAATCGCAGATTCACCGATAATATTGCATTTCTTGAGTAGGGATGCTTTTTCGTGAAAATATTTTGTCATTGTTTCAGAGTCCGTTTTTTTTCGAGCGAGCATGGTTTCTAATAGTTCGACATAATCGGTAGAACGTGGGAAGGCGGTCTCTAATTCGTCTTTCCATTCCTTCCAAGTGAGGTTATAATTTTCTAAGTCGTTATACCAATCACGTGCGGATCCACGAAGACGAATCTGCATGATGAACTGCCGATCCTTGTTGTCCCAACCGTATAAATCGCCAAATTGGTCAATCTTGTGCAACCACCCTTTGACGTTGCTTGATTTTTCATCTGGCCGGAATTTTGGTATAACTTCAGCATCGGTTTGGGTAACGCGGTGCCTTTTGCGTCGACTGTATCTTCTATCGGTAGACTCGTAGTCGGAAGAAAAAAAATCTGTGTTTTCGTCACTTTCCGACGACTCTGTTTGATAGTGTCTCCTTTTCTTGGCGCCAATTCCATCAATATATGGGCCTGACATATCCCACTTCTGACTGTGAAACGGTGGGCACAGTCAGGAATCAGGATGGTCACAACAAATGATATATTTGCACTATAACACGTTTATTATTTTTTAAAATAGGATAGAGTTTCACTTACGGCGTTTGCACTTGGTGACGGTTACAAAACGATTGGTTCGAACTGCCTAACACAACGGTATTTATAGAATTCCTTATAGCTTAATATTTTGATCATATTACTAACTATAATAAGGAAAATTAAAGAACAATTATTAACAAAGAAATAAAAGAAATAAAGTAAGTATCTTAATCAATAATCGTAAGCAATAATTAATTTAAACTTAATACTTGGCGCACCGGAAGCTGACAACCTGAAGGCGCCATAATGGACATTCAAGAATTCTGATTATTTTAAACACCAAGCATAAATCAAACATAACTAAACAAATTCATAACAATTAACTATTAAATACTAAAATACTGACGTTAAGATTATTATTTAAATTAACTAAGTCGAGCTGGTATATGCAGGACCGGAAGTCGATAACAATTTAGAAATGGCACCACTAATAAAGCGTCCATGCGGACAATAGAAATGGGCCCTCTGCAGCGAGCTAATCTATAAACGCATACTGATACAATTCGTTCATAAATATTTGCACTAACACAGCCAAACGCGCGTAGTCTCGATAGCCGGGCGGAGCAGCGAGCGACACAGCCACCCCGTCTCAGTGCTAACGCACGACTGCCGCCCGCGCCCGCGCAGAGCACCTCTGAACCTATATCTCAAAATGGGGCATTGTCTTTGCAACTGTTGATTGATTTAAAAACGCTATTTCAAATATGTAGTACCTCTAACCACCAATTTTTCAGTGTAAAAATATTTCCAAACATCAAAGCCGTTTAGAAGTTATAAGCAAATGTTAGCGAAAATAGCGTTTTGGTAAATATTTTTTTAAGGCAAAAGTATTAGCCTTATGAAAAAACCCTGTTTCAAAAATGCTGTACATGAATCTATAGCAAACATATATTTTTTACAGACCTTCTAACCAAACCGTTAATGAGTTATAAGCTTCATAAAGTGACCGAGTTACGGTACTAAACGAGAGTAAGGCCCTTAAGGCGCGCGGCGGCGGCGGCGTGGCGTGTAAATTTTTGCAGTTTGCAGCGACTATTCAATCACAGACTATCTCAACGTCAACATCAACCTGGTTCATTTCATATCTATAGGTACTTACTTTGAATGATTAAGATAAGCATCAATAGTTATTTGTGCAACAAGAGAGCAAAGTAGTTTTTTGCTGCGAGTGCTAATTTTGAATCCCGAGCGAGCGAAGGATTCAATGATTGAATCACGAGCGTAGCGAGTGATTCTAAAGTTGAATCCTGAGTGTGGCGAGGGATTCAAAGGCACGAGATGCAAAAAAACTTTGCTCTCGTGTAACACACATAACTTTTCACTTCAGCAGCGAGAACACTTTAGGAGATAAAATAATAAACAGGAATAGATTGAAATAACTATTCATTGTGAATCAAAATAATTAACATTGAAGGTAGATACCAATTCTATAAAATCTAAAAAATAAGATAGCAACACCGTCTCCGAAAAACTGCTTGCGCCCTTTGTAAGTCTCCATTCATTGAAGACATGGTATGCTTTCAGATATTTCTCGCGAGACTTCTCAGGTAGGAAACTTAATTCTGCATTAATAACTTGTTGTTTTAACTCTTCCGGTGTTAAAATACTGTTCTCGTCGCTAGTTTCACTCATATTTTACGATTATTTTAATATTTTTTAACTTATTCAACTCTGTACGCCAGTCACGAAATTTTATTCCCGCTCTTTTATTTAAATTAAGGCGTGTTCGGAAATAGCACCCATGATATTTTATTATTCAAAATATATTACGTAAGTACCTAACATTTATTGAAACTAGAAATAAATATTTACAAGTTAAATATCAGTTTTATTTGCAGTAAATACTTATTTTCGTTTAAATAAAACAATAAGTTAAAAATTCAATAAATTACATTAAAAGACATAATTTTCTTTTTGCTTTCTTTAGTTAGTACGAAATTCTGAACGTGTTTGTCTTTGAGGTCGAATTCAAAATCCGAACTTCGAAAGGGCTTGTCTTTGTCTCTCTCTCTTTCTAATGGCGGGAAAGAGATAGAGTGTGAATGTTTCGAATTGTATGATTAACCCAAAGTAGAATAAAAAAAAAATTAAAAAGTTACTTTGTCTCACTCAGTGAGCAAAATCGCATTTTGCTCACTGATTTCACGCAGCAAAACCTACTTGTTTGAGCTACTGAAGTGAAAAGATAATTACTATGCTGATTATGCTAAATATGCTAATGAGTTTTGTTTTTAATGAGGATGCCTATTGTGTATCCTAGATAACAAGCAAAAGGAAGTGTCCTAGAAACAAAATAACAAAAATGGTTTATTTCTCTTTGCTCAAAAGAGAAGTGGACGAATTACAAATCCAACAAAACAACGGCGAACTATGAAAACTTCGGGTAGTTACTAACTAAAAACAAAATATTAAAGGGGAAAATTGTGAGTTTTGTCTGTGGCTGGGTTCGGAGGCAGCGGCGGGCGAGGGCTGCGGGCAGCAGTCACATCGTTATCATCGCTAGGCGAACACAACCGTCCGACATCATTACATCAACTGCACTGTGTGAACACACAAATGTATAGTTCGGTGCTTTATTCGCTCACTGAACACCACACAGCCCTCTGAACTTGCTTGTTTCCGCCGCCGCCGCCGTTGCAATTTGCTATTGCATTTATAAGGCTTCATCCGAGTTTGAGGTATCACAAAACATGACTCTGGTGTATCTGCTTTCGGCTTTTTGTTTAACTATTCGCACGTCGACTGTAATACGTCTCACGTCGTGTGTTTGTTTAAAGAAAAGCAGTACAACTAAATAAAGTACTAGGTAGATACATTTTTAGCTGTATTACCTACAGTTGGTAGGCCCGTAGGTATAATTTGCCTAGCCTTTTTCCCAACTATGTTGGAGTAAGCTTTCAGTCTAACCGGATGCAGCTGAATACCAGTATTTTACATGGAGCAACTGTCTATCTGACCTCCACAATCCAGTTACTGGGTAATATTGTTATACAAGGGGCTAAAATGACCCATAGTATACGATACGAGGTAATTTTACTCCCGAGGGAGTAAATAAGATCCGAGTTATAATGGGTTTTTAGCGCCGTGTGTTACACTACTTTTCACTACGATTGCGAGAAAATAAAATAATCCAATACAATATCAAAAAGTTTATTTTATTAAAAATTAAATGTACAATTTGTACAATTCTGGATATTTAACCAGATGTTTTTCCCGGCAACTTAATTTCAGTCCTCTGTGAAGATAAATGTTGAGTTGTCTGTGGGATAAACGTGGGAGATACACGTAGTTCCAGGTTTGAGGGTTCCCTCGTTCGAATGTTCTGAATAGAGAATCAGCTGAGATGAGGTTGACTCATCCCTTGATGTCGATGGTCGTTGGCTAGTTGAGAGAATATTGTTGCGTTCTGTGATAAGCTGGGTGATATCAAATTTATTTTGAATGAAGTTCTCCTAATAGCCTTTCGCTACTTGATCGGATCTCGATCCACCGTGGCGTTTTGGCGTTGTTACATTTGCACCAGAATCCGCCAAGAGAGTTGCGGATGTTCTTCGGAAACAGTGGCCAGTGAACTGTTCCGGATTACGCAAATTTAGACAAATTCTCGATCTCTTTTGGCATGTTGCTAAATTTATTTTTGCCCATAGCTTGCCTTGTGCGGTTTCCGTTTTGATAGTTGAAAAATAATCTCGGCGTGCCCCACTCTACTCGACCGTAAATCTTGGTAGGCTTTGACAATTTTTAGAAATTCTCCACTTATAACGAATTTCCTCTCCTTGTCTTTGCATTGGGCAGATTTATGGCTTGAAGATGGATTCGACATCTTCCACTGTTATGTTAGCTAGTTCTATCCCCCTGCAGGCACCGCTGATCCCAAAAATTAAAGCAACCTGTAAAACAACAAAAAATAAGTGTGTTAAAACTGTATTTTGGTTGGTACCTCTACCTACCAATTTAGTTTGTTGCCAAGTATTTTTCATTTGGTGCCTTATTTACGAAATTGTCGATATCTTTCCTCGTAAAAACTTAAGATTTCTTGGCCTTGTAACCGGTGGATATTTTTTTCAGAAAAGCCGTCAAATGTACATGTTTCTTTATAATGACATTATGTCTTATCTGTATAGTTGTTCGTAACATTGAATATTATGTGCTCCAAAGTGTTCAACTGTGATATTTTTTGGAAAATTCATCAAAATACGTAAGAAAAACTCCTTCCGTAAGCGAATTTACTTGTTTTTCTGTCCTCCACTTCATAAACTTTTCGTAAGTATTTAAATAAATGCTTTGTGACCTTGACGGCAACAGATTGAAAATTATTTCTTTTCCTTTCTTTTCCATTTGCAAATTAGGGGCTCCATTCTCACTAGATGATGACATTTTTACTGTTGTAAAATAAATTACGGTCACCAATTCAATTTGCAATTAGTGAAAAATTCTAAAGATTTCGAGCCAAATGTCTTTTTTTAATTAAATTTCTTCTGTAGCCGCAACCCAGTATGATAGTGTACTCTGTGGCCGCAATGCAATGCACGCATTCTACAGGAGAGATCGCCGCTTTAAGTTTCATTTTCAAAAATAAAATGTTCTTTTTTATGAAACAGTAATAAGTCCAGTCTTTATTCATGGTTATTCTACTTTTGAATAAAGACTTTTTCGTTTTTGTAGGCTTGTTGGTAAGAGACAAAAATAAAAAAAAACTTTTCCCCCAGAGGAAGATACCTAAGTAGGCTATTTTTTCCTCGCTCTGGTACGCTACAATGACGGTCTTTTTGAGCAAGAGGAGTGAAAAAAAATATTTGAAGCTTTATCTTCATAAAAACAAAAATAATAAAAAAGGAAAATTTTATGGCATCAATATTATTTTGTGTTCACACAAAAGGCTAGTAGGTAAATTAATTAACAACGCAAAAAAAGAATCCGCTTTGCGTTGTATATTTTAATATACAACCCCAGTGTTAACAAAAATTACAAAGCAAAATTATTAATCATACCATAGTGCATAGGTACCTGTACACAAGTTGAGGCTAAGTATTATTTAAGCTTACCTAGGTAAGCTTAGATTAGATAATATTTAGCCTCAACTTGAGTACGTAAGGTAGGTACTTAACAAACAGGTTACATGAAAAGCGTTCAGAATCTTTTAATAAAATGCCTAAATGAGAACCGCTTTTTACATAAAACCACTGTTTAGAATCTTTATAGAAGTACTTATTAAAAATATTTTAAAATATTGGACATTTTGATCCATTTTCCTGTGCAGGAACGGAGATCAAAAGGATGTTTGTTGTCCGAGTCTCGATTCCGCGAATAAGCATTGTTTCAGAAAAGGCTCACAACGTAAAAATGAGTAAAATAATGAGTAAACTCAAGCTCTTACTATGCAGGCAGGCAATTCAAATTCAAAAGTTAGTACAAACCTACTACCTATTTCAAACCCAGTTAATATCAGTGAGTCGGTTTTTCCGAGAAATATGTTGGATTTGTAAAAACTTACAAAAACACTTTTCCTTTTTACATAGATTGCACTTAGTTGTAAGTATGTATGCAGAAAAGGAGTGCAGGTACAGAATTTAATTTTCTGTAACGCAGAACTAGGTAATATTTGCAGATCACACCATTGTTCAGTTCGGGGAAACAGCCTGCGACCTTTTGTGAGTGAGTGCCACAATGTACATAATAATAAAAGAATACCTATTACATATCGCATCTCCGATAAAATAGGGTTACAACTCTAAAAAGTGATTTACAGGAATATTCGGGTTGTTTTTCAGAAAAATTTAAAAACAGCGTAAGTAGGTATGCCATTAAAACCTATTTTTTGACGTGACAACGTCTAATAAATCAATGAAGCTGGCTGCACTCACGAAAAAACATGACTCATGTAGCGTTACCTCGCGGCCTCGCTCTGTAGCGTGGAGGTGTTCCATGGCGGCTTGAAGTGCAAGCGAATATTAACAAATGCAATGCAACTATTCCATCAGTATTTTCTTATGACGTTGTCACGTTCAACTATCGTCAGTAAACCGACTTTACAGACAACCGATTTTTTTAAAAGCTTTTCAAGTATGTATAATTTTGATCACATAAACGAAGCCACACAGGTCGATATACAGTATGTTAACTAACAGAGGGCGTTCCCGTTAACCCGCAATAGTATAGCATCCATACATGCTAAAAAAAATATTACCATTCGAAAATAAAATGTTTTAATTTTTTTTTATATTAAAATATTCACTAAAAATCGTAAATTGATACGTTAAGACGGCGCCTATGCAGCCCAACGCGAGCGATTTCGTACCTCTCGCCCGCGCCACCCCGCGCCCCCTCTACTATAATACGCAAAAGCGCGCGGCGCGGGCGGGCGGCGAGCGGCGACGCAGCAAGCGCGATCGACTGCGTGAGTCGAGTTCGAGTTTGAAAGGCGGCGCGACCGTGAATTTGAACTTGATTCGTATGGCAATAAAAATGTATTCGTAAAAAATTATGTCATTCAAATAAAGTTCAAATTCACGGAAGTATTTCCACGGTACGACGCGGCGACGGATCGATGTGTAAAAGATAACACAGCTAAACAAACGAGCTCATTGTCGGTATACAATACATACATAATTATTATTTGAAGCTCTGTTCATAGACCTGCAAACTGACATACCTACCACCAACATAGTAGGTAAATAGGTACTAGGGCTTCCATCCCGAGGCGCGAGTTTCGAAATTTAGAGGCTCGTGTTTTTTTTTTGTGGACTCGATACTATATAGACTGATCCGTTATTCTATCCTCGCGTAGGTACTCAATCTATATACTTACCTAAAAGGTTAGTATGAAATAAAATGTTATGTAAATATTCATCAATGTTTATTTATTAAACAATTTAATATGTATATTCAGAATATATAATACCATTACAATAACAATAAAAATCCCATAAAAAATAAAAGACAAAAAGGTTTCAAAAAATTTCGCGACGTGCAACGTTCGAAAGTATGTACTTATTACAAATATCGTATTACCGTAATAACAAAAAGTAATGTTCCCTAAACAAAAATAAACTCTCTCATAACATAACCATGCATGTACCTAGAACAAAATAATGTTTCCTTATAAATAAAAATATCGACCAAGCAAGTCGGGCCATGCATAATATAGGGTTCCGTAGCTGTAATTACAAACGACTGTAACATACTTTTTATGATGTAAAGATAAATAGAAGGCTATTAAAAGAGTATTGTTTGCTAAAGGCAAAGGCAAACCTTTGAACTAGGACGTCTATTGTCTATTTTGCAGTTTTATCTTTATTATTCGAAAAGTTATAATCACATTGTTCGCGAAATTATTTTAAAACAGTTTTTACTAAGTTATAGCAACGTGGAAGTTTCTAGGTTAGAAATGGCAGGGAGGATGGGGGGCACTGCAGTGCCTTGCAACGCCCCCTGGCATTGCAAGACAGGCAATTTGGCGGGCCATATTTCGCAAACGGTATAACTGAAAAAAAGTGATGTATTAATTTATATTACCCTCGTTTAAATAGACCTATTCAATTATACCCATCAAGAGGGGGTGCATTGAAAAAAATAATTCTTCCCCATTTGTATCTTTAGGCTTGTAAAAAAAACCGCCCAAGTGCGTGTCGAACCACGCACAATGAAGGGTTCCGTAGTTGGGAATGAGTTTATCCCAAGAAGCCTAACCTTTTCTCCCCTATCAACTCCAAATTATTTATACCGCAACCAAAGGCTGTTGAGGGAATAGAAAAGGTTTTTAATTCTTTAAAAAAATTTTAAGTCTATCATTCTTCTTTCGTCTGATTCTTCATTGATTTCTATCTGACCTGTCCTCTTTGTCTGAAAACCTACAAGATTAATGCATTTTATTACATAAATATAAAGCAGACAATAATAGCAATGCATGAATGTTCTGAAATAGTAGTACATTTTTGAAAAGCTCCGATACTTTCCCATGGCCAAAGCCCTTTCATATAATATGCCACTTGACAGAACTTGTACGGAACCCTAAAAACCGTCAAATAAAGAATATTCTCCTTTTTGAAGTCAGTAAAAATGCGAGAACTGCAATATTGCCTGTCGATCCATCGATCCATCGATCCGTCGATCCATCGATCTGTCGATCCGTCGATCCATCGATCCATCCATCCATCCATCGATCCATCGATCCGTCGATCCATCCATCCATCCGTCGGTCCATGGATCCATCGATCCATCGACCTGTCGATCCATCGATCCGTCGAACCATCGATTCGTCGATCCACCGATCCGTCGATCCATCGATCCGTCGATCCATCGATCCATCCATCCATCGATCCGTCGATCCATCCATCCGTCGATCCATGGATCCATCGATCGATCCATGGATCCATCGATCCATCGACCTGTCGATCCATCGATCCATCGATCCGTCGATCCGTCGATCCATCGATCTGTCGATCCATCGATCCATCGATCCGTCAATCCATCGATACGTCGATCCATCAATCCATCGATCCGTCGATCCATCGATCCATCCATCCATCGATCCATCCATCCATCGATCCATCGATCCATCGGTCCATCGATCCGTCGATCAGTCGATACATCGATGCTTCGATCCGTCGATACATCGATGCTTCGATCTTTCGATCCATCGATGCTTCGATCCTTCGATCCATCGATCCATCAATCCATCGATCCATCAATCCATCGATCCATCGATCCATCGCGATCCGGCGATCCATCGATCCATCGATCCATCCATCCATCGATCCACAAAAACACATAAAATTTCAAATCACAACGATGCTAAAGAAGTTTTCACTTCAAAAACATCCCCACTTTACGAGTACCTAAAAAAACCGATAGCGTAAAAAATTTTTTTTTCAAGATTTTATTTTACCACTTTGTCGGCGTGATTAATAATGTACGGACGCCAGCACATCAACCTACCCGAAACTGTCAAATTTTCGCAATCAACTTTGAACCTTATGCTTTAGTGATAAAGTTGAAAATCTATTAAAGAAATCTGACAGATTGTAGTAACTTGATGTGCTGGCGTCTGTACATATTATATCCATGCCAAATTATAAGTTTTCTAATAGTACTAAGAGCCTCTGAGCTAAACTGCGGACGGACATGGCGAAACTATAAGGGTTCCTTTTTGACTACGGAACCCTAAAAAAGAGAAAGCCATCATGGCAAATTTTTTTTTCTTTAAATAAAATTCATCAGTTTGAATAAGTAATATTGATTAGTAAAAATATCAGTGATTGAACTAGGATGATATTATTTTGATACTTATTGTATTTTTACCCGCATTATATGTATAGGTAGATAGGTAGGTACACACGGCTACGTATGAAGCTATACATTTCCAGTATATAAGCTGACCTCTCATTGTACGGGAAAGATTCAATTATGTTACATTATGCGATTTAAAATTTACATATATAAATACAAAGCATCACGCCTGTATTGCCCGATGAGGTGGGCAGAGGTGCGGGAATCGAACCCAGGACCTCACAGCTCAGCAGTAGCGCTTGCGACCGCTAGACCAACGAGCCAGGTAAAAAAAATATTAACGGGGATTAAAAATTTACTTACTTTTTTTCCCCAGGCAATAGACATTCGAAATACCTAAGTAGCTAAGGAAATAAAAGAATTGATACCGTTATATAAATCGGTAGTTAGGTACAGATGCCAGCACACCAAGCTACCCGAAACTGTCAAATTTTCCCATTCAACTTTGAACCTTATGCTTCAGTGATAAAGTTGAAAATCTATTAAAGAAATTTGACGGATTGTAGTAGCTTGACATGCTGGCGTCTGTACTTACTTTTTTCTTTCTTTCGTTCAGAATACGGAGTTGTTCAAACGTTTTGTTTTGTTTTTGTTTTTTTTAAAAAACGTTGTCCCACACTAGGAATTACTCCTGTATCGTGGGTGCGTTTACAAACATTTAAATTCACATACACAAACATCCAGACCCGGAACAACTACCTGTAGGCAATACAAATATTTGTCCGGTCGGGAATCGAACCCGCGACACGCAGCGCAGCAGTCGATCGCTCAGCCACTGCGCCAACCACGGAACAAACTGTTTTTTCTGTTCCGTGGCGCCAACCATGTGTCGTGTTTTCCGAGAGTTTTCTTTTTGCCCATCTTTATTTACACTAAATAATGATAATAATTTATTATGTTTACACCAAACGGGTTTAACTCCTTTTTACAGTAGGTAATACTTACCACTAAACAAAATAAAAATGTCGAAAATAGTCCTCTCTCTGTAATGTCGCCAAACATAGGTTCGTCCTCCAACAGGTGCCGTAGCAGACTGATTGAATAAATTGAAAAGGATGGCGCTATTACTACCGCGTGCAAAACAAGAGACAGAAAGAGAGTATGCTCGCTTAGAATAAAATGACGCAAGCGCCAAATCACTGGATTGCTAATTACGAGGAGAACGAGTAGAAAAATAAAAAAATAATTCTGCACGATTTGAGATAATATTATTACCTATCTATTAGTTTAAAAATCATCATTAAATTCCATAGGGTTTCAGAGATCTAACTCAAAATAAGTGCAAAACGAGGTTTTTTCGTTATTTTTTTTTATCGAGATTTTTTTATCCAATCGTGTTTTCGCTTCTGCAAATTTAAAGATTATAAGTCCAAGTTTAATGTGTCCAAATAGCAAACTCTCAAGTCTTACAGATACCGATATCCAGATCGCCCAATATCACCAAAACATCATAATATAGACTCTTAAAGAAACACTCTGTACACGCGTACTTGAAGGACAGCAATGTCGGAATTTATTTAATTAAATAAATTAGAATTAATTAAATAAATAGAGTATCAATTTACGATTTTTAGTGAATATTTTAAAATAAAAAAATAAAAACATTTTATTTTCGAATGGTAATATTTTTTTTAGCATGTATGGATGCTATACTATTGCGGGTTAACGGGAACGCCCTCTGTTAGTTAACATACTGTATATCAGATTAACCTACGCTTGCCGCGGTTGGTCTGTGGATGGATGACCAACTTCACATACCGTGACCCCTCCGTGACTCGGAAAGCGTTAACCCGTTGGTCCCGGCTGTCATTCGCAGATCTTTGACAGTCGTTAGGGGTAGTCAGAAGCCCGAAAGTCTGACAACCAGTCTTATACCAAGGGGTATCGTATTACCCAGTAACTGGGGTTGTGGAGGTCAGATAGGCGTCGCTCAATGTAAAATACTGGTATTCAGCTGCATCCGGTTAGACTGGAAGTCGACCCAAACATAGTTAGGAAAAGGCTAGGCAGGTGATGATAATTTTGATCACATAATAATAATACATACATAGTGTAAGAATAAAGACTGATTATCAAATCCCTGAAATTATTTTCGCTTTTCTGAAATCCAAGTTTTTCGAGTTGTAACTTGTATCGGAGGTGCGATATAATGTGTAGCTTAGTTGTATGTATTTACAGATAAATGACATTCGTATTTAAACCAGCGATGAATTACCTATAAATATTAACTGTATTTAATGAAAGCCTGCCTTGATTAATTCCAGGAAAAGCGCATCGGATTTAAATACATACACATCGTTGCTCAAATGGGAAGAGATTAATCAGTACTATTATTGTGTCGATTGTGAATGATATATTTAATTTTATTTAACTAGCAAAATGTGGGTACTATTGGTACACCTTTGCCTAATCCTCCGGAAAAAAACAGAAGTTCTAAAAATTTAGAAGTAGGTGAGTAACTTTCTTTCTTAAACCAAAAACCTTTGTGCAATACTTTTGTACATAGGGCATTCGTCAAATAAAAACAACCAATTTATTGTTTCATATTTTTTCCTACTCGGAAGGTACCTTATTTTCGTCGATGGGAGTACTCCCATCGACGAAAATAAATAAATTTTTAGAACCTAGACAACACATGGACAATAAAGTACATTTTCAAAGAGAACTGAATCATAAACTAAAGGTACTATACATAATTATCTAAGTAATAGGGTTTATCATAAAAGATGCATAGCACCCAGCCCCGGATCTACGATTTTTTCGAACCGGGGCAAAACCTTGATAGTGGCGCCCCCTCCCTTCAGTGTTTGAGAAAAACTTGCAAATTGTTGATTTCCACTACTATAATATGTGATTTCACTAATAAATTACATATTTTATTAACGCTGATTACTCGCAAACGCAATCAACCACATAAACAGTGTTGTCACTTGACGTTCAACTGTTTGAATTTGTTCGGCTCGGCTCGTATAGATATGTGACGGGGATTCCCCTTGGCAGAAAGATCACGGACACTACGCACGCATTCAAAAATTTACTTGATCTGTTAAGATGCGTTCGTAAATCACTTAGTATGTGTTCAAAAACTAACTGGGCGTATGGAAATAGAAAAGTTTGTTTTTCAAGCATATTATATTAAGATTCGATTACTTGTTAAAAACCTATGAGATTGTAGGAAAAGAGGCTTCATTTATTTCGAATTCTTGTCTCAAGGATTTGGCGCCCCCATGAAACTGCCGCCCGGGGCAGGTGCCCCGGTTTGATCCCCCCTTAGATCCGGGGCTGATAGCACCCTCTAAGTTAACATGCACATTTAAGTTGAAGTTAACAGAGCCCTAATTACTAGACGCAAGCTTTAATTTTGCATACAAAATAACAGGAGACTACCCATGCCGTTACAGCTCATCATGGCCTCGAATCTTGTCAGTCTTTTTAATTAAAACATCAAAAACGTGCACTTATCGTATGTAGTTTCAGCTTCAGTTTTATAGAACAACCAATTTCCTAGATCGCTTCCACTTGATAACGATCCGATGTACAACACAGCTTGTTATTCTTTCATTTTGCATAGCGATGCATTGAACAATCAAATATGGATAAAATTCTTCCGCGAATTTTATGGTTTGCAAAACGAAATAGATAGGTATTTTTTTCCCAGAATTTTTCAAACGAATTAATTTCAATTTTGTTATTGAACTCATGATACAAATTCTTGTTATGCTTCTGTAGCGTACTTATTCGGTATGCCTACTGTTCTGAATAATATTGTTTCCTGGAATTAATTAGGGCAAACAAAATAAGTAAGTAAAGTTGTTTAATTTACAATATGTGAGAACCACGGAACATATTATCCAAGTTGAACCATCTAGTGCCTCATTGAGTATAAGTTCGTTTCCCGAGGCAGTCTAATCTAGGTATGAACTTACAAATTTCAAAGCCAAAGTTAAAACATTTATTTCAATTAAGTACATAATTACGTAGTACCTTTGTACTCAAATTATAACCATTTCATATCCCTATGTATTTTACTGTGTGTACATAAATTATAAAATAAAATAAATAAATAATTTACAACTCGCCAGTTTCAAATAGTCGAGAGGTCTGTCTTGCTGTCGAATTAAAAAGTAAGATGTTTGCGTAGATTCTTGAGGATATAAGAGAGCAAGAAGTTCAAAATGTATATTATACATTTAATAATATCAAAGATGACTAATTAATGTACAGACGCCAAGCACATCAAGCTACCCGAAACTGTCAAATTTTCCCAATCAACTTTGAACCTTATGATTGAGCGATAAAGTTGAAAATGTATTAATGAAATTTGACAGATTGTAGTAGCTTGATGTGCTGGCGTCTGTACATAACTCTGTCATTATAGTTAGGTATTGGTACCTGCTTATGGACATTGATATTCCCTGCCTTCACCGGCTTTTGTCTAGCTATGAATTAATGCGATAGGCCCGAGTACTAAGTAATATCTAGGTAGGCTATGATAATGAAACATAGTAAGTAGATATGTTAGGTAGGTCCTAACATACCTACTATGTTTCATTATCATGGCAATTATGTATCCCTGTACTACGGAAGCATTGATGATTTCTGCGAAATCACTCATATGAAACGTTTGGCACAATGGTGAACTATGAGCTTGTCTATGCGTTAATCCATACTAATATTATAAATGCGAAAGTGTGTCTGTCTGTTTAGCACCTCTTCATGCTTAAACCGCTGATCCGATTAGATAAAATTTGGTACAGAGATAGTTTGAGTTTCGATATTCCCGCGGGATCGACACTTATGCGGGTGAAACCGCGGGGCGCTACTAAATGGTACATAATTCATACATACAGTACATAAGTTCGATAGCTGGTGGCGCTTAGATTTAAACAGATAACTTAAACATAGTGATTACATTTATATATGTTTTAGACCCACTGAAACAAAATACCTACATCTTTGTTGATCTGTACCCAAGCATTTAAGTAGGTTGTTCCTTAATTAAACGAAACGAGAAAGGGCTACATTAAAATAACAAGACGAGCTCCGAGCAGACAGATAAATAATATAATATAAGCGTATTGACGACGCAAAGTTCTCGGCGCGTGAGTCAAAACCACGTAAATAAACGGACATGACACCATCACTGCCCAATGTTAAGAAAGTCCTTGTAGGATAAAGTACTATTTAAAGTCTTGGTTCCCAAGCATACCTTTTATTTAATATTTTAATAGACAAAGGCTCTCTCTGCCGTATTTATCGCCCTTTGTTGACGTCCAAATCTCCTATTCTTGTAAACAGTCTTATCAATTGTTGTCTTCGTCACCGAACCGAGGGTATTTTGTGAAAAACGTTTTGATTTCAGAGAGCGACTTTTGATTGTTTGTTGTATTCTATAAACAAAAGTTACAGAGCTTTTGTTTGGTGCTTAGGATGCTTAGAAATTCACAAATTCAATTAAAAATATAAATAAAGTAGAACATCGAAGAATAATCAAGGATGCAATTGAAGCGCGATATTGAAAAGTTAGCCATTCAAATGTAAGTTAGGAAATAAGAACGCACGAACTTTCTTTGTAAATTGAATCAAAAAACTTTCGAAGAAAAAAAACTGAGTTCAACAGGTTGGTTAGTTACCCGATAAAGTAGAAACTTTTCGTCTTGTTCATTAACAATACAACACAATTGTTACATGGAACTTTTTAACATAAGTTTACCAAGTTTAGGTACTGTCCGCAACTTCTAAGTGCATGTTGCAAACTTGCAAGTATGCATGGCCGCCTGCAGCTTTGTAATTAAAGTGATGTCATCTAAGTATAGTTAATTAAAGTGTTAAACTTACCCTTAATGACAGCTTAAGGTTTGTTGTTTATACGTTGGTAGGCAGGTCGGTGGACACGCGTGGCGGGAGTCGTGTGCGGGGCGCGGGGCGGGCGGGGCGTGCGTTGTGGCGCGGCGTCGCGACGGCACTACCGCGCGCCGCCGCCGCCGCCCGCCCGAGCGTCCGTCCGCCCTAGCGTCCGCCCGCCCCACGCGCCGACAAATTCCTTGCTGTGATTAATCGTCGAGCCACCTGCGGAGCCTTTTGTATATCGTTAATGTATTCGGCTTGGTCTCTATAAACAATTTTGAATAACAATGGGGTATATAGGACATTTTCCATCAAATTCACATTAACTTTCTATAGGTATTTTCATATGTACGGTAGCACATTTATTATAAGGAAAACTCGTCAAGAAATAATAAGGAATTCGTCAAAATACCACTTCAATTTGGCTTAAATAATGCCCAAAAAATACCTACCAATTAAGTTTAATTGTGCATCATGTGTACAAAACTAATAGCAGGTAGGTAAGTAGTCATATTCTTACAAAGATGAATCCTGAACACACTCTGATAAAGTTTTATAGTTTACTTCATACAAAACAAATAAAACAAAGTCGTTTCTCTTTAGTTGGTTGAGTAATGACTGTGAGAATGAGGGGTGGGGGGTGGTGAACGGAGGTTTTACTCGTAAACGTAACAACTATTAATCTGTGTGGTGGAGGAGCGGAGCCGATGAATGAGCTCAGGATGGGACAATGACAGCTTCCTAAAGCAAGCAGGTCTGGACGCGACGGATGCGGACGGCCTGCCCGCGACCTAATTTATTTCATTAAAGAGATACTATGACGAATGATGCTACGCAGATAAATTATTATTAATGTTGTTTCCTGGCCTGTAAGTAGATCACGTAGATTGAAATTCATAACAGGGTAATATAAAAAAAAATAAACATTTTAACATGCTGGAATGTACATAGATAATAAATGGTTTTCACAGCTTAATAATTAGTTCTAGAAAAAAACACCATGACAGCTGCAGAACGACAACGCATAACTTACGGAAAACGACAAAACGATCCCGAAAAAAATTCAACCGAATTTAGAACCTCCTCCTTTTTTGAAGCTGGTTAAAAATATGAAGAAATTCGTAAAAAACTTGCAAAGAGTAGGTAATCTATCCAAGTTGTATCTTACTACAAGTTATATCATGTGATTAAAAAACGGAAGCCTGTGTGTTTTTGTCCATAGTGTGAAATAGCCCTATTAGTTTTTTTATGTAACACCCGATATCCGTGAATCCGTGGTAACACCTATCATTTTGTAACGAAATTAATTTTTGTTTCTTTTTGGTGACTACCTGCAATTTATTTCAACACACACACTGTAAATTTTCTTTCGCTGTCTGCCACGGTGGGTCTACCTATAACTCACAAGCATGACTTCTTAACGTGGGGCTCTGGGTTTGATATGTAGCTCGGGCATTATTGGATCTTTCTTAGTAGCAGCCCCAGAGTCTGGAACCGTACCTATCCGGTTAAGGGCATAGAATATTGCAATGTAGGTGTAGGTACAAATACACTCCTGCCTACCCCCGGGGTACTAATACCTAATACTAAACGCGATTGCACATCAGATATTTTTTGTAGGTCCTACAAATGGGTCAGATATTTTTATTGTATTACCCATGTTTTGTAGAACGTGTACATTTTGATCTCTCCCGTTTCATTTAGGTCCTATTAAAAATCGGCCACCGATTGTATGCCGTCTGCGGACGCTCTTAGTCTTCCTATTTCAATTACAAAGCCCCGAATTTGGTCGAATACAAACAGCCTAAATCCTAATTCTCGCGTAACCTCGCTGTGGCAAAGTGCACCATATCATATGAAATCATGCACGGCAAACAATCCCGCTTATGAGCTGCCGAACTGATAACGGCACATTTACGAGCGCGGGGAAATTGAATTTTTGGAAGTGTCAATGTTATGCAAACATTTATGATAAATCGGAGGTAGGGTAGAGCTACTGATACTCCCGCTTAGGAAAGGATAGGTACAGATCATTGAAATATATAAAAACGAATCGATAACATAGAGCCTTAACCTTTAAAGAAGCTACTCCCCAAAAAGAGTGATGACTTCGATTCCCAGATCGATTAAAGAATTTAATCAATTACTATTAATCTGTACCTATTTTATACAGAGAAAGAACAAACAATGTCGACCACACGCTTGCTCTAGTGCTCAGTGTAGTGTATTGGCTGGTGAAAAACATTAGGTACTGCTGGTTCATAACAAAACTGTGATATATTTATGCGGGCTTTACACACCTGTGTAAAGCCCGCATAAATATATCACAGTTTTGTCACCTGATTTTAGCCACAGGGCGAAAATCGACTGTCTATATAGCAATTCGGCTAAGCCGCAAGTGAATAAAATCGCAAGTTCCAAAATTGAGTACCTACTTAGTTTTCGACTTTTGTCGTGCGGCGACAGGTCGCATGCAGCGGGTGACTAAAATCGACCGTGACAATGCTCAATCACAGGGTCAGTACTTATCCTTATCTATGATCACAGGCGATCGCCCGCCGCGCCGCATGAAAGTTGACATTTTGATGCAAAATAAACTATACACCTGCGATTTTTATCGACCTGTGTAAATAGGGTGGCGATTCGGCTTGTGAGGCGATTTCATTAGTTTTAATCTCTCATTAATATGGTGTAATAGACAATAGTAAGTATATTTTATGTCTTGGTACTCAATTTTCTAGATTCATACCCACAAATATACCTACCTGTTACATAGAATAAAGAACTGCGGTTGTAACATCAAGCAAGCACAAGTTTCTATGGATTCACTACACCTCATTTTTATACAGATTCATTACACCTCACCTATTGATTACTCATGTGTAATTCATTTCATTTTCACATCAAACTAGCGACAGAATACAAGCACCATCAATATCATCGCAGGTATATGCTTAACATTTGTGTTGGGTTCGTACAGTATTCCTGGTATGATTATGATCATTCTATTTCAGGTTGAGAAGTTTCGGAGATGTAGGTAAATACTTAAACGAAAAGTAACGCCGAAATATCCGACTGCTTTTAAATGGGTTCCGTTTATGATTGGCTTATGCGCAATGAGAGTTCTATTTAGGACTTACCTACTTGTGGTAAGCAGGATCAACAATCAACCTTGAAACAAATGCCGGCTATTGACCAATGATTGTTTGGTCCCTTTGTAGTTTCTGCTATTGAAGCTAACTATGGTACAGTCAAAATATAAACACTTCAGTCTTTTTAATCTCAGTTATTGAGAAAAATATTTGTTCAAAATTGCATTGTACCTACTTCTGCTGCAATTTTGAACAAATATTTTGCTCAATAACTGAGATTGAAAAAAGTGAAGTGTTAATTGACTTTTGTTGCTGACCGTACACGCCAAACAGTTTATTTGACCACAGTAGGCAAATCTTGAAGGCCAGAACGTACTACGGTGTTTCAGCCTCCTATTATTAGAGAAATAAAGGGACTAGGAACTTAAAATGAAAAATAAATATTTGTGTTAATATTTATTAGCTACTATTATATATAGAAGCCACAATTGCTTATAATCTTTTTTTAATATAAAAACCTTAATATTTACAAACGGATGAGAATAAAATAACTTAAGACAAAACCATATTTCTTGCGATTATTGCAAAAACTGTCAGATGTATTCCATACGGTTTCAATCACGGCCACACAAATACTTAAATAGACATTTTCCTGCTACCATAAATATCCCATTACTTACAGACACAATGTCCTACCAAATGTCAGTATTAGCGTCAGTATTGGCTTTATATTGAAAAAGATTATGGAGGGAGCGCTATGGAAAGGCGATACAGCATTTTTATCGCTCTCTTGGACTTTTATGTCATTCTAAAGACAATTGTAGGTACGTGTAAATCTTTGTAAAACTCCAATTGTGCGTTTTCCATGACTAACAACAATATATAAAATAAAACATAAATGTATTTGTAAAAAAGGATGTCAAAACTAATCTTATTTAAAAAACTTACCCACTAAATTACATTAATTTGCGTTTCTACATATCAACTTTAATATTTGAAATAAATAATATTTTTCTTTTACACACTATATATTAGTAATGGCACTAGTTATTATTCATGTTATAACAAGGCACAAGGGCGAATGAGGGAAGCTGTAGAAACGTCGTACAGATAATATATAAGACGTCGTATCGGAGATTGACTGATTACCTCAACGAATCTGTACGTAATATTTAACTTACGTACTTTATATTTTATAAGATTACGATTATTAGTACACTGCGGATTTTTGAGAGTGTTCGGCGTTTCATCGTAATAAATTGATGTTCTCAGAACTTGACTGAAAAAATATATACGAAATACGTGATCACTCATAACATCAATTAATTTCAGACTTTCCGCCTACATCATTTATTCAACTTTTACGTCAATTTATTTACAGTCAAAAGGCAGACTACAATACATCTCACTTTCTACCTTATAATATGATTTCTATTTATGGCAGTGAGTAAAATAGTCAATTGATCAGACAAAACAACTTTGTTTATACTCGCACAGTTATACGTTTTAATGAGTCAATATTCGACGAATATGATATGAATATATTAATATTTAAGTAAATTGCTTTTAAATTTTAATGTTAATAGTATTATATTTACGATACAATAATATCATGTTACCAAATTGACTCAACGATAGACTGACTTCATGCTCATAGATTCTTCGTAAAGTCTTACAGCAAATGAGATTTAACAATTCAGACGCTAAAGTCAAGTCCCTTCCTTTTAAATATATTAAATGTTATTCCCGATTTAGTCAGTTATGTAAATTAGGATTACTACCGTCAATAATAATAATTATAAAACATTATAAAGCTCTAATCTACAACCTATCGAACGCGGTATGGTCTTAATATAATGAAAAGAGTGTTTGTTTTAGCACCCCGCATCACGTTCGATTTTACGAAGCTACACACAAACACATAAGTACATACGACATACATTCACACATAAGTACAAAAAGCGTACAATATACATCCTGAGATTAAACAGACGTGATAATTATATAAAATTAATATTAAAATAAATGTAAGGCATAAATACAGACTGTTTTCATTTGTTCTATATAAATATTTATACGAAAATGGAGATAAACATGATCAATAAATACATTACCCTCCTATGTGTCGCGTAGTCGGGTAAATATACGCTGAAACGTAATCAAGTAGGCAGGTAATATTTTAGCATTTCGCGCTTTCTTTTATAAAATTCTATTGAAAGGCACATTTTTAAGGCAACTCTCTAAACAGTTCTAATATATTATGACTCTAAAAACTTATATTTGAATAAAAATTCTATAAACCACGAAATTTCATTGAACACTGACAACTTGATAATTATGTAAATGCGGCATAAATTATTGTATATTTTGAGACGACCATTTCACGTTTCTGACTATTTATACACAATATTATTATTTTCCAGCATATGTAGGGTTTTTGAAGGTCGACGTCGCTTGCTTGTAAATGGGGTTCTCGCCCTAGGAAACAAAAAGGACACAGTGAATACAAATACATTCATAAAAATTCGGAGATATGTAACATACACCAACCCGCAATCAATTGACTCGCGTCGTGGATTTACGGCCTTCACAGGGTGGAGGCCTCAGTCCAAGCAGAAGAAACATAGGTTGGATATGTTGTTGCAGGCTCGAACATAGCAAACGATATATGATATAACATTGAAGTACTGATTTCTTTGTGAAAGGTCTGGTGCGTACTACTCGAAACTAGCGCGCATGTATCACCAGCTTTATATCTACTTACCAGATGTATGAACGTGGACCAAGCAAAAGGTGGTCCCACGTAAGGATCACAGCGCGTAGCCTTCTGTATATTCCCATGGGAAAAGGATGTGAGGCCCAAATGCATAACAATTAAAAATATTCCCGAAATGTGCTATATAAAATCCAGTTTTATGGCCCGCTATAAAAAAATTCTATGATATTTATTCTCAAATTGCATGTGCAGAATTTTCCTTACCGTGTCCCATTTGGCCATCATGCGTTCCTTCTCGAAGCGCGCGAACTCCCTGCGGTCGTGGATGGTGGTCGCCATCTTCCACAGCATCAGTAACGCTAGACCCACAAGCACGATCGCCGCGATCACACCGAGCACAATACCCAGAATAGGCACCTATGAGTCATGAAATAATAGCAGGTGAATGTGGGTGTACGTTTGCGGCGTTTTTATGTTTTTTGTATAATAACAGGATAGGTGGTGGAGCCGCGATTTACGAGTACAGGTCATGGGTTTGAACCCAGGCAGGCATAAATATTGTGCAAATGATTTCATCACCACTGCTCTTAAAACGGTGAAGGCAAACATCATTAGGAACCAGCGGTTTTCGAGCCACAAATTCGAAGATATGTCCACAAACCCGCACTGGTCCCTGAGTGTCCCTCCATTTTTTTTGTCTTTGGTCTTTACTCTAGTGATATTAATAGCGGGAATTTTTTGAGTATGATACCAACCATTGCGTAAGTTAAGAGATTAGATAAGCTTTTATTAAGATTAGCTAAAAAACAAGAAATATTCTTATGAAAAGTAGGTTTTAGCTGTAAATGCAAGTATAAATAAAATTTACATTGTATTACGAATTCTCCCTTAGTCTGTTGCTCATTCTAGACGTTGTTGGAAAGGTTTTGTACAGTCTACAAAATTATGGGTACCTATATTATTGTTCTTTAAGTTCAGCCATATTTATGTATTTGTAAATTGAATGTATAAACAATTATGACTAATATAATATGATTAATATCCTGTGACAAAAGAAACAATCACGCTTGAGAGTGAATTAGCGTAAAACGTATCATTACTTCAATTAAATATTATATACTGCTAAATATAGTGATATTCGTCCATACCTTCTTAGGGCATTCTCGCTCCTTTTGTGCTCTAATAACAAGTTGCTGGTTCTCATTGTAAGAGTAGACGTACACATACAAACAGTCTTCTTCGTCGTAGAATGAGCACAGATGCTCGTTTCGAGATTCGTTGGCTGAAATAAAAAAAAAAACAAATATTAAGGTAAAGTTAGGCATCGGTTACGCGCAGGTAATGAGCATGATACGATTATGATTCATTGCGTATGACACACTAAACGTGTCAATGCAGATGTTGACACGAGAAGCGTGTCATACCTTTATTTCTAAAAACGGTATGTAGCTGTAGAGCAGGGATGGCCAACCGGTCGATCGCGACTATTAGTTCAGTCGATCGTGGCAAGGAAAAAAATAGGAATGCGTAGAACAGACTGCGCAACGTAACTAATCACTAACTGCTGCACACATCATCTTGTATCATTTTTCAGTCGTCGTTCCGTCACGTTATTTATCCTCTCTTCTATGCAGTTTAGCTCTCTTGTTTTCGGTGCGCGATAACAATAAGCGGGAAGCGTATGGGACGCTGGAGTGGAGCGTGGGTGGTTGTCAATCCGTCAGTCAGTTGACGACAGACTAGCGGAGTTACGAGTGGTTACGAGTTATATTTTCCCTCTTAATAAAATAAAAAATACTACATAATTGTGTACTTAAGATGCTGTTTCATTTAAGATTTCAAGAAGTATGTAATTGGTAGATCGCCCAGGGTATCGGTCAGGGAACAGTAGATCTTGGGTCTAACCAAGTTGGCCACCCCTGCTGTAGAGCATATCAAAGGGCAAAGGGAAGAACTTGCAACCACTTCCTTATTCCCGTCAATGAAAACCACGAAGAAGTCCAAAGGATGTAAGGCAATGGGCATTGTACTTTTTGTGGTGTGCAATTCCGAATATTTATCTTTTTGTATAATTTATTGAACTTACGCAGAGGTCGTAAGTTTAATCAGATAAGCTTGCTAGATTGCGCGTTATCCGCTGTCATTTAAATTGTTTTTACTGTGCTATTAAAAAAAAAATCCTAACGAGTAGGTAGTGGCTGTCATATTTAAATCCTCTAAAATCAAACGAATATTATAAAGGCGAAAATTTGTGAGTTTGTGTGTGTTTATATTATGTTTGTTACTTCTTCACGCTCAAACGGTTGGACCAATTTTGATAAATTTGGTATGGAGGTAGCTGACACCCTGGATTTAACATTGCTACATTTTATCGCGATATGCCCACGGGATCGAAACTTATAAGGGTGAAACCGCAGGACGCAGCTAGTAATCTATAAAGTAGTATTGCCTCACCTTCAATTTTGCCTTCTTCTACGATAGGGAACAGCGCACAATCGCCACAGTTGTTAGTATCGGGATTGTACTTTTCACCTCGTTTGTGTACCTCGCACAGTACACAGTCTTTGAACTCGCCGCAACGGCCGGGACAAGTCTAGAACACATTGATAATGGTTTAGCTCTCTTGTTAGGAGTTAATTAAATAAGTATTTTTTTGTCCCTATATGGATACTTACAGGACACTTTTCACAGTATTTGCCAGAGTAATGACGGTCATCATCAACATTACACACACATTGACCGCACACACATTTTCCGTTTCCACTGCATATTTCGTTGTTTTCTGTAACAAACGTAATGATTAGCGGTTCAATTATCGGTAATTACCTACCACATTGATTAAGACAATTAAATACAATTACTGTACTGTAAACGACACGCCAAGCATCTTTTTGTCGCAAAAAAAAAAACAAAGCTAACGGTTTATTAAACGCCGTATAATTTTCATGATTGCTTAAAATGCAATTTTTTTTACCCTTCGAACAGTAATGACTACTTCAAACGCCACTAGTAAATCCTGCGTTTATTATATGAAGGAAAAATGAATCCGCGTCTGTATAAGTTCATGGTCTCAAAGGGTATGGTGGAAAGCCTTCTACATGTTTAGTTTATGTAAAGCCAGGGAAATTAATTATAAAGCAAATTAAATACCCATTTAAATTGTCCGTATAGTCAAATCTCAGCTGTGATTCTGTGACAGTGTATGAAACAGCTATCACACGGCAAATTGACGTAAGGTATGACAAAATAATTTCCCTGACTGTATATCAATATTCTTCTTACCAGGCGATCGGCAAGGCGTCTGATCCTTCAAACACTGGCATGCTGGCCCAGTGTACTCTGGTGTACAGCTACACTTGCCACACACACATTCACCATGCTCAGGGCCGGAGCATAGCAGACCCTTGTTCATGTCACATGTGAAGTTATCGCACTCGCAGAACGGGCCGGAGATCACCTGGTGGAAAGAAGTAAAGTACAAAGTTGGTTTCTGCCGACACGCAAAGCAAGTGATAGGTAACATATTGCGCTCCGTTATCATTTATTCCTTCCTTTAATTATGGTTAACTGGCTGTATGGGCTCAGTTCCCCTTGCCTGTCCCAGAAAGGGACGAAATGAACCAAAAATAATTATGGTTAAAACAAAAAAAAAAACTCGGTCAAGGTTCATTTGTTTTAAGCACGAGTAAGTTTATATTACGTGAAGGTTAAAAAAAATTATAACGAAGCGCGATATGTTATCTATTACTTTCCTTTGCGTCTCAATGGCTCCTACTTTACCAACTCAGGAGACATAATATGTAACTGGCAAGTAGCTAATATGATGATTTAATTTAACTCCTTATGGTATAACCCCCCAGGTACAGGTCATGCCTCACAATGGACAAGAGAAGAATCCGACATTATAAACACATCCATATAATGCTATAAACTATTAAACAAGTCACAAATACTGAATATTTCTCACCTTTTGAGAGTCATCCATCTTGTTACACTCGCAGACACCACAGATGCATGTCCCTCTGTTAGAGCACAGAAGTCCGGAGCTGGCATTAGTAGGCCTGCAGCCACGCTCTTGTTCGGCTGATACGCCGCCGTGGGCCGAACATTCGCAATTCTTGCCGAAGCGGCCGGGGTGGCACACGCATACTCCGCACGCTGACACACCCTCGCCGCTACAGACTAGGGGACTGTCGTTGTAGGCCTGAATGTAGAACCGAAAGAGTTATTGATGTACTTATACAGATGTTTTTTGATATAGGTGCCTTGATATCTAGTTTTGGTTCAGCATAGGCGTTCGTTGAAAGTATACGCTGCGTAGACGCAGCGCGAACGTGACGCTAAGAAAACGTGAACGCGACGAGGTTACATTACAATCACGTTACTGCCACTGTAGTGCAAATGTGACTATTGCTGGAAATTTACTTTCAGTAGTATAGTGATACTTCTGCATATTACATATTTAATATTGAACAGATCACGGTACATAACCGATATTTTTTTTAAATCTAGAATATGAAGTAAGTACTGATTTACACATGACAATTATCAAATGACTACAAAGTGAATCTAAAGTAAATTGTTAATAACTCACAAAATGACTAGGTTGTTCGCAGGGACAGTCGCAGACCATCTCAAGATCAACGGTGAGGCTGTCTGAGATACCGACGGGCGAGATATCGAAAGTCTGCTTCCACTTGTTGCGGTCCTTTGGGCATTCTTTGAGGGTGACTTCAGCTGTGAATTCTACCACATCTCCCACCTACAAACGTATGAAACAAATTAGTACATGAAATCCAAAAAAATAATTTTAAATAACTATTTTTGGGTCCATACCTTTAATCCGTCGCATTTGTTCGTCTGCGTAAGTTCTTTGCCGGTAAGACAAGATGAGTAATACACTATTTGTACAGCATCACTCGATGAATCTTTCATTTCCACCGTTGACGTAATTTTCTGCAAATAATCATAATGTAACCTTTATTTTTATAACTGCAATAAAACGTAAGGTCATTGATAAGCTATTGTCCTACACATCAGAGTTACAAATCAAAACGCTCTTGGCCAAGGTCGGGATAGATCCATATTTTCATACTCCTATGGTTCCTGAAAACCTACTCTTTATTTTGTTGTAATTTCATTATAATGTTGATTGTTTTTCTGTCAACAAATCATTTGTACTTGACACTCGACCACCTATGTTGTTATTCAGTAGTGCCAGACGCGTTATTACGAATTTTACGATTTATTATTCAAGACAGTATTTACAACAAATACATACAATGTTATAAAAATACACATATAATGCTATAGCTATTTTTAAATCATGGTACCTATTTATTTTATTGTTCTAATATTACGAAGGCTGACCTATAAATGTGTAACTAAAACACTATCGCGAATTCCCCGCAAGGGTACCTACCCTGTATTTGCGTATTTATTATCGGTCCTACTTACCTAAGTAGGATCGATAGTAAATATGCAAATACAATTATTAATATGTAATTAATATTCAAAATTAAATAATAAAATTAATGCCTTGTAGTATTAATTCCGCATATACCGCTACTGTACTTACATCAAGTTTAAATAAAGTGCTGCTGTATTTAAATAGCCTCCACAAATGGTGATACTTATATTGCTTCTGGCGTTATCTTAGATAGTCAACCCCGCTCTAGCCTTGCTGACTGGCTTTGCTACAATTATTCTCATATTTCCTCAATACTAAAGAAGAAGAGATGCTACTCTCGTCAGGGTATTCTCAGTAGCAGCTCTGAGTATGGACTTTTGACCGGTTCATGGCAGTAAACTCGCTCTATATTACATGGGACTTAAATGGAAATTGTTGGTGTAACCTGCATTCGCGACTTATTTGCTAAATATGTAAACAAATATGAGTTTATGGAAAAATAACTTTAATCCCTACTCAATAAAGTTCAGTTTACGCTACAGCTTCATACAATTTTTTAACTTTTTCAATAGTACTAGTCACTCTGAAATCAACTTAATAACCATTCAAATAAAGCTGATATTTGTTTAACTTGAAATAACATAAATTTCTATAGACTTTAGGTACTATAGGTACATCTCGGCCTAACCGATCAGTGATTAATGGCGTGATGTTATATTATGGGTTGCTACTCACGTTGTACTGTTCCCGCACAAGGTCGACGATATTATCAGAGTCGTTGCTAAGCACTCCGGTACTTGATCCCTCGATGTGCTTGCTCAGCTGCTCATATACGCTGATCTGTTCTGCCGTCACCGCGAAGATCACGTTGATGGCATGTTTCTTAACCTACAAACATACGTTATAATGTTACTAAGTGACATTTAGTTTATCGTAATTATAGTGTGTGAATGATGATAAAGTGGGCTACGTATCCGAAGATCTATGAAAATATGGGTTGATGAAATATTTCAGCTTGCCAGAAAGAATAGGCGAAAAATGGAAGTACGAAGTAGTCATGATTGTGGCCGTTTATATAAAAACCTCAAACATACGTAATAGCCTGCTATGCACGATTTTATAGGGAAAACCACATTCCCCGTTTTATACTTTATGGACAGTGAATCTGTTAAGTATGAAAGTGACCTATTCTTTATTAGGTGTAACATGAATCAAAGGTAACGGAAAAACTAGAACCAATTAAAAACAAAACACATACCTTATGATTAATCTGTGAAATACTGGGGTAATCCTGCAACGTCGAGTGTGTGTAGGTATTGTTCGACATATGACATTCGCCATCGTTAGGTTGCACGATACCGCCGAGCTGCAATTGAAAACAACACTTTCTTTACAAACCATTTACTTAGCATGTATGTCGTTCTATCTGTAATGGCGACTTTTGTTGCATAAGATGCGATAAAAGTCAGTAGACATTTTGGATAGCAAATGGCAAAATATCATTGCGATATGCTTCTGAAATCCACTGCATAAAAAGTAAGCCAAACAA
The DNA here is from genome assembly GCA_927399505.1 of Luperina testacea. Classification (NCBI taxonomy): domain Eukaryota; kingdom Metazoa; phylum Arthropoda; class Insecta; order Lepidoptera; family Noctuidae; genus Luperina; species Luperina testacea. The sequence goes on from OV656758.1 coordinate 10,623,941, forward strand.
TATATATTTTTTAATGTTTGATATCTAGTGTCAGAGTTTAGATAATTTTTTTAGAACTAGTTTTTGGGTCTTTTTCCAGTTAGAATGGACTATCTAAATCCGTTCAAAATAATAATTTTACCTTTCCGTCTCCAGCGTAATGGAAGCCAGCATCCGTTGAGAAGACAAGCAGTCTCCTAGCCTGGTCGCGCCAGCCTATCTGTTGCTTGCACACAACCGCTTGCATGATCGCGTCGAAGCCTCCTTCGGGTGCGTCCAAATTACCTGATACGTCTGCATTAGCTACCGCTTGCTGTAGTACGGGAAACATACAGTTAAAGACCCAGGAATTAAGCAATGTAGTGCTAAATACCATGCAGTAAGTACGCGTTTTATTTCAAGAAAATTAAAAAAAAGAAAAACTTCCAGAATTGGTTCTCTTAAACTCGACCCATAAGGTCGAGTTTAAGATCCCTGAATAAGAACACCCCTCCCACTGTCTTATTATATATATATGTTGTCAAACCGCGTCAATTTATAGCATTTCCTATTTTTCTATGGGAGGTCAATGATTAATAAACGGTGTTTATGGGATAGTATGATGAAGATAACTTACCTCGAAGAAATTAGTATCAGTGCTGAGCGACATCTGATTTTGGTATCCATAAGGAGCTGCACATCCTTCACAAGGCGATATTAAACTGAAAATAATTACATTTAAATTATCTGATCCAATACCATTTTAAGCCATCTATTTAATAAAATATTTGATGACTTACTTCTTGGGCACAGTAGATACGTAAGGCATGACTAGTTTATCTACAAATGAGCCGAAACCGATTCTGAACATGGAAGTCATGTTCCTCATGGTAGCAGAGAGCAAACTTCCCAGTGTACTGAGTTTCTCTTTGTCGTTCTTCATAGATCTACTGAGGTCCATAAGATAGTATAAGTCGACGGGATAATCTTGAGCCCTGGAGTAAGCAAAAGTAAGCTTCTCCGCTTGGTCTGTGAAAAAAATATAATTACATGTAGGATTACCATAACAAGCTAAATTCATCAGGACATTATGTCATAGATAATTAAAAAAATAATTAATGCATACAACTCTACATTGAACGCAAACTGTTTATCATAACTAGTTGTGTTATGTATGACTAATTACTTAACTTCCCACATAGAACGGTATGAAAACAATGTACTTACTCATTCTTAAGATGAGATTCGCTCTCTGTGGTTTCATCTGTACTAAGCTCTCACCACCAGCGGCTCCTCCGGCCGCTGCTGATGAGGACCCTGACGCTGAGAAGCCGCTTCCCTTCGAGCTATAAGATTCTTCGAATGATGATGAACCTGCGGCCATACCCATTCTGGACTTTGCTGAAAGAAAAAGTACCGCATGTAACCAAGTTACTAGAAAAAAGGGAAAATCATTAGGTCAGTTCCAATCAAATATACTATCAGTTACCTCTACTCAGTTCAATATTGTACTTGGGATCGACAATGCGCTGGTTGTCCGGATTGAAGATGAAGGCTTCATTGCATCCTGCGGTTCCGCCTCTCTCCATGGCAGGGTTGAAGCACCTTGGGCCATTGAACTCTGCCGCGTAGCACCATGCACAGCTGGCAGTGCGAATGCAGTCGCTGCAAGTCGTCTTACTGGAACAGGGGTTCTGCGCCAGGAGTTGTTCCGCCCGCTGCCCCCAACATACCGCCAGCAGGCATACCCACAGACATAGTCGTAAAACAGTCGATCGTTGTTTGTACATTTTGTAGTTATTCTATAGATTCGTTTTCAGATCAAATTCTGTAACAAGGACAATTTCAATTTTAACAAAAGTCTGTGATTTAAATTAATTTACGTTAATCGGGCAATGTATTGCGGTTGCATATTAATTGTTATATTGCCCTAGTATACATATAAAAAGCGTTTCAGCGTACTCATAAAAAGGCATAACTTTCTACTTGCGTGACCCAGTATTAAAGACCAGAACGTCAGGAAAATTTATTATAATCTTGAACGCAATATATTTTTGTAATTTAGTACGTTACCGGTATTACCTAAATAAACTCGTGTAAGCTTCATATAAAATGCATTACGAGTAAACGCAATGGAGTATTATAGTCTCTCATAAATTAAACAAAAACCTACATAATGATCATGCCTTATAATCCCCGACCGGAATCCCTAATAGATGTGTATATTTACTATCGGTCAGCCGCAGTAGATACTTCGATACTAATTGCTCATAATTATGTTTAATCAATTATGGCTGGTTTATCATCATACTACCTACATAGTTACATACGTACGTTTATGTTAAGTATTATACTAATATTATAGAAGTAAAATTTGTTTGTTTGTAATTTTGTATGTAGGGGATCATCTATGGAACTACCGGTCGGATTTCAATATATCTTTTTGTATTTTATAGCCCAATTCTTGGGGAAGGCTATAGGCAATTTAACATCACACTATGACCCTTAGGAGTCGAGCAAAAACGCTACACGAAAACTATGAGATAGGGCAGGAGACGCGGGCAAGGATGCAATGCGACGGGATGGGTTGAGGGAACAAGAAAATTCACACGAACAAAGTCGCGGCCAGAAGCTAGTGTTTTATATGCAGACAATACGCATTGATTTACTTATTTGAAACTAGTCCCCTTTAACCATAGCTTTCCTGCTGAGTAACTGAAGATTGCACGAAACAAACGCTAGGTTGGAAATAACAGGCCAAGGTCTTCAATACAACTAGGTCAACGGGACAACTAAAAGGATAATTTTGTTTACAAATTTATAAAACAAAGCAGCATAAGTAGATGAATACGGTGGTATAAATAAAGATTGTGTTAATCCAGTGACGAGGATTTAGACCGCACTATTAGCTGTAAAGTATGAATGATTGTACGACGCCGTCATCGGCTCACAGGTAGTAAATAACGTTGAGTAAACGTTATGATACGGTTGGGACATATGGCCACCTGTGGGCGGCGGCAGCGAGTGAGAAAGGGCGCCGCCCACGCAGAGTCGTATCCAGTCCGCCTCGTCTATACCATGTTCAGAGTTACTAACCAAAATTATATTGATATCAGTTGATTGAAACCGGTGGGTTGGTAGGTAAATGCCTAACCTAGCTATGTTGTAATACTTTTTCCTTTAATATTACTTTTTCCATATAAATAAATGAGCAATTTATTATACACTAACGCGAACGTCACAAGCAGCAGTCTAAATAAGGCCATGTGTTCACCTTGTTGACTTGAGTTGCAAACAGCATGTTAACAGCCATAAATGCTTATCTTTCCGCATAAGATGTAGGAGTCAAATAAAAATGAACTAGGTTGCTTGAGATGTGACGATCGTGCGAGTAGGTAGACGATTATAGAGTGCAATTTTAAAAGCAAACTTATAAACCGACTAAAGAAGCTCGTAAGATGTGAGATGTCCAAAATTTTGTAATTAGAATCGAATAGACAAATTGTTCTATCACCTCAAGACTCATTAAAGCAAATACCTACGTAAATTATGGTTTAAAAAAATTATATGTTTGAGTAGGCTGTAGGAACACCGACCAGCAAAAAAACCACGCACGATAGCTGAATAGAGATTTCAGTAATCATTGTAGCTGCTCTTGTTTGCACTTACATATTGACACCGGCAACTTGATAAGTCACTTATCATATCACTGGATTAGCTCACGTAGTATAAGCATCACAGTTGTGTACTCTTCAGTCTTCACAATAACTGTTTATATAAAATATTTTGTAAAACTTATATTTATAGCACTTGTAGCTTTTAGCTCCTTTTGACTACAGTTAAACAAATAACACATGTTCTCAGTTCACCAAACTAAACTATAACCCATAATTAGAATTATGGGATTTTTATCACAATTATAAGATTCTAACTATTTTAATCAGTCTCAGACCAGTAATTTTTACAAATTATATTTGTAATATTGTTTAACACAGAGCGACGTGCGCCCGCGCCGGATACACGCGTGACTAATTGTACAGAAAATAACTTCGTCAGCGGGTGATACAGCGAGCGCCGTCACAGTTTCTTCTCGGAATCGATACTCAATACACTCATCAAATTATAATCAATGCGACAGGGCTGGCAGAACTCGTAAAGTCCTGCGAATATTTAGGTCATAGTCCTTTAGATTATCCCTACAAATGTGAACCATATTGATCATGTAAGAAAACGGTTCCCTGTTTAACTAAGATCGTACTTGGAAGATAGCCATCAAGTATGTAGTTCATGACACGTTGTAAAATCATATCGTTCAATGGGTGTTCCTCAAGGTTCAATACTGGGGCCAATCATTTTTACGCATGACCGCGCATAACGGCAGTGTCCAGGTTTCGTTTATAAAATTAATGTGTTCAACATCAACCTACATCGAACATGATCTGCCTTATTTGCTTTCAGATCCACAAAAAAAAACGGGCAAAAAAGTCGGACTCGCGAACCGAGGGTTCCGTACCATCATGTTTTTAAATTTTCATCGGCGAGGCCTATATTCGTCCGAGAATTTTAACACTGCACGCTGCGGTGTAGAATATTGCAGTTTTAGGTCAGCGCCATCTCTTGACCGATAGTGGAACTAATATAAATTTCGTTGATGATTTCTGAAAGTGTGCTATGTAGAGACTTCGTTTTATTTTTCCTGTAATCTTTACATAAACTTCTATCACATAGAATAATTTCAGATTTTGCTCTTTGCAAACTTCGGAGATAAGGGGGGACGGTATTTTTTTTTACTTTTTCATCAAAGACGAAAAAAAAAGGAAAACTGTTTGAGAATGTGCAAACTGTGCTCTTTCATATGATACCCTACATTCCCTAGTAGCCCCACGTCAAATTTTTCAGACCCCCTTTCCAGTCCCTGTTGCAAAAAATATACATAATATGTATTTTTATTTCTCTCTTATTCGCAAAATAGTTGGGCAAACGTCATCTAAAACTATTCCAAATTTCAAGTTGATAGCATTAGTAGTTCTTGAGATATCCAGCTGTGACAGACAGACAGACAGACAGACTGAGTCTCACCATAAGGGTTCCGTTTGATGTTAAGATACACTGTTACATCTTAAATATTAGCATCACGAACTTTCAGAGTCAATCGTTAGCGTATCCATAAGACGACCTCCAATTTTGAAGACAAACCGGTGCTTCTGTAGGTCGACTAAATTACGTCATTAACAACTCTGACCGAGCAAACGATGATTCAAGTTGTGATATCGTAAGCATTCTTTCGCTTATACAGTAACATTTGATGGTCATGCGAACATTTAAATCATTAGTTGGTCGCATTTGTGAGTAAGTAACCTACAATCGATACTAAATTATGAACAGAGCTACAAGGAAAAGAAACAGGCTTTTCTATTAAATAGACTATCTGTTATTGTTATTAGTTTGTTTGATAACAAATTTTGTTTAGTTACACGTAAACTAAACACAGACTTCCGTAGTATTTGTAACGCAGATTACGTCATATTTTGAGAAGTCGCGAATTACGAACGGGACTCATTTAAATAGCATGATGCGCTTACTAGGAAATTGATTAGCTAACAAGTATAATTGAACGCAGTACCTACAAAGTTCCGCAAAGCCTTCAGCGGGTTTCCTTATATCGACGATAACGGTGAAGGGGTGCACCAGCCGGGTCATCGACCGCTCCTGCTTACTTTGGCGGGCGCGGTGCCGCCACTATTACCCCACGACATGGAACGCCATGTATGGAAGAGAATCCCCAATTAAAACGTTGCATGTTTTTTTTAGTGTAGGATTCTGCTACATTTTTTAATCCTTTGGGTTCTCTTAGAATTTTACATTCTAGGTAGGTATTGTTCCTTTTTTCTTGTCTGTTTATATGTGTGTACATAAACGGTTATATACCTAAACGAGAATTGTAAAATATTCAATATTAAAAATATAAAATTTAATAACAATAATTTTCCTTAAAATATGACTAAAGGCATGAATTGGATCATAAGTTTTCAAGTGAATATATAAGTTACTAGCAGCGCCACGCGGTTTCACCTGCGTAAGTTTCGATCCTGTGGGAATATCGGGATAAAAACTATCCTATGTCCTTTCCCGGGACTGTATACCAAATTTCATCTAAATCGGTTCAGCGGTTTAAGCGTGAAGAGTTTACAGACAGACACACTTTCGCATTTATAATATTATAGTATGGATTAAGGGGAACTACCTATACATGATGTTATGTGTTGAATTTCATGTTATGAACACATTATTTGTCCATTCATAAATAAGGAACATTCTAGCATGAAGTTGATTGCTTTGTTGAATGGAAAGTAATTTATTAAATGAAAGTTAAATTAAATGGAAGAATCCAAATAATTATCTATCAGATGCATCATTAATATGTGAGTCATTCTAATTACTTACATGAAAAAAAAAATAAGAATACTTAATTATTAAAAAGAATAAAATTATGAGCCAGTATAGTTACTGGAATTAATATTTTAAATTTCAGTTTGATAAAGGTATCATAATTATGTCAAATTCAAATTATTTATTACAATAGTCACAATTTGTACAAGAATAGAATAGACTGTGACCCTTCAAACTAGGCACTTGCTTGTATCTTGGGAGTCAGTGTTGCGACATTTTGAATTTAAGTGGTACGTAGTGCATAGTGATTTAACTGCAAGACAGTAAAAGAGAAACTAAAATTTAACTAATCTAAAATCATATTAAAATAAAAAATAAAATAAAAATACACTTAGAATATAACATTGCCATCAGCGTGAGATCAAACTAAGCAAAATAAAATCAACAGTGTGAGATCAATTAAATAGCGATTATTGCAAGACAGTGCATATGTGCAGCACTGCTTGTTCTAACTTATAAAGTAAACATTATAATAACAGGATAAAACTGAGCTGATAAGTTTAAAGTTAACAAAAAAATATCTCATGAAACCAGGAAAGAACTATTTTAAGATTTACTTGAACTCTAATATTGTGTTGATGGCAATAGGCTCGCCTCCTGTTACATGATGGGAGTCATGGGACTTAAACAGAACTGATATATTATATATGATTGGTACAACTCTGTCTAACCCTTCGGGGAACACAGTCATGATTTTATGTTATATTTAATTTCAACATTATGCGAGTTAGGCTTTTTTTTTTTTTTTTTGAGGATGGGAAATCATCAAATGACCCCTCCCGCTCTGGGTGGAGCGGAAGGGAGTGTCAGACTCTTACTGACTAAAACCCACCCGTGTTCCTTCCTTAGCCCTTTATGTTCCGAGCCAGCGGTAACCCTTTCGGACAATCCTGCTGACCCGGCAGGCTTCGGCCCTGACGGGCCCCTCCGTATGATGCTGACATCTCTTTGAGGCGCGCGTGGAACACGTACGTACGCGCCGTCCGGCACGGGCCTGGTCCTGATCGGACGGTGAGCTACCCATTACTCTCCGCCCGCAGGCCCGCGCCTACGGTGGCCGGGAGTCGTCGCGCGGCTCCCGACGCCCGGAGCATCTCCCGCGGCGGCTGGGACGGGAGGCTCCCTCCCTCAGCCGTCCCGCCGCCTCCTTCGCTAGCATGACTGCTTCGCAGAAGGAGGCGACTGCCCCCCACTCCCTCTCGCCCCGGACCATGGCTTGAATCAGGCCCGGACGCGAGAGGTCGCTGCCGCTGCCGATCGCCTCAACGAGGACACGGCGTTGCTCCGCCCAAGCGGGGCAGAGTCTATCTATCTATCATGGGTTTAGGTTTCCGCACTTAGTCCTTGAAGTGGACCATTGTACGTGAGCCATGGTGGCCGATTACTCCAACCAGCCCACCTCCCTCCAGAAGCAGATTAGACTTCCCGGTCTCCTCAGGGCATCCGCAAGGGATGTTGGTGTTCCCAGGGTCTCCTCGCGAATCTTGGTAACGCCTGTGCACTCAAGAAGCACATGCGCCACCGTTTCCTCCGCCTCCATGCATGCTCTGCACAGGGGACTGTCAGTGATTCCCAGGGTATGGAAGTGTTTATTTAGTGAACAGTGTCCAGTGATGGTCCCCGCCACCAGGCGCAGGCTGTCTCTGTCCAGGCGCAGAAGGCGCCTGGTCAGCTTTGTATCCAGGGATGGCATAGCTTCCTTGGATTGCCTACATCCTGGTGTCGAGGTCGCTTGTATTCGAGTGTGATCCTTTAACCAGCTTCTTAGCTGCTTGAAAGGAATGGGCACAATGGGTTCAGGTCCGTAGGGTCTTGTGCTGGATCCTCTTCTGGCAAGTTCGTCAGCCGCATCGTTTCCAAGTGATCCACTGTGACCTCTAATCCATTGTAGCATTATCGTGTTGCGATTTAGTACCGTGATTCGTTCTAGGGCCTTATGCGGGGCAGACCTCCACCGTGTGCTCCACCGTGTCCTCTGGGCGATCCTGGCAATGGTGACACCCGGGCGTTTCCTCCCGCCTGATTATGTGCAGGAACCTCCCGAAACTTCCGTGTCCGGTGAGGACCTGCGTCAGGCGGTAGGTGAGGGCGCCGTGACGCCTCTGTAGCCACTCCTCAAAGAGGGATGCGAGTTAGGCTTAAGTACTGTTTTTATCTTTTTCACAATAGCTGTTATGAGAACTAAAGCATCAATTTTAAAAAAGCATACCAGGTTAGTGTTAGTATCAATATTGAATGCATATCACTGAAGCACATTTAATTTATTAATATACATCAATTAATGGCTTAGCGCAGAGGCTAGTAGTCCCAATTTTAGCTGAAGATTTCCTAAGTATTTTTCCCTTCTTAATTAAGATGAAGCTAGCTGGTTGTTGTCATTTACTGCTCTTATCAACAATATCTTGGATCTAAAGCTGTTCCCAAGTACATTGGGTTTGATTGAAGTGAGTCTGTTCATGTTTTATTTATACCTCACTCATTTGTGTACTTAAATATTTTAACGGATTTTGACCAGTGTTATGTCATGGGACAGGAAACCCGAAAAGGACAATTATTTTTTTATAAATTGGTTACAGTTTTTTTATGAATCATAAACAAATAGGGGATCATGTCGATAAAAGTTTACTGTTGTTATTTGTTAAAAGTTGAAACCAGTGGTTAGTGGTGGTATTAAACTTCGAGCCAATTAAAAGATAAGTTTTAATATTTTTCCTGTAACTGGTTTTGTAAAATTACATTGTTTTAGGGCGAAATAAATATAATTAGGTCGCTCGACTCGCTCGTGGGCTGACCACTCGGCTGAAGTTTACATAGTTTCAGATCAATACGGAATACTTATAAGATTACTAATTACAATGCAAGTAACACTTACCAGTGCTTTCCCGTTATAAACGATGCTATATTATGGTCAAACACATTTTAATTCATTTTACTTTTAACAATAAAATCCCAAGTTCACAAAATGTACAAAATATATGAATGAGTGATTGAAGCAAACAGACAAATCGTTCACAGGATTACTCATCATTCATTCCGGCTATGGGAGTATGGGCTGGTATGGGCACGGGCAGAAAACTCAATACATTCATTCAATTATTTTACTGAAGTTCAGAAACTACGTTTTCAAAGGATTTAAGGCTTCTCTAAGCAAAGTTTTTTGTTTAGTATGGAAAAATGATAAACCGTGATTGTTCTTTTTAACATTGTTGACTACCTCGAACTGCACATTTTATATTTTCTCACATATTAACAATTTAGAAAGCTATCAGAAAAGATAGAATTGACGATGTAAGAGGTTTTGAACGCAACGTAGTTCCAAATCGATTTTGCTTCATTATGTTGGTTGCACGTCGATCGTTCAGCCAATGAGACACTTCTGGCCTTTCTTCTTCGAAGAATATGGCCGACATTTTGATATTGCTGTCATGAAGATTTTTCAGTGACAAAATTTTAACTTTGTAGTTCTTCATGCACGGTTTTATGTTCCCAAATCGTTTTATTTTTTAATTGCTTAGACGGAGTGTAGTGTAAGCTATTTTATTTTTTGAAAATGGCAGCTGATCGCGAGATTGCTGCTGAAGACAGCATCAGAGTGGTTTGCCGATTTCGGCCACTGAATGACTCTGAAGAAAAAGCTGGATCTAAATTTATTGTGAAATTCCCTTCAGGACCTGATGACAATTGCATTTCTATAGGGGTAAGTGCAAATAATTTTAATGTCTATTGCTTTCCCCTATCATCGCCCTAAATTAGATCATGATGACTAATACATTACGAGTTGTTCACCTGCTACGAAATGGCCTTTCTTTTTCATTCCGCTTCGATGGTTATGATTATGATCGTGTTAATTCAAAGAATCATGCCGAATAATCTCTGCATGAGTACAAACGTCTTTGTTTTGTCGAAAATCAATACAAATACCTCCTCGACCTTGACCTGAGTTGGTATACCACGATTTTAATGGTTTTATTTTGTTTAGTAAACTCAATTATTTTAGCTCATTACCTATTTCCAATTACAAGATGAACAAAATAAGAATGGTTTCTCATTGAATTTTCTACCCTCTCTTTTATGCACAAGAACCTAATGTACAAGTGAAGAATCTCTGTAAATAACTATGTATTGCAATAATTATAAAAAAATATATCAAACATTTATTTTCTATCTGGCTACTTTATAGATTCTTATTAGAAAATTCAAATTCTTTAGAATACCTTGTGTTTATCAAAGATATAAACCTAACTATATCAAGAACAGTTGGCCTCACTGACCCTATAATTATTACATAATTTATTGCATCCTATAAAGTATGTAATGAACTACTAATTAGAACTGGATATATTCACATCCAGTTATGATTGAAGCAAGTAATAAACATTTCAGTAATAATTATTTTCGCATCCAGTAAAATCAAAACATAATAGGAACTGACACCTGACAAAAGAAACCAGGTAAAGATAATTGGGGTAACACATTAATATGAGGGTAGTCTTAAAGATCTTAAAAAAACTAGTAACAGTAATGCAATAAATACCTCTAAACAATTTGTTTTTTATGTGTTAAATTTTTTTGATGTAACATTATTACCTACTCCATTTTTAAATATTTTTAAAAATATAAAAAAGAACAGCCTGCTCAGCATAAAGAAAAGGGTCCAAGATAAATGTAAATAGGTAATAATTATTATGTTTTCAAGAATTTTGTTAGAAAGCAGATTGGTTCTGCATTATATCTCAAAATGTATATATATGTTATATGTCTCAAAATGTTTGAGACAAATAACCCAGTTTATTGCCTATCTAGGTGATGATGTCAGATACTTATGTTGACCTGATTCATCTTGGGATGAATGTACAGTCTATCTACAGTATGTTTTTGCTTTAGACTACACAGGAAATATTTGCAAATGAGGAATCTATAAATAAACTGTTCAATATGTCTACCAACACCAATAGGTACATTGAACCTTGTTAGTTAATGTTCCGAAAGCGGAGAATTGTTTGAACATTACTTTTTACAATAATTAAGTGATGTTTCATAAAATTCTCACATCTTTTTTATCTTTTAACCGCGGCGCCTCAGGACTCGGCCCAGAAAACGATGGCGTGATGACCTGGACGCGTACCGCGAGGGCTGGTTCGCGGTGGCGCGGGAAAAGAGCTCCTGGAAGGATTTGGGGGAGGCCTTTGCCCAGCAGTGGGACCATATAGGCTAAACCAACAAAAAAACACAAATATCTGAAGGCATTTCAGTACTTTTGCAGCGTGGCAATAAAATTCTTGCGAGTCTAAATCAAGTAGAAGTCAATAACCCACAAGTAAAATGAGCATGACTAGAGAGATCCTCTTTTTAATAGCAAGCCTACATCAAGTACAGAATAAATTAGCCTTGGAAGGGAAGTGCTTGTTTAACATCTAATTTTAGAGAACATGAGTCAATTTAACTTGTGACCATACTTTTCAAAGTTATTCATAATTTCAGTATCTTAGTTTTCATTTTGAGTGGATTCAGGTATTTTCTTACAGAAAATGATAACAATACAAAACAAAACAATCTTGATATTGTTATGTATGAAAGCCTTTGGCCTTCATGCTACATGTTGCAATACAACATGTTTTCTTTTTCTAACTTAAAATGGTTTAAAACTATTTAATATTTCAAGTTATAAAGCACATACCCAACATCCTTATGTGTAAAATGTTAAGAATGTTTTCAACATTGTAAGGTCATTTGCATAATGAAATGCCAGCAAGTGACTAACACTTTAACAAGTAGAATTCTATTAATCTTGCAAGAGTAGTATTATCTACAACAAATAGGGTACTACCTATGGGTAGTACCCTATTTGTTGTAGATAATACTACTCTAGTACAAATCTAGTAGTATGCTACTAGATTTGTTGAAATACTAATAGTCTTCAAGTAATTCTGTTTTTAGTCTGCTTAAATAATTCATAATGTTGTTGTTATATCATATATCTTTACCTATAGGTAATAAATATTCTTTACAATGTCTCGCACTGTACACAAGAGTTATTTAGAATGAAACTTTCATAATAGTATAGTATGAATTGCCAATTCAATTACTACTTTTTCTCAACACAATATATTTTCTAAAATAAATGCAATGCATTACTGCTTTTATATGTATCAATTTTCCAACTTTTTTAGGGTAAAGTATACTTGTTTGACAAAGTATTCAAGCCAAATGCAACCCAAGAAAAGGTCTACAATGAAGCGGCTAAGAGTATTGTATCTGACGTACTGGCTGGCTACAACGGCACTATTTTTGCATACGGACAGACCAGTTCAGGAAAAACACATACTATGGAAGGTGTCATAGGTACGAGTATGTAATTCGAATAAGATTATGGACATGAAATTAATTTTTTCTAATTCAATTTTAATCATTAATTTTTTGTTTTGCAGGGGATCCAGGCAAACAGGGTATTATTCCACGGATAGTAAATGATATATTCAATCATATTTATGCCATGGAAGAAAACTTGGAATTTCACATTAAAGTGTCATACTTTGAAATTTACATGGACAAGATCAGGGATTTGTTAGACGGTTGGTAACTCAACTATCTAATTCTATACTATCTATGGTAAGAGTGTTCATATCTAACAGGTAAAATGGTTATTTTCAGTATCAAAAGTGAACCTCAGTGTTCATGAAGACAAAAACAGAGTCCCATTTGTCAAAGGTGCTACTGAGAGATTTGTGTCAAGTCCTGAAGAAGTGTTTGAGGTTATTGAGGAGGGAAAATCAAATCGACACATCGCAGTCACAAGTGAGTATTAAACATAGTTCAACATAGAAGCAAGTTGTGTATGTTCAGTTATTAACTAACACTTTTTACTTCAGACATGAATGAACATTCATCTAGATCTCATTCCGTCTTCCTCATAAACGTTAAACAAGAGAACCTTGAGAATCAAAAGAAACTTTCGGGCAAGTTATATCTGGTGGATTTGGCTGGTTCTGAAAAGGTACTTATTATTCTAATACTGAAATTATGTTAATGGATCAACCTTCACTAGTTAATGCATATTTAATACATTATTACTAGGAAATAATATTTATTATTTTCCTGGTCCAGTAAACCATAAATCCTTATTTAGAAAAATGTTTTAACAGGTATCTAAAACTGGTGCTGAAGGTACAGTCCTTGATGAAGCCAAAAATATTAACAAATCGCTATCTGCGTTGGGTAATGTTATTTCTGCATTGGCTGACGGAAACAAATCACATATACCATACAGAGACTCAAAACTGACGCGTATCTTACAAGAGTCGCTAGGTGGTAACGCTAGGACTACGATCGTCATCTGTTGTTCTCCCGCATCGTTCAACGAGAGCGAAACCAAGAGTACACTTGACTTTGGTAAAAGGTATGTGTTAAAGACACTATGTTGAATTTTTGCTTTACCAAATCAAAGCCATGCAGAAATAAGGAAATTAATTCAATATCAACACAACAGTCACCAATCAATTGTATAGAATCACCTAGATCATCCCATAACATTTAGAAGAATGAAAAAAACAATGGCACTCCGTGAGTGCCGACAGAAGTGAAAACAAAACACAAACAGAATACTTTGCCATCACTCAGTAACATATCGGATATACATTAAATAAAACCAAGTACATTCCGAGGACAGCCGAACACATCCGAAGCGGGTATTTTTAGTCGTCTTATAAACAAAACACGCGCGGTGTCGCTTACGGTAACCGTGGCGCGAGTTCAATGGTTTTTTCCCATCTCAAAAAATGCCCAACGCGCCTAAAGAACTTTTCACTTCAAAACATGTTCCATATCTTTACAACTCTGGTGACAATCATACTTATGTATTATTTCCTTTGTAGAGCCAAAACCGTCAAGAATGTCGTCTGTGTCAACGAGGAGCTCACTGCTGAGGAATGGAAGCGCCGTTATGAGAGAGAAAAGGAGAAGGTGGGCAGGCTAAAGGGCAAGGTCAGTATTATAGCATAGACATGGTAAAATTACTTCGACAGTAGGATTCTTTATTCTGATGACATATTAAATTTATTAGGTCGAAAAACTGGAAGCAGAGTTGAACCGCTGGCGCTCAGGCGAGACCGTACGGATCGAGGAACAAGTTAACTTGCAAGAAATCGAAGCCGTCACTCCCGTTACGTCATTCATTGAAGAGAAACCACCTGCGGCGGTAAGCGATGACTCACTAAGAACTATTCTAAACTATAGCAAGATATAGGAATCCGTGTAACACAGATGAATGGTTTCAAATGAATAACAACTACCTTACCTGTTATTGTTGTAGGAAACTATTTTATTCTTAAGAATTTTCCATCATGAAATTGATTATGCCTTATACATAATGTTCATTGACTTCCAAGTCCCATAAACTACGAATTGAAAGGTCATATACCGACCTTATTCGTGTCGTCCTTCTAAAAGGTCAGGTGCTCAATATTTGCCGCCTGTGAGCATGTATCAATAGTTACAAAAAAAGAAAATATATTTGTAGTTACAAAAAAAGAAAATATATTTGTAGTTACAAAAAAAGAAAATATATTTGTAGTTATCAAATTAAATTATTGTTTGGAACATAATCAATAACAAGCCCGTCTGTAGCTTCTGTTTGTATGTAACACATGTCGTCTTTATCTAATCAAGATTGTTTTTCACAGCCGGTGCCAGTCGCCGTGTCTAGCGCTGTCGAAGATGCGGCCATGCAGGGCAAACTAGAAGCCCTGTACCAGCAACTGGACGACAAAGACGAGGAGATTAACCAGCACTCGCAGCTGGTGGAGAAACTCAAGGACCAGATGATGGAACAAGAGGAACTCATTGCTTGCACAAGGTAATGTATAAGCGCGGTAGTACAAAACATAGAAACATTGACTCTGTTCATGCTTATTCGGAAACACGAAGGTTACTAAAGCGCATACCTGTTCTGGTTTACCTGTATTTGGATGAATGAATCTTCTCGTGATTGTTTTAATTTAACCTGTAATATTATAATATGTACAAAGCACGCACAACGGACCGAATGGGAGTCTAAGTGCGGAAAAGGGAGTCCCATCAATATGTACAAAGATATAAACCTCCTTTTGGGCTTCGCCACGGTCGGGCAAAAATTCCTCATTAATACATTTTTAGCAGTCATGGTGTCATGCATGATGCAACGTCATTTAGATTTGCGATTAACAAGGCGTCATGTTTTCTACATACACTGATAAAAACGTGCTGATACCTTAAAAACTTGAAACATCTTTGTGATATGTTTAATTTACATTCTGACGATGGTATTTTCGTGATAGATGAGTTTGAAGCAAAAAATTTAGACTTTCCTTATTTTCTTTATTATTTTGTGATTTATATTAGAGATGTACCGACTAGTTGGGAAAACCGACAATCCTGATCCGGTCATATTAGTAGTCGGCAAGAAGCGCCGACTAGTCGGCTCTTTACTATTCATATGCTTGTTTGCTATGCTTAGAAATAAGGTGATTGAAATTAAATTATAACCTTAATTGTTAAGAAATATTTTAGAATCAGCCTTATATAATCTAGGAATAGAAACTTCCTCTGGTAGTCAATAATTGAACTTAAAATAATCCGGGTTGTCCGACTAGTCTGTCTTTTTGCAACCGACTAGTCGACCAGGCGGCTAATCCCATCTCTAATTTATATTCATCCAACAATATGTTCACAACAGACGCGACTACGAGGCCCTGCAAGGCGACATGAACCGCATCCAGCAGGAGAACGAAGCCGCTAAGGAGGAGGTCAAGGAGGTGCTGCAAGCCCTCGAGGAGCTCGCTGTCAACTACGACCAGAAGTCGCAGGAGGTCGACAGCAAGAGCCGCGAGTGCGACCAGATGTCCGAGGAGTTGCAGACCAAGCAGGTCAGTTACAACGATAAAAGTATAAGAATTAGTTATAATTAGAGTCCAAAGGAGTTTCGTTTTCGGCAGAAATATCCACTTTTCGCTATTAGATAGTGTTTGTGGCCGAAAAAATAAAGTACGGCAAATCAATATTTTCAAATCATTCATTCAGGAACAATTGATAGTTATAACAACTAAAGGCACGATAACTGTGAAAATGCAGTAAGAAAATGACATCACATTGTTTTATAATTACACATTATAATATAATAATCAAACAAAAATCTGATGTCTGTCTTTGAGGATTATAAGATTGACACTTCATATATTTTACTTTTACCAAAGAAGAACCTATCGACAAAAAAATAATCTTTTGTTATTTTTTTTCCCTTTCGTTCGATAATGGAAATCGTGCCGAATTTAGATTTCGGCCGAAAAAAAAAATCATATTCATTTTGCAACAGCTGTAAATAGCAGGCTAGCAAAGGACTACAAAGTTGAACTACTACGGAAAACCCGAAAGTTGTGTAAGTGACTAAAACATTTTCTTGTTCTCAGAGTGCCTTGGCCAGTGCGACATCCGAACTCCAACAACTGCGCGACCTATCGGCTCACCAACGCAAACGAATTGCCGAACTACTTACGAACCTTCTTCGGGATCTCGCTGAGATCGGCGCTGCCGTCGGAGGCTCCGAACTAGACTTCAAACTGAACGTAGACACTGTGGGCAAGCTGGAGGAAGAGTTCACGGTGGCACGTCTTCATATCAGCAAGATGAAGAGTGAGGTGAAGAACATCGTGCAGCGATGCCATTCACTTGAGTCGGCCAACATCGACGCTAACCAGAAGGTCAGTGAACATTTTCTTTCACACGATTATGACTTTTCTGTCGTGCATTCTCCGGCCAATCGGTCAGAGGCCGTATTACGAAGTATTAATGCCATCAGGATTCCGGTGCCTAAAAGGGATGCTGTTATCAGTCATGTATAGCTTTGTCTCTCTCTCTCTTACACTGGAATCATATGACATTAAACCGTCATAATACGGCACCAGGAATGAGTTCAAATCGTCACGCCAGCGTTTCTTAGGCCTGGCTCGGCGACAACGCCCGCCTTTTGGCGGGATTGTGTGACGATATCCGTCTTGATGCATCCTATAGGTTTGCCTCCCCCCATCCTGTTTTAGCCTGCGAGGCTGAAATGGGTTGAATGGGAAAAACAATCAAAACTCAAAATAAACTCGTAGCAATTTTTTCAATTAAATCAATTACAGGCATTTTTAAATTGTCAAGGAGTGGGTCAGTCAGAAAGATGAAGCTAGTTATCCGATTTGAATCATTCTAATTTCCAACAGATTGAGGAGTACGAACGCTCGCTGGGCGAGTGTAGGCTCCTGATTTCTCAACACGAGGCGCGGTGCGCGTCTCTCGCCGAGTCCATGCGGGAGGCCGAAAACAAGAAACGACAGCTGGAGGAGGCTGCCGATGCTCTGCGCGAGGAATGCGCGCGTCTACAGGTATGTGGACCACTAACATTTAACTGTATTTTTTTTACTTTTTGATGTAAAACAGCTAATTACTGAAGTTGTCAGCCTCGCTTCATAGCATCGGGCTATCATATTCCCAATATTGAGACACAGTACTCCTCTCTGTGTGGCATAGTGTGGATCGGTGATGATAGAGCCCTAATACCTCACATTCGTGCCTCTGTAATGAGGGCTATCATTTATGTGCACACCAGTTGGCTCCACTGGCGAGTAAGGTCCTGTCAGTCCTTTATTTGATATGTTTTGGATATGTTGAAGTACCCATAACTTCATGATTTGTTTTTTTTTTGTAACATTTACATTATATTGTTCCTAAAATAGAATTATTTTTGGCCCAACTAATGGCACAATCTTTACAACAACAGCGAACCTTCTGTAACATTGGACATTCTAGAGACCTTACTCTACACTAGCGCCTCTAGCGGCGATTGAAAGCTCTTTAGTCCTCAATCCTGCTTGTAGCTATTATACGAAGGTGTACTCTACAATAGCGCATAAACTTTAAATATTTTACTGTGTACAGGCCGCCGAGCGCGTGCAACTGGCAGCCGCTGAGCAGCGCGCCGACTCGCAGGTGCGCAGCGCGCTGGAGGCGCAGCTCGAGCAGCTCCGCAACGCGCACGCCACGCAGCTGTCCGCGCTGCGCGACGAGCTGGCCGCGCTGCAACGCCACCACCAGGAACTCAAGGAGTTAGTACCGACACTAATACACGTGTTTTGTAACCAAACTCGTACTTCAATCTTGATCTACATAATGTTACAATATTACACGGAAAGCCATCACCAGAAGGTTTTTTTTTTTTCGGAAATAAAAACGTTAAAATCTTGTGGCAATCCCATCTCGGCGACAATCAGTGTGAAATTAGAGGTGTTTTTGACAGATCAAGACTGCTGAAACGATTGTTCTTAAAAATACCGGAATTGCCACTCTGATCTCTCTCCGGTGGTGTCGAATTACTATTCCATTGCCAGATAAAGGAAGAGGGGAATACTCGTGTACACACGTCTGCACTATAATTACGTAGTTGGCTAGTCTTCGTTGAGATTGGCCGCCGTGTCTAAAATTCGATCACAAGGATATTACTATAATATTCACAGTAGAAACCTATTGACCTTCGCTATCCTCACAAAGATATGAATAATACTCGTCAGTTAGGTAAAATACTGATTTATATTTGTTTGTTTACAGTACCTACCAGGAACTGACGCTGGCTCGCCAGCAACTACAGGACGACTACGAGAAACTGAAGCGCGAGGAGGCCGACAAGTCCGCCAAACTCAAGGAACTCATGTTAGTGTCACGTTCGCCGCGACGTACTCTCGATAAATACGAGAAAGAGGTTGTCAATCAGCAGATGGTGTTAAAAGAGGAGGGCGATATCTTTAGGGATTACATCATATCGCCGAAGAGGGAGAAACTAGGATTTGCATACGGAATGGGCCTTGATATTGAAAAAGCTTCCGCCAAAGAGGAGAAGTCGCTCTCGGCAATCCCCAAGTCCCCTGTCCCCCGCCACTCCTGCAACATCCACCCCCTCCAACTGCATCTGCTTATATCTGTCACCATGATCCTACTCACCCATCGTTATCCACAAATTGTTGTTTTGGTTTAAGCTTTGTTACATGTTTTCTGTGATATAAATGTGGATCTCTAGACACCAGACAATATTTTTTGCAGTGCCTTTAATGACATGATCAGCAAGTATTGAATAGAGAATCGGAATTGGTTTTAGTTGGCATGTTATTTTATTGAAAATATGTCGAACGGGACCAGCTCAGATTACTAATTGAATCCTATGTATGGATTGCTGAATGAAATGTTGACTTTAGCACAGTTTATTAGTTTTATGTGTGTGAGAGATCCATATATTTATTTGATGTAATAATAACGATGCTATCACATTGACTACTGGCTTACATTTTAAAGTATAGCAATAGTACAAAATACATAGATCTGTTATAGTGTAATTAGATGTAAGCCAGTTGTCTTTATTGTTGTTTTGATATTCAAAACGATGAGTTCATATTTTTTTATGCATTTTTGACGCTTTGCTTTGAAGACTAATCATGACACTAGTTGATAAAGCATTTATTGCCTAGTCAATCATAGATTAATTTATAATAATTATTTTGCTTGTAAGATACTTAAAATATTTGAATGTTGTAGTTATTTGCTAAATTGTAGCATGTTCTTTATTAACGTTCATATTTATTCAGCATGAAGTTTTTCGTAAAAAATACAGTAAAAACTGTATTATTATTACTGAAGTTATATTCTCCACTACATTTCGTTATGAATTATCGCGTTGTGATCATTTCGGTTGTTAATATAATATGGCGTAAATGAATGGTCGCGCATACTAAGCTAATATCAAGTCACACTGCCTTACTGCGTTGTAAACAATGAGGTATTTGTACAGTTGCAAGTTTACATCTACGGTTTTCTTTTTAAAAACTATAGTGTTTGTAGATTTATTTACACTTGGAATAACGTTACAAATAAACCCATAGTAGTTTGTTAGAACAGCCTGTATCGCTGTAATACGTAATAATCTACTCGTATTGTATAGATCGTCGTTGATGTTTGCACAAATTATTAGTCGCAAATATATAAAGCAGCAAATTATAATGATAACGTAAAACAATATTTTCATGTAAATTTAGCTGTAAATAAACCCTGAGTGTTTGTATAGAGAGTCGGCGAGTAATATTTTTATCAAACTATTTTTTTATACAATTTGAAAACCGTTATAGCTAACTTCGCATTATCGCGTTTCTGAACATTAGTGTTCACCTTACTGTTTGTCCAAATATAAGATCTCGTATACTTAATCAAAGTTATTAGAGACAATTTAGATGATAGATATACATAGGTATTATAAAGTTATTGATAGACGACAGGCGATATGGAACCATTTAGTAATAATTTCATTTGAAACTGCCATGTCTGTTTTAAGGCATTACTATTAGGAGCCATTTTAGCATTCCATCAAGCATTTACCACATACGATTGAATCGCATTTTACTGATAATTTAACATTGCATGAAAATTTTCATTCCACTAATACTATCAATTCAATATTCGATTGCATTTTATCGCATTATATTGTTCCTAGAGTCCATGTCACTTTCCCTAGTCTGTGTGCACTCGAACTGCCGAAGAGTGATTGTCGCCTCCATGTGTTTAAGATACCGTAAAAAAAAAAACTCATGTGTTTAAAACGATATACTAAAGCGCATATTGTATGTGCATGTAACTTAAACACACCAGGCATACCTTTGGTCTAGCAATTTAATTGATGCAATATTTAGAACATTCCTATTTCAATACACTCTTCTAGATTGCTTGAAAGAAGCAACAAAACGTATATGTGTTACACATTGTTATGATCGATGTAAGTACGATGTAGACGTAGTGCGAGGTCTTGTAACGCCTTACGCTTTTTACTTTTGAGTTATCATTTTATTCCGCACGTATCCCATTCATATTCATTCTGCCGAGGGTTGGCATTTTCTAAAACATACGGCCTAAGTACAAGGAGCGGCGATGTATATGGATGGGTGCGTGCTGGGAGTTAGATAGCTCACATCTGTTCGCAGGTAATAAGGGGGACCATTAACTATCATTGAATTCTTTAGTATTTAAGTGTACTAATGAAAGACCTATTGTTATCTGTAGTCAAAGCGTGGAGCGGCGTGAACAAGCCCGCGCTGACCTCAAAGGATTGGAGGACACTGTGGCCAAGGAGCTGCAGACACTGCACAATCTGCGCAAATTATTTGTACAGGATCTGCAGGCTAGTACAATCAATATTGGAATTATTTTGATTAAAATTATTAACATATCTTTGTGAATCATTATGATGACCTGACAATGATCGACATAATTGTATCGCACAGGCAAGGATAAAGAAATCCAACAATTCGGAAGAAGGCGCCGAAGAGGAGGGCGGCTCGTTGGCTCAAAAGCAGAAGATTTCGTTCTTGGAGAACAACTTGGAACAGTTGACCAAGGTGCACAAGCAACTTGTGCGCGACAACGCGGACTTGCGCTGCGAGGTGCCCAAGCTCGAGAAGCGTTTGCGTGCCACTATGGAGCGCGTCAAGGCTCTGGAAACAGCACTCAAGGTACATTTTATTAGAACGGTTTAAAACAACGACCGAATTTTCAAAATCGTTTAATGTCTAAAATTTCGTTCAACGGAAGTAACTCACGAAATATTTCATAGAGAAATCTGAACAAACGTCTTTGACAACTTAATACTTCGGGTGCGCGTCATTCGTTTTTATTCGCGTCCCCCTACAACTGCTAGGACCATCGGACTGCCACCAACGAAAACGTTGGCCAATAGTTACGCATTATTGCGGATTGAGATGACATCGATGTGCTCGTTATTTGTCTGTTACAATCAGTCTCATTTTTTAGTTTTCACTATTTTTGTTGATTGTATCTCTTTCGTTTAACTTTTATCGTACTTGACAAATATCAAGAGTTAGCTCCTAATCTTTCGTGTAGTTTGTTCATTAGGATTGTTAACTAATTGTTTTATGTGTTGGGTTTGCAGGAGGCAAAGGACGGCGCCATGCGTGATCGCAAGAGATATCAATTTGAAGTTGACAGAATTAAGGAGGCAGTGCGTGCTAAGAATCTCGCACGGCGAGGCCCACAAGCCCAAATCGGTAAGTGGAATTTTAAATTGATAATATTATTTACACTGCAAATGTGAATGAATGAATGCGATTTTTGCGATTTTTTTCCAGCGAAACCCATTCGTGCTGGTGGTGGTCACCTAGTGGGCGGCGGAGCGCCCGGCGTGGTGCGACCTGCGCCCGCGCAAGATATCAAACGGAAGTCTATCATTGTAGGCGCGCGAGGTAACTATATTTAAACATAAATGTGTAACCGTTGTAACAATTAATTACTAAATAATTATGCACTTGTTCCAGATGAGAGTTGAAGAGATAGCCGTTACATCATAGAGAATTTAAATGAAACTTCATAGATGTACCTTACAGGGGCGACGAAAATAATTCTTTTAAATCATAACCATTATTATAACTATGTGTTTATGGAAAGCCTAATAATAAGTGCAACAAAAAAAAATGAAAAATATTGGTAGTATTCTCTTAGGCTTAATGTTTTGAGCTACCTAATATTAAAGTCTATAAGTGCACATGGATTTAGAACAGTTAATAGCTTTCTGCGATATAATATATCAGGTTTCATATAAATTCGATATAGTACCAGTTCTAAAATAAAAGTATTACGGTTTGAGCAGACCGAAGCTTCAATGGTCTTTTGATGTTGCTATTTTTAAATCAGAAATAATATTTTTATGAAATGACAAAAAGTATTAATTTAGTTTCTCATTATGGATGCTTAAACTCGATTAAATGATCGATGAACTTAGAGATTACTTATCTGCTTGAGAAAGAAATGCGACTAACTGAGACGTGAGCAATCATTCAGTACAAAGACATACCGAGCCAGTTACCAATTTGTGTGAAATAGACGGGATATACATGCTCTCATTTCTTTCTCATATGGATATAAAACAATGATTTCCAAGATGCAATATCTCGTTATCTTTAAGAATATGCTGTGAATTAATTGCAGAATTGCATATGCTGCCGCACAAATAAATAAAAACAAAAAAAGTAAAAAAAATATATTAATAATGTGTATGTTACTGTCGGCGTTGTTATCAATTCCACGTGTGGTGGCAAATGCAGAGCAGTGTGCATCTTCAATGTGTAGTTGTAGTTTAAGCTTCTTTAATATATATTTTTATATATTGTGATAAGCGTTGATATGCCGACATGCGAGCATTTATTTAGTTAACGAAACGAAAACCTTTGATATATGTTCACAAGGTGTCGTGGGTGATAACGAGAAGGTTCATAATTATTCAGATACATAAAGCTTCAGGTATCCGCTCATACCCGGTGAGTTTGCAATGGTTTCACGTGCGTGTGCCTGGACGACTTGCTATCACAAGCAAGTTCACTGTCACTAGGCACGGTCTGCGCCAGATTGACATGCGATTCGATATTAGTGGGTGATTTTTATATTCAATCATGAATATGAAAATCTCTTTCAACTAATCACATTTAGCTCCAGTGACTTGAAATATTAAACTGTAACAGTACGTTTCTTACTGCTTGAAACATAATAAATAACACACACACATAGTTGTTGCATATTGTAGGTTATCATTCATTGCACCTTTCGCTTAGTCCCTCCTACTGCGCGTCACCTTCACGTTAGCTTGTGAGCTGTGATGTTTTTTTAGCAAATATTTTACTTTTGTGTTGCGTCTTTCTTGTAACTGTCTCAGTAGTAATTTTAGTCACTAAGTTACAATATTGGCTCTTATAATATAGTCCGTAACAATTAAGAAAGTATATTTTTAATTAATTGTATGGCTTATTTCACTTTGGATCATCGTCTGACATCAGTCTGTTCACGTGAGAAACAAATAAACTTTGGAAAAATAACAGCATCTAACATAGTATGTATGATTGGTTAAAAAAGTTCTCTATTTGCTTTAGGATGCATCAGCTTCGCAGTAGATCTGTAACTTATATAAGTACTTATGAATTAATCACGACGGATCGCAGTCCAGTATAGGCTTGCTGCATTTAGACACGGAGCAGTGTAGTGCCCATGTGGCTGCGTCCTATGAGGAGTTATGGAACTATAGCCGACTCAATGTCCAGAAAACCAAAGATGAATCACAAGTTTTAGATTTATTGTTCGAGATTACTTACCAGCTGAAATTTAATGTAAGCCCCGATTACTCAATGGTTCCAAAGCTCCTTAGTGTGTTGCAATACATTTATATCGTTTAGATGTAAAGTTATAGTAAATTATTTCACACTTAATTTAGATACATGATTTTTATCTTATTTTATTTATTGTATTACATAAAACTAAATTATCTCGTTTTGTTCACTTGTGAAGTGTAATAAATGCGCTTTTTATATACCTCTACTTACATTATTTTAAAATCATGATCAAATACCATATATTTTGCATTCAAAATTAGAGATGCCTACAAAGATGCATTCCACGAGGAAAGCACATTGTATCTTTGTTAATCTTTAAGATAGTTGTTTTGTTAAAATGTAGTTAAAGAGGCTATCCTCGGTTTCCACTCGCCTGTTGCATAGATAGCTCTAGCCGGAGGTCGACGCGCCTCGGACGCGCCCGAAGGTGGGCAACCCCAAACCGACAGGCTTGCCTTTGCACCAAGTGATTTAGTTTGTATTGACATCTTTTGTATCATGTATTTTAATATATGGAAAATTCTCAGAAAGAGTTTTCTTGATTTTTTTTATTTATTATGAAAATAAAATCATGAATTTATTTGCTAAAGCGTTTTTTATTGAATTCGACCCAATCTACCCTTTGTATAGTAATTAATGCCACTGCTGTAACTTGAACCTACTTTTAAAACATGTCGATCCCAATCGCCAACAACAATGACAACTTAATTTGGTCGGAATTTACGCGGAGACAGTATGGAAAAGTAATGAAAGCTTAATTTCTACAACACTTGGGAATCTGAATTTTTGGTCGCTATAACTTCTTTAGGAGTACTAAGGGAAGAAATCACAGTTTTTAATAAGGAAATCTTGAAAAAAAAATTTGGCACCGTTACTATTACCGCCCGCGCCACCCCACCAATGGCATGGTATATCTCGTAAACTACTGGAGTACTCATTTTGAATTTTGGCTACTAATTTTCTATGTAGGTTTGAGGAAAGCGACAAGCTTCTCAAACTTGGAATCAACATTCAAAGTCGTGGTCCTGCTGAACAATTGCGAGAAAGTTATCATCGTTGATTTCTCGGTAAATACAAATGTTACAGTTCTGTTTTTTTGGCAAGAAGCAATGTCATGTAAGACAAGTAAAGGAAAAAATCTGAAAAAACTGTTACCGTACGTACCTACAAATTGGTACGGAAGCCTCGGTGCGCAAGTCCGACTCGCACTTGCCCGGTTTTTTTTTTTTAATTTTACCATCCTGTATTTGCTAAGATAAACCTATATTAAAAGTTCATGAGGGCTTTTGGTGATCGGCACCTTAAATTCGACTAGAGAGCCATCCGAGGGCCCGGCTGAACGGATTTGGGTGGGCACACGAAAAAAAATTATCTTAAGGCGACTACATGTCCTAAAGCACAGTCTTTGTCGGACTAAAAGAAAGAGAAGCGCGATGACATAACTCTGGTAATTTACCTATTGCAAAATATGAAGCAATTATCTATTTACAGAAAATCTATTGTTTGGACAAAAAAATTAAAACACTAGTGTTTTAGTTTACTTACCTGTTATTCGCAGTAGTTCCATTCCTATAAATCAATATACGTAATGGAACTGGGGTGGCACATCTCTATGGTGGTATGGTTTAATCCCACCCTACCCCCAGGGTATGGCCAGGGGTATGGTGGGTTCGGAGTGGTATGTTGCTTGTAGAATAATCTGACAAAAAATCATAATGATTGTATGTATATTAGTATGTTTTTTTTTGTAAAAAGAAAGTTTTTAAGAGGTATCTTCGTGATTTTTTTCTATCGTATCAAATTAGTTATATTATGTTTCCAACACATTATCTACCTAGCATATATCCTGAAGAATATTACATATTTTTCTGTTTTTGTTTACTGTAGTCAATCATATACTTTTATTGTTTCTAAAACTTGCTTTTTTTGTGTTTAGATCCTGTAAGCGCCTTAATGAATTGGGTTAGTAGGACATGACGAGTACAATAGCCTCCCGACAGATTTCGGCAACGGTGGCCAATCTCACGTCTCCGTTGAGATTGGTCACCGTTGCCGAAATCGGTAGGTATTAGCTAGGTACGCAGGAGATATTATAGTGCACAAGTGTGTGCGCAGATGCACTCTCTGTTCCTTTACACTCATAGTTCGATGGGACGGTAATCCGACACGACCAGGGAGAGATCAGGCGCAGGACCAACGGCTTTACGTGCCTTCCGAGACACGGGGGTATTAAACCGCCAACTTCCAAACTCCGCACTGTAACTGAAAGTAATTCCTAATGGAAAACCCAATAACACTTTGTACGACCCGGAAATCGAACCCAGGACCTCGCGCTCAGCAGTCGCGCTTACAACCACGAGACCAACAGGGCTGTCAACATACCGGACATAAGTATCTAGTATTCTTTTTATCTACGGACATTGTTATAAAGAAAATAAAATACGTGAGCTATATGTATTGTGGTTTACTGATATATAACATTTCTACATCCTAAATAACATGTATAAAATATTCATTACATTAGCATTTGTAACTCATTACGGAAACCTGGAGATGATTATGTACGTAGCGAGTTATTTGGATGAAAAATATTTTGTTTTACTTTTCCTTGTGTCATATTTATAATATCTACATAAAACACAATAAAAAAAAACATTTAATTCAGACCAGGTCCATATTATATATATACAATATAATACAATTTCATTTTAATATCTCATGTTATTTTTATAATAATACATCATAAATAATACGTCCAAAACAGCTATTTGCTACATAAAACAACTCTAGGTTCCCAACAATGTACACCTGAATACATATACACATTTTATAAATTCCATTTTTATTTACATATTATTTTAATAATTTTGTCTAAGATCGGCTTCTATAATACGCAAGCCCGATCAAAACCTATGAATAAGGTATAGGTACTTACTCTACGAATATTAAAAGTCAAGAAATGTAACTCAAACTCAAAAATGGCACCACGCAAACTGTACCGCGGTGGGCGTTGACGAAAACTGTACCGCGCACCGCTGACTGTTCGCCGGTATCATTGCGATTTGCGTCGATGCGCTTGTGTCGCGGGGCAATTACGATTGTGATTATTATTGTTTTGCGTTGTTGTTTACATACTGCAAAATATGCCATTATGTGCTGTTAAGTGGTATAGAAGTCATACGGATATGAAGAATTCGGGAATCACTTTTCATACGAGTAATTAAACATTTTGAAATCACATATGTACGGACGCCAGCACATCAACCTACCCGAAACTGTCAAATTTTCGCAATCAACTTTGAACCTTATGCTTTAGTGATAAAGTTGAAAATCTATTAAAGAAATCTGACAGATTGTAGTAACTTGATGTGCTGGCGTCTGTACTTGCGACTCTCGAAAGTGTTATGCAGCATGAAAGCTTATTTTACGTTTTGTTTCACATGAATTTAAAGGTTTTTGTTTTTATTTAAAAGGAAAGATGATAATATGTATTTGTATAATCATAAATTTAATGTCACAGATTGCCGAAAAATTAAGTAAAAGGTAAGTAAAATGAAGGAAAAGGAGCGCACAATTTGCCAGGTAATAAGTGTTTTGCCACAATAATAGAACGAAAAGACATTTTAAAACCTCTAAAAGGAAGCCATCCGATCGAAAGCAATCACGATGTTACGTTGCTCAAAGCAACAATTGAAATTTTTTCTCAGAGTTCGTTTATATGGCTAAAAAAGAATCTGCGCTTTTCACACGTTCCGGCAACCGAGTAGCCGGTGCCGGGTACCCCGCCGTACCCGGCGGCGAAGTGTATAGCCATGTACGTTAGCTTTCACACGTACCGGCGTAGTTTGCCTGGCAAGTGTTACCGGATAGTCGGCACCGGGTACCCGGTTGCCGGGACGTGTGAAAAAGCACTTACGCGAGCGCAGCTGATTGGCTTATTTGCATGTGTGTTCTTTCGTTCGAATAATCGAGGTAATTTTGTCAATGTAGTGAAGTTTGGAGCAGAAATTCTCGTTGATTTTGTTTACAATTACGCTTCCTGACTTTTATTATTCGTAGGGTATACGTATACTAGTCAATCACCTATACATACAACATTTCATTTTATAACATAAAAATAAATTATATTTTTGTAGTGTTGGTATCTTTACCTTTACTAGGCATAATATCTAAAAGCTAAGTTATCTTAGAAACTGGTCTAGAATGTACTCTTTTTTTTTAACTTTAAGGTCTGTTTCACCATTGGATAAGTTCCGGTTAACTGATCCGACAGATCATTTCATTCAACTCCTGTTCTGTTCTTGAATTTATCTGATGGATAGTGACTGTCCGGATACTGGGAAACAGGACCCTATACGTTTTTACGAAAGCAAACTGACATCAAAGTGCATTGTATGAACAAATAGAATCATTCGATTGTTGGCGATCGAGTGTGTTGTTTAAACCATTCTCCTTAGCAGTAGATGAAGTTCTGTAATGAAAATCATATTCTTAAAAAAATAAAATATTGAACGTAAATATTAATTTTGGTATGACCGTTTGGCACATCGAGCTTTGCAGCGTTTGTCTACCGCCACCGACACCTGGGTGCTTACTCTTCAATTTAATTCCGATAGATCGACATTGGAATTGTGACGTTTCGTACTCTTGAGTTCGATGCTAGCGCCAAATGATTTTTAGATTGGGTGTCCATTTTGGAGAATTAAGTGGAATTGGGTTCGGGCTTGGCGTGGGGTAATTGTTGACAATATTGTTTTCAAGAGTACCGAATCACGTGACTGTAAAATTAACATTGGAATCATATTGGCATCTCATTGGAATTATAATTAGTTTGGAGAGTAAGCCCCCTGATCTCAATCTCAATCTGTCAAAATACCTCTAATTTCCCTACATTATATTGACAAGTTTTTGACATTGATTGTCGCTGAAATGAGATTGCGACTAGATTTTGAAAGTTTTTAATTACGGGAATTGGACTTCAAGGAGAAACGGGATTATTCGAACCGAACGTGAGGTCCCGTTGACGGACGTGCGGTGGACGCGAGGCCATAGTAAATTATGTATCGCTACTTCGGCGCCGTCGTCTCGTTGATGTTCCATTCACGTGGCGGTGGCTAAACGGCCTTGAGAGTGTGTTTCCATAAAAGCCGAAACGCACTTTAGGAAAAGGATTATCACGCAGCAGATGCGAGTGACAGAGACAAACCTCTCCAAAAACTCGATGTGCTACATAAACGGCCACGAACGATACGTGTTGTATACGAACCCAAAGAAAGGTAGCAAGGTGATGAGTTGTGCGCGGTTGGTGCAGTCCCTAAGCTCCGGAAGCACGAGTAGTATATGTCGCAGATACGCCTGGAGAGCCACTCGCCGCTGCTCAACCAAATGAGCGTCCTTTAATACAGAAATATATTATTAGATCGTCTTTTTTTTAGAGTTAGGGCAGATCGAGATCAAGAGCAAATCAATTAGGCAAAAAAAACGAGAGGAGTTGTGGGACACCGTTTTGGGTTATAACGAAGTTCCTTTCGCTTTTGCCAAGTGCGCTGAGTATAACGCGTGGTAAGGAATTTCGTTCCAAAATTATAGATCGTTATGAATGCTTCGGCAAAAGCAACGGGAAAAGGCATGCATAGTAACAATCACGGCCAGACCACTTTTTAACCGACTTCTAAAAAGGGAAGGTTCTCAATTCAATGTTTCTATTTTTTTTTATGTTTGGTCGGGCATAACTCCATCGTAAATATACGGATTTACAATTATTTTTTTTTTGAAAGGGCTTTATTCCGAAATGGTCCCATTTAAATGTCGTAAAGATCTTATTGATGAGTTTCGGAGACAGACGACGGAACTCTTCAATAAATGCCAGCAAATCAACCGCGATTGCTGCTATAGCATATGTATGCATTGTTTACGCAATCACACAACACAACATCACGCCTGTACCCTTTAAAGGGTTAGGCAGATGTGTTCAATAGC
Organism: Luperina testacea; assembly: GCA_927399505.1. Lineage (NCBI taxonomy): Eukaryota > Metazoa > Arthropoda > Insecta > Lepidoptera > Noctuidae > Luperina > Luperina testacea. Next base: position 10,654,543 of record OV656758.1, read on the forward strand.
TTTCTGTCACTGATATTCACATAGAAAGTAGTGATATATGAATTTGTTTGGGGTAGGTAGGTACAACTAAAAAAAAGTGAGCCGTCACGGGACGCCTGGCAGATGTGAAACATTGCGCATGGCGACGCGTCGCCACACAGTACACAAGACTGTGACTGTATTTAAACACCATCATATAGCGTGGCGACGCGTCGCCACGGCATGCGTCGCCACGCCAGAAATTTGTTTTACGTGCGGCTATAGATGTTTCACATCAAAAGTGAAAAATAAAAACTTTACAAAAAAAAATACAACCGCTTCTTTGTTTTTTTTTTTTTGTAAAAAAGTTTTTTCATCATTAAGCTCTTAGTAATAAGGTTGAAAATTGGTCAATCAGCGCCAGAAAACGTTACAATGAATGGAAGTTAATATTGCCACAATCGCCATTGGTAACGGATTAATACTTATAGTATTTTGCATTTATTCGTGGTGTTTAAGTACACTCCAGCCGATAATCTTGTATGTTCAGGTGTTTGATCTTGTAAAGGTGCTTCGCTTACCCGTTTTCGTAATGTTTTCTTTGGAGGAAACTTATACGTTGCTATATCAGGATGACATTTTTTTAGCTGCACGTGTAGTTCGTGAAATTTAGCGTATCTATGATAGACGTTCCATTCCTCTTGTCCTATTTTCAGGTAGATCTGAAAATCATACATTCATGTTATGTTGGATTGGACATCACAAAATGCTATAACATCCGACGCAGGTTATCGTATTATACGTATGGGTGTATAAAGCATTAATTTACCTGATAAACATGATATGAATGTGTTTTCTTGCCAACGAGGAAGGCGCTGGGTATGTGAGCCTTAACATTAGACTCGGGATAATCCAGAACTTCCATAGCCGATATACTCTCATACTCTTTGAGCCGCTGCTGCAGATATGTATTGAACTCCATAAGCTCGGCGTGCATCTCGGCCACCTACAAATATAGTGCAATCAACATCATATCCAGTAACTATTTGATTAACAGCACCTTTATTTCGAAGCTTTAAGGGCGGTTTTCATATTTCAAGTGTTACTAATGAAATGTTTTTGGCGCGTTTACCTGGACTAGTTTCCTTTCATACTGATCAACTTCCCCACTATCCCCGGATTCATTTTTTAAAGCCTTCCCAATTTCAACAGCCGACATGTATTGACGAAACTGGTCTTTCAATCGGTCATTTTCTCTAAAAAAGAAAACTTAAAAGTTAAAACTTGACTATCCGCTAATCAATTATTCTATGGATATGTTGTCCTAGAGTACACCCATAAGAGGGAATTCAACACCTCACTACGCCTCCAGTCCAGTCCCGGGCAGCTAAAGTCACATTCGCACCCGCAGCCCTCCTACGCAAGTGTGCGACACCGGTGTGGTTTCCGTTTTAGTCAGTAAAGAGTTTGACACACCCCAGGGAGGACATCCAGCCCGGCAATAAAAAGCGTACACTGACATGTTTTACTTACTTGCTCAGATCTAGTACTACATTTTCTAACTTCTTAATTTTTTCCTTACTGGCCACTTCCATTTTGGTGAATTTCATTTGCAAGTTCAAATACTCTTTTTCCTTATTTTCTAAAATCAAACTTAGTGTCTTATCCTCCGGTACACATTCGTCTTCTGTAAAACAAAGCTCTAAGCATGAAGTACTTCCATCAATACTTCCTGCAAACTCTCCACTGTCGCTTTCAGATATTTTTAAATTAGTTATACTTAATTCAGATAAATCGTCTTTTATAACGTTATTTACATCAATACTGTTCGAAGATGAGAATATTTCCTTTGCACATTCTGACAGTTTCGACAGAATTTGTGAAGGACTGTCCATAGCTTTGACACTGTCTGGAAAGAAGTGCCTCAGACTACTCTTGTATTCTGAGCTAGTCGGTTCACTAACTGAAGCAGCTTGAGAAACAATTTTGGGATCCGGTGAATTGAGGCAAGTCGCCGGTGCACTGTTCCATGTGGAGTTATCTCCTTGTTCTGTAGCTCCAAGAGATTTTCTTTTATTTGCATGAAGATTTTTTTGTTCATTTTTATCAAAAGATATAACTTGGCGCAACGGCCTTCTTTTTAAATTACTCGATGATTTCACGGGCATTGGCAAAGGTATCACATGTTCTGCTTTGTTAGAATGATTAGCTTGTTGTGAGTCATTCAACTCTGGTCTGTCGATTGATAACGCAAACAAGACTGTCGATAAACCTGAAATAATAGATACAAATTATTATTGTTTTTTTTTTAATATTTTTTTATTGCTGAATGGCCCCCTCTTGACCTCGATCACGCCTGATGGAAAGCAATAGATGAGGTATTTGATGGAACGAGCGTGCCCAGAAGATTCCTAAGGCACTGGAACAGCAGGCTGCTTGACGCCGGACTCCGGTGGGAACCCGTGGTCGCAAACCAGGCGGATGTTAGTAATTTATTTATTTAGACTCATCACACCTACCACACTAATATTATAAAGGCGAATTTGTGTGTACGTGTGTTTACATATTTGTTACTTCTTCACGCTCAAACGGCTCGACCAATTTTGATAAAATTTTGTATGGAGGTAGCTGACACCCTGGATTAACATATAGGCTACTTTTTATCCCGAAATTCCCACGGGATCGATACTTATGCGGGTGAAACTGCGGGGCGCAGCTAGTGTATTATAAAGGCGAAAGTTTGTGAGTGTGTGTGTTATATGTTTGTTACTTCTTCACGCACAAACGGCTGGACCAATTTTGATAAAATTTGGTATGGAGGTAGCTGACACCCTGGATTAACACAGAATACTTTTTATACCGATATTCTCACGACTTTTGCGAGTAAAACCGCGGGGCGCAGCTAATTTTTAATAAAAAATACTGCTCATGTAAATTGTCAACCGCATTTCTGAAGGGAGTTTTATTATCAGGGAATATAAAAAATAACATGTAATAAAATGAATTACGATAAATATTTAACCTGCAGCCATGCTTGGAAGAAGATGACAGGTGTCAGGATCTCTGACCAGAGCCCCTTCCTCATAATATTCCATTAGCAGACCATGAGCTACCCAGCTTTGAAGATACCTGTAAAAAAAGTAGGTAAGGAATTAAGAGTCTATATTATGATGTTTTGGTGATATTGGGCGATCTGGATATCGGTATCTGTAAGACTTGAGAGTTTGCTATTTGGACACATTAAACTTGGACTTATAATCTTTAAATTTGCAGAAGCGAAAACACGATTGGATAAAAAAATCTCGTTTAAAAAAAATAACGAAAAAACCTCGTTTTGCACTTATTTTGAGTTAGATCTCTGAAACCCTATGGAATTTAATGATGATTTTTAAACTAATAGATAGGTAATAATATTATCTCAAATCGTGCAGAATTATTTTTTTATTTTTCTACTCGTTCTCCTCGTAATTAGCAATCCAGTGATTTGGCGCTTGCGTCATTTTATTCTAAGCGAGCATACTCTCTTTCTGTCTCTTGTTTTGCACGCGGTAGTAATAGCGCTATCCTTTTCAATTTATTCAATCAGTCTGCTACGGCACCTGTTGGAGGACGAACCTATGTTTGGCGACATTACAGAGAGAGGACTATTTTCGACATTTTTATTTTGTTTAGTGGTAAGTATTACCTACTGTAAAAAGGAGTTAAACCCGTTTGGTGTAAACATAATAAATTATTATAAATGATTATGATTATTATTGATTATTATAAGATTATTTAGTGTAAATAAAGATGGGCAAAAAGAAAACTCTCGGAAAACACGACACATGGTTGGCGCCACGGAACAGAAAAAACAGTTTGTTCCGTGGTTGGCGCAGTGGCTGAGCGATCGACTGCTGCGCTGCGTGTCGCGGGTTCGATTCCCGACCGGACAAATATTTGTATTGCCTACAGGTAGTTGTTCCGGGTCTAGATGTTTGTGTATGTGAATTTAAATGTTTGTAAACGCACCCACGATACAGGAGTAATTCCTAGTGTGGGACAACGTTTTTTAAAAAAAACAAAAACAAAACAAAACGTTTGAGGGAACAACTCCGTATTCTGAACGAAAGAAAGAAAAAAATAAGTACAGACGCCAGCATGTCAAGCTACTACAATCTGTCAAATTTCTTTAATAGATTTTCAACTTTATCACTGAAGCATAAGGTTCAAAGTTGAATGGGAAAATTTGACAGTTTCGGGTAGCTTGGTGTGCTGGCATCTGTACCTAACTACCGATTTATATAACGGTATCAATTCTTTTATTTCCTTAGCTACTTAGGTATTTCGAATGTCTATTGCCTGGGGAAAAAAAAAAAGTAAATATTTTAATCCCCGTTAATATTTTTTTTACCTGGCTCGTTGGTCTAGCGGTCGCAAGCGCTACTGCTGAGCTGTGAGGTCCTGGGTTCGATTCCCGCACCTCTGCCCACCTCATCGGGCAATACAGGCGTGATGCTTTGTATTTATGTATGTAAATTTTAAATCGCATAATGTAACATAATTGAATCTTTCCCGTACAATGAGAGGTCAGCTTATATACTGGAAATGTATAGTTTGATACGTAGCCGTGTGTACCTACCTATCTACCTATATAATGCGGGTAAAAATACAATAAGTATCAAAATAATATCATCCTAGTTCAATCACTGATATTTTTACTAATCAATATTACTTATTCAAACTGATGAATTTTATTTAAAGAAAAAAAATTTATGATATTAATTTAAAAATTGCCATGATGGCTTTCTCTTTTTTAGGGTTCCGTAGTCAAAAAGGAACCCTTATAGTTTCGCCATGTCCGTCCGCAGTTTATAGCTCAGAGGCTCTTAGTACTATTAGAAAACTATAATTTGGCATGGATATAATATGTACAGACGCCAGCACATCAAGTTACTACAATCTGTCAGATTTCTTTAATAGATTTTCAACTTTATCACTAAAGCATAAGGTTCAAAGTTGATTGCGAAAATTTGACAGTTTCGGGTAGGTTGATGTGCTGGCGTCCGTACATTATTAATCACGCCGACAAAGTGGTACTTAAAATAAAATTTAGAAAAAAAAATTTTTTACGCTATCGGTTTTTTTAGGTACTCGTAAAGTGGGGATGTTTTTGAAGTGAAAACTTCTTTAATTAGCATCGTTGTGATTTGAAATTTTATGTGTTTTTGTGGATCGATGGATGGATGGATCGATGGATCGATGGATCGCGATGGATTGATGGATCGATGGATTGATGGATGGATGGATCAATGGATCGAAGGATCGAAGCATCGATGGATCGAAAGATCGAAGCATCGATGTATCGACGGATCGAAGCATCGATGTGTGTCTTCTCGACATCCGTGTGTCACTAACGGGATGCAGCAGAATACCAGCGTCAGGTATTGTACCTGGCATATGCTGAGCTGGACTCCCATTTGGTGCAATCATAAGACACACACCGCCCAGTAGTGATCGACGTTATTGATGTTTATGAGCTAGGTGTCTATGGTTCATTTTATCTTTTTAATCTTTGTTATTTTTAATTTTTTTTTCTCACCTTTTTTAATGTTTTTAATACCTGTATTGTGTCTTTTGTTGCACTAAATAAACGTTTTATCTATCTATCTATCTATCTATCGATGTATCGACTGATCGACGGATCGATGGACCGATGGATCGATGGATGGATGGATCGATGGATGGATGGATCGATGGATGGATGGATCGATGGATCGACGGATCGATGGATTGATGGATCGACGGATCGATGGATTGACGGATCGACGGATCGATGGATCGACGGATCGATGGATCGACAGATCGATGGATTGACGGATCGACGGATCGATGGATCGATGGATCGACAGGTCGATGGATCGACGGATCCATGGATCGACGGATGGATGGATCGACGGATGGATGGATGGATCGATGGATCGACGGATCGATGGATCGACGGATCGGTGGATCGACGAATCGACGGTTCGACGGATCGATGGATCGACAGGTCGATGGATCGATGGATCCATGGATCGACGGATGGATGGATGAATCGACGGATCGATGGATCGATGGATGGATCGATGGATCGACGGATCGACGGATCGATGGATCGACGGATCGGTGGATCGAAGGATCGACGGATCGAAGGATCGACGGATCGATGGATCGACGGATCGATGGATCGATGGATGTTCTTTAGCATCGTTGTAATTTGAAAGTTTATGAAACGAAAAAGAGACATTTAAATTCATAAGATTTAACGTGGGAGAAAATGAGACAGGAAGCATTATACAGTGTTTTTGAAGGTTTCACCTTCTACCACGTGTAAATTGCACACATGCTGTTTTTTTTTTCTCGTCTACCCATGTTACCGTTGGATGGTCCTTTAAAAAATCTTGCGGGTTTGTGAAAACCATTTTTCGATTTAGGGATCAGTTTGTGAAATATACTGGCCTGCAAAACTAAGTAATACACTTTTAAAATTTATATTTTTTCTAAACTATAGAATTTAGAGTTTTAAAATAAAAAACGTTTTGTAGCAAATTTTATCGGCTTTCTTTGAAACTAGTAACTATACATTAGTAATATTTTTAACTTAAAAAATATCTAAAACAATAAAAATAGCCATTTTTAGCTTAGTGTCAAAAATACAGTACAGTGCAGTTACATTTAATTAAATTTTTAATAACTGGTATTGCCTCCTCGGGCTCTGACTACAGCTTCGAGCCGGTTTGGCATACTGAACACGAGGTTTCAGAGCTGATTTTGGGGAATATTCTCCCATTCTTCAATCAGGGCCTGTTTTAGTGCCCTGAGGGTGGTAGGTGGTGGTCTACAGCTTCTGACTAGCCTCCCTAGCTCATCCCAGGCATGCTCAATCGGGTTTAAATCAGGACTTCTTCACGCTGATACCTACCTCCTGAATATACTCTTGCACAACCTGAGTCGTGTGAAGCCGGGCATTATCATGCATCAGTATCGATCCGTCACCCATATTTGCTAAATACGGCCCTGCATACGCGTTGAGAATCTCTTGGGCATAACTTTCCCCAGTCAGAGTGCCATTTTCTATGTCCACTAACTCTGTGCGACCTTCTGAAGATATGCCAACCCATACATGTACATTGTACACTGCCTTCACCGTACTGGACTCTTCCTGAGAAGCAGTCTTGAAGGTATCGCTCACCAGGCCGCCTGTAGACACTTCGCCTTCCATCGAAAGTGTAAAGTGACAATCGAGACACATCTGTGAACAAAATTCTTGACCACTCTTTTTCATCCCACTGTATGTGTTCACGGGCCTATCGCAGTCTCGCTACTCGATGCTCTCTCTCGAGTTTGGGGCCACTCGCTGGTCTTCGGGGTTTCAGATTTGCTTCAGCAAGTCGTCTTCTCACTGTACTGTCACTAATGTAGTCCCTTCGGGTCTGAAGAAGCTGTTGCTGGACTTCAACTGCATTAAGGTGGCGATTTCTCAACACAGTGGAAACAATATAACGGTCTTCTTGGGCACTAGTACACCTGGGTCGGTCATTACAAGGTCTCCTCAGATGGTTTCCAATCTCTTCGTACCTTCGTTTCACCTTCTGGACCGTTCGTAACGTCACACCCACCATTCTTGCAGTACAACGCATACTGATGCCTAGTTCCAGAAAAGTCATGATCCTAGCACATTCTTCAAGTGAAAGAAGCACGATAAATAAAATGTATGTGCTGTTGTCTAACTTAGCTTTTGTAACAAGACTCATCGATCAAGAAAAAGGTTGAAACCAAAAACAGAAAAAAAAATTATTGGTAAAATTGTAATTCGAAAAGGATTATTTTTCTTTTTAAAGCTCTTTTCAGCCATTTCTTAAAAGACTTAACTCTTTTTCGAGTCCTTTTTATTTCGAAAGTTCTTCTTTCGAAAATCTTCTGCACTTAAAAAGTTATTCCAATTTCAAAAGTGTGATACTTAGTTTTGCAGGCCAGTGTAATAAGCTTTAAAGTGCTGATTTTTGTTAAAATCAAGTCCTTCTAAGGCTAAATGATTGTTTTTCGATATGTGAAAAAATTCACGCTAGTAGTATAACGATGTTAAAAGGAAAACTATCACAGCTACGTAGGCTTTACAAGTTTACGAGTGAGAACATGATTTTCAACTACAATGTTAAGTTTGTTCTTGGCATAAATTCATTCCAACTACGGAATCATTCATTGTGCGTATCTATTCCATTTCATTCTGTATAAGTCTCGATATTCCCGGGAATTTACGAGACAGTGTGTGAGTCTTGAAAATCTAGTCTCAGAGCTTGGGACTGGAAGCGCAATACTAAGGTTACTTTTTATTCAGGTACCACGTGAGCAAAGCCGGGCCCAAATGCTACTATTCAAAAAGTCCAAAAAGTTTAAAATCTTATTGTTTCAACAAATCCAAAACGACGACGTGGACGAAGTGAACGACGAGGATGAGCTCGAAGACTTGGTTTATGAGAATCAAAGGTAGGTAATAGAAATGAATGCATCGATAATATTGCAGTTCTCGCATTTTTACTGACTTCAAAAGGGAGAATATTCTTTATTTGACGGTTTTTAGGGTTCCGTACAAGTTCTGTCAAGTGGCATATTATATGAAAGGGCTTTGGCCATGGGAAAGTATCGGAGCTATTCAAAAATAGTACTACTACACTCACCGGCACGGAAACTTGGCCACTCGTGATTTTGCTGATTATTTGCATAAAAAGATTTGCACTTGCATTTATGACAATAAATTAAGGGTAAGTGGCTTTAATACGTGTCTCTTATGCTTTAAAGTCTTAGAAATTAAAAGATTACCTCACCAATAAATCAGTTTTTAAAATCACGCACTTTCACTGAAATTAGGAATTTTTCACTATAAATTTAAAAACACTACAAAATAAAAAATAAGGTCTTTTTCGTTATTGTCTATACGTTTTAATATCGGGTGTTTCCTCCTCTAGCCCTGATAACTGCCTGCATTCGATCTGGCATAATTTGGATGATGTTTCGGACATCAACTTGCAGTATACTGCGCCAAGCGGCCAGCGCTGCAGTTCGGAGCTGGTTTAGAGTTTCCGGCGGGTTGGAGCTGGACTTTATCTTTCTTTTGAGCATGTCCCAGATATGCTCAATTGAGTTTAAGTCTGGGCTACGAGCTGGCCATTGCAATTTTTGTATGCCAACCTCTTCCAGATATTCTTCAACGCAATGTGCAACGTGTGGGCGTGCATTATCGTGCATTAGGAGTAATTGGTAGTGTCCAATGAACCCCGAATATGGCATTACGTGTTCCTGAAGAACTTCCTCGATCTATCGAACAGCTGTTAGCCGATTATCGACGATAACCAACTCTGTACGTGTGTCGGAACTTATACCTCCCCATACCATTATTGAGCCTCCATGGAAACTCACTGTTGGAGTGGTAGTAATGGGTAAAAACCGCTCTCCTCTTCTTCGCCACACTCGTTCTCGACCATCTGAAGAACGTAAAGCTATTCAACACTCGTCTGTGAACAATACTCTAGCCCAATGCTCGTGGGTCCAGTTAACGTGTTCTAGTGCGAAGTGAAGTCGAGCTACTCAGTGCTGTCTGAGCAGTTCTGGACCTCGTGCTGGTCTACAAGCTTTTAAATTGACTTCCCCCATTCGTCTTCTCACCCTACGCTCACTAACAGTAACGCCTCTCACAATTTGAAGCCGCTGGCGTATCTCAACAGCGGTCAGGTAGCGGTTTCTCAAAATCTCCAGGACAATAAAGCGGTCGTCTCGGGCCGATATGCACCTTATGCCTCCACTGCCTGGCCTGCGGGTGTACTAGCCTGTCTCCTGGTATCTTTTAAGTGCATACTGCATTGATGACCGTGGTACGTTAAGAGCAATAGCAACTTCACGCTGTGTTAGCCCTTGGTTAATTAACGCAACGGCTTGTGAAACCTGTGCTGGTGTTAGAGGCATTTTTATTGCTTTTAAAGCACCTTTACTTATTGAATTAAAAGCATAAAATCACAATAATTCAAAAACCGAACAGTAAACTTTTCACAACACACAAATTTAAAACGTGAACTTGTCGCTCAAATGACCCGATTCAACTGTAAATGAAACGTTTTGTTGTGGTGCACTAAAACATAATGGATTACCCTCTTGAACTAAAAGTAAACATTTTTTGACATACCTGCATAACAAACATTCATCAGAAACACTTAAAACTTTTGCTATCGCGAGATAAGCGCTTGGCCAAGATTCCGTGCCGCTGAGTGTATTTCAGAACATTCATGCATTGCTATTATTATCTGCTTTATATTTATGTAATAAAATGCATTAATCTTGTAGGTTTCCAGACGAAGAGGACAGGTCAGATAGAAATCAATGAAGAATCAGACGAAAGAAGAATGATAGACTTAAATTTTTTTTAAAGAATTAAAAACCTTTTCTATTCCCTCAACAGCCTTTGGTTGCGGTATAAATAATTTGGAGTTGATAGGGGAGAAAAGGGTTAGGCTTCTTGGGATAAACTCATTCCCAACTACGGAACCCTTCATTGTGCGTGGTTCGACACGCACTTGGGCGGTTTTTTTTACAAGCCTAAAGATACAAATGGGGAAGAATTATTTTTTTCAATGCACCCCCTCTTGATGGGTATAATTGAATAGGTCTATTTAAACGAAGGTAATATAAATTAATACATCACTTTTTTTCAGTTATACCGTTTGCGAAATATGGCCCGCCAAATTGCCTGCCTTGCAATGCCAGGGGGCGTTGCAAGGCACTGCAGTGCCCCCCACCCTCCCTGCCATTTCTAACCTAGAAACTTACACGTTGCTATAACTTAGTAAAAACTGTTTTAAAATAATTTCGCGAACAATGTGATTATAACTTTTCGAATAATAAAGATAAAACTGCAAAATAGACAATAGACGTCCTAGTTCAAAGGTTTGCCTTTGCCTTTAGCAAACAATACTCTTTTAATAGCCTTCTATTTATCTTTACATCATAAAAAGTATGTTACAGTCGTTTGTAATTACAGCTACGGAACCCTATATTATGCATGGCCCGACTTGCTTGGTCGATATTTTTATTTATAAGGAAACATTATTTTGTTCTAGGTACATGCATGGTTATGTTATGAGAGAGTTTATTTTTGTTTAGGGAACATTACTTTTTGTTATTACGGTAATACGATATTTGTAATAAGTACATACCTTCGAACGTTGCACGTCGCGAAATTTTTTGAAACCTCTTTGTCTTTTATTTTTTATGGGATTTTTATTGTTATTGTAATGGTATTATATATTCTGAATATACATATTAAATTGTTTAATAAATAAACATTGATGAATATTTACATAACATTTTATTTCATACTAACCTTTTAGGTAAGTATATAGATTGAGTACCTACGCGAGGATAGAATAACGGATCAGTCTATATAGTATCGAGTCCACAAAAAAAAACACGAGCCTCTAAATTTCGAAACTCGCGCCTCGGGATGGAAGCCCTAGTACCTATTTACCTACTATACTATGTTGGTGGTAGGTATGTCAGTTTGTAGGTCTATGAACAGAGCTTCAAATAATAATTATGTATGTATTGTATACCGACAATGAGCTCGTTTGTTTAGCTGTGTTATCTTTTACACATCGATCCGTCGTACCGTGGAAATACTTCCGTGAATTTGAACTTTATTTGAATGACATAATTTTTTACGAATACACTTTATTGCCATACGAATCAAGTTCAAATTCACGGTCCGTCTCCGGCACAGATCGCTGTTGATCAGCTGGGCGGCCGTTCAAACTCGAACTCGACTCACGCAGTCGATCGCACTTACTGCGTCGCCGCTCGCCGCCCGCGCCGCGCGCTTCCGCGTATTATAGTAGAGGGGGCGCGGGGTGGCGCGGGCGAGAGGTACGAAATCGCTCGCGTTGGGCTGCATAGGCGCCGTCTTAAGAAATCTTCGTTTTTTTTAGCTTATTGAAATTTTTACATAGTGATACTGGTATTCAGCTGCAACCAGTTAGACTGGAAACTAACCCCAACATAGTTGAGAAAAGACTAAGCAGATAAGTTTTCGATTGAAATATTTACCTGTCAAGAGATCTCTCATTCAATGTTGCTCTGAGAAAAGCTCTGAAATATCCTAGCGGCGTGTTGATGTTTGTGAGAATTTTAAACCTTTCCTTTTCATGTTTCGTTAGATGTAGGCAAGTGTAACTCCAAAGAGAGTTACCTGAAACAAAACAATACTTACAAAAGTTTCCATTAACATCTTGATATCGACGACGAAGTACTATAACCTCCTATCTACAAAAACCTGATTTTACAGGAGACGAAAAAAACGTTTCATTTTTTTATAGTACAACTTTCTAAATATATTTAAACGCAATTATATAAAGTAAAGGATGAAAAAAATGATGTATAGTATAAATTCAGTGCAACTCTTATAAATACGCAAATAAGTGTAGATAGTAGGAAATGCTTTAAATGTTTTTTATTTTTATTTTTTATAATGAAGATAGGAGGTATTGCAAGTGAAGATAGGAGATAATACTTTTAGTTGATTTTTTCAATTACAAACCTCTGTAGGTAGGAGTTAGTGAATTTTAAATAAAAATGCAGTAATTTATTTAATCAAATGTATTTTAAAATTTAAGTAAAATAAAAACTTTGCAGCAACAGAGATGAATGCCGGCCGGCAGCGTCCCTCGAACGAAATCAAAGATTGTTTGGTAATTTAATTTCCTTATGAACCGATTACTTCCGACTTCCAAACGATTGTCTCTTTCACACATAAAAGAGCAAGTACCGACTTGCACTGCTAGGTTTGCCGCGCGCTTGCGGCAGTTGCGCTCGTTCAGTCCACCACTAACATAACTGGAGTAAACACGTCGCTCGCTGACGATAGGAGATTTTGTCAGCAAAACTTATGCAAAGTAACTTCTCCTAAGTTAATATAGAAGAAATTCGAAGCAGAATTCTAAATGATTCTGATCTTGTTGCGATAGGAGCTTTTAGCAAGTTTGATTTTCCCGCCAAATATTGAGAAATCACGCGCGGTGTTTTAATGGGGTCACGGAGAATCAGAATTTAGGTGGTTCTACATCAAAAAGTAAAAATCTTAAAAATGTAAGTTAGGAGGTTATAGTACTTCGTCGTCGATATAAGATTTTTTTAAATATTTATGTAAACATTATTATGCATCTTTTGCATTTTTTTTATCATATAACATTATCTTACCAACATTTACAATATTAAAAGTGAAGTTTAAACCTGCTGTAACCAAATTCTGAATTGCCGAGTTTGATAAATTAGTTCTAATGCCATGGCTAAGCAATTTCTCCCATTTTTCGCATAGTTGTGCTATTCTGAAATAATCACCTAGTTAATATTACATCTGCTTAAACATTCAGTAGTTACTTAATAAGGCTAAATTATATTTTTATCACCTTATATCATCTTCTGTTGCTAACTCAGATTTGCCTCCAAAACGAGTTTGACAATTTTGTACACAGTTTTTTAGTTCCTGATAAATAATTTTACCATTTTCTATCCTTTTCTTTAACTCCTCTCTATTGTCTATAGCATTAGCTATTGTGTTTAGTATCTTGCTATTCTGAAAAATACACAAAATTTCTATCTTCAGATAATATTTTCCTGTGTGAACAACATACAGGAAAATATAAAAAAAATAATTTTAAATTGCAGTTATAGGTATGTTTTATTAAGCCAATAAATACACTAGCGTATATGAAAATTAAATGGCTTTTGCACAGCACAACGATAGCGATGTTTTTGTGTGAGTAAGTTGTACGGTGCATGGTAAAATGGACGCTGTGTTTGATGAGTTAAGGATTATAATTGATTGTGTAGTATGTTCTGATTTATGAATTGCAAGTGTGTGCGATCAAAACCGCCAGAAGGACAGCATGACGGAAATTCTGTGAATCAATCGAAACCAACAATGAAGCGGCAAGAGTAAGGAAGAACCTATCAACTGATCAGGACCGGACACGGCCGCCATGGCCCACGCACAATGGTCCATTGAAGGACTAAGTGCAGAAACCAATCCCATAACATAGATGTGCTACAATAATAAACATCATATGATAGTTACTGAAGACTTCACATTCCATTATACTTCACTGCTATCTTACATTAGCTAGTTTACATTGGACTGTTCAATTTGAAAAATTTAATGGAAACATATAGAACATAATCATAATAATATGTTGCGTTGTGAGGATAACATATTATTCACATTAACATACTTATGACTAAAGCTATGGTTTCCCAGAAAATCGGTGACCCCCACATAGTATCCACAATTTAAACGACGACACTGAAGCATTGTTTATAATAGTAAGTTTAAAATTTTTGCTGCTGTCATTATTTGCATGACAACTGTCACTGCGTCCGTTATGTGTGGTCGCTGCTTTTCTAGAAAACCATAGTCTTACCCCTGATTTCTAAAAACTTGATCAACTCTTGGTAATCCCCAATAGAATGCTAATCAGAAAAATGATGACACTTTCAAAAACAATTGATTACTTTCTTATCAGAGGTCATATGCACTACTATGGATGAAACACCTGAATGACGGACGCACAGAACCAGGAAGTATGGCAAAAAAACAGGGAGGCCTATTAGGCCTCCTTTTTTATCCCTTTGATTCCTAAGTATACCAGTGGGTGATTCCCGGGCTGAAAGGATGATGACCCACTAATCTTTCTTAAATCATTACAATGCTACATACAGCTTCACCTATTTGTTACTTGGAATACTGTTTGGATGTATAATGTTTGCTAAGTGCTCCCATTTTTACTAAAGCGTCAAACACGCACATCAAAGAAGACTAACAAATCAAAGCATATAAAAGGAGTTATCAAATAATATGTTATTAGGATACCTGCTAGCTTTTAAAAACGTGGATGTTTATAATTAGTCATGTATTCATATAGCGAGCACTTCAAACCGTTACTAAGCAAGCTTAATTCTAAATAAATACTTATTTATTTTTGAACTTTAAGTGAGTGAAGTCGGTAGATATTCTTGTATTGTAACTTCAGTTCAAAACTTGAATACGACAATTTAAATACCCTTGAATGTTTGCATATAAAATTAGGGTATCGGCCTTAATTCTAACAAGCACTTACGCGAAGTATACATCCATTTAGATCATACTTATTCGTAATTACATTATTGAGCGATAGTGATAATATTTCTTACCATGTTATTGGGCTCCCCCCCCGTAACTCCTTACATCAATAGATATTTTATTAATAAATTGTAATAATAACCAATTATATCACATATTCTTCTAAATTCTAACAACTACAAGTTACTTAAAAAGGTAAACATTATTTATTTTGACTTTAGTTGTAAATCTGACAATTTGTAATTATGAATGATGACATCTTGTCGAACAATGGTGGTCAATTTGGCCTTGAAAGAAAAAGGGTTTGTTACAGAGTTGGGACTGTTACCATTAAAGTTTATTGTTAATGTAATCATTGTGGATCATTAATTTATTTTTAAAAGGAATTCAATAGATGTTTTAAAAAAATACAACTTGTGCATATCAGAACGCAAAATAAAATATCTTAATTCTGAACGCAACGCATTCGTAATTTTCAAGTTCCTAGAGATGCCCATAAACTCTTTCTAAAGTATAATGTCGATTTTGTTTCTAAAACGTACTGTTACTGTTACGTAGAGTTTTGATAAAGCCAATTTAATAATTGAATAAATGATAATACTTTAATAATCAAATCAAATCATTTATTATTTGTAAAACATGTAACAAAAAAAAGCGGACCAATAACGTAGCCGCATAGTAGTTAATTTTCTTTTACCTATGAAAATATGCATTCATAGGTAAAAGAAAATAAGTATTTCTTTTCTTTTGTAATTTTGGCTTGGCGGTGAATCGGTGTACTGTGGATATTTTGTTATTTTGCACTCGAATTTTTTGTGTGTATCCATACTATACTTAATTTAAGGGGGAAGCGCTAAGGTAGCCCGCGAAATTCAAATTTTCTTACGTTTTTTGCAATTTGCAGCAGTTATTCTTTGGACTTACGTGGTCTTAGAAAGTTGTGTGTTTTATGGAAATTTCGTAGAGTCCGTCTCATGAAAGAAGTCCCGCAGCAATAAGTTGAACAAATTTTTACTATTTAGTTAACGAAATTCCTACAACAACCCTCCTTCTCCTACCTCACACACCCCATTTTATTAAACCGGTGCCTCTAAATGATATAAAGATATCTGTCCGTCTCATGAATGTATCACCTCGTCTGCGAGACTACAGTCGTGGAACGGACTATGTGCGTACGGTCGGTTGCTTGAACAACGTCGCACACTAAATCCGTTAGGAGTATGTGTTCTGTGCACTAAATGCTCGCATACCGGAATCGACTGACGAGGCGAACCCACAGAACCTTAGAGCATTTATAGGTTAAATGCAGTAATATAAGTCAATGTTAATTGTTAAGGCCCAGCGCGGCAGCGCAGACGACAGACTATCCGTGTCTTTTTTCTTTTTAGTCTGTGAAAATAGAACCTAAGCAATATGTGCATTAACGCACATGACACGTAAAAAGTTCGGCGCACAAAAAAAAACGGGTCATTCTGGTAGATCGCGCCACGCCGCGCCGCACAAAACGTGCGCGAAAAAAATAGAACGTTTGCTACCGCGCGCTAACGCAGACGGGGCCCACACTGTTTAGTAATTAGTATCAAAGAAGAGTATAATAATAAGGCCCAGCATAGACGACAGACTAAGGTGCAGCGCAGACGACACACTTTTTGTGCGATCGAGTCTGTGGCGCACAAAATGTCTGCATAGCATGCAAAAAATCCATCGCGGATTTTACGCAGACTCAACGCACATCTCAATCGATAGTTTTACATTGTTTAGTTTTATTATAATCACTAAAACCGAAAATAGTGGCCACTTTTATCCGTTTTAGTGATTATAATAAAACTAAACAATATAAAACTACCGTTTATTATAATATTAACGTATAATCTTGTGGAGCACAACTTAGCGTATTATTTTCATTCTAAAATAAAAGAAATAACCAAACAAACGATGAGGGCGTCACTAGGCGGTCGGCGTAGCCTTAAAGCAAAAAGACCTTTTTCCAAATTGTAATGCCCTAATTGCCCTATGGAAAAATGGTTTTATGGTTTTAATAAAAAACATTCCTAAACAAAATGGCGTTACCAGCGTGAGTGTATAAAATTTGTGATTCGTTTTGTGTAATTTACATTTGGTATTTGCCTCTTAATTTATAAACTTAGAACTTATTTCATTTACTCAACTTTATGATTTGTGGTTACTCTTTCTTTGAATACTTTGAAAAGAGAGATTAGCTATCGAAGTAAAGAAGTTGTACCATGAGTAATTACGAAGATGATCAAAGCGAGGATGGAGAATTAGCGCGCAGCCCTACTCAGGATGAAATGGATTTTAGGTAAGTTATCATAACATTTTGCTATATTCTTTTCCTTAGAATCAATGTTCTCAACATGTAAAAGATTGTAATGTGAATGTTGTGAAATACCATGTCTGTCAAACAATGTAAATCCAGTCCAGTTGTAGTGCTTGTCTTCTTTGTTCAACGATTTGTTTTCACACCTGCTATTTACGTGTTCCATTATCTTCCTTCTCCTTTCTAGTTTAATGATAAACCTTCCTGTGGACTGGGATGGGTTTCACCTATCGCACGCTGGGCTGAAAATCGGCTTTCATAGACTTAGGGATTTCAATTTGCAAGTGCCGGATTATTTGCAGGAAGGATATCGCTTCTATTAGTTATCACTGCATACAAAAATGACACCCGAGTTAATTCTGCACAAAAACGAAGGAACTATGATTTTTTTACGAAAAATTTGTATGAAGATAGTATGAAAAATCTGAAAACCCAAGGAAAACCGTAATATCCTTACAGGTGGTTATAGTAATAATTATTTATTATTTTTTGTCATATTCCACATATTGTTTATTGCTGCTCATTTTTTTTAAATCATCAAAATGTTTTTATTTATTTTTACATTTGAAACGGTTCCTTTTAGTGTTTAAGTTGAGGAACACAGACTTTTAACAACACATAACATAAAATAGTATCACCCCTATATGCCCGAAGGAGTAGGCAGAGGTTTATAGTACACACACTTAGACAACTATGTTTGCGCTAGATATTTATCAACACAAAATATGTTTTAAACTAAATAAGTAATTGTTTGGTCTTCCAATGAGTCTGAAAACAAGTGCTTAAGTAATTACAATGATTTTAGTTTTTTAATTTTTTATTTACATTGTCATCTAATGTAATGATCGAACCTAAAGTCTGCACATATCTTTCGGAAGCCAGATCAAATGCATCGTGCTACCTGTGCTTAGCAAAACCTACAGAAATGAACCACTTAGATTATGTAACATCAAAGCCTGTGTGTTCTGAAATATACGAATTTGGCTTGTCATCCCTACACAGTATAAATTGCATGGAATGTCTGTTACACACTGCGTACAGGCTCAACTTCAAATGAGGTGTGTGTGAATGGTGGGCAACGAGAAGAAATGTTGCAGACAAGAAACAAAATTATTCAAAATAAATTCAAAGATGGGCTCAATCTGTTGATTGATATAGTGAAACAAGGCTAGGGAACTACCAATGACGGGAATAAGAAAGTTATTCGAGTTTCCCAATAAAACTGCGGCTATTACCGGGTTGGTTGGTTGAATCAGTAATACAACTTGTTAGGTTAGTATAATCCCAAAATGTCAAGATTTCGTGAAATAGTCATTCTGTGGGATTACTTGGTCTTAGAGAGTTGTGTTGATGACTTTAATAATTATAATTCTGTAATACATATTTGTTACGGCCGCGAATCATATATTAATCAACATACAACTTAATACTAAAAAATATTGAATTTCGCGGGCTACCGTTTCATACGAAAAATAAATAAAAATTTTGATGATTTAAAAACAAGAGCACTGATAAACGATATGTGAAGTATGACAAAAAATCATAAATAATTAGTACTATAACCACCTGTAAGGATATTAAGGTTTTCCTTGGCGTTTAAGAGATAATTAGATTTTTTATACTAGCTTCATACAAATTTTTCGAAAAAAAATTATAATTCCTTGATTTTGTGCAGAATTAACTCGGGTGTCATTTTTGTATACAGTAATAACTAATAGAAGCGATATTCGGCAAAAAAACCGGCTCTTGCAAATTGAAATCCCAAAGTCTATGAAAGCCGATTTTCAGCCCACTGTGTATCGCCATGCGTATGAGGAAAATGGTTCTGCAGTAATGCAGTATGTGACATTAAATTTTAGTTTTCGTGTCTGCCTAACTTAATGTTATATCACAATACATATGTTTATAAAAATAATATGCTGCGCATTACATCAGAAAATAACTTTTTTCTGTTACATAATGTTGTAGGTTTCACATCAACTGTTTTTGCCTTGGCAAAAATTACCATGTTGGCTCTCTGTATGTTATCTGGTCAGTAGTTAAGTATATGGCCACCAAGTTATACACTATGCAGCAAAATTAGTACTTATAAAGTTATTTTACTCATTTTTGTATATTTAATGCTACTGTGATATTTTCTGACTCTTATGGTAATTTTATAGTTTATCTGATGAAGATCGTGACAATGCGGATTCCTTAATTATCAAGCCGCCTCAAGCTGTAATTCGTACAACACATCGGGACAAAAGAGGTCATAAAAGAACTGTTAAGGATAGATATAAAGACAATGCTAGGAAAGAAAAGAAACATCTCTACAGGTAATTCTAGTAAAACTATATTTTGTTTGATCAATTTACTTCTTGTAATATAAAAGGCTTTTATTTACTGTTAACAGTATAGGGATTTTATTGCTTTGGTATAAATGATTGTTTTGTGTTTAGATAGTTCTGATAAGTTAACTTCATTTTGCACCTTGACAAACAATAGTAATTACTGGTTTGCTGTATATATGAACTCCGAGATCAGTTGAAGCAGAATTTGAAGGAATATTAATTGTGAAGTATTTATATTTTGACTGTTTTAATTTATTTGTTCAATGCTTAGTGAGATATTTATCCAATCTTCACTTTTTCATCACCTTGTTTAATAACATGTTTATAAATCTTATATTATGTGCTTTAAGGTCTGACATCCTACTGACACTGGGAATGTTATAGATCAATCATAAACCTTTTTCTACAGGGAACGAGATAAGTCTGACAAATCAAAGCGAGAGATTAACAAGAATCCTGATCGTGAGGATATGGCCAAAGAATACTATAGAGAAAAGCAATATTATAGGGAGAAGGAAATGTATCGAGAAAACAACAAAGAAACATTTAGGGACAAGGAAGCTTACAGAGAGAAGGAAGCATACAGAGAAAAAGAAATGTATAGAGGAGATGGTAAAGATAACATGTATAGGGACAATAAAGACATCCGAGAGAAAGAAATGTATCGCGAGAGAGATATAAGAGAAAAGGAAATGTATAAAGAAAAAGAAATGTATAATAAAGAAAAGGAAGTTTACAGAGGTGAAAAGGATCCATATAGAGAGAGGGAGCATTACAGGGAGAGAGAAATGTACAGGGATCCTTCTTTTAGAGAACCAACTAGGTCTAGAGAAGCCTATAAAGACATGGCATATAAAGATAAGGATATGTACAATAAAGAGAAAGATATGCAGAGAGAGGCTTATCTTGGCCGTGACCGACAGTATAATAAATATGCTGAACCAGAACGAAAACGTCCTGACAATGAAAGAATAGAATCTAGGCTAAGATCATTAGCTGAAGAAGGCCATACTAATCATAATAATGAAAAAGAAAACAGAGATAGGATATCGGGAGATAAAGAATTGGAAGATTTAAGAACTAGGCTACTCAATAAAAGAATAACCAAAGAGTTACAAGGCCAAGATGGCAAGAAAAGTTCTGAATATTATGAGAAAGAGTGTAAATCTTCATCCCGTCACTCATCATTAGATAAACATCAAGAACATAGGAAAAATAAAGTTTTGTTTGCAGGTAATAATATTGTAAATATACTTAGTAATAATGTTTTATTTTGGATAAAAAACTGCTGTTTAGTTCACCATTAGTTACTGTAGTATAATTATATGCTTCTTCATACATTGTAGCAACAAATATTTCAATATTTTGAGCATCTTATAAAAATTAAAACCTTGTTTAAGATAAAGAGAGGGAAAAAAGGAAAAATGAATCCCGTACAGAGTTAGAGGCTAGAAGACAGGAGCACCGTCGTCGCGGCAAAAAGCGTTCTGTGTCGCCCTCTGAGAAAACCACAAAGAAAACTAAAACTGAGTCGCCCAATTATGGTGATTCTGTAGTTACTGTATCTGATTCTAGTGATGTGGAAATGAAAACTGACTCACTGCACTCAGAGCCTGAAGATGGTAAGTGACAATAACTGAATGTTATGGTTACAAAAATTTTCTGTTAACATTTTCAATCAACAAGCACTAGATCTTCAATCAATACGCCCTTTAAAACCGGCCCGAAAAAAGAGCGCAAATGGTTTGTAGTCTTATTTTCAAAATAGTATGGCCCGATTTAAATCCCAGCCTAAAAATTTAAAACTGCTTACTCCACCAAGAACCAAATACATTGAAATAACATTATTTAAATTATTTCAGGTGAGCATACTAACAGTGAAACAGAGGAGGATAGCTCATGCACAGAGTCGGACTCCGCAGCGGAATCTAAATCTGAGGGAGAAGAAGATGACGAACATATAGACGATAATAAGTCTGATAAGGAGGATAAAGAGCAACAAGAAAGGATCAATGAGAAGACTAGACCTCCATCTAAATCAAAGTCACCCAGTCCAAGTCTGTCCAAAGTCAAGCCTGAGTCACTATCATCTCATGGATCACACTCGCACAGGTACATTTCTTTACTGATTTCTGATTTGATCATAGGATAATGTCCGTTGATGGAGAATTTAGGTGTCCAAAAACTTGTAAATAACTGATTCAAATATTTGATTCTCCTTTAAAATTATAAGATTTGTTTGTAAATTTTTACAAAGTGTTTATGTCCTTATTCCCAAATGCATAACATATTAAATATCAATCAACTCAGCCTATCGCAGTCCACTGCTGAACATAGGCCTCTATCAGGTTGCCATAACACCCTTTTTTTTTTTGGGGATGGGAAGTTATCAAATGACCCCTCCCACTCTGGGTGGAGCGGAAGGGAGTGTCAGATTCTTACTGACTAAAACCCACCCGTGTTCCTTCCTTAGCCCTTTATGTTCCGAGCCAGCGATAACCCTTTCGGACAATCCCGCTGACCCGGCAGGCTTCGGCCCTGACGGGCCCCTTCTGTTGATGCTGACATCTCTTTGAGGCGCGCGTGGAACACGTACGCGCCGTCCGGCACGGGCTGCCACAACACCCTGTACTCCACTTTCCGCATTCTACGTAATATATGCTAATATTGAATCACTGATTCAGGTCACTGTCCAGATCTAAGAGTAGAAGTAGATCACATTCCTTTTCGCCTCCTCCTCCTGGAGAAAATGGAAAGACTACTGAGGAAGAAAAACCCAATGAAGATGATGAGGAAACAAGACAGAGAGAGGAAGCTATTAATGCTCTTCCTCCTTACTACCCTGCATTACAGGTAATTATCATTTTATATTTTGGTAAACTAATAAATAATAAGTCTGAGGAACTGACATGCGATCCGAGCATTGTCAAGCTTACAACTATCGACTAATAACTGGGCTTGCACTACGCAGTGAGTGGTGGCGCGGCAATGTTAGCCGGTCCACGTCGTCAGCGCAGCCTCTGCCTGTAGCAGTGGGCTAAGGTGGCTCACGCAGTGTGTACAACTTCGAAATGTTTTAAGGGGCATTTTCAAGTATTAAATTCCAGCCCATCTGTTTGTTTTGAATATGTCCCAATATCTTTTATTACTCTGTTTGAACATAGAAATTCATTGTTTGCTTGCAGATGAACGATAAGTAACATTGCTCATGTAAAGTTACGCCACTATTTACCGTTTAATTACTATTTACATTCTAATTACGATAATTTTATGAAAATTATTAATGAAATAATTAATAACATTTTATAGGGGTGTCGATCCGTTGAGGAGTTTCAATGTCTCAATAGAATAGAGGAAGGCGCATACGGAGTCGTTTACAGAGCGCGCGACAAAACAACAGACGAAATTGTTGCTCTCAAACGACTTAAAATGGAAAAAGAGAAAGAAGGATTCCCCATCACCTCTCTGAGAGAGATTAACACATTACTCAAGGTAAGATCACAATCTTTAATTTTATTATTGTAAGCTCACTTGAGCCATCACAATGCATCACTGCTCTTTTCTTGAAGGTATTTTATTTTAAAACTATTTTGTTTACTTTACATACGTGCTAGTGTTTGAGCCGCGAACTGTGAAGCACTCGATGGCTCCTGTGTTGAATTCATTTCATTAATGCCTTGTATTTTATTCCTACAGGCCCGGCACCTCTTACCTGCAAGAGGGTTGTGCTAGAGGTGTGACCTCCGATATGGGCGGGCTAAAAGTATCTTAGGAATTTATTCCAGGGGGACCACCCTTCAATGCTTTCTTGTTACGTTCTACATCTTCGAATTTGATGGTCAACAAAAAGTATTTTTTTTATATACAATGCTTAAAATACGAACATCGAAGGTTACTATAAGATAATGATGCAAGTTTTGATTAAGATCACCAAGAACATCATCAGGTAAAATTAGGGAGTATTTTTAAGTTCTGCTGAAGTACTTCGAAAGTAATCTAAGAAAAGTGTTTTTTAATCAATATAAGACTCGCATATCTTAGGGACTAGGAAAACTCATGGTTTTTGTACTCATTATATCTAATAGTTTTGTCCTAAAACTTACTGTTTGGCTTTCTGTGGTTCATTTTTTGTCAAAGCTGTGAATCAATGGTTGAATATTATAATGAGTAAAAAAAAGTCAAAGGTTTCCTGTAAATCCTGGTATTTATAATGTTATCAGAGTCAGCTATAAAAAATCATCTTCTGTGTTGGTACAATGGCCTGGCAATCCATTCATAAATACATAAGTGCATAATTTGCTCAATGATCACTTGAAATTTAATTCTTACTTAAGGCAAAAAAGCATGACAGGACTTAAAGTAAATGTGTGCTGTGAAATATATTCTATACTGACATTTCTATATAAACTTAAATGATCACTCAAATCCTTCTTATTTATGAAAAACGATAATGTTTACACTATGTAGTATATCCTGCAAATGTGTCATGTTTTATGTTTCCAGCACAACATTTATATGTTTTTATTTCTCAGAGTTCAACAACAGCTGTTTATATATTCACTTTTAGAAATGCTATGGGATGCTTGACGCGGCTAATGCCCCCAAAAGTGTGCACTCGTCTGTGATTGAGACGGACGGCAAAACTCGACTGACACGCTTTTTGAGCGCACTACTGATTCTGCTTCGCATAGACATACTGGTGTAATGGCTATGCTTTAATTTTACGCTAACAGAGGCAACTAAAATCTCATAATTCTTGGCAGTTTATCTACTATTTTTGCATTACCGAGACAACATAGTTGACCGCAAATGTCAAAAATTGTGCTATTTAATTGCCCGTGTAAGCCCGCACCTTAATATTACAGATCGTTCTGGTTCAGATGTGTAAAAGTAGTTCACTTTCGGCTTGTTTTTTGCATAATGTATATCTTAGTTAAATTAGTTTTTATTTTATTCATAATAATCTATATTAGCTTAGCCGCACAACAACATCAGGGCTATTGTAATGTAAAATCGACTAAAATATGTGTAAAATAATAACTTGTGCTTGATTGCACAGACAAAAGGCCGCCAGTAAAATATGGATCCAACTAGTACCAACTACCAACTAAAGATTTAACCAATTTGCAGATTGCTTGAATATATCCATATTATCAATTAAACCAGCCTGTTACAGTCCAATGCTTATTACTTATTCATAGGTCCAATGCTAGCCAATACCCATGCCTCTCATAAGTTGTGGTCAATGTTTGGTCCTCGTCCTTCCAAACCCAGAGCTAGTAACTTATTAGATAAAAAGCAAACTAGCTAGCTGTCAGAACACCAAAATTGAATCAACTATTATTCAGATTATTGCCAATCAAATAAAGTGCCCATTTAGCTCTTATGCATATCAAATAAGTGTCAAATTGGCACTAATTCAATACAAATCAGTGCCCAGTCTGACCTATATTCTGAATAATTGTGCATTACATTATCAAAATAGTGGGAAATTGATTCTAATTATTAGATAAAATTTATTACAATTGAATCAATCAATCGGACATGATATTATTCAAACTCGATAGGATAAGCGTGTGGATCGCATAATTTTCTTCACTTTAATTTCTTTAACTTGCACGCGTTAGTGGCATGTCTGCGACTGTCGTGTACTGTATTTTATCGTAAGTATTTGACGTGTTCCTCGACAAGCGTCACTAGAAAGTAATTTTCCCTCAGTCAACAAGTTTGTTTATTTATTCACGGGTTTGTTGAATGTTGTCAAATAAATACATATATGCCAACGAAGCGGCTGTTTCAGCGGTTTTAATTGTGATCAGATGGTACCGCATGTAAAAAACCTGCAACAATTAAATTATTTAATTTAAAAAAACTCGGGGTTATCATTATCTTTAGGGTTGTTGATTGACCATTCAGGGCAGACTTAACTATTTTAGTTAGAGGAAAACGTTCTTAGAAGACCATCCTTGGCTTTTTAACCGACTTCAAACAGGAGGTTCTGTATTCTTAGAGTATGTACCTACTGCAAAACCCAAACAATGCTAGTAGTGGTCCTAGGAAAGCTGCTCTTGTAGCTGCAATCAGCTACAAGAGCAGCTGCTATTGCAGCAGCTCTTACTGCTATCTTAAATTTCCACCCTGAATATGTTTTTTTTTACCAGCAAATACCGTTTTTTCGTAATAATTTCTTATTTTGCTCTCATGTGTCAAGCAATCACGACTAGCTTGCGTGAATGAGGTGAACTCTAGAAATATCGATCCACACATATCACAGTCATGGTCTTCTGGGCTCTGAGCCGTCCGTTCCTTAGCATGCCCTGACGTACACGAACTCTGAGCCCAATCAGTTCGGAGCCCGGAAGACCCTTGCGGTCTGCCCTGCATCTTATCCGAATCCGAGAGATGTCGGTCCAAAGTAGCCATAGTATTATTTGTATGAGGCGCACTAGAACAAAACTGTCGGAATTCAGAACATTCTCAATTCGGATTCGGATTCGATGCAGTGCAGAACCGTTATGACCCAGTACTTTGATAATAGAGCTTTATATTTATATTCCAAGTATCCGCATTACAACAGTTCACGCTTACTGCACCTTTTTGATATAATAGAACGTCAACAATTTATTCATGTGTTTTCCCAGTACTCTAGTTAGTTTTACTCATTTATTGGTACCAAATTAAATGAGAGGATATACAAAGCAGGGAATGTTTTACAATCTGTAATTTTGCAGTTTCCAACAACACGTCATCTTTTTCTCCGATTCTGCGACCATGTGGTTGAAGCGTCTACAGCATATTTATTTTTCTTACAAAGTTCGATGAAGTCCTGCTTGCTGACCATGAATCTAAGACGACGAACGCCTCGTGAAGATTGATTTTCTAGATCAGGGTATCTCAATCTTTTTACCGTGAAAAAAAAAAATCAAGCGAGCTTCATAATTTTGGTGACATTTATTAATTTAATTGTGAGTTGCAAAATAATTCTTGTCTTCTCTGGACTAGTCAAGATTAACGGCGACTGAATAAGTAAATGACCTGAATAGTATGTTAGTAAAGGTGGCTTACACACATTACTACAGGCTTTTCATGTTTGTAGTTACGTATGTATCCACCTTAGTTCACTTGTATTTTCCTTGAAATGCGTGCTCCCCTGATCTAGATTATCTTCAACATTGTTTACAATATAACATATCTGCCTTGCTTTTTTGCCTGTAGAGCTTAGTGGAATATCGATTTCCGTTTACTACCGTGCTGTTTTTGAAGTTGAAGAACCGAACACTACTATTTTCAACTTATCAGGATTGAACATGTTGGTATATTCCTGATTGGTTGAACGTATCAAATGCCCCGAAAGCTGTCCAAATAGCGCTAGTAGTTTACAGCTTCTATACGAAGTGTTTTTGCATTTTCTATACTTTAGCTAATATTTTATGTGCTTTTTATTATTACACTTTTTCAAGTCCGGAACATTTTTAGTGATGTTCACTAATTTGAAAGTGGTAAATACTTTTCCCTATTTGCAACCTCTAAGAATCAGTTTCGCAATATCATAAGCATAATCAACATTATAAATTTAATGTTCCC
This sequence comes from Luperina testacea, assembly GCA_927399505.1. Taxonomy (NCBI): domain Eukaryota; kingdom Metazoa; phylum Arthropoda; class Insecta; order Lepidoptera; family Noctuidae; genus Luperina; species Luperina testacea. Next base: position 10,681,931 of record OV656758.1, read on the forward strand.
ACTGCTGAGACACATGGCAGGCCTCCGTTTCACTATACTGTTAAGCATATTAACGGACAGTTTTGCATAGTGAGACTATGTAAACATGTTTAACAGGCCTTATAATAACTAACAGTATGGCGAAACTGGCTTTAAATGTTTTTCTTAACTACTAGTTAAAAATCCGATGTCTTTCCCAATATTACCCTGCCCAGAGATATGATTGAATGCGCTTGAAGCTAAGGTGCTCTTCCGATGGCGGCCGAAACCGCAAACTGCAGCAGCACCGCAGCCCAATCGTAACCACATACCGCAGCGACACGTTTGGTTGCGGTCGCCTTGGAAGCGTACCTTGATAAGGCTAATAAAGGGTAGGAGATTCACTAAGCCTTCATTGGTCCGGTTAGGACCGCAAAGCCATTGCCAAAAACCTCTTAAATCTGACGCTATTTTATTTTGGCCCAACTGCCAGGAAGGGTTGTTTTTCCTTGCCATTAGTACTTTGGAAAACAATGTAATTTGAGCCACTCACTATAGATAAAACAAGCATGTATTTTGCGAAGTATGTTTTTTTTTATTTTGATAACATTATTTTAAAGCATCTTAGAGATATACCATTGTTGCATTACGCGAAGCAAGACCACTTCTACGTATTTCTTCTCTACGCAGACAAAGTGATAATATTCTTTTTTTAATTGATGTTTGACATCGAGCCTGTTATTTTGTCTTTCGTGTCTTCCGTTTCTACGGTGGTCATGCTACGCGTGCTGGTGTAAGCCCAGAGCATTGTATTTTAATAAACTTGTTTTTATACTGCCCCATCACAAAGTGCAAGGAAAGTTCTATTGATAAGAAGAAACGTCATTTTGTTGTAGCTTTCTAATCAGACTTAAATCGCTTGGGTTTTAATAAACATGCCTGTTACTTATCTATTTAATTAATCGACAATTCACCCGATAATGACTATTTTGCCATATAATTAATCGACAATTCACCCGGTAATGACTATTTTTTGATATTCTCGTAGAAATATGTCATCTTTTAATGCATTGTTATTAACCCTCGATGTTCGTAATTTTCTGCCATCAAATTCTATTATGATATTAAAAAAATATAAATACCATGCCAGTAGTTCGAATTCGAGCTGGCATGCCAATACGTGGACTAGCGCCCATTTTGCAAACCATATCTTGAAGAAAATAAACCACATAATAAATTTTTGTGTAATATTGTTTCATCTTGATATTCTAAGGATAGTTTAATGCTCCCATATGTTATTAAATTCGCCTTAAATATTTCATTATTGTATCAATTGTTTCTCTGGAAACGGTATCTATTTTCTAGTCAGCATTCCTGCACAAATAAAGCCTCGGTAGAGAAGAAATGTCATAAGATACTTATGTTACAGTATAGTATTTAAATTGTCACAGATGTGAAAGCATCAATGTATTTCTTTGCCCCAGAAATTCCAATTTATCATTAATAAAAAAAAATCTAGTATAGTATTTGATAAAACACTCATTGTTATTGTCAAATCCTTCACTCGAGCTTAAATTGTTTCATGACAATGTGCATATATCTAAGTTATATTTTCGAAAAGTATCGGTATGGAAATTATTGTACTTAATAAAAATTTTTTAAAACATTGTATAAGTCGAATTGCTTACGATAATTTCTATGACCGAAATATTTATCTGGTTTATGTACAAATACTGTAAAATATTTGTAAGAAAACTTTGGTTATTTTAAAATCACGTACTTTTTAGTGATTGTGTCGGTTTCATTATCATTATAAAAGCCTTGTTCAAAGAATTATATATTAAAATATTATCCTGACACTCGATATCGACAGCAGTATTACAGTTATTGTTATCTACAGTTTGATTAAATAAGTACAACTTTAACACCTGTCACAGTGCTTGTATCTGAATATTATTGTCAATATTTATTTTGTATCCGTGTTTGTTTTAATTAGAAAGAGGGGCTTGGCTAAGTAATAACAGCCGCACGGGTCGATCGATCAGGTTAAGCTACGCTTGTTGAGGTTGGTCCGTGGATGGGTGACCATCTTCACAAAAAAATACTCCTTGCCTCGGAAAGCACGTTAAGCCGTTCTTCCCGGCTGTCATTCGTGGATATTTGGCAATCGTTAAGGGTCGTCAGAAGCCCGAAAGTCTGACAACCAGTATTACCCATTACATATCTAACTTGGTTATGGAGGTCAGATAGGCAGTCGCTCTATGTAAAATACTGGTATTCAGCTGCATCCGGTTAGACTGGAAGCCGACCCTAACATAGTTGGGAAAAGGCAATGCAGATGATGATGTTTGTTTTAATGAAACTGTAGATAAAACAATAATTACTCATCATAAATGCGATATCACTGGATAGTTTCTACATATTTAGTGGTCAGGTTTTTTTTTAATTTCGATTTCTTACAACAAAGTTAATACTTTGTTGGAAGAAATCGAAATTAAAAACTTGTCTACTGCTAGACGCGTTTTAATTAACATAATGTAATTTTACAGTGTATAATTTTCTCCAAATCGTTGTCGTGAAGTCATACTCTTATTATAGGTATCTGAAAATGTTTTCTTCACAATAAGTATGTATTTTTTAAGACAGTGGCTATTTGAGAATGTCTCTTGTTTGTTTTTGCCACTTCAATTTCTTTTGTTAATAAGTTCTGGCATTTTACATCTCTTATACTTGATTACAAGGGTTTGAACTTTTCAAGCTCTTATAGAAGAGACTGTTATTAAATATAACAATAATTCAGCAACTCTTAAAGTGTAACTTGTTTTTTTTTCTTTTATATCTAAATTTATTTTATTTACTTTGTTTTGTATTCTCAAGTGATTTTGTTTAAAAATCAGGAATAAACATAATTATGTGTGTTTATGTTGTAGTTTGGGTACATTTCTGGAGTGCACGGTATGTATTTATTTACTCAGTATGTCTATGGAGCCTGAGCAATTTTTTGCTTTATATAAATTGTAATTTCGTTATTTATTAGTATTGCTCATTTTTTATTGTTATTGTATTATTGATTTGATTTCTATGCTAAAGCCATATTTATCTACGCTTCATATGAGTGCTTTAACCTCGTCACAAGGTATTTTATTAGGGCATTTTTCTGCAGTTCTAATAAAGTTGTTGTAATGTGAGCATCTCTAGTCATAATTTTCACAATACATTCGTTCGATATTGTTGTTTATCAAGGGAGTTTGACCTTTTTTTATATGGAAGCTGTCATATTCTACCCATCGCGATTTTGATATTTTTTTAGCATTGATGCAGCACACAATGTAACTGATATATGTGGGTAGAAGACAGTTAAACATACAGGAAATGTCCATACTTACCAGTTTCATCATGGGCCGGAATTAAATAAAAATCTAAATGGCGATGGAATCACTATGCCACTTAGGTTCTACACCCTTAAAAATTGTATTACGTAAGAATATAGATGCGAAATAGCTATAGATGCCACTTCATGATGTACCCAAACTGTTACAGCGGCATTAGTTGACAATACTCATCTAATAACTATTTTTTATTTACCACGTCCCGCAGCGGTTTTGTTATGTACAGACGCCAGCACGTCAAGCTACTACAATCTGTAAAATTTCTTTAATAGATTTTCAACTTTATCGCATAAGGTTCAAAATTGATTGGGAACATTTGATAGTTTCGGGTAAGTGAATGTGCTGTGCGTCATTTACAGTTTTCAGTATTATTATAACTGATCAAGTATTGTGAAGCATTCATTTTCAGATAATTCTGTATTTTTAATCGCATGCGCGAACACGTAAGGGTTTGGACGATGATATGAAATACCATAGCGTAAGAATGGTCCGCCGTGGCTATTGTACTAACACGTCGCACATTCTGCTCTGTTGTTGCAGGGCCAGCACCCGAACATAGTCACAGTGCGGGAGATAGTCGTAGGCTCAAATATGGATAAAATATTCATTGTTATGGACTACGTAGAACATGACTTGAGGAGTCTCATGGAGACTATGCGTGGAAAGAAACAAGTATTTTTACCAGGTAAGCCGCATGTAACAATATTTCCCAAATTTACATTTTAATTCTATTTTTTGTAGTCTCCACTATAAAACGTTGTTCTGCCCTTTACAGGAGAAGTAAAATGTCTAATGACGCAACTACTCAAAGCTGTCCATCATCTTCATGACAACTGGATATTACACAGGGATCTTAAAACTAGCAACCTTTTATTGTCACACAAAGGTGTATTAAAGGTTGGTATGACTAAATTACTAGAGTAAATGAGCAGATTTTACTTTTTTAAATCTAAATAAAAAAAATAAATCTAGTATTTTTTTTGTATACTGTTCAATATTTCAACTGTAATTGTTTTAGGTGGGAGATTTTGGCTTGGCAAGAGAGTATGGCTCCCCGCTGCGCCAATACACCCCGATCGTAGTGACGCTGTGGTATCGTGCCCCTGAGCTACTCTTGTGCTGTAAAGAATACTCTACTCCCATTGATATGTGGAGCGTAGGGTGTATATTCGCCGAATTTATAACCATGAATCCATTGTTTCCTGGAAAATCCGAGGTGGATCAATTGAACAGAATATTTAAGGTATATTCTTTGGCTTTTAAATCGAATACTTTATTAAATGAAAAGAGAAACGTATTCACCAGTAATGTATGATTTATTTACAGGATATGGGTACACCTTCAGAGATGATTTGGCCCGGCTACAGCGAACTGCCTGCTGTACAGAAAATGACTTTTGCTGAGCATCCTTCGGGTGGGCTGAGGCAAAGAATAGGTTCCGATCTACTCTCGGAACCGGGGTTATCTTTACTGCAAGGTTTCCTAACATATAATCCAGCTAGAAGAGTCACAGCGGACGCCGCGCTGGAACACACTTACTTCAAGGTAATGAATATCTTTATTTCACTTAGTGCTGTCGTAATTCCGATCTTAACATTTAAAATGCCAAAGTCATGTATCACAACCTTATATGCTCTATATGTCCTCAAACATGTATCATGACTCGAAGTTTAGCTGGCATAGACTTTCTATGTACTCAATTCTAAAATAGTGTCGTGTTTGGTGTGCAGGAGCAGCCGGTGGCGATCGAGCCAGCAATGTTCCCGACGTGGCCCGCCAAGTCTGAGGGCAACCGACGCACGACGCACAGCCCGCGCCCGCCGGCTGGCGGCGCCGCCTATGCACAGTACGCGCGCGCTGACTCCGACGAGGCGCTCGGCTTCCAGCTGCATCAGCGCTCGCTCAACGTCGCGCCAGGCTTCTCGCTCAAGTTCTAGCGACGGCCTCTCGGGCGACGCTCGAATCTATAGTCTTTGCTAATACTATTACTGTGTAACATCGTATAATCTAGCTACGTAACATTAGCCGGACGTAGCTCTAGGTACTTTAACAGATTCACTGTCCATAAAGTAGACACAATAGTTAAACAATAAACATGAATCCTATGTGATTCATGGGACAGGGAATGTGTTAATTTCCAAACAGATTTGCCGCTAAAGTACCGCTACTGCCGCGATGTAAGATTGTAATTGCCATCTCGCTGGATGCGCCGTCGCCTTTTAAGGCACAATAAAATCGAACATATTATGCAAGGAAATGATAAAATCTTTACACATCACAATGATGAATGAATATTTATGTAATATATATTTTTTAATTTGATGTAATTGCACAGATTAGAATTTCAAGAAAACTGCCATTTTGATAAGTATTCTGTATATTGCAATAAAATCATGCGGTACAACAATTACTAAAAACGTTAAATAAAAACCTCGTGTATATAATATAAAACGTTATTTATGTACTTATGGATTACATAACAATTTATAGAATTAAATATTTCATTGTGACTCTTTGCCATTGTTGATGTTTATGTAAAAAAAATAGCATAAAATAATATTTTTTCATTATTGATGTAATCGTGTATGTAATTAATGTATTGAGAGTCTGGCGCTCAAAATATAAAACGGATTGAGTGAATAGCGTTCGACCTCTGATGTTGGTCATTTAAATGTTGAATGCACATACATACAAACTATTCAACATTTCTGTGAAGTTACAGGTTACACTGTGTAAATAAATACCTCTTAATTTTAATGGTGTACCACAATGAAGGTGGAATTAGTGTAGTATTAATATATGGTACAATAATTATATGTTTTCAGCAGATATGGTATTATTATTTTAAATTTCCTTATGTATCTATAAGATACAGATAAATCAGTAAATTAAACTGATGTTCTTCTAGACTATTACAATATTTGTATTTTAGTCTGGCATACATCACCAGCGCATGAAGAATTGATGCATGAGTTGCAGTGGGTTTATTTAAACTGACTAGATCAAACTTCTTTCTCGTTCATTTAGGTAGATAATTATCACAATAGATTAATTTAACTCTTGACACTGGACTAACGGCCGGCTTCGTTCATTCCTTTGGGCAATGCCAGTAGTGAGTTTATCAAGTCACCATTGCGTTTCCACGTTTTATACTTGGTGTCTACCAGAGCGTTTGTTTCAATCACCATCCGCCGGTCCAGGACGTCATCTCTATACGCGTTGATCATTGAATGAATGTGGCGGATGTACTGAAAATAAAATTTTATTTTAATTTTTAACAGCAGTAGTCGCTACAATACAATAAGGCGCCTAGAAAATCACGGCATGATCACGGCAACAGCCTCGCCGTGCCATCAAATGCTCGCCGCGATGATATCGCCGTATGGAGTTCTAATATTCTATCATACTTAGATACTAGCGTATTGCATTTATACACAAAAGGAGAATCGGCATAAATGTATGGAAGCTGGTCCTGGCGCCAACAACTATACCTACATATAGGTATTTTATTATTATACAATATGGCGGCTCATTTCAAATCGTTGTGTGAAAAAAGTTATGGCGATGTTTCGTAGGTATGACCGGGACGCTATGTAGCGGAACCCTTGCATATGTTAATCACTTCTAGTGGTCTAAGTTTAAATATTTTCAAATATATATGCATTCGGATGATACTACAATAACATGGTACCATCGAGTTATGGACTGGACGCTAGATAACGAAACCCTTGAATAGCTACTAGTGAACCCCTCGAGTGTGGGCTCATTAGATGTGTCTCAGCGAGTACTGTCCATTTTACCTGATGACAATGACTTTACTAGTAGCCATTAAAGGTTACGTTATCCTGGTGTGTCAGTCATCAAGTAAAATGAACAGTAGGTACTCGTTGAGACACATCTAATGCCCACACTCGATAGGTTTACCTACTAGTAGTTATTCAAGAGTTCCGATATCTAGCGTCCAGAGAGCCTAAAAAGGCCACTTTGGCAGAATCATAAAAGGATAACATCCGCGAAATTCAAATTTTCTTACGGTTTTTGCAATTTGCTGGTCAGTTTTAAGTTGTACGTCGATTAATATATGATTCGTGGCCGTAACAAATATGTATTTACAGAATTATAATCATTAAAGTCATCAACACAACTCTCTAACACCACGTAAGTCCAAAGAATGATGATTTCATAAAACCGTTATTCTTTGGACTTACGTGGTCTTAGAGAGTTGTGTTGATGTGTACGTTACCCCAGCAAGAAAGTGTCTCCTAGAGTTATAGGAGTAGAACGTATAATATGTGCCCTATCTGCTGTAAATGTGCCCCCAAATAAAAAATGTGTGCCCCCTGTCGTTTTGGAAAAAAACGGAAAAAACGATTCCTGCTGGGGTAACGTTTTTCTAGCAGGAAAATTCTAAACGAATGATCGGAGAGAGAAAAATTGTGCATGGCCAGAGAGCTTATATGTGTGCCCTAATGTGCCCCCAAAAAAAAAAACTGTGCCCCTTCAGGTTTTCGAGATATTGCATTTCCTGCTGGAGTAACGTTTTGATGAATCGTATATCTCTACAACCATTGCATGTGCCCCTGTAGAGTAAACATACACGAGTAGCTCTTAATGTGTGCCCCTTAGTGCCCCAATTAGTTTTAAGAAAATATTTATAGTTTTCAAGTTATAGCGGTTTTATGAAAACCCGAAAAAACATCGCAGCGCCTAAATTAGACAAGAAACAAGTTCGCTGAAAACTGTATTCGGTCCTTCTTGACGCTAATAATAACCATACAAAGTTTCAAAACTATTCATGCATGCGTTTTTGCTAAAAGTCAAAACGATGGTGTCCTAACTTTGACGGCAAAATACAAGGAACCGGCTCAATCCGAAATGTGTAGGTGTAAACCAAAATCATGTGCCTTTAGTCAAAAATATATGGTGAAAATATTCAGCTTGGAATGTTTCGCATTAAGTAAATATTAACAAATAACCAAAATATGTAAGCAACGGCTGGTTATCCGACCAAATTTGAATGACTACTAAAAAGCGACGGATTCATACATATCGATGACCTTCTTTACTTTACTCACTAACCGGTTCACACGTGTTGTGCCTGAGTACACTGACTTACAAAAGTAATAAGTAATTAAATAAAGTTGTTATTGGATTATATTCTACTAGCTGTTTCTATGACGTTACACATGATTAAGTACATTATAAATAGTAGCCTAAGTGCTATTCCAAGTTAAGCTATCTTCTCGATTCTAAATTTCATTAAAATACATCCAGTAATTTATATACTACTAAAAAGAGGTAGCTCTTTTTTGTAAATAAATAAAAAGCCCGTATTTGTCTTTTTATATTAGGTACATATATATTTATTGAAAGAGATTAGATATCGCTAAAGATACCTAAAATCGTGTACTGCGCATGTCAAACCACGTGGTGTGTCAAGTCTCATCTTTCGTGGCACGCATTGTAAGTTTTTCATCATTAAGGGGAATGCTCCAACTAGCCCGCGGAATTCAAAATTTCTTGCGTTTTTTGCAATTTGCAGGCCAGTGCTAGGTTGTATGTTGATTAAAATATTATTCGCGGTTGTAAGACGTATGTAGTTACAGAATTATAATCATCAAAATCACCAATACAACCCTCCAAGTTCATAAAGGCGTAGGAACAAAAAAAACAGAAAAAATTTGAATTTTGCGGGCTGGTTGGAGCATTCACCTTACTTAATAGAAGATTCCCTTTTTTCGCCTCCCCACACCGCTGCATATATCTCTGGCCCCGCGGCATCCGCTGACGTCGTGTCGCAAGGAGTCGCTTTGTCTAGCTTGGAGAAAGTGAGAGACTTAGATGAATAACTGATCTGTGATTTAAATAATAATGACTACACAACGTGCAAATAATTTCTTTGATCTGTGATTTGAAGCAATAATTACTTTAAGAATTAAAATTAAGGGAATAAAAATAATAATTTCCACATCAACAAGCGGTTTCATTTATTATAGTCACAAGGTGCATTTAATATATTTTTTAATTAGCCCCCAAAACTTTTGAACGCGATTACGCGACTGTACGGACAACAGCTTAGGTATAATACGTCCAATAAAGAAGGTCATCGATATGTATGAATCCGTCGCTTTTTAGTAGTCATTCAAATTTGGTCGGATAACCAGCCGTTGCTTACATATTTTGGTTATTTGTTAATATTTACTTAATGCGAAACATTCCAAGCTGAATATTTTCACCATATATTTTTGACTAAAGGCACATGATTTTGGTTTACACCTACACATTTCGGATTGAGCCGGTTCCTTGTATTTTGCCGTCAAAGTTAGGACACCATCGTTTTGACTTTTAGCAAAAACGCATGCATGAATAGTTTTGAAACTTTGTATGGTTATTATTAGCGTCAAGAAGGACCGAATACAGTTTTCAGCGAACTTGTTTCTTGTCTAATTTAGGCGCTGCGATGTTTTTTCGGGTTTTCATAAAACCGCTATAACTTGAAAACTATAAATATTTTCTTAAAACTAATTGGGGCACTAAGGGGCACACATTAAGAGCTACTCGTGTATGTTTACTCTACAGGGGCACATGCAATGGTTGTAGAGATATACGATTCATCAAAACGTTACTCCAGCAGGAAATGCAATATCTCGAAAACCTGAAGGGGCACAGATTTTTTTTTTGGGGGCACATTAGGGCACACATATAAGCTCTCTGGCCATGCACAATTTTTCTCTCTCCGATCATTCGTTTAGAATTTTCCTGCTAGAAAAACGTTACCCCAGCAGGAATCGTTTTTTCCGTTTTTTTCCAAAACGACAGGGGGCACACATTTTTTATTTGGGGGCACATTTACAGCAGATAGGGCACATATTATACGTTCTACTCCTATAACTCTAGGAGACACTTTCTTGCTGGGGTAACGTACACTGTGTTGATGGGGTCCTACGAAACATCGTCATATCTTTTTTCACGAAGTGCGCAGCGATTTGAAATGAACCGCCATACTAAGTAGTTATTAATTACATAATATTTGGTTGTTATTGGTAGTGGGGACCATTTTGTCCGGTCCTCATTTATGGTTTCTATAGAATTTGATGTCATGGCGTGACTTTAGTTATATCGCCATGATACTACACTCGGCCTCTCTCCGAGCAGGAAATGCGGGTGGTCGTTTCTCCATAGAAACGCTCTCGCCTGTTTTCTTTCTGGTTATTGACCAAAAACTTGATTTTGTATAGAATAATAAATATTAATTAAATATTGTATGTCCCTATGTTTTCCTTTTTGATGATAAGGTGGGTGTACCATGGAAGGCCACTCTAACAAATAAACAGTTAATCATAATCATAATCATAATCATTTTTTATTTGTCTAACATAGGTAGTAAATACAGTTCTTAAATTAAAATTCATAGGTCGCTATGTTATGCCAAGAGGCGTACAAATATGGTTGCATGCTAAATAAAAAAGTTATTATTCGTTTAATTACTGGATAAATAAAACTAACAAATATTTAAGTAATACTTTGTTTTATTATGTAACATATAAACCACTTTTTTGAATTGCAGATTTAATCAATATTGATTGAACTTAAGTTTCATTGAACTCTTCCAAATGGCCTTGCTAAAAACAAGGCTCCTTAGAAGGCCATTATAATAAATCAGTCATTTAACACTAAAAGTTACTGAATAGCGATTAAATCTACAATAAAAAGAAGTGGTTTATATGTTACGTAATAAAACAAAGTATTACTTAAATATTTGTTAGTTTTATTTATCCAGTAAATAAACGAATAATAACTGTTTATTTGTTAGAGTGGCCTTCCATGGTACACCCACCTTATTTTAACGTCGTCGATTCCCGATATCGAAGAAGCGAGGGACCGTACTGCCAAAATAGTAGCGCAAGCGATTCGCCGCCGCGTCTATGATTTCCAGATCGATGGCTGTTTGTGTCAATAGAAGGAATCTGTCATCACATGGCAATAACTACGAAATTTTAATAATTGGCCTTCGAAGGAGCATGGCCTTCCATGGTCCACCCACCTTACATTATTTTTATAAGCACTAGAACCACTGACCTCTATCATAATATCTACACTTGTATAATAAAGGTCAGTGACTAGAACCCTCAAAAATGCCGATTTAAAACGTTGTCAACAGAGGCCTATAATAGTGTCAGTGTACAAATTTGACAACTATAATGAAAAAAGAAAAACAGAGGGCACAGTATTATATCCTTCTTATTCAGCGGTGCTATTCTATAAAAATCTCACCGTGTAAACTTGGGTGAAGTGAGCTGTCAATAGTGTAAATTCCTAGCAAAAACAAACTCAGTTCACCTAAGTTTTCACGGTGAGATTTTTACAGAATCGACCGGCAGTTTATGAAATATCTTTTAAATTGGTCCAATATTGGAGGAGGAAATAGGCAAACTTCGAATTACGACTTTTCACTTAGGATTTTTCAAAAGTCTCCGACCGCATAAATCTTGGTATGTAGCATTGGTGCTGCTATAAGTGCGAGTGAATCCCTAGTGGTTGCCAGAGGAACACCTAATGGTAGTCAATAAGTCTGTTCGCTCCAAAGAGGATCCATCTATGAGGATTTGCACATACGGGTTCAAGTTTCAACAGAGATTTTATGACTGGCTACAACAAAAAAAAAACAAATGACGAAAAAGAACGGACCAATGGTTCAGACTGGCAAGAGCTAGAGGTGGAGTGTTTTTAAACACACATGTTGTAATATTGACGTAGGTAAACTCAATAACACTAGCTTTATTAAACTTAAGTAAGTATTCAGTGGGATAAGAGGGATTAACAGGAATACTAGTAATGAGAAAACCACAGTGCAAGTAATCATAAAATATATAGGTAAGTAGCCTACTGCATGACTACCTCTCGAGTTATCTAATCTGCTGATCAATGAAGTTTCCGAGGTGGCCACTTGTAAATCATGTCCACAGCGGATATCGAAACGACTTGTTAGCCCAAAATTAACACATTCTATGTTACCACCGATGCGTTACATAACCGTCAAAGCTATATCCGGTGACTAGAACCCTCAAAAAATGCCGATTTAAACCGCTGTCAACAGAGGCCTAGTATCAGTGTACAAATTTGACAACTTTAATGAAAAAAGAAAAATATAGGGACACAGTATTATACTAAACACATATCTACAGTACGCAGCCGTTAATATAACACCAGGCACATGGAGTTATAGAAAAAGTTCGGCTTCGTAGAGCGAGCGTCGTCTCTCGTTACTAAGGCTGTGGGCACAAAACCAGCGGGGTAATTTCGTAATACACTAACAGCAGTAATGGCTTTCATTTTGATAGTTCAACAATAGATATTCATTGCGTTATTTACGTTGTCGAGCAGACGAATTTTTCCAACGTATAAATGAAGCAATGGATTAGCAATTTAATGTTCTTCAAAATCATTCAGATTGAGGGTGATCGTGTGTCACGCAATTGGGGTGCAGCGGTGAGGAGCGATGACCAATCGGCCGAGCGTTGCAATATGCAGCAATAGTAACGCTAACGGGCAGCCTTATTCCTCACACAGGAATTGAGTTGGAGACTGTGTCAGATGAACCCTCTATCACAGTCTCCACAAAAACTTCACGTGCCATATTAACAGCCACGTAGCCTGCTATACCTACTGAAGCTACAACCGTGTTGAATACATGACCTCTTCGATTTACGGCTGATTTTTCTAACGCCAGATAATTTTATACGAGGAATAATTTTGAATTTTTGACAGTTCTATACAAAATCTCTTAGACGTAAATTTTATTCCACGAATAAAAATTATCTGTTGATTGAAAAATCAACCCTTAGAGAACAATACATTCCTATTCGTTTATGCGAAATTTTCACTGCAAATTAAAGTTACTGTGTGACTTTAATTTGCAATGTCTGCACCATTGACTTATATATTTTTTTTAAATCATTGCTCTGCACGCACGATTGTTGTTGTAAGTCGTGGTAAAAAAATTAAAATAATTACCTACGTTGATATAGCCCGGAACCCAAAGGATAACTGACAAGGCACAGACGCCATCACATCAAGCTACTACAATCTTCTTTAATAGATTAAAGTTGAAAATCTATTAAAGAAGACAGATTGTAGTGTCGCTAAAATCATTAGGTTCAAAGTTGACCTTTCTCATACGATACGGGTTCAAAACCGGGCAAGCAGAATGTGACGACCAATGTGACCATTTCAAATTAACATTAAGTAGGTAGGTACTGCAGTAGAGGCTATCGATGTAGCCTAACCTTATACAGGGTTATTGGTAAAACATTAACAACCTCTTAAGAGATCATTGTACTCATCGTTATTGAACAACTTTTACTACAGGACCAAAACTGAAATCGCGAAAAAAAAAACTGCTGATTCCTACAAACAGAACAGAACAGCTGATTTTTCTACCTAGCATTATATCCTGAAGAATATCATATATTTTTCTGATTTTGTTTACTGTATTCGACTATATTATATACTTTTATTGTTTCAAAAATTTGCGTTTTTTGGTGTTTTTCCAATAACCCTGTATGCGCACATAGCTCGACAAAATGTATGAAACAGCTGTTTTTTTATTGTTATTTATACTTATTTAAAAGAAAATGTTAATGATAGTGTAGTTCGATGTACTTAATTAGGTTCAATTACCTACCTACCCATTTCGGTATTTTAATTAAATCATAGGTATAAATAGGTAGGTAGATATATCCGCGGCGGATGCTTATTTTTCATTTACACCTATATTTATAGGTATTCGGTACCTATAGGAACGTTTTCGTATACATTTTTGCGATAGATGCAACTCATGCGATGTTCTTGCTCCGATAGTAGCGTGCAATAAAAACTGGAGCGCAATAATTCCACCACCTAAACGGCAATATTTTTTTTTAATCAAAAGTGATGTTTGTTGGCATTGATATATAAAAACCCGGGTTTTTGAAGTTCTTTAGCGGCGCTGTGTACTTTTTTTGGAATGGGTAAAAACTTCTAAATTCGCGTCAGGTCACGTGACCCTGATCGAAAATTCGTAAGACGTAAAACGTAAGACGCGCGTTGTTGAGGACAGCGCCATCTATGCACATCGGGAAGAACTACGAGGGCCTCGCGTACTAACTACGTAGTTCATCCAACAACGACGAGATGGCGCTGAACCACGGATATATAACTGACGACGAGCTCTATGCGAGCGGCTTGCTTCTCTTACCACTGCCGCGACCAACACCACGAACTGAAGTCTATCCTGTGTGCTTATTTGTAAATCTGAATAAATTCCTTTCACGAGAAGAATAAACCAGTCACTTTGCTCATCATACCTGATTTGCAAAAAACCCTATAAAATAAGGAACACAGCTTAACACGCGTGTTTTGTTTATAAGACGATTCACAAAATACACTCGTAATTGTTCAAGTTTTCACTTCTGTCGGCACTACCGGAGTGCCAGTGTTTTTATATATCAATGTTTGTTGGGAAGTACTTAGGTACTAAATTTAGGTATATCTAAGTATAAACTTTTTTCGAAATATGTATTAATTGGGACATTTCCTAAGTACCTACCTACCAAAATTCGGAAAGCTAAAAATACAGGGTGGCAGGGGCATCGCGCAACCTGTTATCATGGTTTCAGTAGGTGGGCACTATGATTATGAACATTCCTGCGTTAAAATTTTACGTGAGTTACTTATTAAAAAAAAAATGCTAGGGGTCTAGAATCATGTGCTGAATTCATGGTTACAGATTGCGTGTGGCTCTGCCACTCTGTATAGTTTTACAACTTTTTAAATTACAAGGTTGAGCGAAACTTTACAAAGACTGTATACTGCGATCTGCATTACAAAATTACCTTGTCATTTTCCAGGTAGGGTATTATTTCAGCTAAACCCTCCTCTCCATATGATTCGATTTCTGGCTCCGCGATGTAGTCACTGGCAAATACTTCACACGTCAGGACCAGCGCCATGAAGAGAAAAACCGCGCGACGGATTAGGTTTAACATTCTGTAGTGAACAAACAAAAAATACGATGTAAGTTTAGTCACTAATTTCAATCACTCAACTGAAAAATTTATTTACTGCATTTTACCTATTGATCTGAGCATTGTGCTACCCCGCACGTGTCTACCCATGAGGACTATTAGGCAGCTTATGATATTTATCCGCAGAACAGAGATGCAATTCACGTTATTTTAAGAACGTTCACAATCTGTCAAAAATACCTCTAATTTCCCTATATTTTTAACAAGTTTTGGCGTCTAGATTTTGAACGATTTAAATTACGAGAATTGGCCTTCTGACTGAGCACTAGAAAATATCGATGGACCGCCAGGGCCTTAAGAGCTTAAATTGATAAGTTAGGTTTACGTTATCACTATCAGGTAAGCTGGGTTTGATAATATATAGGTATTTATTATATTCACAAGTCCCTTCATAAAACTAAAGTCGTAGGTAAACCGTGGGCGTTTGCGTGCTGCCTGCTAGGTTCTGAACAGAAATTAATGAGGAAAGGGTTTAAACGACTGTTTAAACCCTTTTTTTAATAAATAAATAAACAATGAGTGGATGGACTCACCCACTCATTGTTTATTTATTTATTAAACAATTTTCACAACAAAGATCAAGGATGCATTGAGCTTTCTTGAATTTGCAGTTTTGAATTTATTTTTCTGTCGGTACGTTGACACAAAATAAACGGTTGGAACTGAAAACATTTCCATATTTATAATAAAGCACTATTTACGTAGTCTACCTTACCTTAAACTAAAATTAATCCTTCAGTTAGTTTTAATCCGTGGTCTTAATAACACAACACTAAAAGTAGAGTCAGCAAAAGTAGACCCAAGTCCGCCGTATTGTTAAGTAATGATGCGGATTGTATTTGGTGGCGACCGCCTGCTTTTCGGAATGACAGTGGTGAAGTGTGTAGCGTCGGTTAAATGGGCAAGCAATGGTGGGCGGCCGGTCGGGGGTCGAAGTTGTTTTTCCTGGCAGGGTCGCGGGGCGCGCACTCGGGCGGAACTAGAGCGACGGCCCACGGAGCAGTGCGACAGACAGCTCAACCGCACTCTGCAACCCTTCGCCGTATCTGTGCTTGTCAACTTAACTTACGTCATATTTTATTTTTACTTAGGCCAGAACGATATCGGCATTAAATAGAATGACAATCGTAGATCTACATTATTTTTAACTAGCTTTTGCCCGCGGCTTCACCCCCGTGGATGTCGGAAAATATCCCACGGGAACGTACTACCGGGATTAAAAGTACCCTATGTGTTAATCCTGTAGGTACCTACCTAGTAGGTAAATAATATGGTATTAATTAATTCCGTAATACATTGTTTTCATATTATAACCCTATTGATTCACGCGACGTACGCCAGTAAAGCTGCTATTCGGCATGATTTTTTCCGACATCTTCAACAATCATCGACATATTAAGTATTTCAGTCAATTTATACAAAACCGCAATGAACTATACCTACCTCGTAAATCACTCCGTCCATTGGTGAAAACCGTAATATAAAATCCTGTTCGGAATTTTTGATTTTATCGCGTTCATACAGACAGACAGCGGGGGGACTTTGTTTTATAGTATTACTAGCTGCGCCCCGCGGATTCACCCGCATACATAAGTATCGATCCCGTGTGAATATCGGGATAAAAAGTAGCCTATATGTTAATCCAGTGTCAGCTACCCCCACACAAAATTTTATCAAAATTGGTGCAGCCGTTTGAGCGAGAAGTAACAAACATATAAACACACACACAAACTTTCGCCTTTATAATATTAGTGTGATATAAAAGCTAGCTTTTGCCCGCGACTTCGCCCGCGTGAAGTCGCTAAGCGATCTTTCTAACTTCTTTTCTTTTTGCTAGGCTCCTAAGGGTCATAGACAAATGTTTAACACCTTCCGAGCTTCCTCAAGAATTAGGCTATCAAAACCGAAAGTATTTTTTTCAATTACGACTGGTAGTTTCAAACATATTAGGTAAGCGCGTTCAAACAAACTCTTCAGCTTTATTATTATAGTATTCCCATAGATCGATAGGTTTGCAATTTGTCTCATGAATTGTGTGGGTACAATAGTAAGAAAGGCACGTGCCTAGTTACCTCAATGACGGGTAATTGAGTTACCTACGTATAAGTAGTATTTGTTGTTACTTACCTCGTAGCATTTTTCGACGATGTTTTTGGACCGTTGGGTAGGTACATACATAGGTAATTATGTCGAATCCCTAATGGTTAAAGATTGGATATGGTTTTTAGTCTTCTTTGTCTCACTCTTATCTAAGTAGTGACGTGATATGACGATGACGTCAAGCACGTTCCTTGGTACTTCAGACAGACTTATGCAAGTTTCATGGCACGCAGAACTAAATTAAGGCTCCTACAAACAGGCGCGACACGCGATGTAATCGTGCGCGACACAAAGGCACCGCTCTCGTTGTGCGATTTGCGGTGCCTTTGTGTCGCGCGCAATTTTATCGCGTGTCGCGCCTGTTTGAAGGAGTCTTTATGAGGACGAGCTAAATATATTATATCATAGGTAGAACTACTGCCTACTTACTGCTGCCCTGCCCTTAAGACATAACAAAAATATGAGATCGCGCCTATAGGTAATTGGGCAGAGGTTTAAGTGCACCCACATTTCGTCAGTTATCCTAGGTGGGCAGGAGGCGAGCCTTTTGCCTGCATCAACTGGGTGTAGGTGTGGTGTAGGCCCGTGTAGGTAGGTAGGTATGCACATTTCCAGACTCCGAGCTTCGAGAAATCTGTAGTCACTCGTCTGGTCAATTTTGTTCCTCTCGTCTCCTCCTCTCACGTTCGTATCACGTGGGAGCTCGCGTCACAAAGTTAGCTAATTAGCCAAGCACGTCATAATTTTTAACAGAAAAAAAAACAGTTAATATTATTTGTTTCCACCAACGTAATCAAATGGTACCTAGATCCATTTTTATTGTTTGCTTATATATTTAGAAATGTAGGTATCAATTTATTAAGTAGATAGGTACTCAATAACCTTTTAATCTAGGCTGATCATTCATTTACGTGACCAATCGTTCGGGCCTGATTGGGTTTCGCTTTTTTATTTACATAATCCTTACCCTATATAGGGAAACAAATGATGTGTGATGCCGGACGTGATCCATTGATATTGGTTCTTTCTATTCCCATAACATTAAACTTGATTAACCCCTAGTACTTACGTTGGCTGTATCTAAGTAGTTAATTCGTTTATTACTAATTTTCTTACCGTGCCCTTTAAGTTGAAGTTTGACTGCATTGACTCATGACGACTTGTGATAAATTGAATCTTTATGTTATAGCTAGCAAGTAGCGAAGAAGAACGAAAAACTCCTAAATTTTATGTTTTGTTTTATTACTTAAATTAAAACATACAAATACAGGCAGCATAAACTTTACTTAGAGCAAGTGAATTCTGTTTGTACTCCAAGCCATGAGCGCAATGTGTTCAGTTGATGAGCCACGGCAGCTCGCGCGGTCCCGCCCAAGCTGGTGTACTGTTCCACACTCGTCTCCCATGAAAAAATACTCTGAAGTTCTTCCTCTGTTCCAAATTCTGGGCTGTAATAGAAAACTTGACTTGAGCATGTGGTTTACCTACTTGCTAAAAACTTACTTACTATTCAGTTAAAACTAGAAAAGAGTCACGTTGGGGATCGATAGCCTGTGACGTTAACTCATAGTTCGTTACCAATCTGTTAGAGAATATAGCAATGAGCTTTTATCTAAGAGAAATAGCGTACCAAATATTGTGGTATTCCTGGTAAGGCAAGCTTTTGAGGTCAACACCGAGGGTTGATGCGCGTCGCAGGGCTGCCCCGACGAAGTGATGTGCTCGTCGGAAGGGAACCCCGCGACGGACCAGTGCATGGGCCAAGTCTGTTGCTAGCATTCCAGGGTCCAGGGAACTTAATGCTCTTTCACTACTCACCTGAGGATATAAATCGAAATCATAGAGCATACATTTCCGGCTTTGAGAATCATAAGATTACGAAGATTATGAAGCTAACTTACTTCCATGGTTGCAATAGTTCCAGCAGCAACTTTCAAACAATCAAGCAGTCGATCATAAGATCTAAATAGGAGCTCTTTATCTGATTGCAGATCTTTATTATAAGTGCTCGGCAATCCTTTGATAACGCAACTAAATGCAAACGCCTCTCCGAGCAGGAGTCCCGCAGCTCCTCGAATCAGTTCCAATCCGTCTGGATTACGTTTCTGGGGCATCAAGCTTGATCCAGTCGAGAACTGGTCCGAGAAGCGAACAATGCCGAACTCTTGAGAACTGTAGATAATCAGATCTTCGGCTAATCTACTAAGGTGCAGGCCACACAAGGAAGACCAGTTGAAGAATTCCACTGTAATAAAAATAGCTGAATAAGGAACACCCATTAGCTACAGAAAGATGTGAATTGTAGATTCCCGTAGTTATTTACCCAGATGATCTCTCGAACTGACGGCAAACATGGAGTTAGGCGTCAGGTCGTCGAATCCTAGATTTTTAGCCAGTCTCAATCTATCAATAGGCAGCGCACAACCGGCAATAGCTCCACTGCCTAAAGGACAACGCGACAGGCGGCTATTTTGTTGTTCAAGTCTTGTAACATCGTCGTGGAGAGCCCAAGCATGACTGAAATTTAAGTGAAAGTGTAAACAAAATGGAGACTTCGAGCACATTTATTGACGTGGCTTGGTTGTGGTGTTTCAGTTACCTCAAGAGGAAGTGACTCCACCGCACAGGCTGAGCGCGTTGAAGATGGGTATAGCCTGGCGCAATTATATCTATTTCGCTGCTAGCCCGATTCACCAAGACCTTCAAACATTGGTAAGTACATCAAACTAGAATTACAACGTTTTCGATTCACGCTGTTGTATAGGTAAGTGGGAAATATATACCGTGATCAGTTCTTTGAGGGCGGTGTGCAACTTGGGTAGGTTGCGAAGCATCCACAGTCTAGTATCGGTGGCCGATTGGTCGTTGCGGCTTCGAGCTGTATGCAGGCGCAGGGCTGCCTCACCTGCATACTTGAACAGTCGCCGCTCTACTACTGAGTGGATATCCTCTTCGGGATCATTCAATCGCCCGGTTTGTTTCATTTCTTCTTCAATATCCTTCTCCACCTAAATGGGTAGTCATTTTATAATAAGACTTCACTGTTAATCTAGTTGTAGAGAGTGCGACTCGACCGGCCCGCCCGGGTCAGGTATGTATAAGGTATGTACTACCTAAGGTTTTCCGTTCCAAAGTTCTGTCATGGTTATCAGCAATAGGCGCGCCCCTCAATTACAGGGACTAGGTATAACTCGTGAAATATGATTGCCTTGTAACGAACCTTCTTATACACCTCAAAGAATAAGTCGTGATGACTGTACAAATATTATTTCAAAACTAAGGTAGGAGGAGTACCTACGCTGTATACGGTATTCGATAAAAAAACTTACCTTATTAAGTCCCTCCTGTATTGCTTTATTGTCATCTTCAGAGAGGTGTCCACTTCGATATTGTTCGGCAGCCCAGCCGCGACTGCCTTGAATGTCCTCTCGGAACAATCGAGCATCCACTGCTAGAGAGTCGTTTAATCTCCGCAGCACGGCCGAGGGTTCCTCTTCAAAGCATCCTCCCCATAGTTGATACCTCTCCTAGAGAATAAGCTTGAATGTTTTAGTGTACCTCATTGATATATTTTTAGATAGTGTACCAAAGTTCCTATGTAGTTTTTCAGTACAAAATTCGTGTGTAGTAGTTATAATTAGTTAAGTCTCAAACAAACAAGATGTGTACTCACGGTAGACATTATCTTCAAGGAATGACTGCTAAGATAATTAAATGTTGAGTGAGGCACATGATCGTTCAACAATAATAAATTATCATTCATGTGCTCTCTTATCTACGGGGGTTAAAAAGGTTACAAACAATCTAAATATTTTACACATTCACTGTTGTCGGCAAAGCCTTAAGGGGGTGATAGTTGACACCATTTATTTCCCAGTTGAAGTTATTATTTTATTTTTGATTAAAAGTTTGCAGTTAAAAATAAAAAAAAAAAAACATACTTCGTCTACGACATGTATGGCTCAAAATGCTGTAAATGGTGTCAACTATCACTCCCTTAAAGCTTTACACTTAGCTTCCAAACATCCTGTATTTGTATCTATCTACAGGTACCTACTATAAAAGTCAGGGTAGCCCGCGAAATTCAATTTTTTTTAGGTTTTTTGGAATTTGCTGGTCAGTATTAAGTTGTACGTTGATTAATATATGAATCGCGGCCGTAAGAAATGTGTGTTTACAGAATTATAATCATTAAAATCATCAACACAACTCTCTAAGACCACGTAAGTCCAAGGAATAACTGTTTCATGAAATCTACATTCTTTGGACTTACGTGGTCTTAGAGAGTTGTGTTGATGACTTTAATGATTATAATTCTGTAAACACATATTTCTTACGGCCGCGAATCATATATTAATCAACGTACAACTTAATACTGACCAGCAAATTGCAAAAAACGTAAGAAAATTTGAATTTCGCGGGCTACCTTAGCGCTTCCCCCTTAAGTTTATCGGCAATAGGTCAATAGCTAGGGTATTGGACTAGCACGCAAAGAGTCCTAAGGTAAAACTCGACCCATTAATTGGAGCTCGACTCCATTTGGACTCATAAAAACCGCTTCGCTATTTATGCTATGGGCATGGGATATCACTGTGTTGTGTGAGTTCGTCCGGCTAGGATCCAGTGGCTACTAGCCACCGGTGAGCCACAAGCCCGTTGCTACCCATTAAAAAGTATGCTGTTATTACTGAATACTATTGCTTGTAATCATGTGAGTTATAAATTCCATCGATTTTCGATCGAATATTATAAATGATAAAATCTAAACGTAATACGATTGTTTTACGTTTTGTTTCTTTTCACTTGACAAGTTGTAAGCAGATGTGGATGACAATATTGACAATGACATTGACATTCAGTTCATTTGACAACGAATACAAAAGCATAACCTAAAAGTCAATGTTCCTTACACAAATATTATATTTTAATAAATATAATAAATTATATAGAATAATATTAAAGATTGAGGATTGATAAAAAAAAAACTAACAATATGACTTGAAAATGTCGGTAAAATAGACAGTTAAAGTGACCACACGTGTTTCGTAAACTTCTTAAAGTATGGTCTAACTTTGCTTTTTAATGAAAATACAGTTAGATAAAGTTTAAAATGGATAGCACAGAAGCAAATTCTGCGAAAAATGATGTGAATGTACCCAAGGAACAAGAGGAAAATAATTTTCCGCATTATACATTATTTGACATTACGATAGATTCAGGTTTGCAAGACGATGAGGGCAACGAAGTTCCGAGACCTTTTACCAAAAATCAAATGCGCAAATGGTTAAAAAAAGTGAAATGGGAAAACCGCAAAGCGGAGAAACGAGCCAGAGAGAAAGCAAAAGCTAAAGAAAGGAGGAGAGAGGCAAGGGAGGCCAATATTGATCTAGGACCAAACAGGAAGGCGTTAAAGAAAATGAAGTTAGAAAGACCGAAAAGAAGCACTGCAATAGTAATAGATTTAAGTTTTGATCATTTAATGATGGAAAAAGATAGGTTTAAAGTAATAAAACAAATTCTCCGTTGTTACTCAATAAACAGGAGATCAGAAACCCCGGTTCAATTCCACATTACTAGTTTTGGAGAAAAGGCTAAAAGTGATATGTCTAGGCATAATGGATATGAACATTGGGATGTAAGTTGGATTCTTGTACAGTGTAAACTCTTTATAACGAAACTCAAGGGACTGAGCATTTTTTGTCGTTATAGAGAGTTATCGTTATATGGAGTGAACAAAAAAACAACCAAATTAACAAGTATCACACAAACTTTTTCGTCAACACTAATCGCTTTCCGTTTACTGGCCATGTTAACAGTTTCAAAGTAGGTTTACGACTGATAATACGATAGGTAACCAGTATGCTTGGTCGAAGACCATCACATACTGCACGTGTTCAAGGCAATTAAGGATAACAAAAGCTAGACCAACCTCGGATGTTTCGGAGCTTCAAAGTCTTTTGTTACCTGATAACATAACATAAACAATAATACCGATAATAAATATTTACTGTCTAAAAATATGAACACATTTCTTCGTAATAGAGAATGGCGTATCGCTATAAAGAGTGTTTTAATATGTGGGTTTTAACGCAAACCAACCAAGTTGGGCTCACTTCAACGTTACAGGGAGTTTATTGTTATAAAGGATGACGTTATAAAGAGTTTACACTGTATTTAAATTAATTTTATAAAGAGAAAAGATTTTTTGTGTTTGTTACACTTTCACGCTAAAACGGGTTAACGAATTTGGATGAAATTTAGCACATGGATAAACCATGACCTGGATTAGGACATTGGATACTTTTTATCCCGATATTCCCACAGGATCGAGACTTATGCGAGTGAAACTGCAGGTTGCAGCTAGTTGTAAAAATAATTTGCAAGTTTGCCTATTTTTTTGTCCAAATTTATTAGACAAGTTCTTACTACATTTACTATTTATGACTATGTAGCTCATTCCTTGACCCAATATTTACTGTAAAGTTTAGCGAGATAGACATTGTAACAATGCATATGCTAATTAGTCTCAACATCATACTGGTTTTGCCTGCAATTGAGGAATTATATACAAGCCTTGCAATCAGTGGTACTCCAATTGTCATTCAAAGTGCACGCATTACATCAATAATGTGATCTAACCCAGAGTTTGGGTAATAATTTAGCTCTTAATCAGTATTGCACTTATATTTCAATGAAATCATACCTCCCTAGTATGTTATACAGGTACGTATAATAAAGTATATGCTCTTAACTATTTAAATAAAACAAAAAGTTAAAAAATAAATTAAAAATGTTATGCTAGGAATTGGAAATAAACTGATTATTTTCTAAAAGTCATAACTACAACAGTCCAAAAGTTTATAGATTAAATGGGCGATGTATTTCAGTGCCTATATACACTAGATTTTATTTTAGTTTTAATGCATCAGTACTTTTAAAAACATTGAGGTAATTGTAATACAAAAATTTGTTCACTGTCAGCCAACATCCCCCAAAATAAAACAACATATTCAAGTTTTCAACTTCCTGTAATATCATATCAATCTTGTACACAATATCGAAGCATTATAACATACTTTTGTATAAAGTCACAATTAAAATAATTAGCAATAAATAATATTGTTTAAATAATAAAATATCTTAATTGTTTTACAGATAAACTTCCATGAAGCACCATATCTTCAAGTATTTCCTAAGGAGAATATAGTCTATTTAACAAGTGAATCTGATAATATCATCGAACAATTTGAAGAGAACACTGCATATATTATTGGAGGTCTTGTTGATCACAATAAGCATAAGGTAACGTTTTATATGCTGTGAAGTCACATGAATACAAACTTACTGTCACTGTACACCTGTTTTTGTGCATAGGAGACTGCAAGTAAATAAAATAAATGCTAGGCATTAAATGCTGGACAGCTTCTTTGGTTTTAAGTTATTCAAAAGTACATGTTATATAAACCTATGAGTAGCATCACAATAATCATGAAAAACATCATCATCTGTCATCTCTGACCTAGACTAGAGTCAAGAGCAAACCCATTTCAAATAAAAAAAAAAACAATTAAATATTGAACAATTATTAATTTTTTTATGTACTTATTTTCAGGGTCTCTGCCATAAAATAGCAACAGAGCAAGGCATTAGACATGGACAACTGCCATTGGACAAATACATTAATATGAAAACTAGGAAAGTGCTAACAATTGATCATGGTAAATATCCTATCTAAGGAGACACACATAAATTACGTAATTGAACTAATCTATCTAGAAAATTTAATATAATATCTTTGTTTTTTTTTTTACAGTATTTGAGATTGTCCTAAGGGTGTGTGAAGGAGTGCCCTGGCAAGAGGCAATATTAAAAGTTCTGCCACTGAGGAAAGGTGCCCACGTTTGTGACAATGTTAGTAATTCTAATTCAAGCTTAGACATTTCATGTAACAGTGAACATTCAAATTAAGTTATTCTTATTAAGTATTATGTATAATTATTCTTCTTATGTTTACTTGTGTAACAATAAACATTTTTTTAACAATATATACATCTATTATGTCATATTTATTTAAATACATATATTAAACAACAGTTAATGTGAATAGTCGACTTTTTATAGTATTTATCACTAGAAACACTTTTTTTATTACAGCTACTAACAATACTATAATGTTTTTAGCATTCAGAATATACTTTAGAAAAGGCTTTTAAATACTTACACCAATTATTCTTAACAATTATAAACCTAGTAAAGAATTAATAGCATCAAATTCACAAAAGAAAATATCAATATCTATGATGCATTTACTCAGTGAAAACCAAACTTGAGACATACAAATTAATACCAATTTATTCACATAATTATCAACATGAACAATACTTATTATGTCTCATCTGATTTTAAGACATTAAAGCTAATTAGGCAGGTATGTAACAAAAGTTTTATTCAATATATTATAATCAATAAATATGAATGTTTTTGATGTACTAATATCATATCTAACGCGGTTTGTACATGCTCTTACTACTCGTAGAACAATTATTAATATGCATAGTGAAGATTACAAACTCAAGTTAATCTAGATTACTGCGCAAGATTTACGAATAGCAATTCAACTTAGTTACCTTGTACGATATATTCGAACAGTTGTTTATCATAACGAGTGCAGGTAATAACTTAGCACATTAGAAACCACTTCCATAGCCACTAAGATGGAGGTAATGAGTAAATAATTTTCAGAGATTTTAATATTTTGCAGTATTTAAATAATTAAGTTATTCTTTTGAATGAATTTTTTAATAAGGGGGGCTACTAGTTCAGGATTGTTTAAATGTACATGATGTGTACCACGAACAAATTGAAATTCGTAGTTTTCATTGGTTTGCTCTAAAATTTCCCGCATTTCTATAGAATACGGGTCGGCCGAATAAGGAGAATCTATCGCTTTGACATATAAAGTTGGACATTTCAGTCTTCTGACGAGAGCTTCGACGAACTTCTTGTCTTCTGCATTAAATAATGAATACTTCAATCTGGAGTCACGTGAGAAAAAGTATTTCGTCGGATCAGTTTGTGACTGCTTTGCGCCCCTTTTCAGTAGGTGGGGAACACTTTCTAAGGCTACAGACTCCCTAGTTCCCGTATGCCATATTTTAATCATATCTTCTAAAGTATATAACGGAGGCTCTTTATTCAACCGCGTTTGTGCGACTAATCCTTTTCGCATGGTTTTAGAAATTCTATCTACTACAGAATTTAAATCGTAGTCGTCGTAAATAAGACTGTCTATTGCAATATAAAATTCGACCTCATCTGGGAACACAGTCGCAAAACGCATGGCTGCTATTGATCCCATAGAGTGAGACAGTAATGCAACTTTTTCCATCTTGAAGTACTCCTTTAGATATAAGATAATTCTCGGCAATTCCCACTGATAGTACAGCATACCTGGAAAAGGTAAATTGTAAAATTGAATAAAGGATGTGTAGGTAACCGTTACTGTTAAATAAATAATCGGCATACCAGCCACATTAATTATTTAGATTTAATAACAACTAAAACAAACCATGAACTTACCAGGGGGAATCCACGACGAAAACCCATGTCCAGGAAAGTCCAGAGCTAATATCGGTCTATCTTTGATGATCATCGGTATCAAGGGGTCCCAGGTGCCTGCGTTGTCTTGCCAGCCGTGTAGTGCCAGAATGGGATGTTTGTCGCCGCTACCCCATAGCTTTCCCGCAATGTGCCCAAACTTTACTGGTATCTGTATTTCTTTAGTTGGTACCTGTCGAAGGAAGTAGATTTAACATTACAATAAACTAATCATCACTAGACCAAGACTGCTTCGATAAATCTTTGTAGTAGCCTACTACATATTTCGAAGCAATAGGGATTATTTCAGCAGTTTAACGTTTGAATATAATTAATTTGGTATTTTTACGAGGTCAATAAATCTGTAAATCAATTAAGTAGGTACCTATTCCTTTGTTAGAAACTGCAAACAAATTAGGTTTGTGCAAAAACCAATGACATTAATTAGATTTTTATTATAGTGTAACATGTTAAAAAAAATATAGGTATCTACCTAAATAAATAAAATATTATTTTCTATTGGTGAAGAAAAAACGATTTTGTAGGTCAATAGGTAGAAATAATGGGTAGGAGAAAAGAAAATGGACCTGTGCTTTATTCAAAAGCCTTCAGCAAAACAGACAGTTTTGCTGAAGGCTTTTGAATAAAGCACATGCCTAACCTTCATAATAAAAAACCGGGCAAGAGCGAGTCGGACTCGCGCACCGAGGCTTCCGTACAATCATGTTTTTTTTCATCGGCGACGCCTATATTCGTCAGAGAATTTTAACACTGTGTACTGCCACCGCAGTTGAGAATGTGCAAACTACGCTCTTTCATATGATACCTGACATGCCCTAGTAGACTCACTTCCGAATTTTTAAGACCCCCTTTCAGTCCCTGTTGTAAAAAATATACATATATTATTATTTCTTTCTTATTTGCAAAATAGTTGGGCAAATTTCATCTAAAACTATTCCAAACAAGTTGATATCCAGCTGTGACAGACAGACAGACCGACGGACAAACTGACTGAGTCTCACCGTAAGGGTTCCGTTTTACCATTTTGGTACGGAACCCTAAAAATAAATAAATCATGAATTTCAAAAACAACGATTTGTAGCATTTATTATGACACAATAGTTCAAAAAAATTAACTCACCTGAGTATGTACTTTTTTACTGAGGATAGGCATAGACGACTTTATAGTCGTCCCACTAGAGCTCAAAATCAATTGGGATAGCAACCGCTTAGCCATCTTTTAGGTATAGTTAACGAGAACACGGTAAAATAATATTCGCAGTTTTCCTACTGCTTTATTTTTGCTTAATAATACAGTGACATGTTAAAATAACTATAATTACGAAGAGGTTAAGTATAACGATCCGCGAACTGTCACAAATTGTTATCGTGATTTACTTTTCGACCAATGACAATTTAGAGTTATCACGCACTTTTTGGAGTTTTCATAGTTTGCTTTAGATAAGTAATTTTTGCACAGTAATTGAAGATATTTCACTAAAACAGCGCGGTTTAACGTAACGCAGTGACGCTGTGACGCACCGCGCCAGAATAACATTGCCAAGGCCGGGCACGCGGTTATGTACCTACGATTGAATGTAACGACGTCACCGACAGAATGGACTTTGGACGCATAGTACCAGTCATTAATTATATCATGAATGAGGATTTCTGTTCATCAAAATTTACGGAAGTCTCATACAAACTTCTATCCCCTAGTTTAAGGAGTAGGGCGGTAAAAGTTTCAAGTTTTAGATTTTTTTTGTTGTTGTTTGTGTACTAATACTAGCTTACCTTACATACCAAATTTCGTCTTTCTAGGGCTTCAGAAAGTACCCTAAGAATTTTGGTCATCAGTGAGTCAGTGACGAAATCGGGTTTTTTAGATTATCAATAAAATCTAAAGTATGAGAGCTATGCAATTGAAACTTTGTTTTACAAGTTCACTATTGACATCATATCACGATAATTTTGTTTATCTGGTATAATCCAAACCCAAGTAATGAGGGTTCAAAAAACGACGAAGCGCTTCGAGAAAAGGTAGGTAAGGTAGTGCCTTTGCGCTTCGCTTGGCTCGTCTTGGCGGGGGCACTTCTGTGCCCCAGATTTCAGAGTCCACGTCCCACATGTTGACAAGCTTATGAGCCAACCCAAGATAAGTTAGATTTGTTTCAATTTCAATCTCGACTTTCATGAAATTCTCTTCATCGTGAAGAACATCAACAGTCATTGAACAGCGTTCTTTTCGTTCTATCTTCTATCACTCACTACCATAATTAAGTACCTACCACTGATAAGTAGTAATGGACTTCTTGAAGTCTATCATCATCTTTCTGCATGTTTATCACTCTTATTAAATGGTTTTTTATTCGGGTTCCCGGAATTTGGATTATATTTTTGATGGAGATAAGTAATTCCGGTATTCATTCCAATATAGATAGAATAATACTAGTACTTAGTAGGTACACACGGCTACACATCAAGCTACACATTTCCAGTTTTAGCTGATCTCGCATTGTATAGGTTTTTCGTACAGTCAGAAGTCAGATTATACTGGTTACCTTGATGAGTAGCCGTTCGTACCTTAATTTATAATTTTAATTAATTACTTTTCATCATACTTTCAGCATGTTTTCTTTCTTTCTTTCTTATACTAAGAATAATTAAAAATAAATATTCACAAATTTAATTTATTCTTTTCTATGAAGTTTTTAATTAAAGGTGCCACTCTCTCAGGGTTATTTAAATGAACGTGATGTTTTCCGGGCACAAAATGAAATTCGTACTTGTCATTCTGTTCTTCTATAATTTCGCGCATTGCAATAGAAAACTTGGAGGTAGAGAAAGGAGACTCTGTCGCTTTTAGGAATAACATTGGACACTTCAGCCTTCTGACGAGAGCTTCGACAAACATTCTATCTTCAGGAATAAGTATGACGTACTTCAGTCTCGAGTCCCGCGAGAAATAATATTTATTGGGATCAGTTTCTGATTGCTTCACACCCCTTTTCAGTAGGTGCTGAACACTCTCTAAGGCTATAGACTTTCTCGTTGCTAAATGCCATGTTTTAGTCATTTCTTCTAACGTATACGTTGGTGGTTTCCTTTCCAACCAAGCTTGAGACACAAAATCCTTTTGTAGCAGTTTGGGATATATCGTGTTGACTAATTTATTTGAATTTTGGTTTTCTAATATAAAACTGTCTATTGCTATAAAAAAATCGACGTCATCAGGAAACACGCTCGCGAAGCGCATACCAGCGATTGCTCCCATTGAGTGAGACAGTAAGGAAACTTTGTCCCAGTTGAAGTGCTCTTTTATATACAAAATCATCCTCGGCCAGTCCCATTCGTTGTAAGTCATACCTGAAAATGAAAAACATTAAAATTTTCGTACGTTTGAGTGCCTGTTTTTAATTCTCAAAGATTGTACATATATTGAGTTGTTATAACTATTATGTATACGTAGGGAAGGTATAATTTTTTATTGAGTAGCTTAGCTTAGTTTAATTATAATTGTGTCTGTGTACCGGGTATCCACGACGAAAACCCATGTCCAGGGAGGTCCAACGCTAATATAGGTCTATCTTTGATGATCATCGGTATCAAGGGGTCCCAGGAACCTGCGTTGTCTTGCCAGCCGTGTAGTGCCAGAATGGGTTGTTTGTCGCCGCTACCCCATAGCTTTCCCGCGATGTGCCCAAACTTTACTGGGATCTGTATTTCTTTAGTTGGTACCTGTCGATATAAAACAATAAATTAATAATCATGAAGATCTATTCGATATTTTGTAACGACTTTGTTGTAGCAACTAGCTTTGTCCGCGATTCCGTTCTCGGGAAAGTCGCAAAATCATAAATACCTGCACTTTACATCATCAGCATCTTTAATCGCTACTACCTATACTATATCTAATCTTTCAGCAACCGTCGCCGCGCCCGTCGTAACAACCCAACTTTCTGATAACACACCAACACCTAAACCCATTAAGTACCGCCAAGTCAGTTTTTCCATTGCTTATGCACCAATCAATAATCAACCATCACTGTTGTAAGTTAAAATAAGTATCCCAATTTCAAGTCATCAACGTGATCCTAAAAATATATGCAGGTCAGTATAATAATTAGTTCCGAAAATTACGGCATTAACGTTTCCGGGCTTACTTCCATCATTTAGATAATCGCGATACAATTCACAATGAATCTAGCACATATAATTCACATAGTTTTACCTATTTTTAGCCTAAAATAAACAATTTGTAACAAAGCTTACCCGAGTTCTTAGTTTTTTGTAGAACGTAGAAAGAGGCGTGTTGATTTTCGGTACATTATTGGTGAAACCAGTGTAGAAGAGTTTGGCCATTTTTTTGGTAAAGGTACCTAATTTTTCAATAAGGAGATAGCTGGAATAACTTTCAGCAACTGAGTACAAAAGTATTACTTAACATTCTTCGTTTTATTAGTTAATTTATAAGGGATATTCACTTGGTATGTATTTTTACAATCATGTATTGAGTTAACACATGAAGGCCATTGAACTGTAGATTTGGCTAAATATTTTGGTTCAATATCATTTAGAATGTACACAAATAAACAAAGGTCACTATTATTAATTAGTTGAGACACTTTTTCGTTTATTACTACGTTCCGCGCAAATATGAATTGCCAAAGTCGTGCTCCGATATATGAATCAATTGTTAAACTGAATGGAGTTTGAACTTAGGTACTTAGATGGTTATCGAGTTTTATTATGAAAATATCCAGGAGAGTATTTAGCGGAGATATCATATCAATTGGTATTACGATTACTTATTTTATATGCAGGATATTATCTACGTACATATATGCAAAAAAGATTATATAGGTATAATTTTTTTTTTACGGATCGGCGCCCTTGGCTAGCTATTTACAAAACTAGTATCGTCATAATCACACGCTGGATTTTGCACTTTGGACTTGATAACTACATACTGTACTACGTAGGTACCGTGACACAGCATGTGAATTATGAAAGAAAGAGTCACCGAAATGATCACTAGGCTTCTGATGCAATCATGTAACATAAATATTATTATCGTCAGCGTAAGGAGTCTTGTACACGCTCTGTTAAAATCCGACGTGTAATACATACCTATGTATCTAGACCAAATTGTCCCCAATATTATTTTAAACGAACTTGTGAGCAGTGCCCCGGAGCTAGACAAGAATAAACTACATAATTATGCTGCCATACTTCGAAATCGTGCGTCAGAAAATCTGACTTGTCTAGTCAGATTATAAAGACAACCCCATAGTTAGACAAACACACGAGTCAAATCTATTCACATAAGTATTACATTGTTAAGCATTCAATAAGCATCACCTTTGTACCTATTTTTCTGCTCTGTTTTATATCGTGTCTGTTTATATTATGTGTGTACATAAATGGTAAAATAAATAAATAAAATAAATTGTTTTGAAAACGTTAGCAGATTATTGGATTTACTTTGACTTGATACAATAATTATTTCTACCTAAATGTAATTACTAGTTGTTATGGCAGGATAGTCACTAAACGAAAATACAATATGCCTAGGTAACATAGTCGAGTCTTGCTGCATGCGCAAGTGCGTGTTAAATCTGTTGTGTAGGTCAAGATTTACTTACAATCTTTTTAATACCGCATACGCATAATATTATAGATAAGTAGGAAGTTTATTAATTTAAGGTACCTACACAATTGTAGTAAGTACTCCATTACACTGCATTAGAACGTATTGTTACAGTTACAAGATCAAAATGGTACCTACAATAGTACCTTGGGGTACACTTCTTAAAATTTCCCTAATTATTAAAAGTCTACTCTTATGAAAGCTTATTATTGACCGTCGTCCATCGAAAATTAATTATAGGTCAGGCGTTGATCGTCATTAAATAAAATATTATCAATTAGTTATATATTTAGTAGTATGTAAAGGGAACGAACAGTATCTAACGCTTTTCCTAAGACCATTGCATGATTGTGTTTTCTCCAGATATTTTTTATTACTTGTAAAATTATGATGAGGCTAGGCTCGAATAACAGGTTACTTTTAAAATGATTATAACCTGTTTGTTTTGCCACCATTAACAATTAAATAATCATTTATGTTTTAAACATACCTCTACCTTTCCTTTTATTTGTTGAGGTGAACAAAACAGTATGATGCAGATGTTATGTGCCTTTTTATGCGATGTTATGTTTACCTGATTGTCACATAGCCAAGGAATTCAGAAAATAATGTTTTTCCAAGGTAGGTTGCAATAGGGACAAAATGAGGAAGGATAAATAAAATGTTTAATTCATAGTAGAGTTTTTCCTGTATGTTATGCGTCACTTCAACGTTTGTGAGTAAGTATTGCATTTCATAAGCATTTTCAGATGACAGTATTTAGGAGTTCGAATGAGAATCCTAAGAGGGATGAGTGGTGTTAAACGAATGGATAGAATAAGAAATGAGTACATAAGAGGAAGTCTGAAAGTGGCACCGGTAACTAAAAAGTTGTGAAGAAATCGGCTCTCAATGTATGGGCACGTGATACAGAGGATAGAGGAAAGTTTTGAGTATGAATGTCGATGGCTATACCAGTAGGGGAAGACGGAGAAACGATGAGATGACGACTGATAGAGAAATATGGAAGAAAAAGGAATGTTGCGCAGACCCGAAATAAATTGGGATAAGGGCAGGAGATTGATGATGAGTTTCTAAGAGTACAAAGGGCGATCAGATGAATACGTCTCAAAAAACTTTTAATATCACATCTGTTCAAAAAGAGCTAGTGTATTCTTCGTAAACAGGGACTAAAATAGCTCTTTAATCCTTAGGGACTAAAAGTGATTTGAATTTGGAATATGCGATATTGTTAGTAAAAGTTCAAATTAATTCCAATTAATCCAAAAACATTGTATGGACAAGTAATAGGCTGTATGACAAAGTAAAACGCGCTCGAATCAAAATTAAAAAAGGAGTTTGTGAAAAAATAAAAAACTTGCGAAAAGCATTCCGTTCGTAATTGTTTACTCAAAATTGTATTTAAATAAATAAATGTACTATTCTTATTCATAAGTTGCACTCACTTATTTTTTCATAGAGGGCTCGAGGGTGATAAAAAGAGTAGAGTGTCCACCTCGGGAGCAACACTATTTTAAGCTCGAGTGACGTACTTTGCTTGCCTTCAAAATATTTGTTTGCTCCCTTGGCAAACAATCTACAATTTTTTTGGTTTAGGGTGATGATGAAAAAATTAGCAATGGAAAAATTATGTTATCGTTTTATTATCAGACAAGACAAAACATGAAACAAGAACCATTCAATAAGGGGTCTTGTATGAAACCGTCATTATATTCATTGTAAGTATACAGTTATGGTAACTATCTATTTCATATAAATAATAGGTACCTACAGTATTGGCTCTATGATTTGATATCGACAAAATATCTACATTATACAAAAGTTGTGATTTTATTTGTCTAATAATTCAGTTAAAATACCTAATAAATTCCTTGCACTTTTACTTAAATCGGAAATTTGAAACAACCACTAGGCATCGAAAAATATTTTAAAATACATATTATTTACTTTTACATTATATTTAAGTGCAACCGTCAAGTAAAAATCAAGGAATCCACAAGAACGACAACATCAGTAGAGTTTATCTACGTATCAAAAATATCACATTGAAGTATCTAAATATGTTTAATTTTTACCTAAATTAAGTCTTATATATAAGCACCCACATGACACAGTCTCATAATCGGTACTTTACACAAAGAAGTAACCGTTTTAAAATTATAATTGCTGGGGTAGTTCCTGATGTGGGACCCCACGTTTTACGCGTCTTATGTTTCACGCGGCGGGTGCGCACAGCTCTAGAGGTAGGTCAGGTTCGGTGAGACCTCGCCGCATCGCGTTCAGCAGCGAGCACTGTCCCCGCGCGTCCAAGTCGAGCGCCCACAAGGCAGCACCGCGTGCGCCCGCGCGCCTGGCCGCTGCGCCCGCGCCGCCCACGTCCTCTCCACTCAGGTACGACGCCCATTGCCCACTATGAACGCTGAAAGTACCCGCAGAACTTCGACTCTCCTTCCATTGATGCTTCGCCAAACTATCGGCGACCTGTGCCAAATGAAATAACATTAGCATATTTTTCGCATTATTATGTAGTTTCACAATTTTTTTTTTTTTAGGAATCATACAAAATCCTTTTTCAAAATCAGCATTGCCGCGCATCTTACGATGACCAACAAAGGCCTAAAAATTGGAAAAAAACCATCATCAAGGTTCCATGAATGGCACCGAATTCAGCAATGGAAAATACAATTCCTAGCGCCATCCAGGGAGACTGACTAGCTTTGCGTTCGCCAACTTGGAGTCTGGGTCTGGCAGGAAGTAGGCCCCTCGTAGAAGCATAAGACATGATAATGTCAAGTCGTGTGTTGTCCTAATTTCTATGTTGTACTTACTCGTAGTATCTTGGGTTCACAAACTGTACCCAAGATCGAAATCTTGACTCGAGATAATAACGTCTGCAGGTCATGCAAGTACCTACCTACATAAAATTTACACCGCCATCGCCACTTCAATCGAACCCAATCTAATCATGCGGATCTACGCTTCAGAGTGCTGTTGCGTCATTTTACATATTACGTTCACACGATGAACATTGAAGTATTCACTATCTTTCTTAATATTAGATAGGAACCGTGTCACGAGATTGTACAAATATGTAGATACTTACCTATGTCTATTATCTATAGCGGAAAACGGTATTCCCAAGTAACACAAAATCGATATAATGGAAAAAGTGATGACCAGAAAATTTCTTCTAGCTTCGTTATAGAATTTGAAGGGTTTTAGCAATGTCTTGCTTCTGTATAACAGCATTTTATTAACTTTGTAGTTCCTAAAGCTATATAATCCTCTTTTTCAATCTTTTGTGCAGCTAAAGGTTTTATTTTAGACATAATTTATGTCTCTATACAGCTTCTAATACAGCTGTACCCAAGTAACACACAATTGCTGCTTAAGTGCTTAATAAATGCTGCCATTGAATCTCTAGTCTGTATTACGGTATACCAATTTGGCTGAATTAAAGCTGCTTAAGCGCTTATTCAGCAAAAAAGGGCCCCAAATTATACAGCTTTTGGTATTATAATGGCTGAAGAGAAGCTGCAGTTAGGCTTATCAAAGGCTTTATTAGAGCTGTCATAAAGCATCGTAAAAAGTTAAATTCTGTACAAGAGTTTCCTATCCAGCTCTTGTACAGCTTCTAACCTTTTGCTACTCCCTATTCAATCTTTTTTAACGTTTATTTTGAAATTTGTTTAAAGTGTTATTTATATTGTGTGATTGCAAAGTTTGCCAGCTCCACCATATTTAATATTGAAATATTTTTTTGTTGGGACTAGGTAAGTAATGATCCAAGTCATTATAATTGCGTTTAGGATGCGAGTGCAACTTTATCGTGATGTCTATACCAATTAACAACAAAATTTTCATGCGCCCTTCAAATAATTAGATTTAAACCTAAGAAATATGTGGATAAATCACGGGTGCATGAATTTCTAATTTATTATAATGGAAGACAAAGTGAGATTCATAGATAAAATGTGTTCTTTAAATTGCCTATCAAGTTAAAAGCTTAAATTATGGTGTACTCTTACAGTTACAACTGATTTTATAAAATAGTAAAGCTATTTTTTTAGGTTAGTTATGGCGTCCATAAGTTTCTCAGGTTAAATCGTTAAAATATTATCTTGTGACACTATTTGCTGAACAGAATACCATTAATCAGCCATAGACTGCTCATGTTCTGTATAAGAGACATTCAATTACACTTTTAGTTTTTATATGGGTTCGGGAAATGCAGTTCTCCTGACTTAAGAGTTATATTGTATTCCAACAAATACTTTTTGCAGCAAATTGGAGTTCCTCTAGTAAAAACAAAAATAGTACTTTCCAATCAAAACCAAATTTATCTTATAGTCTTAAAAGCAGCTCTTTATTATTTTCTTGTAAAGTCGATTAGAAAAATAAGTATGTACTAACTAGGTAAGTTCTTTTGAAATTCGTGCCAGTCGGTGTCGTGTTTAACAATAATATCTGCCTCCTTACAGCGCTCTTTGGGGTATGCTACACGCTCAATGAAAGATCTTACAACGAAAGGAAGAACGAACAAGCGAAAACAGGAGAAAGCGGAGGAAGGTTATTACATACAAAGTGCAGAAAAAACCATTTCATGAAGATGGAAGAGGGTACGAAGACAACAGGAACAAAAAAGGAACAATTGAAAATGAAAAAAGTCTTATAGTAAGAGAAAACGAGAGTGATGAAGAAGACAAAAACAAACAAGAAGAAATATAACTGTACGTAAAGTCAATGATGAAAATATAGAAGGAAAAAACAGTACATCGGAAGGAGATGAAACAGCAAGAATTCGGAAAAACGATACTGAAAATCAAGATATAAGTCATATATATTGGGAAAAAAACACTGACGCTGGTGCAATCGGAGATGACTTAAAAAAACTAACTTAACTTAATCGTAACTTAAACTTAATAATATAGGATTATGCGAGCGACAAAGACGCGAATCTTATTATAAGGCCTCTTAAGGTCGCCTCATTATTCTGATTTAACGAAATGTCGTGACTGATTTTCAAAGCAATTCAGATAGTGTTTAAGAATTCTCAACACTTATCTAATGTTAAGTTCTGCTTATTTTCTGATTTTACGAATTCACGTGAGTGATTGTTGAATCATGTTAAATTATACCTCTTGTGTGAACTATTGAAGTCTCCTATAATTTTAAATAATATTGAGTTAATTTTGCTGCTTTAATTTTTTTTTCGTGTTTAATTATTCTAATTATTGTTCAGGGTCCTTAATCGATTCGCGTTTCTCTAGCTCGCACGATCTAATATTTTTAAATACATAAAATAAGTGGATTTGATATAAAAAAATGTGATTTGTTCACTCGTTATTACTTATAACAATACATTAACGATATTTTAGGCGTATTGTACTTTTAATATATCAGATAAACACGGAATAACAGAAAAAAATCATAAATTTTAAAAGTATCGCGTTTCTGTCCATGTAACTTTGTTATATCAGTTTTGAACTGCATCAACATACCAAGTTTGGTCAAGATCGGTTGAACCATGCCATCGTTTGCCTCTCCCAAAGAAGTGGCCATCCCGGGTATAGGAGCTATTGTAATATAACTATCTATATCTAATATAACTATTGTAATATCCAAAAATTTAAACAAATGTTGAGTTAATTGTATTGTTAATACTCGTGACTGTGATCTTTTTTAATATCTATATTCTATTTTCTACGACTTCTAAATAGTATTAAGGTTTGTGCTAATTGCAACAATAAAAGTCTTCGTTAAAAGTATTTTATTGTTTTATTATATAATCACTTATACGGAATAGGTATGGAGAAGAGGTATAAAAAAAATTTCATGTTTATGTTGAATTGCTACACATTTAAACTGCACGTCTTGAGGGGTTATCATCTTCTCGACACATCTGTTCTTGGGCAACTTAGCTTTGTACATGTTTAAATATGATGATTTTATTGGGAC
Organism: Luperina testacea; assembly: GCA_927399505.1. Classification (NCBI taxonomy): domain Eukaryota; kingdom Metazoa; phylum Arthropoda; class Insecta; order Lepidoptera; family Noctuidae; genus Luperina; species Luperina testacea. The sequence goes on from OV656758.1 coordinate 10,720,648, forward strand.
ATCAAAAATGTCAGTTAAGTCTGGTATTTTTAACGCACGTATATTGACTGACTTGCGATCAGTATCTTTCAATATTTCTTTCGTCTCCATAACTTCACCTGTTGTTGTCATAAAGTATTTGTCTTTTGATTTCGATGATATTTTAAAATTTTCGAAATTAATTATATTTGTGGTACCAACTTTTGTTAAATAAGGCACAGAACTTTTCTTTTCTTTGCATCTAAAATTTACATTTTCACTTAATCTCTTGGCTACTTGAGCCAGTGGTCTCTGTCCGGTCCTCAAAAGGCGTTTAATCATATAAAGCTTATTTTCAAATGCGTAAGCGTTAAATGTTTGTAAAGATCCGAATCTTCGTACCTCTTTAACGACGTGAAGCAGATTATGGACATTACTCGTCACATAACCTTCCCCATAAAAATCTTTATAATGCTCAACGAAATCTCGAAGAAGTTCATTTGCAAGTGGTAGTACGTGATTGTAAGTGTCATTTGTGCAAATGGTTATACCACAAAACAATTTCAAAAAATGTTTGAATGCACAGTCGGGTAACACGTCTGGAAGAATTATAATGCTTATATAAAAGAGAAATGACCTGAACTCTGAAGCCTTCCAATGAGCGATACAATCCAAGCCTCTTAAAGATCTGTGTATCTCTGACGGTAATTTGCATTTTAATAGGAAATTTGATACAGTTTCAATGTCTTTGGCACACCATTTTGTTGTTTTTTTACCAAAATTTCCGTCACGCCATCCCATCAAAAGCTTTTTCATGACTCCTAAATCGATTAAGTGCAAAGAATCCGCGACAGGAAAGTCCTCAATCATATCGATTGGGAGCTGTAAAAGAGGCGAATCGGCCTTATGATGCTGCCCGTATTGTTTAGCACGAAATCCCTCATCTGTTCTTTCTGGGCATCCTATTTCTGGAAATACTACTGTATGAGAATTGTGTGAGTATTCTCCTACTGTAGTACATTTTAAACATCCATGTTTACCGTTGAAATTGCACACTCCTGAAAAGTAAATAGTAAGTGGTAAAAATACGACCGACAGAAGCAGTTTAAAGAGTAGTTTTTAAATGACATAATTTAATACAATAATAACAGCCAACGCTAAAAGCGTTGAAAATAACCGACTTTCATCGCAAAAGAATTGCGACGTTAAACCGTTGAGGTGTTTACGCTTAATAATCTATATCTTGAAAACTACCGAACCGATTTTGATAAAAACTTGCACTGTTCCCTAAACTGAAAGATACTTAATCCATCAAAAATGAATCACTGCATTTATATTTCTAGTTTAAGAGAAATATGTGGAAAAACACACATACATACACTGAAATTTGGCACCACCACATAGAGTAACATAAGCGAATATTGTGCAATTCCAACAATATTACATACATACGGGTCAAATTGAACCTCATTTTTTGAAGTCTGTCAAAACGTATTGAACAACATAAATAATCCATAGTAATTATTGTAATAATACGTGGAAACATGATATTTTAAAAATAGCTAATTATAATAATGAAATCAATAAATAGTAACTGAAAAAAAAAAAGATTTAAACCTTTGATGTATGCTCGAGCAGGAGAATCACATATGAAACATCTTATTTTGACATTAACTTTAATATTTTTGCTTGTTAAAATACCATTTTCAAGCAGCTCTTTCGCTTCCTTAACAAAGTCTTCCAAATACTCTGAGAGATTTCTTGGCTTTCCAGTTCCAAAGTATATTCCGATTATAAAAGGTTCATTGAATTCACTCTCATGGATGTTACACAAGATAGGCCAAAATTCTTTTTTAGAGCTTTTGAATATCGGCAGGCTATCCATATTTATGTTTAAACTGACCGTACACGGCGTTACAGTCAAGTTATCCAATATTATTTTGAGGCAGTGTATGATACCTTGGTGCCAATACTCGCCTTCTCCGACTGCTTTTAAATTAACGTTTCTAACTGTTTTCAATATGGTCCTCGGATCACTGGGTAAAGCATTGGGAATAAATTCATTAAAAATTCTTGCTAAATCTTTTAAAGCGACTTGAGTTATATTGTTTTCGAACGCCCACTTTCTTATTTGTTCTTTTAAATATATATTTTTTTCAAACCTGTTCAATTCTTCCTATTTTCTTCTTCTGTACTACTAGACATAGATTCGTTTAATGCAAAAGACTCTATTTATGTATTTAATGAACGAGAAGTACTTGGAATGTCAGGATTTACATGTACGGAACCCTCGTCATTATGTACGGATAACGCTTGGCCAGATTCGTTGACATCACTATTACGTTCCTGAAATTGTTGATATTCTCGTGCTAACTTTCTTTTAATTGCGCCATTTCGTTTTCTTTTGGACCAGGTCTTATCCATTATTAATATTTATCAAACGAATTAGAAGTAATAAGTTAAAAATTAGCAACTGAAAGAATTATATATCAACAGACAGTAAGAAGCTGTTAAATGAACTTAACAAGAGCAACGAGCTCTAATATGGTGTATATGTAAAAAAAAAACATAAAAAAAAAAAAAAAAAAAAAATATATGTATAAAAAAAAAAAAAAAAAAAATATATATGTCAAAAACTGTTTAATAGTATGTACCAATTACATTCTAACTCTTTGAGAATTACAAAACACTTGAAAAAGGGTATATAACAGCTTCTTAAAGAAAGCTGTTTAAATATATCATTTCGTACACTTATTCAGCTTTGAGAGTTATTATTTTATACTTACGCGTAATTTAAGCAGCATTAGGCTGTTATAAGTGCTTCCTTTACACTCTTAACCAGACAACCTTACAGTGGTATTAAATTACACCACAATGCAGCACAAAAGCGTCATAAAAGATGCCTTCAAGGTCAATTCACAGCTTTAAACGTTTAAATATATTTCATTCGTACTCTTAACCAGCTGGTGTTAGTAAAGATTCGTTTTAGACCATTCAACAGCAAAAAACATTATAGAAGTATTTCGTTACGCCGCTTTTCAGCAGTAAACATAATAAAACATTTATTATGAACTCGTAAACAGCCTGTAGTGTAATTACATATTTTTGGAGTGCCTTTTACAGATTATTGAATAAGTAACTTTTTTAAATGCAACATATCAGCATGAAGAAGCCACCAAAACCTTTAAACATCTTTAATAACACTTTTAAACTTATGAAGGTTTATAGTTCGACACTAAATCAGCCAGTGTGCTACTTGGGTATGCATTATACAAAAGTGTAGGCCGTATGTAAGCATTAATTACGGCTTAGGCTATTAAAAAGCATTTTAAAATTCTTTAAAACTGCTCTATGTTTTATAACGACCTTTCGCATGGGTCACAACTGTTTAACGGTGTACATTGGTGCTGTTTTAATGCCAGCTTTTTAAAAGCATTTCATCATAATATTATATAGCTTTTATCTATACAAACGTATAATGACAAGAATTTTAACAAGCAATAAGTCGTATACTAAAGCATCCGCTATCCGCATGCCTAAAGTTTTTAATTATGCTTACGCCATTTTGCTTTTTGTATCGATAATATTTAAAATTTAATTTTATGGTAAATAGTCCTTTAGAAAGGACTTCAACCTATGGTATTGACCGGCCGGTACAATACAGGTATCATAATGACTAAAACTAAAGATTTCTTCGTAAGAGCATAATTTTTTTTACAATTCCACATATTTTTATAATATTTTTGTAATAAATAGCTCTTTAATTTGAAGGCGCATGAAATATTTGATTCAAATATATACATACTTTCACAGTAAACTGATACTCGCAACCTTAATTCACTCATAGAGAACAAAAACAAGAGTTTAATTACTTGCCTTGTAGCACTTATATTTTTTTGTTGAAAGTATCCATGTTCTTTTTACACAAGATTTATTAATAATAACAGAAATTAAAAATAATATTTGAAAATGTTTTTATTTTGCCTTTGTAATGGTACAAGCTGTATAAGAGCCGCATTTAACATATGCGCACTGCTTTAACCTGTTTTCACAGCCCATTATAATGCGTTTATCATTCCGGTAGACAACCAATATAATGCTGCTAAAATGCCATTCTTACACTTAAGGCTGTATAATTTGGGGCCCAAATTAGCATTACAAGGGCTGTATAGTGGTTTATAATGCCTATATGTAGACTTCTTATAAAGCTATAATAATATGCTAATTCTGTTATCCATCGATTATAAAGCTATTTTGTGCTACTTGGGTTAGGTTGACCTTGCTAGATATTTAGCAATTTCATTTGATTATTTGATAAAATGAAATACCGTTATAATTTTGATGAGGCAATTATAATAGAGAACTCGGACGTTCTATTTAAAGGATTGACTAGGTGACATTGATTAAGTTACAAATTCAGTAATATTCACTCATTATGAGAGTCTGGCGAGAATATCTATGTTAAATTATTGTATTCTTGACCTAAGGAATAAACGTGAACAAACCGTCACAAAAAAACGAGTAAGTACCTATGCAAAAACTGTAAGACTTAGCTTAGGTTCCTAGCATTACCTAGTTAACATTTTAGTTATTATTTGTCGAACTTGTTTCTCTACTAACCTCATAGTAGGCCAAGAAGCCAGGCACTCGTGTGTAAGGTCCAGGTTCTCCAGGGCCAGTGACTGGTGCTCCAAGCCCAGCATTTGCAGCGCTACGCAGGCTGTAGGACCGCGCATACGCAGGAATTCCCAGTACCACATGACGAGGCGGTAACACGCTCGTCCAGTATGATAGGGACGTGTTCTGTACAAAACAAATTACATTTATTTATTGATAAAGTTTTACCAATAGCTATATACAATATATCATATTGAGGGGTAAGTAATATATGATATAATTACAAAACCTCTAATATTTACAAGATATAATAACTGAACCTATAATTTTATTTGATATAATGATCAGTTAATATAATAAACGATTGATATAATATTAAAGTAACTAATTTCTATAAGCATAACAGACAATTAATATAAAATCGTTTGATATAGGTACCACTCAAAAGACATAAAACCTATTTAGTCTAATATGATAAAAACGCCTAGTTAAAAACACAAAGCAAAATTGCATACCTATGTGTTTGGCAAGTGAACGTTTAAACAAAAACTTGCTTGCCAACTAGTACTTTTAGAAATTTTAACGTAGTCAAATATTTCAGTTGGTATAACATATTTTACGCAAAATAAAATAAGCCAAATATTTTGTATCGTCGGGGCCCCTATTTCTGTCTGCCTATGATTTCAATGGGCCCTGTTTAATATGATATGAGGTAGGTACTTAATGGTACTTTTATTCTCATTCGCTTGCTCTTGCATCCAATGTCGACGGAGCCCCGATTCGCGGCAGCATTCCGCATGCAAGCAAGCATGCAACATGCAGCAGGCATGGTGTCTGTCACGGCTCCGGCGCTGCGGGGCTCCGGCAGTCCCACGCGAGCTTATCGTCGCAGATGGTTTTAACGCTCACCACCACAGCCTTAGCCGCGGCGGCGAGAGTTACACCCACCTGCTCCTCGTCTCGCGGCACGCCTCGCCCCTCCGCGCCTACGCGGGCTTAAAGTACACTCTAGAGGTAGAGCAGACAAGACTACATGGAGTCGGTTTTGCAGCAATTCGTTTCTGTCACTAACTTTTGTAGCATAACATATTGACTTTTAAGGCAATATTTTATCCACGAAGCCACGAAGGCCTTCTAACCTAACCTATCCAAGTCGGAATTATATATTTTAAACGATATACCTAATGATTTTCGATTAAATAAACGCTAACGCTACGATCCAATAACGTTATACGAAATAAGTTTTAGAGTATGTATATAAATGTTATATGTAAAGAAATTATATCAACGGTTGGTATTTATTTATTTATTTATTTAGCTTTATTTTATCCCTTACATTTAGTTTTATATTTTATAATGTTGTGCACTTTTTATTTATTTGTTAGTTATGTTAGTGTTTTACTTAAAATAAGATTAGTATTGTTAGGTGTAAGGGCCGCCTTTTGCGGTGAAAGCCTCCTCCAAACTGTTCCAACTGACTCTGTCTTTCGCCAGTCTCGGCCATAAGTTTCCGGCTGTTTCCTTTAAATCGTCACTCCATCTTTTAAGTGGTCTACCCTTCCTTCTCTTCTTATTAATTGGATACCAATTTGTAACGACTTGTGACCATCTTTCCTCGGTAGTTCTTTGAATATGGCCTGACCATTTCCATTTCAGTGTCAGGACCTGTTTGACCACATCTCTTGCCTTGGTTATTTTCCTTATCAGTGAACTTTTGACTCTGTCCTTCAATCTGATACTTAAGTAACTCCGTTCAATTCCTCGTTGACAACTTCTTATTTTACTTAGGAAGGATTTTTTGAGAGGCCAGGTTTGACATGCGTATGTGAGAACCGGTGTTAGGCAGATATTCATTGCTTTTGTTTTCAACTTTATGGGTATGGGACCCTTGAAAATTTCCTTCATACTCCAGTACCTATTCCAAGTATTTTTCACTCTGCGATCGATTTCTTTTTCTGTGCAAGATTTTGTTGAAATTAGGTGGCCAAGGTAAATATAGTCCACGACATATTCTATAGGTGCTGTCTGTATAGATATAGGTATTTGTTCACGGTTTGTCATGATTTTGGTTTTGTCCCAATTGATCTGTAGCCCAACGGTCTCACTGTGATGACTAAGGGAATTTAACATATGGTTCAGATCGTATGGGTTTTCCGACATTAGTACTATGTCATCCGCAAACCTGAGGTGTGAGAGGTACTTGCCATTGATATTTATTCCCATATCGCTCCAATCGAGATTTTGGAAGATGGATTCCAGGACTGCGATGAAAAGTTTTGGGGAAAGTGGGTCTCCTTGCTTTACCCCCCTCTCGACTTGAAATGTTGGGCCTCTAGTGTCTAGTCGTACTCTTGTAGAGCTTCTTAAGTAAATTGCTTTTATGATTTCTATGTAGTCCTGGTCTAATCCTTGCTGGTCTAAAGCCTGCCATATAGAGTCGTGTGAAATTGAATCGAAAGCTTTAGAGTAATCTATAAAAGCAATATATATGGGAAGGTCATATTCCGTAAACCGTTCAATAATTACTTTGAGTGTGTGAATGTGATCAATGGTAGCGAAACCTTTCATAACGATTTCAACGGTTGGTATATCTCACGTTTATTATATCTTGTAAACGACATTGAAATGAAAATATACCAAATAACTTATATTTTATGGGACGCACCCCATGTTGAGTTAGTGAGAGAGAGTGTTGATGAGGGAAAAATCACCAGTTTGCCTTAATTAATTAATTTACTCATGGAAGAAAAGCCATATTATTAGAGTATACACTCTATCTCACACGCGTTTTTAGTGAAGGGCTTCTTGTCTTGTAATAAAAGGTTACTAGGAACTTTCTTGTCAGCAGAATCTCTTAATTTTTATATTTGTTTAAAGTCAGGGTATTTTGAGTTCTAAGAACTTACTTACCAAGCTATTAACTCCTCGAACATGACTAGATTCGAGCGGTACTAAATACGACGTCTTTCCAGTTGACGATGCATAATAATCATTAGCAGCAATCGCGACCCAGTCCAACTCTGCAGCTAGAACATAAGGCTTGTACGCTAATTGAGCTATTTCTGGAGAAGCGGATACCATAGCTGATAGCTCCAAGTTTTGAGGACGTAGGGTCCTTGATAACTCTGTCAGTAATTTAGCGAAGTTGTCCCTTTCTTTAGTGTCCACTGTAGCATTTGTGCATGGAGTCTGAAATGAAATAAGTTTAGAATTAGCAAAGGTTTCATTAACAACGTGAACTTAACGTGTATTTATATGTTTTGTAGTACTGCCCGAGTAAATGGTGATGGGTTGGTGAAAATATCTACTTTGAAAAAATTACATAGTTTACCTGTTTACATCCAGGATATTGCCAAGCAATCTGAACCCCATCAAAGTGCCATCTTTGCAAGAATTTCAACACAGAGTCTACAAATGTCTTTCTGTTTTCTGGGCTTGATACCATTCTGCTCCATTTTCTGCCTTCAGAGTCCGTTAGTCCACCAGCACCAATAATAACTTTGACACCTGTTTGCTGCAACTGAGTCAACTTGCCGTAGAAGTCTGAAAGAAAGCCATGATCATCATTTTACTTTTAGACAAGGACTTGTCAATCAAAATAATCGGTAAGTTTCTTTTCTATACATACCATTTTCAAGATCCAGCTCTGGATTTCCTGGTACCAAATTGAAGGAATTGCCATCAAGATGAGCCCACGCATATATTATGTGCGTGCAAAGAGTTGGGTTTACTTGTTTAGGTCCAAAGCTGCCGTCGCCGGGCCTGAGATTTAAAAACCATTTGTCAAATATAGGTACGTTTTGTCTTTTACCAATTGATTATGTGCTGTTTTTACCTATAGAAAGCCCAGTTAGTGAAGTAGCATCCTACGATAGGTTTCTGCTCTTGCGTCTCTTCGGGTTCTAGTCCTGCAAGCCGTAGGGAAGACTTTGTTCTGCATTGGGCCTTCTCTGGCCAGTCGCAGTGGTTCTTTATAAATAAAATCATAAGGTAGTGTAAGATTAGGTACCAACACATATAGGGATTTATTAATAAATGTTGCTTAAAGTGAGGTAATGATTAGCGACTGCTTAACCATACATTTTTGATGTTTAAACGTGTCTTAACTTTAAGGAACGTTTATTAATCAATGTTTACTTTTAGTTCCACCTTACGTTTAAAAATGCCTTTAAATATCAAGCATTGAATAATTCTGTATATTTAAGCCACCTTGGATGTTAACTTACCTTATTCCAGTGCAGCGGTGCGGGACACTCTAGTTGCATCCAGTTACCGTTGAGACATAAATAATATTTGCTGCATTTACCCTCGTCAGCTTTGAAAACGTTTCCAGTGCACGACATGCCTTCAAGACTAGGACCCTGTCAAACATTAACATCAATATAATGATATTATAACAATATTGGAGAAAAATTTTAGTTAGCAGTTAAAGCTTTATTGGGGTTACTTACACTGTCAGTATCTAAGTCCGTGTCGGTGCCAATACCAGCATCAGTATCAGTGTCGGTATCAGTATCAGTATCAACTTCTTCAACAGGTATCATCACTGGGATATCATCAGTTTCCTCAATGTCCGGAGTGGGAGTGGCGCTCGGTATCGAGACTGGGATTTCCATATCAGTTTCTGCATTTTCTGCTTGCACTGTTAACATAATGTAATTTTTTTATCACTTTTTGTTTTACTTGGCAATTCTGATTTTTTTCACCGACTGTCTCATAAATCAAAATTTGAATGGGTTAAATATTTTTCTTTCAACTACGTAGTAATGTTGTCATTAATCACTACAAAACCGATCACAAAGGACGTATTTTTTGCTTAGAACCAAAACAGTGCAGAAATTTTATATGAAATGTCATAGTTGCACAGTTTTTCATTAATGCACTGTCTTTTATTTAGATATAAATTTACTACAGAGGTTTAATTTCTCCCATTAAGTTTAATATAAATGTATGCATTAGATCAAAACTGGCTGAAAATAAAAATCTGCTGAATAAAACCGACTTAATTTAAAAAAAAGAACAAATGGCGCGCATTTTGTACCATTGTAAAACTTTAATACTTCATATTTAGCAAGAAAAGTTTAAAAAATGGAAATAGACAGCGATAGCGATATGAATTCAACTCCAGAAAGTATAAAAACAGTTGCAAATGAAATTGTTAATAACCTTTTGCCGCAAAAGTCGCGGGATAAATATTTAAAACCTTATGAAAACTTTGTTTTTATTAATTTGAGTTTTTATTTTGAGTAGCTATATTTTTTATCACGGTAGGTAGATTAGTAGTTGAATGAAAAGTAGATTACGTACCTTGCTAAAGTGAGATGCATTCGTGTTACACTCATGCATTAATAACTCACTTTGCGCTCGGTGCAACAATCTACTATTGTCAAAATAGTGTTAAAGAAGGGTGTCAATCTGATTTCAAACTTACATTCCTCAAGCAAGCACCTCGGTGGTGCTTCACTGCCACGGAGCACATGATTGATGGTAGCGAGGAGGGGTGACTTTCCACAGCCGCAATTTCTTCCACTGAAGTCATCAAGGTCAAGGGACCACGCCATACTGCCTCCCAATCCCATGGAACGGACATACTCTGCCTTGTGGCGAACCATAAAGTCATCGTCGAATGACACCCACTGATCGTCGAAGCTGGCGTACGGACCCATACGACCACCTGGGTCACGGGATACTTGCCAGCCCTTCACTCTGATGCGGTCACATATCTGGGGAAGAATAGATAGAATGTAATTATCAAAGCAGAAACCGGCAGGTAGGCTGGGTACCATATTTAAATATATAAGTACAACAAATTTTAATGTAGTTGCGTTAGCATTAGATCCCTCTAAGAATATTTAGTCAAAAGTACATATTCAGTGCATTTTACACTTGTGCACATTGAGCATTATGCGGTGCCTTTAATCTATTTGGTATTTGGATATTTAGTAATTTTGCACTGTATACTTCAGTATACAGTGCAAAATTCCTGGCTATCACTATGTTATAACTCACTTCGTAGAATGACAAGAAGCCTCTAGCTCTAGTTTCATCGCCAGCCTCTCCACCCGCGTAGGAAGGTACTCCGAGGCCAGTTCCTGCGTTTTCTTCCAATGAAAACGATTGGCCGTAGAAAGGTACACCTAATATGAGCTTCTCGGGAGCTGCTCCTTTGTCGATCCAGTAGTGTACCGTGAAATTCTGCGGGAAAATACAGTTGATATTGTTAGGGCCTTTGAAACAGTAGCCGTTTCTAATTTTAGTTTCTGGTAAGGACCTACCGTGTTCAAAGTTTTGTCTTCGTCTCTTTCGCTAGCATACATTGGGGATACATGTCCAGTCTTCTTATCCCATTGACCGTGGTAGTCATATGTCATTAGGGAAATCCAATCTAGATTTTTGGCCAGCGTCGCTACATCATAGCCTGAAAAAATGAAATAAGTATCAACATTCTGAAATCAACGTAGACATAAACGATGGAGGGTTTAGAAAAAAAATCGTGTCTTACCAGCATCTATGACTCGTTTGCTGCCTGAGACAGCAGCGGATAGTAATAAGCCGCGAGGCTTGAATGCAGCTCGCAGCTCCTTCACGAGACTGGCAAAGCCTTGTTTATCGGAGCTCGGACCCTTTTCACAATTCACCTAGGAAATAAATGCCAAAGTTATCTTTGTTAATTTGCAAGCAGGATTAGAAATGACTTTTGATTTTATTTGTAACACTCACCTGCCAGCACTTAGGATACTCCCAGTCGAGGTCTAATCCGTCAAATTCATATTGTTCGATAAAGTCCAGAACGTGGATCAAGAACTTCCTTCGCGCTGACGGGCTGTTCACCATTCGTGAATACTTGTCACTCGCAGAATCGTCCCATCCACCCAATCCAAGGACCACTTTCACACCTTTCTCTTTTAGAGATACAACCTTTTCATAAAATTCTGTAAAATGTGAAAGAGTAGCTAGTTAGTTAAGAATATTATGACAAAACTAAATTACTAGAACTTCTTTTAATAGCTACTTACTGTTTTCCACATCCAACCACATGTCATGTGGTTTGATCACTAGGCGCTTAGTGTCGAGGACAGCAAACGCGTACACTATATGCGTGCAAAGCGAGGGGTCAATGTCGCTAGGTGTGTATTTTCCTGGACCGGGTCTGGAAAAAGTTGAAAACGTACAATTTAACTAAGTCATGTTTTTTTAATATGTCCATGTGAGAGCATAAAAACACATACTTAATTTTAAAAGTTAATTACCTGTACCAAGCCCAATTAGTGTAATAGCAGACGACCTTGTAGCGTTCTTCCAAATTGGTACTAACAGCAGTCGTGGGTTTTTTTGACGTCGTTTCTACGATGGGTTGTCTATGCGTCGTTATTTGTGTGGGCCTTGGAGTCGGCTTCGTGACAGGCCGCACTTGAATATCATCCAGATCTTCGTCTATTTCGTTTGGAGGATCAATTATTGAATCAGATAATATTATTGTATCTTCATCTACGTTAGGATCCAGTAAACCGTTCTTGATTGCGTTGACAAGTGGATGCTTGCCTTGACCACATCTAGAGAATATAGGAAGTTGTTAAATACGATTGTGAATCGTACGTTTGTACATTTCCATAAATATATCACATTTACATGTGTTAAAGTTTTACTCATATCAGTTTTCTATCTACTCACCTATTTCTAAAATCATCAAGATCAAGAGCCCAGACCATACCACCACCGAGGGCTAATGATTTTATGAAGTTCACTTTCTTTTTAATGATTTCAACATCATCGAACGACACCCATTGGTTGCCCTTGTATGCGTATGGACCCATTCGCTGGTTAGGATCCTTTACTACCTTCCAGCCGTTATATCTGATGCGATCACAAATCTAAAAGAGAAAGAAGATATGTATAAATTCATGATTATCTTTTTTTCGGTCGATTAGCAATCCATTATAGTATTTGTCGTTCCTTACCTCATAATAAGACAAGAAGCCTTTAGCTCTAGTATATTCTCCTGCTTCACCGCCGTCTGAAGCTGGAGCATTTAAGCCTGTAGCTTCATTGCCCAAACTGAGCGTCTGTGGCGAGTCATTGTCAGCACCCAAAGTGAACGTCTGTCCGTACATTGGCATACCCATTATCAGCTTATTCGCTGGCGCTCCCTTTTGCATCCAATAATGAATTGTGTAGTTCTGTAGTTTAAAAAAGTATTTTATTAGAATGGAATTATTATCCCGTGATCGTCATCGAGAAAAGTCCTTTACTTTTACGCCACATTGTCGGTTTCATTCAGGAATGTAGTTGAGAGTATGAGTCTAGTGAGACTCATTGTCATGTTTAGGTTCACAAATACTTTGTTCGGATGAACATACAGTACCTACCTACGTTATTTTGATCAATCAAATGATGCCATTTGGCAGTAATGTAATACTAGCAGCGCCCCGCGGTTTCACCCACATAAGTGTCGGTCCCGTGGGAATATCGGGACAAAAACTATCATATGTCCTTTCCCGGGACTCAAATTATCTCTATACCAAATTTCATCTAAATCGGTTCAGCGGTTTAATCGTGAAAAGGTAACAGACAGACATACAGACAGACATACGTTCGCATTTATAATATTAGTATGGATTAAAATCCGTACCGCATTGAAGTAAGTGGTGCCGTCTTCCGGGTGGTAGTACAGAGGTGCTACATGACCAGTCCGCTTGTCCCACTGTCCGTGGTAGTCATAAGTCATGACAGCGATCCAGTCGAGATGGCGAGCCAGTACTGGCACATCATAGCCAGCGTCTATGACTTTCTTGTTAGGAGATACGGCCGCTGATAGAAGCAGACCCTTAGGTTTGAATTTAGCGGACAACTCCAGGACGAGGTCGGCGAAACCTTCTTTGTCTGAATCAGGACCCTTTGAGCAATCAACCTGTGAACAATAAAATTGTAGGAAATGTTAGTAAGAATAATAAGTTGTAAAGTGGTCTTGATTGATGCATCAAGTTCTGTCTGTAACTATTTTAAGTAGGTACGTTTGTATAATAACATTCGTTGATTCTTTAATTTAAAACGATTTCTTTCTTGCATGCCATGCATTTACCTTATCAAGTCCATTATCTTATTGTTTACTGCCTAATGGATTAAATGTTTTTTTTTACTCTTGATTGCCTTCGATATTAAATGCACAGGAAATTGTAGCGGAGAAAGCGAACAAGTGAACGAAGCAAGAGAGGACAATTGTATGATCTACATCGTTTTTACAATTGACTGCAGTAAAAAGTGTTTGAAAATTCTCACCTGCCAACACTTAGGATACTCCCAGTCGAGGTCTAAACCATCAAATCCGTATTTCTCGAGGAAAAGAACAACATGTGAGACGAATCGGGCACGGGCCGCGGGGTTATTGACCAGCTTAGAGTACTTGTCGCCAGCTGAGTCATTCCAACCGCCGATAGCTAGAGATACCTTGATACCATATCGTTTGTATTGTACAACCTTCTCGTAGAATCCTGAAAATATTAAGAATATTAATTAACATTAAAGTCAAATGTTTCCTAAAACTTCCAAAATAAGTTCTCTAAATGATGGTGAAAGCCGCATCAAAATCCGTAGCGTAATTTTAAGAGAACCAACTCGGTCATACGGACAGATACAAAAAGCGACTTTGTTTTATAAGATTTAGAGAAGTCTTAGAATGTCGTATATCAAACTTACTGTTATCATAGTCTGACCAGGAGTCATGGGCCATAATGAGACCATCATCGCCGAGAACAGCGAATCCATAGACGATGTGGGTGCAAAGACTGGGGTCGATATCCTCTGGACTATACTTGCCGATACCAGGACGGTACCATGACCAGTTCGTGTAGTAACACACCAGTTTATAACGAGCTGGAAAATAACGTCATTTAAGTGTGAATTGATATAAAAAAAAAAACTATTGTGCATTAATATTACTTTATTATTAAAAATATTTGGTATTGTTAACGGGTACAAAACCTACAGTTTAGAAGAGTAGGCTTGGAGCTAATGTCGGGCTGTGTGATGCTAGTTGAAGAAACCGGCGGCTTATTTGGTGCTGGTTGTGAATGATCGTGTCCGTGGTCGTGTACGTGGTCATGTGTATGATCATGTCCTGGATGATCATGTCCTGAATGATCATGGTTCGGCATCATGTCCGTTTGAACTGGACGGGATGTGGTCGTTGTGGTTGTAGTAGTGGTAGTTGGGCTGGCTTTGCGTTTGCATTTAGCGTTCTTGGGCCAATCGCAAATCTTTTTCTCCTGCAAAACAAAATAACGATGTTCAGATAACTTCTAACTTATCGAATCATAACTATAGAGTATGGATATCCTGTATTATCGTTACCTGATTCCAGTGTAATCCTGCACTGCAGCCAAATTCCTCGAATTTTCCAAACAAGCAGTGTAGGTATCGAGTGCAATCGGTGGGCAACTGGGCATATGCTCCAGATTCACAGTATTCTGAAAAATTGAGGAACGATGTACAATTTTGAAGACTTTTAGAAATGTCAATACAATGCAATGCAGGACTTATAAGTGGTTAAAAACGGAAAGAGAAGAGAGAGAAGAAAAGCGAGAGAGACGGAGAAAGATAGTGTAAGAGTTTATTTGAGAAGAGGCGATCGACACAGGTACATATTATGTAACATCTTACTGGGTGGTTCTTCATTGAGCTGCTGCATTACAGTAGACTGGGAGTTGGAGTCCACGGGAGCGTCGCTCTGTCGCTTGTCAGTGCAGGACGAGGCGGAGGGGAAGTCGCACTGGCTGCGGTCAGGGCGCCAAGTGAGGCCGGGCGCGCAGCTCTGGGTTATCAGGAGGCCATTCACGCACACGTAGAACTTCTCACATTTGGGATGAGCGTGGTATGTGCCCGTGTTGCAGCCCTAGAGCATAATGAAAGGTAGTACATAATTTTTGGTCTGTTGGTTGAAGAATTAAAGCTGTTATTGTGATTAAATTAAAAATCCCGTCAATAAAAGTAAACAGATGTTAGTACATGATCAGAATAAGTTTGTTCGTCGGTTCGGTCACTGACATTATAGGAACATGAACGCTATGCTCTATAATAAATAATTCTTTTTATATCTACCTTGCCAGGTACTTGCGGTTCATCGGCGAGTGGTCTCTTAGTAGTAGACGTAGGTCTCATCGGTCTTCTAGATGACGTCGTAGGCCGTTTGGTGGTGGTCGTCGTAGTGGGTCTAGTGGTGGTCGATGTGGTCGTGTGTGGTATCGGAGATTTGGACGGTTTGCCCACTGTTGGAACAAGTGCATCTATATTAGAAAAAGGTTTGGAAGTAGAGAAGCTGATGGCGCTGTTGGTCTTTTGAAGCACCACTAAACATTAATTTTTCAAAAGTCAAGTTTTTGCAAATGATTTTACTATGATGATTAACGGAATACGCAAGTCAACTTGTGAATCTAATGGGGAGTAAAGGAAAAATTTGGGCCTCTTTTGAGTTTTCTGTTATTTAGTACAGCCGCTTCTGAACAAATGAAGAAAACGTTATTGGTGTTATTACATTCACACATAGCGAACTCGACCCAGTCACAGCGTCTAGTGCGCCTGTCCCAGTGCAGGCCAGGCGGGCACATCTGCTTACGCCAACGCCCTCCAACGCAGAGCAAATATGAGTCGCAAGTCGTCGCGGGCGCATGCACGTCGTTGGCGCCGCATGATGAGTCCTCGGATGGAGAACCGGATGAAGGAGCTGTTGGGAAATGGTCAGGTTTTATTCAATATTAATTTCTTTATTGCCTATGTAATGTAAAAAAAAATATAGAGGTTAAATTGTTAACTGCAGTACGATACTTATTATTTATGGGTCTATCTTTGCATGATTCTATTTACGATTTAAATTTAGACACCCTCAGATGTAATAATAATAATCATAAAATTTTCTTACGTTTACGTAACTGCAAAAAACGTAAGAAATTTTAAATTTCGTGGGTATCCAGTGCGTCCTCCTTAAATTACAAACGCTTACTTGGAAACATAATATTAATAAGAAACATTTTTTTTATACGAACTGAACTTTAACATGTAGAATAATAATTAGTATTATGTGGAAAGTACATAAAAATAGAGGATAGGGTGTAAAAGACGATTATATATGACGACTACGACGACGACGACGACGACGATTATTTATGGATTTATATGGTGTACATCAGGGGTCGCCAACCGGTCGATCGCGACTATTAGTTCAGTCGATCGTGGCAAGGAAAAAAAATATGAATGCGTAGAATAGACTGCGCAACGTACCTAATCACTAACTGCTGCACACATCATCTTGTATCATTTTTTAATCGCCGTTCCTTCACGTTATTTATCCTCTCTTCTATGCAGTTTAGCTCTCTTTTGTTTTCGGTGCGCGATAACAATAAGCGGGAAGCGTATTGGGACATTGGAGTGGAGCGTGGGTGGTTGTCAATCCGTCAGTCAGTTGACGACAGACTAGCGGAGTTACGAGTGGTTACGAGTTATATTTTCCCTCTTAATAAAATAAAAAATACTGAGCTGATTTGATGAAGATTTCAAGAAGTATGTAATTGGTAGATCGCCCAGGGAACGTCAGTGAACAGTAGATTTGGGTCTAACCAAGTTGGCCACCCCTGGTGTACATAATAAAGAGTATTCTATTCTATATAGATAAAGGGTCCAATTATGACTTGCCTTTTATAGTTGTCGATGGTGTTGTAGGCCTGGCTGGGCGTGTTGGTTTAGGAGATGCCGTCGTAGATTTAGGTACTGTAACAAATAAAATAAGAAGTGGAGATGAAGTTATATTT
Source organism: Luperina testacea (assembly GCA_927399505.1). Taxonomy (NCBI): domain Eukaryota; kingdom Metazoa; phylum Arthropoda; class Insecta; order Lepidoptera; family Noctuidae; genus Luperina; species Luperina testacea. The sequence goes on from OV656758.1 coordinate 10,738,020, forward strand.
TCTTTAGGTTCGACTGTGCTGCTAAAGTTGTAATTTTCCAAAGCACAATACAATCATCGTTTTTAAAATTGTTTTTATTTAATTACGGACTGTTATAATCCCAATTTGAATGACAGTTAGATTGTACCCTAAATACATACCTACTGCAGCCAGCTACAGATTATATTTGGGTCATGAATCTGAACAGACTCTTCGCAAAAGTGCTATTATGTATGAAAGTATGTTGAAAAAATCGTATTCACCTTCGCACTTGGCGTACTTGGGCCAGTCGCAGTGCTTCTGCCCGTTGCTCCAGTGTAGTCCAGGCGCGCAGTGCTGCACGCGCCACACGTAGCCGTCACAGTGTAGGTACGCGTTGCAGTCGCCGGGGACTGAGTTGTACTGTTCGCCGACACATGACTGTCCGTCTGCAGGACCCTCTCCTGAGTCTGTGGGAATTGGGAATAGCGTTAGTTTTAAGAACGCTTCATTGACAACTGCCTGTTGCCTTCAGTAATTGTAGCAGTGGTAGCGTGTGTCAATCCCGTACATATTGGGCTTTTCTGCTATCGTTACCACTTATAGAAAGTTACTTTGTTACTTCAGGGATCAACATTGGTACAGCCGGTCGATTCTCTAAAAAGCTCACCGTGAAAACTTAGGTGAAGTGAGTTTGTTTTGCTAGGAATTGACACTACTGACAGCTCACTCCACGCTCACTTCACCTAAGTTTTCACGGTGAGATTTTTACAGAATAGTACCGCTGTTGCTTTTTGACAGACTTCAAAAAGGATGAGGTTCTCAATTCAAATGTTTTTTTTGTATGTTTGTTACACGATATCTCCGGCAATTGTAAACCGATTTCAAAAATTCTTTTTTTAATAGATAGGGTATAGTTCAGGGGTGGTCCCATATACATTTTATTAACTTTTCTTGGGTAGTTTTTGAGTTAGCTTCAATAATTCGTATTTTTGTCACTTAGTTTATATTGATGATGTTATAATGATTTCCTGTGTAAAAAATTAAACATTTTTACAAAAAAAAAAACAACCGACTTCCAAAAAATACACTAGAAAGTGAAAAATAACTTTAATTTCGGAAGTCGGTGGCAAACAACGAAAATGCGAACCCAACGACACCGACTTCCGAAATTAAAGTTATTTTTCACTTTGTAGTCTTTTTTGGATGTCAGTTGTTTTTTTTTTGTAAAAGGTTTTAATGAATAATTTTTCATTTTGGTAAGAGTTCATCATTCATCATAGTTTATATCGAATACCATAAAGAATGAAATGCCTGTTAACTCACTAACCCATAGTAAGGCGGAGACATTAGTTTGTTTTTGATTATAAAGTTAATGATATATATATTTACCAGATTGAACCGGCACAGTGGTGGGTTTAGTGGTAGGTCGCCATGCAGTGGTACTAGTTGTAGTGGTGGTGGTTGTGGGTCGTCTTGTGGTGGTGGTCGGTCGTGGCGGAGGACGTGACGTCATCGGTGCTAGAGTCGTAGTTGCAGTGCTTGTTTCGCTACTAGCCATTTCTTAAAGAAAAAAATACACGTTGCAGTCTTCTAACAATTTTTCTATGATTTGGTTGTTATTTCCAATGAGCTGCACCAGTTTGTTTATTCATGCAGAGAAGGAATACAAGCCCAAATGAATCAATAGCAGCAACAAAAAGAGACCAAATGTCAGATGTTCGACATGAAGATAATGATGAACTTATCCTAATTTAATCGATCCAAAAGTTGCAGTTGAAGCTGTATTAACAATAGCTATTTATTCACCAAGGGGAGTAATCTGTACTTACCCTCGAGTGATATATACTGCTTTATACTAACTTAAGCACAAAGAAGTAAAAGACAAAACAGCAAACAAAGCATTTAGCATCTGCTATTATAGTATAAAAAGAATTTATTACCAGTGCACTTGGCGAAGCTTGGCCAGTCACAGCGGTTGACGGCGGAGGCCCAGTGCAGGCCGGGCGCGCAGCGGTGCTTGCGCCACGCGCCGCCCTCGCACTGCAGGTAGCCTTCACAGTCGCCTGGCGCCGAGTGGTACTCGCCTGCGTTGCATGATTGACCTTCTATGCTGCCTGAAATGGATAATTTGTGTATTAGACCTATGAATAATTCAGTTGATAAAGTAAGTTACTAATGAGCGGTTTAATCCAACCTAAAATAGAACTGGGTGAATTCTGGCCTCCTAGTTCGTTAACCTTCTCAGGCCCAGCGTTATTCGTACCTACCTCATCCGTACAGCCCGATGCAAACTTACGGAACATGAGGCGAGTCGCTGCGTGGTAACAAATTCACCTGTCAGCTGGGGTGAGGGGTGAGGTAATGCGCAGTGTTTAGCGCACTTCAGAACCGGCTAGTGTAAATCGAGTTGTACCAGGAGATAGGACACCTATGTATTTACGTCACGATTGACAGTTGCCTAATTAAGTCGGTCGACTAGTAGGTACCTTGTTTTCAAGACAACATTTTAGTAGAAGCGCTACACCGTTGATATTTATGTCATTTGACAGATGTCAATTGATGTTATTCCACTTACCGGAATCAGCTGGAGGCTTTTTAGTAGTAGTGGGACGTTTCGTTGTGGTGGTGGGTCGTTTCGTGGTAGAAGTAGTTGTCATCATGGGGGTGGTTGCTGCAGGCCACCATGTTTGAGAACTGCTCTGTGTTGTGGTGGATGGGTTCCAGCTCGGCCAGGTCGTTGAGGTTTGGTCGTGGTTGTGATGGTCGTGACTGCCACCTCCGGCAGAACCTAGAATGAGGAAGTTAGTGAGTACAGTAAAGACTTACTATGTGGCGCTGGTAACGATTCAAAATAAAATAATACCTACCACGTATCGTATGTTTGTGTTAACAGAAAAAAGTATTAACCCAATGTATGCGTATGGGGTACGCGACAACATTACGTAAACTCATATCATCAAACAAAATGTGTACGATTAAAAAGGAGCATGCTTATTGCCGATCTCAAAATGTTTAAAGTAGCAATACATTTGTAGTTGTAATTAAACTCACCATCAGCAGCAACAGTGGTAGTTGTAGGAGGTGAAGGTGTGATGGGTTCAGGCGGTCTTTCACAGGCGGCAGTCGGTGGCGAAGGTACTCCTCTACCGAGGGCGCGACCGGCAGCACGCAGCAGAGGCGATGGCTCCGCGCAGCAACGGTTGCTGAAGTCATCCAGGTCGATTGCCCAGGCTGTGACACCACCCATGCCTTGGCGCAAAGCCCATTCCACCTACACATAATTCGCGCATGACTTCCAAAAAACCAATAAAGTAAATAAACGCATTTTTGTTTCTTTCCTTCTAAGTCTAGCTAGTAGCTACAATAATTGCTGTACCTTAACTTTGAAACACTCTCTTATTATTATTTATTTATTAAACTTACATAGACTATCTTTACATGGTGACCCCGATACAATATAGTGGTCTTCATCAATTATTACCTGTAGCTACACATTTTTAGGATGTAAAACTAATTGAACCCTAAATATAACATTATTTTGTGGACGCAAAGCACCTAAAGTCCCCGTCACGAGAAGCTATAAATTATGTAAATAAAGAACCTCTACTATGTTACGTAGACATAATTCAATGAACAACAAATAATTCCAAATTTAATCAATTCAAAGTAACATACGTGTATACAGTATGTTAACTAACAGAGGGCGTTCCCGTTAACCCGCAATAGTATAGCATCCATACATGCTAAAAAAAATATTACCATTCGAAAATAAAATGTTTTTATTTTTTTTATATTAAAATATTCACTAAAAATCGTAAATTGATACTCTATTTATTTAATTAATTCTAATTTATTTAATTAAATAAATTCCGACATTGCTGTCCTTCAAGTACGCGTGTACAGATTACGATTTTTAGTGAATATTTTAATATAAAAATAATAAAAACATTTTATTTTCGAATGGTAATATTTTTTTAGCACGTATGGATGCTATACTATTGCGGGTTAACGGGAACGCCCTCTGTTAGTTAACATACTGTATAACCCGACCAAGTGAATTGGGCCGCCATTTTTGAAGTAAGTTCACGCTGACGACGCTATCAATGCTGCAGAATGCAGATGCAGAATACTCGGAATCGTCTGACGACAGTAATTAGATGTGTGTCTTAACATAATTATATCTCTACTAGCTGCGCCCCGCGGTTTCACCCGCGTAAATGACGATCCCGTGGGAATATCAGGATAAAAAGCTAAGTAGCCTATATGTTAATCCAGGGTGTCAGCTACCTCCATACAAAATTTTATCAAAATTGGTCCAGCCGTTCGAGCATAAAGAAGTATCAAACATATACAACACACACACACACACTCACAAACCTTCGCCTTTATAATATTAGTGTGATACTAGATACTGCCTGCGACGGGTTATTTCTTTTCTTACCTATTAACTTTGTCACTCCCTCGTTTTTTTTTTTTTCAGTATTGGAAATCATCAAATGACCCCTCCCGCTCTGGGTGGCGCGGAAGGGAGTGTCAGACTCTTACTGACTAAAACCCACCCGTATTCCTTCCTTCGCCCTTTATGTTCCGAGCCAGCGGTAACCCTTTCGGACAATCCCGCTGACTGTTTTGTTACCCCCTAAATCCTCCGTGAGGGGTTTTTTGAAAATTAAAAGTTACAATCTTTATTATTTAATGAGGCAAATGTTGCCAAATTTCAAGTTGATTAACCAAATCAAGAAGAATTTTCACATTTAAAACTGTATTCCCGCTTTTCACCCCCCAGGGGTGGAATTTTGAAAATTGTTTAAGATGTGTTCATAACTTGACTCAAAGATTATTTATACCAATTTTCGAGTCAGTCCTGACTGAATTTTATCTGTTTATATAAAATTCAGTCAGGAATGAATTTTATATAAACAGATAAAAATCAAAATCATTACAAAACTGTTTTTTTAAATTTCATCCAAGGGTTGCGAATCCCTGAATGTGTGTTTACAAAAGTTATAGGTTCTCGTGACTTTAGCAAGTAGTTACTCAAAAGTGCAACACCACAAAGTAACTACTGATACTTCATAGTGTTGTCACTATAGAATAATAATAACTAATTGATATAAAAATGTAACAATTAGTCATGATGACTACCCGGTACATAAGTGATGACTTGATGAGTCATGCCAAGTAATTTAGAACCAATAACAGAAATTAAAGGCGACCCAAATTAAGTTCAAACTGCGGTTTGGGATTTCAATTGAATTGTACTGCATTGAAGTAATAACTAATTTATGGAGGCGGCAAAAAAAAATGTACACACACCTTTTCAGTTATAGATTTGGGGTCATCGTAACCAACCCATTGGTTGTCGGAGTATGTGTAGGGTCCTGCATTGTCCTGTCTGCCTGTCTTCCACCTTAAGTTCTTCACTATAATAAAAATATGATGCTAATGATACAGGTATTATTTTTTATCACGGCAAGCAGCCCGGTGCCTCCTACAGTCCTAACGGCAAATTGGATACTGACATTGCATTTAAGTAGTTATTATATTTGCAAAAACAAAAGACAGTCGTGAAGGGTGAGTGAAATGTTATATATAACTCACCTCGGTAGCATATTTCATAGTAAGCCAACATTCCAGGTTGCTTGGTAAACTCTCCGGGCTCGCCAGGTCCGGCTGCTGCAGATCCTGGTCCCTTAGCTCTATCAATGTCTGCTAGTCTGTACGACTGACCATAGAACGACAAACCAAGGAGAAGTTTCTTAGGGTCTGCTCCACCACTTATTAGAGCTTTGACAGCGTATTCCTGAAAAATAATTCTATTTAAGAGTCAATTCAGATCACTTCGATTAAACATTAAAATGGTAGGTACTTAAAGGGTGTTAGAACATTTTTCTATGGGAGCTGGCATAGCCACCTGTCGCCATTTTGATTTTTTTCAAAATCACGGCGCTTCATGAAACATGTTTGTTTACCTATATGAGGACACTTAAACAAAGACAAAATGTTAGCAATATGATGCCCTAAAGTGTCACGTTGCCGAGATATTTGGAGGTAAAGTCACCAAATGAGAACAATGACACATCATTAAAAATTAATTAATCACGTGCTGATATTTATAGTAGATTGTATTCAAATAATATTTCCCGGCTTGATTTAACAATTTATAAAAACACAATTTTCACGACTGAGATGCTATTAGTAGGCAAGTTCTTAATAAAGTGGTTTTCACGTTCTCTTAAGTATTTTAATTTCTTCCAATAAGTGCTTGAATTAAGCTGGGAACTATTATTTTAATAATTATAATATGCATATAAGCACGATATATATAATTTTTAATGATAGTCATTCTTCACACATGGCGACTTTACCTCCAAATATCTTGACAAAGTGACACTTTAGGGCACCATGTTGCTAACATTTTTTTTTGTTTAAGTGTCCATAAATACCTTTTTAAACGAACGCCGCGATACTGAAAAAAAAAATGGCGGCCGGGCAGCTATGCCACAAAGGTTCTATCCCCTTTCTTTACTTACGATTGAATAATAAGCTAGAGTGTCTTTGGGTGATGGTACTAGCGGGGTATGGTGTCCAGTAGCCTTCTCCCATCCACCATGGTAGTCGTAAGTCATGGTGCTGAGGAAATCAGCCGCCTTCGATAGAACTGGTAAATCATACGCAGACTCGATCACTTCTTTGTAACCAGAGAGAGCGACACCAAGTTCCATGCCAGCTCCATGTAAAGCTTTGGATAATTCCTGCAAAAAGCAAATTCACCAATAACTAGTCTAGTCACAAGAATATATTTATTCAACGAACAACGAAAAGTGAAAAGTATGTATTTTATACCTGAACCAATTTAGCAAAATTAGCTTTATCAGACACTGCACCCTTCTTGCAGTTACTTTGCCAACAAACTGGGTAGTTCCAGTCCAAATGAAGGCCCTTGAAGTTGTGCATGCGCAGGAATGGAATCAACTTCTCTATGAACTTGCTGCGACTCGCTTCGGAGGATACCATTCGGGAATATTTGTCGCCAGCGGAGTCCGTCCAGCCTCCCAAACCTAGGATGACTTTAACGTCTCTCAAGGAAGTTACACGCTCATAAAGATCTGAAAAGAGACATATAATTATTTGACAGCCATGTTTTTTTTGACAACATATACTCTCATAAACTCTTTGTACTGCATGTAGAACTTAGTTGAGATCCGATGACTATTATGTCTTCTGAATATTGTGGTCGTCCAAATCAAAAGGGACCTTATGGCGGAAATGAGTTATCTACAAAGCTGAAAACTACATAAATGTACCGAACTATAGACCCAAGAACCATCCTTCTAACCACTACCGTTATTTTTTTACGAATTTTTGAAGTTCACTGATTGAAATTATAAGTTTCGAGAAAATCGCAATTTAAGTATGCCGTACAAAAAAGTTATGTTTTAGTGTGAAGTTATGTAACTGATGGTATACTTTGATTGACTATGATTATTACTAATGGAATTTCTTACAATCCTTGCATAAATTTGTTTGTTGTGGGAACTAGACCCGCCAACATAATGCATTATCAATGAGATGCAAAGTATCGATAATAGTATTAAAAATAAGTAAACCGCCTGTTTCTCACTAAACTTTTATCGTTTTTATATTGCTACTAATTACATAGATTTGCGAAAGGCCTTAGATGTAAATAAAAACAACACATAATTTAAAAAAAATTGTTTTTATTTACTAGCAAGAATTCTTATTTTTTATAAACTTTGAGATCTGACAGTAACAAAATCAACACTTAATCACTAAATAGGTTATACATAATTGGTTTAGATGCTAATAAAGCTAAGAGATCAATGATAACTGTTAGTTATGATCTTGTAAAGTTACATAGAGAACTGAACAATTTCTTCAAACAAATTAAAAAAGGGACCTAATGGTAGGCACTAAACAATATTTTTTATTTTTAGCATGCATAATCAATATTTTAGTGCAACATTCAAGATAACTTAAATTTTCTTTTTTTATTATCACAAGGTATGAAAATGTTACTTATTTAACAAATTTTTTTTTATTATCACAAGGTATAAAAATGTTACTTATTTAACAAAATGTTCGTAACAAGTATATACGTAAAAAAGGGCCCTTAAGGCGGTCCGTTGCAGTCTGCTGACACTTATCTCTTAGTATAGTTAATTAGTTTAAGTATTTAAATAAAGGTAAACAATCTTGATACGTTTTTGTCGAAAAATACATTTATGAAATAATTTATAGCCATTACAAGATAAAACAAAATGAAATAACAGGTGTTATAATGAATTACTTTTGCAATTAGCCAAAGCCTATTTTAAAAATATATTTTATGATAAAAAACATAACAAGATTGTTTACCTCTATTAAAAGTACCTAAACAAAATATGGACTACAATAGTGGGACCTTAGACCTAAGACGCATATACAAAGAATGCCGCATGCGGCGGCGTGCGACACTATCTAATGGCGGCTATACGCTACGCTGACGACACGCTAGTCCTGGCGCAGCGGAGGTCGCATCAGGCGGCGGCCGACGCGATGACACGCGGGGTTGCGATAGTCGTGGAGAGGATCCGGCAGTTGGGTCTCTAGGTGGCATTGCACAAGTCCGAGGCCATGTCGTTTCATGGGCCCCGGAATACGCCACCATCGGGATCCCAACTAACGGTAGGAGGGGTTCACATCGGCGTCGAGACGACGATGAAATACCTGGGTCTCGTCCTCGACAGCCGGTGGAACTTCGTCGAGCATTTCCGACGTTTGGCTCCCAAACTGGAACGGGCCGGGGCCGCCTTCAAGCGGCTCCTGCCCAACCTGAGGGGGCCAAACGCCTCCTGCCGGAGGCTTTACGCGGGGGTCGTGCGGTCCATGGCCCTATACGGGGTCCCGGTGTGGGCGCGTTCACTGCGGCGGCGAGCCGCCCATTATTTGAACGCGCCCCAGAAGGTGGTAGCCGTTAGGCTGATCCGGGGGTACCGCACGATCTCGGGCAAGGCGGCAAGCCTCCTTGCCGGACTGCCGCCATGGGATCTGGAGGCGATAGTCCTCGCGCGCCTGTATGAGTGGCGCGCGGAGGCACTACGCCGGGGGGAAACTCCGCTTCCACAGCAAATTGCGGCGGAGCGGACGGACCTCCGGCGCGATCTCATGGCGGCATGGAAAGAGCGACTGTCACAACCCAGCGCAGGGCACGCCACGATAGCGGCGGTAAGACCCCTCTTTGAGGAGTGGCTAGAGAGGCGTCATGGCGCCCTCACCTACCGCCTGACGCAGGTCCTCACTGGACACGGAAGTTTCGGGAGGTTCCTGCACATAATCAGGCGGGAGGAAACGCCCGGGTGTCACCATTGCCAGGATCGCCCAGAGGACACGGTGGAGCACACGATGGAGGTCTGCCCCGCTTGGGCGGAGCACCGCCGTGTCCTCGTTGAGGCGATCGGCAGCGGCGGCGACCTCTCGCGTCCGGGCCTGGTTCAAGCCATGGTCCGGGGCGAGAGGGAGTGGGGAACAGTCGCCTCCTTCTGCGAAGCAGTCATGCTAGCGAAGGAGGCGGCGCGGCGGGACGGCTAAGGGAGAGAGCCTCCCGTCCCAACCGCCGCGGGAGACGCTCCGGGCGTCGGGAGCCGCGCGACGACTCCCGGCCACCGTAGGCGCGGGCCTGCGGGCGGAGAGCAATGGGTAGCTCACCGTCCGATCAGGACCAGGCCCGTGCCGGACGGCGCGTACGTGTTCCACGCGCGCCTCAAAGAGATGTCAGCACTAAACGAAGGGGCCCGTAAGGGCCGAAGCCTGCCGGGTCAGCGGGATTGTCCGAAAGGGTTACCGCTGGCCCGGAACATAAAGGGCGAAGGAAGGAACACGGGTGGGTTTTATTCAGAGTCTGACACTCCCTTCCGCTCCACCCAGAGCGGGAGGAGTCATTTGATGATTTCCCATACTGGAAAAAAAAAAAAAATGGCGGCTATACGATATACGATGAATAGTTTAGTTTATACCTACCTTGCAATATTAAAATGTCGATATAATATATGGTTTGAATTACAAGAAAAACGATTTGTTAGGTCTTGCCGCGATAAGGTTCCTTTTTTACTAAACTTTAGATGAATACAAAACTTTTTTAAATTGACTTTTCGAAAAGTTGAACACATCTACATGTAGTAAATACAATCATCTTTTTAAAAATACAGTTAATAAAAAAACGATTTTTTTGAGGTATTTTACAAATTTATTAATATCTCGGAAACTAGTTACCGCCATAAGGTCCCTTTTGATTTGGACGACCACATATATTTTCAGAAATCTAGCTTTCAAACTTCCTTTTATTGTAATTACTTACTGTTGGTGACATCAGCCCAAGGATCGAACTCCTTAGCGATGAGGTCATCCGGAGAGAGCGATGCGTAAGCGTAAACCACATGTGTACAAAGCCGAGTGTCTACGTTTTCAGGAACGAACTTTCCATCACCGCGACGGTAGAACGCCCAACTTGTCATGTAGCATACCACGAGTTTGTCGCTTTGTTTACCTACAAAATAAGACATACATAGCTAAGTGCTTAGAAAGGAAATTAAATAAAAAAAAAAATTGGAGTTGGAATTTAGATTGCCATCCGGATTTTGGAAATAATGTCAAGTATCAGTTTATCTTACTCTTTTTGCTATCCATCTCGGCAACTAAACGCTCTGGGTCTTTATCTGCTGACATTTCTTTGGTAAGATCATTCCACTGAAAATACAAATTGAAATTATTTGGATGTTCAAGGTATGGAAAGAGTTCTTATAGTATATGCATTATTATGCTTTTTAGCTGAAGTGACGATATGAAGAGTAATTAATGTTTTGACCTGAGACCACAATTACCTCAAAATCATTTTCATATGCTTGCGATAGAAACCGGGCTGCGTCCTCAACGCTGATTCGCAGGCTTTGTCCTGGCATACATTTCGCAACGTCTTTGTGACTGTTGAAAGAATACAATATTTAGGACTTTTTTTTAACAATCATGCAACTATTACCTTAAGAATAAATTTAAATATGAGAATTTTACATAATATTTTCTATGCAAAAGGTGTCAAAACGCAATATTTATTCCTCAGGTAAAAGTTATCTGGACTATTGAAAGACCATCTCTTTGACAAATTATAGTACCTACCATTAATTCATTATTTTTGTTTGTTAGGTAGGTAAGTCCATTGTTTCAGTATCCTAAAATAGCTTCATCTTACCCGCAGAATCCAGTAGAGGGATCATAAAGACGTTCATCTTCACAAGACATTCTGTAACTGATGCCTCCGGTGCAGAAGTGGAAGTGTGCGCAAGAGTCTTCGTCAGATGCCAAGTAAGCGGTTTCAGATTCACAGGATCCTAACTTCAATGAGGACTGATCGGTTTGAACAGCTTCACCTATACAAAAGGAAAAGGATTTGTGAGTTATCCTCCTTTTAAAGGTTTTATTAAGAAGTCGGTGGTTTAATACTTAGCTGAAACAAATTGGAAGCGTCTGGTTTGAGAGGAATTCCCCTCAAACTGTTTAAGGCCTTCCTCACAAATAGAAAGCAAAGGGTTAAGGTGACAGAACACGTTAGTTATGATGCAAATGTCACATTCAGAGTCCCTCAGGGAACGTGTGCTGGGCCCTACGTTGTTCCTGCTTTACATCAACGATCTCTGCAACCTTAAAATCTGCTGTAGTTTTTTCCGGGAATTCTTGGCACGAACTTGTCAGAATTGCTGAAGCCGGTATGACCCAAATAGCTGAATGGCTCAAAAATAACCTGCTTACACTAACAGAGCTAAAACTAATTATAAATGTTTCAGTATATCACAAAGAACACAACCAAATACAGATTTTAACGTAAGAGTACATATGTGCGGTGCTGCAAATAACTGTCAATGTCCAATACTAGTCAAAGTGTCACAAACTAAATATCTTGGTGTTATTGTTGACCAGAGATTATCGTGGTACCCCCCAGGTCACAAACAGAAGCAGGAAACTGAGCTGGATATTCAAAACGCTGAGGTATATCGTAACAAAAAAAGTACCCACCAGCACAAATACCCCCAGAAACCTACTCAACGAAAAATACGTAGCTTTAGTAGTGGTCCTAGTATACTGCATCCCCATTTGGGGGGGTGCGGCTAAGAATAGATTGATAGACCTTGAGCGGGGACAACGGGCTTTAATAAAAACTAATCTACTTTAAAAACTTTAGATATCCTACATAAAGTCTTTACCAAATAAGCGTTTTACTCTCGGTGCGAAAACTGTACATAATTAAAATTGTTCTAAAGAAACACAAAATTTTTCCTTTTGACCCCAACTTAACTTTGATAGAAAGAAAAGATATAGGTAATAGCGAAAGTTCCTCAAAACAAAACCGAGTTCGTCCGTATACAATTCAAATAAATAAAACCGTTTAAAAAAAACGCTCAGCTCATCTATACATAGACTTCTCCATTCAGCTCAGCTCATCTATACAATAGACCTAACAAAGAGATTTACGTATATAGGTAATAAGAAACAAAACGAATTAAAAAAAATTGTAACTAATTGGATAAAACCACTAACCTATCTGACACGGAGGTGCTACTAGGATAAAATATAATCTTACAGGCCTAATGTCTGCACCATTCATAACCCCATGCATACACTCTGATTCATTCTTGTTCACATGCACACACCCTGGCATTTGCATTCACACACCCTTACATTCGCATTCACAGACACTCTCACTGACACACTCGCATAGGATGCGTGCGTGCTGCATGATTAGCTTTAATTTTCACTTTTTTACGTATACAATCCCCTTTAGTTTGGAATAAAACAAGTACCTAAACGATACTTATTAAGTTGGAAGAACGGAGTCTCCTAACACAGGCTTATGTGCTTAAAAGGAGGCTCCAATCACTAGTTTTTAAGGTTTACTTGTTAAAACAATAAATAATAATACTTAGGGAAAGTTACCGTTTAATGTGGTTGAAATAGCGCTCAGCATTGGGAATGGTGAACCGCACAGTCCTCTGAAGTCGTCCATATCGATGGATGACGCTGCAGCGCCTGCTAAGCCTGTGGTTACCACAAATTTCATCTGTTTGGAAAAAAATAAAATTAGAATGTGATAGGTACTTACTAAATGCTCTAATCAAATTATGGATACTCAGATTCAAAATAGCCGAAATTTAAACAGCAGTAATTCGTTGCTGTTAAAAAATCGACGTTGAACAATTCGTGTTCAACGTCGATTTTTTACAGATACTTATAGATACCTTTTCTAAGACAGTGGTTGGAGTATCGTAGGTGATCCATTGGTTGTCGAATAACGCGTAAGTGTTCCCAGCTGCATCTGTACCAGTTGGTCCTTTACCTTCGCGTTCAGCCATACAAATCTGTAAATAGGAAAGCATAAGTAGAATAATTTAATACTTCGTTTTCATAATGATTCTTCCAGAACCGTATCAATTTTGAATGCAGCAATATCTTCACCATAAAGAGCACCAAGGAGTTGCATAACTACACTTACAGGAGAAATTATGATGATCCTACTATTATACGAAGAAATTGACAAGATTACATTCGCATAATGCTTGGCAAAAAGTGATACTTACTTCGAAGTAAGCCAGAAGTCCTTTAGTCTGTGTATAAGTTCCTTCCTCGCCCCACCCACTGACAGCGGCGCCAGGAGCGGGCAGGGTTGACGGCGCGAGAGTGTAAGTGCGCCCGAAGAACGGAACGCCAAGCACTAACTTTTCAGCGTTCATGCCGTGACCCAGGATGAATTTCACCATGAATTCCTGTGGAAATGATTCAGTAGGTGATTTTTGACTAAGGCAGGACTTTCATAATTAGTAAAAACGTTTTACATGATAAATTGAATTCAGATGTAAACAAGACCTATTGAAATATGTGAGAGCTATTGACACTTTATTCTGAGAGAGTAACTAAGTTTGTATTAGTTAGTCAGAATTAAAAGTTATGTATGCAAATAAAGGAAATATCTTTTTATACCGTGTTTTTATGCAAATAAATATATTATTATTAAAAAAGGGATTAGTCAATGAGGAAAAAATGTATTTATTTTAAACCTGCTTACTGCTTAATGCATACGAATCTACCACAATCAAAGGTCCTTGAAACACGATATAAACATAAATATCGACCCTGCAGTCCACAGTGTACTTACAATATTATCATATCGCTGGTCCCGGGCGGCCGCTCCAGGGTCTCTATGTAACGGACTGTGCTGTACGGCCCTCGAAGGCGCTTCCTCACGCCTAGCGTGAGTCATGTCCCACGCCTGTAACACTGTGTAGTCTGTAGCTCCGCTCACTGCGCTTAGGTCGTAACCGTCTTCTATTTGATACCTGATAATGTTATGGAGGTTTTGTAAAAAGTTTAATTACCTATGTTATTAAAATTGATTTTCACAAAATTATCAACTTTTTCCTGTTAGTAGTAGTTTTCGTCGTTTTTTAAGTTTATTTTTTCTTTTTTATTCAACGTATTTTTTATACTAATTATTTTAGTTTCTGTTACTATAATAGGAAGCCAGTTTTGTTTTACCTGAACGGAGGCAGAACAGTCGAAAGTAGGAATCCATAAGACGAAAACTTCTCTCGGAGCTCGTAAAGCAAAGCTGTCAAAAGTTCTTTCTCTTTCTCGTCTTCACCTGAAAAAAAAATCATCAGCATAAGTTCATGATATTTCAGAAATAGCACATAGTTTCTCGACTATCATTTAGGTAAAGACATACCTGGGTATACCCAATGGAGATCCAATCCATCGAAGTCATGCTCTTTCATGAAGTTAACAGCGCTTTCAATGAACATGCTTCGTCTATATGGTTCTTGTACCATTTCGCTGAACAGTCGATCTGTGCCTTCACCTCCTACACTGATCATAACTTTCATCCCATGCAGACGACGTTTCAGCCCGGTTGCTATGCGGTAACCACCTGCAAGAAATTACCTTATTGATTTGAACAGTTCCAATTATCTACTAAAAAGAAACACCAGGCATGGTATTTTAAATGCTTGTTTCAAAAAATGTTTTTGTGTTTCTCTATTATTATTAGTATTTTACATGTATGTACTACCAAACTGTTCAAGGTAGTAATGTGTCGAGACCTTTATGTTTTTGTATTGATAATGTGGCAAAGATAACTGAAAACAGAAGAATATCGGGAGTATAGAGTATGCCACCAATAACTTCTCTTACCTTTAACGATATCGAAATCTTCATTGTTGGGAATAACCGAGTAAGTATGGGGATGCATAGTGGCGAATGCGTAGTGTAGATGTGTGCAGGAATTGGGCACCAATGCAGCGGTGAAGGCCAGTGGAGGGGCCCTGTATGCGGCCCATGACTCCATGTAGCATACCACCAAGCTACGTGTCCTGGGGCCCGGCACCGTCTGCTGCATCGCTGGTTAAACAAAGAAATAATATTAAATATAGAGAATCAACAATAAATGCATTATATTGAGAAATTAGTCATGAAATTGTCAGTGTTACCTTGTAAGTTCGCATTTCCTAGCTGCAATCTCTCATCGTTACGGGTGCTGCTGCCAAGATAAAACCATTTGATTTAGTAATGCATTAGTGTGTTTATATGAATTATGCGTATTTAGCATGTCCTTACTTATTGAGGTAACCAGCAGCTCCGTAATATTTCCATGCATTCAAACCTTCTTCTGCCGAAATGTCTTCAGCATCCTAGAGACAAGTCAAATTCATTAGTACCTACCTATACAGTAACGTTCGAACCAGATCATGTTTTTCATAATTTACATTTTGTTTTGCTGATACTTACCTCTAATAATTTAAACGAAGATCCCGGTTCTATAAGTGAGATCGGTCGTTTTTCCACAGCGTCACGTAATGGCAATCTTTCGTCTCCTTCATCACGAACACTCCTATAACGTAAATACCCAAATCAATTCTGTTACTTTGTATGGGCATAATAAGACACCGTTTTAAGCATTTTTTATTCTATTTACCTAAACGGTATACTTTCGACGGAGGCACGTATCGGTGCAGCTATAGGATCGTGCTGCGGGACCGTCTCGACGGCGCTTCGTGCAAACGTGAAGCCAGCGCGAGGAGACGCTAGTGCGTACGCGCATAGCGCTAACGCTAAAGCGCACTGCAAAATAAGATTCATATTAAAATATGTTCAAATGACTAAACAAGAAAAATACGAATATGGTCTTTTGTTTATTAGCAAAGTTTCTACAACATTAGCACTTTGGTATGGGTTCCGTGTTTCGTCTGCCTTTCCTTAATTTTTATTCTTGACAAGAGGCAGCTATCGTGTTTTGCATTAAATTCATGGAATAGATGGCTTGAAGGCTATCGACCTTTATCATAAAAAAGTTTGTTGACATCTATAACAATACAAAATGGTATCAATTATCTGGCGACATTTAAATTAAAGCTTATAGGGACCACCGTTAAGCGTAGATTTTGTAAAAAGTGCTTACAAAAAGTATAGGTACTCGGCTAACAATGTCTTTGTAGTGAATCAATTGATGGCTTACAAAGGAACCATTAATAAAGATTGAATGGTTTTTCTATGTGCGGCGCCCGAACTGAAAATATATGAAGTGTAGGCGGTAGCGGTCAGTGACCTGTCGATCATGTATCGCACCGCGTCTTTGCGTAATTAACATAACTTGACAGACTCAAGAATTAAGATCAACACTTGAGACTGGTTCACCAAAGTTTGTGTATATTCTCATTTTATTGTGGTGACGATGTCAACGGCCGCAACTTGTTTAGATGACTATCGGGTCATTTGTGGTAGAATATTTAGTTTGACGTAAAAACCTATTTAAGGTGCAGTTTTAGTGCCAACGCCAAAAAAACCAAAAAATTATAATTAGTCTTTATTAGAAATTCAGCTTTATAATATTAGTATAGATAAAAATCAACGGAACAGCAACGAAATAAAACCTTACAGAAACACATGCACCATCCATACCTACACTGCAGCTACATTACCTAACATTCCTATTTCCCTCTGAGAAAATATTTCGTGAAAGCTCGCGATAAAAGGAATTCTTTTGAAACCTTATAAGTAAACCTTAAACCCAGTAGGCGTTTAAGAACACACTTAAACGCCTACGGGGGCCTAAAATTGTCAACATTTTCTAACCTTGAGTACGAGGCTTTTAACTACGCTGTGTGTGTATATTTTGTTTTTTAAATTTTTATTTGCAATGTGCGTTTTTGTTTGTGCAGAATAAACAATTTTTCTTTCTTTCTTTCTAAAAAGGCCACTTTGGCAGAATCATAAAAGAATTACATTATGAATCATAATGGACAGTTAACTGTTAAGTAAATCGTATTAAATCCCATTGGTGAACGATTTTTCAGTTATTTTTTATTTGTCTGCGCTTAAATATCAATCAATCCAATCCAAATCCAATCCCAATCTCATTGATTATACCTACGTTTGCAGCGAAAAAAAGAAAAACACGGACTGTCTTCGCCATATAATGTTATCCTTGTATGATTCTGCCAAAGTAGCCTTTTTAGGCCCCCTGGTAGCATGTATCCGAAACTGAATTGTAAAATCTTTCGTTATTTTCAAGCTAAACCACAGGTATATTAGGGAGATCCGTGACGTTTTCGCATGAAAAATAAAATGCCAAGAGATCGCCTACTCTACATAAGTAGCGGTAAGTCTCAAAATCCTGCTTTACTCGTTATATTATTAAACAGGTAATTTATGACTACCGGAATAGCTGATCATCTAATGCTTTTGTGATGTGTTTTGGGTGTGGGGAATTGATCTAATAAATAACTAATAAACGATCTCTAGTACATTGACTCGAGTCGTTCGGAAAACAACACAATTTGCATACAGGCATCAGAGGCAGGTAGCGGCCGGCTACCCGCGGGGTCATCGTCATCATCCCAACCAGTCCAAGATGTTTTCGCGTGACATTTCGCCGGCGATTAGGACTTGAGCTTTTATTTTTTTGTGTTTTTTGGTCTCGATATTGGTGTACTTAAGTATGAATATAAATCCCACCAGCCATGTTATTGTCCCAATCCTCAACTCATTAAATTACGGTCAAGATATGTAGTACATGCAATTTGCATTTAAAGTCCGATCACATGCAAAATGCCCTCAATAAATAATGTTGATTAGCTTTTTGCCAAAATAGAACAAGAATTATTTTTATGACTTGTTGCCTGTCTGACTTAGATAACAGGTAAGACTTAGAGGTCTAACATAATTTATTTAAGTGATTAACACTGAGAAATAAAAAATACCCCTAGACGATTTTAAAATATTGATGTTCTAGGAAACTGGAGTGATCCGACATGACATTGTGTTGATATGAAGGCCAAGGAGCGACGCACGAGCATGCGTCCCCGTGCGTGCATTGCATACTATATCTTATAAAATAATGACGACTATAATATGGCTATAATACTTTAAAATACCTGTAGAACGAAGACACGGTCATTATCTACATTTTTGCTAGCTGCTTAATAATATAGAGGGTAGGTACCTTCGATAGCACTTTACTCTCGGTATGCAGTTGGAGATAATAGCATTCAAGCTTTTATTATTTACAAAGGCTTTAAGGTACATATTTCAGTAGGCACTGCACTATCACAAAATTGAAGAAAACGTACTACAGGTTGCAATTGGAAACATGCGACAAACCGAAATGGGAGATTGTACTCATCATTATGAACAACTTTTACGAAGAGACCAAAGATGCAATCGCGAAAAAAAAATCAGCTGTTCCCTACATTTTGGCGAGTTAGGCAAATATAAATGTAGGGAACAGCTGATTTTGTTTTCGCGATTTCAGGTTTATGGTTTCCATATACTAGATAAGTAAGAATTTTTTTCTGAGACTCCTCCAAAATTAGGTACTTGAACCAAACGAAAATTTCGCAGAACCCATTTATGGTAACCTACGCGCTAATTCCCATCTTCGCTGTACCTACTCGACAATGGTTTTTTGATAAGTTATTGCGTTTTAGAATTCATAAAATATTGGCAATATTCAACTCTTCTGCTTTTAATAAACATTTCACTTTTTTAATAGTAGGCACTATGCTTATTACCAAGTACCGTCCATAAAAACAATGGTCAATTATTGTCAATGAGTCACGATGAGGATATAAAGCCTGTGCAACGATGTCACTTCTTCAAACTTAACATGAAATTAGTCATTGCTTTAAGAACGATTCTAAACCACAGTTAGCCGAGCTTTGTAAATAACACGCGTCTGTTATTTGCTAAGTTCTCGTGTTTTAGAGGTACTTACTTGCTAACTAACTAATGTTGTTTTGATATTTCAAGACAATAGCTAAGTACCGCTATCTCTTCTAAAGAGATTTTCAAACTAATCACTTGACCAAACATAAATAGAGACTGTTAAAATTCTTACAGTATTTCTGGCCTAGTTATATCTTGGCCAGAAATACTGTAACTGTCTTTTTGTATTTAATTCATAATCAATTTGGGGTTTATTGTAAATCATCGAATAACAATTCTCGTTAAACAAAATGGGACCGCTATAAACATTCATTCGAATTGCAATGTTAAGTAGAGCACCTTTCATGGAAAGGTACAAAAATACGAA
Source organism: Luperina testacea (assembly GCA_927399505.1). Taxonomy (NCBI): domain Eukaryota; kingdom Metazoa; phylum Arthropoda; class Insecta; order Lepidoptera; family Noctuidae; genus Luperina; species Luperina testacea. The sequence goes on from OV656758.1 coordinate 10,757,611, forward strand.
GATGAACCGGTTTCGTATTAAGTACTGCCCTGGTTTACCCTGATCCCGACCTTGCTCCCGACCACGTGTGCCCCACTGCCTCATATCATGCAGGTGTTGCAGTTAACTTTCTCATATGACTTTATATATAAGTGGGCATTCATGTCGTGCATATGAAATGAGCCGAAGATACGCTTACTTATTTTACCGAAGCAAATTTTGGGACAGTATTCAAATAACGTATTAACAGTTAAGTTTAAGATACTTGCCAGGCATCTGTATCTTTGTAATAAGCTACTTGCCAGGCATTTGTATCTTTGTTACGTATGTACTTTTTTAGGAGTATCAAAATTATCTTTTCTCGAATTTATTTTGGTGTTAATACCTATAAGAGTTCAATAAACTTGACCCATAAATAATGATCGCTTTTCCTATTAACTTAAATGTGGTGTAAACCATTGTGATCGATACCTATAAATGCCTAATTTTATGACATGCTATAACCTCCCATTTATTTAGATGGAACATTTTATGTTTAGAGGAATTATAATTTATGACATTTTAAGTACAGGCTTTAAATAATTATTAACGTTATGTTTAAAATTATGTACTTAAACAAGTACCAATTAAAAATAAACCAACTTTCAAGAAAAATAAAGATAATAAATAATCATAACACTTACCCAGACTGTGAAGTTGTGCCCCATGACGGGGAGCTTTCAGCTATACTTCGAACTTATATCTGAAAATGAAAAAAAAAAAACTAAAGTAACTTCTGTTTCTTAAATTACCGGCATTTTCCTGTACACTTTATATGCACTTTAGATACCAATGCTATAGAGTTAATTTTTATTGCCTTGCCGAAAGTGGATGAAATCATGTTAACGTACCTATTTTGTATTATCCTGTGTAACTATAATAGGGTATAAATAAAACACTACCCCTGTGTTGTGAAGCTGCGCGTGCGCGGTTCTGGTGCGACTGAGCGGGCGGCGCTCGCGTCACCTAGTGTTAAATACCCCAGTGTCATCGAGCCGAGCTTCGCGTCGCACCCACGTTTGTGCACAACAATCAGAGATGTTTAGGGACAAGTTACAATGCTGTTATGGAGAAAACAAGCTCAAACGGAAACTAAATCTTGATACTTTTTCAGCTCTACCAACGGTAGTATCGACAAGAAGCAAAACGCAAGGCACCATCGAAGGAACAAGGGTAAAATGGCTGAGTACAATACTGAGTATACTGTCCTTAAAGTACCCTATAAATTACTTTCAGTTTTACTCACTATAAAACCGCGTTTCGTAATTCATAGGTGTACTACTCTACGACCTTTTCAAGAGAGCCTACTGCACAGGTGTGATTCGCGCAATCATGTATCTACAGTCAGAAACTCATGGTTACCCTAAGACGAGACAAAATGTTATTATTTTAAACTACCGGTTAATTTGTAACCTTTTTTTTGCCCCGATAAGCGATTTGAAAGCTATCTATAGTACTACTACTAGTTAAAGCTTTTATAGTTTTTATTAATTTTTCATCATTGCTGAGAGCATTGCAGAGCTTTTTAGCTTTAAATTGTTAGTACCCATTCAAGTCTTGTTTTCTTACGGAAGCTTTAAGAGAAGTTCTTAATAAATCTCATCAAGGAAGAAAAAGACTGCGATGTTTCATCGATGTAGCACTGAAAATAACAATCCGTTTTGAGCTTACTAAGGGTAGTCGTTCAGTCATTCTTAAAAATTTGCATAGACGACCCATTAACATGGGTCTGACTGGCTTGGGTTTTTTACTATAGTCGGACTTTTAATTAGCTGCAATAAAATGACAGTTCATGTGTTACTACTTTTTAATGTTTAAATAGTGATGTGATCGATTCATTCAAGTAACATTCAGCTCAAAGATCCTTGTTAAATTAATTTTATAATATAAAGGATATTTATAAAATAGGAGATGATGTTTATAATACATATAAGTTTACAACAAAAACATTGAACAATGATTAATTACTGTTTTGTCATCACATCAGTGATTGGATTGGATTTATAAAAAACATGAATTCTAATCACAAACGTATTTTTGAGGTTTTTGGTGTTTTACAAATAATCCTGTATAGTAAACGTTATTCCTAATGAAAACTTTAATTTATTAAAAAAAAAATGATTTCTTAGATCGATATAGAATCTAGGAGTTTCAGAGTAAAATTAAAAAAAATCTTTAGTAGACTATGTATTTAGGCTGATTTGAAACTATAACATATATTTTTATCCAATCAATACAAAGAATATTTGATATTTTACGGTTAAATCAAAATTACAGTCAATTTCGAATATCTAAATTAAAACGATGTTTCATTGCATTTTAATATCATCACTAGTAGAGATAGTGTTGGATAAATAATTTGAATTTGAACATTTTTTAACGAAATGACAGTAAGAAGTGTCATTATACTGCAGCTAATTGCAAGTCGGTCTATAGAGTAGTTGTATAGTCCAGCAAAAAATTTGATAAATTTCAATACATGAATTCATTCCATGTTTTGAAGAGATTATGATCATTAAGAATTTCTTACTTTCGGAGTATTTTCGAACTACGATAGGTGATGGATTTATATATTTATGTGAAGACTGCTTAATATTATTTTGCCTTTAGATTATTTCGTCAAATGTAATAATTTGGCAGATATTATATTTCACTTAAATAGAACTTTGGCGGATATTATATTTCACTTAAATAGAACTTTGGCGGATATTATTCACTTAAATAGAACATCTCATAAAAATACATAATGAAACCGTTATTCAAGTCTAATAAAATGAATGAGCTAGGTACACATAAAAAATAATGAATGGATCAGGAAAAAAAAACAATCGGTAAATTTCCATAAAGTTGGTTATTGACTTTTGTTAATAAATTATTTATTTACCTAAATAATATATCAACCCACTCGCTACCAGCTGCTTTTTAACCGACTTCCAAAAAGGAGAAGGTTACCTATATGTTCGACTTTGTGTATGTCTTTTTTTTTCATATGTTTGGTTGTGTTCAGACAATTAAATACATTATTATGGGATCTTGCACACATTGAATCAACGCAAAAAGTGAGGTGTTCGATCTCTAAATAAACTTGAAACAATGTTAGGAACGCTTTTTCCTCTATATAAATTAAATTTTAATTGCCAAATGCATATTTGTTCCCTGCATTTGTATTTCTTTATTAGGACTTGCCAAGTAAGAAGTTAGTGCTAACTGGTAGGTACTATAATTTTTAGTACGGACTGGTTTAGATTTTTCAATAGTGTTATAAATCTTTAATCATTTAAGAATTAGGTATCGATACGAGATTTTGAATAAATCAGACTAGCAAATAATTGCTATTTGCACATAACGACGGTTTAGGTTTATGAACAAAAAATTAATTTACTAACCTGTTTGACGATCTTGTTTCTCATGTCCTGGGGGCCTAAAAAGGCCACTTTCGCAGAATCATAAAACGATAACATTATGAATCATAATGGACAGTTAACTGTTAAGTTAATCGTATCAAATCCCATTGGTGAAGGATTTCTCACTATTTTTTTTTGTCTGTGTTAAAATACCAATCAAACCAATCCAAATCTAATCTCAATCTCTTTGATTATACCTACGTAGTGCAGCGAAAAAAAGAAAAACACGGACTGTCTTCGCCATATTATGATTCATAATGTTATCCTTTTATGATTCTGCCAAAGTGGCCTCTTTAGGCCCCCAGATCTCATCAAGATTTGCCAAATGTTTTGTATAGGTAGTCTACATTAAGGAACGTACCTGATTGAAATATAATCTGTCTTATTAAGTTATTATATCTACCTATTGAAGTATGCAGTATTATAAAGTCAGGCGTAAAAAATATTAATAATAAACGCACATAAAGTAGTTCGTTCTACCTTGGATTTTTACAGATCTGAAGTACCAGTGCTGATCTTACAGAATATCCTGTGTATGTATAGGTTGGTATAGATAGAAAGTACTGTCCAAAAAAATCTTTTACCTTGTTTTGTTGCGTTGTAGGTATTGAAAGTATTTGAACACAACATTCATGAAATTAAACTGAAAATTCACGCTTTTTCCACATTTCACATTGCAATATTATATGCATCGAAAGCAACCGCGCACTCCTTAATGTATCAGTTTGTGTATCGCATGCTTTGCTTGAGTTGGCAAGGGATCGCCAACTGGTGGTTGAGATTGCCACGAATGTATCCTTGTTTACAGCAACGTGCCTCATAAAAATGAAGCCAGCTTTTGTCTGGTTTGGTGATAGCTATACCAGATTCTATAAGACTGCGCTCGTCAATATTTTATAAGTTATATAATATACAACTAGTAATAAAGCTCTGTCAGTTGTGAGACGTCAGGTCCTGTGCCCGGACTCGCGCATTGCTAGTGTACGTGGTGTCGAGGTGCGTTGGCGCACCGGGCTCATACGTCATTACTATGCACGGAGCGTTTCTTCCTTTCTGGCCGCCAATGTCACTCGCATTGTTTACCGCCACGACTGTCGCCATCAGACACCACCTAACTGTACACACACGAACTAAGTGGACCCTGAAATTGGCAATGCCCTTGTTTTCTGTTCAAAGTTGACCCGAACGAGTGACCTAGCTTCTTAGGAAGTTTTGCTCATGTATGTGTTGTTATTATTCGCATTTACGTGGACTTGTGAGAGCGCGTAATGAGCTGATGCTAGAACAAGACTTTTTATTATTATGTTATTAATGGCTCGTTCGGAATCTGGATCATCCTGCCCTTTGGAAGAAGGACAAACCGGAACCGGTATGTGTTTACAGTTTACTGAGTACTTGTGCACTGGCATTGTGTGTGCCGCGAGGGGGGGTTGGTGGTGGCGGGCGATGGCCTGGAGCACCCCGCGTGCTGCGAGCTCTGTTTCAAGGCGAAGTTCAAGGCAGGCCGTTGGCATTTATTGTATGATTCGTCAACATTTGGTGTCAAATGCTCTGCGCCCACGCTCAGTATGGGTTCACAGTTTAAAATGAAATTAAATCTAAAATCAAATTATCTATTGTACTCGTGGTTACACTTCATCGTGTATAATTATTATTTTTATTAAAGATGGAACAATGGGGACAGCAATTAAGAACGTTTGTTACAGAGCTCTGAGCCGCTATTTTTATTTAGGTAATACATCACATTGATTATTGAAAATCATTATCAGGGTAGGCTTTGGATGGGTCGTTTAATCAGCTATCATATCATCTTGATTTTTGTAATATTTTTAGTAGTACTTTATGGGATCTCACAGTCTTCCAAATAAAAGGAAAATTATGATGTAAGTACCTACTTAGATAGATACAGCACACTGTACAAGTAACCATTTTTACTATTATCGAACATCTTTCATCATCTTTATCACTATCTTCCATTTGTTTGTTTACAATGGTCGCAAAGTTTTCACGATAACAGAATCCGCTAGTAGCGCGTGGTCATGAGATCAATAGTTAGTTGTAAATTATACAGCGGTGGTGTTGGACGCTCGTGGTTCGATTAGCATAGCTGTTGCCAGTCGGTGTTGCGATGGCGTTGTCTGAGCGTCACTTGTTTTTGAGCAAACGGCTAGTCACTGATAGCGGTATCACTGATGGCGGTGTGCTGGTTGATGAATGCGGTACTATCGAACAAATTGTTACTAGGGAACAAGCAGATAAAATTGTTGCTGAAAGCGATGGAAAAGTCAAGGTAACACGTTGTTTTACAGCTCTTAACTACTTAAACTTTGCACCTCGTGTGGGCACATGATTTTTCTCAAAAAAGTCTTCAAATTAATTAGTTAGGTACTGGGAGTAATTTGCATTAGCGTAGATCTATATAGTGCACTGTGTACAATAAAGGCCGGTGCTTCGTTGTGATCATTTTGGTATTTTGAATATTATACGCGAAAAAACAGATTTGATTTTTATAAACATAATATCGTTACCGGTTAGGTCACGGTCTCACGGACCGGCCTCCAGATAGCACAACACCGCTATCATCGAATATGAACTAACTTACAAGGTTGTGTTGGTTACAATCTTATTACCCATGTTTTCAGGTGGTGGATGGCGGGAATCTCGCACTGATGGCTGGTGTGGTAGACTCCCATGTGCACGTAAACGAGCCAGGCCGCACGGCATGGGAAGGGTTCCGCACAGCCACTTGCGCTGCAGCCGCCGGGGGCATCACCACCATCGTCGACATGCCCTTGTGAGTTGAACAAAGTTTTATTTTAGCTGGAAGGAAGAAGAAAATTCTTATTGGCCGTGTGGTTCCGAGTTAAGTTAGAAAATCCACCTTCGTCATCATCATCACCCACAAACTCAAACTCATAGCATTTATTTCAATTAAACCATTTACAGGCACTTTTGAATTGACAAGAAGTCGGTCAGTCAGAAAATATGAAGCTATAGTTGCCCATTCCAAAGCGTAAGATCCTATGGAGAAGAACGGGCATGAAACTACATGGACACTCTTCTAAATTATATTTCTACAAAAATATGCTACATCATTAATGTTGAATTTATAATTATGTGTGACAACGATGTAACACAGCGGATTTAACCCAATGCTGAGCATAGACCTCTCTTCTCGTGTGCCAATGACGCTCCTATGCCAGCCTCATCCAGGTTCTATCTGCGATGGTAACAATGTCGTCCGCCCATCTCGCCGCCAGACGACCGACACTTCGTCTCCCAGACCTTGGATGCCACTCGGTCACTACCTTACTCCACCTGTCAAAAAACCACCTTAGTGCAACGGAAAAGAGTATATTACATACATATATCATTTACAAGGTGGGCGAAAGTGGCTGGCATAGACAAGTACCTAATGCTGACGGTAATCCGAGGGTTTTGGCTACAAACATCGCATTGTTCGATTTTTTTTATGTATCTACGTGGGTTTGAATGTAATAACTATATAAGTGGACCTATCGAGAGGAGGCACGTGTCCCAGCAGTGGGAGCATCATGTGCTGATTATGCTAAGTATATCAAAGAAAAACAGAGAATACACAGAATTTTGTTTACATCTTACTAAACACATAAGATTCGTCGATTTATTCTGGTGTCTGAGCCAATGCTTTGGCTACTTCAGTACTTGACTGTTTTGTCGACACACAAGTGAAGAGCTAAATAATTAATTACTTAAATTACTCTTGTTCATCAAGGACTATCACGAACAGTAATTAACTATCAACTTTCAATAATGCCAAGCATTGTTCTGATCACTAATTGGCACTAATAATGACATCACACAAATTAAAAAAAAAGGATCATTAATTGATGCATCAAAAATATCACTGAATGCGTTGGAATTACTCTAGCCTCTACTTAAACACATAATATAGTTACTATAGAAAGAAAGAAAGAAAATACGTTTATTTGTGGCAAATATGACGCATAAAAATAAAAAAAACACAAACATAAGAATAGTTGTACTGCTGACCCAATTTATAAATAGTAGTGGCTAATGTGGCTATTCATAAACGATAAACTTTACCCTACTTTTAGTCAAGTTGTGGCACTATATCGCTCATTGATAAGTGGAACTGAGCACGATAATCAATCGACTAACTACTTGTTTAATTAGTTATAGTTACCATAAGTACTTAAAGTATTTCAATTTTTTTATATGATACTAAAAAATTGACAAGATACAATTCGTATCTTGTCATAGTTACCCATTTTAATTTTACCTACCTTTTAATTTTAAGAACCATAGTTCTTTAAGTTTTGAGTATGAATGTGGATAGCTATATGATTAGAGGAAGACCAAAGAAACGATGAATAGGCGGTGTGAAAGATGATATGGATAAAAAGTGGTTGACTAATAGAGAAATATAGAAGAAGAAGACATGCTATGAGGACGCCAAATAAATTGGGATAAGGGCAAGAGAATGATGATGACGAATATATTTTGCAGTGCATTGATTTGATAGCTTACAGTGAGTTCCAATGACGATTTCAAATCTTGTTTTGCAATCACTGAAATAGTCGTTAAAATACAGGAGAAGAGATAGTTTATCGATGTTCTACTAAGATTATTTAATATCTTTCCTATCAGACAAGATACTATTAGGTATCTTAGAAAGATCTGCTACTAAATAGCTCAACGGTCAGCGACCCCTTTTATGCTTTTTCGAGAAACATATTTATCTAATGGGGAAAAAGCTTATGTTAGTTTAGTAATTAGATCTTATCTTTTTCCAGGAACTCAATTCCACCGACCACGACTTTGGAAAACTTGAAAACTAAAGCATCTTCCGCCGAAGGAAACGTTTATGTGGATGTAGGATTCTGGGGCGGAGTTATTGTAGGAAACGATGTAAGTATAAAAATAAATTATTAAGATCAACCTTTGCATTGGGCAGTTGTCCAGCGTAGACGATGCGTCTACGCCATGTATTCTCACCGACATCTACGTCTATATACAATCGCGAGACAAATGTTTGGGGATCTTTTATAAATACTCAGAAAATAACACCAAATAATTAGCTACGGTTAACAGTTTTTTTCTCATCTTTCGTGTGCATAAGTATTTTTTTTAGCTACAAATCCACAATATTGTTTTTTCGTCGGGATTGATTATTCTTTCGAGACGATAGATTGTCCCAACCGAGCGACGCCTATATGTGCCGCCTATACCACGCCTACGCTCCTACGCTCTTGCTACGCGTCTGCTACGCCGCGCCTACGAATTTACGCTCTTGCTACGCGGCTGCTACGCCGAGCCTGCGTTCCTATGCTCTTGCTACGCGGATGCCACGCGGCTGCTACGCCGCGCCTATGCTCCTAAGCTCTTATTACGCGGTTCCTATAATCCTGCTACGCGGCTTACGCTCTTGCCACAGCGGCTACGAGGCGTCTATACGCTATTACGCTGTACATTACAACCGACTAGCTAAGCATGCGCAGGACAAACGCTATGTGCGAAGAGACGAGAACCTTAGGCAGTTATTTATATTTGAATATCCATTACATAAAATGATTTTCGTTTCTAACACGAAAAGGTAGGGTTTACGAGGGTAATCGACGCATTTGTCCCCATATCATAACCATTATTTACATTTTCATTGGACATATATTTTTACTATAGTTGGGTAAAAGAACAAGTTTTTAATGTTAATGAGTTTTGTCGCACCATAATAAAGAAGCAAAAGAAGCAAACTTCCATGGATAAACGGAATTCGTTAAAATGTCTTTATGCAAAAAATATACCTAAAAACTTAAAGTCGTATTTTTACTCAAAGCTAGGTTATTCACTCTTGGAATAGGTAAAACGACAAATCACTTCCCGTAGTTAATTTTAATTTATTTGAAGCGGAGGCGTTTTATCATTATTTTTTCTCAGTCATTAAATAACAATAATTATTGACTTAGATAAAATTAGAACTTGCCGAAATAAATATTTCTTATTTTTTTGGTATACATTATCAGCCTATAATGATCCTACTTCTGGGACAGAGACACAGGCCTCCTCTCTGTGAAAAGAACTGGGCGTAATCCACCACGCGGGCCCAGTGCGGGTTGGTGGATGGCACATACTTATCTTTTTGAATTTTTTGGTTCTAGAACAAGTTTCCTCACGATGTATTTCTTCACCGTTTTGAGAACAGTGGTGATGAAATAATTATTTACACAGAGTAAAGTGCCTGGCTGGGTTTGGACTCACGACCTACAACTCGAAAGTCGCGGCTGTAACCAGTAGGCCACCACTGCTCTCTTTTTTAGTAATACCTATTTACTAACTTCAAAACATACGTGTTATTTTTCAGGATTCACTGCGAGACCTAGTGAAGGCTGGCGTGGTGGGTTTCAAATGCTTCCTCTGTCCAAGTGGAGTGGACGAATTTCCCAATGTAGGGCCTGAAGATTTGGAAAAGGCCTTTGCTGCCTTAGAGGGAACAGGATCTGTGTTGGCGGTAATTATTAATTTTATAATGCTTTTGGTTATATTTGTACCCATAAATTAATGAACAAGTTCCGTTCCAGTTTCATGCTGAACTTGAAGATGACAGTCCACCCAGTAAGAAGAAAATTAAAAAGAAAGGTAAGATTGATTTTTATTGAAAACAATAATGCAATGTTTTATTGCGTATTGTAACGGTCCAACCGTGTCGATTAATAGCTGCTTAGCACTGATGCTGTTAATAGGTACAGCTGACCCGTTGGTCTGTTGGTCGCAAGCGCGACTACAGTACCCGGCGATAAATATTGCACATCGACCTTTGGAAAGAGACAATCGGCTAATTTCGGCTTCATAGAGCGTTATCTCTGTCGCACGAAATACAAACAGTCCGGTATCTATTAGGAGCTGTTGAAACAATTATGATTTGCTTCTTTTGATAATTATTTTTATTCTTTCTATAAAATCAATAAGATCGAATAGGTCGATGTGCAATATCGCCGGGTACTGTACTTAGCGTGGGGTCCTGGGTTCGATCCCAGGTCGGGCTAAGTGTTATTAGGTTTTCCATTTGGAATTTCATAATAACAGCCCAGAGTTTGCAAGTTGGCTGTGTGAGACCCCGTGCCTCGGAAAGCACGTTAAGCCATTTCCTACGCCTGAGCTCTCTCCGGTCGTGTCGGATTGCATGTTGTCCCATCGGAATATGAGAGCGACGGAAGAGAGAGTGCAGCTGTGTCTGCGCACACATTTGCTTGTGCACTATAATATCTCTCGCGCCGAAGGTTAGTCTCCGCTGAGATGAGCCGCCATTACCGAACTACGGTCTGGAAGACTATTATTATTAACGGTGTTATAAAAATTATAACTTATTTTCCAATCGCTTCACTCGAGGATGAAGCGATTTGAAAATAAGTTATAATTTTTCTCCTTCTATAACAACGTTTATTTAGGTTAAATGGTTTGCAAATATGTAGTAGGTTCTTACTTGAACAATTAACCAAAACAAAGGTTGTTTTTCAATAAGTACCTAAGTAGGTAAATATATTCTTTTGTTGTTTCAGATCCCGAAGAATATCAAACGTATCTTGATTCAAGGCCGCCTAATATGGAATTAAATGCGGTCTCGCTAATCAAAGATTTTGTTGACAAAACTGAGTAAGTTATTATTTATTTGTGATTTACAAGTGCTATTTACACACTTTTATCGAGAACCAATATAGAAACAAAAAAATAATAAAATAATGTTGATCCACTTGAGTGCTCTGGAGCGTTTATGATTAATTTAAAGACTTTTATTAAATTTAACTCACTCACACCTGGTTTTTGAAAGATCAAGCAACACGCAAATTCTCTGAAGTGAAAGAAATCTTGCATGGGTTTAACAATGTGTCTGTGTCACTGAAAATACAATAGTATGGTCAGTTATGGCTTATATAAACTAACCAATCACGGCAGTTTACATGAGTTTGAGAAACTGTCAGCTTGTGTGACCTTTCCGAAACTTGATGTAAGTATTGCAATTACTTATTTTTTCATTTTGTAAGCTAGTGTTAGGGTAGCTCCTCAATCTATAAGACTAAAACTCATAAATAGAATTAAAATTATTTTACCACCAGCGTCCGAGTGCACGTAGTCCACGTGTCTTCTTCGGAGGTGGTTCCTCTACTTGTGGAGGCGAGGAAGGCTCGACTGGCGAAGGGTCACGAGGCCTGGCGCGCCGGAGTCACCGCAGAAACCTGCCATCATTACCTCACCTTCAGCGCCGACCAGATTCCTAAAGGACGGAGCGAATACAAGTGCGCTCCACCTATTAGAGATAAAGATAATAAGGTATTTCATTCCGGAATTTATTTCCTTTGGCCGTATACCTATCACTCTCTTTGAGAAAGTGGAGCGGAGATCGGAGGGCTGTGCAGGACTCCCATCGACTTATACCCATCGTTGTTTTTAAAAGAGCCCGGAATATTATGCAGGTACACATGCAAAGCGCCCAAATTAGTCTCATCACAAAATTATCAGCTAAGTATAGTCCGCTACAAAAAAAAAAACACAGGCGAATGGAAATAAGTATAATACTACGCCCATACGCTGATATGCAACGTTTTCGAGTAGGTACATATAGTGTGAAGGCTCTCATACACTTCATCGTAATGGATCGGTGCTCATACCACTAGGACAATAATATGTACAACCATAGGCGTACGCAATTATATCATTGGGCGTACGTAATAAAAAATTCATAAACATTAAAATGATAGAGTTTGAACTTACATGAGAGCTTTTATACAATATTTGACGACCATTAAGTATCGCGATATTATTAAATATCGTGTAATTTTAAATAAGCCAATAATTAAATAATATTATTACGTGATAAATTTTGTTTATTTTATCAAACTGCAAACCACATTCGAAGTTTGAAAACTTTTACGATTTTCAATTATTATATTTTTAATGTTTTTTGTAAACTGTCAGTCTTATTGAACAGCCAGTGATGCTTAGGTATACGAACTTTTTCATATTTTTTGTGTATTTTATAAATGTAGCTATGAAATGGAGCTCGTGGCTGAAGCCATTGGTCCCGGCTGTCATTCGTTAATCGTTGGCAGTCGTTATTACCCTCATCGTAATAAATTAACTTCATTCCTGACATATCCCATTCAATAGTGGGTTTTTTTTTTCTGGATGGGAAATCATCAAATGACCCCTCCCGCTCTGGGCGGAGCGGAAGGGACTCTTACTGACTAAAACCCACCCGTGTTCCTTCCTTAGCCCTTTATGTTCCAGCGGTAACCCTTTCGGACAATCCCGCTGACCCGGCAGATTCAATAGTGGGTTGATCGGCAAACTGTACTGAATACAATAAGGTCGAAGTCTTTTTTCATATTATGGTGGAGTATGTTCGGAACGGGGGCAATTCAAAACCAATTTATTATTTAAGTATAAATATTTGTCAATTAGGAGCATGTCATACTATTCTAGCTTTTCCAGCATCCACAGCCTCTTTGTTAATTTAGGGCGTAGATGTTAAATTTGAGATTTAACAAACAATCTGTGATTGTAATTAATAGTATATTAATAGGTCTTAGGGCTCCTATTGATACAATGAGCCCAAAAAACACTTAGTTTTATACATAGATATGGTTTTATTATGACGTTACGCTCAAAGGTTACGCAATATACTACCTATTTATTTAGGTATAAATACCTACTTTGGCAATAGAAAAAGGGAAAATGTAAAATATATTAAACAGGAAGGTAGCAATACAATAAATAATAATTTTATTAAAAGTGTAGTTTATTAAAATAAAGTACGTATCTTCTTACTTAATATTTTAAAACATTTATTATTTGTGTATTTGCTACAGGAAAAGCTATGGGAATACTTATTAGAAGATAATTTAGACCTTGTGGTGTCCGATCATTCTCCCTGCACTCCGGATCTCAAATGCTCAAATAATTTGGAGGCTTGGGGCGGGATTTCATCTGTACAATTTGGTACGTTTACGTTAATTACTATTTCAATAGAAATCACAAAATATGGGTGACTATATTTTACATAGGTACCTACCCACTGAATTTTTTCCAGAAAGTCTATACAGGTACCTTCGTGACTCTAGCTTTGTTGGAGACAACATAAATGTAACAGAACATGACATCACGCTGTGTTTTCCCGAAGGGATTAGCAGAAGTGTACCTATAGTACCTACAGACGCCAGCACATCAAGCTAACCGAAACTGTCAAATTTTCCCAATCAACTTTGAACCTTAAGCTTTAACGATAAAGTTGAAAATCTATTAAAGAAATTTGACAGATTGTAGTAACTCGATGTGCTGGCGTCTGTACATCCACATTTCACCAGTAATGTTTAAGTTCCATGTAATCGGGGCGAGCCAATTTCCATCATCATTTCAGCCAAAAGAGGTCCACTGCTGGATATAGGCCTTCCCCAAGCACCTCCACTTCGACCGGTTTTGTGCTTCTCGCTTCCAAGCAAGCAATGTGCCCTTTTATTTTATTTTTTTCAGGATGGGAAATCATCAAATGACCCCTCCCGCTCTGGGTGGAGCCCTGCCCACTGCCACAGCCACCACTTAAGTTAAGCCAACCACCGCCTGCCACTTAAGTTTGGCAATTCTTCGGGCTATGTCGGTTACCTTAGTTCTCCTGCGGATGTCTTCATTTCTGATTCGATAACGCAGGGAAAACTCCAAGCATAGCCCTCTTCATTGCTCTTTGGGTGACTTTCAGCCTCATATAAGGCCTATCTGTGAGGGTTTCCATCAATTGCCATCAATTGGGCACAAATCCATACTCCGGGATGTTACTAAGAAATTCCTGATAGAAAAACCCAATAACTCTTTAAGAGAATTTAACCCAGGACCTCATCCTCAGCAGATACCTCTTGCGACCACTAAATCAAAACGGCAGCTGGAGATAAATTAAAACAAAAAGGACACATCAAAAAGTTAAAGGATGTAGAAAGTAATATAACCTTACAGCAAATGAGCAAAGTCATAGACTTTTATTTATTTTCTAGGTTTGTCACTATTCTGGACCACAGCGAGTACCCGCGGCCTCGACTTGACCTCAATCAGTAAATACATGAGTTCAGGGCCGGCCCAGCTATGCGGCCTTCAGAACCGCAAGGGAGCACTGAGGCCTGGCCTCGATGCTGACCTCATATTCTTCGACCCTGAAGCCTCCTTCACCGTCACCACTGACATTATTCGACACAAGAATAAGGTAAGTAAGCGATAAATTTTTAATATCGTAAATAACATTGAATGCGGACATGCTGTGTAAATATCGCTTATTGTTATAATAGTTTACTTTTATGGGTGGAGTGTCAGCCTTGGGCCTTTCTTTTAAAATCCATAACTCTTTTTGGTAGTTATTTAGCAAGTCCATGATGCCTGCAGCTACTATTGATTCTTTATTTGTAAAGTAACGAGTACCTACTTAAAAATGTTTTTCAAAAACATTCACAATTGGAATTAAGTAAGTAGGAAGTGCACACAGCAACGGAATGAAGAAAGAAACTCTATCGAAATTTTTAATAGAGATTTAGGTAGGCAGACCTATGACTGAAACCTTGATTCCAAAATTTGGGATGTAACATATTATTAGAGTTTAAGCGTACTTCAAGATTTATATAAAACAATAATGGTTCTACACTATTAATCAAAATTCCCACGAATAAGTACAGTCTGCGACAAAAGTCGCTAGTCATTAGTGACTATTGTCGCAGACTGTACTTATACGTTTCCGTAGTTATTGGGGAAACATGTAGACGTAGGTAGATCCATAAAGTGGTCCAGCAGATGTCGCTATTGTAGATAGGGCTCAGAGTTAGAAACAATTGATTATTGTCTATCATGAATAAATAAATAAATAATAAAATTAGGCTTTTCCAAGATATGAAAAAGCCCACGATTAAGACCCCTATAAAGTACTCAACTTGATTAACGCACGATCATTATTTCCTTATCAAACAACTATACAGTATGTTAACTAACAGAGGGCGTTCCCGTTAACCCGCAATAGTATAGCATCCATACATGCTAAAAAAAATATTACCATTCGAATATAAAATGTTTTTTTTTATATTAAAATATTCACTAAAAATCGTAGAAGAAACACTCTGTACACGCGTACTTGAAGGACAGCAATGTCGGAATTTATTTAATTAAATAAATTACAATTAATTAAATAAATAGAGTATCAATTTACGATTTTTAGTGAATATTTTAATATAAAAAAAAACATTTTATTTTCGAATGGTAATATTTTTTTAGCATGTATGGATGCTATACTATTGCGGGTTAACGGGAACGCCCTCTGTTAGTTAACATACTGTATAACTCCATTACCTACAGCTTAGCCCTTATTGCTAGGCTATAAGGTAGGTATTACCTACTTAACTTATCGGTTAAATGGATTCTCATTTCTTTGTTTCAGTTGACACCATACATCGGTAAGAAGTTGAAAGGTGTAGTGAAACAAACCTATCTACGCGGGCGCCTAATTTATGAAGACGGAGAAATTGTGGAAAAGCCTAAAGGAAAACTATTATTAAATAATATTTGAAGATTTAGTGCGATGTTATTATGTAAAGTGTAGTTTACTGAAATATATAGAAACGTTAAAACATGTTGTTTGATTCCTTCATCATCTTTTCTTCTTTTATAGCCATTATTTTATTTTATGTTTAGTAGGTAAGTGTTTGTAGAAGGTCATCTATAGCTACAAAGAAAACTAAATACAATTTTAGTTTACATTGTCTCAGCTGAAGAACGACGCAATAGCCTGGTTGTAAAGCAAGTCAGTCAAGTAAGGCATAAACCTCTCTTAGTCAACTGTTGCAGTTTTTAGATTTATTTAAATTACCTACTCAAAATCGTCTACTGAAAGCATTCATAGAAACGCTAAAATCTACTAAAATTTCTTTAATGGGTTTTTTTATCAATTTACAAAAAAAAGTTATTTTTTTAAGGGAACAACGCAATAGGATAGGTAGGGTAAGGTTGCGTAAGTCTTAACAACTAAGGGTCAATTGCTGTGGTTTTTAGGTTAATTTAAATATATCAAAATCTTTTGCGTCCATAATTTTTTATTATATTTTAATGGGATTTTTAGCGTTTTAGGAAAAAGTTTCTTCGTAATAGCGCGCTTAAGTCATGCTTTTCTGTGTAAAATTGGACTACTTAAGTTACAGATAAGCGTGACTTAAGTGCGGGTTTAAGTCACAGAGTGCTAATATGTATAGAGAAATAAAATACGACGTCATTACATATCACAAATTAAAAACTACAGACAAATAATTCCTCGATCTCGATTTGACGATCATGTGGAATTCTTCTCTATTTGGAGTCATCTGAATAGTACGTCATCAGGTAATTGATACCTACTATCCTCACAATTCCTTAGTTCTATGAATGTTAGGAAGAAAAGTAATGAATTAAATATAAAGTTTTCGTCTATTTATGGTTTTGTAAGGTCGTAGGTATTTGTGGAGTGAAATGATAGTCACGACTGCCCAAATAAACTCTCCTTTATTTTAGGATACACATGATTCAATCCTATATGGATTGATTTCATACACATAGGTACAACATACATAGACATCAACTAAACACTAGGTACATACACACTACACCTCCCATGGCGAGGTAAAAATAAAATAAAATAACAATTTTGTTTTATTTGTAATACTTATATAGTCAGTTACACAAGAATATAATTTGCTGATTATGATGGTACAATTTAGTTCTGTTTTTGTGAATGATATCTTCCTTGCCATTCTTTATTATTTTAACATTAGGTGACTCATCACATATTACTCTATATGGTCCCGACCGAATAAACACTATCGAATTTATTACACATATTATTTTTTACTAAAACTAAGTCATCAGGATGATAAGCAACAGGATTTATTTTTCTGTCATACCGTTCTTTTTATTCTAATTTACTTTGCATCTTTCTGTGACTTTTGCAATCTAAATTTTAACTCAAATGGATAATAATCAATGTTATAGAGTGGATCAACAACCTTATTAGTCAAATTACTTGGTAAAGAGCATTTTTTCCAAAAACTAACTCGTAAGGAGTATAATTAGTTGCTGAATGAACTGGTGTATTGATGTAGCAAAATGACCAAAATGGGAGCCATGTACTCCATGTTTCTGGATGGTGGTTTCAAATGCTTATGCGTGTTTTCCAAAGCACCTATACTTTGGTGATGATAGGCTGTTGAGTTTAATTGTTTAATATTTAATAGAGATGACAGGAACTCAGTACCGTGATCCGTCGCTATGACCTTCGGTACTCCATACCTTAATATAAAATTATGAACTAACGCTTTCGCTACTTCCTCCGTTCTTTTTGTAACTGAGAGATATGCCTCAATGTATTTGGTAAGTTCGCACTGCAACGTGAGGATATAACTATAATTATAATTATCCCTATCTAAGTCAATATATATTTTCTGTTTTTTTTTTATTTGAAATGGGTTTGCTCTTGACTCTAGTCTAGATCAGAGATGACAGAGACAAAGTCTACGATGGAGTGAGCTCACCCAGAAGAAGCCTGTTCACTCTTACTTTGAAGAGATTCGGGTTGTATGCACTCGGAAACACAAACGCAGGTAGAGAGTTCCACTCTTTGTTGTTGTTATTTCCATTGGTTGCTTGATATTTTGGGGCGTTTGTTATTTTTGTTTCTGACATTTGTCGCACTTCTTTATAAACTCTTTGATATCATTTTCTAATCCTATCCAATAGTAATACTTTTTATATTGTTGAGCATTCGTCTCAAACCCGCGTGGCCGTGGCTCGTTTGTCATCTTTATTCTCTATTCAATGTACATCTTTTACTATATGTAAGTGTGGGCCGGTCCACTTCTTTATTTTGTTTATTTCTTTTAATAACTTTTCTATAAAAATGTTATTCTCATTACTTTTTATTAAATATATCTCATTAATATTTAAACTTTTACAAAACACTTGTAATTCTCTCACAAATTCGGCTCGCGATATTTGCGATGGAGAAGATACATATTTGACATAGATAGTCTTTAGTCTTTTCATTAGGAATGTATATAAATGTATTGCTCTCTTTACCTATAACACCACTTTTCCTAAATGTATCTAACTTGCATGCATCAATAAATCGTAATTCCACTGTATCGCTTAAAGTACTGTGAGTGTTTACAGCGTTTGGTTGATCAGACCGAAACGTAATTGTGCCACTCGTTCTTATCTCTGATGTATTGTCAATCAGGTTTCTTTTCTGAGCTCTAGTCATAACCGAAACACACAACTCGTGCATGTGTTTTAAATTATTACATGTTATGGAAATTCGAGACAATGCATCTGCACCCGCATTTTCCGTACCCTTAATTTAAACCCTTAATTTAACCCAAACCAAAATTTAAATAATCTACTTGATGAGTCTTTCATGTTAAATAATGAAATTAAAGGTCTGTGATCCGTGTAAATTTTGAAATGCTTTCCGTACAAATATGGGCGGAAATGTTTGATTGCCCACACTATAGCCAGCAATTCCTTGATTGTCGGATAGCTTATTTCCGATTTGTTAAGTGTCCTACTAGCAAAAGATACAGGCGTGCCATTTTTGTTTGACAAAACTGCACCGATTGCATAATTTGATGCATCTGTCTGAAGATTAAACTCATTTTGTTCAAAAAAATCCGGATATTGCAAAACCGGTGGAGACACTTTTCATCACATATAAAAGACGCATTTTTACAACATAATTTGTTAAGTGGTTCGGAATGACAAACTTCCTCGTTTCATCTAAATTAGTCGGACATGGATAATTTTGTACAATTTTTATTTTATCCGGGTCAGGTAATACACGGAGTTAATACTCCGTGTATTACCTGACCCGGATAAAATAAAAATCCGGATACCACATGACCTAAATATAGCAATTCCTTCTTTAAAAAATTACATTTCTGTGTGTTTAATTTTAAATTTACTTTTCGCAATCGTTCGAAAATGTCTTGTAAATTCTTGTTATAACTACCTAAGTTTCTACTAAATACCACCAAATCGTCTAAATATATTAAGCATTTTTCATGAGTTAAGCCAGTCATAGCCATGGTCATCATTCTGTAAAATGATCCTGGACTCGTTTTTAACCCCATTGGCATACGGGTCATTTGGTATTGTCCTGAAGAGAAAGCTGTGTAGTTTCTGCTTTCCTGTTCTAATGCAATATTATAATAACCTTGATACATATCTAAATGTGAAAAATAAACCGAACCAGATAGCGAATCAAGCACTTCGGAAATATTAGGAAGTGGAAACCTGTCGTCTTCAATAGTCAATACAATTATTTAATTTACGGTAATCAATAACTAATCGCCACTTTTTCTGACCTGTACCATCAATCTTTTTAGGTACAAGCAATACTGGACTGGACCATTCGCTACGACAAGGTTCTATGATCCCTTGTCGCAACATTCCAACAATTTGTTGCTAAATTTCTCCCTTCTGTGAATGTGGTAAACGATATGGCTTTGTAAATACAGAAGTTACATTTGGTTTTAAACTAATTGAATGTTTATAATTATACTAGTTGTAGTTAATTTATATCCTGGCAAATAAAAAATATCCGAGTACTTCGCGCATAAATTTTTAATAGATATTTGCTCTTCCTTATTAAGATGATTGAGGTTTAGTACCGTAAATAATTGTTTTACTCTACTTGCATCACGCTCTGATTTATCAAAATTACAAACATTGTAGTTACTTAATTTTTCTATACACGGATTATGTCCGCTAATGTACCTACACGACGTATCCGTTGTATTTAATATCTTAATCGGTATTAGCCCATTAATTGGTGTTGCTTTGCAACTGGCCAAAAATATTCCATTGCTAATTTCCTTAGAATGTACTACACACTCTAATCAGATAAGTAAAATCAGTCCTAAAATAATAAACACATCTTGGGAAAATTTCCATTGTGTTTTTATACGTCAGGAAAGGTAAATAGTAGATTATTAACCAAGGGGATAAAGCAGTGTCTTCTGTCGCGGGTGACGATTTAAATCGCGAGCGTAACGAAGGACTCGAGGTTTACTCCCGAGCGTAGCGAGGGTGTTAAAAACTTAAATCACGAGCGAAGCGAGGGATTTAAGACGAGTCCTGAGTGTAGCGAGGGATTTAAGTTCACCCAAGACTAAGACAGCTTTATCACCGAGGAAAATACTCTACTTTTCGTACCATTTGCGAAAAAATTAACACAATAATAATATGAGATAAGCATTCATTAAAAATAACGACAATTAAAAGTAAAAGACAAGAAGTACTGATTCTGAAATTGATAGGCCTTTCGCACTTCTCCACGTTGAAAATTCTTCATAAGTTTTTAAATAATTTTCCTTGGATTTTGTTGGAAGCAAATTATTTATAATTGCCTCAGCATTTGCACTGATGGAATCCGACAATTCACTGTCACTGTCGCTTAGATTTAACATCGTAACGTATTTTTAGAACATTAACTTTAAGAATTAAGAATTTATTAAAATAAACTTAACGTTTATGTATTTGAAGAAAACAAAAACGCGGCAAATTCCTAGACTAATATTTTTTTGTCGGAAAAGCAAAGGCATCAAGCTCATACGGCCTCGTCGGTTATCGTAATTTTATTTAATAATCATAACTGCATAATAAATGCGTATTCCTTTTTCAAAAAGATGTATAATGCTTTATATACAAACTCAATGGTGTAAACACAGATGTAGTTCAGTATAAATTTCGGTAAGTATTCCAAATTTAAATCACATTCTCCCCCTAGAGGATGAATGAAATTCAGTACAATTTTCTTTCCCAGTTTTTAACAGATTAAAAATGACTATTGTTATGTTCGCTTTTTGTGGCATAGAATGTCACTTTTTTGAGCAAGTGGTACGAAAACTATTTTTAAATTACTTTGTGTTAACAATGTTAAGGTATCATTACTAAAATCCAATAGGTATAGACCTATGTTTATTAATAAAATCTTGACCGATGATGCCATCAGTCCGACATGGCAGGGTATCGAATACATAAAACTTATCACAATTAAGGTGATGATCACCTGAAGCCAACGTTAAACAAACATCCTATTGCGTGGATTTTGCCACCAGTTCCATTTATGACTATGCCCTCTTTTTGGAGTGGAATGTTTTGTTCTAGAACACATTTATATTTTAAAGCCGAAATTGTAGCACCTGTGTCAACTAACCATGAATATGTTTTGTTATTAGAAGATAAATTAATGTAGTTAGTATCAGTTGCTAGAATAATTTTATTATTCACGAAAAAACTCACTTTTAAACACTTGATTTATTGGTCCCGTTATAACATTAACCGCATGTTTATTTTTTTTTGGGGGTTTGGCTTATCCCTTGGTCACTGTGATTCTTATGATATGTCCTACCTCTACCACGCCAGGTGATCCTCGGCCTCGCTGTGCTGCCCCGCGGCTTTGCTGATGCGCCTGTTGTCCCCCACGAGGGTTGTAGTAGCCTCGACGAGCACTGGAATCTTTGTTACGACCCATAATTATCCTGTTATAATTATTATTTCCATAACCTTTTTGATAACCTCCACGGTTATTACACGGACAACTAGTTCTAGGTACCTACTTGAAAGCTACGTACCAACTACTTACGACTATATTATATACTAATAATAAAGCTAAGAGTTTGTTTGTTTGAACGATCATCATGAGCATCTCTAGAACTGCCAGTCGGATTTGAAAACTTAATTTTGCTCTTGATAGCCCAATTCTTGAGGAAAGCAATATGCTACTTTACATCACGCTAGGAACCTAAGGAACCGAGCAAAAAGAAAAAAAGTCTTTCTTTCAGACTTTTTTTCTTTTTGCTAAGTGGGGGGAATAAGAAATCTCACGCGAACGAAGTCGCGGGCAGAAACTAAGTACTTAAAGTTGGTACGCAGTTGCGCCGAACACAAGTAACATGGGATAAGTCACAAGGGTAGGAAGATAATGATTATTATTATTACAGAATAGGTACCTAATGCCTTTTTTATAAACCTGCCTTTAAACTTAAACTAAGTACAATAAAATGGTTAAAAGACCCAAGCAAGCATCGGTGATGCAGGAAAAAACTTGAAGGAGATTTCAACGTTGAGTTACTTACATGCTTAATGGTCCTAGAAAATACCGGTATAAAAATGCCAAGCAAAAACACGAAGAAGTTTTTAGTGTCAAATATTTATATAAGTAAGTTCAAGTTCATGTCTTGGCGGGTTTTAAGGCTCCCGCAGACAGGCGCGACACGACGCGCGACGTTGCGACGCGATTCAAGTAGAACAATTTCCACGAAAATTTCATAGAAATTATTCTACTAGAGTCGCGTCGCTCTGTCTGTGGGAGACTTTATAGTTATGGGCTTAAACTGATGTAGGTTAACGACGTTGGTCCAATTTAGCAAGCAGCTATCCAAATGCCGCTTAGCGTATTGGACGTCATGGTACGACTTTGATGCGATCCAGTTTAGGAACCTAAACTGAAATGTTTTGCTTTTGAATTGTTTTTAATTAGATCATGGTAGGCCACCTGAAATAAAAAAAAATGCAAATTGGCTTTGTTAATTCATCTGCCAGAGATTTCAATAGATGCCTCAGCATTTAGCCCGAGACAGCTCACATGAGTGACGAGATAGCAAGATGTACATAAGTATCAAACAAATTTTGATAAAAAA
Organism: Luperina testacea; assembly: GCA_927399505.1. Taxonomy (NCBI): domain Eukaryota; kingdom Metazoa; phylum Arthropoda; class Insecta; order Lepidoptera; family Noctuidae; genus Luperina; species Luperina testacea. The sequence goes on from OV656758.1 coordinate 10,780,775, forward strand.
AATATCGACCCAAATAGATATCCCATAAACCTGATTCAGAACAGGTGAAATCATAGGTGACATCTGTTAATGGAACGTTGACACCTTCCTCTGTTTCACAATATACGTTAGCGATATGTATCTCAAATGGTTCTGGCGATAAGGTGTCTCGCTATGTATGCTAGATCCACAACACATTTCAACGCTCTGTCTTCAACACTGACTTATTTGTCGATAAACGTGTATCATTATCAACAAATTAGGTTTAACACGGTCGCTATTATTACTCGAACAGGTTGCCCTTGTCATTGAGGTAAAGAACAGCAAGAAGTAAAGTTGGTCTCGTCTTAATTGTTATACAGTTTTTATTCAGCAGCTGTACAGTATTGACCGCTATGTTGTTGCTGCCACAATTTTTATTGTCAACGATATTATTGTGTAAGTTAATGTGCTAACATAAATCGCATGGATTTTGTGCTACATAAGCACGTTGTTAAAGTAAACTATTTTATTTGTAGCGGGAGTTACCTGTCATATAATCGGGTCGTCAACAAAACATTTAGAAAAGAAATTACTCTTAAGTCGCCGGGTGGTTACCGAAACCGAGGAGTTTGTAGGAGGAGTCTTGGTTGATAAGGATGGAGTCATTGAAGCTGTTCTGAAGGAAGAATCTGTTAATTTGTTACTCGGTTCTGAAAAAAGCAAGGACTGGCAAGTAAGTGAAACTTCTATAGATTTTTTACCAAAAGTGACCGTAAGCAGAGCTAATTATACAGTTACATTATACGGTATACCAAGTGTTTTATAACATAATAAGTTCACGTAGATGTAGGTTGTTAATTAATTGCTTTTTTGGTTCGCCTTACCTAGTGTTAGTAAACTGTGTTTCATTCTATTTTTTTTTAATTGCGAATAGTTATCAATTATTTATAACTAGCTTTATTTACCGCTTTTAAGCCCGAATACCAAAATGATTAGATCGCGGCCGACATTTGCAAAAATTAGGACTCAATGTCGGGAAATTGTATCACCTGTACCTATCTAATGTCCTATATACACGGTGGCAGGGACATCGACACACAAACCGTAACCATGAATTCAGCACATATTCTAGAACCCCTAGCGTAGAAATGTTTCGTCGGTTATTATCAAAAAAGAAATCAGACTTTTCATAGAAAAGTGTAATACCTACGCGGTCAAAATGGATGGAACAGCAATTTTTTTTTAATAACCGATGAAAAATTACAGCGCACCTGTGGTGTTCAGAATTATGTACTGAATCGGCAACAAGTTGCGTGTCGATGTCCGCTGCCACCCTGTATACTACCATCATCAGTGTAATGGCCTAGATACATTATTGGCGTTACACTGTCACGCCAATGTCACGGGTGTCAGTCACGCTACGTAATGTATATGTTGCAGTCAAAACTCTTAACCAGTCAAAAGTACTATTGACTAGCAAAATCAGTCAAAAGTACTTTTGACCGTATGCTTTAGTCAATAATACTTTTGACTAAAATAACAGTTAAAAGTACTTTTGCCCAATGGAGCTGGTTAAAAGTACTTTTGACTAAGTGATTCCGTCAAAAGTGGTTTTGACTGGTTGTATCAGTCAAAACTCTTAAAAATTATTTAGCATATTATTTAGCATATTTATTTCTTTGAAATAATGTCAATTGACCGAATTTTCAAATGCACTAATTTGCTTGTTTAATATGATATGAGGTACCTAAAGGTATTTGTATTCTCATTCACTCGCTCTTGCATCCAATGTCGACGGAGCCCCCGCTTCGCGGGGCTCCTATTTCTGTGAAAAGGGTTTAAAGTAACCTAACAAAACCGAACCTCGGGGTGGGAACATTACATCAAATGAACACCTTTTGATCAACAGCGCAAATGTTGTTATCGCAAATAAATATTCGATGAAATGAAAATTATGTTAATCGATATTATACAAATTGATTATTTTCCTAAACGTTGTTCGAATTAGTAACATTACATCAAAAGTTGTTATACCAAACAAGGGTGAACCTCTTTTTTATTCACATCTAACGAGTTAATAGTGCTTTTGACTGATGCTTTATTGCAGTTAAAACTACTTTTGACGAAGAGCGTCAGTCAAAAGTACTTTTAACCGCAAATTTGCAGTCAAAAGTACTAATAACCAATAATTTTCAGTCAAAACCACTTTTGACCAACCTATTCAGTCAAAAGTACTTTTGACTGATTTTGCTAGTCAATAGTACTTTTGACTGGTTAAGAGTTTTGACTGCAACATATATAATGTATCGAATCATTATTTGTCACCAGAGCTTTATTATGCGGCGGCAAGTCGAACTGGAGACTATTCAAACTGACAAGGTCATATTGAGTACCTATGTACACTTATAGGAAATCTTACAACTCTGTTTTTGTTCCATTCTAGCTAATAGATGGAGGATCATGGGCCTTAATGGCAGGAGGAGTCGATTCCCATGTGCATGTGAACGAGCCCGGCAGGACCTCCTGGGAGGGATATGTCACGGCTACCGAGGCTGCTGCGGCCGGAGGGATGACTACCATCATCGATATGCCTTTGTATGTCAATCTGATTTTCTTTTCTTGTACCTAATGCTGTACAATTCGCATCCCAAACTACATCTACAATACATGCTTGTATCAGAAATTGAACATTTGGTTTGGAATGCAATCCATGGGAACAACATCGTAATCGCGAAAAAAATATCAACTGTCCCATACAAAACATTAATACTTAGGTACCTAATAATAATAATTACTTATTTATTTGTAAAGAAATACAGATCTTATGTTTGATGAACCTACTCCACCCAAATGTATAGGCATAGACAGCTGATTATTCAGCGGGATTGTCCGAAAGGGTTACCGCTGGCCCGGAACATAAAGGGCGAAGGAAGGAACACGGGTGGGTTTTAGTCAGTAAGAGTCTGAAACTCCCTTCCGCTCCACCCCGAGCGGGAGGAGTCATTTGATGACTTCCCATCCTAAAAAAAAAAAAAAAAAGACAGCTGATTATTTTTTCGCGATTATTATGTTGGTCCCATGGAAAAAGTGTTCAGTTTGATGGTCTGGACCATATTTTTCTGATACATGTTGTATATTGGAGTGTTGATCGAAATACGTATTTGTACAATTAAATAGCCATATAGGTCATAGGCACCTCTTAAAAAATCGGTTGTCTGTAAAGTCGGTTTACTGACGATAGTTGAACGTGACAACGTCAGATGGAATAGTTGCATTGCATTTGTTAATAATATTCGCTTGCACTTCAAGCCGCCGTGTAACGCCTCCACTATGCCTCCACGCTACAGAGCGAGGCCGCGAGGTAACGCTACATGAGTCATGTTTTTTCGTGAGTGCAGCCAGCTTCATCGATTTATTAGACGTTGTCACGTCAAAAATACTAGCCAGTCAGCAAGGTTGTGAATGTCCCAGACTGCGCCGGATGGGTAGTTAGGTAGGTACCTACGTACTTAGTCAGACTGACTGATAATATAGCCACGAGTAGGTAGGTACTCGTGGCTATATTATCAGTCAGTCTGACTACCTAATATAATGTAAGCTTTCGCTTATCATAGACTAGCTGTACCCGCGACTTCGTTCGCGTGAATAAATACCGTATATACTTTCCTATGCATTTAGTCAACAGCTGTTATTTTGACATTAGAGACACTTCAATTTTATTTATTTGCTTATAGATATAGATAGGTAGGTATTGGATCGGGTTTACTATAGAGGGTCTGTCTGCGTGTTCTATGATTTGCAATGAGGCTTCCAGGATATAAGACTTTGCTTTTGAGTGGTACTTACGTTCGACTGGGGTATTATGTTGTGTTACCTAATTATGACATCCAGCAAATTCTAAAATATTTCTAATCAAGCATTTGTCGTAAGTATCCGTGCCCACCCTGAACCACTTGACCGAAATCCTTACTTTCGCACAGCGACTGTACTACTCTATTAGCCTTGTGTGGGATCACACGTCTCAAATAATATTAGTAAACACACCTTCCAATATATAAATAAAAGGATTAATAAACGTATTATTGAAATCCTTAGAACGGTCTTTCCTTTGGTGTCCAACCATAAACCCTAGTACAATAATTATTACAACTATTTATTTATATTACCATTTATGTACACACATAGATATACATAGGTATAAACAGACAAGAAAAAAAAACAGAACAGAAAAATAGGTACAAAGGTGATGCTTATTTCATTAGAAATCTCTTCCAGCATATCTGCGAGAGGACAATTAGAGAGATGTAGACAGCGTGTGTGACCTATGTTATAAGAGGAAGCGGAAAGCGGGCATGTTATTGTTGGCCTGCTCTATTTTTATTTTCTTTTGTTTTTTAAGAAACCAACAAAAATACATGTGCTTTAAGTATATTCCATTATATATATTCTTTATTAACTAATATATTTTTTTCCAAATCACAGGAATTCCATTCCTCCTACAACGACTCTTGAAAACTTGAAAATTAAAGCCAATATTGCCAGAGAAGAAATATTTGTCGACGTTGGTTTCTGGGGAGGCGTTATCCCTGGAAATGAGGTAAAAGTATTATTCTTTATTTAGCGGTATTTACACCAAAAGGGCAAATAGGGGAAAGTAAACCAATATATACAGAAGTACCTACAGTAGTTTAAAATAGATAATAACCCAAGTAGCACATTTGTGAATTTTGCAACATATCTTATATGTTATAGGTATATACTTATGTTATCTATAGTTGCAAATGAGATGGTTTAACAGTGTTTGATAAACCTTATAGTTTCAAACACTACTCATATTTGTAGGTATATGAGTACCTCATATCACACTCGTTGCAATGTATTTTTGTTTCTACTTTATTTCTTATTGTATTCTTATTGGTTGCATAAAGTCGATTTTGTTACCTAAAGTTGAAAATAGGTTTTAATTGTTACTGATTTAGAAGCAACAGTGCGTATATAAGGCCTTAAGCAACTGTAACATATAAGCGGTAACATACCCTTATTTGGCACTTTTATTTCCAAATGAGTGGTATAATAGAGTAGTTATCACCAGCTTTACGTCATGTAAGCCCCTTAAGTCAGATCGACGCGCGTCACTCTATTACAAATAAGTGATTTTTAGGCCTTAAAGTTCTAAATAACTCTATTTAGATCTTTAAGGTCTAAAAATCACTCATCAGTCATCACACATAGTTATTATTTTCACTTATTCGATATGATATCGTTTGTTTTGAAACAACTTTCAATTCGATAGGTAGGTCTAGGTAGGTATACTGTAGTCAAATTTGTCAATCTATCTTGACTTGAGTCATAGTTAATCGTAAGTAGTAGCATGGTACGTGTAGGTTTAAGGATTGGCTTGCGTCCCCTAAGACCCTGCGCCCGGGTGCCATGCACCCCTTGCACCCCCGGGTAAAGACGGCCCTGGGGGCTATTAAAGTCGCTGAAAAGTTTTCCTTTAACAATGTCGTCCAGGTGCGAGGTCAATCATGTCAGAAAAGACTGAGGTGATGTAATTTAGTAATTAAGTAATGTATTGTATTATTTCCTCGTCCGTATTTTTTTCCGTATTTTTCAGGAAGAGTTACAAGACATGGTAAAAGCTGGCGTAGTGGGTTTCAAATGCTACTTGATCAACAGCGGCGTGTCTGAATTCCCCAGTATTACACCAGAAGATTTGGAGAAAGCCTTGGTCTACCTCAATGGCACTGGAACCATTTTAGCTGTAAATATTAAACATTTACTTATGTAAGATACTATTTGAATTATAAATGTGTTACAAAGAGATAAAATGATTACCTAAAATAACACATTTTTAGTTCCACGCAGAAGTACAAATTGGTGATGAGATAGCAGAATGCACCGGTCCTTCATGTCCAGGTATTTAAATAGTTATAAGCTACCTATATCAACCTAGACACTTTAAATTATGAATTGACTCTCAAATTAACAAAAACTTGTTCAATATTTTTATATTTCTTGAAAGTAGGTACGAATTAAGTTATAAGTAACTGTTAAAATGTTAGGTAGGTTTACCTATTCTAAATATAAAAAACTCTGGTCAAGAGCGAGTCGGACTCGCGTACCGAGGGTTCCGTACCATCATGTTTTTAATTTTTCATCAGCGAAGCCTATATTCGTCAGAAAATTTTAACACTGTGCACTGCGGTGTACAGGTAATATTGCAGTTTTATGTCAGCGCCATCCATCCATAGCCATCTCTTGACCGATAGTGGAACTAATGTAACTTTTGTTGATGATTTCTGCAAAAGTGAGAGAGAGAGAGAGAGAGAGAGAGAGAGTGTGTGAGTGAGTGTGAGTGAGTAGAGATCTTTACATAAACTTGAACCCTAAAAATCTGAGACAATAAAGAGATTTATCGGTATCAGATATATGCTAATGCTTAAAATGTCTGTGTTGTAAATAGGCACCACTAACTATTAAATTAAATAAACCTATCATTCCAGATCCAGTTTTGTACGACACTTACCTTGAATCCCGTCCCGAAATAATGGAGCTAGAAGCGGCCTCATTAATCGCGTCTCAATTACACAAAACTGAGTAAGAAATCTTTTCGTTATTAGAATATTATACAAAATTCCAGTCCATTGAATAAATCTTATGAACAAGAATCGGTCATGCATGTTTTTATAGGAAAAAAGTTGACGACCCCATCCGGCGAAGAATAAATTACCTACCTAACCGTTATGTATACTACAGGTTATAGTTAGGTTATTTATTCTTCTCTTTTTATACCTATAGGTATACCCCGATATAAGCAATGAAATAACAGAAAAAAAAACGAATAATTACGGTGAAACAAAAAACAGTTTACGTATAAAAGCATCCATCCAAATCGCTGGCAACAAGTTTAGCCACCACGATTAAAAATAAAGCATTCTATGGTGTCCGAATGTAAATTGAAGACCGGATGTAGAATTGAAGAATTTATTCATTCAATCAATCAACTCTATCTACATCATTATCCACTACTGAAGATGGACTGTCAAGTTGCGCCACTTTACCCGGTTCTCTGCTTTCCGCATTTAGTCTGTGCCAGCTGCCTTGACGTCAGTCCAACTTGCAGGAGGGCGCTATGTTTGGCATTATATAGTTTCAACTTTAGGCCACGTCTGCTCTCACCTCCTTCTTAGACAGATATCACCCTCCCACTACTTCAGTTTGCTTAATTCTGCAAGCTATAACACTCCAGTTCTATTCCGTTTATTTTCGCAGTGTTCATGTCCACGTGGTGCATGTCTCGGCGGAGGGCGTGGTTCCTATCCTGGAGGCAGCCAGAGAGGAGAGAATCAAGAGTGGTTACAAGGGTTGGCGGGGAGGTGTTACTGCGGAGACATGTAATCACTACCTCACGCTCAGTTCGGACCAGATCCCTCCTGGACACTCCGAGTATAAGTGCGCGCCGCCTATTAGGAACATTACGAACAAGGTACCCTGATTCTTTTTATCCCATATAAATACGCGTGGGTACCTACCCTACCCTATATACTTTTAGGGAACGGTAACCAGACGCATTCTAACTAGGAGGATTTCTGTCGGAACGCCCTTTCTTTGGCACTAAATTTTAGAATTGTTTTTAGTACACCCTGTAGCGGTAGAACTTGGATACGATTTACGTGATAGGTATTCAGCGGTTCTTTATAGAAAGTTCTAATTCTAGTCGAGGAATGGAAAAGTTTCCATTCCTCGACTTACCCATAGGTACCTACCCCATAGGGTAGGTACCTATGTAGAACCTAAAGATTGTGCCCAATGTTTTATTTACAGCAAAAGTTATGGGAGTATATTCGAGATGAAAGATTGGATTTAGTTGCATCCGATCACTCGCCCAGTGTTCCCGAGCTGAAAGGACCAAACTTCATGACAGCCTGGGGTGGAATATCTTCCGTTCAGTTTGGTAATAATACTACTTGTATGCAGTGGCGGACTAAGCCCGTCAGAGGCCCGGGGCGGCAAAGCTGAATGAGGCCCCCAGCTTTAAAAAAAATGTAGTTTTACAAGCTTTTTATTCAGTTCACATTTGTATGTATAAAGAAGTGTTTAAGTATGTTTATTTCGTTAATTTCGTCGGCAACGCCAGTTTTCTTCTCTTCAGAGTTCAGAATTCGAAAAGTAATTGGATAAAGATTCAGCAAGCGATTTTGCCTCTTCAGTCTTCGTTTTTTTAGCTTCCTTTTCTGAGAGCCAGATGGTTGAATCCTTTACAATAAAAATAATGAGATAAATAAGAAACTTTTATAAAAGATAGCTAAACTAAGCCTCATTATTGATTTGACGATATGTACAGAGGACTTTGCCATGTTGAGTATGAAATTACTTTGAACGGATAAGATTGCGTTTATTATTTTACAATTTGAAAAAAGTCTTAATTGCTGAATGGATTTGAATGAAATTTGGTACATGAGTAGAGTATGACCTGGATTAGAATTTAGAATACTTTCTATCCTGATATTACCACGGGACCTAGATTTATAGATGTGAAACTTATCTGTTCGCGAAAATATCAGTACACACTAATAAACTATTAAATATCAACGTAATGAAATTCAATATTTTGTTAAATGAGGCCTATGTTTATTTTTCGACGTAAATAGAATGTAGTGAATGTAAATTTGTAAATGTAGGCGTACAAGAGTGAAATATTTGCACTTCATTCATTCAGGGATTCCTGGGGAAGTACCCGCTACAAAGACGGGAATTCTCCCAGCATATTGGACGCGTTGAGCAAAGTTAAAAGAATATTAGTACCACGTAAAAAGTCTTGTTTAGGATTTTATCAGGGGAACGCGGAGGCATTTGGGGGCCCCCCAAGACCGGAGGCCCTGGGCGGGCCGCCCCTTCCGCCCCCCTGTTAGTCCGCCACTGCTTGTATGTTTATAAACTTAGTTAGGCATATTCAATTCTACCTTCTTTTAAAACAGGAGAGCTCTACCTATTCATGAAAATCACTTCTTTCCTGTCAATTTCCAGATCTCTCATTATTTTGGACGGAGGCGAAAGCACGTGGATATTCATTGAGTACCCTGAGCCACTATTGGTCTGCGGGCCCGGCGCGCCTGTGCGGTCTGCAAGAGAAGAAGGGCTCACTTAGGTCCGGCCTTGATGCTGATCTCATTTTCTTCGATCCCAACGCCTCATTCGTCGTTACTCCTGAAATCATAAGATACAAAAACAAGGTGACTACTTATTGTTATTTTAATACAAATTCAAAATTTTTATTAGATATTTCTGCATAATATATAATCGAGGTCAATCTTCTACTTATATTATTTTTTGTATTGAACTACTGACTCGTTCAAATCATCTAGGTGGCTTGCGTAACAATGCTATAATCTAAGAATCATCAGTTGCTTGACTAGACTGGAAAGAGTTGGCGTAGATGATATTATTATCTTTTAGATTATATATAATAATATCTTAATAAAAATAGTTATTAATAATATTAAAACTATCGAACAAATCAGTTTTAATCCAAGCCCTTAATTAAGGTGAATGCGCAGTGGTAGACCGCGAAGTTCAAATTTTCTTACGTTTTTTGCAAATTGCAGGTCAGTGTCAGGTTGTAGGTATCTTGATGTATTAACAGAATTATAGTCATTAGAATCATTAATAATTATATCTCTTTAAGTTAGGATTTGTTCCATAAGCACTTTTCCATGGAACAAATCTATCTTAGAAAGATGTTGATTCTAATGATTATAATTCTGTAAATACCAGGGGCGTAGCTACCGCCGTATCTGCCGTATCAATTATACGGTGCCCCCGGACCACGGGGGCCCCTTAATTAATTTGAATTGTTTGTAAAATTTTTGGAAAAGTGACAGATAGATAATTATGATGAATAAATATTTCTTTTAATTTATGCAAACATTTTTTTTCTTTTGTGAGAAATCTTTATCCTTCCTAAGGGCCCCCAAGCAAGCTAGTTGATTAGCAGAATCGTAAGCTTACAGGTAATTTAATACTTTTCTTTGATTACAGATTAGTCCTTACATGAATAGAGTGTTAACGGGAAAAGTTATGCAGACGTACGTAAGAGGACAGCTCGTCTACTCCGATGGCGAGCTAATTGGTGGACCTAAAGGACATCTGTTGTTAAATGAAGATTAATTAGAAATAAAAAGTAGATAAAAAATAGATAATAATGTTTATTTCCTCCGAAAGCGAAAGCCATCCTCTGATCCTTGCCATATCCCCACTCACATCCCCACTGTCACCTAAATGATTAGAAATACAGTGATCTGTGATGGTTTGTAAAAAATTGTCAATCGCAACTGGCAATTGGTAGGTACACTGGTACACTGCTACAAGGATATTGGCGCTGAAATAACGTGAACACGTGAGCGCTGTTGTTGAGTATTTGTTTTATTAAATTAATGTCACTTGAAGTATTTTCAAAAACCCAGATGGCGGTGTTAGTTACGACTTTGGCCTCGCCCCGCTAAAATAACCTTGTGATATAGCTGGATATAGCGCTATAAGTATACCAAGAACTAGGCCCTATACCACAGCATTGTTACGTTTAGTTTACATATTTGTAAAATTGTAAATACAGGAGTCTGTACCACAACACTCTCTTTTGAAACGGAATAATCTTACAATTTATAAGAAGATTATTTTGCTGACCTTGTGTCTTAGTCCTAATAAGGTTTAAACTTTTTAAATCCAAGTTTAATTAAAAAAAAAAAAACTTCAATAGAATTCCCAGTATACCTTAGCGGACAGCGTAATAAAACTATCAAAAATCAAATACACATAAACTATCTTTAAATGGAATGCTCGAAAAAATGCGATCAATGTAAAATTAACAGATTGACTTAGCATTATATTGAGAAAAGAGAAACAAATCGAGGGACTATAATGAGGTGTCACCAAGTATAGTAATGAAATGTTTCCAAACGCACCTTCCTATTGCCATGCATGAATGTACTCTGTGCATGCATGTAATTTTCAGTTGGTAGCATTGTTTGTCGTCTAACCGTCGCGCTTCTTTGAATAAGTCTTTTATTTGTTATTGTAATGCTTGTGATTTTTTTCGTATATTGCTGTTGCCTATGGGGTTTTTAAATTCAGTATATTATTTGTTAATATTAAATTTCTTCTGTTTTTGTGACTTTCCGAGAATAATATAAAAGGTATTAGTGTCACTTTTGACAGATAATCTAACCTAAAAAGTAAAATAAAAATCGTACAAAACTAGTCCAAACTTTGTTATAATTGTGTATTGTTTTATAATGCTGTTTTTAGATGCCAAGTGTAATAAACAATAGTATTGACGCAACACGTCCGGCAGACGGCACCAAAATGCAACTAGAATCATTGGAATTGGCTGGTTGCACACTAGACCGGTATATTAGTGCTGATAATTCGCGCCCTTCGTTTCTAGAGGTTTGTTGACTCATTCTTACCTCCTCTAAGATCTTTTACTGTGTATTCATGTAATTTTGAGCGAATGCATGCATCCAAACATGTGTACTAGAGAAAAAGTAATTGTTATTGTTACTTTCTAGATAACTGGAATAGCCTCTCAAAGAAGTCCAACATGCAGCGGCCTGAACGCAGGAGACTACAGGAATCTCGCTGCCCTAGTGAATCATCCCAGCTTGTCGCAATTGAAGATATTAAATAAAGTTCCACTGCCACCTGAAATTATGGAACACTTTGCCCGTATCCTTTACAAAACATCCAATGTTGATAATAAGCTTTGAGCCCTATTTATTAAGAAATTAGTATTGATTTAACCTTCATATTTTATATTCAAAAAGTTGTTAAATCCTTAAAGAATCTAAAGAAAAGAATGGTTAATGCTATTGTTTTGATAATAATTTTCCAGTAAATGTGTTTCGAAATTAACCTATTGTGTTATAAATATGAAATAATATATCATATTTTTCTTATAAAAAACATCAGATATGCAGTGCCACTGTCTAATGGGAGTCTTTCCAGAAATCAGCAGAGTCTGGCTTGCGATAGACAGCAATATATATGTGTGGGCCTTTGAACATGGAAGTGATGTAGCATACTTTGATGGACTTGGCGAGACTATAGTTAGCGTGGGCTTAGTGAAACCCAAGGCTGGAGTATTCCAGAACTTTGTTAAATATTTATTAGTCCTTACAACAACAGTTGAAATAGTAGTCTTAGGTAAGAATTGTTTTCATAATATTAATCTGAAATCTTTTTAAGACAGGCTTTGATGTATATTTGTTATGTGTTTATTTATGTATCTATTATACAGCATTATATATATATATATATCTATTATAGGATATTAATTTGCACCACTGACAACCCCATTTTTTATATGCATGCAATCACTGTCCATTCCAAGGTTGTCTGGAAGAGATTGCAGAAAGCGATAAGGCTGCCCATTGTATGCTTTATATTAATAATCGTATTTTTTTGTTATGTATAAATTTCTGGTGTAAAATATATATAATTAATTAATTAATTCAGTATTGTATTGACATAATGCTTGTGTAAACAGAAAAAAATCATTCTCACAATAAAATGCATTTTTGGTAAGACTATGTATTATACAAACCTCAAGTATTCATGAACTGTGTCCAAATAAACTATTTTTCTTTCTTTCTATGTCACTCCCTCTCACAGAGAAGAGGCCTGTGTCCCAGCAGTGGGAATATTATGGGCTGATTATGCAAGTCACTATGAATTTAATTGAATATTTATGTTTTAGGGGTAACATTTTCTTCTAGTAAAAACGATGGGTCTGGTGAATTACAAGAGATACATCTAGTTCCCGAACCGGTGTTTGTGTTACCTACCGATGGTATTTCTATGATGTGTGTCAAGTCTACAGCTAAGGGAAGGATCTTCATGGGAGGCAAAGATGGGTGTCTGTATGAAATCACTTATCAGGTATGTTACATACTAAAAATAAGCACACAAAATGCACATTCAAACATATGCGGCACACCACTTGCCGCCGACGCGCGTCGGCGCTTGCAGTTGCCTCTGTCGTCGGCGCGTGTCGCTCGTGTCGCTCGTGTGTCTGCAAACTTAGTTAAGTTACTCCAATGAAAAGTATCAGTTTTCAAAAACTTGTGTTGAATCTTGTTACAGCCTTTTTATTATGTTCAATAAAGTGTAAGATATTTTACAAAATCTAATAATTCTTTCAGGCTCAACTTGGGTGGTTTGGAAAACACTGCAAGAAAGTGAATCACTCAACAAGTACACTATCATTCCTAGTACCTACGTTCCTCAGTGCAGCCTTGTATGATGAGGACCCTATAGTTAAGATTGAAGTAGACAATTCTAGACATATTCTATACACTTTGAGTGAAAAGGGATGCATAGAAGTGTTTGATTTAGGCGCCGATGGAGAAGGACTGAGCAGGGTTGTGAGACTGACACAGGGGAAAATTGTTTCATCAGCTTTTGATATTGTGAAGTAAGATAAGAGACAATTAATAGTCAACCAATTTTTTTTATGTGATAAATGATACCCACTTTTCAAAAATCATGTGCTTTGAGTTATTGTATTTGGAAAGTGGGTACTTATTTGATTGAATTTGGTACATTTTAATTAGTAACTACAAGTAAACATACGTACTACCTACACTAATTTAATTTATTATTCTAGAACATTGGAACCAAGTAACTTCAAACCAGTAGTAGCTATATCAGCAGTCGAGGAATCAGAGTCTGACCATCTTAATTTAGTAGCTGTTACACAGACGGGCGCTCGTTTATATTTTAGTACTGGAAGTTCAGAGTAAGTACATATTCCATTCAATTTGATACACATGTGTTGTATGTTCTAATAAAAAATAATCCATTATTTTATGTGTTCAGTGCTACTCAAGGTGGGCCCCTAAGACCGCAGTATCTAACGTTACTACATGTACGACTACCACCCGGATTCACGCCTAACTCCTCAGTACTAAAGCCGAAACAAGTTCATAGTGCTGTTTATGAAAATGGTGAGGCTATATATTTTACTGTTTTTTCTTTATAGTATTTTTTAAAAATTATGTAAGATATATCTGTAACCTGTATATAAGTCCTCTGGAATAGTTTATTAATATTTTAATTGTACAGGTTCGTTAGTAATGGTGTGTTCTGCGGGCGGCGGTGGTGAGGCAGAGACCCTGTGGTGCCTCTCCCGCGTGCTCGCATCCCCGGCCACGTTCAGCGAATCGCATACACTGCTGGCGCTCGATGGACCAGCCTGGGCACTCACTGCTTTGCCAAATTATCACTCTAAGCATCTCTCTCATGCTATGCTAACCAAAAAAGGTAACATTTCCTTTATTCTAAAAAAAAACTTCGGATTTCATCCAAACCAGTGTCCACTAGCAAATAATCCTACTTCCTACTATCCTACTAATATTATAAATGCTAAAGTTTGTGTGGATGGATGGATGTTTGTTATTCTTTTACGAAAAAAATACTAAACAGATGTGAATGAAATTTGGTACACAGATAGTGTATAACCAGGATAACACATACAATACTTTTTATCCCGATATTCCCACGGGATCGAGACTTATGCGGGTGAAACCGCGCGGCGCTGCTAGTAAAGTAATAACTATGTATTTGTATTGAATTCCAAAGTATTTTCTTACGACTTATAAAAATATCGGTGTATTCCTGTAAAATTACAGCCATAATGTAGCTGTAATTTTACAGGAATACACCGATATTTTTATAAGTCATAGTAAACATCTTAATTATAGACAACGCGAACTTATAAATCTCGGAAGTTGTTTGTAATGTCGAATTATTAATCATATTGTATGTGACAGAGGTATGGAGCGTGTCTCGGTGGGCGGTGGTGACTGGGGCAGGCGCGTGCGTGGTGGAAGCGGGAGCTGCACCCGACCTGCTGCGGGCATTGTTGCGTGACTGTCGCGGACCTGACGCACACCCCGTCAAAGACTTCTTTCAGGTATCGACTATTAATTTATTCGTCTTGTCCATTGATACATCTTCATTCTCCTGCCCTTATTCCAATTTATTTGCTACATGACCTATATATCTGAAAAGATTGTAAGATTTTTTTTTTATACTTGTGTAAACCATAGTGATCATGTTTTTTTTTTACATAAATTCCACAGTTGTACAGCGTAGAACAAGCGTGCGCGTGCGCATTGTTTCTTGCGTGCGAAGATATAACAAGTGGTGACCTCTCCATCAGCGAGTGGGCTACCCGTGCCTTCTTCCTATACGGCAACCAGCTATCTCCAACGCCTATGTTCCAACAGGTTTCACAGATGCCTTCTGCTATCAGTAAGTAAACATATTTCACAATAAAGAAAATATGCAGAAAAAAGTCTGAAGGAAGACTTATTTGCTCTCTTTGTTTATTCACAGATTCGCCAAAATTCTCGCCGCGCCAAATGTCGACACCAATGTCTATGAGAGGACCACAGGGACAAATGCAGCCAGGAAAACTGAACCAGTCATACCAACAGGGCCCTATGAACCAATCCTTCCCTGGATCGCCAAACCAGTCTATGATGCCTCAATCCCCATTCCACCAGAGCATGTTGAGTCCAGGGTTCAACCAGTCGTCGTTTGTGGGCAATATGACCCAACAGCAGAGGGACCCTAACTTCCCGATGCCTATAGAGTATAGCGCAAAGCATAATGGTCTTTATATCTACATTGGCAGAATCTTAGCTCCGATATGGGGTTTGAAATGTGTTTCGATGTCGCAGTCCCCTGATCATAAGGAATTCGTAAGTAAAAATATTGTTGTTAATTACAGCAACTTTAATATTTTGTTTTCTAAAAGGATGTTCACTGTTCCCCTTCGTTCTCTAGTGGTTATATAAAAAAAATTTCAACCCTACTTACACTATTTGCGCTGTAGCATGGTGCGGGTGACAGTTTCAGTAACATTTCGTTTCACTCTTGAAAGTTGCCGCGATTTACAATTTATGACTTAATATTTCAGTTGTACCACATTCGTAATATATTAAATAATTAATAACTGTAGTAAATTAAATTAAACCCAACCAGAATGTTCTAATCAAGAAATAAAATCAAATTGAATGAAAAATTAAGCAAAGTGTTATGCGTATAACGTAACGCCATAGACGTATTTAGTGATGGGATGTACTGCTACGATGGATAGTCGATATTTTTTATAATAAAAAACGTATATTGTGCGTAGGTCAATTTTTATTTTTAAAAGGTCTAATTATACAACAGAACATTTATAGGGTAAGGTTGCTTAAAAGGTTGCTAAAAAAAAATACATGTTATTCGTCTAAACTCATATCAGAGTCAGGAACATCTGAATTGTCACTCAATTCATCATCTGAATCTGTGACGGATATTATTAACGATGACTCAATTATGTTGTCAATATGTATGTCACGATCCCAATCAGACATAATGTCCCTTTTTGTTTTATTCACGACCTTCGACCAGTCTTCAGGTTGAACATTGTTGATGGCCTCTTGTAATAGGGCCAACATCTTATTTGCCGTAAATGGCGGCGAAGTATTATTTCTTGCGGCGTAACCTAAAAATAAACGAACTTATAAAAAAAAGTATTCAAATAATCATCAATCAGCCTAATCTAGTATCTGGTAATGTTTTTAAACTAGGTACATGCTACGATCGGAAAGCTGATTTTTTTATAAAGCTTCAAAATGGGAATTGAAATTAAAAGCATACCTTTTATTTGGGCCCAAATCAGCTCAATAGCGTTATACTGGCAATGGTAGGGTGGTAGTCGAAGGACCTGGTGGCCTTTTTCTTTTGCCATCTCGTCCAGAGCATAGGTAGGAGTTGGTGGCTTATGGCGTCGGACTAAGGCAATAAGCTCCGTCTTTAACATTTTTATATCTGCTGTAACTCCGTTTTCACTCAGCCACTTCACCAACTCGCTTTTGCGGTTGGATTGGTTTGGGGGTTTATTAACTTGCACCGAATGGTAGGGTGCGTTGTCCATTATTATGGTCATAGGCTCTTTTAAATTGTTTAATAGACCTATGAACCAATCTTTAAATTTTTCGTAATTCATCTCCTCATGATACTCCGTAGTTTTTTTTGACTTAAAAGCCAGCAAACAATCAGGGACGAATCCACTTGCTGTACCTGCGTGACAAATAATAAGGCGTTCGCCTTTGCCTTCCGGCACTTTGGTACACGATTGTGCCGTATCGTCGGTCCAACTTTTACCCACTGTGTGGTTGGCGTTTAGCCACGTTTCATCCAAAAAGACAACTTAGCTCCAATCACTTATGTTTTTGGCCTTCCTTAAAAATCTACATCTTGCTAGGGCAATGTCAGTCCTATCCATAATAATCTTTCTTTTGTTAACTTTTTTGTAAACAAAGCCAATATCTTTTATAACTTGCCGTAGCGAAGTAATACCTCCTTTGAACAAGTCAGCTTCTTTTAATGATTTTAGAAGCTTGAGCAATGTGGGTAGCTCCATTCTTCTATAATAATCATAAATATGATTTCTAATAGCAACCTTAGCAAAATCATCCAAATCTGTGATTGGCTTCACCTTGGTCCGCTTTTTGTTGGGTGTCGATAATTTATTTTCAAACATCCCATCTTGGCCAATTTTTTCACGTGTTATACGCGAAACAGTATTGCGGCCAATATCAAGAGCTTCGGCTACTCGTTCTACAATATGATTCAATGGTAACAACGGTCCATTATTTTGTTGTTCTCTTTCAAAGTAGTCTCGGAGGCGAACAACAAGCTCCCTGGCCTGACTACCCAAAACAGTTTTTTTTGTATGCTTAGGCATGGTAATAACAACAAACTCAACAAACTTATAACAAATAACAATTTAACAAAAATGAAAACAAACAATGAAATCGTAATACGTGTCACATTAAGTCACAATATAACGCGCTTGCACTCGTACTCGCACTCACAGCATCGCACGGGTAAACAACATGGCCGCCGCGCCGATGCACCATAGAGCAAAAATGTTGTCACGAAAAAAAAAACATAAACCCGATTTTGATTATTTTATATAAGTACAAAGATAATTATGTAGCCATAAAACATTTATATTGACAAGTTTATACACGTAGCACACACGTAGTTACACTGCACAACTGAATAATACACTAATTTTCATAACAATATTAAAGAGAACTAGATTCACGCTGCGAGTATCGTTAGCGATAAAAATGAATTGCATAACCTCACATCCCTACGTGGTACTGACAAATGTCAACGTCATACGGGCAACTGTCACCCGCACCATGCTACAGCGCAAATAGTGTAGTTGTAAATTATTTGCAATTACTTTTTTCACACAGATGAGTAGCAAAGTGACGGGTGAGGACTGCGCGTACATAGTTCAAAAGTTGCAGCGCGTGTCTGCTTTCATGCAACGAACACTCGCACCTCAACATTCCGAGGAGCACACCTCCCTGCACGCTCTTAAATTATTTATTAGTAAGCATTAATTCTTATTATGGTGTATTGTTTCAGCGAATGTAAAGAATTCTTGTCAAAGTCGAAGCATAAATATTGCATTTATAGGGTACTTTTTAATTTTAAAAAGTGTGTTTTTAGTCTTGAGAATTATAGCTGCAATTTGATATGAGTGCTAGTTTGACAAACATCCTAGTAGTTACAAATGTATAAACTTGTGTTTTGTTTCCAGCGATGGCTATAGAAATGTTAAGTTTATGGAAGGTGCTCTGTGAGCATCAGTTCCACGTGATCGCCGCTAGTCTTCCGCCCGAACAACAAAATGCGTTGCAGGCTGCTAGTTATAGGTATGAAATCTTTTATGTAATCTATGCACATTTAGAAAATATGATGAAGAATAACTTCGGAGTAAATTATTACTATTCGTTCTAACTACTCTAACTCTGGAAATAATTAAATGATTTTTTTTAATGTTTTAAAGGGAATTATTAGTAGGTGGACAAGAAGTAGCATGCTTACTCCTTGGATCTCTAGTCGCCGGATATTTAAGAGACAACGCATCAGTGGATGGCATCTCCCAAAAATTGAGACAACTCTGTCCCACACTTTATAGGCAAGAAGACGCTACTTGTTCTAAGGTGATAATAAAAATATTTTGTTAGAAAGAAATATATAAGAAAAATCTGGCCAAGTGTGAGTCGGACTCGCATACGAAGGGTTCCGTAGCACAAGGCAAAAACGCCGAAAAAAAACACGCTTATTACAAAAAGCGTGTTTTTTTCGGCGTTTGGGAGCCCCCTTAAATATTTATTTTATTCTGTTTTTATTATTTGTTGTTATAGCAGCAACAGAAATACATCATCTGTGAAAATTTGGACTGTCTAGCTATGTTCATGAGATACAGCCTGGTGACAGACGAACAGTGGAGTAATAGGGTCCCGTTTTTACCCTTTGGGTATGGGGAACCCTATAAAGTATCTATATGAGCTTATATTTATATGGTTTTATTTTTCAGGCCAACGAATTGTTAATATTTGCAAAACAGCAGAAGAATCCAGCTGAACGAGAAGAAATGCTTCAACATGCACTCAAACTATGTAAAGTGAGTATATTGGACCATAGAATTACAATGCGCCCACTTAGAGCGTCAGGAAGATAAAGGAGAAATGAAATTTTATAGACCAATTGCTTTAATATCAATTATTGCAAAACTTTTTGAAAGAATAATCTATAAAAAAATATATAACTACTAGTTTCCGCTCGCGGCATCGCCCGCAAAGTATGTTGATAAAAACTATCCTATGTCCATCCCCGGGATACAATCTATCTCTCTGCCAAATTTTATCAAATTCCGTTCAGTGGTTTAAGCGTGAAAAGGTAATATACAGACAGACAGACAGAGTTACTTTCGAATTTATAATATCAGTATGAATGACGGTAGGGTTAAGATTTCAACCTTTTGAAAACGGGTCTTGAACTTGAATGGTATGTAAGAAATAATGAAGTCATCTAGATAAACAGATGAAAGAGATAAGCCACCATCCATGTTATTGTGTGTTATTCCTCTCCATCCAAGATTGTTTGGAAGAGATCACTTCAAGCAATAAGACTGCCCATTGTGACACTTGTAATTAAGTTTGTTTTTACTTCTTACTTTTTTATGTATTATGTTGTGGCGTTTCAATTTACTGTAAATAATTATACTAACATCATACGTCATTCATTATATTATCTACATATCTATTACATCATTGTCGCTTGAGTGATATGGTCTAAAAAAGGGGCTGGTTGACTGAGATTGGACTGATGTCTGCACCATCCCGACCGATGGCCGCGTAAAAAAAAAAACTGCACCATTTTTGGTCATTGGCTTTTAGAACATCATCATTCATCATCATTTCAGCCGAAAGACGTCCACTGCTGGACATAGGCCTCCCCCAAGCACCTCCACTTCGACCGGTTCTGTGCTTCTCGCAACCAATGGGTTCTCCTGCGGATCTCATTTCTGATTCGATCACGCAGGACCTCTCCATTGCCCTTTGGGTGACTTTTAGCCTTCTTATAAGGCCCATTGTGAGCGACCACGTTTCAGTGCCATAGTCATCGCTGGCAACACGAACTGGTCAAAGACGTTCGTCTTGAATCAAAATCTATAACAAACTCCCAAACTGTATTAAGGATATCTCACCATTAAATATTTTTAAATTAAAGCTAAAAGAATTTCTCATAATTATGTAAAACATATTATTCATTTACTGAATTCCTTAATGATCAAATTATTGACTAAATTTTTTTTTTACTTATTCAATGGGAATTATATGACATTAATAATTATGCCTAATAATGAATTTAGTATGAAATTGACTAAAACTTGACATGTTATACATATTTTTTTTAACTTGAGAAATGTATATTGTATGCCCGTAATTATGAATGTAAAATGAGGTTGTCTAAAAAACCAATGCAATGGATTACAACCACCAATCAATTAATAGTGAAATTGTAATAATATTTTAAACATAGCCAATAATATTGACATACTATAAGTATAAATATTGTACACCATGGGGTGTGTTGTGGGGTGGGTGTGGTGGGTATGTTGCAGAGATACAAGAATGCTAATTGTAAGAACTGTCTTTTTACCTGTGACAAACAATATATAAATGAATTGAAAAGGACACTGTCTCAAATCCGTCAAATATTAGCGGATAACGCCAATAATTGAGTTGTTTTAAGCTTGGTCTGCCAGTAACTTTCATAGCTGTATTGTAAACTTAATCTTTCCTTTTTTAGGATGTAGCACCAAACGTGAATCTTCCATTGGTCTGTTCAAAATTGGTGTCAGCCGGTTTCTACTCCGGAGTTGTTGAGCTGTGCGTGGCGTGTGCGTCTAAACTGGACCCGCAGGACAAAGCTGTACATTATTACAAGAGCGATCAACCCTCCCAGGATAGGGAAGGACACTTTATTTATTATAGAAGGTAGAATACTCTCTTATTTTAAATTGTGTTACTTAGAATTCTTAATGCGACTATGATTGTGGTTGCATTATATTGCTTTGACAGAAACTGTTTATTGAATATCCCCCTAATTTGTAAAAGATGTCACAAACGATTTATTGGAAAAGGCAGGCATCTAAAAACTAAGGGTTATTTTATTTCTACAATCAATATTAAAATGCCAGATAGTTTGCCAAAATTTAGAAACCTTATCTGCACATGTTACTTCAAAAATCAGCATGAAATAGATGGCTTTCACTAACATGTTCTCCTGATATTGTTTAGAATGGAGATATACCGTGAAGTGTGCTCTGCCCTAGAGCGTTTGTACGAGCGTAGTTCGGAGGCGTCGAGCAGTGAACCCTCACCTCTGCGCTCACAACCTACCAACGACAACATCCTCACCATGTCACCTGCAGACGCTAACTACCAGGTAAACTGTCGAAATATTTTTATTAAATATATTTTAATTGATACAAATTTATCGATCTCTGTGACATATTTTTAATTAATTATGGTTTTGTTTGCAGGGAAGAAAATTGGTGTGGGAATGCCTCTCCCGTGATGACGAACTTTTACATGTGGCGGTGTACGAGTGGCTGGTATCGAAAAACCTGGGATCTGGTAACTTAACTCATTCATTACTATATGAAACTAATTTCCTGAAATTTATGATCTCTTCATGTTATGAAAAGTCATAGCGAAGAGAAATAATGATTTACTTTTTAAACAAAAACATAATTTATATTCTAAGGCGTATTACAGAATCTCACTCAAAACTCAGTTACATTGTATAATTCAGATGTATACGCTGTACTAAAGTAATTTAATTTCTATAACAAAGAGACCTAGAACGCTTCTCACGCTCGAGATTCTAGACTCAAATCCGGGTAAGACCCAATGTGGCTTTTTCAATTCCTATGTACTTTCTGAGTTTACCTTAGACATAACTGACATGGGTTAAGGAAACACGGTGATCAATCCTTCAATGGAGATTTATGAGAGAAGAGAGCTTTGGCCTGCAGTGGGACAATAAAAGACTGGTATAATTACTATACTATAACGAAAAAAACTCTTTGTCCAGAGCTGCTATCGCTCGGCACGGCGCCCCCGACGTCGCTGCGCACATACCTGCAGGCGGCCGCGCGCTCGGCCGCGCCGCCCTCCGCGCTGCACCTGCTGGACCTGCTGTGGAAGGTGCTGGAGAAGGGCGGAGACCACCTCGCTGCCGCTCATGTGCTGGAAGGACTTGCTACCAGACCTGAGTAAGTGGGCTTGGACGTTAATGTATAACAATAAAAATGTAAATATTTATATCATAAGTACATAAAAGATTTCACATAATATAAAGTTGCATCGTATGCGAATGTGCCACTCGGCGTCCTAAACACGAAGTAAAATAATTTTGGCGGATTTTCAATTCCTTGATGTAATGTTACTAATAAAAAGATCGACTGTGATAACTTGCATCCTTTGGACGTTGACGTCATTGTGAAGAGATTCCAGTAATTTAGAATTGTAACGCTGCAGGTCAGGTGCAACCCTAGCGCAGCGCATGTCGTGGCTGTCTGCGGGCGTGGTGTGCGTGCGCGGCGCGGGCGCGGGCGGCGCGGGCGGCGCGGAGCTGCTGCGGCGCCTGGAGGAGGCGGCCGAGGTGGCGCGCGTGCAGGCCGGCGTGCGCGCCGCCGCCGCCGCACTGCCGCAGCAGCTGCGCCCGCACCCACTGCACATGCAGCGGCTGGATGATGAGCTGCTTGAGATCACGCAGGTAACACACCAAATGACAAGTTTGACATCCTTCGGACCTCGATAGTATAGCGTCTTTATTTCGTTTTCGGTTTGGAGACCTTGTCAAACTCTAGATATTGATAACTTGAGGTGGTTAACTGTACGATATGTTTGTTTCCCAGCTTTACGAGGAATACGCAGACCGCTACAACCTATGGGAGTGCAAGCTCGCGATTGTGCAGTGTTCGGGACACAACGACGCGCTATTGGTCGAGAATATCTGGAGCAACATCCTGGCCGAAGCGGAGGCGGTTGCAAGGGGTCTTCCTACACCTGACGAGAGACTGGCCTCCGTGCTTAGCAAGCTGACCACCCTCGGCAGGGAATATGTCAACACGGGACACTGCTTCCCATTGTGTGAGTAATAATACAAAAATGTCTTGTATGGTTTTTTTTTATGCAATCATGATCTATTATGAGTATTTTTTTTTTTTTTTTCTTCCAACTTTCTTTTTATCTACAATCGGCTGTTTAGCCATGATTAGATGTGGTCTACTAGTGTGGAATTGTTTTGATGGCCATTCCAATGAATAGTCTCAAATCTACATGACACTTCAGTTCCTTTGATCGAGTTCCAGTATGTGCCATCTTTTGAGGCGTTTTATAATATGGTCTATGTCTTGGAGTAGATCTCTGGCTAGCAAGTTGCTGTGGTTGTTGAGTCTGTCTTTGTACTTTTTGCTGTAGTTGTTTACTTTTTCTGTAATGGTCGGCATTTCCAAGTATTATGAGTATACAGTGAAATCGCTTTTCGTGTCAGTCTGTGTGTCTGCTTAGTTATAAACTGCACGATGGATTTGCATGCGGTGTTCCATCAATAAGTATAGAGAATTTATTCCAAAAGGTTTATGTGTATAATACCTACTACGTTTTGTCATGATGTCATATCAGTAGTTTGCAGGGGAGGGGCGGATCGCTAGTTTTATTATAAAGCAGTAATTTGAACGTAATTTTCTTGTCAGATTTCATCGTGCGTCAACTAGAAATCATGAGCTGTAAACTTCAAGCGGACCGAGGGATGGTGTTAAGAACAATTTTAAATATCGGCGTATCGCTAGAACAAGTGCTGGATATCTATATCAAGTACGTAATCCTGCTATTCACTGAATAACTGCCTTTATCATAACATTTTTTTTTATCAATGTGGTCGATTTCTAGCATTGCCATCTAAATGCATTGTTTAATAATCATGGTATTTTATCCGAAGATTGGTGAGCGTAAACGAGCGCGTATGGCTGGGCTGCGGCGACGAGAGTCACGTGTGTCGCGCGGCCGCCGTGTTGCTGGACAGCGCGCGCGCCGAGCTGGCGCCGCTGCCGCCCGCGCTGCGGCGCCGCGCGCTCGCGCGCTGCAAGGACCTGCACGAGGCCGCCGTGTCCGCGCTACAGGTTTGTACGACGGCACGATGCCTGTGCTATGTTCAGTTCTCCAGCGCATATGCTTGTATATAATGTCCAAAATGCTTGTCTTGTGGATAGTCGAACTGACTCACGTCAGTAACGGTACGAGACTTATTCGAATCATTTTATTTAACAATTATATATTTAAAAAAATCTTGTAACAAGGAAGACATACGTGTATTTTTTTTTTTCATGATATTTGCTCTCCTGCATTCCTCGATCAAATTATTTTTATGCCTGATTATTTTTTCACATTTTCTATTTACGTTGTCTTATTGTTGGTTTGTTGTTTCTTTCCAGTCGCGGCCAAACACTCAACGTCTTATCGATCGGCTGTCTGTGGCGCAGGCACATTTGGACCGCATGGATTGAAACTATTTATAATTTGTAGCGTAAGGTATTATTTAAGTTTATACATGCGCACATTGCTCCATACAGAACAGCAAGATTTCTCAAGCCTTACTTCCGAAACTTGCGATTACTTGTTTCATATTGGATTAACTTAGCCATTATGTATTTGTTTATGCATGAATCAGAAATATGTATAATATATGTTTAACTGGTAAATTTTAGGTGTGCCTAGATAATAATTGGATTGCATAACAAAAATCAAAATACACATAGACTGACATACATTTTTTATTTAATGTTTTAATAAATTACTAACCATACAAAAAGTCATACAGTAATTATTATTAATTATGTAATTTGCTAATATATTAAACTATTGTCTGTTAACATAATATTTGAAGTGGCAGTGACATACAAACATTCTCCTCATACAATTATGTCAAATGTACAAATATGTTGAATCATGTGCATAATTATAAAAATAAGTGATTATGCATCAAAAGGCACGAAAATGGTTTCTATTTTTGTAAATAAATGAAGATGATTTAAGAACAATACTGACTGTGATTTATAATCCTTGTAGAACGTGAAATTATTAATGAGATCTAATATTTAAATTGATCGTAAATTAAAATTAGTCTATTTAGTATTTACAATCCCGATTCCCTAGGGGTGAAATAAGTTTGGAAACCGCCAGTAGTACTCAGCGTGTCCTTTAAATTAACAAAAGTTTGATATTAATGATAAATGAATAATGACGTGACTATGAGGAGTCTTCATCGAAAGGGTTTGTAGTTACCTGATGGCCTGGGTGATGATGATCATCATCTGGGTAAGAGTACACTCCGCTGTGCTGTCCTCCGCTGATGGTGGGTACTCCCACTGTATTCATTGGAGATACAGCGCTAATATATTGCTGTTTTGTGGGATCCCTCCCTGTCGAGTTTTTTCTTATAACTGTAGTGTAAGTAGGTGTTGACTTTATTGGCATGTCTTTAATTCTGGTTCCCGCGCGGTACGTGCCGAATTCGTCCGGAGGAGGCGGTAGCGAAAATCCATCTGAAGTTTGCGTTATTTCGGAAGTTTCATCGCTCAGTTCCTTTGCGAGTTTATGTCGCATTTTTCTAGGCATCGTGTAGAATGTGTTCATCTGAAAAAGGTACAATATGACAGTTACAATAATTTTATTTAAAAGTACCTATAATTATTTAAATTAAAAAGAACGAAACGACGTGTACCTACCGGTCTTGGAACATTGTAATTCGTCTCTGGTGGTAGATGCAAAACTAGATGATCACATAGTGCGTCCATTTCTCTCTTCCTGCTAATATTCTGCAAGGAGTGCACCCTGCAGGTGGTGTGTCGTGGTATGTCGCACTTGTTCGCACTCTCCTGTTCGGCCATGTCGTGCATATAGCGCGCCGAGTGGAAAGAACTTGTTCGACGTACATCGAAGTTCTTCGAGGGACGCCGCGACACTGCTCGTCGAAACGAATCGGTCCGTCGGACGTTGCACTCGCTGCCTTCATCGCTATCGTGATATGTTTCGCAATTTGATTCTAGAAATGTCAACAATATTTTTGTATCAATAAACTGTCGAGACTCAGGGTTCATGCAAAATACCGACCACCAGAAAGCCCGATCAAGTTTGTTTACTGAATCTAAAGTTTAACCTAATAATAATATAGCAAGATAGGTCGAAAAAAAAAACGACAAAAGACAATCGAGTGACTTGATCTGACTTTTGCCGTTTTGCCAACATATTCAATTCTAGTGACTGGGTTGTGAAGGTCAGATAAGCAGACGCTCCATGTAAAATACTGGTAGGTATTCAGCTGCATCCGGCTAGACTGGAAGGCGACCGAAACAGCTGGTAAAGGCTATTGATTCAATTCTATCTTAGGTTTATAAAAATCCGATTATTACCCCTGACCCACTGTTGCCCACTTTACCTTCAGTGTTATAAGCGCAGAGCGGCGGGTCGGCGTGGTCGCGCGGCAGGTCGTGTCGCGAGGTGCGCTCGTACGTGCACAACACGAGGCCACACGCCGCGAGCGCTACTAGAGCAACGCCGCCGCACAGTGCTAGTGCTAGGCTTGTTATGTTCTTCACACTGCTTGCTGTTACCTCCGGAACTAAACATAATGAAAGAGAATTGTAGTTTGTAGGGGAGTAATATTTTAGAAGAAAGTTAAAGGGATAATAAATTAACATTCATATAAAACAGATTTATGATCTGTGTAATTAAAGAATCGAAGGAAGTTGCTGAAAATCCTCTGAAATAATAATATTTATTTAATTAAGACAACTTAAGATTCACGACATATCCCTATAAAAAAACCCGCCGATGAAATTAAGCTTTAGTGTATGACTAATGATGATGATGAATTTTAGCATAGTAGACTATCAAATTTGAGTATTCACCAATTTCTTCACTGACTATGCTGTCCTTATCAATTTCTACGACTTGGCTGTCTCCTTTATCGTTGAAAGCGATAATAACGAATTTGTAGCTTTCTTGACTCGGCTCTTGTATCATGAATGTTGGTTCTAAGTTGATTATTGATACTAGTTGCTCTTCAGTGTCCACCGCTTGCACGAGGAATTTAAATTTCTGAAACACAACATAACATTTTCAATCGTTAAAAAAATGTTTACTAAACTAATTCTCCAAGGCGCTACATATCAAGTACTAGCTTCCGCCCGCGGCTTCGCCCGCGAGGTATGTCGATGTCCTTTCCCGGGATGCAATCTATCTCTGCTAAATTTTATCGAAATCCGTTGAGTACCTAGTTTAGGCGTGAAAAGGTAACATACAGACAGACAGACAAGAGTTACATTCGAATTTATAATATTATTATGGATTATAAATAGTCGATTATCAGCAAGTAAAACAACGCTCTATTCTAGACTATGTCAGTAAATATAGAACTGAGTTGTCCCATATTACCCATATAGTTTACTACCCAGTGTGTTTCGAAGTTTCTCACCTGAGGTAACCCCCCGTCATGCCCCTTCTCACACGTCACAATGATATCGTCCAATGTGTTCTTCTTAGCTTCACAATTTGTAGGAGGTCGAGGTATAGTTTCGTCTGTGACTAAGAAGGTGCACGGAGTATGGGTCAACCCTTTAGTGGGCACATCATTTTGTCCCCAACAGAAAACTGTGCCTGAAAAAACGAGTAGGTACGTAGTCAAAAAGAATATATTTTAGGGAAGTTTGTGGCTAAATAAACTCTGCAGTTCCATCCCTAAGTACTATTCGGTTATCGAGACTGCTCCGCGAAACGTAGAGTCCGTTGGTCCGATATTAGATAGAAACACGTGTTTACGGACAGTCTGAGGCCCGCAAGTCTAACTTACTAATCTAACCATAAAATATCTCTATTTCTTCCAAATGGAAAAAGCTCGTTATTTAAATAAAGCATTTTGTTTCTATCCAAAAGCGTTTGTCACTCAGCGACAAGCTACTATTAATATTGTGAAACAAAGTTATGTAAATAAGTTCTCCCAAAAAGAACCCCAACTTACTAAAAGCAGTTCCGTTAGGTCGTTCATACAGCAAGGTGCCTCCCTCAGTTTCAACCGTCTCGTGCGGGTGGTTCCTCAGAGTTGTGACGTTAACCGCCTCGTCGACTAACACCCAGCGGTACGACGCAGGCGCAGGGTTAGCTTTCACGCTACATGTCAAGTTTATCGCTTCGTTCTCACCAACGCCATATTCTACTATAGATTCATCATCGCAGTAAGCGGGATCTGCAATTTTTATTTGATGAAAAATAATTCTTTGTGTTTCGTTACTTGCGATGCTATGATTCACTATTGTACGAAGTGAAGGCTATAATAAAAGTATTTCTACATCGGTCCCTGAATGTTGTGAATGTTGTGATTCGTGACTCGCTCTCTATTTTGTGAATGTGGTTTGTGGCTTGATGAAGCACTTTCAGATGCTCAGACTAATGTTTCATTATATCAGTTAGTTTTTTTTTGTTAAATATTGTCTCTTACGTTCCCGTTACCTAATAAAAATATCGGAAGAATATGGAAAAAAAAGACGACTGGCCGATAAAACAAAAATTAAATGAAGACCTCAGATTCACAAATATCATAAAATTTTAATAACATAATTATTGCCAGAATCTTACAAGTGACATCGACGTTGATTGGCTCGCTGTACGTGGATCCCTCATTGTTGTTCGCGACGCATGCATATTCACCCCCATCATCTTCCGTTACATTCTTTAGTTCCAAAAACTGCTGAATTGTGTCTTTACCATCTTTTTCAGTATTGCCTACCATGTCTTCCTAGAATGAAATAAACTGATATTCTTTGCAGCAATTCAAATGGAACTCACTAAGTATACCTTTTAGGATTTTATCATTAGATAAAATCCTAAAAGGTATACTTAGTACTATTAAGTAAATTACCTTGTGAAAGAAGAGTAGCTCATAAACAGCAGGGTTGGCTTGATAGCTGCAAGCCAGTGACAAATTGGAACCTTTAACTACGGCCACTGTATTATTTTCTACGTCTGCATCGGTCACAACGATTTCTAGTACTGGTGGATCTGAAATTATTACGATGACGTTTCAATTACGCTTACCTACTTCATAAAGTAGTCTGAAAGCAGAAGTACTCGTATGTTGCAAGTAAAGGAACAGTCGTAGGTATCTCTGAAAATATGTACCAAACTATAAAAAAAATTATAACATTATGTTTATCTTTAACCGCAATCATAATGTTAATAATTTTGTTGTTGTTACAAAAAGCCGTCTAACTTGTTATGCTCTTATTTCATACTTCTTGTCGGATCACGAACACGGCTTTCGCAGAAACTTTCCATAGTGTTAGCGCTACCGTTTTCCTCGTATGCCATTACTCACATAGCACGGTGAGGGGTAGCGGTTGTGCGCACACGAACTGCTCGGAGTTGCGCCGATGCGCCGGCGCACAGCACGTTATTGTTGACTCATCGTACTTCCGGTCTATCGTCAGCTGGATCTCGCTTGCCACGAGCCGCTGGGATGGGTCCATCTGTGTGGGTTACAAAATGATTAAAGCCAATTATCACGATTAACGTCACCGGTAGGTACGCTCACTAGATGACTTTGTTGCCGACTCATTTGTTGGGCGAGGACTACAGAAGTTAGGTACATGTAGGTATGCATTTTCCATTTTGCAGATTACAGCATAAAGACCGTAATTGGTGGCGAGGTTTTGACCAATTGCCGGGCAATATCTCAAATTCGGCCACATTACAATTAATATAGGTACCTACTCTTACAGTGGATAACAAGCCAACAATACCTTACCCGATCAAAAACATTATTCACAATCATGGTATGACAGATAAATAAACGCATCAAGCGCATATCACTCACAGTAATTTTCTGCTCCAAGTTGAGCAGTCGATTGTCGGCGAGCCGCCACGCGATGGGCGGCAGGGGGCGCGCGCCGAGCACGCGGCACTGCAGCCGCAGCGCTTCGCCCGCGCGCACCCGCCCCACGGCCCCGTCCGACTCCGGGCCCTCGCTCCGAAGGGACACCAAGTCGGGCGGCACTTTGATTGATAATTTTATTTGAATTAGGAGAAGAAATAGGGTATCTAACCGAGCAGGAGAATTGCCGTATGACGGGTGATGTGCAGGTCAAGGTAACAACAACTAGGTACTTAATAGTTGAAGCACGCAAGGTACAAAATCGCTCGACAGTTTACTTTGTGTTCAACAGTGAACTACTATATGTATATAAGAGTGTATACTTCAAACGCAAGTATATAAACCTAGTGGATTTATAAATCATCAGATTCTTCAACATATGCCTATTGGAAAACGACTCACGAGTAAAGAAAGAAAGAAAATACGTTTATTTGCGACAAACATGACGCATAAAAATAAAAGACTCAAACAACAGAAAAAACAAAAATAACAATAGTCACGGCGAGCAATTAGGGAATCCTCGTGTACCTAGGTATGATAATTTAGGTACGGAGAACAATTTCTGCGAATGCAATAAACTGACTAGATAAGTCGCTTCTAGCGCCTACCTTCAGCCAGCATAGCTGGAAAGATAACAGAATAATGTTGTTTTTATAAAATATAATATAGCTTTTGCCCGTGGCTTCGCCCGCATGGAGGTCGGAAATTATCCCAAGTGAACTTACCTACTATATGGGATAAAAAGTAAGTATTGTTTGTGTGTCCTAACCCAGTTATGGTCTATCCGTGTGCCAAATTGTTTCCAAATCATCAGCTATTAAGACGTGAAAGGTAACATCCACACAGGAGTTGCTTTTGCATTTATAATATTCATAAATTATTATTATGGATGAATTACTTACAATACATATCTATCGTGATGTCTATAGACAGCGGCGGAGTTTTCTCGTTATTTTTGGCGAAACAAGTGAAGACTCTGCCGTGGTCCTCGCGCTGTAGCGGACCGTATATGAGGTCGCTCCGCACGCGGTGTTCCGACAGTGGAGTGAGCGTGTTCTTCAGGAGACGTTGCTCTGTCCACCATGCCAGTGAAGCCAGCGGTTTACCTATCACATTGAGAATTAATATTGACGATTAAGGCTACGGAAGTATTAAGAAACTTCTGTAAATAAATAGTTGCTGCTGTGAATCGAGACATGACGACAAGAGGATTCACAGCAGCATCTATTTAGCTCATCAGGATAAGCTTTAGGTAGAAGCTTTAACATGTTAGAGATAGGTACATAGTTAAATAGGTAGGTATCGGCAACACCTAACAATTTTGCAATTGAAATCCAAAACTATCCAGCTTAATGCCATGTCTTTCTGTTACTGAAGAAGGAACTTTTTCCTGCACGTTTATGCAATTACCGCGACACCACATCACGTTAACGAACGCTCCATTAAGATCGGTGAGTTGATTACATAATCACTGAATTGACTGATGTTACTACACATTGAGAGCTCGAGCAAACGGAGATCAGTCAATCGTTCCACTTCATTCATGAATCATGCGCAATACCTACGTAGGAAAGTTACTGATTCCGTTGACTACGGTCAAACCATCCGGTATCGAAGATCGTGAAACCTCTCGATTGTTCTCTGCCCGGACATAACACGACAGGCAGAAGTTTCATGGCTACACAAAATACTATTTATCTTTATATGGTCCAGAGCTCTTGGCTCATTCTGTACAAACTACTTACAAACAGTTATAGCGTTACCTCCATAAGCCACGCAGGCGAGATGAACCGTGTCCCCCACGTAGTAAGGTCCCACGTTCTGGCTTGTGTTGACACCAGCGCTGGCCTTGGCCACTTGAGTGCCGTTCTCATGCACCACCCATAGATGACGCGGTGGTTCTATAATTTTAATGGTGTAAACAGCAGATTCTCTCGTAAGTATAGAACATGGTTAAACGATAGAAGTGTCACTAACAAGTAACAATAGAATTAAGTCAAAAATATGGTAGCCTCGTTTTATACAGGGGATTTAAGTTTCTGAATAATGGCTAGGTTTAGGCCTTCCAAAAAAAAAAACACTACTAAAAGTAGGTTCTTAGAAATCTTGAGAAATAGGTACCTATTTTATCTACATGATAAACTAAATAGTTTAAAGATAAGTAAATACTTATAGGAACTACATGTCTGCCTAAACAGCAGGTACCTATTAGCTAGATTAGTTGTCCAACAATCGTGATGAGTCTAATGCTAAAATAGTGTGATGTCAGTACATAGCTAATTATTACGCGATTAATGCTATAATGTTTACGCCGCGCAATTGTTTAATAAATGGAACGAGCAGTTCCGGCGCAGTCAGCTTCCTCATTAGCCTCGTGGACCAATTAACTGAGCCGCGGCTATTCTGCGGGATAGGTAAATTTCAGTTCGACTCGTTACAGAATACCTTTATTCAGTTCACGTGAAACGAAAAAAAAAAAGTATTGTTTTCGCGTCTACAATAACTTAAGTGAGTTGTTGACACGTTTAAATGAAAACTGCAAGGTTTGTCGTAATTATTTGCATGACTTTACAAAGTGTAAGGTAAATCCTGAAATCTCTTATTAGCTTCTAAAGTAGGTAGTTGAATTGAAGAAAGAACTGCACTACAGATAGGTGTATGGCCAGATAATGATACACTATGGCTCATCTGACAAGAGTTATATGACATAGCTCACTCGTCCACATTGATCCTATAGTCATGCAGCTATGTGCATGAGCAATTTGCAGTCACATGTCACGGAGATCAGCGCATAAAGACGTTAACAGTTCAAACCGTGTGTTACGTTAATTTTAGAAATTGCTACGGTTGGTAGTCTGTCAAATCATCTGTCCTTGACCTTCTGTTGTTACATTGCGCGATTCCAAGCAAAGAAATCAGGGAATTCCGCGCCAGAGGACAGCATATCCACCTATTTGTAGTGTGATTATACATCCTATAGGTAGACAGTTAATTATGATATGTATTATACATCCTATAGGTAGACAGTTAACTGCTGGGTGGCTAATTGCGTAACACACTAACAATCACAATCTGTATCATTTTGAAGGATATAGCTAATCCATTGCTTCGTGTTCGAAAAAATTGGTTGCTAAACAACGTACCTAAATAACGTAATGAATGTAGTTGAACTGTCAAAATGAAAGCCATTGCTACTGGTAGTGTGTTACAATGCGTGCCACGAAAGAAGAGACTTGACACACCACGTGGTTTGACATGCGCAGTACACGATTTTAGGTATCTTTAGCGGTATGAGGTCTGAGTGCGGGACGGGACCGGACGTCATAGGGGCGGCGGAAAGAGCGGGGGAGGCGGGGTCAAGTCTCATCTTTCGTGGCACGCATTGTACGTAATTACCCCGCTGAATTTAGTTACGTTACCGATAACAGCGAGTTGAACGTAAGTTTTATGCGCAGGACTGGCAGCGAAGTCTGCGAGGCAGGTATAGACGCCGGCGTCCGATGGTCGTACGGTGACTATCTGCAGCTTGTCTTCCCCTGTGGTGTCACCCGTCACCAGTCGGTAGCGGCCGCCTCCTGCCGAGGTGGTGCTCTTGTCGCCATCGCGGAGGTCACGACTGCTGATGCAAACCACGTAAACGGTCACAAGTTCCTAATTTTAACTTAATTGATAGGTGGGTCAAAGATAAGTACCTATAGAATAATCTCACTCTTACACAGTAGGTAGGTACCTAAACCTGGTCGTACTTAATTATTTATTCCTCCTTCGGGTCTAAAGATATTAGGAACTTTGAAAATATCAGCTGGTCGATTCTGTAAAAATCTCACCGTGAAGATTTAGGTGAAGTGAGTTTATTTTTTCTAGGAATTGACACTATTGACAGCTCACTCCACGCTCATTTCACCTAAGTTTTCACGGTGAGATTTCTACAGAATAGAACCGCTGATCCGGTAACCGGCAAGAAGAGTAGAAGGGCAGAGGCATGCCTGTGGTAATGCTATAGGCAAAGTCGCCTCATTACGATTCACAGATAATATATGTGACGATACCGTAGAAATTATAATATTACTAGCTGCGCCCCGCGGTTTCACCCGCGTAAATGTCGATCCCGTGGGAATATCGGGATAAAAAGTTATATATGTTAATCCAGGGTGTCAGCTGCCTCCATACAAAATTTTATCAAAATTGGTCGCGCCGTTTGAGCGTGAAGAAGTAACAAACATATAAACACACACACACACTCACAAACTTTCGCCTTTATAATATTATTGTGATAATGTCCAACTAAATAAAAATAGTTTTGCAGAGATCACCTTCCAGCTTCATCAGATATGTAGCTGAATGCTACCTAATGATAAATAAATCAGTAATTACCTGTAAAATGCGGTAGATGAACCGTTTCTGTACCAGGCAAGTATATTGAGCTTGTCGTTGTCTTTCTCCGCGGTGATGTTGCATGGCAGCTCCACAGTCTGCCCCACTACACCGTCCACTACGGTCACCAAACAAAAATACAAAATGGCTGAGTAAAATCTAGATACCTAGATAATCTTTAAACCAAATTCCATGTTTATGAAATACGTAGAAACAACACCATTATAATTAGGTACCTATGTCGTTAAAAGTTTTTGGTAAATTATTATGCTGACCGTTTTTATGAAAAGTTGTCAGATAAGTACCTACCAGACCAGATATATCGATACCTCTGGGCTCAAAGGGCGTAGGTATAGCACATTATTTTATGGTAAACTTTAGCAAAGTGAGTTTTCGTTAACCCCTTTACAAGTCTCTGCTACAGCTATAAATGACCAAGATTATGTCTGGACTTTAAAGAGACTGTGACCTCTGAGATTGTTTCGGCCTTTCTTCTCAGAGTAGTCAGATAGGAAACGCCAACCTCATCTAGTTTAAAAAAAATTATTGACTTGTAACAGTGTTTGTACAGACGCCAGCAAATCAAGCTACCCGAAACTGTAAAATTTTCCCAATCAAATTTGAACCTTATACTTTAGCGATAAAGTTGAAAATCTATTAAAGAAATTTGACAGATTGTAGTAGCTTGATGTGCTGACGTCTGTACAATCCTAATCTGTAATCACTGTGATCAGAATATATTAAGAAGGTACTAACCAATGATTAATATCTATCTATAAATTTAGTTAACTAGAGAGGTAGGTACAGTTGGAACTTTTCGCTGCTATCCGCATTGATTAATTCATTTGGCTATTCCATTTCTTTTTGTCGTTATAAGTGTACCTACATATAGGCTATAGGGAGCTTGGTCAATAAAACTTAGTCTTAAATTATAGCAAGCAACTTTTTAAATTGCATCTATAAATAAACGTCGTAGATGTTTAGGGTGAAAACCCCAACCCGGATCAGACAACCTTTAAAAATATTTAAAAATTTCATCATTTTTGTCTGACGATGTTTTCCCCACGTTAAAGACCGGTCAACCCAATGCCCGAAATATTTAATATTTACTGCTTCCTGTAACCGCACAACACTAATAATAACTTTGACTTAGAGAATCTATTTAGACCTTTCTTAAAAAACACAAATGTTATAATAAGTACTTTTAGAGGGTGAGGAACATTTAATTTTTCCAATAACTATTTCTAGCTGAATGGAGAACATGACAAGCGGATTAATTTTTTTACCTATAACATAAATAATTGCAAAATCATCTACATATTTAAACAAAACATGATTTACCTATTTCTTGAATTACAAATACGCAACAACAACAAGGGAGATAAAGGGTCACCCTGAGCCAAACCACGACCATGGGGGCCTAGAAAGGCCACTTTGGCGAATCATAAAAGGATAACGTTATGAATCAAAATATGGCGAAGACAGTCCGTGTTTTTCTTTTTTTCCGCTGCACTACGTATGTATAATTAAAGAGATAGGGATTGGATTTGGATTGGACCGATTAGTATTTTAGCACAGACAAAAAAAAAAATAACTGAAAAATCCTTCATCAATGGTAGGTATGGTGAATCGATTAACTTAACAGTTAACTGTCCATTACGATTCATAATGTTATCGTTTTATGATTCGCCAAAGTGGCCTTTTGAGGCCCCCTGTAGGTACTCCTTGATTGTGACGTCCAAGTTATCTTATTTAATTTTAAGGAATCGCTTAGTAAATTCCACAAATAAGTAGGTAAATATTTGTGAGTCAACTCCCAACGTATCTAAAATAATAAGTGTACCTACATTATTAAGTATAGGCATTGTCTATGTCAAGGAAGCACGCAATGGTATTAAGATTTTTTGAAAATCCTGATTGGACTCTGGAAACAAGACCCTGAAAGTAATTAGCTAATGATCATATCCGGCAAAATACTCAGGCGGAGCTTGCTTTCCTTGCGAGAAATAAAATTCTTCCGATAGCCACAACTGATTAGGTAATTAGAACCTTCTTAATTTCCTATCCTTAAATATTATGGGAAAACAAAACGATTCTGAAGACATTTATTCTTCTACTCAAATAATGAATTTGTATTGATAGGTGGGTATAATACACCGCAACTCGTTTCAAAGTTATGACTATGAGATATTATTTTGTAACTGAAAACTTTGGTTTTCAGTCGCAATTATAACCACCTATGTACTACCACCTATCTACTTTTTTCTGATCAAGATTTTACCTAAGTGTTCATAATAAAAGTTTTGAGGAAGATATAAACAGATAGGTACTTACCCTTTTCATAGATTTCTTGCGCACATAAACAATTCAATAACGTAACAATCACCGTTAAATATATAAAACAATTCATTTTTACACAAATATTATAATTGTTTTATTACACATTACAAAATTCGTAGCCCGAAATTTCACAAGGCGAAGAGGGCACGTCCCGATTGGGCGCAACGGACACGCGTTTCAATTGGCGTGCTCGGCCGCAATAACGATATCGCCGGTCCAGGGAGCGCGGGACTCCGCTACCGGCCGGCGTGCGCGGTCCCCGAACGCTTCCGGAGCGCCCGCCTGTCCCCGCGTGTGACGTCACGCCCGCCCTGCCTGCCTGCCGAACCATCATTTACCTTACACTTTTTAATTGGGGAGGTCAAAACAATTGGGTCACTTCATCTGGATTTATTTACTGTACAAACTGGGAAACATTTTATTTCTGGTAGTTATGCTGTTTCCGGTTTGCGCTGACCCTTTATACTCCTTTGTGTGCACTTGTTATCGGCCGAATGACCGTGTAAATTACGAATTTGCAGCCGGCGTATAACCGTCGGGACTGTGCGTCAGGGGCGGAGCGAATGCGTTTTTGTTTATGAAACGCATTAACGAATCGAGATCAATTCTGCCACGGCAAAAATCGAGGGATTTTAGATTTAACAACGGAAAAATACATAAATATATTTAATTTTTATTATTCAACAAAACAGCCTAGTTAGACTTCAATGGTATGTTTTAAGTATGTTAAAGAATGTACAAAATTGGATTCCGAGAACACACAGGAACATTAAGGCTAGGAGGTAGTTGTTATAAAGTTAAGAACAAAACTAATCAAGCTGTTTCAGGGACCGAGCAAATAATACTGCCAACATAGCAATCACAGCACTACCAATTGTGCCAACTATAATCTTCTTTTTTGTACTGCGTCCTGTGTTTGTCTTCATCTGAAAATAAATTGTGAAATCAATTAATAGTAGACCTAACACTTAGTTTTAATCAGTATGTGCTTTTAGTAATTACTTTGTTCTGTCATTTCAATAGTTAATATTTATTTACATTCTACAATGTGAACTTAGCTGTGGTCAGCTTGGCAAAAAAATTATCATAGTGGACCCTGTCGGGCAAAGCAAAGTAGAAGAGAGCTTTAACCCTTTGTATACCGGAATGTGGATCCATGCAAAACACAATGGCATTTTAATTGTTTCTGTAAATTATGGCAACCAGTTAATTTGACCTTTACCTTCAAATGTGTGTGTACTGCATTGTCCATCGAGTTTAATATGGTGACAATTTCATTTAAAGTGAAGAGTGCTATGTTAGATGCATATTTGTCTTTGTAAAGCAAACAATCTGATAATCTCTTCGTTTTGGTCAGAACCATATTGCTGGCAACCATGCTTAAATGTATTCTATGGAGAAGTAGTGCACACTCCTCAAAAACTTCAACTATCTCCATTGGTCCAAGATTTGACCTGAGGAAGATTTAAGAAATAATAACTCATTATTATTAGTGAAAAATTATACTATTATGTATTTTTTTTGTTAATCTAGTCCTATTTTATGAAGAAATAATGCTTTATGTAGATTTCTGTCATAAAACTAATAAGGTACTCTTGAATTTTGTTACTAAATATATATTACCTATTCAAACTAGCAATGGATTTAATTGAATGGATTGGAGTTATCTGCACTCATTACCTATCTCTTTTCCTGTTTTTAATATAACTAAGTACTTGGTTGTCCCAGTGTGTGTTTGTATTGATGGATTTTGACCTAAGAAGTTGACTATAAAATGATGAGAAGTGATTTATTGATTTATAGTTAACTAGCTGTCCTCGGCGGTTTCACACGTATGAGTGTTGATCCCATGGGAATATCGGGATAAAAACTATCCTCTCCTTTCCGAGGATGCCATCTATTTCTCTGCCAAATTTTATCTAAATCCGTTCAGTGGTTTAGGCGTGAAAAGATAACATACAGACAGACAGAGCTACTTTCGAATTTATAATATCGTCGTTCATATTGCAATTTGTTCAATGTCAAAAATTTCAATTTTTTTATTATTTCTCAGTTATGCTTTAATTTTAATTATGAACGCGACCGAAAAAATGTTCAGTGTCATCTACCAATAGGAAAGCGGCGTTTAAAACTTGCAATATGTCACGTGATCGACTCGGCAGTAAATCTTATACGCCAAATTGTTCTATGTCAAAGTTTGAGCGGCAACGGATTTTTGCACTGAGAAAAAACAAGTGAAAATTATTAACCAAGTTATAAATTGTGCTTTGTTTCTGAGGTAAGCTGATAATTATCATAAATTACGTATCACTGTGTGCTAGTTTTAGTTGGTTTTCGTTTATATCCTGGTTTTAATTACACTTATGAGAAATCTTACCTAACTTTTAACAAAAAGCGCCGTGAGTCCGCCATTATAGTGCTTCTTTTTGCTGTTAAACGCTTAAGACCTTTAGTGTCACGAATCTATTAACAGATAACGTATAAACATAAAAAATATTTGTTTATGTTGGCCTTTTTTGTAAATAATGTCAATATAACAATAAGGCCTATGTTGCAATACGTAGTTACAAACACAACATAGAACCTTTTGAATTTTGCTTTGGTTTTGTATGCATGGCTTGGCGGTTGATTGTTGCATATGAATAACAGAAGAGGAAGGCGGTTAAAACAGTTAGCTACAAGTTTCTTTCAACACCCTCACCAGCAGTGACTGAACGAAGCTACTGGCCAGATGTTGCAGATGAATAACACAAGAGGAAGGCGTTTAATACAGTTAGCTACAAGTTCCTCTCAACATCCTCGCCAGCAGCGACTGAACGAATCTACTGGCCAGTTGTATGAAGATGAAACTCTGCAGCAGTGTGACACGTCTAGCGAAGAGGTCTTGTTCGAAGAAGGGTCGTCTTCTGACTCGGACTACGAGCCAGAAGAAAGTAGTTTTGGCTTTCTTTCTAATTCATTAGAAGAAAGTACGAGCTCCAACGAAGAGGTCCTTGATAAGGAAACAGGAGTGCTTACTCGTAAGGATACTCACAAAAGGAAACGCAGTCGTAAGGGTCAAGCAGATCAAACGAAATGGAAGAGATTAAGAAACTCTAAGGCTAGGTTACAAGGTAAACAGTATGAAGGTTTTGAGAAGGATAGGAATGGAAAATACAAACAAACACTGTTGAGACCAGCTAAAGGCTTATAGGAAACATGTGGTGGGCATACCGAAGTGAAACATGGGGGACCGAAACAAAGGTTTGAATGTGAAATGTTAACCGAACCGATCCTTGAATTTGTCTAATGCTCTAATTGAATTATCAGTCGAAAATAACATAATCATCGAACAAAAATACCTCGAAGTTGGGCACACCCAGATGGAGGTCGACTCGATACATAGCAGCATCGAAAGAAAGGTGCCACCTCATCGAGATATTTTCATACCTGGAGACTACATCAATATAATAAAGAGCGCAAGAACCAAGCCTGAATCGTATAAAGTAGTTTGTCTAAGCTACAGTGATTTCAGCAGGTGTGAAGGTGGTAGATACTCCAGCATTCGACCAGGAAACAAAAAGGGCGATCCACTTGTAGTCGACATTGTAAGCCTGCAATATAATCCAGATGGGATCATACGGTATAAGTTGGACTTTAATGACGACTTCAAAGAATTACCGCGTCGCTCAAACAAAAACTACACACGAACTGGTAATACTGCCCTTTATCAATCATTTATCCCTATTGACACCACAAAATTTATACATTTACAAGAATTAAAACCACTGATTCCTAAAGATTATCACCCTTTTTATGACTCCTTGGAACATAATTGTTCAGATCCTGATGCCTGTCCTCATAAACGAAATAATTAGTATGCGATGGTCCAATTGTATACTAATTATTAATTATTACATTCGTTACATCACGTTATTCATTTTACCCTGCCATTTAAATATAATTCGTGAATTTTAAAATAAGTTCAATTTAATTTTGTTTTATGGTAACAACATTTAAGTTTGTCAAGAAATTTGCGTCAATTTTGTTGTTTATTTTTCTTATGTATATTTTTGATTGTTCCTACTTTAATTATAAATAACTTGAATAAATATTAAACGTGTTATATGAAATTATCTGTGTATTATTTCATACAAATAAACTATCAATATGTTACATGTCATAAATTTTACGTCAATTGTAGTTACAATAGGTTCTATGTCAAATTTCTAACAAAATATATTTATTTATGAAAATTTTAAAATGCACATTTAATAGAACACAATAGTTAGGAAACATTTATAGGTAAAAAACATTTTGGTATCATAAAAGATTTTTTTTCAATATGCTGTTTTTTTACTCTCCTGTAAACTTGTCATTTTTGACATAAAACTAATTGCAATATGAACGACGATATTAAGTATGGATTAAAATGATACAACACAAATTAACAAAGAAACAAAAAAAAAACGAACCCAGTGTTAGTTGGGAAAATATTAAAAACTTTTACACTGGATCAGTTATAACCTACCTAATGAAGAAATAGTGTATGGGTGATAGGATAATGATGTATGTTTGATGCTGATATTGTGTAGATCTCCTACATTAAATTTTTGGTACTTACGTGCAGACAGTGGTCTCATCGTATGCAGGAATTAATTTGGCACGTTCAATGATTTGTGTTCTTATTTCTGGTTCAACAATACCCAACCTCGTTAGATCTTCGTCTGATAATTCTGATAACCCATACTGGTCAATGTTTTGTTTTCTGTGTGCAATAAAAGTAAACAAAATTAAGATAAAGTACCTAAATCTAAATAATAATAAGTTTCATTGTTAAACGATCTTACTTGAATATATCGATATATTTTTGAGCGCCTAGGCCGCAAAGTATCGAGCTTACGGTCTCTTCAAACTTTGCGGAATCTATCTCATCAGTTTCCAGTACTGTTTCTGTTTTCTCAGACATCGTCGTTTTATTTTTATTAGCGACTATTTTGTCGCGTCGCGACTGGGTGAGATAAAAAATTAAATTGTCAATAAATAATCTTAATCTTTGACATTGACGTTTTGAATCCGTTCCGTTTATAGGCCGCATTCCGAATTAGCTGTAATCGCTCACAGCACTCACATCATCTCACATGCGTTTCGATAAGGATATTACCGACGACACGGTTGGCGCAGTGGCTGAGCGATCGACTGCTGCGCTGCGTGTCGCGGGTTCGATTCCCGCACGGAACAAATATTTGTATTGCCTACAGGTAGTTGTTCCGGGTCTGGCTGTTTGTGTATGTGAATTTAAATGTTTGTAAACGCACCCACGATACAGGAGTAATTCCTAGTGTGGGGCAACGAAAAAAAAAATAATAATTACGATTATGACAGCTGAGGGCCGTCAACAATTCGGAACGCTCGTAAACGCGCTCACAGTGCTTATTCAATGTCAAAACTATATTACAGTATTTCTTTGTATAAACACCACATTTCTTCTCTTTCTTTGTTTAGGTGGCGACGGTCATCCAGAAACACAATTTCGAAAATGCCACGTTAGTTTTAAAGATATGATGCAATTCAAAACAAAACACACTGATACACACGCACACACGCACTCTAATTTTTGACAGCGCTCACAATGATATCAGTATAAGGCATGGTCGGCGTTATCGCAAGATGGAGCATGTCATGACGTCATCTATGACGATTCACGGGACATCGTTATCACGCTCACGCTAATTCGGTACGGGTTTAAGCACGCTCAAATCGATTATTTCCCAACTCGGAACGCAGCTGTAGTTTGACGGTGAAAATTAACGCTACGTTTCACGTACAAACGCCAGCACATCAAGTTAGGTACTAAAATCTGTCAAATTTCTTTAATGGATTTTCAAATTTATCACTACTGCATAAAGTTCAAAGATGATTGGGAAATTTTGACTTTGCTTGATGTG
The DNA here is from genome assembly GCA_927399505.1 of Luperina testacea. Taxonomy (NCBI): domain Eukaryota; kingdom Metazoa; phylum Arthropoda; class Insecta; order Lepidoptera; family Noctuidae; genus Luperina; species Luperina testacea. The sequence continues at coordinate 10,823,800 of OV656758.1, forward strand.
CTGGCGTCTGTACACATACATTATTATTTGTGGGCTGGCAATCTCACACATCCTATTCTGTATGATACATGTTATATAGGTAGGTACTGTAAGTGTGATCCTGATCAGCCAGTGGATTTTGTAAAAATCTCATTGTGAAAACTTAGGTGAAGTGAGTCTGTTTTTGCTAGGAATTAACACTATTGACAGCTCACTCGACGCTCACTTCACCTAAGTTTTCACGGTGAGATTTTTACAGAATAGTACCGCTGTGGCGTAGCTTGTACTAGAGGGGGGCCCTGAATCAAAAATTTTTGGGGGCCCTTTTCACCGTTCCTTTATGTTTTTTCTTTTGGAAGTCGTCATGGATACCCTCCGTCTGAGAAGAACGGATGTTGCCGTCGGACTCCTACCGAAAACCCCCATTGTTTCTTCCAGTAGGGTCGGGGGATACTGATACATTCGCCGAACCCCTGACTCGGTGAAGCTATAAAGGATAAAAGGAGGGTATTGTTTTTACAAAATAAATATGAAAGCATACTGACTTGAAAGGAGAAGGCTAACAGCCGCACGGGTCGATCGATCAAGTTAAGTGGCAAGTCAAAATTGACTGACAAAGAGCAAAGTATATATACTTGCCTAATTATTTTTGGATCTGCAATAAACCATATCTTTTTGAATACGTATATCAGCTTACGAATTCTATTATTTAGAGCTTCTATAATGTGGTTTGAGGGAAAGGGTTTCATCTATTACTAGCTGACCCGGCCTCGCGTTGCTGTGGCTAACGTTTTTGTGCAATAAAATAATATTGAGATTATAAATGGAGATGTGAGCTATCCTATCTTTCAAGTTGGATCAAACTGCACACGGTGTACAAATTTGATTAAAATCGGTTAAGAGCCCCTATCATTTTTGGCGCACTATTAGATTAGGTAATTATAGGAGCGCAGTGTGTCTGTGTGCGTTCGAACTATAAACTGATAATCGTAGTGTGCGTTGAAGCGGGAACAAATAATCTTGGTCCGTAACCGCTATTATTAGCACTCCATAGTTTTACTTACTAGATTGCGTAATACTGGATGGATTTTATGGTGATTATGACATGTTATGTTCAGGTACCCTATAAAAATATCGTAACCTATTACGGCATTCACTATAGTACTCGTAAAACCAAATTATAAAGTGTGACCAGCGTATTATAAGGTACGTCTGAAACGAATTACACGTGTTATTGTTTACGTAATACAGAACGACGGGGAGGTCTGTAGTATCCCCTCGCCATAAGACCGCAGACCATGAGAGTATAGTATAGCAAGTCATTTTGTCCTATTTTATAAAGCTAATCACTTTATTTGTATAGAACAAGGAGAAAACGAGCGGGGCATGGAGAAAAATTACTTTAATATTGAAGATAGCTTTATTCAAATGAAACATTATTTTGTTTATCCAAAAGTACAATACAAACATTAATATGTATGAATAACATTAACAAATCACAAAGTGTCACACTATTGACATAAAAAAATAAATATTCATACAGTCTCAAAACTGGTTAGGCGTAGTACAAAATCACTCGCGATTCAAGAATTACGACGGGAGCGGCGAACGTCACAGGCGACACAGGTCCGTCGTCTAGAAGCCTTTGGGCGCGACTGAATGCATCGAGCGAGCGCATCGGTTTATAAGGCATTATTTAGATATTTTACTACAATTAAATTAGTAGTCAAAATAAAAATATAAAAATTGAGTTTGGTAGATAAACATCTCAAATTTTAAAATATTTAACACTTTTTGTTATTTTCAATAAATTCTTACGCGTAGACGACGGTTTTGCACATGACTTTATTGGGATTTTTCAGCGTAGTTAACATTTTTTTACAGGTACTAATACATTAAACTTAAAAAAAATAAATCGTAGACTTACTAATATATTATATGCCTAGTATTTAGGATTTTTTTTCAGATCGTTATTTGCTACCAGTAAGCTAAAAAAGCAATCGAAAAACTTGGTGTTTCGTGATTACGTAAAAACGTGTGTTTGTTTTTTATTTTTTGGAATTTATATTAAGTAGTTATCAAAAATTAAATTCGTAGACTTACTAGATAGATAGGTGATAAATACTTGTGTATTTTTAAAAAAACTAGATAACTTAAGGATACTGAGAAATTTGCGCTGAAAAAAACTGATTTTTCTGTTTTTAGTCCGCGAAATTGTTAGGGGCTCTTAAGTAGTTTAGGAGTCCATCGCGGACAAACATCGTGACACGTAATTTATATATATTAAGATAATGCCCAGGTATTTTATTTTATCTGTCTTTTTAATATTAGGACACTTACACTGGCTATCTACAGGGACTGGGCAACAATGAGCATGCAATGCTGAGGGGGATCTTTGATATTTGCTTGCGAATCGAACCTTAATGTAATTTGTCTTCTCTGCGTTTAGGGTTAGTGAGTTATTTTGAAGCCATTTATTTACAATGTTGAATCCGTGTTGCGCAAGATTTTAGACTTCATTTTCCTAGTCAGCCGAAAAAAGTAGAGCAGTGTAAGTTATTATCAGTCAGCGTAAGTTATGATAGTGCCATGCTCTAGCTTTAGATTGCAAAGGTCATTTATGTAGATCAAAAACAGAGTGGGCCCTAAAATACTTCCTTGAGGAACACCAAAATACGTGTTTCTTTGAACAGCGCTGAGAACATTGACAATCTTTACGCACTGGGAACGATCTTATAATAACTTGTGAACATTTTCAGCTGGGTGCCTCTTACACCCATGATCTCAAGCTTGCGCAACAGGTTTGGAATGGAAACTGTGTCAAAAGCTTTGGCGAGGTCCAGGAAAATTCCTACTGTGTGGTTACCCTTGTCAAGTTCTTGCACTAGAAAGTCAGTCAGATGGTGTACCGCATCAGCAGTTGAAAATTTAGGCTTAAATCCAAAAAGCCGCTCAGACAGAATTGATTTATCATCCAAATATTTAAAAAACCTTTTGTTTATAATTTTTTCTAATATTTTTGACATGGAAGGCAGTAAAGAAATAGGTCTGTAATTCTTCACTTGCTCTTTGCTGCCTGATTTATAGACAGGGACAATTCTGAGACACTCAGGGAAACATGTTGAAATGCCCTTGAAATTTTTGATAATTTTATTCGATATGTTATCCCAGCCAACTGCAGTCTTCTTTCAAGGTCATAATTATACTTTCTACCTCAGTCTCGTCAGTATCTAGCAGCGCAAAGCAGTGCTGCATGTTAAAGGAGTTCTCATTGAAAATTATTTGACCCTGTATACAAACATCTCACATCGTACCTACCTACTCATTTGAACGAAGATGCGATAGGTAGGTATTATCAAGCCAATACCTAACCAAGACAAATTACGCGACGACAACGGTGTAAAAATAAAACAACTAACTCAAATCTTCATTTTTTATTTTTCTACTTGCCCAGATACATTGATACATACAATACTTTGTACAAACTTTGTTCTACTCGTCTACGAATTTTCTTAAAAACTAGTAATTTGTTAATGTCAGCAATAAGTCTATGTCATAGCGTTTTGTATTTTTGATTATTTTCGTATCAGTCCAATAACGTTCACATTGATCACGGGCCTTCTAAAACGCCATTCCCTACGATGACCACAGACCAGTCCTAATCACTATGTTGACACAGGTTTGAGGTTGAGCAGGAGGCAAGCTATACCTATGAAAATGCCATGTGGAATCTTTGCGGAATACCTACTTAGTGTGAATTCTTCATATCTAGGTCTTCTCTATGTAGATAATGTAGCTTCAAATAGAGTTGAAAATATTTTGTTATATATTGGTTAGGTAAAACGTAGTGATTCCATAAAAGTATCTATTAGCGATGTTTGTCAAAATATTAATTAAGTATGGCAATAAATAATAAATTATAAAATCGAAAAGTAAGGTTTGTGTAAATTCTATAAACTAAACTAATACCTAATTGAGCAACTGGCGAGGCGTATGGTACAATTTCAATTAAGGTACTTATAATTTCAAATTTTGTTTATCCATTTGGGGTTAAGTTAAGTTATCTACTATTGCTTTGACAGCTTGCCACGTTTCACGGGCCGTGGACACAATTTGGGATCCCGGCAGCAAGAACCCGTACGGACCGAATGAATCCCTCAGGTCCACATGATACGAGAATTTGATTCCAGCACGTGCTTTCGCCCAATCATGAGACATCCCGGAAGCAGGTTGTCGTATTTCAGCGGCTGTGCCAACCTGAAAGACAAAATACAATTATTCAGATGACTGTACGGTTAAACTACTTATTTATAATACTTTGTAAGGATATAAATTATTGAAATTTTGGAACTATATATAGTTAGGTTAGAGGGGCTCGTGGCTAAGTAATAACAGCCGAACGGGTTGATCGGTCAGGTTAAGCTACGCTTGCCACGGTCGGTCCGTGGATGGGTGACCATCTGGACATACCGAGACCCCTCCGTGCCTCGGAAAGCACGTTAAACCGTTGGTCCCAGCTGTCATTCTTGGATCTTTGACAGTCGTTACGGGTCATCAGAAGCCCGAAAGTCTGACAACCAGTCTTACCAAGGGGTGTCGTACGTATTACCTACCCAGTAACTCGGTTGTGGAGGTCAGAGAGGCAGTCGCTAAATGTAAAATACTGGTATTGAGCTGCATCCGGTTAGACTGGAAGCCGACCTCAACAAGTTGGGAAAAGGCTAGGCAGATGATGATGAGTTAGGATTACTTAATATATTTTCCCGCTCAACTAGCGTGGTTATCTCTTTTAGGAAAGGAAACCTATGGACTGAGTCAAACAGGGTTCTTCACGAATGGCTCAGGCTTTAGCCACGGATGGAACGATTATAATATCTACAAAGTAATACAGGGATAATCGATCAACATTTTTATAATTAGATTCTTACTTGATACTTGGTGCCATATAAATCAGCGAGTGCGACGGTGGCCAACTTGCCCATCTCGGTGAGCATGCCATCGTCTGCGAACGTCTCATGCGCATGTGAGCTCGGCACCAACCACGCCTGCGAGTACGCGTGCAGCGACAGGTACAGCTGTGAATCAACGTGCCATTATAGGTTTATAATAGAAAATAACACTACCTACTTATGTGTTCGTGCACGCAACAAACTTTTACTTAGTTGCTTTATTGTTGCAATTAATTTTAGGTATCAAACGTTATTTTGTAGGACTAGGGTTACCATCCGTCCGGATTTGTCCGGACATGTCCGGACTTCTAGACTTGTTCGGACTTTGTCCGGCTCTTTAATTTGTCCAGATTTTTTGGTTTAGATGGAATACGAGTAATAAAACTTATTTTATTTATTAACTTCTTATTCATCTAAAAACAAAATATATGTACTTCTCTATCAATCAACGTAGCGAGATCAAACAATAAAATATCTTGTATTGCTTTGCAAACAATCAACTAGTTCAAACAAAATATCTTCTTCAAAATAATAATGCATTGCGGCTCGCGCGAATAATACCGCCTCGAGGAGAGTGAGATCAATGCACACGCGTTTCATACGACGATTTTCAACACACTTGCGAGGAAAAAAAAACATGGAAAATGGCGCGCTGATTTTGTTTTTCCGGGCGCCGCGCTAGCCAGCACTAGCGATGAGCGCGCAGGTGTAAATAAAAACACTAACAAAACCGCGAAGCAGCCTATAGAAAATATATGTATAATAAACACAAAATAATGTTTAGACTGATTTTAGTGTTGTCGTAGTTTAGTTAGTACGGAATTAGAAAGTACTATTGGCATACAGACATATAAGGGTAGTTCTTCGAGGTCCCTCAAAACGCAGTCACACGGTCTTAATTCGTAACCTATTAAACATTCAGTCTTAGGACCAAATACAGATTAATCTTTATTTATATGTGTACATAATTTAAACATTAAACATCTAAAATTATTTCTAATGTTTATTTAAAAAAATATCTAATGTCGAAAACGGGAGCAAAATCGGTGTTCTTCGCGCGTCACACTCTGTTCGCGCTCACGGTAAACTTTGATAACTTTTGTTTTCAATTCATAAGCATATAATGTAATAAATCTAATTAATTGTATTTAACTATGCATCATAATTATCAAAGAATATTAATTTTATCTCTTAAGTGACAATAGTTAATAAGCTTTATGTCTCTGTCACACGATTTTGTTAGTTTCGAGAGCGCGCAACAAAACTGCACGTATCTTCCATGAGCGCCAACTTGTCGCTACACATTTTAGCTGCGCGGACGCTCAGTAGTATCCCGGCGTCAGTGGGCGAGACACTTACGTTCATCGCTTCTAAACAAAAAAAATACGAGGCGAGTTATTCTTTGAATATTTTCAAGTAGCCTTGGTCTAGAAACTTTCATGCGCATATTTTGAAGGATAATGCTTATAATTTTCCAAGTCATTTTGTATTAAGAAATAAGATAGATCTTCGAGATTATTCTCAAGTACTTTGTTTGTTTATTTACCTATAAGTTTAATCGTAATTCTCAAAAATGTGAAATTTCCATAACTTTCGTGGCACAACTTTCGTGGTAATTTGTCCACGAAAGTTAGCTAGGGCACCACGAAAGTTATATATCTCCATTGAATGATAAATTTAGATTACTTGTGACGCTGCAGATGCTATCGTGAAGCTCAAAAAAGGTGTTTTTAATAGCCAATTTTTTAATGACGTCTAAATTGTCTATGGATTATCTTAATTTGACAGGACTAAACTAATATTTATCTTCTGTCCTTTTCATAATGAAATAGAAAGAAAAAGATGCCTGAACTTAAATTTAGTTTAGTTTGTGAACAACAGAATCGGGGCCATTATCTGCCAGCAATAATTAGTAAGTAATAATTATGTTTATGTTGTCTTTCATAACTTTCATGGGCACAGAAATTTCAAAATAAAATATCTCAGTAGTTTATGCACCGATTTACATAAAATAAAAAAAATACGTATTATTTTTACAGCGTCTTAAATGTGGGTACATTTAAATGTAGATTATTAAAAAAAAATATTCGCCATGAAAGTTACGCGGAGCTTTTTGAAGAACTACCCATAAAGGGTGTCCAGTGGAAATTTTTCAAATTTAAATTATCGTTATTTATTTATTAACGGGGCTAGAGGCGCGGGAGGGGGCGCGTTGGTTTTGTCATTTTTGCGGATTTTTTTGCAACCATGAGTATTTGGTCGGGAGCGCACCGTGCATTTGCGGTTGAGCAATATTTAAAGTATGGTGAATCGTTGGTTCGAGCGCGTCGTGCTTTCTGTTCTCACTTCGATATTCGGCGATTAAACGACAGTCCGAGCACGCAGCTTATACGGTCGTGGGTAAAAATATTCCGACAAGAAGGGACAGTGGTAAATAGGCCGCCAACAGGATCGTCTACGTCAGCAGAACGTGTGGCACAGGTGCGACAAGAAATTATCAGAAACCCTAGAAAATCGGTGAGAAAGTTTGCGGGCTCTACAGGCATCAAGAATCAACTGTGCATGCGATTTTGAAAAAGAAATTAAAACTTCATCCTTATAAAATGCAAATCGTTCAAAAACTAAATGACAGCGATTATGTTTTAAGAAAAACGTGGCGTACGTTTTTCTTAAAAACAATCGGTCCATAATTTTTTTAATGAGAGTGAAACCGTCACTTCTTCGGTTTACTGCCGTATGATTGATGAGTTTTTGGTACCGCAATTGCAAGTGTTTTACGGACGCAACAATAGGACACACTTTTAACAAGATGGGGCAACTCCACACACTACCAGGATCACAATGTCGAGGCTAAGGGAAATTTTCCCTGGAAAATTAATAAGCAAGTATGGAGACATGCCCTGGCCACCTCGATCGCCGGATTTGACAGCGTGTGATTTTTTCTTGTGGGGTTACCTTATGTCGAAAGTATACTGCAATAATCCCCATACCATAACTGCCCTACAAGAAAATATCCGGCGTGAAATCGCTCTATCCTCCCAGAGCTTTGTTCCCGCGTACTTATCAATGTTAGGGTTCGCTTACAAGAGTGTATAACGACGAATGGACGTCATTTGGAGGACATTATTTTTTCGAATTGAAATCCGCAGACCCTAGTTACGTTTTAAAAATAAAATAAAAATTCTATAGTTATTCGTTTATTTGTTTTTTAACTTTTAAATAGAAAAATTCCCGCTGGACACCCTTTACATTAGTTCAGTGAGAATCCGCAATAATAGAACGCCAGTCAGGGTTTTTTCCGTTTAGTTTCGGAAGGGACCACGGACAATTTAAGGTGGACACAGTGGTAGACCGCGAAATTCAAATTCTCTTACGATTTTTGTAATTTGCAGATCAGTATCAGGTTGTATCTTGATCAAAATATGATTCGCAACTGAACAATGACGAGGAACAGAGCTCCCACCTCATTTTTGCCTTTATTGGCCGGCTTGAGTGGAGATTCGTAAGAGCAAACGTGCTCGGAGGAAGGAAGTATTCCAGTAAGATGCTGGTAGGGATCTTGACTGTACTTCCTGGATTGTCCTGATAGCCGTGGAATACCTCTCCACTCCTCATAAGCACCTCAGGACATGTTGCCTCCTTGTCGCTACGACACTATGTGCTAGCGACCGTTTTCGGGGGCCCATTATTGAGTGTGCAAGTCACCCCCTGCCATTTTATCTAAGTATGTAATTTATATAGAACATCGGTCAGGCAGGGGCTATAGTTTTTCCATAGTCCTAGATAACCAGTTCACTTTAGCCACCAAAACCCATAATCCAATATTTTTGTTTCCATGTTTTGCAATAGTCCTACACTAACCGAGGGTTGTCCTCAGGTGCACTTGCATAGTGCGAACAGGTATACCTAATCGTCGGTTGGTGCCTCATTTCATTGAAAACGTCTAACGGGCCTCTGCGAGTTGGCTTTGGCCCCTCGTACGCCTTCTAAAGGACCGGGACCCCATGGTCACGAGATATGTTAAAAAATATAAAAATAAATAATAATAATTAGAATTTTTTTATTTGTACGACCATGTATATATACTTAGTAACACAAAAACCTTGTAAAACTATAACCCGTAACTACATTTAGAACAAGCTACAGACAACATTTTACAACTTCATACCGCAGTAGGTACTTTTGAGGTGTTCGTTTGAAAGTGTAGTAGAAAATCTTTTGAAAGTAACGATGTGGGCAAATACCGTATTCTGTCACAATTTCCAGCGATAGACGTGCGGTCTACCTTTACGGTTTAGAACGAATGATAAATTGCTATATGTAGTTAAAGGCGGTGGAAACCATTTCTGATTTCTATTCAGTGACTATAGGTTGTGACTGCTTGCAGTCATAAATTTTTCTGAATTTAGGAAAGTGCTATCTACCATCTAGTTATCAGTTCTATAAAATGAAGTTATTAGAATACGTACAAGACGTTGATAGTTACAGACCGCACTACTAACAGTCGTAAAATAATACTAAAGAAGGCAACCAAAGATTGATGTACCTAATGACACGCTATATCTCACTAATAGCTAAAAGATGGCATATTATTATGTCTTCGGTACTAGTTCGTAAACTAATAAGATTTAAAGTGAAAACGAATACTACGAACCCATTACACCCGGCAATTATAGGTACTAATTACCCATTTACATGAACACTGTAAATGGGTAATAAGTACCTATAATGACGTATATCGTTGTGTGCATCCGTCACGCGACAAAAACACTGAGATAGAAAACAAGATTACTCGCTTGAACCTCGGTTCATATTGGCAGATTACCGAGGTTTGCACATTCGTAGGTGCAACAGTTTAATATGGCCATCAACATTTGCAATAAATAGTGGTAGAATTTGAAATAAAACTTAGTGACCCTAAAAAAACCTTTTGTAATTGACCAATAAAGTGTGTCTTGCATTATTAGTAGTGGATTTTTAAGTCAGTTAACACCTCTTACCTACATTAATCTTTCCAATTAGTATTTTCAATATTTCACGACGAAAGTGGCACAGTTTACCTCCATAGGTAACTAAAATAATTGCCTACCTTGATCTGTCCTCTATGTTCAGATAGGAACTCTGAAACGGCTCTTGTCTCTGGCTCGCTGAAGGGATGTGGTCCGGCGTAGTTATCCGAACAAGGGTCCACTGACGAGTCCTTTTCACTCCAGTGGTAGTCCCAATTGCGGTCTGCATCCACGCCAACACACTCCGTCTGACCCCAGTTCCATGGAAACCTTCGTGTGAAATTTTTTTCTTAGTATAAGTATCCTTATTTTTTTTTTCTTGGGGAATTCCTCTTGGATACCCTCCGTCTGGGAAGAATGGAGGGTTATGTCGGACTCCTACCTACAGACTAAAACCCAGTACATCTGGTCGGAATGTTACGATGTGTCTGTACTGTCCTAGGTGTTTGCCCTGATTGCATCGACATGGTTCATTGAACCATCCTATCACGATCGCGGTCCTGGTTGTGATACAAATAATATTTTTGAAGGATTTTACTGGTAGTCAGAAGGAAACACGGAAGTTTCGAAAAGCGGTGAAAAGTTTGAATTTAACAAACTTTAAATTCAGCCGCATTTGGTCAAGTGAGTCTTCCCACTTGACCAAATTAGGTATATATCAGTCAGATGATAAAATTTCCTAATAAACCCCTATGACTAAGACCCCTATAAGTTGACAATAGGCACTACTACATGGGACTTAAACATAACTGTGCCATGGGTGAAATATGGTGTGTATGTTATAAGGGACTGGTTTCTGCCCGCGACTTCGTCAAATTTCACCCTCTTAGGAGTGAAATTTCGAAAAACCCTTTCTTAGTGGATACCTACTCTTCACAAAGAACACACCCTCCAAATTTCATGTCTCTAGGACCAGCGGTCTAGGCCGTGCGTTGATATATCAGTCAGTCAGGACTTTGAATTTTATATACATATTTAGATATTATGAGCACTTAAATTATGTTATGATAATTTCCTACTCCGGTACACTCACGAGAAAGACTTTCATTATGATATGAGTGTCTTATCCGGAAACCATAACGGAAACTGTGCTTGCTTGTTTAAAAAAATATTAAATTGTCATTAGAACATTCCACCTGCGCGAATTAATAGAGCCCTCGTGATTTATATTAGGTACTTTGATTTGATAGGACGTAATACCATCGGTGTAGAAAGTGTTTTCGTGTGAGTCAACTTAAATTGTAAAAGGTAATGCACCTTCTATAAGTAATATCATACTGTCACAGAGTATTTTATTTGTAGGATGATGTTACACTTTTCCAGGGTGGTGTAACTACATAATAAATACTGCCAAAACGTCAACGTGAAAGCGATTTCACTCAAAGAGTTTTCTTGAATATCTCGAATAGGTATCTTATTCTCGATATAGTCGATTCAGATAAACACTAGGTACTCGTAATCCTTAAAAAGCATGACGTGATTTATGAAAATATCTGTGCTTTTGTTTTAAATAACGCTTTCACTACAAACTCGTCTTGTTGGTAGTAAGTACTATACAAATAATAAAATAAACTGGTATGAACATCTGTGGCCACACCATAATAATATGGCGAGAATTACAACAAAAACAAAATGTTTGTCGGTAACGTTGTAGTACCTAGTTGCTCGAACAGGATGCCCCTCGCCATGAGCAATGTACAACGATGTTTCAAATACAGACGTTTCAAATACTGACTAACTTTCTACAATAGTAAAAAAAAAATTAAAATTAATACCTTCGGAAGTAGTTACTAATGATTTCATTACAATTTTTCTTTTGATAAAATGTAGACCATAAGTGAAATGTGTAATCGTAAGTGGTCACCGACGCCAATGTACGCTTTCAAAAGAAGTATTACCGTCAACTTTTTGTTACTAAAATGCCTGCAATAAATTACCTAGTGATCAACTTTTTGGCTAATCTGTAATTGGGATTACAGGTTAATAAAAAACTACCTAGATTTTAATTCGCCTTAGATCGCCCGTTACCGAATGAAAAGCATGGGATGTTTGGGCAGTGCGCATGAATTATCTAGCGTGCTGATGCACGGCCATATTATAACAACTCGAAGTACCTAAATCAACATTTCCCCGCACAAGGCGTTCAATCAAATGACTTACCACCCTACATAGTAGTCGTCGGAATGGTCGGGCAGTCGTGAACGTGTTTTCCTCCAGAGCCGGTCGTGAGTGTGCGAGTGCTCGTAACCGTCGGGATTCAACACCGGCATGATGTAGAAGTCAGCTTGCTTGAGCACTTCGTACTCCGTGCCTATTAATAGGTACAACAAACAAGTTTACTAACAAAAATACCAATTGCCTGCGCTAAAGAAAGTTGCACTCGGATAATTGATTTAAATAGTTTGAATAATTTATTAGATGAGACGGGAATTTTAGTGAAATGTCATGCATGTTTGTTGTGCATGATTATATAAATGTAATAACTGTTATGATCTAACCTTGGTCTTTCTCCCCCTCGACGAGTGCATGTATCATCCATGTTGCGACGGCAGGCGCTATCCACTCGCGCGCATGTGAGCCGCCATCCAGCCACACGGCAGGCTTCATGCGCGAGCGCAGTTTCCACTTTTTCTTCTCTTTTCCTTTCATCACAGTCTCATTATTTGATAGTGAAATCTGGAAATAAGAAGACAGATTAGCAGATGATATTTTTAAGATAACTGACATTTTGTTTTAAAAGGACAGTTGCATACCTATACAGATCAAGAATTTACCTTTACTGCAACAAGTGGTAATCCTTCCGATGATCGACCCATTGGTATGAGCTCTACTAAGTCAGAATGCGAGTGCTGTAGATACTCTAAATACCGGAGGATATCTGCATATCGATGATATCTTCGCCAAGTCATTGGATGACCACGTAACTGCTCCAACTCAATTCTTTGTTTCTTTGACAGCCGTGGGTTCTCGTAGGTTATGGCTTTCTATGGTAGAAATTACGATAATTCAATTCAAATTCAAAATAGAATTTCATCACAAAAGTCTATAAATTGAAGCTACCGTACCTGCAAATCCCAAATTACTATATCGAAGTCTATTTTATTTGATTTGAGATGATCTTTGACATCTAGGAGAAGATCAGGAGGCACAAGCAAGTCGGTGGATCCGTTGAGTGACGGTGAGGTCCACCACATGAGCCCCGAGCCTTGAGCCTCCTCCTGCAGGTCCAGCATCTCGTGTACCTTCCACTGAACGTCGGGATACGTTCTTATTAGCTGGAAACCTTTGTAGGTCTTCTTCAAAGACTTCTTTGTAGGTTTTTCTAGAGTGCAATATGAAACGCCAATTTGAAAAATTTTTGCCAAGTCAGCCACATTCATATAAATAAAAACTGTGAGAAAGTTGTAATAATAAACACATTGACAGTAGAAAGTTGCAAACGGTGTTATTGTCTGGGGCCAAAACTGCTGAGGTCGGCTATATCACCTAGGGTCCGGTACACATAGGATGCTTGTTTTTATTTTGTGCCCTGTTAACTATAGATAAATTGTAGCCTTTGATTAAACGAAGTTCAGCGAAACAATCGGATATTTTGGTAGTAGGTACTCTAGGAAGAAATACGACACATCAATGCTATTAAATGATAAATGATTTTATTTCTGTAAAGAGGTTTGTACAAACAACATACAACTTTTACACGACAGTCATATATTTTAAAAACTAGATGAGGTCGGCGTTTCTTATCTGGTTACTCTGAGAAGAAAGGATAAACCCAAAGGTTACAGTCTCTTTTAGAGTCTAGACACACCTAATCTTGGTCAGATCATCAGAGCACCATGTAGATTAGTGTCTGAAATGGATTTTTGAGGAAAGAACCATACAGATTTGATTTAGGTTCAAGTACGTAGTTTTATAGATTAAATTTTAAGTTGAGGTTCTTAGACATTATCGTAGCATACAGATTTGAGTTAGGTTCTCTACGATAATGTCTAAGAACTTCAACTTAAAATGTAATCTATAAAACTACATACTTAAGAGGAAATGTGAGTGGTCTTTTTACCCTAAAAACGCTATTCCCTGTTTTTAGGGTTCCGTACCAAAATGGTAAAACGGAACCCTTAGGTAATACGGACTGGTGGCCGCAATTCCACGTCAATGCGCGTATTTTGCGTACGGAACGGAACCCTTATGGTGAGAGTCAGTCTGTCTGTCTGTCACAGCTGGATATCTCAAGAACTAATAATACTATCAACTTGAAATTCGAAATAGTTTTAGATGACGTTTGCCCAACTATTTTGCAAATAAGAAAGAAATATTTTTTTTTTTTGCAACAGGGTCTGAAAGGGTATCTGAAAAAATCGAAGTGGGGCTACTAGGGCATGTAGGGTATCATATGATAGAGCGCAGTTTGCACATACTTAAACATTTTTTTAGGCCGCATAGTTTTCGACTTTTGAGGAAGAATGTAAAATATATACCGTTCCCCCTATCTCCGAAGTTTGCAGACTAAAATCTAAAATAATTCTATGTGATAGAAATTTATATAAATATTACAGGAAAAATAAAATGATGTCTCTAAATAGCACACTTTTTCAGAAATCATCAACAAAAGTTACTAGTTCCACTATCGGTCAAGAGATGGCGCTGACCTAAAACTGCAATATTTTACACCGCAGTTCGCAGTGTTAAAATTCTCTAACAAATATAGGCCTCGCCGACGAAAATTTAAAAACATATGATAGGTACGGAACCCTCGGTGCGCGAGTCCGACTCGCTCTTACCCGGTTTTTTTTCTGGTTAATTACCAAAATGTAATGATTTTTTACAGAATAATAAATATTAACTACTTGTATGTTCCTATGTTTTCCTTTTTGATAATACATTATTTTTATAAGCACTAGAACCCTCAAAAAATGCTTAAAATTGCCGATTTAAGTCGCTGTCAACTGTCAACAGAGGCCTAGTGTACAAATTTGACAACTGTTAATGAAGAAATAAAAACATAGGGACACAGTATATTATATCCTTTTTATTCAGTTTATGAAATATCTTTTAATTGGTCCAATATTGGAGGAGGAAATAGGCGGAAGCGAAACCTCGAATTATGACTTTTTTACTTACCTAGGCTTTTTCAAAAGTCTCTCCGACCGCATTTCCTCTTAAATGTGCCGTTAACAATTATTTATTTTACCACTGATATCAAATGCTCACAGTTTCTTGTCATGAACCAGAAAAAATAACTCTTTACCAGACCAGAACGTCATTAACGGCAGTTTACTCTATATACATTAAATTAATGAAAATTATAATTTTTTTGGCTTTTGAAACTGAAAGACACACTACTGGTATCAAAGCGTGTCTTTTACAAAATATAAATTTTTAGCACCTCTTCTCTTACTTGTAACAGATCACTGAGCTACTCTTCCAATATAAACGCGTTCTTAGGGATATATCTTAGATTTATAATGACGAGAAAGTGTTGTTTTTACTATCATGCGCTTGCATTGCTTTATTACCTAGCTCGTGAAACTTATCAAGTATTTAAAATTAAAAAAAAAACAATGCCTGCTGGTGTTTATTATAGAGAGAGACCTACTTAGAACAAAGTATTTCATGCTTGGCTATTCTATTCTTTTTTTAAATTTAAATTCGTTAACTGCCTCTTTTTTTTTAGTCTATATTGTGTGACACTGCAGCACAAATGCCTCTCCTTTTTCTTTCAATTAATCTCCCTTGATTATGCTATATCTGGCCATGTTGGCCGTGTAAACGTTATTAGATCGTCACACCACTTCCCCGTGGTCTACCTCGACAGCGATGTCTCAAATTTTGTTTTTACTTCCTTTTTACTTTGAATTAAACATCAACTAATTAGACAATAGGTAGTGCTTACTTATAGTAATATCGTTGGAGATGTATGCGCCGTCACTTTCTTCTGTGTCCAGTAGCGTTTGGAACCAGCTGCTTGGTGCTGTAGTCAAGGGCCGATGAGTAGTCGTGGTTATCGGCTTCTTAGGCAAAATATCTTCAGAAAACCAGCTGCTGTCAAACCACGATGATTTGGATTGCATAAACCAAGTGTATAAAGAGGAAAAAAATCCTGAAAAAGAAAATCGTTGTTTGAAATACAATTTTCGAGTCAAAATGAATTTCGGCGAGAAAATTGTTTTTTTTATGACATTAAAAAAGACCATCAGAGAATGAATAAAGAAATCTAGCTGGGAAAGCATTTAAAAAAATACCTATGAAGTTATTGAACATAAAATGCCGTTCCTCAAACTATGGCAGCGTGCACATGCATATTAATTATTTCCAGTTTGTTGCGTGGTGGAGTACTGCTCAATAATTCAATAGATACCTATTCTTGCTATCGGAAGCTTAGTCCAGTATTACTACATTTAAGGAGAAACTTTTTTATGTTAGTGGGGCAAGAGTATCGAGCGAGAGCTGGAGGCCGGGTGCCCGGGCGCAACGCGTCGTGCGCTAAACCTCTGCTGCATGCGGCAACTTCCCCGAGCATTTCCACTGCATTACTGATACCCATTACGTTAATTACTCCGTCTTGTTTACAATTATTCTCACGTTCGTTTATATTTGAACGTCATCACTGAGAATTGGAACATAATAAGTCATAATAGCTTTGAGAGAGTCGAAGTCTGTCGAAGAGAAATTTCGATTATAGTTTTATTTTATTATGAGATAGAAGCTTATCATAACGATCGGCTCTATACGATCAAGAGTTAGTACAAGAGCATGTACAGTAAAGGCTATTTGGATAGTAGACGGAGTTATTGACATGAGAAAACGCTGTTACGTGTGGGTATATAAGCGACTTTGTAACCATTAACATCTTTCCCGATTATGACTTCGACTTGACACAAAAACATAAGTAGATAAGTATATCAACGAGAGATCTACCTACTGATAATCCTAGACATTTGCTGTAAAGCATTTCAAGAATATATAAGACAGGTAGATAAATGGTTTATCTACGATATACTTAATCTTGATTTGTACATAACTAATGACCCGCCCTGCTTTGCCATACCTACTTATGCAAGTAAAATATAAAATATTGAATTTATTATTATTTTATTTTTGTTTCTATATTTATGTCTGTGATTTATATGGTGTACAGTTACGAGCATAAGTATACACACACACACATACACACACACTACACACACACACACACACACACACACTACACACACACACACACTACACACACACACTACACACACACTGTACACACACACACACACACCCCCACACACACACACACGGCACGTGTACACTTGGCATTATTCAAAGGCAATTTGCTTTATTTTTTAATGAAATTGTATGTTATTACGAACATAGTAGGTATTTTATAACCCATATGTTTATGTAAAGTGTCGTACATTCGTCATTTCACGAAAAAATCGCAATTGAAAGTTGCCAAGTGTTGACATATTAGTGCTCGTGACTGTACATAATAAAGAGTATTCTATTCTATTCTGTTTATTATGCACACAAACGTTCGGGAATACTTAAATGCTCTAAACGATGGTGGAAACCGCATAAGAATCCATTGTGGAGTTAAGAAGATCTAAGCGGTTACACAGACAGACACGAAAACCGACTTTGTTTTATACCTACTATGTACTAACGACCCGCCCCGGTTTCATACCATTTTTACGACTCGACAAAACATCAAAATTTCTTTATTATATATAGTATACTAGCTTTTGCAAGCGGCTTCGCGCGCGTGTATGTCGGAAATCATCCCATAGCAACGTAGGTACTACCAAGATAAAAGTATCCTATGTGTTAATTCAAGTTATAAACTATTTGATTGTCCATCTAAATCCTTTCAACCGTTTTTACATGACTGCGTAATAATTACAAACATCCAAATATAGGTACTTACAAACTTTCATATTTATTTATTTATTAGGAATGAATTTTTCGACGCTATTTTTTGGTTTCTGTATAGTTTTAGTTAAGTAAGAATTTCATTTTGTTATTCTTACAAAAATAAAATCATTTAAATAATATAATAATAATAATAAATTAATAATCATCCAGATCACAGAATCCAATTTTAATTTAATTAATAAACAAAATATATTATTATAGTAGAATTATGTAAGTTTAATATTATTCTATTAATAAAAATGAGTAAAAAAATCTCTAAAAGGTGTCGATTCTGTTGTTCACAAACTTAACTAAATGTATGTTCAGTTCAGTGCATACTTTTCTTTATATTTCACTAGCGGCCCGCCCCAGATTCGCACGGGTGCATGATTTTTTCGAATTTCCGAAATTTTCTTTTATACGAACCTTGTCCTGACAATACCGAATAGAACAACAAAAGGGTTTCACAGAGTACTTTTTTCAATTTGGTGCAGCCATTCGGAAGTTATGCGCGTACAAACATTTCGGCGACTTTGTTTTGTAGTAGGTAAGTATGTAGGATTAAGAAAAGGACACAAGATAAATTTTAGTTTAGTCCTGTCAAAATGTATGTGGGAAATGCTCAATCCATAGCCTGGTTAAGGGTTAATCAGCGCCTGACGTAAATTGACGTAATTTTACTATGCAAGTTTTTAATCACGTCTAAACTTGTATGGAGTAGTGTCAGGCGCTGATTAATTTGACAGAACTAAACTAAAATTTATCTTCTATCCTTTTCTTAATGAAACAGAAAGAAAAAGATCACTAACCTTAAATTTAGTTTAGTTCGTGAACAAGGGAATAGGCATCACTGATGATGAAAACTGCATCAAAATCCGTTGCGTAAAATTGAGAAGAACAACGCGGTCACTATAACATGTATAGATGTAGATATAGATATCTATTGATGTTAAACTAGCAATACAATTATTTCTAAAGTGCTTTATGTAATATGGATCATTTTTAATGATACCTAAGTACTTGTCGAGTCAACGGAACATTTTTCCGTATTAGTTAGGTATTCCTTTCGTTCTCAAACATTACATGATATGATTCCAAACTGAAAATAAGTAACTGGTTGGGTACCTACCTACGCTACCTAGTGACAAACTTAAATAATTATGGCATCTTTATTATTACTGTCTGCACGGCACTATTATAGGTATAATGATGTATCAATGATGTTACCTACCTACCCACCTACTTCCTGGGAACATAGCAAAGTGGTGCTATTCAGGAAATATGTGTTGCAAACTCTCCTGCTCTCTGTGCCCCAAAACATCCAGTCAAAGTAACCTCTGCGCTGCCACCGACGACGCCGTGGAAGTCGTGAAATTTGGTGCCAACAAGATTGGAAATACTGTTGTGCCAGCGACACGAAGAGGAAGAAGGAAACGAGTTCCTCATCTCGGACCTAGACCAGTCTAACAAGATGCAGATAAAGCTGTATAAATACTGTACAAAGACTGATTGTTATAAACACTTATCTAACCTCTACTATCTAAGTAGGTACCTAATTGCTCGAGGACACGAAGTGAAATCTCACTAAGGGCCAATTTTTTAACCATCAGATAACTTTTATGTGAAGAATAAATATAGCGGTTTGATAATTATATTCTCCATACCTTTCAAACCGCAATTTGTATTCTTTAAATAAAATATAAGTATCTGGAGATTGAAAATCGGCGCTAAATGAAACTTAACCCATGTAGGTAAGTTACAATAAAATAAAAATAAATAAATGTGCGAAATGTGCGTTTAAAAAGTTTAGAAAATAATTTTTTGATTCTATCTCCCAGTTCCCATCATAATTCTTTTCTATTTATTATTTGGCTGGCATAATGTAAAAACGGAAAAATAAAAAAATGGAAAATTAGAGGCGAACGAACTGATCAATGTTCAATTTTTAAAATGTTTCTGCAAATTATGGTAAGATAAATATTTGTTTTTTTTGTGTTGTTATCACTTGACACTTGTCTGCTGTCAGTGTCAGATAGTGATGTGACTCTATTTTACATAACTCTGTACTCGAGTAAAAAAATAATGGATCAAGTCCATTTTCTCTCGAGTTGCCAATCGTTTTGGCCGCGACTAAATAGTAGTTATTTACCAGCACAACCACACTCGTTAACCATCATTTTTCATTCGATACAAGGTCGATAAAAAGGTAGGTAATTAACCACAGAATAGATCTTGTAATGAACCGTCAAAAAAATTGTGATGTAGGTACAGGGTCCAGCGTTTTAATTGACATAATATTATGAGGAATAAGAGCGGTAACAAATGGTCTGTGGGCACAGAGCATGTAACCTTTTATCTGTGGGTTTGGTTAAGTTTGGGTTTGTATAGCGCCGTTGATGTTTAATGCTGGCAGTTTATAATACAGTAGAAGGTGAGTAGGAGAAAACGCTCCAAAGTCGTAAAAATTCGATCTTAGACGAATGACACTGACTTAAACCCCATTATAGAATGTACACGTACGGTTGCTGTATTTTGGCACTTGCTATGATTCTTTTCTTTATGTTCTTTGTATGACCAGTATAGAAACGGAGCGTTTCAAACCTATGAAGCTAGAGAGAGAAGCTACCTTATATTCAACCTGAATGAAGTTTTCGTATGACATAATCCAGCTTATCGGGTGACTGCAATGAGTAACATCACTAGAGTCAAACTGGCAAGCAACCAAAAACTATATTCCGGTTCACGACGTAAACCGGTTCACGTTGATTTTTTATTTACTTTACGCGAGAATAATCAAACTTAAAAATAGGATTAAAAAAATTGGTGTGAACCTGCTGCAGTTTCAATGGTAGGTGAATTAATTCTTAATTAATTAGAGTCGATTTGATTACCACCACATAGTTTATCACGGTTTTTTTTAAATGTTATTACAAATTTACGGTTTTCGGATTTCTCCCTTTACTTGTGCTACATAACCTTGCTTCTTGCCATATTTCATGATTCTAGGTCAACGGGAAGTACCCTAAACATTTTGGTTCCCTTGAGAGTGTCGAAATATACGTTTTTTGTGGCAGAAACGGTTAACGGCCGTATCTTTTTCTTTTTCACAGCTTCAAGTGACCGCAAACCTGAGTATTGGTACTGTTTTAATTTTAACTCAATACCTCCACGCGTTCCCGAGATAAAGGGTCTTGACATACAGACGGAGGGACGGACGGACAACAGAGTGATCCTATAAGGGTTCCGTTTTTTTCCTTTTGAGTGACGGAACCCTAAAATCGGCAATATAAAATGATAAATTGGTAACTTTTTTAGGTATCTACATATAATACGATTAATATACGATAAAATACTATACACGGGAGCAAAAAAAAACTATTTCCTTTATCCCCAAGATGAAAGTACAATTTCTATATTTTAAAATTCAAGTAGAATTTCTTCATTTTTAAATCCCATCGGACGCAACGTTTGTCAACAATAAAATTCATAAAAACTGTATTAGTGCCATTTAGAAAATATAATTAGGTAATATTCGGTATTTCCGTTAACCTACTGTCAGCATGAAATATTCGTGAACACATTTATTTATACGAATAGCCGGTCTTAATGCATACCATACCTACCTGCAGCCTATGGCGTGCCTAACGTTTAACAGCTGACACAGACGTATTAACTTGCGGTCCAGCACAAATAAAAATGTTTTTGTAATACGATATCATGTCAATTTTAATGAACCCAATAAAAAAAGCTATTCCCGCATGTTTATTTTATAAAAATACTATAGCTGCCCGGCGCGACTTCGTTCGCATGGTGTCCTACTCCTTACCCTACTCTGCCCCTACCCTACTCCTACCCTACCCCTACCTTACTCCTACCCCTACCTTACTCCTACCCCACCCCTACCCAACACGAAAATAAAAAAAATATCAAGAAAAGATGTATCGACCTACATTAAAAAATTCTGTCTTGATAATAAACTAAAACACTCGTAGAACTAAAATAAAAGAGTAAAGGACAGACCAAATAATTGAACAAATCAAACTAAACAATCTCCGTATTAAGGCTCCTGCAAACAGACGCGACGCGCGACACAAAGGCACCGCTCGTTGCGCGACTTGCGGTGCCTTTGTGTCGCGTGTGGTGTCGCGCCTGTTTTAAGGAGCCTTTACTGAACGCACCCTGTTTGACAGGTACGAACGGATTTCATGTATTTTATAATGACGAAACATAAAAAAAAATTGTCCCAAAAATAAGAAATATTTTTTTGGTGCAGACCCTTATTATATTACTTAGGAATATGAAAAATAGTTTACGTCCTTTTCTCAGACCTACTGAATATACACACAAAATATCATAAGAATTGGTCAAGCCGTTTCGGAGGAGTTTTGTTACAAACACTGACACGAGAATTTTATATATGTATATTGGAAGAAGGGGTTGTTCCCAAAGTAGTTGTTCCAAAAAGAGTTTCCAAACTACTCCATGAAAAATATAATATTTTTAATTAAGTTTCATTCTACTCAATGATACACTGCCATTTCTTTTAAAACAATTGAAAGGAAAAGCCGAAAAGCTGTTCAATTTCCTAAAAAATGAACAGCGATAAAATGCGAAAGAAAATTCTATGACGCAATAATTATAGTTGATGAGACGCAGTTCTTTGAACACCTGCATCCTCTGAATGCGTTCGTTTCCGTGAAATTAAAAGTTAATTTGTGCAGACAAATTAATAAACGATGTAGATTATCATAATAGCCAGTACACAAACGCGCAGATGACGACATAATTTGTAGAACGCGTGCCCGAACTGCCCGAGTGCCTTTGTTCGACGGGCCCTCTAATATCAAGCAATTTGTTATGTGTGTGAACAATACAACAGAGACTGATTAAAAATTAACTGCACTTTGTGTGTGCAATATCGACATAGGTAGGATGCAGCTTAATTCACGGTCATGATCCTGAATGTATAAAAGGTAAAATTACCTACAGATGGTATCCAAGTTATCAATAAAAAGTGAAAGTACCAACTCGTAAGTACTTAGTTGAACGATTTTGATTTATCGCGCGTCTGCTTATAACCAGCTAATAAAATGTTGTTGTCATAACTACATTGGTACTTACTTAATAAAATAATTATGATTATTAACCGTGTAGTTTGTGTATGACTGTTTTCTTGTGTTAATTGTTGATTTTATGGCTTCATTCAAATCATAAATCGATATATCTAAGAATCTCACCTACTATACGAATGGTTACTTGGGTTGCCAATCAATGTTTACTATTAAATGCAAAGTTTATTTATAAAAAGTCATTATTTGAAGTGTTGTGGTTATATTAATGTGGATGTTTAATTTCACCTTTGACCTCTCATTTTAACTGAGCCACAGAATAACTAATAGTAATTATAATGTATTTTTCCGCTGTCAAACTGATTTAAAGTTAATTGTATTCATAATAGGCTAATAGTAGATAGATCTCATTGAGAGTTGGGCTCGTGGCTAAATAATAAGAGTAATAGTAGTATATTAGAGTCACCGTTATTAGCCACGAGCCACTACTCGTGGCTAATAACGGTGACTCTAATAATAATATGGTCGGTTCGTGGATGGGGTTGGTCCCGGCTGTCATTTGTAAATCTTTGACAGTCGTTACGTACCCGTAACGTTGTCAGACTTTTGGGTTCCTGCCTACCGGCAGGAACCCAAAAGTCTGACAACTAGTCTGGTATCGGTTTACCCAATAGGTAACTGGGTTGTGGAAGTCAGACAGGCAGTCGCTCCATGTAAAAAAAACATACTGACATTAAGCTGCGGCCGGTTAGACTGGAAGCCGACCCCAACATGGAAAGGGCTAAGCAAATTTATTGAGTAGATGGATCTTATTGCAGTAGCAGGACCGGCGCAATTAGTAGTAATAAGCAGATTTAAATACCTACAACATCATCTGCCTAGCCATCACCTCTCTGAGTGGCATACCTAGTAATTTTTTCCAGTGGAATATAAACAGAGACGGAAAAATCGGCCATGAAATCAATTATTAGAGATTTTTCTTGTGTCTACTTTTTTTGTTAGAGAGGCCGACTATTTTAGGAACAAGTAAAAAGTTATTATGATCATTATTGTTGTACGTCGAAATCCGGTGTTCGTCGCGTACGAAGTTATATAATATCTCCGATATTATGTTACTCTGCAATTATTTGCTCCGAAATGGTCTACCTATTTACATACCTACTCCTGGTACGGGCCAAGCGTATAAGGTACCATGCAGTACGTATGGTTCGTATAAGCATTGATGTCAGAATAGAAAAATATGAAAAAAAAAAACGGACTGCTGCGGTAAAGACAAGCAAGCCCATTTTAAATTAAGGGGGAAGCGCTTTAAAAAATAAAGTTGGAATCAGGTGGGACCCCATTTGAATTTGAAAATAAGTACCTACCTATAATAAAAATGGTATGGGTCCCGCCTGCTTCCAACGGGCTTGTGTTTAGCTTTTCAGTTTTTTACCGTAGTCGGGTTTTTTATTACTTTTTTATTTACAGCTTTTTAGTTTACAAATGTGAAAGATTTCGCAGACGATTTAGTTCTTGGTACGTGTTTTTTACGATTTGTCACTTCGAATTACTTTTAACCATATCAGTTGTATATATTTTTGTAATCTCCTTTTAAAAGCCTTTATTTTGGTACCTACCTCACTCGATACGTTTTGAGAAAAAAAAATTTTTTTGAAGACCTAATATTATAGCGCCAAAAACCGGCCATATTATTATTTTTTTTCAATTTTGATATACCCAGTGTCACTCTCACAACTAAGACGAATCTAACGGCACCTCTCAAGCTGAAATCGATCAAGCCGTTAAGGCTACAGAGCGTGCACATGCCAAAGAAATATACATACATACATACACTCGAAAAAATAACCCTCCTTCTGGCGCAGTCGGGAAAAAATAATTTGGGTTGTGAATTTTACCTACTTAGTTTGTTGTTCGATGATATTCACTCCCGTGGCTAAATAATAACAGCCGCACAGGTCGATAGATCAGGTTAAGCTACGCTTGCTGCGGTTGGTCTGTGGATCCTAAGGTTGTCTTTAAAAGATCGCTCTTAGCGATAAGACCGCCCATTGTGTCACCCTTTCTTTGTACAGTTTCTATATTTATATCTGTAATTTATATGGTTTACATAATAAAGAGTATTCTATTCTATTCTATTCTATGGGTGACCATATTTACATACCGTGATCCCTCCGTGCCTCGGAAACCATTTTAAGCCGTTGGTCCCGGCTGTCATTGTGTGTGGATCTTCGACAGTCGTTACGGGTAGTCAGAAACCCGAAAGTCTGACAACTAGTCTTATCAAGGGGTATCGTATTACCCAGTAATTGGGTTGTGGAGGTCAGATAGGCAGTCGCTCCATGTAAAATACTGGTATTCAGCTGCATCCGGTTAGACTGGAAGCCGACCCCAACATAGTTGGGAAAAGGCTAGGCAGATGATGAGCTGCCAAGATAAATGTATAGGTACCTTAAGATTCCTAATGTAATGGCTTTCTTAAGGTTCCTATGAAGATAATGAAGGTTTAAAGCTGAAAAGCCAGCTTTTATTTTCTTTATAAACAAAGAAAATTAACGCACTGGCCAGGGTATCAGTCTACCGTAGTCTATTAATATATTGCTCTACCGCAGATACGTTAAATGAAATGTGTTGGTGCTAACTATAGCAGATTTGAATCCATATTGTGGAATCGACAACGAACCTTAAATGTCGTCTCAATTACACATACAAATTGTACAATAAAAAAATTCATTAAAAATCAAAGTTCCGGAATCTTCTTTCTATACTTAACCTTCTTTCTATACTCCGTGGATTTTACACACATCGGACCGGATGCGTGCAAATAACGAAACGGTCGTACCGTTTAGCTTAAACGATTTGCTTCTACTACGTAGATACCTAGCTCCAGCCGTCGAAGGCAGCCGACGGTACGGGTTTTAGTTCAAATCAGATGGATCTGGAGTAGAACTGATGAATGGCAGTGTGCCCACGTGTTGAGAACGAAATACTTTATAATGTATCGAACCGAACTTCTATGAGGCGAACCTTCTTTTCTTGTGCCGAACATCGTAAACTAATCAACCGATCGCGACTGGATGGATGGACTGGATGAAGTGCCTCGAATCTACAATAGGGCACAATTCCAACCTAACCTTTGTATTTGTATAATCGAGAAACGACGACCAACTCTGATCTAGTGACAATTCTAACCTTATCTGGTCTAATAAATTGCTCATTTAGACTAGGGATGTTACGGAGCTTCGGTTCCGATTCCGAAAAGTCGGAACTTCCGATTAATTTTACACCTCCGATTCCGATTTCGGTTCCGATAATTTTGAATCGGAGTTAGACCGAAGTTCGAAACGCAGCGATACACGTGACTAGAGCGCCTACAAAAAAGTTTTAACTTGTCACCAGGGTAATGTTTGTTTATTTTATACACGCTCGCGCTCACAGTCTCAGTTTATTGTTTTGTTTGTGGATGTTAGAAGAAATAGAAGAAAGATGTTTTAAGGGGAGGCCCCTTAACACATCTTTCTTCTACTCCGCCCCGGTTCCGGTTCCGATTCCGGTTCCGATTCCAGTTCCGATTCCGGTTCCGATTCCGATCAATCAAATTTAAAACCTCCGATTCCGGTTCCGGTTCCGGTAAAACGACATCCGTAACATCTCTAATTTAGACCTACAATATTGGTGTCTGCACACATAGGTATTACCTGGTACCGTAGGTATATGGTTTTCTTAAGTCGACATAACATACCTACTAATATAATAAATGCAAGTGTGTCTGTTATCTCTTCACGCTTAAACCGCTAAACCGATTTAGATGAAATTTAGTACATATAGAGATAGTTTGTGTCCCGGGTAAGGACATAGGATAGTTTTTATCCCGATATTCCCACGGGATCGACACTTATGCGGGTGGAACCGCTGTGCGCTACTAGTATCTTATAAATCATCCTACTCCTCAATGCGGAGGCACAAAGGAGGATGAAGCCGAGGACAGTGTCGAAAACCTTATATTGATGACTAAAATAATAAGTTCTTATATCTGTTTGTGTTTTTTTTAAACATTTCGACACTGTGTGGACCTTCAAGATTTTGCCATTGCCCCAACTTCTCAGAGAAGAGAATCCATAAATCAAACAACAAGCTACGTCATTTATTTAATAGGTTGGCGGAGCCGCAGCATGCAGCTTATATCGGTTATTGTGATTCATTATTTTTAAGTCGAGTGCTATGAAAGAAAGTTGCACATAATAACGTGAACTGTGAGAGGACCGGGGAAAGCCATATAGCGCTGTAATGTAAAATAGGTACTTCCAAGCTTTAACTTAAGCGGCTTACGTATCTAAATTATGTTTTACAAAATGTCGTTTCAACCTTTTTCTTCCACAAGTATACCTAAACACATTTTCTTCATGAAAATTATACGTACACGATATTCTGCTAAATGTCTTTAAGAATCTCAATAAAATTAAACGGATTCTATCTCTGCAGGCTGTGTGTAAATCTAAAAACTTCAAAATAAGAACTATTATTTAGAGTTCAAGCCCAGACTTTGCATATTCACGTTAGATATACGTTTTAAAGCGAGAAATAACGCATTAGAAAGCACAAGTCTAAATAAAAAGCATTTTTCTGTCTTTGTGAGTCCGCAATGATTCGGTTCGTCTCGTCTGCGTTTTATAATGATGATTTCGGCTAAAGTTCAACATTTTTTAGAGAAATTCCTTGTGATATGCTTCTGGTCATCATTAGCGCTTTGACTATCATTAGGTATCATTACACATAAGCTTTCTTCCGGTAACATCCAGCTTAAATTCAAAAGGCAATTATACACACTCGTATATATGGTCACTTTCAATCACATCCTAAACCTATGTATTTTGATGAGCCGAATTTTTCCATTGACGTCTGACCTATCTCAGCGGTTGTTGGAGATTGTGCTACGCTAGACGTAGTATTTTCAAGTGGTCCCTAATATATGGTTCTCTTGTAATTCTAGTTGGAAGACATGTATTAATTATAAAATAAAAATAGACCTACATACCTACAAACCAACCTGAATTTGCTGGCTTGTCTGGGACCCTCTTTCGTTTGTTGTCTTCGAAAAATGTTGACAACCATCCAGAATATTTGGGTGGACACGTAGTTTTCTTCTTGATGGAATACGGTGACTTGGTTGTTTTAGTGCGTCGCATAGGCCGGGTCGTAGGTCGCCGTGTGGTTGATGGTGGTCGGCGAGACGTGCTCGGCCGTTTGCCGGGCCGCCGGGTCGTCGGTGGCCGCCTTGTTGTAAGCCGAGCCCCCTGGTCCATGTCAGGAGATTCCATTAACACGTATTGATCTCCTATCTGAAGAACCGGGAGCCCTGTCACGGCATTAGGCTTCCCTTGCGGTGATTTAGCTATAAAATTAGTATGACTTTCTATATTAATATTAGTGGTCTTAATTACTTGTTTTTCATTAACTTTAGCGTTTTTCATAGTCACGTTCACTTTGGGGATTTTCCCCTTGAGTATCACTTTAGCACTTAGTGTGGTGGTGCGCGTTCGTGGCGCAGGGGTGGTTTCGTACGAGTCTTCGTATTCGTCCCACACGGAAAAAGGATCTAGGGATTCGGAATCGGAGATGTCTGCGGAGTGTCTGGGCGGGTGGCGGACGGCCGCCGCGCACGCCAGCAGCGTCAGCAGCGCCAGGCGACGCGCCATGTGACGAGTGTGTGCGCATGGCGAGGTGCGCGCGCACTGTACGTCCTGCAGCCGCCGCTGCAGTCGGCCGGACCACCTTCCCTGCTACTGTTATTATGCGTCGATGTCGCTTTCAACGCGCCCGCGACCACTAGGTCAGCACGCCCGTACCCGCTCGACTTATCTACGTGCTACGTGCCCGTTTCCTCGATATATCTTTGTATTGTCCAACCACTTTTCACATTTTTTATATATAATTCAGCAGTTGAATATAATAAATAGGTAAGTACCTACTAATGATTGTTTAGACGTTTCTAAAAAAAACCTACAAACCCATTACCCAAAAGAAGCGCTGAATTTTATCAGCATCGTGAGGGGTTGTTAGGGGTTTAGAATAAGGAACCTATTTTCAATCAGTCAGTTTTAAACAGATGATAATAATTTGTAATTATAGTAATATACTTAGGTAATTGATAATTTTATCCACTCGATTCAAATTCAATTCAAATCAATTTTGAAAAATTAATATTGATAATAATGTTATAATCTTCTAGTCTAATAAGCACAATTATTAACCAATTAACCCCCTTAGCTTTATTCGTAAAAGTGACGATCAAACGAGACTGGGTTCCTGACCAAGATTATGTCTGGACTTTAAAAGAGACTGTGACCTCTGAGTTTGTTTCGGCCTTTCTTCTCAGAGTAGTCAGATAGGAATCTGAATTATTTTTTGAAACCTCATCTAGTTTTATAAAAACATGATTGACGTGTAAAAGTGTTTGTACAAACCTACTTACAAAAATAAAATAATTTTTTATCATTTACCTATACAGACAGGCGAAATCAATCAGATTTCTAGTTCGTCTAATGAAAGTTACAAACGCAACAGGCGTAACAAAGTGGCGAGCAAAGTCAACATCAAATCATATTGTTTGGTATAAAAACATATGATTTAATTTCCATCGTTTATCACCACATATGAATAGACAACGCGTGAAATGTAGTTCAAACTGCATGGTTCGCTTAGCGCCGCCCGGCGCCGTGACGCGTGCGCGGCTTAGGGGTGTCTACTCCACAGCAATCGCATTTCACTCGAATTTGTTCCATAATTCTATTGTACTATTTGAAATTACTATCCGTCAAGCTTTCCTTCTAAATAATTATGTATGAGCTTTGTAAAGTGAAGGAAGTTGGGAAATTTTACCTGCATTTCTCTTTCCAAAAATATCTCTATTGAACCCATTGATATGAATACCTGTAGGTAATAGCCGTTGGACCTCAAAGTAATGTCTAATTTATTGCCGTTTAGCAATTTCTGCAAAATGGGAAACTCAAGTTAATCATTGTAACGAATGGGCGTGCATAGTTTATGATAGAAGTACTTACTTCGTGTATCGGTTTTTCATTAGGACAAGACAATGAAGCGGAAGACGATCTTTCTCGACCTAATTTTTCCAAAACAAAAGGTGTATTGGCAATTATTGTGAGAAACGTGACGCACTATGATGCATGTAGAGATTACGTAGGCATTATATTGTAAGATAGAAAGCAGATTTTCACTTGAAGTTGAACCCTCCTTATGTGAATTGTGAATCGGGTTTTTCCACTTAACCAAAAATACGAAGGTATGATAAGTATCTTAATGCTGTGAGATGCAAAGATACGTCAATAATATCTTTCCGTTTCTTAACCTACTTCAAAATGGTTTTATTAATTAGTAAAGAAAAAAGGATTTTTTCCGGTCTAAGTAAGTAAGAACCATCTCGAAAACAATGTAATACGAGTGGAAACATTTTTGGAAGTCAGTTCCAAAAACAAGTGAAAAACACATCCTCTTCACACAATGCATAGACACTTTTGCATATAAATTAATACACACATCAAAAGAGTCTAGGGATCAAATACGTTTTAGAGTATCGCCGCAATTGAGGGTTATTATTATAACTTTTTTGGATCGTTATTGATTCTTTTTAGTAATTCCACTATTTGAATAAAGAATTTTCTTTAAATTTTGCTGAAATAAAAAATAGAAAATCAACTGTCATCATCATCAATCAGGATTCCTATAAAAGTGTGTAAGCGTTTTTACAAAATCATTACAATTTCTGCATCGAAACTGAAAAAAATTGCATCGATATGGAGCGACGACATCATATCACAGACAAAAAAATAACTGAAAAATCTTTCACCAATGGGATTTGATACGATTAACTTAACAGTTAACTGTCTATTATGATTCATAATGTTATCCTTTTATGTTTCTGCAAAAGTGGCCTTTTTAGGCCCCCTGATGTTGAGTTTCAGAGACAGACAACGGAACTCTTCAATAAATGCCAGCAAATCAACCGCGATTACTGATATTGCATATGTATGCATTGTTTACGCAATCACACAACATAAAATCACGCCTGTACCCTTTAAAGGGGTGGCCAGATGTGTTCAATAGCTTCCTGTCACTGATATTCATACATAGCAAGTAGGTATTATAATATGAATTTGTGTGGGGTAGGTAGGTACCTACACTAAAAAATGAAATATAATTTTTTTTTACAAAAAAAAAAACAACCGACTTCAAAAAAAACACTACAAAGTTACTAGTTAGTTGCTAGTTAGTTGTTAGTTTTACTTCACTAGAAAGTTTTCGATTACGAGTTTCGTCGGGGTACCAACACAGCACAGATAGCACGCAATATTTACGATGTGTATGGATGTGAACACACGGTCCGTTTTTGGTTTGATCGCTTCCGCTCTGGAAAATTTTATCTCAACAATGAGCCCCGTGGCCGACCGGAACAACGATGAATTGAAAGCCATAGTGGAAGCAGATTCATCTCAAACCATGTTGGAACTTGCAGCAGCCTTCAAAATAAGTGATAAACCGATAGTACTGATTAATTTCCTTCAAATTGGAAAGATAAAATATCTCGGAAAGTGGGTACCGTATGAACTCGCTGAACAAAAACAACAAAATAGCGTCGAAGCACCGCACAACAGGCCGTCTCAAAACTATAGCAGTTACGACTGGAAACTCTCCGTCACCCACCATACTCTGATTTTGCTCCAACTAATTTCCATTTTTATTCAGAATTTGGATAACTTTTTCAAATCCAACAAGGCAGTGAACAACGCCTCTAAAGAGTTCATCGATACCCGTCGCCAGGATTTTTATAGCAGAGCTATCAACGAACTTCTATTAAAATGGCAAAAGTACAGACGCCAGCACATCAAGCTACCCGAAACTGTCAAATTTTCCCAATCAACTTTGAACCTTATGCTTTAGCGTATTGTACCATTTTAGAATTCTGATTAAACGCCAACTTTTAATGCAACTTGCCAAGGCACTCTAGTACATTTTTTTTAAAGGAGCCTGTCAAAGTCGACGAATTTAGAAAATTTTAAATTCGTAGTTTAACAAATAGTCTCAATTCTCGGAAACTTGAGGCAATTGTGTCATTATTTTTTATTGAGATTCTAGAAATGTTATTTAGGATTACGTTTCCAAAGTTCAAATGAACAAAAATAAAAAAGAATAACACAATAACCGAAAAATGGTACAGTTTGATCAAATTTCTAGGTTTTTCTTAAAATGCCCATAATTATTTTTTCAAATTAATAGATTTTTTTTTCAGATTTTTCTCGTGATGGTTATGATCAATCCTGTCACCCCGTTTCGGCTTGACGTTGATTTCTGGGACACCCTGTATATGGCAAGATAGGGGGGGCTACCGAGATAAAGACTAATACAAAACTTATATGGAAGAAGACCCCAAATAATTAATGAATAATGATTTGAAAAGTACACGAGCAGTTGGTCTTTGTACAGACGCCAGCACATCAAGTTACTACAATCTGTCAGATTTCTTTAATAGATTTTCAACTTTATCACTAAAGCATAAGGTTCAAAGTTGATTGCGAAAATTCGACAGTTTCGGGTAGCTTGATGTGCTGGCGTCCGTACAAAAGTCCTTCTCACATTATTCAAACGAAATTTCTACTGATCAGTGAGCCTAGCACGGCCATCAATTCGAATATTCAAAGGTGACCAGAGGCTCTCCGGTGATCAAAACCCATGATTAGGCACCAAGATTACCTACTTTGGCCATGATGGTATATTCTAGTTTTGGTCTATTGAAATATTACTTAGATTAACATCTTCTCTCCGGATACAAATAATATTTCTTTCAACAGAATAATAATTGGATTTTACTTCCTTCCTTCCTTTGATGTATGTATTAATAATCAAGAAACACACCTACAAACACTTGGACCTGTGCGTTTTATCCCTGTTGAATGACTTTCAATACTTTCAAAATATAGTGATGAAAAAAGAGTAACTTTTCTTGCTGAATCATATTGAAAGTCATTCATTTTTTTGGATTTTGAGATTTAAGGCTAAGCTTTGACTTTTTTTTTTGAGTCTATATTTTTTTTGTCAAATCAGACTACTTACTTGGGTTTTTCAAACTCAAACTCAAAGCATTTATTTCAATTAAACCATTTACAGGCACTTTTGAATTGTCAAGAAGTCGGTCAGTCAGAAAATATGAAGCTATAAGTTGCCCATTCCAAAGCGTAGGTACCTATGGAGAAGAACGGGCAAGAAACTCCATGGTCACTCTTTTTAAATTATTTTTTACAAAAATATTAGTTACATCATCAAAAATAAAATAATTAAAAATAAGCAGAGATAGCTAAATGATGACCAGCCCCAACTGATGGCGCCCGTTCACGAACATGACGCATAAATCAGCACCATTCAGCTCGACCACTTCTTACACTTGAACTCATTAGGTACTGACCAGTTTACAAAAACTCCTTATGTGTTAAGTTTTTTAATGTAACCCAATATATTCTATGCGCCTATTAGAACTTAACTGTACTATTTGTATCATATCTGCGGTACTTAATTTTTTTTAACCTATTCTTTCCCACTGCTGGGCAAAGCCCTATCCCAAATCCATCCAGGAACACTTTTCCCGCGCCACCTCAAACCAGCCGTCGCGGTACGCGTCCTGGGGGCTTAAAAAGGCCACTTTGGCAGAATCATAAAAGGATAACATTATGAATCATAATATGGCGAAGACAGTCCGTGTTTTTCTTCTTTTCGCTGCACTACGTAGGTATAATCAAAGAGATTGGGATTGGATTTGGATTGGATTGATTGGTATTTTAGCACAGACAAAAAAAAATAACTGAAAAATCCTTCACCAATGGGATTTGATACAATTAACTTAACAGTTAACTTTCCATTATGATTCATAATGTTATCCTTTTATGATTCTGCCAAAGTGGCCCCCAGGTCATCTCGCCTCAGAAAGCGGTAATTAATATCAATTATTAAATATGTATCTTCTATTTTAGGCTCGACTTTTACTTTTTAGGCCCTCAGGTCATCTCGCCACAGAAAGCGGTAATTAATATTAATTATTAAATATGTATCTTCTATTTTAGGCTCTACTAGTTTGAGTAAACACGACCTTCCAAACAATTAAACTTATCCAAGTATTGTCTAACTCTACTTTTGCTACATTTAACTTTACTTTTGCACGCTCCAATTTTTATGCTAATTATCGTTTATTAGCATTTTTAATACAATCATTTAAGTGAGTACATTTTTTAACCTGAAAATACGTAAAAGTAGAATTAAGAAAAAGTTTTAATTTTCGAAGCATTTTAAGTTGTCTTTTATTTCTACTATGTATATGTATAAACGGAGAAACTGTGTTTCTTTAAAATCATGGCCATGAATGAAGAACAGCGAAAACAAAAATCTTTTATGTATTTGTTTATTTCAAAATCCGACATAGGTACCTACACTACCTACTTAAAAACGGATAGGTATTTTCAGTCAATATAGTCTTCCCCCAGCACTGTATACATTATGTCTTCGTTGTACTTAGTTCAGATTGAACACTTGATACTTTTACCTATCTTATCTTACCTCTTACCTACTTTATTTTTTAATTTTTTTATTTTAAATAGTGTAGAGGGAAACCTTGCCACAAAAGGTGTCAATCATTTAATAATAATTATGATATACATATACCTAATTATTTGTTGGATCGTACTTTTTACTTATTCATTATAACTCCTTTGATTCTTTACTATACTTCCTATTCAATATAATGTGGGTACTAAAATATTAGAGAAAACTTTTAGCAATAGCATTACGCTCGCAGCGTGTAGACGATTATAATATTATCAACCATTAAAATTATTAGCTTTAGTCCAAGCTTCATCACGATGTTTCTGTCACCGCGTCTAAGATTAACTTGGAAAGTAGAGAAGCAATATTGAAAACCCATGTTGTTTCATTATTTTTAGGATTATAAAAGGATAAGATAGTTTTTTTATTCTGAATTCTGTGTCTAATTTTGTGCTGGAAAACCCAACTACGTTTTGTAAAATAATCATGTAATTTTAAAAGTACAATCCTATGGTAGGTACCTACTTTAATATTAGTTGATATGAATTATTTTAAAGATGACCTAAGTAATGGGCTACTTTGGGGTATACGGTATACCATTCACTTGTCCTACTGTGGTTCTAAAATCCAATTTTGTTTAGTTACAACAAACACAAAACACAAACCATAGCCAGTCGTGATCGTGACCAGCTTGAAACAATCTTAGCTACAATGTTAGCTTACGGAGAGACCACGATCATCTTGAATTAAATTACTTTAATTAAAGTAAGATTTAAAAAAGTTGTTATCCAGTACTATATATTGCGCCAATTTTCCCTACAATTATTGTTTGAATAACATTATTACATTTTTATTAAAAAATCAAGAATTTATATTAAATAAATTGAATATGAGTTTTTCATTAATGTCCAACTATAATCATTATTTTTCTCTCGTGAATGTTCTTCACAAATCGTTGGATGGCTCCACATTGACGAATATGGTTTACTAAATGTTTTAAACCGACTTCCAAAAAGGAGGAGGTTATATGTTTTTTATGTATGTTCACCGATTTCTCCGCTAATTGTGGATCGATTTCGAATTTTTTTTTTGTTTGAAAGGGTATACTCTCGAGGTGGTCCCATTGTCACCAAGTTGGAATTTTATGAGAGAATCCCATGGAAATCGAGGGAAACCCTCAAATTTTATAAGCACACCTAGGTATAGCGATTTGGGTATAATATTTTTTAAAGTAACTCGTTAGGATTTAGGAGATACGGCAATATGTCAACCAACAATCGCCTTCATCTTTTTATTTCTCGTAATGATGTAACGGGATGAGCAGATCCCGCTTCTGATGATGGTAAGGGCTTGTAATTGTCGAAAAAGTTTGTAATAATAGGCCCAATTGAATAAAAGTGTGACCAAATAAAACTTTGACTTATCATCAGATCAGCAGCATGAAGTGATGACTCTCAGATTTAAACACCTATTGGTCCATTAGATTCGGAGAAAATTGGCTGTGACAGACGGACAGACAGACATACGAGTGATCCTATAGGGTTCCGTTTTTTCCTTTTGAGGTACGAAACCCTAAAAAGGGAAAAATAAAAAACTTTTTTACATAAAAGAAACAACCGACTTCCAGAACAAAACACTACAAACTGAAAAACAACTTTAATTTCAGAAGTCGGTGTCAAAAAACGAAAATACTGAACCAACGACACCGACTTCTGAAATTAAAGTTATTTTTCACCTTGTAGTGTTTTTTTTTTGGAAGTTGGTAGTTTTTTTTTTTTGTAAAAAAGTGTTTAGCCATTATAACTAGCAGTTAACTTGTAATTAACAACTACACACATCCATTCATAGAGGCTGAGCAGATAGATAAAGGTATTTAGTAGGAAATCTAAACATGGTATCAAACAATACTATATGGTTTAATAAACGAGTAGTTAGATCTCCATAATGACTACTGATAATTGCCCGGATACCCTTGTAGAGGTATCTTTAACGTATCATAAACATTAATTCTATTCAAGCTAACGAATAATAATGTTCGTAAATCGTAGCTTACAAGATTTGAATCTATACATGCCAAAAAATAAGACCCAACTGAGCCGCTTTAAAACGATAGAGTCAACATCATCATCATAATTTCAGTCGAAAGACTGCTGGAAATAGGCCTCCCCAAAGAGTCTTCACATCGACCGGTCCCGTGCTTAGAGCATTCAGTGAAGTTGGACCTACTTAACTTGATAGTTTGTCTTAGGCTAAGACAAACCGTCCTAGGACTTCCTAGGTCTCCTAGGCAAAGGCCCCTTGTTTTATCCATGTTCATTTCCCAGTTTTGCATTGAAATTCTCCATGGCCACACCCATGGCGAGAGATATCCTCATACATGGTCTCCATCTCATCGTCGTCGAGGTGGGTGACACCCCGATAAACGAATTCCAAACCCGACCAATTCAACGAATATCTTGCTGATATACTGAGTATAAGGTAAGGTACCACGCGGTAAATATGCCACCCTGGTCGACACACTCCGATCTTGACCACGTTGCTCACAAGGGACCTGTGGACAATAAACCGATACCGCCTTGGGACTGCTAATCGCCCTTCTTGGAAATAAAATAGAGAAAGTTCCCGTATTTGAGGATTATCAAATCCTCCCCCTCTCTTCGGACTTAATATAACCCAACTATACCCCATCGTAACATGCTCAATTCTTCTTCAAGTTCGGTGATCTTATCGTCTGTCTGGAGTGTACGCGTGTTTTATGTTACCAGGTGCAGTATTCGGTGATCGTGGTAACGCCCGGCACCACATCGTATACTTAGAAGTAACAATGGGGAAGTAGGTACGGATGTTATTAGCATTATGAAGATATGGGATAGATAACATTTGCGCGTGTATGTAACATTTCGTCATCCAACGTTATAGTGTTGATTACAGTGCCACTAGCTAGACCATAGATGTCAAATATTGCTACAACCAAGTGGAGAAAAAAAATCCGTCGGATCGGGTGGGAACATGTGAATTTATTGGTATTCAAGGAGGGCTCCAAATGTTACACTAACGTGTCAGATGTGACGATTAATAATACTCCGTTACCTAGAGTAACAAAATTTAAGTACCTGGGTCACTGGATCACTCACTCATGACCTGAATAATGACTCTACAATCTACATAGAAAGGGAACGCAGGGCGATGGCTGTCCGAGGTAATATGCTGATCTGCAGATTTGCACGTTGTACGACGCAAGTCAAAATAACCCTTTCCAAATTCAGAGTATGCTGCCAGTCTTTTTACACGTGCAGTCTGTGGGTCAGGTATACGCTGAGGGCATACAACGCCCTGCGTGTCCAGTAAAACAATGTATTCAGGATGCTGTTGGATCTACCACGCTTTTGTAGTACTTCCGGGATGTTCACCGAGGCCAGGGTTGATGGTTTTCATGCCATTATACGGAAACGGTTTTTTTAATTTTATTGCTGAATGGGCCTCGATCACGCCTAATGAAAAGCCAGAGATGAGGTCTATGACGGAACGAGCGTGCCTATAAGATGCCTAAGGCACTGGAACTCCCACGCATCGACGGAACACAGCAGGCTGCTTGACGCCGGACTCCGGTAGGAAGCGGTGCGCTTCTATTCTCGGTAGAATACTTACGTGCTAGCTCCCACAGCATCTTGAGTGTATTATGTGATAGGTGGGACAGCCCCATGCTGGCTCACTGGATACAGCTGCACACGTTGGTTGGCTGCAATTTTTCATGAGTGTGGTTTTTACTAACATTAGGGTATGACTTTTACTAACAACATATGGATCTTGTAATTTAATCATCATCTGCCTAGCCTTTTCCCAAATATGTTGGGGTCGGCTTCCAGTCTAACCAGATGCAACTGAATACCAGTATTTTACATGGAGCGACTGCCTATCTGACCTCCACAACCCTGTTACTGGGTAATACGATACCCCTTGGTAAGACTGGTTGTCAGACTTTCGGGCTTCTGACTAGGTACCCGTAACGACTGTCAAAGATCCTCGAATGACAGCCGGGACCAACTGCTTAACGTGCTTTCCGAGGCACGGAGGGATCTCGGTATATAAAGATGTCACCCATCCACAGAACAACCGCGGCAAGCGTAGCTTATCCTGATCCTTAACCTGATCTTGTAATTTGATCATGCAAAAAAAATAGGGAGTTCGAAGGGCTTTGGTAGGTAACTAAGTACTAGTTTGAGATTGAAAGGATGCTTGGAGCTCAGTATTGTGAACTTAGGTTTCAATGTTACAGACCTAGGCAGGATTTGAAACTCTAGAAACCATAGATTTAAATAAAGGCTCCTACAAACAGGCGCGACACGCGATATAACCGCGCGCGACATGAAGGCATCGCTCGTTGCGCGACTTGTGGTGCCTTTGGGTCGTGCGCGATTTTATCGCGTATCGTGCCTTTTTGAAGAAGCCTTAATAGAAATCGGTTCTATACAAATACCAATAATAAATGTAAGTATTGAACGTTACATCTAGGAGTATAAATCCCATAAATAATAAAAAGCAGCGAGAGAAGTCATCTTGGAACATCTTATCATACTGCAAAAGTCGTCTTTGGGGTTACAGCTGAGTTAATAGATTAGATAGGTCTTGGCCTTCCCAGAGTCCCCGTTATCGGTGGAGATGGGATTACGACCTGCTGAGTAGGTTTTTTTAATGGGACCGAAAATGATATCCGCAATCAATTGGGGAATTTTACAGAACTAAATGAAGATATGTACTTAATAATTTAATGTCTACTGCTGATAACATAAAGAACACATACCTACTTAATGGGGATCTCCAATTCATGTTTGTTTAACTTCTCATTAGGTATATTACGGTAATAGCTGACAACATTTCTCATTTCATCACATTAATGTTTTTCAATCAGCTATCTCTGAATTGTGTGTTAATTATTATAAAGATCCCACACTTCGATCACTTTAGATCATTGACACCTCCAGCAATGCATATTGTTAGCACAATAATGTCAAGAACATCGCTACTACGGGTTGGTACTGCCCGTCGTAAATTATGTATATAGACAGTAGTCACCACCGTTGTGAGAATTTAATTAAGTATACTAAACGTGATTTTGTGACTGAATCCAGTGGTAATTATGAACATATAGCGCTAAGTTGTTGATCGTGGATGTATGTACCTAGCTCATTAAATTTGATGTATCGCGACATCACTTTGACTAGAATAAATCACCTTTTACTCACCCTCCTAATTTCGCTGTCATAAAATATAAATCTTATAGGTATGTCGTTCACAATCACAAAGGAGAAATAGAACATGGCATGGTGCGACTAATCCGCAATTATTTTAACTTTTTCGAACTTCGGAATAAAAACAACAATTAAAAAACTCGTTTTACCAGCAACCTCTAATTAAGTACCATCAAAGTCATTGAATTTAAGTTGACTGAGACGAGTCGTCATTATTATAGTGATATGACCTTACTCTTTCACTTTAAAGCAGTTTTTTGGCATATGAGCCAAAAAACCAAACAGTCTGGCCTGGAGGTGTATAGGTAGGTAGATATGTGATTAGCGACGACATGCGTTGAGACTACACAGACACTGACAAGCACAGAATTATTTTTTTTATTGTTAAAAGTAAATCTATTCCCATAAAAGAAAAAAAAATCAAATAAGTGCCTATGTACAGAAGTCAACCCTATCTGAAGTTTGAAGATGAACTAACTGCTTAGTAAATAATATTATCTTCGTTTATCATATACCCCTAATTTCAAACGAATACATGCCAATAGCAACAAATATTACTTGTTATTGTGTCATTTTTACTTATAATAGATACGAAATGTGTTAAACAAATCAGGTCTATAATCTGCATTCCAAATAATATGTGCCCGTGCGGTCACAGGCTCAAAATCAGCGAGCGAGTGTCAGAGGGAGTGCCGAGGCGAGCGGTCGTGCAGTGGCTAGCTGTCGAGTCCATCGTGTTAATAAAACACGCTATTCAAAGTTACTTGCGCGCACTAATAACCTACCTAGTAACTATACCACAAGCGAACGATTGCGACACGCTCCTCGGGGTCAAGACCGTTCACTGCCAGCTCTGTGTTAAGCCAGCGAGGGTCATTGCCGCCACGCGAGACCCACAAGCAGTCAGGTACATGTATCTATCTATCATTCTGCAAGCCGACCATGTTTGACGGGTGACCCACGAAGAAATGTCTGATTGATTGACACCATGTCCATGCCCTAGTGCCCTAACTTTCAAACACTATTCTTTCTGCTTACCCTGTCGTTAAGTGTGAATGTACGCACAGTAGCGAAACTCTAAAACGGGTTTGTACGTATATTGTATACTTAAGATTTTTAAATGTGTATTCAAACGGCAGTAAGTTTCGGATCTTTTCATACGGGTCAGAATGCCAGAGGTCATCATCATCTCATAATTCAATCTTTGTGTTGACTTTAAAACAAAACAGTGGTTTGGTAAATAAGTTTAATTTATTTATGTGATACGATAAGATCTTACAGTGAATAAAGTATAACCAAAGGTGAAGCACTAATTTGACACACATGATTAAATTACTAAGGTGTGTAATGGAAATGTTTTTTTTTAAATTTTGCTTTATTGTAACGACATCCTATCATTCAACTTATCGCGTTAAAGTACAATAACAATAATACAATTAACTACTAAAACTGGCCCGTGCTTGACTTATATTAAAACTAGCGACCCGCTCCTGCTTCGCACGGATTTCACGACTTCAAAAACATCGACATTTCTTTACTATTTGTAAGTTTTATAGCAATGTAAAACTTTCAGAATAAATTCATCAAATGATAGTGAAAACCACACCAAAATCCGTCAACGCGGACACACAGCACAGATAGACACGAAAAGCGACTTTATAAATGATTTATAATAGTTAAACATGTATAGAAGTACAGACAAACTCTCTTACCTAGATACCACATTGTTTGTATATATTACATTGCGAAAATATCTCTACAATTCAATGGAACTTCATTTTACAAACGTGACAAAAATTCACTTCCTACTTATATGAATTTTTTAATGATATGAAAGTTATGAATAGCTGATGAATCAGAAAAGTATTTAAAACATAAAATATGTATTTAATTCAAAGCGAATAAATGAATATGAATAATATTTTACATGAAACTGAAAATCAGAAT
The DNA here is from genome assembly GCA_927399505.1 of Luperina testacea. Lineage (NCBI taxonomy): Eukaryota > Metazoa > Arthropoda > Insecta > Lepidoptera > Noctuidae > Luperina > Luperina testacea. The sequence goes on from OV656758.1 coordinate 10,865,502, forward strand.
GCAAATACAAAAATTACTAATTTCGAGGCAAGCAATTACGTGCATAAGTACCTACCTACTCAAATAATAATTTAATTTTGAGTAATTATAATAAACGTCTGGCAACCTGATTTGTTTCGTTTTGTTCCGTTTGTTAAACAACGGACTAAAATTTTGTAGTGATTATTTCCTAATGTTCAGGTTTTTCATTTTGACATGAGTAAATGTACAGACGCCAGCACATCAAGCTACCCGAAACTGTAAAATTTTCCCAATCAACTTTGAACCTTATGCTTTAGCGATAAAGTTGAAAATCTATTAAAGAAATCTGACAGATTGTAGTAGGTCGATGTGCTGGCGTCTGTACCTGATATGTAGCTGTGTTCATTACAGCACCCTAAATGCGTAACACACTTTCTACCAAAAATTTAACTCTTTTCCTTCTTATGTTTGAAAACTTAGTCTGTTTAACAACGTAAGTAATGAATGTTATTAAATTGTTAAAATGAAAGGCATTACCATTGTTTGTGCGTTACGAATTACCCCAGGTTACACGGTAAGGAAGGAACACGGGTGGGTTTTAGTCAGTAAGAGTCTGACACTCCCTTCCGCTCCACCCAGAGCGGGAGGGGCCATTTGATGATTTCCCATCCTCAAAAAAAAAAGGTAGTTTTCGTGGCCGAACAAACACGTTAAAAGTCTTATCTGTCAATAACATAATTGCTTCATATATTTAACATTGTTCAAGCAATTAACAAAAGGTTTTTTTTATTACATTGTTATCCTTAATAGCGATTGGTTTGATAAATAAGTAGTCTGATGAGTGCCTGCATGTAAAAGGTACTTAACACACTGCTGTGTAACATAATATAAGTAGGTAGGTATTCGCATTTAAGAGCCCCTATCATTTTTGGCGCACTATTAGATTAGGTAATTATAGGAGCGCAGTGTGTCTGTGTGCGTTCGAACTATAAACTGATAATCGTAGTGTGCGTTGAAGCGGGAACAAATAATCTTGGTCCGTAACCGCTATTATTAGCACTCCATAGTTTTACTTACTAGATTGCGTAATACTGGATGGATTTTATGGTGATTATGACATGTTATGTTCAGGTACCCTATAAAAATATCGTAACCTATTACGGCATTCACTATAGTACTCGTAAAACCAAATTATAAAGTGTGACCAGCGTATTATAAGGTACGTCTGAAACGAATTACACGTGTTATTGTTTACGTAATACAGAACGACGGGGAGGTCTGTAGTATCCCCTCGCCATAAGACCGCAGACCATGAGAGTATAGTATAGCAAGTCATTTTGTCCTATTTTATAAAGCTAATCACTTTATTTGTATAGAACAAGGAGAAAACGAGCGGGGCATGGAGAAAAATTACTTTAATATTGAAGATAGCTTTATTCAAATGAAACATTATTTTGTTTATCCAAAAGTACAATACAAACATTAATATGTATGAATAACATTAACAAATCACAAAGTGTCACACTATTGACATAAAAAAATAAATATTCATACAGTCTCAAAACTGGTTAGGCGTAGTACAAAATCACTCGCGATTCAAGAATTACGACGGGAGCGGCGAACGTCACAGGCGACACAGGTCCGTCGTCTAGAAGCCTTTGGGCGCGACTGAATGCATCGAGCGAGCGCATCGGTTTATAAGGCATTATTTAGATATTTTACTACAATTAAATTAGTAGTCAAAATAAAAATATAAAAATTGAGTTTGGTAGATAAACATCTCAAATTTTAAAATATTTAACACTTTTTGTTATTTTCAATAAATTCTTACGCGTAGACGACGGTTTTGCACATGACTTTATTGGGATTTTTCAGCGTAGTTAACATTTTTTTACAGGTACTAATACATTAAACTTAAAAAAAATAAATCGTAGACTTACTAATATATTATATGCCTAGTATTTAGGATTTTTTTTCAGATCGTTATTTGCTACCAGTAAGCTAAAAAAGCAATCGAAAAACTTGGTGTTTCGTGATTACGTAAAAACGTGTGTTTGTTTTTTATTTTTTGGAATTTATATTAAGTAGTTATCAAAAATTAAATTCGTAGACTTACTAGATAGATAGGTGATAAATACTTGTGTATTTTTAAAAAAACTAGATAACTTAAGGATACTGAGAAATTTGCGCTGAAAAAAACTGATTTTTCTGTTTTTAGTCCGCGAAATTGTTAGGGGCTCTTAAACGTGATAGTTGCTTTGGGACTTTGGTAAATCAATGTGAGTATCTCAGTTTTATTTATTTTTAATATTATTATTTAGGTTTAATAAAATTATTGTAGGTATTATTTTTAATTGTAGGCACAGTTTGTTTAATTGTTTATTTAATAGGGTTTCTATAGCTTTCAGAATGTATGTGTGAGTAGGTAAGTAACAGGGATGCATTAATTATGTAATTTAATTATTTTAATCAGCTTTAATGGACATGTTTTCTTTTATAAAAGTAAGAGCAATTACAATAAATCAAGACAGTTTCTTTTTTAAATTAAAATTAATAAATTATACAATACAACCGTAAGAGTTTTTACGAAACATAAAAACCATTTTTTGGTCGAAATGGCCAAGTCAATTAATTTGGTACTTAATTAAAAATATTAGGTACATTTACGATTAAAATATGTATATACATCTAAAACTAAATTAAGTAACTAATTAACACACTGTTTAAATAGGTAATTATGTAATCCTAATTTAAACCTATTAAAATAAAATATGGCTTCGAAAAATTCGTCCGCATCGCTGTCAACTGGTAATTTAGCCAAAAGAGAATATCTAATAAATTCAAATAAAAAAAGAATAAATTATAAAATATCTGACTAACATTATAAAACTGTTTGTTTTTCTACCACGTATCTTCCGTAATTCTTAGCTTAATTAAAAGTGTTATTTCAGTAGGTACGTAACCGATTAATCCCACTAAGGGCTGATTTTCCAAATTACAGTGTTGATAGAGTTTTGGTGCCGACCGTACTACTCCGAAACTTCATTAGCACCTATGTGCAGTTTTTTATCACGCCACAGGCTGGCACCACCTGCACCAGCACCTTCGCTGCAAATTTGTAACGCCAAATAATTTTATCGAAGGAATAATTTTGAATTTTTGACAAATCTTTCATACTGTCAGACGTCAATTTTATTCCACGAATAAAAATGATCTGTCGATTGAAAAATCAACCCTAAATATGAGAAAGTTACTTTCTCATATCTTGTACATTTGATAAGTATCTGGCTAAGAAACATTCTTACTTTTTTTGGTATCGATTATACCTATAGCAGACGAGTACAGGAAATGATTTTACAGTTTATACAACACATCATTCAATAAAATTGACAGACAGACGGCTCACTTTTTTTTCGTGATAAGTATACCAGCTGTATTTAGGGTCAAATTAAATTAGCTGGCGAAACTCCGCAGACGTGTTGCATATCGATATCAATAACACGATAAAATAATTAATTCGACGATTTTTTTTTGTGGACCAACCGCAGTTAGGCCGCTTTCAAATTTAGGCTTTTTAGCAGCGCGTCATTCTCGCGACAGTCGCCCAGTAGTCCACTTAACAAAGCAGTTGTAGAGTGCGTGAGCTGGGCCCTAAGCGATTTCTTCAGAAACCTGTTCAGGGTGCTTAGGGAGTAAACATACTAAAAGTCCCGGCGTCTAGGAGGTGAGCCGGAGGGGGGGGGGGGGGGGATAAAAGTTCCCACTTTTCAGTTTAAAAAAATATCTCTCTCGAAATAACGCCGAAGTAGCAGCCAACAGCTAGTGTTTGATAAAAGTCGAAAAATGTATGTAAGATAAAAATTTTTTTTTCTTAATTTAATTCATTTATTTAGGTATTTAAATTGAGAAAAAAAATGTTCAAAATAATCTCTACGTACTTTTACTAAGCCAAGAATAAATCAAGCCGAAAGATTTATTGATTGTATTGTCCAACGTCCTTTTAAAGTCTTATTTATAACCAAATGTAAATCTGGCTCAATAAATTCGTAGTCTGTGATAGCTATTTTAAACTTCACGACCTACATATTTTCCGCTTGTCTCTATTTAAAGCCGATGGATAATGCCATGCTTTATAGATAGCTAGTTTTATAAATGTGTGTCCCGGAGTATCGCTTTCTGTGCCTAACGAGAGACTCCGCTGTACGTCGAGACTCTTGGCTATTATGCCATCGACTGTTATTATTATTGGCACAATAATCGCTGAGTCTACATCCCACATGTCAACTCGCTCGCAAGTCAAGACAGGTACTTGGTTTCCTTATCATTCTCGGATTCCACGAGATCCTCGTCATGCGACATTGAACGATCATTGTGAAACGCTCCCTTCGATTATTTTTGCAATCAGGCTTCACAGCAACAATAGTCCTGTAAGTGACGAAATTATCAAATTCATAACATAACATTACAGCACGCCAGTAATCCCCGAACGTTTAAGCAGAGGTATACCAATAGTACACCCCATTTCGCAAGTTATGGTTAAGTCCCATGTAATGTCAGCGGGATTGTCCGAAAGGGTTACCGCTGGCTCGGAACATAAAGGGCTAAGGAAGGAACGCGGGTGGGTTTTAGTCAGTAAGAGTCTGACACTCCCTTCCGCGCCATCCAGAGCGGGAGGGGTCACTTGATGATTTCCCACCCTAAAAAAATCGGTTGTCTGTAAAGTCGGTTTACGGACGATAGTTTAACGTGACAACGTCATAACAAAACATTAATGAAATTGCCGAACGCGGAGGCCGATTCGGCAGCGTTTGACATCATCTGTCTCTCATCGCTCGTTCCGCGCTCTCGCTTGCACTTCAAGCCGCCATGGAACGCTACAATAAGCAAGGCCGCGAGGTAACGCTACATGAGTCATGTTTTTTCGTGTGTGCAGCCAGCTTCATCGATTTATTAGACGTTGTCACGTCAAAAAAAAGTCCCATGTAATAGGGGGCTGGCCGCGAGCCTATTGCTATCAACCGGGCATAAATCCAGACTCCGGGCTGCTAATGAGAAAATTCCTTATGGAAAAACCTGATACCACTTTGTCTGACCTGGGAAAGGAACCCAGGACCCTGGAGGCTCAGCAGTCGTGCTTCCGATCAAATCCGATCATCTTAATAATGTTACTTTTATTGTTTTCTTTTCAGATAGCAAAATGAGGATGCAATGGGGCGTGTTCGTAGCTGTATCGTTGTGGAGCGTTGTGAGCGGCCCCCTGACGAAGGCAGACGCTTCCGACGTGTCTGATCCAATGGTCATTCAAGTGGAACATAAGCGAAATGAGAGACTTTCAGAGCCAATTGCAAATGTAACTTACAATTTATGTTATTTCCAGCTACAAGAGTAAGATACAAATGTAGTGAGCACGGTGTTTCAACGCTTTCCAGCTCGTCTACCAGCAGGGTTAACGTGACAATTACTCACTCTCGCGTGGAAAAGATTTGTCTATTTTTGTCACTTTTCTCGTTTTTCTTTTCGCCAACGCTGTCATACAAAATACTCGTCTCGCTCTGTCAAACGTGATATTTTCTCGACAAACCCTAGTTCAGAATTGAACCTGTGGAACCTACCTATATTATATATATCGGCAGATCATTTTCCAAGGGTGGTAATTAACAACGTTTGGTGTTTTATGGTCATAATAGCGAAATCAATTTCAGCTGCATGTTTATACAGTTATTTATTACTGGCGTTTATTTAAAACGCTAATATATTTACTAAATGTGGTGATTAACACAATTTCCAATATCTGAGTTTTATGATGAATAATATCAACCTTCGTTTTATAAAATTGTACTCGCATCATTCGTGATGATCTTCTATTTTGATTTCATATATGTAGGTACTTAGATAGGTATCAATTTCGTAAAAAGCTCCCTCGGGAATCATCCAGAAGCAACCGCCATCTTGAAATTTGACCGACCAAATTTTCACTAAAAGTGTACCTAATAATAAGTGGTCTTGACATAATTTTTTATCATGATTGTATAACGTTTCAATTAATAGGACAAACCCTCCTTTTCCTCATGCTAATATGTCAATACCGAGGAAAAACATTCAATTCTAATTAATAAAGTCGGTTACACAAAAAACTAAACATATACCTATTTTATAAAAGAGGCGAGAACGTAAACTCAAATGAACGAACTGGAAACTTAAGCCGATGTTGCTTTGAAAAAATATATTTGTTTTTAATAACTTCCTACATCGGTCTCTCGTCATGCGAAAAACAAGTGCCAACGTGCCTTCTTCAGTTTACTCGAGCTTGGCGGTCATATAACGCCGGGCTGCCGTGGCATAACTAAAATGCCGTTATCCGACATCTGGTCGATTTTTAACTTTTAATGCTATTATAAAGAAAAAAAATCTATCGATCTGTGTTTCCGAATTTTCAATACCTTGAATAAATGATTATTTCCAAAACTATTCAAGGTATTGAAAATTCGGAAACACAGATCGATAGATTTTTTTTCTCTATAATAGCATTAAAAGTTAAAAATCGACCAGATGTCAGATAACGGCATTTTAGTTATGCCACGGCAGCGCGTTCCCACGGCCCGCTTTCTCACAGGCCGCTAGGCCGCGCCACGCCCGGCGCCCGTCAGGCCAGACCGCGATAAGCCGTGGGACCAGTCGAATCCGATGAGGCCTGTGGCGGCCTGTCATCGCCGCCGCGCCGCGCCGCTACGATCGGTCGGGAGTCGGTAAGTTTAATGGCGGGGCGCCTGTCGCGGCCTACTGTACGATCGCGCGATCGCGTTTCTTTTTGTTTTGTTTATAAATACGGGAATGCTAGACACGGGCCGCAACTGGCCTCAACAGGCGTAGCAATGGCTGGCGCGGACCGTCAGTTAACGGGCCGTTGAAATGTCCGACTTGGGCCGTGACAAGCCTCGACAGGTGTAGCAACGCCTGGCGCGGCCCGTCAGTCAACGGACCGTGGGACCGCGGCATTAGATATTTAAATGACGTCAGAATTGTAGACAAATCTGGAAAAATCGTGAGAGATAACGTTATCGCTCTTGTCATTGAATAACCGTTGGGTATTGGACTACAGAACAAAATACTGGGTCGATGAAAAGGTATAATGATTAAATTCGTGATATGGTCATCGTGTGGGGCGTCAGCGTGTGGCGTAGCGCTGGAAAGACCTACTTAATCGAAGCTGAAAGAGCACAGAGGGCGCTTCTTAGAGTAACTTTTAAGAAGCCCTACCGGTTCTCTACTGATCTACTCTACCGCGAAACGAAAGTCCTTAGAGTTCGCCAACTTTTCATTCTTTCTGCCTGCACAAAAACGCACAAAAATATTAAAAGGAGACCCGACTCTGCGTCTATCATAAGCAAAAGAAATTACAGAATCCCAACACCTGACAGCACCTCACTGCTAGCAAGTCGCTCCCCGGCCTACTCTCTCATTAATACGTACAATAAAGTCAGCAAACTCTGCGAAATCAAAAAATCCAACCCCATTCGGCTGCAAAAAATTGTAAAGGAAATTTTGCATAACACTGCTTATGATGACTCGGAACAATTAATATAAGGACCCTGACCTGACATCAAATCAAACGAAGTACAATGGAACAAACACGCACACTTACACACACACACCACACGAACCTCACACATACACACGTAGGTACCATACCATACCTGAAATCACCTCTCTGGTCTCCACTCTGGAATTCGTACTCAGAGCCCCAAGATACAGACTAACTGTCTAGTTTGGGGCTTACTAGCTAATACTTTATTGTAACCTAGTCGTAGGTAATATTTTAAGCTACTCATGTCGTCTTAACATGCTGTTAACCAGTGAACCTACTTACTGTATTACCTGGACAATAAATATTTTCTATTTTTTCTATATTATTCTCACTAAATGTATTATACTGAATCATCTTCTGGATTACATTATAGGTCATTAAGTCAAGGCTTGACCAATTGACCCTCTGGTCATAGTAACAATTAAACGAATGGAAAACAGTCCACTTAGCAGGACTTAACGTTTCTGTCCATAGGTACATTTTTATCAAAGTATAATTTATACATGTTTTCCTCCTCTATAATATTTTCTTGCCTCCAGCCATAAAGTAGATAGGTACCTATTAAGAATTTTCTTAATATCATAGTGAAAAAATCACATTTTCAAATGGTACCTATCTGTGAATAATCTATGTATGCTAATTATAATAAGATACCACATCATAATATCGTAGGTATTCGTTTGCGAATGTTTGAAGGATGAAGTTTCCCTATAGGCCAGTATCAAATTAAGTATCCTGACTGGGTCAAAGAGCCGATTTAGTATAATTAGGTAACATATTACAATGTGGAGACAATAATACGACAATAAATGAGAAGACTGGCAATACTTATGCATAAGACGATTTTGGAACTATCAAATAAATCCTAGCATCAAAATAAAAAGTGTATTTTTCAAACACAGGGACGAAACTTCAGCTGTTCCCTACATTTTTACGAGTTATACGAACATAAATGTAGGGACCAGCTGATTTTTTGTTTCGCGATTTCACGGGGCCTAAAAAGGCCACTTTGGCATAATAATAAAAGGATAACATTATGAATCATAATATGGCGAAGACAGTCCGTGTTTTTCTTTTTTCGCTGCACTGTGTAGGTATATAATCAAAGAGATTGGGATTAGATTAGGATTGGATTGATTGAATATGTTAAGCTACTGTAATACCTTTTTAAGAACTTCTGTAACCATATTTAACGGCAAATAAATCTTTGACTTTGACTTTGGTGTACTGTTTTAGCACAGACAAAAAAAAAATAACTGAAAAATCCTTCACCAATGGGATTTGATACGATTAACTTAACAGTTAACTGTCAATTATGATTCATAATGTTATCCATTTATGATTTTGCCAAAGTGACCTTTTTAGGCCCTCAGGTTTGGTTTCATAATAAAAGTTGTTCACAATGATGAGTACAATGACCTCCTAAGCGGTTGTTGGTGTTTTTCCAATAATCCTGTATAGTAGCGATGGGACCACTACAGGTTTTGCCAATCTTTGAATAGCTATAGTGACTAAACTATTGGATATCTTTGATTAAATTTTCGTATGCAGACTGGGAACGTCATTAGATACTTATACGCAGTTTAACATATTGCCGTTTCTTTTTTACAATAGTAGCTACCATACCACAACAAAGAAGAAAATACAAGGTGGTGCACATATCAATATGTTTAGTAAATTGATCTACTTTTGTAATTAATATATCAGTGTTATGACTAACGATAATAACGTAATCGCACCACATGGCGTTAAACTCTAGTGCTTATATGCAATAACACAATAATATTTAGGTGCAACAAAATCTACTCTGCGTTATTGAAAATTAAATTTTGACGTTCATAAGTGCCTTTTGTGTCCCTATTTAAAATAAAAGCTTTGACTTTGACTTTTAAATTATTTAACTCCATTTACCTTCCTACTAATTAAGACCCACATATTTTGCAAGGTCCATATTCTTTTGACTAACCAAAAAATATACAACGATGGAACTATCCTAAATATATCTTTTATTTATGTACTCCTTACGTTAATTTTGAACTCAATGTTTGTTTTCTGTCTAACTATAATTGCTAAGGACACTTTGTGTTATTCAAAACATGTTTTCGAAATTATTTTTGTTTCGTTAAAATCCTAAGTATACCATGTAAGATGTTAGTTTTGTTCTTTTAATTTTCCGCAACAAATCAGTGAATATATATGACATTAACAATAGGGTACCAATCTATTCATAATATTGTTACAAATATTTAAATACAGCGTTCAAGTATAATTCGTTTACAATATTTCGATGTACATAATTACAACAATCATTTGAAGTAACTTGTTTTTTATTAAAAATCTATATTTAGAACAAAAGAATATAAGTACACAGATACAAAACTGGCTTCTGTTTATCGAAGCATCGGATTATAGTTTCACACACCTAAGATTATTTTGTATGTTAATAACTCGTTATTACAATAAACCTACACACTAAAGTATGACCAAAAATGGCCGATCGAACAGTTTCTGGCTTAAATATTGTTATGTAGTCATTCTGTGCTTTCAACTGTAAACTTATAAAACAATCTCTCATTTCTTTGTTTGAACATGGACATGAGGAAATACACATTATAAAAAAAGTTCCTTATATACATCCTACCTTAGCAGGTGTGTAAATATGTATTACTTATAGTTAAATTATTTATTAAATTTTTTTTTATTACAATAATAATTCGTCATTGCTGCCATCACACCTGTTCGTGGTTCGTTTGATATTTTTTACAATAGGTATATTTATAGATAGACGGTTACATCTTATGTATGTAAATAGTTAGTTAAGTATATAAAAAAAAAACAAAAATATCAAGTCAAATAAATGTGTTTATTATGGAAATAATAGCTTCTTCTCCGTTGTTTCCTCAAATCATAGGCAGAACAAGCAAGCCGGAACATCAGTATAGTTGGAAACCATTTCATGGTGGATGGCAAGCCGCTGCGCATCGTGTCGGGATCACTGCACTACTTCAGAGTTCCTGCCCCCTACTGGAGAGACCGTCTGCGAAAGATGAAAGCTGCTGGACTTAACTCAGTCGCCACGTAAGAACTTTTTTAATTTAGATTTTATCATAGTCCTATTGCCCTTATACCAATTTGTTTGGAGGTTTCATATTTTTTTTCTATTAGCTGTTATCTCAGGATACACATTTTTCCCAGCCATGATTATCATATGCTACAAAATCCATTAATCTTTTTTTATGGTCTGACTTTTATCGTATCCACATCGTCATATTTGTCATCGTCATCCACAGAAACATTCCTATCTTTCTTCATCATATAGCAGCCCCTAAGCTTGTTAGTTGGTGTAAGAAAACCAACTTACTATCTGTCTTTATAACGTCGCATGTAGGCTTTACGGTTTTTTCTCCACTACTAGTTTTGTAAGCAGCCTCTGCTCAGTTTTTTTCCTTTGACCTTTTTGTACGCCAAAAATTTGTTAACATTATAATTTATACCTAAATTCTATTATATAAACTAATGTCATATATAATCTACCTAAATAATATTATAAACTAATGTCATATATAGCATGCGTAATTAAACGGTTTCGCGTTTTCATTTTATGAACATATTTTAATTTCATTAAACGTTATTATTTATTTTGAATTTTCTAAAATAGCATCTTGGAGCAACCTGTAGCGCAGTAGTCGCCGTATTTGCCGAGGACACAGATCATAAAATCGAATCAATTAAATTAAAACGAATAACGTGTAAAGTGTAGGCGAATTGAAGGGAAGAGAGCAGGGATTGAAAACCGGTACGAATTTGGGTTCCGGTTCTTCATTTCGGTTCTTAAAAAGGTTCTTCTTTTCGGTACGGTTCCGGTTCAGGTTCCGGTTTGGTTCTGGTTCCATAGTACCGGTTCCAAATAAAGGTTCCAATATACCGGTTCCGTATCATCCGATTTAAAGGTTCTCTAAGAAAGAAGGGATAATGTTTGACGCGTGGCTAGCGTATCTTTTCTTTCAGTTAGCCTTCGAATTATTGGTGAGTAGAAGTCTGTACTGTACAGTGTCAGCAAATATTGACAGTAATTAATATTAGTTGTTTATATAATCTACAGTTACTGTTAATTTTTTTTTATTTTTTTTTATTTGAAATTGGTTTGCTCTTGACTCAAGTCTAGGTCAGAGATGACAGAGACAAAGTCTACGATGGAGTGAGCTCACCCAGAAGAAGCCTGTTCACTCTTACTTTGAAGAGATTCAGGTTGTATGCACTCGGAAACACAAACGCAGGTAGAGAGTTCCACTCTTTTGCTGTGCGCATTATAAAGGACATTTGAAAACGCTTAGTGCGAATTGGTGGAATAGCAACTAGGTAGGGATGGTAACTTGCAGTGCGTCTGGATGTCCGAAGGTAGAAGGGGGCCGGTGGAATGAGGTCGTGGAGTTCTTGGGCACACTCACCGAAGTACAATCTGTAGAAGACCGACAAGCAGGCAACCTTGCGGCGATGAGCCAAGCTGTGAAGCTTGGCATGGACAGTTTTTCGTCGCCAATGAGCCTCTTAGCTCTGCGTTCCACCGAGTCAAGCGCGGCAAGTTGGTATTTCGCTGAGCCATCCCAGAGGTGGCTGCAATACTCCATGCAGGATCGGACTTGTGCTTTGTAAAGAGTTAAAAGCTGTCCAGGCGTAAAGTATCGCTTCACCCTATTAAGGATGCCCAGCTTCTTGACCGCAGTTTGGGCTTTGTACTCGATGGTGGCACCGAAGTTGAGACTAGATGTCAACTCCATGCCCAGGAGCTCGAGCCGATCTGTTACAGGAACAGATGTACCCCGAAAAGTAGGAGTCTGGTCGAAACGACTCCTTTTGGCGGTAAAAACACACGCCTGTGTTTTGGTGGCGTTAAAAGAAACCATATTGTCAGCACCCCACTGGGAGACAAGGCCCAAGGTCAAATCTGTCCGCTCCACCATGGCCTCTCTCAAGAAACGAACTTCGGCCCTGCTGGCCTTTGTGCTGGACAAGTATCTCTCTGAAACAGTACTGTCATCTGCGTACCCAACAATACCAGGCTGAAGTAGGTCATTGATGTGCAGCAGGAAAAGAGTTGCAGTGAGAACAGACCACTGAGGAACTCCGGCATCAATAGCCATAAGGTCAGAGGAGCAGCCATCAACGACTACTCTGATCGACCGCTCACTAAGGAAGTCTGATATCCAGCTACAAAAATCAGCTGGGATGCCATAAGCCGGAAGCTTGCTGAGTAGACCGGCGTGCCAGACCCTGTCAAAGGCCTTCGAGATATCAAGCGATACAGCAAGTGCTTCGCCGTGTTTCTCGATGGCTTCACCCCAACAGTGCGTGACATATACAAGAAGATCGCCAGTTGACCGTCCCCGGCGAAAGCCATATTGACGGTCACTGAGGAGATCATTGTCTTCAAGGTAGGTCAGCAACTTACTGTTCAGTACCCTTTCCATAACTTTGCAGAGAATGGAGGTAATGGCGATCGGTCGGTAATGTGCAGGGTCTGCACGGTCGCCCTTTTTGGGCACTGGTTGTACATTTGCAAGCTTCCAGGATTTTGGCACCGTTCTTTTTTCAAGAGAGAAGCGAAACAAGCGTGTCAACACAGGAGACAGTTCAGGCGCACACTGCCTCAACACTCTCGCTGGAATACCGTCAGGCCCGCTTGCCTTGTTCACGTCTAGCCTGCACAAAACTCTTCGGACCTCTTTATTGTGAACTGCGATCTCCGGCATCGAGAAGTCACAATGAGGTACAGTGGGTGGTTGCTTGGAGCCAGCGTCCAGACGTGAATTGCTTGCAAAGAGAGATGCAAATAAATTCGCTTTCTCTCCTGCAGAGTGAGCAAGCGACCCATCAGGTTTCATCATTGGAGGTAAAGTGGGACGACAGAAATTCGCTTCAACCGCTTTAGACAGGGACCAGAACTGTTTACTACCCGGAGGATGCGATGCCAGCTTGATCCCAATACGTCCGACATGGTCAAAACGTGCCTTACGCAAAACCCGCTTGCAGAACTTAACGGCAGAATTAAAGGCTCTTTTCTTCGCGCGAACCCTACGCGCTCTAACTTTGCGGTCGCGGGCCTTGACCCAGGCTTGGTACGCAGACTCTTTTCGGGCCTCAGCGCGGGCGCATTCCGCATTATACCAAGGCCGGGACTTGTGACCGAGCGGAATGTCGGAGAATGGAATAAAATACTCCATCCCCTGCTGAATCACGTCCGCAACCACGTCAGCACAGCACGAAGGGTCACCCGAGGAGAAGCACAGCTGCCGCCATGGATAAGACGCAAAAAAGTGCCGCATCTCATCCCAGTCTGCTGACTCGTATCGCCATACTCGCCTCGTGCCTCTAGGACTCATCTGGAGGAGAGCAGGTCGATATGGATTTCACCAGACAGTGGTCAGACGTTCCCAGCGGGGCTGAGACCGATACTGAATGACTGTCCGGATCAGTTGCCAGCAGAAGGTCCAAGCAATGAAGAATGTTACCTAATTTTGATTATTAGCACTCCATATTCTCTGTCAAAAATAAAAAATACTAGTGAAAGAATTACTTCGATACGTCAATTAGTTTCCGATTAGTTTCCGCGTCGCGCGGTTACAACTTGTTTTATTTCTATAAAACAAGTTGTAACCGCGCGACGCGGGCTGCCGGTGACGGTGTGACGTCATCGCACAACACGCTCAGTCTGGCTCACTCAGTCCACTCGCGGTCGCGCGCCCGTACCGTCGAAATTATACCTAAATACTTAAAAAAATGTCCAATCCAAATACTAGGAAATCATGCGTTGTGCCTAAATGTAAAAATACAACTACCAATTCACCGGAAAAGTTGTTTTTTATAGTTCCAAAGGACGTTAAAATGCGAAAAAAATGGATAAAAGCTATGAAGATTGTTCGTTCGATTGAAGCGGTGTTCTGGCGTGCTTCTACATTTAACCGTACATACATCACCTACTCTTTTTACTTGAACATAACCAATAGCATCATCGCCATAGCAGTATCTTGCCGATCTGAAATAAGTTTCAAATAAAAATAAATGGCCTTACGTATTTTGTTAGTAAAAAAAATACAAATAAATAAAAAAGGTTTAGTACATCCGTTCGAACATCTACATTTGCAATAAAAATTTAATTAAATAAAATGGCCTTACGTATTTTGTTAGTAAAAAAATACAAATAAAAAAAGGTTTAGTACATCTGTAACGTTCAACCCACTACATCTACATCCTAAGTACCTATCCTACTTCCTACTAATATTATAAATGCGAAAGTTTGTGAGTGTGTGTGTGTTTGTTATTTTTCACGCAAAAACTACTGGATAACGGATCTAGACGAATTCTGGGATAACACATAGGCTACTTTTAATCCTGGGAAAATGTACAGTTCCCGAGGGAAACGGGGGCGAAGCTGCTGGCGGAAGCTAGTTTGCAATAAATCAATGTATGTATTCATTTAAATTTACTAAGAAGAGCAGTACCTACCTATATATACATACGTACCTACCTATAGCTACAAAACTATAATACATTTTGTTGTCTTTAAGGTAAAAATTTAATGGTAGGTAGGTACTTCTACTATTTGAGTTGCATTCTTCCATTACGACATTAGTTGGGTATTTTGTTTTGATAAAACAATTTAGAACAGATAAACTATTAAGCTTACTTTGCATTTTTATTCCTCGCATTTCGGCGGCAACGAAATCACTAAGTATTTGAAGATAAATAATGCGCAACCATTAATCCATCTATTTTAGGCAGATTATCCGATTGCCCTTTTTCGAATCCTTCATCCATTTTATTAATCGAATAATATTTACTATTATTAGACTATTAACGGACGAAAACACAACAAAATACTGCGCAAGCTATTACACCTATTATAACCGCTGGCGACTTGATACTAAGCGGGCCGCGGCCCGCGCGGGGCGTTGTGACATGACATCACAAGCGGTCACGTGACTGTTAGCGGGTCTCGATATTTTTCGAAACTTTGAATGCCTATAAAATCAAAACTACTAGGTATTTTTGACTACAACAAAAACTAGTGTATTTGTATACATACAGGCTTTACTGTGACAAAATTTCAATCGATTTGGCATACCTAGTAACATTCTTCATTGGGAGTATGGCCGACGACATCCGGTACCCGCGTTGTCACATTCACCATCTGGGTTAGATCTAGCGTTAAAGCAAACTTGCGCGCCTCCAACCCAGCATGGTCAGTTCTCTGGAACGGGAACAACCACTCTTTATGGTGGGCGTTAAAGTCCCCCAGAAAAATGAGCTTCGCTGTTGGGTACCGTTGCTGGGCTACGTCAGTCGATTCCACGAGGAAATTAAAGAGCGCCGTTGTCTCCTGGTCACCGCTGTGCGATCGGTAGACGCCGATGTAGACAGATTTCTCCACGCCTGTGTCCACAAGTAGCCATATGGTAGAAAAACCCGATTTCTCAAAGCAACGGAGACGACGACAACAAATATCATCGCGGACGTACACACAGACCCCAGCTTGCTTCTTGAACTTGCGTTCAAGAGAGTAACCCGGGTAGTTGAGGTACGCCACGTCCGATGGGGTTGCTATCTTCGTCTCCGTCAGGAAAAACAGGTGCGGCTTCTCGGTCTCAAGGTGGTGATGGACCGGATCGAGATTTGATTTAATAAATTAATATAAAATGGACAAAGGTAAGTTTAATTGTATTGTATTCACTTAGATATTATCATCTTCTTTATTTATTGAATATACAGGGTTAATGGAAAAACACCAACAACCTCTTAAGAGGTCCTTGTACAACAGACAAGTACACGAATGTATAATATAAATAAAACAATGAAACAAATATAGGGCGCACGCGTTGTTCATGCAACGAATGATGCGAATGATCTACAAATGCAATGTACCCCTCTCTCCTCTTACAAAATCTCCTATCTTGCCGCTATTGTCCTGCGCTGAGCGGCATAGTATGAACTCGTTCGGTCTCGTACTCGTACCGCTAAAGAACCGGTAAAATAAAGGTTCTAATTTAGGTTCCGGTTCCGGTTCGGGTTCTAGCAACCGGAACCACTAAATACCGGTACTTTACCGGTATTTTAGGAACCTTTTCAATCCCTGGAAGAGAGAGCCTTACGTCGGCGAGCGGCGCAGGCGGTAATTTTCAAATTACGAATAATTTTATATTGTTATAATTTTTATGATTACTGGCCACTAAGCCTTACCCGTGTGTTAAATTAATGTCGCTATTGTAGCGGCACGTTGTATGCTAATGGTGAACATTTTCTTTTATGTCTACTGCTGAGCAAATGCCTCCCTTTCTTTTAACCTCTCTCTCTGTCCAAAGCTGTCAAGGATCAATCTTTATTAAAGGAGTCCATCTCCGTTTGGGCCTGCCGCTACGTCGTTTGCCATTAAAGGGGACTGGGTCGTAAGTTTGACCCATTGGTCGTCTTACATGCGGCAGATGTTTCCAGCCCAATTACATTTAAGCGTAGCAGCTTCCCGAGTACTTATTGCATAATTAAACACGTCCTTCCTGCTAAATAATGTCGTTTAATCATCCTTTAGATATGTAGAGTGGAGCTTCCACGAGCCAGAGGAACGACAATACTCATTCGAAGGCGACCGTGATGTCGCCAAGTTTATCCGCACAGCGGTAGAGGAAGGCCTGTATGTGCTGCTGCGACTCGGGCCCTATATCTGCGGTGAAAGGGATCTGGTCAGTGAATATAAATCTTTGACAATTTTACGTAGGTTATTTTTTAGATGTACCAATTAATATATAACATTTTAGTATGTAAGTATCACAAATAAGATGGAATTGTAGAATACCGCTACCGCTTTAATTTTACCTATTACTGAAACTTTAAATTATTATGTTAGGCATGTTGAATTTTCGTGTCATGAAGCCTACCACTTCATCAATACCAAGAAATTATAATTTTAATTAGATGCTTGCTTCTACCTGTTTCTCTTCCAAAGCTTACATTTTATCTTTTTTGTGATTATCATTTTCAGTAAAATAACGGGCTTTAGCAAGTAAAATTTGTTAGGTACCTAAATACTGTAAATGTAAAGTAAACAAGCGTACTAGTCCTAGCCTAGCTTATGTTAGGACATTAGGTCCACTGCTTAAAATGGGGGGATACCAGTCGTGATATTGTACCTACCTATGTGTATCATAGGTACTCACTTTTATTTTATAATTCAAGAGATCTCAATAATATTCGCTTTCTTTAGTTTAATAATAATAATAGTCTTCCATAGATCAGTACCTAATACTAATAAGTGCCAACATATTGATCTGATTCGCGACTTCGTCGTATTCGCATGCATGTCGGAAAATAAATTGGATTTAATTGGTATTTTTTGCTCGGAACCCTATTTCTTTTTCTAAAATTAAAGCCTAAGTTACTCCTTATATGTCACATCAGCTATCTGCTAGTGAAAGTCATGTCAAAATCGGTCTAGTCGTTTCGGAATCTAGCCGGAACAAACAGAAACACAAGATTTTTTTTAAATGATTTTTCGTTATAAGTAGGTGGGTACCGTATATTATACTTTCTCATTTAGTAAAAAGTTGTTATTTTGACATTACAAACAGACATTCAATTTTATTTATTTGTATGTAGATATGAATAGATTTGATTTCAGTTTCTTCTCGTATAACAATCGGTTCTATACCTACTTCATTTCATACCAGCCAGGTTGCGGGGTCAGATGGCAATCGCACCGTGTCCAAATGTGCATTGACTTTTCTATTTATAACTGAAAGGCTTATAATAGACATTATCCGCAACTTTTTTACTAGTTTTTGTGTTAGAAACTGATAAAAAATCTCGACCATCTGTAATGTTTGTTGTACTACTCTTGCAAAAAAAATTGATTTCATTTCATTTTCTACTGACTTTTTACAAGTTTTTTCTTTATCGTCTCATAAATTAAGTTTTTTTGGCTAATCATAGAGCTTAAAAAAAAACATCGATTTCTAATATGAGAGCATGGAAATTAAATCCACTCATCAGAACATGACTAAAGTAATTTTTTCCCTTTGTTTTCAGGGTGGTTTTCCGTATTGGCTGCTCGGCAAATATCCAAACATTAGGTTACGAACCACAGACAAAGGTGAGTTATCGATCAATAAATTTTGAATGTGTTAAAGTTTTAATGCATCTTATGTTGAATTACTTTCTCTCGCTGTTTTATATCGTAATGTTTTTTAATAACAGATTACATGGCAGAGTCCGAGATATGGCTAAACAAATTCTTCGAGCAAGCGTCTCCGTTACTGTATGCGAACGGAGGACCCATAATTTTAGTTCAGGTATAGTAAAAGAACCCTAATGTAATCTAAGAAGTTATGATTTTATTCTTTTGATTAAATTTAAATATTTCTTAGGACTCTATATACAGGGTTAGTTTTCAAAGACCAGCCAAATTTAAGGGTGTGGATACAGACCATTAAACTGAATAATTTTGTCATCATCGTCGACATCGTGATTAAATCGCTTCAAGGTATTATCAACAGTTCAATGAACAAAGGTTAACTAACCACTACGAACTCTTACAAACGTCCATACCGAGAAAGCTTTGAACTTTGACCCCTTTTTCTTTTGTTTAACGCAAAGTTATCTACATTTTTAATCAGTCGTCCCAAAGAGAAATTAGGAATAAGAACTTTTATTGCTTTTATGTTGTTGGGATATCTAGATTTTTGAAGATATACCTTCTGAATACAATGTTCTATTCTAGGTAGAAAACGAGTACGGGAGCTATGGCAACGACCTGGACTACCGCGTGCAGGTCCGCGACATGATACACAAACACGTTGGCTCTAAGGCCATCCTCTACACCACTGACGGGAACTCAATCTCCTTCTTCAGAGGCGGGGCAATTCCTAACACTCTCACTACCATCGACTTCAATGCTTACTCAAGTGGGTAAACTATTTGTTTTATTGCAGATGTAACATACCTAAGTTTTTTTTAGATAGGGGAACCTGTTGTACCTAGGACAGTTTTTTAGATATATATTTTTTATTGTGATTTGACGTACAGCATACAAATCATATTTGCATATTTTGAAATGTTAATTATTTGGGTACTCACCACAAAAATATCAGAAATGTATATTTTATATTAACATATATTTTAAAGGTTTAAAAAAAAATGGTAAATAAGGCCAAGGTACAACATACCCTATGTACCTGGGCCAGTACTACGTTGTACCTAGGACACATTGAGAATCTGGGGGTAATTTAAGCAAATTATCAGGTTTTCTTAACCAAAATGGTTTTATTTGGTCTATTACAATCTTTAACAAAGTAGTTACTTTAGAAATTCTGAACAAAATTAAAATAATACTCAGTTTTTTTTGCTTTTCAAACATATAATCTTTAAACAAAAACAACTAACTTTTAACTACTGTTTTGTCACATCGCAAACTTTAAAATTAGTAGGTACATAGACCTAGGTAGGTACATTTGAACATATCACAAATTTACAATATTATATTATGTCATAATATAATATTGTAAATAAATATACCTATAATACAGCAAAGAGAAAATAAAATATTTAAATAATTAACTTTATAAATTATTATTTCTGTCTTAACTTTTTAATCAGTCATTAAGTAGGACTATCTAGCTTTTATAAGAACACTATCAATATGTAGATATATTATTCAGCCTTAAGCATTTAGTAGAAATTCAAGCACTTCTGTATCTCTGGAACATAATAAATTAATTGAAATTTAAATGTATTCCAAAATGTTTGGAAGCACCGAAAGTGGAGAACTTTTTCTCCTTAAGGCGAAAGCGCCAGGGTAGCCCGCGAAATTCAATTTTATTTAGGTTTTATGCAATTTGTCAAAACTCTCTAAGACCACGTAATCCCAAAGAATAACCGTTTCATGAAATCGTCATTCTTTGGGGTTACGTGGTCTTAGAGAGTTGTGTTGATGACTTTAATGATTATAATTCTGTAAATACATATTTGTTACGGCCGCGAATCATATATTAATCACCGTACAACTTAATACTGATCAGCAAATTGCAAAAATCCTAAAAAAAATTGAATTTCAAGGGCTACCCTGGCGCTTTCACCTTAATCATTATAATGGCATTTGCCAGATGATCCACATGAATAGGTGTCCTTTTCTTCTTCTCTTTAATTCTCGGCATGATTTCTGAAATAATAAACTCATTTGATTAGGAATATATTACGTAAGTGTGAAATAATTTAATAAAATATTCTCCTGGCCAAAGTACAACATCCTGGTTGTACCGTGGCCACTGACCAAGGAACAACTGATTGACAGTGACCATGGTACAACACTACTCCAGCTACAACAAAACGATGGATTTTAAATAGTTTAGAGATCACGTATCTCGTAAGTTTTTTATTGTGTTGACACTTGTTGAATAAAAGAACCGTTAGCATATAACAGTTAAGTCACTATTATAAAACGTTTAAAACTATCAGACTTCAAAATATATTCGAAATACTTACTTTTTCGCCAAAAAAAGTTTTAACCGTCGATAACACCAAACACCAGCTTAATGGCGGTATGCGACTAACTTCACATTGACTTGTCGGTAGTGACGTACCGAATACCATAAACAGTAGAATTTAATATCGCGCGAATATTTGAAACGAGCCCAATGGCCTAGGTACACATAGTGCCAAGGTTCAACAGGTTCCCCTACTTTTAAAGGATAACAAAACAAAAATAAAAAGATCGCCTAATAATGTGGGTCACTTGTAGTTCATTGATTGTCTAATTTGCCGAAAAAAAACTAGAAATAATATCTGCTGTTGCATACAAAAGTAATGCTATGAATATTATAAATGTGAAAGTTCGTATGTTTGGTACTCAGTCACGCAAAAACGGCTGAACCGATTTGTATGAAATTTGACACACAGGTAGTTTATAACCTGAATGAACATATAAGATACTTTGTATCCCGGTAGTTGGTTCCCGTGGTCGTCAATGGCAAAAGCTAGTTTCTTATATTATTTCAATCGCACGTCGTTCGTAACACCTTGAGCTAGCCTATCGTAGTATGGAGTTTCAATAGAATAAGAGGCCTCCTTATATTGGTTTTGTTAGCGCTGAATTTAAATAATTCAGAGTTTAACGAACATCAAGGCCGTTGGTTTTATTTCATCATACCAATAGAGTCAGCCAGGTATCATATCAGTAAGTGTAGGGGGTAGGACCAAAAATAAATGTAGGAGATCCTACGAGTACATTTATTTTCGGTCCTTTGAGTATTGCAGAAGGACATCGTCGCGGTACTTTGACCTAGCGCGTTCTGGTCAGAGGCACGTTTTCGCAAACGTGACGTGGTCTCGGAAGTTCTGTGATCAAACCAGTGTGGACTCGTTCTGTGAAAAATACACTTCATTCTATACTCATATAATCGACTTGAGCAAATATATCTTAGCTTAGGTCAACAGCACCGTCGTGGTAAGCAAATTGCCTCGTGAAATCAACATCATCTCACTACCCGACCTACCTTTAGAAGTTGAGCTTATATTGTAATGGACATACCTGCCTATTCTATTTCATAAAATCAATTCGATATCTTTCGTTTGTTCGTTATCACTCGTTCATCCTCAGATTTTTTTATTTTATTATTTTTGGAAAACTTACAGCTAGGCATGAGTGAGGTACCTTAGTGCATTTTGTTAATAACATGAATATGGCCATTTACAAGTTTTCACAAATAGTTAAACAAATAATTATGAGCTAATTAAATATAATTGTTTTTTTTTAATTCTCACTTATTTAGATGTGAACAAATCGTTCGAGGAACTGCGTCGGTTCATGCCGGAGGGTCCTCTGATGAACTCGGAGTTCTACACGGGCTGGCTCACCCACTGGGGCGAGAGCTTCGCAACCACCAGCGCTGACTCGGTGGTGTCCACCCTCGGCCAGATCCTTGACTATGGAGCCAGCGTCAACTTTTATATGTTCTTTGGAGGCAGTAATTTCGAATATACAGCAGGTATGTTATTTATCTGTACCTACTTCTATATAGAAGCACTGTGCAGCACTTTGTGATTCAAGTGTGGTGATCAATGCTTTCTCTGTGTCATTGCCCTGCAGTGGGACAGTAATAGGCTAGTATTATTATTATCCTTTATTTCATTTATAACACAAATCATTTATATTTTTAAATATTTTTATAAAAAAAGAAAAAATAACACTAACACTTTGCTGGACAAACGCCCCTCGACAAATAACAATAAAACTTCTATTGTCTTTCGATAAGTGTCCTTCAATGTGTTAAAAATATAAAAAAATGTAGCCCATCGGCATCATGGGAACGGGGTCGAAGCCGCCGGTGGTCAGGGCTTTGTTATTATTATTACTTCTGTAAACGCCGGTACTGAGCTTCACGTGGACTATGACGGGGTAGAACAATGATACAAACTTGATTTTTATAATTACTGGTTTAATGACCAAGAGAAATTTACAAAAAACAAAAAAATATGTATGCATCTGGCGGTTTCAACGATCTATGGGCGAATGACGTGACATCGTTGCTCGCGGCTGTTGTCCTTTCGTGTCGTAATATGCGTGTGTGCGTGAGACGTTGGTGAGCGCATACATGCTAGGCGTTAACAACTTCTATGCGGACTTAATTCCACTAGGCAATAAAAAAAATCTTACTTGATTCTGAGTTCAGTACTGAACAATTAGCCTGTCCGGCTTATAAAAGTGATATTGAGCATCTCAAATCGTTCATCAACACTACGAAACTAGCCGTGGAAGTAGCAAAATTTAAAATGTATTAAAACTTTTGTTTATTTTTACAGGAGCCAACTACCTGGGTACCTACCAGCCGGACATCACTTCATATGACTACGACTCGCCACTGTCGGAGGCCGGAGACCCCACTCCCAAATATTACCTCATTAGAGACAAATTGAAACAGGTATCTATCTGGCGTCTATTTAGTATCCCATTAAGTTATTAAAAAATATAAATATCCATTGTAAATTTCTAGCTGGGGTTCTTAATTTTTTAAACTTAAATAGAATGTTTTAACTTTCAGTATAACTTAGTAGACGAAAGCATCCCAGTACCCACAGCAAGTCCGAAAGGTGACTACGGGCCAGTCAATGTTACTCCAACAGTCAATCTGATGAGTCCCGAGGGCCGTGCGCATTTAGGCAAGAAATACGACGACTACACGGGCTCAACCCTGCCTACGTTCGAACATTTGCGCCAGCGAGGAGGTCTGATGCTGTATGAGACCACGCTCACCGAAGCTGATGATTTGCTGAACATCAAGAAACCACGAGACATGATTTTCGTATTTGTTGATGGTGTTAGTATTTCTGCAACTCATCATATATATTTTAGCATTAACATTTTGGTCACGGCACACGTGTGAGCAGGTTCCTCACTCTGGATCCCTAACTACCGTTAGCTTGGGTCTTACCACTGCGAAAGGAGTATTATTTTCATACATATTTTCCTGCATTTTTGTTTTGTCATTTGATTAAATTAATGTAGGTACTAAAATATGTAAAAATAAAGAATAAGTACTGGGAATCGGATGTTGGATAATATAGCGTTCGCTCGACTACAAGGCAACTGCTACGCGCCGTCTACGAACACCTACGAGACTCCTGAGTAGCGCCTACGCCGCCACCGCGTAGACCCCGGCTTAGGCAGAGTCTACGCGGGTAATGCGCTGTGGTGCTTACGCTACGTGTCGCGTCCCTATTATACCAGTATGAGCTATCCAACCGGGGCATACTTTGTGCCTTGAACTTTATAACTAGCAAGCTTGTAGCCACTGATGTGCATTTTAACTTATAAAAAAACAGTCTTAATCTTCTTCTTAATCTTGCTAATAATATTTTTCTATATTTTTCAGGAATTAAAAGGTCGCATTAGCAGAATTCACAAGATCTACAGTCTACCTCTGTCTGCCAAGAATGGATCAGTATTGTCATTGCTGGTGGAGACTCAAGGCCGCATTGGTTTTGGAAGTCAAATTCACGATTTCAAGGTAATCTTTTTCTTGTCATACATACCAATTCATTTTTATTGGTAAAATCATTGTGTTGATTACTTAGCTGCCTTTTTCAGTTTGTCAAATTCGACACTCAATAGCCCGAATGTTTTTATTAAGTAGATAGATATACGTACATATATAGATGCCTATGACTAAGACTCATGTATTTCTTACCCTGTTGTTTCATACATACATAAGCTCACGTATTCATCCCCTGAGGGTAGGCAGAAACGCTTGCTACGATCCTTACATACTCCTTTTGCTTTGTTTACCTGCATACATCTGACCATTCTGAAGATTAAGATCACTTTGTCCTTCTAAGATGTCCTCTCCCGGCGTTTCCACTCCCATATGCCTCGTTAGTCACCTTTCTCAATCATTGTTTTTGTGTGTGTGTGGTTTTTCCAAATG
Organism: Luperina testacea; assembly: GCA_927399505.1. Lineage (NCBI taxonomy): Eukaryota > Metazoa > Arthropoda > Insecta > Lepidoptera > Noctuidae > Luperina > Luperina testacea. The sequence goes on from OV656758.1 coordinate 10,890,510, forward strand.
CAGATACCAGTCTCCCATAAAGGATTTATCAGATGTAGTGTCTTCATATTTTTAAGGAGCCTTTGTGGCAGAGAAATAAATGTTTATTCATTTCATTTATCTTCTCTACATGTACCAAACCAAATTTAAGCATACTCTTTTACATTTTCACATTTTCTTTTAAACCGCGTCGTTGCCTTATCACATCATTCCTCCTAATAATGTATTTTCGTGTGCCCAACCTGTAAATTATCTACTTGATGCCCATTTCTATTTTATTGGCCTTACCTATCAGTGCTTTCCGTTGTCTATGAAAACCCTAATATTCATATCTTTGTTAAGAGCGTTTACTCAGTACGGCATTTCATACAAACTTTCAAGCTCTTATTTTTCGAAATGAATGAACCGATTTTAATGAAACTTCATACGCATAAGCAGGATACAAAGGTCTAAAAAGTTAGTTAAGAACATTTTCGAAATGTCTTATTTAAAAAAAGATAACTTGAAATCTGTTTCTATGGAAAATTTAAAATCCGTCTAATTTGGCTGAAACACTATTTTTCGAAAATGTTCTCAACTAACTTTTTAGACCTTTGTATTATGCTTATGCGTGTGAAGTTTCATTAAAATCGGTTCATTCATTTCGAAAAATAAGGCTTTGAAAGTTTGTATGAAATGCCGTACGGCGTAAGCGCTCTTAAACTATCTACGAAATATTAATGTGGTTGGACCATTATGCCACCACACACACACAGCAGTTTTTGTACTTCAATATGTACCTAATTGACCATTCAGCTGATGGTTATTGTAAATAGAAAGTAATTTCTTTGTCTGCATTGCTTGTAGGTTACTACCTAGTTCTGTATATTTTCTATCCAATGTTACGGCTCCTGCAAACAGGCGCGACGCGCGACGCGAATCGCGCGCGACACAAAGGCACCGCTCGTCGCGCGACTTGCGGTGCCTTTGTGTCGCATGTCGCGTCGCGCCTGTGTGTACGAGCCTTTACATTAATTTCACGTGTCCAAATGCCAGTTTTTTAACACTAATACATTCACGAATTTAAACAAAGACACATCATCTAAACCTAAATGTTACGACGTAGAGTAGGTAATTGATAAGCAAACTGTTAGTATTCAGAAAAAAAACGCGCATTTCTTGTAGACCAATTTCCTTAAGTTTTCCAGGAAATTATTCTACTAGAGTCGCGTATCTGAGCCTTCATATAGATACGTATGTACTTGTAAACATTAACTAGTCTCGACCGAAGAGCCTCTGGGTCTTTATACAATGAAATACCTATTAGGTACAAAATTATCTTGTCGCTGCAGTACCTACAGTCATCAGCGCTGTAGCGATAAATTGATGACATGATATCTTCCGAACCAGAAACACTGTTATCAAAACACACACATACTATTGTATTATGTTGGTCAATTACTTATCTCGCCATAGTAATCCTTGTGTTAGACATTGACCAAGACAGACGACTGGCTATAAGATAGTTATCGACACAATTATAGTTCACTACACTTCCCAAAATTTATTTTATCTAACCTTTTATAATTCCAATGGCCTTCTTGTCAAATGAAATACTTTGTATCTAAATCCATGATTACTGTGATTCGAAGGAAAGGGTTTTGTTATGTTAGATTTACAAAACATTGATCTCACACTTTGAAGTTTATGTGTCTCGTGTCTCGTGAACAAGAGCGTTAAGATCAATTTGAAACGAACAGTGATGTAGCTTATTCCTACTCAGTAATATTTATATTCTTTGGAGTTTTCTTTGTATAAAATAATCTAGCTGGATTATTTTAACTAGTCTAGCTGCTAGACTCTAGATTCTAGAGCTACACTCAGGTATCTTCTTTTACAGGAAAATCTCAAAAAAAAAAACACAACATGTAACGGGGAGTCACCCCTGGTGTATGTGAAAATAATAATAATTACAGGTGATGACTCGAGAAACGTTCGTAGATCGATTTCATTGTACCGTGTGTGTTTACCGTTCAAAATTTGTTTCTGTTTCAGGGAATACTAAGTCCTGTGGAGTTCAATAGTGTGGCATTAGACGGGAAATGGAAGATAACTGGATTCCCTCTGGAGACATTCGACACGTCATCAGTAAGGAGTGAAAGTCCGACGCGCCCCACGTTTTATGAGGGTGACTTCACCTTACCAGCTGGTCAGGCGCCGGTGGACACGTTTATCAGCACTAATGGATGGGGCAAGGTGAAGCTAACATCAAATTCGAGGTGTCCAATGTATTTTTGCAATTTGGAATACCTTGAAAGACATTTATTTGGTTTATAAAAGTTACATCCGCTTAACTGTCACCCAACCTAACTTTGAGTCTGACTACATTCTACCTAATATTTCCATCTAGCGAATTCTAATAGTCCTGTAAGGATCAGTCATCACAATTAGACCTGTAATGCCAGAACGAACCAACCACCATTCCCTCAACAGCTCTGATAATTACGCCTACTTTAAATGAATCACCCGTTATAATAAAGCGGAAGTCATTGTTTGTTAAAACGCGGTAATCTATGGAAATACCAGTCAAAATTCTGGTTTTTTATTCATTTGATAGCCCAATTCTTAAGTAAGGTAAAGGTTAATTATTTCCCTTTCAAATGAAAAAGAATTTTGCGAAACAGCTTATAAATAACGGAGCCCGAGGTACCTAACAAACATAATATATATATATAGGTATATATTCAACTGAATTGAGGACCTCCTCCTTTTTTGAAATCGGTTAAAAAAAGTCAGAAAGTAAAAACGAAGTAATAACACGTGCAGGCGCTGCGCTGTGACGCGATGCGGTGGGTCGAGGACCGAAGCTAGTTCTTGTCTAATGTGGTTCATTTTTGCATAATTTTGCCCGATTGTGTATTGTCTCATTTACTTAACTTAAATTTACATAATCTTAGAGATAAAAATGTTTTATTTCAATGTTACAGGGCTACGTTTGGGTGAACGGGCACAACCTCGGCAGGTATTGGCCCAGCGCTGGGCCCCAGATAACGCTATACTTGCCCGGCCTATGGCTGAAGCCAGCACCAGAGAAGAACCACCTTCAGATCCTGGAACTTGACAAACCTCCTCAGGTCCTCACTATGGACTTAATCGACCGTCCTATACTCAACCAAACTGGGAATATCAACTGGTGGAAGTATCAACCGAAAGGAACCTAATACTCGTAATTTATGTATGTACAATTAAACAGTAAAGTTCATAATTATTTTTTACAATAAAGACTCGTTAGTTTTGTCCTCTTTTTATTCCTTGTCATGTGTTTCAGTGTACAGGTGCTCCTGTTTCGAGACTTTTAAAAATATCAAAGTACAAAATTTAAATAATATATATCCTTACAAAAGTTTACAAAGTCATTTTATTCCTACTTAATACCTATACGGGTGTTGTAAGCTCGAACGAAGCGTCATCTCCATAATATATTGTAGGTACCCGAGAACATTCTGTAAGTGTATGTATAACTATTTTTATTAATTTATTATCTAGCCATTGATATTGGCATTAACGCGGGAACACTTATTGTGACGGACGGGAAACTACGGAACCCTACACTGAGCGTGGCCCGACACGCTCTTGGCCGGTTTTTTTAGTCCAGTGTTCTGTTTTGGCTCGGCTATCCGACAAGCACATAAAACAGGAATATTTGGTATATCCTTCTTGCTGATCCAAAAGTAACAAAGCATCGCAGTCAGTTATGTTCTATGTATTTTATATTCTCTTTGGAGAATATAAAATACATAGAATTCAAGGCTATTGTGAGATATTCCTCTTTAATTTTTGTTGAATGTGCAATGGATAAGCAACCTATTTTATTGCCATTATGTAAGAGCACACATTTAAGACTACGTTTCGATGAATCAATAAATAAACGCCAATCTCTTGTTCATAGTTTGTTAAGGGAATATTGTTGAAAAAAACAAAAATCATCTTCTTCAGAAAAGAAAGGGATCAAATGTTTTTCTCTTGTACGGTAAACTGATACATTAGTCTCTGGGGTTATCAGATTTCTTTCTTTAAGCCGTGAAGCTAGAAGTTCTGATCCTACTTTTGATAGACCAAGATCTCTAATCAACTCATCTAGCTCATTTTGGTTCAATGGTTTACGTTCGGACGTACTCGGGAAAGAAAAGTCACTATCCTCATCATCACTAGCTTCTGAAAGAACTGAACTGAACTTCTGTACTAGGTTGCGTATCAGCCACAGGTTCTTCGCTGGTATTTAGAATTTGTCTAATAGCTGATTTTAAATTCGGGTAAGTCCATTTGGAACAATTTTTGCGGTTTATTCCGGTAATATTCACAACACAAAAATAACAGTCATCGTGATGATTAGTCGGTTCACGCCAAATAATAGGACTTTTGAACTTCAAAGTAGGTCTTCTTTTACAAGCCAGCAAGCAAGTATGTTACGCAACTAACAATACAAAATTTGGAATCCATGGCTTACTAAACACTTGTAATGGCGCGGGCGTCCCAAAGAAGTCCAAGTAGGCCGTTTTTATTAAGTCAGACGCACTTAAACGACATTCTCGAAACATATATTCACCACAAACAGCACAAAAACTATTTGGATCGTTTAAGCAAGTTCTTCTTAATGTGGACATATCGGTTTATTAATGGAATTTAATAATTTTTTGCACTAAAAAAATATTAGTAAGCCGCGGAACGAAATTTTAAGAAGTAAATGTATCACAAAAACTAGAGCTGCTAGAAGAAAACTGAGGATAGATATGAAATCAGCGAACTCAAATCACTAAGAAACACTTTAGAAACTTCATAAAACAAAAAAAAAGTTAATTTTTGTTTACCAATGAATGGACAGTTAAGTACCTGTTAAGTTAACCGTATCAAATCCCATTGATGATCATATTTTTCATTTATTTTATTTTGTCTGTGCTAAAATACCAATCAATCCAATCCAATTCATAATGTTATCCTTTTATGATTCTGCCAAAGTGGCCTGTTTTGGCCCCCTGTACGCAAATCGATAACTTCATGATTATATTAATCTTTTTTTTTGGGTTTATGGGGGTCCTTTGTCCATTTATCTGGTTTATACATATATAGCCAATTATGAATATTAGTCTTTGTGGCATGTCCTTATCAGTGTAGAGGCACAAGGAAAGTCCCGCTGACTGACTATCATTCAGATGGCGGATTTGCTTCAATAAATTATAAAATAATCTTCAAAGATGTTGGTGTGAGGGTGTTGTTACTTCCTCCTTTAATTATTTAAATAATTAAAATAATGAAATCGGTACTTATAGTTAAGTAATAACTTTACTGGCGTAATGTTGCTGGAGTTTTTATTATTGTAGTACCGTACCTATACAGGTGTCCCGGAAAGATGTGGTCAAATTTAGGGGCGTGTGTATAGACCAACAAACTGAACAACTTTCTCCATGGGACCATAATCGTAATCGCGAAAAAATAATCAACCGTCTCATACATTTGGATTGAGTAGGTATTGAAGTTTTGTTTTAAGTTTTTTTTTTTCAAAACTTATAAATTTTAACCGCGAAAAAATTATAATTTTTTCGCGATTACGATGTTGGTCCCGAATCCCACGGAGAAAGTTTTAAAGTTTAATAGTACCTACACCCCGTATAAATAGTGTTAGGAAATTGTACTAAGTACTTGGATTAAATCGCTTTAGCGCACTTTCGGGTAGGTACCTAAAACTTTAACCCCTGAACCCTAATTCACTAATACTTGTTTGATTACACATATAAGGTAGGTAGGTACTGCATTCGGTACTCACTTCAAAGCATTTAATTTAATTTCGTTATTACGGCATTAACACGATCGTGCCGAGAGATATGAAAATGGGAAAGAGATTGGTATGTATTAATGATAACGTTCAGCATTAACATATTTATTAAGTTATCACAGTCATATTCGTGGTGATTTATTTAGTTTTTTAATTAATTTGTTATTATCTGCTTAATGTTAATACGTGAAAATTTAAATATTTAGGTATGGGTAGTTGAATGTAAAAAGTAATCAATTGTCGAGATATAAAAATAAAACTAATTTTATGTTTGATTTCAGGGAAGTACATCAAATAAAAAACAATCCAATAAGCGAACGTGAACACTTTATCAACGAAGCAATGGTGCGACAGAACAAACATGTATTTTTCGCGGATCGATTGCAAGAGTCCGTTCACGAACATATATCACCTTCCAGAGGCATCGGGGGCAAAAGGAGCCTCTGTCAGCTCAGAGGCTCTTTGTTATCTATGACAATGTGGAAGCCAGTGAACCAGGAGCCTGTCAGGAACCTCTTGCTACTGAAGAGTTGATTGAGTTTGTTCTCGGAATTCATTTTAATTTGTTTAAGTGTATGGAATCTCGCCCGTTTTATTGACTATGTTGTAGATGCTTGCAATCTTATTTATAGCAGGAAAAATAATGTACGCCAGTTTGTTACTGATTACTTTAATAATAAATGTTTACTAAAGTATTGTAAAATATAAGAAATATACACTATCTGATTATTACATAGAACAATTTTTTATTTAATTGAAATGGTCGGCGTTGTTGAATGGCGTTTGTGTGAGTCATTAGGTACTAGTAATATCATAAGAAATTATATTAACTAACCTTGGTATGAAATAAAATATAGCATTTTACTTAATAACACATATTGCAAATATGCTTTTATGTTTCTGTTTGTTTTCTCGACTTTTCAATCTGGTATTTCAAATCTGTAATGACTTACGTAAGTACTATACCTAGTAGCTGGATTTCTAATCTTTCTCTGATACGGTCCAGTACCTAACATCAATCGACGGTACACATGTAAATTGTAATGCGCATCTGATTTAAAATATTTTCCAGTGATTCTATCGTTTTGATTCGTATCGTACATACCACGCGGAAACTCAGTATTTTTCATGACTGATCCAATAGACACATTAATATTACTGATTAGGAAATATGTAATGCATTGCAAGTAGCACAGTGATTCTCTAAATGAGCGGATTCACGCCAGCCACCATGGAGAGTAGAGCCATCCGCACGTACATGCCGAACTCGGCTTGCCTGAAGTAGGCGGCGCGCGGGTCCGAGTCGAAGTCTGGCGAGATCTCGTCGACGCGCGGTAGTGGGTGCATCACCACCATGTGCCTGCGAGTGCGCGTCATCAGCTGAGGAGTCACTACCATCAGCCCCTCGTGTCTGGAATACAAGTTGAAAGATTTGAGAATAGAGTTATGGTGATATTTGCCTGAGAGGGTTGGTAAGCGAATAAAAAATTTGAAGCGAATCTAAGTAATTGTGACTCCACTATAACGACCTTATGTAATGGAATTGATTTGCTTCGATAGGAATGTAAATAAAAAGTGTGTAATAATAGTTACCTTTTCATATTCTTCTTGACTTTGGAACCTTTCACGTTGAATTCGAGTCATATACAAAACATGAGTGTCCTCTAATACATCTTCCAACCTCTCATATACTCTCTGAGGTATACCTTTAGAGGCAACGTAATCTGTGATATGTTTCGGCACGCCTAGTCCTCGAGGGCTGACTTACTGCAATTGTACTTGATAGAGAGTTAGAAGCCGTGCAAGAGAATGAACAGTTCGACCATTCTTCAGGTCTCTAACCATAGTGATGGTTAATCCGTTAACTGTACCGATTTCTTCACGAATTGTAAAGACGTCGAGCAGAGCTTGTGTGGGGTGTTCTCCAATGCCATTTTCCGCAGTAATTATAGGTTTACGACAATGGCGAGCTGCACGCTGAAGAATAAAATTCGAATTCGTATATCAACAATAGGTATATCATTTTTGTAATTTTATAGTGAGCATAAGATTTAGGATAATAGAACTTACCGCAACTGCACCGGGCTCAGGATGTCGCAGTACCACTACATCAGAATAGCTTGCCATTACTGAAACACTGTCCTCCAAAGTTTCACCTTTCTTTGCTGATGAACTCGTAGCATCTGTATTGATTACAGAACCACCCAGTCTTTGCATTGCTGCTGAAAAACTGCAACTAGTTCGCGTGCTGACTTCATAAAATATCGACGACATAATTTTGCCTCGTAAAATATCATCTAGGAATCGACCTTTGTTGACACTGGTTTTTATGAACTGCGCTAGATTGAATACATCATTGAGAGTATCTTTACTAAACGAGTCAACAGTTAGTATACTTTTTCCGAATAAGTCGCTACGTTGACGTTGAGAGAGAGAGACGTACTATCACATGTCATCTTTGTCTAGTCACCTGCGGTAGTGGTGATAAACACCTTGCAGCTGCAATTTCACTGAAGTGGACATTAGGTTTGGATTGTGCCTCAGTCTTGTTATCGATTTGATCGAAGTCAATATGACTAACTCTACTCAAATCAGCAGATGTGTGTATATCGAGTGCAGAATTTGGCCGACTAACTTCTTTGTCCATTTTTTCAATAGTAAAGTATGTTTTATTCTTGGGTATAGGCCAGTCTCGTACATTTTGACCAAAGCCTGGAGGTACTAGAACTTGCCCCTCAACATACGCAATTTCACCTCGCAATGTTACGCGATGAACTGCTCCACAAACTTGCATACCTGCAAATGGCGACCATTTAGATTTCGAAAATTCCATAGCTTGTGGGATCGTCCACTCGTAATCCATATCCACTTCAACGTATGTGTTTGGTTGTTCCGGAAAATTAAATATTTTGCGAGGGTTGCGATGGAATTTATTTATTAGATCCTCCAGAGTTAAACGACCTTCATGAACTGCATTAAGAAGTAATGGCAAAACTGTTTCTAATACGGGAAAACCAGGAGGTGGCTTCTCTGAATTCTTTTCTTGCACAGAGTGTGGTGCGTGGTCCGTCGCGAAAACATCAATCATATCTATATTTTTCCATAGTTCGGTTTGGTCTTCCGGGCTACATAATACTGGCCGCACTTCGGCCCAGCCTTGTCCAATTTTTTCAACGTCTGCTGTGCTTAGGAATAAATGATGAGGGCATACTTCACAAGTTACCTTCAGGCCTCTTTCTTTTGCTGACTTAATTATTTGAATTTCCTCTTTCCTGGCTACATGAGAAATATGGATTGGTCTGTCGAGTAAAGATGCCATCAAAATGACAGCTCCAGTTTTTTCTCGCTCCGCATGAGCACATACAGGCATTTTCTTTGGCCAGTTCTGGAGATGTTTTTGCCAGACTGTCATATCATCTAATGTAAGAGTACTGTATGTTTGGTTAAGATACATTTTCAATGCAGCCGCTTGAGGAGCCATTTCAGAAACAGTTTCAAAGTTGGTGGATGACGCTCCCATATACAGTGCATAGTCACAACGAGCACTAACGCGTGCCAAAGCAGATGTATAATCGTAAGCAAAGCGATCAACTACTGGAGGATTAGTATTTGACATGGCACATATCATTGTAATGCCTCCAGCAAGAGCAGCCGCAGTGCAAGTCGCGAAATCTTCTTTGTACGTAGCACCGGGTTCACGCACATGTCAGTCGCCTGCAGATAAAACGGACCCCTCAACGCTCACTGCTTAAAGGCGGGGGGGGGTCCGTTTTCTCTGCAGGCGACTGTACGTGTACGTCAATGAAACCTGGCAACTTTATGATGTTGCGCGATGTCATGCAGTCCGTATGTGTTTTCATTACAGGAGCCCCACAACAAAGGTGCATAGCCTGTAAAATATAATATTATTTTAATTTATTTAAGCTTATAAGTCGTACAGAAATATCTGTATAAATATTAGACACATTGACAAACCTGAACTAATAGTTTAGCGCATTTCACATCAGTAACTAAAGGCACAGCGTAATCCACGGCTAGTCGGCGAGTGCGGTATCCATGAGTAGTGAATGAAGGCACTCGTCGAGCACCACCTCGCATTGGTAAATTAATTACTAAATCTAATTCACGTATCGCCATAAAGTCAGCTAAATGCATCAGTTCCCCATCCGATCTTACATCCTCTGGATCACCTATATGATCAAATGTCCATTGAAAACTTTCAACCTATAATAATAAAAAAATAATCAATACAGGTATAGTTAAAAAGATAGACAAAAACTATGAATATAAAGCCTTACTTCGACTCCGTGCTCAGTGTAGAAGTCTCCTGTGCCCATACTGGCGTATAATTTATATCCCATTTTATGTAAAATTCTAACACTCGGAAGTAAATCCATTTTGTGCTGAAAAAATAAAATATGAACGAGGTTGCATATAGTAGGAACTAAAAAGACATTGAATTTTATACTACATATTTGTTCCTTACCTTAAATGTTCCTACGGATAGCAAAATAGCTTTCTTAGGTATTCTAAACCCTGTGCTCATTAACGACATTAAATAGGCTTCATACCGATTTTCACCGAAACATGCTACTTCACCGGTAGATGCCATTTCTACTCCTAAAGTTACATCTGCACCAGCTAATCTAGAGAATGAAAATTGTGGTACTTTCACACCGACTTTTCCACAGCCTGTCATTACATTAACTGGTTGCACTGGTAGACCCAAGATAATCTTAGTGGCCATCGCAACAAAATCATGGTCTAGCGTCTTAGATACAAATGGAAAGGATCTTGAAACTCTGACGTTGCATTCGATGACTTTGAGTTCGTTATCTTTGGAAATAAGTTGCATGTTGAAGGGTCCAGTTACATCTAGCGTCTCAGCTATAATACTGGCGATTTCCTTTATTTTTTCCAAAGTTTCATCATTAATATCCTGCGGCGGGATAACTAATATTGCATCACCGGAATGGACTCCTGCATTTTCAACATGTTCAGATACTGCCATACAGTAAATAGCACCATCAGCAGCGACTACGTCTACATCTATCTCTTTTGCATCCATTATGAATTTAGATATTACCACTGGATGGTCTTTGCTTACTAAACTAGCCGACTTTAAATAAGCTTCCAATTCCTGGTTTGAATATGCAACATTCATAGCTGCACCACTTAAAACGTACGATGGGCGCACCAAACATGGAAATCCTACTTCTTCACAAAAACTTGTAGCTGATTCTAAGTCTGTAAGCTCCTTCCACCTTGGTTGCATTATACCTTTCCGGTCTAACATTCTGGAAAACTTAAACCTATTCTCGGCATTATCAATCATATCGGGAGACGTAAGTACCTAAAATAGTTGCTTGTTGTCTATGTAAATCCATCGCAATATTATTTGGTAATTGTCCTCCCATAGATAAAATAACTCCATCTGGGTGTTCAATGTTATAAATATCCATAACAACTTCAAAGGAAATTTCTTCAAAATACAACCTATCACTCATGTCATAGTCAGTACTGACCGTTTCGGGATTATAATTAATCATGATTGTCTTTTTGCCTTGATTTCTAAGTTCTCTTAGACACCCAACCGCACACCAGTCGAATTCAACGGAGCTGCCAATGCGATATACACCTGATCCCAAAACCATTGTAAAACCACCAGGAAATTCTAGATCATGCGTTGTACCGTTATAAGTTAAATACAAATAATTTGTAGTAGCTGGCCACTCGGCTGGCAAGTGAAAAAAAAAATCAGAAGTAATATGTTTAAGTGTTAATTATTAAATTTTATCAAAAAAATAATGAGGTGCTGTGTTCAGAATTGTACTAATGACAATGATTTATTATACAAGTCAATGACTAATGATGACTTGAAGAAAACTAATAAAAGCAATGGAATCACGTTTCATAGGTAAGTATCTAGATTCTAGCCTTAAGACCAAACCATTAAAATCCCAAACAGTAATTTACTGACACCATTTAGTTGGGTGTCCCTGACCCTGACAAATTAAAATATAAAATATTGTAATGTCAGGAAATTGTTGTAAAAAAATAGCTATCAAATTCGAAACTGTCAAATTTTCCCAATCAACTTTAAACCTTATACTTTGGCGATAAAGTTGAAAATCGATTAAAGAAATTTTACAGATTTTAGTAGCATGATGTGCTGGCGTCTGTTCTAAAAATGGTCCTCCAGGCCATGGCATCCAGGAGACTGATCTTCGACGTGGGACATAATTATTATAGTCTCTGCCATACTACTGGAAAGAGATCAAGTTAAGGGCAGGACCAAGCTCTGTACTTGCTTTCTGCAGCATAGGGGTATCACACCTCGCAACTTTCAAACTCTTGAGCTTGTGGGAATTCGTGACCATTGCGTTGGGCGAGTGATACACTGAAGTAAGTTGTACACAGAAGTAGCGATTAATTTATTACGATATCAAGTAACTAAAGCTAGTAGTTACACTTGACACGAAAAGGTAAAATTAAATAATGTTACATGAAGACATAAAACTAATAGAAACACGAAGCTCGCCGTAAACTATTACGGCGAGCTTCGGCGAGTAAAATATGATCGGGGGTCAGAGAGGACCTCGCACGATCGTAGTTCAGCACAGACTGAAGCTCCGAACCAAAAATCTCCCAAATCTGCCGTTCACTAAACAAAGGACGCGGCAAATCCACATCTGCCTTTTAAAAGTATTATAAAACGCGAGAAATGCAGATGGGTACAATACAAGACAACTGAAAATAACAGAACAATGAACCTTAACTAACAATAGCAAATGGGTACAATACAAGATACTAAACATAGTAGAACAATGAAGAACCTTAACTAAAAGTAAAGAATCATGAAAGACAATAGTACCTATAACTTAAATCGCTTGCAGATGTTCAACGTGGGAAAAACACAAAAATGAAACTTTCTAAAAATTATTACAATAAGTTCTTCTCTGGCTGGGAATGCGCGTCATCCGCCGCTAGTGACTCCCGCTGGATCGCTCGCCGAGCCAGTGGCCAACTGTGTCGATTTGTTTAACAAATGGAATAATTCTGTATTCCTCTCTTAGCGTTCTAACAGCGACTTCAGTACTTTTTATAGCAGCAGCTATTTGTTTATCAGAAAATCCAATTTTCTTTGCCTTCTTTAAAACATCAAAAGGTATTGAACCATGATGATCAGCCTCCAGAACTTGATAGTAATCTATTATATTTTTGAACTTCTCGAGAAACCAATGATCAATTTTGGTTAATTCATATAACTTATCCACAGTATAGCCTTTACTTATTATATAATATTTTGCGGTCTTCAGTATCAACTATTGACTGAATAGGAGTACCTAAAACGCTTACATTGTATTTTTCTAGAATCTTAGATTTTTGCAACTCGACTCCACAATTTAGGGCTGTCTGACCACCGAATGTGAGAAGTACTCCAGTGGGTCTTTCCGCTTTGATAACTTGTTCTACATATTCCGGTGTGATAGGAAGGAAATATACTTTGTCGGCTAGGCCTTTTGATGTCTGTACAGTTGCAATATTAGGATTGATTAATACAGTTTGTATCTTTTCTTCTTGTAAAGCTTTGACCGCTTGCGATCCTGAATAGTCAAACTCACCAGCTTGTCCGATTGATAAGCCACCAGAGCCAAGGATGAGTACTTTTTTTGGTCTTTCATGTAAAGTCGGTATAAACTTAAATTTTTCTGTAATGATGGCATCAATATTACACGATAAGACTTAACAGCATCGACGAATACATCAAAAATACATTCTAAATCCGTGGGTCCGGCAGTGTGTTCCGGGTGAAACTGAACACTGAAGTAAGGCAAAGTTTCATGAATAATACCTTCATTCGTTTTATCGTTTTCATTGGTAAATAAAACTTTCCAACCTTCCGGTAGTGAATCCGCATCGACAGCAAATCCGTGATTTTGTGATGTCATAAAAAATCGGCCAGTGCCGGTATGTGTGCAAGGTAAATTGTGTCCACGATTACCGTAACTGAAATTAAAAAAAAATACCAATATGAAAATAAAGTACGATTTTTTCGGGCTGACACCAAAAAGGTGAGAACCAAACTAAGCCACGACGTGAGTTCGATCCCAGCTGAGGAACTTTGTTTATCCCCCCCGGTGGGTTCCCGCTTTGTCGAGGCGGGGGGGCTCAGTAGCCGTGGCTTGGTCACCCACGGTGAAGCGAAGAGGAACCCGAGGAGGGGCCGCTCGTCAGGGCTTTGGCCGATAAGCCGACGACGTAGCTGCCAACAAGTAGGTTGCGGTGCCGCTCGGGCGACATCGCAACTGAGGCGGGCCGCGATGTCGTATGGGAGGCATCGCGGCTGAGGGTTGGAGGCCGCGGCGGAAGAGGAGTGCCGGTATTGCGGTGCGCCGCTCTCCCTACCTTCCGCGGCCTTGACGGGGTCGCCACTGTATGATGGCGGACGCGGTGGGGCTGCAGGGGAGGAGGAGTGTTGGTATTACGTTGGCCGCTCTCCCTATCCTCTGCAGCCGAAAATTGGCAGGCGGCGGGGCCAATGACCTTACCCGTCGCAGGGGGACCAAGGGTGCCCAGACACGGGGTCGTCTGGCGCCAATGTGCTGGTTTGGTCCCCGGGGTGGTCACGGCGTGCTATGTGTTCTGGTGCGCCGGTGATGGGGAGTACTCCCCAGAGGAGGGTCCGGTAACGGACAGCCGCGGCGGGTTCACGAATGAGTGCTAACGCGTGCCCGTGTTCCCGCCGTAAGCGGCAGAGGAGGACACCGTGGAGTTTTAGTGGGTTAGAGTCCCACATAACTGTACTATCCACCACGATTAAAAAAAAAAAGAGCTGAGAATCGAACCCGTGACCCACGCTGAGCAGATGACCACTAGCACTATACTAACGAGGCATTTAATATTCAAATTAGCAATAAAATAACGTAAATAATAAAATTAGTTTTAATACTTATTTATAGTAATTTATTATACATGTACTTGTGTCAATGAAAAAAAAATCAAGGAAATATTCGTTATTTACCTGGTTTTGTAAGTTTTACAGCCAGCTGCAGTAGATAGTAACTGATGTCCCAGACAGATACCAAATACCGGTTTCACGTTTGCCTTGTCTTGAATGATTGAGCGCATATTGTCCACCACCTTCTTACACTTGACCGGGTCACCTGGACCGTTACTGACGAACAGGCCATCGTACTGGCTGGGGACCAACTTGTGGTCCCATGGTACTAGCACAACCTTAACGTTTCGTTTGATAAAACACCTGATTTGGTTGTACTTCGACCCACAGTCAATAGCCATTATTGTTACTTCACCGCTGTGGTTGTATATTTTGGGTTCCTGAAAAAACAGTTAGTCACTATAGAAACAATAGTTTCAAATTCTCAACTCAATAGTTATTTTGTTAAGGTAATCGCATCAGGATCTTAACGATCTGATAATGACTGCATCAGAATGTTTGTGATTTTAATAACAAATCTTAAAGGAAAACTCCAAGAGGAAACATAAAATATTATGTAGCATAGGTAATTATGCGTAACACAAAACACAATGCAATATTGTACAGTAACAATTACAACGGACTATTTACCACTTTAGAGACCTACCTATATTGAATAAAGATATAAAAAGATTTTTTGTTCCTGTTTCAAATGAGTAACCAGTGGATTTAAACTATACGATGCAGGGCGCATCTCGAGACAAAAAATAATCGTTATGATAGTCTACGAAAGGCCGATGAAAGTTAATTACCTAAAAAATTTTTAGGCTCACCTTAACAGACACTTCAGCGACCAGATTCCTGGCATTTGGGTCCGATAGGGCTGGCAGTGGTCCAAATGGCGGGACTCCCTGAATGATACGTCCAAGAGTGACACCAGCTCGAAGACGGAAGATCAGGGCTCGGGTATCTACGTCACAGAGGCCTGGGATACCGTGGGCTGCTAGCCAGGATCCCAGAGAGCGTTTAGCACGCCAGTGGCACGCGCGAATGCTCACCTCGCCCACTATCAAGCCAGCTGCCCATAAGCGGTTGGATTCAAACCACCTGAAATATAGCGTAGGGTGATAGTCATTATTTTAACTTCAAATTAGTAACTTCATTATGACTTGTGTGTGTGAGAAGACTATAAAAGGTACGTCATGGCCGGGCAGATGGGACAGGGCAGCTACTTGCAGGAAATCAAGTTTTAGTTTTATTTTTCTGAATGAAGCTTGCTGCATTTTCTTACCTATTGCAAAATTTGGGGATGGTCTCCTAATGTTTTCGGATAGATGCAGAATCTTAAGTGTAATTATTTTTTTTATTCTGTAAACAATTGTCGCCCCATCACAAACCAATTATATTTCAGTTTTTTTTAATTGGTCATCAGTGTTATAAGTATTGGCTGGCTACTAGTAAAACGTCTTAAGGCAAAGAGGCGTGACGCGCGACGCGAATCTCGCGCGACTTGCGGTGCCTTTGTGTCGCGTGTCGCGTCGCGCCTGTTTGAAGGAGCCCTTACTTGGGTATTCCATGTTCGTCTCGTTCGTCTTCGTCGGGGACACCATAGTTGCCGACCAGCGGGTATGTGAGCACCAACAACTGCGCGTGATACGACGGGTCTGTTAGCGACTCCGGGTATCCGACCATACCCGTCTGAAATACTGATCAACAACACAACAATACGATTAGACAGTAAGGTACTAAAACAGCGTTTTTTTTTAATACTTGTAAGTACCATTGTTGTTAAGGTTGCTTTTCCAAATCGGTCGGTGATGCGCTGTTTCTTTCATCAACCAAACTGTATTTTTTCTAACAATTTAAATAACTAGTAAGTAAATATATTTCTTTTTTTTAATTTTAGGGGTCAATTATTTGGTAACTTTTTTTTTTTTGTCGGGGGATACTTCAAAAGGCACCAGACCTCCGGGCAGGGAGGTCGGCAGTGTGGGATTTTTACCTCACTAAAACCATAGGCCATCCAGCCAACAGCACATAGGGGTGGTCCTGGTTCTTCTTAAATGACCAGTTCTGGAATCCCCCGTGCAATGTCTACAAATAATTGGTACGTGATTTGAGGCCTTCAATTGCTGCAGTCATTTAGATTAATAAGCTTAGTTATGCCAAAAGTAACCACATACGTGTTGGTGGTTCTGTATATTTTTGAGTTAGTTGCACAATGGACTCTTTTTGCTGGATAGTAATAATTATAACGCAGTACACATAGAATATTGAATTGATAAATTATTTAAAGAGTTAGGTTCGTTTTAGCATACGAGTAACAGGAACTTATTTATGTACTAACCAACTTCTCCATCTACAGGTACCTGGGCCCCAAAGCTCCGTCCTGTGAAGACCGATCCATCGGCTAACACGAGGCTGCAGGGGGGTCCCACCTCACAACTCAAATTATCTGCCGCTATCTAAAAAAACAAGGCAATATATTTTTTTTGTTAGCCTACATTGTGTTTTGTCTATACCTGGGCAAAGGCCTTCCCTTTTTCCTTTCAATCCGAGAGGATTATTATTAAATAGAGATTTTTGTGCGGTCTCTGGCCATGTGTGCGGCGCCAACGTTTTATTTATTATTCTATTACTAAGACTCCACTGTCCGTCTGTCTATCCGTCTGTCACAAGGCTGTATCTCATGAACCGTGATCGCTAACAGTTGAAATTTTCACAGATGATGTATTTCTGTTGCCGCTATAACAACAAATACTAAAAACAGAATAAAATAAATACTTAAGGGCCCTTAAGTAGCCCATACAACAAACGTGTTTTTTTCGGCGTTTTTGCCTTGTGGTATGGAACTCTTCGTGTGCGAGTCCGACTCGCACTTGGCCTGGTTTTGTTACCTCGTGCCTGTTTTCTCCTAAGGAGTAGGCAGGGTGCACTGTACGCTCACATTTCGCTAGTTATTGTAGTTATATTTAACGACCCTGTAAACCCAGCACCCACCCGAGCAGTTTGTTTGACATCGATCCCACGACTCTCGAGGCATGTCTACCCAGCACCACTGGACTAACGAAGCTATCGCGTTTTATTAATGAGTATTAAATGAATTCTATTACATATATTAAAACCATTCTTCTATTGATCACTGATTGTTCGATCTGGTACACCACGGACTACCTACGCGTCCTACCTACCTACCTGCTGTCCTTCCCCTTTTTAAATCCATCCAAAGGTTGTCTTTAAAAGATCGCTCTCAGCGATATGACCGCCCATTGTGTCACCCTTTGTACAGTTTCTATATTTATGTCTGTAATTTATATGGTGTACCTGCATAATAAAGAGTATTCTATTATATTCTGATTACGAAGTTATTTTTAAATTATTTATAACCATTCTTTTTATTTGTTAACTTATTTTTTAATTGTATGCGCAACAGATTATTTTTTATTTACGGAAACACCTACAGCTACTTCATTAAAATACGCGCTAGTCAAAATAAATACGAAGTGGATGTCGATCTCATTTTACAACCTCTTTCTCTTAACGACGGAGTAGGTATATGACACAAAACAATTATAAATTTATAATTATTGAACACAATGACTGTAACATGACCTTCCTACCTAGAAGACTAAACGAAAGTCGTGTATAAGTAAATTCATGCATTTGTCTTATATTTTACAGATTTCATTAATATTCTACCCAGAGGAATCTGAGTAAAAGAGCTGTTTAATTATGAAATATTTTGATAAGTACATACTTAAAAAACAACTGAGCCTTGGTTGCTATACGAGATTTTAAGGCTGCTCTAAATATATTATGTTTATACTTAAACAAAACACAAACTAAAGGCATCACTTTTTTAGTTATTAATCCTTTGAAAGAGTATGCTGTTTTAGGACCTATTGCATGAATGAACTGGTTGTATATAGGTTCTTACCTATATATTGCGGCAACAGATTATTAAACGGTAATCATTGATACACCATACATAGCTAATAGGTAAATTCAGAAATAACATAGAACAACAATTAAAACTTTAAAACCATTTCAAGGTAATTAAGGTATAAAAATCATAAAATTAAATTCAATGTTGTGTTCATGAGTTCAATTTAGAAAACATTGATAAATTAACAAATTCAATTAAATATATAACAAAAATACAACCAACTTTTTAATACGAAACTAAAACAAACTTTCGTTTCGAACTTCATGAATTATGGGCATCAATACCTCAAGACGAAGAACAAAGTGAGTTAGTATGTGTGGCTTCAGACAGGGCATATAATATTGAGATTCAAAGTTAGAGCTATCAACCTACGTATCGGTCAATAAACCCTAGTTTTACTCACTTTTTGTAGGTTCGCTGAGCCGGCCACGTGGTTTATTATGAAGCCGGTGAGAAACGGTCCGGCGCTGTCGCGGTCTGCACGACGACAGCAGACGACAGGCTCGCTTTCGCTTCTGGGCATGGGTAATTCGCGAACGATTGAAGGAAATGAACTACTTCATTTCGCAAAATAAACTTATCATTCAATCAGTAGTCCTTCAAATGTGTCTCTACTTCATTTAGTTCAGTCTTTCTTTACGCTGTCGCGCCAACTGAACTGTGCACCGGGCGCACTGCCGCACGTAATTTAGAGATGCGCAAAATGTGTCAGTGAAAAGAAATGAATGAAATATATCTTTTCGCTTAACGAAGTAGTCCACTCATTTAGTTCAGTACTTCATTTACTTCAGCAAATCAGAATGAGTCCCGACGAATGATGCACTTCACTAGTTCAGTTTTTTAACTATCTCTTATCGATCTCAAATCGAACTGAACTATGAACTATTGCCGAGAAAAACGGAAAAAAAAATTTTTTGCGAACATTATGCGCTTTATCTTCACCGCAAAAAGCCCATTTCTAAACTTCTGATTGCAATTGAAACAATAATAAATAATATTTCATCAACGTACTTCTGTTATAGTTTACGTATATTTTTGTAGGCTTAATTAGACTTTATGGCTATAGAAAGAAAGTTCATATCAGTGTGTTTAGAAACTACACTGTTGTCATAATAATAATTCCGTATCGGAGAGGCGCGCGTCGCTCGTCAGGCGAACGCAGCCGACCAGCCGACGAAGTGTCCCGAACGTGCGGTCATAGACTAATATACGTGCTAGGCATGGGTAGTTCGCGAACGATTGAAGGAAATGAACTACTTCATTTCGCAAAATAAACTTATCATTCAATCAGTAGTCATTCAAATGTGTCTCTACTTCATTTAGTTCAGTCTTTCTTTTCGCTGTCGCGCCGACTGAACTGTGCACCGGGCGCACTGCCGCACGTATTAAAGATGCGCAAAATGTGTCAGTGAAAAGAAATGAATGAAGTATAATCTTTTCGCTTAACGAAGTAGTCCACTCATTTAGTTCAGTACTTCATTTACTTCAGCAAATCAGAACGAGTCCCTATCCTTATGAATGTTAACAAGATTGTGATTGATTGATATGTTACGACGAATGATGCCCTTCACTGGCTTCACTAGTTCAGTTTTTTAGCTATCTCTTATCGATCTCGATATCGAAAACAATATTTTTTTGCGAACATTATGCGCTTTATCTCCACCGCAAAAAGCCCATTTCTAAACTTCTGATTGCAATTGAAACAATAATAAATAATATTTCATCAACGTACTTCTGTTATAGTTTACGTATATTTTTGTAGGCTAAATTAGACTTTATGGCTATAGAAAGAAAGTTCATATCAATGTGTTTAGAAACTACACTGTTGTCATAATAATAATTCTGTGTCGGAGAGGCGCGCGTGGCGTCAACCGAACGCAGCCGACCAGCCGACGAAGTGTCCCGAACGTGCGGCCATAGACTAATATACGTGCGGCAGTGCGCCCGGCGCACAGTTCAGTTGGCGCGACAGCGAAAAGAAAGACTGAACTAAATGAAGTAGAGACACATTTGAAGGACTACTGATTGAATGATAAGTTTATTTTGCGAAATGAAGTAGTTCATTTCCTTCAATCGTTCGCGAATTACCCATGCCCAGAAGCGAAAGCGAGCCTGTCGTCTGCTGTCGTCGTGCAGACCGCGACAGCGCCGGACCGTTTCTCACCGGCTTCATAATAAACCACGTGGCCGGCTCAGCGAACCTACAAAAAGTGAGTAAAACTAGGGTTTATTGACCGATACGTAGGTTAATAGCTCTAACTTTGAATCTCAATATATATGCCCTGTCTGAAGCCATACATACTAACTCACTTTGTTCTTCGTCTTGAGGTATTGATGCCCATAATTCATGAAGTTCGAAACGAAAGTTTGTTTTAGTTTCGTATTAAAAAGTTGGTTGTATTTTTGTTATATATTTAATTGAATTTGTTAATTTATCTATGTTTTCTAAATTGAACTCATGAACACAACATTGAATTTTATTTTATGATTTTTATACCTTAATTACCTTGAAATGGTTTTAAAGTTTTAATTGTTGTTCTTTGTTATTTCTGAGTTTACCTATTAGCTATGTATGGTGTATCAATGATTACCGTTTAATAATCTGTTTTACATATACGATTGCCGCAATATACAGCGTGGCGGTACAATGGTGACATTAATTTAACACACATATACGTTTTCACATTTTCGTTTCATGAAGAAATTATGTTTCCATTAAACGTTATTATTTGCGGATTTATTTAAAGTTTTCTAAAATAGCATTTTGGAGCAACCTGTACTTAAAGAACTGTCGCGTAGCGGTCATTTGCCGGGTCACGGATCATAACATCGCATCAATGAAATTAAAATAAATAAACAATACTTTAAAGTAACGTGATATCCCTTTGTCGGCGAGCGGGCGGCGCAGGCGACACGTGCCCCCCCCCCCCCCGCCCCGTCGCGTCGCAGCGAAATCCAATTCTTTTTTTTGCATTTCTAGTGCTAGCCTAACTCGTGCCCTTGACACACTTCTTCACAGTAGTGCACATAATTACGTCGACTAATTTTGTGAATGTTTCCGCGAAAAAGACGCTTACCTATTGTTTTATTTATTTATTTTTGTGTAATGAACTAATGAGTAATTAGATTATGGTACTGCGATAAAGACGCTTTGTTTTGTTTTCTAATTTAGTAGGTACGTTGACATCTCTTGCGATACGGGCGCTTTTATTTGTGTTATTAGTGCTTGTGTAAACTTGTGATCGTGATGGCAAATACACATCCGAACTACACAGCAGCTGAATATGCGGACATGATCCTAATTTACGGAGAATGTCGTGAAAATGCCGCTCTTGCTATAAGGACATATCGCGAGAGATATGGCGGTTCAAGACAATGCCCTACTAATCCTCGCACTATTGTAGGAGCTCTTCAGCGCATCCGCGAAAACCGGCCACTGGATCCTAGGTCTCAACGCCCTGATCGACCACCTACACGACAAAACCCAATCCAGTTAACTGAAAATGTGCTACAATATTTCCAAAACCAACCCAAAACTAGCCTCCGCCAGAGCGCTAGGCATTTTCAAGTTCATCACAGTACCGTCCAAACGATATTAAAGCGCGAAAAGTGGCAGCGCGTGAAGCGACGCGTTGCCGCTCCGAGTTAACGTAAGCCAGCGTAACGTAGGTAAGTAATTTCATGAATGATTTTTTGCAAGGGTGATCCCAATTTTAGTTACATTTTTATCATTTAGTTTGTTTGAAAAATTTTTTTTTTCAATTTACTAGTTATTTTAACCTACTAAAATTAATATGATTAAAGGGCACTAGCCCTACACGTGTGTTAAATTAATGTCACCATTGTAGCGCCACGCTGTATAGGTAAGAACCTATATACAACCAGTTCATTCATGCAATAGGTCCTAAAACAGCATACTCTTTCAAAGGATTAATAACTAAAAAAGTGATGCCTTTAGTTTGTGTTTTGTTTAAGTACCTATAAACATATTTAGAGCAGCCTTAAAATCTCGTATAGCAACCAAGGCTCAGTTGTTTTTTAAGTATGTATCAAAATATTTCATAATTAAACAGCTCTTTTACTCAGATTCCTCTGGGTAGAATATTAATAAAATCTGTAAAATATAAGACAAATGCATGAATTTACTTATACACGACTTTCGTTTAGTCTTCTAGGTAGGAAGGTCATGTTACAGTCATTGTGTTCAATAATTATAAATTTATAATTGTTTTGTGTCATATACCTACTCCGTCGTTAAGAGGTTGTAAAATGAGATCGACATCCACTTCGTATTTATTTTGACTAGCGCGTATTTTTTAATGAAGTAGCTGTAGGTGTTTCCGTAAATAAAAAATAATCTGTTGCGCATACAATTAAAAAATAAGTTAACAAATAAAATGAATGGTTATAATTTAAAAATAACTTCGTAATCAGAACATAATAGAATACTCTTTATTATGTATACCATATAAATTACAGACATAAATATAGAAACTGTACAAAGGGTGACACAACATGTAATAGAATTCATTTGATACACATTAATAAAACGCGATAGCTTCGTTAGTCCAGTGGTGCTGAGTAGACATGCCTTGAGAGTCGTGGGATCGATGTCAAACAAACTGCTCGGGTGGGTGCTGGGTTTACAGGGTCGTTAAATATAACTACAATAACTAGCGAAATGTGAGCGTACAGTGCACCCTGCCTACTCCTTAGGAGAAAACAGGCACGAGGTAACAAAAACAGGCCAAGTGCGAGTCGGACTCGCACACGAAGAGTTCCATACCACAAGGCAAAAACGCCGAAAAAAACACGTTTGTTGTATGGGCTACTTAAGGGCCCTTAAGTATTTATTTTATTCTGTTTTTAGTATTTGTTGTTATAGCGGCAACAGAAATACATCATCTGTGAAAATTTCAACTGTTAGCGATCACGGTTCATGAGATACAGCCTTGTGACAGACGGATAGACAGACGGACAGTGGAGTCTTAGTAATAGAATAATAAATAAAACGTTAGCGCCGCACACATGGCCAGAGACCGCACAAAAATCTCTATTTAATAATAATCCTCTCGGATTGAAAGGAAAAAGGGAAGGCCTTTGCCCAGGTATAGACAAAACACAATGTAGGCTAACAAAAAAAATATATTGCTTTGTTTTTTTAGATAGCGGCAGATAATTTGAGTTGTGAGGTGGGACCCCCCTGCAGCCTCGTGTTAGCCGATGGATCGGTCTTCACAGGACGGAGCTTTGGGGCCCAGGTACCTGTAGATGGAGAAGTTGGTTAGTACATAAATAAGTTCCTGTTACTCGTATGCTAAAACGAACCTAACTCTTTAAATAATTTATCAATTCAATATTCTATGTGTACTGCGTTATAATTATTACTATCCAGCAAAAAGAGTCCATTGTGCAACTAACTCAAAAATATACAGAACCACCAACACGTATGTGGTTACTTTTGGTATAACTAAGCTTATTAATCTAAATGACTGCAGCAATTGAAGGCCTCAAATCACGTACCAATTATTTGTAGACATTGCACGGGGGATTCCGGAATTGGTCTTTTAAGAGGAACCAGGACCACCCCTATGTGCTGTTGGCTGGATGGCCTATGGTTTTAGTGAGGTAAAAATCCCACACTGCCGACCTCCCTGCCCGGAGGTCGGGTGCCTTTTGAAGTATCCCCCGACAAAAAAAAAAAAGTTACCAAATAATTGACCCCTAAAATTAAAAAAAAAGAAATATATTTACTTACTAGTTACTTATATTGTTAGAAAAAATACAGTTTGGTTGATGAAAGAAACAGCGCATCACCGACCGATTTGGAAAAGGAACCTTAACAACAATGGTACTTACAAGTATTGAAAAAAAACGCTGTTTTAGTACCTTACTATCTAATCGTATTGTTGTGTTGTTGATCAGTATTTCAGACGGGTATGGTCGGATACCCGGAGTCGCTAACAGACCCGTCGTATCACGCGCAGTTGTTGGTGCTCACATACCCGCTGGTCGGCAACTATGGTGTCCCCGACGAAGACGAACGAGACGAACATGGAATACCCAAGTAAGGGCTCCTTCAAACAGGCGCGACGCGACACGCGACACAAAGGCACCGCAAGTCGCGCAACGAGCGGTACCTTTGTGTCGCGCGAGATTCGCGTCGCGCGTCACGCCTCTTTGCCTTAAGACGTTTTACTAGTAGCCAGCCAATACTTATAACACTGATGACCAATTAAAAAAAACTGAAATATAATTGGTTTGAGATGGGGCGACAATTGTTTACAGAATAAAAAAAAAAATTACACTTAAGATTCTGCTAGATGCAGAATCTTAAGTGTAATTTTTTTTTTCCGAAAACATTAGATGACCATCCCTAAATTTTGCAATAGGTAAGAAAATGCAGCAAGCTTTATTCAGAAAATAAAACTAAAACTTGAAAACGTTTTCCTGCAAGTAGCTGCCCTGTCCCATCTGCCCGGCCATATGACGTACCTTTTATAGTATTCTCACACACACAAGTCATAATGAAGTTACTAATTTGAAGTAAAAATAATGACTATCACCCTACGCTATATTTCAGGTGGTTTGAATCCAACCGCTTATGGGCAGCTGGCTTGATAGTGGGCGAGGTGAGCATTCGCGCGTGCCACTGGCGCGCTAAACGCTCTCTGGGATCCTGGCTAGCAGCCCACGGTATCCCAGGCCTCTGTGACGTAGACACCCGAGCCCTGACCTTCCGTCTTCGAGCTGGTGTCACTCTTGGACATATCATTCAGGGAGTCCCGCCATTTGGACCACTGCCAGCCCTATCGGACCCAAATGCCAGGAATCTGGTCGCTGAAGTGTCTGTTAAGATGAGCCTAACAATTTTTTAGGTAATTAACTTTCATCGGCCTTTCGTAGACTATCATAACGATTATTTTTTGTCTCGAGATGCGCCCTGCATCGTATAGTTTAAATCCACTGGTTACTCATTTGAAACAGGAACAAAAAATCTTTTTATATCTTTATTAAATATAGGTAGGTCTCTAAAGTGGTAAATAGTCCGTTGTAATAATTGTTACTGTACAATAATTACATTGTGTTACGCATAATTACCTACTTATGTTACATCATATTTTATGTTTCCTCTTGGAGTTTTCCTTTAAGATTTGTTATTAAAATCACAAACATTCTGATGCAGTCATTATCAGATCGTTAAGATCCTGATGCGATTACCTTAACAAAATAACTACTGAGTTGAGAATTTGAAACTATTGTTTCTATATTGACTAACTGTTTTTTCAGGAACCCAAAATATACAACCCCAGCGATGAAGTAACAATAATGGCTGTTGACTGTGGGTCGAAGTACAACCAAATCAGGTGTTTGATCAAACGAAACGTTAAGGTTGTGCTAGTACCATGGGACCACAAGTTGGACCCCAGCCAGTACGATGGCCTGTTCGTCAGTAACGGACCAGGTGACCCGGTCAAGTGTAAGAAGGTGGTAGACAATATGCGCTCAATCATTCAAGACAAGGCAAACGTGAAACCGGTATTTGGTATCTGTCTGGGACATCAGTTACTATCTACTGCAGCTGGCTGTAAAACTTACAAAACCAGGTAAATAACGAATATTTCCTTGATTTTTTTTTCATTGACACAAGTACATGTATAATAAATTACTATAACTAAGTATTAAAACTAATTTTATTATTTACGTTATTTTATTGCTAATTTGAATATTAAAGGCCTCGTTAGTCTAGTGCTAGTGGTCATCTGCTCAGCGTGGGTCACGGGTTCGATTCTCAGCTCTTTTATTTTTTTTTTAATCGTGGAGAAATGCTCATGCATACTGCACTATACCACGGGGAGATATACAGTTATGTGGGACTCTAACCCACTAAAACTCCACGGTGTCCTCCTCTGCCGCTTATGGCGGGAACACGGGCACGCGTTAGCACTCATCCGTGAACCCGCCGCGGCTGTCCGTTACCGGACCCTCCTCTGGGGAGTACTCCCCATCACCGGCGCACCAGAACACATAGCACGCCGTGACCACCCCAGGGACCAAACCAGCACATTGGCGCCAGACGACTCCGTGTCTGGGCACCCTTGGTCCCCCTGCGACGGGTAAGGTCATTGGCCCCGCCGCCTGCCAATTTTCGGCTGCAGAGGATAGGGAGAGCGGCCAACGTAATACCAACACTCCTCCTCCCCTGCAGCCCCACCGCGTCCGCCATCATACGGTGGCGACCCCGTCAAGGCCGCGGAAGGTAGGGAGAGCGGCGCACCGCAATACCGGCACTCCTCTTCCGCCGCGTCCTCCAACCCTCAGCCGCGATGCCTCCCATACGACATCGCGGCCCGCCTCAGTTGCGATGTCGCCTGAGCGGCACCGCAACCTACCTAGTTGGCCGCTACGTCGTCGTCTTATCGGCCAAAGCCCTGACGAGCGGCCCCTCCTCGGGTTCCTCTTCGCTTCACCGTGGGTGACCAAGCCACGGCTACTGAGCCCTCCCGCCTCGACAATGCGGGATCCCACCGGGGGGGATAAACAAAGTTCCTCAGCTGGGATCGAACTCACGTCGTGGCTTAGTTTGGTTCTCACCTTTTTGGTATCAGCCCGAAAAAATCGTACTTTATTTTCATATTGGTATTTTTTTTTAATTTCAGTTACGGTAATCGTGGACACAATTTACCTTGCACACATACCGGCACTGGCCGATGTTTTATGACATCACAAAATCACGGATTTGCTGTCGATACGGATTCACTACCGGAAGGTTGGAAAGTTTTATTTACCAATGAAAACGATAAAACGAATGAAGGTATTATTCATAAAACTTTGCCTTACTTCAGTGTTCAGTTTCACCCGGAACACACTGCCGGACCCACGGATTTAGAATGTATTTTTGATGTATTCGTCGATGCTGTTAAGTCTTACAAAAATAAGAAGTCGTGTAATATTGATGCCATCATTACAGAAAAACTTAAGTTTATACCGACTTTACATGAAAGACCAAAAAAAGTACTCATCCTTGGCTCTGGTGGCTTATCAATCGGACAAGCTGGCGAGTTTGACTATTCAGGGTCGCAAGCGGTCAAAGTTTTACAAGAAGAAAAGATACAAACTGTATTAATCAATCCTAATATTGCAACTGTACAGACATCAAAAGGCCTAGCCGACAAAGTATATTTCCTTCCTATCACACCGGAATATGTAGAACAAGTTATCAAAGCGGAAAGACCCACTGGAGTACTTCTCACATTCGGTGGTCAGACAGCCCTAATTTGTGGAGTCGAGTTACAAAAATCTAAGATTCTAGAAAAATACAATGTAAGCGTTTTAGGTACTCCTATTCAGTCAATAGTTGATACTGAAGACCGCAAAATATTTGATGAAAAAATTAATGCGATTGGCGAAAAAGTTGCCCCAAGCGCAGCTGTGACAACAATTGAAGAGGCACTGGCAGCTGCAAATTGGGTATCCAGTCATGGCTCGATCTGCATTTTTCCTCGGTGGTTTAGGATCCGGTTTTGCTAACAATGAAGACGAACTTCGAACACTCGCACATCACGGACTATCACATTCCGATCAACTTATAATCGATAAATCTCTTAAAGGATGGAAAGAAGTGGAATATGAAGAGGTTAGAAACGCATTTAATAATTGCATCACTGTGTGCAATATGGAAAATGTAGATCCTTTAGGAATACACACTGGAGAATCAATTGTAGTAGCACCTAGTCAAACTCTCTCAAACAGAGAATATTACATGTTGAGAAACACTGCCATCAAAGTTATTCAACACTTCGGAATTGTAGGCGAATGTAATATTCAGTACGCATTGAACCCAAACTCAGAAGAATTCTTTATTATAGAAGTAAATGCCAGGTTATCTCGCAGTTCTGCGTTGGCAAGTAAAGCAACGGGATATCCATTGGCCTATGTAGCTGCTAAATTAGCACTGGGTATATCATTACCTCTTATTAAGAACTCCGTGACCGGAGTAACGACTGCTTGCTTCGAACGAAGTCTCGATTACTGTGTTGTCAAAATACCAAGATGGGATTTGGCTAAGTTTACTAGAGTAAGCACAAAAATTGATAGTTCTATGAAAAGTGTTGGGGAAGTTATGTCAATAGGCAGGAGTTTTGAAGAAGCTTTCCAGAAGGCATTAAGGATAGTAGATGAAAATGTTAACGGGTTCGATCCAAACATTAAAAAAGTTAATGAAGATGAATTGCGAGAACCGACTGATAAGCGAATGTTCGTTTCGCTGCTGCTCTAAGGAAAGGCTATACTGTGGATAAGTTATATGAATTAACCAAAATTGATCATTGGTTTCTCGAGAAGTTCAAAAATGTAATAGATTACTATCAAGTTCTGGAGGCTGATCATCATGGTTCAATACCTTTTGATGTTTTAAAGAAGGCAAAGAAAATTGGATTTTCTGATAAACAAATAGCTGCTGCTATAAAAAGTACTGACTGTACTACAGTTATGCAAGTTTGTGGAGCAGTTCATCGCGTAACATTGCGAGGTGAAATTGCGTATGTTAAGGGGCAAGTTCTAGTACCTCCAGGCTTTGGTCAAAATGTACGAGACTGGCCTATACCCAAGAATAAAACATACTTTACTATTGAAAAAATGGACAAAGAAGTCAGTCAGCCAAATTCTGCACTCGATATACACACATCTGCTGATTTGAGTAGAGTTAGTGATATTGACTTCGATCAAATCGATAACAAGACTGAGGCACAATCCAAACCTAATGTCTACTTCAGTGAAATTGCAGCTGCAAGGTGTTTAATAATAATAATAATAAGTTTATTTATTTTCTCTTCACAAATGTACAGTAGTGGTGCTTAAAAAACTAGCTTAAGGATAAATTTACATTTGAGAGAGACTGGTGCTTGAAATAGGCATTGCGAGCAATGCCTGTAGTACAAGTCACCAGGGCCCCCACGACGCTTCATAATATGTACATAAGCTAAAATTGGGTATTGGGTATGTTTATCACCACTACCGCAGGTGACTAGACAAAGATGTGATAGTAAGAAAAAGTATACTAACTGTTGACTCGTTTAGTAAAGATACTCTCAATGAGGTATTCAATCTAGCGCAGTTCATGAAAACCAGTGTCAACAAAGGTCGATTCCTAGATGATATTTTACGAGGCAAAGTTATGTCGTCGATATTTTATGAAGTCAGCACGCGAACTAGTTGTAGTTTTTCAGCAGCAATGCAAAGACTGGGTGGTTCTGTAATCCATACAGATGCTACGAGTTCATCAGCAAAAAAAGGTGAAACTTTGGAGGACAGTGTTTCAGTAATGGCAAGCTATTCTGATGTAGTGGTACTGCGATATCCTGAGCCCGGTGCAGTTGCGGTAAGTTCTATTATCCTAAATCTTATGCTAACCATAAGATTACAAATATGATATGTTGTTGATGTACGAATTCGAATTTTATTCTTCAGCGTGCGGCTCGCCACTGTCGTAAACCTATAATTAATGCGGGAGATGGCATTGGAGAACACCCCATACAAGCTCTGCTCGACGTCTTTACAATTCGTGAAGAAATCGGTACAGTTAACGGATTAACCATCACTATGGTTGGAGATCTGAAGAATGGTCGAACTGTTCATTCTCTTGCACGGCTTTTAACTCTCTATCAAGTACAAATGCAGTATATCAGCCCTCGAGGACTAGGCATGCCGAAGCATATCACAGATTACGTTGCCTCTAAAGGTATACCTCAGAAAGTATATGAGAGGTTGGAAGATGTATTAGAGGATACTCATGTTTTGTACTTGACTCGAATTCAGCGTGAAAGGTTCCAAAGTCAAGAAGAATATGAAAAGGTAACTATTATTACACACTTTTTATTTACATTCCTATCGAAGCAAATCAATTCCATTACATAAGGTCGTCATAGTGACGTCACAATTACTTAGATTCGCTTCAACGATTTTTTATTCGCTTACCAACCAGCTCAGGCAAATATCACCATAACCCTATTCTCAAATCTTTTAACTTGTATTCCAGACACGAGGGCTGATGGTAGTGACTCCTCAGCTGATGACGCGCGCTCGCAGGCGCATGGTGGTGATGCACCCACTACCGCGCGTCGACGAGATCTCGCCAGACTTCGACTCGGACCCGCGCGCCGCCTACTTCAGGCAAGCCGAGTTCGGCATGTACGTGCGGATGGCTCTACTCTCCATGGTGGCTGGCGTGAATCCGCTCATTTAGAGAATCACTGTGCTACTTGCAATGCATTACATATTTCCTAATCAGTAATTAATGTATCTATTGGATCAGTCATGAGACATACAGAGTTTCCGCTTGGTATCTTAACAAAACATACAGTACTCTTACATTAGATGATATGACAGTCTGGCAAAAACATGTCCAAAACTGGCCAAAGAAAATGCCTTTATGTGCTCATGCGGAGCGAGAAAAAACTGGAGCCGTCATTTTGATGGCATCTTTACTCGACAGACCAATCCATATTTGTCATGTAGCCAGGAAAGAGGAAATTCAAATAATTAAGTCGGCAAAAGAAAGAGGCCTGAAGGTTACTTGTGAAGTATGCGCTCATCATTAATTCCTACGCACAGCAGACGTTGAAAAAATTGGACAAGGCAGGGCCGAAGTGCGGCCAGTATTATGTAGCCCGGAAGACCAAGCCGAACAATGGAAAAATATAGATATGATTGATGTTTTCGCGACGGACCACGCACCATACTCTGTGCAAGAAAATAATTCAGAGAAGCCACCTCCTGGTTTTCCCGGATTAGAAACAGTTTTGCCATTACCTACTTCTTAATGCAGTTCATGAAGGTCGTTTAACTCTGGAGGATCTAATAAATAAATTCTATCGCAACCCTCGCAAAATATTTAATTTACCGGAACAACCAAACACATACGTTGAGGTGGATATGGATTACGAGTGGACGATCCCACAAGCTATGGAATTTTCGAAATCTAAATGGACGCCATTTGCAGGTATGCAAGTTTGTGGTGCAGTTCATCGCGTAACATTGCGAGGTGAAATTGCGTATGTTGAGGGGCAAGTTCTAGTACCTCCAGGCTTTGGTCAAAATGAACAAGACTGGCCTATACCCAAGAATGAAACGTACTTTACTATTGAAAAAATGGACAAAGAAGTCAGTCGACCAAATTCTGCACTCGATATACATACATCTGCTGATTTGAGTAGAGTTAGTGATATTGACTTTGATCAAATCGATAACAAGACTGAGGCACAATCCAAGCCTAATGTCCACTTCAGTGAAATTGCAGCTGCAAGGTGTTTATCACCACTACCGCAGGTGACTAGACAAAGATGTGATAGTACGTCTAATTATAATCCCCCTCCAATAACAGTTTCTCAACGTCAATGTAGCGACTTATTCGGAAAAAGTATACTAACTGTTGACTCGTTTAGTAAAGATACTCTCAATGATGTATTCAATCTAACGCAGTTCATGAAAACCAGTGTCAACAAAGGTCGATTCCTAGATGATATTTTTACGAGGCAAAGTTATGTCGTCGATATTTTATGAAGTCAGCACGCGAACTAGTTGCAGTTTTTCAGCAGCAATGCAAAG
Organism: Luperina testacea; assembly: GCA_927399505.1. NCBI lineage: Eukaryota > Metazoa > Arthropoda > Insecta > Lepidoptera > Noctuidae > Luperina > Luperina testacea. Next base: position 10,922,790 of record OV656758.1, read on the forward strand.
ACTGGGTGGTTCTGTAATCAATACAGATGCTACGAGTTCATCAGCAAAGAAAGGTGAAACTTTGGAGGACAGTGTTTCAGTAATGGCAAGCTATTCTGGTGTAGTGGTACTGCGACATCCTGAGCCCGGTGCAGTTGCGGTAAATTCTATTATCCTAAATCTTATGCTAACCATCAAATTACAAAAATTATATATTGTTGATATACGAATTCGAATTTTATTCTTCAGCGTGCAGCTCGCCATTGTCGTAAACCTATAATTAATGCGGGAGATGGCATTGGAGAACACCTCACACAAGCTCTGCTCGACGTCCTTACAATTCGTGAAGAAATCGGAACAGTTAACGGATTAACCATCACTATTGTTGGAGACCTGAAGAATGGTCGAACTGTTCATTCTCTTGCACGGCTTCTAACTCTCTATCAAGTACAATTGCAGTATGTCAGCCCTCGAGGACTAGGCATGCCGAAGCATATCACAGATTACGTTGCCTCTAAAGGTATACCTCAGAAAGTATATGAGAGGTTGGAAGATGTATTAGAGGATACTCATGTTTTGTACATGACTCGAATTCAGCGTGAAAGGTTCCAAAGTCAAGAAGAATATGAAAAGGTAACTATTATTATACACTTTTTATTTACATTCCTATCGAAGCAAATCAATTCCATTACATAAGGTCGTTATAGTGACGTCAGAATTACTTAGATTCGCTTCAACGATTTTTTATTCGCTTACCAACCAGCTCAGGCAAATATCACCATAACCCTATTCTCAAATCTTTTAACTTGTATTCCAGACACGAGGGCTGATGGTAGTGACTCCTCAGCTGATGACGCGCGCTCGCAGGCGCATGGTGGTGATGCACCCACTACCGCGCGTCGACGAGATCTCGCCAGACTTCGACTCGGACCCGCGCGCCGCCTACTTCAGGCAAGCCGAGTTCGGCATGTACGTGCGGATGGCTCTACTCTCCATGGTGGCTGGCGTGAATCCGCTCATTTAGAGAATCACTGTGCTACTTGCAACGCATTATATATTTCCTAATCAGTAATTAATGTATCTATTGAATCAGACATGAAAAATACTGAGTTTCCGCTTAATATGTACGATACGAATCAAAACGATAGAATCATTGGAAAATATTTTAAATCAGATGCGCATTACATGTGTACCGTCGTTTGATGTTACTGGACCGTATCAGAGAAAGATTAGAAATCCAGCTACTAGGTATAGTACTTAGGTAAGTCATTTGATACGTGCGTAGCTAGTGTCTACGAGGTAATACAGATTTGAAATACTCTGGTATTTCGAAACGTTGAGAAAACAAACAGAAACATAAAAGCATATTCGCAATATGTGTTATTAAGTAAAATGCTATATTTTATTTCATACCAAGGTTAGTTAATATAATTTCTTATGATATTACTAGTACCTAATGACTCACACAAACGCCATTCAACAACGCCGACCATTTCTATTAAATAAAAAATTGTTCTATGTAATAATCAGATAGTTTATATTTCTTATATTTAACAATACTTTAGTAAACATTTAATATTAAAGTAATCAGTAACAAATTGGCGTACATTATTTTTCCTGCTATAAATAAGATTGCAAGCATCTACAACATAGTCAATAAAACGGATTCCGAGAACCAACTCAATCAACTCTTGAGTAGCAAGAGTTGATACCCTACACACAAATCTTATTTACAAAATTAATATGTACCTTAAGCTGTTAAAAATATTTAACAGCTTAAGGTACATATTAATTGCCAAACGGCCAAACGCGCGCGCGTTTTTAACTGCCAAATAAAAATTCACAATAGGTTGAAATTTTATTTATTTGGCAGTTAGTAATATTTGCCAATAGGAAATTCCATCGTGCATGTGGAGTGCACAACGATAAATTAATGTTATATCTTCCGAACCAGAAACACTGTTATCAAAACACACACATACATATTATTATATTACGTTCGTCAATTACTTATCTCGCCATAGTAATCCTTGTGTCAGACATTGACCAAGACAGACGACTGGCTATAAGATAGTTATCGACACAATTATAGTTCACTACACTTTTTTTTTTTTTTCCATCTTTATTTAAAGAGCTTTGTCGTTGATCGACAATGTCGCTCTATACGTTCTCATACATATACATGATAACAAAAACAAAACAAAAAAAACATCAAACAAACAACAAAGGGATAACAATCAAATGCGCTTGAGATTGCAACAATCAACGTCTCAACCTCAAGCCCAAATTGACCAGCTTGTACAGCGCCATAGCTGCCCTTGACAACGGAACAGCTAAGGCGCTGTTACATCCACCCACCGTACGAATTATGGGATATTTGTGTAAGATTTCTATTCTAAGTGACTCGTTCCGGACACATTCCATCAAGATATGATATAGATCTTCAGCTGTATTGCATTCTGTGCAATTTGGTGACTGAATTTTACCCATTAAATGAGCAAATTTATTAAGTGGAATGTGTCCGGAGCGTAGTCTCAACGCTGTGACCAAACTGAACCTATTCAAACTGTTGCCAATCCAGGGACAATACAAAGGCTGTGGTTGTATGGTCTTATACCATATACCCACTTCTCTCGATCTTTCATCGAAGTATTCTTTCCAGACTGAGTAGCATCTATTTTTGACTAACGGTACACACTCTGTGAAGAAAGGGAGAGATGGGGTCACGACACCGTCTATCGCAGCTTCTTTAGCTTGGGCGTCTGCTCTTTCGTTACCTTCAATTCCACAGTGTGAAGGTATCCACTGCAAGTAGACCGATTTTGATTGCGCCTGGAGTTCCATCATGAGTTGAATAGTCGTGTAGGCAATCGGGAATCCTCGACAACTCGAGGTACAGCGAGCCAAATGTTGCAAAGCGCTTTTTGAGTCAGTAAAAACTACAAACCTATCGAAATTGATAGTAAGTAAATGTGTTAAAGCCGCTTTAATAGCGATTAATTCAACATGCATGATAGAGAGACCAAAGACAATCTTAATCCTATAATCTTGATTTAACTGTGGGTCGTAAAAGGCAGCTCCCGATCCATTAGTATCTTTGGAACCATCCGTGAAAATTTTATAGAAATTATGAAATTTTTCATTACACATTTTTTCAAAATTCTGTAATAATTCATTGGATTTATAATTTCTTTTGACTTTATTACTTAGGTCCATATTAACAATGATATATTGAGGCAAATTTATGTTACTAACCCATGTATCTAATGAGAACATTTCTAATTTTGAACTACTTATCATTCGAGTATTTTTTAAACTATTATGCGTTTCAATCAATAAAGGACACTTTTTCCTTACCCATCGGCGATTAAAGAGACGTCGCGAGAGCTCCGACATCAAACCTATAGTCTTATCATCTTTTAATGATTTGATTTTAAGCCACGATTTTCCACACAGATACTGTCTCCTATTCTTAAGTGGCATTAGTGATAACTCACTTTCCATCACGTGGATAGGGGTTGTTCTGATGAATCCCCCAATGATGCGCATCGCTCGGTTCTGAATCCGGTCTAACTTGATAAGGTGTGAATTAGCAGCATCCCCATATAGAAAGGAAGCGTAATCGATTCGACTACGAATAATCGCTATATAAATTTTCCTCAAATGTTTAGGATGCACACCCCACCCCGAGCCTGCCAGCACTTGTAAAATCTTTAAATATTTTGAACATTTTTCACGTATTTCGTTTAAATGTTTTCCCCACCTTAGTGCGCGATCCAACCACAACCCTAAGTATTTCACACATTCGACTTTCTGCAAATTAACTCCATTCACCTTCAAACAAATTTCTTCACGGGATGGCCTTTTTTTAAATATGCAAACTTTGCTTTTAGACGGGGAAAGATCAAGACCGAGTTTTAATAACAGAGAACACATCGTATTAAGGGCCGTTTGTAACTGATAAACCGAATCGTTAATGTTTTTGTTTGACGTAAATAGAACGAAGTCATCAGCATATTGCATTATGTACACATTTTCAATTAATTTGCAGATATTTATGGATGCTATATTGAATAAAAGAGGGGATAAGGGGTCACCCTGTGCTAAGCCCCGCCCACAAGATCGAGTAATAATTTGGTTTTGTAAACGTATGCTAACATATCGTTCGCTTAAGAAATTCCAAATATATGAACAAAGTTTCTGGCCTATTTTATAATATTCCAATGTAGATAATAGCGATGATAAATCCACGTTATTATAGGCATTATCTATATCCAGAAAACAACCGACTACAATATCATTTTTTGTAAAACTACATTGAATTTGACTAACTAAAAATCCTAAACTATCTATACACGATTTAGCTTTCCTAAAACCAAAAGTTTTGTCCGAAAATAACTGTTGTTTTTCAAAAAACCACTCCAGTCTCTTACATAAAATATTATGGAAAATTTTGCAAATACAGGATAATAATGAAATAGGTCTTAAGGACGAAGGTAAATTTGGATCACGACCTGGCTTTGGTATGGGCACAACACTAATGTTACGCGACTGTGTGGGGACAAAGTTCGTTTTTAAAAAAATATTAAATAAGGCTAATAAAAATAATTTACCTCTATGGGGTAGTTTTTTGATCATGGAGTAAGAAATTTCATCCGACCCTGTAGCTGTGTCTTTATTTTTAATACAGGTTTCCATCTCATGTAGGGATATTTCCATCTCCAAGACTGATTCGCATCGCTGAAACTGAGGTTCACTAGGTGTTACGAAATCGGGACATAAACTTTTTAAAAGACAATTTCCTTTTTCTACACTAATATGGACATTCTGAGTTCTATTTTTACCTTTAATCCACTTCAATTTCTGCCACATCTCAGCAGAGGAAGTGTTTTCGTCAACGGAGTCGCACACCTTATGCCAACCCTCACGTTCAGCCCCGCGTATGAGTCTCTGTGATTCTTTGATGGAGTCAGAAAGTAAATCCAAATTATCTGGGGTGGGGTTGCGTCTAAACTGCGCTAGTCTTACCCTCGTATTTATAGACAAGTAATTACTTGTTGCTAAGTAATTTCTTAATTAAGTCATTACTTGAAGTTAGAATTCTTAAATACAAAATCATATTCGATAGTTAAGAAATTCTTGTTACTTACTTAAGCAATTACTTAAGATAATGCGTAAGTAAAAGAAGCCTGAGTAAAGTATCTGCTGTCGTTTCTGCCTGGCAACATTTTATTCACGCGTTTCGTTACAGGTGACGGCAAGTTACTTTGGGATTAATTTTAACAGAACTATGCTCCTATTTCTCAAATTATTAATATTATTATTTTACATCAAAGTTCCTTCAAAAATATCTCTTATAACAACAATTAAACATTATTTAAGATACTTTTTTAATCAAAAAATATTCACTGATTTAAAGGCAAAATGAAACGTTTTACACGATGCAACCCGACCATATTAGATAGAAGGTTACTCTTGTCATTTTTGCTAGGACTGGGACATGATTTTTAACTTGCAAGTGTTTTACGTCAAAAATCCGTCTGACTTTACATTTTCCCTGCGTTCCGAGTTGGGAAATAATCGATGTGAGCGTGCTAAAACGCGTACCGAATTAGCGTGAGCGCGATAACGATGTCCCGTGAATCGTCATATATGACGTCATGACATGCGCCATCTTGCGATAACGCCGACCATGCCTTCTAATAATATCACTGTGAGCGCTGTCAAAAATTGCAGTGTGTGTGTGTGTGTGGATGTCTGCATGTGTTTTGTTTTGAGTTGCATCATATCTTTAAATTAAACTAACGTGGTATTTTTGAAATTGTGCTTCTGGCTGACAGTCGCCACGTAACCAAAGAAGAAGAACTGAAGAAATTTGGTGTCTGTACAAAGAAATATTGTAATAGTATCGTTTTTACATTGAGTAAGCACTGTGAGCGCGTTCACGAGTGTTCCGAATTGTTGACAGCTCTCAGCTGTCATAATCGTGATATCTAAATCGGAACGCAAATTATCGCTATGAGCGCTGTGAGTAATATTGTCGTAATTCGGAATGCGGGGTTTGTCTTCTTCTTCTCTTCGTTTAATGGCTTTTGATTCCCAATTTCCCACCTTGTTGTGGTTATCAGTACTTTTTGATAGACTGTTATCCGTTTAATTTGTTGCATTGGTGTTGTTAAATCTATCTTTCTTTAGTTTTCATAGTTAATAATGGCAGACCAAGAGCGTAAAAAACCATTCTCATCATTAGAGAAAGACATTTTTTTGAGTGTAATTAAAAAATATGATAGTTATAATTTTCTTGGTTCATTAGTAGTAATATTATTCACTACTTCCTCTAAGGGTCATTGTCAAAATTGTCCAAATATAAAAATAAATTCTCGATGTTTTCCATGTTTAGGTAAGGTTATAAAACGACAAAGCAACGCGAAGAACAAAGAAACAATAGATCCGAATGGAATGTGCGTTACTTAAGCAACGAAATTGGTTACTATTACTTGGCTAAGAATTCTAACTTAAAACAGTTCTTACTCGGACCGATTTCTTAACTATGCAATAAAAAGCGTTGCTCAAGTAATTACTTTTGCTTAAGTAATTACTTTTACTTGTCTATAAATACGAGTGTTACACTCGTATTTATAGACAAGTAAAAGTAATTACTTAAGCAAAAGTAATTACTTGAGCAACGCTTTTTATAAAAAGCGTTCTTACTCGGACCGATTTCTTAACTATGCAATAAAAAGCGTTGCTCAAGTAATTACTTTTGCTTAAGTAATTACTTTTACTTGTCTATAAATACGAGTGTTACACTCGTATTTATAGACAAGTAAAAGTAATTACTTAAGCAAAAGTAATTACTTGAGCAACGCTTTTTATAAAAAGCGTTCTTACTCGGACCGATTTCTTAACTATGCAATAAAAAGCGTTGCTCAAGTAATTACTTTTGCTTAAGTAATTACTTTTACTTGTCTATAAATACGAGTGTTACACTCGTATTTATAGACAAGTAAAAGTAATTACTTAAGCAAAAGTAATTACTTGAGCAACGCTTTTTATTGCATAGTTAAGAAATCGGTCCGAGTAAGAACTGTTTTAAGTTAGAATTCTTAGCCAAGTAATAGTAACCAATTTCGTTGCTTAAGTAACGCACATTCCATTCGGATCTATTGTTTCTTTGTTCTTCGCGTTGCTTTGTCGTTTTATAACCTTACCTAAACATGGAAAACATCGAGAATTTATTTTTATATTTGGACAATTTTGACAATGACCCTTAGAGGAAGTAGTGAATAATATTACTACTAATGAACCAAGAAAATTATAACTATCATATTTTTTAATTACACTCAAAAAAATGTCTTTCTCTAATGATGAGAATGGTTTTTTACGCTCTTGGTCTGCCATTATTAACTATGAAAACTAAAGAAAGATAGATTTAACAACACCAATGCAACAAATTAAACGGATAACAGTCTATCAAAAAGTACTGATAACCACAACAAGGTGGGAAATTGGGAATCAAAAGCCATTAAACGAAGAGAAGAAGAAGACAAACCCCGCATTCCGAATTACGACAATATTACTCACAGCGCTCATAGCGATAATTTGCGTTCCGATTTAGATATCACGATTATGACAGCTGAGAGCTGTCAACAATTCGGAACACTCGTGAACGCGCTCACAGTGCTTACTCAATGTAAAAACGATACTATTACAATATTTCTTTGTACAGACACCAAATTTCTTCAGTTCTTCTTCTTTGGTTACGTGGCGACTGTCAGCCAGAAGCACAATTTCAAAAATACCACGTTAGTTTAATTTAAAGATATGATGCAACTCAAAACAAAACACATGCAGACATCCACACACACACACACACTGCAATTTTTGACAGCGCTCACAGTGATATTATTAGAAGGCATGGTCGGCGTTATCGCAAGATGGCGCATGTCATGACGTCATATATGACGATTCACGGGACATCGTTATCGCGCTCACGCTAATTCGGTACGCGTTTTAGCACGCTCACATCGATTATTTCCCAACTCGGAACGCAGGGAAAATGTAAAGTCAGACGGATTTTTGACGTAAAACACTTGCAAGTTAAAAATCATGTCCCAGTCCTAGCAAAAATGACAAGAGTAACCTTCTATCTAATATGGTCGGGTTGCATCGTGTAAAACGTTTCATTTTGCCTTTAAATCAGTGAATATTTTTTGATTAAAAAAGTATCTTAAATAATGTTTAATTGTTGTTATAAGAGATATTTTTGAAGGAACTTTGATGTAAAATAATAATATTAATAATTTGAGAAATAGGAGCATAGTTCTGTTAAAATTAATCCCAAAGTAACTTGCCGTCACCTGTAACGAAACGCGTGAATAAAATGTTGCCAGGCAGAAACGACAGCAGATACTTTACTCAGGCTTCTTTTACTTACGCATTATCTTAAGTAATTGCTTAAGTAAGTAACAAGAATTTCTTAACTATCGAATATGATTTTGTATTTAAGAATTCTAACTTCAAGTAATGACTTAATTAAGAAATTACTTAGCAACAAGTAATTACTTGTCTATAAATACGAGGGTAAGTCTACGAATCGCAACAGATCGTGACAAATTAGCACTCCAATACGGTTTAGGAGTGAATTTACTTTCCGGCACTTGACAGAACTTAATATATGGAATACTGGAATCAGCTGCATCATTGAGTATATTTATGAAGGAATCGTACGCGACTTGTGGATAATTACAATCATTAGGTAACAATATGTCACTAAATTTATTTTCAAGCTTTTCTGAGTATAGTTTCCAGTTGGCTGCTTTGAAGTTTCGTTTTTTAATTTTAATAATATCTATTTGTAATTTAGCAGAAATTTTTATCATGACGTGGTCGCTTCCTAATGACTCGTTCATTGTATGCCACTGGAAATCAAGCGCCAGATCGGTAGACACAAACGATATGTCGGGTGACGTCTCCCTTAAGATACCCTGTACTAATTGAAAACGCGTAGTCGATCCGTCATTCAAAGAGATAAATCCGTATTCTAAGCTAGACTGATATAACTGATTGCCCCTTGTATCAATTTTATAGGACCAGTTTGTGTGGTGACCGTTGAAGTCCCCCAAAATCAAAGTGTTTCTCACCGAAAATGAAAAAATATTATCCCAATCGCTTTGTTGAGTGCGAATATCACTGGGGCAATAAATACATAAAACATATTTAATTTTACCACAGTTCCACACTCTAATACAAACAATTTCTATGAGAGGGTTGATATTAAGTTGGATACGTTCTGTTTTAATAGATTTATGAACTAATAACATGGCTCCCCCTCCCTCAGACGAGCTATCCCTGTCCTGTCTAAATGCAGAATAATTGTAAATATTTAAATTAAACTCAGGGTCAAACCAGGTTTCAGTAATTGCCGCTATATGTATTTTCTCCTGGACCAGCAACTGCCTAAAAGAAGTCAATTTGTTCAAAAGGCTACGTGAATTCCACTGCATAATATTAAAATTAAGTACATTATTATTATACCTATCCATTGAAAAGTTCAACAATATTCTTAAGGATTGATACGTCTGACAATAGTGAGTAGTATACATAACTAACAATCCAACTTATAAATGTTTTACCAATGTTTTTAATTTTGTCAACCAGATTTACCCTTTTCAAAAATAATATATCCTTTAGTTTTTGTATCATAATCTCAAATGAAGCCAATTTTTCCGAATTACAATTAACCTCTTGAACATTATGCTCATCGTCGGACGAACTATTCTCGACGCAGCCATTCTCGAATAAATCCCGTTCACAGCTGCGTTCGTTTCTCTGCTTACGAGAACGTTGTTTTTTTGAATAGTTTGATACAACCTCAGCATATGATGTAAAGCGCGATGTACTGGACGATAATGGTTGAGAAACCGTTTCTGCATTTGCATTGGTCTCGATTGCGTCACAACTGTCCCTAATGAGGGGCGTGGCGGGTGGTGCGGGCGGCAGCGGTGGGTGCGCGAGAGTGGGAGCAGGCGCTCTGGCTGAGCTACTGTGTTGACTCGAAGTAGTGGGGACGTACATTGAAGCACAGAGTACATTTTTATAATAGGGTATAGAGTCGTCACTCGCGTCATTTTGCCGAATGTATGGCGTATGGCGCCATCTGGTGCTTTGTGCAAAGTACTTTCGCAATAGGCTCCCTAGACTTTTAAGATTTTAAATAAATATTTCGATTGGAAATTAAATAAAACGAAATAGATAATACAAAAATCTGTTTTTATTTCTTTAACCTTTTCGTACAGTACACATGTGCTAATTTTTGAATTTCATCATTTTCATCGTAATCAGTTCTGGACCCTGATAATAACTTGTTTGTGTTTTTGCACCAGTTATACACAAATATTATTATTACCTCGCAAGTTTAATGTAGGTACTGCATTTGGGCTGAGTCTTTTACTCCAGGTGCGGTCCTTTTCATCAAAGTGTACATGACACACTCGATTAGAATCAAAAATAGTTTGATCTTTTAATAAAAAAAGATCACCACCAATAGCATCAATCCATAATTTAAATCGGTTTGGTTCCTTGTTTGGGTTAGGAAATAAATGCAGGATAACATTATCTGCCCCTGTAAAGAGAAAAGAATTGTCAGTTAGTATAATAGCCAGACTACAAGTTGTATTATACTAAATATAACACACTCAACTTAAACATAGGCCCAAACATTGATTTGCTAACAACTAAGCCTAAACAAACTAGTGGCGAAACGAGCCACATAGCTATTAACATAGAATAAAATCAAATGTAAAATGTACACTACAAGTTGCACATCTAAGCAACAAGGAAACATTTTACAATATTATTTTCCTGTAAATCGTAGAAATAATGCAAGTATAGATCACATCCACATTCATTAATTGTGTTAGTATGTACTCCCAAAAATGTGATGTGTTATCCACATCACTTTTGCCATTTAGTTAAGTCTTGTATGTACATATAGGACCAAAATGAACTAATATTACTTAGATTGGTTGTAATTTTAAATGCACTTACGTGTTTTGCAGCAGGCACAACATCTTTTCATAGGCATGGTCGACAAAATCCAATTCACAATACAAAACAGTAAAGTCCAAATTCTCAGCCACAGGTCAGTCGATGATAGCGGTAATATCGGAATCCAAGTAAAAGCCAGGTCAGTCGGGAAAAGAAACAGTGTTATAAGCCGGGTCGTCATTAAAAATTTACAAAATACAATAAAAGCATCCATTCACCTCAGAAGAAAATAAACGGATTGTGATATTTCAATATTTGTAAACAGTCAATGTTAGTAACACGTTCCATTTCCGAATGAATCACTGTAATTTATATTTGTTTGAATAAATAATTAACATTTTCTGCTCAATTATTAGTAATTATTATTATTTTTAGTAAATAAACTACCAAATATTAAATTAATATTTTTTTGTCTGCTTTCTTATGTTTTTTTTTCTGTTGAAGAGAATGTAAGTGCCAGTGTCTGCGTGAAATGAAATAAACACATGACAACTATGTTGTGATGTAGCCACAACAAAAAAAAAACAGTAATACCAGTGTAATAAAAATATTTGTTTGTAAACTTTTGAATAGCACCATCTAGTGTTATGGCCAAAAAACTTTTTGAAGATTCTATCAAGTTGTTCGAAGTTATAACACCATGCATTGAAGTAGCTTTGCGATAAGTAACATTAAATTCGGACATCAGTTCTCGAATTCTTTTTTCTTTTAGATAGTTCGGGCAAGACTTACTAAGCGCCATGTGATTGTCGCCACAATTTACACATTTAAAAGATGTGGTTTCGCAGTTTTCGTGTGAACCTCCGCATTTAGGGCATATATATTTATTAGCTGGACACAGTTTTTTCAAGTGGCCGAATCTCCAACACTTAGCGCATTGGGTAACCGGAAACGTGTATGGATCTACTTTGATTCTTAAATCACACAAATAAATAAATGCTGGTAAGTGAGACCCAATGAAACCTATTCTGACAGACTCGCTCGGCACCCAGCCGTCGTCGTTATTTGTGCTTCTTCGGTTGAGCCGTTTTAGTGAGAATATAGGAACGGAGCTATTTATATATTTTAGCATCTCCTCTTCCGGCAAATCGATGTCAATGTCCTTAACAATTCCGTATGATATTCCCACTTCCCACGTTTTTTGACTATTCCAGCCGATCTCTTTAAGCCCTTCACACGAAATAAATTTCTCAGCATGTGTCTCTGTTCTAAAATTAACCAATAATTTGTAAGGATTCGCATATTTAATTTTCATTACTCCTTGAATATTAAATGATTTTAATAACTTTGCTAAGGCGAATTGTTTCGGAAACCTTTCTTTGCACACAACACTTATTTGTATGTCCTCCGTAGATAATCTCTTGGTCCTCCTATAGTTCACCTCCGTCCACTCCTCGTTGTCCTCTTCACTAGCCTCTTCCCTCCTTCGCTTGTAGCTGCATTCCGGTTCCCCGTCACTCTCTGCTTCACTCGTCACCAGCTGCATGCTGTCCACGCCATAGTCCAGCTGTCCAGGTGGTATGGCCTCGTCCAAACGACAATAGGGTTCCTCCATGTCTTCTGTTCACGCATGTTGTTGTCAAACTGCGTGTTGCTATGACACAAGCTTTAGGCGCACTTTTCTTTGGGGTACCTACTTCGCACCGAAAACCAAAATCAGCACGTCATCTTCGGACGGCCAATGAGAGGTCCTCAAGGAAGTCGTCAAAGAAGCACCAATAGGAGCAGTTTACGAAGACTTCCGACTACTCCTTCGCGGCACGTTAAAACCGCTGGTTTTCTTCAAAAAACTAACACATTAAAATCGACCTTGCTCTGTTTAGCTTCATTATATCAAACTTTAAATACTGTACCGAATACTAACTCAAAATTGCAATAAACCAAATTTCTAATATTTCACCAAGAAGTTATCATTTACTTTCAACCACAACCACACCTTGAAGAGGAAGACGCTTAACGCAAGAACATAATTTTGGTCCTTCGTGCCGCATCAAGTCAGTGAACTAGCCCAGAGAAGTGGAGAGTCAGACGTGGACACGAGCGAGAGACGCGCAACTCGTGTTCTGTACATCATACTTACACGCGAGATCAGTCAGGAGCCGCAGCGACTACAGCCTCTGCGCTCCAGACACAAAAATTGGGTTCGCAAAATCGTGAGTACTCCAGGTTTCTATATCCACCAGAATGTCTGAACCAGGTGCTACACATCTCAAGGTTTCTGTTAAATCACCTCTTGAAGCTCCGTTAATTAAACAAATTGACATCCTCACACGCAAAAGGGGAGTAATCAAGGGTAGATTGTCCCATTTGAAAAAATATGTTGAGTCATTCCAACAGCCGTTAGATGTCAGTAAAGTTTTTGAATTCAAATTACGCATAGATAGTGCTACCTCTCTGTTATCTGAATTTAACTACCTTCAGTCGCAAATTGAAGAATCGTGTGATAGTTTGGATGAAGATCTGGAATATAGGGAACAATTCGAACAAAGCTACTTTAGGGTCATCGCGCAAGCTAAGGCTATGTTGTCTGAGGATGGGAAAATACCTAAAAGTTCCACTAACTCTGATCCACTACAACTAGTGAAGTTACCCACTATACAATTACCAACCTTTGACGGTTCTTATGACAATTGGTTAGAGTTTAGGGACACCTTATCCTTAGTGCATAATTCCACACAAATAAGTCAGATTCAGAAGTTCCACTATTTAAAATCGGCTTTGAAGGGTAGTGCTGAATTAGTGATCGATTCACTGGAATTTTCATCCAACAATTACAGTGTTGCATGGGAGTTACTCACTAATAGGTTCAATAACAGCCGTCTACTAATACACAATCATGTAAAGGCTCTTTTTTCCATACAAGCTTTAACTAAAGAGTCACCGGTATTACTGCGAAAGCTCGTCGATACGATGTTAAAACATTTACGCGCACTAAAAATACTCGGTGAGCCGACCGATTCCTGGGATACGCTCATAATTTACATGATTGTGTGTAAGGTGGACCCTGCTACCGAGCGAGAATGGGAGCAATTTGTAATCACACAAATGGTACACTGTCCTGTCGATACGAAGTGTGAGTTTAAGGTCGAGGATTTAATTCGTTTTCTCGGACGGAGAGCGGACATGTTAGATAAGCTATTAGCGACGCATAGTAAAAGCACACACGATGGTAAGAAACACACTAATGCGGTCACTTCTAAGGTACACTGTAACGCTTCTTCGTCCGACATTACGAAACCACTGTCGCACAAAAAACAGTACAAACCTTGCCCTATGTGTAAGGAAAAACATCCGTTATTTTCATGCCAGAAATTCCTTGATCTGTCCATTGCAGACAGACATAATTTAGTCACGCATAATAAATTATGTACAAACTGTTTGCGCTCAGGGCACCAAGCGAACGACTGCCCATTCGGACCGTGTAGAAAATGTTCTACGAAACATAACACACTACTACATCGTAATGAGTCAGAGGATAGCACGCGAAATCAATCTCTCTCATTAGTGACAGTAGGACAAGTTTCGCAACCCGCATTTGAATCACACACACATAATGCGGACTGCGACGGCGACCCCACCACGCTAGGGCCAGTCGCTAAGCCAGTTCTGTTGTCCACCGTGTTAGTTGAGATAGCAGATATTCACAATAATTATCACGCGGCACGCGCGCTTCTCGATAACGGTAGTACACGATGTTTTATTACAGATGCGTTATGTAATCAATTACGCACACAAAAGGAACGGTCCACTTACAATATAACAGGTGTAGGTAACTCAGTTTCCCAGGTCACAGAGACCTGTAATGTTAGAATTAGGTCCCTGGTCGGTTCCTACACTACACACATACATTGTTTAATTCTACCTTCCATAACTTCACAATTACCAGCCGTTTCTTTATCTAAAGATGGTTTTAACATTCCTGTAAACATTCAGTTAGCCGATCCCTATTTCTTCGAGTCTCAATCCATAGACATATTGATTGGTGCTGACCACTTCTGGGATCTTCTGGAAAATGGGAGATTTCGGTTGAAAAATGGTCCATACCTACAAAACACTAGATTAGGGTGGATCATTTCAGGGCCTTTGAATACCCGCACACATAGTTCTCATGTTTCATGTAACGTCACATCGTCATTGGATGAGCAGTTGAGGAAATTTTGGGAGCTCGAAGAGATAGGCAGATCGACTGATCTCCACAGTAATGAGGAGCAGGCTTGTGAGGATCATTTTATAAAGACCACCACACGGGGTTCTGATGGCAGGTTTTGCGTTTCCATGCCTTTGAAGGAGTCCCCTGACGCATTGGGTGACTCATTTTCTCAGGCAGAACGTCGTTTCTATGCACTAGAGAAACGTCTGCAACGCACGCCGGCCTATAAACAATTATACATGCATTTCATCCATGAATACGTCGCATTGGGTCACATGTCACGTATCTATGCATACGACAAACCACACTACGTCTTACCACACCATGGTGTATTCCGCGAGCATAGTACTACCACTAAATTACGAGTTGTTTTCGATGCAAGTGCCAAAACCACGACCGGCAAATCACTCAACGACATACAACGCGTAGGCCCAGCAATACAGGGAGACTTGTTTGCTATTTTGCTTCGATTTAGACAACACAGGTGGGTAGGATGTGCAGACGTCGAAAAAATGTTTCGCCAAATTCGGAAAGACCCGAATCAGCGAAATTTACTTTTAATTCTATGGCGTGACAACCCCACAGACCCATTAGAAATCTACAGGCTCAATACTGTCACGTACGGTACCGCATCCGCACCGTTTACTAGCGTACGTTGTATAAAACAGCTGGCATCAGAATGTTCTGAGCCATTGATTCGCACAATCATTCAGGATGATTTTTATGTCGACGATCTGGTGACCGGTGCTGACAGTATTGAGGCTGTGAAATACATAGCCAAGGAAACAACAAATGTCCTACAGACAGGTTGTTTCCCACTTCGCAAATGGATCTTCAATTTTGATCATGACACTCAAGAGTTTGAGTCTCATTCCAAGGAACTTTCACTCGGAGAAAACGCACATCACAAAACCCTAGGTTTAGGCTGGTATAATCAGTCTGACACTTTGCATTTTCACACTGAATACACAAATGACAATCGACAATTAACGAAACGCATCATATTGTCGGAAGTCTCTAAGATTTTCGATCCCTTAGGGTTACTCAGTCCCTACGTCATGACTGCAAAGGTTTTACTTCAGAAACTATGGCTATTGAAATTAAGTTGGGACGATAAGTTACCTAGTGGCGTCACACACAGTTGGGCACAGTTTACAAATGGTATAGCATTGCTAAGTACATTACGAATACCGCGACACGCTATAGGTATCGATGCTACTCGTATAGAACTACATTTATTTACCGATGCCTCACAAACAGCTTACGGCGCGTGTGCTTACATTCGTTCCATATCAGGCAATTCCATAGTTACAGCGAAGTTACTGTGCTCAAAGGGAAAGGTTGCACCCTTGAAGCCCGTCAGTATACCACGATTGGAACTGTGCGGCGCCCTATTAGGCGCAAAATTATATGATAGAATCACAAAGTCACTTCGTTGTACTTTGGATAGTGTCACATTTTGGACAGATTCCACTATTGTAATAGGTTGGTTACGCATGAATCCTAACTCTCTAAAGCCTTTTGTCCAAAATAGGGTCGCGGAGCTACACGAATTAACAAAGGATATGCCCTGGAACCACGTATCTGGTAGGGAAAACCCGGCGGATCTAGTATCACGCGGTGTAACCATGGACATTCTGAGTTCATGCCCGCTTTGGTGGGAAGGGCCGTCTTTCCTTTCGGACCCGTCATTTAATATAGCCAATCTAAATAGTTCTGACCACACAGATTATACAACACTTGATTTACCAGAGGTTAGGTCTCAAGCACATATCCATCAAATCTCTGATACGGACAGTTGGTTTCCATTCCATCGTTTCACTCGATTCAGTCACATGAGACGTGTTTGTGCCTATATGTTACGTTTTGTGCATAATGTGCAAAACAAAGCCGCTAAGCGTATTGGCTCATTGAACGTCAGCGAGTTAAACGAGGCACTAACTATTCTAACCAAGGCGTCACAGACACAATCATTCCCCGACGTTTTAGAGAGTTTAATTAAACACAAAACCTTAAATCACTCACACAATTTAACAAAATTAAATCCATTTCTAGATGAACAAAATTTAATTAGAGTCGGGGGACGTTTGTGTAATTCACCAGAGTTTTCGTATAGCAAGAAGCATCCATTACTATTATGCAGCAAGCACACATTCACACGGTTACTGTTTCTCGCCGAGCATGAGCGACTACTGCACGCCGCGCCGCAGGCCCTCTTGTACACACTCAGAGAGACGTGGTGGCCGGTGGGAGGGAGAAATCTCGCCAAACAAGTTGTGCATAGTTGTGTTCGATGCGCTAGATTTCGTGCCAAGCCTATTGCACCTATTATGGGTAACTTACCTGCACAACGCTTGTCTCCAGGGTTTCCTTTTATAACTACAGGTGTGGATTATGCGGGACCAGTTCTCATATTGAACCGTAAGGGTAGGGGTGCTAGAACCGTGAAGGCATACATATGCATATTTATATGTTTCACTACTCGCGCGGTTAGCTTAGAACTTGTAGGTGACTTGTCAACAGACGCATATCTATTGGCTCTCAAACGTTTTGTCTCACGCAGAGGAAAACCGTCACGCATTTTTTCAGACAATGGAAGGAATTTCGTTGGCTTAATGAATTTATTTTCAAAATTCCTTTCCGAATGTTCACAAAATATTATAGATTACGCTACTTCACAAGACATTAAATTCAGTTTTATTCCCCCTTATGCTCCGCATTTTGGTGGATTATGGGAAGCTGGGGTTAAATCATGCAAACATCATTTGCGCCGTGTTGTGGGAAATTCGCACTTAACGTATGAGGAGTTCAACACTGTTTTGACACAAGTGGAAGCAGTCCTGAACTCCCGTCCTCTTAGTCCTATGTCCACAGATCCCCATGACTTTCAACCCCTATGCCCAGCTCACTTCTTGGTTGGCCGTCCGCTGACAGCGCCGGTCTGCGAGGACCTGATTGACAGATCTTCACACCGTCTCTCACGCTATCAACGAGTGGAGCAGATTCGTCAACACTTCTGGAGCAGGTGGTCCACAGAGTACGTTTCCGAGATGCAGACCAGGACGAAGTGGAAGGCAAGGCAAGCTGATCTGAAACCAGACACACTGGTGCTCATAAAGGATGATCATGCACCGCCGCTGAAATGGAGTCTTGGCCGTATCATCAGCACTGTTCCAGGCAGCGACGGAGTTGCACGAGTGGCGGATATCCAGACCGAAAAGGGGGTCATAAGAAGGGCATTCTCCAAGATCTGTCCACTGTGGGATACTGAAGCTGAGTGAACACGTTGAAAGACCATCTTTCAAAGCCGGGAGGATGTTCACGCATGTTGTTGTCAAACTGCGTGTTGCTATGACACAAGCTTTAGGCGCACTTTTCTTTGGGGTACCTACTTCGCACCGAAAACCAAAATCAGCACGTCATCTTCGGACGGCCAATGAGAGGTCCTCAAGGAAGTCGTCAAAGAAGCACCAATAGGAGCAGTTTACGAAGACTTCCGACTACTCCTTCGCGGCACGTTAAAACCGCTGGTTTTCTTCAAAAAACTAACACATTAAAATCGACCTTGCTCTGTTTAGCTTCATTATATCAAACTTTAAATACTGTACCGAATACTAACTCAAAATTGCAATAAACCAAATTTCTAATATTTCACCAAGAAGTTATCATTTACTTTCAACCACAACCACACCTTGAAGAGGAAGACGCTTAACGCAAGAACATCTTCCTCAGGCGAGCCCGCCTCCTCGGTCATCGTTAACTACCACCGTTACGACACGTTATAAAACGACCACGACAACAAGCCACTTATCGGCTCGCGGCGGACAGAAACTTTCGCAAAAAATAACACGTGCGCTCCGTACGAGGATGCGATCGCGTAACATAGTTCACTACACTTCCCAACATTTAAGTATAGGTATTATCTAACCTTTTACAATTCCGAATGGCCTTCTTGTCAAATGAAATACTTAGTATCTAAATCCATGATTACTGTGGTTCGAAGGAAAGGGTTTTGTTATGTTAGATTTACACAACATTGATCTCAAACTTTGAAGTTTATGTGTCTCGTGTCTCGTGAACAATCAATTTGAAACGAATAGTGATGTAGCTTATTCCTAAACTCAAACTCAAAGCATTTATTTCAATTAAACCATTTACAGGCACTTTTGAATTGTCAAGAAGTCAGTCAGTCAAAAAATATGAAGCTAGTTGCCTATACCAAAGCGTAGGTACCTATGGAGAAGAACGGGCAAGCCATGGACACTCTTTTTAAATGATATTTATAAAAATATTAGTTACATCATTACTTTTGATTTTAAAATTATATAATGTGAGAACGATGTAAAAAAATAAGAAAGAAGTACGTGTTAAAAGCGTCCAGAGTACAACAAATATTACTTAACAAACTACAATCCAAAAATAAGCCGAGGTAGCTAAGTGATGACCAGCCCCAACTGATGGCGCCCGTTCACGAACATGACGCATAAATCAGCACCATTCAGCTCAACCATTTTGAAGGGAGCTAAATGATCCAACACACACGCCACCGTCAGCGAGACGTTTGAGTGATCATGACATCAGCTGCCAGCTGCCAGGGCACATTCTAGTCAATGAAAGACATATTATTACCCGGTAAATGGTAGCTATAGGGTACATAGAACTCACATATATGTGCTATGCAATTATACAATACAAAGGAAATTGATTTTATACAATGCAAAGATAGTCTTACAATCTTCAGCAGCTCCAACAGTATTTTCATGTGTTAATCAATTAGTTGTGGTTGTGGAGCAGGACCAGCATTCAGCCAGGCATTTTTATCAGCGATGTAATCCCCTAACTTATAATATGCGCCTGACTGCATAGTGTGCGTTTTATACAAGACTTGAATTTTGTCTCATACTCAGTAATATTTATAGTCTTTGGAGTTTCCGAGTATTCGGTCTCTCTACTCAGTACCTAATATTTATATTCTTTGGAGTGTTCTTTGTATAAAATAATCGAGCTGGATTGTTTTAACGAGTCTAGCAGCTAGCTGCTAGACTCTAGATTCTAGAGCTACACTCAGGTATCTTCTTTTACAAGGAAATCTCAAAAAAAAACATTTAACGGGGAGTCACCCCTGGTGTATGTGAAAATAATAATAATAGAAAACAGGCAATGACTCGAGAAACGTTCGTAGATCGATTTCACTGTATTTTTTACCGTTTTAAAAAATTGTTTCTGTTTCAGGGAATACTAAGTCCTGTGGAGTTCAATAGTGTGACATTAGACGGTAAATGGAAGATAACTGGATTCCCTCTGGAGACATTCGACACGTCATCAGTAAGGAGTGAAAGTACGACGCATCCCACGTTTTATGAGGGTGACTTCACCTTATAGTCCAGTCAAATAAGACTTCGAAGGTTACAATAATTCCCATAGAGCTAAAAATTGGTATGAATGTTCAGAATACTATTATAAATGAATTGTGAAAAGTCCCCATCAATCCCCCTTGTGCAAAATTTTTTATTGATGGGGGAAGTTTGCAAAAATAGGTTTTTCGCGTTTTTCAGCTAAACGGTGAGTTTTACAGCAAAAATAGTTCAGACAAAAATTGTAGATCATCCGATTCTCTACAAAAAATGTATCCACACTCTTTTTCATAATTATTGCCATTTCCGTGATATAGCGGTTGTAAGAATTGAAAAAAATATTTAATCGTAATATGCACGTTAATGTACATACTTTTATATACATTTTTGAACCATTATACGAGTAAACATATGAGTCCCTGTCTTTTTTCATGAATTTTTACAGATGTCTGGTATTTTGTATGTATAAGAGGCGGGGTCGCGGCAGACCACGTAGGAGATCGCCATCTCCTACGTGGTCTGCCGCGACCCCGCGGCACCCGCGGGTCGCGGCGGTTTGATGGAACCTATCCAGCTCGTCCCGCCGGACGAGCTGGATAGGTTCCATCAAAACTGGAAGGAGGACGCGCGGGCTCGCGAAAGATGGAAGGAGTGGAGGGAGGCCTTTGCCCATGAGTGGGACAGCGCAGGCTAAGCAAAAAAAAAAAAAAAGACAGGGACTCATATGTTTACTCGTATAACGGTTCAAAAATGTATATAAAAGTATGTACATTAACGTGCATATTACGAATAAAATATTTTTTTCAATTCTTACAACCGCTATATCACGGAAATGGCAATAATTATGAAAAAAAGTGTGGATACATTTTTTGTAGAGAATCGGATGATCTACAATTTTTGTCTGAACTATTTTTGCTGTAAAACTCACCGTTTAGCTGAAAAACGCGAAAAACCTATTTTTGCAAAGTTTCACCATCAATAAAAAATTTTGCACAAGGGGGATTGATGGGGACTTTTCACAATTCATTTATAATAGTATTCTGAACATTCATACCAATTTTTAGCTCTATGGGAATTATTGTAACCTTACCTCTATTTTAAGGACTAATTTGACTGGACTATTACCAGCTGGTCCGACGCCGCTGGACACGTTTATCAGCACTAATGGATGGGGCAAGGTGAGGCTAACATCAAATTCGAGGTGTCCAATATATTTTTGCAATTTGGAATACCTACCTAGAAAGACATTTATTTGGTTTATAAAAGTTCCATCCGCTTAACTGTCACCCGACCTAACTTTGAGTCTGACTATATTCTAACTAATATTTCCATCTAGTGAATTCTAGTAGTCTTATAAGAACCAGTCATCACAATTAGACCTGTAATGCCAGAACGAACCAACCACCATTCCCTCAACAGCTCTGATAATTACGCCTACTTTAAATGAATCACCCGT
Source organism: Luperina testacea (assembly GCA_927399505.1). Classification (NCBI taxonomy): domain Eukaryota; kingdom Metazoa; phylum Arthropoda; class Insecta; order Lepidoptera; family Noctuidae; genus Luperina; species Luperina testacea. The sequence goes on from OV656758.1 coordinate 10,944,778, forward strand.
TATAATAAAGCGGAAGTCATTGTTTGTTAAAACGCGTTAATCTCTGGAAATACCAGTCAACATTTTGGTTTTTTATTCATTTGATAGCCCAATTCTTAAGTAAGGTAAAGGTTAATTAATTCCCTTTCAAATAAAAAAAGAATTTTGCGAATTAGCTTATAAATAACGGAGTCCGAGGTAACAAACAAATAAAATATATATACATATATGTATTCAACTGAATTGAGGAACTCCTCCTTTTTTTGAAGTCGGTTAAAAAAAGTCTGAAATTAAGAACGCTAAGTTAAAACGAAGTACCTAATAGCACGTGCAGGCGCTGCGCTGTGACGCGATGCTGTGTGTCGAGGGCCGTTAAGCTAGTTCTTGTGTAATGTTGTTCATTTTTGCATAATTTTGCCCAATTTTGTATTGTCTCATTTAACTTAAATATACCTACATAATCTTAGAGATAAAAATATTTTATTTCAATGTTACAGGGCTACGTTTGGGTGAACGGGCACAACCTCGGCAGGTATTGGCCTAGCGCTGGGCCCCAGATAACGCTGTACTTGCCCGGCCTATGGCTGAAGCCAGCACCAGAGAAGAACCACCTTCAGATCCTGGAACTTGACAAACCTCCTCAGGTCCTCGCTATGGACTTAATCGACCGTCCTATACTCAACCAAACTGGGAATATCAACTGGTGGAGGTATCAACCGAAACGAACCTAATACTCGTAATTTATGTACAATTAAACAGTAAAGTTCATAATTATTTTTTTTTTTACAATAAAGACTCGTTAGTTTGGTCTTCTTTTTATTCCTTGTCATGTGTTTCAGTGTACAGGTGCTCCTGTTTCGAGACTTTTAAAAATATTAAAGTACAAAATTTAAATAATAAGTATAATATATCCTTACAAAAGTTTACAAAGTCATTTTATTCCTACTTATTAATACCTATACGGGTTTTGTAAGTTCGAACGAAGCATCATCTTAATCTCCATAATATTGTAGGTACCCGAGAACATTTTGTAAGTATAAATATTTTCAGTTATTTATTATCTGGCTATTGATATTGGCATAGATATGTGAAAGAAGATGGGCCATCAAGGTGAGATTCTCCCAATAAAATGTAATTTGCATGAAAGAATACACTTACTATTTTAAAATAAATTAGCAATGAATTACAAAATTTAAAATTGTCTGTCTGTCGTCTGCCTCTTTATAGGGATACGATATAGAAACATTATTATATAGGAACCTACATGTACCGGTCCTAAGCAAAAACATGGAAAATATATGTAAGTATGGCTATTTTTTTATTCATTAATATTCTTATAAAAGGAATAAATTATCTACACCCAACGATTACCTACTAATAAATTGATATCGTATTCCATGGTATATCAAAGAACTTGGACCAAACTATAACCATAAATGTAAAACTCTAAACTCGAATCAACTTAAAATAATTTTGCGATGTCCCGTTAAAAAACAAACATGTATGAATCATGAAAGAACTATCCAACAAAAGAGCTGTCAAGCATCAACGGTTGCGTTTTCGGAGCCAGTCTTTATTCTGATTCTAATATAGAAGCATAAAGAACACAAACAGAACAATTTACACTGTAAACCCATAACAAGTGGCATGAAAGAGATGCATGTAGGGAAGTCATTGAAGTGTGAAAGAGTCAAAAGCAGGTAGATTCATTTTGTGTGTGACGGAGTATGATAAGGAGTAGGTAATGGGTGAAGCGAGCCTGTCGTCGTGCAGACCGCGACAGCGCCGGACCGTTTCTCACCGGCTTCATAATAAACCACGTGGCCGGCTCAGCGAATCTACAAAAAGTGAGTAAAACTAAGGTTTATTGACCGATACGTAGGTTAATAGCTTTAACTTTGAACCTCAATATATATATGCCCCGTCTGAAGCCACACATACTAACTCACTTTGTTCTTCGTCTTGAGGTATTGATGCCCATAATTCATGAAGTTCGAAACGAAAGTTTGTTTTAGTTTCGTATTAAAAAGTTGGTTGTATTTTTGTTATACATTATATTTAATTGAATGTTTTATGTTAATTTATCAATGTTTTCTAAATTGAACTCATGAACACAACGTTGAATTTTATTTTTATACCTTAATTACCTTGAAATGGTTTTAATTGTTGTTCTTTGTTATTTCTATGTTTACCTATTAGCTATGTATGGCGTATCAATGATTACCGTTTAATAATCTGTTTTATATATACGATTGCCGCAATGTATAGGTAAGAGCCTATATAATACATTCATGCAATAGCTCCTAAAACAGCATCCTACTCTTTCAAAGGATTAATAACTAAAAAAGTGATGCCTTTGGTTTGTGTTTTGTTTAAGTATAAACATATTTAGAGCAGCCTCAAAATCTCGTATAGCAACTAAGGCTCAGCTGTTTTTTAAGTATGTATCAAACTAGTATCTGTCGGTATATTATTATATCACCGTTACAAAATAACGATACTCCGTTGAATGCAAAAAAGCTGTTTAATTTCATAATTAAACAGCTTTTTTATCCAGATTCCTTTATTTTAATGCTGCAGCTGGTATCATTACGAGAAATAAAATAAAGGAATCTGGGCAGAATATTAATAAAATCTGTAAAATATAAGACAAATGCATTAATTTGCTTATACACGACTTTCGTTTAGTCTTCTAAGTAGGAAGGTCATGTTCCAGTCATTGTGTTCAATAATTATAATTGTTTAGTGTCACATACTCGGTCGTTAAGAGGTTGTAAAATGAGATCGACATCCACTTCGTATTTATTTTGACTAGCGCGTATTTTAATGAAGTAGCTATTTAGTAGGTATTTCCGTAACAAAAAAATAATAATAAGTAAACAAATAAAATGAATGGTTATAATTTAAAAATAACTTCGTAATCAGAATAGAATAGAATACAATACTCTTTATTATGTACAACATATAAATTACAGACATATATAGCTATAAGAGCGATCTTTTATAGAGAACCTTTGGATGGATTTAAAAAGGGGAAGGACAGACAAATACTGCAGGTAGTCCGTGGTGTACCAGATCGAACAATCAGTGATCAATAGAATGGTTTTAATATAATAGAATTCATTTGATACACATTAATAAAACGCGATAGCTTCGTTAGTCCAGTGGTGCTGAGTAGACATGCCTCGAGAGTCGTGGGTTCGATGCACAGGTCAAACAAACTCGGGTGGGTGCATTGAGTTATAATTACATATAACTCAATGGGTGGGTGCTGGGTTTACAGGGTCGTTAAATATAACTACAATAACTAGCGAAATGTGAGCGTACCTACAGTGCACCCTGCCTACTCCTTAGGAGAAAACAGGCACGAGATAACAAAAACAGGCCAAGTGCGAGTCGGACTCGCACACGAAGGGTTCCATACCACAAGGCAAAAACGCCGAAAAAAATGCGCCGCACACATGGCCAGAGACCGCACAAAAATCTCTATTTAATAATAATCCTCTCGGATTGAAAGGAAAAAGGGAAGGCCTTTGCCCAGGTACAGACAAAACACAATGTAGGCTAACAAAAAAAATATATTGCTTTGTTTTTTTAGATGGCGGCAGATAATTTGAGTTGTGAGGTGGGACCCCCCTGCAGCCTCGTGTTAGCCGATGGATCGGTCTTCACAGGACGGAGCTTTGGGGCCCAGGTACCTGTAGATGGAGAAGTTGGTTAGTACATAAATAAGTTGCTGTTACTCGTATACTAAAACGAACCTATCTCTTTAAATAATTTTATTAATTCAATATTCTATGTGTACTGCGTTATAATTATTACTATCCAGCAAAAAGAGTCCATTGTGCAACTAACTCAAAAATATACAGAACCACCAACGCGTATGTGGTTACTTTTGGTATAACTAGGCTTATTAATCAAAATGACTGCAGCAAGGCAGCAATTAAAGACCTCAAATCACGTACCAATTATTTGTAGACATTCCACGGGGGGTTCGGGAATTGGTCTTTTAAGAGGAACCAGGACCACCCATATACATGCTGTTGGCTGGATGGCCTATGGTTTTAGTGAGGTAAAAATGCTACACTCCCGACCTCCCTCCCCGGAGGTCGGGTGCTTTTTGAAGTATCCCCCGACAAAAAAAAAAGTTACCAATTAATTGACCCCTAAAATTAAAAAAAAAATAAATATATTTACTTACTAGTTACTTATATTGTTAGAAAAAATACAGTTTGGTTGATGAAAGAAACAGCGCATCACCGACCGATTTGGAAAAGCAACCTTAACAACAATTATACTTACAAGTATTAAAAAAAACGCTGTTTTTAGTTCCATACTGTCTAATCGTATTGTTGTGTTGTTGATCAGTATTCCAGACGGGTATGGTCGGATACCCGGAGTCGCTAACAGACCCGTCGTATCACGCGCAGTTGTTGGTGCTCACATACCCGCTGGTCGGCAACTATGGTGTCCCCGACGAAGACGAACGAGACGAACATGGAATACCCAAGTAAGACGTTTTACTTGTAGCCAGCCAATACTTATATAGCACCACTCCTAACCTTTTGGGGAAAACTGGCTTGATGCCATGTTGCCATGTAACAGGGAGTGAATCTATTACGATTAACCGAGTACAAATTCCAAGCTGTAACACTGATGATAACTGAAATATAATTGGTTTGAGATGGGGCGGCAAGGGCAGCTACTAATGAAATATTATACAATTGTTTACAGAATAAATAATTTAATTACACTTAAGACCCTGTAGCTATCGGAAAACATTAGGAGACCATCCCTAAATTTTGCAATAGGTAAGTAAATGCAGCAAGCTGCATTCAGAAAAATAAAACTTGAAAACGTTTTCCTGCAAGTAGCTGCCCTGTCCCATCTGCCCGGCCATGACGTACCTTTTAAAGTCTTCTCACACACACAAGTCATAATGAAGTTACTAATTTGAAGTAAAAATAATGACTATCACCCTACGCTATATTTCAGGTGGTTTGAATCCAACCGCATATGGGCAGCTGGCTTGATAGTGGGAGAGGTGAGTACTCGCGCGTGCCACTGGCGCGCTAAACGGTCCCTGGGATCCTGGCTAGCAGCCCACGGTATCCCAGGCCTCTGTGACGTAGACACCCGAGCCCTGACCTTCCGTCTTCGAGCTGGTGTCACTCTTGGACGTATCATTCAGGGAGTCCCGCCATTTGGACCACTGCCAGCCCTATCGGACCCAAATGCCAGGAATCTGGTCGCTGAAGTGTCTGTTAAGGTGAGCCTAACCATTTTTAGGTAATTAACTTTCATCGGCCTTTAACGATTTTTTTATCTCGAGATGCGCCCTGCTTCGTATAGTTTAAAGCCACTTGTTACTCATTTGAAATAGAAACAAAAAATCTTTTTATATCTTTATTCAATATAGGTAGGTCTCTAAAGTGGAAAATAGTCCGTTAATATTGTATCTGTACAATATTGCATTGTGTTACGCATAATTACCTATGTTACATACTATTTTATGTTTCCTCTTGGAGTTTTCCTTTAAGATTTGTTATTAAAATCACAAACATTCTGATGCAGTCATTATCAGATCGCTAAGATCATGATGCAATTACCTTAACAAAATAACTAATGAGTTGAGAATTTGAAACTAATTGTTTCTATAGTGACCAACTGTTTTTTCAGGAACCCAAAATATACAACCCCAGCGGTGAAGTAACAATAATGGCTGTTGACTGTGGGTTGAAGTACAACCAAATCAGGTGTTTGATCAAACGAAACGTTAAGGTTGTGCTAGTACCATGGGACCACAAGTTGGACCCCAGCCAGTACGATGGCCTGTTCGTCAGTAACGGTCCAGGTGACCCGGTCAAGTGTAAGAAGGTGGTAGACAATATGCGCTCAATCATTCAAGACAAGGCAAACGTGAAACCGGTATTTGGTATCTGTCTGGGGCATCAGTTACTATCCACTGCAGCTGGCTGTAAAACTTACAAAACCAGGTAAATAACGAATATTTCCTTGATTTTTTTTTCATTGGCACAAGTACGTGTATAATAAATTACTATAAATAATTTTATTATTTACGTTATTTTATTGCTAATTTCAATATTAAAGACCTCGTTAGTCTAGTGCTAGTGCTTATCTGCGCAGCATGGGTCACGGGTTCGATTCTCAGGTCTCAGGGCTTAGTTTGGTTCTCACCTTTTTGGTATCAGCCCGAAAAAATCGTACTTTATTTTCATATAGGTATTTTTTTAAATTTCAGTTACGGCAATCGTGGACACAATTTACCTTGCACACATAACGGCACTGGCCGATGTTTTATGACATCACAAAATCATGGATTTGCTGTCGATGCGGATTCACTGCCGGAAGGTTGGAAAGTTTTATTTACCAATGAAAACGATAAAACGAATGAAGGTATCATTCATAAAACTTTGCCTTACTTCAGTGTTCAGTTTCACCCGGAACACACTGCCGGACCCACGGATTTAGAATGTCTTTTTGATGTATTCGTCGATGTTGTTAGGTCTTACAAAAATAAGAAGTCGTGTAGTATTGATGCCATCATTACAGAAAAACTTAAGTTTATACCGACTTTACATGAAAGACCAAAAAAAGTACTCATCCTTGGCTCTGGTGGCTTATCAATCGGACAAGCTGGCGAGTTTGACTATTCAGGATCGCAAGCGGTCAAAGCATTACAAGAAGAAAAGATACAAACTGTATTAATCAATCCTAATATTGCAACTGTACAGACATCAAAAGGCCTAGCCGACAAAGTATATTTCCTTCCTATCACACCGGAATATGTAGAACAAGTTATCAAAGCGGAAAGACCCACTGGAGTACTTCTCACATTCGGTGGTCAGACAGCCCTAAATTGTGGAGTCGAGTTGCAAAAATCTAAGATTCTAGAAAAATACAACGTAAGCGTTTTAGGTACTCCTATTCAGTCAATAGTTGATACTGAAGACCGCAAAATATTTGCTGAAAAAATTAATGCGATTGGCGAAAAAGTTGCCCCAAGCGCAGCTGTGACAACAATTGAAGAGGCACTGGCAGCTGCACAGCAAATTGGGTATCCAGTCATGGCTCGATCTGCATTTTCCCTCGGTGGTTTAGGATCCGGTTTTGCTAACAATGAAGACGAACTTCGAACACTCGCACATCACGGACTATCACATTCCGATCAACTTATAATCGATAAATCTCTTAAAGGATGGAAAGAAGTGGAATATGAAGTGGTTAGAGACGCATTTAATAATTGCATCACTGTGTGCAATATGGAAAATGTAGATCCTTTAGGAATACACACTGGAGAATCAATTGTAGTAGCACCTAGTCAAACTCTCTCAAACAGAGAATATTACATGTTGAGAAACACTGCCATCAAAGTTATTCAACACTTCGGAATTGTAGGTGAATGTAATATTCAGTACGCATTGAACCCAAATTCAGAAGAATTCTTTATTATAGAAGTAAATGCCAGGTTATCTCGCAGTTCTGCGTTGGCAAGTAAAGCAACAGGATATCCATTGGCCTATGTAGCTGCTAAATTAGCACTGGGTATATCATTACCTGTTATTAAGAACTCCGTGACCGGAGTAACGACTGCTTGCTTCGAACCAAGTCTCGATTACTGTGTTGTCAAAATACCAAGATGGGATTTGGCTAAGTTTACTAGAGTAAGCACAAAAATCGGTAGTTCTATGAAAAGTGTTGGGGAAGTTATGTCAATAGGCAGGAGTTTTGAAGAAGCTTTCCAGAAGGCATTAAGGATGGTAGATGAAAATGTTAACGGGTTCGATCCAAACATTAAAAAAGTTAATGAAGATGAATTGCGAGAACCGACTGATAAGCGAATGTTTGTCTTAGCTGCTGCTCTAAGGAAAGGCTATACTGTGGATAAGTTATATGAATTAACTAAAATTGATCATTGGTTTCTCGAGAAGTTCAAAAATATAATAGATTACTATCAAGTTCTGGAGGCCGATCATCATGGTTCAATTCCTTATGATGTTTTAAAGAAGGCAAAGAAAATTGGATTTTCTGATAAACAAATAGCTGCTGCTATAAAAAGTACTGAAGTCGCTGTTAGAAAGCTAAGAGAGGAATACAGAATTATTCCATTTGTTAAACAAATCGACACAGTTGCAGCCGAGTGGCCAGCTACTACAAATTATTTGTATTTAACTTATAACGGTACAACGCATGATCTAGAATTTCCTGGTGGTTTTACAATGGTTTTGGGGTCAGGTGTATATCGCATTGGAAGCTCCGTTGAATTCGACTGGTGTGCGGTTGGGTGCCTAAGAGAACTTAGGAATCAAGGCAAAAAGACAATCATGATTAATTATAACCCCGAAACGGTCAGTACTGACTATGACATGAGTGATAGGTTGTATTTTGAAGAAATTTCCTTTGAAGTTGTTATGGATATTTATAACATTGAACACCCAGATGGAGTTATTTTATCTATGGGAGGACAATTACCAAATAATATTGCAATGGATTTACATAGACAACAAGCAATTATTTTAGGTACGTCTCCCGATATGATTGATAACGCCGAGAATAGGTTTAAGTTTTCCAGAATGTTAGACCGGAAAGGTATAATGCAACCAAGGTGGAAGGAGCTTACAGATTTAGAATCAGCTACAAGTTTTTGTGAAGAAGTAGGATTTCCATGTTTGGTGCGCCCATCGTACGTTTTAAGTGGTGCAGCTATGAATGTTGCAAATTCAAACCAGGAATTGGAAGCTTATTTAAAGTCGGCTAGTTTAGTAAGCAAAGACCATCCAGTGGTAATATCTAAATTCATAATGGATGCAAAAGAGATAGATGTAGACGTAGTCGCTGCTGATGGTGCTATTTACTGTATGGCAGTATCTGAACATGTTGAAAATGCGGGAGTCCATTCCGGTGATGCAACATTAGTTACTCCGCCGCAGGATATTAATGATGAAACTTTGGAAAAAATAAAAGGAATCGCCAGTATTATAGCTGAGACGCTAGATGTAACTGGACCCTTCAACATGCAACTTATTGCAAAAGATAACGAACTCAAAGTCATCGAATGCAACGTCAGAGTTTCAAGATCCTTTCCATTTGTATCTAAGACGCTAGACCATGATTTTGTTGCGATGGCCACTAAGATTATCTTGGGTCTACCAGTGGAACCAGTTAATGTAATGACAGGCTGTGGAAAAGTCGGTGTGAAAGTACCACAATTTTCATTCTCTAGATTAGCTGGTGCAGATGTAACTTTAGGAGTAGAAATGGCATCTACCGGTGAAGTAGCATGTTTCGGTGAAAATCGGTATGAAGCCTATTTAAAGTCGTTAATGAGCACAGGGTTTAGAATACCTAAGAAAGCTATCTTGCTATCCGTAGGAACATTTAAGGTAAGAAACAAATATGTAGTATAGAATTCAATGACTTTTTAGTTCCTACTATATGCAACCTCGTTCATATTTTATTTTTTCAGCACAAAATGGATTTACTTCCGAGTGTTAGAATTTTACATAAAATGGGATATAAATTATACGCCAGTATGGGCACAGGAGACTTCTACACTGAGCACGGAGTCGAAGTAAGGCTTTATATTCATAGTTTTTGTCTATCTTTTTAACTATACCTGTATTGATTATTTTTTTTTATTATAGGTTGAAAGTGTTCAATGGACATTTGACCATATAGGTGATCCAGAGGATGTAAGATCGGATGGGGAACTGATGCATTTAGCTGACTTTATGGCGAGACGTGAATTAGATTTAGTAATTAATTTACCAATGCGAGGTGGTGCTCGACGAGTGTCTTCATTCACTACTCATGGATACCGCACTCGCCGACTAGCCGTGGATTACGCTGTGCCTTTGGTTACTGATGTGAAATGCGCTAAACTATTAGTTCAGGTTTGTCAATGTGTCTAATATTTATACAGATATTTCTGTACGACTTATAAGCTTAAATAAATTAAAATAATATTATATTTGACAGGCTATGCACCTTTGTGATGGGGCTCCTGTAATGAAAACACATACGGACTGCATGACATCCCGCAACATTATAAAGTTGCCAGGTTTCATTGACGTACACGTACATGTGCGTGAACCCGGTGCTACGTACAAAGAAGATTTCGCGACTTGCACTGCAGCTGCTCTTGCTGGAGGCATTACAATGATATGTGCCATGCCAAACACTAATCCTCCAGTAGTTGATCGCGCTGCTTACGATTATACATCTGCTTTGGCACGCGTTAGTGCTCGTTGTGACTATGCACTCTATATGGGAGCGTCATCCACCAACTTTGAAACTGTTTCTGAAATGGCTCCTCAAGCGGCTGCGTTGAAAATGTATCTTAACCAAACATACAGTACTCTTACATTAGATGATATGACAGTCTGGCAAAAACATCTCCAGAACTGGCCAAAGAAAATGCCTGTATGTGCTCATGCGGAGCGAGAAAAAACTGGAGCTGTCATTTTGATGGCATCTTTACTCGACAGACCAATCCATATTTGTCATGTAGCCAGGAAAGAGGAAATTCAAATAATTAAGTCAGCAAAAGAAAGAGGCCTGAAGGTAACTTGTGAAGTATGCCCTCATCATTTATTCCTAAGCACAGCAGACGTTGAAAAAATTGGACATGGCAGGGCCGAAGTGCGGCCAGTATTATGTAGCCCGGAAGACCAAGCCGAACTATGGAAAAATATAGATATAATTGACGTTTTTGCGACGGACCACGCACCACACTCTGTGCAAGAAAAGAATTCAGAGAAGCCACCTCCTGGTTTTCCCGGATTAGAAACAGTTTTGCCATTACTTCTTAATGCAGTACATGAAGGTCGTTTAACTCTGGAGGATCTAATAAATAAATTCCATCGCAACCCTCGCAAAATATTTAATTTACCGGAACAACCAAACACATACGTTGAGGTGGATATGGATTACGAGTGGACGATCCCACAAGCTATGGAATTTTCGAAATCTAAATGGACGCCATTTGCAGGTATGCAAGTTTGTGGAGCAGTTCATCGCGTAACATTGAGAGGTGAAATTGCGTATGTTGAGGGGCAAGTTCTAGTACCTCCAGGCTTTGGTCAAAATGTACGAGACTGGCCTATACCCAAGAATAAAACATACTTTACTATTGAAAAAATGGACAAAGAAGTCAGTCGACCAAATTCTGCACTCGATATACATACATCTGCTGATTTGAATAGAGTTAGTGATATTGACTTTGAACAAATCGATAACAAGACTGAAGCACAATCCAAGCCTAATGTCCATTTCAGTGAAATTGCAGCTGCAAGGTGTTTATCACCACTACCCCAGGTGACTAGACAAAGATGTGATAGTACGTCTAATTATAATCCCCCTGCAATAACAGTTTCTCAACGTCAACGTAGCGACTTATTCGGAAAAAGTATACTAACTGTTGACTCGTTTAGTAAAGATACTCTCAATGATGTATTCAATCTAGCTCAGTTCATGAAAACCAGTGTCAACAAAGGTCGATTTCTAGATGATATTTTACGAGGCAAAGTTATGTCGTCGATATTTTATGAAGTCAGCACGCGAACTAGTTGCAGTTTTTCAGCGGCAATGCAAAGACTGGGTGGTTCTGTAATCCATACAGATGCTACGAGTTCATCAGCAAAGAAAGGTGAAACTTTGGAGGACAGTGTTTCAGTAATGGCAAGCTATTCTGATGTAGTGGTACTGCGACATCCTGAGCCCGGTGCAGTTGCGGTAAGTTCTATTATCCTAAACCTTATGCTAACCATAAAATTACAAATATGATATGTTGTTTATGTACGAATTCGAATTTTATTCTTCAGCGTGCAGCTCGCCACTGTCGTAAACCTATAATTAATGCGGGAGATGGCATTGGAGAACACCCCACACAAGCTCTGCTCGACGTCTTTACAATTCGTGAAGAAATCGGTACAGTTAACGGATTAACCATCACTATGGTTGGAGATCTGAAGAATGGTCGAACTGTTCATTCTCTTGCACGGCTTCTAACTCTCTATCAAGTACAATTGCAATATGTCAGCCCTCGAGGACTAGGCATGCCGAAGCATATCACAGATTATGTTGCCTCTAAAGGTATACCTCAGAGAGTATATGAGAGGTTGGAAGATGTATTAGAGGATACTCATGTTTTGTACATGACTCGAATTCAGCGTGAAAGGTTCCAAAGTCAAGAAGAATATGAAAAGGTAACTATTATTACACACTTTTTATTTACATTCCTATCGAAGCAAATCAATTCCATTACATAAGGTGGTCACAATTACTTAGATTCGCTTCAATTTTTTTATTCGCTTACCAACCAGCTCAGGCAAATATCACCATAACCCTATTCTCAAATGTTTCAACTTGTATTCCAGACACGAGGGCTGATGGTAGTGACTCCTCAGCTGATGACGCGCGCTCGCAGGCGCATGGTGGTGATGCACCCACTACCGCGCGTCGACGAGATCTCGCCAGACTTCGACTCGGACCCACGCGCCGCCTACTTCAGGCAAGCCGAGTACGGCATGTACGTGAGGATGGCTCTACTCTCCATGGTGGCTGGCGTGAATCCGCTCATTTAGAGAATCACTGTGCTACTTGCAACGCATTATATATTTCCTAATCAGTAATTAATGTATCTATTGGATCAGTCATGAAAAATACTGAGTTTCCGCTTGATATGTACGATACGAATCAAAACGACAGAATCATTGGAAAATATTTTAAATCAGATGCGCATTACATGTGTACCGTCGTTTGATGTTACTGGACCGTATCAGAGAAAGATTAGAAATCTAGCTAGTAGGTTATAGTACTTAGGTAAGTCATTTAATACGTAGCTACTTGTATCTACGTAATACAGATTTGAAATACTAGATTGAAAAGTCTAGAAAGCAAACAGAAACATAAAAGCATATTTACAATACTGCCCCCGATAGGAAAAAAGACGCATCTAACATTTTTTCCAGATTTGAGTTATGTATATTGCCGAAATCAGAAAAAAAAGGCGCAGCTGCCTGTATTTTTTATATTTTTCTAACTTCCTCCAGTGCGGTTTTAGCACAACAAAATAGGGCGCTTCTGTTCATTTTTTTACACCGATTGAAGATGAAAAGACGAATTTATGTGAAACTTAATTAAAAAGTCGCATTTATGTAGATAATGTCATTATACTTTATGGGTGCGCCAAAGTTCACCTAAAATTTTAACTCCGATAATTGGAAATCCGAAAATGTTCTTCCTAACATTTTTCATCCTAACAATCACAATTCCTAACTACTCTGTCTCTAATGTTTATAATTCCGAAGCATTCAACTTCATAATGTCAGTAGCAATAAACATCTATTATACTTTTATTTGTTTTCCTATATTTTCTCAACATAACCATCTTTTACACTATTATTCAAAGTCATATCTTTTTTGTTTAGATTTCTTTTTATTCATAATAATCAGTATTATATACATTAATTTTGCGTAACTTTATTTTCACATAACATGTATAACATAATATATAAGAATAATGGCATCCCTTCTTTTCGCATAATATTCTTTTTCCTAATATACTTTGGCATAACGATTTTGGCATAATTAGTTTTGCCATAATAATACTTTGCCATATTTTTTTTTGGCATACAGTTTATGTTGGCATAATTATCTTGAAGGCTAATTTGTTTTAGCATAAATTTAATTCGCATAACGTTACTAGGCCTAATGATTATTAGCATAATAATATTTAGGCATACAATTAATAGAAATAACGGAAACAAATTTGAGTTATTTTTACGTATTTATTTTGGATTTCCACGTTAATGATTTATTATACAAAACATTATTTGTAACTTAACTATGTATTTTTATTTTAGGTGTATATTTTTAGCAAGAGCGAGCGAAGCGAGCTCGGGAATTGGGGCACCCCGACTCGGACAGGTTAGGTTCGAAGGGGATGACGGGGGCTCAAGTGAGCGAGCGGAGCGAGCGAACGAGCCCCCGTCATCCCCTTCGTGTTAGGTTCCTTTAAACCCTGCAGACAGAAATAGGGGCCCCGCGAAGCGGGGCTCCGTCGACTACGCCTTATTATTATTATTGTTATGCTTAATAAACTTATGCTTTAGAATGTTATGCTTAAAAAATGTATGCTTTAGAATGTTATGCTCAATCATTATTATGATTAGAGAAATTATGCGTAAGCTGTTATGCGTAAATAATTTCACCCTCAAATTAAAACTATAAAATCATCTTCTACCCGCATATATTTTTTATTACACTTGGTAAATGTTTCTTTCTGAGTATGAATGAAAATGTTATGGCAATTATGTTTAGGGATAAAAGCGTTATGATAAAAAACAGTAGGAGTTTAAATATATTTACATTAATGATATTATTGATTACAATTTTCGGAAACATGAGTGTTATGAACATCGCCGGTAGCGCTACAAATAGTATGAATGAAAACTTTAGGATGAAAAATTTTAGGAAGAGTGATCATTCGGATTACAAATCGTTAGGAAGAACAATTTCGGGTAAAGAACTTTAGGTGAGCCAATATGGACCCATACTTTATAGTTTTTTTTTTTAGTTCAGTAATATAAAAGGCGCATATTTGTCCCTATTTCTAAAAGGAAGTTAATAAGACGCAAATAGGTATATGCGACTAACGCGCTAAAAAAAAAACTGTTTTCACATTAAGAAAAAAAGACCACATCTGACCACTTGCGCCCTATTAACTACGTAAAATTGTTTTAGCGTAGGCGCATTTGCCAAAATCGTCTTAATACTTTACATTGAATAAAAAATTGTGTTTTATTTACAAATAATAAATTAGGCTATGACTTATATGATAACCACGAACCTACTGTACTACATATTTCTGATATACTACCTTAGATAAAAGGATTATTAAATATTTTATAAACATTTTACCTAAGCCAAGGGCTATCTACATACTTTCTAATTCTTAAGAAAAAAGGCGGAAATACCTATATGCGCCCATTTATGTTAAAATCATTTATTAGATAGATAAACTAAATACTTAGAAAAAAAGTACAGCCAAAAGTGTTTGAAATTTAAAGGACGCATCTAGCCGTTTACGTCTATTCAATTAAGTATGTAATATTTTCCTTAATTTTTTATGCTAAGATGAAACTGTTTTTTCATTATTTTTATTATAATAATTAAATTATTAGAGGGTATTATTTTCAACTTTAAGTATGTAAAATATTAATTTACTCGAAGACAGCATACGATTTCCCGTTTTATTCATTAAAACATTTATTTCTCCGTTTTTACTTTTTGTTAGATACGTCTTTTTAACTATCGGGGGCAGAATATGTGTTATTAAGTAAAATGCTCTAGTTTATTTCATACCAAGGTTAGTTAGTATAATTTCTTATGATTTTACTAGTACGGTCAGCATCAAAAGTTCATTAACACTTCAGTTTTTTTAATCTCGGTTATTGAGCAAAATATTTTTCGAAATTGCAGCAGAAGTATAATGCGATTTTGAACAAATATTTTGCTCAATAACTGAGATTTAAAAACTGAAGGGTTAATATTTTGCTCAATAACCGAGATTAAAAAAACTTAAGTGTTAATCGACTTTTGATGCTGACTGTACCTAATGACTCACACAAACGCCATTCAACAACGCCGACCATTTCTATTAAATAAAAAAATGTTCTATGTAATAATCAGATAGTTTATATTTCTTATATTTTACAATACCTTAGTAAACATTTAATATTAAAGTAATCAGTAACAAACTGGCGTACATTATTTTTACTGCTATAAATAAGATTGCAAGCATCTACAACATAGTCAATAAAACGGGCGAGATTCCATACACTTAAACAAATTATAACGAATTCCGAGAACCAACTCAATCAACTCTTGAGTCGCAATAGTTGATACACTACACACAATTCTTATTTACAAAATTAATATGTACATTAACTTAACTTTTCCTAATGAAAGCGGTTTACAATTTGGATTCCTCTCCACTGATAAATTCATTAAATCTCATATGATCGTGACTTGAGGAGTTATCAACGTGTACATCAACAAAGGTAAATGCTGATATACCAGGATTATCAGACGGCGAATCGTGAACTTCCTCAAACTTTGGACGCTGCTTGCGGAGCGGTTTTTGTTGAGTTCTTTCAATCTTGCTTTCTCTTCTTGTTGGTAACTTAAAACCACCTTGGTTCGCTAATTTTCTCTGACAGTCAGTCAGTTTCTCACGAACCACATCTAAGTACTCATTGGCTGTCATATCTCCACCTGGTTCTTCTAACAGCAATTTGCATAGTCTCTGAGCCTGCTCCAAGTATATTAATGCTTGTCTTATTGCCTCAAATCTTTCGCTAGATCGCGCCATAGCGATGAAATGAGGAATAAAGAATTCGAGAACTAGTCGTCGGCGCTCCGCTTCCATCTTTGATGGTAACACAAACTGTAAACAAAAAATAAATTTAGTAACGTAAGATCTACAAGGATAAAACAACACTATGTGAACCCCCCTCCCCCCAATCCGCATCGCTCACGATACGATGCATACAAGCCATGCAATGATGAGCAGAGGCACTACGTCTATTACAATTCTTTAAATTATGTTTTATAAAATTACTACTTAAAATTTTAAAATTATTTGCATACACCACACAGTTGTGAATATATCAAAATACAATTATAATATAATTTTTACAAAACAACTTACTATTTCTCGTTCCTTTTTCTCTGATCTTTGCTTTTTTGCATGAACTTGAGCATTTCGCCTTTCTTGTTGTAGTTTGTATTGTTGCTTTGCCCATTTATAGTTTTTGTCTCGGTCTTTGTCCCTATCCCTGAAGTTTGTTTGAGTATCGTCGTCACTATTAGAACTGTCTTCATACCTGGACACAGCCGGGGGTAAATATGGATTGATAAGGCGTAAAGGATTTTTACACGTTAGTATATCATACAGCCTTTGGCTGTTGAACGCCGGATAAAAATCTTTCTTAGTATATTTTATCTTTTGAAGCGCGTTCAAAACATGCATCACAGGAGCCTCTAGGATTTCTGCAATTTTTTTTTGTTGTGCGTGTAGCAATGGTTGCGGTATGTTTTTAACTTCATTACAGCTTTCTACAAAATAATTGGGCATTCTTTTTTTTACACAATTCATGTAAAAGCTTCGCAAAAACATCCTCAAAGATTCGCCGAGACGATCTTCTGGCCATTTTGCGTAATTATCTTCACATTGCCAAAATAGATGGTTTTTAATATGACTAACATCTAGACCGATTTTGGCTGTTTCATTTTCCAGGAATGTCTTATGTAACGCCAAAGTGAATAAATAGCAACGTATATGAGAATGTGCCAAACAACTTTGCAGATAACGTTCTGCTGCTGGAAATATGATTTTCCACTGTATGTTCTGATCTGGATTTTGGCCTCTTTTGCTTCTAAATCCAATAGGTACTAACAAACATCCAAAACCTATAGCCTTGCTGACCATTTCTTTTTTAGGCCATTGATAAGAGAAATTAGTTCTGGGATTTTGTATTATTCTCCTTTCTCTAATGATCCACTGGTTAGCTGCATTGGGCCAAGCAGCGACAAGAGCAGGAAATATTTCATAACCGATTTTGGAGCCATTTTTAATTGAGTCGCAATAAATACTGGCGCCTTGGGTTAAAGCTGAATTAACTTCTTCGGTAGTCAAACCTAATCCAGACCCTAAATTGATTATGAAGCTATCCACAAAGTTATTCATAAATCTCAAAGAGTTTAAGTAATAGCATCTCTCGTACAAGTTGGGCGACTGTGAAGACTTGGAGGCACTCTCACCGACTTCGTCTTCATCATCGCTCCATTCGTCCAACGCTTTCACGTCTACGGATGTCCACGTCTCATCTGGCAACGCCCCTGATGTGAGCGAGTAGTTGGAATGCAAACTGAGTCCTATTTTTTTTGGTGTAGCGGCCTTAGTTATTGTAGAATAACCATAATCAGATTCAGCTTCGCTAGAGTTCGACTTATAACCAGAGGTCTCTGTATCCTCGGCTAGATTGCCTTCTGAATAAGCTGCGCGCATGTTAGTTTTTGGGTATTTGTGAAGATCCTTGGTTGAACTACTTAACTTTGTGGCATATTTTAGTATTGATTTTCTCGAAGCTATGACGTTTTCTACTTGAAGCTCTTTCTTTTCATCCTTAAAATTATTGTTAGTTTCAGACTCATCCTGTACTTCGGGTAAAGCATTGATATTTCGAAGTCTATTTATGTTTGAAATATTACTTTTTGTTACTTGTAAACTAACTTGTTTTATTGGTCCACTGTATCTTCTACCGACAGCCCCATTTGTATCGGAAATCATTTTGTCTTCGGAGGCCAATGATTCAGTGTTCTCCAGTTTAGTTTTGAGTTGTTGTAAAAGTTCTTCGCCCTTACTGGCAGTATATGGAAATTCATCAGAATTGATTGATTCTTTTTCAGATTCGCTATATATGCTATCATCAGAATCCGTTTCATTCATAGTCATCGCTTCGTTTTCTTTTTGCAGAGTGCTCTCTAAAACTTCCATTTGCTTCAGTTTTACATATCCTGAAAAAAAAAACAGACTGAGGTTACTATGTGTTTCTTGTATTTAAATGATTTAACACTTTTACCAAATAATATTGTTAGTTAGATTTATCATTGTAATTCTTTTACCTGGTATTTTTCCGTCTTCTATGCGCAATTTGTAGAAAGGTGCATCGAGAACTGCGCTGTAATCGGAGGTATCTCCTGGTTCACTGGCTTCCACATTGTCATAAATAACAAAAAGCCTCGGAGCTGATAGAGGCTCCTTTTGCCCTCGGTGCCTCTGGAAGGTGATATGTTCGTGAACGGACTCTTGCAATCGATCCGCGAAAAATACATGTTTGTTCTGTCGCACCATTGCTTCGTTGATAAAGTGTTCACGTTCGCTTATTGGATTGTTTTTTATTTGATGTACTTCCCTGAAATCAAACATGAAATTGGTTTTATTTTTATATCTCGACACTTGATTACTTTTCACATTCAACTACCCATACCTACATATGTATTTAAATTTTCACGTATTAACATTAAGCAGATAATAACAAATTAATTAAAAAACTAAATAAATCACCACGAATATGACTGTGATAACTTAATAAATATGTTAATGCTGAACGTTATCATTAATACCAATCTCTTTCCCATTTTCATATCTCTCGGCACGATCGTGTTAATGCCGTAATAACGAAATTTAATTAAATGCTTTGAAGTAAGTACCGAATGCAGTACCTACCTACCTTATATGTATAATCAAACAAGTTTTAGTGAATTAGGGTTCAGGGGTTAAAGCTTTAGGTACCTACCCGAAACTGCGCTAAAGCGATTTAATCCAAGTACTTAGTACAATTTCCTAACACTATTTATACGGGGTGTAGTTATTATTAAACTTTACAAATTTCTCCGTGGGATTCGGGATCACCATGGACCACCATTACGATGGTGGTGAATGGTGGTGGGCGTTGAAAGTTGTACAGCTGTTGATAATTATCAACAGCTGTCCCATACCAATTTCAATACCTACTCAATCCAAATGTATGAGACGGTTGATTATTTTTTCGCGATTACGATTATGGTCCCATGGAGAAAGTTGTTCAGTTTGTTGGTCTATACACACACCCCTAAATTTGACCACATCTTTCTGAGGCATCCTGTATACTACAATAATAGAAACTCCAGCAACATTACTCCAGTAAAGTTATTACTAAACTGTAAGTACCGATTTCATTATTTTAATTATTTTAATATTTAAAGGAGGAAGTAACAACACCCTCACATCACACCAACACCCTTGAAAATTATTTTATAATTTATTGAAGCAAATCCGCTATCTGAATGATAGTAAGCGGGACTTTCCTTGTGTCTCTACACTGATAAGGGCATACCAGAAATTTTACTAATAGTCATAATTGACTATTTATGTATAAACCAGATAAATGGACAAAGGACCCATAAACCCAAAAAAAGGATTAATATAATCATGAAATTATCGATTTGAGTTTGCTGATTTCATATCTACCCTCAGTTTTTTTCTAGCAGCTCTAGTTTTTGTGATACATTTACTTCTTAATTTCGTTACGCGGCTTACTAAAATTTTTTTAGTGCAAAAATTATTAAATTCCTTTAATAAACCGATATGTCTACATTAAGAAGAACTTGCTTAAACGGTCCAAATAGTTTTTGTGCTGTTTGTGGGGAATATATGTTACGAAAATGTCGTTTAAGTGCGTCTGACTTAATAATAAAAACGGCCTACTTAGACTTCTTTGGGACGCCCGCGCCATTACAAGTGTTTAGTAAGCCATGGATCCCAAATTTTGTATGTGTTAGTTGTTTAACATAATTGCGTTTATGGGCTAGTAAAAGAAGACCTACTTTGAAGTTCAAAAGTCCTATTATTTGGCGTGAACCGACTATTCATCAATATGAATATTGTTGTGAATATTACCGGAATAAACCGCAAAAATCTTTCCAAGTGGACTTACCCGAATTTAAAATCAGCTATTAGACAAATTCTAAATACCAGCGAAGAACCTGTGGATGATACGCAACACTGTACATCTAATGTAACACTACAAGTTCTTTCAGAAGCTATTATAGTGATGATGAGGACAGTGACTTTTCTTTCCCGAGTAGGTACGTCCGAACGTAAACCATTCAACCAAAATGACCTAGATGAGTTGATTAGAGATCTTGGTCTATCAAAAGTAGAATCAGAACTTCTAGCTTCACGGCTTAAAGAAAGAAATCTGAATGTGCTTGTGGGATAGCCGAGCCAAAACAGAACACAGGACTAAAAAAGATTTGGAATTTGAGAGTGGATTTAGTGCCGGGTAGTATGAATGTGATAAATGTACCTCTAATAGCCAGTGACCGCATTTTATTACCCCCTTTTCATATAAAATTAGGTCTGATAAAACAATTTGTAAAAGCTCTCAAAAAGGATGGGGAATGTTTTAAATATATCATACCCGAAATTGAGAACAGAAAAAAATAAAAGCTGGTATTTTTGACTAAAAAAACATTATCCTTTGTAATTTGTTTGTTGAAATGTAATAGAGAATAAGTTAATTAAGAAACCCATTGTCATCTATTCCCGTCTCTTTTTGGGACAGTCGGATAAAAAATTTGCTACGTTATCGTACCTACCTAATCGTCATTTTTAGAGACAAAGTTTGTTTCTTCTTGATCTTTTTTATTACTGTCTTAAAGTGGTTTAATTCTAATTGTACAGACGGCAGCACATCAAGCTACCCGAAACTGTCAAATTTTCCCAATCAACTTTGAACCTTATGCTCTAGTGATAAAGTTGAAAATCTATTAAAGGAATTTGACAGATTGTAGTAGCTTGACGAGCTGGCGTCTGTACAAAATTTAAAAAAAATCAATGTTATTAGTTGTGTACCTACTCGCATTTGTGACTAATTCATCATCATCTGCCTAGTCTTTTCCCAACTATATTGGAGTCGGCTTCCAGTCTAACCGGATGCAGCTGAATACCAGTATTTTATATGGAACGACTGCCTATCTGACCTCCACAATACAGTTACTGGGTAATACGATACCCCTTGGTAAGACTGGTTGTCAGACTCTCGGACTTCTGACTAACAATAAACTTCATTTGTAACTAATTATCAAAAAAAATTAAATCAGTGCATGACGATTATATATACCTATTGTAACTATACCAATTACAGATTTAGATTATATATAAGGACACATTTAATATACATAATATTCTTTATCGCTTCGTGTCACTGATTTTGATTTCC
Source organism: Luperina testacea (assembly GCA_927399505.1). Lineage (NCBI taxonomy): Eukaryota > Metazoa > Arthropoda > Insecta > Lepidoptera > Noctuidae > Luperina > Luperina testacea. The sequence goes on from OV656758.1 coordinate 10,966,608, forward strand.
ATGAATGCGATTAAATTGGACAATGACGGAATCAAACATGTCGATTTAAGGCTAATGAGGCAGATTGGGGCGAGCTGCGCTGCAACCTTAGATTAATGACTGCAACGCATTGTAAAAATTCTCCTTTATCATTTTCGTACATTTTTTTATGAACCAACGCATGCTACAGGCGGACCGCTGCACTTTTTTGTATGAAAATGCGTTGTGCTGCGGCCCATTGAAGTTATGTGCGGTTAACTTTTTTATTGGGTATAAACTTACCGTTCGTAGTTCTCAAAGAACTGCACTGAGAGGAGAATATTATTCAGTAAGAAAGCATCGGAATCATTCTGGAGCTGGTAACGCATACGGTCCAGCGCCTCCTCGTCGTAGTTCCGCGCGTGCTGCTGCAGGCACAACGCTGGGCCAGGGCTGGCCGCCGGCTCCGCCATCGCGTCCGGCGGCAGCAGTGCCTCCTGCTTGCCCACTCTCCTGTTCGCCGGGTTCACCTTCTTCTTCCGTGTTTCCTCTCGCTTCTGCTCCTTCCATTTCTCCCGTTCAAAAAACTTGTCGGGCTCCTTCTGAGTTTTCTTTGATTTACAATTGCCCATTGAAAAACTGCACTCGCTATATAGATCACGCCAAGATTATTGTCAGAATAGGTACCTACTTAGACCATAAAAACTTTCGCGCACATTTCAGTTCTGAATATTTTAACACTTAAAAATAAATATTAAAAATGCGTATTGTCGGGTGTTCCGTGTCCAAGTCTGCACGAGTAAACAATGCCCGCAGCACTGGCAAAGTGATTCTCACAAGTTGATCGGTGAAAAACTGTTCTTATCAGCACCAATGTTGATTGATATAGTTATCGTTAATCGATTAGAGCTGCAGTGCTATGCGCGGAATTTCGCGATGGCCCATGTCACAGGGGGTTTTGACAAGTGGTGCATGTTGTCAATCAGACCTCGCCTGCCGGTCTCGCACCGTGCGTGCGCGCCACTGGAGAATCACTCAATAGGAAAAACTGCATTCCTTTTGCTCATGACACGCTATTACGTGAAATGAAACACACGTTACATAAATAACCTGTATATTGTCACTTTTGTTTTAGTTGAATTACTTAGGTACTTAATAGGTAATACGGGCTGGTGTCCGCAACTCCACGTCAATGCGTAAGTTGAATTACTTTCAATACAATTCAGAAATAGTAAGATAAAAAAGGTACTTAAGCCTACTTGGGAACTATGCTTATCATAACCAAAATATAAGTACTAACACATTATCCGTTCACCGCTGCAGACACATTTTGATACTCTTCATATTAAGTACCTATGCGGAGCGGAGATAAAACCACTGACATCATGGTAGTGTTAACGCACATGGTATTTATTACATGCAGTGGGCTCCGAAGAATTTTTGGAAGCAGGTAGGAAAATACATTTAGGGAAAGAATGTAGTCTGCAATAACACCATCTACAGCAACTACTGGACTCTTCCCAAACTATAATATGCCGCCTATCATATAAGCCCTCAAGGTGTAGATAACAGAATAAATGCAAGTCTAGAAAGTAGTTTGTTCATAATCGACTATAACTTTTGATACTGTTGTTTTTTCAAATAACAAGTTTTTAAAAACAAGCTTTTATTTAAATAAAACTGTAACCTAAAAAAGAAAGAATAACGCGATCTAAAAAGAAAAAAATAAATTTAAGTGACACTGTCATTTTAAAATATGTATATATAATTTTTAAACGCTAGAGGCACTGTTATTGTGTCGTAGGTACACCTGTATAACGGATACCGTACATCAGTTCCTGAAGCTTTTAAAATTTATATATATTTTATAATGACAGTGTCACTTAAATTTATTTTTTTCTTTTTAGTTCGCGTTATTCTTTCTTTTTTAGGTTACAATTTTATTTAAATAAAAGCTTGTTTTTAAAAATATTTTTTTTATTTTCATTTTATTTTTACATTTTAACATTTTTTTTTACTATTACTTATTTGTTTATTTACACTATTTTATTGATTTACACCATTTACATTATTTATACCACTGGTGTTATTTAGTTCCTATTTAAACAGGTTGAAATTAAATACATGCGACAAACCTAAAAGGGAGATTGTTTTCATCATTATTAACAACTTTTACTAAGGGACAAAAGCTGTAATCGCGAAAAAAAATCAGCTGTTCCCTACATTTTGACGAGTAGAAAAAAAATGTAATCCGCCATCTTGGAGCGGCGGCCATATTGAATTTAGTGTAATTTTACTAACTTTATCGTTTTCTACTCTTCAAGCCTTTCATTTGATACCCATATTAAGGGGATTGAAAAAAATGTACACCGCCATCTTAGAGCGGCGGCCATATTGAATTTAGTGTGATGTTATTTACTTTATCGTTTTCTACTCTTCAAGCCTTTTGATTTGATACCCATATTAAGGGTGTTGAGAAAAAATATGTAATCCGCCATCTTGGAGCGGCGGCCATATTGAAATTATTACAATGTTGCACATTGTATTGTTAACAGAAGTAAAGTGTATGCAACATTTCAGCTCAATCGGATACCAACAAATGGTTTGCAAATTTTGAAGGACAACTTACATACATACGAACAGTGCAAGCAAAATAAATGCTTGTAAAAATGGTGTATTTTGCCAGATTGACCGCCGATTGAGCCAAAGAAAATTAAATGTTATTTAAAACCAATAAGACTCAATTTTAAATGCATAAAGTGTTAAAGGTTTTACACTAGGGTCAACACGATTTAGTAATATGATCGTCGTTGTCAACCTCTGTCAGTTGATGCAAACGACACGTTTGAGGAATTGATTTAGAGCCATCGCTCTTAATCGCGTCTTAATTAACATAGAGAAGAGTTGCGTTACGGTGTATTTATACTAGGTCCATTTTCGTCGCGCAGCTGGTTGCTTACCAAATCGCCTCACAAGCCGAATCGCCACCACATTTACACAGGTCGATACCTAATCGCAGGCGACTTGTTCATTTTGCATCATAATGAACATTTTACTGAGCATTGTCACCTGAGACCTAGCCGAATTGCCATTTACTTAGACTATAATGCGGCCAATGCGGTATAAAGTGACTATTTTGCGGCTATAGTCACCTGTGTAAAGCCCGCATTACGAAGATTTGTGATGATAAATTCTCATAATGTAGGTAACTCTTGTTTATAACTTAGGCTATCGCTGTAGTTAGTTTAAAAGTCACATTATGTTATTTAGGAACAGATTAAGCTACAGAAGTGTAAACTGAGATAGAAACAAACAGATATAATTAAGCTTAGATCAGACGCGCCGAAATCAGGGTAATCTTCAAGATTTCCATCCAGATGTTATCGTTGGTGCTGCTATCAATAATAATAATCAATCTTTCGGTCTGCTTACCTACATCAACGAATATAAAACGTAATCGTGATCGTTATTTTCATAACACCGAATCAAAAATGTGAGACAACCCGCCAATTAAAGACATATAAAATCAAAACCGTCGAATCATTTTATAGTCTTGTTCTTTGTGTATGACACACAAAAGTATATTTAGTTGAAGTTAAAATAAATTATCATCTACCTTTTCCCAACTATGTTGGGGTCGGCTTCCACTCTAGCCGGATGCAGCTGAATACCAGTATTTTACATAGAGCGACTGCCTATCTGACTTCCACAACTCAGTTACTGTTTAATACGATATCCCTTCGGAAGACTGGTTGTCTGACTTTCGGGCTTCTGACGACCCGTATTATAACAACTGTTAAATCCTGAATGACTGATTCACGAATGGCAGCCGTAACCAACGTCTTAACGAGCTTTCCGAGACACGGAGGGGTCTTAGTAAGAAAATATCGTCACCCAAAGCATTGACGCGTGCGACTTTTATACTTATGGTGTTTTATCAATAAGCCATCTTGATTGCATTATTTGTCCGAAAATTCCTGACCCGTGAACAGATGGACCATAACTGACAATACGACAGCTTGAGTGGGGGCTCTGCAATCGCAACTTGATTCCTGGTGCCAAATGAGAACTGGATCTATAACCCTAAAACCCAATATGGAAAGGAAAAAATAGTTTTCTAGTTTGCATCTCGCTTCCTTCGGGCTTTCTTTCGTGGTATGGTACTTAGTCGTCAACCTTATACCTACCAACTATGTAATTATAGTAAAATTTATCGATGAACTGTGTTGGGAATATAGCGCTTGATAAAGGGTACCAACATCGGCTACATCTGCATTCTGTAGTTGACTTTTCGCCAATCTAAGCAAGAAAGATAGGTTTGAGTCTTGCTTTAGCTGAATTCTTTATGATTTTTTTTTCTGAAGATGGAATTATTCTGTACGAAGAGTATTAAAAAAAACTTCAATGTATACCGTTACTTATTTTCATTTATGAAACTGGCACAGTACAAAAATGCCTAATTTATCTATATCAACAATTTCTGAGTCATAAAAATTAAATATTCCTTTAGATACTTATTCGATTTCATTTGTTAGGACATAAGAAACAAACCATGGTTTATAAAAAATAGGTAAAATAAAATTATACCACATTATATAATTTAGCTTAAATTTATAAAAAAATAAATTTTAAAAATAATTTAACTATTCTTCCACAAACTTGGGATCAATTCCTAAAATATCATAATAAGATTCAATTAATTCTCCTACTTATAATTACTATGTACACGAAGGTTATACTTTGGCCTATTGAACATAATAGAATAATTAATTACACATAAGTATTACAAACAAATTAAAAATACGGACAAACTAAGTACTTCAAAATACATAGTTACGTAGCAAACAAAATAGAAGATTTTAACTTCACGTGTGACCTAAAACAATCTGTTAAATTGGCATATGTGGCATCTACTAGAAATGCACAAATTGGTATTTACATCAAAGCCTTTAAGCCCTTCAAAACAAGTTGGTGATTTAGATATTTTTGTTACATGTATCCTGATATGTTTTATTAATGGAAGACATTGTTCTCAAGTACAGATGTGCTCTTTCAATGCTAGGGTATATGCCGCAGGGCTTCAGCCGGAGCCACGCTCATGCCTGGCTCCTCCATGTTGTTGGCTATGCTGGCATCGTCTGCTTCAGGAGTCGTGTTCACTCGTCGGCTGGTCTTCATGCGCTTAGCTTCTCCCATTTTCTTTTCTAATAATCGCCTGAAAGAAAAATTAAAGTTATAATTGAATTTCCTCTTAATCCTATGCCAAGTCGATTAGTGAAATGTCAGAGAATACGAAGATCTACGGTAGGTACGCAATCTCTGACACTACGCCGTAGAAGCAGATACTTCGATGGAGATGTCGGTGTGTGTGAATCACTGAGGAGAGAGAACCAAAAGGGTTCTTTTCCGGGTCAAGACTTGCAACGTGCCATTCCATCACAACCGCTAGCATTACTTGCATAAATGAGACACCCGTCTTATAAACATTCATCTACTGATAAAACTGCAAACATACAACAGTGTATTATAGGTATCTTTACTACCACGATTTACTATTAATAGGATTATTATATCGCCTAATCCGTAAGCTTTGGACACGGATAGATTCTCGGTAACTAATATTCGGGTATTACATTGGGCACACACTTTCACTCTTATCAGCGTTGACATTGTAACGATACCAAACATTTGGAATATTAAAACGTCCAAGGTGATTATGTAATTACATCACTTATTCCGGTCAAATGACGATATCAATCATACGTCAAGAACTTTGCGAAGGATTATCGTGACATTTTCCTCAACGTAAGCAATAATCTAATTTCTTTGTCATGAAGGTGTTTATAAACTGTAAAAAACACACTACAAAGTGAAAAATAACTTTAATTTCTCAAGGTGGTATCTGGGCCTTTGTATTTTAGTTTTTTGCCATCGACTTCAGAAATCAAAGTAATTTTTCATTTTAAAGTGTGTTTTTGGATGTAGGTTGACGAAAATATCGATGAACATACATTAATAAAAACATGCAGACGATATACGTACATACATATAACCTTCTCCTTTACTGAAGTCGGTTAAAAACGAACATGTCCAACTTACTGTTGCCTGCAATCAATGAGCACTCCGAGAATAAATACTGCGAGGATCGCTATGAGCATCACCACTGTCATCCCCACGATGGTGGTCACCGTGAGGGCTGGCAGCTCCTCGGAAATCATCGCTACCGTCAGGTTGGGATCCGCCGTCGGCACCACATCTGAAATTATACTTGTACTTAACACGAGATGATAATTACCTAAAAAGTTAATCTGGCATCAGTGAGTAATCTGATCGACATTGACACCACGAATCAAAATATCAAGACATTTCGCGATTCGATTTATAAAATCTTCATCCTCGATATTCCATTAGCTCAACTGTGACTAATGAGACATAATCGAATTTCCATTGTTATAAATCAAATTTTGATTTTTCAACAGTTGAAGGGATCAATCTTGCAACAATGTTACCAAAGTTGCGATTTAACTCATGCCAAATTGACCGTCTTTTGATCACCCAAAGCCATTGAGCGTTTTCGGTCATTTCAAATGGAATTTCACAATTTCATCGTTCTTGGAGAATGTTTCACACGATATGTACTCGTATTATTGTTTAATGCATATGCAATTGTCTCCTAAGTACGTACTAAATGCTGAACCAAAAGGACATCATTCAAGTGTCGAACATTTTATACACAAAAATTAAAGTGACGGCCAGAATAAAAGAAAAACCGGTTTAGTGCGAGTCGGACTCGCGCACCGAGGGTTCCGTACTGTCTAGGTATGTAAATAGTTTATATCACGCGATTTTTTTTAATGTACCTACCTACAAATTCACGGTTTCCGGTTTTTTTTCTTTATTTGTGCTACATGATCTTGCTTCTTGCCAAATTTCATGATTCTAGGTCAACGAGAAGTACCCTATAAATTTTGATTCCCTTGAGAGTGTCGAAATATACGTTTTTTTGCGGCATAAACGGCCGTATCTTTTTTACGTTAACTTAGGTGTTTGATTTTTCACAGCTTCAAGGGACTGTAGACTTGAGTATATGGTTTTAATTTCAACTCGATACCTTCACTTGTTCCTGAGATAAAGGGTTTTGACAGACAGACGGACGGACAACAAAGTGATCCTGGGTTCCGTTTTTTCCTTTTGTGGTTCGGAACCCTAAAAAGAATTATTTTCTTATGGGAAATAACATCTTGAGCATTGTTCACTATTACAGCGCAAGTACAATTAAGCCCCCGGCTGCTATTAGAGATTGAAAATGACAAAAATCATATTTTTATAAATATGGGGGGTTTCGTAATAGTAAAAAATGTTTAAAATGTCATTTCCCATAAGAAAACAGTACTTTTTTCTAGCTTTTATTTTTGGGTACGAATTTTCATACGGACGACAGAAAATTGCTTATCAGTGAAAAGAAAAACCCGCAAAAACAATAATTATTTTAATTTTATCATAGGCACAGTGGGTAGGTACCTAAGTACATTGTGTACTGTTATGCCCACAATGTACCTAACCAATGTAGCTAATGTGTTATGATATTCTAAAATTGATTTTACACGTCCGTAATTGAAAAGTGATTAATTTTTTGATAAAGATTAGTATTTCTACGCAGCACAACCTTCAACACAGGGGATGCAAGATTTTTGTAGATTGATTGACTTTATATAGTAGATAAGTTTGAACAAATAAACGAACAATATGGAATCAAAAACCTTTATTGACGAGGAACCTACCGGAAGGGCTAATATGAAATAGTTACAAATCTTTATAGTATACAGAAGTCTAAACGGGAATATAGAGGTACAAAGAAATAAAGAATCCGAGAAAAAGTAAATACACCAACAGAAGAAAAAGGCAAAAGAGGAAACCTATAAGCTAGCTACAGCGCAGCTATCTAAAGGAAATTAGCACTAGACAGAGTGGACTCTATAAAGTGCTAATGCTACGGCGATAAATGCACTTCACTTTCGGGAAGGGAGTAAAAGTCCAAGAAACACTAATTGCTTGTTAAGTATAGACAGTAAGTGTGACGCATACGACTGTTTACCTTCGTCCGGCCAATTCATTGACTTGTCTCCAGGAGAATCCATTTTCTCTCAGCTCTTTCGTCGCAGTTGTTGTCAACTGTGGAAAAAAAGAAATATAATGTAACTAGCTGTTCCTGCGACTTTGTTAAACGTTCCCATCCCTGTTTCACTATCTAATATGCCTACACATGATAAAATAAAGTTTATAGGCTATTAATATTCAAGTTCTGAGTTTCCTTGAAAAGTCTTTCAGTGAGTGGTATTTGGCAAGAAGATTAATTCAGGAATAAATCCAGAATATAGTTTTATTCTTAACACCTCTGACCAGACCACGTAGGAGATGGCGGGACGAGCTGGATAGGTTCCGTCAAAACTGGAAGGAGGACGCGCGGGCTCGCGAAAGATGGAAGGAGTGGAGGGAGGCCTTTGGCCAGGAGTGGGACAGCCCAGGCTCGTAAAAAAATATACATATATATTATGCACTTACGCTGGTGTAATGGATTGGATGTGTAAGATTCATCAATCAATGAATCGATCAATTAATAAAAGTAACTGATTTCTATGTCCTAAACTCCTAATCATAAGCTTTTATGTGCTTCCGATGATTTTGTCTACCTCTACCGCTGTATATACTAAATTACACCTACTGCCAAATGCAAAGCAGATAGTGGTACTTACTACTTACCACTACCACTGGATTTTAATTTTTCTTTAACTAATACGATGTAGCTGTTGAATTGAATTGTGTACAATCCCAAATCAAAGGTTAAAGGCTCCTGCGAACAGGCGCGACGCGCGACGCGAATCGCGCGCGACACAAAGGCACCGCTCGTTGCGCGAATTGCGGTGCCTTTGTGTCGCGTGTCGCGTCGCGCCTGTGTGTACGAGCCTTAAATCTACCAGGGACCCACGTTAGTAATAATAATTCTACGCAGTTGTAAGTTTTAGTCGATATTATCGAATCCTCAAAGGGATAAGAGTGATCCATATAATGCTGGGCCACACATTGGACATAATTTGACCCAAGATGTAGCCTTGGAGCATTGGCTCCAATGTGTGTATCAGGCCTGGACAGATATTGGACAGGATTTTACTGATTTTGCTCAACATTGGATGTGGTGCTAAATCTGAACTAATAGAGAAGGTCCAATGTGTAGCACCGGCATGAAGGGGCCTTATGGCCTAGACAATGTTACATTCTATCAGAGATAACGCTGATGGGGAAGTAAAAATGTATAGGACTGACATAATCTACCAAAAAGCATAATTAAGTCAATCCTGTTGAAAGTCGTTGTAGAAACGAGAAACGCTTTGAAAAATAATTGCCTCTTGCTCATCATCTGCCTAGCCTTTTCCCAACTACGTTGGGGTCGGCTTCCAGTCTAACCGGATGCAGCTGAATACCAGTATTTTACATGAAGCGACTGCCTATCTGGCCACAACCCAATTACTGGATAATACGATACCCCTTGATAAGACTGGTTGTGACTTTCGGGCTTCTGACTACTCGTAACGACTGTCAAAGATCCACGAATGACAGCCGGGACCAACGGCTTAACGTGCTTTCCGAGGCAAGGAGGGGTCACAGTATGTAAAGATCCACCCATCCACGGACCAACCGCAGCAAGCGTAGCTTAACCTGATCTATCGACCTGTGCGTCACCGTTATTATTTAGCCACGGGCCCCTTGCCTCTTACTATAAGTAATTTATTCATTTGTTTAACATATTATGTACAATAATAATGGTAAGTATAAAGGCTACGCTCTCTTGTTGGTTATCGAATCCTGTCAATTTATTATTGAAATTTTAGGTACTTACTTGCTCGACTTTTTCAATTTGCAAATTCTATTCTTGCATGATTACAAACTCATTATCAGCCGCTGATAAAGTGATTCTGTTTAAAAGTGGATAGTTTTGATATTTTCGTGATATTTATCATTCCTTACGGGTTTAGAAAACAATTCCAAGAAGTAAAATAATTGATATGACGCAAATTAATTATGATCAAAGATAACATTTTGGATATTTTGGTCGAAAAAGTCATAAAAATTATATGTAGTAGCAAAGATTGGTAATCAATGCCGCTATCAGATAGTCAGATCTCTGATTATAGAATTTAACAAGGAGCCGCCCGTGACATTGTCCGCTGGAGCGTTGTACCCACTAAGTTCAAAACCTAATTTATGAGTAACAATTAATGCTCGATAATGATATGCATTAGTTATAATCTAATGTTTTTAAAAATCTTAATCTAAACGTTTACTGATAACACTTGCAACTAGTATTGTTATCAGAATAAAAATGGCTGCTTCTGGACACAGCCATGTCTTCGTCAATGCCTCCTGCTTGAGTACATCGACGGACAACTTCTTAATAATATCAATGGTAATTTAAAATGCCCTATGAGCCATAACATTCGTATTTAGTACTCCATGACATGCATCTGAAGGTGCATTCATACAACCTTCCGAATTGAATCTGATGTGTAGAACTGTAAATGGAATCAATTTGCGTCAGCGCAACAGTAGCACCGGATTATTTATCAAATGTAATTTGTGTACGTACCTATAGAATTGACGTACTATAGTGATGTATCTTGTGTTATCTACACATCCAATTTTTACACCATAATGTCGCATGTTCGAGACGGACAAGATTAAAAGTTTACGTTTACTCCTTCTTTCTGCAGCATTTTAATAAATGTACTCGTATTGATTTTACCTGACACTCGTTCCGTCGGGTCATTTTTGAGTGCAGTATCAAGCCTATTATATTATTTCAGCGTGTTTTCAAACACGTGAGCTTCAATTGTTGTGTTTTGCTACTTCACTGTATTATTGTTGATGTCATTCTCGTTTTTAACGATGTTTTTTTTTTCAGGTATTATTGTCACTGTCACGGTCGTCATCATCATCGTTAATTTCTCAAAAGGTAAACGATAGTAGGGTACGGTTAAGTACTTAAATAATTAATTACTTATATTACTTTTTTGTGATAATTCTGACTGGCATTTCAAGCTTCTGTTAACTCTGCTTTCTCTTGCTAATCATTTAAAAAGCGTGATCATTCAGGCTTGAGTTGCTATTTAGCCTGTATTGCTGTGGTAAAATAACGCGTCCTAAATTATTCGAAAAATGTTGCCTGCCCTTTTAAACGTACCTACTCTAACTTTAGACCTGTTCTAAATAATAATAAAAAACTTTATTGCTCAAAAGATTATAGAGCCTGTATCTTGGGCACCAATATAGAGGATTTATTACCATTTAAACATTTATTTTAAAAACACGTTCGGTAATAAAAGTAAAATTATGTTTGCTTAAAATTACAAAAAAAACTAAATAAATTCTAAAACAAATAATAATCATAAAGCTCAAATCGAGAATTAAAGAAAATAATAATAAAACTAGAGAAAGAAAAATGCTACCTATATGTTTTTTTTGGAAGTCGGTTTTTTTTTTTGTTAAAAAGTTTTTTTATTTGATTGCAAGTGTAATTTCTTATATTGCACTGTTTGATCACCGAGTTATAGACGTAGGTACATGCAGAAAATGTGGGAGTCTTTGTGCGATTGTGGATTTTACTGGAAGATTTGGAACTCTCGCGTTTGGCCGAGTGATTTTTAATTAAGTAGTTTTCGGTTTTTATTATTGATTATGATTTAGATTTTTCGAAGTTTTAATATGGGTATTTGTTGTTACGTTCAGTAGGTCTATACAATTTTCTTACGCTCAGTAAGGAAGCTTCTGCGAACAGGATTCCTGAAGGAAAACGGTATAGTTTATATAACAGGGTTTTGAGGACTGCACGTTGTGTTCTTTCGAGGATTATTAGATGAGATTTTGACCCTAATCCCCAGATTACAATGTAATATTGTATTAGCGACTGACATAAAGTTATACTTATAGACGAGTTTTTATTACATCTATCGATGCACTGTCCCGTATTATTTTCATTATGTAGATTTGCTTCCGAACGCGTTTAACAAGTTCCCTAATCTGTGGTTTGAAAGAAAGGTGTTGGTCTATAATAACTCCTAAGTATCTTATTTCATCTACTCTGTCGATGTCATTGCATGAACATTGAGTATGTGTTATGGCAATCTTCTCCCTGAATCTATAAATTCCATAATGGTACTTTGGTAGCCAGAGTTTTCCTGAAGGTTATTTATTTAGTCTTTTCAATAATTGAAACATTTTCCTGGAGTATCTATATCTAATAGATATAGATTATAGATAGCATTCGGGTCGGAAGTATTAGCTACTATAATACAAATACGTAAACAAATCGTTTTTCCGAATTGTTTTCTTATCAACGAGTTTAAAGCTTAAAATCCGGTTGGAATTATGTTTATAAATTTAATCATTCTAATTATTATGCAGCATTTATCTATATTATAAGAACTGCTATTGTTTTTCTAGGAACTGTATACGTTATTAAGATATCCGTTCTTGAAATAATAAGGTTTCTTTTCTGTTCGTTTTTGTGTCCACAATTTGCAGAATCAATCTGTCATGGTCGTAATCAATAGTTATTATTTTCTGCTGTAGAATTTTGTTTTTTCATTATTGCATTGATTAGGTTGGAATCAAAAAAGTTTTTGTAAAAATTGCTCTTATTGTCTGTACTTTTTTTCAAAATCTTTGAATACAGATCAAAATGTCCTAAAAAGTTAAGGCTCTCCTAAAGCCATTTTCCTGTAGCTACAACGGTTAAGGTACCTACGGTTACTGCCCCATCTCAAACATCCACCCTGTAGGTATACTCATCGTTACCTACCTACTTAAATGGAGTACCTATTACTACCTACTTATTGTTTCTGGTAGATATACGAGTATAATTCCAGTCAGTGGTCCCAGAGTGACATAAACCAGTTGTGAGCAGTGCTCTTTAACAAATAGCTATGTGACAAGTTCAATCAACTCAGTATTCCCCCATGACTCAACTGGGCTGAACACATCGCCCAGTTCTCTCAAATTGCTTCAATCCACTCGTATCCCTGCCTCGCCAAGTCCCAAATCCAGTCCATTTATCTTGACTGGCGAGTGGCTAACTGTCGTGAATACTCTGCAAGTCTGGAACTAGATTCTAACAGTTTTAGTACAATGATGACTTCTACCTTATTGTTTACGCTAACGACTCCTTTAAATTATTTAATCACTTCTATATTCTTTAGTATATCTAATCTAATATATACAATTCAAATTCCTGACTGACTAATATATCTATATCAACGCATAGCCTAATCCGCTGGCATGAAATTTGGAGGGTGTGTTCTTTGTGAAGAGAAGGTATCCACTAAGAAGGGGTTTCTGGAAATTCAACCTTTAAGGGGTGAAAAGGAGGATTTTGTTTGTATGAAAAATCTTATTCCTTGAGTTAATAAACTTGAAACTTGGCACGAATACTTATCTAAGTAAATTATAAAGTTCGTCATTTATTTGGGGGTGTCAAATTTTGTATGGAAGAATTTTAAGCGCGGTCCAATTAACTCGAAACTCAGTACGTAAGACGAAAATAAAAAATTAAGTGTATCAGGGTTTTTCGAAAATCTACCACTAAATGGGTTAAGAGGGGTAGTCAATTTCCCAGGGGAGTATTTTATTACGAGGATTGATTAACTGGAAAATTGGTATAAATAATCTTTAAAGTCAAGTTATAGAAACATCCCAGACAATTTTGCAAAATTGCACCCCTATGGGGATACAAAGAGGGGATACGGTTTATATGAAAAATCTTATTTATTTGGTCAATAAACTTAAAACTTGGCAATATTTGGCTCAGTAAATAAGAAAGATTGTCACTTTTAGTTTAAAAAAAACCCTCACAGAGAATGTAGGGGGTGACAAAGTTGATAGGTTAGATAAATATGTACCTAACCCGCTGTCGGATTACCTCGCAACTCGGTACTACTAATACAAATAATATTTATAAATAACAAATGCAACAACAAATAAAAATAAAACCAATATTGTAATGCCTGTTATTTTATATTTTAAAAAAAAGAGTGCATGAGCATGCGTGTGAAAAAGAAAAAAAAAAAAGTTTACATTTATATGTAAATTAAATTAAGATGGACTCACGTAGATTGAAGCTTAGAATAGGAAAGCATGCCTAATATTAGAATTAATGTGTCCGATGGGGAGTACCATCACTGTTCTCCCAACAAAAAATAGAAAGAAATAAATAAAACCACGTAAAAAAGGGCGCGGACCACCAAGTCCGTGGTAACTTCATTCATTTATATAAAAAAAAACATAAAGAAGGAAGAGGAAGATGTGTAGGAAGAGGAAGGAGTGAGGAAGTGGTGGATTTTACTGCTTGCTTCCATTAACTCGAAAATGGGTATGGGTCTTTGAGTCAAGTTGTGAACATATCCCAAACGATTTTTCATCAAATACCTCTGTGGGGGTGAAAAGCGGGGTACAGTTTATTTGAAAAACCTGATTTCTTTGATCTATAAACTTAAAAATTGGCCCGAATACTTATTTCTCTAAATAAATGTCATATTTAAACATACATTTTCGAAATTTTTAGAGGAAAGTGCGAATTTCACGCAGACGATGTCGCGGGCAGAAGCTAGTAATATATAAAGTATCAGTCCTCGGAGGGGAATAGTTGGGGTTCTATTAATTCCAGGGTGGAATTTCGTTTTACTCCATACTGCATATTTCCAAATGCTTTTAACGGTAGGTCCGAATGATGTTACCAATATAAAGTTTCCAATCATTGCTTTACCCAATGGGTTTCATCATCATCGTCATCTTTCTGGCCAACAGAACTAAACTGCTGCACTAACTTCACCAAACATAATAGTTCTCGTTTATTCATCACTAACTTGCGCCCGCGGCTTCGCCCGCGAGATATGTCGATATAAACTATTCTATGACCTTCCCCAGGATGCAATCTATCTCTCTGCCAAATTTTATCGAAATCCGTTCAGGGGTTTAGGCGTGAAAAGGTAACGTACAGACAGACAGAGTTACTTTCGAATTTATAATATTAGTATGGATAGTATCTAGTAGGTATTTTGTGGATATTTATCTGAAGAACCCTTAGTGCGATGATCCTCATGGGCTTCATTTGAGGGTTCTTGAAAACGACCAATGATCGATCACACATTTAAATATATATTAGAAAAAAACGATAACGTCGGCAAAATACCCGCATGGTATTAACCATGCGGGTATTTTGCCGACGTTATCGTTGTTGTTGCGACCATTAGGTCGCTTTTAAAATCCTTGGTTGCCTGGAAGCAACTTATCACTTCCGCAATACCGTACAAATATTATAGCGATGAATCACTGTGTCGCCAGTCACACGTGGAAGTAACTACCGAACGAACTACACATTTTTATGTCAACATTTAGAAATGTATATAAGTATTATAGTATTTATATTTCCATTTGAAAAAAAATCAACATTAAAATATTTTATTTCACATAAACCTACATGGGCCCTTATGAAACGTCAGAAGCTAGGTGCACGGTTCCAATTGGTCGTTTCCTATGGAGACGAACCGGCACGAAACTCCACGGTTACTCTTTTTAAAAATAATTGGCTTTTACAATGTTTTCAAATTACAGTAGGTATGGGAGGACAGCGTAGGCCTGACAAAGTACCTGGTACTTGATAAAATAAAAAATAATCTACAGTCTACAAGGCCTACAAAGTCCTCAACATTTACAAAATAAGAATCTATCAAAAGGATAAAGAAAATATAAAAACTACTACCCTACTAACCTACTAAAACCAAGTGATATGATTGCCATTACAACCACTAATAAAGAGGTGAAAAATTAGAATTGTCTGTATATAATGTCAAATAATAAAAAGACTATGTCAAAGAAGTATGTAAAAGAAAAAATCCTAGTTTGAGACCAGTTAATAGACATTTACATAGTTATGCCGTTAATAAGGCGCCAGGAAAGCCACATGTGCAGAAGGAATTATTGCCAAACTACCTTGTCTTCAACGTAGTCTTTAATCTTTTACTATGCTTTTTTGATAAGGACACGTTTGATGAGGGTTTTGAACTTTCCATCGCTAAGTTCTGTAACCGGCTTTGGCAACTTGTTATAAAAACGGATGCTGTTTACAAGAAATGACTTGCTAGTTTTAGTTTATGTAAATTTAGGTATCACAATTTCATTTTTACTACGTGTGTACATATTATGGAAATCGCTTCTTATTTTGAAAAGTCCTAAGTTTTTGCGAACATACAAAATACTTTCTAAAATATAAAAAGCAGTGTTAGTATATCAATTTCTTTGAATTTGTTTCTAAGAGACTCGCGAGGACCCATTTTATAGAATGCGCGGATTGCCCTCTTTTGTAAAATGAAAATTGAATCTACGTCAGCTGCAGATCCCCACAGCAGAACACCATAAGACACAATATTGTGGAAATAAGCAAAGTAGTAGTAGTAGTAGTATTTTTCTTATTGCATATACAGCTGAACTTAATCTACCTGAAAGAACTCTAATATGTGTAATTCCTAGAAATACAGTTTCCGTAACAGCATATAGTGAAAAAACTTGATGGCAAAAAGCCATCAAGTTTTAAATTCAAACCCACTTGAGGTACATTTGATAATGAGAACTTAAGACTTTTAGTTTTGTTCGCATTAAGTAAAAGATTAACTGCAAACCATTTCGAAAGAGCAGCCAGACTATCGTTGACATGTAAGACATCCGTATCTTTTTATCTATTTTAAAAATAAGGGAAGTGTCATCAGCGAATAAAATGATATCCGACAAGTTAGCCATCATGTAAGGAAGGTCATTAATATAAACTAGAAATAGGAAAGGGACAAGAATTGAGCCTTGAGGCACGCGCATCTTAACTAGAGACCCCGATGACGTCGCCCCGTTAATGTTTACTTTTTGCTGCCGCTTTGACAGATAAGAAAGAACAAGATCAGCAGCTTGTCCACGAATTCCGTAATAGTATAATTTACAGATTAGTGTTATGGTCAACGTAGTCAAAGGCTTTTGAGAGGTCACAGAAAATGCCAACTGCATCCTGTGAATTCTCCCAGGATTCCAAAATGTGACTGATGAGTTTTACTCCCGCGTCCGTCGTCGACCTACCTTTCGTGAAACCAAACCGGCGACTGTAAAATTTCATTTGAGTTAAAATGTGACAACATCTGGTCTAGCATGATTTTTCATAGATTTTGCTCAATGCTGGTAGCACATAGGTCTATAATTGGAGGGATCAAACTTACTACCCGATTTGAAAATTGGTACTACTTTACTATGGTTTCATTAGGTCAGGAAACGTACCACTGTCTAAACATTGATTAAATATGTCTGTTAGGGCAGGGGCAATTGTGTCAATAATATCTCCAAGAACCTTAACAGAAATCCCCATAAGTCTTCAGTGTTTTTTATGTTAAGACTTTTAAATGCTTTTTTAACTATGGCAACAGAAATGGGCTTCAATTCAAAGCTTGGAATATCCTTATTAAAGTTTTCTTTAAAAAGAGCTTCAGATAATATAAGTGATGAGGGGAGAGACTTTGTAACCTCTATTGGGATGTTGGTAAAGTTTTCTAGTCTCAGTAATTTTTAACTTATCTGAAATGGTTTCATTATCAATTTTTAGGGCCAACTCATTCTGATCTCGCTGTTATGTTTCCAGTTTCTTTGTTAATTACCTGCCACACAGCTTTTATTTTATTATTAGACATACTAATTTTGTTACTTATTAATTTAGATTTAGCCTCAGCGCAGATGAATACTTTAGAATAGTTTCTTACATAATTATGAAGGGCTTGATCAGAAGTTAATGATTTTTCGTGATACAGATTATATAGAATATCTCTACTTTTTCTAATCCCAGCAGTGGCCCATTGAATTCTGAATTTTACATTCACACTGAATTTCAAAATCTGAGAGTCATCATTTTTCAGATGCTTGAAAAGCCTAATTGGAACGTCATGAAAATACTTGGATCCCGTGGCCATCATCTATCACACACTCTTGTGTTTAAAATTAAATACTTATAGGTAATTATGAAAACACTTGAATGTTGTGAAGCATTGTATATCGATCGTTATCGATAATAACGTCAATATCGATTGTTTAAATAAATTGTTTGACGTCGTCTTCAACACCGCTTGACTCGAATCATGAATGGTACCGATAACCATTAGAGTATGTACATACGATTCTTGTTATATTCTTGGTAAAATTCTTAGCAACTTTTTTAACTAGATAGGTATCATTTTTAAAACATTGGAATAAAAATTAAGGGTTCAGTGGGTCATCTTAAACTTACTTACTAATACTTAGCAGTACCTGTGTCAATATTGCATCATAGGTATTCATCAGTATTTCTTCACAATATTTTAATGAAAAAAACTTAACAAAGAATTCAAAAGCAATCCACCTGACTAAGGGAGGGCGCGCCCACGATCAATTGTTGTCTCCGCAACTAATTTGTCTCTCACATCATGTCTACACGTTTGTATGAAAGTGCGCGCATGTAGTGACGCGACAGCTTGGAGACATTTTTGTCCGTGGATTTTGATGCACGGCGACAAAAAGTTGCCAGCTAGCCAGGTGCTGCTCAACCGAAAATGTATCAAACTTGACAGACAGACAGGCGGACAGACGGACGGACAACAAAGTGATCCTATCAGGGTTCCGTTTTTTCCTTTTGAAGTACAGAACCCTAAAAAGTGGCGTCGCTGTCGCTCCCGTGTGCGCATCGTCCAAATCTCGGCGAGCAAACAGCGACAGAGACAAAAAAGTTGCTGGGCAACTAAGTTGCTCGTGGGCTAAACAAAAAGGCTTGCATATTACTTGAAGAATAAAAGGTACTTAAGTAAACAAAAGAATTCCTCAGCGACTCATGTTGCACCTAGTCACTCGACGAGTACAAAGTTATTGTATTGTATCCTTTATTCTGCAATATGCCTTTAGCCTTACCTATACACTATATGCATGAAATGTATTACCCATAACAAGACTTCTTTATCTACGTATATACTTAGCGCTTAACATTGCTAGGTTTATTTGCATACTCAGAATGAGGTTTACTGGGGTCGTAAAGATATTCTAAGTAGACGGAAGATAAGCTAAATACAGCCTGTACTGTATACATAATCACCTGAAAAACTTAATAAGATAACACCAGCATATTGTGCGTGTTAGAATCAATTTTGGGCTAGCTACTTGGTTTTAAAAAAGTATCTGTTGAGTGTACCGAATGGAAGGACATCGACCAAGGTTTAGTAACGGGATCATTGTTAGGGAACTGGGTCATGAACTTGACCATCGCAGGCGCATCGCAAAGGAATCCGTGATTCACCAAGACTACTGTGTGCTATGTGGAATCGATCACAAGGTCACGACATAAAAAAGGATAACTAACTTCATTTACATTATTTCTAGTAATTAAAAAACAAGTTAAACATCTTCCACTCAGACTATTCATAAGATCAACATTCGAACAATGTTTATTTTCTCACTCACACTTTATATTGATAGATAAGGACGAAACATGTTCAGCTGATTGTGAATTTGGACGTGACAAACATTTATCCAACCTTCAATTGGCAGGTATTTTCCGCCAATACACCTAGGTAGAACGTAAAAAATACAAAAGGTAGGTAGGTTTCCACTTACATAAACACGCAGACGTGAACAAGCTGAACCTTTCACTTGGACAAAAAAAACTAGTTTTTGTTATACTCGATTTTACACACTAAATACTTTAGCACTGTTTATGATAGTATCACTTTTGTGTTTATGTTCGAATATCACAGTATGTGCACGCGTCGGCGTGTTGTTCGCGCATGCGTAGCGCTCCACGGCGCGTCTCTCACTGTCACTGAAGTGTCGGTACCAGCGAGATCACTTCACTGTAATGTCTTGTGACAAAACCTTCCGCTAGACAATAGTTCGGGCACAGCGGTTACAGCCTATTATTGCACCGGCCGCTATTGTATGACTCTGGGAACGACAACAATCATCTGTGCCTTATAAAAACACTGATTCATTTTCAACTTTACATTTAAACCGACTGACGTCCAAACCGCCCCCTTTTACGCCAGGTCCCATTAAACCAGACGTTGAACGTAGATAAGTTATCTATTAGAGTACAACTGACACTGATCTACGTTCTAAACATGCAACCATATGCCGTGCGTCATCAACACTGCATAATAAGAAATAAATTAATACCTAGGTGTTTATTATTTGCATGTAACACGTAGCACCAATTTGACCACCTAATAAGCACTTATTAAGTAGATAAAGTAGTAGGTACTTTACCTACTTACTAAGTACCTACCTACTTACTTAAGGTACCTAAGGTAAGTGAGCAATAAATTAATAAGAGACAAACAGCCGTTGTTGATTCAAAAACCTCGGTTCTTTCATATTTCAGACTAGAAGAAAATAATTAGTCCAACACGTGTAGACGGCGTTAAATAAATTACATAAGTAACTCGTTTCGCAGAAGTCGATTTGCTCTTATAATTTCAATATTGCTTCAATCCATTCCATGTATAATTTGCTTTCATGCAGCCAAGTGAACGTACGACGACGTGATCACGTGACTGCACAGTCGACTCCGGCGCAGGTTGTTTGCACAACTTTGAATCTGCGCTCACAACTCCACAACGGATATTGCAAGACATTCTTTTTTGTTATACCCCTCGATACAAGACCGAGATTTCAATATATCCGATAGCAAAAGACGATAATTGATGTAATTACAGTAATTCTACTTATTTATAATCACTTATCAGATTGGTAATAATTAAAATATGCATGCGTGGATACCATTATATTCTTAAAAACCCATTAGATCGTAGTGCTTAGCTTGAACATAAATATGTAATGCACTTATCTAAGTCGGTATTAATAATAATTACTCATTTCGGCTAATGACCAACTTTTCAATAATTAGTAGGCAATTAATGACAAAACAACGATCTCTCGTTCATTGAACGGCCCTGACTTACGAGCCCAGGGTTCGAACCCAGAGGCATGCACTTTACTGAGTGCAACTCATTTCATCACCACTACTGCTGCTCTCAAAACTGTAAAGGAAAACATTGTGAGGAAACGTCCTTGTGACGTAAAATTCGAAGACGTGTGACGTTTACCAACCTACACCGTGCCCGCGTGTTACATTATGACCTATTCCCTCTCACAGAGAAGAGGGAACTATGGGGCATTATAGGCTGAGTATGTAGGTACTTTAGTGGGACATTATTTTATTGTCGCCCGACAGTGTTAAAATACAAAAAATTACAAAATGAGTTTTCTGGGCACGCTTCCGGATGACAGCGTTGTAGACGAATACTTCAACACGTAAGGTCCTTGTTTTTGTATTTATTGGTATTGTTAGTCATTTAATTTAGAACCTACTGTGTATAGTTAGTTGTGTAATAATTATATATAAGCATTTTAAGATTAATGTAAAAAGGTGACATCATGAGAACACAATCATAATTTCTAACAACTAAACCGGAAGAGGAAATAAAGGTTGTGTTACCTAACCGCTATAAAGTTAATCACAGTCTATTTTGTAAGTAATAGATTCTATGAAACATAATACGGACTTCATGTCACCAATATAATGAATAGGAAATTAAATCTCGGCTGAAATCGCGATTGGTCTACTTAGGTATTATAAACTGTTACTGAACCACAACCAACTAAATCTGTACTTAGTATTATGCTGGGGCTACATTAGCGGGCTACGGCGAATATTCGGCGATTAGTGTGGCCGGGTAGACGGTTGCAACGCGTAGTATTCGGGCGAAGACGATGTACTATCGGGGCACTGTAAGTAAACTGGCGCGCATCAAAGGGATTTGTCGCGACAATATTCGCTTGGGTGGCTACACCTACGTTACTTCAGTGTCGTCCAGACTTTGTAGCGTAACTGTTTGTAACTGATACTCGTACAATTGTATAAATAATAATTTACCGACATATAATGAAACCCCACCTTCTTCCATTTTGAATAAGTCTCAGCCGCACAACAGAGAACAACTAAACTTCGCCCGCCTAATGTAGACAAGAACATCGCGTATGGACCCATACACGATGTTCTCGACACGAATCTTCGCCCGCTAATGTAGCCCCAACATTACAATGAAACAATTGACATTTATATAAAAAAGTACATAGTTAACTATCAATTTGTTAAATTATCATCATCTACATTCTCTTGCCCCTACCCCAATTTATTAGGGCCCGGCGCAGCCGGTCGATTCTGTAAAAATCTCACCGTGAAAACTTAGGTGAAGTGAGTTTGTTTTTGATAGGAATTGACACTATTGACAGCTCACTCCACGCTCACTTCACCTAAGTTTTCACGGTGAGATTTTTACAGAATAGCACCACTGCATGTCTTCTTTTCGGATGTGTCCTGAACATACTTTTACCCACCAACCATGATTATGTATTTTTGTCTTAGTCTTTTGCCATAGGTTATTATATTAGGTTATCTCTATCAACCGTCAACCCTGACTATCCCTAGCCAACATCCCCGTTTCATAATTGTTGCTTAAAGTTAAGTAGTGTTTAGCTACTGTATACATTTTTTACGTACCTATAAACTTTAATCATCGTTTATTTAGAAATGCCATACTCTCTTACACAATCCATCGTTCATTGGAAAATCAAACACGTCAAAATCGTCGCATAAATTTTCCTTTTTCGTTCTATAAATGACGTTTTAAAGTTAGTAAACAATATTTACTAAGCCACTGATTATCTTGTCCACAAACATTTCTATGACGCAACTAACACATGGCAATTCATAATCACCCCAATTCCATTACTAATGAGGTGTACCTATATTAAAATAACGGGTTTCTGTAATGGCATCTAAGATCTCTTATCGTGTATTTTTTATTTTATTTCAAACAATGCATTAAAAACCATGAATTAAAGATAACTTTGGTTAGTCATATAGAAAGTGACTACACCAAAATAAATAGAGGATTTATTGATAATATCCTTATGATTATTTCAGCTATAAATAGACCAAAATGACATTCATAGGAAGAATAATCATACCCAATCATGACAAACATTTTCAGCCGGTATGTACCTCCATTGGTAAATCTTCTTAACTTAGGATTTATTTTGTAGAGATTTAGCCAAAAAACAATCAACCATTCCCAGTTCTTTAACTTAGACTGATCACAAAGTATGTACAGATGCCAGCACATCAAGCTACCCGAAACTGTAAAATTTTCCCAATCAACTTTGAACCTTATACTTTAGCGATAAAGTTGAAAATCTATTAAAGAAATTTGACAGATTGTAGTAGGTTGATGTGCTGGCGTCTGTACATTCAAGTACCGAAACCAAAGTCAACTTAAGAAAAATCTTGTCGGGGTCACAACTTCAAAATACACACAATCACGGCCATCAATAAAGAGGAAAATAATTAAATAAGGTCTTCGCGCACGTGACTGAAATTATATCCAACATGTTCTAGACAGTTTCTCATGTATAAACAAACGATAATCATATAACCTATATCTGCATTTGAACAACTGATATCAATGACTAAAACCGAATTAACCCCAGCACAAACAAACAAACAACAACTAGATCATGATTGTTTTTATTTATGAATCACACTTATTTATTTTATCTTCGTACTTTGTACTACTTTATTGATGATTAGTTCGTGTGGTAGAATTACTTTTATTAAGTGCATATAACATTATCAACCATATATTTTGTAGTTGGCATCGATGGCAATTACTCTCTCCATAAATAAAACCAACTTAATTTTGACGTTCAAAAAGTGATGATTCTTAGACTTACACTGGGCCGCAAAGAAAGCGGGTCTATGACAAAAACCTCAATAACTTCCTAAATATTGGAGCTAGCTTTATGAAATAAAGACTGTATTATTAAATAGACAATTTTATAGTGCCTAAATCACCGTCATAAAAGTTCAAGATTATGAAGTTTATATGAAATAAAAGTAAGTTAAGGTAAAAATTATCATTTTCACAAGATTTCGAAAAATGAGCTACGGTATAAGAATTTTACACGTTTTAGTATTTGTATTCCCACCACGAGCTATTAATACGGCTGTTACGGTTTGGTATGATTTCCACTAGATTTCATAGCCGATGCTGAGGAATGTTCTCCCATTCCACTATCAGTGCTTACCGACCAAATAAAATACCACTCGATATTCTTCAACTAAATGAGAAGAAATTTAAAACATGCATTAAACGCACACTATGTAGACAAGCATATACAAGTTGGATGATTATATCGTAGATAAAAATGCTTGGCTTAATGGTGGTCCTGCTCCACAGGCACTTGGGCCCACTAGTTAAAATTTAAATACATAATTGGAAGAGGTGCTTCCCTTTTTCTTTTTTAGTGTTTCTGACATTACGAACATAATTTATTTTTTATTGTATTCAATCAAGTTTTAATTGTAGAATACTTCATTATTAAAATAATATATCTTCCTGTTTGGTAGTAAAATTCTATTAATCTCTTAAATAAATTGCAAACTATAGTTTTGTACAAGTTAGAAGCATTTTTTTAAATTTTGTAGATGTTAAGAACCATGCTTCCGTTTATTATGATTTTTTTATGTTTACTTGAAAGAGCATGGCAGTTGAGAACGTGTCATGCTCACTTAAATTGTGTGTTTTTTTACATTGTTTTCACATATAGAAGCAACAAGAATAATGTACCGGATTCTGTAATATCTTGATTTAAAAGAGTGTCCATGGAGTTATTTGCCCGTTCTTCTCCAGAGAGATCTACGTTTTGGAATGGGCAACTAGCTTCAAGTTTCTGACTAACTGACAGACTATTTAATTTTTTACAATTTAAAAGTGCCTGTACAGTGTACAAGGTTTAATTGAAATAAATGGTTTGAGTTTGACCCGTTTTCTTTGGGGCCCAATGTATTTAAAAAAAAGACTTTTGAATTTTATAACACAGCTTCACAAAAGACGGGACTGGCAACGAGCACATCTAATCAGAAAAATAAGCAGTCTAAGGAGGATTAAAAAAAAGAACATTGTTTACAAACAATTTAATGGAAAAATATGGTGTTTAAAAACTTCACTTGGGAAAGACCCCAACGATTCCACACATCAAGCTTATTCCACGACTGCTAATTGTAGACATCATAATATTATGTATCACATACGGTTAATGAACTCGACATATTTTAACTTTCAAATGTTATTGCGTTTAAAAGAATAAAAAAACATAAAAGTTTCGCAACACCTGTTGTTTTCGATTTAATTCAACACAACGTATAAACAAAAACAGGTAAACCGGAATGAAGAGTAGATATTAAAATGGTGAACGACTTTAATATCTAATAAAAAATAAGTTAATTATCATTTGAATTGACAACCTTAAATGTTTTTACCAATTTTCATTTTAATAGCATTGTTGTCTAAAGGCGAAACAGGATATTATGAGTTATGACTTGCTAAATTTTCAGTAGGCTACGAATTGTTCTGCTGAAATAAATGACGGCGTTCTTTATCTAGTCACGTCATATCATTTCGTGCGTGTATACGCACACCTTCAAAAAGTGTACAGTCAGAGAAGTCATTTCCTAAATCGAGCCACCGTGCATTTTTACGTACAGACGCCAGCACATCAAGCTATCCGAAACTGTCAAATTTTCGAAATCAACTTTGAACCTAATACTTTAGCGATAAAGTAGAAAATCTATTAAAGAAATTTGACAGATTGTAGTAGCTTGATGTGCTGGCGTCTTTACATCAAAATAATGATAAGTCAAGACAACGTTTTTATGTAGTTTTAAAGCCATCGTTTTGTTTGGAAGTTTTTAGGTTTTGCGCTACTGCACTTAATGACCATCATTTCGATATAACTATTGTTCCAAATTTGAATTTGAAAAAGAGAAGAAAATCGGAGTTAGGACGCTCTTAAAGGAGCAATAAGCTTTGATTAGAGCATCTAGTAACATATAAGTCAAATAGGATAGGAGACCAAGAAACCGGGTCGCTACAGCATAAGATCGGTTTATCTTTACTATCAGCCTGGGTAATCGTCACCTTAGTACAGGTCCAAGAACAGCTTCGAGACTTTCATGAACTGACTGTTTGCGCTCGAACTGTTAAAAGGAGACTCGAAGAAAGTGTCCTTAAACCTCATAAGCCAGTCAATGGTCCCAAACTGACATGAAGTCATAGAATGGCGCGCCTACAATCCGCACGCGAATATTTGCATTGGACTCAACGTCAATGAAGTCAGGTTCTTTTTACGGATGAAACCAAGATATATTATGCTTTTTGGCAATGACGGATACAGGAAAGTCTACCGAAGATAGGGAAAACAGTTTCAGCAATCTTGCATTGAAGTGAAGGAGATTGAGTTATGGTGGTGCCGCCACTAAATAGCGACCGATACATTCATCAAATCAATGCCTAGAGGCTCATGTGATGCTATATACTGATTTTGTGGACCAGGATTTCATTTTTATGGATGATAAGTAATGCAAGGGCCCTCATTGCAAGAATTGTTCGAGAATACCAGCATGACGTTAGTATCGCAGTAATGGAATGGCCAGCACGAAGCCATGATATAAATCCAAAAGCGCTCCTATGGATTAGCTGAAGAGGCGTGTTCAAACTAATCAACCAGCTCCAGAAACTATGCACGAGCTCAGGGACTAAAATAGCTCTTTAATCCCTAGGGACTACAAGTGATTTGAATTTGGAATGTGGATATTGTTAGTAAAAGTTCCAATCACGAAAGAGATCAATCATGAACATAGTATGAACAAGTCGGCAGTCGGCAAGTCGGTAGGTAGTGGCTATATGATAAAGTAAAACGCGCGAGCCAAACAAAAAAAGAAGTTTGTGAAAAAATAAAAAACGCATGAAAAGTATTCTGCCTTCGTTCATAATTGTTTACTCAAATTAGGATTTTACTTAGTTTTATAAAATATGAGTATGCAATTCCTCAAGTAATATGTACGTAAATAAATAAACGTAGGTAGGTACTATTCTTATTCATAAGTTGCACTTACTTATTTTTTCATACAGGGAAATAAAAAGTAGAGTGTCCACCTCGGGAGCAACACTATTTTTTTACTTTGAAATTAGTTGTTGCCTTCAAAATAGTTAATTTTGATCCCTTGGCAAACAATCTACTATTTTTTTCTTTTTACTGCCATTACCTAAAAAGATAGAGACCTTTAAACACAATTATGCAGGGTGACTCGATTCAGGTGTCCGGGAGTGTATTTTCCTAATGATGACAAATATGATGACGTTGACCTGTAGTAGGTATGCAGGCCTTACAAAATCGGTTGTTATAAAGCTCTTCAAACTAGTCATCAGTGAAAATAAGGTGCATTAAAGGAGATTAGCCTCAAATTTTCACTGGCGGTATAGGCACGGATTGAAGAAGATCAGGAGCGAACACAAAATTTTACAGAATCATAAAGTAGAATGTAATATCACAATAAAATAAAATTGTAGAAATATGTTCAGCCGTTCAACGTGGCTATATATACGGCCTATATGTTACTTACGAATTGTTTTAATCCTTGTTATATGATAATTATAGGTAAAGAATTAAACATTCTAATGAAAAACGTGGAATCAAATACATACGTGCAAAAAAACGTTACCCACGCAAACATTTCACGATAATTTCAGTTATCAAATCCGATAATCATGATAATTTATCGTATAATCAATTGCTCATAAAATTAATACTATTGATGATACACATCCGCATTAAAATGCGAGATTTTTAGATAAGAAATGACTGATTGCAAACATATTTCTGGCTTAAAAACTATGCCAGACAAAAGTACAGAGTAAGAGTACCTACGAAAAAGACTTCACGGTGGATCCATTGTCAACTCCGAAAACACAAACTAGGTGACGCCGGCGCCGAGAAAAATAAAACATTTTAAGTATAACAATGAAAAAAACACAAATCTCAGATAATGTTAATCATAATTACGTAATAAAGATTTATAATTACTTAAGTATATTAAATAATTCTTAATTAATGTGTAACTTATAAGCCGATCAGTGGACTATGATTGGTTAGTTTTTAAGTAGGTACGTATCAGACTAGAACCTTCTACAGTTTCTAAATTCTATTTTGTTATACAGAAGAAAAGCAAATTTGATTTTACTTTTACACCTTCCAACCATCACGGAGGGTCTCCGAAGTGGTTCAAAGGAAAGAAAGGCTGTCACTTAACAACATCGACGGTCTTCGTCTTAACATTAATATTCCATGAAAAGACAAACAATCGACCCATTTTCGGGTTCTGACTCGCTCATCATCTAGTGGAAGAATAAGTTTCAATATCTCCTGGCTAATAAGAGTATTCAAATGCAGTCAAGCTTAAGTGGGACTGAGCCGGACACGTTTGCCGCATGTCGAACGAGTCATGGGCCAAATCTATTACCATGATGTGGGTCCCAGAAAACGTCCGGCGACATCGAGGCAGACCCAAGAGAATAGCGGGATGATCTTGACGCCTACGGATAGGACAGTTACATATTAGCTCAATACAAATAGGACTGGAAACAAGGAAGAGAGGGCTTTGCCCTACAGTGGGACAACATAGGCTAAAAATAAATATAAAAAGAGATAGTTTGGCCGTAAATATTGTACGGACGCCAGCACATCAAGCTACCCGAAACTGTCAAATTTTCGCAATCAACTTTGAACCTTATGCTTTAGTGATAAAGTTGAAAATCTATTAAAGAAATCTGACAGATTGTAGTAACTTGATGTGCTGGCGTCATTAAGTTTTAGAAATACATACAGCTTTTAAGAGCGTCGTCTCTATCACCTACAACCATCCTACAACCTACCTGTGTGATAATCTGTAATATTTACGCCCCAGTATTCGTAAATAACCTTTCAAAGTTCTACTTTTCCTAAAATTAGACACGATTTTACCCAGTGTCAACACTGCTTTAGCATAGTTTTTGTAGCTTGTAACAAGAGAATAGTAAGAAGAGTTCTATGTTGCGAAACGTTCATCTGTTAACCGCAGTAGCCGGCTGATACTGTTTGTTGACTCGAAGATGTGAAAATGTGTGCACTTGGCAAACATTAGGAGAGGATTATCTACAGCTATCTAAAACTATGTTGGGCGTAGGGAGGCTGGCATGATGGCGGCCCACTTACAGTGAGCCACTTTCCTGGCACAAGAGCGCACCGAATGTCGAAAGCTGTGTCGAAAGTTGGCGCGATGTCGCGTGGCTGCGTCTGAGATAGGTACCTGCCTCCGTTTCCGAAGTACAGACGCCAGCACATCAAGCTACTACAATCTGTCAAATTTCTTTAATAAATTTTCAACTTTATCGCTAATGCATAAGGTTCAAAGCTGATTGGGAAAATTTGACAGTTTCGAGTAACTTGATGTACTGGCGTCTGTACATGGAACTACATGCGCCATTTTTGCGAAATTTACACTACAAAACAGAGGCACAATTTCCGTATTTTTGAGAACGTTCGCATTCTAATCTGTCGTCTCAATCTGTCAAAAATACAATCAATTTTTGACATTGATTGTCGCTGAGGTGACATTGTAACTTGAAATTGAACGTTTTATAAATATGTACTTGAATTGACCTTCAGGTTATTAACCCATAAAAAGAAAATATCATAGAGCCGAAGAAATTCAACGCAATAGATTTGATTGATTCAACGATGTTATAACCGGTAATTTGATTTTACCGTGATTTGAGGCACCACGCATTCAAGCTTTTGTGACAATAAAAAATTACGTGAACACTGATTGAAAAATAATAACTTTTATATGAGAGTGCCTTGTGACCTGTATCAATTCTAATGAGTAATTTGAATATACGGCCAATTTAAGTTTTGTTAGCCAATTTCCTTTACAATTAATTACTCTGACTTTGGTACTTATACCTACCTACCTTATTATAAACAGCACTGGTGCAAGCCGAGTCGCCAAGTTAAGTAAACATCAATGGATAGCATAAAAATATAGTTATCAGCCAAAACAATGAACTAAGTGATTATATAATGTGATTAGATGTTTTATATTTGCCGACTAATATACTGGCTGTCATAATATTATATTTAAATTTTCTTTCATGTTTTATTTTATAGTTCAATGTTTTGGCAATACCTACCTAAAGGTTGTAGGTACCTCGTAGAACTGAAAAGTAGAGCACGTGGTATACCTAAGTAGTAAAATAACTATGCATGTATGCCATCACAAGGAAATCCTGTGACGACTTATTATTCTCAATTTTCTCTCTGAACCCTGTATCGATAGCTCATAATTATGATGAAGGACAAGGACAAGTAGTAACGGTTTTATCAGTCACTAGCGTCACATCAGTTTGAAGAAATAAGCAAAAACGAAACGTTTCCATACATGTGCTGCTAACTCTGGAACTATCTTCATTAAGTTTATAGCAACTTTATTGGTTTTACAACATAGGGTCCATGCTCATGAAACCATAGCATGGAATATCTGGGTCGGGGGGGGGGGACTCATCATCTTCAGACGAGACAACAACTTCGTATATAATTACCGTCGAACTTCACTTACAGGACTTTTCAATTATACTCGTTGTTGTCTCATCCTCGATGATGATAGGAAACAAGTATAGATGTTCAAAGACCAGTTGTAAAATGAATAAACATTTAGGTATTGAAAGAAAATAATAATAATAATTAAAGGACACAGTTTTCAAGGATGTGGTCGAAACACAATTATTTTTACTGGACTGCCTCATTGTTCAATTCAGTTCAATTTATTTAATTAGTAACGAAAGCGCAAGCATTACTGCCCCACCAAAGCTAAAGAGACGGACTGGAGACGACCACTGAGCGTCACTGAGTGGACTGCCCCGTCCAAAGGCACTGGGTAGAATAAGGTATAGGTTTATGTTAAATAGAATTAAGTAGGTACTAACAACAATAACATAGCATGTATGCACAGTTTGTTACTAACCACTAACTACGTATGGACTGCTTAGGTCTGAAATAAAGATATATTTTTTTTTATTAGGTACTGCTGCATGAGGTCCTGGGATCGATTCCCAGATCGGCCAGTGTTATTGGGTGTTTCCATTAGAATTTTCTCAGTAATCCTATTACATGGGAATTACACATAATTGGCATAATGTGGGTGTACCTACTATAGGTCACATCTGTCTAACCCTTCAGGGAAAAAAGCGTGATGTTACGAAAGTCATCCCTGATAAAGCTGTGTCCATGAGAATACAAAAATCTGGATCCTGATTGCTTTATTCCACACAGTAACACAATAGCATTAATTTCAACAACATCCTTCTCTTCTGTCAAGATTTGTGCGGACAAGCAATTCAATGTCTAAGGGGATGGTTAAAATAGCAATGTGAGTAGTGGATTTATCTTCATTTGATTCGACCCCGAGCTATCCTTTTGCCATTCCGAAGTAACATAACATAACATCACGGCTATAAAATGCTCGAAGGATTAGGCAGAAGAGGTATATCTGTATTACACTCACATTTCGCCAGTTATGTGTAAGTCCCATGTAATAGGGGGCGAGCCTATTTCCAACAACGGGCACAATTCTTGACACCGGGCCTGAGAAATTCCTGATTGAAAAACCCACTAACACTTTCCCCGATCTGAGAAACGTAGGTACCCAGGACCTCATGATCAATAGTAGCGCTTGGTCACTAGACCAACGTGGCAGTCACCTCATAAGTACTGATTTATTTAACTGATCACCTTTAGAAGGATTTAACTGCAGCATATCATGCAGTGTACTCACTGTACTTGACCTTGTCTGGCCTTACTACTTGGTCTTGTCTGTCTTGACCGTCATGTGTGTTATTGTTACGTCCTAGCGTACCGCTAATCAAGGTAGGTAACTGCCTATTATCGGTAAAAATCTTCATAAAACTCTGTAAACGTGCCGATCCAACATATTGCAATGCCACTGAGCATTGAACAAGGAAATTTCATACTTAGGTACCTATCTAAAATCAAACAATAAAAACATGTCATATCGATAAATAAGCTGTTTAAATCTAACCCTAATACAAATAAACTATGTTTATAATAGGTAATGAGACTACAATACTCAGATGAAATAAATCCGTAATTTATTTAAACTTGTTCGCTATATCGCAGACTCGCAGCGGTGACGCGACGGTCGTACCAGGCACGGCACACGCGCACACCACCGAATAAAAACGAAACTCAATCGCTGGACATCACATTTCATCACAATCCAAGGTCAGAATTCCTCACGAAGTAAAAGCCTTTGTTAGCATGGGAACACAACAAATTCCACACAAGTTACGTAGTTAAGTTGAACAGCGTAATATTTAAGACTGGCTTTTACCCGCGTCTTCACCCACGTGGAAGTCAGAAATTATTCCACTGGAACGTACTACCGGGATAAATATCTTTGTGCCGGGCACACGATTTTTCATGGGCTTTCCGTGTGCCAAATTTCATTTAAATTCGTTCAACCATTGCCGCGGTTGGTGCGTGGATGGGTGACCATTTTTACATACCAAGACATTCCATGCCTCGGAAATTAAGCCGTAGGGCCCGGCTGTCATTCGTGGGTCTTTGACAGTTGTTACGAGTCTACCAAGGGGTATAGTATATTATACCCAGTAACTGAATTGTGGAGGTCAGATAGGCAGTCGCTCAATGTAAAATACTGGTATTCAGCTGCATTCCGTTAAACTGGAAGCCGACCCCAACATACTTGGGAAAAGGCTAGGCAGATCCACTCATGCAAA
The DNA here is from genome assembly GCA_927399505.1 of Luperina testacea. Classification (NCBI taxonomy): domain Eukaryota; kingdom Metazoa; phylum Arthropoda; class Insecta; order Lepidoptera; family Noctuidae; genus Luperina; species Luperina testacea. The sequence goes on from OV656758.1 coordinate 10,999,412, forward strand.
CAAGCCAAATGAGCTACCTGGATAGTAACTACTTACTATCCAGGTAGATGTCGAGCTCGCGAGGCCACCCTCGCGAGCTCGACATCTCCAATGGCATCGCAGATACTTTACCAATGATAAAGCTGAAATGTATAATGTAAACATTAATTATTCTTATATACACCTGAATGCACCGATACCCTCAACTGAAACACAGCAACGCTGCCACAAAATACAGCTGTATTTTGTGACGCTGCATGCTGGCAACAAACATAGGTATGGTAATTGTACTTCCCCGTAGAGATTAAGGTACGTTTATCTTTCTGAAATTATCAAAATTTCTTAGCCCTCGACTGCCTAGTTCAGTAAAATATTTATGATGCAGCAAAAAGATAAGAAGTAGGTAAGGTCATTTCATAATCCTTAATCTCTTATTATAGGTATAGTTTAACTCTTATCAAAAGTCTAGGGAAGTGCACTCGTTGTAGAAGGTTTCACGATAAGTTGCAAGGTCATCATAAAAAAGCGGCCAAACGCGAGTCGGACTCTAACACGAACGATTCCGTGCCACCGTACAATATTTGGTTATTATACTTTAGAAAAAAAACTCTTATGGCACCTCCTTTAATTTTTTTTACTTGATATTGTTTTTATTATTTTTTGGTATAACGGCTATACACACACTCTGTAAAAATTAAGTTATCTCCCTATTACGATTCAAAAGATACAGCCCTGTGGCACAAGGACGGGCAGCGGAGCCTTAGTAATAGGTTTCCTTTGGCACCCTTCGAGTAAACTTTGAGAACCCTAAAAAAGGATATGATTGATATCTTAATTTCATGTAAAATAATGTTACTCTTGTTTCTGAAAGCCTTCCTATTTCCCCCTTCTTCCCCCCTTCCACCCCTTCCCCCCTTCTCCCCTTTTCCCCTTCCTTCCTTTTTTCTTTTCCTAGATTTTAGACGGTTTTCATACAACATAGGAAACTCCACGGAATTGATAAACCACGGCAGAAAATTTTCATAGAAGTCCTCTGCCCGGAAAAGGTTACATGTCGTTCCTCTCCCTACAGATCTCACGGATTTCCTCAAAACTAACTTTGAGAGAGTACCTGCATCAACTCTATAAGATGCGCGAGCGCTGTGCCACATCTCCTTTTTCCGCATGATCTCTCGCAATGAGCTAGTCAAACTGCTTCTGCTAGCCTTGGCGAACCAATGATAAGATTTCGTGTGATATTATGTTTAAACTAGCTTCTGCCCGTGGCTTCCCCTGCGTGGATGTCGGAAATTATACCACGGGAACGTGCTACCGGTACAAAAGGTAGCCTATGTTACTCCTTACAACATCAGCTACCTGCCAGTGAATGTTCTTTGTACGATTTCGTCGAGCAGTCATTAAATTTGTAATGGATGCTCGATGAAATCGTACAATCACCGCGATGATGTTGGTTACGAGGCTTCATAGCTCTTCAGGAATGTTAATACGCGATCAAACCATAAGAAATCGTTTGCATGAAGTCAATCTCCGTTACCGATGGCCGCTACATGTACCACCTATTGATCCCCGCAATTGCAGAGCCCGTTTACAATGGGCTCGTGAACACAGAAATTGGACAGAAAAAGAGTGGCGTTTTGTGTGTTTTTCTGACAAATCTCGCTTTGGTATGAGGCCAGATATTAGACGTATACGGTATTGTAGGAACCCTGGGCACCACCAAGAACGTTTAAAATCATCCCAGGAAGTCCATGCATACCCCTTCAACTGTCAAGAAATCTCCTAGAGATCGGTAACAATAGAAAAAGTACCTAATTGTGTCTCATTAGTGACATTTGAGCTACTACAGGGGTGAAACAATCATGCACTCAGCGGATATTGGAATCGACTGAAGAACTTAATTGATTTGTGAAGAACTTGATTGATGATTGTCATTCCTTTGCGGACCCAATTGAGTGCTTAATTTCTGCGTATACATGATAATGCACGTCCACACACTGCTAGAGTAGTTGCAAACTCACTTGCTGCAGCTAATATCAAAGTCCTACCATGGCCTGCTCAATCGCCAGTCTTGAATCTCATTGAACACGCACGGAATATGCATCAAGGAAGAGCTCTGCCACATATGGATGCCGTACACATGTGCTCGACTTTTCACTTTAGTTAATCCTGACATTAAAAAATGTCTGGATTAACTAAAGTGAAAAGTCGAGCATACGCAAAAATCGCGAAAAGTCTTTTGCAAAAGCAGACCGTACCTACTTCGTCGATCTGCACGTACGAAACCTTTTTATTAAAACAATCTAAATATACATTATTATGTATTTTCAATAGGGCAATAAAATATTTTTATAAAATACTTTGAGCCTAAAGACACTTTTGATATGTGTAGATGAAATTCATAATTGATTAGGTACCTATTAATAAATGAAACTCAAGGTTTTCGCGAGGGTTACACTAATCTACACTCTAGGTAGGTCAGTGTTACGGTTGTTCATATGTTCATAAAATAAGCTGATTTTTATGTTTTTAGTATTAGTTAGGGTTTATTTTTATTCTATAAAACTTGTTTACATTCATTATTTAGCATTTAACACGTTAGGTACTAAAGTTACTGAAAAGTTACTAACTAATATAACCATAGTTCCAGTATGTTCTATACAAAATCTATGAATATAACAGAGTAACATGCACACAAAGAATTGTTGTCTGATAGAGTCCTTTGTAACAAATGTCTGTCTCTTGCTGTAAGCGGTAGGTATTTATATAATAAAACCCTGACATAATAAAATAAATCTGATAAATGCTTTATTCCATACTGCGTTATACATGTTTCACATTGTAACTTGGATTAGGTATATTTATATGAGTACATCACGTAAAACAATGGTTAGATAATAAAAATACTTCGTAAGAAAAAATAAACATAAAATCTTCTATTGGAATGAAGTGTTACACAATTTGGTAAAAGAATTAATTGTTAAAAGATTTAGAACATTCTCGAGTCTGGTAAGTTTTGACTCACAATCGCAAAAGCTTTCATTTCGACAATTCAACATTTTCTCCAGCCATTTTCTAAAATTATAGGAACCAAATTATAGGAATTAACAAAATACCTAATAATATAAATCCTTATTACATGGGACTTAAAAATAAATGACAAAATGTAGGTCTACTATAGAAGCACCTCCGCCTAAACCTTCCATGGATTTCAGGCGTGTTGTTATGTTTATTATAATAAATGTCGAAGTTAAAGTAATTGCGAGTGTGTTATCAAAAAGTCTCGTGTTTATGGTAACCCTAAACTGTTGCACAACATTGTTGCAACAACATTTTTTGTGCTTCTCGAGACAGGTTGCAACACAAAGAACATGTTGCTGCAAAAATATCGTGCAACTTTTGCTTACTTACAATGAATACGGGACTTGCACACTCTATTTCGTATATCTAGGTTTTTTTTTTTCGTTCACCGATATCCCTTGTGATACTTGTATGACAAATACGCGTCCACGCCATGTAGGATCCCGACCACCACTCCGATGTTCTGGAAACATAAATAACGATCACTTTATTTTATAGCCCTCCATAAAACATAAAATAAAACACGAAAACGTAATAATCTTTTTGTGTTGTTAGGATTATAGTAGGTGTAAAGAAATCAACGATAAGGAAATAACATTAGAATTGTTCCAGCAAAGTAGACTACGGTTTATTGACGTCTGCCATCACACTCTCATGTTGCAGGTCTGCTGGACTGGAAAGCACCTGATAAAATAACTTTAAACTTTTTAAGCGTTGTGGTTTATTACCTACCTATCTCTATGTAGGTAATTTTGCATAGGTCCATAAGTAAACAAATAATTAAGAAAAAACAAAGTAGGTGAGACAAGCAAAAGCAGTGTTGGCCCAGTGGTAGCAACCCCGACTTACGAGATGTACATAAGTCGTGAACCCCAGCTGGCGCGTTACTTTTTGTAATTATTTCACAACCACTTCTCTCAAAACGGTGAAGGAAAACATCGTGAGAAATACCGTCCTAGAATCAAAAAACATCTACCAATCCGCACTGGACCCACGTGCCCCTCTCGAAAAGAGGAGGCCCGTGTCCCATCAGTGGGAACATTTTAGGCTAATTAAGCTAAAACATAGGAGATATCGGATCACTACAAAGCCAAAAAAACAAGACCACAACCTACTGTATTATCTATTTATCATGACTACCTAGGATTAATTGTGATTATTTTGTTTTTAAATGCGAAAGTCGGTGTATTTATTTGACCCACTTTCACGGCTCGTCAGTCAACTTATCGTGATGTTCCGCATTTTCATTATTACATCCAAAATTAATCAGGAAGTCTTAAAAAGTTGCTGATTTTGTTATCACCACTGCTTAATGCTCTTCTAACCTGAATTAAAGGAGGATTAGCCTTGTTTTGCAATTCAAACAAATAAAATCTGAATCATTTTGAAGGATATCGCTAACCCATTGCTTCATGTGTTCGAAAAAGTGTCTGTTCAGCAACGTATATAACGCAATGAATGTGGTTGAACTGTCAAAATGGAAGCCATTTCTAGTGTTAGTGTGTTACGCAATTAGGGTGCTGGGGGCCTAAAAAGGCCACTTTGGCGAATCATAAAAGGATAACATTATGAATCGTAATGGACAGTAGAAGTACAAAGATCGTAACTGTTAAGTTAATCGAATCAAATCCCATTGATGAAGGATTTTCAGTTTTTTTTTTTTTTGTCTGTGTTAAAATACTAATCAGTCCAATCCAAACCCAATCCCTATCTCTTTGTTTATACCTACGTAATGCAGCGAAAAAAAGAAAAACACGGACTGTCTTCGCCATATTCTGATTCATAGTCATCAACACACACGTAAGTCCAAAGAATGATGATTTCATGAAACAGTTATTCTTTGGACTTACGTGGTCTTAGAGAGTTGTGTTGATGACTTTAATGATTATAATTCTGTAAACACATATTTCTTACGGCCGCGATTCATATATTAATCAACGTACAACTTAATACTGACCAGTAAATTCCAAAAAACCTAAAAAAAATTGAATTTCGCGGGCTACCCTGGCGCTTTCGCCTTAAACTATGTAAAAAAGTATGTACCAGAATCCAGACTGGCTCGAAAGTGCGCGTAAACCGGAACGAAACCAGCATCGTGTAATCCCGTCTTGTACTTAAATAGTTAGGCATAGACTTACATAGACAGCTGTCATGGCGGGGTAGGCGGCGTACATGTTAACGATTGCGTACCGCGGGTACAGGTAGATGTTCACCGCTACGCCCATGTAGGATGATGCTGACAAGTATAGGAAACACGCCACCGCGTTGAACAGGCATTCCTGCAATATTTACATAAACGAAACATATTAAAAACAGCACCTTTGTTGCGTAAGGCTACTAACCCGCTACCTAAATCGGAATAGAATGGTATTAGGTTTAGACATCCTGTAATGGTTTGCTATGTCTCATTTATGGCAAAACACAGTCAATACACCATGGAAGTGTAAGATCCCTTTCCCAAGTATTGACAATTTTATACGACAGGAACAGGACCATATTCTTTTTTCATGGGTCATTATTGAAGATCCTGTTGCCAAACCGTCATCACGGACCTACTAATTCATTCTCTAATGGCAGAATGTATCATGACTTCTTGTTGCGGGATATTGCTATGTAGGACGAAGTACAAACTCAAACTAATTCGATGATGATCACACATAACATCACACCTGTATTTCCCGAAGAGTTAGGGTTAGGGTTGGGTTAACATAAATATCGAAAAGCTACATAAAAAAAAAATAATTAAGGAAATGAATGTGACAATGTGTATGAAACTTATATGATCGATTCTTGTAACTGGCCGGCCACCATTAATTTATTTAAGTTCTTCAAAGTTTTTATGATAACGTTATATAATTTCTACTTACAAAGATAGATTGCCGTATGAGTTGCTGCGTGCTTGAGGAGAGCACGTAGCAAGTAATGAGGAGTGAGGTGGTGAGGAGACAAGCCGATGCCGTCGTCAGGAACCCGTGGAAGGCAGAGCCCATGCTGCTGGCCTCCGACATGCCATACTTCACCAGCAGGCTCTGGCAGAGACCGCCTAACATCTGCCGGGAGGAATACAACTAGATAAAATAAGATACAACACGAAAAAGGTTCTGTCGTCAAAATTCGACAATCGTTAGTTTAAGCTAAAGCAACTCAAGTAGGCATGGACAAACTTGTTTACCTATAACTTGTGAGTAGAGCAGCATATGTATGTACATATGCTAATCAAACGACTAAACTCGCATTATATAACGCGAGTTACCTACATCGAAACTTTTAAATTGTGATAAGAATATGTGGATTAAAACGGTTGATGGTTACTTAGTACAGACGCCAGCACATGAAGCTACCCGAAACTGTCAATTTTTTTCAATCAACTTTGCACCTTATGCTTTAGTGATAAAATGGAAAATCTATTAAAGAAATTTAACAGATTGTAGTAGCTGTGGTAGTAGGTTGATGTGTTGGCGTCTGTACTTTGTATACATTACCGCAGTTATTTCTTTATTATTAAGTATATATTTATGTCCGAATTCTCACCAAGTAGGTACCACTTTTTCCTATCGACATGGATAATTTCAAATCAATTTACAATGCACAAAGTACAAAAAAAATCTGATCTGCATTTGATGATTTAATCAAAACGGTTTCCGGCTGCAATTGGCTTCATTAGATATTGTCAAAAACTCACGTTGAGCTGACTAAACTTCAGAGTTTTTGGTGTCACTTATAGTTGGAATTTTGAGTCAAAGTATTACACACTGAGCAAAAATGTGGCGAAATTGATAAACCAGATGAACTAATTACAAAAACCGCTCTACGCTTGACATAAGCGTTTGCACAATAAAGACAACTGTTGCGCTGAAACTGAAATTGCATATTGCTTAAATTAAATTATGGATCCATTTAGTTTTCACTATATAAAAGGGTTGGAAGGTGACTAGATGTTATGGTACTTACAGCTTCAGCTAGCTTAATGAGGCCATGGTGGGAAGTCAAATATCCAAGATTGAGGCATTCGCAGCATCGACAGCAGCAGCACTTTATGCCCTTACCACCACCACCACCCGGAGGCACACGCACTATTGTCGGTCCACGGGTCATTTTAGATCACTGAAACTTCACTGAAAGCGTGCTGAACACCGGCTCGCTAGTCCATCAGAAACATCAACCACACTGCCGAATAACCAGACAGGAAATAAGGGAAAGTTCAATCCTCTTACACGGTCAGTATTACTCATAATAACGTATATTTAGAAGACCGTATAGCTTTAGGTGTTTGGGAGCGCGTTCATTCAACTCCGACCTACACAATAAACTTTGAAACAGGAACAACTAATTTTCAGTTCACTCTTTGTAGCAATTGTTTTTATTTTTTTAGAAATATACTTAAACTGTCTACAGAACTTTTATCAAACAAAAGGTATGTCTGGAACTGAACAAAGTTGGAATAATTTTGAATGAGTCGCGTGCCCGCGCTGCGTGTGCGCTTAATTTTAAAAATAGACCAACGCACTCGCGACGCGAGGGTAGATTTCTATTTCAGGACATTATTTATAAACTCATTAACCTTATTGTTTTGTTTTTTATGTACAGCGACACATCAACATGTGGTACCTATATTTAGTTAAAATCTGGTCGGCTAGTGTAAACAAATCATATGTTCGGTACTTTTAAAAGTTTTTTTTAATGATAATACAATGTTTGTGGCCATCTGTCTGGCTGGCACGCTTCAGTCTAGTCAAATCTATCGGTTGGGCTCATTTTGTGTAGGTACTACGTAGTACCTACGTACAGAAGACAGCACATCAAGCTACCCGAAACTGTCAAATTTTCCCAATCAACTTTGAACCTTATGCTTTAGCGATAAAGTTGAAAATCTATTAAAGATATCTGACAGAATGTGGTAGGTTGATGTGCTGGCGTCCGTACATGTAGTAAGTATCTACTACAAGAAACACATATGCACAAATTGCGGCCAAGAACAGATTATGCACCAGCAACGACTCTTATATTAAGTATGTATAGATACTCCTTTAACTCCTTAAAGAAGATCGAAAGCCCAAATCACTATATGTTAAGAACGCTAACCCTTTGGGTATGGATCCCAAATAAAAATATCCCTAACTCTTGCCCTAAATAATTATGATGGTTGGTGAATCTACAAGCTGGCTTCAAATCTTGGACTAACAAGATCAGACTGAATCGTGGAAGTAGGAGGGAAAGTTAAAACTGCTGTGTCAGTAGGTAGGTATAATTAAATAAAACGTCGTAAAATACCAAAAGTATAAACATTTATTTTCTTATATATCTCTATAAATCTATTTCAAAACTGTCCAAAATAGTAGGTTTTGTGGTTTGTCTACCTTTCACTTGCATAAAATCACATACCTAATACGTACAGGCGCCAGCACATCAAGCTACCCGAAACTGTCTAATTTTCCCAATCAACTTTGAAGCTTATGCTTTGGCGATAAAGTTGAAAATCTATTAAAGAAATTTGACAGATTGTAGTACTCGTAGCTCGATGTGCTGACGTCTGTACATAAATTCACTTCATTAAAAATACTAATTATAATTACTTAATTCAGAGGTGATGAAACATTGGCAAAAGACTATCTTAAATATCTTGTAAATACATACCTATATCACTAATTAATACGTAACATTTTCCGAGGCAATATTTTTATTCTAAGCATATTATAATACATTAGTGCAAAATGGGAGCTAATGAAACAAATCGCAAGTGCATAAATAAAGTTAGGTACATTGTTTACATAACTAAGGACTGATTACTCAGTCGACAGATAATTTTTATTCGTGGAATAAAATTGACGTCTGACAGTTTTTATATGGAAGAATTGTCAAACGTTCAAAATTATTCCTCCGATAAAATTATCTGGCGTTGGAAAAATCAGCTCTTAGTAGAGTTGACACATAGACATTTCTTTTTTAATTCAGCGAACATATATTGAGAAAGTTTTTAAATTTTATGGTCTGTACCACACCCTTAAATTTAACCACATCTTTCTGAAACATCACACATATTGTGATGTTTCCCTGGTTTTATATCCTATGGCAGACTGTTTTAATATTTTGCTTCAAGGTACAACATAATATGTAGGTACATATGTGTTTAAGTATTGTAGTCTTGCTATATTCAAGTTGTGTACTAAGATGCAGCACCAGTAGCACCCTCATTTTGGTATAATACGAGTAAACACAAACACTATTTATATTGTAAATTATACCTTTTATAATATACAGTGTGTGTGTTTACTCGTATTATACCAATATACTTAGTATAATCGTGCCCTTTGTTATTCTTGCAGTAGTTGTCACAACAAAAGAGGATAGACAGATTTATTAGCACTTAATAAATTATTTTATCATTCATACCCACATGCATTCTCCATTTATTCCGGAAGGATGGCGCTTGCAGCGCATTAAAATAAAATCCCGTTAGTATCAACAACATTCACACTAACGGCACGATACTGTGCTAACGGGAAAGTATTTTTAGACATAGGGTGTCAATTTGCTTAAAAATTAATTTCAGTGACTGTACCTACCAAACTAGGTGCAAGCACTCTTGTTTTGTGGTTAAATGCAGTTTTCTCACAATCAAATCAAAGCAAATGCGCAAGTATTTTGCAGGCAAACAATCAATCACTGATACACACGATAAAACAAATTAATCAAACATGATTTTGCAGACAGATAAGTATAAAAAAGACAAATTTTCCTCATTATTAGTTCTGCCTCTGTCGAATATTTCCGCGAATTGGAAAATAAATAAGTATCTTAGTAATACTTTCGACAAGCCAAAATCATTAGAAATAAATGATAAAGTAAAACTACTAATACCTATTATACATGCTAATAAATTTAGATATAATTAGAAATATTCATGCATGTTGGCAACAATGAAGTACCGTTTGCCCCCAGACTAGATAGGCCTATTTGACCCTGTAAAATATAAAAATGACAGCATTTTAACAATTTCCTGGCTTAATCTAAACGAATATTGTAAAATTGTTTGTTTGTTTATAAGAGGTAATCTCTGGAAGTAGGTACTGAACCGTTTACAAAAATGATTTCACTGATAGAAAGCTTTTTTTGACTTCGTCTCACAATCAGATACATAAAATAGGTAATCTTATTTGACTTGAACCACATCTTGCCAATAACAATGCTAAAAAATATCTCAAATAAGTTTATTAAATTTAAGTTTATTTATTTTCATAATCAACAGGTTTTAACAAACACAATTTAGAGGTCTTCTTTCATTTTAAGCATAGAGATGCCTGTAACAGAAGACCCTCCCTCTTCCATGTCTATGTGTACACATACAAAGCCTGTTATAGATGTAAGATAATGGAAGTGCAATGTAGGAAGTTTTTACGTCGGATTATACCAATTTATCAGTGAATTATATCAAACGATGTGATTTATAATTAACGTGTACGAGATAAAGCGCACATGACTTTAAATATATTTCAAAGTTAAACGTGCTCGTATGGCACATTGACTTCTTGCCTTTCCAAAAACGGCACTATTTGACTGGACTTAGGTCTGATTTTTTAAAAGGCTTAAAAACTTTCTGAAGAATAAACAAGCTTAACATATTTTCTATACAAAAGCTATTAAATCGCAATATTTACCTATTAGGTAGTCAGATACAAGTTGTGTGACTATTGACAAAGGAACCCATATAATGGTTAAATACATATAGGTATCTAGTTTGAAATGCGTTAAATATAAATTCCAAACCATTATAACAAGTTATATTCGAACAGACGCCAGCACATCAAGGTACCCGAAACTGTCAAATTTTCAAAATCAACTTTTGAACCTTATGCATTAGCGATAAAGTTAAAAATCTATTAAATCAATTTGACAAATTGTAGTAGCTTGATGTGCTGGTGTCTGTACCTACCTACTCCAAAAACAACTAGGTATATCAACATAAAAGCTATTATAAATGTATAATATTCAAACACTTGCACAGTACATAAGTATAATTCAAGATGCATGACCAAAATGAGAACGAACTCCGCCATTTTGTTTTTCAATACAATAAGGCATAAATGTTTGCCAACAGCGCCCTCTTGTCAAAGTCATTCGAACGCCAAAAGATCCTTGTATGGCACAACACTACAAAATCAAGCACAGTATGCACAATTGCACAGGCTTTCCGCAACTATGACCGCTACAGCTCCCTAATTGCGTAACACACAATCAATTTCAATCTGAATCATTTTGTACGATACCTACTGCTAATTCATTGCTTAATATGTTTCAAAAATGTGTCTGCTCAACAACGTAAATAACGCAATGAATGTGTTGAATGGACAAGAAACTCCACCGTTCTATACCGTGTGTGTAGGTATATACGATAGTGTGTTACGCAATTACCCCGCAGGAGCACCACCTTCTGACTACACACTGGGCTGTGGTTACCCCGATATTTTGTTGGCAAGTCTTTTTACCAGCTCTTGACTGACCCCACCATGAGTTAACGGGTGGATCCACATTTTTTTTTTGTAGACTTATGTATTCACATTTCACCTCACCCAGTGTCCAGTGCATTTTTAATATCATCGGCACAACAAAAAGCTATCTTAATTAAATTTAGCCCCATAATTCGTTATCTAGCGTCTGTCATGACTTTCTATATGGACAGAAGACTGTAGGTATTCTTACTATTCAAAGATATCCAAGATCTGTTACTAATAGACACTATTCCATGTTACAAGTTACGCTCAATGTAGCCTTGCTCACATTTTTCATTCGATCAGCGCTACTATCGACTGATTTAAGAAACAAATTTCGTCAAGCCTTTGTTTTCGTAGAAGCACCAAGCACGTCGTTCATAATAAATGAAAAGGGTCACTAATTACTAACGTATTGTATTCTATATAATAGCATCTGCTTATATAAAAATAAGTAATAAATTACTGTAAGGTAGTGAACAATGACTCGTTTCCAATATTTAATTAAATGCCTCGGTACTGACGATTTGCTATAAACGTACTGAACAAATACAGGCCCGCCATGACGAGTCCCATGATCTGAAATAGAGACACAGTAAATAAATTTTGTTTAGTTTCACATGCCTAGCATAATCAGCCTCTAACGTTCCCACTGCTGGGACACAGGCCTCCTCTCTGCGAGAGAGAGTGGGCCATACCATAAACCACCACGCGGGCCCAGTGCTGATTTGTGGATATTAAATGTCTTCGAATTTTTGGTTCTAGGACATGCCGGTTTTCTCACGATGTTTTCCTTTAGGTACCGTTTTGAGCAGTAAAGTGCCTGGCTGGGTTCGAACCCACGCCCTACAACTCGTAACTTGGGACCGTTACCACTGGGCCACCCCAGACTGGGCTCTCAACGTGCTTGTAATCGTAAAACCATACGCTGAAGGTAGCCCGCGAAATATCAATTTTCATAGCCCTTTCTAATTTTACCCCTTTCGGTCCCATTGGAAAAACTGACGCAGTGTAGAGTTATCAATACTTCTTATGTACTTACTGCTGCTGCCAGGTAGGGTTCGTAATCTCTTCTATAATACTGATCCTTTGCATGATTAACTTCTATCATCAGAGTGATGCCAGCACACAGGTACAAGATAAACGCCACGCCATGGTATATCACCTCCTGAAAAACCACAAAAAATATAAAAATAGAAGTTTATACAACGTGCCGCTACAAAGGCGACATTAATTTAACACACGGTTAGGGCTAGTGGTCAGTAATCATAAAAATTATAGCTACATAAAATAATTCATAATTTAAAAACTACCGCCTGCGCCACTCGCCGACATGGGCTCTCTCTTTTTCCCTCATTTCCCTTACTTTTTGCACGTTATCGTTTTCATTTCATTGATGCGATGTTAAGATCCGTGACTCCGGTAAATATCCACTACGCTACAGCTCTTTAGATAAGTGCAGATTGTTCCAGGATGCTTTATTAGAAAATTGAAAAATAAATAATAGCATTTAAAGAAATTTAAATATGTTCATAAAACAAAAACGTGAAACCGTATACGTGTGTTAATTAATGCCGCACGCTAAGTATATACAGAACTAATAGTACCTACGCTTTGGAATGGGCAACTAGCTTCATATTTTCTGATTGACCGACTTCTTGACAATTCAAAAGTGCCTGTAAACGGTTTAATTGAAATAAATTCTTTGAGTTTGAGTTTGAAGTGTATTGGACCCCAGTATAGAAAAGTTTCTATCTTATCTTTTTGCACATCAAACATACCTACTCGTACATTGCCAAAGGATCTGATGGCGCTTGAATAACATTAGTGGGGCGCTGTTGATAAACATTTGTGAACGTTATTTTGCGAAATGGTATTGAAAAAACAAGATGACAAAATAGCCCTGTAGCTCTATAACTAGATATGGATACCATAAATGATCGGATTCAACATGCGGTTTCGGTTCGTGCCACCTCTTAAAAATTCGTACCGTGTGTTTGAAACGGCTTCAAGGTCTTAAAGTTACATCGTTACTATATGCTATGTACCATCTGGTCAGGCAAACTAAAACAAGCTCACCTGTTCTACTGATCTTCCCCATCATTTTTATGGATAGGTTCATTTATGCCTCTCTCTCACTGGATAACCAACCAGTCAAAATTCATGACCTCAATGTGTTTAATGTTTCACTTACATAAATAGTTTTTGATATGATAGAAGCTGTAGACAAGGAGACGATGCACGCAGTTATTAGGCAAAATGTGCCCACAAGGCAGGCAACTGCGACGAGTAGGTAGAAGAGCTCTGGCTTGCCGGTGGTGCCCGAGTAGCGCCCGCGGTCCATGTAGTAGGCCACCACGCCCACGCATGCTGCACCAAGCAACTGGAATCCAGAGAACATAGCCTTCAATAACTAATTTAACAAAGCGAGTGTAAAAATTCAGATATTTTGGTGGATATTAATCTCAAACATTTTGTTAGAACTCGTCTATATTTTTGGCTGTTTTTTTAATAGTTATGTCTCTCCCAATCGACAGCCAGGTGATGCCTAATCAAATAATGGGAAATTCATGCAGTAACTATAAGTCATAATTTATTTATTTATTGTTTATTTTTTAAGTTTTTTTTTGACGATACGGTTGGCGCAGTGGCTGAGCGATCGACTGCTGCGATGCGTGTCGCAGGTTCGATTCCCGCACGGAACAAATATTTGTATTGCCTACAGGTAGTTGTTCCGGGTCTGGCTGTTTGTGTATGTGAATTTAAATGTTTGTAAACGCACCCACGATACAGGAATAATTCCTAGTGTGGGGCAAAGAATATTTAAAAAAAAAAATTAGCCTATGATGGCCCACTGCAAGACAAAGGGCTCCCCTTCTTCCATTCCACTCCTCTTTGTATTGAGCTAGTGTGGACCAATTTCATGTCTGTAGGCGTCATGCTCATCCCCCCATCTTCTCCCGGGTCTACTTGAATGTCGCTGGATACTTTCTGGGACCCACATGGTGGTAGATTTGACCCATGACTCGTTCGACATGCGGCAAACGTGTCCGGCCCACTTAAGATTCACTACTTTTTGGGTGACGTTGGCGATTTGTGTTTTGGAGCGTATTATGTTCCTAACATCGGTTAAACTGACTCCAACAAGTCATAATGTGTCACATTAACCTAAAGTCCCATTTTCCTCTTCTGAAGGTCGTTTTTGCCGCAGCAGGTACTCCTGAGTAGCTCTACTACCTAGTGCGTAATTGATAGTTCAACATTTATTAATAGGAAAACATGGAATTTCAACGACGAATAAATTATTTACGTAAATGAGTTTCCTTATATTATTAACATTGGGCTGAACCTTGGCAGCGTTGCCGCGTTGTTAACATATTCGGCTGGGATGCAACTCAATGAAACACTTCAAACATTTGCAGGCAATTGTTCTGCACAAGGTTTTCCTCAAACCAGGCAGATTCTACTGCATTCAAAATACAAAATTAAGTGTTTTGACGCACTTTCCGATGCAAATCATCGTTCGTTTGTTTATTCTGGTTGCTCCGAGAATAACCGCGCGGGTGAAGTCATGGCTACCTCGTAAAACACGAGGTCGGAGAAAATTACAATACTTACCTAGTTAGCTATACTTTAGAAATTAATTTTTATTTCAGTTAACTACCTTCGCTGTTTTTGCAATTATTTCAGGATGATATTTTCTATGTTGTTGTTTTTTAGGGATCCGTACCTACCTCACAAGGAAAAACGGAACCCTTATCAGATCATTTCGTTGTCCGTCTATCTGTGCGTCAGTCAAGAACTCAAGACCCGTTTTCTCAGAAACGCGAGCAGTTATCGAATTGAAATTAACATCAAATACTCAGGGTTGCAATCCCTTGAAGCAGTAAATCAAACTTCTCAGTCAACGTAATCAAAAGATACGGGCGTTTAAGTTCCGAAATCAAAACCTATAGGGTACTTCCCGTTGACCTAGAATCGTGGGCAAGAAGCAATGTCATGCAGCACAAGTGAAGGAAAAATCCGAAATCCTTAAATTTGTGGTTACATTATAAAAGAAATAATTTAACTTGCGTTCATTTAAAAGTTAATTAAGCGGCAATTTTGCCAGTTGAATTGCATCCTTAGTTCATAGTCTATCTATACGTAGAAACCGTTACTATCCGATTACGTCACTCGCTCTTCGCACACTGAGCGTCAGCAGCGATGCGGCACGATGAAGCGTCAAGTTCGTAGTTAAAGTAGCTTACTTGCTGTGAATACCCACGCTTCGGGGATTGATATTACAACGGTAAGACATTCTTTTTTTTTTAAGCTTTGTTATCAATAAAATGTTAGTTTTATTTTATTTTCAGATAGTTTTGCGTATTGGTTTAAGGGAAAAATAGGGGGCCGCCATTAGAATACCAGTTTCGGCTTAAAACCGGATTCTCAACCGGGGCCGAATTAAAGTAAATGCATTCTGTTTTATAAACTGCAATTCTGCCAATTCCTTTGGCATAATAAGAGAATTTGCAAAGCTTTTAAGTAAATAAATCTATTTTAATCGCCAAATACCGGCCGGAGTGATATTAGTTGAATCTCGAGAAATAAGGTACACAAAACAGGGGCCGACTTTAGAAATATTAAAGTTCGTAATGTCGGCCAGCCTCAAATTCGAGCACCACTATACAGGCTGATTACTTTTTTATTTTTTCACTGATTGTGCGGCCAGTCATTTTTAATACATTTATTAAACTTATTTTCTCAAAATAGAGTAACTACGTATTAATAATTTATTAATATTATAATGAGGTTAAGTTTTGATGTAGGAGTTGATATTAATTATAAAATGGAATTAAATTAATTATAAAATATTAAAATATTGAGAACATATTTATGATAGCTAAATATGGTTTGGAATACAAATATAAATTACTCTTTGGAACTTGCTATCTATTAAACCCAACCCAACTACTATTTTTTTATAATGACTAAGTTAATTATGACTTTTTTATTTTATGAAGCTGAGTTGTTGTTCGATTTTAATTATCAATGCAAATAAATAAACACATTTGTGTTTACCAAAGCACAATAATTTGTAACCCTTTTTTATTGTTGACCGATTTGTTTCACAAATATTTAATTTTATCATAAATATTGTTACGAAGACAAAATATTGTTACAAACAACCACTTTTGATTGAAGTATTATTTAATCCTTTTGATTCTGAATAGTCTATTCTGTTTTAAATTCTTAATTTTTATTTAATTTTATTACGATGTTTAACTTTGTTATTATGTATATAATTATAGTAACAAAGTTAAAGTGCAAACCAGAAATTTTATTTACAATTTCAAATTCAAATTCAAATTATTTTATTAGTCACAATTTGTACAGGAATAGAGTAGACTGTGACCCCCAAACTAGGCATTTGCCTGTATCTTGGGAGTCAGTGTTGCGACATTTTAAAATTATGAGTGTTGCGACATTTTAAAAGGTATGTGGTACATAGTGATTATTGCAAGACAGGAAAGGAAACTAAAATTTAACTAATCTAAAATCATTTTAAAATAAAAATAAAATACACTTAGAATATAACAAATAAAATTAAACAAATACACAAATGTATACTTAGAGTGATATTATACTCCTGCCAAAATAAATCATATTAATAATATTTTTCATTGTCTTATTTTCAAACACCCTATACCCGGCTGACATTTGGGAAATACGCGACCGACCATGGGCCGTAAACGGCCGACTTTAGGGTTTTTCGTTCTCGATGCATTTACCTTAAAACTTTTTGCTTTTAGTAGAAAAGTCAATTCTATGCCTATAAACATAAAATTGATTTATCAACCTGTCTAAAACAGCATCACAAGGTATCCTTTCGTTGCAAGTGATGGAGCCAGAGCGATCCAAAATTAGAAAATCCGTAAGGGGGCCGACATTTAGCGTATTTACCCTACCTACAAATTTGTAAGGAGCCCTCGGTACGTGAGTCCGACTCGCACTTGACCGGTTTTTTTTCATATGATGGAACGATTGTTATTATTAGTCACTGAGTCAATGGGTAAGTACAGCAATGCAAGTGAGACGTAGAAGTTCACCACTTAAGCATTGCTCAATTAATTTGTCACAATAAAAGTGAATTATTATTGGTATAAACAGTAACAGTAACGATAGTTAATTGCAGAAGTTTACGTCCTACTCGCAGCACTTAGCAGCATGAGTTTAGCGTTCTATCTTTATCAAACGTGACTCATTTGATAAAGATAGGCTGCTAAACTCATATACCAACACTACTTTATGTTTCTAATATTCTCGCAGACGATTCAATAAACCGCGATGACGCCATCCGTGATATCATTCATGGCCTTTTCAAAGAAATCCGGACGGGAAACAAAATACTCAACTAACAAAATGTACAAACTGAATACATTAGCATTGAAATCGTGACAATTCATTGACACTGTGATGATGTGATATCCAGCTGTGACAGACAGACTGACTGAGTCACACCATAGGTAAGGGTTCCGTTTTACCATTTTGGTACGAAACCCTAATAACAAAAAATAAATAGTAAATAAATTTTTTGATGCCCAAATGAGCTCCTGCCTTTTTCTTTTTTTCCTTTTCTTGTCAAGTATATACTTGTATACAGGGTGTCCCAGAACTCACATAATATATACGAGTGTTTAATTGTAAAATGGGTTTAGTGTGTTAGAAATAAATAAAGACGCCTCTAAGAATCTAAATGCTTTGTTTATTTCTACGTTAAAATGTACGTAAAATCGTTCGCCTTTCCTACAGACCTTGTGTTTTTTATTAGACTTTTTAAAATCTGTGTTACTGATTTTCCACCTTTCAAATTATCGACT
Organism: Luperina testacea; assembly: GCA_927399505.1. NCBI lineage: Eukaryota > Metazoa > Arthropoda > Insecta > Lepidoptera > Noctuidae > Luperina > Luperina testacea. The sequence goes on from OV656758.1 coordinate 11,017,818, forward strand.
GGTTCTAATTTCAGCCTGTCTATTGTCTCGTAACTTTCATTTAGGCGCATAATTCAAGGAGCAATTCATAATTCAAGATTGTGATACGGCCGTGTTGCCCAACCATGATATTTACGTAACTGAAACTAGGTTACACTCCGAATCAAAATATCTGAGTAGGCAGGAAATATTGTTGATCATTCACACCATACGCTCACTCGGTAGTAGCCAGTGTGGCGTTAACAATGCTATTTTAATAGTCCATTTGATAATGGTATTTTGTGTCATATGCAATCCTACCCTTTTATGAGTCACCTTAGGCTAATTCCTACCTATGTATGTAGATTGTAGGTATGTACCCCAGCTCTATCTTACGATGTACAAATCGATCTTTAATGTGTTTAAAATCAATAAACGAAATAAGGTCAATTTAAAAACAGAACATCACTTTCTATGATTGTTTAACTAATTATTTTCATAAACTATTAAAACCTAACCAGTAAAAGATTAAGAAGATAGCGCACTCCTAAACAAGGACCTAATATTACTTGGAATAGGATTTTAGGACCATTGATTAATATCATCATAATAGTAAATTTTTTTGTTAACTTCTAAAGTCATTTTAAAGTTATATCTTTTTAAAAACAAGGAGACAGGAGTTTATAACAACACTACACTACCCAAATCGCCGACTCTTGGTTGCTATCCCCGGCTCAGTTCGTAATGACCCAACTATAGCAGATATTGTTGTCGTATTGTGTCCTTACCAATTCTGCAAACTTCAGGAGTCCGGGAGTGGTACCCAAGTAGTTGCTGTTGATGTACACAGGGGTGCCAGACGTGGCCACTGTCGTCCGAGTGATGGTCAGCGAGTGAGACATCTTGGATCACTGAAATGTCATACACGCTTATTTTAACAATGTATGTACTCTACGGACTGCTGCAGTGGAACATTTGGGGAATACCAAATAAACGATGAATGAATTTTGTGAAAGATGATTTAGCAAGAAAATAAAAACCCGAAACAAATTGAAACACGCGCAGAAGGATGATGGTGGACTTCTGCATTTATTATTTCGGACCCTAGCTAAGCTACAACGTATGCGTAGATGTACCCTTTTGATGAAGACACCTCTCTCACCTCTCTCTCTTTTAACAGAACTTTCTGTTCGGTAAATAGCAAAACTCTATATGGGTTCTCATAACTCTCACGTTTTAATGTGGACTTTAAGTATTTACTATCATCAATCCTTAACGAGGCTCTATTTCGTTACAAATAAATGTAACAGAAATCAAGTTGAGTGTAAGTTTTAATAAAAACAATTGAGACCAATTGGATAGAATGACAGAATATTGTCTGAAATACGACCTTTTAATTAAAGAGAGGGTTACTGTCTGGCTTTATTTGATCAAAAATAATTTATTTCAGTGTCGACCATATTACAGTCAAGATAAAACTTAATATTATGTCCTTTCCGAATAAGGGTCAGTTAGGTCAGCGTGTAGGCGTGTGACGCCGGCGCGGTGACGCGCAATGTTTGTATGCCAGGGTCGCCTGCCTGCTCTCCCATTTCGACACTATACTTATCTATATAATGTGTGACTGAGTTTATTCACTGGCTTGCACATCGCACATTCCATACTGCATTTGAGCATGCATCTACCAAAGTATGTCTTGTAATCTATGCGTCCATTGATAGTGTAGTCATCAAGTCCTTGCCCACCCGTTTTTCCGCTGGTTTATAAATTCTTCGGCACAGCTGTTATCAGTTCACATTGGAATATATTATAATTTATAATTAATGGAATGTATAATAAATAGAGTTTTAGGTTAATCCTGTATTTTACACATAACTTGCTGTATACTTACAACTAACTTATGCAAAGTAAACAAATGAATAATAATCTAAAATTTAGTTAATTACCTTTCAGAATTTATTTGACGTAACTCTCGTGGGGAAACATAAATTCTGTTGATTGATTCTAAATGAGTAAACAATAAAATGGTACTTACAGTGTTTATATTCGTCGGGAAACTATGGGAAATGTTTTAAAACAAGTGAAAAGCGCACGTATGCACGAGCGGACAATGTTGGCACGACTGTGGAGTGGGCACCGTACTCTGGCGGTGAGTCACCGGTCGCCGGCGAATATCGACATTGCGCGCACAACATACACCAGACGAACTGCTTTGCGCACCAAGACATCACCTGGATTCTATCGACGCGTCCAGGAGCGGCGAGACAGGTTAGAACACAAAGGAACTGACAAATAATGCTTCGGTAAGAGAAAAGGAGTTTGCGAACGTATCATCATCATCATCATCAGCCTATAATGTTCCCACTGCTGGGACACAGGCCTCCTCTCTGTGAGAGGGCCGTAATCCACCACGCGGGCCCAGTGCGGGTTGGTAGATGTCACATGTCTTCGAATTTTTGGTTCTAGGACATGCCGGTTTCCTCACGATGTTTTCCTTCACCGTTTTGAGAGCAGTGGTGATGAAATAAAATTTACACAAAGTAAAGCGCCTGTCTGGGTTCGAACCTACGACCTACAACTCGTAAGTCGCGGCCACCATCACTGCTCCACTGCTGCGAACGTATGCGCACTTGCAACTCTATTAATAATAACGGGCTGCATTTTAAAAGTGAAGGTCAAAGGTCTTTTCTCAGACTGATAAGAAGCTTAGATCACCGCGCTTGTGCAGTGCAATTTAAAACAATGAATTCAGGTTTTCTTGCAAATATTTCCTTTACCGTCATACAATGGTGCATGTAGATAATTGACTGCAACCTCAGGTGAGATAGTGATGGACGCGAGAAAATTATACCAAATAATGCATGGGACCTAAGACACCACCTAAGAAAGAATTACGAAGAAGATAAAGCAGGACTGATATAATCAACTGAGGGCAGAAACCGGATTATTTCACTTTGCACCACCAAGTTTTCCCAGTAGTGGGACACAGTCGAATTATAAATTATTTAAGTTGCGCTATGTTATACTAATAGATTTTTAAGTTGAATAATCCCAGAAAACTTGTACTCTAATATGGATGAAGCGACTGACATTGGCCTAATGGCTAAGAGATGGTTTTACATATAGTTAAAGTAAATGGATGACAATAAAATGGAAACAGAAAACACGTTATCAAACGAAGTCAACGTCTCCAAGAATATCGTTTAGGTTTCAAATAAACAAGGAGTGACATTATAAACATTGTCAAGCAAACAAATATTTTAAATTGAATGGAGGAGCTCATTAGACACCAAAGTAGTTTATTTTCTCCAAAACTTGTCTGTACGATATCGACATATGCGCGTTGTTTTCCTTGGTAGGTACGAGATAGCTATAACATTTTCTTATTTTATAACCTTCAGCTTAAAATATTATAAATAAAAGACAACACTATGTTAAAATATATTTATTAACTTTTTACAAATTAGGTCAATAAAATTAACTATTGTTTAAAAACTTCACATAACACCCGACATTCAACACAACTTAAATATTTCAGTACTTAACAAAAACATCAAAATGTAACTTTAAGAAGTATGTATTTTAAATAAGTGTAAGTATTGGTACCTAAATAGATTAAGTGTAGAAAAACGTGCTCAATCCCTTTTACAATAGACAACATTTATTTTTAGTTAGATTTAGAAAAATATTTCCGAGATGGTAGCATATTTTTTAAGACTACTGAATTATAGATTGGTACAGTAACTATAATTATATTAACTTCGTAATAATTTAGAAAAGACAGAGCATTAAAGATCTTAGTCACTGCGATACATAGTTATAATGTATCAGGTACTCAAACTCATATATTAGGTACTAAAGTGCGTATAAAGTTATATTTACCAAAATATCTCGTCCCAAATTACATTCAAATATATTATTTTACCATTAATTAATTCGTTTTAGACTACACATACATATTATAACTTTAATACAAAGATACATATTTCTGTAAGACTAATTTTGTAACAACCGTGTGATAAAATACAAGTAAATAGGTAAAGCATTACCTACCTTATATAAGAGAAGCCTAAGAATGTACCAAGGTACTTTCTCAAAACTATTTCTTTGAAATATGTTATTTTTTACTTTATATTTAACTAATAAGACGCATCTGATTCTCGTCGATTTCGTTTTGTAGCGTCACTTACTTCCTTTTTATTATGAATTAAAATAATGTGCATTATAATTTAAAATAATCTAGTTTTGGTTGATCTTAACAGTTCTGATGTCTTTACTTATCTTTTCATAACACAGTCTCCGTAATGGTATTCAAAGATTTTATAAAAGTATTTTTACAAGTAAATTACCTAAATTAGCAAACCAATTCGTCTTAAAACGACGAAACGAAACGAAACCTAAATGTTTCTGACAGGGAGTTATATTGCCCTCCTGTCATTTATCAATTTTATAGTGTTTGTTCAAAAAGAATCAGGTTGAACAGTGGTTCATTGTCTAACATAGATACCTTACAATTTTATATTCCTTACATGTACACAATCTATGGCCATTAAAGTATTATTCTATTAATATTAATATTAATATAAAACCGTACTGTTTGTTACGTGACTTTTAAATATAGTAAAATTATATTATAAATTACAATCTATCTGCATAAAATACAATGGTTTTGATCAACGAATATAAAGTGAGAAAATTTACACTCACATGCGACAGAATAATCATAATATCAGATAAAGAAATAAATATCAACATTCAATATAGATATCTAGTTGTTTTATTATGTGTAGATCAGCCTGGCAGCCAAAAACACATTCATAAGGCCATCGATTTTGAAATTCTGTAACAACAAGATATTTGGATACTTACTAACTATGAAAGTATTTTAAAGTATCTCAAGACAAAATCTTTGATAAAACATTTCTTTTAATCATATTCTCATGAATATAAACGAATAGCTACATTTCTGGTATAAAAATAAATGTTTAGAATAAGTGCATATTGTAAAGATCGTGAAAAGTACAGTTAGATTTCAACATTCAAAATCGAAAGCGAAACGAATGTGAGTGATACGATAATAATAGGCTTCCGTTGAGGTTTATGGTAGTGGCGCGGCGCCTGCGCGTGAGGGACACACTCACGCCGCCTGCGCCGTCGTCACCGTGCCGCGGTACTCCTTGAACAGCAGCAACGAGCTAGCTCCGTACGCCACAGTGTTGAAAATACCAAACACCTGTACAAACAAAATTATATTTTCACTTCAGTAGCTCAAACATGTAGGTTTTGCTGCGTGAAATCAGTGAGCAAAATGCGATTTTGCTCACTGAGTGAGACAAAGTAACTTTTTAATTTTTTTTTTCAGAAAGCCGCGATAATCTTATTCAGCCTTGGGTTAATCATACAATTCGAAACATTCACACTCTATCTCTTTCCCGCCATTAGAAAGAGAGAGAGACAAAGACCAGCCCTTTCGAAGTTCGGATTTTGAATTCGACCTCAAAGACAAACACGTTCGGAATTTCGTACTAACTAAAGAAATTTTGCAAAAAGAAAATTATGTCTTTTAATGTAATTTATTGAATTTTTAACTTATTGTTGTATTTAAACGAAAATAAGTATTTACTGCAAATAAAACTGATATTTAACTTGTAAATATTTATTTCTAGTTTCAGTAAATGTTAGGTTCGTAATATATTTTGAATAATAAAATATCATGGGTGCTATTTCCGAACACGCCTTAATTTAAATAAAATAGCGGGAATAAAATTTCGTGACTAGCGTACAGAGTTGAATAAGTTAAAAAATATTAATATAATCGTAAAATATGAGTGAAACTAGCGACGAGAACAGTATTTTAACACCGGAAGAGTTAAAATAACAAGTTATTAATGCAGAATTAAGTTTCCTACCTGAGAAGTGTCGTGAGAAATATCTGAAAGCATACCATGTCTTTAATGAATGGAGACTTACAAAGGGCGTAAGCAGTTTTTCGGAGAAGGTGTTGCTATCTTATTTTTTAGATTTTATAGAATTGGTATCTACCTACAATGTTAATTATTTTGATTCACAATAAATAGTTATTTCAATCTATTCCTGTTTATTATTTTATCTCCTAAAGTGTTCTCGCTGCTGAAGTGAAAAGTTATGTGTGTTACACGAGAGCAAAGTTTTTTTGCATCTCGTGCCTTTGAATCCCTCGCCACACTCAGGATTCAACTTTAGAATCACTCGCTACGCTCGTGATTCAATCGTTGAATCCTTCGCTTGCTCGGGATTCAAAATCAGCACTCGCAGCAAAAAACTGCTTTGCTCTCTTGTTGCACAAATAACTATTTACATTTTTTAAACAATGGTCCAAAATAACCGCTACTCGGAAAGGGCGATCAGCGTCATCAGTGACATTCTACGATCATTGCGGTCACCATTCTCTTCGCTCAGCGTGGTTAGTGATGACCAGTATGACCACAACTAAAACTTCCATTTAGTGCGAAACGCGTGTCGTTAGGTTCAGTTCTGGTTCCGGACTCAATAGTTTTGGAAGAACGAAGAACAATTGCAATTTACAATAGACTATCATATAATTATGCTACTTTACAAGTTCAACAATTTGGGTTTTCAATGATCCACTATCAAGCAGTGGCATGAGGCAAGGTCTGTCATGAGAAAATGTCACGTTGCTTTTGTTATCGGACATAAACATTCAAAACCCCTGATTTAGTTACTGTTACATAGTTAAGTTACTACCTACGAAAGTAAGTAGGTAGTCGATATGCAAATCAAAAATAGAAAGTAAGATTTCATTCGTTGACGTTCTCAAAGAAAACCACTAAATATACAACTATCTTCATTAATCTTATAGACTTCACTCGTATGTTCTAAATTATCTGCAATAAACCTACTTATTTATTTTTATTTTTCGATAATATCCATAATTTTTAATAGACCTTAGGTCATTCAAAGTAATTCATTCATTATTTTCTTAGTAATTCTATCTATAGATTCTAGACGGACCAATGGTGTTCTAAAGTTTATTGTTATAACGGTAGCGAAACTTATAAAGCTTTGTTTGATGTCTAGGAATCTTTTGAGCTTGGATTATTCTTCACCAAGCAACCATCCTAACCACCTCGTTAATTAGGGAGCAAACTGATGGTAACTGCGACAAATAAAGTAAAATTCGAACCCTTAAGTCAAAATGCAAACGGTATAACTAAATTCAATAAAAGCCCTTAAGGTTCTACACGGCCTTATAGATGGGAACAGACTAACTGATGACACTGAACCTATAACATAACATGAACCTTCTCACCTAAGGCACTGAGCATAAATTAATGCACTGAAGAACACGATTCAGGAGTGCTATAATTGACTATTGTTACTGCAGCCAGCCTGCTCCAGATATGGTCAACAATCTTTTGTGTACAATACTAAATACTATTGTCGTCAAGTAGAGGTAGCTCAACAGAAAATCATTAAAAAAGCATTGAGTAACTTTTAAATCTGATAACACATTTTAGGCATCTCAGACAATATTACAAAATACAAGAAGGGGCGAAAGTAATTTCACTATGTAAATGGCTGCCATTTGGCTGAAAATGAAAAAATTGGGTGATTGATGCACATTTGTGCCAGTTTTACGGCATTTTAAAGTGTTGCTCGGAAAACATTCTCCAAATTGGTGATTTCTTCTTAAATGTAGGTTTTCAAGACTTGCATTGTGTGTGATTTGTTGTGACCAACGTGAGATTTCAAAAAAGCCCATAGAAGAAGTCTTGCGCGTCAGATCTAGCGATCTCCATCCACCATCGCCCTTTTACCACCGGACAACCAGACGTACTGCAGCGTACTTGGTTGATATCCCGACGAGTCGCAGTCAGCGCTTCTCCTCCACTTTTAGTATGCACACAGCCAAAGTGTGGAATTCTCTGTGTTCCCCCCTCCCACATTTAACTCATCTGCCTTCAAATCAAGAGTGAACGAACATCTTCTGGGCTCGCTCGTTTCATCATAGACCTCATCTATTGCTTTCCATCAGGCGTGATCGTGGTCAAGAGCGAGCCCATTTAGCATTAAAAAAATATATAAAATCTGGCAGACCAATTCAAATCGATAAAACGGAAAATCACACGTCCCCAAAATTGGTGTTTGGATATCTCCATCGTTGCATGAGTTGTGTGGCTGTGTGTATCGCTCCATTGCATTGTCAACATTCACTATCTGTCTATAACACATTATGTATCAAATCACCATGACATTACAACGTCATTAGTAAAAATTAGGGCACATTCACATTATGACATTACTTTTGCCCCACCTTGTATGTAGGTAATTCATCATCATCATTTCAGCCGAAAGACGTCCACTGCTGGACATAGGCCTCCCCCAAATACCCCTACTTCGACCGGTTCTGTGCTTCTCGCATCCAACGGGTTCCTACGACCTTCAGAAGGTCGTCGGACCACCTTGAGGGAGGCCTTCCAACGCTACGTTTTCCGGTACGCGGTCGCCACTCCAGAAGCTTTCGGCCCCATCGGCCATCTGTTCTGCGAGCAATGTGCCCTGCCCACTGCCACTTAAGTTTGGCAATTCTTTGGGCTATGTCGGTTACTTTGGTTCTCCTACGGATCTCCTCATTCCTGATCCGATCACGTAGGGAAACTCCAATGTAGGTAATTGAGTTACCGAATTCAGAAGGTGTATCGTGAACCTGAAAAAAATCTCCATTTTCAGCGTTTACTAAATATCTTCTGGAGTCTTTTCAACGCTCTGGGATAATCATCATCATAACACTGGTTTGTCCTAGCATGGGGGCCATAGATCTTTTATTTTGTGCCAAGCTTGGAGTTGCCATGGAATTTCTTGCTCGTCTACTCTATTGAAACCTACTACGCTTTGGAGTGATTATTTCTGACCATTCTGACTAACCGACTCCTTTCACAATTCAAAAATGCCTGTAAATGGTTTAATTGAAACAAATGCTTTGAGTTTTAGCACTCATCACTTTTTGCACTCTTAAATTAAGTGTCACCACGATATCCGTGGTCACCACTGTATCTGTACTTACATCTTTATATCAAATAAATATTATTACAGCAGTCCACTGCTGGACATAAGCCTCCACAATCACACGCTCTGGGATAATGACGACAATCTATGTATTAATGATGATGATGGTTTGAAGATACTTACAGCAGCTGCTACATTGGCTCCATACCCATACGTGTAGTAGCCAGCCGTCGCTGCGAACAGGACTATGAAGGCGATCAGGTACATCAACGTTTCTATGCTTGTGCTGATCAGCTCCTGGAAGAACAAATATTATTTACGTTAGAACAGAATTTGAAACCATCACAAACAATAATTAATGAGTAGTTTTGGGACAACGACATTTGAATTACTGCAATGCCAGCGACACGTAGAAGATGAAAGAGGTACGTGTTCACATGACGTGCTACTAGGAAAGTGATGGTACAACATGGTGAGTATTCACTAGTATATATTTAATTTATGTATTTGGTAGGTACATTGATTGGGATGGCATTGATCGACTTTGATTAACAGTATTTTCTGCATTTGAATCTATCCTTCTTGAAATGTTTTATTCAAATATATGTAATATTTGAATACAGTGGTAAAAACAAACTAATTTCGGATAGTTAACGAACTTAATTTCTTAATCGATTAAGTAGCGGAAACATCGATCCCTGATTCAACTGTTATAAACCTACGTTTATAACTCTATACGATTTCTAATGACTGTACCTACGTACAGTCATTAGAAACCTGCATTTCCGTAAGTGAATAATTTTATAAAAATAAAATCATTCACCTACTGACTTTTACAGTTCTTCACTTTTACAGTTCGGCAGTGTGCACCAGGGAAACTGGTGCGTGGCTGGTTCTTAACTATACAAGTACTTACAGATAAAAGCCAGTTGATAGGGATTTTGAGCGCGTCCTTGATGCTAAGCAGGAACACGAAACTCCACATGAGCGTAGTGATGAAGCTGGTGACCGCAACGAACACAAACCACGTGGAGTACCATGGCGACGCCAGTGACATGCACAGGATGCCCAGGATCTGGAATAGAAAGAGTAAGCCTGGTCAAATATGATTCGTAAGTTGTTGATTGATATTATAGTCATTAATAGTTGTTGAATGATAGTCATACAATTGGATTTCCAAATGTTCTTGTTTTAATTTTATTATAGTGACCACGGTAGCCTCATCGTTCTTCATTCTCTTTTTGTATTAATATTTCGTTAAGTGTGCATAGTTTTGTATATTTAAGGATTATTGAAAGAACACATCCTACTCACCTGGGGGCCTAAAAAGGCCACTTTGGTGAATCACAAAAGGATAACATTATGAATCGTAATGGACAGTCAACTGTCAAGTTAATCGAATCAAACCCCATTGATGAAGAATTTTTGAGTTAAGTATTTTTTTTTGTCTGTGCTAAAATACTAATCAGTCCAATCCAAATCCAATCCCTATCTCTTTGATTATACCTATGTAGTGCAGCGAAAAAAAGAAAAACACGGACTGTCTTCGCTATATTTTGATTCATAACGTTATCCTTTTATGATTCGCCAAAGTGGCCTTTTTAGGCCCCCTGTTAGGTTTTAAGCCAACTCTGTTAGTGCTAGCTTAAAAAACCAAAAAACCTTAATTTTGTGAGGATATCGGACTACGTAAAAGTGAAATTGATGGCTCTCTGAAAAAAACTCATTTATATTTAGATACTAAACATAAGTGTAGACATCAGGTAATTTTTAGTTTTATTTAGTTCAAATTTTTAGTTTTTTTAAAAAAAAAAGTAGTTTTAGTTCAAAAAAAAAGGCTTTAATAATAAACTTAAATTTCAGTTAGAGCACAACTGTGTTTTTATTTCGAACCTGCACAAGGTAATTTGAATCTTGTTTTATTGTCAACGTGTGATATTATTTTTAGTTAAAAGTGTGCAATCTTATCAATCTTATCATCCAGCAGTTTTGATAAAAATGATCCCAGAGCATGACACGTCGTTGATCATAATTTTTTACTAGGTCGAACTAAAAATAATCATGCGCACAGCGAGCTGTAATTAAATAAAATATCTAAACGATGAAGAATTTTGCCATTGTCACAGAATCACAGAATAGTTACATGGTTAAGAAATACAATACAGCTATATAAAAAAGATATAATGTAGCTGTGCCAAACAATATAAGTAGGTACCTAGTCAATGACTAACACAGCAAAAGATATACCTATATGACATTGTTGTTTAGATTACGTATTTTTTATCGCAGGAACGATAACATTCCATAATATCAGTTTCACGTTCGAGGGGATTTTTTAGCTAGATTTTCTTTTGATTTTTTCCTGCAGGTGCATAATTAACTGTAAAGGTGCAACTACATAGATTGTGTTCGATCGATGCCCCCGATCGGTTAGATCGATCTATGCAATAACGTGCATGTCAGCCGGAGAACGTTCATAGGTCGACCATAGATAGACCATGTTGTGAGGCGATCAACATCAACTCCTGCGGCGCTGCTTGCTGGCACTCCATTTTACGCACTCCATTTTACGCACTCCATTTTACACACACCCTTTATTCATCGGTGCTAGTTTTGGCACAATGTGTATTTTTTCTAATAGCGCATTAACTTTTTGACTTGAGCTGCTGGGGGTGTTTTGTGATGTTAGATTTTTAGGTTACGAAGTAATTCTAAATCCCCTGTTGTTCTGTTTTTAAAATTATACACGTTTTACGTACTCACTGGCTTATTTTTGTAATTACTAATTTTGCAAACAAACTTTACGTAACAAGTCCGTTAAAATTAAGGAAACTGGTTTTCTGTTTGAGGCAAATGAGCTACAAAATGATGCCGGCGTCGTCTATATCGCTTGCGATTTCTATTTTATTCAAGTATTATATGTATATGTATTATTAATATGTAATAGATAATAGAATCTATAGAAATTCTCCAACTGAATACCTAGTATTAAATTACCTTTCAGCTATTTACTTGCGTTCTAATGCTCTTGCGTTGATGACAAATAACTTTGCTGTTATATCTACCTACCTAATGAAGCTAAATATGTGTCATTTGAAAATAACTTTTAACCAGCTCAAGGTAATAGATAAGCTAGCGGTAATACCCCAGTACCACTAGGACAACGGTGTCAGGTAAATGTGAACCATTAGCGTCCATAGGCGTCCATCGAAGAAGGCGGCAAGCGCGGGCGCAGGTAAGCGCGCGCGCCGCACCGCGCTCCGCTGTGCGACGGCCTCTACGAACCAAACCGGTTTGATATCGCGCGCGAACACGAACCCTCTGTCGCAATGCCCACTAACAGGTGTTGTTTGTAGAAATTCCATCCGATAACCAAACAGGCAAACATTGTCTTACAATATATTGCGACCGTCCCACCAAGATTATACTACACAAGCACTCTCCGTGAACGAAACATCATTAATTGCAAGCACAACTTAGGTGACATCCGCTCCACAAGTATAAATGTTTACGTACGTCCATACATTACTAAGGAGGGACGGAAATGTGTGTCAAATGAGGCACGTGCACAGTTGCATATAATATGGAGAAAGTGCGTCGCCGGGCGCAGCCGCGGGGCAAAGTTGTCGTGTGGACGTATACATATGTGACGCGACCGCCATACCGAGCTCTATCAATGGGTTCACAGACCATCATCGCTTTTACACGTTGCAGTCTCGCTCCAAATAACAAAACGTGGCCGGATGTCCGACACTACTGTATTCCGTATCTACATCTATTGACGAAAGTGCCACAAATAATAGGACACACCCACGGAATTTACATGGAAGTAGGGACAGCAGGCCAATACTGCACAGTCTTAGCACGAATAATTTCTCAAACTATCGTCACTTTCTAGTCTTTTAGACAAAACGTAAATCTGTGCTTAAAAAATCACTAAGTAGTTCTCCTTTACCCTAAAACTCGATTTGGACAGTTTTCACTCTACTGATTGACTGTTTACTGATCCAAATATCCAAATATTTAGGATTGGTTTTACGTAGGCGTTCGTGGAACGTATGCGCAACTCAGACACCGAGAATATGCCACATTTTTACACCAAAAACGTAACAGAAATGTTCACACTTTAGAAATAACCACTTTCAGGGACCGGAATCTAGTTTTAGAGAGCAATATTTTTTCGTCAAAAATTACGAACCTCCTACGCCGCTTCTACTGAGCTACGCCCCATGCGTAGCAACTGCGACAAAACTATGTAGGTACCGCTGCTACGAGGAGTCAACGCCGCGTCTACGGACCTTCATGTAGCGCTGCTACGCGGGGTCAACTGTTCGTCTACAGTCCTACGCTGCTTCGTAGCGCTGCCACGCTTAGTCAACGCTACATCTACGGACCTTCTACGCAGCTCCATCGTATCAGCAGCTACGTAGGTCAGAAAATCATCAGACTTTTTTTGTTGCTTCAACAACTCTTCATAATTTATTTTATTTTAGATTAGAAATATGTAATAATATTATTATGACTGTCCTCTCAATAATTATTAGTATTATGAAAAACTTTCTAAAAGTATTTGTGCCCTGAAAACTATCTCTGTTGATGTCTTTTTAATCAAAAGTGGTATATTCTTTCCATACTATAGATATATGTATGTTTTCTCGGTAATATTAACAAATAGTGTTACTCATTGCTTAGCTATACTTGCGTGTATATGTGCCGTTACTCTGATCCCATGTGGAGGTACAATGCGCAATTGCCCTTGAAGTTAATACCAATACAGAATGGCGGCTAATTAAAGTGCCTCCATCGATCCGTGCTTATTCTTAAGCCGTAGTTAACGTATTATTATTATTGCATTGAATTACATCGTTAAATGTTTCTGAATACCGTTGCATGACTATTGAGACATTGTTTGTAGAACAATATCCAGGGAAATGGACACAAACCGGTTAATAGTATAAAAATAACTGATGAATGCATTTGTCTGATACTGTTCCGTAAGTGGGGTGTTGTATCGGAGTCGATCCAGCAATGCAACGGTTGCGAAGTGAAAATGCAATCAAGTAACATAACATTGGGGTCAATGGGTGCGTGCGGCGCGGCGTGGCGGCGCGGCGTGGCGGCCAACTTGCCCAAACACTGTCTAGTCCGTAGGCGGTTCATTGACCATACTTCCGCATAGAGATCAAAATGGACTTCGTGAAATGGAAACCGATTAGTAAACCTTTAGACTTAACTTTCACCTAGTTAGCAACTTACCGATGTATTTATTAAACTTGACTTTTTTTTAACAAACTAAATATTCTATATAAATTTATTATTAATTTGCTAATGAAATTTATTATTAATTTAATATACTACATATTAAATTAATAATAAATTTCATTAGCGTAAATAGTATTCAAGATAACCACAAAAATGCCAAGTCGTTAGACTCGTCGCTATAATCTGTAATTATTTCGTATTATGTAGGTACTTAAATATAAAGTTATATTCATTAAAAAACCAGTTAGACAACTGCATTACGTAAGTTGGACTATTGTTATAAACGAAATGCCTAGTCAGGTGGAATTGAATTTTTATTTATTTTTCTAGCGCTCAGAAGACGAATGCTTCCTTGTAGAGTCGGTAACATTCAATTATCATATACATATACAATGATCAACATCATTGTATATTTGATAATTGAATACATAGATCTTGACAGATAATATTATAAAATAACATTAAATATACCCACATACCTAACAACATGCCAATCGTCGCCGATTTGACGTTGCGAGTGAATATTAATTTGGTGCTCGCTCACGCTCAAGAAAATGACGCAATCCCCAGATCTAGTCAGACTTCGATTTAAGCAAGCCAAGTGCCTGGCCACCAATTGAGTCGCCTAGTTTAATGGTAGCTACGAATGGCATTCTAAACAACTAGATATCCTACTGTAACAACCTGCGTGTCTCCGCATTCTTCACTACTTAGGTATACCTATTTCAACTTTATTCCAGTCAGTACCTACCTACTCAATAACCTTTTACATATCGGCTTTGACCGCAGCTTGAACTTTGTTAATATTGATTTCTACAAAAGCACAAAAGCCAACACGAACAGAATGATTTTAAAAGAAAGTTATTTCAATTTCGTTGACCTTGATTTCGCAACCGTGACTGTTGAGTGTACGACAACGCGGCATGGAATCATGGATTGACGAAAGCGATGTTTACTAACAGATGAACACAGTAACATAAAAACTGGCCTGCTTGCAAGGGGAATAATAGATCGAGAATTACGTTGGATACTCATTAAATATTGAAGTCATGAATACGTATTACGTGTCTTTTCCTTGTGACCTTCGGCAACTAATACGAAAACTACACAGTTATACGTAAACACACACATAGGTACTTACAAATTACATAGTAAACAACATAAATGAAGCATGCGATGAAATAACGCTGTATTGGTCTGATGAGTTTAAACTAAGTCACATCAGCAATGACTTGAGAAGCTTGGTTGTAGCTGTGGAGCAAACAATAGGCACTCGCTGTGTTACATTCACAGGGAAATGTGCTCGGTGTGAATATATAACGTCGCGGTTGGTTGACATCAATCCAAGCAGACTACAGGGCCGCTGTTGTTAAAACAGAACTATTAATTCAAAAATCTCATTCATATTAATTCGAAGCGGTTAGCAACGGTAGCAAGCATTGGACAAATGTTGTTTAACTTATTAATAGGGTTTAAGTTCAATTAAGTCACAACTCATATTTTTAAAGATGTAAGGCGTAGAAACAAAAAAAAATTAAGAAGCAACATTCAGTGTACACAAAAAAGAACCTAGATATACATAGTCAATAGTCAAGTGAATCGCTAAGTAGGTACATCTCGGAAGCGCTTGAAAATAACATGTAACATTCGGAATACCTATTTTAATATTGACCTAGGTTATGTTTAGTATGTACCTGCAGGTCAAGTTTTGATTAGTAGGTACCATCAACAAAGTAAAGAACATACTATAAGTACATACTTATATGTAATCATACAAGTGCCTAACTACATTCCTTTTAATTAAAAAATTAAACCCAAGGCTGAGAGGATCAGTAACTCAATAGAGGCGATTTGAGAGGTGTTGGAAGTCAAAAGTCAGAGGTCACATAACGAATACGTCGAGGATCTTCTAGACTAATTGATGAAGATGAAAGTACACGAAATATACAATAATCTTACGAGTACCTACACATAACACTGTCTTGTTCTCCTTGCTGGAGTATGAAAACGTTTTTATTAAAATGTATGTTTGAAGTTGTCTATGATCTCCATGACCCGTTTTCTCGGACGATGTTAACAAGAAAAATAAGAGAACAACAGATGAGCGTCCTCCCAAAATAACCGACCGTGCTGTAGCGGCAGACAAATATAAACTGTTGTATAGACGAGATTAAAGCCATGACATAATCAAAGATAACACGAGTGACAGCTTTCTCCTGCACAATACGACCCCAACGCGCAACGCCGTGAGCCTTGTCAGCAAAAACATTTACCAACTTTAAATTATTGATAACTACGCAACAAAATTGACTGACAGTTATTAAATGGTGCTCATTCGTAATAACATTCATTCAGAGTTGTTAAAATATTATTCAGCACATCATACTGAAATATAGCATTGACTCTATTTACAGAATGCGCGCTGTGATAATTTGCGCTAAGTGTGTTATATCATACTGTTGGTTTTCTTTTGTAAATACGAACCTATTACCAAGTTAAGACTTTCCTGTATACACTGTTGCTTTACATGCATACCATTGCAGTACAATTGAACTAAGCGTTTAGGTGTGTCGCAAGCTAGCGTATACAATGCGAAAATTTCAAAACACATTTTTGTGTTAGACGTGAGTATGTAACAGGTAGTTATTCTATGATGTTAACCGTGTTCTTAGATATGGATTTTTACAAACAAATAACAATGTTTCAGTTTAATGGAAGTGCCAAGCTTTGTTCTTAGCAACAGTCTTGTTTGGGGTGGGAAACTAAAAAAACACGTAAGTATAGGCGACTTGATTATGGGATTTTAGAATCCTTATAGGTACTATAGATTCCTATCCTCCTAGCTTGATAGTGTATGAAAGATCACAGACTGTCAAATCGTCGCCAAATTATAAAATACGGACTCTTTGGAACAGACGATGCTGAACTTTTAAGAAAGAAAGTAAGCAAAGAGAAAACTATCCTATCGAATTGCGTAAGCAACTCATTAAACTTTCAACCTAGACGTAGTGGGGTTTAGTTTTTGAGGTAAACTATGTCTGACTAGTGAAAACGATTATGAATACACGCACTTCACGCAAGTACACGTTATTGAGCGATTGAAATGATGGGAAAACGACAAGTTGTCACACCGGCCCGCGTCGACTCAAAGACGCGTAGGTACGAGGCTGACCGGCCATGGCAGACCACATGTTGACAGTACTACTTTCATTTTGATGCCAACTTTCACCTGATGTCGCTCTCGAATAAGCTATGAATGCAAAATTTTAATCGTCAGTTAAATTAATATGCTTGTTATTTTTTGCTTAATACATATTCCAATCGATATTGCTTGTTCCGTTCATTCTAGTGTCTTTCTCCACCTTTTCCTGTTTATATAGAAGCAACATTCGCCAAATTATTCAATTCCTTAAGTTTTCAACTAGCATTACAACCTGAAACCGATATTATCGAATCCACGAATGATTTGAACAATGGCACACATTGTTTGATAACATGTTTCGACTGCTTTATCGTCGAAAGATATTTTGCCATTATATTTTTATTTACAAGCGTACCTACCTACCAACTTTTGTACAAAAACAAAGAAAAAAAAATGCAATTAGAGAGATTAATTGGAATAAGACGCAGTGGCGCTATCAATATCTATTAAGTGAGTACCAAACGGCTTGTAAAAACCCAATCTGAAAGTTTTTGCAGTCCCTGCCCAACGTGTCATGAAGGGTTAAAAACATTTTAAAAAGTACTTAATTTAAAAAAAAACTAAAAATCCCGACTGAGGTAAAAAAACTTAAGTTGAAAAATCTGAAACAAGCCCATTTTAAATTAAATAAAAGTTGGAAGCAAGCGGGACCCATTTGAATTTGAAAATATAATAAAAATGGTATGGGGTCCCGCCTGCTTTTCAGTTTTTTTCAACTTAAGTTTTTTACCGCAGTCAGGTTTTTTAGTTTTTTTAATCACATTTTTTTTTTTATTTCCATCTTTTAAGTTTAAAAATGTGAAAGATTTCGCAGACGATTTCTTGGTATGTGTTTTTTACGATTTGTCACTTCGAATTACTTTTAACCATATAAGTTGTATATATTTTTGTAATCGCCTTTTAAAACCCTTCATTTTGTTATCCCACTGAATGGTATTAGAAGAAAAGAAAAAAATTCGAACTCCACAATATGGCACCCCAAATCCACCATTTTACTATGCTTTTTATTTTAATGTAGCCAGTGACACTCGCGCTATCAAGACAAATCTAAAGACATATAATTTCTCAAAATCCGTTCATTCGTTTAGAAGTTACGAGGGAACAAAGAAACGGACATACATACAGGTCAAACACATAACCCTCCTTTTGGGCTTCGCCGCAGTCAGGTAAAAATACAGCTTTGATGCTGGTTCAATCAATCAACTCAGCCTATTGCAGTCCACTGCTGGACATAGGCCTCTCCCAGACTGCGCCACAGCACCCTGTCCTCCGCCTTCCGCATCCACTCTACCCCAGCCACCTTCTTTAGGTCGTCCATCCATCTAGCTGGGTGGCGTCCCACACTACATTTGCCGATACGCGGTCTCCACTCCAGAACTCGTCTGCTCCACCGGCCATCGGTCTTTCGACAGACATGGCCAGCCCACTGTGCTTACTCAGCAAGCTATGTCGGTAACTCCAGTTCTTTTCCGGATAATTTCATTCCTGATTTTATCCTTCAAAGAGACTCTGAGCATAGCTCGCTCCATAGCGCGCTGAGCGACCTTGAATTTGTGGAACAGCCCGACCGTCACTGTCCACGTTTCAGCACCGTATGTCATGACGGGCAGGACGCACTGGTTGAAGACCTTAGTCGGGATAGGCGACGATAAGACTTGACGGAGTTTTCCAAATGCTGCCCAACCTAACTGGATCCTTCTGTCGGCCTCTTTCTCAAAGTTGTGCCTACCGAGCTGGATGACTTGCCCTAGGTAGACATAATCCTTCACAACTTCGAGAAGCGACCCTTCGATGTGGATTGGACAAAAGTCATGTACAATTCGCACGTCTTGCCGAGGCAAGACGTGCGAATTGTACATGACTTTTGTCTTGTCCAAATTCATGCCGAGGCCTACCCACCGGGAGGCTCCATTTAGGCTGTGCAACATTTGGTGTAGCTGTTCCAGCGTCTCTGCCATTATGACGATGTCATCGGCAAATCGAAGATGTGAGATATACTCGCCGTTCACGTTGATACCCTGTCCAGTTCAGTCCAGCGTCTTGAAGACGTCTCCCAAAGCGTTGGTAAACAATTCAGGGGATATTACAGCTGTCACACCCCCCTGAGCAGTTAGATGGGGCTAGTTTTCTGATCCTGGATCTGGACAGTCAACGTTGCAGCGTCATACATAACTGATGCTTGTTACTTCCTTGAAAATCCATTCTTTTAACAAAACAGATGGTTGCCTGTAACCCATGATGAATGACAGATAATTACAATCAGTTTAATGACGAGGGAGAGTAGCCTTTAGAAGACGATATAAGGGAGGGATGAAGCTATCGAACAAACATTATGTTACTACTCTTATTCGAACTATTTCCGATACGAACTAAAGCTATAACTAGGAATCTATTTCAATCTTAAACAATAGCAGAGTTTATTTGTACAGTATGTACATAGGTAACTGTAATTTTACCCAGATTTGATATAATATGGTAAGTACTTTTAAGGTCTCCAACGATGTCCTAGAAGTGTACTTTTGTATGTCAGTATATTGATATATATTATATACATATTTACCTCAACTCATAAGCAACCTTTGAAGAAGTTAAAAGCTTACCTATTGAGATTTTCGATAAATTCTACACATCAGTCGAAGCATAGTTCATCACGGTTGATCACAGAACCCTAACACAATAGAGAAACTTGCCGTGTTTACAGAAATCGAAAGGAATGATACAGACAAAAACCTTAACAACATTAATGCAAAGACTGTGTATATGTGTCATCGTTTGCTTATTCATGGATATTCATAGAATGTTACGTAAACTTTGCAAATATATAATATATGAAGGCACATTTAATAATACGTACTTACTTGTTTTTCGTTAATATAGTACCAGATAAAAATGAGGGAAACGCGAGCTTATCTCCGGTAACAGTGCCAACTGTTTTTAGGTTTTTATCGCGATTTTTGCGGGTAACTACTTCAAATTCCGGTTGAATGGGGTTTTTCAATTTATCTGTCGGGAGGTTTTAAATTTGAATTCACAGTTACAAGACGGAGGGAATTCGAGGGTTTAGAAATATTTAAACTAACGTTACGCTGGCTACACAGAAGAGCTCATATGAAACGCCATTGTTTAATTTAAACCCAGTACTATATTGTCTACCTTAGGGTATCGTATATTTCTATCCCTCAGTTTATCGTTCAACGATAGTGCCGCCAAACGCTAAGGTCATAGTTGAATGACATTTCTAGCTTTAACTGTAACAAAGTTTATAACCGACTGAATTTCAGATAACAATCTGTAGCTAATATTAGTTGTTTGATTAGCTGATAACCAGTGTACGAACGTTATATATTTGTTCCTGCAGTAGGTACCTACCTACGGATTCGATTGCAAACACATAAAATCAATACCTATCGTCGCGTCGGTAAGTATGGGTGTTGTGTAAGGAACTTTGCCCTTCGGGTGTCTGGGTATCATACCACCAAAGTAATTTTCCGATATCAACAATTCAGCACTTGCGGCAAGTAAAAAAGGGACGTATTAACCACTTCGTCTTCTTTTCTAAAATAATCATCAACTATGTATATCGGAGTAAAAAAGAGGTGGTTGAAGAACATGACCTCCAGAAGTCATATGGATCCATGTCCACAACAACTTAGCAAAACAACAAGATACCTATTTCTCTAGCTTTCATTGTAGGTATAATCCAACAGGATAAGTTAATAAGAGCTCCAATTAGAACAATTAATCTAATTGAAGCCAAAGACGAGCAAGGGGAAGTAAATAATACCTATGACGCGACTCTCGTGACGTGACTCATCAAAACTTGTTGCTAGCTTGCATTCGCTGTAATGCTATCATTGCACTTATTCTAGTGATGGTGATATTGATGACGTCGCAGATTTTGTAAAACAGGTAGCCTAACTGAACAAGCATAATCGATTTCCAAAGTACAGTACCCGGCGTAAAATTTTGCATATCGACTTTTGGAAAGAGACAATCGGCTAATTTCGGCTTCGTAGAGCGTTATCTCTGTCGCACGAAATACAAACAGTCCGGTATCTATTAGGTGCTGTTAAAACAATTATGATTTGCTTCTTTTGATAATTATTTTTATTCTTTGTATAAAATACAAAAAAAGGTATCTGATTATCGGAGATAAGTTGCGTCGCTGATGAGTCCTGTCGGCGAAGTGTCCTGTCGGCGAAGAGTCCCGTCGAAGTAAAGTCTTGTCGGTGTTCAGAGTGTCGGCGTAGTGTCTGTCGGCGTTTATTCGTACACTCCCTAGTGTACGACTAAACGCCGACAGACACTTTTATACCTACCTACCTAAAATACTTACCAAATCACTATGCTTCACGATCATTTCATCATTCAGAAGAAGCCTTAGCTTGGCGTTAAAAAATAGAAAATATTTCTCCTCACAACGAAATAAAGATTACGTCTTCAAGGGAGCATTGTAGTGTGCTTATATAATAGATATTAATCCTACTTATATGGCTAACTGTATTATTGGAGCAGAGGCAAGGACGGACGATGATATCAGTGTGCAGAGCCCGAGTAGGCGAAGGCAACTCACGCCCAGTCAAAATATGACGAATCCTGCGTATTAAAGTTCAAATAAGGCGATACTTTTAGTAGTAGGTACTAGGGATGTTACGGAGCTTCGGTTCCGATTCCGAAAAGTCGGAACTTCCGATTAATTTTACACCTCCGATTCCGATTTCGGTTCCGATAATTTTGAATCGGAGTTAGACCGAAGTTCGAAACGCAGCGATACACGTGACTAGAGCGCCTACAAAAAAGTTTTAACTTGTCACCAGGGTAATGTTTGTTTATTTTATACACGCTCGCGCTCACAAAGTCTCAGTTTATTGTTTTGTTTGTGGATGTTAGAAGAAATAGAAGAAAGATGTTTTAAGGGGAGGCCCCTTAACACATCTTTCTTCTACTCCGCCCCGGTTCCGGTTCCGATTCCGGTTCCGATTCCAGTTCCGATTCCGGTTCCGATTCCGATCAATCAAATTTAAAACCTCCGATTCCGGTTCCGGTTCCGGTAAAACGACATCCGTAACATCTCTAGTAGGTACTACCTTATCGTTCCGAGAACTGACTAACCATTTCAAGGCCGCAAAGGTGAAATGAAGAATGACAATTCTCAGTGACGTACCAAGTACCTACGGCCTTGGAAATTTACGTGTCACAGGTAGAGAAATGCAAAATGCGCGATGATTGTTTTTCTGTTCTAAGTAGGTATAAGATAGTGTCCTAAGGAGATTAATTAACTAATTAATCAATAATGATAAACTACAATATGCTAGCAGTTTTCCTCGTTTCATTCAACAGCGCTCTGGATTAAGCGTCACATAGCTGCTCTACATGGTCCCGGCCATTGTAAGAAAACAACATTTTAACAATCAAAGTACAGACTGCAGCACATCAACCTACTACAATCTGTCAAATTTCTTTAATAGATTTTCAACTTTATCGCTAAAGCATAAGGTTCAAAGTTGATTGTGAAAATTTGACAGTTTCGGGTAGCTTTATGTGCTGGCGTGTGTACAATATCAGCGAATTCAAAATATTCACAATAAAAATACCAGAAATACTCGCTATGACTAAGTCACTGACTTATTATTATCGATATCGTGTAAGATTATGGATAGCATATGTTGTATTAAGATAGCAAACATAATCTATAGAATAAACAGAAATACAAAGAAATAATATAACAAAGGGTCTAAACAGACAGACTGCATTTGAACTGCAGGCCAGCTGCAACATCGCAGTTTGGATGCAGTTGACAGAACTAGATTTTGAAGCAGTTAACACAACTGCATCCAAACTGCGATGTTGCAGCTGAAATACAGTCCGTCTGTTTAGACCCTTACTCATCTACCTACGTTAACATTAGACAAACCTTAGAACCCCAAATTAGTACCCCTTAATTACCAATCAACTTGTAAAGTCATTTGAAATCGATTAAGTAATTATTAGATGTAAAATGACTTCATCTGTGATGAGACGTAGTAAATCAGGAAACCTTTTCTATAATTTATATATTTTATATATTTTAGTGAATAACTACACGTTACAAGAATGTGTAATACAAATAAGTAGTTAGATACTTAACTGTAAGTAGGTCCTTATTTACCTCCTGGGATTTGGCCCAGTAGCTTTAGGGAAGTGCGATTGTAAGTACGATGCAAATAATAAAATAACTTATGTTTTATTAATAATCCATACTAATATTATAAATGCGAAAGTGTGTCTGTCTGTCTGTCTATTACCTCTTCACGCTTATACCACTGAACCGATTTAGATGAAATTTGGTATAGAGATAGGTCCGGGAAAGGACATAGGATAGTTTTTATCCCGATATTCCCATGGGATCGACACTTACTACGGGTGAAACCGTGGGGCGCTGCTATGCACTTCGTGCGGTTAATTAAATACAACCCACCTACAACTACATGAATTCAACATTGCGGTCTGCTATGCACTTGTTTCCCTTTACTTAAAAGGCCCGATTTTACCTTACCAGAAAATATTTTGTATAATTCTATATAGTTCTAGATTAGGTGAGCCGTTCCTGGATTGGCGGCTGCCTCTAGATAGTTTTGATTTTAGGAGAGCCTGGGCTGCTCTACCATATCATACCATACCAGCAGGTACAGTAGTATTTCTTACAGACTTTTTTCATAAAAATGCGGGAGTAGTCGCAGAACCCATGACAGAGGCCTACCTTCCTTGTATAGCCTTATTTGCCATAGTCTAGAGGGAAACTTTTTTGAGATTCGTTTGACCCATAGAACGTTAATCCCATTTCTTCTTTACCAATTTAATCTATAATGGGTCCATTCTTAATTAAAGAATATAATTATATTTAAGAGAATCATATGCAACTGCACGGCATACACACGCTTCGGGTGGAATATACATAGGTACTGATTCAATACTAGTTGTTTCATAGCGTTGGTGAATGGAGGAGTAGGATTATCACGCCTCCTCCGCAAGTGACTCGGCAGTCGTAAGTACAACCTGCGCCGTCAGCCCCCGCTAGCCGCGCCCCGCTGGCTGCCAACTGACCTCCACGACACCAAAAAGCATTCTCAGCGACAATATGCAACGTTTTATGGCCTCGATAACTCATATTATGCATAAAATACATTAAGCTTGTGTACACGCTCTCACGGTACGAGCGTCGGCGTCGAACGCGAGCGCCCGTAACTTTAATGACACACCTAACTAACCTAACTTAGGAGATGTTGAATATAAAATTACTGTCAGCATCATTCCTCACCTCCACACTTTAAATCCAGCTTTTTGTAGTTAACTAGAACGTATAGATATAAGGTACTACCGTACTAGGTAGTTACGGTACTGTACCGATGCTGTAAGAGGTAGCGTTAGTAAATTCATTAGATGGCCAATAAAATGCTATCCAATCAATTAGTATATAAGGAAACTGGAGTAAGTGTGAACATACATAGTTATACAACTTAGGTATACATAGTTTGTAACTAATTTGTAAAAGTATTGAGGACAACTTTCTTGTAATAACTTTTAATCGAAAATCTATTAAAAGTTCTTTACCCAGGAATTAATCAGACTTGAATAACATCTATATCGCTGTTATTCAGCTTAATTAATTAAATTAGATTTTTTTTAAATAGGTACTTACAAGTTGTATTATTTTTAAAAGGCCCGGTGGAGTTTTGAAATAGTTAATGTCGATTTTAATCCAATCCAGCGCGCCGCCTTGCTGCTGAGATGGAGGTGCAGTTGGTTTGTTGTGTTCCGTAGTCACCACTGTCTCGGGCGCCATCATTATTTGAATTATAGGTTCGTTTTAAAAAGTTGAGTTTTTGTGTGTAGATCACGAGCACTGCCACTATAATATTTAGTACACTGTGGACGCGGCACACATTTTCGTCCGTCGATAGCGAGCGTAGTATCGTCCGTGCAGCGCACAACTGTCGAGCGGAACCAAAAGTGGCGGGACTGCCGCCGCGGGGAACAAGAATGGTGGTGATGGCGTTTGTGCGCCACAACTGCCACAAGTCCGACCTACCCGGTGCGGTGACGGAATGCTACGCATATTATTAGGTAGTTATGTAGGTGCTCATATGTGTGTCGCGAACAGAAAAAGGCAAGTAGCTACATAAAACACTAACCATTTAGCAATATATTACATACGAACACAGGCTAAGTGGATACAAATAAACTATCTCAATACACACCTTCCTTGACTACTCATAAGATTTTTTTATGTTGTATTACGGTCACTTCAACTTACAATGTAATGCAAGCCAGGTTCAAAACGCTAACCATCTGGGCATCACGGGCCCAAGTATACGGATATAGAAACTATAGAGGGATCTTCATTCATATTGATGAATTATAAAGTTATGAATTAAAAGCTACAAGATCATAGAAAGGTTTTGTAAGTAGCCAATACCATGCCATAGGGGAAAACTGAAGGAACAGCAGAGTTTAGAACGCTGACGCTTCTAAAGTTCTAAGAGTAGGGCCAAGAAAGACTCAGAATATTACTGGCAAAACAACAATATTTATGAGAAAAATACAAAATAAACCGGGAACGTTGTGGATTGGTGCTGCTGCAGTCCCTTCGCTTTCAAAGAGGGATGTTAACATATTTTTAACACCCTTGCTCGTAAAGCTGATGTAATTCCACCGGTTTTGAATATGTAAAGAGGGTCATAAAAAACGCGTGTGTTACCAAAGCAAATAGTTAAGTTATAGTCCATACAAATTCCATAACAGCATTATTTGCCATTTCAAATTTGGAACTGATCGCCGCCGCACGACTCCAGCTAGTGAGCAGCGCGCTGTTGCTATTCAAATTTCAAACTAATCGCCGCGCGGCGCCAGTCAGTAGGCAGCGCTAGCGCGCTGTTAAAATGGCGGGAAAGCAACAGTGTGCATGAATTCACAGATTGAGTTTATTTAAAATAAAAAAAAAAACAGTTTATTCGGTAATTTAAAGATTCCATCCAAAACAAAGCAAATATAAGTGCCAAAATAACTCAGACAATAAATTTGGAGCCACAAACGAAGAAGTTTTGCCCTGAGCCGCGCCCCTCTTCTACTGATGATACTTTTTTATTACAAACTAATGACGAATTACAATGCTCTTCTGCCGCCTTTCAAGAAGTTTCGTCGTCTCCAACATTTACCCTAACACAAAACAATAACATTATGAATAGTAATAATAATAATAAAAACATAATTAAAAAACCAACTACAACTACGTATCATTTTAACTATGTTTAACAATTGTAATTTTACTAACTGTTTCAATAATTAAAAATGAACAAAATATAAAATGTTTTTTTTCAGTTTCCTCGCAAATGTGTTAAAAAACGTCGTACGATATACGTGCGTATGGTTATAACATGCTCGGCTCAATTACGCCCTCGCCTTCGGCTCGGGCTGAAATTCCGCCTCGCATGTTATAACCATCTTTACGCACTAATATCGTAATGTACTATTAAATACCCTCAAAAGAACAAGCGGGTGATTTGATTCGAGTCCCGTTTACTAAACACTTGAAGACGCCAACGCCATCTATTGTTAAATCTTAGAACTCTTTTTTTTCTGTTTATTTATTTAGGGACATTTATGATCGCAATGCGTATGTCAGTCCCATCGTAACCTAAATACTCATTTCTCATATCTCTCAAGGAGTAGTCGTAATTCGAAAAAAATAAAAAAGAGTGTCTCGAAAAGAGAAGGTAAACGCCAACGCTAGACAAGTATTGCCCCTGAGGAATCTTTAGCGATTAATATATATCTTTTAGACCTAAATACTGTTACTGTTACATAGCTAGATAAAGGCTACACCCACGGCTACACCACATGCTTATACCTTCTTGCTATAAGGTAGATTACGGGTCACTGCCTCTCACAGAGATGTCTATCAGACTATCACGAAAATCAACGACAAGCAAAAATAAATAATGCGTGTCAAGTGATCCGATTGCGATTGGCTGTTGGCAATTAGGATAACCAATTACAGCAGATGACATGCGCTTGACAATAATATATGTTTTATTCATTTTTGTGTAGATCGGTCCTAACCGGGCGTAAATCCTGGGATTTAACATTATATTAATTGTGTGATGCATAAAACGATTGGTACAGACGCCAGCACATCAAGCTACTATAATCTGTCAAATTTCTTTAATAGATTTTCAACTTTATCGCTAGAATATAAGGCTCAAAGTTGATTAGGAAAATTTGACAGTTTCGGGTAGCTTGATGTGCTGGCGTCTGTACATAACTCGATCCAAAAAAAATTGTATAAGTATTGTTGTCTAAGGATGATGGATGAAACAAATCAGCGTACACTCGACTGAATCCATTCCCTGCCTGGAGTGATCTCGTTGCTTCATGCAGGTGAATTGTTGTTCTAAAGAAACTAATTTCCCATTCAGTAGGCAATCGTGTCTACTGGACGAGGTAAATGTATGAAAAAAAAAACTGGATAGAATAGAATAGAATACTCTTTATAGGTACACCATATAAATTACAGACATAAATAATTATAAAAAATTAGAAACTGTACAAAGGGTGACACAATGGGCGATAGGATATGGGATGGATAGGTAGGTACATAATCAGCCTATAATGTTCCCACTGCCGGGACACAGGCCTCCTCCCTGTGAGAGGGTGGGCTGTAATCCACCACGTGGGCCCAGCGGGGGTTGGTAGATGTCACATGTCTTCGAATTTTTGGTTCTAGGACATGCCGGTTTCCTCACGATGTTTTTCTTCACCGTTTTGAAAGCAGTGGTGATGAATTAATAATTAACACAAAGAAGCGCCTGTCAGGATTCGAACCAACGACCTAGAACTCGTAAGTCGCCAATGGGCCACCACTGCTCACGCACTGCGAAAAAAAACAGCATTAACCTATACTCCATTCGAAATAAGGTTAGACATAAACTTTTTTCACAGTCCGTTCAACCGATTTCGACGGAAAGAATTTATGTAACGAAACTAAAACAGATAAATTCATATGGAAGTCGGGGTACCGTTCTGTGGAACACCTTCAATTCTATGAGGTCCCCCGACTGCCATATATTGTTGTATTATGATATAAAAAGTTTTATTATAATCTAGAATAAAAGAAAAGAAAAAAATAACCAACAAACGATAAGGGCGCCACTGCGCGGTCGGCGTTTAGTCGGCGCCCCCATGGGTTTTTGCAAAATTTTTTTTTTACCTTTTGTGTTCTATTTGTGGCTATTTTTTCATAGTGTTTTTATTATTTATTTATAGAAGAACCAACAGCTATAACAGAAGCATAACAATAGTATATGAGGCATAAAGTCAATTACAGATTCTCACGGATAAAAACAGAAAATATAGTAGAAATCTTAGGATCACTAACAAGGACTATAAAAGGGAACACAAATATAAGGTATATAAGCACTATGCACTTTTAAAAAAGCGTTCAGCCGAGTGCCTGCAGAATAGGTTCTGATGCTAAATGGGTCAAATGAGAACTCTTTGCAAAGAATATTACAAGTCCTTACTCGCTCGCACCAAGTTTTGCCTGTAGTTAGAAGAGGAAAAAGGAATGGAAATAGGCGGATTAAGAGATCTAGTTTATAAAGTGGGACTGCGACACTATTCCATTCGTAAATGTACCAGTCATCACTCCACTTTCCTCATCAATCTAGGGCATTGATCAGACATAAAAATAATTTTCAAGTTTTTAGTTTTCATTTCGTTAGTTAATATTCCTCATTCCCTTTCAATATAGTGTACAGTATTCTTCTTGTCAAGCCCTTTCATTTGATACCTATATTGAAGTTGTGAAAAAACAATGTAATGGGTCATGTATGAAAATATTAAATTGTCTCGATTTTTTTTCTGCACTTATGAATAAGCTAATACTATCTACAAAAAAAGTATCAGATTTATCTGATTAGTATTTCCAGAGAAATAAATTAAATTCTGTTAGAGGCGGCCATCGAAGTAACCCACGGATTTTTATTCAATTTCCTTAGCCTACTCAATTAAAAAGTAAAAACTGTAGATAATCTGTACCGTCTGACATTCATCCATCATAACAAAGGTCTCTCAAAATCTAATCCAGTGTCCAAAGCGTGGGGGTCGTCGCGAAGGCAGTCGAAATCTAATCCAGTATTCAAAGCGTGAGGGTCGTCGTAAAGATATATTATCCATAAAATCGCAAACAAACACAAAGCAAGAGGTGAAAAGTGAGGTTATGTTATGACAAATTGACAAGTTATGATTATCTACAGTTTTTACTTTTTAATTGAGTAGGCTAAGGAAATTGAATAAAAATCCGTGGGTTACTGTCGATGGCCGCCTCTAACAGAATTTAATTTATTTCTCTGGAAATACTAATCAGATAAATCTGATACTTTTTTTGTAGATAGTATTAGCTTATTCATAAGTGCAGAAAAAAAATCGAGACAATTTAATATTTTCATACATGACCCATTCGCCATTTTGTCGTGGCGGCCATCTTGGATTTGAAATTTATCATAGTGTATAGTATTCTACTAGTCAAGACCTTTCATTTGATACCTGAGGGAGTTGTTAAAAAAATATGTAATCCGCCAGTCTCAGAACTAGTAACAAACAGGGTGAAGTAGGGTCAGAGGGTGGAGATAGTTGAAAAAGAATGTTAATAATAAGGGGGGGGGGGGGGCATTATTGAGTGTGCAAGTCACGCCCTGCTATTTTATCCGTGTATTTATAAAACATTGATCAGGCAGGGGTTCTTGGTAACAAGTCCACTTTAGCCATCCAAACCCATAGTCCAACTTTTTATTTTTCCATATCCTGCAATACTCCTACAACTGGGGGTTTTCCTTCGGTGCACTTGCATAGTGCATACAGGGATCCGGATAATCGTCGGTTGGTGCTGCATTTCATTAAAATTTCGTTAGGGGCCTCTGCGAGTTGGCTTCGGCACCTCGTACGCCTTCCAAAGGACCGGAACCGCATGGTCCCGAGTTATGTATAAAAAATGGAATAACATTTAAAAGTCACAAATGTAGCCATATAAACATAGTATTATGGTTACAATTGGACACAAAGTAAGGTTTTAAAACTGTAGGTAATTCAATATACACAAAAACATGTTATAGGATTGATATTTCAAAAGCCATCAACTTTCATCTGAGAAAGAAATATTCGTAGGTGCTCCATGGACCAATATTGCAGTTTCACAGCTTGTCTGATAAAAGTTAACGCACTAATGGGCAATTTTCTGACGCTAACAGAAAACCAGCCCATAAAGAAGTAATTAAAAAATAAAACATTTATAACTGGTAGTGGCTTAAGCCTTTCATGCAAGAGGTTGTGGGTTCAATTCCAGACAAGTACCATTGTGACTTTCATTCTTAAGTAATTTTTGATTAATCTTTGTACGCGACGATAGGTCGTGGTGGAGCAAAATGAATGATAGCGGACTGTATTTAACAAGTATAATGGTATTAATAAAAGAAATAAAATTACAACGGTCGGTTCAATAAGACAAGGAAAATGATTAAGACGCGTAAGCGCAGCCGTGCACGGAGGAGAGCGACAGCCGACTCCCCGCTGTCCCCGCAACCCTCGTTCACTGCCGCCAGCGCGCGGCGATGTTGAGAGGAGCGCGAGCGGTCTCAACAATCTTGGACATTAGTGACATCAGTGAAGGAAAACATGTGAGGAAACCTCGCTGGACTTATATGTATTAAGTCTGAAGTCGCCAACTCATCTCTAGCAAGCATGGTGATCAAGGATCAGTGGTCACGCATTGCATTCCCTGTATGAGAATTAGCCTTTGCCCTGAAGTGGGATAATAATAGGCTGGAATTATGATTTAAATTGGTACAAGCAAAATATGCAAGGAAAAAACAGCAGAAAACTCAATTAAATTGTCATTGCTTTATACTTGAAATATTTTAACATAGGATCCAATGTTTTTGGAATGATTGCAAAATGTGATTAAATTAAAACAACCAAATACATTTTCATTTATATTGAGTAAACTTAGAAAAAGAAACCTAAAATTTTTCCTCCAAGATGTTTCCTTCTGGCTTCTTCATGGTCCATGATTCCACCACTGGTTGTCAGGACCAAATAGCTGAAAACAAGACAAATACAAAATTAGGATTGTTTGTAATTAAACAAAAGGCTTTTGCTTTTTAACTGAGTACTGCAAAAGACTTGCTAAATTATGTACACTTGTTCAAAACACCACTAACAATATCTATCAATGTGAAAGATATCAATTTGTGACATTTTATTCAATTTAGCACAACATATCAAATGCCGACCAACAAGAACTATTGGCGATCCGCGGTAGTTATGCAAAAATATCACAGCTCATTTTATTATAAAATTTGGATGATTTGGATGTTGAATGATATCTTTCAGCATCATTAACCCTTACACTATGAATGTCATGAAATCTAATATTTAAATGGTACAAATTTGTACCGCTTGTGGTACACATGTGTACCAGCTTGTCCTAATGAAGTTAACTTAATTTTAACTAAGCTCTGTGGTTTTAGCAAAGATTAGGGATAACAATATTTACATAGAGATGAAATGAAATTGTATATTCTGCAAGATATTAGAATCACTTTTAAATGTCATATTAAAAAATATAAACAAGATGGATTCAACATTTCCAATCGACTACCCCTAAGAAGAAATGGCAAAACTAACTCAGGATGCGAACTCTGGAAATAATTAACTTGAACTTTATCAAACTGCTACAAATTCTCTACTATCTCACATGGCAATAAACAAAACATTCACTTTTTTCAGTTACTGATCAGTTTTTCTTCACATTTACTGTTTAAGGGGGAAGCGCTAAGGTAGCCCGCGAAATTCAAATTTTCTGACGTTTTTTGCAATTTGCTGGTCAGTATTAAGTTGTACGTTGATTAATATATGAATCGCGGCCGTAACTAACATGTATTTACAGAATTATAATCATTAAAGTCATCAACACAACTCTCTAAGACCACGTAAGTCCGAAGAATGATAATTTCATGAAACAGTTATTCTTTGGACTTACGTGGTCTTAGAGAGTTGTGTTGATGACTTTAATGATTATAATTCTGTAAATACATGTTAGTTACGGCCGCGATTCGTATATTAATCAACGTACAACTTAATACTGACCAGCAAATTGCAAAAAACGTAAGAAAATTTGAATTTCGCGGGCTACCCTGGCGCTTTCGCCTTAAGACTCTATTCCGAAGTACCTAACTTGACAAAAGTTGCAATGGGATAGAAGCTGGTACTGAGATAGGTTATAAATTTCAAGTATTCAAATAGGTACTTCTCCTGAATTCCTGATCAGTTGTCTGCTATTGACCTAGATGGCAGTACCTAAATCCATTAATTAGCTTGTTTTACAATTAAAAGCCTCTAGGATGTAAGTAGTATAAATAAACGGCTTACCCGAACTGTCGTGACGGTAGCAGGTTAGTCCACCTCTCAATGTCGTTGATGGGAACGTCGAAGCGGGGTGAAATGACTCCACATTTGTTCAGTCTGCCTGTGAGATTGACAACAATCTTTCCAGCTCTGTGGTCATCGACGATTTCAAATTCGCCAATATAACCGTGCTTCATCATCACAGTTAAAAACTTGACGATGACTTTGGAACAAGGCCGGATGAGCACTTGTCTTTTGCCGCGCTTCTCAGCATTGTGGATTGATTTGAGAGCATCACTCAATACGTTCATACGCACCATGGCTGAAATAACAGAAATGTAAATGAAAAACTTCTTTTAACCAATAAATTTGGTAACAAGGAACTTCACATCTGCACGAAGAAACGTCAAAACACCGTGAATCGACAGAGGTTATCACTGAACATTGTTTCTTTTAACCAAAATATTATGTAGAACGAAGATCACAGTAACTGCTTAGCAATATAAATTACTTTCTTGTGATTTTATGGCGTTAAAAACAATGATTACCTAGGATTTAATACCCGCCGCAGCGAACCGAAATGACAGAACACTACGAAAGAAATATTTTAATGATGGCTGTTTGGTGGTGTGAAATTAAAAATCAACTAATAACTAATAAATCTACTAAAAGTAAATAAAAGTATTTTAATGTTTTATGTTAAACTATACATGACAGAAGTCAGGTGAAAATCAAAAACATGTTTTGTTTTAAGAAAACAACTGGTAAAGGAGTTTGTAACATTCCTCCCGGCCTTAGTCCATTTGCTCTATGAGGCGATGTGGTGGGTGTATCTCTTACTACGAAAGAGTTCACATCGACTTACAGAAACGGACATAGGGTACCTTTCATCCCGAAAAAATATGTTTTTTCCCGAGGAAAACGACAACAACGTTATTATGCCGCCCATTGTGTCACCTTTGTACAGTTTCTATATTTATGTCTGTAATTTATATGGTGTAGGTAGTTAATAAAGAGTATGCTATTCTATTATATGATAATAGATGGCGCCACGTGTCTTTCGAACGGGATCGGACACTTATGCGGGTGAAACCGCGGAGCGCTGCTAATAAGAAATAAAATAAACAAATTTTATGGTGTGAAAACAAGTCCCAACACTGAGACGAAAAAGGCAATACAACGCATGGTGGACATTAGCTAGTTGGTGCCGATTCCCTTGTTCACAAACTAAACTAAATTTAACTTCAGTGCATCTTTTTGTTTCTATTTCATTAAGAAAAGGACAGAAGATAAATTTTAGTTTAGTCCTTTCAAATTAAATAGCGCCTGACACTACTCCATGCAAGTTTAGACGTGATTTGCCTACTAAAATTACGTCAATTTGCGTCAAGCGCTGATTAATTTGACGGGACTAAACTAAAATTTATCTTCTGTCCTTTTGAATGAAAAAGATGCACTGAACTTAAATTTAATTTAGTTTGTGAACAAGGGAATCGGCACCAGGGTCAAATTAAATTAACTAGCGAAACTCTGCAGACGTGATGGGTATCGATTACATGATAAAACAAAAAATAATTATATTGAAGCGTATTTTGTGTTTTCATCGACAATAGTTTTTTAAAAAAAAACTGATATTTGAAATGAATACACATTTCAAATATCAGTTTTTTTTATTATAACAAAAAATCAAGCTATGTGCACGGTTCAATTGGTGGTTTCCTATAGAAAAGAGCTGGCAAGAAACTCCACGGTTACTCTTTTTGAAAAGAATTGGTTTTTACAATGTTTTCAAATTACAGTAGGTATAGAAGGACAGCGTAGGCCTGTCAACAAGTACCAGCTGGTCGATTCTGTAAAAATCTCACCGTGAAAACATAGGTGATACGAGTTTGTTTTTGCTAGGAATTGACACTATTGATAGCTCACTCCACGCTCACTTCACCTAAGTTTTCACGGTGAGATAGTTACAGAATCGCACTGCAGGTACTTGATAAAATAACAAAGTCCTCACATTTACAAATTAAGAATCTATCAAAAGGGGAAATAAAATATAAAAACCTACTAAAACTAAGTGATATGATTGCCATTACAACCACTAATAAAGAGGTGAAAAATTAGAATTGTCTGTATTATTATAATGACAT
This sequence comes from Luperina testacea, assembly GCA_927399505.1. Lineage (NCBI taxonomy): Eukaryota > Metazoa > Arthropoda > Insecta > Lepidoptera > Noctuidae > Luperina > Luperina testacea. Next base: position 11,052,828 of record OV656758.1, read on the forward strand.
ATAATAAAAAGATTATGTCAAAGAAGAACGTAAAACGGGGTGAATAGGGATGCAGGGGTGAATCAAGATGAAACTTTAAAATGAATTTTAACATTGAAATAATATAGTTTTTTGCCAAAAAGGACTGTAATGTGTTTACTATATTATAATTAACGATTATGTGTCTGTCTTGGCAACAAACTATAATACAACAACCTTAAAATCCATTTTAAAGTTTCGTTCCGATTCACCCCTGCATCCCTATTCACCCCGTTTTACCCGGTATGTAAAAAATAAACATCGTAATTTGATAGCAGTTAATAGACATTTACATAGTTATGTTGTTAATGAGGTGCCAGGGAAGCCACGTGTGCAAAAGACATTATTACTAAACTACCTTGTCTTCAACGTAGTCTTTAATCATATAATATGCTTTTTTGATAAGAACACGTTTGATAATGGTTTTGAACTTTCCATCACTAAGTTCTGTAACTTGCTCTGGCAACTTGTGATAAAAACGGATGCTGTTTACAAAAAATGACTTGCTAGTTTTAGTTAATCTGAATGTAGGTATTTTGACAACGCTCACGGTGATATTATTCTAAAGCATGGTCGGCGTTATCGCAAGATGGCGCATGTTATGACGTTATCTATGACGATTCACGGGACATCGTTATCGCGCTCACGCTGATTCGGTATGGGTTTAAGCACGCTCAAATCGATTACATCCCAACTCAGAACGCACCCTATGATCCTAAGATTTATTAATTTGTTTGTTTACTTCAGTAATTTACTTTGCAGTTTGTTAACTGGCAACAAAATAATCGACTAATAACAAGCAGCCGTACGTGTGTCTGTAGCGTTAGCCAGTCCCGAATCCCGACAACAGCCGAAGCTTACCGAAGTACCGAACACATCCCAAAAGAAACGAAACAAAAACATATTTTTGCCGTAGGTACCCGTTTTGCTCGTCAAGTCAAGTCGCGTCCTTCGACGATTGTGCAAAGAAGTTCATGTCATGAAACTTTCGAAGTTTATAAAACTTTAAAAAAATAATTTAACTATGTTGTTGATATTCTAAGAGTTTTTAATAGTGAATTATAATTATGTTAATGAGGTGCAACATCCCAGTATTTATTTATACAAAGTTGAGTGAACTTATGAAGTTGTGAGTAATCCCTACCTTGTTCATAGTTGCAAGGCGAGCGAATTCCACAGGTGTATAACGAATGTTGTGGCAACTAAAATCCTAGCAACCGATCTGAAATGACGGAACTCATTCTACAGTTGTATTAAAGTGTAAAGGTTTTTATTAAGTACTGAGAAAAATGTAGACAAAAGTGTGTATAAACACGAACAACGAGATTTAACGTGTCATGGAAGAATTAGAGCGGTGGCCCAAGATGTATTGCAAACAGTTTCGTGGAACTTTTATTATATTGTTTTTCTACTTTGTACATCCTATATCATCAGTAAATATTACAGGTAAGTCATCCAACATGAATTGTAATTATTAGAAGATATCATTACAAAACAAAACTGACGTCTTTTGTGTTACCTACTGCTTTCAAAGTTTTTATAAAGTTTTAACTTAAGGTCCCTGACCATTGAAATAATGCATTAAAGTCCTATGCTTCTATGTAAACTAATTCCATTATTCCGGACAAGATACTAAACCATTTTAATTAAAAAGTAAAACAAAAGGCAAGTTTGTAATTATCACAAATAAGTTGAAAGATTCATAATTTTTTTTAAATCTTGAAAGTAATCATACTTCCTCTCTTAATTTTATTTACTTAAATTGCTTAATTTGATTAATTTTGCTAATACCCATGTAGTAATAAAAAAGATAATAATTACTAGTTAGTCTAATATGCGCCATGCCTATCAAATTGCTTGTATTAGTAATCTGCTACTATCTGTTGACATTGCTACTGCATTCAACATAATATAATGTTAAGGTTGTGTGACCTCCCAACTATAGCGTTGTGTCAGCCGTGATATGAACAAGTTGACAAGCAGTAAGTAACAAAGTTGTATTGTATTACTCTCTATTTTGTTATCTGATCTTACAAGAGAAATCAAGAAAAGTTAACTGGGAAGTGGTTAACTGTTAAGCACATCTATTCAAACCTTGTAAGGCCCTTTCTATATTTATCTTATATCCTAGACATGACAGACATTGGATAAACCTGAACTTATCCATATTAATATTATAAATTCGAAAGTAAATTTGTCCGTCTGGTGAAACTGCAGGGCCCTGCTAGTATAATATATATGAGAGTAGCAGCGCCCTGCGGTTTCAGCCGAATAAGTGTCGATCCCGTGTGAATATCGGGAAAAAACTATTATATGTTCTTCCCCAGGATGCAATCTATCTATCTGCCAAATTTTATCGAAACCCGTTCAGTGGTTTAGGTATGAAAAGGTAACATGCAGACAGACAGTTACTTTCGAATTTATAATATTAGTATGGATAAAAATCTTGTGTCACAGTGTTTGTTATGGAACTCCTCCGAAATGGCTCGACCAATTTTTATGAAATTTTTTGCGTATATTTAGTAAATCTGAGAACAGGTTATTACAGGATTTTTTTTTTTTGCAAAACCATTTGCGGGTTCAGCTAGTAATTAATAAAAATCTGAAATCACCAATCTGCCTTGAGCCAGTGTGGTGATTAATGCTTATCCCTTGTCTGTGTGAAAAAAGGCCTATGCTCTGCTGTCGGACAGTTATAGGGTAATATGACAAGGCCCAAGGCATTTTAAAATATTCTTGTCTTAACCAGTAGGTACCTACTCAGCTCGAAAATGGGTCCATCCAGATGGTTATGTTTAATTAGTACTGTAGGAAGACATAGTTGTTATGAGGATAAAGGACAGCACATAGCCATTTTGCAATCTTGAAGAAAATTAAAAAAGAATATTATTAGTATGAAAGAAAAAATATTTAATTAAATATTTTTTCTTTCATACTAAGACTCTTTAATTACATGTTATGAATCTCTGTAACACTAGTTCTGTGTTTATGTGTTCTCCTACAAATCTATCTGTGTAATTGGGGATAATTGTCAAACAAAACACAAAATATTCACATAAAATGACTGCCCTCTCAGACCTCTATGATACCTAATTACATTATCTACCTAAACCCTCCCCACAATACCTATCACTTGTTACCAATTAATATTCAACCAGCTACCAATCAAGTAAACAACAGGAATTGGAAAACAACAACATCCTTTCACAACAACTGATTAATTATGACCTATGCTCTGTAAGTCTTACATTATTACATGCATGCAATGGAGAGGTCAAACTGCATCTTGAGATTTTCTCAGCTAATCAAGATATAACAAACACTTGTTTGTAAGCTTTGCTATAATAAGAACATTACAAATAGGTACAATGATTCTGTTATGTCAATTATGTGATTAAGTAAGAAGAATGTACAGGTTATTGATGAGTCATCATTAGCTAAAAGGCATCTGATTAGCTGTTGATATCAGACTGGAATAAAATAATCTTAAATGTTTTACCTAATCGTGGTTTCTTACATCGATAATACCATCGTTACAGTTTCGCACATCACTAGCACAACTGCATAAGACCCGAAAGTGGAGGTCCAATGAATTCGATTTACGAACCAAACTGCATTGGTTTTGTAACTGTATTAGGTACCTACAAAACAGTAAAAGCTTCATTGAAATTCGTCTAAACATCCTATCTACATATTATGATAATAAGGATACAGACAGAAAAAATATATAATAATGATCGATTCTATAGCTGTTGACATTTGATTTTCATAAAAAAAAATACAAACTTTATTTAGCTTGCGGCGATCGCCCGAGTGTTGTATGTCGGAAATTCGGAATACGACATGAGACATCATTTTAGAATAGCCTATTGCATGCCGTCGTCAACGTTCGCGTTGATTGATGTATAGTATGCGGTCATTAACAACCAATCTTGGGAGACGTCCACTGAAAATATCTCATCCATAGAATTCTACAACAGTCTGTTCTGGTTTACTCGCAAGCTCTGGTTTAAAACTAAATTTTTCCTCTCTCAAATTGTAGATTTCCGTATTTACGTCAATTAAGTCACAAAACAGTCACTACTTACTGCAGACCCCTTTATACCCTGGACCCTGTCCCCTGATACGCAAATTCTGATTTCAAATGTGGACAAATCTGAAAAACTGAGGAGGATCAGTTTTCTGACTACAACCTGCTATGGCCATCCGTCTTACGATTTTTCGACCAGGTCACGTGTCCTGACGCGAGTTTAACATTTTTTACCCATTACAAAAAAGTGTACAACGCCGCTAAAGAAGTTTTCACTTCAATTAAAGGGAAACATGCAAGAAACATCTTTTTTTGCCTTGCAGTACGGTACCGACACGTGTCCTGATCGAAAATTTGTAAGACGGATGGCCGTAGCCGGTACCGCGTGTGTTTTGTTTATAAGACGATTCACAAAATACACACGTAATTGTTCAAGTTTTCACTTCTGTCGGCACTCCCGGAGTGCCACTGTTTTTTTTTTGTTATGATTTACGTGACGTACGTTACGTTATAACGATAACAAAGCCATAGACAACATTTATGTATATTCAGGAGGACCTCTCAATCAAAGACTTTAATGAACTTTGCTAAGTTAGAGTGAACCTAAAATATTCACTCACGAATTACCGTCAGTCCCCATAGCTCTCTTGTTAATTCACAGGCAGGTGGTTAATTAAACGCCTGTCATTTATTAATGAGGAGTTAGAGTAAAATGTAACTTTATAATTCTGTTGTGTTGTCAAGCCTGTATACCTATTATAAAATTGTAAAGGACTAGGAAAATGTTTCTACAAGAACCAGCCAAGAAATGGTACTATTATCTATTCTATATTGTGGTATAGGTAAGTATAATGTAATAAAATAAGCAACAACTTACCCAAGCAAATTAAAATCGCGTGCGTAACCGTAGCCTATTCTCAACTACATAACATAGTGAATCGAACAGGAACGAGTAAAAAAGGTCTTGTGTCGTCAAGGATCTAAGGACTAGCTGTTTGAGAAATGCATTCATGGGCACGCTCCCTTAAGTGCGTCGCGTCGCTGTTCCAAACTTAGGGTTACCATATAAATAATGAAGTAGATATTTGGATACTACCACGTAGATCTCCACACTGGATCTGCGCAGTGGAAATCCGGGTTGTTACATGTATTTAATTTTCTTAAAAGCATATGAAAGGTGACTTCAGACTATCACCAGCCCTACGTTTTCCTGGCCTCTAATCAAAATACCGCGGTAAGACCCAACGAATTATTTAATAAAGCTTTCATTTTAATCATGACCCTTTTAAAAATCCTGTGTATGATTCAAAATAAAGTCACGGAAAACCTCCAAAGATATTATATTCCAATTTTCCTAGACCTACATAGCTGAAACGCCTGCTGCTAATAATGTAGGTATATTCCTATCCTATTTATTACTCATACGATAATTTGCATACAATATAACTTTTCCGAACTGTAACCATTATGTCTATTATTTTAGTATTTCCTGAGCAGTGGTGGTAGCCCTATTACACGCATATTACGAGAAACGCACACTCGCAAACTTGTACACTTGTCTTTGACTTTCGATGAAACCGTGTAGGTTTAAATTTTTCCTGAAGCCCACATTGAATCCCGACTAAGGAATCGGAAACCTAGGTTAAATCCATTTACGTTCGTTTTTGCTAATAATTTAACGATTGTCGACTCGTAATTAGAAACAAAAGTTCATGAAATTTAATGAAGCAGTAAATAAAGCTTATTTCTCCAAAAATAAGTAATACAAACTCACACCCTTCTAAATCCCCAATTAGATTGAACTCTCCCCATCGTAAATTGTAATAGCCGACCTCAGTAGCTAGTTTATTTCAAGAGGAGGTTTTTCTAGTAAGAAAGTTTACCCTCTGAGGCAAAACCGGCGACGAGGACGCGCGACGTGCGCGAGTCGGCGGTAAACATCATCATAAAAGCTCCAGTCTCGCAACTAGGTGTAGCTACAGCAGGAACCTCTTGTATGGGGTTATTAATATTAAAACACTGGGAACCGGGTAATGAAGGATCAGGACGCTACGTACAAAGTAGAGTTGCCTTCATTTTACACTAATTTCACAATGAAGGTTACGGAATCCATTAGTTTACAACTGTACCATGTATTGCATGAACATGTTATACTGTAAGTACTGTAACCGTTTTAAATTAAAGTAACATTCTGTTTATGTAATAGAAACCTATTATGTTAGTATGTACGGTGCACAGAAGTTCACGGTTACATTGAACTTTTATCAAATTCAGTCTTATAATAAAATAAAACATTCTACGATAAACATTGATGTCTTGGCGTAATGTTTTGTAACGCTACACGCACTTAATTTGATAATGCTTACAAAACAAACAGTATTGCATCAATTGTATGCACGAACTCATTCGTGTTTTTAACACTTTATGCCCGGTAACCTGAAGGCGTAGTCTAGACAAAGTGGCATTCTATCAGCGATAACGTTGATGGTAAAATCAAAAATACACGGGACAGACATTACACATTAGCTACCGAAAAGCTTATAAATATCAACCCTGTTGAAAGACGTTGTCAACATACGAAACGCTTTAATAGCGATTGTCACTTGTCTACTCCACGGGTGTTTTAATTTTTACCAAAAACTTATCTTGTAATAAGTAAATGTAGTAAAACATCGCTAGCATAAGTAAATATTCATGGCACAGTGTCGTTGATAGTCAACCAAATTACCGGAATATGAGCACCAGCAGCATCAATAACAACTTTATTAATAAAACTTTTAGTTGATGAGTTTGTTACTGGCGGGCATTGTAATAAAATGGGTTTCTAAACTACAAATTTGCAAACAACTTGAAAAATAATTCCCGATAATTAAGTCATTGCTCCTGGTTGCCAACTTGCCAACTTGTTTAAAAGGATTGACTATAAATTTTCCATTCCGAAGGAGTATAAATATTCAAACGAATCAATCGCTAAATGCACCGTATTTCGGGTAGTAGGTTCAAACCTAATTTCTGCTTCTATCCTATGATAAATGCAGATACTAGGTTTGGTCCAAAACTTTATTTGAAGTAAGATTTGCCTTAAAAATAAATTAAGTAATAGATTTTTGTGAGTCCACCTGCGTTCTTTGTTTTTCGTGGTCCAATTACATAATAGCAAATGTATTTATTCATTTATTCAATTTTATGACGACACTCGAACCGATGTGGTTGTCAAGTCCCGGAAGATAAGGTAGTCTTGGGCTTAGGCGACTATAACCCTAGCGACCCTTATTCATTATTCAAGTTACGCGACGAAATCTTAACTGTATTTGTTTGTAGGTACGCACCTTACCAAAGATCTGAAGTATTTCGAAGTGTTTCGTTATAAAGCAATCACAAACTCCCGGGTTCACTTTTAATTATTAACAAGCACAATAAACCTTTTTCCAAGGTCTCACATTATTAACATGAAAATGACAAGGATAAGTATTTAGAGAGTTATTTTATGTTGGCAAGATCATAGCAACCAGCATGTTCTATAATTAATAGAAGCAAACTTGAAAAAGACACATACACGGCATCCTTTTACAACTAATTATACCACCTGTCTCCAAGAAGCTCAAGCAAGAACGAAACAGCTTCCTTATGTGTGTTGATCACATCAAAAGACATGCTCCTAAATGCATACCGCTTTCTCCGGAGCAGAAGGCACCATATTCTCATCGGACTCGTTCAGGTTACCGAGGGACCTCCATCCTGGAATTCTGCTTACGCTAAAAGAAGAGGACGTAGCATTGGTTTAAATTCAAATCTTCACAGGCAAACAGTACACCGTACAATGCCGATTTGACCACGAGTCCATTAACTCGCCATTGTTTGACCCATTTATCGCCCCCTTTTGATGGATTCGATCGTCAAAAGACCAATCTGAAGTCACGAAAACATAAGCTGTACTCAATGTTTTCCATTCACTAAATCATATTATGTGAACGTGGCGAACCTACAAAATATGAAATTGATAAATATTATGTACTTAAATATTATTAAAAGCAGTTTCTTGAAGGATAATAAAATTACTATTCAATAGTTAACAGCTATTAAAAAACTCACTATCTGACATATCAACCTATCTATGTATTCTGCGTTTTGTCTGAGTGCCGCAGGCATGTAGTACTTTTTGAGTGATACGTGATACGTATCTGGCTTGACACACTTTTACGAGCAGTTCAAACATTGCGGTGTTTTACAACTCTTAGATCCCTGAGAAGAATTCTATATCTTCAGGATTTTGCGTTTTCCCAAATGATTAATCTCTAGCAAGATCAATGTTGTTATTTTAACCTGCCACCATCATATTTACTGAAGCGTTTAAGCCTCGCTCCCTTTTTGTGTTTTTATTATGCATAATCATACTACTAAGTTTTATAGTCTATAACTACACCGGGGTCGGGTTTTTTCTCCTGATAATAGTAAAAACATTACCCTGCATAAAACAATAATGTATAGGTACTTAGTTTTGATAATTAATATAGGTAAAACAGACAAACAAAATGAATAAAAGGGCCTTTAGACATTACGCACAGCAGCACAATAATTTATGATAGGACCAGTTAAACACACTAACACTTACAAATTGTTATGTTTTTAGTTACGCAGATGACACAGTGCTTATAGTGCATGGCTTTTTTTTATTTTCAGGATAGGAAATCATTAAAATGACCCCTCCCGCTCTGGGTGGAGCGGAAGGTAGTGTTAGACTCTTGCTGACTAAAACCCACCCGTGTTCCTTCCTTAGCCCTTTATGTTCCGGGCCAGCGGTAACCCTTTCGGACAATCCCGCTGACCCGGCAGATCGTACACGGCTCACTCTTGAGTTTAATTCCGATAGACATTGACATTGGAATTGTGACGTTTCGTACTCTTGAGTTCGATGCTAGCGCCAAATGGTTTTTAAATTGGGTGTCCATTTTGGGGAAGTAAGTGAAATTGAGATCGAGCTTGGCGTGGGGTAAACGGTACTCTTGAGTGTATTTTGACAGCGGTGTATTGCGTCAATATTGCGTTGGGATTAGTTTGTTGATTGTGATTATTCCAATAACAAAAGTGTAAGTTATTAGAAATAGTTTTGCGTTTTAAGTGGTTTTCTGTGGGAATAATATGGCACGATAAGCAGTAATTCCATAAAAAAAACAACCGAAACCAAGACGAGGTGAGCGTCGGATGATGCGTTATACGGACAAAGCGTTTTCTATGAATGAATACGAATTTAAAGCAAATTATAGAGTGAGCAAGGATTTTACTCCTCTTTCGTATTACATAACAACATTTTTATCCTATCTCTATTATAATAAAAACTTTCTAGAAGATTAACTTACTAAAATCGGACTTCGGCATGTTTTCATTATACAAAATTCTTTCTACCTCTAAAACCCGTAGACCGATTTACATAATACAAACTAGAATATCAGTTTTAAACATAATCCTCTCATTTGACACTAAAATCTCACAAATATTCTTATAAACAAAAAACCTCGTTTTCAAGTTACGTAATTATTCTATCATTTTTCTTCGAACATTAAAATTCTCAAAGATTCTACGTTAAATATTCATATCAGATTCTAATACGAAAACTAATAATAAAAACCAGTTAGAAAGCTAATTAGAACAATACAAATACATACTTAAAATTTAATTAGAAAATCAAAATTTTACTCAGTAAAACAGTTAAAGCACATATCGACTCCCACGCTAGGTACATTTGGGTCTTAACTCTTAACTATCATAATCACTTTTACATATTCTAACTTATTTATCACTTCACTGGTATTTATCTCAGTCATGTTCACTATTCACATAAATACGTTCGGCGTTCGTTACAATAACATCTATACAAATAAATAAAATTAGAGTGTATGTTTGTAATATTAAAATAACCGCATTTTACTAAATGCATATGGATGTATATGTCGCAGGTTTTTCATAAAATTAGGTTTTTGGTCAAAAAATCTAGGTTTTTGATGAAAAACCGGAAGATGACACATTTCAAACTCAATTTCATCATAAACCTGTAACAATCCAGATTTTTGATCAAAAACCTGAACTAGTTTGGGTTTATGATCAATCTGAAAGACATTTCCGTTGACAGGGACTTGGGGACTTCTCCTGCTTTTGTTTCGCCTGCGCTCGCGCGCGCCCCGCCCTTTCCACGCTTCTTCAGTCACAAAACACAACTCAGACGGGCAACCCGCGTTCATTTTTGCGACAAATAATTACGTAAACTATGATAGTAAGCACTAGCACAATATTAATGAGATTTATTCACATAATTATATTTAGCGTAATTATTTGTCGCAAAAATGAACGCGGGTTGCCCGTCTGAGTTGTGTTTTGTGACTGAAGAAGCGGAGAAAGGGCGGGGCGCGCGCGAGCGCAGGCGAAACAAAAGCAGGAGAAGTCCCTAAGTCCCTGTCAACGGAAATGTATATCAGATTGATCATAAACCCAAACTAGTTCAGGTTTTGATCAAAAATCTGGATTGTTACAGGTTTATGATGAAACTGAGTTTAAAATGTGTCATCTTCCGGTTTTTCATCAAAAACCTAGGTTTTTGATCAAAAACCAAATTTTATGAAAAACCTGCGACATATATACGGTACAGACGCCAGCACATCAAGCTACTACAATCTGTCAAATATCTTTAATAGATTTTCAACTTTATCGCTGAAGCATAAGGTTCAAAGTTGATTGGGAAAATTTGACAGTTTCGGGTAGCTTGATGTGCTGGAGTCTGTACATTAGGGTGTCCCGAAAATTTTTTTTTTCGCTTTTCGCTACTCAAGCCCCCTCAAAAGTTGCATTATTAGTTTTAGATTACCGTAAAAATAATAAAAAAATCATAAAAAAATATCTTGAGGGTTCTACCGGCATTTTTTTTAATTTTTTTGGATTCAAGTATCTGAATCAGGATCTGAATCAGGATCTGAATCAGGATCAGAAACAGGATCAGAATCTGGATCAGAATCAGGATCAGAATCAGGATCCTGGATCTGAATCAGGATCTGAATCAGGATCTGAATCAGGATCAGAATCAGGATCAGAATCAGGATCAGAATCAGGATCTGAATCAGGATCTGAATTTGGATCTGAATCAGGATCAGAATCTGGATCTGGATCTGAATCAAGATCTGAATCTGGGTCTGAATCTGGATCTGAATCAGGATCTGAATCAAGATCTGAATCAGGATCTGAATCAGGATCGGAATCAGGATCTGAATGTGGATCTGAATCTGAATCAGGTTCAGAATCAGAATCAGGATCAGAATCCGAATCAGGATCTGAATCAGGATCAGGATCAGAATCAGGATCAGAATCTGGATCAGAATCTGGATCTCAATCTGGATCTGAATCTGGATCTCAATCTGGATCTGAATCTGGATCTGAATCAGGATCTGAATCAGGATCTGAATCAGGATCTGAATCAGGATCTGAATCTGGATCTGAATCTGGATCAGAATCAGGATCTGAATCAAGATCTGAATCAGGATCTGAATCAGAATCAGAACCGGTCGATTCTGTAAAAATCTCACCGTGAAAACTTAGGTGATGTGAGTTTGTTTTTGCTAGGAATTGACACTATTGCCAGCTAACTCCACGCTCACTTCACCCAAGTTTTCACGGTGAGATGGTTACAGAATCGCACTGCTGAATCAGGATCTGAATCAGGATCTGAATCAGTATCAGGATCAGAATCAGGATCTGAATCAAGATCTGAATCAGGATCTGAATCAGGATCTGAATCTGAATCAGAATCTGAATCTGAATCTGGAACCAGATCTGGATCAGAATCAGGATCAGAATCTGGATCAGAATCATCAGGATGTTCTTTAGCATCGTTGTGATTTGAAAGTTTAAGACACAAAAAAGCGACAGTTTTTACATGTTGTTTTGTTGTTTTCATGTAAATTCATAAGATTTAACATGGGAGAAAATGAGATAGGAAGCATTATACAGTGTTTTTGAAGGTTTCACTTCTACCACGTGTGAATTGCACACATGCTGTTTTTTTTTTGTCCGTGTTAAATACCAATCAATCCAATCCAAATCCAATGCCAATCTCTTTGTATATACCTACGTAGTGCAATGAAAAAAAGAAAAACGCGGACTGACACAGTCAGTGGAAAGATGTGTAAAACTAGTGACTAGTGGCTTCTCAAAGCGTCACGGACGCTACAGCTCGGGATGGTTTTATTAGGAACAGATTATTTTATTAGGAACAGATTAAAATCTCGCTCAGAAATGCCTAATTTTGGTCACAAAAACCAGTTCCGTTTTTAAAGTTGCCATTGATTATTTTGTCTTTCAACTATTTTAAACCTTGCTTTAACTCATTTTTGTACCCTTAAATTTAATAAAAACCATTTAAATGTTATTTTTGTATGATTTATAGTTTATATTAGGAACCCCTAAAAACAGCAAATTTGAAAAACTTCAAGGACTGGTAGAGGCCTCAAGATGCCGGATATCTAATTAAATTTTATAATAATCGTAATATATGTGTCAAAACGCAACTTTTGATACCTCTTGCGTAGCCGTAGCTCAATTATTTTTTCCCCCATACATGAACGGGACACCCTGTGTACAATACCAAAATAACGTTTTTTTAAATTTTTGTCTGTCTTTGTTCCGGCTAATCTCTGAAACGGCTGGACCGATTAATACGGGACTTTCACTGGCAGATAGCTGACGTAATAAGGAGTAACTTAGGCTACTTATATTTTAGAAAAAAATTGGTCTCACAAAAAAAAAATTAAACCAATGAAATGAAATTAATTGAAATCTATACATCTTCTCTAAACAAATAAATAAAATTGGAGTGTCTGAATGTAATGAGAGCACATTCAGCCGATTTAGAATTTAGCAAAATTCTTCTTGATATTGGTGAGGGAAAGTGTCCAGAATAGTACTCATGATATAGAACTACTTACCACCGGTCTTTGTCAGGTTGTGGCGGACACTGAAATTTTAATACATAGTATTTATGATGATATTCACAATCGCAATATCAAAGAATATTCGTGGTTGTGTGAAAGTTCAATTTTAGCACCTATGAACGACCAGGTTACTGCGCTTAATCAGCGCATTTCAGATAAGCTATCTGGTGAAGCACAAACATACCTTTCCATCAACTCAGTTTGCAATCCGGATGAAGTTGTTAGTTACCCAACAGAATTTTTAAACAGTATAATTGTGCCTGGTCTACCCCCTCACAAACTAGAACTTAAGATTGGCGTGCCCATCATACTACTCCGTAATTTAAACCCACCGAAACTTTGCAATGGTACTAGGTTGCGAGTAGTGTCGTTGCAAAGAAACGTTATAGAAGGTCGTATAATATCCGGATGCGGAAAAGGTGAGATTGTATTTATACCACGGATTCCTATAATACCGTCGAATTTTCCATTTGCATTCAAAAGATTGCAATTCCGTATCAATGTCAGTTTTGCTATGACAATCAACAAGTCACAAGGGCAAAGCTGGGCATGGGCAACTATACGTGGCATGTTCACGTGCGAGGAATGCCAGGGGGCCTAAAAAGGCCACTTTGGCAGCATCATAAAAGGATAACTTTATGAATCATAATGGACAGTTCGTATCAAATCCCATTAGTGAAGAATTTTTCAGTAATTTTTTTTGTCTATGCTAAAATACCAATCAATCCAATCCCAATCTCTTTGATTATACCTACGTACTGCAGCGAAAAAAAGAAAAACACTGACTGACAATTTTAACCTTTTATGATTCTGCCAAAGTGGCCTTTTCAAGCCCCCAGTAGTGTTGTATGTTGTAACTTAGCGGACAGTAAATATTTCTTACTAAAAAGAACCAAACGCGAACAATATTGTCATAAACAAACACACTTGCAGCAGTGTGATTCCGTAACCATCTCACCGTAAAAACTTGGGTGAAGTGAGCGTGGAGTGACCTGTCAATAGTGTCAATTCCTAACAAAAACAAACTCGCTTCACCAAAGTTATCACAGTGAGATTCTTACAGAATCGACCAGCTGTTCGAATTCACTTCTAAAATCACTTGACTTTAAGTTTGAAATTGGAGAACTCACACGCAGTCTTTTATTTAGTAGTGTACGTATCGCAACGATCCTACCGCATGAAGCCAGTCATAGTTAATTTTATGATTTTAATCATTTTCTTACGCCCAAATGAATTTAATACTTTATAATTAATCAATTAACGAACTATTTATATCATATTTATTTTTAGCCTTGTTATTTAAAGGATAAAGCATTTTAAAGGCCTATTACCGGTTTATCGTAATGAGTTTAACCACACTATTGCAGCCCGTATCATAGCTAACTTCACGTGTAACAAAATAATGGCGGAGCAATTTCAATGGTGACAATATTGTTTTCAAGAGTACCGAATGAGCTGTTCTGAACCCGGCTGAACAATTCTTTGTTTTCCGATCCACTCTACGCAAATATGCCTCCGTCCCATCAAGACAAATAAATACTCCATACTCGACGCAGGTCTGCTCGCGTACGTCAGATCGAGCGTTACAGGTAGTAAATGCAATCCGGACTATCCGTAATCCAAAAAATCCGGATATCCGCAGATTTTTACTAGACTTCCAATTCCGGATTTGAAAATTAAATCCGGATTTTTTGAATTAAGTTAATAAGAAATTGTAACAAAAAAATCGAAACGAGCGAGTTCGCTGTTCGCCCGTCGCGTCTCGCGAGTGTCTAGTCTATCGGCTCTGGGGGGAGCGAGCGGGGCGGGGTATACTATGCCAAATCGAATGCCAAATAATCGAATATTAATTGATCGACCACTATAAATCTAAAGGCTAAATACTCGAACGTTCATAATATCGAATGGTTAATAAATCGAACATTCAATATATCGTACACTCAATACATCGAGTGTTCAAAATATCGAATGTTTGTTTGATTGAAATTATTATTTTTATAAGTAGGTACATTTTAAAATTTTGTGTGAATTGCAATTGCACGGAGAAACCCTACTGAATCCATGTTGATTTTATTATTTAATATTTTTGCAATCGCATTATCATCCCTTTTGCCTCTTTTTTGTGGAGAAGGTTTTCCCAAACCCGCGTTCGCCTTTTCAACTTTCCTATTTGTTATATTTGCATTCCCTAGTTACAGGACCACATTTGCTGCCCACCAATATTTCATCCTAAGTTCCAGATTATACAACGCAACAAAGAACAAAGCTTCAAAACAAATTAACAATAAATATTTTAAACCCTTTCGAATTATAAAGATAACTGTTTTCTTTCCTCCTAAATTTAAATTATTGCGATACAGAGGAACTTATTTATCCTACGAATTTCTACTAAAATACCTAACTTTTCATGTCCCTGACAGATATTTACTATATTCATCACACTCACACACACCCCAACGGACCAATCTAACTCAAAAGCAACACACACACAAACACTCCCCACAATTAGCTTTTAAGCTCCTTTAATAAATATGTATGTTAGCATCAGAATTATTAGGCAGTTATGAATATTTTGTAAAACGTGTCAATCCCTTAAGAGCGCTATGACGATTTTTTCTTGTTTAGAGCGTTTGACTCGAGTTTTGATTTGTGATTATGGTTTAACTAAAGTCACAATAGTAAAAAAAATACATGCCCGAGAAAGTTTAATTCCTTCTTTTGGGAGCGCATTCAATAAATATTTCAGTTTATTTACATAAATCAGTAAAAAACTTGTTCCTGCAAAGGCTGTTTCATAAAAATTTACTTTCGGGCATCTCGCGATGCTCTGTTACATCGAAGATATAATAGTTTAATAATTTATAAAAATGTCCACGGTACAACTGTATCTTCTACTTTGGTATGCATACATCAATTTATTATGTTTAATACAGTAATACACCAAAAATAATTCCGTAAAACAGAGAGTTAATGATATTTTTTCAGCCGAAATGATATTTTTTATCTCTGAATATTTAATAGAAATTCAAACAAAAAGTGTTTAATAACTAAGGTTACTTTGTCACCTTGCTTGAAAAAAAAAAATACTCTATTTTGAAGTAAAATAATATTTTTAAGCAATTGTTTTATGCAATGCTTTTTTATCAATATAAATCTCGGGATGCACGGTCAGTGTGACCAGATTCAGTATTTTAATACTTTTTCGGTATATTTTATTGACTTTTCCGAGCCTCAGTATATTTGTAGGTATATTGGCAGAAGTAAGTATTTTTGGGTATATTTTGGATATAAAGCTATGACAACACCGTAGCGATTGTCCCCGCAAACATATATGTTCAGGGAATTACCCTCATTTAGTCTATATTTAATTCAGAAGCAAAGATCAGTAAGTTACAGATAGGACATGATAGGCAGCCGCCGTAGTAGAATAACAAATAGTATCGAATCATCTAATACGGTTTAAGTAAAATGATTTTCTGTTCTGCTGTCTTTGAGGGTTTTCTTTCGATAATTCGGGAATTTCCCCAAATATGTAGTACGTTTTTGTCGTCATATAAGTTGAGCGCGTTTATTTTTTTTACTTAACGCATCCACCCGGAAAGCATGTCTAGTTTTCAGCTAAATTATTTGGCAAGTGGGAACAAATTCCGGAGCTTTCTTCGTGGCTTTCACGTCATAAAGATGACGAGTACGCCGCCTTTTGCAAAGCATGCAGTGCGAAACTCCAAAGTAGATTAGCATCTATAAAACAACATGCAAATACTGAAAAGCATAAATCGAACTTGAAACAATATAAAGTCAAGAAGTTCGGAAATATTTCAAATAGTAGATGTTCAAAATTAGCTATCAAATTTTTTATTTGATTCCAGAGTCATACATTTTTCAAAAAGGTACCACTGAAAGACGAAATCAAGAAAGATGAGCTGCGTTTATGCAGTTTTCTTTCAGAACACAACATCCCTTTTAACATTTACTGTGATGATGAATGAATAAAACCTTTTTTGAAAATCAGTATTTTTATTGGTATATTTTCCCTGTGCAAATTGGTATATTTCAGTATTTTTTTAAGGTACTTCGGTATTTTCGTAAAATATAATCTGGTCACACTGTGCACGGTCTTAAGTGGGTGATCGACGTACGAGCCTGTACCGCGGTTTTAAAGAACGTAGGTTTTACTCGCGGCTCGTCGGTGCTGACCGACCTGCGAGTAAGACAGTTGTATCTGAATACAAGTGTGGTAAACATGTCTTGTTCGTAATTCGAAGAAGCTTTGTGCTATCTTGGTATTATAGTATACCATGATTTCATGAAAAAAAAAGCGACGCCCGCGGGTTTGGGTCAAAAGATGGATTCAGAGAAGGCAAGCGTTATCAGTTTATCACATACACATTTAATTAGAGAGTTGTCGGCAGAACCATTCGATTACAGAAATTATCTGAGAATGTCTGAAGAATTGTACGACGAATTATTGTCGACGCACGGTTTTACACGACGAGCCGAGTAAAACATGAAGCAAACATGACGAGCCGCGAGCCAGGCTCGTCAACTCACAAAACCGCGGTATTGCCATGATACACCGGCGAGCTTTACCGACGAGCCATAAAACCGTCGGTTTTACTCGCTCGTCGATCAGGCCCTTAAGCTTTAGTCCGCGCCGAGCGCTTTCAGAGGGAGGACGTGCCGCTCACTCGCTGCTGCCGTCACGTGATCTGGTTCGACAATTCGCCACGAATAAAAAGCGTCCAACACTTCTTGATACAAGTGAGTTTTTTTTTTTTAATTAGTTATGTTCTGATTGTAATGTATATAATATAATTATTTTCCTATGATGTTCCAACGCGAATATAATTGTAGAAAAAAAACATACGTAAATATAGTTGTTGTTTTTAATTTTTCTGACTTTTTTATTTATTGTCATCTCAAACTTTAATTTAATTAATTATTTTCAGACAATAGTTCACAATAATGGGCAAAATAGAAAAAAATAGAACTTTTGGTGCTGTCAAAATAAAAAAAAAAGTTTTGACCGATAATTTGAAACGCGCAAGAGAAGCTCAGCGGTAAGAATTTTATGAGGAGTGCGTGCTTCCTGAAATCATAGATTCGAGGAAAGCACGGTCTATGCCGCTTCGGAGAATATTATTTTAATTATTTTACAATTATTATACTGGTTTTTTATGGTTCCGTACCTTAAGGGTGCCAACGGGACCCTATTACTAAGGCTCCGATGTCCGACCGTCGGTCTGTCTGCTAGTGTCTCATGAACCGTTACAAGTTCACAGTTGTAATTTTTAATTTTAATAAAACGACTTTTGATTTGTCTTTTTTATTTTCTTTTGACTTTTTTGACGTGACAACGTCTAATAAATCGATGAAGCTGGCTGCACACACGAAAAAAACATGACTCATGTAGCGTTACCTCGCGGCCTTGCTCTGCTGTAGCGTTGTACGCCATGGCGGCTTGAAGTGCAAGCGAGAGCGCGGAACGAGCGATGAGAGACAGATGATGTCAAACGCTGCCAAATCGGCCTCCGCGTTCGGCAATTTCATTAATGTTTTGTTATGACGTTGTCACGTTAAACTATCGTCCGTAAACCGACTTTACAGACAACCGATTTTTATCCAAACTGTAGAAACAACATCACATTGCATTTATTTCTATAAATAAGTACTAAAATGTCTTCCTACCTGCTAAATAAATTACATAATATATTAAACTTCGTAAAAAAAGTAGGTACAAAAAGTATTTTATAAAAGTAGCAAAAAAGTATTTGTAAGTAATGTTAGAGGCTGGCAACGCGCAAGTAATGCAGCTTCTGGCAATGCAAGCGTCTTTAGGCCAGCGTTACCAGAATGTTACTTTTGTAACATTTTACGTTACTTTTGACCCTCTCATGTTACCTCCATGTTACACGCCTCAAAATGTTACTCTTAAGACTTAATAAAAAATATTTCTCAGAAAACAAAAAATAAATTTGAAACGGAACGCATACAAGAAAGGTTTCGTTCGTCATGTTGGCGCACTTGATTGTCTTGATTTTGTGACCAAATTCTGACGCGACGACAGCGCGAAAATCTTTCACTTCGTTTGTCGTATCGCATAATTATTCACTCACTCGCGTGAATTTCTAAATGACCCATCCCGCTTACTTAGGCGAGTGAGCGACGGCCTAGTAGTGGCATCCGTGTTGGTTCAGTTCAGTTTGTTATTACGATTCTTTCGAAGCCTACTAAGGGGACAGCTTTTTTTATGTAATAAAGTGCCATGTTATTATTAGTCGTTTTCCACAAAAAATAAGGTAATGTTACTTTTCTCGTGAAAATGTTACTTTTTGAGCTCTCTCATGTTATATTTGACTATCTGTCACTGGCAACACTGCTTTAGGCTGCGGTAACTACACACCATCAAGCGGGCCGTATGCTAGTTTGTCACTTTAGTGGTATAAAATAAAAATTAAAAGTGAAGTAAATTTGTATGACCCTATTCTATTATAGTGTACTCTGTGACCCTATTGTAACTCAAACCGTTGTAGGTAACACTCATCGGTACAAATAATATTTCATGAACTATAATAACAGTAATTTAATTTATTTCGAAAACAAAGGCTCTTGTTGGTTTGATCCTGGCGTCCGACGCATAGCGGTTTGTATGTGTGCATAGCGTTCTGCCCTAGACGCACACGTGCGCATCTGCTGCCGCGCGCCGTCGAATTTACCTAAAACTGAGCACTTCGGTTTTGTAATAACGCTCTTAAAAGTACACTGTCCTTCAAGATACAAGATTTTCCTAGTTTGAAGGGCAGGGGTCTTCTCAAATGTAATAGCCATACCCAATACCCATCCCTTATTGAATCAACATTGAAGTTACCTAGGCTAAGTCTTTTAGTAAAATAAATAATTACTTATTTTTGTAAACTGATGAACAACCAGAAATACTTTGCACTAATGCCTCTGTGGGGACAGTAAAAAGCATTGAAAAAACCATTACGCACCGTATTTATGGAGCCTAACGCGACACAATTAGGTATAAATTATACCTTCACCAACCTCTTTTAATATGTATATTATTATATTATTGAGTTGGTAATCTAACAATCTGAATAGTGCAAACATTCCCAATTTTTGTGTAAACCCGAATTTGTGCTTAGCGACACTTGTTTCCAAATTTCCAACACATGCTGCGCAATTAACGATGAATTAATCATAAATCACGAGTAAGCAAGAGTTGAGCTTTCCCAGTTAATTTTCGCGTGTTCAGTTTAACTGTGTAATGTAGTAGACGTTACACAGTTAAACTGCTTTAACGTTACGCGCAAGTAATATGTAATTAATTAATATGCACCCACTAAACAAATTAACCGCTAAATAAAAGAAGTTAATCCACTCGGAAAATAAATTAAGTAAATGCTGACCGAGCAGTGGCCAGAAAGCGAACAATTATAGCTCTATTCTGTAAAAATTTCACAATAAAAACTTAGGTGAAGTGAGTTTAAAGTGAGCTGTCAATCCCTAGATTTCCTAGTCATGAAAGTTTAGGCATCGTGAAGTTTTTATAGAATAGCCGGATACTCGCAACAGTACCAAGCTGGCTGGCAAACATCTGAAACATATAGTACCAGCGTCACACGGCACTGCAACACGGCGAAACTATATTAATCTGTTGGCCTTTTTGGTGGAACAACCCACGAAACATTTTTAAGACACGGGTAATCCTGTTATTCTTTTAAAAAAAATACCTAGTTCCCATCTATACGTTACAACTCTATTACACAGGACTTGAATTTGAAATAACATAAATCCGTTCCCATATAGCCCCGATGAAAATCGAGGATTTAGACACCCTGTGTAATATAGTTAAAAACCATAAATAAGATAGGTAATACAATTTTATTGATAAAAAGTCAGTGAAAGTCGCACTCGTGATCTTAATAAGAAAAGGAACCCTCGACATACTATCCAACTCACACTGGATCGGTTTTTATTACTGTGCTACCTTACCTACGCGAGGCTCAGAATTACAGAACACAAATCACTTGGGATTTTGGGATTATGACAAATCCCAACAATTTTACAATCTTGCGGCCCTTTGACACCACAGTATTTTAAACGAACCCATGTGCTAATAATAGATAACTTGGCTAAAAACTATATACTTCATTGAGTTTGACATACGTGTTAGAAAAGGTCGTGTTCCTGTTGGGTACCTGTTGATGATGTAGCGAGCGGCTGACACGAATAAAAGGATCGATTAACTTCTATTTTTACTCATGGTCGTGCGGGGCGGTAGCTTAACGCTCTGCTGCCTGGGCTCTGATAAACAAAGGACACCGGGAACGTAGGACGTCCAATAGCATTTTCATGTTCACGCAATGTCTCATCGTCATCTACATTAATCATTTACTGTCAAAAATATTAACGTTAACTTGCGATCCCCACACTGTGCACTGTCTTTATTAAACTGCCTTCTATTTTGTTCTTATATTCAGGTCTCCAGGATACAAAGCTCTGTTAAGGCCTTCTTAGACATGAAAGTGTCTTTTTTCTTGTCGATATTGTCCCTCAGCTGGGCAAAAGCTTTCCCGAAGTCCTTGCAACCACTTTTTTCCTGCATCATTCCGAACAAATGAGATATTGTTAAAATTCTTTAAGAAACCCAAATGATAAATGGTGATGATTGCCTTGTTTGAAATCTCTGACCTAATTTTCTATTAAAATCAATACATCCAACTGTGTTACTTATGGTTGAATTAAATAGTTATCGTAAATATGTATACGTGAGACATGTTTTATCATCCATAATGTTTTGTTTAGGGACCTTTGTAATTTTTTAGTTCACCCGGTCTTATAAAGCCTACGAGTAATTACGTATTGCCTTTTTTGAAAAACAACAACATTCAAAATATTGACGCCTGTTAAATACAATCTCGATCCTAAATTATGCTAACTACGAGCGATCCTCTAACAAAAATATTAATATAAATATTAATAAAACCCAATTAAATTAATCACTGCATAAGTTAATATTATAGTGACTGGCATAGAATATCCCTAACTAAAAGAAAGTTTACCGATAAATGACGGAAATTCTGTTTATTTTGCGTCAATCCACATTGTGTCTTCAGTAAAGAATACCGTTCCCATCAACAGTACCCTTATAACCTGAACCACTTCCAATCCAACATCATCTTGTTCAAGAAGGTTTACAATGAAAGAATTAATCACAGTAGAACAGTGACCTACTTAGTAATGGGCATTAAAGTACAGTTTCCTGGCAATGGCATTCTGTAGGTACTTTAAAACCGTGGTCAGAAAAACGTTAAACACCATGCTACACATGTTACATCACATCACACACGCATGTTTCAATGCTATGTGCCTATAAGGTCTAAATTCAACTAGTATGATGGTGCGATAAAAGAAGCCTTTAATTTCATAGCATTGTGTGTGAGTATGTCTGTATTCATGCTCTGGGAAATGAGCCGTTTTATTCGCTATAGTGCTGGTTGCGTCGGCGCGGCGTCGACCGGTTACTGCTGTGTTGTTGCGCTGTGGCGTGCCGTTTGTGGACTGCGGTCAAACTGCACACATACTTCAACAACGACAACGGACTCGCTGAGAGAGTAGAGCAGCAACATTTAGAAGGACTAAAAAAGTGTCCATTCTTTGTGACTCAGCTCATTTGAATCCACCAAACGGAAGTAAAATCTCGCTTTGCAATTAACATGGCCAGATTATAGCAGCTTCAGTCTGACCCCGATGAATCGTTATACAATCGACTATTTACATTGCTGAGGCAGAAGTTTACATTTAATTACGGAGTCAACAAGTACCTACAATAAAATTTATAATGGAATAGCAGAGCTCAACTGCTGTTTATAAATCGTGGATGGGCTGAGCTGCAAATATGTGAACTAAGGAGCAGATGTAATGCACACGATTTCCACTATAAATGTACAGTAGCAAATAATTTAGCTAGTATTATGTCCGTTTGTACCGTACGCTATTACTTGAAAACGGACACTTATAAGTCTTCGTTATAAAGGGACCTAAAGCTAATCGAAGGGTTTCCCGTACATTGACGTGTGAGTATTAGATACTTACTCGCAGTCCATATGACTGGCGTTTGTGGTACACGCTCAGGTTACCGCCTGTTATTGCAACTTGAGCGACAAAAAACAGGAAACGAACTAGGTTTAACACTGAATTGGTATAGTCATTAAATGATACGATAGGATACCTACATATTTTAATTGTAGCATTGAATTGACGTAAAGTGTAACATTTGTGGATATAAAAAAAAATAGAAACATCCGAATTGATAGCCTCCTCCTTTTTAGAAGTCGGTTAATAAAATACAATACAACAAATTTTTATAACCACTAGACCTAATCACTACATAGTATAAAACAAAGTCGCTTTCTCTGTCCCTATGTCCCTATGTCCCTATGTCCCTTTGTATGCTTAAATCTTTGAAACTACGCAACGGATTTTGATGCGGTTTTTTTTAATAGATAGAGTGATTCAAGAGGAAGGTTTATATGTATAATAATAATAATGTTTCCGTGCGAAGCCGGGGCGGGTCGCTAGTACATTAATAATAATAAGTATGTAATAGGCTAATTGACAGTTCTTTCCCAAATGGTAGGTAATGTTATTATGGTATATTTTCCTCAAAATTTTAATATTTTAGCTAAATATAACAGAAATATAACGCAATTTAATTTTGATTAAGTATCGAGTTTTTTTTTTATTGGCTCCTCGATTGTCGTCATCCTTTTTTTCGTCAGCGAGCTTCTATAATATGATCAAACTAAATCATCTGAAATCAGGTAAATTATAATCCTTAAGAATCGAATGTCGCTTATTAGTATGTTAGTAGCCGCTGGCTTCAACTAAACGTGCCATAGGTGTGAGTCACGTAACGGAAACGGTTCTTTCGATATTGATGTCTCAGCTTGATGCGTTCCCATGTTTTACTTTTACATAACCTCGCTTCTTACTTTGCGAAGTAGATGAGCAAGTGTAATATTGAATACTTTTTATTACTGTTTATACTCCAAATCCCTTTATTGGCAAACATCTGCGCATTCGAGATACCCGAGCCGAGCACGTAAATTAAACTTAGCTAAACGAACAATTTTATTCTTTATGAAAACTCTTAAAAACCTTCTGCTAGCAAATGGGAATACTTTTATTTTATTGTGATCAAAAAAATGGAACTCTTCTTAAAATAACTTTGTTAGTGATAACGTTATGCTTGCTAAAAATAAAGTAAAGTAAGACTTCTTTGAAAAACTAGATAAGTGTACTTAGTTATTTAATTATCTAGTTTTTAAAGAGCTCTTTCTAACAAAGTGAAGGCTCTGAAATGCAGGCTCTTGATACCTTTTACCTTACCTATATTTTCTGCACCGATACTCGCATCAAGCAATGAGGGCGATGCATACAAATTAGACCATTTCTGTGTAATATGAATTGACATTCTAGTGCCTTGGTGATGTTCGATGTTGGTCCTCAGTGGACCTACACGTTAGTTGCTCTATTCGGTTTGTCTATTATTACAAATGAATAGGTGCCCTAATTTGTGTTCATGTAACAACTATGTAGATTACTTCGATAAGACATACTATAATTTACAGAGTTCCTAAGTAAAACGAAATGAACAATTATTAAATTACAGGATACGTGTAAATTCGGTTTTGTTTTCACACCCATGAATTTTGTATAACAAATTAATTATGTACCGTGCATTCACGATTTATGTGCCAAAAATGTAAACAAATATGAATAAAGGCTCCTTCAAACAGGCGCGACACGCGATAAAATCGCGCGCAAGACACAAAGGCTCCGCAAGTCGCGCAACGAGCGGTGCCTTTGTGTCGCGCGCGATATAATCGCGTGTCGCGCCTGTTTCTAGAAGCCTTTAATGGAAAAATAGCTTTAATTCCTACATAATAAAGTTCAGTTTACGCTACAACTTTAAAAAAAAATATAAATCTGTGCAGCACTGCTCAGTTTTACTTTAGGTACTTATCTAATAACGAAACTTCATCAATTTTAAGCCTCGTTTACATATCCAGATCTGTAGCAGATAGGTAGTAGGTATCTAGAAAGAATATCTCATTTGTTTTTAAGATTGTTAGATACAAACATGATTTCTGTTTTCTAAAAAAAGAAAATTTCACTTCGCGATTGATAGGTAGGTATAAGCTTAAGAAAATTGTGTGTTTCAATGACCTACCTAGTAAAGATTGGCGTATCTTATCACTTTATCAACTTGGATATTTCCAAATTAAGATAGACGCGTGCATAGCCTCTTTTACAGACTGATACGTAGTAAAGCAATTAAAATGGGAGTTCACTTCTCTCTGATATTCATAGACGTTATCTTAAGTCCTTGAACTAGATTTTAGAGGAGATACCTTTTTCA
Source organism: Luperina testacea (assembly GCA_927399505.1). NCBI lineage: Eukaryota > Metazoa > Arthropoda > Insecta > Lepidoptera > Noctuidae > Luperina > Luperina testacea. The sequence goes on from OV656758.1 coordinate 11,078,278, forward strand.
TCTTATTTGTCAGTCTCTCCTCTCTGTCCTGTGTATTCCGTTACGTGTAAGTTTGTATGCCCATTGCTATTTTTTCTAGTTATAACGATGAACGAAAGATTAAAATAAACACAAAATATGCAGGAGGGTGGTTTTCATAATTATATCCATATATGCTCCAGTTAGTGCTATATTGAATATTAAATGCTTTGTAAACGTTGGAACTAACAGTGCTATTATCATGATTCTGCAAAAAATACTCAGATCACATTCCAGATAGTCTTCCAAATTCATCGAGATGATTTAAAGCTAAATTTCCAAGGAACATCTGGCAGAGAAACGAATCCACTCATCACCAGAAATGCTCATGCCATTGTGATTAATGTGATTATCATCGTCATTCTCTTGCCTTTGTCTCAATTTCGGCGCAACGTGTCTGTATGATATAAAAATAATACAGAACTTACTTAAGCAATGCTATATTAACTTAAAACCTGATATTTTATTATACATGCCTTCAACTTCAACCTCAGTGTTTAAATTATGTTACGCATTTACTTAGAACCAAACTCAGAAAGCGTAATTTTACTTATTCCACCCTTTACGCGTTATTAGATTTAAATAACGACCGATATTCAAGCGGCAGTCCAACTTACAGTTTGTTGGAACGTATTAAAAGTTTGTTTGAAAGCGTTTAGCAAAAGCAAAGGCAAATGTATGTACCTACATTGTATTCAATTATTTATACAAACGAGACTGACGTCTAAAATTTAACGTACACTACATTAAGAAACATTGTATTTTTAAGGATATAATCAAAGTATGCACTTGAACATAAAACGATTTATAACATCTAGATACATATACAGGCTTATACTGCAAGGTGTTTTCCATCGTACAATGCCAGTAAATATGTTGCTTCTATTTGAATTATACAAAAACATTCAACAGCACGAATAAGCCTCACATTTTTAACCAACAAAAATAATGACTTACTTCCGAAATACATCATAAACAACAATTTTTACCTAAGACTTTTCAACTCTGCCTCAGTGGTGGTCGCTCGCTCGGTATCAATTAACCTATTCTGTATATTTCCTACTTATCTCCGATAAATGTTTTGGTAAACTTTTAACTGTTCCCGTTTAAGAAGAGGCTAATGTACGCTAACTTCAACCCGGCGGTATACTCGGTATGATACTCAACACGTGTTGACTGGTTGATAACTGGGTCAGTCACTGCAGTCAATCAAGAGCAAGAGCCGCGTAAAAAATAAACAAATTCACTGTTTCTTATAATTGCATCAAAAGAAAATGTTCAACATTATGATTTTAATTGAACTTTGTATAAAAATCACAAAATGAAAGGATTTCTAGTGTTATTGGAGAAAGCTCAAGAGTAGGCATTCGAACCGCATGAAAATGCGTTAAGTTATCAATGCACTCTAAGGCCCATTGTACACACACGTTTTTCTTGCCGTGAAAAGCTGCTGTTTATTCACCGTGTGTACGTACGCACGGTCGTCAGTGTTGTGTGGATCACTATGGATACTTGTTGACGGACACGTGTTTACTACGTCGCGGTTTATACGCCGTACCGTAAAGAAACCGTGCCGTGTACAAAGGGCTTAACTCTTTATTGTTTCAAACCTCATTATAAATTCACTGAACGTCCAAAATTGTTAACAAATACTTACACGATTGTCAACGACTTACCAACTTATTAGTAGTCCCTACAATACTACCATAATGTTCAAGATACGTATGCCTCCGTACAAATTGAAACGGAAGTTTGGATTGGTCAAAATTAACTTTTATCAAACCTAAGTATGAGTAAATACCTACTAGAGGTGATAGGAACGCAAGAGGATTTGCCGAAATTTATACGTGGGCAGCTTAATGATCCCGCAGAGACAATTACTAACGAAAAGGGTCCAGAATAGAGGTCAACAATATGTTACAATCAATGTTAAATAAGTGTCATCTATAAGGATTTTACTGTTAGCAGTATTGACGTGAAAAACTGCCTCCAAGTTTTATCTTCGAATTCGAACAAAGAGAAGGCTCCTGACTCCTGATACACCGTATTTTCGGAGCTTACTAACACCGATCTGTCAACGGCTTATTCGACGTGTTTAGTACCGATTTATTTCTTTCTCCTAGTTACTCTAATCGTGGCGCAGTATATTTATCCATCTGTTTTATCTTGAGTTCCCATTACTATTTCGACCGAAAAGTAGGTTACCTCGGTTAAATATGTGGTAAACGGAGGAATTTATGTGAGCCAGCTATTGTACAATATATGGGATGAATTTTTTTTTCTGAAATTATTAATTATACGCACCCGTAAATGTGCAAAACAACAAATCTTTTAGAATTGAACCTGATAAATTATGTCGTCTTAAACGATAGGAACGAACGGCGCATACATATTATACAATAAATAATTACGGTAATCGTTTTAGGGCTCCTATAAAAATTCCGTCTTCCTACGATGAGTTACACAGTTCCTTCTTTCAGTTACCATTAATTTAGAATCTCCTTGTTGTCCGTCAGTACGGTTTGACTCGTAATGTCGGGTACGCCTTTAGTTTTTCTCTCGGCTCTCGATATTAACAAAACGGAAATTAGCCGGTCTGTAGGTACCTAATACGTTTTAGTCCCCAAAGACAACCACTAATGAAATGTTTTAGGATACCCGCGGGAGCGTAAAAAAAGGACATTCAACTTTTGACACAAAAGTTGTCTCATCGGAGCCGCTATCTGGTTCAGTCATCCAGAAAAGAGCGATATTTAACAGACTTCATTTAATTCAATTATTGTATTTGTAATAGAATTTCTAAAACTTTATAAATGTCATACTTAATGTAAAAGGTTTCGAAATCGGATTCATGAGTTGTTCCGCAACGAGCTTCGACCATCCGCACTCCGCAGTAGCGATTTGATGGGGAGATAAATTCGGTCAATGAGCAACACGCCTCCCACAATATTGCTCAGGCTGGTTCAAATATAAAGCTATAAAATAGAATCGGAATTTTTTGGTTCACATCAGAGTTGATAAGCTTTTAGGGCAATTAGGCATTATGTTGTAAACGTTAAGTGACCGGTGCCTGGCTCAATTAATTATTTGCTTAACAATTAACTTCTGTTTATACTAGGCGAAATATGTACTTATAACTGTTTTTCTCTTGCAGTTCAAATGCAGCCACCGCGGTTTAGTATGCAACCTTCATCTTCGAATAGTATAGTCAGAGAAGGAACAACAAAAATCTTACAGTGTTCTGCTATGGGTAAGTTAATTGATTCCTTGGCGTCATAGTACTATAGAAAACTCGAATATGTACTCACCAAAGCCCGATAAATGTGGCCCTAGCATAAATAATTATGTTGTTTCGCTTATCATGGGTTATCACTATAAAGGGGACTTGTTTCTTCGGCTGGTACGTGCTAGCGCGAGTCCATAACACACGTCTTTTATCGAATAAGTTCAAACTCGACTGAAAAATTTAAGTGAAATAATTCAATAACTTAGAACTCCGTGAACAATATAATTTTGCACATTTTAGGCATACCACAACCAATGTACAGATGGTCGAGAAACGGTATACCGCTCAGTGAATATTCATCAGAGTCTTTTTATAAGATTCATAATACCCAGCGGCAGGATGCCGGAGCATACCAGTGTATAGCGAAAAATGACGTCGGAGCAATATTCAGCGAAAAGAACAACATTGTCGTCGCGTGTAAGTAAACTTTCATACGTCTCTTTGTACTTTCATGTGTCTCTTTGTTGTGTAGGCGGAATAATCTTGGAGAAAAAATATGCCTACCGTCCTGGAAACAACTATTTTGTATAAAAAAGAAGTTTGTTAGGCAACCCGTAAACATCTGAATACTAAATTTTCTGTATTCTAGTATAACAGATATGCTCAATGCTCAATTGCTTAACAAGTCTTTATTTTCAGATATGGGTGTATTTGAACCTATTGCTGAAACAGTAATAACTGTTGAATCTGGTAGAGCGGCAGTAATAGCGTTTCCCCAGATAGAGTCTGAACCACCACCGTCGGTTATATGGCAGGACGAGAATGGCGCTCTGCGATATGATCAAAAATACGCTGTCACTGAAAAACATGAACTCGTCATACTGTGTACTTCACACGAGGATGAGAAAGCATACAGGTTAAATTCTATCCTATTCTCAAATGAGTTGTGCCATTTTGGTTCCATATTTTATTAATCACTGAAGAAGGTGATTTTTTAAATAATGTTATATTTCAGAGTACGCGCCATAAATACACAGCTAGGAAAAGAAGAAAATAGTCCTTACATACAACTTAACGTTTTTGGAAATGATAGCAAGGAAATACCACCAGAAATTATTATAAAACCAGAAGACACGAAAATAGTAAAAGGACAAGAGTACACGAGTTTATATTGTATTGCAAACGCTAGGCCTCTGCATGAATTAGAAACCTTATGGTTTAAAGATGGAATAATGATTGACTCAGCTGGAATCACATTCGACCTAAACGATCAATGGAATAGAACCCTTACGCTTATATCAGCTAATCTAACGCACACTGGACAGTATACATGCCAAGCCAGATTAAAAACAGGAGGGTACGCCACTGACTCAGCTTCTGCGTTAGTCACGGTGTTAGAGAAACCAGTGTTCCTATCCAATTTAAAATTCGAAACATTTGGAGAATTCGGAAGTACCATCGTTCTGGACTGCAATGTTCAGGGCATTCCTTTGCCTAGTATTACTTGGTACAAAGACTCCAAAAAGATCGCAAGTGTCGGTGCTGGAGCTGAAGAATCTGATAACCCAGATGTCGACGACGGCGGTGGCAGATACCGGGTGGAAGTGGACCGGTCACTCGTCATTAACCAACTAAAAATGGAAGATACGGGTATATACCAGTGCATTGCCAACAACGAAGCAGGAGAATCTTCTATTTACACATGGCTAAAGATAAAAAGTACGTAGGATCACTAATTCAAATTTTAACAACGCTTTGACAGTTAATGTGGTGTTAAAACTTGCATTTGAAAATTTTAAAACTAAAACAATGCATGTGAATTGATGTTTAAAAAATATGTAAATTGATCATGATTATTATTCATTTCTGGAATTCGTTCTCCGGCGCGTAATGCGAGAGTACTTATTTATCCGTCAAGCTCTGTATGTCTCAGGGTCGTTGTCATATTATATGTGTGTATTTAGGTAAAGTAACAATACTGACTAATTAACGTATGAAACTATCGTGCAGTGAAGGACAATAGGCGGCTTCCGCGAAGTCACATGAAGTTAATAAGAATGAGGACCTCCGATAAAAAAGCAAAAACGTTCAGATTTGACACTGGCAGTAAGAATTAATTACTTGTTGTCATTCATTTAACAATTCACTTATAGCATAGATGATTTTATTTTTCAGCACAGAGTGATGATTGCTTTTTGTACCAATGTTTTTTCCCTTGCCTTAGGTGATATGCAATATTTTAATTACTTACATGTTTTGTCATTTGATTTGTTCTTAGATTATACTGATTTATTAGAAATATTCCTGCATTATAAGATTAACGCGTAATCCGTAGATAGATCATAGATACTTAATATATTAAACAATGTAGATTAGTTTTACATACACTTTAAAGCCACTTTTATTGAGCCATATATTAGCATGACAACTAAAATAAGTAATCAATATCAGATCATTTTCTAAGACACGTAAATAACTTACTCGGGTGGAGGAAATGTGAGTATTTTATTCATTCCTACTTTTATGTGCTAAGGTGCGTGTAAAACGCAAGAATTTAATGCACATCCTTCTAAAAAATTCATTCATTCCCAGCAAAATTATAGTGGGCCATGAGACACCTGTGCGGTTTACTAAGTGTTGGCGCTCAATACTGACCATTCAAAGTTATGGTATTTATACTCACTCCACCATGAAATTAATAAATGGCCAAATGGTTTCATGCTGATTAATTTAAGCTGTTTCCCTTTTTTAGTAAATTAACCTATCGATGCATTGTTTAAAACAATTGAAGAAAAATATGTTGTATTTCATTATTGTCAGCATGTTTATTACAGCTTATAATTATTAAAAAAATCACAATATTGAATTATATTCATCACATGAATTATTATATTATATACCTATTTATTAAAAATAATCGCATGCGCTTTTACATAGAGACGAGGTATCACTGATTTTGTGTTATACTAACATTAGTTATAGAATATTTCGTCGTAATTGAAATAACCCGCTAGTTCGGTTCGTGTTCTAACCGTGTGCGTGTGGCTTGTAGCGTCCCCGCCCATAATGCAGACTCCGCCGAACAACCTCACCGTGCTGGATGGCAAGGACGCCACCGTCACGTGCCGCGCCGTCGGAGCACCCACCCCCAACGTCACCTGGTATTTTAATGGTTAGTAACTAGGACACTTCTGGCATCTGTTTATACTGTTAATTGAACGTCAGCCCTCTACCAGAAGAATTACTGCTTAAATATAGTGGTAGGCTATAAGTATAATCAATTACTCATAAGCTTTTTTTTTTAATTTTTTCTCCAAATTACAAATAATAATATTTATCCTACAGAATTATTGACAAAACTGCATCTAAAGGAATCCCATCGTTACTAAGAAGTCTCATTTAGGTCCCTATCCTGCAATAATTTACTGTTTATAAACTCCACAACTGTTACAGATTCTTTAATCATAAACTTATCGGCAAGACTTCAAGCACTCGAAGAAGGCGACCTGCTAATCACAAGTACTACAACCGCCGATAGTGGAAAATATACCTGCGTACGATCAAACGATGCTGGGAACGTATCTGGAGAGGCTTATCTCACTGTACTAGGTGATTACCTCATCTGTTACAAGTTGTCATTTAAAAGTTTATAAATAATTCCGTTTCATGTCAAGAAATTCTCGTTAATAGTTCATTTGTAATATTCCTGTAATTGATAAGTTATAAATTGTAGAGGTAACCGATAAGATTGGATTTATCAACGCTTCGATATCTTCAAGTTTTACTGTTGTGGTATTATATCGCTGATTGTTATCACCGCTGATGGGTGAGACAACATATTTTAACAAATCAGTTCAGTCTAATTAATATAATAGGTCATGTAGTAGTAGTTATATAATGTGTCGTACGAATCAAAAGCCCTGGAGGCTGAAAATATATCTGAGAATTAGTTAGGTAAGGTAGTCAGCCCGATCTATAACTGTGGAGTTCGTGGCGAATATCGGTGGCGATATTAACTTAGCATTTCTGTAGTTTATTTATTTACCTTTTACCATATGGCACCGTTTGCTGATTTCGGCTCCACCTGAACGAATTACTAGTCTACATTATGTAGTTTGGTTATATTCTACCGAAGCCAAGGATAAAAGTGTAAGCGATCCCGAATTCGCGCGGCATTCGATTGCAGATCCACTGCCCACTGTGCTGGATTTATCGGTACGAGTCCGCCGTATTCCTCAGGTTTCACTGGGTGGAGGCTACAAATTTTTCAAGACAAAATTAAACCGATGGTCTTCATGACTGCTGCTCAATCATTTTTATTTTTGTCTAAAATAAAATGAGAATCATTGTATTTGCTTTGAATTCATACTTAGATCTAAATAAAAAGTGGCTCTATTAAAAACTTTTTTTTTCATCAAACAACTTCGAAGACAAAGGGTTGTGATATTCATTTTCTTAAACCATTTAGATAATATCTTCAAAATGAGGGGAAAGCTCCCAAGTCTACAAAAGATAACCCTTTTCAACGTCATTTTACTTGATGAGATAGAAAAGTATTTTTTCAGCCGATATTAGACCGCTTTTGGTATTTGAAGGCATTTACATTTCCCTTCTGTATATTCAAATCTTTTTAATCCAGCCTACGTACTTGGCAGCCAAAATGGTACTAAGCAATATATTATGCGGTAGGTATTTATATTTCAACTCTCAAAATAGAATTTCACAAAAAAATACTTGTATCATTTCCTTTTCTTATTTTTGGTACTGGACCCTAAACGGGACTTTCTTTTTTCAGTGAGAACACAAATTATTGCTCCACCTGTGGATACACGAGTGTTATTGGGTCACACGGCAACGCTACAATGCAAAGTATCGAACGACCCGAATGTGAAGTACAATATTGATTGGTTCCACAACAAACAGTGAGTTGGGAAACATTTACTATTATTGCTTTGAATAAAAGCTGGTGACGTGCTAACTATATTATTGTTTTTTTTAAAGGCCAATGACAGCTGGTACCCGCGTATGGGTGTCAGCAGATGGGGCGCTGCAAGTGCAGGCCGTGCGTGCTAGTGACGCGGGCGAGTACACGTGCATAGTGACGTCGCCAGGCGGCAATCACACGCGCCATGCGGTTCTGTCCGTCATCGAGCTTCCGTTCTCTCCTACAAATGTACGTGCCTTCAGACTCGAAGCTGCGTCACAGCGAGCTGTGAATGTCTCGTGGACTCCGGGGTTTGATGGAAACTCTCCTATACAAAAATTCATCATACAACGACGTATTGTTCCCGAGTTTGGTAAGTCAAGTAGTTGCAGATGAACACAAAACTGCAAAAACATATGGAAACAATCTTTGAATCCTCAATTATTTTTATCATAGGTCCTACACCTGACCCGTTGCTGAACTGGGTGACCGAGCCGATGAATGTATCGGCAAACCAGCGTTGGGTTCTCTTGACCAGTTTAAAGGCCGCTACATCGTATCAGTTCCGAGTATCAGCCGTTAACACCGTGGGAGAAGGTCCTGCTTCAGACCCAACTGATGTCTTGACATTGCCTCAGGAAGGTATGTAAAATAAATACCTAAAAACCGAAGAGGTCTGAAAAACGCGTCTAGCGCTTCACTGTGCGGAAATATTATTTCCTATTTTCGTTGGCGGCAAAGTGACGACCGAAAACAAGCACATAACCTTTTTTATACCATAAAAGAAAGCTGAAGATCCATCACACATTTTAATTTTAAAAAATAACCGGAAAAAACAAATAGCGTCGCAGCGGAACAATACTCCGCCTCGGATTTACCGATACCGACAGCAAGCTGGACATCGGGAGTAGTAAATTATTTAGCAGGACAGACGGCACTACGCTGAGGCAAATCGGGACAGAATTTGCATTGAGGGTGACGCCGGTTTTGCACAATTAAAATGGTTTATATTTAATTTCACATAATCTGTTATTAACCAATAGCACAATAAATGGTAATCGCACTTTAAACATTATCACTGTACACCTCTGTTTAATCTTTCGGAGACTTGACGAAGATACTTAATTTTAAGTCCTGGGCAGGTAAGATATTTTTATAGATGTTCTCTAACATATTAAATTGTATTCTCTTTGCGATCAAGCAGCCAGTGATCTTATATGCTGCCAAGGTATGCGGAATATTTTGAACCATTAGATTGCATTTGTTTTGACCATGCCTTTTTCGTATTCCTATTTTAATTTTTTGACAGTTGTTTTTAATAAGTAGCGACCTTTTTTAAATAAATGTGCGTGTTTTTCTTTTTTACCAATATTGTGTCGCTTATGAAAAGAAATATCTTGTGTAACTTGTGGTGTCCGATAGATTTCATTACTATTGTGTATCGTCTGCATGAAACGTGACTTATCTATTATTATTACAAAATGTATGTTAGTAGTTACGAATTCTTCATACGAATTACAATATTCCTCAAATGCATGGGGGTCAGGGGTGCATGCAGATAAAACATATTTGTAAAACTATAATTTAAATCTCTTACTTGCTGGTTGAACTGAATCACAGTTATCGCATAATTCTTTCTTCAAATTCCTACTAAATAATTATTAATGCAATAATAATACTATTTAAATTCACCAAAATTAAGAAACAGCATGCGTATGGATGAGAAATACTCACGTTTTAATCATCCTATTAGAAACTGAAAATTAACTCAATTGTTAATGTTCCAGCACCATCCGGTCCTCCCGTCGGCTTTATGGGTTCTGCACGATCTTCGTCCGAAATCATAACACAGTGGCAACCGCCACTCGAGGAACACAGAAACGGACACATCCTGGGTTACGTTATTAGATACAGACTCCGGGGTTACGACAACAGTCCGTGGACAGATCAGAACATCACAAATGAGGCACAGAGGAACTATCTCATTCAGGACTTAATTACATGGAAAGATTACAATGTGCAAATTGCTGCTTACAATGACAAAGGCGTAGGTGTCTTCTCGGATAGCTTCATGATAAAAACAAAAGAAGGTGTGCCCGAAGCGCCTCCCGATAGTGTTCGCTGTGAGCCATTCAACTCTACAGCATTAACTGTCTGGTGGACACCGCCCAATCCACAGAAAATCAATGGCATAAATCAGGTGCATACAACTTTCATACAGGGCAAATATTTGGTATAAGCTTCTTAGGATTCGTACTAATATCCAATATTACATTTTCACAGGGTTACAAAATGCAAGCGTGGATCTGGGACGAGCACGAGGGTGCTAACGTTGAGCAGAAACTTGTTAGCGTGCCCCCTAACCTCCTGGATCCTCTGACTGAACAATCAGCTGTTATCAGCGGCCTCGAGAAGTTTACTGAGTACAACATAACGGTGTTATGTTTTACGGAACCTGGCGACGGACCGCGGAGTGACTATGTACAAGTTAGAACGGATGAAGACAGTAAGTTAAGAGCCCAAACATTATATTATATCATTACTAACCATATTTAAATCACTACAACTACACTATTTGCCATCGAGAATGTATTAATTGAATTATGCGAGTAAAAATAGACATACCAACCTTCACCCCTGTAAAAGCTATAATAAGATTACGGATATTGTAAGGATAATCTTACTCATGCAAAAATTGTTTCTTTATTCTTTAGTTCCGGATGAAATAGGAAGTCTACTCTTTGACGATATTTCGGATCGCGCAGTGAGAGTATCTTGGACTGCGCCTAAAAAATCAAACGGAATCCTAATAGGCTACAAATTATCTTACGAAATGAGAGATACTAACGAAACGATACGAGAGGAAGTTCTACCACCGAATGTCACTAGCATTAGGGTGGAACACTTGCAGGTGTGTATGCAACATTTTTTTATGTTATTCATAAACAAAATGGCCAAATGTGGGTGTACTTTAGGTACTCCTCTGCCTTATCCTTCGGGTATTACAGGCGTGTTGTTATGTTATTTAGTGGCAATGGCAAACAAGCTGTCTGTCCGTTTAAGTGATCGCCACCGCATATCATCTGCAATACCAAAAGCCAAAATATCGCAAGTGTCTTTAATTTATAGACATATGAGGAACGGGAAAGGTGTGTAAAGTTCACTCATACTCTATAGGAAAGGGAGGATCCTCAGACCAGACGGGTGTTGCTGTTGTGTCTGGCGGACAACTGCCCGATGATTCATGTCGGGCCGTTGTATCTATGTTAGTTGCGCGGTAAACTCTGCTTGCGAGATGCAGGATTTTTCGTGACGTCTGCGTTGTTCGCATGTGGCGTTGGAGATACAGTTACAAATTAAACAGGAACATAGATACTCTGCTTGGAGGCAAAAAAAGAGTAGAACTTCTGCAGATGCGTTACTTCGAGTTATTTCACAAACATACATAAACTATTATTCGTTATACCACTCCAAAAAAATCATACCTTAGTAATAAAACTACAGCATGTGCTAACAGTACAATTATTTCTTTTTAAGGCTAGTACACACTACAAGTTCCTGCTATGCGCCATGACGGCGGTGGGCGAAGGACCGGCAAGGGCCGCCGTAATCCAGTCCGGCGTAGAACCAGTACTTCCCGATGCTCCTCGCAACCTCGCACTCTCCAATATCGAAGCATTCTCTGTACTACTACAGTTTACACACGGATTTGACGGCAACTCTTCTATATCGCTGTGGACAGTGCAGGTAAAATACTGCATGATGTTTTTTTAATGCAAATACGATCAATTAAATATGCTTATCATAAACCTGTCAAAGGATCTCGTAAAGAGAAGACTGTTAGCCCAAGTGGGTTGTGATAGCGATAAAAAAGAAGACTACAACACTCAGATTTCTGATGCGAAAACTGTCAACTTTGTAATCACGAATATACGTTTTTTTTTTACTTCAACAGGCTCAAACCGCACGAAATTCATCATGGGTAACAATCTTCGAAGTCAACGCTCCGGATGCCCAGTCTATACACGTGACTGGTCTGATACCATTCACTACGTACAGACTGCGACTGATTGCTACCAATGTGGTGGGCTCGTCACCGCCTTCGGAGCCTTGTAAGGAGTTCCAGACTATTCAAGCGCCACCTCAACACCCGCCTAAGAATGTGACTGTACGCGCAGTTAGTGCCACCAATCTACGAGTCAGATGGATTGTAAGATATTTGAAAATTAATATTTCTTTAAATATTATCTTGCTTATTGATGTTTAACGTAACGTGTTTATTTCGCATTTTCGTATTTTCAAACTGTAACGGAGTTCCTAGGCATGAGCTCACAAGCGGCAAAGATGCTTTGTTAATAACTTTATAAAATAATAACGAACTTATGATTTTAGCCTCTACAACAAAGCGAATGGTACGGTAATCCAAAAGGATATAACATAACGTACACAAGAAGCGATAGTAACGACACACTGCATAGCATTATTGAGGACCACACGGCGAACTCACACATACTGTCTAATTTAGAAGAATGGTCAGTGTATGAAATACGAATGACTGCTATCAACGAGGTAGGGACTTCCATTGCAAGTCCCACAGCTATGGAAAGGACGAGAGAAGCAGGTGAGTTTCAGAAAATACTTTTTGGTTGGTCTTGTCTAAAGTTATTTCTTTATTTATTGGAATGCCAACAGAGGCTACATAGTTACATGCATGTTAACATGAACAGGGACAAGCACAAGTTAAAAGAAAAACCAAAGAATGTGTGTGTGTTCGGGTTATCTCACGAAAAAACTAACTTCTGTTAAAACTTTCCAGTTCCGTCACGAGGTCCCACAGACGTATCGGCCAATGCGACATCTTCAACAACAGTAGTCGTTCTTTGGGGGGACATCCCACCACCAGAACAAAACGGTTTGATCGAAGGATATAAAGTGTGTTACGCGGCAGTAGTGCCACCACCACGACCCGAACAAAAGAAGGTGGAGTGCCAAGCAGTGCCGTCGAACCAGACTCATACAATAACGCTTACAGAGCTGAGGAAATACGTTGTATATCAAATACAGGTGTTGGGATACACGAGGTTAGGAGACGGAGCCCTGAGCGACCCGCCAGTTACAGTCAGGACTTTCGAAGACAGTACGTTTATGGTCTTTAAAATGTGGAGACTACAATAAATTCAACTTTCATAATTTTAATGACGTTTATAGTCTGCATACAAAAAATCTATTAAATTAGTCTAATCAGCTGAACGGCAAAACAAATAGTCGGCCATCGCTGTATTTAGAATATTTGAAAGAAAAAACAATATTAGGATTTATTTGATCGTTTACAGTATACCAGTTTTTCATTTATTGTTGTAGTGTCTTCTCCACGTTGTGTAGCTGCTTACTAATAATAATAATTTAATGTAACTTGTAATAATTAACTTTCATTTCGCGCTCAGCTCCCGGTCCCCCATCTAACGTGTCGTTCCCTGACGTGACGTTCACGACGGCGCGCATCATCTGGGATGTACCAGAGGACCCTAACGGAGAGATCCTGGCGTATAAAGTGACGTATCACCTCAACAGCACCACACAACACGTGTTTTCTAGAGAGTTCCTGCCTTCGGACCGAACTTTCAGGTAAGAGCTTTCTGCTTGGTTTTTAGCGGTTTTTTATTGGCCTCTAAATAATGGTTCATCTTATAATCTACCATAGAATTTGTAGGCATTATGAACATGAGGCAACATGCAACAACAACATCGGCATGAGCTGCACCATTATAGGTTCAGTTTCTACGGCGCTTTCTTTTTCATTCTTTACGGTTTAAGATATTTTATTTCACCCAAAAAAGAAAGAAAATACATTTATTTGTGGTAAACATGACGCAAAAAGAACATATACCTACACAAAAAAATAAAAACAGGAAAAAATACAAAAAAAGAAGACAAAACGAAAGAACACAATACAAAAAAAACACTGGCACTCCGGTAGTGCCGACAGAAGTGAAAACTTGAACAATTACGAGTGTATTTTGTGAATCGTCTTATAAACAAAACACGCGTGTTAAGGTGTGTTCCTTATTTTATAGGGTTTTTTGCAAATCAGGTATGATGACCGCTCGCATGGAGCTCGTCGTCAGTTATATATCCGTGGTTCAGCGCCATCTCGTCGTTGTTGGATGAACTACGTAGTTAGTACGCGAGGCCCTCGTAGTTCTTCCCGATGTGCATAGATGGCGCTGTCCTCAACAACGCGCGTCTTACGTTTTACGTCTTACGTCTTACGAATTTTCGATCAGGGTCACGTGACCTGACGCGAGTTTAGAAGTTTTTACCCATTCCAAAAAAAGTACACAGCGCCGCTAAAGAAGTTTTCACTTCAAAAAAACAAATTATTTACTTCTGTGAGAAAAAACATAATAATTTACAAGTTAAGCGACGGTTTCGCCGAATTATAAAACTGAAGTTAAGTTACAGAAACAGTTGGTTGGACTTACGATTTTTAAACATTCTCAAAACATGGTGATTTAATAGCCATAAGTAGTTCTCGGTGCCCTTAAAATTATATGGTTTGCCTGGCTCAGTCATGCGCTTTGAACTTGCATACTTTTCCTACATTTTATTTGTGTAACTCTATTAATTACAAACAATAAACTTGGTAAATATCCATTAATTTTGTTTCTTTAAAAACCGTTTGAGAAGTTTTTTTTTTCATTGAAATCTATACAGAACGGACTGCTTTCGATCTGATCACAGCATTATTTTGGAACAGGGCCACAGAGCTATCTTCGGAGCGCTTCTACCAGTTCAGCGTGCGCGCGCAGACGCGGCTGGGCTGGGGCGCCACGGCGCGCGCGCTGGTGCTGAGCACGGCCAACCGCGCCGCGCCCGCGCCGCCGCCGCGCCCGCTCGTGGCGCGCTCGCTGCTGCAGCCGCACCACATCACCTTCTCCTGGACGCCGGGCGACGACGGATATGCGCCGCTCAGGTAGCTACTACCCGAAGAAGGTCTTAAGGAGGATCCACTAGAGTAGCTCGCAAAATACAAATTTTTTGCTATTTACTTTAGTTTTAGGTTGTATGTCGATCAAAAAATGATTCTCGACCATAACAAATATGAATTTACAGAATTATAATTATTAAAACATCTTCATTTTTCTTTATTATCAAAATACCTTCGTCGGGTAGTACCCGACGAAGATATTAAATGGGAGTCGGCTGTTTCAGTACTTAGCTAAGTTTCATCATCGAAAACTTTATGAAATACCAAAAACACACTTACTGCTATAATATAATGGCGCTGGCATGTCAAATTGCTACTATGGATGTGCGTTTCACTTTACTTTAAGAAGAGCATAGATCTTTAGATACAGTAACGTCACACAATTAAATTTTTACCAGATACTACACTGTGCAACAAAAGGAAGATGGAGGAACTTGGCAAACGATTCCCGAGCGAGTGGATCCCTTCGTGACGTCATACACTGCCGAGGGTCTGAAGCCGTACACGGCGTATCAGTTCAGAATTCGAGCGACTAACGACATCGGACCTAGTCGGTACAGTAACGCAACCGAAACTGTGCGGACACTACCCGCTGGTAAGTACTTACTAATTACGGTTCAATTGTCTAGGAAATTATCGTCCGGCTTTTGGAGAACTTTTTATATTGCTTTACTTGGCTGCGATTTACGACGTTATTTTGATCCGATTCTTGTAGAGAATTTACAATTATGTATACTGTATTGATATACTTAACAGTTTAGTTAAATGATACCGTAGGGTAGTCACTCCCACTGCCGATAGGAGAAAAGAGATATCTTCAAGCATTCCAATAAACCATTTCGCAGCACCAAGCAAAGCTGTAGAAAATCTCCACGTGGTTCCGATCACACCAAGCAGCGTGCGCGTTCACTGGACGCCACTGGGCGACGCGCACTGGAGCGGAGACACGCGCACCGGCGGGTACCGCGTGCGCTACCAGCCGCTCACCGACTTCCCCACCGCACTGCAGCAGTCCATGAAGCAGGAGGTGCCGGGCATCAAGGTATCTATTGTGTCTATAGTCTGTTCCAAAAGTATCCGTTGAAAACTTGAACAAATGGATCAGAAACTCCCTCTCACGGAGAGGAGGCCTGTACCTCAGTAGTGAGAGGGAACATTATAGGCTGATTAGGCTTATGACTTGTCTCTGGGATCCGAAACACCCTCAGTATAAAATAGAGATGCCCAAAAAGCGGTCTACAAGGCAATTATGGACGCCAAGGACATGGAAACCATTGTCTTTTTTTGCTTGACAGACTTTCATTTATTTTGTGCAACAATATTACATATTGCAAAAACAAGCTTCGATGCCGATGGTACCATGGTCGCTGTGATACTGTAGGTTTCGCGGCATTAAATTTAGTGCAATTTTCCAAGTTTTTAATGTCGTGAAATTAATTTCTACACGCATGAAAGTAGTTTCGTAATGTAAATATGGCGTAACAAGGCATAATATGATAAACCCATTTTCACTTGATCTACGAACATCGCCTTACGAAATAAATGCCATGCAAGCGGGGGTTACTGAACGAAGTATTGTCTGTCACATTAACATTTTACAAATCCTGTGTCCATTTCAGAGCGAGGAGGTAGTCCTAACGGACCTCGCGCTAGACCGCAACTACGAGATCAGCGTGTGCGCCGTGAACTCGCAGGGCGCGGGCCCGGGCGGCACGCCGGCCGTGGTGTGGGTGGGCGAGGCCGTGCCCACGGCGCCGCCCACGCGCACGCAGGCGCGCGCGCTGTCGCCCACCGAGGTCACGCTGTCCTGGACGCCGCCCACGCAGGCGCAACAGAATGGCGACCTGCTGGGTTACAAGGTATACAAACACTTTTTTATATCTGGGATAATAGGTCGAAATCCGAATCCTTATGAGATACGAGAAAACTGTCTCTTATAAATTGCCATAATTATTTTTTGGTCAAGTGCGAGTTATACATAAAAATGAGTAATATAAACCAAGAAAGCAAAACTCTTGGATTTATATAACGGAATTAAAGAGACTCGCTAGCTCTTTCAGGACTGGAGCCCCGCCCACTTTAAGGAGCTCTGTCGTTATTCCGTCATCCCCGGGTGCCTTGTTGTTCTTTAGCTGCTCGAGAGCCGCCCTAATCTCGCATTGCTCGATATCTGGGATGTTCTCCGTGTAGTGGCGCGTTAATTCGGCTCGATAGTCATCTGCAATTTGCCCCGCTGGTTTCATCGTCCGCGTTGAGTGTAAAAATCCTCGACTTCCTCGAGTATCTCTGAATTCGAAGTCACGATTTTGCCATCCGCAGTTCCTAGTTTCGTCAGATGGGGCCTCCTTAATTACTGAGCGAACACTTTCGACCCTCGGTTCCGCTCAATCGCGTCCCTAATGTCGCGGGTGGTGGTGGAGCACCGAAGGTCGCGTCGCGTCAGCTTCGTAATTTTTAATTTTAAGGCTCTCTTATCTGACGAAGACGGCTGCATAGATGGCAACTTTCGTCTTTCCCTCATAAGTCCGAGAGTTTCCGAGGAAAGTTTGGACACCATACTTTTCGCTGCGACGAGAAAAGTCTGCGAGACACTGGGTGGGGTTCTGTAGTTTGAAGAAAAGGCGTGACTTTTTTACATAGTTCTAGGCTGTCTCCACTTCCCCATTTTAAATACTAGGAAGGACGTAGTGAAGAGTGGGCGTTTTGGACCCGTTTTGAACTTTTATGACAACTTTTAACTTACGAAAAGTGTTGATTCAACCTTATTTGATTGTAGAATTACTATTACCAATTTTTATATGCTTGTCACATCTATGCTTGTGCTAGAAGTAGGTTCAGTTCAATATTGCATTACAAGTTAATGGTGTTACTGCTCTTTGCCGTAATTTAACATCAGTTTTAGTTTAAAACTTAACATGTGTTACTTCTCATGTATGTAAGCAGACGTGTAATGTTATACATCGCCAATAAAGTTTAATTTAGGGCAAGATAATGATTACACGGTACGATTGAATTACCAGTTCATTGTCTAAACAGTTTTAAGACAATGCAAGTCAGTTTTGACTTCGATTTTATTTAGTGTTCGACCAAAACACGATTTTCAACCGAAATCGTAACCGAACCTTCGTATCCTTTTCTAGTTTCGGCCGAAATTGAAGCAGAAACTTATGAAGTTAAGGAAAGGATAGTTTTTAATTAAATGACATTATTTTTTTAAACTCGTCGGTTTTTAAATGTAGATTTGTTACAAATAATTTGATAAAGGGCTGATTTTACAATTATCAGATTTCTTTTATCCAAAGAAAAAATACTTTTTCAGTTTTTGATCGAAAATCTGGCAAAATTTCTGAATGACGATTGAAAAATGAGCCTTAACTCATGTAAGGGCCATCAGTTAGGCTACTGTTAGCTATTCAACTCTTAACACCGCATAATTTTAGCATCAGCGATTTAATCGCTTTTCAGAACCTCATTATACCTAGCGACAATGTTTTATCTCTCAGCCAAACGATTCAGCATCGTTAGCAAACGCATTTTATAAACGGAACAAGTCGCTAAAACGCGATGCAGTGTCGAAGTAATCGCTGAAGCGTGTGATTTTGCTATTGTGACCAAACGCACAGTCGCTAAAACGCATCTGCTGTTGTTCTTAGAGCTTCTGTCAATCTTCCAGAAAACGAATTCCTACTAATAACGAATACCCTTACACGCTGACATCAAAAGCAGCATATCTGCTAAGAACCTAAATGACTTCCTTTATAAGTAAACACTTATTTTTAGGATTTTGTACAAAAAGGGTGAAAACTGAACCCCGTTACTAAGACGTCAACGCTGCCTGTCTCTCGTTCTATTCTATCAAAACCAACGCCATACGCCAGTTTCGGTCGGGCCAAAATTCGACCAATTTTTGGCCGAAACCAAACCTACGGTCGCGAACACAAGCCTAGTGGCTTAAGTAACTCTTCTCATTTATATACCTTTGTTTATAACTTTTGCTTTGCAGATCTTCTACCTAGTGACTGAATCTCCTGAGGAGCCGGAACCTGGGCGTCGCATAGAGGAAGAGATCGAGGTGGTACCCGCCACGGCTACCTCGCATTCACTCGTCTTTCTCGACAAATTCACGCAATATCGCATACAGGTATTTAGTTATTCACTAGTTAATATAATGTCAAACCATTTGATTTTAATACATAGGGGAAAATTCCCGTATTTATAAGAACGTTCGCATTCTATTGTCTCAATCTGTCAGAAATATCTCTAATTTACAAATATTTTTGCCCACGACATTGATTGTCGCTGAGATGAGATTACGACCAAATTTTGAATGTTCTTAATTACAGGAATTGGTCTTCTGATTAGCTTAGAAAAACCAAAGATTACTTGTGATCAAATAATTAACCCGTGCTTAAACAAATTCGTCCAGGTGCTAGCATTCAACGCTGCCGGCGACGGTCCTCGGTCCACCGCAGTGATGGTTCGCACGCTACAAGGCCTTCCTTCAGCTCCACGCAACATTACCTTCACCGACATCACGATGAACAGCCTCGTCGTGTCGTGGGAGCCGCCCTATCGACGCAATGGTCTCATACAGGCCTACCTTGTGACTTACGAGACTATAGAACAGGATGAACGTAAGTTTCAACTTTATGTTTACTCAAAATACTACAGTATTCATAAATTCTTCGGTACTTAGAAATCATAATAAATTTTATCTTGAGACTAAATAAATATAATAATTGAAAATCAAAATCAGCCCCTCAATTAAACTATTTGTTACAACCCTAAAAAAACGACGAGTCTCGGTCTCAAAAATGTCAATTTCAGTAATAATCGGTAACGGTTTTGGCTGAAATTGTGTTTAGATCGGACTAATATTGTTTATTCCTCAATCTGGTTCTCACAGCAAAATGCTAAATTGTTAATAATTTCGGTCAGTATATTTTACTACTTTGCCTTACCTTTTGGGGAATACAGGCGTGTCGTTATGCTCTGTCTTTCAAAGATCGCTTTTAGTAATAAAATTGCCAATTGTGCCACTCTATGTAAAATTTCTAAATCGTCTTATCTAGTTTGGGGCTCATTGGTAACTAACAGCAATGTAGCCTAGCTGTCGGATATATTGAAAGAGAATTATATCTTCCTCCACGGCGCAGGTTTCAGCAAGCAAGTAAAACAGAAGGTGACAGAGCGTCGCCTAGCGGTGGGCGGACTAGAAGAAGAAGTGGAGTATCGCTTCAGCGTGCGCGGGGTGACGGAGGGCGGCGGCGCGGGCGCCGGCAGCGCGGCGCGCGCGCGCACGGGCCCGCAGGCCGGCTCGCCCGCCGCGCCGCGCGCGCTGCGCCTGCAGCCCGAGCCCGCCGCGCTGCGCCTGCGCTGGCTCAACGCCGCGCCCGGCGGCGCTCCGCTCAAGGGATACTACTTTGAAGCTCGTCGGAAAGGTGCGGCACTATACTCGCACTGATAGATACATACTCATAGGCGTATCATTATGTGAAGGTCAAATTAAATTAACTGGCGAAACTTAACAGACTTGACCGGTAACGGTATCTAAAAACATACAATCACAGGGTCAACCGTCCGCCCCGTAAGTAGTAACCTAATAAAATAGTAGATTGTTTGCCAAGGGAGCAAACAACTATTTTGAAGGCTTTGATAGTGTTTCTTTGAATCCAGAGCGCAGCGAGGGATTCGAAGTAAGTCACTCGAGCTTAAAATAGTGTTGCTCCCGAGGTGGAGACTACTTATGAATAAGAATAGTACGTTTAAATAAACGTACTATTCCTATTCATAAGTAGCACAACAAATTTTAACAACAAGTTAAACAACAAGTTTACATACAATTTTGAGTAAACAATTACGAACGAAGGCAGAATGCTTTTCGTGCGTTTTTTATTTTGTCACAAACTTTTTTTTTAATATGGCTTGCGCCCGTTTTACTTTATCATACAGCCTGTTACTTGTTCATACAATGTTCGTGATTGATGTCTTTGGTGATTTGAACTTACTAACAATATCCAGATTCCAAATTCAAAACACTTTTAGTCCCTCTTTACGAAGAATACACTAGCTCTTTTTGAATAGATGTGATAGAAAAATATATAAATCAGCAATGTTTTACCATCACGGTTTTGTTATGCCAAGTGATTAAAAATACCATGAATAGCAAGCTAGAAACTATCCTCGATACGAAAAAGCTGACAATGTTCTCACCGAATCACTTACATATCGTATTTACTTCCATCTCTATCTAAGCCTCACAACACGTAGTCGACAGTAGCAATAGAGCTCTCTCGATCTCGTATTTCGTGACCAACGTGTACATGAATGTTATATTTTTAACGCAGCCAAGGAGTCGTGGCAAGCCTGTAAGTTTATTCGTTATTGTGTGCACCTTGTAGAAAATCCTTTCACTTAATTAATATTCAATTAGAGCCTATCACTTGAACCTTATTACATGCAGTTTCCGTGGCGTTATCATAATGATACCTAAATACATTGTTTTTGCCATCAGTCATCAGAATCACAAAAACATCGATCTAAATCAGATGTCATAAGAGCGGTCAAGCTCCTCGCGTAACCTATGTAGTACGATACAACAGAAAATCAATTGTGTCTCTTTAGCGGAGCTTGACGAGGTAACCCCTTCCTAATTAACAATGGAATGTTTTTTGTTATTGTTCTGCATACAGACGACACAAGATGGGAAACGATCACCAGAACCAGCAACGGCATGCTAGAGGAGTTCACAATATCATACCAGAGTCTTCTGCCGTCAACGGCGTACTCATTCCGGGTGATAGCATACAACATATATGGGATCAGCAACCCGACGTACAGCGAAAAAGTCATCGTAACGCCTTCAAAACTGTATTTGGAGTATGGATACTTGCAGTATCGACCGTTCTATAGGAGCACGTGGTTCATGGTCGCGCTAGCCGCTGCTTCAATCATCATCATTATTATGGTTATTGCAATTCTTTGTGTGAAGAGCAAGAGCTATAAATACAAAAGTGAGTTTCTTTTTTATATTTAAGTCTCGAACGTTAGCATACATCATTAAGGTGGATACGATTTTAATAATGTTAATGTTGTAAATACATAGTTACATACGACTATCGGTCGAGAATCATATTTTGATATATAAACAACTTGACCTGCAGATTGCAAAAAACGTAGGAAAATTATACGTACGGATTGAATTTCGCGGGCTAACTTAACGCCCCCCTTAACCTGCTAATCTTTTTCCCAGAAGAGGCGCAGAAAACTCTGGAGGAATCTCTAGCAGGAGAGAGCGACGAGCGTGGCACGCTGGCAATGGAGCTGTACCGCTCGCGGCAGAACTCCAGCGCCAGCGGCGGCGCGGCTACACTGCGGCGCGGCGCGGCGCTGGCCAAGTCCCCGCCGCGCCCGGCGCCCGGCTCCGTGGCCTACCACAGCGACGAGGAGAGCCTGCGCGCCTACGACGAGAACCCCGACGACTCCTCGCTCACCGAGAAGCCCTCCGAGATGAGCTCCTCCGACTCTCAGGTGATTACCATCAAGATAAGCGTCGTCTAAACCCTCGCTCAGAGCGTACGAACACTAAATCGCCCCTTATTTTTTCTCCACCACTCCCTGGAGCGCGTTACGGTAAATATCGACGACTGAGCTCTCACTACTGCTATCTTTATCTATTTTGGACACGCTTTCGACGAGATCAGCACTTTCGTAGTTGTATTTTTATTGGTTTGAGTTGAGTATATTAGACGGGCGCCTTAGCGGCGTGTTAGCGTAATAATTGTGTATTATTCAATTAAGTAGACTTTTAAGAAAATACATGCTAAATAAAAATAAATATTTTCTATCGTCAGTAAAATTTGAATTAGTCTACAGTCAATGGTAAAAGTACATTTTTCTTATTTTTTTTTATAACTACAATAGGAGTGTAGATAAAGACAGTAATATTAGCATGATTGTTGTCCTTGACACCTTTGAGATTTAAAGCAGTACTTTTGATGTTGACTGTACATTACATAAATGGAAAAAATATTTAAATAAGTATAATTTTTTTAATAAACGATCCAAATGTTTGTCAGTATTCAGGATGAATAATAGTTAACTTTTATTTTTAACAGAATTCTGAGAGCGAAAACGAGAGTGTCAGGTCGGAGCCGCATTCTTTCGTGAACCACTACGCTAACGTTAACGATACGTTACGGCAATCGTGGAAGCGTCAGCGGCCCGTACGGAACTACTCGAGCTACACGGACTCGGAGCCCGAGGGCAGCGCCGTGGTCAGCCTCAACGGCGGCCAGATCGTCATGAACAATATGGCGCGGTCGCGGGCTCCACTGCCCGGCTTCTCGTCCTTCGTATGACACGAGCCCGCCGGCACGGCGCCACACGAAGCCGTGCACATGTAACTATTCACTGCCCATTCCCAATTATTTAATTAATTCGTTAGCAACTATTGCAATTGTACATATCGAATATAATTTATAAGCTTTAATTAAATTGGTAAAGTATCTGAAATTAAATTATGATCCTTCAGATTATGTATTAGGGATATTCTTAAAGTATGTATATTCATGTAGTTGTAAGTTCAAAATACAATTTAATATTCAATTATTTAGGAGAATTTCCGATTCAATCAGCTTCTTATAAATTAATAATTACAATATTTTATGCCATACCACAAATTAGGAATTTCGGTAAGAAGCACATAATAAATATTTAGTAAATACATATCTTGACTAATGGCGACTGTAGGCTATTTTATAGGACGTAACTTATAGATGGAGATCTCGTTTAGTTAATTTGAATTTCTTTAATTGACTCTTAACAATTTACTTAATTGACATTTCAAGTTGTTTTGTGAAACAAGAATTTGTTTGGTAAGATTCACCGTGTGTTTGTATAAAACTGACAGTGGAATGAATTCAAAAGACCACATATTTACTATGTAATTTAATTAATTAATAATCAACTAATTAAATAAATAGTGTATATTTTTGTTTAACTAAGGCCGCTTGCACCACAAATCACTTAATTACTTTTTGCGCTAAAGAATTTAAAACATGATTCTGTTTCTGTCAAGCGTTTGAAGTTGACTGACACAGAATTATATTTTAACCTCATTTAGTGATTTGTGGTGCAAGTAGGCTTAAATGTATTGCATTTTGCACATACTATTACACGTAATTTAATCAAACTTATTGATAAATCAGTATTGATTAGTGCTTAGAAAAGTTCATAGTCTTAACTCCAGTTTACGTGTCTGATAGATCAGTACGAATATTCGTAGTTTAGCATTTTATAATATTTTTACAATTATTGTATGCAATTGACTGATAGATGTAGTGTCTAATTCTTTACGTGTGTAAATATATCATACAATTTTATTACAAATGCATCTATGTATTTGAACAATATTTGGCACAATTTCTTCAAAAATAACCTGTGATTTAATTATGTATTTGGATTGTGACTTTCTAAACTAAACAAATATATTTTAATATTTCAACTCTTTAAATACAAATAAGTAATTACAAAGAGACAATGTAAAAACATAAAATGCACATGATGGTGATGATTTGGTTCCGATTATCATTCCCCTGCCCTTATCCCTTTTTTTTTGGGATCGGGGTACAGCGTGTCTTCATGATATTCAATAAGTATATTTTAAAGAGAATTACACAAATTTAGTTATTTGTGAACCAAAAGATTATAAAATTGGACCACTAAGTGTTACTAATATTTGTAAATACTGAATGTACTTAATTTTTTTCGTAATGCTAATAGGCACCATCGAGGAAGCTTACATCTATACACCGTAAGGGCTATTCTTGCTTGCAGCGCTCGGCCGCTATAGTAACGCTTGCTAACAGATGTGGTCATCGTGTTCACGGGATAATATTTTTATTTTCATTTTGGGGCAGATTTAGGTTTCCTCGATGGTACATGCTGACACAAATGGCAACGTCAATTTATTGTAATGACACCCCAATTAAATAATGAAGTCTTGATTAAATGTATTTCCATAAATGCATTTCAATTTTGTATACATGTTTGTTTTACCTACAATATCGGCACATGTGGTATATTACAACTGTATGCAATATTTTTAATCGAAGGCGTACTCACACGTTAACCGGATAATCAATAAATATACCGTGACCCCGTGTCCTAAATAAGAGATTCGTCTTGTGAACACGCGATCGTTTCCGTGAATTGACGTACATTAACGCGACTAGATTGATCGCCCGAGTATGTCATATACCTAGTTGCGGTTAGGACACGGCCTAAAGGTGTGCCATCATTTCAAAGACTTAATCAACTTTGTATTATTTACTTTAATAAATAGCATAAATAATTTCTACTTGTTTTTTTTACTTTTAATTACTTCAAACTTTTCAGGTGTCTGCTAGATGCTGATTAAACTGTGGGCCGGGATTACCTATCATTATAGTATCACAGGATTGGAGTCAAGGATGGGTAGGTTAACCAAAATATTTAAAATACTCAAATTGTCAATTGTCGTTTATTCTGGCATAATATAATATTCATACAGTAGGTACATGCTTTTGAATTTAGGGTATAAATAAAAAAATTATAAAAACAATTTGTCGCAGTTGTCTAACCAAGGTTTAGGAACGTACTTTGGGACATTCTTCCATTGCTTAATTACATTGTAAGCAGCTAAATCCACTATAGAAAAATCATTTCCGTAAATCCAGTTTTTTTGTTGTGAAAATAATTTCATAACAACTACTTCTTTATTCTTTTCTGGTGTTCTTTCCAACACGTGGCAGAGGTCAAGTAAGTAGTCAACATGATGATCGTTAGCACTGTATGGAATAAAACTTGGGTAAACATATGAAAGGTATCGTAATATGTTTACATTGCCTACAATGGGAACATCCAGAGTAGACAACTTCAACTCAGTGTCAGCCGAAACTGTAAATAAAATAGAATGGCATTAATAAACCTTCCAGAACAGTGAGTTTAGCATTCATCTGGGCCAGATGTACTCTACTGCTTGCAGAAGATTGCAAGCAATAGTACATCTGCCCCAGGGGCGTAAGGCTGAGGCTACAGTAGGCAGCGATTTGCGATGCGACTGGAAGAGCGAAACGAGAAAACATGGTATGACTACATTACAAGCGAAAAAAAAAGCAATATTCTAATAAATTCGCTTCAATTCCGCTCATGTTGATGTAGCCGATGCCGTGATTTCAGTAATGTTGTTCCTATCGCATAAAGAAATCAAAGATCGCTAGTAATATTTGATGTACGGTGTAGCCATATACGTGAGCATTCATTTACTTGTTTTAATCGCTCATGTGTCGCAGGTCGCGTCGCGGCCTAATGTAGCCTCAGCCTAAGAGCCGCAAGGCTCTTGTGCAGCTTGAAGAAAATTTGTTCACTGATGCGACAGGCGCGTCATATTTTAAGAAAACCTCCAGTGAGGCCAGTGACACACAAAACTATGGTAAGACAGATTAAAAATAGTAAAACGAAAAGAACTTCCACTTTGTATCGCTAAATTATCACATGCATACTTGCTTTATAATGTTCCTTTGATTTGAAAATGCCCTAAAAATACCCTTTATAATGTTCATTTGGTTTGAAAATTTTATATCAATGGTAATAAATATATTAGATTGTAATAAAGTACCACGAATATTTGGCAACTAGATACCTACCTATTTGGTTTTTCGATAGATCTTGGATTTTTAGTCTCGGCCAAGACAGAACGTGAACAAAATCATTTTCAGAGATCGAAAAATTACAATGCTACAAAAAATCCCGGGAAATATTCGAAAAATATAATTTTCATTGTTTTCAGAACAAAGCTTCAAAAGCTTGAAAAAGTAATTAGGTATTTTGTTTTGAGTAATAAAATTAAACAGGTAGGTAGGTATAGGCTGTCCTGCTCTATTAACAGCTGTTTGCTGGCGATGCTTGTTGGTGCAGTTATTTTTATTACAGCCGGTTTCTGGATTTCAAATGCATTCATAATTAGTGTGAGGCGCGTCGCTCACTGGTAAATCGAGGCGAAGGCGCGGGCACGGCACGTTTATACCTAGAAAAAAACGTAGATGCGGCGCGCCGCTTGTGGCGCCCGCGCTCTGACGCCGCCGCCGCGGCGGCGTCAGAGACGAGGCGGCGTGGCGCGCCGCGCCGCCTCGACTCTAGTTCGTGTGAGCGATCGGCTTTAGTATTTATATGAAGCCTTGGCTCTCTAGGAAAGCTACCAAGCTCTCGTTCAAGCGCCAAGGACATCTACTCCCATAGGACATCTACTCAATTGCGCGAAGTTACTTAGTCTCGGAAAGGCAAATGCCTTGCAATCTAACAAAATGGATATAGTATAAACTTTTGAACTACTTTTGAAGCTGCAGCTAAGCCTAACTGTTAAGTTTATCTACTTAATATGAATTGGAGACTTACCACACTTGAATATCAGCCTTAAATTTATTTTAGAGTTATTTTTTGAAGCTTGAATATTTTTGACATAATTTTTTATTTTTGGCACTTTCTCATTAGGCACTGAAGAGTGAATATGCCATGAAATATTGAGTGCCACAGGTAATTCTTTTAGTATAGCATTCAGGTACCAGGGTAAACTGTCTGGACTAAGGACCAATACAACTTCTTCAGGCACAGATAACTGAAATAAATATTATTAAATGGATATGGGATAAGTATTTTAGATGGCGGTACTTATTAAAGTCAAAACTATGTGAAGTAGAGGAAAGTGAACAGTTATGAACTGATTATTTAAGATTTGTTTAGAATCTGAGTTATAGAGAATAAGAGTGACATTAATATATACAACCTCAGTCAAACACATTAAGGTCCCATAAGCATTATCAACAGATAATTATGTGACACTAGATAAGTTAAAAGGTTTATTAAAATATAAATGACCAGCGACCCGCTCCTGCTTCATTTTTCGACTTGACAAAACATCAAGAGTTTGCGCGAAATTCAAAGTGTCTTATGTTTTTTGCAATTTACAGGTCAGTGTCAGGTTGTATCTTGATCAAAATATGGTTTGCGACTATAATAGATATGTATTTACACTGTTACAGAATTATAGCCATTAGAATCATTACTATATTTCTTTAAGTTAGATTTGTTCTTAGGGAACAAATCTAACTTAGAAAGATGTATGTAGCTTCGGGAATAAATGCTCTAACTAAATAATGGTGAAAACTGATTCCAAATTCATTGTATAGTTAAGAAGATCTAAGCAATCACACAGACACGAAAATCTTCTTTGTTTTTATTATGTAAATCTCTTACACATTTCCCTGGTCTGGTTGCTTTAACATCTTGAATATTGGCTTCTTTGCAATGTGAACTAATCGTCTTAATTCTGTCATATAGTGTATCCAATTTTTTTAATAATTGTTCCTGACGTTGTTCCAATTCAGACATCTTATTTGATCCCTGTAAGATAGTAAATCAAATTTTATATACAAACACAATAAAATATACACATGTATAGGTAAGAATAGGAACATTAATGCTACAGGTCCCGCATATCATTGGGGCAGTTTGTGTTACATAAACCATTCCCAAAGAAAAGCTAAAGCGTTTGGATCATAGGTGGGTGGCATTGTGATTAAGCTCAATGTTACATTAGATGTCCAGAATGTGTAAATGGTAGCTTGGTGGTAGGTGTGATGGCAGTATGTTTTTTAAAAACCCTGTAATATTTATGTGAACAGAATTCATTCTTGAGTAACAATGCACTTTACCAGAACCATATTATAGTAGGATTTAGGAATAATCCCATTATGTATCAGTTTTTGTTAGTCATATCAACTAAATACCGGAGAACATACACAGGCAGGTATATTATATTAATTAATTTAATAACTTCAGTGACATAAACCTTAAGAAACTTGATAACCTGGTTACTGATATTGATGTCGCTATCATCTTCTTTAAATAAATCTGTCCGATATTTTACGGAATACATGCAGTTCGGCAAAACGATTTCTTTATCATGAACAATTATTTTCTTCATATGGTACATCATTTTGCAGATGATGATAAAAAAATTGCAATTTTATTATTATTCTTACCAAACTGAATTGGAATTGTTATTATTAAAATCACTAAAAATACTCAGCCTGAGCCACGTTGCAGTAAAAGTACTCTGAGCACGTTTCGTTCGAATTCCCATGAATTACAATGATTATTGATTGATGCCTGGTTCGTTTCGTTCGAGAGCTCGAGAAGTCGAGACGAGACTACCCAAGTACTCACAGCACAGACTAATAGAATGCAGTGAGAATACCACGTTCTATTGAGAATAAAACATCACTATACTCCGTAGACAGAGAATAGAGGATATTCTCAGTCTACGCTATACTCTGTAAAAGATAGCTTGATCACTGCGACATAAGTCAAACTGACATTGCTAGGGTTGTCATGATATAAAAAATTGTCGATAGAAACTATCGACGTTTCTTACTATTATCGATACTAATGTAACATTTAATTGGGTTTAATTTAATTACAAACGTTATTATATTGAACGAATATTTGAATATAAAATACATTTATTCTCGTAACGGAGTACACTCCAAATCCATATCTGAATCAGTTTCTGAATCGCTAGAACAATCTTGTAAATTTATTATAAACTCTTGTTATGATATTAAAATAAAATACACAATAAAATTAAAAATTAATTAATTTTAAATTAAGTTTTATTTAAAATATCGATAGTATATAGTCTGTGGTCACGTTGATTCATCGCCCATCACGGTCGGCATGCCCATAAAGTATGACATTTACAGGTACTGGGTCTGTACCAAGGAACTTATATGTAAAAATTCAGAACTTCATAGGCGTGATTTTACTGACAGCTGTCGCAGAGATCAAGCTATCTTCTTCTTCTTCTCTTCGTCTTTTACAGAGTATAAAATATAGAAAGAGATTTTTTTTTTATTTATTCATGACCATGGATACATGTCTTTCAGTCGTAATCTTTAAATGCAAGAGAATACGATCAGTGTGACCATCATATAAATGGCAAATCTGCCACAGACTGGGCAAAAATCTGCCACACTTTCTTTCTCTTCTATCTAAAAAAGAAATCTTTTAAATCTGACACTTTTGTAAATCGTAAGCATGATCTGCCACAGATAAAATTTAGGAGCGAAGTCCCCACTATGAGCCGCGCGGCCTCAAAACCTCGCGAGTCTTTTGCTATTGTTTGCAACGGAGCCTTGGCCTTGGCCTCACGGAGCCGCGCGACCCGAGCACAGAGTACTTTTTCATTGGGCCCGAGTAAATGGCCTAAATGATGACCGGTCACCTAAACTGGCAAAACTTCGAGTTTCACATTGACAGTTGACACTTGCGTGACAGACAATACACACGCAGGTTTCGAGATCGCTAGTTACAAATCGGCTGCGAAAATCTGAAAATGAACAATTCTTCTTCTTATTTTGGAGTCAATGCCATCATAGATTTAGTACGGACGCCAGCACATCAAGCTACCCGAAACTGTCAAATTTTCTCAATCAACTTTGAACCTTATGCTTTAGTGATAAAGTTGAAAATCTATTAAAGAAATCTGACAGATTGTAGTAACTTGATGTGCTGGCGTCTGTACCTATGGATGCCATTGTTATTAGATGGTCACGCCTTTTGTGTGGACAAGTTACCGGTGGGTGCCAGCAATCAAAGCCACGACGTGTGTATCTAGCATTATAATAAACTATCATGGCTTCGCTCACGTTAATTTGTCTTTGTTTTTGTGCTTTTAGCGTTAGGTCTGTATCACAGTCTGTATGCCAATGGACTGTATGGGGTTTATTTATAAACGATGGTTAAAGTTATTCTATCGTTCAAAAGTCCAATCACTACTTAAGGAATTGAATTTTTCTTACGTTTTACAATTTTCGGGTCAGTGTCAGTCAGGTTGTAGCTTAAGGTGAATGGATAGTGGTTGTGCGGGTTGCAAGGTCGTAGGTAATATTAAATCACTGATTGGTTTTGGATTTAAAGAGTTTATTAAAGGTTCTTCAAGTTTCTTGTATAATGACTTAAAGTAAAATGTTATGTTAAATTCTATATTAAATGTTATGTTAAATGTTATGTTAAATGTTAATGAATGCAACCGGTCCGTTTGTTGCCTGGTAATGCACTGATGTTAAAGTATTATAAAATTGTCACTTAGATACAAGTACAGTGATTGTTGTAATCTGCTGCGTAAGCAGGTGTTCGGTTGCTTAGACCGAACATATTCCGGGCCGGCAAAGATGCAGTTGAGATGAGTTGATGATAGTACAATTATGTTAGCTAAGGTGATAGTAACCTAATGTTAGTGATGATTCTTAAGATAATAAGAAACAATAGCGTTTAGAAAAGCACTTATGAGATAATCTTAATGTCTCTAGTTCTTTTTGAAGATTGGCGAACACAATTGTTTGTTAACCGCGCACACTTGCACTGCACTTTGAGCACTGGGCTGACGGTCAGCCGCGTTACATTGTCGCGCACAAGCACTAGCACTCGCGTCGTTAACACTTTGTAGCTCGATGTCTGGGGAGATAAGCACGCGTCGCATGCGGCGTCGTCGCCACCGCCACAGGAGCACGGCCGTGCCCGCAGTCGCCACCAGCACGAGGGTGTAGCTTACCACGTAGTGATGGATGTCATGTGGTGACAACATCTCATCTATTTCTACGTCGCTGTTTCTCATCTGCTTGATTTGTTTATAGATTTTGAGCAAGTCGTCATCTAGTTCGTCCTGCTCAGTTTGATTGTCATGGGTCTTCTCCATCGGTATGCTGACATTGATAATGTTGTTTAGTTGGTCAATCTTGGGTATGTAAATATTTGACTGAACTGTTATGTTGTTGTCAAATTTTGTGTTTGCATGCAAGGTAAAATCTTGACCTTTGATAACACAACCCTGTTTGAGGTATATTACTCCTGCTTTGTTGAGTTGTTCGACTGTGATATGCTCTCCACAAATTAATTTAATGGAATAGTTGTTGCAGCAGTGATATAAATACTCAGTAGGTTCGTTCAACGGTACCCACATGTTTGAACATAAAGTTTGTTCAACTTTACATTGATTAGTCTCATGATTGAGATTGCAGTAATTGTTGTTGTCACTGCTTTGGCGGTAAACAGGCTTGTTTAGCAAACACATGTACGTCTCTTGTTGAGTGTGACATGTTGAAAGCTCATCGTTGTTTATCTGTATGTATAAGTCCTTTTCCAGATTCACTGCCATGTATTCTGATTTTGGCAAAATGCTTGTCATTTCTTTACCAAATTGTTTGGGAATTGGTATCACTCTGTATAATTTGTATCGGTCTCTGCTGATTAATGGGAAAGTTATTTGGAATATGAAATATTTTTCAGTGGTCCTTGCTTTTATTTGCAATAGATGATACAGGTTTCTCACATCAGTTTGATCGACTGGTAGCATCAGATCATCCGTAAGTTGGCTTGCAATGACATTGAGTTCTTGTTGTAGTTGTTTAGGCGTTAATAAATGTATGTTGAACTGACCTTGGCGAATATTCGTCAAAATGTGCAATAAAGTGTCTTGGTTCCCCCTTAATGTTTGGAGCAAAGTATTTGCAGTGAATGCAGTTATGATCTGTCCTTGTACTGCACTCATGTTACTTATTATTTGTTGTACGCCATTTGTTAATCTGTCCAATGTATCTAAATGTTGATTTATCGTTTTATGTTGCTTATGGATAATCCTTTCAGTTCGTTTCAGAATGTTGTATTCCGACTCTACAACAGACGTTTGATTTTTCCATAATTTAGCCAAGTGATTTTGGTTTCGCTTTATGAGTTCTATGTCCTTAGTGTATTGTTCCGCGAAACGCTCATCCAATACGCCGAAGAGGTAATTCGCCGCGTAACCTAACCCATTGATAAGCCCACGACGCTGTCTGGCGTGTGCGATGAATTGTTGTGTCATCAAGAGCGTGTTGTAGTATCTTAGTTCGAGGAACTCGTGCTGTAGTTGAGGCACTATCATGTTACAAACACCGCTGTTGATATTAGTACATGTGTTATCTAAATGAGTTAATAGTTTTTCTAGCGCTGTCGTGCCCTCCCAGTAGGGTGACATATCGTAATAGACGACTAAGGTCCATTTGTCACGGATGAGATTCATTTTGGCTATAGGGTCAAAATATAAGGACTGATTATTCCTTAATTTTGTAATGTTATACATCATGCCGTGCGCAGTGTTGATTGCGATTGACATAAATAATGTTAATGCTAGGGCCAAAGAAATGAAGTTGACATGCCCTAGTCTTATCGGCAGTCTACGTCTTCTTGTTTTGTTCTCTTCTTGACTGTCTTTTGTTTGTTTTTCTTCTGTTTTATGTTCTTGTTCACTTATTTCCGGCGAATTAATAGGTAATAGGGAAAGTTTTATGATAGGTCTCTTCACGATTCCATTTTTGGTTTTTAAGGATACCACCCGTACAAGTCCGTCTCTGCCCGGGTGGACATCGACCACTCTTCCCATAGCCCATTTTCCAGCGGGTAAGTTGTTTTCTTGAATGACGACCAAATCGCCTGTTTTCAAGTTTTGTTGTGGTTTCAGCCATTTACTTCTCGCTGTTAGTTGACTGAGATATTCTGACTTCCATCTTCTCCAAATGTCTTCGGATAGCTTTTGGATTAAATGCCAACGTGTTCTGGCATCCCTTTCCGTTTCAATAACTGTTAATCCTGTGCGTCCTGTTAGAAAGTGTGCCGGTGTTAAAAAGTCGAGTTCTTCTATGTTTTCTGTTATGGAGCACAGAGGTCTAGAGTTCAAGCAAGCCTCAAGTTGAGCAAGTATCGTCGAGTATTCCTCAAATGTGAGTTTCTGTTCACCAATTACACGCTTAAGATGGAACTTAAGGCTTCTTACAGCTCTCTCCCATAAGCCTCCAGCACTCGGCCACGATGGTGCGTTAAAGTGCCATTCGATCTTCATCTCGGTTACTTCTGCAAAGAAGCTATCCTTGAAAATCTGTTGTAATTGTTGGTATTCATTCTCCAAAATGTTGTTGGCGCCAACGAAATTAGTTCCTTGGTCGCTGTAAAGATGTCGCGGAGCCCCTCGTCTAGCTGCCATCCTCTTCAACGCAGCCAAGAAGGCAGAGCTTGTTAAGTCCGAGACTAGCTCCAAGTGCACGGCTTTAGTGACCATGCAAATGAAAACCGCCACGTACCCTTTTGTTGTTTTAACTCCACGTCCTTTGTTTGTTTTAATATCCACAAACCCCGTGTAATCGACGCCTGTGTGATAGAAGGGTGGAGCGGGGTTGCATCGCTCCTCGGGAAGATCGCCCATTAGTTGATATTGTCTTCCTGATTCATGTTTTCGGCAAATCACGCATTTTCGTATCTGCTTCTTGGTAGCATTGTTCCCACTCGTTATCCAATAGTAATGACGAAGTTTGGCGAGGGTTACACGTGGTCCTCCGTGAAATGTTAGTTGATGTGCCTCGTCAATGAGAATCTCCGCCAGCCGACACTTATGTGGTATGATTATCGGGTGCCGCATCTCCTCACTTATGTTAGCGTTCTTCAATCGCCCACCAACACGTAACAATCCGTTTTGATCAATGAAGGGATCTAAAGTTAATAATTGACTTTTTAAGCCCACGCTACCATGTTTGCGCATTTTTTGTATTTCTGTCGCAAATTCTTTATTTTGCACATGTTTTATAATAATTGTTTTAGCTTTGCGCAACTCTTGTAATGTGAGATAGCTTGGGAAATGTTTACGGTAACGTGCAGGTGTTATCGCTCGATATATCCATGCCAATATATGTGTAATTTTCTTTGTATTGTTGTATTTTTCTAAGAGGCCATCGATGATATTTGGGTAATCTTGCACGATGTTGACTTGTTCTTTTACTGTTTTTACCTCCTCGTTGCTGATGAACATTTGTTTTTCAGTTTCATCTTCTGGAATCCACGTTTTCAACCATTGAGGGCCTTGCCACCACAATGTATGTTGTATTAACTGCGACGCTAACATCCCACGGCTGGCACAGTCCGCTGGATTATCAGTTGATTTTACATAACGCCAGCAGTCAGGAGGCATTGTTTCAGTGAGTTTGGCCACCCTATTTGCGACGAACGCCTTCCACCGGTTAGGCTCACCCTGAATCCAACTGAGTGTTACTTTCGAATCCGTCCATCCAAATATTTCTAGTCTGTTTGTTAAAGATTGTTGTATTTTATTTATTAGTTTAGAAAGTAGGTATGCGCCACTAAGTTCCAGTTTTGGCAACGTAAGGGCTTTCTTATGCGGCACGAGTTTAGATTTTGCGGCGATGATTATTACATCCGTTTGGTGTTTTATGCGCGCATAAACTACGCATGCATATGCTTTCATGGATGCGTCACAGAACCCATGAATTTCAATGATGTCATCACTGTTGTTCTTCAGCCACCTTGGTACTTCGCAGCTGTGTATGTTGTCTAGGTCTGCTTTTATTTTAGCCCAGTCATTGAAAATATCATCGGACACTTCCTCATCCCACTGTAAATTGTTTTCCCATAGTTTTTGGAACAGTAATTTTAGTTTAGTTGTTAATGGTGTTAACCAGCCTAACGGTTCAAATAATTTCGATATTTCCGATAGTAGGTGGCGTTTTGTTGGCCTTGAAGACTGTTTAGAGTAATCGCAACGAAAGAAAAAATTATCTGTGTTCGTGTTCCAACACAAACCCAGTGTTTTAGAAGTTGACTCCGATTTCGAGTTGAATACAATGTTTGTGTCATGATTTTGATGACTCGGTATGTCTTCGATTAGTGTTGGTTCGTTGGAGGCCCATTTACGCAAGTTAAAACCCCCTGAATGTAGTAAGGCAATCAATTAATCTGATATTAGTCTCTTACCCTGTTCAATAGAATGACAACCGTGTACAAGGTCATCCATGTAAAATTCTTTGTCTAACACTAGGCTTACTCTTGAAATCAATCCCAATCTCGAATGTATTCCAATCCGAACCAATTTCAATTCCAATCTTTAGAAAATTGGCACTCTGGAACGAATTCGAGACTGAGATTGGAATCGACTGCACGTTCGACTACACTGATTCACATGGGGTGGCCATACACATCAAAACGTTAATTACCAAATTTATAAATAATGAATAACTCGTTAAATCTATTAATAAATCTATTCTGATATTTATTTTAACATATATAATCATTTAAGTGTTCTTTGCTTGCATTTATATGTATTTTAGTACTAAATAATTATTTAGACAGCAGTGGCTCATTGTGTACGTCATTGCCTATGTTACATTACAAAAAAAACTTCTCACGCATTTGTCATCTGTCATCCACTTAAAAGGACATGTTAGGAAATGGGCTTAAAATAATATTTTTTTTGAACAGCTGTCATGTATGGTTTTTCTGATAGGGAAACTTATTCAGGATGGCCTGACAAAAACAGAAAAAATATTAAAAGCACCATTATTGAATAAATACATATTTTAAATCCAGATATATTTGGTGTCATAATACTATTTTTGCACATTGAAACAAAGAAAAAATGGTTAAATATCATTTTTTAAAGCAAATTATACACCTTATTGTTATTTAAAATATTTTAAAATAATATTAGATGGTTTAAAATAAAACCAACTCCATGATTTGTATGTATGGCATTAATTCCTTTGCCTCCTAATGGAATCTATGAAAATATTACCTGTGCCAATAAGGTTGTCATACTTGTCAGCTGTCAGTACACAGGTCAAAATTGAATTGAATTTGACACTTGATTGACGTTTACAGTTCACAATGACAATAATGACATCCAACTGAAAAGTGTTGCCAAAATCAATAATTACTGTGGGTTGCAATTTATTTTTTAAATAATGATTATTAAAATGTATAATAATTAAGGAAAGGGTGCTTTCAAAAAAAATAAAAAAAATATACAAAGTCTCCTTAATTTATGTACTTTCATAAAAATATGATCTCTTCCCTGTTCACAGTAGCTTCGAATAAAAGCCCAGCCTCCATACAAAAACCTAACATGTCCTTTGTTAAACTTAAATCTTAAAATAAGTTCCTACTTGAATTAAAAAACCGGCCAAGAGTTGGACTCGCACACGAAGGGTTCCGTACCACCATACAATATTTAACACTACATAGAACCATAAAAAGTGTGAATTATTACTGTTGCGATAAACAAAAGTTTCAAAGCGATGTTATCAAAATGTTCTCAAGTGTTTAGTTTGGAATGTATTCAAGTATGTTTATATGCACAAGTTCAAGTTAGTTTTACTTTAAGGCAAGTATTCAACCGAGGAAGACGAAAATATCAAGGTAAGGCCACAATTCTAATAATAATGGTTATTGTAATTCCTTTAAATTTTAATACTTATTAAACACTTTTGCTCAATACAATTTATTGTTCTTACAGGATGAGCAGGCCAACACACCAACAACTGGAGACTCTGGTAGATTTCCTGGTACAGAACCCAGGAATTGCCAAGGGGTTATTGCGCACTGCTCATGCTAAGCAGGAGACAAAGAGAAAGTGGAACGACATAGCAGTATCCTTAAACGCACTAGGTGGTGCACAGAAAGATGGTAAAGGCTGGGCTAAGGTACTGTCCTCACACTAATAATATTTTTTTTTCACTTAATTATATGACAACAGTTACAATAATTAGTATGTTTATTTCCTTTTCAGTATTGGGCTGACAAAAAGCATACCCTAAAGAAGACATGTGGTGAGCATGCACAGTCGATGAGGCGTACAGGTGGTGGGTCTGCAGATAATTTACCTGTATTAACACCCATCGACCAACGCCTGGTAGCAGTGATGGGGGGCCTTCAATTTGCAGCAGGAGACAGCCATGTTGCTGCCAATCCATTTCCATCCACAGTAAGTTAGTTTAGTTGTAAATTTTAAGACATAATTGTAAACTTGATAAAAGTTAACACCTTCATGAAGTACTTATTCTATAATTGCAGAGCCAAAGCCAGAATGACATCCAAGTGGAAATTATCATTCCAACCGAAGATGCAAATGAATTGGAGTCTCATGCTTCTCCCAACCAAAATGAAGAGACTGTGAGAGGTAATAATCTTTCAAACTATGTATGCCAACTTTCATGATATAATTACTTACATTAATATTATTTATTTCATTTGTCAGTTACAACAACAAGAGAACATAGTCCTGGAAGGACCAGCCTGCCCCCGGGACAGCGTGCCCGATCAAGAACTATGTTAGATCAAGATCGGGAGAGATTCACAGAGATAGAGAGGAAGAGGGTTGAAGCAGAAACTGTCACAGCGAGGGCCTTATCTCGAGCTGTAGAACAAATGGAGGGACTTTCAGCAGCCATAAGAGAAGGCTCTCAGACTGTGGCAAATGCTCTCAATAATATTGCTGATGCCCTCAGACAAAATAGGCAGTAATTAAATGTTAATAGTTATTGTAAGTAGGTACTAGTTTAGAGTTTAAAATATGGAAGTTGTTCGCGACAATGTGTCACCAAACAGTTTTATACCTAGTGTTTTTTCTTTTCATCAGCTCAAATTCATAGTGATAATATTGCTAAATTAAGCAAAAGTTGTGGTAAAATAGTGATTCTACGATAAATAGTAAGTACAACCCTTATAAACCTCAATTAAGTGGGCTATAAAGCCATAATTTATAGTTTTTATTTTGTATGTCCAGGTACCCTAAACCTAGCCCCTAAAATTGTCTAGTCCTTCTGAAAAGCCTGCTTAATTGAGTTTATATAATTATTATGTTGCAAAACTTTAGTTTGTTATTTTTTGTAATTATAGTTTTTGCAACCATCATTCGAGGGCGCGTCACGCCCTGAAGAAGATAGTTGTGATATTTTAAATATTGTATTGTTTTAGGTAAATAGACCAGCCTGAGGTATCTATAGGTATAGGTACTCGTATATCGGTTAAGTACTTTTCGAGTAATTGAACATATAAAACAGTTTTTAATTAAAAATATTTCCTATTAACATTGAAGTATCTTTTCATTGGAAACACATACCTAACAGATATCTCAGTGGATAGATAATTTTGTAAGGAATCCAACAAAGTGTCACATGTCTTATACAGTACTTGTATAAATACGGTGTTTAGACCTAACTTATGATGTGAACAAAATAAAAATTGGTTGTGTGTATGGTGGAAATGCCTTTATGTGAATATAAAAGAAAAATACGTAATAAAAAGGCTGTAATTATATTTATTCAAATCCTTGTTAATAATAATTAGACATTACCTTTTAAACATAAGCTCTTTAATAATTGTACCATGAACTTCTATTATAATTTTTATTAAACTTATTAAGTATGCTCACTATTATTTTGATTATTATTAACCCTCAACACAGCACATTACATTATTTAATACACAATAGAAATCAAACGACACAATAGAACAATAGTCTTACAATTATAATAAAAAAGTACAAGTCACATAAATATTTAGTTTTCTCTAGAAATAGTATGAGTAGTGAAAAAAAAAAGATTAATTTACAAAATAAGTTTCATTGAATTAGGTTTTAAATTACATATAATAAGTCTTAGTCAAAAAATAGTTCCTAAAAAAATAATAATATTATTAATGAAGATGCCGAGCTGTCCACAGTTCTCGTACAAGCTGTGTTCAAGCCTCGCGACCCCTGCGCAGCTCCACGGAGGCAAAACCTCGATCCACCTCTAACCCACTCTGTGTCAATTCCATTTCTTCCATGGGTGGTACGGCATCCTCAATATCATCCAAACCCAATCGTGCTCGGTTACAAATGTTATGTAAAACACAGCATGCATTTATAATTTTAGCAGCTGTGTCTGGATGATAATGAAGAACTCTATGGTTTAGAAGACATCTCCATCTATTTTTTAAAACCCCAATTGTGCGCTCAACAGTATTGCGAGCCACACAATGCAGATTTGTGTAGTACTCTTCAGCTGATCCTGGCGGTGCATCCACTATTGGGGTCATCATATATTCCCTTTGAGGATAACCGGAATCACCTATAATTATATTAAAATTACTAAGTAGTTATTATATACATATAAGTACAAAATATATTGTAGACCTAATGTAAATTAATTTTCAATTTGAACAAGTGTATGAAATGCTTACCAAGTAAAAAAACTCTTTCTCCTGCATTTATTAAATTTATTAGGTGATTCTTAACAGGATGTTGGTTCCAAACAAAAGTATCATGTGAGGCTCCACCGAATGAAGCATCAACACTGAGTATATTGAGATCTGCATCACAAATCTGTAAACAAATACTGTATATAGAAAGTTACAGTTACTCTAATAATTAATAACTAGATAACTAGCCAACCTAACTCACAATCAAAACATTTCTCGAATGGTAACCTTTTCTGTTGTAAAACCGCTCTTCATTTTCTGATGGTCTTACAATAGCCACATGAGTACCATCAATACATCCTGTGACTGCAGGAATTTTAAATTTTTCATAAAACCTGGAATTAATTTATTATTAGCTTAATATTCTTTACAAATAAGTTAAAAAAAAAAAATATTAAGTATTAAAACAACATAATGTCTAAAGTATAGAATGATACTACATATTTAATATTGAGGTAAAAATAAGTAAGTTCTTAATAACCTTTGTTTAATTAAGTCTCGTTGTTGGCGAGTCGATGGAAACTTAAGCCATTTATTTAAAATATTGTTTGAATTAAGAGCATTTGTTACTTCTCTTATTGCTCTCGAAACTGATTGTTGGGACATCATTGTACCTTGTGTTCCACCTACTAATCTTTGGTAGCTGCCTGTGGCGTAGAATGAAAGAGCCACTAATACCTAAAAAATAAAATTTGTATAGTTAATTACTTACATAAATATAAAAAATACCTACCATGTGAAAATGGAATTGCTAGTTTACAAACCTTGTATTTTCTTGGAATGTCGCTACGGCGAGTAGGCTGGGGCATCAAAGGTTCCAAATCCTTATAAATGACTTCGAAAAGCTCCTTATTTACTCGGTAATTTTTCCTAAATTCATTGTCGGGCATGGCAAACGCGTTGTCTGCATAACGCGCCATTCGTCTCAAATTCCTCCTTTGTCTCATATCTAACTTATGAGCATTGTCCAAAATATCACAAATAAGTTCTAAACGTGCCATTATTCACAATAAAAACTTCACAAATCAACCAAAATAACAAACTCGATCCCGAAAAAGTAGACTTTTTGTAATCGTTCAACTTTGACATAAACACGACTTCAAACTCGATATGTTAACGTCAAAATCTCGTCAAGAGTACCGAAAAAAGTGCATTCGTTCGAGTAAAGTCGAATTCATTTAGTACCAAAAGGATCCACCTAAGACGATTCCAGTCGTGCGCTAGTGTAGCATTCAAGAGTGCCAAATGACAAGTTTTCGAACCCAATTTCCAATTCCGATTGAGATCGAGGTTCGAGAGTAAGCCTGCAGAGTCGCGTCAGGATAATTTTTCTGTTCGTCTGCTGCTAATTGCTTCAGCGTCATTAGAGCTAAAAATGGAGCCGCTTTTGTTCCATATGTTACTGTTGTGAGTTGATAAGATTGTATAGGACATTGAGCATTGTTGCGCCAAATTATTTTTTGTAGAGATTGATCCAATTCATGTACTTGGATCTGCCTATACATCTTCTCGATGTCTGCTGTATAAGCGTATTGGTATTGCCTCCATTTTAGCAATAATGCTTGCAGATCTTGTTGAAGGTTGGGTCCTTTATGCATTAAGTCGTTGAGGCTGAATCCCGAAGATGTCCTCGCAGATGCGTTAAAAACAACCCTGTATTTTGTTGTAGTTGATTCCTCTCGTAGCACACCGTGGTGAGGTAAGTAAAATTCCGGTGTTATGTTACTTTTCAAAGCTAGCTTCATATGGTTTAATTGTAAATATTCATCCATGAACATTTTATAATGTAGGGCTAGCGTCTCGTGTTTCTGAAATTTGCGCTCCAAATTTCGAAATTGAGCTAAAGCCATTTGTTTTGAAGAG
Source organism: Luperina testacea (assembly GCA_927399505.1). Lineage (NCBI taxonomy): Eukaryota > Metazoa > Arthropoda > Insecta > Lepidoptera > Noctuidae > Luperina > Luperina testacea. The sequence goes on from OV656758.1 coordinate 11,120,452, forward strand.
CCCAACTTGTCTTCTATGTTTTCTTTTAACGGTAACCTCACTTCATAGTTTCCGTTTCGTGTCCTAGTTGTGGTATTTTGGTAAAACGTAATGCATTCCTGATGCTCGACTGACGATAGACTGGGCTGTTCGGTTATTTCCTCTATTTCCCAGAATTTATGCATGTCTTCCAAGTTGTGCAGTACTGCATTACATTGGTATGTTTTTGTTGAGCCTCCACACAATATCCACCCCAGGTGGGTTTGTTGAGCGATAGGCTGTGTTATGTTACTCCCTTTGATGACTCCCTCCATGATAATGTTAGCGTAGACTTCGGCTCCGAGTAGCAAGTCAACTGGTCTGCTAATGTACGGAGTATTACATTCGCCAAAGTAATGTTTTCTGTGAATGACCAGGAGGGCTTCGTAAATGTTTGATTGGGGAGATTTTTAAGTAGATTGTTCATAATCATGGCCTCTGTTGTAAAAGTGTAGTCACTGTTTAGGGCCTTGCATGTTAAGTGAACTAACCCTTTACAATTGTTCTCCTTTGCGCCTACGCCTAGAACAACCCCATTGCATTTATGGCGTTTTATCTTCAACAACTGAACGGCTTTTTCTGTTATTAAAGATATCTGCGAACCCTGGTCGATAAGAGCACGCATGTTGTGATAAGTCCCGTCGGCTGCCATAACCTTCACGAGAGCAGTTGTTAACAAAATCTCTGCATTACCGTTCTGTGATGCATTAGAAACTTTGACCGTCGGTTCATTATGTTTTGAAACTTGAGAGCCCGGCGGTTTTGCAAAGGCGTCATGTAATATCGTGCTATGATGAGCTGTACATTTGCGGCATCGTTTTGTTGAAGTACACTGTTTGCCGTTATGGCTAAATAAACAATTGATGCACACTTGCAGTTTTTGCGTAATTGCAAGCCTTTGTTCAGTAGGCATTTTGATATGTTTGTGAGGTAATCAAACGACTAGGTGGCATCCAAGCTAGTTTATTACTAAAGAAGGTGCGCGCGCGCCGGCCCGTGCGCCGCGCGCTATACATACGTACATGTGCAATGTGCATACATACACCACATTCCTCCATCATTACTCGTTAAATACTCTAAAACAATAAATAATACATACATTAGGGTAAACTTAAAAGAACTTTTTATAACATACTTCCTTTCTATTCCTAACGGAACGACCGATTCCGGACGTCCCACTACCCGGTTCTGTTTGTTTATCACAACAAGATACCGCATCAGCAGATCGTTCGGGGTCGGTATTTCCAGTTTCCTTTAACCCATCCCCCACAACAACATCCAACCCTTCTTCTACCCGTCCATCTAAAACTTCAATATTTCCCTCTGTAGGGATATTAGCTCCACCTTGGAGTTCAATAACCGACTGTGAGGGTGATGGTGGACATGTTGGTGCGGCTGATGACTCATTAGTAGGCAAACTTAACACTGTCTGCTGCTGCCGGAACTCCGTGCATTCAGATGTCTCAGCAGGCAAATATTCATCACAATCATTTTCTTTAGATTTAGTAATAACGTTTCCTTTTTGTTTACAAATTTGATCAAGATGTCTTTTGCATACAGTATTAAATTTTTCAATATACACATCAAAAACTCTTATACCTAATTTCTTTATTATTTTCCCTAATTCCCATTGCTCTTTTCTACCTGTAAACCATTTACACCATATAACTTCTCCCACTTGGAAATTTCTGCTTGATTTTAGTTTGACTTTATCATCACTCATGTTTACATTTTTACATGGTAAAATCACATCTAACCTAGACCGCAAATTTCTGCCAAACATTAACATAGCTGGTGTTATTCCCGTAGAACAATGTACAGTGTTGCGATATTCAAACAAGAAACTCAGTAATTTCCCGTGTATTTCACGCTGTGAAATACTTTTGTTATCTATAATGCATTTTAACATCTTTTTACAAGTTTTTACCGAATTTTCAGCTTGACCGTTACTAGCGGGATGATAAACAGGGGAAGTTAAATGCTTAATACCGTTATTATTACAAAACTGGTGAAATTCAGTGGACCGAATTTTTGCGTCATTATCAGATACTATAACGTTTGGTATTCCAAATGTTGAAAATATGCCTTTCAATTTCGTAATCAATGCGTTTGTGGAGGTACCGCTGTTCATATGAATACATTCCAGCCATTTACTAAACGCGTCAATCACAACCAAATAAACACTCTGGCCTAAACTCATGTAATCTATGTGGATGCGATACCATGGTTGAGCAGGGCGAGGCCAAGGCGCGGGGTCGGCGCGGGGCGGTGCGTTCCGAACTCGCGAGCACTCGTTACATTCACCTATCCACCGCTCGATGTCTTTATCAATACCCGGCCACCACATTCTACTGCGGGCTGCACTTTTGGTTTTTACAATGCCAAAATGAGCCGAGTGTAATTCTTCTAACATTTTGTACCTGTACATTTTTGGAATTATTATTCTATGCCCTCTAAACAGACACCCATCATTAATTTCCAAATCAGTTTTACAGTAAAAATAAGGCAATACGGATTTACATGTAATTTTACGTGGCCAACCATGATTCATATACTTTACCACAGTGGCTAACACTGTATCGAGTTTAGTGGCTTGCTTCATATCATCGAGTGAAACCGGTTTCGTAGTGGCATCAAGAAATAGGAAAGGAATATCTTTGTTCTCCTCTTCCCCCTTACAGACGTGTTGTGACTTAGGTAACGGCGCTCTAGAAAAATAATCCGCTACTAAATTATTTTTAGCAGTAATGTATTGTACTACATAGTTATATGCAGACAATATAATTGCGTATCGTTGTAATCTTAACGCTGCCGTTACGGACACGCCATTTTTCTTTCCAAATATGGATAGAAGGGGTCTGTGGTCTGTTTTAAGAATGAAGGGCTCCTGTCTACCGTAAAGATACTGGTGGAAATGTTTAACACCAAATATGATTGCAGTTGCCTCTTTTTGAATCTGGCTATATACCTTCTCGCTAACTGTTAATGACCTAGAAGCAAATGCAATTGGACGCTCGCAACCCTTATTGTCAGCGTGAGAAAGAACCGCACCTAAACCCGACGGCCCCGCATCCACAGTAAGTACCAATGGTACTGATGGGTCAAAATGTGATAACAGCCGGTCAGATGCCAACTCCTCCTTTACTTTGTCAAACGCATTTTGCTGACTTTCACCCCAATGCCATGTTACGCCTGCACGCAGTAATGTGTGTAACGGGTTTAATAAAGAAGAAGCGTTTGGAACGAAATTACGATAATAATTAACGACGCCCAAGAACCTTTTGGTTTCAAGGACATTTGTTGGACACGGCGCTTTTAAAATCGCATCTACCTTCTTGGGACACGTCCTAAGCCCATTTTTGTCTATTACGTACCCTAGGTACGTGACACTGTCCTGGAAAAAGGCGCACTTGTCCTTTTGCAATCGTAATCCCGCATCCTGCATCCTTTTAAGAATTTCCTTAATCCTACACAAATGCAATTCACGAGTGGGAGCAGTACAACAAACGTCATCTAACCAACAAGTAACGCCCTCTATACCCGCTAATAACGTTTCCATAGCCCGTTGAAAAATGGCTGGCGCATTAGCAAGACCGTAAACTAAGCGGGTATATTTAAATAGTCCTTTAGGAGTATTTATTGTAGTGAGATCCTGTGACGAACTACATAATTTGAATTGATTATAAGCATTACTTAAATCCAATTTAGAATACTGCAACCCTCCCCCAATTTTGGCAAATACCTCCTCTATGCGCGGCAATGGATATTTATCAATTTTTAGAATTTTATTCAGTGTACACGAAAAATCTCCAGCTATTTTTACTTGTCCATTCGCCTTTAATACAGGAACAATCGGTGTCGCGTACTCAGAAAAGTTTACAGGAACTAAAATACCTAAGTCTACGAGCCTGACTAACTCATCTTCAACTTTATTTTTAAGCGCAAAAGGAATAGAACGCGGCTTAAAAAAAATAGGCCTCGCCCCCTCTTTGAGCTGAAAATCTATTTCGAACTTATTAAAACATCCTAGTTCGTCCTTCCAAAGGTCAGGGAACTCATTTAACAGCTGCTGCACCTCCCCTGTACATTGATTATCAACATTGATATTGTTTACATAAGTTGAAGAAAAATATATTTTAAACTTAGACATGAAATCCCGGCCTAGTAACGGAGGTCCGCCATTTTGTATAACATAAAACTTAATGTTCTGGCACTTGTTAAAATATGCAACCGTACAAATGAAATAGCCTATAGCAGGGGTGGCGAACCTTTATGGATCAACGTGCCATTTTTTGTAAAAAAATGTTTGATGAGGTCATAGATGTGCCATTTTTTTTGTGATTACAGGGAAAATTATAAAACAATACTATCGATTCCGCGCTTCCCGCCTGCTGCTCCTTACACCGCGCCTACTCACTCCGTAAAGTAGGCTCAAACGCGTTCGTTTGTTAAACTTCAGTGTATTACGTAGATACTTTTTCGATCGAAGGCGTGCGCAAAATAATTTGTCGCGTGCCATCAATGGCACGCGTGCCACTGGTTCGCCATCCCTGGCCTATAGGAACAATTTTATGCCCATTGTACAAACACATTCTCAAATCAGTTTTAGTTAAATTATAATTTTTAAAATGTTGTAGATATAACTTTTCTGAAATTACACTAGTACCTGAACCAGAATCTAATTCCATATCGAATTTCAATTTATTTATAACTATTGAAATAATAATGGGATCATTATGTACATACCGCATATTGAACAGGTCGCATTCTTCACATTTGTGAGACTGTTCATCACTAACTAGGTGATGCAATTTAGATTTTTCACTTTTAGCTTTACACATTTTTTTTAAATGACCTTTCTCACCACAATTTTGGCAAGTATAATTTTTAAAACGGCACTTCACTGATTCGTGATTTTTATAACCACACACTGAACAACGCACACTGTTAACGGATCCGCGTGCAGTCGAAGTAGCAGCCGCCGTTGATGAATCTCGCCGTTCGCGAGCCTGCCCAACCCTGTAGACAGGTTCTTCCTTCACAGCCGCCGCTCCTGACCCGCCATCCACAATTACATGGGTGCGAGCTCCCCGTGCGCATGCCGCCTGTTGAGCAACTTCCACCGCTTTTGCAAAGGTTAAAGTTGCCGAATCCTTCTCAAATAGACGGTCCCGTTCACGCCCTTCTCTTAGGCCTAAAATGAACTTATCTCGTAGTAAAGTGTCCAATAACTCCTCGCCGAATTCGCAATATACGGCAAGTCCTCTCAAACGCGCCGCCCAGTCTTCGATACTTTCGCCTTCGGATATTACCGCGTCATAAAACTTGGCTCTGTCTACGAAAGTCGATCTTTTGGGTTTAAAATGACCGTTGAGCTTCGACACTAATTCTTCGAAGGATACTGTATCCAGTTCCTTGGGATGCACCAGGTTCCTTGCCAGACGATATGTTTCATCTGACAAATGCGTGAGTAATAAGGACGCCTTGTCTCCCTCTGTTATTTTATTCAGCTTCATGAACTGGTTTAATTTTCCATAAAATATTTGCCATTCTTGATTTTTATGGTCAAATACATTTAATGATCCAATAAAACTCATTTTCTATGTTCTGACACACACGCGGGTAAACAATTATTCTCGTCGCCAAATGATATGTTTGTGAGGTAATCAAACGACTAGGTGGCATCCAAGCTAGTTTATTACTAAAGAAGGTGCGCGCGCGCCGGCCCGTGCGCCGCGCGCTATACATACGTACATGTGCAATGTGCATACATACACCACACATTTCCAAGAAAGTTTTGCAATTGTAGAGGCCATGGTCGCCACTGCAATGTGGACATATGAACTTCGAGACGTGTAGTGTCTTTTTCAAGGTTCCATTATTCCCACTGTTGTTATATTTCTTGGAATGACCTGTTGAGGAATGTTGTTGGTTGTTAGACCCTTTTTGTTGTGGGTGGTCTTGTTTGCGACAAGCTGACTCCAAACAGATGAATTTGGTCTCTAGGAAATCCAGAAATTCTTGAAGTACTGGTAGCTCCCGCGAGTTTTTTAAAGACTCTATGTAATCGGTGTACGTGTCAGAGTCTAGTTTTTGGGATAAGATGTGTACCACCATAGGATCCCACGATGTTGTATCAATGTCTAAATTGCGGACAGCATTCAGACATTCTAATGTTGTGTCATGCAGTTTTTTGATTTGTTGTAAGGACTGCTGTTGCATGTTGGGCAATCCTAGAAGAATGTTCATGTGAGAAGAGAATATAGCCCTTTTGTTGTTGTATCGATGATGCAGAATATTCCAGCATATGGAATAGTTATCTGCACTGATTGGTAAATGTTGGATGAGCCGTTCCGCTTCCCCTTTAACTTTTCCTTTTAGAAACTGCATTTTTTGGGCACTCGAAAGCGACGGATTGTTATGTATAGCTTCTTGGAACAAATCTTTGAAGCACGTCCACTGGTTATAGTTACCACTAAAAACGGGTATTTCTAGTGTTGGTGTAGTTTTTTCTCTATGACCCACAGACCACATTTTGGTATTAATCGCCTTCTTCAAACTGCTGTATTGTTTTTCATGACTCAAGAATGTTTTTTCATACTCTCTATTTTCTTCGCTTAATTCAGAATCGATTTCCCAATGCAGAGTATCGACTGCTATCCACCTAGATTGCAGTGTTTTGAGGACGTCTTCAAATTCCCATTTGTCGGAAATAAGTTCCAGGTTAATGTTAGAGACCGTTCTTCGGAATGCCTTAAAATTAGCTGCCTGCTTGCGAAGCAACTCATCGAGTTTGCTGTTTGTACCCTGATTTACCGTCCAAGCACGACGAGCTCCTTGACCCAGCTGCGAAGGTTGACCATGTTCTCCCGGCTGCTGTTCCTCTGTTGATTCCTGTTCAGTTTCCAAATATTTACCAAAAAACGTACCTTCTCCAGGCCATGCTTGATCATCACTTTTAGATGGAGCTTCCAGCAGTTGTTGATGCATCTGGTTGATCAGCGTTTTGACCGTTTGGTACGAGTAGCTTGTTTTCTCGTACTCCTGTTTCGTAAAGTAGTCATGCGACTTACTTACTTCTGTTGAAAGGCGATCGTGGTTAAATTGATACTCCTTCCAGTATTCTTCTAAATTGTTCAAACACTTTTTCAAGTATTCGAAGCTTCGTCTTTGGACACCGGTCTTCTTCAAATTAACCCCGAGCTTTTCGATGTTGATGGCGAGCGCCAATTGGACTTCGTAAAGCTCTGCCATTTCGCACGTTGTTTAAGGACGTAAAATCTCCCAAGGTGTAGAAAATAATGGAAAGATCTTACTTGTGGTCTTCTGTTATACCACCGTTGATGTTCTCCTTGGATCAGGAGCGTTTTCCAGTCACCAACCAGTCCAGAATACCACCTTAGTCCACACACCACACTGTTGTACACTCAACACTCGCGATTATTTTTTGAAACGCGCGCGTTCCGACTCGAAGGACCATTATGTGCGGGTTGCAAGGTCGTAGGTAATATTAAATCACTGATTGGTTTTGGATTTAATGAGTTTATTAGATGTTCTTCATGGTTTCTTGTATAATGTCTTAAACTAAAATGTTATGTTAAATGTTATGTTATATGTTATGTTAAATGTTAATGAATGCACCCGGTCCGTTTGATGCCTGGTAATGCACTGATGTTAAAGTATTATAAAATTGTCACTTAGATACAAGTACAGTGATTGTTGTAATCTGCTGCGTAAGCAGGTGTTCGGTTGCTTAGACCGAACAGTGGTAGACCGCGAAATTTAAATTTTCTTACGTTTTTTGCAATTTGCAGGTCAGTGTCAGATTGTATCTTGATCAAAATATGATTCGCGACAATAACAGGTACATATTTAGAGAACTATAATCATTAGAATCATTAATATGTATATCTTTCTTTGTTAGATTTCTACCACCAACCACCAATCTCTTATGGAAAAGGATTTCTACCACCAACCACCAATCTCTTATGGAAAAGTGTTAGTGGTAGAAATCTACTTAGAAAGATGTTGTAGCCCTTCTGCTGGTTGATGGTTTTGAAGTAAAACTCCGAAATGCAGTAGATGGTATATTATGAAAATATGGCGGTACATGTATAAAAAACACGGAGCGCAAGAGACGTGCGGCGGTCGCTATAGCTAGATCGGCACCACTCGGGTCCGCGAGTTGAAGACTCGGGCTCCGCGCTCCCCCGCACCTCCCTTACCTCTTACAATTATTTTTATAATAATAATGTGTCGCGAACATGCCCCACCCCAGTGCTGCCCTAGCAGCACTCATCCCCAATCGGGAGACGAGCGACGCGCGTGGCAGATCGTGTAAGTAGGCCAGTTTTGGTTTTAACCTTAACCATTCTGACCCGGCCATCTTTTCCAGGCATGACTTCTTGTATTAAGCCCCGCGGCCACACATTCCGGGGTCCGTCAGGCTCCACTATCAGTACAAGATCTCCCACTTGTAGGGGTCTCTGCTCAGCATGCCACTTCTTCCTCGGTACTAGGTCGGGCAGAACCTCTTTCACCCAACGTTTCCAATACTGGTCGGCAAGCAGCTGGGCAATGCGCCACTGTTTCCTTAAATAAAATTCTGATCCGTCAAAAATACCAATCTGTGGCAAGTTGGATGACGACCCCACAAGAAAATGGTTTGGTGTTAATGTCTCCTGACTATTGGGCTCTACTGACACGTGGGTCAATGGCCGGCTGTTAACCATATTTTCAACTTCAGCTAGCAGAGTATTGAAAGTCTCTTCTCTCGGTGCTCGTTCTTTCAGTACGACTTTTAGTGAAGTCTTGACGCTACGGATTAACCTTTCCCATGCCCCACCCCAGTGTGGGCTGACAGGGGGAATAAAAGTCCACCTGGTACCCTGATTCATGGCCGCATTCTTTAGCTTTTCTTCATTAAGTTCTTGCAGCGATCTCGTGAGTTCTGCATCGGCACCTCGCAGATTAGTGCCATTATCAGAAAATATCTGCTGAGGCCAGCCTCGTCTGGCAGCCATGCGACGGAGAGCCATGATGAAGGAGTCTGACGTGAGCGATGCGACTGTCTCCAGATGTATAGCTCTAACGGTCAAGCATGTAAACAGTACGCCATACCGCTTCTCTCTACGTCTACCAACAGCGACTTCCATGGGGCCGAATAAATCAACACCACAAAATGTGAATGCGCGCTGATGATGGGCCACCCTAGCATAAGGTAAGTCTCCCATTCTAGGTATTTCAGGTTTGCATCTTTTAATTCGACATATCATACATTTGGATGAAACATTTTTCACCGTAGGTCTCATTCTGGTAATCCAGTACTTTTGTTTTAAGTTATTCACAACTGTTTCTTGATAACCGTGAGTGGCATTTATGTGGTAATGTTTAACAATTAGCCGTGCGATATAATTTCGACCATCCATAATTGCAGGTCTCTTAGTTTTAGGTGAAACATCAGTGGCCTTTTCTATGCGGCCACCAGCGCGCAGCACTCCGTGTTCGTCAAGGAACGGAGACAAGTTAATTATTTTGCTATTTTTCTATATATTTTTCCCGTTTTTCAGGTCATTCACTTCTTGTGGAAACGACTGAGCCTGCGAGTACTTCAGCAATAAATTTTCAGCGCACTCCATGCTACTGACATTATCATCATCGGTAAGTTTTCTACATCGGTTAATAAAGGTAAGTACCATATAAGTAGATCTAAGTAGGCGCAACCATGAAGAAAACCTAGTTGGTTCTGGTACAGGTAAGTCTATTGTTTCATTTTGTATCGTAGTTACGCATTCTAAATCGTTTTTATTTACAGGTTTCAGCACATCGGTCGGCCAGTCACGTTCTTCGCTACGCAAAAAGGTAGGTCCCTTAAGCCATTCATTTTCTAGGATACCGCAATCATACATTATCCGCGTACCGATGTCAGCAACGTTTAATTTTGTAGGTACGTATCTCCATTCATTTGCAAGCGTCAACTCATCAATCTCGCCTAGGCGATGTGCTACGTACGGTTTATAAGTACGCGCCGCGTTTCTTATCCAGTGCAACGTAGTACTAGAATCGCTCCAAAACGTTCTATGTTCAGGTTTTATTTTGTGTTCCTTAGTAATTGCGTCCGCCAGTCGAGCTGCTAAAACAGCAGCTTGTAATTCACATCTTGGTATTGATATATTTTTATTAGGCGTCACTCTGCATTTGCTTGCTATAAATGTTACGTTAAAAGTTCCATTATATTCCCAGCGCCAGTAAGCTACCGCGCACATCGCTATAGACGATGAGTCACAAAATGTATGTAGTTGTAGGTTCGCATAACGAGCATTCATGCGCGGCGGAGGGGCGGGCTCAGTTACCGGCGCGGGCGCGTCATCTCGCAGCAACAGCTGAGAAACCGGTTTGATGCACGTAGCGCCGGCGCGGCTCGTACCCGCGGCGTCCCAGTAGTATCTAGGCAGCTTCACGTTATGCAATGTTTTTAGCAGGTCTATCCATTTACCCCACTCGCTATATACGTCATCGGGTATCGGTTCATCCCAGGTAAGACTTAATCGCCAAGTATTCTGAATAATAATTTTTCCGATTATAGTGAATGGCGAGAGAAATCCGTAAACGTCAAAAATTGACATTACCACTCGAAGCATGTCCCGTTTCGTAGGCCTTTGTTTGCCGCTAATTATATTTATAGGTATTTTCTTAAATGATACATCGAAGCCTAAAGTATCTTCATCGGGCCGCCATAATAAGCCAAGTGTTCGCTCGCCTTGGTACTGCTCGCCGATTTTAAACCTTACGGCTGTCTCTCCGAGGGTCTCTTTTGGCAAAGTATCGAGTACCGATTTACTATTGCTTGTAAAATTTCGTATTTCAAAGTTTCCCTGTTGATGTATCATTTTTATTTGGTGAATTAGCTGGATAGCAGTGTCTTCATCTGGCAGGCTGTCGATCCAGTCGTCCATATAGTGTTGATGATATATAGCTTGCGTAGCTGATGGATATATTGACTCGAAGCGTTGTGCGTTTTTATTTTTCACGAATTGCGCAATGAACGGTGAACAATTCGCTCCAAATATCAATGACGACATAGCAAAGGTTTTCACTGGCCCTTCTGGTTCACTTCTGTATAAAAATCGAAGTGCATCCTGATCTTCAGTTCTAATTTTAACTCGCAGGAACATATCTTTAATATCGCCCGTCACGGCCACACGATTCTCACGAAATCGTAACATTATTCCGAAAAGGGACGTAAGCAAATCGGGGCCTTTCAATAAATAATGATTCAACGACAAATCGTTCGTCTTAGCTGCCGCGTCGAATACTAGGCGAAGTTTTGTTTTGTTCGGGTTATCCACTCCAAAATGGGGTAAGTACCAGGTTCGTGGGGTAACTTGCGTGTCAGCCAATTCATGAGCATAGTTGTTAACCAGTAGGTGCTGAACCCGTTCCACGTACCTTTCTTTGAACCCGCTATCGTTCTTCATTTTTCGTTCGACGTTTTTTAGACGTGACATCGCGTGAGGGAAGGAGTCGGGCATTATGCATTTTTCGTCCTTCCAGGGTAACCCGACGTACCACTTGCCGTCAACGAGAGTTGAAGTTTGCTCCAGCAGTTCACGAGCGCGTTCATCGTCGCAGTTCAGCCGCGGTTTAGCAGAAATCCCCATAGATTCTACGGCGAAGTTACGGCGAACCTCTTCGTGTAATTCATTAAGCAACCGTTTGTTCTCGGTGACGTCATCGTTGTTTCCATAATTAGTGATCAATAAAGCTGCATGCGGCGCGCGCGTCGGTGAAGATGACGTCACGCTCGTAGGCGCCCTGCCGTGCACACACCAACCTAGCGGCGTGCGGGTGGCGCAGGTAGGGTTGCCAACTTTTTTTGGAAGAAATAGAGTATATCTGATTTTAAAGGAGGTAAATAAAGAGTACGGACTTACAAAAAAGAGTATCATTTATTTTGTACTTTTAGAAAGGTATTTTTTGTACTTTTTGCAATACATAACAATTTTTCATTGTTCTTAAAGGAATTGTATAAGTCCAAACATTCTAACTCTAAATTTATATATATCAAGAGCTCATTTTTGATCAATTTCAATGAAGCTCTGTTTCTCTCTTCTCGCCACGTCACATTCATGACCGAAAAGACTCTTTCAGTAAATGCTGAAGTGGCTTGAACAGAGAGTATATATATAGCTAATAATTTTTTTAAACAATCAAATTCAATAAATTCTTCAGGACATTTTTAAAAAATAAATTGCCATTTTTTTGCAGTTGATTTTTGCATAAATCTGTGTTATTAAACAATTCGGCTTGGAGTTCTTTTAAAATTATTACTTCTGAATATAAAATGTCCATGTGTATGTTTAGTCTTTGTAAATTAAGTTTGCCTTCTATAATTAGTTATAAATGATTAAATTAAACAGTAATTTTTTTTATTCTGATTATGGGTTTTTGCATATTATTACAGACTGGCACTAGTTAAGTAAACATTGTGTAAAAAAGAGTATTTTAGCGTACTCTATTAGTGTTATAGATTATAGAGTACGCCTACATGATATAGAGGACAATACTCTATTTTAGAGTACGGTTGGCAACCCTAGGCGCAGGGCTCATGCAGACCACCGACTATCACTTCCAATGGCATGATTAAATGAAGATTATCTTGCCCTATTAATATTTCAGGCTTAAACTGTCCAAAACATAAATCACTTTTCAGTCTTTGTAGATGCGTAAACTTATCACAATTAACCAAGTTCGTACTTTGCCTCGGTAAATCTAGTTCTTTCACACTGCGCGCGCTAAACGTAAACATTGTTCCATCTTGGTTTGACAACGCCGTATTAATTACCTGCGTGTCGCACACTAACTCCGTATTGTCCCACGCACCGCGCACACGCATGCACTCCCGTCGTCCGCGCACCCCGGCCCGCGCGGCCAGCCCCGCGCTTATCAATGACACAGTCGATCCGTCATCGAGCAGAGCTGTCGCTTTAACTATGCCATTAGGTCCGTGAATGTTTACTTGCACGACTTTTAACAATATTGTACTTGTATAGTTCATGTTTATATGCGTAACGACTTCAGCACGCGGTTCACTCACTTCATTGTCTGTTTTTTCCGTAATGTTTTCACTTGCTTGATTATTATTAGAGTTCGTGTTCGTACAGTTATAGTGCAACAAAGGATGGTGCGGCTGGCCACAGTTATCTTTATCGCATGGAGCCGCCGGACACGTTTCTTTGTTATGACGCGACACTAAACACTTATAACACAAACCAGAACGTTTCACATATTGCCATCGGTCCTTTCGTAATGACTTTTTGAACTTTTTACAGTCAGTTAATTTATGTTTAGATACGCGGCAAAACTTACACTTATCTTCATTTTTAGGTTCGGTAGGAACGTTTCAAGTTCCTTCATGACACACATAATAGATATCTGAGGTCATCGGAAAACCTGAGACTAGAGATGCCGATGCATTCCACCAGCTTTTATGACAAATCTTTTACTGTTCAAGCAGTACGGTTATGGAATGACTTGCCCGTGTCGGTAAGGCGTGCTCAATCTTTGTCCACGTTTAAAATTATGGTAAAAGAGCACTTTCTCTCTCCTTAAACATCATCATTATAATTATTTTCTCTGCTACTGTTTCATGTTTACTATTATATGGATATATTTATATGTATGTGTATATATTTATTTAGTTTAGTATAATATGCTATATGTATGTATTTATTGTATTATGTAAATGCTACACCGCGGACTACCTACAGTATTTGTCTGTCCTTCCCCTTTTTAAATCCATCCTAAGGTTGTCTTTAAAAGATCGCTCTTAGCGATAAGACCGCCCATTGTGTCACCCTTTGTACAGTTTCTATATTTATGTCTGTAATTTATTTGGTGTACATAATAAAGAGTATTCTATTCTATTCTATTCTATTCTAGGTTCATTTTGCACTAACAATGTTTGTGAACGGTGATGGAAGTCACTTTGTTTACGTTTAGTAGAACTATCACAGTATGCGTTAGTCAAGCACACAGCAGTTTTTGATATCTTGATAGCTTCTTCATTTAAAAAATTAGATAACACAACAAGCCTTGATTCTGTGCCTTCATTGATGAGTAGGTAACTGTAATCGACCCATTTCGATACCAGTACAGTAGGTAGCTTGGACAATATTATGGAAACCACATTCATCCCCCGCAGGTACTCATCATGTCCGATAGCTGACACTGCTGCCACATAGTTTTTCACTTTTATCGCAAATGGCACTAAATCTTTGTAATAATCTGTAGACATTGGCGCGAGCTTATTGACACTTTGTATTATCTTGGAAATGATAATGTCCGGGTTGCCAAATTGTAACTCTAACGTAGACATCACAATGTCGGGTGAGGTAGCTCCTATCAGTAGAGCGGTTACTGCTTCTTTAGCTGCTCCATGAAGACATTTTCGTAGCCTCCACAGATTCTCTTTAGCGTTGAAATTACACACTTGTGTTGATTCCTCGTACGCCTGTTTAAACTGGAGCCACTCCATTGGGTCACCGGAGAACGATGGTAAATCACGCGGTGTGCATAATCGGCTCAGCATTCTGGCGTCAGAACCACCAGCGGCGGAGGCAGCGGTTAGGTCCCTTAGTGCATTCACAAGCAGGTGAACTGTATCCTCAGTGCCGTCGCGGGCTGGCGGCGGCGGGTGCGGTCTGTCCATTTTGTTACCATTCTGCGGCACAGACTGCGGTTCCAGCTCTTGCTGACTGCGTTCTAACCACTTCTCAACTTCTTTGTGTGTGTGTATTTCACTTCCTTCTGACTGTGAACTGTATTCTTCCAATTGTGCTAGATCCGCCGCTAATCTTTTATCAATTAATTCCATTTGTATGCGGGCTTTAGCTTCTGCCGCTTCTAGTTCTAGCTTCTTTTTTCTTGCCATTACGGACGAGGATGTAGATTTTGCGACCTTAGACTTTAGTGATTTAGGTTTTTCACTTTTGCTCACACTACCCGCTTCCGTAGTAATTGCTTTGTCACAGATATTTTTCATGTGTTCATGTGATGTTCCAGGCAACGGCGGCGATTCTTCGGCTTGAACTAGATTAAGCGATGGTGGTTCCTGCTTGGGCTGATGCTGTTCAGCCTCGGCTTGGAGTTCTTTTTGCCTCTTCGTAGTGTTTCTTGTATTCACCATCTTGCGTGACGGAGTGTGAAACATTCAGCTCGATCCGGTTCGAATGACCAGCTTGTAGCCCTTCTGCTGGTTGATGGTTTTGAAGTAAAACTCCGAAATGCAGTAGATGGTATATTATGAAAATATGGCGGTACATGTATAAAAAACACGGAGCGCAAGAGACGTGCGGCGGTCGCTATAGCTAGATCGGCACCACTCGGGTCCGCGAGTTGAAGACTCGGGCTCCGCGCTCCCCCGCACCTCCCTTACCTCTTACAATTATTTTTATAATAATAATGTGTCGCGAACAGATGTATTATTGATTCTAATGATTATAATTCTTTAAATATGTACCTGCTATTGTCGTGAATCATATTTTGATCAAGATACAACCTGACACTGACCTGCAAATTGCAAAAAACGGAAGAAAATTTGAATTTCGCGGTCTCAACTACTCATTCATCTTAAAATATACTGGTATTCAGCTGCATCCGGTTAGACTGGAAGCCTCAGACCAAATAAAAAACCAAGACAGAGGGCTATAAAGAGTAAAGTGAAGCCGGTTTTGTAAACATGTGTGCACATAGTGAGGTGTAGTTTGATTATAAATGGTTGTAAATGTGTGCGTGTGTGCGTGTATGCACAGAGCGGAGGTGTAGTTTTTGCATGCTTCACTGTATTGTTCGCAGTGCTATGTCTTGACTTTTTATTTGGTCTGAGCTGGAAGCCGACCGCAACATAGTTGGGAAAAGGCTAGGCAGATGATGATTGGATGTCACTTTGTAGCTTGCTCAAAATATGATTCGCGACTTTAACCGATACGTATTTACAGAATTATAAACAGAATTATTAATACATCTTTCTACGTTAGATTTGTTTCTTATGAACAAATCTCTTATGGAAAAGTGCTTATGGAACAAATCTCTCTTAAAGAGATATATTAATGATTCCAATGACTATAATTCTGTAAATCCACATCTATTATAGTCGCGAAGCATATTTTGATCAAGATACAACCTGACACTGACCTGCAACTGTGCAAATTGCAAAAAACTTAAGAAAATTTGAATTTCGCGGTCCCCAGACAAATTCTGAAATAGAATTTCTTCTTTACCAGTTTAAATAAGTGTGAAGAGGTATGAGGAACAGGGTGTAAAGTTCACTCAACCGCCTAGAAAAAGGAGGATCCTCTGACCAGATGGGTGTTGTGTCTGGTGGGCAACTGCCCGATGATACATGTCGGGTCGTTGTATCTATGCTAGTTGCGCGGTAAACTCTGCCTGTGAGATGCAGGATTTTGCGGACGTCAGTATGACGCGTTGTTCTCATGTGGCGTTGTAGATACCGCTACAAGTGTAATGTCCATTTATTTACTTGAAATTTGCGCGCTCTCCCCCATTTTTGTTATGCCGGGGCCACACCAACGGGAAACGCAGTTGATTAGAATCGAGAACAACTTTACTACCTGTGTGTGTACTATTTGCTTTATAAGACAGAAAAATGAGAACAGCGACCGTACCACGAAGCTAAGCGACAAGTGAAAATATCGATCATTTTAATTTTTAGCCCTACAATACAGCCTTGTAACTAAAAACGGCAATGTATTAATATTATTATAGTACGATTGCCAACCCTAGATTGAGTTCAGTGAGGTCAGTGGAATAGGCAAACAAAAATAAAATTCATGTGTTCTTGACACCCGTCAATATCATAAAAAGTGTTTCATACAAACGAACGAGGAATAAGTGTATTGCAAATTTGATTTTTATTAATTACTAGAATTGTTCACAGAACATATAATTGTATTATAAATGGGAATTATAGCACTGTCAGGAACGCATTTGGCGACGACTGAACTGTAATGGGCCTACCACACGCACAAGCTTCACCACCTTGCGCAAGCCGGTTTGTACACGGAACACCGATACAGTTTTGCCAACCACACGCACGGTGTTCCGTGTACAAACCGGCTTCCGCAGGCAAAACTGTGGTGAAGCTTGTGCGTGTGGTAGGCCCAGTCAGCTTTATCGCTTGAATGACATTGACAGAGGGTGATGGGGGTAAACAACAACACGGAATTAGTTCCGATATTAGCCACGCACCAAAATATTCTTATAGCGTCAACATTTGTGAATTTATATTGAAAAAAAAAATATTGGCGGCGTTAGTTGCGTTTTGACCACGCGCCAGATGATACTTGTACAACAAATAAAATGTAATATTGTAGGTTTACGATCTGCTGTGTGTAATTTTTTCTGGTATTTTTTTGTCTGGTATTGAACCGGAAGTACAAACCTTTGTTAAGTTGCATAAAATCAATGATCACCGAAGACAAATTCTATCCCAAGTTGACTATATCCGGATTGTCGTTTTTGTTCCAAAACTACAAAAAGAATAGATAAATCCATACAAAAATATAATGCAATATTATTTTTTTATATTTAGCCCTCAACGGTGTAATTAACATGAAGAATTGTCACAATTACTTTTAAAAGATATTGAAGTGAGTCTTCTGGTCGAATAGCTTCGAAAGAAAGAAAATGGCTGCCGATGTGTTCCGTGCGGCAACTACCACTCCTGCCAGTGCTAACTTTCGATAGATTATTCTGCAATACAGCCTCAACCTGTTATATTTTCTTGTATGAATTATTGCTTGTGCATCAGTTAATTTCAAGGATAATGTTAATTCGTCATACCGAAAATTCAATACCTACAAGTTACGAAAACGACATGGCGGACTGATAATCAACCAATAGGAAGCCAGCATCAAGCGTTTCAGAATTGCATGTACTCGCATTTCGCGTCATTACGTTTCGGTGCCTTCTTTCTCCTATGAAATTTAGTAGGTAATCTTTTGATACCAGTGAGTTGATTGACTTTCTGTTAATTACTAAGAAGAGAGTGTGAATATTGTGTTTAAAATTGTTATGAGACGATCGTTTGATGTGAAGCATCCCGACGGCTGGGATCATGACTGCGTTGGATTTAGGATGAACTGAAATGCAATACCATCTTTTTGTTTTTGTAAACAAGACTATGTTTTTACGATACACGTGCGAGACTGTATACAATTGACAGTTGTTTTCAATGATGTCGGGAAGGGGGGCAAAGAAACGCGGAAGGCCTCCAAAATCGGGGAGTTTCGAGAAAAGCAGGAAATTCCAGTATCATTTGTTGAAAAAACCAAAATATTTACTAAATCAACAAAACGCAGGGTCACCTTCTTTGGTTAGCACACCCTCAGCATCAAGAGCATCGTCTCCTCAAGGGAGCGATGTAAGTAGACGAAGTACACGAAAACAAAGAGGAGGAAAGACACATAAAAATAAAAGAGGTGGAATATCAGGTTCGTATTCACGAAGAGGATACAACCCACAAGCTGCAGATTATCATGAATCGGAATATCATTATGGATCTGATTTTGGTGATGAATACAGTGATAGGTCTGAAGCTGAAGAAGATCGTGCCAGTGAAAGTTCTGATGGTAGTGTAGGTGACGCTGCTGCGAGCGATAGTGACTTTTCGGTCAGCAGCTTCAGCACTACCAGTGGTACACCTCGTAAGGTTAATAATTTACTCAGACCACCTAGTCCAGATCCTCTATGGCTTCAACAGGAACGACAAATTCCAGCTCTAGGCCTTCCTCTTTCATCAGATGACTTGCTAATACCACAGAATTTAATTTTACAAGTTGTTGGTGTTTATGAAGTGTTAAGACACTTCAGGCATCTGGTGCGTCTATCACCATTTCGCATAGAAGATCTGTGTGCAGCTATAAGTTGTGAAGATCAGAGCAATCTACTTGTAGAAGTGCATATGATGCTACTCAAAGCTTTGTTAAGAGAAGAAGATGCTCAACAAACACATTTTGGTCCACTAGACCATAAAGACAGTGTTAATATTACTTTGTTTTTATTAGATGTCATGACATGGCCTGAAGTTCTTAGAATTTACATAGAAAGTGACAAATCCTTTGATCAGAATGTTGTCAGAATATTAAATGCATGTGAATATCCCTTCACAACAGTGGATGATCGTCTGGCTGTTCTTCAATTCTTATGCAATCAATTTTTAATAACTAATCCAGTTCGTGATGATCTGCTTAGTGAAGGTAAGTGAAATTAAACAATACAGCATTATAATACAGTTTTTTGCCATTGTGATTTTACATTAACCTTTTGACCACCACACGTCAAAAAATCAAAATTTGTCCTCAGCGTCAAAGTCTGTCATGTAGTCGAACCATGGTGTGCTGGGCACATCTTGGTTTGTCATCTATACATGACTGTGGCTGCAATGACTACAGAGATTTGATCCTTATGAATGACCCCATCAATAGGTGCATAATATAAGATGTTATCTACATACTTTCAGGAAGGTTTTAGTTTATAATACATTAGGTAATTATTCTTATGCATGAAGTTATGCATAAATGTACTGCATTTCCGGCATTTCTATGTGGATCGTTCCTATTCTTCTAGTCGGGGTCTTCAATTCTTCAATGCACTAGTGTTAATTGATTTTATGTGGGGTAGGTACCACTAAAAAGTGAAAAAAAAAACTTTTTACAAAAAAAAACCTTACGAAATTAAAATTATTTATCACTTTGTAGTGTTTTTTTTTTGTAAAAAAGTTTTTGGTCAGTGGGTCGTCTTAGGGGTGGATTTTAACATTTTCAAATTAAGGAGAATAGGCACTAATGTATGAGTTCCATGTAATATAATATTTCTTACCATACTGGGCCAGTTCAATCATTTCACCCATTTAGTGTACAGCGAGGTAATTGCGTAAAACACTATCAGTAGCAGTGGGTTTCATTTTGACAGTTTAACAACAATAATTGCATTTTTTATGTTGTTCAGTAGTTGCATTTTTTGAACTTATATTAGCTATCCTTCAAAATGATTCTGATTGAGAGTGTTACACAATTAGAGTGCTGTATTATATCAGCCTATGGCCCATTATAAATGATTTTATTTTGTAAGTAGGTTAAACACTTTTACATGTCAATCATATTTTTTTAAACTAGATGAGGTTGGTGTTTCCTATCTGACTACTCTGAGAAGAAAGGCCGATACAAAACAACAAATCCAGACATAATCTTGGTTAGGTTTTATGAAGACCATGTAGATAGATGTCTGAGATGGTCTTTTGAGGATAGTACCACACAGATTGAGAGGATCTGTCCAGTCAGTGCATGTATTTATCAGAAATCGTTCAGCTCAACTCAAAAGTTAAGGCTATATACTTTATCATTCAGTTGAGTCTGATAGAAATTAACAATATACTTGTGAAAAGAGTCAAGTTCGTCCCACAATCTCCGTCTGGGCTTGCCGTTTTGCTGCTGTTTAGGACAATCTGTGTGATTATTTTATCCCATAGCTCTTCCAACATCAATATGCAACAGACTGATGTGGCCAGTTTCATTAATCTTGGCAGCAGTAATATTGATTGAATTAAAAATATAAAATGCTGTATACAGAAATCCAATATATATAATATGGTTTAGTTTAACTTCAAAACCACATTTGTGAAAGATTCCATTTTGAAAAATATGTAGTTGTTATGATATTTGTATAAAAATCCGCATCTACCTAGCCTTATGGGCAACAACTGAAAATCATTTAGTAAAAGTAACATATTTAATTTGCTTTCATGCTTGTCATACAAACTGTTAGTTTTGTTACTAAACAAAAATCGCTTTTACCCTTTGAATCATTAGGGATTGTCACTAAGGCCCATATTCCTTATCTATCCAGCTCTCATCATGTGATAATTGTGATAAATCAATGTTACATAATTAAATTAGCAGGGGCAGTAGTTCTCAATAATGTCAATGCTCATAATGATAATGCTTGTCAGGTCGTTATAAAAGTATTGTTAATACATATGAATCACTCCAAGTATCTTAAAGCGTGTTGTAGTCTTACTGCCTCACTCGAAAGACGATTGATTGATTATTTTTAATTAATGTCTCTCTCTTTACAGTTCCTATACATTATGATGATCATTGTCGAGTATGCCATCGTCTGGGAGACCTTTTATGTTGTGAAACATGTCCTGCAGTCTTTCATTTAGAGTGTGTGGATCCTCCATTAGGCGACGTACCATCTGAAGACTGGCAATGTGCCCTATGCAAGCAGCATAAAACAATGGGAGTCACAGATTGCCTCCCAGATGCTGAAAAGCAGGGGTTAATGTGTAGACACGAGCACTTAGGCTTTGACAGACATGGAAGAAAATATTGGTTTATAGGTCGACGTATATTTGTGTAAGTATTCCATATAAAATATTGAACAAATAAAAAGCAATCATATCATGTTATCACACAGGCAGTTGGGTGGCAAGTTTACACTAAATATGATTTGAATTTTATCTAAAGTAAAAAAAATAAGGCCGAAAGGAATAGAACTTTTGTGGCACAATTACCCGACTGCCATTTTTTTTCCAAAATCGCGACATGCGATTAAATGGGTATTTATGGGTAGAGGATACTTAAACAAAAAAACCGGCCAAGTGCGAGTCGGACTCGCACACGAAGGGTTCCGTACCACAAAGCATAAAACGCCGAAAAAATCGTTTCTTTTATAGCCCTTTAAATTTTAACTTTGTTTTATTTTTTTTACTAAGTTTATGGAAATAAATTATTATTATTTTTTTTTTTTTGTTATTTGTTATAGCGGCAACAGAAATACATCATCTGTGAAAATTTCAACTGTCTAGCTATCACGGTTCATGAGATACAGCCTGGTGACCGACAGACGGACCGACAGTGGAGTCTTAGTGATAGGGTCCCGTTTTTACCCTTTGTGTTCGGAACCCTAAAAATGTTAGCAACATAGTGCCCTAAACTGTCACGTTGTCAAGATAGAGGTAAAGTCGCCATGTGCGAAAAATGACCCATCATTAAAAAAACCGGTCAAGTGCGAGGCGGACTCGCGCACCGAGGGTCCCGTACAAATTTGTAGGTGTGTAAATCACGGAGGAAAAAATTGTAACTACAAATTTACGGTTTTCAGATTTTTTCCTTTCCTTGTTGGGAAGTAGGTACCCATAGGTTTTGATTTTGGAACATAAACGTCCATATATTTATATTGCGTTGACTTAAAAATATGATCTTTTCACTGCTTCAAGGGATTGCAGCCCTGAGTATTTGATATTCATTTCAACTTGATAACTCCACGCGTTCCTGAGAAAAATAGTCTTGCCAGATGGATTGTTGGTTCCGTTTTTCCTTTTGAGGTACGGAACCCTAAAATTAATTAATTTCGTGCTTTTATGCATTAGATTATATTCAAATAATAGTTCCCAGCTTAATTCAAGCACTTATTGGAAAAAAGTAAAAATAAGAGCATGTGAAAACCACTATTAAGAACTTTCCTCCTCAATCGCAAGAAATTGTGTTTTATTTATATAAATTGTTAAATCAAGCCGGGTAATATTATTTGAATACAATCTACTGTATATCCGCACGTAATTTATTCATTTTTAGGGTTCCGTACCTCAAAAGGAAGAACGGAACTTACGGAACCCTTATAGGATCACTTTGTTGTCTGTCTGTCTGTCTGTCTGTCAGGACCCTTTATCTCGGGAACGCGTGGAGGTATCAAGTTGAAATAAAAACCATATAAGTACTCAGGTCTACAGTCCCTTGAAGCTGTGATAAACTGAAACTTTTAAGTTAACGTAAAATAAGATAGGACCGTTTATGCCGCAAAAAACGTATATTTCGACACTCTCAAGGGAATCAAAATTTATAGGGTACTCCCGTTGACCTAGAATCATGAAATTTGTCAGGAAGCAAGGTCATGTAGCACAAGTAAAGGAAAAAATCCGAAAACCGTAAATTTGACGTTACTATACAAAAAAAAACTGTGATAAACTATTAACATACCAAAGAATTTGTACGGAACCCTCGGTGCGCGAGCCCGACTCGCACTTAACCGGTTTTTAATGATTTTCATTGTTCTTGCTATTAATGTGACTTTACTTCCAAATATCTCGGCAACGTGACATTGTAGGGCACCATATTGTTAACATTTTTTCTTTGTTTTTTTGTTCCTCTTACCCATATATACCGGTTTCATGGCGCGCCGTGATTATGGAAAAAAGCATACCGGTTTACGGGTGGCTATGCCAACCCCCATAGAAAAATGTTCGAACCTCTTTAATTTAGAAAGGCATTATTCGGGAATTTATCTATGCTTGTGTCAAGCAATCAACAACCCTGGCGCCGTTCTTATTTACAAAATCGGCAGAATTTCTAATCGAAATAATATCCTAACCATACTAATATCACAGTATAAAAAGATACAGTAGGACGACGCCTTTGATTTGATCTCGTGGTAAATGCCTACAACGTCTAGGCATTATCGCGACGGCTAGGGTTGTCACTTGTCTCAAGTAAACAATATTAATTAATTTATTTAAGATCAACATCGTCATCAACATTACTATTATTATTATAAACAATAATTAACAAAATAACGTTTTTTTGTGTATCAGCCGCTCATCTATGGAACTGTAACTGTACATCTATTATAAATGGATTACAGCTATTAATTTTCGCAGCCGCCATCTTGAATTTTGATTTTGACCTCATATTCGTTGTCAGCACCCTCGAAAACCATGGAAACGATACCCATGACGAAAAATTTTAAAATTTTCGCCGCCGCCGCCATATTTTATTTTGAATTTATATAAATTAAGATTACCCTGGGAAATCTCAGAATTGGAACCCTTATGTTTTTATTCAAAGAATGAATGTCCGTTATAAACAGCAACTTTGAAACGCTCATGCTCTGCGACAAAAATGTATACTTCCGCCATTTTTGTATAATTTGGCATGACATGACAAAATGGAAAATGTGTATAATTAATAACAATATTTGTTTACCTTTCATCCGTGCGCGGAAATTGTTGAAATCGCAGATCTTTGTTAATGCGAGATGAGGACTTGCAATATTTCTCACCACACGTCGTATGCATCATTTTAATTATTTATTATGCAAAAAATAAAACAATAATAAAATTAACACCAAAAGTCGAAATCGTCAACCCTGAAAGTCGTGTCCCGAACTACTAACACGGTGGCAGTATGCAGTTCGGGCTCGCGCCTCCCGAGTCTCGCGGGGCGCTGCTAGTGTTCTATAAAATTACGATTATTTTAAAGATTTTTTTGGGAACAATTGTTTCAAACTTTAGTAACGTCATAATAAAAATAATATTATATTTTTAGTGAAGCTGAAAATGGTGATGTTTGGTATTATTCATCACCTCAGCAATTCGAAGAACTATTAAATGTTTTGGATTCTGATGAGATGGAAGCTCCACTAGTTCGAGAATTATTGGAAATGAAACAAGAAATTTTAAGACAAATGGACATAACAGAGCGTCTGACAAACCAAGTCAAGGGAAATCGGAAGTCATACTTAGAGATTGAAAACGCTAATATAGTTAAACAGCGAAAAGTCAAAGAGGAGCAAAGACAACATGACCACAATCCAGAATTAAAAATAGAAGATGATAAGATTGATAATTTGTCATCCCTAGTAAATGATGGAGATGTGGTAAACGAAGTGACAGTGGTCAGTGAAGACACAACCCATGAAGACAATGATGAATCTATAGAAAATGATGATAATAATAAAAAAACAAAAGGCAATACAGTTAGTAGAGGAAAACTACCGGTTCAAAAAAAACAACATGAAGAAGGTATAGTAGCAGTTATCAATATTATTTGTTTAGGTTTTAATTTTTTTTATTAATCATATATTTTCTAAAGTGCTGCACTCGACTACTGATAGGTCTTTGCTCTCTTTGGGTAGGTAATATGTCGCGACTTTCGCTTTTTATCTTTGTGATTTTGTTTACCTTTGACGGCTCTTCTATCTGATGCATTCATTATGGTATTCACTAAATAATAATTTATTGTAATCAACATTTAACTGTTAGTGAGCAAAACTCCTGCGAAAGAGCTCCTTCAAATACCTCCCTGTGGAGGTCATATGGAAATCACTTATGCTTTCTCAGTAACCCAAAAAAAAACCACCTTTCGAAAATGCATCTCATTTTCGAAAGGTGGTTTTTTTTTAGGTGCGCTGCAGAAATAGGTAATTCAATTCTAACAGTGAACAAAGCTACAAAGACATCCTTCTTATGAGCAGTTGAGAGAGAGGTTCAGTTTTTATCCGAAACAAAATATTGTTGTCTGTTCCAAAAGTATCTGATGAAAGTGTAAATAAACCCTGTTCAGGTTAAATTCCTACGTAATGACTCACGGTGCAACCCTTCGCAATCTCTCGCCACTTTTACCAAAATTTATTGTTTGGACTAGCGACCCGCCCCGGCTTCGCACGGGTGCAATGCTGATACTAAATACACTACAGAAAAACTGTGAACGTTGTATATAAAAACATAGCGGCCCGCTCCGGCTTCGCACGGGTATAAAATTATAGCCTATGTGATTAAAATCGATTCAGTAGTTTTGATTTATTCATTACTGCCCGTGGCCCGCACGCGTTAAATTTGGAGTAAAACAATCCCCCTTTCCCTATACCATGAAGATTTCCTGCTATCTTTGGAATATCTAAATTCATACACTACATTTTTACTTATTTACTTTTTACATTTTGCTCTTGCCGCACCGGGCGGCCGGCCGGTACCGCCGCAAACGCTACATCCAGAAATTTTTAAATCTGTAATATCTTCGAAAATATTCACTTAAATCATACGGTGTAAAGGGCCATATAGATCTATATTAAATGAACAATGTATTCAAGGTATTTAATTGGTTAAGGATTAATGCTGTATTGGTTAAAATCGCTTCGAAAATTAGCCATTATTTGTCGTAAAAAGTAAATGACAAAAAAAAGTTATTGTGGGTTATCCATAAGAGATAGACATATACCATCACGGACTTTTCTGTAGACCTTTTCAATGTGTACAATACTTAGTACATTATTTTGATAAAACTCGTAGGGTTCAGCCTGCGTTTGCAATGTAAGCGGAAAAAATGTAATTATTTACGACATCACATTAGAAACCTCAAAAATAACAGTACTTCTCCACTATTTAATGGATGTTATTATACATATAAACCTTCCTCTTGAATCACTCTATCTATTAAAAAAAACCGCATCAAAATCCGTTGCGTAGTTTCAAAGATTTAAGCATACAAAGGGACATAGGGACAGAGAAAGCGACTTTGTTTTATACTATGTAGTGATAACATTATTAGTAACTGAAAAGTCATCAACGGAAATTGAGGTTAGAAAATTAACCTCAAGTTGTCGAAAGAAAAACGTCTTTATGTGATTTAAAATTAGAATTTCTGGTTTAAGTATTTAAATAATGAAATCAAAGCATTCTCTTTGTAAATTTCACTACAAATCGACAGGTACGTTTCTTGTCCGTTTGTTTACGTTTTCATCAGATACTTTTTGAACCGGCCATCGATTTCCAGCTTCTATCTAGTCTTGAACAATATGGAATATTAATATATTTTATTTAGAAGACATGACACAATCATCTATTTTAAACAACAAGCAGTATGTTAGTACACTGCTTGTTGCTTAAAATAGATGATTGTTAAAATACATTTTTACTGCATGCATTAAAACTAAAAAATACCTTATTGTCTGTTGACTCCAATACAATACATAAAATATTTAAATATTGAAAAAGTTTTGAATTACTTGCATATTCCCTAACATTTTGTTACATAATACCATTTTAAATTTCTCAAATATTTGAAGCACTTTCAACATATTATATACTTGATTAAACAATCTACGTTTTTCTTTTTTTTTTTCAGTGACAGAAAGGTTGACAAGATTAAAGTCCAATCAAATCTCTAATGGAACTTACCTGTTTAAATTAGGAAATGAAAATAGTTTTAAAAATTACATAAACCAGTACTCAGCAAATCCTTTAGCTTTAAACAAACCACAGAGAAATGAAGAAAGAGACAAAAAACGTTACATGTCCCATAAGTTTTCTTTGTCTTCAGCACAAGAATTCAAATGGGTTGGGTTGCTAAATGGTAACTATAAAAAAAACTTATGTAAGACTAAAATCGATCATGTTACTTTTTCAAGCAGAATTGCAATATGTTTCTCCTTTCTAACGACTTTATTCTTCTTCAGCTACAAAACCACTACTGGAGGCTACACTTAGACAAACCTTACTGCAATTAGAATCAAATATAGTATTACAATTCATGCACCCCAACTGGTCGCTTTTGAGAAAGCCATGGGTACAAGCAGTACAACTTTGTCAAGCACCTCGTGACTTCGCTAGAGCCCTTTGTGTACTACAGGTGAATATTTCTATTTAATGAATAAAAAAGTCTAAAAGTCTACTGACTTGATACTAATTTGGATATATGTTTAACAGGCTTGCATTAAAAGTGTTGTTTGGGTACCAGCGTGGCATGAACAACTAGGTCACGTTAGGTTATCACGCACAACTGCAACCGAAAGGGAAGAACGCAAAAAACTAGATAAGAGGGAAAAAAAGGAAAGAGATGAAGAAGAAGAAAGATATCGTACAGCTTACAATTTTGTGAAATATTCTCTTGGTCTTCGACATCAGGTATGCCTAAAAACTAAAATAGTTTCCTAAAACCCCTACCTCTAATTAGTTTCAGATTTTCGTATAATGCTGCATAAAGTCTCGTAACTACGAAGACAATTTCTCGACTCGAATAGAAGATAAAAATTAAATTCGAACCGCGTAAATAGTTTTTAAGGGGGAAGCGCTTAGGTAGCCCGCGAAATTCAAATTTTCTTAGGTTTTTTGCAATTTGCTGGTCAGTATTAAGTTGTACGTTGATTAATATATGAATCGCGGCCGTAACTAACATGTATTTACAGAATTATAATCATTAAAGTCATCAACACAACTCTCTAAGACCACGTAAGTCCGAAGAATGATAATTTCATGAAACAGTTATTCTTTGTTTGAGTCTCGTATAACCTTTACATATTCCAGTTTTTGTTTCTCTACTGTGTAATCACATGAATATGCGTTTAATCGATAATGTCGAAAAACAACTCTTGTAAACGTCGCACGATGTCGGCCACTGTAGTATGAGCCAAGACTACGCACGCTACAGTACTACGCATGCGACTACGTACGCATGCTTCAGTGTAAAGCCAGCTATAGCTTCAAAGTACTTAGGCTATAAATCGCCAATGGTCCTTTTTTACATAATTGTTAATCCGATAGTATAATTCTCACACATTTTAATTAATTTGAATTCTTTTAAGGTATGGAAACAAAAAGGAGAAGAGTACAGAATTCATGGACAATGGGGATGGTTGTGGAATTCTTCTACCAGAAAATATAAAAAGCATAGTAACACAAAAACCTGTCTTTTAAATGGTCCTGCTAAAATAGCAGTGCGAGTAAGAGAAGGCAGTACCATAAAAGTTTTAGCTGTTGAACAAAAAACGTATGACTATCTCATTTCAAACGAAGGAGAAAATACAGACGTTATGGAAAAATGTATGTATTACGTTTTTTTTTCTTTTTATGTTATTGTTACTTTTGAGGGTCTCGTGGTTAAGCATGAACAGCCCGCAAGGGTCATTCGAAGATTAAGCTACGCTTCCCGAAATCAACAACGTATCGAGAAATGGGTGAACATCCATTACGTATCGAGGCTCCTCGGTGGCTCGGAAAGCACGTTAAGCCATTGATTGGTCCCCGCTGTAATTCAAAGATCTAGCAGTTGTTACGGGTAGTCAGATGTGTAAGTCTGGCAGCCAGTCTTACCAAGGGGTATTGTGTTACCCAGGAAATTGTCTGGTTGGACTGGAAATTGACCCCAACACAGTAGGGAAAAGGCTAGGCAGATTATAATGTTGAAGTATTTTACAAAAAAAAATATATATATTATGATGACTTTTTTTATTACAGTGCCACCATCAATGCGTAATTTAAAAGTTGACAAGGATGAAGAAGGTTTTGAAGAAATAGATGTTGAAAAGGCACTGAGCTCTTCAACAAGAAGGTACTACCCAAAAATCGCAAAAAAATCCAAATTAGATGAGTTTTTAGCTCGACGAACATACTTAAAATTCATGGAGGAAAAGAAGTTAGCCAGCTTGATAGCTAATGTGAAAAAAGAAGATTTAGAAGTTAAAAGCGAGGATGATAAGAATATTGATGTAGAAAATGATGATCCGGAACCTGACATATCAACAATTTGTGACACAGTCAGTGGAAGCAAGCAAAAGGATGCAACCAGTACTGAAAACGTAGATGCACTGAGAGATGAATATCAAAAAATATCTCAGTTAACAAAAAGATATCAGTGTTACTCACATTGCTGTAACAAAATCGATCCATCAAATATTTTACAAAATTCTGGAATAAAAATTAATTGTTATTCACCACTGTGCATTACAAAAGGGAAACTTTTGACTCAATTAGTAACTTTATTAAAAGGCGGTGTCGTAAATTCAAATAATCTAGTTGGAAATTCTAAAGATAATACCAAAATGTCAATATTGGAACAATATTTATTAGGTAAAAGTTCATCTTGTACAAGTTCAAACGAAAACATATTGACTGACCTATTATCGGCAGTTGCGTGTGCTCAAGAATGCGACAATAAAAGCAGTGATTGCTATGTTAAGAGGAAATTAAGTGGCGATGACAGCGATGTTGGTTACAAAGTTGAAAAGGATGATATTAATGATAACTCATGTGTAGTTAAGTCGGAGAGTACACTTGAAGAATCCGCCGTGCCAGCCGTGGGGAATGAAATGGATATTGACATAACATGCAACAATAATGAGGACAATGAAGTTGAAATAGGTCCTCTGAAAGAGTTAACTGATTGTGAATCCTCAGAGCAAGATAATAATACTAGTACAGCTAATGATAGCAAGGAAAGACCGCCTATCCCTAAATTGAAAATAACAAGAGGGAGGGCATCTAAAGCATCTTCTAATACACAAAATGTCGGAAATAACCATGAAGCTAAGGATTCATCTTACAAATGTTCTGTTACGTCGGCTAAGGCTAACGACAAAGTAAAATATCGTGCAATAATCAACAGGAGATTTGGGGCACCAAAGACCTACAAAAGAGAGGACAAGTCTATCAAAGATGAAAAAGCTGAGGGGAATGTAATAAGAGTATATTCTACGGAGAACCCTGCTGGAAAAGTATATCTAAAACGAGTTCAAACATCAGCCGTGGAAAAGAAAAAGAAAAGAACCCCTGTAAAGTATCCACTGTGTTCAACATTCCATACAAGGAGTAAAGCCAAAACTATAATGGTTTTACCTCATCATGAATTGCGAAAACTCTGCAGACAATCTGGGCATAATTCAGTGGCTGGGTTTAGTCATAATGCAAAACCTAATCAAGCAGTATGGCCATATCCATGTCCTCGGCCATTATTTAAAACCTGTTGGCTATATCGCACTGTAAATCTTCAATGGTTAGCTAGTGCCGCTCTGCAACTTCGTATTATGTGGGCTTGTCTACGTTGGGATGATATGGCGGCCAAACCTGCTTCTGCTGATGGTAAACATCAGCTCACTACTGATACAGAAATAGTATCACTTGAGTTACTAAAACATCGACATATAGGACAGTTTTCGGAGCGAACGCAATATCTTCGCCGGCGGGTAGTAATACCACTCGAATTACCCAAAACAGTTCGTGAAGTGACATCAATTCGTAGTGGCTTAAGGAAAAGGAAGCGTGCCGAATCTCCTCAAAACACCGAACCTCAGGTAATTCAACTGTCTAAATTGAAAAAAAAGAAAATGGATTATATATATATATGTATTACATTATGATTATAACCTTGTTTTAATCAGAGTATAGAGATTGTTAAATGAAAATCAATTATTTGTTAAGGTCTCTGAAGAGTGGGTCGATGAAGATAAACTGGAACTTTGGGAGGTGCGTCAATACGGTGAGCGCACGGAACGAGCTACCCCGGTCACCCGCACCTCCACCGGCAAGCTGCCGCAGCGTAATATCGCGCCGCTGGCTAATGCTGCCGATCTTAAAGATAAAATGGAGCAACAGCTACGTGAGCAGAGAGCTGCCCATCAACAGAAAAGAGCATTAGAAATGTCACAAGGTATTTATTTCTAGCCACTATTGTGTAGCAGATTATCATTAATATTACACAGTACTAGAAACTAGCTGTAAAACTACACAAAATAAATTTATTATTACAGAAAAAGCAAAATCTACTCCAAACCAGAACTCTGGCAAAAGTACACTCACGTCTTTACTGACAACAAATGCCACCACTCCCACGGGCCAGAAAACAGTTATTGGCACTAGAAGAATTATTATGACAAAAGGTGCCGATGGTTCAACCCGAGTTATCAGTCAGCCTATCGCTGGGCCAGCAAAATCGGCGCATAGCGATGGAGTTAGTTCTAAGTCCAATGCAACGCCACAGAAAGATGGGCCACAAAAGGTTCAAATAATTCGGGCCCCCGATGGAAAACTAACAGTTAGAGGTTTGCTAGCAGGGCAGCAGCTAATTCAAATGCCTGATGGGAAGTTACATGTAGTAATGGCGGGTCAACAGGGTATCACGGGGCAGCTGGTAGCGGCTTCCCCAGTGACTAAACCAGTCGAAAGTGGTAGTTCTCCCGCCGAAGTCGCTCAAGTAAAAACCGCCATCGAAGAGCCGAGACAAACGCCGCGGGCGGCTGCTTCCTCCGCTCAGCAGGTGGTAGTGCAAGGTAACCGGCAGATCGTGGTGCAGCCGGCGCAACAGATGATCGTGCAGCCGCAGCAGCAGGTGGTGGTGGCGCCCGCGCAGCAGGTGCTCGTGCAGGCGGGCGCGCGCGCCGGGCCTGCGCCGCGCGTGGCGCCCGTGCAGCCCGTGCAGACCGTGCAGACCGTGCTGCTGCAGGGCCAGCTGCTGCAGCGCCCGGCCGCGCCGCGCGCTCCCGCCGTGGCGCCGCGCCCCGCACCGCAGGCCCCGCGGCCCCGCCCCGCGCAGGCGCAGCAGATCGTCGTCAATAACCCCGTGCTGGTGCAGCAAATCGCCGCCGGCAAAATTCAACTGGCGACGGTCAACGGCCAGCAAGTTCTCATACGGCCCACTGGAAATAACCAGGCGCAGATAGTCGCTCACATTGGGCAAAGTCCAGCCGCTGTGAGTACGGCGCCGGTGTCTTCCCCAGCGCCCGCAGTCCGCCCCGCGCCGCCCACGCTAGCCCCGCAACCCACTCCACCTTCGATTCAGCCACAGCCGCAACAACAACTTACCGAAGACGAAATTGTAGAGAAACGACTTTTGGTCGGCCAACCTCCTGGCACTGTAATAAAGACTGTAACAGCACAGGTAATTATTATACATTTATACAAAGTTGAGACATATGACTGCAGGGTAATAGTACATGATACATGTGTGCTTTGTTGATCATTGTATCCGAGGCGGTATTATTTATGATAAGGAAGCCGAGTGTGGAATGATCAATGCACACGCGTTTCATACGACGTGTTTCAACACACTTACGAGGAAAAAAAACAGACTTGTATTGTTATTAACTTTTATGGAATATGGCGCGCTGAAAAGCGGTTCATTAAGAGCCACTTTACGAGCAAGTGTGTTGAAAAAATTTTAACTGTTCAAGAGTGTTAAAAGCTTGATTTGAGAAAACTAAAACTACATTTTATAGCTATTTTCAAAACATATTATTATCATTTAAACTCACCCTAATACTTGAATGCTTACTACACTATTTGCGCTGTAGCATGGTGCGGGTGACAGTTGCCCGTATGACGTTGACATTTGTCAGTACCACGTAGGGATGTGAGGTTATGCAATTCATTTTTATCGCTAACGATACTCGCAGCGTGAATCTAGTTCTCTTTAATATTGTTATGAAAATTAGTGTATTATTCAGTTGTGCAGTGTAACTACGTGTGTGCTACGTGTATAAACTTGTCAATATAAATGTTTTATGGCTACATAATTATCTTTGTACTTATATAAAATAATCAAAATCGGGTTTATGTTTTTTTTTTCGTGACAACATTTTTGCTCTATGGTGCATCGGCGCGGCGGCCATGTTGTTTACCCGTGCGATGCTGTGAGTGCGAGTACGAGTGCAAGCGCGTTATATTGTGACTTAATGTGACACGTATTACGATTTCATTGTTTGTTTTCATTTTTGTTAAATTGTTATTTGTTATAAGTTTGTTGAGTTTATTGTTATTACCATGCCTAAGCATACAAAAAAAACTGTTTTGGGTAGTCAGGCCAGGGAGCTTGTTGTTCGCCTCCGAGACTACTTTGAAAGAGAACAACAAAATAATGGACCGTTGTTACCATTGAATCATATTGTAGAACGAGTAGCCGAAGCTCTTGATATTGGCCGCAATACTGTTTCGCGTATAACACGTGAGAAAATTGGCCAAGATGGGATGTTTGAAAATAAATTATCGACACCCAACAAAAAGCGGACCAAGGTGAAGCCAATCACAGATTTGGATGATTTTGCTAAGTTTGCTATTAGAAATCATATTTATGATTATTATAGAAGAATGGAGCTACCCACATTGCTCAAGCTTCTAAAATCATTAAAAGAAGCTGACTTGTTCAAAGGAGGTATTACTTCGCTACGGCAAGTTATAAAAGATATTGGCTTTGTTTACAAAAAAGTTAACAAAAGAAAGATTATTATGGATAGGACTGACATTGCCCTAGCAAGATGTAGATTTTTAAGGAAGGCCAAAAACATAAGTGATTGGAGCAAAGTTGTCTTTTTGGATGAAACGTGGCTAAACGCCAACCACACAGTGGGTAAAAGTTGGACCGACGATACGGCACAATCGTGTACCAAAGTGCCGGAAGGCAAAGGCGAACGCCTTATTATTTGTCACGCAGGTACAGCAAGTGGATTCGTCCCTGATTGTTTGCTGGCTTTTAAGTCAAAAAAAACTACGGAGTATCATGAGGAGATGAATTACGAAAAATTTAAAGATTGGTTCATAGGTCTATTAAACAATTTAAAAGAGCCTATGACCATAATAATGGACAACGCACCCTACCATTCGGTGCAAGTTAATAAACCCCCAAACCAATCCAACCGCAAAAGCGAGTTGGTGAAGTGGCTGAGTGAAAACGGAGTTACAGCAGATATAAAAATGTTAAAGACGGAGCTTATTGCCTTAGTCCGACGCCATAAGCCACCAACTCCTACCTATGCTCTGGACGAGATGGCAAAAGAAAAAGGCCACCAGGTCCTTCGACTACCACCCTACCATTGCCAGTATAACGCTATTGAGCTGATTTGGGCCCAAATAAAAGGTATGCTTTTAATTTCAATTCCCATTTTGAAGCTTTATAAAAAAATCAGCTTTCCGATCGTAGCATGTACCTAGTTTAAAAACATTACCAGATACTAGATTAGGCTGATTGATGATTATTTGAATACTTTTTTTTATAAGTTCGTTTATTTTTAGGTTACGCCGCAAGAAATAATACTTCGCCGCCATTTACGGCAAATAAGATGTTGGCCCTATTACAAGAGGCCATCAACAATGTTCAACCTGAAGACTGGTCGAAGGTCGTGAATAAAACAAAAAGGGACATTATGTCTGATTGGGATCGTGACATACATATTGACAACATAATTGAGTCATCGTTAATAATATCCGTCACAGATTCAGATGATGAATTGAGTGACAATTCAGATGTTCCTGACTCTGATATGAGTTTAGACGAATAACATGTATTTTTTTTTAGCAACCTTTTAAGCAACCTTACCCTATAAATGTTCTGTTGTATAATTAGACCTTTTAAAAATAAAAATTGACCTACGCACAATATACGTTTTTTATTATAAAAAATATCGACTATCCATCGTAGCAGTACATCCCATCACTAAATACGTCTATGGCGTTACGTTATACGCATAACACTTTGCTTAATTTTTCATTCAATTTGATTTTATTTCTTGATTAGAACATTCTGGTTGGGTTTAATTTAATTTACTACAGTTATTAATTATTTAATATATTACGAATGTGGTACAACTGAAATATTAAGTCATAAATTGTAAATCGCGGCAACTTTCAAGAGTGAAACGAAATGTTACTGAAACTGTCACCCGCACCATGCTACAGCGCAAATAGTGTAGTGAATATGCGGGCAGTTTTTATATCACAAATCAATAAAAGACATCAATAGAATTGGGCTAAAGTAGCTACTGACTGGATTCCGAATAACAGGAATCGGCGACGCGGTAGGCTCAGAAAGAGATGGCGTGACGAATTGGACGCCTATCTAAAGGATTGGCCAGATGTAGCAAGAGACAGGAAAAAATGGAAAGACGGAAGGGAATCCTTTGTCCTGCAGTGGGACATAACAGGCTCATAACAATAATAATAAGTTATTTCCTGTGAACTCTAGCAGAAATCGCGATAAATAGTGCTCGAGATCACCCTAATCTCCAGAATTTTGCAAAGAACAGATGATTGTTTGTATAAATGGATAATTAGAAAGAAGATAGAAATGAAAGAAAGAAAAATAGTTCATTCTGCACAAATAAATTCAAAGCAGACAATTATTTGTGTTAATATTTGCTTTATTTAATAGTCTTAGGTAGAATTATTTATAAACACGCTTTGTTGACTGTTTTATAACACCATATGGTCCACTAGCAATATATATAGTGGCATGGCATATGAGCTCTGTATAAAGTAGGTGGACCATAGATAACTGAAATCCTCTATAACACAATGTGTTATAGAGGATTTCAGTTATCTATGGGTTGGAAACTTCATCAAGGTATGAAAATTAACATTTTCGTTCAGTTTCTCAGTCACTCCTTGCATTATTACAGGTCATGCAGACAAGTAGTGGACCTAGCATAGTTCTACAGGGACTGCATGGATATACTTTGACACCACAACAGCTGGCATTAGTACAGCACCAAGTGAAACAACAATTGCTAAAAGGTAAATTAGTACATACCAAGATTTATTTAATTTGTTAAACTTCATGGTTATCCTAGCATTCATTGACTGCACTTTTACAGCTCAAGAGTCTACAGGCAAGCAGGGTATGCTGGGTCCTAGGAAGATGTACCTGGCCGTGCATCCGCCGCCCAGCGCGCCGCCGCCGCTCACCCCGGTGGCGCCGCAAGCTCTCCACACTATACAGTCACTACAACCACTACCCGTGCCTACGCATCAGGTAATATATTACTATTAGATGACGCTCTGGACTCGAATGACAACTATTTACTATGTATGTATGTATATTGCGAATCAAATCATTTTAAACATACATAATTTATTGTAAATGGATAAACCAGGATTCCATACATTGACGAAATACTGTTATCATATTATTGCCTTACTAAAATCCGCCATATATTCAACATTATTACTATTGAGTAGATGAGAAATGGCGGATTTAATAATAGGCTCTGCTCGGTTTCATACTGGGGTGGGATCAAAATGAGCGCTGTATTTTTCTATATCTCGAAAAAGCAAATTCACATTTCATAAATAGTTAGAAGTTCAAACGAGGAAGCAATGCTTTTTCTGTTGGATGCACTTGTTATGATCAAACCCTAAATAGTTATGTACAAGACATGTCTGTGCATACAATAATGTATTATAATTTATAAGACTGGCACATAATTATGTTATTAAAATGGTGTGAACAACAGTTACTACTACTATAAGTTATACATGAAAAACACCAAAGATTTTTGTAAATATTAAGTATCCATGTATATTATAATTTATATTTTTAGAATTCATACGTTTATCCTCCTCTGATTCAATATAGGTAGTAGTATAGTCATAAAGTAGCATTTATCTCAGTATTATAAATCTTCACAACGGGTATGAATTCTTTCATAATATTTTAAGGATAGACTCGTTCAAAAGACTTGTTAAGTGTAAGAACAGCAGGATGCCCACATCAATAAATATTTCGGTTTTCTTTTCCCTTTTTTTCTTTGCTATTGTTTGTGATTTCTACCCATGTCGCCCCTGCAAACCTATCTAAATCAACAAAAAATTAAGGTGCTTTTCGTCAATAATATTTATTCTGACGTTTTTTTTTTTAGTTATGGGTTGATTTTACCTAAGTGCAAATTTTTTCAATACTCAGATATCTCTTAACTGAAGAGTAAATATTGCCGTTTGATAGATTTTGTTTAGAAAATATGTCAAATTGTCATAATATTATTTATTCTTCAGATAATCTTATCTGACTATTGAAAAATCAGCCATAAGGGCTGATTTTCCCATCACCAGATAAAAGCTGCCGCCGAAATTAACATTTAATTTTTTCAAGATGCTTAGGGTATAATCTTTACTTCTAAAAGTAAGAGATAAACTCTGTCTCTTAAACTAGGCGGCGTGTATCTTAAGAGACAGTGCCTTATATGCCTTATTACTATGGAGTGAGTCTATAAAAATCTAAAATATTTTTAACAAGCGTTTGAGTGGCGTCAGCACACTTTTTCGGAAGAGTTAAGCAGTACAATATACATATGTACATATTTTAAAGTGTAGGTATTCATAAATGAAAATGGCCACAGCTCTTCAAATCGCTAAGCGTCGTAAGTCGCTTTATCATAAAACGACATTATTTTGCAAAAACTAGTTCATTTTTCTATTAGATCTTTACTTTTGCGCCATCCCTATATGACGTTTTTTTCCCGTTTGTGGTGCCTTCACGCAACGTGGCCAGCCGACTTTCACTTCAGCTTGATTGTTTTTTCTCCAACATAATCTACGTAATGTACTTTCTTGTGCAAAAACATACTATTGCTGAAAACAATCCCATTATTGTTTAAAAATAATCCTATTTTTCAATTTCAATTATTTCCCGTATAAAAAGAGTCAGTGCGGACAGAGCAGCAAAATGCTCGAGCATTATTCATTGATTAACTGATAATTAACTAAATTTTCAAATATTATTCTATTTAAAAATCGTGGACGGTATAATTCCGCCCGGCATGTACGCATAATTGTGCCCCTCGCAGCCTCACGGCCAGCTGGCCGTGAGCATGCTCGAATGTGCGCGACGCTTGAGAACAGTCGCCACCGCAGCACATGAATAAACCCCACAGAGAAAAAGCTTCTTAGAAAGGTCTTCAAATTGTTCATAATCCATTTTATAACAGCTACCTGTCCCTTGAAACTTAAAATCGTAGCAGGGTATTATTCCAAAAACACACATTTCTTGCCAGGATACCCGTGCTCTTTCAATATATTTTCTTACTACATTATGTATTTAAAATCTTAATCATGTGCTCTACGTGTTCCTCTTCTAACCGTTTTCACTAACACTAGGCGACATGTAAATGTAATGCGTAGATAAATATGAAGAAGTTAATTTAGCGCAAAAAATATTTCACCAGCCACTAAGCTATCCCTAAAGTTACGACACCGATTCGCTGATGCGTAATACTTAGACAGCTCTTGCGGTTTCTAGCAACTCAGGCCTATAACATGACACGTCTAGTTGAGTATTCTGTATAAATCCTAGAGTACTATCTCGAACAAAAAACGAGCGTAATTTGTGAGGCAACTTCATTTCCTTCATGTGCGTGACCCGAGTGTTTCGACGCTCCGCAAAGTCGTATTACGAACCGTCTACCCTGGAAAAATGGGAAATTGCATTGCTTTAGTCGTTCAAATCAATACGTCATTGTCATTTAAGCAAAGTAGGCACAAAATGTAATAACTATAGTTATTTCGCCGATATTCCTCTAATGTTCCCGATTGGATTCATCATTCTCTTGGCCTTATCCCAATTAAAACTTTCCCGAGTGGAGTAACGTATAATTATTAAAACTCGTGTGACAAACAAACACTCGTGTTTTAATAACCCCTGGTAGGCACCGTTTTAAACTACTGTTTCAAAATAAATATAGTAATATAGAGGGGAGGGGCCCGTGGCTAAATAATAACAGCCGCTCAGGTCGATCGATCAGGTTAAGCTATGCTTGCCGCGGTTTGTCTGTGGATGGGTGACCATCTTTACATACCGTGACCCCTCCGTGCCTCGGAAAGCACGTTAAGCCGTTGGTCCCGGCTGTCATTCGTGGATCTTTGACAGTCGTTACGGAAAGTCAGAAGCCCGAAGTCTGACAACCAGTCTTACCAAGGGGTATCGTATTACCCAGTAACTGAGTTGTGGAGGTCAGATCGACAGTCGCTCCATGAAAAAAACAGGTATTCAGCTGCATCCGGTTAGACTGGAAGCCGACCTCAACTTGTTGGGAAAAGGCTAGGCAGATGATTATGAGAGGGTATTTTCTCCACACAACTAGCAACACTATTAATTTTGTTTACATTCGATTTTTTCTATTATTTTAGATTTACGTATAATATTGGTATTGCATAAATGCAAAAATTCAATTGTGTAATGTTATTTAATTCTTTTTTTGCTTTCCTAATATGTTAGCGCCTTTCTGTACGCTGCAAACATTCATTTTTCTATAAATTCTCGATATAGGATGTGGCAGAATTGTGCACTGCAAACATTTTACTTTCTTTCACTGACGGTTCACTTTGCGTTATATTTAAGATATTTTAGTTGCCTCACTCTTCGTGTTCGGATAAGGCTTTTAGGCGTTCTTATTCTTAGCGCACGTAGCGCAAATGTCCGGTGGATTTTAATCTAGCATGCCCATACAACTGCGTGGGCACGCAGTTGTCGCTCTGTCTGCGCTGACCCTAAACAAGTAAAATATACATTAAACTGCAAATATTTTTTGATGTGATAGTGACCTACTGCTTCTATTAGCTCTTTCGCACATAACACTGGCGAGGTCAAGTCTCTGGGCTACTACAACAATATTTTTGCTTAAAACACACATAATTATACCCCTCGCCGAAGTGTCTCTAATGTACTAGTAAAGGCTAGCGCAAATTGTGGTGGGCCACCCCGCAACGCAACGCATTACATAAATCCTCTTACTTGACTTTCGTACATTTTATATGAATCATCGCGCACTACAGGCAGGCCACACACGGCTTTTTGGTTTTGCGATGAAAAGCGCTGTGGCCCGATCCATATTGAATATGCGCTTACCTTTATAGTTGAGATATCGATACCTGCGTTGTTTGTGTACGAAATGCATAGTGGGAAGTACATGAAGTAATAGTAACATAAATTAAAATACGCACAACTCCGTGACAGTATCTTAACTAGAATGTCAAATTGGACAGCTGATGAAATTGGATAAATTTCTGCAACCGGAGGCAAATGTGCCCGTCTCCCATTTCGTACGGCATGTATATGCCTTGGTTGCTGTTGCAATTAAAAGTTTTACAATTGGTATTTTGTGCC
Source organism: Luperina testacea (assembly GCA_927399505.1). NCBI lineage: Eukaryota > Metazoa > Arthropoda > Insecta > Lepidoptera > Noctuidae > Luperina > Luperina testacea. The sequence continues at coordinate 11,160,960 of OV656758.1, forward strand.
GCAATATTGTAAGAATATTCATGGAGCAAAAAAAGTGCCGGTTGTTATAAGTTTTAAATGAAAACAATATAACAATGCCCATAATTATTCAGGATGTAAGGGACAGCGACGCGCAAACTGTCACCATGAATTCAGTATAATGACTAGACATTCAGATGGTAACAGTTTGCTCATCGATGTTTCTTACACCGTGTAGGTATGTTCTCGATTATTATAGTAACAGATTTGGTATTGATAATTTTCTTTTGTCAGTTACTCTTATCTTATTACATACGTCTGATCAAAAATGATAACTGAATAAAAAAAAATATTGTCAATAACAATCTTAGTTCTAGTACTATTGAATTAATGCCCCCCAAATAATTATTGAAGTATAAGCTACCGGTCTAAAGAATTGCTCATACACCACCTGTTAACATGTATTATACCTGTAAGTTATTACAAATTGATTCCTTATTAATATATTGATAGTAAATTAGTATCATTTGAATAAAATATTAAAATAATCATCGACTTTTATTTAATCACGACCTGTTTTTTATGTTTTTATTTCTTGTAATTATTTTTTTCTTACAAACGTTTTGTGGGGGTGTATGGGCAATTTAATGCTACTATGATTGAATTTTTTGAATTAATAAATAGGGATTGTTTATATTTATAGTTATAAAACAAATAAGTGCTAATACTTAACTGACATGAACTGATATATTCCCACAAACGGATGTTGATGGTTTTTAGTTTTTCTTTTTTTACATAAAACCCTATTTCTTAATTTGAATTTTCAATAAGGTAAATATGTTCTAGGGAAAAAAGGAAAGGAGATGATGGTTCATATTTTGACACATATTACACCTTTTACTTATAGGATGTAAGTGAAGAAGATCAAATAAAAAGACAAACGCTTTTGAATGGTGAAGAAAATGTGGCAGAGGCGGCGAGTCATAAAGAGGCGACACCTTCCAAACCTGAAGATATCAAAGAGAATAACACGAAAACAGATATAATAAATTCTGGACCAGATGTTCTACAAAGTAATAAATTCGTGTTAACCCCTGATTATATTCAACAAAGTAAGTATTTTCCTTTTATACCTTTAATTTTGTAACGAAAAAATCTGATAATTCCCGTCATGCGTTATTTCATTGTCTAGCAACAACTCTCAAATCGTAATGTTCTTATTATACATTAAAAATAACCCTCCTTCTGGCGCAGTCGGGTAAATAGTACCGTAATGACTTTATGGACGTGCAACACTAATAAATTTTAAAAGTTTCACACTTTCCCTTAGAAAATAATGCTTTAATAGTAGTTTATGAAACTGTTACATGATGATTGTTAAAACACGGTCACCAGAGATATCTAGTTATGTGCAGTTTCATACACTACTTTATCTAAACACAGTTCATATTTTTTTCATAAATACAATGATCTTGTTATGGTAAAATATTCCGATGATCAACTGTTCCATCATCCGCCGTCAATACCACGCATGTTTGTAACCAAAAACTGCGCGCTGCTACAAATAGAAAACCTATCTATTTTTTAACTATAATATAACTATTTAGTTGCATATTGTCATTATTTTGTGAGTCGACGGCAACCTACGAATTGAGAACTAATTGGTCAGGCTGTAGGTACATTAATAGAAGTAATAGTTAATTTAGGATATAAGTGGGCAAGGTTTACTGAATTGTAGGGCTTGAAAACACCAAGCGTATCTTGCTCCGCGTACTTCTCGTTGCCAAAGACTTATAAGGCTACGGACACGAAGTCAACGGGCGCGGGGCGGCGGCGGCGGCGCGGTTACTCAAAATAACGTTGCGCGTAGTTCCAGTAACGATAATTTGTACTGTTCCACCAGGATCGTAACAAAATTAATTCCTTGGCTATAACGATACTGGTGCCGATTCTGTTGTTCACAAACTAAACTAAAATTAAGTTCAGTACATCTTTTTCTTTTTATTTCATTATGAAAAGGACAGAAGATAAAATATTAGTTTAGTCCTGTCAAAATAGTCAGCGCCTGACTTAAATTGACGTAGGTACCTATTTTTAATAGCCAATTTTTTAATCACGTCTAAATTGTCTATGGATTATCTTAATTTGACAGGACTAAACTAATATTTATCTTCTGTCCTTTTCATAATGAAATAGAAAGAAAAAGATGCCTGAACTTAAATTTAGTTTAGTTTGTGAACAACAGAATCGGGGCCACTGACAAACTGAATGAAATCTTAAACTGTTCAATAACAATATTATCTATATAGATAATATTGTTATTGAACAGTTTAAGATTTCATTCAATTTATTGTATATTATCGTTACGGGAACTACGCGCAACGTTATTTTGAGTAACCGCGCCGCCGCCGCCGCCGCCCCGCGCCCGTTGACTTAGTGTCCGTAGCCTTATAAGTGTTTGGCAGATCGTTATTAGTATAGCTATATAATAACGTTACTTCATTTCGATACCCATTGTTGCCAGCTTCATAACTTATAAGATGACGAAAAAGTATGAAGAACAACGTTACAAATGAATCTGTAGCGTTTTACCTGTAACGTTATTACAGCGGCGCGGGGAGAGCGGCGTACGAGCGATGCGCACCAGTCTAGCAGTGCCTGCGCGTCTGCATTGACGTAGTGTTGTGCATTTTTTTTAAATCTTTAACGAGCGACGTTTCAACATGTATCAAAAGATGTTGTCGTCGCTGTTAGACATTTCGTTCGCGAATAAAGACACATTTCTCATAACACGTTCGGCATGATTACGCCTGCAATGCTATTTGAATTATTGACGACACATTATGCCGAAATTACGGTGTGTTAAATAGCATTGCAGGCGTAATCATGCCGAAATCCGGTCGCGTATCTTCGGCATAGTATGTTAGGACACTAAGGGTTGGCGTTGGCGTCCGCTCGGCTGAAACTGCGGAGGATTTGTATGTAATGTGAAAAATGAGCCGCGTAACATGCTCTCAGTGAGTATGGGCCCTTACCCCTTGGCCACGATCCACGCCTCAAATTACATGCGTGTTGCAACGACTGCGGAGGGAACGTAAATTCACCATATTTTTCTTTATTTACGTCAAGGCCAAGGCGTTATCCAAAGTGAAGAGTCACTTTGGATAACGCCAAGTCATACGTCCACCTCGGTGCCGCCTGCCGACACCGCACTGCTTGTTGCGCCGCATCTCGCTAAGCCAAAAGAAACATTTAAGTTGATTGGTTTTAACTATGCTTCAAACAATACACAACAAAAATAAATAATTATTATTTGATATTATTTGAAAATATACAAAAACATAACATCACGCATGTATTCCCCCAAGGGTTAGGCAAAGATATAGTAGACCCACGTTTCGCCAATTATGTTAAGCTGAATGGGTAGTTGAGACCGCGAAATTCAAATTTTCTTACGTTTTTTTGCAATTTGCAGGTCAGTGTCAGGTTGTATCTTGATCAAAATATGATTCGCGACAATAGCAGGTACATATTTAGAGAAGTATAATCATAAGAATCAATAATCATCTAGATTTCTACCACTAACACTTTTCCATAAGAGATTGGTGGTTGGTGGTAGAAATCTAACTTAGAAAGATATTTTCACATTTTACCTCTCACAGCTGCAGCCCAAAAACCTACCAACAACCTTATTGTAACGAGAATAAAGATCATTGTGATTTTGACAGACTTGTCAGTAGCAACGATAACCTTATTGTAACGAGAAATTTGCGTCCCATTTAAAATCACAATGATCTATACTCTATAGCATTGTGATTTTAAATGGGACGCAAAATTAGAGGTAAAATAAGTTTTAAATAACTGCAGTAGGAAGAAACGTCATTATAACCGGATGTCGAGAGCTTTTTCCGCCAAATAAAACTAAATTAATTCGCTAATCTGAGAAAATAATTAACCTGTTTGACATAAGATGTCAATAAATAATGAAACCCTAGCTTGAACAATTACTCTCAGTATCTGAACTTTACTTAATTTACATTAAAAAGCCGCCTTCACTATCTGATAAGGATCCTTATACAGGGTCTTAGGCGGAGGGTTAGCCAAACAAGAGGGATTCGTAGGTTAGGAAAATCCATTTGGGAAATAAATATTTAGTTTGAAGATCCCTCTTTTTTTTTTTGTTAGTTAAGTTGTGCTTATTGAGTTTTTGTTTCGTTCCTTGTACTTTGAGAGCTCAAAACTAATTATTTAATAATTATGTATTTGCATCTACCGTTGTCTTTGCTAAACCAAGAATGCATCATACACAAAAAAAATATCTAAAAAAGTTGTGAACATTGTGTTGTGTGATTTTGTGTGATGTTGATACGGTCTTCTAACTAAATTTATGTATTTCCTAAATGGGTCAACCTACAGTACCTGCGAACCCCTTATTTGGCTAAACCTTCGCCTAACACCCTGCATAATCTACAGAATGTTATACTCTTATCGGTTACTCGCCTAGGCGTGTAAGCCATAACCAATTGATTAGGCACTAACTCCTCTCTTTTTTTCGTACATAGTTTTCTGCTTTACCTGTTCTTTTCTTATATTATTTATAGCACAATGATTTTGGCTATTTTGTTGATTATCTCGCCTTGCATAATTTAATTATGTGATCACGACTGCGTGTGAGTACATGGTCGCTTCTTGTCATGATTACATGGTCGCTTCGTTTGGTCAGAAAAAAACCCAAGACTAAGCTTGGGTTTTTTTTCCTATGAAACCTGAATCGTCTCCTTTGGACACATTAGGCATACATTTGGTTTGGAGTACTAAATAAATTGGAATTTTGCACCCATTGTATTGGGTCGTGCTTTTTCGGTCCTTAACGGTCGGAAAGAACCTTACACCTTCTCTGTATGTGATGATAACATACTGAACTATCTTTTGCTTGAGTAAGCATCGATATGTCGTTTTTTAATTGCCAGTTTTTTGTCAGAAATAATAGTATAAGTGTTAAGAGATTAATGCCTACAACATGTAAGAGACTCATATTAAGAACATTGGTTTATTTTTATCACCCGCCAACCCTGTCTCGGGAGCAATCTAGAAACAAAAAAAAACATTATGTAAACTATACTTACGATATTCTTACACTGCTGTGTCCAGATACCTCTGCGGTGAACGCGTTGAGTTCAACGCAGCGCTGCTGCAAAATTGATCAATCTATCTATCTCTCTCGGCTATCTAGGGGGGAATTACACAGCTGTATCAGATTGTGCATCCAAAATATAATGAATGAAATTAAAAAGAAAATCCTCTAGCACCCCGGTCGAGGGTGATCAAAGAAACAAACACTTTAGCACCAAAATAAAACTCCGTTCAGAATTAAGTTTGCAATATAGATAAGGTCTAGTTCATGTTTCCAATTGATGTTATTTCAAGTTAAACAAATATCAACTTTATTATTGTGAAAATTAAATTGATTTCAGAGTGACTAGTACTATTGAAAAAGTTATAAAATTGTTTGAAATTGTAGCTTAAACTGAACTTTATTGTGTAGGTATTAAATTATTTTCCAATAACTCATATTTGTTTATATGTTTGGAAACTAAATCACGAACGCAGATATTTTGGAACAATAAGTAATATCTACGTATTAAGTTTAGTGTTCGCTACAACTTCAATATTTTTATGACATTTTTTATAGTAATAGTCATCTAAAATCAAAGTTGTTCTCACTCACGTAAAGTTGATGTTTGTTTAAGTGCAAATAACCCAATGGAATCCAGGATTTGAATAGATTTTAGGTATTATCTTGAATGAAGAAGTTGAATGGCTAATTGGTCTAAGCGACATTTTTTGCAATATTGAGTTATAATATGATAATAATATTATTACCGGGGTATAATTATGAATTGAAATATGTACTTTGGCGTTTGGCGGAGCAGTTGGATTTTATTTCGGCGACATCGGCGCATGCGCAGACGAAAGGTGCACAAGCTTCGCTTCTATACAGTTTTCTATATATTTCTAAGCCCAAGATTGATTGACGTTACTTAACACGTACTTTGGCTAAGCCTGTTACTGTCGTACAACTCTATATAATAATTATTTATTTATTTCAAATAAGTTACAGACGAGAAAATACATAAATGTAGTTCTTATGGTTAAAATTAGGTAAAAGATTGATTACAACTAGTTGGCATAAGAGTAAAACAGGTACTACATAACTATGCTGTAACCACAAGGTCTGTACATGAATTGAGTGAGCCTTGCCTCTTAAACTAGGGTGACCTGTATCATAAGAGACAGCAAACTACAAGTGTAAGACAAAGACGGGAACATAATTATGTCAGCTAAAGCATGTGCTAATTAACGTTCATAAATCTCGGCTTAGCCTTAACTTGCGCCTTATATGAAAATACGCCTTTAAATAATGGTGATGTATGTATGATTGCAGCTATTAAAAGTGCGCTGAAGCAAGAGAACTTGAATCCTGAAATAGAAGAAAAACTACTACAGCTTCAACGCTACCAAGAAAAACGGATGAAGCCCGAGGTCCAACCGGAGAGGGAGACGCGGGCAATAGCCGTGGTTGTGCGTTCGCCCACGCCGCCGGCGCGGCGCCGCGCCACTTCCTCGCGCCACGACGAGGACGACGACGAGTGGGTGGACAGCAGCCCACGCAAGCGCGCGCGCGGTGGCCGCCCCCCCTCTCCGCCCGCGCCCGCGCCCCCGCCGCGCGCCGTGACCCGCGCCGCGCCCGCGCCCCCGCCGCCCGCGCCCCCGCCCGCGCCGCCCGCGCCCGTCGCACTCGCGCTCCCCTCGGGGATCGACGAGCGCCGCCGAGCCGCTTCCAACAATTCCCGTCTACAGATGCTGCTCTTCAAACATAAAGAGATGCTTAAGAAGGACATTATTAAAAAACGAGGCCTTCTTGAGAAAGAGCTCGGTGTTGAGATCCAGGTAAATATACTTCTTAGACTGTTGCATATTTTCACGTGGGAAGAACTCGCACTTGAGTATTTAATTTGATCATAATGTTGCAGAAAGAGCTGTCTGCGGAATTGGCGCTACGAACGAGGGCGGAGCGTAGCAAACAGGAGGAGGTTAGGGGTGGCAAGCGTCGTGGAGTGACCGCGCCGTCCACGCCCAGACCTAACAAGAGATCTGTAAAAAAGGAGAAATTACTATGTATATGTCGCACACCATACGACAACACCAAGTGAGCAAATTTACTCTGTTCTAAATATCTGCTACAACTTTTATTCATGTCTTCATCTGTCTAGCCTTTCCAGTCTTAAACTCAAACTCAAAGCATTTATTTCAATTAGACCTTGTACAGGCACTTTTGAATTGTCAAAATTTAAATAGTCCGTCAGTTAATCAGAAAGTTGAAGCTAGTTAGCTTACCAAGGGGTATCGTATTACCCAGTAACTGGATTGTGGAGGTCAGATAGGCAGTCGCTCCATGTAAAATACTGGTATTTAGCTGCATCCGGTTAGACTGGAAGCCGACCCTAACATAGTTTGGAAAAGGCTAGGCAGATAAAAACTATCTTAACCACTTGTATTCCTGTAAAGATTTTATTTATTTTTCGTTCACGCCTGTTACTCGTGTAACGCCAAATCCATTGGTTAATTAGAGTAAAACAAATACACCGATGGTAAACATTTAATTAACAAAAATTAAATGATTTATCAAGGAAGTCAACACACAACAGGATCATAGCTAATTTAAAGTGCATCCGCGCCCAAAGGCCCAGTTTAAGAATACCGGCTTTTTTTGTCTGACTTTCGTTTGGCAGACGTCAATTTTCAACCCTGAAAATATTTATTGCACCCTAGATTCTGTCATGCAAGACATAAATAAAGAGCAATATTTTGAATTAATATACAAAAACGCTTGTTTTTGTTGTGGTTCCTGATGGTCCAAAGTTGGTTACCCGAATTGACCGCAATAAACATTACGATTTCCCAAATAGTGCAGAATCGATTAGTGCCAAAAATGTATTAAATCTTGTTTTTTAGGTTTTATGTTGGCTGCGAGCACTGTAGCAACTGGTTCCATGGCGATTGTGTTGGGGTTACGGAAGAAATGAGTAAGACGATGGAAGAGTATGTTTGCCCAGATTGTCGTCGGGCTGAGGAAACACAAGAATTGTACTGTCTCTGCCGACAACCTTACGACAATTCACAGTACGTCTGTTGACCTTTATAATAGGTGTAAGAAATCGAAATAATATATGAACCAAACATTATTTTTAAACACTCTTTTTGTTCACTAGCTAAAGAGGTACAACCTCTTCTATGACTGCGTGTTCGTGTCGACCGTGATATCTTGTTATCACTACATATTGTTGCGCGCCACAATAATAAAATTAATGCCTGGTGCATGGTGACATTAGTTACCACTAGCGCTATCTAGTCTCGAATAGCAGAACTAGTAGTCAAGATCCTTCTAGAAATTTCGATGCTAACTTTATAGAACTATCGACATCTAGTCAGTCGGGGCCGCCGGTATGTACTCGAACATTCAAGATGCTTCTACAGTAGAAGGTTCTAGAACTATCACAGGCACTATATATAAGGCCGATATGGACCACGAGCAGTGTTGGATAAGCGATACAAAGGAATACATACATCGAAGCGATCTTCAAGTGCGGCTTAGAGCGTTCAGTAGTGCAATTGTGTTTTATAATTAGTGTTGTTTAATTAAAGTGTTATTTTTTGGTTATTAAATCAGCAGTTTTTATTGTCACGATCCCCAGCTCGTAACAATATTATAAAACTTAGGATAACTCAACAAGACAGACACTTCTCCATTTATTGTAATTAGAGGCAAGAATAATATTATAGAATAGGCGAAAGTCCCCCTGCGGCGTCTGCCTGTCTAATCGCGATAAACTCAAATGACCTAACAGATTGTCATACGGTTTTAACAAATTAACGGAGTGATTTAATTGGGAAGGTTTAGATGTCTATTTATTGCTATAAGCATGTACTGCCCACTTCACGACAAAGACGTTTCTACGTTCATTCCACTCCACTGAATTTTAGTAGCAGCTAAAAAAACATAATATTGTTCTAATTATTTTTCAGATTTTACATATGCTGCGATCGCTGTCAGGATTGGTTCCATGGCCGTTGTGTCGGAATATTACAATCGGAAGCAGATAACATTGATGAGTACATTTGTCCAAATTGTCAAAAAAACAATTCTGTCAATTACGCTAATATGAAAGAGCTTACTCTTAAAGATTTTGAAAACTTAAAGAGACTTGTCAAACAAATACAGCTTCACAAAAACGCATGGCCTTTTATGGAACCTGTAGACCCCAGAGAAGCTCCCACCTACTACAAAGTTATCAAAGAACCAATGGGTATGTTTGTTGTTTTCCATAATATGCGTCATTATAATAAATTGACATGCCTTCTAAATATTTTATTTTTTTACAGATTTACAGACTGTGGAACGAAAGGTGAATGAACAAACATATAGTACTTTAAGTGAGTTTATTGGTGATATGACAAAAATATTTGATAACTGTCGATACTTTAATCCAAAGGACTCAGAATTTTATCGTTGTGCTGAAGGTCTTGAAGCCTTTTTTGCACAAAAAATCAAGTACTTTCGTGAAAAGTTATTTGAAACGACTCAATGATGAAAGTGCTAGTGTACAGTGTCTAAAGTATAAAATGTGATGAATTCGGTCTATAGAACACATGGTTCACTGTTTTCACTTCTCTATTTTGTTTTATGATCTGTCTGTATATTGTAAACTATGTGATGAAAATTACAAAGAATAATTTATATTAAATTTCTAGCTGAAGGTATCTAATAGGGTATGTCAGTTTTGGTTCTCTGTTAAAGTATTTATTGTATTTATTACACACTTCAATATTATATCCCTGAATAAAGCTGACGCTCGTTAGATATAAGGCTCTTGACGGGAAATATTATTATGTATACATTATGTGAGATATTATGTTAGCTAATATAAATTAGCAACTTTAGTTATATTAGTTGTATTTAGAATAAGACAAACGTATTGTATGTAAGTAATAAATTTTTAATAACAACATCTTGATATCAATTCTGCAAATTAAATCCTACATTTGAAACAATACAATATGAATGTACATATTTTATGGAAATTGTTTAAGGGTTGGTACCTACATAACATATAGCGGTGCTTTTATATGTGATACATTCTGGATGTTTTGCTGAATAAAGACTGATAACCACTAAAATATTTTAAGAGATGTCGAAGTGCCGTTTGATTTGGGTGCCAACTTATAATTTAGACTAAAAACAATAATAATTAAGATTTATAATTAACACCAAATACCGAGCTTCAATAGCTCTTCCCAAACAAATGACGTGTGAAATGACGACCGAGTCGTTGAGTATTTTGGGATTATTCTACTCTGGTCTACCAAGTTGAACCAAAATTGTGAGGTCTACTTTGTCGCATTTATCAATTTTAATGGGACAAATGACAGTCTTTTAATAACAAATGCAGAATAAAACTGCCGTGTGAGCCCAAAATTATGCAATAAAATATCGTACTGCACGCATAGCATGACCACCATAGAAACAGGTTCAGGGGGCTTACTCTCCAAACTAATTTTAGTTCCAATGAGATGCCAATATGATTCCAATGTTAATTTTACAGTCACGTGATTCGGTACTCTTGAAAACTATTGTCAACAATTAGGTACCCCACGCCAAGCCCGAACCCAAATGTCCGTGACTACCGCAGGACCACCAACGCCAATCGCTTCCATATTTGGTAAATAATTAGTGCTCAATTGGTACTAATTAGTACTCGAACAACAGAATTGGTACCTTAGTAGTTTTCGAGAAAATCGACTTTGAAGGTGGTCCTGCGGTAGTCACGCTCCTTTCAGCAGGACCACCATGAGCGCCGAAAAAGGGCCCACGCTACAGCTATTCTAAGTATACAAATAATTAGTACCCATAAATGTGATATATTTCGTAAAAAAAACAGAACTGTAATATTTGTATTTACCGAGAAATCAACGATGTTAACTTTCTCGCAATTGTTCAGCAGGACCACGATTTTGAATGTTGATTCCAAGTTAGAGAAGCTTGTCGCTTTCCTCAAACCTACATAGAAAATTAGTACCCTGTAAGATAAAATTAGTACCCAAAATTCAAAATTAAAACTCCAGTAGTTTACGAGATATACCATGCCATTGGTGGGGTGGCGGTAGTCACGGTGCCAAATTTTCATTTCAAGATTTCCCTATTAAAAACTCTGTGATTTCTTCCCAAATTTATACAAAAATTAGTACTAAAGAAGTTAAAGCGACTAAAAATCTAGATTCCTAAGTGTTGTATTTTAAGAGAAATTAGCTTTCATTACTTTTCCATACTAAATCTCCGCGTATAGCCCGACCAAATTAAGTTGTCAATTGTGCCATTTCCATTGTTCACAAACTAAACTAAATTTGAGTTCAGTGCATCTTTATCTTTCTGTTTCATTATGAAAAGGACAAACAATAAATTTTAGTTTAGTCCTATCAAATTAATCAGCGTCTGACGTAAATAGACGTAACTTTAGTAGGCATGTAATGCAAATAATAACTTTTTTTTGTGGCATGGCGCGCTGGTTATTATTTTATTACCGAAGTAAAGCAAGCGAAGCGTGTCGTGGTACAGACGCCAGCACATCAAGCTACCCGAAACTGTCAAATTTCCCCAATCAACTTTGAACCTTATGCTTTAGCGATACAGTTGAAAATCTATTAAAGAAATTTGACAGATTTTAGTAACTTGACGTGCTGGCGTCTGTACATTGAGTTCTTTTTTTATTCGTTTATGGTTTCAAAATTGTTTTTAGTTAGAGAAATAAATGTACCTATACAATTTCAAAAAGGTCACGCGTCTCAATATTTAAAGGGTTCAGAAAATGATATTATTCAAATATAAAGGTACCTATTACTTACTTTTAGGTTTGTAATCCTTTTATACTTACGTTATTAGCAACATGGTAAATTAGGTTTTTAATACTGAGGTAGGTACTTAGTGCTTGCAGCAACGGTAAATTAGTAGGAAAGAAATAAATACGAAATGCCTATCGCTCGTTAATGATATTCATTTACAAAAATACAGAAGTTAGGTACCTACTTACAAAACCTACAGAAAAATAATTATTCGAGTACTTACCTACCTGCCCACGTCAATAACAAAGGTATCACAGGCCATGGGTAGCGATAGGTTATTTTTTTTCTTAATATGTACCTAAATACACAGTTTGTATAAAAATTTAGATATTGAACTGTTGTTTATACTATTCCGACATCGATTTATGTGCACGAGTGGACATCTCCTAAACAGCTCAATACCACCATTGTTGCCGATTCCCTTGTTCACAAACTAAACTAAATTTAAGTTCAGTGCATCTTTTTCTTTCTATTTCATTAAGAAAAGGACAAAAGATAAGTTTTAGTTTAGTCCTATCAAATTAATCAGCGTCTGACGTAAATAGACGTAACTTTAGTAGGCATGTTTTTAATTACGTCTAAACTTGTATTGAGTAGTGTCAGGCGCTGATTACTTTGACAGGACTAAACTAAAATTTATTGTCTGTCCTTTTCATAATGAAACAGAAAGATAAAGATGCACTGAACTCAAAAGTTTAGTTTGTGAACAAGGGAATTGGCACCATTGACAACTTAATTTGGTCGGGTTATACGCGGAGATTTAGTATGGAAAAGTAATGGAAGCTAATTTCTCTTAAAATACAAAACTTAGGAATCTAGATTTTTAGTCGCTTTAACTTCTTTAGGAGTACTAATTTTTGTATAAATTTGGGAAGAAATCACAGAGTTTTTAATAGGGAAATCTTGAAATGAAAATTTGGCACCGTGACTACCGCCACCCCACCAATGGCATGGTATATCTCGTAAACTACTGGAGTTTTAATTTTGAATTTTGGGTACTAATTTTATCTTACAGGGTACTAATTTTCTATGTAGGTTTGAGGAAAGCGACAAGCTTCTCTAACTTGGAATCAACATTCAAAATCGTGGTCCTGCTGAACAATTGCGAGAAAGTTAACATCGTTGATTTCTCGGTAAATACAAATATTACAGTTCTGTTTTTTTTACGAAATATATCACATTTATGGGTACTAATTATTTGTATACTTAGAATAGCTGTAGCGTGGGCCCTTTTTCGGCGCTCATGGTGGTCCTGCTGAAAGGAGCGTGACTACCGCAGGACCACCTTCAAAGTCGATTTTCTCGAAAACTACTAAGGTACCAATTCTGTTGTTCGAGTACTAATTAGTACCAATTGAGCACTAATTATTTACCAAATATGGAAGCGATTGGCGTTGGTGGTCCTGCGGTAGTCACGGACATGAACCCAATTCCACTTAGTTCTCCAAAATGGACACCCAATCTAAAAATCATTTGGCGCTAGCATCGAACTCAAGAGTACGAAACGTCACAATTCCAATGTCGATCTATCGGAATAAAATTAAAGAGTAAGCACCCTGATTTGTCGTATGAACGTGGCCTGTCTTCGTAACTTTCCGTTTCAATTAAAATAAATTTAATAATCGTGCTGCTGCTGCCAGTATGCTTATCTAATGGTACCATTTTGAAATGTAGACGTGGCCATGGAATTCATAACGTTCGTCTCTACGTACACTTTCTGGACGCTGGCGCAATACGCTAGGGTCTTCCAAATAGGTCCTATTCGCAAAACGCCAAGTTGAAAAATAGTCCTCTTCATCGTACATTCGGTTTTCTTTTATTACTTTATTTGAAAAAACGTAAAAAGCTTTATACTTAGGCGCTAATATTATTGTTTGAATTTTATAGTTTGTAATTAGTATGTAGTCATTCATTACCTACATAATAATATACATATTGTAAATGCAAGTAATAACACAATAAAACACAATATGTTGAATAGTAGTCTGCTTTTATTACAAAACCTTATGAATTATTTATTTGTTTTAAACGATGTAGAAACAATGAAATTACAAAATAGAAAAATCAAGCAAAAATAATTGCGCCTAAGTATGAACAAATGTTTTTTTTTTTTCATTTCAAATTTTAAAGCAATAAAAGAACAACCGAATCGGACGTCTTGCGAATCGAACGTTCTGCGTCAAGACCTCGGATAACATAGGATTGTACCCAATAATTTTGTTGCCATTACATCATCATCATTATCTTTCCCCTATCCCATTCGTTGCTGTTTACCATTAGGTACTATAATACAAATGCTTTGATGTCACGACGGAGGACGACCTTCCGTGGGTTGCGCTAAGGTAGCAAACTTGCGCAAGTTTTTTTTTTTACAATTTACATCATATCTTTAAAACTAACGTGGCATTTTCGAAATTGTGCTTCTGGCTGACAGTCGCCACCTAAACAAAAAAAAACACTGGCACTCCGGTAGTGCCGACAGAAGTGAAAACTTGAACAATTACGAGTGTATTTTGTGAATCGTCTTATAAACAAAACACGCGTGTTAAGGTGTGTTCCTTATTTTATAGGGTTTTTTGCAAATCAGGTATGATGACCAAAGTAAATGGTTTATTCTTCTCGTGAAAGGAATTTATTCAGATTTACAAATAAGCACACAGGATAGACTTCAGTTCGTGGTGTTGGTCGCGGCAGTGGTAAGAGAAGCAAGCCGCTCGCATGGAGCTCGTCGTCAGTTATATATCCGTGGTTCAGCGCCATCTCGTCGTTGTTGGATGAACTACGTAGTTAGTACGCGAGGCCCTCGTAGTTCTTCCCGATGTGCATAGATGGCGCTGTCCTCAACAACGCGCGTCTTACGTTTTACGTCTTACGAATTTTCGATCAGGGTCACGTGACCTGACGCGAGTTTAGAAGTTTTTACCCATTCCAAAAAAAGTACACAGCGCCGCTAAAGAAGTTTTCACTTCAAAAAAGAAGGAATGTGGTGTTTATACAAAGAAATACTGTAATAATAATCGTTTCGACTAAGCACTGTGAGCGCGTTTACGAGCGTACCGAATGGGTCATGTATGAAAATATTAAATTGTCTCGATTTTTTTTCTGCGCTTATGAATAAGCTAATACTATCTACAAAAAAAGTATCAGATTTATCTGATTAGTATTTCCAGAGAAATAAATTAAATTCTGTTAGAGGCGGCCATCAACAGTAACCCACGGATTTTTATTCAATTTCCTTAGCCTACTCAATTAAAAAGTAAAAACTTGTCAATTTGTCATAACATAACCTCACTTTTCACCTCTTGCTTTGTGTTTGTTTGCGATTTTATGGATATATCTTTACGATTACGATACGATTTATCTTTATTTTATTCAAAGCGTGAGGGTCGTCGTAAAGATATATCCATAAAATCGCAAACAAACACAAAGCAAGAGGTGAAAAGTGAGGTTATGTTATGACAAATTGACAAGTTTTTACTTTTTAATTGAGTAGGCTAAGGAAATTGAATAAAAATCCGTGGGTTACTGTCGATGGCCGCCTCTAACAGAATTTAATTTATTTCTCTGGAAATACTAATCAGATAAATCTGATACTTTTTTTGTAGATAGTATTAGCTTATTCATAAGCGCAGAAAAAAAATCGAGACAATTTAATATTTTCATACATGACCCATTGTTGACGGCCCTCAGCTGTCATAATCGTAATATCTAAATCGGAACGCATGTGAGATGATATAATATATTATATGTATGAGGGCGTGAGCGATTACAGCTAATTTCGGAATGCGGCCTTAACACATTCCCGGTCCCATGAATTACATAGGATTCATGTTGATTGTTTAACTATTGTGTCTACTTTATGGACAGTGAATCTGTTAATATATAGTTTTTAGTTAGTTAATGATACAATAACGTTATTAATTTCGATACTCTCGAACGAATACAGCGGTGGCTTGTGCCGGCCGGGGCGACCGGGCGACGACGGAGCGGTGCGGTGGTCAGCGGGAAAGTTAAGAATAACGTTACAAATGAATCTGTAACGTTATTACAAGCGGATAAGCTTAATGTTACTGATACAGTGATACCTATAACGTTACTTATAATATTGTTCTAAGAAAATGATATTTTATAATGTTTTGTTTTTGTAACATTATTGATATTTTTTGACGTGACAACGTCTAATATAATAAATCGATGAAGCTGGCTGCACTCACGAAAAAACATGACTCATGTAGCGTTACCTCGCGGCCTTGCTCTGTAGCGTTCCATGGCGGCTTGAAGTGCAAGCGAATATTAACAAACAAATGCAATGCAACTATTCCATCAGTATTTTCTTTTTGTTTTAATATCGTTACAAATTTTGGAACGGTATACCGATAACAAACAGTAAACAAGTCTCACGAGGCTTTATGAAGCCTCGTGAGACTTGTTTACTGTTTGTTTTTTGACTAAGGCCGCGCGGTTCTAATGGGGACGCATCTTTACTTATCCATCCATACTAATCCGCTGAACCGATTTAGATGAAATTTGGTAAGTATAGAGGTAGGATACTTTATATCCCGATATTCCCACGGTATAACGGGAAGCGGGTGAAACCGCGGGACGCAGCTAGTAAATTATAAAAAGTTAATATTTTGTTCACTTTTGTCAAAAGTAAGAAAATAAATAACACTGGCAAATCAAAAAGCAGCTATAGTCATACAGCTGCTCTTTGATTTACCAGTGTTAGAAGTTTTCCTTTTCTTTAGCTCTTCTTTTAATTATGCTACACTCCAAGTCGCATACATAAAATTATCTAGTTTTCGTTCTATTTGTGATCGACACAAAAGTAAATATAAACAAAACAATGGCGGCTTGTAGTTTTTTTTTAAATAATTTTTATTCATCACCATAGTCCCATAGTCTTTTAGTATAGATATAAAAGTAATCTGTGCTTTTAGTCGAATACGTAGAAACTAGAAGGGCGCGGGCGGCTTGTAGACAGTGAACAGTGTTGCCACCTATGACGAGATTTCAGCTTACCCATATTTGTCGCTAGCGATGTCAAAATAATTATCATTCTGTGGATATAACATGTTGAAATCACCACGGGCGAAGCAGTGACTAAAGTCACTGTGAAGATACACAATATTGCATTATAAAGAGTATTTTAGATCAAATGACCGCTTCCCTGTAATCCATTATTCCAAAGAGTACCCAAAATTATGTTGCGGCATAACCAGGGCCCGATCTAGAGGAGAGGCAGCCGGGCAAATGCTCAGAGCGGCAAAATTGAGGGCACCGGGCGGTTGCACGTAGTCCTTAATTTCCTCACGAGAGAAAAATCTTACAAAAACTGCCATGCTTATCAAACCGACAAAAAAGTATTTTTAATGATTTTTCTTTAAAAAAATGCTGTTTTTGCGGCTGTAAATTTTAGACGGACCAAAATTTTTTAAAGTTCTATTTTCTATTATACAGTTGGTCCAAATAGTGACGTCAATAAAAAAAAAATGATTCCTCATACCTAGGGATTTCCGAAAATACCCCATGTATGTTCCGCGATTTAATAAAGTAAGTTTTAGTTATAGAAACATCCCAGACGATTTATCAAAATTATTATATTCCCTATGGGAATAAAGAGGGGATACAGTTTATATGAAAAAATATTATTCATTTCGTTAATAAACTTGAAAATTGGCCCGAATACCTACTTCTTATTTATTATAAATAATAAAGATCATAAAAATACATTTTCGAAATTTTTTGAGAAAAGTACAGACGCCAGCACATCAACCTACCCGAAACTGTCTAATTTTCCCAATCAATTTTGAACCTTATGCTTTGGCAATAAAGTTGAAAATTTATTAAAGCAATCTGACAGATTGTAGTAGGTTGTCTGTACCTACGAATTACCTGTACGCGGACGAAGTCGCGGGCAGAGTGCTAGTGTCTTATAATTTGCTTAATGCTGTCTCCTTAGACAACTATAACTAAGCAAGTCAAGTGGAAAAAAGAAAGAAGAAATCTTTCGCTGTGTTATATTAGTTATTCTATGGCTATGTGATGATTTTTGAATTGAGATATGGAGTTAGTGTAAAGGGCGGCGAATGTATTTTTTCCCGGAGCGGCTAAATAGCTAGATTGGGCCCTAACCTATACAAAAAAGTACTTTGTGGGCATATGGCATAACCACATGCATAACCTAAAGATTGTTGAAAGTTTTTTAACAATAGTGATTCGTACTACGTTCGTACGTTAGTAAATAAATGTGAATAAAAAAGTGTTTTTCTGATTTCGGCTTTAGTTAATATCTTCTACATTATACTCATAAAAGAATATTGTCTCTGGCATGCATATCCGAACGCTGTAAGGACAGCGGAGCGGACAGCCGTGAGGTTATGTTTACTGCATAATTTTGTCGAGTCAGAATTCAGTCGGTATCTAATTTAGGACAAAACTTGCTCAATCATTTAAAAGTTACAAAGAAAGTAATCAAAATGTTGGTGACGCTGAAGACACTTCAACAACAAACTTTTCAAATAGAAATCGACCCAGAGGAAACAGTCAAAGCACTCAAGCTGAAAATTGAAGTTGAGAAAGGTAAAGATTATGTTGCTGATCATCAAAGACTTATTTATGCAGGGAAAATCTTGCTGGATGACGATAAATTAAATACTTACAACATAGATGAAAAAAAATTCATTGTTATCATGGTAACGAAACCGAAATCCTCGGAAATCCCGGCATCGACTACTTCTGCTCCAGAAGCTGGTGAAAGTGCTTCCACGGAAAGCGGTGACGGTAAACCCAAAGCTACCGCTGAAGAAGCGCCCAAACCACCTCCCGCTGCAGAACCTGAGCCTGCTGTGGCCACCGCAAATGAACTTGACTTTGAAGCTACAGTCCACAGCATTATGGATATGGGATATAATAGACAGCAAGTGGAACAAGCACTACGGGCCTCATTTAATAATCGTGAAAGAGCTGTGGAATATTTAATAACAGGCATTCCTGAAGAATTACTCCAAGAACAGGATGCTGAAGAAGGCACTGATGAAGACCCACTGGCTTTTCTTCGTGATCAGCCTCAATTCCAACAAATGCGTGCAGTAATCCAACAAAATCCAAATTTGTTGAATGCAGTTCTTCAACAGATTGGTCAAACTAACCCAGCGCTGTTACAAGCAATCAGTCAACACCAATCAGCTTTTGTCAGAATGTTGAATGAACCTGTGAATCCATCTGCTGCTGGTGCAGTAGCTGAAGAGAATGCTATAGAGATTCCGCAAGTACAACAGCCACAAGTGTCACCACAAGACAAAGAGGCCATAGAAAGATTAAAAGCATTGGGCTTTCCAGAACATATGGTCATCCAAGCATACTTTGCTTGTGAAAAAAATGAGAATCTTGCAGCCAATTTCTTACTTTCACAGAATTTTGATGATTAAAATTTATCTTTCATGGATATCTTTAAAGTGAAGAGACAAAATTAAAAAGATGACACAGAAATGTATTTAATATGTTGTCTACATCAATAGCCTAATATTAGTGTTTACTGCTTGTGTTTCACGTGTATTTTTACACTGAATTTCAAACATTTTGTCATAATTCAATATCTAATAAAATTTCTTATTGTTCAAATATTTATTTTTTGTTTTTTAATTCTGTCCTTGCAACCTATCTGTTGCATTGCAGGTGTTGGTACAATAATTCGACAAGGCTTTCTATACAAATGATGAATGTGATTAAAAAAAGATTAAAATACTGGACTTGAAATCAAATATATTTTCATTTTAGTTCTCTTTTACGCCACACTCATAGCATACAGATAAGTAGCCTAGGAAACTACCTACTAGTTTTTTTAACGCGAGCGTAGAATGTCCGGGACTTTATTTAGCATCGTTCGACCAGGCCATCGCCTATCTCTTTTGCACATGCGAAACTACCATTTATGTATCCTTTTCTTCACGTAACACAACAATTATTTTTTTCGACTAGTACAAATATGAACTCCCTCGAGCAAACAAATTTGAACTTTAATAATGCTAATACTTAAAGTTCAAATTAGTTTGCTCGATTATTTCATTTCAACGGACGAACATTTGTATCGAATACGTTCGTCGTCGGTCGTTGCGTTCCGAGTTTGTTTAAAATGAGCCGTCTACGAATTCGACTAGTCCATCCAGTACCAGTGAACCGTCGATTCGTTCACAGTACGTCGACGGTCGAATTAACTAGTTCGTTCATCGTTCATTCAACGTCCATCGCTATCCGGGACTACCGCCGCGCGCCGGACCACCACCGCCAATCGCTTCCATATTTGGTAAAGAATTAGTACTCAATTGATACTAATTAGCAGTCGAACAACAAAATTGGTACCTTAGTAGTTTTCGAGAAAATCGACTTTGAAGGTGGTCCGGTAGTCACGCTCCTTTCAGCATGACCACCATGAGCGCCGAAAAAGGAGGCACGCTACAGCTATTCTAAGTATACAAATAATTAGTACTCATAAATGTGATTTATTCCGTAAAAAAAAAACGGAACTGTAACATTTGTATTTACCGAGTAATCAACGATGATAACTTTCTCGCAATTATTCAGCGGGATCACGATTGTGAATGTTGATTCCAAGTTAAAGAAGCTTGTCGCTTTCCTCAAACCTACATAGAAAATTAGTACCCAGCGAGATAAATTCAAAATTAGTACTCCAGTAGTACGAGATATATACCATGCCATTGGTGGGGTGGCAGAAGTCACGGTGCCAAATTTTCATTTCAAGATTTCCCTATTAAAAACTCTGTGATTTCTTCCAAAATTTATACAAAAATTAATACTCCTAAAGAAGTTATAGAGACCAAAAATTCAGCTTCCTAAGTGTTGTATTAGCTTTCATTACTTTTCCATACTAAATCTCCGAAACCCATGGTCATTAACAAAACAAACGATGAGGGCGCCACTAGGCGGTCGGCGTAGCCTTAAGATCCTGCCATGTGTTTTTCATTAAATGAACATTGGTCCCGTCATTTTGATATCAAAATAGCAGGACCACTTCTTGTGGAATATTTTGAAATTTTATGGGTGTAGAATTTTACTATGAAAGTATGAAATGGGCTGAATTTTCAATCATCTAATAACTTTATTCGAGGAAAAATTTTGAAATTTTGACAGTTATGTCATACAAAAGTCAATTTTATTCCTCGAATAAAAGTTATCTGGCGATGGAAAATTCAGCCCTGAATCTTATTCACATGATATTCTAAATACCTGGCGGGGTACCGTCATCATGACGTTCATCGATTCCCATCAATAGGCCAACCATGTACGGCGGCTAAATGGTGAGAGGATGCGAAGGCACAGCGAAGCCAGACTCGGCTGTGCGACAGTACTATTCGTATCGCTGTGTACGAGGAAGGGAACGGGTTGCGATACGAGTCTCGTCTGGGAATATCATGTAGATGATGATGATGTGGGGTAGAGTCGTTTTTTATTCGAGCGAATATTTACTCGGTTCTTAAAACTTTTATTCTATGGCCTTGTAACCCTAAGGTAAATAACGTTTAATTTATGAACAAAATAATAAGTAATAAAAAAAATAAGAAACCTGACTGCGGTAAAAAACTTATGTTAAAAAAAAACTGAAAAGCTAAAAACAAGCCCATTTAAAATTAAATAAAAGTTGGAAGCAGGCGGGACCCATTTGAATTTGAAAATTATAGAATAATAAAAATGGTATGGGTCCCGCCTGCTTCCAACTTTTATTTAATTTAAAATGGGCTTGTTTTTAGCTTTTCAGTTTTTTTTTAACTAAGTTTTTTACCGCAGTAAAGTTTTTTACTTTTTTAATTAAGTACATATTTTTTTTATTTCCAGCTTTGGCAGCTTTTTAGTTTACAAATGTAAAACATTTCGCAGACGATTTAGTTCTTGGTACGTGTTTTTTACGATTTGTCACTTCGAATTACTTTTAACTTAATATAAGAGTTGTATATATTTTTGTAATCTGCTTTTAAAACCCTTTATTTTGATATACCCAGTGTCACTCTCGCAACTAAGACGAAACTAAGGGGACCTCTCAAGCTGAAATCGATCAAACCGTTTAGGCTATAGAGCGTGCCAAAGAAATATACATACACTCGAAATACATAACCCTCCTTCTGGCGCAGTCGGGTAGAAAGTCTGTTACTTTTGGTAGGCAAAATAAATATCTTTACGATAGGTATTGATATTTTAATTTTCTTCTCCTTAACGATAGATAGATAATTCATAAACGTAACAAAGAGCACTAGTTTATGATTCTTCATTTGCCTAGTCATTTTTAACTATGTTTGGGTCGGTTTTCAGTCCAACCCCGCGTCCTAACCAAAAAGATCGCGCGAATACGCCGCCGTCGCAATCGTCGCGTTTATGACTCGGAAGGTGCACTCTGTCGAGGCGTCAGGCGTACCCAAACGCGTGGTGCGTTTGCGTACACCGAACAAAGTGAACGCGAAGTTCGCGTTGATTAGGACGCGGCCTAAAGGTTAGACACCCCTTTTATAGTTATTTTACCTCTGACAAAAACAACCAAAAAGCAACCTTATTGTGACGGAAATAAAGATCATTGTGATATTGACAAACTTGTCAATGGTAGCAACCTATTACAAGGATAATAACGATCACCGTGATTTTGACAGCGACTTATCTATACTAATATTATAAAGCTGAAGAGTTTGTTTGTTTGGTTGAACGCGCTAATCTCTGGAACTACCAGTCGGATTTGAGAAATTCTTTTTGAATTTGATAGCCCAATTCTTGAGGAAGGCTATAGGCTAACAAACAATGACCTTTAGGAGCCGAGCAAAAAGAAAAATAGTCAGAAAGATCGCTAAGCAAAAACGAAGTAATAGCGCGGGCAGGCGATGCGATGCGACGGAATGGGTCGGAGTAACAAGAAATTAATTTCACGCGGACCAAGTCGCGGGCAGAAGCTAGTTAATTATATACATAATTTAAGTAAAATGAAGACAAAACTCCGTAGAGGTCCCGAGATGGTCAATTGGAAATAAAAAGAAAATAACTAAACTTAAATCGTAAACGGTATGTCATAATAATTTCAAAACAAACATCTGCTGCTACTATGAACACGAAATGTATTTTTACCGATATCGATCCATAGTCATATATCATATCATTGTTTAAAACGACAAGCATTTTTGCAAGTCGAATGGTCACGTGGTTCAGATTTAAACAGCTTGCTGAATCGATGAAGTTCTCGATGCATTTTTAATTTAACAACTTCAAAAAAAGGAGCGTTCTCAATTCGAAGTTTATATGTATTTTGTTATAGATATGTTCGGGCATAACTCCGTCATTTATAGACAGGTTTGCAAAATTCTTTTTTTTTTTATGGGTAAGGTATGTATGCCCTCAGGGGTGGTCCCATATAAATTTGATTAACGTAAGCAACGTTAAGTTAGATTTAATAATACGATTTTATCAATTTGGTTTATATTGATGATGTCACTTATATTTACATAGCAAGTAGTATTTATTATACGAATTTGTGTGGGGGTAAAGACAACTTAAAAGTGAAAAATAAAAACTTTTTTTACTTTTTTGTGTAGTTTTTTTTGGAAGTTGGTTTGTTGTTTTTTTTGTAAAAAGTTTTACTGGTAATATTTTAAATTATTTTAATAGAAAGATAGCGTTTATTTCGCCGAAAATACTCACTTATGGAATGCTACATACAGTAAGCATTCAGTATTTTTTTTAAATGTTAATTGGTTTCCTTTACATTTTCATGCA
Source organism: Luperina testacea (assembly GCA_927399505.1). NCBI lineage: Eukaryota > Metazoa > Arthropoda > Insecta > Lepidoptera > Noctuidae > Luperina > Luperina testacea. The sequence goes on from OV656758.1 coordinate 11,184,642, forward strand.
TGCGTTAACGACACAGGTTGATATTTTTCCTGGAGCACCTAGAAAATCGATTCCGAAAGTTATTAACGTCTTAGATTGTAAAATCCATTACCTTGCCAGAGTGGTATAATTACAAAAGTGGGGTCGAGAGAGTAAATGTTCTAAGCTCGAGACCCCAGTAAAGTTCTTCATACAAATCATACATAAACTGACTTTAGAACCTAGTCTAGTGTTAAATTTGTATTAAGAACTTTAAGGCAATCGGAACAAAGTTCAAAATACAATAACTGGCTCGTGGTTTAAACTTGAACTAAAATTAGAATTCCTTTAGTAATATTTAAGACAGTTAATGTTTGAACTCAGACTATTAACATAAAACGCTTGTGATATGTCCACAATTATTAAGATTTACCACAATAATGTCCCCAAGTTTTTCCCATTTAAAATCAAAGGAATATAATGAAATAATAAGACCACAATAATACATCAAACAGTTAATATTATTAATTTTATAAATAGCATTAAGTTAACATAAAGAGCTATGTTGGTATAAATTTTATTCATTCTAAGTAAAGGCACTTTCCACAATGTCTATCATTAATGCTAAGTCATTTGCCATGATCAATATAATTATGAGTAACATGGTCTCTTAAAAACAATTAGATAGTATAATTTATAAGTGATCTTCTTTATATTTATATACCTAGTTATGTGTTCACTACAATAATAAACAATTTCATTGTTACAAAACTACGCAACATAAAGAGGTTTATATATCAATCATGGCAAATAAAATATATAAAATCTTACTTTTAACTCTGGTAGTCAGCTAAAATTACCCATTCACAAAAACAAAATACAATGTGTATGTATATTATATGATGTGGATGACAGAACTAGTTACTAGTCGTTTGAAAAATAACATGCGATAATCCCAATGTTTTTCGAACGTTACGACACATAAACTGATAGTAATTGATTAAAACAATTCTCTTTCTCATCCACATTATCACTAGTATAATATATACAAAGATTTTTATACATTCTTTTTTACATAAATCTTTCATCTATACACAATGTACAAGATTCTTATTCTCATTTATTAAAGGTATGTATCATAAGTATAAGAAAAATAGATAACTGTACATTGCAATATGGATATTGCACAAAACAACTAAAAATATTAACTTTGGCTTATCCATTATAAACACCCTGTGTGGTGTCAAAAGTAACAGGTAATAATCAGCTTACACAGTGTAATGTATCTATCACTTCTCAGTATCTCCGATCACAGACACAACTATGACAATGACTTGTAGCAGCATCCAAACTGTTCGTTTAGGTTTACATGAAGAATGCCTTATTCTACATAGAGGGAAATTATACAAATATAAAACCAATTCTGGAAAGGCATAATCATAACAATGGCAGACAAAGGCACTGGTTCCGCCGCCGAGAACCACTGGCAAGTATGTATTTTCTCGCTCAAAAAACGCAAAAAATTATGTATGATCAATACATGTCTTATTTTATTAATGGAGGATAAATAAAATAGATATAAATATAATGAAGTAATAGTTGATTGCAGACTATTCACATATGATAGAAAAAACACGCTTAGCGACCCTATCTTGGCGTAGGTCATACGACTCAGAATGCTGTCGTTGCTTGCCGGCTTGTTCCTAGCTTCTAGCTAAATCGCAGGTCGCTAAACGTCGGCAGCGAGACACGTGCTGCATTATAAAATTCGAATACTAGTCACCTCATCTAGTTTCGGGAAAAACGATCATGCGAAACAAAATTTTTGCGATTTTAACGAAACTAACAATATGAATGTAATGTAGACAGAAATTGTATTTGAATAGAATGAAAAATAAGACGACGTTAGAAATGCATCTACTGTAAAGACAGGCACATCTGGGCGGGCCGCACAGCATTGCAAATTATTAAACGAACCACTGCACATATAGGCGACGCAATGCTACGCGCTGCCTGAAAACGAGATATTTTTCAATGCTTTATTTTCAGAAAGGTTTTTTTTTCTTTCTAATAAATGCCTATTACCTTAACTTTGTTGATTGCCGAGATTCAAATTTTAATATTGTTCCTTTTAATAAAGTTAAGCCTAGGTGGATTTCTAACATAAAATCTTATACAGAATTTACTTTAAAAAACCGGTCAAGTGCGAGTCGGACTCGCGCACCGAGGGTTCCGTACTTTGTAGGTAGGTATGTAAATAGTTTATCACGGGAGTTTTTTTAATGTACCTACAAATTTACTGTTTTCGGATTTTTTCCTTTACTTGTGCTACATGATCTTGCTTCTTACCAAATTTCATTATTGTAGGTGAACGGTAAGTACCTTATAAATTTTGATTCCCTTGAGTGTCGACATATACGTTTTTTGCGGCATAAACGACCGTATCTTTTTTTACGTTAACTTGGGTGTTTGATTTTTTCACAGCTTCACGGGACTGTAGACCTAAGTGAAGTTGGTGTTGGTTTTAATTTCAGCTCGATACCTCCACGCATTCCTGAGATAAAGGCTCTTGACAGATAAACGGACGGAAGGACAACAAAGTGATCCTATAAGGGTTCGGTTTTTTCCTTTTGAGGTACGGAACCCTAAAAACGATGCTATTATTTGAAATCACTTTGTTTCAATCACTTAAACCATCAGTAATTTGTAAGACTAAGGACTGATTTTTCCACAACCAGATAACTTTTATTCGAGGAATAAAATCGACATTGGACAGTTTTTGTATGAAATAACTGTCAAAATTATTCCTCGAATAAAGTTATCAGATGATTGAAAAGTCAGCCCTTACACTTACAAATCAGTTAAATAATTAGCCGTTTACAGAATTATTCATGGCATAGACCGGTATTTTGTTGTACTGTTTGTTTGTAAAATTTTGCATTTTCAGAATTGGTAATTTGTTAACATCACAAATACAACGAAAAAGTACCTTTGGAAGAAGAAATTTTTTAAATAATTTATCTCTTAGAAATCATTTCATCTTAATGACAATTATTCCGACTTACACCATGGCACCAAGTCGAAATTGCTTGAAATGTATGCAATAAAAACATTTTGGAATGGTATGTTAAGCTATGACTGAAATTTTCATTTGATTCAACTCATAAGCTTATGGTACTTTTTAAGTTTAATATATTTAAAATCAAACAGTGATGTAAACAGTTACTATTATGGTGTCTGTTATTATTATACAGCATAAAATCAAACAAATGATATTAAAACAACAATAGAAAATTACAAAACACATTAACAATTCAATACATCAAATCTAACAATACTTTAAGAAAATATGGATTGATCAACCATGCATGAACAATTTGACTTGACTCCATCAACTACTAAATACAGAATTACAAAATTGCAATCCTTGTGAAGTTGAGAGCCAAATTATGCAATCTGAATGCAGCACTTTAGCACAGACAGTACAGTAACAATGAGTGCCTTTAGGCTCTCTGGCAGGCAGCGGCACACCCGTTAGCCAGCTGGACCTCATTCTGTCTTTTGCTGACAGTATAATTCTTTTAGGGACTTTAATTCTTCTATAAGTGCTTTGTTTTGGTTTTCGAGCACTGCAACTCTGTTCTCTAGACATTTAATGTATTCTTTTTTCTTACGACGACATTCTCTTGCCGCTTCACGATTTTTCAACAGCCGTAGTTCACGTTTGCGCGTTTGATCTTCTAGCATTGGACCTGCAAGTATTGTAACGTTTACTGATTTATCAATTTATTTGAATTTGATAATACAATAGATTAATTATGACAGTGAATACCAACCAGGGACATAAAAATGTTCATCTTGATTTGTAGCATACTGCACAATGGCACCGCCTGCCCCCCCTCCTGATACAGACAGCGTATGTAAACCACTGTCTGTCTGGAGAGCTCCAGCTGGAATAACTATAAACAAATGAAATTATTAAAAAAAAGATAATCCTATTTCCACAAAAATGAGAGCAATTTTAAATGCCACACAATATGATGAATAAAAAAATGATAGGTATGTAAACCAAAGAGCATTTTAAATTCGAGGTCCTGACAAGGTCCATACTGAGCTTAGCCGAGCTTACTCGGCAGCGTATTTTGAACATACATACGAATACTAGTACATGAATTTCTTTACAATAATGATGCATAAAATATTGTATAAAGATTGTGCTCTGTTTTGAAAATATATAATAGCTCTGAATAGTACGAATTGACAAAAAAACAAAACATATAACAGAGACATCGTGGCATGATCAGAAACAACAGATCTATGATTCATCTCCTAACCCTAAAAAGGGTAAGCCTCGGGTTCCGTGTAGCCAAACGGCAAAAACATAACCTTTCGTCATATCCATCTGTCCGGATGTCACACAGCCATTTAATTCGGCGATACATTATGGCGATGAAATTTGGAAAGGTATGCTCTGTGCACCGATAAACAATGATGAAGTGAAATTACGAAAACCTAATTAGGGGTGGCACTCCGTGTAACAAAAGGAATGAATAAAAAATTAGCGCACAAGTCTATTATTGGATCCTATAATTAAAAAGATTATGATGTGTCTATTTGACTGAACAGTTTTTGAGATATGGGATGTTTTCGGTTACAACCATACGCATCAAATAACTTTAGTTCCGATTAAATCAATACTGTGCATGCGTAGGTAAATATTCATCCCGACTACCGATACCTTCACTGTGCGTGGTCCGACACATTCTTGGCCGGTTTTGATACTTAAAACTACATAATATATCGAGAGGTGATGATCTAGATGGGGTTTCGCGCTGTCGACGATGTTAGGAACATCGCGCCTATAGTTATTTGAGATTTAAATGTATCGAGGCAGTGAACTGCCGCGCACATAATTCAGTTCGATATTTATTTAATACTTTAAGCACATAAATGTAGGTACAGAGGCGGACTTAATGCCACGTCAACGTAATGACGTCACGTAAATGACAAGTCAACCTTTGGGTGTTGCAGAGACAAACAGTGGCAGGTGCATTGAGGAATAAATATTTTTAAATATAAAGACACACAAAACAGTAATACGATATCAGATGGTATCGAGTTAACGTTTTCGAGCATACGTCATTCGATTTCAAGTAGCATCATAATAAAAAACCGGGCAAGAGCGAGTCGGACTTGCGCACCCTGAGTTCCGTACCATCACGTTTTTAAATTTTCATCGGCGAGGCCTATATTCGTCAGAAAATTTTAACACTGCACACTGCGGTGTAAAATACTTCAGTTTTATGTCAGCGCCATCTCTTGAATGACAGTGGAACTAGTGTAACTTTTGTTGATGATTTCTGAAAAAGTGTGCTATTTAGAGACATCGTTTTATTTTTCCTATAACTTTACATAAACTGCTATCACATAGAATTATTTCAGATTTTTGTTTTTACAAACTTCGGAGATAGGAAAGGGGGGGGGGGTATTTTTGACGCTCTAGAAAAACTATAGGGTACTTTCGTTATTACGGGAAGTAACCTATAGATTGCGAAAACATCAAAATAGGTTCAGGTTCACACATCCATACATCATACATAAATAAACCTTGAAAATATAACACTCCTTTTTATGGGGAGTTGTGTAAAAATGTAAATGAAGCAAAAAGAGTTGTATGGGTTGAAGCAGGTGGCGTTCTGTACTCTCTGCCTGTCTCCATGGAAAAAAGGGTTGAGTTCATGTAACCTTTTGTTTTCGTTGTGAAAAGTATCCATTATCCTCATAATAAATCACTTTGAATGCTGAACATTCTGTGAAATAGATCTGAAAATCCTGTAGATTGTGTAGCAGAACTGTACTATAGTTTAACAGCTTTTCACCAGATATTAGGCGATGATGCAGTCACGATATCTGGTGCAGTATGGATTTACCTATTAATATCAATTCAATTTCCTGCCAAAATACATTTATGTAATTACAAAAACGTTTTACTTTTCCTTTCTACAGCATACAACGTAGTTCAACAAAAATAATTACATGTTTGAATCAATGCCTTGACTAACCAACTTTTGATTTATGTTATCTAAGTATACCACATTCTAAAGTTAGCAAATGAGTCCTACCTACAGCGAATTTACCCAGTAGATATACTAGTTTAACTATATAATAATAAAATGGGAGACATAATATCAAACTACCATAATATTTAAACGCGAATCTAAAATAATTATGAACAAGCAAAGTAGGTTGGTGTAGTATGCCGATGCCGTCATCATGACTTCTCACCGCCGATTACGTCACCGGGTAGAATATTAATCAGGTCTCACCAGTGATGACGTCATTGTTGTTGGAATGTGTACCTACAACTACAGATTTATAGCTACACTTAAAGGAATAAGTATATTTTAAACATATTTAGAGATAAAAAAAGAAACTATACAACCTTACGAAAACATTATTTACTTTACTCGTATGTAAAATGAGGAGTTTGCCTATTGTTTACTTCGTCTGAAAAAGAGTGATCTTAAATTGGAATTAGTCACTTTATACGCGTAACAGAGATATGAAGAGAAAAATAAGTTCAAATATCGACTGTGGAGTACGGTAGGATCCTATCCATACTAATTATAAATGCGAAAGTTTGTCTGTCTGTATGTTATCTCTTCACGCTTAAACCGCTGAACCGATTTAGATGAAATTTTGTATAGAGATAGTTTGAGGCCCGGGAATGGATAGTTTTTTTATCCCAATATTCCCACGGGATCGACACTTGTGCGGGTGAAACCGCGGGGCGCTGCTAGGAATAAAAGAAAATAATGATGTTTCTAAGTGATGCGCTGCTCTAGTCGAAAAAAATATCCCCCCCGCTCTACCTTATCAAATACCTATACTGTGGATAATTCTGAATAAAATAGTGGTAAAACTTAAAAATAAAACACTTTCAACGAAAATTGGTTTGAATAAAAACCGTTTAAAAATATGTCGTACTTATCGTTTTTGAGATATGGGATATTTTCGGTTAGGTACTTACAAGTACAACCGCAGAATAACTTAGTTTTTGAGTTTCTTTAAGAAATACTATGAAATGTAATACTAACTTATTTTCGTTGTCGATAAAAATCAATTGCATATTTGCATAAATTTCTAAATTAAATTTAATAAATTCATCCGACCGGCCGATTTTTTTTATATAATAAAGGTAAGGTATCCAGATACCTCAGGCTCGTTTTGTGGCCTGAACTTTATTGTTTTTTACACTTTATAATATTCTCAGATACCTATTTTATTGGTTTCAAGCAATGCAAGAAGTTAAGTACTTTTATGTGCTGTTTTATAGCCATTTGTTACAATAATATTCCAGAAACATATTTTAGCTACTGGCAGAAGCAAGTTTTCTATAAATTATACCTATGACATGTTTGGACTTACTTACTGATTTATCATCAGCCATTGATGAAATAATTTAACCTATGTGGTAAGAATACGAACATTAAGATTAAAGCGTTTCTAAAATGTTTAATAGCTATTAATAGTGACAGGAAAGATAATATGACATATAACTACAAGAGAAGTTCAATGAATCATATGACTGGTAGCCAACAAAACTAATCTACCTAGGATATTAATAATTATTTTAATGAGATTTAGTTTCTTATTCAAAACTAAATGTAGGAATTTCTACAACCAATCTTATGTGATGTAAAACAAATGACAATGGTAGAGTCCTGAAGCTAGTGGTTATGAGCTGTGTACCAACACAATGTTCATTAAAGTTATGTATGATGCGTTGTAACAGGTTAGTGACACATGTTGCACACAGAAACAAAGAGTGTCAACGGCGGCACATATAACTGACCTGGCGCAAATGATAAAGAAGATGACAGCGACACTTCGTTCTCGCTTCCTGGTTTAGATCCCATGCGATTTTCTGCAAATCATCAGGATCTTATACTTATGAGTATTTTGGTTAAATCTTTTCAACCTTTTTATGATGTGCAAGACCTGCCATTTGACATTTAAATAATATTTATGGTATCCTAAACCTACATGACCTAAGCAATTGATGAGGAAAATTACTTGTTATTGTATGATCTATTAATATAATTATGTGAACACTTTCTTAAATTCTGTTTAAAAAAGGTATTATTTACTAAGATTTTAGGTAAGCACGACATATCAAGCTATACATTTAATTATACTGAAAGCCTAAATAATGCGAGGTTGACTTATACTAGAAATGTATGGCGTGATATGTCGTCGTTTTTGCTAGTTTCTACTCAACTTCACGTCCATCGTAACAATTTTTCATTGACAGCGCCTTTATGTTGTGGCTGTTGTGGTTTTCGTAGTTCAAGTGTAACCACTGAAGTGTGATTGTTCGTGCAACGCATTTAGTATAACAAAATTCGGGGTAAGTTTTAAAAAAAGTCAAATCTACATAGGTATTTTCAGAAATTATGAGTTATTTTGCTATGATTTTCATATTATGTTATATTCTAAGACTTCTGCTTCAGATCATTTAGTAAATTTTTATTGCTTTTGATTATAAGAAGGTAAACAACCACCAGTGTAAGTTTGCTATGGTTGAATTATGTTTGATCTTCAAGATTAAAGTAATGCTATACATTGTAATCACAGCACAATCTTTATATCAAGATTAATTGTATTATTGTTCATTCAATTAAATTGTGACACAATTGTTTTATTATTAAGACTGTGTTATAGACTCACCAGCTATTTCAGCACCACCAAGATCATTCAAGATTTTACGGTATGAAGGACGCCTGGTCAGCATTTCCCTGTACTTCCGCTTCGGACTCTCGTCACCACTACAACTGTCATCACTGCATGATTGGCCTTGGGTGCTGATTAATGTGTTAGGTTCAGGTTTAATCTAGAAATTCAAAAGTGATTAATTAAATTAAAATAAATTCCACACGGCTTGACCTGAAATGTAGATGATTACAACTAATATGAGTAAAATACCTATAACATCTCATCTTCTTGTACGCAAGATATGCACATTGATGTGGAGTTGCGGACACCAGCCTATATTGCCTAACCTCTCATCTTCTTCACTTTCACCGAAACATTGGCCAGCAGGGTAATTGCGTAACACATTATCAGTAGCAATGGGTTTGATTTTGATAGTTCAACAACACTCATTACGTGATACACGTTGTGGAGAAGACACATTTTTCGAACATATGAAGCATGGATTAGCAATATCCTTCAAAATGATTGGGATTGATAGTGTTCTGCAATTAGGGTGCAGTTTCGATGGTAGTTTTTGGAGCTATCAACAAATTTAATGATGCACAATGATTAGACATTTATATTTAGATTAGATAAGTACTTGATTGTAGATCATTTTCAGATTTATCACCTACCTCTATAATATAATCAGCTTGCCAAAAACATTAGAATATTGAAAAAAAAAACCATAATTTTTTGGGTAGTCTTGTAAAAACAAAGTTGTCAAAATTACATAATTATTATGAATACCATTTCATATTATTATCACCTTAAAAGTGAAGTATTAGTTTTAACCTTAGTAACTGTGAAAGCATGTTGTATACTTACATAAAATTCAAATGCTGGCACCATTCTAAGCCACTCATTGTGAACAAGAATGTAGTAAATAAATGGGTGTACCAGGGGGCGATTGCAATGCATACAAACTGCACAACAATCCATTTCCCTTAGATCACTATTACTTATTTACTGAAGTATTTCTTTCATTGATTTACAGTCAATATTATAGACATGTAATATGGACCTTTAAGTTCTAATATACATTGGTAGCATTATACATTAGCAGATGACATTTGTCTAAGGTAAAATAAAGGATATGCACAAAAGATGGAAAATTTTGATATAAAAATCACTTCAAGTAATAGTAATAATATAAAGCACATTAATTAAAAATTGACCTTCAATATTTAACATTACATAATAAATAAATCTTACCTGCAATGTTTGCAACGTTCCTTGGGTTGTGTGTATTACAGAACTTGGTTTGCTGACAAGAATCACATTCCCTTTTGGTAACTGCACAGATTGTATATTAGATGCTGTTTGTATAACAGATTGTTGGTTTGGTTGTATTACTGATTGAACCTGAAAATATAAATGTCTATAAGTTTCTATCATTCATAGTAACTCAAATTTGTAAAGCCAAAAATGTAAATAAATCATATTCATCATCATCATAAACTTAGTATTCAAGATAATAAACTATAATAGATTTTATCTAAGCTGATTAAGTTACCTACTGATATGATTGCACAAAATATAAACATGCTAGCACATATCACTCAAACATTAGATCATTTCACTAACTTAGATCTTGTTTGATATAAATAAACAACTAACCAATATGTAGGTTAAGGGTTACTAATGTAATCAGAACTTGTTGTAAACACTACAAGAGTACCAATGAAAATAAATAAAGATCAAAATAAACACCTGTGCAGATGGAGCTTGAGTTGGTAAAGTAAGTTGCACAATGCTAGTGACGGCTACTACGTGAGGAGCAGACGCACCCGCCGAGGAGCCCGCACTGCCCAGCGGATCCGTGGGACCAGCACCGCTTGAAGTGCCATTCTCTTCCACCATTCCATCCATGCCCACTAAGGTCACCTAAAATTCAAGGTCAACTTTCTGTGCATTCCTTGATCTTCAGACATGCTCAAGGCAATATCTTTCGTTGAATATAAACACTCTCTGGTTTTCTGACTAGTTTCTTGTTGGCTTGGAAATCCTAAAACGGAATCATCGCGTCATAGACGGGACGCGGAATTTCCTATTGCGTCTAATACATACGCAACATATTTTTACGATATTTACTAGATTTGAGGATTCCAATATCTTATGTATCATACATTAAAAGCGAATCCAAATAAAAGTAACCATGACAGGTCGCAAGGTTTGTCTTCACAAGCACTCACCAGTTACGTATTCCTCGTCACCGTCTATGCTGCGTCCGGAGTGGGCGAACGGGATGGTACGTAGTAGCCACGTCAACTGCGAGAAGACTCGTCACTGGCGGAGACCTATGATCTTGTATGCGTCATAACAATATGGCCGAAAATTGTCAGACGCATGCGCTAAATGCGCTGTTTCTCTATGTTACCCTAGGGATGCCCAATACGATGCGATATATCGAAATATCGATACAGCGCTATACGATATATCGATATTTAATACGATATTTTGGCCATACGATGCGCCTCGATATATCGTATTCCAAAAAAATATCGCATTAACATATCGTATCAAATTATAACTTTGTTTAAAATTTATTTCATTTTTGTTTATATTAAACCTATCTACCTTTAGACATAATATTGTTATTTGTAATAAGCAGAGGTCGGGATTATTTAGAGTTATTTATGTACTACACCAACCTTTCATACATATAAATACTTTTCTTCTATAACTTACAATATATTGTAAAAATTAAAGAAAGGTATGTCTTTCTTTAATGTTTACGATATATTTAGGGTTATAATAATATTTTACCTACGAAATAACCTACCCAATCGATATACCCAAGCGATACGGTTACGATGCGATATATCGATACAAAGGGATACGATAATATCGCGTATCGATACAAACGCATTCGATACGGTTACGATGCGATATATCGATACAACAGACTTTTTTGGGCATCCCTATGTTACCCACCTTGGAAATCGAGGAAAATATATGATCAAAGTTTGACAGTTCTTTGTTGTTTTGAAGACTGGCAACATAATTGTTTGCTATCTGTTTTGTATGGAAGCTGTAAGTATAAAACCGGTCAAGAACGAATCGGACTCGCGCACCGAGGGTTCCGTACTATCATGTTTTTAATTTTTCATAGGCAATGCCTATATTCGTCAGAATTTTAACACTGTGCACTACGGTCTACGGTGTAGAAAATTGCAGTTTTATGTCAGCGCCATCTCTTGACCAATAGTGGAACTAATGTAACTTTTGTTGATGATTTCTGAAAAAGTGTGCTATTTAGAGACTTCGTTTTATTTTTCCTGTAATCTTTAGATAAACTTCTATCACATAGAATTATTTGCAATGTGCTGGTCAGTATTAAGTTGTACGTTGATTAATATCTGATTCGCGGCCGTAACAAATATGTATTTACAGAATTATAATCATTAAAGTCATCAACACAACTCTCTAAGACCAGGTAACCCCAAAGATTAACTGTTTCATGAAATCATCATTCTTTAGAGTTACGTGGTCTTAGAGAGTTGTGTTGATGACTTTAATGATTATAATTCTGTAAATACATATTTGTTACGGCCGCGAATCATATTTTGATCGACATACAATGCGTGCCACGAAAGATGAGACTTGACCCCGCCTCCCCCGCTCTTTCCGCTGCCCCTATGGCGTCCGTTCCCGTCCCGCACTCAGACCTCATACCGCTAAAGATACCTAAAATCGTGTTCTTCGCAAGTCAAACCACGTGGTGTGTCAAGTCTCATCTTTCATGGCACGCATTGTAGCTACCTTAGCGCTTTCCCTTTAAAGGTATAATAATGCATAAGAAAATTGTTAAATATTTTTGTTGAAGAAATTTTCGTTGTCTATTTTTTTTCCGTTTCCATGAAGGTATATTTTTGGCGCCAATTGTGGCAGATTTTTTGTCCAGTTTGTGGCAGATTCGCCATTTATAAGATGGTCACACTGCCGCTAGGAGTCTGGCAACGTCGCGTTGTTATTGACACATGGCAATCCACTTTTTTTCCGCAGAAAATACGGCATACGGCAGTCCTCTCCACCTCTCCTTGTCGTATCACAAAATACGGCAATTGACTATAGGTGAAATGAAACGTTTTTCACTAGTTTAATGAAGAAACGAAACGTACGGACGCCAGCACATCAACCTACCCGAAACTGTCAAATTTTCGCAATCAACTTTAAACCTTATGCTTTAGTAATAAAGTTGAAAATTTATTAAAGAAATCTGACGGATTGTAGTAACGTGATGTGCTGGCGTCTGCACATACACATATAATTTTGTGAGCACAGCCGGAAAAAATCCCCGGCTACAACTAGAGGTGGCCGTTTTTAAAACAACGTTGTTGACCAACGATGTTTGTTTATGATGGTGGCATCCGATGTCGAAATGTTGAACAACGGATGGGAGAAACAACCAAATTCAACGCGATCACAGATACCGAATAATGCCGACCATATCCGACAACGACCGATGTCCGTTGGCGAATTTGGCGATGGCTAAACGTAACGACCGATAGTACGATGGCGACCGAACAACGATGAACAATGCCCAACTGTTTTAATGTTTGAATGAAACACAATATTAAAAATCAGCAGGCACCCGAATAAAATGGCGCGAATTTTCGAGCGTACTACGGAATTATTTTTACTAGAAATGACGTGAATTTTAAGACTTTGTAGGTAGGTAGGTTTACTATAAAGTAAGTAAATGTATGCAGACGGATGTATTTATAAGAAGAAATAGATTAAATATTTACTTTAACAGACATTTGCGCAAATTAGGTACTATTATAATAATTATAATGTATTAGCATAATAACACTATACTAGGTTGTACATAGTTTAATAATATTATAACAGGCAATAAATAAAGTTCCCGAACACAAAAATGTTGACATTTTCTAGATATTTTTAATATCTACGTACCTATTACCTACTTACTTATTTATAACAGTACGCTCAGGTCCCTTCCTGTCACCATGACCATTTTGTCATCTGTTTCAAGGTTAGTTAGATGTTTGACACCGTTGTCGGAAACAACGATGTTGGCAACGGTTGACATCAACGAAACAACGATGCGCATCGGTGGTGAAAAATAACAACAACGCCCACCTCTAGCTACAACAAACATGAAATTGTAATTGTAACGCCAAAGTGGCATCTGTTTCAAATGACACCACGTACGTTAGTATGCTCTAGACCAGGGGTGGCCAAGTTGGCTTGACCCAAGATCTACTGTTCACTGACGACACGACACCCTGTGCGATCTACCAATTACATACTTCTTGAAATCTTAAATGAAACAGCATAGTTCAGTACACAAGCGTTTATACAGAAAGTGGGCAACGTCGCAAATAGCTGTCAAATATTTCGCTGTTTAGATTAATTTGTCAATATTACTGTATGAAAATAAGAAATATGGCTAACTAATGAACCAGAATATTGATTATGAAATGCAATAATTAATATCGTAACACCGAATATTTAGTTTTAGATGTAAAAAAAGTATTTGGAAACTTTACAAATGCCTTTTTTACACCTAAAACGGTTACAACATCAAATTCAGTGTTTTAATTGCAATTCATTATTAATATTCTAGTTCATTAGTTAGCCATATTTCTTATTTTCATACAGTAATATTGACAAATTAATCAAAACAGGGAAATATTTGACAGCTGTTTGCGACGTTGCCCACTTTCTGTATACGCGCTCTTAAGTAGAATTTTTTATTTTATTAGGAGGAAAAATATAACTCGTAACCACTCGTAACTCCGTTAAGGCTCCTACAAACAGGCGCGACACGCGATATAATCGCGCGCGACTTTATCGTGTGTCGCGCCTATTTGCAGGAGCCTTAATCAGTCTGTCGTCAAATGACTGACGGAGTGACAACCGCCCGCGCCCCACCTCCGCGTCCCACACGCTTCCCGCTTATTGTTATCGCGCACCGAATACAAAAGAGAGCTATGCTGCATAGAAGAGAGGATAAATAACGTGACGGAACGGCGATTGAAAAATGATACAAGATGATGCGTGCAGCAGTTAGTGATTACTAGTGATTAGGTACGTTGCGCAGTCTGTTCGACGTATTTATATTTTTTTCCTTGCCACGATCGACTGGACTAATAGTCGCGATCGACCAGTCGATCGCGATCGAATGGTTGGCCACCCCTGCTCTAGACAAACATGAATCAGCACCACCATCAGCACCCTAATTGCGTAACACACTATCAATCGGAATCTGAATCATTTTGAAGCAAATTGCTAATCCATTGCTTCATAAGTTCAAAAATTTGTCTGCTTCACACGTAAATAATGCAATGAATGTTGTTGAACTGTCAAAATGAAAACGATTCCGATTGATAATGTGTTACGCAATTGCCCCGCTGCTAATACGAAGAAGAAACAAATGAGAAATAGACATTTTATTAAATACGGCAAATTAGTATTTTATATAACAAACTAGACTTTTTTTTATAGGTCCATGACTAAGCTGTGACATAAAGCAGCTCAGATTTTTACGATATCAACACTGGAGCCTGGAGTAATAGTGTCGAAGAGTAAAGTATAACTATGAATAATGTTCTGTGAACACTATGAATAATGTTCTGTGCTGAGTTTTTGGCGGGATTTCTTCGAGTGAAGTCTATTTGGCTGTTTTAATTATTCGCAAATTGATTCCTAGTGGATATTGTGATGTAAAATTGGTGTAGTTTTGTATCTCAAGTGTCTGCGCAACTGGACAATATGTGTAATCATTGAAACAGACGCGATCCCGGTAAAATGGAGCTGAGAATTTTATTGTAGTTTTGGCTACTTCAGCGAAGTTTACCGGGAAACTTGATTCGATACATTTGCTGCCAAATACTCCTAATACATTAGAATGTGTACACCCATATTCTAATGTCATGTTAGACTCAAGAAAAATGAAACAAAGACGTGGCTAAAAGGTCTGAGCAACCAGGCCATAAAACTAATTTACAAAAAAAAAAAAAAAAAAGTCTGTGGTGTGACAGTTCAGTTTTGTTATTATTCCTTTTCATTATTTACCTTTTTATAATATTTTTAAATACCTAATAGATTAAATAAAATATAAAAAAAATTGTAGCCCTCTGGTATTGGGAACAGGGTCCAAGCTACCGGCGGTCAGGGATCCAGAGAGGGGAACCTCCTAAGTCCAAACAATGCCGGCCGTATCCAGAAGTACCGCTTTCTGAAACAAGCCCTTGATCCAGCTGCCTAACGAGAGCCTCCTCAGGTGTTGGTCGAGGCTCTTGGCTATTAACCCATTGTCTGTCACGACTATCGGCACAATGATCGCTGAGTTCACATCCCACATGTCGACAACCTCGCGAGCCAAGTCATTTGTACTTGATTTTTTTTATCTTTCTCGGTTTTCATAAGGTTGTCATCATGCGGGTCGGTTATGTTAACAATCATTGCGCGCCACCACCACTATATCAGGATTATCAGGCTTATTGGCAACAATAGTCCTGTCAGTGATGATGGATCGATCCCAGTACAATGTGATATTTCCATTTTCGAGAACTGGGTCAGGCACAAACCTGTAGTACGCGCCACCTCAGATTCCACAAGGCTGTATTTCAGAGCAAGTTGTTGATAGATTATCCTGGCTACAAGGTTGTGTCTATGCAAGTACTCTCCGTTAGCTAGACTAGAACACCCGGTGATTATATGCCTGCCTGATTGATTCCCCTGGCCGGTGGCATGCCCGACTAATTTCGACCATGCAGTTTTTCACAATAAATCTAACTTCGTCCATAATTGCACAGACAAAAACCTTTGTTTTCACCAAAGAGGTCACGGAAACGCAGCCAGGCTATGGACACTAGTAGATCTACATCGGGTCCATACAGGGCCCAGAAAAAGCACTCTGCCATACTCCATGCGATCATTAGTGTCAAGCACCACTGGCTTGCGCCAGTTCTCTTTAGCCAAGGCGAGCGGGGTGAGGCCCTTGTCCACCGCAACCACATCTCGATGTATCCCCACTTCGGTTTCTAGGAAATATTCCCTGAGACTGCATCAGCTCTGAGGGGCCCGTGGCTAAATAATAACAGCCACACAGGTCGATCGATCAGGGTTAGCTACGCTTGCCGCGGTTGGTCTGTGGATGGGTGACCATCTTTACATATCGTGACCCCTCTGTGCCTCGGAAAGCACGTTAAGCCGTTGGTCCAGCCTGTCATTCGTGGATCTTTGACAGTCATTGTGGGTAGTCAGAAGCCCGAAAGTCTGACAACCAGTCTTACCAAGGGGTATCGTATTACCCAGTTGTCGTATTACTGGTTGTGGAGGTCAGATAGGCAGTCGCGGTTCTTAGCGTTTAAAAAGCCTCGACCTCCACACTTTCGCGGGATATACAGCTTCCTGCCTCATTACCGATGACCGTGGGTGATGCATTCGATCTGCAGTCAGCAGCGTACGGACCCTCCTATCCAGGGCGTCGAATTCGGTCTGAGTCCATTTGACTATGCCGAAAGAGTCCATTAAAACCAGCACCATGACCCAACCGTTGAAGGCGCGCACCTCTTTTCCACCTGATAGAAGACTATTAAGTACTTTTTTCAGGCGACAAAAAAGCGCTTCTTCAACAATTGCTTCATATCAGTAACATTGATGCCTAACGCTTCCGAAATACCCACACACTTATAGATTTCGGATGCGGAGAGGGCTTGAAGGTTTGTGGAATCTGAGAGTTGGGTTCCCACGTTTCGCTACTGAAAGTTTCAGTTACTTTCAATAGCACCATCAATTGCAAAATGTTGGGGTATACAGTTTTAGGTCATCCATGTAGAGGAGGCAAGATATAACCTGACCACCTCTCCTCAACCGATAGCAGACCTGAATGCTCCAGCAGTGTGCTTAGAGGATTCAAGGCTAAGCAGAACCAAAGTGGACTCAAACTATCGCCCTGAAATATGCCTCGCTAAATATGATCCTTATCGGTTCGCTATTCCTCTGAATATTTCGACATCCTGGGTATCGAAGGACCGCCCTCCATTACCCCATACACGACATCAGGAAGGAGCGCAGAGTTGCATCTACTTTATACAACTCCATCATCCTTATGAGGCATGTATGTGACCGAGTCATAGGCCTTCTTATAATCTATCCAACATGTCGACAGATCCTTTCGGGAACGACGAACCTGTTGGCTAATGGCCATATCAATGAGGAGTAGCTCCTTAGTACCACGGGACCCGTTCTTACATACATTTTGAGAGGCAATGTTTTGTTTATTATTATGAAATGTCAGAAACCAAATAAAAAATATAATATTTACAAATAACAAATTGTGTGTAACCCTGTGGTTTAGTCAACTATACAAAATAATGGCCCCAAAAGGTTCTTTTGAAAATCAATATGATGACTATTCATCTGAAGGGACAGCCAATATTCTTAACAATTCTCGAGATGGGGTGAGTTGTCTTAATTTAGTTAGTTTTATTCGTTTATCACTATCAGTTATCTCTCTTCAAACTGTATATTGAATAATTGTATTTTCGTAAAACAACTGATTTATCAATGATTGGTCATGCTGGTAATTTTGTAACTTTCGATAAGTGCTGACAATGGAATCATCAAAGCCATAGTACCTAATAAGAAAATAAATAAAAAAATAGATATGGTTTTTGGTTTTTGCTGATTGCATTGACTAGATTTCGACTACTAAATGTCGAGATAATAACTGGCCTGCAAAACTACTGTGACAAATTGACTGAATTCTCAACAGCCAAATGTAAAATTGACTTGCTTTTAATTTTGACCCATCAATAATTTTTATTCCAGAAACAGGGTGTAAGCAAGAACTATTAATTAAAAGACAAAACCATTGATTTCTTTTTAAAAACAGGATTTGAGGTACAAAAGCAGAAGTTTTTGTACCTCAACTCCTGTTTTTCAGATTCGTAAGCTTAATTTTATTATTTTAATGCTCCTCCTTTGCAGATATCAGAAAAATTTGAAACAAAATTGCTTAAGTTTAAAACTGAAAAATTACACACTCTTAAGATGAAAATGGAAAGCAACATATTCTTTGATGGCACAGTATACACTGGTTCAGCTGGTCTTGCACTATTTTATTTTATGATATCTTTGAAAAATGATAACAACCCTGAAACACTAAAGGTTAGTGTCTAGTAATTTAATAGAATTCTATTAATAACTAGCGGACCCTACAGACATAGTCTTGCTCGAATTTTGGCTTGTCTGCTATTGCAGCGCCACTGGGTCCAATTGTGAATCTAAACCGTCCAGGAACCCACTCAAACACACACCAACAAAAAATTTCATCAAAATGGGCCCAGCCGTTTGGAAGGAGTTCAGTGACATACACATACATACAAAAGAATTATTATGTGTAAAGATAATCTCATTTCAAACAGATATCGGCTATGGTGACTATTTCTATTTAGAATTCTAATATATTACTGTATCATATCAAAAACCCTTGGTTTGTAACTCCTTCATAGGTAGATACATTAACTACAACTAAGCAAATAAGACCCATTAATTTTATAAACGACGACGACGACGACGTTATTTGTACCAAGATGTTAGTGTAAACAATTGTTGGTGAACCAAATAAATAAATAAAGCATGGGCTTTTTTTGGACATCTGGAAAGGCTTTGCGTAAATTAGCACAATGTATTGTATTGAATTCAGTACCTACTCAATGATTTATTGCTTTTAAAATGTGTATTTTGTGGTAACTTAAAATTTTATGAGATCGTTATGAACCCTGTTGGGCACGGCGAAATTCAAAACTATTATGAAAATTTGTGTGCATAGCTGTGGAACATGTGGACATACAACCAAGGTTTCTATACTGATGATTTGAATTTTGCGGGCCGCATTGAACGAATCACCAGTGCTAAAAAAACTTTTAAACAAAAAAAAAAAAACAGATTTAAAAAAAAAACACTACAAACTTTAATTTCGGAAGTCGGTGTCAAAAAACGAAAATGCGGAATTTTCGCTTTTTGAAATGTAGGAGATGCAGTACATTTATGCATTCAACTTCGTACATAAGAATAATTACCTAATGTATATAATACTAAAACCTTCCTGAAAGTATGTAGATCACACTAATGAAAGAATTATCAAAATTGTTTCATTAGATTTTGAGAAAATCGCGGACATATAAACATACATAAATACATACGTACGAGTACATACGGGTCGAATACAGAACCTCCTTTTTTGAAGTCGGTTAAAAAGTTTGAAAAGTTCACAACTTCAAATTCTTACCTCATTCAGAAACCGGGTGGCTTTCTAAGATGCTTTTTCATGCCAACAATAGTGGGTACACGGGGTTGTGCTAAAGGAGCTTTCGGGCAGGCAAATTTTACATACGAGCTAGGTACCTACACACGGCTACACATGAAGCTATAAAGTTCTAGTTTTAGCTGACCTTGCATTACATAGGTTTTTCGTACAATCAGAAGTCAGCTTATACTGGTTATGTATACCTAGCTTGATGTGTAGCCGTGCGTATATACAGCTTCATCAACTACATAGATACGGGTACCTAATATTAATATTATCAATCGCTTTTTATTGTTATGAGGCCCATAATTAATAAATATACTAATCAAATAATTTGTTTATGGATAACATAACAATGGCTTCAAGCTGCAGGCGCGGTCCAATTCTCAAGCTCTTGCATTAATTTATTTAAATCACACGATTGTGAGTCTTTCGTTCTATTCTGTTAGTGTGAGTCGATAAATCCAAAATCTACTTTGAACCTTATGCTTTAGCGATAAAGTTGAAAATCTATTAAAGAAATTTGACAGATGTAGTAGCTTTATGTGCTGGCGTCTGTACTTCAATTTAAAAGACTATAATATACATTAATTCTAAAGAACTTTTCGGCAAGAACAGGCATCATTATGTGTATTTTATGTTATGTATTATCATACATTCATTTAAAGAAAGGGGATTCCACGATTTTGTCACAGTTTATGTTATGTACAGACGCCAGCACATCAAGCTACTACATCTGTCAAATTTCTTTAATAGATTTTCAACGTTATCGCTAAAGCATAAGGTTCAAAGTTGATTGGGAAATTTTGACAGTTGCGGGTAGCTTGATGTGCTGGTGTCTGTACTTTGTGAAAATTCCGTGTTCATTTCGATCGGTCCGAATCGTAGGTGCGACAAAAACATGAAATGGTTCAAATATTTACAAGATATAATTACATACTTATTATTTATTGTGAAATTTTGCCGCTCCCTACGCCCGCGCCACTGAGATAAAAGTTATCTGACTATTGAAAATCAGCTCTTACACATTTATTTGTTTAAGTGCCTACCTACCTATTAAAATTAAAGCAACGAATGGAACAAAGTGAACCTATGAAACACATTTTAACACACATCGTCTCCCTCACCTCTCATGCACACACATTACACATTATATGTATATGTATACTGTATATAAAATTAATTTGTTGCTGGTCCTTTTTTACAGACTGCATTGGAATACATAAATATTGAAAATCTAAAAGGACGCAGAATAAGCTTTTTGTGTGGAGATGCAGGGCCACTTGCTCTTGCAACTGTAATATCATATAAGCTAGGTTCTAAACATGCTGATAAAATGCTGCCGGATTACAAAACTTTAGCTCAAAGGTATAGTGATATATAATGTTACCACACAACCATTAGCCGATGCGACGTTCGCACAGACGTAAAAATATCGCGGCAGGATTTTTCCTCTCACTGGATTTTCAACGCACTATTTAGCGCCGAGAGTTGAAAATCAAACAGTGTGGTTGACTCAACATCGAGAGTTGAATATCCAGTGCGCGATAAAATCCCGCCGCGATATTTTTACGTCCGTGCGAATGTCCGCACATTTTCCAAGTTAAGGTGTACGAGGGTTTCCATACGCTCAGAAAAGATGTGTAGATACACGCCAGTAGCACAATGGAATTCCAAATCGAGAGGATTTTGACACTTTTGCAATAAAGGTACAATTCCATAGGCAGCGCCAGACGGCAGTGGCGGCGTTGCAGGTGACAACGCAGTCGACAAACGCAATAATCTCGAAACTCCTTTGTCAAACAAAAAAAAAACGTATTTCCTTCTGTTAGTGACAGCCAGTGACAATACACTACTGGTATGACGTCAGCATTCGTCGCTCGACCGTAGCAGCACTAGCAGCAAGCGGCACTGTCACCATATACGAAATTGGTATTGACGGCAATGTTGCCGCAGTCTGCCGGTACCTTCGGCATTGTACAGTCGCCGTCAGATATATTGTAGTAGGCAAGGTGACCAAATACTTCTGAACAATCATAAATGTCAATAAGTTCCATACAACAGTAACGAATTAGGTAAGCTCAGTGTTTGTCTGCGTAGATATACTCAAGTATATCTACAACAACGTCAACGTTGTAAGTGTTCAGATATTTTTGGTTAGTGTGTAAGTATAGAAATTATTGACAAGCATCTGCAGATATTAATGAAGTAATGAATGTTTAGTTAATAATGGTAACTTGTATGAAACTTACTGACATTTATAGTTGTTCAGAAGTATTTGATCAGCTTGCCTGCTACAATATGTCTGACGGCGACTGTTCCTTTACGGATTCTAGTATAATTTTCATTTTCCAGATTAATGTCTCTAATTTCCTTGTTACAAGAATCACCTGATGAGCTTTTATACGGTAAATCTGGATATCTCTATGCTTTACTGTTTGTGAACAAACATATTAATGGAAAAGAGGTCATTCCCGTAAAGCATATTGAAAAGGTAGGTATTTATAACAATAAATCATCATCACTAACTTTTCAGCCGACAGAAGTCCACTGCTGGGCATAGGCCTCCCCCAAGCACTTCGACCGGTTTTCTTAACAATAAATACTACACAATAAGTTAAGAAAAACTGCAAATTAGGCACTTACGCAGTGTTGCCACTTTCAGGTGATTAATAGCATATTGAAATCTGGAAAACAATATGCCGCGCTAATGAAGTGCGCCAGCCCATTATTATGGCACTGGCACGAAAAAGTGTATTTTGGAGCTGCTCATGGAATGGCGGGAATCCTATACATGCTGTTGCAGGTACAAATATTTCCTAGGTACTTACCTAAACAATGAAAATGTTCACTAATCCTATCAATTTGCTGTTAGAGTAGCTAGATCCAAAAATTTTGTAGTACACCTAGTGATTTTACCTTATTTTTTTGGGCATTCCTATTCAGTCACAGCATGACTGAATATGAATGCCGAAAGAAATAGGGTTACCCCAGGTTACCCCCCTAGTCGCAAAACATATACGTATTCATGAGACCGTCATAGCTATTCACTATTATTTGTATACTTGAGAAATTGTTTAATTGAAAATATTTTCTTAATTTTTATTCCAGGCTCGTTTATTCATCAACGTTGTTGAAATACGTACCTTTATTAAACCGGCTATAGACTGGTTACTAAACCAACGCTTTCCAAGTGGCAATTTTCCATCATCCATGGGGAGTGGCTCGGGAGACAAACTGGTTCAATGGTGTCATGGAGCTCCGGGATTTGTACCTTTGTGCATTCTGGCTTACCAGGTTATTAAAAAGATTAATACTGAGTAAAAAAAAAATTATTAATTATTCCCTTATTGATAAACGTGCAGTACCTATTATAACCTTCAGATTAACCATACATATTTTGAGTTTTAGCTATGTTTAGGCACATACTTTAATCCGCGTTTATTAATAAGAGGGTGGTTGTTTAGGCTCTTAGGCTCAAACTCAATTCACACTAAGATGGCAGCAGCCGGCAGCGCCTAGCTTGTCAAGCAGGCGGCAGGCCCGCGGTAGCGTGATGAGTTGATGACACCCGCGGTTGCACGAGATCGCGCACTGTGTGCTACAGCATTGAGCTTCAGGCATTGCAAATTCGCTTGCTCGCTCATTCAATTTAAACCGTAGCTGCTAAATAAATATAGCGCACTTTGCTATAAAAGCGTCTACGCGGGCGCAAGGCCGCGCTCCGTCGCTTGTATTGTGAATCCGTCGCTAGAGAGCTCGCGGTACCACGGGCATTCGCGCAACCTTTTCGAACCTCTCAGCGATTTTGCGACTAATTGCCCTCAGTTTACTAGTGCTCAGTGCTCTACTAAGCATGTCTTACAATAAAGTTACGAATACAATAAATGAATATTTTCAAAATGATTATTGTTGCCTGCTGTATTCCTAATTCTTGCTGACTATACATACTACGCGTTTTTGTTTTGTAATTAAACTAGGATAATAGCGTGATGATAAGAGGACGGATAGCAGGTGTTCATAAATCTGCTAACAAATACATTCTATCGTCTTTGTGATCGATGATTAATGAGTATAGGTACTAATAGTATATAGGGGGTTTGTAAGCTGGATATAAAGTCTTAAGAGGTTGATAGTTGACACCATTTAGAGCGTTTTGAATATATATTTGTTTAAATTACTTATTTAATTATTCACCATAATAAATCAATTTTAATGTTTCAGATTTTTGAGGATGACAAATATATGAAAATAGCTGTGCAATGTGGAGATCTCATATGGAACCGTGGATTATGTACTAAGGGTTATAGTATGTGTCATGGGGTCAGTGGAAATGCATATGCGTTTTTACAACTGTATCAAGCCACGAAGGTACCTATGACACCTTAACACTTTACGGGACACTAAAAGCACCTAGACGTATTGGGGTTTATTTATAAATGTCGCTTAAAGTTAAGCAATGATTAGCGACTTTTTAACTATACATTTTTGACGTTTAAAACGTCTCTTAACATTAAGGTGAATGCGCAGTGGCACACCGCAAAATTCAAATTTCCTTACGTGTTTTGCAATTTGCAGGCCAGTGTCATGTTGTATCTTGATCAAAATATGATTCGCGACTATAATAGATATGTATTTACAGAATTATAGTCATTAAAATATCTCGAGTTAGATTTCTACCCTAAGCACTTTTCCATATGAGATTTGTTCTTACGGTACAAATCTAACTCGAGAGATATTTTAATGACTATAATTCTGTAAATACATATCTATTATAGTCGCGAATTATATTTTGATCAAGATACAGCCTGATACTGGCCTGCAAATTGCAAAAAACGTAAGAAAATTTGAATTTTGCGGTGTACCACTGCGCATTAACCTTAAGCAACGTTTTTAAATAAACCCCAATAACAGTAAAACTTTGTTTCTCGTTTAGTGATCTTCAACCGATTAATAAAATAATCATTTTAGCACATGCACACACAAGCATTTCATAACCTATGCGCAGGTTACCAGCTTTTTACGATATTTTACTACAGCCACTTGAATACCCAAATTTTTTACAAAAATATTTTCTTATTCTTGATGACTAATGAAAATTGATGACACTATCCGCAAAAAGGCATCTCACGAATTAGATTTTGATGCCTCAGAACAGGAGCTCGCTTCAGGCAACAATTTTTACTTTTCAGAAACCTATGTATCTATACCAGGCTAGTTGCTTTATGGAGTGGTGTGCGGTGGAGCGTTCGGGCACAGAGTTACATCACCCGGACAGACCAGCATCATTGTTCGAAGGATTAGTAGGGCGTCTTTATTTAGCCGACGATTTAACACGGGTTTTAGACGCCAAGTTCCCAGCATTTACTCTGTAATTCATTAAAATAGTAATGAAAAAATATCTCATTGTAAAAATATTTAATAATGTTTTAATTCTTATTCATACTTAAATTAGATTCATTAATATCACCCAGCTTAAATTATAAATGTAAATAATGCTACCAGGCGGCAGTCGAACAGTTAAGCTTATAATATTATATCCCTATGCATAATATAGATACTTTGTAAATTCTAATTTGAACACATTATACAATAATCAAAAAGTAAAATAAGTATTGGAAGTATTGTTACTTATTTTAAATACGGAACATAATTACATAAAATATACCAAGACAATAACATAACATCATTAGGAATAGTATCATAGCATCAATATAAAATAATATGGTCAAAATTATCTCAGAGGACACAAGGGGGCAAAATTAATTACATATATACATTTAGACCTGTATTAATAAAACGTCATTTGAAAGTTCGAATGGGAAAGTGTCATCTGCATTCTATAAAACATTTATCTAAATGATGGTGAAATCCGCACCAAATTAATCGTGTTGAACGCCCTGATTGGATTAAGGAAACGGATGTCGATAATTATATAAGATGTTTGTGTACCAATACGCCTAACTGTGCGACAAAAACACACAACACACGTTTTACGGTGTCCTACTTATGGGCAGCGCCGTAAGAGTTATTTATTGATACAGGCCTAGAACTGCTATATTTATGTTCCATCGTCAAAAAAAAAAAATGAAATTGGATAACTGTAGCTAATTAATATTTCCTCCACAAACAATAACTGTTCCCATTTCCATAGCCTACTTTGGCAAAATTGGCAATTAGATTTTTGTTGGATTTTACCCTATCTGTATGTTCATATACATTATAAAGTATAGCGTTGCATTGTTCCATGCGTAAGGATCATGAAGTAATATCACGAGCTGCCTTTTACCTCTCTTCTACCATAATAAAGGTATGCCGTGGACACATGGTATTCAAGTGTCATTATAATATCGTCATGTCACTGCAAAATACAGACCCCTAGCGTTAATAATTGGCACACGAAGTTTAAGATTGCGACTGTCACATATGTATGAGTTACAGATGCTACCCTCAAGACTCGATGTGCCAAATTAAAGTCGCTTACTGAATAGTGAATAATAAAATGGACAATTCTAGTGGTGTGAAGTATACGACGCGACGCTTTACATGCGTGATCCACGCGTCGTAAACTACTGCCACTAAAACTTGAAATGCTTTTGTGTTTTCATTTTGTTTTTCTTTTTATTTGGTATGCAATTTCAATACCTTAATTTCAGTCGAGTTAGTGTTGAGTTCATAAAGTGTGCGGCGGCCATTAATTAAATATCTGAGGGGCAATTCTCGTAATTAAAAAAAAAATACCTTCCATTTTGACAAGTTTTTAACTTTTGTTTGTCGCCGAGATGAGACTCCGACTAGATTTTGAACGTTTTAAATTACGATAATTGGCCTTCTGTTCCACGTGAACACGGTATAGTTCCACCGTGGAATTATTAAGTACTATCGTATAACTGGAATGCTCGCAAGTACCGAAAAGTCGATCTGAAAATATAAAGCCAATACCTACGTAGTGTCCTTTAAATAAATGAACAGTGGCCATATGTGCAAAAGGCACACCACTACGCGACGTAACGTTGTTCGTAGGCCATTATTTTCGTACTTTTATTGGTAATGCAAAACAAACTGCGTATAGTACTGTCCTATAGTTGCCTGTAGCTGAGGCGTCAAGAAGTAAACAAACAGGTAGGTACACTTTCGGTTTTGCCTCCTCGTCTGTTAGGCAAGCTTATTAAGTTCGGTAACTAACAATAGAAAAAGTAATTGTGTCTCATTAGTCATTAGTGACAGTTGAGCTCATATAGGTCACCAGCCCACGGTTTTACTCGCATCCTAGAGGAACCACGTCATGAACACGGGTAAAGAGTAGTTTTAATTTAGGACCTTGATTAGGTCCTAGTCCTATCCGTGTGCCAAATTTCAACCTTAAAAAATCCGATCAGCCGTTGAAGTACTCGAACGAGGTAATAAATATACGGTAATTAAATATCCACACTTGCAAATTTTTAAATAAGTAAGTTATAGGATATCAGTATGGTTTTAACAGTTGTGTAAGAAAATTGGACGAATGACTTTCATATTCTAAATAAACGTCACATCAAAAAAATTACCTATGTTATAAAAATGAGCTACACTGTTGACTCTTGTGTTAACTTGTGTTGTTGTTTTGCAAAAAGTGCGAATATATTTGTACCTTTGTCCTAGATAGTAGTTTTACGAAAAGACAATGAGCAAAAGTGTTCAAATATCCACCACTAACGAGACGAATTTTTAATAAGGCACCCATAATAAAAACATCTGCTAGTAAAGAGTTGTAATAAAATAAAATGTATTGTTTCTTCAATTATTTTAGTCTACACGGCTTTTTTTTTTCAGGTTGGGAAATCATCAATGACCCGCTCTGGGTGGAGCGGAAGGGAGTGTCAGACTCTTACTGACTAAAACCCATCCATGTTCCTTCCTTAGCCCTTTATGTTCCGGGCCAGCGGTAACCCTTTCGGACATTCCCGCTGACCCGGCAGGAGTCTACACGGCTTGATTTATCATTAGATTTGTCTTGTCTACGATTGACACTGGCTATATGTATTTTAAAGAATAAATAAACAACCCGAGGGAGTTTTAATAGTAGCATTTTGACTAGGTACTTTTTTATATTATTATACTTCGCCCACGAGTTCGTCCGTGTGAATTTCTTATTTTCCCCAACAAAATTCATACCCCCCTTAAAAGGTAGTTATGGAAAATTTATGATTACGATCTTTATTACTTACTTAGTTAAGTATTCGTGTCAATTTTCAAGTTTATTGCTGAATGGAAAAATATTTTCTATTTAAATTGTATGTCCCCTTTTCACCAGGCTAGAAAAACAACAACTTATTTATTTGGGTTTTAACTTTTCACTGATAAATAATATGTTTTTGGGTGTCTTAATAAAAGTTACTCCTTGTCTAATAGACTATTCAGTGACACAGGTCCCGTTAGTGGTGGACATTTCGACCAAGCCCCATAGGTTTTGGTCCAATGTCCTTTCTGATAGCATCGCATCTGCAGCCCGGTGTCGGGTAGGAGCTGTCAGAGCAGCGCGGCGCCGGCCTCGGCGCGCGAGTGCGGCAGCGGTGGCGCGGCGCGCCACGTGTTGTCGCGCGGCTCGTAGGTCTCGACGCTGGCCAGCGTGGTGCGCGCGCGGTAGAAGGCGCGCTCGCCCGCGCTCTCGCTGTCGCCGCCCGCCACCACCAGCACGCCCTCGGCTGCGCCCGCCGCGCAGCCCGCGCGCGCCTCCTTCAGGCTCGCTACCTCCTCCCATGTGCCCTGAAACTCAAGCAGGCGGTTGGAGCATAATATACTATATATTCATAAAAACATTTTGGAACAATTCTTAATTTATTTATTACCTCATCAAAGCTGTAACGTTCCACCGACGTGAGAACTGATCGCCGGGGTGCATTCCCACCGATGACATACAGGTAGTTGTCAAGAACGACTGCTGCAGCTTGACTACGAGCATGATGCATCGGTGTCAACGTATTCCATTTTCGAGATGCAGGATGATAACACAATAAGTCTCTGGTGTGTCTCCATGTGTGAGTACATCCTCCGACGATGTATATTAGTCCTAAAAAATAGATATATTAGAAATCGAAACGAAAAATAAAAAATACATTTTCTTGAAACTGCTATTATACCTTCAAAATTGATGACACCCATTCCGAACCTTGGCTCCGGCATTCTGCCCACTAATGTCCATTCATCAGCGACTGGATCGTACACCTCAACTGATGAGCCCATGTCTGATCCCACCCAACCTCCAAAGGCGTATAAATTTCCATTCCAACCTGTTAGCCCAAATTCACAACGCGCCTCTTTCATTGGTGCTATATTCGACCACTTATCCGTCTAAAAGAAAACTTCTATATTAAAATAAAATGTTAATTTAAAAAAAAACGGCTAAGAGGGAATCGGCCTCGTATAATTAGGGTTCCGTACTAAACTACACTGAGCAGTCTAAAGAACGGTCGTTGGTCTGCCGTAATTACTGTATTGGGCGTAATTAATAAACCTGCGCTAGCTAGACTAGTGACGTAATAAAAAAAATGGATTTGCACTATTTATGATTAACCTAACTAACTAAGTCTTTTATTTGATAAAGATTATATACTATCTATGTCAAAAAGCCGCCACTGCCATAGCTCACTATTTACTAACTCAACTTTAGAAGCATAGGAGTTATAGGGGAACAGTGATTCTTTGCAATGAGGGTTTTCGTGAAAATTTACGACATCAGTTGGCACCACTCTGTGACAAGAGGTCTTCCAATATAAAATATATGATGACGTTCATCATTCGATTCATTCGTTCGTTCATCATTCAGTGAAAATATAGGCTCTTTGACAGATGCCTGGACCTGACGTATCAGTGCTGCCACCTAGCGAACGTCATTTCAGAAAACCCTCATTGTTGAGCTACTTTTTCAAGACTACAAAACCAATGAATCACAGGCTGATAAGTAAAATATTATCATCATTATTTTAAGTAGAATCAACCCTGAGCCTTTAAATTCCGTTTATCCAACTCGGGCTAGGGTGGATTCTCGGACATGCGTTTCCGCGTATCGCGTGGCTAAACGGAATAACCCGCCTTTTGGTAAATATGACGAAAGGAGATCAGCCATCAATATGGCTCAGTCCTCTATATCCATAAAATGACCGACCGACGAAAAAAAATGTATTACCCTTTTCGGGGAAGTCCTCCTTATCATTTTTTACTATAGCGCCGAATCTCTACGCCCATTCCTTCAGCTGTTTTTTTTAAAGTTGAAACTGATGTTTCAGTGTCAATTGTCTCGTCTGTACGTTATACAGAGTAAATGTTTAAAATCAGCATGGATGACCAATTCCGAAACTATAGGTAATATCGAAAAATACTTAATGCTCTAGCTAGGAATTGAACCCGTAGATTTTGATAAAAAATCACCCTTTTTTTATTGCACCGTCCGATACTGGCGTTAATAAGATACACTCAGCATAGTAAAGGAAAGGGTGAATTTTTAAGGTACCTGTGGATCGTAAACCTCTCCGTTGGCGAGTATTTGACTTCCTTGTTCGCCTCCGACTGCATAGACCCGCCCTCCTAAAGTGGCCACGCCTGGCTGGATTCTTGCTATTCCCATCGGTGAAAGTTCTTCCCATTCTCTTAAAATCATAAAACAAACATAAAATATTTAATATAACACAATATGCTTTATCACTTTTTAATAAAAATGCCATACACGGTTTTTTTTTCATAACGCTTTTATCCCTAAACATAATTGCCATAATATTTTCACTCATACTCAGAAAGAAACATTTTCCAAGTGATTTTTGTCTTAAATGAATGAAATTCAGGTTAGTGTCGTCTTGGGGGCTCTATGAAAAAAATACTTAGAAAAATTTCGCGACCAATTTCGAGGTAGCGCTCGCCGGCCGCTGCCGCGGCACCGCTCGCTTCGCTCGCTCGGCTCGCGCGTAGTTGTTTTTACGACAAACGGTTAGTCGGAGACAAAAAACTATACTACAAAAAATTATGAATAAAAAGAAATCTAAACAAAAAAGATATGACTTTGCATAATAGTGTAAAAGATGGTTATGTTGAGAAAATATAGGAAAACAAATAAAAGTATAATAGATGTTTATTGCTACTGACATTATGAAGTTGAATGCTACGGAATGAGGGTTTTCGTGAAAATTTACGACACCAGTTGGCACCACTGTGACAAGAGGTCTTCCAATATAAAATATATGATGACGGTCATCATTCGATTCATTCATTCGTTCATCATTCAGTCATGACTAAAGAAAATATAGGCTCTTTGACAGATGTCTGGACCTGACGTGTCAGTGCTGCCACCTGGTGAACGTCATTTCAGAAAACCCTCATTATGAACATTAGAGACAGAGTAGTTAGGAATAGTGATTGTTAGGATGAAAAATGTTAGGAAGAACATTTTCGGATTTCAATTATCGGAGTTGAAAATTTAGGTGAACTTTGGCGCACCCGTTTTAATTATCAAGTGAACATACCGCAGATGCAAAATTAAATGTAAAACAATAAAATAAAACTCCATGGTATATTTTTGAAAATGAAGACAATTGGTTTGCCTAATACTTTAGCACATGCCAGTACTCAAATCAAATTATTTTATTTCACATAAACCTACATGGGCACTTATGAGACGTCAGAAGCTAGGTGCACGGTTCCAATTGGTCATTACCTATGGAGAAGAGCCGGCAAGAAACTCCACGGTTACTCTTTACTAATAATTAACATACGGTTTCAAATATGTGTCTTAATTTGAGTGTAGGTACAGTCCACTCAAAAAACATGCGTATTTTCGTGGACAGCTTAAAACAATCCTCTTGAAAGTGGGAAGAACAAATTACATTTTGATTTTAGGGAAACCAATTATTTTCCATCCCTGTAGCATGTATCCATTTATTTTTAATTTCTGGATCTTTCGGGAAACAGGTTTTTAGTATAATTTCTTATTTAGAACAAATAGCAAATTATCCATATCCATATCTCAGCGCTACCCACTGCGTAACACACTATCAATCTCAATATGAATAATTTTTAAAGATATTGCTAATCCATTGCTGCATATGTTCGAAAAATGTATCTACTCAACAACGTAAATAACGCAATGAATGTTGTTGAACTGACAAAACCTATGGCTACGGATTCTGGTCAGTTTGACCAAATAGAGGCGACGTGTGCCACGCCTCCATGACATATCCCTCTTTATCCGTGGTAGGTATCAGTGGCGTGCGGTCTGTATAGGCAAAAAGACACTGCAGACCCTAGACCTAGTAGATCTAGATCTAGACTATAGTTACTAATATTTTCAAGAATATAAAAAATAAGCAAAAAAATTATTCAAACTCCTAATGTAAATTAATAGCAACGTTCATACCGTTTGTACTATTAAATTTACTACGGCACGCGAAAGGCAGCGAGCGATTCTGCCTACAATTCATTAGTAAATGTACGCATCTATTGGTACAATTTCGTGTCTGTACACTGCACACAACGATGCAGTAACAAGGCCATCTCCTGCGGCAGGAAACCCAATCACAGGCCAGCTCGTGAATCCGGCGTCTCCGTATTGGCTCATCTCAAGTATTATACGACCAAGTTGTATAAGTAGTTAATTAAGTAAAAAATCGATTGACAATGATGCTATTTTATTTGTCAACGTTTTACTTATGAAAATTTAGAAATTATTTTTTTCTATAGAGTCCATATTGCTTTTTTTCATGAAAAGTGTGCTGTCTTATGTTTATATTTTGATTGTTTTTTGTGATTAATTCATTTTGAAACGTAAATATTTAGGTCGAGTTTTTGCTAATTTCAATCAGTTTATTGAATTGTTTTTACAATTACTTTTTGTTTGTTTTATTCAAAATGTTGTTCGATTGTGAATTTTGTGTTGAAAATGTGTGTTTGTTAAAGGTTAAAAATTGTAAATTTTCGCAATTACCGTTTAATGAAAAGGTTCAAATTGTAACTAAAGGGAGATGTGTACCTGAGTTACGAGAATTAACCCAGCAAAGAGGAAATGTAACTAAATCTTTTATTTGCATCATTGGAAAATCGTCGTTACAACCTTTTAAGCCCCTGGTGAGTTTTATCTTTACTAACTAGTGCAATAAACGTATTTTCTTTCTTTCTTTCTTTTTCTTTCAATTGCGAAACTTTTTTTTTTGCGAAAACAAAAGCAGCCTATCCATGCATAAAACCCTGTGCACGCCACTGGTAAGTATGATATATAACAAACTGGGTCATAACAGAGACTTAATCGTAAAAATCTGTAATGAACACAAAATAAACTATTCATTTTATTATTTAGAGTGAAATAATATAAACCAAATTACCGTTTATGAAGATCGAATTTTAGCACTGATGAGAGGATATTGTCTTGATTATAGTGTGTTGATAATGGTTGGTGCGCCGCTTTGTCGCGGCATGACCCTCCAGCTAAAAGTAATATACGACGCGCGCGCTGGCGGGGCTCCACCAACAACGAAACTAAAGCACCACGGCGAGTTTTCTAAAAAAAAAAAAGCAAATAAAACAACTTATCCCATGAAGCATTGTAGTAAGACTATGGTGACGATGACCTAGCATTAGCGTTCCCATTGAGGGACCACATTTGAATTTTGAGCTTTTGAATGCGGCAGCCTTTAGTAAAAGTTCTCAAGCCTCTAGCTCGTAAAAGTAGCCACTCAAAAATTACAATCGATTAAATGAGGTCCCGCAGTCATGACTGCGGCATCCATATCTCAAAACCTAGTTAAAATTTACAACTGCCATAAAAGACTATTCTTAGTAAAACATTTATAAAACTATTGAATATCAACTCTTTCTGTTAATAGAATAAAACCGATCACCATATTAAGTTCACCTTGAGTGGAGACCACAATGGAATTTTAAATATACATATAGGTCCAGCAGTGTTAGTAAAAGTACTTGAACGATTGTAAATTTAACCTCTAGTTTGTAAAAGAAGCCATTCAAAAGTTACAATCGATTTAAGGTGGTCCCTCAATTGAAACGTGTATCATAAAAAAAATCAATTTACGTAGCATTCGGAAGTTAAATAGACTTTTTTTTTTTTATTAAAAATTAGTACCGTATCAACAAACAGTCACTAGAAAAATTCTGCTGTGTCAAATCTGTGGCTGTGTGGTCACCTCTATCTTAGTATTTCTTCCCAGGAATTCGATTATTATTTGAAATAAAACGGTACATTATTTGATACTGTTTAGTAAAGTAATCGTTAGTAAAAAAGATTACTAAAGGATAGACTGTAGTATTCGTCTATTTAACTTCCGAATGCTACGGAAATTGATTTTTCTTATAATAAACGTTTCAATTGAGGGACCATCTTAAATCGGCCGTAATTTTTTAATGGCTTCTTTTACAAACTAGAGGTTAAATTTACAATCGTTCAAGTACTTTTACTAACGCTAGACTTAAATGTATAATTCAAATTCCATTGTGGTCTCCACTCAAGGTGAACTTATAGTGATCGGTTAAGAGACCACCTTCCGCATGCTAATTCTTTTTATTCTGTGAACAGGAAGGGTTGATATTCAATAAATTAGTTTTAAAAATCTTTAACCCTCGATCACTCGCGCGGGTTTTTAGCCTCGTGAGCACTCGCGGGGTGTTGTGGCCACCCCACATACTCAAAGTCTATTTTTATATATATAATATCAGTTGTGGAATTATACTAGCATTTTATTATTTTGTGTTGTATGACGTATGTAAATAAAAAAACGTTAATTTTATAATCAACTTTATTACTGTTCTACACAACATTATAATAATCAGCCTTTTTAGTCATAATATTGAGATCTCTCCTCAAAGAACCACAAAAAAAGAATCCTCCTCGTTTTTAACATAAAATTTCTCAATAAAAAACATAAATGTAAGGATTAAGTAACAAAATTAAATAAAACAATCTTATTTTTCGTAACAAGAACTGCAAATTAACTTCATGTGTTTTTGACACATGGTTTGTTTGCAAAAATTGCACTCTCACTCAATGTTTTAATGTCTTTAGAGCGTGGACAAACTATACAGTGCTGCTTTTTTGTTGGTGACCCTCCTTCGGTGCTTTATCCAGGAGCATTCAACATCCTCTTGAGTGCTTTGGGTAAGCCTGGTTGAAAGCAAATAAAATTAGAAAAAAAAAATGTTACATACGGGCAAAGCACAATAAACAAAAGTTTCTAAGAACAAAAACCATTAAATAAACTTAGAAATACATCATTATTTATATTATAGTAAATAAGGGTACAGATACATAATTTAGATTCACAAAACAATTGAAAACACGTACCTTGTTGATAAAGTAACCTCCGCAAAAGTATAGCTCGAGCGCTCGCGGGGTGTCGTGACCACCCCACGAAAACTTTGACGCGTCCTCACGCTGCGAGCACTCGCGCTACACAGCGCCTCTCACCCTGTGTCGACGCGTTTAAAGGTCACTTAAAGGTACTGAGACGGGCGGATGCGCAACTAGAGAAATTATTATTCATTTTTACGTTCAAAAATGCGTGGGGTGCTGACAGCACCCCGCGCGAGTGATGGCGGGTTAACTAAGATCACCCATATAAAGCAGTTGTAAATTTTAACTAGGTTAGGTTTAGCTAGACATGGATGCCTGTCAGTCACGACTGAGGGACCACCTTTAACCGATTGCAATTTTTGAGTGGCTACTTTTACAAACTAGAGGCTGAATTTACAATTGTTTGAGAACTTTTAAAAAAGGCTTTTTTTAATGACGCATTCAAAAGCTCAAAATTCAAATGTAGTCCCTCAATGGGAACGCAAATTGACCCAACGGCGGAAACAATTATTTTAATTGATAGCAAAATGGAATTTGAAATTCAAATCTACTAATTGCCAATCGAAACGTGTTCGCACCTACGTACTACTAGGCTCACTTGACGAAAGTTGTAGGTATTAAAAGTTACAATGATCATGTAAGTACTTAGTTCTTAATTATCAGACAAATAATAATGGAAATGAAAACATGTCTTACCATGTCAACTCTAACTGTTTTTAGAGCTACAGCTATAGATGGATCTTGTACATTTTTGATGGCTTGATCTAAAACTTGTGGTGAGATAAGTGGCAGTCTAACATGACTCAATACTTCGAAACAGTGACGTCTACGACATGCTGGGTCGTTCTCTAGCCATCGTAGAGCTGCATATAAAACCTGAAAATAGTTTTTTTAATGAGAATAAAGTAGGTACCATTTCCAAGCAGCAGCCTAATTGCGTAACGCACTTTCAATTGCAATCTGAATTATTTTGAAGAATATTGCTAATCCATTGCTGCATGTGTTCGAAAAATGTGTCTGCTTAAAACGTACATAAGCAATGAATGTTGTTGAACTGTCAAAATGAAAGCTATTGCTACTGTTAGTGTGTTACTCAATTACCCCACTGAGTCTTATATGGTGTTGACGGTAAATGATAATTGCTGTTCCTTGACCTACCTACTGTGATAATGTAGTCTAGGTTACGAATTTTGCCCTCGTGCAGTGGGGTAAAAAGACCATAATGTATCGTAAAAATATTTAAACTCATTAATTTTTGTACCTATTCAAAACACAAATTATTGTTATTGTTGCTTCCAGGAATATAGTACGCGAAGTCACGAATATAGACAAAACAAAATGAGGGCCACAATGTATTTTCTGTATTCTAATAAATGTAGGTACTGGGTTTGAGGGTAGATAAATAATTAAATTGAATTAGCTAGCTAATTTTTTAATGCAAACACCTTTAAATTAAATTTATTGATAGATAAAAGAACATCTGATTAGGGTTTTTGTAAAAAATGCAATTTCAGCAAATAAATACACTTAATGAAAAAAGAGCTTCGAACAAAAATGTCGAAAGATTTTTATCTTTTTTGCACTTCTTTAATATCGTGTGTGTGATAAAGAGATTCCTCCCCATAGCATGACATTGGGACCCCCAAATCTGTTACTGTCATGAATACAAACATCCGAAAATCGCTCGCCTTCTCGTCTCCATACTTTAATGCGACGATCATGACTAAACAATTTCAGTTTATACTCATCAGTGAACAATACTGTGCTCCATTCACTTATTTCCCAGTCCAGGTGCAGCCTTGCGAATGATAAATCGGTTTGCACGGTGTACACTAGTCAATGGAATCCGCACTACGCGTCTCCTAGGTCAGTGGGTCGTCTTAGGGTCTTCATGTAGCCGATTTCTAATCGTTTGGTCACCCACGCGGGTACCGGTCGCCTAGCGCAAGCGATTTTGTAAGGCGCGGACGGTGACGACGCGCTCTTCGCGCAGTCAAACGTATGTAGCGGTCTTCCTGTGAGGTGGTTGCTCGATTCCTGCCAGATCCCCATCTTCTGGTTACACTCCCAGTCTCTTGAAATCGATTTCAAGCATTCTGGATCGCTCGCCTTGAAAAGCCAAGCTGTAAAGCTACAGAACGCTGCGAATTTTCCTCTTAGATCAATGTGATGGCTCTAGTTGCGGTTTGCAGGCCCATATGTCTTCGAATCCTCGGCATAGCGCTTTCAAAATGTTTATTCACGTTCTAACTTAGCAAATGTAAGACTGTTCACAAAAGAATCCACAATTAAAATTACTTAAGAATTCGTCTTATAATAGGGTAAATTCAAGTCGTTACAAAAAAAATATATCAAAGTAAAACTTCAAAAATTATGCAAGTGGTATCCTCGCATTATGTATTTGAGGAAATACCACACAAAAGATTATGTCGTTTCAGAACGCTTTAAAATAATTAAATCAGTCCGGATGTTAACATTCACAAGTGGCCCTTATTTTGTTTTACTAATATAATATTATGCCCCACGGAATTATATCCTGCTCGCTATTAACCACTCTAATTAGATTTTTCTAAGGGCCGATTTTTCAATCATCTGATAACTTTATTCAAGGAATAATTTTGAAATTTTGACAGTTATTCCATACAAAAACTGTCAAACGTCAATTTTATTCTTCGAATAAAAAATATCTGGCGATGGAAAAATCAGTCCTAAGTTCATTATCAATTAATCAATGAAAGCTGCTCGGTTATCTTGCTGCTTTGTCTAAACTGACCCAAATTTTACACTCGAGTTGTTTCCACAAGGTACTAGGTAGGACTCTATTGCAATTTTAACTTATTTTTTTATTATATCATTTACAAGTGGCCAGTTCTAAAAACTTTCAGAGTACATTGAATAATATATATAATATGCTTTACACAGAGTTAAAACTTAAAAGTAACATAGAGTAGGCACTAAAAGTTAATGCTACGCAATATTTTTATTTTTTTCTATTCGAAACATCCCGTGTGTTAGAAAGAGTACCCTTTAGTGGTGCTTATTATATGCCATTAGTTAGTTTTGACGATCCCAATTATATGACTTATGACCGTAAGTGATTGTTGCACTGTCTCATACACACTTTTGCATGTTATTTTTAGCATAAATCAGTGTAAACAATTTTTCCTGAACCAATGAAAATAAATAAATGACCGTGGTGACCCCAGGGTCATAAGTCATATTTTTAGAATCGTCTCCTCGAACCCTTCATTTTGAAGTAGGTACTAAAAACTTTTTTTACGACTATTGGGTTATAAAGTCAGCCATGTTGATTTTTGTGAAACCTCACCTAGTGAATTAGGAATTTCCTTCAAAATCCTTCGGATGGCGATTGAAAGTGACGTGCGTTACGCTGGACAGTCACCAAAATCCTAATGACATGTAAATCATTACAATGCATCCAGATGTCTGTCTGGATGCTATGAAAGAATAAAGAATCCTACATACATAGAGCACATACTGCTATGAAAGAATAAAGAATTCCACATACTTATAACACATACAAAGACATGCGCTAGTCAGCCGGGTTTGATGCTTTCTATTTTATTTATAACTCTGTGGTGCCGCGTGTGACAACATCATGAATGTTTTGTTGTGATTTCTTGTGAATTGTTCAAAAATATAATTGGTTGTGTTTCTGGTTATCTTTTCTGCATTTCTGAGTGACTTCGCCTTTCTTGGACTATGGATTTTCGCATTGCAGTTTACCTCGGCTACAATAACAATCCCTTTACTCGCATCTCGGACAACTCTGATTTTGCCTAGTTTCCAACGGCGATCCAACGTTCTATAAACTGGGGCATAGCGAAAGAATCATTTATGATACAATCGTTAGATTTGAGTGAAATTTAATCTATTGGAAGACAGTGGATTACTCCGTGATCGACAGGTTTGAATTTAAATTTTTTGTCAGGTTTGAAGTCATCAGATTTTTTGGGAATGGTCTTGTAGCCCTTAACCAACTTCTACGACGAACAAAAATATACAGGTTTTGAAATACTATTATTGCATTTTGTTTTATTTGTGTCCATTTCCGACCCGAGCTTGTATGGGACAAAAATCCATCTCCTTTGGGTCCAATATTAATTAAACTGTCAGAAACATTGTAAAAACAAAAAAAAAAATAACAAAACAAAAGCATTGTAAAATTTGTAAAAGAGTAACTGAAGTGTTTGTTGGTCGCTCTTCTCCATAGGAAACATCAACTGCAACCGTGCACCTAGTCAAACTTTATTTTTACTAGTTTTTTTATTTAATGGAAACCAACACTGATGGAAACAGAACTTTTCTTTTCAGAATTTGCTTAAAAATAAAGTACTTAATATAGTTTATTTATGTTACAAAATTACTTTATTATACTTATTCAAATACTAGGTACAGCAAGCTTCATAGAAACAGTTACCTCTTGGTAATGACATCGAACCTATTTAAGTTTTTTGATATGTATCGTAAGTGGCATGTTGGTCTAGTGGTTAACACTGCGGCTTAACAATACGATGGTCTCGAGTTCAATCCGCGGTTGAGAAGATTTTTTTTATTTTATTAATTTACCTTTATTATTATTTTTTAGTTTCTTTAGTAGTTAGTTTTGTTTTTTTCGTTAATTATTATTAAAAAATCAAATGGAGGTTTGTAATAAAAGCTTAGCATTTTGCATAAACAATATTTTTTTTTTTTTTAATTACATTTCTAGGACTTCATGGAATCCACTTCCTGGTTGAATATTCAGATTTCTATCTGTGTTAAATTGGGGTTATTATACTTACGGTCTTATTCATAATAAGTTATGGAACATCTAAAGGCTTGCTAACGTCTCGTTGTCAAAAATTGGTATTCATAAACGCATTTTAGCACTAAAACGTTCTTTAAATCTACTATAAAGTTATGAAACCCAGAACCCTACTTTAACAGTATTTTAAGGAAAAAATGGCCGACTTTACATCAGCTGATGACATTTGACGTACAATGTAACATGTGCAAAAAGTCAGTTTCGTAAACAATCGTACTTCGAGGTTCGAGGAGCTGCAGTTGTATTTCATTTATTTTGCACTTCTGTTTAACCAATTTAGTTTATTTATTATTATACTATATAAAACTCGATTTATACTATATAAAGCTCGATTACCACTGACTCACTGATTGACATAATTGTTCTCCCAGATGGTGAAGGGGGAGGTGGGTATATTTTTACAGATTCGTATACAAGTAACTCTCACGAGTATGGGAAAAATCCCAAACCTCCCCTTTTCCACCCCACTCTCCCCCCCTCCCTATCGTATCTCGGAAACTAAGAGTCCCGTGTTTTGTTGTTTTACGGATTCGTATAGAGGAGGCTCGGAAAGGTAAAATCCATTTTTCAAAGTTGCCCCCTTGCCCCCCTTCTCCCCCCCCTTCTAGGTAGATCTCGGAAGTTAAGAGACTTGGAACATTTTTTTTTTCAGATTCATATCAAGGGGCCCAGAGTTGGTCAAAATCATTTTTCAAAACTCCCCCCTCTCCCCCCCTTCACCCCTCCCCCCATCGTATCTCGGAAATTAAGAAACCTGGGTTTTGTTTTTTTACGGATTCGTATAGAGGAGGCTCGGAAAAGTATAAACCATTTTTCAAAGTTGCCCCCCTTGCCCCCCTTCTCCCCCCCTCTAGGTAGATCTCGGAAGTTGAGAGACTTGGAACATTTTTTTTTTCAGATTCATATCAAGGGGCCCAGAGTTGGTCAAAATCATTTTTCAAAACTCCCCCCTCTCCCCCCTTCACCCCTCCCCCCATCGTAAGAAATACTCCTCAAAAACACGACCCCGCGAGCTGCTTGCAGCTCGCGCAACGCCCAAATACTTTTTACAAGGGTAAGAAATACTCCTCAAAAACACGACCCCGCGAGCTGCTTGCAGCTCGCGCAACGCCCAAATACTAGTATTATTATATACCTACAATGCAAAATAGCAGCGAGGAAAAATATAACGCAACAAGAAATACTGTGGGACGCTGCTGCTTTAGACTGTGGAAATTACGCTTTCAATGTTTTTTACATGGCATACATGCAAACTAGGAAATGTGAAAACAACCATAGTGGCTAGAGCAGTACTTTACAATATTGCAGTTGACCGTGGAGACATGCAGTTAGAAGGTAGCAATATCATGAATATCATACAAAGTCACCCAGGCACCACAGGCAAATGCTATTTTACAAACTATCAAGGAAACATTCCGCCGAGGTAGCCCCACTTTACCAGGTTGGAGGTACACCTTCCCACTTGTGTCCGGAGACGGTTCAGGGATTTCCGTGAGGATCACGAAGTTTACACCCTGCAGGAAGATGCTCCAGTAGGATGCAGCAGTAGGGTGTGGTTGTGAAGCTGTGTCGCAAACCATACTCCACCCCCTATCCTACCCTATGTGTCCCAAAACATGCAGTCAAAGTAACCTCTGCGCTACCACTGACGACGTTGTGGAAGTGGCAAAGTTTTGGGCCAAGATCTAAAATACAGTCGTCCCCGCGACACGAAGAATATAAAGAGGAGACATTTTAGCGAGTAGTTCATTAATAAAAAGCTTATGTACAAATATCTGTTTAATTTATTTATTTTTATAATACTCTAAACTTTAATTCGGCTTCTAGAACTTGTGCTAGCAGAACAACATTTTTTAAATGTTTCTTTTCATTTGCCATCTATGCCATCTCTTCTGTAGGCCGTTTCAGTTTCTGCTATTTGTAGTGAAGCACCATCCTTACTAGTTCTACTGTCCTGAAACACAAAATTAATGTTATAATTCTTTCTCTTCATTATCTTCTAAATACTAAAATAATTAAAGAAGTGGTGGCATAAAAATAACTAATATTACTAATACTAGTAATTATTAGTTATTGTTATGGCGGCGGTTTTTTTTTTTCTTACAAAATAAAGAGTTTTGTACAGGTAAACGAAGTTCTTGACATGCTTACTCAGAAACTTTGTAAGTTTTAGTAAATTGGATAGGCACCTAATTCGTAAATCATGCCAGGCCGCCGCTTTTTCGCGTTGGTTTCGGTCAGTATCAGTGTTTTTATTTTCTATCTTCTTCTTAGTGTGCCCAGAATTTGGCTACTTGTTTGGCGCCATCATCAGCGTCCACCTTCATTTTCCATTATGGAGACCCTCTCCCTGACCAATTTTTCCAAAAAGATCTAAGGAAAAGCAATGTTTAAGAAATTATGAATGTTTACAAAACAAAACTTACTTTGAACACTTTTTAGCTGTACCTAACAGTACACACCTCATCGTCCTCCAACCAATATTCACTTCTTTGCCCTTTATTGGAACTAGTCTCCGGTCTTAATTCCATTTCTTATAGATACAAAAAAAATATTCAAAAGTTTTCGTTCGCGCCTGTTGTATCAAATTCATTGACATAAAAAACCATGTTACGACATTAACGCGTCAAAACTGACGAAACTGTAGACAATAAATTAGTTTTCCATACGTCTTATTGTCTATGGTCACAATTATTCAGTGCGTAGACAGATATTCTCGTTTGATGATTCAATATATTGACCAATTTGTTGGACGATTTCATTATAATGGCAACATATTGAAGTTAAAGGACATTTTAGTTATAGAACGTTTATGAAGCGTTTATGAATACAAAATTTTATCGAACGTTTTAAAGGCTTAATGAGCATTTTAACTAAAGTATGTTTTAAACCTTCTATGAGCTTTTTTTATGAATAAGACCGTTAGAATATTAACTAAACACAAAATAGATACCCTAGTTTGGTTTAGAACGTTTAACATTAGATAACGGTTCGTTTATAGATATTTCTAGAAACTGTGAATTACAGAGGAAGAACCAACATGCTAAACTATAACCGTCTTATTCATAAAAAAAGCTTATAGAAGGTTTAAAACATACTTTAGTTAAAATGCTCATTAAGCCTTTAAAACGTTCGATAAAATTTTGTATTCATAAACGCTTCATAAACGTTCTATAACTAAAATGTCCTTTAACTTCAATATGTTGCCATTATAATGAAATCGTCCAACAAATTGGTCAATATATTGAATCATCAAACGAGAATATCTGTCTACGCACTGAATAATTGTGACCATAGACAATAAGACGTATGGAAAACTAATTTATTGTCTACAGTTTCGTCAGTTTTGACGCGTTAATGTCGTAACATGGTTTTTTATGTCAATGAATTTGATACAACAGGCGCGAACGAAAACTTTTGAATATTTTTTTTGTATCTATAAGAAATGGAATTAAGACCGGAGACTAGTTCCAATAAAGGGCAAAGAAGTGAATATTGGTTGGAGGACGATGAGGTGTGTACTGTTACAGCTAAAAAGTGTTCAAAGTAAGTTTTGTTTTGTAAACATTCATAATTTCTTAAACATTGCTTTTCCTTAGATCTTTTTGGAAAAATTGGTCAGGGAGAGGGTCTCCATAATGGAAAATGAAGGTGGACGCTGATGATGGCGCCAAACAAGTAGCCAAATTCTGGGCGCACTAAGAAGAAGATAGAAAATAAAAACACTGATACTGACCGAAACCAACGCGAAAAAGCGGCGGCCTGGCATGATTTACGAATTAGGTGCCTATCCAATTTACTAAAACTTACAAAGTTCCTGAGTAAGCATGTCAAGAACTTCGTTTACCTGTACAAAACTCTTTATTTTGTAAGAAAAAAAAAAACCGCCGCCACAACAATAACTAATTATAATTACTAGTATATTAGTAATATTAGTTATTTTTATGCCACCACTTCTTTAATTATTTTAGTATTTAGAAGATAATGAAGAGAAAGAATTATAACATTAATTTTGTGTTTCAGGACAGTAGAACTAGTAAGGATGGTGCTTCACTACAAATAGCTGAAACTGAAACGGCCTACAGAAGAGATGGCATAGATGGCAAATGAAAAGAAACATTTAAAAAATGTTGTTCTGCTAGCACAAGTTCTAGAAGCCGAATTAAAGTTTAGAGTATTATAAAAATAAATAAATTAAACAGATATTTGTACAT
This sequence comes from Luperina testacea, assembly GCA_927399505.1. Classification (NCBI taxonomy): domain Eukaryota; kingdom Metazoa; phylum Arthropoda; class Insecta; order Lepidoptera; family Noctuidae; genus Luperina; species Luperina testacea. The sequence goes on from OV656758.1 coordinate 11,229,011, forward strand.
AAGCTTTTTATTAATGAACTACTCGCTAAAATGTCTCCTCTTTATATTCTTCGTGTCGCGGGGACGACTGTATTTTAGATCTTGGCCCAAAACTTTGCCACTTCCACAACATCGTCAGTGGTAGCGCAGAGGTTACTTTGACTGCATGTTTTGGGACACATAGGGTAGGATAGGGGGTGGAGTATGGTTTGCGACACAGCTTCACAACCACACCCTACTGCTGCATCCTACTGGAGCATCTTCCTGCAGGGTGTAAACTTCGTGATCCTCACGGAAATCCCTGAACCGTCTCCGGACACAAGTGGGAAGGTGTACCTCCAACCTGGTAAAGTGGGGCTACCTCGGCGGAATGTTTCCTTGATAGTTTGTAAAATAGCATTTGCATTTCCCCTTGCAACTTCTTTGGGTGACTTTGTATGATATTCATGATATTGCTACCTTCTAACTGCATGTCTCCACGTTCAACTGCAATATTGTAAAGTACTGCTCTAGCCACTATGGTTGTTTTCACATTTCCTAGTTTGCATGTATGCCATGTAAAAAACATTGAAAGCGTAATTTCCACAGTCTAAAGCAGCAGCGTCCCACAGTATTTCTTGTTGCGTTATATTTTTCCTCGCTGCTATTTTGCATTGTAGGTATATAATAATAAATAAACTAAATTGGTTAAACAGAAGTGCAAAATAAATGAAATACAACTGCAGCTCCTCGAACCTCGAAGTACGATTGTTTACGAAACTGACTTTTTGCACATGTTACATTGTACGTCAAATGTCATCAGCTGATGTAAAGTCGGCCATTTTTTCCTTAAAATACTGTTAAAGTAGGGTTCTGGGTTTCATAACTTTATAGTAGGTTTAAAGAACGTTTTAGTGCTAAAATGCGTTTATGAATACCAATTTTTGACAACGAGACTTTAGCAAGCCTTTAGATGTTCCATAACTTATTATGAATAAGACCGTAACAGTATAGCAATATACATCTTTCTCTTTTATCACATTTTCTGATAACCCTTATTTAACACAATAATTAGAAAAATATGTGAGGTCAGATGGTGCATCGTTAACACATTACAAGACTACTTGTAAACAAGAACTGGATTGATAATAATAAAGGTTGTTTATTTTTGATTGACTACGAGATAATGATCCCACTGATTATGGAATGATATTGGGAATGATTAACACTTGACACTTGCTCATATAAATGTTCCAATGCATTTTTATCGAATAAGTTACACAGTCAATCTGCCGAGTTGCCTATTCATAACGGATAGGATGGCCGTCACTGTCTAACACTTCTTGAAGTCAGCATTTGAACGCGTAGTTTTGAAGGGTGCCACTGAGTGAACTTTCACAATACATATTACGTTGTCGCTTCGATTCATTAGTGTAAGCAATCGGGCGAGGGCCTTGGTGATCACATTTCATATCACCCGTCGCTTGATACCTTTGTATCCATCTACGAACTGTTTTTCTCTGTAATGAAAATAATAATATTAGAAATACATAAAAAAAAATCCAACTTGTAAGCAATAATGCAACATGATTGCAACAATAAATAGGTATGTGTAAGAATAACGTAAATCTTACCGTTATGCTTATATCTCGTGCTATTTTCTTTATGTTTTGTTCCTTTTCCCATCAGAACTACAATTTTAGCCTTTAATAAAGTTGTTAATCGAACCATACCATCGATTAATAGAATCAACTGGTCAAAAACTTAATAAATTGGATAGTATTACGATGAAGATAATTACACACAAGCGAATCGGAACGAAAATGAAACCATTTGAAAAGTAAAAATACCCTCAATCACAGTTTAGTAAATAAGGCGAAGAATAGTATACTAAATTCAACCTTAACTCGCAGTTCATACAGCAGTTAAGTTTCTGAAGTAAAATGAGGGTAGTGCAACAATCGGAATCAACATATTCTATTCAACCAAACAAGAAATCTATGCTAATTTCAACCTTATGTTTTAGTTAATAGAGGAGTTGCGTATTGCATTTTGTAAAACAAGACGGTAAGGCGCTAGTATTAAATATAACACGGAAGTTGAAATTTAAACCTTAATATCTAGAAGATTAGACCGTTAATAACCTTGTTCGATAAAAGGAGTAATGCTATTCGAATTTTCGTTAAGATTGCTAACTGAGCCAATAGCCTAGTGGTATAAGGCGCGGTCTAGATGATCTCGCGATGTCGGTTCGTATCTTAGTCGCACGCAGTGTCTTTTTGTAAGTTATTCTTGGTATCTATACGATTCGGCCAGAAGGAAGCCGATAAAATACCATATAAATTATTAAAAACATTGCAAATAATATTTGAGGCGGATCGGTGGGTGCACGAGATGGGTGCGGCGGCGGGGGAGGGAGCTGCTCAAGGCTCACGTGACACGCGGGCCCGAGCGTGCTCGGGCGATAATCTTTAAGTCTTGGAGGGGTACTATTTCTCTGAAACTGACTGTACAGTCTCGAGCAATGAAATGTATACAACGACCAATTTTCGAATATTTATGTTAGTGTAGGATATTTCAAAAATAAGTGCCTCTTTTTGTGTTCAAAATTATGTAATCAAAGCCATGTGTCGTGTCACAATTTGATGTATCATTTTTCCAAAGTAAAGCAAACACAAGCAATATTTTACCTATACTAGACACTCGAAACGCTCCAGATAGGTAGGTACTAATATAAATTCATGGAAATTCCAGTGTGTATGCAATGCACATGCTCCATGTGCATTGATACAATATTCCAGAGCGGCCCGTCTCACCGTCGTCTCTGGGAGGTCGGGTTGTCGGGCACAACAGTATAGGGACAAGCCATTTTCCAAGCATTCAACGCATCGGTCAAACTCGGTACTTCAAAATCGACCAGTGAGGAAGATAAAGTTCCTGGTTAATTTATCGGTACTGTGGACCGAGGAGAAGGAGGCCGGTAAACTTATACTTGAAATTTTGCGGACGCCGCGCCGAGACCACCCAGGCGAAAGGTATGTTCATTCTGAAAAGTCTTTCTGAGACATCGGTGAAATTTTGTATCTAATCCTCAATGAACGTTGGAAAGGATTCGTTAAAAATTGGGGAAACTAGGAGGTACATAGTTATATAAACTATTTATTTGGCGCAGACAAAAGACAGCACAAAACACAAACCTACAATTAGATGATAACCAATTACCTACATGAATCCATACTAATATTATAAATGCGAAAGTGTGTCTGTCTGTCTGTTACCTCTTCACGCTTAAACCGCTGAACCTTGGTGAACCTTTGGTATAGAGGTAATTTGAGTCCCGGGAAAGGACATAGGATAGTTTTTATCCCTATATTCCCACGGGATCGAAACATATGCGGGTGAAACCGCGGGGCGCAGCTAGTATAATATAAAAACAAGGTGCCGATGAGGTGAAGAGAGTTTCTTCCCGTAATTTTGAGATTTGGTATAAAATTTTGCTATGGCACTCGTAGTCTGTCTGACAGTCGTTTGGGGAAGATAAGTTTCACATTTTGAAAGGTTAAGGTTTAGGCCAATGGAACTGATTTTTTTTTTAAATGTTTAAATATTTTAAGATTGCGTCTGCATCACCTCTTAGAGTTCCGTCATCATACCAAACGTTGAATTTAGAATTTAGTTGTCGAATAATTGGGTTTATTGCTAAACTAAAAATGACTGGCCCAAGAGGGTCACCCTGTTATCTTCCAACGGCAGATTTCAAAAGGTTGTCTACATATATAAAGTAATTTAGAGGGGTGCCTGTATCATTGATAGAGAAAACTGTAAATTTTGGGTATTTCTTTTTGAACTTCTGCCAACAAGGTGTCGTGCCGTTGCCGTGAAGGAGTTAGAAACAGATAGATATTAACATTTTCACTTTTATATTAATAATAGGCATGTATTAACACTACATTTATTTTATTTACTTTTTATCAAAAGAATCTTGATAAATTATTATTAATAATCTTGTATTTGTAAAATCTTTCATGCTATTTTGGGCAAACGTATAGAGTAATTCTTTGAAAAGCAATACAAATAATAAACACATTTTTATTGAAATTATAGTTCTAAAAGTTTAATAACGGTTCAAACGTAGTCGTACTATATCGTATTAAAATTTTGGTGTGTTCAGTTTAAGATGTCGCCATGTGTTTTTCATTATGGTCCCGCCATTTTTATATCAAAATAGCCGGACCACTTTCTTTGTAGAATATTTTGAAATTTTATGAGTGTAGAATTTTACTATGAAAGTATGAAATAGTAGAAATATTGTATTAAATCCTATTCACATGATATTCAAAAACCTGGCGTGGTCCCGTCATCTTGACGTTCATTAATAATGAGTCTATTGTTACCTACTTGATAATAAATAAATATATTATACTTACAAATAATCATGATTTCTTGACCTTTTTACATTTTAATGTAACAGCGTTGTGTGTATACGTGTTCCAGAAATTTCCATGAATACATTATATAAAAGGTGAAATGTGTTTTGTTTACAATGGGTTGAAAAAAATTTATACATCGTTTTGATACAATGTGACGATTACATAATTTTAAACTAAACCTCGTGCACTTTCTTCTCGTGCAATGTATTGTGTAGATATTAATTCGAAAACTTGGCAACGTATAATACATTTCATTGATCGTGACTGTACTTGTTTGATGATGATGACATACCTGAGCTTCACTGTCAACTTTTAGTTGTTCTGAAGAAAGCAAAGTTATTAGCTGTGGTAATGGCAATTCTAACAGCTCATCTCCATTAGATACTATATTCCAGTTTGCTTGAACATGCTCTAGTGCCTCTTTTACCAACTCTACGCAGTTGTGAGCTTCTGCAAACCTAATATAGTGAAAGCAATAATAGATGAATTAGTGAATAAGCTATTATAATCTGTTTAAAGTACTTAGACCGTATAAAACAAAGTGGCATTTTGTGTCTGCGTTGTTGTTCCAAACTACGCAACGGTTTTTATACAGTTTTACCATCAGTTAGATAATTTATGCGCCATTATTAGATATTTCATATTAAACATATATGTCATAAATTCATAATATAGAAATCACTGTTTTTTCAAGTCAAAAAAACAGCGCGAAAAAGCGAGGAGTTGCTAAAAGACAAATCATTAAAAAAACCGGTCAAGAGCGAATCGGATTCGTTCACCGAGGGTTCCGTAGATTTCTTTTAATGCAACTACTAATTTACCCTTTTCGAATATTTTCTTTTACTTGTGCTACGTGATCTTGCTTCTTGCCAAATTTCATTATTCTAGGTCAACGGGAAGTACCCTATACATTTTGATTCCGTTGAGAGTGTCGAAATATACGTTTTTTGCGGCATAAACGGCCCTATTTTTTTTTTCACAGCATCAAGGGACCGTAGACCTGACATATGGTTTTAATTTCAGCTCGATACCTCCACGTGTTCCCGAGATAAAGGGTCTTGACAGACAGACAGACGGACGGACGTAAAACAAAGGGTTCCGTTTTTTCCTTTTGAGGTACGGAACCCTAAAAACGAGTTAAAAAAACATTAGTTACTAGTTATTTTTTTAATGTCCGTAGTTTTTTTTATTTTTGTAAAAGAGTTTTATTTTATTTTAGATATGCTATCACACAAAATCTTGCTATATAGGATTCACTACTTTATACATTGCAAATAGTGGTAATAAAACTAGTGTCCATCCAAAGTTTCGGTTTCGGCCAAAAAGTGACCGAACCTTCGGCCCGACCGAAACTGACGTTCGTGAGCTGGCGGTTTGCAGACAGATAGATATATATATGTACAGACTACTACTGACAGATAGACTGATCTATAACTGATTATGGTAAAATACCCAAATAATATGTTAAATACTATATAATACAATTGGAAATTACCTGAATATTCCAAGTGCATTAGAGGGGTGCAATTCTCTCCTCAGAAATTCACCACAGCCAGTAACAAGCTCTCTGAGTTGTAGCATATCAGCAGCAATCAATAAATGCTGTACTGTACTTTTATCAATCATAATTTCACCTTAAAAAAATTGAGATAAAGATATTTTATGAATATTGCAGGAGTTAAAAATTGTTTTTAAACTAAAAGAACAGTGAGTAACATAGTATGTAAAGTAGTAGTGAGAGTGAGTGGGGTCTATAATGAGCAAACATTAAAATATTTACAGTATTTTAAAGAATTAAAAATTAATTTATATTTCAATAATTTTAAAAGCATAAGCTTGAACATTAGCAATTACTCAATCAGTTTTAAACATCTCTTCTTAGCATGTTAATGTCAATTTATATGGAGTCAATCAATGTATCAAGTCTTGTAACATGCGTAGCAGGCACACTGGGCATAATATCAGCTGGTCAATTCTCATAATTAAAAATGTTCAAAATCTAGCCACAATCTTAACTCAGCGACAACCAATGTGAAAAACTTGTCAAAAATATAGGGGAATAAGAGGTAATTTTGACAGATTAGAATGCAAACGTTCTTAATAATATAGGAATTTTTCCTCTGTTGTCATCCCATTGTCTCTGGTCACCGCATTAGCACTTCAGGACGGATTTGTCTGTAAATCGCAATCTGAACAGAATTTTCTGTGCTTCAACGAAGCTGTATCCAAAATCTGTTTAGAGTACTTTAAAGATTTTCAGGATAGCAAGACAATTTTCAAGGTCCAGGTGGGAGATTTTCAGCAGGTAGAACAACTGGGATGGGCAGCACCATCTTGCGACTGCTTCACTCTTGCTTTAGACCATGTGGGAGGACACATTGAAAGATAGAAAAGCCACAACAGCTTCATGGAGAAGATGTTGCGACTTTTCAATATTTTCAGTCTCTGCGGGACAAGAATAGTGTTGTGTGTAATAAACCGTTTTAAACATTTATACAAAAATCTAAATAAATAGTTTATTATTTAATGTTCTGCATTGCTATCTGCCAGTGTGCACTAGCTCTAAGAGGTAGGTGAAACCCTGATAGAAAGTGTAATTTATTCTATTTTACCTTTTCGTTTTTGTTTCTTTGTGGAATATTATGTTTATTACCTGTGTATATAAAATCTATTATCATAGGTAGGATATCAGGTGGAACACTTGGAAGGGCAACATATCCTTTTTGAGACTCTTCCAAGCCCACATTAAACATTGCATCAAAATAAGCACAACTTGCTGCAAGCACCACACGATGAGCCTGAAAAAAAAAAAAACTTAATTCAAATAATTAAGTTAAATTCATTATTAAAGTTAAATGTAAAGTTACATATGTGCGTGTGGTGTGAGGGCCACTTTGTTAAAACTCCTTAAAAATGTGCTTAGGATTTAGTGAACATTCCCAAAGAATTGTGAAAGTTGGAATCAGATTTTGTGAAAGTCAAATAACCGAGTTATGGACTGTAAAGTTGGGCCCTCAGTTCTCACATAGAGGATTGAGGGCCCGCCTGAACCTGATTAACTATGGACACTACAGAAAAAGTCTTTATGGCAAAATCTAAGCTAATGCCAAACAAAATTTGTGAAAACAAGATATTATCGCAAAACACTGTCCTACTTTGTATATCTTCGTACAAAATGGGCCCTCAATTCTCATACACGTAAAAGTTTATTACGCAAATAAAATTAAATCATTAACTTACAGCTACTGTTTCAAATCCTATATGCTACCAAATAAATTGTGAAAAATTGTGAAAGCAAGAACAGGTCACCACTTTTTGTTGTTTGAAAGTTTATGACTTTGATAAAATTCGGGCCCTCAGTCCTCCATTTCTTTTGTTTTCGTTTTATTACGCATAACGTATGAATGATAAGAAAAGTACAAAATTGTCTCTTTTTGTGAATAAAATTGTGCAACAAATTGGTGTCATTTGTTACAAATAAGAATTATGATAAAACTACAAATCTTAATAGATACCGAAATCAACTATTTTTTATTGTGTATGTGAGTAGAGTGACAATATTTTACCCTCATTTTATATACTTTCTTAGTGGCGATTCTGAGTGATGTTTTAGTTCCTTCTGCTGTTGCAAAGTAATCATACCTCAGAAACTATTTTATTGTTTACATACTCGTATATGCACAACAGTTTTAATATTTATTGTAGTTACTAAACAATTATGGTTAATGATAGTGCAGCGGAAGTTGTAGGTGATAAAGCATTAAGGTGAGTTTTATGAAACAAATATATAGTGAAGAATAAAAATAATAATATTTTTTTAATACGCAAACTGATCTTCGGTCAAGACACTCGCTCGTCTTCGGTCAAGATATCATACATTTAAGGTACGTTTATTTTGATACATAGGTACTCATAATTTTATAAGTACCTAATTGTTTAATAAAATTTCCTTTAAGTTGGACTGTAGCGCTGTGATAACTGTTCAAGAATAACTATTATATTTATATATTATAATTTATTATATTTACAATAATAATAATAAAATCAAAGGTGTACGAACTTATCGGAGCAATTGAATTCGTTCCTCCACCTAGCGCTGTGATAACTGTTCAAGAATAACTATTATATTTATATATTATAATTTATTATATTTACAATAATAATAATAAAATCAAAGGTGTACGAACTTATCGGAGCAACTGAATTCGTTCCTCCACCTTTCGCTGATAGTATTGGTCATTACAAATGTCATGTATTAATTAATAGTCATTTCAAATGCTATGACGATAATAAGCGAAAAATCGAAGAAAGTTTATTAACACCTATGACTCTACATTTACTTATCTTTACTGCAATCTAAAAGAAATTGTGGTCACCCTATTTCCTAATTCAGAGAATATAAATAAAACTCGATTTTCTTATACAATAAAGGGTCTTTTAATTTATTTCTGGTATTGAATTTGTTGCACAATTTTATTCACAAAAAGAGACAATTTTGTATTTGTCTTATCATTCATACAATAAGCGTAATAAAACGAAAGCAAAAGAAATGGAGGACTGAGGGCCCGAATTTTATCAAGGTCATAAACTTTCAAACAACAAAAAGTGGTGACCTGTTCTTGCTTTCACAATTTTTCACAATTTATTTGGTAGCATATAGGATTTGAAACAGTAGCTGTAAGTTAATGATTTAATTTTATTTGCGTAATAAACTTTTACGTGTATGAGAATTGAGGGCCCATTTTGTACGAAGATATACAAAGTAGGACAGTGTTTTGCGATAATATCTTGTTTTCACAAATTTTGTTTGGCATTAGCTTAGATTTTGCCATAAAGACTTTTTCTGTAGTGTCCATAGTTAATCAGGTTCAGGCGGGCCCTCAATCCTCTATGTGAGAACTGAGGGCCCAACTTTACAGTCCATAACTCGGTTATTTGACTTTCACAAAATCTGATTCCAACTTTCACAATTCTTTGGGAATGTTCACTAAATCCTAAGCACATTTTTAAGGAGTTTTAACAAAGTGGCCCTCACACCACACGCACATAAGTTACATTATCTATAAAAACAAAAGCTGTTTGTTGGTAAATGCATCACTTGAGAATGGCTGGTCAATTTTCTTATTTTTTTTTTAAGTCATAATAGTCTGAATAATGATAAAAGAGAGCTAAAATATATAATAAGTGAAAGAGCTTTTTTCTATAGGATTTCTGTATGAATTATTGGAATTTAGACTGGACAACATCTGTTTGGTCAGCTAGTATTAAATAATTATGTCTTTTGGTTGAAATGATAAATGAATTATGTTTTAAAATTATGATTTTGATTAATTTTATTTTATACTAATATTCTTATATCCAGACTAATATTATAAATTCGAAAGTAACTCTGTCTGTCTGTCTGTTACCTTTCCACGCATAAACCACTGAACGGGTTTCAATAAAATTTGGCAGAGCTTGCATCCCGGGAAAGGACATAGGACAGATCGACATACCTCGCAGGCGAAGCCACGGGCGGCAGCTAGTTATTTATAATTATATATCATGTAGGTTGTGACAATATTGAGTATACTTGGTACAAGACTAGTCAATGGGCACCAAATTAAAACTAAAAATTTGCTCCTTGAAACGGCCATCTTAGGTTTAATTTCGGTCACATGAAAGTGACAGTGTAATCACAGGTGCAGTCTGCAGTGATGACAATAAAGAATGGACTGGCATGCACTTCGACTTAAGTTTTGTATCATACCTTAACTCTCGTTGAGCCTGATATTAAATCTATATCACAAAACCTTCCATCCCTTTTGAAGTGATGTAAGTTTATAGAAATTTTGTTGGCGTAGTCACAACATTTGTAAGGACGAGCCCCATCTTTGGCCGTGCATTTCTCATAAACATTTGTCGTCATGTCAAATAATAAAATTATAAATAGATGTATCCACCGGAAACTAGATAAAATAGATGACACTGACGGCCATAAAACTATAACATTGTTTATCACATTCGCCAGAGGAATTTCAATGAAGTCATTCTACTTCGTCAAGTTTTTATTTTGACTTTTTGTCCACACTCCACAAATCTACTGGTTTGACTTTGATTGACACTGACAGTCTGAGCTGACATTTTTTTTTTTTTTTTTCCTCTTCGCCCTACTTGGGCAGGCTAAGGTCTTGGACCATACCGCCTCGTCTTCAGTGTTTATTTATTGTCCTTCTTGACTAAAAGTAAGGCCAAAGCCTCGTCTTCAGTTTCAACCTTAATGTTCAAAAGTAAGTAAGGCCAAAGCCTCGTCTTCAGTTTCATCCTTCTTGTCTAAAAGTAAATAAGGCCACAGCCTTGTCCTTAGTAGTTTAAACTTTGTTTTAAATTTATATTAGGCCAAAGCCACGTCTTCAGTATTCATTAGTCAAAATCATAATAATATGGTGTCATATCCGTGTATTCGTCATAAACATTTTGTGAAGTAAGGTCATATCCGAGTCATATCCTTCGATTAAGTGGGCCCGAACGGTTAAATTGCCCATCCAGTGCTGTCAATAAATTCATACAGTCCTATGTATGTACTGTAATTTTCCAGCAAACTTTGAGTGTCGCGCGGGATGCTTGCTGGCGTTTTATATATTTCCAATAATTTATCAACTAAAGGAATTCTTTGTAAATCATAAGCAGGGCATTCAAAAATTATATGATCTAGGGTCTGATCACTTCCTAAGTCACAATTGATACAAACTGGCGATGTTATAATTTTCATTCTGGCTAAATGTGCGTTGAATCTTCCATGTCCAAGTCTAAGACGATTTAAAGTAGTATAAAATTTTCTGCTCTTAGGAAGAACAGATCTGGTGAACCAGGGCGCAGAACCAATGCACAGTGGGGTATTTTGGTAATCTGGGCGGTCATAAGTCAAATTCGTAAAACTGAACGCATGTAGAAACAAGAGGTAGCTCAGTACAGATAATTCATAAGAAAACAAAAATACTAAAATTCTTTCCGGTTCCGCCCAATAAATGCCCTGCAACGGCCAGTCGAAACTGTTCGTTGTAACTAGTGCTCATGCCATTGTTCGGCGACCTATGAGAAATCACATTTTTCCATTGTTTTATTATTACTAAAAATTGTTGTTTAGAGCAAAGTGCAATGGATTTTAACAAACCAGGTAAGCATTTATAGTTTAATGGTATTTAAGTTTAAACTAGATGTAATATAAATACGGTATAAAAAGATAAAATTAATTCGAATAATTTTTATTTTCTTTTGCTGTTTCTAACAAATTCGAAAGAAATTGTTATACTTCCCAAAGTTTCCCGCCAATTTTTTTTTCTGTATCGAATGCCTTGATTTTGTTGCTACACGATTTTGTTGAAACTAGCCACAGAATCACTTGGTTTTGAGAAAAACGAGTGGCAAAACGTTTTCGTTGCTTTAATTGTTTATATGGTATATTGCGTGAATTCGAGTAAACTCTCTTTATAATTTGTTTCAGGTCCAGCAAATGGTAAAGTTATGACTCGTAGGGAGTTGTTTAATAAGATGCAGCAGCAAAATCTTCCGAATATTAACGAAAAACTAGATTTTGTGAAGAGTTACCTACTAAATTATGATGACTACAGAGAGGCTACCATGCCATCCCATGACACCTACCATGCATAAGATCTTAATACATGGGCCCACCGTAATAAAGCACGCCATACTTCCGATAGGTCAACTATCAGAAGAGGCCGCAGAAGCACGAAATAAACATTTTCGTTTATTTCGACAAAGCCGAGCTAGGAAATTTTCAAGGGTCTCTTGCAATCAAGACGTGCTTAACAGATTACTGTTAAGTTCAGATCCATTGTTGACTGGTATGAGACCCTTGCAAAGAAAGAAAACACAGCCTTTTCTCAAAGAAACAATTGACATGCTTCTTCCTGCTGAACCTTACGAAGCACAAGATACCGAGGAGACTGATGAAGAAGAAATTATTGGTTGGAAGTTGGATTTATTTTCGCATACCATTTTCCTTTATTTTTTAGTGTTTCTTGCCAGTTCTCATGCCAAATACAGGTGTTTTGTTCATGTAATGGTCAGAACTTGGTATAGCAACATTTCTTGTCTCTGGAATGTCAACGTCAACAATAACTCTTGCAAGATAATCTGCGTTTTCGTTTCCTGCTACTCCTATGTGGGAGGGTGTCCATATTAAACTTATTGTAAATCCTCTAGAACCAAGATCAGCGTATAAAGTCCGAATCTCATATAAAATATTTCCGGTATTAGCATCCAGTTTCGGGTTTTGTAAGGCCATAAGAACACTCATGCAGTCGGTCACTATAAGCCAAGTTGTGTGACCAAGATTCTTTTCATGTATATACTGCAGAGCTGATAAAATGGCTAGAGATTCTGCTGTAAATATAGTCATGGCTCCAGGTAACCGAACTCCATGTCCAACGGTAAGATGAGGTAGGTATATAGCTAGCGAAGCATTTCTATTGTTTTTGGATCCATCAGTAAATATATGCCTGTACCCAGGGAACTCTGCAATTAACTGATATACGTCTTCTTTACTCCTTAGGTCACGATTAACAGAAATGTCCATGGGCCAGAATTTGCTGATATAATTACCAGAATAACATGGCCATCTGCCTTTACATTTCTCAATTTGATATTGATCATCAATACTGATTAGATTAGAAAAGTCATGAAATATATAAGGGACATTTACGGAATTAGAGGGACTGTATACTCTATAATAAAATAATATTTTCTTTAATAAAGGATGATTTTCAAAAGATAAAAGCTTGAGAATGTATTTGGATTTTAAAAACTGAAATCTTATATTCATAGGAGGAGTATTACACTCAATTTCAAGCGAATTAATTGGAGTTGTCTTCATTGCACCAGTTACACATCTAAGATTGTGGTTTTGAAGAATCGCCAATTTGTGAACCAATCTCTGATCAGCCCCAAAGCATAAAAATCCATATTCAAAATGACTACGGACTAAAGATTTATATAGCATAAGCAAAATTTTTGGATCAGCTGCAATTGACAGTGACTTTATAAAATTAAATGCTTTATTAGCTCTACCTAACAGATAATCAACATACTTAGTCCATGAGAGGTTGCTTGTAAAAATTATACCCAGAAACTTCACTTCATTCACTATTGGAAGAACACTATTATTGTAATAAATATGTAAGTCTATTTCACACTCTCCAAACACTATAACTTTCGATTTTTCTGGACTAATATCCAAGTTTAGATAATGAAAATAGTTCTCTAGCCGAGTTAAAGCTGTGTTTAAAGTACATTCAACAGAACTTATATCTGAACCTGAAGCATAGATAACCAAATCATCTGCAAACTGCAAATTTGCCATATCAAGACCAAGTACAATGTTTAGTCTATATAAATAAAGAAGATAAATCAATGGACTGAGGATGCCACCTTGACATACCCCTTTGTATGAAAAACGTGGCCCTATTAAACGTTTATTCACCTTGACATATACTTCTCTACCATGTAAAAAGTTAAAGATCCATATTATAATTTTTTCAGGGATACCAAGGGCACGAAGTTCACCACACAAAATGTGCAGATTGATATTGTTGAATGCACCCACTACATCAAAGAAGACACCAACTAAATGATTGTCCATTTTATTAGAATTGTATATATCTAATTGCAAATGGGAAATGCTGTCTCGAGTGGAGCAACCGCGTCGAAAGCCAAATTGATTGGATGGTAATAGACTATTACTTTCTATATAAAATTCTAGCCTTTGTTTAATTAATTGTTCAAAGGTTTTTCCCATGCATGATGTTAATGCTACTGGCCTATATGATTCTGCTTTGTGTCTTACTTTGTTAGGTTTAAGTACTGGAATAAGACAGTCTGTTTTCCATTCATTAGGGATGATCAATTCCTGCCAAAGTAAATTGAAAACACTAAGTATGTCAGAAAGTGCCTTAATTGAAACATTTTTCAACATTTTATAAGGTATTCCATCAAGGCCAAAAGCAGAATCACGTCTAGATGATATCGCAGATTTTAATTCCTGAAGAGAAAATGGATAAATTAGATATTCATAATGTACTGAAGCTTTTACTTCATGAGGAATTGATTGAAATGGCCCCTCAACTGTATCTGGAGTATATTTTTTAAGAAAATTGAATACCCAAGGAGAATTAATATTATTACTTGGAGGTGTAAATGTTTTGTTAAATCTTTTTGAAATTTGCCAAACTCTAGATAATGGAGTAGTTCTATTAAATGACTCACATAGAGAAATCCAACTTAAATATCTTTCTCTTTTTAACACTAACTTTTTAAGAGCTTGTAATTTTTTAAATTCAATATATTTTTCCAATGTGGGATTTTGTTTGAATACTTTATAGGCATTCCTAGAGTCTTCTACTGCTTTAGTGCAATTCAAATTCCACCATGGTAATGGAATGCGTTTTTTACGATTATTATTTACTGATGCTGTATCAAAAGATGTAGCAGATCTTATAGTTGATGGTAATGATTTAATAACAGCTAAATTTAATAATTTTATCAAGTGATTATATGACTGTAATGGGTTATCTTGATTAATTTTAAAATCCATTAGCAAACTATCAACACTCTCCTTGTATATTTCCCAATCAACCATATTAAAATTAAAATGTTTTGGTAAATTTGAAGTTTCCATATCATGTGGGATGTTATAATTGTTATTAATAACTAACCTTGTAATTACAGGCAAATGGTAACTACCTAAAGGATCATCATGAACAGACCAGTAACAAGACAATGAAATTGAAGTCGATACTACAGTTAAATCAAGTGCATTTCTTTGCCACCTATCAGAGCCTACAGTAGTCATTTCTCCATCATTTAATAAAACCAAATTATAGTCATTAATGATTTCAAGCACATCTCGGCCGCGTATGTTCACACTATTACATCCCCAAGCCGTATGATGAGCATTGAAATCTCCACCCATCAAGAGAGGACCAGGGATATTGCGAATTAAATTATCAAGCTTATACTTAGTAAATGAAGCATTTCCGGGACTATAAAAACTGACTAATGAAATTTCTTTATTATTGCCATATATTAAACGAATCGCTATATTTTGTATGGAATCGTCATATAAAGTATCTATTTTACTAAATTGTAAACTGTTATGTATTAAAATAGCTACACCATTGTGTGTATTACCTGAGTCTAATCTTACTATATTATATCCTTTAATACTAAATCTCATGTGAGGCTTGAGCCAAGTCTCACACAATAAAGCTACATGTATGTTATACTCATGTAAAAAATACGAAAAAGCATGTTTGTTACTATTGATGCTCTGAGCATTCCACTGTACAATATTTAGCAGATCCATAAAATTAAGGTTTATTTATATTATTCTGAATTTTTGATAATAGAACATCTTTTATGCTTTGAGTGCAAATACTCTTTTCGTTATTTTTATTTTGAGAAATTAATGTTACTATTGTCTGTATTAAAATATTTAAAATTGGTTCTGTTTCAATTAGTGATTTTAATTGTTTAGCAGGACTGGACTTTGAAAGAGATGGAAATGACTTTTCATTGAATAAATCTGCATATGATTTTTTATTAATTTTGTTTTTGTTTTCTTCCACTTTTTGTTGTTTGACTGGGCACTGTGCCGAAATAGCCACATGTTTACCTTGACAATGACAACATGTTGCCTCTGTTGGTGGTACTTGACATTCTTTATAATTGTGGTCCTTTGTACATATGGAACATCTTTGTGAGTTCTTACAAAACTTTGCTATATGACCATACCTTAGACACTTCAGGCATTGTTTTACCGGCGGAATGTACGGACGTACTTCGAATCGCCAGCTGTTGAGGTCTACACTATCCGGTATCGTCGCACACGAGAATGTGATGGACACCGTCTTCGTAGGCTGGAAGGACACCCCCCCTCCTTCTGAAATAGTGCGACGCATGAATCTTCTAATGGAAATAATATTTTTTGTGCTAGTTATTGCATTATAAATGCGTTCGTTGCTCAAGTCAATTGGAACATGCATAATAACACCTATATTTTCCGTAGCGGCTGCAGGAATACTGGCTTTTAATTTATAAGTATCCAAAAATTTACGGTTCAGTAAGGCTGCATTAGCTAAACCAGGACGTTCGAAAATAACGCCAATTTTGTATCGATTCATGCGTAATAATTGTTTTACGCCCTTATTATATTTTTTTATGTTGGTTGAAAGGGACATCATGTCTCTATCACCTATCGGAACTAAGTCAATACTTTCAAAAAATACAACATATTCAAAGTTGCCTCCGTTTTCAGGATATGACCTAATGTAGTCAGGAATCCTGAATTCCCGATACTTATCTTTTTCTGCAGGTAGAGATTCCTCCTCTGAAGAGCTTGATGTTCCACCGTCGTCTTCAGAGGACCCCAATGGTGGAACAGAAGACGAAATATCTTCTTTTTTTCTTTTTTTTGGATTCCCTTTTTTCCCCATCTTGAGAAAAGCAACAAAATGAATTTAAGAATAAATAAAATAATTATTTGAAAATTCGTTTTAAAAAAGGCGCCCTTTCGTTATGAATTTCCCGCGCTTTTTTCCTCTGAGCTGACAGTTACATTTTACTTGACACATTGTCATTTTTTTTTTTTTTTTTTTCCGCAAAAGCCATTAAACGAAGAGAAGAAGAAGTCATTTTTTTTTTTAACTAACTTCCAAAAAGGAGGAGGTTCTCAATACGGATGCGGATACGGTTCGTTTATCTAAATTTTTTTGTCAGCGTAATAAAATTGTCAGTCTTCTTCTTCTCTTCGTTTAATGGCTTTTGCGGAAAAATTGTCAGTATTATACTGACACCGGTTTAACTTGTGACAGTGACAAGTCTCACCTGACTGCAACCTGGTGCAAACCATGGAATTAGTATAAACTGAACTAGCTCTTCGCCCGCGACTTCGTCATGAATTTCGTACTTTTCCTTTGGAACTTCGACGCTACTCCATCCCCTATATAGCATAGTTTTGCAAAATTAACTAGCTTTGTTATTTGCTTATGTATTTTTGATAAGTTTATGTAGCCGAAGGAATGAGATTCATATTCGTGCCAAGTTTCAAGTTTGTAAACCCAAGGTTAAAAATTTTCATGCAAACGAATTTCCTTCTCTTTCACCCTCTTAAAGAGTAGATTTTCAGGAAAATAATTTTTATGCTACGTACATACATACGTACCGCGTACGCAGTTTCGTGATTTCAAAACTTCACGTTCACACCCAGACTTGAATATCGCTATTCCCTAGCGTGTTATGCACTACTTTATCTGAGGTTATGCAGGTATTCGGCTGTTAAAATATGTGTTTAGACATGAGGTTTTTTGACAACTAAAGTGGCTACGCCTTAAGGTCATAGCACGCGTATCAACTCGGAAATTGATCGTCACCGTATCTTTGTATGAAACTTCCTACTGCAACACACACTTATCGGAATCGTAACGTAATCGCCTCGTCTCGGGAGAAGCTCACGAACCGCGATATGGTGCGTGGTTAATTTGCAGTTCCCGCGCTTACGGCTCGCCGTCCTCGCGCTTACGTCTCGCGTCTCTCCGTATCCGAGCTTAGTTCTGTTCGTCTACCCTTGCCCCTCTCACCCCTCCCGTCACCTGCCTGTAGCACCATCAACCAGCAGTCGGCGAGCCGTAAGCGCGGCGTCGCCTAGCCGTAGCCGAGTCGACGTATCGGAGCTTCTGATTCACTTTGGTTACGTGCTTATGTTAGATTACTTGTTCAAGTAGAGTAGACAGTAGGTAAAAGGAAAAATTTTATTAAGATAAAATGCGTGTATTTGAAATACATAAAAACAAGAGAAGTGAAGTGACATACATATTTTTTGTCATTACATAATGGCCAGGGTGTGCTTATTAAACGAACGACTAAAAAGGTTTTAACACCTCCCCGTAATATGGACACCCTGTATATGGAATAGGAATTTACAGAGAATATAAAACATCATAAATCAAAGTTAACTAAGCACTTAACACTAACACAAGGAAAAAGAACATCCTGTACACACCTACCTATCACTCACTATATAACACAACTATATACATACCAATAATAAAAATAAAAAAAAAAACATTGTTCAAAATCTACACTAAACTAAACCTAAGAGATTTGCACATCTAGCATGTTTAATTCTTGGTAATGGTTTTGTGAGAATATCGGCAATGTTATCATTACTTGGTACATATTTCAGGGTTAGGTTGTGATGTGCAAGTGAGTCTCGAATGAAATGGTGTTTGATGTCTATGTGTTTAGTGCGTGCGTGATATGTGTTGTTGTGAGCCAGTTTAATTGAGCTTTGATTGTCTGAGTGAATGACGATAGGATGAATGATGGCGAATATCTCTGAAATGAGCGATTTTAGGTATATTGCCTCCTTGCAAGCTTCCCCGAGAGCCATATATTCAGCTTCTGTCGTGGAAAGAGCGACTGTGCGCTGCTTGCGCGCTTCCCATGAGATGGGAGCTCCACTCATAAAGAATATGAATCCTGTGAAGGATCGCCTATCTATTATGTTATTCCCATAGTCCGCATCGGCATACCCTGTTGGGTAGGACTGACCTGGTTTGTATAAAAGTTTGAGGTTTACAGTCTCCTTAAGGTACCGAAGAACTCTCTTAGCGGCTCTCCAGTGCACCTCCCCGTAATGTACGTTGAATTGAGACAAGTACGAGACTGCATGTGCAATGTCTGGTCGTGTACATATGGAAACGTACATTAATGAGCCGATAAGCTCTTGATAGGGGACTTCAATATTTTCCTCTTCTTTGTCAGGTAACGAAAGTTTTATGCCGGGTTCCAATGGTGTAGTCACGGGAATAGCGTCATTCATGCCAAACTTGTGTAATAGCTTTTGAATATATTCAGTCTGATCTAGAGTTATGCAACCTTCCTTTTGGATAACTCTCATTCCGAGACAGTCCTTAAGAGGACCAAGATCTTTGACAGTGAATATTTTCTTCAGATGATTCTTGAAATTCTCTTTCATTTTAGCATTATTGCCAAGTAAAAAGAAGTCATCGACAAACACTGCGACAACGAAGAAGTCATTACCTTCTCTTTTGTAGTAGAGGCAGTGTTCTGTCGTGGCTTGAGTTAGGGACAATGTTTCCATTGCTTCACACACCTTTTTGTTCCACTGGCGTGGAGCTTGCTTAAGGCCGTAAAGGGACTTCTTGAGAAGACATACTTTGCCCTTTGGATTTGTTGAAAAACCTTCAGGTTGTTCCATATAAATCTCCTCTTCTAAGTCTCCATTTAAAAAGGCAGTCTCCACATCAAGGTGTTCTACTTGCAAGTTGTTTTGGACAGCAACTGCTATTAATAGCCGTACTGAAGACAGTCTAGCGACAGGAGAAAAAGTTTCGCCGTAGTCCACACCTGCTACTTGGGTGAACCCTTTTGCTACTAGCCTGGCTTTGTATTTAGTTATCTGACCCCTTGTGTCCTTTTTAATTTTGAATACCCATTTGCTCTTTGTAGTTTTCCTATCGGAGGGTCGGTCAACTAGGATCCATGTTCCATGCTTCATCAATGAATCATACTCAGCCTTCATAGCTTCTAGCCATTTTTCTTTTTGGGGATGATCTGTAATTTCTTTATAAGTCTCCGGTTCCAGGTCTGAAGTCATGAAGAGGCCACACTGACTATATCGTTTGGGAGGATGTCGTTCCCGAATAGGGTATCTCCTTTCGATGGTTGGCTCTTCACTGGGTTCAGCGTCGGGAGCGCCTGGTAAAACTTCAGGGGTTACAGGATCATGTAGGGCTGTCGGGTGATCAGAAGATGACACTGGTAGTGTCTCTGGCTGTGAATGAAGCTGCGTTTGCGAATCTAGTTGGTCCTCATCTTGAATGGGTACAAGGATTTCTTGCCATTGTGGCGAGGGTAGCGTCTCGCTGGAAGAAGAATTTTGGGACTCTATCGGCGTTTTGTCCTCTATGAAGACAACATCTCTAGCGACTATGATCACTCGAGGATTTTCGGGATTTATGAGACGGTATCCTTTGCTTTCTGTAGCATAACCAACGAAAAATACACTTTTGTGTCTTAGAATCTAGTTTTGTACGTTTTTCTTTAGGCACAAGAACGTGAGCTTCGCAACCAAAAACTCTTAAGTGAGATAAGTTGACTTTGTTTCCCTTCCACAGTTCTTCAGGTATTTTGTTGTTCAAGGCTTGCGTTGGTGTACGGTTCTTGAGATAGATAGCCGTATTTACCGCTTCTCCCCAATACGCCAAGGGTAGTTTTGAGTCTTGGAGCATTGATCGAGCTTTTTCGATTATCGTCCGGTTTACACGTTCGGAAACTCCATTCTGTTGAGGTGTGTACGGGATCGTGGTTTGATGCACGATGCCATTTTCCTTAAGAAAGGTACACATATCGTTATTTACATATTCACGACCATTGTCCGAACGTAGGACTTTTATTCTTTCACCGGTTTGATTTTCTACTAAATGTTTAAACTCTACAAACTTTGCTAAAACTTCGGCTTTTGTTTTCAAAAGATATCCAAAAGTTTTGCGACTGAAATCGTCTGTAAAAGTCAGTAAGTACAAAGCTCCACCCCACGAGTGCGTACTCATAGGTCCGCATAAATCCGAATGGATTAACTGTAGGACTTTGCTCGATTTACTTTTAGAGTTTTTAAACGGTTTTTTAGCTAATTTACCTTGTAGGCATGGAACACACTTTTCGGTGTAGCTACCGTTGTAATTTAAACCGATAGATTTATTTTTAAGTATATTCATACTTTTTGCATTTAGATGACCAAGACGCCTGTGCCACAGCATTGCAGACTCTTTGGTCGAAGAATACAACGCTTGAGAACTACTCAGATCCAACCTGTATATTCCTTTATGGTTTGATCCTGTAGCAATGACAGATCCTGTCACTTGACATCCGCCCCTTTGGATGATGCTTGCGCCTTTCGATGTAAACAAAACATCGAAGCCTTTTTTAACTAAATTGCTTACAGATAAAAGATTTGTAGCGAGGCCAGGGATATATAGAACATCACTAATTTTATTTACACTATCGGAAATACGAATATTTACAGTACCTTTACTATGGCTTAGTAATTGCTCCTGGTTAGCAACTGTAACAGGGGTGACGTGGGATGACATGGTTGCATACCAATCTTTCCTGTTACTCATATGGGAAGTTGCGCCAGAGTCAATATACCAATCTTGAGAACCTGAGGAAGGAATGTTAGAAAAACAGGATGAAAGTGTGAATTCGGATGTATAATGTGTAGAAGTGTTAACCGAAACATTTTTGTCTTTCTTCTGTCTGAGCTTTCTACATTGCGACACTACGTGACCTAGTTTTTTACAATAGGTACAGAACTTCTTCTTCTCGTCCTTCGTTTGTAGCGCTGCACTGACAGGTTCTCTGGTGGTAGTAGCTGTTGCGGTGCGCACGTCTTCTTTTAGAAGTGCTGTCACCACATTTTCCGATGATATCTTCGTGTTGGAATGTTCAAGAGCCATGACGAGTGGATGAAATCTTTCTGGAAGTCCAGCGAGCATGATAATGCCGAGGAACTCATCGTCCACTGCTGCTCCTATTCCCTGAAGCTCTTGCTGCGTCGATAACGCCTTGTTGACATACTCTTGTATATTTCCTGTGTATGCATTTCCTAACAGACTCTTCATTAGTGCTAATCTCCTTGTCAGTCCGCTGTCGGCGTAGGCCTTTTTCAAACAATTAAAGGTTTCGAATGCAGTTTTTGCTGACCTTAAGACTGGATAGACCGACTCGTCACACGTGAGGCAAATCTTAGCTCGTGCCTTCGCGTCTTTGCGCGTGGCGATGGGATCGGCGGGATCGACCGCTTGTATTACAACGTCCCATAAGTCGACATCCGTCAGATAGCACTCCAAACTAAATGCCCATGTGTTGAAGTTATGACCATTTAGCTTACTAATGCTTAATGCATTTGTCATATTTGAAGAATTTGTTACCTCTGTACTGGTTTCTGCTGCTGACTTCTGCACCGTGGTGGACGTTGGAGGGACCATAACCACTTGTTCAAGTAGAGTAGACAGTAGGTAAAAGGAAAAATTTTATTAAGATAAAATGCGTGTATTTGAAATACATAAAAACAAGAGAAGTGAAGTGACATACATATTTTTTGTCATTACATAATGGCCAGGGTGTGCTTATTAAACGAACGACTAAAAAGGTTTTAACAAGATTGATGCCTGTTTGACGACGAGGAGAAAGGCGATACAGTAACGATCCCTTTCCGAGTTGATATAATGTGCTATGACCTTTAGAAGTGTGAAATGTGATCTGTCATTCATCAGAGTTACCAACTCTGGCCTATCATACGATGTTACGTTATCTTGGCCTTATCATACGATACGAAACTATAATTTCTACGTAGCAACACTGTTGTCATTGTCAAATGCCATTATGCCAGTTTGCCACTGTGACACTGACTGTCAATGATATGATATGGGTGATGTTTTGTTAGCGTACTAATTTAGGTTTTAGGACTACTTGTTCAGATTGTTAAAAGTAAATTAATATTTAACTACAGAATAGGGAGACATAAAAATATGTTAAATAAGGTTTTACTTTCTTCCGATGTTGCGTTGGTTTGTGTCCAACATGCGCTGTCCACAGAAAAAGAAGAAATTATGGGCCTCCTAATTGGAGAGGTAAATATCTACTAAATTCTATTAACTGTTGTTAAGTATAACTACTTGCTTACTATTTTTAAATTACCGAATCATTAACAGGTCCATAACAATGGTACTTTGGTTTCAATTGTGTCTTCCGTAATACTACGACGCTTAGATAAAAAACCAGATCGTGTTGAAATATCTGAAGAGCAGTTGGTACAAGCGACATTGCGTGCCGAAGCGTTAGCAGCTGAAGTTAACAGACCCCTACGCGTCGTTGGATGGTACCATTCTCATCCTCATATCACTGTGTGGCCCTCACATGTTGGTAGGTTACACTGCTTATATTATTTTATAATAATAATTAAGTATACCTACTAACATGAATACATTTTTTCAGATCTTGCTACTCAGTCCATGTATCAAAGAATGGACACAAGCTTTGTTGGAATTATATTTGCAGTATTCCTTACAGATCAGACAACAAAAGCTCCTTCGGTAAACCCCAATTTTCTTCATATCTCATGAAAATTATTTATACAGGGTGTCCAGTATTAATTAATAGTGCTGATAGAAAGTAATTACTATCATATAAAAAAAATATGTTTTTGGAAAGGCCATTAGTTTTTATAAAAGCCTTTGGGCTCCACACACAAGGCCAGTTTATGAGTTATTACACAAAGCCAGTATACTGAACTGTGAAAATGTATTTGTAGTTGTACATCCTCTTAGACAATTGCCACAGCCAATGACAGGACAGACCTATCAACTGATTCACAAACTGGCCTCTTGTCCTAAGCTCATAAACCATGATAAAAAAAACATATTGCACTTCCATGAATTCAATGTATTATTTTTTTTGCAACCCAATTGTAATGTTACTTATTTCCAGATTCAAATTACTTGTTTTCAATCTATTAATGATGGTTCAAGTCAGAGTAGGAAAGAAATTGAAATGGAAATATTAAATAATAATGACTCTTTATTGTCAAACAATTTTGAGGTAAGTACAGATGAGGATTATACTATTTGTTGTCACATGATAATAACCATTTTAGTGAATTGAATTTTATCATCATAGTTTTATACATTGCCAAACTTAATTGCATATATGTAATTGGATTTGGTTAAACTCAGTGGCAATTTTTTTTTTCTGGAAGCAATATTATCTTTGATTGTATTCTAATGTAATTAATTTAATTTTAAGACATTAACTCAATTGCCTGCAATATTAAAAGAGGAAGAAGATGAAGCCTACAATAATGAGGCTGGGCCAGACGAAACTGATGATATAATAAACAAACAACATAATGCAGCAGTTAGAACTATTGCAATTGGACACATTGTTGATAAGGTAACAATTATAATAAAGTGTGAATGGTAAAACAATTGACACTACTGAGAGATGCAACCATTCTAAATCTAACATGCAACAAATCTGTACATGTTCAGTGTGGAAAGTAGAAGTGGGCCCTAAAGGTTAAATACTTTAAAGGCTTTGTTTATGACATCCGGGTGGGCACCCTCATGCAAGCCCGCATGAGTGAGATTAGCGTGTGTGATGCACCCGCAAATTCCCTGGGTACCGCATGCGCGTGGCATGCACGACAGTACGAAAGACGAAAGACGGTACGAAACGATAGGATTCGGGCGGCGGCCGCGCATATTGGCCAGAAACACACGCGGACACCAATCCACATAATAATATGATATATGCCTTATGTGTATTGGTATATCAATACCGTAACCGTAGGTGTCGTTAGGTTCGCATTTTCGTTGTTTGCCACCGACTTATTTTTCAATTTGTAGTGTCTTATTTAGAAGTTGGTTGTGTTTTTTTTTGTAAAAACGTTTTTATTTTTCAATTTTATACTTACCCCACACGAATTCGTATAATACTACTTGCTATGTAAATATCAGTAACAGGAAGTTATTAAAACATCAGAATATAAACTAAGTGGCAAAAGTTAATAAAATCCTCTGAAGCATACCCTAACCATTAAGAAAATAATTTTTGAAATCGATTTACAATTGCCGGAGATGTCGCGTTACAAAAACTTACAGCCGAATTGAGAACCTCCTCCTTTTTTCAAGTCATTTAAAAAGTAATAAAAAGTAGGTGCTTACGAAGGACTTTTAAACTTGTATTAATAATAAAAAACGCTAGTTTGCTGAATCATATAGTGCAGATGAATTTTATCTCAACTCAGCCTATCGCAGTCGCTGGACATAGACCTCCAGGCTGCGCCACAACAACCTGTCCTGCGCCTTCCGCATCCAATCTGTCCCGGCGCCCTTGCCGGTACGCGGTCTCCACTCACCACTAATCTATCTAATGATATAAATTATGTTAAGGCGAAAGCGCCAGGGTAGCCCGCGAAATTCATTTTTTTTTAGGTTTTTTGCAATTTGCTGGTCAGTATTAAGTTGTACGTTGATTAATATATGAATCGCGGCCGTAACAAATATGTATTTACAGAATTATAATCTTTAAAGTCTTCAACACAACTCTCTAAGACCACGTAAGTCCAAAGAATAACTGTTTCATGAAATCATCATTCTTTGGACTTACGTGGTCTTAGAAAGTTGTGTTGATGACTTTAATGATTATAATTCTGTGAAATTTGTTACGGCCGCGATTCATATATTAATCAACGTACAAGTTAATACTGACCAGCAAATTGCAAAAAACGTAAGAAAATTTGAATTTCGCGGGGTACCTTAGCGCTTCCCCCTTAAGGCACTACCTCGAAAATAAATCGTAGCGACTGATCTACTAAGCGAGCGAAAGTGATGCAATTACATTTGAAACGCAAAAGAAAAGAGTTGGCTATAATGTGCGTGCGCTCGGAATAAAACGACGTATGTGCCAAAACGAATTTACTCATTTTTTAACAAACTAAATGAATTAAATTTAAAACTACGAGGGTCATTCAATAAATACTTAGCCTACAAAAAGTAAACGATAGTTTTGGAAAAGTGGCAATTTATTTTTCAACATAGTCTCCTTTTAGTTCGATACACTTAACCCAGCGATGCTCCAACTTTTTTAACCCGTCCGAAAAATAGTTTTTGTCAAACTCTGCAAAATAGGCCTCCGTGGCGGCGATGACCTCCTCATTTGATCCATATCTATTCCCGGCGAGTGATTTTTTCAGATTAGGAAACAGAAAGAAGTCACAAGGGGCCAAATCTGGAGAATACGGTGGATGGGACAGCAATTCGTAGCGTAATTCGACCAATTTGGCCATGGCAACGGCAGACGTGTGAACCGGTGCGTTGTCGTGGTGAAACAGCACTTTTTTCTTCGCCAGATGGGGTCGTATTTACTTTAATTCGGCGTCGAATCGGCCCAATAAATCGGCATAGTAAAGCCCTGTAATTGTTTTACCCTTCTCGAGGTAATCGATGTAGATCACACCTTGTGAATCCCAGAAAACGGTGGCCATAACTTTTCCGGCCGATTTTACAGTTTTCGCCTTCTTTGGAGCACGTTCCCCGGTCTGGATCCATTGTTTTGATTGCTCCTTGGTCTCTGGCGTATACCAGTGGATCCAGGTTTCATCGACGGTCACAAAACGACGCAAAAACTCCGCTGGATTCCGCTTAAACAGCGCCAAACACGTCTCCGATGTGGTCTCACGGTTGCGCTTGTTTTCTGGTGTGAGTAAACGCGGCACCCATCGCGCCGACAGCTTTCTCATGCCGAGTTCATCGTGAAGAATATGATGCACTGTTCCTTCTGAAATGCCTACAGTCTCAGCTAGCTCGCGAACCTTCAATCGGCGATCTGCCAATACGAGATCATGGATTTTTTTAATGTTTTCCTCCGTAGCAGCTGTTTTCGGTGCACCTGGACGTGGTTCATCAAAAACCGACGTACGGCCACGTGCAAACTCGTTGAACCAATTCTTGACGGTGGCCATCGATGGAGAAGAGTCACCGTACACAGCATCCAAGCGCTCTTTGATTTCGATGCGCGTTTTCCCTTCCAAAAATAGGAATCGAATCACCGAACGATATTGCTCTTTTTCCATTTTTGTAAAACCGATCGACACGTTCGCTTCCATAAGTTGTCAAATTAAAACAAATGAAGTGATTGGAATGAAAATTTGAAAAAAGAATTATTAAAGAATGTGCTACACTGTGGTAAAACTCTTTTGAAACTACAGCGCCCTCTGGCGATGAGGCTAGGTACTTATTGAATGCACCTCGTACTTTGAGTAAACTTTGATATGATAATTCTCTATGTTTTAAACTAAATTCCATTGAATAACTCTTAGGCGTTACGCCGTGATGTCGAAAAAAGTAAAAAAGTAGATATAACTTTGCAATTTTTTTGTATCAAGATAAATTCATTGAATCGTGTATTCCTTTTACATGATACTAGACCAAAGTGTAAAAAAACATATACCAAAATGGTAAATCCCTATTCCACATACTTAACTCACTTAAATGTCTCGCTAGTGGTGGCTTGTGTGTTGGATCATTAAGTTTCCTTCAAAATGGTCGAGTTGAATGATGCTGATCCTTTCGTCATGATCGTGAACGGGGGCCGTCAGTAGGGAGACTGGTCATCTCTTAGCTGCCACGGCTTATTTTAATTTCTGAACTAACGTGCATGTCTACATCGTTCTCACATGTATAATTTATTATGTAAAAAAGATTTTGTAACAATTTTATGATTTAAAAGAGTGTTCTTGAGTTTCTTGGCAATTCTTTTACGGTACCTATTTAGGATACTTCCCCCCTAGTATAGTATAAAACAAAGTCTCTTTTCGTACACACTTTTGTAATTATAAAATGGATTTTGATGCGGTTTTCACCAACATTGTGCATTCATATTTCATGGTTGTATGTTTTATACACAACAGTTTCATAGAATTTCGTTTCACATAATTTTTTCCCATATTATCATTTCATAGAATAATCAATAATTATGCAGAATAGTTAGTTTGAAAAAATTAAATCATAGGTTTTTGTTATATTCTATGTTATGAATATCGATTCATATCATAGAATATAACAAATCAAATATTCTTTATCCTCATATTGTTTAGTTATTAAAAAACTTATTACCAAGAAAATCATTTTATCGAATGAGTTTCTAAATGGTTCAATTCGTGGGGAAGATCACGTGGCGGGTCTAAGTTGGTTTACAAGCAATAATAATAAGACGTAGTTGACTTCTATCTACTTACAGGGCTGCAGGGTTTAAAGGAATCTAACCTAACCCAAGTCGGGGTGCCCCAAGTCCCGAGATCGCTTATAGAAACCATTATTTTTATAGTTCATTCAAATATCGTGGAAAAATATACAACAAACAATATTCATTAAAAAATAATTCTACTGTTTGATTAGTTTGTTAAATAAAAAAACGTGATTATAAAATTCATTGAATTGTTTTTCTGTGAAATATGTTTCATTCAAGTAAATAGTCGTTGTAACAATAATATTCGAAATAAACATACTTACACACACACACAAGGACCAAATATTATATGAAACATTTTCTGTGAAACGAAATTCTATGAAATTTCTGTCTGCGAAACAGGGTTCAAACACTAAAACTCGACTTCGAAAAATCACGCTCTAAAAAGTATAAAACAAAATAAGTTTAAAAACTAAAACCCGACTAGGTACTGATAAGGATGAAACAAGAAAGTACCTTCCCGTGGTCGCATACCGCTGTACTAACATACTTATAAGCTATTAGCATGCGACCACGGGAAGGTACTTTCTTGTTTCATCCTTTTCAGTAGTCGGCTTTGTTTTTAAATGTTTTTTTTCGTACATTCAGAAGTCAGTTTATACTGGTTGTGTAGCCGTGCGTACATTGCAAATTGCAAGTACCTAATAATACAAGGCCTAATTGAAATAATTGAAAAAAAATTGCTGATCACATTTTGTTTAGATATGCGAACATGAATGTATAGAGCAGTGGATTTTTTTTCGCGATTTCATGTTCTCCCATAATAAAAGTTGTTCATAGTGTCGTCATTAAAAAAAACCTCAACATTGAAAACGTGTGTACAGCGTGCATTCCTTTTCAGGTTTTCAGTTATTTCGAATACACCTCAAGTTTCATACCACTAGAGAAACAAAACAAAGTATGACCAGAAAGTATGATTCGGAATGACCTTAACAAGGCAGGAGAGGCTTTGATCTGTAGCTAGGCTTAAAACAAAAATGCAAATTCCCTACTACCACTTGCGGATTTTATTGAATCAATCAAAAATCAATGTCATTTTTGGCACGAGAATCGGTTGCTGTAATATATAACCTTCAATGTGTAAAATGTTTAAAACCAGTTTTAATGCTAAAAGTCTACTCCGGAAAAAGTATGCTACAGTGGATAGATATTTAGAATATTGAGCTCTAGATTTTAAAATTAATATGTAGATCATGAATCTACAAGGTAAATCGAAAACGGACAAACTATTCGAGTTTCACAGATATTTAATTTACAACATAATTATAAATAAAAAAACAAATGTTATTTTATTGAACTGGGTGAATCCAAACTTATACTACTTAGTAAACACAATCTAATATCTAGTATTCTTTCAGATGTCCAGGCCTATGCTAGAGGGTCTTGTAGCAAGGAACACTCTTAACACAATACGCTTGAAAGCATTAAAAAGACAACACCAGGAAATGATGTCTAAGCTAGAAAATATGTCTTGTAATGTTTAAGATATACTCTTCATTAAATGATGGCTGCTGAACTACATTTGAATGTTCAATTTCTAGCTATTTCGCTATTTGATCAAGAAGTCATTACTGATTTATTTGAATGTTTCAATTATTCAATCACCATAAAATGAGCGGAGTATAAAAATACTACTTTACCATTTATAATTATATAATAAATAACTGCTTATGAAAAATGATATTTTTCTGTTTACAATTATTAAGGGTTGAATGTGTTAGGTTAAATCATTCTGATCAATCATTTCGAAACCATCAGATGAGTCTATACTTGAAAGTCGGTTCCTTTTAGTTTCAGCTGATTCCGTTTGAATAATATTTGCAACTGCTCCAGTAATATTCCAGAATGCATTATATGCAGAGCTGCTCCAGGTACTGGCTGGTTCTACTACCTCTAGAGTAGTTTTTAATTTCACCTGCTCTTTTTGTTGATCTAAAACAATAAGATGTATCTAAATTAACAACAATTGAATTATATTTATTTTTATATAGGCTTGGAACTTCCTTTTAATTGTAATGAAATAAATTTTAGTATTATTGTTTCAAAACATGCTGATATTGTGTCAGTATCTTACAGTTTTGCATTTTCTTCATCTACAAAACAATCACTCATAGAACTTGCCTAGAGGTATATATTCATCTTCACTGGTGTCAGAAGAATCTACATCCTTTTCCAGAGTTTGCATTTTTTCCATGGAGAAATTTGTAACTAATGAGCTGCTGTTGTCAGAGCTGTCACTGCACTCAGCCAGTGGAACATCTTCAGGTTTCCAATAATCTATTAATCAATATAATTTATATAAATCTTATTATGATAAACCTTGAATTGCTAAAGATGCTACCTTTTGGAATGGGCGACTAGAATCAATTCTATTTGTTGTAATTTCTGACGTTCAAAAGTGCCATTTATGTGCCTATTGAAATAAATACATTGACTTTGATGAAAATGTGTTAAAAGTATGTGAAAAATCATAATAATTTATTCATATTTTATTTTACCCCTATTTTTTTCATGTTTGTATACTACTAGATGTAATTATTATGAAATATGATGATACTGGATGGATATGACAGGGTCCAATAAGTAAATTCTTCTCTTTTGTACTTAAAATGTCATCAGCAAAATTCTTTTATTACTAACTAGCTTCTGCCCGCGACTTCGTCCGCGTGAAATTTCTTGTTTCCGACCCACGCCGTCGCATCGCATCGCCTGCCCGCGCTGTCACTTCGTTTTCGCTTAGCGATCTTTCTGACTTTTATTCTTTTTGCTCGGCTCCTAAGGGTTATAGCGTGATGTTACATAGCCTTCCTCAAGAATTAGGCTAGCAAATGTAAAAATATTTTTTAAAATCGACTCCGAGAAAAATCCGACCGATTAGCGCGTTCAGACAAACAAACTCTTCTGCTTTATTATTAGTATTTACAAATTCATCTTAAGATACGAAAATATGAAATATTATTTATTATCTTCGTCGTGTGTGACAGTCCATTGAATTGTATGGCGAGCGATATTGTATCTTAAGATAAAATATTATAGTATCTTAGCCGTGTGCAGCGCCCCTTAGTGAACTCCACTGCGGGTGACGTAACCTACGACAAACTTATTATTTGCGGTTGGTACAGTAATCGGGTCTAGGGATCGAACCGCAAAATTAAGTTTGTTTTTTGTTGTGTATACTTTTCCGGGATAAAAAGTACCCAGTGTGGTGCCCAGGATATTAAAGAATAATTAAACCAAGTTTCATCGTAATCTAACCGGTAGTTTTTGCGTGATGCCTGAACAAACAGACAGACAAAAAATTTTTAAATCACATTTTTGGGTTCGGTGTCGGTATAGTAACACCCCCTGCCATTTATTTTTTTGATATTTTCAATGTACAGAATTTTCACTTCTACAGATTTATTATAAGTATAGATGAGTAATGTAATGATGTAATAATTTAAGTAAGGATGAGGTCATGTATGTACTTACCATAAATTTGTTTCTCATCTATACTTGGAACAGGATCAGGTTCAATGGACAGTAATTTTATGTTAACTTCAGATACTTCCGGTATAAGACCTTCCAATTCAAAGTCAGATTCTGAAAAATTAAAAAAAAGTAAAATTGTTACAAAGTTGAAATTATATTTTCTATTATTAATAAATAAAGAAATAATTAGTTACCTAAGTCTTGTCTCATATTCTTGCATGATTTAATTACAGGTAATATCACTTTGTAAAAAATACATATAAACATTAGCAATAAGTATGTTAGTAGATAGCCATTAATATATTTCCCAGTGAGAAAAACTATTATCAGGTTGATATTCATTAATAGGAAAGCCTGGAACAGAAAAAAAATATGTTCAACTAAAAATGTAATTGATAGAATTTTTATGTAATTTCTACAATAATAAAATGGTTGTTTCATCAAAGAAGGTTACATCACACTATCACACTAATATTATAATTTGTGAGTATGTTTATTACTTCTTCACGCACAAACGGCTGAACGGATTTGGATGAAATTTGGCACACAGATAGTTTATAGCTAGGATTAACACACAGGATACTTTTTATCCAGGTATTCCCATGGGATCTACACTTATGCGGGTCAAACCGCGGGGTGCAGCTAGTAATATAATACATAGGAGTTCGGGTGTGTCATTGCGATTTCAAAGACTGACAGTAAGTTCAACAACAAGTTTTAACCGAAAACCAACTAAACCTAACCTTCTTTTTTATCGTGGAGAAATGCTCATGCATACTGCACTACCACGGGGAGATAGTGCAGTTATGTGGGACTCTAACCCACTAAAACTCCGCGGTGTCCTCTGCCGCTTACGGCGGGAACACGGGCACGCGTTAGCACTCATCCGTGAACCCTCCGCGGCTGTCCGCTGCCGGACCCTCCTATGGGGAGTACTCCCCATCACCGGCCATCATCACCAGGGACCAAACCAGCATATGGGCGCCAGACGATCCCGTGTCTGGGCACCCTTGGTCCCTCTGCGACGGGTCAGGTCATTGGCCCCGGCGCCTGCCAATTTTGGGCTGCAGAGGATAGGGAGAGTGGCCAACGTAATACCAACACTCCTCCTCCCCTGCAGCCCCACCGCGTCCGCCATCACACGGTTGCGACCCCGCCAAGGCCGCGGAAGGTAGAGAGAGCGGCGCACCGCAATACCGGCACTCCTCTTCCGCCGCGGCCTCCAACCCTCAGCCGCGATGCTCCCGATACGACATCGCGGCCCGCCTCAACTGCGATGTCGCCCAAGCGGCACCGCAACCTACTTTTGGCCGCTACGTCGTTGGCTTGTCAGAAAAAGCCCTGACGAGCGGCCCCTCGGGTTCGTCCACCGCCCATCCGCATCGCTGTCGACTGGTACCCAAGAGACTGGCGGCATTACCACGTTATATGGCGATGCTTAGCCACTGGCCAAGGTAAAAGCCAGCCTTTGGGTCATGGGAAGTGTCAACCAGCCATTTCGAACGTTCTTTAAAAAGACTATGAGCACTCGGACCCCACGGCTCGAGGGTTTCAACCCCAAATGGCTCGAAAATATAATTTCCGATAAGGTTATTATATTTTCGCCGGTTGAGGTTTTCCACAGCCGCAGCAGCAGCGCCAGCACAGCATGCCGAGTCAGGAAGATGGGATGGCACAAGAGTATCGACACATGTTGCGTCCCACACTAAAGGCCTACCGACCTTCCATGAAAATAAAGACATACCCTCCGGTCTCTTGCCATTGTCGCGTGCCAAGCCTTTGGGTTCTAATACAGCTGGAACGCCGACGGTGACAAGAGCTCGTTGAATGATGTCATTAATGTTCACGTGGCGCTCTAAGCGACCCGCACTTCGGCTGCAAGGCAGGCCATGGTGTCCGAGACTGTTGACATCTTCGCCACAGTGACAGCGATGGGGAGAATTTTTTATTAGTTTGCTATATACAAAAAACGTGATTATAAAATTCATTGAATTGTGTTTCGGTGAAATATGTTTCATTCAAGTAAATAGTTGTTGAAACAGTAATATTCGAAGTAAAAATTTTTGGGCGACTATAGTCGCCCATAAATTTTTAGCGTTGAGCATTAAGTATCATGTATATGAAACATTTTCTGTGAAACTAATCATATATATCGACCCAATAATCATAGAAGAGTCCTAAAAAAATATAAAAAAAAAAGATTCTAGCCAAACACATAATTATTAGGCTCCTTTTTTTTAAATTGGTTAAAAATGAAAACAAAGTGAGAAAAACAATGAAATGAGTTACAAACACAGTATTCTTGAAATCATACTATTATAAAATAATCTTTAGTCAAAGTTTTAACTGAGCTCGTCAGTAACACCAAGGTATTGCAGACCTTTTATGAAAAGTTGGGGTGAATCAAATTTTCTCACCCATTCGTATATGAGTGTGTACAAGTTGCAGATACCTGTTATACAATAGATTTAAATATTGAATATTATTTTATCTTAACTATGTTGAACACTACATGTGCCTTCAAACACTTTAGTAATTTAGTATGGGAAGTCTAACAATATTCATTGTGTTGACTATGGCATGGAAGTAAGAGTAACCTTTCTAATAGGTTGCAGATGAGGCTAAATTTTTATACAACAATAACCTTACTTAATCAAAGTAATACCATACTACAAAACATAAATACAATATATCTATTGTATCCAAATATTGATATGCAAATACTTACTTTGGTGTGATTTGTTTCTCTTAGATACAAGTAATCATTACATCTGCTTTGCAGCCACAGTTTAATTTGTGTTGCTGCTGAATTTAGTTGGTCTCCATGACTGGTTAGCCGTTTTAAACATGAAGTTCTATGTTTGTGTTTTAACCAGGTCTCAAATGCATCAATGATTACCACTGCTGTGGATGAACCCAAAAAGAATTCTAAAAGGTTGACTTGTCGGTGAACACTTACACTGACAACAAACAGAATAATTATTGAAAATACTTAAAAAATACTGCAGATACATGCTTAGGAAATATTGGGTTATGTGAATACTTACAAAAATATAAGATTAAGAATAAACATAAATGACAAAGACATCCACATTTTTCTCCAAAACAAAAAGTCTTCAAGTATGCCAATAAACGCTGACAATAAGAGGGATGTCTGGGTATTTTTGGTGTCTGGAGATTTTGTCGCATTCCATTTCAATGCTTTTTTTAATGTCGCTAACATGAGTTCAATTTTTTTTTCAAATAGAGGATAGAATGTGTTTTGTACGTACAGTACTTGCAATAGGATATATTGTTTTAAGATTCTATTTATCTACTTGAGTGTTTAGAACGAACGAAGCAAGACGAACCAATAAATAAAAATGACACTTGACAGATTATGAGTATGACGCTAATGACATGACAGCTGACTTACCCTGCGTTTCGAATTGGGAAATTATCGATTTGAGCGTGCTTAAACCCGTACCGAATTAAGGTACAGTTACACATGCTAGTTAGTAGCACGAAAGCATGCTACTATTGAGCAATTGCTACTTAGTGGTACGTGTGTCGAAATATTGCTAATAATGAGCATGCTAGTTTCGAGTTTGCTCAAAAATCGACGGTCGTGCGATTTTTGGGCATGCTACCTGCAGCGCGGGTGGAAGGGGGCGTGCTTATAGCGTGTGTGAACAGGTTTGCTTATTGAGCATGCTAGTATCGATCAGTCGTTAGCAGCAGGTGCGGACCCAAATCTTCCTATTCCTTGTTTTTTTCTTTCTATATGAGATAAGTTTTTGGACGCATTGCAACGCCGCCAAAAGAAAATTTTCTATTCAACTCCATACGAATGGCTGTTTGATTGTCCATGGTTTTGTTTGAACTGACAGAGAGCACGCTATAAAATGGCATGTGTACCGGAGTGTTTGCTTTGAGCATGCTCTTTCAGGAGCATACTTAAAACTAGCATGCTTATGTCTAGCAAATGTAGACAAGTGCAGAGCATGCTCGAAACTAGTATGCTAATGAGCATACTAAAAAGCATGCTGGTAACTAGCATGTGTAACTGTACCTTTAGCGTGAGCGCGATAACGATATCCCGTGAATCGTCATAGATGACGTCATGACATGTGCCATCTTGCGATAACGCCGACCATGCCTTTTATTAATATCACCGTGAGCGCTGTTAAAATTGACAGTGTGTGAGTGTGGATATGTCAGTGTGTGTTTTGCTTTGAGTTGCATCATATCTTTAAATTAAACTAACTTGGCATTGTCGAAATTGAGCTTCTGGCTGAGAGTCGCCATCTAACCAAAGAAGAACAAAAGTGGTGTTTAAACAAAGAAATACTGTAATAATATCGTTTTTACATTTATTAAGCACTGTGAGTGCGTTCACAAGCGTTCCGAATTGTTGACAGCTCTCAGCTGTCGTAATCGTAATATCTAAATAGGAACGCATGTGAGATGATGTGAGTGCTGTGAGCGATTATAGCTAATTCGGAATGCGGCCTTAAATTATTCTATACTCTGTGAAAATATTCAATGTACGCACCCGCACGGCTACACGTCAAGCTATTCATATCCAGCGGGGTAATTGCGTAACTCACTATCAGTAGCAATGGCTTTAATTTTGACAGCTCAACAACATTTAAATTGTAATTTAAAATAATAAACTTATTGCAGAAAAAATACGCGTGAGTTCCGTGCAAATGTGTGTTTCGCGCAGTGTTAGACCGCGAAATTCAAATTTTCGTACGTTTTTTGCAAAATTTGCAGGGCAGTGTCAGGTTGTACAGACGCCAGCACATCAAGCTACTACAATCTGTCAAATTTCTTTAATAGATTTACAACTTTATCACTAAAGCATAAGGTTCAAAATTGATTGGGATAATCTGACAGTTTCGGGTAGGTTGATGTGCTGGCGTCTGTACCTTGATCAAAATATGATTCGCGACTATAACAGGTAGCTATGTACGTATTTAAGAATCATTAATACATTTTTCTAATTTAGATTTGTACATACCATAAGAACAATTAATCTCTTATGGAAAAGTGCTTATGGTACAAATCTAACATAAGGTGAGGTGGGGTAAGACTATCAGCGGGGCAAGAACTTTCAAATAAAAGTACCGTCTTCTTTTTGAATTTGTTATGTCGATAAAACAGTTCTGAGAAAAAAGTTTTCGACTTAAAACACAGATGGCACTTCTGATGGTTGAAAATATCAGTTGAGAAAAAAAAATATTGCACGTGGGTTGAGTCTGACGAATTCCTTAAAATTTTGGTGAAAATAAGCGTTAAATGGAGGCTTTTAAGTTATCGAATCATTTTAACATTAAACAAACGATTTTCTCTAATATTTTACGAAACCAAAACATAACCTAGAAATGTCAAAGTAGGGCATGAGTGACTATCAGTTTGCCCGGGGTACGACAAACGTATTAGTCTTTCCCCAAGACAGTTATATATAATCAACATTTTCGTATAGGGTATTTTTCTTTCGTCTAGGTAAAGTTCGTTAGTAAGATGGTAAGCCCCAGACAGAAATTAGCAACGTCCTAAATTCAAAACACTTTTATCTACTTTCATGTCGTAAAATTCTAATTATAAAATTTTAAACGAGTTTATATTGACATACTTTATAAACACAATACCGAAATAGAAAAAAAAAATTTCATTATAACACTATTTCTCGAACAAAATAATGTTATAATAGTACATTACGATATTAGTGCGTAAAGATGGTTATAACATGCGAGGCGGAATTTCAGCCCGAGCCGAAGGCGAGGGCGTAATTGAGCCGAGCATGTTATAACCATACGCACGTATATCGTACGACGTTTTTTAACACATTTGCGAGGAAACAGAAAAAAAACATTTTATATTTTGTTCATTTTTAATTATTGAAACAGTGAAATTACAATTGTTAAAATGATACGTAGTTGTAGTTGGTTTTTTAATTATGTTTTTATTATTATTATTACTATTCATAATGTCATTGTTTTGTGTTAGGGTAAATGTTGGAGACGACGAAACTTCTTGAAAGGCGGCAGAAGAGCATTGTAATTCGTCATTAGTTTGTAAATAAAAAAGTATCATCAGTAGAAGAGGGGCGCGGCTCAGGGCAAAACTTCTTCGTTTGTGGCTCCAAATTTATTGTCTGAGTTATTTTGGCACTTATATTTGTTTTGGATGGAATCTTTAAATTACCGAATAAACAGTTTTTTTTTTATTTTAAATAAACTCAATCTGTGAATGCACACTGTTGCTTTCCCGCCATTTTAACAGCGCCCTAGCGCTGCCTACTGACTGGCGCCGCGCGGCGATTAGTTCGAAATTTGAATAGCAACAGCGCGCTGCTCACTAGCAGCTGGAGTCGTGCGGCGGCGATCAGTTCCAAATTTGAAATGGCAAATAATGCTGTTATGGAATTTGTATGGACTATAACTTAACTATTTGCTTTGGTATAACACACGCGTTTTTTATGACCCTCTTTACATATTTAAAACCGGTGGAATTACATCAGCTTTACGAGCAAGGGTGTTAAAAAGTAATTTTTTTTCCATTACGATACAGGTTAACCAAGAAGTTAAATCACGAAGGAGAATGCATAACTTTTTTTAATCGAACTCGTTAAGCCCCATCCACATGCTTGACAAACAATGGCAAACAGCCAACAGCAAACACGGACATGTGGATGGGTGTTTGTCGTTGTTTGCCTGTTTGTGTTTGTGTTGGGCAGTGTTCGGCATCGGTGTCGGTTTTTCTTGCCAGATCAAAGGATGTTTGGCACTTTGTTTGCTGTTTGCGGTGTTTGTGACAAACAGCCAGCGTGTGGATGGGGCTTTACATATATACCTACGGGAGCGTGAAGTTTTGTTGTGTAAATTTTACTTATCTGTGGTTGCGCTAAAGTGCGGTGAAGAGCTGGGTTTTTGGCGCCATTTTTACGTTTTTTCTGAATTTAGTGTTTTATTCTATTATTGCTTAAAAATGTCTGATACCAGTGAATGTGAAGGAAATTTGACTCCGCCCGATATTTTAGATGCGGCGACGGAAATGACTCATACAAAACTTCAATAATTATCATAAGCAGTAAAGTATGTCTTACTTTTTGAACTTTGATCTTTTATTTAGTATATTCAATCTCAATGTATGAAAGTAGATAAAAAGTTGTATAAAACTGCACATAATAAGGTATTAAACACTCGTGTGATACTATTACAAACCTCGCTCCGCTCGGTTTGTAAACACACACTCGTGTTTAATACCCCTCATTATGCAACAGTTTTATAAACTACTATTTCACACTAGAGAGTAAATTTGGGTCATCGTTTACTATCATGCGAGATGGAGTAAAATGTTTAATTCGTTACACGGTACCACGGACAACATGGTTCATAATTATTATGTTCGGAAAACAGATAGGGCAGATAGATATACCAGATAACAATTGCTGGAAGCCCTGGAAGCTGTGGAATTAGTCGAGAATGGCGAGATGACAGCTTATAGAGCCGCTATAGCATATACAATTCCTCGGCCAACGATCGTAGCTCGTGTTTATGAAAAGTACGGATTAAAACCTTAATATTTAGGGAGAAGTTCTGTTATTCCTGAAGAGATAGAAAAAAAGTTGGTAAAGAATTTACACGAAATCAATGATGTATAAAACTATAGATACGTTGTCCGCACTCTAAAATGGCAACATGAAATGAAGCCAATTGCCACATTTGCGCTCAGTCACGCACCAACCTGTCGCGCGACGCGACGCGACGTATGTTTGTTTTTAATTTATATCGTATGTGAAAACCTGTGCAAAACATAAAGAAAATATGCCGTCGTGTGTTTTCAGAGGATGTAAAAATTATACCCCAAAAGTTAAAGACAAAAATGTGTCATTTCACGCGTAAGTTTACAAAACTAGATTATTTTATTTTATTTTGTACGACGCTGCGTCTAATGGCGGCCGGCGCATGAAGTGACTCTGATAGCTACGTCACTCATGCGCTCGACCAATGAGCATGTAATTTGACTATTACTTATCCTGTGACGTAACTGAAGATGTTTATTTATCTCCCTCTAGCAACAGACATCCCGCCGTACGGTGATATATTTTCTTTCCCTTTCTTTACGCGTATAAGTAGTTATCTAGTATTTTCGCCGTTTTTAAGCGCCGAGATGTTGGTTGATAACGTGTCTATACTATATAATACGTCATTGCACGAAATGGAGAAATATGACTTCGGATTTTATCGAGGACAGAAATCACGGAATTTGTTGGAGGCTATGTTTATTTAGTGCTTCAACTTATTCCTTGGTCTGTCTTTTAATTAATGTCTAACGTATAACATAACATATTGCTATTGATGTTACTCAAAAGGTTCTGCACCTCTCATTTTGATTGTATGTTAGTCTTGCCCCAAATCATGTAATAAACGATTTTTCTTTAGAAACTCCAATAAGTGTATGTTTTCTGTTAAAGTACAGTACTGTTATTCTTACCCCAATTGGTGGGGCAAGACTAGCAGTTTTAACTGTCTTACAATTTATTCAGAATGTACGTTCTGAATGCATTAGCGGCAACGTATTCATTATTTCGTAAAAGCGTATAGTTTTTAGTTATCACCGATTTTATTAGCTCAGAGGTAAGTCAACCATGAAAATTGATCTTTACTGTCTGGCAGAAAACTAATTTAAGACTAAATTAGTTTTCTGCCAGACAGTAAAGATCAATTTCCCACCTCACCTTATAGAGATATTTTAATAATTTTAATGACCTTTTTTAAGCCCTTTCATTTGATACCCATAATAAAGGGGTTGAAAAAAAATATAATCCGCCATCTTGAATCAGCGGCCATATTGAAATTATTACAATATTGACTATTGCACATTGTATTGTAACCAGAAATAAAGGTTTATGCAAAATTTCAGCTCAATTGGACACCAACAAATGGTCGATAAATGGTTTGTAAATTTTGACGGACAACTTACATACTAACCTACATACGAACAGTGCAAGTTAAATAAAAGCTTGTAAAAACTCCTCACAGAGGATTTAGGGGGTGACAAAGTTAATAGGTAAGAAAAAAAAAATTAACCCATTGTCGGATTAACTCGAAACTCGGTAAGTACCTACTAATACTTAAAATAAAAAAGGTTCTTCAAAAAAGTACTCCTACTGGGGTGGAAGAGGGTAAGAAAGTTTAAAGGGTAGATTTTACTGTTGCTTACTTTAACTGGAAAATGGGCATAAATAATCTTTAAGTCATACCTACAATGAAAACGTGCCTACCAAACGCTTTTTTAAAAACAAACTCTGTCGTGGTGTAAAGGGAGGACAGTTTCAAGGGGAGGAAAACTACCTTTCAAGGGGAGGTGGAGAGGGTGTTAAAATTTTTTGAAGAAAGATGAAACCCACGCGGACAAATTCGCGGGCAAAGTGTTAGTCATGCATAAAAATGAAAGTATCGGTCGCTGTTTAGTGACGGCAACCCTGGTCCCGACACTACCATTGAATACCATGTTTTATGCAAATTAATGATTTATTTAATTCCGTTTTTTCGTTTTCTTTCACATTAGATACATTTTTAAATATTTGTTAAAATAGAAAGATACAAAAAATATTAAACAATAAAAGCAATGTTGGTTAGCTGGTGTCAGGAGCAGGGCTCAAGCTACCGGTGCACGGTGGTTAGGTAGGGATCTGGAGCCTTCCTGCCTCTGCATGCAGGAACCTACTCATGATGCGAACCGTATCGAATCGAAGTTCTACCCACAGGTACTACGTCGTACTTGTATAATAGAGGTCAGTGTATTCTGTCATCAGTGGACTCTGTAGTACTTATCCTGCACTATATTATATTGTAGTCTGTGAGTTATACTTATTATACTCCTTGCGGTTGCCTTATCTCTTTGCTTTGTGGTCAATCAATGTCAGAACAATAACTAAGAGTACTTTTTGATAGACTGTCAATGTCATTTTATAGCATTTTATACCAATTTATACTGAGATTTATACTATTGTACTATGTTTTAGGTATACTATATAGTGTGCATGTTTCACTTCGGACTTACAAACATAGCACTTTTATAATATTGCCTTACAAATTCAACTGTAGTTTTCTCTAAAACGTACGTATCGCTCACGCTCACGTACTATCGTGCCAGATACAGGTGGGGGTGTTGTCTTAAATTATTATCTCTAACATTTTTGAAACATATTCGTAATCATTATTGGTCGCCACTGGTGGAGATAAGCCTCCCTAAAGGCGCGTCCCCACAAGCCTTGTGAGTTCTTATAATGGGACGCGTTGCAAAGAACAGCAAAAGCTTTGAGGCCGCGCGGCCCTCGTGGGGACGCGGCTTGAGAATAGCGAAACCTAGACAATTTGAAGAGTCTGTTGTGTACCATTGGTGGTTTAGGGAACTCTTCAAATAAACAAAGCTCTAGAAATTAACTAATTGTATTAATAAATAATAATTACACACTGAACAATGATAATATAGCCATGCGCGGCACGAGTCAATGGTACGTTACATGCTCGATTCGTTGTTCGGCGCAGGCTACCTTCGGCGATCAAGACTGAGGGGCGCCGCGCGCTTCAGCAAACATCGTTACCGTTCGGAGATTTGATGACAGAGTGGGCGCGGATTCAAGTCGCAAGAAACCCAGGGCTTTACTAGCGACCGATCTGTAGGTATAGGTTAGCTATAGTCTACAAACTCCAGGCTCCAGGTGTGCTCCGACCCCGTGCCTGTATACCTCAAACTAAAACTCTAAAAAAACACAACCAAAAAAAACTAGATAACATATGGGAGAAAATATGCGTCACATCACATCTACGCAGGACTAGGTATTCTGAGCAAACTGTGGAGTAATTGCGTAACACACTATCAGTAGCACTAAAAGCATTTATTTCAATTAAACCTTGTACAGGCACTTTTGAATTGTCAAAATTAAATAGAGTCAGAAAGTTGAAGCTAGTTGCCCATTCCAAAACGTAGATCTCTATGGAGAAGAACGGGCAAGAAACTCCATAATTGATATATTTCGGACATTCGTTTTTCATGGTCGCTCGCGTAGAAGGCTGAAAATCACCCAAAGGGCAATGGAGAGGGCTATGCTTGGAGTTTCTATACGTGATCGAATCATAATTGGAGAGATCCGTAGGTTAACCAAGATCGGACATAGCCCGAAGAGTTGCCAAACATATGTGCCCGTAGGCAGGGCACATTGGTCGCAGAACAGATGGCCGATGTTGCCAAAAGGTTCTCGCGCGGGTATAAAGTTACATGCCTGGTGTAGCCTTCAGCATTGAGAAACCAGGTGGCTGAGGCAAGTTTATACAGACAGTGGACGGGCTCCGACTCGATCGAGATCTGAATTGTAAGGACTGAGTCTCTTCACAATGCCAAATTGAATATCGGTCGGTAGAAAAGGACCTACTATGACCTCGAAACAGGAAAGATGAAGTCATTGCTCACCCAATAACGTAAAGATCGGAGACTACACTAGATGTACTTTAATGTAAGTACCTACTTACTTATGATAGTCCCATTAACACATTAAAATAATCATTTAATAAACACCTTCAAGAAAGCGGTCAATCGCGCAAATCAGACTTGGCTAGGCATTTGAGCGGCGTTCGGAAAGCTACGCTATCTTCTCGTCAAAAACAAGCAAGTGCCCTAAGATGAAAGTTTTTGACTAATGTGTGTTGCAACTTGCCAGAGATAATGTACGAGACGTGCTCAGAAGAAGGCTCAGTGTTGCCCAAAGGGCAATAGAGAAAGCTGTGCTCTGAGATTCCCTGCCTGATCTAAACAGAAATGGAGACATCCGTACCTATTAGAACCGTGGAAATGCATTAGATTCGCTTTACCGAATGTTAGAAGTAGTGAATGTCATGTTGTATTGAATAAAGAGATACTTGAATTCGTTGGAAATACGGTTTTCCTGGGGATCACGTTTGACTCAAAGCTACACTGAGGTCCGCACTTAACATCACTTGCAGAGCGGCTAAGTTCAGCCGCTTACGCTGTTTGGAAAAGCGAGAGTGGTCTATTTTAGTTACTTTCATAGCATCATGTCTTACGGTATTTTGTTGTGGGGACGGGCTGCAGATATTGATTCTATCTTCATTCTGCAAAAGAGGGCTGTCAGAGCCATCTACAAGCTCAGCAGCCGCGAATCTCTACGGGAACTGTTTAAAAAAAATAACATCATGACGGTTCCTTATCTATATATATATATGAACAGTGGCGTGCATTGCTTTTTAGAATAGGTAGGCACTAGGCCGCCTGGTCTAGTCAGACAGACATATACGGTCACTAATCAGAAACAACAAAATTATCTGTTTTGAATGTTCAAATTATGTTCTTACCTTTTATGGTTCTATGTGCCTTCTGTGTTTATGTGAACTTTAAAGGCAAAAAATCTTGTCGGTCTTGAAAATGAAACAATTTATCTTGTCAACATACGAAAACCTAGGTACGGAAAGGATTCGTCCGCAGTTTGTCTATACAAAGCGATTTATCGCCACAATCTAAGCACTTTAGTTCATCCATTGCTCACACAGCACCTCAAACTTGAACACAATAAACATAGCAATTTCTTTTTTTCAACACTTTGTAATCAAAACAAACCAACATCTACAATAAAAATGGCGCGCGCTCGCCGGTTATAACACAAACATTAACAAATGTGATCAGTATGGAATGAAATATCTCCTTCCGCGCGTCGCACGCCACGCGCTCTCTATTATCCATCCCTTTCTTTCTTCGCGCGGCCAAAATACGACAACATTCTTAATAAGTTGGTTAGTAGAGTAGGCCTGCCTACCTAAGGGTGATAAATTGCGAAGGTCGAACGTCATAGTATTATGCGTAGGACATACATGATATTTAATTTCGTCGTATTAATTTGAACGAATACTAGACCAAATGAATGACCTTGTTCAAATATTACGGTACGGGAGCCGAGTAGGCCGTCGGGCGACTGCCTACTGCCGCGCACCGCGCGTACGTTTGTATGAATATGAAGATTGTTTGTTTCTGCTGTTTAGTGAGTTTCTTAATTGCGGGGCACACACACTATTAATGTACCTAATTGACAGGCTTATGGTGATTTATCGAGGTAGGCACTGCTTAAATGCCTTTATGCAATGC
Source organism: Luperina testacea (assembly GCA_927399505.1). NCBI lineage: Eukaryota > Metazoa > Arthropoda > Insecta > Lepidoptera > Noctuidae > Luperina > Luperina testacea. The sequence goes on from OV656758.1 coordinate 11,273,908, forward strand.
ACGCCACTGTATATGAAAACATTATGTACGTTTGAAAAAATCTTAATCTTTTTGTAAGATAAGTGTCTAGAAATAGGGACAAATTAGATCAACCGCGTTTCAGATTGTCTAAAGTAGGTATAAACTTCTTTTATGGGTTACTGTGTAAAATGTTATACATAATAAAATACCACTCGATATTCTTCAACTAAATGAGAAGAAATTTAAAACATGCATTAAACGCACACTATGTAGACAAGCATATTACAAGTTGGATGATTATATCATAGATAAAAATGCTTGGCTTAATGCTGATCCTGCTCCACAGGCACTTGGGCTCACTAGTTAGAATTTCAATAATTGGAAGAGAGGTGCTTCCCTTTTTCTATTTTAATAGTGTTTCTAACATTACGAACATAATTATTTTTTTATTTTATTCAATAAAGTTTTAATTGTTTCATTATTAAATATCTCTTCCTGTTTGGTAGTAAAATTCTATTAATCTCTTAAATAAATTGCAAACTATAGTTTTGTATAATTTAGAAGCATTTTTTTAAATTTTGTAAATGTAAGAACCCTGTTTCCGCGCGTTTATTATGATTTTTTTCATATTGACTTGAAAGAGCATGGCAGTTGAGAACGTGTCATGCTTAGTGATGTTCAAATCCGCTATAAACTATAAACGTGTTATAAACTATAAAATATATTCATATAGTCTGTTATTTTATACGCTATAATTATAGCGCGCTATTTCAAAACTCGGGCGCAGTCTGAACGCGGAGACGCTATAATTTATCAACACGCTATCACGCTAAACGGACTTGATGAATTGATGATGTGCGGTAGATATTAACGCGCTATACATTATAGTCGCTGACGCTATCTTGCTATCTCGTTCTGGCCCCGCTGTGCGAACGCTATCTTGCTATCTCGTTCTGGCCCCGCTGTGCGCGTTTGAACTTTTATTCGTTGAGTAGGTCGAGGCGCTATAATATAGCGCGAAGTCCGAGGCGCTATAATATAGCGCGAAGTCAGAGCCGCTCATAGCACACGCTATACGCTATGTACACATAGTTTGTTATATTTTGGCGCTATACGTTTTATTAACCACCACTAGTCATGCTCACTTAAATGTCTCATCGATGGTGGCGCGTGTGTTGGATCATTCGGTTCCCTACAAAATGGTTGAGTTGGATGGTGCTGATCCACGCGTCATGTTCGTGAACGGTCGCCGTCGCACATACGTAGATTTTAATTATTTAGGCGGCCAAAAATATTTTTTGGTTTTAATTAGTTCCACGCACTATATTAAATTAAAATAAACTCTTTTCAGTTCAAAATATATTTTTTTTATTTCATTACACAAGTTTTATACACAAATATAGTAGCAATTTTCAAAAAAGTAAAACAAAGTTCAAATAATATTTTAAATTATTAAAAATATGGTATAATTACATCACCTATATCTACCTACACCTATATAAACATAAATAAAACTAAATATCACTCTCACTTTGAGAGCATTCCTCCATTGACTCTATATTTGGTTCGGCAGACATCAACATTTCTATTGTTTCTGGAAGGAATGCTTTGCGAGAAGGTTTTTTAATTTGTATTTTTTAATTTCGCATCACAGTAAGATCCAATAGGCTTTATAAGTTGCTCTCTGCGGAAGTAGCCGTAACAATCATGGTTTCTTTTGGCGGATAACATTCTTGTTTCACCTTTAATAAAAGATCGTAGCAAGGGAAGTGTCTTGGATTTGTTGCCCTTATTATTTCGTATTGCCGTCTAGTAAGATCCGCTTCCACGTACATAAGAAGTGCTTGTAGAGGCGTCAGCAGGGGTAATTTGTCGTTCTTATTCACCTTAGAATAGGCATTTCTATATTTACTCGCTCGAGTTGGTGAATTTGTTATTTTTTTAAGAACTTTGGAGGCATCCCTGTGCCCTGTAGTTTGCAAGACTGATTGTGCAGCGTGGACAATGACTTCATCGTCTAAAGTGGCGCGGACTTCTTCCGTTTTCCTTCTTTTGCTGCGCGCACTTAAATCTCGAAAAGGTTTAGTTGGTCACCTTGAGGAGAGGGCGATTCTATTGGAATCACATAAGTTCCTTCTAATCAAGATTGGTTGTTTTTAAGAAAAACTTCTTCGTGTTTATTGGCTTTCAACCATCTTTGCTTAAATTCGGTTTTCACATAAGTAAATTAGTGCTTCAAACACTTTTTAGCATTTTCGGTGTCTCCATAACGATTCAAGAGATAATTTTCATAAAAATAGAGTTTTTCACTTAAGCTTGGGAAATTTTGTTTTTGTATCTGGTCAAACAAATATTTCCGAGTCACTACTTTAGTACCCGAAGCACCAGACGGACCTAAAACAAAAAGTAAATTGTTTTAAAATAAAAAAGCAGCACAATGCCATTTTGCTCAATTTTGACTTGAAACATTCAGTTGCTCTCAATTTTGAAAAGCGCGGGTTTCCGCGGCTAATTATTTTGTCGTAATATGGACAAATATGTTAAGTATTGAGAAATAAATAAATTATTACAGGGACGGACCCTTAAGTAAATTAAAAAGCCTTATAAAAAAATTAAAATACAAAAAAAATGCACATGTGATAGAGCTATCTTTGACAAATTAAAAGTATATTAAGAAAAACGACAATCAAGTATATTATTGTTGTAAAACATAGGTCCTTACCTGAATTATTGTAATCCATAACTTTCACTTGAAAACAATTATTTCAACAATAATTATGCACTTTAGAAGTTATTAGTTTGGGAGCGCTGTCGAAAACAGACACGTACACGTTAAGAGACTATCGGCACAGTATAAATAAGACATACAGTACGACGTCTTCATACAAACGGACGAAACGCGAGCTATACCTACGCGCCTCGACCACGGCATGCGCTCAGCATGAAGACAGTCGCGACTGTGCCGCAGTGACGAACGGACGGTGTGTTGTTTTTTTTAACAATAACCGCGCGATTTTTTCACTAAAAATAAGTTCAAGTACATATTTAATATGACGAGTAGGCGATATTGTGCTGTTTTTGGTTGCATGAATTCGTCAATAACGCATACAGAGATAGCTTTTTTTACATTACCTGGAAACTCTGAAAGGTAAGACTATTTTACTTACTAGTGGGTAGGTACATAATGTGTGTCTTTTTAATGGATAAGTATTTCCTATTACCTCCGGAAAAAAAGATGTCTGGATTAATAAATAAAGTGATTAAAGTAAAGGAAAATGATAGACACGAGTGAAATAGGTAGTTATAGGCGATTCATGAATCATTATACGGTAGGTACGCTTGTGTTAAAACCTCGGGGCATGTGTGTTTTGTTAGTTTGTATAATTCAAAGTAAAGACGTGGTTTTTATTATTAATAATAGTTGCTTATTGTACTGTGTGTATGAATAATACTAGAAAAAAAATTGGTTGTCTGTAAAGTCGATTTACGGCCGATAGTTTAACGTGACAACATCATTTAAACAAAACATTAATGAAATGATTGCATACTTGTATGAATAAAATTAATTATTTTTATTGAATAACTGTTAGTGTAATAAGAATAACTGTTTCATGAAATCATCATTCTTTGGACTTACATGGTCTTAGAGAGTTGTGTTGATGACTTTAATGTTATAACCAATACGCACGTATATCGTACGACGTTTTTTAACACATTTGCGAGGAAACAGAAAAAAAAAACATTTCACAATACAAGTACAAAGAAAAGAAAATTTGAGAAAAATGGCGCGAGGATTATTTTCTGCCGTGGCTGCGTGAAAATGTTGGCAAAGACACTAGAGCATGCAGCCAAGTTTTTAAATTACCGAATAAACTGTTTTTTTTTTATTTTAAATAAAATCAATCTGTGAATGCACACTTGCTTTCCCGCCATTTTACTGACTGGCGCCGCGCGGCGATTAGTTCGAAATTTGAATAGCAACAGCGCGCTGCTCAGTAGCTGGAGTCGTGCGGCGGCGATCAAAACAACACGCATTTTTATTAAACACTTCCTATTCAATTCACAAAGTATTTTATTTGTTTATATAAAAAGAAGTAGGTATATTTATTTATTTATTTTATTATTTATGTACACACAGTAAAATACAATAACAAAACTAAATGGAAACACAAAGTAGGCAAATGTAATTAAAATACTGGAGGCGGGCAGCCCTATCGCATGTTTACGTACCGCGCGGCTGTAGGCATTTACATCAAGGTTACGGCCGAGTAACAATACTGTATGTCTTTATTCTGTGCTATCGGATTCCGACTACTCGAGGGTTACCTCATGCACATCGACGACCGTTGGAAGGGGTGTCGTTTTGTACCTGGAACTGTTTACTACCTGAGTAAATGGTTAAATCATTATTATATTGTTGTTCTAAAAATAGCTTTTGGCCGCCTAATTCATTAAAATCTACGTATGTGCGTCGTCGGTTGAGACTGGTCATCTTTTAACTGTCAAGGCTTATTTTTTATCTTATATTTTGATTTGTTTCTTCATTTGTGTCTTTTTTTACATTGTTCTCACATATAGAAATAATGTTTTAAAAGAATTTTATTTTTAGTTTCATCAAAATCGATTCAGTAATTTTCAAGATATGGACTAATACGTGTAAGTGTGACGGCCAGGCTTATTGATACGAGCAACGGGTGTAGTGTCAAAGGGAAAATATCTTAAAATCTTGGTCAAATTCTAGTGCAATATTTACAACAAAACTATTAGGTACCTACTTATTACAAACAAATAGATATTCAAGTTTTTACTTAAAACTAAAATATTACGAAATAAAAAAGAAATTTTAAAAAATTAAACCGACTTCTAAAAGCAAAAAAACAAAACTAAAATACAGATCCCAAGACACCGACTTCCGAAATTAAAGTTATTTCATAATTTTGAGTTAATTTCTTTTGAAGTCGGTTTAATTTTTTTAAATTACTTTTTTTTATTTTAAACTATTCTGTAAAGGGGATGTTGAAGTTCGAAGGAGAGAGAAACTGTTCTACGATATACACGCGGACGAAAGTCGCGGGCGAAGTGCTGGTTATTAAAATATGTGAGGTGAGCACCATGTAGTTATCAACATACTCACATTTTTAATTAATTTATCGGTTATTGTAAATACCTACTTTGTACTCATTCTAGTAGATAGGTACCTATCTTAGTCACATCGGCTTCAAATGTTTTAGCTAATCTGAAAAATATTGTAGGTTGAACTTTCTCAGGTTTCTCGTTATGAAACTGTCTACCTTTTGGAATCCCAGAACTAGATACTAACAAAATTTCGCTTTTCTTGTACATTTGGCATTCATGGTCATTCATTCGACATTCCAATGGTCTTAGGACCTTTTAATTGAAATAAATGATTTGACTTGGTAAAATTTTGTATTTCGTCTCTAGTCCCAACCTAACCTTGACTATTATTTATAGGTGTGTAAGTCGGTGTGTGCCCCGAACACCGCGGCTCGCGGCTGCGCGGCTGTACTCTGCAGAGGACCCATATAATCACTACGTTTACTCCTCCCCGCGGCGCAAACGGATACAGTGCGTTAGCGAAGAGCGACGTTCCCATCGTACTATGGCATTGTAGATATTGTTGTGAACGGACCAAATTTATAATTACAGTCAAATTTATAGTGGCGTGGAAAAGATACGAGTGTTAAGATGTTTCGACGGGCAACGATCAAATCGTCCTTATCACCAGTGGTTTTAAAAGGTACCTATGTTGTTAAATAATATAAAAAATATAATATACCTACTTAGGTAGCTGGACCGTACTGTACTGTTGTATAGTTTTTTTTTTAATTCTGTGAGTCCATAAAGGTAGTAGGTAGGTACCTAAATGCGGTCAAAATCATATTTTTTCTACGGAACCTACTACTTACCTAAGTGCCCTACTAAATAAGTGATAAAAATGCGATGAAAAATTATCTAAACATAGTTTATTGAACCAAAAAATTGCTAGTTGAGATATGTTACTATTTATAATTTCTATGTTAAAAAACGTCTTTTTAAATACCTTTTCTTGAGTGCTATTAAAAATACTAGGTCATATCCCAACTATGTTGGGGGGGTCGGCTTCCATGTCTAATCGGATGCAGCTGAATACCAGTATTTTACATGGAGCGACTTCCAATTAAAAATATTAGTTATCCCTTCGCCGGGAACGTGGATCTACGCGAGACACAATGGCTTTTTAATTGCTTCTGTACTTACGGTATGCAACCGGTTATATTTGCTAAATAAAATGCTGGACGCCAGAGATACACTCTTGGGGGTTATATCACTACATAGTATAAAACAAAGTCGCTTTCTCTGTCCCTATGTCCCTTTGTATGCTTAAATCTTTGAAACTACGCAACGGATTTTGATGCGGTTTTTTTTAATAGATAGAGTGATTCAAGAGGAAGGTTTATATGTATAAATCGAGCTTTATATAGTATAATAATAATAATGTTTCCGTGCGAAGCCGGGGCGGGTCGCTAGTGTACATATAAATACAGGATGACAGGGACATCGATGCACAACCTGTAACCATGAATTTAGCACATGATTCTAGACCCACTAGCGCAGAAATTGTTCTTCGGTTATCAAAAATAAAATCTGCTGTTTCATAGAAAAGTGCAATACCTATGTGGTCAATATATACGGAACAGCAACTTTTTTTTAATAACGACGAAAAATTTCAACTCGTAGGTAGAGGTTCAGAATCCCTGCCACCCTGTATAATACAACATAACGCCAAATATGAACTTCTTTATTACAAATAAAAGAATTGTAAGTAATAAATCAACTCAAAGGATGATTTCCACCAAACGGCTCGCACCGCAATGGATCGGAAAGGATACGAACGGATGCGGCGCGGCGACAGCCGAACGCATCGACGCATACGATCGGCTCCGTACCGTCCGTCGCTTGCGAACGTATCCGTTTCTGCGCCTAGGCGTACGGTAGGAATGAAACTCTTTGATAGGAATGAAACTATCTCTATCTCTTCTGTGTTTTATGATTATTTTCTTCTTCTTCTAATGCAATATTAGCCAACAATACTACGTCGACTTCAATCATTTTCAAAAATAGAACACGTCAACACGGTAGGAATGAACCTATTTGAGTCAAATAGTTTCATTCCTACCGTGTTGACGTGTTCTAATTTTTATTACTTAATTAATGTATTGTTGGCAATAGCCAACAATACATTAGTTAATAAAAATTAGAATGCAATAGCATTAGAAGAAGACGAAAATAATCATAAAACACAGAAGAGGAAAAGAGAAATTCGGATGAATCTACAGCCCAAAGGATTCGATCGGATACGACGACAGGCGAATGGAGCCGTACGCGCGTCGCAGCATACTCTCGGTCGGCTACGATCGTGTCGCGGAAGGCGACACGATCGTAGCCGAGTCCCTCGCACAGAGTACATTTTTATAATATGGTCCCTCGGTCAAAGACTAAGTACCAGTTGACTGCTCATACAGTGCCCCGAGCCCCGACGCTCGAAAACTATTGGCTTTTGGTCGCCTATGTATAGGCCACGGTACTAGTAACCATTATAGTTGTGTCCAAGTGTTAGACCTCTGTGCACGCTAAATTAATACAATTTTTTATAAATTTTTATGCTATTATAATGCATCAAAATGCCTTCATGCGCGCTGAAGTAGTGTGGGAAACATTCCAAGACATCTAGTTACAAAAAGGATGGTATAAGTTTTCACCGGTAAACAGCACGAAAAATTATTTTTGATTTAATCAGATTATGAGCAACCGCAGGGGGGTCTATATAAAATGGTCGCTGGGTAAACGAGCACGTTTATTAGTCGCGCGTTGATGTCTTTTAGAAAAGTCTTGTTCTTGTTTTAGACAATTCTAATGCTTCTACCCCTTTCTTTCCCTTTGTATGTTTATCGTAAAAAATAGTGGTTTTACCTTTATTATCTGAAAATTGATATAGAAAATAATAAAATTAATACAATTTTTATTCAATTCACTTACTGTAATAGAATACCTATCTACCTTTAACCGATTTCAAAAACAGGAGGAGGTTCACAGTTCGTCGGTTTTTTTTTAAATGTATGTTCCGGGATTTTTTTGTTCTCTCTCTCCCCTGACCGGAACCGATCGGTTCAGGATAATTTTTATGGCATCGCCGGGACCCACATGCTCTGTGCTGGGACCGTTCGGTCCCAGTGCGGTCGGGCGATTTTACACCCAATTATTACGAAGCCATAGATAACAAAAAATTAGTACAACTTTCACCTGGATTCGCTACAATTTCGTGGAAGACGGTCATACATTATAGTGAATTTGATAATGTTCTATTTGTTGTTTTGTAAGTACCTATAATATAGTAAATATTTTTCACTTTGTAGTTTTTGAGGGCGGTCTTTGATGTAAAAAAGTTTTTTTCATCTGTTTGTTTGACATACTATATGTTTTTGTGTTTTGAAATATACCTAATACCGATTATTTTATAGGGCGGGATTAAAATCTCTGATTGGATATAATTTATTCCCGGATATTAATATTCATCAATTTGAAATAGATTCAACAAATCATTTAATTGAATTAGCAAGATACATAATTCAAAAATATGTAGACGCTCGTTTATAAGATTAGTCAGATAGGAAACGCCGACCTCATCTAGTTTATAAAATATGATTGACGTGTAAAAGTGTTTTGTGTAAACCTACTTACAAAATAAAATCATTTATCATTATATTTTTTTACAAAGAACAATCAGGACCCTAAAACTTTAATTCGTAAAACATAATTATACGAAATTAATTAATTTTAAAACTCAATAATAACAGGATAAGTACATGTTTTTTTTATGTAATCGATTGATTTTGTTTAAATATTATTTCTATGATTTAAATTGAGTATTTTTCATAATGTTAAAATCCATTTTATCGATATCGACTATTTTCCCTTAATGAAGTAGAGCTGCCCTAACGATAGGCATACCTACAAGAACTGACCAATTGCAGCCGCGCTTTCTTCCTCGTCCCCCGGCCCGCGGCAGTGAGTCGTGTGCTTCGAATGCTCTTTAGTGGTTATATTGTCTTTGCCTTCGGTCAAGCTGCTGTTCGCGGCTTGGTAATATAGACTTTAAATACTGTGTATACGATCGTTTAAAGATTGTTAAATCCGTTCCGATCCAATGCGATGCGAGCAGTTTGGTGGAAATCATCCTTAACTTCTGGGGGCCTAAAAAGGCCACTTTGGCAGAATCGTAAAAGGATAACGTTATGAATCAAAATATGGCAAAGACAGTCCGTGTTTTCTTTTTTTCGCTGCACTACGTAGGTATAATCAAAGAGATAGGGATTGGATTTGGATTGGAATGATTAGTATTTTAGCACAGACAAAAAAAAAATAACTGAAAAATCCTTCATCAATGGGATTTGATTCGATTAACTTAACAGTTAACTGTTCATTACGATTCATAATGTTATCCATTTATAATTCGCCAAAGTGGCCTTTTTAGGCTCCCTGGTTATAATCATCATCATCTGCTTAGCTTTTTCCCAACTAGGTATGTTGGGGTCGGCTAATCGGCTTCTGGTTATAATCCTTTTAAGAAAACTTTTTTACCTCAGACATCATACATTCATAGAGGATAACAGTAGGTATAACGGAGGTTTTTTCCCTAGAAAAATAAGATTGTATTTAAGGTAATATGGGCTGGTGTCCGTTACTCCACGTCAATGCGCGTATTTTGCGGATTATTGTATTGATTGTATCTAAGAAACCTACATTAGGCGTATTTAGGTAAACGTTAAATATCAATGGGGCGGCCTAAGTAATGAACCCAGTTGCGTCATTTTTAAAGAAAACACTGAAAAGATAATCGCAATACATATTGAAAGTAGAACAATGGTAATAAATATTGGGTAGGTACTGCCATTGTGGAAGTTTTGTGAATGATGGATGACAAATCGTCATCAACAACGTCTCAACGTTCCGATCCCGACGCGCGACGTGACGTAACGGGATTACGGGAAGTCAATGACGGCTTAATACCTAGGTAACGGCCACAGTAACTAATGAAACTGTGAGACCTTTAAACGAGACATTATTTTATTCTCCAGCCTTAGCTTTTCTACAATCGTCCAAAATATTAATAAAAAATTCTAACATGTTTTCAACAGAATTTCGTGGCTATGCTTCGGGGTATTCATCTGAACATAAGGAGCCGGCAGGACCTTGCGTTAGAACCGAAATTCCAGGCCCCAAATCGCAGGCACTTATGAAACAAATGGACGCAATTCAGGTACGCATCTGCACAATTCTTAACTGTAATAGACCATTATATCTAGGTTTACCAGCCCCGTGACCAGCCCCTAAGACTTTTTGATTATATTTTGAATTAAACAAAAAATATCAGTGAAATTATTATACAATTAAGAAAACAAAAAAAAATCTCCCGCTGAATGCATAGGTAACCTTTTCCTTTCTTTGAATTCGGTTAATAAGGTTGAGGCAATGTTAATAACGGATTACTCGAGTACCTACTGGTTTTCGACATCAATAGGTTTTAGCACATTGCGGTTGAATAACACATCAAATCAAATCGTGTTAATCATTTGGAGAAAAACCACGTGTAGCCACGCATTTATTGTGCTATTTTTTTAAGACGTTAACAATAAGGTCAAGAACATTACAGATAAACAATTTTACCTCTTTACAATTTCAGATTGTTTTATCTACGTCTATTTGATAGTCGATACGAGTATTTTGGATTAACAATGTATGTCGTACGTTATCTATGTGAAGAGAAGGCCATGTAAGTTAACGTGCAGTTCAGAATGGACAGATTGTTTTTGGTTTTGAGTGGGCAACCTAAGATATCCTTGATATTATATGTCGAAAACGGTCGGTGAATATGCACGCTTTCCTTGTAGCTTCTCTCGTTTCTCCCAAGTTTAATTATTATATTATCGGTAATCGGTAAACACCAATGACGTAAAACACAGTCTCTGCCAAAAAATTCTATCATTCTAGTCCTTAGAGCTCCCATAAATATACATACCTACCTACCGGATTCACCAGGTATGGTCCAAAAAAAAGAAAACGGAAGGTCAGCGACATAAAGGATAAAATTCTGAAGTCAAGTGAGATTAGGTACCTACAGTCGCCGTTAGAAATATTCACGCATGCACGTCATAATCTTTTGAGTTATGGGATCAAACAATCCCGCACACGCTAAAGGGCATTGGTTTTTGTTTTTCCTCCCTCGGTTACATTCGGGACTACCACCCCTAATTATTTTTTCGTAGTTCACAAAATACACCTTTTTTTCAATATTCATCGATATAGTGCTATTAGTCTCCGAATAAAACGGCTGTGACGAAATTATAAGGGTTCTGTTTTTGCTATTTGGCTGTAGAACCCTAAAAATAAATCGCAAATTACTACCCGAACTGTATTCGAATAGGTATTTGACATTGTGTAAGCTGATAAAAGTCTTTAATGTTTAATGGACACAATTGTTGTTGTCTCTGTACTGTATCTACCTACTTTCAAATGATAAAACAGCTGTTATGTTCTTGGTAATCTTCGATGTGTTGACTTTGCTATAGCTACTTGCTATGTTTGCACAGTTTTTCTTATCACTGAGTTTTAAGTGCATCCTTATCATAAACTTAACCTTCGTACAAATGCAAAAAACAACTAAATAATCGTCTTCAAAATAATGGGCAAGTAGCTACATAGGTAATACTTTTATTTTCTTGTTATTTCAGCAATGTGGTTCTGTTCAACTGTTTACTGACTTCGATAAATGCGCTGGAAACTATATTGCGGACGCTGACGGCAATATTCTTTTGGATACTTATACGCAAATATCTTCGGTGCCTCTTGGATATAACCATCCGCAGCTTCTTACTGCTTTCGACAATGATAGTAATATCGTATGTATAACTACAGAAAAACCTTGAGATGCAACCAGACTGCTGTCGATTGACGACCGACCATCGATAGATATGGACGATCGTTAGTGAGTACCACACCATTGAAGTATTGAACCAACCAACACCGAAAGATCCAACGTTGAATAAAAACAGTCGACGTCTATCGACCGCAGTCTCCTTGCACCTTTATTCAAACTTGATGAAAACATTCCTAAAGCTGATTATTAAATATGGTTTCAGAGGGCCTTGGTGAACCGCCCAGCACTTGGTGTTTTTCCGGCAGTCGACTGGCCTGATAAATTAAGAGACGTTTTGTTGTCAGTAGCTCCTTCCGGTTTGCATCAAGTAATGACTATGATGTGTGGCTCCTGTTCCAATGAAAATGCCTTCAAAGCTGCCTTCATACGGTATGCTATAAACAAACGTGGGGGCATAACAACTTTTACTGATGAAGAAATGAAGTCGGTTCTGGAAAACAAGCCACCAGGGGCACCGAACTTATCAGTCATGTCGTTCAGGGTTAGTAGCCTTCATCTATAAGCATTGCTATCTTTTTGCTTTGGTCGTCTACTCGTCTAATTGTTTTTATTAGAACCCAGTAGTTAGAAAGGCAGGTCACAAATAATTTGGTGCTAGCTTCTTGACACGGATTTAATTTTTGGATGGGCCCTCGGGTTACACATCTGGTGACTATAGAACATTATTTTGGTCACTTTAAATTTTAGAAAACTCGCGAGACTACCTCTACCTACCGCAAGAAAGAAAGGGAAAGTTTATATATGACAGAAAGGAAACATTGATCGTCATTCTGATAATGACGAGAGAAATACATAAGGGTATTTTTTATTATTCCTTCGAGCATAGAAGAGTGGATATTGGATAGAACCGGACGCAAAATACATTGACATCGCGCATTGACGTGGAGTTGCGGACACCACCCCTTTTACCTATTATCTACCTATTGGATAGAACCCGTTACCATAGTTTCAGTGCATGATTCTGAACAATTTTTCGTTATATAAAAAGAATTAGCTGCTCCATACATTGTGACATTGTGTGTAAGGTATTGCACTTTTCTATGAAACAGCATTTTTTTTTTTGATAACCGACGTATACGTTTCTACGCTAGTGTCTAGGTTCATAGTTTCAGTTTGCGCGTCGATGTCGCTGCCACTCTGTATAATTCTGTAAAGTGCCAAAGATTGAGATAGTTTATATCTACATGGTGTCTGTGACTTTGAAGCAAACAATCTCAGTGCAGCAGTGATTGGCTTGTGACTTGCCATATTGTAAAATGAAAATAATTACCGGTTGGTACCTACCGGTTTATTAAAGGTACACTATACACAGACATTACGTGTACGTTTATAACTGTTGTATGATACCCGATGTATAAAAGTTAGGTCGGAACATTAAGTTTAGATTTTTCTGCCGCAAGGTTAGGCCAATGATTAATTTGATTTTTAAAGTGATTAATAAATTTCAAATTTCCCCAGAATATGCTCACCTAGACAATGTTTTTGCCAAGCTCATAGTTATAGTTTTATATGAGTAGTTACTAGGTATACGATACTTATCAACGCACCGAAACGAATGTAAATTGGTTTCACATTGAACGTTTGTAAAATTGAATTCAAGGGTAAAATCAATAGCGTCAAATATTCAAATCAGTAGCATTATTATTGCATAACTGATGTTTCTCTGAGAACGATTTGTTCGCCATGTTGTTGGGCTTAGGGTAAAGAACAAGAGACTAGAAACACCGCGAAAATCGATTTCTGTTGTTGCTCTTATGATCTTGTCCTTGTTGTCCCCTTGTGCGACGATCAAGACCGGCGACCGCCAGTTAACTAGATAAACTGGCTTTTATATTTCATTAAGTTTGATTTCCGCTGGGCATTGTAATGGAGCACAAAGCGTCGGGTAGATAGTTCGAGATCGTGTAACTAGCTCTGATAAATACCGCGTAAGTATGAAAGCAAAAAAACCTGCGGGGTAATTGCGTAACACACTAACAGTAGCAATGGTTTCCATTTTGACAGTTGAACAACGTTCATTGTGATAATTACATTGTTGGGCTGACAAATTTTTCGATCATATGAAGTCTGTTCAGTTAGAAAATACTTGATTGAATTAATATACTTAATATCTACTAATTTATGTATTGTCTTTAAATTTTACATACCACTGCAATATTTAGTTTTAAACGTTATGTTAAAAAAAACAACATTATATTTGAATGAACATAGTTTGTTAGGGTTGATGATGAGTGACTACATTATAGTCTTAAAATAATAATATCATGTAGGTACAAGTTAATACTTGATTAACATTAAATGAAATTATATGTCAGCGATTCCGCAGTGTTCAGCACCTCAATAGAAGGATCTCGATACCGGCAGCTCAAGAAGGATCTCCAAAGTGCGACCTACGTCGATTAGATAACAAGCATATTAAGGACACAATAGAGCGGAACTTGGGTTCTTTACAAGGGATTTGTTTATTGGGCAGTGACGCCGATGGCATAATCGTATCTTCCAAACCAAAGCTTTAAAGAGAAGTCGAGTCGAGATATTCTAAGGAGCGCTCTAGGTAGCCGGTAGGTGCGAATCTGGCTAACGACCCAAAAGCTAGATTCACCCGCAATATACCGAAGTCATAGCATTTAATTGTCAACAACCTTTGTTTCATAACATTGTACGAGTACCTATCCATGTATAACTCTCTTTGGGTCTCACACTAAATCTCTCTTATTCTCTAATAGGGTTCCGTATTAAAATGGTAAAAAATAAATAAAAATATATATATATATACGCGTCGACTTGAGAACCTGCTTTTTTTCGTCGACGCTTCTAAGTTAGTCTTGACCGCCCGCTAATTTGACAAATGAGGTATCGTTAGAAGTTAAAGAGGAGGAGGAGGAGATCAAATTATTATATAAGTATACCTACTTTTGGAGTTATGAGGGAACAGATGATTATACATACATACATACCGGCCAAAATCATAACCCTCCTTTTTGCTTCGTCGTAGTCGGGTAAAAAAGCTCTGTAGCTCTATTGCACCTGTTGCTCTTTTGTGGTACATGCCACTTTCTTTCATTACACAGTTTCGACTCTGACTTCGATTACGACTTAAATTATGTATTTAATTACGTAACCTTCATCAATATCTACAGGTTTTTTATACGAATATTAAAACTAAATTCGAAAACAGGGAGTTTTACAGGGGGCTTTCCATGGACGCACATTTGGCTCGTTGGCGACAACAAGATCGAAACCAATTCACAAATTGGACATCCCCTCTTTTGATTGGCCGGCTGCTTGGTTCCCGAACTACCAGTATCCTCTGGACCAATTTAAATGTGAAAACGAACAAGAAGATAGAAGGTAAGACTTTTTTTTATCTACCATAAATATCTGTCTTATTACGACGTGCATAGTTTTTTTTTTTTTTGTAAAAAGTGCAATCAGTAGCGTATTTTAAGATTCAGCGCCCTGGGCCTAAGGTTTACCGCCCCATAAATTAACGGAAAAAAGCAAAACTTTTAATGAAATATATAATAAAATCCAGCAGTGTGTCGATGTGGGCTGAGAATGATTATAATAAATGAAAAAACTTAAAAGTCCATACAAAGAAATAAACACCATTCATTTCAATAGGTATTTACATTTTTTTCCGATGAACAGATTGTTTGGCAAGTTGTGTTGAGCAGTTATTATTTTATTTAGTCTCGGGAACAGTAAAACCGAATCACCAACACCTAACCTAAACCTTACACAAAATGGGACCGGAACAAAATACAAGGTAGCTAGCGAAACTGCACAAACGTAATGGGATCGTTATCGGTAGGTAACTAAACATGCTACAGAGAACAAACAAAATAATGATTATAGGTATTATGACCTCTTTTATCACAAAAGCTGAAAAGCCGGAACAATTTTTTATTAGGGTTCCGTACCATCATAACCCTTTAACTGCGGCGGCCATTTTTGCGCGACTGTCACTCTCAGTGAGGGTACTTCCGGTTGGTATTTTCGGAGTCGGCGCGTGTGATTAAAATGACGATATCTCTAAAATTTTGTATGGGAGCTGTATAATATTAGGTCTTTACATATGAAATTGGCGTTTTGTACGGGAGGAATATAAAGTCAATTTTTTTTTTGTAAAATATATTTAATTAATCAAAGTATACACCGTTGTTATCTTTCACTTTTGCCATCTCATAGGTAGTTCATTGATCCCTTTACTAAAAAAACCGTGGGGGCGAGAATCAATGAACTCTTTGAAGGCGGTTTGGACTGTCGCATCGGAGTTGAATTTTTTTCTTTGTACGAAGTTGTCCAAATTCCGGAAAAAATGGTAATCTGTTGGAGCAAGGTCCGGGGAGTACGGTGGATGTCGCAGACATTCCAATTGTAGCTCATCTAACTTAGTGGTTGTTTGTTGTGCAGTGTGTGGTCTTGCGTTGTCGTGAAGCAGCAGTGGCCTAGAGCGATTGACCAATCTCGGTTGTTTAGCAGCTAGTTCTTCCTTCGTGGTTTGCAGTTGCTGACAATAGATATCTAAGCTGCCGTAATCGTTTGGCCAGATTTTAGAAAGCTGTAGTGAACGACACCGGCGCTAGTCCACCAAACACTCACAAGTAACTTTTTCTGAGTCAATTTTCGTTTAGGGCAGGATTTGGCAGGTTCTCCAGGGTTCAGCCATTGCGACGAGCGCTTCCGATTATCGTACCGTACCTATCCACTTTTCATCACAAGTAATGATTCGATTTAAAATCCCTTCATTATTGTGTCGGTTGAGCAAAGTAACACAGCAGTCGACGCGTGTTTGCAAGTTCGATTCACTCAATTCATGAGGTACCCACTACCCATAGTTCAAGTTTTTTTATTTTCCCGATTTGCTTCAACTGGATTAATACAGTTTTATCACTTATCCCGAAGCCTGCAGTTATCTCTGAAGTGCTTTGTGATGGATCCGCTTCCACAATAGCCTTTAATTCTTCATTTTCCACTTTGGTCTCCGGCCGTCCACAGGGTTGGTTCTGAAGGTCGAAATTTCCAGAACGAAAACGTTGAAACCAAAACCGTACCGTGCTTTCTTTTGCGACACCAGCGCCGTACACGTCATTAATTCTTCGAGCTGTTTCTGCAGCACTGGTGCCACGGTAGAACTCGTAGGTACTCGTAAATATAAGTACCGATATTTCATGTTTTCCATTGTGCGGTAGGTAATAAGCGACGCCAAAGAAAAAAATAATGAGGAAAAAACAAATGAATGACTTTTTTCAAAACTCAAATGTACCGGCTAAATGAATGTATAAATTTGAATTTGGAATTCTTAACCAAAGAGGATATATTATTTCAGATCAAAGTGGTCAGTACGATTAAACGCTAATTTCATATGTAAGGACCTAATATAAATAATTAAATATGTTATGTCGTTGGATTCGTTATGAAACAAGCTAACATTTAAAAATGTAATGCAATGTAATGTATTATACATTTTAATATTGTACAAAAGTCGTTATAATTAAAAAAATATACCAATGTTTCAAAAAGTTATTGTTTTAATTACATAAATGTACATTATTTCACATTAATCAATAAAAAGAACACACACCTCCCCATACATTTTTTCATTCCACAAGCCGCGTACCTACCGAACAAAATAATGGGTACGTTTACCTACACTTCTATTCTGAGAACGCTATGAGCCTAATGGCACAGTATAAATAAAGACATACAGTACGAGGTCTTCATACAAACGGACGAAACGCGAGCTATACCTACGCGCCTCGACCACGGCATGAGCTCAGCATGCAGACAGTCGCGACTGTGCTGCAGTGACGAACGGACGGTGTGTTGTTTTTTTAACAATAACCGCGCGATTTTTGCACTAAAAATAAGTTCAAGTACATATTTAATATGACGAGTAGGCTATATTGTGCTGTTTTTGGTTGCATGAATTCGTCAATAACGCATCCAGAGATAACTTTTTTTAGATTACCTGGAAACTCTGAAAGGTAAGACTATAAAATAATTTTACTTACTTGTAGGTAGGTACATAATATGTGTATTTTTAATGGATAAGTATTTCATTTTATCTCCCGAAAAAAAGATGTCTGGATTAAGAAATAAAGTGAATAGAGTAAAGGAAAGTGATAAACACGAGTGAGGTAGGTAGTTATAGGCGGTTCATGAATCATTAAACGGTAGGTACGCTTGTGTTAAAACCTCGGGGCATGTGTGTTTTGTTAGTTTGTATAATTCAAAGTAAAGACGTGGTTTTTATTATTAATAATAGTTGTTTATTGTACTCTGTGTATGAATAATACTAGAAAAAAATTGGTTGTCTGTAAAGTCGATTTACAGACGATAGTTTAACGTGACAACATCATAACAAAACATTAATAAAATGATTGCATACTTTTATGAATAAAATTAATTATTTTTATTGAATAACTGTTACTGTAATAAGAATAACTGTTTCATGAAATCATCATTCTTTGGACTTACATGGTCTTAGAGAGTTGTGTTGATGACTTTAATGATTATAATTCTGTAATAGTACATTACGATATTAATTCACAAAGTATTTTATTTGTTTATATAAAAAGAATATTAATTTATTTATTTTATTATTTATGTACACACAGTAAAATACAATAACAAAACTAAATGGAAACACAAAGTAGGCAAATGTAATTAAAATACTGGAGGCGGGCAGCCCTATCGCATGTTTACGTACCGCGCGGCTGTAGGCATTTACATCAAGGTTACGGCCGAGACACAATACTGTATGTCTTTATTTATACTGTGCTAATGGCTTGGGATAATAATTTATAATAATGTTTGGTTCACATACTTATAAAGTTATCACAGAGTCTCAGCTGCCTAGCTGTTAGAAGTGTTTAGTTTACGAGAAATCGAACAGTAAACCAAGCATTTGTGTTTGTTCCTAGTATTTATGTTCTGGATATCACTTTTTTAAACAGATTAATATTTTTATGTGCATACAAAAGATTATCAGAAATGTACTGAGAAGGCACAGTCATTATAATAATCTCTTTAGCTGTGGCGAGACAGTGCTTCCTTACCTAATGAGTGGATCCTTGGTAATGGATGAATGGTTGGGTGAATAGGGATGATGAAGAAATATAAGTTTTTAAACAAATACATTCTGAATCATCTAATTCCGAGACTTATATAAGTACTTTATGAGCTAAAGTATAATAGAGCTAAAGCACTAAAGCTAAAGGCATAGAAAAAACAAATTTAATAAGAAAGCCAACTCGAGCCCAGAGCGAGCGATAATAGCCTAAACACGTAGGGCTGTCACTTAAGATATTTCATCAAAATATCGCTAGTATCTTATCAAAAGAGGAAATACTAGAACTAACACTACTAGAATTACAAGATGTCAATAAAGAACCTGATATCTTATGTTTCTCTGAAACCTTTATGCGTGCCGGTAATGAAAAGTACTTAAAATTAAATAACTATATTTTAGCAACTGCCTTTAGTAGAGACAAACAGAGAGGAGGAACCTGTATCCTCGCAAAACAGGGTATTATATACAATGAAATTACTTACATAAAAAAATATTCAACGCTAAACTCATTTGAAGCCTGTGGCATTGAAATCCCGTTGCACAAATTATTAATAGCATGTCTATATAGAACGCCAAAGTCTGACCCTAATGTATTTTTGAATAAGCTCGACCAGTTTATGAATGAAACACACAAGAAATATGGGCCAAACACAAAAATTGTAATTGCTGGGGATTTTAATATAAATACCCTAAAACCAGGCAAAGTGACTACCTATTTAAAAGATTTATGTAATACCAACAATCTCCAAATACATATTAATATCCCCACACGTAAAAACGCTTGTATCGACCACATACTAAGTAATATAAAGACAACATCAACAGATGTTTTGCCTCTTTATTTATCTGACCACGACACTGCCCAATTGTTAGACTTTCCAGTAAAACAGCAAAGTTCGAAGTCCAAATCATACTACGTTTATAAGAAAGACTACTGTAACGAAAATATTAAAAAAATCACAAAATATCTCGCCAGTTTATCGTGGTCTGAAGTACACCTAGAAAGTGACCTAAATAATGCTTTTAATAAATTTAATGACTTATTATGTCTCTTATATAACTTATGCTTCCCAAAAATTAAAGTAAAGATTAATAACGCTAACACAAACCAACAAAGATGGATAAGTAAAGGTCTAAGAAATAGTTGTAAAACTAAGCGATATTTACGATATCTTTACTACAAAAATAAAACTGTAATTTTTAAAACAAAATATAAAAAATATTCAAATATACTGAAGAAGTGCATTACTAAATCCAAAATGAATTCTAATATTAATTTTATTGAAAAAAGCCAAAACAAATGTAGAGCAACGTGGTCTGTCATTAATAACGAAATTGGGAAAACGAAATGTGACGATGAGATTTCTGAACTACAATTAGATAAGCAGATACTGACTAATCCCACTGACATAGCGAACGCTTTTAATAATTATTTTATTGACTCAACAAATACCTTAGGAACTAATAATTTACTTAATGACTCTAATACGCCGTCAATTCCTAATTCTATGTTTCTTAGTTCCATGACTGAGGATGAAGTTAAAAAGGAGATAATGGCTTTGAATAATACTAACTCCGAAGGTTATGATGGAATTAGCACAAAAATCATTAAAGCCTGTAAGAATGAGCTAATTTCCATATTGACTTACTTAATCAACTTCTCATTTTCATCAGGTACTTTTCCTGATGCCTTAAAATTATCTGTTGTGAAACCACTTTACAAAAAAAAACAGCAAAAACGACGTGAAAAACTACCGTCCGATTACTCTTATTCCTATTTTGTCTAAAGTATTTGGAAAATGTATGCTCAACAGACTTATCAACTTTTGTAGCAAATATAACATTATAGCAAAAGAACAGTTTGGATTTCAAAAGCACAAATCGACAACACAGGCAATATTTACCCTTTTGAGCAATGTCCTGACTAATCTAAATAGTACTCACTTAACCACAGGGCTTTTTTTCGATCTATCACAAGCTTTCGACTTTGTAGCACATGACGTTTTATTAAAAAAGTTAGAAAGTATTGGTATAAGAGGACTAGCATTGCAGTGGATTTCGTCTTATCTACGTGTCCGGAAACAATACGTTGTCATAGATAAAGTACATGAAAACTTACTTTCTTCGTTTTCTTCTGACTCTAGGGAAAATAAATGCGGCGTCCCTCAAGGGAGTGTCTTAGGACCAATTTTATTTATATTATATATAAATGACATAGCACGAGTGACTAATCATAAATGTATATTATTTGCAGATGACATTTCAATTATTGTGACGTCTGATAAGAAGTATAAATCAATATCTGATCATGAAATTGACATTAATAGTACTATTGACAATATTTTAGAATGGCTACGGACAAATAAATTAAAAATCAACTTAGACAAATCTAATTTTATACAATTTAATAAATCTAAACATGCTAAATACAATTTTAAACTTAACGTTGATAGACTGAAAGAAGTTACACAAACCAAATTCTTGGGTATCCTCATAGATCAAGATTTAAATTGGAAAGTACATGTAGACAATTTGTGCAATAGGATCAATAAATTTGCTTACGCTCTCAGACAAGTGAAAAACGTGACAAATAGAAAAACGGCAATAACTACCTACCACGCATATATAGAATCCATTTTACGCTACGGGCTCATTATATGGGGCAACAGCACAGATAAAGATAGAGCATTTAAAGCACAAAAAAAATGTGTCAGGGCCATTTGTGGACTTAAGCCCGATGAGTCCTGCGAACCATTTTTTAAAAAGCTAGGTTTATTACCACTTCCCTCACTTTACATTTACGAAACCTGTAAATAAGTGTACAAAAATAAGGGATTGTTCAAAAAAGCGTATGAAGTAATCACTCGACCAACAAGGGATCCACACAGACTTGTATTAAAGGATATTCCTAAGTCAGCCAAGTATGCTAAAAGCTGCCTTGTGATGTGTGTACGTATATATAATAAAATACCAAACGAACTAAAATGACTAAATAATATAAACTCATTTAAAAGTAATTTATATAAATGGTTGAATGGACATAACTTTTATGACACTAAAGATTTCCTTAACATGTAAATATAAAATAATTATGTTCTATAGGTATTATTATTATCTAATTGAATTGAATTAATGCAAATGTTTGTGATATAATGTCTTATGACGAATTAATCGAAATTGAATGTTTATATATTACTATTAAATTATGTACCTATAAATTATTTTGCATGCAATTGATACAATTTGTGTATAGCTAAACATGTGGACATTATATACAAAACCAGACTGTAACACCTTTATACCATGTTTAAAGCAAATAAAGACTTATCTTATCTTATTATTATTCAATCGTCAAAAATGCATAGTCAATCTCTATACAAAACAATTTTCCCCTTTAGGGTAGGTAAGCAAGCATCAGGGATCTTTAATACAAATTTTTTTTAAATTATTATTTCTACATAGACCAGGAGCTGACTAGGTACTGTTTTTCATTACCCACGTCATGTTATCTGTTTAGTTATTTGAAAAATTACGATCGAAATATGATTAATTAAAACGTGGTTTTACTGAATCAAGTATTTATTCAAGTAAAATAAAATGATTGTGAAATTGTATTTTACCATTCGAAAATAAAATGTTTTTATTTTTTTTTATATTAAAATATTCACTAAAAAACGTAAATTGATACGTTAAAAAAACACTGTACACGCGTACTTGAAGGACAGCAATGTCGGAATTTATTTAATTAAATAAATTAGAATTAATTAAAATAAAAATAGAGTATCAATTTACGATTTTTAGTGAATATTTTAATATAAAAAAAAATAAAAACATTTTATTTTCGAATGGTAATATTTTTTTTAGCATGTATGGATGCTATACTATTGCGGGTTAACGGGAACGCCCTCTGTTAGTTAACATACTGTATACACTAGGTATATAGTATTTTTTACTTTTTCATTTACCATAAAAAATATAATCTTTATATTCGGAAATTGAATATATTTTTACAATAACCTCAAATAATAGGCATTATTTAAGTGGTTATTAAAATTTTCAAGACCGTGGGTTCGATTCCCACCTTAGGCAATTCGATTTTTTCATTATATCGCGGGCGGTATTACGTACGGCGGCGGCGTAGCTCAACGACTGGCGCACCTTTAGCAGCGATACATTTTGTCAGTGTGTGCGACGCACGTGTGCGTGCGACGACGCATATGTACGAGCGCGCTCACGTACAAACCGTGTTCGGTGCGTATGTATGAAAGACAAGTATTTATAAGTATTTGTCGTTTTGATTTCAGGTGTCTCGCGTATGTATGTGAACTATTCGAAACTTGGCAAAAGAAAAGTCCAATTGCTGCTGTAATTATTGAACCCATTCAGTCGGAAGGAGGTGACAATGAAGCTTCGCCGGAATTTTTCCAAGAATTGCAAAGAATTTGTGCCTGTGTAAGTTATTCAGATGACTCACTATTCTCAAAATTTGGTCAACTCTTTTTTTACTTATGTATACTGGGTGTCCAGAAACGACATAGAACGTGGAGTGCTAGTTTGGGTCAGTAACTACCTATAGAGCACAATGTTCCGCGAAAAGTTAAGGTTTCCAAGTTATACATAATTATAGGTTCTCGTACTTGTAAACAAATATTCTCTACCTTGCATCAAATTTTGTACCATCTTGCTATGATATAGATCGGTTTCTAGTATATTTTTTAAAACAGATTATTCATGGATAGTTCGTGTATTTACTGAAAAGTATCTAATTTTCTTTAAAATAGACGAACATGTTCAAGTTTTTTCACTTGACGATTTTCTTATCGCCAACTGTGCCTCCAGTGGTGATAACAACTGAATGCGACAGTTTTGTATAGTCCACTTTACAGTTGCTTTAGAACCCCATATTTTAAGTTTATAGTAGATTATTTATATTTACTAAGGGGATAAAGCAGTGTCTTAATGTCGCGGGCGCTTTTTTAAATCTTGAACGCAACGAGGGATGCTAGGCTAGGCTACCTATGTGACAGTTAGCCCTTTATTGGTGTGGCCAGTATTTTGAAGTAAGACAAAAATAGGTATGAGAAGCCGAAACTATCCGAAAATACTTAATTTAATTTGATCTAAGGCTTAATTTGCTGCTTTTTTCGCAAGTTGAAGAAACCGCTATGAAACCGCCAGAGCTTAATATTGAAAAACAAAATTAAGTATCAGATTTTGATGCTGCTTTGCACAAGCAATGAATACCTCATTGCACAAATATCAAAACCGTATCGATTATAGATTAGAATTAAGCTATGGCCACACAGAGGCGAATCCCGCGCGGGATGCACATGGCGTTACTGCGTGCGTCGATTGTTTTGATGATTAGGAAAACACGCGACTATAAGTTAGTTGTCACAATCGACGTATAGTGCCACAAACTTATCTGGCCCGGTGGCAAAAAGAGAAACTAACGACGCCATTTTGAAATGTCAATCTGCCAGCCATCCGTTGACATATCCGCCATTGGTTGTTTGCTCTGTGTGTTTATTTTTCGTTTAGTGGTTATAGCTAGTGAAAAATGCCGAAAGCTTTAAAAAGTGACGCGAGGAACATTATATTACAAGTCTTAGATTTTATGAAGGAAGAAAAGCGCCTTCAGGCACCGATAATACCGTTCGAAAAATTGTATGAACGCGTAGCTGCCGCCACAGGTTAGTGTTGTCAGCTTTTGAAAATAAATTCCACGAAAACACCATTTCGCACGTGCTAGTAGAATAGACGTATGATTTTCAAAAAATTTCGTTATTTTTGTTGTAGGTGTTGGGGAGCGATTTGTTAGAAAACTTGTCAAGGAAAAAGAACAGGCAGATGAAACTGGAACAAAAGTTTCCACGCCAGGAAAAAAAAGGAAAAGGACGAAAGGTAAAATTGAAGTGGATGATTTCGATCTTGGTGTCATAAGAAGAAAAATTCATGAATTTTACACTATGCGGAAAGAAATTCCCACAATACCAAACTTATTAAATGTGCTCCAAGAAGACATTGATTTTAAAGGGAGTCGAGAAACTCTTCGGAAAATACTCCATAAAATTGGATTTCGTTACAAGAAGACAAAATCGAACAGAAAAATTCTAATAGAACGAAATGATATTTCAGCATGGAGAGCCAATTATCTTCAAAAAATTAAAGACAATGAACGAGGTGAACAAAAACCAGTCATATTTTTGGACGAGACCTATATTCACGCATCTCATACAGCTGGGCGCTGCTGGCAGAGTGATGAAATTGACGGTGTGCTAAACCCAGTCTCCAAAGGAAATCGATCGATAATTGTTCATGCGGGAGGACAAGCAGGGTTTGTGGAGAATGCTTTATTAGTGTTCCAATCGAACACAAAAAGTGGCGATTATCACGACGAAATGAACAGTAAGAATTTTAAAAAATGGGTGACCGATAAACTTCTGCCCAATTTACATCAGCCAACACTGATTATATTGGATAACGCCCCATATCATAGCATTTGCATAAACAGAACTCCTAATGGAAGTCATAAAAAAGCTGAGATGCAAAAGTGGCTGACGGAAAATAATGTAGAATTTAACGAACAGTTTACAAAACCGCAACTCTACGAACTCATTAAGAGACATAAACCAAAACCTATATACGAAATAGACGAACTGTTGAAAAACAGTGGACATAGCGTGTTAAGATTACCGCCATACCATTGCGACCTAAATGCAATCGAAATGATTTGGAGCTCTATGAAACGAAACGTAGCTAATCAGAACATTAATAAATCAAATTCTGAAATGCCTACTTTGATTGCAGAAGCCTTCAATAAGATAACAGTGCAAGAATGGCAAAAGCACTGCAATCATGTAAAAAAAATTGAAAACCAGTATAGAAGTAGGGATGCATACTTAGACGAGCCTTTCATCATTAATTTGGCCAGTGACAGTGAAAGTGAAAGTAGTGACTCTGATGATGAAGTGACTGATGAATCAGGTGGCTCGGGAATACCTGGAGTATTCCCGTTAGAGAACACTCGCCAGACATTTTATGTAGATGATCATAATTATTGTGTTAAAATATAGATATTTTCGAGGAATATGCTTGTTTTTGTTTTTTAGGTACCTAATTAACATATTACCTACATTCTTTCAAATCGCCAGGTGTTACGTAGGTAGTATGTGCATAATTTCATAGTTTTAACTTTTAACCATCTTCAAAAAAGGAGGTTATCAATTTGACACGTATTATGTACCTACTTATGTAATATTATTGGAATTGCAATATATTTACATAATTATAATAGTCTATTACGGCTTCCAAACAAATATGCATATTTTTATAGGTATGTATGTATGTGTATGTTAGTCCACGTATTTCTCCGAAACTATTAATCGGATTGAAAAATCGGTTCAGTAGTTTTCAAGATTTGGACCAAAATGTTTTTGTTACATCGACTTGCTTTCCCACTTTATTGTAAAATTTATTTTTCCTGGCGACACCAAATGCGATATCAGCGACTCCCTCACCGGGCCAGATAAGTTTGTGAGACTGTAAGCGCTTTTCGTCCCTCATCCCGCGCGGGATTCACGTCATCGTCAGTTCTTAAGGAAATAATAATTTGTCCTTAATTTATTTCGTTAGAATGGAGCGGCTTTGATTATAGATGAAGTGCAGACTGGATGTGGACCAACAGGTAAAATGTGGTGTCATGAACATTTCAACTTACCATCCCCACCTGATTTGGTTACATTTAGCAAGAAGATGATGACGGGTGGATTTTACTGCAAACCCTTATTTAAGTAAGTTTTTGTTTTAGTCAAGAATATATCACTTTCTATATACCTATATACTTAGGTAATACTTAGCTAATATAATTCGTAGATTCCGTGTTTCAAGCGAATGACTTTCTATTTTTCAAGCAACTTTCGCACACTAATCGACAAAAAATACAGAACCTTCTCATTTGCTCTTGTACCTCGCACTGTACCTAAACGCACTTAGAGTCATTCGGGGCAAAATTACGCTATTGCTTGTTTCTTATACTGAACCGAAACTATAATGCTGATTTATTATCGTTTATTTGCGCTATCTGTAGCATAACTATTAGGCTCCTATAGTATTTTTTATCTCAAGAAGCGACACACGCTTTACTTGTGGTTACCAAGTGTACAAACACGCTGTGAATGAGTGTGAGCAGGAGCTCTCGGTACCGTCCGACACAATGACGAAGTAGGAAGTGTGTGTGTTATGTGCTGATGCTACTCGTCTTCATACACGCATTCACAGCGTGTTTGTACCCTTGGTTACCACATGTAGAGCGCGCGTCGTGTCGTGAGATAAAAGTACCTACTGTAAAACGCAACAAATTTCCGACGATAGATCAAATACCTACCTAGTCTTGCCATAAATGTTGTCACGAAGAAAAAAAATTTTTTTATATTGCAAATAATATTTATTACTTTTACAGTGTGTTAGTTTAATACATAAATATAAAACAATTTAAAATATAAAAAACTTATTCGAAGTGGTCTCCATTGGCTGCAATACAGTCCTTTAAACGTTGAGGCCAGTTATCAATAGAAGCATGCACTCTTTCCATGGGAAAATTCTTCACTGCTAATCGTATGGATTGTTTTAGGGACTCCAAATTATCATGGCGTTTAGAGCAAGCCGTACTCTCTAAAACTCACTCGTGAGCTCACTCCATCGTAGACTTTGTCTCTGTCATCTCTGACCTAGACTAGAGTCAAGAGCAAACCCATTTCAAATAAAAATTAAAAAAAAACTGACCAGTAATCATAATTCAGCGGATTAAGATCGGGACTAGACGACGCGACGGCCAGTCTTCAGCTCTGATGAAGTCCAAAACGTTCACTTCCAACCAAGGCTGCGTGGACGGAGCTTTATGACCCGGCGCCGAGTCTTGTTGGAAGGACCATACTTGGTTATTGAACATGGTGTTGTTAAGGGGCTTAACTACCTTCTCAAGAATGGTATCTTCATACACTTGTGCCGATGTTTTGATACCTTTTTCACATAAATATGGCTCAGTCACTCCTTCATAGCTAACATCCCACCAAACCATCACTGAAGTCGAATAATGCCTACGTTGCACTCTGTCAACCAATTGGAAAGCTTCCTTAGAGCTTTGAGCACAAATACGGTCATTTTGTTTGTTAAAATGTTGCTCAATTGTAAAGATTTTCTCATCCGTAAACAAATTTTTTCTGTGACCTCCCTTTGCGTACCGCTTCAGTAGTTGTTACGATTTTACCACCCTATTCTTTTTTAATTTGTCAGTTAAAAATGCCCAGTGCGTCTCTTATAGGCTGCAAGTCCTAAGTCATCTTTTAAAATACGCGACATGGTTCTGGGTGCTATCTTCATCTCCCGAGATAAAATCTTTTGTTTTCGGACAGGATTTCTTCGAATTCTTTCCCTTACTGCTTTGACCACCTTTTTCGGACGAACACTAGGTACGTGACGGCCAGATCTTTTTCTGTCACAAACAGAGGTCTCATTGTACCTATTAATAGCCCGGTACACAAACATTTGACTAATATACCAAGCGTATGGAGAGTTTTAAAAATTGCATTTGGCTCCATACCAACTTTGTGTAATGCAATCACAGCGATTCGGTTCTCTTTATCACCCCCCACTCCATTTTAATATCGCAAAATATTGTATAATGTATTGGCGCCAAAATTAGAAAACTCAATGAACAATCAAAAATGAACAGATTCCAAATTCAAATGTACTTAATATCTTTCTTATTTTTAATTGTAACAGTATTTATGGCCAGACTGTGTTAGTTTTTTGTATGGGTCTTGGTGAGACTGCTTAACTTTGCCCCAACGTTTAGGTAGGAATACACGGTTATGTGGATAAAAGTACGCATGTAGAATAAAAGTAGTAAATAATTAGACATTATGGTTTATATTGTCAAGTTAACAATGACGCAATTTGAAAACATTATAAAATTACAGATTTAGTAGCTTCGTCACAAATTCCGCTGCATATCGTTGTCTTCTTCTCTGTTCAACTTTTTAGGTTATTCGAAGCAATCTTCTCAGAAACCAACTGTCGCCCTGGAGTTGTTTTTAATACCTATATTTGCGTGCCATTATGTTGCATTCTGAAACAAATATAAATATGTATCAGTATAAACAATACAAATATACCTACAGGGTTATTTGTAAAACACTAATAACCTCCCAGGACTATAATAATCACATCATAAATAACAACTTTTGCTTTATGAATTTTAATTATTTATCTTATGGTGCTTTCAATTTTTGTTCGTGGCTTACGATACAATATGGCGGCAAGGGCCGCACATATTGTTACGAGCTTGGGGTTCGTGACAATAAAAACTACCGATTTAATAACCAAAAAACTGACACTTTACTCACCAACACTAATTACAGCTCAAACACACAAATAAAGAAACACAATGTCACTTACTGATCACTTCTAGTCGCACTCGAATATCGCTTTCGATGTTATCGCATGTATAGCTTATTCAAAACTATCTGTCTCGCGGCTTGCGCCCGCCTTATATAGTTCCACAGAGGTACTCTGTAAACATCTAGTATGTTCGAGTACATAGCGGCCCCGACTGACTCGACGTCGATAGTTCTCGGAACTACTAGTACCTACAGGAAGGGTCAATGTCCTAGTACCAAGGCCAAGGTATTAGTTCTGCTACTCGATACAAGATGGCGCTAGTGGTAACTAATGGCGATACATGGCGATGTATCAAGCATTATTTTTGGCGCGCAACACTGCCCCCTCCTAAGACATGCTCGTCCCGAGCATTATTGGCTCCATAATAACGCGCCAGTCGATCCACATGGACGATCTTAGGAGTACCTCTTGCACCTTTCTGTATCCGGTAGGTTACATCATTGATCTTTGTCACAATCCGATACGGTCCGTCCCATTTAGCTTGAAGCTTAGGAGATTTCCCTTTGCTGCGGACTGGATTGTGCAACCACACTAGTGAACCTTCGTCGAACCCTTTATTATTCATTTTGCGGTCATAACGGGTTTTCATCTTTTCAGACATTTGCTGGCCCGATTGTCTGACATGCTCATAAATGTCATTCATCTTGCTCCGCAAGTCATTCGCATAATCGGTTACACTTCGTGGGGCATCAGGTGGTATTCCAGTGATCAGGTCAGCAGGCAGCCGTAATTCTCTTCCAAAGTTCGCGAGAGCTGGTGTCACCGATGTACTTTCGTGGACAGCGCTTCGATATGACAAAAAAAACGGTTGTATGTGCTTGTCCCAATCTCGTTGCCGATTTTCCACAACTTTCGCTAGGTACCTCTCCAGCGTCTGATTAAATCGTTCCACCATTCCATCCGATTGTGGGTGGTAAGAAGTCGTTCTTGTTTTATGAGTACCCATAACTCGACAAGTTTCCTGGAATATTTGGGACTCAAAATTCCTTCCTTGATCACTGTGAATCTCCAAAGGTACTCCAAAACGACAGAAGACTTCATGAACTAATTTATCTGCAACTGTCGAAGCTTCTTGATTTGGAATGGCAAAGACTTCCGGCCACTTCGTGAAGTAATCCATCACAACCATGAAATACTTGTTGCCACTTTCACTCTCCGGAAACGGTCCTGCAACGTCGAGGGCTATCCTCTCCCATGGTGCACCAACATTGTACAATTTTAATGCACCCCTACTACGAGTCTGAGGTCCCTTTACAGCTGCACAACTTGTACATTTGCGACACCAATCCTCGACATCGTCCCGACAGTGGACCCAGTAAAACCGTTCTCGTATCTTCAGTAGAGTCCGTTTTACTCCCAGATGACCTCCTGAACAACCATTATGGTACAGCTGTAGAACATCCGGTACTTGAGCTTTAGGGACAACCATTTGCAAATGACAGCTGTCTCCCCGAGCATTTTCCCATTTACGGCACAGGACTCCATCCTGAACCACCAAGCTGTCCCATTGGGCCCAATAGCTTTTTGTGACCGAACTCATCGCTGAGACGTCACTCCACCTGGGCTTAGGAGCTCTGGCCTTCATCCACTCCAGAATCGGCTTGATGTCCGAATCTTCCTGCTGTGCACGTTGTAGGCTTTCCTTCCACTCGTTGTTAAGGTCTGTCTTGAGCATCCTCACAGGTACCACTTCCTTACTCTCTTGTCTAGTACAATGCTTGCAGTCTTCAGGACAAGGTCTTCTTGACAATGCATCTGCATTGCCATGAGATTTTCCGCTGCGATGTTCGACCACGAAGTCGTATTCCTGCAGTAGTTCAATCCATCTCGCAACTTGACCTTCTGGATTTTTGAACTGCAATAGCCATTTCAGTGCAGCATGGTCAGTACGTAAGTGGAATTTCCGACCCAGAAGATATTTGCTAAAATACTGCAATGACTTTACCACCGCAAGCAGTTCCCGTCTCGTAACACAATAGTTCCTTTCCGGCTTTGACAACGACTTGCTGAAGTACGCTATCACAACCTCTTGATCACCATTCCGTTGGGACAACACACCGCCAAGTCCTATGTCACTTGCGTCTGTGTCAACTATAAATTCCTTGTCCACATCAGGGTATCCCAAAATAGGTGTATTGCACAGACGGTCCTTTAGCTCCTGGAATGCGATGTCGCAATTATTATCCCAGCAGAAATGTCGCTTCTCCTCGGTTAGCCTATGCAGGGGTTTGGCTATATCTGCACAGTTCTTGACAAATCGCCGATAATAGGAGCACAAACCCAGAAACGCTCTGACCTGCGTCTTGTCCTTTGGAACTGGCCAGTCCTTGACAGCGGCGATTTTCTCCGGGTCCGTGCGGATACCTTCTTCAGACACTACATATCCCAAAAAGCTAACTTGTCGTTTGAATAGCGAACACTTCTTCGGACTTAACTTGAGGTTGGCACTTTGGATCTTCATGAGCACGCGTTCCAAATTTTGAAGATGTTCTTCAAACGTACGGCCTACGATGATGATGTCATCCAAGTAGACCAGACAGGCATCGCCAATTAGCCCAGTAAGTACAAGTTCCATCAACCTTTCAAACGTTGCCGGAGCGTTGCACAATCCAAACGGCATAACTTTAAATTGCCACAGACCCTTTCCTGTCGAGAATGCAGTTTTTTCCTTGTCCTTGGGATCAATTTCAACTTGCCAGTAGCCACTTTTCAGGTCCAGCGTGCTAAACCACTTTACGCCAGTAAGCATGTCCAGCGTGTCATCGATTCTCGGCAAAGGATAGCTGTCCTTCTTCGTAACGTCGTTCAGACGACGATAGTCAACACAAAACCGCATGCTGCCGTCCTTCTTTCTTACCAGCACTACAGGTGAACACCATGGACTAGATGAAGGTTCAATCACACCATCCTTCACCATTCCCTCAATCATGGTTTCCACTTCCTTCTCACGTGCTACCGGCAATCTCCTTGGCCGCTGACGGATAGGCAATTCTTCTCCTGTGTTGATTTTGTGTTGAACTAAGCCAGTCCTCCCGATATCAGCATCGTTTGACGAGAAAACATCGGCGTACTTGAGTAACATCTTCTTTGCTTTGACCATTTCACTTTGGGACAGAGCGCTGCGGCAGTCTTCTAAAAGGGTGGTCACTCTCGTTGGTGCGTCCTTGCTGAGGGTCCCAGTCGATAGATATTGGCATCGACGCAACCAATCCACTTCCTCGCAAGTACCAACTAGTGTGCCTTTTTCTATAATGTGTTCCTGATCACAAAGGTTCAGCACACGTACCCCTGAGATGTCGGTGGCTCTGACCAAAGTTCGTGCCACTTTCCATGGAAGGTCATTGTCTACCCTTTCCACGAGTACACAACGATGAGTTTGACCAGGATTCCGAGGAAGACTAACCGGCACAATCGTTTCCGATCTCGGCGGAAGAACAATCTTCTTAAGGCTGTACACATTTCCTGGTAATGCCCCTTCCACGAAAAGTTCCTCTTGTCCACATTTCAAAACACCTTGCTTGACGTCAATCTCACAACAATTCTTCCTCATAAAGTCAAGGCCCAGGATGCAATCGTCCATTATATCAGCCACAATGACATTATGCAGGTAGATTCTGTTGCCTAGCTTCAACTCC
Organism: Luperina testacea; assembly: GCA_927399505.1. Classification (NCBI taxonomy): domain Eukaryota; kingdom Metazoa; phylum Arthropoda; class Insecta; order Lepidoptera; family Noctuidae; genus Luperina; species Luperina testacea. The sequence goes on from OV656758.1 coordinate 11,307,038, forward strand.
ATCTTCTTCTCTCCACGGACAGGTATGCGCTGACCGGTGGCTGTCACCAAATTAATGTGTTCTCGGTTGTGTGCGGAGTCCCCAAGGAACCGACTTATAAGTTGGGAACTGACGACCGTACGAGAGGCTCCAGTATCTATGGTCAGCTTACACGGCGTTCCGTTGACCTCGCCCTTGATGATTAGGCTATTCCCATCATGGGTTTGTGTGATCGAAATCCTTGGGGCTCCTTGAACATCAGCCAGCACCCGCCCCGCAGTCCTGGCTATTACTCGTTTCCCTGCTGCTGGTGTTGGGCGGTGCTGTTAACCGCACTGCCCTCTGGAGATCGGCCGTCTTCTCTTTCTGCAGTTCGCTTCGGGCAACTGGATCGAAGGTGGCCCCTTTCCCCACAGCCGTAGCACCTAGGGCTGTATCCTTTATTGCGGTCGCGAACTGTAGCCGCTGCAACCTCCCTGACGCGATGGGAACGATGATCCTGCCGCACCGCTTCCACCTCCAATGCATGGGCCAAGGCGTCCTTAAGCGTTCCGTGGTGACCGAGCCTCACAGCAACTCTAACTTCAAGGTCGCGGATGCCGTCGATGAATGCCTGCACCAGGTTCCCATCAATAAGTGCAGGTACGGACTGGTACGCTTTGCGAACCAGCTTCTCCACTTCCAGGGCCCACTGCTGCAGGTTTTCATTGCTGCGTTGCACGCGATCCTTGAGCTGCGCACGGAACACGTGTTCCAGGTGAGCGTCGCCATACCGAGCGTCCAATGCCTCAAGGAGCTGCTCGTAAGTCACTTCCTTACCGAGAGCTTCCAGGACAGTTAAGGCCTGGTCACGCAGGCCCAGGGTGAGGGCAGTCATGGCCTGACTTTTATTCCACCCGTTCGCCTTCATGACAGCCTCAAACTGGATTTTGTAGGCCGACCAGGAAGAAGTTCCGTCGAACGGTGGCACTTTGAATCCACGTAGCGAAGGTGTTATAGCTACGGGAGCTGCAATTCCATCACCCAGTTTAAGGTTGTCCAGCGTTTTCTTCATGTCAGCCATCACGTTGTCAACCCGATTATTCACGTGGTCGATTCGGGTTTCGGCTTCCGACAGACGGTTGTCGTGTTGAGCAACCTTCTCCTTCATCTCCTTCATGTCTTTCCCCAAGGTTGCATGAAGGTCCTTCATGAGGAACATCTGCTCTTCCTGGCGGCGCACCTGCTCCTCCTTATCCCGCTGGAGCTGTTCCTCCAACCGACGAGCCTGTTCCTCCTGTCGACGAGCCTGTTCCTCCTTGTCCCGCTGGAGCTGTTCTTCCAGTCGACGAGCCTGTTCCTCCTGTCGGCGAGCCTGCTCCTGCAGCATCATCATCAGAGCAGCAAAATCTGGTGCTGATGATGCTGGAGCAGCTGTGGACGGGCCGGACTCCGTGGTCGGTAGCTGGCCTTCCGACCCCTGTGGCATTGCTCCACCAAATCGCCTCTGGTCCGTCTCTTGCTGGCGTTGACTCCGGGTACGGATACCCTCCATGTCGTCTTTGGGTAAAAACGGCATGTTTTTATCCCTCGCTTCTGACACCAATTGTTACGAGCTTGGGGTTCGTGACAATAAAAACTACCGATTTAATAACCAAAAAACTGACACTTTACTCACCAACACTAATTACAGCTCAAACACACAAATAAAGAAACACAATGTCACTTACTGATCACTTCTAGTCGCACTCGAATATCGCTTTCGATGTTATCGCATGTATAGCTTATTCAAAACTATCTGTCTCGCGGCTTGCGCCCGCCTTATATAGTTCCACAGAGGTACTCTGTAAACATCTAGTATGTTCGAGTACATAGCGGCCCCGACTGACTCGACGTCGATAGTTCTCGGAACTACTAGTACCTACAGGAAGGGTCAATGTCCTAGTACCAAGGCCAAGGTATTAGTTCTGCTACTCGATACAAGATGGCGCTAGTGGTAACTAATGGCGATACATGGCGATGTATCAAGCATTATTTTTGGCGCGCAACAATATTTTCGTGAAACCAGCATCCCGCCCTTCCAACCCCTTAGAGAAAACAGCACTGTGTACTTTTGCCCACTGTTTCACTGTTTTTACCCGGAATGATTCTACCCCTTAGCTCGTAGTTCTTCCATAAAAAAAACTCATTTCCATTTAAATCCATACAAATGGAAATGGGTTTTGAGAAACTACATATATATATTACGTATTATCCGCTTCGATGTGGCGATATCCCCTAAAGATCTGTAACAATAGAAAAAACCAAGTGCATGTCGGACCACGCACAATGAAGGGTTTCGTAGTTGGAATTAATATTTATCCCAAGAACAAACTTAACATTGTAGTTGAAAAACTTGTTCTCCCATACATTCCAACTGAAAATGTTTGTACCCACAATATTGAGAGATTTACCATGTTGTTTTAGGACCACAGACTTCTTAAGATTACAGGAAAACCTATAATTATAGGTTTTCCTGTAATCTATAGGTGTAGAACTATTTTCTGTATTTTTTTCAAAATTTTAGGCTCAGTACTTTCGGAGATAAGGTGGTCTATTTTCATCTATTTTCTTAAATAACTTTAATACAATTTACTTTATAATTATGAAAAATATTTGAAACCCTCACAGTAAGCCCTTTCATTTGATATGTCACACGGTACAGGTTCATTTATTCACGTACGTTACACGTCTGTGTTTGGGTCACAGAGATTCATACAACTTAATAGGTCCATTAGATTCGGAGTAAATTGGATGTGACAGACGGACGGACATACACACGAGTGATCCTATAAGGATTCCGTTTTTTTCCTTTTGAGGTACGGAACTCTAAAAGTAATAAAGAAACCGCTGAACGTTGTATAGTTGTTTCACATAACGGAGCTGTTTTGTAAAACAGCGGATTCTACCTACAATCCTTCTGCGACTCATGAATATTTAGCAATTAGTAGCTGACCTAACAGACGGTATCCTGATCAATTTTCAATAATTCATACAAAAAAGGATGTTCAGTTTTACCCGAATTTGAAAATTTTACAGGAAAATTTTTCTTTCGAAAATAACTAATTAATTCGGACCATTACGAACATTCAAAAACAAAAAATAGTCAAATCAGTCTAATCGTTCTCAAGGTACCAACGAACTACATTGAATTTTTATTTATCTAAGACATTCATTTCATTCCTCATTTCAGGCCTCCACAAGCCTACAGAATATTCAACACGTGGATGGGAGACCCATCGAAGTTAATTATGTTAGATCGCGTATTAAAGGTCATAAAAACTGACAAACTTCTGGACTTGGTGCAAGAGTCAGGTCGTGTTCTGAAATGTGGGCTTCACAGCCTGGAGTGTGAGTTCCCGGATATGATAAAAAGAGTGCGTGGTCGAGGCACGTTTTTGGCATTTGACACCGGCACAGTCGCATTGAGGGAAAAAATTGTTGGCACTTTGAAGAAAAATGGTAAGCAAATTTATACTTAGGTATAAGTAGTACCTACCAGGCCCCTCAGTATTTGGGGGCCGACTCAGTTTTATTATCGCACATGTTACCGGGCCCGGAGGTCTCCCTAGGCCAACAAGGAACCGGCTCAGGGCGGTCAAAGCTTAGCTTAACACAACAGCACACACACAGAGAAACTCCTACTTCGAAAGTAAACTAGGTACCTAATTAGATTTCAATATCAGTTTTTTTTATTTACAGGTGTGCTAGCAGGAACATGCGGAGAAACCGCAATTCGTCTTCGACCTGCTTTAATTTTCGAACCAAAGCATGCCAATATCTATTTAGATATACTCAGGAAAACATTACAGGAATTGAAGCCAGGTGTCTGCCATTAGGATGCAGAAGGAACTTTTATCCAGTAATTTATCAATTCTTCAATTTATGCGTTTGTATTTTACCTACGAGTGTTTTTGCACTAAGCGCAAGGTCAACAAAAGCGTCGACGTCGTAATGACGCAATGTCACGTCGCGTCGCGCAGCGTACACGCTGCGCTAGCGCAACGTATTGTAGACATCGCGCGGACCGAAGACGCTACGTCGACGGTCTGCGTCTAGTTTTAGATACCTACAATGATGTTCAGAAAATGTACCTATTCGATCGAGAAAACGTCACGGTTGGCTTTCTTGTTAAGTTATTATGAAAACAATAGAAGATAAATGGAGTCTATGGACTCAATAATGAGTTCTAGTCAACTGAAAATGTCTATTTCGTGCTATTTTGTGAACGTGTAAAAATAACCTACTTTTGTCGCTAACAGTACATGTCTCTGAGAAAACATGGAGTTTGCGTAACGTTAGCGCGTCATTATTATAATATACAAGCGACCGTCGTCGCGTCCGCGTCGTCGTGCTCCGCACGAGCACAATGGCGAAATTTCAAAATATGGAGATATCTGTCCTATAAGTAACTAAATTAAATATTAATCTATACATTTACCTAGCCTTTTCCCAACATGTTAGGGACGACTTCCAGTCTAACCGGATGCAGTATTTTACACAAAGCGACTGTCAAAGATCCACGAATGACAGCCGGGATCAGCGGCTTTCCGAGACACGGAGGGGTCTTGGTATGTAAAGATGGTCACCCATCTACGGACCAACCTCGGCAAGCGTAGCTTAACCTGATTGATCGACCCGTGTGACTTTTATTATTTAGCCACAAGCCCCTCAAATTTTTTATTAAATATTAATCTATACCTACATTCATAAAATAAAATCGTAGCGAAGTCAAAACTATACATAGCACATTAAAAAAAAGTAAGTAAATGCTACGAGGTCTGGGAACGTTATGTCGACATTGTGCCATATTTATTGTATGCTTCTCTATACGTCCTTCAAATAACAGAAGAGGCCTAAACTTAAATGTTTTTCTGTATACGTTCGTAAATGTAAAATAGAACCACAAAATAATATATCAACTGAACTTAGGTTTGCAAAGCAGTCGACGAACCGCTAAGCTACCTATTTGTTTTGTTGATAGTTGACTAAAATAGTCGTTCATATATACATATTTCATTATCAACATTAATTTGCTCCATAAAGATATGATAATCATTCAAAAGGTTAAATCGGTGGATCTGCCTGACGAATACCTACGTTCCCTATTCAGCCCAGTCCAGCTATTTTTTTTGTGAATTCTGACTTTTCTAGAACTCGAAACTCAGTTGGTCCAATAGAGTTCTCAGACCTCGAAGTGACTTTTTTTAATGTGTATTTTTATCGTTTTTTGTTTATAAGATGAGCAACTAAACTGCGACCTAATTTAACGGTACTGATATGTAGTTAAAAAAAAAAACAAAAGTAAACTAAAGTAATAATCGTTTATTTCATAATTCAAAATTACAATAAGGAGGTATCGTTCGCGTTGGTCCCAAACTAGGCACAGCCTGTATCTTGGGCACCATTACATAGGTACGGACGCCAGCACATCAACCTACCACAATCTGTCAGATTTCTTTAATAGATTTTCAACTTTATCGCTAAAGCATAAGGTTCAAAGTTGATTAGGAAAATCTGACAGATTGTGGTAGGTTGATGTGCTGGCGTCTGTACAAAATTTTGATAATTTTAGACAAAAAGGTAGGTACAGACGCCAACACATCAAGCTACCCGAAACTGTCAAATTTTCCCAATCAACTTTGAACCAGCTTTAGCGATAAAGTGAAAAATATTATTATATTAAAGAAATTTAACAGATTGTAGTAGCTTGATGTGCTGGCGTCTGTACATATGTATAGTAAGTACAGACGCCAGCACATCAAGTTACCCGAAGCTGTCAAATTTTACCAATCAACTTTCAACCTTATGCTTTGCGATAAATTTAAAAATCTATTAAAGAAATTTGACAGTTTGTAGTAGCTTTGTTGTACATGGCATGCTAAAGTTAAAAAAAGTTTTATTTTATTTTTAATTAAATTTTACCAATTTTTTTTTCTTAGTGTCACTTATATATATTTTTAATCAGTCTTTTTTTTGTTTTATTTATTGTAACAAGAAAACAATACAAATATTTGTAAACAAACTTAACATCTGAAAATTTTACTTAAACTGTGAACTTACGCTACTACCTACAAAGTAAAAAAAACAAGTAAATAACAATTTGAATGTGTGATAAAATCTAACCACAGTTTTGCTTTGTATTTATTGTATTGTAAATATTTTCTCTCAAATCGGTATTATAATATTGTAAACAGAGAACGAGAAAAGAGGTCCCACCGTAATACAGTTTAATACGGGGGTCAAGGTGAATCGGTTTCGTAACAACCTAAATTTATTATTGTGCAGTGAGTTACTAATTGGGTAGGTATTTAATCTCTTAGAATCATAGAAAATAAGTACCAACTTGTAAAAATTTGTTAAGGTGTTATTCTTTTGGTAAAATAAAAATGTATTTATTTATACGTACATAAGTGCACAGCACAATAAAAGGCTATTTAATTTGAACGGATGTAGAGAAATACCTACCTGTGTAAAACGTATGTAACTTAGCTACATAAATACAGCTATGAACCTTGTGGGTATAATGAATTAACGTCTAATGTTTAATAAAGTAAGCAAAATAGATACTAGTACGACTGATTGATGTCTTCCAAAATTATACCAGCTCGATTCTGAATGTTGTTTCTTTTTTGAACCCCTCTAATCTTATACTTCGACTGTCAGTACCCACTGTTGCTGCAGCACGAACTTTACCACAGCACTAGAACGCACGAACTTTTCAGCGAGCAACATGTGCGTGCAAGAGTGGCGATAGACGGATATGCGGTCCCAGCATAGTTGAGTTCTAACGTTCCAGTAGCAATGTCGATTTCTTTTTGCCCTAGGTGCAAAAGTGATATTTAATTATTTCCAATATGCTCTAAATCTCAGATCATAATGCTCTTAAATCTACCAATTCTGCCATAAATGTATTTTATTATGGCAAAAGCCTGACACGACGAGGAAGATGTGTATCTGGATTGAGTGTGGGATATAGTAGTGGGCGCGACCCGTTGTCGGCAAACTACTCAATTTGCAAACTTACACGATCACCGATGACCAGTCTTGGCTAATATAATTACAAGATCACAAATACATTTTGAATGTATAGGTATGTCGTTCCGTGCAGTATTTTTTATGGATGTTTTGCACAGGCCAAAGTGGCCTTTTTAGGCCCCCTGCCTAAAAAGGCCACTTTGGCAGAAACATAAAAGGATAACATTATGAATCATAATGGACAGTTAACTGTCAAGTTAATCGTATCGTATTGGTGAAGGATTTTTCCTACCATACCAATCAATCCTATCCAAATCCAATCCCACTTCACTCTCTTTGATTATACCTACGTAGTGCAGCGAAAAAAAGATAAACACGGACTGTCTTCGCCATATTATGATTCATAATGTTATCCACTTATGATTCAGACAAAAAGGCCTTTTTAGGCCCCCTGGAATAAAAATATAGGCCCCGTTAGAATCAAAATTTATATTTATTATTTATATATTTATTTTTTTATTTCTAACAATCACTTTTATCTTGGCTTCGAGATAAAAGTGATTGTTAGGTTTTGTATTTCTTTTTTCAAGTCAATTTTCAAAATGTAGGTAGTAGCGCGATGACCAATTTACGCTCACCCTTACGCGTGAATTATACAGAGACGGCGCGGCGCGCGGCGGCGGCGTAACGTGTAGGCGCGGCGCAGCCGCGCAGGCATGATGCAGCTTCAAAATGTTTTCATACAAAATCTACGAAGTAATGCGCCTTCGTACATTTTGTATGTAATTTAATGTTGAAAACGTTTTATGTAATTTAATGTTGCTTAAATAATGTGTGGCATTACTTTTAAGAATGAATATTTTACATTCTATGGGCGACAAACAGGAATAAAAAGTTTTATCTGTATCACTGATAGGAGGACAGTTAAGAGTGAATAAAGTTCGAACTGTCCCCTCTTTGCTAACAGGGGGACAGATCAAACTATTTTTTCAGATCTGTCCCCCCTAAGGGCTCCCACACACATGCCAGTAACTTGCACAAAAGTATGCAAGTAGCTGGCATACCAGTATGGTATTTACCAATCAGAAGTTGTTTTGGCACACGGCAAGCAAGCTGATTGGTGAATACCATAATGACATGCAAGCTACTTGCATACTTTTGTGCCAGGTACTAGCATGTGTATCCTTAGCATTAGGGGACAAAGCAGGGTGACAGATCGGAATAATTCTGCCGCGCCCACCGCCATGTTTTTTTTAATACATTTCAAGCATGGAATTAGTATGTACCTACTATATATGATTTCAAGTGACACCTTTTCATGTTTGTTCTATATAGTACATACTAAATCCATGCATAATGTTTACCAACAGCGCCGTACTGCCAACGTTATTCCAGCACCAAAAGATCCTTGTCGCAGTGTACCTAAGTACTTTTATGATCTATGAAGGATCTATGGAGGATCTTTGATGATTGGCTACGTAGGTTGTTAATACCTGCAACAAGCGCACATTATATTTTGTTGTACTTACTTACAAATTACATTTTTCTAGGTAAAATAAAAATACAATTATATCTTAGCCATCAATAATGTGCCAAATCAAATTAAGGTTGGTTAGTCGTCAACTCACACATTTACTTGGCGTGTTTGTTGACTGACTGAGGCCGATTCAAAAAGTAAAATATATGAAGAGTGCAATTTAATGGAATCACTCATTTCATGGGTACTTACCTACATGATAAATACCGTTCCACTGGCCTCGATCACGCGCCAACGGACTAAAGCGACGAAAAGTTAGAAAAGTTCAATTATCAATTTCTCTTTTAAGACTAGTATGTCGAATTGATTTTTTGCGGTTCATTTTTTATATAATTATGTAGCATTAGAACATGTACAGACGCCAGCACATCAAGCTACTACAATCTGTCAAATTTATTTAATAGATTTTAAACTTTATCGCTAAAGCATAAGGTACAAAGTTGATTGGGAAAATGTGAGTTTCGGGTAGCTAGATGTGCTGGCGTCTGTACGTCAAGCTGTCAAGTTCTTTAAATTCGAGTTAGTATACGAGAAAAACGTACGAGTTTAGATAGTTGACGGAGTTCTACCACTTCGACGCGCTGCTGACTCACCCCATCAAGGAGCTCCGTCGTCCCATTCGAGCCTTGGTAGAGAGAAGAGGCTTTCGCTTACGGTGAGGTATGCTGACAGTCTACTTAAAAATACCGACATACGCACGCACCATCGATCAAGTCGCGTTTATTAGGTAGTCACATTTCATACAAATGATCGCGTCAATCGCATATCCACGCGCGACGGTCGTTTTCAATTATTATTAGGACGAGGGGTACCTAACGCATGAAGAATTGCTGGGTAGAAAGTAGTAGGATGACCTAAAACCAGTTAATTAACTTGATTAACACACAATTTTTTGACATTTCAACAATTTGCAAATTCTACTTTTACCAGCGTTATCGACTGTTTTATGGGTGCCTCTAATTTTTTATATAATATTAATAAAGTGTGCCTCGATAGATAGCCGATTTAATAAAGAGGTTTTCCTTGTAATTTGTAGGCTTGATGTCATAGTAACATTTTGGACAAATGGTGTCTTTATAATGTAGGTAGGTGATTTTAGCATATGGTTACTTAACTTCTTGTTGTAATTTTTAACTTTTAGGCGTTTTAAAACACTTGTAGTTACGTCGAGAGATGTTTTAGCTACCAAATGAGGGCCATTTAATTTGAGAGTCTAAAGAATGATTTAATGACAAATTCTGGGAAATACACAATTGTAGGATTTTCTCGAATCCCATAGATTTTCGGATTTTCACGAATATTCCCGATCAGTCACACCCCGTCGCCGTCGGCGTCGTCCACACTGTTGACGATCGAGAAAAAAAAGTTCAGTTCGTTCACATTGTGGAGGGACGAGAATTCTTTTCAATTATTCCCGATCAGCACCACTGTCGTTAACACTGTTGACAATCGGGAAGAAAATGTTCTTCTTACTTTTTAGACCTTTGTATCCTGCTTATGCATATGAAGTTTCATTAAAATCGGTTCATTCATTTCGAAAAACAAGGGCTTGAAAGTTTGTATCAAATGCCGTACGTCGTAAGAAAAAAAAATTGGTTTTTCTATTTCGTGTAACTTGTTAAGTATGTGGAATAGGGATTTAACATTTTGGTATATATTTTTTGATCAATTCGTCTAGTATCATGTAAATGGAATACACGATTCAATGATTTTTTATCGATACAAAAAAATTGCAAAGTTATATCTATTTTTAGGGTTCCGTAGTCAACTAGGAACCCTTATAGTTTCGCCATGTCTGTCCGTCCGTCCGTCCGTCCTCGCTTAATCTCTGTGACCGTTAGCACTAGAAAGCTGAAATTTGGTACCAATATGTATATCAATCACGCCGACAAAGTAGTAAAATAAAAATTGGAAAAAAATGTTTTATTAGGGTAGCCCCCCTATATGTAAAGTGGGAAGTGATTTTTTTTTTAATTTCAACCCTGACGTGTGATATATTTGTTGGAAAGGTATTTAAAAATGAATAGGGGTTTACTAAAATCATTTTTTGATAATGTCAATAATTTCGGAAATAATCGCTCCAAAAGTTAAAAACAATGTGTCCCCCCCCCTCTAACTTTTGAACCATAAGTTTAGAAAATATGAAAAAAATCTGAAATGTAGAACTTTATAAGGACTTTCTAGGAAAATTATTTTGAACTTGATGGAAACAAGTTTTTGTACAAAAAAGACAAAAAGTTGTACAAAATAATTTCTGGACTAAGTTTGTAGTATAGGTAATCGTATATGCAAGCATTTTTTACTTTTAAACTCATAAGTGGGAACACTTATTGTGACGGACGGGAAACTACGGAACCCTACACTGAGCGTGGTCCGACACGCTCTTGGCCGGTTTTTTTACTTTTTTCGACATCACGGCGTAACGCTTAAGAGTTATTCAATGGAATTTACTTTAAAATATAGAGAATTATCATATCAAAGTTGACTCAAAGTAGTTTTAAATTTAATATATTTATTTTGTTAAAAAAGGAGTAAATTCGTTTTGGCACATACGTTGTTTTATTCCGAGCGCACGTACATTAAAGCCATCTCTCTTCTTTTGCGTTTCAAAAGTAATTGCATCACTTTCGCTCGCTTAGTAGAACAGTCGCTACGTATGTAGGTAGTATGTACGTATATTGAATTCTGTCTGTCAGTGTCACCTTTTGAATTCGGTCTGACATGTAAAGAAGATGGCTAAATAAATGCAATGATATATAAACTATAGATAGATACGGTGCCTGCGCTCTGTAGTGGCAACATGAATGCAAGGTAATTACCGAACCACCATTTAGTCCCGTACCAACAAATGCCGCGCCTGTACAATGCGTGCCACGAAAGATGAGACTTGACCCCGCCTCCCCCGCTCTTTTCGCCGCCCCTATGACGTCCGGTCCCGTCCCGCACTCAGACCTCATACCGCTTAAGATGCCTAAAATCGTGTTCTGCGCAAGTCAAACCACGTGGTGTGTCAAGTCTCATCTTTCGTGGCACGCATTGTACATACGTGACAATAAAATAACAAATTGTGTGAATAACTTCTTAAATATTAAAAAAAAAATGCCGTCCTGTGTTTTTAGGAAATGTAAAAATTATACTGCAAGTGTGAAAGATAAAATATGTAGTATCATTTCATGCGTAAGTATTAAGAAAAATGTATTTAATTTTATTTTTTTCGATGCCTTCTAATGGCGGCTAGCGCCTGAGGTAAGTCACGTGCCGTTAGGGGAAGATGGGGTAGGTACTTACTTTGCATCAGTATTTATAAAACGTACATTGTTTTTATTTTGAGGAATTATATTGTTTGAATATACCTAATAATATGTGTTATGAAACCTAATTATCAATATAATAGTTAGATAACCTAAAGATGGGCTTCTGAGTAAAATGTGGTTAAGCATTAAGGGTTCAACGACGTGAAGACGATTGGCTACCCACAAAACACTAGGGTCTGCTCGGAACATTTTCTAGCCAGCGACATTATACATAACGAAGAATATTTTTTTTTATAATATTACATTTTGTTTTATTAATTAATTAACAATAATTACTCTTGCGAAATATTGCATTCATTTTACGGGTAAAATAACAAATTATTTTTCGCCACATTCCTCCTTTTGTACTCGCTGGGTCAATGAGCATACACGGCATGCACTACAGAATGACAACGTAATTAAAGAAATATATTTATCTCTCTCTAACAACAGAAATTCAGTACCTACTTAGATGAAATTTAATTTTCTTTCCCTTTCTTAGTGCGTACAAGTAGCTACATATTTACATTTAGATACCGATAGTATTTACGCTGTTTTCGAGTGCCGTGATGTTCATGCATGACATGTCTATTTATATTACGTCATTGGCTAAATGTCACTCTGCGAAACTAACATTACGACGCCATATACAGTCCTTTCGCGGTTATTTTACCTCTGACAACAACAACCCAACAACAAGCATAATTTAACAAAAATAAAGATCACAGTGACAGCGATGCAAAATCAGAGGTAAATTATAACGGTGAAAGGACTGTTTAATGTCGGTAAAACAGATTCTATCGCGATCGTGCAATGTGCTGACAAACGTTACATTACAAAGACCGCCATGAATATCTTAGATTTTCACCGTATTTAACATTAAGGTGTCAAAAAACGCTCTTTATTTGGCCAGCCGTTATTATGTGACCGTTGTCTGCTGTCTTAGGAAACCAAAGCTTTAGGGCTACGTAAGTGTTGGGCCCTATTTACCTACTGTAGGAGTACCTACAGTAGGTAAATAGCCTACGGAAGCTTTGGCTTACAGTAGTAAGGGAGTAGAACAGCACCTTAAAGTAATTAAACACCGATAGGACTTCTTTAAACTTATATTGTTAGAACAACGTTATATATTCCAATCTAAGCTAGCACTGACTTATCCAAACAAAAATAACTAGTAAAATATTTGACACTTGCTTATGTTCGAATGGAAGCCGCGCTAAATCATAGTGACGCGCCGGGACTTCGCGGTACTTCGCGGGTCACCGCGATATCTTTATTTGCCTATTAAAGGCCTAGGTATTCAAATAGCACATACCTAGGCATGAACATACCTAGGAATATATTTCTGCAAGGTATTCCAAACAGCTGCATACATAATATAACATAATACTAGACGTACACAGCTTATTAATAGAAAGTGACGTCACACACGTGATATATTTAGGAAGCAGTAGTTACTTACGTAGGTATATCTATCTACTTCTATAATTATACCAACTCTTGCGACGAGCAGAAATAGCCCAAATCTCTCAACCTATCCGCGTAGCACTCAAACGATTGTCTACAAACATAATCTAGATTTACGCAGGTAGGTAAATCTAAAAACTGTACCTACTTATCACTTGTGGGTAGGTACTAGGATACAAAACTATTCTGAATAAAATAAATCATTTCATTAGTACTTAATAAACTAACCTAACTCATCCATTAAGCTGTGAAATACATCTGAACACTGTGAATTTGTAGTATTATTGATTTTAGTAAAAATAGGTAAGTACAGACACAATACGTGGGTACAGTGTACTCATGTCGTATAGTGTTTTAGGTATACATATTATACTTACCAAAAATATGGTAGGTCTACCAGGCACCGATGCATTAGAATAATATGGCGTAATAAAAATCAACTTTTTTATAGGTACCCTAGATATATGTGGATACATATTTTTTCTGAAAATTCTAGAACAATATATCTATGTAACAGTAATTTATATTGATTTGGAACATTACGGGAGGTATCACCCACAACGAAGTGCTATTTACGTATTGCGATGATTTAAATAGATTTCCACTGAAATATTATTTTTATGCGTAACATTGTAGCTACTGCTGTATTTACTCGCGTCATAAGAATTTAGAATAATTTCACTACCTACCAAGTGCTTTTGTTAAACATTTCATCTAAATTCATATAATATATATACACATGAATTTGTACCATTCTCTTCTCTTCCTCCTTATTTCTTACTAGATTTTGTCGGCGGCTTCGCTTGCGTGGTTGTCGTAAAATATCTCACGGGAGCGTACTAATACTTACATATTAATCCATGTTATAAACTATCTGTGTGCCATTTTTCATCCAGTTCCATTCAGCCGTTTCTGCGCCAATCCATACAAATAGACAATGATTCCAATAGAAAAAAAAAAATATTTTCGGTATCAGACTCGTTCCTACAACTCGTAGCAACTACTTAAAAAAACAATGTGCAGTTTTGACTTCATTACTATTGTATCATAGATAATTATGTACTTAGATGTTGTATCCTAGAATAGATAGTGTTGCGATGTCGGTATTATTTCAAGTGAATTGAATTTCGGAACAACAGGAGTGCTATTTTGTAAAAATATCACGGTGAAAACTTAGGTGAAGTGAGCTATCATTCCTCTGCTTTAGGATTGACACTACTAACAGCAATCTCACTTCACCTAAGTTTTCACGGTGAGATTTATTCAGAAATAGCTTCTGCCCGCGGCTTCGCCCGCGAAGTATGTCGATAAAAACTATCCTATGTCCTTCCCCGGGATGCAATCTATCTCTCTGCCAAATTTTATCGAAATCCGTTCAGTGGTTTAGGCGTGAAAAGGTAACATACAGACAGACAGACAGTTACTTTCGAATTTATAATATTAGTATGGAGTATGGACTAGTACGGATAGCACCGCAGCCGCAGCCGTCGACTTTTTCGTGACCTACGGTCATCGAGATATAAGCTTATAAGTACTAACGTATAGTACTTATATCTCGATGCCTACGGTACTTACTTACATTGTACACATGAAAGACGGAAGGAAAGGTATAATAATAGAGAAATAGAGAACGTAGGAAAGAGATTATTATTAATTATTATTTCGACTTGTGATACCGAATTGTTTTTTGGTAGACCATCTAGTAAACATGGACACAAAAACTTCTTTAAAAAAAAAACAACCGACTTAGAAAAAAAAAACACAACAAAGAGAAAAATAATTTAATTTCGGAAGTCGGTGTCGTTGGTTCCGTATTTTCGTATTTTGACACCGACTTCCGAAATTAAAGTTATTTTTCACTTTGTAGTGTTTTTTGTTTTATTTGTAAAAAAGTTTAATTTTTAGTTGTACCTACCCCACACAAATTCAATTAACACAACTTTGCTATGTAGGAAATATCAGTTAAGAGTTAAAACATCATCAATATAAACTAAGTGGAAAAAAATCGTATTATTGAAGCTAACTCAAAAACTACCCAAGCAAACTTAATCAAATTCATATGGGACCACCCCTGACGCATACCTTATCCATTAAAAACAATACATAGATATACAACGGCAGCTAAGCGGTGCCAAGCTAAGGTGCATTGAAGAATTGAACACACCGACTAGAAGGATCATCAAAATTCGCATAGAAATGCCGGAGATGCAGTACATTTATGCATATAACTTTGTACTTACATAAGAATAATTACCTGATGTATTTATACACTAAAACCTTCCTGAAAGTATGTTGATCACGTTAATGAAAGAAACATCAAAATTGGTTCATTCGTTTTTGAGAAAATCGCGGACATATAAACATGCATGCATACAGGTCGAATATAGAACCTCCTTTTTTGAAGTTGGTTAAATAGAGCCTCCCACGTAGTGAGTAACAATTAAGTACCACTAGTTTACACATTACACACACTCATTAGATCACTTTTCAAGTCTGATGCAGTTGGTGGCAGTTATTTTAGTTCAATTTAAAATTTTATTCCACCAACTGCATGAGACTGCTTGAAAAGTGAGTCTGTTTTCAACTTTTTGTTGTAGTCGGGTTTTTGGATCAATCAAAACCTAGCCTTGAACTATCGCGCGATCCAGACGAGTCGATAGTCATTCCGTGTAGCCGTTAGGATGCTTTGGAGGGTATAAAGAATCAACATACAAAGATATTTAGAGATACGCATGGTAAACATAACCTTGTTTTTGCTGTCGCGCAGTCGGGTAAAAAATGACTTCTCTAGACTTGGCCCCCTAGGACCGTAGGCCCGAGGCGAACCGCACCCTCCGTTCCCCCTTAGTCCGCCTCTGCCAGACAACACAGTATACGAAGGCATATTTTGTAATCTGCAGGCGCCAGAAATGAAGGGCCCCTTCATGAACGGCGCCCTACCCTAACACCGGTACCGGTAAAGCCCTAAGACACAAACAGTCTTAGGGCGTTATACATTGTCTAGAAATTAAACTTGTAAGAACTAAATTGTAGTGAGAGCTCCTTACTTTTGGCTTTGGTACACTTACAAGCGCGAACAATGTAAACTAATAATTATAACAGTTGATAGCCTATTATTTGTCCCAGTTCTACATACCACATGTGCGTTGAGGTATCTCAGTACAATACTATTTTCAGGTTCAAATACAACGCGCCTATTAACCTATTTGTGTTGGAGCTAGTTTGTTGACCTCGTTGACCAACGACCTGCTCGCGGTTAAATACAAAAGCCACGAAGCAATGTGTTGTGCAGTGTGCTATATCGTCTAACTTACAACTTGGCATCATTATGCGCGGTTGTACCTACTACAGCGAGCATTGACCCTTTGGTTCATTATGTGAATGAACATAGGCCTACATTTTGTAGGTGATTACCAGTGATCGGACTAGGTAGATTGATTTTTGGTACTTGTATCACAAATGCCCACAGAAAGAATAACATGGATAAGCCGTTTTCCCGGAAAGTAATTACGGTATTTCCGGAAATTAAATTTATATTTTATTTATTTATTTATTATATTTATATTATTATTATTTCATGCTGTATTTTTGTTTCTGCTGCATGATTGTATAGTTATTAAATTGTAAATCCGTAATTGGCTGTAAGACTAGCTTATATATCCTAAGATAAAATTTCAGAGCTGTGCATTTTGTGATTAATAAATAAATAATTTCCGGATCTAATTAAATATTGTTATTGTTGGTAGTGATATTATTACTACTCAATTCTAAAATAAATAAAAAAAAATAAAGGAAGATATTAAAACTAAATTAATTTATTACTTATCTGTTTTCACGTAACGTTTTCACAACACAGTAAACAAAGAAGCGCACTTTACGAACCGAAGTCGTCATGTCGTCAGTGGGCGTACGCATTGCTTCGATAACCGGTTAGTGCACCACCCATGATCCTTTGTTCTGGTTGGTCGTTGGGTTGTGTCAAATCGTGAATGTGTGCCGTAAAAAAAAATGAAGAATAAGATATAGCTCATTTTAATACAACTCCAACCTAAGTTCCGGTTTTTTTTAATAATCAACCAATTCCGAATTTCCGGAGGAATGTCCATATTAATATATACGTTTCGGATCAATGACCCCAATTCAATCTACCTACTCCGATCACTGGTGATTACACAAGTAAGTAACTAATAGATTACTATGAAATATGGTTTTTTCATAAGTAGTATCGCACTAAAATCTTTGTAGATGAGTATTTTTCTTTCAGTCTAATATTTATTGAAGGTAACATCGTGTCATTAACAATTTCAATGAAGGCTTCCGGTCGTTTGGGGGGATTAGCAAGTGTTATGCTCATCCGGCCAACATGATGGGAACGAGGCCTCACAATACTTCGCACTGGAAGTTATCCGCTACTGAGGAATTGGTGACAAGGTTTTATATATTAAAAAGTTTGGTAAAAACGAAGCCTATGGGTATAATTAATAAGTAGCAACTTCATTAATAAAATATAATTATACTAGAGGGTAGGTACTTGTTTCAGCCAGGCTCAGGTATGTCTAGGTACAAAAGTCTAGAATCACTAATCCACCACTAATCTTCTGTCTTTCATATTATTCGGTCGTGTGACTAGGTAATAGGTAAAACGGGCTGTTGTCCGCAACTCCACGTCAATGCGCGTATTTTGCGTACGGGTGGGAAAATCGATCATTCGATCCACCCCAGCTGGGTCGTGTGACTAATACCAAGAACGGAATCAGATAAAAAAATACTCAAAAAGTGGGGCGAATTTTGTAGTGGTCGGATTTTCATGGGAATTTATTGTTGAGTTCCCAGAGGGTAGAACAACAAAGTTTTAAAAATCGACGCAACAACTTTATTTCATATTTAGGGTTCCGTACCTCAAAAAGAAAAAAAAAACGGAACCCTTCTGTCTGTCACGACTCTTTTCCTCAGGAACGCGCGGAAGGATCAAGTTGAAAAAATTAATAAGTACCTATCTATCAAATCTTATTTGCACTTGGATACTTGTAATGCACTCTGAAAGTTCAAACTTCCTTCCCCCTTGGTCATATTATACCTATTATTAGTAACTTTCACCAATTAACGATTCATCCATCTATCTATCAATCAGCACCGAAAATGTTTATTTTATGCAAATTAGTTACAGAAATCGAGTTCGTGAGAATATACCATGTTATCAACGAGTGGCATGTTTGTGTGATTTTTTTTATGATGAAAACGATTCCATGACAGTTTTTGATTAGCAACTTGTTTGACGAGTGTGTCATATACGGCCATGATTAATAGTTGAATCTCGCGGCACACGATAAATCAAGAAACTTGATTTAGAAAAGCAATAAATAACGTGAAGAGAGTCGAAGTAAAAGTTACCCTTATTTAGTGAATGGAGTGCATAGTGAAGTATACATATGTAGGTACAAAGGTAGTCGATGCACTCAGTTTAGCCTTCATGATGAGGACAGCCATTCTATCAAACCGTAGGCACGGTCAACTACACGTCTTAAGTGACATTTAAAACTACCAAAACGGCAATACCTAGTAGTAAAAGTCTTTTACAATGATGCGCATACTAAACCCTTTTCAGGTTTTCAGTTATTTGCACTTAGTTATTACACCTAGTTTCTTAAAGTTCGAAAAATAAAACGAATTTATAAAATTCTGAAGTTTAACTAAGCTTTTCAAATATGGTTGAGTCCCTGAGTCGCAATTAAATCTTATCTGGATCTGTAAAATCAAGTTTTCAGTTAACCTATCCTGTAGGTATTAAAACTAATCTTGTAGGACAAAATCTGAGGGCAATTTTTTGCACCAAGCAAAAATGTTTGCTATCCTATTTTTTTTACGTAAGACCCTTGGCCTTTTCATAATCTTTTTTAAGTCAAAGCAAGTCAACGTGTGTAAGTGATGAGTGTATAGCTCCTCATACCTACTCCCTACAGGAGAGGTTAAATAAAGAAAAACTTTGTTTTGCGGATGTTACCTACAAGAGACCACGAGGCAATCAAAGAAGCAATAGTTTTAGCAGTTTTGCTAACTCTTTAATTAGCATCAGCACTGTATCGAACTCAGATGCTTTAAATACGTTCACAAAATTAAAAATGTGAAAAAGCTGTAATACCTGTTATTGACAATAAATTATATTGGCAATAAAAGGCAATAAATTATGGTAAGTGTCATAAAAGGAGTTAAGTCGGTAGTCTAGCCAACAGTAAATAACTGTAGTAATTCTTAAATAACGTAGTCTGTCGTAAGAGTTTCTTGGCCGACTTTTGAAACAAGTCGTTGGTATTACTGCAAGCAGGCCGCAAAGCAAATTCATGCAATGCGTTGCGCTCGAAACATTTTACTTTAAAGCTAAGATTAGTAAGATTTAAAAATATATTGCTACAGTCAATGATCACCAACTGAGTGTTGTGTGATGTTATATTACGCTTATAAATCTTCTAATTAAATACCTTTCAGGATTAGCGTCGGAATCTTCGAATATTTCGAAACACTGGATTTCTAAATATACCTTTCTAGTCAGTTAATTTAATGCATAACTGTTCGTTATTAGTTTACAAAAGCATTGCTTTTTTTAGGTCTTCCGGACATCAGCAGTTAGGCATGTCATATTTATTAAATTGTTACGGACATGGAGCTCGTGCAAGCCGCCGCCAATAACATATACCTATTACAAACCGTTAGACATGACGAAAAAGAGCAAAATTCAGCCGCGCAGGCTGTAAGATGAAAGCTCTTTCAGAACCAGAGACCGAAATGTGAAAATAGTACTTAGATACCTAATTTACGGGCGTAGGTACAGGACCATATTTATTTGTATGTCCTCGACGTACGAAAATAAGATACTTTCTGCGCAAAAAATCTTAGTGAAGAATTTTCACAGCGGGATTATCTTTATTTGATTACTTTATTAGTCATACTGTGTGGAAATTCCATTGCGACAGCAAGTGCGAAAAGAAAAAAGCTAGTAGAGGTCCTTCCTGCAAATCAGTTTATTGCAAATCTCGTAAAGCATTACTTTTACGTCCATTTGGTCTACCAAAAGTTTATTCCCTATTAAATCCTACTAATATCCTACTAATATTATAAATGTGAAACTTTGTGAAGATGTTTGTTACTCAAACACGCGTAAACCGTTAAACAAATTTGGATGAAAATTGGCACATACCTAGATAGACCATTTCCTGGATTAACACATAGGATACTTTTTATCCCAATATTCCCACGGGATCGAAACTTACGCGGGTGAAACCGTGGATCTAAAGATTCATCTAGGACCAGTAGTTCTCGAGATACACATCTTCCAAATATTGGGTAAACGATTCTTTTGCTTCTGTTCTATCTGAGTATATGCGGTTTTTGTTTAGGTATTTTGTATACGAGTAGTAGGCCTAACCCATGAATTGTGAATTATGACAGCATGAGAACATTTTCTTCTTCCTCACCCTCGTTTTATCGTTTGTGTTTTGTTTCTCGTATTCATAATTTTCAAAACGCTTTCGCCTCTATTAGGGAATGCAATCCGGACTATCCGTAATCCGAAATATGCAAATCTGGATTTGAAAATCGAATCCGGATTTTCTGAATAATAAGAAATTCTCAAATTGTTCCAAAACAATCGAAACGAGTGAGTTCGTTCACGCGTCGCGTTTCGCGAGTATCGAGTTTATCGGCTCTAGGGGACCCGACGAGCGGGGGCGGTTCACCCAAAATAAAAGCACATGAAAATCAAATCAAATGAATTTTTATTTTTTTTTATTTGGAATTATTCAAATTATCATCAATAAATACCATAATATGGTGTTATTGCTGGGTTGTATATTTTGGCAACCGTGTTTTCGGTTCATATTTATTGCAATATTGGTTGTAAGGTATTTAAAACATGTCTGACTTGGTAAATAATATGGGTGTGTATATTTTTGAGCATAAAAATATAATTTTATTGGCATAACACAACATTTAGGACAGTAGTTAACTGATCATGACGTAGTGAACTCTTTACTTGAACATTTCTAAGCCGTGCATTTAAAGCACCATTATTCCTACGAGAATCTTGTGGACGATTTTTTAAGCAGAATGAACAATTATAAAATTAAGCAAGGATGAAACTTGTAGTACCTAACATAAATTGACGTAAAGTCAATATTTTTGGTGACTCGGGACCTTTGACAGTCAATACTTTTTTTTTTGCACAAGATATCTTAGTGAACTTTGCACACAGTATTTCTAATGCCTGAATAAAGATAATCCCCGTAATAATCTTAAATGGGATTTAACTTATTTTCCTGGGCTACTGACAGTACCAACTAAGAACAATTACATAGAAACTTATAATTATAAGTTTGCCAAGCTATGGGACACCACCAGCTCATGTTTTATATTTATGAAACCTAATTGTATGTAAGAGAAAACTGTCTTTCAAATTATTTCGCCCACATACGACTCATGAGTAACGAGTTAATCATATCATACCACAGGTATACATTCTGACGGTTCATTTTTAGCTCTATTTTTTGGTCGTGCTCAAATGATCTTACGCTTTCTCCAATGACTAAGTTGAATGTTCTAATAATTCGGATTCAACATAATGATGAAGGTGGGCGAATCACCATTCGCCCACCATCCATTCATTTGTCGAATAATAACCGTTAAATGAATTGAATTTATTTGTAGGTAAGTATGTTTGATTGAAGTTTGTTTGAGATATTGTTGTTTCAGTTTAATTTACTAACAAGCTAAAAAAAAAATAGGGATAAAATCTTTGATTCCGATGCTGATTCACTCAAAAGAAGTTGAATGAAATGTTCTATCACACAGCCACATTATTAGCATACAGTGAGTGACGTAAGTGACTCTTACCGTATCAGCTGTAGTGACTGTACCGCAACCGGTCTCTTGAAGGCCGAGTGATGCTTGAATACCACACTTAATGCGATATCTGCAGTCTGCTTTAGTAATTCACATTTTATTTGCATGTATTTGTACTAAAGTAGTAGAATTTAGGTATTTAATTAATTATCATTTGGTTAAGTTATTGTTATGAAATTATTCGATAGATACCTACCAACGCAACGGTACAAAATATATCCTTTTGGTGTACAAATTAGTAAAAATCTTCAATTAAACTTTTCACTCATTTGAGAGTATGTTTACGTTGAGGTTATCCACTAGGTACTTATTATTTGAATATAAGTTGATGAGGTTCATTGAGCAATAAGCGAAACTCTGACAAAGCACTTTAGGGTCGATTACCTCGATCACGAATTCAGACTTTTTGTCTTTTATGTCTAAAACTGTAGGTAAACCAAATACATAAACGCTCCTTAATTAGTGAAGGGTATAACAACTTTTTTACATAGATAGTTGATTAAAATTAAATAAACACGCCTAAAGATTTGTTTAGAGCTAATCATAAATGAAATCAAATTCGTCACTTCAATTGTTTATCTAATGTATCCGTATGAGCATTATATGAGGCAATCCTAACCAAACAATGGAATATCTTAATTATTTTCTTTCTTTACATATCCGTAGAATTAGGTAATGCGCCATCGCTCTTCTTAAACGAATACCTATCTGTATTGTGGGACACCATACTGCTAGGGACTGAATATTGCATACAGTACTTGGAGAATGCTATATCAAAATATACATTTGGGTTTATGAATGTTAATGTTATACACCTTTAAACTGTAGTCTTGTCCTTCACGCGCACGTCAGCTGGTGAGCGCTACTAGCGCTATTATTGTGTCGTGTATCCGCTGTTCGTTGCCATTCGTGAATCGTTCGTTAGTATTCGCGTCTTCGAATGTCAGTCGATGGAAAACGTGCGTTCGGATCGTTTGTACTTGTAGGTGCGGTTACGTTACCGCTACCTCTACCTACGCTTTGTCTTATCGTGCCCACACTGACACCACTGTGAATCTGTGTTTTATCGATTTCATGTACAAAAATTTTCCATTTGCTGGCAATTTTGTTAACAACGGATAATTTTATTATTGTTTTATTGGTTACTCATGTAGATTGAAAACAAGTGTCATTGGACAAGATCGGTCATCCATTTAGTGCAAGTGTGTTCGACACAAAACGTGATAGTGTCGTACAATCATTTGAGAACAAAACGAAGTTGCATAAGACATAAGAAACCGGAGAAGTGCTACGATTTACGAACGCTGAGCTTCGCCTAGTGCAGGTGGAGACCGTTTGCTATCCGTGGTTGGCACCTACGTTATAGTCACCGGAAGAGCCAAATGTTATTTTAAGGTTCGTACCTATTGCCTATGTTAACAGAAAATTTAGATTCCATGATCATTGTGTGCTTCTCAGTAACTAAGTTTCAAAGCTTAATTCTCACATAGTCAATGTTGTGTCTATGAAATATGACACTGACGTTAAACAAAGTATTGTGCATGCACAAAAGATTCAGAATAGGCGTTAGGCGTGCCTGCATGTGCAGACCTATAAAATAGCTATAACTTAGCTTCAAAAAGATAACGCAAGCGGATCAGTTGCGTATGTGATGCATATCGTAATAGTCGAAACAACAACAGCAGTTGTAGTAGAAAGTGGCGCCCTCTAACTAATCTGTCTTCCAGCTTAACTTTGTCCTCGTGGTTAATTAAATTCTATTGAATGGGATCCCCAACCCCATTAAAATTAGGTTTCGCGACGTTGTAACGTGCTAATAACTAGAATGATTAATTATGTCAAATAAGAATTTGAATATTTACCTATGTTCATTGCACATTTACTATTGTAATATCTTATTAGGTATAGGTTTTTACATTTAATGAATTGATTATTGGAGATTTTTGTTTTCTAATATGACTGGTTAAAATTGTTGTAGGTAAAATAAGTACAGAGTTCCGATTAGCCGTTTAACAATTTGTATTTCCGTGCCGGTAATGGCGTCATTGACATCACTATTCACAGTATTGTTTATTATGGAATTTGTAAACAAATAGATACGCAACTAGATTTCTGGAATTGTTCGATAATTTTAGTAGGTGTAATTTAATTTGACCGTCTGCTTATAAAACACTACGCATTGAAGTTATTGGATTCACCGATTGATGATGTATGACACATAAATAAGTAGGTACATACTTCTCACTTTCGAATAGAAGAATTGAAATGGCTATAATTTATCTTATCATTTTAATATCAACAGGGACTCGATGCCAACTTATTCGTTCTATGGGGGTTCCGTACCTACTGAAAGGGTGAATGAAAACGGACTAGGGACCATATTACTAAGCCTATGCCGCGGACTAATATGCTTGTATAGGTACATATTATACTAACTAAAATTATAACTGCGAAAGTTTGTTTGTTACTCAATCACGCAACGGCTGAATGGATTTGGATGAAATTTGGCACACAGACCATGACCTAGGTAAGGTCATAGGCTATTTTTCATTCCGGATCGTAGACGAAGTCGCGGGTTACAGCTAGTATTATATATTTTTATGTTAACTTGTATAATATACCTATTGTATAGGTATATTTTTTTTATCGTTGAGCAATGCTCATGCATTCTGCACTAGCACGGGGAGATAGTGCAGTTATGTGGGACTCTAACCCACTAAAACTCCACTGTGTCCTCCTCTGCCGATTCCGGCGGGATTGTATAGGTATATTTCACTGTAAATAAATAAAAAGAGGATACTAAACTATAGTAGCAAGTTAGTGCGCGAGTCCGACTCACACTTTGCCAATTTTTACGTAGATACTATTTAAAAATATTTCTAATTATGTACAGAAATATTCTGAACCTATTCCCGATGCCGGCTAAGAGCGATACTCTCAGATAGCTACTCTGAATCAGAGAAGCTATATAAGAGTATCGCTCTCAGCCCGCATGCTTACAGAGACTAGAAAATCTCAGCAGGGCTCTTGGTGAGATGGTTTGTTATTTACTTGCAAAACTTATGGCCAAATGTGGGTGTACTGTAACACTTCTACCCATCCCTTCGGGGAATATAGGCGCCATGCTATGTTGCTGTTGTAGTCAATAGTACGAAACCTGAACACTGTAATATAATAAACCTCACACTCATTATGGGTCTTAACTGAGACCACAATGTTACTGGCAAGTTTTAGTAGGTACCAATCTACTTTCCTTGTAAGTATATCATACTTAGGTATACTTATATTTTTAAAACAAGACGTAAGAAACATCATACCTCATCAATGCAGTGGTACCTCCTCCTCCTTTTCCGCGTAATTATATCATCCATTCCTTTTACATTGGTAGGTACCTACATATCTAAATTAATTATTTGAGCAAGCAATCTATATTGGTACAGTCGACCGCACGTCTTACGTCGACGAACAAACACTTTGACCTTGAGCTGGCCTAGCGTAGTATGGAGTTTCAATTAAATATGAAGGGGCCAGCTTATACTGATTTTGTTACCACTGACGTCCTGTCGAATGTACATATTAGACTTAGGTACAAATTAAAAATACAAGATAAAAATGCATGCAGGTGTAAGTATTGTAAATATATTATAATAATATGACTTCAAATTTAGTTAAATAATACAGTACAGTAGGTACCTACCTAGGTTTGCAAAGTAGATCTTTCCTTTGATTTCTTTTCACTTTTGACTCTCGTCGCAAAATCCATTGACTTCATAACGACAATCACGAATCCTAACGAAAAATAACGAATAAGCATTGACATGATGACCGTTTTTTTTTTTTTTTTTTTAATTATTTATTCATGACCATGGATACAATGTCCTTCAGTCGTAATCTTTAAACATACATACTACTCTGACCGTTGATGAGGAGTGTTGCCACTTTCGTGCTTTTAAGGCTATTTTTTAGGGGTTTAACCACTTGGCTTTCGCTACCTACTCCTGATTTTTCATAAAAAGCATGTCGAAAATTATATTTTATCATTGTTTTTGTTATTGAAACTCAAATTTTTCATTTGCTTTATTTCTATAATTTTAATAAAATCACCACGTTCTATGTTGTTTTGTTTCTTCTCCTCTCCCTTGGTTTTTCCAGAGATATTTTTTTTTCATTCATAAATTCATTTTGTTTTTGACAAGACAAATGACATTGTTGTGTGGAATGTTTTTTGCGTTTTGAGGTAATTACAAAAAAAATCACATCAGTTTTAAAATTCTGCCATATTCAGGCCCTATTTAACATTTTTCTGGATTATTACATAAATTATTGTTCGATTATAACAATTGGTGAGTAGATTGTGTGGTAATACCTGGAAATCAAAGTACCAAGCAGTCATTCAAATTGATTGTATTATGTATTTTCGACGAGAAACTCAGACGGGTACTCCGTGTGAGTTTACGAATTCGAGGGTTTATTTTGTTTATGTTTACAGTATTTTAGTAACAGGTTTTTATTTTCTAATGTAACCTGCTATGAAGATGACACTAAACCATTTTCCATTTTGCTTAATTCTTTAATCAATCTGTCCCCTTTTTATATGTCGACTTGTTGACTGATTAAATCATAGATCTTTATTGAGATCTATCATTTCATCATTCAGTGCTTATTTGTGTAAGAAGTATATATGTACAATAGTGGTACAGTCAAAATCTGTTATAACAACATCGAAGGGACTACTCACATTGAGTCGTAAAAACCGATAGTTGTAACAACCGGTGACAGGTATTAATAGGAAAGATAATATGTATATTCATGTAGGAAATTAAACCGCATTTTGTTTACTTCAATACAAACGTATAATATAAAAGAACAATATCATTTTTCCATCATTTTTGTATGCATAAAATCTGTAAGTTTAGTTTGTTTGAAACACTGCTGTCGTGCATACACATTTTGTAATTCACGTTGGATTTTAATCAGCGTATCGTCACAATTTCCCTGCATGTGGAACTCTTCATTAAAAAGAACAATCTTTCGTAATACACTAACAGCATTGAGACCGTCAATCAAAGTTGGCACTGCAAATTGTTCTTCCGAGTCTTCCTGTTCATTTTCATTTTCCTCTTGAACTTCACGTACAATATCATCCTCCGTAGCTGGTGCACAAATTGCAATAGACTAATCTACATCAATGAACTAGTCTGTTTCAGTAGTAGATAAAGCAGGTCGTAAATTTTGGGCTAATTGGCCTTGAGGCTAGGGCATGCATGTGCTTTGTTTCTAAGAATTACAAAAGACCCTAAACTCTGTTTACTTTTACGATAATAGCCATTGACTATTATACTGTGCCAGATGTGGATACAGTTACCTATTCAAATTGTTTACAATACAGCTGAGCCGGTCGTTCTACAGATATAATTCTCCGAAAACATTAACCAAATGTGGTCGCTTAATGCGGTATGTCGTAGTAAACAATGTCGTAAAAACCAATGTTTTAGTTAGGGCGGTCATATAACATTCAGCCAGGACCTTTGATTTTGGTAAATTTAACCGGTATGTGGTTCTAAACGATGTCGCCATAAACGGTTTTGACTGTATTTCACATAGATTGTAATTATGATTTCAGATCTTCTCACATCCCTTGAGGGAGACCAGCGATGGTGGACTACTACAGAGTACTCGGTGTTACTCGAGCTGCTTCAGAGGCAGAAATAAAAAAGGCGTAAGTTCTTTAAAATTGATCAGTTTAAGTACCTTAGACAGTATAAAACAACTTCATATTTTTTTTATCCTTCTCTCTTTCCATTGTGTGTACATATATAAAAGCATTATAATGTTTACATTAATGTTATTATACACTTAAAGTACTACTAATGAAAATATTTTTTTGTGGCAAAATAAACATTTTGTTACATTTGCACTTATTTTTCATGAACCTACAATGTCCCATGTCTGGTCAAAGGCCTCCCCATACTTTTCCATTTGTTTGAATTTGTGATAATTAAACACATCTCAGGTTAAAGTTTTCTCTATATTCTTCATAGTTAATTGCAATGCTAGCATTTTTGAGAGATTCTCATAATGCAAACAATTTTAATTTCAGTTACAGAAAACTAGCATTAAAATGGCATCCCGATAAGAATCCAGATAATGCTGATGAATCTAATAGACGATTCAAAGAGATATCTGAGGCTTATGAAGTTCTTTCTGATGGTGAGTGTGAGTTTATTATTTATATTTTACATGAAACATTTTAGTACTTATGTTTGTTTAGCTGGAGTATTCAGTGTTGCTCAATTATCAATGTCTTTAATATGGCTATTCAGGTAATTTTGTCTTTTAAATTTACTTAGATGCTTTCAATATTGTTTAACTTGTAATCCCTTAATTAATATTTCCGTATTTATGTATATACTATTTAATATAAAATTACTCAAAGATTAATAATTTATGAATATTCTATAAATGAATACCACAGCTACTCAACAAGTTAATGATTATGTATCTTGTATTATTATATCTACCATTATTTTCTATCATTTTGATTGATATTTTCTTTAATTTACTCATCAAAGGGTATAAATATCTAAATTGATGTGTAAAAGCACTATTAATATTTCTAAATGTAATGTAGTTAGAATATTAGTGGTTGCCTGATATAGAAGTGTAAAATGATTTTTGTTGTTGGGTAGCAACCAAGCGGAAAGTATATGATGCACGGGGATCCAGTCATCACGCACACAGATATCAAAGCAAGAACGGAGTCAATGGGCATCGCCACTTTAACTTCAGAGGGTTTTTTGGAGACACTCCATTCCACCGCTTTTTTGGTAGCTGTCCATTTAATGCAGGATTGGCAGAAGTTGTGAATATTATCATTTGCTTATATTTTGTCATTTCAGTACTGGCTTAATTTTTAGTTTACCACGTATTGCAAAAATAAGTAATCTGCAATTCAGGTTAAGCATAGTCATGGTAATATTCAGAACAGTTTTGAAAAAATTAACCTTAATGTTATTTTGTTTGGGTCCACTTACCTTTTATTACTAACATAAATATGAGTTTTGTGTGAGTTACTCTGACAATGTTTCAAATGGTTGTGCATAACATTCTTATAGTTAGGTAGGTACTTACTTACTAAGTTTTAACCGGGATATTGTCATTGTTGAATTTACTATAACCTATAATAATATTAATATGAAATTAAGAATAAAACAAACACCTAAAAGCACAGTGAATTGTGTAATACAACAGGCTTTAATCATAGAAATCTTAGGTAGAATTTCATCATTATTGACATGCCATGACAGACAAGAACCTAAGTAGAACCTTTTCACATGAATATGTATGTTGCATTAAAATTTCGTGTAGTTCCAATTCTTATAAACGTGGAAGTTTTATGTTAAACATTCATAGGTTATATACAAACATATCCTCCTACGCACGAAATGATTCACCTTCTTGGTGATGAATAAAATGGGAACATAACATTATATTTGGCGAGTCATTGTAACGGTACTTTGGAAACACGGAAGTCTGCTAAAAGTAATTACTACGAAATTGAGGCTGCGTTCTGAAAACTTCCAAATTAGGATCCAAAAACAAAAAAATAATAATGAAAACACGTGGCGATAGATAGGTATCCTAATGCAGCATTATATGAACACTTAAATATAATGCAATACTATGTATCATTTCATAAATTAATCGGCATCATAAGTCATCATAACACACAAATCTAGAACATTCTACTATTCAAAAATACGATAAAAAAATGTTTCAGCTTTCAGCTACGAAACAACTCTTTATGAATGAAAGTCACATGATTAGGTACATCAGGCTGTTTTTCCAAAAACAGAATCCTCACACATTCTGAAATTTTTAAAATATTTATACTTATCAGCATTCGCACACCACAACAAACATTTTTAGAATCGCGTCCTCATCTATAAATAGGCAGTATAAAACAAAGTCGCTTTTCGCGTCTGTCTGTGTGTCCGCTTCGTTGTTCTCAACTACATGATGGATTTTGATGCGAGTACAATAATAAAATACACACACACACACACACAGAAAAATCCATGTTTTGACAAAAAAAATTGCATTTGTTGCAAGTTGGAATCCAATAATATCCCACTTTAACTTAAATTTTCCAATGAATACTCAATAGTTAACACCTCAAACAACGGAGAATTCGTTTCATACCAAACTCAACCTTGAGTTGATTTCTAAACGCTTATCGCGTTTTTATATTATTTTTGCCCTCATGTAGATACTTACATGCTTTGCTTTTTAATTCTTGAATAATAATTGCGAACTAACTTTGACACTGACCCTTATTTTTTAAATATTTATTTTATCAAGAGCTTCTATCATATCTTCCTTTAATTTAGGAGATCCAGATAGATTCAGCTCTCAAAACGTTGAAGGAAAACATCGTGAGGAAACCGGCATGTCCTAGAACCAAAAATTCGAAGACATGTGACATATTATTAGTTATTACCAACTCGCACTGGGCCCGCGTGGAGGATTACTCCCTGTATAATAGAGGAGGCCTGTGTCCCATCAGTGGGAAAATTATAGGCTACACATAGATAGATTCAGCCCACTGATTACTTGCCTATAGGCACCAAACCTGTCAGTCTGGTTTATTTATAAAATTAACAACGTTTTCCACAGCTTCATTTTGTACGTTTTGTATTGAGTAGTTTGCTAGTATATTACATAATTGACTAACTATTTGAGCTACCTAATTTATGAAAGTATTGCTTTAGAAAGAACCTCACGTTATATATATATATACCTAGGTAGGTGCTGATATTCAATTACGTGACCTATGTCATAAGTTAATAACCTTCCGGTCACGTATAAAAGGAACTTGTTTGTATTGTGTAATGTATATTTATGGTAAAACTGATTCTTGAACCTTGGAAGGTACCAAAATTATTGTTGAAATTAAAATTAACTACAGACTACCAAGTAATTTAAAATCACGCCTACTTCGTGTGCGTTAATAGTTATTTTTTTCTTTTTGAACAAAGTCGAGATCACAGCCATGCGCTACTAGGAAATTCGCCACAGACGCATTTAAGGTCGTTTCTGCCGAAGTTTCGTGCATTGATGACATCACTTCTGTTTATCTCCGCTGCGCTGTGGGTTCCGAACACACGTAGACTTTATAAACTCGAAAATATAATATATACACGAACATGCGATGGTTCGAATTATTGAACTCGACCCATGATGACATTATAAAGGCAAAAACCCCGCACATCTCCTCAATTTATGTTAATTCAAATATCAATACATCCTACGCATTTTTTGCTCTTTATTGCAGAAAGGAAACGTCGAGTGTATGATCAGTACGGCAAAGAAGGGTTGAACAACGGCAGAGGCAGACGTTCCGCCCCCGACGACGATTACGACTTCGGCTACCCTAGTTTCCCGTTCACATTCCGTGACCCTGAAGAGGTTTTCAGAGAATTCTTCGGCGGGTCTCCATTCGGCGATTTATTTGCTGGTAAAACATTTGAATCAGCTTTACGCTACATTATTGTAAACAATAGAACATATCAAATTAGAGATAGACTATACTCTTTTTGGATGTGTTTCTGTAATTAAGGTCGATCGGTTAAATATCCTTTATTAACTATCTTACCTAAATTCACTTAATATGGCCCGCTAATGGGTGTCACAGTGACCTCATACAGTACACAGATAACATGAGAATATACCGAATATATTTTGGTGATTGTATTTATATTAGGTACGTTATATTTCCAGAAATCAACGGTCATGGACACGGTCATCATAGGCACGGTCGTCGAAGCCACCCGAGCACTTCCCTCACTTCATCCCTATTCAGCCCATTTGGGTTCGGCATGCAAGGACTCGATGACATATTCGCACATGCCGCGTCTAATGGAAACACTTTCACTTCATTCGCTACATTCAATAGTTCATTAGCGGGACCTGGCAGCGCCAACATGAGGAGTACCACAACTACCACGCGCACCGTCAACGGGAAGAAGATTACAACTAAGAAGTAAGCATCTTTATTTAAAACGCCACAAAAATTCCATATTTTGACAATCAAAAATCGCTGTCAGTAGCTGACAACAGTACGTATCTAAGTGCTAAATATCACCTAATAATAATTAGTCCGCAGCGGTTTTGGAGATGCTGCGGGCCTATGCGCCCCAAAGTAGAACATTCTTGGCAGTTGTCATCGGTAGGAAGAAGCCCAGAGTCAGGCTTCCTGTATGACCTGGGCTTCTTTCTGAAAGACAGCTGCCTGCTATAAACATAAATTATTAATATCGCATGCAAAATCACGTTCTTAAACACTAGGGAATAATGTGGTAACCATCCCTCGGGTCCAAACGTGGGCTGCATTCATTTCTGCTGTCCGATTACAAGTATTAAGTATACAATATTTTAATAACGGACTAAAGCCGAAGCAAATTAATAATGCGACTATTAAATTGTCTCTTACCTTAGGAAATACCAATGCATCAAGACGATGCTAATTTTACTATTTACCCTTTTTATATGTCTGACTCTTTTGTGTAGTGTTATCAAAATAATTATTATTGGGTTTTTCTATCTGGAATTTTATAGTAGCAGCTCGGAGTCTGGATTTGTGCCCGCTTAACGGCAATAGGCTCGTCCCCCTTATATGGGACTTACCTTGTGAAATGTGGGTGTTCTATAGGCACACCCCTACCCTACCCTTCGTCGAAATGCGACGTGATGTTATGTTACGACAAATACAAATGAGCGTAAATAAACGCAACTTGAGACCTACATGTCGAAAGCGTGTTTTCAATTTAATGAATGACGTCTCTTAATTTCTTTGGTCACTTGTGTTGTACTTTTATCCGATAATCCCGACGAAATAGCTATAGTTTGCTATAGTTTTTAATTTATTTATAGCTACGAAATTGTTGGACATTCAGTATACAACTTCGCATTTCTCAGTCGATTTTTATTAGACACGAAGTATATGTATCATAACAGTAATACGAAACAGATTATTTGGCAAAACAGGGTATGGTTACTGAAAAAACACTACATTATACTCAATATATATTTTTTTTATTATTACAGGGTGTCAGAGAACGGTCGGGAGACAGTAATGTCGTATGAAAACGGGGTCCTGAAATCAAAGACTGTCAATGGCGTACCTCAATCATTAACATATAGTTAAACTATGGTATAATAGCTTATAACCAAACTTGATCCAAATGTACTCAACATGTTATGCGATTTATGAGTTCGAACTTATAATTTATAATTTTGCTTTATTTAAACATGTTGTCCAGTCACTGTAAATTTTAGTGGTGGAAATGTCTAAACTAAAATAATGCCTATCTAATTTTAGTTTTAATAGGTTACTATTTGCTTCTATACCTACTTATGTTAACTTTAAATAATTATAATTTGAGTGAGATTTTAGAGTATTGCTCAATGTATAAATCTCGCTCTAGGAATTTTAGATTCCGTTTGTCGTCGCACGTGCACTGGCCGATGATCTCCGACTCAATAACGAGCCATGTAATTAATTATGAAAATGACACCACGATCTTACACTTTGTGTACAGCGACGATAATTTAATCATTTGCTGCCAAGGTAAGTTTTATTTTTTTAGCAAATAGGGTACTTATAGACATAATAATCACAGTTACTTTTAATTTCGATTTTGTAAAAAAAAAATACCGACATACGATAGAAAGTTAAATTACAACCAATTCGAATAAAAATTCTAAATATTAATTAACCATAATTACAATTGATGGCATTTTAATATTTTTTGTAGTTAATATTTTTTAAGAATTTCATGTTGATAGAAAAGCTTTAATTGACTGGAAAAATATCATCAGATTTTTCAATATCAATTGTGTACTTTTACTATGTGGTACTTATAATAATATTAATATAATACCTGTGTAGCAAACATAGCTCTCCTAAATATACTCCACCTTAAGAAACGTAAGTAGTCAGCCCAACTCCTTGTGTAGAAATAGTTGTGTGTCAAATCTTTGTCGTTACCTAAAACGCTAAAACACTATTCTCGTTTATGCGTTTGCACCAAAAAATATTAAACATGCAATGTTTCGAAACTAGTCATATGAAACAAATCCCACAACTAGTTGAATTTGCGTTCCCACTACATGAAACTAAGTAATAGGGAATATGCATGTATTTTTTTCGCTTAGTCAATAAAAGGCAGTAATATAAACCCAAGAAAAGTATTGAAAGTCAAATCAACTAAGTACTGGTACCTAATTGCGTCACACTATCAGTAACAATGGCTTTCATTTTGACAGTTCAACAACATTCATTGCGTTATTTACGTTGTTGAGTAGACAAATTTTTTGAACATATGAAGCAATGGGTTAGCAATATCCTTCAAAACGATTCATATTGAGATTGATAATGTGTTAGACAACGTTTTTTTGAGACACCAGCATCGGTCGATAGCTGTCACACGTGTCAGAGATTTAATTTTTTCATTTAGTGGATTTTAGTACGTGAAATTGGCAAAATTGTGGTGTTTATTCCACAAAAGCCATTAATCAAGAGTTGAAGTTGGTAATGTGTTACGCAATTAGGGTTCTGCTTGTTGCTCAAAATTGTTTTAAAAATCTAACAAGTTTCTACTACAGTCGAAACTTCCGTTATATGACTTGTGTATGCCCTATAATTTTGGCAGATTTCAAGATTAATTGTTTGCTGTATTCGCACTGACTAGAGACATATTCAATAGACCATGTTTGTATAGAGATTTGTCTCGTTTGACTTTCGCCCTGTGTTTGTTTATGTCTTGCAACTTAGCCAAGTTATACACACTCACAAATCATAGACATGACTTGTGTTTAGTGCAAGGATTAATGTTTTCAAATTAGGCCAGTACATATCGTAGGTACGAAGTACATGTCGCACCGTTATAATTAAAGGGAAAAAATAAAAATAACGTTATTTTAATTTTATATCATAACTAGCTGCGCCCCGCGGTTTCACCCGTTTAAGTTTCGATTCCAAAAAAATTCTGGAGGGCGGCCACCCTTATCACCTAGGGGTATAAAAAATATCCTACGACCTATTCTCAGACCTGCCAAATATACACAAAAAATTTCATAAAAATCGGTCATGCCGTTTCGGAGGAGTTCGATAACAAACACTGTGACATGCACTAAATAAAAAAATATATAATATGTACATCTCTCTCAAACTGTACAGACACGATGGGAGGGGACGGAGTGAAAGGAACCGTAGTGTTAGTTAGTCTCTTTCTAAGCTATAATAGGTCTCTATTTTGTAATAAGTCGATGAATATGGTAATCCAAAACATTTTAACACTAAGTCGAAATCTTAAAATTACGAATTAGGTCTCTATAATTGTAAAGGTGCGAGTGGACAACATGTTGCAAGATTCATAGAGAAACATTTTGTTATGAAATCGGTTTGTAAAACAAGTTAGAAATATGATTCGTCAAACAAGTTTCGGTTCAACAAGTTGTTTGAATATGCGAATGCGTTTCGATACATTGACGGAAACAGTTTTCAACATGTTTTTATCTGAATATTTTGCCAGTAGAAGCGCACAGTTTAAAAGACTAAATATAACTAAATATTTAACTGTTTGTGTCAAAATGCACTCACCAAAACTTTATTTGCACCATTTGTAAATATTGCACAATTGAAATAAAACATTTTTTTAGTTTCTGGGTTTCTTTGAAACTATCACATGATATTTTATTTATAAGTGGTACAAATAGGTACTTCTGCGGTCAGTGTATAAATATAAACCTGAACTTATATTTAATCGATGTTTCACGTTCCGATTACTGGTCGATAGAACAATTCAGATTATGTAGAAGACTGTATCGTAGTCATGCCCTCAATTCCGTAACTCACGTGACACAAAAAGATAATTTGTGTTTTACTTATCCTTGTATAGGTACCTAACATTTTAAATTAATGTGTTTGCCAAAAAATAGCTTTGTAAGTTAGATTTTCCAAGTTTTTGTTCAAATTTTGTATTGGGTATATGATGAAGTCATTAAAGTAAACTACCGATACTGTGTTATAAATAGTATTAAAATATAATCTCCATTTGGATATGCTAATTCAAAATGTAGTTAATATTTCTGATTTTTGTTCAAAGAATTTGATAAATTACAGTATCATAATAATATTCTAATAACGTAGTGCAACCGATACCGCTTTACATTAGTAAATAGTGCCATTACTAAACCAGAGGAAGCAAGCCTAGCACACATTGAATGTAAATAATAATGTTAACTGCAAGATCTCGTTTTAAATTGTCAGCAACTATAAAGCACTGCAGGCGGAATTATTAATAAATAAAAATAATTTGTATTTTTTTTATTTTATTTATCCATCAGCACAAAATATCTCAAATGAATCCTTACACAATCCATGTTATTTTGATTTATAATACTCAAGCTGACGGAGCAGAACATAACTATTTCCCAGTTTCTAAATCCGAAAATGTATAAGGTCGTGCCCTAATGTAAGCGACAGTCGCGCGTAAATGCGATCATTTGTCACTCATTTGTTGGGACAACCTGAATACCCTCTGTGGGAAGGACGAGTGACGACGCGTTCAGGTTCGCCGAAAAAAAACCGTGTTCCCGCGACGATCGCTTTCTATTAGGACACTATTCGCCGTACAAAACACGACGATCGCTTATATTAGGAGGCACGGACGAAACTATCTCTGCTGGCGCGCGGCGCGACGAGGCGTTCGGGTGCGCCAAACAAAACTGATTGTTCACGTATTCGTGCGACAGTCGCTTATATTAGGACACTGCCTCTTCCCATCTGTGATAGTCGCACGAATACATAATCGTTGCGATCATTAGTTTGGCTAGCCCAGCCCGAACAAATGATCTTTTGCCATAATCGACGAGGGGAATTGGCCTTCACGCGACGATAGCTATCTTTTACTCCTTGTTCTAATAGTAGCGATCGTCGCGATCATTACCTACATCACTAATTTATTCGGAAAAACCGGTAAGCGTCCTTTTTCCCGGCGGAACGATCGCTAATACCTTTTAGGACACCGTCATACTCGTACGTCTGAAAAATAGGTACCTACATCATGTCCGCAATTTGTCCGTCGGTCGATTTTTTTCGTGTGTTTTTTTGACGCGCTGGGATTCTCAATGCTCGGCTCAACGAACGTGGTGCAGGCTACTTGGGCTAACAATATAATGTATACGAGAGGGTATTTTAGATGTGCGTTTATTAAATCTAATTGTACCTAAATATAGTCGGCTTAATGTTATTGGTTGGTGTACCTATAGGCAGCTGATCGTGTTATTTCGTTTAAAATCCTCCCCAAAAATCCCACTCTAAGGCCGGTTTTAGTGCTTGACCGACCGTCGTCGGTGCGTACGTCGGTCGCGCTTGTCATTTATATGAAAATTCACAAGTCGTTACAGTGCTCGACCGACAGTACGCTTGTGAATTTTCATACAAATGACAAGCGCGACCGACGTACGCACCGACGGTCGGTCAAGCACTAAGGCCGGTTTTAGTGCTTGACCGACCGTCGGTACGTACGTCGGTCGCGCTTGTCATTTATATGAAAATTCACAAGTCGTTACAGTGCTCGACCGACAGTACGCTTGTGAATTTTCATACAAATGACAAGCGCGACCGACGCACGTACGCACCGACGGTCGGTCAAGCACTAAAACCGGCCTAAGGGCTAATGTTCCAACGCCAGATAATTTTATCCGAGGAATAATTTCGAATTTTTGACAATTCTTCCATAGAAAATTTGTCAGACGTCAATTTTATTCCACGAATAAAAATTATCTGTCGATTGAAAAATCAGCCCTACGTCGGATACGCGGAAACGTAGTTAAATAAGGCCTAATTTGATAAACGGAACTTATAGGCTTAGGGTGGATTCTCAGATATGCTTTTCCGCGAATTCACCTAAGGGGATTCTTCGGGATGGATAAACGGACTAAGTCAGTTGATGCTCTTGAACGGGTGAACTGGTCAATATAGAATAGAGTAAAAACCTTAAAACTGTTGAACCAAAGTGGTTCCCTTGGTGTAATGGTTTTACATAGTTAGCTACTGACTCCAAATCTATATCAGAAGTAAAATCTACCAGATCAATACCGTCAGCAATTAGCTATCGTGATTCGTTGTTATTATAAGCTATTAGGTACCTACCTCCATCATTTTTGTGACACGACACGATGCAATGGATTTTGTTTGGACACGTAACATTTTGTTGAGAGTTGCGAGACAGGACTGTCGGTACCACACTGGTACATATTGTTAACACAAATCAAAATGTGATGTTCATTGGGGTATTATCATGGCTTTAGTATATAGCTGCTGCTTTTGGTTTTCATTGCGTTTAGGAGGCATTTTGATTGGGATAATTTCATTGGTAAGTTCAGTGTTATAAAACAAGAAAGTGATATGATTTATTAATTATTAACATCATACACTTTAGTTAGGTATCTACATACTTAATCCCAAAAATTAGTTTCAGGGACTCCTGATACTAGTATTTTGTTGCTTAGGCTACAGTCAGTCTCATTTAGTAAAAGATGAGATTAGCAGCTGGACAAATGATTACAATCTCATTTACGCAAAGAGCTATCTAGAAGACATGCAAGCAGGTAGGCATGGGCATACAGTAAGATGATTATAATGGTTGACGACCACACTATGTGATTCTTCTAATCAATTACTTACTACTTATTTATTTTTCAGATCCAGAAAAATATCTTTCACTTGGCATCAGTGTTACAAGTATTTACATGATTGTATGCATTATTTATATCTACGGTGCATACACGGTATGTACCTATATCAATATCTTATGTAAAATCCAGGTACACTTGGCAACAAAAGTCGGTTAACAACCTGGTTCAGTTTTTTAATCATACCCAACTGAAAAACCGGAGCTAGTACTTATTTAATATTAAAATAACACAAAATCTTTTCTAGTTAGGTACTGTCCATTATTGGGAATAAGAGGAATAACCCCTAAAGCGACAGTGTACCTACTTTCATAGCTGACCGTACCAGTATACCTAGTTACGAGGGAGACACTGAACGTTTTTAGAACTGGCCACTTGTAAACGATATAATAAAAAAAGAAATGTAATTAAATGGGTCAGCAATTATAAAATTTGGCGAGCCACCCAAAAGCAGCATTTAAATAATTTGGTCAGCATTCAAAGATTTTGTTTGCAATAAAAAAAATCAGGCAGCAATTCTTGTTCCGCAACTAATTTTGATAATGGTCAAAAATTAAATCATACATAGGCAGCCAACAATAACATGAGTCTGCATAATAAACATTCAGTCCGCAAAATAACTACTTGAGCGGCAAGATTTTGTGGATTAGGCGTGAAAAGGTAACATAATTTTCATTTCATCGAATATTTATTTGCGATAACAACATTTGCGCTGTTGATCAAAATGTATAATGTTCATAATATGATGTTCCCACCCCGAGGTTCGGTTTTGTTAGGTTACTTTAGTGTGCGTTCGCGCAGCGGAATGTTGTTGAATTTAAAGATATTAATTATGCAGATATTTAGTGTATGACGTCGTATAATTGTGTATGGTAAAAAAAAAATTGTGTACGCAGCCATTGTGGAGAAATTCACCAAAAACTGATTCCGCTGGGCGAACGTTGTCCTGGCGGAACTTATTTTAATCCATAGACTTTAGAAGAAAAGAGGTGTGTCCAAAAATTAGTGTGTATTTGTGTGTAATTGTGTATGTATGAATAAAATGAGTGCATGCATAAACTTCGGAGAAATTCAAGTTTCCGCTACGCGAACGTTTGGCCATTAGCTAGTTTTCATATAAAGCGCTTACATAGAGAGCTGTAGATTTTTACATACGTTGTTTTGAATTTGTTTATATTTGTTTAAAAAACAGATTTAGAAAAAATCGTAGGGCTTAAAAGATAAAAATATAAACGTAAAATACACTTAATAGGTCTTAGTTCTTAAAGTATGCACTTTGGGGTCTAGATTTTCACGTTTATACAAATCTTGTAAGTATCTGAAACATGTTGCCAAGTATCAATGATGTTCCGTTAGTAATTAAAGAGTTAAAGGACAATTTTACCATGAATAGATCACTGTTTACAAAACAGTCAAATATCACGACGTTCTAAAGGAATTGCATGGTAAAATGTATGCCAAAAATTAGTTTATTCATTCAACTATTCACATGCAAAATTTCATGTCATTAAAATTTAGTAATTAAAGAAATCAATTAAAATACTGACGAAGCATCGAAAACCTACATAACCCGACCAAGTTCGGATAGCTACAAAAAAGCGTCCATGCAATATATTTAGGTAACATCCCAAAATTTACCGTATAATACCGGTATTGAATTGGTATAGGCGATAACACAATTGTTGTTTCGATATAATTTAAAGGTCATTTATTTTTGTACACCAAATTTTTGTTCAATTGTTCTGATTTTTCAGCTCCAGAATTGACTGGAATAATTCCGGAGTTCCGATAGGTATTCACATTTTTTAAAAGTTAATATTTTGATTTAATTATATTCTTGTGAACGCACGTAATTTAACGTCTGTGGAATATTCCACAAACTGCTAGTCGAACAGGACGCGCGCGGCTTCCCGCTTGAAACGGTACTTCCATCCTTGAAGAAAAGAGAGGGCAATAATATGTTTTCATTGGCCGCGGCCCGCGCGTATTCGTTTTTGCTGTTGAACTTGAACCTGATTTTGTTTTTTATCCCCAGTCACAAACAAATGTGCAGTCAAGGACAATGTGCGTATGCGCTGTTGTTTTGCTATGCATCGCCAATTCTCGATAATAATAATATTGACAAAGTGTGTTATTAATGTTATAGTGTAACAGTGAAGCTTAACATAGGTAATTATGTAGTAGGAATATTGAGTCAGTGATAGTGAGAAGCTGATCACAGTGATCACAGATATAAGGTAAGATTTTATAATAAATTAATAACTATACACTTATTCATTTACGTAGTTTATGAGGCATATAAATTATAATAATTGTGTTACGTTAACATTGGACAGACACCATAAACCCAAGTTAATATCTACAGATTGATCTAATTCTATTTAGAATTTAAATTCATAATAATAAATTATACTAGACATATTATAATGGCTTTTTCACTGTTCGTGCTGTGCGTCTGTGGAACTCACTCATTCGTTACGCGATAGCCCTTCGTTGGTAGTTTTGGAACATTTTTTGTCAATATAAACTGTAGTTTAAGTATATATTTATAAGTATGTATCATTTGAGTATATATTATGTTTATGTATTTGTTATTTGTTTAGTTTCTATCTGTAGTTTATTTTATGTAGGTACCTATAATATTATAATTAGAGTAGTTTATCTTTTTTTTCCCCCCTTTCTTACTATGTACACTTGTTTTCTGTCCTGTTAAGAACTATCTCTCTTTCGCTCTAGGTTTGCTGTCAGAGAACTCATTAATGAGTTAAGCTCGCCTTTGTACATTATATTTTTTTATTGTAAAATTTATGTATTATTTTGATGTGTGTACCTTAAAGTATAATAGTAATAGTAGTAATATATTATAATAAAATCGACCTATGTTAGTTAAAACACATTTAAGTTTATTGCTGTCGTTGCAAGCGTTTGTTAACGTTATTATAATTACTTATTTAAGTGTGTAATGAAACATAATTAAGTATGTACTTAATAAAAAAAATTTTTGTACACGGATATTTAAATAGAAAAGTACTTGTTAATTGAAGATTTGTTTTTATCGTAGATAGTTGGGTTATTATTAAAAAAATATTTTTAATTCAAGAAATGCAATTGTTTTATTTTTTCCTAACGCTTGTGTACGGAACTGTACCATATTAGTAAATACTATATTGGAAGGTTAAGAACGTCTCTTAGATATATGGCTGGGCCGCTTTTTTGTAGCTATCCGAACTTGGTCGGGTTATGTAGGTTTTCGATGCTTCGTCAGTATTTTAATTGATTTCTTTAATTACTAAATTTAATGACATGAAATTTTGCATGTGAATAGTTGAATGAATAAACTAATTTTTGGCATACATTTTACCATGCAATTCCTTTAGAACGTCGTGATATTTGACTGTTTTGTAAACAGTGATCTATTCATGGTAAAATTGTCCTTTAACTCTTTAATTACTAACGGAACATCATTGATACTTGACAACATGTTTCAGATACTTACAAGGTTTGTATAAACGTGAAAATCTAGACCCCAAAGTGCATACTTTAAGAACTAAGACCTATTAAGTGTATTTTACGTTTATATTTTTATCTTTTAAGCCCTACGATTTTTTCTAAATCTGTTTTTTAAACAAATATAAACAAATTCAAAACAACGTATGTAAAAATCTACAGCTCTCTATGTAAGCGCTTTATATGAAAACTAGCTAATGGCCAAACGTTCGCGTAGCGGAAACTTGAATTTCTCCGAAGTTTATGCATGCACTCATTTTATTCATACATACACAATTACACACAAATACACACTAATTTTTGGACACACCTCTTTTCTTCTAAAGTCTATGGATTAAAATAAGTTCCGCCAGGACAACGTTCGCCCAGCGGAATCAGTTTTTGGTGAATTTCTCCACAATGGCTGCGTACACAATTTTTTTTTTACCATACACAATTATACGACGTCATACACTAAATATCTGCATAATTAATATCTTTAAATTCAACAACATTCCGCTGCGCGAACGCACACGTTACTTTAAACCCTTTTCACAGAAATAGGAGCCCTCGACACGAGCCGTCGACATTGGATGCAAGAGCGAGTGAAGTTCTTTCTTTTCGTAGTCACTCATTTTTGTTCTAATATCAGCACGTTCTCCACTAATAAAAGTTTATATGTGCGTTTGTCGTTATTATTATCGACCACCTTATGCTGTACAAAAATAATTACAGCCATCCAGAATGACATAAATTGCTGATTGATTTTGAAATGTTTGCTGACCATGAGTTGCTGACCAATTAGCTATTTCTGCTCACCGATTATATTTTTCTGCTCACAGAAATAACAATACTATGCTAACCATTTAATTGACACCCATAAAAAAATAAGTTCAAATTTTGAAAATGTAACTCTTTGCCAATATTTGTATGAATTTTATTTATTTGTAATTTGTTTACGATTTGGCGGCAAATTGAAAATTGTCTGTGTCACGTCAGCATGAATTTCGCGAGAAAATTTTACAAAGATTGTATAATGAATGAATGGATTGCACAATGATTTTTATGACTTTCGATGTCATTACGCAACAATTGTTTTAGAGGATCGACAAAACAGTCACTGCAGAGTATGGTACACTAAAAATTATTTGCCACTTGTCTTCGAAAAAGTTCGGGAGAAACGACCTCGCAGTAGGATCCTCCTTCACCACGACAACGCCTCGTCGCACACCGCCAAGCAAACAATCTACTACTTGGCGACGTCAGACGTGGAATTACTGGGTCACCCGCCCTATAGCCCCGACCTCGCACCTTGCGATTTTTATTTATTTCCGAAAATAAATGAAAAACTTTGAGGAAAACGTTTAATAGATGCCGAGGAAGCAGTGGCTGCGTTTCAAAATTCCGTCGAAGAGACCCCTAAGGCCGAGTGGGCAAAGTGCTTTCCTCAGTGTTTCCATCGGATGATGAAAATATATAAATAGAACTAATATAACTTGCTAGTTTGTTCAGTTTTTGATTTTCTAGAACTTTTGGTGTCACCCTCGTACCTACTGCAAATACTGTAATGCATTTAAAAAAAATCTACTAAATAGGTACCTTTTTTTTACGACAGTGTAACAACATGCTAATGGCCACCTACATACTGATGGAACTACTGCGTCTCATTTTGATATCTACTTTAGTTGCAACCTTTCTACTTCTAATCAAGCAGAACACTATGGACATTGGTTTGCTGATAGGGGCAAGTGTTGCAGGCGGATTTCTGCTGCGTAAGTTTTTAATTACTAGGCTAATAAAAAATAGAAAAACTACTATATCTAGGTCAAAACGTATTTCAGTGCTGAAGCTGCAGTGTCCTAGAAGAGCGGTGGCCACCACATAGCGGCCGCAGTGACTGCTGTCAGCTGTCACGAAAATGATGGCAGCGGAGTTTGACTTTACGGTGTTAAAAAACCCTCTCTAGGAAAACACACTAACTTTAAAGGTACAAGTTCGTAGCCGACTGCAGACGACAA
Source organism: Luperina testacea (assembly GCA_927399505.1). Classification (NCBI taxonomy): domain Eukaryota; kingdom Metazoa; phylum Arthropoda; class Insecta; order Lepidoptera; family Noctuidae; genus Luperina; species Luperina testacea. Next base: position 11,351,467 of record OV656758.1, read on the forward strand.
CAGCAGGCGACATGTCGCCGCGACACTATTGGTTTCTATGTATTTCTATGATATACGTGGCAGACGATGTGTCGCTAGCTACGAAAGGTATTTCATAGAAACCAGTAGTGTCGCGGCGACATGTCACCTGCTGCTGTCGTCTGCAGTCGGCTACGAACTTGTAACTTTATGAATAACGTTTCTGTGATTTCATTCGCCGGTATATTGCGGACGCTATGTGGCGGCCACCGCTCTTCTAAACACCGTAGCTTTAGAGAGAAACGCCCGGCGATACGCCAAGGTTGGCCTCAGACCTTTAATATGTAGGTAGGTAAGGAAGGAACTTATTCTTGTGTAGGACTAAGTACACAGTTTTTAAGTAAAGAGTAGTAGAGCATAGTACCTACCTACCTGCTTATTAATATTAGTGGATACTTTCAGTGGGAATGTTCTACTTATGGGTATGTGCTGCCAATCTGCCTATAGTCATCAACGAGATGGAACGTGACGAGCAGGCTGCTATCATCAACAAACTGCAACAACTCCTCGATGTCAACAATCAGAGAACAGTTCCGCGTGCTTTAGACAACATTCCTTTTTCTGCGCAACCCGAAGACATTGTCAACAGGAACGTTTTTATTGTCCCCAGGAAAACAGGAACGCACGTCAGTACCAGAATTAATGGTCCCTCTAGAATTTCTAAACGTTCTTATATTAATAATATCAAATAAACTTATTAAAATTGTATTAATTTTGTTTTGAAATGCTGATAAATAATCTCTACCCACACGTAGGTAATGTAAATGTTTTTAGTTCTTTTACTTTTCATAAAGGTAAAACAACTAAAAGCTATACCCTCCTGGTGCAGTCGGGTAAAAATAAATGGTAAATGCCTGATTATGTATTTGCTTTTATCAATTGAGTTCGAAAGAGCAGATGTAGGTATGAAACATATTTTAATAGGTAGGTATCGATATAAAGATAAAATGACGTATATAGACATATTGCATGTACGTACATACAAGATAATAGCGTAGCTGAAAGCATTAACTTAAACGGTGATGCAATATTAGCTTCACCACCACTTGAAATTACGAGTAGTTAGGGAGGTGGGTAGTGTGGGTTGTATTGATTTTCTTATTACGTCTAGTTAGCTACCTACTTACTATAAAAGTTTGAGGTGAGGCGAGGGTGAGGGGGTGCTGGCACCTGTCAGTAATAGCGACTGGTGGCCGCGCAGATGCGCAGATCGATCAATTTTCGAGGGCACGCTCCGCTGTTCGACCTGGATTCACTCAGACCGAATGCATTTGTTTGATTCTGTTGAGCGTTTTGCTAATTTTGCGTACTTACCCTACAGCACTACCTTAGAGGAACTCAGCTTCTTTGGTAAAGAAATGGGAGGTGGAAAACAGACGCGGTTTAAACAAGGATAAAATACACAAATAGTTATATATTTCTGTTTTATTGTACAGAGCGATTATCGACGGTTATAAATTTTACGTATAGATTTCAATTATGTAATTAAGTGCACTTCCACGTTCACTCTTAAGACGGATGTTGACGAAACTGAAACCGACACCGCCGGCGGTGACGGAGGCAATTGCTCCTGTGTGGTCGATGTCTCTCGCTATGACCCCCTGAAATCAAAACATTGATTGTTAACCCTCTTCATATTAGGTACCTAATGTAGATATTGTTCTCTTTACCTGGACTACCAACGTATAAGGCAGGTAACTAAGTACCTATTATTTAAAAGCTAATCCATACTAAAAAAAATGCGAAGTGTGTCTGTCTGTCTGTTATCTCTTCACGCTTAAACCGCTGAACCGATTTAGATGAAATTTGGTATGAGTCCCGGGAAAGGACATAGGTTAGTTTTTATCTTGTGCCGGTGAAGCCACAGGGCGCAGCTAGTAATGTATATATCTTTGCCATCGAGGGCATATCTGGATGAGGCTGGCACAGGAGCGTGGTGATTGTCAGAAAAAAAGAGTGGCCTATGCCAAGCTGTGGGTGAAGTTGGGCTGTGGATGATGATATGTATATGTTTATTTATTAAATAAATACACAATGCCGTGCCGTCAGTTACCGTACCAATTTATACTGTTCTAGTGGGAGTTAATTGGCACTATAATTATAATTCCACGATCGTTATCAAAATAAACAATGAAACTTATTTCCAATTTTGGGAATAAACTTTTTAGGTAAGAAATAGATTATGAAAATGATTGCGCACATACCTTAATAACTTGCTGGCCGGGATCCGAGTAGAACACTTCCTTCACTCTCTTTTTAAACGGAAAACCCATGTACTCTGCTTTCTGTTGCCATATTAGACGACCATTATAGCTGGTGCCAATAATTAGGTCACTTGCTACACATGAAGATATTGCTATCAACAGAAAAACACTTAATGCAAGTACGCACTTCATTCTCAAAATCACTTTACCTACGTAAAACTTGAGACCTGACTAAATGTGACTCAAACCTTCCCACTCTTTATATCAGTATAAAAGTTTAATAATTAAACTTTATAATTATTATTGTAACTTATGCTAACCTCTTAATGACTTCACACGAAATGGTTTCGTCTTGATAATGGTAACCCCTAAGAGCAAAGATAAGCTGCCAAGACTACGAGCATAAATATAAATATCATATCATACAAGTTTGTCACTATTATTAATATTACTATTCTGAGAAATCATTAGTAGGTACCTACTGGCCAGCGGGGGAATTTTACATTACGACACTCATTTCATCTAAACTAATCACACTAATATTATAAAGTCGAAAGTTTATGTGTGTGTGTATGTTTGTTACTTCTTCACGCTCAAACGGCTCGTCCAATTTTGATAAAATTTTGTATGGAGGTAGCTGACATCCTGAATTAACATATAGGCTACTTTTTATCCCAATTTTCCCACGGGATCGACACTTTTGCGGGTGAAACCGCGAGGCGCAGCAAGTATTACTTATAAAGAGAATTTTTTGTATGTTTGTTTGTTACGATTTCACGCTAAAACGGTTGAACGGATTTGGATGAAATTTGTCACATGGGCAGAGCATGACCTGGATTAGGACATAGAATACTTTTATCCCGATATTCCCACGGGAAGACTTATGCGGGTGAAACTGCGGGGTGCAGATAGTACACGATACATAAGGTTTTGTTGTAGTCTTAATAAAAATGGTGAAAATTAACTAAATATTTATACCTATTAAATTAAAAACTATTAACATTTAAGAAGTTTATTCCGGATAATTTCTGTAGATAATATATTTAAAATAAAAGCTTGTAACAAACAATTTACACAACAGCATTTTAAATAAATATTTTTAAACATTTTATAATGTTATACCTACATAGATCAAGCAATTTCGAACCAATGTAGATAAGTTAAATCCATACACCGTAACTGATAACCACTTCGTCCATGACCATAAAAAATATTGCGTTGACGTATGTCGCAATCAAGGACGGAAAATGTTAAACAAGTTTCAAACAAATTCCTTTCCTACGTAGCGAGCCGCAGCTAACGCATGTCACCTTTTCGACCTGTAATTTTCATCGTCAGCAATACGTATTTAGAAAAACAGCAAGAAGGTCCTGTGCAAGCAAAAATGAACCTTAAGGTGTTTAACATTTTCATTCCTTGACTGTATACCAGAGTTCGCTACCACCTTGGAACATATCTATTATACTATAAAAGTAATTTTCAAATAACCGAGAACCATTCAAGTTATACCGAACTAACTTGCATTGCCGCAAAACGTGGAGTTGTCTCCATATCAAGTGAGTCAGAAGTGATTTGAGAACGTGTATCAGAATTCTCAGTGCTGTTATGTATTGATGTCATAGACATCTTTTCATCTTTCATACTACCATTGGCGTCTACAGAATTATCAATAACGTTCGACTTCTGTTGTGCATCTACCATATCACCGCCGCCGCCGCCGCTGAGTGAATTCCAAATACCCTTTGAAGACTCCTTGAGAGTAACTTTCTTCTCACCCATGGTCGCACCTTTGTCTTTACCATCTTTTGTCTTTTTGCCAAGAACTGGAAATGAGCTTAATTTGGGCTTGGAGCTCCGGACCGCACCGCCTCTTTGTATGGGAGCGGCTTCGGCCTCGCACTCTTCCGTAATTGAAGTGAGCAAGTCTGCCGAATCAGATGGCACTGCTTGTCCGGCTTGTATAGGAATGTCATCTGGAAATAAATGTTGATATGTGTAAATCATGTACAATCAAGATTTCGCAATGAAATAATATTTGTGCTTGAATGAAACATTTAAAAAGATACATGTAGGTAATTCAAATATCTTAAACAGTTTAGGTTATCCAAAAAATTTCGTGTTGTTGCTATTAGCAGTGTGTACATTTTAAGGTAATGGTTTGTAGCTTGCTTTTATATTACTACGGTACTTTCTACCAACTAAAGGGGCTTCTAAACTTTCACTGCAATATTTTTATTACAGAGCATGGCCGGTAGTTTTTCCGCCTATGCGGGTTACTTTTATAATTAAAAAAAAAAAAAATGTCTTGGATACAACATTCTTTTAACGAAAGACAGCCTGTTAGCCGGACATGGCGGGTTTTAGAAGCGCCTTGATATAAGCTAGGCAACGTTTACAATGCAATGAGTACACCTATGTATATGGTTGACAACAATGCAGGGTTTACTATTTTAAATTAAAAACAAGTGGGTTAACAGTGACGTTAGGTAACTGCAAAAATAATTATGAATGAACGGTTTCTTAAGGGTCAGTGCACAAAAAAAACCCTTTTATATATTTTTTTATCTCATTGTGAGAAAGCTAGAAATAATTGAAATATAGGTCTGCGTGACTGTGCAAATACCTACAGTTTTCGTAGCGCAAAACCATTCGTGCTAGACACAGCACCTGTAGTGCCAATTTGTAAAAATCTCACTGTGATAACTTAGGTGAAGTGAGTTTGAAGTGAACTGTCAATCCCTAGCGTCAGGTAGGACGACAGTTCACTTCAAGTTCCCCTAAATGTTCACGGTGCGGTTTTTATAGAATAGATCAGCTGTTAATAGTTTTATCACTTCTGCGCTCTTGACAATATAGTTTATTTCATCAAATCACATAAGATCTGGTGGCCAAAGCAGAGGACGTGTCGAAGCTAATTCAACAAAACTCACAAAAACGACCCATCACTAAGAATTAAAGGCGATATCAGAACCGATATTGAGCGCAGGCGGTTTACAAGTGCAATAAAACCTTGAATAGAGAAGTTTTACAACATAAATAAGTCGTTATTTTAAAACGTTTTCGTATTTTTTATAGAAACTGTTGTTTGATAAAGCTAGCAGAAATCTGTTAGCTTTCTTAAAAAAATATTACATAAAAAAAAAAAATTAATAGTGATACTTCTTTGGATAGCTCATAAAATGAGGATATTATTGAAAAAAATTATTGTTTGCTTCGTCATAATAAAATGTTGAAATAATTGACTCTGTTTAGGGTAAAGGCTCCTGCAAACAGGCGCGACGCGCGACGCGAATCGCGCGCGACACAAAGGCGCAAGTCGCGCAACGAGCGGTTCGTTGCGCGACTTGCGGTGCCTTTGTGTCGCGTGTCGTGTCGCGCCTGTTTGAAGGAGCCTTAACCCGACGATGGTCTAATTTTGCTTCTTAGCTTTTAACCATTCCTTTAAGGTGTTTGGTATAAACTTCTGAATACCGACACATCTTCATAAAAGGGTCAGCTTCAAATCAAAACAGTAATCAAAAATGAAAAGTTGATTTAGAGATAAAATAATAATAAAATTTATTAAAAAATATAAGGACTAACGTTAAATACAGTTTTTCTTAAATATTATGTCAAGTTCATCCATGATTTGTGCCTGAACTAGGTAATAAAATATATATATATATAATATAAAAATAGATAAATGTAAAATTATGGTTACTTTTGGGTACTCTTTTTAAATCATGAAACCTTGTCAGATTTGCTAAAAGGCTCCATATATCTGTCAGATATTTATATATTCACTATCATGACAAGGAACACTATCTATAATCTATATTAACAACTTTCATTCACGCTGAATAAAATATCCTTTAAAAAACCCAAATTATTTTTTCCGAGTCGTCAGATTTGCCTTTTTATGTCGTGTTGAGTGAGGCCTCGTACGAAGAGATAATAATTAACAGTGCTGAACATCCCATTATTTTTTGTCCTTATTTGAAATCTGAAAGCCGGCTTCTACTATATCTCAAGTTTTTCAAATATATTTTTGGCGTTCTCTCATCACGCCCCATCTACTATAGAGTACTTAATAGCTATAGAGCTATTAAGTTTTTGTGCTGAATAATGAATATGCTTGTGGAAAATCCCTCTGGACTCCCCTATCATACCATATGTCATTTAGATGTATAGTTTAGGAGCTAGCTCAGGTTTATTAATTACGCGCAATGCAGTAATTACAGCAGGCCAGCGACCGTTCCACAGACTGCTGTGTAGTATGACTCGTTCTTGGCCGGTTTTTCGGAAAACTTGTTGAGTGATTTTATTGCGTTATTTAAGTGATTTGACATTATGACTTAAATTTTTTGAAAAATCAATTCAAGCCACCTGCAAGTTTAAGAACTCGACTTTTCAAATCAAAAACAATGTTGAATAATAATATATTATTTTTCCCTTCCTCACAATCAGCTAACAAAATTGTCCAAAATGTGTTGATTTCGTGCGCGGCCTCTAAGGCCCAACTCAACAATGAAATAAGTTTTCGATCCGTAATAATTACGTACAACTTAACTGTGACTATAGTATACCCCAACGTTTGTGGTAGACACGGTCATGAAACGCGGGAGTGAGATGACACAAAATAGAGTATTTGTAAAGTTTTTAGAAATCCCGTGCTCATTATTCACATTACCGACTATTCATCGTCCTACTCAAACGTCATGACCGCGATTGCTACGAGTCTTGGTGTTAAGTATAGGTTTATTGAAGCAATGGATCTTTTAAAAGGGGTCTACTTATTAAAAAGATGATAGACGTGTCACACTAACACACTTTGACATAGTGGATGGAGCTGTACTCATAAGTTGCACTCCTACAGCTGGACGTCACATGTGCTTCAATAAGCATTTCTAAAGTCCTACAAAAGTAAAATAATGTGATTTATTTTCCTAAATACCTTAGTGTATTAATTACTTGACAAAGATGTTTACATAATGTACACAATATTTTGACAACTTCTAAAAAAAGGTTTTTTTTAAAGTTAAGGATCTGTTTCAGTATCCTTGGAAAATCTTTAATTTCCCCATAAAGAGGATATTATGGAGTGTTTTAATATTGTGAGATTATGTAGACTTATCAATGTCACTGCACATACAATTAATGTTTTTAGTCCACAAGCTACAATCCAAAGTACGAGGCGAAGAGCATGCATTTGGCAGCATACAGTTATGTTCATCTGTATGTAAACCAAAAACATTGAAATACAATATCATGTCAGCTAGGTAATTATAATTATCTTATTATATTGGGAGAATTCTACAACTGTCTACATACTACTTTAAGAATGTTAAACTAAAACATAAAACAATTGCGGCTAGCAGTATACTGGATAACAGGTGAACTTTAATTCTCACCTGGTAACTTCTTGGTACGGAATGATGCATTGGTAATCATAGATTTAGACATCGTAACGGTAGTGGTCGCTGGTGACAATGCTACACTAATCCCCATGGGGCCGTCACATGGTTGTCCTGAAAAAGTAATAATACAACATTATTACATAAATGCAAAAAATAACAGAGAGCATAGGCATGCTCTTATAAGGAAGCAGTGTGCGTCGCTGCTGAGTCGTGTTAGGTCCAGTAGCAACAGTATGATAGGCGTGTTCGTGGACAGGTGGGACTCTCCACTGCTGCGCCACTGGATACGTTTGCATACTGCACTGTGAGCAGTGGACAGTTTCCTCCCGGTCTTAATGTGTGTAACTGTCTTATTGTTTTTTGTTTTTTATCTGCTTTTATTTTGTGTGCGTTGTTTTATTTTGATCTTATATGTGTGTGTTACAATATAGATATTTTTCTGAAATAAATGTTTATTATTATTATTTGTTGGTATACAAATAATAATAATAAACATTTATTTCAGAAAAATATCTATATTGTAACACTATTATTATAGGCATCTCGCAGTGCTCAGAGCCAAGCAATGCTGTTTAGTGTTTTATGCTAACAGCTCAGATAATATGAAAAGCACAAGTTCCCATGCTTAGTATGAGCACCCGTTCATACGGAGCCACCATCGGCGTACATAGGGGGAGGGGGGGGCTCGGGTGGGCCGCGACCACCCTAGAATGGTTTGGTGCCCACCCTAGGATGTTTGGGGACCTATTCGAAATTCTAACCTGATGGATACTTACATAATATAACTTCACACAATAGCAATCAATTAAATAATCTACCACTAAGGCCTACACAAACTTTTTAATTACTTTTGAAATAACAAAAATAATTGAATCTAAAAACGCAACGTAATAAGCTAAGAGTAGGTACATTTAAATTTCGTGCCACAGCCCACAATGCAAAGTGACACGCAGGCGCACGTCGGAACACCACGTCGTTCCGCGCGCTGCTGCTTCGATCGATGCATTTTTTTATTTAGATCTCGAAAGTGGGAAGCATTTTGTGGGGTATAAGGGTATTCTCCAAATTGTCGAAACTCTTTTAGGAGCAGAATGTTTAATAATCAAAAACATGCCAAAAGAAAAGGATCGGTCGTGGGATCGCCCGCATTTGAGGATGGGGCCCGCTAGGCATGGTGGGCTGATATCAGTCGAGGGTGCGGCGAATGTACAAGTATCTCTCGGGCCCCCCGAGTTATGGTAGTAGAAGGAACAGTGAGGTTTTAGTCGGTAGGAGTCCGACTTAACCCTCCGTTTATCCCAGACGGAGGGTTTCCGTGAGGATTTCCCAAAAAAAAAATGGTTAGGGACCCCCCTGGAAAAAGCCCTAGATACGCCAATGGGATCCATGCGTTGGTGTGGTGTGCGAGACGCCTTAAGATCATTTCTGTTTTTAACATTTATTTTGGAAGCATGTCTTGTCAGCATTACAGCCAATTTGCGTAATTTGAGAAATGATTAGAGCTTTAAACAAAGATTTGCAAGAAATTACAAATTTTAAGTATTCTGTACCTGAAGGATTATTTTTTAAGGAATTTATCACAGCACTGGTAACCAACATTACATCAGGAAATAGTTCATACTGGGCTCTTTGGTCGATATCTTGCACTGCCTGATGAGCCAATGTATAGAATTCATTGAACATAGCAAAATATGCGCCTTCAATCATTTCTAACAAGAAATTAGATGAAACCGGTACTCTAGAAACCTTTTTTTCAGATGAACCGCCATTTTTCTTCTTGAATCCTTGGGTAACTATTCTGTAATCACAAAATATTAACAAATTTAAAAACCTAGTAAGTAGTAAATAACATAATAAATAAGGTATGAAGCACCATCTATACAATGTGGAGATTACAATACAACAATATTTAATAATTAAACATCGTATACCTAATGACATTCCCAGTCTGCATACAAAAAACTTTTTTATTCATTAAAGACTCTGATGAATAATAATTATTAATCAGTCTTACTTATTCAACATTAATAAAAATTATTGCATTATTTTTAGTGGCTGATCATAGATTTTTTTATTTCCGTATGCCACATTAAATTGTAGTTTTTTTTAAAGTGTTGTTAAAGTAAACTATGAATCTCCGAAACTTCTAGTTTTGACAATAAATATCAATTGATATAATTATAGTGAAATATATCAAAATATATATATTCACTGATATAATTATATCGGTGAGCCCTGAACATAAGAGATGCCTTTTTCGCGAAAAAGAACAGAAATTAGTCAACTCAAGGGTGCCATTATTTTTTTAAGGTATCATAGAAAACATTATGAACCCTACTTATGAATGTGTTTAAAATAAAAGCATTTAAATAGGGATGATAAATTGATTACCTGGATGCAGCAATGCAGAAATGTCGTAATGCCAGTTTTGGTAACAAACTCAGTTGGCGATTGTAAATAAAGAGCAATGCTGACATCACTTTCAATCGATTCTGTGCATTGATTACTTCAACTTGTGGCAGTGGTCCCCAGTTCACTAACTTAGTATTGCATTCTTCCCATCTCCGTAAAGCACTTTCAGTAAGAAACTGAGATCCCAAAGATAGTGGCTGAGAATAAACAAATAATTGGTTTAAATATTGGCCTTGCAAACAGTTTCACTAGTCTTATCTTAGAACATAAAAATATCAAGCAAAAGGTTATGTAATTTTATTAATATCTGCCTAGCCTTTTCCCAACTATGTTGGGGGTCAGCTTCCAGGCTAACCGGATGCAGCTGAATACCTATATTTTACATGGAACAACTGCCTATCTGACCTCCACAACCCAGTTACTGGATAATACGAGAAAAATTATAATAATAATTATTATTATTAATTATATATTATTATTTTATTAATAAATATAATTTTGTTAATAATTAATAATAATTTCATTTATTTCCACTCCGGTACCACTTAGCCCATATCAGAAAACATATTTAAATTAAATTGAATTAACTGAATTATTCAATATTAAATACAAAAACAAAACGAATAAATACAAAATAAATACATCACCACACAAATCAATCAAATTATTAAAATATATTTATACCTCATGATATATGGAAGCTTGAGCCAATGATGGAAGTCTGAATGATACTACTTTGGGCTTGCCTTCTTCATCTACTACTTCAAAGTTATACAAACCTGTAAAATTAATTACAAAGTTGATTAAGCTAATATACTTATATGTGATTAAGCTATAAAATAGATTGTTTGTTTTATGTTTTACCAATCAATAATGTTTCTATGCAGCGGCATGTCTTCTTGTTGCCTTGAGCCACTGAGCTCAGATAGTTATAAATTAATGTAGGAACAAACTGGAGTGTAAATCTTTGTAACTCAACCTCCTTTGATCGGTAAAAGCTGAATAGCTGTGTACATACATTTTCCATCATCTGAAATGTAACAAGTATTTTAGGACCAAAAGAGATAAGTATTATGAAACTCATTGTGTTGCGAATGTCATGCATTATACTTATTTTGTTTACTGTAAATTGTAGATACCTGTTCAAATTGTGAATCATTCTCTATTTTACTACTGTTGTTGGCTTCACTTTCATCTTCACTATAGAACAGGTTAAAAATAGCAGTAGCTATTTCATGATTGTGTTCATGTTCAGCTGCAAAACTTTTGATTTCGCTTTCTTGCAGTACAGCATACTCATTGAGCCACTCAGATATCAGTTGTTTCCATTCCGCCATTATGACAAATATAACTCTCTCTTTACACCTGCATAAAAATAGATTATAGGCACCTACTTGGTAAAAACCATTACAGTAAAGTGTACAATTGATGTTTAGATCCAATAAAATTGAAGTATTAATTTTTATTTGAATTTTTATTTGTCTGACATAAGGTGTTCTTTTTCTATTTTTATTTTCTTGTTTAAATAATTATATGTATGTACAGCACAACATTTAGAAAAAGTACGAAGTCAGGGTTGTTAGGATGTGTTTTGCCACACCCCTTGTGCTAATGACTTTAAACATCGGTAGCATTAAAATAAAAACGCAGTATGTAGTTTTATAGTAATTATAGTACGAGGTCTTGTTGAATTATACTGTAACAAACATAAGTTTTAACTTAGCTATGAACTTAGCGTAAAAATCATTAAAATCAGAGCACTTTATGCAATGTGATAATGACATACCTGTTTATTCAAGGATTTTATTTTTATAGATTTAATAACGTAAAATTTCGTTATGTATTAAACAGACACAGTAACAAAATTTTAGTTTTTTCCTGAAATTTAATTAATAAATTAACTAAATGGAATAGATGAGTGGTGACACTGGTGAAGTGGTGACATACGAATACGTCACTTGCTTGACATGACATTAGACAAAACAACACTCACTTCATCACTTGTCAGTAGTAGGGGTGGGCGTTGCGACGACGAACCGTTTACAAAGACCGTTTTGCATTCAGCAACGATGCAACCGTTTTACGTCCAAATGGGGCAGCCGGTGTGTGTGTACCTAGTGTACCTAGTGTACATCAGAATACAGCAAGGTCTAGTTAATAATTTGGCTCTCTCTACGTTACATCAAATTCTGCAAATTGCTTAAATCTGTAAATAATTATGATAATTTTATGCTGTTGATATAGTATGCAATTTAATTTAAATTTAGAAATGAAATGAAATCCAAAATTATTTCAGAAGAATAAACATCTCGAACTCGAATCATTGAATGTATTCCACTGACATTCTCTTGAGTATTAATGTTTTGTGCACTGACCTCTTTCATACAGTACTTGTATAATACAGGCACTGACCTCTATCCAACGTTGTTATTGATACGGCAATTGCCGTATTATACGGCAATCCACGATTTTGTTTCAGAAAATACGGCATACGGCGGCGGTCCGCTTATTGCCGTATCACAAAATACGGCAATTGACTGTAATTGAAACGAAACGTGTTTCACTAGAGCGTAATGATTGAAACGAAACGTACACAGGTAATTTTATGAGCATAGCCGGGAAAATCCCGACTACAACAAACATGAAGTTGCAATATTGTAACGCCAAAGCGGCATCTCTTGCGCCTTGGTTAAAAATGAATGAAAAGGTTGCAAATGATACCACATACACGTATGTTACAAACGTAACTGATGCTCTGTGCGTAACTGTTTCACCTACGAGCACCACCTACATATTATTCATCTGTGTCTACGAGTGCGACAAAATGAGAAGCAAGGAAAAGTATGCTCTAGGTAAACGTGAATCTGAGGTAATAGAATTGAGAAACAAATGAGGAATAGACATTTTTTTTATTAAATACGGCAATTTAGTATTTTTTCCCTTAAAATACGTCAAACCAGACTATGACATACGGCAGCTCAGATTTTTATGATAGCAACACTGCCTTTATCACAGATTACTAATGGGCACGAACGAACTCGAAGACTGGAGGAAGCTCGTGACTGGCAACAAAAGAAACGCCTCTAATGAGCTGTTAGGGGAACGTTTGATTATGCTACTATTTCCATAGGGTTTCTTTTTCGCGTTTATAACTTCATACGTATATTTTAGTCGAATCTCAAATTGCTTTTATTTTTCAGGATCATCACTATTTACATGCAACTGCAACTTCATGCCACGTAATGGAAATGTCAATGCCAAAATTATTGCGGTTCTAAAGGATTTTTAGTTGGAGGAAAATATATAATACAAACTTCAATTATTATAATAAAAATTTGACGGTAATAGGCATTTGCACTTTTTAAAATAACCAATGGGTTCCTCCCATAGTACGGAAGTGCCAGGAGGCGGCTCTGAAGGATATCATGTTTTGCGGGTTTGTGTTGTTAATTTATAAAATTGGTTACAGTTAAATGTTAAATAGCTCATTGCATATGTTTTTCTTTTCAGGTTCAGGATGGATCTCCAGGTCAAAAGGCGAATCTGGAAGCATTTTTCGACTTTATAGTAGCTATTGAAGATACTAGACTGGACCAGGATAATGACACTCTAAAAGAGTTGTTGAAAAAAAATGTCGATAAAACAATCAAAATGTTAATTTATAGTAGTAAAACCCAAACCGTGAGGGAAGTAATGATTACACCTAGTGCTAACTGGGGCGGTCAGGGCTTGCTTGGAGTTAGCATTCGATTTTGCTCATTTGAAGGTGCTAATGAAAATGTCTGGCATGTATTGGTATGTATCAATAAAGGATCTCTTTTTTGATCTTATTAATTACAATATTTAAATAACATATTGTTCTTAGTTTATGTGTAGAAGACCTTTTGTATGACAATATTTTATGTTAAACTTACATCATAACTTGTTGGTCAATGAACTTGATATCATTATGTTTATTTTGAGATTTTAATTGATTATAACTTGCTCTTCTAAGTATGACTAATGTTATTAAATAGAAGTAAACTATAGTTATACAATGCTTTTTTATTTGGTTTTCTTCTTACAGGAGATACATCCATCATCGCCTGCAGAACTGGCTGGTTTGAGGCCATTTTCTGATTATATAATAGGAGCTGATTCTATTATGCATGAGAGTGAAGACCTATTTACATTAATAGAAGCCCATGAAGGCAGGGCTCTAAAGCTTTATGTGTATAATGTAAATGATGATACTTGCAGAGAAGTGCACATCACTCCAAATCATAATTGGGGAGGTGAAGGTAGCCTTGGGTGTGGAATAGGCTATGGATACTTGCATAGAATTCCAATAAGAAGTGCTCAAGCTCTGCCAGCACAACAATCTTATGCAGCAAGTGCACCAGTGGTATGCAACACTTGGTCTTCAACTTTATTTTTCAATTCTATGGCTTTATTGAATTAAAGGTTTAATCACATTAATAACTTTCAGGTGGCACAAACTGTCAATGTTCAGCAGAATCTAGTACCAGGTGTACAAAATCTGAATATAGATGATGTTAAAACCCCATTGATGTCTGCACCTCAAGTGTCAAATGCTCATGCAGAGTATCCACAAGTTGCACCTCCACCTTTCTTGTCAGGAGTGCCAATGGTAAACCCTGGTAGCTATGCTGGCCCTCCTGGTGCTGTTGCTGCTGCTGTATCACCAGCTTTTCCACCTCAACAACAAGCTGGTCAACAAATAATCTCTTCGCAGCAGCCTATATCTCAAACACAATCAGTTGTATCCAATATGGCAGCTTATTCTAGCAGTAAGTATTTACTATATAACTGAAATATTGAATTTAAAAAAGTTTTTCTTTTAATATCCTGTGTCAAATGTGTGGTTTAATACAATCATATTATGAACCTAAATAAAATAAATTGGACAGAAATTAAAAGAAAAACTATTATGTATTGTATATTTGTCTGTGTTTGTATTGTATTGTGTGTCTGCAGCTCCACATCCTAGTGCAGTGTGGGTTTTAAATATTTTCTTTTTTTCCAGATTTAGCAGATGCAACATTAACTAATCTGGGAAGTATACCATCGGTATCTCATATGCAACCTCCAGCACCACTTCCCAACTTACCTGGTATTCCTATGAACCAGCCTCAACCCTACATACCAATGATGCCTAGCTACACTGCATCACAAGTCCCTACATCTTCACCATACCCTCAAAGTGCACCAAACCTAGTTCCCACTTTTGACATGAGCAACTTTGCTCAGGCACCAATCCAACCACCTCCAATATCCACTGGACTGCCAGTAGTTACACCAGTTTCGCTACCAGGAATGCCGTCGATCACAGTTAGCGCTACACTACCTGTCTCTACCATGCAGGAAATACATCAGCAGCAATCACAGCAACACCAAGATTTATTATCGTGAAATGATAAAATTGTTTTACTATATGCCTATTTAATACTATTATTTAATGTTATTAAGCTGAGACTTCTCTTATTGGCCCAAATTTATGTTAGTTTATTTTAAATGTAATGCTAAAATCGTTAACTTGGAAGGCAGGTATAATGATTTTAGCATTGTATTATTATGAATATGATTTTCATTTATTATTGTAACTTTATTATAAACAAGTGCAAATATTAAAGTTATGTACCAGACTATGGGTATATGACAAATCGACGGCGAAGTGCCAATAACTCCTAACTGACAAAGTCAAAAATTTACACATACTGGAAGAAAACGTTCAAAAATAGACACGTTGTTATAGTTGGGAGGTACATATTTCCACATTTTAATTTAATGCTGTTGGAACTAAAAATACACTTAGGCGATTTCACTAAAACATGCGAATAACGCCTTTAAATTCAAAAAGAAAAAAAAGTGAATTTCTCAAAAAAAAATCAGGAGGTATTGGCACTTCGCCGTCGAAATACACTTAAGGTATCCTTTCAGGTCTGCCTTCAAAGTTATTATAAGTGTACATTCAAAATGATAAAATAAAATAATAGAAAAGGAAATACATTATTTTATTAATTTAAATACTACAATTCGATTGATATAAAACAATATCATACATAGGTAGTGTCTAAAGAAGATAAAACTACATAAATTCTTTCAGTTTACAATTTCATTACACATTATAACACTTTACTTAATTATTTTAATTATAATTTATTTTATGTCAATGATGAATTATTATAAAAAAAACAGTGGCACTCCGGGAGTGCCGACAGAAGTGAAATCAAAACACAAACAGAATACTTTGCCATCACTCACTGACATATCGGATATGTATACATTAAAATAGAGTACATCCCTAGGACAGCCGAACACATCCGAAGCGGGTATTTTTTTAAATCTTCTTATAAACGAAACGCGCGGTGTCGCTTACGGTAACAGTGGCGCGAGTTCAATGGTTTTTTCCCATCTCAAAACATGCCCAACGTGCCTAAAGAAGTTTTCACTTCAATAATAATTGTGATGTATAGGTATGTACAAAATATAGGACAAAACCATCTTAGTAGGTACAAACCTTATTTCAGTATCGTCGTAAACTGATTAATTTATCTCGCCGTGCAGAAAATGTGATTTATGCACGCAGCAACTTTGAGTTGCTAGAGATCAAAGTCGCTGCATGTGCGCTTTCAATTTTTAGACGGTTGATGTCAGAATGCTGCCGCACTGGAGCAAAGTACGACATAAGGTCTGTCCACTGTCCAGACATATCAGGGTCGTGGCACACGCGAGGCAGGCACTGAAGCTCCGCCGCCACACAGTGGGCTGAAATTCGTGTTTCATAGACATTCAAATCCTTTTTTGAAAGCAACGCTTTTTTTTACTTGGATACGATCGGGAATACCTATATAAAAATATAAAATGTACACACCGATTTTTTTGAGACCCTATTGGGTATGTTTCGATAGAGCTTGCTGCATACGGTCGGTTATGACGTGTATATTTTTTTAAAACAAAATGTCACATATTATGTGAACACAGCTTTAGGTTAGTAATGGAATAATTTAGGGAAGCCAGCCCCGCTAATAACCCTTATTTTCATATATTACAGGTAGGACTATAGTCCGCGCGGAACTACATAGTTGGCCGCGCCTTAGGTATGTGAGCGATGGGACGGAGGGGTGGGGTTGCATTACTCACTACGTGCGTTGCAACCCGCCGCCTCACCCCTGTCCCCACCTCAGCGGCCAACTAGTTCCGCGCGGACTATAGGTACGAACGTGGTTGGTTAAATTTGAGATCTATGAAAACAGCGTGTGAATACCTACTTAAATTATTTATTTTCACTTCAAGACACACACATCTATGTAGCCCTGATTCTTGAATTAGGAGTGATACAGAAATCACAAGAGCCCAAAATTACATACCTAATATCCTGTTAGTGGACCTGCATCAAGACCGATCAAGTACCTACAGCTGTTTCTACATAAGTTTCAAAGTCTTCTACTAACTACCTATCATACTATACTTGAAAAAAAAAGTATCGTTAGGGTAGACGACGTGATGGATATGAGATTGAGTGAGATTTGCTTTTCAAAAATACATCTTACTTGCAGAATGACTCAACATGTGGATGTCTCTGGCAAATGATTTTCTGAAGAGGGTTCAAATTTAATACTGTTCGATCGGTTGTAGTCATCTGGTGGGGGTTTTTCTGGGTCAAGACCAAGGGCGAAATTATCGTAGCCTCGCGTGAGTGTGGGAGTATCGCTGTAGAATACTCCCCCGGCCATCTCGGACAGTCGTCGTCGACGGCGCGTGTCTTTGTCGTCAGCCACGCCTGGGGGGCGCACGCTTGAGCTACGACGGCGCTCCGAGCCAAGCCGTGTGGGCACCCTTAATGCTCGCTATTGTAAATTAGAAATATTTTATTAGTAGGTGCACCATGGGGAGGAAAGTAAATGACTAATGAAAAATTTATAGGCACTGACAACAATTTTATTTAGATTGTTGAACTTTCTTCTTTTTGATCTTGTTATACCTACATGTGAAAATTAAACATTTGTTTATTTTAGTCCAGACGGGTATTATATCCTAATGATCCTACCTTAAATCTCTTGGGCAGAGAGTTGAGGAGAGTGACAACAGGCGGTGAGATCAGGTCGATGGGCACTTGCGCCGGGTCGGTGACGCCCGTTAGGATGGACACGATCAGTCCCGCTACCAGAGTAGCAGCACATCCCAGGCCAGAGTACCACAGATATGACACACGGAACAGCCAAAATACAGCCTCATCACGGTTATCACTGAAAACACCAACACCATAGTCAGGATGGCTTAGGTAGATGATATGTACAAGAACTGAAACATATCTAGGTACTTACTTTCGTTTGGCACAAAATTGGACTCCTTTACGCGCGAGGCGGGCGTCTATAATCACGATAAAGAATGCTTACTCAGGGTTCATAGTCATATGCGTAGTCATGTTGTATGGCGCGACGCAGCCGTCGGTGGAGGCGGGCAGGCGCGGCATGGGCAGCTGGGCCAGCTGCGCGCCGCCGCCTGCAGCCACCACCAGCAACAGCCCGAACACACCGCCCGCTACTGCACCCTGTTCAAGAACATACTATCGTAGGGAACTCTATGACCTCCTTGCTTACCTACTTACATTCATACAATATTTTGGGTAATTATAATATGTACCTATCCCTAAACGGTAAGAACCGTGCTTGTTACTGACATGAAAGTTTATTTTCTCCGTAGCCTCATCCGTTTGTCTTTCGCGATACTGCTAACTGAATATTTTGTTTTCAAACGAAACGTGTACGGCAGTGACAGACTAGGAATGTAGGTGTAGGTCCAATCCGGTACAAACAAGCGATCATTCCAGCCAACTAACAATAGGTTATTGAAGTGAAAACTTCTTAGGCGCGTTCGGTATTTTTTGAGATAGGAAAAATCCATTGAACTTGCGACATTGTTACCGACACTGCTCTACATTCGGATGTGTTCGGCTGTCCTCGGAAAGTACTCGGGTTTTAAATCCGATATGTCAGTGAGTGATGGCAAAGTATTCTGTGTTTGTGATATGTTTTCACTTTTGTCGGCACTAACGGAATGCCACTGATTTTTTTTTATTATTTTCCATTTTTTTATTCAGGGAGAATTTTACTAACCATTCAAATTTAAATGATACGATCTATGGTTTATATAATAAAATAGGTGTTTTTATTAAGGTTCTGCACCTCAAAAGGAAAAATCGGAACCCTTGTAGGATCACTTCGTAGGTCTACGGTCCAGCACCCTAATGGCATAACACGCTATCAATCACAATCTGATTAATTTTGAAGGGTATTGTTAATCCATTGCTTCAAATGTTCGATTTTTTTTATGTTTCAATGTTATAATCCCTTTTATAGTTTCGTACCGATTCACCTCTGCATCCCTATTCACCCCGTTTCACCGTGGCAAGTACCTATATTAATCAACGTTTGACTTAGTAACCACACTAATTCGTAGTACGTACGTAGTATTCGAAGTATCCTTTGAATTTTGATTCCCTTTCGAAATATTCGTTTTTTGCGGCATAAACGGCCGTATCTTTTTTTTTACGTTAACTTAAGTGTTTGATTTTTTCACAGCTTTAAGGGACTGTAGAGCTGAGTATATGGTTTTAATTTCAACTCGATACCTCTACGCGTTACCGAGATAAAGGGTTTTGACAGACGGACGGACAACAAAGTGACAATAAGGGTTCTGTTTTTTCCTTTTGAGATACGGAACCCTAAAAATGATCATGTATTAAATTAAATTAAATTCCAACTGACCAACCTTAGCATTAGCCCATGGGAAGAACATGCCAAGTGAGAACAGCCCTAGGGCTACGCCGCCTGCCATCCCGTTGAAGGACAGCGCCAGTTGCAGCACAGGGCCCAGCCGCTCCACCGCGAACACCAGCCCAAAGGATACCAGACCGCAGGCGAGGACAACCCAGCGCGCTATCTGATCATGAAAATTATTGTTAATCTCTTACTGGCAGATTCGATGAAGCTTTTATTATAGCGATGGTATTATTATGTTTCCCGAATTCTATATTTTACCTACCCCGTGAAGTTTACAGTGACCAAGGGTCACAGATCTTTATGACGGAAGATGTAGCAAACCATCATCACGCCTACGCTACCCGAAGGGGTAAGCAGATCGAAGGTACAGAGTGCTACACTCACATTTCGCCAGTTGTGTTTTAGTCATATAAGTAGTTAGTTCACCTTTCAAGCACAAATCCAGACATCGAAACGCACAACACACACATTTTTAGAAATTCCTGTTGTAAAATCCAATAAACATTGTCCGATCTGGAAATTGAACCCAAAGCGAGGTCCGTTCGGCACAGTAAACTTGAATAAATCTTGCTTGTTTTCAGCTTTCCTTACGAAAACTTTTGTAACCCCATGACAATAATAATTGTACAGTCAGGGAAAAACATAATTCATAGTGTTAGAGTGATTTCAAATAACTGTCAAAGAATGACAGTAGCTTGTACTTCTATGGACAGTTGTGATTTGAATATAAACGATAATAAAATTTTATTTAAGATGGCAGTCGATTTGCATAACGATTAATTTCCCTGTCATTGCTTATGTATAAGAAACTTAATTAACTTACTGCTGCTCCTCTGTGTTCTGGCAATGTGATTCCAAGCAGCCCCGCGGCGAGGTCTTGACAAATAATAGCAGCCAGGGAGTTGAGGGCCGACGCTACCGTTCTGCGGAGTAAACAATAATGTTGACATGACATTGTTCATCAGACAAACTGGGTCACAATTTGTTAAAATAATTCATAATCTAAGTAGGTAATCATATTTCGAATTTCTAAGGCGTTTGACCAGGAGACTACGAGAAACAAGATATTAAACAACATAATGAGTTAGGTAGGTCTGTACGTACATGCCTATACCTACGAATGATTAAAGTGATCGGTGTCCATTACTTCAAGCAAATAAATTAGATTTTTAGTTCGCGTATGATTCCCTCAAATTAAAACCAGAACAGTCCAGTCAGAATACAGTATCCCAACTGGACTTTTCTAGTTTCATCTTAATTCTGTTCCATCCATGGTTGTTATCTGCGTCAGTTCGCAGGACGCTTTCGAGCTTTTCGCAGTGTCAATTTCGGTTGTGTCAAATTGTGCTAATTGTTTAACTCAACATTGATTTGAACAAAGTTTGCAAAAATTCTGAGTGCTACTATAACTTGTGTGACGTATACTTAACCCTAGACTGGCTGCGAAGATCCCGGCGACGAAGAACCCAGGAATTCCGCGCGAGCTCCCTAACTGCCTCACCACGTAGAGCGGCAGCAGACGATCAGATGCGTTGATAACAGCAGCCTGAGGTACCATTTACTTTAATTATCGTAACATTCATGCGTACCGCAAGAGTGGATCGAGGTGGCCCCAGAAAAGGATGCTTGGAAGGATTTTGTGGAGGCCTTTGTTCAGCAGAGGTACAGTGTAAGCTATTTAAAAAAAATGTGGTAATATTACGGCTAATAAAATTGTTCATTAAAAGTTTTCTGTTGGGTCGATTGGTGACTCACTCAAAGTAAGTATAGGTAGGTAGGTTTTTCCCATAGATATAGATACACCTAGATAACGCAAGAGCAGCTACTTCGCGTGCCAAAAATCGCACCAGCTCATGTACATACAAACATCGTAAGCCGCCACTTTCGCGGTCAGTCCTGTGTACTGATGGCTGAGTGAGGGTGAGCGCTGGCGCTAGGCCCCGGGGGTGGGGCAAGACGGGTGCCGCAGGCGGCTGCGGCTTTGAATCGATTTAATTTACCCATCACTAAATAATGCTTGTGATGTCATAGTAGGTTAGGTAGTCAAAAAATTGCACGCTTTGTTTTCATACAGATCGTGATACTTGCGTTATCTAGATGTCTATCTATATCTGTAGTATTTCCTAATTCGATTAAAATAGCCAAGCTAGGTTTTTGGCAATAACCCGTCAGTATAATTTACATTACAGTACACTGTCTTTATCTGATCTATTTTTAACAGACTATAGGTATTTTGTTCACTTAAATGTGATACTGGGTAGTTCTAGGTTATACGTGCTTATTGCAACTAAAAAATCTGATCACTATAATTATAATAACAAATATTCTGTTGTGGTAGGCGTGGTAAACAAACATAGATTTTTCTACAGGTGGAAAGGATTTTTCAACGTTGTTCGTACTTAATCTAATAAATAGGTAGGAGGTGAAGATCGGTTTCAACATCAGACGACATTTGACTAAAAAACCGTTGTATTGCAACGTTGTGTCAGGGCTACATTGAATTTCTTCTAGGTACGTGTTTACCTGAATCGGATCACAGTCAGCGTAATGTACAGCAAGGACAGCGCCGGTGATGAAATTTACGGAGTATATGGCGATCAGACCGAAAGCCGACACCCACAGAGCCACCCGGACTTGAGCTATGCGCTCTACTGACAGGTACTTCTGTACTGACGCCTGGTTCGCGCAGAACATGCTGACCCAGTACATGGTGCCCCCGATGACCACCGACCAAAATGAGTGACGCACTGTCGGGTCGGGGTTCATGCTAGAAATAATAAACAAATGAGATTCATATTCGTCGTTAACATCAGAAATAGTTGTCAAGATCTGATTAGGTTTATTATGCTTCTTCTTTTACATTTATTGTATCTTTTTTTGTACTTCAAGCAAAGTAAGTTAACAACTTAACATCCCGCCTTTTAAAGTCACCTACTTACATACATTAGTAATACCACAATGGTAAAATAGATACCAGCTACGTATTTACGAATGCATGTGTACAAGTTAGTTAAACGACGCTACTTGTGCGGAATAATAAGTAAACAGAACTCTGATTTTCTTTTATTACCTGATCAGGGTACAAATTCTTTTGTTTTGTAATTCCATAGCGCAATAATAGATTAAGTAGTTTAATCAAGATGTTTAATAAAACTCTGGAATGATTCACGAAAGCTTAGTCGATCCGCAACGACCAGTTACTGCACCGTCCTTCACGTAAGATAACAGATAGGTAAGTTCTTCCCGACGTTAGGTCTCGGAAAAGCTTAAATCTACATAACTAAAATCATAAAACCATTCACTCACTGACAAACAACACACAGCCTTTGCCACTGGGTCTAGAAGCTTGAAACTTTGCACATGAGTTCCTTATTTTATAACCAAGGTGAGCACTAAGGAAGGATTTTACACATTCTTAAGGAGGATTTATATAGAAGTTCGTCATTTTGAAGTTAGAAACGTGAAAGCTGATTAGCTGATCATAACTGAAATTTAGTTGTTGTTGTACCCGAAATATTCTTATCGATCGCGAAAATCTTTAAGAGTTGGCTCCTATGGAGTGCCGATTTTAAATCCCATCGGAGACACCGCTCGTACCTATTAAAATATTTTCCTACTTACGCCCTCACGACCCTCGATCAGGACTTGTCGCAACACCGGCCTCAATCTATCTATCTATCAGTCGCTGTTTTTGTATAACTCTCCGAAATTCAATATAATGAAAAAACGAAAATACTTACTCAAAAAAGTGTAGTCTGTCAGTTCGCCAGGCGTGCTCCCACACCACGTCAAATCCGCCAACTTGTTTTGAAGACATTGCCAAGACCGCTGCCAGCGAGCCGATAAGGACAACCGATTGAAAAGAGTCCGTCATTATTACTGCTTTCATACCACCCTGTAAAACATAAAAAAGTATAAGTAACTTAAGGATGCCTTACGACCTGCAGAGATGTGCAAGGATGCGTAGCGAAGGATGTGTGTGAAACTAACCAATACCATCACTTCATCACAGTATAAATAAAGACTTCATTCTCATTACCTATAGCTTGAGCTAAGCTAGCGTAGTGGTAATTACGTGTACAGCTATATATATAAAAAAAAAACATGCTGTCTCGAAACTTACCTGAGTAGCATAAAATATGCAAACCACGTACACCAGAGTAACAGCTAAATATGTATTCAATCCAGTTACTGTAAATAACAACATAACATTAAAAAATTGCCAAATATTTTGACCAAAAAGAGCTTGGTCACAAAATAGGATAGTATCCCTATTATCAACATAATATCACCAGTTCACCACTAAACCATTGCCATTTGCTATTGAAAGTTTTGCAAAAATAGGTAGGTAGGTACTGTAAAGTGCCAACACAAAGATTAGCTATCTACTCGCTAATGAAGAGCTTAAGAAATACGAACACGACAAGCTAACGTTTAACATTCTAGGTGACCTAGCTAGGTACAAAGTTTGTACCTAGCTAGGTCACCTAGAATGTAACCTAGAATGTTGAATTGAAAAAAAAATATAGCTAGGTACTTTCTTGCTCTTTGTACTACAAAGAGCAAGAAAGTACCTAGCTAATTTTAATGGAAACTTGATTTACTTCAAGGAATTAAAATTAGTAGGGCTTGTGGAACATGGAGTGCTGTGTAGTCAGTTCACTTGTACCCCAGGGGTGAGTCTGGTCTAGGGGTTTTAGTGGAACGATCGTTTCGAAGAGGATCGTCGTCTCAAATATAAGTTTTTCTACCTTTTCCATCTTTAATGAATGCCTTGGGAGCTATCTGGTCTTCAACTTACCGTCGTTTTTCACTAGCATTTGCGTGTATACAGACGCCAGCACATCAAGCTACCCAAAACTGTAAAAATTTCCAATCAACATTGAACCTTATGTTTTAGCGATAATGTTGAAAATCTATTAAATAAATTTGACAGATTGTAGTAGCTTGATGTGCTGGCGTCTGTACATACCTAATTCATAAAAATAACAGACCTACATAAAGGTACCTCAGAAAACAATATTAGAGATAGTTACATAGGTATCTTTAAATATTGAGACGATTTCATGGATGCTTTGCAGGATTTCTTCTTAGTTTAGTTAAATTAGGAGAATATCTGGTTGGTTCTGTTAATTGTCTAGTAAAAAGAAACTAGTGCGTCTCTATAATAATAACAAGGTACTATGGTTTTTTATACTGAAGCTTCATTTCTTGCCCATGGCATACAATAAAATCGAAGCGACGAAATTACTTCAACATACGAGTTAGAGTTTAAGACTTTTTAGACGATGCAACTTTTATTGTTGCTTCATCTAACCATAGGCAATTAAATCGCACCGTGTACAAATCAAGATTATTGAAATAATTATGGAATCGGTTTCATCATCTCTTGCCATTATCAATTTATTTGGGAACGGCGCTGCACGTGTTTTTATGCATCTATGTAAGCCTGCATCTCATTATGTTAGCATCTTAGAATTCACTTTCTTTATAGCCATATTAATATCATCTTTTCACAATCCTATTCATCATAATTTTACTAATTTGAATATGATGACACAAAACGTTTGACACCAATCGCCAAAACTGAAATGATGGCCACAATTGATTCATTAGAAATCTTTACCGATTCCTTATACGTGGCTTAATGGGGGAGTTATGTAATTTGTGCAATAAAAATCGTCGGCATGCGGACTTAAGTGCAAAGATGTCATCGATGCACCGAAGCTGGCCGCTGGCGTAGTGGCCGGTCGAGCGGGCTATAATGGTCGCTCATACGATCCATGAGTAAATATGCTTACCGATAAAGTCATAGCAATAAAATACCGATAAATTAACTAACAATTGTCTACGATGAATATCTGATTCTTTTTCTTTCGTAACTTTACAATTCGAAGGCCAACTAAAAATCTTAATCGAATACTTATTTAGATACTTAATTATGATTATTTTACCATGAACTAGGTATTATTAGAGTGTAGAATTATTTTAATTTAAGTATTTCATACTGTACATGAATTTCTTAGCAAGCTGTATAATCTATTCAATAATAAATCGTTGTAGAGATTGTATTCCATTTCGTTACCAAGGGGCTATTTGCAGAGATACCTACCTAAGCTATGCTAAAAAACTTTCACTACTTTTGAGAAACCCTTTTGTATTGTGGTTAAGTGAATTATATCATTGTGACTTTGTGACAGTTTTTCTTCGTCAAGGAAACAACAACACAAAAATAGATAACACAAAAATTATATGTTTCAGCTTAGCTAAAAGGACTGAATTTCAAGAGAATACCTATCGCATTTTTTAAGGCCAAGTTTATTAAAATTAGTACTTGGGTGGTAAATGTCAATACATACTTATTTTAATTTAGCTACCTAGGTACGATTTATTTTAAAGCAAATGCCTATAGCGAATACCATGCATTCTCAAATGCTGCATCCCTTTGAGAATGCAGTTTTCGCTATTATATTATAGGCAAGCATTTCATTCAAAAGCTCAGCGAAAAATTCCGCCCAAATATTCGCGCATGTTTCATAATAACATATTTAATCGGTTGAATGCCGTCCTTATAGAAACAATTAAAAAGCCATTATGTGTCTCGCGTGGATCCACGTTATACGAAGGGTTAAGGGTGGTTTGTAAATTGCATCTAACTACCTAGTAGGAACCTACTGTAGTAGTAGGTTGATAGTTTCCTACTTGGTTCCTACAAGGTATTTTTATTCTGGGTACTTATTGGTACTTAGATCCAGGCAGCCAGGCAGCCATAGGTAAGCTATTGCATGATAATATTTTATGTTATAGGTATTGTACAACTGTCACAAGCTATTCAGATAGTCGTACACGGTACAGCACATTATGCTAGCTCACAATACGAGCTCCATTAGATACGTTATTTGCCATGGATGTGACTTTTATACAGACTTCACTTTCACTGCGTCCGCGCCGCCGTCTCGAAAATACCTACGCAACATGGATGACATTAGTACATTATCCATAAGTATATATACATTGATGACCTTGTTGAACATCGATGTCAAATGTATAGAAGATTGTTATACAAGGGGCTAAAATGAAAGCTCGGTAGTAAAAAATAGAAACATAGGTAGTTATAATGGGTTTTTAGCGCCATGTGTTACACTCTATATACTTTTCACTACGATTGCGAGAAAATGAAATAATCCAATACAATATCAAAAAGTTTATTTTATTAAAAACTAGCTTCCGCCCGTGGCTTCGCCCGCGAGGTATGTCGATAAAAACTATCCTATGTCCTTCCCCGGGATGCAATCTATCTCTCTGCCAAATTTTATCGAAATCCGTTCAGTGGTGATGGGCGTGTATATAGGTAACATACAGACAGACAGAATTACTTTCGAATTTATAATATTAGTATGTATTAAAATATGTACTATTTGTACAATTCTGGAAATTTAACGAAATGTTTTTTCCCGGCAACTTAATTTCAGTCCTCTGTGAAGATGAATGTTGAGTTGTCTGTGGGGTAGACGTGGGAGATACACGTAGTTCCAGTTTTGAGGGTTCCTCGTTCGAATGATCTGAATAGAGAATCAGCTGAGTTGACTCATCCCTTAATGTCGATGGTCGTGGGCTAGTTGGGAGAACATTGATGCGTTCTGTGATACGCTGGGTGATATCAAATTTGTTTTGAATGGGGTTCTCGATATAGCCTTCCGCCACTTGATCGGATCTCCATACACCGTGGCGTTTTAGCGTTCTTATATTTGCACCAAAATCCGTCAAGAGAGTGGCAGATGTTCTTCGGAAACAGTAGCCCGTACGTGTACTGTTCCAGATTAGGCAAATTTAGATAGGTTCCGATCTCTTTTGGCATGTTGCTTAATTTATTTTTGTCTATAACTTGCCTTGTGCATTTTCCGTTTTGATAGTTGAGAAAAAATCTTGGCGTGCCCACTCCACTCGGCCGTAATCCTTGGTAGGCTTTGAACATTTTTAGAAATTCTCCACTTATTACGAATTCCCTTTCCTTATTTGTCTTTGTATTGGGCAGATTTATGGCTTGAAGATACTCAATACTCAATTCTTTATTGCATTCCATGTGTAAGATGGGTGTCAGACATCTTCCACTGTTACCTATTAGCCAGTTCTATCCCTCTGCAGGCACCGCTGATCCCAAAAAATTAAGCAACCTGTAAAAAAAAATTAACTGTATTTTGGTTGGTACCTCTACCTAGGTACCTACCAATTTAGTTTGATGAAAATAATAGAAAAACGTTTAAAAAATATGTAAGTAACATCGAGATATAAGTACTATTAGTACTTATATCTCGATGGTAAGTAACTACCTTTATTGCCAAGTATTTTTCATTTGGTGCCTTATTTACGAAATTCTCGATATCTTTCCTCGTGAAAACTTTGGATTTCTTGACCTTGTAGCCGGTGGATAATTCTTGAGAAAAGCCGTCTTTACATATTTCTTTATAGTGACAATAAGTCAACCTATCTGTATAGCTGTTCGTAACATTGAATAATTGCTCCAAAGGGTTGAACTTTGACATTTTTTGGAAATTTCATCAAAATACTTACGTAAGAAAAACTCCTTCCGTATGCGAATCCACTCGTTTTTCTGTCCTCCACTTCATAAACTTTTCGTAAGTATTTAAATAAATGCTTTGTGACCTTGACGGCAACAGATTGAAAATTATTTCTTTTCCTTTCTCTTTCATTTGCAAATTAGGCTCTCTATTCTCACTAGATGATGACATTTTCACTGTTGTAAAATAAATTACGGTCACCAATTCAATTTTCAATTAGAGAAAAATTCTAAAGATTTCGCGCCGACATCTTTTTTTTTATTTCTTCTGTAGCTCCAATGCAATGCACGCATTCGACCGAAGAGATCGCCGCTTTTAGTTCCATTTTCAAAAATAAAATATGTTCTTTTTTTTATTAAACGGAATACGTCGAGTATTTATTCATGACTATTCTATGTACAGACGCCAGCACATCAAGCTACTACAATCTGACAAATTTCTATAATAGATTTTCAACTTTATCGCTAAAGCATAAGGTTCAAAGTTGATTGGGAAAATTTGACAGTTTCGGGTAGGTTGATGTGCTGGCGTCTGTACATAAGAATACATACTTTTTCGTTTCTGTAGGCTCGTTGATAACAGACAAAAATTAAAAAAAAAAAACATCCCCTAGAGGAAGGTAAATGCTATTTTTTCCTCGCTCCTGATACGCTGCAATGACGGACTATTTGAACAAGAGGAGTGAAAAAAATATTTAGCGAAATATACGCACACCAGTCAACAATCGTGCTGTACGAACATACATGTCGACGATTCCTAGCTAGGTTACCCACATAAAATGTTATACGAATCCCTTATTTTTTTTCTTTAAATATTTTTTTTGGCAATTTTAATAATAATTGCTTCCTGAATAATGCCTTTCCAAAAGTAGGTAGGTAAATCTGCCATTGCGCGGGATGTTCAAGTTTGGACGGACAAGATATCCTACGTAGCAGTTCGTAGCGAAGGGTCTAAAAAATTACAAATAGGATTAAAATGATTAGGTAGGTACCCGTACCTATTTATGGGCTGTGAGTGTGCACGCGGGGCACAGGAAAGCATGTATTTATTTAGTTCTTCATTGAATATTTGCAAAAAACGTTTGCAAATATACCTCTTCATTCTTTTATCCTACCTATCTGCAGTGCCCTCCAAAAGTTAGTTGACATTTTTCCACTTCAGCTGCAATGCCACATTATAGTACAAAATTGTAACACAGTTATAAAAAAAATCTGATAATCCCTTAATGTCAAAGTCAAAGTCAAATCATTTATTTCAAATAGGCACATTAAAGGCACTTTTGAACGTCAAAACTTACAGTAAAATTTAATTGATTCTAGTCGCCCCTTCCAAAAGGTAGTTTTCGTATGGAGAAGAATGGGCAAGAAACTCCACCGTTACTCTTTTAAAATGTTACCATTATAGGCACCATGAAACTGAATTAGTAAATAAAAAAAACCGGTCAAGTGCGAGTCGGACTCGCGCACCGAGGATTCCGTACAAAGATGTAGGTAAGTAGGTAGGTATGTAAATAGTTTATGACAGGATTTTTTTTTTGTTTTGTAATGTAACTACACGGTTTTCGGATTTTTTCCTTTACTTGTGCTACATGACATTGCTTCTTGCCAAATTTCATTATTCTAGGTCAACGGGAAGATGGATAGGTTTTGATTCCGGAACATGAACCCCCGTATCTTTTGATTGCGTTGATTTAGAAGTTTGATTGATTTATAAGGGTTACGTTTTTCCTTTATAGGTACGGAACCCCAAAAATTTTATAGTGTACCTACAGTTAAAAAATTTGAAACTAGAATTTTAAATCATAATGTGGGATTAGGTACCTACAACTGAAGTGGAACAATGTCAACTAACTTTTGGATGGCACTGTAAGTTTCTCTTGTATTTGTTGGCGTATAGTTTTGTATCGAATATTTGTTATTATTATATTATATTTATTTTGTTACTAGGTATATATATATAGGTAGAGGCGCCTTTGTATGTTTAGGGTTGTGATGTAACGAAATACTATCGCGCCGATTGCACGCTATTTGAATTTTAATTCTAATGTTGATTTTCGGCAGTATTGCATACTTTGGAGTATCACTTGAGAAATAATAAGTAGGCAAAGTTGCCGAATCAATAATCGTAACATTACCTACTAAATTTCGGTATTACTAAACAAAAATAATATTTTACTTATGTAAGTATAGCCGTGCAAACAGTTTG
The DNA here is from genome assembly GCA_927399505.1 of Luperina testacea. NCBI lineage: Eukaryota > Metazoa > Arthropoda > Insecta > Lepidoptera > Noctuidae > Luperina > Luperina testacea. The sequence goes on from OV656758.1 coordinate 11,382,066, forward strand.
GTTAGTGTACAGAGTCATGGTTTGGGAACCAAAATCGAAAATGAAAAAATGTAACGTGCCAAAATAAAAAAAAACGTGATTTTTTCAACACATAAAAGTTGTTTACATTCCGCTAAATGAAAACGGAACAAAAATATTTTAATATATTCATCATTAATTCGCGTGTACCTGCGGGGGCTTTATAATCTCAATTCGGCTTAGTAAGTCTCGTCAGATTATATAACTTATAGCTATTAAAACTAATTGCTCGTTACATCGTTAAATTTCATCTAGAAATGGCGATACAAACCTACGTGTTATGGTTGAAAATATTTGGCGATCGGTCGTGTTGTCTGATGTAATGTAACCCTAATACATTTCTAATTATACATGTACCATCCAAGAACCTTGTTATGTGAAAAGCGAATGCTGTGACATTGAAAAATTTAATGTATGGATGGGACAGGAGCTAGCTTGACCCCTTATTTGGCTACAATACTATTGCAAAATTTATATTGACATTGACTAGGTATATACATGTATGTAAATGAAATCGAACGCATGTGCACATCGCTTTCATAACGTTTAAACACTTTTGTTCCACAGAAGAAGCATTCTTATATCCTATGAGCGATTGCATGAATACTTTTCAAGGTCTAGAGTTTAGTTCCAATGCACAAGTTGCGGATTTTTTGAAAACTGAAAGCCATATAATTTGATTAATTAGTTAAGGTTTTCAGATCATTTTATTGTTGTAGGTACATATATTTTTCGTACTTATATTTACTATTTCGTATGAGTTGCATGCTGTAAAGAAATCGAAATAGGTACCTAAGTGTATTTTTATATGGTTAAAACATTCATTTCTCAAAAACGATTTTATTTAAGTACTTAGAATGAGAAACATTGGCAAATAAATAAACGTTCGTTTGAAGGACTATCGGAACGGAAACGGACATACCGTTCCGTTCAAGTTAAAAGTAGGTACAATATTGTTATTGACTTATCATTATGTTAATAAAATAAATTATTCTAAAAGACACGAGTTTAACATTTTTTAGGGTTCCGTACCTCAAAAGGAAAAACAGAACCCTTCTAAGATCACGTCGTTGTCCGTCTGTCTTTCCGTAGGTCAAGACCCTTTTCTCAGGAACGCGTTGAGTTATCGAGTTGAAATTAATATCAAATACTCAGGGATGCAATCCCTTGAAGCAGTGAAAAAATCAAACTTCTAAGTCAACGCAATCAAAAGATACGAGTGTTTATGTTCCTGAATCAGAACCTATAGGGTATACTTCCCGTTGACCTAGAATCATGTTTGGCAAGAAGCAATGTCATATAGCACAAGTACCTAGGTAAAAGAAAAATCCGAAAACCGTAAATTTGTAGTTACATTACAAAAAATATTGTTTTCCCGTGATAAACTATTTACATACCACAAATTCGTACGGAACCCTCGGTGCGCGAGTCCGACTCGCACTTGAGCGAAACTTGAAAGCCATGGCATTGGTTTTAATGGGATTCAATTTCTACTAAAATTCCAATATGATTGATCAATAAAATGTAAACGATATTCAGATGCTGTCATTAAAATGTGGTAAGTGGGTAATTATTAGTTACCATCGGAGAGTGCAAGCGCCGGCGCATACACCGCCACTGCCGTGTACAGTATCATCTGCATCAAATACAGTGCACTGGCATAAACGCGGATTGACTTGCAGAAGCGCACTTCCTGTGAACAAATTGACAAGTGTCATCAATTACACTTTCGTGGACAATTGAACATTGTAGCGGATCATTAGAAGGTCGATGTTCTGTCTGTCTGTTACTGTGTCAGCGTGTAAACTACAGAAGTTTTATTGAGCTATTCTGTCACCATCATCTCACTACCCTTGTCTCATGTTAATTGGGATCGGCGCAACACGTTTTCTTCTTCCATTCTCCCCTATCAACAGCGTCACGCTATCATATCCTTCTCTTTCATATCATTCCTCACACAATCCATCCATCTTTTTTTGGCCTTCCTCTCTCTCTCCCATCCATCAACATTTATATTTATTCCTCTTTTTAGTCACATGCGTCTCCTCTCTCCTCATCACATGCCCATACCAAGCCAAACTTGCTATTCTGATTCGGGTGTCTCACGCCTTGCGTTTTTGCTTTATTAGTTAGGTACCTACCTAGGAGCTTAATAATCGTTCAATTATTTGCATCTTCATTGATCTTAATCAATTCTGTGGGTACATACACAGTGCATTTACCTCAATGATACCTGTCATCCTATGTAATATGTAGGTTGTATATCCCACTCAATGTGTCATACAGATTCCTAATGCATAATGTTTCGTATGCATCCAATGCAGTACGTTCAGCATTAGACACTCTCCTACCTTGAACAAGTCATTAAGTTAGGTACATACCAAGTATTCGTAACATGATGTCAGTCGTAGCCTCATGAACACAGGCAGGTACAGGCGGCTAGCGATCGGCACCACCAGCACAAAGGCGACACAAATCATCCAGAACTGAGCACCTGCCATGTACATCTCAGCTGGGTTTCCTAACAACTCAATGGCTGTGATGAAACTGAAAACAATCATGGCAACATGAACAAGACACAATGATAGAAAATATTTAAGTTCAAATAAAACTCGAACGGTAAAAGCTGACCTTGCTGCAAGACTTAGGGCCATAGGGAATGTGCCCATTGCTGACCCGCCGAGCAAGAAGTCGTCGCCGGTGGTCTGCTTTTCCCCAAAATACCCATAGAATACGCCAATCAGGCAAGAGATGATCAGCATAGCGGCTAGCACGCTGTAGTCTTCCCAGTGGAAAAGAACTTCCGCCACACTTTCATTTTGCGTCGGTACTGTATCTATTGTCTTGGTTTTCGATATGTTGAGTGACGCTGAAGCGAATGATATTGAACTTAAACTCCAACATAATATTGTTATTAATAATATCTGAAAGGAAACACATTATATATGCTTAGCGAATCGCTCACTCAAGTTCAATGTTTCATGTCAATGTAAAAGTGAATTGGATTAATGTATGTGAGCGTGAATAAATATTAAATAACCGTAAGTCCGTAACATGTTGTTGTGGATAGTTTGCAGAACATGACAGTGCACAATATAGACTTTCAGCAAATAGCTGCTACGTGGCCTGCTTTTTGTTTAGCTACGATCAAGAATTTTGTGTTTAGTATGTCCGTATTAAGTTTGCAAATAAGTTTTGTTTTTTGTATGTCTCTACGAAATTGGGGTGTGTAAATTATATGGCTTAATAACAGATATTATAACATCACTTGAACGTATCGTAATTATATCATATGAACGTTACTTTTATACTTACTATACTTATATGATATAATTTTCAGCCATAAAAACATATGAGTAACTTAATTTCATGTGATCGAATGTAATATTTCATATAACCTTCTTTTGCTCTAATAACATTTAGTAAACATTCATTACATAAGTATAATTTAGGTACAATTTGTTTATTGCTCTTTTTATATAACGTTTAGTTGACCTTATTTTCGTTCTAAGCTAACCTAACCTAACGAAAATGGCAGGCGTTTAAAATTGGTCACTGGTCTAACCTAATCTTTTTTTATCGTGGTGAAATGCTCATGCATTCTGCACTACCACGGGGAGATAAAGATAAAGATATTTTATTTTGCAAATACGGGTACAAGATAAGGTGTTACTAATATAAATACAGAAACAGCCATATTTTACCAATTACAAGGCATGCAAAAGTATCGTGTTTAGGTCCAATTAAAATTCATGTAGGAGTTGGGCTTGACCAGAGAAACACTTTTCTTCGTTACTAAGTTTATTTTGTTTCTTTTCATAAACTAAGTTGTATTATTGTATAATTGTTACCAATTTCCACATAATGTTTTGTTATAAACTTAGAATCTAAACAGTAATTGTTGTGTAAGAGAGTTCTCAGTAGTTTAGTTTAATGTAGCATAGTCTGAGGTCAGACTATAGGGCAGAATGGCCGAGCTGTGGGCCTATTTTCTTAGAAATTAACTAAATTAAAGTTAACCGTGTAACGAAACATTAAATTGATTGGTGGAATGGAACGTAAGATGAGTGAATGAGTGGTGGGAGTGTTTGAATGAGAGAATGGAAAAAACGATGAAAGACGAACAAGTAACGAAGAATATATTTTATTAAGATTTTGTGTTTTAACGAGCCAAAATAAACGAAGTAACGAAGAAAAGTGTTTCTCTGGTCAAGCCCAACTCCTACATTCATGTTTACTAATAATACCTACATAATAATATTCTAATTCATTAATAAAAATAATCAGTCAATAATAAAATTAATGTCACAATTTCTAATAGTTATTTAAATACGATATATAAAATAATCAAACAACTTCTTTCTCCAATAAAAACTCTTCAACCCTATAATAAGCTTTGCCTACTAAAAAAATTCTTAGCTTTTTTTTGAATAATGTCAAATTATAGTCCTTCCAACAACTTGGTATTTTATTATATATCACCGGTGCCATGCAGCAGACACTCCTGCGCATCAGAGTTGTTCTAGCACTAGGGATACACAGACAACTATTGTCACGCCTATTCCGTGGAAATACGTCAGCCATTCGTGCGAAGCGATCCGGGTTTAGTTTTACGAACACTGCCATTTCTAAAATGTACAAACATGGTAATGTTAATAATTTATATTGTTTAAAATATGGCACGCAGCTATCAGTGCTCTGCAATTTAAAAATAGATCGTATGCATCTTTTTTGCGCCTTAAATGCAGTTTCTTTTTCTGTTGAGTTACCCCAAAAGATAACTCTGTATCGCAGATGGCATTCAACTATACCATAGTACGCAGTAAGGCATGCATCCAGATTAACAATACCCGATAATGTATATAATGCGTATGCAGATGAACTTAGTTTCTTACAAAGTAACTCAATGTGTTGTTTCCAGCTAAGTTTTTTATCTATTTCTAGCCCAAGAAATTTAGTACTAACTACCTCTTTAATTTTATTCGCGTTATATTGCATCTTGAGATTGTCTATATCAGTCATTCGTTGGTTAAATTGGATTAATTTTGTTTTATTTAAATTTATTCTTAAGTTATTTTCATCTAACCATTTTAAATTAATTTTAACGAATTATTAATTTCACTTTGGTATGTGTCAACGCTTTTCGAAGGTATCGTCACGGTACTGTCATCTGCAAATAGAGTCAATGGTTGTTCAATCCACTCCGGTAAGTCATTAATATATACTATAAACAGCAAGGGACCCAGCACACTACCCTGTGGTACCCCATATCTAACTGTTCGCACTTCTGATCTAAATATCTCGTCATGTTTATTAATTACATTTATCCTATTAATTTCTGTTATTTGTCGTCTATTTTGTAAATAAGATTGAAAAAGTTCTAAAATATTACCCCGTATACTATAAGCTTCTAGTTTTTTAGTAGTGTAGGATGGTGGACGTAATCAAATGCCTGCGTCATATCGCAATAAATGGCGCAGACTGGGTTTCGTTTATCCACATTATTTATGACATTATATATAAAATCATAAATCGCCATATTTATAGATTTTCTTGGTCTAAATCCTTTTTGTTGCTCACATAGAATATTACATTTGTCAAGATATTTATATAGCTCTTTGTGAATATACTTTTCAAATATTTTTGAAATAATAGAGATCAGTGCGACTGGCCTATAATTTTCCACTAGCTCTCTGTTTTCCTTTTTAATAGTGCAGTTATGTGGGACTCTAACCCACTTAAACTCCACGATGTGCTCCTCTGTCGCTTACGGCGGCGGGAACACGGGCACGCGTTGGCAACTTGGCACTCATCAGTGAACCCGCCGCGGCTGTCCGTCACCGGACCCTTCTCTGGGGAGTACTCCCTATCATCGACGCACCAGAACACATAGCACGCCGTGACCACCACAGGGACCAAACCAGCACATGGGCGCCAGACGACCATGTGTCTGGGCACCCTTGGTCCCTCTGCGACGGGTCAGGTTATTGGCCCCGCCGCCTGCCAATTTTTGGCCGCAGAGGACAGGGAGAGCGGCCAACGTCATACCAACACTACTCCTCCCCTGCGGCTCCACCGCGTCCGCCATCAGACGGTGGCGACCCCGTCAAGGCCGCAGAAGGTAGGGTGAGCGGCGCACCGCAATACCGGCACTCCTCTCCCGCTGCGGCCTCCAGCCCTCAGACGCGATGCCTCCCATACGACATCGCGGCCCGCCTCGTGGCACCGCAACCTACTTGTTGGCCGCTACGTTCGTCGGCTTACTGGCAAAAGCCCTGACGAGAGGAACCCGAGGAGGGGCCTCCTCGGGTTCAAAATCGGAAGACAGACTCCGAAAAGGCTAAAGTACCAGCCAACATGCGGGATATCATATGAAAGAGCGCAGTTTGCACATTCTCAAACATTTTTCTTTTTTTTTGTCCGCATAGTTTTCGACTTTCGATGGGGAAGTAATTTTAATTATTTTATTAAATTCCTTTTGTCCCCTTTAACAGACGCGATGCCTCCCATACGACATCGCGGCCCGCCTCGCGGCACCGCAACCTACTTGTTGGCCGCTACGTCGTCGGCTTACTGGCAAAAGCCCTGACGAGAGGAACCCGAGGAGGGGCCTCCTCGGGTTCAAAATCGGAAGACAGACTCCGAAAAGGCTAAAGTACCAGCCAACATGCGGGATATCATATGAAAGAGCGCAGTTTGCACATTCTCAAACATTTTTCTTTTTTTTTGTCCGCATAGTTTTCGACTTTCGATGGGGAAGTAATTTTAATTATTTTATTAAATTCCTTTTGTCCCCTTTAACGGGGACATGGCCTACGGGGACAACGGGAATACAGGAAACTAATGTCGGATACGTATGTATAGGTTAGTGCAAATATACTGTGAGTAATGCGAGTAGATATTTTTGTTTATTCTACATGTGATTACTGATAGGCCGGTATGATTGCCTATTTAAGCAATTTACCTGGAAAGGACAGTAAACACTCCTTTGGGACTAAAGCTGTCATGGAGAAGGTCACCGTTATTGGCATCACAGAAAGTCAAGTCTATAGCAATTAGTAAAAAATCTAAGGTCAAAGCGTGTCTGGCTGTCGATTAATCAACTCATCAAATTATCAGCCACTCCTAGATTGGGAAAAAGACCAATTTTAATTATTATTCTGAGATTTTCTTAAACGTTTTTGGTCCCAACACTCCCAGTTTGACGCATTAGTTGTGCAATCATTGGGTGACCTAAAGCACGGTCACTGTCGGACTGCATAGAAAAGAAATAGAAGCGCGATGACACAACGCTGGTAATTTATTGCAAAATATGAAGAAATTATCTATTTACAAAAAATCTATTGTTTGGACTAAAAAATTAAGCTTTAGTATGTTGCTTGTAGAATAATCTGACAAAAAATCAGAATGATTGGATGTTTAGTATGGTTTTTATTGTCAAAAAGAAAGTTTTTAGAGGTATCTTCATGATTTTTTTCTATCGTATCAAATTAGTTGTATTATGTTTTCAACACACTATCTAACTGGCATATATCCTGAAGAATATCATATATTTTTCTCATTTCGTTTACTGTAGTTGATCATATACTTCTAGGCATTATAAAAATTGCGCTTTTTGCGTTTAGGTCCTGTAGTCCCCTTAAGTAAATCTAAAGTGAAGTGTAGTATAGTTTAGACTAGTGTAATCTGTGTAATGTAAACGAGTCACAACAGAGGTTACAACAGTGCATAATTATGTAATAAAAGGTCGCAAGTCCATCAGTTACAGTTACAACAAATCGTTAGCCTATTTTCTGTTTGTCTTACAGGTAATATAATATGACATACTTTACAATGGAACGATTTTTGTAGAGCCATACTTTGAAATGCATAATTTCAAGCTTCAGCTTAGATGTGACACCTGTAGGGACATGGAGTACAAAGTCTATCTATAATGCTAAATACTGGTAACTGTCAAAGAGAGAAATTATCTCGGCCAAAAGATAACAAAATTTGACAACGGACCTATAGGTCTATACCTAGGTACCTTTGCGATAACTATATTGTAGATTATTTAATAAAGCAGCTTCTTATTGTCGCGGGCACTATTTTGAAGAGCTCTGATTTCTAGAAGACGAAAGAAGACGACTAAAGACTAGAATCCTGAGTGCAGTGAGAGATTCAAGCTCGCCCAAGACGAAGACACCTTTATCCCCGAGGAGCATACTCCACTTTTCGCACCTACTGCGAGGTAATCAAATACAATTCGATTATCGAATTAGTAGTTTATGAAAGACTATTCCAAAAATATAACACACTAAAATGATTAAAATTAAAATAAAACGACAAAATCAAAACCAAACTGCAACTAAGATTCAAAATAGCTTACTTTTATTTATTTATTTATTAAATACTTCAAGCACATAAATGTACAGAGGCGGACTTAATGCCACAAAATTAAAAAAAAAACCTCATTGGTTTGCATGACATATGATTTGACGTTAGCGAGCAAGTGGTGTGAAATAGTAGATTGTTTGCCAAGGGAGCAAACAACTATTTTGAAGGCGAGAGTGTTTCTTTGAATCCAGAGAGGAGCGAAGGATTCAAAGTACGTCGCTCGAGCATAAAATAGTGTTGCTCCCGAGGTTGACACTCTACTTTTTATCACCCTCTATGAAAAAATAAGTAAGTGCAACTTATGAATAAGAATAGTACGTTCATTTATTTACATAAAATTTTGAGTAATTATTTGTTTACTCAAAATTGTAACGAAGGCAGAATGCTTTTCGCGCGTTTTTTATATTTTTACATTTTTTTTATTTGGGTCGCGCGCTTGTTACTTTATCATACAGCCTGTTACTTGTTCATACAATGTTCGTGATTGATCTCTTTGGTGATTGGAACTTTTACTAACAATATCCACATTCCAAATTCAAATCACTTTTAGTCCCTAGGGATTAACGATATATTTTAGTCCCTGTTTACGAAGAATACACTAGCTCTTTTTGAATAGATGTGATAAAAAATGATTATCTGCTTTCTACTTGCCAGCGTAGCGGTATAGCTTTAAAACAGCAGTACCTACCTAAATATGTAGCTTACCCTCAATTTAAGCTATAATAGCTAACAGCACATAATGCTGGTTTACGAAAGAAATTGACGTTAAGATTTTAATTACTATGATTCAATATGTTACGTGGTTGTGAAACGAGCCGCTAGAACGTTACAAATTAAATTAGCTGTTTCAGTAACGTTGATCTTTACCGTGCTATTGCTGTTTCGTTTTGCATGTAATTCTTTTCCTCGCCCATCTCGAGTCTCGGATCAGCATCCACTTTTTAATTACATAGCCTCGAACAATCAATCATTTCGAAAAGAACGCGTTAGGTGTATCTATATACGCTATACTTAATTGCTTAATCGGCGAGTGGGTCGATGCTAACTGTAGGTACACAGACAATAAGAAATAATGTCCGTTCTTACAGTGTTTTTTTAATTAAGAACAGACACAATTTCAATTGCCTTTTAAATTGTTTAAAATTGTCGTAGTCTGCTAATGAAGGCTAATATTCTAACTGCCAATAAATTGTGTATCGCCAAACAAAAACAACAAACAAACCATTTAGCTTTTTTATATTGAATATATTTATTTAAAGTGTTTATATAATTTTAAAAGCTAACAGTCTTAAAATAATAATAATATTCTACAAGTATATAAAAAGGAGGGGAAATAATCAAAGGGCATCAAAAAATTCGTCCGCATAGCTGTCAACAGGAAACGTGCCTAAAAGGCTGGCTGCATTGCCACGTTGTATGGCAATGCTGATTCTTTGGCCAATAAATAGGCCAGCCCTCTGGTCACGTGAAGAATCGACTCGCCGCTTGGCGTTGTATGTGTGTATGTATATTTTTATTCCAGGATAACTAAAGCTAGTTTTTCTACCATTAAGTATCTAATCGGAAAATATAAAGTAGAAAAAAGTAAGAAAGTATACTGATACTTAAATCAAAAAGTTCGTATTCTACTTTATATTACGTTTACGTATACGTTATCTTACGATTCCCTCTTTATACCTAGGTCACACCTCAGTAGGTGTGACCTAGGTATAAAGAGGGAATCGTAAGATAACGAACCCAGCCACGACTGACCGGAAGCGGGGATTTTCCGAGGATTGATTGATTCTTATTATGAACATTAAAATTAATAGGTACGTAGTAAGTGTAGAGTAGCAGTGCAAATACCTAAAGAAAAAGACTAATTTGTTCTAAGTAATGCCTAACCTGAACGCGCTTACAGATGGTAATGGTATGGTTGGTAGTAGCCTCACTTCGACCCAGTTGATTTACTCAAGAGTGTTCCAGACGGTCAATCAAGACTCAACACTCCAGAGCACTCAACAGCGACGCATGTTGTGCGACACCGACACGCAAGGCAATGTAAGGGCGGAATAAGCCGGTTTAATACCCGCGCTAGCTTCCTCAAACCGGATAGTTCCGGACTGAACGCTTCAATGAATAGCTCGAAGCCGGCTCATGGGCATGGGACTGGTATTAATGTCTCACCACATTCCAAACAATTAAGCATAGCTGATGATACATCTTGTTTCTATTTTGTTTGTGTAAATATTAGGTAGGTATGCATCTAGGAAAACAAGATTTTTACATTTTTAATCCCTGTATTCTGTCTTAGTTTCTTTTTATAATTGACATGTGTATCATAATAGTTTTTTTAACACCCTTGCTCGTAAAGCTGATGTAATTCCACCGGTTTTAAATATGTAAAGAGGGTCATAAAAAACGCGTGTGTTATCAAAGCAAATAGTTAAGTTATAGTCCATACAAATTCCATAACAGCATTATTTGCCATTTCAAATTTGGAACTGATCGCCGCCGCCGCCGCCGCACGACTCCAGCTAGTGAGCAGCGCGCTGTTGCTATTCAAATTTCGAACTAATCGCCGCGCGGCGCCAGTCAGTAGGCAGCGCTAGCGCGCTGTTAAAATGGCGGGAAAGCAACAGTGTGCATTCACAGATTGAGTTTATTTAAAATTAAAAAAACAGTTTATTCGGTAATTTAAAGATTCCATCCAAAACAAAGCAAATATAAGTGCCAAAATAACTCAGACAATAAATTTGGAGCCACAAACGAAGAAGTTTTGCCCTGAGCCGCGCCCCTCTTCTACTGATGATACTTTTTTATTTACAACTAATGACGAATTACAATGCTCTTCTGCCGCCTTTCAAGAAGTTTCGTCGTCTCCAACATTTACCCTAACACAAAACAATGACATTATGAATAGTAATAATAATAATAAAAACATAATTAAAAAACCAACTACAACTACGTATCATTTTAACAATTGTAATTTCACTAACTGTTTCAATAATTAAAAATGAACAAAATATAAAATGTTTTTTTTCTGTTTCCTCGCAAATGTGTTAAAAAACGTCGTACGATATACGTGCGTATGGTTATAACATGCTCGGCTCAATTACGCCCTCGCCTTCGGCTCGGGCTGAAATTCCGCCTCGCATGTTATAACCATCTTTACGCACTAATATCGTAATGTACTATAATAACAGTACTTTTGGTATTTGACATTTTATTACGACACTGTCTATATTTATTAAATTATCTATCGACCGATATCGGTATGGAATAATTTTCGTAGTCATTTGCGTAGCAATTTTCGTAGACCCTGTCGGGCGTAGTAGGTTACGACGTAGCCATGTAGGGCCTACGAAACAAAAATATTTCTTTTGGCGTAGTTTGTAGATATAACTTCACTTTACCAAAAAAATTAACCTAGATTTTTTATTATTATTAATAACTACTTTTTTATGGTCCTCCATATGCGAATTGTAAAATATCATGCATCGTTACGTTATAATATTATAGTAAGGCAGGTAAAAGAAGGGACATTATACTCTAAGAGTGTGTCGTACTCATGAAAAGGATCATTTTACTACGGGTTCAACTCTGAAATACGATAAAAGAAAACAGGTGTTCCATACAAAAGTACAATACGAATACGATCAAATGATGGAACAGATGACTTTTATGAATAATTGAGTAGGTACTACATATCTACACTCCCATAAAGTATGTCTATTCTTCATATCAACTGTATTGCGTAGCAGTGGCTGTAATGAAAAAAAAAAAACAAAACCACTATTAAAATTCATCAACTTTTTATATAACGTTCTGCTGACCGCGATCCAGGGGCCAATTCGAAAATGATGGTCAACTGCGTATTTAACCGAGTTGGAGATGACACTAATGTTTTTTTATTGTGAAAATAATCTTAATCCAGTCCTCATTCTGTTAAAATACGGTTCCATAAGTAAGTACTTATTTCAAAAATACAGGATTTACTTGTTTACAAACGTTGTTAGAACGTCAAAAATGTATGGTTACATAAACAGACGCTGATGCTTCACTTTAAGTGACTTTTGTAAATAAGGGGGATGTCTAGCAAATCAAATGTTGTAAGTTCTAATAATAAACCTATAGCTTCTCGAGATTGTTAATTAGGTATTATTAATGAGGCACATTCTTAAGCCAAAAATATTATTGTCATTTACGTCTATGTCTATGTCTATGCTGTCTTCTCAAAACTTAAAATGTTGAAATCTCAAAATCTTGCTGAAGGTACCTTACCTACTAGTTACTAGCAGAATTCAAATTTTGGTTTCGTAATTTTCGGAGAAGCTGCTATACTGTTCGTGATGAATTGCAACCTTCTGTAATTTGGTATAATAGAGCCTTGTGAGGTTTTTATAAACCGAAACACGGCTATTATGTCGAATTTCGAATACTTGAAAAAAATAATGGCTGTATTGTTATGTTAGTAGAACATAATGTTCGTGTACCCTTTGTTCACTTGACGTTTGCATCACTTTCTACGTTTTACTAATATTTTACTACATTAACAGTCGCCGTTTGAAATAATGATAGATAGGTACTTACTTATTAAAAACGCTTGGTATTTAACAAAGAGACATTTTAATAAAATTGTTCCTTATTATTAGTAGTATTAGTAGCATGGTTATGTGTTAAATTATCAAGTGGGTGCTTACTTTTTTTAATTACTTAAGGGGCTTACAGGACCTAAACACAAAAAACGCAAGTTTTAGAAACAATAAAAGTAGGTATATGATCGACTACAGTAAACAAAATCAGAAAAATATATGACATTCTTCAGGATATATGCTAGGTAGAAAGTGTGTTGAAAACATAATACAACTAATTTGATCCGATATAATAAAATCACGAAGATATCTCTAAAAACAATCTTTTTACAATAATAACCATAATGATACATACATCAATCATTCTGTTTTTTGTCAGATTATTCTACCATCAATATACTAAAATACTAGTGTTTTAAATGTTTTGTCCAAACAATAGATTTTTTGTAATTAAATAATTGCTTCATATTTTGCAATAAATTACCAGCGTTGTGTCATCGCGCTTTTCTTTCTTTTCTATGCAGTTCGACAGTGATCGCGCTTTAGGTCATGTAAGCCCCTTAACAGCGATAGCTACATTTATTTGCATCTTAGTGAAGTGAGACCTTAGGTCAAAGGTTATTTCGTGTGGCGGCTAATTATACAAAGCGGGTTTTAAAAGATTTTATTTGAAACTGCGATCGCAACACTGAACTTATCCTTGGTGAAACTTACGAAAGCATAAATGTGGAATGTGTAATTGAATATTAGAATTCAAATAAACACCTCCCAAGTTGGTATCTATGCATAAGTTTATAAGTAGGTACATATTTGATCACTATTAAGTGTTATAGCAGCAACAACAATCAAACGATTGTGCAAATGTCAGCTGCTAGAATAGCAATAAAAAAATAGTCACTTATTTCATTTACAAAGTATAAAAAAGATTTAAGAACACACTTGATAAATGCATTGGTGAATGAATATACTGCTTGCATCAGATTATCCAATAAAGTGAACTGAAGTTGCAATAACATGTATTTACAAACGAAGTACCTACCTGCTCTTCATCTTCATTAGATATTGCATAGGTACAAATATTATAAATTGCAGACGCTGAGCTTGTGTCCGCATCTGCTATTTACTGTACGATTTATGAACGAAGTTGGAACTCACCTCTCTTGGGCCGGTAATCTTCAGCCTTAATCTTGAATATAACGCCATTTCTTTAATGCTTATTCTTTACGTCAAATTTAGTTTTCGTCAAGATATTTTTATTACTGATTTGGTTCGAATTGTTTACATATCTTCCGATTTATTAGGTGCATAGACAACGACAGGCATTCCACACTCGTGTTACATAGATACTGGAGTCTGAGAGGTTCTGATACGTGCCGGATATGTACACCAATCAATTGCAACTAAGCCAACGAACACGCGCGGAACAATGCGCTGCACGAGGCGTCACAACTGGAGCTTTTTCGGATGTGTCAACATTTGGCTCTAAGAATCTTCCTACGACTTCTATAGTTAATTCTTAATCAAGGGCGCCTTCGTCTCCTGGTGAATGAATGTAATCTTTTATTGATGACGTGTGACCGCGCCTGAGCCTGTTTATGTGCCGGAGCAATCTGCAACTTACAGGCATTAGGCGTTTAATAGTGTTTATAAAACACCGATAAGAAAACTGCATTTGGTGCTGGAAAGTGATTAACTGTTATGTGTGAACATAAGCAAGCAAAATGATCATAAAATCAAATGATAATGTTAAAACATTTTTTTTGTGATGCTTTTCTTTAATCTTATATAATCTTTATGTATAGGATTATAGATATTTGCCTATTGTACAAAATAATAATGAAGCAGGTAATGATCGCGCGGGGTGTTGATTACTGTTTAAGAACACCTCGTCCCAGATAACACTAATAGTAATCGCAACCGGTTTCATAGAAATAGGCACCGATGCTCGCCTACCTTCCTGGTGTTTCCACATTATGGGGCCCGCGCCGGGTCAGGGGTCAATTATTCCCACTTCACTTCGACACAACACAAACCGTAAACAATATGCACTGACAGATTGTCACTAAGTGCATTGTTCACACTACAAATTACATCCGCAACGCGTCTCCTCAGACTTGTCATGAAACATTATATACAGTATTAGAATCGCGCACCTACTTCACAATGAACGCGATACTGCGAAACGAGTGAGCGTATCGTATCGGAAACGATTGCTTAGATGGAGTCAATCACAAGTAAATCAGCACGAAACTACGCCTGCGTTTAATCAACAACGCATTGTTGTACTACCGACATGGGCACTTACATTTTGTTTTTAAGTCGATAGCGGGTAGGTAGTAAGTTAGTAACTATACCATGGAGAAAAATGTAAGCTATCTTTCGCAATTAGAACTTCTGAATGAAGTAATATCTATAATCCGCTATAATCATTCGCGTTCCTAATAGGTATTCATTTAACTTTGGTGCTCCACACGACAATGAGAGCTAGGTACTAAAGATGCGCTGCGAGTTTTGGTTAACCTGCAATAAATTAACATTTGAACTCGTAGCAAATTGCGATTACCTGGTTACACAGTAAGAGGAACATTTTGCTACCACCGTCATACATACCTCGGAGCGATACTTGCTCAAAACGAGTAATGTTACTACAGTTATATTATGCTAATCATTCAATGCAATCTCATCAAAATAATGGATAACATTATTCTTCCTCAAATCAGGTATACGGTAATATTTGTATTTTGAGGGTTACGAAGGGGCAACTCATTATTGTAAATAAGTAGGTACCCTATCTAAATAAACTATACCTAAGTACATATCTGGATAGTCTGGATTCTGAATGGACATTGAATTGTTTGCTTTTTAATACTTACTGGGTGGATTTTTGGGACGGGACAGTATCTAAGGGTAGGTAGTTCCTAGACCTTTTTCCATAGACTAGTTCCTTAGCCTTTTGAGTGATTGGTAAATTGGTAAGTCAAAGATTCAAAGAATCAAAGATCAAAAAGAAAAAAGATAAAAAGAAAAAAAGAAAGAAAGAACAAAGATTCAAAGATTTTTGAAAAATGGTACAGACAGCTGCTAGAAAAACACAAATTTATCGTTTATTTTTTATGATGGCAATCGAGGTAGTCATGTATCGTCATCAAAAGACTGCAGGAAAAACTGGGGTTAGAGTACGGTCCATTAGTACCTACACGTTATACCACATTATTTAAACGAAATTCAAAAAGTGGTTTAAATGACCATTTAATTTTTAAAGTAAATCTGCTGTTCCCTACATAATAGTGGTTACTTACATAAATTGAAAAACTGTAGGAATAAATCGGCAGGTTTCAGGATTTCTTTTGTAGCAATAATTGTTCATAATTATGATCACAATGGACCCTTAAGAGATTTAGGGTCAAAACAAACTAAGCGTGTATAGCTTTCCATATTCTTCCAGATAATAACTTCAGTCATATTACTAAGTAGGTACCTAAGTACGTCATAATATCGTTAGATACGTTAGTTTTCATTTCTTATGAGCTAGAACTAACTGTAAGAATGAGAAAACCAAGGGCAGGCTGCCAGTTGATAATTCTAATAATATAAGATAATTCTCTAATAGTATTTGTGTTACTTAGTAGAGTCCTTCTTATTTTATCAGGAACTAGTGACTCCCTAGTGCTTCGCACGGGTGCAATCTACTGAAGTGGCGAAATGTGAAAACATCGAGATTTCCGTGATCTGTCTACTTTAAGTATTTAAAAAATATATATTATGCTCAAAATCATCCGGAATAAATTCCCTAAATGGTGGTGAAAACTGCATCAAACAAAATCTAGAATTTTTTAAGCGGTCACACAGACGCGAAAAGTGACTTGCTTTTATCTATAATCTTAAATTCAAAGTCCTGATTCGACTGACTGCTGAAATATCAACGCGCAACCTAAACCGCTGGTCCTAGAGACATGAAATTTGGAGGGCGTGTTCTTTGTGAAAGCAGGTATCCACTAAAAAGGGGGTTTTCGAAATTCCATGAATGGGGGAGGGTGAATTTCATGCGGACGAAGTCGCGGGCAGAAGCAATAGATTAATAAAACGTTATCGATCGTAAGTAGAATACCATTAATCATCCTTGCGACAAAAAAGTGAAGTTATTTGCATTAAAATAATATGGATCTCATCTTCTAAGTAGGTAGTATTCTCCACTCATCAATAATTTCATATAAAATTAAGAAACACGTTATCATTCATTTGAAAATCGCTTTAGAAACTTCGTATGGTGGATAGCCACCACACGGAGTTTCTACTGTAACCTCAGCAACAAAAGTATAATACTTTTTTGCTGAGTGAGATTACTGTAGGGACGTAGTTTGTAATACAGCCATTTAATTAATTTCTCTGCTAAGCTGCTTTTTTTTTAGATACCTTCCTATAACATCATACTTATATACCAGCTGCAGGTATTGCGATAAAATAAATAGTTTACTACATAAATGATACCTACTTAATATAGTGTCAAATATATTTTAAACACTCTACAATTATTTAAACAGCATACTAACATTTGGCGAGTTGCTGAAATACTTTTATAAATAAAATCTAAACAATATCAGTTTGCCACCTAAAACATCTATGTAAAAGCCAAGAATTGGCGGCAGAATGTGCCCTCGAGCACGTCACTTGATGCGACGTCAGTAGGAGGGCGGCGCGTGAGCACCATCTCGTTGCGAAAGGTATGTGAACCTTCGAAAGTGCCCCCTCCCCCGGATACGGAGCGCAGAACTCTTATAAACTCAGGTGGCGCCTGGGCACTGGACATTACACTATCTAGCTGCGTCTAATCGCATACCCAGGATGTGTGACAAAACGGTAGGTGCTCGTGACACGCTATATTTTGAGGATTATCTCTGATCAACATAGTGACCTGGTGATATTAACAAAGTGCATTTCTGATAAAATATCAGTATCTTATGGACAATAATACTTAGTGCTAAAGTGTGAATTTAACAACCCTTATCACAAAATAATATTTAAAAACATATATAAGTAATCAATTTTAAAGTATACACTTTATTATAGGATCGTCATTTGTGTGTGCAGGTACTTCGATCCCTGGTGGTAGCGGTGGTGGTGGCATGTGCGGTCGCCAGGCCAGAGCCTCCGACATCGTACGGCGCACCCGCCCCATCCTACAGTGCCCCCTCATCGTCGTACGGAGCTCCCTCTTCATCGTACGGAGCGCCCGCGCCGCAGTACGGGCCTCCCCAGCAGCCCATAGTCCACAAGCATGTGTACGTGCATGTTCCACCTCCAGACAATGACATCCAAGCACCTCGCAAGCCCATCTGGGTGCCTCCTCCTCAGAAACACTACAAGATTGTGTTCATCAAGGCACCAACTCCACCCACCCCCACTGCACCTATCATTCCTGTGCAGCCTCAGAATGAGGAGAAGACTCTTGTCTACGTGCTGGTGAAGAAACCCGAGGAGCAGCCCGATGTCGTGATACCGACACCCGCGCCCACGCAGCCCTCGAAACCAGAAGTTTATTTCATCAGATACAAGACACAGGTAAGCTCCTAAGGGGTTGTTTTGCGTTCATTTAATTAGGTGTAGTTATGCCCTATTTTCAAAGAGTTTTTGATTCTTTATTCACCCCTCACGCCTTAATCAAAATTAACAAATTTTATTGTAAATCCACCAGGAAGAGTTTAACAGTTTTAACAGTTAAATCACAATAATAATTATTTTGGTCGATCTTGTAATACCGATATTGTAGTAATTATGGCAATATAATATAACGTTTACTCCACTCAGTTAAAAATATTTTTAATGATTGTGATGTTTAGATGTTTTTATGTTAATGCCAATGATTTTTGATTGAGCCAGTCGACAATCATACGACTCAAACCATACGGAAACAATGTCTATGTGATGTGCTGATATTTGATACTTGCCATACTTATTATCAAAGAACAGAGTATCGATTATAAAATAAAAAAGATATTCTGTATTCAATAACATAAAAATAAATAAAACACCAATTAAAATTTAATTGAATGCATTTAATTCAAAGTAATCGCCTCGTAAATGTAGGTATCGTTATTGTTGCCTAATTAATTAGCAACATAACTTTTACATAGACGCTAAGTATATTATAAACCATTACTGAAGATAAATACGTAGAATGAGAACACATTCCTTATGTAGGTATTTCACGGATCTTGACTTTTGGTCATTTCTTCACGTTTATAAAGTCGTCATGTGTCATGGTGATGGCTCGAGGATGCGTTCGCGCTCTACCTCGTGAAAGTGCGCGTAAACATTTCCTACAACATATAGGAAGTAGACGTTATAATAATGGCATTATCTGCAAGACCTAGCGTGCCCGGCACTCAGCAGGTACACCTGCTATCATCATTACATTAACGCAACCGAGGATGCCACTGTACTCCGACAACCTGTAGTTTCTATGTAACGCAATATCTCTAGCAATAAGTGGGCATGTTGATTTTTTGTATCATTATCGCCCGGTGGGTAACCCTCTTCTAAGAAATGTCACCAGGAGGTTGCGTCACACTGGATCTAGATTTCTATATCCAGGCCCCATAATTATCTACTACGTCATCAACGTCACTCACCATACAAGCAAATATGAATTTTGCAATTATACCTAGGTACCTTGATTCCCAATGATAAGAAGGCAATCCTACTACCTACTGCGGCACTACCGAGCGATTGTATCGACGAACAACAAAAGCACAAAGCAACAAAATACATAAAAGATGTTGACTATCAACACAGTATTTCCATTTTGGTAGGTAACGGGATCTCAATGTCATTACTTACGTATATTATACAGGCTGTATCAAAAATGTGTGAACCAAATTAAGGGTGTGGTACAGACATCAAACTAAACAAATTTCTCCGTGGGACCAACATCGTAATTGCGAAAAAATTTCCAGTTTGATGGTATGTACTACAACCTTAATTTTGACCACACCATTCATACATTCAATTTACCAAAAACAATGAAATCACAAAAACATGAATGAAGATTGTTGGTTTGTTTGTGAACTGAGTATTCTGAGTTATTACTTTTATGTAATGTAAATAACTCGTAATGACGCATATATATTCCAACAAATAGCTTTATAATTGGCAGGTCGTCCGAAGATCACAGTGGAGCCATAAACGAAAGTATGCTTAGCATTATTACACGGTAACACGTAAAGGCTCCGAACACGTAACATGTAGACTTTGTATGTAGGTCAATTCCAAACATACTTAGGGTATTATATAAATAATATTTTAATATCAATTCATCTTCAAGCGCGAAATTGCTTTTTTAAATGTTTGAAAATTGATTGGTTCAAACTTCAACTGATTATAGGTTTATGTGAAAGCTCCAAAGTCTCATCAGAATAATAACTAATCACAAGCCATTTTTCTGGCTAAACTATAGGTAGACTTCAAGTTTTAAGGTTACGGGTATGCATAGGCAAAAACGTTCCTGGGTATGAATCCGAAAGATTATCGCAATTCATAAGTACCTTACTTACCTTAACTAAACTATCAACCACTTTATTTGAGTAGATTCGTCAAGACTGAATGTATGCTGATAGATCTGAAAACTTATCAGCTTTCAAAAAGAGCTCCTTCAATCTTGTACGTTAAAGTTCCAAAAACACAGTGTTGCTAAACACCGTAATGCCGTAATGTTTATTGAGGCATTTTATAAAAGTATTGTTCCTTTCACCTGGTGACCAATACTTAACATGTGAAAATATTTGACCTTCAATGCAATCGATTCGTCTATTAGACCCAAAGTGCATCTTCTTGCATTCGCCATTTTGTATTTGTTTGGACACGCGTCTAGATCTTTTATGCAATAGACAACATTTGAATATGCAGAATTATTACTAAAAACACCATTATTTGTAAGCTATTGTGTATTTTATTTATCTGCTTACAGCATTTTAAGATTCCTATGTACGGAAGTAGTAATTTTTTTTTTGTATCTAACGTGAACCTCCCGAAGGAGAACTAGTGAAATGTGAATGTACTAGAAGTGTATAGGTATACAGGATGGTGAAAAAGTCGTGGATCAAACGAAATAGGGATATAAAGGAGGTCAGTTCCAACGCTTTTAAAGTGAGAAAAAATCATTTATCAAAAAGGGGTGGTCAAATTTAAGGGTGTGGTACAGACCATAAAACTGAACAACTTTCTCCATGGGACCAAGAAGAAATTATTAACTCGTCCCGAATATATGTGACGGCTAATGATTTTTCTTTGTTACTATGTTGGTCCCATGGAAAATTGTTCAGTTTGATGGTAATGGTATGTACCACACCCATAAATTTGACTACACCTTTCTGATACACCATGTATAGAACACCCACATTTGCCAGTTGTGTTAAATCCCATGGCTAGCCTCCCCATTAGGGGAGGCTAGCCATGAACGAACCTAGACGGCAAGTGCCGAGCTGCGAAATCAGGACATCATGTTTAGCAGTTCGCGCTTGCAACCACTAGCCAAAGAGTCAGTCTTAATGGCACATCGACGCAAAAAATCTGTAAAATAGCAAGTAACAGTGTACTTAACTAAAACATAACTTCATTTTGTTTTTCAGAAACAGGAAGGTTACCCGGCTGCGGCCCCCAAGCCCGAATACGGACCTCCCGCTTCCCAGCCCTCATCAGAATACGGTGCTCCTTAAGGCGATCACTCTTGACGATCACAAACCAGCTGACGATTAGTGCTCGACCTTCTTCTTTAGGCTCTCTTATTGAAAATCTTAGTAATCACGTTATTTACGTAACTTGGTCAACTAAAGGTTTTATTGGTTAGATTTATACTAGTTAGGTACACCAAAGTTATAGGTACAACCACGAGGGTCTACCCTGCTATAAATGTCTCCACACGGATATAGTGTGATGCAGATACGCAGATAGCGTTAGAGGCTGTTTAGTTTGTTTTAGAAATGTTTTGACAAATTCTTGATATAAAATCACTATTTTTGAAATAGCATAACGGCATTTTCGCTTCTTATTGAGTTTCGTTATAATCTGAAGCGATTATGACTTTTACATAACTTGAAGATTGCTTGAAGATGGCTGACATGGCATTAAGATCATTATAGATTGAATTAGAATAATAGCCATTTTCGTCAGTGCCTTTTATGTGACATTAAAAGGGTAACGTGTGGAACCTTATAATCTAAAGAAGTCGGAAGTCGGCCGAGCACTTTGAGGGCAGCATGCTGGCGTATCGCCAAAACGTACTGCAGCTTGTATTATTACATCAAATTGATGTGAATGTTTGTAAATATATTATTTTTATATGATTAAAATGTTTTATAATAATTAATTTATTCTTGTTTTATTATTAAAAACTGAACCCTAAAAAACACAATATTTGATGGCATGGTAAGCGACGAGATCAATATTTTTTTGGGAGTTGGTAATTCATTTTTATATAGACCATCAAAAGATTCTTTTTTTTCATCCAGCTTTCAGCCAATCGCTAATGGATCTAAGGATTATCATGTACAGACGCCAGCACATCAAGCTACCCGAAACTGTCAAATTTTCCCAATCAACTTTGAACCTTATGCTTTAGGGATAAAGTTGAAAATCTATTAAAGAAATTTGACAGATTGTAGTAGCTTGATGTGCTGGCGTCTGTACAAAAATCGGACAACTGCGGGTCGGACTCGCGCACCGAGGGTTCCGTATAAATTTGTAGGTAAGTTAGTATAGTTTATCACGAGTTTTTTTTTAATGTAACTACAAATTTACGGTTTTCGGATTTTTTTCTTTACTTGTGCTTCATGAACTAGCTCCTTGCCAAATTTCATGATTTTAAGTCAACCGGAAGTAGGTACCCTATACATTTTGGTTCCCTTGAGAGTGTCGAAATATATTTTTTTTGCGGCATGAACGGCCGTATCTTTGTTTTTTCGTTAACTTAGAAGTTTGATTTTTTTCACAGCTTCAAGTGACCGCAGAACTGAGTAAATGGTTTTAATTTCAACTCGATACCTCTACGCGTTCCCGAGATAAAGGGTCTTGACAGACAGACGGACAACAAAGTGATCGTATAAGGGTTCCGTTTTTTCCTTTTGAGGTACGGAACCCTAAGAAATGATTTTGGTTCCTTTAAGCGATAATCATTAAGGTCATATTCAATAGGTAGGTACTCTACTTTATGTATAAGGTACCTACTCGTTTTGCAACGATTCGATTGCCGACAATATCCTGCGATAGTCTTAGTTAAAACAGTAGGCACTACCTATATCGATTGTTGCCTGCCTAACTTTTCTATCGTTCCCCAACTTAAAAGATTAGTTACCTAGGTTAGTTAGATTAGTAACTTCACAACCAAGATATGGTACATTAGCTATATAGAACACTGGCTACATCATTCTCATCTCATAGCCATTAAAAACAAAAATGGTTACTGTAGCCGAAATTGACATGGGAATATGTAGATTAGATACTCGTTTTAATATAATACCCTCTTACCTAACTGAAAAGTGTGTCTGTATATACATATAACACATAATTTCGTTTCAAAGAAAAGGGTTTCCATAATGTATAGACGGCAGCACATCAAGCTACCCGAAACTGTCAAATTGTCCCAAACAACTTTGAAGCTTATACTTTAGCGATAAAGTTGAAAATCTGTTTAAGCAATTTGACAGATTGTAGTAGCTCGATGTGCTGTCGTCGAAAAAATGTCTGTGAAAAGGTGTTAACGAGTGTCCAACATCCCGTGCCTGATTAGTAACGCGCTAAAAGCGAAAACATGTGAATTATATTGAAAATAGTTTATATAGTAGGTATGGAGTTACTTCATACTCTAAGGTCACGTAATACGACCTTTTCTTTTGTAAGTAAAACTTGCTGGAGAAAAGATATTTTAGCAAACATATAGACAGTACCTAGATTTTGTATTAGGCATGTAAAATGTCTATTTAAAAAAACCACTGGACAGCTGGACTTAGCTTAACATTTTCACATGATCTACAATAACTGCCCCGTTGGTGTCGTGGTCGCAAGTGCCACTGTTAGGCGATTATCACACTGCCTCGCATCACGCAGCGTGGCGCAGATAACGCACTCACGCGCATGTTTTTTTAACTTTTTTACATACAAATTCAATAAAAACGCACCACGCGCGTGGAATTTGGCTCCGTTTCCCGCACACCGCTGCGTGATCCGTGGCAGTGTGTAATCGCCTTAAGCTTGGGGAATTTCTTATTGGGAATAAAATAAATAATAAAATATTAGGAATTTCATAGTAACAGCCCGGAGTTTGGAAGTTGGAGGTGTGATACCCCCGTGCCTAGGTAGATAGGTAGGTAAACACGGCTACGTATCAATCTATACAATTCCAGTATAATCTGACCTCTCATTGTACGGGAAAGATTCAATTATGTTACATTATGCGATTTAAAATTTACATACATAAATACAAAGCATCACGCCTTATTCCCCGATGAGGTGGGCAGTGAGATAATATTATTACCTATCTATTAGTTTAAAAATCATCATTAAATTCCATAGGGTTTCAGAGATCTAACTCAAAATAAGTGCAAAACGAGGTTTTTTCGTTATTTTTTTTTATCGAGTTTTTTTTATCCGATCGTGTTTTTGCTTCAACAAAAAAGATTATAAGTCCAAGTTTAATGTGTCCAAATAGCAAACTCTCAATTAAGTCTTACAGATACGGATATCCAGATCGCCCAATATCACCAAAACAGCATCATATAGACTCTTAAGTCGTTGGTCCTGCACCTGATCTCTCGTCCCATCGGACTATGAGAGTGCTCCTGTGTCTGCGTACACACTTGAGAAAAAACCGGTCAAGAGCGTGTCGGACTTGCGCACCGAGGGTTTCGTATTGTGAAACGTGAAATGTTTTTAAATTTTCATCGGCGAGGCCTATATTCGTCAGAGAATTTTATCACTATGGTATAGTATTGTAGTTTTAGGTCAGCGCCATCTCCTGACCGATAGTGGAGCAAATGTATTTTTTGTTGATTTCTGTAAAAGTGTGCTATTTAGAGACATCATTTTATTTTTCCTGTAATCTTTACATAAACTTCTATCACATAATTATTTCAGATTTTTCTCTTTGCAAACTTCGGCGATAAGGGAAGCGGAATGGTATTTTTATTAACATTTTTCATCAAAAGTCGAAAACTAAAAAAAAAAACTAAAAACAACTTTTTTTTTTGTTTAGGCCGCATGCCTAAACAAAAAAAATGTTTAAGAATGTGCAAACTGCGCTCTTTCATATGATACTTCATATGCCCTAGTAGCCCCACTTTTGCAGACACCCATACGGACCCTATTGCAAAAAAATATTTTTTTTTCTTATTTGCAAAATAGTTGAACAGACGTCATCTAAAACTATTCTTCATTTCAAGTTGATAGCATTAGTAGTTATTGAGATATCCAGCTGTGACAGACAGACAGAGTCTCACCTTTTACCATTTTAGTACGGAACCCTAAAAAGAGGTAAAAGACCGATACGCGACCGATATCGGCGACCGACGCGACGGCGACGTCTGCGTAACAGTATTTCCAGCCTTAATCATATAAACAAATAAATAAAATTAAAGTGTCTATTTGTAATGTCAAAATAATAGCTTTCTGTACCTAGGAAAGTATATAATATACGGTAAGTACTTATAAAAAACAAAACAATTAAAAAAAATGGTCTGTCTGTCTACTTGTTCCGGCTAATCTCCGAAACGGCTGGACTGATTTTGACGGGACTTTCATTGGCAGATAGCTGATGTTATATGGAGTTAGAGCAAGGGTTCCGCGCAAACATAATAAGACCCATGAAATCCAATTTGATTTTCGACATCCACGCGAACGAAGGCACGGGCACAGCTAGTATTCGATAAGAATCTTTCAAAGATAGCATAATCAGCCTATAACATTCCCACTGCACATAACTTTTCTCTGTCAGAGGGTATGGGACCATTCGAAAATCACACTAATATTATAAAAGCGTAAGTTTGTTTTTGTGCGTGTGTATGTGTGTGTTTATATGTTTGTTACTTCTTCATGCTCAAACGGCTGGACTAATTTTGATAACATTTTGTATGGAGGTAGCTGACACCCTGGAGTAACATATAGGCTACTTTTTATCCCGATATTCCCAAGGGATCGACACTTATGCGGGTGAAACCGCGAGGCGCAGCTAGTTAAAAATTAATTATGAAATACACAATACACAAAATGATTGGGCAAAAGAGGTCCTATAAAATATGTAGAAAAAAAAACCAGCAAGATGGCGAAGATGGTTTTGTAAATCTGGAAAGGGCCCAAGTACAAACCCTGAAGCATTACAAACGTGGGAATGTTTAGAATGGCGATTTCTTGTCACAAGGTATTTCCGCTCCTTCCTGGCTTTGTTTGAAATTGAAGAAACTCCATAGTTAGGTAAGTAAATTGATGATTTCCAGTAGGAGTTGTTAACACTCTAAATTGGAAAACGAGTCAACGGAGTGGCCAGGCCCCTCTTTTCCATTGGGCACTCTGGGCAAGTGCCCAGGGCCCCGCGATCTTCGGGAGCCCCGGTCTGCTCTCATAAAAAAACATTCTTTGCAGCCGCCGTTCCATTCTTCGCATTATTAGTACCCAATTCAATGACAAAATAAGAGATTTGTAGCGCGATTTACAATAAATCTCTAGCCCCCCAGATATGAAATCTCTTATTGTCTTTTATCTACACAGGGGCCCCGTGATCCTTATGTGCCCAGGACCCCCAACAGGTTAAAGACGGCCCTGGGAGTGGCAGGTTCTGTAGCAGACGTTCCCCCTAAATGGTAATATGCAGCTGCAGCTGGATACACAACTGGACCAAAAGTTACCACGTCTTGATTGGTCCGAGATGTTACACTTTTTCGCGTTGTTCCATTTATGTGACCACGAACCCCACATTACATTTTGTGCAAGATTCAGAGACACATTAACGTATGTGGTAGATTATGATGTAATGTGGACAATTACTAGGTCTCTTGAATGCACACAATAGTAAGCAACGTCTCACGGCTCTATTATATGTCAGCAATTTTACATTTTCACTTTCATGGGTGGCATGAATGTGGTCAATGGACGCTTCCGTAAACTAGGATTGTCTCCAAAACAATATAGGGTATCAGACTGGTTTCATTGTACGTGGTTCTATGCTCGCGTCGGGTACACCGTAGCAGTTACTCATCCTTTTCATTGTTTTGACGAATGGCCAATCGTGTTGTGTAACAATGATATCATATGTGGTTCCCGTAATATTACGTGGTTGCTTGGCTACTTGCTACCGAAGAATGCTAAATTAATATGCCTTACTCGTACGTATGGTTTTATTACTACCGGAATTGGTATGGAGTTCTACTTTCCACTGGTAAAACTTCAATAAAAAGTCAGAGCCATTAAGTTTATGAACATAATGATGAGATGATGTTACTTCAAATCTCCCTAAACGTTGGAAATCTAATTTACAGATAAAAGATACCCATCTTGAATATTTTATGACATAACTAGCATTGCATTACGATTTAATGAGCGTAAAGATGTTGTAGTCATAATCACAATCTGGAGATGATAGCTGCATTTTTCTTATTGCGTGATAGGTTAATACCACAGTTAATACCTACTTAGTTACTGTGCTTTGGACGCTTTGGTGAAAAGAATGAGCAGGAAGGAACATTGTTTTTATGTCATGCTAAGTTATGAAAATGTAGCTTGGCCGCAAAGGCTGTTTCTCGAATACACTCGAATATTCGTGCCAGTGTGTAGGTATAAGTCTAACGCCTAGGTAGATAGGTACCTAAGCAATTCCCGAAAACTTCTGTTTGTTATATTTAGAGGCCGGTACATATTGGATAAGCTTCAATGTTATTTATTCCAAGTGTTAATATAATAAACCATATTTTCCGCTTCTGGCATGACTAGATTCGTCTAGAATCGTTATTTTTGTACAGAATGTTCGTAAGATCATTGGACGCCGCGTTAGTTTATTTTGGTCTCAAATAGCTTTGGTGTTGTCGGCAATAGCAGTATTCACAGATATTGAAAGGAGACTGGACGTATTTAATAACAACTAGCTACTTAGATACAGTTTCTAAAAGATACCAGTTAACGTTGAAAACAATGTCACTTAAAATTGAGACTGAGACGAAAGTAGATTCGGAGCCATGTGTGCTGGCCTGGGGCAACAAATTGTTTATTGGAACTGAAGATGGATCCATTAAAGTAAGTAAATTGTTTATTTCCACTTAAAACTTTCATACTGCCCGACTACTGAAAAATCACGCTGTAATATTGTACTGAATCGTATGAAAACATTAACAAAAAAAAACTATCAATGTAGATAGGTACAGGTCGACCAAAAAGTTTTCACTCATCGTCATAGGTTTTAGTCGCCGTCGACGATCAAAATGATCGGTTGCTGTGACGCGTAGGATACCCCTGCGTAAATCTTGAATTTGGGCTGATTTATTGTGATTTTGATGAAAATGCGTGAGATTAGATTGAATAAACGTAGGTAGGTATGTTATTTTAGTTTAATCTCAAAATAGCGCCCGTGGCTTTATCCCCTTACCTAATTAATAATCTACTATTCCTAATGATGTTCAGAAGTTAGTCGTGGTCATATGCCACTTTGCCCTAAAGCTTGTGACCGCTTACTACTGTTACAATGTATTGTTTTGTTCAGGTTTTGTTAGTGTTTTGTTAGTTACCCCTCATTTTTGCTTCGCCGTAGTCGGGTAATCTACTGTATGTCTTTATTCCTACTGAATAAATCCAAAATTATAAAACAATTCTTTCACAATTAGGTACCTAAATTAATAAGAGATTATTTTATTTTTAAGTCATTTGATGCAAAATTGACACCAAGAGAAAGCTGGGCTGCGCATGGAGTGCAACCGTTTGCGTTAGCTACTGATGGAGACACATTATACTCATCGTCCAACGATGGAGCGATCAAAGTTTGGTCCATGACGGGAGACAAAATCGCTGAACTGCCATTTACGGGAGCTGATGTAGGCGCTTTATATGTGTGCGACAAACAACTTTATGCCGGCGACGAAGATGGAAACGTAAGTAGAAAATAAAGAAGTCAGTCATCCGATTTCGTAGAGGTTTTCTAACGAATAGAGAAGAAGAGAAGGAGACACAAACTTAGTTAGCAACATGGTAGCAATGTAGTCGGTTTTTTAGGGTTCCATACCGCAAAAGGAAAAAACGGAACCCTTATAGGATCACTTTGTTGTCGGTCCGTCCGTCGTCAAGACCCTTTATCTCGAGAACGCGTGCTGTTTCGAGTTGAAATTAAAACCATTACTCAGCTCTACAGTCCCTTGAAGCTGTGAAAAAATCAAACATCTAATTTAATCTAAGTTAACGAAAAAAAATAGATACGGCCGTTTATGGTCTCAAATAGCTTTGGGTAAATAAAAACCCAGGATAAACTATTTATACGTACATACCTACAAAGTACGGAACCCTCGGTGCGCGAGTCCGACTCGCACATGACCGGTTTTTTTTTTAAATTGCAATTAAATACTGAATACTGATTTGCCAGATAATTTATAAAGACTCTGTATAAGTAGGTAATATTGATTAATGCTTCACATAAATCTGAAAATCTTTTAAGTGCCACCGTAATAAAATTATTATTATTGTTTTCAGATTACAGTTTATGAAAACAACGCGATGAAAACTACATATAATGTTTTGGAGGAAGTGAAAGATTTGTGCTTCAGTCCGCCATTTCTATTCACAGTTCGAGATCTCTACGTTACCGCCACAGAAATAAAGCCAGGTAAACATTTGTTTATAAATTATGTAGGTACGGTCAGCATCAAAAGTCGATTAACACTTCAGTTTTTTTAATCTCAGTTATTGAGCAAAATATTTATTCAAAATTGCAGCAGAAGTACGATGCAATTTTCAACAAATATTTTGCTCATAAACTGAGATTAAAAAAAACTGAAGTGTTAATATTTTGCTCAAAAACTAAGATTAAAAAAACTGAAGTGTTAATCGACTTTTGATGCTGACCGTACTTACGGTCACTGTAATATGGATTGTAATACTGTGACTATGGTATGGTCTACGTTTTAACCTATCTACAGTACCCGGCGATAAATATTGCACATCGACCTTTGGAAAGAGACAATCGGCTAATTTCGGCTTCGTAGAGCGTTATCCCTGTCGCACGAAATACAAACATTTCGGTGTCTATTAGGCTGTTAAAACAATTATGATTTGCTTCTTTTGATAATTATTTTTATTCTTTGTATAAAATGGTTTTGTGTAAAAAGGTCGATGCACAATATTTATCGCCGGGTACTGGAGTTAGGTAGGTGCATTACCTAAATATGTACCTACATACTGGTAGGTACCTAATGCGTGGACAGTTGACGCGATATAAGCACCTGTAGGTGGTGCCTATGGTGGGGACTTGTGGCTAAGTAATAACAGCCGCACGGGTCGATCGGTCAGGTTAAGCTACGCTTGCCGTGGTTGGTCCGTGGATGGGTGACCATCTTTACATTAAGCTAATAAAGCATAATACCTACCCCACCGTGCCTCAGAAAGCATGTTAGCCGTTGGTCCCGGCTGTCATTCGTGGATCTTGGACAGTCGTTACGGATCATCAAAGCCCGAAAATCTGACAATCAGTCTTACCAAGGGGTTTCGGGAGGTCAGGCAGTCGCTCGCTTCATGTGAAATACTGCATGAGATGATGAGGTGCTACCTACTACCTACAGCGTTTATCAGTACCTATTCTAAGTTTGGTGTAAGTATTTATGCATTCTGCCGTTCTGTAAGCACCTACTTGTTTTTCAATAGCAAAACGACACCAACGCCGCTTAAATATTATAATACTGGAAGCGCAGGCGCTTAGACTCGCCTTCAACGGCTTTAATTTTTGATGTCGTCTTTTAATATGTTAATAGTTACTAGGGTCTATGTAGTGTAGATATGCCTAATAAGATAACTTATCAAAATTAAATTAAATATTAGGTAGGTAGGTAGGTACTAACGTATGTATTATGAGGGGAAATACAAAGCTACACTCCCTGCCTCACTACAGATTTGTTTATGGATGGCAATAATAAAGGCCTGATAAGGAAGCAACCTAATTGACACTAAAACAACGTAGGTTCTGTAAAATCCACTGTTAAACTTCAATGCCGTCAAGTTTTCTACATATATTTTAAATATTTTCTCATTTCAGAGGAATCGAAGACCCGTTTCATGACGCGGCACTCGATGGAAGGGCGAGCACCGTTGCGGAAATTTGGGAATCGACTTGTATTCATGTCTAGGGATGGCAATAGCTTGCGGTTACATGACGGCTCCGTCGATACTAGTTTCAAACGACTTGATGAAATCAAGGTGACAAAGCCGGATTAGTCTTTTGTTTTCTGAAACTTTTTGTAGGTAGTACCTACCTAATAGAGTAGGTCGATATATAGGTTTGTAAAAATCCGTCCTTCAAATGCAGGCATAAGGAAGTCGGGTTACAAATTACAATTCAAAATACAATTTTTTAATTATTAAGGTCATATTCAATAGGTACCTACTTTATGAATAAGTTTAGTACCTAACTCGTTTTACAACGATTGCCGACAATATCCTGCGATACTCTTAGTTAAAACAGTAGGCACTACCTATATCGATTGTTGCCTGACTAACTTTTCTATCCTTCCGTTACCTATAGTTTAGTTAGATTAGTAACTTCACAACCAAGATTAGCTATATAGAACACAGGCTAGAACCTAGGTACATTAGCTATATAGAAGACAGGCTAGATCATTCTCATGTAGGTAATATAGCCGTTAAAAACAAAAATGGTTACCTTAGCCGAAATTGACATGGGAATAAGTAGATTAGTTACTCGTTTTATTATAATAGGTACCCTCTTACCAAAGTGAAAAGTGTGTCTGTATACCTATACATAACACATAATTTCGTTTCGGCATAAACGGCCGTATTCTTTTTTTGCGTTAACTTAGGTGTTTGATTTTTTTACAGCTTTAAGGGACTGTAGACCTGAGTATATGGTTTTAATTTAAACTCGATAAGTACCTACCTCATTTGAACTAAATTACATGATTGTTATCATTACAATAATTACTGTAACAAATCTGAGGGGATATCATGTCCACAAAAGCTAGTTACTAATGAAGAGTTGAAGTGCGAATTGTACAAAAAATAAAATCATTGTGCTTATGAACATTTCATAGAGGTAGAAAAATAAAATAAAAAGAAACTTCGTAATTTAGGATCAGTTAATAAACATTATGCCGTTAATGAGGTACCAGGGAAGCTACAAATGTGCAGAGGGAATTATTGTCAATCATCCTTGTCTTCTACGTTGTCTTGTACCTAATATCTAATATGCTTTTTGTAATAAACCCCTTTCCTGCTTATCCCATAAAAATAAATAAAGTACCTGCCGTGTTAGTAGGTACTTTATTTCGGTTTATACGGCTACCTAGTAAGTTAGTTAGTAGTACTACCTAATTACATGATTGTTTGATAGTAGATAACTATCCATGTATTATTTTCAGGTAAGTGACATGATTGTAACAACTTTGTCAACAAGTGGGGACTACGTGTGGACTGGCGGTTGGGATGGCTTCGTGCGTCGGTGGAAGATAGCTGGCGAAAAACTAGAACCTGCTGGAGACATCAATCTTGGTGGTTGTATTAATTCACTAGTTGCTACTGGTGACACCGCTTACGCAGCTGTGACTGGTGGGAAAGTAGTTCATGTATGCGGTGTATAAGATTTAGAAAACTATATCAACAGGGTGTAAAAAGACCCATCACATAGCTGTTATGTACGCATTACCTATATCAAAGTAAGAAAACATTGTGCTCATTGTTGCATGCAACGTACCTACAGGAGTTGAAAAGGCCGAAGGATTTTTTTGTAAAACTCAAAAAAGCTGTTATGTTCAAGGATTTTAGTGTTTTTATGAATGCTGGTTTGTAGGTAGTTTAATAAATAAAGATTCAGTGGATGCTAAAAATTTTGATTTATTTAAATAATCCTGAAAACTACAGCAGTTTTTCCTTAGGGGGATGACTTACGCAACCTTACGCTACCACGCGTGCCCAGTGCGGGTTGGTGGTGGATGTCATAATCATTTATTTGTCAGAATATGGTACACTAGCTTCCGCCCGCGGCTTCGCCCGTGAGGTATGTCGATAAAAACTATCCTATGTCCTTCCCCGGGATGCAATCTATATCTCTGCCAAATTTTATCGAAATCCGATCAGTGGTTTAGGCGTGAAAAGGTAACATACAGACAGGCAGACAGAAAGAAAGACAGACATACAGAGTTACTTTCGAATTTATAATATTAGTGTGGAAGTATGGATATGGTCTTAAGATTAGTCAATGGTTTCATCATCACATTCTGAAGTGTGGCGTGCAAATATTAGGTTAATAATCAATTTATGTCGCATGTCTTCCAATTTTTAATCCTAGGACATGCAGGTTTCCACACAATCTTTTCGTTCACCGCTTGAGATCTGAGCCAATATTCTCTATGACACAATTAATGAAACCGCGCGAAATGATCGCGAAGTTGGCGTGATTAGCTAAGGAATTGACGTGGTTGGTAAAAATAGTGAATTAGGGCCCAGTGGAGGTAAAATAAATTACACAAAGTGTCTGCTTAGATTCGAACCCAAGACCTACAGCTCGTGAGTCGGGGCCATCACCACACCACTGCCTGTTCTAGAAAGATGCCCAAGCTTCCTTCTCCTCCTTTTTTACTCGAGTTATGATTTTGACCAGTATTATGTATGTTCATCTGTTCCCTCATAACTTCAAAACATACTTATAATAATTTGACAAATGAGATATCGTCAGAAGCGTCTTGACCGTCCGCTGGTTATAGGCTATTTGACGTCACACTAAATTCAAAATGCGCCATATTGGATTTAGTGTACGAGAGTGCGTGCTCTAGTCTAGAGGACGAAAAAGTAATGAACTTAAAAATAAATATTTTGGGATGGTGCCTTGTAGGGTATTAAATGAAATGGCTTAATTAGCACATTTGAAAAATATACATATTACTGAAATAGTCCCAAAAATAATTAAAAAAAATAAAATAAAATAAAACCCAACTAAAGGAAGAAACCACGGGAAGGTGCTTTCTTGTTTCATTCATCCTTTTCAATACCTAGTCGGGTTTTAGTTTTTAAACCTTTTTTTTCAACGCTGTGAATAGTGCCGAGAGTTGGAAATCCAAGTCTTTTCTTGACGCGCTCTGTTGGCTTCTCAATGCTGGCCTCAATAAAGAGTGAAAAACTGCTATAAAATAAACGTGCTGTCAAAGTTAACGTGTGGTTGACTGTACAAGGTGTAAAACTTATATACCTCTGTTTAAGTTGAGGGTTCAGAATCTAGATCAAACACTCGTCATCGAGATAGCTCTGGAACAACCAAATCAAGTGGATGATCTGAGAGTTATTTTACCTCGGATTTTGTATCACTGCCAAAATCACCAATCTTTATTGCCATTGGGTTGCTGCCTTTTGATAAATTTCTCAAAATTCCAATGATCTTTATTGTCATTACAATAAGGTTGTTTAGGTTTGCTGCTTTCAGAGGTTAAAATAACAGTGAAAGAGCTGTACTCTGGGTTAAGAGCCTAAGCATAAACCTACTCATAATAAGTAGTAACTTAACACATTGAAGGACACTGAACGAGACACAATAGAAGTTTTATTGTTATTACGTCGAGGGGCGTTAAGTGTCCCTCAAAGTGTTAATACTTTTTATGATATAGGCAAGGTACATATTTTTTACAGTGGCCTTCCTCATTAGGGGAAGCCTATTTCCAGCAGTGGAAGTCATTTAGCTGAAATAATGATGATAATTATATGTACCTATGTTATACAAGCTAACACAAAATATTTCCTATGTCCATACACGTGAAAGGTAAGAGTTACTTTCGCAATTATAGTATTAAAAGTATGCATGTATTGTAAAACAATCTAATAGACTAATGTGCATAATATAAAAACAAAAAGCATAGTGGTGAAGAATTATTTATTTATTTGTACAAGAATTCTAATATTTACAATAAGGTAGGTAAGCATATTTTCCAATAAAAACTATTTTCTAACTACAAAACCATTATTTTCAATAGGGCTGGGCACAGCATCCAGCCATACTATAAATGGCACAACCCTGCAGTTGATAATTAATACATTCATTTGAAGTCGAAACATCATTGGATTGTATGGTTTGTTGAAATTAAATAAAAGAAAATTACATATTTTAAAGTTTACTATGTATTAACTACATCCCAAATATCTACAATGCAATCATGATAATATACAAAATTTAAATAATGATCTCAACACCACAGATATCTGATTCCTTGGGAAGTTTCATTAGCTTTGGATCAATAAAATTAGGGTCTATTGGGCGAAGTCCCGCCTTTTCACGGCGACGTAGTTCTAAAAATGCTTCTCGCTGAGCCCAATCCCTCAGATGAGTATCAGGAGCATAGGCCCAAGCAAATCCACCGAAGACTAAACACAATGTAACGGAGAAAAAGAATGAGGCGTTGTGCACATTTGTGTCCTCTTCTTTACTATTGTAGTCGAAGCCATAGCTCACCCAGTTTTTGTCTTTCTCGCTGGTAGCAGCAGGTACAGTTGCAGCGCTATCGCTATTCTTTTTCGAAGTAGAAATATTACGGCTTAAATGGTTCCAAACACATCTTTGTAAAACAGGCATTTGACGCAGCTTTATCAGTGCAGCCATTGTTTTAGGTTTCCTCGCGTTCCTTGGTATAAATAACAACCCAGCAAGTTATTTTTTTACAAGAAGGTTAAAAAATTGATTATGAAACCCCAAAGCCCAAAGGAACGAAAATGTGTCAATATCGTCTCTGAGTCTGACACTAGTAGTGGCACTTCAAATCATAGATAAAAATACTAAACGTCTTCAAATGTCACAATTTAGAAACCATAACCAAAACGTTGAAAATCAAATATTTCAAAAAATATTATTCATCATCAGCCTAGCTCTAGTCTTTTCACAACTATATTGCAGTCACAAAACACTATACTCAAAGCGGAGGGTGCAGTCGGCTTCCAGTATATCCGGCCGGATGCAGCCGAATAGCTCTGTTTCAAAAAAATAAAAATAAAAACATTATTGATTCCTTCCCTTCCCTCTTAGATCCACACAACGATGCACGTTACCTATGTTTTAAAAGGGAAGCCTTTTAAAACATAGGTAACGTGCATCGTTGTTTACAATACATGTAAATATTTTTAAAATGCCCTCTTATCTCGGGACCCAGAGGCCCCTTCAAAATAACGGTAAATCTAGGTAAATTAATCAAATAATTCCGTGATAAAAGAACAAGATTAATGTCTGAGGACTCCTATGTTAAATTATGGGCTGATTTCTCCAACGCCAGATAATTTTATTCAAGGAATAATTTTGAATTTTTGACAGTTCTTCCATAAAAAATCTGTCGGACGTCAATTACCTATATTCCACGAATAAAAATTATCTGTCGTTGAAAAATCAGCCCTAAGTTGAGTGAATAAAGTTAGATATCGCGTCAAGTGCTCTAGCTTATAGTTTTCTTATAATCACGCATTTTTGACATCCTTTCATTCACGTCGTTCACTTCCAGATAGTAGCAATGTCGCTGGTTGCAGCGATAGTCGTCGCATATTAGTAGTCAATGGTCGTTGCATTCGCATCGCCAGTCACACCACTTGACACCACTTTTGAAATGAATGGTTGTGAGTCGCGGCGGGCGTGTGGATAGTGACAGTGATGGCGTGATAGGACCACGAGACACCGGATATAGTACATACTATTTCCATGGACAACACTGACACTTGATTGACAGTAAGTAAACAGTCACAAGCCTGTGTGTCAAGAGTTTTTGGCGGGATTTCTTCGAGTGAAGTCTAGTTGGCTGTTTTAATTATTCGCAAATTGATTCCTAGTGGATATTGTGATGTAAAATTGGTGTAGTTTTGTATCTCAAGTGTCTGCGCAACTGGACAATATGTGGAATCATTGAAACAGACGCGATCCCGGTAAAATGGAGCTGAGATTTTTTTTGTAGTTTTGGCTACCTCAGCGAAGATTACCGGGAATCTTGATTCGATACATTTGCTGCCAAATACTCCTATTACATTAGAATGTGTACACCCATATGCTAATGTCATGTTAGACTAAAAAAAGAAAAATAATAACTGATGACTAGGCAGCATGGTCTCAGACCTTAGCCTTTAAAAAAAAAAAGCCTGTGTGTCAAATCCTTGGTCACACACATCCATGGATGGACTTATTCATGGACTTGACTTATTATACAAACAGGACTGAGCACTCGTCCCGAAAAAACGTGCCGACAGAGATGGCAAATACCGAGGCTGTCTCTTTCTAACAGGGTGACCAAACAATTTTTACACACAGGAGACTTCAAGGACTGACATTCAATACATTGGAATTTTAATGCAATATGCGTGCTTTGTATCACACAGACATATTAATAGTTTTCAGTTTAAGTACAATATTTCCAGGGCTGGAAGTCTCGACAGAGATAGCGACAAATTCGCTAACTTTCAATCGCTGATTACTCACGAAAGAATTCGGTTGCAATAACGATGCTTGCGGAAAATGCAAGTCTATACATCAAAGATGCGATTATCACAAGCATCATTATTGCAAACGAATTTATTCGTTAGTAATTAGCAATAGAAAGTTAGCGATTTTGTCGTTATCTCTGTCGAGACTGCCGGCCCAGCTAATATTATCGATTCATATTTCAGTTACGTGAACGATACTTATTTACCATGCCATTCGTACCGCCTTAATCAGTGCTAGGGCTAATCGTGTAGGATAAAATTCGCTTTTTTGATACCATATCGCTAGCTAAGTGTTCTAGCCAGCGACATGGTATTAAAACGCGTATTATGAATACCTAGATCATAATCATAAGAGTAGCGCAAGCAACCTTATTGCGTTACAACCGAGAGATTGGTGGGATCGGTAGGTTAGGTAGTGCAATTATGGTGCGTGCAGGTGATACAGGGTTCTCTCCTTCCAGCGTTCACCCTTAAGAGCAGGTTTTAGGGCATTTAATTAGAGAAAAAATGGAAATAAAACCAAGCCATAATATATAGATATATATACATATATATTTAATAAATTCAAACATGGCTAAACAAAATTGTTTTATGGAGCTTCTGCCTTCTTCTTTCTTCTTCTTCTTTGCTTCTGCAACATGTACGTAATATTAGTAAGTAATTATAGTATATTATAATCACAAATAAACAAAGCTATTAATTGTGGTCTTAAGTTAACAAAACGTCTGCAGCATGGTCACTCTAGTCATGTGAGTAAACAAAATCTTTATTATCGCTTACCTGTGAAACGATATGCCACATCCACCATAGGATTCATTTTTACACGATTTTACGCAACACTTTTTGACCATTTTGGCAAAAAAAATGCTAAAATAACGTAGTACAGTACCCGGCACGTAACTTGGCAAGAGTCGTTAGATGTATTTTTTCTTTCTTTGACTTTCTTGTAAACAGACATGTTTAAAAATAATCTATAGCAATAACCATAGTATAATGACAAACAATAAAAGTGACCATTTTCTTGTTGCACTAAGTGAACATGCGCTAACTTACTCCCACTACGCCAAAATCTTGCCAAGTTACGTGCCGGCGACTGTATAATATACTGCTCGCTTTCACAAAACAATATTCAACGTCAACAAGTCGCCATGACACATAACAGGGTTACCATAGTAGTTTTTACGAAACTTCTAAAGCCGTCATTATAAAGAAGGTTTTTATTGACCGACCGATCAAATAGTTTACATCTAAGTCGCGAAGGTAGCAATCAAGAAAATAATTACTTTATTAATATTCATTCTTGGTTACAAGGCTAGGAAACTCACTTATTTATTTTTTCTTTTTTTACCAATCTTAACATTTTTATCTCCTGGCAATTGAGAAAAAGGGACAAACGGCCTCGGTACCGGCTATCTCTCTCGGCTCGTTTTGCCTCAGCTACGACAATGTATATAAAATAAACCCAAAACTTAACTCTTTATGGTTCATTTTTCAATGACGCGATTTTTCTAGTGCTCAGTCCTGCACACATCACATTCACAACAGGGTTGCCAACCGTACGAGGTTCCTCGTACAAATACGAGATTTGTGGTATTCCGTACGAGGTACGAGGACACTATCAACCTCGTACAATTATTATGTACGAGATTTTGATAATATGGCCATACGAACATTTTGTCAGTTTTGAACCCACAAAAGAAATGTATAGCCGCATGAAAACAGCTATAATATACGGCAAAAAAAAAACGATGACTGTGAAGATGTTTCTGACATAATATTTGGAGAGATGTAAACTAAGTTACCTTGCAAAGTTAAGTAATAATATAGACACATTTATTTTATTTTTTATTTAACTTGAGTATTAATAAATATTTTTTAATAATACAACACAAAATTATGTTTTATTCAGTAGGAAACTTGCAATAGTTGCAATAGTTTATTTAATTGAGTAAAAAGTCCTAAATCCAGCAGTTAAATATGCCTTAATATTGGTTTTAGCACGTTTTCTATATATAATAAAATGTACGAGGTTTGAAAGTCAAAATACGAGATTTTTAGCTGCATATGTACGAGGGATTTTTCTTTACGGTTGGCAACCCTGATTCACAAGCACAAGCAAGGCACAAGCACTACATGACTACAGCCGCAGAAGCAGAATCCTGAGCTCCGCTAGGAGTATTAGTGTTCTGTGATCCCGAGTTCAACTAATAACATAAAGTTTTAGAGCACTTTGCATTGTATTTGCTTCATAAATCCAAAAAAATGGTTGTGCGTCAATATAACGAAGAATTAAAGTACCTTGAAAAGATCAATCCATATTGCTGGAGAATCAAAAAGGGTTTCCAACCAAATATGAATGTTGAAGGTGTATTTTACGTAAATTCTACTCTTGAAAAGCTAATGTTAGATGAATTGAAAAACGCATGCCGGCCGGGAATGACGGGAGGATTCCTCCCAGGCGTGAAGCAAATAGCTAACGTTGCGGCCTTACCGGGGATCGTGGGCCGGTCTATCGGCTTGCCAGATGTACATTCGGGGTATGGATTTGCTATTGGTAAGTTATTTTTTTTTTTTAAATTTGTGTAGATGATTAATGTTTTTTAAAAAAGATCCCTCGGACCTAAAAATGATGAGAACTTTACGAACCTATTTCTTAAAATAAATTAAAATGTATTATATGTACTTAAACTGAATTTCCTTGGTTATGTTCATCTGCCTATCTACACCAAGTACTAAAATGTGAATATACAATAATTTAATTAAATAATGGGGCTCTGTAACTTATCGAACAACTTGGATTTTATTTATATCCTTTAATAATAAATTGTGGATGGTTTAAAAGCCATTGGACATATCGCCCCTTTAATCATAAAACGAAACAACTCAAAATTTACATTATTCGAGTTTTTATCATAAAGTGAATTAACTTCAAACGGAGAACACGTACAATCCAACAGCCAACTCGATACGATGAAAATGACAGAGATAGAAGACTATCGTTCTCTTTTTGATTAACGGACTCGAACAAGTTGGTACCGGTAAAGTGATCCATTCAGTGATGCACCGACTTTCCTCAAGGTATATTCTCGAAAAAAAAATAAAAAAGCGGAGTAAAACCAAAAGAATTCGGTGTTTTGCTATCAGGTAATTATTTTATAAGCTTTTATTTATTCAAACAGTGAATTTATTTGAGTTATTTCTCTTTATTAGAAATGTAGACGTAATTTGTGCCTATAGTATTTTGACTTAATTCAGTTTTGTATAAATTGTATGATACCGTATTACGACACATTTCGAGTTGATGCAGTTTTATAATAAAATGCATAAGCAAATTTAAATTATGTTATGTATTATTCCAGTATTGTACTATAATTTATCAAAAACTTGGTATTTTCTTGGTTTGTTCCTGTTTACTGTAAATTTGTCAGGTATCACTTTGTTTTCATTTAGAGTTATTTTACTATTTTAGTAAAATAATGAGCGCATTCAATAAATTAAAATATTAACAAGGGTATAATAATTATTTGAGAGAGAGGTGATTATGAGAGTGAAGTGGAGGACTTGGAAGGAGTTTAATAGATACGAGTACCTACTCTTTGTCCTGTTTTAGAATGTCTTCAAGGGCACGAAAAATTTTGGGTTTACTGATGGAAAAAAAAGTACCGGTTTGTGAAAACCCTTCACCGGACTTTGGGTTAGAACATGAGAAACCCAATAATAGGAATAAGGATTGCAACGACGAGGTGAGTACCTAATTAATAATTACTATTATTGCAAATTACCTACATTCAAGTTATAAAACTGCGATTTATGTCTACCTATGACTCCACTAAATAAACAGACGTATGCACACGCGCATGACTTGTGTGCGTGATGAGTTCTATGAAATTTCTTACGAATATTCTTCGAACTCGCGGATGATGCACCTGCGTGGCATGGTGAGGTGGGGTGCGTTACCAGTGTGAGGTAGAGCGCAGTTAGAGATACCCACTTTTATAATAGTCTGACATCTCTGGTCAGATTCCCAGGTCGAGACAAAAATAGTTCTGTATTAGCAGCCTGCACTCAGGACATTGTTCTTATTAATTATAAACCACATTATTTATTTCTTATTACTTATTAAATCTATTTCTTGTTCAATAGGTACAATTTTAGGTACAATATGAACAAAATTTCCCTGTTGATACGGAGGATAAAACAATTACGGAATCAATAGAACACTTCGATAAAACAAATGAATTAGCTATAACAGTGAGTAGAAATTGGTGATGATTAAATTATCGAGAAACTAAATTTTTCAGTTTATTTATTCCTGGAAAAATATTTAGTAAGTCCTCATCAAAATTTTATATTTATTAATTACAGAAAGCTCAGTTTGAACAAGCCAAATCCAATAAATGTCATCTAGTGCCTTATTCTGATAGTGACATTAGCTTGTCTGACCATGAAGATAATACTACACGATACAACACAACTACTGAGGCAGAATACAAAAATGAAGAAAATACTGTTCATCAATATTCATCATCTTCAAATTCGTGTTTGAGCTCATCGTCCTCAAGTTCAGACTCGGATAGTTCGCAATCAAGCATCCCTCGGTCACCCTCAAAAACTGCTAGACACTACGTGACTGTTGATGAAACAGACGACGATAACGTTATTGAAAATACATACTCCTCCGCAGCAACAGTATCTTGAGAATAGAAGGAATGTAAGTTATTAACTGGTAGGTATATGTACATAAAAAGACCAAGACTTGCCGTTATTTCAATATAAATTGTCTTACAATTAAATTTTAATGTTAATTTATCTTTCAGGAACCAAATCGTCATCCCAGGGAGTTAAAGAATACTCAGAGTTATTATACATCTCCAGTATATACCGACGAAAGTGATATAGACCTCAGTGATACAGATCCGACATTTACAAACATGGAACCCAGAAGAAAGAGAAACTATATCTTTTGCCAGTCGAGCTTTTTCTACTAGTTCGTCAAATTCGCGTATGACTCCAAAAAAGGGACGCAACTGTACCAAAAACCCATCCCAATGGAAACAAAATAAAGTAAAACGTTTGCGTAATAGGGGAAAATCATATATTTCCATGTCGAAAACACAGAAGAGTATTCCAGCCCGGTGTATCAAAGAACCTTGCTCAGAAAAATGCAGGCTTAAATGCACCACAAAAATAATACAGATAGCAGATACGAACTCTTTCGGAAGTTTTGGGATTTGGGAGATTTGGCAAAACAAAGAGCGTTCATAAGTGCATCTATGATTGATGTTCAGCCTAAATACAAATACACGAACTCTAATCGACCTAGGCACAATAACAAAGCATGATTAGGGTCTGCAAAACTTTTTATAAAGCCACGTTAGACATCTCGAACTGTATGATATTTACGACACAAAATAAAATAAAAGATAATGATTTTTTCGTACCACTTGCTCAAAAAAGTGACATTCTATGCCACAAAAAGCGAACATAACAATAGTCATTTTTAATCTGTTAAAAACAGGGAAAGAAAATTGTACTGAATTTCATTCATCCTCTAGGGGAAGAATGTGATTTAAATTTTCGAATACTTACCGAAATTTATAGTGAACTACATCTGTGTTTACACCATTGAGTTTGTATATAAAGTAATATACATCTTTTTGAAAAAGGAATACGCATTTATTATGCAGTTATGATTATTAAATAAAATTACGAAAACCGACGAGGCCGTATGAGCTTGATGCCTTTGCTTTTCCGACAAAACAGAGAAATACTCAAATCAACTCATCAACAATAAATGTACCAAACAAAAATGTAACTCTATCAATAATTGGACCAATGTTTCGAATGTTAACTTTTACTTTAATTGTCATTATTTTTAATAAATGCTTATCTCATATTATTATTGTGTTAAT
The DNA here is from genome assembly GCA_927399505.1 of Luperina testacea. Taxonomy (NCBI): domain Eukaryota; kingdom Metazoa; phylum Arthropoda; class Insecta; order Lepidoptera; family Noctuidae; genus Luperina; species Luperina testacea. Next base: position 11,425,621 of record OV656758.1, read on the forward strand.
TTTTTCGCAAATGGTACGAAAAGTAGAGTATTTTCCTCGGTGATAAAGCTGTCTTAGTCTTGGGTGAACCTAAATCCCTCGCTACACTCAGGACTCGTCTTAAATCCCTCGCTTCGCTCGTGATTTAAGTTTTTAACACCCTCGCTACGCTCGGGAGTAAACCTCGAGTCCTTCGTTACGCTCGCGATTTAAATCGTCACCCGCGACAGAAGACACTGCTTTATCACCTTGGTTAATAATCTACTATTCTCTTAAGGCGAAAGCGCCAGGGTAGCCCGCGAAATTCATTTTTTTTAGGTTTTTTGCAATTTGCTGGTCAGTATTAAGTTGTACGTTGATTAATATATGATTCGCGGCCGTAACAAATATGTATTTACAGAATTATAATCATTAAAGTCATCAACACAACTCTCTAAGACCACGTAAGTCCAAAGAATAACTGTTTCATGAAATCATCATTCTTTGGACTTACGTGGTCTTAGAGAGTTGTGTTGTTTTTTCTATAAAACGTCTTATAAGCAAGTAAACTACCAGGAAGTTGATGTTAGAAATAAAAGAAAAAAAATGAAAGCACTAACAGAACTATCACTACAGCGAGCCTATTCCACGAAACAGGAGATTATTGCGAATAAAAAAAAAGATTTAAAAGAGCTTAGCAAAAGCTCTGATCCCTTCTTTTTATGCAGAATTTTATAATACGACATTTTAAGTTTATAATTATTTTGATTAAGTTTGATCTCATTTTTAGTTGATTTTTTGTGATAATAAAACCAAAAGAATTAGTTAAGTCTGATTACTAGAATACACTTTTATTCGTTTTTAATAAAATAAATAATAAAAAAAACAAACGGGGTGAGCTAAATAAAACCGTTTAATATAGAAGAACATTTTTATATAGAGTTTTGTTTGATTTTGAGTTATAACTTAAGACTTTTGTTATTTTGTGTTTTCTTTACAATAAGTAGTTACAACAATTTCACATTTTTTTGTAATAAATTTAGATAAGAAGAAGAAACACGTCTTTTTTAATAATAAATACATAAATTTTATTTGTGAATTTAAATTAACATAGAAACAATAAGGAATGTTTCTCTGACAGTTAATGCTTCTTAGTTTAACAATGCACTAAATCAAAATACTTCGTCTACTTGCAAGATGATTTTAATGTAAAACTGCAACACTTTGAGTTACTTCGTCTATATAATAATTATTTGTCGACATATTTTATTGAAAAGTGAATTAACTACGAACTTATTTTTGAATTCTTGATTTAAGTGTCTTCCTGATAAAAATGTTTTTTTGTTTTTTGATAATCATGTAGTTTATTAGTTATGCTAACTATATCTACTTTTGAAACTGACCTAAACAATTTCTTTATTTTTTTATGATAAATTAAAGCCATGATTGTAAACATGTGAAACTTTAAATGCGTTTTCCCAAAAAACTTCAATTTTGAGTTATTTCGTTTTATGATTAAAGGGGCGATATAATTATTTATGATGCAGATATTTCAAGAAATTATCGAAACTGCAGTTGTTATTTGTATGTAAAATTATGTTCCAGGCAATATGGCAGCTTTTGATATGGCTGACCCAAAATCAATTGTATCGCCTGGAGGAGTGGGTTTTGATATAAACTGTGGTGTTCGGCTATTGAGAACCAATCTACATGAGAAAGATCTCCAGCCCATTAAGGTAATAGTTAGATGAACGATCTATGCTTAATTCCTTAATCTGAAACATGGCCATTACAAATTCTATGAATTTTTATGCTCAAAAGAACCAAAATTGTGTACCTATAAGCTCTAGGTTTGTTTCTGATATGTGCTGCTTATCAACAAATCAGCCCCTTGTATTAAACTTAACTGAATACTGGATTGGAATATGATTAACAAATGCGTGGTCCAATGAATTTACTTATTCCAATGTTATAAGGTAATGTTTATTTTAATTTTCAGGAACAACTTGCCCAGAGTCTATTTGATCACATACCAGTGGGAGTAGGTTCAAAAGGTATCATTCCTATGAATGCCCGGGACCTAGAAGAAGCCCTTGAAATGGGAATGGACTGGTCTCTCAGGGAAGGTTATGTCTGGGCTGAGGACAAAGAACATTGTGAGGAGTATGGACGCATGCTAAATGCTGATCCATCCAAAGTTAGTCTTCGCGCCAAGAAGAGAGGCCTGCCACAGTTGGGTACCCTTGGTGCTGGCAATCATTATGCTGAGATTCAAGTAGTAGATGAAATTTTTGATAAATATGCTGCTGGTAAAATGGGTATTGAACGAATTGGGCAGGTCTGTGTAATGATTCATTCTGGTAGCAGAGGATTTGGCCATCAAGTAGCCACTGATGCACTTGTCCAAATGGAAAAAGCTATGAAAAGAGACCAGATTGAGACAAATGACCGTCAGCTGGCTTGTGCCAGAATTAACTCAATAGAAGGTCAAGATTACTTGAAGGCAATGGCAGCAGCTGGAAACTTTGCATGGGTCAACAGAAGTTCAATGACGTTTTTGACTCGCCAGGCGTTTGCTAAGCAATTCAAAATGGCACCAGATGATCTAGACATGCATGTTATATATGATGTCTCTCATAATATTGCAAAAGTTGAAGAGCATGTTGTAGATGGAAAAGTGAAGACCTTATTGGTTCATAGAAAGGTAATTTGTTTGTTTTATTTTTAATTGGGCTCAAAATCTAGTATTTAGCCAGTCAAAATACAGTATGTTAACTAACAGAGGGCGTTCCCGTGAACCCGCAATAGTATAGCATCCATACATGCTAAAAAAAATGTTACCATTCGAAAATAAAATGTTTTTTTTTTTTTTATATTAAAATATTCACTAAAAATCGTAAATTGATACGTTAAAGAAACACTCTGTACACGCGTACTTGAAGGACAGCAATGTCGGAATTTATTTAATTAAATAAATTAGAATTAATTAAATAAATAGAGTATCAATTTACGATTTTTAGTGAATATTTTAATATAAAAAAAATAAAAACATTTTATTTTCGAATGGTAATATTTTTTTTAGCATGTATGGATGCTATACTATTGCGGGTTAACGGGAACGCCCTATGTTAGTTAACATACTGTATATTCTGATCTATGAATGTAATCCCAGGGCTCCACAAGGGCTTTCCCTCCACATCACCCTCTGATACCCGTGGACTACCAGTTAACTGGACAGCCAGTACTGATTGGTGGAACAATGGGTACATGCAGCTATGTACTAACTGGAACTCATCAGGGAATGACTGAAACCTTTGGATCTACCTGTCATGGAGCAGTAAGTGTTGCAAATTAATATCTGTTTATATTAATATTCTTTGGTTGTGTTTTATGGCAGTATAAGATAATATGAGGTGATTAGATAAATAAGAATATGTCATTTTCTAATAAGTATTAGACTCACTTTTGGCCTTTTATGAAATTCAAGTGTTTTAAAATTAATTTCTTTAGATTTTTTACACTTGCTTTTATTATGTTTCAAGGGTCGAGCTTTATCTCGGGCAAAATCCAGGAGGAATATAGACTATAAAGATGTACTCTCGAAGTTGGAAACTATGGGTATTTCTATAAGAGTAGCTTCACCAAAGTTGGTCATGGAAGAGTCTCCAGAGTCATACAAAAATGTTACAGATGTCGTTAATACCTGTCATGCAGCTGGTATAAGTAAGAAGGCAGTCAAGTTGCGACCTATTGCAGTTATCAAAGGCTGAAGTAATTATTGTATTGTAAATTGATACTTGTTTATATCGCAAGATTTCCATGACTGGATCAGTAGATTGATGAAGTTACGAAATTATTTTCAATATATTTTATTCTTAACACATCTCATATTTTTAATGTAAGTGAATGAACATACATTCGTAAGTTTGCATTTCTTGATAAAAATAAAACGAAATTAAATACTTATAACTGTTTATATTATTATGACAACAAATATGTTAACAATTCAGCTATGAATAAATTAATACTTTACAACTAACTTTGGAGGTACTTACACAGAATTGTTCTACTAATGACTTTGTAATGGCTTGGCTCTTGAGCCTATTTATTAGATTACTTTTAATTTATCTGCAATAATTACTAGAAGCGCCGTGCCGATGAAAAACAGGCCGGGAGGTATGACTGCTGTCGTACGGTCTATCTCTTCTGCAATCAACCATTGATAGTTTTAAAGTTGCTCAGATTTTGTGTTTAGGAAAAATTAAAGTGAATGTTCAAAGGACAATAAGGCGCCATCTACACGGATGATAGTCATGCCGCCGCCGCTATTCTCTCGCCCGTGAAGATGGCGCCATAAGAAGTCAAGTCACGAAAGAGAATTACAAGATTTTTAAGGTTATGAAGAAGATAACTAATTCCAGTAAGGGCTGATTTTTCCAACGCTAGGTAATTTTACCAGAGGAATAATTTTGAATTTTTGCAGTGACATACAGAATCTGTCAGACATCAATTTTCTTCCACAAATAAGAATATCTGTCGATTGAAAAATCAGCCCTAAGACAACTTTTTTCGTTGGAATAAGTCTAGTCACATAAATTTTTAATAATATTCGAAGTTGATTTTCAAGTACTTATGTGAAATATTTACCAGGGCTTATTTTTTCTTTCTTGTCGCTGCCATCCGTAGTCCACGCCAAACATCTGTTAAGCGCCCCCTCCCATCGGACACGTCTGATATCGCGTTCTGAAATTAAATCCATACTAATATTGTAAATGCTAAAGTGTGTCTGTCTGACTGTTACCTCTTCATGCTTAAACAGCTGAACCGATTTAGATGAAATTTGATATATAGTTGGAGTCGGGAAAGGACATAGGATAGTTTTTATCCCGATATTCCCACGGGATCGACACTTATGCGGGTGAAACCGCTGGGCGCTGCTAGTGAACATATAAGGATATATATATTTAAGGATTTCATTTATGTATACCTAAACCTGAAACTAATCAGACTGATCAAAACACAGAAACACTGATCTTTAAAATAAATAAAGCAGTAGGTACTTAATCAATAATAATTAAGAATTGAGGAACAGTTCGCAAAATACATTTAACCTTTTGAGCGCCACGATCTTCTATAGAAGACAATCGTTTCCGTGCCCCCCACGCCACGTCTTTATTAGAAGACAATATCTAATAACGTTTATTACATTAAAATACATGAACAAATGCTTTTGTGCGTATTCTTACTATTGCCTAAAACCCTAAACTTAAATGTTTATTTCAAAAGTGGGTCTTTTTTATATTAAAACTCATCACTACTGTTTACCATACATTCGTTATACATTTATACTTTGTAGCTTGGCGCTGGGGGACACATCGCGTTCGGTACCGCTTGGCGCTCAAAAGGTTAAGTAAGTACTTATTGTTCACAATTATATTTATTTACTTATTAGGTATACATTATATATATATATATATATATATTTACCTTCAGAAGTCATAGCTGGCGAAAAAGTATCCGCTGGCGGGCTCGGCGTAGACGAGGGCCACACTCTCAGTGCTCGGCCCGCCACTATAGCGGCTCCAAGCGCCGTACTTTCCATCATTAGAGGTCGAATCTGAAAGTTATTTAACTAGGAACTGTTTGTCTGGGCCTTGGTGTCTGCAAAGGCACTGGTAATAGATGAAAGATTCCGTAAGGCAAAGTTTAAAAACAAGGAACATTAAAATGTTATAAAGAGCATACCACAGGGATTCCTAGAATGTCTGCTTGCATTTGCATCAATAGCGTGTTCGGCGCCATACCGCCGTCTGCAAGTAGTCGTCCCACTGGCGCACAATCCTTTGCCATCGCAGTCGCCACACTACATGTTTGATGACACACTGATTCCAAAGCTGCCCTGACTATGTGTTCTCGACGTGTCTTTCCACTTATTCCGCACATTATACTAAAAATGAAAATATTTAAAAATGTAATGTTATTAGGAATTAGTGTTGGAAATAAATTAAATATGTAACATGAAACAGTACCAATTGTTTACCTACCCTCTAGCGTCTTTCCTCCAATAAGGAGAGTATAAACCATTAAATGCAGGTACAAAACAAATGCTTCCTTCATCATCATCACCAACCTCTGCTGCTAACGCCTCTGTATCTTGTATATCATCAATAAGCTCCAAGCCATCTCGTAGCCACTGTAATGTGTCACCTAGATAAATAAAATATCAATAAAGTCAATGAGCCTGTTCCAATAGGAAAGTATCTAGTATTGATTATGACTGTGTGATTTACCTGCAATGGCAACAGATCCTTCTAATGCATAAACCGGTGGTGCATCTGGCCCTAGTTTATAGGCCACAGTAGTCAGAAGACCTTGATGCGAGTGGATAATGGAATCACCTAAAAATCGATTTGTTTTAGGAAATTCTCGTCATGAAACTACTTGTAGTGCGATGATAAGAGTACATACCTGTATTGTATAATAAAAAGCATCCAGTGCCGAAAGTACATTTGACCTGACCAAATCGCATACATCCTTGCCCAACTAGAGCTGCTTGTTGATCTCCTAGACACTGCAGAAAGTATTCGTAGTTTTAATTTTAAAAAAATACACTTTAAAATAATAATGCAAATAAAAAGTAGCAATATCAAAATATTTGGTTTTATAAGTGATAAAGTGTAAAAGTTAGGTACCTATACAAGTTATTCTCAGTGTGTGATAATGATAAAAAGGCACCCACCACCCCTTGCATACACACATGTCATGTATAAAATTTGCTTGTGTGTGTGGATTGCATAAAAAAATTCGGAAGTAGAGTTGATAAAAAATAAATAGTTTAAGAATCAATAGATAAAGTAAAGTTTTGTACGAACTTTTTTATACTGAACATTTTTTCTACAATAAATTATATAAGGTAAACAGAATATATTTTTAAAATACAAACACAGGAAAAATATTAACCTCCTGTAAGCTTCGCCATAGATAGTTGGATAAAAACAATAACAACTGACCCCAGCTATTGGTACGCCAAGAAGGGATCCTGTTGAAATGTAACCATATATTTCAGCAGAACTTTTAATCTTTGGTAGAATTTCAATTGGTATGTCGAAAAAACGCAACAATCCTTTATCCCATTGCAGGCTCTGTAGTGACATAAGCTGTGTTCGTGAAGCATTTGTGACATCTGTGACGTGAGTTCCACCATGACTGCCACCAGTAAGGTTCTGAAAAGAATGCCTTTTTTATTCAAAGAACAAGAAATGTGTCATTATTTTCTATATACATATGTGATCTCTGTGTACACATCCATGATATTTATTTTAAACTGCATAAAATTATGTTTATTAAGTACACTGTTATAAATGGACAGTGAAGATGGAATTTCTGCTGTAAGTTGTCTGTGTAATGTATGGATATTCCCAAGCAGTTTCTCAGTCCGCCACACGGTCGGTTTCCCACAATCCGGATTTGTGCCTAGTTGATGGCAATAGGCTCATCATAATCAGCCTATAATGTCCCACTGCTGGGATACAAGCAATAGGATAATAGAAATATATGGACAATAGGCTCACTGCCTATTAAATCGGACTTAAACATAACTTGCAAAATGTGGGTGTACCGTACCATACATACACCTCTGCCTATCCCTTTGGGGATTACAGGTGTGATGTTATGTTATTCTCAAGTACTGGAATGCTAATAAAAAACAAACTAAAAGAACATACCCAAATCAACCAGGAATCCACAGTGCCTGCCATACATTCCCCAGCTTTAACTGAATCCTTTACTGCAGATACATTTTGTAACAACCATTTCAGCTTTACAGAGGAGAAGTATGTGGATAAAGGAAGCCCACTAGTCTGTGTCACAGCATTAACACATTGTGCACCTTTTGCTTTTATCAGTTCATCTACAATTTTTGATGTTCTCACATCCAACCATACTGAAATGATTAGTTAGTAAGTAAATTAAGATATAAAACATATTTCAGTTCAAAAATAACATGATTACAACACACAATTCTTGCATGTTTTTCGGTTTTATTATAATCTTACCTATGGCACTATACAATGGTTGTCCAGTAACTGAATTCCATACTATTGTGGTTTCCCTTTGATTTGTAATACCAATACCAACCACATCCTCAGGGTTAATATCTAGCTTTCGTAGGTTATCAGTAGTCACCTGAAATATTTACATATTATGATAAAATCATCTTTTCGCACTACCAAGGTCCCTTTCTATTAACAGAAGTGCATTAGCATGTACTGAGCATTTCGTAATAAAAATAATTTGACCAGTCATGTATAAAAGTCTACCTATCGTTTACTTTATTTTTTTTTTAAGTTTTGGTTAGTTTCTGTCTACCCCCATGGGAAGGCGTGAGTTTTTTTTTTTAAGATTAGACTTAGTATAGTTAAATCATCTTCGTGTAGCTGGCACAACTATATTTTAGATCTTGTCAGCCAAAAACTTTGCTATTTCCATGATGTTGTCGGTGATAATTCTATATAATATGTACTTGTATACATTCTTATATCTAATCTGTTTTCGGTCTCTTACCTCAATGCATTCCAATACCGCATTTAGAATTTCTAGAGCATCCTGCTCAATCCACCCTTCTTGAGGACTAAATCGTTTTAATGTTATTTGGTGGTAGGTTAGCACTTCTGATGTGTTTGCTGCAAATACCTGTAAATTTGCTTACATACAGTACAAATTTCAGCCACTGAGTTAGAATTAGTTTATGAATTCAATTGATACAAAATATTACCAGAAACTTAACATTTGAAGTTCCTTCATCTATAGCACCAATCAAAGGACCAAATTTTCCGAATTCCGGCATAATAACTTAGTTATTACATAGTGAAATAAAGTAAAATTTTCAGTAAATAATGTTTTCTGTAAAATATAATCAATCAGCTGATGCCTGATAGTGATATGAATGATAAAACAAATGTCTGAATGACATGAGTTTGACACAGTTTGTATGGTTACTCTATTTTTCATATGGTAATTATTAGTACCGATTGGGTGTCATTTTTGCTAAGCACCCGATATATTACTTTCCTCTATGCTAAGCACGCACTACAATTTTAATCGTTGCGATTTAGTTATAAAATCGCAAACACAAAAATGTTTTCAAGCGAATTCTCAAGCTATTTTTTTCCGCAGTGCGCGGACTCTACCTATATTAGTATTGTCTAGAGATTGGCGATTATTTATCGCAATGATTAAAATTTGTAGTGCGCGCTTAGCCTTACATTTTTTCTTTGTTTTGAAATTACCATCCGTGGTACCGAGATCGAATATTCAGACAATCACTTCAATGTCGCTTTGATGTCGATATTATCCACTGACATAAATATACTTTTGATGAAATCATTGATATATCACTAGACCTGTCAGTTGACCCCTGATCCCATAATATCCATATACTTTTTGTAAAGAAGATATTTCTTTTAGGAATAATATAATAATATTATAAAAAGAGAGCCAATTTTGTGAGTTTGTGTTTAAATGGATGGTAATCTCTGTAACCACAGCTCTTCTTTAAAAAAAATCGGTTGTCTGTAAAGTCGGTTTACTGACGATAGTTGAACGTGACAACGTCATAAGAAAATACTGATGGAATAGTTACATTGCATTTGTTAATATTCGCTTGCACTTCAAGCCGCCATGGAACGCCTCCACGCTACAGAGCAAGGCCGCGAGGTAACGCTACATGAGTCATGTTTTTTCGTGAGTGCAGCCAGCTTCATCGATTCATTAGACGTAGTCACGTCAAAAGTATCTCACCATTGGTTATAATAATAATATGTAATACACAAAACAAAGTAAGTACTTAGTAATACTAACGAACTACTATTTTGATTTCATGCAAGCACTTTTTGTTAGGTTACTGCTTAGAACTTGTGCACAACGTGTCTTGATTGAGCAGATACCGTCTTCAAATGTAGCTGTTATTGGGGAGAGAAATTACTAATTCATCCCGGTAGGAGTGTAGGACCGTAACGACTGCTCATTCGCATGTGAACCCGCAAAATTGGGATAAGATGGGTCCTATCACTGTTTTGCTATTTTGCGGGGTTTATTTAAGTTGCTTAAAGTTATGAGACATTTAAACGTCAAAAATGTATTGTTAAACAGTCGCTCATCATTATTATAAGCTTCGTTTATAAATAATGGGGCTTATCTACAGTGTCAGTTGAACTAATATAACATCATCAACTGCCTAGCCTTTTCCCTACTGAATACTTCCAGTCTAACCGGATACAGCTGAATAGTGAATACCAGTATTTTACATAGAGCGACTGCCCATCTGACCTTCACAACCCAGTTACTGGGTAATACGATACCCCTTGGTAAGACTGGTTATCAGACTTTCGGGCTACTGACGACCTATAACGACTGTCAAAGATCCACGAATGACAGCCGGGACAGACGGTTTAACGTGCTTTCCGAGGCACGAAGGGGTCTTGGTATGTGAAGATGGTCATCGCGGTGGTGGATGGAACCGCGGGCAAACGTAGTTGATCGATCGACCCGTGCGGCTGTTATTAGTCTAGTGTATAGTACATACTAGTTCCATGGGTATCAGCTCAGCTTACCTTTGACATTATGGAGGCCCTCCAGAGTTTGACAGCATCAAAATTGACACTATTGACAGTCACTCACTTCTCTTCTCTTCGTTTAATAGTTTGTGTTCTCACTTGACAATGACACTGGTGGTTTTTCCGCAATGACACTGACAAGACACCAGACAGAGAAACATAAACAAATAATAGAATAGATCAATAGAACAATTCGTTTGTATTTTCTAGCATATTGTCAATTACAAAACAATTTAAAATTGATCTAATAAAATGTCACCCCAAATTAAACTTACTGTAACACAAAACGACAAATTAATTCAGACAGTCACTAAAACAATCGAAAAGCAGCATTTCATCAAGTCGCTTGAGGAATTTCAATTAGAGGCGAATGCCGCATTAACCAAGATGATAGAAGAACTTGGTGAAATTGGTGAAGCCAGTAAGTTTTACGTATTCATAACGACGTTGGTTCTAGTGGGTTTCAGCCGAAAACCAGTTGTCGACAATCTGCAACACATGCATACAGTATTCACTTTGAGTTGCACAGTACAGTTCGTGCCACGTAAGAAGAGACTTGATCCCGCCTCCCTGCCTCTTTCCGCCGCCCCGATGACGCCCGGTCCCCGTCCCGCACCGGGCGTCATCGGGGCGGCGGAAAGAGGCGGGGTCAAGTCTCTTCTTACGTGGCACGAACTGTACAGTATGCATAATAAGTCACACAGTACAGCTGCACATCAGTGGTAAAACTTTGACCTTGTGCTGGCCTAGCGTAGTACGGAGTTTCAATAGAATAAGAGGCCAGCTTGTACTGGTTTTGTTACTACTTTTATGCAGCTTACCATACCACATTGGGACCTAGGTTATAATCAGTGGTCGGAGTAGGTAGAGCTGTTTGGGGTGAATGACCGCAAATATTGATGTTAATAAATAAATAATAAATAACATGGATATGCCTCTGAAATCCCGGGATTTCGAAATTGTCGATTGATTTAAGTGAGTTAATGTGGTTTAGTGGGCAGTTATGATCAGGTAGTAGGTGAGCATCCAAACAGTATATCCTTACTTATATACACACACAGGGATCCTGGAATGTTGTTAGAGGTAGCTTCGTGAAATATGAATTAATTAAGTAAAACTGTTAGAAACAATACTAAATATACTTTACTGCACAAGGAAATATTATTATATATTCCGAGAATTCCCGGGATCCCGGGAAATATTTGGCATATCCATGTTATGTCCGCATGTTGCAAGTAGCAAAAATAGCTCTACCTACTCCAATCACTGGTTATAATATTATTTTTATCACACCTGCTCTGAAAATACATACTAATTATACCAATTAGAGGGAAGAAACGCCTTTATCCCGCCCTTCAAATCCTTTCATCCCAAGGTATGGAAGTTTGTATGAAAATCCTTTCGACCCAAGGGTGGGAAAAATGTATGAAATTCCATTACATACCCGGTTTTTCTTTTTTTTTTAATTTGTCAGCAGTCATACTGCCAAGAGATTTTAACTGTCTACTAATTAAATTTCAAGTAAATTGTTACTGGCCACATACAGTTTTTTTTTTACCAGTTACCAACCTCCTTGGTGCATACAGAAAATTAAAAACGAAATTATTTTTGTATATAAAACGCGTGGAATCACGGAAGAAGTGGCTGCATGACCTTATGATCTTAGCCTACTCCAGAAACGGGCGAATAAAAAATGGAAAAGCCCGCGCATTTTCGCAAAAACACATTTATCTTTGTGTTTTTTGTAAAATATGGATACTTCGAGCGACAGTGATGATGTTATCCCTAACACACCGCCAGAACTATTAGAGACGGCCCAAGAAGTTGTTGATAATCTGTTGCCGGAAAAATCTAAATGCAGATACAACAATACTTATATGTCCATAATTTTCCTCGTAGGTGTAATAAAAAGCACTATACATCCCTCAGGATAAAGTACAGTTCCATACCTCAAATGATCTCGGTATGGAACTGTCACTTTCTTCCCTCTGAAGTAATGTACTATTAATTACCACAAAATAACATTTGTGTACTTAGGTAACCTTTCCTGCCTAAATATTGAAATTATTGCATGCTGATTGTGCCTAATAATAATAAAAAAACCTTTGTTCTACCCTCCTGGCCTCAAATTATGGTATGTCTATTTTTGTTCAAGTTGGTGATACCAACATGGATGAGGATGATGATGAGGACACAGATGGTGATTCTGAGAACTCACAATCTACTGGCATGGAATCAAATGGACACAGTGACTCCAAAAAGAAAAAAAAAGATTAAACTGGCTTGACCTTTTGCAATGGTCTGTCTGGGACATAATTATGTTTTATCTGTTATCATGAACAATTACCTGCATCACCCAGTTCTTGTATGAAATTATATGTTTTTTCTCTGAAGCCCAACTCCAATTGAGAAATGGTTCCTGATAATGATGGGCCAATATTTTTTATATTTATATTATAGCTACATTGTTATTTTTATAGAAACAACAGAACATGTAAAATTGTAAATAAATATGTAAGATAGGTATAAGTATTATTTTTTTCCTAAAGAGTATCATGGTAACTATTTAATACTTTATTCACATTACAATCAAACCTTATTTGCTAATAAGTAATTAAAATAATAATAATAATATGTACAACTATAATAAAAAGGAGGGGAAATAATCAAAGGGCATCAAAAAGTTCATTCACATAGCTGTCAACAGGAAACATGCCCAAAAGACTGGCAGCATTGCCACATTGTATGGCAATGCTGATTCCTTGGCCAAAAAATAGGCCAGCCCTCTGGTCACATGAAGAGTCGACCAACCGCTCCCCTCCTTTTTATTATACTTGTACATATTATTATTATTTTAGTACTGTTAGCTTTTAAAATTATGTAAACATTTAAATTTGACTTCCGAGTCTTTCTGACAGCCAGCAAAGCAATGGACAACAAGCTGTAGGTGCATTTTAGTTGCGCCGGACGTAGGGTCCTCTTGGGAGCTCTTAAATACGAAATCCTAAAAATCAATACCATCGTGAGGTCTAGGGGCCAGCGCATGTGAAATTTTAGGACATTTCAATAATGCTAACATCGCCGCTTTTGGCGTCCGCCCCGATTGCGATTGCCGAATTTAAATTACCGAATAACGACTTTGTACCGCCTTGTGATACACATGTGTACTAGCTCGACCTAATTAAATTAATAGCCATTCCCAGCGGCCTAATAGTTTAATTTTCAAAATTTCATATCCGCTTTTGATTTAAAAAAAAAGTACCTACCTACTTAGTTTTATACAAACTAAAAGACACGCTTTTAATACGCACATTTTTATTTTTAACTTTTGCGTCTAGTATTGGTAAAGTCAATAAAATTATGACGATTAGGGGCTACCTTAGAGCATGCTCTAAGGGGGCTACTAGTAAACTCGAGGGGCTTACAAGTAGCCGAATGTGGCGACATTCCCGGCCATAATACTTACTATCCGACAGTGGCACGGGGTCCTGTAGATCGAGCATAATAATTTAATATTTTTTCTTATGCTGAATTAATAAAAAAAAGAGTAAATAGCTTTTGAGCTTTGAGCCAGATTTATCAATTCCCGGGTTAGCCCGGGAATTGATAAATCAGTCGACCTGAACATAAATCGAGGAGTTAGCTCCTCGATTTATGTTCAGGTCGACTGATTTTTTAAACCAATGTGGATAATACGTACCTCGGAGAGCAAAAGGGCTTCTGGTGGAGATTTAATATAATTATTACGAGTTAATCTGCTAGCGTCAATTGGTAATCTCACGATGTAAAAGAATTTATGAACCAGTTGGAAAAGCACGGTTTTCGTGGAATCTAACTGTTAACAAAAGTTATGTAGTTGTTCATGTTTTGTTCATTAGACATCATCATCATCTGCCTAGCCTTTTCCCAACTATGTTGGGGTCGGCTTCCAGTCCAACCGGATGCAGCTGAATACCAGTATTTTACATGGAGCGACTGCCTATCTGACCTCCACAACCCAGTTACTGGGTAATACGATACCCCTTGGTAAGACTGGTTGTCAGACTTTCGGGCTTCTGACTACCCGTAACGATTGTCAAAGATCCACGAATGACTGCCGAGACCAACGGCTTAAAGTGCTTTCCGAGACACGGAGGGGTCAAGGCATGTAAAGATGGTCACCCATCCATAGACCAACCGCGGCAAGCGTAGTTGATCGATCGATCGATCTGTGCGGCTGTTATTATTTAGCCACGGGGCCCCACGTTTTGTTCATTAGATATGACAATATAATCAAGACCACCAGTCAGAGATTTTGGTAAGCTTTATTGGTAAAATAAAAAGCACTTTTTTGTGCTTCATCTTTATTTATTATTGTACGTCGTCGTGCCTGGTTAATAACTTAGTTTTACGCAAGGCGTCTTGTAAGAATTCTAAAATAAAATATCTTTGAATTCTCTCCAAAACCTGATGACGGTAACGACGCGCGACGTCGATATGATCAACCTTGTAAATCGTAATTGATCTGTTATGTGGAGGGTAACATGATGAGTAGATTTTCGCTGTCTGCGTCTCTAAAGTTGGGGAAACAAAGCGGTGGTTTAGAGCAAGATTGAGGCTTAAAAAATCTTGTCAATATAACAATTTATAATTTAGATGATAGTTATTATAATGTAAAAATAACAGTGTCTATAGACTTTCGTTGCTTACCTAGGGCATTTACATAAAATTAAAACAAAATGTTAAAGACAAATTTTATTTTTTATTCAATTATCTTAAATGCTACAGTAACAAGTTTAGTACTTGTTTATTTACAAATAGTTACTTATTTACATTATGAAACAATAATATTTTAAGTTACATTGTACTTTGATTTCATTCATTATTTGTTGTATTCATAAATATACCTAGGTATTTTTGTTTATTGGTGTCTGATTGTTTTATAGAATAGGTACATAGAGTATCTACCTACGGTCTACGTCCAATAACAAAGTTGGTTCAGATCTTTTAATTTAAAATTGCACGCAATTGTACTAAATTTTTTATACAAACATTAAAAATGTATAATTATGCAACAAGCAGTAGTAGCGTGCAATTTTAAAGGAAACGATCTCTACATCGTACGGTAGTACATTTATTTTTAGTAGACGTTATTTAATCAATTGAGTAGGTAATGTCGTAACAGCGCAACATTATTATCATAAAGTAAGTAATAGAATTTTCGTACCACTTGCTCAAAAAAGTGACATTCTATGCCACAAAAAGCGAACATAACAATAGTCATTTTTAATCTGTTAAAAACAGGGAAAGAAAATTGTACTGAATTTCATTCATCCTCTAGGGGGAGAATGTGATTTAAATTTGGAATACTTACCGAAATTTATACTGTACTACATCTGTGTTTGCACCATTGAGTTTGTATATAAACCATTATACATCTTTTTGAAAAAGGAATACGCATTTATTATGCAGTTATGATTATTAAATAAAATTACGAAAACCGACGGGGCCGTATGAGCTTGATGCCTTTGCTTTTCCGACAAAAAAATATTAGTCTAGGAATTTGCCGCGTTTTTGTTTTCTTCATATACATAAACGTTAAGTTTATTTTAAATTATTTTTAATTGTCATTATTTTTAATAAAATGCTTATCTCATATTATTATTGTGTTAATTTTTTCGCAAATGGTACGAAAAGTAGAGTATTTTCCTCGGTGATAAAGCTGCCTTAGTCTTGGGTGAACTTAAATCCCTCGCTACACTCAGGACTCGTCTTAAATCCCTCGCTTCGCTCGTGATTTAAGTTTTTAACACCCTCGCTACGCTCGGGAGTAAACCTCGAGTCCTTCGTTACGCTCGCGATTTAAATCGTCACCCGCGACAGAAGACACTGCTTTATCCCCTTGGTTAATAATCTACTATTTCCATACCTACCCGAGGCAATGAGATTGTTAACATGACAGATTGTTTAATTTTTTTTCAATTCGCATCACTTTATTTCTAAGAGATATTTACTAGGAATAAATAGAAATTTATCTAAATTATATAAAATACGATTTCTAATGGAATGACTTTGATCACAAAAGTTTTAGGAAACGTACTAAGTAAATAGAAATACTTATACTAATATTTGTTTTAAATATGACAACCTCATATTGTGTCACATTTAACTTTAACTGGATACGTATAAAACTTAATACTGGTTCAGGGTTCTGTTGGGTTTCTACCATCTACAATTTAGATACCTATCTACTCACCTACAAATAATGTGTTCTTTGTTTAAACTGAGTTAAAACTAAAATGTTCTAATAAGTAGATTATATACCTATACAAATAATTGTTTGTACAGCTGCTATAAAAACTGTTGACAGTATAAGTAAAATCGAAGATCGTTTCAGCCACCAAAAAACGATAAAGCGCTCTCAAAGCGAACACTAGAACTAATGAAACGATGCCAACACTTCTTCATTATAGTTTAGTAGGTCGAGTGCGCTGCCCGCCTTGTTGTAAATTAATGATAATTATGATGGAATACCGTCTCATTTCATTATCTTACTGTCTTGTTTATTCTTGATATCAAAGTATCATACTATTGTAGAAAGTAGGTATGTTCTTATTCTCTAAGTTGTTTTCAGACTAGTTGATAGCAGGTTTATCGTCCGGTTGCTCGGACTCCGAGTAGCAAATATCGCACCCAGTGACTCCGCATTCACATAGAGACGTCGGGCGTATTGAATGACGCAGTTTCTGGAAAAAGGAAAGTTATTTAAATTTATCACTGCATTATCATATGTATTTAGGTGTAAGAAATTGTTGAGTCTCAAGAAAGATCACAAAGTATAGTTAGGTATCTCTCTTGAGATTCAATGAAGCAGTAGGGTAAGCATTAAGCAACCTACTAATTTTGGGAAATTTCACGATTTTCAGCAGTTTGTAGGTACCTACGTAAGTTCGTTGTTCTATAACAGGCATGTATTTATGACAATAAGATTGATTCAATAAGTTTGATTGATTCTTGACAAATATTTTTATAAATTAATTATCATAGGGAATGCATTTTATCTTGTGACCGCTGTTAATTAGTAATACTTATTTCATTGTCCTGAATTGTGTTGATTGTGCTCAAGGGCACCTATTCATAATTAAAGGCAAGAATGTCTTTTATTTTCTTGTAAGTCTGTGTTTCCGAGCGCATACAACCCAACTCTCTTCAAAGTGAGAGTGAACAGGCTTCTTCTGGGTAAGCTCACTCCATCGTCGACTTTGTCTGTCACCTCTGACCTAGATTAGAGTCAAAAGCAAATCCATTTCAAATAAAAAAAATAATGGAATAGTGGTCTCTGGTCTTACCTCTCTCCAACCATTTCCGGGCGACTTAACTACGACAAAGACGGCATACACTGGGATGCAGAGCAATGAAAGAGAAGCGATGATCCACCCGAGCGCCTGCGCCCACGTCGGATACTGGTACTGTCGGTAGCTCGGCGGCGTGTAGTCCACCAGGCTGGCTACCCACAGAGCTATGAGCAGCGCCGGCGTCGCTACCAGCCAACATACTCGGAAATATAGCGAAGGGCGACGACCTGAAATCGACAACCAACATCGTAAATAACATAATATATACTATAATATCTACATATAGTATCTGAATTTATTAGGACCTAGTTATGTAGGTAAGTGTATTGCATTACAAAGTAACGCTATATTTCTAACTCATTTTTGATTCTAGTCGCCCATTCCAAAAGGTAGTTTTCGTATGGATAAGAATGGGCAAGAAACTACACCGTTACTTTTTTTAAATGTTTACGTACTCATACATACGATAACATAATTAGGTGTAACACACATCTGTTTGGAAGTGACGAATTATAAAGTACGTATTGATAGAGTAACAATAACGATGACTCATCCTTATTTATACGTTCATAATGGTTAAATGCAAAAAATGTGATTATTATCTTCGAGGGTAACCACAAACAAAAACGGAAGTTGCTCTGTAGGAAATGGCAGGACATCCCGTGTGTGACGTCACCATACAGGCAGGTAGATAGTCAATTGCAGATGTGAGTTTATGAACAGGCAACGAATGCCATATATAATAATATTCATATCAGGTACAGTGAGTATTAAAATATGAAGACAATTAACTTTGATCAAGGATAAACAAAGATTGATGACATGAAAAACAATACAGATATGACGATAGTAAAGTTGCTTTTATTAATTATTTGATGAAAATTTTTTAACAATGTTATACTTCAAAATGAACATATACTTACCTACTAATTAAACTTTAGTGAAATCTACAAACCTGTCATTTGTTTAATATTTTTAGATAGTCTGTCCACGCCGTAAAACCAAGCAATAGCCACCACTTCGAAGAAGGCGAGATATGTAATGCTGAGTGAAGCGGCGTAGTAGTCCATCAGTTGGAATACATATATGCCACTGTGTATTATGTGTGGTAACCCGAACACGAGTGACACTCCACATACGCACAGCACCAATAGTTCGTGGTACACAAGTTTTCTGCGTATCATGTCTGGGAACCCATCTTGTATCGACGTCACCACAACTTCAACGATTGCAAACTGGAAAGTGTAGAGACAGAGTAATTAGTTTGCCCATTAATTCGACTTAATTGCATTTGTATGTAGTTTTGATTATATTCACCTGGCTGTTAAGTCCAAGACAAAGGAACATAAAGAAGAACAGTACCGCCCATAATTGAGATGCCGGCATTTTTGCAATAGCTTGTGGATATACTACAAATAATAATCCAGGACCTGAAATAAAAGTATTAACATTAGAAGACAATTATGTGGTATCAAGTAATCAAGCTAACATTTTTGCAATTCAAACTTACTGTCTGCGATGACATCCTTCACGGAAGTATTTTGTTCAAAAGCGATATTCCCGATGGTAGCAAACGTGAAGATTCCCACGATGAGACTAGTGATTGCGTTTATTAGTGAAACAGCCAAAGTGTCGTGGAGGAAATTATTGTCGAATCGATTATATGAAGCGAACATTATCATGGATCCAAACGCAACTCCGATCGAGTTAAATACTTGTGATGCGGCGTTAACCCATGGTCTAGACTGCTTTAAAAGTTCCCATTCTGGCTTGAAGAAGAACCTCAGACCTTTATCAGCTCCATCGAGGGTCAATGAGCGTCCGAGGAAAACTATAATCAGTAAAAAGGGCAATGTTGTGGTGATATAGCGTACTTTGGCGGAAGACTTGATACTTTTCCATAGAGCGAAGTAAACTAGCACCCAAGCACAGACCAAGCAAGCTGCCAACTCCCACCGCATTCCGTTCGGGTATTCCATGCCGGCGCTCATGTTCAGTACCTTTTTCCTGAAAAATATACAATTAACCAATTAATCAATAAATTCGAGAATCATAAAATCAAATTATTTTGTTTCATGTTTAGTGATTTAAGGTCTACATTAACTAGGTATGTGTATGAGATTATTTTCAGCTTATATTTCTAAACATAGCAATTACTTTGGCCTATGACTCTTTTTTTAATTTCTTAACCAGCTTCCCTTGGCAACAACAATTCTTGAAGCTGATGTGAGAAGTTTTCTACTGCCTTGCATCGGATAATATATCACCGGATATATTGTTTTGAGAATATATTATTCTCAGCATGTGACTTTTTTTTATAAATATCTGTTAGAGGCCGGGAATTAGCAACCATTTCGGAGAACTCGATCAACGTTAAAATTTATGTAGGTACACATAACTTGATCACTGATAAATATTTATTACTTATCAATAACTACATGTATGCAATCTTTATGAGCCTTATTGACGAATGACGATGCCTCAGGTATAGGCATAGCTGTGTGTGCTAAAGTATTATTCATATCCGGAACTCAAAGTGTACCTACCTACATATTTTTGAATACTAGGTATTTGTAGTCCCAAAAAGTTTTCAATGATATGATTAAGACGGGCAATGAAAATCGAGCACACGTAGGCAATAGTACATAAGTAGGTACTCGTATATGGTGCTTAATCCAATACACTGACTAGCGTTTCATCTATGAATTTGTAGGTAGATACTCGTAGGTGATGAAAATGAAAGGATAATATCTACACGAGCCATCATATCTTAATAATTAATAAGATAAGACACGTAGGTATTCAATCACCTAATTAGGTACCTATGTGAAAGCAATATAGAATACCGCGTGTTTTTTTTTAAATGGTATCCATTAACTTACTCGAAGAATTGTTCGGTGGGTGTTTGCGAGCCGTTGGGCTTGGTCATGTTATGGTTGGGCACCCAGCACTGCGGCGTGTTCCAGCGGTTGGAGCAGCTCGCCCACGGCACCTCGGTCTTGAACGACGTGAAGAAGTAGTAGATAGCCCACGCTATTATCACCGCGTAGTAGGTGGACATTAAAAATGAGATCACTACGCTTGCTAAGCCCGCACCTGAAATTATTTCAAATACAAGCTAGTATTTTTACTTGTTTGTATATTTTCAGAATTATAAATAATAATCAGATTTTTAGCTCACCTTTAAAGAGTGGGCATATTTGTGACAGAGCACCAATGGGACCGTGAGCTGTGTACTGGCCCACAGCCAATTCCATGAAAAGCATTGGCACACCGCATACTAAGAGTATTATGAAATAAGGTATAAGGAAGGCTCCTGAAACAATTAAATAATACATATATCTAATCAGTTTCATTAAATCATCAAATACTGAAGTGTTTTAGATAGAGTACAGCATTATTCCAAGTACTTAGGTACAGACAAAGATTCCTAAATGACTTCGGTACCTACATGTACTTTTCCATAATATACAGATAATCATCATTCTTCATGGGGTTGGTTGATAGTAAATAGTGGTTATGTATCAGTTTTAACTGGTGAGGTCTTCTCCATCACATGCTATGCCTCTGTACATTTTACTGTGCATGAGCGACATATGGCCGGTTAAGAGATGGACGAATATTGTGTTGATTTATCTCTAGATTCCTCCCAAAATAAACTGCTTAAAAATTCTCAAGTCGTGTTATACAATTCTATGTAAATAAATATTGTGCCTACCTAGAATGTCCCTAAAAAGATTGTTGTAAAATACGTAGGTATAACAAGAGAACTGAGGTTGTGAGAGATTATTTCTGTAACGTCACACTCATTAGTATCCTTAGACCCCACGTGAGAATAATTTGATAGCATGTGGGACGCATCTGGAGACACGCGTCAACAGAAGAAGGAATGTGTAAATTAATCACGAACTAAAATTAGTACCATAAAATTTATTAAATCTATGTAAGTACGTTACTAAAATTACTTGTAATATTAGGTAGGTACCTATGAAATCAGCGTTTTGTATGGAGAATTTTAAAGAAGTTGCATTTTTCATACTAACATTTTCTTAATTTATTTAACAACCATGAACACTAATGTTTTAAAACTTTTATGCACTAATGTTTAAAAACTAAGATAACGTATGCTACTTAGATTAAGCGACAAAAATAAGTTTTGGCTAAGTTAAAACAAATACATACATAGTGGTCATTTCTACTAACAAAAAAGGAGTCATTTTTAAGGTATTTTTTATGTTTAGAAAACTATATGTACTAAGGTTGTTTTACTATTGGTAGTTGTCTATGATGCTCATAATCCGATAGAATATCAAGCAATTGATGAATATTTTATAATAGAAGTGACAAGGTTCTTTATTTGTGAGAAAAAAAACTCCAATTTCATATTTAAGGACCCATATTAATAAAATAAAATTATTAGGTATATCTGCAGGCTTTCTTTGAACACATCGATCTTTTTAAGAGGGTGGTAAAGTACTCATGAATATGACCAACATTTACTATTGCACCAACTTTGGAACGATGAAGAAATAAGGATTTGACCATCTGTGAGAGCATGTACGGGTCTCTTATTAAGTCTTTCCTCAAAGTATCTTAGGGAACCGGTACATTCTCATAGTTGAAGGTGTTTATAATAATTTAAGAGTACGTGAAAGTACTGTACCCCTGAAAGATTGCAAATTATTTCAGAGTCAGCCTGTAGGCATAGGTACATCGGACGGTTTTCAAGTGGTCATCGTTGCACCAATTGTATCCTTAATACCAATGAGTTGACCTACAGGAACTGGCGTAATTAGTCTAGTCATTTGCTCATCCGATTATGTGGGCAAAGTAGGAGTCATTAGTTCCACGCTTAGATCACAAGGAAACAATTTTTAAATCGAATGATTGTAAGGCTTGTTATCCATAATAATATTATAAATGCGAAAATGTGTCTGTCTGTAATCTGTCTGTGTCTCTTCACGCTTAAACCGCTAAACCGATTTAGATGAAATTTGTTATAGAGATAGTTTGAGTCCCGGGACAGGACATAGGATACTTTTTATCTCGATATTCCCACGAGATCGAGACTTATGCGGGTGAAATCGCGGGGCGCTACTTGTCATTAATATTTTAATAGTTTCCAGTGCTTTAGATTCTAATTAGATATTGATAGTACCGTGATTCACTTGATAAGTCTGGCTCTGGGCGGGACAAGTGACGTACCGTAGAATCACATTACTTTAGCCCTGGGGAGTAACTTTGGCCCTAACTTGGAAAAAGATTAAACTTCCCGCCACAATGTTATATTGTCAATTTTTGCAAAAATTCACACTATATTCGGTAGATGACAATGTAGGCTCGTCGGTAAAACAGTCATTCATTCTCTAAAGTAACGCGCTTATTGGCTAATGGAGCAGGTTTCGACTTGTCGGTTTTTTACCAAATTGTTACTGTGCAAACTTTCTTCTGGAGCGGATTAATTAGGTAAGTTTGTGACCTAAATTATTTTTCATAGTTTTATCTTGAAAAATTTAATATAGTTTGATTTTTCCGACATAAAATGGTGTTTTCTTTCCTATAGAATTTCGTTTTATTGATATATTTACTCCATATTTGAGAAAACTAGCGATTGGGAAACAAAAAAAATCAGTGGGTCGAAGTATACACGTCCAAAGTAAAACATTGGCCCAAATTTTGACAAAAAAAAAATGTACTAAAACACTGCAACATTTTTTCCTTTTTTCACTTATAACGTTTACTTATATCCTCTTTTATATACCGATTTCATCAAAATAGATTAAGAGCTGATTAGACCAGAAACATGGAGCGAAAAAGAAAAAAAAATCAAAATTTGGAACAAAGTAATGCGATTTTACCGGTAGTTGGTCATAATCAGCCTATAATGTTCCCACTGCTGGGACACAGGCCTCCTCTCTGTGAGAGGGAGTGGGCCGTAATCCACCATGCGGGCCCAGTGCGGATTGGTAGATGTCACATGTCTTCGAATTTTTGGTTCTAGGAGCCTGTGGTTAAACTACACCCAAAAGGCCTACAATGCTCTGCAGATCCAGTATAACAACGCATTTAGAGTGCTGTTTTAAGTCTGCCTCGGTTCTGTAGCGCGTCATCAATGTTCGCTGAGGCACATACCGACTAAGACGACGACGACGTACGGCGTAAGAGAGCGGGCTCGCTGCTAAACAGACACCGTGGCAGCCCCAGCAGCATTCTGCGCGCTATAGCCGGGAGACATGACAGCCCGTTGGTGAGGTCACTTGTAATCTGTACATTGTCGGTGTTATTAATTAAGTACTAACATAGGTTAAGACTTGTTACAAACCCAATGGATCTCTATTATCTGAATAAACAATAATAATAACCCATTTTGGCTATCGCATAATGTAACAACGAATGTTAAATGAAAGGCCGCTTCTTGCAAGGAAAACTAACGGACAATAACATTGTTAGTTCGGAACATTGTAAGGATATACATAAGTATGTTGTAGAGTGCTTAGGTCACCACGCTTGTGACTCTACATACAGTGTCTGGTACAATACCTACATTTAAATAACCAGATACATATTTGTTCCCACGTCGTTTATTTAGTTTCGTTGACGACATTTAGTGCTATCGACTTCTAGGAAAGTATTTAGTCATGCCTATTTTATGTTTACTTACCGTTATCACATACCTACTTATACCTAGGTACTCCATAGCTGTCTAGATACATAACCCGTTCCTTTGTAGGTATTCTATTCTTTATTTGTTTTTGTCATAATTTTACTTTAAGAGCGTTTACGCCGCACGGCATTTCATACAAACTTTCAAGCCCTTGTTTTTCGAAATTAATGAACCGATTTTAATGAAACTTCATACGCATAAACAGGATACATCTAAAAAGTTAGTAGAGAACATTTTCGAAACGTCTTATTTAAAAAAAGATATCTGGAAATCTCTTTTTCTATGGAAAATTTAAAATCGGTCTAATTTGGCTGTAACACTATTTTTCGAAAATGTTCTAAATATATATCTGGCAATGAATCATTTGATATCTTGTGAATACGTGTACGCGGTTTCAAGTATCAGTTTACCGTAGGCATCAGCTGTAATTCACACCGCATTGTAGTGTCGTTGGATCGTGTTGGAGCCTCGGTGTCAACCAGCCTGTTAGCACGCCGCGACACACCCCTGTTTGTACAGACACCCTTACGAGGACCTTGTTAGTCCTAGAACGAACCGAGGACCCTCCAAAAAAGTGGTTTAAATGCCTCGTTGGCATTTTAGAATAAGATAGAAAGAGACAGGTGAGTAAATCTATAGTGATGAGCTTATTGGGATAATGCTATCTCAACATTTTTCTGTATGAATTTCGGCTATCATACTGAGGACTTGAAATACACAGCTAAATGTGACAAGCGATGCACATACGAGGACTTTGTGTAAGCCAAGCGAGGACCTCTTACGTAAGCCCTGAGACGTCCTTCCGAGGACGTATTTTTACACAATATTTCTTATAGCTGGTACAAAGTGAGGACGTTGTGTTAGACTTTATTCCACTAAACCGAGGACAGTTTTTCGCGTAGAACTTGTACAAACCGAGGACCAGGAAAAATCTACCTACCTAAAACATTTTACGTGTAAGATAATAATTATATCAGTGTAAGTAGAATGTTCCGATTTATTTCTTACATCCTTTTTCTAAACTGAAGTACCAAGCGAGGACGAGTCGATGTCTTTACGTTTGTCGGCGCTTCTCAAAGGATTATTAATCAAAGAGAGTCGAAAGCAACGGCTTGCTTTTAATGTAAACTGTAGGAATAAAAAATATTGTCCAACATCGGTATTTAGCCGTATTACTCATAAAAAAATAACAGTGAAGTTCTAAAAAGACCTTCAGTCAGAGCACACATTATTATTTTCGTGATATTGTGTGAACTGCGGACCGCGAATAAGAAGGTTGTAATCACTGTGGAGGAAAAGTAAGTTTTGTAATTTTATATAAACAACTTTAAAATGAGTATATTATTATTTTAGTATCAGATTCTGCAGCCAGGGTCGTCTCTTCATGACGGTACTCCTCAGCACTTGATAGCATCGTCTTCAAATTTGGCAGACGCGTTAGGTTTATGTAGCAAAACTAAAATAATTACCAGTTTGTGCTGATGCTGCAGCCAGGCTCATTTATTTATGAGGGAACTCCTCAACAGTTGATAGCATCGACTTAAAATTTGGCATACGTGTTATGTTTATGTAGTAATACTAATATAATTACCAGTTTGTACTGATGCTGCAGTCAGGGTCATTTCTTTATGAGGGAACTCCTCAACAGTTGATAGCATCGTCTTCAAATTTGGAATACGCGTTGTTTATGTAGTGATACTAATATAATTACCAGTTTGTACTGATGCTGCAGCCAGGGTCATTTCTTTATGAGGGAACTCCTCAACAGTTGATAGCATCGTTTTCAAATTTGGCACGCGCGTTATGTTTACCTAGTAACAACACAATAATTACCAGTTTGTACTAATGCTGCAGCCAAGGTCGTTTCTTCATGAGGGAACTCCTCAACAGTTGATAGCATCGACTTAAAATTTGGCAGACGCGTTAGGTTTATGTAGCAAAACTAAAATAATTACCAGTTTGTGCTGATGCTGCAGCCAGGGTCATTTATTTATGAGGGAACTCCTCAACAGTTATAGCATTGACTTAAAATTTGGCATACGCGTTATGTTTATGTAGTAATACTAAAATAATTACCAGTTTGTACTGATGCTGCAGCCAGGGTCATTTCGTTATGAGGGAACTTTTTAACAGCTGATAGCATCGTCTTTAAATTTGGCACACGCGTTATGTTTATCCAGTAACAACAAAATAATTACCAGTTTATACTGATGCTGCAGTCAAGGTCGTTTCTTCATGAGGGAACTCCTCAACAGTTGATAGCATCGACTTAAAACTTGGCATACGTGTTAGGTTTATCTAGCAAAATTAAATAATTACCAGTTTGTTCTGATGCTGCAGCTAGGGTCGTTTCTTCAAAGGGGAACTCCTCAACAGATCTTATTCAAAAGTTTAGGTTGTGAACAAGAGAATCGGTGCCATTTTTATTATTATTATTTTTTTTTATTCATGTTTTTAAAATTGTAAACTTTAATTAATTTATTTATTTTTTCATGTGTGATTTTACCTGATACTTATAAATGAATTTAGTTTTATTTTGTTTAATACTAACATTAGTTTTAAGTACCATTGTTACTAACAAAATATGGACCTGGTCTGAATTAAATGTTTTTTTTTTATTTATTAAGTTGTTAAGTTGTCATCCTTCCCAAATTATTTTGATCTCACTTGATAATATTTCTTTATTGTTTTCTAAGCATTGTGTTATGTAATTTTATGTTAAGTTTTTAGCCCAAATTATGTCGATCTCTTTTAATTATGGTTTCTATAAGTCTTTTTGTTTGAGTCGTTTTCTAATAACTGTTATGTAAGTTTTCTAATCATGCTTCTCAAAAATGTTACTGCAACGTGATGTTTATTTGATGACGTTGGTAAAAGTTGGTTAAATAATTTGTTTCATTTTAAAATAAACCTACTTTTATTTCAGTAAAGTTAATGTGATTTTCTTTAGTACGTTCATGTTCTGTATTTCTTTGTACTTTATATTTGCTGCAAATCTTGCTGCAGACATTTTCATTTTCAGACGTATTCAGCTCCTATGACAATACAATATTATATGGTGCAAATCATAATGTGGTATAATATAAGCGGGCCTAGGTACTTAGCACATACTGCAGAAGAAGCATGATTATTACTCGTGCACCTAGTAGCTACTAAAGATTTGTTTAAAGATTCAGTCTACCTTTGATTTTCTCCTTCATAATTTTATTTAAATGATAGCATATGATTTATCTTCTACACACGAGGAAAACTGTCGAAACGAGGACTAGAATACACACTGTTCGGAAAATCTAGCAAACCGAGGTCTTAAATACACATTGTGTGGAAAATCTACCTAACCGAGGTCTTTTGTGTTAAAGTTAACACATAGGTCCTCGGATAATACAACAAACGTGAAATGAGTGTAACGAGTCTGTGTATGAGGCGACAGTGGCACCGTCTGGTGGATACACAATGTTTGTGTAAGATTATGAATAATCTTGATCAAACCGAGGTTCAGACAACTTTTTCGTATTAAGTATATAGAAAGTCTCAAAATCGCTTGCAGAATACGAATCTTTGGTCAAGTCAAACCGAGGACCCTCGAAAAGGTCCTCGCTTTGAAAAGGTCCTCGGTCGTGCCTTGTGTATTCATACGCACGTCCTCGGATGGTACTTAAAACAAACACAATCACACTAACGTCGCGTCGCTCGGGCGGGATCACGATCTCGCACTCGTGTGTGCATTAAATATTTTACCTTGGTGACTAACTTCTTTCCTGTTATTTGAGATTATGATTTTCTGTACCATGTATGGTGCTAACTTATTATTACAATTTATAATAACAATGGAATTGTAAATATATACAATTCAATTATCTAGGAACGTACTTATTTACGCTGCAATGAATTAGGAAACGGTTTCAGCGTAGAAAGTAATCGAGACGTGGCAGTAAATAGGGCAGGCATTGTATCTAGTTCAAATAATAATTGTGACGTTATTTAAGATAAAACCTACTACATTAGTACCTACTCGACAATACGTTTTCTATAGCATAGCTACAAATGCTACCAATAAACGAAAAATCATATTATATTATCAACAAGGGTGTGACGTTATTTTGATTAGATATCCATTCATCAACACAAACTTAAAATGACAGGCTTAATATTTATGTTCACTACTCGTGACAAATAAATATGTGTTAAAAAGTTATATAATTGTAAGCATGTGATAAAATTTTAATCGATGTCCTCGCTGTCATCTCAATTGTATCCATATTTCGTGCTTAGATCATTTTTACTAAGTGTAAAGTGCTTGACAATTAGTATAGACTTAATGCAATGTCACGACGGACACGATCGTCTTTTTGCGCCTTAATGAGTTAATTTACAGTGGCCGCGACGACGTCCTATTAGCTCAACTACTACGAAATTGTACTCTTCCAAAGTTCCAAATAAAATCATACGAGCAAATAGTACATGTATCTATCCGGTAACGAATTCCTCATCGTATCTTTGTAATCGCGTGAGGGTGTCCTATTGTTAGTTTGTAAGCTTGTAGCAAATGTTCCTGGGCTATATAATAGGTATAATAATTTGTACCTACTATAATAAAATTTTCCAACGCTACACCTAGATGTAGGATCTCCTAGTAAAACCAAGATTTTTCAAGGCTTGATTTACAAGCTTCTTGAATATTTAACGCATAATACTACGATATAGTATGTCAGTCTACGATGTTGCGAAAAACTATGTTTGTAGTTTGTTTCTTAGCGGTGACACTAATAATAATAATAACATGTTTTTACGTCACAAGATATGGTCGACTGCAGACCGGTCATGAGAACGAGATTGTAACGATGTAGTCTTTGATTGTAATATATTGTAATATCGCTCATTTGTATCATCATGAGAAACAGATAACCGAGTGGTCAGATGTGTCAAAAATTGATTACGATGATTAGGCATCTTGGTAGACAGGTTTTATTAAGTCTATCATTCAGTAAATCACGTACAGTAATAAACCTTCCTAGCTACCACATAGTTACTTTGTAAAAGGGAATTCCCGAAGGAACTTGGCAGGTGGATTCATGAGCAATACATGGGAATTACTTACTACAATACTACGTTATGCTTGATTGTTATCTATCATGTTTTCACGTTGCAATTCATTAATTTTACTCGACCGATTATCGTAATATCTACGCTGAGTCTACGCAAGTTCAAATCGACGCCCACGTCGTTCCTATGTGGGTCCTACGCAGCTGCTTCGCAGGACTACGCCGCTTCTACGCAGGCCTACGTCGGGTCTACGATGGTCTAGGCAGCTGCTACGCAGTCCTTCTCCGGTTCGATGCAGGACTACGTAGTTGCTACGTGGAATCTAAGCAGTGGAAACGTAGGGTCGACGCTGCAGCTATAATTGATCTGCGTTGTGCATCAGTACATAAAATGTGGTGGGCAGAAAATCGATGGTAAAGTTTTCATGTCCGGAAACACCATTATTAGTATAGTATATATGAATAAATAAATATTAGTATCGTGAACGTTTTCTGTGAATCCGTCTAACTAGGTAAAAAGTAAACAGGAAAGTATTATTTTAATGCTTATTTGTCTTACCTCCTCCGCTTTTGTAGCACAGGTAGGGGAACCTCCACACATTCCCGAGGCCAACCGAGTAGCCAACACATGCTAATACGAATTGTATTTTGTTGGCCCAGAATGGTCGGCGGGGCTTCAGGTGAGCTGTCGTGTCCTCTTCTTCCTCCTCGCAGTCACTCTCATGCGACGCTGTATCCTCATCGGGAGGCCTGCACAAACAAATGTTAGATATTATTTTTAAATACCGTTTGAAACGTTCTTGGTTGTACTTATGTTGTCATTTACGAGTTATAAGTATCCGTTTTAAATGCAGCTCAATTGCCTTCAAAAGTAGCAATACTTAAATTACGTCACACAGCTAGCCCTGATATTGCTGACTGGCTAATAGTTTTACCACGGATATCGCTCCAAGACGATCCTCTGACTATCTTATTTGATTCGTTAGATACGATAGAAGAAATGTATACCATTTACAGGAAAAATCCGGTTGCGTGAAGTTTGAATATAGTTTTACGAGTATTTAGTAGTTAAATTAAGTGAACATAATTTACAGAAGCTTCTTAACATAGAAACCAAAAACTAATATGTTGTAAGAATGTAAAACAGTATCCACATGAAAGTGTAATTTCGGATGGCAAATATGCCATATATACCTATTTAATGAAGTCTGTAGACGTAAATAACCATATAAAAAATTAATAAAAATCCGCAAATAATTCTAACTGTATAAAAGAGATTCAACATGTCGTAGATAATTTATGTAGATTAGGTGTTTGTTGAGTTTTATTTGAAATGACATGTTTGTACAACTAATGAAATACTGAACATAATGCAGATAACAAAGTTTACAAATGAAGGAAAGACGACGGCTTGCAATACTTTTTCTTGTTACTTTTGTTTAAAATGGTCAAGGTTTTTCCTTTCTTAAGGTTATTTAAGGAATGAAATCTATGGCAAATATGAAACTTGCAAAACCGTACTTGATAAACCGAGTTGTTTGGATTAATGATGAATGATCTACAATGACGGTAGATTAGAGTGACGTCACACAGCTCAAAGGCTTTACCTGCTTTTGATGATACGTAAGTAAACGAAGGTTTACAGTTTCAGAGACAAGATTTTTAATCCGGAAAAGTCTTTGATATGAAATTAAGCAATTGAGCTATTTAAATAAATTACGGCAATAATAACACATTAAAAGATAAGTTCAATCATATTCCCAGTTTATCTTACAGTGTTATTGAAGTAAAAGTTGAGACACTCAAGGCGAAACGACTTCTACTTGCGGTTGCGGTTTAGCAGCTAAACACAAAATGCCCGTTGATTATTATCAATAAAGAAAGTATAATTCCAACTAAATACGTGCCTATATCGTCTGTGAGCGATATAATTAGTAGGTATTGGAAGTCGGAACGTAGGAAAAACACTGAATTACCGATAGTAACAAGACTATATTTAATTTTCACCCTCTTATTTGATTGTAAATACTTTAAGATAAATATAGATATGGTAATAAATATTTTAATTTTTATTAACAATAATAACGCGACTTCAACAGGCATTCTATATACTAATGAACTCGAGAGTCGAGCGTTTGCTATATTATATAATTCCAGAAATTAATTGTTAATGAAATTGGCACACTAGTAGGTACCTACGTCAATTTTCTGTGTTAGAGCCATTTCAATATTACAACTTTCAAAGAATGACTGTTTTAAGCTGGTAGTCAAATTGATAAACAATTAATTTCCCTGGTTTTACTTAGTTTTCTTGCCAGTTTCCCTAGAAATAATAATAAAATAATGACGAGATTAAGCAGTATAATTTGTTGGTTATTTATGATTGTTGATACCAATTCAATTTTCATTATCGTACCTATGTACCTTGTACCTATGTTGTAAAGTTATTTTAGGGTAACTAATTACCTGTGTTTTACATTTAATTAAATAATAACATGCTTTTGTGAATCACGTTTATCTCTTGAGCTATCAAACTGGGTATCTAGGTGGTTGTGCTAAAAGTAGGTTATTTAATAGTGTGCCTGAATGTTATTATTGTTAGTGCATCCACATTGGTCTGACAATAATTATAAATGAAACTAAATAAATGCTACTGTTACGGTTATTGGATTGGAATGGCTGCAATTGATTATTTGATATCGAAGTTAGTTGCACTTTATATTTTTGAAATCTTTTACCTTCCACACGACATCAAGAATAGTGTGTTATCAGCTTATCAGTTAACTATTTTGAAAATGCATAAGCATGTTCATTGTTTCGTCACGAGTAGGAATTACTCGTGACGAAACAATGAACAGCTGATTGCAACCGTTTTCATGATATCTGTCATAGACTCTATGAGACATCTTAATAATGAAATTTTTCCTCGTGTGAAAATGGTTGAACCATGGTCGAACTGTTTTGGGTGGGTGAATCATCATATGTTTCAAGAAAAATTTATTTAAAGAATTAATCCCTAGCCGTCAACATGTAAGTAGGTAAACGTATTTTAAAATCATTATCAAGTAGGCAGTGATAAGGCGAAGCGGCGGCGGCGCTGGCGCACGATCAATCGTCGTATCCACGTCGTATGTTAGATATGTGTGTGTGGAAAGATAGCAGCATTGCAGTGTTATCGGCTCATGACGTGAAGGTCAAACGACCAAAACTCCCTATAAACTTAAGCCTCTCGGGATTTTAGGATTGCCTCAAGTAGTTCATGTCATAGTTTAATCGGACGCATTCAAATCCTTCGCCTGACAATGAAAGTGCTGGAACTCGTGTTGCTACTCTACTTTGTTTTATGGATTTATAATGTTTCAT
This sequence comes from Luperina testacea, assembly GCA_927399505.1. Lineage (NCBI taxonomy): Eukaryota > Metazoa > Arthropoda > Insecta > Lepidoptera > Noctuidae > Luperina > Luperina testacea. Next base: position 11,458,595 of record OV656758.1, read on the forward strand.
GTAGGTGCAAACGTTATCAGACAAAGATTTGTTAATGCTATTGAAGTACCTACATATTAAGCTGCCTGTTTTCTTGTACGATGTACCAGGCCACTCAGAAAGTATTGCGAAAAAAGTTTTTATGTATGAGCGACTGGTCAGTTATTATCTATTTTGAAAATATAATAATTTGTAAGTAAAAATAGGTACGTTCCAATTTCAAAATTTCCCTCGACATTGTTTTCGAGCTAACTTTATCGTGTCTCATTAAAAATGGATCTGCGCCGGGAACATTTTCGCGCTATGATTTTTTACGATTTCAAGTGTCGCCTGAAACCGGACGAATCGTACGATAGACTTCAAATGGCATTTATGGATGAAGGCCCTTCTAAGGCAACCGTGTATCGTTAGTATAACGAATTCAAGCGCGGTCGCCTAACTTTGGGGGAAGGAACTTTGAAGAAAGAAGTAGTCGCCCTTTGACGGCCGGCTGTTACGGAAGAAAACGTGCTAGCAGTGAAAAATTTAATCCAAGACAATAGGCGAGTTACGTATCAAGAGATTCAGCACATACTGCAGGTTGGATCGGGAAGCTTTCACGAAATTCTACACGTGCATCCTAGCGTGAGGAGGATAGTTTCACGCTGGGTGTTGCACAACCTAGCAGGCCCTGGTGGAATGGTGCCGTGATATGATAAACAAATTTGAAGCAGGCTAGGCTCGGCGTGTTTACGACATCATTACAGGGATGAGTCTTGGATTTATCAATACGATCCAGAAACGAAGCGCCAGTCGACGGATTGGGTGTTTTAAAACGAATCAACGCCTATCAAAGTGAAGCAATCTAGTAGCCGGAGAAAGATTTTGATTGCAAGCTTTTTCAATATGACTGGCTACTTGGTGTTAATTCCTTTAAGGAACCAAAGAAGCATCAACGCTGAATGGTATACTACCAAATGCTTGGGAGTAGTTTTCTCTGTTGTGAGCAACAAGCGACCAAACACAGGGCTCCGCGGGCTGCTCTACTGCTCCACAACGACAACGTGCCTTTGCACACCGCGCTCAAAACGAAGGACTTCCTGGACAAAACGCCGGTCAAACTCCTGGGTCACCCTCCTTACAGCCCTGACCTAGCATCGTGAGACTTCTTTTTATTCCCAAAAATAAAAAAAATCAGCTTAGGGATACAATTTTCGTCGCCGGAAGATGAGCTGTCAGCGTTCGAGCAGGCTGTAAACGAGGTGTCTGCGGCGGACTGGAAAGAATGTTTCGAAAACTGGTTCAGACGCATAAAACTTTGTATAGAATCTAGTGGAGAGTACTTTGAAAAGATTTAATAAAAAAATATTTACTTAGAGATAATTAATTTTTTATTTTCGCAAAACTTTCTCAGTGTCCCACTTATATGTATGTATTACCAATTTACCACTATCACTAGCTCGGTTAAGATATAATCAGGGTTGTAAAGGCTAAGTTGATGGCATAATTAAAAGATGTATTGACTACTTTAAAGAAACTAATCTTTGCTTTTCTGAGACCATTTATGATTTATTAGTCGAATTTCTGGCAGTTCCCCGCTTGTTTATTGCCTAGTCCTAGCGAGGGCACAGCCGAATTAGAGACCCATCAATTTGTAACTATGGGCATAAAATGGGTGATCTCACAAGGAAGGGAGAGATACTGTACAGTGAAACAGTAGGTATGTACTTTTTCATTTTCTATTGAATTTAAGCAAACTATGGGTACCGGCATGACATCATCAGATAGAATCTAAACAAAGGAACCTTTGTCATTTTTATTTATCATTGCGTTCGAAACTTGTGAAATAGATGGTCATTACCTATATGTTAAAGGCTATGAGAGGAATACGCTCAAACGCCGGTTTTTATCATCAATGAAATTGTTAGACGATTTATGTTTTTAGTTTATGCATGAAAACATTGAACCAGGTTTCAAAGTAATCCAATTTCTGTGAGCTTACTGTTGAGTGAGAGCTCAACGACATCTGCATTTTTTTACTTCCCACACTCTCAGTGTAGACGTGAACATTAATTAAGCGTCAAAAATACCACACCCAGTTAGTTAGTTGGCAGAAAGCACGTTGTATTTTTTTAAGTATAAATAAGTTTTGAGTATAAAAAAAGTCCTGGCGATAAAGAAAAATCGGTAGTGAAGGTGAGCTAGACTTTGAGCATACCTATGGGTTGGCCCATAGTAAAGACTATGGAAAAAAGTAGAACAAAATAAAACAACATTGATTTTCAAAGTTGTTTGCACATCATAAAATAAAAACAAACCAGTAGCATTGAATTTATTCTTTGCCAGTAGGAATGTATGTACTTGCTGTTCTGAACGAGTGTAGTGGTAGTGTACCTCATACCTCAATCAAGTTATACATATAATGGTGACTATGTACCTAGGTATTATCATACATATTAGGTATAGTCTTTATTATTGTATTGGATAGGTTTCGTTTATTTGGGACAAAAAAGAAATTAATGAAGTCTCTGTTGATAGATGTACCAAGGAAAAATTCAAAGATTTCGCGCTAGTCATAAAAGTTGGATAAGGAAAAGGGATTCTGCAAACCACATAATAAGAAACTAGATAATTTTGCTTGGAAATGCAGTATCTTGTCTATAGACACTTTTTGAAATGAAGTGCACTACGCTGTCGTCAACCTCTTTGGTATTTTATTTATAAAAAAAATATCAATGCATTATGACGATGTTATTGAGATAAGCTCCTTTAGCTAAATTATTGTAGGACCATCGATATTTAATATATTCTTCGAAATGACTGCTTTGTGAAGAAAGCTAGAAACATGGCTTACACCAACATCATAGTTATTAGTTTTCTCATTTAATTTTACTCCATCACTACCTAAAATCGCGATCGGTCTCCAAAAACCAAACTCTACAATGAATGGCCAAATGGTTTTATATTCCATATCCTCAGAGTAAAATGTGTTTTGTTACTCCAACGCAGAGGAAAGAAAATACAATACTCTCATTGCACAGCTTGAGACGGCAGTTATGTATATTTTTATTTATTTCCAATCACGGATAGATGAAACTACTATCTTAAAATGATGTCATTAAGGTTCATTCAATAAACATTCATTTCATTTAATAAACAATAAGTTCGTAAGTTCGTATAGTAGGTACCCAATATGTAATGTAGTAGATATTGGATGTTTGAATAAAGCTTTTTATTCTAAAATGCAACCGATTCATCTCTAGTGTTTTTTTTTTAATTTTTCGGGAACTCTAATCGATCTCTTATGACCGAGCTTTATAATGCATTAAAATTTTATAAACTCTAACAGACACATAAAGGCTCCTACAAACAGGCGCGACACGCGATATAATCGCGCGCGACACAAAGGCACCGCTTGTTGCGCGACTTGCAGTGCCATTGTGTCGCGCGCGATTTTATCGCGTGTCGCGCCTGTTTGTAAGAGCCTTAATGCTGAGTAGATACCTATACTAAGGCTAAAAGTACACAAGTGGAAACGCCAATGATATACCATAAGTACCTAAGTAGGTACTACCAATACCTATGGTTTTCTTTGATTATCGAAGTAGTTTGTGTTTTTTAAGTATTTTTTCCTTACACAATCGTTTCTTACATAGGTAAGTGCTAGCAGTCACCAACGCCATTAGAAATACACTAAAGTAAGTTAGCAACCTCTGTGAGGTGAACTGACTGATGCTGGCGAGTCGACCTTGACAAATGACTGGCAATAACGCTTTTTGTAATAAAATGATGTTGTAACGATATTATTATACGAGTACATTCAATTGTTACCTACAATGATTTGAATTATTGGTTACTGAAATATAATGTGGAAGTGTTGAATGCTGATGCTGCAGGTAACTGACCCAGGGACAAAGGTGTAATGCAGTGTCTTGTCTTGAAGTAACCTATCGACGCGCAACCTGTTACCATGGCTCATTGAATGCCCTGCGGTGAAAATTTTCGTCGGTTATTATAAGAAAATAGCTGTTCCATACCTTTTGGCCGCTCTTTTCTATGAAATAGCTGATAAGGTTTTTTTGATAACCAACGACAGATTTCTAATGCTCTAAAATTACGCCGAATTTTGCCGAATTTATGGTTTCAGTTTGTGCGTCGATCTCCTTGCCACCCTGTGCAGGTTATAGGCTACCTCTGGACCGGAACTTACTTTTCAAACCTTATGATTAGTTAGATCATTGTGAAGCTGTTTGACTCTTGACATTGAAGGTTTCATATCAATCAGATAAGCTATTTTTACATGAATGAATATCAAACAAAGCTTCTCTGTTTACTTTTGTATGATAATGTTTTAAATAGGCCTGCTCATAAAATATAAGTATTTTTCTGATACAGTTTTTATGATTCGTAATAAGTGCAAACTACAGCTCCAGAATACATGTTTACGAGATGCCGAGATGCTGGAACTCTTTATTGCACAGCGCACATTGTAAGAGCCACTTATGATATAAGTAATTGGACACCTTTGTTCTATAGTTAGGAGTGATAATAGGTACCAGTTTGATGAGACCTCCATGTGCCTTACTGATTGAGGCATTTCGCGTTTTGTGAGATTTACTGCACAGAGATAAATGTTCCATTTCAGTAACCTTCACAACTTTTTCAGTGTTTAGGATCTCTCGATTAAAGAGATCCATGAGGTCAACGCTAGGCTAAGCGATATATAGTTATACCTACACAGAAACAATTTTATGTACAGTCAACAAAAGAGATAATTATGCAGGACCGTCGGATATAGTTGAAGTTTAAGTAAGAAACCGATGGATGTTGTCTACTGAAATTTAATTTGATAAATGAGCTTTGATGTTTTCTATTAATAAAATAAAATTTTATTCGAGAACATCTATCGGTTTCTTACTAAACTTCAACTATATCCGACGTTCCTGCAAACTTATCTACTTTGTTGACTGTAACCTATACCTGCCGCTTACCTGGAGGAAATATTTAAATTGTACGATATAATAAAACCTTTATCAATAAAACTCAATCTAATACTCCACGGAAAAACGTTATTCATCATCAATTCAGATAAATTACCTTTTTATTTACCTACAATTAAATGCTATCATGTGTAGGTCTTGTTATTTATTCTTATTATTATAATGTTGTTGTGTTTGAGGTCTTTCTTTATTCCCAACAACATAATTTTAATGATGCAAAGATCATTGATTCAAGTTGTTACCTTACAACAGTGAAGCTAACAATGAAAAGTAGAGCTAAATGTAGAGATAGAGATGATTGTAAACAAAAGCAAAAAATATTGCCTTGGTATATACGGTTTTTTTTTATGGATAATTTATTACTATTCCAATAAAGTGATAAGGGCAATACCTAGAAGAATAAACGTGTAACTAATGAGTTATAGCTGTTCAAATAGGCTTGTGAATTAAGGTGGTAAAATACCACTACCAAAATTAGATACATCTACCTCTGTTATCGACTATAAAATATAAGTACCGTATTTCTTGCGATTTACATAATAATATTATGACGATAACGATGATACAGTAACAACGTGTTGCTTGGAGTATTTAGGCACACCTAATTTATCACTGATAGCTCGATATCCACTGATGGATTGTCTGAACATTGATATTCATTAATTGTTATGCATTTATATTATAGAAATATTAAAATGTCTGACGTTTTTCCATACAGTAATCAATATCATCATCTTTTGTTAAAGAATAGGCGTCAGCATCAAGATTCATGTCAGGCACCTACATAAATGAGAAGGTTTATCAATTTTATTACTATATTACTTTTCTGATTTTGTTAGACTTACGTAAACAAAAGTGAAAACCGTTTGTTAATTTACCAGCGAATTGTCTGGTCTGCCCACTTAGTGTAGTAAACCGAAATTAAATTATTCTCCCCAGATTCATTGAATGAAGCATGGCATGTGACCAATGACGAGTAACCTGAGTTATATGTATGCTTATACATATTTATGAATGTCAATTCATATAAATAAATAGAAAACCATCTAGCACGCTTAACTTGTCATAGCATAATAGTTTACACACGTAATAAATTATTTTGTATTGATTTGTTTATATTAAGTTAGGTTATAAATTTTAGAGTTGTAATATACAGTATTGGTTAACTCAATGGGCAAGCAACCGATTATTAAAGAACAGAACGCACGGAGGATGGAGAGATGTGTACGGTTGATAGAAGTCAATTGAATAATGGCAACCCAGAGGATGTCATTCGCAGAGGTACTCACGTAGGAGGACGAACTAGATGGAACAATTCCGTGGGCGATGTTGGTACCCGTCTTATAACCATTTTGCGGCCATCCGTGCATCCCATGCCGATAGAGGCAAGAGATCGGACTGATGGGGCGCCATAGTGATTGGTGCCGCTGTCAGATCCTTCAGGATATGTGGCCACTTGCTCGTAAGGCCGTAGGCACCGCGCGGATGCTGCACCCGAGGCTGTAGACACATCACGAATCCTGTGTGTATCACTGAAGCTCTTTACTTTGCGCATTTGCCCAGAGGGCGTTATCATCGGCGCCGGAGCGTGCAGGTCGAGGAGCTTTGAGTTCTCCCTGTCTTGGCCGTCATACTGCTCCACGTGGATCGCCACGCTGGGCGCGGCGGCTTCCGTCGAATTTTCGATTTTACTCATACTATCACGTCACAGGGTCATGACGCGGTGACTATCGTCGCGTGCGTCGCTGGCGACGCGCGACTGTGAATAATGACCGATCGCGAGAGCGAGCGAGGTCGGCTGAGTTGGCGGACCGACTGCCCTGACTGGTTCGTCAATCGCGGCAAGGCAATTGGTAAACAAAGTGCGACTCTAGCATCGGGTGGGGGGAGTATATCACCAGGAGGGGGGAGGGCCGCGCATGCGCCGTGGCGGCCATGAGAGATTGCTCTGCGCTTGCGTTTTTTTCAGGGCTAGGCCACAATAGCTACGGTTAAACGGTAAGGATGAAACTATGTGAAGATATTAGATTTATGAAAACTTAAATTAGGAAACAGTTGTCGCTGTAGATAAGCAAAAAAATCTCAGTTGCAGCTCCGCAAAGTAGCTATGGATTTGTGCCCGATTGATTTCAATAGGGTCGCCATTGGACATAACTTGCTAAATTTATGTAAAAAATAAATAACATAAAGTCCTCCAGACCGCATTTCGGCCACGGCGGCACGGTAATGTTATACGGCGGCCAATCTATAAATTAGCCTTCTGCGCGGGAGATATTATAGTGCACAAGTGTGCGGTACACAGGTACGCTCCCTTTTCCCTCACTCTCATCGTTCGATGGGACGGCAATCCGACACGACCGGAGAGAGATCAGGCGCTGGACCAAAGGCTTAACGTACTTTCCGAGGTACGGGGGTATCACACCGCCAACTTACAAATTCCGGGTTGTTACTAAGAAATTCCTATTGGAAAAACTCGTAACACAACACACACAAAATACACACACACACACAATGTACACACTCATTATAATGTATGTACTAAGTATATACCCATACACCTATGCACTGCACAATTCTTTGGGAACACAAGCGGGATGTTACGTTATGTTGCATCCGGTTAGGATGGCAGTTAACTTCAACAAAGTTGGGGAAAGGCTAAGCAGATGGTGATGTTATGGTATGTTGTAGCCTATTACGAACAGTTGTTTAGCTGCTTACCTCACGATACTTACAGGACGTAACGTCTCTGGCAGAGTCAGGTACCACCACTACAGTAGACACTGCTGGAGTTTATTATACCAGTCGATGAAAGATAAATCGTTAGGAAAAGATGAAAAGGAGAAAATGTAGAAAAGTTTATGAACTTCTCTCTCTAATACACATGAAATGAAATTGTTTGTTTTGCAAGTTTCTACTTGCAAAAAAAAAAAAACAATTAGACTATAAATATTAGAATCACTTTTGTTCGTCGTCGTTATTTTTACACGACTGCACAACAAACACAGGGTTATTTACAATTTTACTCATAAAGGGGCTCTTTTGCACCATTATAAGGTTCACACTGCAGTGTATTTAACACGCATTCTTTTTTTGTAAATTGATTAAAAATAACGCTTTACACGTGATTTTCTATTAAAACTAGATAGACCTTTTTGTGCGAGAAGTTTAAATAAATAAATAGACTAGATGAAATAGGTGTTTCCGACTACTCTGAGAAGAAACACCGACATCAACTTGGAGCTTTGAAGGTTATTCTCTTTTGAAGCTCATACAATTATATAGTAATGGGCAGATCAACATGAGGACCATGTAATTTAAAGCCTGAGGTGGTCTATTGAGAAAAGCATCACACAGGTTTGAGAAAAGCACTTGTCAGTTATCGTGTAGTTATGGGCACCGAGTGTACGTCAAAAAAAATTGCCAGTATTAACAAACAGTCTACCAAACAGATGACTTTGCGTTAATTTCTGGCCAACAACTAATATTGATTTACTGGTTAACTATTTAGCGGTTTAATATTACTTGAATTCACTCTAAAAGTATACAATTATCAATTTCCACTGATAAAACTAAAATTAAGTTAGAAAAAACAGTTGGTAAAAACTGTAATTTAAAATTTTTTATTAGGTAATTGATTATGGAGTCGTGCTTGTTCATATACAACAGTTCCGTACTTTGTTCTCGGTCGTCTTAAAATTATAAATTGATAGCCTGCCTCATGCGTTTTTGAACTTGGATATTTTTGTAAATGTTATTTGTATGCATTTATTAATTATTATAATAACAGTTCTCGTGGCTAAACCGCAGCACGGGTCGATCGAAGGTTAAGATACGCTTGTTCGTGGATAAGTGACCATCCATTACATATCGAGACCCTCCGTGCCTCGGAAAGCACGTTAAGCCGTTGGTCGCGGCTATATCATTTGTAGATCTTTGATAGTCGTTACGGGTAGTCAGAAGCCCGAAAGTCTGACAACCAGTCTTACCAAGGGATATCGTATTACCCAATTAACTGGTTTGTGGAGGTCAGATAGGCAGTCGTGTAAAATACTAGTATTCAGCTGCATCCGGTTAGACTGAAAGCCGCCCCCAACATAGTTGGGAAAAGGCTAGGCAGATTTTGCCACTATTAATTTAACATAAATAGTGGCAAAATCTGCCGTACAAGTAACAGCAGGTAAAATATAGTCAGATAGATGCCTATTCAACACATAATGGAATGGTTCCTACTTAATATTCTTAATACATATATATAAATTACATGTCACGATGTTTGTCCGCGATGGACTCCTAAACTACTTAACCGATTTTAATCAAATTTGTACACCGTGTGCAGTTTGATCCAACTTGAAAGATAGGATAGCTCACATCTCCATTTATAATCGCAATATTATTTTATTGCACAAAAACGTTAGCCACAGCAACGCGTGGCCGGGTCAGCTAGTAATATAATAACATTTTATTTGTACACTTTGAAAAACATACATTAAGTACACACACAGGATTTAATGTATATTGTACAATAGAGTCACATTAAAGAGCGAACTGTACGTTGGGATGTGTAATGAACTCCGAGCATCTGTCAGGCGAGCATTCATACGATGACGCTATAGAAATATTGTCGAGTTCATTGGATATAGAATTGATGTTAGCCATTGGAAGATGAGGGGGCAATAAAAACAATTGCATATGAAAAGAAATATGCATAAAATATAAATATCAGTAACCTCCTGAGAAAAAACATTCGTAATTGATTACATATATCTAGCAATATCTTTTGATAAAAAACTGGCCACGAGCGTATCGGGCCACGCTCAGTGTAGGGTTCCGTAGTTTCCCGTCCGTCACAATAAGTGTTCCCACTTATGAGTTTAAAAGTGGGTATCCATTATGTTCGCGCTCCAGCAGCGCTCCGCGCTCCTGCAACTGCTCCCGGTAGTGGGTACGTGCGCAAACACGGAGCGTGCAACATATTGCACGCTCCGCGGCAGGCGCTCCGACTCGTGACGGTTTTTAGCGCGAACACAAAGGGGAGCGCAGTGTGTCAAAAGGGAGCGCATGTAGAAGTGCGCGCGACGTATCCATTGGAGCAGTTGCAGGAGCGCGGAGCGCTGCTGGAGCGCGAACATAGTGGTAACCCAACGTAAACGAGAACCGATTTTAATAATTCTTTTTTGTTTTTGTTTGAAAAAATATACGTTCAGGATAATAAAATATGTAAACGAAGCTAAAAAAATGCTTGCATATACGATTATACTACAAACTTGGTCCAGAAATTATTTTGTACAACTTTTTGTCCTTTTTGTACAAAAACTGTTATTTCCATCAAGTTCAAAATGATTTTCCTAGAAAGTCCTTATAAAGTTCTACTTTTCAGATTTTTTTCATATTTTCTAAACTTATGGTTCAAAAGTTAGAGGGGGGACACATTGTTTCTTACTTTTGGAGCGATTATTTCCGAAATTATTGACATTATCAAAAAATGATTTTAGTAAACCCCTATTCATTTTTAAATACCTTTCAAAAAAGTGTTTAGGACAATGCTGTTTAGCTGGTTCTCAATTGGTGGGTGGGAGCTGAAAGCTAACAAAATTTTCAAAAAAAAATTCTACCCTTTTTCTAAATTCTAATCAGTTTTCGCATCACGCTCTGCAAAGCTTCGCTGGTGTCTGTCTGTCTGTTACCTTTTCACGCTTAAACCGCTAAACCGATTTTGATGAAATTTGGTAAAGAGATAGTTTGAGTCTCGGTAAAGGACATAGAATACTTTTTATCCCGATATTCCCACGGGAAACTTATGCGGGTGAAACCGCGGGATGCTACTAGAACATATATAAAAGTTTCGATAAATCAACGGCTGGTGAACGGATTTGGATGAAATTTGGTAGGTAGATAGATTAGGACCTGGATTAACATATAGGCTTTTTATCCCGAAATAACGCCGAAGTAGCAGGCAACAGCTAGTGTTTGATAAAAATTCGTTTTTTCGAAAATTTTCACTTTTCCGGAACGTGTAGTTCGAAAATGGGTAGGAATTCGAAAAAGTTTGTAAGATAAAAAGTTGTAGAAATTGTATTAGCTTTCATTACGTAGAAAATATTTTTTCTCTACGACGCACCGTTTTAAGGATCTTAGCGAAAAACTCAAAAGTGGGAACTTTTACCCGGCTCACCTCCTAGACGCGGGGATTTTAGTATGTTTACTCCCTAAGCACCCTGAACAACTTTCTGAAGAAATCGCTTAGAACCTAGCTCACGCATTCTACAACTGCTTTGTTAAGTGGACTATATTATTCCGAATCCGGAGATTAAACTAGGCAAGTCTTGGATCCTAAATTGCCAGATCATAGACCTTCCTTCCCGTGTCCGCGTCGTGCTCCTGGGGAGACCGTCAACTAGTTCTTCCTCTCTTTAACAAACCATAACTAGGTAACCACCTAAAGTGAAATTTATGTTTTTTTTTTACTTTAAAAACTGGCTGCAGTATAGGGGTAGACTATAGCTTACTTACTATATTTTGTTCAGTGAACTGTGAAATAAAATAAAAAGAAGGAAATGAACTGGGGATCGGCTATAGCAATTCGAATATCGTAATTTTGCAAAAGGTTCCAAAATTTTGCTCTAAGAACAATCTTAAGCGCACCCTTGTTTGGCAGAAACACAGAAATACACGAGCACCTAAAGATACCAACAGACAAGGAAGAACCATGCGAAAAATGTAAAATATATAAAAAGAGATCTTAGCCAAGAACATACTAAACAGACAAGGCGATGTAATCCGATTAGAAAGAAGGCAAATCCTGAACTTGGACCAGAGACAATGAAAATCATCAAATCAAAGTTTATTTAGTACTGAACCACATAATGTGAATATTTAATGGAACACCATAAAAAGAATCTCACACGAAGACACCATCTGATTATGGCTAGAAACCCGATCGCAGAATAAAAGGAGAACACAAAAAAAGTTGTTTCAATTAGGTAGTTACAGTTAAAAATAAACTTACCAAATGGGTTCATATTTTTTATTTAGTGTGTTTTGGAAAGTTTTAGACATAACGCTTACACTTTTGATATTGAATGATATAATATAATATTGTACCCCACCGATCAGTGAACACGGCTAACGTTAAATGATGTCGCTCCTCTAATAACCGTGCCCCCACTGCGATGCTAATTTATTATTCGTTCCCAGCCCATTAACACTTGTAATCTGTTTACGTTTTCAGTGCCACTAATTCATATCTACTAAATAAACGTTTTACGTCGCTTGTCCCTAGTACAGACGCCAGCACATCAAGCTACTACAAACTGTCAAATTTCTTTAATCGATTTTCAACTTTATCGCTATAGCATAAGGTTCAAAGTTGATTGGGAAAATTTGACAGTTTCGGGCAGCTTGATGTGCTGTCTGTACCTCGAAATTATTTATTTTACATGATTATGTTTGACAACTTTATTATGTTCGGATTAAGTCCGCCAATTAAGCGAGAAGTACAGACACATAAGAACTTGCTGATTAGCGTATTATGCATATTGTGAATTTGCAAATTCCTCGGGATGTAATGTGGTTGAACTTGAATGCGAAAGGTGTGCCTTAACATAAGTGGAGTTCTTCGGGATATGTAAAGGCAAATTATTGCCACTAAGGATAAGCCGGTAACGACGAAAAGTAACTTAAAATTACGCTTTGGTCTGTCAAAATCAGTGCATTTGGTGGTGGTTCACGCTAAAATTATGTTCCTGTTTTCCTATATGTCTTTGCTGGCAACAGCGACTAGTTCTGTGTGCCTATAGTAGGCTTGTATCAAAGGACGACTTTAATTCCTTTAAACTCCTTCCAGCACCCTTATTGCGTAACACACTAGCAAGCACAATTCGAATCATAGTGAAGCATATTGCTAATCCATTGCTTCATAATTATGTTCGAAAAATTTGTCTCCTCAACAACGTAAATAACACAATAAATGTTGTTAAAAGGGGGGGAACGGTATGTTTTGACGGTATGTATGTTGTTTTGCTGCGTTTCACGCAGCGCGCAGCGGTGTGCGGGAAACGGAGCCAAATTCCACGCGCGTGAGTACGTTTTTATTGAATTTGTATATGTAAAAAATCACGCGCGTGGGTGCGTTATCTGCGCCCCGCTGCGTGATGCGGTGCAGTGTGCCAATCGCCTTAAATATGAGGATAGACTCAAAACTACTACTCGTATGGTTGATCTAATATCTCCTCACTCAACTACACTAGTTTTACAAGCTAGGGTCACATTATTTCGCAATGTGAACTAAAAACTATTGAGCTATTATGTTGTTGTTAAGAAAATTATCGACATGGAACATTCACAACTTTATTTATTTGAATTTTATATCCTGAGTACCTCGAGCCGCGCTTTGAATCGGCACAAAAACAACTGTCATTTCGTATAGTATATTTAGTCCAGCGTACTTGTTTATTAGAGGTCAGTGGATAGAGGTCAGTGGTTGGATCATTTAGCTCCCTTCAAAATGGTTGAGCTGAATGGTGCTGATCTATGCGTCATGTTCGTGAACGGGCGCCGTCAGTTGGGGCTGGTCATCACTTAGATGCTTCGGCTTATTTTTAATTATTTTATTTTTGCATTGTTGTTTTGTTACTATTTGCTGTACTCCGGACGCTTTTGACTCGTAAATCTTTTTTTTTTCATCGCTCTCAAATTATAATTATAAATTCAAAAGTCATGATGTAACTATACCTATATTTTTGTAAAATATATTTTAAAAAGAGTGTCCATGGAGTTTCTTGTCCGTTCTTATCCATGCTGGCTCGGATAGGTAAGGTCTTCTTTTGACCATTTATACCAATATTTTGTACTTTGTCAACTTATGTAGAAAAGTCGAGAAACAAGAGATTGAAGGATTACAAAATTTTAGCACCTTACGTTCATACTTTACATACGTAAGGGGCCTCCAACTCCAAATTGCCTTTTACTAACTGAACATATTTCAGCTTTCTCTAGGATTTTATTATGAAGAAATTTTTTCTCGAGATGTAGGGGGCGTACTTCTAGGATCAGGCACCCGATTATCTTTATTTTACACAATATAATAACCTAACGAATGAACTACGTCGTATTAGTTAAGAGATTACCAAGAGCTGAAAGCCAAACGTGTGTTATCGAATTCCTCAAATATGTTTTAAATAATTCTTAATCTCCAAAAACTACTATCTGCAGACGCAACGGTGTGGTGGCAGTAATTCTCAGAACTATACTGAAAAAAAAAACAGATTTTTTTTCGATTATATTATATTTCAGCATCGAGATTGTCGTCTTTTCCTTCATATAGGTATACATGGATAAACAAATATATTCAGTTCTTCTCTCTAATTGTCAAATCTCTGATCGTTAATTTCATTGGAGGCGAACGTCACGACGAGAGCGAGACGCGTGAGTGGACCAAACTTATTTTATAATATCGAAGGATAAAATAAAGTTTTAGGTAAATGTTAACCTTTTTTACTCGGTTGCTATGCGAGGCCTCTGCAAGAGCGAGGCCCTGAGCGGTAGTCCGGCTCGCCACCCTCTCAGGCCGCCACTGTATGAGCATCACGTTAACTAACACGTGGGCAGAACTTCAAATAGCATCTACTTAGTTTAGCATTTAGAATCGGTTAAATACTACATCCATAAAGCAATAAAACTAAGAACATATTATTAATTGTTTATTCTTAAAATTAGATATACTTAGTCGATAATTTTTTACATAAAATTATGGTGATTTCGAATATTTATATGAATATCACAAAATTCGAAGAGCGACGGATGCCACATTAGTAAAAGTAGAGCATAAAATATAATATAAAATAAAGTAAGTTTAGGTTGGGGCGCGGCGAGCGCGAGCTGGCGCCCGGCGCGCCCCCGGCCGGCGGTCCTCCGGCGGCAGCACAGAGATAGGGAGAGAGGAAGACCGACACCGCCCGGTGCCGGCGGAGGAGCGCGGCCGCGACTAGCGTACTCAGCGCTGGAACAGCGGGTTAGGGAAGTCGGCCGGGTGCGGCAGTGGCGCGGGCGGCGGGCGAGCGCGGCGCCACGCCACCAGCCAGCACGCCACAGCCGCTGCCACCGCCACCAGCGCCAACAGCGCCGTGAGCGCAAGTGCCACGGCCAGCCCCGCCGCCGACACGCACACCTCGCCTGCGCCTGCGCCCGCGCCCGCTGCGCCACCGGCGTCACGCTGCCGCGCCACCTGCGACGGGTCGCGCCGCTGCAGCGTCAGGATTTGATTGGATTCGACAGTCACTTCCTCGCGGAACTGGCCTGCAGGTGAAGATGACGCACTGCTGTCGATCGCTTCTCGTTTTCGTCGCTTGCCAAAGGCGTCGGCACCGCGACAGTTCACCTGCGGTTAGCAGTAAAATATTGTAAAATAATAACTTTAATTGCATAGGTACCTACATTGATTGTTTCGAAAATAGCTGTAAGTATGTTTGCGTTCCTTACCGGTTGACATTTGCCGAAGCAGACGCGAATGTTACATTGGAATCGTATGTTATCGCTGCTGGGAAACTTGAATGCGTTAAAGGCGACTCGCAGTACGCTGCCGTCTTCGCTTCGTTCCCATTCGCCGAAGATTGATGGATCCGTTGCACATCCGTCGGCGTCCGTCACCGGGTATTCATTCTCCACATTCGTGGCTACTTCGCTCGTCTTTGCTATACAGCTACGCGCAAATCCGCCGTAAATATCTAAGAGAAAATGTAAATAGTTTCAATTATATTATAAACTTAATTACTTTTACTTATTGTATGGTTTGTTCTACAATAGTCGACTTGCCATCGCATTTTAATGTTCAACGTTTGTATTTATCGAGATTTGGCCATTATTAACGTAGTACTGAGTACCCATGTCACAGTCTAAATTGTTAATCAGTCAAAATTACTTTTGACCGGTTAAAACTATTTAAAAAATGATTAAAAGTTACTTTGAATCCTATTAGGTTGACAGATTATATTTTTGTGACCCTTTTAAAAATATTTTTGGTTAAAAACTGTATAAACAGTCAAAAAAGGTTAAAACTCGCTATCAAAGCCGCTAGCGGTAAATACTGTTATTATCTTACGATACAAAATCATGACAATATTTGACCACATCATGAAATAGCCGTGTTTAGTTGTTTACATCGTCAAATCATCTCTATTGATTGATTTGGTCATGCCATATCATGAATATGGTCAACACAACGTTTAATATATCACCATTTCACGAAATTGTCGACTACCTACTTTATGATATGATCGATTCTATGATGTAGCTACGACATATAAATTATGTAAAAACATAAAAACGTTTCTTACTTGAGGGTTGCACATCGACTTGCAGGACTAGGTTCTCTCCAATCTCAGCAGAGCTGACTTGGCTGCCGGAGCGAGAGACGATTCTCATGGAGCAGGTGGGCGGAGGGCCGGTGTTGGCAATGGTGCCGGCTGTCGTCAGCATCGATACGTTGAAGGCCAACGTCACGTTTTGCTCACCCGTTTGGTATATACATTTTATGTGGAATGCCTTGGCGTTCGAAGTCACAAGTTTCGGATGTTTCTGCATTACAAGGACGAAGCTTGCCAGACCCTGTAAAATTCAAATGTTTTATTTGACTGAGTTTTAGTTAGACATCGTGAAAGTTGTTATGCCCCTAAACGTTGATAATTCCGTTAGTTATTTTCTTTTTTGAACACCTTACGGCTTGTGTCTAAACATGAGTTTTTAATAGATATTCTGGTAAATAAGAACTTACGTTCACATGCACTAAGCCACACTCGCCGAAGTGCACGGTAAAGTCGACAATTGTCTCATCTTCCTTAGGTGTGTCTACGGCTAGTCGGCAGCGTTCATCCTTACTGTAACTCTTTACATACAGCACGCCGTTAAAGTCCTTGATCTTCAAGCTAACCCGAACGCCGTCGGCAAGACAGTGGACCTAAAACAAATTATTATTATTATTTATCACAGGGCTTCCCTAACGCACAACGCCCTGGGGCGTCACGGCACTATTCCAGGGGCGTTGTGAGGTGATCTACATAGTATGTGTCAAGGTGACGACGCGCGACGACGCGACGACCCTTCTTTAAAAATAATATTTACACAGCACTTATCATCATTAAGCGACCATTTTGAAAAAAAAAAAACCCGATATTGTTCTGTGACTCCAGCCTCAAGCTCAAATACAACAAAGATAAATTGCTTGAATTTTGGAGCTCGATTTCTCACGAATATCATGCCATCAGCACTGCAGCATTGAGGGTCCTTTTACCATTCGCAACATCGTACTTGTGCGAAACAGGTTTTTCTGCAGTTGCAGTTTTAAAGAACAAGTACAGATCGAAAATAAAAGAGAAAGAGATAAAGAGTGGCAATTTCAAAATTTGAACCCCGTTTTGGGAAGCTATGCTCAGAAAAGCAAGCACATCCTTCTCATTAGTCAGCCACAGTAAAAAAATATCTCTTTTATTAATTTTGTTTTTACTTAAAAATTTTTTTCTTGTTTAGTAATAAAAATATAAATGCCTTCTGGAGTATTTTTCTGATAATTTGTTATTACGCTACTAGAACTACAACTACCTAACAGGTAATATTATTTTTACGCAGGGGGGGCGTCGCCAAAAAAGAGCACGTTCCCAAGGGCATCACAGTAAAAAATAAGTTTGAGAAACCCTGATCCACAAAACTAAGCAATACCTGAACGATAAAAACAAAGATACTCGTACATATGCCAGCACAAAGATGAAAGTTAGTTTCTGATGCTTACCTGCATATCAGGCAGAGGGAAGTCGGTGCGATACACTGGTGGGTTGGTGGTGTTGCAGTGCACCCGTGGGTTACCGGTGTAGCCGGCGATGCAGGTGCAGTGCGAGCGGTGGCCAACGGCGTCGCAGGTAGCCGACGTGCCGCAAGGTTCGGCCCGGCACGCGTCCACACACATGCCATTTATGCAACGTTCACGGTCGTCACACTGTCCGTCGGCGCGGCAGCCGCGCGGCTCACAAGTTTCGCCGTGCGGCACATAACCGCGCGCCGCGTCGCACACGCAGCGCCCTCGCGCGTCTAACACGCGACCATCGCTTGCGCGGCACGGCACGCACTCGCCGGTAGAGTCGATGCCTTGCCCTTCTATACATTCTGGGATTGGACCTGTGTATAGAAATATTATTTGTGATAAACAATCATTTGAGTTTGTAGGGACTGTTGGTGATTTCAATTGTTGATTTTGAATTTTGAGCATTTAGTATTGTACCGCCTGTCTGTTTCTGGCTGAATTTTTAGTACCTACTGCATGGTACTTTGGAATGTGCACTAAAGTGACAAGAGACCAAGGTAGGTAGATAAACACTCCCGGACTCCTAAATCGAGCCATCCTGTACAAATGTCTTTGTATTTTTAAATGGTCGTAAATTCAATTTGGAACAATGATATCACCAAAATGATGGCCAGTATGTCAGCTTCAAAACTGCAAAAACATTTTCTTTGAGTCATCATTATTTTGATGTTTTAGGCCAATAAATCTTACATGGTAATACACTGTGACTCCTAAATCGAGCATTTAGGAGTCCGGGAGTGTATATTATCACATTAACACAGAAATGCACGTAGCGCGCGCGCGTTTGCGTTACTATGGTGTAGTGTAACGCGAGTTTTACTTCACAAAGAGGAAATGCATTATATAAACAACATGAACTACATTTTTTTAAATTAAGTATTTTGTTTGTTTTGCTGACCAAATTCAAACAAAACAAACGAATCCTTAATTTTAAGTAAAATCTTAAAAAAAAAGTACTCACGTCTATTGGAAGTGCACTCGATAAGAGCATTTCCTTTGTATCCGGGTACACATTCACAGACCATTGTCCTGACTGGTAGGGTGTCAATGACCTTGCACTCGGCATTAGTACCACATGGCTTTATTTCCAGACAAGGATTTACACACATTGCGTTCAAGCAAGCGGTTCCAGATGGACAGTCAATATCTGTGATGCATTGCGGTTGTCTCGTACTTAAGCATCCGCCTTCAGTGCTTTGGTAACCAGGTGGACATATACAGTGCACCTCGTGGAGGTGTACTCTGCATTCTGCGGGTTCGTTACAAGTTGTTGTGTTGCAAGGGCTCACACATTTAGCGTTTATACACGATTTTTCTAATGGACAATCGGAGTCAGCGCGGCAGCCAATGGGTGTACACGCAATTGAAGGATTTCCTATAGTACCAATCTTGCACCTGCACGAAGCGCGATGTTCGTTGCCATAACATTCGGCAGAGTCTCCACATACATCGGAGTCAACCGAACAAGCTGGTATACAACGGCTGTTGAAGCAAGTTTCATCATCTGCACATTGTGAGTCAGATTGGCAAAGAACCTTATAGCACCCGGTGCGAGCATCGCCTACAAAGCCGGGCTGGCAAGCGCAGACTGGTTTGTGTTCTTTTATTTGACAATCCGTATTCGGACCGCATTCGCAAGGATTTTTGCAGACGGATGTAATACAAGCATGATTAGCTGTGCAATTATCATCGGCATTGCAAATGACATCTGCGATTGATGTTGCTGGACGGCAAATTCCTCCACCGCTACTTACGTAGCCCGGTGGACATGTGCACAGCATTGTGCGCACAGGTAGAGTTGGTGACACTTCACATTGGGCTGGAGTGGTGCAAGGCCGCAATTCTGTGCAAGGGTTTACGCATCTTGATGATAAGCACGCCATTCTTGATGGACAGTCGGCGTCCACGTAGCACTCTGCAATGATTTGTGGCTTACATTCAATATATGGGCTTCCGGTATAGCCTTGTTCACATTTGCATACTGCGTTATGATTTCTAACCAAGCACGTGGCTCTAGTGCCGCATATATTTTCGCTAAGGCATGGATTCACGCATCTGTGTGCGCGACATTGTTTGTCTTGTAGGCAGTCGCCATTACTTCTACATTCTATTGCATGGCAACCTAAATAAACGTCACCTTCAAATCCAGGACGGCACCTGCACGATGGTAAATTTCTTTCTACGTAACATTCTGCGTTAGGTCCGCAAGTGCTGTTCAAGAGGCAAGGACTGATGCAGTTGCCATTGACACATGCTTCATGAGATTGGCACTCCGAATTGCTACGGCAACCAACGATGTGGCATCGCCGGTATGGGTCACCTTCAAATCCTTCGCGACATGAGCAAATGGGTCTATGATTACGGATGAAGCACTCTGCATTATCTCCGCAATTACATGGGTTACGGCATATTCTATTAACACATGATTCGTGGTCACCGCAGTCCTGATCTGAAGAGCAACTCAGCGCCGGTAGTTGCGCAGGTTTACAATTTCCTCCTTCTTCAGGAATATATCCATCGGGACAGCGGCATATCAAAGTCCGGAAGGGTACGCTGTCGGAAACAGTACAACGAGCGTTGCCGGTGCATGGTTTTAGTTCAGCGCAAGCTTGGCGACACTCATCTCTAAGACAAGCGTAGCCACTGGGACATTCACTGTCCATGCGGCATTCGGGTTCACCGATAACATCTATTCTCAGGCAGTGGACTAGAGGATCTCCGAGAGGTAGTGCCGCAGGACACTTGCAAGACGCAACATGGTTCCGTGCGAAGCAGTCAGCATTGTTGGCACATGGGTTTAGGCCGTCGCTCGAACAGGCGTTGCGACAAGATCCCTTCACACAAACGCTGTTGTCGTTACAATCATTATCAATCTCACATTCAGCGGCTTGACACCTGGTATAGGGGTTTCCTGTGGTTCCCGTCGGGCAGCGACAGTTAGGACGATGTGATTTACCGAAGCATTCGGCGCTGATAGCGCAAGGAGCTTCAACTACGCAAGGGTTGACGCAAGCGCCGTTGTAACATGTATCGCTGTCGGGACACTCTGAATCGGATGTACAACCAACTGCAAAATGAACAATATTCATTATTGTACAATTACATTATGAAAATTTAAATTAAAATATTATAACTAAAGTAAAAATGCATACAACTTACCTTTGGTGCAGCCGACGTATGGATTGCCTGAATATCCACGTTCACAGTAGCATACGGGATGGTGCCTCACTACAGTGCACTCTGCATTGGAGCCGCACGCACATGGGTCTGCGCATGCCCCGTTGACACAAGCTTGTGATAGCGGACACTCAGAATTGGCTTTGCAGCCAACAAGGAGAACTTTTTCGTCAGAGGCTAAAAATAGATAAATTCGTCGCTTAAGTATGTAGAGGTGAAATAACGTTTTTTAAACCGACTTCAAAAAAAGGGGGAGGTTATCAATTCGGCTGTTTTTTTTTAATATTATGTTACCTAATAATAATAATAAAAACTTTATTGCAGACCTCGGTCCATAATAACTCCTCCTAAGAACTCAGTTATTTATAAGCCGATTTCCAAAATGTTTTATTTGAAAGGATATGCTTTCAGATTGGTCCCATAGAAATTTTATCAAAATCGGTTCAATAGTTTGGTTTTTAAACCAAAATTACTGGTAAAAAAGTAATTAAAAAAAATTAAACCGACTTCAAAAAGGAATCAACTCAAAATTATGTAATAACTTTAATTTCGGAAGTCGGTGTCTTGGGATCTGTATTTTAGTTTTTTGCCACCGACTTCCGAAATTAAAGTTAATTTTCACTTTGTAGTATTTTTTTTTTGAAGTTGGTCGTTTATTTATTTAACAAACGTATTTTTATTATATATTTTATTAATAACATATTTTTTTCTTTTAACTCTTACTTTATTGACAAGGCTATAGATATGAAGTTCTTAATTGTTGCAAAGGGGTCACACTATTACGTCTTGGAAGGAAGACGTCGAACGACCAGTCAGCGTGATATACATACATGTTCTATGTTCTATGATAAAGGTTTTTTTCCGCACTTAGTCCTTCAAATGGACCATTGGCGTAAGATATTATACATATATACATACATATAGTACACATTGTTTTTAATAACTTACGAGGCGAACATCTGACATATCCATCACCCGAATATCCTCTAGGGCAAGAGCATTGCGGCTTATGGTTTATAACACGGCACAGCGCTCCGAGGCCGCACGCGTCGTTACATGGGTTCACGCAAGCGCGCTCGATACATGCTCGTTCTGGGCCGCATTCCTCATCATTGTAGCATTCATAGATCAGCGGGTGTCGAGGTACTGTGACAACAAATAGCGCATGAAACATTGCTACACAAATATTATTTTCAGGAACGAAAACGTCACGTCATCAAGGTACTTACTCGGGTTACATTCAATTCTCGGATTTCCTGTGTATCCACGTGCACAAGTGCAGCGAGATGTATGGTCTATAGATTCACAAAGAGCATTTTGTCCGCAAGGATCGGCTCTACAGGACTCGACACAGCTGCCACGACGGCATGTTTGGCTGTCAGCGCATTCAGAATCAACTGAGCATTCGGCTTCCGGTGGAGCTCGACATCCATTGTCCGGTGCCACGCGGCCTCCATCGGGGCAAATACAAGCGACAGCGCGTAATGGTAGCACGTCCACGATCTTACAAATTAGGCCAGAGTCGCAGGGGTTTCCTAGACAGAGGTCGATGCAGCGGGCATTTACACAGGCGAACGGCGCCGAGCAGTCGGCGTCAGTGGTACACTCTGTGTCGTCGTGCGCTTTGCTGCAGCCACGACCGTACGGGTCTCCGGTACGGCCTGCTGGACACGTGCACTCGGCGCGGTGACTGCGCGCGGTGCACAGCGCGTCGGGTGCGCACGATTGCTCGGAGCATGCCGGCTGACAAACACGGTTTAGTCGGTTGCAGATTTGTGTGTCGTCACAATCTTCGTTGTAGTGACAGATAGCGGAAACACATGCACGTCGCGGGTCACCCTGGGTCCCGGGCGGGCAACGGCAGCTGGCGATATGCGCAACCCCCACGCAGTTCGCGTCTCGCCCGCATGGCGTACCGAGCGTGCACGGGTCTTGACAGTACCCATTCACACAGGACTTGTCAAAAGGACAGTTGTCGTCTGATGTACATTCAGCTGTAAAAAAAAAATGAGACATTATCGAACGATCTAGCCGTTTGTGGGACTGACAACGGATAGCAGCAAAGTTAGGCTTACGCGTGTAGCAGATGCGCGCGGGGTCGCCGGCGGTGCCAGGTGGGCAGTGGCAACGCGCGCGGTGCTCCGCGGCGTCGCACAGTGCTCCGGTGCCGCACGCGCCCGCGCATGCTGACACGCAGCGCTGCGACATGCAAGCTTCCGCGCCACCGCATTGCGAATTCGATGTGCACTCCACGCCTGGTAAACCTGTACGCGAAAATAATAACCTTCAACTATATGCTTCAGTTAGGCATGCGCAAATTATAATAATAAATGCTAGAGAAAATCATAAAGTAAAGGCAAAGGCTATTTTCTAACTACTCACCGAGCGTGCAGGCCACTTCCGGATTGCCTTGCAGCGGTGGCACGCAGGCGCATGTAGCGCGATGCGCATTGGCGCGGCATTCGGCGCCTGGCCCACAGGTTTTATCGGAGCACGCACTCACGCACATGCGGTTAACGCAACGCTCTTCTGAACCGCATTCGCCATCTGTGCTACATTCAGCCCCTGATGACCAAATAAAACTTAATTTTAATATCTACTACCAGTACATTCCAAGCTTACATGATGCTATTTCTCGATCGCAAACAAACATTTTTCATACACGTCATAGTCAAATCATTATAAAATTTGTCCTTATAGCTTTGAAAGAACCATAAATGACCGAAAGTTAGGTGCAGTAACCTACTTATTACTACTTTATACTTATAATGCTGTATATATTTACATGCATTAAATACATCCTATCCATAGTGCATATAACATAAATTGAAGCTTTACTCCGGTGTAATCCCGTTGTAATCACACCTACCGTTAATGATGTCTTGATACAATTACTATAAAATTGAAAGCATTTCTTCCAGTGATATCTGTAAACAAGTCTGCATGGCTGTCACAAGCAGGTATAATGATCATTAAAACAAATGATTAAATGGCCTATATTACTAGTATATTTAAGAGCGGTGAGTAAAACTAACGGCTCTCTGAAATACGTACTTGGGCTACATTGTACTGAGGCGTCCCCAACGAGAGGCTTAGGACATTCACAAACGAGTGTTCGGAATGGTAGTGTATTTGCAACTCTACATTCAGCTCGGACGCCACAAGATGTTGGTTCACAGGGATTCCTGCATATACTCTGGAGACATGCTAAGCCAGGTCCGCATTCGCCGTCACTGACACATTCTCTTTCTTCTAAAACTACAGAAAAAAGCAGGGTAAGTACATTATACATTGAGATTAGTTAAGATAGCAGTAGTTAATGAGGCCATAAATTAAATAACAAACCTCTTCGGCATTCAATCTTAGGATTGCCCTGGGTGCCTCTCGGGCACTCGCAAGTTGGTACATGACGGACAACCGTACAGATTGCGCCCTGAGCACATGCTCCGAGGCATGGGTCCTTACAAGTGTCGCGAGAGCAAGCCAGCCATGAGGAGCAATCATCGTCTACAACGCATTCGGCTCTGCGACAGCCAGTCCATGGGTTGCCGTGGGCGCCAGCATTACATTCACATGACGCAGTGTGGCCGCGCGCAACACAGTGCGCCTCGGCTCCACAACGTATGCGCAAGCAGACCTTTACACATGAACCACTCTCGCAACTTTCATCATCTGGACAGTCATTGTTGCTATGACATTGCACTGGAACAAACAAAAAGAAGTAAGAACATGTTATATTTATGCGTATAAAATGTTGTAGTTCCTAATATATTTACGACTGAATTTTAAGAGCGGTATACATTTTAATTACATAAATAAAAAAAATTCTACAAGCAGCCTAGATAATCAAAATAGTAAATACCTGAGTAACATCCCGTGTAGCCGTCGCCCTCGTACCCTGGTAGGCAAGTGCAAAGGGCCCTATGTTGTTTGGCTATGCAGCGCGCATTGAGTCCGCAGTTGTTGGGCCCGCATACGGGCGAGCAGTGCGAGTTGACGCAGGCGGCATTGTCGGCGCACTGATCGTCGGAAACACATTCGGGCGTCGGCGGTGGCGGTGGCGATGAGATCACGCTGCATCGCACAAGTGGAGAGCCTGTATATCCAGCAGGGCAGGAACACACTGGCGAGTGTCTCACGCCCGTGCATATCGCGTTGAGTCCACATGCGTTAACGCATGGATCAGTGCACTTTCTGTTGATACATGCGTGGTCACCAGAACAGTCATCGTTGACGGTACATTCGTAGTAAGTGCATATTCCATTGCGACAGGTAGCATGCGCTCCACAAGGATTGGGGTCGCAAGGATCATCTGACTTCGTTGGTGTTTCTAAATGTAAGAAATAAAAATTAATGCCTAATTAATATGCTCGAAGTAAAATGACACCAATGTGTATAGTCTAACAAAAGTCATTGTCTTATTGTTATTAATAAGAATGTATGTTTGTAGTATAAAGAACATGGCTACCCCGAGAAATCTTGCACTACTGACCTATACAGTGAACGAACGGATCACCAGTTGTGGATGGTGGACACCAGCAGATAGGTGCATGGTTAAAGACGCGGCAGTTGGCTGCGTTGCCGCACGTGCCGGGGCAGGGATCAACGCACTTGTTGCGCACGCAGGCGCGGTCGCGCGGGCACTCTGAGCTGACCACGCACTCGGGCCGGCACCCTGTGGTGGCCGCGTCACCGCTCGTGCCACTCGGGCACGTGCACATCGCGCTGTCACCGACCACTGAGCACAGGGCTCCTGGGCCGCATGGAGATGGAGTACACGGAGGTTCTGTAAAGCATAAATGGAATTGGATTGACGTGTTCGGTTCTTATGCTATCGCAAATAATGTATTATGATCCTTTCGAAATAGACTTACGGGTCATTTCAACATAGCATCTTTCAAACGCGTTTCCTCTAGTTCCTGGTGGGCACGAACACAGAGGTATGTGATTGACGGTTTCACAGTCTGCCCCTACACCGCAAGTGCCCTGGCAAGGGTCACGGCAGTGGGAGCGTATGCAAGCTTTCGTAGGTGAGCAATCAGAGTCCGCGAGACATTCAGGTCGGCAACCAGTGTTCGGGTCACCACGTAGGCCAGGCTCACATTCACAAGAAGCGCTTGTTCCTTTCACTCGACACAAGGCGCCAGGTCCACATGGTGATGGTACACAGGCATCCTTTGGTGGATTAGCTGTAACATGGTATGTAAAAGTTTAAACATGTGCATAAGATAAGATCAACGAAGCAAATATAATGGAAAGCTCATCGTCAAGCTAAAACTTTCGACACTAAAAGAGGCGAACGGCGCACTTGGTTTCGCTAGTAAAACCCATGCCTAAGCTTTAAAAGCGAAGACGCAAGATTGCCGCATCCTACTACATCCCCGCATTTCTGTCATCAATCACACTATTTTACGAAAATATTTTATTTTAAAGCAATCGTCCGTTTGATCTAATCTGTCTTACGAATATTTTCGATGGGATGGCACGCCGCGAGGGGATTTCCGGTAGTGGTAGGAGGACAAGTGCAGCGTGGCTGGTGAGCCACCGGGACACAGTCGGCGCCCTGACCGCACGCTCCCGGGCAGGGATCTACGCAACGTCTGTTAATGCAAGTTAGATGCCATTCGCAGTCATTCGAATCCAGACACTCGTAACGGCAGAATGGAGCTGCTCCGAAGAAGCCTGGGCGACAGCGACAGCGGCCATCAGCGCAGTCAGCATTCGGACCGCAATCAGGACAAGGTGAATTCTTTTTAGGGTCAGAATCGAGGGCTGTAAAAAATAATCACGTTAAGTACGTATGATAAAAGAAATATAGTAATTTGTTAAATAAATATAATAAATGTCATCTCGACCACTAGAAGTAAGAATTGACATACCTAGCCTACAACGAATGAATGGATCCCCAGCGTAACCAGGTGGGCAAGTACAAATAGGTGAATGCATGGTTGTTCGACAAACGGCGTGAGCACCGCACGCGCCGGGGCAAGGGTCACGGCACTTGCCGGTACGGCACGCCAGCGCGGCGGGGCAGTCGGCTGAGCTGTGGCACTCGGGCCGGCAACTCGGGGGCTCGTCGTACATGGGCGGCCGGCATGAGCAGTGCGCCACTGAGCCCTGCGAACGGCACACGCTGTTCGGCCCGCATGGGTTGGGCGAGCACGGCTCTGTCTCCACTGGCGCTGCATTTATAATTTATTGTTAAATCGGAATATTCTTTTTGCGGTATTTTCATTCCGACTATTATTATTCAGAAGGTTAATTATATTATATACGAATAAGTAGGTCTTACCTATCTCACGCCGGCAGGCTATGAAAGCATCTCCTTGAAGAGGTGCTGGGCACTCGCATATGGCAATGTGGTTGTAGACATTACACACTGCTTCGAGACCGCATGCGTTTTTGCACGGATCCACACATTTGTAGTTCACGCAGGCTTTACGTTTGTCACAGTCATTATCAATGGTACATTCCGGTCGACATTCTATTGTAGGATTGCCGTGGTATCCCGGAATACACGAACAAGTACCGTTGCTGCAAATAGCATTACTTCCGCAGGGATTTCGAGCGCATGGGTCGATTAGTGCTGGGGTTTGCAGTTCTGTAAAACACATATTAATGAATTTGTTTGTTAAATCTACAGAACTTTATATGTACGTATTCCTTGAGGGCTAAGTGGTATATATTGTGTGCAGTCAAATTTCAAACATGACCTTGTTTTAAAAAATAATGAAAATCACCATCATGACAACATCATGTTTAAAATAAGCTCACGAAACTAATGAACTATGATTATAATATTGTATTTTAAACAATATGATGCATAATTCCTGCATTAAAAAAAAAATTAACCGAGTAAGCATTGCGTTAGGTAGACATTTTTTTTGCCACGTAATTTTTTTTATCTAAAACTTGTACGTACCATCAAATAGGTAACATCCGACGAAAGAATTGCCACGATGGCCTGGTAAACATGTACAAATAGCCAGATGGTTCATCGCCCGGCATTCAGTATTGGAACCACAAGATCCAATGCAAGGGTCTACACATCTCTCCCGAACACAGGCTTTGTCATTCGGACAGTCTTCGTTGATAGCGCACTCAGGCGCACATCGAGGTGGAGCTCCGAAGTATCCCTCCCTACAACTACAGATAGCCGATCCAGCTGACTCCCTGCATGTTGCAAATGGACCACAAGGATTGGGTTCGCAGGGAGATTTTACTTGTGGCGGTGATAGTTTTTCCTTTGAACATCTGATGAATGCATCTCCTTCGAAACCAGGTAAACATGTACAGTAAGGGCTGTGGTGATACACACGACATTGTGCATTTTCTCCGCATGCTCCGATACATGGATCGATACACTTTTGCTTGACACATGCTTTGTTAAGAGGACACTCTGAACTCATCACACATTCCGGTCTGCAATTTGGTGGGTTTCCAATATATTCTGCTAGACAAGTACATATGGCTTTATTGCCAGCAGCGTTGCATGTACTATAAGGACCACATGGTGATGGATTGCAAGGGTCACTCGGTGATTCTGCGAATAAAACATTTTATTTAAAACCTACGTTGCCATTAGTTATTTAAAGATTAAGACAATTGATCAACTTTTAATAACAAAATAAAAAACTAATTTAGAAAAAGTTTAACCCATGAAAATAATATATAGTTTACCTTCTCTGAGATTGCACCTGTCGTATGGGTTACCCACATAACCTGGCGTGCAAGCGCAGTTGGGAATATGATTAATCATTTGGCATCGAGCGTTCGTTCCACATAGTCCGGGGCATGGATCTTGACATCTGTTGTTGATACACGCTAAATTTTCGGAGCAGTCAGAGTTGAGTACGCATTCAGGTCTACAACCTTCATAAGGATTGCCGAAATATCCCGTGGCACACGTACAGCTGCCAGCATTGTTACGCTCTTGGCACACAGCGTTTGGTCCACACGGGTTAGGTACGCATGGTGCGGTCGGTGGTTTCGGTTTTTCAGCTGGAACTGAACGTACAAGTTATATGTAATATGAGAGCAGTAAAAATATAGTAATCAAGTATTCGCCAGGAGAAGCATATTTAAATACCTTTGATAGGAGTGCACTGATAGAATGAGTCTCCTTCGTATCCTGGTTGGCATGCACATTGCGGTGAATGACTGATGACACGACATTCCGCGTTAAGCCCGCAGGCACCAATGCATGGATCAGCGCATTTGCTGTTTATGCACGCCCTATCAAAATTGCATTCACTGTTCGTAGAACACTCTGGGCGACAATATGGTGGTTGGCCCATGTAACCGGGTTGACAAGAACACGTCGACGCTTCGTTTACTGCTCGGCATTCAGAATTGGGACCACATGGTGATGGTTCACACGGTGCTCTCTTTGGTGGAGGATCATCTAATAAAGAAACACATGAAAAGTATTTAGTTCCTATTATTTTACCCTACTCGCATTTGTATCCAATAAAGAAAAATAGGGAACGTATAGTTCCCCATACGTTAATCAATGAGTTACGATAGAGTTTGTAGTAGTAGACTTTTCGTGAACATACACTTTTTTTTATGAAACAAATTAATTATATAATTTAAATCAATATGATACTCACTTTCAACGATTATACACTGGACAAATGGATCACCAGTGTAACCATTTCTGCAGTAACAAATTGGCTTGTGGTTGTGAACGCGACACTCCGCATTTAATCCGCATGAACCAATACAAGCATCGGCGCATTTTTGATTTGAGCACAACATGAGACTTGTACAATCTGAATCCACCACACATTCCGGCCTGCACGACGGGGGCACGCCAATGTAGCCAATGAGACATGAACAAACCGCTTGTTCTTGCATCGCTCGGCATACGCTATACGGGCCACATGGAGACGGATAACATGGGTTTCGGTTTTCTGGTATTACTGAAAACGAATTTAAATTTTAGTAAGTTTGTAATTTTGCTATAGTATCAAATTACGTAAAGCTGCAGAATCCGAAGTATGATTTTATTTACCTGTTATTGGAGTACATGAAAAGAATGCATTTCCACTAGTGTTTGATGGGCAACTACACATCGGTATGTGATTATATACTTCGCATAATGCTCCCTGTCCGCATAGATTTGTGCAAGGATTAACACATTTGTTGTTAACACATGTTTTGGTAGGAGGACAGTCGGAGTTGTGTGTGCATTCCGGACGACAACTCAAGTAAGGATTACCGAAGTATTCGGGCCTACATGTGCAATGGCCATCGTTACAGTCAGCGTTCGCTCCGCAAGGGCTTGGATTGCACTTATCAAATACAGCAGGCAGAGGTTCTGTAATTGATGTAATAAGTTTAATAAAAAATGCATTATATTTAAAGTAACAATACGAAGAATAAGAAAAGAGAAAGAGCAACGAAAAGGAAGTAGGCAATATGAAATATTTACCTATTTTCTCCTTTACGTGACAACTTTGGAATGGATCTCCAGTATATCCCTCTCTGCAACTACAAATAGCTGCGTGCTGATAAACTTGGCACTCTGTTTGTAGGCCGCATGAGCCCGGGCATGGATCGCGACATTTCTGGTTGATACAAGCTTTGGTGCTGGGGCAGTCTGAGTTCACAGTACATTCCGCTCGACAGTTCGGTGGTGAGCCAACATAGTTCTCCAAGCAAGCACATGACGATACTCGATTTACAACTTGGCATTGAGAATTTGGGCCGCAGGGTGATGGTACACATGGATTTTGATCTTGAAGTGGAACTGTATTTTCTACAAGGAAAAGTTATTGTTAGGTGGATTACGAGAATAATAATATCAGTTTTATTGGATTACGAGAATAATAATATCAGTTTTATAAAAACAATATTCGATTTAGTGAATACATTGTCAAGCAATCATACCTTTAACAATAGCACATCTAACAAACGGATCGCCTTCAAATCCTCTCCTACAGGAACATATCGGTGCGTGGTTTACAACTCTACATTCGGCTTCTTGTCCACACGAACCAATACATGGGTCTACACATTTCTGCCTAATACAACTCTTAGTAGAGTCGCATTCTGAATTGACAGTGCATTCGGGTCGGCAACTAGGCGGAGATCCGTAGAAATCTGGCATACACGAACATATTGCTAATCCGTTGTTATCCTTACAGATAGAGTTGCTCCCGCATGGATTTGGCACACAAGTATTTTCAGGAACCGGTGCTGTAAAATAGCGGTAAGATTAAAACAGTTTCTATATAGGCATATCGTTTAGGTTACCTACTTATTGAGTGAAACTTACTTGGTTCGTTTATTATGATGTGACAGTAGGTATATGGATTTCCTGTATATCCAGGTGCGCAATTACATGATGGAATATGATTTATAACTTGACATAATGCTGTAGAACCACAAACTCCCGGACAAGGATCTTCACATTTGTTCCTCAGACATGCTTTATTGTAAGGACAATCGGTATTCACCACACATTCAGGTCTACAAGACTCGTAGGGATTTCCAAAATATCCAGAGTCACATATGCAGGCTGCAGCCCCGTTTCTTGAAACTTTGCACTGAGCATTAGCCCCACACGGTGTAGGGTTACAAGGATCTAGTTTTTCGACTGCTTGGGGTATTAAGTAACAAGCAGTAAATGGATCGCCCGTGTAACCTTGTTCGCAAGAGCACATAGGGCTATGCAAACGTACAACACATTGCGTATTTGTTCCACAAGATCCAGGACATGGGTCTTTGCACTTGTAGTTAATACAAGCTTTGTTTGACGGACAGTCGTCGCTTGTCGTGCACTCGCGGCGACACTGCGGTGGAGTGCCTTCAAACGTTGGTTGACATGAGCAAACATACGAATCACCGTTAGGTGTTGGGTTACATATACTATTTGGTCCACAAGGCGACGGTACGCAGGGGTTAGAAGGCGGTTCTTCAATTGCTTGGACTGAAAATTTAAGTAAATTTATTAAGTACCTTACTACATATATTAATTATTTTTGGTTCATACCAAATACAAATAAATACCGATTTATGAAGAAGAAATAAAATAATTACCATAGCAGTGACTAAATGGAGAGCCAGTATATCTTGAAGGACAGGTACATATTGGATTATGATTGTTAACGTTACATATTGCGTTATGACCGCATGATCCTGGGCATGGATCTTGGCATTTTCGATTAATGCAAGCCAGAGAAGGAGTACAATCTGTACTTTGAATACATTCTGGGCGACAATTCGGTGGATTGCCAATATAATTTTGGAGACAGGCACAAATAGCTTGACCACTTGCTTCTCTGCATAAACTATTTGGTCCGCAAGGAGAAGGATCACATGGCCTACTCACAGGTTCTGTAAATGAAAAAGTTTTTTATTAGCGTCTATTATTATTGCAAAAGAATTACGCACATTTTGTCTGAAGTACATACTTTCAATGCGGATGCACTGCGTGAACGCATCACCGGTCATGCCACTAGGACAGCTACAGATCGCAACGTGATTATATGCATTGCATTCTGCGTTCAGGCCACACATGTCACGGCACGGATCTACACATTTTGATCTAAGGCATGCTTTGTCCAGCGGGCAGTCTGTACTAAGAACACATTCAGGTCGACAACCAAAGTATGGGTCTCCCTGATACTCTGGCAAGCATCTGCACTCGCCGTTGTTACATACTGCATTAGCTCCGCAAGGCGAAGGATGGCATGGATCTATTTTCTGGGGCGTTTCTGAAACAGTATCATAATGTTGACAGAAATACAAAATACAATACGGTTGTGATGAGATTAAGTTGAAGGGTTTTTCAAAACTTGTTCGTCTAAATCTACAATAGATAATAATTTAAATTAAACTTACCGGCTGGTTTAAAGTTGCATATTGCGAAAGGATCACCTTCATATCCGCTTGGACATGAACAAACTGGTATGTGATTCACGACGTTGCAAATTGCATTCATGCCACATGATCCCAAACAAGGATTCTGACATTTCATGTTCATACAAGACTTATCGTTGTTACAGTCTGTGTTCACTACACATTCCGGCTTGCAGTTAGGAGGACTGCCAAAGAATCCAAGTGTACATGAGCAAGATGGTACTCCACCAACATCGCGGCATTCTGCATTCAATCCACAAGGAGAAGGGACGCAGGGGTTGACTGGCTCGATTAGAGACGGTCGCTTTTCAGGAAGTATATAACAAACCGAGAATGGATCGCCAGTGTAACCTTGTTTGCAAGAACAAATTGGATTGTGATTGATCACTCTGCATTCTGTTTGTATACCGCATGCTCTGTCACAAGGAGACACACATTTGAAGTTTTCGCATACTTTGTCTAACGGACATTCTGAACTGGTAACGCATTCTGGGCGGCAGTCTGGTGGTGATCCTTGGTAGCCACTCAAGCAAGTACATATAGCTATACCGTTTTGTGTTTTGCATTGACTGTTCGGGCCGCATGGTGAAGGATTGCACGGGTCTATTGGATCAGCTGCAATAAAATGTTAAATTTGTTATTGATGTTGTAATAAAGGACTCGTGAAGATTAATGTGATGTCAAATTTGGGCCCGCTTGCACAAAAAAATGCGAAATGTGTTTAAAGCTAAACATTTAAAGCATCTTTCTATCTGTCATCTTCAAACAATTGACGGAAATAGAACGATGATTTAAATTCGTTTAACACTAAACGTATTTAGTGATTTGTGGTGCAAGCGGGTCTTAATAAAATATTTTGTCTTCATTAATTTCTAATGTGAATGTACCTGTAACATTTATGTATGATACTTACATTGAATTTTGTATGTACATATTTTGTACGGATCGCCATAATGCAGGTCAGGACATGAACAACTTGGAATATGATTGATCACGTTACACTGAGCATTTATGCCACATGTGCCTGGGCAGGGGTCATGACATTTATTTTGATAACAAGCCAAGTTTGATGGGCAATCTGAATTAATCAGGCATTCTGGCTTGCAAGCTTCGTAAGGGTTACCAAAGTATCCAGGTAAACATGTGCAAGATCCGGCATTATTTTGCTCCCTACATTGGGCGTTTGCACCACATGGTGAAGGAACGCATGGGGTTGGTCGTTCTTGTTCTGTAGCGGCAACTTTGATGTTGCAGTAGAGGAATGGATCGCCGGTGTAGCCATTTTGGCATAAGCAAATAGGCGTATGACTAACGACTCTACATTCAGCGTTCACACCGCACGAGCCACGACATGGGTCTTGACATTTCCTATTTATACACGCCATGTTTGATGCACATTCTGTGTTACTAGTACATTCTGGTCTACAATTGGGTGGAGCGCCAGTGAACTCGGGCAAGCACCGGCAATCAGCGTTCTCTCCATTTTCTGTGCATTGCGAGTTGGGTCCACATGGCGAAGGAAGGCATGGGTTTACTTTTACTGGTGGTGTGGCAGCTGTAAAGAAATATTTTTATAAAATATTGCGGCAAATACAGCGATAACATGCATTGAGGTAACATTTACTGATGTATACTTACGAATTAATTGGCAAATAGAAAACGGGTCTCCAGAGTATCCAGACAAGCAGGTACATACAGGGTTATGATTGACAACTATGCAATGAGTGTTGCGTCCGCAGGCGCCTGGACATGGGTCTATGCACTTCTGATTGGAACAAGCTCGATTCAGTTTACAATCGGAGCTGACTGAGCATTCAGGTCGACAGTTAGGCGGGCTTCCTTCGTAGCCCTGCACGCAAACACACACAGCGTGCCCGTTCACTTCCCTACACTGACTGAATGGGCCGCACGGCGATGGCTCACATAAATTGATCGGTGCTGCCGGTCCTGCAAAATGTAACAGTTTTAACTAGATTTCCTTTTAATCGATGTGTAAAGCAAGATAACTCAGCAGACTAGTATTAAACTTTACCTTGAACTTCATTGCAATAGTGGAATGGTGTTCCTGTAAATCCTAGTGGGCACGAACACATGGGAATATGGTTGATTGTTTCACAAATGGCACCAATTCCGCATGTTCCAATGCATGGGTCATTGCATTTGTTTCTGATACAAGCTTTATCTCTTGGGCAGTCTGAGTTGAGCACACATTCAGGTTTACATCCAAAGTAAGGATCACCAAAGTATTCTGGTAAGCATGAGCAAGCACCATTGTCGCACACAGCGTTTGCACCGCATGGTGATCGCGAACAAGGATTTACTGGCTCGGTTTCTAAATAATAAAAAAAATGTTTTAGTTACGAATAGGCACTACATAAAATTTACATGTCATCGTATGCATACTAGCACAAATCAAATAAAAATGATATCTATAATTAATTACCTTCATGCATGATTTGACAGCTGCTGAACGGATCGCCGCTGAAACCAGGCAAGCACGAGCAGATCGGTAGGTGGTTGTTGACGTTACACTGGGCATTGTTGCCGCAAGCCCCGGGGCACGGGTCGCTGCAGCGGTTGTTGATGCACGCCATGACTGCATTGCACTCAGAGTTGATAGTACACTCCGGTCTGCATCTCGGCGGAGAGCTGATGTAATTCGGAAGACAAGTGCAGCGTGCGTTGCCATTGAACTCTTGGCACTGGGAATTTGGACCACATGGTGATGGTATGCACGGATTTACTTCTGGTCGTACCGTGGGAATTGATTGTGGCACTAAAAAAATATTTAATATTTAGCAATAGAAATATAGGTAGGTACCTTCATAACACGAGTAGGTGTCAAGTGTGAAATTATTTGGAATATAATGAGTACTTACTGGGCACACAATTAGTAAATGGATCACCGGTGAATCGATCCTGACATGAACATATAGGATTGTGAGCAATTACTCTGCAGTTTGCATTTCTAGCACATTGGTTAACGCATGGGTCTACACATTTGCGGTTTAAGCAGGCTTTGTCACTAGCACATTCACTGTTTATTGTACATTCTGGTCGACAGTTGGGTGGTGTCCCCATAAAATCGATCTGGCAACTACATATTGCTTGTGCGTTCACTTCTCTGCACTGACTGTTAGGACCGCACGGTGATGGCAAGCAAGGCGTTGGCTTAACAACATCTGTAAGAAATACAAACAATATAGTATCCACTAATACAACACTAGATAAAAAAAAAATTTCAATCTCCATACTCAATAAACGTAAGGTTTTACCAAACATACCTTCCAGTTTCTCAATACAATTAACATATGCATTTCCAGTTAGTCCTGGCGGGCAATAACAGGAAGGCAAATGGTTCACAACTTGGCAGATTCCATTTGGTGCACATATGCCCGGACAAGGATCTCTACATTTGTTCTGTATGCAAGCTAACATAGGAGCGCAATCTGTGTTAATAACGCATTCAGGGCGACATCCCTCGTACGGGTTGCCTACATACGTATCAACACATCTACAAGCTCCGGCTCCATTCCTTTCAGTGCATTCTGCGTTAAGACCACACGGTGACGGTTCGCAAGGAGAGTTATATTCAATTTTGTTGTCTGTAAAATTATAATTAGGTACTATTATTTTAACATTCTGTAAAAATAAAAATAAATGAAATCAATTTATTTCAAGTATCACTGACTCATAATATAAATACATAATACATTCACACAGTCACATTACATACACAACATTGAATTCGATCCAATTAATAATAATTTCATTTACTTAATTCAATTACATTCCATTATAATAAGTCATAACAATAAAAATAAATAAATCAATCAATTAATATTAACAGTTCACAAATTTAATCAGGTCTGTCAGTAAAAATGAAATACATATATATATATATTATAATAAAATAGATTTCGTTTTATCCAACGATCCCAATACAGGTAAAGAGTTTAAAGTGAAAGTTTAATTACCTTTTACAGGAGCACAAGATATCAGAGGATCTCCAGTTTGACCAAATGGACACGAACATATTAGGGCATGACTGATAACTCTACAGTCTGCATTATATCCGCAGCTTCCTGGGCAGGGATCTTTGCATTTTTGGTTAACACATGCTAAGTTGCTCGGGCATTCTGAATTGCTAATGCATTCCGGTCGGCAATTAGGTGGACCGCCGATGTAATCTGGTTGGCATGTGCACGAGGGCGATTCACCAATCACTTTACACACTGAGTAGGGACCACAAGGCGACGGCGTGCATGGGTCAACCGGTGGCAGTGGAGTAGAAACTGAAATATAACAAAAGCAGTTATATAATAGAATATTTTAACTTATGTGCGTTGAAACTATTATAATGTGTATCGAAATAATCAATAATGGTCGACAAGATTTGGACATACCTATTGGACTGCAATGCGCAAATGGATCCCCAGTATATTGTTGTGGACATGAACAGATTGGGTTATGATTGACCACTTCACACCTTGCTCCGTAACCGCAGCTACCGATACAAGGATTTATACACTTGTGATTGTTGCACGCTTCGTTCAGAGGACATTCTGCGCTGATTGTACATTCTGGCCTGCAAGACGGGGGACTACCGATATACGTTGGCAGACACGAGCAAACGGCTTGGTTGTTTATTGCGCGACACTGGCTGTTGGGGCCGCATGGGCTTGGATTACAAGGTTCAACGTGCATAACTGAAAATAGAACAAGACATTACCAAACAATCTTATATTAATAGCTAAGTTGCTGAATATTTTAAGTTTATGTCAAGACCTAAAAGTATCGTTTAGTACACAATAACGAGCTAGCTAACTAACCTTCGTAGGTATGACATTCGACGAACGCGTTTCCTGTTGTTCCTTCAGGGCAAGTGCATATTGGGATATGATTGTAAACATTACATTGCGCAGTTGGGGCACATGTTCCAGGACATGGGTTTATACACTTATTTCCTGAACAAACTTTGTCTAACGAACAATCCATGCTTGTTAAACATTCTGGTTTACAGCCGAAATAAGGATCTCCTTGGTAGTCACTGAAGCATGTACATACTCCATCTCTGCATTGTGCATTAAATCCACATGGTGACGGATTGCAAGGATCTGCTGGAATTTCATCTGAAATTGAATAAAGTAAGTAAAGTAACTTCATCAAGTTTCTTGAAAATTTCACTTGGCAGTACTTGGGCACACGCTTTTTCGACTCATAGACGTTTAAACTTTAAATAATCGTATGGTCTTACCTTCTAACGGTTGCAGCTTTGAACAGAGAGTGAACGGATCTCCTGTAAATCCTTGAATACAGGAGCAGGCGGGAACGTGTAAAAATACTGAACATACAGCGTTCCGTCCGCAGCTACCCGGACATGGATCACGACATCTCAGGTTGATACAGGCTTTGTCTGAAGGACAGTCTTGGTTTATAGCGCATTCTGGTCGACAGTTTGGTGGAAGTCCCTGATAGTCGGGCATACATGTGCACGACGGAGCGTCATTGACATTGCGGCAGATGGCATTCTCACCACAAGGGCTCGGCACGCACGGGTTCGCAATAAATTCTGGTAGATGCTGTATAGGCGCTGAAATGGAAAATTAAATGTTATGTAGGAAGAAAATATTTACATGTAAAAATAAATATTAAAAAGCTTTAGTTAAACTTACGTTGAGAGTAACAGCGTGTAAACGGATCCCCAACGAAGCTTGGACTACAAGAACATATAGGACTGTGATTGATAACTCTACAGACTGTATTCAATCCACAATGGCCAGGGCAGGGGTCAGAACATTTTTGGTTGATGCAAGCTTTCTCTTTGGAACATTCAGAACTAACTGTACATTCCGGTCTACAACCAGGAGGAGAACCGATATAATTTGGCATACAAGAGCACACACTTTGTCCGTTAACGGCACGACAAATACTATTCGGTCCGCATGGATTTGGTACGCACGGAGTTGTGATTTCTGGAATTGGTTCTGAAATGAAAACAATAAATTACAATGCTTTATCAGTCCAATCTTTATTACTTTTAACGGAATGGCCATTTACCAACTTTTAAACATCAAACAACTTTTATGATCGTGATGCCTACCTCTTAATATGTCACATCTTATGTATGGATCCCCACTGTATCCACTTGGGCAGCTACATGACGGGAGATGGTTAACAACACTACACATTGCCAATGGTGCACACGTTCCAGGGCAAGGATCTTGACATTTGTTACGGATACATGATCTGCTAGGAACACAGTCTGTATTTACTGTGCATTCTGGCCTACATCCTTCGTAGGGGTTGCCAATGTAATCAGGTAAACATGAACAAGAACCAGCGGCATTATGTTCTCTGCACTCAGCGTTCGGTCCGCAAGGCGACGGCTCACATGGTGTAGCTTTTTCAGGGTAAATGTCATGTTGTTGATAACAATTAGAGAATGGATCTCCAGTAAAGCCATTATCACAGAAACACTGAGGAGAGTGACTTATTGTTCTGCATTGAGCGTTGAATCCACATGCATTGACGCAGGGATCTGCACACTTTTGATTGATACATGCTTGATTAGAAAGACATTCACTGTTACTAGAACATTCAGGTCTGCAATACGGTGGTGAGCCAAAGAAGTTTGGCATACAAGTACAAGAGGGTGTCCCTGAGATTTCTTTGCATATAGAATTAGGTCCACATGGCGACGGCGTGCAAGGTGTTATATCAATACTTGGCGCTCCTAAAATAAAAACATGTTATTGATAAAGTATTTTTTACGACAGATAACAATTTCGCAAATGGGTCTGACACTTTGTCACTTTGTCTTTGCCTATCTCTACTAGGTCTAGACAACTAAAAAGTACTTACTGTATGGAACGCATCTTGTAAACGGATCCCCTGTATATTTGGCTGGACAAGTACAAATAGGATTATGTTTCACGACGTTACATTTTGCTGCAATGCCACAAGACCCAACGCACGGGTCAATGCATTTCTGATTACTACATGCTCTGTTGAGTGGGCAGTCGGAACTGACCACACACTCTGGTCTACAAAGAGGTGGGCTTCCAAGGTATCCAAGGACACAGGAACATACTGCTTGCCCGTTGATTTCTCTACATTGACTGTTGGGTCCGCAAGGAGACGGAATACACGGATTCGTTACGATGGGTACTGTAAAAACAAAAAAAGTGCGTTTAAAATTTTAATCATGATTCCAAATAATTAATTAAAAAAAATTATAATAATAAAAATATATATTAATAATATATATTTAAAAATATAATTTATATGTGTTATTTAATTAAATAAAGGAAATAATAATTTAGTTTACATAAAATACACTGTTTGACGTACCTTGAATAGGTTCACAATTGTAAAATGCGTTACCAGTCATGCCTTGAGGACAACTGCACATAGGCACATGATTTATAACATCACAAACTGCGTTGGGAGCACATGTGCCTGGACAAGGGTCGACGCATTTGTTGCGGACACAAGCTTTATCACGCGGACAATCAGAGCTTAGCACGCATTCAGGTCGACAGCCAACGTAAGGATCTCCTTGATGCTCTTCTACACAAGAACATAATCCATCTTTACATATAGCATTTGATCCGCAAGGTGATGGGTTACATTTGTCGATAATCTCTGCTTCTGTAAATGAGGTGAGAAAAATTCAATGAATAAACATAATTATGTAGGTATAGATAGAAAAATGATTTTTAAGAGGTCTCACTTATGGAATGGTTGAAAAAATAAATAAATAGCCCTGCGGTTTAATGAAATATATTGAATTCTAACGTACCTAACGGCTTAGGCGAGCATACGGTGAAGGCATCGCCAGTGTAACCATCCGGACACGTACATATGGGAGTGTGCCGTGACACTGTACACAACGCCGCCACGCCGCATGAGCCAAGGCACGGGTCCCGACACTTCTGCTGAATACATGCTTGAGAAGTAGGACATTCTGCGTTTAACGTACATTCAGGTCTGCAGTTAGGTGGACTTCCAACGAAATTAGGCATACACGTGCAAGAAGGCACATTTCGTAACTCTTGACAAATCGAGTTGGGGCCACATGGAGATGGAATGCACGGGTTTCTGTATGGTTCTAAGACTGCATTTGCCACTGGCGCTAAAAATAAAACAATAATGTTATTTTCATGTCATGTGCTAAAATAAAAATATGTCATATTTTTTTGATAAAAAAGGGCGCTAACTTACGTGGTATTGGGTTGCACCTACTGAAAGGATCACCAGTGTATCGAGACTTGCATGTACAAATAGGGCTGTGGTTAATTACTTTACATTCCGCGTTTGTACCACATGCATTTATACATGGGTTCTCACATTTCTGATTTATGCATGCTTGTTCTCTCGGGCATTCTGCGCTTGTGACACATTCTGGGTGACATCCTGGTGGTGCTCCTATGTAGTTGGGTAAACATGAGCATACTGCTTGCTTGTTTACCTCCTGGCAACGGCTGTTTGGCCCACAGGGTGACGGTCGACAGACATCAATCGGTATATCCAAGATTTCTATAATAATATTCAATTATTAAAATAATATAATTTACGATTATTGGTAATTAACAAGTAAATGGGAAGGTAAACTTACGTTCAGGAGTACAATATCTAAATGGATCTCCTGTATAACCTCTTTGGCAGGAGCATGATGGAGCATGGTTGACCACTTGGCACAAGGCATTGGGCGCACAAGCACCCGGACAAGGATCTTGACATTTCGTTTGGAGGCAAGCTTTGTTTGATGGACAGTCTGTGTTTATAATACACTCAGGTTTGCAGCCTTCATAGGGATTGCCAAAGTAGTCTGGTGAACATGTGCATGATCCTGCTCCATTGTATTCTTTGCAAATAGCGTTGGCTCCACATGGGGAGGGTTGGCAAGGAGATGTAATCTCTTGGATTATATCAATTCTATGACATTCTACAAATGGATTGCCAGTATGTTCAGCCATGCAGGAACACGACGGAGAGTGGCTTAGTACGTGGCATTGAGCGTTTGTACCACAGGAACCAATACAAGGGTCAGCACATTTCTGATTTATACAAGCGAGTTGGAGAGGACATTCAGAATTACTAATACATTCTGGTTTACAGTAAGGCGGTGACCCTACGAAGCCACTGAGGCATGAACATGAAGGTGCACCTGACGTTTCCTTGCATAATGAATTTGGTCCACATGGTGATGGAAGACAAGGGTTTACGGGCTCTGGGTTAAATTCTTGAATAATACATCTGACGAATGGGTTTCCGGTGTACGATAGTGGGCACGAACAAATG
This sequence comes from Luperina testacea, assembly GCA_927399505.1. NCBI lineage: Eukaryota > Metazoa > Arthropoda > Insecta > Lepidoptera > Noctuidae > Luperina > Luperina testacea. Next base: position 11,500,751 of record OV656758.1, read on the forward strand.
GGATTATGGTTAATCACTTGACATTTTGCTTCAACGCCACATGCTCCTTGACACGGATTAACACATTTCATATTGCTGCAGGCTTCATTAGGCAAACAGTCTGTGCTAACAGTACATTCGGGCCGGCAGGATGGTGGACTGCCCTTGTAACCGCTAAGGCACGAGCATACAGCTTGATTGTTTATTTCTCTGCATTGACTATTAGGTCCACACGGACTTGGTTGACAGGGTTGCGTATGTACAACTGAAAAAACAATATTACAATTACGCGACGATAGAACATTTCAAGAGGTAAAATGAGTTAACAGTGGAATTAAAATTGTTTTGTTACCTTCAGCGGGCGAACATTGTATAAATGCATTCCCTGTCATACGTTCTGGGCACCGGCACATCGGAATATGATTGATTACTTCACATATAGCGTTAGCTGCACACACCCCACTGTTACATGGGTTTACACATTTATTCCGTAAGCATGCTTTATCTTGTGGACAGTCTGAACTAAGGACGCATTCAGGGCGGCATTCATAGTATGGATCTCCTTGATATTCTGGTAGACACGAACATTCCCCATTGTCACAAACTGCATTTGCACCACAAGGTGATGGATTGCATAAATCAACTTCATCATGAGGTATTTCTGTAACACAAGTGATATTGTAAGTAAGTACCTACCTTATGACAAGTCAACCACAATGAGAGCCTTGACCTTTATTTTTGGACATTACTATAAAAACTCACCTTGAAGTTTACACTCAGTAAAGGCATCCCCGATGTAATTGTCAAGGCAGGTGCAAATGGGCGTGTTTTTCTTAACAATACATTGAGCGTTTAGACCACATGAGCCTGGGCAAGGGTCTCTGCACTTCTGATTAATACAAGCTAAGTTACTAGAGCAGTCGGCGTTAATGATACATTCGGGGCGACAACCTGGTGGAGCCCCTATGTAATTGGGAAGGCAAGTGCAAGACGGTATACTACCGATATCTCGACATTCACTAAATGGTCCACAAGGCGACGGTAGGCAAGGATTCTTTGGTGATTCTTGAACCAGGGCAGTTATTGTTATTTGGTAGCATCTACTGAATGGATCTCCAGTAAAACCATCTCTGCAAGAGCATATTGGACTGTGGTTGATGACGAGGCATTTCGCATTAAGTCCACATTGCCCAACACATGGGTCAGTGCATTTTAGTGCCACACATGCCTTATTTGAAGGGCATTCAGCACTGACAACGCATTCGGGTCTGCAGTTTGGCGGAGCGCCTCTGTAATCTGATAAACAAGTACAAACAGCTTGATCATTTACTACTTTGCATGCACTATTTGGCCCGCAAGGGGATGGCGAACAAGGATCTGTCGGCGGTTCAATATCTGAAAATAATAAATACACGATGCTTAATGGAATTGGCATTTAATAAAGACAAATGCTACTGGTAATTAATTCGTAGGTATTACTTACTTTGCACGAGAATACAATGATGGAAAGGATTGCCGGTGTATCCACTATTACATGTGCAAATTGGAGCGTGGTTCACCGTCTGACATTGAGAGTTGGTACCACAAGTGCCCAGGCAAGGATCTTGACATTTATTTTGTTGACAAACTCTGTTTGAAGGACAGTCTGTATTTACTGTGCACTCTGGTCGACACCCTTCATAAGGATTACCGAAGTACCCAGAGGAACAAACACAGGAGCCAGCGTTATTACGTTCTTTACAGATCGCATTGCTTCCACACGGAGAAGGAGTACAAGGTGTAGGTCGCTCTGTCGGTGCCACGTCATGTTGTACGTTACAATACACGAACGGGTCTCCAATGTATCCTTGAGGACATACACAATTAGGAGTATGACTGACGACTCGGCATTCTGCCATGGAACCGCACGCTCCCGCACAAGGATCATTGCACTTGTTGTTTATGCAAGCTAAGTGGTTCGGACATTCGCTGTTACTAGAGCATTCTGGTCGACAGTTCGGTGGCGATCCAACAAACTCAGCCATACAAGAACATGATGGTATTACTTCATCGATAGGTTCACAAACTGAATATGGTCCACAAGGTGAAGGCAAACAAGGATTTATTTGCGCCGGTATTTCAAGTGCTGAAAAATATTAAGGAATTTTAACATCTGTTGAAAACAAGATAAAACATTTTTAAGTTTTTCTCCCGTTTTCTACTTACGTTTTGGTACGCATCTCGTAAACGGATCACCAGTGAATTCATTTGGGCACGAGCAAATAGGATTGTGATTTACAACTTCACATAGAGCTGCAACTCCACAAGCGCCAGTGCAGGGATCAATACATTTATAATTATTGCAAGCTTTGTTAAGTGGACATTCTGCGCTGGTAGTACACTCTGGTCGGCAAGTTGGAGGATTTCCTGAATATCCAGGTATACAGGAACAAACAGCTACTTTGTTTACTTCTCGACATTGACTGTTCGGACCACATGGACTTGGATTGCATGGATTTGAAGGCAGAGGCGCTGAAAATAATACCAAATATTAGACAATCAGATAAATAATATGAAGAGCTCAAAATTTTTAACGCATGACGCCTCGTGAAGAAACATCGAAATAAAAAATATAAATTTAAAATACCTTGAAGGATACTACACGAAACGAATGAATTTCCAGTATATCCGGCAGGACAACTGCACATTGGTATGTGGTTAAAAACTTCGCACACAGCATTAGCTCCGCAAGTGTCCGGGCATGGTTTCACACATTTCTTTCGTACACATATCTGATCTTTTTGACAATCTGCGCTGATAGTACACTCTGGGCGACAGCCCACATAAGGGTCGCCGTGATACTCCGGCAGGCATGTACAATCTCCGTTGTGACATTGTGCGTTAGAGCCGCAAGGTGATGGATTGCACAAATCAAGCGGAGTAGTGTCTAAAACAGAAGTATAATATAATGCTTAAAGCAACAGTAAACATTATAGATCAAGTAGTTACAAGAATTTTTTACCCATTTCATTACATTGAAATGAGTAAAAATTTAATAATATTGAGTTCATGAAATCATCATCATCTGCTTAGCTTTTCTCAACTATGGGGTCGACTTCCAGTCTAACCAGATACAGCTGAATACCAGTATTTTACATGGAGCAACTGCTTATCTATTGATTTCATTAAATATAAATAAATATGATTTATCACCCACCTTTTAAGGGTTCTACGATGCATGCAGTAAACGGATCTCCCTTATAACCTTCGAAACAAGTGCAGATCGCCAGGTGGTTCATCACTGAACAGCGTGAGTTTTGTCCACACGAGCCAAGGCAAGGGTCTTTACACTTCTCGTTAATACATGCCAATGAACTAATACAATCTTGATTTGTGACACATTCAGGACGACAACTTGGTGGACTACCGATGTATCCCGGAGAGCAAGAACATGAAGCTTGACCTCCAAAGTTACGGCAAGTCGCGAAAGCACCGCACGGTGACGGCACACATGGATCCTTGTTCTCGTCTAGAACTGGCTGAGGCACTGAAATATAAGGGGCGGATACTTAATACCCCTTGGGTTTTTACATATTTTATTGATAAAAATGAAAAACAAATTAGTTTTGACTGGCTATTTACCTGGTTTTGAGTAACATCTAGTGAATGGATCACCGGTCAGACCAGTACTACAGCTACAAATAGGGTTATGATTAAATACCCTACATTCTGCTCTTTGACCGCAGGGGCCTGGACATGGATTCACACACTTTTGGTTTATGCACGCTTTATCTGAGGCACAATCCGAGTTCATTACACATTCTAGTTTACAAGCGGGCGGCTCGCCAAGGTAATTAGGTAAACAGCTGCACGTGGCCTGGCTATTTATCTCCCGACACTGGCTATTTGGTCCACATGGATTTGGAAAGCATACATTTACTGGAGTTGTATGTTGCACTGGAAATAAATAAATGTATTACATAATAATATATACTTTAAAAGTTGCAAAACTACGCCAGAAAGTAATGAAACGTTAAAGGTACTCACGAGGAATGGGGTTGCACCGCCGGTAAGCATCGCCTGTGTAGCCTCCTATGCACGTACATGTCGGAGCATGATGTACCGTAGCACATTCAGCGTTGATGCCACAGGTACCCGGACAAGGATCTTGGCATTTGTTTCCAATACAAGCTCTGTTTCCTGGACAGTCTGAGTTACTTACACATTCTGGGCGACAGCCTTCATATGGATTTCCAAAATACCCTTCATTACAAATACAGGATCCAGCCTTGTTTTGTTCTCTGCATACCGCATTGGGTCCACAAGGTGATGGAGAGCATGGAGTTAATAGCTCATTCACGCTTTGCAGTGCGCATTGTGAAAATGGATCACCGAAATAACCTTGTGGACATACGCACATTGCCGAGTGACTGACTACACGGCACTCGGCATTTGCTCCACACGCCTGAACGCATGGGTCTCTGCACTTTTGATTAACACATGCCAACTGTGGCGAACATTCGCTATTACTTATACATTCCGGTTTACAGTAGGGTGGTTGGCCCTTATATTCTGGCAAGCAAGTACACGATGGGCTTCCGTTAATTTCTTTACAAATCGAATTTGGTCCACATGGTGAAGGCTGGCATGGGTTGATTTCTAGAGGCGGCGCATCTAAAAATAGCATAAATATGATTTTGTTAATAATCTATAAATAAACGTTTTAAAAATATTCAAATTGCTATAAATATAACATTTACTTGAAACAAAACTGCACTCCACGAACGGATCACCGGAGTGAGCTGCAGGACATGCACAAATAGGATTGTGGTTGACTACTTCGCAGGTGGCCCGCAAGCCACAAGTTCCGATGCAAGGGTTCACACATTTCTGTTTATTACAAGCTTGGTTTTGCGGACACTCTGCGCTAACTACACATTCCGGTCGACAGGCTGGCGGTACGCCCAAATACGTTGGCAGACAAGAGCACACAGCTTGGTTGTTAATTTCACGACATTGACTGTTGGGGCCACAAACTGGTGTGCTGCACGGACTTTGGAGTGGTGCTTCTGTAAAAAGCAACGTTATTATTCAAATATACGAAGAATAAAAAAAAATAACATGGTTCTTTTGATATTGTTAATATAATTACCTCTTATAGGATTGCATAAAACAAAAGCATTCCCGGTAAAACCATTGTTGCAACTGCACATGGGGATATGATTTACCACTTGACATACGGCATTTTGGCCACATGCTCCAATGCACGGGTCAACACATTTTCTTTGCACGCATGCTTTAGACTGATCACAATCGGTACTAAAAACGCACTCTGGTCGGCAATTGAAGTATGGATCTCCATGATATTCTGGTAAACATTGACATTGACCATTTATGCACTCTGCATTGGGCCCACAGCGTATATTTGTGCAAGCATCCACAACTGTCTGTTCAACTGAAACAAATTGTATAATTAATATATAGCTTAATTTCAAAGAAAGTATTTCACTATATAAACGCAAGGTATTTTGGCAAAAGTAATAAATACCTTCTAAAGGCTTCGGCCTGCAGCTGGTGAATGGATCACCGACATACCCGTCGATACATGTACAGATTGGAATATGATTAAGAACGCTGCATACAGCCGATACACCACATGACCCCGGGCAGGGGTCTTGGCACTTGGAATTGATGCATGCTCGGTCACTTTGGCAATCCGGATGTATAGTGCATTCTGGGCGACAATTCGGTGGGCTGCCAATGAAAGAAGTAAGGCACGAGCATGATGGTGTATTGCCGACATCTCTGCACTCTGAATTTGGACCACAAGGCGATGGAACACAGGGATTCCTTACATCGTCAGGGACAGTCTCGTCTGTAAAGAAATCGAGGTAAGTTTGTATTGGTACATAAATACATAATTATGTAGATAGGTATAGGTATCTTCTGTATTCTATATTTTTTATAACGATAATTGTATATCTATATTACATCTATACATATTATAAATTGAAGTAGCTTTTTTTCACTAAGTCGTAAAAATCGTTCGCAGCAGGGGCTGATCGCTGTATAGCACCTAATAATGGGGGACACAATTATGTTTTAGAAATAGTATTTTTTAATTATATTCCTTAAACTGTGTCTAATATCCCTTCCTTTCTAACTGTATAGTTATTAAAAAAAAATTAAGTAACTAAGCAAAATCATAGAACTTACATTTAATAGGAGTGCAGCGTGTAAACGGATCGCCGATGAATGACGACTTGCACGAGCATATCGGGCTATGGTTGATTACTTTGCAGTTAGTATTTGTACCGCAAGGTCCAGGACAAGGATCGACACATTTCTGTTTGATACAAGCTTTATCTTGCGAACATTCGGAGCTTACGACACATTCTGGCCGACAGTTTGGTGGGGAACCCACGTACTCCGGCAAACACGAACATACTGCTTGAGTGTTGACGACCCTACATTGACTGTTTGGTCCGCATGGTGAAGGAGAACACACGTCGATTGGTGTGGAAACTGGTGCAGATTCTAGAATAAAGGCAAAAACAGTTTAGGAATATGTGTGAATAACTGTTTGTTATTATCAATAACATAGGTAACTATAGTCTGAATCGTACCTTGGTAAACGCAATATCGGAATGGATCTCCGGTATAACCATTAATACATGTGCACAGAGGGGCATGATTTACAACTTGGCATTCAGCATTGGTGCCACAACTACCCGGGCAGGGATCGCCGCACTTGTTGCTGATGCAAGCTCTATTCGAAGGACAGTCAGTGTTTACGACGCATTCCGGCCGGCAACCTTCGTATGGGTTTCCTATATAACCCTCCAAGCATGTACATGACCCTGCGTTATTTCGTTCCTTACACATGGCGTTAGCTCCACACGGTGACGGCGAACAAGGAGTAGCGACATTTTCTATATACAATGGCTCTTGAACACAGTCAAAGAACGGATCTCCAGTAAATCCATACGGGCAGAGGCAAATAGGGGAGTGACTTACAACCTTACACTCCGCATTTCTAGCACAAGCACCTTCACATGGATTTTTGCATTTGTTATTGATGCATGACAGGTGGTTGGAGCACTCTTCGTTACTTGTACACTCCGGTCTGCAATAAGGAGCTTGACCGTGGTACCCTTCCAGACAAGTACAAGATGGTGCTTCATTTACTTCTCTACATAACGAGTTGGGTCCACAAGGCGACGGCTGACATGGGTTTACTGGTTCTGGCAAACGATCCGCTGCAACAAACAAAGGATAATCTAAACAACGGTGGAATCGTAACTATAAAAGCGTTGATTTGATAAAATATTTTTGCATTTGATAGCCCAATTCTTGAGGAAGGCTATTTTACATCACGCTTTGACTCTTAGGAGCAGTGCGAAAAAAAACAAAGTCAGAAATAACCATAAGCGAAAACGAAGTAAAAGCAGGACAAGAACCGCGGGGAGAATAAATTATAGAATTAGTTTTTGTACTTACGCAATCTGAAGCATCGCGAAAATGGTTCTCCGGAATAAAATACTGGACATGTACAAATTGGATTGTGATTGACTACTTTACACTCAGCGTTTACACCACAAGAACCAACACATGGATCGATACAGCGTTGGTTGCTGCAAGCTTGGTTGAGCGGACATTCAGCGCTTATGGTGCACTCAGGCCTACATGCCGGAGGAGCCCCGATGTTGTTTGGGGCGCATGAGCAGGCCGCTTGGCCGTTGACTTCTCTGCATTGACTGTTAGGTCCACATGGCGATGGTTGACACGGGTTTGAAACTACTGGTTCTGTAAATAATATAGGTAAGATAATACTTAATTTCTTGTCTTTTTGTTCCATAAAATTTAGTAATTTATTTAATTTTAAAGACATTCCGTTGTGAGAATATTTTTAAATTCTCTCTTACCTAACACAGGTCGACATTCGACAAATGCGTTGCCAGTCATACGCTCCGGACAGCTGCACATCGGAATGTGGTTGACAACGCTACACACAGCTGTTGTCGCGCAAGTGCCTGGACAAGGATCCATACATTTGTTTCGGATACAAGCCTTGCTGCGGTCGCATTCTGAACTCTGCACACATTCTGGTCGACATCCAGTATACGGGTCTCCAATAAACTCCGGAAGGCAGCTACATTGTCCGTTATTACATTCTGCATTGTTTCCACAAGGTGACGGATTGCAAGGATCGTCATTTTCTATAAATGGAAAAGTTATTGTTAAATAAAAGCATGATTATCTTAACATCAGAACTAGGTAACTAAAATTATGGAAACAAATTATTAAATTACCTTTAAGTGGGATAAGATTACATTGGGTAAACGCATTGCCAGTGAAACCTTCAGCACAAGAACAAATAGAAATATGTTTGATGACTTGGCAGTTAGCGTTTAATCCACAAGAACCGGGACATGGGTCTCTGCACTTTTGATTTATGCAAGCTAGGTTGCTAGCACAATCTTCATTGATCGTACACTCTGGTCTACAATTTGGAGGACTGCCTTCAAAGTTCGGTAAACATGAACAAGATGGGTTCCCACGTAGGTTTTGACATTGTGAATTAGGTCCACACGGTGATGGAACACACGGATCTCTTTGAGGTTCTAGAGGCTGTTCTGGAACTACAAAAAAAAAACAAAGATTAAAGACATCGTAAATAATTATGCCAAAAAAAATAGTCAATCATTATGGTAAATTAACAAATGACTTGTTATAGGAAGATTAAGCGTAATTGTCTTACCTGTAAGTATATAGCAACTGGAGAATGGATCGCCAGTGTATCTAGTTTGACAAGTACATATGGGACTATGATTGATGACTCTACAGTCTGTGTTACGTCCACAAGGTCCTGGGCAGGGAGAAATACATTTCTGACTCTGACATATTTTGTCTGCGGGGCATTCAGCACTCACGACACATTCAGGCCTACAGTTTGGTGGTGACCCGCGGTACTCAGGTAAGCATGAGCATGCACTCTGACCATTTGATACTCGACACTGGCTGTTAGGACCGCAAGGAGACGGTTGACATGGGTTAACCGGTACATCTTCATGTGCTGTAAATATAAAATAGAATAATATAAAATTACAAATAAACTATATAGATACCTATTTAATTATAATTCTCAGATCCTAAGAATAAAATAAATGACACTTACGTTTTAAAATACATTGTGTGAACGGGTCGCCGACGTAACCAAATCGGCATGTACACAAAGGCGAATGATTGACTACTTGACAATCGGCATTTACAGCACAAGTGCCTGGGCAGGGGTCTATACATTTATTTCTTGTACACGCTTTGCTACTTGGACAGTCAGAGTTTACTAAGCATTCTGGGTGACAAGCTTCATAGGGATTGCCAAAGTATCCAGTAACACATACACATGCGCCGGCTCCAGCTTGTTCCCTACATTCCGCGTTTGAGCCACAAGGTGATGGCGTGCACGGCGACACCGGGTAAATGGGTGCCAGAGCCGTTACAGTACATTGCACTGCTGCGTCACCTGCATACCCCTCGGGACAGATGCAAATAGGCGTATGGCTAACGACTCTACAGTCGGCGTTGGTACCGCATGCTTGTGTGCAAGGATCTTGACATTTTCTGTTTATGCAAGCCATTTGTGGAGCGCATTCGCTATTAGCAACACACTCAGGGCGACAATTCGGTGGTGCTCCTATAACGTCAGGTTGGCATTGACATGAAGGAATAGACCCGCCAGTTTGTTGACAAATAGAATTGGGCCCACATGGGGATGGCTGACACGGATTTACCGGTATCAGAGGTTCATCAGCAGCTATAACAAAAATAAATTTAAAAGGTAATGCACCTGTATCGATTGAGGATAAAAAAAGAAACAAATTGTTCAGAATGAGCCACTTACGCATTTCTCTGCATCTCGTAAACGGATCTCCGGTCATTCCTGATGGGCACGAGCAAATAGGATTGTGGTTAACTACTTGACATTTGGCTGCCACACCACACGTTCCTTGACAAGGGTTTATACATTTCTGGTTGCTACAGGCTTTATCAAGTGGGCAGTCGGAACTCGCCACGCACTCTGGGCGACACGACGGAGGAGCCCCGCGGAACCCAAGCAAACAAGAGCACACTGCTTGTTCATTAAACTCTCTGCATTGACTGTGTGGGCCACACGGGCTCGGCTGGCAAGGATTCGATGGAATTATTTCTGTAAAAATGATTAGTTATTTTAGTTTACAAAAGTCACATATCATATTAACTATATTTTTATATTAAATTAACGCCTTTATTTATAAACGTTGCTTAAAGTCAAGAGACGTTTAATCGTCAAAATACATGGTTAAGCAGACATGAATCACAGATTAAATTTAACCGACATTTATAATTTTATAAATTTACCCTTGTCGTTTTATTATAAAACGTGTGCTAACTTTAGGACTAGCCTAAACCTGCGAGACAATTACTGTATTTTAAACTTTATTCTGACGAACGTAATTTTCTTAATGCAAAATTGACAACTTAGACTCGGGTTTCACGTCAGTTTCTGTAATAGCAACTTTAACTTTTTCCGATTATAGTTCGAAATCTAAAAATGGCTTGATGGTTTAAACCTGTGTCTAAAGATAAACCTTGTTTTGTAATAAGGCAGTTATAGTTTTGGAAGATTTCTGTGTCCTCACCTCGCACTGGATTACATTGTATGAACGCGTTACCAGTAGTTCTAGCTGGGCACGTGCACACTGCCATGTGGTTTACAACTTCACAATTGGCATTAGTGCCACAAGTGTTTATACATGGGTTGACACATCGGTTTCTAACACATGCTTTATCCATGGGACATTCGGAACTTATCGTACATTCGGGACGGCATTCAAAATACGGATCACCATTATATTCAGGTATGCAAGTACAAACTCCATCGTTACAAACCGCGTTAGGCCCACATGGCGATGGGTTACACAAGTCTGCTACAACAGGTTCTGGAAATTAAAAAAACACATTACATCATGAATGTGTCATCATGTCTACAGACTATTTGGACTACAATTTACGTTTAATATTACAATTCAATATAGCACGAGTATTGCTTACCTATGTTCGGTTTTATGGAACAACTTTGGAATGGGTCACCAATATAACCATCAAAGCAAGTGCATATAGATACATGGCCTTGCACTCTACAATTAGCGTTTACTCCACATGAACCTGGACAGGGATCTACACATTTTTCATTAATGCATGCCAACTCATTGGAACAGTCTGTGTTAATAGTGCATTCTGGACGACAATTTGGTGGACTGCCCATATATTGTGGCAAGCAGGAGCACGACGGTGACCCTCCCGCATCTCGACATTGAGAGAATGGCCCGCACGGTGACGGTAGGCATGGATTCGTAGGTACAACATCCAGAACTAAAATAAATATTTTCATATTTAATTAAAAGCGTTCAAATAATGTATAAAAACCTAAATTAGCAAATTGAGGGCAATAAATACCTGGTGCTCTATAACATCTACTGAATGGATCCCCGGTATACTGCGGACGACACGAGCATATAGGACTATGATTAATGACTTTGCATTCTGCATTTAATCCACAGGCACCTTCACAAGGATTTTTGCATTTTCGTTGAATACATGCTTGTTGTTGATTGCACTCCGAGCTAACAATACATTCAGGTCTACATGCAGGTGGCGTTCCTAAATATTCAGGCTGGCATGTGCACACGGCTTGGTCATTTGATACTTTGCAAATGCTATTTGAACCACATGGTGACGGAGAACAAGGGTCTTTTGGTACAGCAGGAACTTCTAAAATTGAAAAGTGAAATCATTATTCATTCGTTCAACTTTATCTACATCCTGAAAGGGTATTTTATAAAATAAACTTACGTAATATTTCTTCGTAGCAATTTTGATAGGGACTTCCTGTCAGACCAGGCAGACATACACACGTGGGAGCATGATTGACGACATTGCATACAGCATTACGTCCGCATATATTGTTGCAAGGATTTTTACATTTACTTTGAATGCATGCTAAGTTCGTAGAGCAATCTGAATTAACAACGCATTCCGGACGGCATCCTTCATAAGGATTTCCAATATGATCTGGTAGACACACACATGCGCCAGCGTTTCTGTACTCTTTGCATATGGCATTTGAACCACACGGTGACGGTGAACAAGGGGCAAGAGGAACATCCATAATTTGACATCCTCTGAATGCATCCCCAGTGTACCCCGGAGGGCACAAGCATTGAGGAGAATGACTGACCACCCGGCACTCTGCTCCAGATCCACATGAACCAGGACAAGGATCTCGACATTTTTGATTTATACAAGCCATTTCATTAGGACATTCAGAATTAGATATGCATTCTGGACGACAGTTTGGTGGATTTCCCATAAAATCAACCTGACAAGCACACGATGGTGAACCGCCTACTTCTCTGCATACAGAGTTAGGCCCACAGGGTGAAGGTTCACACGGATTGACATAAGATGGTGGTTGAATATCTGCAATAGTAAAACATAAACAATTCAGTTAGTTAATCTGAGTCTAAAGTAGTAAAACTCGACTGTACAAAAATATTATTGGTTATACCTTCTAAAATGCATCTAGTAAACGGATCCCCGGTTAAGCCCGATGGACATGAGCATATTGGATTATGATTTATTACTTGACATTGAGCTCCTGATCCACAATTTCCTTTACAGGGATCGATGCATTGCTGATTGGAACAAGCTCGATTTAGTGCACATTCTGCACTCGATGTGCACTCCGGTCTACAAGTGGGCGGTGCGCCCATATATCCAGACAAGCATGAACATATGGCTTGACCATTGATTTCACGACACTGACTGTTAGGACCACATGGTGATGGATTACAAGGCTGTATACTTTCAACAACTCTGACTGGTCGACATTCAAGGAAAGCATTTCCTGAGTATCCTTTGGGACATGTACACATGGGTACGTGGTTAAAGACATTGCAAATGGCTTCTCTGCCGCATGTATTTACACAGGGGTCGACGCATTTGTTTCTTACACACGCTTTGTTGTGAGGACAGTCTGTGCTTACGAGACACTCTGGTCGACAACCATAGTAAGGATCCCCTTGATATTCAGGTAAGCACGTGCATACACCATCGTTGCATAAAGCGTTCGCACCGCAAGGCGATGGATTGCATAGATCAGTTTCCGTAACGGTTTCTGTAAAACAAGTTAATGGTACAATTTTGTTAACATACTTATTTTGTTTACATTTAATGTATTTTTTCCTTTACAGAAATCACTTTCTAACGGATATAATACCTATCAGAGAAATAACGTAAATAACTGTAAATTTTCATTTTCCCGACGTTTGAATACCGATATTAAAAGTGAACGGCAAAAATGTATAGGTAATGTACAACGTGCTTATACATTTTTTGCCGTTAATTTTATTATTGTTGTCCAATAGATGTATAGGTATGTTAATAATGCTAATTCCTACCAATATGTGTCATATTATTATAGGTAGGCATTAACGTGACTAACACGTTATCATGACATATAAACAAATCTTTCATCTCTCATGATTAGAAATAGCTGCTAAAGTAAACAGTGATGAATAAATTGACGAAAACCTATTATGAAAACATAATGATCACTGTAAATTTAAAAGTTTAGTATATTTACCGTCACTTTCTGGCTTTAGTTGGCAACGTGTAAACGGATCTCCTGTGTACTGTTCCAAACAGCCACATTGAGCAATATGGTTGAATACAGTGCACTGAGCGTTTATACCACAGGCTCCTGGACAAGGATCGCGACACTTTTCATTCATGCAGGCCTGGTTGCTGGGGCATTCAGAATTGATTGTACACTCAGGCCTACAGTTTGGTGGACTGCCAATATAATTGGGCTTACAAGCACACGAGGGAGCATTGCCAATATTACGACACTCTGCGTATAAACCACATGGTGCTGATAAACACGGATCTTGAGGTGGTACATTTAGTGGCGGCTGCGATACTGAAAATATGCAAATATGATTAAGGCGTTCAAGCGAAAATATTCTAGACAATAATATGTAATTCGTAAAAGTGCTTACTTTTAATTGGATAGCATTTTGTGAATGAATTTCCAGTAAGGCCTTGTTTACAGACACATATAGGGCTGTGATTGATTACATTACAGTTAGCGTTTTCTCCACATGTATTTTCGCACGGGTTTATGCACTTCTGGTTCGCACAAGCCAAATGTGAGGGGCATTCCGAGCTCACTACACATTCAGGGCGGCAGTTTGGTGGTGCACCTATGAAACTTGGCAAACAAGAGCATGCGGCTTGGCCCTTCACTTCTCTGCATTGACTGTTCGCTCCACATGGCGAAGGATTGCATGGATTCGTTTCGAGTACTAGTGCTGAAATTTTATTCAGTTAAGGTTAATGTTATTCTTTTTTAATATTTTGTACATGAACAATTAATTTAATGGGTATAAAATAATTGTATACTTACGTTCCTGCATAATATTACAATGGCTGAATGGATTTCCCGTATACCCTTGTTGACATAAGCATGTTGGCATATGATTATGCACTTGACACATAGCATTCGAGCCACATGTACCAGGACAAGGGTCGATACACTTCATTCTGGAACAAGCTCTGTTAAGAGGACAGTCAGAGTTGACGATGCACTCAGGTCGACATCCTTCATAGGGATTTCCTAAGTACTCGTCCAGACACTGACACGATCCAACACCTCTTTGTTCTTTGCATGCGGCGTTAGATCCACATGGGTTCGGATTGCAAGGCGTTAATACTTCAGTCTGGTCCATGATTGGCAAAGCGCTGCAATATGTAAATGGATCGCCCGTGTAACCTGTTCGACACAAGCACATGGGAGCGTGACTGACCACTCTACATTCAGAATTTGAACCACACGCGCCCAAGCATGGATCTGCACATTTTTGATTAAGGCATGCCGAGTTATAATCACATTCACTATTGCTAATGCACTCAGGTCGACAGTTAGGGGGTGTTCCCTTGTAACTTGGTAAACAAGCACAGATGGGGCTTTCGCCGCTTATCCTGCATATAGAATGCGGCCCGCATGGTGATGGTTCGCAAGGATTAACTTGTTCCTCTTCTTTAACTAAAATAAAAAAATATAATAAATTAGATCACAACTTCAGAAGGGCTAAGTTTGCGTTGATGATGTAAATCATAATTATTATTATGTATTATTTTTGTAAAAAAATAATACGAATGTAAGTAAATCACGTATGCGTGTAAAAATTTACCTATAACTATACACCTCACAAAAGGATCTCCGGTAAATGACGGTGGGCATGTACAAATTGGATTATGGTTGATAACATCACAAACAGCCGCTGTACCGCATGCTCCTACACACGGGTTTATACATTTTTGGTTGTTACAGGCTTCTTTAAGTGGACATTCCAGACTAACAACACATTCAGGTCGACATGTCGGAGGACTGCCACGATATCCAGGTACACAGGAACACACTGCTTGGCCATTTGATTGTTGACATCGACTATTCGGTCCGCATGGTGAAGGATTGCATGGGTTCGTGATAGACACTGCAATAAAAAAATATAATTATCAATTTGTGAAATATAAACTAATATATTTATAATATATATATATTTCAAAATATATTTACTCGCTGAAGGTCTGCACTCTATAAAAGCATTTCCGCTCATGCCTTTCTGACAAGAACACATTGGCACGTGGTTCATAACATCGCAGATGGCGTTCAGTCCGCAGGTTCCAATACAAGGATTCACACATTTGTTTCGTGAACAACCTTTGTCTAGCGGGCAATCTGTATTATACACGCATTCTGGTCGGCAGCCAAGATTAGGGTCACCGTGATAACCAACAATACATGAACAAACGCCATTGTTGCAGACGCTGTTCGGACCGCAAGGACTCGGATGACATGGATCACTTGGAACAGTCTCTGGTGCAACTAGAAATAATAATGTACATATAACTTTAATCATTAAGTAATTGTAACATGAAGGTAGCTATTATAAACGTGGATTGTATAGGGTGTAAAAGACCCATCACATAGCCGTTACCATTGAGCAAAAACTATTGCTGGGAAACCGCTTTTACTTTTGTTGGAGTTGAAATGGTATTTAAAGTTAATCTATAACAAATAAAACTGTTTTTCTTTAAAAAAAGTTGGAACTTTGACCTTCGATATCTCCTTAACCAGAAGGTTCCCAGGTATGGTCAAGTAAGAACAAAAAATGATCATAATGAAGGGAGTAAGTAGGGGTGACAGAGTATCGGCTTCATTACGCATCTTTTTACACCCATTATTTTCAATGTTTTGGCATTTGATATGATTTTCTATCAAAGAAACTATCTTTCAAACTTCTAAGACATTTTTGTCCACTAATGTACAAAGAATAAAAGTAAAATTAAAAATATTACCGGACACGGGCTTAGGACTGCACTGCCTAAATGGATCTCCAGTGAAACCTTCTGGGCAAAGGCAGACAGGAACATGATTGTTTACAAAACACTTGGCATATAGACCACAAGAGCCATCGCACGGGTTTCGACATTTTTCGGCTTCGCAAGCCCGATCACTCGGGCAGTCAGAATGGACGACGCACTCGGGCTTACAGTACGGCGGGGAGCCGACGTATGACGGCAAGCAAGAACATGAAGCTAATCCGTTATTATCTCGACATTCGGCGTATGAACCACACGGTGAGGGTACACAGGGATCTGAAGGAACTGCTACACTTGGAGATGTTTCTACAAAATAAATTAAATACAATTATTATGCGCCATACGATAAAAAAAAAGTAATAGGAATGTTTATGCCAACTTACGCAGTATTAGACTACACGTTGTAAACGCATTTCCAGAGTAACCCGACCGACAAGTACACACTGGACTGTGATTAATTACTTTGCATTCTGTATTTTGTCCACATGGCTTTGGGCAAGGATTAATGCATCGTTGATTAACACAAGCTCTATTCGATTTGCATTCAGAGTTCATCATACATTCTGGTTTGCAATTTGGTGGCGAGCCCATATAATTTGGAAGACATGAACAAACTGGTTGGTTGTTTATTTCTTTACAAATTGCGTTGATTCCACAAGGTGACGGATTGCATACATTTATAACTGCAATGTCGTTTTCTGAAAGGATGTTAAAACCTATGATTAAATATGCTCAGTCATGATGACAAATTATAACTTAAGTGACTACAAATATTTACCTCTTACGAGATGACAAATTGAGAGTGGAGTCCCAGTGTAACCCGGCTTGCAATTACACATTGGTTTATGGTTGGTGACATAGCAGTCAGCATTATATCCACAAACTCCCGGACACGGATCTACGCATTTGTTTCTGTTGCACGCCGAAACCAACGGACAGTCTGAATCAGCTAAGCATTCAGGTCTACAACCTTGGTAAGGGTCACCGAAATAATCAGGCAAACATGAGCATGATCCGGCGTTTCCTTGCACTTTACATTCGGCATTCGCACCACAAGGGGACGGTTCACATGGGTTTAGATATTCGACCTTTGACGGAGCTGAAATGTTTTTCAAATAGAATAAATTGACTTACCGATAAACATGTCAGTCACCGTAGAAGCACGTCCTGTTCCGAAGCGTTAGTTGAAGCTTGCTGGGCCTGGCGACGTTTAGTGACCTCCTTATTCCGGCTTCAGCGCCACTATCTCAAGCAGCGCCGTCCAAAAGCGGCTGTCATGGCGGACAGCCTAAGCTTTACTGTAAGTGCTAGGTTATCTCCGCGTGCTCCGTAGTCAAGCAAAAGGCATTATATCACATTAACAGTTATTTTTATAAAGTTATGTCCCTCCTGGAAGCGATTTATTGACCTATTTTTCATCGTATCGGCACCTACCGACCTGGTCCTAGGCTTATGTTGAAAGCATTTGCATAGGGGCTGTATTGATGTAATTGCCTTTAAACCAAGAGGCGGGCATGGTCACCACTCAGTCCCAAAGTAAGAACATCTATACAATCCTATGTTCATTAGTAAACCGTGTGAGGCGTGACCGCTAAGTTTATATTTTCTTACATGACAAGCACGTCATTTAAAGCATGAACAAATTATCACGCTTTGCCAAGCTGAGGGGTTATATGCATCTTAAGTGGTTGGTACATCAATTTCCCTAGAGCATTATTATACAACTTCCGTTTACCTTAATCCTAAAAAATATTTTAAGTGTAAAATTTGTACCTACCAAAACCCACATAATTATAATACATTTTTTTTTGACAATAATTTCATCATTTTTGATATTGAACCTAAACCTTTAAGGTGTTCGGTAAAACAGTAATTAAAAAGTGTCAAATATAATACAACATTGTATATGATGATTACCTTTTGGCTGTGAGCAGCCCTGGAAAGGATCGCCCTCTAGACCCGGTTCGCAGGCGCAGATCGCACGATGATCGACCACAGAACATATGGCTCGTGGGCCACAAGCTTGAACACACGGATCTTTACATTTCTGTGCGACACAAGCTAAAGCCGCTGGGCATTCAGCACTGATGGTACACTCTGGCCGACAGTTTGGTGGAGCTCCTATAAAACCTGGCTGACAGCTGCATGCTGGTGTTTCTCCGGAATTAAGGCAAAGTGAATTTGGACCGCATGGGGAGGGCTCACAAGGGTCGAGAGGCTGTGTCGGCGGTGCTACAAAACAAAAAGGTTTTAATCATAGCGACCTCGAAAAATGCAATAGGTATGCCATTTTAAATCACAAGACGATACACTATTTTATTACCTGGTTTCGGATAGCAATAAGAGAATGGATCTCCAGTATATTCTTCGTTACATGTGCAAATCGGTGAGTGAGCAATAACTTGGCAACGAGCGCCGCGCCCACAAGCTCCTTCACAGGGGTCGCGACATCTTCGATCAATGCAAGCTAATTGTAATTTGCACTCGGCGCTGACGAGGCATTCCGGTCGACAAGAAGGAGGAGATCCAATATGTCCTGTCTTGCATGAACAAGCTGCAGCACCATTTTGGCTTACTGTACATTCACTGTAGGAGCCACATGGAGACGGCGAACAAGGTGATATCGGGTCTATAAACATTTAAAATGATGATTTAAGAGGTAAATTCTTGGTAAAAAATGTATTCACTAATTGTGATTTAGTTTAACATATACTTTACCTTTTTGGATTTGAATTTGAGTGCACAAACTGAAAGGATCTCCCGAGGTGGCAGGAGAACAAGTGCATGATGGTATATGGTTATTGACTGAACATACTGCATTCGTTCCGCATGCACCTGGGCATGGATCGACACATTTGCCTCTTTGACATGTACGAGTCGGGGAACACTCGCCATTAGTACTGCATTCAACTCGACAACCTACATAAGGATCTCCAAAATATTCAGGCAGGCAGGAGCAAGCTCCTGCATCACAAATAGCATTACCACCACAAGGAGATGGATTGCAAGGATCCGGTGAAGTTGGAGGAGACTCTGCAAAATGGAAAAAGTGACGTTAGACATGCGTTTGAGCCATATGATCGAAAAATAGGGTAGATTTCACAACAAGGAGGTTCTAAATACATACCTATCACCTCCGTACATTGTATAAATGGATCACCAGAATAACCAATGGGGCAGCTACAAATAGGTATTTGGTCATGTACGCGACATTCAGCTCTAAATCCACAAGAACCTTCACATGGATTTCTACATCTTTCAGCGATACACGCCTGATGCGACGGACAATCTGTATTGACAAGGCACTCAGGATGACAATTCGGTGGAGCACCTATATACCCTTGAATGCATGAACATGACGGACTGTTATTAATTGGTCGACATTCACTGTATGATCCGCATGGATTCGGCTGACATGGATGAATTGGTTGTTCAAGTTCTGTTTTTTCGATTTCAATACATTTTTTAAACGGATCACCAGTCATTCCCGCTGGACAACTGCATAAGGGACTATGATTTATAACTTGGCAGTGTGATCCTATGCCACAAGTACCTCTGCAAGGGTCGGCGCATTTTAACCTGTGGCAAGCCCGGTCTGACGGACATTCACTACTGTCAGTACATTCTGGTCTACAATCAGGAGGTGCGCCTCTGTAGTCTGGTAAGCATTCGCAAGATGCTAGTCCACCATTCTCTCTGCAAACACTATTAGGACCACAAGGCGATGGCTGGCAGGGTTTAATAAATTCTGTAATTTGTTCTTTTATACACTGGTCAAACGGATTTCCTGTGAACCCTTTAATACAAGCACAACTAGGAACGTGATTTATAACGTTACATTCAGCATTTCTACCACATATTCCTGGGCAAGGGTCCACGCATTTATTTCTTATGCATGATTTATCAGCTGGACAATCGGAGCTCAGAACACATTCAGGACGGCATCCGTCATAGGGATTTCCTTGATATCCTTCCAGACATGAACATGATCCAGCTCCGTCCCGTTGACTACAAACGGCATTTGCTCCACAAGGGGATGGATCACAGGGCTGTACGGGATTTTCTGGAAAAAAAGTGTCACTTAAGATATAACACTTAAAAAAAAACAAAATTTTTATTATTTCAATTCTCTGCTGTATAATATACATATGTAATATGTATATCTCCTTTTTCTTATGTGAAACTCTTGCATGTTTTGTAACAAAACTGTGGTAACGAACTACATCTTTCTTCTTGTGTTTGAGAAGCTATGATTAAATCAAATGGTGTTTATTTCTGTAAGTAGATCTTTTAAGACACTTTTACACGTTGTTTTTTTTGTATATATTTTAAAACTAGATGCTGCCAACATTTCCTAGCTGACTAATCCATGAGAAGCAATGCCGAAACAAACTCAGAGTATATCCTATTAGCCTAATATTTTTTCCAACACATATCTTTATATTCTATAAAGGAATACAGTAACCACATACCTTTTTGAGGAACACATTGCATAAACGGATTGCCTGTAAACTTTTCTCGGCAACTACATGAAACAGTATGGCTGACAACAATGCAGTCAGCATTCACTCCACACGAGCCAGGGCAAGGATCGATGCATTTATTTTTAACACATGCTTGATTTGAAGGGCAATCTGGATTAATAACACATTCCGGTCTGCAATTGGGTGGCTGTCCAATGTAATTCTCGATACATCTACAATTAGCTTTTCCGTTTCTTTCCATACATTGTGAGTTAGGTCCACATGGGGATGGATTACATGCATCTGTTGGCTGAGATGGTGGAAGTGGAATATCATAACAACTCTTGAATGGATCCCCAGTTTGTCCTGAATTACAGCTACAAATTGGGCTGTGATTGATTACTTCACAGCGAGCAGATATTCCACATGCGTTGATACAAGGGTTAATGCATTTCTGATTAACACAAGCTTTAGTAGACGGACATTCGGAGCTAACCACGCATTCCGGCCGGCAAGCCGGAGGTGAGCCTTGGAACCCTTCAACACAAGCACATATAGCAGCATTGTCAACGTTCTTACAAATACTATTAGGTCCACAAGGGGATGGATGACACGAATCTCTAGGTCTTTCTTTTTCTTGTTCCATACGGCGACAGTGTGTAAATGGGTTGCCGGTGTAATCTGTCATACAAGAACATGTGGGTATGTGATTTATAACGTCACATTTGGCATTTTGTCCACATGTACCTGGACACGGATCTCGACATTTGTTTCTGAAACAAGCCTTATCCCTGGGACATTCCTGACTGCCAGTGCACTCTGGTCGGCAACTTTCGTAAGGGTTTCCACTGTACTCCGCTAAGCATGTACAGAATCCGTTATCGCATACGGCATTGGCGCCGCATGGAGACGGATTGCATGGATCTGAAGGCTCTGGTGTGGTCGAATCTAAAACAAAATATTAATTTATAATTTAGTTCAGAAAAGGACAGCCATGTTCCGCAGATTTTTTTCAGAAAACATTGTCATACCTTCAAGGATTGGCAAGCATCTTGCAAACGGATCGCCAGTATATCCTTCGTTACATACACAAACAGCTACATGGTTCAAAACGTGACAGGATGCGTCGACTCCGCATGATCCTGGACATGGGTCTTCACATTTTTGTCGTACACAGGCGAGTGAAGCTGGACATTCGGCGGTAATCGTACATTCGGGCCGACAAGAAGGTGGGGAACCCATATAACCAGGAAGACATGAGCAAGCTGGTCCACTTGCTAATAATTGGCAACGCGAATGCGGACCACAGGGTGAAGGAGTACAAGATGGAGGCCTTTCAGTTGTTGGTGGAATTCCTAAAAAAACAATGACACATCGTTAATACCGGGAATATTAATTCTGATATTGTTTTTAAAACATACGTATCACATTTTATTCATGTATTATAAACTTACCATAGCATTGCGTAAACGGATCGCCAGTCATGCCTAATGGGCACGTGCAGATAGGGCTGTGGTTCTTTACTATGCAGTGTGCTCTCAAGCCACAGGAATGTGGGCATGGATCATCACATTTTTGATTGATGCAAGCTTTAGATGTATCACATTCACTGTTTACAATACACTGAGGTCGACATGACGGTGGTGATCCAATGTAATTCGGCAGACACGAACACACTGCTTGCATGTTCACTTGTCTACACTGACTATTTGGACCACAGGGTGTGGGTTCACACGGATTTTGTGGACTTGCTGTAAATTAAAATTATGGTTATTTTACAATACACGGATTACACTGTCAATGTTAGTTACAACTAAATTATAGATTCAATCTTACGTGACAATGTAATTTCTTTGCACTGGAAGAATGGATCACCAGTATATCCCCTTGGGCAAGTGCAAACAGGAATATGATTTTCAACGGTGCACTGTGCTAACTGACCGCAAGTTCTTGGACAGGGATCAATACACTTGAATCGTGTGCATGCTAAGTTTGGTATGCAATCATCATTACTCTCGCATTCCCTACGACATCCGTGCGTACTGTATGGATCACCCTCGTAGCCTTCGGAACAAACGCAAGCACCAGCTCCGTTATATTCTCGGCACTCCGCGTTAGGGCCACACGGAGATGGTGTGCAAGGACTTGATGTTGTCATTTCAGTAGCTGCAAAAATATGTAATACATCATCATTACTATCTCAGGTACTTTTTCAACCCTCGTTTTTATTTTAATGTTCAGATTTTAAAAGTTTGGTCATATTTAAATATATGTTTATGAAAATATACGCACATGATATAGCAATTTGGATACAATTCCTCACTGCATCTCCTGTAAAACCTTGTTGGCAAGAGCACACTGGATTGTGATTAATTGTTAAACAAAGAGCATTTACACCACATGCACCTTGACAAGGATCTTTACAGCGCTCATTAATACAAGCTGTGTTACTGGGACATTCCGGATCCATGGTGCATTCCGGTCTACAGTTTGGTACTCTGCCGATGTAATTTGGTAAACAGGAACATGCCGCCTGATCTCCAATAACACGGCATTCCGAATTAGGCCCACATGGAGAAGGCACACAGGGGTCGGTGGTGGGTGGGACATCTAAAAAATAATTCCACAAAATAAAACCATTCTAATGCAAATAATAATTTAAGTCAATCACTTGCAGCGTCAACCATGGTAAAGTAAATAAAAATCTGCTACCTTCTACATACATTTATAAGCTCACGCATTCTCCACCCTATAATGATTGCTTAATTACTTACATTGTACTGGACTGCACTGAGCGAATGGATCTCCTGTGTATCCGGGACTACAAGTACAAATAGGATTGTGTGTAATAACTTGGCACCGAGCGTTGAGACCGCAGGAATCTTGGCATGGATCTTTGCATTTCTTTCTAATACAGGCTTTATCTTGCGGACATTCCGAGCTGACGATACATTCGGGGCGGCAGGAAGGTGGCGTGCCAATATAGTCACTTTCGCATGTACATACACTGTGACCATTTATCACCCGACATAAGCTGTTTGGCCCACAAGGGGATGGTTGACAGGGGTCCAGTGGCATCTTCGATGATTCTGTAACAACTGCGAAAAAAAAAATGTTATCACAACTGCGGTTATCAGATGCTTAATACAAATTATACTTAATGCAGTTCAGAACTTAATTAAACATGAATTTATAGATTGTAGTTTTTCTTTTATTTACAAATATTACCTATTTAAAAAATAATATGATGAACCCAAAAAAATATTTAGGTACTTACTTTGTATTTCACATCTGACTAATGGGTTGCCGTTGTATCCTGAAAGACATGTGCACGTCGGAGAATGATTGACAGTTCGACATTCAGCGTTTATTCCGCAAGCCCCTGGGCAAGGATCTTTGCATCGATTGTTGGAACAGGCCTTATTGCGGTCACAATCCGAATTGGATACGCATTCTGGTCGACATCCTGTGTAAGGATCACCAAAGTACTCTGGCAGACACGAACAGGACCCAACTCCATTTCTTTCTTTACACAACGCATTAGCGCCACAAGGTGAAGGACTGCAAGGATTCGGTGGTGGCTGGGGATCGTCTGAAATAAATAATTCAATATTTCCATATTTATCCAAACATACTTGATATACAGGATGAAATTGAAAACTTGCGCCACTCGAAATAATCAGTAACTGTTACATAATCATTATAAATTGTCCTTTCCAAAATCTAAATTCTTGAAAAAACTCGTGTAATTATCATTTAGATAGTGCAAACTAAGTTATTGCTTTCAAGTAAATAAGAATTATTGGCGTACCAGTAAAAAAAAAACGTAATCTATCATAACAAATAAGAAATTTAAAGTATCAATTTTAACGCGCGCCCAATAACAATCCATTCATCGCAAAGTTCATAACCTGAAGCAACATAAAAAGTTGTAAGTAAATGACCACTAGGTCATTTACTTACAACTTTTGACCGTTCATACGAAAGAAGGGCACGCGATGACGTTGCCAAATCGCTTGCCTACGCACGTATGTGCATCCCTTTTTCTTTTTTAATGACATGTTCTAAATTTTCTTTATAACACGTTGGATTAGACATTTAAATTTGGCGCACGTATTCAATGTCATCCTGTATAATACAATGATGATGCCTTACATTCCAAAACTTACGTTCAAACGGTGAACAGCCACTGAAAGGGTCACCCGTATATCCCGTGAAACAGCTACATTGTGCAACATGATTGGCTACAGAACATTCCGCGTTAAAACCACAAGAGCCAGGACACGGATCCACACACTTTTCATTTTGGCATGCAAGATTACCCGGACATTCAGCGTTGATAGAACATTCAGGTCTACAATTTGGTGCTACACCAATATAACTCGGTAAGCATGAACATGCAGGCGCTTCTCCAACTACTTTACATTGAGAATATGGACCACATGGCGAAGGAACACATGGATTTCCTCTAGGCACCTCTAAGATAGGTTCTAAGAAAGAAAGAAAATAAGATAGATTTAGAAAAACAGTACACAGAAAATATAAAATGGCATACAAAGGTAAGGTAGAAAAATAATGAAAAGAATAATGAAAAAAGAGAAAACAATGAAATTTTAAAATTGAGAAATTAAATAAATAATATAATTATATTTAAAGGGAGATCAAAAAACATAAACAATTTCAATTGAGTTGCTTTTATTATTTTTGTTGTATTCTTACTTTGCTCCAACTGACATGTAACGAATGGATCACCAGTAAATCCGGCTTTACATGTACAAATTGGGTTATGGTTTATCACTTGACACCTTGCGTTGACACCACAGGTTCCCGGGCACGGATCCTTACATTTTTGCTTAATACACGCTTGGTGTTGCGGACAATCCGTGCTTAAAACACATTCTGGTCTACAAGTGGGAGGTGAGCCCACGTACCCTTCCCGACAAGAACATACTCCGTGATCATCCACAATTTTACAATTGCTGTAAGGTCCACAAGGCGACGGGATACAAGGGTTTGCATCCGCAAGTGCTAAAAATCAAATAAAGTGAATTTTAAAAATTAGAAGATGGTACAATATTATACTTTAAATTGTTTAGAACCAAATTACTAACGTTTTCTCTGAGGATGGCAAGACACGACTGGATTTCCATCGTAACCATCAATACATAGACATACTGGTGTATGGTGTGCCACCGTACACTGAGCATTTATGCCACATGCACCCTGACATATGTCTATGCATTTGTTATTGGAACACGCTTTATCGAACGGACAGTCGTTATTTGTGACACATTCAGGTCGACAACCCAAATATGGATCACCAAAATATCCGGACGCACATGTACAGGCTCCAGCCGAGTTCCTTTCAGTACATATGGCGTTTGGCCCGCAGGGTGATGGGTTACAAGGATTTGTCTCGTCTTCACTTGCCACTGTGACTAAAAACGAAAAATAAATTATTTAGACATTGCACATGACATACGGGATTAAAAATACAATTAAGAAACTATTTTTCACGAAACTCACGAATAAAGTAACAACCGCTGAATGGATCACCCGAATAGCTTTCGCGGCAATGGCAAACAGCTTTATGATTTATCACAACGCATTCTGCGTTTGAACCACAGGATCCTTCGCAAGGATTAACACACTTTTCACGAATACAAGCCAAGTTGCTCGGACATTCTTCATCGTATATGCATTCAGGGCGACAATTTGGAGCCCTGCCAATGTAACCAGCTTGACAAGAGCAAGCTGGGGTTTCTCCAATAACCCGACATTGTGAATTAGGCCCACAAGGCGATGGTATGCAGGGATTGCCAGAAGGCTTTGGTTCCGGTCCTAAAATAATTTTAAACGTTGATCAATGAATATATTTTAAAAATTTTCATAAATTTAAGTACGTTTATATAGGAAATTGTTAGTATTCAATAAAAATATGTTCCACGTACTTTTTTCGAAGGCGCAATGCACGAATGGATCTCCGGCGTAGTTTGGAGGACAACTACATAACGCGTTGTGATTGACAACAGTACATTTAGCATTGTTACCACACGCTCCGATGCATGGGTCAACACATTTCTGATTAATGCAAGCTCTATTGGGCATACATTCACTGCTAACCATACATTCCGGCCGACAGAAGGGCGGTGAACCAAAATACTGTTCTTGGCATGAACATATTGCATGGGCTCCGTTAACTCGACACAAACTGTATGGTCCACAAGGTGATGGTGAGCATGGATCTATTGGAACTTCATTTTGACCTAAAATAGCCCATTAGAATGATTATTTACACGAGAATAAATTACACGCAATTGGATTGATCGATATGTTGTAGAATTAAGTAGAATTCTTACGTATATAACAAGATGTAAATGGATTTCCTTCATAACCAGGCTGGCAGGCACAGGATGGTGCATGATTGTTGACACGACATTCAGCATTCATTCCACATACTCCAGGACAGGGGTCTTTACACTTATTGTTGATGCAAGCTCTATCTTTCGGACAATCTGAATTCAATACACATTCTGGACGACATTCCACATATGGATCTCCGAAGTAATCAGGAAGACACGAGCATGATCCTACTCCATGTCTTTCTTTGCATATAGCATTCGCCCCACATGGTGACCGTGAACAAGGACTTTCGACTTGAGGTTCGATAGCTACAAGTTTAAAATAATATTTATTATAAATCCTAGTTTAAAATCATAACAAAACATTTATCACAAAATAATAAACTTACATGGGATAGGAGAACATCCTGAAAACGGATCACCCGTATACCCTTGGTCACAAGAACAAATTGGTACATGTTTAACAACAGCACAACTTGCATGGTATCCACAAGAGCCCGGACAAGGGTTCCGACATTTCTCAGCAATGCAAGCTAAGTTGCCTGGGCATTCAACGTTTATCATGCACTCGGGCCTGCAGTTAGGGGGCCTTCCCACGTAATTTTCTAAGCACGTGCACACGGACAGGCCATTAACATCTTTGCATAGAGAATGTGGTCCGCAAGGATTCGGTACACAGTTATTTATTGGGTCCATTTGTTCTGTCAAAAGTAATAATTCAAATAGTTATTTTTATGAATTCCTACATAAATAATAATAGATTTGATTTATTTAAAATAAATATCATGTTTACTTACTTTCTTCATAAAAACATTTAATGAAAGGATCACCGGTATATCCGTTAAGACAGCTACATATAGGATTATGATTAACAACTTGACATTGAGCGTCGACACCGCACATACCAGGACACGGGTCTTGGCATTTTTGATTAATACATGCTTTGTCCGGCCGACAATCAGAACTAACAATACATTCAGGCCTACAATTTGGCGGAGAACCAACGCACAGATCAAGGCATGTACAAACTGCATGCCGATTAAACACGCGACATTTACTGTAGGGCCCGCAAGGCGAAGGGTTGCACGGATCCACAGGTTCTGGTAGAGCTACATTGTATAGGAAAGAAAATAGACAGATAAGTATAGCATGAAATACAGAAATAGACATATAAAGAAAGATCAAGAAAGAAAGTCTTACATGAAACAGGAGTACATGCATGAAGAGGATTTCCTCTATATCCAGGCAAGCAGTAACATGAAGGTGCATGGTTTGCAACTCTACATTCGGTGTTCTGTCCACAAGCACCAGAGCACGGGTCCACGCATTTATTATTGAAACAAGATCTGTCTCTAGGACAATCAGTGTTCATGACGCATTCTGGGCGACAGCCACGATATGGATCACCATAAAATTCATCTACACATGTACAAGAACCAGCACCATTCCTTTCTCGACAAATGGCATTAGGTCCACAAGGTGATGGATTGCAAGGTTGATGAGGAACGTTTTTTGAAGCTGCAAAATTTGTATAGGTACATAAAACATGCTATAACATACACTTATGAAAATCATGCAGATGGTGCGATTTAAAAATGTAAAATTCATTTAAGCTTACCTTCAAAAGGATTACAGCCAGCAAACGGATCACCCGAAAAACCTTCATCGCAGGAACATATTGGTTGATGATTTTGCACTATGCATCGTGCGTTGAAGCCACAGGAGCCTACGCATGGGTTGACACAATTACCCGCCAGACAAGCGAGCGCCAAGGGACAGTCTTGGTTGATAACGCATTGAGGACGACAAGAAGGCGGGGCTCCCAGCGTGCCGGGCTCGCAAGAGCACACGGCACGGCCGGCTTCGTTGCGGCACAAGGAATGTGGCCCACATGGCGACGGTAGGCATGGATCTGGTGCGGGTTGAGTAACAGCTGTCAACAAATAGCAGTTTTTTAAACAAAGCCACGTACTTTGCCCACTACGTTCAAATCGTTTTCAATAATGAGGCAAAAAATAAATATTTTATTTTAGTATAAACTGTTCCTAAAATACAAAATAAATGTCGTTATTCGCCATAAGTATGGTTCAATTTGTCCACCCTCAATAGTTCTACTGTAACAAATGCTACTGGCTTTTAGTTTAAGGTTTTTAGTTTTTGGTCAATCTTATTCAGACAAGCACAGGTAACAATCTATCCCGAATTATAGTTAAAATACATGTAATTTTTTCAACTTACGTCGTCTGTTGCATCTTATGAACGGATCACCTTCTGGTAGATTTTCTGGACAAGTGCAAATTGGGTTGTGTCCGACAACATGACAGCGTGCGTCTAAACCGCAGCTATGTAGACAGGGGTCCTTGCACTTGTGGTTGATGCAGGCTCTGTTTGTGGGACAGTCGGAGTTGACCGCACACTCAGGTCGGCAGGCGGGCGGCGCTCCAAGATAGCCTGCACGGCACGAACATGCGGCGCGGTCGTTCACCACGTGGCATTCACTGTTTGCTCCGCAAGGTGATGGCTCGCATGGATTGAAAGTTGGCGCTACAAAATTTTTTGGTGATATTAAATTATTTGTAAAAGTAAGATTTAATATTTTGATATTTAAGAAAAGCGGCTATTAAAAAACAAAGTTATACAATTGTACTAGCTGACCCGGCCACGCGTTGCTGTGGCTATCGTTTTTGTGCAATAAAATAATATTGCGATTATAAATGGAGAGATGTGAGCTATCCTATCTTTCAAGTTGGATCAAACTGCACACGGTGTACAAATTTGATTAAAATCGGTTAAGTAGTTTAGGAGTCCATCGCGGACAAACATCGTGACACGTAATTTATATATATTAAGATATAGGTATATTAAAGTATTCTACGCAACTACTTATATATACAAATATACATACGTGCTGAAGATTTCTGACGACATGAAGAAAATGGCTCGCCTTCATAACCCTTGAAACAAGTGCAGACTGGAACGTGATTAGTGACAGAGCATTCTGCGTTTACGCCACATAAGTCTTTGCATGGATCTCGGCAGTGATTTGACAGGCAAGCGAGGTGATTTGGACAATCGGAGTTTATAGTACATTCTGGCCGACAGCCGCCTGCATACGGATTACCGATGTTGGGTGGTATACAGGAGCAACGGGCAATATTGTTAACTACTGAGCACATAGTGTTGTCCCCACATGGTGATGGGTTGCATGGCGTCGGTGTTTCACCCTTAGTAACTTCGACACAGCCTACAAACGCATCGCCTCTAAATCCTTCCAGGCAGCTACAGAGTGGCGTATGATTTACCACATTACATACAGCTTTGTTTCCACATGCTCCAACACATGGGTCGACACACTTTTCATTGATGCAGGCTTTATTAGATGGGCACTCTTGACTTATAACACATTCTGGTCTACAATATGGTGGAGTGCCTGAATAATTCGGGCGACAGGAGCATACTGGATGATTCGCCTTAATTTCACACACAGAATTAGGGCCACATGGCGTTGGTACGCAAGGATTTTTGTCCACGGGCCCAGGCCCAGGCCTTATCACTTCTGCGCAAGCTATGAATGGATCGCCAGTTTGACCAGGGCTGCAGCTGCATATTGGATTATGATTAACTACAATACACTTTGCATTGACACCACAGCTGCCCTGACAAGGATTAGAACACCGTTGATTTACACACGTCTCTGTTTGAGAACAATCCGAGTTACTGACACATTCAGGTTGGCACATGGGTGCTACTCCTCTGTGGCCTGGTAAGCATGAGCACACTGCAAACCCAGAGGGTGACACAAGGCAACGACTGTATGCTCCACAAGGCGATGGATCACATGTAGATAGTGTGGGCGCCACTGAGACGATGGGTTGGCATCTCACGTAAGGATCACCTGTGTATCCTGTCTCACAATAACAAACCGCGTGGTGATTAACAGTATTACATAAAGCTCCAACACCACATATGTCTTTGCAAGGGTTTTCACATTTATTGTTTAAACATGCCAGATCTGGTGAGCAGTCACTATTGACGACACATTCAGGACGGCATGACATGTATGGGTTGCCATAAAAGTTGGGCAAACATTTACAAGTTTGTGCACCTTTTTTATCTTCGCATACAGCATTCGCACCACATCGTATATTATCGCATGCTTCAAATATATTTGCTAAAAAAAGAAAGTGTTATCAAAATAAGGTAATTATTAGAAATGACTAACATTTGAATATAGCATTCATTTAGTTTCGAATACTTACGATTTGTGGTTGGTTTGCAGTGTTCATATGGATTTCCTTCGAAGCCTTCTATACAATGACAAATTGGATCGTGATGGTAAACTGAACATAGGGCATTAACACCGCATGAACCCGGGCAAGGATCTTCACATTTATTCCTTAAACATGCCTTGTTGAAGGCACACTCTGAATTAAACACGCATTCCGGTCGGCAAGCTGCGTTATTCACAGCATTTGGTCCTACGCAAGCGTCACAAATAGCAAATTGATTTCCATAGGTATCGCATGGAGCATTGGGATCGCATGGATTAGGAGAGCAAGGTTGAACTGTCGTATTATCGGCTCCAATAATTATTGCTGAAATATACAAAAATACATTACAAGAAGATAAAAAAAAACAATCCAATTAATTTAGGGGCCATGGTTATTAAAATACTCACGTCGATAAAGACATTGTGTCAATGGGTCTCCAATATATCCATCTGGACACAGACATGACACTGTGTGTTCCGAACACAAACAAACTGCATGAATACCGCACACGTTATTGAATGAGCATGGATCTATACACTTTTGATTGATACACGCCTCGTTGGATGAGCAGTCCGAATTCATTGTGCATTGAGGTTTACACTCTATACTTGGATCTCCAACGAAGTCCGGCGGACAGAAACACAAAGCTTTACCAACTACGTCTTGGCAAAAAGCGTTTATACCACATCTTGCGGTGTTACAAGGTTGTTTGGAATTTGATTTTTGGTCTCCCGGTGGTAAGCAGCTCATCAAAGGATTTCCAACTAAGCCATCTTCACAAACGCAAACTGGTCGATGAGTCTCTACTTGACATTTAGCATTTATTCCACAGGCCCCAGGACAAGGGTCGCGACAGACATATCCAATGCAAGCTCTATTAAGTTTACATTCATCATCTACTTCACACTCTCTAGAATGACATCCATCAACTCCAAAAGCATCACCTATACTGCCTTCAGGACATATGCATGACGCTTGCCCTTCAAAGTGGACTTGGCAAATGGCTTGTGGTCCACACGGATTTGGTGTACAGGGACTTCTTTGAGGTTGGCAGCCAACATGAGGATCACCAGAGAACCCATTCTTACAGAAGCACATTTCCATGTTCCCACTTACGTAACAATCTGCGTTTGGTCCACACGGGCCTGGTCGACAAAGTACCTCGGGTGGTAAGTACCCTTGAGGATTACAGGATTTATAAGGATTTCCTATAGCGTTTTCGGGACAGTAACAGGGTGGAGTTCTATTCGGGTCGCATCGTGCTCCGTTTCCGCAAGTGTTTGGTTCGCAAGGATTGCGTGATTCCACACATCCCCTAATTGTATTGGGACTTTCGATGTAACCGGGTAAACAAGTGCATTTTGCAAATCCATTTGATTGTGTTATACATTGTGTGTTAGGTCCACAAGGTGACGGGTTGCATGGGTTATTTGGTAATCGACATATTTGTCTTGGAGGATCCCCTTCATAGTTTGGTAGACAGAAACAAGCGGGTTTGCTGTCTATTAATCTGCATCCGGAATATGGGCCACATGGATTTGGTTCGCATTCGTTACCTTCGGGTACTGCAATAAATAATAAAAGTGATTTAGCATATGACATATCGGTATTCGAAGATTTTAAGGATGTGAATACGTGAGTAACAACATGCAACAACAACAACATTAATCAATTTTTATGATATTTAACTTACTGCAATTTTTGAAAGGATTTCCTGTCAACCCCTTTGGACAAAAACAGATTGGATTCCCATGGTCACTTTCACACATTGCATTTGTGCCGCAAGGATTCGGAATACATGGATTTGTCGGTGGTTCACACCCATTTTGCGGATTTCCAGTGTAACCTGGCAGGCATTTACACGACGCACGGTGGTTCAACACGTCGCATACAGCGTTTAACCCACATCGACATGGAGAGCCGCATTTACCATTTATACAGGCCTCTGAATTTGCGCACTCATTATCAGAACGGCATCCTTGTACTAAAACAGTAATTATATGTTGAACAAGCAAATCTTATTTTTCTAAAGTTTGAGCGCGAAGATGGATAAGCTCAGGATAGGACAAATATGAAATAAAGAATCATGTGGTGATAATTATAATATTAAAAACTCATTCTTTTCTCACCTTGGAAACATTCTAAGAACGGATTTCCGGTGAATCCAGCAGAGCATTTACATTGAATTCCGTGATTGAATGGAATACATTCTGCGTTATCTCCGCACTCGTTCATACCACAAGGATTCATGCATACTCTGTTTAGGCGGTCACATAGTAGTTCCGGAGGACAATCCTCATTATACTGACACACTGAACCAGTGGGTATTACTAAAATCACAATTTTGATTAGAATTTAAGTGCCTTAAATATTCATTATATTATATTCATGTCATGAAAACCTGTAAAATTAATTACCTGGGACGCATCCGACATAGCCGTTTCCTTGGTATCCTTCAGCACAGCTACAGTCTGATCCGTGGTTTGTGTTTATACAGACCGCATTAGGTGTGCACGGATTGTGTATGGCACATGGGTGTTGACATGCATTATTTATACAAGCTTCAGTCAAGGGACAGTCTTCATTTTGAGTGCAACCAACTGAGCAAAATTTAAGATACATATTTATACAATATACAAAGAGTATTCCTATATAACCAGTCATAAAGATAAATATTTTTTACTGTTGTATTATTTACATTTTTAGCCGCAACCATATTAATTTTACTGTTTATTTAGTAGTTGCATTTTTTTAAATAAATTACATTGTACAATCCATACAATGTAATTTATTTTAAAAAATGCAACTACTAAATAAACAGTAAAAGTAAAGCAAATGGTTCAATTATTATTAGTAGGTATAAGTTGAAGCTTACATATTTTAGGTGAACATTTTACTGCAGGATCTCCATCATGTCCAGCGGGGCACGAGCACATAGGCCTTTGTTTTACTGGCTGGCAATTAGCTCCTATGCCACATACGTTGTCGAACTCACAAGGATTTTGACACAATCCCATAAAACAGGCTTCGGTCTCTATACAGTCCCGATCAGAGTGACAAGGTTCTGGTACCTTTGGTGTTCCAGGTGGTTCTAGTATGTTACACGTTAGATACAAATTAGTATGTTACATTTAAATTAATAGAATGTGAACATTAGTGTATTTACAATTAATAACGTGAATAAATTATGTCCGATAAAAGTACTCATCTGTCCGATAAAACTACCCAACTGGTACTGGCACAGTATAATAAAATTATTAGGAAATAGCTTTGTACACAAAAAACAAAGGTTTTAAAATAACTAGTTTCAATAATGTTTAAACCTTAATAACAAAACACCTTGTAAGCCTACCTTTGCGTAAACAGTGGATCCCAGTGGCGTCATCACACACGCAAACAGCGGCATGGCCCAAAACTATACATGATTCGTTCTTTGAACAACCACTCGCAACCGTTTGACATGGATTCTGGCACACTCCATTTAGGCAGGCTTTATTCGTCGGGCAATGTGTGTTTATTTTACAGTTTGTGTTAATATGTATGTCAGTACTTTGTACAGTAGTCTCAGTAGTAGTCATGTCAGTAATAAGGGTATTGTCTGTCCAAGCAGAAATATCAACGCCCTTTTTACGAGACGATAAACTTTCAGTAGACGTACTGATGATACCTGTTGACGTATGTTGTGTTTTAGGTGTAACGTAAGTATAGCTTGACTCAGTATGTAGGGTTTTATTAGGGTTTTGGGTTTCATTTTTTATTGTTGCAGTTATTTCTTGTTCAGGGACAAAAAATATTGTAGTGTCCTCTTTGATTGGTATTTCCGTTGTTGCATCAGCATGACTATATGATGTAGTTGTGCCGCTTTCTAGCGTTGATGAGGTAAGAATATTGTCGGTATCTTGTGTCAACGTAGTTAATTCGTTTGGGGTGCTAGTAAATTGATTTGAATTTTGTGTTCCTGAGAGTTTCTCTGTCGCGTCTACATTGAAACCTGTAGAAAGTGACATCCCAGGGGTTTCTGTATTAACCTCGAAAATATTGGAAACTATTTTATGAATACCAGTTTCAGTCTGAATTGTAACAATACTTTCTGTAGTAGATTTGGATAAACCTAAGTTACCAATAGTCGTTATAGGTGTCGTTTCAAGGAGTGTGCTATCGCCTTTATTGCTGTCGATAGTACTAAAAGTGTTTAGAATGTGGTTCTCCGTTTCTAAATTGATTGTACTCACTGTAGTTATATGACTACGAGGAGGTCCTAATGTTGTGGTGCTTATGCTATTTTCTTGATACGCGGTGGTAACTTTTGTGGTTTCTGCATTTAACTCCACTGAGCTCTTTGTTACTTCAGTGTTCGCATCCTTGTTAGTCACAGGCGTTATTGCGTCTAAGTCAGTAGTTTCGTGAAACCCTTGTTTGGTAACTGATATATCTAAGCTCGTTTCAAGAACTGTACTCTGCCCTGCCGAAATAGAGATTGGCGTAGTCGTTGAAATCTTTTCTGAATCTTTAGATACGTATTGCGTTGTCGACTCTGTTTCAGTTAATGTATTTGTCTTGACAGTACTTTGTAAATCGGAAAACGTGTTTGTTTGTGTCGAGGTTTCAGTTGGTTCAGTAATATTATCAATTATTTTTGAAGTGGTTATTGATATTCCTTCTGATGTAATGGTCCCTAACAGAGGACTATTGGTTTCATGCAGCGTAGTCGATTTCACACTTGGTAAATTCGTAGGAATGTCAGTAGATATTCCAACATCAGTGATTGGAGTACTTTCTTCTTCAGTGGATTTTATCATCAAATTGGTATAAGATTTTTGTGTGCTTTCTTTAATGTTCTTCTGTACTAATTGAGTAGTTAATTCCTCTTTTTCTAGATACATGTCGAAAGTTGTATCAGGCAAATCTGTAGTACTTAATTTTTTATACGTTGCGTCAGTATAGTCTTTGGTGGTGTAACCGACCGCACCGTCATCTTTGGATTTTTTGTCCGTATGTTCCAGAAAATCAGTTGGAGCATTTGTATATGCATTTTCAAAATTTTTTCCTACTGAAGTGAAAATTGTGCTATCTGTTGTATATTTCTTTGTGAAGTGCGAGTCGTTATCTTGTATGGTTGTTTTAATAGTTGTCATTTCAGAAACAATGTTCGATATCACTGTTTCTGGACTTATACTTTCAGATTTAGTTGATTCAGTTACCGCTTCCGTAAACATTTCCTGTGTGCTACGTGTACCCAAGGATACGGTGTTTGTTACGATCCGATTTGTTGTAGTATCTGTTTTTAAAACAAATGTCGCCGAGGTTAATTTATATTTGTCTTCTGCAGTTGTGACTCTATCGTCAAGATTTGTAATAGTCGTTTCTTTTACACTTTCTTTGCTTGGTTTCAAAGTGGTAAATAATGATGGCTCAGGACTAGTTGCGTATGATATTTTTGTGTTAGTATCAGTTGTGATGCCTTGAGTGGTGATTAATTTTTGGTCTGATTCCTCTGAAAAATCATATCCTGATGTAAAAGACTCTGTTGAAAATATTCCTACATTCTTATTAGTCGTTATCTTTTCTTCTTTATTGGTTTCCGTTATACCTAAACCAATTACCGTTGTCTCAGAAGAAATCTCGCCGATGTTTTTAACCGTAACAGTTGGCAATGGTACAGCGGTTGTTGTTTGTTTTTTTAATGTCTCGGTTGTAGCAGTTATAGAATCTGTGGTGTGCAGAGGGATTGTGTGTATAGAGGATTGAATACCTATTGTAACGGCTCCATCGACAGTTTTTTGTACCTGAGGCGACCCTTCGTCATATTTTTCCGTTCCCGAAATCATTGATTCAATGTATTCTGTGGCTTTAAAAGCAGTAAATTCATTTAAATACTTTGTTGATTCCGTCGTAATGGATCCAATGTTATTTTTTTCTGAAGCTATAAATTCTTTTTCAAGTTTTGTTATCATTAATCCATCGTCTGTTGTTTGCATAGGGTCGAATGTACCTGTTTTGTTTAAGATGAAGCCACTATCTGTTGTTCGTAAATGGAGATCCTTTTCCCTTTCGACTGTTTCCGCTGAAGTTGATCCAGCGTCAGTAGCTTTTGTAGGAACAAATTCTTCTTTATGTTTTGCTGTTGTTGATCCAACATCGGTTACTACTGAAGAGTTTATTACAGCATTCTTAATAGTTACAGTTATATCTGTTACATCAGTTGTGCTTGAAGAAGTAAATACATTAAAAGTTGTTTTTTCTGTGATATCAGATTCAACTTCTGTGGTGGTAGAAGCAACCAATTCATCAAGGTTTTTAACCGTTTCGGTTGTAACTGATTCACTTTCAGTTACTTGGTTGGGAGTCGGTCCGTTGTCAAAACCTAGTGTGTATTGTGTAACTGATCCAATGTCTGCTGTTGACGAAAAATGATTTTCAACATACTGAATAGATTCAGTTGTAACAGAAGAAACAAATTCATCAATGGTTTTTACTTTTTCTGTAATATCGGATCCAACTTCAGTTGAAGGAACCAAAATTTTTGCATTTGTAACCGCATCTGTTGTAACTGGACTGTCAGTTGCTTGATTAGTAATTGGTCTGG
The DNA here is from genome assembly GCA_927399505.1 of Luperina testacea. Lineage (NCBI taxonomy): Eukaryota > Metazoa > Arthropoda > Insecta > Lepidoptera > Noctuidae > Luperina > Luperina testacea. The sequence goes on from OV656758.1 coordinate 11,538,879, forward strand.
TGTCAAAGCCTTGCGTCTCTGATGTAATGGATCCAACTTCTGTAACAGACGAAGGAACCGACACTTCTGAATTTGTAACCGCGTCAGTTGTAACTCTACTATCAGTGGCTTGGTTAGGAATCGGTCCATTGTCAAAACTATGCATCTCTTGTGTAACTGATTCAACGTATGTAACTGGGGAAGAATTCATTTCAACATTCTGAATAGTTTCAGTTATACCGGATGCATCTGTTGTGCTTAAAGAAGTAATATTATTTAAAAAAAATCCTTTTTCTGTGATATCGGATCCAGCTATTGCAGTGGTGGAAGGATCCAATTCGTCACGGTTTTTATCCGTTTCGGTTGTAGCTGTTCCACTATCACTTGCCTGGATAGGAGTCAGTCCGTTGTTATAACCTAGCGTAGCTGGTGTAACTGATCCAACGTTTGCAGCTGGCGAAGAGTTTTGTTCATCGTACTGAATAGATTCTGTAGTACCTGGTACAAAATCAGTGGCACGTGAAGAAACAAATTCATCAGTGGGTTTTACTTTTTCTGTGATATCGGATCCAACTTCTGTAACAGTTGAAGGAACCAATACTTCCGAATTTGTAACCTTGTCTGCTGTAACTGGACTATCAGTTGCTTGAGTAGGAATTGGTTTGATGTCAAAACCTTGTGTCTTTAATGTAACTGATTCAACGTCTGTCGTTGGGGAAGAATTAATTTCAACATTCTGAATAGTTTCAGTAATACTTGATGCATCTGTTGTACTCGAAGAAGCAGATTCATTAATGGTATTTACTTTCACAGTAGTATCAGATTCAACTTCTGTGGCGGTAGAAGGAGCTGATACATCAATGTTATTAACCGTTTCAGTTATAACTGAATCACTATCAGTCGACTGATTAAGAATCGGTCCATTGTCAAATCCTTGCCTCTCTGATGTAACTGATCCGATATCTGTTGCTGGCGAAGAGGATATTTTAACGTTCTGAATAACTTCAGTTGTAACTGAAGAAGTAAATTTATCAATATTTTTTACTGTTTCGGTTGTAAACGATCCACCGATTGTAACTTTTGACGAAATCACGTGGGAAGGATTCAATTCCTTAACATTCATTAATGTTTCAGTTGTTACTGGCTCAATACCCATACCTTGTGTAGGAACTGAGTCTTTTATACTTCCTACCTTTTCAGTTATGATTGATCCAACCCAATTCGTTTCTGTTGTTATATCTGTTACTCGGAAAGAATTCGTTTCCTTCATATAATTATCAGTTTCCATAGTTTTGGATCCAATATCTGTTGTTTGTGTCGAAATAGAATTTTCCTCACTACTTACAGGTTTCGTTGTCGTTAATCCAGGATGTCTGTTATCGTATTTGAATCTATCTATTTCGATTGATTTATCCGTGTTATATTCAGTTACAGTAATGATTTCTGGTTTAGATGTATCAGTTACAGTCGTGAATTTTGTTTTATCCGTTTCCATTGTATTTTTTGTCTCTTCTGTCGTTGACTTTGCAAAATTACTATTGGATGTGCTTTGTTCAATGTTATTTTGCAAAGACACCGTACTTGTTTCGATTTCGATGCCATCAGTAGTCGATGCATAAAAGTCATAATTTACCATATTATCATCAGAAGTTTTAGTTTGTAAAATAGGATTATTGGTATGTTCTGTTTCCCTTGCAGTATTTTGTAGATCTAAAGTACTTGGTATCGTTTCTGTAGTTATATCTGATGTTTCATTAATTTGTGTATTGTTATGTTCTTCCAAGGTCGTTAACTTATTAGTAAAAAGTTGAATGGGTAGTGCGGTAGTCTCTTTTATATGTTGAATATTTATAAAATCCGATTTTGTTGTAGTAAACTTATCAGGAAATTCAGTTACCGTACTTGAATATTGATTGGTTTCTGTTGTAATTTCAGTAAGTGACACAGAACCGTAGGATTGTGTTGTCGATGAGCCTATTTCAGCAGTTATATCATGTAAATTATGATGTGTTGTCGTGTCACCAATCACAACAAAAGTTGATGCTTTTGGAGTGGTATTTTCGAGGTCTTCAGCAGAGGTGCTTTTAGAGTAAAAAGTATCTTTGGTACTCTCATCTGTTATTTTCGTGGTTTTATCAGTGTCAGTATCGCCAGATATTGTTATTTTTGTAGAACCTACTTCAGAGTTACCTGCTAATGTAGTTTTAGTAAATTCACTACTTGTTTCCATAATATGTTTTCCTAAGTCATAGCTGGTAGGAGAATTGGTGCTAGTGGCCAAAGTAGAGGTGGTTATAGTTTTATTAGGGTCTTGCACTAATGTGATTCCTGTGTAGTTGCTGTTTAATTTCCGTTGATTTTCAGGAGTTTTAGTATTTTTGTTTTCAGTTGACACTGTCGAGGAATGATTGCCTTCAACAGTCTTTTTAGTATACGGTTTCATAGTACTCTCAACATGAATTGTGCTACTACTTGGCAAAAGAACGTCGGACTCGATTGATGAATAATCTTCTATATTAGTATAAGGAGTAGTCATTTGTGTAGTTACAATGTTGCTCTGATTATCTTCAGTTATGTACTTTGTTTCATTTACTTTGTTACTAGAAGATTCAGTTGGGTGCAATTGTGTATTTGTGCTACGATCTCTTTCGTCATTATTTGTAGCTTTAGTTACAGCATCAAATGAAGTTGTAGTATCATGTAATTGTGAGTCGGTTATTGTGCTCTGTGTGGTACTTGATGAGTCTTTTATGTTTCTTCCAATAGTAGTTACTTCGCTATAGTCAAAAGTATTTAGGGCAATAGTGGACGTTTCGATTACAGGTTTATCGGTAGTTATTGTACTACTCGAATCCTCAGTACTATAAGATGTACTGGGCGTCGAACTTTCGAATTCATTTCCACTACCAGATACGATTTCATTGGAACTAGTGCTCATAAAGGTCTGAGTAGTTGATTCATTATCAAAAGCAGTTGATTTTATACTAGGTTCGGCAGTATCTATGGTGTTATCAGTCGGAAAAATAACTTTTTCGGGCTTTGACGTTGATATTACACTTCTAACAGTTGCTGTATAGTCAGTGGTTTTATATTCAGGGTTTATGGTATTAGAAGACGTATGAGGGAAGTCATAGTTATCAGTAGAGTGAACTAATTGGTCAGTGGACGTAGTCATGTCAATAGTAGTGGCAGTTTCACTTGTTCCTCCTGATGTAGTGTTTTCGGTTAGTGGGACATAAGTTCCATCTGTTAATAGGAATTTACAATACCATTATTATTATTTATTAATCGATTACATATTTCAACAAACGACATGCGCACAAACGTTTACATTAATGTAATCTTCTATATATTGTTATTAATTATGGAAGAAGGAGAAGTAGAAGTCTTCTGAAGAATACATACATTATGTTTAAGCATAAACATAATATTATAGTAGAAAATCTATCTACGATAGTGATCTAATGCGTGCTCAGGTCTAAAAACTACAGATAGGACAGAAAAGAAAAAGAAGAAATGAAAAACAACGAATTTAGGCTTAACAGACCAACTAATAGTAAAGAAGTGTGCCAGTATATTCAGTAACCGTGTTGTGTTATAATGACAGACTAATTACATTTATTTACAAAGATAGGGACAAGAAGCTTGTTTAGGTACACCGTAAAGTATTATATGTTCATAATAATGAATAAAAATTGTTTCGGTCTTTAAGCCTAAAGTCGTTTACTAGTGTCAAATAAATACAGAGTCCTGTGAAACTAACAGCGCCTCAAAGTGTTTCGGAGAATGTAGGTAGGTAACGTATATAACCTATGAAGTATAATAACGTGTAAGAATTGCCTGTCGGGTCAGCCGAGATATCGTAGCCAGTACTTTGTGGCGTTTTATCGGACAAATGGTAGATAAACTAAAATTATAGCAATGACCAGTTCATCTGGAGTTAGTTTTGCTATTCACATAATAAAAATAATAGTAGTTGCAGACTTGCAAGTATTACAGCCAGAGTCTACGAAACATCAATTATGTGAAAATAGCATTTACAAAAGATACAGAAGCCTGAATCGTAATGTAAATACGATTAAATATCGTAGGTATATCACAGTTAGCTTATTTTAAATTAGCAATGTTATCGTTATGATCAGCATTATTTGTATTTTCTCATATTATGTACACAGCACTTACTTTCCATGCAGGCACCAGAAAATGGGTCGCAAGGTACTCCTGGGCGACAATGTGCACAGTTCGTAGATGGAGGTCGTTCTTCTGTTTGACAAAATCAAAATAAAACCATATTATTGCCAGTTTTGTGAGTAGTCTAGCTTCCCTGTCCTTGATTCAGTTCCAATAGGCAGTGATCGTGTGTTTTATTCTGTTAGAAAATATTATTGACTACCCAAACATGGAGTCTGGATTGCTGATCCATAATAATTATGGTATGTTACTAACTGACACTATTAGTTTTTTATTTTATTTTACTATCATTACAAGGGTAAACTTACCTCGAATACAGGCGCATCCGTCACAGAAAGTATTTGGATGTCTTGCACAATCCGATGATGTTTGACACTGACACACTGAATAAAAATATTAACAATTACTTTAAATGAATCTTGATACGATTCAGTCACAAAAATAATAATATTTGGGAAAACCCATTTAGTTAATTATTTAATTTATTTGTTCAAGACTTAAACCCATTTACAGTCTTAAATTAGACTTTGTAACTTTTACAGTTTATAATTAACTAAATAGTCTTTCTTAAAATATTAGTCATTGTTTTATTTTGTAGCTAGTAACATTGTTAGATATATGAAACGCATACCCTTTGAACAAACAGGTTGGTGATCGACTACAGCACAGTGTTGGCCGGTGAGGCAAGGCCCACCGCGCGCGCACGGGTCGGCGCAGCGCCCGCTGACGCACGCCAGCGTCCCCGCGCAGTGCTCGTGACCGCCGCACTCTGTCGCTGTACATATCAAACAACGGCCTCAGTGCATTCAGAACTCTTGTAATAATCGAATAATCTGGGTAGCCCTCTCTGGTAGGTATGCATGAGGATACCTATAGGCTAGATCCAAATAAAACAACGTGCAATAATGTAAGTTTCATTGCACTTCACAATCATATTGTTATAGGAATCACTATGCTGCAAATCAGTCGTTATTATGGTAAAAGCTGGACGACTGAAGAGCGAAGGAGGTTCTTTCGGTAGAAACTTTGCATGTTTCTTAGTTTCTTAATGTAAATGATAACTTTCAGTAAAAGTTCTGTAGGTAGGTACATTTGAAAAGGACAAGGATGAGCATTACGCATACCCATTAAAGAAAACATAAGTAGGTTATATAAACTGGGTTAACAACTATGCAGATACATGTCATGTCAAAGGACTTGGGTACTGCAATAAATGGCTTTTGTTTTAAGATATCATACAGAAAAAGGGATAATTTGCAATAAACTGATTTCCCCTGTCAAGATAAACTCAGTAATTTAAGAGGTATAAAAGTAATTGTAACATAACACAATGTTATATAATAGATACGTACATAAGTAGTGTGTAGTAGTAGGCATTCTAAATAATTCTGCAAACTCTGTCTCGTGGCGGTTTTTGTTGCATAACGTATTAATGCCAAAGCGTTAAAAGCGTTAAGAGTAAATTTAATTAGAGCAACCATCACCAAATGAGTGTGAAATTAATTTTAAAATGAATATTATGTACACTACAATATAATAACATGCAAGAAAAAACTACCTGATGCAGAAGGAGGTCATACTGTGGAGTAAGATATATATGAACATGCTAGAAACAATGGAAAACAAAGATAGAAAAAGAACCGCATGAGAGTAGAAACTATAAAAAAATCCTGTAATAATGAAGAACAACAAGATTATTAAGATTCATATAAGACTAATATACTAAATGGTAGGTACACTAATATTTGAACTTTTTGCTCACTATAGAATTACCTTTAATGCAGCCATGTTTTTCATCGTGTGTGAATCCATTAGGACAAAACTTGCAAACAGGGTGGTGATCTTCTACTGAACATGGAGCACCACCACAAGCACCTTTACATGGGTCCTTACATTGGAAATCTTTGCATGCCAAATTACTTGGGCATCCGCTATCTCTCAAGCAAATTGATAATGTTGGATTACATTCTTCGACACACACGCACATAGCGCGGTGGTCTACCACTTCACATTGTTTTCCTTTCGGGCACATGGGCTCCACAGACGCCTGGCACGGATTCACACACTTGGAATTACGGCAGGCCGCATTTGATGGACACTGTTCATCTCTTGTACATTCTGCATGTTCTGGTGCGCAAGTCAATTCTCCTTTTTCACTCAATGCAAACCCATTTCGGCATACACATATTGGTCTATGATCCCGAACTTCACATTTCTGATTTCGTCTACAATTTTGATACCCAAGGCAAGGGTTGCGGCATTGATTAGTACTGAGATCACAAGCTAGTTTCGATGGGCATGATTTAGTTTCAGAACATGTAAACGTGGTGTTATGTTCATTTGTGGACTTGCATGTAGGATCGAGGCGGCACACAACCCGTGGCTTCCCCACATAGCACTGCGGGCAGGAGCATTGCGCTTTGTGCATCAAGGTCACGCAGAGGGCATCTTCGCCGCACACTCCGCGCACCGTGCAGGGGTCCACACAGTGTAAGCTCAAGCACGCTCTGTCTACCGGGCAATCCTTGTCGCTCGTACATTCGATACCTAGGAAGATGTGAAAGAAGAAAGCAGAGTCGAAAGAGCGGTACCTTCAGCCGCGAAGAGGAAACTTTCTCACGAGACAGTGCATGCTTTTTGAAACTGATAGTTTATGACCAGAGATATGTATATAACGGAATATTATAATACAAGCGATATGTACATGAAGCCGAACAAAATGTTACTGACGATTTGATAACTTAAGCACGAACGGTGAGAATGCTTCCACTAATTGAACATACCGTTACGTACAGATATGTTAAGGCATCAATATTTTAATGGCAGACATATTTGTACACACAGTATTTTATTTATTAGCTATAGGTAATTAGAATCATTCCTTCATCAAATGGGTTCCGAAGCATGTTTGCATATCCAGGCCAAAAACAAGTAATAAAGACACTCTATGCGGTAAATAATTAGCCATTAATTAAGTATTATAAATACTTAATAACTTTCAATATAAACCTCCTTCGGTGCCCATGCCTATTTATCAGATAAATGAACTTAATCCCATTAAAATACCATTTGTATATACAAATATGTGGTAGAAGACCTATGATAATGTTGGTATTATAAAGTACCTATATTACAATATATTCTAGGTATTTTTTTTTTTATAATTGGAGCACGAAAACTACCTGATTCATGAATTCGCCTATTTTTTAAACATGACAGAACACAACTGAGTGGTACAGATAGACTGTACATAGTGCATTTTTACATGGTGTCAAAACGAACGTAAGTCTATGATGTCTACTCACTGGTGTGACACTCGACATCGGCCTGTCCTTCTGTGCCAGGAATGCATCGACATACAAATTCAGCGCCTTCTCTTAAACATTCCCCATTAATTCCACAACCCGTTGTTCTACAATCAACTACACTCCGTTCTTGGGCACCTGAAATTGCAATATGGCTTATTTAACAATCGCTTGAGTAGAAAATTAATTTAATAATGATTAATTGACCTTAATTTGAAACATAGTTGACTAAACTATAGTTAAATGTATTATAATGGTATTGCAAAGGGTGTGTATTTGAAAATGAATTAATAATGAAATTAGGTACATGTATTATTATTCTGGTACAGCACTTCGCCGCTAAGTTTAAAAAATATATAGGTATATTCTTGTAAAATACTTGTATAGAAAATATTGTGCACAAAAAATAGCAGGATCATAAGATTTTATACAAAAATAGCAGCACTACAACAAATTTCGTTTTGCTATTATAAAGGCTTGATGTGAAGTACCCTACTTAATTGCCTAATAAAGGGATCACAGGTGTCATTCAAAGTCAACCAACATTCTGAAAAGAATACGGTATAATAAAACAATAACTGAGAAACAGTTACTTACACTCTATATTGGGATCACCGTTAGGATAGTTTCGTGGACAGAAGCACTGTGCCTCTCCATGTGCACCGATATGACACTCCGCATTGGTGCCACATGATTTATATGCGCATGGTTCCATAGCGCCACAGAAGCATTGTTTATGAGGATTGCCGGCACAGTTAGGCGGGCACGTGCACTCGTAGTTGCCATCTTCCAAGTCACGGCAACGAGCACTCACCCCGCAGGGATTGCGCAAGCAGCTTCCGGCCGCTGGCTTAGAACATTCCACCTTAGCATTTCCAATGTAATTTGGTGGACACGAACATTGAGGTCTTGCATTAACTGAGCGACAAATTGCATTTACACCACATGCTCCTAAGCATACATTCTTACACTTGCCATCGGAGCACTTCTCGTCAGCGTCGCAATCTTCATTATTAGAACATTCGTATGCTTTGCATTCTTCGGAAGCGTCACCGGTATATCCGCTCGGGCACTTGCATATTGCGCGATGCTTATTCGTAAAACAAGCTGCACCTTTGCCACAAGTATCTTCCCGGCAAGCTTTCATACAAAGTTTCGAAGAACATAACATATCATCTCCACAGTCTGCGTCGTAGTTACATCCAGGGACACAAACATTTTCTAGGCATATTTGTCTTTCAGGGCATTTATTTGGTACAGAACATAAAGATCTACAAGCTCCATTGAAACATTTCTCTCCACATGAGCAGTCAGGGTCGGCTTCACAAAGTGACACGCAATATCCACTGTCATCACAAGGACAAAATCCGTCACATGACATTGTTTTTCTTTTGCACTCCACAAGAGGATTACCAGTGTAATTGTTGGAGCAACCGCACTGAGCCCTGTGATTTTGTACTTTACATTCAGAACAGATTCCACAGACCGCACTTTCACTGCAGGGATCTATAGAAATTGAAACAAAAAGGTAAAATGTAACCCTAGGATGTTTTCATTTAATTAAGCTACATTACAAACAATTACAAAGTACATTACCTTTGCATTGTCCATTCAAACAGGCTTGGTTAATGTCACATTCGTTATCGTCTCGACAACCTTGTTTACAAATCCTGCCGTCGCAAATGTAGCCTTCGCTACATGCTTCATTGCTATTGCATACAACTCTGCATATGCCTCGAATACATTTTTCGTTGGACAAACAAACCCTATCGCTGAAAATAAGTAAGGGAACCACATCAAACAAAAAAATATATAAAACATTACCTTAAACGACGAGGTAGGTAGGTTAACCGAATAACTTGAAATTCTCATTAACACAATTTTTCATATTAGAACATTTATTTCTTACCTTCTACAAGATGGTTGACATGTTCCTCCATAGCAGTTAAATCCATCGAGACAGTTCTCGTTAGCCTTGCATGATGAAATTTTTCTGCGACACACAGTTTTTGGATCTCCAAATAATGTCGGCGGACATGTGCATACCGTTTGATGATCTTTAGTAGTACATAACGCGTTAGCTCCGCAAGAAGCGGGCTCGGCACAAGGATCCACACACTGTCCTGATACGCACGCTAGCTGATTCGAACAATCGGAATGTGATCTACAACCTGTGACACAAATGCGACCATCGCAAACCTCCTCGTCAGAACACTGTTCGTCAGAAGTGCAAGCGTATCTACAAACACCGGAATCGCATCGTTCGCCTTGTAAACATTGGGAGCCATCGGCTGTGCACGCAGGGCGACAGCGGTCGTCTTCACATCGCCAGCCGGTAGCACAGTCCGTGTGCATGCGACATGACAATGAAGGGGCTCGGACGCAACCGATGTTAGGTGTTGGGTTGGGTATTAAGCCTTCTAGGCATGTACATGAAGCTTTCCTTTCCGTAACTGAACAGGCTGCGTTAGGGCCACAAGGATTTATATCATTGTCACAGGGATTTTGACAGACATTGTTTTTACAAAATTCATCAGGTCCACAATCATCATCGTGTCTACATCCATACTGACAGCTATTTCCCAGACATATGTGTCCCAGGAAGCAATCGTTGTCTACGCGACACGTTACTGTAAATAACAATTTTTTCTTTATAAAAAGGTGTTCTTATTTTTAATGGCAAAATTGAGTCGAATTGTGGTTGTCAAATTTATACGTTTTCATAATTTAACTACTAGGTAGGTACATGAAAAAGTACAGTAAAAACACATTACATTAGTAATAAGTGTTATACTTACACAAACAAGTGCCTTTGGAACATCTTTCGTTTAGAGCACATTGTTCGTCGGCTATACACTTTGGAAGACACATGGAATCTTGACACATGTAATCATCTTCACACTCACCAGCTGCACCACATAACCTGGGCACTGAAGAAAGGTAAAAATTAAATATAAACAAATTACTGGAATAGAAGTACTAATTAAAGGGATCATACACAGAGATGCAAGGAGTCTGAACAGACTTGAGTCTGTTTGTCAAATTCTGTGCATGACTAATTTAAGAGGCAATGCGGGTGGTTGTTTCTCTCTCGCAATGATTTTTTACAGAATAATAAATATGAACTAGTTGTATGTCCTTATATTACCCTTTTTGATTTTACATTATTTTTATAAGCACTAGGACCGTCAAAAAATGCCGATTTATACCACTGTCAACAGAGGGCTAGTGTACAAATTTGACAACTATTATTGAAAAAAGAAAAACATAGAGACACCTCCTCCTCCTCCTCTCCTCCTGAGATCCTTCTTATTCGGTTTATGAAATATCTTTTAAATTGGTCCAATATTAGAGGAGGAAATAGGCGAGAGCCAAACTTCGAATTATGACTTTTTACCTAGGCTTTTTCAAAAGTCTCTCCGACCGCATTTCCTCTTAAGGGATTTCTTGAAGTGTAGGTAATAAAACTTATTCTTACTTCTAACACATTCCATGTCTTGATTTCCTGTGAAACTTTGAGGGCAACTACACTGAACCACGTGGTTGTCTGTGCGGCATACAGCATTCAAACCACAAGCTTTCTCCATTTGGCACGGGTTAAGACATTGCCCATTGAAACATTTCTCATTTGATCCACATTCTTCGTCCACAAGGCATAAACCTAGATAAAAAGGTTAATTTTTTATTATGACGTTGTTTCAACAGATATTTGTGAGGTTAAAGAGAGAGAGAGAGAGAGAAAAATGACTCCTATAGTAAAACTTACTTTTACAGAAACCCTTGTGGCAGTATTGATCTTCACCACAATCGCTTCGCTGCTTGCATGACACTTCACGAAGTCTACAGCCTTTATCACCAGCAGCATTTCCAACATATCCAATCTTACATTTGCATTGACCAGTGTGTCTTGAAGCAATGCACTCAGAATTAACGCCACACTTAACGGTTTCACAGGCATCTATAAATACAGAAAGAAAGTCTTAGATTTTAAAGTAGGAGTAAATAATGGACCTATGTTGATAATATTGTTTTAAAAGTTAAACTAACCAGTGCATTTTCGAATGCCATCGACTACTGTGCAACGGGCTACTGTAGGGCAGTCTCTGTTATAACTGCACTCTTGAGCTTTGCGACAACCCTCCTCGTACGGATTTCCTACATATCCCGCGGGACAAGCACATTGAGCTCGATCCCTTAGATTTTTACACTCAGCACCATTACCACATGGATTAGAAGCGCATCTATTTATTTTAACACAACCTTTAATAGGGTCACCCGTATAGCCAGGTTGACAGTAACATACATGTTTATGTTTCTCTGAGGAACAGATGGAATTTTCGCCACATGTATTCTCCACTAGACAAGCAATTTTACACATATTTTGATGGCATTGTTTATCATCAGTGCATTGAGTGTCCACGTCACATTCTTTTCTTTTACATCCTTGTAGAGCATCGCCGAAAAATCCTGATGCACACGAACATGTGGGTTGATGGTTTTTACCAACACACAATGCTTGTCTTCCGCACGGATGTCTTTCACACACTTTAAGGCATTGCGGCACCCCTTTCCTTCCAACGGTGCATCGTTCATCATCAGCACAATCTTCGTTTGATAAACATTGTACTTCTTTGGTACAAATCCTGTTTAAACAGAACTGAAAATCTGGACAGGTACTATTAGAGTCACAAGTGACCCGGCAAGTGTCTTGAATGCATAGTTGGTCATTTAAGCAGTCTCTTGAATTTTTGCACATTCCTGAAAAATTTACATTAAGTTAGTGATTTTATAAAACTAAAGAAAATTCTATTTATTTCAGAAGGATATTTTTCCACTTACCGACACATAAATTGTCAATACACTTAGTTCCCGACGAGCAGCTTCTGTCGTCCGTACAGTACTGAATAGGAACACAACCAAGCACAGGATCTCCAGTAAATCCGGATGAGCATGAACAATGACCGATATGGTTTCTTGAGAGACAGTCAGCATTTTTTCCGCACGCTCGAGGTATGCTGCAGGAGTTTTTGCATTTATAATTAACACAGGCCTCCTCTGACGAGCAATCACTATCTTTAATACATTCAAATTTGGTACACTTTTTATAGGGATCGCCTTTACTATCAGGCGGGCATTCACAGATAGGGTTGTGATTTGCAACTAAGCATTCAGCATTTTCACCACAAGGTGAAGACTTTTCACATGGGTCGATGCAATAATGGTTGTTACATTTTGTTTTCTCGGAACAATCACCGTCAGAAAAACATTCTCCTGGTGATCTGCAATTTCCTGTGGTTGCATCTAGTACAGTTCCGTTAACACAACTGCACGTATAGGATCCACGATTGTTTAAGCAGTTCGCATTCAAGGGACATGGATTATTTAAGCACTCATTTATATCTTCACAAACATTGTTCACGAAATCATATCCTGGTGCACATGTACATAGAGCGTTGTGGTTTTCTATTCTACACATTCCACCTTGACAATATGCTTCCTCACATTTATCTGCAAATAAAGATATTTTTATTTGAATAACGCCTTAAAAAAAGGTAAGTTATACACATATACATTTGCGTCCATTAGTCTAACAAGAAAGCTAATAATAATTAACCTTTAAATTCAGGTCTATTGGTCGCAACGTGTTGTATATTCTGCGAAAAAGCACTTACCAGAACATTTGTTATTTCTTGTGTTGCAGAATTTGTCGCTTGAACAATCAGAGTCATCTATACATTCCACCTTAAAGCAGCCGATTTTTTTATCGAGTGGATTTCCCAGGAAACCTTTCTCACAAGCGCATGCAACTCTATGTTTTACAACAGTACACAATGCGTTGAGGCCACATGCTTTGGTTTGACATGGATTGGAACATTTTCCTCTTATACAGGCAAGTGAGTCCTCACATTTGTTATCGCTTCTGCACTGATTTGGTAATAAACAGCCACTCGTATAAGGATCACCGATTGCACCAACTGAACAAACGCATTTATAAGAACCTGGCGTATCTACACATTGCGCTGATGGATGGCAAGGATTGTCAACACATTCGTTTATGTTTGTGCATTCATCGCCGGTTAATTCAAATCCAGGAAGGCATTGACACTGTTCTGATTTACACATCTGGTTGTTCAAGCAGTCAGATCCTGTTTTACAGCCTGGAATGCATAAACCAGAGCTGCAATGTTCTCCATGTAAACAGTTACTACTTGAATGACAGATTTTATGACATCTATTATCATTACATTTTTCTCCAATAGCACATCCAGAATTATCTTGGCACGGTACTTGACAAAGATATCCAATGCACATATGATCTGGGGGACACTCTGATGTTCTCGAGCATGTACTGGGTTTCCTTACGCAACCCTGTTGAGGAGTTGGTGAACCTTGAAATCCAAGAGGGCACTCGCATTTAGTATTATGACTGATTCTCGAACAAATTGCATTCGGGCCGCAAGCTCTAGTTGACAAGCATGGATTTACACACCTGTTATTTACACAAGCCTCCTCGCTAGGGCAGTCTTCTTGACTTCTGCAACCAATCAAACATTTTCCTCCTACACAAGCTTGCCCTATACCACATTGAGTATGCTTAGTGCATTGTGTAATACAGAAATTGTTTGCACATGCTTCGCCTGGGTCACATTGGCTTGAATTTTTGCAGGCTGTAAAGCATTGACCATTAGAACAAACGTCGCCATTGCAATCCAGTTCACTTGAGCAAACCAGTATTTTTTTCTTGCATGCATTGCCTTTTATATTTTCATATCCATCAGGACATACGCAAATTGCTTTTCTGTTAACTACTTTGCATAGGGAGTTGATTCCACAAGCACCATCACAAGGATTAACACAACGATTGTCAACACAAGTGGTTTCTAACGGGCAGTCCTCATCACCTTTTACGCATTCGTCTTGTCTTCTGCAACCCCCACTCAAATCTTCCACATAACCTGTTGGGCATCTGCATACGTATGATGAATGTCTCGGCTCGCAAATAGCTGTAGAATGGCACGGATTGGGATTGCAAACTTCAATCTTTCTGCAGTTAACATCTGGTATGGGGTCCGGTTTATAACCATTAGGGCATTGACAACTTGCTTTATGGTGTTCAGCTATACAGACAGCATTTTCGCCACATGAGTCTTCTCCACAAACGTTCATGCATGTGTGTGTCAAACGGTTACATAATTCATGTGAAAGACAGTCCGTATTGTAAATGCAAGGTACAGATTGACATCCTTTTTCTAAATCATTTGGGTTTCCGGTAAATGGACCTGATGGACACTGGCATTTTGCAATGTGGTTGTTAGTAACACAAACAGCGTTAGGACCACAGATAACTTGTTGGCATGCAGAAATACATTTTTTAACGTCGCCAACATGTTTACACACTTCATTTTCCCTACATTGTACATCATCTGAGCATTCATTTTTGTTAATAGCTATACAGCCGTCACGTTCATTTGGATTTCCTGCAAAGCCAGCCAGACACTCGCATTGACTTTTGTGATTTTTAGTAATACACTTTGAATTTTGCGGACAGGTGAATAGCGAACAACTGTCTTCACATTTATTAACTCCAAGAACATCTTTTTCACAAGATCTATTGTCATCGCAATCGTCGTCGGAAACGCAATTTGGAGTTGAGGGTTGTTCACAATTAGAATTAACAGGATTCCAAAGAAAACCATCTTTACATTCGCAGCGTGGATTGCTTTCTACAACTCGGCAAACTTCATTAGCACTACAAGCTATTGTGGAGCACAGATCGAAACATCGCCTCGCGGTGCCATCTACTGAAATACAAACCTGAGGTTCGTTACAATCACTGTTTACATTACATTCGGTCTCAGGGAGTTCTTCACGTAAATGGCAACCTGTTTTTACATCCGTAGGTTTTCCAATATATCCTTCTGCACATATACAATGGGCTTGGTGGTTAGCTCCAATACAGAGAGAATTTGGCCCGCACTGTAGTTTACTGCAAGAGTCTACGCACTTTCGAACATTTTTGGCCACTTGGAAACATATTTCAGAATCTTTGCAATCCCCATCTACCAGACATTTATTGTCAGGGACGCATCCTCTTTGTAAATCATTAGGATTACCACTATGTCCCGGAAGACAATGACAGCTACCTTCTTCACAGATAGATTTAGGACCGCACAATATTGAACGACAAACATCAACACATTTTGATTTTTCACAGATATAGCCTTCAGGGCATGTAGCGTTACGAGAACATGTACAAATGGTGCCATCGGCGCATTTAGAAATGGAAACTTGTGAACATAATTCGTAAGGATTTCCCACATATCGGCTTTTGCATATACAACTGAAACTTCCCGGTGTGTTTATGCAAATGGCATTTTCTCCACACGGTTTACTACTACATTCATCTATATCTGTACATTGTATATTAGGATTTCCTATATAGCCAGGGGGACACAAGCATTCAACATGAGATCTTGTTTGTTGACAAACTGCATTGCGGCCACAAGAGGCTTTAGCACATGTTATTTGTCTTCGAGGTAAACATGTTTTATATGGATTTCCAGTAAAGCCTTTGTTACATTTGCAAGCATTATTTTGCCCGTAGACACAATGTGCGTTTTGCCCACATCCAGGTTCACAAGATGGTGGAGAAATAGCTGTAAACCAATAACAATTTGACATTACATTTTACTTCACAAGGTAGTAAATATATTTTAAACAAAATAATATATTTCGTTACTCACGTGGCATGCACAGTAAATCAGGATTTCCGACGAAGAATGCGTTACATACACACTTGCCGCTCTGTTGATCACATGAAGCACCAACGCCACAGACCACACCCTCACAGCGCTGCCGGCAACGGCCAGCCACACACATCAATGGTAGCTCACAAGGCATACCAGACCCGCAAGTATCTCTTCTGCATGCTCCTCCGGGGAACGGATTTCCTACCGTTCCTTCGGGACAGACGCATGTAGGTCCGGTCTTTGATATTATGCACTGAGCGCCAGATGCACATGAATATGTATCACATCCTAAAAACATACATCGGTTATTACTTCTTTATTAATTAAATGATAAGAGAATTTAAGCGACTAGGTTTTATTGTGCTTACCGGAAATACATTTGCCACCTTCAGGTTTAGTGTAACCAGGATTACAGCGACACCAAGCCGCATGATTTTCTACTTCACAAAAGGCATTCAGTCCACATGAAACAGTGGTACAAGGAGACAAGCAGGTACTATTCAAACATGCGAGGGTATTGGGACATTCATCATCTGCACTACATAAACGCTTTTCCGTTGGAATTTCTTCAGCTGCACCTAGAAAACAAATGTGCAATTTATTATTATCAATTTATTTTCAGTTGAAAACATAACAGTTTGTTAGCTGATACTGATAATTGTAATACTTACATCCGCTTTTGTAGGGATCCCCAACCATGTTTGGAGGACACTCACAGCGATAACCACCTTTCTGGTCGTGACAAATCGCACCAAAAGCACACGGTGCACTATGACATTCATTCATGTTAGTACATCCCGTGTACGGGTCACCTTCAAAACCTGTCAGACACATGCATCGAGGTGGATCACTTGGTGTACATTTAGAGTTTATTCCGCAAGTAAATCTTTCACATGGACTTTTACATTTCTGTCCATCTGTAACGTCTAAATAAAATGGCGGTGGACACACGCATTGGCCAGGTTGAATACATTTTTCATTAGGGAAGCAATCCGAATCACTTATGCATCGCTTTTGATTCAATGTGCAATGTCCGGAAATTGAATCTTGACTATAACCAATAGGACATTTACAGGTGAAAGAACCGATTGTGTTTACACATTCTGCACCAAATCCGCAAGCTGACTGTCCAGATGTGCACTCGTTTATGTCATCACAAGACCCTTCAGTTGTTTGTGAGAAACCAACTGGACAAGCGCAATAACTTACTCCGTCCGAGATTACGATACACTCTGCACCTTTTCCACATTTATTATCTTTTGTGCATCCGGAGAGAACACAATTACCATCTACTACTTTGTATGGTGGTTGGCACTGACAGGTTATATCGTTGCATATTTCACAGAGCGTATATGGGTTCCCACTGTATTCTGCCGGACATTTGCATTCGTAGCTACCTGGCAAATTCTTGCAAATGGCATTTAAACCACATGGTGATCGACCGTGTTGAGTACATTCGTTAATATCTTCACATAATCCTGTTTCCTTGCTACGAGAAAATCCTTGTGTACATACGCAAACATTTTCTCCATCATGTAAAATACATTGTTCACCTTGAGGACATGGATTAATGCTGCTACATTCAATCGGCATATTACCGGGAACACAGCCGTCAATATAAGGGTCGCCGCTGAATGTACCAGGACATTCACACAGAAAACGTCCGGGAAGATTTTTGCAAACCGCTCCAGAACCACAAGGATTATCTATACATTCATTAATATCTTGGCAACCAGTTGGAGATGATGGATCACCAGCAAAACCGTTTCTACATGTACATTGTGCAATCTGATCATTCAATAGACACTCTGAATTACTTCCACATCGCAGAGCTTCACAAGGATCTGTAAAAGATTAACATAATTATTATTTATTTGTGAGTATTACTTTATAAAAATAATATCTTTAATTTGTACTGTTAAATTACTTACGTCGGCATTCATTCCCAACATTTGGCTCTGGGCACAGACATCTTGAATTAAGGTCACATACTGCGTTACCAGGGCAATCGTTATCGGTTTTACATGTAAGTATTTCAACGCAGCGTACCCTGGGGTCAGGATCTGGTATAGTACCTTCTGGACATTCACAAGTATAGGATCCATCTCGATTTATGCAATCTGCTCCGACTCCACAAGCACTATCAATTTGGCACTCATCAATATCCGTGCATTGCTTGTAAGCATCGCCGGTGTATCCTTCAGGGCATTGACAAATGAAACTTCCTAGTGTATTACCGCAACGCGCATTGTTGCCGCAGCGACCGACAGGGCTGACTGATGTATCACACTCATTGACATCTACACAACCTGCAGATATATCTGTCGGATCGAATGTCCAGCCATCTTCACATACACAGTATGCTTCTATTCCATCCGGCTTACAATAAGCATGCTCGCTGCATTTCACATCCTCACATGGGGCTCGACAAGCAACACGTGGAGGTGCACCGACAAATCCGTTAGCACATTCGCAATTAAATCCGCCTCGCGTATTTATACATAGTGAATTTCCTCCACATATAGAAGAATTTTTAGCGCATTCGTCAACGTCAATACAAATTGAGCCGCGAGCGTCGAAGCCTTCTTTGCAAAAACATTGACTTTCTATGCATTCTGCATTATTGGTGCAATCGAAGTTTGATTTACACAACGTATTAACATCCACCTGAAAGTTAAAAGTTCGTATAAACTATAACAGACTTAAATCACCAATGCAAGTTATTGATCATCAACATTACCTGTTCGCAAGCAACTTGTGGATCTGGTTGGGCTCTATAACCTTGTGGACAGACGCAATTGTATCCAGGTGCCGCGTTCTCGCAGATAGCATGGGTGCCGCAGGGGTGATCAAGCGTTTCGCACTCGTTGATGTCACGGCAGCCGCCTGCCACTCGCGCGTCTCCTGTGTATTCTGGTTTGCATGTGCACACGAAGCTGCCGAGGGTGTTGGTACACAGAGCGTGTTCGCTGCACACTGCTTCACTATTCTTACATTCATCCACGTCTGGTGTAACAAACAACGCAACCTCTAATTACATCTGCCACGTGCGCGATCACCCGTTTTTTTAAACATACGCACGCAGTAGGTACGCCGACAGCCACTACGAAGAGGAAGTGATAGAGACATAGACGACACAGAAGGCGACAGAGAAAACGACGAGAGACAAGAAGAAAATACTGTAGAGAATTATATTGTAAGAACGTTACACATTCTTCGGTGCACTGAAACACAAAAATGAGCCCGGTCGTCGTAAAAGTATAATGTTGCCGACGACACGGATACGGAGACTCACTGAAAATTTCGATTTATTTGTCTATTTAAATGCTTCGAATGTTATAACCGCTAGAATTAGTAGAAGCGTGAAGCTACCGAGCGTCCAAGTCCGGTAGTTTTCAGCTCGATTCGTTAAACGCGAATAGGTTAAAGTGTCATAAAGCGTTAGACCACAGAAAATGAAAACATGTTAGAGTTAGGTCACACCTACTGGCGATGGCGTTTTAGATAAAGGCTTACCAGTGCACTGCACGTCTGGGTTGCCTTCGAAACCTGGTGGGCACAGACAGCGATAAGCGCCTGGGAGATTCTCGCAAAGAGCGGCAATCCCACAATTAGCGTGTGCACATTCGTCCTGATCGCGACAGCCGACACGCGGGTCGCCTTCGTAGCCGGGCGGGCAGCTGCACTCGTAGCCCCCTTCCATGTTGCGACAAACTGCGCCCGGGCCGCAGCTCGCGGCGTTCGCGCACTCATCGATATCAACGCACTACATACCAAACGACATAATTACATTTTAGGTGCACACGACAAAATAAATTGCACAGGTAAATAATATCTAGTAGGTAATTCATTTAATAGATACTTCAATAACCTTTTAAACACAGACATGACTTTCATCAAAAAATTTAAAAGAACCAAATGGTAAATAAATATCGTGATTAACAATTTTTGTATTATTATCTCATAGAAAAACCAATTCACTTACGCCATCGAATGCATTTCCGGTATAACCAGACTGGCACGCACATGTGTAGTTTCCTGGATAGTTTTGACACACAGCGTTCCCTCCACAAGCACCAGGTCGACGACATTCGTCAATATCTATAATATTTAAGTAATTAGTGAAATATTAAATATTTAAGAATGTACAGTCAACCGCACGTCTATTGTTATTTATCTGACTTTGACTGCTTTATTTCGTAGCAGTGAGGTCGTTTCGTTGTTCAGGTTACCTACTGACATGCGATTGACCATACCTATTTTAAGCGTTCACTACAACCGATGCGACTCGTCGACACGAGTCGCATTGGTTGTAGTGAAAATTTTTTGAACAAAACCCAACGGTTTTGTACATAAATGCATTCCATATAAAATGTAGCTTCATGAAGTACCTCTGCACTCTTCTTCGCCGTCGCCCTCGAAACCTCGATTACATTTGCAAATGAAATGAGCTGGCAGGTTACAGCACTCTGCGTTTGCGACGCATCGTGAAGATACTGCCGGATCCTCGCACTCATTTATATCTGCAAATAAACATCATGTTTTATTTCATTCGCTTATATTTCTAATACTATTCGCCCTTTTTAACATACATTTCACCATTTAAGAACTTCAAGAATTAAACTTCTGATTTTGGTTTACAGAACACATAATCAGACACAGATGAGGGTTTGTCGATGTTAACTAATGATAAGTTTGTTACCTCTGCAAGTGAAACCGTCGCCTTCGTAGCCTGGGAAACACGAACACTGGAAACTACCGACCGTGTTCGTACAGTGAGCAAAAACATCGCATGGTCTTTCTTTGCATTCATTTACATCTAAAAGCAAACAACAAGAAAGTAAAGCACACGTTTACTGCAGACACAAACATAATTATAAGTATTATAATAACAATGCATACCTGGTTCCTGGCAGTTGCAGCCACCGAAACCATCATTACAATGGCACACCCCGTTTAGACAACGACCATTTATACATTGGGCGCCATCTTCTTTGGTACAATCATCTACAACATTAAATTATTAACAATGAAATAAGCTTTATCATGGGTTGGCAACGAAATAGTTTTTGAACAACTAACAATAGAAGCGCAATGGCTGCGTCTATTTGCTCTTGACTCACCTGTACATTTCAACTCATTCTCGAGTTCGTCGGATCCCTTATAGCAATCCTTGACACCGTCGCATAACTTTGATAATTCATATAATTGTAATATTTGTGTCGATTCGTTTACTTGACAGCCAAAATAGCCGTCTTCTAAATTTAAGAAAAATACTTCTCGTTTTATTCCTAAGCCTATTCCATATTGGCTTTGTGTCGCTACCTGTGAAAGAGAGATTACAAACTTCGACAATAATTCAATAAGAGAGCTAGTCAGGACTCACTGGGTATTATCTAAACAATCAATAATAATTATATTCTATTACTCACATTTGTCGTTGTGACTAAGAGCGTCCAAACCACGAGCGGTAAGGTGTCTATATACATTGTCTCTGGAACAAAAGAAATTATACATTTTTAGATATAATGAAGTTATAATCGTTTATTCATTATATGTATAAACCCGGATACATTTTATATTATATACTAACGATTTAGGTCAGAGAGCAAGCTACTGGCTACAAGGTCTAGAAATAAGAACCTCCTTACAATGCGGACTGTGTCCAAACATACCGCTTTCGTCATCAAGCACTTAACTAAGCCTAATTTGTGCCTCTTCAGGTGAGCCTATGTTACAGTTTGGGTTAAGAAGTTGTTACAGAAAGCAGTGTAAACTCGTAGAATTCTATTACATAATTTAGACATAACATAAAAATGCAAACGTTTGCCGTGACATAAAACGTACGCTTAATGTATCATTATAATTACCGATACTGACGAGTCAAATAAGAAGAAAACACCTAAGACTTGGACGCAACACGCATAATTCATCAGTTCATAGCATTGACACGATTTGCTGTATGTTATCTATCTTCATTTATGTATAAGCTTTACAAAACCGTTATCTAATCAAAGATACAACTCACAGCCAAAACCTCTAGGCCAAAAATCATGAAATTTCGTACAATAGTTCCTTAAACAACATGGACCTTAAAAAACAAAACCTAGGAAGGATTTTTGAAAGTTCATCCCCTAAAGGTGATAAATTGGGAATGAAAGTTTGCATGGAAGTTCGTCATTTCCGCCGATAGGAATTTTTTAGGTACATTATATCTAAAACAAGGCCTCACAAAACTGTTTATACAGTGAGCTTGCTTGAGATACTACCTAAATCCAATTCACTTCACATTTCGTAACGCGTGATCTTTGAAAGAGAAAGTTATTACGAACACATTCAATAAATGGATAAGGATGTTAACAGAACAAATTAAATTTTGTTAATATAAAGATTTATTTTTAAGTATTACACTTCAGTTAACTAAACTCCACATTTCCTCAGAACTAATTTCATCTTCTCGGTTGACTTAGTTTGATCTGAAGCTGGTTGAATTAAATACTTTTTATCTGAATCCCAGATAATACTTACTTTATTAAGTATTCGCCAAAAAAGAGGTATTACTTATAATCAGAAAATTCTTTACTAGCACGAGTAGCATACCGAAGTAATTAAATCGTCATTCATGTCAACTGTTGAATGTTCGACGTTCAACTCAATAAACCTGTTCGTAAAGAAAACGCTCTCGATCTTGTATTACTAATATTGTTTTATTTCATGGAGGTAAATACGGCTTAACAAGCCTACTGGGATTTAGTATCAACAGCAAACCGAAAATTCAGTTGCACACTTAAGATTTATTTTGCCCTATGATTACACAAAGGCTACATAATATGATGTTAACTTTGTAGAGATTATAAATAAAAATGTTACACTTTTTGTGTATTCAAGTCTCGCGTTTTCTCAAAAAGTAATAAGATATTGAGTAGTAGACAATGTGATAGTAGTACATTAGAGTAAGTTTTCGTTTAATAATTACAGCCGCGACAAAAGCGAAGGCTGCGTTGCGAGGTCATATAACTGTGTGAGCGGTACATTGTCGTTTACCTACTTGTCTGTATCGCACTGACAAATAGGTATAAGTTCAGATACATTGTACGTAGATATTGTGAGCAATTTGGCGCTTGTGTTAACGATGTTGCAGTTGCGTGATTAACTGGTTGCATGCCGATTTATGAGTGCGTTTGCACTTCACCTAAGCACAGACCTCACCGCAAATGTCGTTGTGCCAGTTGTCACAGCCGCTGCACTCGTCATTTGCACGCACATTATTATTTGTACTTGGTGATAAAAACTAATAATTGCCACTTTGAAAGTGAACGCATTAGGCACGAACTAACCATATGTTAACTTTACATAAGTTTACAAAAACCACATACATATTTTATTTGGTATATGAACTGCATGTAGCCATTTTTTTTTATTCAAATCTATTAAAAGCATTTTTTTTGGGTGGGAAATTATCAAATAACTTCTCCCGCTCAGGGCGGAGCGGGAGGGCCGTGTCAGACTAACTAAAACCCACCCGTGTTCCTTCAGTTGTGCCAGGGGCCACGGTATCTCTTTCGAACAACCCGCGACCCTGGCAGAATCTATTCAAAGCATTGCATGCTTATTTTAATATGGCATCAGTGGCAGTGGCGTGCACAGGGTTTTATGCCTGGGTAGGCAGTTTCCTTTTCGCAAAAAAAAAAAAGTCTCGCAATTGCACTAGTTAGTAAAGATAAAACTCACCAGGGGTTGAAAAGGTTGTAACTACGATTTTCCAATGATGCAAATAGAAGATTTCGGCCACTTCAAATATCTAATCCAAGTGAGTGAAAATTACAAAACACGTCACTTGAAAGATATTCGATGTGGCCTAGAAAAAGGCTCTTCATGTGATTTGCATTATATAAATATATTTAATAATTACATTAACTACTGGTTTGGTAACAAAAGTAAAAGTAAAGTTAATAAAATAAAGTAAACCAACTTATTTATAAATTAAATCTACGCGCCTATCCTTTTTTTATTTAAATATGATTTTAAAACATCGTCTTAAAAAGTTGGTTTGCGTTTTAATTCGACCAATCGCACAGCCAGTTGTGTGTCATAATTATATGTTGAAAATAGTAGACAAACGAAAAAAAATAACCGATTACTACATGTATGCAACCTGTCAGCCAATGATATGAATCATATTGTTTTTTATTGAATTTACGATTGATTTTACCTTTAGTTTGTATTAATTGCAAATCCGGTGTACGACGACCTATCTCGATAACTTGTTTTTTTTCACCGAAAGATAGTTTTGAAAACGCATCATATTTTATTTTCTCAATACACACACCATCTGAACAACTTTCACAGACAATATTATCCATTGTTCACTATTAACAACGTTAAAATCCTAAATATCTGAAAACGTATTCACACAAACAGATCACACATGTCATCAAACAAATTATGGCGACTATTGACTATTGAAATTATCTAGTAAAAGGGAAATGTAATACGACAAAAAATTATGACCATCTAAATATATAAAATTCAATGAAACAATGTTACTTCCTAAAATATTTGCATTGCATAGCAAACTTTCTTTCGGAAATGTTCGCTAGGAGTCGTAATTTTTCGTGTTAGAGACACTGTCTTTTCATGCAGTTGTGTGCGTGATTTTTGTCATTGTGTGTCACCAAAGCCCACGTAGCTATAGGAGCGCACACATATTAAATCTGCATGACCACGTCTTACCACGAGAGCACACATACAAAACATTCAGACAAGAATAATTTGTGTCTTTGCCGTGGCAAAGGCGAGGTGGCGCTAGTGCCGCGCGAATCGATGTGCGAACGTGAACGAGCCTTTAAACTGTATCGATCTTAATGATACCACCGGCACTCGATAGATGGAGCTGATTTATGATTTAAATTTTTTTATGTGGTTTTGTTTATTGATAAAATAATATTAGATCTATTATCAGAACCAGGGTAGGCAGTGTCTTTCTGCCTATATGGAACGCACGCCTCTGATCAGTGGGTAGGTACGAGTATACCTACTGAAAAAATTTGCTGATGTTAATCTATTTACCATAATCGCAGATGTTATCTGAAGGTAGGCCAGGTGATGAATGAATGAATGATTAAGTAAGCACAAAGTTTAATGTATTTATTACCTACACGTTTATGTAACAAGGATATCCACGTAAATAACAAATGGAATGATGACAAGGCTTTTTAGATGGTGTCTCAAATTACCTACAAACCATTATTACGCACTAAGGTCAAACGAGGCACTAAGACAACACCTAATATTGTTTGTTTTCAATGATGTTACCCTTGACACTTTAAAGTTCTCGTAACAAACGCTTAATATAAGCTATAAACTCTACGACTCCAGTACTTAAATCTGTACAGAACGTATATGTACGTGGGTATTTATGACTAGAAGTACGTATACGTTTAATCTGATCATCCTTCTGCCCGTAACCCAATTTAGGTATATGGGGTTGACGCAGGATGTCTTGTTCTTCCATACATAAACTGTTATCTCCTTTGCCACACCTCCTTATCATCTTACTAGAATAATTTATTTTATTACGCTAACTTAACTACATTAAATCGTAGAAAAATTTAAATTATTCTTAAATCATTGCATATTTTTTTAAAGAATCCGCTGCTACTACTAAAGAACTACAATTAACAAAAATTATGCATTTAGTTACATGCAACAGAAGAATATTTCAGTGCTGCGAACTTTACAAAATTTTTCACTATTAAGTATGTTGTTCTTGTTATTCTTTTGTTATGCTTGCGGAAGTCTCCGTCACATCCAAATCATGTGAAGTTACTTGAAAAGCTCTTTCAACTAAATGGGATATTTTTGGTTATAATTTGTTATAAGTTTTGTCATGATATCAAAGTACAGTAGCGGCATTTACGTAAACGGAAAACTATCAAGGCTAAAAAATAGGCTCTACCAATATTATATAAGTATGAGTAATAAATAGGTACCGACAACACTAAACAGAACAACTTTAATTAACTGCAAAAAAGACTTAAACTTTGTATTTAACATTTAACCACTTAGGTTACATACACTTAGGTAGATGCACGTGATCACTTCAGATCACTAGTTTTTTTTTTTACTTTTAGTTAAAATATGAAAATGGGTACACTACGAGGAGAGGAGGTTCAGAGGCCTAGTCGGCACTGCATTTGATTAATCAAATGCAGTGTTGACTAGGCCGACATAACCGACATGATTGTACCCATAAGAGTATGGAACGTTACGCGTAGGACTTATTTAACATTCTGCTCAAATGGAGCGAAGTGTATAAGAAAAACAAGTCTTGTCATAGGCGGAAGTTTTTGTGATTGATATTTAAATAAATTAAAAATATAATTGAGATCGCAGGAGTGGTTACGGTAGTCAGATTTTTATTTACTACGAGTAACCGTTTTTTATTTTAATAAAATTCCTGTTTCACACCTATCATAACTTTCACAAACTTTGATTGGACCAAGGTGAGTGCAGGCAGGCTAAGGATGCACTCCCTACAATTGATGGCCGCCTCACGAAACAGGTTCTCCGACTAACTTAACAACATCTGCGTACAGTTACAGCAGCTAAAACTGGCCACAGGTCGTTTCAAAAACACCTCTCTGTCGTAGAAGTCACAGACAGTCCGTGCATGCAAGGCGTGCATGGAGGACGACGAGACAGCAGCTCATGTGCTTCTAAACTGCCTGGTGATGGCCACATAAAGGGCAAAGTACTTCAGTAACCCAGGGTTACCAAACTGACAATCTAACGGAGAGTACCTACCCTCCGTGAGATTGTGAGTAACACCAAGGCGTTCCCGGCCTTTGAGGAGCTGGGGTGGATCGAATAATCGATTTTCCCATCTCCACGCAAAATTCTTAACGCGGAGTTGCGGGTAACAGCCCGTATTAGGTATCTATTAACTTTCACATTTATATTTGTTTTTATTTTTTATACTGGCCATCAACAAAGTCTCCTTAAACTTGGGAACTAGTTAGATAAAGCAAGAAACCGTAGTATGCATTATTTCTCATCTAAAATTGGATGTATGTTATACATCATGTGTAACATATATCCAAGAAGGTCACATATATGTATCTCATTTTGTGACGGAACCTTGGAACGGAACTAAAATAGCAGCATGCACACATATGCAATGTCATTATATGTACCTATCTAGTTATAAAGGTGTAGCATACAATTTAATTTGAAACGATAAGTAGTGTTGAATAATTGTAAATGGTGATTTAACCAATACATTTTTATAATTAGTTTGTGGTATGATTTAACAGGCTAAGGCCTGTATTTTCTATAATCAAGTAAGATCTTGCATCCTTGGATTATGGAAAAAAGGCCTTTTCACTAAAATAACAAATGATACTGTTTAGTTATCAGGTACATTTAAGCACCAACCAAGAGAGAGCAAATGTTTAATGAAAGTGAAAAAAGTAGTTAACCAATATCGATAATCTGCATATTCATCAAAGCACGTCTGCCGCCATAGGCGCACGTTCAAAGTATTGAACCTTACGTCATGACCGAAGTTGCAAGCCGCCATGTGGGTTCGCGTGTACGAATGTGGTATCAAATCGGGCGTAAAATGCGTCCGCGAACCAGCGCGCGGCGCTTGCGCCATTCACTTTCACGTGGCGCTCGCTGCCACTGCGTACTTCGTTCGTACTGAAAGTGGGCTGAGAGCAAACAATGCCTTTACGCAGTTTCTCTCCTCACAAACAATTATTCCATATCTGATTCCAGTTGCATCTTGTCAACTTCACTCGCTAATGTTGTTGAGTGGCGTGTTATTGCTACCTACTGTCGTAGCCCCGTAGACTTTGTCTACGAGATTTATTCGTCTATGCCTACGAGTTATTTTAACTGCTTCGCCATAATTTTGTGGTACGATCGTTTAAGCAAATTGCCTTGTCCTGTATATATGTAGTATTTGCAACGGCAACAAATATTAAATATTATATTTTGACAAACAAGTTCGTTGATTGTTTCTGTTTAATACCACTTTTAAGCAATAATACTTATTACCTCAGACAATTGACGAGTTTAATTTAAAATCTGATTGTTTTTTTGTTCAACGAACGATGTCTGGTGAGTGATTACGCTGTAGTGATATTTCCCAGATATGACTCACGGTACTTTTAAGGTATCTAAGATGATACATGAGTACATGACAGTGATGGCTGTGTTCTGTTTCTCACAGAATTCACACCACCATTATATTTATTTCCCACTAATTAAATACTTTCTCAACCAAATTACGGCCAATGCATATCATGTTATTTTACTCTGAACTTGGATTTTATAATTATATTTAAGTGTACTTAAAGAATCATATAATATTTTTGAATCAGTCATAAAAAGAAACCTTATCATGAAAATGCAAATGACATATTAATACATTATTTAAATTACTGTGCAGTTAAAGCATATAATTATATTCTTGCGGATGCTAGCTACACTTTTTTGCAAGATATCTACGTATACGTATGTAACTAAAGTACTTACCTAACTTTTTTAGATCTACAGTTTTTACTTCTACGTTCATTTACATAATGCCTTGAGGCATCTCTATTGTTTTATTAGCTTAATTAAACTATACACATCCTAATGAAGGAAGGTCAGATACGTATACATATAAGTTGTTCCTTAGAACCTTAAGCAATCTTCCTTACTAATGAAGACGTGGTCAAAAACAATCGTGCAAGCGTCTCGTAAGGCGCCTCGTAACACTCACAACTATGCCCGTCGTTGTAGTGAATGTGTTCTGCTTAGATCTCGATAGCTCAGCACAAAATTGCGTTGGTATTATCGATAATAATCGATTGGAGTGAGTGGCGCGCGTATCATTGTGAACGGTACCAGTAGTAACACTAGCGGTACAATCCATCTGTTCCATTAGCAGTAGCGGAATTATGTACAAGTTTACATTGTTTATTGGCCACACATTCACGTCACGCCTAGCTTAGTGCATTACTCATACAGGTACGTATTACATATCTATTAATACACATAAGTAATAATAAGCAATTCGTAACACTGTGTATGTGTCCTCAGTAATAATTTTACACAGACTCGTAAAGAATGACAACCCGGATCCGGGTTAGACCGGAAATGTAAATGCCAATTACCTATTTAGCATTGTTCCGTCAAAATATACGAAGGTGTAGATTTAGGTTCAAGTATCAATTTTGTATAGCGTCATACTATTTTCTTCCTTCATTTTATAAAAATACTGCATGATTTTCACGAGCTTGGGCAACTCATACTCTTAAACTAAAACAATATCTGTGATCCCGACGTTATTAGACGTGATAGCGCTGCGTATCGATAGCATCTATTAAAGGAGAAAGAGCGGTTAGGCCGAGACCATCAAGTTCCGGTGACGCGGACGGCGGCGGCGACCGGCGACCGCGTCGGGAATACTAAACAAGCTTCGCTGACAGAGCCGAGGGACGGTCAAGTGGAGCGACCGCTTAGAACTAGCGTTCTATAATATGGCTATTATAGTGTCAGAATCACTCGAGCGGTCGAGCTTGTTCAGTGTTGAATTAGTTTCCAATATAAGTCGCTTAGTAACTCCCTTTATTAAAATTTATCTGGACAAATTCATTGGAATTTACTATATTGATATAATTATGTATGTAGTATGTGAAAGGATTTTCAATACTATATCTGCATACATGTAATGTAAAATGGTATGTCCGAGTGCATTGAAACACCCTGTCTCCCCAAAACTTGTTTTGAAACGATTGTTATTTTAGACTAGTAGCGCCCCGCGGTTTCACCCGCATAAGTGTTGATCCCGTGGGAATATCGGGATAAAAAGCATCCTATGTCCATTCTTGGGACTCAAACTATCTCTATACCAAATTTCATCTAAATCTGTTCAGCGGTTTAAGCGTAAAGAGGTAACAGACAGACAGACACACTTTGGCATTTATAATATTAACCTATGGATAGTATGGATTAGTATGAATTCTAGGTGTATTTTCGTTTATAATTTTCAAATCCCGGAAATTAAAACCTTATATTCAACTTTAAGTGGCATTGGTAGCATTCCTACATTTTAAATTTATAATTATGTAATTTGCACACATCTACTAGCAAATTTAAATATACATATTTATTCTTGGTGATTCAGTATAAGAGTTAACAATGTCTCAGTACAATATCTTCATTTACATAATACATACATATAATGTTTGCATAAGCTCGGCCTACATCAGCTATATCATTGATAACCATCTGACAACATGGATATATTGTATAATAAACAGGACGTCTTTTTGAAACATCGAAAATTCTGAGAATGGGTGGAGAGAATACAAACACATCTGTTTCCAGAATAACAGTCTCCGCGACTGCAAATCATGCACATAGCATCCATTTAGTTTAAATTTGAGTGCATAATCACAAAAACTGGCCAGAAACAATAAGCAGGTTTATCTCAAACCATGTGCTCCAAACTTAGTAGTCACAGTCAGGCATCGCCTGAGACGGAGTGTCAACGCCAGTCAGATCGTTATTAATATAAGGGATTAAGTGTCGTTTTACTTCTATGGAAAGATCCAATTCAAACAAAATCCAAACAAGATTGTTAGGAAACTCTTATTTTTTTATAAATTGGAATCCTGTACTACTTGATAATAGAATGCAGAAAAGTATGTATGAGTTTTGGTTAAGCACCTATTAGAGTCCCAAACGCAAATTTTTATGGTTATGCATGATAAATACCAACTAACCTTTTTCTTTACCTATTATTTTGTCTCTATTGTCAATTCTCTTTCCTTTCATATGTCCTTGCTTTGGCCTTAAAAGCCACTTACCAGTTAGATTTGCTCGCAAAATTGTTATCTAGTTATTGTTTTAACCAACTATTGCAAAACTGTTCTCTCCCTGGTTGCTTACAGGGTGAATTAAAAAGCAATCATTTGATGTTTTGAGGAAAGACATTTGAATACCTAATCCATTGGTTTTTTACCTTCAGAGCGAGGCCTAATTTTTTATCCAAGGCAAACATGATCATACTCTTTGAAAATCTTAAAAAGCGTTTTAATATTATGACCTTTAAAAAATTAATCCAATTTTAAAGCAGCCAACAACTGGGTAAGGACTTGTAACTACTATGCTCTTTACATGGTAAAAAAACTTATCATGAATATGAGTTTTTTTTTTTCGTATATCAGAAAACCATTTTCATTTCTGATATAATATAAATAATAAGTAAACTAAAATTAGTTCATTAGTTGACTCTTGGCTCAATGCGTAGTTAGGCACTATCGAGATATTTTGTCTCCAATGTTGTTATGATCAAGCCAAGTCCAGAAAGTATATGAAAAGGGTTTGCAGCAGAATAAGCATCTGAATTTAGTTATATTCGATTTTGGACTAATTTCTTGCATTTTTTTAAAATATTAATATCTGTTTTGAAAGTGAACGAATTCGTCGACAACACTCGGGTCTGCAACCATTATGAAACATATACATAGATTTTGGTTATCTAGATCGGACAAACGTGAGCATTAAATTGCAAATTACCCAAAACTACAATATGGTTAATTAGTATTTCCGTTCATAATTCAATTTTGTGATCATTCGTAACAAAGTAAGCAACGCTGCATCCAGTGAGCAACAGTGAGTTGTGTCTACAAATGCAATTCAAAAGGAAACTTACGTAATCAAATCACGCAGATCATTGAATTAAATAAACAAATCTGCATCATAATCTTGCCTTTAGGTAATTTAAATACAACTGGAATCAGATTAGATTAGAATGACATTCAGTTTCATGGTTTATGGAGCTCCTGCACTCAAAGAGGAATGCAGTTGATGTGAATAATACTCGAGTTACATCAATACTATAAATAGTTACCATTATTAAGTAATTTTGCATTTGCATATTCTGTATAGTATTAAATAAATCCCTTCGAACCTAATATATATAATGGTGCGTTGGTTAGTAGGTTGGATATCATCAGGATTGTGCCGGAATATAGCAGTTCGTCGTGGACGTGGTACCTACGACAGTTGTTCCCCATTTAAATCATTCTACTCTGTGTGTTCCCCCTTCACATCACCTGTCATCAGAAGACAGCCGCCATGCAACCATCAACGCGATGCTCCGCTCTAGTGACAGTCACCAGCCAGTGACACACTTATTATCCGACCTTTTCAGTGATTCCAGGAACTTCATTACAAAACTAGAAGGCATCACTTGCTGTGCTGTCATATGTATCATACATTCTCCTGTACATAGGTATTATACAATATGTAAAAAAACCTGTCCGACCCGTGAGGGTATTGTTGGGTTATGTAAAATTAAACCTGCAATTTTTTTAGATGGGTACCTAGCAATACGGGCTTGTGGCCAGTGGCCTTCGTTTAGCGGGTGCCTTAAAGTCATAACTTATGACCTCTGTTGACAATTTACTTGAAATTGGGGTAATTTTGATATGATTTCATATAACTATCATTTACTTTTTTTTATTTTCAATAATAGTAAGATTTCTATTACTTTTTGGTAATTTTATTGCAGTTGCTTTCTCATCGGATAGGGTTGTTTACTTTTCCTATACAAAAAAAAGCTTTGATCTTAAACCCGCAATATAATCTCAGAAAAGACAAAAGAGTCATAAAATACAGCACACCTACTTATGCAGAAAATGTCAAAGATAGCAGGAACGAATGCATGAAGAAAGAATTCTCAGCCATGTGTGGTTCCAACTTAATGGGTTGGTAGATACACAGTTCTCACAGGCAATGGGATATTGCAATGATGTGTTGTTGCGTGAGAATATGGGATGAGTTAGGACCGTACATTATAGTTGTATTACGGAATGACATAACGGGCCAATGTCGCCAGTCGGCCGACCAGGGGGCGGCGAACGGCGGGCGGCGGCGACAGGTGCGCACTGCGCTCGCGTATCTAATATGGCGCCACCTGCGTAATGTAGGTACAATACCGACACGGGCAGCTCTCTGGAGGCTATCGTGTTACATTATTTAAACAGTAAGACTCAATCCACACTCCGCATTATTTTGATGTAAGTAGAAAATCTTATATGAGTAAATAATTTGAGTTCGCACTTAAGATTATGCATGTGCAATTACCTAATGTCGAAATAATAATAGTTAAAAACTCATTAGGATTTATTAATTAGTCGAAGTACCCTTCTTCTTCTTAGCGTGTCGATAGCAATCTAAATGGACTCGGCCCAGAATTCTGCTACTTGAAGTACCTTTGAACATAAATCTTATTTCACTTTCAGGTGGGAAGGAATAGTAGGTCTAGGTATACCGCTAATTGTTGAAATATCATCGTTTCCTAACCGTAAATGATAACATTTACTACGCTACAATGGCCACAAGTAATCAAGTAATAAAAATACTGGCATGCGTGTTTAAAATATCCGGCTACAAGGAAAAAAATTTGCTAAAAAAGTTGATATAATGTAACGTTCCGATGTTGTTGTTTAAAAGATTTCAATAATTGATGGGTTTTACATTCAAGACGAGACGTACGGATTAACAATATAACGAACAGCAAAATAAGTGGTATCTATTTCGAAACAGAATAAAAAACGTCTTGATCCGCTGCTGATTACAATTACCGCTCGGTGGGAATATATTGCATTAAGAACAAAGGGGCCTTGAAGGAAGCGCTACGCTCGGGTGCAACCTCGTCTACTCATGCTGTGCCTTTGTTGCTATTCTCACTATCCTCCTCAACAATAACCCACGCGAATAATTAATGCAATAGGCCGAGGGCTAATGAACTGCAACTATTATGAGTTTAATTATTTTTATTAACAAAGTAACTAGCCACTGTTTTTCTCACTCTACTGTTTTGCTAAGGCTACCTACTCTGTTACAAAACACTTTTTTTTGTATAATTGATGTATTTCGCATTGGAACACAATAGTAGCAGTTGAAACTCGTTCCATTGCTGTACACGAACGTTAGTATAATGTCTGGGAATTTGGAAATAATTGCACGAACTTTCAGTTTCAGGCTTATCAAAAGTCTCCCAAATAGTTGCCGTATGTAAATATATAGCCCTTATTTCATTTCCATTGCCTGATGGCAGTCTACAGAATGTACAGACGCCAGCACATCAAGCTACTACAATCTGTCAAATTTCTTTGATAGATGTTCAACTTTATCGCTAAAGCATAAGGTTCAAAGTTGATTGGGTAAATTTGACAGTTTCGGGTAGGTTGATGTGCTGGCGTCTGTACATTAGTACAGTGGGGTGGCGAAAGGTTCATATACTACGATGTCTTTCGGTTTTCATTTCCAGATATGGCAGTTTTATATTGTAGTAGCCTTTGACCGCGGCTTCGCCCACGTGGAGATGGGAAAATACCCCATGGGACCGTACCTACTGCCGCGATTCAAGTATCCTATGTCCTAACCTAGGTCATTGTCTACCTGTTTGCCCCCCGAATAAAAGAAACAGACAGACAGACAAAGTTACTTTTGCACATAATACTGTATTACCTTTATAAAAAATTACATCCTTCATAAAGAAGTATGCTATCATTCTGTGAAACCATGGTGATCGTAAAAATAAGCTGAGGTACGTTCCCGCGACCCCCGGCGTAGGTGTGAGATGGAACACCGGGGTGGTTTTTAGTCAGTAAGAGTCTGACAGACCCCGCCGCCCGCCCTAGGGCGGCGGACATCCATGAGGATTTTCCTCCCCGGAAAAAAAAAAAAAAAGGTATACCCTGTGTGAAAGTTAAGATGGTATGTACTTGCATGTAGAAGACTAATAGTTAGGGCCGTAAATCACACGGTTTATATCTTTTTTCTAGATAAATGTACACTGGTTGCAAAATAATTGGTTGGTGATTAAAACGCTAATCAGAATAAATGGTAACCGCGACAGCGCTACCAGCTGCATCAATGGTTTTATGTTAGTTACTAATAACGACTTTAGCATTGACTTATAACACTGGTTTATCTTCTCAGACATCTTGGTAAGTAATTAGATGTCTATAAATAGCTTATTCCGCCAAATTGTTAAACATTAAATTAAGTTACAACCTATATAATTACAGTGTTGTTATTTACGAATTTGATGACAGAGAGAGACAATTATTGAATTCGAGAGTTGCAATCTAGAGGTTATTATTTATGTACCTATAAAGACACGGCTAGATAGAGAACCTAAGGTAAACTAATACTGATTGGATCTGAATTATAGTAATAAATATTTGATCTTTTATGGGTGCGCGTTAAGAGTTATCCTGCCACCTGCCAGGAGATTATCAATCTTAACCAGTGAGACGAGTGGACAGCAAGCAAGTCTAGGACGTATTCCAGATTAATCAATTCGCAGTCTGAAATAAATTCCAGTTAAGAAATTTAAGCCAACCAATTAAAGCCAGCATGTAAGAGAATTGGCGTGAAGTTACAAAAAAAATTTAAAGACGGTCTGCACGCGAGGCATAATTTATTTTAGGAATATATATGTCGCAGGTTTTTCATAAAATTAGGATTTTGATGAAAAACCTAGGTTTTTGATGAAAAACCGGAAGACAACACATTTTAAACTCAATTTCATTATAAACCTGTAACAATCCAGATTTTTGATCAAAAACCTGAACTAGTTTGGGTTTATGATAAAGTTCTTGTCAAAATCACGGGTTCGCTTAGTTTTATGACAAAACATATATTTAAATGAAACAAATAAAACAATCCATCATCATTTGTTTTTCAGTTTTATGACAAAACATATATTTAAATGAAACAAATAAAACAATCCATCATCATTTGCAACTTAGTAGAAAGAAAACAATTATTTATTTATCAAAATTTTACATCCATGATCCAATCAATATTCTCCTCCTTCAATCCAATTATGAAATGAAATGTTTCAATGTCACGTACCTTACATCATTTACTTACTTACATAAAATGTGTCATCTTCCGGTTTTTCATCAAAAACCTAATTTTATGAAAAACCTGCGACATATATATCCCCATTGTAACTATTACACTTTAAAGTCTAGAGTCTATACTTGTCTTCAAACAATGCAAAAAATGTCCCTAGACAAGAAACAGTTTCCAAACGTCGATACATGCGATACGAGAAGAGAAAACGTACCTACAGCGCTACATTGCTGTCTAAATTATTCATAGATGGTAAACTATGACGAAGGCTGACGACCACGTCATTTGTGTCACAGTGATTTTAATTGCCAAATCCCCTTGACTCTATTAATGAAAACCGTTGAATTTCGAATAAAGGAAAAGAAAATGGCCGAAAATCTTGAATCCAAGCAAGCCACAATTAGACAAATTTTACATGTCTATAGTTTTGATTGAATGCTTTAATTAATTAATGTAATAGTAAGACAATTCGTGCACAGTTGAGCACACAGATACTGGCAAAAGACTTATTGTTTGTATAGTGAAAGTCGCATACCTCTTTTTAGATTCTTATCACCTTCAAAATCAACTTGGCTCAAGAAATCTTCCACTTGAAAAAGTACACGTTTAAAATAATTCTCAGTCAAACCAATATTTTTTAGAGACTATACAAATATTTGATATCTGCATGTTTAAGAGGAAGTCCGGTTTGACCAGTAAAGTTAATCATTGTGAAACCTGACACGATCTCTTGACTGAATTCACGTTTTAAACAGAGGTGGTAATGAACCATGAATAAATGCGATTTAGGAGGTCTAAATAATACAAATAAAGCGGGATGAGAAGGTTATATGTTATTGACCATGAACTTTGTAACTGATCGTCAAGACTGGCAGTAATGTCAAAGAGCCAACAAATTAGGATGCTAAAGTCCAGTAAAAGTGGAATAAGTGATTTAAAACGTCAAGCAAAATATGGTATTTATGTACTGTACAAAATAAAAGTCAAGTAGTTTCAGGCTTACTTAAATATAAGAACATAACATATATTTTAATATAATAATATTGGTTAAAAATTACATAAAGTTATAACAATATGAGCATGGGTAAAGCCAGTAGAAAGGTCGAAATATAATGTGGGTGTTATAATCTCATGCTTTCATAAGCTCACAATATTCAGATAAATGGCAAGCAGTCGTGGTATTCCTTTGAAACATTGCACACCAGTTAGTTGTTGTACTATTCCAGTGTCGTATTATATCAGCCAATTGCATCACCGGCCGTAATGTCTGTGTACCGGATGCAGCTATAGAAAATCAGCTTATCCCTACATGGAAAAATATGCATAGGGTACGCTGACACACTGGTCTGGGCACACTGGTAGAACTGTTATTTTAGATGTGAAACTCTCTTTCTCATCAGATCTTCAGGGGTGTAAGTAATAACTAAATATTTATCATTAAATGAATAAGCTCTCATTTTTCTCTGCAGAACAATCCATAATTTCACATGTTACTTACTCATTTCAGATTGAATCATACTAGGAGCTATCATTATATAAAATGGTTGGGTTTTTATCTGCTTCTTAGGTCACCGCGCAAAATACTATTGAGAGCATCTTGAAAGGACTTTCACTGCTCGAAAGTTTCGGGTTCATCTTTGACCGTAGGTGTATCTTTATGCAATATGTGAAGTGAGATTAAGTTACAAAATTAAATGATCAATCAATCAAAGCTTAATTTAGACGAAGTATCTCTTGTTTTGCGGAATGTTGGGTTGCTTTAAACAGTCAAGCGAACTATGTCTAAAAGTTTGGTGTTCACACCGACTACACTCGCTTCTTCCTGTGGTATTTATATCCATGTTCTTGCAGATTCAAAACCACAAATATATATCAAGAGACGCTGGTGTAATGATTGGTTTTCAAATAACAACTTACTTTTTTACCCGTGCCAAATTATATGCTAGAGTCATTATCTGTGTTCATATATGATTTCCTTGGAAACATCCGTAGGCAGCTTGTAAGGAAATTAACGTGTCATGAAATCGTAAGAATGAAAAGAATCTGTTGGGTTTTTCCATGACTCATTTATAATATTTGAAAAGGTCTTCTTGACACCTCAAGTCATTAAAAAAGTTTAAATTTATTAATTGTTCCACTGCAGGGTAGTGGGCTTCTCTCTTTCCAGTAAAAGCTTCAAAAGACCAGTATTTTTAAAAGAGTCCAGCTCGTCCGCCATTTTCGTTTAAGGCCATTTTGCCTGCTACGTATGTAGAGAAACCCATTGGGTCTTGAGTTTGCGCCTATTGATTACAGTTACGCGATGTAATCAATGGGTTTCTCTACTTATCCACATTCTGCGTGGCAGTTCTCCGATTGACATCATTTCGTTTCATTATAGAGGACACCAATCCAGAATGGATGGATGGATTACTGTCAACTTCTTAAACCAATCCATCCTGGATTAGTGTCTTTTTAACTCGTTCTAAAATATTTAATAGGTTCTCGGTGGATTTCATGTCACAGTTTCATTTAGTTTTCTGCTTTCTAGAATAAGTAGTTCATTCAAAAATATTGTGTCGTCAAGAACGACACTTAAAGAATTATTGGAATGCGGGTTCTATTTGAATTCTAATGTGTGATAAGTTGCATTTTTCATTTTGTGATATATCTCAAAATTGATAACCCTGTGCATGCTTCTACGTAAGAGCAATAAAGCGTGTTGCAGTGAAACTATCTGGTTTTGCAATCCTTGCCAGTCACCAATAAGTTCCGACGTAGTATGTATTTATGTAACAACCCCTTTTTAAAAGCTTATGATACGCTTTGTGAAATATTACCGAGAAGTTAGTAGTTACTGCTGTTCCTAGAATAACTTGTCAAGACATTTACATAGAATTTTTTCTACTTTAGAAAAATCTAGTTGAACAGGTTTAGTATTATAATCGTTTTGTAGGAAGTTTTAGTTATAAGTTGGAACAGGTTTAGTATCATAGTCTTTTTGTAGGAAGTTTTAGTTATTTGCGAGTATATTTAGTATTCTAGACTCATGAAAAAATCCTATGTCGTTTTATCTTTAGAAACAAGAATTTATTCAAATTAATGAAAAGTTATGCCCAATTAGAATCTAATAAAATTTTAATGAGAGAAAAAAGAGCTGCGAGTTCCTCATTAATTATATAAACTATGAACAATAACTGAAGTAGGCAAGTGAACGTTTCACTGAGGCGAACACGAGCGAGCTAAAATGAATGTTAAGTTATTGGAATGAGATCAGAGTAGAGTGTACGTAGAATGCGAGCGCGGTCGCGGGGTCGAGCCAAGTCGTGCGAAGTTGCGCTTGCGACAGTGCAGGATGCATCACCGAGTCGTATGAAGCAACTGCCCAGTGATATGAAACCAACCTTGAGATCATCGGTGAGTGCGGGAACTGTGGTGTACGGGGCTCATTCCTCCCGGTTGATGCGATCCGCCTTCCCTCGCCGGCAGGCGAACAGCCGTTAGGTAACTCCGTGGAACTCGCCACACAGCGTAGACAGTAATACTTGTTAGCGATACACTTTTATGTTGTATAGCTAAAAACACACTATCACTTAGCACTACACCTACACTCCAAGGGTCGGAGTTAACCGTTCGTTTAACGGGCACTCGTACGACTAATGAAGTAGCGACAACGTCGGTCGATGTTAGGACGTACGACCGAGATGTTGGTCGGACAATGACTGAACGCAAAGTCGCAGGCTTCGGCGCCCGCGCAGGTTGCGCGGCTCCCCGCAGCCCGCACCCACTGCCCCGCCCCACGCCACTGCAACCTTACTCTGGAACGCGTTCCCAGTGGCCGAGCTTTTGCAGCCCTGCTCTATCTACATCGTATACTAAGGCTGCAAGGGCGATAAAGCGAGCACCAAACCCGTTCGCCCACTATTGCAAAAAGACAGAGGCACCCATGTAGCCCTCCGCCAGAAAGGTCGACGATTAGAATACAAGGGCACAGTAACAATTTTGACTAAGTTTCCAGAACCTTCCGTCCGGACTTTGTTACCAAGTTTATAAAAAAATGTGAAACAAATTACTTCTATACATTTCTTACAATTGCAGTAGCTTCTATACTTGAGTCACCCAGAGTAATTGATTAAACTTTAACATTTTATATGAGTTAAGCACAAAGCAGTTTACCTCAGACCATTAGCTCTACACAGTGCGGGGCCCTTAACGGCACACATAAAATGTGTATAAATTCAATCACGGCATACATTCCTGCTAAGTCTATCTAAGAGATATAAAAAGTGTGGCTTCTGTGTGGCTATTAACATCCTCGTCGCGGCAGAAGGCGGGCCGGCTGCGGCGCGGGGCTCAATAAGTGATCTTCGTTTTTTTCTCATCACCAATTACATCTATTTTTATAGGTCCATTGAAAAACACAATCGCAGTAATGGCTCTACAATTCGATTGTCCGGAGAATACGCCTCAGGTGATGTTATTCAAAGGCACTCGATAAAAGCAAAATTGAATACAAAATAACGTAAGCGTAGGTAATATGTCATTACATTGAAACAAAAAGATAAACTGCAGGTACGCGGCTCTTTGCCTGCCGGCTGTTTTCACTTTTGTATGGATTGTTGCAATTATTCATCAATTACAATTAAATAACCTACAGTTATATGTCAAGTAGAATTGACTATCATATCTACACGATACGACATACTTCGATAAAACTTTTAATTACATTGGCATTTTCCTCTATCGAGAAACGCAGCAAAGATATAAACTCAGTGAAGATTAGTCCACCGTAAATCACACTAATATTATAAATGCGAAAGTTTGTGAGTGTGTGTGTGTCTCTTCACACTCAAACAGCTAGACCAATTTTGATAAGATTTTGTTTGGGGGTAGTTGACAACCTGGATTAACATATAGGCTATTTTTATCCCGATATTCCTACGGGGTCGACATTTACGCGGGTGAAACCGCGGGACGCAGCTAGTACGATTCTAAAATCGTAAAGTAACTGTAATACTTTTATCTGATCAGCTAGTTAGTATTATTACACTAAATTCATATTCATAGCATTTTTGTGCAGCACTTGAATCAGTATACGAGTAATAGTCGAGTATGGTGAATGACTTTGTAGCACATTTCATTTGACCCATATATTAGACATCAACGCGCGCAGTTCCCGAGTTATTTTTACGTTATGTTCGTGATCAATAAAAGTCGACATATTTCCACTTCTTCGGGGAAGTTATGCGAATGCTGTCGTCATAATACCTAGAACACGTCAGTGGTTGTAAATTAATAAGAATTTCACTTTACTTGAGAGTAAACATGATCTAAGAATGACATGATGCTGGGTAGATGATAGGTAGCTTAGTTTGCATTACAAGAGAAATTACATTGTTTTTAATTGTATTCTTACGAATTTCCTAGAATGTATATTATGTTCTAGTTACTTTTATTTTGTCTATGAATGTGACATATTTTTGTATAAAAAAAAACATTAAACTAAAACTTTAAGCATTGCTTAGCTTCTACATTAATTTACTCGAGACTGTTCGTGTGATGATGTCAGACAATATTTATTGACTTTTTAGACTTGAAAAAGTGGTCGTGTTTGAGGCACAGTAAAATGCTCGATGTAAAACGTCCGTTATTAATGCTTGATCTGACAGCATCATAATTAAACATTTGAAAATACCAAATCCAATATCTTTGTTGGAATTAAATAATGTTTTGTCTACAACATTTAAAAGATTATATAACCAGTTTGATTAACGAACTTGATTTAATTATATTTGTCTTGTTTTTACAGTTTTACTGTTTGCATAAATAAAAAATACATAAATTTAGCCTGCCTTGGACGTTTTCCTGGAAATCAAAAAGTTAAAAATTGTTTTCCATTTCAGTTACTTACATAATTTTGTATTTTATCACTTTGTTTTTTTGTTGTTTCGTATTTTGTGTTCCTGTTTCTGTTTGATAACTAGTAGTAGCATTTGTGCAATAATTTATATAGTCTAACTAAATATATCGCTCATGCACACTTACGAGTGTGGTCATCAGTCAGTGGGAAGTCCATGCTTAGCTAAGAGATTAGTAATCTCAGGAAAAGAGTGAGATTAATTTATCAAAAGCAGTAGATACTAGGTACCCAGATGATCGCATTTTC
This sequence comes from Luperina testacea, assembly GCA_927399505.1. Classification (NCBI taxonomy): domain Eukaryota; kingdom Metazoa; phylum Arthropoda; class Insecta; order Lepidoptera; family Noctuidae; genus Luperina; species Luperina testacea. The sequence goes on from OV656758.1 coordinate 11,581,184, forward strand.
TCTACATATCTTTGACTTAAATATTTCTATTACATTACATATTTATTTAAGAGCATATAGTTACTTTAGTATTAAAGAGATTTGCATTAACTTAAGAATTATGCAAGTTGAATGAAAGATTATTAGATCATTCTGTCACAACTACAAGAACTAGAAAATTAAATATTATAACTACACATCCGGTTTTATGTATATTAATGAAATGTAAATAGGTTTCGAATTTACATAATTTCTAAACCTAGAAGGTATCTTGAATTAAACATGAAATTCGTCAGAATGAAAATGAAATACTTTGTTTTTCAGATTCCAATGTTATCTGCAGCAATTATTTAGTCGAGAACAATAGTATAGATCTTAAAAGGTTATTTCTTTAATACCCTTATTGAGGAGGTCATCTGACGCGGAACACAGATAGTATTGATTTATCTATACCTTCGTATGTTACATGCAATTCGTGAGACTATATCAAACGGGAGGTCTCTCTGAACACGAGATATTGTAACATCGCAAATCTTCACCGCACCGATAGTAGAACTGAATTCTCAAAGGCTGCTAAAACATTGAAAAGCTTTTGTGTTGCATTAATATTTATTTATAAATATTTATTTAGAAGTCTATGAAAGTGTCTTAGGTAGTATTAGGAACTACATCATTTTCAAGCTTGATTTCAGTAGCGTGGTCTCATATCTACTTCACGATTCCCAACAGTTGCTTTTTCAAAGACTAACAACTACTAAAGGCAATTACTAAAGTCCAGAAATATGAACCAATAAGCTTTAAACCTTTATCGGCTGCCCTTTTGAAAATGACCTCCACAAACTCACCATTCGCCTTTACCTTTAATTTAAATTATTTTTGTGATTTGATTTTTCTATGATCATGTGCTCCAACTGGATAATATCAGTACCTTGTAGAAAACAAGTATAGTTTGGAATGCGTCGGGTACTCGAGCAAGCCGCCATCGCCACTCACTGCTGTCATTCTTACAGCACCTGGTGAACCATCATTTCCTGTTGTATTGCCGCAATCGAGTTAATTGTTTCAAGAGGTAATTGGCTTCTTAAAGAAATATGTTTACAACCCGGCGGCTATAAACACGAGTATCTATACGGAGTGATGTTGTAAACCGACGATATCTGTTATGTATCTAACTAAACGTTACTTATGTACCGACAATTAATTTTATAACGGAACGAACATGCGATATTGCTACCTTTTAAAAAATAGTTTTACTTGGATGATGACTTCAGTATTTCTTGATTCTACCAAAGAAAGAAAAATTAACAGTAATTTAAAAAAACTGCTTATTTTCAGTCAACACTTCTCTTTCACGTATAGAAACAGAAAGCTTTTGAAAAAATTGACGTTAATGAACTCTATAATTCCTCGCAGAGGTCATAATTATGCTCGGTCTTACACTTAGTGCAAACTAAACCGTTCTTGTTACAAATTCCCAGCGACTTGAATGTTGTAGACATTTTCCGCGGCGTGGCAGCGGCGGCGTGCGGCGTAGCGGTGACCGGATAACGGTCGCCGAGGTACTCACACTCTGAGGGCAGACACCGACTCCCAACTACATATTTACACCGAAACTCGATAATAGTTGGTATACAAGTCGTCATTATCATAACCCGCGTCAGTGTCACGGTCGGCTCAGCATCGCAATCGTGGCTCGCCATCGCACAAGGTTGCATCGCATACGTGTCCACACGTAACGTTATGCCATGTCGTTGTAATACACCGCAATCATTATGGTTTCCAGCTGCAACTGTAATTCGTAATAGAACCGTTTTGTACCCACTATAACAAAACGAGCTTCAGTTCCCCAGCTGTAATCCACCAGGGGGCAAATAAAAAGGCCACTTTGGCCGAATCATAAAAGGATAAAATTATGAATTATAATATGGCGAAGACAGTCCGTGTTTTTATTTTTTCGCTGCACTACTTAGGTATAATCAAAGAGATTGACATTGGATTTGGATTGGATTGATTGGTATTTTAGCACAGACAAAAAAAATAACTAAAATTAAACCAATGGGATTTAATTCGATTAACTTAACAGTTAACTGTCTATTGTATTTCTTAATGTTTTCCTTTTATGATTCTGCCAAAATGGTCTTTTTATGTTTCTTTAACTAGTGTAAGGGGCGATAAGATTCATTTATTTGATAGGATATGCCTGTGACTACTTTGGCGAACTTGGAGAGTTTTCCATACAAATTATCTTGATTATTATTATGATGCATGAATGTTAACAGGTTTATCGAAATCACGCCTGTAACCAAATAGTACCTGAGAGTTACTTAGAAATGCGGTTTGCCAAAAATTATTGAGATTTTCGTAAAGTACCTATTAACATGTTGTCGGCTGAATAGGTAGGTATATATATGGTTTTACAAATAAGAAAGCACCAACCCTTTTCCTTAGATACCTATATTTACGATTCGCTAAGTATGCATTGGCACTTGGCAGTTAAAAAGTACACGTTTTTTGTATTGCTCCCATGCCTCAAACACAAAGTGATTTTATACGATCGTTGACGCATGTAAAAGCCCATAAAACGCTTTTTGATAGCTTGTGTTGGACCACGTAATTTATCGAAAGCTTTTGCTCATTTTATGTTATATTGACTAGCTGTATATGCGTTTACGATTGCGGAATGCCTTTTTGTCGAAGAGGACTGGGGGCCGAAAAGGGCCACTTTGACAGAATAGTAAAAGAATAACATTATGAATCATAATATGGCAAAGACAGTCCGTGTTTTTCGTTTTTTCGCTGCACTACGTAGATATAATCAAAGAGATTGGGATTGGATTGATTGGTATTTTAGCGCATTCAAAAAAAATTACTTAAAAATCCTTCGCCAATGGGATTTGATACGATTAACTTATCAGTTAACTGTCCATTATGATTCTGTCAAAGTGGCCTTTTTAGGCCCCCAGGTCAGTGTGCAAGAAGAACTTTACCCCACCATATTCAATAAAACAATTTTATAATTATTTAGTTATTTACATGAAACTTGTACAAGTAGATATGTCCTTAATACGGATAAGTATTTTGTTTGCCTGCAAAAACAACTTTTACTTGCCGACTGTTTAAGTTGCCATATATGCAGAGTAGAGAGGGGTACTCCGAAACATTTGGCACATGCGTTGTGGGTGTGATTTCGCCAGACGAGTGCAGCTTTCTCCGTATGTTGTGTTGTAACACCGCTAGCGTCCTACTCCTGTCTGCACAAACAACTCGTCTCGACGCGCGACGCGCTATGACATTTATCATTAACGACCAAATATCAAGGCAGGCAACTTTTCAATATTGCCCGTCTTTAAAACCTCACAACCGGATAATTCTATATTTGTTTGAAATGGTAAATAACCTCTGATTCATATTAATATATGGAGATGTTATATGAAATAGGAAACTTGTATATGAGTTTTGTCATTTAAAGCAATTTAAAGACTCTTTTAATATGGCGAGCTGTGACTTGTGAGTCAACATTAATTTACACCAAATAAAAAGTCGTAGTTAGTTACCATCTCTTAAACTTGATTAGCTTGCCCAAATAAAACCGATACTGTCTACCTGAAAAGCTATAGTAATATATCACGCAGCCAATTTCGGATCGTTAAAGACTCACTTGTCCTATTTTGGGAACCAAAAATATGGAACCGATTTAGAATACATCAAGTAATCAAAATCATGATCAAAACCAAAAAAATACTAGGTATTCGAAAAAATGATGCGGCTATCACTTATTTAAAAACTATAAACTGTGGAGGTAAAACTAAGGTCTAGGGCACGGTTTCCGGTTTGAAGCTTGTTTGTTGATTATTATGCATAAGTTCGGTCTGACATCATCAACACTTCGTGATTGCGTGACTTCATGTGTATGTACCAGCTTCCTCCAAATTGTATGGTCAGATTATAAAGACCTTTTCCCACGTAAACAAAAGTGTCGGCTTTATAGCTGCTATGCACATGTAATTAAAACGACTGAGGTAATCTGTACAGATTGCAAAAATACTTTAAATCTTGTGTAATATATGTGCAGGGCCGTGGGCAGAGTCCTCGGCGCCCGCGTGGGTAGCGGGGAATGGCAGTCAAGTGGCAGTCACCAGGCGATACCTAAAACCGTGCGTCCGTAGGTGTAGAGCAACACCGCAATCGAAAGCCTTGACAAACCACTCGTCATTACCAATCTACGCCCGATATACTGTTACTTCACTATGTCATTGGGCAGTTCTATGAGTAATCGATTTTAAATACGGCCATTCATAAATAATTGTGTGTTACGTTTAATAATATGGAGACACATTTGTATGCAATTAGTCTTGTTTATTAATAAAACATATATAAATGTTACTTACTGTTCTCCATAAGCTAGCTGTACACAAGGGAATAAGATACATCTTATTCCCACATTTACGAAACCAAGAAAATGTACTAGGTCTTGGTCGGAATGGTTCCTTTTATGTCGAATCCCTTTACGTCGAGTCTGAGAGTCTATTGTTTTTGCAAAATATTGCTATTTTACGCTTTTTAATACCATTACGTCGAGTTTGGTTAATAGGTACAGTCAGGATATAAATTAAAAGCCAGTATCATTAAAATATTGTTTTGTTATTTATTGTAATACACTACGATTAAGTACAAATAGGTAATAAGGACAGAAGATACATATTTTAGTTTAGTCCTGTCAAATTCATCAGTGCCTGACACTACTCCATACAAGTTTAGACGTGACTAAAAACTTTCTTACTAAATTACGTCAACTTACGTCAGGCGCTGATTCATTTGACAGGACTAAACTAAAATGTATCTTCTGTCCTTTTCGTAATGAAATGGAAAGAAAAAGATGCACTGAACTTAAATTTAGTTTAGTTTGTGAACAAAGGAATCGTTCACATCTTAACTAAATTATCTTGTTAAGTAATCTGTATAAATCACAGTATAATCATCACTATTAGTGTAAATGTAAATCAGCATATTGTTTTACAGTAAATATTCTTCTAAAAAGTTTTTCTTCATACGAGTTTTGGGTATAGAAATAGACAACTCAAATAAACTTAATAATCCAGCTGAAACATGTAATAAAATTACGGAGAACAAAATTGGCTAGTTTCTATTTCTTAGGGGGCGCAGTACCCTTCTTGTGCCACTGCATGGACCCTGAAAGTAAGCAAGAGCTTACTTTCAGGGTCATAATGATGAACCTACGTTTCATCTTCAGTAACAATTCGATCGAAAATACTTGATGGAACTTCACCACAGAGCCCTAAAAACTCTACACCACTCGATTCGCACTTGCTTTTGACGCGCCGTGAGCATTGGCGGCACCCATCTTGGATATTTCATGACAGTCCCATCGCAAAAAAAATCATATAAGGGCTTGTCGAAAAAAAGTTATGATTTTTTAAAGATGTCCAAGAGTTTCTCCAAAAATTAAAAAAAATATTAATTTCTCCTAAACTATCAAAAATCGCGGAACATACATGGGGTATTTTCGAATACCCCTAGGTATGACAAATCTATTTTTCGACGAGCTACGTATGCTTCTTTAGCACAACACATGAGCGAGGCGAAGAAGGAAATGCGTTCTGTTTGTATGTAAACAAGTTTACAGATGCGTCTTCATGCCAACACATGCAGGGGAGCCGTGCTAAAGAAGTTTTTGGGCAAATTTTATGTACATCCTACGTGCTTCTTTAACACAACACCGAGCTGTGTTCTGTTTGCAAGTTACTGGTTTCCAAACCTTTCCTTGAGTGAACTCAGAGCAAGGTGTCACTGTAGAGGAAAAATCAAATCATGAAATTGTGGTGTATCTGCTGCTGTTTGTCTGTATGTATCTACTTTACTAACATAATATGTATACTATGTGTCGTATATTACATTATTAGTATCAATTTAACTCCTCATAAATATGTACACTACATATTATAGTAGAAATGATGAACTCTTTATTTTTATACTTGACTGTACCACTACTAATTAAACTTTTCCAGTTTCTGCTAACGACTTTTCAAGGATGCAGATTTAAATAACAATTGTATAACTTTTTTATTAAATAAAGTACAAATTTTTTGCATGCTAAAACTCAAAGGCCATAACAGCAATCAAAGCTGTTAAAATCAATCTTTAACTCTATAAAACTACCTAAGATTGGATAATTCAGACCAACGTTTTTTCCTAAATCGTAAGTTCCCTTGATTCTATTTTTTTTTTTGAGAACGCTTTCCTTCTTCGCCCCATCACAACTCATGTGTTGTCCTGTAGGCACGTATTTATAATTTTTCTGTTTAAAAGCTTCTTTAGGACTAACCCGTACACGTGTTAGCACGTAGGAGCACTTGGAAACACGCGTCTTTTTCTTCAGAGGCCTGAAAAGAATTAGACTAGGTTGAACTTGAATGATATGGCATGGCTGCCTGCTGAATATCTTTCCAAAAATTAAAGCTGATTCTGATACCAATATACCTAAATCAAAACTATTCAAACAAACAAAAAACACAGGCGTAGACAAGTGGCCATACTGTTTTTATTACATTATATAAATTAGTTTCAGTCTTTAATTCATTCCTACTTAAAATAATTATTATTGCACCATATTAATTCTAAGCAACAACTTTTTCTCATACAATCATGTGAGAAACTCGAAGAAAATTACTTAACGACTCGAAAACTTTTATAACGGCGATAAACAACAATCACACGATACTCGTGATGGAACCGTAATGTACGTAACAAATTGATAAACACTGGACAACGGACTACGAACCACTGTTTTGCTACTCTAGACCTCTATAATATAGTGTCGTATAATGAATGTAGTGTACCTGCGTATGTACTAACATGTGTGCTGTTACATAACGCTGCATCTACATAAGGGCAGAGCCCATCACATGCCGATGACATCATGGCGCCCGACTTACTGTTACATACAACTTAACACGTGATCTGAATAAAAAAAATACGCGACTTCTAATGCGAGTGCGACTCATGCCTTTGTGACTTGTGAAAGCCGTGGAAAATGTTAACAAATGTGAGTAAGAAATGCAAATGACTATCATAAACGCTGTCTTCTGCACAAAATGATAAAAAAGGGTAATAATAACTATACGGAGTTCGCAACTCAGACCACTAAAATTGCAAAGTCGTTCCAGGTACACATACATAATTACCAAGTTTAAAGCACTTGCTGTGCATTGTTAGCATGCCTCATATTTTAATGTTAATTCTTCAACCACTGCTGTAGGTAAGGCTTTATTCGCATGGGCGAGCGGGGCGCGAGCACAAACGAACGGTGACACAGCGCTAAAAATAGAGCTCGGACTCGGACTCAGGGCCGATACGGGCGGCGCCGCCAGACCTGTCCCGGCCACCCCCGTCACCCCCGTCCCTCGCACGAGGCCCCTACGATCCCCCACCGCCATCTTGTTGATCCACAGACCGTAGCGGACAACAACTTAGGTCTAGATGGCAAGGACATCGCAGTCAACTTGAATACTTTAGCTGCAGGAGGTTACGATGGCACTCAACTATTAATAAAGCAAAAAGAAGAGACATTGAACTCTGGGATGCTTGCTTAAGTATGCGTTTATATTTTAACACATACACCATAGGAAATTGCATAATAAAAAGTTTAACCGGTTTATTGCTTCTCTCACTTTAATAAATCCTATGATCTTAAGATTCTGCAAATAAACAAGTTTTTAACTACATGATAAAAAATATGCCAGTCCTCTATCCATCTCAAAGTGCTGTTTTTTATGTTCATAATTGACATTAAAATTCTAATTATAATCAACTAGCTGACCTGGCGATCTTCGTACCGCCTCAGAATCAATAAGAACGAATGTATGAGAAAATTACTTTTCTATACTATTTTTTTTCGTGAACTTTTACTATTTTTATAGTTATTCTGCTATTCGGGGCGGAGACAAATCCAACAAATCAAAAATCATACAAATCAACCCAACCGTTCTTGAGTTATAAATGGCGTAACTAACCCGACTACATAGATAAGTAACAACCAGAAAACAACTGTCAACGAAAATAAAGATGTATAAAATATTGTAAGTTCCCATTCTAAATACGATCGAGACTCGAGAAAACGTACTTAACAAATAATTAAATGGGATTAACCGCTCATCGATTTATATAGATTTTATTTATTTTTAGATATTGCTAAAGTCGAATGTAGCACGTGCAGGACACAATAGCTGAGGTCGACAACAAGTGGGCCATCGAAGGAGTTAATAACGTATAAACTGACTTTATGTGCGGCCGGTATCTTCACATACTTGAAGCAGGTGGAGATGTAGCAGCACAGCAATGTGCAATAAAATCATACGAATTTTGTAATTTTCTACATCAATATTGTTGGCCGACTGATCTAGCTGTTTTTAAGGTTCCGTAGCGAAATTGCAAAAACGGAACCCTAACTTATAATTATTCCATCTATCGGTACGTCTGTCTGTCCGTCCGGTGTTCATGTTGCACAGCCATTTTATTTATAGACTACTAGCAGCGCCCCGCGGTTTCACCCCTAAGTGACGATCCCTTTCGAAAGACACGTGGCGCCATCTATTATCGTAATAACTTACTGTTGTTTTCCTTGGGAACAGCACTTTTTTTTGGTGCAGGGATCAAGTTAAAATTAATGTCAAATACGTAGGTCTACTGCTACTGCCCCTTGGAAATTCTAAAATAAAGCTTATAAAAAAAATTAAAAATACGGTCATTTACCTATGCAAATTATTTTGATACTCGCAAATAAATCCTAAAAACCTTTAAGGTACTTCCCGTTGACCTAGAATCATCTTTGGTAAGAAGCAAGGTCTCACTACACAAGTAAAGAAAAATGTTCGCAAATCGTTATTTTCGCAATCGTTTTTTGTATTTTTATCAAATATAAAAATATTTTTGCGATTACAAACTTATATTTGCATTTCAAGAATTGACCGTGACGTATATCGATGTATGGGAGAACATGTTATTCAACTACAATGCTAAGTTTGTTCTTAGGATGAATTCATCCAAACTATGGAACCCTTTATTGTGCGTGGTCGGACACGTACTGGGCCGGTGTTTTTTTACATTCTTCGTTTATCGAACTCGTGCTAAGTGCATTTCCTAAGGGTCATTACGAATACTAAGGCTTGCGTAAATGAGTCAGATGGGTAGGTGCAGGAATTCATCCATAGCGCTCATTGTTACCAAAGCCTAAAAAACAAACAATGGATGCTACATCCTATCTTATCTTATTGTATAAGTAACAATCATTTTATAGTATATTTATTAAAAAAAATCAATTAAATTCTTTTTTTTATTTATAGTAAACAAAAAAAAAACAATTAAATTCTTTATAATTATATTTGTACAACAAGTTGTTGACCAGCCATAAAAAGGCCACAAAAACAGGGGGCCTAAAAAGGCCATTTGTCAGAATCACAAAAGGATAACATTATATGAATCATAATATGGCGAAGACAGTCCGTATTTTTCTTTTTTTCGCTGCACTACGTAGGTATAATAAAAGAGATTGGGATTGGATTTGGATTGGATTGATTGGTATTTAAGCACAGACAAAAAAATTACTGAAAAATCCTTCACCAATGGGACTTGATACGATTAACTTAACAGTTAACTGTCTGTTATGATTTATAATGTTATCCTTTTATGATTCTGCCAAAGTGGCCTTTTTAGGCCCCCTGATCGATCTTCAAATAACCCAGCAGGACAAGTTGAACTTATAATTTATGCTCATTTTATATACCTATTCATTAGTAAAAACCTGTAACATGACAATACATAACTTAGAAACTAGAAACAAAACCTACAACAACTATTGTTAACTTTTTCAAAAACAACAAAATGTATTTGTGGAAGCTAATCAGAGATTTGTTCTTACCGAATCCGCAAAGGACACGACTTCTTGGAGTACAGGAAGATGATGTCACTGCTTCAACTGGTTTTGCTTATTATTCGATTGGTGTTTAGCAAAGAGCCGAATACGTCGGCCAGTCAATCCGGTCCTAAATGTTTGTCTAGAAAATACATAGCTATCTCGCTTAAAATCGATCTTATACAAAATGCATATAAAGAAAAAATCCTTCGAGACGCGAGATCGCATAAATACATATAATATTAGCAACGACGTTCTTCAAGACTTTCTATATTTGTTATAAGTATGCAAGTTCTCATTCAATTTCATTCCATTGTTGGTGGGCGACGCGCCGTCGTTGAAGAGCGAGCGTTGCAGTGTTCACAGGCGCAGTGCGGCGCGTCCTCCAACATTCCTGGAACTTTGTACCGACGTTTGCCCTCCACATTGAAAACATTTTCGTTTGGATGCCACATTTTATTTTTACAGTTACAGAAGGCCCTGTTCAATTCCATAGGTTTATTCATCAAGGTATATACTTGAATCCACGGCCTTAGCCTATTTTTTTCTAAACCGACCTACGGCTGCAATTGCGAACCCAACAAACCTTGGGATAATCTCTTGACCACAACTAAGTAATTAGTTAGATGCAATCAATATCAATTATTATTATTCATCTAAGTGCCACTAGTTATCCGCGAGCTTCCATCAATCCTACGCTAATAATGAATTAAAACTAATTGAAATTCAATAATATGAGAAGGTCTCCAAAAGAATGAGATCATCCAAAGACCTCGGCTGATGACACAAGACGTGATTCAACAATACTCACATCCTAGAAGATGGATTCACAGAAGGTGCAGATAAATAGCAAATACTTATACAATGCGATGTTAGAAAAAACTACATTAATTTGTGGTTTGTGCAGAAGACCTCATGCACAGTCAACAAAAGAGATAAGTATGCAGGATCGTCCGATACAGTTGAAGTTTAGTAAGAAACCGAAGAATATTCTCAAATAAAATTTAATTTTAATAGAAAACAAACAGCTCATTTATCAAATTAAATTTCAGTCGACAACATCCATCGGTTTCTTACTAAACTTCAACTATATCCGACGATCCTGCATACTTATCTCTTTTGTTGACTGTACATAATAAGCGGCCATTATACCTAAAAAAGAAAAACGTTGTTACACTAATTGCAGTAAAACGGCGTAATAGAACTATAAGAACACGAACAGCTACTGGAATTGAGGATATAAAGTATTGTTATCGTAAGCATCAATTTTAGAAATATGTTAATGCTAAAGAGACGAGTCTTAATAACAAATAATAATTATGGAGAAACGAAGCGCTAAAATGAATTTGTCAAGCTCAATAATGTTGTAGAGTCTACTGATAACGTGAGCCGGTCATTATACTGAGCTTGCGGTTCGTTTGTTCAAGCGTTTAGCAAGTAGTGTGTGCAGGCAGTGTTGTTCAAATAGTTTGGTGTGGGTGTGGGCTACGAAAGAGCGGCCCCGTGCCATATCCGCCGGCCGCGCTGTCGAAATCGCCGCTTGTCCAATGCTCTTTGGACGAACCGGTAACATACATAAGCAGAGACGACCGCCACTTGATCGAGATGTAGTTCTTAAAATTCACGCTACGTGTGCGTTGCTCTTACTTACCCGTCTAGCTTACATGTGGTATACAAACTTATGGTCTATTTCACCAGCGTCAAAAAGTTCAGTAGTATAGTATCATTTATTTGCAAATTATGAAACAGGCACTTACGCTTCTTTATAGAGACCCCATAAAAAAACCCCAGAACACAATTAATAAATAATTTCCTGCAAGATAATTAATAAGAATTTTTCAAATAACTTAAGTACGTATCTATGTACATATTTAAAGATGGCAATCGTAATGGTATGCGGGTGCTTAATTGTACCTAAATATAGTCACACTGTGACTAAAGAGCCTTTACAAGAAAACATTTTAAGGAAAACTTGGCGTATTACACGCAAGACGAAGTATGTACATTATCTACAGTCGGCCTGTCACTAACATTAGTTATTCATTAGCAGAGTCTTCGAGGCAACGCAAACGGTCAAGGTTGTCACAACACAAGAGACACACCACTCGTAAATACTGCAAAAATCAAAACAAAGGTCATATTGAGAACTCGTTTACTCGTTACTACCGTGTGCTTCTTCGTTCGAATAATTATTCAGCGGAAAGCTATTAAACTTCATCCTTTACAACATAATACAGGTTAGTTATTATAAACCTTTTATACAGGGTCGTCAAAAAGTCGTGGATCAATTGAAATAGGGAGATAAAGGAGGTCATTTCCAACGCTTTTAAAGAGAGAAATAATTTTTGGTAACGCTACAAAATTTTTGGAAAAAAATTAATCGCTCTTGAACTTTGGTACCCAGCCGCAATAGAACTTTTGTAGAGCTGATACATTCTCTAGTAATAATACAACACCGTTTGTTTTATATCACATTTTTTTTTTAATTAGTCTAATTGTAATAGAACTCGGTATACAAAAATATTCATAACTTTTAGGGCAATTAAATTATGGCCATGTTGTAGAAAGATTTTTTCTTGAAAATGACCTCCTTTATCTCCTTATTTCGTTTGATCCATGACTTTTTGACCAGCCTGTATATTTTATCTCTACATCGATTTGGAGAAATAATTTAAAAAAGTTGGATTCGGAGCCAACCTTCACATTACTTGTTTCGTGTCGGATTGGCAAAAGATGCGTTGCAAAGTGCAAAGGTGCTTACGCTGTTATTGTTATCAATGCCCATGACTAACGACTTCCAATACAGAACAGCATAAGTGACTGTTCCCTCTCGTAAAGACTTTTCAATATAAATGGCAACTGAAACTAATTACTATGATATAACTTAGTACCTATAAAGAGGGTATAATTACGAACCTACTTATAGATCCAGCCTGTAATGCATGAACCGGAGCAGAGTTAGGTGCAATGGCCTATGCAATCTGTCCGTAATTAGTCTAGTCTGCCATAGAAACAGCACGGTGTTGGCGGACGACAGGCCGAGCGAGATTTCTAAGTATGAGATGAATTCTCACGCGACAGGCGCACCGCATCCTTTCCACTGCTCCGCCCACGCGGACACGTTTGCATATTATTGACCGCTTGCACATAAAAAAAAACGTAAAACTCGTTGCTAAGCCAAGTTTTGGCGTTTTCTTGCGACCTTAGAAAACCAGTCTCAATATTATCCCTGCTGTATTATTCAAATTGCATACAACTTACAATATTACACAGTACCTAGGCATATAATGTTCCATAGCATCCAAGTTCATACGTGATGAGATCACGTAGCGTCATTATTAAGTACGAGAAAATAATTACACAAGTTATTTATAATAGTTATTAAAAATACCATATTTGTAAATGTGGAAAAATTAATTCCACACTATAATGAGTAATCACTATGTATTTATTCTTTTACAAAGTGGCATTATGTTACTACTCTGAAAAGCTTTACAACACAATAAAGGTTAATCAAAGTCAAAGTTTAATCTAATGCATGTTTGGTATTATCGTTGGGTATTAATTGACAATCAAGCAATCAATACTTATTAAGAATAAAAATGAAATCTTAACCATTGACAAAACATTAAACATTTTCAAATCTGTTATATTATGTCCAACACACATGGGTGATTCAGTTAAAATGGCTAGATTCACTGCAGAATTCCAACATATTAATGTGTGCCCGTCGATTCACTCTAGTTGAAAGCTTAATTCCTATAAAAATTAACAAACAAAACGTACCTACAGCCTTTCTTCTGAATTCTGATAAGGTTTTACTTACTTGGACCAAAGTGCTAGACAGTATAGCAGCTGATTCATGAGTGAACGTCATACTTGTTCATTATATTCATTAAATACTGTTAAAAATAGTGCTGACTATTTATTATATATTATTGATTTAAAGTTGTTTGCAGGAGGATACAGAAGCTGAAATTAATAAATATGTAGGTAGAGAATCGTTAATTCTAAGTTCCGTCCAGCTTAAAAAAATGTGTTCAGCAATAATGAGCTTACAGCATTGCCGTTTTTAGATTATACTAGATCATCTGAATAATAAGCTCACATTATTGAAGCCCTGATTATTGAATCTGAATTATCTGGTATGATAATACCAGAGTCTTGTCGCAACTTCTCAAGCAAGTAATGGGAAAAATCAAGCAGCGATTTAAAAATAATTTCTTAGAAACCATAACACACCTAACCAGGCTTTATGTTAGCTTTACATATCATGCATTTTAAGCATGACATCAGCGTCTCGCGCTTGGCTGCTCTCAACAATAAAATATAAATTCGTTCCGTTCCACACGACGCTGTAAAAACTCTTGAAATTAGGCTCAGATATTAAATATCTACGTTACGTGATGTTTGTCGGTTTTTGCGACTATTTCTAGTGCCTGACGATAATCTTAATATTTTAAGTTTACCTATCGTCAGGCATTACGCAACTAGCCTCTAATGTACAGACGCCATATCAAGCTACTACAATCTGTCAAATTTCTTTAATAGATTTTCAACTTTATCCCTAAAGCATAAGGTTCAAAGTTGATTGGGAAAATTTGACAGTTTCGGGTAGCTTAATGTGCTGGCGTCTGTACACAGCTTAAATAATTCCAATGCTCGACGCTAAATAACTTAGTAAACATTCTATGATCACTTTCGGTACGGTACTCTATTCGCTCCTTGACCTGTTAGATAGTAAAACACTTATGTGAATTCATTCATATCAGCACTATTTCACGAATGAAGACTATTTATACGCCAATAAATATTTTAATTTGCTCGTTACTGCTCGAGCAATCGCATCAGATCTGCATGCGCAAGCAATAACAGTCGTCAACATTCCGCATAACAAGACACCCATTACAGTAGAAAATCACCCCGAGTAGATTCCGCAGCAGCGTTTGACCCGGCTCAGGGTGTCTTAAAAGCATCGTGATATTTATCTTGCATACCAACCACTATTTTGTGTACGGTTTTTATTTTTATGCGTATCTTTTTAGAATCTTAAGGTAAATCCAATTCTGCACTTATCTTATTACGCCCACATAATGTTCTTAATTTATATTATAGTGTGCCGCTTGATTCGGCAAAAAGCAAAACTAAACATGATCTTGGAAAAATAGTTAATCTATAGACATAAATTACCAACACACGTCGTGTGGGTGCAGTTATAACAGAGATAAGATATTTTTTTGATAGCTAGTGATTACAATTACAGCAACAATGCCATGAACCCATTGACCACAAACGATGGCAAACAGATACGGATATATTTTCAACGATTGCCAATCAAAGTCAACAATAATAAAAAATGGACGAACAAACAAAACAGATGAAGCATCTATAATTCTATAGGCCGTCCTCCAGCTTGGCATTATATTGTGTATAATTTTATTTTATAGTATTTTTTATCGACTTGCTTGATTATCTAATAAATCTGAATGACAGCATGGTAGCATCAGCCTATTAGTAACGAGAATGTAATGTAGGTACAGCCACCATCCATAGCCACGACTTCACGACTCCTTGTCAAGTCAAACTTGATGATGTCACCAAAGCAAATGATGGCGGACTCGCAAGGCTATGCAAAGAAATAAATAATAAGAAATGGTTTGATTCAACACACGGCTGCGGTTTGTGCATGTGTGTGAAGGACCTCGGCCGCTATTTCGTGAGCCTGTCGCCGGCCAAATAAAGCTAAACTAGGTACATTGACTTGGTCTACTTACATATTGTGAAAGCATACCCAAATATTATACTTACTGAAAATAAATTTAAATGATAATTCGTCATAATGATATTTCGTGCAAGATTTTTCATTGTCTACAATATTTTTATTACATGGAATGGGGCGAATAGCTTTGTCGAGTACTGGGTCAAGCAACAAAATTAGCTTATTTTCAAACATTATTTGTCATCGGCACGCTACGAAATTACACAGCTTACATAAAGTCCCAACATACATGAAGATGAAGAAAAATATTCCTATGAGGTAGAAAACCCGATGCAACATAATATTAGTAGCTATGCAACGACGATCATATCGTAAATCATAAAAGCTATATTGCCCTGTTGCCTACACAAGGATACCAGCTTTATGTCTTTAAGTACCTACTGAAAAACGTCGTGATGAGGAAAATAGACATAACTACATCCATGATTCCATTCTACCTACAATGATGGAACAACTACAGCACCTATGATGTGTCAATGAATATATACATACTTAATCAGTAATTACTGTTGTTTAAAATATCTTAGATAGCATTTATTCATGATTTTTTTACAGGTTTATTCATAAAGCTTTAATATCCTTGACAACAAATACTTTTATATTGTTAACCTTGTCCTTTAATTGAAGACTAAAATATTTTTCTTTTGACCTTACTCATCACCTTTTGATGTTATTCAACAAAATAAATTCTTAGTCCATACCTAATATCTAGACAAGTATTTATTCATTAGCATCTGACATTTTATTGAGACCTCAAAACACGTCATCTCTACTTTTTACGTTGGTCATTTAAAATAATGTTCCAAAGAAACACAGATATCCGCAATCGTGGCAACATGGGCAATTATATTTAAAGTTCCTCTAACATTATGGATGTACAATGTTTCTTTGCGTAAGTTTAAAGGCGATTTAAAACGAAAAGAAAAACTTAAAACAAGAAATAATGCGTTACTTGGAGGATGTTCCAACACATAATACCATTCTGCGTTGCTAACCAACAGCGTGGTTAATTGCACGCCATTTACCTACTTAAATCTTGTAACATTTGCATTCAACCTTTTCTTATAACTTTCACTCGACGTCATCTGCCCATTATTCTTGTCCTTTTCAAAATGACGTGAGTATTCTCATGAATATTTTAGTATTTTGGAATTAATTATAAGTTGGAACAAGTGGAATAGTTGAAATCGAATTGCCTTCCTTTTACCGCAACATGTGGACACGTTGGTAATGCTTGCGTATACTTACAAGCAATAGCAGTTTCAGTAAGGAGTGAAGTTGTGGAGGGTTCATTGATCGCCTGTTTGAGCAGATGTTACAACTTCTGTGTCGATGCTGCAGACTGCTGACTAAACAAAGCGCGGCTGACCGTGTCACTAAGCGCGTCACTGTTGCCTCCTATCCCTAATCACCTGCTCTACTTCAATTGTCACATTGTGGATCATAATGAATCATCACGACGCACTTTACGAAGAAACACATTTGATTCAAACTGCAAATTCGGCTTTTTCTAGAACTGTAACAAAATAAAATACTGGCCATATGCACTCGCCGTAGCACCTATACACATGTATCCCGTGGGCTTTCACACATTTTTCTCAAATAAAAAATATCTTTGTAGGTACCCATATTCCATGCACAATATGCACATGCTCAGGTTCCAAGGGACGACGCCGGCGGCACCGCAAGTACGGAGATTATGTCGGTATGTTCACAATTTCACAAAAGAAAAAGCACAAGTGTTGCAAAACCGGAACCTCAAAAATGAAAATAAAAACTCTTGGCCCCATTATAATGCGTCATGTTTAATCCACACATAGTTTTGGATTGGTAAAAAACAAGTCTGCCCATGTCCACAAAGTGGCGTTGAAAGTCGCTGAATACTTTTAGTGTAACGTAGGTTTTGAAAACCCTAATTTTCTATGCACATCACATTTACATATCCGCCGAATTTTGGATAACTTTGACGCGACTGATCTTACCATAAAATTCCTTGCACTTGGTAAGAGTTTGATAGGTCAAGACTGTAGTATATTGCTACAAAACCTCTATTCACAAGAAGCTCCAATAAAACATTTGCTCCAAACGACGTTCAAGCATTTGTTATTAATAAGGAACTGTAAAACGCCAAACGTTTCAGTTTCAGCCCTATTCATATCATGTATGAGCTTAAAAAAAAAGAAAAACAAGAAACAGTAATTATTATTGCAGAAATAAAAGAAACAGCTTACAACTAAACCAACCACCACCACCAAACCCACCACCACTACTACCACCTTTTTACTAAATGAAATGAAATTGCTTAATCATAAGATATAATAGAATATCGGAATCACTTTTACACGTCATATTAAAATATAGCTTATCTGCATTTAGTCGACATTTCCTATCTGACATTACAAGTAAAGGATATTTGGGTTAGTCGCATAAAGTAATCAAAATGCCAGACCATCATTAAAAGAGAAAATAATACTCACATAGTATAATATTAAAAGAGAAAAAATTACTAGATACTCGTACAGTAGATACAGTTTTGGTAAAATGAAATAAAATCAATATATAACAACAATACAATTTTTTCGTTATCTTAAAATCCAATAGTTAATACATACTTAATTAATACATAATAATTTAAAAAATTGAGCAAGGAGCATATTAATTTGTTTTTTAAATTTAGGTATGTTTAGATAGTGCAAATACATCGATATCGTTGAAATTATTATTGTAAGCTTGAACCAATCTCTGGAGCGGCGCTCTCTCTCCTGCATTTGTACTATAGAGAGTTGTAGCAAACAGTGGATAAGAGCGCGCCTCTCGTCTCATTACTGTCCTAGGTACAATATAGCATATTTTACTTATCAATTCAGAGCAATCAAACTTATTATGTACAAGTCCATGGAGCAACAAGCGTCTAGAACGTAATGTTAATAGTCTAAAATTATTCAAAGCGTTTTTAGCGTTATTACCTACCTTATCCTTAACCATCTGATTATGACTGTAACTTAATTCGAGACAGTTAAATCTTTCTAGAATACCACTATACATCTCAATATATCCGTAAACTTGATATAGAGACAAGAGTTACCGCAAATTGAAGAAGCTTTTGCCAAGTGCTTAGTAATTTTCTTGGCGCCATCAAATATATCTTTGCCAATAGCATAAAGATTATTCACATTCTAATAGTTTCACTTACGACCTTCAGTGTGGGAAAAACACGAGACCGTCTTCTCAGGAAATATAATAATGGAAATAAGTATAAGTATATGAAATGTAGTCGTTCTGAAGTGCAGGTACATTAAAACTAGGTATTCTATCTAAATTCGTCTCTTTAAAAGATAGGCAACTACGAAAATAATTAATGGTTTGTAATGACCTCTAAGAATTTTTTATAGGAGGCTTTAATAACTACCGTATACTGAAGGCTTACTCACTGTGTAATACCAGTAGCAAGTACATTCGCTCTTCTTGTATTCAGAGTATAAATGCTTAATAGCGCTAAGTTAGCAGGGCATGCCAAAACCATAAATATAATCGCCCAAGTAAAAACCAGTACCTTCCTTAAAAAGGATGAGGTTACCTTGCACTGACCTCTATCATATAATACAGGTCAGTAGGTTACCTATATTGAATCAATAATTAAAGGCTAGAACACTTTTCATAAAAAAAACGTAAACGTTTTAGCAGTAGCGAAGGGTCAATTTTTGTAAGAGGTAAGCTGGAGTAGATATCTTTAATATGATTATATGATTTGTCTGTAGAATACTGACTGTGCCATTTTTCAAAGGGAAGCCGGTAGGAACCGAGTTGTATGGAACCTTTGCCACTGCGTTTTAGGTAGGTATGTCGTCTAGGATCATACTCAGAATCATGGAATTAGTATGTACTAAATATTTAGAATTTATTATGCATGGCAAACCTCTCTCCATAATGATGTCACATTATAGAGAGAGGTTTGTGGCTGATAATAACAGCCGCACGGGTCGATCGATCAGGTTAACACTTTGCGGGGCACTTAACGCCCCTCGACGTAATAACAATAAAACTTCTTTTGTGTCTCGTTCAGTGTCCTTCAATGGGTTAAACTACGCTTGCCGCAGTTGGTCCGTGGATGAGGGACCATCTTTACATAATCAAGACCTCTCCGTGCCTCGGAAAGCACGTTAAGCCTTTTGTCCTGGCTATCATTCGTGGATCTTTGACAGTCGTTATAAGTCCGAAAATCTGACAACCAGTCTTACCAAGAGCTGTCGTATTACACAGTAACTGGGTTGTGGAGGTCAGATAGGCTGTCGCTTCATGTAAAATACTGGTTTTCGGTTGCACCCGGTTAGACTGGAAGCCAACCCCAACATAGTTGGGAAAAGGCTAGGCAAATGATGATGATGTGACATTATGGCAACTGACACCAACTTAGTTGGGAAAAGGCTGGGCAGATTGATTGATATATTATGCAAACAACAAGAGTTATTTACCTATTCACTTTAAAATCTAAAATCTTCAAGGTTAAACGACCGTCATAAATGTTTATGTTTCGATTTTCAATTTAGTAGGTACTAGTAAAGTGGTAACTGATAGGCTACACTATCTCTTACTTGAAGGCTTAAAATAAGTACCTTACCCAAGTTAAGCTTATACATTGTACTCGTTAGGTACTTTAGCATTCTCTATTAGATGTATTCTGTTAAATGATATTTATAAAAGTACAAGAGAAACTTATTACGACTAAAGGTATGCGATAAGCTTACACCGACTATTAAAAGAGACACATTTTAATAATATTAAAATTATAAGGTCATCCTAGAAATAAAATCTCGGCATATTTATAGCTTTAAGCTCTTACGAGAAAGTCGTTTATAAAAAACGTAAGGATGTAAGGGCCCCGACTTTCGCTTGACTTGCCTTCTTATTAAATGTATGTTATGTGGCACCGTAGATGGACTTCCAGTGTAAGTATAAAGTTCAAAGATTTCATATTTAATGGCGTCACAATCACTCAAAATTATTAAAGCCATAATAATTACGTATTATTTCTTTCCGCGGTTTCATGTTGATTACGTTAAATGCATAAAAGATGTGATAAAACTGAATATAAAAATTAAATGTCAAAGTTTTGTAAGGAGCGCCTCTATAGATTGTTCCCGTTGAAGTCTTTTGTAGGAGAGTTGTGACTTAGTGAGCGCGCTTCGTGAAGCAC
Source organism: Luperina testacea (assembly GCA_927399505.1). Lineage (NCBI taxonomy): Eukaryota > Metazoa > Arthropoda > Insecta > Lepidoptera > Noctuidae > Luperina > Luperina testacea. Next base: position 11,602,064 of record OV656758.1, read on the forward strand.
CGCCCGCTACAAAATAATGAATAAAATACCGAATCCGTCACACAACAATAGAGCACTATTGGGAAACTGGACTATGGCCGAACAGATCTCATCTCAAGATTGTCTCACCGGTACTTTAATCAACCGATAATTCATCTCGACGGAGTACACAGCGAGTATGATAGAAAGTAGATACAAGATAAGAATCATTCTCGCAATTATAATCTTTTTCTTGCTATTGATAGAAATCAAATATTATAAAATCAAATATATATATATATACCTACTAGTTGTTTGGTTTACGTAAACTTCTATAAACCTAATTATTAATACAAAATTATTTTACAGATTTTCGTCATTTTGTAGAACAGGTATGGGCCTATTTCAATAGTTGCTTGCGACATACATATTTAGAATTTCATATTTATTAAAACCTTCAGTTTCTAAAGTAGGCAGTACCGTGGTACCTAAGAGAATATGGAAATGTGTCAATTAGTTTAACTAATATAAAATTTACCTAAAATGCAGATGCAGAAACGTTTGCTTATATCATAACTGTCTTATGAAAAGCATCAAAATCCTTATAAACATTTGACATTTTGGTGGCTAATGGATAAACACTAAATTAAAATTAAGAATGAAGTCACGTTAATCCTGTCTGCTGGTAGTGTGAATTACGTAATGTTAGTAGTGAGATATTCAGCGAAAGGTCACAGTGCTCGGTGACCGTGGCGGGCAGAGGGTACGGGGGGGAGAGTGGCGCCAGGAGGGGGGGGGTCTGTTCGGCGACTGACGCACGTCATGAAAACACCACCTTAAAAATGTGTGTTTAAAAAGACAGGAAATCATAACCGACTGTTGAGTACCTCTAATAACATCGGCAGTATACTAACTGAATCGCCTCCGGCCAGTTTATGTAAACAGGAATGTAATATTTACGTATAATCAACTGAGAACAGCAACATCATTCATCACGTGGCTATAAAGTAGCAACATAGGTAGCATGGGACGTATTACACGCTGATTATATGCAAACGGTCATTCCTGCCGTGGCATTGGCCAGGATATGGCTGCTTCCGGTCCTCTTGCCCACGAGGCGACTGCCTATACTAACGGTAACTACTCAGTACGCAAGCAGAAATTTTCCTTCAAGGAAGAATAAATCTAATACGTGGGGCATACTGAAATTTTCTGGAACTGGTCACTTACAATAAAAGAATGAAAAAACAAAATGGAATTCGAAAATGGAACTCTTTAGGAACATGGGTTTTTTTTTTTTTTAATTTGCGAGTCTGTTTGTTTTTCATTGTGACGTCCTTTCGAAAATTGTGTGTCGCTATCATTGACTCTGAGCATTGACATATATTACTAGCTTAATCATTGGTCGCTATCAAAATTAAACGAAGAGAAAAAGTAAATTTAACTCGTGAACATTTTCGTTCAATAATTCTTTTATGTTTTTCGTTTTGGCTTAAGTCAACAAGAGAGTTGCCAGAGACTTCAATTGGCATTTGGTGATGAAGCACCATGTCGCAGCTCTGTTATGTATGTATTCGTAGTTTGGAGAATTTAGACGTAGACGTGATGATCTCCATGACGAGGTACGTGAAGGTAGGCCGGCGACTGCGATTACAGACTCTAATATTGACACCGTACGACAACTTATTGAAACTGACAAAAAAAATTACTTGTCAGCTTGCCAGCAAATTCGTGCTTTGTTAGGCATTGGAATGAGCAAAGTGCAAAACATTTTGAACAAACAACATGAACCCGAAAGAAAAAGCCAGTCGGCAGAGTGAGTCTTTCCTTTTGAAGATTTACCGACGAAAGTTAAGATAAGTCGAAGCATTGGTAAAAAAATGGTTGCTTCTTTTTTCGGCAAATCAGGACATTACACTACAGGATCGCTTGAAAATCAAAGGACAGTGACTGAGACAGAGATTGGTATGTCGACACTTGCTTGCCCAGAGTCTTAGAAAGAGTTCGCAAAAAGCGTCCTCGAAGCAATGTCCTCCTTCACCACGATAACGCATCCTCACATTCCGTTAAGGTAACAGAAGCCTATTTAAAGGCTTCAAATATGGAACTGATGACGCATCCGCCTTACAGCCCGGACCTCGCACCCTGCGACTTCTTTTTGTTCCAAAAATGAAAGACAAACTTAGAAGCACACGTTATACGAGCCCTGAATCGGCGGTGAATGCGTTCCATGAAGCCATTGAAGAGGTCCCTAATCTAGTCCTATTTATCAGAATCCAGAAACTTTCATTATGTCCTAAGTAACATCAAAAACGTGTTCCCGCTTCTGATATGATTCCGTTTTATAAAACTAAGCGACCTATGGGAATTTTAAGCCAGTTGAACTTACTTTTTGTTGCCACACACGAACCGAGTAGGTATTTAAAACGCTGTGTATTTGTGTAACCGTATAAAGAACAGCAGACACTAATAAAACTTTTTTACAGAAAAACAACCGACTTCAAAAAAGAACACAAATATCAATGACAGGAAGCTATTAAAACATCGCAACAGCTATTGATGACAATATAATTAAATCAGATTATCAAGTCGCCGCGGCCTTCGAAAATTTATTTTCTTTTAAAACATCATTTATATAGGTATATATATAAATATATGATGTCGTGTATTTATATATGTTACGGGTAAAGCTAGAAGATGGAGTAAACCTAGGTTTACTCCATCTTCTAGCATTACCCGTAACATATATATGATGTCTAGTGTTTAGTTTATACTAAGTGAAAAAAATCGTATTATTGAAGCTAACTCAAAAACTACCCAAGCAAAGTTAATCAAAGTTATATGCCCCCTGAGGTATACATTATCCATTAAAAACAATACATAGATATAAAATTACAGCCAAGCGGCGCCAAGCTAAGGTGCATTGAAGAATTGAAGACACAAGACTAGAATAATCATCAAATTTCGCATAGAAATGCCGGGGATGCAGTGCATTTATGCATATAACTTCGTACATAAGAATAATTGCCTAATGTATTATGCACTAAAACCTTCTTGAAATTATGTAGATCGTTAATGAAATAAACATCAAAATTGGTTCATTAGTTTTTGAGAAAATCGTGGACATACATACATACATACGGGTCGAATACAGAACCTCCTTTTTTGAAGTCGGTTAAAAAACATATTAATCTTAAGACATTCAAAAGCGATAAACAACATGAAAAAAGAGTAGAAATACTGCTTGGATCTTATAATAAATAAAAAACAAGTTTCATATTTTTGATTCATTGTTTGAAGTCGTGGCTAAACTAGCACTCGATTCGCCATCAAAAAAAAAAATCTGTAAAATTAATACTGCTGTGGTGAGGTCAACAGAAGCTACGTCATCACTCTTTATAAGTCCCTGCTAATATCAGATAAGTACTATCATTCAATCTAAAGAAAATCGCTTAAGACACAAAAGAGTGATGGATCGTTTTAGTTGAAGAACAATAGACGTCTTACAACATATTGTAACCGCTGTACTAAGAGGCTGACCTATGTCTTCCGGATGTTTAAAGTCGGGGACAGCACATGTGCAATACCGCAACATCTATACTGGGTCTACTCAGGGCTTTTTTTTTTTCAGGATGGGAAATCTTCAAATGACTCCTCCCGCTCTGGGTGGAGCGGAAGGGAGTGTCAGACTCTTACTGACTAAAACCCACCCGTGTTCCTTCCTTCGCCCTTTATGTTCCGGGCCAGCGGTAACCCTTTCGGACAATCCCGCTGACCCGGCAGGCGCTGACCCGGCAGGGTCTACTCAGGGCTTACGCAACCGTCACGCCGCTGCGTCAACGCCTACGCTAGTACTACGCCGGGCCTACGCTGGGCCTACGCCGCTGCTACTCTGCGTCAACATCTACGCTGGACCCAATACACACAGTGTATGTGTATACAGACAGAGTTTATGTTTAAGTTAAATGCATGGCATTGGAATGTACTATAGGTATAGTAATAACTTCTTTCTAAAGAACCTTAGGAATACATTGAAAAACTACTCATCTCTTAAACCTAGTGCTACCACTGACACAGAGCATGTTACTGCTATTTAAGGAGAAGCTTCAGGGAAACCCGCGAAATCCAAAGATTTTTGCAATGCACAGGTCAGTTCATTTTTCAGTCTTGGGCAGCTATTATGCCTTATTTTTGTGACTATATTCCAAAACCCTAACCTCACTGGTTTGCCTGTATTTAATGAGGAAGCTGGGGTGACGTCACTCCAGGTAACACACATTAAACGACTCATATTAACGAAGTTCTTGTAACAGCTAAATTAAGACTGGGAACTTTGATTGCAGCTATTATGCCTTAAATATTGGCATAGGTAGAATTATTCTATCCACACGAAGAGAGTTAGTGGTGGTGGTGGTGTTAGGGTTAGTGGAGTTATGCACATCAGTATCAGGTTGTATATGAAGTTAAGTTGTTATTTGTTATCCCCTTCTTGTTGTTGTTGACGACATGAAGCAGATACTACATACCTAGGTTGAAAGTGGGAAATGGCAAATTAGGACTGCAAGTCCTAAAAAATAGACAGAAAATAGACATAAATAGGCAGAAAACCAAGCTTTTGGTGATAGATCGTGCGGGAAAGCTATCGGGCGCCTATAACATCCAAGGCATCGATACTGTGGACAGTATCATTTATCTGGGTTCTAATGATTTTATTAATAATAAAGGCGGCTGCGTTCCAGAAATAAAACGAAATGTAGTCATGGCTAAAGATGCTATGACACGCCTCCAGAACATTGGGAAAAATCGTGGTAGGTACATGTTATAAAACCAAAGCCCGATTGGTCAGAGCACTAGTTTTCCCGATTTTCCTCTATGGAGTTCAGACGTGGTCAATCCGAGCAAGAGAAAGAAAGAGAATAGACGCAATCGAAACGTGGTGTTAGAGGCAGATACTCCGAATACCATGGACAGTCAAACGCACATGTGTCTGTCTGGCCTTTCCCAACTCAAAATAAAGACCCGATTGTCTACAGTTTGCCGACAGCGTATTTTGACTTATTTCGGCCACTTATTGTGAAGGGGAAATAGCAGCCATGAAAAGCTGGCCATTGTTGGCAATACCGAAGGAAAGAGAGCAAAAGGCCGGTCGCCGATACAATGCTCTGACCAAGTAAAAGAAGCTACGTCCTCAAGCAAATTTCAGCACATGGTGATGACAACTTTGGGCCGGAGTCGATGGAGGCAGATATCCTCTTAAAAGCTTCCAGTGACCACGATCCTCGATGTAATGAAGGACCGATTCAAGAAGGAAGAAGGATCAGGTTGTATAGTGATCTAAATATTATTCACGATATGTATATGATCATTTTAATCAAACAACCTGTCAGGTTGTATGTTGACTGACCTGCAAATTGCAAAAAACGTAAGTAAATTCAAATTTGACGGGCTACCTTAGCGCATCAGCAGATTCTAATTCTTGCATCTTGCTGGCGGCATAAAAACGAAATATCAGCTATCTTTTATGACAAACCTCCTGACACATTATTTATTTTCATAAGATGTGAAGACAGCTAGTAAAATGAAAAAAAAACTCAAACACGTGCCGACAAGCCAGAGTAAACGAGAATACCCTACTGCTATATCAATTTGCAAAAACGAAATCCTCATTGGACTGTTGAATACAAAAAAAAATATTTTTCTGAAGGGATCACATTGCGGTAGCTCAGTACCATCGTGAGTCAGACAAGCTTTAGACGCGACAAAGATATGAAATATAATTATATACAAATATCTTTTATTATTGTTTCAAAGTATTCTAAAGAAAAGCAAGCTTTAAGTATTTTATTTATTTATCATTTTATAACTTAGATAAAATCGTTAGAGCGTGTCCATTTTGTTTTTAAATCAGTACATGATACGATCCAGATAAAATTAAGATCCAGTCGCTACTGCTTTATACACTAACTTCCTTACCTACTAGGCATAGATAAAAGAAGATTGACAAATCTCTGTAGAATGTAGATAGTACTTAGACGATTCAAGAGATATGGGGGCCTAAAAAGGCACTTTGGCGAATCATAAAAGGATAACGTTATGAATCAAAATCTGGCGAAAACAGTCCGTGTTTTTCTTTTTTTCGCTGCACTACGTAGGTATAATCAAAGAGATAGGGATTGGATTTGGATTGGACTGATTTATTAGTATTTTAGCACAGACAAAAAAAAATAACTGAAAAATCTTTCATCAATGGGATTTGATTCGATTTAGGTTTTAGGCCCCATGATCATAAATGATAGATGTGTACTCGTAGATACGCCGTTCTCCCCGAGAGAACTCGCCCGCTGCGTTACTTATTGCTATGACATTCAAGTCAACAACACATTATTATTGTCTTTCCTGTGCGACGCTTTGTCTTACTGTTGCCCCCGACTATAATGTCGTTTGAGTTCATAACCGTCCATTAAATAAACGTACTTGAAGTACAGACGCCAGCAAATCCCGAAACTGTCAAGTTTTCCCAATCAACTTTAAACCATAAGGTTTAATTATATTTATTAAAGAAATTTGACATATTGTAGTAGCTTGATGTGCTGACGTCTGTACCAACATTTGCATTTGTAAACTTTCCTATTGACACATTGCTATATTCTATGGTAACGATTAATAAAAACATTGCCGTCCAATATAAAAAAAAATCACTGGTTCAAAAACCTACACTACTTTTACTTTTTATAGAAAATTAAAATATGTTTACAATGAATTAAAATATGTGGTAGAACTTTATATTGTTCCCGAAGCTTTTACCTATCCACCTTTATCGCACATTTTATTCGTTGGAATTAAACAAAAAGAGCTTCAAGAATTAGACAATGTAGTGTGTTGCCCGAAGGAACTGTGAATTCGTGAGCACGAGGCCCGAGGTAACTCGGCGCAAGGCTCGGCGGCGGAAGCGCGGGCGACGCGCCGCGCACTCGTGGGTCCCGCGGATGCTCGGGTTCATTACCCGCGCCCGTTCGATCACGGGCCATCCACAATGGGGGCCATACCATACTTGAACGTGGTAAACCACCGTCTTAGAACCGATCCGTAGAAACAACAATGTTAAACTATTTCAGTACACTAAATACTTGCAAGAATATTTTAATATAATTTTGTAATTAACGTCAGCGTCGCCATCCGAATCGTAAAACGGTAGATTCGCTCGCCCACATTTAAGGACAAAGTCAATATTAGGCTTACCTACATTATGTGTCATAAAATTTGTTATTACTGTGTAGGCGAAATAATACTGACAATTATTTTTAATGGCTTAACATTCACTGTAAGGCATTTATTTTGGGAACTGAACTACATATATGGTTAGAACGCTAACCTATACTCGTCGCATGTCCCTCTGCTCAAAGTTAAGAGGCCTATTACAAAAATGCGAGTAGATGCATGATTTTCTCGTTGAAATTGAATACTATTCCTTGGTTGGTATAAAGAACAATTAATTGGTAAAGATAGTTCGTTTTCTCTTTTACAATAATAATAAAGCGATTTTTTTATTATTTGTCTATTTATTTAGCATTAATCGTTCTCCTGATGCATGTTTAGGCAAAAACTCATGGAGAGCTGATTTGAGAGCTCTAATTTGCAGATTCTATTGAATATAACCCATCAAACCACTTTTATTCATATCACGAATATCATATACTTTCATAATAATAGAATACATTTTTGTTATATGCCATAAAAATAAAGAAAAATTACTGGACCTAATTCAATTTTCTACTGGAAACAAGTCTGAATATCTCCGAATTTCTACATCATTTTCACGTAGCAATATCAATAAAATTATATATATATACATATATATTATATATATAGATATATATAAAATTATATATACATATATATTGCTTAAACAATATCAATAAAATTATATATAAATATACATATATATATATCTCTAACGATACTTTGATTTTTTAATAAATAAAATAAAAGTACTCTAAATTTCACTGCGCCGGCGATGCGTGCTCGCCCTGGCTGGGGACCTTAATTTATCTATTGAGGCATCCACAGGCAATCCCGGTTAAGCAGACGACAACCTCGTTGGTTGAACTGCGAGATGCCATTTATAACCAAAAAAAAAGATGCGCGCTCAGTGCCAAAATGTAAGAGGGCTCTTAAATTATAATGACTAAGGTAACCATAAATATTTTTACGTCTCTTAACTTTAAGCAATGTATTTATGTAAGGGAGGGAGATATATGTTTGGTGTTCACTTAACTTAGGTAGGGAGGGATGTGAGTTATCATTATCAAGAAGTTAAGGGGGCGCATTAAGCCAGAAAAAATCAAGCTTCACCCGCGCCTCCTTGCCTACCCCTCTCATCAAACCCGACGAAAACAAAAGACTGTCCCTTCCCGCCAGCAGAAACTTTTCGCCCGGCCTATATATTTACCTTATGGGTTTCAATTTATTTGCGAGTGTCAAAATATGCGACATGAATAGCAATTTATGCCAGCTTATAAGTCAACGTCTTAGAGACTTGATATTTCTATAACAGCTCCAAGGAACCGTAGATCTAAGTATTTGATATAAATTTCAAAATGGTATCCCCACGCATTCCGGAGAAAAAGGGTCAGACAGATAAACAACGAAGTGATCCTATAAGGGTTTCGGTTTTTCCTTTTGAGGTACGGAACCCTAAAAAGCAAAAACACTTCCATCATCAAAGTATTATACTACATAATCCCATGAAGAAAACAAACTCAATATTTTTGTTTTTAACGATATAATGGTCAATATAATCGCTTCACTTACCTTACGCTTTTTACTTTATGCTAATGAAATTAAGCATTTTAGAATGACGACGTCATAGTGGTCATATTAAGGACGAACATGATTAAACAAATCTAGCAAAAATTTGTTGTACTGCTGAGTGATCAGCAACCCTATGTATCGTAATAGTTTCTCAAATTACAATATTTAAACGGATTATGATCTTTGGCATTCTCTTTATTTTCAATGAAATTCTTCAGTACGTAAAAACTTCTGTTTATTTTGCATATACTTACATATGCTAAGTTTGAATTCAGAATCGAAGAATCATAATCTTATAGGTATATAATCTCATCTTGTTTTGGAACTAGAAACTCAATGTTGGCGTAGCAAAGTTCAAATTCCAATGTAACCAATTTTATTTAGAACCTTGTACAGACGCCAGCACATCAAGCTACCCGAAACTGTCAAATTTTCCCAATCAACTTTGAACTTTATGCTTTAGCGATAAAGTTGAAAATCAATTAAAGAAATTTGACAGATTGTAGTAGCTTGATGTGCTGGCGTCTGTACATGTTGGACGTCACGACATCTTGGTGGAAAATAGTGATATCCAGTAAAAAATTATAATAGTATATCGCGGGTCTTGCTTTGCAGGATCGTGCAAAGTCAATAAAATAGCAACAGTGATACCCAAGTAAAAAAATATATTGGTATGGTGGATTTTGCACTGTATTATGCAAAGTCAAATGGCACGTGTTATGAAAACCTTTCCAGCGCGAAGTGCGAATAGGAAAAAATCCCTGCCGAAAACATTTGTAGAAAAAGAGGCCAAGTTCGGTACAAAAGAAGTACACTCCTGTACTTCTTTTGTACCGTACTTGGCCTCTTTTTTGGTCGGATTTTCCGATAAAAAAATTGGCAACTATATGTAAATGCGTGCCAGAGTAAGTCGAAAGTTTATTAGGTTCCTCTTTTGTACCTGTGTTGAAACTTTAGCTTTGAAAACATGCCAAGTTACATTTTGAACTTTAGATTTAGACTTTCTTTCATCTCTATAGAACTTAGCACCCATCATCTATCATCATGGGGTTTAGGTTTCCGCACTTAGTCCTTGAAGTGGACCATTGTACGTCACTTAGAACCCATTTAGATCTCAACTCTTTTTGGTTTCACCCACGGAACTTTCGATCCTGTGGGAATATCGTTTATCTATGTGTCAATTTTCATCCAAATCTGTTCAACGATGTACGCGTGATTGAGTAAAAAACATCCAAACATCTTCACAAACTTTCACATTTATAATATTATATTATACTAGCTGCGCCCCACGGTTTCACCCGCATAAGTTTCGATCCCGTGAGAATACCGGAATAAAAAGTTAAAAGCCTATATATTAATCCAGGGTGTCAGCTACCTTCACACCAAATTTTATCAAAATTGGTCCAGCCGTTTGAGCGTGAAGAAATAACAAACATATAAACACACAAACACTAACAAACTTTCGCCTTTATAATATTAGTGTGATATTATAGTAGGATGTAAAGATACCTAATTAGGTGTGTGCACATGAAGTAATAACTACGAAATATTTATAGAAGCTTTCCGGAAAACGTGTATCGGTGTCATTATTGCTTTGTTTTAATTCAAATAAGGAAATAGAGAACTTAATAAACTACATTATAGATCGTAGAAAATAAGGATTACAGCTTTGTTCTGTAATTATTTAGCGAGCAATGTTTGCTAGTCTTTCAAAGTGTTAGTTCAAGTGAAATTACTCATATCAGCAAGATATATCAGGTGTTTTATTGGGAGCAGAGTCTATTTGTAGAGATCTCAAATTTCGATAGTTCTACTTTCTATTATTTTTACAACCCGAGGTATGTGGAGTCTTTAACATTACAAAATACTTACCACTGTAGTTATTTGTAGACACACATTTTGATCTACTTTAATGAAATCAATGTGCACCTACACTAACTACGTCACAAAGATGTTTCTGAAATTACCTAATTATTGTTTTTTTTTTTAGCAATTGGCATCTCGTAGTTGGCCTTGAAAGGTCGTGACTACTTAACCGGACTAACCTGTGGTTGCCTTAAGTAAACTTAAAGCCGCCAGCCAGGGGCGAATATCTAATATACCTACTAAGCGACTACACGCTAAGGGCACCTCCTGTAGGGTACGAACCTCGGCTTAGGGCGTCGTTGGGGAGAGAGCAATATGGGACAGGCTGGATTAAATTTTGATGAGATCTGCGTTTACTATCTGACTACTCTGACAAGAAAGGCCGAAACAAACTCAGAGGTCACAGTCGGGAATTTAAAGTCTCAGCTACGACGCGGGGTGGCACTTCGTCGAGCAAGGGTCGGGGAAGAGAATTTAGTTGGGGATGTCGCGAGGGACCTCGGCGGTCGGAATATCGGTTTTTTGCTTTTGTCACTCTACTGGTTGCCCTATTGCTCTCCTGGAGAAGGGTCATCAGGATCGGTGAGAGCTTTAGGTATGTTCTCAAATATCAGCTTATGTGGTGGACCACTCTGTTACTTTTTATATATTAACCAACTGTGTACCCGATGTGATTTCCCATTGGTAAAAATGACAAACTTTTATCCCCTGTTTAACTCAATTTTTCCCTTTAAATTAAAGAAAAGAGGGAAGAATTTTCAAAAAGCTTGCTCGTGGCTCATTTTCGTATTTCTTTTTGGAACTCTAGCTCTTTGCCCGCAACTTCTCCGAGCGAATTTCGTATTTTTCCCTAGATAAGTATTTGTGCCAAGTTTAGTTTATGAACCGAAAAGTGATTTTTCATACAAACTGTTTTGTCCCTTTTCGCCTCAAGAGGGGTTGATTTTGTAAAAATCATGATACGTTTTTGTAGTTTGACCCTAAGATTATAATTATGCCTATTTTCGTTTTAATCAAGGCAAGCAGTAAAATCCTCCCCTAAAATCATGATTACCCTTTTCACCTAGTTAAGGGTTGATTTTCGAGAAATCCAAAAACACGGAAATCTTATTTTTATGTCAAGATCAAATTAATCGGGCCGCATGTTAAGATGCTTCTATACAAACTTTAACACCATACCTACACTCCTTTCGGAAGGTAGTTTAAAAAAACTAAGTATATGTCAAACTTCATTACATTACATATTCGCACCTAAGTTTCAAGTATAAAAACACAAAAATAAAAATCATACAAACGAAATTCTCACTTTTGGCCTACATAGGGTTAGAATTTCTAAAATCCTTACTTAGTGGTCACACTTGAGAAAGGATTTTGGAAATTCTTGTGCAATATTTCATGGTTCAATACGCAGCGGTTAAGGCTGTACGTTGTCTGTCAGTGAATGAATTAATTTTAGTAGATATTAATGGTGTTCCATCATTTCCTTCATTTATATAAGTCCTGAAGGGTAGGTACCGGTTATGTACAACGCGACGGACAGAAGAGAAGATGCGGCGTATCCTGTGACGGGGCTCTACACTTACACTGTGTTTTCTGTATTGAATGAGACAAATGACAGAGCTCTCCCGAGTCCCGTCGCCAAAAATATAGACACGAAAAGAAGAAGCCTATTTTAATATTGACCTCGATTTTAATCTAACGCCAGATAGATCAATTTTTATTTTGGAGAATGAACCTTTAAGCCTTAGATACTTAGATTTTGTGCGTGTGAGGTAGATTTATTACTTTAAACACCTACTTGAATCTTGACGACATCCATTTGTAACTTTGTTACTTTCAATAATATATGTACCTACTTACTGTGTTTTAACAAACTCATTGTTCTTTGACCGACTTTGACGTTCCCAGACTGTAAAATACAATTTACTGAACTTCAAATACCTACGTAGGGTTGCTATGTAGCTACCGTGAAAAGTGAAAACGTTCGTATTTCGATTGACAAACGGGAAAGGATTAAAGCTCTAAGATTTCACATTTAACTAGTTAAGTATTTTAGGTAGGTGTACAGATAAAAAAGCTTTGTTCCGTAAGTGTCGTAAACTTTAATATCAGCGATTTCAATCTGTCGGTCTGAGTCAAGCTATTCATTTAAGAGTACCTACTGTTTACTATTGTGCAACAACGTACTGCAATGATCTGTGATTTATAAACAGTTTCTTCAGTGATAGTTGCGGTTCTATAAAAATCTTTTCATGTATTAAAATAGGTATAATTTCAGATTCAAGTTTTTTCGTTGTATCATTTAAGGTGATAATAGCAATCGAGTGTGGGATGTCAGGGAAATCATTCTAAATGTTTAGCGAAGACTGTGGGTAGCACCTATAAGGTCAGCCTTGCACCCACACATGCCTTTTATGTAGGTATCTCAACACTAAACAAGATAATATGATTTATAAACAAAGTCGAATGTCGTTAGTTATTTTTATATTAATTTACACTTTAGGCTCAAAGGATAAAGTTGCAAATTGAATAGTTTTAATTCTAGCGTTCGTTTTATTTAACTCGTATACGGTTTGCAACATTCACCTTTTCCTAAACAGGCAAGCGGATTTTAGAACGGCTGTTGTGGGCGACAATCGTGAGTGGAGGGCGATACTTTGGTGAACATACATTCATATTTTAACGAAATAATTTTTATTACTATTTTAAAAGGCGAACGTCAAAGGGCAGGTAGGGTAGACCGGGAACAATAGTACCATTTTCGAAACATCAGTTGATTACACAAATTTAACTGTCGCTTTTTGTTTTAAATATTATTATTATACAGCCTTGGTTTATTATTTACCGAAGAAAATATCTAAAGTTGGTCTAGATTGAACAAAACTTGGTCAAAATTGACTTTGAATGAAATGATGTCTAGTGCTACAAATGACCCCCTTTAAGGGTTAATTGTACCAAAACTGCATAGGGTAATAAATCGCGAATAAAGGTATTAATCACATTTTCTCAGTCATTTGGGTTTATAATCATTCTTAAAAATTAGGAACGTAAAAATCATGATATCGGTGTTTTAATCAACACAAATGTACTTAATGTAATAAAACAACATTAACATAACAATTCTTGACTTAGAACGAAAATAAAATAAATTTTTATACCATACAATCAACTTTGGTTCACACATTGCATATTTGCTATTATCTAGCTTAATAACAATTATAAAATAGAAATATTCAACAACAATAGATGGTATAGAGATACAAATTGACCCCTGGTACAATTGCACCAAAGGAACTAATTTAGAAAAACCATCTAATAGTCACATAATTCTAAACTTATATTTATCATAAATCAAAAGTTTAATATTCGTTTAAACTGGCAACAACAATCGCTTGTCGAAAAGGCTAGGCAAGTTACAGTAAGTAATATTTTACGTAAAAATTTACCGCGGCTTGCCGGAAATCAAAAATTCTCCATTAACACGTCCGTTTCAAAGCAAGCGCGCCGGGCGCCTGAGGGTCGCCTCGCCTCGGGACTCAAGTAGCACTTGTGCTGGCGCACTCACCCACGCAAAATTTTGCTCGGCAGTAGAAATATCGATGATGGTACTACTGACCCGTGTTACTATTGTACCCGGTCTACCCTACTCATATAATTATTTTATACCTTCCTTATCTTTCTTATACCCTGCATTATCGTGAATTCGCTAAGAGAGCAGTGATGGCCCAGTGACAGTATTGGTCGGTAATGACTTCATGAGTTCGAACCGGATAATTACCGGATAATTCTGTAAATACGTATCTACCTGTTATAGTCTTCATTTTTCGTCTATTCTCGTCTGTTTTATCTAAATTGGTTCACTGCTAATAATTTAGTATTAAATGGAAAAAAAAACTAAGTGCATAAGATTTTCTTTACCAAATGTCAAAGGTAGTGATTGTGAGATAATATTGAATCAAGAGAAACTAGAATTCGTCGATAAAACTGTTTTCCTGGGGATCACGCTCGACTCAAGGCTACAATAGGGTCCTCATTTAACATCTCTTGCAGTAAAAAACGTAAGAAAAAATGAATTTCGCAGGCTACAACTGCGCATTCACCATAAGACTACAATTACGCTCTCACTCAAGAAGAAAGAAGAATTTCAGGGATCTTTTGGAGCTCGAATAAAGTTGACAGGGAGGCGAAATATAACTATTGTAAAAACAAGATGGTGGTGTTAGTTCTGATTTTTTCCCTGCGCCAAAAGATATTTGTACAGCTATACTCCACTTTTCACACCTGCGTAGTATTAAAACTCAATTCGATTTTCGAACTTTTTTTTGTAACTTTTCATACGAAGTTTTTGTCGAGGTTACAAATTCAAATCACAGTATTAGCCAGCGGCTTCGAATTGAATAATTCTTTTTGTGTTGGATAGTCCATTTATCGAGGAAAGCTTTATAACATCACGCTACGAACAATAGGAGCGGAGCAACAATGAAAAATATTGCAAAAACGGGAAAAAATCCTTTTGAGAGCTTCCTTTGCGTACGCTGCGTAAACGGTTAAAGTTACGCTTACGCAAAAATCATGTACGACGGAATTGTTCCCCTACAAAAGTTCTAAAAAAAAGTAAGAAAGAAAGAAAATAGATTTATTTAGCACAGACTAAAAGAAAGCAGATAAAAACATAGATAAAAATAAAAAGTGCAAAGTCCGATGTAAGAAATTAGCAGGAAAGTGTGCCTCACTGCTGTGCCAAAAAGGCCCAGTTCAGCAAAAATGCCAGACAACTACAAGACGACAAGTAAGCGACAGCATACCTATAAATACCTACATATCTATCAGTATATGCATAGCTTGACTCTTTATAAACTTTTTAAAGGTAATCAAAGTTAAAATAATGCATTAGGTATTTGCGAAGATGTTTTTATAAACATGATATTAATCCTTATCCAAATAAATACGTTATTCATCAAAATTATTTAATTTTGAACAAAATTACCCATGACATCATTTGATTTCAATGAATACCTTAGGAGATATCTAACTCCGCAAGGCGGCAGGTCATGAGGGGGGATGGCGCTCGCCGGCGTTTATACTTACCAATAAATTCCATGCGACGCGGCGAATGGTGTTGCAAATCAGCCCTTGACCACGGTACAATTATCTATACAGTATTCTATCTTCATACAAAACGGTCGGAACGCGAGTCATACCAACGCGCCTCGAGTTCGGTTTACACTCTGTTAACACTTAACTTAACAAAGACAGTCTCGAATGCCCCGCAGTGACGAACGGACGCCAGACGGTCTGATGGTTTTGCAAGCAGTAAGCGTGCGATTTGTGACAAATATTCATTGAAATAAGTAAAAGTACTTACTTAATATGGAAAAAGCAATTAAATACTAGGTATATTGTGCTGTTTTTGGTTGTTTGAATTCGTCAATAAGTTGTTTTTTATCTTTTTTAAATCTACTAATCAATAAACACAACATGTATTTCTTCCTATTACATTCACAACGTCTTTCATTTTTTTAAATAAAAAAATACAATATTTACTTATACAATCACAAAACTAGAAAGAAACTCAAGTAATAATAATAATAATAATAAAAACAGGAGTAATACCCAAACAGCTTCATCAGTCCCTTAGTTCTCTCAACCTGCCATCTACCACCTACCACCTGCTGCAGAAGGCAGTGATTCTCAATACATGTAGGCTAGTAAGAAAATTCCTCCAGTGTGAGTCCGATAACTTGCACCATTACTCCCACTCAAATATAGTTTCGGCTAACATACAGCCTACTACGGATAACCACGCAGTATCTACTATTACTCCAAGAGTTAATCCCACTGATGAACACTTGGCTTAGGCCCGTGCCATCAGCTATCCGGCTAGGCCGAGGAAAACAAAAATCTCTAAATAATAATAATAATAATAGAACTTGACGCCCTGGATAGAAGAGTCCGTACACTACTGACCGCAAACCGGATGCATCACCCACGATCATCGGTGATGAGACTGTATATCCCGCGGAAGTGTGGGGGTCGAGGCTTTTTAAATGCGAAGACCCTCCACAACCGCGAGGTGTGCAGTCTCAGGGAATATTTTTTAAAAGCCGAAGTGGGTATGCACCGTGATGTGGTCGCAGTGGACAAGGGGCTCACCCCGCTCTCCATGGCTAAAGAGAACTGGCGCAAACCTGTAGTACTTTCTACTGATGACCGCAAGAAGATATGGCAAAGCAAGGAGCTTCACGGACGCTTCTATCGGGCTCTTCATGAGCCCGGTGTAGATTTCTTAGCGTCCGTATCCTGGCTACGTTTTGGTGACCTTTTCGGGGAAACTGAAGGTTTCGTCTGTGCAATTATGGACGAAGTTATCTTAACGAATAACTACCGGAGACATATTATGAAGGACGGGACGGTTGACGTGTGTCGGGCATGCCACCGTCCGGGTGAGTCTATCAGACATATTGTCTCTGGTTGTTCTCGTCTGGCTAACGGCGAGTACTTGCACAGGCATAACCAAGTGGCCAGGATTATTCACCAGCAACTTGCTTTGAAATTAAGCTTGTGGATTCTGAGGTACCGTATTACAAGTATGTGCCCGACCCAGTTCTTGAAAATGACCATGTCACGTTGTACTGGGATCGATCTATCATTACTGACAGGACTATTGTTGCCAATAAACCTGATATAGTGGTGATAGATCGATTAGCGCGCCGCACAATGATTGTCGATGTTACCATTCCACATGACGGTAACCTCGTGAAAGCTGAGAAAGAGAAACAAATTAAATATCTCGACTTAGCACACGAGGTTGTTGACATGTGGAATGTGAGCTCGGCTATCATTGTGCCGATTGTCGTGTCGGCCAATGGTCTTATAGCCGAAAGCCTCGATCAACATCTATCGAGGCTCTCGTTAGGCGGTTGGATCAAGGGCCTGATTCAGAAGGCAGTACTCCTCGATACGGCTCGCATTGTGAGGAGGTTCCTGTCTCTGGAGCCCTAACCACCGGTAGCTTGGACCCTGGTCCCGACACCGGCGGAAAACTATTTTTTTATATTTTTAAATGTTTTTTTACTTATTTTTAGAAATATTTAAAAATGTAATTAAATAAGTAAAGTAAATAAATAAACGAAATAATGATAATAATAATCGTTTATTTATAAAAAGGGCGATAAATTTACAAAGGTTGATGAACAAGTAGGTTGATGAAATTAAAATACTGTAGGCGGGGAGCCCTATCGCGTGTTTAGGTACCGCGCGGTTGTAGATAATTATTTCTAGAACAGGGCTGAGTCACAATACTGTATAGATAATTATATCGTGCCTTGACCCTCGACTTACTCTACACTAGTCTACCTCTCTTTGCATAGCTCTATGGCTCGGGGATTTTTACAAAGAGTGCGACATGAATCTAAATGAGCGTGGCGAAGTAGAGAACTAACGTTACACTTACATGTTCTGGATTTGACTTTTCCTTACAAGCAGCGCCGCCGAAAGATGGAACAATAACAATAGTTATGTGCAGTTGTAGCCCGCGAAATTACATTTTTCTTACGTTTCGTGCAATTTTCAGGTCAGTGTCAAGTTGTATCTTGATCAAAATATGATTCGCGACTATAACTGGTACTTACGTATTTACAGAATTAGAATTGTTATTTTTATCTTTTATAGATAAGAATCTTTCTAAGGAAAAGTGCTTATGGAACAATTCTAACGTAAGATTATAATTCTGTAAATACGTACCTGTTACCTACCTCACAAGTAATACATATTATATTAAATTAGATTGTTTAGTGCGATTGCCAAGTCAATCGATTAATTTAAAACATAAAAGATTTTTACTCACTATAGGTAAGATGTTATTAGGTTAGCTAATTACGTAATAACTTAAGACAGAAGGTCCCTAGAGACTGAATAAATTAACCGACTTGTTATTACATGGATCTCACAACTTTTTACGATAGAAGAACTAAGTTGCGTGATTTGGCTTTTTTTACAAGTTGGTTATGATTTTGATGGCATCTCACTTCTTTTTGTAGATAGTCATACTTTTTTTCTTTTCCGCTACCTTTTTAACTTTTTTTTTTAACATAATCCATGTGTGTTGACCATTTTACAAGTAACCTTTGAACATAATGATCTAGGTACCTATCTACACCTATTATTCCATTATATGATACATATACAGATACACTGACTCATTAACTGCAAATGTAACTTTGTAATCCTATATATTTATATATGATTACAAAGTTATTTCTACTATGGGTTGGGCTGCTGTCATTGAATCCATTTTTATTTTACAAAAGAGAGCTGTTAGAGCCATTTATAATCTACGTCGCCGCGAATCTCTTAGGGAACTATTCAAAAAGGTCAATGTCATGACGGTACCTTAACAATTCATTTATGAAAATATTATGTATGTAAGAAAAATCAACATCTTTTTAATAAAATAAGTGATAGACATAATTTTCATACTAGAAATAAAGATAAATTAGATTAACCTTTTTACAGATTATCTAAAGTACATACATCTTTTATTGGGGTACTGTGTTAAATGCTACAACAAAATACCTTGTGAAATATTGCAATTAAGTAAAAAAGAAAATTTAAAACTCATATTAAAAGTACACTATGTAAACAAGGATAATTAGAGAATTATATCCAAGATAAGAATGCTAGGAAACATGCTAGACCTGCTCCATAGGACAATCTAGAGTCTAGACAAAATTAAACTGATTCCTAATTTAATTTATATTTTTTACATTGATTTTTACAATCTGTGACTACAGTCACTCACACACTTGTTAAAATTCTAGGAAAATCATTTTGTAAATAATTTGTAAATATGTGAGCACCATGTATCTATCACATAATTGATCTACCTGTGATTGCTTCATTTTTAATTCTTTTTACCTTTTGTGGGAGACTAATTTTATTCTAGGTGCATCGTCTTCACATATAATTATATTATTTGTATACAAAACCTTGTAAAACATTTTAAAAGAGCAACGGTTTCTTGCTCATTCTTCTCCATACGAACACTAGATACCTTTTGGAAGGGGCGACTAGAATCAATTCAATTTTACTGTAAGTTTTTACGTTCAATGCCTATTTGAAATAAATGATTTGACTTTGACTTTATTTATGCAGTTGGTGTATCTAGAAAAGTGGAACGAAATTGCAAAATATTTTTGTTTTTCCTTGATTTATACACTAAACACTAGTTGTATTCTAAAGAAGCTTCTATGTCTACTAGAAGTGCCTTAAGCAGGCCATACACGCTAAGGTTTACCTGACAGGTTTACCTAAACCTGAGCTCTATAGAGACCATACACGTAGCGGAAAACCTGTACAAACTCTCAGTTGAAACTATGGCCCCGGCAGCAGCGCCTGATCTCGACGCAGAAGCGTTAATAGGATTATTGTTTGTTTTATTGAAGAAAAGGAAATATAAACGAAGATACCGTGAACAATAGTGCAAATCATAGTTACTGCAAAGGAAAAGTACCCCACGTCAAGTCTTTTCCCTTTAACAATCCCCGGACAACTGCCGCCTGTGCAGGCGACCGCTACACACGCTCAATTTGCTTGCACAGTTAAACTACAGTATGTATATACAATTTCAATAAAAACGCACTCACGCGCGTGGAATCTAGCTCCGTTTCGCGCACATCGCTGCGTGATGCGTGGCAGTGTGATAATCGCCTAACGTGTATGGCCTTCTTTAGAGTTTTGATGATCGGTCAGTCAGTCAGTGAGTGACAAAATTAAGAAACTATGACTAATTATAATTCTTAAACTACTGGTTCAAATTAAATGAAATTTGAAATAATATACCGTGTTCATACAATGCCTGCTTGGTTATTGAAAATTCAGGCTTCTAGTTTTATGCTCGACTTGGCAGGGGCGCTACCGTTCCCCCAGATTCGTTACTGCTGGGAATCATATTTCAAGTATCATACTGAGCTCAGCTCTACATGGCAAAAACGTAAGAAAAAATTAATTTCGCGGGCTACATTAGCGCACATTCCTCTTTACCAAACCATAGTCTTTTTTTTTTTTTCTCTTCGCCCTACTTGGGCAGGCTAAGGTCTTGGACCATACCGCCTCGTCTTCAGTGTTTATCCAAAGTTCCAAACCATAGTCATAACTTTGTCTTTCACCTGTAGGTATTGAAATTAAAAAAATATATTAATTGTCTATTTATAAGATGGCGGGTGATGAAAGTGACAGGTTTGTAAATAGTAAATGAAATTACAAAAACCTAAGTTGTATTTTATAAATTACAAAGTCACACATGAATTGTAATCCTTTGCTCACGAAACTCATAATATGATTTATTATAAGTATCCTAATTACATAACCGGGCTTTGTTTATAGTGATCTAAAGCCATCCAGTGTCGCGATCATAAGAGAAGTTTATGATAGTGAAAATGCTCACATCAAATTTGAAATGGAACTGGAAAGAGCACTGGAGGCCGGCGTTAGCGTTATTGTGATAGAACCAGAGCCACTGGGTGAAGAAACAGCACGTTGGATTTATGTAGGAAACCTCTTGCATAAGGTTTCTGTTTACAGTGGACTCTGTAGCATTGCATCAGGTGTGTGTTTTGTAAATGTGTGTACTTCATAAAATTTACTATACTTAAAAAACAAACTGACTTGTACTTATAAAAATGCAGACCATGACCACAAAAAAAAACGTTTTTTTTATGTTTTGTTTGCAATGCAAAATGTAGCTAACAACAACACCTATGTGTATCCTATAATAGTGTGTTTACACGATAATGTAGTTGGCAGCATGGTTTAGGGTACTTCATACTCATTTAATTTTTTTACACTTTCACTAAAGCTTATCATATTAAGATCCTTAAATAAATTCAACATTAATCATTTCAGGTGTTGCTTGGAGTTCCCTTGCCTGCGCTCCCTTTGGAATTGTGTCAGTGCTTTGTGCAGGTTGCTACACACTGTCATGGCAGTGGGATCCTTGTTGCAAATATCAAGAAGAAAAGAACCGCAGACATTTATCTACATTACCTATGTTGAGTGACCTAACATCGGCATCACCTGTTGTACTGGTACACACAGACAATAAAAGGAAAATAATATTACATACAACAGTGTCGATGACAGCAACTGCAATATGCTTATGGAGACTATACAACATCTTTAAGTAAATATTTAGTCTGCAACTAGCATAATAATGGCATTGAGCTTAAATTAGGAAGTCACACAATGCTCCATTGAAAAGCATAAAAATATATTAGTGCTTTCTAATAAGTTGTTTTTATGTCTGAAGTCTAATATTGTAATTATATAATTTGTTGTAGGATGCAGTGTAAAAATGTTATAAAGTTATTAATAGTAGAATTAGTTTAAAAGCCTGTACAAAAGATATTTTCTTGTAATTTAAGGATGCTTTTTAGTTAATCAAATGTGATAGTGGTTTATGAAGGAATCTGTTACAAAGCTAACAGTGATCTGCAAAATATAATAACCTCACTGTTATCATGTAATAAAACAATGATGAAATTTAATAACGAATTTTATTCATTTTAGTAACATTGAGTATTAATCATTAAACTTCTAAATATTTTATTGTGCCCATATTTATATATAATGCATTTCAATATTCACTTTTTATAGAACTCGTTTAAATGTTTAATTAAATAATTATACTTACTTGCTATTATAAAAACCCCAAAATACCTATTCACCTGTATTACATACACCACAATAAATGATAAACAATATAACTATTTTATGACAGTAGTTGGGAAAGTGAATCAACACTATGTTTCTGGATCAACAGCTATTTTCACATCCAATTTCATATAAATATTATATTAACTACATTCAATATTACAAAACAATTTACATTTTTGATATTTATTTTTCTATTGTTAATATGCATCTCCTAAAATTTAGGTATGTATGTCAAGCTTGCAATAGACAAAATAATTAGGTATGTCAAGCTTGCAGTTGGTTTTTTTTTTCTATGCTTTAGTAATTAAAACTGTGTGTTGTCTAAAATGCAATTTCTTAAGAAGTCTTATTTGCCCTTCTGGCCATAACCCAATGATATAAAGATGGTGCAGAATGTCTCAAAGTTATTGCCAAGTGTGGTATAAACTGGCTAATGACCAGATCTTTTTCTTTGTTGACTATTCCATCGAGTATCTTCTTTGCAGTATACTGGGGTGTAAATCCGGCAGCAGTACTCTTATCCATTACTGAAACAGAATATACATATTATTTAGAAACATTACAAGAAACTTTCATGATTAGTAATATTTACTTGTATCTGAAAATTCTTTCACCTCCATGTGGTTCACCAGAATCAGTATAGGCATTCAGAGATATAGCAGTCTTTATGTACCCAGGGCTGACTACTGTTACATTGACATTATGCTGATGCATTTCCGCACGAAGTGAATCACCAAATGCTTGCATTGCATGTTTAGCTGCTGCATAAGCGGATCGATCTGGTATTGCAATAAGTCCTTGAACTGAACTCACAAGCACAATGTGACCTACTTTACGCTGAACCATTTTTGGTAGAAATTCTGAAAAAAATATACAGATGTAAAAAATCAATTTTAGTAAAAATCTAAGTTTAAAATCAAACAATCTGCCTAGCCTGTAAAAATCATAATTTATTGAACATAAAAACAAACCCTGACTAGTAGGTAACGTCAATTATAGTCTAAACAATTCGTATAAGTATTTAGTTCATAGATTTAATCACAGATTCAATTTGTGGCTGCAAAATCTTATTTAAATTATAAAACTTAACACAGTAATCATACTAATCTTCACCTAGTCTCTGTTCATCAGTCATATCTATAAGTACTTACTAATAATAAAGCTGAAGAGTTTGTTTGTTAATTTGAACACGCTAATCCAGTCTGATTTGAAAAAATTATTTTGCATTTGGTAGCTCAATTCTTGAGGAAGGCTGTACCTACGCTATTTGACATTACGCTAAGACTCTTAGAAGCCGAACAAAAAGAAAAAAAGTCCGAACGAACGCTAAGCGTAAACGAAGTAATGTAGAGGGCGGGCAATGCAATGTGACGCGGTTGGGGAACAAGAAATTTGACGCTGGCAAAAGCTAGTAAAAATAATGAACTAGCAATTTGACGTTATTAAATGATTTAATTAAATAGGCTTTTAAAAAAAAAAAGTGTTGTCAGCTTTGTCCATTAATATGTTCCTGATTTTTGTACATAAGTAAAGACAGTATCAAGGAGAACTATTGTGTTCAAAGCTTTGTAAAGTAGTTCCAAACTTTCAGTACGTCGTGTTTTCTGGTTGCTTCAAAAAACTGGAACTCCTTTTTTAAAGCTTATTATGACCTTTTGAAAATAAAAGTATTACTTGAATACTTACAACAATTCAACAATTGAATCTCGGAAAAACTACATTTATCTAAATGTATTGATCCCAGAACCCCAACCCTATGGTACGGTATACAGCCACCGGTATAGTGTATAGCAGCTTTTACTCTTACTTTGAAAAAAATTGTGAGTGTACAGTTTCTCCACTAGTCAAATATCTCGTATATTCCCAGTCGCCCGCCCCCACACAATCTTTTTAGGTGAGAATTTATGGAAAAGTTGTTTTGTTATATTTTTATCATGAGTATTTATTTTTTATATGTTTACCTTTTGTTAAAGCAACAGACCCAAAATAGTTAATGGCCATAATACTCTCAAATACATCTATATTTGTTTTCAATATAGATCCTCGATGGGAGATACCACCATTGTTTATCAAAATATCAATATGACCACAAGCATCATAAACATTTTGAACAAATGCACCCATTTCTACAAATTTTGCAAGGTCAAGCTCCAATACAAGTGGTTCCAAAGTTGCAGTAGGCTGAAACATAAAATAAATGTGCTTAAAATATCTTATTAATATTCTTGATTGATATTAGAACTACAGGGTAAAAACATTGTTTAACATTAGTTAAAACTAAATAAATAAAGTGGGAATATCAAACACTTTAAAAGTTATCCCACGAAAATATCTAAGAAATTATATCCCATGGGAACATACTACTAGGATAAAAAGTATTCCATGTCCTAACCCAGATCATCTCAGACAGAGTTACTTTCACATTTATGATATTAGTATGGGTATTGTATTTTCTACACATACACACTTGCTTTAATTTAAAACATTGGATAAAAAGACCAAATTAACTCACTTCTATTCAATACCGTGAAGTACTTACTGTCCGTCAGCTCTTCCTACTTACTACCATTCTAAGGCAACATAAAGATTTGAATAATTATAACTCCAACCATCAACATAGGCGCAGGAATCAAATTGTGTGTACTCATAATCACCAACCACAGGCAAATTTCATTGGAAGATTTTTTGTATTCTTGGGTCCCTATATCTATAACAAAATTAACTCTCACTTACATATCTTTTTTCTAAACAAGACCCAGTGTAAAAATAAGGTGAGAGTACTTTTTGACACTATCTTATGAAGAGTCAGAAAAACTTTTAATCATTCCAGAGTGACCAGGTTTCCTTTAAGCACTTTTACATCTTAAACAACTTACTTTACTTTACTACCTTCTCAACATTTACTATCTTATACACACTACATGCTCACACATCCACATACACACTCACCCACACACACCAACTTACTCCCATCCACACTACAACTCATAAATGTAATAAATTTCTCTTTTTTAATTAAATGTAATAAATTTCTGTATATTAATGTACTTTCAGTCTAATAGCAGAGTGGTATGGCACTGTATGCCAAGATACAGGTTTTTCACCTAGTTCGGCTACAGATGCTCCCATGTTGTTTTTTTCATTATATCTGCAATTTTATTTAGTTGTTATAATGCTATTTTTATTATTATTATTAGATACTATTAATACTATTGTACTGCCATACTTTATTGGATTATTTATCAGAACTCAAAATAATTAGAATAGGGACTTTTCTTAACACCAAAAACAAATTTTCTTTTATTTTAATCCCTATTGCTAAAATAGTTTAGTCCAGTTGATACTAAAAATATTGAATGCATAGCTACCAGATTCTTTGACATCAGGTCATTTTTCACCCTCTCCAATTCAGATTTTCTGCGGGAAGCTAGAACCACCTTGCTTCCATGCTCATAGAATGCATGTGCCAAAGCTTCTCCTATTCCAGAACTCGCACCAGTTATAACTACAACCTGAAAACATGTAATCTCAAAATATTACTTACTATATGAGTAAGTAAAATAGAAAAGACAAAATACAAAGTGTAATTATTTAGAGGTCATTACTATGCACAGAGCTGCGTGCATGGCACAGCATGATATGTCCTTTCACCTATTTACAATTAAATATAAGCACAAATGGAAAGAAATACTGACAAAAAAAAAATCAATAAAAAAATACCTTTCCTTGTAGTGCAGTTCTTCGTCTTTTAGTAGTAATACAATTGAATAATTTGCACATTGTTACGCCAATTGCCAATGGTACACCGATGTACTTTAAGTACCAAGTAAGTGAGTGAACTGGAACTGCATTGCTGCTATGCATTTGCAATAACTTCATTTTGTATAATTTGTACTGACAGTAATAATTATTGTTCGAACACAAATTGAAGTGTAGCTAATCAATTTAAATGCCGAAGAGATAGGTTTTGGTGATCCTCCACTAACTTAATAAATTATCAAAAGTAAGGAACAAACAAGACAAAACAAAAGTAAAACATTAAAACATGACACAGGACAGGACACTTCACTTTTTTTTTTTTAATAGTTTTAGGTTGTTGACACTTCACTTGTATTGTATCGATGATGACCACAGAACATATATCAAGGAATATACTACTCTCTAACGAGAGACATACTCTAGGGAGATGATGAGAGGCGCTAGAAGTGTCCTCTATACACTTTGTAGTTTGGACTTCGTATACATATTTTATTTTTTTAAATGTCAATGCCGCTACGTAGGTTTCACGTGTACAGATACAGTGCGCCCTATATATTTGTTTGAGGAAACAAGCTATGAATTAAAAATGATATTGAGCAATGTCCTCTATCATACACAGGGTCAGTGTGTACTAGCTAACCGTATACAAAGTTTTGAAAACTTAGAATTGCATAGAGATGTAATGCCAAAAAACTTTTCAAAACTTTTGAGTGACAAATGACGATCTGTGACCGGAATAGGTAGCTTTACAGAGTGAAACCTGCATACAAACGTACAATGACAGGTGTACAAAGCGCGGTAGTATGTACGTACAAAACTTAGACGCTTTGACCTAAACACAGAGGTGTTTAGGTGTTTACTACACGAAGATTACCAAAGCGCCTACCTATTTTGGTTTAACTGTATACTACGTGATACTGAGCTGCAAATTGCAAAATAGCATGTTTTTTGGTCCCTAGCCCTACTGTCATTGGAAGATGTTTGACAATAGTTACGGATAATCAGAAGCCCAAAAGTTTAGCAATCAGGGGTTTATTTATAAACGATGATTAAAGTTTGACGTCCAAACGACTTTTAGCAATGTTTGTGAATAAAGGGGCCAGGGCTTACCAAGAGCTATCGTGTTACCCGGTAACTATTATAATAATTATTTAACGTAAGAAAATTTGAATTTTGCGGGCTACCTTAGCGCTTCCCCCTTAAGGCGAAAGCGCCAGGGTAGCCCGCGAAATTAATTTTTTTTTAGGTTTTTTGGAATTTGCTGGACAGTATTAAGTTCTACGTTGATTAATATATGAATCGCGGCCGTAAGAAATATGTGTTTACAGAATTATAATCATTAAAGTCATCAACACAACTCTCTAAGACCACGTAAGTCCAAAGAATAACTGTTTCATGAAATCATCATTCGAGAGAGAGTTGTGTTGATGACTTTAATTATAAGGTTACATGCTCTATGACTTTAATGATTATAATTCTGGCTATACTATGACAAAATTACATTAGGATTTCGTAACAGTTTTAGTAAAAGGGTAGTTTTAGAAAATAAGTGCATGACGTCGTATGCGTATCGCCACTGCGGGTAGGTGTGCATGAGTTGAGGCCCATGACACAGTAATTGTTTCACTGTGTTAGTGCTTAGATGGTTGTTATTATTGTGTTCATAACTTTTTAAATATTATCACCGTTAAGTTATGATGATATATAACTACATAGAATTTATTTATTATGATTACTTGAGTTTGTTTATGTATTATTCTATTATATATAAGTATAATAGTTAGTAGGTAGTGTCAAATAGGTATGTTAAAATATTCAAATTATTATTATTTGTAGATATATTTATTTAAACATAAGATTAAAACATAGAGAAGTAAAATATAGTGTATGTATGTATATATTTTGTTTATATGTATTGTGTTACAATGTAAATTAGTAATTGGTACTACTGAACTCAATATTAAGCTCTTATTAATGAAAAATCCTTTAAAATGTGGCGTTTTAATCATTTTTAAATGTAAACAGAGATTTTGCTTCTTTTATATTTTTAGGTAATACGTTGTAGTGTTGGGCTCCATCATATAGAATACTCTTTTTTTTCAGTAGCTGTTGTCATGCATTTATGGTAAACTATCTTTTTTGTGAATGTAGGTAATTTGTGAGTGGATCTTTAGTAAGAATTTTTCTAATAAAAATGCATGTATTATATTTATGTGTTTGGGCCAGATTGAGTATTTTTGTTTCTTTATAAATATTGATAGTTGGTGTTAGATAATCGTGTAGAAATAATGTTTTAATTACTTATTCTATTTTGTGCAACTAAATAAAATGACTAAATAAATCGCTGACTCGTAAAAAATGCATTTGAATTAGTTGTCGAATGGTCTTTCAGTATATATTTACGTTTTGGCTCATGGACTGTGGGCCCGAAATAGTGGGTCTCTAAGATTTTAAGATATCAGCTTAAAATTCGTATTGTCTATGCTATGACCGTGGAAAATATTTTTAGCGTCATGCGTATTTTTTTGTTTGTTGGCAACACCAATTCATAATTTCTTGATTATCTAAATGTTGGGATTATGTTTGATTTGTCCTGGATAAATAAATTAGACATAGTTATCATAATGTTTCAGTGAGTATTTGCTACATATTCAATCAAAATATGGTTTAGTGTCAGTTAAACTACTTTTCTCAGTTTCTAATGGGAGTGTCGTACAGATGCGCTGACCTTCGTTTTGATGCACAACGCACAACAAAGCATCAAATTGACGGCTGCCCCATTTTCACAACAATATTTGGATTCGATGTAACTTTAAATACTATTGAAACAATCCGCATTATTATATAGTCAATTGGCTATGTTAAACCTTTCTTGTGTAAAGTGTTACGAAAGGAGTGGAAAGTAAAATGATAAAGGAAACTACGACTACGCAAACAATTTTGTATGGTGTGTTTTATAGTACCAGTACCACAGCAAAACCTTTCTTTTTAACTTCTAGGAAAATAATATTGAACCTGAGAAAATAACTTGTATAAATCAAGATGAATGAAAGGGATATCCCAAGTGTCCCTATTACAACATTAGCAGGAGTAGCCAGCTTGACAGACTGTAAGTATGTGAGCTACATGGTATGCGAGCATTTTGACAACTAACTTTTACATAAAACAGTTACTTATTCTTTGTAGATCATTAATGATGTTCTATAAATGCATGTTTAAGTATTTAAGCCTTGTTTTATATATATGGTAATGTTAATTGCAAAAAACAAGAATAAACATCTATAACTGTTTATTTATTTATTTACATACAAGAATTCTTCAGTATCTACCTAAACCTAATAATTTACCTTTACCTGCCTTATATAGATCACAATTTTGTTATTATTGTTTAAATATAACTAGATGATTAGTACTAGTTTAAATTAATAAGGTAACATTATGTAGCAATATAGATAAAAAGATGGTTGTCCCCATTGGAAAAAATAGGTATAAGTATTATTATATTTTACTTTTAATAGATAATTAATTAGTTAAACTTTGTCATCAAAACTTAGTGAAAGTCATAGTAAATTTACTCCTATTTCCTAAACAATCATAGTGTTTTTAAACACAATAACTTTCACCAAAATGTAACTAGTCAAACAAGTCTTAACTGAAGTACTTTTTTCGAACCATTTCTTTTTGCCTGCTAAAAGAAATCCACCTGTAAAATACCTATCAACATTGGTTGTTGCTGGATTGAGAATAGTATGACTTAAAACAAAACAGATAACTTGTACTAGACATTTTTAGCCCACAGATAGAGCCATGTTAATTAAACTGATTTCTATTGATCCTGTAGTTTAACCAATCCAATTCAGTCCAGCGTCCATTATCCATCAATGTAAATCTGTGTCTATACAGGGTGGCAGGAACATTGATGTGCAAACTGTAACCATGAAGTCAGCACATGATTCTAAATTCCCCTTAGCACCACAATTTTATGTTGTTAAAAAGAAAATCAGCTATTTCATAGGGCAGTACCTACATGGTCAAAATTTATGGAACAGCTAAAGATTTTTTATAACCGAAGAAAAATTTAAACCTATAAGAGATCAGAATCATATACTGAATGGCAACAGATTGCACGTCGACGTTTCTGCCACCTTGTATAAAATTAAAAATAACAGTCTCAGTGAATATTGAAACAAAAGGGAATATGTACTAATATACCATCAAATTATAAATATAATAGCTAGGAAAGAAGAAGAAAAATTACAGTGGAAGGTACTCCATCACCATTTTCTTGAAAATTTATAGTTTTTTAGCATGCCTCACTCCTAAGGATAATGCATTCCATGAACAAATGACTGAAATGGAAAAAGATTTGTAAGAAAGAAGTGGAATGCACACACATCCTTCATTTTAGATTTTCCTATAATCATAAGGACCAAGAATATGTCTCAGAAAAAGTGAAAGCGTTCTCTAAGAAAGAAAGGAGTGGAACTAACTAATTAGTGGCTTAAGCTTTTAAACTGAAATAATAAACAGGAATTCCGAAACATACTAACATACACCAAAAAAGTGAAAGGCACAGCCTTGCATCTTAAAAAATTAAATTAGAAACTCTCAATGTTAATAACTAACACTATTAACTGTTTATTATTCATTTTGAAAAATTATTATCTATTTAGAATGTGATGGGAAAGTTTTTATTTTCAGTATTACCAGTGTTACCACTCCCGGCACCGCTGCCTGCAACACTCAACAACAAGTCCCAGTTGTTTCATCCACGTGTTGCTGAAGAGGCGGCCATTCTGCTCGCAACGCGCGATGAAAATCTAGTGTCGCTGCTAATTCAATCGCTTATGCAGACATCAGTATCGCACATGTAATGATTTCATTTCCTTCACATTTTAAAATTCCTAGCAATAGAGCATTTTTTGCTAGAACTACAAGTAAATGCTGTTTGCTTATTTTTTACCCGTACGCAAAATACGCGCATTGACATTGACGTGGAATTGCGGACACCAGCCCGTATTACCTATTTCCTACCTGGCTGTGCAGCACCAATAACAGGGCTATGGTTACACACATTTATGCATCTTTGTATATGGGATTCTTTATACCCTTGAAGCATCTTAACAACCATGAATTTTAATACACGAGGTGTCCATTCATTCACCTAGGTCATGCAATAAAAAATGAAAATAGCTGATTTTATATGTTAAGGTGGAAGCGCTAAGGTAGCCCGCGAAATTCAAAATTTCTTACGTTTTTTGCAATTTGCTGGTCAGCATTAAGTTGTACTTTGATTAATATATGAATCGCGGCCGTAAGAAATATGTGTTTACAGAATTATAATCATTAAAGTCATCAACACAACTCTCTAAGACCACGTAAGTCCAAAGAATGATGATTTCATGAAATAGTTATTCTTGGGACTTACGTCGTCTTAGAGAGTTGTGTTGATGACTTTAATCATTATAATTCTGTAAACACATATTTCTTACGGCCGCGATTCATATATTAATCAACGTACAACTTAATACTGGCCAGCAAATTCAAAAAAACCTAAAAAAAATTGAATTTCGCGGGCTACCCTGGCGCTTTCGCCTTAATAAGTAGGGATGCCTCGATACGCCTTTTTGCCGATACGATACCGATACCGATACTCTTATAAAAATATCGGCGATACCGATACGCTTACTGAATTCAAAAAGGAAGGTAGATTAAATAAAACACAATTAATTAATAGTTTTAGTAATCAAAATTAACATTTATAAGATTTTTATGGAATTATCAATTGTCGAAATTTCAAAGTGATTCCATATAGCACTTTTGTGTTTTGAAGTTGATATGACTACTATTTATTTTATTTGACTCAAACGACTAGTTATAAATGACATACAATACACAAACAATTACGATATGTAATTCATAATCTTATTTGCATGGAAAAATACTACGCGCAACAACATTCAACCTAACGAAATGGGATAGATGTGCGAGTGCGAGGCCAAAGCGGGCGGGCGAAACAAAACACTGAATAAACCGCGGGGTTTCCCCGAGCATAGTTAGTTCGTGGCTCGTTTGCAACGAAATAGACGGGACAACACGCGCGTTTACATTACATTTTTAAAGCGCGAAATTTGAAAAGTATCGTTGAATCGGCCATAAAAATATCGCCGATACCGATATATCGGCAAACCTGAAGTATCGCCGATATATCGGTATCGGATGCATCCCTATTAATAAGTAATGTTTGGAAAATAAGTAAAGGGTTTGATGAGAAAATATAACACACTAAAAGGTTGAAAATTTAATAAATATCAAACCCGTCTGCTGTTCTAATTGCCTTCAGGTTTTCTCATGTTTTTTTTTGTATAATAATCCTGTTTTTATCTTTTCAGAGACCTAAAAGATGATACCATGGCAAATTCATCAAATCCTCCAACACCGCAACCTCTGCCAGAACTGTTAAGGGCAATCTTAAACGTAAATCCTAACGTTTTTGAGCAGCAACCAAGGACTCATTGGGGCCCCAATTGCCACTCACACAATAAGTTTAATGGGATTTCCCCCAACACTGTACCTTCAAGTCCATCATCGCATGGTACAGCATCCATTCCGAACCAGCAGTTGCTAGCTACCCCTTCTCAATCCTCACCCCATGTAAACATAGGATCTCCGCCCTCGCAAGCCAGGCCAGGGAACCAACTAAATAATACTGCTCATAACAGTGTGTCCCCCATTTGGAACAGTGGTAACTCTTCCAACATGTATGCAAGCCCATTGTCGAATACATCCAGTTCTAATCCACAAAATGGTGGTTTCTACAATAGTTTAGTACAAGACAATAGGAGTTATGGTACTAATTTAAGTGAAGATAAGGATCCACTCTCTATGTCACCAAGCAACCAACCTGATCAACAGAGATTACTAATGCAATTACAAGAGAAAGCATTTGAGCAAGGTATTAACTCTTGTAATAATTGTTACTTAAGGCGAAAGCGCCAGGGTAGCCCGCGAAATTCAATATTTTTTACGTTTTTTGCAATTTGCTGGTCAGTATTAAGTTGTACATTGATTAATTTAGTATAATTCGCGGCCGTAACAAATATGTATTTACAAAGTAAGAAAATTTGAATTTCGCGGGTTACCTTAGCACTTCCCCCTTAAACACTAATAACTGAACAGCTACTTTATATTTAGGTGTATTTGTAGATGGTAATGTGAGGACAGGCCAGTCTCCAGCACAAGCCAGCGTGGCTCCGTCGCCGCTACGTTTAGAACCCCAAGTGCCTCAACCATCGATGGGTGCGCCATACACGCCTCAACAACAAGCTCAAAATAGCAACCAAGACAAGCAAGACCCAAGCAAAAGTACGGGCGTTATAAATAACAGATACCCTGTTGTGAAACTTGGACGTTTATCAGTAAGTTGTTACAAATTAGGCGAATATTTGAATTACATATACAACTTTTTTTTAGTACATGCGAAACCCGAAACACGTGTCCAGTATTTTTATGTAAAGCATCTATGTACAAAATTTCAAAACTATCATGAAAAATCACAAAGTTATCAACTTGTTATGTTACCTGTTTGTCTGTACTAAAACATCTACACACTCACCCGCGCCGTCTTGGGTTCATTGATAATAGTAGGTAACCGTACGGCGCGGCGATTGTATTATAATTGACTGGTGATAACATTTTCCATCACACTTGCAGGCTTTGGTCTGTCGTAATGCTCAAGTGTAGGTAGATATTATTATGTACTTTATTCGTAAATGCAGCCGTAAGTGATAAAATGTAGTCAATGCGATTTGTTGCACCTTATGCCACAACCTCTTAAAGTTCAAAGTGGATGAAGAAAAGTGCCCTCACTTCACCTAAGTTTTCACGGTGAGATCTTTACAGAATAGCACCGCTGTAGTATCCGGGCGACTGAAGGTAGAGGTTGTTTCACCGTCGCCCCGCTGTGCGCCCGCGCCTATTGTGCGCCGTGTGCTCGTATGATAGGTACCTACTTAGTGTTGCTCGGTGTCCAACTTTTAATCTTTTTTAAATATTTTTGGGACAAAATATAACATGGGGTAAAAATTATTGGAACCGATTCAGTTACTTATTCTGAACAAACTATATTCAGATTTCGCATATACTAAAAATAACGTTGTATACTTCTCCCAGAGGAAAGTAAAACGCTGTGCAACAGTAACTTCCAGTTTCATCATCATCATAGGTATGTGCCGCAGGTGCGAAAACGTCTTCCGTGGTCTTCGCGGTGGGATCATAAATATTCCAGAATAGGCTAAAGCCTATTTTATCATCTTAATCTCACTTCACAAAATAATATCTGACCTTGGGTGGCCAACTGTCCAGTGAAACTCTTCACTTTTCACCCATATTAGGTTATTATTTTTCAGTTCACATGTGTACTTATCTATCATTTTTATAGGAGGGGTTATTGAAAAAGCACGATTTTACAACCGAAGAAAGACCTAGGAAAAATAGTGCACTAGAATCTGATTCTGATGATAATGTCCCACTGAAGACGAAATCGAATAGTGGTACGCCGACTGTAGATAAAGAAAGAGAAGCAATAGATATAGCTAGAGAGAAAAATTGGGAAGCCGTGAAAAGGAAACATGAAGAAGCTAGCAAAAGGGAAGAAGCAGAGGCCGCAATAGGTACATGCGAGCATAAGATCTTTTTGTTGATGATGTTTATATCCAATAGGTCTTCCCTTCTACAGGTATATAGACATGAGAAGCTGGGTTGATTGAAGGAATGTCGTCATTTGCGACGTGTATAATCTTTTTAAAATATGAATGTTTTTACTTTGGTAATTCAATACTAATAGACAGTGTAAATTTTTCAGTGCGGCCGAAGTTACGAAAGGTAGAACGGAGATTAGTACCTGTGCTAGAAATGCTATCTGTAGATGAATTAATGGAGACAAATACGTATCAACGTTTTAACAAATTGATCGAATCTGTTTTCGAAGCTATCGACGATGACATATTAATTACTGACGAAATGGGTAAGCATAAACTGCACAACCTAGAGGAAACAGCTGACTCACTATGACCATCGTGTGTGGCCGCAAGTTTGAGTAAATATACGTTTGAATGATGTGACGTGACTACGTGAGCTGGAAATATTCTTAGTCTGTGAAATCTCTTTGTTATTATTAAATGGACCTTAAATGACATCATGAATTTGTTATATTGCAGAAGGCACAGATATACCTGAAGAATTATTATTGCCACGTTATCAGCTTCAAGAGTTATGCTCAGAAGCAGCTAAATTAAAGAATCTTGGTGCTATGGAAGCTATACCAGCAGACAGATTAGTTCGATTGTTAAACATATTGGAGAAAAATATCAGGGCGGCGGAGAAAATGTCATTAGTGAGCGACCCTGTAAGTACTCTTACTATTGTTACTTGTCTTGTAAGTCGCAAATATCTGTATTACATAACATACATAAAACTGAATATTGACTTTTTAGGAGGACAGTGAAGAGATGCGGCAAATATGGTTGGAATCGGCATTGGAAAGGGTCATGTGTGCGTCGGACGCAAGTCTAACGTCTCTGTACGTAATGACCTCCCCGAACATGCCGAAGCGCATATTTCTAGAAGACGTTATAGATAGAATTATTATGTTCATAAAATTCCAGTTGAACAATACAATTTATTGTGTCTACGATCCTGTGTATAGCATTCAAAGTACTTCTAAGAAGAAAGGTAAATATAATCGAGTCTTAAAATTTGGCAGTCGCCAGGTGTTTAATAATCATTGAAATTATACACTAAAACTCATCGATCACTAATAAACCTAGATACACAGTCAGTGACAAAAATGTCCTCGCTGAATGTGCACACAATTCAACATTTGGGTGCACATTTAATCTAGTAGCATTTGAACGCTCCGACGGTAAACACGCCTCAGTGCACGTTTAAAAAATGTAAAAATCACACATCCAGGACGCTAAAAGGATGGAGTTTCATATTTTCGATAAGTATTAATATTATCATTATATAATTTATTGTTATCACTGTATTGTAAATACTGATATTTTGTCAAGAAATCATCGTAAAAACAATTTCTAAATTAAGTCTTAATAAACAGCAGGAGTTATTAAGCATCTCAATATTGTAAAGACTCTTACTAAACATATATTAATCATATTATCGCATGCCCACTTAAATTGTTCGGGTTATGTGCGTTGATTCTGTTCCATTTGTGG
This sequence comes from Luperina testacea, assembly GCA_927399505.1. NCBI lineage: Eukaryota > Metazoa > Arthropoda > Insecta > Lepidoptera > Noctuidae > Luperina > Luperina testacea. The sequence goes on from OV656758.1 coordinate 11,638,405, forward strand.
AAACGCTATTGATTCTTAAGTTTTTTTTTTTTATTATTAAATTATGATTGGTTTTTTTTTGTTTAATGAGACTCTTTTACTGTTTCTATAAGTACAAAGTAAACAAAACAAACAAAACAAAATTTACCAAAATTAAAAAAAAATACCATTCCAAAAAATTCCATACCAATATTACAATAAAAAACAAAAAACTATTGAAAAATTCGACTCCACTCATTCCTTGTCCTAGCGGCGAGTCTAGGTCGTAAAATTCATTGTTTTTTTTGGCACATTATTATTCGAACTTTAAAACTTTTTTCGTAAGGTTGAATTTGTTTTGATGTATGTCGAGCAGCGAGCACCGGTCATAATAGCTTTGTGAATACAACTTTAAGCATTGCATTTAAGGTTGAATTTACATTAACGTATAATTATTTCAACTAGAATTAGGGCACTAGGTATCTAGGTTTATTAGTGATCGATGCTAAAACTCCAAGTATCAATTACTTTCTGCTGTTAATGTTTCTTGTGGAAGAAAACCTAATACAAATACGTTTCGTGTAGTGGACGGTCGAAAGCGGCGCGGCGGCGGCGGCGCCAGCAACTCGACGCGGCGCAGCGGCGTTGGCGGCGGCGGCGGCGCGGCGGGCGGCTCGGCGCGCGCGGCTCGCGAGCTGTACGCGCACGCGCACGAGTGCGTGACGCTGCTGGCCGAGCTGTTCGCGGCGCACCACCTCACCGACACCACGGTGCTGCACGCCTCCACCGTCGGTGTGTCGCCCTTCTTCGTCGAGAACGTCAGCGAGCTGCAGCTCAGTGCGCTCAAACTCGTTACTACGGTCAGTGCATCACGTGACCCGAGTCTTTACACCGCGAAGTTATTGTATTCATACTTAAAGCGATACGCGGTCAGTTCTACTCTCGGATCGTTCTGATATGAACAAAATCCGGACCGTGTGTGGCTTTTGATCCGGTCCGGTCAGATAGATCATTCGCCACGGCGAATGTTTACTGATGTAAACATTCGCCGTGGCGATTTTATTCTATCTGGAATGAAATCGTTGAAGTCCGATAGTTTCGTGTATGTAAAAACAGCAATGGGCTAGATCTGATGTTAAGCCAATCGCAGATTTACAGGTAACTACTATTAGTGATGACTATGATCGACACTTTGTATTGTTTCCAGATATTCACAAAATATGAACAGCATCGGAGACTATTGCTAGAAGATATACTAGCGTCGATAGCGCGCATTCCCAGTTCCAAGCACAACTTGCGATCGTTCCAACTGAGCTCGGACCAACAGATACAGATGCTGACGGCGCTTGTCCTGCAGCTGGTGCAGTGTGTGGTCACTCTGCCGGAGACACTGTGCAAGTCGCAGGATAAAGATAAAAATCCCGAGTCATCTGACAGTAAAAAAGTAAGTTACTATAAAGAAATCTAGAGATTGGTAACAATAGAAAAAGTAATTGTGTCTCATTAGTGACAGTTGAGGTAATACGTACAATTCCCAAGCACATTTTAAAAGGCTGGTAATTCTACTGTCAAATATTATCTGGTATGTTATTGCGATTTCTAGACAACTGAAAACAAGCAGTTATGGACTTCCCGATTATTTAGGGCATCGAAACTTACATTTTGTTAACAATGTATTATTGTGTTTTTTACAGAATGCCGTAGATAAAGATCTCATGATAATTTCTAAGTACGAAGCAGCGATCAGTGTGGGCGGTACATTCCTGACGTCATTCCTGAACAAGTGCCGGAGTCGTAACGAGGAGGTCGACTTCAGGCCCCTGTTCGAAAATTTCGTGCATGATTTGCTTACCACTGTGAACAAACCAGAGTGGCCTGCGACTGAACTACTGCTTAGTCTACTTGGAACTATGCTAGTGAGTTAAATGTATTTTTACCGTAAACTGACGGACCGTCTCGTTGCTCTTGCAAAAGGTTTTTCGCCTTTTTAACCGACTTCAAAAAATGAGGTTCTGTATTCGACCCGTATGTATGCATGTTTGTATGTCCGCGATTTTCTCAAAAAGTAAGAAAGCAATTTTGATAATTCTTTCATTAATGTGATCTACATACTTTCAGGAAGGTTTTAGTATATTATATGTATATTAGGTAATTATTATGTACGAAGTTATATGCACAAATGCACTGCATGTCCGGCGTTTCTATGCGAATTGTGATTATTCTTCTAGTCGGTGTCTTCAATTCTTCAATGCACTAGTGTTAATTGAATTTGTGTGGCGTGCATAGGTACAACTGAAAAGAGAAAAATATTTTTTTTTATAATAAAAAAACTTCAAAAAAAAAAACGGTGTCGTTGGTTCCGCATTTTTTGAAGTTGGAAAAGTTTTAATAGCCCGACAAACAGCGTCGTACCTATGGGCTAGCCAGACGGGCGGAGCCCAATCTTTAGGGGAACCTATATCCGAGATGGAGCAATAATAAAATTTTCGAGCTCGACACTCTCCCTCCTGCATTATTCGTTCTAACAATTTGAATTAAAAATATTTACGACTGCCGATTGGTCAACAAAGTTTGATCATACCCGTATTCACAAACATTACTGTGAGGTCTCAGTGCGCGCGGATGCACAGTGTTCCAAACACCTATTCATAGCAATAAGAAATAAATACTTGAGTGGCGATCGGCACAAGTTATTGGGTGTGTCATTCTCATTACTCTTCCTAGAAAACATACAGGGTTATTGGAAAAACACCAACAGTTTGCGCATTGTCTGTCAATGATTTAATTTTTTGTCTTTTAATATAGTCGTAAGAGGATAATAAATAAATCATTAATAAAAATTTGTATTAAGTACATTATATATCGTTCAACACTAACCTGGAACATGTTATAGGTGAAGTACATGTCCGACAAGTCGATGGAGATGTCGGTGCGCGTGGCGTCGCTGGAGTACCTGGGGCTGGTGGCGGCGCGGCTGCGGCGCGACAGCGTGCAGTCGCGTGCCAAGCTCGCCACCATGGACGCCGTGGTGCGCGACATACGCGCCGAGGAGGAGAAGGACGGCAACCAGGGACAGGTGCGTCTTCTATCGTACAACTCTATTTTTTTTTTTTGTGATTTACCGTCTAACCGTTGACAGACATCAACAAGTCTTTGAATCACTACTTATACGAAAATCCGTTTGTTTTTGTTTTATCGTGTTTAGATATCGATATACCTATCACGTCTGTGAAGTTTGTAAAAAAGAAACTGATATTTCAAGTAACCACACTACCCGCGGTTGTAGACCCTAAAAAAAAGTCGTATAAATAATTTTTTTTTTTTTTATTTATTACATTTTTAATTTGACCCTTTATAAATGTTAAGTGAAATTTAAAAAAAACATTTTCTCTATAGAGTGCCACTTCAGGCTTAGACGAAGACGAAGAAAGGACGGAATTCCTGCAGCGGGTACTACTTGATTATCTTGCCATCAACGGGCAAAAAGATCAAGCTTGGAACTGCGCTCGCCATTTCTATATCACACAGTGGTACAGAGACATGGTAGTGCAACCGAAGAGTACGTCGCCGACTAAGAAACCGAAGAACAAATTGAAGAAACGGTACATAAAGGACGATACGACTGACGAGGAGTCCGACGCAGACGACGACAGTGACGATGAAGGACGGCGCCTCAAGGACTTGAAAGCTGAAAAAAAGCTCGCCTCCAGTGCGCTCATATCCGCTGAAAAATTTAAAACAATGGAGAGACGGAAGCATTTTTTTTTGGAGAAAATCCGACCGTTTAGGTATCAAGGTGGCACTCAGGTGCAAGTGATGCAATCATACATTGACTACAGTGGAGCAGAACTAATCTCTCAGTACTTAGCTTCGAAAAGGTCATTTTCTCAGAGTTTTGATAGATATCTGAGAAAAATCCTTGTAATTTTGTGTGAAAACACTATAGCGATCCGCACGAAGGCGATGAAGTGCCTCGCGATGATCGTGGAAGCGGACCCGGCGGTGCTGGCGCGGCCAGACATGCAGATCGGAGTGAACCGCTCGTTTCTGGACCAGTCCACCGCCGTGCGCGAGGCCGCCGTCGATCTCGTCGGCAAATTCGTGCTGAGTCGGCCCGACCTTATTGATAAGTATTATGGAATGCTCTCAAATAGAATATTGGTGAGTGCTATGCAGTTTATAAAGCCCTTTTTACTTGTGATTAATGTGTTGGTGATCAAATTAAAAATAATATTACATCTTTTAGGACACTGGTGTATCGGTGCGTAAACGTGTGATAAAAATTCTAAAAGACATCTGTATAGAGTGCCCAGAATTTCCTAAAATACCTGAGATTTGCGTTAAGATGATTAGGAGAGTGAACGATGAAGAAGGTATTAGAAAGTTAGTGATGGAAGTGTTTCAAAACATGTGGTTCAGTCCGTGCGCGAACACGACGCGGCCAGGCGCGCTCGACATGACTGCCGCGGCCGCAGACCCGCTAACCCGAAAGGTTCTCAACATCACCGATGTGGTCATATCTTCCAGAGACATCGGGCTCGAGTGGTTTCAGCAATTGTTGACTAGTGTACGTACATTATCATTTAACTAAATAAATACTTTGTGAAAACTTAGACATCAATAAATTACTACATAATTTATAAAATTTTTGCAGTTGTTCAAACCCAAGGAAGATAAAGATGATTCCACGAAAATTATTTATCAACCTCCTAAGTCGCTTTTACTTGCTTGTCAGCAAATAGTAGACTGTCTTATTGAAAGTTTACTTCAGCTAGAAGAGACAAGCGCTGATGGTAAATAAATAATAAATTACATATAATTCTGGTTATTTTATGCAGTTTATTCATTTTAATATTGACTGTTTTCAGGAACTGGTTCGTCGCAGCGCATTCTAGCTTGTCTCTCCACGTTGCATTTGTTTGCGAGAATTAGGCCCCAATTGTTAGTGAATCATGCATTAACTCTGCAGCCATATCTGAGCTTAAAGTGTCAGGTATGTATTTTTAATATTAGGTTACACTTATTGCCAGTTATTGCAGTAGAAATAAAAATTTATTTATTTATTTAATACACAATGTACACAACCATATCTACACGCTAGGCTTAAACTAGTGAGTACATGACCCTGTTAGGGCGCAGCAAAATTACTTAAAACTAATAATATTGTAATGAGTATCTATTATCTAATATAATATCACGTAGATTAGGAACTTTCACAGTTAAATATTATATTAATTAAACTTATATGTAGCTATAAATATAAAAAAAATATATAATATAATTGCTATCAAAACAGCAATCTAAAACACGTAAAATATAAAATAAATGTTTACCCTGTCACAGAATCAGTATGAGCAGCAGATAATGTCGACGGTGGCGTCAACGCTAGAATTAGTGGTTCCTCTAATGGAGCACCCGAGCGAGGTGTTCCTGGCTCAGCTGGAGGAGGATGCTGTGAAGCTGATCTTACAGCGAGGACAGCTCGTCATCGCCTCCTGCATCGCCTGCCTCGCCGCCATCGTCAACAACCTCACGCACAACTATAAACTTATTAGGGACGTGTTCAATAAGTACCATGGTGAGTTTAACTAGTTTTAATTTATCGGCGATAATGTCTATGCGAAACAGGCAGGAATCGCCAGGCGATCGATCACACTTACGTGTTAAGAGGACAAGTAGAGCTAAGTGTCCTTGAGAAACGCATGCACACATATACACAATCGACGCGTACGCCATCTAACGACGACGCCCATCACAATTATGACATACAGCATACGATTTACGATTACGCCCGAGTATTCCAATAGATGACGCGGAAACAAGAGTTATGACAACAAAATTATTAACCGATTTCTAAAAAGGAGGAGGTTCTCAATTCGGATTTGTTTATTATTATTTTTTTTTATTTATGTTCGGGTCCTATATAGACGACCTCCATCATAAATAGACGGATTTGCAAAATTCTTTTTTTGTTCGAAAGAGGTTTGTTTCGAAAGGGTCACATTTAAATTTCGTAAAGCTGACGATGAGTTTCGGAGACAGACAACGGAACTCTTCAATAAATGCCAGCAAATCAACCGCGATCGCTGCTATCGCATTTGTATGCATTATTTACACAATCACACAACATAACATCACGCCTGTACCCTTAAAAGTGGTAGGCAGATGTGTTTAATAGCTTCCTGTCGCTGATATTCACATAGCAAGTAGTGTTATATGAATTTGTGTGGGGTAAGTAGGGACAACTGATAAGTAAAAAATAAAAACTGTTTTTACAAAAAAAAAAAACAACCGACTTCCAAAAAAAACCACTACAAAGTGAAAAATAACTTTAATTTCGGAAGTCGGTATCGTTGGTTGTAGCTTTGTAGTGTTTTTTTTTGGAAGTCGGCAATAATAAATTATACGTTGTACGAGTAACTACCCATTCGAACTGATCCTAAGAAAATATTGTTGGTACGCGTCAAAAGTGCTCTAAAGTGTCGTTAAAAGTGCTGATCGTGTGAATAATATCAATAACAACAATCCGACTACAATTAATTAGTGCTTTGTGTATCAATTCTAGACAAAAAACGTATCAAAATAGTTAATTCATCTACCGTCAGGAGTAATTCACCAGTTATAATAAAACGCGTAAGCGCCGCAGATAGCACGGCGCATACGACGTTCTTCTCGCGAGCTCGCTGTTAGTTCGCTCGTTCAGGGCCTTTATTAGAGTGCACTTTTACCAACAAAGATTGAAGGGGTCTTTAATAGTGTGCTTGGAACAGTATACATTTTTTTATTTTTAATAATTATTTCGGCATTGGAATGGGCATTGTTCATATTTTTTTAAATGTTGTAATTGAAAAACCATTTCGAGGAATAGCGTTACTGATCATTACGGACTAATTAATTTTGAAAAATATTCATATGTTATTGATATTTTTGATAAAATACGATTGACCTTCTTTGCCCTTCAAATTACGTACGACTGGCTGTACAGTTTTGTATCGTTGCCTCAGAAAATAAAAAGTAAGAGGCAAGTATTGTCTACAATCTGTCAAATGTCAAATTATTGTAAATATGTCAAAAATATAAACATTCTTGTTTATATCTCATTATTACATTACATTACATACATTATTTCAACACTCGACAATATTTAATATACTGGAAGAGTTATGGAATACCTACAGGAAGTGATTTTTTCCAACTTGCAGCAATAATAGTAATAATGTCGCCGCGTGCGTTATTATTCTATTTCTAAGTCGCCGCGTCGATTGTTCTAGTGACGATAGAGAGTAGTATATTCCTTGGAGGACACTTACACATAAAAAAACCATTTGTAAATAAATACGCTAAGCTAGGATTCGATTATTTAAGACGTCTATTCGGCCTATTGACACTTTGACAGATGTGACATTGTTGACGTTGTGTTGACAGATTAAAATTTTTAATAATGTACTAGTAAGGCAACGGCACTTAATCTTTATGCTACTGGATGACGTCACCTACCTTAAAAACTTAAAATAATTAAATATTTTTTATTAAAATAACTATTGAGCCAATCATCAAAATATTCAAATTAGTTTCTCAAAATGCTCTAAATTTACAAAAAATAAAATAAAATATAATGGTTAGAAATTTTGGACAATCCCCATTGTTGTGAGACTGACTATTAATTGGAATGGCTTCGTCAACATTGTTATGGGGATGCTGTGCTAATGAAGACAGCAAGGATGGAAAAAAATCGATTAATTGTTCCAAATGCAATAAATTGTATCATTTTGAGTGCCTGTCTCTTCCGGAAGTTTCCGAGGACACGGATGTCTACTGTAAATGGAGGTGTTCTAATTGCGGGAGCCACATCTCGAATACCTCCAAAAAGGAAAATACTCCAACCCGTAATGTCTCCACCTCTAGGGGGAACAAGAGACCTGCTTTGAACTCGCCCCCTGAAGCAACCTTTGTGACTCGTGATGATGTACGCGATATCCTCCAGGAAGTAATACAGGCTGAATTCGCTTCTATGCTTCGTCAAATAAACAATACAATACTCAATGTCGTAAATAAAGAGCTTGAACCGATTAAGAAAGAACTTACGGAGATGACGGCGTCATTGAATTTTCACATACAGGAGTTTGAAGAATATCAGTCTGAACATAGGGCTTTGAAAGTCTCGGTAAAAGACTTAGAGACAGAAAATACTAACCTTAAGAGGTCAGTGGCGGATATGGGCCAGCGAATCAACTATTTGGAGCAACAGGCACGTTCGACTAACCTTGAAGTTCATTGTTTGCCCGAAAATAAACAGGAGAATCTCTATACAGTCGTTAAGCAACTAGGATCAGTCGTTGGATGCAAGTTGAGCGACACCGATATCCATCATTGCACCCGTGTAGCCAAACTACAAAATTCTAGTGCCCGCCCGCGCTCTATCGTAGTCCAATTGGCCTCCCCAAGAACTCGTGACCTGCTCTTGGCTTCTGTCATTAACTACAATAAAGGCAACAATAACATCGAAAAACTAAATACAGCGGACCTTGGACTGGCTGGTGAAAAGAAGCCAATATATGTGCAAGAACATTTGTCTCCTTCTAACAAAGCGCTGCATGCTGCTACTAGACTTCAAGCAAAAGAAAAAGGATATCAATTCGTCTGGGTAAGAAATGGTAGAATCTTCGTCAGGAAAAGTGATGGGTCAGAACATATCCTCATTAAGAATCTAGAGTCCCTAAATAAGTTGACGTGAAAAAAAAAACATACTTTATATTTAAATTAAAAATACATGTAATTGTAACTTGAATATAATACAAAATTCGATAATTTACAAATTTATTACCAGAATTGTAGAGGCGTGAGAACAAAAACGCATATCATCTTTCGTAATGTATGCTGTAATAACTACGACATTATCATTTTTACAGAGACTTGGCTTAATAATACCGTACTGAGCAGCGAGCTGTTCGACGACAGATACATTGTATACAGAAGGGACAGAGAAAGTTCTTGTCTACAGAGTAGTAAAGAAGGTGGGGGTGTTTTGATAGCCGTAAAAAAATCTATAATTTCCAAACGAGCACAACAATTTGAAAGTAATTGTGAAGACCTTTGGGTAATTTTAGATCTACCTGCGGCTCGATCTGTACGTCGGGCAGCTCTCTGTTCTGTATACCTGCCACCACCTGTACGTATCTCGTACTTGGAACACTTTTTGGACAAATGTAATGCAGTGTTTGAACAGTTAAACTTATCATATGTCTGCATCGCAGGTGATTTCAATATCGGTGATATCGATTGGAGTATAGTCAATAATTCTGATAAATGCCTTAAGTTGTCCAATTTAAGTCAAACTTTGATAGATTTTACGTATGTTAATAGGCTTAATCAATTTAACAATGTACGTAATGCTTCAAGCCGCATTTTAAATCTTATACTATGTAACCATTCGTTGTGTAGAGTGAGTCAAAGTGAGGATCCGATTGCTAATATTGACCAGCATCATCCACCCCTCGATATCGTGATTTCTCTAAATAAGGAAGCTAAACTCCCATATAACACTACCTGCGGTAGACCTAATTTCCGAAAAACGAGTTACATACCAATTCGGAAATATTTGAGTGAAACTGACTGGGATGAGTTACTTGAAGCACAGCAGGGAGTTAATGAGATGGTGGAGGTATTTTATGACGTTATTCAGGAAGGTATAGAAAAATTTATAACTAAGCGAGTGCCAAAAAAAAGTAAATTTCCACCATGGTTCAATCGAGATCTAATCAAATTACTTAATTGCAAAAATAAGATCAGAAATCGCCACAATATTTACAAAAACCCTTTAGACAGAATTGAACTGCAGATTATAACTAAGCGCTGTAATGACCTAGCAAAACTTTGTTACAACAATTATATGAAGCGATTGGAAAAGGAACTCAAAAATAATCCGAAGTTTTTCTGGAGTTACGTTAAAACTAAAAGAGGTGGGTCAAGCTCTTATCCCGTTGCAATGACAAATGGTACTAGTGCATCATCTGACCCCACGACAATATGTAAATTTTTCGCATCTTACTTTTCTTCTGTCTATAGCCCTATTCAAGAGGATTGCCAAGGCAACTACGCAGAATTTTTAAATGACATTAAAATTCATAGCTTGTGTTTATCAAACATTATTGTTGGCAGTGAAAGTTTATACAAAAAGCTAAAAAGTCTGGATTGCAATAAGGGGGCTGGGCCAGATGGGATACCACCAATCTTTATATATGAGTGCGCAGCTGAGTTGGTCACCCCATTGTCACTTATTTACAATAAATCCTTAACCTCCGGGGTCTTTCCATCAAAATGGAAGGTGGCAAAGGTTGTACCTATACATAAATCTGACAAGGACGATTTAGTCTCTAACTACAGGCCGATATCAATTTTGTCGTGTTTTGGTAAAATTTTTGAGTCTCTGATCTGTCCGTTTATTCAAAGGCACTTAAGGCTATACCTAAGCGACGAGCAGCATGGCTTTGTGGAAGCTAGATCAACAAACACAAATCTTTTTCTGTTTACCGAGCTATTATCAGGAGCAATCGATTCAGGTCACCAAGCAGACGTCATTTATACGGATTTTAGTAAGGCTTTCGACAAAGTCTCACATAAAATACTGATTCATAAGCTGCAAGCTTATGGTATAACTGGATCATAGCTTTCTTGGTTAAGCTCATATCTTCTGGACAGATCGTTTTATGTAGTGATAAACGGATTTCGTTCTGACAACCGATATATCTCTTCCGGAGTTCCACAAGGTTCTCATTTGGGCCCAGTTTTGTTTAACTTGTTTATAAATGATATTCCAAAGTGTTTCTTACATTCTAAGGTTTTTATGTATGCCGACGACTTGAAATTTGTTAAAATTATTCAGTCCCAACATGATGTCATTCTTTTGCAGAGTGATCTCAATAGGCTTGTTAAGTCGTGCGAATGCAATTCAATGCTGTTAAATCCCAGTAAATGCTATCATGTCAAATTTACACGTAAGCATAATTTAGTAAGACAAGATTATTACATAATTAATGAAACCAAAATAGCAGAATTAAACACAATAAAAGACCTCGGTGTTACCTTTGATACTAAATTAACTTTTATTCCACATGTAGATTGCATAATAAAAAAGTCTTCTAGAATGCTTGGTTTCGTTTTAAGACATTGTAAACAGCTTAGGTGTCCTAAAACTAAAATTATGCTTTACAATAGTCTGATTCGAAGCCTGTTGGAATATTGTTGTGTGATCTGGCGGCCGCACTATGCTACACATTCGTTGCGTCTGGAGAGAATCCAAAAACGCTTTCTGTGGCACCTGGCGTTTACCAGTGGAATAGCAAAAAAAAAATGCGTTCATATACCAAGCGGTTGAAATACTTTAAAATGATTTCGCTGGAAAAGCGCCGTCGCCTTATTGACGTAATGTTTGTGTGCAAAGTGATGGCCAATAAAATTGACTGCCCACAGATACTAAATTCTTTTAAATTTCGTGTGCCTTCAAGGATTCCTCGTAAGCCAATTACGCCACTCTGTCCACCGCTCCGACGAACAGTCTTGGGCGCTAGTTCCCCCCCTGTCGCGAGGTTAAGCAAGATAATTAATGAATGTAGCGATCTAATCGACTTGCACTTTGACTCACTATACAGTTTAAAAGCGAAGATATTGAAAAACCTAGATAAGGATTAATTTACCATTTTGTTTTTGTTTTTTTTTTTCTCTTCTTTGTTTTCTGTTTCAGGATCTAAATTACATGTAACAATTTAGATACTAGTGTTTGATGTAAATTAGGGTAGTTTTCTTTTAATTTTAATTTTTTCTCTATCGTACGTACAACTTTTGTTTTGCATGCTGAGTTTACCTTTAAGTGATTGTACACTATTGTTTATCTGTTTTTGCTTGTTTTTTTGCCCATAACTGGTGTAAACAATCGTTGGTAGACCAATAAATAAATAAATAAATATCATTTTTCATTTTATCCAGTACTTCTACCGGCATATCAGGCTTTTCACATGACTGGCCATAGTCCTTATCACTTTGTTTTTTTACTAAAAATTAGCCGTCTCTCTTTTTTGTGTACCTTTTACTGAGGATGTTTTGTTTATGTTTTCTTTCTTTCCACGTCTTCTGTTTACCTCTTGGGCTTTTATTGGCCATTTTCTTATATAGCTTTAACATTGCATTTCTTCATTGAACGACACTGCTGAAGCAATGCATCGCGTCTGATATGAATTTTTCAAGGAAAAGTTAACTCCCTTCCCTCCTACGTATTTCGCAATGATGCTGTGATAGCGTTCCACCACGTTGCTGTCTACGTCATGAAGTAAACTTCGAGCATGGCCGGCAATACCTTGAATCATAATACAGATTCACTGCCGGTTTTTTTTATTAAATCTATTGATCAAAAAGACCATGTATTTTTATTGAAATATTTCTATTCCATTCACAACGTGTTTCTATTTTATAAATAAATAGTAGATTTTACAACAAGTGCACAAAACAAACCATTTTTATCCGAGACTTTTAGCAGCCCGAGCCGAAGGCGAGGGCTGATAGTAATGTCGAGGATAAAAATGGTTTTGTGGACGAGTTATAAACTCTGCTTTTCACTTCGATTGCGAGGAAATAAAACATTAGGATTTTTCTTATCTCCAATTTACAAAATTATCGTAAACTTTGAGATATTTTTCCCGAGACTTTGGCGGTAATATCTGTTGCACAACTCTCTGTGCATTCATTTCCATAAGCGTATTAGGAGAGACTGTTAAATCCTCTTCTTCACTGGACATTTTTAACAATTTTAGCAAATTGAAGAAATTAATAAATGCACGAAAAAAGAACAAGAGCTGTTTCCCGCCGCTTTATTTTTTTTTAAATCCTACGACATTGATATTAGGCTGCAGACCTATACAGCCTACTATTAAATTAATTTTGTAATAATAATTTTCTTAAATCAACTAACCTACCGTACTTGAATTAAAAATTTTAATATCTATTATATCTTAAGAAACACATAAGGCAAATAAATTAAAGTAAATATTATATAATAACAAATTCTATCATGAACTTCTTATTGCATTTGGCTGTATGGCTCATTTTCTTTGCCTTAATATAATACATTTATGAGTAGATACGTTAATGCCCTTGTGCACAAAATTCGATTTTGTGCAGCCTATACCCTGCACAAAGAAGCACTTTCAGAGCATGAGAAGTGAAAAAGTCTTTTTTACAAAAAAAAAAAAACTACGGACTTCAAAAAAAAACAACACAAAGTAATTAACTTTAATTTTGGAAGTCGGTGTCGTTGGATCTGCATTTTCGTTTTTTGACACCGACTTCCGAAATTAAAGACTTTATTTTTCACTTTGTAGTATTTTTTTTGGAAGTCGGTTGTTTTTTTTTTTTGTAAAAAAGTTTTATTTTTCACTTTTTAGTTGTACCTACCTACCCCGCCCAAATTCATATAACACTAATTGCTATGTTAATATCAGTGACAGGAAGCTATTGAACACATCTGCCTACCCCTTTAAAGGGTATAGGCGTGATGTTATGTTGTGTGATTGGGTAAACTGGCATTTATTGAAGAGTTCCGTTGTCTGTCTCCGAAACTATCATCAGATCTTTACGAAATTTAAATGGGACCATTTCGGAATAAACCTCTTTTGAACAAAAAAAGAATTTTGCAAATCCATCTACATATTTTTATGACGGAGTTATGTCCGAACATACATAAAAAAAAATAGAAACATCCGAATTGACAACCTCCTCATTCTTAGAAGTCGGTTAAAAACCTATACCTATAGGTAAATATTTTTTTTTAACTTCTTGAGTTTCTTTCTAGTTTTGTGACTGTACCTACAGTCACAAAACTAGAAAGAAACTCAAGTAGGTTGATGAAATTAAAATACTGTAGGCGGGAGGGGTTATCGCGTGTTTACGTACCGCGCGACTGTAGTACATTATAAAAAAAAATTATATAATACAGCGGCGGCGCCGCCGCCGCCCCCGCCCCGGTGCCGCTGTATTGGTTGACCTTGGATTTGCATGAACCCTTGCACACGGCGGCGCCGCGGCGGCGGCAGCATGATTCGGCGGCGAGTATTGCTACGGTTTTATCAAAACTCGTCGCCTCCGCCGCGGCGCCGTGTGTTCATCATCATACAAATCCAAGGGTGACTGATGCAGCGGCGTCGCGGCAGTGGCGGTGCCGCTGCAGCTGCGGCATAATGTGTAAACAGCCTCAAAGATAGGTACCTAACATTCATACATAATATTATGAATCTATTTATTATAAACGAAATCAATAATAATAAAAACCAAAATCTTGCTTGTGATAATTTTCATCGCAATTTTTAGATGAATTTGTTATTTCGTTATGCCCAATTTCAATAAGTCGCGGTTTGTTAATAAAAACATTAGGTGCTTTTAGTTTTTTTTAATTGTAGTTTCGCATTAGAAATAACTTCCGTGTTGATATTTACGACTGTGTTTCCTCCTGTGAAAGATAATTACATTGTAGACGTTTTATTTATTATTTATAAAAAAATAATAAATACATAATATATATTCGGAGCCTTCTAATACAGGCATTGTTTGCCTAAATGGGGGCTCCAAACACATTAACATGTAATGTAATACCTAATTGAACCAATAAACTATTTTTGTATTTTGTTTTGTATATATAAATTCAAAATAGGTACATTTAAAAAGAAAACTTCGGTTAGAGAATCCCTGGGAATCGAACCCGGGGGACTCTTGAATACAAATCTACACATCGGCCTCATACGCTAACGTAACAGTTGCGAATGTAGTCGAAAAAGTTGAGCTTATGCGTATATGCGTCATGACTGCACTATCTTAGACGTTTCTAAATTCATAGTTTTATTGTAAAAAAAATAAATATTCAATAATAATAAAATGCTCTTATTTTTTAATTTCGTATATATATATATATAATATGTTCAGCGTTTTATATGAACGTTTTGTAGTCCGAACGGAATTTTTCACTTCATATTTACAATAAATGATAATTGATAACAAGGTTACGCTATTTTAACTTCAAAGTATTTTATATTTACACGAAATAAAAATATTTACGCAAAGAAGATTATGCAAATAATAATAAACAATGAATTTACAAATAAAACTTTACAAAAACATAACAATCTTGGCGGAAATATTGCGGCGAAAAGAGCGACACGTCCGTATAGCATCAGGGCCTCGGCCGGCAGTGTCGCTACACAGCGTTTACGCACACATGCACACGTATTTTGTTCGAAAATATGAATATGCGATTTACAAAGAATCTATTGTTTGGACAAAAAAATTAAAACACTAGTATTTTAGTATGTTGCTTGTAGAATAATCTGACAAAAAATCAGAATGATTGTATGTATTTTAGTATGGATTTTATTGTAAAAAGAAATTTTTTAGAGGTATCTTCATGATTTTTTTCTATCGTATCAAATTAGTTGTATTATGTTTTCACAACACTATCTATCTAGCATATATCCTGAAGAATATCATATATTTTTCTGATTTTTTTTTACTGTAGTCTATCATATACTTTTATTGTTTCGAAAACTTGCGTTTAGGTCTTGTAAGCCCCTTAAGGTCGAATTTCACCAATACGACTAAACGAGATAAGCACATCTAAACCGCGGTCAGTAGATGTCAGTGTTCTTTCCGACTTTTTTTTTTACTCGGCTCCTAAGGGTCGTAGCATGATGTTAAAACAGCCTATAATCTTCCTCAAGAATTGTGCTATCAAGTGCAAAAATAATTTTTCAATTGCGACTGGTAGTTCCAGAAATTAGCGCGTTCAAACAAACTCTTCAGCTTTCGTATTAGTAATAATAATATATGTATAGATATGACCGAAATATTGACAAAGAGAGGTCTTGAACGCGTTTTCAATGGTAAAATTCCTTCTAAAACCGATATCAGATGCTTCACTTGAGTGAATGTTCATTTTGGTTTCACTCCACGTTCACACGACATCAGCAAACATATACAGGAATTGACGTTTATCTATTCCTTTCATTTCATATTTCGATCCGTCGGTAGGCAAGTGTAAGATGCCAAGTGCCGACATTCAACATTTTTAGAATTTTTACTTTTGATTCATTCAAACGTTTCACTGCTAGTGAAAAATACCGATTGAAAGGCAAAAATAAACGGAACGTGAAGCGTCTGATATCAACTTCAAACTTGGTTTTATAGACATTAAAGTCCGCTTGCACCACAAATCAATAAATGCATTTACAGCTAAACATATTTAAAACATCTGTAATTTTCAAACGATTGACAGAAATAAAGCGAGCCTAATAGGAATAGCTCTGTTTCAACTTTCATGTGCTAATTGAAATTTTAACCATTATTTTTCAGTGTTGTAAAGGTCTCATTTCATGATGTCAGTATCAACCTTACTGTATTTACTTAACCAAAGTCTTGAGTTCGTGTATTGTAGGCTTAATAATCATAAACAAAATTAAGAATCAACTACCATACTTAATTTACAGGTGTACTTCTTCAATGGAAGCATTGCTGGCAGCGGAATCCTGAAATGACGAGAGGGTTGCATTCAAGGCCTTATTTTAGACGTGCGTTATTTATCGTAGGACTGCTGTTGCGGTATTTCGATTTTACGGAAGCTAGAGTCATAGAAGGACTTCCAGTAAGTGACTCTCCGAAAAGTTTATATGCTGAATTTTTATTTTAAAATCAATATTATCAAATTTAACATGATTTTCTACAGGTGGACATAAAAGAACAGATATTCTCAACGTTAATGTTTTTCGTCGGTCTTGAAGACGAAGATTTTGTGTCACACACTCTTAAGGCGCTGGGTTCAGTTTGTGTGAGGCATTACGAGTTCATGTTGCGACCTGAACTAAAGGAGTTCTATCATCAACTCCTCACGTCAGACTTAGCGCCAATAGAGATGAAAGCGGACGTGCTGAGAAATATTGAAATGTACTTACAAGAAGAAGAGCAGCGGATGATAAGACAGGATAAGGAATGTGAGTAGTTACTTTCATATTTTTTTGTCTTCATTTATGCTTATAATCCCATCTTAGGGTTCTATCTCCATGTTATTGTTTATAATATCCAAGTTAATTTAGGAGGATGTGATATGGTAGCTCGCGAACCGTAACAAATATGTATTTACAGAATTATAATCAGTACAAGCTGTGTGCCGATGGGCGAACCCATCGGCAACTTCTCTTCTTCAGGAGCCTTAGGGGATGACTTCTCAAAAAACAATGATACATCCTACGAATAATAAAAAGTCAGGAAGCGTAACTATGAACAAAATCAATGAGAAATTTCAAACAATTAAATTTTCTCCAAACTTCACTACATTGACAAAATACCTAGAGTATTCGAACGAAAGAACACACCTGCAAATAAGCCAATCAGCTGCGCTCGCGTAAAGCGTCGTATTCCGGCAAGCGCCGTGATTGGTTCTGGTGCGCGGTGGCCTTTTCGGCAACGCCCACCGCGGTAAACATTTGAGTGGTGCCACTTTTGAGCTTGAGTTACATTTCTTGACTTTTATTATTCGTAGGATACAACTAACTTTTACTTATTAAGCGTAAACGTCAATTTCAGCGTTACTCACTTTCGTTCAAAAGAATTTCAAGCTTCTAAGCCCTGCGGTTTAGGCTGTGCGTTGTCTGTCAGTGAATTAATGAATTTAAGATGTTTATTAAATAGATAATCACAACCCTCTAAGTTAGTGCCTTGAATGTTATGATTTCGTGAAAGTCATTCAATAGGGCAAATTGAATGTAGAGTGTATTGATGATTTTAATCATTATAATTCTGTAAATACATATACGTAATGTTCGCAAATTTTGATCAACATACAACCTGATACTGACCTGCAAATCGCAAAAAACGTATAAAATATTTGAATTTAATTGTCTACCCTGGCGCTTTCGCTTTAAGAACATGTGCTCTCAGGGTCAAAGAGGTCAAAACACGAGAATCTCAAGGAGATGGGCGACGTGTCGTCGGGCATGGCATCGACGGTGATCCAGTTGTACCTAAAGGAGATCCTGGGATCGTTCCTGCACCCCAGCACCATGGTGCGCTCTAGCGCCATGAAGGTGGTGCAGCTTGTGCTGGCCCAAGGTCTCGTGCATCCTGTGCAGGTATGTTGACATGTCTTATACAGACGGGATTCATTGTGTCATTGTTCTCATTCTTTGCGTTAGTGATGTGGTAGTAGCAAAGATAAATCGATGTATAAGATTTTGCCCATAAGGTGTTTCTTGTACAGACCCCTCTGTATCTAGAGTTAGAGGAGATTTATAGCTAACACTTAACAACACACTTTGGTGTTCAAAGCTATGGTCTAGACATACGTAGCTAAATATATCAATCCTACCTATTACCCGCCTCAGATGGGCTCAGTAGTTGCATGCTGATAGGCAGAAATACGATTTAAAAGTATCCAATACTGGACCAGATAGTATCTGCTAATAATATTATTCTTATGTAGTGTTGTTGTTAAAGAGTCAAGTAAATGTATACCTTCTATTTCTGTTTTAGATTGTTCCATATTTAATTTGCATGAGTACAGACCTGGAAGTGACAGTATCGCATACAGCTGACAAACATCTCCAAGAGATTGACAAGAAGTACCCTGGCTTCATTCACATGAAGGCACAACTTGGCATCAAACTGTCTTATCAGTTACAGAAAATATTACAGGTTAACGCAAACAAAGGAGTTATAAGAGGGTTTAGGTAAATATTTTTCATTTTATTATATCAGAATGTAATACTTACTTCGTCATTATTATGTACTAATTTAATTGTTGTTTTCAGGAAAAAGGATCAAGATGAGTTGCCAACTGCTCTCAACGGTTTTCTATATTCATTGCTTCGTAACACACGACCACAACGACGTGCTTTGGTTTTGTCACTACTCAAACAATTTGATGACGTTTCTGTAAGTAATGCCTTAATCAATCGAATCTTTGCTCACTTTGTTATTTCATGTGTTAAAATAAATTGTTGTTTCGTTTCAGACTGCTCCATTGGATCAGATGCTGTATCTAGCTGATAATTTAAGTTACTTTCCATTTCAAGTTCAAGATGAACCATTATTTATTATACATCACATTGACATCATTATTTCGACATCAGGATCAAATCTTTTGCAGCTTTTTCGTGAGGTAAGAGTTCCTTCGCTAAATGATTAACCCGATTTAGTCAATTGACTGCCACGGCTGATCCAAACATTTTGGCCCCAGACTCCAAAAATTAAACAAAATTGCATTTCACGCACGCTGTGTAATTAATGACGTTTTAGGATGTTAATAAATGGCAAAGAGTTGTACAATGAAACATAAATAATCATTACACATAAAATGGCAAAATAGTCCTCCCACCAGAACCGCAATGAACGATAATGAGAAAAGTACTCGATGTCTGAATATTCTTAAACAGGGACTAAACAAACCAGCTACAGAGGAAAAGACCGAGGAGCCACTAGATGAAGAAGAGGACGACGAGGAAGCGGAGACTCTGCTCGCTCAGATGCCGGAGAGCACGCGGCCGCTGCAGGACGCCATGCGCCAGGCCCGCGGCTGTCTGCTGCTGCTCGTGCTCAAGCAACACCTCAAGCAGCTCTACGGCTTCACTGATGCGTGAGTTTTATTATTTCTGGTTGTTTTCTATGTCACATTTATGGTTTCAATGCCCTATGCCCATTATCTTAATAAATTTCTAACGCAACATAATAATTGTTTGCAGAAAAATCAACCAGTACTCACCGTCCGAGAACGTGAAGGTTTACGAAAAGGCAGTGTCACGGCGGCACGCGCCCATTTTCGAGCCAAAGGCGACCATCGCACAGCTGCAAGACGCTGAGCGCGCTGCCGACGAGCTGGACGAGCGCGGCCGTCGCAGGCTCGTCGATGACTACCTCGAGGTGAGCGCCGCTCTGCTGCACCTGCCACAACTACCCACTGGTAACGAGGCCTCGCACTCACACGTTCGCCTCTGTTTTACAGTTCAAGCAATTGATGCTGAAGTTCGACCCGGAAGAGGAGGAGGATGAAGAACAGACTGGGCAAACCCCCGGCGCCGCCCCGAGCGACGCCGCGCCCGCCGCGCCGCCCGCGCCGCCGCCCGCTACCTAGCGCGCGCCCCCAGTCGCGCCCTAGCGCGCGCGCGCCCCCCTCGCGCTAGTGACGTCAGCCGGGCCACGGGGCGCCCCGCGTCCACACCCTACTTGAAGTTCTTTATATAAGTTGTATTTGAGAAACTCGATTTTGTTTTTATATTAAAGTCTTGTGTGTAGATAATTTTTATGAGAATATAAAGTATATGTACCTACTCCGCCTCGAGTCTTTGCAAGTTCGCCCCGCCCCCCGACCCGGCCCGGCTCGGAGAGTCACCACGGTGTCCGTTCGGTTGATGTGTTATATTTGTACATATTTCAGTGTTAAGGGTATTAAAGTGATTACGCAACTTAAAAAAAAATATCATTTTATATATTTACATTTTAAAGAGTACAAAACAAAATTTATATTATGATATGGTTATTAATAGATAAAGTAATACTTGTAGTTTGTGACGTAAATCTATCATTAAACGACCACCTTCTTCTGCCGCTCGTCGGAAATGGCAAATTTATTACAAAGGAAAAATATAAGTGTCTCTGGAGTAGGCTTCACTTTACCATCGGCAATGAGCTTTCGCAGGTTGCGTATACGTTGCTTATGTGGGTACTCTCCTCTAGACTGTGGTTGCGGCTGAAAATATACAAAAAGATAATTGGAGACTGATCGGCTATGTCAACTCAACATACCCAGTTACAACCATGCTATAATAGTACACAATGTTTTGTTATTATTATAATTTTTATATTCAACGCAACGTATGTGATTTATGTATGTACATAATTATATAATATAATTATAGAAAAAAAAAAAAACATTAAAGCAATTTCAACTCTGATGTGCAAACCTTTTATTTAATTTCGTAATATGCTCCGCTACATACATACGCTATAAATATTGTGTGCTATTAGCGTAGCATTTAGGCATACGGCAATGTTTTCGTATTGTCTGACATTGCATTGAGTTGTAATTCTAATATTAATAACGCTCACTCAGTACCGACAAGAAATAATATTATAATGTATATTCCGTACGCAAAATACGCGCATTGACGTGGAGTTGCGGACACCAGCTTGTATTACCTATTACCTAATGTATATTATGGAAATAGGTTTCCATCAGATCACGTCATGGTTAGAACCATGAACGTCAATACATCAAGGCCTTTCCTGTTTACGAGAACACTCGTGCCATAAAAAAAGTAATTTAATTAAACTATTTTGTCTAATCTTCTTGCATAAACTATATCTGGAATCTGGACCAAATTGCAGTGACGCTAAAAGCTACGAAGTTCCTGGGATCACTAAAACTGTATCGGACTTTGTGAAATTGATACTCGACCCAAATTTTTTAGCTTCGGATGTATCGTATCGCATAATGGCAATGAATAACGATATATTTAAGCAGCTGTAAATAATGCACGTGGACATAGTATTTTTTATGATACATGGATCGATCCCGGCTTGTAGTAGAAACATATATCGCTTCGGCATGCAAGAAAGAGTTAATATGCCTTTGGAGCCACAGATCAGTCGTAAATCAGGCGTTATAGACTTGACCGACAAAAAATCTTAAACGATGAGAGGTTCCTTACTTCCTCTTCACAACCAGCTAAATACCTAATTATAAACCATATCTCCGACACATTGTATATCGTGTTCTATTTGAACAAATGGCAGTCTTTGTAGTACCTACCTACCTAAACGCTTGGCACATTCAACAAGTCGCATTAGTAAATCAACCTTAACATGACAAGTGACATGCCCGTCGCCAGAAAATTTTATAACGCTGGAGCTTTGAAATAATTTGTATCGTCATTGTTTCCTTTACTGTTGGAAGTAAATGACATATTTTCTTTATGTATATGTATTTGAGAAACACATTGGCACACACCCAGAATTAAATTCACAACACAACGATCATCATGTTCTGTTGAACGCCCAATTCGGTGTCTGTCATCGGTCTATCGAATGGTGCCTTCGCCTTTAAATTCTTAACTGGCACTGATTTCTGAAAATAATTTATAGTAAGTCGGTATTGGTCCGGGTCTCGTGTGGACTGGTAGCGACTGCGCCTGTTTCGATGATCTCTATCAGCGTTATGTCATCCAGGCCCAATTTAAATGGGCATTTAGCCGTTTAACCTAAAGCTGACCCACAAAGGGTTTTGTCGTTAAATAGCTTGGACATGGTACGTGCGAAATCATTATAGCCAGAATCTTTTGTTTGTCAGAAGGAGAACGGCTACCAAGCGCAACTGAGGAATGCCTTGTGCATGTCGCACACTTTTCAAAAACAGGTCGTTTTAGGTAGGTACCCGATTGCCCATAACAGTCACCTGTTTTTTCCAGAGAGTAATATTGCGAAGCCCGTGGCGCCATTCGACGTGTTATGTCATGAATTAATATGGCACTAAGATTATGCTCAAGACACATGATGATGGCATATGTGAGTATGTAGTTACTCAGCTAATTCTAGAATTCTCTTTGATGAATAAGATCTGTAATGAGATCGAAAAGTGGTGAATTCACCGACATGGCTTTAAAGAAGCAATGGGCTGACCATTTCTCTCTCGGAGTCTGTTGGAGTACGCAAGTTCTTGATTCGAGCCTTCTCGGCTTCAGCAAATGTAATGTATGGCGCCTCCCAGCGCGAACGACGGTCGACCTGAACAAAGCAGCTGGTGTAGACCAAAGAGCTATTAAAGCGGAAATGATGTAGCTCATCATGAGACATTTGGTACTATAACGTCTGGCCATCTGATGGATCTGAAGAAAATGTTTGTTGTTGTGGGTAAGACACCTACAGTTTGTTCACAAAACATCTCAAACATTTAGAGGCGTCAGAGGTGAAGTGTGTTTATACAAAATGATTCTATAAACGTACAGTCAACCGCACACATCCATGTTAACCATTCAACATAGTCATAGACAGTGCCTTGATGCTGTAGCAGTAAGAATTATTTTCGTAGTTTAAGTGTTACCAATGCTGTGCGATAGGTAGAGCAATATTTTTTACCCATAGTCAGCCTATAATGTTCCCACTGCTGGGACACAGCCCTCGATCCTCTCGGTAGGATAGTGGGCCGAAATCCACCATGCGGGCCCAGTGCGAGTTGGTAGATGACACATATCTTCGAATTTTTAGTTCTAGGAGATACCAGCTAGTTATTCCTCACGATGTTTTCTTTCACCGTTTTGAGAGCAGTGGTGATGAAATAATTTACACAAAGTCTGTCTGGGTTCGAACCTAAAACCTCGTAAATCACGGCCGTTACCACTTGGCCTTCACTGCTCCTATTTTTTTATCCGATAGAAATAAAGTTATTATTTCTCGGCTTAGATATGTAGGTATGTAAATCTATATGAGTTGATAGATTTTAATAAATGAGGTGTCGTTAGATTCTAATCTGCGGTTAGACTGCTTATTTGTACCTAACGTCACAAAAAATCAGTAGATAGATATAGCGAACTCTACCCAACGTAATGCGAAAAAAACCGGGACAGACAGACAGATGTTCATAAAGAACTATAAGGGTTCCTTGTCAGACCTACGGAACCCTAAAAAGGAAATCCAACTAATGTTTCAGACGGGACTTAACTTCGTATTTTTCTATATTCAATGGCCTATTAAAAAAGTCAGGTTTCTTTTTATTATTATTATGAAGCTTGTGAGGGTCGAGCAAAGCGTGTTATTGGGTTTTCCATATGGAATTTCTCAGTATCAGTAGGTAGGTAGGCTTGATTTGTGCCCGGTTGATGGCCATAGGATCGCCCCTAAGCTATTACAATAACTGGCAAAATGTGGGTGTAGGTACCATATCTAATATAGATAACTAAACCCTAAACCTCTACCTAACCCATCGAGGAATACAGGCGAGATGTTATGTTATATTTTTAATGTTATGGTACGATTTGAATTCAACGGCAAACTGGTTAAATACCTCATCATCTGTGTCCCTGTGGTCATGTGAATGAATGCCAATAAGAGAGTCATCCCACATGACGGGGTGCCACGGCCGGCGCACCGCCTTCTCCGGTGGTATCATCGGCTGCGGCGGTCTTAGCGGCAGCGAATTTACGTCCACATAACCTTCCTCGTCAAAGTCCTCGTTCTGCATGCTTTATTGACGAGTTGACTGAAAATTTCAAATATTACACTGTAAGCAAAACAAGACAATAGTTTATTCATAGATAATTAGGTATAATATGAAAGAAGGAGATATGCCCGGTAGTTGAAAATGTACCAGAACCGGATATCGATAGGTTGGCCCCACCACCGTGCCACTCTAGACATGTAGTTCAGTAAAAGCAATAGATACAAAGTCGCGCACACACTTGCAATTCATAAATCAGAACGTACTATACTCCATTTGTTTAGGTGATTAAATAAAGGTAAACAAAAAATCACGTGACTTAGATAATCGACTGAACGTAATACCAATCACTTCAGTTGTCATGCTACGTCACAGCTCTACTCTTCAATTTTGCAATATTACTAGCTAAAAGCAGAGCTTTGTGAGGGCTCGCGTCGTTTTTCTGCGTGGTAATAATCTTTAAGGCAGTTTTTTTTTATATTTTTTTTTCGTAATTTAAATTATAATTTTTTTTACTGATAATGATAACACATCTACATATAAATAGAAATTATTATGGTAAAGCACAAATCAATAGGCGTAATAGTTTTTCCGTAAAGTGTACCACAAAATGCTCGGGTTGTGGGATATAGCAGGGCTCGCTTCGCTCGCCCCGATTAATGAATTATAACGTTGCTAAATTGAAGAGTACAACTCAGGATATGGTTTTAATTTCAACTCGATACCTCCACGCGTTCCCGAGATAAAGGGTCATGAAGACAGACTTGCAGACAGACAGACAACAAAGTGATCCTATATACCTAATGGTTCCGTTTTTCCTTTTGAGGTACGGAACCCTAAAAAGGTGCTAAAATGATGTAGGAGGATTTTTGCAATGAGCTGCGACCCGCCTGCATCTGCGTCAGCTTTAACACGTTGGCGGACACGCCGGTTATGACAGTCGTTAGGAACTTGCGCAGAATGACGCGCCGGTTATACCCTTCGATATTTTTTTGTACTCTAGAAGCACAACTGCTTTAGCAGACGAATTTCCATACTGCTACCATATAGTTCATCATCAAGTGCCCCCAAATTAAATTATTCGAATTGCTAGGTGTCACATAACATGTCTTTTTACCGCTTCCAACGTACTACTACTTGGAACATTTGTGTGCGCACTCACACTGACGCAGCGGTCATAGCAGCGGCCATTGTATGAGAATTTGTTCGGTTGGCCGCCGAGTGCCCCGCTGAGTGCACACGTCGGGAACGTGATTTACACGCGGTTTCTGATCAACGTCTATGGTAAGTAGAATTGGTTTTTATGATTAACTAGTTACATATTGTTAGTAATATTTAAATGAAACGTACTTTAGAACATAATAGGTAATGGATATAAATACAAATATTTCATAAATCATTATTATTATAATATAAGAGGTTTCAAGTTCAACAAATGATTTATCCTAAAATATTGATGTAAACAACTTCTACTTATACGTTCTACTTTTCAGATGTCTCGACAACGACCGAGTGGAGGTAAACCAAAAAATAATGATCCATTCGAACGGGAAAATGAACGCATTATGAAATTGTTCAATGATACCTCATCAGATGAGCTATCTTGTGGTTCAGAGGAATCTGAAATATCGAGCAATGAAGAACTTATACAAAGATCGGTATCAAGTCAAAGCGAAGAGTCTGATCATGATTGTGATGGCGAATATGGTTCATATCCAATGAAGATAAAGACGTAACGTTTGGAGCAGGCGAAGGCTATAGCCGGCGCGTCCTATTTATATAGTCAAAGACTACATACCTGTGACGTAACGTTTGGAGCAGGCGAAGGCTATGGCCGGTGCTGTCTTATTTAAATACTTTGTCTTTTTTACCGGTGACAGTACGGCTAAAGCCTTTCATACAAAAATCGTGTGTCAAGATAGGGTTACAAAATCAAGCAAAGTGTCCGCGAACGTGTTAATGGTGCATCAGGTGTACGCAACCATTTTATTGTATAGGTACTTACATAGGTAAAATAGTCGGCCTCGAAATTACCTCTTTACCATCCTAAGGCCGTTTGTCCACCGCCACGTCAGATGACGGCGCTGAAGTAGCCATTCATTATGTATTATTTACTATGGCCGCGTGTCCACCGCACGCCGTTACCAGCGGGGCATTGCTAACACACTAGCAATAGCACAATGGCTTTCATTTTGACAGTTCAACAACATTCATTGCGTTATGTACGTTATTGTACAGACAAGTTACGCAATTAGAGTGCGGAACGTCACCCTCGATTCGAATAATCGCGTTTCTCGTTGACGTCCCGTTGACGGTGGATAAACAATGGTGACAGTCAGTTATGTACATAGATTCGTTTTAACTTGAAGTTTCAATTTAAGTACTAGGAATTATTGACAAGAGATACATCGTCTCTTCGCATTAAAAGTGTACAATCTCAAAAAATAAAACCACATTGAGTTAAGTATACAGAAATGTCTAGTATCGCAAATATTTTCTCAAGTGAAAAAAGAACGTAGTTCGACAAATCCCGCTATAATTCGCTAGATCGCGCATTGGTTAGTTTTAAATTATTGGTGGAAGTTTATTAGTCTTTAAACTTTTAAAACGTCCTCCTGTAAAATTAGTAAATTCTGAGATTATACACTTTTAATGCGAGAAGACGACATTGGCTACAAAATATAAGATCACAAAATAAGCTGTGTAAACAAATAATTTTTGCACTGAGGGTTATGAAATGATTCTTAATTTCTTATACCTATAGGTACAGACGCCAGCACATCAAGCTACTACAATCTGTCAAATCTCTTTAATAGATTTTCAACTTTATCACTAAATCATAAGGTTCAAAGTTGATTGGGAAAATTTGACAGTTTCGGGTAGCTTGATGTGCTGGCGTCTGTACAATCGTTCTTCAACCAATAATGGAAAACTTATACCTACCAACTAGTTAGGTCCACAAATTGATTGCCCTGACATCGATAGGTACAATTGAAATGCATCGATATTATTAGAATGTACGCAATAAGCCTTTTTATACCCGTGACGTGGGTCTAAATACGATAAAAATAAAGTTTCGTAGCCAGCACTTCAAGCCTCTGATGAAAACCGCTGCGCAATAATATAACCCCGTTTTTTGTTCAATTGGTTTCTTGGCACAGCGACAATAATTTTATACAATTTTTTTTCGACATCGGTAGCCGGCTGTGAAATTCTTTGTATCGGTAAAGTTCCAAACTATTATTTATTGAGTTTGCGATAAAGACGGCACTTTAAAATTGAGAGTGGGAGGAAAATATCTAAAAGCCAAATTAAAGTAGGTACCTACTTAGGTAATTTAATTTGGCTTTAGGTAGGTACCTATAGGTGTTGTGGAAATTTAATTTAGGTCAATATTGGAATCGAATCATCATTACCTTTGTTGACTTCTTGGGTGGTTTTCTTTTCTATCATTTAAAATTTATTTTAACTTCATGGTATTGGTATTCAAAATTTAAATATTATTATTTTATATAAATATGGTAAAAAAAGAAAGGCAAGCATAAATAACTACTTACACAAACTTCAAAAACACAAACTCAACAGTAACTAGTACTGGCGTGCAATCGACTAGTGCGGTCACTACACAAAACAAACGAGATCTATCTGCTATTTTATTATTGGCTTCCGATCTTACACGCTTTATTTATATAAAGAACAGACACAGAACACTGTGCTGTTGTATGACCAGATTACGACTGAAATTAATTACTTTCTTCCGAAGTCTGGTAGCCTGCTTGTGCTTATGCGAGACCATTCCTTAGTGACGTTCGTATCTTGGACAATTACCAGTAAAAATAGAAACATTAAAAACAGTATTGACATCTAGGACACTGACCGAATATCATGCCAACAATTGTGACCTGACTACCTATATAGTATCGGTACCTACTTTATTATATGCCTAAACCATATCGACAGGTTTAACGAACGCATTCATTACAAGATCATGTTTTTAAAAATGCTAAAATTAAATCAGTAACTAGCAGCTATTTTTATGTTTGTAACAACATATGTTTTACAGGGTAAGCAGACGGACAGTCATACTGTCAGCCTACTAAACTGTTGGTATCGTCTATCTTCCAGGATGCATTCAAAACAGTCTTTTCAACAACTATGTATATATCTTTAGTATAGACTATGTTCCGAGCCATAGACAATTTTTCTTACGACCGATATCGCCGAATCATTGTTTAGTACAATAGGTACAGTCAACGTACGTTTAACTGCTATTGTACTAAACAATATTCGTCCAAGGTAACACGTAAGTCCATGGTAACAATTTGACATTGGCATCACCTTTATGTCGAAGCAGTAAGGGCGGTTATCGTAGTTCAAGACAATACTACCACTGAAGTGCGGTTGACCTTAAAACTTTTCTTTTCGGCTGCGCGCGTACCCACGAGCGATTTTTATTCGCGCGCTGGATTTTCAACGCACTGAGGACCGAGAGTTGAAAATTCAATAGATATATTATTGTTTTTATGACGCGCTGGCACGCACTGATTTGGATTCTCAATCCTTTTAATTTTCAACTCTCTCGGTTTTGAGCCGAGCAAACCGAACGAAACGAGAGGTGTAAATTTCAGCGCGATAAAAAATTGTCGCGGTAAAGTCGACCCTGGGCAAATAATTCTACTGTCGTTACCCTATCGGTAGTCTGGTGGTCATAACCGCAGACATCGATTGCATTGGATAGGTATTTACTGTAGCCTGCAGGTTTCAAAAGAAAGCCTTACCTACTTTAGTCATCAGATTAAGTGAGAAGCTGGATTGTAATAACTTTTACACTCCTTAAGGGCGCATTCCACCAAACTTTTACACTTAGAATAAGTCTTATCATAAATGTTGAATTTTTTACAGTTTTTCCGTACTAGAACTGTCAGACGTCAACTTTATTCCACGAATAAAAGATATCTGACTTTGGTAAAATCAGCCCTTAGAGGAAAATATTTATATAGAATTCTTTGTTATTCTTAGTAAATAGGTATTCATTTGTATATACATATCAAAAGCAAAATAACAGGTTTACCTAAAGTTTTGGTCATTTATAAATTTAAAAACTTTTACTTGAAACCTTTATTTGCTTTGTTTAACGGACCGATAGGTAGTAGGTAAATTAATTATGATTATGACAGTGGTTTAGTACGTTGATAAGGTGAAATGTTCTTAAAACATAAATAAAAGGCCAATAATATAATAACAATAACGTCAAATTTAATAATTTCATAACATCTATAACTAGTTAACAACGTAACATAAGCACATCTGATAAAATGGACAGTCATTGTATAAAGTTCGTCAATACATCCTAATCATATTTTTGTATTACTACGCCTTACTGAACATTTCCACTTTATTCATAATTATTTAATAATAGCCAACAAAAACACTACCAATAATTTTATTTGTGGGCTGCAATTTTGTTTTTCATATCTGACTCGCCGCATGTCAGTCTGAGAAATCTTATTTTACTATTACGCAACAAATACCCGTTACCTTTAGTTCAGGTTTTATCTAAAGCGTTGTACAACCGACACGCTCTACTAATACTGAGTTTGTTGGCTAACAAATCAAGCCTCAGATATCTTTTACGCGCTCGCGACGATTTCATCAAACGAAAGTTCGTGCTCTGACCTTGACAGCATGTATTCAGGCAGTGTAACGCCCAAAGTCGCACTGTATCTTGGCATCGTGTCTGCCCAAAAAGCTCCCTTAGAATCAGCACCCGCGAATTCTTCAGGCGGGGCTATATTAGATTCATCTATAATTTGAGCATTTTTTTCAGCATCAGCCTCTACACTTCTCTTGATTTTACGCGTATTAGCAGCTGCAAGTCCCGGTTTCACGGCACTGGCGATGGGAGCGGTAGCAGCAGCAGCGATACTTTGCGGCGTCTTCTTACGCTTTAACTTTTTTCCGTAATTGGTATTGTCCACCACATATGCGGCAGATTTCTGTGCTGGAGGGGCACTTGTGGTCACTGTTTTACTTTCAGCACCCTCGTTCCCTTGGTCGAGAGTGGCCGGCTTAGATGTAAATTCTTTGAGTTCTTGATAAGCTAAATGGCTTCGTTTGGGAGCAGATTCTGATACGAACATGCATTCCTCATTTTTCAAGCCATTTTTGTCAATACATTGGAAACAGGTCATTCCATTTTTCTGTACCCTTTTGCATGAAGACCTGTCTTTTTTCTTGAATTCCGCTAAAACATGTTCCACGTCTTTTTTGGGTTCATTGTTAGTATAAAAACCAGGCAAAGCTTTTTTATAATCGTAAGCCTTGCCTGAAGAGCTGTCTCCCTCTTCTTCTGAACTTTGTTTGTCATCTGCCGCTCGCAAAGCTTCGCTTGGAGTGGGTTTTGATGTATGTTTGTAGTAAGCCTTGTACTTTTCACCAGAATCGTCCTCGCGGCTTGCTTCAGGTGCTGCTGATAACTTAGCGTACTTATGTTCACTGCTGTCATCAGCCTGGGTATATTTTTCTGATTTCTGTGCTGGTTCTGCTTGTTGTGGCGCCTCAGCTTCCTCAGGCTCATCGTTGCTGTCAAATTTCCTTTCCTTTGAATATGCATATTTGTTGTTCTTAGGTTCTGCGACATATGAACACGACTCAAAATTACCACCTGTCTTCGGGTCCTTGCAGGTCGTGCAGGTCATACCGTCTTTTTTGACTTCCTTGCAGTTTCCTGGGTTTTGTTTTATTTCTGCAGCCTGTTTCTCTGACAGATCCTTAATTCTATCGTATTCTTTATGGTCATAGCCTGAATCATAGCTGTAAGGATATTCATAATCTTTGTTAGGGTCCTTCTGTTCTTTATAAGCGCTGCTATACAGGGAGCTGTCGAATGCTTTGGGTTTGGAAATATATTCGACGTTGTAGTTATAGGGATCGTCCTCGTCATCGCTGCTCTTCTTCAGGTTTTCTCTTTGTCTTCCGCTAGTGTATCGTCGGATACGTGCTGGTCCTGGAATATAAGCATTAGGCTTGTAGTTCTGTTCAATTTCAGAGTTTTCGTTTAGTTCTTCCCGGCGATAGTTTAGTGGATGGGCTACTTCAACATTAGTTTGTGCAGGTTTAAAATAAGCGGCCACACTAGGGTTTTTTCTCAAAGCAGCTAATATCTCTTCCCCCTGTTCTTCCTCAGGTTTGTACACTTTATAGTCAGCGTCATGTACGGTGCGGATATCATATCTTAAAGGAGAAAGCTGTTGCCCGATAGGTATCGCTTGCAGCTGACTATGCTGTTGTCTTGGTTGCGCAACTAATTTAGCAGATCTCCCTGGTGCCGGTAGAAAGCTTTGGCTCGCAATTGGGTTAAAACCAAAACTGTCGGCAGAAAATGCTTTTTCTATGGGCGCTACTCGCGTTTGCAAAGAATCGATGGAACTACTAACAAAAGTATCGAACAGTTGGGGATATTGGTTTTTATCTACTTTTAATACTGCTGCCGCAATAGGTTCTGAAGCCAGCGAAGAAACGCCTGAAAAGACGATAACTGTGATATAAAATACATAAATATAATAAATATTGGCGTGTGAGCATAAGCGGTTGGTGACATTTGTGTTTACTACTTATATTCTATATAAAATAAACTATATCGGAACCGAAAATACCTGAATCGAATAACGGCCCAAAGTCCAATGGCTGTACGAATCCATCTTGGTCTTCACTGGTAACCACTCCTTCACAAACCGCCCAGACTAACAACTGTAAAAAGGATTAAGGTATGAATTTGAAAGACTATTTCAATTGCACTTTAAATAAATACTAAAAATAATAATTACGTACCAAACATCCGAGTTTGGACATTTTGAAAATGGGTGTACACCCAAATAAGATATTTTAACGAAAATTACTGTTCAGTTCGTCGAGTTGTATTCTTCGTTTGTGTTGGAATGAAAGTAACTTCACATTATTGAAATGACAAGGTTTTATAGGCGTCAATATTGCGAAGGTGAAAGATCGGCGCAACAGAGCGCGCACCACTCAAGCGTGTCATGCCGGACAATGTCCGCTTACTCCATCCGGCGCCTAACTGTTGCGGTCACTCTCGGCGGCGACAAGCGCTCGGCTGCTGCGACTGTAGCTGCCGACCATCTGCTACCGGCGCCGGCGCATCTCACCTCACTACGACACCACTACATTGGTTCAAAAGTAAGGAGCATTCACTTATTTACAAGACATCATCGCCACGCTATGCCCTAAATAGTTGGACGATAGAATGAACGTATAGGATGATAAGCACATTACACCTACTCCCCGAATCGGTAGGAGTTATGGATAATTTTCAAATCCCGGTTTCGAATCTTCTATCTTAATAGGTACCTAGCAATTGAAACTATTAATAGGTAAGTATTTACTTCTTTCCCCCAATGAGGTGAAATTATGAAAGTTTTCGGCTATGTAAGTTCAATTAAGCTTATTGCTTCGACAATCACATTTAGGTACCTACTATACACACACAGGCTCCACTCAGTCAACTATCTAATTGAGTGATAGTATTGCATTCACCGGTGCATTACCTATTCAACCATTACCGATGACTTTATCACTTTCTTTTAAACTATTCGCTAACGGGAAAGATCTGGATGACGCAGGTGTTAAATAAAATTGTAGATATTAGTGTACAGGAAACAGTGTCAATATTAGTATAAACGGAAAAACATTTGTGAAGATTGATCTCAAAATAGCAGATGTTATTGAAATAGAATCAAAGGAGATTAAAACACGCAGACATATAAATCTATCAAATTATGTTTATTGGCTGATAGTGACCATAATAAAACATGATGAACTCATAATACACTTAATTAATAAAAAATCAATTGTAAGTATACATTAAATCAATGGAATGATCAAAATAAATTTCAATTCTCACGAAAACAACAACAATAACATAGCTCATTGGGCCGAGATTTCCTAATTGTAACATTAGCGTTAATTAAAGTACCTAATTACAACACTTCCATTCAATATTGGCCGATATCACTATGACGACAGATAAGAATAAATACTTAGTGCGAATCTTTCGAAACTACCATGTAGTTGGCGTACTAATTTCTCTTTAGATCGACTAGAGCAAAAAAAACCTTGGCGGTATAACGTAAAAATGCTAGAAGTAACCAAAGATTGAAATCGTTAGATTTGCCTTCACCGTATTTATGTCGCGTAAAAGTGTCCACACTGAGAATAGTGAACTCACACACTGATGGCGTTTTCATGGCGACTGCGACATTGTGTGTGTCAGAGATGTCAAAACGAAACAGAACTGCGACTATCTTTTGACGCGATAGGGCGAATCTAACAATTTAAATATTTGGAACTAACATAATCAAGTTGCCTTTTTGCGACTAAAAACTTTACTATTATAAACTTTATACAATAAGACCATCAGATATCAAATCTTGATAATATTAAGAATTTTTTACGCCTTCTTCCAGCTTTTGAAGCAAGGTACGGATATTTGGGTTGGTTTCTTGTTGTAATGCCGTAAGAATTGCTTTCTGTAACAAAAGAGGCATTCAAATTATAAGTGCACACCTATCACTAACAAAGCAATACCGCGATATGCTATTCTCAACAATTTATTTTTGAAATACAACACCTACTCTCCAAACATGTGAAGGTAGTTTAAAAGAATACTTACACCAAGTTTGTTATTGGAATGTTGTGTTTTCTGCGACAATATCCACAGATTCCCCGCGAGGCTCATCATAGGGCGCTCCGTCAGCTGGCCGCGCCTCACAACCCGCCAGAACAGTTCCAACGACAAGTCATACTGCTTCTTAGCCTCCTTGTTGTCGCCAAGCATCTTCAGCACAACCAGCAGCTCTTGACAAATGTTGGTTGCGTATCTGTTTAACACATCTATGAATTCGGAATCGCATCCGTATAGTTCGTCGTTTGAGAGCACTGGAAACAAGCAAGCAAGTAAGTAAAATAATTAACAGGAATAATACGTAATAGTTATCCATCATCATTCTTCCCTCCTGTCCTTATCCACATTCATACTGATGTCTACCCTTATCCACATTCATACTGATGTCTACCCTTATCCACATTCATACTGATGTCTACCCTTATCCACATTCATACTGATGTCTACCCTTATCCACATTCATACTGATTTCTACCCTTATCCACATTCATACTGATGTCTACCCTTATCCACATTCATACTGATGTCTACCCTTATCCACATTCATACTGATGTCTACCCTTATTCACATTCATACTGATGTCTACCCTTATTCCCATTCATACTGATGTCTACCCTTATCCACATTCATACTGATATCTACCCTTATCCACATTCATACTGATATCTACCCTTATCCACATTCATACTGATGTCTACCCTTATCCACATTCATACTGATGTCTACCCTTATCCACTTTCATACTGATGTCTACCCTTATCCACATTCATACTGATGTCTACCCTTATCCACATTCATACTGATGTCTACTCTTATCCACATTCATACTGATGTCTACCCTTATCCACATTCATACTGATGTCTACCCTTATCCACATTCATACTGATGTCTACCCTTATCCACTTTCATACTGATGTCTACCCTTATCCACATTCATACTGATGTCTACCCTTATCCACATTCATACTGATGTCTACTCTTATCCACATTCATACTGATGTCTACCCTTATCCACTTTCATACTGATGTCTACCCTTATCCACATTCATACTGATGTCTACCCTTATCCACATTCATACTGATGTCTACTCTTATCCACATTCATACTGATGTCTACCCTTATCCACTTTCATACTGATGTCTACCCTTATCCACATTCATACTGATGTCTACCCTTATCCACATTCATACTGATGTCTACTCTTATCCACATTCATACTGATGTCTACCCTTATCCACTTTCATACTGATGTCTACCCTTATCCACTTTCATACTGATGTCTACCCTTATCCACATTCATACTGATGTCTACTCTTATCCACATTCATACTGATGTCTACCCTTATCCACATTCATACTGATGTCTACTCTTATCCATATTGATAATTAATTAATCCTTTATCCTGAAATTAGGCAGGTCTAAGTAATAAATTGTTTGCGTTTTCATGCATTCTAATAAAATTGGTTGATTAAAGAACTTCCTTTTTAAGTCGGTTAAAAATTTATCTGCCAACCTGATTCTAAATGGTGCATGTAATTATCCTGCGTCATTTCACAAAGCAGGTCCAAGGTCCGAAGCAGTGTGTTATAATAAAGGGGCTCCGTTTTCTTCCAGTGTATCCTTTCCATCGTCTTTATAAAGCCGCTGAGTATGTACGCCTTACAGTTGCTGTCCACGTTATCCTACAATATGATGTGGGTTAATTTTCTAGAGACGACAGGGCGCACGAAGATGGGAATTTTACTGACTATGAAAAGAGGCTACAAAAGATTTTTTTTTTTTAAGCTTTTAACTGAAACTATTATTATAACTTCCAAAATTATTTTTCAGCGAAATAGGGTTTGATGCCTTAAGTTGGCTTGGCACTATAGTCGATATTTTTTCCA
The DNA here is from genome assembly GCA_927399505.1 of Luperina testacea. Classification (NCBI taxonomy): domain Eukaryota; kingdom Metazoa; phylum Arthropoda; class Insecta; order Lepidoptera; family Noctuidae; genus Luperina; species Luperina testacea. Next base: position 11,674,185 of record OV656758.1, read on the forward strand.
TATAAATTTCGGGAGGGTATTACTCCACTGTTTCACATTGTGCATCCAAAGCTAAAGATGATATCGTTTTGTCTTATTATTAATTTTGTCTGTACGGAAATAGTAAAATCTAAAGCCATTAAAAAGTTATGAGTCAACAAAGATTCGTTTTTCTACTATTTTTAGCAACTTTGGGTGTAAATAAGTAATAAAAAAACTGCAAAATATTCAAAACAAAGTCGGTACCGACAAAGCTCAGTTATCGAAGAGTTCAATAAACTTTATTTGTAATTAATTTATGAAGTGGTTTTTTCGTAAAACTCAATTTTCCAAAGGACTTTTCGATTTTTTTTACGCGCCTTTCAGTTCGGAACGGTGTTTGTGTGCGTGAGAACTAGACATTGTGCGTGTAGAATAGCGTCTAACTGCTCATCATTGATACTATCTCTGTCAGACACGATGCCAGGTGAGAAAGCGTGCTTTTTGGCCATGCCCCACCAGTGAGTTTTAGCTCGCGACTAGTTCCACCTTAAAACGCATCAGAAATGATGGATTGAAAGTATAATTGAGAACCCTTAATACTATAAATACTCTAATCTACTGATTATGCAAAGATACTCACAGGTAATAATAATAACGTCGATAAGAAATCGCTCAGTATCCCTCCAACTTTGACATGCGTGGGCTTCTTTTGTCCGTCTTCTAATATGTAGTCCGGTATATCAGGTATCAAACCAATGAGCGCTTTGAAGTTGGCTTCCGCTAAAACAGAACTTAGTTATAGGGATAGAATCACAAAGTTGCAATTTCGAAAGCAATCGTATGATGTCGAACAGAAACGCCTCGTCAATTTCACAGAAGAACTAAAAATACACAATTATTGTTTGTTCAGGAAGCTTCACGTGTCTTACAAACGGTTTTTGTTCGGGGTGTCGTTAAAGTCAAAGTCAAAGCATTTATTTCAAATAGGCACATAAAAGGCACTTTTGAACGTCAGAAATTACAACAAATAGAATTAATTCTAGTCGCCCATTCCAAAAGGTAGTTTTCGTATGGAGAAGAATGGTCAAGAAACTCCACCGTTACTCTTTTAAAATGTTTTACAATATTTTGTATACATTAATTTATATAATAATAATATCGACGGCGAAGTGCCAATAACTCCTAACTGACAAAGTCAAAAATTTACACATACTGGAAAAAAACGTTCAAAAATAGACACGTTGTTTTAGTTGGGAGGTTACATATTTCCACATTTCAATTTAATGCTGTTGCAACTAAAAATACACTTAGGCATATTTCACTAAAACATGCGAATAACGCCTTTAAATTCAAAAAGAAAAAAAAAGAATTTCTCAAAATAAAAATCAGTTAGCAGGTATTGGCACTTCGCCGTCGATATGTGAAGACGATGCACCTAAAATAAAATTACTATACCACAATAGGTAAAAGAATTAAAAATGAAACCATGACATATAAATTAATTATCTGATAGATACATGGTGCTCACATATTTACAAACATGGTAAAAGTAAACGATTTTCATTTAAATAAAAAAAAAATACAAGTAATAAGTCAGGGTGGGAGTTAAATAGTTACAGAATGTAAATCTATTTAAAAAAAAAAAAGAATAAATTTACAATTAAATTAGCAACCCGTTTGATTTTGTCTAAACTCTAGATTGTCCTATGGAGCAGGACCAGCATGTTACGATTAATCTGTTCTTTGTCGACGCCACGCACAACGCCGATTGTTCAATACGGCACTTTTTTTGATAGCGTAGGTACATTGTGTCCAAATACTGGGCAAAGGCCTCTTCTTTGTCGTTTTAAACCCAAACATAGCTGGAACGTGCATGGCAGGACACACGTCTTCGGAACACGGCAATTACGACGAAATACCATAACTGAGTAGCCTATTTCGAAAGCACTGAATCGATTGCGTACCCCAGTAGGCCGCTGCCAACAAGATTTGGCGAAATAGAGCATTATAAAAAAAAAAAAAAATGATTATTATTATTATTATCGATTTATCCATCCTCCAGTGCGAGAGCAGTGCTCCTGAACAGGCTATGACCCAGATGGGTTGCACCGACGGGATGGGGGACACTAGCAGATGCTAGTGTGTTAGATCTGAATAACGCCTGACGCCGCAATAAATGTGGCCACCTTCTGGGCCCAAACATATGGCCCACGTATAAGTTACATAGATGCTGTCGAAACGAAGAATAAAGAAGAAGTACCTACCTTGTCCAATACAATTGTTGATAAGTGCGACCTGTCCCGAGACGAGGTACAGCTGCGTCTTAGTAAGCGTGCAGTGCAGCGAGGGCACCGTCACGAAGCAGTAGGCTGCACACGCACGCTGCAGCCACTTGCCTCGCGCCGGACTAGCGCGAGCCGCTAGGGTGTTTACAGCCTAAACAAGACATGAACATTTAGCCACGGGCGATGTTTATCGTGCACTAGATTTTCAACGCACTGCTTAACGCCGAGAGTTGACTGCACTTGCACGTGCAATTCACTTTGTTGGATTCCAATGCTCAGCTCAAAACCAAGAGTTGAAAACCCAGGGCGTAATAAAAATCGTCGCGTTAAAAAATCACCCGTGCGTACCTGGCCTTATAATGTTATATAACCCTAGGCAAGTACTGCCAGGACGACAAGTCGAGATACTGCCCGTGTTTACCATATTCAGACAAATGCACTAACATGCTGCACTAAGGCTACTAACATGTGAACCAGAGCTACATGCTATGCTGACGGAAGCCTGAGATGCAAGTTCATGCGCCCATGTGTAATTTTATTGAAGCTAATAGCAAGATAACCGAGAGACCGGACAAATGCAAGTAGGACTCGCGCGCTGAGGGTTACGTCTCGAAGCTGTGCCCGGTTGCCCGCGACTTCATTCAAGTGAAACGAATGCCAATTAATTTCCAATTCCAGATTCAAGGACCAAATTAACTTTGCAATTGAAAAAAAAATACTATACATCGCTCTACACGTCGGTCGAAGCCCCAACTAATATTTTTACGAGTATGTGACAACCAGTTAATATTAATCTTCGGATTTTTCCCTTAGCATGCTGGGAGACCTTGCTTCTTGCCAAATTTCATACTGCTAGATCAACGGGAAGTACCCTATAGGTTTTAAAAAGTGAGTAATCAGATTTGAACGCGTTGTGCGCCCTGTAGAATAACTTGCACCGGTCGGTGTCAACCATAGTCTCATTAGACTCGAATCGGTCGATTCAAAAGTAGGAAGTTGCTTTATTGCTTACGTATTTACAGTGAAAAAACCCGAAACGTTTTGGCACAAAATATGCCAATATGTGAAGAATGTTGCTTGAACCCAAAATCAATGTACAGCTAGTATTGACGTAGCAATGATATTAAAAGCTTTTTTAGCTTCACATTTTAGTTTCTGATAGTATTTTAATGAGCTATTTTAGAACCACTTCTGCTTGGCCTATCATTTGAAACTTTGTATATTCGTTCTGTTTGATGACATTATTTATTTGGCAGAGGCGACCTGAAACTGCAGCCTGGATAGTCTCAGGATAGGCAGGCAGAAACTGCGTAACTAGGTCGAATTCAATGTACACGTCGACGCAGCAAGATAAGTTGTTAACTAACAAGATTTTGTATTCCTTATTTAAAGTATTTTTTCTTTTTAGGGTTCCGTACCAAAATGGTAAAACGGAACCTTTATGGTGAGACTCAGTCTGTCTGTCTGTCAGAGCTGGATATCTCAAGAACTACTAATGCTATCAACTTGAAATTTAGAATAGTTTAGATGACGTTTATCCAACTATTTTGCAAATAAGAAAGAAATAAAAATATATGTATATTTTTGAAACAGGGACTAAAAGGGGGTCTGAAAAATTCGAAGTGGGGCTACTAGGGTATGTGGGGTATCATATGAAAGAGCGCAGTTTGCAAATTGTCAAAAAATTTTTTTTTTTGTTATGTAGTTTTCGACTTTTGATGAAAAATTAAAAAAATACCGTTCCCCCCCTTATCTCCGAAGTTTGCAAAGAGAAAAATCTGAAATATTTCTACGTGATAGAAGTTTATATAAAGATTACAGGAAGACTAAAACGACGTCTCTAAATAGCACACTTTTTCAGAAATCATCAACAAATGTTACACTAGTTCCACTATCGGTCAAGAGAGGGCGCTGACCTAAAACTACAATATTCTACACCGAAGTGCGCAGTGGTGAAATTCTCTAACGAATATAGGCCTCGCCGATGAAAATTTAAAAACATATGATGGTACGGAACCCTCGGTGCGCGAGACCGACTCGCTGTTGCCCGATTTTTTATACTTACGTGTACCAAAGTAATGAGTACGGCGTCAAGCTTGATGAACGACGAGCGACATTCCACGTAGAAGTTCAGCTGCCGTTCGAGATCATCTTGATACGTAACCGCTTGTATGAACTTGTTGATCAACTCGCCGCAGATTTTACTCTCGTCTTCAACAGTTACCGCACTGAAACATCATAGTATATTACGACATGCATGCTTGTGGCCCGAAGCCCCTCTGTGGCCGGAATTAGGAGCTAGGAAAAGCCTATTGCCGTTTCCCAAGTTTGTTCAGCATTTAGGCTGGTTGTAACACTTTCTCAGTATAAACAATATCACTTTTCCTAACCTCTTCTCAGTATAACCATGCTTGCAGCATCATTAATATATTTTTTATTTAAAAAATATAAGTAAACTAAATCTTATTTTGTACCACACTGTTTGCAATACTTCCAATAGTTTTTATGACAGCCAATTATTTCAAAACTTCCTAAAAGAAAATCTCCAATTCGTTACCTACAAAAAAATCTCGTTTCTCAATCTGACTGGATCATTGCCACTTAGCATAACTACGCTAGTAAGCTTCTAAAATCGATGTCTTTTTCTTTCCAAACGTTGTTTCGGGGCTGGATCGTTGTTATTTTATACATCTTACATACACAAACAGCCACACCCTGTGTGACTATCGTTAGACCAAAAATTTATTCCACATCCATACTAATACTTACTATGATTTCGAAAGTAACTCTGTCTGTCTGTATGTTACCTTTTCACGCCTAAACCACTGAACGGATTTCGATAAAATTTGGCGGAGAGATAGATTGCATCCCGGGGAAGGGCATAGGCTAGTTTTTATCCCGATATTCCCACGGGATCAACACTTATGCGGGTGAAACCGCGGGGCGCTGCTAGTAAAATATATAAAACTACAATACGTAGCGAAATACAACTCATTTAAACAGTAGTAATGAAAACATTGAAATTGAGGCTATTAGCCGAGTAAATAGGCCTTATGAAGCAGTGTGATAAAACCTGACCTCTAAAGACAAAACAAATGGATAATCGTCACAATAAGCACTGGATCGAAATAGCTGAAAGTCACGAGGAGATGTCTTTGCCGAGCATTGGGATGACGCGGGTTGACAGTAACTAGTAATCTCTAAAGAATGAAAGTAATATGTTTGCCTTTTAAACCACTGAAAAGTATATTTCTAAGATCAAAATTGTCTGCTGTTGCAAAACATCAATCATACTGAGTATAAGTTTAAAAACACAAAATCTAAAGAAATTATCATTAATCGGGGCACAAGCTTAACTTGCAAGTTGTGATGAGTTTTGCATATCAAATAAATTCAATAACACATTTCACGATTGCAACCGTAAAGTTGTGGCGGTAAAAAAAATAATAATAGCAAAGCATCAAGTACTTGATGGAATCGTGTAGGATGCAGCAGAGCCTCATTAAACTGGAGATGACAATGTGGTCCTCAATATGCACGGAGTTGTATCGTGAGAAGAAAACGGACAGCACTGTCTTAGCCATCATCGTGCGCGCGGTAGATGTTTGTACCAACTCCACCAGAGGCATGAATGCATCCTATAACAAACAGATCATTATAGTACAGTAGATAACGGCCATTATTGCATACAAAGATTTATTGCATAATAATAACCGCCCGCAAAAATAAATAAAAGCATTAATAATTTTGACCGTTTTCCTCTAAGTTGTGAAATACTAACATGGTGCAATATCAACAAGTGCAACAAATCACATACTGTCAAGAGTCAACCCATAAAATTTTTCAATTATGTACAGAGTTTAGCTGGTCCTTTTGCTAAAAAAAGTTGTATGTGGAAATAACAATAAGTTTTAAGACCATAATGCATTTAGTTTGAAAATAAATGAATTTTGAATCCGATAAAATTAAATATGTTAAGTCCAGGATCATATAGTCAACCGCCTAAAAAAAACCAAAGTATTTATTAAAAAAAAAAACATTTACAGGCACTTTTGACTTGTCAAGGAGTCGGCCAGTCATAAAGATGAAGTTAGTTGCCCATTCCAAAGCGTATTAGGTTCCTATGAAAAAGAACTCCAGTGACACTTTTAAATCATAATATTGTTAACAGTATTCATGTTAAAATTGTAAGTACATATTGTGAGAAAGATTTGCACGTTAAAAGTGTCCAGAGCAAAAAGTAAAAAAGTAAGTAATATTCATGTATCGCTTAAACAAAAAAAACCATCACTACTGCTAGGAAATAAAGGCACTGTCATTTTCATATTGATATCATGGACGGTTAGCTCATGGATGTACAATGCTACCACCTGTTTATTTTCTAATTCTATGTTTGCTAGTAAACATGCAACCTTACCATTAGGAAAAGTTCTTCGACGTCAGGAATGGACTTGAGCATCCTTTTGATAACGAACTGGAAGTTCCCGGAGAAGTCGTCGGCAGGCTTGCCGCACTTGATCATGTAACGTATCGTGCCTCGCAGTATTACGTTCACGTGTTGAGTCTAAAGGGAAAGGCAAATACATTATTTTATTAGAAACTTTACTTTTATTATTTACAAGGCAGATGTGAATGGAAACGCCGGGAGGGCACGCCCTAGAAGGACATAATATAGTGCCCTTATTGGTGATCTTCTTCAAAAAGGTCAGGTGCGTAGTGATTGTAACCGGCATATGTGGACAGATGTATGATAGTAAACGAAGCAAAAGGAGTATATAAAGATCATACCAGGTGGCGTTCTGTAGTTTCAGCCGTTGCAGTTGCAGTTTAGGTATGTAAAAAAAACTTTAATATGCTATACGACGCGACGGCTGGATTGTGTGTAAGAAATGCTAGGAAGGAAGGATTGAATACTGACAACAGCTGATGCACCAACCGAAAATAAATTGGGATACGAGCAGAAGGATGACGACCGGGCAAACTGATTAGTATGCGAGGTCGGTATATTATAATTTTGTACCGGCAATGTTACGCTGTGTGCTTTCCGGTACAAATTATCTAGTCATATTTTCTATACTCAAAAGCGTCTGACTAAAAAAACAAATATTTTACCGATAAATGTGTACAGGCGAACTGAAGCCACGGTTCCAACACTTGCAGGAATTGGTTGGTAGATTTCATGCTGCTCGCTATTTTCCACCATGTCTGAATTAACGACTCGGATGCCACCTGGCGATGGGTATCAGCTTTGCACAAATGTTCGCCCAGGGAAGCTAAGACTTCGTTCATCAATACTGTAACAAAATAATTTTTTAAATTATTTAATTTACGCAATTTTGCATCACCACAATGTTCTGTTAAATTCGACGTACACACGGCTACAGATCAAGCTATACATTTCCAGTTTTAGCTGACCTCGCATTGTATAGGTTTTTCGTACAATCAGAAGTTAGCTTATACTGGTTCTGTGTAGCCGTGCGTACGAATACGCAATGAAAAGATTAAACACCTTATTTTTGACTACGTAATGCAAACATAAAGCAAAATAATCACAAAGTTTGAAAAGCAGTCATTCACCCTATGTGCGAAAGGGATGTGTTTTATGCGCCTGCCAGACTATGCTCCTTGCGCTGCTCATCGCTATGCTCCTCGCGCTGCCGTGATTTGCCGCGATGTTGCCCTCTCTGCCCACACACTGCTCTACTCGCGCAATTAATCGCGACGCTCCTCACTTGTCATTTGCCTTGGTGAGACAATGGACGTTGAAACGGTGGCAGCGTGCGCGCTATGCATTTTTAGTATAGCTAATTATATTAATGTAGTAAAAAGAAATATACATCGTCGTCGTCGTCCTCGCCAACGGAGATGGTGGATTATTAACACCTTTTCATTTGACCATTCCACGCTTGGCGACGACATAATTTCCAATTTTGCATACGCGTGCGTCTTGCGCGAGCGCTCCATGCAGACTGCGACCGCGCGATTATGTGGCCGGCCACTCGCACTCATATTGCCGGTCCTTTGACTCGCGCGCAAAAACCGACAAAATAGGGAGCAGTGGGTAGGACGAGGAGCATGACGTGTGGCATGACGAGTAATGTTGCCACACTATGTCTCTGCCTCCTTTCCTCGTTACTTCCCATGCCACTCGTCGAGTGTGTGGCAGGCGCATTAGAATATTGCTAAACAATTTAACTCCGCAACTAATACAAATATGTATGTTTACCCATTTTATCAGCATAACTGTGAACCATCTCCAGAATTTTCGGTGCCTTTTTGATTACAGAAGGAGAGTCGAAGGCAGATACAATACAACATAGAAATAATTCACTGAAACAAAACGTCATATAAATAATAAAAAATCATCGGCAGTTAAATAAAAAGTGGATTTTTTGTTTGTTTTTACGTACTTGTTTTCTATTTGTTCGCTTTTTTGAATGAATTCGTCCAAAAGATCATTTTTACATTTATTAGAGTTAAGTGTCCCAAACAACAACCAATCCAGGGCTGGAACGAATAGATTCAAATATTTGTCTTGTGTGAGTAGTTGTACTTCATACTTTTTCCTCATTGCTGTTAAGAAAATCTGAAAACAATTTTTTTTTAATGTATGTCTATATAATGGTATGGAAATTAAATGCGCAGTGGAGGAATTAAATAGTTACGTACGTTACGTTTAGTTAGTTAGTTTATTAGTTAGTTTAGTTAGTTAGTTAGTTAGTTAGTTAGTTAGTTAGTTGGTAGTTGGTGGTTAGTTGGGTACCTTAAAAAAATACATTTACCATGTATGGGACAAGAGTCTATATTATTCCATGCCTCATAAATACTTACGTCATTAGAGCCAGCCAGCCGATACAGAGGAGCGGAAACCAGACTTTGTTAACAAGGATTAGGACTTATGCTGTCGTCAAACTTTTTACTCTTACACGTTTCTCGAATATGAGAGAGTCAAGCTCGAATGAGGGTTTTCGTGAAAATTTACGACACCAGTTGGCACCACTGTGACAAGAGGTCTTCCAATATAAAATATATGATGACGTTCATCATTCGATTCATTCATTCTTTCATCATTCAGTCATGATTAAAGAAAATATAGGCTCTTTGACAGATGCCTGGACCTGACGAGTCAGTGCTGCCACCTAGCGAACGTCATTTCAGAAAACCCTCATTGAAGGAGTTTCCTAGCTAAACCAGCACGTAAACTAGCCATAGAAGTTGCAATCAATTTAGAAGCTACAATATTGTATCGAATAAAAAACAAACATTTACCTGCTGATATTCCTCAAGAAATTCTTTTAAATTAGCATAAAAATAGCTCTCACTGTCTTTGCCTAGAAGTTTAGAGGCATTGTGACATAAATATACTCGTAAGTATGCTGCAACCAACGGGTTCCCTATTCCTCTTATCATTGTGGAAATTCTTGCTATGGCTGGCTTTATTTCATCTTTAGATATAAACACGTAGCATTTCAGTAAAGCCATCTCCATGTACAGTCGCGGTAATATTTCTCTGATTGACGCCATCTTGTACATCCAGTTTTGGCATGTCTCTTTAGCTGACTCTGGAACTGTCTTTGAATCAATATTGTTAATATTTACGAGATTATTGTTTCTGTAAAAAAATATCAACAAATACTTTAGAGATTTCTACAAATATTTTATAACAAAGAACCTTTAATTGTGAGGGTACTCACCCAAAACTTTTTTCTTTGAGACGGTTGAACACCAAGTTACCAAATGTGTCCAGTGTATCAGTGATCAATATAAACTTGCTAGGATAAAACTGCATTACACTTACATCAGACAATAGTTTTGAGCACTGGATTCCTATTTTAAACGCTTTCACTCTTTGTTCTGATTCCCAAGCCTGTAACCAGAATTAAAATAAAATAATATGTGTACACCGTCTATCTGTCTTCTATACTTGTTTCGTATGATTGGCAAAAATAAAAGAGCCACTCACAAACAGCATACCGAAAATGGAATTTTACAAAAAAGTTAGTCCAATTTACGAAAAAAGTTATGATAAAGGCCTATATAAGTACCAAATTACCTTTCTAATTTCATCATTGAGCAAGTTAATTTTTGTAACAAATTCTTGTTGGCTTAAACCCATTGTTTTTCTTACTGAGCCTTCATCAAAATCATCCAACTGCTCTAGCCTGTGTTTCACCTTCTCATTCAAATTAGATACCTGTCTAATAAGAGCTGAAAAGGAGCTAACTTAAAATAAAATAAAAATAAAAGAGAAAAGACACTATTAGTTTTATAATGTTATAAGTTTATCTAACAAAGATCTTAATAATAAGCAATTTATTTACTAACTAGCTTTTGTCTGCGACTTCGTACACGTGGGTGTCGGAAATTATCTTACAGGAACGTGCTAGACCTAGATAAAAAGAATCTTATGTCCTAACCGCATGTGACTGTTCGTAAATTACCCTAGGGCGATAAACTTTACGTTTTTCCTAATTATGTTTATTTTAGTTTTAAATCGGCCTTCCCTTGTGATTTCTGAAAATTCATCGAAATCCATTCGCCTTTAAGGCGTGAAAAGGAAACAAATAGAGTACGCTTGGAGTTATGATATAAGTATGTATAATATTGTCCAAATATATTTATTTTACTAAATAGGAATTCGAGGACATGTGACATCTACCGACCCGCACTGGGCTCGCGTTGTGGACTACAGCCCACTCCCTCTCGAAGAGAGGAGGCCTGTGTCCCAGCAGTGGGGACATTATAGGCTGATTATGTTACTAAATAGGAACCCTGGATGATACATACTTTTTTCTCCACCCGGTAGGTAGCTGCTAACAATTGTCAGTTTTTCACCAGTTGTGTATTTACTGAGGATACCAGCACGCTTAGTACTCCAAGCTTTGGAATAATTCACACCCTCAATCTTTTCTACCTCCAAAGGATTGATATCCTAAACATTTTCAATGTGACATTATTTTAAATTATTAATAAAAATCAAAGAAAATTGTAGGCAGGGACTTACTTCCTCTAGATTCATTTGTTCAAATCTCAACAATGGGTCCACTTCTTCAAAGCCTAAACTCCATTTATTGATGTGGTCAATAATACTGGAGCTAGACGACTCCTTCTGCAATATGAAATAAATAAATTAAGCTGAATAAAGAAGCAATACGAAATATTGAACTTCGCCCATGCATGTGTATTGCTTTGCCACTTTTTCTAAGCTGGTACAAAAAAAACTGCAGTACATATACAAAGTAAAGTACATTGCCAAACACACATGGAAACGCAAATCTGTTTTTTTTTTAATTGAAATGAAACTGGTTTGATTGTGATAGGTTTTTTATTTTATTTTTCTGCAGTGCCTGAGTCTTACACAATAATTTCAGCACTTTTTGAATTAATTACAAGTGCGCTCCACGCTTTTAGAATTCAATTCAAGTCAGTTTAGTTATTTATTTTATAATTTTTAGTGCATTTAAAAGCGTGTTTTTTAGTTTTTTTTTTAACTACATATATTTATTTTTAACTTTTGCGTCTAGTACCTACATACTTCATGTTAATAAGTATCAAGTCAACGAAGTTAACACCATTAGGAGCTACTAGCAAACTCGAGAGGTTTACAAGTAGACGCTAAAAAGTTCCACTATCCACCTCCTGGCTCTATCATCAGACCCCACACCAAGTGATATAATTATGTTGGACTCATCAAAACGGATCATATGAGCCCAAACTCGAGGGGTTTACTAATAGCCACTGAAGAGTTCCACTTTCCACCTCCTGGCTCCATCATCAGACCCTCGACAAGTCGACACCAAGTGCAATCTATTGGACTCGTCAATACAAATCATATATCGACCGTAGCAATTAACATTGTCGGATCTACATTTTTGCGATTTTCATTTTATTGCATTAAAAGCCTTAGAATAAGTTTATACGCATAAGCATATACTACTACGTCAGGTAATTAGTATTTATACGTCACACCAAATTTGGTTAAGGTACATTGACATATATTTGATACATATTTGAAGCTTTGAACGGCCGTACCCTAAAGTAGCTATTTTTCACATACGACTATGTTAATTGCTACGGTCGATATATGAGCGCAAACTAGAAGGGTTTACTATTAGCCACTGAAGAGTTCCACTATCCACTTCCTGGCTTCATCATCAGATCAGCTCCAAGATAACAAATTATAATTTTGTCTTCCGAACGGGTCCATATTGGCTCACCTAAAGTTCTTTACCCGAAATTGTTCTTCCTAATGATTTGTAATCCAAATGATCACTCTTCCTAAAATTTTTCATCCTAAAGTTTTCATTCATACTATTTGTAGTGCTACCGACGATGTTCATAACACGCATGTTTCCGAAAATTGTAATTAATAATACCATTACTGTAAATATATTTAAACTCCTACTGTTTTTTATCATAACGCTTTTATCCCTAAACATAAATTACCATAATATTTTCACTCATACTCAGAAAGAAACATTTATCAAGTGATTTTTGTCTTAAATGAATGAAATTCAGGACAGTGTTGTCTTGGGGCTTGGGGGCACTATGAAAACAATACTTAGAAAAATTTCGCGACCAATTTCGATGTAGCGCTCGCCGGCCGCTGCCGCGGCACCGCTCGCTTCGCTCGCTCGGCTCGCTTCGCTCGCTCGGCTCGCGCGTAGTTGGTCACTGTTCTAACCTTTTTTTTTTTTTTTATCGTGGAGAAATGCTCATGCATACTGCACTACCACGGGGAGATAGTGCAGTTATGTGGGACTCTAACCCACTAAAACTCCACGGTGTCCTCCTCTGCCGCTTACGGCGGGAACACGGGCACGCGTTAGCACTCATCCGCGAACCCGCCGCGGCTGTCCGTTGCCGGACCCTCCTTTGGGGAGTACTCCCCATCACCGGCGCACTAGAACACATAGCACGCCGTGACCACCCCAGGGACCAAACCAGCACATGGGCGCCAGACGTCCCCGTGTCTGGGCACCCTTGGTCCCCCCTGCGACGGGTCAGGACATTGGCCCCGCCGCCTGCCAATTTTCGGCTGCAGAGGATAGGGAGAGCGGCCAACGTAATACCGACACTCCTCTTCCCCTGCAGCCCCAACGCGTCCGCCATCGTACGGTGGCGACCCCGTCAAGGCCGCGGAAGGTAGGGAGAGCGGCGCACCGTAATACCGGCACTCCTCTCCCGCCGCGGCCTCCAACCCTCAGCCGCGATGCCTCAGGTACGACATCGCGGCCCGCCTCAGTTGCGATGTCGCCCAAGCGACACCGCAACCTACTTTTGGCCGCTACGTCGTTGGCTTGTCGGCAAAAGCCCTGACGAGCGGCCCCTCCTCGGGTTCCTCTTCGCTTCACCGTGGGTGTCCAAGCCACGGCTACTGAGCCCCCCCGCCTCGACAATGCGGGAACCCACCGGGGGGGGTCACTGTTCTAACCTAACCTATGGATCCCTTCCACATCGTTTTTACGACAAACGGTTAGTCGGAGACAAAAAAAAAACTCAAAGACACTTTTAGCCTTATGCGCCTGCCACACACTCGACGAGTGGCATGGGAAGTAACGAGGAAAGGAGGCAGAGACATAGTGTGGCAACATTACTCGTCATGCTCCTCGTCCTACCCACTGCTCCCTATTTTGTCGGTTTTTGCGCGCGAGTCAAAGGACCGGCAATACGAGTGCGAGTGGCCGGCCACATAATCGCGCGGTCGCAGTCTGCATGGAGCGCTCGCGCAAGACGCACGCGTATGCAAAAGTGGAAATTATGTCGTCGCCAAGCGTGGAATGGTCAAATGAAAAGGTGTTAATAATCCACCATCTCCGTTGGCGAGGACGACGACGACGATGTACATTTCTTTTTACTACATTAATATAATTAGCTATACTAAAAATGCATAGCGCGCACGCTGCCACCGTTTCAACGTCCATTGTCTCACCAAGGCAAATGACAAGTGAGGAGCGTCGCGATTAATTGCGCGAGTAGAGCAGTGTGTGGGCAGAGAGGGCAACATCGCGGCAAATCACGGCAGCGCGAGGAGCATAGCGATGAGCAGCGCAAGGAGCATAGTCTGGCAGGCGCATTAGAGACAGAGTAGTTAGGAATTGTGATTGTAAGGATGAAAAATGTTAGGAAGAACATTTTCGGATTTCCAATTATCGGAGTTGAAAATTTTGGTGAACTTTGGCGCACCCCTTCCGAACTACATATACAGTGCGTGCCACGTAAGAAGAGACTTGACCCCGCCTCCCCCGCTCTTTCCGCCGGCGCCGCCCCTATAACGTCCGGTCCCGTCCCGCACTCAGACCTCATACCGCTAAAGATACCTAAAATCGTGTTCTGCGCATGTCAGACCACGTGGTGTGTCAAGTCTCTTCTTACGTGGCACGCACTGTACCTACAAAGTTAGTTACATTGTTAGATAGTTAGTTATAAGTGAAGCTAATAAAAGCGTGTATAAGTTGACTGATATAATCACAGCCAGGTTAGTATTTTTTGCTTATTTCCACAGTAAGTCAAATCATTTATTTCAAATAGGCACATTAAAGGCACTTTTGAACGTCAAAACTTACAGTAAAATTGAATTGATTCTAGTCGCCCCTTCCAAAAGGTAGTGTTCGTATGGAGAAGAATGGGCAAGAAACTTCACCGTTACTCTTTTAAAATGTTTTACAAGGTTTTGTATACATAATATAATTATATGTGAAGACGATGCACCTAGAATAAAATTAGTCTACCACAAAAGGTAAAAAGAATTAAAAATGAAGCAATCACAGGTAAATCAATTATGTGATAGATACTTGTTGGTGCTCACATATTTACAAATATTGTAAAAGTAGATGATTTTCCTAGAATTTTAAAACTATAAATTAAATTAGGAACCAGTTTGATTTTGTCTAGACTCTAGATTGTCCTATGAAGCAGGACCAGCATGTTTCCAAGATATCTTGGATATAATCCTCTAATTTGTAATATATAGTATGTATTATGTTTTACGCCGTTCTGCTGTAACATAGATTCAATTTTCATTCTACAAAAGATTGCAATCCACGCGATCTTTAAAATGGATCCTCGCGAATCCCTTAGAAACAAATTCAAAGAAATTGATAAACTGACTCTTTATTCATAATCTTAGAAAGTATTTTGTATGTTCGTAAAAACTTAGGACTTTTCAAAACAAGAAGCGATTTCCATAATACATATACACGAAGTAAACATGAAATTGTGATATCCTAAGGACAGTGTCGGCCAGCAGAAATAACAGCCTCAACATGTTTTACTATTACAACGAGGCGCGAGGGTATAAAATTAACCCTTTTGATGCTATTTAAGTTTGAAAATACTAACATCATATTTTGACTTAAAATGTTTCGAGCAATAGCCGGAAGATATCCACTGCTGGACATGGGCCTTCCCCAATCATCGCCTCTTCCACCGGTTCTGTGATTCTCGCATCCAGCGGATTCCTGCGGTATTCACCAAGTCATCGGTCCACCTTGTGGGAAGCTTTCCAACGTTTCGTCATCCGGTACGCGGGTACCACTCCAGAACCTTTCAGCCTCATCATTTTTTCGATCACGTCGTCGTCAGGAAAACACCAAGCATAGCGATCTCCATTGCCCTTTGGGTGACTTTCAACGTAAGCGACCACGTTTCAGTTCCATAGGTCATCACTGGCAACACGCAATGGTCACAACTGCGGTATGTGAGACAAGAAGATATTGCGTAGCTTCACAACGCTGCCCAGCCGAGTCGGATTCGACGGTTGACCTCTTTCTCGAAGTTGGACCTACCTAACTGGACAGTGTCTTAGGTAAACATAATCGTCCATAACTTCGAGTGTAGTCTCCGATCTTCATGAGAGTACATGGGCATTTGACATTTGTTTTGTCCATGTTCATTTTAAGACCTTCTCTTTCGGAAGCTGTAATGAGATGATCGAGCATTGTACTGAGATCCTCCATAGTCTCAGTCATGACTACTATATTGTCAGCAAAAGGTGATATTGATGCCTACCCCTTTCCAGTCCAGAACCTTGAAGACATCCTTCAATGCAGCGGTGAATGGTTTCGGAGAGATAACGTCCGACACTTCAGCACATCGATTTACCAATAATGAATCTGGCACCGTTGGACACACTTAGGATGTACTGCATACAGTCGAAGTCTCGATCGAATCGAAGGCTTTCTCGCACTCCACAAACGCTAAGCAGAGAAGCAAGTCATACTCTTCGGTCTTCTGTATACCCTGCCGCAGCGTATGTATGTGGTCTATGGAGCGAAAGCCTTTACGGAATCCGTCTTGTTCGGGAGGCGGGAAGTCGTCAAACCTGCGTGGGAGACTGTGTGCTGTTTTAAAGAATCATCACGAACCTGTGGTGATTCTTTAAAACAGCTTGTAGACATGGCTCAGAAGTGAGATGAGCCTATAATTCTAAAGAAGGGCATTGTTGCCCTTCTTAAAGAAAAGTCCACCACACCTCTGTTCCAAGCCTGTCGCATTTTACCCTTGAGTATGACGGAATCAAACAGCTTCTGGGGGGCCTTAAAGACGGATATTCACCGGCCTAGCCACCTGCTATTGTATAATAAAAACATTTCCTTCAATCATGTTGTTGTTACTTTTTAATACCTTTAATATTATACCTTAGTATACCTAACACTCATGTCCATTTCTACCATGGGCAATAACAGTTTGCGTCTTTAAATAAATGTCCAAAATATTGTTGGAAAAAATAAGATTTTTGGTACCTACTTTCAAACTTAAATAGCAGTCAGGAGGTAAATTGCAGACTTTTGTTGTACCTAATATAAAAAGTGGTCAATGTTATTTCCCATAAGAAAACACCTTTTTTTCCTGGCACTTTAGTTTTTTGATACGAAATGAATGTTGTCTTTTAGATTAACTAAAACAAGGAAGTCCTTCAGCTATACTACTATTATAAAGCTGAAGAGTATGTTTGTTTGGAGAAAAATTATTTTGTGTTGAATAGTCCATTTATCGAGGAAGGCTATAGGCTATAGTTAAGCAAAAAGACAAAAAAGTGAGAAGTTATCGCTAAGCGAAAATGAAGTAATAGCATGGGCAGGCAATGCGATGCGACAGGGTGGGTCATGGGAACAAAAAATTTCATGCGGACGAAGGCGCGGGCAGAAGCTAGTTTCTTATAAACAGTATCCTCTTTTACAACAAGTCGCCAAAGTCGGATACAGAACTTAGTGATGGAAAGTTGAAATCCACATCAAACATGTCCTTATCAAAAAAGCATTGTATAAAGTTTGGCAATTATGCATGTGTGGCTTCCCTAGTACCTTATTAACGGCATAATTAGGTAAATGTCTGTAACTGCTCCCAATTTACAATGTTTTTATTTTATTTGTTACATACATCTTCGACATAATCTGCCTATTATTTCACATGATATATCTATTATTCTAATTTCAACTCAATGGGTTTAGTGAACAGGATATCAATTCAGTTATGTTACAGTTGTAATGGCAATCGTGTAATTTGGTTTAAATAGGTTTTTATTTTCATTAATTTTTTAAACTTTTACTGTATAAAAGTTCTATAAAATTCTTTTACATTTTGTGAGAATGTTGTAGGCCTTTCTATCTTGTTAAGTGGGTACCTGGTACTTATTAGCAGGCCTACACTCTCCTCACATATCTTGCTGTTACCATTGAAATTTGAAAACATTGTAAAAGACAATTATTTTTAAAAGAGTAACCATGGAATTTCTTGCCAGATCGTGGTTTTTTTTTTATCTTAGCAGATTGGTACCATGCATCTAGCTTCTGATGTTTCTGTGCCCATGTAGGTTTAGGTGAAAGAATTTTTTAAGTTTTTTGTCTTCTGGGACCTAAACTAGGAAAATAAAAAAATATAAATCAACAGTACTTACTATTGTTATAACGTTTGCCTTTAGAGGATAACTAGTCACTTCAAATCTGGGAGAATCATGTTTAATTCGATTAGTTTTCTTTTTTGATATCCTGAAATGGGGTATAGCAATTAATTAAAGAAAATTTGTGATTGAAATTCGATTGCAATTTTAATAAAGATTAAATTATGATAATAACCATTCATAATATACAGGCATAGTTAAATGTTTGTAGAATTACTGTAACCGAACCGTAACTCTAAAATTATTTCAAGTTCCACGTTCTGTTCTATTTTAACTTCAACTCTTCATTTGTGGCTTTTGAGGAAAACATACAACAATTATGTCAATATCGAGTAGATACTATGTTTTGATAGACCATCAAACGCTGGGATGCTGGGATCAGTCAATGGTTTTTTGAATAGGTACATGAATACAAATTACAAAAAAATGTAAACAGCAGAGCAGCACGATTTGATGATCTTGGGATGATTAGTTAGTTAGGTGTCAAATCTGTCAATGTCAGATTGTCAGTTTTTTTTTTATAGTTTTATGGCCTGGTTGCAAAGACCTTTTAGCCAAAAGATTGTCAGTTCTCAGCAGTCAGTCCACAGAGTCAGTCGGACTGGACCATAATGTACATACTAACTAAATTAGACTGGACCAAGGACTAATTCCATAGACTGGACTAACCAGACTGGACTGAACTAACTGACTAGGTAAAATAACTGTGAACGGACTGTAATAGTACTCACAACATAAGACTGTGAGTGCTAGGACCATGCTGTGCCTAACTTGCAAGTAGTATATTACCATGGAAGTAGTAAAAACCATTCCGATAAACGTGAATGCATCGCAAGCCCTTGCGAGAAATCGTCTCAACGCCAAACGCACTATCCATACCTATGAATGTGTGATGGTTTGGCAAGCGTGTGAAGCCGGCATTAGCAATATCCAAACTGACGGTGAAATCAGGATAGAACACTGACCTGCCGATCGATTCTGTAAAAATCTCACCGTGAAAACTTAGGTGATGTGAGTTTGTTTTTGCTTGGAATTGACACTATTGACAGCTCACTCCGCACTCACTTCACCTTAGTTTTCACGGTGAGATGGTTACAGAATCGCACTGCTGTTTTTTTACAAGTACGCATGATATAGGTCAGTGGATTAGAAGGATTGAGTGACACTTAAGACGACCCACTGACCACTTCCTTCAGAAGATAATAGTGTTTTATTTTTCTAATAGCAGCTTCAAAATCGTATGTTACTCCCTGCGTTCCGAGTTGGAAAATAATCGTTTTGAACGTGCTTAAACCCGTACCGAATTAGCGTGAGTGCGATAACGTACGTGCGTGCGTTGTATTATACGGCAATCCACGATTTTTTTCAGAAAATACGGCATAAGGTAGTCTTCTCATTGCTGTATCACAAAATACGGCAATTAACTATAGGTGAAACGAAACGTTTTTCACTAGCTTAATGAATGAAACGAAACGTACACAGGTAATTTTAGGAGCACAGCCGGGAAAATCCCAACTACAACAAACATGAAGTTGTCTTGCGCCTTGATTAATAAAATAATGAATGAAAAGGTTGTAATTGACACCACGTACGCTAGTATGCTCTAGATCAGGGGTGGTCAACCGGTCGATCGCGATTATTAGACTAGTCGATCGTGGCAAGGAAAAAAATATAAATACGTCGAACAGACTTCACAACGTACCTAATCACTAACTGCTGCACGCATCATCTTGTATCATTTTGAAGTGAAAACTTCATTAGCATCGTTGTGACAGATTTATAATCATTACAGTCATCAACACAACTCTCTAAGACCACGTAACTCCAAAGAATGATGATTTCATGAAACAGTTATTCTTTGGAGTTACGCGGTCTGAGTTGTGTAATGTGTTGATGATTTTAATGATTATAATTCTGTAAATACATATTTCTTACGGCCGCGATTCATATATTATTCAACATACAACTTAATACTGACCAGCAAATTCCAAAAAACCTAAAAAAATTGAATTTCGCGGGCTACCCTGGCGCTTTCGACTTATTACGGCAATTTAGTTTTTTTTTTTCCTTAAGGGGAAAGCGGACGGACGGCAGCTCAGATTTTTACGATAGCAACACTGCTTCTCATCTCATGGTCAAAGGTTTTTTTTTCTCATGGTCAAAATCATGGTCAAAGTCAAACAGTCAAACTGATTATTTTGGCCAGAACGAAATGTAGTTCAGTTTTGTGCTATAATATAATATTATTCTACCAAGAAATTTTGCAGTACGTCGTTTCCTTTGGAATTATGAACTTACGAACAAGTTGCTCTGATATTTGTTAAAGTATGGGGGCTTACAGCAAAATATTCAAGGCGTTCAAGAAATATCCTCTCTTACGAGGTATGGCATCTTATAGTATCATCTGGCCTGTTTCTAGTTTAGTACAACAAACATTTGAAGGTAAAACAGTTGGTAAGTACATTATTCTTCATTTCTTTGTCTAGGAAGTTTATTAATTCAACTCTGATGGACTAACCAACATTAAAATACCTAATACTTTCTTAAATTTCAGAAAATTATGATTTGTGGCGCTGTGCTCGATATGGTCTCTATGGGTCCTGCTTTGTTGCTCCTACTTTGTATAGTTGGCTAACAATTGCCAATATAATGTGGCCTGGGAATTCAATAAGAGCGGGTATAATCAAGGTAAAATTATTATAATTTGTAACTTTTCTTCTTCTACTGACCAACCACACAAAAACATACTCTAATGATGCAAGAGTTGTTGAAATGATGTTATTATTTATTACACAATAGTTGCAATGGTTGGTTAAAAAAAAATGTTAATTTAGTTAATCCATATATTTTTCAATCTAATTTATTAATCTAATTCAAATCATGCATGAGTTTATATACCTTTAAGTTACATATTTACTCAGAATGAAAATTATCAATAAAAAAATAAATGTAAAATGTGTTGAAAATATGTAGTTGGTGTTCTTAATAAATACATAAATAATATTGCTATAATATCCTAGATATAATTAATGAATCATAGTTGTTTTACATTAACAACCCAATGGATTATCGCTACTGCCATCTTATAATTATTTTGTTTAGATAATAAGAGAGTAATGTTTATCATAATTGCTTAAAAGGATATTATATACCAATGATTTTATTTCTTTTGTAGACGTTTGTGGAATCACTCACATACGCACCACTCGCAATGTGCAGCTTCTATTTTATTATGAGCTTACTTGAATCAAAGCCTTTTCACGAAGCTGTTGCAGAAGTTGAAGCCAAATTTCTGCCAACTTACAAGGTATATAAACAACACATGTTATGTGTATTTTTATTAAGGCTGTGTGCAGAATATTTCTCATTTTATTGTTTTCTTATACCTATTTCTATATTTCAGATTGGTATCTCCATTTGGCCAGTTATTGCCATGGTTAATTTCTGCCTCATTCCTCCAAGACACAGGGTGCCTTTTATTAGTCTATGTAGTCTTGTGTGGACATGCTACCTTGCATATATGAAACACAAAGATAAAGAAACACTTGTTGCAACATCAAGTGCAAATCCTTTGAAATTAATTAAAGCTAATTTATGATTAGGCAAGAGTTAGCCAATTTATTAGCCAAATTATAAGTTATCTTAGATGGTGTTATTTCATAATAAATTCTAGTTCAATTACTAATCTATACATATATATAAATGAAATTACATTAATTGTTAGTCTTACTAAAACTCGAGAACGGCTGGACCGATTCGGCTAATTTTGGTTTTGAAATATTTATAGAAGTAGAAGGAAGGCTTAGCAGGTGAGAAAATATGAAGAAGTTTAAGGTGAATGGGTAGTTGAGACCGCGAAATTCAAATTTTCTTACGTTTTTTGCAATTTGCAGGTCAGTGTCAGATTGTATCTTGATCAAAATATGATTCGCGACAATAACAGGTACATATTTAGAGAATTATAATCATTAGAATCATTAATATATCTTTCTAAGTTAGATTTCTACCACCAACCACCAATCTCTTATGGAAAAGTGTTAGTGGTACAAATCTAACTTAGAAAGATGTATTATTGATTCTAATGATTATACTTCTCTAAATATGTACCTGCTATTGTCGCGAATCATATTTTGATCAAGATACAACCTGACACTGACCTGCAAATTGCAATAAACGTAAGAAAATTTGAATTTCGCGGTTTCAACTACCCATTCACCGTAAGGGGGAAGCGCTAAGGTAGCCCGCGAAATTCAAATTTTCTTACGTTTTTTGCAATTTGCTGGTCAGCATTAAGTTGTACGTTGATTAATATATGAATCGCGGCCGTAAGAAATATGTGTTTACAGAATTATAATCATTAAAGTCATCAACACAACTCTCTAAGACCACGTAAGTCCAAAGAATGATGATTTCATGAAACAGTTATTCTTGGGACTTACGTGGTATTTCGCGGGCTGTATGTACCTGTCAAACAGGGTGCGTTCAGAAATTAATAATATGGAGGTAATAAGATTGTATAGTTTGATTTATACAATTGTTTAGTATGTCCTTTACTCTGTTATTTTGTTTCTATTTTAGTTTATTATCAAGACAGAGATTTTTAAGTAACTTGATAATATCAAGCTACATAAAAAATGTCTGTCTTGAAATAATATAATAAAAGATATAGTGTATCTTTCTAAGTTTAGCACTGACCTCTATCAGGTACACTGGACTAACGATACTCTACGAAATGACAGTTGTTTTTGTGCCGAAAAGCGCCCCGCTCGAGGTCTTCAGGAACTAAAATTGGCACGATCTTTCAAATGGAAGTTGAGTTGTTTGGTCCGTCTCTGATGATTTAGGTCTAAATTGAGAAAAAATACTTTTTTGTGTATTTTGTGTTTATGATATTTAGAACTTTTTTATTATGAAAGCATGCGCCTTTTGTAAAAGTCTCTATCAAAAAGGCAGCGGAATAACCGGAATAACAAGTAAGTGAATTTCATGATTCTAAATGTTTCGATTGCTTGTGTGAGCATTTTTAATACTATTTTATATTTAGAATAAATGTTTTCATTAATATCTCATATTTAAGTGTAATGCGGGGCCCGTGGCGGCCGTGGCTAAATAATAACAGTCGCACGCGTCGATCGATCAGGTTAAGCTATATATTTTAAACAGTGGCACGAGATGGGGCTTCATCGTAGGTACGTGAAAGGCCAATCGAAGTCTATCATAACTTTCTTTTTGACTTAAATGACATCGAAAGTCATAAAAAAACATTACGAAAATTTTCTCAGACAATTTTCAATTTGCCGCCAAATCGTAAACAAATGACAAACACACAATAATATATAGGCAAAGAGTTCCATCTTCAAAATTTGAATTTATTTTTTTATTATATCGTTTACAAATGCGGCTGCCCCATTTCAAAACCTAGTAAGGACTTAAAATGAAATTTTACAGGAGAGCGCATAAACGTAATATTGGTCAGCCTATGGAATGTATTTTTTTAATTAAGTAGTTAAAGTGACTTACTAGGTTTTAAATGGGTGACCATTTAAAACCTAGTAAGTTACTTTAGGGAGTGAAAGGTGCACTTACTAGGTATCGATGCTTAAATATATCACCTTTTATGTAAGTTTAAAATGCTGGTGTTTTGTATTTGGTAGTGACCTTCTAGGTTAGCAAGATTATGCAATAAAACGATTTTTGTAAAAAGTGTCCCTTACTAGGTTTTTCTCTATATCATGTAAGATTTGTTCCATGAGCACTTTTCCATAAGAGATTTGTTCTTAAGGAGGATCATCCGATCTGCTCTTGGCCATTTTCCTGTTAGATGGCGCTGAAGTCAACATTTTTAGTTTTTTTTGTTTTATGTGTAATTGGCACATTAGTAAGTCGTAGAAGTAGAAGTCGCGGTTATTGGACATTATACTTTATTGAATTTGGTCATAGAATTGCCTCAAAATCCACACAATTCGACACAAAGGTCCGAAATAAAATCTACCATTGAATACAGGTCGTTTACACACACAGAGGTAAGCGAGTATTTCCATACGTTTACAAGAATAGACTACTAGGTGGCGTGTATTTAAAAAAATGAGCCGCCTGCTACGATATGATAGAAAAAAATGAATAATGCGTTCCTGGCGAAGCATGTATGGTGTGAATACTGTGCGTACTGCGTAGTACTCGCAACCGGCGTGCGTGTATGACCAGATTTATGAACGTAAACAAGACAAAAGGAGTATGTCAGGTATAGCAGCAGGTGGCGTTCTGTAGTTTCTGCCTACCCCCATGAGAAGAAGGCATGAGTATAATGATAGGATAATAAGTCATATTTAGCTAGGCTGAGAATCAGCACTTTTCGAATGTCAAAATTACAATAGACAGTCCCCCAAAACACCCGCCCTTCACCACTTCCTAGTGCTTTAGCTGAAAAGAAGTGGCGCAACAAACTCCCCAGCAGTTCGGTTACTAAAACTTCAGACTATACAGTTTATAAAGATAGTTTTATTTTATTATCTTACACTAATTCATTATCAAATAAAAATATTTGTAGTGGCACAAATGAAGCCTGATACATGATTAAATTTATAGCATAACCAATTATTACAATAATTACAGAAATTACACATAACACACACAAGAAAAAAACAAAAGATAACAACAAATAAAAAAAATACAATTTAGTATGCAATTACAACCAGAGTGAAAAAAAAAATATTTTATAATGTCAAAGCACTCCTATCAAAGTTTTTAGAAAAATAAAAATCTAAAGTCCAGCTTATTGAGTTCACCAGGTGGTTATACTTACATAATAAAGTATTATTTTACCTTTTCATTTTATAGTAAATACAAATAAAACGTAATGTACAATGATAATGTTGATTCTAAACAAACTACTACAAAAATATAATTATAACAAAAATCGTTTGACTTGTTGATTTCACCATGTGCCGTGACTCTTCTTGTCCACTGCTACAAGGCTGCTGTAAAGAAAAATAACTTTACTTAGTATATATGTTACTTTGGACAAATAATATTTCCCATACATTTCAAATGTAATTTACCATCAATCTCCAAAGCTGCTCTAAAATGAAACTTTACTAGTTGCTCGAATTTCCAACTGATGTTGATGGACAATTTTTCACTAGAATAACATAATAATATATTTTAGACATTGAAATAGATACAATTAATGAAGTAAAAAAAAAAAATTGCCTTGTGTACTGGTACACACGGCTACATAATTAACCAGCCATATATTTCCAGTATAAGCTGATCTCGCATTGTATAGGATTTCCGTTCAATGGGAGGTCACCTTATACTGGAAATTATAACTTGATATCTAGCTGAGTATACATACCATTCAAATCTATACATATAGTATTTTTTTGAACATGTCTCAATATGAGTTCTGGCAGAATACGTAGTTTGCGTGTCGACGACTTCTGTCGTATTCTGTTTTGTTCCTTTCGATTTATGTATTTTTTAATATGTGTCCCTGGACTCTGTGTGGTCTGCTTTTTCCATGCAGTTTCATGCCATTTGTGTCCAGTAGCAAGCGATAATACTGAAAATAGAATATTTTTTACTAGAAAATACCAATAAAATATAAATAGATGATTATGTAACATACAAAGAAACAATACTGTACCATGATAATCAAAGCATTTCTTACTGGTACTTACAATTTCTGACTTATTAAATTTCCATTTGCAGCTGTTTTATTGACATTGCAGTAATAATCCTTGCAGTTTTCATGTATTCCGAATACATGAAGCGGGCTATTTCGTAAATCTGCTGCCATAGCAGCACTCTCACTGCTACACATTATAATTTTCCATGCCACTAGTGTAAGCTTCATCACCTTTGGCTTCAAAATATTTCGCCAAGATCTAAAAAAAGTACAAATATGATGAATACAGAATATGCTTCACTGATATTGAGATGTCAAAACAAATTTGATATATTTATTTACCTTGTATAGTTTTTGATTACATGATTCTTGCATTCAATTTTTGTTATTATGTTCCCATCTCAGACCAAAGTTCCTATACAACACTTTCTCTTTCAAGTTTGCAAATGCAGAGGAGTCTCCGTCTCCAATAACACTCAAATAGCGAAGTTGATGCATTTCTTCACTCACTCTTTTGAAAGCCTTCCACAATAATTTGTGATTCCATTGCTGTAGGCGGTCCAGTAAAATGTTTGCAGCAATTATGTGCTTTCATGTCTGTCTCCTTTTTTCATAATATTGACACAAAACAATATTTGTTTTGAACACCAAGAAATAGACGTTTCTTAGTTTCTTTACCAATAATGCAGGCCTGGAAATGAAAAGCAACACTTGTAAATATTGCACAACAAAAAGTTCATACAGAACCAATTATGTGTTTAGTAAATAAGTATGTAAGGTATCGTAGCAGGTGGCATTCTGTAGTTTCTGCCTACCCCCATGGGAATAAGGCATGAGTTTATGTATGTATGTGTTTAGTAATATATTAACTTACCATACCAGAAGATGAATCAAAGTTATGGCCATATAACCTTTTCAGCCATCCTCCGAACTACATATACAGTAACAAATGGAACACTGTCTGAAGATATGTGACCTTTTTGAATAGCAACTGAACATTCTTCTTCACCAGCAGTTGCAGTATGTATTTTATTACTGCTCTCCGTACAGTGCTTCCACGCTTTACCACACATACTGCACTCTTGAAAAATTCACTTCGAAATCCATCAAGTCTGTCACTAACAAATTCAATTTGTAAAGATTCACACATGTTTCGGTAAATTTCCAATCGGAATGCCCACTCAATTAGGTACATGCTTCTGGTCCACAGTCAATCAAAATGAATTAGTTTCAGGAATAAAGAAAAACAAAAGAATATGTTACTTCTGTACACTCAGTATTTGAATGGAATTGAATAGTATCGAATTTCACAACTGTATGTAATGAGATCGCAGAATTTCGTAGTTGCACTCAAGCATTCTATCTATAGCAGATAGCTAGAAAGAATTGCTATTATTAGATTATTATTATTACATTACAGATGATAAGATACGATTTATAACAAGGTTACGTTCTGAACTCATTACAGAAAAAAAATGGAACAATAAAAATGAAAGTAAAATTTTACTTATCTTTATATTCTTGGTAGAATATTAGACGACGTATAAGAAAAAAAATAAACTTATTAAATTACGTTGTTTATATATGTAAACAATAAATCACGTTTATTAATTTGATGTAAGTAATTCAATCATTTGTTTATTTCTGAACCAATGAATTCAAAAGTCAATGTTCTGAACGCACCCACAACGTAGGTTCATCGCTAGGGTAGGTAGGTATGTATTTCTAGTTTCTACTATACCGCCCAGTGGATCGAAAAAAAAGATTCTCTTACATAGGATTTACAAAAATTTATTATAGGTACCAATAATTAATTTATTCATACGTAATGAATAAGCACGCTTTTTGTCAAGATCGATAGTCATATAGGTTTGTTGTCTTTCAGGTATCATAGTGGGTAAAATAATAATAACAAACTGATTTTTTTATTTTTACCGCCTATTATAACATCGTCCAAATATGTATTTTTAATTCATTCATATCTTTTGAACAGGGAAGTTGGGGGTCAAGGTCAAACATCATGACCTCATTTTCCTCTCGTATAACCTAAAACCACCTAAACCTATCCCAAAGGTTCTGCACATGCGGTGTTTTGCGCGCATGGACGTTGAGATGCTTCGTCAAGATGCGTCAGACCTCAGTTGGGAATCCTTGGCAGCGGCAACAGCTGTAGACGATAAACTGCGCAGTTTCGATCAGACGGTCCTTGCTCTCTACGACAAACATGCTCCTGTTAAGCAGATTAAACTTCGGCGTCCTCCGGCTCCTTGGATGACCACAGGGGTTCGAATGGCGATGAGGCGCAGGGATCGGGCCTTTCGTAAATTTAAAAAGGATCGCAGTGATGAAAATCGCAACTTATTCAAAGCTGCTAGAAATCGGTGTAATCAGATGATACGCAACGCTAAACGCCGCCATATTCTCGAGAACATTTCTTCTTCTTCACCTGCTGATATCTGGAAGTTCCTAGGTACTCTTGGTATCGGCAGGCCACGGCATGTGGATTTTCCTAATACAATTGGCCTTGACGATATCAACCGTCACTTCACAACCACTAGTCATTTGGATTCCCAAATGTTGTCCCAGACGGTTGATTTCATTACTGGCCTAGCGAGTCCCATCATAGAACCATTTCACTTCGCTCCGGTGACCTTGGACGAAATTAAAAAGATCATCCTCTCCATAAAATCCAAGGCTGTGGGCTGTGACGGCATCAGTCGTAGTATGGTCCTTTGGATCCTTGATAGCCTTCTCCCTCCGATTACCCACATCATTAACTTTTCTCTTGATTCCGGACAATTCCCATCCCAGTGGCGTATGGCCTACGTCCACCCACTTCCTAAAATTTCAAACCCCTCCCTACCCAGCCACTTTCGACCCATTTCCATTCTCCCATTCCTGTCTAAAGTGCTTGAGGCCTGTGTACACAAGCAGTTTACGGGGTTTGTTCATCGGAACAACCTCGTAAGCTCCTTTCAATCTGGGTTCAGGCCTGGGCACAGTACAGCGTCCGCTCTCCTTAAAGTGACTGGTGACATTAGAGAAGCGATGGAGGATACCAAAGTTACCGTTTTGGTTTTAATTGATTTCTCCAATGCCTTTAATGCAGTCAGCCACGATATTCTCCTATCTATCCTTTCTCATCTTATGGTTTCGTCCGAGGCTCTGGAATGGTTCTCTTCTTATCTTCGTGGACGTCAGCAGTCGGTTCGCGTTGATCAGAGTTCTTCAAGTTGGCGTGACCTGGATGCTGGTGTTCCACAAGGCGGTATTCTTTCTCCATTGTTATTCTCCATCTTCATCAATTTTATAACTCACTGTCTTCGATGTTCGTATCATCTATATGCTGATGATCTTCAACTGTATACATCTGGGCGGGTAGAAGGTTTGTCGGACGCTATAGCAGATGTAAACCGAGACTTAAATGCTGTCAAGAAGTGGTCTGATAGTTTCGGGGTGTCAGTAAACCCCTCTAAGTGTCAAGCCATCGTAATTGGAAGCTCACGCATGATGGGTAGGGTGACGCCTAGCTCTCTTCCTCCTCTTATGTTCAATGGTACAGTCATACCCATTACCCCTACTGTGAAAGATCTCGGTTTGCATCTTGACTCTACGCTTAGCTGGCAACGCCAGGTCTCTAGTGTTAGCCAAAGGGTCAACGGTACTCTGCGATCCTTGTATCGTCTGAGAAACTTTTTGCCCGCTAAGACGAAAACCATGCTTGTGCAGACCTTAATTTTCCCTATAATCGACTATGGTGACGTGTGCTACTTTGACTTGAACGCGGTTTTGCTGGATAAGCTCGACAGATTGCTCAACAATGGTATCCGCTTCATATTCAACCTCAAGAAATATGACCATGTGTCGAGCTATAGGTCTGAGCTCAAATGGATGTCCATACGCCAAAGAAGAAGTTTGCGCGCTTTGACCACGCTTTTCTCCCTTCTCAACTCTCCCACTCCTCCTTCTTATCTCGTGTCTCACTTCCAATATCTTTGTTCTTCTCACGCTAAGAATCTGCGTTCTTCTAACAATCTTCTCCTACTCTGTCCTTCTCATACTTCTGACTTTGTTCATTCTTCCTTTCATATTCAGTCCATTCTTCTTTGGAATGCACTTCCTCTTGATATCAGGACGGCCACCAGTCGGTATGCATTTAAGCAGAAATTGCAGAGTTATTTTCAAAACAAATAGCGTAGAGTCATCTCATCACCTCTCTCCTTTGAATTTGTGTATTATATATATATTATAAGTATACATTATAGTAAATAGTATGTAAATGTATATAACCTATTTATGTATTTGTGTACCTAGTTTTAATAGATTTTTTTATCATTGTTCCTCTCACACAAAGCACCTGCCATCCAATCTCTTCACCACCCTTGGTTGACTGGTAGAGAATGCCTAAGGCATTAAGTCCGCCTTTGTACCTTTTTGTGCGAAAAGTTTAAATAAATAAATAAATAAACATCAGGTGGCGTTGGTATAAGATCGGCAACAATACCTAAAAGTTTCAGCTTTACAATCCCAGACAAAAAAAGTTATGAGGAAAACAAATTCCATTTTCATACATTTGAAATATACCCATAAAGTAATTTTTAGGGTATAGATAAAAAAAACCCATACCTATTAATTTATTCAATGTTTTAATGTACTCGACAAAACTGTATAGGTACTTGAAACTATCAAATAAACATTTTATTCTTCAAAAATCGTATAACATAGCCCACTGTGCTCTCAGCCGGTTGCCGCGCCGCGAAGCGACTTATCTAACAAACTAAAATAATGTTTGTTTGTCTGAAACTGTTTACAATATGGTAAGTACTTATTCTATTTTGTAGCTAGGTACTTCGATTTTGCAAATGTTTGCAAACTCCTTGGGTTACCGAATTACAATACTTATGTACTTACATAGTTAATTTATTGTTGACCAAAAAATATAGGTAGGTATGTACAATACATTAAAGTTATGATAACCACTGACTTTGTACTTATGTAATTGAGAGATAGGTAAGTATTTAGTAATGTGACGGGATTTCAGCGTCTAAAACTTAACTCACAGGCCAAGTTGCTGTTTCTAAAACCGCCGAAACCTACGTACCTACACACTACCTCCCACTACCTACTACAATGACTTACCTACTTACTTTTATTTTTAAATAAAATTGCGTATCTCGAATCATTATCACTATACCTACAATAAATTGCAATAACATACTAGAAATATTGCAATTAGAATCAATGAAAATGCAAAGCATACAAAATAAAAATAACACGCGAGAAATTCCGCGTGCCAATACTATTGCATACAAGCGAGCTTCAAAATTATATTTTATTACAATAATATCTGTGCCTCCTGTGATAAGTGATATAACTCGAGTTGTACCCTTTTTGTGATTTTCACATGAGCATTATCAAAAAAAAAATACGTCTTTTTTGGTCTAACTCACGTTCTTCTATCTGCTATAGTTTCGGAGATAATTTTGTGCAAAGTGATACAACTATAGGGATTTTGGCAAAAAATTCGTTACAATCGATATTTGTCAAGATGTAACCCCAAAACCGGTCACTTAACACACAATTTTTCGTGCTTTGTGATTTAAATGCTATTGTATTTAACTTCACATTTTATTTTTCAGTTCATTTATCGTGAATTTTGATGTGACTAGAGTAATATCCCTTTAAACTAAATCTTTCGATATGCCTCTAGGATACAAATCGACATGTATCTACAAATCTGAATGTAAGGTATGCTCTTTTTTGTGAAAAGTGATACAACTTGACTTAAATCATTCTACACAAATCTGTTTTTTTATGTGTAAACAGATATAAATGTAGTTGTATCTAAAATTCCAACCAATTGTAAAAACATGGTACAAAATAATAAATGTGCTAAGTGATACAAGTGCAGGTAGCGGGGGTTCGAGGGGGTAATCGGAGGTGCGCGGGACGTAGAGCTGTATTAGCTCACTCGTGAGTCGTGCGCTCCGCCCGCGCAGTGTCACTGCGACTGTAATGGAGTGTGTTCACGTCCGAATGCGCCATGGATCGATGCGTAAGTTGATAGATGTATCATTTTACACGAAATTCAATAATATTGAGATTTTTGTTATTGTATTGAATTAAATCACCTTACACCAAATAACGAAAAGTTGACACAATAAAAATATTATGTTGCTACTGTTGTAAGTATTGTTTTTAAGTAGGAGGTCAAAGTAATTTTCCCTCGTTGTAATAAATCTAGACATTTAATTTTATTATATGATATTATTTAAAGAATACCTATGGTTTTCTTACTCTTTATTTTTTTTTCAGCTTAAATCTCGAATTGATAAAATAATGAAATTGGCTACTAAATCGGATATTGAAGAAAACATTTTGATACCCAGGAAAATGGCTGCGAATCAAGAGAGGAGCAAGAAACGAGCAAAACGGTTGACGGGTCATGGCACCGAGGTCGCTAGTAAAGGCAATAACGTAATTGTATAACACCTTATCAACACTTGAAATATAGCTGTTTAGCTAAATCGTGCATTCAAAACATAAACGGCCGTTTTTGTTACAAATGCACGATTTAGCTAAACAGATATATTTCAAGTGTTGACAATGTGTTATAAAATTACGTTATTGCCTTTTCTACAGTAATAATAGACCACATTTTGTATTTTTGATTCTATTTACGAGTTATGACATTTTTTCGATTGGCGGCGCTAGTGGACTGTAAAAGGCCCCTTAATTAATAGATGGAAAGACTATTTTTTTCTTTACAATGTTAGTCTACCTACAGGTGGACATTTAAAAGGTTTTTAGGTTTAATTAGAGGTTTTTGATTTAATTGTACTTTTAAAAACTATGTGAGATTATCTACCTCTAAAGAAAGTTTAAAGTTTTGTTTTTTTTTTTTGTTATTTTTATAGATTAAAACTTTATTGTGATACTTTGTATTACACTGAGTAGGTCAATTGCTTGCTGTGATAGCTCATCAAAACTGATCTGTGCCATTACTTAGTTTTAAGTTTCAAACTTTTGTTTATGATTATGTTCCTTTTGAGAATACCTAGTTACAATCGTATTGTCAGATTGTGATGATTTGATCTCCATTTAGTTGTATAAGAATTTTGATAAAAATGTGCCTTAACGACTGTATTTTTAGTTTAATAAACGTTGATTTTTTATTTTTCTAAAACTTGTATTTATTTACACATATCACTATCTTTTTTTTTTGAGGGGTACATCTTGACTTACATCATTTAACATATCTTCTGAAAGACTAGGATTTTAGTAAATTGATACAGTTCAACTAAAATATGTAAAGAGGTGACTGATAAGTAAAAAAAAATAAATCTTAAGGGTTATATCTTCATCTTTTGTTTTAGCACATTTTGCTAGAATCATTATTCTAATGAGTTATTAGACGTTTTAACTTGATGTATATCAGTTTACACTAAGACAATTTATTGGTGCAAGCTTGGTGCAACGTAATATAACTGTACAAGTATCATTAATAACTTAATTTTAGCACATAAAAACTAAGTAAAAGTTACAAGTCGCAGGTTTTTCATGAATTACTTCCAAAATTAAATATCTATCAAAAAATCTAAATTATATAGAGAAAGAAAATGTTTTGTTCTACAAAAGAGTGCACTTATATTTTACCTAGCCCACTTAATTAACGAACTAGATTTTTTTTAATCTTGTTTTTGCTGTCCTGTAAAATGACGTTTTTTGACTTGTATCACTTATCACAGGAGGCACAGATATTATGTCGATTGAGTGAAAGAAGAGTGGCAACGTTTTCTTCGTAATTCTTTCAATGTAGTTCAAGGTTGCGAACACAGGTTGGGTGGGACGGCAACGTCGCATAAATCCTCTGTTTCACGACAGAATTCCTTTCGTCGTAATGTTGGCACCAATGGTTTTCATTGAAGGTAAAACAATTCTTCAATGAAAAGCAATCGAGCCAACATTACGGGGAGGAACGAAACGCAAAGCTAAGTGCAGAGGTCGCCACCGGCGACTGTTCTTAACTCCGCCATTACCTACTGTGTTGTTTACTTGAGTCGAGTTTTCTTTCATAAGTTTATCTTAGAAAATGTACTCCTTAATGTCAGTGATTCAGTTAAAAGGTGAATTGCGGAAAAGAAAAGCTTCTGTTAGTGGTAAAAAAGCGGCTTTAATCGAAAGGTCAGTACAAATTAATACAATAAATATTTGTAGGTTATGTTGTTATGATTTTTTTTAAGCAAGTGGTTTTTATACGTTCGTGACTAATAACAAGCTTGTTGTTGTTACAGATTGGAAGCATACGACCGTAATTTTAATTTCGGTGTAGAGGATGCTATTGAAGACGAAGTTTACGCTGCTCCTGCAGCTGAATCTTTCCGGGATATAAATGCTAGCTCTTGTCTACCTCAGTTGACAAAACAGCATATTCAAGCATTTGTTAAAAGGTAATTGTGCATTAAAATCCAGAAATGTATTTCATTCGTATACTTATTCGACTTGTACTTACCAATATTCTACCTATGGTTATGTCCATTGGTATCCATGGGTAGCTCAGTTGGAAGGTACTGTTTAGACATGTTTACTAAATCAAAAAACCTTTTTCAGATTCCAAGCTCAGTTAAAAGGAAGACAGATGTACGAGTCGCGATTTCTTTTGACTGCTCGTGTAGCTGTCGATGGTCATATGACCTTCATTCAGGGTCAGTGTAAAGCTCAGATGAAGAAAATTACTTATGTTGTGAACATAAAACTGAACTCTGATGGTTCAATCGACCAAACTCATTGTGAATGTGCAGTTAAATTAAGACTATTATTAAGATTAATTAAGATTATTATTGACTTATGGCTTGGAAGTAAAAGCATGTGGATTATTTATATCGGAGACTCATCCATTTCTGGGAGCTTCACCCGATGGACTTCTTGGTGAAGAAACAGTAATTGAAGTAAAGTGTCCTTATGTTTCCCCGATATTTTGATATTAGTCCTATTACTGTACCATACCTTGAAGTCAGAGATGGACAATATTTTTTGAAAAAAAGTCACCCATATTATTGCCAAATACAAGGCCAACTGTTTTGTGCAAATAAAAAGTACTGGAATTTAATAATATACACTTTCATCAGTTTGAAAGTTGTATAGTATATATACATATAGAGATGAACCATTTATTTTGGACATGGTAACTGAACTAAGTACATTTTATGAAAATCATTTCAAACCGGCTCTATTAGAAAAAGTTTTGTATAAAAATTATAATAAATTAAAACACAAATGAATATATAAAAATGGTTTTATTTTTTCATAATAGTTTCTCTAAAATTACAACACATAAACATAAAACACACATAAAATATTTTAGAAGCTATGGTGTAAATCATTTTTCAAAATTTTGTAAGTTTTTATTAATCCTATTATACGTTCTATATGGACCCTCTTACTGGCTAACTTACGATCATGTAACACAGTTAGACCAGGAATTTGTGATTTTCCTTTTAAGAAAGTAGGTATGTTAACAGTAATATCTTTTCCAGCAAATAAATATTGAATATTAAACCCTCTATCTGCTAGTATACTGTCACCAGAATCACACTTCTGCAATAAGTTGCTTCGCTCTACTGTTTGCCGATCACTTACTGGATCCACCATAAGCTTCTGAACAATAGGAAAGTAAACCACCTGGAGTCGCTCCGACCAATACTTTTAACGTATTAGAATGCTTATAGCTACTCCACGAAGCTTGTTGAGACACAGGATTTTGTGGCTTTTGCACTTTATTTCAGTCCCATCTAATATTACACGTGTACTACAACTGTACTTTCTAAAACTTTCAGGGGTATAGTATTCAACTAAATCTTGATCAGGCCAAATATTTAATCTACTCCACAATTGATGAATAAAATTAATAAAGGTTATAAAAATATTGGAAACTGTTGTCTGACTTATATTAAAGAATCTGCTTAGTTCAAAGTTACATCTATCTTGCCTAAGTTTAATAATTGTGAGAAAAAACTGATCCTCTGTGGTTATATTGATCACATTACTTCCATAATATTGAATATTGCTAGCCATAGGACTTAAAGTTGAGTAAACAAAATAGAATTTTCTGTAAGACTCAAACCCTGTGTAGAATGAGATGGCTTCATCATCATTCATAAATCTTTTTATGCACCCATATACATGTTCAATGTTCACTTGAGTCCCTTGTTTATTAGTAGGATTATTAATTATATTTTGAGGAAACTGATGAATTCCTTCAATGGTGCTCACTTCAATAGTATCTCCGACATTTTCTATATGACTGGACGTACTTCTCGTTTCGGTGGATGTACTTGGCGTTTCGATGGACGTGAAGAGTTTTCTCCGATTTCTGTTTTCAATGCAAGCTTGTCGTTCTTTGGCTAAAGAAGTTTCAGTTTTCGAAAAAGAAAATATACTTGGTACAGCAGTAGGTACGCTTCAGAAACTTTGCTAGAGGTTCATTCCCTAAAACAACATAAAACACAGTTATAAACAATTTGTTTACCTGGGTATTTAATTAATGTAATTTCAGGGTTTCAGTGTGAAATTACTTACCAGTATATGCACTTATTCCATAGTAATCATCAGATTTAAAATGACTAGAACATAACCTTGACGTATTAGTCGCTTTCCAATATTTTCTTCTAAGGGCTCGTTCCCACAATTTTCGACGCTTAGGATCCTTAGGAAGTATTTCCTAGCATTTGGTTGCAAAAACAAAGGTATTCATGTATATGAATACCTTTGTTTTTGCAACCAAATGCTGAACATTGAGTCATTTCAAGCAAAAAACTATCTTTGTTTACGTTTTATGTATTGGGATTGACAGTTCGGGATAAAAAAGCAGTTTTCTTGTTGCCACATAACAATAATATGTAATAAAGTTGTTTACGTTGGTGAGGTCGTCAGGTCAG
Organism: Luperina testacea; assembly: GCA_927399505.1. Taxonomy (NCBI): domain Eukaryota; kingdom Metazoa; phylum Arthropoda; class Insecta; order Lepidoptera; family Noctuidae; genus Luperina; species Luperina testacea. The sequence goes on from OV656758.1 coordinate 11,710,896, forward strand.
TTTATTAGTTATAAAGTTTTATTTGGTGAACCTGTTCATGAAAGGTAGGAACGGAAATAAATCAATTATTGTACGTATTATATTGATTTAACAGAATTATAATAACGCCTCACGCCATCTAGCTTTCCTATCGCAATCATGGCGCTTCAGTTTAGTTGTCAATATTCACGCACACTACTAAAGCAAGTGTCAAATTTGGTCTGGATTTCACTATCGTTTTCCTCAGTAAATAATGCAAGTTATTTCCTAAAATGGTCGGTCGCGGGGACATTTCATTATAGAAAAGTGATAAAATGATTCGTTTTCAACAAAGGGTGTCTATGTTTAGCGTAAAGCTTCCAAGAAAAATGTATGGACGGCCCATCAGAGGATCCACCTTAAGGTAAAAATCTAACATAGAAAGATGTAATGATTCTAGTGATTATAATTCTGTAAATACGTACCTGTTATAGTTGCGAATCAAATTTTGATCAAGATACAACTTGACACTGACCTGAAAATTGCAAAAAACGTAAGAAATAAATGAATTTCGCGGGCTACAACTGCGCAATCACCTTTCGAGGGCGAAGTTTTTAGAACTGGCCACTCGGCTGTCCCATTTCAAACCGAGATCTTTCACAGTAGGGGTAATGGGTATGACTGTACCATTGAACATAAGAGGAGGAAGAGAGCTAAGCGTCACCCTACCCATCATGCGTGAGCTTCCAATTACGATGGCTTGACACTTAGAGGGGTTTACTGACACCCCGAAACTATCAGACCACTTTTTGACAGCATTTAAGTCTCGGTTTACATCTGCTATAGCGTCCGACAAACCTTCTACCCGCCCAGATGTATACAGTTGAAGATCATCAGCATATAGTTGATACGAACATCGAAGACAGTGAGTTATAAAATTGATGAAGATGGAGAATAACAATGGAGAAAGAATACCGCCTTGTGGAACACCAGCATCCAGGTCACGCCAACTTGAAGAACTCTGATCAACGCGAACCGACTGCTGACGTCCACGAAGATAAGAAGAGAACCATTCCAGAGCCTCGGACGAAACCATAAGATGAGAAAGGATAGATAGGAGAATATCGTGGCTGACTGCATTAAAGGCATTGGAGAAATCAATTAAAACCACGGTAACTTTGGTATGGTTAGATATTTAATATCTAACTATTCAGTAATTTCATTGACTCGTGTATTGGCTTGTTGCACTGACGGTGACTTAGAAAATTATTTATACGTCAGGTCAGTGGCTTGTTGTCACTCCACTCACGCATCACAGCAGTGGAAGCGCGCGTGCGCTCGGTGACGCCATCGACGCACCAGAGTGATGGATTAATTAGCATTAGCATTCATTTTTAGTATGCGAATGCTCATTTAGCATTTAGCAAATGAAATGTAGTTGCGAAATTCTGTGAAGTGCGAAGTGAATTAATTTCGCTTCGTATTTCGTTCAAACTATTGATGCACGATAATGCCGCGGTACTCAGCGAGACAGCGGCGGCGTGCGCTCTCCGTCGCACCCACGGGAATACTAAATCTATCTGTTTCACGTGACTTTTAGCAGGTGCATTTGATGCTAAGAATAAGGTTAAGCAATTATTATCTTATTATCTTTGATTTGCTCGTACTTAGGGTCGTATATTGTATGAATGCGTGTGATAATTTAATTCGTTAAATTTATTAGCAGGGTGATGCGAACTGCGAAGAATGGGATTAAGGAAATTATTACCTTATTTTCTTTGATTTGCTCGTATTTAAGGTCGTATATTGAATAAATGCGTGTGATTATTTAATAATAATTTGTGTGACACGTGCGTGACTCGCGTCGTATTGTAATTTATTGTGTCAAAGTTCAGTACGTTTTGGCAAGTGATAGTGAAAGTTTAGTTTTTTTAAATTACATTCTTACGTTACGCTTATTATTGTACTTAAATTGATAATAGTGTGAACTCATTAGTTACCTATCTGTAAATAATAGTAGGTACCTAGTTAAAAGTAGTGAGAAGTGGCTGTGTATAAAAGTGTAAATAATAATTTTAGGTTTTGTATTATAATTATAAATATTTTAGTGTTAGTAGGTACCTAATAAGTATAGGTAAATAAACTTTTGAACGTGAACATGTCTCACCGTAAAAACAAAATTTATATAATTATTTAATATCAATTGTCGTTATATTAGCAAATAGCATAGCAATAGCAGTTAACATGCTAAGACTCAAGAATTCGCATGCTAATGAAATTTATGCGAAATCGCATTAATTACCATCACTCAGAGTGCTACCAACAGTATTGCCATTATAATTATGATTTAGAAGTTGACAAGGAATTTATATTTATGTTGGAAACGTATCCCGCTTTGTGGAACCCCAAAAATAATGGTTATGCAAATAAGTAAGATTTTCGCGATTGATCGTCTAGACATCGCTTCAGTCTTGCTTCAGTGCGTGATCAATTAACAATCATATCAGTCAGATTGAGCGTCTAATGGCAGCCATAGGTCTGTGAGTGCAGTGACTAACTTGTAGCCATGGTAGAAGTCAAACAGTACATTTATTTAACACGTTCAATGCCGCCGACACGCCTAGCGTGTTCTTGCGATTTTCTATAACTACGCCTTGAACACGCCAGGCGTGCCCTAAATGTTTCAGTGATCTTTCGAAAATTAAGCTAAACCGAAAAAAAGACGGAGTTAGAATTTAAGTCTATCGAGGTGCCACTGGACACGCCTAGCGTATCCATGTTTACAAAATGCAGTGCCGCTGACACGCCTGGCGTGTCCGCGTGGCTTTATAGGGCGGCATCGCTATGAACTTCAATAAAATTATGGTGGCAGTGAACGGGGAAGCGCTAAGGTAGCCCGCGAAATTTTCTTACGTTTTTTTTGCAATTTGCTGGTCAGTATTATGTTGTGCAACATGCATACATCGATTAAAATATGATTCGCGGCCGTAACAAATATGTATTTACAGAATCATAACCATTAGAATCAGTAATACAACATTCCAAAATGTCAAGATTAAATCTTGACATTTTGGAATTATACTAACCAAGTAATGAATGACAATTTCAAATAGTCATTCATTACTTGGTCTTAGAGAGTTGTGTTGATGACTTTAATGATTATAATTCTGTAAATACATATTTGTTACGGCCGCGAATCATACCTACATTAATCAACGTACAGACGCCAGCACATCAAGTTACTACAATCTGTCAATTTCTTTAATAGATTTTCAACTTTATCACTAAAGCATAAGGTTCAAAATTGATTGTGAAAATTTGACAGTTTCGGGTAGCTTGATGTGCTGGCGTCCGTACAACTTAATACTGACCGGCACATTGCAAAAAACGTAAAATAAAATGAATTTCGCGGGCTACCCTGGCGCTTTCGCCCTAGAGGAGGAAGTAGTATAAACAATCCGATAAACGTGTGGATGATGAAACGCAACGCTTGCGAGATATATGTTTGAAAAAATAATAATTATAATAATAATGTTTTGCCAGCGTGTGAAGCCGGCATTACAAATATCCAAACTGACGCGTGACAGTGAAATCATCAGATTAGGATTGTGTAAAATTGACCTGTATTATACAAGTGATAGAGGTCAGTGGTAAAAATTCTTTTAAAAGTTTTTACCCCACTGCGCCAGAAGGAGGGTTATGTTTTTCAAGTGTAAGTATGTATATTTCTTTGGCACGCTCTGTAGCCTAAACGGCTTTATTGATTTCAGCTTGAGAGGTGCCGTTAGATTCGTCTTAATTTGTGAGAGTGAGTGACACTAGGTATAATGTATATTAAAATTGAAAAAAAATAAAATGGCCGATTTTTGGCGCCTTAATGTCTTCAAATTTTTTTTATTTTCACAAAACCTATTGAGTGGGGTATCAAAAATAATCTTTTAAATATGTAAACTAAAAAGCTGGATATAAAAAAAGTAATTAAATAACTAAAAAACCCGACTGCGGTAAAAATCGGTTGTCTGTAAAGTCGGTTTACTGACGATAGTTGAACGTGACAACGACATAAGAAAATACTGATGGAATAGTTGCATTGCATTTGTATTAATTCGCTTGCACTTCAAGCCGCCATGGAACGCTACAGAGCGAGGCCGCGAGGTAACGCTACATGAGTCATGTTTTTTTCGTGAGTGCAGCCAGCTTCATCGATTTATTAGACGTTGTCACGTCAAAAACTTAAAAAAGAATTGAGTTTTAAAATATAAAAATGGAATGGGTCCCGACTGCTTCAACTTTTATTTAATGTTGTTTTTTATGTAATGTTGTTTTTAGCTTTTCAGTTTTTTTAACTTAAGTTTTTTTCCTGCAATCGGGTTTTTTAGTTTTTTGAATTACTTTTTTGTGATGTTTGTTTTTGTAACGGTAGCTCAAACATCTAATGTTTATTTCTGTCAGCTGTTTCTTGTCAAATGTCAATGTCACTTTACTTCCCACAGTAGGTACAGCAGACTGGTCTGTTTCTCGCTTATGGTCAAAACTCTTCAAATTGTTATAGAAACTACAATTATAGACTAGAACCAAATGTAGTTCAGTTTTGTGTAGAAGCGTTTGGTTGTACTTTCACCAACTTTATTTATAGGTGCTATATTGGCATTCTACCAGAAAATTTCTCAGTGCGACGTTTCCGTATATCTCTTCTGCAGTGGTTTTAGAATTATGAACTTACATAAGAACAATTCGGTCTGCTATTTCATAGAGTATGGGTGCCTACAGCAAATTTTTCAATGCTTTCAAAAAATATCCTCTCTTACGAGGAATGGCATCTTATAGCATTATCTGGCCTAGTTCTAGTTTAATACAACAAACCTTTGAAGGAAAAACACTTGGTAAGTACATTATTCTTAATTTTGTTGTATAGGAAGGGTATCAATTTAACTCCGATGGACTAACCAACATTAAAATAATCCTTTCTTAAATTACAGAAAATTATGATTTGTGGCGCTGTGCTCGATATGGTCTCTATGGGTCCTGCTATGTTGCTCCTACTTTGTATAGTTGGCTAACAATTGCCAATATAATGTGGCCTGGGAATACAATAAAAGCTGGTATAATTAAGGTAAAATTATAATTACTACTACTATACCTGTTCTCCTTCTACTAACCAACCACACAAAAACATGCTGTAATGACGCAAAGTTGTTGTATTGATATATATTACACAATAATTGTACTGGTTGCTTTTAATAATATTGCTCATCTTGGATAATTATTGAATCATAGTTATTTTACATGAACACCCCAGTGGACTTTAAGCTACCGTTATCATTATAATTATTTTATTTAGATATTATGAGAGGAATGGTTGGAATATTCACCATAATTTCATGCCCTAAGACGACCCACTGACTGAAAGGACTATCTACCTACTAATATTCTTATTTCTTTTGTAGACATTTGTTGAAACACTCACATACACACCATTGGCAATGTGCAGCTTCTATTTTTTTATGAGCTTACTTGAATCAAAGCCTTTTCACGAAGCTGTTGCAGAAGTTGAAGCCAAATTTCTGCCAACTTATAAGGTAAGTATATGAAAAATAGAAAAATTTTCTAAAGACAGCCTAGATAAAAATACACATAACATTATGTGTATTTTTATTTAGGCTGTGTTTAGAAAATTTTTCTTATTGTTTTCTCATACCTACCTATTTCTATATTTCAGGTTGGTGCCTCCGTTTGGCCAGTCATTGCCATGATTAATTTCTGTCTCATTCCTCCAAGAAACAGGGTGCCTTTTATTAGTGTATGTAGTCTTGTGTGGACATGCTTCCTTGCATATATGAAACACAAAGAAAAAGAAGCAATGGTTGGAACATCAAGTGCAAATCCTATGAAATTCTTGAAAGCTAATTTATGATTAGGAAAAAGTTACCCAATTTATTAGCCAAATTGAATATTTTATAAGACGGTGGTATTATTTATTCTAGTCCAATTATTAATTATTTAATCTCAATTATGTGTGATATTTAAATAGTCCATAGTTGCTTTTCAAAGATCTTGTTATTATTTATACAAACAGTATTTACAAAATACCTATTAAAGTAGTATATTATACAGTACAATAGGTTTAGTTTTGACAAGAACTATTGGGTTAAAACATATTTATAAAAAATAAATATACATATATTGATGAGGTCAATTATGTTGACTATGAAAATATTTATTGCCATAAAACATTGACTCATAAGCAAATCAAAAACCAAAAAGTTTGTCATTGTGAAAAGGAAATAATAAAGTAAGTACCTATAAGTTTTGGTTTTTTTTTTAATTCAAATGAACCCAATAGTTCTGTAGAGATTTGATGTTATGTGATTTTTATACTTAAGTACCTACTTATAATTTTAATACTATTAGTTTCGACATGTTTTCATACAATAAAATTATGTAAGAGACTAGAAACAGGGTGATTAATAAATACATTTCATTTAGATCTACGCAACATAGATTTAAGAAAAAGTGTGATGGGCAATAAAAAACTTATATTGACAATATATTTTCTATGATAATGTGCTTGTTTTCAGTTAAACCATATTCATTCCTATTCAATACCTAACTATTCCTATTCAATACCTAACTATTCCTATTCAATACCTAACTATTCCTATTCAATACCTAACTATTCCTATTCAATGCCTAACTATTCCATAATTTCATTGACATACACCTGTGAGCATGTGCCCACGATTATGTGACTCACGAGTTACACGTGGCGAGCACATAATATTATTATTAGCATGTACCTAACTTGCTAAATAGAGCTGCCACCAGTGCCAACTCTAGATACCTACATAATTGACTGAATACCAGAGCAAAATATTCAATCCCCTCTGACTATAGGTAGCGTGATTGAATTGTCTGAGTTATGTACAGGTACCTAGGTACAGTTGCAGCGTTGGGGTAAAAGAAAGATAAAACTATTTTACAAAAAAAAAACTGACGAAGTAGGTACCAAAAAAAAAATTACAAAATGAAAAATAACTTTAATTTCGGAAGTCGGTGTCGTTGGTTCCGCATTTTCATCATTACAGGTGAGTCTTGGGTTTATCAATACGACGAAGCGCCAGTCGACGGTTTGAGTGTTTCAAAACGAATCAACGCCTACCAAAGTGAAGCGATCTAGAAGCGGGGTGAAGATTTTGATGGCGAGCTTGTTCATTTGACTGGCTACTTGGTGTCAATTCCTTTACGAAACCAAAGAAGCATCAACGATGAATACCTAGTATACTACCAAATGCTTGGCAGAAGTTTTCTCTGTTGTGAGCAACAAGCGATCAACACAGGGCTCGACAACGCGCCTTCGCACACCGCGCTCAAAACGAGGGTCTTCCTGGACAGCACGCCTGTCTAACTCTTGGGTCACCCTCTTTACAGCCCTGACCTAGCACCGTGTGACTTCTTTTTATTCCCAGAAATAAAAAATCTGCTCAATGGGATACAATTTTCGTCGCCGGAAGATGCGCTGTCGGCGTTCAAGCAGGCTGTAAACGAGGTGTCTGCAGCGGACTGGAAAAAGTGTTTCGAAAACTGGTTCAGACACATGAAACTTTGTATAGAGGCTAGTGGAGAGTACTTTGAAAAGATTTAATAAAAAAATATTTACCTATAGAATATTGACCTATAAAACATTTTTTTTTTAATTTTCGCCAAACTTTCTGAGTGTGCCACGTAGGTATGTTAAATTAGTAGGTACCTACAGCGGCATGCGACAACGGGAAGGTACTTTCTTATTTCATCATTTTCAAAACATTTTAAAAGAGTAACGGTGGAGTTTCTTGCCCATTCCAAAAGGTAGTTTTCGTATGGAGACGAAAACTACCTTTTGGAATGGGTGACTACAATCAATTCTATTTGTTGAAATTTCTGACGTTCAAAAGTGCCTTTTATGTGCCTATTTGAAATAAATGCTTTGACTTTGACTTTTCAGTAGTCGGGTTTTAGTTTTTAAACTTATTTTATTCAATTATTTTGGGGTTTATTTCAGTAATAGTCATATTTTTGAAATGTGCTAATTAAGCCCTTTCATTTGATACCCTACAATAAGGCACCATTCCAAAATATTTATTTTTAATTCATTACTTTATGTCCTCTACAGGGCGCTATATTTAATTTAGTGTTACTGTGGGGCAGATGAGGCGGCGTGGCTGTGCGTAGAGCATCAGGCAGATCCAAAAATAAAAGCAGTGTTGTTTGCAAATGTATTGGAGTTATATTTGTCAAAATATCACACATACATTTAATGTCTTTTATTAACGATTCTATCAGATTACAATATAAAAATATTAGACGACGGACAAAACATTCAAGTAGCAAAGATGGACACAAAGCCAAGAAGGAAGTACATAGAGCAATGAACCGGAAACGTCACTTGTCATCTGTCACCTGTCAACGTCAAGTGTTGAGTAAATGTAAAGCATACAAAAATATATTTTAACAGTTACGTCACATAGCCTATAATAACCAGCGGACGGTCAAGACGCTTCTAACGATACCTCATTTGTCAAATTATTATAAGAACTTTTGAAGTTATGAGGGAACAGATGAACATATACATTCCGGTCAAAATCATAACCCTCTTTTTTGCTTTGCCGTAGTTGGGTAAAAATTAGCCTGGTTTTTAACTAAGCCTGATTTTTAGCAACTCGAGCAACAACAAGCGCAACACGTCATGTTCTTAGCTTAGGTAACATTAGCATTTCGGTGACGCGAACCCATAGGATTTTTCCCTACCAAAAATCGCTCAACGCGCATAAAGCAGTTTTTACCTCAAAAAGCCTGAAAAAATATAGAACCTAGGATGTAAGAGCGAGCGAAGCAAACTCGGGAATTTGGGCACCCCACCCGTACGTACCTAATGCGCCTGCCAGACTATGCTCCTTGCGCTGCTCATCGCTATGCTCCTCGCGCTGCCGTGATTTGCCGCGATGTTGCCCTCTCTGCCCACACACTGCTCTACTCGCGCAATTAATCGCGACGCTCCTCACTTGTCATTTGCCTTGGTGAGACAATGGACGTTGAAACGGTGGCAGCGTGCGCGCTATGCATTTTTAGTATAGCTAATTATATTAATGTAGTAAAAAGAAATATACATCGTCGTCGTCGTCCTCGCCAACGGAGATGGTGGATTATTAACACCTTTTCATTTGACCATTCCACGCTTGGCGACGACATAATTTCCAATTTTGCATACGCGTGCGTCTTGAGCGAGCGCTCCATGCAGACTGCGACCGCGCGATTATGTGGCCGGCCACTCGCACTCGTATTGCCGGTCCTTTGACTCGCGCGCAAAAACCGACAAAATAGGGAGCAGTGGGTAGGACGAGGAGCATGACGTGTGGCATGACGTTGCCACACTATGTCTCTGCCTCCTTTCCTCGTTACTTCCCATGCCACTCGTCGAGTGTGTGGCAGGCGCATAAGGTTCGAATGGCTAAGGTAAAAGCCAGATTCCTAACTTGTAACTGCTGTAAAACGAGTATAAGCTTTTCGTCATAACTCGAGCTGCCAAAGTCAAAAAATCAATTTGCCTTTTCCCACCTATGTCGGGGTCGGCATCCAGTCTAACCGAATGCAGCTGAATACCAGTATTTTACATGGAGCAAATCCCTATCTGACCTCCACAATTCTGTCAAAACAAACAAAACTTTCTGCTATTTTCTAAGTTCTCTTTCTGTATCGTATCAAAAGAAAGCAGAACCTAGTCAAGGTAGGGTGGGTATTTTCAGGCTCGCTTTTGCGTTCTACATTCTCTTGATTCTTGAGCTTTTGTTTTAAGAAAATCTAACCTATTCGATAATTCGAGGGTACCTATGCAAAATTTTCGAGATCGCTACGCTCGCTCTTGCATAATTCTGCATTCTCATAGTTGCTTAGCCTTTCCTGTCAACAATGTAACTCGTATTTCTGTTTGAAAATATAAAACAAATCCCAACCTATCCGAGCCGAATTGTTAAAAAATGTCGAGCTCGCTTACCTCGCTCATCTCACCCTTCATCATCTACGGTTCTAATACCTAATATTTATCAAAGAACGCTGCGATCAATTTAGCAGCATTATTGCTGCATCTGCATGTAAAAGCTGCATCCCTGAAATAGCATAAGTAATGTGGAGCTGTACATGTACAGACGCCAGCACATCAAGCTACCCGAAACTGTCAAATTTTCCCAATCAACTTTGAACGTTATGCTTTAGCGATAAAGTTGAATATCTGTTAAAGAAATTTGACAGATTGTAGTAGCTTGATGTGCTGGCGTCTGTACATTAACATAACCCTTTAATTCCCGAAGGGTTATGCAGAGGTTTACCTTTTACTTACACCCACATTTCTCCAGTTATATTTAAGTCCCATTTGATAAAGGGGGCAAGCCTGCCACCAACCGGGCTGAAATCCAGATTACGGGCTGCTTCTGAGAAATTTCTGTTGAAAAAACCTAATAATTAACACTTCACCCGAAAAGGGAATCGAACCCGGGACCTGATGCTCAGCAGTAACGCTTGCGACCACCAACGAGGAGATATACCTCCCTAAACATGTTCCTCGGCACCCGTGGTGCCCCCCAAAATCATGGGCTGCGACCGCACCTGAAGAAAGTTGTTGTAGTACACCTGTTTTAGTAGTCGACAAAGTAACTCCATTTCTGTGAGAAAATTTAAAAGTGGTACAGAATGTCGGTAAGAATTTTCGAAGTTGCTTCGCGCGCATTTGACTTTTCTGAATCCTCAAATGTGTGTATTTCTGTGTTCGCGACAATGTAAATGTCAATAAAAAAATACTCTGAGATTCCTACCTACTCGTTCAAAGTTAAATGTTATTGAGTATTACTTAAATACTCAATACGCACCCTCGTATTGGTCTCAAGTAATAAGTAGGTAATCTCATATCTGTGTCTACAGATACGAGGGTGACACTGAAAGTTCTTAGAAAATCAAAAACTGAACAATTTTTTTATTTATTTATTTACACCACAATTATAACACCTTAAAGTGTATACCAATGAGGGTTTTCTGAAATGACGTTCGCTAGGTGGCAGCACTGGCACGTCAGGTCCAGGCATCTGTCAAAGAGCCTATATTTTCTTTAGTCATGACTGAATGATGAACGAATGAATGAATCGAATGATGAACGTCATCATATATTTTATATTGGAAGACCTCTTGTCACAGTGGTGCCAACTGGTGTCGTAAATTTTCACGAAAACCCTCATTGCTATGTCTATGTACAGAAACCAGCACATCAAGCTACTACAATCTGTCGAATTTATTTAATGCATTTTCAACTTTATCGCTGAAGCATAAGTTTCAAAGTTGATTGAGAACATTTTTGACAGTTTCGGGTAGCTTGATGTGCTGGCGTCTGTACACTCGCGGCGCGAAAGCCCGCGAATGAGGGTTTTCTGAAATGACGTTCGCTAGGTGGCAGCACTGACACGTCAGGTCCAGGCATCTGTCAAAGAGCCTATATTTTCTTAAGTCATGGCTGAATGATGAAAGAATGAATGAATCGAATGATGAACGTCATCTATATTTTATATTGGAAGACCTCTTGTCACAGTGGTGCCAACTGGTGTCGTAAATTTTCACGAAAACCCTCATTCGAATGAAGCTTGAAACGCGAGTGTATAATTTTTTTTTTTTTATTGTTTATTAATTAAGGAACTAAACAAAATACAAACATTAAACATCACAAAAACCTCAATAGGTTTGTCCGGATGTTGAAACACTTTAAGCAATCTTAAAAAAACTAACTTAAAACTTAGTTATTATACTCGTAACACATTGTTTATAAAAAATTGTGAGGTAGTTAGTAAATAACAACCGTAATGAACAAAAAGCGACGAAGACGCTAATCACTTATTGAATGAAAGGTATGTACACAGTATGATGCATTTTTAAAGAGAATTAAAGAATTTTTTGTATTTACTTTTATAGTTATTGTTTGTTATTTCCGATTGGAATTTTGTTGGAACATCATTAATTAGAGTTGGTATTAAATAAGCGTTCGTGGTTACGCGCTTTCTCGTTCGTGCTACACGGCTTTTCCCAATCGACCGCGATGACGGTATTTGGTCCCGCGACAAAATGTTCTCGCTTGGCTCACGGCTCCGCACGAAGCACGAACGCGATTTTGCCCCGATTACTACAATCTAATAACTGAGTCTCATGATGTTCCGCTACTGGACATAGCGTCATAATGTTTGTTAGCGGAATTCGTTAAGGCGAAAGCGCCAGGGTAGCCCGCGAAATTCAATTTTTTTTAGGTTTTTTGGAATTTTCTGGTCAGTATATTAAATTAAGTTGTACGTTGATTAATATATGAATCGCGGCCGTAAGAAATATGTGTTTACAGAATTATAATCATTAAAGTCATCAACACAACTCTCTAAGACCACGTAAGTCCAAAGAATAACTGTTTCATGAAATCATCATTCTTTGGCCGTAGCACACCTGCTACGGCCCTTAGGTAGCGACGAGCGGATGTTTTAAAAAATGATTGGGTTGTGGAACAACGACCGTGTGCTAGCACTGCTTGAATGATATCAAGTAGAGCTCTTGCTTTGGCAGTCTAAACAGAAAGATCACAAAAACAAAAATAAGGTACAATGACGCTTGGATGAGACGCCGACCCCAACGTAGGGTAGTTGTTAGTGAAATTATATCACTAATTATTTTTACTAATCTGTGAACTGCACAGAACATGGTGAACTGTCAGGAGTTTTTGGCGGGATTTCTTCGAGTGAAGTCTAGTTGGCTGTTTTAATTATTCGCAAATTGATTCCTAGTGGATATTGTGATGTAAAATTGGTGTAGTTTTGTATCTCAAGTGTCTGCGCAACTGGACAATATGTGGAATCATTGAAACAGACGCGATCCCGGTAAAATGGAGCTGAGATTTTTTTTGTAGTTTTGGCTACCTCAGCGAAGTTTACCGGGAAACTTGATTCGATACATTTGCTGCCAAATACTCTTAATACATTAGAATGTGTACACCCATATTCTAATGTCATGTTAGACTAAAAAAAAAATAGTAACTGATGACTAGGCAGCATGGTCTCAGACCTTAGCCTTTAAAAAAAAAAAAATGGTGAACTGTCACTGTCATCAGCTGCAGGTTGAACTCAAAAAATAGATCAAAAAGTACTGTGTAGTGTAGAAAACTTCGCGGAATACTGTCTGTGCTCACTGTGCTGTGCTGTAAATTACAATTACACCGATCCGTATTGACGGAAGAGGTGAGTGGGGAAAACAAAAAAGGAGCAACGCGGACATGATTACAAGAAATTATTAAGTATACCTACTAAGTTTAGCGAAGTAAAACAGAATACAATGAATTATTAATAAGAGCTTGCAGTGTATTTACTATGCTTTTGTGTATAAGCTAATAATTCATTATGTCTAGCAATTCATTATTGTTTTCCATTAACAATGAAGGCAAAGTTTACGCCTTGTCAACAAGTGGGTCATGTTGGAGAGAATTCATGTATTTAGGCTTAGAATTCAAAACATTGTCTGCTGTTCCACATTTCCTATGGGCTGTAGGAGGTGACCGACAAATCTACCTCCACGTGCATGGCTTGGAAATACCCATACGAGTCAAAGAAGAGTCCTACGAAAACGAAAGGTGGTTACCACTTGAGGGCTTTAGTGGCAGATTGCTTCCCACGGACAGGTATCATTTTTCTTCTCAAGATGGCACAAAGGACAGAGCAATTGATCGCATTAGGTTACCATCAATGGCCTGGCAATGGGAAGGTGATTGGCAACTTGAACTAACATTAGATGGTCAACCCTTGGATCATGATGGATGGACATATGCAGTAGACTTTCCAGCACAATTCGGCCCCTCAAAACAGTGGAAGTCTTGTGTAAGAAGAAGAAAGTGGATGAGATACAGAAAATTTAGTGCTATGAATTCATGGTGTGCAATTGCTCCTTTACACAAAGATCCAACACAGGAGCCATTCATAGATGTCAGCATTGGTGGTAATCAGATCCCATATGCTTCCCCTGGAACATTGTCGGTTTGGGCTATAACTGCTCATGGGCGTGTTATGTATAGGGCTGGTGTCAGTGCTACCTCTCCTGAAGGATTGAAATGGATTAACATAAGCATTCCTCCTAATTGTGATATTAGACAGATTTCTGTGGGACCTACTGGGTTAGTTTGGGCTCTTTTGTGGACAGGAAGGGCTATTGTTAGAAAAGGCATAACCAAAGACTGTGCCACAGGTGAAGCTTGGATGGAAGTTAAATCTCCTAATGATACTAAACTAGTGTCTCTTTCAGTTGGATTCAATTCCATTTGGGCTGTGAGTTCTGATTTAAGAGTTTGGTTTAGAAAAGGCATAGACGGGATTACAGCTGGCAATTCTGAAGTAGCTGCAATGGGAAGTGGATGGCTAGAAATCACTGGTCATATGAGCTATATTTCAGTTGGCATCAATGATCAAGTGTTTGCTATTGGTGATTCGGATAAGTCTATTTATTGGCGCAGTGGTATCACTCCCGCAGAGCAAACTGGCAAAAGATGGAGAATGGTTCAGGCAAATATGCAACTTAGCCGGACATCTAGCTCAGCAAGTGTTGTGTCTTCAACATCCAATGCCAAACATCACAGTCTCAACATGCTCAATGAAACGACAACAGAGCTTAAATCCAATATAAATCTGCACAATTCCTGGGAAGAGTCACATTCAGCACCAATTGAACATACATTACCTGTGAAACCAAAAGAAGCTCGGCAAAAACGGAATGAACAAATAGACAATATTGATTATACAGGAAAAAGTTATGAAACAACATTAAAGAACCCAAGAGCATGGAGCCCAGTAAGAAGTGTTGGCTCGGTTGTGGGCATGGAGGCTCAGCCGGATAGTGACAGTAGTGTGTTTGATGTTGACTCAGGAATGTTTTTTGATGATGAGATAAGCCAAACTGCTTGGGGTACTTGTGAAACTACATGGGCATTTGTAGAAGCCGGGGCTTGTTCTGTAGATGTAATGCAGGTACCCCACTGGTTTACAGACTCCCATAATGCATTTAATATGGATCTAACTGCTAAATGGCGAATTCAGATTTTGGATTATCTAAAAACTAGAAACAATAATGTAACATTAGATCTATCTAATTATGGTCTAGCTGTGGAAGAAAAAGGTTGGACACGGAGCTGTGAGTCAAGACTAATAAATGCAAATCATTCCAGTGAAGACTGTATATTATCTTTATATTGGCATGACTTAGAAAATATAGGAACCTTGTCTGTTTTTCAACCTGATGGTACAATAAAATTTATTTTGAACCTAGGTGAAGTCACCAGTGTTATAACATCATCAGAACCTGGAAGTCCCAGAATAACTTTGTCTGTTCCAAGTCAAAACAAGAGTCCCATAAAAGTTCAATTCATATCAGAAATGGAACAAGAAGAATGGTTTAACGTTTTAGTTGATATCACATCACAGATCAATGGAGTTACTGGTAAACCATCAGCCAATTCAGTATGGGCAATTGCTAATTCTGGAGATATCCTAAATTGGGATCCCATGCCTGCAAAACTGAATACTGCAAATAATGGTAAATATATTAAGGAGATTCAAGTCTTTGGAAAAGATATAGTATCTGGTTTTACAACACCTTTGCATAACAATTTTCCACCTGGGAGTACATTAAAAATCTTGGGCTGTTTAAATGATGAAATCAACAGATTTCACATTAATTTAGAAGGTCCAGAAATTAAGAAACAGAGACATAAAATTGAGACAGAAGTGACCGAAATACCTTTGCACTTCAATGTGAGATTTGAAGAGAGAGTTGTTGTGTGTAATTCAAAAATATTTGGTAGCTGGGGAGTTGAAGAAAGACATGAATTACCGATGTCTCCAGGGCAAGAGTTTTGTATAACGATTATTTGTGATATCAATGCTTTTAAGATACTGGTAAATGATAAACTTTATTGTTTCTTTGAACATAGACTCAGTCCTAAAACTATTACATCAGTTGCCGTAAAGGGACCTTTAAAACTTTATTCCATGGAATATTCAACAACAAATGCCATAATAGGATCAGAAGAAATGTATTGGCGTATTATAGGGGGCTACTTGCGGCGAGTTGAGTCTTGCCAGAATGGTATCGTTTGGGGGATATCTCATGATCACCGTGTTTGGGTATATACAGGAGGATGGGGAGGAGGTATTCTCAAAGGTAGCCATCTATTTTATTTGACTGTATCAGATACTTATATTTTGTGGAATACATATTGTAGAAACTAAACTTGTCATTTTAGGTATAGGAAGCAAAGAAGGCATTCATTCTATGACAGATACTCAAACTTACTGCGTCTACGAAAACCAGAGATGGAATCCTCTTTCAGGCTACACATCCACTGGCTTGCCTACTGATCGTTACATGTGGAGTGACATCACCGGAAAACACAAAAGAACTCGAGAACATACTAAACTTCTTAATCGTCATTGGCATTGGGTAACTTACAACTGATTTTGATATAAAATTTTAAGTAATACAATGTGTTCACTAGAGGACAAATTTCAAACACGTGTCTCCACCAGAGACTGCGCGAAGTCACCCGACCCCGCACGAAATGTTGAGACATGAGTATGGCGACGTGCGACGTAGCCTGACTTCGCGCGTTAGAGTGCACAGGTCTCAAGATGACGGGACATTTATCTCCTAGCGAGTACATAAGTTCAATTGATTTTTATCATTTTATACCTTATTTAATTGTGACAAACATCTGCTGTCTCCAGATATCCGAATGGATGATCGACTACAACACACCTGGTGGTGTTGATTCTGATGGATGGCAGTACGCAACCGATTTCCCAGCACCCTATCACGGAAAAAAAATATTTACCGATTGCGTCCGTCGACGAAGGTGGTATAGAAAAGCTCAAATTATTACAGAAGGTCCATGGATTCGGGCCGGAAGTACTGCATTGTTAGATATTTCTATATGGGTGAGATTTTAAATTATTGTATGTACTTATAAATATTATGTGTACTATAACACCACTGCCTACCCCTTCGACTTTGGGGGACTCATGAGTGTGATGTTTTGTTATACACATTAAAGACATGTTTCTGATGTGAAGATCACTTACTAGTCACTATAGTGCGATCGTTATAATTATCTGAGTCGTCTGGTCATAAATCTTATTTTTTCTGTCTCACTTGCACTCATTGAACTTATGGAGCGCTATAGTGATGTGTGTAATACATAGTAGCGAGTGGACATCGCTGTCTTGTAATGATGTTAACTATAACGGGTATAAAGACTTAACGAAGCCGAGAGTCACCTGTACTCCCCGTCTTTGTTATAATTTTCTTGTACTGGACCATAACTGGGAACCTTCTGGTTACGGACATATTAAAGGTCAACAAAAAAATTCCAACTTTTACTGAAGTTTTTTTACTGAATTAAGATTTTAATGTTATACTTAACACAACTTTAATTACCTCCACGACCCCTGTACCGTTGCATGCACCCATAAACACAATGTTTTGCGTGTGTTACATTGCCCACTACCGCAAACAGCAAATTTTCACACCAAAAAATTAATAAAAAGTCGTTTCCCAGCAATTATTTTTATGCAATGTTACTAAGTTTGATGTACAGATAGAATGCTTAGTTGACGGCTATGTGATGTGTCTTTTTCAGGGACTTGAAAACGAAATGAATTTCGTTCCGTAACCATTACCTAATGTTATCCTATAATGTTCCAAAATTTGTAACGATACCAAAACCTAAAAATATCAATAACGTTACAAAGAAAAACGTATAGAATATCATTTTCGTAGAACAATATTATAAGTAACGTTATAGGTATCAGTAACATTAAGCTTATCTGCTTGTAATAACGTAACAGGTGAAACGTTACTAGATCATTTTGTAACGTTATTCTTCATACATTTTCGTCTTTTTCGTCATTTTTTATGTCATGAAGTTGCCAAAGCTTAGTATCGAAATTAATAACGTTATTATATCGTTATACTAATAATAACAATATACATATTGATAATAATATTGTTAGTGAACATGATTTCGTCCGTTTCTCAATATCGTTATAGCCAAGGAATTAATTTTGTTACGATCCTGGTGGAAATGATCGGTACTGGAACTACGCGTAACGTTACTTTGAGTAACGTTTCAAGTCCCTGGTCTTTTTGCACCCTGTATAGAGCCATGGGCAATTTAATTGATTTTCAATCAATCAACACAGCTTATCGCAGTCCATTGCAGGACATAGGCCTCTCCCAGACTGCACCACAACACCCTGTCTTCCGTATCCAGTTTGTCCCAGCCACCTTCTTAGGCGTGAATTATACAGAGACGGCGTAAGGTGAAGGCGCGGCGCCGGCGCAGGCATGATGCCGCTTCAAAACGTTTTCATACAAAATGTACGAAGGCGACGTGCCGTGAATTACATTCAAGCGGCGCGGCGGCGGGCGGCGCCTTCACCTTACGCCGTCTCTGTGTAATTCGCGCCTTAGGTTGCCCGTCCTTCTTGCTGGGGGGCGTCCCACACTTCGCTTGCCGATACGCGGTCTCCACTTCAGGAATCTTCGAATTGATTTTATACATATACTAGCGACCCGCCCCGGCTTCGCACGGAAACATTATTATTATTATACATATAAACCTTCCTCTTGAATCACTCTATCTATTAAAAAAAACCGCATCAAAATCCGTTGCGTAGTTTCAAAGATTTAAGCATACAAAGGGACATAGGGACAGAGAAAGCGACTTTGTTTTATACTATGTAGTGATTAGGTATAAGCTTGATTTGATGTGAATGCATGTAGGTGGTTACTCGAATGACTCATAGAACGTGCAAAAGCTGCAAGTTGTTGGCACATTCCTATTGTTACTGACGCTTATGACCACACGACTCACAGATACTGACAAGTATGGCCGTCATTATCTGAGTTGTAAGTATAAACATAATTTATTATGTTAAAATAATTTTTTACTTAAAGGCCAATGGCGACGATGCATCAGTCTGGGCAATTACATTGGCAGGTGACGCCATTTATCGAACTGGAGTTACAGTTACAGCACCCACGGTAGGAATTAAGCAATATTTTATCAGTGTACGGACGCCAGCACATCAACCTACCCGAAACTGTCAGATTTCCCCAATCAACTTTGAACCTTATGCTTTAGTGATAAAGTTGTAAATATATTAAAGAAATTTGACAGAATGTAGTAACTTGATGTGCTGGCGTCTGTACAATCAATCAATTACAGATGTTGCATTTCACAAATACGCGTCAATCATTCCAATTTATACCCGTCCCGCGGTTTCACCCGCATAAGTTTCGATCCCGTGGGAATATCGGGATGCAAAGTAGTCTATGTGTTAATCCAGTGTGTCAGCTACCTCCATACCAAATTTTATCAAAATTAGTCTTAACCGTTTTTGCGTGAAGAAGTAACAAGCACAAACACTCACCAACTTTTCCCCTTTATACAATAACATGTCGCGCGCTCGTATATCGCTATTACTTAATATATCGCTTAGGTCACAATTGATGACCTTGCAGCAAAAGGGAGGCAGATCCAAATTTTTAACGACATCGTAACCGTAAAAAAATCGTCAAAAATTTATTTATTTCCCTTAAAAACTTTAGCAAAATATTTAGGTAAATATGTTTATATTATATTATACCATAGAACTCTTAGACATTAGAGTAACAAATAATTTTTAAAAACCTTTTTTCTTGATACCTGACATTTCTTATACTTGGTCTTGCCTCCCTTTTGCTGCAAGGTCAATTACAATTTTAATACGTTGCAACAAAAGAAAACATTCTGTTTTTTTTTTTTAGGGTGTGCATTGGGAACATGTTAACAACCCTCAATCACTCATAGCAATTAGCACATGCAATAATATAGTTTGGGTAGTTGGCCGTAAAGGAGAACTCTATTACAGAGAAGATATTACTAGAGAGAATCCATCTGGAAGCAATTGGAAGTTGATAGAGACTCCTAAATTTAGCCATCCCTACAACCACAAGTCTGGCGCGGGCGCTAAGGCAGTGTCATTGACCAAATCATCCGCATGGGTGTTACTCTTGAATGGTGCTGTGGCTGTTAGAACGGATATTTCTAGAAATCAGCAGGATGGTAAAGAATGGAAGCATTTAACAGGTAAATATTTAGTACTCTAAAGTCAGAAAACACATAACTTCACACATCAGCATAAAGCTCCTTCTGGCAGACCTATGAGTGATCTGAAATAATTCAGATCACTCATAGGTCTGCCAGAAGGAGCTTTATGCTTATGTGTGAAAAAAAAAACTGCAGTCGGCAGCTACACAAAGCTGTTGTGTAATAATAAGTAATACAACATTAATCAAGTAGTTTTTAAACTATAATGATTTTTAAAATGTTTCCAGAATGTGACTTGACTTTCAAACATGTATCGGCTGAAGAGAATGAGGTATGGGCAGTTACGACAGAAGGAGTTCTTCAGCGCCGAGTCGGTATAACCGCAGATAACGTTGTCGGTTCCACCTGGCAGCCAATATTATCAAGCAGCTTAGCTCACGTGACAGCTAGAGGAGGTTGTTTGCAATGAAATACTTGAATGATCCTTCTGTCCCACGATTAACTGATATTTAACTCGTAAAGGCTTATATCTAACAGGATCTGTATGAATTTATGAGGCTTTTTATGAAGCAGCGAAATTTTACAAAGTATATCTTGAGAAGTTTGGTAAAAGGCTCATAGATATAAGTTAAATCGACTCGGGGTTTTGTTCCGACACGAGCTTACTATGCTACTTCGGAAATTCTCCTATAAGTTATCGATCTCATTTATTTTAAAGATTTTACTGGGAAAAATGCTCAAATTTCCATAATCGTCGTAACTACTAACATTACAACTGACTGGCACAGAGAGCTTCGTTCTGCATAAAACACCATAATTAATGAATAAGAATACCTAAGCTGAGGCACATAGCTGAGGTGAGAATCTGCGATTGCTTTCTCATTTACTAGGTAGGTAGTAAAGTAGATTAGAATTGCGAAACTAAATATAAAATGTTAATTACTTGGTATTTAGTCCTGTATATGCATAAACATAGCTTTGATATTCTTTCTGTAATAAATATACCTGTGTACTAAAATATACGAAAATCATTTTAGTATTCACGAACGGATAAACTATTTACAAATACTTCCAAGCATTCGAGGCACTTATACAATAAGAACATGCACTAGCCCCGCGTCTCTCCAAGAGGGCCTTCCCGACATCGTCATATTTTAACAAATAATTACAGATTACCAATCTTATTACAGAAAACAAAAGCTGAGTTGCCTACCTATATAGACATAGCATTAGATCTAAAGCACCATATTCATTGTAAACAAATCTTAACATTGTTGCAGCATCTTGTTTCTATGTTGTTTGAAACATGTTGCTGGCAGCATGCTGACTTGATGCCACTTTTTCCAGACTGGACAAGGACACTTGAAGTAAATTTTGTTTCCAGCAACATATAAACATATAAAGTTCAAATGAGCAATTCTAAGCAACTGATGCACAAGATTGGTTTACTACGAATACTTAATATTCACTACCGCAGCAAAATGATGCCTATCGAATTGTGAATGATATTGTAGAAACAAATACTCTTGTGATTGTACAAAAACACATGTTGTGTGTTCATGACCGGTTGGTGTAATTACATCTAGAATGTTATATTAATAGTTTTAGTGATTTTTCTAATAATGTATTAAATAGACTGAGCCTATATTTTTTCTTGTTATTTTTAATGTTAGCAACATACTAAGCAACATTCCAAATTACTAAACTTGAATATCCTATTAAGTAATTCGTAAGTGAAAAGATGTTATTATTTTCTAGTCATTGGTGTTTATTATATTAAAACTTATGTAAATCAAATTATACCAAAAATAAAGCTTTCGCTTAGATTACAGAGGGACATATTAAATAATAAAACTGCTATGTATAATGCCTTTTTAATAACTAAAAACCTGGTTTATCTCAATTGAATGAAGTTCTTTCTTAGAGCAAAAGCCATACTAACATTTGTATAAATTATAACTAATGAATTTTTGACTTGTAGATCTATAATTTATGTTATGTCAATATTTTTGCATATTTGCACATGGTTTTTTTTATGTTGTAGTAGTGGCCCTTGTTCTACAATGGAACAACATGTTATTATTTATACTATACGAATTAAACAAAACTATACCACGACATATTATATCATACAATACTATAATATTAGAGCAAATAATCTAGTTCGTATCTCAAATAGTGATTATTTGGATCATTCTGTATTCTTGGGTATCCAGCGACCAACGCGTCTTGTCCTCCTATGTAAAGGGTATTGTATATTTTCCAGTACACGTCGCGAACTTTTCTTGCAGGATGAAATAGTCCCTGAAAAATTATAATTCTTGTACAGTATGTATGAAAAGCTTGTGTTCATGGCGCGATGTTTACTTGCGCCCAAATTTATTGCCAGTCCATGACAATCGGTGTTTTTAGTTTCAAGACCATGAACAGCTACTTTTCTAGTCACTAGCTAAATAACTAGCTGACATATATTATTCGGGGGCAGTACGCCATCAATCAACTTTATCTTTGTTGGCTAAATTGTGGAGGTAGGTAAAGTCGACCTCGTAATAGCGTAACCACTTTTAACAAATACTCCCAGTAAATTTAAACTTCACTAAGGTTGAAACTTATATCCCTGGGTGGATCCCTCCTTAAGGTGAATGAGTGGTAGACCGCGAAATTCAAATTGTCTTACGTTTTTTAAAAGGCCAGTGTCAGGTTGTATCTTGATCAAAATATGATTCGTGACTATAATAGATATGTATATATTTACAGAATTATACTCATTAAAATATCTCTTTAAGTTAGTTTTGTACCATAAGCACTTTTCCATATGAGATTTGTTGTTATGGTACAAATCTAACTTATAAAGTAAAATATGAACTTAGTTACCTACTTTATAACAAAGAGAAAATAGACGAATTTCGACCTTCAGATGGGTGTCGAACCGGAATTAAATAGTTGATATGGGCCTACCACACGCACAAGCTTCACCACAGTTTTTCCATACTTGTCGATAATTATATTTCCATCTCTACAAAACAATTGGTCCAGGCGCCACGGACTATTATAGAAGTCGTTCTGTGACGTCATAAGCGTACGGCTGTCAAGGTCACTTTGGCATAGTGCAGAACTGATCGGGTGAGCGCGCACGCATCCTTCTTTCACTTTGCTTGTAACAGTACTATTCTATTATACTAATAAGTAAACAAATAATGAATGAAGAACTGGATTCGGAAAAACTTTTAAACATTTTACAAGGTGTGGAATCGGATTCGGGAGTATTTTAGGAAAATATTCTGGTCCAGAAGATGATTCTGTGGTATGTCCAACTAGATAATAATAATAACGTTTATTCATTAGAAAGTAAGAATTCAATAAGTGAAATGTTTGGTGAGCCACAAACTAAGCCGTAAGCTTCGCTTGTAGGTATCTTGTGGCTCAGGATTGCGAATTCAACAAAGTTGTAATGGTTACCTTACAGTTTGAGATTATTAAAAGAGTTCAAATAAAATAAAACATTATACCTATTTGTGAGATTCGATTCTGAATGCAAAATAAAAAGAATTGTTTAAGTAAGAAAGACCATAGACCACATCCCTAATCAAAGTTGAATTTAACGTGCTATGAGGACCAAGGACTTGAAGCCAAAGATGTACCTCATTTCTTATAGCTCTAATTGAGTTGTTTGTTTCTTTGATACTTATAATTTATGCTGGTTTTTCTTACTAGGGATACTGTGACATAAAACAAATATGGAAGTATTTCATCATTTTTAGGGTTCCGTAGTCAACTAGGAACCCTTATAGTTTCGCCATGTCTGTCTGTCCGTCTGTCCGTCCTCGCTTAATCTCTGTGACCGTTAGCACTAGAAAGCTGAAATTTGGTACCAATATGTATATCAATCACGCCGACAAAGTGGTAAAATAAAAATTGGAAAAAAATGTTTTATTAGGCTAGCCCCCCTATATGTAAAGCGGGAAGTGATTTGTTTTTTTAATTTGAACCCTAACGTGTGATATATTGTTGGAAAGGTATTTAAAAATGAATAGGGGTTTACTAAAATCATTTTTTGATATTGTCAATAATTTCGGAAATAATCGCTCCAAAAGTAAAAAACAATGTGTCCCCCCCCCCTCTAACTTTTTAACCATAAGTTTAGAAAATATGAAAAAAATCTGGAAAGTAGAACTTTATAAGGACTTTCTAGGAAAATTATTTTGAACTTGATGGAAACAACAGTTTTTGTACAAAAAAGACAAAAAGTTGTACAAAATAATTTCTGGACTAAGTTTGTAGTATAATCGTATATGCAAGCATTTTTTACTAGACTTAAAAGTAAATTGTGACGGACGGGAAACTACGGAACCCTACACTGAGCGTGGCCCGACACGCTCTTGGCCGGTTTTTTTTTTATTTATATTCTATCGATATGACGATACCCTCATCACTACTGTTTACTGTATATTTCGTTATACATTTATAGATTGGCGCCTGTCGAGGCATTGCTTTCTGTGTGCGTTGGCGGTGAAAAGGTCATTCAAATAATTATCAAAGCACTCAATTTGTTAGTGACTCTACAAAATTGGCATCCACAGCAACGTTTTTTTTTCATCAGATATTTTTGGAACAGACTATATTATTATTTATACATGTTAGATATGTTGCCGTGTCTTAAGAAACTGATTTTAATTGTTCATCATATAAACAGCCTATCTATAATGCTCCCACTGCTGGGAAACAGGCCTCCTCTCTGTGAGAGAATGGGCCGTAATCCAACACGCGGGGCCAGTGCGGGTTGGTAGATGTCACATGTCTTTCCACTTTTTACGCATTTTGGCATTCTTCGGCACATGAATAAACAATTTTTCCGAAGTTTTTTTTGACGTATTGGTGCAGTTTGTCATTGCACACCATTTATAATTCATTTTCTTATTAAACAGTAGAAAAAAAGCAGTACCAAAGCACTTGGGAAAGATTTGACTTTTTTTTTTTATTTATTATAAGGACTTTTACACATTGTGTATACCAGTCCCATTATATTTATACCCTAACCACATCTGACTGCCAATAGCTTATACTAAAAAATAATTTAATATTAAAGTTTAATTCGATGCCATTAATTCAAACAGACACTTTGCTACTTTAGAATTGGGTTGACTAAGAGATGGATTGCAAAACCTTGTCAAATACCCTATTTACACAAAGTAAAGCGCCTGTCTTAGTTCGAACCTACGACCTACAACTCGTAAGTCGCGGCCGATACCACTGGGCCACCACTGCTCTCATTATTTTAATAGTAATTAATAGAATGTAAATACACTTACAAAGAACAAACGATACATACCTGTAGAGCGTACTGTAGGATCTTAACGGGACCAAGAGCTACTCTCATGCCTTCCACAGCGTCCATGAATGCTTGCACTAAATGCGGCGAAGTTTCGAAGATGTTCGGCCACACGTGGTTGAGCAGATGCACTAAAGCATCTTCGCATCCAAATCCGTACACGCCCAAAGCCATATGCTTTATGGCAGCACATGCTGTCTGTCGATGCACCAGATCTCTGTTTTCAAATAAAATAAAAATGAGTCGATAATTTAATTGCTTGCTTTTCTATTTTATCATCAAATACTTGAGGAAACAAGACAAACTGTTAAAAATAATTTAGCAGTACCTGTCCATAAGTGCATCTTCTAGCAAAGGACAAACTGCATAAATGTAATCTTTGCCCATTTCTCCAATGTACTCAAATAGGAAAGATAATGATTTCAGCACTCCATTCTGTACATTTAATTCTGGTACCCGATATTCATTCATCAGAGCCGGTAATACTGTGAATGGCGAGCAAGTTTCCGCTACTATGGCGATAGCAACTGTTGTACACACTCTGAAAATAAAAACAAATATTATTAAGGAATTATAATAAATGCATACATATTCAGAATTGTACACTTAATAAAGTTTATTTTCATTACCGATTCTGTCTTTCCTGTACTTTCAAATTGTTGAGCAAAGTCGCTAGCACATCATGGGGACCAATAGCTTTAGCAATATAACCGAAGGTATTTACAGTCGCCCTTCGGATTGCTTTTTTGTGGGCCTTCAGAAGTTCTAGAAGTTCAAAACATATCCTCATCCATTCCCTTGCAGAGACGAACTCGGGTCCTCTGTCTGCAATACGTCCAACCAAATCGATACAATTTTCTTGTACTTTTTCGTGTCTAAAACAGACAACAGAACAACATTATATACAAAGAAAAATAAGCAATACAAAACACTTTCTAACTTTAGGCCACATACCTGTTCTTGAGAATCGGTGTAAGCCTAGGTAGTAGATCTTTAATGGGCGGTGTCATCTTCGTCATACCAATCACATTAACAATAGCTTTTAGAGCGCCCAGAATGGAACCCAGTACTTCTGGGTATTCTTCACCCAAGTATTCATAAAGTACTACGCCAAGATGTCCCATCAATTTTTCCTGTCACATGAATTAATTAATTAAAGGACAATTATCATGAAATAAAAAAGGAGAAAATAAACTCGTAGCATATCAGTATAATACTGACCTCTTGGCAAGTTTTCATGACGACAGCAATACGTGAAATGAGATCGGCAGCTTGTTGACGGACTTTAGCGGATTTATTGTTCATACGCCACAATATTATACCGCAGATCTGTGGCAGGTACGGCTTCACTCGCTTACCCAATTGATTCACTATGGTGCCGAACCCGTTCAACATTACTACGTCCTGTAAAACGTAATATAATTTTTAATAGTAATAAATTATTATACAATCGAATGCTGAATCGAGACCGTGCCACTTGTCATCGAAATAACTTGAGCAAAACCCATGCATTGGCACAACCAGGCAATACTTTAAATACTCTTACTTCAGTAGTCTGTTCCTGGAATGCGTACAGTATACCGTCGATAAGTGCTTCTTCCAACTTAGAATCAATGTCAGCTGCGCCTAAATTGGCGAGGATTTTTTCAATTGACTCCATCACCATTTTTCTGTATTGCTCGTTGTCATCTTTGAGATCATCCACGATTCTGTTAATTATTTCAGACGCTCCAACCTGTGGAATAATTTACAAATGTTACATAAATAACTAACTGCAAAATAATTACATAAATAAAGTAATATAAAACAAGGAAGAATGCATTGTCTGTACTTATTGAGTTCTTACTTTGTTGGCGATTTCAACAGTAGTGTCTACAAGCTGGCGGTAATTACGTCTATCGAGGGCCATACGGTGGTTCCAGAAATGTTTGAAGAAGTGTGGCAGTATCTCATCCATTATGTACTGCGGCTCCACACCGTCCGTACCGCAACACTGTTTCACTACCTGAAAATCAACACATTATATTAGAAACATGAACATTTATTGGATTTGTCTAAATATCACACTATTTTCTGCATACCTTCAATACAATCTTCTTCATTTCCTCATCTGGGGACTGGAACTCACGAATAAGAATGAGCATCACTTCACGCGTATAATAGTTGGCGTATTCGGCGTCCATGAGCGGGATGAGATAACCGATGGCCTTCAGGAAGGCGGCTAAACCCTTGCCTCGGTGGGTCCTGATACCCTTCCAGAGAGGCTTGAGCACGGAATCGAAGGACTCGATACCGTATGGAGTAGCAGCTTCAGCGAGGGCCGCGCTGGCTAAGGCTGTGATGGTACGCACTTTTTGTTGTTCGTCCACCAATCCTATAATCAATTCAAATATGTATTAACATTTAAGCTTACCCTATAAAGGTGCAAATTGCACTGTAGATTAGCCCTAAAAGGCACACAGTATGACATACAACAAAACTGGAGACAACTAATATTAAAAAAATATGGACTTACCATGTTCAATAATTTCCACTAAAGATTTGAGATGGGGCAATATAGCACAGCCCATAAGAATAGCAATTTGCTGAACAATTTTTATTCCAGTATGTCTAGCTTGCCAAGATTTCTTTGATCTACACACAGCCTTTAAGAACGGAAGAAGAGATGGAATACCTGTAATGAACAGAGTTAAAGTTGTCAAAAAAGAAAAGGCCCGTTTTGACATTTGAGAAAGACCCTAGAATGTAACTTGGAACAAAACTGAAAGAAACAATAAAATAATAATTAATTACATAAAGTGTTTAAAAAAAATACATATATTTTTTTGGCGCGTTAAATAATATCATGGAATATATTGCGAGTATTCTTTAAATAGCGTCTTTTTCAAATAGTGAAAGCACCTACTCAAGCAAACAAAAAGGCTGATTTAGTGGCATGGCTACAAAGACAAGGCGTTGAAGCTGACATGAAATTGTTGAAAGGTGAAATGCTGGAACTGGTAAAAGAAAATAAACCTGCGAAACTCAAATATAAAATTGATGAATTGGCTCTTCAGCATGGGCACAAAGTGATAAGAATGCCTCAGTACCATTGTCAGTACAACGCTATTGAGTTGATCTGGGCTCAAGTCAAAGGATACGCAGCTCGCCACAATATTGATAATAGAATTGTAAATGAAATAATTATATTTACAGGTGACGATAGCTCAACTGACAATTTTGCCTTATCATCCGAAGAAAAATATGATTGAATGAAGATTCAATCACTTTCGCTTTTTTGTGATTGAGTGAATGTTATTGTAACTAAAAATATTAAATTAAAGACAAATTGACCTCTCGTACCATTGTATCATTTCAAAATACCTACAATATTAAAGTTTAAGTTAAATTTTCTAATCAGAACTTTAATCCAATGCACTTTACAATACATAATAAATTGGTCAAATACTCATACAAACTTCAATGGATTTATCGTGAGTATCGAGTCGTATGGTTACTTCACTAGTTACGTCGCGATGACAATTAATGTTAAAACGGGCCTTTTATTTTTTGACAACTTTAGATTAGTATAAATTTCGACATACATATTTATGATAATTTTAGTTTTTTTTTGTATTACTTACCCAAAGCAGATGCGACAACAGCAAAGGCTCTGGCAGTTGTGTTACGAACGTATTCATCAATGTTGTCAATATCAGGCCTCATTGTAGAGATCATAGTAGCTAGACCGGCAGCTTTAGCCAGGTTAGAGATAATCTCTCTACCTTCAACACGTGCGTAGTAATCTTCGTCAATCAACAGAGGTTCAATTACGACAAGGATCTGTAAATAACATATAAATATGAATATTTTCACATTTTACGATATAAATTTTACCAACTAAGTAGTGTCAAAAGAATGGTAATAGATTATGAATATTTTAGCATTTCATTACCATTTTTTGGTTCCACAGGACAATTCTCAAATCTCGGAATTTTTTCACAATGTCTGATGACTTTTAAGCTACGGTCTTATAATCTAAAATTCAGACTTTATACCTTGTGTACGTAGGGACGGACCAAATCATCCAATTTGTAGAGAATTCTATCAATAACTTTGACAAGCAAATGTCTCTCTTGGTCTTCTAAAGTTGGACTCATAAGGAGTGGTAGGATCTGATTAAAAAGGGGTCCCGCGCCGAATTCTCGAGCCTTGTCTGTTATTTGTCGAAGCGCAGCTTTGCACATGGGTGGAGTTCCGTTCTGAAAACAAGTAAAACATTTTTGTATACTAGAGATTCCAAAATATCTTTACTGAATCTTTTATTCTGGCAAAGACGACCGGCAATCTGTTATTATTTGTCGTTTCAGCGTATTATTATTCTTATTCCACAATGCAATAGAAAAATAAACCATACCTTGATTTTTAATAGAAGTTTCATTATCTTCCTCTCTTTGAGTTCTTCTGGGGAGAGAGTGTCCTCGTCGACGTCAATGAGCAGTTTATCAAAGTACTGTGCGTCTTCAGGTTTCATGAAGGGCAGTTGCTGGCTACCCTTGGGCTGCGGGTCGAGCAGGCGCGCGGCGGCGGCGGCCGAGCCTCCCAGTTCCTCCGTCTGCATGAAAAAGCCGATAGGGGTACCACCCAGTGGAGTAGGAGTTGCGGTCAGCTTTCGGGCCGGGGTCCGAATCGGAACATAACCTGGGTAACAATGCATCAAGTTAACAAATTGCTACAGTCGCATGCCGCACTGAATACTATTATCTTGTAAACATGCAGTTTAACGTAGTACACAATCAGCAACTGACAAAATATTTAAGCTCAATCTGGCAGTATATCCAACGGCATGAGACTGTAAAGCCATATTGTCATCATTCATCTGAAAGAAAAATTGAGTATTAAAACGTAGGTATAATATTCTATCATTTCAAATTTGATAACACATGTATTGGACAACACTTAGTTACGTCGATAGCTTTCCACATGTCGTAGGCTTTGTATAATACATGTGTCCTGAAACTAAAGTGGTTATTAATAACTATGTGTAAACCCTTAACATTGTAAGTCTTAAACATAGCAACTTAATTAGCGTAGTCCCACATTAACGTGTACATACCGGCAGGGGGCGGTAAAACCTTGTACCCAGGTGGGAACATGGCATCTAACTCTTCATCAGTGTAAGGACGGTTTCGCTCGTCGATTTCTTTCTCCCAGCGGTAGGCTTGCAGCTGCTCTGGGGTCATCGCGGCCACATGTCCAGGTGTAGGAGTTGCCATTGCCATAGCCTTCATTCCCACTGGTGTTGACTGTAAAACAAAAATGTAAGTAATTATGGTAATTGCGAATCTCGTGTTTTATTTGTTTAATTGCTTTTTATCAGACAGGTTCTTTAATGATATAAAAGAACAACGGTAAAAAACATTACTCACTCCTCCAGGTGTGAACATGGGTGTATGAGGCGTATGAGTGGGCGTCGCGTGTGAAGGCGTGGCGTGCGAGGGCGTGGTGTGTGTGGGCGTAGCATGGGACGGCGTAGGCGTGGCCGCGGCCGGAGTGGCGCCGGGCGTCTCGTCCCAGCGCGAGCGCCGCTTAGTGCCGGGGGTCGGCGTCTCTTGGATAGTGTCCACACCAGTGCCGCGGTCGGTTCGGGGTGTTTCAGCCCAACCACTGTTATGTCCGGGAGTTTCTACACACGAAATTTCATCATTATGTAATCATTTTCGAAAGAGCGAAATTTCAGAACTTTTATAGTAAACATGCAATTATTTTCAACTTTATATAGATTTCTGTGCTATATCTAAGTTAAATATTAACCTACAAAAATATTATAAAGAGGTAAAGTTTGGATGTTACCTGTGGATTCAGTACTGCTCAGCGTTGACTTTACTCGTTGGTTATTTAAAAAAAAATTGTTGTTCAATACATTTTTTTGTAACCAACGAAAAATTTTGAATCATGATTTGAAAATTTTCGTCAATTTCGTCGGTCAACGCTGAGCGGTCCAGAATCATGGACTGAAATCATGGTAACAGATTGTGTGTCGATGTCCCTGCCACCTATATAATATTATCCTGTTAAAAAAGGGCTTTTCGTGGAGAACAAATTTGCAACATAAGTGTACGAAAAACGGTCGAGCGAACGCGTTTCTTACGAACGCTGACTTAACAGTAAGAGATAATTATGCTCTATTAAGAAAAGTTGTTGAGCTTTAACACGATTAGTACCGGGAACCGCTGTTAAAAATGCCTGTAAAAAAAAGTCCGCGATGACATGTCTTTGTGTAAAGGTTAATTCACAAATTAATAAAATGTGATTAAATAAAATATTTAAAATTAATTTAAATCTGTAGGGAGCAATTTAAGTAGGTAATGTTAAATTTTATTATCAAAATAAATCTGCTTATCGAAAGAGAAATTGTATGTAGATAAATATTGCCTTTTACACAACATTTTTTCTAACAAGTAGTTTCGATTTTACGATCGTGTTTTTGCAAAAAAAAAATACGCGTTGACTGAACATTTGCCAATTTCTCGCTTAAAATAATGAGTATTGTCCCCTAAGCGTTTCTAAAACATGCTTAGAAATTAAAAGATATTATCAAGGTTACCGTTATATTTTTGATGTAAGGGGGTGGCGAGGGGGCAAGACGCGAACGAATAAAAAATATAAAAGAACAGGGTGGGTATGTTCGTGAAACTCTCGCATAGCCCAAACTGCTAAAGATAGAATGTCGAATTTTGAAAAGTAGTTGTAAGAAAGGATTTTGCGAAAACCGAAGACTATATAACTACTTGACTGCGCATACAGTGCCCCGACTCGAAAACTATTAGTATTTTGTCGCCTATGTTATAGGCTACGGTACTAGTAACCATTTTCGTTGTGTCCAAGTGTTTAGACCTGTGTGCACGCTAAATTAATACAATTTTTTATAACTTTTTATGCAATTACAGCATCAAAATATCTTCATGCGCGGTGAAGTTGTGTGGGAAACATTCCAAGGCATCTAGTTACAAAAAGGATGGC
The DNA here is from genome assembly GCA_927399505.1 of Luperina testacea. Taxonomy (NCBI): domain Eukaryota; kingdom Metazoa; phylum Arthropoda; class Insecta; order Lepidoptera; family Noctuidae; genus Luperina; species Luperina testacea. Next base: position 11,743,361 of record OV656758.1, read on the forward strand.
ATAACTTTGCGTCGACTGAGGATTGGTAAACAGTACGATAAATTATTTTTGATTTAATCAAATTATGAGCCACCGCAAGGGTCTATTTAAAATGGGGGCTAGGTAAACGAGCACACTCTTAAGTCGTGCGGTTATGTCTTTTGAAAAAGCCTTGTTCTTGTATTAGACAATTCTAATGCATCTATCCCTTCTTTCCCTTTATATGTTTATCCTAAAAAATTGTGCTGTTACCTTCAATAGCTGAAAGTTGATATCGAAAATAATAAAATTAAAATGAATACAATTTTTATTCAATTCACATGCTGTAATAAAATACCTATATACTTTTCCGACTTCAAAAAAAGGAGAAGTTTCTCAGTTCGTCGGTATTTTTTAAAGTATGTTCCGGGATTATTTTGTTCTCTCTGTCCCCGACCAGGACCGATCGGTCCAGTATAATTTTTATGTCGTCAGGCACTGCTAGGACTGGGCATAACACAATTGCGGCGATAAGTTCCTTCTTTGAGGAGTGGCTGGAGAGGCACCACGGCACCAATGTGTAATTGTTGACGTGTATAACTGTCCATAGAACCTCGCGATCTCTCTCAACAGCTCAGGTTTGGCGGATACGATCCTGCCATCATCGGTCTTCAGCTTCGTAAGCTGGCTCTGCCCAATAGACAGGTCTCTAGCAAAGGCCTTGGAGTCTTTATTTCGCTCTATGGCGTCCTTAATACGGTCTGTATTAAAGCGGAGAAGATCACTTTCAAGGACTTAGAGATCCGTCTATTGAGTTGCCGGTAATTTAGCGCATCATCTGAAGACTGCAGGATTATCTCGCGCCTCTCCTTCATGAGCCGTAAAGTAGGATCAGAGAGCTTCTTTTTTGAATTCGTACGACGGGTCTTGAAGATCTTAGACCCGACCGTATGTACAGTTTCCACGATCCCATCGTTATAATCGTCCACGGAGCTCCCGAGGCATTCCAAACGATTCTGAAGTTCGAGCTGAAAGCTCTCAGGGTTTTGGACCTGGATCGGTGCTGGGCGGAGCGTAGACTTCATCAAACGAGATCTTTCCAGCTTGATATTTAAGTTCAATGTGAGGCACATTGAACTTAAATATCAAGCTGGAAAGATACTTAAAGATAATAGATAGATTACCATGCAGTGATGACTTCCGGTTTTCACCGCGTTGATCACCGAGACGTCATTGAATACTTGCTTCTTCTGTGCTCTCGTTTTCTGAAGAAGGAATTCATCATAAAGAGGCCTTCCTTCTCCATAAAACTGGCCAGTAGGTGGCCCCGGTGGTTCCGGCTTCCAAATCGCCCCACTCGCAGCTCATCATCGTTTCATTTACCCAGTTTCGCGTTAAAGTCCCCCATCACAATGGTAAGTGACTTTTAGAGTCATGCTCTGGAATTATCCTCATACATGGTCTCTACCTCATCGTCGAGGCGTGACGAGGTCGGGGCGTAAACCTGTACGACCTTCAGCGAATACCTTTCGGATATTCTGAGTATAAGGTACGCCACCCTGGTCGACACATTCGATCTTCACCACGTTGACGATAAACCCGACCTTCCCGACCTTGGGGCTGCTGGTTGCCCTCCCGGAAATAGAGCAAGTTTTCGGATTTGAGGATTATCGAGTCCTCCCCCTCTCTTCGGACTTCAGATAACCCCACTACGACTACCACAATCACCGAAAACTGGAGCAGGTTATGATGAAGTATTATACTCCGATACGTTCGGTTTTTTAATGACTATTCATATGTAAGTAGGAAAACTTATTTTGTAGACTTATGCAGAAAAACTATAAGTAGCTCATTTTACAGCACCTAAGTATTATAAAACATTCAAGTTTTGGAATCGACCCACACCATCTGTCACTCGATTATAATCGTATGTATAGTAATAAATATTTTTAATGATTGATCAGTAACCTCTGTCTGTTTTGGGCGTCTCATCCCAGCGATTGCGCCTGGAGGCATGTTGCGCTGGAGTGTCTCTGCCGGGCGTGGCGTGTCCTGGGGTGATGTGTCCAGGCGTGGCGTCCCACACACGCGCTGATGGCGTCGCTCCGGGGGTTTCACCACCCCGTCCCGGTGCACTAGGTGTTTCCTCCCAAGCACCCCTCTGTAACAAATAATAATAAATAATTTTTATTTCCTTTAGCAGAGTAGGTATGCGCAGCATTTACAGCGTAAATAATTATACATTTGCCATTAAGAGCCTTAATTACGACGAATTAATTAAATGTTCCATTCTTCAAGCAAATTATCACATTACCTCTTGATCCCAAGATGGTGTGGTTTGAGAGGTTGGCGTGGCTGAAATAGACTTCTTGGCTACTGGAGTGTCTTCAGAGCTCTGGTCCCAGCGGCCCTTGCGCTTAGAAGGCGGTTTTACAGCCTCGCCATTGGATTGAGCCACTGGTTTAAGAGTTCCTTCCCTAGCCCTTTCTAGCAGCTTTTTCCTTAACTGTAAACAAAAAGCAATGGTTTAACATTTCAAATACACTATAGGTGTTAACATAACAACACGAAATAACATAACATCATGCCTATTTTCCTAAATATTTAGGCAGAGGTGTAGGTTAGTAGTTAGTACATCTCAGTTCAAATAAAACGCGTGCAATCGTTAGCTGTATTTAAGAGCGTTTATACAGAAAGTGGGCAACGTCGCAAATAGCTGTCAAATATTTCGCTGTTTAGATTAATTTGTCAATATTACTGTATGAAAATAAGAAATATGGCTAACTAATGAACTAAAATATTGATTATGAAATGCAATAATTAATATCGTAACACCGAATATTTAGTTTTAGATGTAAAAAAAGTATTTGGAAACTTTACAAATGCCTTTTTTACACCTAAAACGGTTACAACATCAAATTCAGTGTTTTAATTGCAATTCATTATTAATATTCTAGTTCATTAGTTAGCCATATTTCTTATTTTCATACAGTAATATTGACAAATTAATCAAAACAGGGAAATATTTGACAGCTGTTTGCGACGTTGCCCACTTTCCGTATACGCGCTCTTAAGAGACTCGTGAAGGAACATTACTTGTTGTTGTGATTTTGTTTTCTTAGCTGCAATAACTTATAGTCATCATTTATTTTCGTTGTTTATATGTATATTTAGTATGTATTTATTTATGTATCTATTATACAGCAGTATATATATATATATATCTATGTATCTATTATAGTATATTATGTTGCACCATTAACAACCCCATTTTTTATATCCACGCATTCACTGTCCATTCCAAGGTTGCCTGGAAGAGATCGCAGAAAGCGATAAGGCCGCCCATTGTATGTTTTGTATTCATAATTGTATTTTTTTTGTTATGTATTTTCTGGTGTACAATAAAGTATATATAAATAAAATAAATAAATACATCCACATTTTGCCAGTTATGTTAACCCCTTAAAATAGGGGAGGATGTAAACTATAAATTATTATAACCTTGTTGATGAAAATATATCAAATGTACTAATTAGTGTTATATACCTCTGTTTCTTCAGCTCGCAAGTACTGCTCTTTCATAATTTCTGTATATGTCCTAGACCCAACATCTGGTGTTTTTCCACCTGAAAAATAAGACAGCATTAAAATTACATGTTGACTACCATTGATGGCTGATCTTCGAGAGTCCCAGAACAATGATGTGGGTGATAACGAGAAGAAGTGAGCTTGAGTCTTGTACGAGAGCATGGCAGCTTACAACAGAAAATTCCTTTGATATAGATCTGAGGTTAAAAGGGCTATCACAATTTTTTCTTGTTTAGAGCGTTTGACTCGAATTTTAATGTGTGATTATGGGTTAACTAAAGCCACAATAGTAAAAAAAATACATGCCCGAGAAAGTTTGATTCCTTCTTTTGGAAGTGTATTAAAATAAATATTCCAGTTTGTTTACATAAAATAGTAAAAAAACTTGTTTCTGCAAAGGCTGTTTCATAAAACTTTACTTTCGGGCATCTCGCGATGCCCTGTTATTAATAATTTATAAAAATGTCCACGGTACAAATGTATCTTCTACTTTTTCATCCATAAATCAATTTATGTTTCATACAGTAATGCACCAAAAATAAAAATGAGATTGATAAACAAATCCAGTAAGGCTACAATGAATTTATCATAGTTATTTTAGAGTGTAATATTTGTGTTATTTATAGTCCTGGTAGCATATTGTAATGTTTTAATGCCTTCACAATTCCAGTGGGAGAGAGAGATAGAGCTATACATGACCTATAGCAGTCTCTTTTTCGGACTGAAATCATGATGGCATTAATACTTCATAATACAGTCCCTGTCTATCAGTAATTCTGTAGAGTCCTGTTTCTATAAATTAATCTAAATAATAACCTTCTGCAAATGGATCCGTGCGCTCTGGAGATATTATCATCCTACGCCTCTTTTGGCGGTACTCATCTTCTCTGTCAGCAATAGTTGGTCTCCTTTTATCAGCAAATGGGTCATAGTCCTTGTCACTCTAGAAAAGAAAAATTCTATGTTACACAAAAAGTATTCACTAAAATAAACATGGAAATGAATGTAAGACTTGTTGATGAAAAATAATAATTTACTAGTATTATTGAATACAGTGTAAACTCTATAAATAGCGAACTTCTATTTCATGAAAAACTCCTTAAAACATAGTAAATGCTAACCAAACAAATTCTATGTTTTAAGCAATAAAACATAGAATTTGTTTGGTGTACATTGTCACCCCTATTGAATCAAGAGAAACTATAATTCGTCGTTAAAACTGTTTTCCTAGGGATCACGCTCTACTCAAGGCTACAATGGGGCCTCATTTAACATCTCTTGCAGGACAGCTAAGTTCAGTAGCTTATGCTATCAGAAAAATCCGTCAATTTACTGATGTAGATACCGCGAGACTAGTCTAGTTTTCTATTTTTATTCTGCAGAAAAGAGCCACCAGAGCCTTATATAATCTCCGCAGGCGCGATTCTCTAAGTGAACTGTTTAAGGAAATTAACATCATCGGTGCCTTGTCAATATATCTACGAAAACATCGTGTATGTAAGGAAAAATTTACATCTTTTTAGTAAAAGAGGTTGTCATAGGAGTGACAGACAGTCCGCTGTGTGGGGCCTGCATGGAGGACGACGAGACAGCGGCATATGTGCATCTAAACTGCCCGGTGGTCGCCACGTATAGGGCAAAGTACTTCGGTAACCCAGGTACCCTGACCGTGAGACGGTCAGTAAAATCAAGGCTTTGCTGGCCTTCCTTCAGGAGCTGGGGTGGATCGAATGATCGATTTTCTTACCCGTACGCAAAATACGCGCATTGACGTGGAGTTGCGGACACCAGCCCATATTAACTATTACCTATTAGTAAAAGAGGTGATGGACATAATTATGGTACTAGAAATAGGTACCTATTAGTTCAACCAGGTTTCAGACTGGCTAAATAGACTCATCTTTTATGGGTTACTGTTTAAAATGTTATAATAAAATTCCTCCCCACATTCTTCAACTGAATGAGACAAAATTCAAGTCTTGTATAAAACGCACACTATGCAGGCAGGCATATGGCCTGCCTGCATATTTTTTTTTATAATATTATAAGTTAGGGGATTACATCGCTGATAAAAATGCCTGGCTCAATGCTGGTCCTGCTCCACATCCACAGCTATTGATTAACACTTGAAAATACTGTTGTAGCTGCTGAAGGTTGTAAGACTATCTTTGCATTGTATAAACTCAATTTCCTTTGTATTGTATAATTGCATAGCACAGAATGCGTGTTCTATGTATGTACTATACCATATGTACCGTTTATCGGGTAATATGTCTTTCATTGACTTGAATGTGCCCTGGCGGCTGATAGTATGTCATGCTCATACAAATGTCTCTCTGACGGTGACAGGGCTGGTCATAACTTAGCTGCCTCTGCTTATTTTTAATTATATTATTTTTGGATTGTTGTTTTGTTAAGTAATATTTGTTGTAATCTGGACACTTTTTACGCATACATCTTTTTTACATCCTTCTCACATATAATTATAAATTCAACATTAATGATGTAACTAATATTTTTGTAAAAATATAATTTAAAAGAGTGTCCATGGAGTTTCTTGCCCGTTCTTCTCCATAGGTACCTACGCTTTGGAATGGGCAACTAGCTTCATATTTTCTGACTGACCGACTTCGTAAATGGTTTAACTGAAATATTATATGCTTTGAGTTTGACCCGTATATCGGAACACTCTTTATAGCGTAGCAAGCACTCTCAATAGCGAAACAATACATCATTATTAAGACCCCAAGAAACTTTAATTTGACTGACCTTTATACGCAATACTGATAATAGTCTAAATATTTCGTAAGTACAATGGAATTTTTATAAATGTGTTCTTTTGTTTGTCATAATTGCCTGACATGTGTTTACTTACTATTATCATCTTATTGATGTGGGTTGTGTATCTTATTCTTAGTTGCTTTCAAATTTTTGAACTGTAAACATGGCCAGTAAATGAAAGACTGTATTGACAAAAAAATTATATTGTTTTTCTTTACTCTCTGTTAAACGAAAACTCTTTATAAAGCAATAAAATACCCATCATTTCAATTTCGCTACATAGAGTTTACATTGTATTTAGGTTCAAACAGTTATTCTGAGGGGTATAAAAGTTTATAATAAGTATTGTCTTAGTTTTGATTGCATTACACAATATCATGAAATGTGATAATAATGAATTGAATACCTGTGCAATATCATTTAACAATGAAGCTGGTGCAGTATATCCTGATCGCTTTTGAGTGATTGGTACATTTTCCACATCATCATCTTCCACTTCATCATTAGCGGCAATCGAGGTCACGTAACCATCATAACGTGATTTCCCTCCTTGCCCCGCATTATCATAAATATCACTATCATAGTAAGTTTCACCTAGAGATACACCTTTATTGGCACCATTCTCCGGTAATTCATTTTTCTTTGCTTGGATTTCTCTTATCTGAGCTTCAATAGCTGAAAAACATAAACAAATGGTTATGTTGTAATTTATTTATTTCAGTAATCAGTAAAAAACGGAAACAAGATAAAACTTTAGTGTACAAAGGTACTGATGATACCTGGTCAAATATTATGTAAAATAAAAACAAACGCAAGGTAGGTTATGATTGTTTATCAGTTAAATAGATTTAATAAATATTAGATAATTGTGTCAATAAATACACTAAATAAATATCAACAAATTTACAAATAAAACTTTGGATCCAGTTTCGATGCATAAAGCTTTAAAATACCAATTTAAGCCTGCAACAAACAAAGTGTGTGGAAGCATTTCATCTTAATCAGTCGAGTTTCCCTGTCCACTCTTCAGTCTTCAGAAGGCGTGGTTATCAATAGCATTGGTCAATCAACAATTAGACATAAACATAAATTCATAAAACATTTTGTTTCTTTGAATTGTAGCATATTCAAGCTATATTGTAATAATCTGTTAAAAAGACGATTAAATTGGAAGATGTAAATTGCAAAATAGGCTGAACACAACACAACAAAATATGGCTACACAACAGAATCGATTAATTACCTTCGTGTGTCCTAGGAATCTTATCCATTATTCAAATGACATCAGAAACAACCACACTAAAATAAATGCAAGTGCAAAAGGGACGCTCTTGCTAAAATTTAACACGAATTTCAACAAAACCACTCACACTCTAGCCATTAAAAGAATTATGGGTTACCATTCCGCAAATTAACAATAGCCTCTCAATAGTTTATTGTCTATGCTAACGTTCATTTATGTAGTATTTATGTATACCTCTATGGACTGTGATTATTGCATGGAATTAGTGTATACTACAGTGTTGTATTATTGGCTGACTTTCTCCTAGTGGCAGTCCTATGGTTCACTGACGAGGTGGCGATCGGGGCTGGTTACAATACAAGTATCCCTTTCCGATTTGATACTTGAGCTATAACCTTGAAGTGGCTGTGCATGATCGGATTCGGTCATAATCAGCGTAATAATTAATTTTATAAACAAATAAACAGAATGTTTATGCGGAAATTCAGACAGAGATAGTGCTGGTGAGGGGCGCGGAAAGTTGAAAGTAAATAATAGTTCAAGGTAACTGGTATAAAAGGGCTGGTGGTAAATTGTAGTACACACGCCCGCACATCAAGCTACCCGAAACTGTCAAATTTTCCCAATCAACTTTGAACCTTATGCTTTAACGATAAAGTTGAAAATCTATTAAAGAAATTTGACAGATTGTAGTAGCCTGATGTGCTGGCGTCTGTACAATCTGATATACCTAATTTTATATCAAAGTCTTCGACACCACCACCTCTATCTACCGCCTCTGTCTAAAGCTGCGGTTTTCTAGAATGTATACATAATGTCCGTAATTTACCGTTGGGTTACGTCACTCAAACGTTATTTATGTAAGTATATTAGTGTGCTTTCCTAGAGCAAGCTCAGTTAAGCAGACGACAACCTGCGAGATGCCATTCCCAAAAAAGTGTTTTCCTAGCACTCTAGGAAAACACTTTTTTGGGAATGGCATCTCGGGAAAAGACTTTACGGTGTCAAAAATGCACTCATTTTTGACACCGTAAAGTCTTTTCCCTACAGGTGCGTTATTATCGGTCGATAATATCGGGAGCGTTATTGCGATAATGCATCCCGATTCCTTGCCACAACAGCTGCGTTTTTATCGTCCGATATATCTAACGTGTGCGTGTAACCTACACTACAGGCCTCTCGCCGACACTACCCCTTTAGGGTATATTATATTCTGTGCACACTACTCGTTACTGCGTTTGTAAAATCGCATGCGTCATAATAAGTCATAATACAAAATGTTCTAAGAACTCATATATTAGAGTTTTACAACATTATATACTTCTATTGGGTTGTTATTATCGCAGCAGTGTATAACTTCATGGCCGTCCTAATACAAAATATACTAAAAACGCATCCGATATTATCGAGCGATAATAACTCGCCTGTAGGGCGTGAATTATACATAGACGGCGTAAGGTGAAGGCGCGGCGCAGGCACGATGCCGCTTCAATACGTTTTCATACAAATTGTACGAAGGTGACGTGTCGGGAATTACACTCAAGCGGCGCGTTGGCGGGCGGCGCGGCGCCTTCGTATATTTTGTATGAAAACGTATTGAAACAGCATCATGCCTGCGCCGCGCCTTCACCTTACGCCGTCTCTCTGTAATTAATGCCTTAGGTAGGGTAAATCTTTGGGCAGCGGAGTTAAAGGCTCCCCCCTTTAAGGCGAAAGCGCCAGGGTAGCCTGCGAAATTCAATTTTTTTTTAGGTTTTTTGCAATTTGCTGGTCAGTATTAAGTTTTACGTTGATTAATATATGAATCGCGGCCGTAACAAATACGTATTTACAGAATTATAATCATTAAAGTCATCAACACAACTCTCTAAGACCACGTAAGTCCAAAGAATAACTGTTTCATGAAATCATCATTCTTTGGACTTACATGGTCTTAGAGAGTTGTGTTGATGACTTTAATGATTATAATTCTGTAAACACATATTTCTTACGGCCGCGATTCATATATTAATCAACGTACAACTTAATACTGACCAGCAAATTCCAAAAAACCTAAAAAAAATTGAATTTCGCGGGCTACCCTGGCGCTTTCGCCTTAAGGCGAAAGCGCCGGGGTAGCCCTGTTTCATGAAATCATCATTCTTTGGACTTACATGGTCTTAGAGAGTTGTGTTGATGACTTTAATGATTATAATTCTGTAAACACATATTTCTTACGGCCGCGATTCATATATTAATCAACGTACAACTTAATACTGACCAGCAAATTCCAAAAAACCTAAAAAAAATTGAATTTCGCGGGCTACCCTGGCATTTTCGCCTTAAGGCGAAAGCGCCAGGGTAGCCCGCGAAATTCAATTTTTTTCCCCCTTAAGGGGGAAGCGCTAAGGTAGCCCGCGAAATTCAAATTTTCTTACGTTTTTTGCAATTTGCTGGTCAGCATTAAGTTGTACGTTGATTAATATATGAATCGCGGCCGTAAGAAATATGTGTTTACAGAATTATAATCATTAAAGTCATCAACACAACTCTCTAAGACCACGTAAGTCCAAAGAATGATGATTTCATGAAACAGTTATTCTTGGGACTTACGTGGTCTTAGAGAGTTGTGTTGATGACTTTAATGATTATAATTCTGTAAACACATATTTCTTACGGCCGCGATTCATATATTAATCAACGTACAACTTAATACTGACCAGCAAATTCCAAAAAACCTAAAAAAAATTGAATTTCGCGGGCTACCCTGCCCCGCTGCACAAAGATTTAAATCGCTAGATTTGCCCTTACCGCACTTAGTCACGCAAAAAAGTGTCCATACTAAGAAGAGTGAGGTACCAAATTGCTAAGCGTACTAGCCTACGGCCGTAAAGTGTGGCCACTATAGCACAGGTAGCTTTGGGCTACGGTTTCCTAGAAGAGCGGTGGCCGCCACACCTCACTCTCTCGTCTCTCGTCTGCTGATACACAATGACGAAATGGCTTGATTGTTACGGAAACCCTATTTAATAACGTGTGAGCTCACTCTTCTCATTATGGAGACTTTTTCGCGTGACTACGGTGAGATCAAATCAAGCGATTTAAATCTTTGGTTTAAATGACAGATTTACATGACGGATGACGGCCGATAAATGACGGGACTCCCTTTCTAGGAATAAAGCATTACGCTCTGTTAGAATATTAGAATGACTAGCTGCGCCCCGCGGTTTCACCCGCGTAAATGTCGATCCCGTGGGAATATCGGGATAAAAAGTAGCCTATATGTTAATCCACCCTGGATTAGTAGTCAGCTACCTCCATACAATTTTTTATCAAAATTGGTCTAGCCATTTAAGCGTGATGAAGTAACAATATGCGTTCTACTTTTTTATTTTATAAGTAGGTATTTTATTTCATTTAAAAACGATGGATTTTAATACCTATTACAGTGTGTCGATTTTACTAGATATATTTTTTAGAAAATCTCTAAATACCATCACGCCCGGAAAAGTTAAAAAATAAAGTGCACCATACACAACCCGACATTTGTCGTCTTTCATCGCGTTTTTTATACTGTTATCAAAAATGTTACTACATTGTAAAAAGAATTCATTTCTCTTTATATTATAATCTGTGGGTATTTCTCTCGCTACTGCAGCTGGGTACGTGCGTGTCCGTCTACAGAAATTTAATTTTAATGCTTTTAATAATAGTTCTTTAATAATTATATTAATTTCTGCACAGGAGAAAACAAAATCGATCCTGGCGACTAAAGGGTAATCTTCCAGATTGATTTGCTACGGTACTTTCGGTGAGTGTTATTGTATTTTGTTAAGACGAGTTCCACGTCAAATGTGCTGGAAGGTGACACGTATTATCAAAATCGGGTTGCCAATTTTTAAGTCTTGATTTTTTTTGCGTATATTTTGATATAATTTCGAAACTAACACCACACAACAATGAATTTATTCATGTTAGGTATGTACTTGTGTCAGTTTTCGTTCATTGTAAGAAATATTGATAATAGCTTGTCGTAACATGCACTCCTCGTACATGTGTTGAAGAGTAAATATAATATCACAGACAGAGGATCATACAGGCTCTCCCTTCTGATTCAGATTCTGTAAATTATATTCCTTATTATCCTTTTCTATAATACAGAGGTTTATAATTTGTCTCAAAGGTACTTTTATCACAATATTAATATTCCTCCATTATATTTAATTCCTTATAAATATACATTTTTCTGTTTTGTCATTTTGGTAGGAAAAAAAAACATGAAATTGGCACCATAATAATCTATCTATTTAGCCCATAATGTCCCATTGCTGGGCTGCTGCTGGGCAAAGGCATGCCTTTTCCACACATTATTGTCTTCTGCCATCCATCATCATCATTTCAGCTCAGAATCACCCATTGCTACCCAGCAGTCAGCAGCAGCAGAAGTATAGCAGAAAAAAGGGATGCCTATGCCCATAGGCCCCCCATATTTCTGCCATACTACCCACTTTTGTGTCTCCCTCATTGAGGTTTTTCCTGCGACTTTGACAATATCCTCTGACATTGCAGGTCATAAATAATATTCAAAGAACCAAAGTAGGTATATGGTCCATATACCTACTTACAAAAAAATCAGACTAGCGGTACTCTAGAGCCCTTTCTAGCTAAATATGTAATCTTGAAATTATTTTATCTATAATTGGAGTTTAGGGTTGACATAAACATGTTTTCCAATTAGAATAAAACATGCTCACAACACAATTGTTTAATAAATATTTTGCTTACTAAAAACAATTTAATTCAATTTGACATAATCATTATATTAGTTTAAACATTTCGATCCAAAAAAGTGTAGCACCAATGATCCCTGTTGAGTTGACAACATGGTAAGTGTTAGAACAATAAAGATAACTTTTTATATTTAGTCTTCTGTGATTAGTAGTGATTTAAAATGTATACTAGCAATCTTTTATAATGTAACATGTGACTATTTTCTCGGATATTATCATTACAGTCAAAATGCTTATCACAAATCCATAATAATTAGCCTATTCCTAGCCCATATTATTATAAGATGTAACTATGACAACTTTTAAAAAAGTAAACAAAGCATGGAAAAAATATCAATACCTACCTTTAGATACTCCAGTAATTACTAAAAATAAAAAACATTTCAAAATGTTTTGGGGAGTTGCACAATGCATGTAATAATTATGTAAACCTATGGTTAGGTTTTGTAAGATTCTTATTATTTGTGTTAGTCTATTGTAAATTTAGCATTTCCAAAAAGTTTTATCCTGGGGATAAGCCCATAATAACTGAGCTTGAAAATAATAAAAGTTTAATTTCTCCCCATCAAGTATTTATAAAATATTAGTTTTGAAAGTTCACTTATCATTTGTGTTTTTAAATATAATTATTGTTTAATTAATTATTTCTTGTATTGTCAGTTAAATTAGAAAGCAAATTTTAGTGCTATTCTTTTGTTTCCTACATTTAAAGGTTTTCATAGTATATAACAAAAAAAAAATAGTATCCTTCATTATACCTACCTTAACAGTTATACAATCCAAGTAATTTTGTATTCAATAATGGTAATAATGAACACACATTTAGAATGAATGGGTTTTGAAACAATTGTTCAAATAAATGATAATGCAAATAAAATTAAATGGCTGGTAGGTATTGTGTGAACTGACTTCATTACAAGTAAAAATGTGTTCTATTTTAATTGTTCAGTACTGTAACGACTTGGCGCGAACAAGGACTGCTGGAGGAGACGAAAATGATGCATCAGCAATCCATGATGGTTGGAGATATGATTCCTGTACACTCTGAGATACCCGTGCATGTTGAGGAGATGAATAATGTGAATGTGACCTACGAGAATAATGCTTCTTACGCGTATGACGATCTGTTTCCGGCGCTGCCGCACTCGCAGCCGCCGGTCCAACGCAGCATTCAGCAAGCTACCAACAAGCTTCGAGTGGGATCGTCACTGCATACCCAGGTAATATTACAGCTTTATTAATGATATTTTACCATATAAGGTCATTATGTTCATTCTTACACATTTAACACCACCTATTGCAATAAGCTCTTAAACATAATATTTGGTAAATACACGTGGACGCCACATGCGTGTTTAAATCTTACGTAATCAGTAATGGCTAGTGATAAGTATAATAAATGTTTTGTAATAATATTTCAGTTCTTTCAGATAATAAAAAGCAAATAAGTTGATAACTTTCATTATTATCGCTAAACAGTTGTGCTTCACTATCATTTGTTAAATAACCACTTCTAGTAAATCTTATAATTTCCAACATTCCAAATCAACCAAGATTACTTATCTTAATCTGATTGTAAAATCAGCCAAATGTTAACCTACTGATAATTTGAGCTGATTAACAACTTAGGTAAACAAATCTTCATCAAAATAAACAAAAATGGTTGCCATTATTTTTTTTAAATTAACATCAAATTATATTTTAGACATATTGAAATAAAAGACACTGTTGTAAAAATCAAAATTTTTGAAGAAGCATTTAATTTCTTTGGATGCATACAATTATCATAATATATTATTTATATACATTCCTAATTTTATTGTTATTACATATAATCAACTCTCCATCATTTCAAGGTTTTCCATGTGCCATATGAAGAGAGGAAATTGGACAATGCTAACACTTTCGGTGAGGGTGAGTCCTTGAGAACCTGTCAATCCATCACTAAGGACACCGGAGCGCACATCGAAATATCTACTAGTAAAGATGGCAGCTTGACTTTCTTGATAACTGGCAAACATAGCGCAGTGCTTGATGCAAGGCGCCTAATCTTGACCCATTTCCAACAACAGGTAAATATAGCCACAATATTAAAATACTTTTCATAATAAGCGCGATTCTAAAAACTTTATTTATTTCATAAACAGGCCAGCAAGCAAATTAATATCCCGAAGGAACATCACCGTTGGATATTAGGAAAGCAAGGCCAAAAGTTGAAAGAGTTGGAAAAAGTGACAGCTACGAAAATCAGTGTACCGGGTATTGCCGATACTAGTGAGACCCTCACTATTACCGGTACTAAGGAGGGCATTGAGAAAGCTGAACATGAGATCCGAGTGTGCTCTGAAGAACAGGTAAACTAACTTATGTACTTGTTGTTACTATCAAATGATTAGTTACGAGAAAATACGTATATGTGAATTAGCTTTATAATATTAGTCGTAATCAGTGCTAACTGTAACTGATTTATTATATTCCAGTCGCGTAAGGCAATGGAGCGCGTCAAGATCCCGAAGATTTACCACCCGTTCATCCAGGGTCCGTACGGCGAGCGTGCGGCTGCGCTTACCGCTGAGACGGGCGCGCGTATCCACATTCCGCCCGCGTCCACCCAAAGCGATGAAATCGTCATTGCTGGCGAGAAAAATGGCGTACTTGCTGCCAAAGCGCAAATTGAGCAAATCTATGAAGACATGGTAAATATTAATATGTATCAAAAAAATCAAACCAAAAAACCTTTTTTCGAAAAAAGGTTTTTGTTTTTTAATGTTTTTGTTATTACCGACTTCCAAAAAACACTACAAAGTGAAAATAACTTTAATTTCGAAGTCGGTGTCTTTGGATCTATATTTTAGTTTATTAAAGTTATTTTTCACAGTAATGTTTTTTTGGAAGTCTGTTGTTTTTTTTTTTTTTGTAAATAGTTTTTATTTTTCACTTTTTAGTAGGAGAGTTTGTCATTTTTCATCTAAGTTACAATAGCCTAATATCAACTCACCAACTTTTACAAAATATTGCTTTTCCTGATGCAGAGATGTTAATTTTTGAGGAGTTCTCCTAGTAAGATCCGGAAGAACTGGAGCTGATTGAGAAGTTACCATCAGCTCCACTTCACCATATGCATTGTGACGAGCATAAATTGCTTAGCAATCACATTTAAGTATCTAATCGAATCGCAACCCGTGAAATACTTATGATTGAGTTGTTCCAATGGCCATCTGTGGTCTTCATCATCAGTTCCACTTCACCAAATTGTGCTTTCCGAGAGCAAATGCATGAGTTATTAGAAAAAATACCCAAATTGCTTTAGGTGTGCTTATAAAATTTGAGGGATTCCCTCAATTTCCATGGGATTCCCTCATCAAATTGTGACTTGGCGAAAGTCGAAAGCATAAACTTAAAAAAAAAAAAAATTTTTCAAATAAAATAAGTGCACAATTGACGGAGAAATTGGTGAACATACATTAAAATTAAAAACCTATATAAAGTCGAACATATAACCTCCTCCTTTTTGGAAGTTGGTTAAAAAATTTGCCTAGTTATTCTCCAAAAATATTTACTCACTTGGTTTTTTTACAGGTAAAGAAATGTTCAACTGTTCGTGTTGAAGTACCCAAATCTCAGCACAAATACGTGATTGGAGCTCGTGGAACGACTATTCAGGAGATTCTGAAGGAAACTGAAGTCTCTGTAGAGATGCCTCCTCCAGACTCTCCTACGGGCACCATCACTCTCCATGGACCTCACAATAAAATTGGCCTGGGTTAGTCAAATTAACTGTTTATTTTTCGTACTAAACTCTATTGAGTGAGGGCTGACAGCTGACAGTGGAGAATGGAAGACTAATCATGTTGCGCCGGCCCCAAGTAACATGGGACAAGGGCGGAAGAAGATAATGAAACTCAATGTTTGAAGTATGAACACAATACTTTTCATCCATTATTAAACACAATTTTTAACCCAACAGCTCTCTCAAAGGTATGCGAAAAAGCGAACTCGGTGAAAACTGCCACTGTGGATGCGCCTACTTGGATCCATAAATACATAATCGGAAAGAACGGCTCTAATATTAAAAAGATAACCCAAGACTTCTCTAAGGTATGATCTATTTTATTAGCTTTATTATAACGAACTTTATTACTTCATTATATTTTGGCATTTGCATAATATCACAAAAGACTATTTATTCTTTTAAAAGGCTGATTATGATGACTTGCTTTTTTAAACTACATTTTGGCACATAGGTACATGTTGACATAACCCATTCTGAAGACAAGGTGAAGATCGATGGTCCCCCAGAGGAAGTGGAACGCGCTCAAGTGGAGCTGGATGACTTTGTGAAGAACTTGCTAGCTACTCTTACCTATGTTGAACTATCAGTTGACCCCAAATTCTTCAAACACATTATTGGAAAGAATGGAACTAACAGTAAGTTATAATTAGTTATCATACGAAAATACTTCGATTTATGCTGCAGATTTAAACTCTAATAAAATTCTTAAATTATTATTTTTTAGTTAATAGACTGAAGGATGAGACTGGGGTAGTTATTAACATTATTGAAAACGAAGGCAACAATATTATTCGCATTGAAGGCAGCCATCAAGGTGTAGCTGACGCTGAAAGAGAATTAAGAGAAATGGTAATGAAATTAGAGAATGAAAGGACAAAGGAAGTCTATGTTGACCATAGATATATTAAATCTCTTATTGGAGTTAGGGGAGAAAAAATAAAGGAACTTCGCGAAAAGTTCGAACGTGTGCTTATTTCTCTACCCGATCAGGGGCAAAAGAGGAGTCCCATTAAGCTAAGAGGTCCCCAGGAAGATATTGAAAAATGCGAAAAGTATCTTCACAAGGTTATAAAAGAAATAGCCGAGTCATCTTTCGTCCAGGAAGTGCCGATTTTCAAACAATTCCACAAGTTTATTATTGGCAAAGGTGGTGCGAATTTGAGGAAAATTCGGGACGAAACTCAAACCGTGATCGATCTTCCAGCAGAAGGAGATGATAGCGATGTTATAACCGTACGAGGTAAACGGGAGAATGTTGAAGAGGCAGTTAAAAGAATTCAGCAAATTCACAACGAAAAAGCGAATGTTGTAACAGAGGAGGTCACGATTGCCCCTAAATACTATAATTCTTTGATTGGGGCTGGTGGAAAACTTATTCATTCCATTATGGAGGAGTGTGGTGGCGTACTGATAAAGTTCCCGCCTGCAGAAAGTGATAGCGACAAAGTGGTTATTAAAGGGCCCATCGAAGATGTTGAGAAAGCCAAGCAACAACTACTTGCGCACGCTTCGGAACGAGAACTGACCTCCCACACCGCTCACGTGCGTGCTAAGCCAGAACACCACAAATTCCTGATCGGCAAAAATGGTGCTAACATTAAGAAAATTCGTGAGCAAACTGGCGCTCGCATTATCTTCCCGACTGAGAAAGACGAAGACAAGGAAGCTATATTTATCATAGGTAAGTTTGTGTGCTGCAATTATAATCTACATACAGTGTAAACTCTTTATAACGTCATCCTTTATAACAATAAACTCCCTGTAACGTTGAAGTGAGCCCAACTTGGTTGGTTTGCGTTAAAACCCACATATTGAAACACTCTTTATAGCGATACGCCATTCTCTATTACGAAAAAATGTGTTCATATTTTTAGACAGTAAATATTTATTATCGGTATTATTGTTTATGTTATGTTATCAGGTAACAAAAGACTTTGAAGCTCCGAAACATCCGAGGTCGGTCTAGCTTTTGTTATCCTTAATTGCCTTAAACACTGCAGTATGACGCATTGTTTTCTCGGAAGTGATGGTCTTCGACCAAGCATACTGGGTATCTATCGTATTATCAGTCGTAAACCTACTTTGAAACTGTTAACATGACCAGTAAACGGAAAGCGATTAGTGTTGACGAAAAAGTTTGTGTGATACTTGTTAATTTGGTTGTTTTTTTGTTCCCTCCATATAACGATAACTCTCTATAACGACAAAAAATGCTCAGTCCCTTGAGTTTCGTTATAAAGAGTTTACACTGTATATACTTACCCCCTTACTAATAAACGTATTATATCAGATGAATAGTTACACACCGATTTTTCTCTTTCAGTCTTCAGTAATTTGACATTCGAAAGAAGAATACAAAGCGTTGTGTAACTATACAGACGCTATACAAAGTTTATTGTTGTTGTTGTTTGTTGGGTTGTTATAAAACTAGCTGACCCGGCGAACATCGTACTGCCTCGGAATCAATAAATACAAATACATAGATATAAGATATTTTTTTTTTCGTGAAATTTTTCCATGTAAATAGTTATTCTGCTATTCGGGGCGGTGACAACAAATCAAAGATCATAAAAATCGGTCCAGTCGTTCTTGAGTTATAAATGGTGTAACTAACCAGACTTTGATTTATTTATATAGATAGATTAATGTCACTTTTCGTGCCATATGTGTGATGTCGATAGTAAACCATTACTTTATGATTATATTCTTAATTCAGGTCGCGAGGAGCAGGTAGAATCAGCTCGCAAGCAGCTAGAAGCAGCAGTAGCAGAGATCAGTAACGTGTCTGAAGGCGAGATGGCGGTGGCGCCGCGTCACCACCGACACTTTGTGGCGCGGCGTGGCGAGGTGCTGCGCCGGATCGCCGACGACTGCGGCGGTGTGCTAATCTCCTTCCCGAGGCAGGGAGTCAACAGCGACCGCGTTGTCCTCAAAGGCCCCAAGGATTGCATAGAAGCAGCTAAAATTCGCATCAACGAAATCATCGAAGATTTGGAAGCAAAGGTTTTTATTTTTCAATATACTTTTTGTCTACTCATCACATTATATTTTGCAAAACATTTAATAATAATAACAGGGGTCGAAACTAGTCAGTAAAATCAGTAAAAGTCAGTTTTTTTTAGCATGGTCAGTAAAAGTCAGTTTTTTGAGAAAATGGTCAGTTTTTTCAGTTTTTTGAGATTGCTCCATATATTTTTTTGGAACCTTATTAATTATTTACTGACACAATTTTGCCTGTCTGTGTCGTTCCTTTTTACGCCTACCTTCTTCATTCTAGATTTTGCTTAAGAAATATATATCTTATAGTATACCTACTAGCAGCCAAACCCGGCGTTGCTCGGGTTTCACCTTTCAAGTCCATTCATTTCATCAGTTGCAACACTTTTTCACATTTTCGCCACCCACAACCGCGACCAAACTTCCTTACTTTCACCAGGAGACCAAAGGGGAGATGATTGGAGTTGGTGGTCATAGAGAAAACCCTGTCTTCCCGTCCTAACATTAGCATTTTAAATATACATTTAGATTGTGTCAACAAAAAACAAATTTCTAGTCATTTCTAATTTTCTTAGCCGGGCCCAGTGATGGTTTGAGGGCAACTAACAGCTGATGCTCTATTATGATGTCTTGTGGCAACTAAATATTGTAACATCATTATTTCGAGGAAAAAAGTCCAATCCTACTTTTTTCCTCGAAATAAATACATATTTTATTATTGTATGTTTAACTTTGCATATTTGTTACAGCTTCAGTTTTTTAACCTGCATTGTATGTGATTTAATTTGACTGCTGTGCTGTGTGATATGTTTGTGGCTACTAACCAACTAACTAATATGGGGAAATGTAAATTTAATGAGGACTGGCTTAATAAAAAATATAAAAATGGACACTTTATATCTGAATGGGGAAAAAGGGATTGTGAAAATGAGGTTTTTTGTTGTGTGCGTTTTCTGTGGCTTGGGGATTTGAGGCTTTGGAGCAACATGCATCATCAAAAAAACATATTGAACAGTCAAAGGTGAAGCTGGCTGCATCTCAATTACATCTAGCAAGTGTTCGGCCCGTTGAAGACCCGACGATTGGTTCACCCGGTAGAGCACCCGTTCGACTATATAGTGTTAAAGATGGGGCTACCAGAGCTGAGATTTTATGGGCTATGAAGATGGTAGCATCTGATTATTCTATAGAGCCATCCTGCAGTCCATGCTGCATGCTCCATGCTGCATGACTGATAATAACTATTTGTAAACTTTTTAATAATAAAAAGGTGGCGATGGTTGGCTATGGGGATGGTGGAGGCCAATAATATTTTTTTTTTCAATTCCACATGAAACTTTTATTTTAAGTTAGTTCAGATGGTCAGTAAAAGTCAGTTTTTTTAGATTTCTGGTCAGTAAAATCAGTATTTTTGAACACTGAACCTGTTTCGACCCCTGTAATAATAATAAATCATTTATTTTGAGTTACATGGACTATGATAGTAGTATTTACAAAACATTATGACAAACAACTAAGTTAAGCACTAAAATAAAGTTCACTGGTCACATACATACAAATAAAAACGAATACAGTAGAGGTAATTATGATGTCCTGACTTCCAATGCTATAATTTACACAGGTAACAGTAGAATGCGTGATATCTCAAAGGCACCATCGTACAGTGATGGGTGCTCGTGGTGCTAAGGTAAAGGATATCACAGCAGAACACGATGTGCAAATCAAATTCCCCGAGCGAGATACGACTGAGGGCGCGGATGTTCCCTTAAAGGAAATCAATGAGAACGGTGAGCCCGGCCCTAACGACATCATCAGGATCACTGGTCGCCCAGAGAATTGCGAGGCAGCTAAGAAAGCTTTACTAGAGCAGGTAACAAGTTCACTTATTCAATGACAAGTGTGGTTCATGTTTTGATTAATCTACAAAAATAGACTTAAATTAAATAATTCTTTATTAGGTGCCAATCACGATCGACGTAGAAGTTCCGAATGAATTGCACCGTTTGCTTTCTGGTCAGAAGAGGCGGGAACTGATGCAAACATATGATGTGCACATTCTACTTCCACTCAATGATGACCCTAGTGACTTGGTTAAGGTAAGAAGAATCCTCAAATTTAGTTTTTTATTGTTTTGTTTGTACTGAATAATTATCATATATTATAGGCTAATATATTTTTAAAGTAATTAACAATAATTATTTTTGTTTAGGTAACAGGCACCCCAACAAATGTTGAAAAGGCCAAACTTGCTCTGGCCGACAGAATTGTTGACATGGAAAAAGAGAAAGAAGACAGACTTCTCAGGTGAGCCCGCATTTCCATCAAATCAGAATTTACAATTTCTTACCATTTTAAAGTGCGTTTGGATGTTTCCATACTTATCCATGAATATTAATAATAAATATACAATAATAATTACAGGTCATTTGAACTGAAATTCAAAGTGGATCCCGAATATCATCCTCTAGTTATTGGTAAGGGTGGTTCTGTCATCACTAAGATTCGCACTGATTATGGAGTACAAATAAACTTGCCTAAACGTGGTGAGGCTGATGATGACATCATTACAATCCAAGGCTATGAAGATAAGGCATTGCAAGCTAAGGAAGCTATTATGGCTATTGTACATCAACTGGTGAGTCTCTATTCTTTTACAACGTTAAGACACGTACATTATTTGTGACCCACACATTCAATACCTAAAGTACTCCATTTACAACCAAGAAGAATTCGTCTTCCTGACGATTGGCGTCACGAAGACTTATTGCGCGCTTTATTATGTTGAAAGAAAAAGAAATTGTTAGGAAGTTAGCTAAATATCTTCTTAATTATACATGAAAAATCATTATGGCCTAAAGGGCTTTGAAGGTCCGTGGCATACCTACTGTTGCGCCATTTTGTTTTTGCGTTCAAAATTGCGGCCATGCAGGAACGCTTGCTGACATCTTGTTACTTAAATGTTTGATTACTAGTGGTTATTTAAAACATCTAAGCAACAAGATGTACGCAAGTTCAAAAAAATATGGATGCACGTGATGAACTTTGAACGTTAATATCTCGGAAACGTGACGATTTTAGAGGGTTTTGAATCACTCTGAAAGTTTAAAAGTAATAAAAAAAAAATATGCAACAAGATGTAACCAAGTTAACCATCATCATACAATTCATACTACCGCAACACTCAATCATAGATAATTCCGAGCGGCCAATGTTGTTTAGCATTTAACAAAAATACAGTAAATAGCAAGGTCATAGCACACGTATCAAATCGGAAAGGGATCATTACCGTATCAACTCGAGCCGTTCAGTATTCTTTGTATGAACTCCCTACTGCAAAACACACTAATCGGAATCGTAACGTAATCACCTCGCCTCGGGACAAGCTCACGAACCGCGGTTCGGTGCGTTACGGCTCGTCCCCGCGCTTACGTCTCTCCGTACCCGAGCCACAGTATAAATAAAGACATACAGTATTGTATCTCGGCCGTAACCTTGATGTAAATGCCTACAGCCGCGCGGTACGTAAACATGCGATAGGGCTGTCCGCCTCCAGTATTTTAATTACATTTGCCTACTTTGTGTTTCCATTTAGTTTTGTTATTGTATTTTACTGTGTGTACATAAATAATAAAATAAATAAATAAATATACCTACTTCTTTTTATATAAACAAATAAAATACTTTGTGAATTGAATAGGAAGTGTTTAATAAAAATGCGTGTTGTTTTGATCGCCGCCGCACGACTCCAGCTAGTGAGCAGCGCGCTGTTGCTATTCAAATTTCGAACTAATCGCCGCGCGGCGCCAGTCAGTAGGCAGCGCTAGCGCGCTGTTAAAATGGCGGGAAAGCAAGTGTGCATTCACAGATTGATTTTATTTAAAATTAAAAAAAATAGTTTATTCGGTAATTTAAAAACTTGGCTGCATGCTCTAGTGTCTTTGCCAACATTTTCACGCAGCCACGGCAGAAATTAATCCTCGCGCCATTTTTCTCAAATTTTCTTTTCTTTGTACTTGTATTGTGAAATGTTTTTTTTCTGTTTCCTCGCAAATGTGTTAAAAAACGTCGTACGATATACGTGCGTATTCGTTATAACATCTTAACGCACTAATATCGTAATGTACTATTACAGAATTATAATCATTAAAGTCATCAACACAACTCTCTAAGACCATGTAAGTCCAAAGAATGATGATTTCATGAAACAGTTATTCTTATTATAGTAACAGTTATTCAATAAAAATAATTAATTTTATTCATAAAAGTATGCAATCATTTCATTAATGTTTTGTTATGATGTTGTCACGTTAAACTATCGTCCGTAAATCGACTTTACAGACAACCAATTTTTTTCTAGTATTATTCATACACACAGTACAATAAACAACTATTATTAATAATAAAAACCACGTCTTTACTTTGAATTATACAAACTAACAAAACACACATGCCCCGAGGTTTTAACACAAGCGTACCGTATAATGATTCATGAACCGCCTATAACTACCTATTTCACTCGTGTCTATCACTTTCCTTTACTTTAATCACTTTATTTATTAATCCAGACATCTTTTTTTCCGGAGGTAATAGGAAATACTTATCCATTAAAAAGACACACATTATGTACCTATCCACTAGTAAGTAAAATAGTCTTACCTTTCAGAGTTTCCAGGTAATGTAAAAAAAGCTATCTCTGGATGCGTTATTGACGAATTCATGCAACCAAAAACAGCACAATATCGCCTACTCGTCATATTAAATATGTACTTGAACTTATTTTTAGTGAAAAAATTGCGCGGTTATTGTTATAAAAAACAACACACCGTCCGTTCGTCACTGCGGCACAGTCGCGACTCCGAGCCGCCTGAGCGCACACGGAGATCGAAGCGCGTAGGTATAGCCCGCGTTTCGTCCATTTGTATGAAGACGACCTACTGTATGCATATTATTACCGTGGCAGTACCTTACATGTTCTACAAGCTGAATCTTCACCTCTTTTTTTTTACATGTTATAACTGGCAAATAATATTACTATCTCATAAATATACTATGTTGCTGCAGGACAATCAATGTCGAGAGGAGGTCGACATTGATCCACGAGTTCACAGGAGGTTGATCGGCCTCCGAGGCAAAAATATCAGACGCATTATGGACGATTACAAGGTCGACATACGTTTTCCGAAACAAGGTGATGACAGCATCGTTGTCATTACCGGAGACGAGGATAACGTACTTGATGCGAAGGACCATCTCCTCAACCTAGCCGAAGAATACGTAAGCATTCTAATTTAACACAAACATGTGTTGAGACTGTTGAGTAGTGTGTTTTTTATGTTATGTCCCTAATTTATAATCAATCTCCAGATTCAAGACGTCGCCGACCGCTACACGCGACCTGCGGCGCCTTCCCTAGGTGACTTCGGTGATGTGCTCGAGCAAGCAAACAGTAACGCAGCGGCCGCTGCCGGCGCCGCCGCAGGCCCCGGACCCGCGGGCTTCGTCGTGAAGGGGGGCCCGTGGGAGCAGCGCGCGCCCGACACGGCGTCCACGCAGGAGTTCCCCACCATGCCGGGGGGCCCGCGCGCCGTGCAGCCTGCCGCACCCACGCCTTCAGCCGCATGGGGCCCTCGTCGCTAGTAACTCCCGACGACTCGTCCTATGTACTCGCATGCGTGCATACTTTTAAGCCTATAGTGTATAGTAGAGTGTGCCGCGTTTTATTTCGGCTGTTTCAACGCGACGACGAGTGCGTCAGCTTAGATCGTATTGTCGTCGCTTTGCGGCACCCGCTAATATCCTTGTAATCTTAAAACTGCAGATATCTCTCGTTCTCGCTCATATTATTGCGAAAGTGGGTAGCCAGCTGTATTTTACTGGTGATTTATCGGAGGAGGTCGCCGCTGTTTGTGGCACATAATCAGCCTTTAATGTTCAGACTGCTGGGACACAGGCCTCCTCTCTTCGAGAGGGAGTGAGTGGGCTGTAATCCACCACGCGGGCCCAGTGCGGGTTGTTAGATGTCCCTTGTCTTCTGAAGACAAGGGACATCTAACAATATCATGAGGAAAATATCATAAGGAAATCGGCATGTCCTAACATGCCGATTTCCTCATGATATTTTCCTTCACCGTTTTGAGAATTTACACAAAGTAAAGCGCCTGCCTGGGTACGACCCACGACAGTAAGTCGTAAGTCGTAAGTCGGGGCCGTTACCACTGGGCCACCAGCTGTTTGTGGCGATCTTTCTGAATTATAAATAACGCGAGGTTGAGCCGAACGATTAACATATAAGTATTCGGTTACGCGATTTCGTAATTTTTTTATGAATTATTATTGTGTATCTATGAGTATAAATGCCATTCTACTAAGTTGTTATTTACTTTGATATTTATAATTAAATACATGCTGATGTATTTATAATTTATGCATCTTTATAGTATGCATAATAAACTGATTCCGTGTACTTATTTAAAATTATAATGAAATTTCTATTTTTCATACATAATAGTTTTCACGTTTTTTTATCATGTTTATAATGTTGTCTATAAAATAATGAATCAATAAATGGTAAGACAAGAATGAATATTTTTACAAAGTAATGTGTACATAGTAAATAAATTGTGTTTGAAAATATTAATAAAATCTTTTACATGGATACACATTTTTTTTGTCCTATTCCATTGTTATGTAGCTGTTCTGGAGAACTCTGTTCAGGGAACACCTAATCTCTAGTTTATAATAGTAGTCTATGCACCTAAGGGTCAGTATAATTATTTGAGCTCATGTAACGAAGTCAATATTACAAATTTACAACTCTCGTACTCATTTTGGTAAAATAACATAGATTAATAACGCCTAGATCGATAGTCTTTATACAAGCGCTTCGTCTCAAGTGAGGCAAAAACGCACACATCAATCTATTGATGTATGCGTGAGCATTGCGTATTTACGATCGCCGACACGCACACAAACAAAACTCTGATGTTGTGGAGTGTGTACAGTGCAGTAGTAGTTTCCCCGAAAGTGGGGAAATTTTATACTTACGTAAAATCGGATTATTTATCTTGTACTTGGTAACGTACTAGTTCTATTTAAAGCTTGTTATAAAAATAACATGTTAATTTACATTAAAACGAATATTTGTAATTAAAATCTATATTTATTATAAGTTAACATTCAATAGGTACATGAATGAGCAGCATTAATGGTTTTAATCATTTTAAGGAAAAACGTGAAAGTTTCTTTACACTAGAAGCGCACGATTTCTATACAACGTGTTTTTTTTATATTCCATAACTCTATGGGGTCATTGTACTAATCATTATGAATAACTTTTACTAAGGGACCAAACCTGAAATCGCGAAAAAAAAATCAACCATTCCCTACATTTTGACGAGTTATGCGAACATAAATGTAGCGAACAGCTGATTTTTTTTTCGCGATTTCAGGTTTGGTCCCTTAGTAAAAGTTGTTCATAATGATTAGTACAATGACCCCATAGAGTTATGGGATATCAAAAAAAACACGTTGTATTTTTACTGGTCTAAAGAATAGCAAGTTTTTTTCGCTAAAGTCTAACTAAATTGTTTGCAGCTGATAACGATGATTTTTTTTGCATGTACACTCTACTTATCTATATAAAATATCCGTATATTATTTATTTATATTTGAATTGAGCTCACCAAGACCTTAATTTTGATACCCATGTTGTAATAATTTAAAATAAATAGTTTCTTTTCAAATCTCAAAATGGCGCTACAAAGCCGCCATATTGATTTTTCTCTAAAAAAATTTTGGCCAGTTGTGTAAAAATCTCGGGTTCATTGTAAAAAAAAAATACGGGTGTGTATTTATTTTTCGTTGAACAATAGGGTAATTCATTGCAACTGGTAACACCTTCATAACATGGCGGCCTAAAATTTTGTTGTCGTATTTAATTTTTGTATTCATTATTGTAGCAAAATACAAGTCGAATTGTAGTACTTACCTATGAAATGATATGTTGGTAGGTTTTTTATTCTTTTCTGATGCATTGTGACACCCATTCACTACACAATAAGTCATTATTAATGAAATTGTCTCGGAAAGCTCGGAGATGTTTGCTCTAGCGTTTGACCTTGACAACTGGCGGACGTTCGGAACGTAGTGAGTCGTTTAGACTCACTTGAAAGTGCCTCACTGAAATCGCGCGTACTCGGTTTCTAGGCGTTATAATTCTATGTAAAATAAGTAATTCACCTGATTAAAAATAAAAACTGAACAAAAGGCACTCTAACGAGGTAATCGCAATGAACTTAGCGAATGATCAATTGAGCTTATTCATAAGTTCATAACTCTTCGATTTATGTATTATTTATACTACCTACCAATTATTTATGAATCCATGTTCAACCTACCCTCTCAAGTTTGAAAACTAAAACTTGGAAAATCAGATGCCTACCTACTAATAAATTGATATTCAATTTTAACATAGTAGGCAGTTAGGAACAATTTTTTTATGAAACTATTAATTATAATAATAATAAATAAATAAAAAATTGTTTGAAAGTTTGACGAGACAAAAAGAAACTACAAAAAAAATTTGTAGTTGTCTCGTCAAAATATTTTGTCATATAAAACTAAGCAACGCCATCTAGTAACAGCATAATTAAATTTTGTTAGTCATTAACTGTTTCTGTCTACGGGTTTTACGAAGATGCAATGGCGTCATTTCTCGCTTCACGTGATTTTATTTCTTCTTCTTCTCTTCGTTTAATGGCTTTTGGATTTTATTTCTGTATTGTCCATGAATTTTGTGCAGCCCACTGTACACTCGCTCACTGTTCGCTCACAGATGGCGTTATACTAAGAAAAATCCCCAGCGTATAAACCTTATTTTGACCAGGTTTCGCAAGATCCTGACTCCTGAAACTTACTAATTGATAAACTATAAAATAAGACGATTATAATAATATAACAAACCTTACTGAACATTTTCTTTGACTACCTATACAATCGCCCATTGCTCCACTAGACATGTCCTCTAAGTGGCGTTATATGTGGCTACTCGATAGCCGTATGCTGTTTACAAAAAAAAAACTAACTAACTGATAACTAGGCAGCATGGTCCCTGACCCTAGCTTGTTCCACAAGGAACAAAAGGAAAAAAAAATTGACAGTGATGACTGACATAAGTGACATAATATGACGAATGACAATTGAAGAGGACAAGATGAATTTTATTTATCTTTTTGATTGTAAATAATATTAGAACCAACCATTACATTTATCTGTAATTAAAAATTACGACCACGCCCTCTTTTACATGCCCATTTTTATAAAGGTAAAAGTTGATGTTATGAAAATTTAGATAGGTAACCTAAAACCTAATAGGAATAAGCAGCTTCGTATTGATGCCGATCTACACAATCTTATTGATTTCTGATTAAAACATGGATATGTGAGTATAACAAGTTGGAGTTTAAATATGCATTTTACTAAAACCGTTAATGTAAGGATTGCCTGCATGGTTCCACTCCACTACTATTTGAAAAAGATATTACATCAAAACTGAAGTTGTTTAGTAATAAGTCATAATTTATACACCATGTAATGCGGGATAAGCTGGACTACTTAAAGGTTTGGCCCACAATCGTAGTAGACTGGAAAAGTGGAAACAGGCAAGGGAGGCCTTTGTCCTGCAAATTGCAATGGGACAACACGGGCTTATAACACTGATACACAATTTAGGCATATTAAAAGGCATCAGTATTGTTACTACACCCAATTACTGTAATATTATCTTCGATTTCAGATGTGTGACTATTCCTTTTCCGTCACCGGAGTCTGCTTCATTAGCATGTGACGTACTAAATGTTGATAAGGAGTTAAAAAGAAGTGGTGTGCAGAGAAAAATAGAAACCAATTCAGAAAACCTTGTAATGTAAGTTGGTAACAGTTTATATTCTGTGTCTTCAAAACAACAGGTGGTATATGGGTACCTAGTACTTACCTATCAAAAATTTGTGTTGTAAAAAATATAGCTAAGACTAGTATACCTTACTTACATTTTTATTTAAAATAATAGAAGTCAGCGATGCTCATAAGATTTTTTATTTAAAATAATAGAAGTCAGTTATGTAAAAATAAACAGATTGACATTTTATTTCTACATGTTTATTTATTTAGGATTTCCAACAACTTTTAGGCAATTTGTAATGGTTTACTAAATAGTCAGTCTACATTTTAATTAATCTTGATGTGCTCTGTTATGAGCACTTATCAACACTGTGAGTCTTGCACCTCAACCTCAACCAGTCCTTAGCATGTGGGCTGGTTGAGTTATAACTTAAAGCATAAAAAAAAACAATGAATACAAAATATAAAATCAATAAATGCTTCATTTCGTCTGTTACAGAATTTTTAATGGAGAGGATCTAAAAAAGCTTCGGGTAGCAGTAAATGGGTTAATTCAAAACATTTTATTAGTTCTTAAAACAATAGATCAGTTTTAGAAGCAGAATAAAAATTTTAAAATGCCAGAGCACACGCCAGCCCCAACTCCAGCAAGATCTTTATATGGGTTTTTCATGTATTTGTTTAATAAAACAATGTTATTTATTTATTGCATATGGGCAATCACACCTGATCCCTACCTGCACTACTTCAATATGTATTACTATCCACAAAAATATTGGTCCACAGCCATTCCCATACAATGCTTAGTTGCATTAACAATTTTTGCTTTTTTAATATATCCTAGTTCTAACCTAATGTTAACAGCTAATATAGATAGTATAAATACAATAAGCGATCCTCACGCTCATTATACATGCGAAACAAATGAGGCTAACAATAATATACTGGAAAGTTGCATTTGTACTGATGCAAATAAGTGTGTTAAATACTGTCATGTGACGTCGTTAGAAGAGTTGGAAGAGAATACAGTGCCTCAATTGCGTGATCTAAATATACGCTTAGTTTGTAAGAAATTGTACTTTAACGAATATAGTACTTAGAGATTGGTGTCATTAAATACTTTTGTGCTTGAAATTACTTTATTTTACGTAACAATAGAACCATAGAAAAATAAACAACTACTTGAGAGGCAGTTGTTTATTTTTAACTGAAGGCTACCTACCTTCCGCCTCGTAAAAGCAGTTACCAGAACATCTTCTAAGCTTAGAAGTTAACACCAAGTTTGTAAAGGATCCAATAAATTCGCTTACTTTGTTTTACGTATCTATTGATACGTAATTCAAGCAAAATGATGATTTCAAATATTTGCTTACAAAACAAGTACTTATAGTAAACTAAGGGAAGGATCTTATAGTTAACCTACTGGGCTGAATTGTAGGTAGTTGTTATTAAGAGTAGGTTCGCTTCCAGGCTTCATCTTTGTTGCGAAATATACCA
Source organism: Luperina testacea (assembly GCA_927399505.1). Classification (NCBI taxonomy): domain Eukaryota; kingdom Metazoa; phylum Arthropoda; class Insecta; order Lepidoptera; family Noctuidae; genus Luperina; species Luperina testacea. Next base: position 11,773,884 of record OV656758.1, read on the forward strand.
TTCTGCTTGTGCCGATCGTACGATCTGCTTCTTCTCTTGTGTTCGATCAGGTTGTATTATCTGTGCTAGTGGTAACTTGGTAAGTGCCGATCCCGACTTACGTGTCGTAGGTCGTGGGTTCGAAGTGTTCGAACCTTACCGCAGGCGAGCACTAGGTACTTTGTGTACCTAATTTATTTTATCATTTATCACACATTCTCTATGACACAATGAACGAAACCGCGCGAAATGAACGCGAGATTGGCGGGATTGGCTAAGGAATTAACGTGGTTTCGAAGTAAGGAATCATTCAGTGGTCATAGTGAATTAGGGCCCTGCTCTCAAAACGAAGGAAAACATCATAAGGATATCGGGGCATGCCCGGAACCATAACATCAAACTCATCCAAGACTTGCTTGTGAGATCCACCAACCCACACGGAGCCCGCGTGGTGATTTATGTGTGTCCCAGCGCGGCAGCAGTAGGTAACATTATTCTGAGTAGGTATTTTTGGCTTTTTCAGTTATAGGTAAGTACCTACTAGTCATTCTGAAATTAAATTTATGTTGGATTTGAATTTTTTAATAACTTTACTTCATTTTTAGGGTTCTGTACCAAAATGGTAAAACGGAACCTTTATGGTGAGACTCAGTCTGTATGTCACAGCTGGATATCTCAAGAACTACTAATGCTATCAATTTGAAATAGTTTTAGATGACGTTTGCCCAACTATTTTGCAAATAAGAAAGAAATAAAAATATGTGTACTTATGTTTTTTGCAACAGGGGCTGAAAGGGGTTCTGAAAATTAGAAGTGGGGCTACTAGGGCATGTAGGGTATCATATGAAAGAGCGCAGTTTGCACATAGCTAAATAGCACACTGCGGAAATCATCAACAAAAGTTACATTAGTTCCACTATCGGTCTAGAGATGGCGCTGATATAATACTACTATATTCTACACCGCAGTCATTCTCTAACAAATATAGGCCTCGCCGAAGAAAATTTAAAAACATAATATGATGGTACGGAACCCTCGGTGCGCGAGTCCGACTCGCCCTTGCCCGGTTTTTTTTTATAACTGGCGAAATGCGGGCGTAGTATAGGTACACCTCTGCCCTATCCCTCGGGGAAACAAGGCGTGATGGTGATTAGTGTATTAGTTTGCCTAACTTCTGTCCTCGAGTAGTTGCTGACCTTAGGTACCTTTGCCAATAGTACACTTCATTAAGTATAATGAACTGATTAGATTTAAATAAATACGTAGGTACGTACCCTACCTACGTATAAAATAAAATGTACATTTTATTTTATACGTAGGTAGGTACTTAAATAATTAACTGAACCTTATTTTCCTGGTTGCAGAATAGCAAAATATTTCAATATCCGAACAAATACCTACCTACAGCTCTTATCTGTGTAAACTCTAAATATAAAAGTGCTATGCCAACATTGCCAACTATACTAGTACCTACTTATTAGTTATACGATTTCGATTTTTTATGTTTTTTTTTTATAGATTCGATGAACGGACGTGGCTGATCAGCTTACCTATAACTATGTCTATAAATGGTAAAATAAATACTTAATACCAATTTACAAGGTCAAAATAAATTAAGTAGCGAAACTCCGTAGACTTGCACGATATAATGTAACCCATAACGTCTGTGAAGTTACCATAAAAAACAGTTTTTTTTTTAAGTTATATTTTATATTACTACAATAACTATACGGTCGTTGAACCCAAAATAATATTAAATCAATTTTTTTTTTGTTTTATCATGTTCTTATATCGATCCTCGTCACGTCTGCGGAGTTTCGCTAGTTAATTTAATTTGACCTCAAAACAACTACAAGTACCAAAAGGTAGGTAGTACTAGGTAAATTAAGCCAAAGTAGTAACTAGGTTAATAGGTCAATGAGAATACTATTAACCTGTTTTTTAAATTTCTATGCAATCCAAAAAAAAGCGGCCAAGTGTGAGTCCGACTCGCACACGAAGGGTTCCGTACCACGTATTATCAAACTGCAACACCCGCGCCGCGCACACCGCGCCGCGGCTGGCCACAGATTACGCCGCGCCGGGCGGCCGATTTGACATGTATCACTTTAATTTTAACTTATTTTATTTTTTGCTATAGCGGCCACAGCAGTACACACTTTTTCAAGTGTCTACTTATTACGGTTCAAAAGATACAGCCCTGTGGCAGACGGACGGATGGACGGACAGTGGAGCATTAAAAATAGGTTCCCGTTAGCGGGTGCCAACTGCCAACGGGACCTTATACCCTAAAAAGTATGTAAGTAACTACGTAGGTACCTACTTACCCACCTACGTTTTTTAAATTTTATGAGGGTGAATCAAAAAGTTCTTAGGAATGCATCTTAATATATATAAATTACGTGTCACGATGTTTGACCGCGATGGATTCCTAAGCTACGTGTGCAATTTGATCCAACTTGAAAGATAGGATAGCTCACATCTCCATTTATAATCGCAATATTATTTTATTGCAAAAAAAAACGTTAGCCACAGCCACAGCATCGCGTAGCCGGGTCAGCTAGTAATACGAGTATATAAAACCTATTTGAGAGAAGTTCGATATTCAAATTAAAGAGTGACAATCACACAATTTTATGCAAACTGTCACTTGTTTTTGTCAGTTCGTTCGCACGTAATAAATTGTTTTGTGCAACGAGTTGCTAAAAATACAAAATTATGGATAAAAATGAGTTACGTGCGGTGATAAAATATTTTAGTTTGAAAAAAATGTCTACGAAGTAAATTTTTTCGGACATTCAGCAGACATTAGGGGATAATGCTTTACCCTATTCTACGGTTGCGTACTGGGTGACTGAATTTAAAAGAGGTAGATCAAGCTGTAAAGATGATCGGCGTTCTGGGCGGCCTTCAACCTCCGTTACGGAAGAAAATGTCAAAAAGGTTGAGAATCTGGTTTTGGAAGACAGAAGAATAACTATAAAACATATAGCTGAGATCCTAAAGATATAATATCATTTGGTAGCGTTCAATCTATTTTAATTGATTCACTGGGTTTCAAAAAAGTGTCGGCAAGATTGGGTACCACGAATGTTAACCGACGAAAACAAAAAGCGACGTTTGGAAATTTCTAAGCGTAATCACGAAATGTTCCAGCGTGATTCGGATAATTTTTGCCGTCGCTTTGTCACCATGGATGAAACGTGGGTCCAGTCCACCATTTCGATCCTGAAACTAAGAGACAAAGCATGTCTTGGAAACGACCATCCTCTCCATCCATTAAGAAATTTCGAGTTGCTCCTACCGCTGGCAAAGTTATGGCCTCAGTGTTCTGGGATAGTGAAGGAATCCTTTTTATTGATTATATGCCAAAAGGCCAGACGATTACTGGACCCTATTATGCAAATTTAATACAGAAAGTGCGTGAAGCGATTAAAGAAAAACGTCGTGGAACACTGTCGTTGGGCGTGTTGTTTCTTCAAGATAAGAGGAAAAGAGACGGGCTACGAATATTCATCTCACTCTCGTCGAGCTTCTGTGCGGGTGCGCATCCAAACATACCAAGTAAATACCGTTGCATAATTATAAAAACAATAACACACAATGAGTGTCGTTCAATCACCACCGCAGTCGCCTAATACGTGTAACGAAGGCAATAGTGACTCGATAGAAATAGCAAGTGGTATTGATAGGTCTGAAAGGACTGCAGGTGGCTCACAGCCAGACTTGCGAAAGTTTGCCTTGTCTGACAACACCAACCAGATAGCTTTTCGCGCCAAGAGAAAACAGCCACATGATGACTTTGGTGCACAATTCGATCAATTTCAAGCTAAAATGGAATCACTTGTGAAGGATATGGCTAAAACCCAAACTGAAAATCTCAACAAAATATCTCTAGACGTTTCGGCAATAAAGAAAGAGATCAGTCAGATCAAGGTAACAACTGACATTTTGTCCTCGGAGCAGGTCAAAATAAAATCGGAGTTAGCCAACATCACAGGTTTCAGAGCTAACGTTGAGAAAAGAGTGGTTGCTATTGAAAATGAAATAGAATCACTAAAATCTGGTTCCAGTTCTGCGATTACTACACCTCCCAAGTAACATTTAAGCGGAAAAATATTATATTTACCAGCGCATTACCAGCTATAAGCTTAATAAATGATGTACAAGAGTGTAAAAATATGTATAGGACTGTACTTTAGTATAACTGTACAACTGTATACAGTATAGCTGATTAACGGCTGTATAGAGCCTAAATTTTTACCTTTAGCTTTTAAATAGCATTGGAAAATGCTAAAATACAGACCGCGGCGTAAAAAACTGCGTTCAGCAACTTTATAAGACAATAACTGTATACTGCTCTCAAATTATACTTTTATATAACCTACTTCTGCACAAGAGCATTAAATATTGTTATAGCCTGAATATTGGTGTAAAATTACTCTATTGTTCAGCCTTCAAATTAAGCTTGATAATAGCTGTACAACGGAAATCTAGGATACTCTTAGCAAGCAGTTCCCTTTATAATAGTTTAATTCAATTCTGTCTCATGTAGAAGAGTTTAGATTTACTCCTTTTTAAAGCCTTATGCGATTGGCGTACATTTTTCCCTTTTTACAGTTTTTCGTGTTTTAGAAGATTAAAGTTATTATTATAGTGTTGGCATACACAATTATCCAGCTTATCGATTATTTTGAAACTAATATAACCTAAAATCAGTCTATTTATTGGATACAACTAATAACAACACGGAGTCATAATTTTGATCAGTTGCCAATTTGTTAAGTGAACAAGAGTTAAGATGGATATAAAACAATAAAAACATGGAAAAAACAAACCATGGAAAAAACTCTGTAGTGTTTGCTTCAGTATTTAAATTAGATACAATACATCTCTATAAATAAAAACAATACATTGTTTCTTTTCGCTATCAGTAACTACTATTTGGTAAATTATTATCCGATTCCTTGCTCACCGCCTTACGGGCCTTGGATCATAATGAGGTTTTCTATATTTTCAACTGAACCCTAATTAACTGTATTAATGAATATGAATAAGAATTTAAGGCAGCTTCTACAGTACTTAAATACTAATGTACAGACAATGTTACTCTTTAGGCTGAGATACGTTCTTAAATAACGACTCTGTTATGCAAAAAGCTGTATTAAGGGGTACTAGAAGAGCAAGAGCTGTATAAACTAAGGACGCCATTTTATAATAATTTATAAATTGCATTGCAATTTTACGAGATATTTTTTTGTTTGTTTTTGAAATTTCAGTACAAAATTACAAAAGATTTTAACTGTATAGTACACACAATTACGTTTACTATCAATAGAACAGTCCGGGTTACTCTTAAAACTGTTTTCAGATTTGATCACATATTTGTTGTTACAGAAAAAATGTATGTATATTCCTTATTTCGAAGGGGCGTGAGTTTTGAGCTTAAAACTAGTATACATACTCACATAAAAATATCAGTCGCAAGCATAACAACAACGATAAACAGGAAAGAGTACTTACCACTTGGTTATTAAATATTTTTTCACTTATCTTCAGATATGGCACATAGTAAATAAAATGGAGAATGAATTCAACCACGAACACAATTATAATATATTTATTCTTTTATTAAGATTTTCACAAGCCTGAGTCTGTATAAAAGAATAAAAAAGAAAATTAGAGAATGGAAGCTGTATAAAAGTATCTAAATAGTATCTTAACCAGCCAAATAGTACAGCTATTATGCAGCTGTTATACAGCTAAATCTACACTTAAAGCTGTATAATTTTGGGGCCCATTTCAGAGTTACAAGGGCTGTATAGCTTGCTATACAGTCTTTATACAGCACGTTTAACAGCCTGCTGTAAACAAATAGTCCATAATACAGCTTTTATACAGTTTAAAATGTTACTTGGGCTTCTTTTAGCTATGATGATTTTATATCGATCTCACAGGGAAAAGAATGTTATCATACGAGGAATAAATGAAAAACGTTCCTCAAACTCCGAAGAGACGCGCTTTCATGATAGCGAAGAAGTAAAGAAGGTAATAAAAATGGCTGTTCCTGACTGCATAGAATCAATAAAAACTATACGACTAGGAAAATATAATCCCTAGACCTATAAAAATTTTATTCTCGACATCCGAAGCAGCGAAATCAATTCTACGCAATAGATCAAACATAGAATCTGAAGATATCAAAATTTATTCTGATGAGACACCCTACCAACAAAAATATCGGAACAACTTGAGAGACGAACTGAAGCGGCGACTAGATGGAGGTGAAAAAGACATTACCATAAAATATGTCAAAGGTGCACCTAAAATTATAAAACTCCAGCCAAAAAACTAACGAAACAAGATACAGATGATGCAAATCTAAACACTACTCACGAAATAACTGATTCATACAGCAATTTGATAAAAAAAGGGTGCTAATTAAACAGGCTTCTATTTAATAGCATTATTCGCTTCTAAAAATTTATGTTGCCTTCTAAATTACTAAGTCAAGGCGACAGGCGATAAACGGTAGTTTTAGATTGTTTAGTTTTATTATAATCATTAAAACGGATAATAGTGGCCACTACTTTCCGTTTTAGTGATTATAATAAAACTTAACAATTTAAAACTACCGTACGTAATAATATTTTTAACACCCTTGCTCGTAAAGCTGATGTAATTCCACCGGTTTTAAATATGTAAAGAGGGTCATAAAAAACGCGTGTGTTATACCAAAGCAAATAGTTAAGTTATAGTCCATACAAATTCCATAACAGCATTATTTGCCATTTCAAATTTGGAACTGATCGCCGGCCGCCGCACGACTCCAGCTAGTGAGCAGCGCGCTGTTGCTATTCAAATTTCGAACTAATCGCCGCGCGGCGCCAGTCAGTAGGCAGCGCTAGGGCGCTGTTAAAATGGCGGGAAAGCAACAGTGTGCATTCACAGATTGAGTTTATTTAAAATAAAAAAAAAACAGTTTATTCGGTAATTTAAAGATTCCATCCAAAATAAAGCAAATATAAGTGCCAAAATAACTCAGACAATAAATTTGGAGCCACAAACGAAGAAGTTTTGCCCTGAGCCGCGCCCCTCTTCTACTGATGATACTTTTTTATTTACAAACTAATGACGAATTACAATGCTCTTCTGCCGCCTTTCAAGAAGTTTCGTCGTCTCCAACATTTACCCTAACACAAAACAATGACATTATGAATAGTAATAATAATAATAAAAACATAATTAAAAAACCAACTACAACTACGTATCATTTTAACAATTGTAATTTCACTGTTTCAATAATTAAAAATGAACAAAATATAAAATGTTTTTTTTCTGTTTCCTCGCAAATGTGTTAAAAAACGTCGTACGATATACGTGCGTATGGTTATAACATGCTCGGCTCAATTACGCCCTCGCCTTCGGCTCGGGCTGAAATTCCGCCTCGCATGTTATAACCATCTTTACGCACTAATATCGTAATGTACTATAACGTATAATCTTGTGGAGCACAACTTGACGTGCTTATTTTCTGCATTTTCGTTCTAAAATAAAAGAAATAACCAAACGAACGATGAGGGCGCCACTGCGTGGTCGGCGTAGTCTTAAACGTTAGACCTAATGATTTTCGATACGAACGCACGAACGACAATAAAGCTAAGCGTCCACAAGAGGCGGGTCGGGCCGGGTCGGTGCGGCGAGCATTTTTGCGTACTGCGTCCACTGGAAGCGACGGAGCGGGCCGCACTGACGGCATTTTGCCATCAGTTTAAGCAAGGCGTCCACAAGAGGCAGGTGTAGAAACGGACAGTTCAGATGAAGAATTATTTTTACTGAGTATATTGCTTGACGAGGAAAAAAATAAAATAGTACGTCGAAAACTTAAAATTTGGGTCCATGATGTGTGTAAAAAAAGAAGATTTTATGGAGAATTCCATCACTTATTTCATGGTCTCAATAATGATCCGGTGAAATTCTTTGAGTATTTTCGCATGTCTTACGAAAATTTCGAAGAACTACATAATGTTTTATATGAAGATCTACAAAAGCAAAGTACTCATTACAGAAAAAAGTAATGCGTTGGCGTCACGTGCGTCCACTAAAAGGCGGAGCAGGGCGGGCCGCATCGCAGGGACGGAAAAATACGCTTGGCGAGCAAGCCGTCGACGGATTCCGTCGCGCTCCGTCCCGCCGCGCCTCTAGTCGACGCACCGTCATATATTTCAATGGCAGGCGGATTTTATCCTCTTCTCCATTTTATCGTTGCGATGCGGCCCGGCCCGGCTCGCCTGGTGGACGCTAAGCTTAACAATTACACGTGATCAACTCAACTCGTCGTTATATGAATCAAATGGCGCTCTCTGATTGGTGCAAATGGCCGGTCGCTGTCGTCTCGCGTACTCGCGCCAAATCATGCAGTGGCTATTTTCACGATAAAAGAATATGATGTATTATTTTACATGATAAGTTATAATAAATGATGCTGTCTGTAGAAGCTTGAATTATATATTTTTGAGGACCTTGTGTTGAAGCTGTACAACGTAAAATGGTGATGAGATGTAAAATCCGTGGCCGAATTAGTAAATAGGTGGCAATGTATAAATAAGAAGGACAAGTCACAATAATTGATGATCGTTACTTGACGCTTTCTATAGAATATTTAGTTGGCGTTGTAAAAAAGACGAATTAGTTTATTAGAGGCTTTGTCATTTTCCCGTTGCTTGGTTATAAAATTAGAAGTTTAATCACGTGGCCAATAAATAATTTTGTAGCTTGACTTATAATATCCCGATAAAAAACACAAAATCCCTAAAATTTTTGTACGCTAATGCACGTAGCATAGTGAAGCCAGGAAAACTCGATGAACTATACTGCATTATTCAGTACAACTTATCCAGTCCTGTGCATGTGATTATACCTACTATCGGAAACTTTTTTTTTTTTTTTTTTTTTTTCACGTGGAGAAATGCTCATGCATACTACACTACCACGGGGAGATAGTGCAGTTATGTGGGACTCTAACCCACTAAAACTCCACGGTGTCCTCCTCTGCCGCTTACGGCGGGAACACGGGCACGCGTTAGCACTCATCCGTGAACCCGCCGCGGCCGTCCGTTACCGGACCCTCCTCTGGGGAGCACTCCCCATCACCGGCGCACCAGAACACATAGCACGCCGTGACCACCCCAGGGACCAAACCAGCACATGGGCGCCAGACGACCCCGTGTCTGGACATCCTTGGTCCCCCTGTGACGGGTCAGAACATTGGCCCCGCCGCCTGCCAATTTTCGGCTGCAGAGGATAGGGAGAGCGGCCAACGCAATACCGGCACTCCTCTTCCCCTGCAGCCCCACCGCGTCCGCCATCTTACGGTGGCGACCCCGTCAAGGCCGCGGAAGGTAGGGAGAGCGGCGCACCGTAATACCGGCACTCCTCTCCCGCCGCGGCCTTCAACCCTCAGCCGCGACGCCCCCGTTACGACATCGCGGCCCGCCTCAGTTGCGATGCCGCTCAAGCGGCACCGCAACCTACTTTTGGCCGCTACGTCGTCGGCTTGGTAGCAAAAGCCCTGACGAGCGGCCCCTCCTCGGGTTCCTCTTAGCTTCACCGTGGGGCTCAAAACCACGGCTACTGGGCCCCCCCGCCTCGACAATGCGGGAACCCACCGGGGGGGATACTATCGGAAACCTGGATCAAGTCAGAAACTGAGGCCAAAAGTTTGAAATTATCAAACTACACCCATTATTATAACATTAGAGAAAACACAAGAGGAGGTGGAGTATCCATATTTGTGCACGACTGCCTAAAACACAGTTATTTAGAAGATATATCTAAAGAGGACAATCACTATTTTTTCATTTAAATAAATACTCGTTGGATATTGGCGCCATATATAAAACTCCAAAATCAAACAATGAAGGGTTTCTGGAGGAATACTCGCAGCAGCTGATGAGAAGGAAAAGAACTTTAGTGTTCGGTGATTTCAACTACGATCTGCTCAATCCTAACCGATCAATTAATAATACACAAAAGTACTGCTAGAAAATGGACACAAAATCTTGAACAAAATTGATACAAAATTTAACACCCGTGATACATCGACAAAAAAATCGATTCTTGACCATGTCTCATCAAATCTGATAAATCATAAATTTCACATGACTATAGTGGAATCACCAATGTCAGACCACAAACAAATATACCTAGAAGTTGGAAAATATACACCAGAAACGAAAAAGAAAATAAAGTATCACACCTTAGATTACACAGCGTTATACCAGACAGTAGAAAGGACAGTTGCGAATATCTCTGGCAGTAACTATGACAGCCTAGAACATTTAATCCAGGAAGCAGTAAATAAAAATAGAATACCTAAATTTAAAATTCAAAATACGCTAAAGTCAGACTGGATTACCTAATAAAGACATAATTGGAATGATAAATAAAAAAAAAACGACTGTGGTCCATACACAAGGAAAATCCAAACGATGAATCAATAAGAGAAGACTTCATAGCCCTACGAAATACCGTATCTGAACAAATCCAAAGTACTAAATTTAAATAGTTACTATTACAAAGCGTTCAAAAACTGTGAAAAAAACCTTTAAAGATGTGGAAGTTGATCGGGAACTTAGCTGGAAACAAAACAAATTCATGTTCTGCTCCCTCAAAACTAGATACACAATCGGGTCCAATTACAGACCTTAAAGAAATATGTAACTTTTTCAACACCTTCTTTGCAACTATAGGGTCTACTCTTGCAAATAAAATCAAAACGCATACACATACGCAGCCAAGCACTCAAACGGTCTCAAAGTCTAGTTCCTGCGAACTACTATATTTAACGCCAACTACGGAAGAGGAAGTAAGCAAAATCGTGGATTATCTCAATCCGAACACTAGTACGGGCCTAGACGGCATTAGCTGCAAAACCATAAAGTGCATTAAAAACCTAATCTTAAACAAGCTAACAATGAGTATAAATTATTGTTTACAAAACGGCTTCTTCCCTGATTCTCTCAAAGTAGCGAAAGTGAGTCCAATTTTTAAGTCAGGAAAAAAGTCCGATCCGGGCAATTATCGCCCCATCTCTGTCCTCCCGATAATCTCTAAAATCTACGAGAAAATATTACATAACCGTTTAGATAATTATCACAAAACTATCAACTTCTTCTCTAATAAACAATATGGTTTCCGCGCTAAATCCAATACATTAAGGGGGAAGCGCTAAGGTAGCCCGCGAAATTCAAATTTTCTTACGTTTTTTGCAATTTGCTGGTCGGTATTAAGTTGTTCGTTGATTAATATATGAATCGCGGTCGTAACTAACATGTATTTACAGAATTATAATCATTAAAGTCATCAACACACCTCTCTAAGACCACGTAAGTCAGAAGAATGATAATTTCATGAAACAGTTATTCTTAGGACTTACGTGGTCTTAGAGAGATGTGTTGATGACTTTAATGATTATAATTCTGTAAATACATGTTAGTTACGGCCGCGATTCATATATAAATTAACGTACAACTTAATACTGACCAGCAAATTGCAAAAAACCTAAAAAAAATTGAATTTCGCGGGCTACCCTGGCGCTTTCGCCTTAACTGCAACAATCGACCTTGTGACAAACCTAAAAAAACAATATTGATGAAAAAAAATTGTATGATATCGGCATCAGGGGAACTGCCCACGGCATGTTTCGGTTGTATCTCTCTAACAGACAGCAAATTATTCGGTTTGGTGATGAACAAAGTAACTGCGAAACATTAACCTACGGCGTACCACAAGGCTCCATTCTTGGCCCTATGCTCTTTATTATGTAAACGACATAAATAAATTAAATTTGTCAGGTGACATAATACTATATGCTGACGACACCAGCTTATTTTTGTTTGGCAACAATATCGATCACATCTTTAAACAAGCGCAGCAAGATTTAGATACTCTTTCTGGATGGTTCGAAGACAATTTGCTGACTGTTAACACATCTAAAACTAATTACATTATTTTCAGTGCTAGGAACAAAAAAATGGATAACCATTCAACTCTGTGTATTAATAACGAACCCTTAACCAAAGTCGACACAGAAAAGTATCTTGGTCTCTATCTAGACAGAAATCTGACGTGGCAGCCGCACCTAGATAAACTAAGATCTAAATTATCTTCTATTATGGGTGCACTTCGAGGTATCGTTCGCTGCTTGCCGAAATCTGTTAGGTATATTATATATAACGCTATGGTTAAACCTCATCTAGACTACTTAATAGACGTGTGGGGCACTGCATCCAAAACAAACTTAAAACAAATCGAAACATGTCAAAATAAAATAATTAAACTCTTATTCCATTACCACTATCTAACTCCCACAGAAAAAATTTACAAAGAAACTAAATTGATGACACTATCGCAAATTTATAAATATAACACCTGTATATTAATACACAGGCTGTTAAACAAAGATATACACTCTAAAATAACGTTTACAAAAAAAGGACAAACACAAAAACGTATTACTAGACGGAAAAACAACATCTGCCTAAGGCCACCGCGTAAACTACGGAAGGAAAAACATATTATATGAAGGAGCAGAGTTGTATAATAAATTGTCTAACGACATTAAAGAGATCCAGTCCTTTAGTCTTTATAAAAAAACCTTAAAACACCACATCTTGAAAGATTTCTCTCGATTTTAAATCAATCACCTATTTATAAAGTCAGAATTGTTTCTTGGATTTGTTTATTTGCTTTAACTACATTAAACTATTACTTATTTAAATACATAAAAACTCTTAGGCACTAAACTATATTATCATTTTGAAACATTAACAAATAACTAAAAATATGATCAGCTTGCTACTATTAACAATGTGTAATTGCTATTGACTTGCTATCAAGAAACGATATGTAATGGTACCCTAACTTTTTCTTGTTACCCACAGCTTTGTAAGAAAAATATCTGCGCAAACGCTCGTAACTATGTTCACCAACCAACAACAGCGAATACTTAGTGGAATAATTTATGTGAACTAGTAAAGTAGTTGAAAAATGAGGGTAGATTTGAAACAAAGTGAACTTAACACTGTTTGAAATCTACCCTCATATTTTAAAAACGACGCTAAGATTGAAAATAATTGTAAAACAGAAGAATCTTCGTTTAGTTGTGGAATATTTAACAATATAATAATTGGTTAGCAACTCGGCATTCTTATTTCACATGTAATACTTAAAAAATAATTTTCATGTTTAATGTGAGACTCGAACCCGAACGCTCCGCCATGCGAGGCACAGTGCTAACCACTTTGGGCACCGTAACGCTTGCGAAACATATTGAAATGTGTAATAACAATCATGTTGCCAATTTGTAGTGTTGTCAAACGTTCTTATAGAAGGTCATATTGTACTAATATTGCTATGCCATAGTTTTGTGAGATTGCTAGTCGACTTCTGACTGTTATAGTACATTTGAGTTTTGAAAACAGTCATTCATTTGTTTTTTCCTCATTATTTTTCTTCTTCATTATTTTTTTTGGCGTCACTTATTACCGCACAATGGAAAACGTGAAATATCGGTATATTTACGAGTACGAGTTCTACCGTGGCACCAGTGCTGCAGAAACAGCTCGAAGGATTAATGATGTGTACGGCGCTGGTGTCGCATAAGAAAGCACGGTACGTTTTTGGTTTCAACGTTTTCGTTCTGGAAATTTCGACCTTCAGAATCAACCCCGTGGACGGCCGGAGACCAAAGTGGAAAATCAAGAATTAAAGGCTATTGTGAAAGCGGTATCTTCATGATTTTTAGGGTTCTGTACCAAAATGGTAAAACGGAACCCTTATGGTGAGACTCAGTTTGTCTGTCACAGCTGGATATCTCAAGAACTACTAATGCTATCAACTTGAAATTTGGAAGAGTTTAGATGACGTTTGCTCAACTATTTTGCAAATAAGAAAGAAATAAAAATATGTGTATATTTTTTGCAACAGGAACTGAAAGGGGGTTTGAAAAATTCGAAGTGTGGCTACTAATGCATGTGGGGTATCATATGAAAGAGCGCAGTTTGCACGTTCTCAAACTTTTTTTTTTAGGTCGCATAGTTTTCGAGTTTTGACGAAAAAAGTAAAAAAAAATACCGTTCCTCCCCCTTATCTTCGAAGTTTGCAAAGAGAAATATCTGAAATTATTCTATGTGATAGAAGAGTATGTAAAGATTACAGGAAAAATAAAACGAAGTCTCTAAATAGCACACTTATTCAGAAATCATGAACAAAAGTTTTCTGGCGAATATAGGCCTCGCCGATGAAAAATTAAAAACCTGATGGTACGGATCCCTCGGTGCGCGAGTCCGACTCGCTCTTGATCGGTTTTTTTTCTATTGTATCAAATTAGTTGTATTATGTTTTCAACATACTATCTACCTAGCATATATCCTGAAGAATATTACCTAGGTATATATTTTTCTGATTTTGTTTACTGTAGTCGATCATATACTTTTATTGTTTCAAAAAACTTTTTTGCGTTTAGGTCCTGTAAGCCTCTTAACATATTTTCGGTTACAGCCGCAGAAATAACCTAGTCTTTTGCGGTCGATTAAACAATACCGTGCATGTGTGCATTCATTCCAAATTTGCCGGTTTTCATAACGTTACCTATAAAAAAATAAAAATTGTTAAATCGTGCATTTCCTTAAATTATACAAAATTATGTTCCTTTGGATTTTTGCAACATCCCTTCGTTCATTTTCAATTTTGAAAACAAATTTTAACTTGGGATACGGGCGGATACCCAGGAATCGATTTTGCAAGCAATCGGCCCAAAGACAAAAAAAATAGCGGCCACGTTTTTCAATTTATTATGTCTAACCAAACATTCGTAAGTATTTGAAGAACACGTGTTTGCTATAGTACCTACCTACTTAATTTAAAAAAAGGCAAAATCAATCACTCATTTTGAGACGTTCATGGACGGGTAATAATTTTAACTAGGTACTAAAAATGTCAATAATTATGTCTACTGTAACGTGACACTGCATTGACAAGTTAGAATAGCAATGGAGCGCTTGAATGCTAGCGGGTGAAAGTGTCCTCACGTATGCGCATTCCGATGGGTGCGACCGACATAGGCATCTCTGAGGGCGGTAGTGCATCCTCAGCAGGTTCTGTCGATTGACAGCAGGAACACCCCGTGCGCCTTAGTGTTGGCGGCATACGGGACGCCACCGATGGAGTAGGGCGCGTGCTCTGCACAATTCCGTAGCATAGGCCTTTATTTACAATTTCCGTTGCAGCTCGTCGGTTATGGCCGGAGTTGGGCGCACACCATGGACATCGGAAAGGCTCCGGATATCGGCAAGCTAAATCAACCATAGTCCATACCTAATCGTCAGACATTTTAAATTAATACATATGTATTCGGAACACCACGCTGGGTTCCAAAACGGGCATACTGGATGTAGGAAGGAAGGCTGCCAGGCTCAAATGGGATTGGGCGGGTCACATCAGCCGTATGCACGATGACCGCTGGGCAAAAATCTCCGCACAATAGGTGCCTGAAGATGGACGGCGCCGCCGAGGCCGGCCCAGAAAGAGATGGCGAGATGACCTGGACGCGTACCGCGAGGGCTGGTTCGAGGTGGCGCGGGAAAAGAGTTCCTGGAAGGATTTGGGGGAGGCCTTTGCCCAACAGTGGGACAGCATAGGCTAGCAAAAAAAATGTATATAGGGTTAAATTAGCTAGCGAAACTCCGCAGACGTGAATGGTATCGATATCAAGAGAGAACAAAAAAAAAAATTTTTTTGGGGTCTACAACCTTTGATTGTTTTGTTATGAGTTGAGAAAATCAGTTTTTTTTTAATAGATTTCCCATCACATTTGCGAAGTTCATCATCATCATCCTGCAGCCTATAATGTTCCCACTGCTGGGACACAGGCCTCCTCTCAGTGAGAGGGAGTGGGCCGTAATCCACCACGCGGGCCCAGTGCGGGTTGGTAGATGTCACATGTCTTCGAATTTTTGGTTCTAGGACATGCCGGTTTTCTCACGATGTTTTCCTTCACCGTTTTGTGAGCAGTGGTGATGAAATAATTTACACAAAGTAAAGCGCCTGTCTGGGTTCGAACCTACGACCTACAACTCGTAAGTCGCGGCCGTTACCACTTGGCCACCACTGCTCTCGTATTTGCGAAGTTAACACAAAGAAAACTAATATTTTCAAATTACTACTACACCACCTGCGATTGATAACCTCAAAAAAAAACTCGAATTTATTTCTTTTTTGTTTGATTTGATCATGTTTAGATATCAATACCATCACGTCGGCGGAGTTTTGCTAGCTAATTCAATTTGATCCTGTATGTAGGTAAGTGTAGTATATCGACAACCGGCTTTACCCCCTATTACTAACACGATATTTAGGTGATGTGTATTTTTTACACGAACCGGATATAGGGAAAGGGCCCCTAAATATTGTGGAGTGTAATCTGTGTGAGGTGCTCAATTGCTCATACCTACACTAGAAATGTCAGAATTGAAGTGTTTTGATGTATCACTTCATATCAACATCAAAGGGTCATTATAAAAAGTCTTAAGGTCTCTACAGATTTGCTCGTTTTTTGACAATCGAGAATGTAGCTGACGATCAATAAGATTGTCAGTTTTTTACAGATTTGCTCGATTTTATCGCTCGGCAATATCAAAGTTAAAATCGAGTAGGTACGTCAGTATACGACGATCAACAGAAACGGCCCACAGAGGCGATCGACATCGTATTTTTTGTCAATCGCCTCTGGGGATCGTTTTTGTAGTTTGTTGCTTACACATTTATTCGATTTTATTTGATCATTCTATCGTCAAAAATCAAGCTTTGTAGGCACATTTAGAGGTCTTCTTATTCTAAATCTGTTGCATAATTTCTAGTAATCATACCTATTACAAATCACCCTATAATAGGTACCGATTTAAGTACCTAATGATCATAAATCACTGCTACGTTAAACCTTGCGCCAATCGCCACAAGTTCAGAATTTATCTGATATTATCATCTAACCTAACACCAGTCAATTATCTACCAATCAATAAATTCGGATTTGGAATTCGGAAAACAACATTATGGGACTAAGTACCTGCCTACATAGCCGTTTGATCATGCCCCTGATTTGTACCTATATCTGCATAATAAAGAGGTCACCTAGTCGGGTTTCACGGGATCCACCAAGTAAGTACTTAGCTAGCCACACCCAATCCCACTTTTAAAGATGTTTATACAAATAGCTACACAGCAGAAAACTATTGAAATCGTCCAGCCGTATTTACGTGACGCCTGCTGTGGCAAAATACGCGACATGAGATATTTTCTTTAGATTTGAGCCGGTTTTCTTGAAATATTTTTATTATGAGGGCAATAGGCAACAATTCCTTTAAGTTTCTTTGAAAACTGAAAGGTAGGTAGATCTACTTCGAACAAGTATTCTAAATTGATTTTGCGCAAAGTTCATACGGGTATCTTAAGGCAGCTTTGTAGGTCGTGGTCTCATTAATTAGGTAGGTAGTAGGTAGTTCAAGTTTTCTTTTCAACTGTAATGTCGGTAGGTATCTACGTTAATGAAGACGCTAAATTAACTATTACACATATTAAAACGACCCTTGCAAACAATCGTAGTCGTTAAAGTTATTTAGACAAGTACCCATTTACGAGCTCATTTTTAGGGTTCCGTACCCAAAGGGTAAAAACGGGATCCTATTACTAAGACTCCACTGTCCGTCTGTCTGTCACCAGGCTGTATCTCATGAACCGTGATAGCTAGACAGTTGAAATTTTCACAGATGATGTATTTTTGTTACCGCTATAACAACAAATACTAAAAACAGAATAAAATAAATGTTAAGGGGATCCCTTCCCATACAACAAACGTTTTTTTCGGCGTTTTTGCCTTGTGGTACGGAGCCTTTCGTGTGCGAGTCCGACTCGCACTTGGCCAGTTTTTTATTTCTTTAGCTCAGTAGGTACTTTAGCTTGACAAGTTGTAAAGTAGTAAGTACAACCCATCAATCGAAATGTCAAATATTTGTAACTTTCCGCCTTAAAATACCAAACCAATAAAAATAACTAATGTAAATGACTACAAACGATGCTTAGCATAACAACAGTCTCCATCGTCAAGGTTACAGCGTTAAGATATTCGCGCGCTCGCGTTTAAGATCGTTATTGTCCACATTGCCCTGCGCGGTTGTTAAATCTTACTGTACGCGAGACATCGTCCGATTATGTTAACGAGTCACGATTTATGTAATAGTACTACTACAATATTCAAATCCTAGAAGTCAAGTACGCGACTACTAATGAGATTTCTTCTTTGCTCATATTTCGATCCCTTTAGGCGTCTACTCGCTAGCATAATCTTATCTGAATACATAATTATTTATATTTAGTATTTTATATTTATTACGAAGGACTTATTGAAACCATAATAGTATGGAGCTCAATGTTAATATATTTTTAAGGATAAAACAACACTTCCCATGATTAGTACAAAATAAAATTAAATATATTGTTAGTTTTTTACATAGGTAAAATTTATTTAAAAGTACAGAACATATGAAGGACTACACACTGAATTGAGATAAAATACTTAGTACTGACTCTGAAAATGATGTAAGCCACTTTTAGTATTCACAATATGAACTTATTGCATCAATTAATGATTATTTGGCAGACCAAAAGAGATTTTCCAACAGTGCACAGGTCATTAAACCTTATATTTATTAAAGTGAAATTTGGAATAGAAGCTGTAAGAAAATCTGCAATTAGACCAGCCACTACACCTTATATACCGAAACATTATGGCTAAGAAACTTTAATATGTGATGTTCCAGCATACAAGTTCAGCTGCATGCAGGCAACAAGGGGCCAGCATACACCCAAATATATTATTATAAATTAATTTTAAGTAATATTTCATAGATAGTAATTTTAATATATTTTGTACAATAAAATACAATTAAGTACAACTTGTAGCAAAGATATTAAAGAGAGTAATATTTATCTCAAGTGTTAAAGCTGCAATAACGTGTGTGTACACACAAGGCATATTTACACAGCACACACGCTCGGCAACAACACACCATGTGCTGCACACTATAGTACATAATTAATTTTATTACTTAATAGAATATAAAGACACGCCCAAGCTGAGAACTTCTCCACTTATTTTACAGATTTCAATGCATGATTAGCCAATGAACATGCCTGTACTCCACTAGCAGATTGCTATTAAATAATACATTGATCGTCGCTTAATATCACAGCTAATTATGCTTTGAAAATTATAGACATGTCTAATTTTCACTAATGTAGATAACAATGTAGAGTATAAGTAGACAATCTGAATTAATTTACATTACAATATCATGTCTTTTCATATGAAAAATTTAAAATTACATTACCAAAAATTAAACAGTGCAGCGCATTATAAATAAATGTGCATACCTTAATATTTAATTGACTAAATAAATTTGTTGCCTGCAGATCTGACATATTATTTTATTTAAATATCGAGAGGTAATATCTTAAGAGAAATTTTAACTTCAACTATTGAAAAAAAGTTAAATCCAAATTTAAAAATATTTTGTATTTTATTACGACAATTCCCTTCAAATCCACCTAGTTATTATGAATGTGAAATATCATTCCAAAAGCTGAGTCTCCGTCACACATATTTCACTACCACTATAATTGTGGATCAAAATGTAAGGATCGAAGAGAAGTAGAAGCTAGCACTTCACGAATGTGCATTGCTGTTTACATGCGCCTTCTTTTCCTGTGCATCTGGTGTACGCTGGCCGTCACGCCTAGGAGGCATGCGCTCATTGATGGCATCCAGCCCCTTTGCTTCAGCAAATGAAGTTATCTTATGATTTGGAGAGAAGCCCTGCAGGGCATTCTTGAGAGAAGTTTTACCACCAGAAAGAGCACCCAATGGCAAAGCACCAGTGGGAGTGAGCCCCTTCAGCTGTAGCACAGATTCACTTTCCTCGCGAAGCACAGAGAACACATGAGCCATTTTGCCAATAGCACGAATTTTGTTACGGATGACTTCTTTCCTGAGATTTGCTTCCTCCAATGCATCATCTCCTTCAGACATCAATTCATCATCAGAGCAAATGTTTAGCACATTGACCAGCATTTCTGTAACTTTCTCGCCGACAAATGGAAGAGACCAGGTAAAGACATCCATGAAGTTGGGCAGCCAGTATGGGTGGGGAGAACAGTTAAACTGTCTAATGTTCATCACATTGTTCTCATACTTTAGAACAGCAGCCTTGTTATTATAGACATCCAAGTAGTTAGGTGCAGAAAAAATAGTAATGAGACTGGGAAATCCTGTGGTCTGGCTTTTACGATACATCCGGTAGCCAGCATCTTGGGCTTCATGAGCACGTATGATGGAAAGTAAATTGTTTCTTTGTAGAAAATCACAACAAGCTGCATAGCTATAGAAGTATGAACAACCTCTGACTGAGTTGTGCGAGAAGTGTTCTGCATTTTTTTCATTTCCAAAGTCTTCCAATGGATCAGACCAAAGCAGGTCACACATAGCTCCAAATGCAGGTGGTTCTTTGAATCTATCTAGTTTACGAATATCATCTAAGCTGTTGATCTCAGGAGAAAGCCCTCCATGCACACATAGGAACTGCTGGTTCATAAGAGCAGCAAGAGGTAAGCAGTCAAACGCGTCCATACATGCATCATACACCTTCTCAGAATATTTGATTTTGCATTCTTGTTTGAAAGTGAAATACTCTGTCAAATGTCGGCATTCATGGTTACCGCGTAATAGGAATAACGTCTTCGGATAACACAACTTCAAAGCCCAGAGGTAGAGAACACATTCTATACTGAAATAACCTCGGTCGACATAATCACCTAAGAATAAATACTTGGTACAAGAAGGAGAGCCTCCCACCTCGAACAATTTCATCAAATCGTAAAACTGACCATGGACGTCTCCGCACACAGTCACCGGTGAATCGATCTCGATCATAGTTTTTTCTGATCGTAATAAGGTGGCACCATCTTGGATGATTCGTAAAGCTGCATTTTCCTCGATCCGACCTTCTAAGATAAAATGTTGCTTCAACACCTCAGGTAGAGGCTTTCCACTTTTTTCTTCGAATACTTCCGATACAGTGAGCTTACGACTGGGAGGGAAAGCAACACTTTGAATCATACGCTGCGTAGTCGACACTTTATCATTGCTCCCGGACATATTTGTCACATAAAAAACACTAGGTCTAATCCATACACGCCACTATTTTCAAAATGGCAGAATAGATATAATACTAAAACAGAATCCCGATTTCACGACAGAGAAACTACTGCGCACTGGAAAACAATGCGCAAACATCTGGCGAGTGGTCAATAAAATAAACAGGGATATCGAGCGCGTTTTATACTTTTGAAAATATCATTAAATAGTAACACTGGCAATTTAAGGAACAGTTGCCAGTATGGTCTTTAAATAAACCATTACCAGGCACATGTGTGTTTATGTAACACACAAATTCGTAAAATACTAAAGGAACAAAGTTAAAATTATCATATTTTTTTTATAAATTATTATGTAAACCTTGTTTTTTTTTTAATAAAAGGATTTCAATTGAAAAAAAACTAATTCGCTCCTTAGGGTAGCCGTTTTTGTTTTTCGTTTTTTTTTTTTGCAATTTCGTAATCTAACATTACTTGTGGAACTTTTTTTGAATGTTTCGGCTATCCTCATTGATAAATAAATGTCCTAAAACAAAAGTAAAAATATTTTTAAAGGTGCAGCCAGACCGTGGTTGATCAACGTCAACCGTCTTCAACAAACTTAACTGTCTCGGTGGCGGAAAGAGGAACTAACTAAATCACTATGTAAAGTGACAAGGTCTGTCAGTTGTTGTTCACCGACAGCGCCATCCGCCTTCAAGATTGCCGGGCCAGATGTCATAGTTGGTACAGTCAGGATCAGTACGATTATGTAATCATCTCACCGTGACAACTTAGGTGAAGTGAGCGTGGAGTCAATATTGTCAATTCTTAGCAAAAACAAACTCACATCACCTAAGTTTTCACGATGAGATTTTTACAGAATCGACCGGCAGGACTGTACCAATTACAAGATACAAAGAAATTATGTTGCCAGTCGCACACATGTCGTCGAGAGACTGCGGTCTGGGTGCACCCTAATACTGCGGCGGCGGCGACATGCAGTTTACGATTGTCATTTTGAAACGAGGACGAGGCCATTGTATGTTAGCGCTTGGCCACACTGGGGTGCGGGCGCGGCACGGCGAACTCAAACATATGAACTTACTTGGAACTTGGAAGTGTCCATAGTGGGGACGCGGGCGCGGTGAGCGGCACGGGCTGCTTGGCGCGGGCAAACACTGGACCAGTGTGACCAGATTCAGTATTTTAATACCTTTTCAGTATTTTTTAAGACTTTTCCGAGCATCAGTAATTCAGTATTTTTGTAGGTATAGGTATTGGCGAAAGTATTTTTGAGAATATTTTGGATAAAAAGCTATGGTAACACCGTAGCGTACGTCCCCACGAACATTGATGTTCAGGGAATTACCCGGACTTAGTTCTATTATATTTCATTCAAATAATATTATATTCAGTATTTTTTTGAGGTGTATGAATTTTTTCGTATAGTTTAATATGGTCACACTGCACTGGACACGGCAACACGCAGAACGCAGCCGCGCTCCAGTCATAGAGTATAGTAAGTCTATAGGCTCCAGTGCGGACCGTGCGGACCAAGGTGCGGACAGACAGCCCCTCCGTTAGGTGTATTAATGTTCTGTGGATAGCCCGCGCGCGTTCCCGGACCCGCGCCCGCGCCCGCCCCGCGCACCAGTCTGGACGCACACGTATGCTTAAAAAACATAGGCCATTGTTGGAATATATCGACGTTTTCAAAATACGATCAGAAATTTCATGGTTATAATATATCTAATCTATATTGTGGCACAGTCACGAGCCAAAATACATCTCAGGGTAGGATATAGAGAGGAAATTAAATGACCACTTAGTCATGGCATAATGTTGAAATTCAATGCTGCTCTGCTATGTTTGTATTTTAAAACATATTTACATTTTTTTCGGCTCGGTCTTCTCGTGGTACGAGTACATGAACCACTGAACGTCAAAAATATAGGATACAGGCTCATCATTATCTGCCTAGCCTTTTCCCAACTATTTTGGGGTCGGCTGCCAGTCTAACCAGATGCAGCTGAATATCAGTATTTTACATGGAGCCACTGCCTATCTGACCTCCGTACCTCGTTGGTCCCGGCTGTCATTCGAGGATCTTTGACAGTCGTTAAGGGTAGTCAGAAGCCCGAAAGTCTGATAACCAGTCTTACCAAAGGGTGTAAATGGCTAGGCAGATAATGATGATTGCCTATCTGACCTCCACAACCCACTTAATGGGTAATACGATACCTCTTGGTAAGACTGGTTGTCAGCCTTTCGGGCTTCTGACAACCCGTAACGCCTATCAAAGATCTACGAATGACAGCCGCGACCAACGGCCTACAACAAGAACAACAACGCAACGGGCAACGGCGAGCGGGCGCGGCGGTGGCAACGGCGGCGGTAGGATACAGGCTACAGACCATTATTGTTTGGCTATGTATACCTATCGGGTCCATATTGGCTCACCTAAACTTCTTTACCCGAAATTGTTCTTCCTAATGATTTGTAATCCGAATGATCACCCTTCCTATAATTTTTCATCCTAAAGTTTTCATTCATACTATTTGTAGTGCTACCGGCGATGTTCATAACACTCGTTTCCGAAAATTGTAATTAATAATATCATTACTGTAAATATATTTAAACTCCTACTGTTTTTTATCATCTTTTATCCCTAAACATAATTACCATGATATTTTCACTCAGAAAGAAACATTTACCAAGTGATTTTTGTCTTAAATGAATGAAATTCAGGTCAGAGTGTCGTCTTGGGGACACTATGAAAAAAAAACACTGGCACTCCGGTAGTGCCGACAGAAGTGAAAACTTGAACAATTACGAGTGTATTTTGTGAATCGTCTTATAAACAAAACACGCGTGTTAAGGTGTGTTCCTTATTTTATAGGGTTTTTTGCAAATCAGGTATGATGACCAAAGTGACTGGTTTATTCTTCTCGTGAAAGGAATTTATTCAGATTTACAAATAAGCACACAGTTATATATCCGTGGTTCAGCGCCATCTCGTCGTTGTTGGATGAACTACGTAGTTAGTACGCGAGGCCCTCGTAGTTCTTCCCGATGTGCATAGATGGCGCTGTCCTCAACAACGCGCGTCTTAAGTTTTACGTCTGACGTTAGTACGCGAGGCCCTCGTAGTTCTTCCCGATGTGCATAGATGGCGCTGTCCTCAACAACGCGCGTCTTACGTTTTACGTCTGACGTTTTACGTCTTACGAATTTTCGATCAGGGTCACGTGACCTGACGCGAATTTAGAAGTTTTTACCAATTCCAAAAAAAGTACACAGCGCCGCTAAAGAAGTTTTCACTTCAAAAAATACTTAGAAAAATTTCGTGACCAATTTCGAGGTAGCGCTCGGCCGCTGCCGCGGCACCACTCGCTTCGCTCATTCGGCTCGCGCGTAGTTGGTCACAGTTCTAAGCTAACCTAACCTATGGATCCCTTCCACATCGTTTTTACGATAAAAGGTTAGTCGGAGACAAAAAACACCAAGACACTTAGCCTTAGATTGTGATTCTGATTACCTATTATGAATAAAAAGAAATCTAAACAAAAAAGATATGACTTTGCATAATAGTGTAAAAGATGGTTATGTTGAGAAAATATAGGAAAACAAATAAAAGTATAAGTAATAGATGTTTATTGCTACTGACATTACGAAGTTGAATGCTTCGAATTATGAACTTAGAGACAGAGTAGTTAGGAATTGTGATTGTTAGGATGAAACATGTTAGGAAGAACATTTTCGGATTTCCAATTATCGGAGTTGAAAATTTAGGTGAACTTTGGCGCACCCATACCTATCATGTGTGTGTGTACCTACAGTATTCAGCTGGAAATTCTGTTAGGGAGACAACTGATTTTTCATCAATCTGACTGATTATTATTTGGATGGCGTGGCTTATAATACTACATAATACAATGCGTGCCACGAAAGATGAGACTTGACCCCGCCTCCCCTATGACGTCCGGTCCCGTCCCGCACTCAGACCTCATACCGCTAAAGATACCTAAAATCGTATACTGCGCATGTCAAACCACGTGGTGTGTCAAGTCTCATCTTTCGTGGCACGCATTGTACGGACGCCAGCACATCAACCTACCACAATCTGTCAGATTTCTTTAATAGATTTTCAACTTTATCGCTGAAGCATAAGGTTCAAAGTTGATTGGGAAAATTTGACAGTAAGGTGTAGCTTGATGTGCTGGCGTCTGTACGTAGTGAGAAGTGGTGGGTGAAAGAGCACAGGTGACGCGATGACGTCTCAGAGGCAGGTTTAGAAAACGCTGACGAGATTAATAAGATACCTGCGACAAATTAGCGACGAGTTAGCAACACAACAAAAGTGTGAAAGGATATGCAGGAAAACTTTGCTTTAACTTGTGGAAAAACGGAATGAGAGGAAAAATATAATCTACGTGGGGTGTTTCGAATATAGCCTTCTTTCTATTTTAGCGGGATTTTTAGAGTATAGCCGGTCGATTCTGTAAAAATCTCACCGTGAAAACTTAGGTGAAGTGAGTTTGTTTTTGCTAGGAATTGACACTATTGACAGCTCACTTCACCTAAGTTTTCACGGTGAGATTTTTACAGAATAGCACCGTAGGTTCGAAATTATGTAAATAATTAATTGGCTTGTTCTTATTATTTGCAGAATACGTAAAATCGAATGAAACACAAGGCAAAGGTAAAAGGTATTACTATTCTCTAATGAGTCATATTTACCACCGTACGACAAAATTCTTGGGTCAGAAGATTGCTTCAGGCCAGGAAACATTTTAGTCATTGAGCCTGGTTTTACGGATGTAACAAAAAAGTATTTGTGTTTATTATACACAAACCCTTAATATCGCATTACGGTTGTAACGTGCATTGCAAGATTTGGCATCATAGTAGGTAAGTACTAATTTTAATTAGGCTGTTCTGTTCAGTAAACTGAACACCCAAATCGAAATCAGCATAAAGTAGCTGCGACATATTCTGCATTTTAATATTTTAAATCAGCTTCTTAATAAAAAATATGCGATGCACGGTATATAAAATTGTTACATCTATGGTTTACCATGGGTTTAGCCTCCTCTGACCTTAGAATGGGTAACTCGAACTCTCATTCCAGCCCTCTCGGCAACGCCCTTGGATCTTAGTGTTGCTATTCGAGAAATTTCACTTGATCAGAAAAAGGATTAATGCTTCAGAGACTGCATTTTAAAAAGGAACAATATTCGAGCATATCAGCTTGCCAAAGCTGAATTATTAATAACGGAAGACAATTGAATGTATATAGGTACAGCTGTACGCATTACAATAACTCACTTATATTTGATTAAAGAGCTGTTAGCTATGCAATAGAACTCAGTTGATCTTAAAAAATGCAAGCATTACATTGATTCACGTATATGCTGTCCAGCAGTACTAGGCTTTTACTTACCACTTAAAAATGCTACTGTAGATCCAAATGCATTAAAAACAGCTGAAAGCTGTACAACTGCGTTGTGGTTTACTGCAATAAAACAAGGCTTTATAAAAGCATTTTGATATGCCACTATCCAACCGTTATACAGTGTAAAGCACTATAATGGTTTTTAAATGCCAATATAAAGCGTCAAGATGCTCGGTGAACTTATATAAGAGTTATATATACGAAGAGATATAGATACGGAACTTAAGTTCTAGGTACATAAGTTTACTACTAGTTTGTTAAAATGCTTTGTTTCATGGGAGGTACCTACCATGAACTAACTATAGCTAAATATTTTGATTATGTAGAATTGTAGACAACAGGGACTCGCTTACATTTTTTTCCCAATTACGTAGGTACTTTAAAGTAGTACATAGACTAAGAGCTGAGGCAATATTTTTGAAGATTTTCATTTCGTTCGGTTTTTAAGGTGACATTACAAGAAACTGGAAAAACTGTAGATGGACTAAGTAGTCCATCTACAGTTTATCTCATAAGTACAATAAAAGTATACAAAGGTATGTACCGTATTTTATTTTTCTTTCCAGACAGCCCTAGTACTCGGTTAAGCGGCGTAGGTAGGGTTCCCAACTCTCCCAGATTTCTCGGGAGACTCCGGTAATAATGGTTAACCTCCCGACCTCCCGGGGTGCAATAAATAATTGCTCCGGTTTTTCTAAAATTATATGCATCCGTCGCTCGCACGTCGCTGCTACTCGCTCGCTATGCTGCATTGCCGCGCGCCGCTGCCGGTTTAAACCTGTTCGTCTAGTTGTCGACGATGTCGATAGAGTTTTGTGGTGAAAAACAGTCTACTATAAGATGCTACTCGAAAGCAAAGGAAGTATAGACGCCAGCACATCAAGCTATGTTGCTTTAGCGATAAAGTTGAAAATCTATTAAAGAAATTTGACAGATTGTAGTAGCTTGATGTGCTGGCGTCTGTACATATTAAAATTCTTCCGGGTTGGTCCTTTCGAGAGTTGGCAACCCTAGGCGTAAAAGTTTTTTTCCTACTTGTTCACATGGCTGATATTCGAATTAAGCAAAACCAGCATACGAATAACGAACCTACAATAACTTGCTTAGTTGTAATAAAACTTGTATCATTATATGGTTCAATTTTAAATATTAATACGCTTGCTAGGCAACAGATAACACTTATAACATTTACCTATGTTGGTACCTTAAAATAAATAGATGCGACTGTTGATGCTGAAACTACTAATGTGGGTCAGTCGTAATCGTAAGTAATGAGAACTATAGTTAGTTGGTAATCGGGCTGATGCCCAAACAACAGCTAGATACGTACCTACCTACTAACATTATTTTTATCGCTGTAGCGACTATTTTTACATTTTATTTCAGGGGTATGTAGGTATTGCATGTACCGAACAATTGTTTGGTATTATTAACTGTCAAATGTCTATTCTTGTCACTATACTGGGATGATACTGGGTTACGATGTTATTAGGCTAAAATTAGAAGGGCATGCTGGATAGCACCGTAAATTATTAACTACCTACCATTATAACGTTGTGTAGTTATTTCTGGACATTGTTACCTAGACGTGTAGTGTGTCAGATTTGATTAGGCCTGACTCATTGATCTATAATGTCGTGAGTTACTTGAAAATTAATACTTTGTTTATGGTGTGTTCATTTTTGACAGTGGTAGACTTTGCAAATAGGCATGTGAGCAGAAAAGCAGTGCTGCCAATTTATGAAATGAGTAGGTCCCTACAGATGGACCATTTTTTGTACGTTTGAAAAGGCTCTAGCGGGACTACCGAGCATATTGGAATGCAACCAAAAATTCGCGGTTCTTTGGCTCTAGGATATTAAGCTTCAATATTTTGCTTTACGAAAGAATAATAGGTGTAAAATTAAGCTTTTTTATAAAAACCATGATTTCTACATGGCTTAAGGCAGCTTTATAATTACACAGTAAGTACCTACTTCAGAGCTGAAGTGAAAGAGCAGGGCCATCAATTTAAAACAGACATACAGAGCGGTCACATCACGGCGCATGGAGAGCTGAGACGTTACGGAAGTTCTCGCGTGTGAACGAGACGAAACGAAATTGACGACGCCTTTGCTCTTAGACGCCTCGGGTGATTATCAGAACAGTGAAGTTTAAAAGTAGTGAAGGTTGAAATTGGATTTAATACAGCAGTGCGATTCTGTAACCATCTCACCGTGAAAACTTAGGTGAAGTGAGCGTGGAGTGAGCTGTCAATAGTGCCAATTCCTAGCAAAAACAAACTCACTTCACCTCAGTTTTCCCGGTGAGATATTTACAGAATCGACCGGCTGCATCGGTATAAGGTAATTGAATCTCAAGAAAAAAATTTCAAGAAGAACCGTAGTCCAGGACTTTTCTAGAAAAATCGTGGACTACGGTTCATTAGATTTAACGATTCTACGACAAATCGACCTGGAGTCAACACAACCCTAGGAAAATTTGCCCCGTATAGTTCGGCCCAGACAACTCGGACTCCCACGGCCACGTTGGAACCATTTCTATTTTAATTATAATCGTAGGCTTGAGTAGGTAAGGTCAACATTGTGAAGGTTTAAAAGAAACCTAACACGAAGGGAATCTAATCTAACATAACATCGTACCTAACCTTTCCGTGTCGGGGTGCCTTAAGGTCCCAAAATGCTTCGGGCGCTCTTGGACTGATTAGTTCAAGAGCTATTCCCAAGTAGCACAAAATAGCTTTATAATCGATGGATAACAGAATTTGCATATTATTATAGCTTTATAAGAAGTCTACATATAGGCATTATAAACCACTATACAGCTCTTGTAATGCTAATTTGGGCCCCAAATTATACAGACTTAAGTGTAAGAATGACATTTTAGCAGCATTATATGGGTTGTCTACCGGAATGATAAACGAATTATAATGGGCTGTGAAAACAGGTTAAAGCGCACCGCATATGTTAAATGCGGCTCTTATACAGCTTGTACCATTACAAAGGCAAAATAAAAACATTTTCAAATATTATTTTTAATTTCTGTTATTATTAATAAATCTTGTGTAAAAAGAACATGGTGCATGTGTGATACTTTCAACAATAAAATATAAGTGCTACAAGGTAAGTAATTAAACTCTTGTTTTTGTTCTATATGAGTGAATTATTATTGGCCGGTCGCCAACACGATGGTCCGACCAAGTGAAAGTAGCTACGTCCTCAAGCAATTTTCAGCAGGTGGTGATGGCAACTTTGGACCGGAGTAGATGGAGGCAGATTATCCGCTTAAAAGGGTCCAGTGACCACGATCCTCAGTAATGAGGGACCGATTGAAGAAGAAGAGAGTGAATTAACGTTGCGAGTATCAGTTTACTGTGAAAGTATGTATATATGTATTTGAATCAAATATTTCATGCGCCTTCAAATTAAAGAGCTATTTATTACAAAAATATTATAAAAAATATGTGGAATTGTAAAAAAAAATATGCTCTTACGAAGAAATCTTTAGTTTTAGTCATTATGATACCTGTCTTGTACCGGCCGGTCAATACCCATAGGTTGAAGTCCTTTCTAAAGGACTATTTACCATAAAATTAAATTTTATATATTATCGAGACAAAAAGCGAAATGGCGTAAGCATAATTAAAAACTTTAGACATGCGTATACGACTTATTGCTTGTTAAAATTCTTTTCATTATACGTTTGTATAGATAAAGGCTATAAAATATTATGATGAAATGCTTTTAAAGAGCTGGCATTAAAACAGCACCAATGTACACCGTTATACAGTTGTGACCCATGCGAAAGGTCGTTATAAAACATAGAGCAGTTTTAAAGAATTTTAAAATGCTTTTTAATAGCCTAAACCGTAATTAATGCTTACATACGGCCTACACTTTTGTAAAATGCTTACAGCTGTATTAGAAGCTGTATAGAGACATAAATTATATCTAAAATAAAACCTTTAGCTGCACAAAAAATTGAAAAAGAGGATTATATAGCTTTAGGAACTACAAAGTTAATAAAATGCTGTTATACAGAAGCAAGACATTGCTAAAACCCTTCAAATTCTATAACGAAGCTAGAAGAAATTTCTGGTCATCACTTTTTCCATTATATCGATTTTGTGTTACTTGGGTTGGAATCGAATTCTCATGTACTGGGTCGGGTTGTCTCGGGGTTGAACTGTCGCGTTACCAATTCACGATTTTCTTTTGAACGTAGTCGGTCCATTCCACCTAAACGGGCATGCAAACAAGATTAGATAGGTACTTAAATAAACCAGCCACAATAATCTAATTATGATGAACAAATTATGGTGAAATTCATCCCGAGGTCGCCATTATACTTTTCTGTGTATTTTAACGTGAATACGTCTTTAAAATTGATTCCATAGTGGGAGTCAAGTCGAAAAAACGAATGATAACAAAATCCGGGGAAACACTTTGGTGTTGCAGCTTCATATCTATCATCTCCATCGTAAATTCAATTACACCATTGGATAGCTAAAGGATCAAAGAATTTATTACGCCAAGTGAGGACTGTGACGCATCGCGCGCGGTGGAGGGGGAAGCGCCGCCATTTTGAGGTAATTTTGCTGCGTATCGAGATTTCCAAATAATATAACTTTTGACTCGGAAAAGCTACGACGTTCGTTGAAGTTTGCATCGTTGGCTCTCATCAAAGTCTATCGATTGTATACAAAACATTAGTGTAAAATAGTGACAGTGAATAAAAGACAAAAAAATAATAAAATAATATCAATAATATATAATGTCGACCTTTAAGCGTCAAAAAGCCAAATTAAAATAAAGAAATCGTATACGGTTAGAAAGGGCTTCTCGAGAGCAATCGAATGGTACCAATAAAACACCACAAGACCGAGTCAAGCAGTGCCGGAAGCGTAAAAGAATGAATGCGGCCGAGCGGATCACGTGTAAACGTATTCACGTATAACACACGGGCGTGTCCATGACACAACCACATCCCATTTTTTTTTAAATACCTCTTGTCAAAAGAACTACGACATCGATTTGGGAGTGACCCGACTTACTTATTAGTTTATTAAACAGCTTCTGTCTGAGCCAGAATCGAACCGAGGTTTTGAGATATGGGATATTTTCGGTTACAACCGCAGAAATAACTTTTGGTTTTAACCGACTTCAAAAAAGGAGGAGGTTCTCAATTCGGATGTTTGTTTTTTTTTAAGTTTGTTCGGGCATAACTCCGTCATTAATATAGACGGATTTGCAAAATTATTGTTTTGTTCGAAAGAGGTTTATTCCGAAATGGTCCCATTTAAATTTCGTAAAGATGATAATGAGTTTCGGAGGCAGACAACGGAACTCTTCAATAAATGCTAGCAAAGTAGCAAATCAACCGCGGTTGCTGCTATAGCATATGTATGCATTGTTTACGCAATCACACAACATAACATCACGCCTGTACCCTCTAAAGAGGTACGCAGATGTGTTCAATAGCTTCCTGTCACTGATATTCACATAGCAAGTAGTGTTATCTGAATTTGTGTGGGGTAGGTGAGTATAACTAAAACGTGAAAAATAAAAATTTTTTTACAAAAAAAGAAAAAGCAGACCTCCAAAAAAAAATTTCGTAAGTCGGTGTCAAAAACGAAAATGCGGAACCAACGACACCTTCCGAGATTAGTTATTTTTCACTTTGTAGTGTTCTTTTTTGTAAAAAAGTTTTTTCATAGCTTCTTTGACAAAATAGACACTATGATGAAACTTGCCTTTGCTGTCGATATAATTCAATATTGTGCATGTCTAAATATTCATCTCGACTACAGAACCCTTCATTGTACGTGGTAAGACATGCAGTTGGCCGGTTTTTTTTATTTTGAATATATTTTTATTATGGGTACACACACTAAAGGGTTATCTGAGTGTAACATCTAAAGAAATCTCAGCAGTGGCGGACTAAGCCCGTTAGAGGCCCGGGGCGGCAAAGCTGAATGAGGCCCCCCAGCTTTAAAAAAAATGTAGTTTTACAAGCTTTTTATTCAGTTCACATTTGTATGTATAAATAAGTGTATATATGTTTATTTCGTTAATTTCGTCGGCAACGCCACTTTTCTTCTCTTCAGAATTCGAAAAGTAATTGGATAAAGATCCAGCAAGCGATTTTGCCTCTTCAGTCTTCGTTTTTTTAGCTTCCTTTTCTGAGAGCCAGATGGTTGAAAAAAGGCTTATCTGTTCACTAATCACACACACTAATAAACTATTAAATAACGTAATGAAATATTTGTTAAATGAGGCCTATGTTTATTTTTCGACGTAAATAGAATGTAGTGAATGTAAATGAAGGCGTACAAGAGTTATTTATTTGCACTTCATTCATTCAGGGATTCCTGGAGAAGTACCCGCTACAAAGACGGGAATTCTCCCAGCATATTGGACGCGTTCAGCAAAGTTAAAAGAATATTAGTACCACGAAAAAGTCTAGATGGCTGTAGTATTTTGATCTTGATGAAATTATGTAGGTACTAAGCACATTTTTAAAGTCTTGTTTAGGATTTTATAAGGGGAACGCGGAGGCATTTGGGGGCCCCCCAAGACCGGAGGCCCTGGGCGGGCCGCCCCTTCCGCCCCCCTGTTAGTCCGCCACTGAATCTCAGTTATGTATAATAAATTCATAAAGTTCTATCGTAAAAAACATAATTGCAATTGTCAAACCATTTACTTAATTTATAATAAAAATAACTTAAACATGAGGAAACATACAATAAAAACTGTATTTCTAGAAATATTTGCATACAACAGTTTTTAAGTTAATTAAACTAAGACTCTTCCAGTTTCTTATTTTTTACACAAACGTATATCGTCAGTTCACAGTAATAGTAGAATCAACAGTTTTGTACTTTGGTTTGCTATGAGTAAAAGGTAGATACCGGTACTTGATCATATGCTGTGGAGAAAAAAAAAACATGTTAATTAATGCACTTCTTAACATAATAATTAATGTTATACGTCATATTTCAGCTGCTATTTAGGAGTCATTTGCTGAGCTTCCGCCTTACACAGAGGAATATAAAATGACTCCCTGATTCTCCATATTATTTTTCTCTGACATTTCTTGGAACTCTGGGATCCCGAAATTTTGGAAGGCGTACGAGGGGCCGAAGCTAACTCGTGGACTGCCTCATTTAATTAAAAGCGTTTAACGGGAGTTATCGACGATTATCTTTTTAAATGAAAGTGCACCCCAGGTTGTTGTAGGAGTATTGCAGGGTACAAAACAAAGATATTGACTATGGGTTTGGGTGGCTAAAGTGGACTGGTGACCTAGAGAACTATGGCCCCTGCCTGACAAACTTATTATATAAATATAAAATGGCAGGGGGTGACAGCACACTCGCAAAATGTGCCCCGAAAAATGTCGCTAGAGTGACGTAGCGGTAAGGAGGCAACATAACTTGAGCTGCTTGAGGAGTGGAGAGGTATTTCACGCTAATCACCTGATTACTGTACTTCCAAGGTTAACCTTAATCTTGGAAGTACGGTCAAGATCCCTACCAGTATCTTACTGGATAATGGGAATACTTCCTTCCTCCGAGCACGTCTGCTCTTTCGAATCTCCTCTCAAGCCGGTCAATAAAAGCAAGCCAGAGATGTGGAACAAGACTTCTCTCTGGAAATAGGATCCGTGGGATCTTTCCTGCCCAATTGCTCTGTAGGTTTTTTTTAAATTTCGTTGGTGCCTCCTCGTGACCTCAATTTTGCCTGGAGGAAAGTGATATCTGAGGTCTAAGATGGAAAGAGCTTGCCCAGAAGATGACCTGCTCACTGTTGCTTTGAAGGCGGGTTATAGGTGGAAGAGAAGGGCACAGACGCTGGTCAGCGCTTCTCCCTTACACTTATTATGCGCATAGCCAAAGTATGGACCTCTGGCGCCATCGCTGGCGCATAATAAATGTGGGGGAGGAGCGCTGAGTACGACTAGTCGGGATATCAACGAAGTGCAGATGGTACCCTGCAGTACGTCTGGTAGTCTGGTAAAGAAAGGGAGATGGTGGGATCAGGTCGTTGGGCTCCTGGCATACTCTCTGTAGCAGACCAACAAAAATGAGTCAGGCTGGATTAAAATCAACTGCGATATTTTTTAAAGATAAAATATGCAATGTTAACTTATGAGTATTTTAGGATAACTAAAGGAAAATATTAAATTGAACCATAGAGCACAGAGACGCTTTGACGGCCGCTGCTAGAGACGGCAATGTCAGCATTTTCCATACAAATCGAGCGTGTCACCATTAAGGCGGATCTCACACTACTACGCGCCACGCGACAAGGTGCGGAAAACGGAGACCCGCGCGAAAACGCGTTTTTATTGAATTTGTACATTATGTAAAAACCGGTCAAGAGCGAGTCGCACTCGCGCACCGAGGGTTCCGTACCATCATAATAATATGTTTTTAAATTTTCATTGGCAAGGCCTATATTCGTCAGAGAATTTTAACACTGCACACTACAGTGTAGAATATTGCAATTTTAAGTCAGCGCCATCTCTTGATCGATAGTAGAACTATTGTAACTTTTATTGATGATTTCTGAAAAAGTGTGCTATTTAGAGACATCGTTTTATTTTTCCTGTAATCTTTACACAAAGTTCTATCACATAGAATTATTTCAGATTTTTCTCATTGCAAACTTCGGAGATAATGGGGAACGGTATTTTATATACATTTTTCATCAAGTCGAAAACTATGCGGCCTTAAAAAAAAAGAAAAAGTTTAAGAATGTGCAAACTGCGCTCTTTCTTATGATATCCCACATGCCCTAGTAGCCCCACTTCGAATTTTTCAGACACCCTTTCCCTTTTTTCAAATCCTATTGAAAAAAAAAAATTTCTTATTTGCAAAATAGTTGGGCAAACGTCATCTAAAACTATTCCAAATTTCAAGTTGATAGATTTAGTAGTTTTTGAGATATCCAGCTGTGACAGACTGAGTCGCACCATAAGGGTTCCCTTTTACCATTTTAGTAGGGAACCCTAAAAATCACACGTGGGGGCGCGTGTAACGCGCATCGGAGCGTGGCGCGTGATGGTGTGAGATCCGCCTTACTCGAAATACGACACAAATGACGTATACAAACTGATGGCTTTGAATGGGAGTCCGTGAAAGAAGTTGTGCGCTTATCGCACTTTCAGCGTCACGAATTTTATTAATACTGCCGTCTTTCTTTATTAGTACCTACTAATGTGGTCTATGAAATTTAATCAACCGTCTAAATGATTTATGGTTAAAAAGTAAAATAGGATTTATACAAATTCTTACCTTGATTTGTCTTTTCATAGTAATACAGAACAGGGTTATAAAATACATAACTAATATTGGCCAAAATACTGGAATATTGAAAGCATCTATGAATGTACAGCAGAAACCTATCAATGTGCTCTTGGTAACAGAAAGCCAAAATTTAAATTCTGGCAATCTTCGGATAAATGGTCGGAATTCTTCAGTAGCTCTGGTTGGCAAGGCAGGACCATTATCATCATCACCTAAAACATTGCCAAATTATTAATTACACAGTGTTGGTTTAACATACTGATTACTGTGACATTTTAATTTCATCCTGCAGTTTGATTACTTTATTTTAGTAAGATTACCAATAGGTAAACATTTTTTATTTTATAATAAATTATACTGTGTACTGTGTGTGTGTGTGTATTTTACTGTGTGTACATAAATGTACACACAGTAAAATACATAGGGATATGACATAAATATAATTTGAGTACAAAGGTACTGCTTATTTATTAAGAAATTTTATTTTATTAAACCGAAACATATAATACAAAAAAAATACATAAATATACTTAAATAAATACATAATGCTAAAATATATAAACATATAATACATATAATATATATATACTCATAGTATAGAGGAAAGGTAATAGTATAATCTCTTTTAATCGATATTTAAATAGAGAAATAGTTTTTAAATCACGAATGTTAGGCGAAAGACATGGACAGAGAAGGAATAAGAATAGTAGCTTGTTTTATGAGGATGAGATTTAAAGAGGGATCTTAGGTGTTATCTACACGGTGCGTCGCTAGGGCGAGCGTAAGAAAAACGCACACGCAAGTAGGAAGGATAAGACGGGTTGTGTAAGATGTTGAAGAGGAGACATAAAATCCGAGTATTCCTGCGAAGACGGATTGGGAGCCACTTGAGTTCCTTGCGAAGGTGAGAAACATGGTCATACTTTCGAAGACCGAAAACAAAGCGAATGCACAGGTTTTGCAAGCGCTCAAGCTTGTTTAAAGCTCCTCAGTATCATCCAGGTAGCAGGCGTCGGCATAATCTATAATCAGCTGAATAAGTGTTTGTGCCAAAGAAATTTTAGGGCTCGGGGGGGGGGTTTTATTTTTTTATTTTTTTAGGGCTTCTGCCCTTGAAGACTAAAATTTCTCTGACTTTGAAGACATTTCAGCGAATGAAAAGAGACATGTACCTTTCAGCTGACCTCATTGGCCTGAGCACGCCACGAAAGGTTGGAGTCAATAACTACACTCAGATCTTTAGCGGTTTCAGTATTGTCAATGTGAACACTATCGAGATATAAAGGCATCAGAGATGTAACATCAGCCGCATTGTGAACGAATCTGCTGCCTATGATCATGGCCTGGGATTTAGTTGGGTTAATTTGCAAACCAAATGACTTAGCCCAAACGCTGATGAGAGCCAGGTCATGATTCATTGCCGCAATAGCAGAACTCGCGTTAGCTACAGTAAATTTTCGATAAAGCAACAAATCAAAAAACTAAAACTAAAAAAAAAACAATGATGAAAACTAGAGGAGATTACTCAGGTAACAAAGTTTATGAAAATTGAAAAAAGGAGAGGAGAGAGAACACCCTCTCAGTGAGGCTACACCAATCAGAGAAGGACTCCTTCAGGCGAACACACTGAGAGCGTCCCCGAAGATAAGAACTGGACCAATAGTCCAGTCATTTTAGGCATTTTAAACCCCAATCTGCGGAAAAATTCCTAGTGAGCTGAATTTTTGTACATACCTTTATTACGACGTTGTAATGAAGATGTGAAAAATCGACATTAATATCGTGCCGGCTAAAAGAGTTATAAAGGTCAAAAGGTCACGAAAATCAGTTTTTTGCAAATATCTCGCGATCTATTTGGTCGGAGGTCAATACAGTCATTATAAAAATTGTTTGTCGTGAAATTATCTACAAAAAATGCCTCTTGCAATTTTCTGTAAAATTAACCGTTTTTGAAGTAGAGCGCTGAGAAAGCGACTAGAATGCACTTACAGTATTGTATACCATATAACAAGGCGTAAACTCTATTGTTTTTTATTTATGTTTTTAAGTGTCTTAAAAACTTCTATCTGATATTTGGGCGTTTTGTGAAAAGTATACTTATATTGTAGCGGTTTGGAACTTAGTAAAATCTACTATATATTATACAAACGACCTCCGATGGCAAATGTTCTGTATTTTATTGTTCCGAGACCCGTCCCTTTATATCTGCTACTGTCTGTCGGACTGTGTTTAGCTCAGTTGAAAAATATTTCTTGAGTATCAAAGACGTTATTTTAATATTTCCATGCTCTTGAACAGTTTTCATAATGAGTGATACATGTTTTATTTGCAATGAATTTATTATCGGATGGTGATGTAGCAGAAGTTAGGCGTGGTCTAAACAATTCTGCAGAAATATTCCAACAAGAAAATTGCTCTCGAGGTGACATTGTTAATGCTGGAATACATTTTCTACTAGCAATGTATGGTGCTCCAAAATCAGAACATTCGATAGATAATTACAGATACTTTAGCTTTGCTAAACTACGAGTAACAAGACTAAGCACAGCTGTGAAATTTCCATTATTACCACCTACTTCTTCAGCAGCTCAACAGCATATTTATCGAGTGTATTATCAAATACAAACCTGGTTAGGAAGAGAAATTGATCCAGAACAGTGGGGTTGGGAGTTACAAAATAATATATTACAGCCATCGAGATATAAGTACTAACGTACTAGAGAAGACACCGTAAATCCCTACTTTGTCTCGTTCAACTGCGGCGATCGCGCCGCACCTCACAAGACATGTTGTTGAACTTGTCGAAGAAAACGCGTAAGTGCCGTGATTTACATGGCGCTTAAGACCTTTTTGCCGAGAATAAAATTACGAAGAATAGGACAATTCAGTTATTTGACGTAGCTTCTCTAGTACGTTAGTACTTATATCTCGATGATTACAGCCAATAGGTAGGTAATAATAGGTAATACGGGCTGGTATCCGCAAATCCACGTCAATGCGCGTATTTTGCGTATTACAGCCAATAACAACATTATTACCACCAGCACCCGATGACATACTGAACACATAACACATTTTTTTTCTACGTCTTTTGTCTTTAATAACGTCTTTAATACTCAAGAAATATTTTTCATCTGAGCTAAACACAGTCCGACAGACAGTAGCAGGGATAAAGGGACGGGTCTCGGAACAATAAAATACAGAACATCTGCCATCGGAGGTCGTTTGTATAATATATAGTAGATTTTACTAAGTTCCAAACCTCTATAATATAAGTATACTTTTCACAAAACGCCCAAATATCTGATAGAAGTTTTTAAGACACTTAAAAACATAAATAAAAAATAATAGAGTTTACGCCTTGTTATACGGTATACAATACTGTATGTAAGTGCATTCTAGTCGCTTTCTCAGCGCTCTACTCCAAAAACGGTTAATTTTACAGAAAATTGCAAGAGGCATTTTTTGTAGATAATTTCACGACAAACAATTTTTATAACGACTGTATTGACCTCCGACCAATAGGTCGCGAGATATTTGCAAAAAACTGATTTTCGTGACCTTTTGACCTTTATAACTCTTTTAGCCGACAAGATATTAATGTCGATTTTTCACATCTTCATTACAACGCCGTAATAAAGGTGTATACAAAAATTCAGCTCACTAGGAATTTTTCCGCAGATAGAATCTAAAATGACTGGGCTACAAGCTAAAGTGGAAGAAGAGAAATTGATAGATTTGAGGAAATCTAGTAAAATGTCGAAATCTACTGAATGAGGGTTTTCTGAAATGACGTTCGCTAGGTGGCAGCACTGGCACGTCAGGTCCAGGCAACTGTCAAAGAGCCTATATTTTCTTTAGTCATGACGGAATGATGAACGAATGAATGAATCGAATGATGAACGTCATCATATATTTTATATTGGAAGACCTCTTGTCACAGTGGTGCCAACTGGTGTCGTAAATTTTCACGAAAACCCTCATTGAAGGCGCTACTAAAGTCAAGCAGTACAAGAACAGTAAGGGACTTATTCTCCATAGACCAGCGGATGTCGTCAGTCATCTTCAAAAGTGCGGTTACAGTACTGTGACCCGTGCGAAAAAGGGATATTATCAAGTTTGACGCCAAGAAAAATGATAATTGTCTATGGACTATGTACTCAAAAACTTCGAGAGAAATGGGAGAATAGAAATAGGTCTAAAGTGGGTTAATTGAGTAGGATTGTTAGTTTTAGGTAAAGGTATTATGTGAGCCTGTTTCCAAACTGACGGAAAGGAGCAAGAGGAAAATGAGTAATTGAAGATGTGAGTGAGAACAGGAAGTAATGAGGAAAGGATAAGAGTTATCATTCTTGAACATTACCGATTGCAGAAGAAATAATCGTAAGTATAGACTTCTTAACGTCATTCTCAGTAACATCGTTAAGCTTAAAGTGAGAATATTGTGTGTAATATTGTGTTGGTAATGGCAAACTAGCGAGACTCTCTAGTGTCGCAGTCTTGACAGACGGATCAAGAGAAAAGGGAAGGAGAGAGAGAAATGCTTGTTGAGATCATTGAGGTTCACATCCTTACACTGGTTGGCAAGTGACTTGCCTATGCCTACAGATTTGAGAAATTTCCATACATCGGAAGAACTGCGGTTATTGAGTTGGTCGTGGAAATAGTGTCTCTTAGCATCCTGACACATGACTGCAGCGATTACGTAATGATTTGTAATAAGAGAGATTCAGCTCTGAAGGTCTGCGCATATCCCTGCGTTCCGAGTTGGGAAATAATCGATTTGAGCTTGCTTAAACTCGTACCGAATTAGCGTGAGCGCGATAACGATGTCCCGTGAATCGTCATAGATGACGTCATGACATGCGCCATCTTGCGATAACGCCGACCATGCCTTAGAATAATATCACCGTGAGCGCTGTCAAAAATGACAGTGTGTGTGTGAGGATGTGTCAATATGTGTTTTGTTTAGAGTTGCATCATCTTTAAATTAAACTAACATGGTATTTCCGAAATTGTGCTTCTGACTGACAGTCGCCACCTAAACAATGAAGAAATGTGGTGTTTATACAAAAAAATACTGTAATAATATCGTTGTTACATTGAGTAAGCACTGTGAGCGCGTTCGCGAGCGTTCCTAATTTGTGACAGCTCTCAGCTGTCTTAATCGTGATATCTAAATCGGAACGCAAATTATTGCTATGAGCGCTGTGAGCGATATTGTCTTAATTCGGAATGCTGCCTATATCTGCTCTTAGCCTTATACCTGCGAGCCATAAACTCTTTAATTTGTAGCGTTATCCATGGTGCAGGGTTATGTCTAACTTTGACACGTCGAATAGGGGCATGCTGATCATATAAGTCGAGGACGGTTGCGTTAAAACATTTCACCTTATCGTCGATGTCATCGATCTCAACCAGAGGGGTCCAGTCGAGATCGCCGGCATCACGCTGCAAAGCTTCCAGATCTATGCCCTTGTAGTTACGGAGATATAAAAGCTGGGACTTACGCTTGGGAACACGGATACGATACAAAAGGTAAATGAAATCGTGGTAAGAAAAAGTAGCCGTAAGTTGACCATGGTAAGAAACATTACTAGGAGAGGAGACAATCATAAGATCTAGAAAAGAGGGTCAACAGTTAGGAAAATAGTGAGTTCCAAAGAGAGGCAAAACTTGAAGATTGAAAGAAGACAAGAGTGAAAGGAGTTTAAGGGAGCGAGTGTCATTTTGAATCAAGTAGGTATTAAAATCACCCATTAAAATAACGTGCTCATATATGGGGCAAAGATCACCGAGTGTGAAGTCGAGAGAATTTAAGTAGTCTATGAGAAGATTAGGACTGTAGAGCACTGCAAGCAAAACTTATTCAAGAAACAAGTGTTCAGCCGATTCAGAATACTGTGGAGGAGACGCAGGTACATAGCAACACCTCCTCCACCTTTGCCGGTTCCTATCGTTGTGGATCAAGACGAAGCCGGGGAGTGAGTACTGAGTAGAGAGGAGTGATGGCTTCAAAAAGGATTCCGATATTAAGAGCGCATCCAGACGAGCACTGCTAAAGGATGCCAGAAGGTCAGAATAGTGACAAGGAACACTCTAAGCATTTATGTGAGCTATATGAAGATTCTTAGGGTCATTGGAGAAAAGAGAAGAGATTTTATCATGTAAAGTGAGTGGTATGGAAGACAGGAAGAGTCTCTGTCCGCACTAACAAAACTAGTAGAAGAAGAGCACGAGAAGAAACTGTCGTTAAGATCAGCTACATCATCCATGAGCATAAGTACCTAAATTATAATAAAAATATTATAAATATCTAAAATACAAGAGTAATATTTAAAATAACGTAAATACTAAAAACACTAATAATTAAAGATTTTCCTTTGAGAAAAACCTCCCACACTCGCTGGTATATTGGCAGCGATTTTACAATATTAAATACCTAACAAAGATACACAACTATGTTAAACAATAATGTAGTAGAAATAGAAACAAAATAAAAAAAAGAAACATACGATAACATCGAACTGTACTTGGAATGGAACGCGACGCAATGACGGCTGGATACGAGCAGTGACATGACACTGACATCTGTCCTACATCAGTCTACAATACATCCGTCACATTGTCAAAACAAAGTTCTAAGACCGTAAAGTAGACCTAATGTATGTACATATCGGCAATAACAAAAATAAAAAGTAAAATAATAAGCGGTGATACAAATAAAAATTACTAATTTAACTACCGGCCCAAGATGATTGTGTCTATGCAAAGCAGCCAAGTTGAGAAGTAGTGAAGAGTGAACTAAAGTGGAGTCATTGTAATAGGTAACATTTGACAATTCATCAAATATTCAACAACGTAACCTTGTAACGGCGGGCATAAAATAACATATTTTTTCGTTTTGTTAGAACTGCACAATTGCTTACCTTTTTTCAATTACGATTACATATTTATTGTAATAATGACCGATACGAGTAATTTTACGATTTGCTTTCATTAATAAACCATTCTTAACATAATAAACAATTTCTGATCTAAAGAACTGAACGTCGTTACAAGGTTACGTCAGTTAACCATTTTTCTTTTTAAACACTAGGGATGTTACTCTAAAAATCGAAAGCTGATAAGTAGAATCGAATGCAATGATGACTTGTGAAGAAATATCACCATAAATTAATAACCACGTTGTGATTATAATAAAACATTTATTTATTATTCTTTTAACTAACTAGGTATAAAAATACAAAAAATAATGAAATAGAAAAATCATTGATGTTAGGTACAATTTAGGTGGTATGTTGCTGGCAACACCAGTGCCTGTCGATGACGCCATGTCATGTCGCCATTACATGACGCAGTCTTTTGTCGTTGTGCGAAGTGACTGTGCGTTTTTGGTGTGCTCTCTGTTATTTTCTTCTGACCCGGCTTTTTTATTGGACTGATCTTACTGACTACGTTTACCTGGCTATAAATTGGACTCCGATTGCTTAACGATTAGTAAACAAGAACAACATTACAGTCTTACCATGTCGAAACGGGGGAAAACGCTAAACAGTCAATCTCGCGAACTAGTGGTGAAATTGTACAATTATTTTGAACGGGAATCAATTAACGATGGGCCTCTTTTACCATTGACACAACCGAGAGAACGCGTTGCCGAAGCATTGGGAATAGGGAAGAGGACAGTAACTCAAATTCTGAAAGAGAAATACGGACCATCAGGCTCAGAAGATAATACTTTACGTACACCGAAAAAAAGAAAGAGGGACAAGAAAATTGTTGGCATTGATAATTTTGATGCTGCTGCAATTCGCAACCACATTTATGGATATTACTCGAGAAAAGAATATCCTACACGGGAAAAGCTAATAAGTTCGTTAAAAGACGCAGGCTTATTTTTTGGCGGTAAATCGTCTCTATCAAAGGTTTTGAAATCGATTGGCTTTAGTTTTAAAAAATCTGACAAGCGGAAAATCCTGCTAGAACGCTACGATATTATTTTGAAGAGAGTAACATTCTTACGTCAAGTAAATAAAATTACAGATTGGGACAATGTCGTGTTTATTGACGAAACATGGTTGAATGTGAACCATACGGTTTCGCGGACATGGACCGATGATACAGCGGCGTCCACCTCAAAAGTTCCACCGGGAAAAGGAGCCCGACTTATTATATGTCACGCGGGATCAGCTTCTCAAGGTTTTATTCCAGACTGCCTCCTCGCATTCGCCTCTAAAACTACAAGTGATTACCATGAGGAAATGAACTTTGAGGTTTTTAAAGAGTGGTTTGAGAAGCTGCTAGTCAGCTTAGAAAACCCATCGAAAATTATAATGGACAATGCACCGTATCATTCTGTACAAGTTGATAAACCACCAACTCAAGCAAATAAAAAGCAAGAAATTGTCTCGTGGCTGGTAAGAAATGGTGTGGATGCAAGTCCAACTTTATTAAAAGTTGAGTTGTTAAATCTAGTAAAAGCAACTAAGCCGTCCAAGCTCCGCTATGTAATCGATGAACTAGCCCTAGAGCATGGACACGAAGTTATTCGATTGCCTCCCTACCATTGCCAGTATAACGCCATCGAGCTTATTTGGGCACAAATAAAGGGTTATGCAGCGCGGAACAATACTGAACCACCCTTCAGTACTGCTAAAATGATGTCTCTGCTAAAAACTGCGTGTGCAGAAGTCACTACAGAAGACTGGAAAAAAGTCGTAGAGAAAACAAAGAAAATAATTTTACAAGATTTTGAACGAGATGTGAGAATAGACAATATTATTGAAAATGAATTAATAATATCTCTGAGTGCTGACAGCAGTGATGAAGATGACAATACTTTTAACAGTTCTGATAGTTCAACTGAATAAATGCAATTTTTTTGTTAAATTGTGTACTTGTCTTATTTTGCTCCTTAAATTTACGAAAAAAATAATAA
Organism: Luperina testacea; assembly: GCA_927399505.1. Classification (NCBI taxonomy): domain Eukaryota; kingdom Metazoa; phylum Arthropoda; class Insecta; order Lepidoptera; family Noctuidae; genus Luperina; species Luperina testacea. Next base: position 11,818,818 of record OV656758.1, read on the forward strand.
TAATGGGACAGGGATTCGCCTGATGATTTTTAAAATTCGCATATGTTTCAAGTCCGTATCGATTCATTCACTTTAATCGATGTTTATAAGCAGGTCACCTCACTATGAGGATAAAACTGACAGACGTCAAATGTTACCTATTAAAATGACTCCACTGTAAATGAATGGATTTGTCTGGGCAAATAACAACAATCTTGACTTCCATGGACCAGCAATTTGGCATACCAATATGCTTACGAGCAGCTACAAACACACAATGCCAAACTTGTGTCAAGAACTCTGAGATGGTGATCCCGCCATCCTGGTACCCTTGAGAGTTTTCTTGCTATCCCATATAAGTTGTCGGTGCTCCATTTTGAAGAATCGTACTAGTATGGGTTGGGCCTTCTGCTGTGAGAATCAAAGTCTATGACAAATATGGATAATATTCTTGTCATTGCATACCATCTTCAATTTAATTTGGTTGGATATGAAGTTGTGGACCACATGAAGTAGCTTTTCATTATCCTTCTCCGGAACACCATGGAACAGCAAGACCTTTCTTTGCATGATGGTTTCATGCCTATTGAACCCAGCAGCTAGCAACTCAATTTGAGTTTTTTACATGGAGTGCTTGACAGACAAACAGCTTAAACTCGGAGAACTCAAGTGCAATGGATACAAGGCCTGGTGAAGCTGATGTGGTACCAGTGGTAGCCTGCTGCAATTTTGCTTCATATTCCTGCATTCGGGAGCCAAACAACTGCTCGAGGTCCTCCAAGCTGGCAGCTAGTTTAGTGTCCATGTTCAGTGTATAATGAAAGTGAAACAAGAAGAAGTGCTACAGACTTGATAACAATATATAGCGAATGTGGGGGGTCTAATATAAAATGAACTGATTTATATCATTAATAAATAATATATAAACTATTTTAAAAATGTAATTTATCAAGAGCACACAAAAATGTATGTTATTCCTATGCCTACCCACAAAGGAAAAAAAAACATTATTATTTGTTACAGAAAATATTTTTTCATGTTGTGACTACTTTAAAATAAAACCTGATATTATTATTTTTAACAAACCTTCCAACCAAGCTTAACAAAATGCTTGTGCAAGGCCAAGGAGAAGGTTACTAAGTAACTGTAACAACTGAGATGTTTGTGGTTCAAATCACAACCTCACCGTTCGAAGGCCAATGCCTTATTAATCAGTGGACTAGTGATGGCACTAGCTGTCAAAAATTTGAGTGTACATATAGTTTTGTAAATGGTTACAAATTTTTGACAGTTGATAAACATAAAATATGTATAACAACAAATGAAAAATCTTACCATCAAAGTCCATAGCAGGATCAATCTTCGGTGTCAGGAATGCAATAAACAAGTTTAAATGATAAATACCCAATGCATATGTGACAATATACCACCCCTGGAAAATATAGAAAATATGTATAAATATTATATCATTATATACTCAAATAGAATCTAGATAAATTCTTCAGCCAAGATGGCTTTGAGTGGGAATCAATTTTTTTTCGTCAAACGCTTACTAAATCGAAAGTGGCTTGTAGTGTGACCTTGTGTACTAAAAAATACACATGATATAGGGGGGGGGGTAGTCGTAAACCTCATTATGAATCACCAAGGGGGGGGGGGGGTTAAAAATAATAAAAAAAAACATCATGTGATTAATGGATTATAATATTATGGACATGACACAATTACTTTTCCTAAAATATTTTTTTTTGTTTTAAAATATTTAACCTAATTATTCAACACATTCCTAGTGATACATGTATGTTCCTTCCTGGTGGCTTCATTGGCAGTCTCAATAAGGCAATGAGTGAGGCCATACATTCCATTAACCTTTGACCGCCACAGTCATGTATAGATGACAAACCAAAATGTGCCCAGCACTCCACGGTTCGACTACATGACAGACCTTGATGCCGAGGGCATGTTTTTTATTTTTTGACTTGTGGTAGTCAAAAGGTTAATATGGGCTGTATTTTTTTAACAAACAATTACAAACTGAATTGAGCAATAGAACAGAACAAGCTGTTGAGTGTAATGAAAATGGCACTGTGTATGTTTTATATTTCATTTATAGCCACATCCTTAAAATTATTTAAAAATAACAAGGATTTCCTTCTAACAATTACATCACATTTATCAGCATGTTGGTTGGTTTGTGTGGAATTCAAAGAGTATAACACAGAGATAAGATAAGCCTAACTTACTTGCTTTGTGAATATTCGGAGCATAAACAAAAGTAGGAGTACAAAACTTCCAACCCATCGAGACCTGGTATGGGGTGTCCATCTATCTAGTGTTCCTTGGTAAACCTGTAATGACAAGGAAAATATTATTTTTCACTAACACATATACAGGTAAATAGTAGGTACTATTACCTATGTAATAAGTAATATATGTATTAAAATTTAATTGGCTCTTGTCTTCTTGGTAAACATGGCACAGTGTGTAAAAGCGGTCTAGCTCTTTAGCTAGCTACTAAGAATCAATGTCACTCAAATCAGGGTCTCAGGAGTGATCTAGATAATGTAAGTAAAAAGACAATGCTATGAATATTGAGATTAATACAATTACTTATTTAAATTCTCGGACATTTTTGTAATTGGCGGCATAGAGACATGACAACTCACGAAAAGATTAGTGTACCTTAGCCTAATAAGAGTGTACTGTCATCATCTAATCAAATATTATGCATTAATAACCCCAAAAATTAAAATTACCTGAGAAATCCGCGTCCACGCTTGTGAAATAATCCCTCTTCTTGAAGGTTCAGTAACTAAATCATTTCCGTCCATCATTTTATATTCGTGAGTTTCCTGTATCGTAAACTGTTTCTAATATTCGATGTACATTACTGACACGTTAAATTAAAGGCGAGTGGGTGATAATACATATATACACGTAATGATAACTTACAAGTTGTATTTACAACTCAAACTTGTATTTTAGCAATAAGTTCCCTTTTTTCTATCAAAAGTTAGAATAGAAAAGGCTAGTTGGAACCTAGTTTTTTCTCTGTGGCCAATAAGGATGGGACTTGTATGAAAAGAATCGATGTTTGTTATTAACTGAGTCTAAAATCGCGTCTACTATTTTATATTTAAACGAGTTAAAAAATTTAAGCTGTTCAGCAATACAGCTGCTGGTAAACAGCCATGATAACATTGAATTTATATAATTTATTTAAAATGTTATAATTTGACACTTGACAGATTTCAAAACATTTATATCATTTATATGTGAAGAAGTTATTTCTAAAACATTTAAACTATTTTACAATTTACACTAAAATATACATATTATATACAAGTACATAAAAAAGGAAAAGAAAAACGCAGGAGCTCATTGGGCATCAAAAAATTCGTCCGCATCGCTGTCAATGGGAAATGTGCCCAAAAGGCTGGCAGCATTACCACGTTGGATGGCAATGCTTATTCTTTGGGCTGAAAATAGGCCAGCCCTCCGGTCACGCGTAGAGTCAACCAACCGCAAAAAAATAAAAATGTTAAAAAAATGTTGTATTTTGATTACTGTCGCTACCCGCTTTGCCAGGACTTGCTTGATGCTGGTTTTGACAGCCGATTTGTTACCAGCAAAGTAGAACTAGAAATATCAGTCTAAACGTGAGAATCGTGAGAAAGCCGCTGCGATAAGCATGCTTTTAAGAAAAATTATAATTGGTTTTTCCCACTATTGAGTTAAGTTTTTATCAGTTTCCCAAAAAACTATATATCAATCTATTTCGATTTATATTTTAAACTTTTATGATAATGCCTCTTGGCACCAACACTAGTAATTATACGCCTTGACGTCGACAGATTCGATTTGTCATTTCATCATTTGAGACGAGAAGACGTATGATATTTAGTGTTGCCATGAATATCCATCTGGTATAAAAATTTCAGCCTAAGTTGTCTTCGGTTCAGCTTTCAATGAGATTCACTGAGCACATTTTACAGTCGTCCCGAAAAACATTGGGAGATAAAACTGACAATGCAATGTTTTGAGTTAAACGACAAGCAGTGCCGTCTGTTCATAACTTCGCATTTTCTTCTTCACATACAGCCATGCAGTGGCCGTAGCGATTTTGCCACCACCGCTACCACTTCGGTGTGGAAGGCGCATTATGACGGTAGATTGATGCACATACATTTTGATTTTGACTCAATAAATAATTTAATGTCTTTGGTTTCATTCGGGGTAATTGCGTAACACCTATCAGTACCAATGGGTAGGGGTACCATTTTGACAGTTCAACAAGACTCATTGCCAAAGGTTACATGTAAAAGGTTACATGCTCTATGACTCATTGCGTTATTTACGTTGTTGAGCAGACACATTATTCGAACATATACAGCAATGGATGAGCAATATCCTTTAAAATGATTCAGATTGAGATTGATAGTGTATTATGCAATTAGGATGGGTACACTGACCTGTATTATGCAAGTGTATGATAGAGGTCAGTGGGTGGGACAGAGTTTGTCAGCTAAAAGTTTGTTTTATTTGAAGTAAAGGAGAATGGTTGACATCGTACCCAGACACAAAGTTAATTGTAGCATTATGGACTATGTTTATCTTTATTGCCCTCAAGGTGTAGCTATGCTATGCATGCTGTGACCTCATTGTACCCTTGAGTCCAGCGTGATCTCTAGGTAAACAGTTTTATCGACGAATTCTAGTTTCTCTCGATTCAATATTATCTCACAATCTCCATTGACATTTAGCAAAGCAATTATTTTTTTTTCCATTTAATATCTACTAAATTATTAGGAGTGAACCAATTTTAGACTACAGTAGGGCGTTATTTACGTCGTCAAAATTTGTAGCACGTCTATTTACCTTAAAAATTAAGGAAGTATCTTCAGCAACACCATTTGTGGTTGATTTTTTAATAAATGGAGTAAGTAGATCATCATTTTTTTTTGAGTATGGGAAATCATCAAATGACCCCTCCCGCTCTGGGTGGAGCGGAAGGGTGCATCGACTCTTACTGACTAAAACTCACCCGTGTTCCTTCCTTAGCCCTTTATGTTCCGGGCCATCGGTAACCCTTTCGGACAATCCCGCTGATGACCTAACCCCTTAGTCTGCCTTAGAGAAACAATTATTGGAAAAAGGCAATAAACAAAATGTATAGAGCATTGATTTTTCTTAAAACTTTAAAAATACATAGGTACATATAAACATCCGAATTGAACACCTCCTCCTTTTTTGAAGTCGGTTAAAAAATGGTACCATTTAACATTACTCCGGTACAGACGCCAGCATATCCTGCCTGCCTGGGCCTGGTCCTGATCGGACGGTGAGCTACCCCTTACTCTCCGTCCGCAGGCGCGGGCCTACGGTGGCCGGGAGTCGTCGCGCGGTGGCCGGGAGTCGTTGCGCGGCTCCCGACGCCCGGAGCGTCTCCCGCGGCGGCTGGGACAGGAGGCTCTCGCCCTCAGCCATCCCGCCGCCTCCTTCGCTAGCATGACTGCTTCGCAGAAGGAGGCGACTGCCTCCCACTCCCTGTCGCCCCGGACCATGGCTTGACCAGGGCCGGACGCGAGAGGTCGCCGCCGCTGCCGATCGCCTCTACGAGGACACGGCGGTGCTCCGCCCAAGCGGGGCAGACCTCTACCGTGTCCTCTGGGCGATCCTGGCAATGGTGACACCTGGGCGTTTCCTCCCGCCTGGATGTGCAGGAACTTCCCGAAACATCCGTGTCCGGTGAGGACCTGCGTCAGGCGGTAGGTGAGGGCGCCGTGACGCCTCTCTAGCTACTTCTCAAAGAAGATCATCATTATACACTAAAAACAGGAAAGGACCCAATATCGAGCCTTGTGGCACACCCATTTTTACTTGTAATCAAAGTGAATTGACACAATTTATTCGAACTTGCTGTTGTCTATCATATAAGAACTAACTAAACTGAGCGCCTAAGACGATCCACTGACCCAATTTCGCAATGCTCAAGTTTCAAGAGCAAGGTTGACTTTTCGATGAAAATGTCAGTGAATAGAATTTTGTTTTTGTCATTATTCAATCTCTGCCAAATGTTACTAGAAATACCTACATAAACTTTAGAAATACCTACATAAACTTAAAAGAGCTGGGGCGGCCTCATTTTGTTTTCCGCCTTACATTACCTCGCCATAATATTCGTATGTAGGTAGAGACCTGCATGAACAAGACTGACAATAATTATAGGAGGAGGTAAGGGCGGCAAAAATTTTACAGTCTATTCTTGGAAAATGTGTAAATCCGCCACAGCTTTGATGAGTGATTACGTAAGAATTTGATTTGAACAGGGTTTGTTTACACTTTCGTGAGATATTTTTGGACCAGACTACCTACATCTAACCATTGCTGCGTCAGCTGTATGAAACTGACCAACTGGGTGACAGGACAAACCAACTAACACACTACTCTGTGAACACCAAAACACACTAACAAGGATGGATGCCCTATATCCATAGCGCTCTAGTGCAGTTGTGTGATACTGACCAAGAATTAAATTATGGGGCCAGCGCGTAAAACAATAGACTGCTAGCAGTAGCCCTGGAAATCTCGGACCCTGGTACTCAATCAAAGACCTTACAGATAAGGTATGGTTGCAGGCAGTTTCAGGTGCATGATTATTTGAAATGTGACGATGTTAGTGAAAATAATAAAAATCCTAATATGCTGTTTAAGAAATTTAATGGAATCACTTTTCTAATTACAATTTATACATTGTTATATTTTACATTTTTTAATATAACTTTTATCTAAATAGGTAGTTCTAATGAGACTACTAAATAAATAACATGAAATAAAAAAAATATGCCTTATGTAGTCTCTACGTCTATGTCTATTATTGCGAGTGTTTATTTACAATTACATCACTATATCATAAGGTATTGGACATACAATTTGATACAATAAAACATATTTTATCTTAAAATATTATCATCGCTTTGAATATAAAGAAAATTTTGGTCCAGCTAAATCCTATCATACTAAACGCAACTCCTAGAGAAATGGGTAAATATTGCTATTAGGTTCATAGTTAGAAATTTACAATGCAATAAAGTATTAAATGTAACTTGCTAATTGTAACCATAATGTATTTACTACGTTTAAGAAAAATACGATACAATCGCAAAATTTATCGTCAATATCCTTATTAACAATTATTATAACTTCACCCATGCCATAATAGGTGCTAATTTCCGAATCTAAATCGGCGTTCGCTCTATAGCCTCAACGAAGAATTTTATTGTGACGATTGCCATTTAAACATTTTACAAGAAGAATAAATGCTATATTTAAAAATAATAATTTAATAATCCTGCAAATTAATAAACAACAAGTTTATTTGAATAAAAATTCACCGCCTTCTGGATTTCCGAGCGACTTATTTAATTTACACTAATATTTTAGAATAAGTATGAAATTAATGGAAGTATTTTTTAGCACTCATCAATGACCGTTATTGCATTCAATTAATAATATCGATCTATTTTAATGTAAGAACATTTATTATGAAACATAGTCTTAACTAACAGTCCTTTAATATTAATATTTCGGGTAACAACCGAAATATTTTCGGTAGTTTTAAACGTATTTTACACTTTACTACATTGTGCTTTGTATTTCACAGCAGTACTTTGTTAAAAAAAGATACCTTGTTAAGAGATTCATAACGAGAATATCTATACATGTAGAGCTAAATTTAAATGAGATGGGGTGTTGCATTATTTATGTACATAATATATTTCCTTTAATAAGTAATATAATTATTGCTGGCATATCAAAGTTCCACTACTCCGAATGGAAATGAATTTATTATAGATAAGTAAATAATAAGTTCTACCGAATTTAGCAAAATTAATTAATAGTAAAAATGTACAAAATATAACTTAGAAAAACTGCTCCAAATGAATGTATGTTAATAAAAGATGGGTCTTAGAATTGTATCACAAAATATAAAAGTAATAATACGCTTAAACAATAAATTCAGGATTCATAAGGAGTAAAGATTTATTCCGAAGTTACTACACTGAATTTATAAATTTGATATGTACCTATACAGTTATGTTGTTTATTTCACTGCTGAGAAATTTTGAATTTGGTTACTGTTATTGGATGCCACCCACGAACTGAAGACGTCTCTGGAAGTTACAAAGTAAAATAAGTTAAAGTAAATAATACGTTATAACAAAGAGTTTTTGAGCAAATCTAGCGACGCGTTGCATTATCTTTTATTATTTGTTGAACCAATGTTTTATGTCAGCAGATTGATCATTTTTATCAGTAATTTCCATGTAATTTAATACAAAGCTAACCCTCCATAGCTAAAGAAATAGATAATATTACCTGCAGTGGCTAACAACACATTCATTGGAGCAGTATTCGTCTTCCCATTCACTGTTTGCTATAGCCGGGTTTGTGCACCCCTGCCGGATGCATGATGGTGTACTTCGGTTTTCATTTTGCTGTAATCACATATTTCTGTTAATTCATTGTGAACAATTCTTTTTTCATCTTGTGAAAGTAACCCTATACCGATAATACTTTTCGTTTCATTTGTTATGATAATATTTCGATTCTAGAAATGGATTGTTTTGAAGTTTCAGTTCAGGGCAATCAAAGTTACTTTAGTGACATTACGTATAAAAATACTTGGTGCAATTTGCTATTGGGTAACAATTAATATTTAATGTTACATATAAACCCGTGTTAAGAGAAAGTTATTTACATCAGACGATTGTTGTGGAACACCAGAGTTCCCATTGCTGTTAGAAGATGGTTGTTCATTTTTTGAAATTTGATTCTGCTGTTGTTGCTGTTGTGTTGGTTGCTGTGACTGCTGCTGCTGTTGCTGCTGCTGTTGTTGTTGCTGCTGTTGTTGTTGTTGCTGCTGGTGAAGTTGCTGCTGCTGCTGTTGTTGCTGCTGCTGCTGTTGGTATTGCTGTACTTGGTGCGCCTGTTGCATTTGTTGATGAGTTTGTTGCATGTGCTAAAATAATAAAAATACATCAAATGCTACATTTTATTTGTATGCACATTATAGTGAACTAGCGACCCACCCCTGCTTCGCACAATTTTACGACTTGACAGAACATCGACGTCTCTTTATTATACGTCAATTTAATAATTATGTTTTTATCACATCTATTCAAAAAGAGCTAATGTACTCTTCGTAAACAGGAGCTAACATAGATCCCTAGGGACTAAAAGTGATTTGAATTTGGAATGTGGATATTGTTAGTAAAAGTTCCAATCACCAAAGAGATCAATCTCAAATATTGTATGAACAAGTAAGAGGCTGTATGATAAAGAAAAAAGCGCGCAAGTAAATCCTAATTTAAGTAAACAATTACGAACGAAGGCAGAATGCTTTCGCGCGTTTTTTATTTTTTCACTAACTTTTTTTTAAAATAGGATTTTACTAAATCCTAATTTGAGTAAACAATGGGGCATGTATGAAAATATTAAATTGTCTCGATTTTTTTTCTGCACTTATGAATAAGCTAATACTATCTACAAAAAAAGTATCAGATTTATCTGATTAGTATTTCCAGAGAAATAAATTAAATTCTGTTAGAGGCGGCCATCGACAGTAACCCACGGATTTTTATTCAATTTCCTTAGCCTACTCAATTAAAAAGTAAAAACTGTAGATAATCTGTACCGTTTGACATCCATCCATCATAACTTGTCAATTTATCATAACATAACCTCACTTTTCACCTCTTGCTTTGTGTTTGTTTGCGATTTTATGGATATATCTTTACGATTACGATACGATTTATCTTTATTTTATTCAAATCGTGAGGGTCGTCGTAAAGATATATCCATAAAATCGCAAACAAACACAAAGCAAGAGGTGAAAAGTGAGGTTATGTTATGATAAATTGACAAGTTATGATGGATGGATGTCAAACGGTACAGATTATCTACAGTTTTTACTTTTTAATTGAGTAGGCTAAGGAAATTGAATAAAAATCCGTGGGTTACTGTCGATGGCCGCCTCTAACAGAATTTAATTTATTTCTCTGGAAATACTAATCAGATAAATCTGATACTTTTTTTGTAGATAGTATTAGCTTATTCATAAGTGCAGAAAAAAAATCGAGACAATTTAATATTTTCATACATGACCCATTACGAACGAAGGCAGAAGGCAGTTTTATAAAAAAAACTAAAAAAAAGACATTACAAAAAAAAAAAAAACACTACAAAGTGAAAAATAACTTTATTTTCGGAAGTCATGTCGTGTCGTTTTCGTTTTTTGACACAGACTTTCGAAATTGAAGTTATTTTTCACTTTGTAGTGTTTTTTTTGGAGGTCGGTTGTTTTTTTTGTAAAAGTTTTTATTTTTCACTTTTTAGTTGTACCTACCTACCCCAAACAAATTCATATAACACTACTTGCTATGTGAATAGCAGTGACAGAAAGCTATTGAACACATCTGCCTAACCCTTTAAAGGGTACAGGCGTGATAAGCAGGCGCGCGTTATGTTGTGTGATTGCGTAAACAATGCATAAAATATGCTATAGCAACAATCGCGGTTGATTTGCGGCATTTATTGAAGAGTTTCGTTGTCTGTCTCCGAAACTCATCAGATCTTTACGAAAGGAGATGTCCGCTTTTTGTATGGACGTTGGTTTTTTATTCCAAGAAAAATCTAACCAGCATCAAACTCGGTTCAATTAAATACGACAAAAATATGGAACTCAGAACTACTGAAATAATATTTTTAAACCCCTCCATTTAAGCGAAAAATCATAAAATAATAATTGATGTTATTTGTAGTTGGCAACCCTAATAAATACTCCGTCACTCTGTGTCAATGTCATATTTGACAGATGTTTTTTCAGCTGTCACTGGCGTTAGAGATGTGCCAACTCAGGATTACTCGGATTGAAATTCATGTGACTCGAGTTGAACTCGAGTTACGGAACTCTGGTAAATGGATGAAATTGAACTAATTATTGTTTTTTCACCTCTGTTTCGCGACGATTTTTTTTTATAGATTCGCAAGGAAACGTATATTGAGACTATTTTAATTATTTAAAATACAAATTCAGTAGAATTTAAATATAAAATAAGGTTCAAATACATGCCAAACCAGAGACGTCAATCACGTACTCGCTTCTTCATTTACCGTGGCAATCTAATTCAACTCGATCGCGGCATCTCAATCTGAGCGCAACTCGAATAATCGAGTTAGCCATACATAGCTGGCGTCACCAGCTCAAAGTGTTATCGATTCTTGCCGCAAAAGATCCTTAGAATATTAGATGTAAATATGTTTAGTCCATTTTATGAAAATCAAGAAAGATACGTTAATAAACGATTTCTCATCAGTAAAATCAGGGATTTTTTTAGTTCAGGGAATTCGTTAATAACAAATTAAGTACCATATAAAGAGTATTCGGTATAAAACAAGACATTTATTTTCTTAATGATTATACATTAAAAAGTTTAGAAAATAAATAATATATCTTATAGTCTCAATAGAAAACACAAATGTTGATTTTCTATGCTAAAAATTGATTTAAAAAATCGATTGTTTTCGCCCGATAAAACGATTAATTGAGGTCAGATCGCCATCCCTACCGGCTCCATGCGTCATTCGTCCGACGTCATGCTCCTACATCAAAAATTGATTGACGTTGACGCTCACTGCCAGTAATGACAGTTCTCCTGTGTCAATTTTGACAAGTTTACTTTTTTTTTAGGTGTGTTCATTTTATTATTCTAGATAATTAGAAGGTTTGTTCGTTTTAGATGTAAATTCTCACGAAAACAAAAAACGATTTTTCTCAAAATTGGAGGTCTTTAAAAATGTATGATATAACTAGAACGACTAGTTTTAGGGATGTCTATCCAAATATATTTAACTTACTCTGGTTAGAATTATTAAATATTAAAAAACCATTTCTGGACATGTCCTTTAAATGGGACCATTTCGGAATAAACTTCTTTCGAACAAAAAAAGAATTTTACAAATCCGTCTATATATGAGGGCGTTATGCCCGAACATATATAAAAATATTGTATATAAACATCCGAATTGAGATCCTTCTCCTTTTTAGAAGTCGGTTAAAAAGATGAATATGTCTTCCTCAAGTAATTGTATGTAAAAAAATAAACGTACTATTCATAAGTTGCGCTTACTTATTTTTTCATAGAGGGTGATAAAAAGTAGTGTCCGCCTCGGAAGCAGCACTATTTTAACCTCGAGTGACGTACTTTGAATCCCTCACTGCGCTTAGGATTCTACTTTAAAACCCCTCGCTACGCTCGGGATACTCCTCGGATCCTTCGCTCCGCTCTGAATTCAAAGAAACTCTCGCCTTCAAAATAGTTGTTTGCTCCCTTGGCAAACAATCTACTATGTATACACATAAACCTTCCAGAATGAATTCTGTAAATGATTGTGAAAACCGCATTAAATCTTTTGCATAGTTTGACAACGCGGTCACACAGACGGACATGAAAAGCGACTTTAATATATAATAGATTTTGTAGTTTTTTTTTGTTTTCCTTTTAACTGCGATCGGCTTTCTAGCCATAATCAGATGGGGAAAATGTGAAATTATTTTTGTGATGTTCTATTGAACATTCACATTATGTGGTACAGCACTAAATTAATTTTAAAATTTCATTGTCTCTGGTCCAAGTTCAGGATTTGCCATCTCTTTAGGCGGATTATATCCCCTTGTGTGTTTAGAAGGTTCGCTAAAAAATTGCTGTGCTTCTTCAGTCTCTGTTTATATGTTTTGCAGAGTTCTTCTTTCACTGTTGGTATTTTTAAGTGCTCGTGTATTTCGGTGTTTCTGACAAACCAGGGTGCGCTTGAGATTGTTCTTAAAGCAAAATTTTGGAACCTTTTGTAAAATTACGATATTGGAGTTGCTATAGCCGATCCCCAGAGTTTTATTCCGTAAGTCCATATTGGTTTTACTACCACTTTGTAAACAAGTAACTTGTATTTTGTTACAAGAGATAACTTGGATTGTTTTCCTAAGAGCTGCCTTTTTCTTGGCCTTAATGTGATTGGCCCAGGTAAGCCTTTTGTCTAGATGTAGCCCCAGGTATTTTACTATGTTACTGTTTGGCAGTGGTTTACTTTCCATGTACACTGGCGCACAATTGCCCTTCCGAAGAGTGAAAGTCACTTGAACTGACTTAGGTAATACTAGGTTGATTTGTCCATTTTTTCAGCCAAAGATCAATTTTATTCAACTGGACTTGTAATTTCTGAGATACCTGTGTTGGGTCCTTGTCACTCGTAAGGCATGCATTGTCGTCTGCATAGGTCGCCGTTACCACGTCATCAGTATTAGGCAAATCTGCAGTAAGGATCGAGTAGAGTACGGGCCCGAGCACAGAGCCATGTGGGACTGAGGCTTTCATTTCACAAACATTAGACAGTTCGTCGTCCTACTTAACTTGGAATTTTATTTGGTCTTAATACGTAAGATTTTAAAAGCATATAAAAAGAGTTAACAGATTTCATCACACTAATATTATAAAGGCGAAAGTTTGTGAGTGTGTGTGTGTTTATATGTTTATTACTTCTTCACGCTCAAACGGATGGACCAATTTTGATGAAATTTTCTGTGGAGGAAGCTGACACCATGGATTAACATATAGGCTACTTTTTATTCCGATATTCCCACGGGATCGACACTTATGCGGGTGAAACCGCGGGCGCAGCTAATTTTATATAAAAGTCCCTTGTGCCAGACCCTGTCGAATGCCTGTTGGATATCCAGGAACACCATAGATCAGTCTTTCTTATTTTCCAAAGATTGTCTGATTTTATGGACGACTCTATGCACTTGTTCTACAGTTGCGTGCTTTTCATGGAATCCAAATTGATGGTCTGGTGTTATCACATTCTCGTCAAGGACTGGTTTTAGTCTACGTAGAAATATCTTATCAAAAACCTTCGATATGATTGGAAGGAGGCTTATGGGTCTGTATGAGCTTGATTCGGTTGGTGGTGTTCCCGGTTTTGCTATCATACATATCTGTGATATCTTCCATATTTTTTGGGTAGTATTGTAATCGAAAGACAGCACTGATCAGCATTGTTAGAAAGACGATAACTTTTCTAGCTAGATGCTTGAGTATGTTACCTGTGATGAGATCGTACCCAGGACTTTTATTGTTCTCCAGATTTCTTAGTGACCAGTTTGAGTAAAGGTGATAGTTGTTGATTGCTATATATTAAGATAATTATCGAATTCCTCTTCAAAATAGGTCATCGATGACTTATTCGGAGTGAAAACTGCAGAAAGGTGTTGTGCAAAAAGCTCCGCCTTTTCACTTGCCTTTCTGGCCCAAGATCCAGTATTAGGTTGCCTAAAAGGTGGTACACAATTTTGTGGACGTTTAAAATTATTGGTTATCTTCCACAATGAATAGTTATCCTGTTTTCGAGCTGACAATTTTGAGTTTTTTTTGGAACACGGTATTTGGGTTATCATTAATGAGTTCCATCAGTTCTCTTGCTGCTTTATTAAATTACCTTCTGTCCTCTTCCGATCTATTCAAATGAAGCTGCCTTCGCAATTTTTGTTTAACCTCCAGTTTATGCCTTATCTGTAAGGGTATATTATTTTGACAGACTGAAGTGTCTAGCGTAGGGGTAGCTCACCATGCTGCTATTTGTATAACATTAGTTATATAGAATGAGGCAGAATCTGTCTTCTTCAGTTTTCAGTTTAATTTTAAGATTAACTTCTAGATAATCCGCAAATGAGTCCCAGTCAGTTTTTCAATTACATAGGGTTAGTTTTGGCTCTGGATTGCTGTAACACTAAATGTAGCAATAACTGGGGAGTGGTCAGATAGTGTACCGAATGACGACTCCACACTACAGTTGATATCTGACAGTCCCTTGACAATAAAGAAGTCCAGAAGGTCAGGTGTTGTATTGGTATCAGTTGGCCAGTAAATTGTTTTGCCAGTCGACAGCAGGGTTTGTCTGTGGGTTTCAACATTCTTTTTCAGCTCATTTTCTCTGGTTGTGATGACTCTAGACCCCCAGCAGGTATGTTTGCAATTCCAGGCTCCATCGCTTATATACCTGTGACCCAACGTGTTAAAATATATGTCATCATTCTTGATCTTCTGGTTTGGTGGACAGTATACCGCACTTATGTTGAGGGGACCAATTCTCATCTATGGTGATTGTAGTAGCTTGTAGCCAATTTTCTTTGAACTCACTATGTAGGTGGTGTTTTATGTTATTTTTTATAATAACAGCAGCTCCACCATGAGAGGTGTTGTCGCAGTATACACAATAGTTAGTCATCATAAATAGTTTGCGATCATTGAGATGAGTTTTAGATATTAGGGCAATGTTCACTTTATTTATTTTTAATTCAAAGCACCTCTAGTTCTGTCTTGTTTGGCGCTAAGCCGTTTATGTTCCAGATAGCTATATGTATTGAGGTCATGGTTGTTGTTTACTTATGAGTGTTATGATCAAGTTCATCATTGTGCTCATCTGAGATATCGGTTGGTCTATCCTTTCAGTCTATTTGATTATGAGGTTAATCAAGCTATAGTTTTGTTCTATATGGCTGTTTTCTTTTTCCTCTTTATTGGAAATTGTTCTCTGTGACTCATTGTGGTCAATACTTTATTGCATTCCATAATGTGTACATATGATAGTTGGTATGTTAAAACATCGAATCAATTATGGACCCTCTCAGGCACAGCAAAGGTAATTTTTAATAGGAGAGGATGAAGGCATTTTTGTTGTGAAAATTTTTTTTTAAAAATAAAATACAGTGGATTTCGGGTATAACGACGATGAACCACTCTATTTTCGTCGTTATATCCAGAAGTCGTAACAGGCAAAGGTAAAGAGATACAGACACGTTGAATGGGAAACTTTGTATTCTTTGCACAAATCAGCATTGTTTTTCACCATGTTTCAATTTTGAAATTATTTCCGCCTTTTCTTTAACAGTGAATGTGCGTCTAGCAGCCATACTTATTCAAAAGTTTACTAAACCCAGTTGCTACTAGAATATCACTTTGTAACTGAACCATAAATTTTTAACTCCGAAACGTACACGCTTCCCTACCTACTTTAAGCTGATATCTATAAACAAAAGGTAAAGGTCTCTACACTTGCTGACCATCTGTGTGGATGTAAACAAAAGATAAGAACTGTTGGTGAAAGAAAGAAATCTTTGTGTCTTTGGCGGCCGACTGCGGTCGCAATATCTGCATGGGATTTCTAGGAATTTGTTACAAATGATTCATTAAAAACAGTCGCTACACCCGAACTCGGCGTTACATCCAAAGTCGCTATAGCTACATGAATGTTGTACTAAAGTATGCTTTAAATTCAAGGGACTTAGATTTAACGTCGCTATAGGTAAATGGTCGCTACAACCAAGGTCGTAATAAATGAAATCCACTGTAGTATCATTTGCTTTTATGGTATTTATATTTTATATAAGTAAGTATTTGGTTTTAAGTTTTATTTATATATTGCACGATTTACATTATTAACATTATAAATTATAATAAACTAAATACATATACACATACAATTACATTTCTATTGAGTCTTGTAGAATGTTATTATTATTAATTGTGCACTGTTTAGCATTATTCATTTAAATTAACAGTATTTTAGTGTTTTAAAATAAATTTATATTCAAAGTGAAATTTAAAATGTATATAATATAAGTTTTTATTGTTTTTGAAATTTATCGCTACATAAAATATTCGTCAATAGTGTAGTAGCTTTTGATTATCAGAAATTGTTTTAATTTATTGATAAAGATATTAATTTTATTTTTGATGTATTCCGCTAATTTATTGTATTTTTAATGGACATAACAAATGTACTAGAAGAGTGCATTTTTAATAGTGAAGTGGGTATGTTTAATTTGTACAAATAAAAATTTATACAAATTCCAAGTATGTAGAGGCAGGGCAGGGTTAATATTTTTAGGTCTTTAAAGTGGGGTTTACAGGAGTCTGTATCTTTGATATTTATTATAAATCTGATAATTTTTTTCTGTAGAGTGAATAATGTAGGCGCGTCTGTACAATTTCCCCATAGGATAACTCCATATTTGAGCCATGCAAATGCGTACGCGTAATATTTTACTAGTGCTGTTTTGCTGTCTGTTGTTTTCTTGATTTCTCGGAGAGTATGAAAACTTGGATAATTTCGTTCTTATTTTAAGAAAATGTGATTTCCAATTTATGTGTGAATCTAACTCTAAAAGGGTGAATTTATTTACTGCTTCTAATTTTGATCCGTTGTACTTGAAATTTATTACTTATAGGTATTTTTTGTTGGGGGTGGAAAGTTATTATTTTTGTCTTATTGTAGTTAATTTCAAGGTTGTGTTCGTTCATGCAGTGTGTTGCAGTGTCAAGTATAGAACTCAATTTTTGGTTTAAATTTATATTATTATCAGTTATCAGTGTTATCATTATCACATATGTTAAGATAGAGGTATAATCGGGGAACAATACTCATTGATGTGGTTAGGGAGATCGTTTATGTAAACAAGGAATAGCTTATAGCAGGCATTTAGCACACTTCCTTGTGGTATAGAAGCGTTGTTTGCGTATGTTTTGGGATCGAATTAATTCTATTTCTTTTGGTTTATGATTGTAATGTTCAATTTCTACAATTTCTTCTCTGTTTTTTAAATAAGATGTGAACCATTCGTACCTTTTTCCGCGGATACAGATGTTATATAGTTTATTTAATAATATATCACCACTGCTCACAAAACGGTGAAGGAAAACATCGTGAGGAAACCGGCATGTCCTAGAACCAAAAATTCGAAGACATGTGACATCTACCAACCCGCACTGGGCCCGCGTGGTGGATTACGGCCCACTCCCTCTCACTGAGAGGAGGCCTGTGTCCCAGCAGTGGGAACATTATAGGCTGATGATGATATCAAATTGCACCTTATTATAAACTAAACTGTCACTGTTATATAAACTCTTTTGAGTGTAATCTCCTGACGTTTGAGCTCCTTTAACAGCTTCGCTGTATAATTTGAGGTCCCCATTGCTATTTTGATGTACCTTAGGTAGTAGGTACATTATCTGGATTCAATGGGTCATGTATGAAAATATTAAATTGTCTCGATTTTTTTTCTGCGCTTATGAATAAGCTAATACTATCTACAAAAAAAGTATCAGATTTATCTGATTAGTATTTCCAGAGAAATAAATTAAATTCTGTTAGAGGCGGCCATCGACAGTAACCCACGGATTTTTATTCAATTTCCTTAGCCTACTCAATTAAAAAGTAAAAACTTGTCAATTTGTCATAACATAACCTCACTTTTCACCTCTTGCTTTGTGTTTGTTTGCGATTTTATGGATATATCTTTACGATTACGATACGATTTATCTTTATTTTATTCAAAGCGTGAGGGTCGTCGTAAAGATATATCCATAAAATCGCAAACAAACACAAAGCAAGAGGTGAAAAGTGAGGTTATGTTATGACAAATTGACAAGTTTTTACTTTTTAATTGAGTAGGCTAAGGAAATTGAATAAAAATCCGTGGGTTACTGTCGATGGCCGCCTCTAACAGAATTTAATTTATTTCTCTGGAAATACTAATCAGATAAATCTGATACTTTTTTTGTAGATAGTATTAGCTTATTCATAAGCGCAGAAAAAAAATCGAGACAATTTAATATTTTCATACATGACCCATTTAGTGTTCTGTTTTTCAGGGCGAGTCTCTTGCCGCGTTTCCATGTTTGATGTGACTTTTGCTTGTTTCCCCATTTTCTTGTAGCAAATTCTTTGTAGACTTGACATCCTTTATAGCTAGCGGGGTGATTTCCTGAGCACAGAGTACATACTGCAGGTGTATTCCTGTCCACGGTACATGCAGTCGTTTTGTGTTCACCAGCACTCTTTACACACCTGTAGGGTCGCATACAATTGTACTTAGTATGCCCATACTGCTGACATCACATGCACTGTACCACTGTATTTTTTCTTTTTGGATCTTCTATTGTAATTTTTTTAATGATTTTTTATATGTATATTTGATCTCTTTAACCTTTCGGTTGATTTAGTGATGGAATAGATTAACAAAGAATGTGTTTAGTGGCTCCTTTGTCCCATTGGCACATGCTGCCACTATTTGACCTTTGACTTTATTGCCAGTTTTTTCTATCGCTTCTACTATGGCGTCTTTGGGAGTGCTGAAGTGCAGGTGTTCAATGACCATTCTCATGCCCTTTTCATCCTTTTGGGTGAAAGTGTGCCCTATGAGTCCTTTTGCTCTTATGTGTTCTATTAGATGTTTATATGTTTCAACAGAGGTTGTGGAAATAAAATAACTGGTTTTTAGTAACCACTTTGTATGTGTAGTCAGTTTTTTTAACCACTTCTTCGATAAACTCAGTTAATTCCAAGGTTGCCTGGAAGAGATCGCAGAAAGCGATAAGGCCGCCTATTGTATGTTTTGTATTCATAATTGTATTTTTTTTGTTATGTATTTTCTGGTGTACAATAAAGCATATATAAATAAATAAATAATTTCTCTAGGATCATCTATGCCATAGAGCATTATGGGCGGAGGTTTGGAAGGTTTTCTGATTTCATTGGATTCAGCGGGACCTGAGCCGGTTCATCTAAGTTTAACAATGAGAAACTGTTACTTGTGTTTAATTCTGGCACTGCAGCTTCTTGAATATTTTGAATGTTAATTCCTCAGTGTTTATTTAGATCTTGATCTCTTGACTGTATTCTTTTAGCAGAGATTTTATTTGTTTGTCTCATTAGGTGATCAATTTCTCTTTTGTTTTAGTAAGGAGACTCTTTGCCATGGCACCGATGGGGTACATGGCGTATTTGCTATGACTTTGCTTGTACTAGGTTGACGAGCAGTCGCGGTGATAGGGATTTGGTTAACATTAGCTGGTTTTGATTCATTGACAGGATTGCTACTGTCAGTCTTTTGTCAATGTACCAGGGTGGAATATTTCTTGTGTGAGATTTTTATTTGGACTCATTATCATCATCTCATGGTGGAGATTTCAATTACTACTGTGGCAACACTTTTCCAAACGTCAGATGACATTTTGACATTGAAATAACTGAACTATCATAACGAATCCATCATGAATTTAACGAAAAATTTTGAAGGTGGATCGAAACACTTTGAAAGGTAAAAGGAAACTTTCGTCGCACTTAGTTCAAAGATTATTTGTTTGAATCACAAATTATTTTAGTCCACAAACAGTTTTCACACTACAGAGTTCACTTTCACTATGTTTCGGAGCAATAAACTTGTAGTTTAATGCAAAAAATCACTAAATAACCAACAGCATATCTACATGATGTGTTGACAGCTTATGAATATATACATGTTGAGTTTAACACCTAAACAATTATGGTGTAAATTAGTATCCCAGATCAACAATACTATTTTAGAACAGGCTGCATTTGGGCAGTCGGCCAGCTACATACCTGCTGTGAGTGATGGTACTGCATTGCAGCATGTACTTGGCCCATCGGCGGCGACTGAGACTGTACTTGTCTATATCCAGGAGGTGATAAGGCTGAGTTAGCAGTGTAGTTAGTAGGGGATTGCGTAGGCTGGTAGTTCCTCGGTGACTGGGCAAGATTAGGCTGGCAACCTTGAGGTGAAGTGGATGGGTTCACTTGGTATCCTTGTGGGGATTGACCTGGCACACCCTGCTGAAGACAAAACGTGATTGAGAACAATAAGCAATTGACTGTCAAAGTTAGGAAACAGAATATTATTATTATTAGTTGATTCAATTACTGCCTACACATTTTACTGTATTGAATAAATTAATATTATTCAATACAGTAAAATGTGTAGAAAGAATTGAATAAACTATAAAAACAAAGCAAGTGTATAGGTTTACCATGACTTGATGAGAAACATTAAAAATGGTAAAAAAAAAACTACTGCCTTTGTAAATCCATAATAATTTAATAAGTTTAATTAGAATATGTCTGCTTACCTGGTATGTTTGAGGTGTCATTGTCATATTGCCCTGATAATTTTGAGGAGACTGTTGAGGGTTAGGTGGGTAACCCTGTGGTGTCTGAGCGGGATAAGGGGCTTGATTTTGGTTTCCCGAGTAGTTTTGTGGTGAGTATCCCTGTGGTGCAGGGTTTGGCACATATCCTTGAGGTGAATGGCCATTACCATATGTTTGTCCTTGGTAATAATTACCATAGGATGAATTGGCACTATTGGTGTGATTATACATTGGCTGGCTCTCCTGTTCTCCTCCCTTAAAAAAGAGTATGTTAGTATAATAACAACGTAAAATTAAGTGTATTAACGGAAGACTACTGATGTCAGTCATGAAATAAAATCTATAAACTTTCTCATCTCTAAGAACTTTCAAAACCTTGAAAACATTGTGACAGTAAATAACATGAAATTTAAAAGACAAAACGAAGTCCTATTACGTCTGCCTTTGAAAATTTAATGTTGTTTTAAATTTAAATAATGTTATCTATAACATTGTACGCCAAACACTTTTGTATACAAATAAGCTCTCTTCTTATGTACTTAACCTCAAAATAAACATCGTAAGCTCAACTAAATGATTCTTACCAAACTTGAATGAGAATGGTGCGACATTAAAGTCCACTGTAGTCTTAATACTATATGAAGAAAATATATGACTAATATTAAAGGTAGAAGGATCCAGAATACGTACAAGTAATAGCAATATATATCCGCAATAGAGAAACTGAGAAACAAACTACAAAGTACTCTGCTGTGCTGAGAAAGCTACCCAACCAAAAGCTCAAGAACCAACTGTCAAATCTGTATTTGAAAACAGCGCCATCTACATGAAAATACATTGTACTATGGTAAGAGTTTACAATCGGACTATTTGGCGTAGACAGATGGCGTTACATATCCAAGGACAAAACAGTTTTTATATTTTAATTAAAATGAAGAGGAAACAACAATTTGAATACATAGTTTTGCTATAAATTTGATCGTTTGGAATTACTATAATGGTGTACACCACGACTGCCGTGGTAACCGTCCCTCCGCCAGGCGGTCAGCCGTGTAACTTGGTCGGGTCGGCGTTAAGCCGGGTGGCAAGGGCAACATTGAAATTATGTAGTAATTGCTTCGGGTCGGCTTTGTTGTTCAACAAATACTGCCGAATCGAATGTATCTGGCACGCCTCGACAATATTTTCAATGCTTCTATTATCTACTACACTGCCTAAAATTTAAATACCAAATATTTACATTTTTGCAAAGAATAGCTGTTTAGTGTGCCATCGTTAAGGCCCACATATCAGCTGTTTTTTTGTATGTCCTTTTCTCATCATCATCTGCAGATGATGTCCTTTATCTATGGATACTAAAATAATAAACAATGTTAAAATTACCTTAGATACTAAGCTAGCTCTGTAGGCAGCAAGTGCTTTCAGATATTCCTTCTTGGCTACTTCAGTTTTTTGTTTATAGACCTGTAATAAAAAAAATATTTTATTTGTTGCAATTTTACAGCTTATTGAGCAAGAACATAAAAATTTTGATTACAGAATACTTACACTTTTATGTTCAGAGTCTAATCCATCCCACATGGACGCTACGATTTTAGACACTTCACCAAAGCTTGCATTTGGGTTTTGACCTTTAATTGCAGCTTGAGTGTCCCGAAAGAATAACGCGTACGCTGATACAGGCCTGTAATATACACTTAGTTTAATACTACTATATTTCACAGGTTACTTTTTTACTACTTTGTAAAATGAATAAAGGGCATTGTCTAAACTTGGCCATTTTTAAACACGATGCTATGCAAAAAAGTAATTTACCATTATTTTAAATTATATTTTAGTAATTATCTGATGAAATAACTTTGTATCAATTAGCACTGTAAAAAATCTTTTTTTTTTAGTATCTGATTTGATCTAAAATCGTTTCACGAAAGAATTACCTTCGCCGTAATGTTGGAATCATTGCTTTTCATTGAAGAATTGTTTTACCTTCAATGAAAAGCAATGATGCCAACATTACGGCGAAGGGAATTCTTTCGTGAAACGCACGGTTCCGACTTTGGATTTGGTTTCGGTGTTACCAAACCAAAATTCGTTAAAACAACAAATTAAAATCGATTTAAAATACAATGCAATCTCTCCACTGTATTTAACATAGTTTTCGTTAAATTACATAAGTAAAAATGCTAATAAACGATTTAGGACATAAAAAATTATAAACTGACGTTTTATACATTATTTCTGGAGAACTTATAACATTTTGATCGATTTCGAATGGATCGATATAGAATTGCTTTTTTTTATGGCAACACGATGCTTAAAAATATTGTGTCAATTTGTCAAAATGACAGTTAACATTCGCTTTGTTTCTTTGCATCGTGACTTCGTGAGTGTTGTTTTTGTGAGTTTTTAACGACTACTTTGGTTTTTTGTTAAAATGGATTCCAATTCTTCCCTTCTTGACGACCCTCGCACTTCTATGGACCCCGAACCTTGTACATATTTACGTTGAACCTGGCACACCTACGGAATCGGATACGGATCAATTAAATGTTAAAAAAGTATCTAAATCTACATCTTGATACAAAACTAGGTTTATAGACTCATTCTTACTGATATGAGCTATTAAATCAATCACATACTATTAGCTGAACTGTTTGTTTACGAGTGGCCAAAGTCCTATAGAAAATGGACAATGCCCTTTGATCCTTAAAAAAAAATGTGTAACTCATTTAAAGCAAACTTACTTTTGAGGTTCATTAGGATCTCGTTTTTTCTTCTTTTTCTGAACTTTAGGCTTTTTTTGCATCTGTCCACGATTCATACCATTGTCTATGGGTTCAGGTGATGATCTTTTTACGGCCATGTTGCCAACGCCCATCTATAACAGATAGAATTATAGTTTCGTTAATTACTTAAAATATGTGATAAAATAATATGATTCTAAAATACAGTTCATTGGCAACATAAATATGTAGGTAACAAAAGTGTGAACATGTTCCTAAAGATATGTAGGTTATGTAAAGCGATAAAATTTGCCTATACCTGATGAAGCGTAGTTTGTTGCTGCCGGCTCGCTGAGCAATAATGGATAGGCAGAAGGCTTTCCGCATCACCAGGCAACTACCAACAAACAACCAATTCATTAGAATTTTATACTAGTATTACTACTGTTTGATTTGTTTATTTTTAACTACAAATTAAAATAAAATGCCAATGAACTATATTTCTATGAAATAGACTACACTCTATCTACAAAAACACTTATTTGGGTAAAAAGTATAGTCAATGCATTGTATAGCAATAAGCAATGCATTTGCAACATTGAAAGTAAATAAATAAAATGTTTTTTTTAAGGTCCTTAATTTTTTTTCTAATTTGGAAGCAGACATGCTTTGGTTTATCATGCTTAGTCATTTTGAATGAAAAAAAAAAAGTGATATCATGTAGATTTTAAGACCTTTCAAAGCATAGTTCGAGCTCTTGTAATTATGAATTATGGGAATCATTTAATTTTATTAGGATGAAAGTTCATCTTCTATATAACATAGAGGGGATATTGCTTGGACTTCAGCTTAACCCCATAGAAATTGTTATAGAACATAATTAGGATATAAAATTTTAATACATTTTCTTATGCACATGCTATATTTGTTAGAATAAGTATAAGCATTTCTTTACTACTATTGGGTGAAGCATGATGCAACAAATCATTTATAAAATGTACACAATGTAAAGAAGGAAATCAACCGTTTGTTTGGATTTCGATTGTTTATGAGGTTGTATGAGTTAGTTAAAAAATATTTCATAAACAATCCATCTAAACAATCAACTAATTAATTAAAAGATATTATACGAACTAGCAACATAACCAGCAACAAAAAAAAACTAAATGAATCAATATATTCCACCAATCAATACATAAGAGAAACATAAGGCAAAAAGCAAAAATACTATAATTGTTGAAAGGACTATTTACCTGTGAATGATGTGAAGGAACACTATCATCAGAATCGTCACTAGTTGTGCCTGGTGGTGAGGCCCTCTGTGGTGAGCCATATACGGGGCCAGAAGGTGCCGTGGGCGTGCTCGGGGTTGGTGGGCCACTCATGACTTGAGTTGGTTGTAGCATCAATAATCTCTGCTGTCCTCCTGGTTGTTGCTGGATCATGTAGTTACCAGCTGGTGCACCTGCCCCACTGCAAGCAAATATTCTTGTTATCATTTTGTATCAAATTTGAGTCAAAATGGACAATTTATTTTAATTTAAATAAGTAGTAAGTATTTATGAAAGTCTGTAAACTTACATTTTAATCATGACATTGTCTGTGTGTTTCCATGCAGATCTGGGAATTAAAGAAAAAACAGTGTACCCAATACATAATTATATAGTTTCCATGGTAAATAGATATCATAGTAAAATATTTTGCATAAGGATAATATTGTGATAGATTTTTATGGGGAAGTAGAAGATTTAGTCCAATGAGTAATAAGAATAACATTGCTGGAAGCATACAAACATTGCGTGAATATAGAGAAAAGAGGTCATTCTTGAGAGATTGGAAAGGTAACACACAAATATGTAGATTTTCTACTACTAAAATTTAAATAAAAAAAATAACAGCATGAAAAGGTTTTAAATTTTCCTATTTCACATTTATCAAACTGCCTGGTTATTATGTTACAAGTAGACACTATTGCATCTGTTAAAGTAGAGCAAGCCTAATCAATGAAGAAGTTAAATTATTCCTTAACCAACTTAAATTTAAGTGGGCAAATGAAATAATAATATGAGGCCATTGTATGGCACTACATAACACAGCAATAGGGATAATATTGCTAAAATGTAGTAAAAAGTAAAGAAGGCCATGTCAATGATTCTCATATGTTCTTTAGATGCCTTCTGCACTATCTATGATTTTCTTTAATTTCCAGATCAGTATGGTAATGTTCATGGTTTGTAATAATAATATGACCTTGATGCATAGGATGTCAAACCCTTATGAATAAATAGATAAAATCAAAACAAATAAGGTATATTGGCTTGGTGCATGTGCATTTGTTGAATGTTGCATTGCAGCACACAATGTTTTTTTTTTACTGTGGTTTGCTTGGACAAACGATAAAGTGAGCATCATATAAATTCTTAGGTTTAAATTTGTATGATTTGCAATACATAACTTTAATTAATAAAAGTAAATACTTTTATAATACTCACCTATGTGATGTGACTGGGGTATGCGGTTCTTGTAAATAAAGCGGCTGTTGGTAAGAGGGAGCTCCGCCGGGTGGTGCTAAGCCATCTTGTGCCGGGTTCATCATACCAACCTAAGATTAACAATGTGTTTTATCATCTCTCCTGAATTCAACATTTTTTCTCGTTTATCTACTGTTGACAGTCTTCCAAGAATAAATACTTTATTGCTTTTACAGTCATTCAGTGGTTGTAACAGTTAACATTTAAGTTAAAACTAATTAATACAATAGTGTGAAATAATTGGAACAACGGCAATGTGCAGACAGTTAAGAATGGTTAGTATTGTATGGAAGACGTAAGTTTCTAAAGTATATCGAAGCACTTATAGTTTTTTCTAAACGAAATCAAGTCTAATTAACAAGAAGAACAATAAAAAAAGGAACAGAAAAGAAAAATGTAGCTGAGGAAGGACAAAATCCGTCACAGTAGTGTAACCTGTGTAACTTTGATTAATGACAGCATCATTTCATCCGTCAGTGTCAACTGTGAGTGTGACATACTTTCGGTCATTCATTCATTTTTGTGGGTAATATCGCTTTTACACTATATCAAATCGTATCTATGTATCGGTTTAGAATATCGGATATCGAATCTATATATTTCAATATCTATATATTGGCTGAATCAGTGTGGAACTCGGAATCGAAATTGGTACTGTGATATTTAGGTTTCGGTTTTGTTCGATTCATTACATCATTGTATTTTATTTGTAACTGTATATTCGAAATCAGTGAATGTATTGTTGATAATTTATGGAACTCTGAAATGAAACTAGTACAGCCGTTTCGGTTTTCTAGATTTATATTTTTATCAATTATTTAAATAGGTCAATATTCATCAGTCATGAGTAAATTGAACTTTGCTAATAACTGAAGACTGACGAAAACAGCAAAGTGCAATCAAGGTCAAGGGTCACGTAAAATGATTTTAAAACAATTTTTGTTGAGAATGCCATAGGTACGATTTAAAATCCTTTGACGTTTATTGATGGTTACCTGTTTACAAGTGTTTACAAAATAATGTATTCGGTATTAAACTCTATGCTCCTGTAAATAATGTTTAAAATTAGTATTAGACGTTAGCTTAACGCGCTTTCTCGCTCGTTCATCTCTAGCTACATCACTGCCGCCCGCGCGCATCGCAAGGATACGGTACCTACTACAACCGTATAACTACTACTGTACCGAAATCAGTTTGAACCGAATATCATAGATCATGTGATACGATATCGTTATAGCGTCTCGTTCTAGGTACGCGGATACCTGATATATAGATACAGTGCCGTCCGATATATAGGTATTGGATATTGTACCGATATATAGATATTGTATCTATATACGATTTGTATCGCCCACTCCTATAAAAAACAGACTTTAGTGATGCGCGGATTCATATCCGCTTCGTTTTAAATTGATTAATGAATCCATCACACAGATTCCTTAGAAAAGGGAAAGGGACTAATTAATGCACATCAAATCGTACAAATAATCAGTAAGAAAACATTATACAAGTCTATACTTAATTTTAGCTTCATGAAATGGCAGCCCCATTCTCATGGCGGCAATTTTGAAGCAGATTACTAATATGAACTAGGTGAAATGTGTGCAAATTGTGGTGCAAATAAATTATTTTGTTAGTATATTTTCGTGATGGGACTACAAGGACGACTGTAAGTAAGCGGTATTACGTAAGTTACAGTATTGTGTTTTGTTCTTCAACATTTTTCAACCGAGTTTAAGTATCTGTCTGATACATATTCATTAAAAATCCACAAAATGGATGGTTTTCTGGTGTACAATAAAGTACATATAAATAAATAATAAAATGTAATTATGCATGTCATTTATCTACTTACGTAAAAAGTAGACATAGGTAATAAATTGTATTTACTTTAGCTAATTTGCTAGCATATTTACAAACAAAATACGTACCTACGTAGCGTAGGTGTATACTAAAAAAAACCGGCCAAGTGCGAGTCGGACTCGCACACGAAGGGTTCCGTACCACAAGGCATAAAACGCCGAAAAACGATTTTTTTATACCCCTTTAAATTTTAACTTTATTTTATTTTTATTATTTGTTGTTATAGCGGCAACAGAGAGAGAGGTACATCATCTGTGAAAATTTCAACTGTCTAGCTATCACGGTTCATGAGATACAGCCTGGTGACAGACAGACGGACAGCTGTGGAGTCTTAGTAATAGGGTCCCGTTTTTACCCTTTGGGTACGGAACACTCTAAGGTACAGAATATTCTAAGTAAGTACCTACCTATATTAGGAACAGTATTAGCGCAGGTATTAGTTGCTATGTTATTAAATTTATGACGCACGATAAAATCGCTTCGGCTAACAGGTTTTATGTTAATTTATGTAGGTAATTGACAATATTAAATTAAATGTTGGGCGGCATCGCCCAACATATAATTTTGTAATCAAATCATATCAGTTAGGTATCATTTCATGTAATTGAATCATATCAGTATTGATATGATTTGATTAAATCCTAATTAATTATTGCTTGTCTTGACTGATGGCGATAAGAAAATTCTGTACCTACTAAGAAGGTAGGTACTTACTACTTTGTGATCCTTCTTCTCTCAACCCTAAGCATGACATGTGTATCAGGAATTTTGATATTTTGACAGACACATTTATTTTCGTGATAATGTGTTTACCTACTTGCCTATCTTTAGCTAGACTATTTAAATATACCCGTATATTCTATACAGTCTATATTATATTGACTGATTTTCGAGTCGTTCTATTTGTAAAATGTAGAGTGGTACCTAAACTGTAGGTAGCTATCCACTGACAGACAATTCAATAAAACCAATCTAAAAAGTAGGACAGATATCGAACGTTGAGTAACTTGTGGGTTCTATGTGCTTTAAAATGTTTATAATTATTTTCTATTCATATGCCGTGCAGGTACCTACTACACATGATAATTTACGACATTATAAATGATCAGGACTTGGTTATTTTTATTAATTAATTTCTTATAATCTCCAAAACGGCTAACCTTACGTTTTAACTACGCTCAGAGGTTTCAAAACTTTACTCAATGTTTAAAACAAGTGTTATATAGGTTTAGTGTTTGTTTTAAACAGATTATTTGTAACTTTTTTGGAAGATAGGTATATCTTTAGATTAAATGCAGCACTGCAGCCTATCCTCTCAGGATGGACTGCAGTAACATTATTTTCAGGATCCATATCCGAGCAGTTGCTTATAATTTCAAGTTGACAGGGACTCTAAGTCATACTATAGTCAGAGATAGATATCCAGATTGTTATCAGTATTGCCTTCTCTTCTGAAGAAACAACTTTGTTACTAACCTGAGGAGCAGAATGGTGTAATTGCGTATACTGTATATGTGAGTTTTGCACGCTGGCGTTTGTGGCATGCTGCCCATGAATTAGTGGAATGTCAAACTCTTCGTCGCCAAAGGATGGTGTGTGAAATGTCTGAAACAAAGAACGAACACATTCATGAGTTATTATTACTGAAATTGCACTCTCCGTTTTAAACTAATCTAATGCAAAAAATAATGGGCCACTATAAAAGTTAAAATCATCTGCATTAAATATGTTTACATTAATTATGTTTACCTATTGTAACCCGACATTTTTGGATAAAACTGCCTATTTTCATTTAGTTTGGTTTTCAAAGTTGTTCTTATTGAATATCATGAATGATTCTAATAAAGGCATTTCACACATCAGTACCTACACGCAAATACACACCTAGGTATAATGTTTTATTTTCCTTTAACTAGATAGAATTTGTGCACTGTGATTCTAGTGCACAAATTCCAGTCTAGGCTTCCAGGTTGAATTTGTTTATCGAGTCTGCTTCGTAAACTGCAACGTTTGCCGTTCGCCGTAGGATGCTTTTGATTGACGACCAGATTTGTCCTGGAATGAATTAAGTCTAGTTGGTTCCTCCAGAACATGAAGAAGATAGTGTTTGACATGATTTTTTAAGGGTTAGTGTTAGTGATTCAAGTAATATTGCGAAAAGGTCGACGCTCTTTACCTCCAGTTTGCGAAGGTTCGTTGACTTTTCCTTTAGTTTTGTTAACTGAGTGCTGTGCACCAATTTAATAATAATAACTTTGTTTTATTGTTCGTCAGGTTACTTTTAGTAAACTTGTTTTCAGAATAAATAGTAAAGTAGGTAATATGATTTGATGCTTTGTTCTTTAATTTACTTATATACACACGCACACGGGTAGGCAAATACCATCCTATTACTTTTAAATATTTTCAATTTCGAATTAATAAATAATAAGTACAAGGTAGGTATGTACCTATAGTTCAATGGTCGATTGTTATAAAGTACCTTGAGCTAGAAGGTAAGAATTCGACAGAATGCGTGATAAGGGTTTCTTACACCTGTCCTTGAAATATTCGCAAACTTTATGGCTGCTTCCAAAACGAATAAAACGTTATTGCTTTGCCTTCGTAACTTAAAGGCTGGTGGTTCACCTGTGCGGAACAGATGAGTAGTGTGTTGGATGAAATCTATGGAAATATCTGCCAATCAGTGCTTTTAAGCAGAAAACGGAACGAGTTTGGAACCTGAAAAAGGTCTGAGGAATAGGTTCGTAAGTGCAGATAAAAGTGAAGCCATTCAGATGTGAACGATAAGTTTAGGAGAGCATCGCTCGCTCGTTGTACTACAGTCATCTTCCCTGTCAGTTTTGGTGGTGTGCCAGTCTAACCGATCCCTATCTATTCGCTGTTTAAGTAAATGAAATTAACAATAGTAGGTATTCAAATGTACCTAGATAGGTACCTACTCTAGAAAGTAGCAGGCTAAAACAAAACACACATTGGGATCTTCGTCATCAACTAATGTAGCTTACGTTAGACTGTCTCTCAAAACCCGTGCTCAAAACAAATGATGTTGCCAGGCGCGCATAATGCATTAATTTGTAACTAAATACCTTATTGACACGATCTTGTAATATTCAATACCACTTTGAACACTGTAAGAAAGTCTCTGAGAATAACAGAACGCAACAAGAAGTTTCCATACAATGTTAATAACTATAAAAAGCTCTCAGTGTAATTGTACCATTGTATGGTGTTCTCTTGTCGTCGTGCCTCGTTGTGTTGTTTACGTATTCTACTAGGTAATCATTATTTTAATGTTATGTCTGTATGATGTTATTAATATTTAAGTCATCAATTAATTATTTGCCTACTTATGATGTGTTCTTTTTATAATAAAGTATGTATTTTGCATTTTCTAATTTAATTACTTAGGTATTCAAATGAATGAAAATTTTAAATAGAAGTTAAAAATGGACTTTTATACAGAAACTTAGTTTATCTTATCTATAAGATTAGGTATAGTTACAGTTACAGATACAGTTTACATATTATAAACAGCTGTGCCCGCGACTTCGCGTGCATGTCGGAAAACAAATTGGATTTCATTTTCATGAGTTTTTTTAATTTTGCGGAACCCCTAGTTACTCTTTATAACATCAGCTGTCTGTCAGTGAAAGTCCCGTCAAAATTGGTCCAGCCATTTCAGAGATTAGCCGGGCCGGACGGGACAAACAGACAGATAGACAATTAAAAAGAAATTGTTTTTGTTTAGACTGTATATACTTTCATATTTATGCATTTAGTAAAAAGCTGTTATTTTTTTACATTTTACATGCAGACCCAACCCATTACAAACAGACCCTTCAATTTTATTTATTTGTATAGATTAAAGTCGCTTTTCGTGTCTGTCTGTGTGACCGCGTTGTTCAGAAGACCAACGCGGTCACACAGAAAAAACCGCATCAAAATTTTGATGCGGTTTTCAACATCATTTAGATAATTTGTTCCGGAAGGTTCATTTTTATAGTAAACTAGCGGTCGCCCGCGGCTCCGCTCGCGTGGTCCCGCTTTTCTGTTGAAATTTTTACTGAATTTTCTTTGCTATAAACCTCACGGAGCCCGAGATCTTTCCAACGAATGCAAAACCGTGGAAATCGGTTCGTGCGTTCTGGAGTTATAGCGTCAGGAAGGAAAACCCGACTTATTTTTATATAGTAGATTAATATTAAACTTACATATAATAAAGAAATCGCGATGTTTTGTCTAGACGTAAAACTTTGTGAAGCAGGAGCGGGTCGGAATAAATAGTCTAAAAATAAAAACTTTTATCTTTAGAAGGGTAGGTACAGAGTTTTGCTAGTCCCATAAAAAGCGACCTTAAGCGATCATAAGGTCGCTTTTTTCTTATTTTGAAGATAGCAATTGGATTATTTTCAACTGATTGCAACAAATCAGCTGAATTTGCGGCAAACGTATGCCATGCATTGATTACATTATTTTACTCTAAAGCTCACATGGAAAATGAAAGCTGACTGTAAAAGATAAAAATAATGTAATCAGTGGAAATAAAAAACATGAATCTGATTCAGAAACTGTTTCGTGTAATTGTAAACCAACCTGATCATTCATAATGTAGATGCTGTTCTTTGCGTCGCGAGGAACAGGCAGCGGAGATTCGAGGTTTTCTGGTCTCTGAAACAATGAAAGTACAGATGTAGTAATAATGTATTATTAAGTAAATAAGATTGATACTTTACGTGCAGTTTTAGAAAAGGTTTCTGATAACTTTCAGATTTTATACCTACTTGAAGGCCTAGAGAAAACGACAACAGTCGATATCATTATTTATACATGTTAAGTTCAGTTTAGCTTAAAACCTTTAATTTTCTTTTTTTATATAATGAAATGCCTATATATGTACTAGAATATATTAAAATGAGGAATAGAGCCTTCAGTCCGTAATATATACCATTTAAAGGAAATAGTTAATGTTAAAAAAATGTAAAGTAGATTGAAGATAATAGTCAATATACATCCTAAATATAGATGTTTATTGATCTTCAATCATTTTTTATTTACATAAGCAGACTTGACGAAACTTATAATGCTGCCTTTCCACCAGAGATGAACGAGCATGCGTAGCGAGGGATCTGTGTGAAACCAACCAATAACATCGCTTCATTTTTATAGCTTGAACTAAGTTAGCGTTGGTATTGGTTAGTTTTACACACATCCTTCGCTACGCATCCTCGCTCTTCTCTGGTGGAAAGGCAGCCTTAGGGTCTACATAATCATTCGGTCTCAAATCCTTAAAGATTTGCGATTCACTTTTGAAAACTAGGTACCAAGTACCAACCTAAGCTTTAAAGCTCTGAGTTCTCTAGGAACCCTCTAATAATAATTTATCGTAATTATAATAGGCAAGTATGTTGTTAGACATGGCCGCAAGAGTTTCCTGTGCTATGATGAGCGGGGCGGGTACAAATTCGCGATCACAAGTCTAATACCAATAACCGTGGTACTCAACAAGCTCGTTAGCTTCCCAACATGATAGTTACGATCAATTTTATTGCTTTTTACTTTTTATACAAAATTAAGTTTCCTGCGGCCCCTATTGGGTAAATTGTTGATTATAATCTGTATGGGTTCAGGAAAGTAAATTATTTTAAGCTAAGATTGTGGTGTAGCTCAGTTAAAATTCCTCGTGGAACATTATGTAACCAACTCAACTCGATCTCAATTACCAAGAGGGTAAGTATAAGAACTGTTTTTTTTTTTACAATTTATGATATAATATTTAATAGCTTTTTTTTCATTATTCATCCTCAAGTTCTGAATTTAAAAAGTAGTAATAATAATTATTTCGTATTACTTATTGCAAGTCGGTGCGCCAATTCTTGATCCAGTTACTATTTCTTAACATTGCGATATTGAATGGCGAGAGTTGCGCACACAAATGGCATTCTCTGTATAAAAGCATTGCATTCGTTCGAACAGTACCACAGTACCATCCATTAATTAATTTACAGTGCTTTTATCTCATTGTATTTTTCTATTAAAAAATGACCACAGTAACAAATACCGCGACGTATGTAGAATGGATAATACTAAGAACTTTCACAAGATGAAGTGTATTGACTACAGATTTTTCAGATTTACTTTTTTAAATCAGTATTGTTTTAAGAATCTGGTCCACGTAGTCTCCTCTCATACGGGAGTACATATATCCTTTGTCAATCTATGATGTTTTCTTGGTGCCATTGCTTATACTAACACCTCAAAACTAGTCTATCGTGAAACCGGAAACACGTGTTCAGAAAGTAGGTAAGAATAAAATGTAGGTACATTGGCCGCAAGATATATTAGAGTACTGAAGTGACAAGAATGATCTTATAAACGTTACGTTGACCGAGTTGAATGCTTTAGACAAGTCGATAAAGTAGTTTAGGCATGGCTGCATTGAGGAACCCTTGAACTTTTTAGATGTAATGGCCTACTATCAGGATTTTATAATGATACCTTTAACTAAGCTGGTGTACTTCTGTACGATTAGTGCCAGTATTTAATACCATGTGATAGGTAATTGAGCACTTTAACCAAAATAGAGCATGGAGCGTTCTTCTTTCAAGAGAACTACATACGTTTTGTAACGAGCAACTAGCTTCAATTTTGTGACTAACTGGCCGACTCCATGACGATTTAAAAGTGCCTATAAATGTTTATATTGAAAAAAATGGGTTAAGTTTCAATAGATTTATGTTTAGTATTGGTCTTGTGCGAACCGATAAATGATGGGCACAAATTGATAACTGTGCATAATGTAACAGCGAATCAATTTTATATTCAAAAGAATTTATAAGTAGACATTGGAATCTCTTTCTTGAATGTAACTATTCTTAATATGAGAACCGTTTTAATCGTTGTTCCAAAATGCGATTGATCAACATTGTAATAGTACCTTGAGCCACAAGTCGGTCTCATGCCTCTCGGACCGGTTTCTGTAGCACACCGGCTGCGGTCCCATTGGGCCTTTAGACACACACCACTATCAACAAGTAAAGTGAAAGGACACGCCGGTAATTGCTTTCTGTACGATTCGATTTTGTAACAGCTTAGTAGTTAGTATCAATAAAATATTAATGAATACCACCCGGTAACAATACCTGTGCTGCCAAACTATTTTGCATCTTTACGATATCAACGAACGTAAAACTAATTCATTCAATTAGGTATCTCATTAAAGGTAAAACATAAATACCAATAAACAATTTTGTAGCTGATAAATTTTAGTAATGGTCGATTATAATGTGGCATCCATAACGATACGATGTTTCTAATATGTTTTTAGAGCGTGGAAAGTAGAAAGTTTTAAAAGTAGGCAAGAAGTTAAATACAGTTCGGAAAGTACCTACTTATCTGGTATACATATTTGTTTAAAAATATTTCATAACTTAACAGGATATAAAACAGATTTTTACAATTAGTTTTTTTAAGAATAAGTACATAACTTTTTATTTTACCTAATGCTGATAAAACATCGGCTTGGCTATTTGCTACGATATTGCCATTGTTGGTATCTTTTTATATTTCTAATTCGATAAAATAAAAATTACCTTACCTACTAGGTACAGCTACAATTGTAATATTATGATACTAAGATTTGAATCCATTACTGTTGTGGAATGGACGAGTCTCTAGGAGGACGTAATTGCCGGTCAGTGACCTCGTTTTGTTCCTTCCACTAAAATAGCATTAAATCAATTGATGTTATTACAATTGGAACCCAACTATCATCATAACTTACAATTTGTGGGGGAGACACGTCTTAAAATAAAAGAGCAGGTGTTTATTTTTTGATAGTCTTTTTATAGAAATATTTAGTGTTTGGTTCCGGTTATTTATTCACAGCCATTGTTTATTCAAAGCACCCGTCTTCATTTATGTTATTTAAAAATCGATATTGTAAAAGTAGGTATGCATTCAATTCCCGTCATGTCAATCGTTTTAATACTAATAATGCTTCAAAATTCTTGGCATTCTTAAACTATTTTTATTTATCATTGGCCTGTAAATTGCCGTTATTTGACTCGCTGACGATGCCTTCATAAGGTTTCACCATCGGCGTTCATTGCTCTTGTTTTTAGGGCAACTTACGGCTCTGTATGTTTTATGAAGTGTGTATTTTTGTTCCCTTAACTACATCGAGTAAGTCTATATTAATCTTACTGTAATGTAAACGTAACCGGCTATGAAAGAAACATATATAATGTAGGCACATGTTGGGTATTATTTTACTTTAGAATAAAATAACAATAAACTATTCTGATTTTTAGAGGTTTCAAAATACAATTTTAAACATCGTCTCCATAGCTTCTAATGAAAAGTTGGCATAGGTTCCTTCTCTTGATTCATGGCTTCTGTGGAATAAACACCACAATTTTGCCAATTTCACGTACTATTATAAAATCCACTAAATGAAAAAATTAAATCTCTCTGACACGTGTGACAGCTATCGACCGATGCTGGTGTCCCCTCTTGATTCTTATTTCTGAGGCTTTGTCGTTGTTGTTTCGAATCTCATTGACGTACTTTTCGTGATTTGGGACTGTCACCAAAAGTGACGCACACGCTTATTACATTATTTTACATTAGTACGTTACTATGTAATTTAGAGTAAATTTGACCAAATTACCACTACACAAAAAATAATCTGTATCTTGCTTCTTTTTCTAAGTAGGTACTTAGTTTATATAGGAACTGGAAAGCCAAAATGAAAACGATCTAACATGGTGAATGTGGCGAAAGAGATACATATAGGTACCCTATATTTATTAAGCCCGATTCCTGTTTTTTGCTTTGGTCCGATCTGTTTTTAGGGATTGGTTGACTACAGAACTTGGAGGTCATGGGGACTTAAGGTTTTTTGTTTTTAATGTTTTATTCCAGTCTACTCTCTAACATTAGTTATGCTGGTTAGAGGTTTGTGCTTTGTGCAAAGAAGTCTTCAAGTCCTTTCGTATCTCGGAAAACTGATAGCACTAAATGAAAAACGGATGCAAGATATGACTTTAGAAGACAAAAGCTTATTTTTGATACTTAATTTTTTTATAATATTACGTAGGTATGTTTACTTCTTTGCACCTATTTTATATAAATATCGAATAGGTGTCGTTCAACCTTACACGAAAGGTGTGAAACTTGTGTCTACTGAGAAATACATAAGGTGTAAGTTAATAAAACCATATTGTTAGCAATACAATGAAAAAATGAAAATAAATAGAATGATAAGCAATATATAGAATAGAATGATATAAATAAGCAGAATGAATGAAAATGAATATATATACAGTATGTTAACTAACAGAGGGCGTTCCCTTTAACCCGCAATAGTATAGCATCCATACATGCTAAAAAAAATATTACCATTCGAAAATAAAATGTTTTTTTTTTTATATTAAAATATTCACTAAAAATCGTATATATATTGAGAATGGGCCCCTCTCTTGACCTCGATCACGCCTGATGGAAAGCGATGGATGAGTTCTATGATGGAACGAGCGTGTCCAGAAGATGCCTAAGGCACTGGAACTTCTACGCATCAACGAAACACAGCAGGCTGCTTGACGCCGGATTCCGGTGGGAGGGTGGTCGCAAACCAGGCGGGCGTTAGCCCTACCACCACAAGGGAAGAATTGGCCAGTCAAATAAGGTGTTAGGTATGACTGTCCAGGATACGCCGAGCGCTCGGTTCAGTTGAGTGACTGACGGAACAAACTGCGCTACACGAGGAGGCTTCTTCATGTATCCCCAAATATCACTTTATGAATAAAATTAT
This sequence comes from Luperina testacea, assembly GCA_927399505.1. Classification (NCBI taxonomy): domain Eukaryota; kingdom Metazoa; phylum Arthropoda; class Insecta; order Lepidoptera; family Noctuidae; genus Luperina; species Luperina testacea. The sequence goes on from OV656758.1 coordinate 11,856,790, forward strand.
AGTAGGTACCCAGGGTAATCAAATCTAACGTGCAACGTAAATATTAACGTAGACAAATATCTGTTGTAAAAGTAGGTCGCTAATGTCTTCGCTTTTCTATTTCAATTACGTAGATTAAGTATATATAATTATTATATATACCAAGATTGTTGTCCAGGTGCTTGAAATCTCAAAAGATATTTTTCTAACTATCAGATTCGCCACGTTTTTTTTTGGTATGATTTTGGAAGCATACCATCTGCCGGCCAATGGCAGAGGCTTAACGAGTGAGGTTAATGTGGATGGGGAAACTGAATTTTATACACGTTCCTCTATCACCCTCGTAGTCGTACATTTTAAGTAGGTACCGAGTAAGCCGAATTCCAATCGCAGAGCTAAAATTCTTCAATTTTTCATCAAAGTTAACATAACTGGCAGGCAAATCAGTGATGCAAAAAAGGTTGTAGCTACCTAATAGAGGGAAGGAATCGTTTAAGTAAATGTACATAGTTTAAGGATCTAGTTTTAAGGGTACCTATTGGTTAGTTATTAATTTAGGCAATCTCCGCAGTTTTTGGATCAAACTCTAAATTGAATCTTAACTGTGGCCGGACCAACTCTTCAACTCAATTGTATCCAGGTCCTTAAGGTACGCAGCTATCCATGCTCTACATTTGTGGAGCACATAGTAGCAAATCTGTAATGTTACTAATTATTACAGTAATTAAGGTGCTTAAGTAGTTGCATAGTGAAACCGCTGAACCGTTGCCTTAGGGGAGTAACCAGGGCCGTCTTTAACCAATTGGAGGCCCTGGGCACATAAGGGTCACGGGGCCCCTGTGTAGATAAGAGAAACTTACTAATATTTTTCATAACTGGGAGGCTAGAAACTTATTACAAATCGCACTGCAATAATAACTTATTTTGTTATTGAATCCTACTAATAATGCGTAGAATGCAACGGTGGTTCGAAAGAATATTTTTTATGAGAGCAGACCGGGGCTCCCGAAGATCACGGGGCCCTGGGCACTTGCCCAGACTGCCCAATGGACAAGAGGGGCCTGGGAGTAACCTGATTTTTCTCCGTAAACACTTAAATATTAGTGTCTAAACACACTATGCCGAAGTTATGCGATCGAAGTTCGGAATGATTACGCCTGCAATGCTATTTAACGCAACGTAATTTCGGCATAATGTGTCGTCAGTAATTCAAATAGCATTGCAGGCGTAATCATGCCGAACTTCGGTCGCGTAACTTCGGCATAGTGTGTTTAGACACTTACGCGGAAAAAGCTGCATTCAGAACCTTATTGTTGATATAAAATAAAAATAATTAATTTGAAATAATTACTGTACTTCATTGAAAATAAACGAAGGTACCTAATAGTATAATTACACATCAAACAATTTATGGAATCCTAATAACCCTACGTCTCTATCTTATCTTTATATCAATATCTGTGCTCCAGTTTGCTACAGATAGTGTAAAATTTATCAACCACGGAATAGCTTTATAAATATTATGAATTGTAATTTAAGACAAATTATCATTAAAAAATATTACGACATTCATTTAAAAAAATTAACGTCGTGGACACGGCACTATCTCATTTTGAAATATTTTCAGAGATGAAAATTTTAAGAGTTATCCATAGACATTTACATATGTAATCAACGCTCACAACTAAAATCTTCGCTATTACCATTTATTTTATTCGTCTAGGAAGCACTTCTGGTTAGGACGTAGGCAAACAAACTCTCTTTTTCGTAATCGGTTTATTCTAAAACAGGCTTCGCTGGGTCTGATTGTATCAGATTTGAAATTACTTCCGCAATCATTTAAATATGTAGGTCTGTGCTACAAATGCACGATGCGATGTAGCAATTTAAATTTTCTTAAATTAAATAAAAATAAGGCACACTTAAGCAATATTCACTAATCAAATAAATTTTAACGACAAGTCAAGAGTAACATCTTTAAAGATTCTAATTACAGTACTGAAAATCCAATTCTGACTTTCAATGATAGTTATAAATAAGTTACAAATTTATACAAGTATGTAAAGAAAGTTTGTACCCACCATTTAAATATTTAATTAGCTGCCATAGAGATATTCCATCCAACGAGACGAATTGGGTTTAGTAAACATACATTAATGTATACGTTCCGGTCCCATGTAAGATCTAATTAATCTACGGAGGAAATAGAAAATAATACAATTTCAACTTTAATTGATAGAGCACTGAAGCCATTCATTACACAGTAGGTACAAGTTAAACTACCGGAACGACAGATTGGACTGCTCTGGTCCTGCACGAAATAGAAACACAATCAATTTCTGTTAATATTAATTTGTTCCACTTGAATATAGACCTATTTCGAGTTCGTACGGAAACATTTAGTAGAAGCGCGATAGAAAGGCACGCTAGACGCACGTGCGAACCGCGCGGGAAGACTGCGTGGCGGTCGTGGCGCGCGCTGCGGTGGGGCGCCGCGCCTCGCCTCCGTCTAGTACAGACAACCGCCGCAACATGCCGATGGCGCTATATTCATCCTATTCCTAAAGCAACATTGCTTTTTTGCCTTTTACTGACATACGGAACCACAAGAGCTTAGAGACTTCCACCATTTAATTTTGGATGCCATGCGAAAATCAGGGAATTGTATTATCAAAATGGACTCTCCAACGGTTAAGAGGGTTGAACATGTTGTAATGCTGTATGCAGTAATATTTTATAACGTGGGACTCTTAAAATTCCAAAGAGATGTACAACTAGCTAAAAAATCTGTCATTTCAATTGTCATCACTTCTGAAGCTTATTCCCGAATAGCAAAAGAAATCAAAACTTTTTAATAACCAGCTATAAGCCCGCTACTATAGCATATTTACATTCATTACGATCCATATCAATATTGTTGGATGTGGAGATAGAGGGCGTACCTTTCGGGAAAATAAGAATGCACCCTATTGTATTTCCGCTATAAAAAGGTATCGTACAAACACTGTTTACCCGAAAGTTCTGCATGGTCTTGAACGGGTGCAATTGGACATGGTAAAACCATAGGTACTAGAGAGACAAAACTATTAAGGGCTATTAGCAATTGGTTGAAGATATTCGGATATTCGGATCTAGGTTGTATTCATGTCATTCTTCTTCAAGAATCGGCTACTCGTGTAATCGACCTGAATAATATTGATGGCACATCTCAATGGATTTGAGGCAGATAGGATACATAATACACAGTCACTTCCAACCAAGACTGCGTGGACCGAGCTTTATGACCCGGCGCCGAGTCTTGTTGGAAGGACCTTTCAATATTAAGGATATTTAAATATTATTACTTATCAGAGGATGTCGGATGTTAAAGAGAACTCCAGGCTCCATACAAGGAGTGCCGCAAGGCTCAATTCTCGGCCCTTTCTAGAATTTTAACCTTTAAACAAATAAATGCGAGGAAATGTAGCATTCGTTCCGCTTTCATTTGAGATTGAACTTAAAAACTGTGATGTAAAAATCTAGTGAACTAGTTCTAAATCCAGCAAGTAACTTACCTCCCACGATGTCTTTCTTAATAATAGGCAGATATTATGTACTGTTGTTAAAAGCTAAGATGCACTGGTACTGTTGGATATAATTAGTTGATCTTCTCTAATCACTCGATATGTTATTCAATCTTCGGCCACTTCCATTCAGCTCGACAAGCCTTCATCAATGCTGTTGGCACTTTTTTCATACATTATGTCCTCCTTCGTAGGCTTATGCTTCTAGCGACTGTGTCATGAGTGATTGTCAGTGATATACATAGCATTGTAAAATGAGTGTCCGCAACTCCACGTCCAAGCGCGTATTTTGAGTACGGTAGTGATATACATATACCAAGTGTAATTTTTAAGTAGCACCAAGCCTGATTAAATAATATGGTATGTTTTGAATAACTTTTTAATTAATTTCTTTGCCTACCTCTTTTTTATCGTCATCTATGATGACCCAACAGATTCTGCCTTGTCTAAATTTCAGTATGGTCTTGATTTCATACAAAAAGTCTATAGAAAACAGGACGTCCAGTTTTTCTCAAATTTGAACATTTTCCGGTAAACTTTTCCAATTGTTTTATCCTACTATTAAGATAATTCTAAAATATAAATAGCCAAATCGGTTCAGCTGTTCTCAAGTTAGCTTACCAACGAACAGCATTTCATTTTTATTATATAGATGTCTTCGAATGTAGTACCATAGTCCCTGAGAAACAAGATATTCTCTTACGATATTATTTATTGTCCCACTGCAAATGTCTGTATTCCTTTATTCTACTATTCCCAGTATTTTGCAATTTGTGTGATCCATCATCTCCTGTTGTCGTGGTCTGGCTGTTCTGGAACTCTGATATGGATTTTAGCTATTGCTCTTCCAACATGCGGCAGGGGCTCGTACTACTTGTATTCTAATGAATAATAATTGTTATTTGAAAAATAAGATAGCCGACTATTTGTAGATAGAAGTTCAGCGTACCTATCTTGGTTTCATATCTCCAGTAACTTGGTAATTGATGTATTTTCATTATTAAAGCTAAGATCAAATCTTTTCAAATCTTTAATGCAAGCATTTGTAGCATGCTTCAGTGACTGAACTAAAACAAGTTAAATTTTTTGTCGGTCTGCAAAAATCTTTAAACATGTACTTAGCTGTAGAATGAAGATCTTACTTTATGATAATGACAAATTAATAATACAAAATGTAGAGACACAATAAAATGACGACTATATAGCAGTCTACTTACATTATGTTACGTCATGTATGATTATTATATGTAGGTATTAAAATAGTTTTGTGAAATTAGAAAAACAATGACATCCAGAGAAAGGAAGGGGCTTGTGGCTAAGTAACAACATCCGCACGGGTCGATCGATCAGGTTAAGCTATGCTTGCCGCGGTTGTTCCGTGGATGTGTGACCATTTTTTACATACCAAGACCCCTCCGCGCCTCGGAAAGCACGTTAAGTTGTTGGTACCGGCTGTCATTCGTGGATCTTTGACAGTCGTTACGGGTGATCAGAAGCCCAAGTCTGACAACCACTTACTAAGAGGTATCGTATTACCCAGAGCAACTGGGTTGTGGAGGTCAGATGGGCAGTCGCTCCATTTAAAATACTGGTATTCAGCTGCATCCGGTGAGACTGGAAGCCGACCCCAATATAGTTGGGAAAAGACTAGGCAGATGATGAATGACATCCAGAGAGCGTGACTGATTTTCTTTTATTGTTTTATTAGTGTTACCTGGTCTAATTTATTTTACAGCGTAGGTACACTAGTTTAAGTATAAATTTACTAACCGACCTGGAAATGTCACTGCTGGGCAAAGGCCTCTTCTCATACTGAGAAGAAACGAGCAATCATCAACATTGTTCGTTGCATGTTGGTGATTTCAGATGATTAAAAGCTAAGCTTTATTTCACCGCCAGTGAATGATGATGGAGGCTTAATGAAAAAGTACACAATATGAAATTGAAAGATTCACTTGGTGGCTCTAGAAGCGGATCCCTTAACTCTTGGGGAGCGATATAATACCAGTAAGTTCTAGTGATTTTGTTTTAACCTCAACAGATTTGAAAAAATAGGAGTTATGGCCTCCCTAAACACATTTAAGGGCATAGACTTTAGACATGCGAACGAGATCGCAGGCTACACCTAGCACGCTAGAAATGATAGCGGTATCTTTCTTTACTAATCCCACTCAATAAAGTTACTAGCTAAACGTTTTTCTAATGGGAAAATCGAAACGTTTCAAGAGATTTGGCGATCAAACCCAAGTCTGGAAAATGTCGCTGACCCGAAACCGTGTTTGTAACGCGTCATTGAAACATATTTTTAGCGTGTATTTTTAGTCACGTAAAACTTTTATGTTCGCTGATTAAAAATCCTGTATAAAATAAAACAACAAAGATATAAACTATGCTATTTTTAAGTTCTTACCAGGAAGGTCTAGGATCGTGCAAGTCAATTCTAGACCTCATAATCATGTTTTAAATTTAATGCCCATGAAAACAAAAATTTCAAGCTCTACGCTGTAAATTAACAGCTAGTTACATTACAGAAAAGTAACAAGTAACCTGCATAGTTTGTTTGGAAAGCTTACCTTGTACATACTGTAGAGTTTGTAAGCTCTTTCTTGGTCATCCGGTGTAGCTTGCACTGACTCCATGCTGTCTCATCGACTGCGGAATCGGGCACTAAATCCAAAACGTTATTATGACGGTCCATTTACTGCCTTAAACAGATTACAGTTCTTGCACAATCATTCTCGACCTTGCTGTTCTGAAGTATTCTCATAACGTTATTTATTATTAACGATCTACTTATACAGTTGTATAATATAATTATATTATTATTATATATAATAATATATATTATATATAATATAATATAATAATATATGTAATATAATAATATTTAGTCATAAAGGCCTTTAATAATAAAATCATAATTACTTATGCGTTAATTAAATTATTATAATATTATTGAGATTGGTGTGAATTAGGTAATTATATAATTCATATATAAAAAGTATGCATAAATTTAATATCTAAATATTATGATCTTATCTAGGTATCTTATAGTATCTTGTACTGTAAGATACTTGTAGTATCTTATCTTATTGATTGTGTATAAACCAATATTATATTTTTTAAATAGTGTTTATTAGCATTCAAATAATATTATATTCAGAAATAAATCTGTACTATAACTATTTAAACATAAGGTAGCTATTTCCTCATCAAACTACTTACCTATCGTTTTTCCTCTTTCAAAATGAATATTCTCTGAATAGATACTAGTTTTTTTAAATCAAGGTAGTGGGACCCTTTTAAGATTTACAAAGTATGATTCGTTTTACATTGCCGACGGCAACTTTCCCGAACTTATCCACTGTGGTAAATACCTAGTCCAGTTAATGGACCAATTCCTTATACGAATTAATATCATTTAGCCAGGGATCATTTAAACAAACAACGTCTTTTTTGTGTCGAATCAACTTTGCTAATGTTTACATTAAGTTTAAAAGCTATCGTTATAAAGGGATTCTTTTCTTGACTGCCGTAAATGTTTCATGAGGACTTATTTATAGCACTATTATATAATTTAATTATTACGTAATCTTAACTATCTTATTTTTAATTTATAAATAAAAAGTGCACTTAATTACAAAAAATGTGATTTACTTTAATAGGCGATACTTAATTAGAAGTGTTTTATCAATGGAGTGCGCGTAAAAAAGCGGGGTGTCGCCAGTAGGTGAGCGGAGGCCACGTGGCCGGCGCGGCGGGATACACTTGCGAATCCGCGAGGGAGCACCCGCCGGAAACCGAGGTGTACCGGGGCTCCTCGAGTACAGAGAAGTGGCGGCCCGCGGCGCGCCTGCCCGCGCCCGCGCCCCGCTCACCCCCGCGCCACACACCCGCACATGCACTGACTCCGCAGCCTTCGTCTCCACACCACCACTCACCCCGCGCACTATGTTTGCCTTAATCGCGAATTAAGGTTCCAGTAATGTTTTCTGTTAAGCTTAGAGCTTAATTTGACGTCATTCATTAGAGATCCCGTTTGTGAAACAGATGAAGGGATTGCGGTACCCACCGAATGTATGTTCATGACTCTCTTTTAATGCAAGATGATGAAACATTCTTTACTCATGAATGTAGCATGAAATTAAGGCCAGAGACTTAATTTTATATATTTGGTCCGTTTTATGGTTATTTTAATGTAATAAACATTAAAATAACCATGCAACGGACCTGATTTTTAATGGTATGTTAAAAGTTCAAGGTTCTGAAAAGCATGGTTCCTACTGCGAAATATTTCTGTTACATATTTAAGGTTCTTGCATTATTTCAGGTTTCTGACTAAAGAAGTGATTTAGTCATTATAGTAATCGTTAAGTAATGAGTATGATTGATATAAATTACAACTTAGATGGGCTGAAAGAGTTAAACCAAAAAAACATTATCTCGATGTGTGTGTCACTATTATGTATGATAAAAATAAATATTAATAGATTAATAGATATTAGCAACAAAACTCAAAATAATTCTTGGCCCTGAAATAAAACTAAATATTTTCCATCAGTGGTCAGGAATTAGGTACAGTACGATTAACGAAAGATGACCACGGCGCAGAAGGCATAAAAAAAGGTTACAAGATGCATTTTAAATTACTTACGTTTGATTTATTTGCATAACCAGCATTTACAACATTACACAAATTATTTAACTATCATTTAAATATTATTTTTCTTTTCTTCATGAGTTTACGTGCGCAGACGGCCGCTATTTGTGGTCATCTTTCGTGAATCGTACTGTAATCATATAAGTAGTTAACCTTACTCTGAAATCCTCAACATCTTACAGCTGTAGCAAGTTTCCGTACTTAGTTTGTAACGTGAGTTGCTTTGAAAAAGTAGAATATTTCAATTCGACTTGTGTCCGTTTCGTAGACCTTAATTTGATTGATATTTAACAGAGTTCATTTGTTTATACTAAAATGTTGAAATAGTGACGCAATTTTTAATAGCTAGATCTTTCACCATCATTACAGTACATGAGAAAAAAACTTTCAATCAAACTGGGATATTAGAATGATGTAGTACCTAATACGAAAGTGAATGAAATTTTCATTTCAAGCATGAAAAGAATATTACCTAAGAAAGTAACAAAACGTTGCAAACGATAAGAGCATTGAAGAAAATTAATTTCCCACGGGCATAAAGCAAGTAATTATGTAGTCTTATCAAGTACATTATATTATCAGGAATTTTTATTTATTTCAGGAAGTACTGCGAGTTTATGTTGCTTGTAGAAATTAAAGAAACCTATGTGTGCCTGTTCACCTGTGACAGACGTTGGACAGTTTCGGTTGTCCAGGAGCAGGACCAAAATAAGATTGTAGAATCTATTGCATCTAACTGTTGCATAACAGAATCCGGTTTTGATGGTGTCTGTTAGACAAAACGATCAAGATCCGATTCCTGTAATCCATGTTTTCATGTAGTTAACCTGCAATGGTTTCATACATGAATGTTCTTGACAACTCCTCGAATTGCTTTGAACTAATAGAACTGATCTTATATAACAATGAAACCATGCATTGTAGATCAGCAGAACTTAGGAGATTTATGTCGAAATTGATTGTCGTCAAAACTGAAACGAGCAGCTTTAAAGTGTTGCTTAATCACCACGCTGCGGTGTGGAACAAGTGTGTCCTGTCTCCTACGCCAAAAAAACTTGTCGTGCGTAGTGCCGGCGCCGCGCCGTAGTGGGCTCGTGTCGAGTTGTTGCGGTAGATCACAGTGGTGTAGAGTAGGTCGGTCTATTTGTGGTGACAGAAGAGGCGTGGGTGCCGCGTGTACTGAGCTGGAGTGGCAATGACCTTGACACTAAGCGAGTGGCCTTGGGTAGCACGTGGCGGCTGACACCCGCTGTCTGTTGTCGGAACGCCGCCGCCGCCTTTCCCAGGGGAGCCTATTGTGGACATGCCCTGCAACTAATACCGTTATTTGCTACTGGTTTTGAGTGCATCTCTTAGCATAGTTTTCTTTATTCTAAGCTTTAGTATTACCTGGAATTTCATTAGGTTTTTATTGCAGTTTGTACGTTCAAAATCATGTAAAGTCAAACTGCATGGTTTTTAATTTGTCTGAAACACATTTTTGTCAAAAGGCACTAAAAAACTACGTTTTGAATCAATACTTCAATAGAGATGAAAGATCTATTCGACGATCAATCCGTCGATTGGAATCACAGACATATACCGTATATATGTAAAATAATTATAAATGCGTCTCTCAGCGTTGGTGTCTTTTGAAAAACGAAAGTAATTTTTATTATTTTCTCATTTATAAGAGAGCTACAACGTTCGCTACGTTATATGCTGTCGAGTATGGCAAACTTGAACGCGTCACAAAATTAAAAAATTAGTAAATATCTAGTCGGCATATCCACAGTAAGATAGCGTGTGAATGGGTGCGATTCAGAGCGTCGGCGACGTGCGGCAGCGTGTCGAGTGCGGTCGCCGCGGGGCGGCGGCGCGGCGCGCGGCGGCGAGCGTTCAGTAGCCCCCGCCTGGCCGATACGTTTACGAGCCGACACTAACTTTAAGTGACCCCGCCCGCACTCGTGCGCCACAGCCTTGTTTATATCCCATCTCAATGAAAATAAAAGCGACGTCATTTCCTTAACTTTTCGTAACACCGCGAGATTTGACGACGTCCATCAAGCTTTTTCAAAGCAACTACGAAAGCGATGGAGCTTTCCGATTTTCGACATTTCGTGGACACAATGATATCTCAGAACGTGCATTCATAAGCATAAAATATTCTATTGGCTTGTAAATTCATTTCCAAAACTAAATATGATAAAACATGATACAACAATTCACAAATATTCTGGAAATATTAATATAATAATTATATTCGGAATCCAATACGCATTCCGTGACATACAGGTAGGTACAGAATATTTATCGAACAATTTGTTTTACTTAGTTTGCAAATTCTATAATTAAAGACTTAACAAATCATACTGTATGTATCTGCTACTGCAAATAAACGTCAAAAGACAAATCATTTTATGTGACACACCTTAGCAACACGCACTCGACACACCCTGGCAGGTTTTCATCATTGAATAGCGAGCAAATATTCCAGCGGGTAGCGGCATTTGTCGGAAAGAATGCAAAGGTAATCGACGAGGTAACAGTTGTCAAAGAATGCGTGTGACGTGACACGATCTGTGTGCAGGCGATGACGCCGCGCCGCGCCAGCCGCGCCGGCCGCTCCGAACATGAATGAACGCGCTAACTTGCTTTTTATCGCCATTTTCTCGTACCGAAAGTGACGGTTTAGCTTCGGACACCTGTAATTTGCTTGTTTGTAAATGCCAATCATTTTGATTGATGACTACTGTCGGTAATTAAGGCGTCAGGCATTCTGTGAATATATAGCAAAAAAGCTGCTCCTATGCTGGTTATTGTAGGTATGTTAATCTATTTTAAATTTAAATAAATAATTGTAATCATTAATTTATCATTAACACGTGGTTTAAGATATTATGTCCATTAAAAGTTTTTGTTGGTAATTGTAATAGAAATTAGAAAATGAGCTGCCGCAAGTTATTTAGTTTGTTGACAATTTTGAAAATTATCTACAAAAATAGGAAACAGTTACAAATCATGTTATGAAGACGACGAGGTTTATGTTCGTGGTGACAAATGTAAATAAACTAAGACTTCTACAGAAATTATAATTTAACACATGCATCGCAGTCGCAGCAGTTGCGTACTTCTGGCTCTACGCCGGGTGCTACAAATTTGCTACGGCGTAGTACTGGCCAAATGCTTATTTATTATTATTTCTTTATTAATAACAACACTACCTAAATCGTCATGGGTATAATATAATATCTATAACTATTAAAATAATAGTGTCTCTCTGTGTAAACGCGTACTTTTTCTATTCTACGGAACGGATTTTGAAGCGTTTTTACCTTGATTTAGACAATTTATTCCGAAGGGTTGATACGTATATTATGTACATGAATATTAAACTTACATTTAATAAAGAAATCTCGATGTTTTGTGTCAATCGTTATAACATTGCGAAGCAGGGACAGGTCGCTAGTTTACTACTTTTTTGAGTACTAAAAACGCTGTCTGAATTGAATTGGTATTTTGAATTGCAACAGCAATAGCCGAGCGTTGGCCGATTTGCGCGTATGATTTTTTGGTTTTTCAATATTTTAACACGTAACATAATATCACGCTTGTTTTTCCTGATGGGTTAGGCAGAGGTGTACCTATAGTACACGGAGTAAAACCACATTTCACCAGTTATGTTTGTTTAAATATTTAAATTGTATCTTAACTTCTGTTGGCTATGCTTTCTTTCTGTCTAAATACATGGAAATGATGTGTTGATAATGTATGAAACACAACACTTGCCCACATGTTTACAAAAGCTTGACTGAACCAGTCAGTGTCTTTGTCCCTCTCAGAGTTGACCGGTTTTATTATCACAGGCGTTTTATAGCCTGTCTCACTTGATGACGTTATGACAGCTTTTTTCAATTTTGTTCCTAGGGGAATAAAAAGTGGTGAGGATTGGAATTCTTTGACAAGATTTGTATTCGATGTTAATAGGTAGACAGTTTATGGGCTACAGCTTGAAAGATTTTAGTTGTTTATATATAAATATAAACTTATGTGGATTAAATATTTCTATATGGACAACTCTTCGTCGTGTGCAATTACAACTTATAACAGAAACAACGCGCAATTCTCTCTCAAAACGCGCAAAACTCATTCGTAGCACAGGCATATTTAATTTATTTAGTTTAATTTGAAGGGTTGCGCAATATTAGTAAAGTGCAATCCATCACGCTATACATCATTTTCGTTATCATGATGTAATGGCAAAGTGAAGACGTGAGATGTGGTGACCGTCCAAGTTTATTATAGAGGTGGTTTTATTGAGACCGAATCCGAGGATTTAAATCAATCAGTAGTTCCCAACTTTCGGAGTGTGCTCGGATGGGAGCTCCAAAACATCTCTAATGTTTATGTCACTTATATAATGTGATGTGAGTGGTAAGGCAATGTAGAGGTTTAAAAGGAGCTATGTAGTGACAAAAATTGAAAAGTGCATGCTTAAATGGTTTGCTGATATTGAGAGGATAAATATAAGGCGATTAACAAAAGGATGTGGATGGAAACCCCGGCGGCGCCCTAGAAGGACATAAAATGACCTTATTCTTATATTTCTTTAGAAAGGTGCATATTACTCGCAATCGGCTTGCGTGTATGAACAGATGTATGAACGTAAATGAAGCAAAAGGAGTATGTAAGGATCTTAGCAGGTGGCGTTCTGTAGTTTCTGCCTACCCCCATGGGAAAAAGGCGAAATTTTATGTATGCGTGTATATTGTGAAAAAACCAACTGTTGATTAATTCACTCTATTATTATAATAAGGTTCATAATAAGCCTCTAGTTAATATGAAGGTTTGGAGTGGATTGGGGTTGTTTACATATAGGTAGTGTTGGATGTGTTTGTCAAAGTATGTTTAAGTCAAAATATGTTTAAGTTCATGTTGTGTAGACCTTGCTACGCCACGCCTACGACGGCGTAGAGGCTCTCTAATTCCCTCAAAGTCAAAGATTTGTGAGTAAATGTATCAAATTCTGAAAAATATATCTGTCTCTCTTATTTACACATAGTTAAAATGTTTGAAATAACCAGCATTATTTTGTAGATATCACATTTAGTAAACTAATATGAGATTTTATTTATAGTCCGCGCGAAACTAGTTGGCCGCACCTTAGGTGGGGACGGGGGTGAGGGCGGCGGGGTTGCCTAATGTTCGCAACAAACGTAATGACAAAGCGTCCCCGCCCCTCCGTCCCACCGCTTACATACCTAAGGCGCGGCCAACTAGTTCCGCGCGGACTATAGTAAAACTATGATTTGCGTATATAACTATGATTTGCGATAATGGTAAACTAAAATGATGTTCTAGTATAAAATATGATTTAATGACTTCATAGTCATTACGTCATGTCACATCACGTCCGTGTGATTGACGTTTGACATGACTGGTACTTAGAAATCCATCATCCATTTACAATCACGGCAAAAATGTGTTTTTTCCAAAAGTAGGCCCTAAAGGGGTGATCGAATTTATGATTTTCTTGACGTTGACTTGAAAGAGCATGTCAGTTGAGAACGTGTCATGCTCACTTAAATGTATCATCGATGGTGGTGCGTGTGTTGGATCATTCGGTTCCCTACAGAATGATTGAGCTAGATGGTGCTGATCCACGCGTCATGTTCGTGAACGGGCGCCGTCGGTTGAGACTGGTCATTCTCTTAACTGCCAAGGCTTATTTTTTATCTTATATTTTGAAATGTTTCTTCATTTGTGTCTTATTTTTTTACATTTTTCTCACATATAGAAGCAACAATAACAATGTACCCAGGATTTTGTAATATCTTGATTTAAAAGAGTGTCCATGGAGTTTCTTGCCCGTTCTTCTCCATAGAGATCTACGTTTTGGAATGGGCAACTAGCTTCAACTTTCTGACTAACTGACAGACTATTTAAATTTTGACAATTCAAAAGTGCCTGTACAAGGTTTAATTGAAATAAATGCTTTGAGTTTGAGTTTATGAATTATGATAATGTGCCGTCTGTATGAAATCGAGAGGTAAGTCAGAAAATAGGATATGCAATGAATCCCACCGATGGTGTTGTACGGAATCACCATATCATAATCTTGGTGGTATGTTAAAACAGCTGTTAGAAGCAGTGAGGTAAAAGACAGATCGCCTAAAATAGATAGTGAAAACTGAAGATGATGAATATAAAGACAAAGTTATCATTATTTTTACCGGACAAAAGGAAAAAAAAAGTGAAGCCCAAAAGGAGGGAAACCTTTTTTATCGCTTATTAGCACAGTATATCGGGTAGTATTCGAACTTATGACCTCTCACTAGTCACTCATAGTCTGAGGCTTTAATCATTAAGATATTGTTTTTAAATATATATTATTCGTTCTATAAATATTTGATTATTACGAGGGTGACACTGAAAGTTCGTAGAAAATAAAAAAACTGAACAAACTAGCAAGTTATTAGTTATATTATATCTTTTTAAAATAGTGTCCATTTACATCAATACATCGCTGCGTCCGATGGAACCACTGAGAAAAGCACTTTGCCCACTCGAAGGCCACTTCGTCCACTTCGACGGCATTTTGAAACGTAGCCACTGCTTCCTAGGCGTCCATAAAACGTTTTCCTCGAAGTTTTTCTTCGAGGTGTTTCTTCTTAAAAAAAAAGGCCACGCACAGTGTAGAGTTCCGTGGTAGCCTGTTATCACAATATAGTACGATTCCGTTGTTCTTTATCCTGAATATAAGACTTATATTCTTTTCATTACTTAGTAATGGCAAAGATACTCGTAGGAGTTAATGGTCATAATAACAATATATGACAAGCGTGTCCAGAGTAAAACAAAACTTTAATACCTACGTAACGTAACCACGGAGATCATGTCTTTTTTTTTCAGGATTGGAAATCATCAAATGATCCCCTGCCGCTCTGGGTGGAGCGGAAGGGAGTGTCAGACTCTTACTGACTAAAACCCACCCGTGTTCCTTCCTTAGCCCTTTATGTTCCGGGCCAGCGGTAACCCTTTCGGACAATCCCGCTGAACTGTGCGTGGCATGACACGCACTTGGCTGGTTATATTTAACTTGGCCAGTTTTAATCAGAATTAAAATGTTGAATAACTTTATAAAATGACTGATGTTATGAAAACTGGCCAAGTCAAATCTAACCTACTTTAAGATCTCACATTTTTAAATAACAGCAATTGTTATAGTTATCCAATAAAGCAAAGAAATAGAGTTAAATACTTGTTCATAATGTTATTTTATTCCTATAAATACATATTTCGATTTTGCATAGAACTTGGCACTCATTTAGATCTCCATTCTTTTTGCGGCGAAGTCCACAGCCAAGCATAATTTTTGCATTGAACTTGGCTCTCCTTTTTTACATTTATGTTTTTGGTGGGATAGTACTTAACAAAACTACAATCCAAAAATAAAATAATTAAAAACAAGCCGAGGCAGCTAAGTGATGACCAACCCCAACTGGCGGCGCCCGTTCACGAACATGACGCATAGATCAGCACCATTTAGCTCAACCATTTTGAAGGGAGCTAAATGATCCAACACACACGCCACCGTCAGCGAGACATTTGAGTGAGCATGACATACTATCAGCTGCCAGGGCACATTCAAGTCAATGAAAGACATAATATTATTACCCGCTAAATGGTAGCTATAGGGTACATAGAACTCACATCTGTGCTATGCAATTATACAATACAAAGGAAATTGATTTTATACAATGCAAAGATAGTCTTACAATCTTCAGCAACTCCAACAGTATTTTCAAGTGTTAATCAATTAGTTGTGGTTGTGGAGCAGGACCAGCATTAAGCCAGGCATTTTTATATTTTTTTTTATCTCCTAACTTATAATATGCCTGACTGCATAGAGTGCGTTTTACAAGACTTGAATTTTGTCTCATTCAGTTGAAGAATGTGGGGAGGTATTTTGTTATAACATTTTAAGCAGTACCCCAGAAAAAATGAATCTACTTTAGCCAGTCTGAAACCTGGTTGAACTAATGGGTCCCTATTTCTAGTACTATAATTATGTCTTTCACCTCTTTTACTAAAAAGATGTAAATTTTTCCTTACATATATAATGTTTTCGTAGATACATATATTGACAAGGCACCGTCATGCTGATTTCCTTAAACAGGGGAACTGTTTAAGGAAATCATCATGACGGTGAAAGAGTTCCTATCTTAGTCACTTTAAAGGATTAATGAGAAGGATTTTGTATTTAGTACAAAATTATCCAACACCCAAGTTCAACGACTGCTAAACTAATAAAGTTATCTTAACCGCTATAATTTTCCTTTAAAGTTCATAAAATGCACTATCATCGTGAATTTTTCCATATTTTTCAATCTAGCAGTTTAGCTTTTAGAGGGGGGATGTACTGGAACAAAAATTTGCACTTTAAAGTTTAATATTTCGTAAATAGAGCAATCAATCGAAAAATAATTCTAGCAACCCCCAAGTCATTTGAGAAGACCTATTCAACGATACCCCACTAGATGGGGTAGACGACGAAAAAATATTCATCCCCACTTCACATGTAGCTACCCTAAAAAAAATATTTACCAAAATTTTATTTTACCACTTTGTCGGCGTAATTGATATACACACTCCTACAAAATTACAGCTTTCTAGTACTAACGGTCTCTTAGCAAAACCTCGGACAGACACAGCCGGACATGACGAAACTAAAGGGTTCCTTGTCAGAACTACGGAACCCTAAAAATAGAGCCTCGGACTTCATTTTGAAACTTAACAGATTATGAAATGTGGGTGTAGTTACACACACATGATGTAATGATTGATAATGTGCGTGGTACACCTCTGCATAACCCTTCTGGGAATACAGGCGTAATGTTGTTATATGTTCATAAAAATGTAATTTTAATAAAGTTATTAAAATTACATTTTATAATCTCAAATATTTTCATACGAATAAAATCATTACATTTTTGCGCTTCCAAAAGAATTAGGTAGGTAAGCATGGGCCACCCAATTACCCTTGGTTCCGGGGAGCCCCAAGCCACGTCAAATTAGGGTTCTATCTAACAATTTTATTTCATAAAGTTTCCGTCCGCAAAACTTAAAAAAAACCTTTACACGAGGATACTAGGTACTACGTACTCGTATCTATATGTAGTTTCATGGTTATACGCGTATTTTTCGAAGAGTTTGCGTAGATATGTATAGATACTTTTGAATTGTTTGCTATATGTATGTATATTCTTTTGCTATTAGTCATGAATTGTAACGGTATACTGCCCTGGATGTGCGTTTCATAACTAAACCTAACACAAGAGCCACTGCAAGTCTTTTTAAAGAATTGCTCAGTACCTACCCAGTGTACAAAAACTCCCCGGAAACGAGCAATAACATATGTAAAGGGATATATTAAACTGATCCTCTAAATACTTATTGGTGCCCTTCTGATGATGTACGCTTTTTTATATGCTCCTTTAAAAAGTGTTCCTAAGTGCTACTTCCATTTAAATGATCTAAGTTAGGTATCCCGTACCTACTGTTTGCTTGTTTTTATTGCATGATGTGGTCTCCAATAAGAGGGAGCACATAGATTTTTGTTCTTGTTCTATATAATATAGCATGTAAGGTGTATTTTTTGTTTGGGATCCTAATAAAATAAAATAAGTAAAACTTTTTGGGCTTCTAATGATGGAGACTTTTTTAAATAAATGAGCATCCAAGTTGGTCGCAGTTACTTGACTATTAGCGTGGATATTTAGGACCCAAAAATGGGAATTATATAAGGTTCACAAAAAGAAGCGCATTCATTATATTTGATTGTTCAATAATATTTTTAGGAAAGCAAAATGGGAATTATTTAAGGTTTGATTAAATACATATTGTAATTAGAAGATGAAAGAAATCTTTTAAAATATTTAAGTGCTAGAATTTGTTTAGGTGCCTCTTTGTGTGGCTAGGGTTGACTTTATGACCTCGTTAACAGTAATTAGTCTGAAAAGCGCTTTCAACTTAAACTCAAACTTACAAGTCGCTCTTAATCCTAGTGATTCGAAAGTTTTGATGGATATTGGCTTCCTAAAACTTTGTACCTACGCTATGCTATTCTAATACATACCTCCTACAGCGCTTAGTCATGATATTTAGGAAGACAGATATAGAAAACATAAATAGTTAAATATTGTATGCTAAACTGGATGTTGAATTAGGTTATACTGTCTATTAGGTTAAGGGGATTACAGGACCTAAACGCAAAAAACGCAAGTTTTAGATGCAATAAAAGTATATACATATTCGACTACAGTAAACAAAATCAGAAAAATATATGATATTCTTCAGGATATGTGCTAGGTAGATGAAAATATGTGTTGAAAACATAATACAACTAATTTGATACGATAGAAAAAAAACATGAAGATACCTCTAAAAACTTTCTTTTTACAATAAAAATCACATAGTATACATACAATAATTCAGATTTTTTGTCAGATTACTCTACAAGCAACATACAAGCACTAGTGTTTTAATTTTTTAGTCCAAAATAATAGATTTTTTGTAAATATATAATTGCTTCGTATTTTGCAAAAAAATAACAGAGTTGTGTCATCGCGCTTCTCTTTCTTTTCTATGCAGTCACACATTGACCGCGCTTTAGGTCATGTAGTCCCTTCAAACTGTCTATTTCTCAAGAAGTATTGATATAACACACTCTATGCCACCAAATGGGAGAGCATTATTACCATCAGTAGTAGCATCATCAAGGCCGCGATAACCATATTACCTAATATGGTTCAAAATTCTTAAATGAGTTCTATAAAATGTAACCATATTATAAACACACTTATAAAAATAATAAGTACTTGTTCCTTTCATCTAAATATATTTTGTGTACGAACTTCTTCTCGACTGAAGTCGGAAAATTGTGATCTTTGCAATGCAATTGAGTTTAATATTATTCCCTTCTACGTTGAGAGCTTTAAATTTAATTACATGGGGACAACAGCGATAACGCTGACTTGGCAGAAGCAGACAAACTTCTGTAATATATACCTAACGGGGATGTGGACTAAATAATAGTTAAAACGTAATGGGTCTCTCATTATAGAAAATATTTTAATCTAATCAAGGCTAAGTACGTCATTAGAACGAATTCAATTCCATACAAATACATAGTTTCCGTCTACCTACGTGTTCATATAGCGATACACATACAGAGCACTCTAAATGTGATACAGATAATATAATAAAATAAAATTGCGATACGAATTCGTGAGAAAATTTAAATAAATGACTTTTCTGTTTGCACATAAAAAGAAATATATTGCGGCACAATGAATGTTGGGGGTGGTGTGGGTAGTGGGGACAGTCGCGAGGCGGACGAGAGACGGTGCCGGGGGCGGGGGTCGGGCCGCTCACCCCCGCTAGGGGGTGACCCACTTTAACGGGACAAGTAATATTACTTTTTACTTTTAGGCAACTATTTCATGTTTTATCGCGATAATAACATATATTACCTATTGTATAACCTTACCCTTTCTTATGAATGTAACATCGTGTTTCAAACATCACATGAACGACTGGAAATATCGAACAAAATATGTTTCCTGTTTCCATAGACGTAACTTCTTCATTTTCCTCATATCTTTTAACTTTTTAGATTAGTACTATAAATCTGCGTTATGGAAAAGGCAGTTTTAATATTACAAGAATCGATAGTCTCTACAAGAGGTTTTTTTAATTATTATCAAACCAAACAATCAAAAATCGAAACTAGCAATGCGCAGGAAAAATAAGAAAGCATTGAAAGCAATCGTACGTGTGATCTAAACGAACACAATGCCTATACAAATTGTATGCTTACTTATATGAGCTTATATGTTATTGACGTAGCTTGTTTTCATACGAGCGTAGTATAAGTGTATGTATGTTGGTTATTCCACACTCTTGTTTTGCGTAACAGGATGAATATTTGTTTGAATTAATTAATATCAATTATTAAGATCGCCCACGTTTCCGCCCGCGGAATTACATAGAAGATCTTGCTTGCTGTAGAATTGGAACTTGCATTTAGGAAGGAAATTAAAAAACAACTATACCTATTCTGTCGAATGTTCATCGTTAGAGCTAGCTTCATAAGAGAAAAGATTTCCTTTATTAGATTAACACTTTAGTAGCATAAAAAAGAACTGTAATATTGTTAATATTTAATTACAACATCAATATGAATCACACGTTTCATAAATTCAGTAAATATACACTTAAGTCCTGCTTTCGTTCGTGTAATGGATTCAAAGAGGCCCCCTTGTGCCTAATCTCAGAGCCGGGACTTAAAGCAGCTTTTTAATTTTCAAACATTTTTGATGAACTTTTTAAGGGTCATGAGGATATTTTGATTTCATTTTATAATATATATATTTTTATACACCGCATTTGATACAAAAATGCTAATATAATTAGTAGTCATTTGTTTTTATCTAAAATACGTAAAAGAAGTTATAATGAGAAGACACGTAGGATTGTACACATGTATGAGGCTGGATATACCTCCGCAAAATCAATTACTGGGAGATTCCGATATCCTAGACAGACTTTCGGCCTTCGGGCTTCTGACTGCTATTACCAATTGCTATTCGCAGGGCAATGCGCCGTGTTCACAACACAACTGAGTAGACTTCATGTCTGTGGGAAAGTTATCAATCCAAAACTCGTATTTATGTAGAGGAAATAAATAAAGCTAAATATTTGGTTTGGTCGTTCTGCAAAGTAACCTTTTATTTGGCTACCTAAACCTTTGATTTATTCAGTCTGTGCTAGTTAGCTTTATTGGAACAAGCTACTAGATTCTGATTCATTATTTTTGCATTCGCTGAAACCACTGTACAAAGCAGTTGAACCAGTCTTCCTTAGGGACGTCTTCAATGGCTTCATGGTGCCTCTAAGTTTGTCTTTAATTTTTGGAAACAAAAAAAAGTTGCAGGGTGCGTGGTCCAGGCTGTAAGGCGAATGCGTCATTAGTTCCACATTTGAAGCCTTCAAATAGGCTTCTGTTACCTTAGCGGAATGTGAGGATGCGTTATCGTGGTGAAGGAGGACATTGCTTCGAGGACGCTTTTCGCGAACTTTTTCTAAGACTCTGGGCAAGCAAGTGTCGACGTACCAATTTGCAGTCACTGTCTTTCAATCTTCAAGCGATCCTGTAGTGTTCTGATTTTCCCAAAAAAAAAGTAACCAATTTTTTACCAATGCTTCGACTTTTGTTAACTTTCGTCAGCAAATCTTCAAAAGGAAAGACTCACTCTGCCGACTGGCTTTTTCATTCGGGTTCAAAGCAGTACACCCAGGTTTCGTCACCTGTCACGATATTATAGAGAGCCAATGACTGTCCTCCGTTAAACTTTTTATCATTTTACGGCACCACTGGACACGCAGTCGTTTCTGGTCCTCCGTTTAGTCTTTTTAGTCCGAGTTTAGTCCGTTTAGTCCGAGTGCAGCTTCCGAACCTTCAGATACACATATAAAATGCTTTGCACTTAGCTCTTTCCAATGCCTAACAAAGTACGAATTTGCTGGCAAGTAATTTTTTTAACGTTGGCCACGAATTATTTCTTATGGAAATATACAGCAAAATATGACCAACCCCAAGAAGTGAAACGTCTTCTAAAATTGAAACACAGTCAATAGGCAAGAACGAGTGAGCAAAAAGTAAACGCGTTCACTAAACATCTGGCTGCTGTATTTGTCCCAAATGAACCGATGAACCAGAGCAGTGACAAAGACTCAAATATAGATGAAACCCTGAAACAAGACTTCCAAATGGAGCTGCCACCCAAACTAATAACACCTCAGGAAGTAATGACACAGATAAAAAAAACTCAAGGCACCTGGGTATGATCTTATTACAAAGAAAGTACTAGTCGAGTTGCCAAGCAAGGCTATTGTTTTTCTAACAGTGCTTTATAATGTAATCCTAAGAGTGGGCTATTTCCCTTCGCAGTGGAAAGTATCACAAATTAAAATGATATACAAGCATGGAAAACCAGATAATGAGATCACTTCGTACAGACCAGTCAGTCTGTTCCCATCAACTCAAAATTGTTGGTAAAGTTAATCTTACACCAGCTTAAATCACTACTAGCACAGAAAAACGTGATACCTGATCATCAGTTTGGATTCCGTGAGAGGCATTCCACAATAGAGCAAGTTCATCGTGTGTAACAAAATACGATAATCACTTGAGCTAGGAGAATATAGCGCTTCTGTATTCTTAGATGTGCAACAGGCATTTGACCGTGTATGGCACAAGGGCCTACTCTTCAAAATTAAAACAAACCTACCTTACAGTTACTATAGACTTCTCGAGTCCTATCTAAAAGATCGCCTGTTCCAAGTTAGAGAAGAGGATAGCTACTCTGAGCTCCATGAAATAAGAGCAGGAGTTCCACAAGGCTCTGTTCTGGGTCCCGTCCGTCCCGGGAATTTGTGGTATATCTACTGTGAAGATAAAGTCAAATTCCAAATGTTATAACCGATACTTTTGCCGATGTCTCAGCCATTATAACCAGCAACAAAGATCTAATAGAAGCTTCGAGAAAACTGCAAGAGACTAGACTAGACTTAATAGATAGCTGGCTTGAGAAGTGGAGAATTACTGTAAGCGTATCAAAATCAACACAAGTGACATTCACACTCAGAAAAGGGGATTGCCCTGCGGTCAAGCTGGGAAGCAATGACTTGCCACACAAAGACGTTGTCAAGTACCTGGGTATAGGGCACGCCACGATAGCGGCGGTAAGACCCCTCTTTGAGGAGTGGCTAGAGAGGCGTCACGGCGCCCTCACTTACCGCCTGACGCAGGTCCTCACTGGACACGGAAGTTTCGGGAGGTTCCTGCACATAATCAGGCGGGAGGAAACGCCCGGGTGTCACCATTGCCAGGATCGCCCAGAGGACACGGTGGAGCATACGTTGGAGGTCTGCCCCGCTTGGGCGGAGCACCGCCGTGTCCTCGTTGAGGCGATCGGCTGCGACGGCGACCTCTCGCGTCCGGGCCTGGTTCGAGCCATGGTCCGGGGCGAGAGGGAGTGGGGGGCAGTCGCCTCCTTCTGCGAAGCAGTCATGCTAGCGAAGGAGGCGGCGGGAAGGCTGAGGGAGAGAGCCTCCCGTCCCAGCCGCCGCGGGAGACGCTCCGGGCGTCGGGAGCCGCGCGACGACTCCCGGCCACAGTAGACGCGGGCCTGCGGGCGGAGAGTAATGGGTAGCTCACCGTCCGATCAGGACCAGGTCCGTGCCGGACGGCGCGTACGTGTTCCACGCGCGCCTCAAAGAGATGTCAGCATCAACCGAAGGGGCCCGTTAGGGCCGAAGCCTGCCGGGTCAGCGGGATTGTCCGAAAGGGTTACCGCTTGCCCGGAACATAAAGGGCTAAGGAAGGAACACGGGTGGGTTTTAGTCAGTAAGAGTCTGACACACCCTTCCGCTCCACCCAGAGCGGGAGGGGACATTTGATGATTTCCCATCCTGAAAAAGAAAGTCTCACTCGAGAACAAGTTACTGGTTTACAAAGCCGTGATACAGCCAATATGGACCTACGGGATGCAGCTATGTGGTAGTGCCTCGGAGTCAAACATCAACATAGTACAACGACTACAAAACTCAATTCTGAAGTCAATTTCCAATGCCCCATGGTTCATCACCAATGCAGAAATCCACGAGCTATTAAAAGTAAACACAGTAAAGGAGAATATACTGATGGTAGAAAATGCATGCAAGGACAGACTCAAAAATCATCCAAATCAGTTGGCCGTAGACCTGATTCATGCAAATATCACCAAGCGCCTCAAAAGGCACCTCATCCTCGAGCTGAACAAGTAATTAAGCACCATATGTGCGGTGCTCACTGGAGCCCTGCATAGACACGCCATGAACCAACAACACATTTGCTTATCGCCGAAGGGCTGATTGCAGATACTAGTACATAATAAAAAAAAGGTATTTTTTTTTTGTCAGTTTCAATAAGTTGTCGTACGGCAATGATGGAATATAAATAGACGCGTCATGCATAAACATCACGGCAATCGAAAACAGCGTAAATACTATCGGTAGCCAGATAGCAATTAATATGCACGAAGAAAGGGAATGAAAATTAAATGTCATCTACGGAATTTCTGTTGTTAGAGAGAGATAAATATATTTCTTTAATTACGTTGTCATTTGTGGTGCATGCCGTGAACAATGCGTGCCACGAAAGATGAGACTTGACACACCACGTGGTTTGACATGCGCAGTACACGATTTTAGGTATCTTTAGCGGTATGAGGTCTGAGTGCGGGACGGGACCGGACGTCATAGGGGCGGCGGAAAGAGCGGGGGAGGCGGGGTCAAGTCTCATCTTTCGTGGCACGCATTGTACGCTCATTGGCCGAGCGAGTACAAAAGGAGGAATGTGGGGAAAAATGGACACTCGATTTTCTCTTGATGATATAGGTAGTAAATTTAATTAATTAGTTTAATTTATTATTTTTATTATCTTTTGTTTGTTGTGCATAACATGTCATCAAAATGTTTCTAAATAAATTAAATACATATTTATTATTATTATTATTTAGATTTACGGGTAAAATAATAAATTATTTTCGATCCTTAAAAATATGAATGCAGTATTTCGGAAGAGTAATTATTGTTAATTAATAAATAAAACAGAATGTAATAATATAATCATAAAAATTGTTCTTCGTTATGTAGGTATAATGTCGCTGGCTAGAAAATGTTCCGAGCAGACCCTAGAGTATTTTGTGGGTAGCCAATCGTCTTCACGCCGTTGAGCCCTTATAACGCTTAACTACTTTTCACTCATAAGCCCATCTTTATGTAATCTAATAATTATATTGATCATTAGGTTTCATAACACATATTAATTCAAATAATATAATTCATCAAAATAAAAACAATGTAGGTTTTATAAATACTGATGCAAAGTACCCCATCTTCCCCTAACGGCACGTGACTTACCTCAGGCGCCAACCGCCATTAGAAGGCATTGAAAAAAATAAAATACATTTTTCTTGATACTTACGCATGAAATGATACTTTATTACCTTTCACAGTTGCAGTATAATTTTTACATTTCTTAAAATCACAGGACGGCATTTTTTTTGATATTTGAGAAAGTTATTCAAACAAATTAGTTATTTTATTGTCAGGTACAGCCGCGGCATTGGTTGGTACGCAACTAAATGGTGGTGCGGTAATTACCTTGCATTCATGTTGCCACTACAGAGCGCGGGCAACGTATCTATAGTTTATATATCATTGTCGTACGGTGTCAATATTAGAGTCTGTAATTGCAGTCGCCGGCCGACCTTCACGTACCTCGTCATGGAGATGATCACGTCCACGTCTGAATTCTCCAAACCACGAATACACAGAGCTGCGACATTGTGCTTCATCACCAAATACCAATTGAAGTCTCTGGCAACTCTCTTGTTGACTTAAGCCACAACGAAAATCATAAAAATCATTGAACGAAAATGTTCATGAGTTAAATTCATTTTGATAGCGACACACAATTTTCGAAAGGACGTCACAATGAAAAAACAAAGGACGTCACAATGAAAAAACAAATGACAGTCTCGCAAATTAAAAAGTAACATGTCCCCAAAGAGTTCTACTTTCGAATTCCATAATTGTTTAATTGTTTTCAGTATGTCCCACGTATCAAAAACCTATTAAAGATCTACAGTTACTAGCAGTACTCTATAATAATATGTTTTATCAAAAATTATACTTTTATATCAAAGTGAAAGCCAAACTTTTCCATCGAATCATTACTAGAAAGATTCTGTCTTCCAACTACTAAAGAAATATCTAAGACAGTCCCCAGCTAAACCGCCTATCGCTATAGGTAATATAATTTTATTTAATTTCTTTCCTTATTCCTTCATACTGGGCTAAGCGTTTAAGCTTTCGATATTATAGTAATACATAAGGCTTAATTAGATTTACTGAAATAATATGGTGCACAGTGTTTTTTACTAATGATAAGACCGCAATAAAGCAGCACATTCACGATCATATGATCAACTTTGAGGTGATGGATTCACCTCAAAGTCCAACCAACAATGCAACTTATATCTCCGTGTAATATGCAAATGCAAAAAGTTTGATCAAACTCTCGGCATTCGTTCTAATTTATACCTTATCACAATGAGATAAGAATTAATATATAATAGCGACTGAACACAAATGGATTGAATGGTCGCCCGGATGTCCGGTGGTCGTGGCGACGTGTGTTGGGTCGTCGGGTGCCAACCTTTATAATTGATCCAATCAAAGCGAATAAAATGTTTAGGTAGAGTTGTGAACTTGTGAGGTCGTGCTATCTTTAGGGACTGCTTTGTATTTTATTGACTATTTTTAAAACATAGGAACTATCCTCATAATTATAAGCATGAAGAAAGGAAATTTGCGGATTTTTGTATGTGTGTGCGAGTAGATAGTTTTGTCATATGAAAGCGATAGTCTTCCACTATGTAATACTTCATAATCATCATCATTTTAGCCGAAAGACGTCTACTGCTGGACATAGGCCTCCCCCAATCACCGCCACTTCGACCGGTTATGTGCATCTCACATCCAGCGGATTCCTGCGGCCTTCACCAGGATCGGTCATGTAATACTTATTATCTAGTAATTATACTACATCAACATTTACACAGCTAAGTATATCTACACCGCCGTATTGCGACAGCTTTTGTATTGTCGCGCAGTTGACCTTTTTTAATTAATTCCACTCAGCTCTATTAATGAGATCAAAGGTTTCCTGCTATCAGATAATCGACACCAAAGTAAAGCAGTATATTTTGTCGGTACGACAATGTTTTATTTATCGTGTGTCTGCTATAATTGCTGCTCTGAATACTCGGATCTTTATCTCACTAATAGAATGTGTGTATACTACGTTACATTATTTTTGCTTGCTAGATAATATTGAGGATATTTTACTTATTTCATAATTTACTGAGCACCCTTAGGTGCGCTATAAACATACTTACCAGTAGTTTTTAATACAGGGTGGCAGGACGTCGACGCGCAAACTGTAACAATTGATTCAGTACATGATTCTGAACATCTTATACATAGGTTTAAAAAAAAAAAAAAAATTGCTGTTCCACACAATTTGAACGCGTAGGTATTGCACTTGTCTATGAAACAGCAGATTTTTGTTTTGATATCTAATAGACGAAAAATTTCTACACGAGGGGGTCTAGACTCATGTGCTGAATTCATAGTTACGCGCGTTCTGCGCGTCTGTATCCCTGCCACCCTGTATATTTATTGATAAGAATTTATTTAATAGTCAATAAACGTAAGTTGAATTAAATAGAAACCCTAATTTAGAACGAACTCTGAATTTATAATACAAAAAGAAATCTTATCTAAAAGTCAACAGGCCCCTAGTTTGTTTCCCCAAGGGGAAGAGTTTGCTCACCGAGAAAAAAGGATTAACCTACTAAATGTCAGCTTTTTATGCTTAATTATTTTTCGACTGTTAACTGTTTGCTGACCAGTTTTTATATCTTCGAGTCAAAGTAATTTCTGCTTCATAAATTCAAAATTTTAAACTTAGAACCCGGATCTTGGGAATCTCCGATATTTAGATAGTAGCGTAACACTTAGAATAACGTTGCTGTCATGTTGAGGTATTCAGAAAATATCCATTAAATAAACGTATACTATTAAAAAGAGCATCCAAAATAGTGTGGAATACACAATGATGTGCCACATAGATATATACATCTACGGTGCGTAGACAGTTTAACTCATATGTTTTTGTCGCTTGTACACGGGAATTTTAATGAAAACTAAACTCGTGTACTTGAGCAATTTCAGGAATGAAACGAAGACGAGTGCTCGTTTATAAGCGTGATTTAACAACTCCAGCATATTGATTTTTACGTCGCCGTGGGCCCACCCCCTCCCCCGCGGGAAGAGTTGTGCACGGGGGTAATGCTAAAATGCTTGTTCCCCTATTTGAGAGTACATGCTGGAGGGACGTTCAACTGCGACCGCGATAATGTTCAGTTTTTCTTATTCATTTGTGGTCGTCCAAATCAAAAGGGACCTTATGGCGGTAACTAGTTTCCGAGATATTAATGAATTTGTAAAATACCTCAAAAAAATCGTTTTTTTATTAACTGTATTTTTAAAAAGATGATTGTATTTACTACATGTAGATGTGTTCAACTTTTCGAAAAGTCAATTTAAAAAAGTTTTGTATTCATCTAAAGTTTAGTAAAAAAGGAACCTTATCGCGGCAAGACCTAACAAATCGTTTTTGTTGTAATTCAAACCATATATTATATCGACATTTTAATATTGCAAGGTATAAACTAAACTATTCATCGTATAGCCGCCATTTTTTTTTTCCAGCATGGGAAATCATCAAATGACTCCTCCCGCTCTGGGTGGAGCGGAAGGGAGCGTCAGACTCTTGCTGACTAAAACCCACCCGTGTTCCTTCCTTCGCCCTTTATGTTCCGGACCAGCGGTAACCCTTTCGGACAATCCCGCTGACCCGGCAGGCTTCGGCCCTTACGGGCCCCTTCGTTTAGTGCTGACATCTCTTTGAGGTGCGCGTGGAACACGTACGCACCGTCCGGCACGGGCCTGGTCCTGATCGGACGGTGAGCTACCCATTGCTCTCCGCCCGCAGGCCCGCGCCTACGGTGGCCGGGAGTCGTCGCGCGGCTCCCGACGCCCGGAACGTCTCCCGCAGCGGCTGGGACGGGAGGCTCTCTCCCTCAGCCGTCCCGCCGCCTCCTTCGCTAGCATGACTGTTTCGCAGAAGGAGGCGACTGCTCCCCACTCCCTCTCGCCCCGGACCATGGCTTGAACCAGGCCCGGACGCGAGAGGTCGCCGCCGCTGCCGATCGCCTCTACGAGGACACGGCGGTGCTCCGCCCAAGCGGGGCAGACCTCCACCGTGTGCTCCACCGTGTTCTCTGGGCGATCCTAGCAATGGTGACACCCGGGCGTTTCCTCCCGCCTGATTATGTGCAGGAACCTCCCGAAACTTCCGTGTCCAGTGAGGACCTGCGTCAGGCGGTAGGTGAGGACGCCATGACGCCTCTCTAGCCACTCCTCAAAGAGGGGTCTTACCGCCGCTATCGTGGCGTGCCCTGCGCTGGGTTGCGACAGTCGCTCTTTCCATGCCGCCATGAGATCGCGCCGGAGGTCCGTCCGTTCCGCCGCAATTTGCTGTGGAAGCGGAGTTTCCCCCCGGCGTAGTGACTCCGCGCGCCACTCATACAGGCGCGCGAGGACTATCGCCTCCAGATCCCATGGCGGCAGTCCGGCAAGGAGGCTTGCCGCCTCGCCAGAGTTCGTGCGGTACCCCCGGATCAGCCTAACGGCTACCACCTTCTGGGGCGCGTTCAAATAATGGGCGGCTCGCCGCCGCAGTGAACGCGTCCACACCGGGGCCCCGTATAGGGCCATGGACCGCACGACCCCCGCGTAAAGCCTCCGGTAGGAGGCGTTTGGCCCCCTCAGGTTGGGCAGGAGCCGCTTGAAGGCGGCCCCGGCCCGTTCCAGTTTGGGAGCCAAACGTCGGAAATGCTCGACGAAGTTCCACCGGCTGTCGAGGACGGGTATTTCATCGTCGTCTCGACGCCGATGTGAACCCCTCCTACCGTTAGTTGGGATCCCGATGGTGGCGTATTCCGGGGCCCATGAAACGACATGGCTGCAACGGACCGCCTTAAGGGCCCTTTTTTACGTATAATACTTGTTACGAACATTTTGTTAAATAAGTAACATTTTCATACCTTGTGATAATAAAAAAAATTTTGTTAAATAAGTAACATTTTCATACCTTGTGATAATAAAAAAAGAAAATTTAAGTTATCTTGAATGATGCACTAAAATATTGATTATGCATGCTAAAAATAAAAAATATTGTTTAGTGCCTACCATTAGGGCCCTTTTTTAATTTGTTTGAAGAAATTGTTCAGTTCTCTATGTAACTTTACAAGATCATAACTAACAGTTATCATTGATCTTTTAGCTTTATTAGCATCTAAACCAATTATGTATAACCTATTTAGTGATTAAGTGTTGATTTTGTTACTGTCAGATCTCAAAGTTTATAAAAAATAAGAATTCTTGCTAGTAAATAAAAACTATTTTTTTTTTAATTATGTGTTGTTTTTATTTACATCTAAGGCCTTTCGCAAATCTATGTAATTAGTAGCAATATAAAAACGATAAAAGTTTAGTGAGAAACAGGCGGTTTACTTATTTTTAATACAATTATCGATACTTTGCATCTCATTGATAATGCATTATGTTGGCGGGTCTAGTTCCCACAACAAACAAGTTTATG
Organism: Luperina testacea; assembly: GCA_927399505.1. Classification (NCBI taxonomy): domain Eukaryota; kingdom Metazoa; phylum Arthropoda; class Insecta; order Lepidoptera; family Noctuidae; genus Luperina; species Luperina testacea. Next base: position 11,887,373 of record OV656758.1, read on the forward strand.
CAAGGATTGTAAGAATTTCCATTAGTAATAATCATAGTCAATCAAAGTATACCATCAGTTACATAACTTCACACTAAAACATAACTTTTTTGTACGGCATATTTAAATTGCGATTTTCTCGAAACTTATAATTTCGATCAGTGAACTTCAAAAATTCATAAAAAAATAACGGTAGTGGTTAGAAGGTTGGTTCTTGGGTCTATAGTTCGGTACATTTATGTAGTTTTCAGCTCTGTAGATAACTCATTTCCGCCATAAGGTCCCTTTTGATTTGGACGACCACATTTAATACATATTTTTACTTTATCTAGTGAATACTTTACGTAAGATTTACGACCGGATGCGTCTTCATTGGAACGTGAATGTGACACACTTTCTATCGTACACTCTTATCTGTATTGTAGTTTAACAACTAGTTTAGTGGCGCTATTGTAATGCTTTGTTTTTACAATAACTGTATTTTGAAAGAATACTCAAATCACTATTAACATTGTTATTAGCATGGCTATACAATATTTGAATGTGTTAATGACACGAATTGTTGAAAAGAGTATTATTTTGTCCTAGCCTAGTACAGCGCCTACAATTTTCAGTACAGAGTTCTCTTTCTGTTTTAAATACAGTTTTTTTTACAGCCTCAATAATCAATATGTAGCGGAAAATTATTGACATGACTTACTAACAACACTCTTCATACGAATAACGCTTCCTTTTACATTTGAATGATATTTCGTATTGATAGAAGTGTATAAGATTTTTGAAAGTCGGCGGCCGCAGTTGTATGTCCCCGCGAGTTTGTTCAGCCCCACCCGCGCACTTTTCAGTGGGCCGCCCCGCGCCGCACCCTTCACTGCACCCCATGTGTTATTCTCCACTCCGTCCCGCGCCGGGACGCTCCTTCATTTTACTCCAATTTACAACCAAAAAAATTCAAACAAACATTCCCTAAATTAAATTTAATATTAGGCCTGGGATTGAATCGGATGTTCTACTGTACGATACTTAAACGCAGTGTTAGGTTAGATTGGAGTATTTCTTGAAAGCCTCCTTATCTGTCGTCTTTCAGGCGTAACTAATTACTGGCGCTGTCAAACAACATTTCGTTCCGTCAGTCAGTACGTATGCTTGTAATTTGTTACCACATTCGCGACACTTGCGGGATTTATGTCAAGTTATAAAGTTGTCCATCGGCTTCTGGTTGGTCTTTTATTTAGTACTATTTCAGTGTTCTGTATTTTACTGAAATGGTTACCGTTTACTTTTATAGTCACCGTCTTGTAAAACTGAACGGTTTTCACATTTTACTTTTAGTGCCTCGCATTTATTGAAGCTATCGTTTTATTATTTCATACGGAGTTCAAGCACAGTGGTTTTAATTGTATCAATCCAAACATGTACTAGACTATGATAATACGGAATCCAGAACGTAAAATATCACAGATATACACTAACTACAGTGTAAAATTACTCAGAATGGAATATATTTTAGTTTGGTAGGTATAATAATTGAGGGGCGCCACCCCAACCCTACCGAGTTTGAAAAGGAAAGCTTTTAAGAGCTTTTTGTTTTGTAATTAATTATGTTTATTTATTTATTTATAATGTTTTAATACGGTTTTATTAAAAACCTTGAAATAATAAGGATTCACCTTATTATTTCATAACGTTTCTAAAACAATGTTCCCATAAATATTATTAATTAACACATTATAAATATCAAAGAAAAATATTTAAATCCAAGTGCAAGTTTACCTGGAGCTTCCAGTGTCAATTCTTAATTGGGAAACATAATATTGCGATATTCCAGTTCAATACAAAGTGCGTTCAATTTCCCATCCGTCTAAACAACTTGCTAACTAACAGATCAATCTTGTGATCGATGTTTCACCCTTAGTAATATAACACAACATAAAAACTGACTGCCTCGTTGGTCTGGTGGTCACAAGAGCGACTGCGGAGCACGTGATTCTGTTCTGGGTTCAATCCCCAAGTCAGGCAATGGGTTTACATATGGAATTTCACAGTAGGAGTTCTCGATATGGGTGCATGGCTAAATGATAACAGCCACACGGGTCGATCAAAGGTTAAGTTACGCTTGCCGCTATTGGTTTGTTTGTACAGTGCGTGCCACGTAAGAAGAGACTTGACCCCGCCTCCCCCGCCTCTTTCCGCCGCCCCTATGAGGTCCGGTTCCGTCCCGCACTCAGACCTCATACCGCTAAAGATACCTAAAATCGTGTTCTGCGCATGTCAGACCACGTGGTGTGTCAAGTCTCTTCTTACGTGGCACGCACTGTAGATGGGTGAAGGTTCTTCACATACCAAGTCCCTTCGTGCTTTGGACAGCACGTTACGCCATTGGTGTCGGCTGTCATTCGTAGATCTTTGACAGTCGTTACGGGTAGTCAGAAGCCCAAAAGTCTGACAACTAGTCCTACCAAGGGGTATCGTGATACCCAGTACCCAGCCCGGAGACTGGATTTGTGCCCGGTTGTCCATCCATTCAGGAAAAACGGGCGTAATCTAAGTACGCAGTTGATACCTTAGAAAATTAATATTAGGGAAAACGTGTTTTTGTTTAAAAAAATCTTTGATACGGAGGAGGACAAAAAGTTAGCGAAAAAAAAGGGAAGGGGTATGTATGAAATCTTATCATTAAAATGGAAACGGTACTTTAAGGTAAATAATTTAATTATATTTTATTTTATAAGTTATTATGGAAGTGGTAACCTCTATCAGTATTGTCATTTTTAGGATCCCAAACGCAAAGGGTGCCAATTGGGCGTTATTAAATCATACGCCGACTGTATGTCTGTTATAGGCCTGTACTGTTTGAACCGTGATAATTAGGTATGCAGAATTAATTTTCGAGACGGGGCAGTAAGGGCAGGTACCTCATCTGTTGTAACTACAGGAAAACGGTCTTAGAAGACGGTGCTTAACGAGACATTTTGATTTGCATTCACTGATTTTGAAAACAATGTACAGACGCCAGCACATCAAGCTACTAAAATCTGTCAAATTTGTTTAATAGACTTTCAACTTTATCGCTATAGCATAAGGTTCAAAATTGATTACGAAAATTTGACAGTTTCGGGTAGCTTGATGTGCTGGCGTCTGTACTTACAGCCCGCAAGAAAATGGACAGTTTTCTCAAAAACTTTTTTGATGCCAATCGATCCTATTTCTTATAAGGATCAAAAAACTCCATAGGACCAACAGCACCCTATTTGTATGACAAATAGGGTGCACAACTATCAATCACAATCATTTTGAAGGATATTGCTAATATACATTGCTTCATATATTCGAAAAAATTGTCTGCTCAACAACGTAAATTACGCAATGAATGTTGTTGAACTGTCAAAATGAAAGCTATTGCTACTGTTAGTGTGTTACGCAATTACGCCGCAGGCTTGAGTACTAAAAAGTCGACCCTGTATATCCAGTTTTAAAGAACATTGCTGTAATCATCCTATGAATAAACACGTTTATTTAAATATGTACAGTAATTCCTTATTTATTTTAAGCTTTAGATATCAATTATTATAATTGTACGGACACTTTAAAATCACATCTGACAGCAGCAACCTAACAGCAACCTTATTGTAACGAGAACAAAGATCAATGTGATTTTGACAGTCTTGTCAGTGGCAGCAATCCAAAAGCAACTTTATTGTACGACAATAAAGATCACTTTGATTTTGACAGTGACGCAAAATCGGAGCTAAAATAATGCACTAGTTTGACAGTTGATGCGGGTGACGGATGACATTTTGTATGGTACCTATCTTGTTATCTCGCTCGCCTTCATAAGGCGAATCTTCAAATCAGAAAATATTTTGGATATATTTTAACAAATCTAAGGTGTGTCCATTTTTATTCAAACTTATTTCAGTCGAATGTAGTCATCCTAATATTATAAATGCGAAAGTAAGTTTGTTTGTTTATTTGTTACGTTTTCATGCTAAAACGGCTGAACGGATTTGGACGAAATTTGGCACGTGGGTAGACCGTGACCTAGGTTAGTTTATTTCGGCAGTACGCCTCAGTGGGCTTTCCGACGTCCACGCGGGCGAAACCACGGGCAAAAGCTAGCAATTTATAGCACAGAAAGTAATTTTATGAGGCTGTTGTTTCTTAGGATAAAAATGTATGGCACCAGAGCAATCTCCTTTCACGGAATACGAGTGAATATAGCTTCTGTCATGACAAAAAAGCAGGGGTAGGTATCTATAATACATATAACTGTTTTGGTGGTACGGATCTTTACGGTGCGGGAATGACTCGCACTTGGTGGAAGCTTAGTAAGTCACTAACCAAAGGGTGATGAGCTACACGTGCAAAAACCACTGAGGGTTTGTGTAATCTTCTTAGGGCGTGAAAGAAGCTGTTATCATTCCAGAACCCCTCAGCAAGTACCTGATAATTGATTTGGAGCTACTTCTGTGAACGAATCTACTTAAGATACGGTGTATTGTATGTATATAACCTACACAACTTTTCTAGATGTTATTAGTTTTTCCATATAGAGTTTTATTTTTCTTGAAGAATCTCTTTCTTAGTGATGGACTACTCAGCTACTCGCGTGTAGATTTTATCATTAAGCTCCTCTCGCATCTAATCAGCAATCACCTAATGCGTTTCATCGCTGTTTCAATGGTTTTGGGGCTAAAGGAAGCGAATATGGCGGAGGCTTCTCCGTTGCAAATCCAGTTTCACTGAATATTTCGAAGAGAAGAAACTTGAAACACCGTAGACCATGTGCTAGTGAAGAAATGTCCCGCGATGACTCGAATTCGGGGTCTGGAGGTGATCTCTGCTTAGATAAAAGAGGACCTTACTGAGCTGAGTAGTATACCGCTAAGATAGAGATTCTCCAAAATAAAAACACCTTACTTTGAATGGCAAAACAAATGTTCTTAAATAACTTTTTAGACCTTTGTATCCTGCTTAGGTGTATGAAGTTTCATTAAAATGGGTTCATTCATTCCGAAAAACAAGAGCTTGAAAGTTTGTATGAAATGACCTTTTTTAAGAGAAATAAATAATATCGCCGGTTAGACTGGAAGCCGACCCCAACATAGTTGGGAAAAGGCTAGGCCGATGATGATGATAATGATTTTAAGAGAAATAAACCAATATTGGTTTAACACACACATTTCTATTTCCGGTAATCTGGTCATTGTGGTATGAAGGAATTCTCTAATTCGGTAAAGGGTCATATCACTCCATAGAGTTGTTGCGTGTTGGTATCGTATAAGAAAATTATTATGTATTTTCATAATTTATTAAACAAATCTGTTTAAAATAACTTGAACAGTCCCTTCGACGTGTTCTTAGAGGCTTTGTATTATTTTCCTCCGACGTCAAGGCTAACGCTGTTACCTATTAATACCTAATATTTTCTATATTATTATGCTCGTTATTTTGACCTCGCAGCCTTGTGTACAGCTATAATTAAAGATACTATTTTGTATACTTCTTGTGTATTAACGGTGATTATTCTGATAGGTACCACTAAACAACTTAAGTGATAATTTTAAATTATGCAATCGACTTTACCTCAGATAATTATTTAAAACCATTATTTAAAAAGCATTACAATTTATGAGTAATAATAACATAGCATGTTTAGTAGGTAGTTATAAAATAATCTGTTATCAAGAAGGTGGCCCAAAACCACTTTACTTCAATTACATTATGATAATAAAATACACAGAATATTAAATTAGAAACATTTAGAGCATCTCTTATGGGCAAGCAATAACTTTATAATAGCATAAGTACATTTCCATTCATCATGAATCGCTCATGGGCCGTCTAAAGAAAGGGTTTTAAATTGTTTCTCGATGTTAATAAATTTTAAACAGATAAACCTGTACATCTCGAGCTCGCGGCTTAAAAAACGAGTATCGTGAGTATAGAATCCAGACGAAAAAAGTAGTCGTGCAACATTTCACAAGGCACAACGGCCCGCTGCACTCGCATTGTGTGCCTTAACAATATCCACAGGCCCACAGAACACTACACAATAAATACAACACGTCTACGACGTCATTTCAACAAATCAAATACCCTACGCAAACAAACTCAAATCGACAATTCCAGCCAATTTAAATTTTATGCCCTCCCTATAAGCAGGCACGGCGACGGGAATAACATGTTCATATACAGATATAGTCGGACATTTTGAAATATGCATATACATATTTGTATCAACACAATAACATTCGGTAAATCTTATATGCACAGGGTTAACTTATTGGTGTTCATAAAACTGCTACGACAATTCGCTGTAGCAAATTGTGTAGAAGTGGACGCTTCTACGCATGATTACGAATGAGTAGGTAACTATTGTTATTATGATTTTTATAAAATTGGATAGTAGGTGTGTATTAGTTTTAATTGTCAAGCGATATAAATGCCTGACAATACGAATTCAGAGCGATAAGTTTGTTGGGTTTGGATTTAGTTTTAGAAGGCACCTCTCCTCTATCGTCATGAAAATGAATATCCGTGCATAACCTTAATCTAATGTAACTAATTATAAATTTAACCTAGGTATGGGTTTTTTTTGTTATTGCCGTGGTGAGTATAGAGAGGCTTCAAAATAAATTATTATTTTGATTGTTCACTAGTTGGAGCCCGGGTCACTAGAGTACACGGAGCGCCCGCGGTCCCGCAGGGAGGGGTCGCAAACAGGTTATGACCCCGACAAGTTACTTGTTCGAAGCCTCGAATGTAGCCACGTTCAAAAAGCTCCTGCGTCTGTTGAAACATCCCCGGCGACGTCCGCGGTGAGCGGGCCGCGCGGGGGACGCGCGCTCCGTCTAGCCTGGCCGCAGCCACCGACTGCGATCCTTTCTGTCCCAAACCAGGATAAGATAAAAAATATCTTGACGTTAAGTGTTGATTTCTGTCACACATGCCTTTGATTAAACAATTAGCCACTTTAATTTATATTTATGCCTGTGTTTGCATTGTTTAAGACACATTTCCCTCCATTTTATACGAATATAAAAGCTCTATGTCGCGGATGGCGACCGGCTGGATAAAATTTTGTGAAAAATGAATAATGGTTTGCAACAAAGGTATATTTGCTGATACGCATTATTCACATGTATATGGTCTCGAGCAGTCTCGACCCTGTCGAGTATAACAATGCTGCGATTTGTTTAGATACTTTTTTCCACGCATAAGCAAACGAATATATTTCTAATATTACCACATAATACTCCATTGTTCTCCAGTTCGTTGATATTTCTCCAGCATTTCCAACGCTTGGTCGCTATTTAAGTGATACACATACCTAGCGAAGCATGAATACCATAAAACAATATTACGGTTTGTAATTAAATGCCTGACCATCGTTTTACGAGTACTGTACTTAGCAAGTTTTTGCACACATTAGAAATGCAAATGTTATAATATTATATTCATTGTTCGGTTTTAGATAAATATAGGCAATTGTTTATTTGACTTTTATTACAATTCAGCACAATTACTACCCAATAATTCAGTGCGCAATCAGAGCTGATTGTGTTGCCAGTAAAAGTGTTCTATATTCAAGTTGATCTTATTCGCATTAGAGATCTCTTACTTCGCGATAGTAAACGAGTATTATATAAGAGGGCTGGTTTAACTACATATTTCCGTTTATATAACATCAGAAACATTGGTTGAGAATAATAATGTGGATAAGTTGGTAAGTTACTTTTATTAGGTTTGCAATTTATAGAGATTAGATGGAGTTGCAAAGATAGAACAAACGGCAACATGTATCTCGGTTATTAATACCTAATGAATATACGTTTATCTTGCTTTAGGGTACTTACAGGTTTATAGCAACTTGATGAGTTTTATGAGCAGATACAAACTAGCTTTCTAAGCTAAATAAATATTGTGTGTGAGTATAAAAAAAAACATGTAAAAACCGTATCTGAATTTTAAAATTACCTAAACTATAAGTATTTTGAATCAATTTGGTTTTTGAGTTCACCGGTAAGCCATCTAAAGGCTCCTGCAAACAGGCGCGACGCGCGACGCGAATCGCGCGCGACACAAAGGCACCGCTCGTTGCGCGACTTGCGGTGCCTTTGTGTCGCGTGTCGCGTCGCGCCTGTGTGTACGAGCCTTAATAATCTACATATATTACTTTGTATGATGGGCATACAAAGTTATACATGTAGATTGTTAGATGGTTTACAGGTGTACTTTATTAAGTTTTGGTCACTTAAGGACTCACGTATATTTAACTTATATTATAGAGTTTAGTTCGTTTACTTCACGATGAACGGTCTAATTTAACATTTTAACTTAATATTATTTCCCTGCCTCCTAAACCCAACTGTCAATCAATCATCTAAATTACCATTCAATACAAAAGTATACGAGAATCTTGAACAGGTCACGAAATTCAGTAAGTCCATCAGCAGTCAGTCGCAAAGAGCCCACTCAAAATGCCTGAGAATGCGTCGGCGTCGGTCGAATACTGGCGCGTATCAGCCAAGCGTTCTCTAGAGAAATATCGTTATTTTCGAAGAAATGACTCTCCTAAGTTTATACCTAACTGACCTAATTGCTGGATGATTTGCTGTAGAATATCGTATTAACCCGCAGCATTCGGATGTAATGTAACAGGTCGAGTTTGAGCTTTACTGACATCAAATGTTGCAACCTTGAACATTGCAATGGCAATCGCGAGTAAGTACGTTTAGCCAAGCATACAACTTTTAACCTGACTTCAGTACATCACTCGCCTTGTTAGCCTATGAATGTTAGCAGTTTGTGACGCTCAACATCGTCGAAAGGTTAAAAAGCTAATGCTAAAGAAATGCTCCTCGGTCAGTACGTTGAGCTGACGCACTATAGCAATGTTATGCTCAACATCGAATTTTACATTGGTATGTTACATATACGAATACTTGAGCGGTGAGGTCTCTCTTTGTACCCGATTAGTAGAAGAATTGGGTATACTTTAAAATCAATTTAACCCTTCTTTGCAGACGGGTAAAAAGAAGGCATAGTTAATATAATATCATGTATTACATTTAGGGCTGATTTTTCAATCGACAGATAATTTTTATTCGTGGAATAAAATTGACCTCTGACAGATTTTGTATGAAGAACTGTCAAAAATTCAAAATTATTCCTCCGATAAAATTATCTATTAATTTTGTAAATTTTATTGCACGAATAAAATTATCTGTCGATTGAAAAATCAGCCCTTAGTTGAATTGGTAATAGATTATGTCAATACTTCAAATAAAGTTGATACAGCCTTTGTAGTACAATTTCATAGTGATGTGCAATTGTGCAAGTACGTTCTTTTACACTTGGGGAGGTTTTATAATCTTCCGTCTGATTACCTTGAGTTAATATTGTGTTTGATAAAAGTTTTAAAACCTTGAAGCAAGCTTTCGGCTGAAATCACTAATCATTTGTGAATTGTTATAGGATTTTCAGAGGGAAGCATTTTGGGACCTAAATTATTTTTTCTACCAACTTATCAGGGATCACCACATACCTTAAATATTTCCAGACAATTCTACTGTGTTTTAAATGAAATATAAAATCAAATTAATAAGTTTTTATGCAGTATAATTCTGTCGAAGGATAATGAGAACGAGCGACGTCATGTATAACCTTAAATGTTCAACAGATTTAAATAGTGTGTTCTAGTTTTGATTTTGCATCATACAGGTCTCGAATCATTTAGAGAGCTGATCTTCCTAACTAACATGTCAAATTCTTGAAGGATCTATTCTTGATCTTGTTCTTGAGATTCTTGATTAATTTTCAGTGTTCAGAACTTTCTCTAGCGACAAGCGGGACTGCCAGGATTAAAGATTCAGAATATTATTATGCTTTGGTCCGGCCATAGTGGGGTTTTATGAAAGGCCATAGTGGGGTTTTAATCCTTGTATTTTTTGAAGTTAAGCAGTAAATGACAATAAGAATACTTTCATAATATGTATTTCAAAACAAAATAACATTCAAAAACCTTAAGCATGATATGCGATCATAGGAAAGTAATATTATTTGCAATTTATGTTAAGGAAGTCCAGTCAATTCAGATAGTCTTTGAAAGTGTCTTACGTAATTAGGGTAACACACTTTCAATGACTATCTGAATTATTTTGTAGGATATTGCTAATCCATTGCTTCATAATTATGTTCGAAAAATTTGCCTGCTCAACAACGTAACGCAATGAATGTTGTTAAAATGTTAAAATGGAAGCCATTGCTAATACAAATATAAAAAAAATACAAAAATGTTTTATTCAAGAAATTTGTTGCAAAAATGGGTGGTTGTGTCTATGCTAGGTGCCCCCGCTCTTCCATAGCAAAATAATTAACAAATATGTGGGTAATTAGACTTATACTTAATTACTTATTTCTATTGATATTATTTATTTTTATTTATAAAAAAAATAAAAGCGTACAGCAAAAACAAGAAAAATTGTGGAAGAGTATGTGTAATGAGTGTGAGTGTGCGTGTGTGTGTGTGAGTAAGAGCGTGCGTATGTTTCTATTTAATTTTTAAGTGTCAGTTTTTGTGAGATTGTATGCATAAATAAATGTGTAATGACGTTATAGTTATATACTTAAGCGTAAATTTGAATAGGTAACTCAAGTGGGGTAGTAAATATATGAAACAGGATGGTTTCAGTATAAAATAACTAAGTTTAAAACAGAATTTAATTCCTTTTCATAATAATTATGTTAATGTAAACTATGCAAAGAGTATAACTATCTTTTCTACAATTGCCTGTGTTTCATCGGGAAAACCCCACAACAATCTTAATGACTACATTTGTGTAACTTGTGGGGCTATTTACAGTCTGTGTGTGTGTAAAATTCCATAGCGAGAGAAGAGGGTGCCATGTTTATAGCTGTTAAGAAATGAAACCATACAGTATCCACGGCGTGAACACACTGAACACTATAGCACGCCATCTGGTGGCCATCAACTATTCCACAAAAAATAAACTTTGAGTAAAAATAAATAAACTCCGTAGGTATCATAAATAGACAGAGCTGTTGAATTTAAACAATTTCTATATTTTGATTTATTACATTTATGGGCATGGTCGACAGGAAGATGTGCTTTGATATAACGATATATTTTATGTGCTATATAGGCAGTTCAATAAAAACATAATTGTTGATTCATGTCTTTATTGAAAAAAGACTTTGCATTTTGAATGGGTTAAAAGATTTAATAAATATCAATTTATTCAATCTCGAGCAAGGTGTTAAATAATTCATGAACAAGAGGATTTCTACCTAGATATATCTGAACTATGGAATTCTATATTGAATCATGAATGTAGGTTGTAATAAAATGCCTACATTTAAATCTAATTTTAAACTCAATAACATCAAAATTCATATTAAATTATTTCAGTTGACCACGCAGTAAAAGTTAATTCGATGCTGACTCGTATAAACATTGTTTAGTCTCAGCGTCGTGTATACAAAAATGAAAATAAAAAGAGACTAAAAATTGTAGAACCGGTCCCGGGTATCGTGGCTCGGAGAGCGTCGGAGGACTGACCTCACTTGGCCTTGACAGCTGCGCTCACTCCGTCCAACGTGAGCCTCTCGGCTGATTCAACCACTAATAACTTCACTACAACATTATAATGCTCTCGATGCAACTATGCGTTACATTATATTACATGCGCTCACATCCTCATACACGCTCGCGACTGAACAGTCAACCTCTCGTCTAAACATGATTTGTTGTTGTTCATTTGTCTTCAAGATAAACTATGGTGTTGTATTGTACTCTGGCGACTGTGGCGAGGTACTAGCTCTTATAAGTCTTTTATCTGACTTGCTGAGGCACGTTTTGTTGTTAATGTAAGTTTAGCATTACGTGTACATAATTTTGTACCGGTGTTTACATTTAACAGCAGTAAAATAAAACATGGAAATTCTCTCAAAAAATTGGCCAACTTAAATACTATGTTTAAAAAATGACGGATTTTAAAATCCCAAAGTCAGTGGGAAGCCTTCTGATTTATTATATCGGTAAGACCATCTGCGCATACACAAAAAACCTTAACGCTTTTTCAAATTGAACTTGAGACCCAAATCTGATAGAATCTTGTTAGACCACTAGACATTTGCTTATCTCATCTATAGCTAATAGTATTCATTTTAGCTTTTAATCATAATGTAGTCTAAAATCCAATATACTATTATGTGGAAAAATAGATATTAGTTTATCACTGATTAATTTAAGTTTAGGATAATCATGTACCTGACTTGGTTCCGACATGTTCATGTTTAATGTTCAAACATGTTCATCTTTAAAATGTTTAAACTTTTTTTAAACTTTACTACTTGCTAGTGTAACAATATTATTGAATACAACTGACGAAAGACCTATTACGCTAGCAAATAATATGCAGAACGATCTGTCTTTATTAAAGCCAAGGAACTATACACTAATGCGTGCTCGACACGCACTTAGCAATTTTCTTAAATTGTTGTCAGTTGTAGTACCCACGACTACAAAAGAACCTGGCTAGATAAGAGAGAGCCAAATGTTTATTATGAAATCCCATAATTTAAAATTTTGTATAAAATAATTGAACTGTAAAAAAAATATTAATTTTCCGATTTTTTTTTATATTTTTCAGTTTGAATGTGTGAGGTGCGTCATGGAGTGAGGTCGTAAAATAACGTTGAACTTTCCAAAAATCTTTAACAAAAACGAGTTTATTAAGTAAAAGTTTTAAGAATGTTTGGAATTAATAAAATTCATAGTTCATAACCTCATACAAACAAATGTAGCTATTGACATAAGTGGCTTGGCAATACTTGGCATAACATCATATCGACGGGACAATGGGCATTCCAGCGCGGGCGGGCAAGGGGGCCGATGGCGGGGGGCGCAGGGCGCGGGGCGGGATCGACGTGTCCCGTCCTATCCTATTGTACAAGTCGACGTTTCCCGGACACCAACTTATTAATTAAGTACACAATGTTAATACATAACAACAATATCTGCCTTTGCTTTATCTCTTACTCAGTGATGGTAATGCAGGTTGAATGCGTAGCATAGAGCGTAGACTACCCCTAACGTAGCGTAGTCTGTACTTAACTAAAAAGGGTCTTAAATCGGAATTTCTGGTTGACTAGCCCAAGAATTTGAATTTTGCTGTATTTAATAAAAGCTTCCTAGCCATAAAAGTACTTTTCCGGCTAGTCTTCAATACAGCCAATATTTTCACGTGAAGTTTAGTTAGACAATTTTTAAATCTGTTTTTGAATTCGGTCCGTTGATGACGGGATCGCAGCGCAGGTTTCTTGAGAAACTCGTTCAGCGATGTTGGGAACGCGCCCAACTCGTAATAATATGTAGGTAAGTAGGTATTCAAATAGATTGAGTGCGGGCGGTTCATTAGCAAGCAAATTGTCTTTTAAATTCCTACTAGGAATCTATTGAAGGAACAATGATGTAGTAACAAATGGCTGGAAGTTGTTGATGCACATGTTTTTAACTGACTTCTAAAAAGGAGGAGGTTCTCAATTTGGTTATTTTTTTTTTAATGTATGGTCGGTTATAATAACTCCGTCATATAAAGACGGATTTGCAAAATTCTCTCATTTTTTAATGGATAAGGTATGCCTCGGGCTAAACGAGCTGTCTCTAAATCAGTTAAATCACGAATTTTTCTAACGACGTATGCTGCGGAGCTAAGCTAAATTTATCTATATGGGGGTCCCATTGAAGTTTAGCATCCAAAGTTATGCCCAAGAACACTGTGGTATCTTCGGGATTCATCACTAGTTTTTACTTGTCTAACATGAGGTGTCGTAAACTTAATGTATTTAGTTTTTTCTCGTTAAGAAGTAGGTTATTAACATTAAATGAGTTAACTACTTTATCGATGGCGCTATTTACATTGTCAGTAACCAGCTGCTGACGTTTGAGTTTAAATAAAAGTGAAGTGTCATCTGCAAGCAACACTATATCATGATTATCCTTTATGAGGTAAGGCAAGTCATTAGTATAAATAAGAAATAAAAAGGACCAAGAATTGAGCCCTGGGGGACCCCCATTGTTACTACAGATCCGGGTGATCTTTTTCCGTTAACATAAACTCTCTGAATCCTATTACCTAAGTATGAAGTAAGAAGATGTAAAGCGGCGTTCCGGTTTCCGTAGTGGTGCAGTTTCCTGATTAATGTTTCATGAAAAACGCAATCGATTGTTTTGGACAAATCGCAAATATGCCCAAAGCATCGCATTTATCCTCCCATGTCCATGTCCATAAACATGTCCTAGTAGTCGAACGGCCCTTTGTAAAACCGAACTGTTTGTTATGTAGTAATTTGTGTTAATTAAAAAATCTTTGCATTTGATCTAAGATAAGTTTTTCAAAAATTTTGCAAAAGGTAGTTAGCACTGAAATAGGTCTATATTGGTAAGGTCTGGTGTACTACCCGATTTAAACAACGGTATTATTTTACTGTTTTTCATAAGATCAGGAAACTCACCATGGTCAATACAATTATTAAAAATAACACATAGAGTAGGTGCAACAATGTTTATAATCGACTTCGCAACGTCCACAGTATTACCCCATAGATCTGGGATCTTTTTAATATTTAACGTGTGAAAGGTATTAATTATATCTTTACAAGTGACATATTGAAAAAACATCAGAATCACAAACTGGAACGTTTTCTTTAAGTAAAGACTCTGCAGCAAAGGGTGATGAATTGAGGGATTTAGTAGTCGATACGGGAATCTCAGCAAAGAAATTTTCAAAAGCCGCGGCGATTTGAGAATGTGTTTTAATTATATTGTCATCAATAGCTGTTGAGATGTTTTAATAGCTTCCTGTCACTGATATTTACATAGCAATTAGTAGTGTTATATGAATTTGTGTGGAATAGGTACAATTAAAAAGTAAAAACTTTTTTACAAAAGAAAAACAACCGACTTCCAAAAAAAAACAACCGTCTTCAAAAAAAAACACTACAAAGTGAAAAATAACTTTAATTTCGGAAGTCGGTGTCAAAAACCGAAAATGCAGAACCAACGACACCGACTTCCGAAATTAAAGTAATTTTTCACTTTGCAGTGTTTTTGTTGGAAGTCGTTTTTTTTTTACGTTATAACTTGGGTAACTGATATTTTATAAAGAGGGAATGAGTTTAAAAGTTGAACGATAGTTTCAGGAAGGTGCATCATCGCTTCGCATCATTTTTTTTTTGTGTTATTGACTACAAAAACTAGCCAAGTGCGTGTCGCACTACGCACAATGAAGGGTTCCGTAGTTGGAACGAATTTATCTCCCATACATTCCTACTGAAAATGTAAGTATGTACGCACAATATTTAGAGATTTACCATAATATGTTGTCTTAAGACCACAGATTTCTTATAGGTTTTCCTGTAATCTATAGTTATAGGACTACTTTCTGAATTATATTTTTAATTTTAGGCGCAGTAGTATCGGAGATAAGGGCAATGGTAAATTTTCGTCTATTTTCTTAAATAACTTTAATACAATTTAGTTTCAAATTATGAAAAATAATATATGATAGATAATAGTATTTGTGATCCTCACAGTAATCCCTTTCATTTGATATGTCACACGATACAGATTACGAAATTTTTTTAAATTTTCTATTTGCCCCCCAAAAATGACCCCCATATTCAAAATTCATTTATTTACGTTAAACGTCTGTGTTTGGGTTACAGAAATTCATATGTGTATCCAAATTTCAACTTAATCGGTCTATTAGATTAGGAGCAAATTGGCTGTGACAGACGGATGGACAGACAGACACACGAGTGATCCTATAAGGGTTCCGTTTTTTCCTTTTGAGGTGTGGAACCCTAAAAATCTCTTCAAAGGATTATTTCAATTATTCGGTACCATTTAAGCGTCTTTATTATTACACAATTAATCAAAATTCAATTTGCTTGCTCGGTTTTTAACGTTTTAAAGGTAGGTCAATGAACATAATAATATCTTTATAACTTACTTAAAATTAACCAGTCCCAAGTCATAAAGCGTACATAAGTAAGTTTGTTCAAACTTAAGAACCGGTCCGTAAGAGAAATTGTTAACTGTACTTGATGACTTCGTAACTAAACACATATTACGGAATATTGAGATTATATGCCTTGTTGTTTTGTTGAAATATTATTTTCATACTTCTCCTAATAGTAGTCTAATATCTACCTAGTCTTGCCATAAAAGTTGTCACGAAGAAAAAACATTTTTTTTATTGCAAATAATGTTTATTACATTTACAGTGTGTTAGTTTAATACATAAATATAAAACTGATAGAAGACTGGCCGTCGTCTAGTCCCGATCTTAATCCGCTGGATTATGATTTATGGTCATTTTTAGAGATTGGCAGTGAAGAATTTTCCCATGGAAAGAGTGCGTGCTTCTATTGATAACTGGCCTCAACGTTTAAAGGACTATATTGCAGTCAATGGAGACCACTTCGAATAAGCTTTTTATATTTTAAATTGTATTATATTTATGTATTAAACTAACACACTGTAAAAGTAATTTAAACACACTGTAAAACAATTTAAAATATATAAAGCTTATTCGAAGTGGTCTCCTTTAAACGTTGAGGCCAGTTATCAATAGAAGAATGCACTCTTTCCACAGGAAAATTCTTCACTGCCAATCGTATGGATTGTTTTAGGGACTCCAAATTATCATGGCGTTTAGAGCAAGCCGTACTCTCTAAACCCGACTATAAATCATAATCCAGCGGATTAAGATCGGGACTAGATGACGGCCAGTCTTCAGCTCTGATGAAGTCCGAAACGTTCACTTCCAACCAAGACTGCGTGGACCGAGCTTTATGACCCGGCGCGGCGCCGAGTCTTGTTGGAAGGACCATACTTGGTTATTGAACATGGTGTTGTCAAGAGGCTTAACTACCTTCTCAAGAATGGTATCTTGATACACTTGTGCCGATGTTTTGATACCTTTTTACAAATATATGGCTAAGTCACTCCTTCATAGCTAATACCCCACCAAACCATCACTGAAGTCGGATAATGCCCACGTTGCACTCTGTTGACTAATTGGGAAGCTTTCCTAAGAAAGCTTCAACAAACAAAATGACCGTATTTATGCTCAAAGCTCTAAAGCTTTGAGCATAAATACGGTCATTTTGTTTGTTAAAATGTTGCTCAATTGTAAATATTTTCTCATCCGTAAACAAAAATTTTCTGTGACCTTCCTTTGCGTACCGCTTTAGTAGCTGTTTCGATTTTACCACCCTATTCTTTTTTAATTTATCAGTTAAAAATGACCAGTGCGTCTCTTACAGGCTGCAATTCTTAAGTCATCTTTTAAAATACGCGACATGGTTCTGGATGCTACCTTCATCTCCCGAGATAAAATCTTTTGCTTTCGGACAGGATTTCTTCGAATTCTTTTACTTACTGCTTTGATCACCTTTTTCGTACGAACACTACATGGACGGCCAGATCTTTTTCTGTCACAAACAGAGGAGGTCTCATTGTACCTATTAATAGCCCGGAACACAAACATTTGACTAATACCAAGCGTATGGCGAGTTTTAAAAACTGCATTTGGCTCCATACCAACTTTGTGTAATGCAATCACAGCGATTCGGTTCTCTTTATCACCCCACTCCATTTTAATATCGCAAAATATTGTACAATGTATTGGCGCCAAAATTAGAAAACTCAATGAACAATCGTATAAAAATGACAGATTCCAAATTTAAATGTAATATCTTACGATTACGTAAAAGCTGACGAGTTTGTTTGTTTGAACGCGCTAATCTCTGGAACTACCAGTCGGATCCAAAAAATCTTTTTGCAGTTGATAGCCAATTTTTGAGGAAGGTTAAGGTTATTTAAATTACGCTAGGACCCTTAGGAGTCCAGCCAAAGGAAAAAAGTCAGAAAGAATGCTAAGTGTAAACGAAGTAACAGCGCGGGCAGGCAATGCGATGCGACGGGGTAGGTCTGGAGAACAATATATTTTACACGGCCGAAGTCGCGGGTAGAAGCTAGTGTTTCATATAAATTATTCAAAGTAAGAGATCCTATCAATCCTACACTTTTAATGACATAATTTTCCTATTCCACAAGACATTATATGACTTTTATCAACGTATATCTATTTGTAAAGACGTGTTGTGTATTAATGGTTTATGTTTATGTTTAACTTGCAGTAAGATTAGGTATATGTACGTAATAATGCAGACTAGTGATTTAGTACAGGTTTTGCTCGCGAGGATCTATATTTCTTAGTTCGCATCGAGGGAAGACGTTATGACTGAAACTTAAATCGGTAGAATAGTATTTTACTATTTTCGTTTTGGGTAACTATTTTTTCTACTCGGCGTTCGGAATTCGGTGGCTTATGTAATTTGATATCAGGTAAATAGTGAATACTGTAGACCTTGAGTTTAAAGGTGGTAACTATTAATTTAAACCTTAGATTTCCTTACTGACATTGTAACTAAATGGTGATGTATTTTTTCATGCTTTCTTTATTTAAAATATTATAATTTATGTACATAGTACTAATTTAAGGTTATTTGAAAAGGGTTTGATAGAGAGGGTGGGTGCCATCATCCAATATAAGTACAAATAATAATAAATGGTGATTTAGTTGTATCTTCGCACTAATCCGAGCCTATCAGCTCTGAGTCTATGACGTGCTATGACCGATGTCAATGGGTTCTATCACAATAACAGGTTTAATACTATACAAGACATACCATGAGCACCTACTATATTCTCAAAATTATGTTGGCAACATAAGCTTAAAATTACCTAAAGAATAAGTTCTGAGTCGTTTTATATTAATATTTCATGAATCTCCAAGGTTTTCCTGTTCTCTTTGCAAAAGTAGGTTTACTCACACTAGCGAAAATCCAATTCGCTGTGTCGTGCACACGCTCGCACACAGGCGCGCGTGACTTGAGGGAAAAATAAAATTTCTCGCTAAGTTTATAATGGGAAAACTTTGAGAACCACTTAATTATGTTAATGTTTGAAACAAAATTTTAGAAGAGACGTTTAAACACGAGAATGATTTAATTTAAAAATAGTAATGTATTGATATTAGTATACATCATTCAGCTTTCCTCTATATGGAGATCCACAATATCACTGTAGGCAGGTGTTTGTACACGTAGGTGTTTTTATCTTCTTGAAACTGAAATCAGGTTGTTCCATTTTAAAGGTCTGTTGGCCATGATGGTTTCGATGTGTTAATTGGTGTATGGGATGGGATACGAAGAATTATCATTTAAGTATCTAAGGCATTTTTGACAGAATTCGCACTTTAGTGACACTCATAGACTTGACATTATTCCCCGCAAAATTTAATATAATTACAGTTAGGCATACCACAATCATAGTACAATTTATGTTATTATTACTTCTAACTCACATAAAATATAAACACATCAAGCTAAAGTAACATTGCACAGCTTTAATTGTATTTTAGTATAGGTGGGAAATTAATATCTCGAACTAATCAAAGTTTAGTCGGTGTTTCCGAAGCACGAGCCGTATCTATCTAGTTAGTTTTCTTATTTCTAGCTACCTATTACGTATCCTTTTGTTTTGTGGTGAATGCTTACATTAGAGCTTCTGTTGTATTTTGCATGCATATGGCCTGCCTACCTAGGTACTTGTTTTTATGAGTACTTCTTTTTTTTGATACTAACTATTCATGTTAAAAATATTCCAACATAAAGTTCACATCTCCCTGCAATCACAGTGTATGCATTCCGACATCTCTTTGAACAAAAATATACGAGGACGATGGCTCATTAGAACCAATATTAGGGGAAGCTTCAATCACATATATGTTTTAAAGAAAAAAAAACATGAATCTCATTTTCATTTTAATGAAAATATCATTTCCTTCCAAGGAGGTATATCCAAAGTTTACATCCGTCATTTTGCATGGGCCAACGGTCGAGTGGCGGTGGCAGGGGTGCTGGGGGGTCGGCGCGGCGGGTGGAGCGGTGCCACCCCGCGAGCACCCCCCGCCCCCTCCGCGGGATCGATACGTCATTTGAGCTGGTCGCCATGGAGACCGCGAACGGAGCGGGGCGGCGCCGCGGCTTCGGATGGTGGGTGCACGGCGCTCCGCGGAGCCGCGAGCCCTCGCCAAATGAAAAAATAGATACAACCTTATTTGGGACAAATCCCTCTATAAAAATTGCCATTTTGAAGATTTCTTCAAATTATATCTCGTGTTTGTATTATTTCATCTGGAGAGTATTAGTGTTCCTGAAATAGAGTCTTTGCATAGTCGTACTCGTAGAGTTGAGTTTATGTTAATGTAAAGTTATTAAAACTTATTTATACACAGACAGTCGTAATGACTGCCTTCGATGAAATATTCTCTTAAATGAATAGTTTTTATAGAAATAACGAGAGAAGTAGGTACATTTATATGAATAGTTTTTATAGAAATAACGAGAGAAGTAGGTACATTTATGCATGCTTTTTTTTTAAACTTAGCAACCGTTTAATTACGTTCAATTTGCGTTAATTTTTTAATGTAATTTTTTCTTTTCTTCATTGAGAGCCACTCATAATAATTATGGCGACATTCATAGCTCTACATCAGACGTGGTAGACATTACAGTTTGCAATGTTTTTTAACTTGTGTCATTGCCCTGTGGAAATATCTACGTAAGAGGGTAGTTGAAATAAGTAAGTTTTCGTAGTTTTGCGTCATTTATGATTTTGTATTTCCTAGTCCCTAAGCGGTCTTTTGGGGAATGAAGAGTATCAATTTTTCTCTTTCTATGAAGCGACGACTACTAGAAGTTTATTGTGTCCATAAAGAATATTGCAACTACTTTTTCTCTTAGGTATATTGTAAATGCAGGAGTTTAATTGATGGCTATATACATTGAAACGTTTGAGTATGACCCGTGTTATCGCGTTATTCGGGTTAAACCTTAGGACGGACACGTGTTCTGAGTGTCAGAGGTTTGGATGCAAACATATTACGGGTACTATTCCTGCTACCTTATATTGGATAGGTTGTAAATTTGTTTGTTTTGCGATTTTATATAGATGAGTAGTTTGTGGTATCTTGTAAAGGAGAAATATAACAAGGATATTCGGAATTGGAAGGTGGTTTAAGGCAGACTAGGCACTCTTATAACTTTGTGCCGTCAAACTCGATCGATGGTTCGTGGGTTACCAACGTTCTTCTTTATGAGTACATTAAACAACGGCAGTTTGATCATTACTTCGTGTATTTGATAGGATTTTAATAGATGTTTTGAAACCAAATTTAGGCAACTCTTCTGAGGAGGGTTTCTGTTTTAACTATCTATGGATGCTTTCGGCTGTTAATTATTTTTGGCACGTAGGCTAGGCATGGAAACAATCTGTGTTTGTATAAAGCGTAGTTGTCGATTCTTCAGAATGAGTTAGAAGCCCGTTTGATTTTAATCAGCTGTTTTGGGATAAACATTATAATTTCCATCACTTAAATCTTTAAGGTTTTCGTACTTATTACGAAAATATACTTGTGTTATTTTGTAAATAAGAAATATTTTAATGTTTTTTTGTTCCTACTTATTACTTAGATACATTATTTTAGCGTTCTTAACTTATAAATAAAAGATGACTTGATATTTAAAGCTCACTGAAAGATTAGACACAAGCAGGTAAAAGCCCGTTCCACGGTACCAAGTTATCAATACGTAATGAGGGAATACAAAGCGATCCCGAGAACACTGAATTCGAAGTTGCTTATTTTTCCTTCATGTAAACATTTTATGTGTACCTATAATCCCGCCGTTACCATTAAATGTTTGTTGAATGTAGAATTATTTTTTGCGTTCTTGTGAAAATGTATGATTGCAGACACTTGCTAATGAGTAAAAACATTAGGCAATCGAGGCTTTAATTGTTCACCGGTAGGGGAAGACCTCTTCTCATACCAGTAGGCCTAAGGAAAAATCTGGAAAAACTGATGATCTTTAAGAAAGCTGTTTAAGTGTTTACCTACCATAAACAAGTTTAGCATGACTAGAAAGAAGTGTTCAGCTACGAAATAATTGTCCTTAGTCAGCATTTATCGGAAAATCGACGAGAGTTAATATTCGTTGCGGTATATTTTGTGATGATGACCAATAAACTTACATTTATTTATTGAACTCATCAAATAAAAGAAAGCCATTGAACTAAATATATAGTCTAATAAAACATTGAAATCTTTAAAACTGTGCGTACAGACATCTACTTATCATTGTACAATACAATCTACAAATATACAAACTTTCAAATACGTGTATTTGCTTATACAAACAAGAAAGTTAGCGAACAATATAAAAGTAATGGGATAGAGCGAGAGGGCATGGCCAGGCGGGTGCGGTTGTGCAAGAGAGATGGAGTTATTCAAATTGAGGGTACATATTTCTACATAGGTAACAAATAGCTTGTTGAGAAAAATATGGATATTCCATTTGCGGACTTTCAGTCTCTAGTTATGAATTATAAATAAAATAACCTACTTTTATTTATAACTCAAGGTTTAGTTTTACGTATTTTTAAAACGAACGCCTTGGTGCGTTTGTATGGTACATCGCCGTTGAATCCTACTAAATTCTTTACAAACAGATGTCTGATGATGGCATGCAATCGGTTTTAGTGCCTATTATAGACAATACTTTTTTTCGATTCAACATTAAGCATCACATTAATGCGGATAGGAATAATAAGCTATTATCACGCGGAATGAGCCCTCCCACCGACAACGTCTATAAAGAAAATATTTATCCATCTACTTTATAAGGCTTTACTTGTACTTAATCGATTCTATTGTTTACAACGTTGTGGCCAAGTTCATTAATTTCGTTACTTAACTTTATCAAGCAATATCGATTATTATGACGTAGTTAATTGAAATTCTAGAAAATAACTTGCTTATTAAGTATTTTCCATAACAATATATTTAAGTACTTATAGTGAAAGTATTAATATTAACTTCTTTACAGACATGGACAGTTTAAGAATATTACGATGCTAAGTGCACACTGCACGTCTGTTAGTAAACATTGTATAATAAAATGTGATCACATTCACATCTAAGCTGGCAGCGCGGTATTTCCACGTTATGATTATTGAACAAAAAGTAGAAAAGTTGAAGAGAGTTGCAGGACCAACTTCAAGAACAGGTATTTACACTGTTTGAATATGTAGGTTGTGCAGGTAGTTTAAAATTATTTTCTATAAATTTGTCAAAGGAAAATATGATTTAATCTGTGTTTTGATTATAAAATATAAATTGAATTGAAGGAATGTACAGTTCAAACAATGAGTAGGAAGGAATGAATGTGTTGCCGTATTTCCAATTTCTCCCTTGTTTGCTGCAGGAGAATCGTCTTTATTGATATGCCTTTTTGTAAGTAGGTATCTACCTATTAGATGCTTAGGAATTGTGGAATTATATGGGTTGCTAGTATGAGCCGTTGGCAAATTGTAGCTAAAGTTCGAGTAAATGTGTAATCATCATAATTATCACATCACTAATCCATTTTCCAATTGGGGTTTGAATGACAAATGTCTAGGTTGACCGTTTCATCAAGCAATCGTTTTGTATCATTCTATTAGCACTAGACACTGCCGTGCTATAGAATTTTGAGAAAACATGATCTCATGCTGTACCTACCTACTTAATTACCACTGCTACCGTCATTTATCTCACGTACAATTTATAGTATTGACAATGCCGTAATTTAATTACTCCAATAAATGCTTTAATTGTTTCAATTACTCATAGATTGACTACATCGTTCTAGCACTTGGTGCTATTAATTTAAGTAATACAAAATGACGTGTTTACTTCAAAATTGGATTGTCTTTATTTATTGAGATGATTAATTAATAAATTAAAGCCGGCAGCCAGTCCTTAAAGTTTAGTAGATTTTGTAAGGTTTTGACCGCCACCTACCGGCTACTTTGTGTATTAGCAGTTGGAGAGGAATCTCCACAGATGGTGGAGCCATCTATGTTTAAGATACTTTATTGTTAGAATAGTTCTTATCTCATTCTACTGGGTAGGTAAGCTTGAGTTTTTACGAAGAACCCTTGCAACGCTCCGTGTGACGATGGTAGCTTCGAAAGTAGAGAAATGTATGTATGTCCAATTAGAGACTAAATTCAAAGAAATACAGAAACTGCCTTTTGTGTAATATTATTTACGAATTCGGAAGGACATTTTACTAAAAAAATTCTTAGAACTCAATCTTCGGACCGTTTATTCTCACTAGTTTGATTCATTAGTTCGGTCGTCGAACTAGTGAGAATTTTTTTTTCAAGTATCACAACACAGACAAGGTTGTCACATATTATACCAGAGAGTCAATTCACTGAAAAAGTGAAAACCTTCCTATGAAGGTGATTATGATCATAATTTCATAATATTTTTATTAGTTGTACAGATTTGCCACGCAGTTCTACGAGTAATGGCAGTTTCAAATTAAATCATTGTCATTGCCAAAATTCAAAGGATTTTTTTTGTTAAACACCGATACAGCAGTTAACTCTGTATGAATAATCAATTATTTTTATTATTGTTGTTATTAATAATTGTTTGTATGAATAATCTGCTCATAGTTTAGTGTATGATGTGCTTCTAATAATATTTCTTTATTGAAATAAAATACTTTTAAATTTTTTTGTAAGTGCGAGTTTCTTTAGTTTGCAATATAAAGTAACAAGTGTGCTCATTGTTGAAGAGCCTTATTGAAGTAAAACACGATCATGCTAGGTAAAGACTGATTTATTTATCCGTACGGTGTATGAACAAAACATTATTGTGAGGTTACCCTCAATGTTAAAATAAACTCGGAATCAAAAATATTGACAAAATAAGGGCGACTTCATCACTTCGTCGTGTCGCAGCGGCCCCTTACAAACTCGCTTGAGTGCACGCGCAGGGCTCTTGCTATCTCAATACTAGCAGGCGAACTACAAATAAAATACTTCTCCCTTTATTGCCCGCTATTTACTAATGATGATGATGATTTACTATGAGAATTTAAATTGTAGTAATCCTTCTATAATTATTACTACCAAACTTAAAGCGTTTAATGTGAAAAAAAAATGTGTCTCTAAATAAAATTCCCATTACAACAACAAAATAAACTTGTAAATAAATGTTATACAAATGTAATGGCTTTCTTATGATTAAGCCGTAATTATTTACTAATACTTATTTTACTAGACTAACCCCACAGCTGAAATAAAAAAACAGTGAGTGCCGACAGAAGTGAAAACTTGAACAATTACGTGTATTTTTTTATCGTCTTATAAACAAAACGCGCGGTGTCGGTTACGGTAACGGTATCGCGAGTTCAATAGTATTTTCCCATCTCAAAAAATGCCCAACGCGCCTAAAGAAGTTTTCATTTCAAAAACAATGTTAATGATTAAGAAGAGTAGAATATAAATAAAAAGTAAAAAACATAATCGTTAGCTGTTCGTTAGTAAGAACAAAATAAAATTGATGTGCATTTTTTATGTTTTTTGGCTTTATCTACTGTAGACGTAGGCACGTAGAAGTTTCATAGACGCTCCGAAAACTCTTTATATACGCTACGAAAACCCTAACTAACCCTGGCGTTTTTAGTAGTGTTTTCCTACGGCTAGTGTATAGGCTACGAAAACTTTATGAAAACGCTACGCAATCGCTACGCCGAAGCTATGAAGATGCTACGCACACAATTCGTAGACGCTACGAAACCGCTACGAATACACTACGCTGCTACAAAGACGAAACGCGCCTACTTCGTAAACGTTTGATGTAGGTACGAAAACCGTATGGAAATACTAAGAAACCACTACGAATACGCTACGCAGTTACGAAGACTGCTATGTGGATCTGGACTGGGGGCCCATTTTTTAAATCCTTGGGAAAAAAATGAGACTAAACTTAAAAAAATCGAAACACAAAACATTAAATTAAATTATTTGCCATATGTAAGCTAGCCCTCGCCAATATACCAACAAAAACTATACTTAAGCAGAAATAAATAATAAAAACGTAAACAAGACTTAAAACCTAAATAAAAGCCTCCAAGCATAAAGGGCGTGTCCGCTTACATAATTATGCAATGCTGCATTATGTTCATATAGTTGTGACTTGAAGTCACAATGATAAACTAGGACCTTCGAAATAAAATAAACAGTTAGGGCAGTATGATTCGACGGAGACCGCGCTTACTAGTTTTTAGAATCCATGGGAAACATAAAAAATTGTATGAATTAATGAATGAATTGCACCGATCCCAGCGTGGTTAAATCAGACTCGATTAATCGAATGAACCCCAAGATTCGCACTAGCTCCTGTAGCCTCATGTTCATGGTACTACAGTGACCATTGCATATCAATGAATAGACCGAGGGGCGCATTAATGGTAGGGAAGACGTGCCCGTAGGATAGGGAAGAATTTAAGAGCCTACCGGATATGCACCCTAGAGCAAGCATTGGACTAGTGGAGAGATGGGTAATTATTATCTATGAATAAGAACGACCTCGCCGACAGGTTGGTTCAGGTGAAGCTTCATCGGTGAGTCTTTTGGCGGGGTTCTACTGCTTTCTCGGTTCTTTTGTATGTCATTGCTCTGCTGTGTTATGTTGTGTTAGATGTTACTGTTTTCAATGTCATCATCGGAAGTTTCGCTACTATCAGTTTCTGGTTTTTTATAAATCTCACTAGCAGTGATCTTGATCTTACTTCTGTCTTCCGCTGTATCCATCCAAAAATTGATTTCCTTGTAGAAGTACTTAACATCCTGTTTTGAATTGTTGTTCCATGTGTAAATAGGTGTTGCATGCAGCAGGTGTGGTTCGCGGCGCCTGTAGACATGTGCGAGGTAGCACATCCTGTGGTTTTTGATGTGTTTGCTCACTGTTTTTCGGTCTGAGATTTCTGTTTAAAATGTTATACTAAAATTCCTCCCCACATTCTTCAACTGAATGAGACAAAATTAAAGTCTTGTATAAAACGCACACTATGCAGTCAGGCATATTATAAGTTAGGGGATTACATCGCTGATAAAAATGCCTGGCTCAATGCTGGTCCTGCTCCACAACTAATTAATTGACACATGAAAATACTGTTGGAGCTGCTGAAGATTGTAAGACTATCTTTGCATTGTATAAAATCAATTTCCTTTGTATTGTATAATTGCATAGCACAGATGTGAGTTCTATGTACCCTATAGCTACCATTTACCGGGTAATAATATGTCTTTCATTGACTCGAATGTGCCCTGGCAGCTGATAGTATGTCATGCTCACTCAAATGTCTCGCTGTCGGTGGCGTGTGTGTTGGATCATTTAGCTCCCTTCAAAATGGTTGAGCTTAATGGTGCTGATTTATGCATCATGTTCGTGAACGGGCGCCGTCAGTTGGGGCTGGTCATCACTTAGCTGCCTCGGCTTATTTTTAATTTATTTATTTTTGGATTGTAGTTTGTTAAGTACTATTATTTTGTTGTACTCTGGACGCTTTTAACACGTACGTCTTTTATAATTTTTTACATCGTTCTCACATTATATAATTTTAAAATCAAAAGTAATGATGTAACTAATATTTTTGTAAAATATCATTTAAAAAGAGTGTTCATGGAGTTTCTTGCCCGTTTTTCTCCATAGGTACCTAGGCTTTGGAATGGGCAACTAGCTTCATATTTTCTGACTGACCGACTTTTTGACAGTTCAAAAGTGCCTGTAAATGGTTTAATTGAAATAAATGCTTTGAGTTTGAGTTTTGCATTTTCTTTTGTCTTGGTTTATTCCTAGTGGTTAATCAAGTCTCTCATGATAACTTGCTCATATCTTCTGAGTCTTGACCTTGTTAGCTTTAGTAAGTGCCGATACATTCAAACCATGTATCATGCACGGTACGATCACCATTCGATACATGAGTTTGGCTAATTTCCAGTCCAAATTTGAGTTATGTATGAATGATAGTTACGATTTGGCGTTTATCATGGCCTGTTCGCAACGTTTTTTTTATAGTGCTTTTTCTGCTGCATGTTGATGTCACGAATTTTTCTAACGGCGTATGCTGCAGAGACAATTTATCTACACTGGCCTGCAAAACTAAGTATCACACACTTTTAAAATTTGAATAACTTTTTAAGTATGTACACAAGATATACTTTCGAAATAAAAATGACTCGAAAAAGAGTTTAATTTTGTATATGTTGCAGTCAAAACTCTTAACCAGTCAAAAGTACTATTGACTAGCAAAATCAGTCAAAAGTACTTTTGACCGTATGCTTTAGTCAATAATACTTTTGACTAAAATAACAGTTAAAAGTACTTTTGCCCGATGGAGCTGGTTAAAAGTACTTTTGACTAAGTGATTCCGTCAAAAGTGGTTTTGACTGGTTCTATCAGTCAAAACTCTTAAAAATTATTTAGCATATTTATTTCTTTGAAATAATGTCATTTGACCGAATTTTCAAATGCACTAATTTGCCTGTTTAATATGATAATTATGAGGTACCTAAAGGTATTTGTATTCTCATTCACTCGCTCTTGCATCCAATGTCGACGGAGCCCCGCTTCGCGGGGCTCCTATTTCTGTGAAAAGGGTTTAAAGTAACCTAACAAAACCGAACCTCGGGGTGGGAACATTACATCAAATGAACATTATACCTTTTGATCAACAGCGCAAATATTGTTATCGCAAATAAATATTCGATGAAAAGAAAATTATGTTGATCGATATTATACAAATTGATTATTTTCCTAAACGTTGTTCGTATACATTATATTAGTAACATTACATCAAAAGTTGTAATACCAAACAAAGGTGAACCTCTTTTTTATTCACATCTGACGAGTTAATAGTGCTTTTGACTGATGCTTTATTGCAGTTAAAACTACTTTTGACAAAGAGCGTCAGTCAAAAGTACTTTTAACCGCAAATTTGCAGTCAAAAGTACTATTAACCAATAATTTTCAGTCAAAACCACTTTTGACCAACCTATTCAGTCAAAAGTACTTTTGACTGATTTTGCTTAGTCAATAGTACTTTTGACTGGTTAAGAGTTTTGACTGCAACATATATAAAAACTTCATAGTTGAGAACCTTCTTTTAAGAAATGGCTGAAAGGAGCTTTAAAAACAAAAATAATCCTTTTCGAATTACAATTTTGCCATTCATTATTTTATTTCTGTTTTTGTTTTCAAATTTTTTCTTGATCGATGAGTCTTGTTACAAAAGCTAAGTTAGAAAACAGCACATAAATTTTATTTATCATGACTCTTTCACCTGAAGAAGAAGAACTAGGCATCAGTATGCGTCGTACTGCAAGAATGGTGCGTGTGATGTTACGAACGGTCCAGAAGGTGAAGCGAAGGTACGAAGAGACTGGAAACCATCTGAGGAGCCCTTGTAATGGCAGAACGAAGACCGTTATATTGTTTCCACTGTGTTGAGAAATCGCCCCCTTAATGCAGCTGATGTCCAGCAACAGCTTCTTCAGACCCGAAGGGACTACATTAGTGATAGCACAGTGAGAAGAAGACTTGCTGAAGCAAATCTGAAACCCCGAAGACCAGCGAGTGGCCCCAAACTCGAGAGAGAGCATCGAGTAGCGAGACTGCGATGCGCCCGTGAACACATACAGTGGGATGAAGAAGAGTGGTCAAAAATTTTGTTCACGAGTGTCGTTGGGAATGAGTCTCACTTTACACTTCTGATGGAAGGCGAAGTGTCTACAAGCGGCCTGGTGAGCGATACCTTCAAGATTGCTTCTCAGAAAGAGGCCAGTACGGTGGAGGCAGTGTACATGTATAGGCTGCCATATCTTCAAAAGGTCGCACAGAGTTAGTGGTCATAGAAAATGGCACTCTGACTGGGAAAAGATATGCCCAAGAGATTCTCAACGAATATGCAGGGCCGTATTTAGCAAATATGGATGATAGATCGATGCTGATGCATGGTAATGCCCGGCCACACACAGCTCAGGTCGTGCAAGAGTATATTCAGGAGGTTGGTATCAGCGTGATGGCTTGATCATCAAGAAGTCCTAATCTCAACCCGATTGAGCATACCTGGGATGAGCTAGGGAGGCTAGTCAGAAGCCGGAAACCACCACCTACCAACCTCAGGGCACTAAAACAGGCCCTGATTGAAGAATGGGAGAATATTCCCCAACATCGGCTCCGAAACCAGCCAGTTCAGCATGCCAAACCGGCTCGAACTCTGTAGTCAGAGCCCGAGGAGGCAAAACCAGTTATTAAAAATTAAATAACATGTAAAACATCTTATAAATGTTAATTGAGTTTTTTGATACTAAGCTAAAAATGGCTATTTTTATTGTTTTATCTTTTTTTTTAAAGTTAAATATGTTACTAATGTATTAGTTTACTAGATTCAAAGAAAGCTGACAAAATTTGCTATAAAACGTTTTTATTTTAAATAACTGGGTAAACGAAGTAATGATGAACTGCAAGTGGGGCAATTTGGAGTTGAAAGACGGAACTACCGGGGCCACGTATACTGGCTAATTTTATGGAGAAGGAAGGCATCTTTATATTATGATGAATACCTTCTTCAGAAAACATGAGCACAGAAAGTGGACCTGGCAGAGTCCGGATGGTGCAACTAAAAATGAGATTGACTTCATTATGTCGACGAAGAAGCTGTAGCGGTATCTACAATGCCACATGAGAACAACGCGTCTTACTGACGTCACGCAAAATCCTGCGACATCTGGTGAAGAGTGGGCCATCCAGGCTTCAAGAATGTGTTTGAAAATGAGGAGAATACACACGATACTAAAGAAGTGCAAAAAAGATAATAAATCTTTCGACATTTTTGTTTTAACCTCTTTTTTCATGAAATATATTTTTTGCTGAAATTGCATTTCTTCCAAAAAACCTTATCAGATGTTCTTTTATCTATCAATAATTTTAATTTTAAGGTTTTCGCATTAGACATTAGCTGGCTAATTCAATTTAATTATTTATCTACCTTCAAACCCAATACATTTATTAGAATACAGAAAATACATCGTGGCCCTTATTTTGTTTTGACTAGTATTATTATTTTACAACGGTTTAGGTGCCTGCCTATACTTATTGCTTCGTCTCAAAAATTCATCTGTGTACATTTGTTACAATTGAAATATTTTTCCTTTACCTCAAACCTGTCTCAAATTATCAATAAAAAAAGTTTTGCTGAATATATTGAAAACATCATAAAAATAAACTGTCTTAAAATATGTACGTTTACCTCCCTTCATTATTGACAATTTTTTGACATTGACATGCGATTATGATTTTGAACCATTTCAAAGATGTTTTTATAAATGAAAACTTCAAAATTTGGAAAAAAAATTAAATACGCGAAGCCTTATTTTTACCCGACTGCGGCGAAGCCCAAAAGGAGGGTTATGTGTTTGACCCGTATGTACGTCCGTTTCTTTGTTCCCTCGTAAATCATAAACGAATGATCGGATTTGGATAAATTATACGTCTTTAGATTTGTCTTGGTAGCACGAGTGTCACTGGCTTCATGAAAATAAAAAACAAAGTAGAATGGCGGATTTGGGGTGCCATATTGTGGTGTTCGAATTTTTTTTTGTCGTATACCTTCGAGTAGGATATCAAAATGAAGGGTTTTAAAAGGTGATCACAAAAATATATGCAACTTATATGGTTAAAAGTAATTCGAAGTGACAAATCGTAAAAACACGAAATTAAAAAAAAGTTAATTAAAAAAAGCTAAAAGGCTGGGACCCATTTGAGTTTGAAAATATAATAAAAATGGAATGGGTCCCGCCTGTTTCCAACTTTTATTTAATTTAAAATGCTTGTTTTTAGCTTTTCTATTTTTTTTAACTTAAGTTTCTTATCGCAGCGCAGTCAGGTTTTTTAGCTTTTTTTAATTACTTTTTTTACATAAAAATTTCATTTTCCATATGATACGCAAAGTGATACGGGTTCCCCGTCTGATAGCCGAAGCGGTACAGACAAGTACTGAATCGAGATCCTTTAGGGGGTCTGGCGGCAGGTTCAAGGTGTGAGTGGTTATATGCAAAATTTTGTAAAATATTTTAAAAGAGTAACGGTGGAGTTTCTTGTCCGTTCTTCTCCATACGAAAACTACCTTTTGGAATGGGCGACTAGAATCAATTCTATTTGTTGTAATTTCTGACGTTCAAAAGTGCTTTTTATGTGCCTATTTGAAATAAATGCTTTGACTTTGACTTTATAGTAACCTATAACCAGCTTGATATTTCGGATCTCATCTTTTTACTTAATATTATGTTACGATTAAAATATAAAAATTAACATATGACACCTGCTTTATGCATAATTCGATTAGCCTGCAAAGTTTCATGACCTAATTTGAAAATTTTCATTGAATATTTTCCATTTATTTTACGTTTTAGAAGTAATTTTGAGATTTTTTGTATCAAGAAAATTGTTTGCAATCGTATATTCGCAACAAACAGTACTTAGCAGTACTTAGTCCTTTTCTTTACTTTATATTAATTACAGAGTGAATACTGCAGTACTGTTGAAACTACAGCCAATCATGCTAAGACAATTTTCGCAATCTGAGATAGTGGCGCGCTGAAGTTTTCAACGAGAGCGGGACGAGTTGTTGGCGCCCGCAGGTTTCCCTGTACCTCACCCCCTCAATTCGGCTCGAGCATCTAATCAAAGCGCCTTAATTACTAATAACAATACCATGGTCAGCAAGACGACCTGTCACTACATGAAGCACCCGTTCACGAGCATAACGCAAAGATCAGCCATTACCTCCCCTCGCCATATTTGAGGGTCTACCGCTACGAAGGCGCACGTATTCTACGACGTAGCAGTCGCGTTACGCAAACGCTTCGAGATCGCTACGAAAACGCTACGCCGTAGCTACGGAGACGCTATGCACACACTTCGTAGAAGCTTTGAAACCGCTACGTATACACTACGAAATCGCTACGAAGACGCTACGAATCACTGTCTACGCCAACGCTATAATGAATTTAATCAGATAAGCATACATGATTATCATCTCCAGAAATATTTCTAATGCAATATGCAAAATTCTGTTGACTGTTGATTTACGTATGGTAGGTACCGTTTCACCTGGAAGCTTTTCTAACACTTGGAAGTCCTTGTTGTGTATCATAATATAGAAATTAAAAATCCTTCTCGATATATTGTTACTTTTAAGTTCGGCGGGTAGGTTTGTTTTTTCCCACACATCTCAAGCATCATCGACGCTCAAGGTGACTTAATCGTAAGTTGCTCACTGTGTATCATTATGTATGTAGTTTTCATAACAAAGCTTCCAACTTTTTCAATCAATCAAGTTTAAGTTCTAATAAGTTACGAAACAATTTTTTTTTGTGAACTTTACATTTGTTTTTGATTGAGGGTTAGGAACAATATGGGTTAGGAATTAACAAAACATCATTTTCATTTGAAATATTTTATTCAAAACTCATTCGCACAGTTGTACAGACAGCTAGATCGTCGCTAGTCTTGGTAAAATATCATAAACAAATAAAATATGATTTTAATGATATACTTTGTTGTGATTGAATGTATTTCTTTAAAAAATTGGTGAAATATTCAATTCACAATAAAATTTTAGACCAATACTTCTATTGCTACGACTTTAAATAAATAAGAAGAAATATAACTACAACTTGCGTACAGATGGAGGTTGGTACGAATTAATGCGAGCTGGCGTTGTGAGCACCTCCCGGGCGCGGAAACGGTCGCAACAGTCTTCTAAACTTTCGTATCCACCTCGATCTGCTTTATTTATAAACCTACCAGCACTTTAATATCAAAAGTTACAAAAGATCCTACAATATGTTTCATGTTATCATATTGTAAAGTTTTTTACAAAATGATTAAAATATTGGCCACTATCACTGAGTAAGTGCTAGTAAAAATCACGCGTCTTCCACGAATTAAAGAAAACAAGGACAGTCACTTTCTGTAAGACGTGCAAGTAGGAAAAGCACCGGCCAAGGATAACACGTCGACCGGCGCTTTTCTCATTATAGTAAACGGCCTTTTTACTCTAAAATTATAATAGTCACTGGTCTCAAAACATGGCTTAAGTACTATACACCTAAAATATATAAATTATTACAAATTAAGTAAGGCATTTACAACATCAGGGATCCTTAAGATAACTTTATATTTACACGATACTAAGTCGCTTTCAGTAGCATCGTGTAAAAACAAAGAAATTGACTAAGCTTATATCGGTAAAACAATTAAGTTTACATTTAAAATGGTCAAGATTTCGGCGATCTAATTGACCTGTGAAGCTTGATCTTGGTCGAAATTTATTTATTTGAGAGTATATTAGCTTCGCTTTGGTCAATACGAATTTTAATTTATGAGTGACATTTGATAATTTTGAACTTTTTTATCATAAAGGCCTAGTCGTTTACAACTTAGCACTATCGTTTGGCACTGACTTTTGTTAGAAAAGATAAATAATATAATAAATTAGCCCTAAATTGAAGACTCAAAATTCGTTAAAATTTTAGTTTCAGAAATTAACATTTAAATTTAATATTTTAATCACAGTCATGAACAGTTATTTTCTTAATAATTGAGTTGCGCGTGCCACGACATTTTATGAAAAGTAAAGAAAAATCAATAACATAGATTACTACATATGACACGAAATCTTAAACTACTCCATGGGGATACTTTGAGTTGAGCATTATTCTTGTGCATAGAAGAGTAGATGGAATTAATTATCACATAGGCGCTTCATCCTTGTGACGGCGTGTAACGAGACAGATTGGAATCTCTCGTAGGGCTTCACCTTCGTCGCTTGGCGGACACAGCAGCTGCTATCATTTGTCTTAACATCGGCTCTGGGGTACACGCCTTAGGATCGCATTTCATCTGACCGTCTCCTCCACATCTGAAAACAGGTAAAATACAGGTATAAGAATCCGTATACAAATTCTACTTTGTTTTGTTTTAAGCCATTAGAACATAGCCATAGCCATAGCAGAACCGTTTTAAAAACCGCTAAAAATAGTCGAGTTACTCACGTGCAGTGTAAACATGGTCCTGAGGATGAGCGTACGACTTCTCCTACTTTGTACGTGTGTCCTTTTATTTGACAGCCTCTCCTTTGTGCCGCACCCTTGTATGAGTGGGTCGGGAAGTGAGGAGGCAGTGTAGTCGTTGTTGTGGTCGTCGTTGTTGTAACATTGACTGTGGTTGCCATTGAAACAGGACATTCATATCGAGGACAGCAGAACCCTTGAATGGGTTCTTCGTGGCATCCATGAATAGGAGGTGGACAACTTTGTTGTAAACAGATAATATCACTTCTGAAGCAGAAACAGAAGTCACATGGGTCATCTCTTGGTATCTGTTGAGCTGAAACGTACACTTTGCCCCCGTAGCGACAAGTTCCCGGTCCGAAAGCTTGATCTTCTTCAACATAGTCAGGTTCACCATATCCGCTAGTTCCACTTGGAGGGTTTTGTCCATCTTCATCGGGAACTGGTATCTCATCTGTAGGTTGCAAATCTGGAATACTTGGTTTCGAAACTTCAGTTGTCGTACTCGATGGAGGAACTTCACTAGTCTCACTAGGTTTTTCTTCCGGTTTAACAAACTTGTCATCTGGAATAGGAGTCACAATATCCTCTTCTTGGCGTATGGTTGTTGCTTTGGTTGTGGAGAATATAAATTCTTCCTCTGGTGCGGTGGTTTCATGCGATACAATTGGATGTGATGGTTTCTCGCTGGTAGAAATTTCCTTTTCTGTTGGTACTGCGATGTCTGATTCAGAGGTTGGCAATTTTTCGAACTCTGTGTCAAGAACAGGCGTAGATTCTTCAGTAATTTGAGTGGGCGCTGCAGTTATATATTCTTTATGATCAGCAGTATACTTAGTATCTTCACCTTGGACAACAGCCGGTGTTGTGTCTTCTACTGGTACCGATTCTGATACCTTTTCAGACACGTCTTCAGGCTCATCACTAGACTTTGTAATACCGTCCGTGTCCTTTGTTGCGGATTCAATTTCTTCGTCAGTCTTCTTAGTGGTTAGTTCGGATACTTTCTGTCCAGCCTCTGGTTGCACAGTTGTGGGTTTTTCTTCGAGAGGTGACACAGTCGACACGTGCTCTTCAATCTTGGGGGTATATTCTTCTTCGGGAGTTGATGATGTGGAAGTATCTTCCACAGGTTTATGAGAGTGCTCTTCTTCGGAAGGTGATGACGTTGAAATGTCGCCTACAGGCTTGTGCGAGTGTTCCTTATCGGACGGTGACGATGTTGAGATGTCTTCTATAGGCTTGTGCAAATCTTCCTCTTTAGTAGGTGATGGTGTTGAAATATCTTCTACCGGCTTGTAAGAGTGTTCTTCATCTAATGGAGCTGACGTTGAAATGTCTTCTACAGGTTTTTGTGATTGTTCCTCTTCAGAAGGTGATGATGTTGATGTATCTTCTTCAGGTTTGTAAGAGTGTTCTTCTTCAGAAGGCGACACTGTTGTGAGGTCTTCTATAATCTTGTGAGTGTGTTCTTCTAATTCAATCAAATATGGCGTCGTCTCTGAGAATTCAGTCTGAGCAGATGTGTGTTCTGTAGATTTCATGACTTCGATTTCTTCAGTTACTGCAGGCGATTCTCGCAACGTAGTTGCAGTATCTTGTTTTTCTGTAACAGTATCCTTGGGAACGTGAGTAACTTTGTCATCTTGTTCAGGTTCTTTTGTGCTTACGTCTACGGGTTCAGTTATGAGAACGGGTGTTTCTGTTTGAATTTCTCCTTGTCCCGGAACGTGATGTTCTGGAGCTTTAGAAATTTCTTCAGACTGTGTTGTTAGTAATTCAGGTTTATATGTTGATTCCTCTTTCGGTATACCTGACACTGTCGTTTGTTCACCAAGACTCTCTTTTTGTTCAGTTACTAGTGATTGTGGAACTTCACTTGACGTTTGTACACCAGGCAAATCTGTATGTACATCTTCAATCGGCAAATCAGTAGACACTTCTTCCGTGATAGATGGTTCTTTCTTGTCTAGATCATGCGATTCAGTATGCATTAGTTCTGGTGCTGTTGTTCCAGCCTCTTCTTCTTTGTCTGATGTTATTGGGATGTCTGTCGTTATCGTTTGGGAGTCCTTTACCTCTTGTTCTCCTGATTTTGTGCTAGTTTCTTGAGGTTCAGTTACATGCGGCTCTATCACATAAGGTCCAGTTGCTTTGTTTGCGTCTTCCATTGTTGTTACATAATGTTGAGGAATTTCCGTACTCGGTTCTTGTTGTTTTGTATATCCTTCTGGTGGAGTTGTAGTTTCGTCTTTATGGTCCGATAAGTCTGGGATGACTGTAGTTTTCTCTTCGTAGCTAGTAACGTCCTTTTCAGGGAAATCAGAGATTTGTTGAGATTCTGTAACAACCAAAATTGGTACTTCTGTGGCAGGAGATTCAAATTCGTCAGTCTGCTTTTCTTTTTCAGGTTCTGGTGTCTGTTGACCTTCTTCAGGCATCTTTGTCACAGGTTTATCAGAATCTGAACTCTTTTCAGGTAATTCTGACTCCATATCTGTTAGTAGTGGCTTTTCTGTGCTTGTTATACCATTGTCTCCACTTTCATCTATTTTGTCGGTACCGGAAGGTACATGATCTGTCGTTTCTTCAGGATATTCGGTTGCTATCTCTTCTTGTCCGGTAACGGATGGATCTTGGATTTCTGTAAACCTTCTTACAGGTTCAGTGACAGAATAATCTGGAGTTACCGTTATTGTTTCCTCTTTTTCAGAACTGTGTATCTCAGGATGATCTGTTTTAATTTCGACAAGTGGAACCTGTGTAGTCTTTTCATCTGATTCAGTGCCATGCACAGGTAATTCAGGTTCAGGTTTGTGTTCATCTGTAATTTCTGATACATCAGTGACTCCATCAGGTGAAGTAGAAGAAGCTTCAGTTACATGTGACTCTGGAATAGGTTTAATCTTCTCTTCTTCATACACTTTAGTCGTACTCTCGTCTTCCGATTTACTAGTAACGTGCAGTTCAGGTTCTATTCCATCTTGAGGTTCATTAATATCTGAGCCAG
Source organism: Luperina testacea (assembly GCA_927399505.1). NCBI lineage: Eukaryota > Metazoa > Arthropoda > Insecta > Lepidoptera > Noctuidae > Luperina > Luperina testacea. The sequence continues at coordinate 11,925,499 of OV656758.1, forward strand.
TACCAGGTGCTTTAGTTGTTGGGGATTTAATATCTGATGTATCTGTGGATACTTCTTCTTGTTCGCTTATCGATCCCGTTTCAGTTGTTTTTTCAATAGACTCTGACGTTTTGTGTAATTCCGGAGCTTGAGTGGTCAATGCCGGTTCCTTACTAATCAAATCCTCTCCTATTGTGCTGCTTTCTTCCTTGACGTCAGTAGAATCTACTTTGACAGTAGTTACTTCGGTGTCTAGTTCAGAAATAGTTGCATTTTCATGGTTTGGTACAGATGTCTTCGTAGTAATTTCTTGTTCGGGCAGAGATTCTGTAGTGATTTCAGGAGTGCGCGAATGGTCATGAATAACCGGTTCTTTACTATAACCGCCTTCAGTAGTATACGCATGTGCAACTTCTTCAGTAACAGTGGCTTGAGATTCAGAATATGGTGTTTTGGTAATTCTTTCAATTTCCGTAAGTGTTGCCTCTGTGGGTTGCACAGTAATTTCTGGTGATTTCACTTCGTCTTCAGGTTCAGAAGTATGCGGTGCTTCAGGTATCTTGGTGCCCGGTCCTTCTACTTCATGAGTTTTAGGTTCTTCTGTGCTCAAAACTTCATTATCAGCAGGTTCATCTGTAACTTCCTCATCAATTATCAAAGGTTTTTCTCCTTCTTTATCCGCAACAGGTTTTTTAGCATCATCTTCGCCGACAGGTTTCATGTTGCCTTCTTCATCGATCAAAGCAGGTTTGTCAGTGCCTTTTATGTCAAATATTAAAGGCGCGTCTGTGCCTTCTTCGGAAACTCCTGGTTTTTCAGTTCCTTCTTCAACTATAGCAGGTGTCTTTGTGCTTTCTTGGTCAGCCAAGTCAGGTTTTCTTTTAGTTTCTTCATCGATTATTGCAGGTTTCTCCGTGCCTGATTCTCCGTCTACAGCAGGCAACTCTGTGCCTTGTTTTTCAATTCCGGCAGGTTTCATCGGGTCTTTATTTTCAATAATGGTAGGTTCCTCTGTACCTTCATCAATAATAACTGGTTTAGCTGTGCCTTCTTCTTCAGTGATGTCTGGTGCCCCAGTACTTTCCTCTTCAATGGTAAATGGCTTCATAGTATCGTCTTCAGTAACAGGTTTCTTAATGCCTGCCTCATCAATCATATCAGGCTTTTTGATGTTTTCTTCTCCGACAAAAACAGGTAGCTCAGTACCCTCTTTTTCAATATCAAAAGGCTTCTTTGTGCTTTCCATTTCAACGACAGCGGGTTTTTTTTTGTCATCCTCATCAACCTCGGCAGGTTTTTTCGTATCTTTGTCAACAATAGCAGGTTCTTCTGTACCTTCGTAAATATCCGGCCTTTCCGAGTTCTTGTCTTCATCCACTAAATCTGGTTTTACTGTGCTTCCCTCAGCAACTAAAGGTTTGTCTTTGTGTTCCTCTTCAATTTCCGGTGATTTTTCAGGTTTTGAATCATCAGATGTGATAGATTTTTCTGTACTTTCTTCCTCAACCACTGTAGGTTCTTTTTCGCCATCTTGGTCGACTAAAGGTTTTTCTGTGATCTCCTTTTCAACAACGGTAGGTTTTTCTGTGTCTTGTTCATTAATAACAGCAGGTTTTTCCGTGCCCTTTACACCACTAATATCAGGTTTTTCTTTGTCATCTTCTTCCGTCATAGTTGGTTTCTTGTCACCGTCTTCAGTAACCATGGCAGGCTCTTCTGTGCCCTTTTCTTCAACATCAGTCGGTTTTACTGATACTTCGTCTTCACCATAACCAGGCTTTTCTTTTTTGTCCTCATCCGTCATAACAGTCTTTGCAGTGGTTTCCTCTTTTATGACATCAGGATTCTCTGTAGCTTCCACTTCAACAGCAGGTTTATCTGTGCTTTCTTTGTCAGTAAGGGCTGGTTTTTCAGAGCCAAACTCTTCAATAGGTTCCTGTATAGGTTTGTCTGTGTCTTTCATATCAACATCTGTGGGTTTTCCTTCTTCATCAACTACAATGGGTTCCTCTGTACCGTCTTCTGTGATTGAAGGTTTATCTGTGTTATCTTTTTCAATGTCCACAGGCTTATCTTTGCTATCTCCGTCAATTAATGAAGGTTCCTCCGTGTCTATATCTGCAACAGATGGTATATCAGTGCTTGATTGATCTTTAATAGCGGGTACATCTGTAGCTTTCTCTCCAGAAATTGGTATTGAGGTAGCTTCCTCTTCAGTGAATACTGGTTTGGTCGTGGCCTCATCTTCAACTAGGTCTGGTTTCTTAGTGATTTCCTCGGCCACCATAGGCTTTTCTTTATTATCCTCATCAATTATGGCAGGTTCTTTTGTACTTTCCTCGTCAACCACAGGCTTTTCTTTACCATCCTCATCAATGATGGCAGGTTCTGTTGTAATTTCCTCGTCAACCACAGGCTTTTCTTTACCTTCCTCATCTATGATGGCAGGTTCTTTTGTTGTTTCCTCGTCAATAACCGACATTTCTTTATCATCGTCATCAATTATGGCAGGTTCTTTTGTGCTTTCCTCGTCGACCATAGGTTTTTCTTTATCTTCCTCATCAACTATGGCAGGTTCATTTGTGGTTTCCTCGTCAATAACCGGCTTTACTTTATCATCCTCATCAATTATGGCAGGTTCTTTCGTACTTTCCTCGTCAATCACAGGTTTTTCTTTACCTTCCTCATCAACGATGACTGGTTTTTTTGTGGTTTCCTCGTCAATAACCGGCTTTTCTTTATCATCCTCACCAACGATGGCAGGTTCTTTTGTGGTTTCCTCGCTAACAACAGGCTTTTCTTTGTCATCCTCATCAATTATGACAGGTTTCTTTATGCCTTCCTCACTATCGATAGTTGGTGGCTCTGTGCCTTCTTTTTCAGTACCAGCAGGTTTCTCTATGCCTTCATCACTAATCAAAGAAGGTTCCTCAGTGCTTTTGTCTTCATCCAAAATAGGTCTTTCGGTGTCCTTTTCTACATCTACTGTGGGTTTTTCTTTATCTTCCTCACCTAACATGGCGGGTTTAGTTGTTTCCTCTTCAATAACATCAGGAGTTTCTGTTCCTTCCTTTTCAATCATTGTTGGTTTCTTTGTGATTTCTTCTTCCAGAACAGGTTTTTCCTTATATCCGTCGTCCACGGCAGCAGGCATCTCTGTTTCTTTGTCTTCATCTGCCGTTGGTTTTTTAGTGGCTTCACCTTCAATTATAGGTTTCTCCTTTTGAATTTCAGCGCTTGTAACTGCTTCAGCAGTTTGACCTTCAGTTGTATACGTATCAGTTTCCTGTTTGTCTTTCACTGGAACCCTTTCATCAACAGGTTTTGAAATGTGGTCGTCAGGTAATTCCGTTGCTGTCTCTCCCTCAGCGGGTTCTATTTTTTCTGTTGGTTCCTCAGAAGGCGTTTCCTCGGTTTTAGGTAACTCGGTACTTAAATCAGTGGCACCTTGACCAACTGTTGTTTCTTTTTCACTAATGCAATTAGGACCTTCACAAGTAGTTGGTAGCTTGGTGTCACTAGTTGATACTTCTTTCCTTCTACAAGGTTCGTCTCCTGTACACTCTGGAATAGGAATATTTTGAGGTTTGCAGCCATCTTCTTCTTTACATGATTCAAGTTGGTGATCTGGTGGAGAGGCAATAACGTCAGGACTACAGCCTCCATCTCCACAATCAATTTTGTTACATAATTCACCTTCACAAGGAGCGGTTTCAATGGTAGGAATTTCCACAGATTTACAATCTTCTCCATTTTTACATTGCTGTGGCGATTCAGATACGACTTCATCAGTTTTCTCACAATGTTTCCCTTCGCAAGGAGTAACTGGAGATACTTGAGTATGTGGTAACTGACATTCACCGTTAGCACAAATTTCTGGTTTGCATTTACTGTCGGAGCATTCTCCAGTATGTTCCACAGTAGGTAGTGATGAGTCTGGTTTTTCACCACAACCATCTGAGCCACATTCAGTTTCAGCTTTATGATCATCCGCAGTTAAACAACTACTAGAAGTACAGGGTCCAGATGGTCCTATGGGTTGTTTTGTTGGTTCACTTATTTCACATTGATCGCCACGGCATTCAATGGTAGGAGAAGGCATGGGAGATTCTGTTCCAGACATCTGGTTATCGGATTGAGGTGGTACTGTTTCTCTTGGATGATCACATACAAATGTGGGACAACAAGAATCAGGAGAGTCGTATATTGATTGGCAGTTATCCATGTAATCAGGTGGTGAACTGCATAAAATGGGGTCACACTTGATAATACTGCTGGCACACCTACAACCAGTGTGGCAATTATTTGTGCTAGGTACAATTGTGTTATTCCTATATGTTACGCCATTCAGGAGGCAGTCGCCTTCACCTGGAATTCGGCTTGGTTCTTCATAAGTTTCAACGACAGGAGTGATTTCAGTCAATTTTTCTGTACTAGATGGTAAATCACCAACCTGTTCAGATGAAGGCTCAGAAACTTCTTCGGGTAGAATTTCAGTAACAACCGAAGTTTCTTTAGGCGATTCAGTCGTTGTTTTGTTAGATCCGATTGTTTCTGCTATTTCTGTGACATATTCTGGAACTGAAGTAGTAAACTCTTCTTCTGTTGTTGGAACATCGGAACTTGTACCAATCTTGTCATCATGCGACGATGTGGGAATCAATCCTTCATCTACAAATTCAGACTTAACTGTGGTTGGTTCAATTTCTTTAGTTTTTTTAGTAGAAGCAATACCTTCGTCTTCTTTTCTGAATGATGGTTCAGTTGTGACAGTGAATTGATCACCTTTAGTAACAATACCCTCTGGAAGCGGTGTTGTTAGTTCAGAGACACTCGATGTCGATTTTTGCATTTCGTCGGTTATGATAGATGGTTCAGTTCCTTTGGTTTCTTCAGAAAGTGTTGTTCTTCCTGGTAGAGACGGCTCGGAACTAGTCTCTTCATACATCTCACTTGGAATAGTGTTTAATCCTCTATCAGGTTCTGCAGTAGTGAATTCAGTGTCTTTCACAGCGGGTGCTGCTGTTGTAACGTGGTCAGTTAGTTCAGGAACGTCTTCTTTAATTACTTTATCAGTAACAACGTCTTGTTCTAGATTTGATCCAGTAGTGCTTTCTTCTACAATCGCAGGTGATGCCGTAGTGGGTTGAATATGTGAATAAGGATGAGTACTGTCTTCTTCAGCAACAGCAACCGTATTCTGTGCATGATCTGGTTCCGTAGTTAATTTTTCTTCTTTTTCCAGTAGACTACTTGTTGTAATAGGAGCAAATTCTTCAGGTTTAGAACTTTCTTTGTCTTCTTCAGCTAGGCTGCTTGTAGTACCAGGAGCAAATTCTTCAGGCTTAGAACTTTCTTTGTCTTCTTCAGCTAGGCTACTTGTAGTACCAGGAGCAAATTCTTCAGGTTTAGAACTTTCTTTGTCTTCTTCAGCTGGGCTAGTTGTAGAACCAGGAGCAAATTCTTCAGGCTTAGAACTTTCTTTGTCTTCTTCAGCTGGGCTACTTGTAGAACCAGAAGCAAATCCTTCAGGTTTAGAACTATCTTTGTCTTCTTCAGCTGGGCTAGTTGTAGAACCAGATGCAAATTCTTCAGGCTTGGAACTTTCTTTGTCTTCTTCAGCTGGGCTAGTTGTAGAATCAGGAGCAAATTCTTCAGGCTTAGAACTTTCTTTGTCTTCTTCAAATAGGCTACTTGTAGAACCAGGGGCAAATTCTTCAGGCTTAGTACTTTCTTTATCTTCTTCAGCTGGGCTACTTGTAGAATAAGGAGCAAATTCTTCAGGTTTCGGACTTTCTTTGTCTTCTTCAACTGGGCTGCTTGTAGTACCAGGAGCAATTTCTTCAGGCTTAGAACTTTCTTTGTCTTCTTCTGCTGGGCTACTTGTAGTACCAGGAGAAAATACTTCAGGTTTTGAACTTTCTTTTTCTTCTGCATCTGGGCTTATTGTCGTACTGGGAGCTAATAATTCAGGTTTAGAAGTTTCTTTGTCTCCTTCAGCTGGGCTTTCTTCTACTGAAGTTGCACTCGTGGTTCTTGTAACATCACCGTCAGAATATTCTTTTTCAGTCGTTACTTCGGGAGTAACGTTTGTTATATCAGCCGGTGGAGCAGTTTCTTTTTCAATTTCATCCGAAGTACTAGAGCTGGTGTCGCTGTATTCAGGTTTAGAAGTTGGGCTACTAGTAACATCTTGTTCTTTTTGTGATGTTATTAGTTTATTATCTTCACCTTCGCTCGTTGGTAGGCTTACACTTTCGCTTGTAGGAGCGTTTGTAGTGCCATGAGGTTTAGCGATGTCTTCGTCAGGAATAACATCAGGGACTGTATTTTGTAAGTCTCCCGGTTCAGTCGTAGCACTCTCATAAATTTCGGGAGCCATTGTAGCAGGAATATCCTTATGAGGTTCTAAAATGTCTTCTTCAATCGGGTTGGTAGTAGTAAGTTTCTCAACTTCTTCACTAATAGGGGCATTAGTCGAAATATTTTCGACAGTTTTATCTTTCATGTCTGGAATCATGATTTTATCGATTGCTACTGTTGTCTTTTCATGTTCGTCATAAGCAGGACCTTTAGTAGTAACATAAATATATTGATCATCATCTCCAGGAGTAGGTATTATTCTGTCAGGTCCAAGCGGTTTTGATGTTTCTTCATCGTCACCGCTGCCTTCCTCATCAGTTTCTATAATCGGCATATCTGTGTATGGTGCTTCATCAGGTTCATTTCTATATCCACTACCTTCGACACTAGTTCTCCTTGGAGGTGACAATGTTGTTAGTTTTTCCAAAATCGATTCAGTCGTAGATTCAGTTGGTAGGTCAGAGGGAAGCTCATCACCTTCACAAATGTAAGTATCTGGGCAGCATTGACCTTCACGAGGTGGCATTGAGGAACAGTTTTTGCCTTCATTCTCCATTGGTGCACCACATTCCTGTACGACACAAACTATATCTCCTTTCATGCAGTAACAATGTTCACATGCTTTTTCTGTTTTTATTAAAGCACCATCCGAAAATACTCTGTCATCGTGTACACAATCTTGTGTCATTTGTGTAACTGGTGCGATAGTTGTTGTTGTGAGTAAAAATCCTGGTGTCGGTCGCACGGTAGTTGACATGTCGTCCAAAAGAGGTAATTCGTCTTCGGGATGATCTGAAAATTATAACTTTTATATAAATATATGGACAGTGGTCACAATAATTATAATGAAGTTATATAAATTTCATCTAAAACATTATGCAGACTTGTGGAATATCTTCTTTTTGTTCTTTGGCCACGTGTCTGTATTTTGTTAGTACGGTCAGCATCAAAAGTCGATTAACACTTCAGTTTTATTAATCTCAGTTATTGAGCAAAATATTTATTCAAAATTGCAGCAGAAGTACGATGCAATTTTCAACAAATATTTTGCTCAATAACTGAGATTAAAAAAAACTGAAGTGTTAATATTTTGCTCAATAACTAAGATTAAAAAAACTGAAGTGTTAATCGACTTTTGATGCTGACCGTACGTGCCTGTATTTATGGTTTCAATTTCCGTTACTTTATTTTATGATACAGGCCTGTTGTACTTGAAAATGTATACAAAGTCAATATAATAATTTAATCTAAAAAAAGAACTCACCACAAGAATAACGGACCGGGCAGCAGACGTCTTTATGGTAAATAGGCGTACAACCATCCACATGCAGAGTACATTCTTGCATAACGCAAGTCGTCATATTTCGAATACAGTAGCAATGTTCGCAGGGTTTGTTCGGTGTCGGGGGTACTTTAGATCCTTCGGGGAAATATTTTCCGCTGATACTGCATCCATATTTATCCAGTTTGCCAATTCCAGTTGCTCCATATTCAGCTGGAGACGTGGTCGACGTAGATGTGAGTAGGTCAACTGGAACTGGTAATAAAATAAATATTAAAATCATGCCGCTTGCACATAATTACGACAGTTCAAGATAAAATTATATGAAAGGCAGTGAAAAAGTATGTAGACATATTTAAAGATTATACTATACCTATATTATATTATATTATATTATATTATATTATATTATATTATATTATATTATATTATATTATATTATATTATATTATATTATATTATATTATATTATATTATATTATATTATATTATATTATATTATATTATATTATATTATATTATATTATATTATATTATATTACATTATAATCTATTATATTATATTATATTATATTATATTATATTATATTATATTATATTATATTATATTATATTATATTATATTATATTATATTATATTATATTATATTATATTATATTATATTATATTATATTATATTATATTATTATACCCGATATTTATTTTTGTCTATAAATGTACAATTAGATGTCATGGGTACCTCTGTCGAAACGTCTGATATTGTACTAGGGCTGTTTATCGAAGAATCGATTGGTCCACCACCATTTCAAAACTTACTTATTTACGTGAATTATGTTTGAAGCGTTAAATATAAATAAAACGGGTATCTTAGACAGTTGCGAAATGATGTTTTAAAAAGAATTTGCTTTTTTTTCAACAATGCATTATTTACTTAATGGAAAAAACCAAAGGCAGTATGATTATTATACCTTAGTTGTGAGATATAGAGTTTTAATCAACTTACCATCAGGGCATGTAACGATAGGACAGCACTGGTCCGCCCGCTTTTCAACGGTACAGTCCTGACCGATGGCCTTGGTGAAAGGACAGACCCTTAGGTAGCACATCAGCATTCGGTTGTGGCAGGTGCAGTTGAGGCATGGTTCGTTGGTCATAATTCGGTCGCCCTCGCCATAATGCTGGAAGTTGTAGTAACAACCCTCCGGAGCGCCTGAAATTGTATCAATACAAACAATATTTTAACATGTTTGGACCTTTTCACTAAATATAGTTGTGCGGTTTCACAATACAGGAACGGTGGCGCGTTAGCGTGTGTCTACTGCTAAATGAAACCTCAGAAACCCAGGGTTATTTGAGGTTTTCGAATTTATAATTACATATTTTTAGCTGAAAAAAAAAACGATTATTTAACCGCCAAGAAATAAACTAAGGCGGCTCATGCATGAGGAGCTATGCCTCGCAGAGCGGCCCTCTATCAGTCTATATGAAGTGTCAGCTACAAGATCGCTATACGTAGTTAACTAAGGGTATCACAAAAACAATTAAGAAGTATTTTCTTGGTAATCTTTGTATCAAATAAACTGGTAGGCTTTCTTATTAGGCAAAATATCTAAGTCCAAAATCAACTTACCTTCATACAAATCTAAAGATGTCTGATTACTTGCTGTAGGAGCTGAAAGTAAAAAAAAAAACATGTCAGTCTTATAAAATTCATACATTCTTATATTATTTATTTTCATATTTAAATTATATCATTAATTAAGATCGTTTCTCTACTGCTTCTCTGTGTTAATTTAATTTTTCGTTTTGTCGTAATTTTCTTATCGGATTTTGCTGTAAAGTGACTCGTGTAAAATATGTTCCGCTTGTATGTTGCCGGATTATATATTTTCTTCAATCATTCTCAATGTCATGTTAAGTCACAGTGAACCCATGTAAATGTAACAACCTCATTTCACGTGTTCAATGCCGATTCGTATAAATAACATTTTGCCAAGTCCTGCACCGCATAGGCGAGAAATGTGAAAAAAGATAAGCTATTCTGTTGTTTGGTTTATACGAGTATGTATTTAATATTTTCGTTCGAGCATCAACTGCTGTTAAGAGAAAAATATCGATACAGACATTAAAGGCAGAGCGTTCTGAGAATGTTTTACTGCTGTTTTTACGACTGACTTATTAAGCACGTTACAGCTGGCAGGATATTAGCTGCAAATCGCTCGAGACCCGTGATCGGTCATCGTCTTAAAGTCGTTTTACATATCCGTTTTACTGCGTATAATTACTGAAGCTGAGCGGCGACGCGACAAAGCTGTAATTAAACTAACGGAGAGTGTCGTTAACACCGAAACCGCGACTACTCTCTCGATTGTACTTAGGGCTAAATCATAACACTGAAATAAAGGAAATTATTATACGCATAATCATCCAGAAGCGGATATTAAGTTTTAAACTACTGGATAACGTATTCCTTAAGTTAGTGCCAATAAATATTAAAATAATTAAAGGTTTGTAGAGCCTATATCTAGATATATAGGCTCTACAAGCCTTTTATTAGTTTTATAATTTACCTAATTATATATATATTTCCCCGAAAACGCATATAAATACTCGTATAATGAACGATACTAAAGTGCAGTGATTGCCTAATTCTAAAGAAAGAAGAAAATGTAAACAAGGTGAATTTGGGCAAATAAACTAGAACAATAAATAATTTTTTTCATACTATGGGTAAATATCTCACCTACATAAACCAATTAAAGCAAGTACTTAAATAGAAATTTTTAAAAAACGAGACATGAAAAGTAAATGATTTCCGCGAATATGTAGATTTTAAAGAGCAAAAGCCATCTTGTATAATTGATGATGTCGATGACTGCAGTATGCGTTGTGCTTATCAGCTCTCGGCGCATGGCAGCGCGGCGGGCGGCACCGTTAGCGCGAGCCGCGTTCGGCGCGCCAGTATATGGCGGGTGCGCTGGCGCCGCAGCCAGATCGTCCACATAACGGTCGCCAGGAATGTCGTTAGCATCCAGTTTTTGCCAACTGAGATTTCAATTATACTATTTCCACTCTCACGATTAAATTGATCGTAAAAAACAACGGAATAAAGTCGTAACGGATAAAATGAAACATCCTGTTTTGAATATTTTTTAAATATTAATTATTATGACATCACCTGATTTTTTAAGCGATTAAATAAAGTGGGTTACTCCCACGTAGAGAGAGTAGGTGTTGGTGTTGATGCGCGACGAAATGTCCAAATTCCAAGTTGCTGACTGAATAATAATTATGTACCGAATCATACCCGAGTTTTCGAGTACGTGACGTGGCATTTCTAATTCCCATGATACCTAATGAATCGCTTTTACGTATAAGTGTGACGTTATAAATGGCTTTGCATGAACAAAAAACTACTTAATGCAAAATCGTGCGCTTAGGAACACGGGTCGAGGCAATCGAAATGAGGAGCCAGCATGAATTTAAAATTTGCACTACATTAATATGGATTGTTGTTTCAATGAATGAATGTCGGCGTGGTCGCCATGCGTGATGAAGTTCACACGGGTAGACCTAAACATTGTAGGCCGCATTTAAATATACTTCCTATGTATAACATAAATTCAATACAAATTCTTTGAAGGAACCGTGCTGCGGATACTAAATCTGCGTGGACCAAAATAGCCTCATCTAATAACATGCATCGCGAAACAGACACGCACAGACCTTTGTACTGTTAGTTGCGGGTACGGGAAGAAACCGTCACGACCGCGGCCTTCCTGCGGGAGAGAGCCAGAGAGGCTTACAGCCAATACAGGAAAACTAATCACATTATTCGATAAACGAAGAAAATACGATGGGTTTACGGCGGCGGTTAATTTAATGGTACATATCTTATAAAAAATGCTATAACTCGAGATGGGATCAAACGGTACACATTATTGCACTTTCATTTGTGAATAATTTGTGAGCTCTTAATAAATTGTTAGGTAGAGCTCAACTTTTTCGTATTTAATGAAATACGGAAAAGTTGAGTTGAAATTGTATTTTAAAAACAGTTGAAAACACAATTTTCGAGTGAAAAACTTCAAAAATTAATTGACATACTTTTAAGTCCATCAAATATGAGTCGGTAACTTAGCATCAAACATCAAATACCTCTAAACCTACAAATGATTGTACAGACAGTAAGGTTCAAAGTTGATTGACAAAATTTGACAGTTTCGGGTAGCTTGATGTGCTGGCGTCTGTACGTTGTTTCATAGAAAACAGTTTCTTAGAATTTCGTTTCACGTACATTTTTTTCTCATATTATCATTTCATAGAATAATCAATACGCAGAATACTTAGTTTGAAAAAAAATAAATCATTATTTTTTGTTACAAATAAAATGTTAATGTTTCAATATTCACATCATAAAATAACAAATCAAATATTCTTTATCCTCATACTGTTTAGTTAATATAAAACTTATTTTTTATTTATTTTACCATTTATAAACAGACAAGAAAAAAAAACAGAACAGAAAAATAGGTACAAAGGTGATGCTTATTTCATAAGAAATCTCTTCCAGCATACCTGCGATAGGACTTAAATAAAAAAACTTGATTATAAAATTTATTGAATTGTGTTTCTGTGAAATATATTTCATTCAAGTCAATAGTCGTTGAAACAATAATATTCGAAATAAAAATACAAGGACCAAATATTAAGTATATGAAACATTTTCTGCAAAACGAAATTTTATGAAATTTCTGTCTGCGAAACAGGGGAACACCTCTACAAATACATGGATGAAAATATACTTTTAATATTTTGCAAAAATTATGATGGAAGTTGAAGCGAGAATGTAAGAAGCAGCGGAAGTTGTTGTAATCGCGAGAGCAATCTTCTCACGAGCACACTGGGTCGCAGACGACGCAACGGTAGATACTAGTTTAGCAGCTCCATCAAAATATAATAAATAAGAATTAGTGTAACGCCAACTCCAACATTAACATATTACTACCTGTTGGAACGTTTTCCTAGTAATATACATTGTCATAATCACAAATTCAGCACACAATATTATTGATATGTTATGTATTTGCAATTCATATGTTTACAGGCTTATAAATAACTAGGTGTACTATAAAGACATACATATTAATGAATAAGAAGAAAGGAAGACTAAATTACGTCGTGGATTGGATAATGATGGCATGTAGATGAGTGTGTCTATCGAATCACTCTTTATAGTTCCAATTAAATGAATTATTTACTACTAACTTTTTAATATACATAGGCAATAAAGGAGTCTAGACTAGGCACATAGATTTTTAACAGTCTATCCTAACTTTAATACCTATTATAAATGCGAAATTATGTTTGTTTGTTAACTTTTCACGCCTAAACTACTGAACCGATCATCCTGAAATTTTGCATATACGTAACGTACGTTTTGCGTTTCTGTACGTTGTACAGAAACGGACATAGGGTACCTTTCATCCCGAAAAAAATTGCTGTTCCCGAGGAAAACAACAATAACTTTATTATAATAATAGATGGTGCACTTATGCGGGTGAAACCGCGGGGCGCTGCTAGTTTACTATAAAAGAGCTTACACATGAGAGAACCTTGGAATTGAAGTTTTCTTAGATTATATTTTCACGTCTTACTTGAATAAGTATGCATTTAATATCTAATAGCAGTAGTCACTGCAGTAATAACAAATTAATTTTTTGGGCCCTGAAGCAGCAATAAAGTAGGTAGTATGTACGTATAAACGTTTCTTCCGTTTAGAACATTTATTATGAAATAGTCTTCTCCTTTATCCAGAGCATGGTTCCATTATGAGAACAGCCGATCTGTTTTGTAAAGATCTCGCCGTGAAAAATTAAGTAATGTGAACTGTCAATACGAGTAGTGTTAGTCCCTAGCATTAAGTGACAGCTTACCTCAAACTCACTTCACTTAATATTTCACGGTGAGTATTTTACAGAATAGTAATACAGAGCAACGCAATGCGAGCAGCTCCGCGGAACATCAACCCTTGCTTGTAACACTCACCCGCAGCTGAGCACGCGAAGCACGCGGCCAGCGCTAGCAGCGCTCCCGCCGCTCGCCGATCCATCTGACCCCGTCCTCTGCAACAACACAATACAATCAATTACTGTCGCGTCCTATCATCTCCACCACTCTCATCACAATCACATTATGGGGATTAGGGATTATAGTTCGATTCAATTTCATGCGTCTACGACAACACAAAATAAACAGCGCTCCGATAATAGAGATACGTCAACTTATATTTAGTTAGAGTATGCCAAATCGTAAAAGCACCGATTTTCTAAAAAACAGCTTCCCATAGTTAAAAGAATTTTATTTTTCGTACAAGAACAAGGTAACAGCCGGAGCAAAGATGCCTAATGACGCGGAAAAAAACAATTATTTTATCTCCATACCGCGGACTACCTATAAAAACGATGGTGGAACAAACAATTCGGACTGCAGACACATTTAATTTGCTTTTTGCTTTACGCTAAAGGTTTTCAGTTGGATAGATAGAGCGCGTAACTGATCCACTTATGATTAGATACAGGTTATGTAAGGGGGTATAAAATGTAATATGATCGGTATGCAATAACAATCACAATATAATATTCTCAAGAGAGTCTGTATATTTGCGTATCCGCGTAGCGACGCGTGCTTGAGTGGGAGTAATGTTAGGATCAAGGAACATTATGCATGTTCCAACACTTCCAGCACATACCGACTTATTTTTCCTGATATTCCATGCAAAGTAGTTTCCGTATTTATCGTTTAACTTAGCTTGCCATAAACATAACAATTACAAGAGGTAATGTCAACATTTACCTACATCCTGCTGCTATCTTATCTAAGTTAATAATGACGATCTTATAAAACGCTAATTAAGAATGCTACTTAGTATAGTTGAACGGTACATTTTAGCCCAGAGCTAGGCCAAGGAACGCGGAAACGTGAGGTTCGCACAAAAATGTGCCCATTTAGCTGTGAGTGAATGGGAACTTTAACTGTCCATTCAGAGTGGCTGGAACGACGGCAATTCAAAACAATGTTAGCAGTGGGCAGTTTTAAAGGATTTTCAATGAAATACGACGTATGTGCATATTTCTAGAAACCGCTTGTGAATATTAAATAGCCACTCCTGACACCTCAAAGAACGGTCAACCACCACATATTATGTACTTCATAGGCTTACTGTTATAGCTTCTACGTTCGGTCGCCTACCAATAAAATATAAACCCTTTCTGAATGATTGCTGTGTACCTTTGCGGTTTACGTACTGAACACTCGAAATAATTGTATCAACAACATAATTGGTTTTATTTGTTTAAATCGTCATTTTATATAATTAAGGGTTTTAGGCAAAACATAGATGTGTGGTGAAAGATCGTTCTCAACTAATACAAAAATAACCGTTTATAACAAACGGTAAGGTAAGTATTCGTATTTACGTTCCGCAGCTGAAACCGTCAGTAGGTGTGGAGCAAATTATTGTAACTCCAGAGTCCGTAGTGTAAGGCGAGCGTTACCGCGGGAACGCATCCGCGCCCAACTTCTGCACACAACCATTACACACACACCTACTCATCATTACGTACTACACACTACACCTTACATGCATTTCAACAACCTCCCTTGCCTTCTCTGCCAGTCGTTCGGGAGCTTTCTCTATTTTTTCTTGTCATGAGAGTACCTGTGCAAACACGTGTACCTACAATGTATATGTGATTACGTAAGTGTCTCTCATAAAGGTTCCTTAGATAATAGCTCTTTGTCTTCTCGTATTTTTGTTTAAAAATCTTTTTAGGCGACTTTATTTCCATCAAATTATAAAGTACCCTCTTAGTAAAAGGTGCGCAAATATCTATAGATATAATCTATATGGTTATTGTAGGGGTCCCTCCGTCTAGACACTCTATGCAAGTCACCTCCGCAGCTCCGTCGAGAGGGTGAGGGTGCGGAGAGTTCACCACTATCTATTTATTTGCTTTACTAAAATACCACGTGTTCCGGACGTTGAGAGCCATTCACATTGTCGTGTTGATATCTTTTTTCGTCATTTTTTCTGACTATGTCAGTTCGTAAATAGCGTCACAAAATGCCTCGTACTATCTGACGATCATTATCATGTAATGTATGCGAGCAGGTACCGAAATAATTAACTCCAAGCTAATGTTGTGATTACGAATATTTGTGTCGGGGAGCCCCAGTTCTTTCATCGTACACAATAGGAACCCACTTCTCAAGCATAATTTGGCATACCGTTTTTTCCAGCAGTATGACGTCAAAAGTAACAGTTAATCCGATTAAAATAAACCTGAATTTAAAACGCAGTCAGTTGGAAAGCCACAAAATATGTGCCGCACTTAATTGTTATTGTGAACTCGTAACTGTAGAGCTTGAGACGAGTGGTTACGCCGTCATTGATCAAGCGCACTCATCTACAACGCTTCAAGAGCTACGCGGCGCTACGCGATCTGAAGCCTACGCTTCTTGTTAGTTTGTGAACACTCTTACTGTGTCTAGTATTTCTAATTGTTATTCTAAAGAAATATAGATAGCAGACGGTGTATAACTGTATAATGTTCTTGTTTATTATTGAATTGTATATATTTATATTAGATACCTCTCATATATAGGGGAAAGCCTTCACAATATAAAATATTACTTAAGCCTTTGTAAAATAGATTTCTCATTGCAAATGTGATAGTAATAAGGAATGCTACGGATTGTGCACTATTATTATGGTGGGAATAAGTAAAGTGATTGAATCAGATCAGAAGGGCGTATTGGGCATACGGCGGCGATTGGGCGCGGAGCGGCATGTCCACGTTGCGATGTTGCCCAACACATAATTTCGGAACATTGCAACCGCAGCGAGCATTGACACCAATTTCTTGAACATTGAACAACTGCTTTGAAATCGGGAATCTTATACATTATTATTTAAACTTAAAATGATTATGTGGATGATAATAATTTAGTTATTTTATTGCCCGATTAGATCAGATTTTGTAAAATTCAGTTGCAGTGGAATAAATTACTTAATATTTTGGTTCGACTGTGGCCGGGACATTTATTACTTACATATTTTATATAAGTAGGTATTCTGAGCCATAAATGTCACCAACGAAATACGTTTAAATCTCTTATTATTTCTTGATATTATGTGGAATTCTCGGTAGCTATTGATTTGACTTGTACCTACCTATCCCCGAAAAGAAAAAGTTCTATGAATTATGAAAATGCAAGAGATGATCTAAGCATTATATTTGTCCATAAAAGTGGTAAGCTAGACCCGGATCGTATAGTAAGAGGCAACGTACTAGATGCGAGCCGCGATGACCGGTGGGTCACTCGGCAGGAGGGCACAGAGTCACGGCAATCCCGCCTCCTCCGCGAATGCTGCGCGCGTACCATACAACTTTTATATTCTCGGTTTAGATAGCAATCTAAAACCTGTGCATGTAAAATTATATTGTAGAATAGCTGTATCGATTTGTAAGTTCTCACAGGACGTTCTCACAGGTCTAGCGTTCAAGCGCAGCCACATATTCGCGAAGCACTCAGTTATCCAAGGCGCGCGCGCCGTTCGCACAATGCGCGCACGTACGCGTGTCGCGATTATCGGTCGTCGTAAATTACAAGTGATTAGCATAGAAGTCGTGTACACGGCGACGGAGCGACGTTATTAGATTCGGCTACAAGCGACACTGCGTCATTATTAGGCGATAATTGTCACTGAAATGTAGCGGTCGATTAACGGCAGACGCGGGCAACCACGTCCATACTAAGTAGCTGCATGCCCACCTCGCATACCGCATGTAATGTACTAAATCGTTTATGGCAATTATTTTATAGTTGTCGTGAATGAATTCATGGGAAGTATAAAATAATTGTCATAAACGCCTTAATACACAGTATGCTTTCCAAATATTTTCAATAAATAATATCAAACAACCTCTACTGACTTAATACGGATCATATTATACCGTTGAGCAGATAATAATAATCGAAAAAGGACAGGTCTATCCTCTTTACAAAAGGAGAAGCACAGTGTAGTGGAAGTAACTCAACGTGGCAGGGTTTGTGTGCCTCAAGGGAACGGGAGGAAGATAGCAAATATTAGTTTCCTTCATGAGGTACTCGCGGTTCGTTGACCCGCGCAAATTTTGTGCCAGGAGATACCTACACATAAGTATAAACTATCTAGACCGCTTCATCAAGTTCATCAACATATAACAGCGCTTTTTTGGTACACTAAATAAGTTAACGATATGGAACTATTAGTTTTGCGAAAGAAAAGATCTAAAGTAAGTAGTATGTTTTTATTTTTGAGGGTACGATGATGAAGAGGAACAGAACAAGAAGAGTTAAATTCGTTTCAGTCGCATTCGCAAGAAAAAAATAATGACCCATTTAGAGACATCATTAAACATGCCAAATCAATATCGCGTTATTACTGCAAAAGGATATTTTTAACAACTCAAATAACTTGAACATGTCAGATCTATGCAAGGATTGGAGGGAAAGCTAATTTAATAGAATATGGGATCGTGCACGGAGGCACGCATTCATCGCTAACGTAGTCCGAATAATTTAGGTAAATCCGCTCTAGACGTCTGCGTCACCGTTACACTCGCGTTGACATTCCACTCAGGCGCTCCTACGAATTATCTTATTTCCATGCTATTCCGTGATTTCGATTCGATCTACAAGAAATATCCATCTATTTTGTGTGATTTTTTCCCTATCATTATTTCAAAACGCATTCAGGCAACGGTCCCGAGATGGTGCGACGACATAAAACCTGCAAAATGTGTTCCTAAGATTTATTTTACGATGAAAGCTCACTTTCAATGTATCAAAGACCATCAAAGCTCAAAATTCTTAAGTACATTCTATGTATGTGTGCCCGAAGAAAGCCACCGTTAGTGTGAGTGGCTGTTGCTAGGCATACCTAGCTTGAATTCGCGATTGTTGGTCCGCGGCCGCGTCGCTCACACGATGAGCGTTGCCCCCGTACGTCGCCTGCTGCTTACTTAGCTATAACTCCGCTCAGCTACGTTCCAGGTTGCCGTTTACTGACACCTCTCACGGTGAACTATATACATTGTGTTCAGTAATGTAATTAAGTACAGTGTACCTTTATGAAAAAAAGCCTTGGGGAAGATTGGTGTCTTACACAACCGTTTTTTAATATTTATAAGATTTGTTTTCGCATATATTTAGAGTAACAAAGATGGTTATTGTTTAAGATGTATAACGATGAAAGAAAAGAGTGCGTTATAAGTGATGAGATGTCGATGCACCCTCCGACACCGCACGCAGCCCTACGCGCCGCCCAGCGACCGCTCTCTGACGCTCGCTATTAGGGCGACCGCTGACCCGTGCTAGTCCGCACCCCTAACACGTACGAGGAAACCATGTGTGTCTCATTGCCCACTAAATCAGTGACCTTTGAGTTCCGTATCCTTTTTATGTGCAGATATAATTGAATTCAGCTAAACTTTTACGACATCGGCGCTCGGGGTGTGTGGGCTCTACTCTATGGCCGTGTGGGACATAACAGTTAGGCTCTCGGACCAGGAAGTGAGCGCCCTCGGCATGATGTCTATTGACTTGTATTCGCAGCCATGTTCGAATGCTTCGTGTCGAACACTGTTTACGAGCGTCTGGCGATAGCTGACCGACCGGCCAGTCATTACCGGCCATATCTCTATGTAAGGAATGAATGGCAAGTACTTACAAACGAACCTCAGAGTTTAGCTTTAAACGAGTGAGCACAGGCACGTAGTACGGTTTAAAGTCTTCGGATATTTCCCCGTTAACTGTTTTACGGCTTGAAACATGATTTTCAAGAAAACCTTGACAGCTTTTGTTTTGTTTAGACGAAACACTTGTTTCAATCTACTGAGACTAACAACATGATATAGTTACCTAACCTACGCGAGCGTTCCTAACCTCGTCACGAAACCCTTATGAAGTGCCAGGAATGCACTAGTATAAACTTACTTATCTAACGCGCACCGAGGTGGCTACAAAAATAACAATAATAGCTATAGGGTTCCTGTTTTCGCTGTGGAACTGCATTGTGGAGAACTGGTTATTGCACAAAAACGATAATAAAGAGCCCTAGACATGAAATATTTATACATCGCATTATCATATTACACGGGAATCGTGGTCATCGTTTAGAAAATTATGCTATTCGTTTTCACTTGGAAACCACATCAACAGGGCAAAAAATTGCATCTGAATAAAAAACTTTACTGAGGTGAAGCTAGCAAAGGGGAACGTGACCCTCGTCCCGTTTCTTCACTTGGATAATTATCATACATGTACATGATAGCAAAAGCTGGGCAAGCAATTACACATGTATGATAGTTTAGAACTGTGGGAGTGTAGTTACGCTGTAATACACTTTGTGAGAAAAAGATTGGCATAGAATAATTATGATAGCGGGTGAAATTATTCGATTCACGAACTCGGCGGTTCGAAACCATGACCTTAAATACATCGAGGCTGATATTTCGAGCTCTACTATGTTATACGTATTGAGATGCGCGATCAATTTGAATGAATTACCCTTCAGCACAGCACGGCCGGGGTCAAGTAATGCGTGCGGCACCGACCCACATTTGAAGGATTACAAGTAGCTGCCGAGAAAATTTACCGCTAACATTGCCATATAAGCTGTATGAATTTTAGGTCGGTACAAGCATAGCATGCTCTTGCGCCGACATCTGCGCAAATATTGATTTAGTAAGTGGGAGCCACAATGGCGGCGGCGGTCGGCCGCTTGCGCCCAGCGCTGCGCCCGCGCCGGCCACCTTCCTCCTAAAGTCATTCTTTCACCAACATATAACTGAGATAATCAATGTTAAGTAAATAATCATTGATTTTTCTCACGGTTTGTTCACTTGCGGGATACCTTATATAATATTTATTCAAGGGTCAAGAGCTTATTTTTACAGCGGAACAAGTATTGCCGGAGACGTAGTCACAGTTATTTACTGTAAGTAGGTGGTTATATCTAAATCCAATATATTTTTAAGAAATATTCAATTTGAATTTATCACAAAACGAGCCGAGGCTGAATCAAAATCGGTACAATGACCGCGTCCGGAGACCACCGTGAGGATCGTGTTTACCCGTCGATTATATAGTTGCAGCCATTTCAGACGCTTTGAGTCATCACTTAACAATATATCGATCGAATTCACTTAAAAAGCTGTTAACTTTGGGTTACTTGACTTCCGTAAACTTAATTTTGAATGTTCAAAATCTTACAAAGCTGAATACCTATTCGTTGAAATCTTACAAATCTAAGGTTTCCTCATAAAGTGTGGCAACAAACTTGCGAGGCTCACATTAAATGTTTACCATCAAGAGAACATGAAAAACTCAGTCCAATGCAGGAAATTAGCTTGTTTTACTTGCACGGGCCCGAAATTGAGGCAGTTTAGTACCGTTACAGCGATGCCACAGTTTTTAAATAACCACTTACTGAGACGATGTGCATTTATGTGTAATAAGTGTTATTTTTCAGACGTATAAACGAGAAACTGCCAATGTAATAAAATTGAATTGCTGTACTCGGTAAATGTTATTCGTAAAAAATGTTGGCATAAAAAGATAACACGTTATATTATATTTTTAAGCTAGTATCAAAAGCTGCAGTTATATTTTAACTGTTTTTATTCGTGAATTAAATACATTTGTTGGCCAAATAAAGGGTATAACAACAACCTGCGGGGCTCCGCCCGTATATCTCAATTGTTCTGAACCAAACTGTTATCACAGTTTCTTTTGTTGACCTCTTGTCATTTAAAAGTGGCAGACAGACGTCTGTTCACAAATAAATATACATTTGATTAATTAAGTTAATATAATTCGACAATGCGGGCCTGATATTTTCGCAAAAGAGAGCTTTGCAGTTTTCAGCTTTTCAAAAACAAGATGGCTGTAATTACCAAGATTTCAGAAATGGGAGTATTTTAACTACGCTGTAGATTGAATATGATTTCTCAGGGATAAAACACATTTACAACATCAAAACCACACTCTGTTTCCAGGTTAGGTACCTTCGTTATCGTATCGAGAGTAGATATTGATTACGCTTTTCCCGAAGTTAATCACCGTAATTTAAAAATGTATGCAAGTATAATAACAATATTATTTACTTATTAGATTTAAAGTGATTGATTGGCTACTAAAATAAAAGAAATCAAAGTAAGGAAGCGTATAAAAGATTACGTCAGTTCTATAGTTATCAAAGGTCCATAATCACCATCAGGCATGATGATTTTTTTCAAATCTTATAAGAACAGCGATGTTCGTGATTAGCTCAGCATCAAGATATTGAATGAATACTTCTAAAAATTATCATTATTGGCATGGAAAAAACAGACGTGAAAAAAAAGCCTATGTTCTTTCAAGGTGAAGATGTCGGCGCACGAATGTTTAAAAGCAAATTCAGGGAAGCGCCACGAATCAGGAAATACTACGCCACAAATAATCCTAATAACCTAATGATCATTTCGACGCGTAGACACGGAGCTACGTAAATAAATAAACATGACAACTATTGTCACTCCGACAGATACATTAAACGTTGTTTATTTGGTGAATTACTTTGATTACGATTTTATGTACAGAGGTAATGGCGAGATGCTGTACTTAAATATTTTAAAAGGATAGGGGTTCTCCTCGCGCTATTGACTGTGCCTTTAACTTCATGTTACTCAGATCGTTTTAGGATATTAAGTAATTTCTTCTAGTACCTAGGGGCGTCCATAAATTACGTGAGGTGTTTTTTTTTAATTTTTTGTCCCTCCCTCCCCCCTGGTGAGATGTCGTGAGATTTTATTCAACCTCCTCCCCCATCCACCAATCTCACGTGAGAATTTTCAATATGTGGCTTTCTTACGTAAACGCGTTGGATTGTTATTGTAAAAAGAAAAATAAAATTTGCTTCGTGCCCACTCAGCTCGTACGCTCTCGTTCATCGAGTCGCGCGTTCGGCTCACAGTGGCGCGAAAACAAAGAACGGGCTACACTGTACCGTAAATTCAGATTAAATTGAGCTATTTGGTATAAAACAAATATGGTGGTTTGACAGTCAGTAGATGACTATAACGTCGAAGTATGAATGAAATTATTTTCTTTCGAACGAATTAGCGAATGATCTTAATCGTATTACGATATACGCTTAAGATTAAATCTTAAGCATGTACTATCTGGATTAAATAGACCAAAATAGTATAATTTTTTTTTTGTTTCAATCAGAAAAAAAATTGCGTGATATTTGCCGAGACCAACGTAAGATTAGATGAGATTTGACTCGACCCCCCCCCCCCTCCCTTAAACATCTCACGTAATTTATGGACGCCCCCCTATAGATAGTTTAACTGGGTAAATGTATTCGTGGATTTTATGTCAAATAGCTTGCAGTAATAGCATATTGTGCTAGCCCGCATAATACAAAAATACAATCTTTACGTTAGAAACTGTTCATCTCGAGAATTTGCTATAGATTTTTCGGTATTCATTTCCTTTGGGCATTCTTCTAATGTGAATAATTCATGTGGGGCCTTCGTTGACATATTACTTCCGAAGCCCTCTCAAGATTAAAGGAAAACAAAGTGGGTAGGTAGGTGTACTTGATGCAAATTGTTAGAGGGTGAATATATCTCATTCTAAAAATACGATTTAAAATACTTTTACACCTTACTTATTTATTCCTATTTGCTGCTTTTTTGCTTCAGCGCAAAAACTACTGAACTGTTTCGATCGGATCAACATAAACACAGCCTAGAATCCACTTAAGCGTGAGTAAGTAAAAAATGCTAATTTATCGAGATCGTGAACACTGTACGCCATGTTTAGCTTTTGTGAATATGAAACGGTTTAGATTTATATTTTATTCTATTTAGAAGTGAACCGCGGGAAAATGTTTGCGTGCCATAAAAATGTAATGGCTCTAAGTTGAACATATAAAAATGTGAAAAAGTTTTGGCGCTGAGAGGCGCTTGCGAGTCGACGACGCTGGTGGCGCGGCGGCGCGCGGCGGCGGGCGGCCGAGCGCGGCGGAGCTGCAGCGCCTTACCCACTCGTAGGACAATGACATCGCACGTTCCGCACCATAAAACAACCTGGACATTATGAAGTGTTGCCTGAGCCTTTTTATTAGCGTAAAAATGTAGACACTGCTTATAATTGCTTCATTAAAACTTCCATGCTAGTTTTGCAAACGCTCAACTATTTCAGAACATTCAACAATGATACACAGAATTTACGGTATTCATATCAATGACACAAAGATAAATAAAACTTCAAAAAGAATCTTGTTTGTTGGTCACGAGAAGAGGTAAAGGTTCTTTGAAATGTAAGACGTGAAGTACCAGTTTATATTTTAAAGGCGTTCGATCTTCCATTGCAATGGCACAACGATTTTCCTCTTTTGTCATTGCCATGTTGACCTCTACATACCTCCCAAAAACCGCTGTGAAATTCAAATCCTTTTGATCGTCAATTTTTTTAAATATTTCACATGAAACTTCAAAACGACTGGTGTTTGAACATAAACAATGAACTGTTAGTCGAGGAGTCATTCTCTCACACTTTAGATCGACACGCAAGGGTTGCGGCCACTACACTGTTCCATGAGCAATAGACAAACCTTAAACCTCTTATATCGGTCGGTATTTAACTAATTGGTAAAAGACCTATTCAAACAATACATGGGAATTTTTACTCAGTAAATGGTAAAGTGGACATGTCTATTTGTCTTGTTGTTTAGAGTGTGGGTGCCATGAGCGTGGGCACCGAGCAGATACTCTTTAGGGAAGGTAGCTAAATGCATCGCTTTACCCGAGACCAGCCGGAATATCGACACGATAAATTTAAGCTCTGGTTATAAATTTTGTCAGTAGTATACGTCTACTCCATTCTTTATTGGTACGTGAATGGCAATACTTGTGGGAGAGTGCGAAATGTGGAAATGAAATGAGCAGTCTAGCACTGATATTATCATATCTTATTGTTAGACCCACTTAATGTCTGCCTGACAAAGTTCGACGAAGCAAAGGGCTCTTTTTACGTTATTATAAATCGTAATTTTGTTGGAATTCCAACCAAAGAAAGGAAGGGGAATTATTGTGCGTATAATTTTTACACTGAAGTAATTAATTGAATTTAAAAATTGCTAATTCAAATGAAAAAGTGAAATCATACCTAATGGAGTACAATCTGACATTTATAATAATTTGTTTTAATATACAAGTGACACGAATCACTGATCAAATCAATAGAAATTAAAGAGAGAGTCCTTTGGTTAAAATGGCGCCTAGTTCAACACAGTTGCACAAAAGCTTAAGGCTTGATCTCAATAACATAGCCGCAGGGCAACACCTCATTGAACCACTAAATTTAGCACAGTGACGTCAATACTTTCACGCCTTATATGAGATTGATTGGCATGGAAATAGATAACTATTACCTATTGTAAGTAATATAAAAACTTGGTGCCGGCAAAAAACTTGGGCTAAATAACATCATAACCTACATTCCGATTGGTCGCACCGAGCACCAAGCGAAGTGTTAACACTGAATGTGAATTTTAAACAGACTTGGTTTAGGGCCATATTCGTGTGTTTCTCTTTTATCGGTCATTGTGACTGGCATCGCGGCTTGGTTATATTCTGATATTGATATTCAGACGGCGACGCGACGCGAGGTTTCTTACACACTTGCACCAGTGCTATGTACATCGGAAACCAATAACCATCCCGTATTAGAACAATACTTTCATTATGCGTTTACACGGCACGTGATATGTCGGCAAGGTGCACGGATATTTGCGAATTTGCAAATCTAATTAAAACCACACCTAACATAGATATACAATCAATTGGTTGTACGTATCAGTACAACAATGAAAAAATGATTAAATGAAAACCTCAGACGGTGAATTTTACAATAAACAAAATCACGAAGTACACGCTTTGATTATTGCATAATAGTACACGAGAGCTGTCTATTGTTGTTAAATCTCCTTAAATATACCATGAAATAAAAGTCACGTCACAGAATTACAATATAACAAGTGAAACAGAAACGGTTTACGAGCTTTTTTGCGACATTTTTGTGGTCCGGTAACGGTTTCAGCTCCTACACCGGCGACGACGTTGGCGCGGCTGGACGGACGCACTGCGCTCGAGCCGACCACCGAGATTCGATGCCATCTACAAAGCTGCCGCGCTCTGGACACACCACTTCGTTTTCTAATAGCCAGATTGATGTCATTGTGCCACAATTAAATTCTTTTCATGATTTGTAGAGCAACGAAGATTCTATAACTGTCATTAATGATACGGTCCATGTGTTAAGCACCCTACACTAAGAAAATAAACGTCGAGTAAAGATCGTGAGGTATCGATCCACCGCAGTCATTAAACCACTGGCTATTCCGCTCCATTGTGGCTTTCGATTCTTACGAGTCTATAAACCTATATAAAGTGGAGGTATGTGGGTAAATATTAAATGTGAATGGCAACACATGTGCGTCGAGTGTGGCAGGTTGCGCGGGTCAATGGCACCTGCGAGGCCCAGATTCAGTTCCCCATAAGTTGCCATTTTCTCAGGAAGCGGCGGCGGCGCGTGGCACGCAGCTCTGTCGACGACGACGCCGCGAGCGCATTCTGTCACGGCGGACTGCGCGCGCGCATATTGACGCGCGCTTTCATTAATGCGGAGTCACTGGAGTCGCCAAAGACGTTGCTAACTTTTAAGGATGCTTGAGTTTATAGCTGCCTTCCATATAACGGCTTTGTTTCAGAATGGATGAGGAGAATTACCGTAAGCTATATTCTACTGGCTCAGTTTCGGATTCTAACACGGTTTGGTAGGTATGTAAGTAATTAGTGTAGCCACCTTTGTTAAAATCCATGAACTTAAAGTGTTAGAATTTGTATTGTTTTTATCGTTGCTAAAAAAGTGTAGTTAACATCACGGTCATTAGGTAGGTATATTTAAAGGAGGAGCGTCATCCAGTCGTTTAGCTCCCGTCAACTAGGCGTATTTCCGCGCTCTAAGTGCTAAACACTAAACAAAAGAATCGGAAGCTCGCCGGCCTTGTAGGTACCATCATCAATGATTGCGGCTATTTACTTTTGATTTGCCATTTAATTTTTGTTCGTCACGTATGCAAAATCATTTTTATTTATTTGTTTCCTTTGTACGTTTAAAACATTGCTGAATTTACGAAAAGTTATTATGGTTGACATATTATTTAAATATAGCAGCTGTCGGAAGACCACACAATACTTAATGACTGATCTTTCAACGCGGTAACTTGGTCCTGTATGAAATTATTTGACTATGGCGTAGCGCTAAATTAATACCTACAGAGCAATTTTTGAATACCTGGTAACATAATTGATCAACAAGTTTAAAATATCGTACACATTACAAAAAATTATATTGCTTAAAAAAAACAAACGAATGTTAAGTAAATTATGAAATAATTAACTGCACTTTCGCAAAAATCTCTTGGTATTACGTTTACAGGGGCACATTTAAGTTTTCTGCGCTTAGAATCAAGCACTGACCCGTAACAAGATGAGCTGTCCGCCGGAAATGACAGAAAAAGAGAAAAAGTTTGCTAACAATGGGTAAGCTGACAGTATATACAAAGTGACCAGAGCGGTACTTAAGGTGCGAAAAAACTTTTGGTTCCGAAACTCCGTTTTTTCACGCAGCATATAAATGGGGTCTGTTTTCAAAAGAACAGGAAGAAGAATTGCAAGTAAAGTTGGATGTATATGTAGCTAACCAAAGCACGGATGCCGACGGCGGTGGCGGCGGTGGCGGCGGCGTCGGTAGCGGCACTCGCCAGTCGCGGAACCTTCACCCTGCACTTGAACTCGAGGCGCGCGAGCCCACCCGCGCCGTCCGCCGGCGCAATCAACCGAACCGAAACCGACAATTCGTACACCACATTCACCGACTTACGTTACCAATTTTCGGAAGTAGGCGCAGTACCCTGTATCTACTTATACAATGAGGAAATCCCTAAAGACAAATTCTTTAACTTCAAGGAAAGATAGCCAACAGAGTCTACAGGGAAATATAACATTTGCAACTTCGCACGAGTTTTACTGCGGAAATTTATTGCCCTAAAACTGTTTGCAATAAAATGAACGATCAACTCACAAAAATCT
The DNA here is from genome assembly GCA_927399505.1 of Luperina testacea. Taxonomy (NCBI): domain Eukaryota; kingdom Metazoa; phylum Arthropoda; class Insecta; order Lepidoptera; family Noctuidae; genus Luperina; species Luperina testacea. The sequence continues at coordinate 11,953,376 of OV656758.1, forward strand.
ACGTCGACGACCGGCTGTTGATGTGGTTTTATTATTCCAGCCAGTGTAACTTCTGAGTCAGAATTTGCAGAGGCAACACACTGACCCCGAATAATAAATTTCGCTGCTAAATGAGCCCCGAAGGGGCTGGGACTTCGCAACGAACTCGACTCAAGATAAACATGAGCAATGGGAAACAGTCGTTCGACTTCTTAACTTAGGGAAGACAGATTAAAACATAAATTGTATGAAATAAAAGTATTGGAACTTTGATATAAGAACAAGGAAAATCTAAAACCAAACTGTAGGAGAGACACAATTTGAAAAAAAATCAAATACGATACCTATTGTCTGAATCTAATTGAGTTGAAATAATTAAAAGTGCTATAATATAAAAAGCTCAGAAGGAAAACATGAAAACATAGTTATACAAACTTTTGGTAGAATCAGTTACTATGAATTTTGTGAAGGACTAAAGTAAAGGGTGTCTCGCGCCGAGAGCAAGCGTTTCCTTCTTCAAGTGTACGTGACGTCGAACTCTCCGGAAACTTTTGTTGAGATTAAGGAAGCAAGCCTACTTTTACCATTAATTCTGCATAGTATTATTAACTTTGTCTTATTTGCGTGTTAATTTATTATAATCTTTTTATACGAGTACGATATTAAAAACAGCAACATTAAATATTTCAGATTTTGTTTAAATAATTGTCTTGTTGTGATGTTATTTATATAACTAAATTGTGAAAAATATCCTTTGTATGCAACAACTGCTTGATTTGATTTCAATCTACTTTGTAAGTACAATCGTGAATGATTAGTGGTGGTGACTGTGAAATATTGAATCCGCCACGCTCGTTGTTGTGGCACGCGGCTGTATCCGATTCACTCACGCTGTACATGTATTTCATCTTTATTAAATTATGCCAATTCATATGTCATTAATTATTCAATAAAGTTATATTAAGTAATCTGTCCAAGCAATTATTAAACTAATCATCAAATTTAATATGCAAATTATGTCAGGAATTTACTTATATATGCACAACAATTTTACTTGAAAATATCAGCTCTCTATGAAAAAATGGTAAAAAAAAACTGAACTTTCTTCAAAAAAAACTAACCAAATATTTAAGCAACATTCATAGTTAACAGCGTAGTGTTTTTTTATTCTTCTATTTGATAATGTACCTTCTTTGGAAATAGAATTATTATAAACATACAAATATTCCATAAAGAAATAGGAAAAAAATGCAATTTAAGTTATTTACTATTACTTTATAAAACAATGTTAACTATTAGTAGAAGACACATTTTATTTAAAATGTGTGCCTAACCTTAATGGAAAATGTATCACCTAAAACACACACGGTAATACGCTCTCTGGCCTGAACAGTGGAAAAGCTCACAGACCGGCTTTTTCAGACGCCGCGCTTGTGCGCGCTGCGCATCAATGTAGGTATTACAATCTTTCGCATTTCTTCTTTGAATACTTATTCCAAGTTACTTTTTATTTTATTATTCTAAAAATTATAACTTTAAGATATACTAAAATATTCCTTTTAAAGTTAAAAATATAAAAAAAAAAACAAGAAAACTCACCAGTCTTTCACAATAAATATATTCTCGAACACTAGACGGCCGGCAGGGTATAATTCAAAGTTGTTGATACAGAGTGTGTATCAGTGTCCAGCAGTTTACAGTTAGATCGTATCGTTGCCGGAGCGTGGTGCTATCGGCACGGCCGGGCCGGCACTGACGCGGAGCGGGAGCTCGCCCGATGCCGCCGCTCTCGGAGGCTTCGCGGCGCGAGCTTTCAGACACAAGACCCGCACGCACTGCACACTGCACTCGCCCTCGTCTACCCACGCGTTGCGATTCTCTCGATCGTCTACTGTTCCGAACGCCCGACGCACGTTTGAACTCTTAGCGGCGTCCGCTTTAGCGTATAAATATGAGGTCCGGTGGCGGGGGCCGGCGTCGGAACCCGACGCATCGCGAATCCACATCGGCATAAATTGAAGATGCAGCCGATGTCCTCCCCATTGATTTTATTGCTTATCTATGAGATATAGCCAATTAGCAAAGTTCTCACCACAGTTGTCGTGACCGTTTCCGTAATCAATGCGCATGCGAAATATAAATTATTAGATAACAGATAACGAACATTACTTACATTGTTATGAGTCAATGAGCGTAGTGATTGTTTGTCTTTGACAATCCATGCAGGTATGACAAGAAGCGCACCCTTGTTTGTTAACAAACATTTATCATCAAATCTACTGATAGAAGTACTTAATTATTATTATCCGAAAAATAGATTATGAACAAAATAGTAAACTGCTTCAGCTAGTTTTCTTCGTTTCAACTTATGACAACTCTATGTGAGGCAAATTGAACAATATTTGCAGCTATCACATGCAGTTAATAAATCGTTTTCCAATACTAAAAGTTTGCACCCTGCACCCTCCTTATATAATTCGAGTATAATGGTAATGAGATTTTATGAGATATGATGTGCAGCGAGTGCCGAGTACCCGTCGCGACGCACACATGCAGCTCCACAAGTACCACAACATTCGATATGCATCAACACGTCAATTACCTCATACTTTTTATTCTGTCATATAATTTCATAAAAAGTACCTTCTCAAGGTACCGCATTAAAAATGCAAATAAACTCGTAAAATTAAAGAGTTAATTAATTAAAATAACAACTTCAGCATGTTAATATACTGTTTATAAATTATAATGTAAACTTTGACTGAAGATGTTTTCTTTTGTTTTGATCTATGTTGGACAGGGCAAAATTGTAAATAAATAAAAAATACTAAAGTGTGATGAAACGCTGACAAATAACCGTTCACGAAAATTTATCAAGATAAAGTAGAAGTAGAAAACTGAAAGGACAAACTACGTAGGTACGGTGTCTAATGAAACACGTGTTCTGAATTCACCATGACATAAGAACTAATGCATCTAATTATACAATCAATTTCTGAGGATTATATAACAGCGTTAATAATAAGTTAAGTTATGGAAATAGAAATATTTATTTACCTAATATTGTCGTTCTTTTGTATGCTATTTATAAACTGAAATGACAGTGTTTCGTTGTTGTATAATGTTCATAATAAGCTTTTCAATAATGCCTCTTAAATTATTTCAGAACTGTAAATAAATTTTGATCTAAATATTTTAATTTAATTTGATAAGGTAGGTACTATATTTTAACCTAAATTTTATTGTAAGTAATTTGCCAATGGCGGTGATTCCAAACAATATAGCCAGTAATGTTCTTGAATTGTTAGCACAGGTGATTGTTTCTAGATCTGTCACCTTCTGGGGAAATCAAGTAACAGAAGCGTCACATCGTGTACACTTTCGATCAATGTAACACAATAAAATTATCGGAGCGATTGTTATGCTCACTTGATTTTCAAACAAGTTGCACATAATTATGATGTTTATTTCATCTTTGTATAAGACTTCTAAATATTTGAGTACCTACCTTCTTCGGAGAAATAAACGCGACAATGCTCTACATATCATTTTGTACTTACTTTTAATAATCTATACTTCCATACTAATATAATAAATTCGAAAGTAACTCTGTCTATCTGTCTGTCTGTATGTTACCTTTTCATACCTAAACCACTGAACGGATTTCGATAAAATTTGGCAGAGAGATAGATTGCATCCCGGGGAAGGACATAGGATAGTTTTTTTCCCGATATTCCCACGGGATCGACACTTATGCGATCTGTGACTCACGTGACGATCACTGATCAGTGAACATATTATGTTTGTCATAATATGAAGTTGTACCTAAAGCTCTGTCATCGCCTGCATTTCAGCAGAATGGTTGGTGGTCAATCAGACATCCGACGTTATTTCCCGTGTAAACTGTTAGGTAATAAATGTTTAATTGCATTGCTATTCCATACTAGTAGGCGTCGGTCAACATCACGGTATTTTACAAAATTGTCCGGATCAATCTGTAATTTCGAAGTAAATAATGCTAGGAGACTAGAAGAGAAATGTTTCTTTAATTAAGACATTTATATTTTCCGGAAGGACACTAATTAATTCCTTCAAATTCCTTGTTAAGTATTGACATCGTTATCGAATTTAAATAACTTGATCCAGCCTTACAACTAGCCACTAAACACTATAATTTAACGATCAATAAACATAAGGAATCACAAATCAGATTATTAACTGTAATCAATGTGTTGGAGCGTTTTTATATATATATTAAATAAATAAACACGAAAATATTTCAATGTATTACTGCAAAATATCAATAAATTAATATGCATCCACTTGATACAAGCTGACCAAATTATAAATAATCCCTAGTGTTTCAAATATCATTCACAAAGCCGACGGTCACTTCAAGAATGACTCAAACCCAAAAGTAACACTCGTATGCTCATAATCAGGGAATTCAACAAAAACATATCGTGTGTAAGCTACTTACACTCTCGTCATAATAGCTAGAGTCAACGGAGGGAAATGGAGTAGAATGGAGGCAGCAGGCGCGAACCAGCCAGCTATCTACATGTGCGGTATCTATTACGACTACATCTACATAATATCGGTATTATTATCCTTAACGGGTTAAACTGTTATATTTAGTGCCAAAGCTCTACTTGGCACCAAACATGGACACTTGGAAGAGGATAAAATTTCAGTATATGGTGATTTCGCCAGATTTTATCATATAGATACTGTACCTATGTACTGATAAATTTCCCTATCTTATTCTAGTGTAGTGATCTAGAATTCACAGGTGGTTGATATTTTCTTTTCGAAGTAAAGGTGCTGCTATTGTATAAGTATATACGTACATACCTAACTCAAGCTTCATTGCCGGGTTGCACATTGGACACCTCGTTTATGCTGTTACCCATGCAATAATAGACTAATTACCGTTTTGAACATGAATTTGAAACTGCATGTACGTCCTGTGTATATTAATAACAACATGTTTTTCTTCTCAGAACGAGATATAGTTAGTGTCGAATCTGCTAAGGCCAGTGACACTACGTAGCGCCACTTTTTATATTAATTAAAGCGCTCTCAATCCTAACATAACGGCCGCAAACATTACTATGCTAATTTATTATTAGGGTATTTTCTTGGCATCCGCAATGTGACATACATTTTTTTTTAAGACTTAACTGTAGCGGAAATATGATTGATAGTTGACCGTTCAAGTACGCTTCAGTCGCCCATAGCTCTGCATGCTCATTCTGTGTGCAAATCTTAATCTGTGTGCCAAATCATAGAGGGACAGCTGAATAATCAAAATATTTATTAGATGGCCAAACACACGACATCTTATCTGTATGATTTAGAAATGTAATTTATTATGCGATAGCGACTGACTTATTTATTCCGAGATACATTCGCGATACTAAGCTCTACTAGGTATAGATTCAAAGCCCACATCTTAAAAAACAGGACAGAATAAGTGCAAACACAATTTACAATATTTTATGTAACCTAATTCCTCCAGCTATAACCCAGGTAAAAAAAGTAAAAACGCGAGGCTCCTAAAGCCTCTTGTAGAGGCTCATAAATACGCCACCCCATGCTTGTGTAACTTTATAAAAATGTGCATACGTATGGAAGCCGCAGTATTATGTTCATCATAAGCGCCACCTGCTTGAAGACAATCATTTCGGGCGTGTGTTCGGGCGGATATGAGTCGAATAAAGAATCGCGATGTGTGCAGATTTCACGGGTGTAGTGGTAGCTATTCGTAGGAAGCGACTATTGATTTTGTCCACCCCAGACCGCACAGCCGCCGAACTGCATCCAGTTCCGCTGCCTAACACTTAATACCCATCTATTATTATCAATTTATTGACTGCTTCCATAATATTAGTTTCATAGTACCAGACGGTAAGTCATTTACAATGTAGGGAATGTTGTTAAGCTTACGGGGAGCAGTATTTGGTTTATTGAAAGTGTATTCGTGTTTTAGTAATAGCTGTATTTTTTTAAATTTATAAGTTGTAATGGATAAACATTTTATAAACTTATAATAAACATATCAAATTAAGTAGGTGAGTGTAGGTAGGTACCTAAGATAGGTACCAAGTATTTGTTACGGAATAGGTTAAAAGCTCGAGTGACCCAAGGTTACCCGAGTTATTTTAGTAAAAGCTTTAGATCTTTGGGGTGAAATGAAGATATCTCAATATATAATACAGTGTCTCGTCTGTTGCTACAATCTATAGGTAGTTATGTATATGTATTAAGTAACTGTTGCTTCAGATACATACCTGCTGTCACAGGAATTCGGGGTGACGGATCACCCCTAAATCCTTTAATTACCTTGTGGTTACCTTGGGCTATTTGCAACTAAATTAAGCGGATTGCTTCCCAGGATATTAGGATATTGTTCAATTTATTTCATCGTACCTACATTTTTTCATGGTAAAGTTTCGATTTCGTAAGTTTCGTTCTGAGCTTAATTTAATTTGTAACACAACCAATTTCGTGGAACGTATGTCTGGGGGACCGTAAGTATAAAGGATGCTGACGTTAAGTGTCAGCGCGATAGGTACCTAATGCTGGCGGTAGGTATGTGTATGTATTGTATGTGTGTGTGAAAATTTGGTTTCATTTTCCTTTATTCTCCATTTTCTTATGTACGTATGTAGTAGGTACCCTTTGAATCCACACAATCATAAAGCTTGTGTGAGCTATTATTATACTACACTACTAATACAGTAATATAAACAGATAGTTGGCAGGTACTTGAAGCAGGCACTTAAAAAATATAAATAAGAATAAGCATAAGCCATAGGCATTATTATAGAATAAGCCCAATCATGCCACCGTATAGAACCCCAAACTAAAACCCCTTTTACCTACTTGGAATAAGTCTATAATAGTTACTACGAGGTGCGTCAGGGAAAAAATAACATGTGGGAAATACACATGGAAAGTTGAATTATGTTCAAAAATGTTTATAATATGAGACTCATAATGCCTATTGTCAGAGGTGTGACAAAGAATGCAGCAGCACAACCAAATAAAAATTCTACTGTTAGCCAGACAGGCAGCGGTGGATATATTCTGAGCGGCCTGTGTATTTTACGGTCAAAAACTGAAAAGCTTCTCAGAAATCAGGGTTTTTCAATGTAGTTTAAAAAAAAAACTATGAATTAGGAACAACTCTCTGATGGATGACACCATAAATATCTTTGTTGATCGGTTCACCTTTGAGCAGGTACCTTCTGACCTTATGAATCAGAAATTCTTCAAATTATGTTGCGGACTTTATAGGGACTTTTTGTAGTAGTAAATTGCCTTACTACGCTAGATACGCAGAATTTTATCTTAATCATTATCGTAATTGACAGGCACTCTGTCAATACATCGTCATTATTTATTATTGCCATTTAGCCTATCTTAGCGGGTAAACACATATGCATATTATTGATACCGGGTAAAAAATCTCCTTATTACTGTGTGAGTAATACAAGCAGGTATCTGTAAGTAATACGTCGATTTTCCTCGCTCAGTGCAAAAAGATGGCGTGTATGAAGAGAGTGAGCACTCGAATTCAAGCGGGTCGCCGCGAGCCTTCCACGAATTTCCCGATTATAAAACCGGTCAAGCATGGGAATTGTTCACCGATGTCTCGATGCAACGTGATACGTGTTCGAACTTCGTTTCTGAAAAACAGTTAGCGCATTACCTCCTTATGAAACGGCCTACTACTTCATAAAGCTAGCAAACATTTTTGTTTACACAGTTCATTGAAATAAAATTAGTACATAATTATGTTTGCGTCTTGATACGAGGGCAATGTCACCGCGCACTGTTCCGTTAATCCCAAATGAGATGTTTGTACTCTCCTCCAATCAAATAGGCTTATATTGTCAACAGTTAAGGATGACATAAATTGAATAATAAAAACCTAGCCCAACCTGAGAGTAGCTGGAAATACTGTTTTTGATTTCGTTTTTGTTATCGAATTAGTCATCAACTTACCGTTGAAAACGAGAATTTTATTCTCCTTTAAGAACTTGTCAGTGTTCTACATAACGCTAAATTATAACGGCTTTCCTTATTTTTCAAGCAAAAGTTAATTAATACGTAGATACCCAATTTACAGAATATTCTCACGCTTTGCATACACGATGTAACTTTTGAAACTAGAATACTTTTATTATGACTCATTTAAAGTGTAACACCCGAGTATCTATCGATGTATTAATAGGCCGGCGAAGTCATCTATACGTGCAACATAAATTTTATGGAATCTCCAGATACACTTGCACCTGTACTTAAGTGGAATATGAAACTGCGTACATAAACATCACTCCTGTAAAAAGGTATATGGAGCTTTACGACAATGTATTTATAATGAATATCTTAAGCGAGGGGCATAATGTGTATCGTTAAAAGTTAGATACTTCACAAGCTTTTACCTGTGTAAAATTACATTTTGTAAACAATTTGAACGCAAAAATATTCTTCGGAAATATTCTTATTCTGTGAAGAACCCTTTTTTTTGGGCTTTAGTTGCTAGTAAAAGTACCTACCTATCTAAACATTTTTTTTTTTCAAAACCTATATAGTTAAATGATTTTGAAATGGCAATTTTATGTAAAAACTTGCGGTCAAGTTAAGTTTAAGTATTTGAATAACTTGAAAATACTTCTTAACTTGTTGGGGTTATTAATATTGTCGGTTCGGTATTTTTGAACTTTTCCTGTAGTAGAAACAAACTTGTAAAGTATGTTCAAAAGTAAAGTGTACATGCGGTTAATCTATACTAATAATTAAGCTGAACAGTTTGTTTGTTTGAACGCGCTAGTCTTTGGAACTCATTGTTGGATTTGAAAAAATCTTTTTGTATTTGATAGCCCTATTCTTCTACCACTAAACTTCACATATTCTGTATGTACCTAGCTCTTAGGTACATACAGAATATGTGAAGTTTAGTGGTAGGTACACATGTTTTTTTGTATCGTAAAAACACCCCCAACAGAAGTTAATTTAATAAAAGCTAATCTTTATTAATTGTTAAAAGCGATCAGAATGGTGATGCATTTTAATAAACTTGATCTTATAAGTGATCTTATAATTATCAAAGCAATTTGCCAGAAAAAACCGACAAAATTATTGACTCCACCTAAGACTATAAACTATCTTTCCTGTGTTCTTGTATTACACCGTTCAAAACTCGGTTACCATATCCGAGTTTACGGTATTCTACGGTTTTATACACCTACGTATTCTAAATTAACGATTACTGTCTATGCCGGGTATACTAGTATCCGTTTTATACATTTTACAACATCTACGTTTGTCCTACTTTACATTATTTAATAGTACATTATGATACACGGGTGTAATGATCAATGCACACGCGTTTCATACGATGTTTTTCAACACACTTGCAAGGAAAAAAACAGACTTGTATTGTTATTATAACTTTTATGGAAAATGGCGCACTAGTTTTGTTTTTCCGCGCGCCGTGCTAGCGATGCGCGCGCAGGTGAAAATAAAGGCAATGGCAAAACCGCTAAACAGCCTATATAAAAAATATAATAAACACAAAATAATGTTTACACTGATCGTAGTGTTGTCGTATGTCAAATTAATTATAGTTTAGCTAGTATGGAATTAGAAAGTACCGACTATTGGCATAGAGAAACATACATTCCGGGAGGGACCACGGACAATTTAAGGTAAATAAATTTTAGTTCATTTTGGGACCAAGGACATATCACACTATTTAAAAAAAAACCAGACGGTCTATTCTGTAAAATTTTCACCATGAAAACTTAGGTGAAGTGAGTTTGTTTTTGCTAGGAATTGACACTATTGCCAGCTCACTCCACGCTCACTTCACCTAAGTTTTCACGGTGAGATTTTTACAGAATAGCACCGCTGAAATATGGCCCGCGGATTCCTTTTGGCATGAAGTCTCTTTGATGAGATTTAAAAAGCGCATATCTCCGACTAGTAAATTGTTTTATGTCGCGTTACCGCACTAGTGCGGTAACATAAGTTAAAAAGCACGCGTGTTTAATACACTGCATTATGTGGACCTAAAAGCGGTTCATTAAGAGCCACTTTACGAGCAAGTGAGTTGAAAATGTTATTTAAATAGAGTCATAAAAACTTTTATTGTGCCTATGACAAACGAATTATCAAAACTAAAACATATCATATTAAGAGTGTAGATAAGGTTATCTTCATTCTAATTGATTTGAATTCATTAATAATCAGTTCATTAATAATAGATATGTACCTAAAGTATTTGGCAAAATCTGTGTTTTTTGGGAAATTAGTTGATTTTTGTTGATTTCTATTACGAATTATTGGTATTCAATACTACATTATTAAAGTCCATTTACTGAGATATCACTCGAAGATTCGGGAAATCGGATTTACTACTTTTATATACTTACGAAGTTTATTTATGCGGTTCTTGTCACGTAGGTTCTCCCTATAAATAGACGATAGAAAACCTGCCGGGGCAAATCTCTCGAAAAATATTAAGACTGTTTCCAAAATATAAAATGAACATCATCACACATAGACAGGACTGCAATTTAATGAAGAATATTCAATTATCTCAAGATATTTAAGTAACTAGTACTGTACTTTATACAGGCATGGGATAAGATGTCTTAAGTTTTTATTATGGATGTAGTTGGTATATTGCAGGGAGCAGTCTGGGCGAGGCGCGGCGCCGGCGACGATTCTCGTTTGCGCGATGGCTATCAGAAGCGCAATCCCCTACCTATTCCTCGCAGTGCTAATCAATGAATAATTACTCTGTTTAAGGGGCACCTCTATAAATAGCCGGCTGGAGCGCTGACCTGGAGCGACGGGTTAGTCCGGCCTGACAGCCGCGGACACTCGCAGCAGCCTCGCTCGCCGCACCCCCCGCGCTCGCCGCACCACACCCTCCGCCGCTGCCGCGCACAGGGCTGCCTCCACCACTAAGCTTTTCCATAGCTCTGAGGAAATGTAACCACTTATCGAGTGTTTCTCTTCGCTATTCATTATAATTGTGACAAGTTTAATAAGTCGCCAGATTCTCTCCGCCTAACATGGGAGATGATTCATTGCTCACATATTGATAAGCCTCTTTTCGAATCGATTAGTTTCCAGGCGCCTTCTAATTGCATGGCCGTGTCTTCCAGCGGGTGCAGCCCTACGCCGTCGCCGCTCTACTCGACACGCCTCCGACTCCGCATCCTGCCGTTTTTTGCAAAATTAACTACAAAGGAATCTTTATAGGCAAAATGTGGACACAGTTTTTCCAAAATATTTCATCTCAATAGTCAAGTTTCTTACTTTATAAAGGATCGACTTTTTAAGTCGAGTTTTATTTAAAACTTGTATAACTATAATTAGAAATAGAATTCCCGATGCATCGATAGCTGGTAAGCGCCGCAGCACAATGCTAGGAGGTTTGTGCGTGTGATTTTACAAGTAACGGCAGTTCTAACCGAGCTATCGGCTCAGGTACCTACGGTGCCAAGAGGTTATCGGTTATCGAGCTGTCTATAAAGAGATAACCACATATATGGTGCCTATAAGAATTTCCGATTGAAATTGCTTATGGATAAACTTGGCAAAATAAATATAAACTACTGTCATTGCTCGAATGTTTCATAGGCTTAAACTTCGAATGACTGCAACTAATACGTTACATGTAAGTGTTGTTGTGACCATAACTTGCAGTAACAAGATAAAGACAAAGGTAGTAACATAAAACATCGTAGGTGTTCGTGATTCGGTATAGTAAAGGCAAACAAGTTGATACCTATTTAATCTAGTGAATCAGGTGCCTGTTTGGCGAAACAAATGACATGACATAGACATTGGCGAGATGGCCAAACGGCTGAACGTGGTCGGAGCGGCCCGACCCGACGCCCGGCGCCCGGCGCGGCGCGCGGCGGCGTGGAACAAATGCACAGACCACGCCAATTTGCCACTCGTCATGACAGACACTCGCCACCTTATTTGTATAACGTTAACATGCTCCACTACAACTATATTGGTTCCTGTTCCCAATACATAAAAGCCTTCGAAGTTTTCAATTCATTTTCAATTACCTCCGTACAGTATAAAGTATCTAATGGAAAATCTTACCAGGTAAGTACCTCTATTCAGCGTGTTGATGAAAGATTAAGTTCTAAGTAAACCTATTGTAAGCGAGTACATAGCGACTGGAGCCGTTTAGGTAGAGACCACTTACAACACTCAATTAATCTGCACAACAATATTATATATGCCATTCCTGCCAAGGCTCCAGACCGTCCGTAATTAAGGTCGCTAAAGTGGCCTTGGATATAAGACATGATAGAACCTGTAAGGGAGAAAAATGATAAAAATGACTGCACAGCGATTAAACTTGTTGTAATGAATTACGGCATTGCAAGGACGCAGTAAAGTTGAATATTGCATCAGAATGGTTACGAACACAGGGAGGCAACGATCGCGTGGAATGTTGGCGCGCCGCTGTAGGCTGCGCGGGCGCAGGCCGCTGCTGGCCGGCGCCGCGTGCGAACCCGCGCCCGCGCCCGCCGCCGCCCGTGACTCACCGCCCTGCCATCTCACCACAGTCAGATTGGGGAAGTACGTGCTTAATGCGTCGGTCCAAGAGTTCTTGCAAGCCTTCCACTTACCACGCACGTTGACGTCACAATAAATACGCAGATTTATCTCATTGGGACAGGTATTTTCCTTTTGTAGATGAATCATAGAAAATTAAGCTTGCCTATCGATACAAAGTTTAAATTAAAGTTATTTTTCTTTTTTATGGCTCTATGCCAAAAAAAACCCACGTTTCTGTATCTTCGTGGACGACAGAAGAAGGATATAATTTAGCTACATAAAAGTTTGCGCACTTGATAGATTTTCCGAATTTCCGCGTCGACAAACTATAACTTATCAGCTACCTACCTAAATACGGAGATGAAGCATTGTTTTTCAGTGATAATCTGAAGAATTGCTACTTGAATTTTTTTTAAAGATCATGAAATAATCCCCTTTGTTTTTCAATGTGGATGTATCAAAGCGCGAGAAGACTAAAATGAGAGAGATTTTGTTATTTCAAATTACCTACCTAAATGAAAAGATCACTCAAGATACTTTTTAGCTTCTCACACATGCGTGAAACGTGGCAGAAATTGGCCACTTCGCTCACATGTCACGACTGAATTCAACCGACTCACTTTCAAAAGTTAATCAAAGAACTTTACGAGCCGCCGACCGGAGTAAAGTGGTTAGAATTATTTAAAGACTGCGGATTGCTAAAAATTTAACAAAAAGGCTTGCTTCAAATAGATTCCGTGGGCCCGTTCCGGTCCGGGTAGTCTGGACATAGGTACGCGTTTTGGGGGTCATTTTACCTCTCCTTAGTCATAGTTTAGGTAGCTGTACTCATTTGCCAAGTAGATGATAATGTTTTTTAGTATTCATTATTGAATACATTGGTTATACGGACAAAGATAATGGATACACAGTTAATGTACACGTCAGAAGAATAATAACCAGGATACAGGCAATAATCAGTTAACGCGTAGAAAATATTTGTGACTAAAAATACTACCAAATTGTGATAGCAAACCTCACTCTTAGAATTCGATTGGGTTTGCTTAAAAATGCTCAAGACATCTCAAGTGTCCGCGAAGAAGAAGAATAAAATGCATCCATTTATTTTGAACTGTTCATCTATTACCTAAATGTTTAGTGAGGAACCAAAGAGTTTTCCCAAACTATATTTTCATGTTTTGTTGTTTGCATAATGTAGTTCATACTACTCTGAAACTTTATGTTTCGCCGAGAAAAGTTATTAATACAATCGTATTGATCCATTTCTTATCACCTACATGTTTTCAAAACAAAAAAGTTTTTCAGTTGTATGATGTTAATTACATGCTCAGATTCGGTTTATAGGCGCTTACAGTAACAGCTCTTATTTCATATTATCAATCTAAAATAATTGGCATACTTTTATAAAATAAAACAATACAATATATTCAATTATAAACATAGTTTACTTGTCCGTATTCAAGAGGGATAAATTAATTTTTAAATTAAAATCCTTAAGCAAGATAACTTTATGTTTTAAGAAGTGCATTTTATATATTTCTTGTATCTTGATGATTGTAAGCAGGTATGATGATTCGTCACGAGAAAAACAAATAAAAAAGTAGGTAAGCAAACTTCTCAAAAATCATTCAAATTCAGTAGGTACAATATAAAAAGTAAACTTCAAGTGGAATATTCTTGTAAATGCGAGACATCATCGATATCTAACCTACTATCAGTCTATTGACGATGAATCATTGTGAAGTGGAATAGAGTGCAAGTGTCGGGCGCGGGCAGCAAGCGCGAGTGGCCGGCCATAGCGCCCGGCCGCCCGGCCGCCGCGTGCCGTATCACCGATATATCTCTCGGTTGCTAAATAATATCGATTTTATGGCGCGGCAGATGGCCGGCCAGGAGCCCGAGACCGCCGTCTGCGACCCTCCCGCGCTGCACCGCCAGGCACTCCTCACCCCCGATTGAGATTTATCCTCCCAAAACAGCCCCTGCACACAAGAATGGATTATTCGATTTATATTAAGTTTCCGCAATTTCTATTTAGAGGGTTCCCAAAGCGAGGTAAGCATTTGCGCGACGGATTCGGTGTTCCTTTGTAAACATTTGGAAGGGCATGTCACCGAGCGACGGTCATTAATAATAACAATGGGTGATGTTAGTGGGCTAATTTCCAACCGTTGCTTGTGCCATCTGCCGTTCCTCCTTCGCATTTCGCATTTTTTGCTTGTTTATGTTAAACACAAAACAATTTCGCCAATAAACGTGATTATTAGAGCCAATTTGTAGTTTTTTGATAACGAAATGGTTATAACCTACTTATTATAAAAATTTTGGTTGGTACTCCTAAAAGTAACACAAAGAAAACTCATTCTCAAAGTTAGCCAAACGAAAACATGTTGATTGAAGCATAAACAAAATCAAAGCTGCGTTTAATAAGGGTAAAAATACTTTCCATGTTTTTATTCAAAGCGGATTGCCAGCAATCCAAACATCGGAACACAAACAGGGGTATTTCAATATGATACCCAGACATAAGTCTGCGGAAACATCCCAATAAAAATAAACGAGTGTCAATATCCAAGTCCGTAATGCAAATTTGCTATTGCGATAAAGGGCCGTGAAAAACGAATAAGCTTATATTCCATTTTACATAATCTCCGTCTAGACGGAAGCTGACCGCTCCGCTCGTACCTATGGTTGGCGTTCTCTTATTGAGTGCGGAGTGTGGCTGTGCCGTGTGCGGGCTGGGGCTCGCGGCCTGCACACACTGCACACCCGAGCCCGAGATTTGCATCCCACGTTTGTTGGTGAACTACGGATGAATTACGAGCGATTTTCACAGCTTCATAAGTACTTTTCATCCAGGAGGGCTCGTAAACTTATCTCTTCGTTCGACCTTTTCATTCTTTTACAAAGGGAGTTTAGAGGTGTAGCTTGTGACGGGTGCTGCCTGTCGTAAATTGTACATATAATAGGAATTTTCTCTTTTGCGTTGAATGCTCATGTGTGATTTAGAAAATAAAGGATAGAAATACAAAAAGGAGCTCGTGGCGGTGCGGCAGTAATGTATCATGTTTCGTTGTCAACGGACGCCTCTGTCCATTTCTCATTAATTCTAATTACGCTCAAATGCTTAGGGTTTCACAGGGATCGTTACACAATAAACCCTTTGAGCTCAGAGACGTTAATTTTCATTAATTATAACAACTAAAGATGTACCTACAATACAGTTATTATTCAACGAAATCTTTTACGCTTTGTTGCCTGAGCTGTAACACGATATTTTTGAAAACACTGAATAAAGTTATGCAATGTAGGTAATTGTTCATCCATTACAATATGTTTTGGAAAAGACAAAAATTGAATTTAATCTTGAAAGCTATATATAGGCAAATATACAAACATCTGTGTTTTTGTAAATTAAAGCAAGTGCAGGTAACAAAAACAAACACACGCTTTGTCTTTCATTAAAAGAAAATGTTACTTCACTTCAGGCTCAAGTTTAAATTACTGATAAATTACTATTTATATGCAATATTCTCGTTTGCTCGCAGCTGCATTTGTACGTACCTACTTATTTTATTTATTTTGTTGTTTTCTACGGAAACTTCTATTTTTCTGAGATGGCAATCTGCACGCGGGAAGACATTGCGCGAAATAGTTTTACTAAAGGACGTTTTATTACAGCTCCGTAAATTAACCTTTGGGGCTACAATAGCCCAAGCTGCGCCATGTATTTAATTGTTGTCAGAGAACAAAACTAATAGTTTAATTTTTGATAATAACATAAATATAAAAAGCACAGACAGTATATTGCATCTGCAAAAAGTGTTTCGCTGCCAATCAAAACAAAGCTCGGCTTCTCAGAAGCATGCCCAGCTACACATTTGGTAATGGTTTGCACTTCCGCTTGTTCCCATACGCTTTTTAGTAAGCCCTCATGCGTCGTACGCAGTTCAACGAATTAATTTAGCCAATGAAAAACGCCACCAGCCTCACAGCAACCGCGTCTCATTAAATTGAATGATACAAACAACCAGTGTCCAACTTGTCACTTGTACATTTAGGATTTGTTTTTTCTCTGCCCCTGCTCGAAACACATTAAAATCGCAATTTATTGTTTCCAATTACATATAGCATGTTGGAACAGCTTGCAGTGACAATAATCTATTCGCATTCAAGTAATAAATAATACATAATAATAGATAATAACATGGACAATTAAGAGTTTGAATAAATCCACAAAGGTTCCAAAAACTTTCAAATTCTTGTTTGGGTATTATCGCTCGTGGTTTTCCCCATGCGAAGTGTGCAGATTCCAACCGGTATCAATCGTAATCGATTTTTTGGTTTCTCATGGGCTACTTATAGTCTGATGTTCTGATTTCGAATGACAATAGCGCTCGATAGGCCGGTTAAAATTTGAATAAACACTTCATATTCACTATTTCACCCAGAAACGAATCGAAAACGTTATTTGGATTGGGAACAAATATACGTTGGGAACTCAATAATTAAGTAGCTTCGATAAATAGGAGTCCACACCCCGGAGAACAAAGAGCTGACAGCCCACCATTGCTCGGGCGCCGTTTAGGTCGTCAAGGTTGTTAGCCCTCCGCCTACGAGCGAGATGATATATAACTCGTTTACTTCAGTAACTCTTACTACTGAGAATACACAAACGATATACATAATCAGCTACGAATTGCTACGCGCAAATCCATGCGTAGCCGATACGCTTGCGTTGCCGTCACTGGCGAATTAGTACGCAAATAAATATTAACCCAATAACGTCACGTCACGTCATTTAACAGGTACATATTAAAAAGAAAAGCGATCGATATACGACAGTTTATAAGAACTATTTATAATGTATAGTCGATAACCAGCGAATTAGAGATATAAAACAATTAGGTATTATATATTAAAATGTAGGTAACAACTTAGGAGTGCTATAGGTAATATCAAGCATTGGATGCGATATTGTAAGGCTTCCTTTATTATTTTTAAAGTAATTATTCTACTGTTTTATATTTATTTTGTTGTCTAGGCAGCCCCAGTTCATCGGCTGAAAAAAATTATAACATTACAAAAATGTACATAAAATGTAGAAATGATTCTACATCCTAACTTGCTTTGATGGTTATTTTTCTACCATTTCATGTCACAAAATGTTTCAAAAATCTTTGAGTAAAAACATTTCAAGTAGGTTTACTTACTGGAGCTGTAGGTACCTTATCGACATCTATTGATACGTGAACTGCAGGTTTCGTCACCTGCTGACCAGCTTTTCCACGCTATAAAACACTTTGACCAATTGTCTCACAATGGAAGGACAAACAAGGGGATATTGTTTTTTTTTATAATTCAATGATTTGCGTAATTTTGGGATGACATCATTGTCGCCCAGTGAAGCGTGACGAGTTTCATACGTTTCAAATGTCATTTCATGACATTTTAACCTAAAATCCCGAGAGATCATAAAAACTGTACTAAGCAACATCATATTTTTTGCCCTGTAATGTGTTTTTGTTAGTGACCGACCGAAAGTTCGGTTTCGGTTTCGGTTTCGGCCAGTTTCGGCCAAATAATCTAGTTTCGGCCTTAGTTTCGGTTTCGGCCAGGAAATGGCCGAAACTTTCGGCCGCGCCGAAACTCGAGTGTTCATGAATTATCGTCCATCATTCGGCGAACTTCGCGGCTAGCTCGTGCTCGCTCGTCGCGTCGCCGGCCCAGTTCGCCGCCGTCCATCGTTAATCGCATGGAGTTGAGGTTGTGTTTTGCACATACGGGGGCGGTCCCATAATGAATTGGCCTAACTATGAACTAATGAAGGAAATGAAACGAAACCAATTTTATTATTCAATATAATCACCATGAATACTACTAACACACTTCTGACATCTGTGAATCAACATCTCTAAACCTTTATAAAAATAATCACAATTTTTAGCCTCAAAATGACCGAAGACGGCCGCCTGCAACTCTTCATCGCTTGAAAATTTTCTTCCTCTTAAGTCTCGCTTTAAATTTGGAAATAAATAATAGTCGGACGGGGCCATGTCTGGACTGTGAGGTGGATGTTCAATTTCTGTGAACCCGCATTGACGAATTGCATCCTTCGAAACACCAGCGGTATGAACAGGGGCGTTGTCATGGAGCAACAGGACACCTTTAGACAGTTTGCCTCTTCGTTTTTCTTTTATCTTGTCTCGTAATTTATATATTAAAGAAGCATAATATTAGCCGTTCACGACTGTATTACGTTCTTTAAAATCCACCATCAAAATGCCTTGAAAATCCCAAAAGATTGTGCACATCAGTTTTTTAGCCGATTGTTGCACCTTTGCCTTTCTAGGGGGCTTTTCACCCTTATAACGCCATCCCATTGAATCGTGCTTGCTTTGTGGGTCATCATACAAGATCATAGTTTCATCACCAGTCACTATCCGCTCGATCACAGTCTTTGAATTTTCGCCACAAAGATCCAAAAACTCCGAAGCGCAGCGCACTCTTTTCTGTCTTTGTACCGCTGAAAGAAGTTTCGGTACCCATCTTGCACTCACTTTTTTCATGTAAAGATGTTCATAGATCGCACGATGACGTACTTTTAGAGAGCCCAAGCCTAGCTGCAATTTCTCTAATCTTCAAACGGCGGTCACTCAGAACCTCCTCTTCGATAAGAGCAATCGTTTCGGGAGTGAGCACTTCCACAGGTCGACCGTCGTGGCAAATGTCTTCGACGGTTTCTCTCCCGAGGCGAAACTCTTTCACCCAATGTTTCACTGTGCTATAGGAGGGGGCAGACTCCTTATACACGTCATCCAATCGTTCTTTTATTTGGGCAGGGTATAAACCTTCTTTAAACAAAAACTTTATGACACTTCGATACTCAGTTTTCGACATTTTGAAAAAATACGCGACTCTCGTTATGCTAATGCCTGCTAAACTAAGACTAAGCATTTCATGTCTATGAGTGTTTCTTATATTAAGTGCACGATAAACGTACTATTTAATGCAACACAACATGTAGCGACATGTCGCGTAGAACTATATCAGGCCAGTTCATTATGGGACCGACCTCGTAAATGATTAGGTAAGTATTCAACTGTCTGTATGTCTAATATACATTGTATATTCAAATAAATGTGTAAAAAACACACCAGATTTCTGTATACGATAGACATTTTAAATATGTTTAAGTAAGTTTCGGTTTCGGTTTCGGTTTCGGCCGAAACTAAGAGCAAGGCCGAAAGTTCGGTTTCGGTTTCGGTTTCGGCTGAAAAATCTGTTTCGGTCGGACACTAGTTTTTGTCAATTAAGTGTAGGTACGAGTATCTAAACCTAATTGAGTTTTGTCGTAGTTTTTCGATTAGCGTAGATTTTCATCAATGAAAATTTATCGAATGCTACAGGGTAGGGTCGAGATTGTGGCCGAGACAAATCATTTGACACGTCATTCATCAATTCTGTGATCGCAGACTAAAGCTGAACAAATGTACTTACTTGCACATACACAGAATATTAAACATAGTAACTTTGCATTCCGAGACACGCTAAATTCGAAGAGTAGGTAATTTATTTTGTATATTGATATACATAAAATGTATTTAATATGTTTATTATAGTTTTTTGTCTTTCCATTGGAATGTTGTAAGTCTTCAGAGGCGACTCCATAATGAGGCTCGTAGATTACATGCTATTACGGTGCAGAAAGAAAATGATATTTATGTTACTAATAAACACACTTTGTTTGATGATTCGTTTTTATTTACGAATATGCAATACAAACAAAAGCGTTTATTTTTATCGTATTTTACACGCATGCAATTACTTTTATAACTTTAAAGAGTTAGTTAATAATCGTCGAGTGCATCTTTATATTTTGAGCGAGACGAGTTAGAAGTGGTTTGATGCCTAACAAGCAAATTATACGACACACAAATCCCACGATCCACGTTTCGCACTTGACTGTCTTATTCTTAAGAATTCTAAGCCGATTTACATATCAAGCTTAAGATTCAAATCTGTTGAATAAGTTTAACATGTGAATATAAATAAAGCACTAGGTATAACGCTTGCGGACTGCAAAGTCGTCACCGAACTGCGCAACTAACAGTACCAACCGGGTACCTAAATATTTAATGAGATTAAACGGTAATGCTCTGCAATCATTATTGGTCTCTCCGTAATAATATCTGCCTGTTTTCTGAATTCGTGTGCACGTTTGAGACCATTGCATGTTTTTAAATGACTCGCAACGAGAAAGTCGTCGATATAAATATCCCAGCCTGGGAAGCGGACCCGCTAAGACACTTAATCTAAAAAAAGCTTGTCACACATTGCTGAACAAGGTATACAGGTATCAGGCACGTTTACAAAGGATGAATTTAGTTGATAAATATAGGAGATGAGACAAAAGGTCAGTTTCTCATCTCTCGTCGAGTGTACTAAGTACACATATTGTGCTAAGGATGGAGGTACATAGCGAGTCTAAACACTTACATGCATAGGAAGTACCGTAAGTAACTGTGGGTCATTGGCTCATGAAGATGTCAGGAAAGCAATAAAATTTATTCTATCAACACGACAGCATCGTTAAAATTAACAATACTGCATTACAGTCTAGGCATTATAACGATTAATCTCGACGCTTGGCTAGCATTCCGGTGGCGCGCGATCTGCGCGGGCGCAGACCGCCGTTGCATACGACGCCGACGTGCTGCAAGAAGCAGACGACGACGACGTCGCGACGCCATCAGACAACGCACCGAAACCGACGTGACTATACCCAAACTAAACACGCTCCTCTTCACTTTTCCTGCAGTCAATTGCTGGCTCACGTACAACTTTTAAATCAAAATGGTTCCACTTCCAATACCTAGTGTTGAATTTTGGGGGTTTTATTGTACATCAAACTATAGTGGACTTTCAACTTTCAGCTTGACGTTATGAAACTGAAGGGGCTTACAGGACCTAAACTCAAAAAAACGCAAGTTTTAGAAACAATAAAAGTATATGATCGACTACAGTAAACAAAATGAGAAAAATATATGATATTCTTCAGGATATATGCTAGGTAGATAGTGTATTGAAAACATAATACAACTGATTTGATACGATAGAAAAATATCGTGTGAAGATACCTCTAAAAACTTTCTTTTTACAACAGAAACCATACTAATATACATACAATCATTCTGATTTTTTGTCAGATTATTCTACAAGCAACATACTAAAACACTAGTGTTTTAATTTTTTAGTCCAAACAATAGATTTTTTGCAATTAAATAATTGCTTCATATTTTGCAATAAAGATATTATTTAGTGTGATCTTTGTTCGTGATCAACTTATAAAAGAACATAAAATAATTCCACACACAAAAAAAAAATTAAAAAGTTTGGAGCATTAATATGAACAGGGTTTAAACCTGTAACACTTTCCTTAACTTATAAACAACTATTACAGTTGAGTATTAATATTGGTTGGTTTCAATCACACAGCCTCTACATATGCTTCCTTATAAGACCGTATAACGGCCAGGAAGGATACGAAGATACCGCAAGAGATCTTTTTATAATAACAAGGGTTTCAAAGGATTATAGTAATACATGTTTATGTAAATGTGTAAAATAGGCGAGTTGCTGGCCGAACGCACCTTGCGTCTATATAAGTTGTACGTCAATCCGCTGGTCGCCAGTTTAGTCTTCGGTGCGAGTGATTTATTACCGCTCACAAGACGCCCCATTACCGTGTCACAATCAATAACCACCGCACTGGCGACTGATGAATTCTGCTTATTTCTTCCTCTTTGCCATCAAACACCCAGCGCAGGTTCACTATTATCGCAAGAAACGTCTTAGAGGACTCGCCATTATGAATGCTTGTCTGCGTCACATAAAAAAGCTAGTTTATTAACTTTTAAAATATACTTATCATTTATTTTATAGTCGCAGTATACACTGCAAGAAAATAACTTCAGCGTTGTGTTCACTGACAAGACTTGACGTGATTGTTAAAATTAAGGCATTACTCGTAATGCCTCAAGTCGGTGCGAACAATAAAACCTAAATGTTAGCTTGTTTGTTAGCTTTTACGTAAACAAAGGAAAATTTTGCGAATGGCTTGAATTAAGTAATACTATTTATATTTACGTACATTACATGTCACATAAGTAATGGAAGAAGCATAAGGAAAATACGGTACGTACTTCGTTTGACGTCTTATCGTAAAAAAATATTTATAGATCAAAGTTGCTACGTAGAGGAGGTACACACAGTACCGAATTACGTCCCTAAAAGGGCCGCCTAAAAATACTTTACGTAGAAATCATACTCATAACAAAGAAAAGCTTTGTTGCTACGCTCTACGCTGCCTAGGCTTCACGAATCTCTAGGAATAAGGTTCCTACTTACAAATATGTCGTGTTAGATGACACATTAATGTTAAACTGTTTCATATTAATAATAATAATATCACTGCTACACCTGCTAGGCCTGCCGATTAGGGCATTACTCCCGCCCTTTGCCCAGAACCGGTCGTTTTAGCAATGTTTGGGGAAATATTCAACAGTACAACACATGAGTCAATGTGTTACGGACAATGTATTTCGCAGCTTTTATAAATGTTTCTTTCTTTAAGAAATAAGCATTTGTACTCTATTTCCCTATTACGTAATGTAAGTTTTCATGTAGGTCATCATGAAAAGTTGCCTATGTAAGAGAAACATTATGTTAGCTGTTCCATAAATAGGTAATAAATGAGTAGGTAGGTGTAAAGGGCTAGCAATAATACCTCGTATGTAATAGTTATTTGTGCAACAAGAGAGCAAAGTAGTTTTTTGCTGCGAGTGCTGATTTTGAATCCCGAGCAAGCGAAGGATTCAACGATTGAATCACGAGCGTAGCGAGTGATTCTAAAGTTGAATCCTGAGTGTGGCGAGGGATTCAAAGGCACGAGATGCAAAAAAACTTTGCTCTCGAGTAACACACATAACTTTTCACTTCAGCAGCGAGAACACTTTAGGAGATAAATAATAATCAGGAATAGATTGAAATAACTATTTATTGTGAATCAAAATAATTAACATTGTAGGTAGATACCAATTCTATAAAATCTAAAAAATAAGATAGCAACACCTCCGAAAAACTGCTTACGCCCTTTGTAAGTCTCCATTCATTGAAGACATCATGGTATGCTTTCAGATATTTCTCGCGAGACTTCTCAGGTAGGAAACTTAATTCTGCATTAATAACTTGTTATTTTAACTCTTCCGGTGTTAAATTACTGTTCTCGTCGCTAGTTTCACTCATATTTTACGATTATTTTAATTTTTTTTAACTTATTCAACCCTGTACGCCAGTCAAGAAATTTTATTCCCGCTCTTTTATTTAAATTAAGGCGTGTTCGGAAATAGCACCCATGATATTTTATTATTCAAAATATATTACGTACCTAACATTTATTGAAACTAGAAATAAATATTTACAAGTTAAATATCAGTTTTATTTGCAGTAAATACTTATTTTCGTTTAAATACAACAATAAGTTAAAAATTCAATAAATTACATTAAAAGACATAATTTTCTTTTTGCAAAATTTCTTTAGTTAGTACGAAATTCCGAACGTGTTTGTCTTTGAGGTCGAATTCAAAATCCGAACTTCGAAAGGGCTCGTCTTTGTCTCTCTCTCTTTCTAATGGTGGGAAAGAGATAGAGTGTGAATGTTTCGAATTGTATGATTAACCCAAGGCTGAATAATATATTCGCGGCTTTCTGAAAAATAAATTAAAAAGTTACTTTGTCTCACTCAGTGAGCAAAATCGCATTTTGCTCACTGATTTCACGCAGCAAAACCTACATGTTTGAGCTACTGAAGTGAAAAATAATAATTAATGTCAAATTAGAATTTGTATTACTGTCAGTGTAAAAAATTCTAGCACACCCTATATCTCTCGGACTGTGTAGAATGATATATTACTTCAATTAATATGCAATTTCCGTAAGAGGTTGTATAGAAAAAAAAGCTTTTAAGGTTTGGCATTGCCGGTACTTATTACAATCAATAAAAGCAACAATGAATAAAATGAGTCACAATTAACAGACGGCCAACAATCAATCATGTAATGTAATTTTAAACTACTGTTCCTTGCACTAATAAAGTAATTGATACACATCGGATGATAGTTAATCATCAGGTGTAATAGCACCTCTAACAATCCGCCCACTAATGAATTGACTAACAAAAAATATGCAAATATAACGCAAATATATCTCAATGTTATCTCTTCGTGCAGGGTAAACAAACTTGGGCAACGACGACCACTTCTCCACTCAACGGTACTTGACATAATTGTGATGTTGATCTCGATGAGGCGAACTTTCTTCTCTTGTATTCCCCACAACATGAACATGCATAATCCGTGTATGTATCACCTATCATTCAACGCCGAAAGTAAGTGTTTCATTACAGAAAGTAAAACCAAACTCACTGAATAGTTTTCATAAAAAATAATTAACATTGGCTTTCGGATTACACAGATATAAGTAGGTAAATGTGACTTTGAGCAAGGATGCATAACTTTATGAAAAGGAAATCAATTAGCTTCCTTTCACTAGTTACCTATTTAAGAATTATTCTTCGTTGGCAGCGTGTCGTGTAGACATTTTCTTAAATTTTTGTTGCTACGAGCAGACGAACACGCGAGAACAGTTAGGAAATAAAGGTACCTACTTACATACTTGCTTACAAGAATTCCGTATTTACCCTCGGTGATTATTTACATAGAAGTTCTCAGGAGGTTTGTGGTCGTATAGGTACTTACACTCATACATGGTCAAGTGAACGGAGGTCTGTGTCAGCGCCGGAACCTCTATTTGTCTTAACGCAATACCTGTCAATAACCGTCTTAAGTTCATTGGCACTCCCGCTTTGGCGCATCCATTGCGTAGATTTGTGCATTGCGCTCGCGCAGCACCATTTGCTCGATAGGAACCCATCCGACTGGTACCCAGTGTTGTAACATGATCTCGGTATACCATTAGTTTGTTGACAGAATAAATACAAAATAATTGTACTTGACTACAGCTCAGAACACTTAAATTAGTTAAACGTTAGAATTTCAAAGATAGGTGAATCTTGGACCATCCGAATTGAATTGCACTTCCTGCTAATTTTATTTATTTAGCATGCTTTTCAAATAATTAAGAGTAAAAAGGCTAATTTAAGACTTAAACTGCTTGTCAGCTTGAGATACCGGAACTATCCGAATAAGTAACGCGAATAGGTAAAAATTATTTTATTTCTACAATTCACGTAGCCAGCACCATTTATTTTTTTACGATCGCCATCAAGTAATCTAATTTCCCTTCCCAGATGGTTATGACCAGTGGGGTAATTGCGTAGCACACTATCAGTAGCAATGGCTTTCATTTTGGCAATTCAACAATAATCATTGCGTTATTTGCGTTGTTGAGCAGACAAATTTTTCGAAAATATGAAGCAATGTATTAGCAATATCCTTCAAAAAGATTCGGATTGAGTTTATTAGTGTGTTGTTAAGGTGCTGAGCGAAATTATAAGTTTATTTCGTTTTAAATATAGTTAGGTACATTAGATGTTACATAATTACCTATACATATAAAATTAATCTTGTACCGATGACTTTAGGACTCCACTACAACGACTAGGTTCTAACGGGTCGGTCGTTCGGAAGTTAAGGAAAATTTTACTTCCGAACGATCTAACCACAAACGTGGTGACCAATATTTTCCGCTAAGCAAGTTTTTATTTATCATCCTTGTAGGTAATTAAAATTCCTAGAAGATGAAGTTAACGCATATCTGCAAATGAGTAGTAATGATTTTCTGTTATCCTGTATATACAGTGTACGGATTATTTACATTACCTACTTCGTTACAAGTGTTCTCATATTCATCTGAATAATTTAGTAACGTTTCGTAACCTCCTTTTGAAAATGACCGAACTCTAGCTGTCAATACGTGTCATAAGTAATTTGAAAGTTGGTGTTAAATAAAACGGTGTTCAATATTTTGTAACAAAACAAGGAACACAAAGGGCGTTACACTCTTTATGCAAACAGAGAGCAATAAGCGCAGGCGCAGACACGTGTCTCACACACACACACATCACACCACCGCGACAATCAACTAATTATCACAACACTATCATACAAAAGAACATAAGAACGTGCTAATACGCGAAATAAATCGTCCAAATACAATAAACTTGTAATTGGCCAATTATTTCGAACTTTGGGGAATTCGATACCACAAATCCCAAATCTAATTTTTTGCCAATTTAAATATAGATTCAGATTTCTAGATATAATTTTCAATTCCAAACTGTTATTGGGTTCTATTTTTTAGATTGGGCCTCAAGCTAGTGAATTTAAAATTCATTCGAGAGGTATGCAGAAGTGTTAACTAAACACTCATGTTTGTTTTATTCTTGTAAGTAAATACAGATAATTATAGGCAGCTACTAATACCCACATATATAATGTCAATAGCTAATGTAACGGTGATAACACCACGTAAGGAACTAAAGTTTTCACACGTGCATAATGAGCAAAGAAAATAGAGACGACACTTGACAGTACCAGTAGGAGTGTAGTGTAGGTAGGTACTCTCCTGTGGGTGCGTAACTTCTCAGTCCACCTTCAGCAACGAACTCTATTTGTGATTTATAGGAAATCATTAAAATAAGTTTATGTGCAAGGAAATTGCTAACCTGTGATTAGACCTTTGTAATTCTAACTTACTGTAATAAAGTACAGACATTTAACTGTTTTTAAATTAAAGTTCACTAAGAGTTCTACGTAATAAAGTGAAGAATATTTAAGTATGCGTTCTAATCGAATATTGCTACATCGTTTTTTTGTGGTTTAATAATATATTGTACGCTCATAATACATATTAGGTACTCACTTTTCCATGTATGTAAAAGTAATTATGTTGTCGTTTTAGGAATATTAATGATATGGTTAGTCACTGCCTATACCTAACCTTATACAATAAAACATTAGTGCATACCTACACACGAGAGAAGAATGAGAAGAAATTAGAAGCTGGTATTTGAAAAACGTTTAAGAAAACGGTTTCGTGATTAAACAAATTAAGAAATAGTTTAATTTGTGAAATCTAAAACGTTTTTAATAACTGTATCGTCTTTAACCTAAATTTTTGTTCATGATTAAAGACGGTATATAAGAATTCCTAGATTCTTCTAATATTATAACTGTGACCGCTCAGAGAGTCAAATACTAGACTTTTAGTAAGATATTATAATAATAACAGTTCGTGTTGGAGACTGGCTATACTTATGTATAATTCCGGTATCTTTTTCCAAGACCAAAAGTAATTTTATAACGTGTGACCGCAGAAAGTTTTGTTAGTGACTACTAAGCAAACACAGACGTTCATGTGATGCCTCAGTACCGGTGCACATGTAATTTTGTGTTTCGAAATAATACCTTTATCGTGACGACAGTCTGCAAGCTGCATCCGCACCATTTGTAACAATATTTATGTTTTTTTAATTAGTTCCTGCTTCTATTCGCTGGTACGTTATTATGCCGTCATGAAATCGAAGCCAGTTATACCCAATGATAGTTATTTATTCCCTTTGCTTCGTTTCTTCCAAGAAAACACGTTTTGAAGTAAGTCCTACAGAAAATACGGGAAGAACTAGAAAACATTAAATCCTCGACGATACACATAAATAGTAAATAGGCATACTTGAAGAATGAAAACATCTTCTAAACAGACTTGATGCGTCATATTCATATCTAAGGAATCAATCAGCTAAGTGTTATTAAAATTTCTGCCACTTTTTTCCATCATCACTTTGATCGGCTGACATCATATCAATTATTGTAATTCTCAGTTCCTTGGCCCTGAATAATTTGAGCAATTAACAATTCAGGATACGATTTCGGATCACTGCACGAGAACAACGTTTAATAGAAGTAATTCTGTACCTATTTTCCTATTTCCCAGTTGATTTTTTGAAATACAATTGCTTTTCATAGAATTGCTGGGTATTCAAGAATAAAAAACAGAAAGGACCATTATCATTATCATTGTCATTAACCGGACAAAGGCAAAGTAGAGCAAAGTTAAATAGAGGAGACGAGCACTGCCACCAATCAACATAGAGATCGCGTGCTGGTTAACTATAGAAGCAAATTTATACATTCTTTGATGATGAACTCTACATAGACCATTTTTCAATACGTACTTATTATAGTGAAAAGCGTATACGAATGTAAGCTTACATTCGTATACTAAATAAGTTTCTTTAAAGAAACTTTTTTAGTCTGGTTGTCAAGAATCACTTCCATCAGTTGAATACTTAAATAATATAGCATCTACACTCTACAGTACCTAATGCTAAAGTTTGACGCCATTTACAAGAACTTTGCTCCGCTTCTCCACTCGATCCCCAGTTGTGTTCATAAGAACTTAGAGGCGCGTAATCAATACAAAGGTAGCGCTAAGGGTGCTTCTACATCACTGCGATTTTTATTTAAACTGAAAGTCTATAGTTACAATGATACCATTCGACAAGGCAAGACTGTTTAATAACCCTTATAGAACTAGAAGCGAATTAAATAAATGATCCTGATGAACAAAATGATACGCCAATGTTTGTGATATTGTAACAAAAAACGTTAAAGTTGTATCGTTGAACCGCTATCAGTTTTATTCCGATTCGTAAAAGTGTTTATCAAAAAAACAATCCTTTATTTTGCGAAATTAGCAACGCGGATGCGGTCGTGCAACATACTTAATTGGTATAGGTAGTGGCCAGTGGCGAGGTACCCGCCATCATTCGACCAGTTGAGTGTGACGAAGCGGAATCCAAAGCTCCGGTCAATGCTCGGCGCCCACCGTTTGGAAGGTCGCGGAGCGGCCTTCTTTCGGCCAGCCATCATCGTCTAATGTGCCCCACACCCTGTATTTATTTCGATATACTAACAGTTATGAGTGCTCTTGCATGTTTATATGTAGGTTATTTATCTGTGTCGACGTGTATTTTGATTTTAACACGAATAACATCAATGAAATGGATAATTGGACACAAGTGGTCGCAGAGAATTTTGAATTGCACGAACGGATACCATATCAAATCTAACACATCCATCGCTTTGCAGCTCATTAAGAGTTTTCAAATCTCACGGTGACACTATAATAATACTTAGCTTAATAAGTCTTTCCTGCGAATACCTTTGTGAGAACGTCAGGGTCCGAGGACTGAGTCACACAACACGCATTATGCGCAAACCCTTTATGTTTACGAAACGTGCAAGAGCTTAATATTTATAATACTCGTGAATATGTTTTGATTAGAAGATAATATTGAGGTTTTATTGTGAAAATGCTTAGTAAAAATTTTTAAGTTGAAGGCATCGGATGAATAAAAAGGTCAACAGAGGCTTTATGCTTATTCTATCTCTATCCTTGTATACGTCAACCTATATTGCTTAACTTTTATTTACTCGTAAATTTATTTATAATCAAGAGTTATTCAGCATTATAATATTATTGCAAAAGTATTTATTATTTAACAATAGCTATACAAAAATAACGAGATGGCACCCAGATTTCTTGCAAAAAATTCAAATCATGATCTATCTAAAGAGCATGTAACATGCTTTACAAAGAAATATAGTGACCTCGAAATGAAAATCATGCAGCGCTCCTACCGTTACAATAACGAGGTCATTTATCAACTCTGTATTTGTTTGTCTCTACGCATTAAGACATGTACCTAGGTATTAGATTTCCATTCACAAATCTGTGTTAGATAGGTACAAGCGCGTCGTTTGTTGAATGTTTACCGTGGCCTCGTGATTGCTGCTACTATAATAGGTATAATCACGATAATAAACATGCAAATCGATGTGTACGTATGAAATCAAACCACGCGGACTGGTCGGCAGTCGGCGTTAAATCACGAACTCTCGACGATCCTTGCAGAAGAGGAAGTGGCCGCACAAGTATCTCCTCCACTATCATGATTTCGCAATTGAACATTAATCAAGTAAACTCGTTAACATAAACACTGCATTCACGTTTTTATTTAAGTGCAATTTTGAATTATTTGCAATCATACGGATCAGGGCAAAGATAAAAAGACGCTTTGCAGTAAATGTATTAGATGATACGGTATTTATGGCTCGTGCAGCCACAAAAATAATATTGGGTAGTCTCGGTAACGATACCACTTTCTCTTAATAAATTTGAGCTTACTGTACCTATTGAATGCAGAGTAGGTAGGTATATCTCGAGAAAGCGGTGTAGGGTGAACGTCAAGGGGAGCTAACAACACCCCAATAAATTGAGGTCGAGATTTTAAAAAGTTTAATAAGAAAGACTAGTTGGAATAAATGATAAATAATTTGTTTTGTTGTTACTTTGGATATGCCTAATCCACTTTGATTATAAGTCGTACTAAAGCAGGTACTATTTTAACGTTTATTTATGGCAAACATAATATTTACGTTGTTCACCCATAATTCTAAAAGACGGGAGGTAGAGCCATTGATTTATAAACATTTTTTGCACTGTAAACTTCAGCAATATGATATGAAAAACAAAAACAGATTCGCTTTAAAAGTTTAATAAAAACAACACGATTAAAAGTTGCGAAAGGGCATTGTCTCGAATAAAATACTGCTAAAGTACACAAAGTTCAAAAAAGATCACAGAGACATGATCAAGGCAGTGAACGAGCACTTGAGGGAAATGGGATTCAGGTAGGAAAGTTTTGGGAGAGCCGCGGACCCGCGCCCGCGCTCGCGGCGAGGGGAGCGCGGAAGGGAGTGTAACGAAATAGATAGACGAGACGCAGTTAACAAGTGCCGCGGTGCAAATTGCTTTTTTAACAAGTTGATTTTCCTGAAATTTGCAGTCAATTACAAAAAAATTACAATTTTAACAGCTTGCTAAGATAATTTGGTCACGCATTTGATTTTTGTTGTATCGAAAATATCGTAAACGACCTTTTGTTGCGTCCTTGTGAAGGCCGATCGCTTGCCTATTATTAATAGTAAGTAAATGTTATACAGCGTATAAAATCTGAACCGTAGATACGTGACGAGGATCTCTATTACGCAAGCTCGAAGCACGAAGAACAAGGAAGTAACCTTTAACATCTGAAACTGTTCAAACAAATATAAGTATTACATTACCTGTTAGATATGCACGATTTTAGTAAATGAATAGGCGATTAAGTTAAATACTTATCGGGTGTATTTGTTTATTATCCGAATAAAATATCGTGAACAATAATTCAACGGCTGTAACAGTATGGTTAGCTACACTACGAATAACTTGAAAGTTCCTAACTTTTAGTATCTACTTAACTGATTATGTATTTACGCGTAAATACAATATAGGTATGTATATGTAACAACAACAATCCAAATTCAGCCAAACATGTAAGATAAACAGATGGAAGCCTTAACGAATTCAGTGTAGTCTAAAATCCGCAAAGTTTATGTGTAGGATATAAATTATAAGTTTAATGAAGTGTCATAGCCGTACGGCGGGCGGCGGCGGCTACGGCGGCGGGTGGGGTGCGGAGCGGTCCCGCGCGGTGCTGCGTCGTGCAACAGCCGCGCGGTACGAGCTCGCGCGCCGCCCGATGATTGATGTTAGGCGCAGTGAAAGCACTTGTATATGTACAAACATCTTGAACCTTAGCGGTATCAAATCCAACCACAAAAACAGCGTGCCCAAAACACGCGTTACAATTTTTCTCCTACATTGCACAATACGAATTTGTTAACGGGAACCGGCCATCTACATTCGACTTTTTTGTTTGTGCACGGCGAGTATAAATTGATAATGTTGGTAATTTGGCGGCCGGCCCGAGTGCCGTTGCCCGCTACACTAATGAGTTTATAATGGACACAATAATATAGGATGATAATATATTTTCAGAATCAATGTCTAGGTCGAGTACGCACTGCGCGTGTAATAGCCAGGTATTAAGATGTCACGAATATTAACATATGATATCCGGGAGAAACCCGAGCATAAAAACGTAGCATTTGACTCATCGTACCTAATACTACCGCCATAAGCAAAAAGGACGCAACTGCATCTCAGCTTTAGGTAAAAAAGGTCATCTCATCTTGAAACAATTAGGTACTTACGTCCTTTTTACTTATGACGTCAAAATACGAGCAAGACCTACCTTAATTATGGAAACAAAATGGATCTTCTTCACTAGAGACTAATTGCACGTAGAATATAAATAGCTCTTATAAAGCAGACTACTAACTGCAACCTGAGAGATCTCTGTAGCTTAACAAATCTATCTAGCATAAGTTTGAGTCTTGCGCTTGACAAGATTTTTAACGAGATGGATACCTAATTATTTTTCTCTAGTAATAGTAGTATTGATTTCAAAATATTGGTACATTATATCTTTCATCAGTGTCAGAGTGCAAAATGTAGATATAGTTTAATCAACTTATTCAGGTCAAAAAATATTACGGTGATAAGTTAGAACTTCGAAATTCATTTTCGTTAAATAGATGTTCTACAAGAATATCTAACTTCCCTAATCAAGTGATCAGAACTTGGCACATAAATAACAACTGAAACGGCGGAAACTGTCGTCCAAAACAATGACGGAGCAATGAGGTAGGCAGCGAGTGAACGCGCTACTGAACAGCGCAAACAAGAAACAGGCGACTCGGAAATAAGAACGAACTTAGGAATTCCTAAAATATTACCATGTTCGCCCACAGAACTAGTAATACACTAACAATTCCTTAAATTATCACGTTTGCACTCTGCGTGGAGCGCTAGCGAGAAAACTTGATATGTATAAGTAACAAAAAATAATTGCGCACTTTAGTAACAGGAAATGTTTTGTATAAAATAAAATTACACACAAAACATTAATACCTATTCCCTGTCATTACTAAAATAGAGCTGTGCGGATTTGTGTCACGCACGCACAATTGCAAGAAATGCCTGGCCTGGGAACGTCTAGGGCCCAAAAATAAATCAACCATGACATCACAACACGCAGCGGAGGTACCTCCGCACCGCACACCTTCTATGAAATACTTTTATTAATAGAGGTTACTGCATACGGTCTGAAAAATAAACACCATATGGCCTGACTGCTTGCTCTTCCCAGAATAGTATTTACATGACCGACTCTTTAAATGTTTCACACCATTCCAGCTAATTAGACATGCTCGTACATTAATAATAATTGATAAACACACAATAAACCTTCAAATGATAAATTGGGCGTGGAAAACTGATTAATCAAATCCAAGACTTCGCCAATGTTTAAGGATGAAAATGAAGATATAATTAATGAATTTATATCCGTTTTAAACGGCGAAACGTGAGCTTCGACGGCAGCGGCAGCGGCACGGGCGCAGATGACGGCATTGCCTGCCGATCTTCCTTGTAATGTGACTCATCTGCTAGCGTTCATGACCTGCTCCACGGATTTTGTTTACCGGCCCCGACTAGGCTGTTAGCGAAATGACTTAACATTAATCGCATTATTCGTAATCATGTATACCTACTGCTTAGAGTTTTTGTACCCATCTTAATTACGGAAATACCGAAATTGGCGGAACTAAAAAGGCATCTAACTACTTACACATAGAATCTAATAATAAGCCTAAAAACAGAACTTTATTCAACTCCTACTAAAAGTTCCATGTTCTGTTTATACTGTAAGTTCTGCACTCTCTTCTGAACCTGTGACTGAACGTAGAATAAACCTTCGTTTGATCACGCTTTACTCACGTGCTTATTATAGAAATAGTGTGAAAATAACTCTCCGATGTCCCTGGCGCTATGAATTTATGTTCTAACTAGCTTCTGCCCGCGACTTCGTCCGCGTGAAATTTCTTGTTTCCGACCCACGCCGTCGCATCGCATCGCATCGCCTGCCCGCGCTGTCACTTCGTTTTCGCTTAGCGATCTTTCTGACTTTTATTCTTTTTGCTCGGCTCCTAAGGGTTATAGCGTGATGTTACATAGCCCTCCTCAAGAATTAGGCTAGCAAATGTAAAAATATTTTTTTAAATCGACTCCGAGAAAAATCCGACCGATTAGCGCGTTCAGACAAACAAACTCTTCTGCTTTATTATTAGTATTTACAAATTCATCTTAAGATACGAAAATATGAAATATTATTTATTATCTTCGTCGTGTGTGATAGTCCATTGAATTGTATGGCGAGCGATATTGTATCTTAAGGGGGAAGCGCTAAGGTAGCCCGCGAAATTCAATTTTTTTTAGGTTTTTTTGTAATTTGCTGGTCAGTATTAAGTTGTACGTTTATTAATATATGAATCGCGGCCGTAACAAATATGTATTTATAGAATTATAATCATTAAAGTCATCAACACAACTCTCTAAGACCACGTAAGTCCAAAGAATGATGATTTCATGAAACAGTTATTCTTTGGACTTACGTGGTCTTAGAGAGTTGTGTTGATGACTTTAATGATTATAATTCTGTAAATACATATTTGTTACGGCCGCGATTCATATATTAATCAACGTACAACTTAATACTGACCAGCAAATTACAAAAAACCTAAAAAAAATTGAATTTCGCGGGCTACCCTGGCGCTTTCGCCTTAAGATAAAATATTATAGTATCTTAGCCGTGTGCAGCGCCCCTTAGTGAACTCCACTGCGGGTGACGTAACCTACGACAAACTTATTATTTGCGGTTGGTACAGTAATCGGGTCTAGGGATCGAACCGCAAAATTAAGTTTGTTTTTTGTTGTATATACTTTTCCGGGATAAAAAGTACCCAGTGTGGTGCCCAGGATATTAAAGAATAATTATACCAAGTTTCATCGTAATCTAACCGGTAGTTTTTGCGTGATGCCTGAACAAACAGACAGACAGACAGACAGACAGACAAAAATTTTTTTAATCACATTTTTGGGTTCGGTGTCAGTATAGTAACACCCCCT
The DNA here is from genome assembly GCA_927399505.1 of Luperina testacea. Lineage (NCBI taxonomy): Eukaryota > Metazoa > Arthropoda > Insecta > Lepidoptera > Noctuidae > Luperina > Luperina testacea. The sequence continues at coordinate 11,988,956 of OV656758.1, forward strand.
GCCATTTATTTTTTTGATATTTTCAATGTACAGAATTTTCACTTCTACAGATTTATTATAAGTATAGATGAGGGTTTTCTGAAATGACGTTCGCTAGGTGGCAGCACTGACACATCAGGTCCAGGCATCTGTCAAAGAGCCTATATTTTCTTTAGTCATGACTGAATGATGAACGAACGAATGAATCGAATGATGAACGTCATCATATATTTTATATTGGAAGACCTCTTGTCACAGTGGTGCCAACTGGTGTCGTAAATTTTCACGAAAACCCTCATTGCAATAACATGTAAGGAGTATAATAAGCACGATTATAAAATTGCAAGCTATCAAACAAGTTGTCAACCCTCGTTGAAGGCCATTTGTTTTTGCCAAAGACACATACCCTTCGAATTAAATATCAGTTGTATTTTAAGTTTATCGCTGGGCGTACGAAGGAACTGGTACGATCCCTGGAATTGCACATAATATCTGCCCGTAAAATGCAAATGCTGTGCTTCACATCCGGCTCAGAATATCTCGCGATATTATTTAATCTACGATTATGATTATACCTGTATATTAGCTCGTATGAGTACGAGTCAGAGCGGCGAGTAATGTGATGACATTTCATCTTTTGCCCTTCATTGCCTTTAATGCGTAACTTATCGTAAATTAACTTACACGTTGGAAATATGAATAGAGATTCCAGCAGTAGGTACGATATTACTTATCTGTATTCATATGGACCTTCCTTCCATTAGAGACGTTTACGGTGATTGAACATCCATAATCAGTGTGGTGGTGATATCATAAAATGCGAAGGTTCGTTACTTATTTTGTTTCTATAAGAAACAAGACTTCGCGTTTGGTTGTATTTAAAATATTTTATACTATAAGTAAAATTTTAGTAGATTTTCATTGAATACAACAAATTCTAAAAAGAAATGAAAACTTGGCATTTTATTGACTTTTACTGAGAAAAAATATAAGTTGTCTTTATTTAATGACACGTTCTTATTCTCCTTGTCACCATCATAGTCAAAAATCGCAAAATCATCCATCTTTTTGGACATGCAACAAAAGACCAGCATCATAATAACTTAAAGCTATCTCGCACATTCGCGGCAAAGTTTTAACACATCTGATTATCTATGCGATCTATTGTGTTTATATATTAAACAGGTTATCGTCGATTATCTATATAAATACTATATGTACATATTTAAGTGATATCGGAGAACATTGCAAAAACTTGTAATGAAATAATAACAGCGGAGCAGCGCCGAGGCTGTTATGAGACTATAAGAAATAAGTACCTACCCATTGAGATTATTCAATGATATGAGCGTGTATCTCAATATGTACATCTCCGCGTTTTCTTGTACATTGATACGGACTAGGATCATCAGTTGTATTATCGACGTACCGTCTAAACTATTTACTTCCGCCATTGGTTTTTGTAATGTAGCCTAGTACGTACCTAGTTAAATAAATATGTACCGTTACCACTTAAAACTTTCGTGAGAATGTAGAAACACTCAAATTAGTTTCGATTCAGTATGCGAATACACGCGATTTAAGTGAATTGCATTGCAAATACAGACAATGCTGGTGTACAGTTAATAAAGGGAGCTTTAGCTGCAAGCGGCTGGCGGCAGAGCCCGCGCTTACATCGCGGCGCGTCGTTGTCTTGAAGCTTTTTGTAGCTCGTCGTTAAACAGAAAAAGTAAGTAAGTAGGTAAATTGTTTGTTCTTAGGTTCTAATTAAAAGATTTAGGTAATTTATTTACTTCCAATCCTTTCATAAGTTCCAAGTTATGTGGAATATTATAATCTGTATGTCTATACCTAGATAGTATAAAAACAAATTCACTCTTCGTGTCGGTCTGTGTGGCCACTTAGTTCTTCTAAACGACACAATAAATTCTAATGCGGTTTTCACCATCATTTAGATAATATATTCCTTAAGGTTTATGTATAGGTCTAATACAAACAACATAACGAAAAGCATACCTATATCTCGATGTTTTGTCAAGGCATTGTGGAAAGCAGGGGCGGATCAGAAGTACTTATATAATAAAAATAGCAAAATTGCTAGAACTATGCTTGTTAGCAACTATAGTTTACATAACAAACCGCTTCTAGACTTACAAATCTAATACAGAATCTATTAAAGCTTTCAAGTGGAAGCTCAACAAATAATAAAAAATACAAACCTTTCCATGAGTCATGTAATAGACATAGTTTCAGGTTTAATTTAATCCTGAAAACCCATTGATTTATTACGTTACAATAAAATACTCAAAGAGGTGGACAATATGCCTTACGTAGATAATAATTCAGTATGAACAAATAAAATCTCAAAATGGAAGTATCCGAAACTACCAGAAGTAGAGGCCTAGTAACGTGTAGTGTGCTCTAGTTTTGCGGTATCACTTTAAATTGTCGGTGGCGTGAAGTGCACTGCAGTTAGTGGCAATCTGGCGATGTGGGCCGACGGTGGCGATCGGATCGTGTTAAGTAACGGCATCTAACTAATTATCTATTAAAGGCAACAATGGTCTCACGTCGGCGGTGGCGGGCGCGCGGTCACGTCGTGTCGCACGCACCAATCGGCGCGCCCAGCGGCCCCCCCGGCCTCCAGGCCTCCGTTGCCGTCGCGACGTACCCCCGATATCAACCTCAATTTCTTTCAATGAGTCCTCCTAATCTTACATCATTAAATTTCTGTCATAGGTACTGTGCATCCATAACGTACATTGTATGCTACTTGCTACGTCATTTCTTTTTGTTATCGATTACCAGCCTACATTTGTTTTGATGATTACCAGCCTTCATTCGTAGCCCCAACATCTAATATGTAAAGCCGTTAAAATAGCCACCCCAAAACTTAAACTAACAAAAGTAGAAATTAGAACGGCTAAATCGAAACTTGGGAGATCGACCGCTAGATCGCCTTTCAACTTTCCGATATCTTTTGTACAACTTTTTTAGCATAGGCATTGTGCAGTTTCAGACAATCGGCACGGGTACGTTAGGCACATAGTGCCACTATCCAGGTCAAATCATTTTATATCAGCTGCATTCAAATTCTAGCAAAATAAAAACTAACCTACAAACACCTCGATAGAAGTTTTAAAGCTTACTAAGCTGATCGTTAACTAAACCCAAGTAAATAAAGTGCTTTTCCTATTTATAAAAATGTCCCGCTGTTGTGTGTATTCGCCGATTTTGTAGAATTTTATAATGGCGTATGTAATTTTATTCGCATGTAAATCGTTGTCTACGGTTTTTTTTTAATGCACAGCTTCATTCGTAGTTGCAAAGCGTTCCGCTTAAAAACGCTAAGGATTTTCCGTGACCGAATGAGAGCACTATCTGGCTGAGCTATTCCCAGGCCGCATAAACAAATTCTGATCACACCGGAGCGCGGCAGCGAGGCGTCGTGGAACGTTGCCTTGCCCACTTTAGATAGTTCGGTACGTGTACACTATCTCTCGGTCATCACCACCAAATTAGCTTACATCGTTTGATTTTCATCATTGCTTATGTAGACAATCTTGTGAATACGTTACTTACGTTTTCCTGTAGGTGGTTTTTATGTTATTTTTAAACATAATTTTGTTCTGATAAAAATTCTAATGTTCGCTTAAAGGACATCTTATTCACAAAAACACACTAGGATGATATGTTAACAGTCAAAGTTCTTAAATACCTGCTAACTTTTGAATTTCTTTTATTGTAGTTTAGACAGGTCACCGCTTAGTCACAAACCATATTGTGAGGAATTTCGCGTGTGAAAATCAAATATGCTTGTTGAGTCTCTCGAATTGATAATGTTTGCATTCGCATCGTAAGTAGTGGGTCTCATGCGTCATTAGAAATAGATATTTTTTTTTAAAAGCATTAAACTCACTTGCCCACTTGTGCTTCACTCACTTCCACTGCATTGTGCTTTTCCTTTCCGATCCGCTAAAAATTATATTAATTCTACAATAATTGTAGACCTAGGGATCGCTACCAGCCGAGAGTGTCAGTTCAGCCGATAGTAGTTCAGGAAGGGTTTGATGTGTATGATTATGATTAGCGAACGTCTAGTGTGAGCTCGCCAGTCTATCTGCTGATGTCGGTGAGTGGGCATAAGATTCAGGCGCTCGCCCTAACGGTATCCCGCTGGCGGCTCTGCACACAAATTAATGGTTGCCGCTCAAGGCCGCCTACAAGCAATCGACATAGATACATCGTTTTGTCGACTATGAGAACACGGCGCCTTCCGAGTCATGGTCAAGAATGGGGCCGAGAAAGCGGTCTCAACACAAGCAGTCGCCAGCGCAGCCGCACCCGGCACCGCCGCCGCACCACCGCGCCGCCGCCGCCGCCGCCGCCGCCTGCCGCTCTGCCAGAAACGAAAGTGCTCGTGATTGTTTGAGTAATTTGATGACCAACATGCTAATTGGATTTTGGCCAACTTGTGATTGAAAAGCTCGTCAATTCATCGTTAGTCGTTCGTTTTCAATCACGACCGACTCTCTCGATTTTATATAGAAAAAATAAGCACAAAGATGTACATGTGTCCGATACGGGTTCGTACGTTTTGCTAATGAAATCCTTATCATTGACTCGAGACATGTATTTGTTTGGCGATCCATTCACTATTTCCGTGTCATTAATTCGAATAGGTGGATCACAAAGGTGCTAGCTGAGTAGTCGGTGTAAGTCGCTCTGGGTGCTCAGTTTTTGCGTGGGTGTACTGTTACTGTTAGCCGAGTTTCGGCCGCCCCGCCAGCGACTAACCTTGATACTTTCAGTTACGACGTCTAAGTCTATTTCGCACTCTTCTTGTTACCGCTGTCATCTTATTGTGGCCGAGTTAGCTGACAAAAAATATCAATCAAAATTCTAGCACAAAAGCCCGCGGCAGTCGCGCTGTCTCTTGCCCAACATATAAACGAGAAGAAAATTGTATTAACAACATCACTCTTACATGTACGAGTGCGCCGGGCCGCTACATGCTCGCTACGTAGGTACACCTCCGAATTGAGTGCTTTATTTGGATTTATGGTACACACGTGTTTTTGACTAGCATGCATATAATTGCTATGTTGGTACCCACCAACTAATAAGTACTTGTGTTATAGATTGCTACTTCACTTGGTGCTAACGGTAGTTCTGGACGCATAGCTACACAAATTATTGTTTCTCAACAATTTTTGTGTGTAGGTACAGTCGAAGTAAAATAATTTTTGAATCATCTATGCTTACTTTTCTCTTGTCTCAACAAAGTCTGGCAGATCATAACTCCACCTCATATTGGAGAATAGATACTTAACATGCCAGAAACCTATTAGTAAATAAAAAACTGTAATCACGTATCAGCATGATAGCTTAGATAAGTACCCTTAAAGTGTTTATTTGAAAATAATTTCAAGTTAGAATTGCCTTTAGGTAGTCCTTCAGAGCATCAAGTTAAGAATTTCTTAATGGATGTTATGATTGAACCGGGCGTAAAGAACTGCATATGAACCTCATGATTGTTGTAAGAAGTGAGTAGAAACTTCTAAAATTATTTTTTTATCATGGTAGATCACAGAAACGCCCCCTAGTACCTAATTAGTAAAGGTAGGTACTGAACATCTCGGTCCGTTGCATTTTTTGTCGAAGCCACCCATATTAGAGGAGCCTACGAAAAGAACCCATATTATTATGTTATTTTACTTCATAAAGAAATAAAAGCCATGTATCCAATGTCATTTCCCATCGGCACAAATGACGAACTTCCATACAAATTTTCATCCCCTAACTAATCCCTTAAGTGGATGAATTTTCAGAAATCCTTCTTTAGTGCTGCACTTTCGTTGTCTTTAAACTAAACTTTTGTGGTTAATTTCATGCTTTTCGATCCAGTGGTTTAGGCTGTGCGTTGTCTGTCAGTGAATTTTTTATTCAGTATATAAAAACGTCTGACACTCGGAATCTCTTGGAATTTATCAATTTTGCACTAACAGCCTTTCAAAAGTGCACTAACAGCCTTTCCTCCACAGACTGCATATGCAGAAGACAACCTCCACGGACAGGCATGTTTTATCTTGTCTGTACCTAATTATATTTGATAATATTCCCAATCAGCTGCAGGGCTTGTTTTAAAACCCTATTAACTTCTTATACAACAAATAATACCTAAGTTACTATATTTTCTAAAATGAAAATATTCTCTTGCAGCAAAACGCATAATGCTTGAGCCATAAATCGAAAAGACATCAAAGGTGTTTTACTCGCTTTTGCAAATTCTCGTCTGCCTTTATAATAACAAAGATATTTTACAATCACAAGAACTATGAAGTAAGGAACGAGATGTAGCATGCGACGTGCAAGTTCAGTGACTTTACCTTCCCTTCGGGATTGGCAAGAAGCGGCATGCACGTTCCCGAACCTGTTTGTGTATCCCAATATCAGCGGCGTGGGGATTTTGGAGGCCAATTAAGTGTACTCGCAAGTACAACAACATAATATTGGCATGTACCTACCAAATATTTGAATGCGTCGCGGACGATGCACGTAACTTTTCTCTGTTACATAACAATTAGCGAACGAGTTGGTCGCCGCGCGGCGCGGGCGCCTGCGTGCGGGGTCATTGGCAATGCGGCCGAGAGCTGCCACTTTAGGTTCAAGGGTATCTAGAACGGGCCTACATGCCTTCGCGTTCGAACCGACTCTAGTCGATCGATTCACCGGCCAGACTCACCTTTTACCCAAAAAAAAATACTCAAATTTTTTACCTATCTCTAAAACAGCGTAGCATAAAAGTTCTCTACCAAAATTACCTTTCATTTCTTTTCGCCTAATAAACGGAACGGTAAAAAATATGTAGCGCCATCATTCACTCTCGTATAGTATACAATTATCTAAAAAAGCAATAAGGAAGTTGAACTTCATTCTTCATGTCTTCCTGAAAAGGTCAGAGTTTGAAAGTAACAATATCCATTTTGATTTTAGTGTTAATAAGGTCGGAACGGGGCTATTTCGACTATAAAAACACAAACGACAGCTTCAAAAGTCTGTACATCCGTCTTTGAATACGTTATGGTAAACTAAATAAATTTATGTCATAAAAGCTTTAATTGAGATCTTTCTTACTTAGGTCTTAAACAGCATGTCGATTCTGTAAAAATCTCGTCGTGAATACTTGCGTGGAGTGAGCTGTCAGTGTCATCCCACTGATGCTAGGGATTGACCAAGCAAACATTTACAATCATAGTCGAGATTTGAATAATATTTTAAATGCTTATTCTATTGATCATTTTATATAACGTCAAAGCTAGTAGTATTTTAGTTGTCAAAACATTAATATTTTGTGGGGTTTTAAAATAAAATAGCAAAACAGAATTTCAATGTTGTTTTTTTTTTTCTTTTTTTCCCTAGACTAGTAAGTCCTTATATAAGGACTTACTAGTCTAGGGAAAAAAAGAAAAACTGATAGACTGAGACGCGAGCGCGTCACGCACGAACAGTAAGTAAAATAAAACATTCACGTTTAAGATAGCTAGACTGATGAAAATACGCATCGACATTGTTTGTTATTATGAGCGATTGTAGATCAAGTCTAGTAAAGACTGCGACGATGTTCAGCGTTGTTATTAACCCAAATCTATTCAATTAAAAGAGATAACCGAGTGTGTCAAGTCATCGAATGCTAACGGTGTGCCTGGCTGACGGACCATAGTTTGTGTGGCGTGATCACTTCACCCGTTTCTCGACATTTAATGTCGTGAATCGGGTGAAGTGAATCGCAATCTGCAATGTGATAATGACAGTGACTAACGCGCAAGCGCGGCGTGATAACTTCACCCGATTCACGACATTTAATGTCGTGAATCGGGTGAAGTGATCACGCAATCTGCAATGTGATAATGACAGTGACTAACGCGCAAGCGCGGTGTGAATCGGGTGAAGTGATCACGCCACACAAACTACGTGGGATTAAATTCTATGGTCCGTCAGCCAGGCATACCGTTAGCACTCGATGACTTGACACACTCGGTTATCTCTTCTAATTGAATAGATTTGGGTTAATAACAACGCTGAACATCATTACAGGCTTTACTAGACTTGATCTACAATCGTTCATAATAACAAACAATGTCGATGCGTATTTTCATCAGTCTAGCCGTCTTAAACGTGAATGTTTTATTTTATTTACTGTTCGTGCGTGACGCGCTCGCGCCTCAGGCTATATAAGGACTTACTAGTCTAGGGAAAAAAAGAAAAAAAAAACATTGAGATTCTGACTGAGTTTCTGTTTTGCTATTTTATTGTAAAACCCCACAAAATATTAATATTGTGGCCACTAAAATACTAGCTTTGAAATTATATAAAAATTTCAATAGGATTAGCATAAAAAAAATTAATTAAAAACTAGATTATGATAAGATTGTAAATGTATGCTTGGTCAATCCCTAGTATAGTATCTGGTGGGATGACACTGACAGCTCACTCCACGCTCACTTTTCACGGTGAGATTTTTACAGAATAGCTCCGCTGCGCTGTTTAAATTTTTTTGTCTTATAATTTCGCACCATCTAAAACAATACAAAAACACATACATGCACAGGATGCCCAACCCAACGAAAGCGCAAAAGTCAAAGTCAATCAACAGTAAAGTAGTAGAAAAGCGGACGAGAGACAAAAAAACTTTTATGACAAAATAGGAAATTCTTCAAACTGCATGATATTCACATTTCAAAAATATAGTAAAAGGTTTGATCACCATTTAGAGATTTAATTTACTAACAGTGGTTCACTGTAGGTACATTTTATCGCAGCATATGCCAATGTTTTTGTTATGCATAGTATCGATATAATGGAACATCATTATATTACTAGTGTTTCGCAATACCATACAAAAATTAAGCGGGGTAATAGGGGGTAATTATGACCTTAGGTTAGTCGAAATAACCCCACTTCTTCTTTTTGTGGGGCTATTTAAACTAACGAAAAATAACTTCAAAAACGTATCATTCCAAAGAACAAATAAGCGAAAAACAATTTGCGGTTTATATTTTCACTAGTCACTGTTTAATATTGTAAAAACAAGCGTTTTAAACACAACTTTCGTCGAAAAACGTGACGAGCGTCTTTTGTTAACACATGCACAAAATGTCGTCTGACAAAAAAAGCGTGTGGGTCAAACAGTTCGCGCTTTAGCAGCTCCATCTATGAAATTTTGTAGAAATAATCTGTTCACCTATCTGGATATAGATGGCGTTTTGGTACAAATACAGTAGAATAACAATTATTGTCATTAGTTGAACTAGCCCCATAGTCGAAATAGCCCCACCCGACCTTAGACAAATGCCAATATTTTACCAAAAATATAATAGTACATTACGATATTAGTGCGTAAAGATGGTTATAACATGCGAGGCGGAATTTCAGCCCGAGCCGAAGGCGAGGGCGTAATTGAGCCGAGCATGTTATAACCATACGCACGTATATCGTACGACGTTTTTTAACACATTTGCGAGGAAACAGAAAAAAAACATTTTATATTTTGTTCATTTTTAATTATTGAAACAGTTAGTGAAATTACAATTGTTAAAATGATACGTAGTTGTAGTTGGTTTTTTAATTATGTTTTTATTATTATTATTACTATTCATAATGTCATTGTTTTGTGTTAGGGTAAATGTTGGAGACGACGAAACTTCTTGAAAGGCGGCAGAAGAGCATTGTAATTCGTCATTAGTTGTAAATAAAAAAGTATCATCAGTAGAAGAGGGGCGCGGCTCAGGGCAAAACTTCTTCGTTTGTGGCTCCAAATTTATTGTCTGAGTTATTTTGGCACTTATATTTGCTTTGTTTTGGATGGAATCTTTAAATTACCGAATAAACTGTTTTTTTAATTTTAAATAAACTCAATCTGTGAATGCACACTGTTGCTTTCCCGCCATTTTAACAGCGCGCTAGCGCTGCCTACTGACTGGCGCCGCGCGGCGATTAGTTCGAAATTTGAATAGCAACAGCGCGCTGCTCACTAGCTGGAGTCGTGCGGCGGCGGCGGCGGCGATCAGTTCCAAATTTGAAATGGCAAATAATGCTGTTATGGAATTTGTATGGACTATAACTTAACTATTTGCTTTGATAACACACGCGTTTTTTATGACCCTCTTTACATATTTAAAACCGGTGGAATTACATCAGCTTTACGAGCAAGGGTGTTAAAAAATATATAAAGTTGATCGGAGCCCGAACAACTTTATATCTCAATAACAAAATGTAAAACATTGTAGTCTCGCATGAAGAATAAGGTTTCCAAACGGTAATAATATGTCTGTGGCATCCAAATCAAATTTCTGAAAAATTGCACGTAGTGTTGGATACTCGACAGAAACGAGATGGCTCGGAATTTCGCAAGTGTGGCGTGTGTACTTACTTTAAGTTGAAGTGATATTTATATTAGGGGATAGTGTCAAATGGTTTAAGATTCGGAGCACGGGCGACGCATCATGTAAGCCGGCCGTGTGTTCGCTGTTCTTTGTCATTAGCGTGCTCTCACGTCTAGTGCATTAGCTAATTTGTCATCGCTGGGTGCGCTTCGCTGATCGATTTTACATTATTACAATAGACTCCTTTATTTCACACCATGCTTCACAAAACTGTAAAGAATACATTATATTTCTCATTCAATACTAAGCAATATTCTGGAAATTTAAATATTGTATGCGAATAAATTGAAACCTGGAACAGGCTGCGAAAAAATTAAGTAGATAACTAACAGATAACTTTATCCGGTCTTATTCAATTTCTATCGAAAATTATTACTAATTCATTTAGATGTAGCGATGACCGATGTGTTACTTTTCTCTGATTGTCCATAAAATTCAAAATTACTCAAACGGGAACATTATGCAAATTAAAATCAATTTCATAGGTCCACATATCACACGAACGCGTTAACGCTTATCATATACATAGATCGTACATGTGCATAAGATTTAAATTAATTAAAATACTGCAATAAAAGTTTTGAAATGATTGATTGTCGTTTCCGTTAGTTTTTATTGATCTAACAACACTCTAATGATGAGAAACTGCAGCTTACTATAAAGATGCTTTCACTCTTGCATAAAATAAACAACGTTTGCCAAATTATGTCAGTTTTATGCTCACTCTATAAGAGCACATTTCTTACATAAGAAGTGAAGTCTTACATTGAATAGATATGGTAATAAGGTGCTAAGGAAGAACAATCGAGTGTGGTAGGTAGGCACCTATACCTATGTGCTACAGATGCCACACGCTACAAGAGGGATTGCATCACTGACCAGACATTTTTGTAAAATCCGAGAGCTCTTCTCGTTTAGTAGAACCTATGGTAATTCTTGTACGAATGAGGCACAAATATGACGCATTGTGTGCAGACGTACATCACGAACTATACTCGTGCTTCACAATTCTTTCAGTTTTACCTATAAATAACTATTAATAGATACCGACCACGAAAAGCAATCTCGCAGGATGGCAGTTAAGAGCCCTCAGCTTATTTTACAACGAAGCTCATTAATGAGTGGAGCGCGCGCCCCCGGGAATGTGCGCGCAGCCTCCTCGCGCTACGGTCGCTTCTCACTTGACGCTCCCCACAACATTGTATAATTATTACTTAATAGTATAATTGATTGTAATACGTAAGTAGACATCTCGTCCGCTCGCTTCGTGTATCGGTAACTACCTAACAGTAAAATATAAACATTAAAAGTTAAGCTGCACTAAGAAATAGCTATTCAAGATTATCCCTATCTAAAAGAAAATAAAATTCAAACGGCTGCGAAAACATGTCTTTTTGAAAATTCAAGATTTTTGTATCTGCCAATAATTAACAGTGATTAAATGTTGAGAATAAACCGATAGTAATAAGCTATAAATATATTGTTAATCATCTAATTGATTCTGCGTATCTTCGTGGAACAACATAATGACGAGCGTACATCACTGCGCTAGCGTTGATGTCTAATATAAAGAACATAATACGCGTGCGCGTGATTCCCATTCAACTATTGAACGTGACATTATAACACAAGCCCGTACGTACGTATTCACGTACCTACACTAGCCTTACACTCAACTGTATGAATGAGTATCTTGTCGCATAAAGAACCTTCCATTTATAGCTAAGGTAATTACGTTTTATGCTGAAGAGAAAAAAAATATAAGAACAAGTAAGATATTGGCGACGTAGTAATAGTGCTATCTGCTTATTTGTAAAATAATGTGGAAATGTTATATTGATTTATGTATTGCTACAACTTTACGAGTACCTAATTGGCCACAACTTGAAGTACGTGCCTCATTGTAGTAGAAAAGCGTTCCTACCGTAACAAAAGTAACCTTCCTACGTATTTTAAGGTAAGCTTACTGCAAATTAACGACGCTCGAGCACTTTTTGAACGTCAGAAATAACACTAAACAGCCCTAAAAAGCCCATACTTCACCAGCCCTTCGTGCTGAAGCCTGTAAGAAGCAGTTCAACAAACTCCACATCCATTCTTGTCATGATCAGACTCATGGTTGGATCCTATATTCATAACATAGTATATCTTTGTTTTCCTGATGCTAGTTTACGACCACGTACGTAAGCCGTAGGGAAGCCATATATTCTCAAAATTACGCACACGCAGCCGCGGATCCCAGGAAGATCATAATTATATTCCCTAAACTGTTTTGACATTTATGGAAAATTAGGGTTTTGGCCTATGTGGCTTTAATGTACATATGCCCACAAATGGATATATATTTAAGGCAGAGTGAATACAATATTATATTAGATAGTCATAATAAATATATTAAATTAAAAATAAAATCATTTCAAACAATACATCAGATTACATTGGAAACTTATATGAAGAAAAATACTAATAATTTAAAAAGATGAAAATAAGTAAATAAATGTACATTTGTCAACATTTGTCCATACTAAACTCTTCTATATTGTAGTAGCTCTTCCTCAATAAATATCTCCTTAATTTGTTTATAAATAAATTTACGCTGGTCATGCATTCATCATACATTAATAAAATTGTACCTATGTAAATAAGTACTTGTTGGTAAAAGCATCACCTCTAGGTGAACTTAGCAATGCCGTCATTTGTTTTTGGAAATCGTGTCGGCTGAGGCCTTCCTCGTGCGGTTTCCATCACAAAAACCACCAAAATGTTTGGCGGATGAGCTAACCCGCCCCGTCCCAGCGCACGACTCATTGATTACCTTGTAAAAAATTCAATCATCGACTAAAATTAATATTCCCAACGGAATAATCAAACTCTAACATTTCAACTTAGTAGCTTGGCACGCAACCGTCCAATCCGCGGAACTCGGCGATCTCAGCCCAAAACTGCGTAGTACACACGTACCTATCTATTAGTAACATAGATTTTCCGTATATTTAAATAATTCCTTATAATTTGCAGTCCATAAATTAGTTTGTACATTTATGTAAAAAAGTTTATCGTTGTAATTCCGCGTTTGTTGAAGTCTCAAAGTTTTAAAGTCGAATAGAAGTTTCAAATAAAGGCCTGTATTGAGGACTTGCTCGCAGTTAAATGTCATTTAGCTAATTTGCTGTCAATATCTTGAAGATAAAACAGCTTTTTACCACTTCTTCAATCATCATACCTCCACCACCACCACCTGCCTGACCCTTCTGGTATTACAGGCGTGATGGTAGATATGTTATGTTGTTTAATCATGTGCCATCATTACATTAATTTTTTTTTCTTTAAGAAATGATGGAACCTTAAACTTTAATGGAACTGATGATTCATGAAACTATTGCGGGCTCATTGTGGCAGACAAACCGGATATACTATTCATATAATAAAACAAACGTAAGCTGATGTCAACAGGGATGACGTCTTCAAGGAGGTTAATCTTCGCAAAAAGCACGACTATCATGATAGTGCGATGCGATAGCGAATACAAAAACTGATCCTTAGATGTATCTACACCTCTTTATTAGTCACGTATCGATGCGAAGTGTTCGAAGACCACAGATCGGTACTTTTCTCACTAATCTATGGTGCTATCACGGGTTTTTTTATCAATTAAGTTTTCTTAGTTAAAAGTTAGATATATATTACACAAAAAACGCAGCAAGACTGAAAGGTTGACAACGAAAATGCATTATTTTTTAATAATTCATAAAGCGAGAAAAGCTCTTCCTAGCCCTTATTTGCAGCATACATTCTCATTCCGCAGTACATATTTATCTACAAACTTATGAAATAATTTCACGCAGCGACGACGCCAAGAATAAACTCGAAGCTTTATTTAACTTCACAATATATTATTACTCTCTGTTTAGCGTACTTACCTGTACTAATAACGAGTTACCTACTTCTATTAATAACGCCGCGCTATTTCCAACATCACACGATACTCTACAATTTACTCCGTGTGAGACGTGCGGATGGTCATGCATGAATAACGGTAACTTATGTTCATTTAAAAAAATAATCACTATAAGCAACTTTTCTTTGCTCCATTAACAATTGCAATAAAATATTTCTCATAATATATGAAGATGTGCCTTTCTTATATTCCCTCAAGATACACATCGCAATCCAGTCACATCATTAGTGATAAATCGTTAGTGAAGTAATAACTTTTTACAGCGCTGGAGTTGATATGCGGGAAGTACTAAGTGATGCCTATATCATTGAATCTGCCTAGTATACAGTTAGTGCCGGTTCTCCACCCCTATAAACTCGGTTTCAAACATTAAATAAGCCCATAAAGTTGCAATCAATTAAACATCTGACGTCGGTAAGGGTTATACACCTGAACATAAATCAATTGCCGTCTATAAGGAAATTGGCACGTTTATGTTTCGAGTGGGTACATCTGTGTACTAGTATAATCTAAACCATGATTGTGCATTAGATCTGCACTCGTGTATCGCTACTTGTGAACATTGGGATGAAGGTTTTAAGGATATATTTTTAATTTCTTGCCTGTTTTCCCATTTAGACACAAGTAAATTAAGCATAACAAAATAAAGGCCCAAACATGAACTATAAACTATACTAAATTATAGTTGAGTCATTAGATATTGTTGTAAATCTGTAGGCTTATATTTTTTAAACATTAATGTGTGTTATTTTGTATAGGACTATGTTTTGCAAACATTGTATCAAGGCATACAGAATTCATGTAGCTTAATCGTGTAAATATAGCAAGAGGCTGATTTATATAAATATAAGAGATATAAGATACTTATATTATTTATTTTGTAAGCCGTTAAATACATCTTTACTTAGGTACAAGAATACAGGCATGCTGGATAGTATTTCGCACTACTTCACCTAAGAGACTTTGAAACTCGCTTATTATTTTAAGTAGCATCCACACTGAAGTTACCTTATGTGTAGCAGCGTTTGCAAGTTTTAGTGGGCAACAACAACTAATAAAAAGTTATTTAGTAAACGTACCAAAAGTTCAAGGAAGTTACTTAATGTTATAAATAAAAAATAAAATAACTATATTACAAGCAACAACACTCATATAGGTAGAAAAAAAAAACTAAAATGACAAAAGAAACAGACAAACCTACTCTTACTAGGTAACAATATGCCTGCTACAGCATTGCCGGATGTACGGGCAATCCAGTCTGTTTGCGATCATCGCCAGGCTCTTGGCTCTGCGCACCAGGGACGAAATAGTTATTTGTGCAACAAGAGAGCAAAGTAGTTTTTTGCTGCGAGTGCTTATTTTGAATCCCGAGCAAGCGAAGGATTCAACGATTGAATCACGAGCGTAGCGAGTGATTCTAAAGTTGAATCCTGAGTGTGGCGAGGGATTCAAAGGCACGAGATGCAAAAAAACTTTGCTCTCGTGTAACACACATAACTTTTCACTTCAGCAGCGAGAACACTTTAGGAGATAAAATAATAAACAGGAATAGATTAAAATAACTATTTATTGTGAATCAAAATAATTAAAATTGTAGGTAGATACTAGATACCAATTCTATAAAATCTAAAAAATAAGATAGTAACACCGTCTCCGAAAAACTGCTTGCGCCCATTGTAAGTCTCCATTCATTGAAGACATGGTATGCTTTCAGATATTTCTCGCGAGACTTCTCAGGTAGGAAACTTAATTCTACATTAATAACTTGTTGTTTTAACTCTTCCGGTGTTAAAATACTGTTCTCGTCGCTAGTTTCACTCATATTTTACGATTATTTTAATATTTTTTAACTTATTCAACTCTGTACGCCAGTCACGAAATTTTATTCCAGCTATTTTATTTAAATTAAGGCGTGTTCGGAAATAGCACCCATGATATTTTATTATTCAAAATATATTACCTACGTACCTAACATTTATTGAAACTAGAAATAAATATTTACAAGTTAAATATCAGTTTTATTTGCAGTAAATACTTATTTTCGTTTAAATACAACAATAAGTTAAAAATTCAATAAATTACATTAAAAGACATAATTTTCTTTTTGCAAAATTTCTTTAGTTAGTACGTAATTCCGAACGTGTTTGTCTTTGAGGTCGAATTCAAAATCCGAACTTCGAAAGGGCTGGTCTTTGTCTCTCTCTCTTTTTAATGGCGGGAAAGAGATAGAGTGTGAATGTTTCGAATTGTATGATCAACCCAAAGCTGAATTAAAAAAAAAAAATTAAAAAGTTACTTTGTCTCACTCAGTGAGCAAAATCGCATTTTGCTCACTGATTTCACGCAGCAAAACCTACATGTTTGAGCTACTGAAGTGAAAATTATATTTCAACACACTTGCTCGTAAAGTGAGCCTTATTATATCGTTCTTAGGGCCATAAACCGAACTATAACATACACGTGCATAATAATATTACACACTAGTGCATAATAGAATGATCCCTACAAAGTTAAGTTAGTACCTAACTGCAAATTATATGCGAGTAAACAGAGCATTTTCAATTTAACCGGGTAATACAGTTTTTTTTTTTTTTTTTTGTAACAACAAAGAGGTTTTATGCCACCGAAAATCTATTTACATTTTTGAAATAAATAAATGTGTCCCTAATTAAGACGAAAAAACATTTATTATTATCAAATTATTTATAATTCACAATAATTTCTTATAAAATATTTGCATTTTATCACAAAAATTATCATTTTGAAGTAGGCTGTATGGCTGTAATCAATCAACTTACATTTGGCGCGTGCAAAAAAAAAAAATTGCGCGCCATTTCCCAATTTTCCCCTAATTTTCATATTTTGTTTGTATCGCATTTGTTGCTGTGTGGTAAATAATTATAAAAATGTCAGGTTTTAGTACAGAAGATGAACAATTGATTGATTTAACCCCGCCAGAAATACTAAATGCAGCACAAAATGCAAACGAAAGCCTAATACCTGCAAAATCTAGAGAAAAGTATTTAGCTGCTTACGATAGTTTCCTGCAATGGAAGAGCAACAAAAAAACCCAGTCATTTTCTGAAAATGTGTTTTTGGCGTATTTCTCTGAACTCGCCAATACATACAAACCTAGCTCCCTGTGGTGCATCTATTCCATGTTAAGAAGCATGGTTAAGCTCAAACATGGTGTTGATATCAAAACGTACTGTAACCTGATGGCATTTTTGAAGAGACGCTCGGATGGATATATTGGTCGGAAATCTAAAGTTTTGTCACCAGCCGACGTTGAAAAGTTTTTGAATGAGGCTCCGGATAGTCAGTATCTAGCAACAAAGGTACGTTTCATATTTTTAATCGAAACGAATCTACAATATACAAGTGTGTAACTTTAGCATAATTTCTTAGAACTAATTAATTGATTTCTTTGCAGGTTGCCTTAATATTCGGTGTTACTGGTGCTTGTAGACGACAAGAGCTGTACAATATTACAACAAAAGATGTAGAAATCCACGGAGATATGCTTCTTGTCAAAATTACCCAGACTAAAACCAAGATTCCACGATCTTTTACAATCCAAGGAACGTTTCGTGAAATAGTGAAAAAATACCAAGATCTCCGTTCAACAAAAACAAAGAATGACCGCTTTTTCCAAAACTTTCAGAAAGGAAAATGTACTGCACAAACAATCGGTATTAACAAATTTGGTAATATGCCAAGAGAAATAGCGAAGTATTTAGGTTTGCCTGAGGCCGATTTTTACACTGGACACAGTTTTAGAAGAACGTCGGCTACAATGTTGGCTGATTCGGGGGCTGATATACTAACTTTGAAGCGACATGGTGGATGGCGTTCTGACGCAGTCGCTGAATCGTACATAGAAGACTCAATTCATAACAAAGCAAAAATCAATGACAAAATAACGCAAGCCATTAATTTGGAGCCAAAGGCAAAAAAGTTTTGCCCCGAACCACAACCATGTACATCTACTAGCGTGAGTTATTTGGTGCCCTCTCCTTCCAGTAATTTGTATGATTTTGGCTGGCTCTACACCAGGTTTGAAGAATTCGTTATACCAGATACTGTGGTCAGTTTATGATGCGAAGCACAATATCAAGATTTTAACTATTGCACGCTGGCGGAAATCAGTGCTTGCATGTCCAATGTTAGAAATTTGGGAACAGATTACCAGGAATATTAAAATTATTTCAAGTGAAACCAGGTCAACATGTGTCACGTAATTAAACAAAATTTTCTTATCTATCAATCAGTCATACCAGCTACTTGCAAACTTTTGTGCAAGTTATAGGCATATGTGTGTTCCGGTCTCTATTAAAACACGAAATGTTTCTTCGTACTGGACTTTCGCGTAGGCGTTGACGCAACGTAGACACCGCGAAGAAGCTACCACGCAGCGGATCCCTACAGTCCGCGTAGCCGCATACGACGCAGCAGTATCTACAATTCGCGTAGTCGCATACTACGAAGCGTACTCTAAACTCCTCTTATTCGCATGCTACGCAGTGGAGTATACAATTTACGTAGTAGTATACTACGCAGCGGACCCTACACTCCGGGTAGTCACATGCTACGCAGAGGAGTTAGCAATACCCGTAGTCGCAAGCTACATAGGTGAGTCTACAAACCGCGTATCGCATATTACGCAGCGGACTCTACACTCCGCGTAGTTGCATGCTGCGCACGGGAATATACAATCTGCACAGTCGCATACTACGCAGCGTATTCCACACTCCACGTAGTCGCATGCTACGCAGGGTAGTCTACACTCCGCATAGTCGCATGCTACGCAGAGGAGTCAGCAATTCGCGTAGTCGCATGTTACGCAGGGGACCAGCAATCCGCGTAGTCACATACTACGCAGCGGATTGTACACTCCACCTAGACGCAAGCTACGCAGGTGAGTCTACATTCCGCGCATCGCATACTACGCAGCGGACTCTACACCCCGTGTAGTCGCATGCTACGCAGGTGAGTCTACAATCCGCGTATTGCATACTACGCAACGGACTCTACACACCGCGTAGTCACATGCTACGCAGGGTAATCGTTAATGAACTAAATAGGTGACAACTTGGGCACCTAACCGATTTTTTTTTTGTTGTAAAGGGGGCGCAGGCTAACTCTTCACCCCGGCGCCCAATATGGTTAAGACGGCCCTGACAGGCTGCATGGTTTGAAAACCTTTGCTTGCTCATGTTATTTACCTAGTAAGTAAATTATCATCTTATACTACAGTACCTACTGTGTGATTAGGTAAACAAACATTGTTATGGTGATAAGTATAAAATACCACCAATAACAAAGATAACTCTTTTACTTACCATACCAACAACATTTTGCACTGCTCGTATAAGTATGTAAATTAACTCATGAGTGGGAGGCTTCATTTTTGTTTAATACCTCTACATTACTAGTGACACATACCTATAATAATAATATATGTACTTAATTTTACAACATTCTTGTAATTAAGTAAAGTGTGTCAGTACGTAGATAGATTTTTGTTTGACGACAACACTGACCAACACTGATAAAAAACTGTATTTGTATATATTTAACGAAACGTATTGTAGCCCTTAAAATGAACATGGACAAAACGAAGGTCATGTCAAATGCCCATGTAACACCCACTCTCATAAAGATCGGAGACGCTACACTCGAAGTCGTGGACGAGTATGTTTACCAAGGACAAACTGTCCAGTTAGGTAGGTCCAATTTCGAGAAAGAGGTCAATCGTCGAATCCGACTCGGCTGGGCAGCGTTCGGGAAGCTACGCAATATCTTCTCGTCCCACATACCGCAGGGTCTCAAGACTTAAGTCTTTGACCAGTGCGTGTTGCCAGTGATGACTTATGGCACTGAAACGTGGTCGCTCACAATGGGCCTTATAAGAAGGCTAAAAGTCACCCAAAGGGCAATGGAGAGGGCTATGCTTGGAGTTTCCCTGCGTAATCGAATCAGAAATGAGGAGATCCGCAGGAGAACCAAGGTAACCGATATAGCCCGAAGAATTGCCAAACTTAAGTGGCAGTGGGCAGGGCACATTGCTCGCAGAACAGATGGCCGATGGGGCCGAAAAGTTCTGGAGTGGCGACCGCGTACTGGAAAACGTAGCGTTGGAAGGCCTCCCACAAGGTGGTCCGACGACCTTGTGAAGGCCGCAGGAACCCGTTGAATGCGAGAAACACAGAACCGGTCTAAGTGGAGGTGCTTGGGGGAAGCCTATGTCCAGCAGTGAACGTCTTTCGGCTGAAATGATGATGATGATGATGATGATTGTAGCCCTGAAGAGGACCTTATGTTTTGAATGCATACAAGGAGAGCATATTCAGCCTATAATGTTGCCACTGCCTGGACACAGGCCTCCTCTTCGAGAGGGAGTTGGTTAAAATCTACCACGCGGGCCGATTGCGGCTTGGTAAATGTCACATGTCTTCCAATTTTTGGTTCTAGGACTTGTCGGTCATCACTATGTTTTCCTTTACCGTTTTTGAGAGCAGTGGGAGCGGAGAGCATCAACACTGACCAACCGACAAAATCAGTGACTGACATTCCCTAAGACCGAAGAGGCGGCCAGATATAATTAGAGGCGGTCAACCTGCGCCCGCGGCTGGCAATAGATATATCAGTAATTAATGGTGTTTTAACGGCTAAGTTGAATCGAACGCAATATTTTTGACTGATCATTTTTACCCCGCCTTTACACAAAGCTATAAACCATGTAGGAATTGTGTGTGCGTTTTAATTTATCGTTTACACCTAAAACAAGTTGTGAAGACTGGTAGGTAGTATACAAAACCTGTAAAAAACTAGTCAAAAAGATAAATAAAACAGTTCTATTATTTAGATTTGTCGAATAAAACTTGCATATAAGCATAGACTCCAAACTTTAAATTAAAATATAAGTACAAAAACATTCAGAAATAAAAACTTATCCGAGAATGTGTAATATCTAATAATAGAGACATATCCGAGGCGGGATCCTAAAATGTTCAATCATTCTGCAATCTCTTCATCCAGTTTTTGTTCATAAGTTTAACATAGTAACTCATGTTTCTGGATGAAAGGACAAAAAAACTAACGGATCCGAGACAAGGGTGCTTAAATCTTCGAGCACGCTTCCCTCGCTCTTGCATTCTTTTTTTTTTGGGTATGTCATTTCACAGTTCAACCTATGAGGGTATCGGTGCTTAATCGGACTTCCTTGTAGATGCCTCAATAAATTAAGGTGGTGACCTTAATTTATGGTCCTGGCCGGTGAGCCAGGGCTTAAAAATTTAAAAACTAAGAGACTACACGCTAAGGGCACTCCTTGTGGGGTACGGACCTCGGCTTAGGGCGTCGCTGGGAGAGGGCAGCAAGGGACAGGCTGGATCGGAATTATTTAGGGACGAATTTAAAACTACAGGGTCAGC
Organism: Luperina testacea; assembly: GCA_927399505.1. Lineage (NCBI taxonomy): Eukaryota > Metazoa > Arthropoda > Insecta > Lepidoptera > Noctuidae > Luperina > Luperina testacea. The sequence goes on from OV656758.1 coordinate 12,010,774, forward strand.
GGCGCGGGCTAGTTCGAGCAAGGGTCGGGACGGACATGGTTTGGGGCGTTGCGACGGGCCTCGACGGCGAGGACAGAAGGACGGCTGTCAGGACTTGTACTTTCTGAGAGTACTGGTGGCCTTACTACTCTCCTGGAGGAGGGTCGTGGCATCGTCAGGGATGGTAAGGGTATGCCTCGGTTGGCGAATCAAACCTATGCGGGAGGGAGTGTATCGGATTGCCGCCGCAATCAGGGTATACAGGTATGAGGAACAGGGTGTAAAGTTCACTCATACTCTATAGAAAAGGGAGGATCCTCCGACCAGACGGGTGTTGTGTCTGGCGGGCAACTGCCCGATGATTCATGTCGGGCCGTTGTATCTATGCTAGTTGCGCGGTATACTCTGTTTGCGAGATGCAGGATTTTGCGTGACGTCATTAGGACGCTTTGTTCGCATGTGGCGTTGTAGATACCGCTACAAGGGGATTGAGGTGCTTTATGAAAGTATCAAAGAAACGCTTGGAGAAGCGTTTCATGAACTGCTGGATGGTGGGGCATTCTTTGATCTAAGTATAGACTCTCATTGCGGACATCGAGGAGGGCTCCCGTAACCTTTCTGAGGAAACTGTTCTGAAGGCTCCCTGCAGATAGTGAGGCTTAGCGTTTGTTAAGACATGCAAGCATATGAGAACTTGTCAGTGATTCGGTTATAAACGTAAACAATTTTATTATTTAGTGCAGTGATGTGAGTGAAGTTCAATGTTGAACCTTAAAACAGCTGACTAAAACAAACTTCTGATAGCGATTAATTTAGCATAGTATAAAACCAACCCAAAGCTTAGTAAAGTGAAGAATAAGTGCCTAGAAATTTATAAAAGATTATTCTTTGCATCAAGAAAAAAAAATAGAATAGCGTCAACCTGAAATAAAAAATAACGACTCCTGATTTACTTGCCTAAAAATCTGCAGAAAGAGAGAATTACGAAGTATTTTTTTTTTTGTTTTTTTTTATACAGAAGTCTATCATGCACCTTGTCAAAAGCTTGTCCTATGTCGAGAAAAACTTCAGGGCAATAGGTAGGTTTTTAATTTTGAAAAGAGCTGCCAATAATGACTTTAACTCATAAACGACAGACGACAGCGACGACGATCGACAAAAATAAAGCGACCATATCTCGTGCCATGGATCATTATTATTATTTGGTAAGACACACACACAATCAATAGAATATATCCATTCTAAACTTGCGCTTTAACTGGACCGGATAGCATAACACTGACTCATGTGTCGGCGAACGAGCCGTCTTTATGTGCTCACTGAAAGTAAGATGATGGTCGAGGATAGCATCTAAATATTTAGCTTGCTTCCTACAAGGGATCGGCTTGCCATACATAGTGATCGGACTTGGCTCTTACATTCTGCATTTTCTCAATTCTTAAACTTTCTGCATTATTTGTCAAAGTGACTTACTATTTAGGTATGTATCTAACCTACCTTGAGCTCGTTTAGCTCGCTCTTACATCCTACTCTCTTAATTCTTAAACTTCTTTGTATAAATTGACACAGTCAGTCCTCTTTCTGTATGAATGGGCTAATAAAAGTTATCCCATTCGAGCCGGGATGCTAACATTTTCAAGCTTCCGTCACTCGCTCTTGTGTCGTACAATCGTAGGTAATAATAATAATCTCATAATTGATTTATCTACAGCTTTTCTGCACTACCGCGCTAAAGTGGAAAATTTTTCGAATTTGCTTCGTGGAGCTGAAGATACACACCCCCAAAAAATAATCCTGTTAGCGCCCCGCGCGCGCACGTCCTATTGTTCCTGTAAACACAATCCACTACTAAGGACTGCTAGTCGTCCCTGGATATAATATCTATTACGTCCAGATAGGCATAAATATTAGATCGAAGTACGCGTGCAGAGCACTCCCTCGCACCACTGTCAGATGTCGCGTCACCACTCGGTCTTCTTGAGCGGTAGCTTGGCCTGGATGTTTGGCAGCACACCACCCTGAGCGATTGTCACACCGGAGACCAGCTTGTTCAACACCTCGTCGTTGCGGATGGCCAACTGAAGATGACGTGGGATGTTCCTGGTGAACTCAGCCTTTAATTAATTAGTTAATTACAACAATCTGTTTATATGTATTTGTATAAATTTAGGTCAAATAACTCTTAGAAGTTTATAGGAATAGATAGATACCTTCGTCGCAAAACTTGCGCCGTCTAGTTTTATTAGCCTTTTAATGAATCCTAGCCTGATAGCTCAACGATGTCTTCAATCAGTATCGATTTAATGGTGTCATTATGTTTTCAAGCTATCCAATTTCCAACTCCTAATGTCTCCTCGTCGACCGTTAGGTATTAGTTCGTGTTTCGCTAATATCGAAACGTAGTCACCATGTTTTAAGAGAGGTTGCTCAAGGATGCTAAGTGCTAACCCATCAGAGGAATATTACGAATGATATAGACTAGGCCATATGCTAATGCTCATGCATTCTGCACTACCACGGGGAGATAGTGCAGTTATGTGGGACTCGAACCCACTAAAACTCCACGTCGTCCTCCTCTGCCGCTTACGTCGGGAACACGGGCACACGTTAGCACTCATCCGTGAACCCGCCACGGCTGTCCGTTACCGGACCTTCCTCTGGGGAGTACTCCCCACCACCGGCGACCAGAATACATAGCACGTCGTGACCACCCCAGGGACCAAACCAGCACATGGGCACCAGACGACCCCGTGTCTGGGCATCCTTGGCCCCCTGCGACTGGTCAGGTCATTGGCCCCGCCGCCTGCCAATTTTCGGCCGCAGAGGATAGGGAGAGCGGCCAACGTCATACGTCATACCAACATTCCTCCTCCCCTGCGGCCCCACCGCGTCCACCATCAGACGGTGGCGACCCCGTCACCATACATCGCCATACACCATACACCATACATCGTAACCATACATCACAATACATGACTGCTTACAAAAAAAATCTATTACGTAGTACGTAAACCATATTATTTAATTTAAGTGTAGGTAAGTGAGGCCCGTGGCCAAATGATAACAGCTGCACAGGTCGATCGATCAGGTTATGCTGCACTTGCCGCGGTTGGTCTGTGGATGTGTGACCATCTTTATATACCGAGACCCCCCGTGCCTCGGCAAGCACGTTAAGCTGTTGGTCCCGGCTGTCATTCGTGGATCTTTGACAGACGTTACGGGTAGTCAGAAGCCCGGAAGTCTGATAACCCAGTCTTACCAAGGGGTATCGTATTACCTAATAACTGGGTTCTGGAGGACAGATAGGCAGTCGCTCCATGTAAAATACTGGTATTCAGCTGGAAGCCGACTGGAGACGTGGGTAACTGTCATTACCCAGTCATAGGATAAATGAACAACATGCAATTACAGATTTATCTTTAGAAATAAATCGGATAATTTATTCCTCCAACACTTTACGGGTTGGTACCTATATTGTTTAGATACCTACTTGAAATTAAACGATCATAATCAAATCAAATAGGTACGCACTTGGAAAATACGAGGTAGGTGCCTACGCCGATAGATATAATTATACAAATATAATTATAAAGATCTAGATATTAACGTAGGTAAAGTCAAACTCAAAGCCAGCCACTTTTGAATAGTCAAGCAAATTGATTACCAACTTAAATTGTCCGTATATTTAAATCACAACTGTTATTCTTTGACAGTTGTTTGTAACACGGCAAATAGACGTAGTGTCTTTCACAATTAAATTCACTGACTGTACGTACCAACCTACATAGTAAAATTCGTACATTTTATCTAATTATTGACAAACACTAAAATAGTAAATTATTTTAAATATTAATATTAGTACCTACATAATAATATAACGATGCACCCAGCACCAATATAGCTTACATTATTCTTACATAATTCGCAACGAGAGAAGAACAAATGCTAGCGTGTGGTTATGTGGGTGTGACTTAATTATCATAAAAGCACCTACAAGCAGATAAGTAGGTAACATCATAACGTATCGATTAAATTAGGAACACAACGTCAGAGATGTATGTGCATCCATCTCGTGTATATTTTAAATAAGCTAAAGCAGCGCCTAAAGCAAGATGCGCACGGTAAATAAGTATAACGGTGCTTTTACAACCTCCGCACCGGTGCGCGCCTAGCCTCGCCTCGGAACATTGCCAATTCCCATTGCTCAAGTCTTAACATTGGAATTTCTCACCAGTAAAACATGAATAGATTTACTGTTTATTACATTATATATGAATAATATAAGTTTGAAAGTCTTCAGAAATTTATTTCGTAATCAGAAGGTTTTAATACTTAATGTTCACTCACAATCACAACCTTATTTCATTGCTAGCGCATGATCATTTAGGTACGCCTACAGTAAGCCACTCTAACTGCTCCTTTATTATTATTTATAAATGAATTAAATCAAGTAGCAATCTACCACTGGTGCTCATAAGCTTTTTAATAGCTAGATGTTTACACCCAGCTAAAAGTCCTGTTAACTTACTGGTTATATGTACCTAGGTATATAGTAGGTACCAAGGTACAAACCTACCTACTTATAGATAGTAGGTACTCTACCAAAATAATATTTAAAATAAACACATCCAAAGATTGGTCAAGACACAAAGACATCTCACAAAGGTTCCAGCTATCGAATCGAAACTATAAAAATCTGCGTCACGATGGTTTTTTTGCTCGCTGTATGCAATCTGACGGAAATCTCTGATAAACATAGATAGGTATTGGAAATTACTGTCGTCTCAGTTATGAGGTTTAACAAGCTTGCTTATATGTGGTGTAGTTTTTTATATCGGTTTATGGAGCACAAACTCTTCTACTTTTGACGCTTTGAACTCTTGTGCCTGGTTTTACCAATCGCGATTATACAACTGTATCATGGACTGTACTCGTAGGTACCAGTTGTATTATTGAGATACCTACTCGTACGTGCGTAAGTCAGCAGTTAATATCGGGTGTAGTAGATACATGGCCTAAAATGCTTCCTTGTTGGACTCTGAAGAGTATTTTACACATTCCAGAGCTTTAGTGTGTTGTTAAGTTTGACCTCGGAACACCTTCCGCTAAGATACGATTTCAGTATGTAAAAGAGCATTATGAAGTTGTTTTTTTTTTATACAGAAGTCCATCACCTTGTCAAAAGCTTGTCCTATGTCGAGAAAAACTTCAGGGCGCTAGGTAGGTTTTAATTTTGAAAAGAGCTGCCAATAATGAGATTAACTCATAAACGACAGACCACGCCAGACAACAGCGACCCTACCAAAAAGTACTCTGTGACAGCGACGACGAACGACAAAAATAAAGCCATAAATCGTGCCATGGATTATTATTATATGGTAAGAAACCACTGACCTGTATTATACAAGTACGCTGGACTTCCTATCGATGACAAAATGAAGACATTTGATTTTCGCCATTTTGGCGCTGATAGCAACGTGAGGTACCGTGGAACTAATATTAGAGATGGGATATATCCTTCGATAAAAAAATACTTTTATGAACTTTATTGATCCTTATAACCACTGAGAGTAATTTATATTAGATATTTTTCTCTCCCAGTTATTTTTATGCTTCATTTTTAAGTAATAGAATAAATTGCTCTGCAAAGGTTAGATGATAATTAGATTTAGGACTCCAATTTTCCATTTTCATGTTTTTCAGCCCTACTTAGTTGAGTTGGTGAGAAATCTGAAATTGAGTATTTAATTATACTTAGTAAAAATGACTACCTAAAGTATACAGTGCATTGTAGATGGCAAGTTTTTATTTCGATGTTAGGTCTTTACTTCGGAAACAAGTACGTTACATATAATATTTATCTTTTGAAATTAGAAACTAGTATTTGCTAATTTGTTTTAGCTAATCAAATTGCATAAATTTCTGGCGACAGTAAATTTCTATTTGAAAGACGTAAATTTAAAATTATTGACTGTCTGAAGAAAATAATCGACACATTATCGACATGGAACATTTACAACCCTATTCAAATTATAGTACGGTCAGCATCAAAAGTCGATTAACACTTCAGTTTTTTTTAATCTTAGTTATTGAGCAAAATATTAACACTTCAGGTTTTTCTAATCTCAGTTATTGAGCAAAATATTTGTTAAAATTTGCATTGTACTTCTGCTGCAATTTTGAATAAATATTTTGCTCAATAACTGAGATTAAAAAAACTGAAGTGTTAATCGACTTTTGATGCTGCGTACCTACTTATTCAATATTTGTGAAAACTGAGCCCTAATTACAATTAAATATGATGAGATATTAATGAAAACATTTATTCTAAATATAAAATAGTATTAAAAATGCTCACAAAAGCAATCGAAACATTTATAGTCATGAAATTCACTTACAGTGGATTTCATTTATTACGACCTTGGTTGTAGCGACCATTTACCTATAGCGACGTTAAATCTAAGTCCCTTGAATTTAAAGCATACTTTAGTACAAAATTCATGTGGCTATAGCGACTTTGGATGTAACGCCGAGTTCGGGTGTAGCGACTGTTTTTAACGAATCATTTGTAACTAATTCCTAGAAATCCCATGCAGATATTGCGACCGGAGTCGGCCGCCAAAGACACAAAGATTTCTTTCTTTCACCAACATTTCTTATCTTTTGTTTACATCCACACAGATGGTCAGCAAGTGTGGAGACCTTTACCTTTTGTTTATAGATATCAGCTAAGTAGGTAGGGATTTCGGAGTTAAATTTATGGTTCAGTTACAAAGTGATATTTTAAGTAGCAACTGGGTTTAGTAAACTTTTGAATAAGTATGGCTGCTAGACGCACATTCACTGTTAAAGAAAAGGCGGAAATCATTTCACAATTGAAAAACGGTGAAAACAATGCTGATTTGTGCAAAGAATACAAAGTTTCCCATTCAACTTGTCTGTATCTCTTTACCTTTGCCTGTAACGACTTCCGGATATAATGACGAAAATAGAGTGGTCCCTTCATCGTCGTTATACCCGAAATCCACTGTACTTGAGAAATTTTATTCCGCTGCCTTTTTGATAGCGAGTTTTACAAAATGCGCTTGCTTTCACTATAGAAATGTTCTAAATATCACGTAGTAAACACAAAATACACAAAAAAATTAGTTTTCCATTTTAGACCTAAATCATCAGAGACAAACCAAACAACTCAACGTCCATTTGAAAGAACGTGCCAATTTTAGTTCTCAGGAACTAAAATTGGCACGTTCTTTCAAATGGACGTTGAGTTATTGTTGTTTGTGTTGGTGAGGTCCTCAGGGACCTCGAGCGGGGCGCTTTGCATCGACACAAAAAACAACCGTCATTTCGTAGAGTATCGTTAGTCCAGCGTACTTATATGATAGAGGTCAGTGTAAGAAACACACAATCACATGGAATATATCCATTGTAAACTGGCGTTTTAGCTGGACCGGATAACATAACTTCTTAGTAGATATACTTTTGAGAACAGATTTATCACCCCAATTAGCATGCAGACATCCGTACTATCATCATCAGACAAAGCAGTCCACTGCTGGACAAATGCCTCTCTAATTGCACGCTCTTTAGCTAGATCCTGGGCCTCTCTCACCCAGCTCCAGCTGCTATCTGCCATACATATCTGTCATAGCTGCACCACTATGGTTTATCTAGATGGCATTCATCTAGCTAGAGATTCCACACCGATTTTCTCCAGATCAGATCCAACCTAACACATCGACCCACCCCTTAGAAGTCATATGCAGCAAATTATTATGTGTATGTGACCTATTTGTTTTTTGGCAGCTACTCGTAGGTATCGTTAACGTATTCTAACTTGGTACGTTACGAAAACGAAATTTAAAATCTTCATTGGGTTAGTCGCCATTTACGGCACTCATCTAAGATGAAGCCTATAAAGTCACAAATTGTGAATCGCAAGCAAAATGTTCATCAAATAGACTACCTAGCCATCCATTAGCCAAGCGCTCAAAACGCGATCTTTCCGAAATACGTACATTTCCGAAAGGTGCAAACTTTATCATAATACGTTTAGTGGCCGTGAAGGTTAGCGTAATCATAAAGACATGAACACTTGACACGTATTTTGACGTAATGATGTTCACTACCCATTACACAATAAAATTGTAAGATTTCTTTTGAATAAAGTAAACATGGCCTTTACTTGTAGCTATTTGTATAATCTTTAATAACTTTATTGTCCGTTCATAAAATCATGCAATAATATTGCAAACTCAGAAAAGGAAGGAAATATAAACACTTTATATTGAAGTAATTCAATGTTTAATTAAAACGTCATGATCAAGACAAAAGTAACAGCATCAAATGTTTCAAAAATGAAAAAAATTGTTACAATAGTTGTTTACCATTATAGTTATCATAATAAATCTGTTTATACACAATACTTTTATCTACATGAGAAAAATATAACCTGTTGTTAAAAATGAATGTGCGGATCAATTGTTTGCCATGTGCACCAAAATCAATGATAACAATTTAAAATAGGATTTTAAAATCAATATTCAGGCTCTTAAAAGTAGTCATACTAGCAATAAGCACACGGCTTTACATGTTGGTATGTATGGCATGCATGCAAACCTCTATTCGGAATATAAAACTTATCTATTAAAATAGTTGAAACTATTCGAGTCGAGTGTATAATTTAAAAGATAGACAATTCGATGCTGATAATTATAAAGTGATGAAATATTTGCGTCTGTGTTATCCTATGCTAGTTCTATACAAATCTGAGTAAAAACACCAAGTGTCCTTGTAATGTCAAACATTTTGTACTACATTTTATTATAAAATTATCATGATGCGGTTGCTCACTCGAAATATAAAAGTGTTAAACAGTAAGTAATTAATGTGTTTAGCTATCCAGCTTTTGATTAAAAATACTTGAATACATCAAAAGTGGCTGTAGTTGTTATGTATAGTTGGCAATGGCAACACGCCTTGAGCCGCTTAGCGAGAAAGAGCAATGAATGGCACGTGGCATTTCGATGAAATCATGCAAAAAAAGAATTAAAGGTATGTATACAATGTATGTATGTACTTATATTCATTTAAAATCATAATTTCTAAAAACCTAAAATATGCAGACGTGCAGTCAATTAATTAACTAATTATCATAATTGGATCAGTTGATAATATTGTATAGAAACCATATTAGATGCTAGGTTGTCCTGTACTTGATGTTAGAGACAGATAATACAATACATTTTGTTTCTATCACCTAACTAGAAAATAATAAAAAATATAGTGGCTATATTACAAAAAAAAAGTAAATAAAAATAGCTCAGCAACACTGAATTTCCGATTTATCTAACACCTTACAAGTAAAACGGAAAATACGTAAAAAAATAACAAAGTAAATGTAGCCCAGGAACACGGAGGTGGAATCCTAAAGCCCTTAACAAAATCTATTTATATTTTAACCATCTATTGGTGTATTTAATTTTACTTAATCTATTCAATTCCTATACTATAATGAGGCGCAATCATATACCTCAGATCCATACAACGCGCATGCACCCGGGACAGAATGCTATTAATCTTTATTAAGCACTATTATCTTTGCAACATTAAGTCACCTCGCTTTCAAGTTAATAATAAAGTAAATCAGAATATGAGCTAAACTGTTGTCACTTGGGCCGGAGGCGTGCACGTCAGTTACGTCCGGCAGTCGTCTCTTCCACCGGTGTCGGCGGCGTTGTCTGTAACACAAAATTAAACTTGGCCGTATTTCCGCTATTACTCTGTCTACAACTTGTAAGCTTGCTATAATTACCGATAAATACATAAACCAATATATTCATTACTAAAAAGTATGTACCGTAGTGTCGTCCCGATTGAGACCGGCCCAGTGCACGAAGGAGGGCAGGTCGCGCGTGGGTAGCTCGGCCGCCAGGGCCTTCACGCGCAGGTTGCGGTCGTCCGTCAGCAGCACCACCTCGCGCACGCGACGCGCCACCTCTCTGCCGTCGTCCCCGCGGGGGTCTGCAAAGTTACATAACATAACATCACGCCTGTAATCCGTGAAGGTTTAGGCAGAGGTGGATCAATAGTGCACCCACATTACACCAGTTATGTCTAAGTCCCATGTAACTACAACACAAATCTAGACTTCAGGCTGCTACCGAGAAGATCCTGATGGAAAAACCCAATAGCCCCAACCCAAACACTGCCCAACCTGGTAGTCGAACCCAGTACCTCATGCTCAGCAGCAGCGCTTGCGACCACTAGACCAACGAGGCAGTTCAAAGCATCTGCAAAGTAATGGAATTCTAAATTCAGTTCAAAATGCGATACGAACCGATAACACGACACGCGGACAGACGATATACTCGGACACACCCGCTTATACAATTTTGTCGCGTACCGGAATGCTACTAAGGAAGCATCATTAAAACAAATAATCGGCGGCGCCAGCGCAGATAAAATCACCGTTCACGCGAGCTAAGATATGTAGTAGCAAGCCTCCACCGTCTAGCTCTGACTGGGTCGACACGGACACTTCTACCGGTCCGCCGCAAGCGCCGAGCGCCTTCTCCGACACGCATTTGGAAGCTAGCATAGTGCATAGTACCGTCCAAATACAACGGGCAACTTACAGTAAATATAAAAAACACGGAAACAATTTTACAGGAAAATACACATTTATGAGCACAATGCATAAGAAAACAAACCTGCCGCAAAGTCACACGTATTTTTATATATGTACTTTGCTGCAGGTTTGTTTTAGCATTATGCCTAATTCATTACTTTGTTTTCTTGCACAATATTATCTGTATAAGTCGCTCTCTTTATGAACTTTTTCGTGCGTTTAAATGGCAACGGAAGCCCGATTCCGATCCTTGATCGAGATTGGAATAACTAAACAAAAGCAGCAAATCTATTAATTTGTATTTTTTTTAAAGTGAGAACCCGCCAGGCGTGTCCACCTAAACAAGTTAATCATAGATTGTCAACCTTTATACTAAGACGTCAAATACAGCTAAAATAATGTACATATAAACAAAAATCAATAAAACATGAAGATAATTTATTGAATGTCAAGTAGGTAGAAGCCCAAGAAATAAGAAGGCGAGTAGGACTGAAAGATAACTACTGTGTGAACTCGCGTTGCCTCGATCAGACCAATAATGTACAAAATAATTTACGGTAGGTACGATCGGTAAACAAACAACTAATTGGATTTTTCGGGGGGCCACCTCAATAATCCTTAGGTTATTGCTAGAGGATTATGTACTGAGAATTCCAAAAGGCAACTTTGCTTAATTTTCGAAATATCACTGAAACATTTAGGACACGACTGGCGTGTTCGAGGCGTGTGGAGTGTCGTCAATAGTCCAGCTTAGTCTAGTCTAGGCCAGTATAGTCACCCAGCCGCCACCTGAGGCAAACGCGCGGATACGTAAAGCTGGGGAAAACCAACGCGTGTCGGATGAGGCGCGTCGGATGAGGCGCGTCCACATCGACCGAGCAGGTACCTACTACGCTTTATTATGATGTTACGTATCTGATAAAAATGTAAACAAATGGATAAGAAAATGTACCTGTCGATGACAATAATATTTGTAGCGCCATTTATAAAATGAGTGCTTTGATTTGAATATAATATAGATTTGAAATTAGAATTCTAATTTTAAATCTCCTTACAAATGTTTTAAATTCGACAAATTGAGGTTAATTTTTAACCGACTTCAAAAAAAGGAGGAGGTTATCAATTCGGTTGAATACTCTTTTGTTTATGTGTGTTACCTCAGAACTCCGTCATTCATAAGCCGTTTTGCAAAATTCTTTTTTTATTTGAAAGGATTTACCTTCAGATTGGTCCCATAGAAATTTTATCAAAATAGGTTCAGTAGTTGGGTTTTTAAATCAAAATTACTGGTAAAAATTCAAGTACAATGACATTATTTTTGTATGTATGTTATGCGATATCTTTGGCAATTGTATATCGATTTCAAAAATATTTTTTTTATTGGATAGGGTATATACCTCTCAGGGTTGGTCCCATAACATGTTTTATTAACTTTGCTTGGGTAGTTTTTGAGTTAGCTTCAATATTACGAGTGCGAGTATGAGTCGGTTGTTTTTTTTTTTATTGTTAAAAAGTTTTTATGTAACGTCAAATTTCGTACATGATTTTTAATTACAATTTAATAATGTCATTCAAACAATAGTTGTTAGAAAAAATGGTGAGACATAAAGTTGAAACCTACTAAATACAGATTCCCTTTAGTGAAAAATTCCATAAGAATGTAACCTGTAGTGCGATTCTGTAACCATCTCACCGTGAAAACTTAGGTGAAGTGAGCGTGGAAACAAACTCACTTCGCTTAAGTTTTTACGGTGAGATTTTTACAAAATCGACCGGCTGAACAGGGTTTGCTTACACTTAACTGCTGGTCAATTCTGTAAAAATCTCACCGTGAAAACTTAGGTGAAGTGAGTTTGTTTTTGCTAGGAATTGACACTATTGACAGCTCACTTCACCTAAGTTTTCACGGTGAGATTTTTACAGAATGGCACCGCTGTAGAGTAGTTACCTTGGTCGGCGGCGATGTTGGCGTGCAGGTTGAGCGCCGTGGCCAGCACGCGGTCGTCGTTGGTGGCGCCCGCCGCGCGCTCCGCCGTGCACGCGCGCGACGCCAGCAGCGAGCCGCGCGACGTGGCCAGGCGCAGCGCCGCGCCCGCCGCGCGCAGCCAGCCCAGCGCCGCGCGCGCCGCCGCGCCCACGCGCGCGCCCAGGCGCAGCCCCTCCAGCTCCGTCACCACTGGGGAGCGGCGCGCTTATATTCATTATATCAAACGAGACACTACATTACATTACACGCAATGCCTTTTACTGCAAAACCTGTTTTTTTTTGGGCCTGTACAGGAGTGGAACACCACTCCTGGGCAAAAGCTCACTCCTTCCATCTTGTGCGATCGCGCGTTTCTTCCTTCCAGTTTTGACGGAATCAATCTAGATCATCCCGCCAAAACGTTCGTAGCTTGTAATTCCCAAGGCCTGCTTTGAGAGAGTGAGACGGAGTCTTTCTGATCTGTGCTATTTGGGCTTAAATTAATTTATAATGTCTGTGAAATTTCACCAGCTAATCTAATTTGACCTTGTATTGCAGTTTCTTCAGAATTTGGATGAAACAGTACTCATTGTAATATAATAAATATGTTATGTTGATTAGTTACTTACCCACGACGGGCACGGCCAAGGTGTAAGGTTGCGCGGGCGCAGCGACAATGGCCTGCAGCAGTGTCAGGTGGTCGATGAAGCAATTGGTGTCGGGCACCAACAGCCGAGGACGAACTTCAACCTCCGCGCTCGCAGAGCCACCGCTTAATATTTCCTAGAAACAAAAGTAAATGATCAACTCTTTATTTACGTTCTGCGCATCCTATATTAAAAATAACATAAAATCACGCCTGTTTCCTCGAAGGGTTAGGCACAGGTGCACCGTATTAAAAAATAAGAATGTTATTTCAAAGCATCGCCCTGGGTATCGATGATAAGTACGTAAATAGTAGTACCCTCAGTAATTGTAGCAATACTATGTATAAATGCAAAAGTATGATTTTGTGCAAATTCCTGATTTATTTTACTTTCACGTCAAGAGACAGAGAAACGTAGTTGGAAGGCATGAGAGTGACAGGATACTTTTTATCCCCGTATCCTGGTAAAATTTTCGATTAGTGGGGAAATTTCTACGCGGGCAAAACCGCGGGACGAAGCTACAAGATATGAAAATAGCAAAAAAAGTCGCTATGGGTTCGACTGGTGTCACGTCACACGTATAATTAAATTGATTTATTCGATTATTTTGTCAATATTGGTATTGACATTTCGACTGTCGCAACAAACACTATCGAAACTGCAAAAAAACGATTTTTGCTTTTTTACATAATTGAAAAGAGAATTTAAAACTATATCGGATACATAAAAAATAATAATTAAAAAGTAATTATTAAAGAAGTTTTTAATTGAACAAAATCGATACAGGACATGTTGCGCGACAAACATCTTTGGAAGTGGTACTTACAATGATGTTCCGTGCGAGCGTGTTGCGCGAGCGTCCCGAACCTACCAGAACCGTTAGTGTTCGCCGCGATGTGACGGAGTGTGGTTGCGTTAGTTTTGTTTAGTTCTGTTTGTAACGTTTTGTGTTAAGTTTTTGTTATTATTATTCTTAAGATTTTGTTAAAATGGTTAGTCGGGGTAGACAACTCGTTAATTTGATTCAAACAAATGAAAAACCCATTGAAGTTGCAACAAATGAAATAAACTACGATAATTATTATCCTGGTAAGTTGTGCAAATTTTCTAAATAATGGTAGTTCAAGTAGGTAATAAAACTGTCTCTTGCGTACTTTTATGTGCTTGTTAGAATACTGTTTTGTTTGACTTGAAATAATAGTGCTTTTACTGCATTATTAGGACACGTGGCCGTAATTCGGGGTTAACAAGTAACATTATTGAAAGTGGTAGTTTCGATAATGTTCAATTATTGTGATGATAAATTACATCTGCATAATTATCGAAAGTGGTAGTTTCGATAATATCCGTAAAATTTGGATAAAATTTACAGTTTTGTAACTATCGAAACTGTCAATTTCGATGTTTTTTTTGGTTAGTTAATATATTGAATCTACCACATTCGATGTTGTTTTACGTTTATATATGAAATTGGTTGGTAGATACGATTAGTAGTGTTTTTTTTTTTCAAATATTATTGCTTTTTATAATGTTTTTTATTCATTTTTATTTTAGAATCACCTGTGCCACCTAACGAAATTAATGATAAGGAATGGAGGGTTCTTAATAATTTGCTCGATGGTGACGTGGTGGACGACTCAGTTAACAAAGTAAGTGAATCCAACATAATAATCGAAATGTCAGAGGAGGAAAAAGAGAATGACTGTCTACCAAATGACTGGAGCACAGTTATACTCGGTAGTGATGAAGCTACGCCTGTCCCATCGCCTTCTCCTCAGAATGATTTTTGCACTGAAACAGGACAGTCTGAGGAACTTGGCAACATTTTCAGTGTGAATTCGTTGATAACTGAATCTGAAAATGAAAATCCTATT
This sequence comes from Luperina testacea, assembly GCA_927399505.1. Taxonomy (NCBI): domain Eukaryota; kingdom Metazoa; phylum Arthropoda; class Insecta; order Lepidoptera; family Noctuidae; genus Luperina; species Luperina testacea. The sequence continues at coordinate 12,025,873 of OV656758.1, forward strand.
TCTCCGAATGTGTCTTTGATACGTAAACGTAAATCTACTTACAAAACTGATCCTGGTAGAAAACGAAAGCGACACATTGAGCAATGGACAGATGTTCGAAGCAAATTAATTAACTAATTCCGGTAAGCGTTATATTTCAAAAAGAGGAAAGAATGTTGCAGCTAAGAGATTAAAACAAGCGTGTTCCTGTAAGCTCAATTGTTCAGACAAATTTACAGATGATATCCGAACAACAATTTTGACTCAGTACTGGCAACTAGCAGATCACACAAAACAATGGGAGTACATAAACAAATTTACTAAAAGAGTAGATAAAAACAGGAAAACCACCGAAGGACCATCTAGGTCAAGAATTTATTAATTAACAGAAACTATAAGAAGAACATTTTAAATCAGGTTGTAAAGTGGAATAATATAAAAGAAATCTGTATAAATAAATGTGACCCTAACGCTATTTTATACAAGTATGATTTGGATTCCGATTATTTAACATTGAATACGTTAGTCCAGACCCGGCGCAACCGGCAATCGGTGGCTGATATTTTCAGTGATTTGTTGAAACCACTTTATTCGTATAGTTTACCGATTACAGAGGCAAAATACAAAGATTTAGTATCTTTGTGTGAACTGTGAAGCAGGACTTATACCAAAACAGTATCATAACTTTTTTAAGAACCTTAACACAGTAAATGAGAATTTGCCAGAAAGTGATGATGATGATGATTAGTTATCTAATCATGACCATGATGATGATGATTAGATAACTAATCATCATCATCACTTATCTGTAGGTAGCGAAGTCTGTTTTTTTATGTACCTACTCAAGTTGACCTCAACGTCAATTTTTTTTTTTTAATTTTCATTATTTTTTAAATTGTTATTATGGTTCAGAATGACATTTTATTTTATCTAACTAGTATTTTTTCTTTATAACTGTTACAAGATAAGCAGTTATATTATTTCTACTGATCTCATTGGTTTAGTTATTATTTTGAATAAGAAAACATGTTTTTGATTTTTATAGACCCAATGGGCTGTGATTAGTTTTTAATAGACATTATAGGTACGTTTGATCTTATTCCAATTAAGTACAATGAAGAAGTCTGAAATTATTCGATTTTAAGTTTTTTGTTACACGAGTTTTGTTTTGTTTTAAATATATATTTTTTAATAAATGAAAAATGCATTTTTATTTTTTAAATCGGATGAAAACAGACCTAAGTTAGTGCCAAGCTAGATATCGAAAGTGCACATTTTTTTCTGTATACCTAATAACTTTCATAGAACAGTAACGAAAGTACCATATTCGATACTCACATGTGTTAGAACCACGTAGAACACCATCGAATTTGGCACTTTCGATGAAATTCTGACTATCATAAGCGTAAAACATTATCGAAAGTGAAATATTTAGAAAAGTATATGAAATATGAAATTTGTTATCAAGGAAAAAAAAACTACATAAAATTTACTATTTATTCCATATATAACTTTAGTGAAGTTAATAATACCAAATCTTTTGCATCGAATTACAACATTGAATTGCTCTCCTCTGAAGTACGCGATTTGAAGTTTCGATAGTGTTTGTTGCGGCAGTCGATTTAACAAATGGAAATGTTATTTTCCCACATCCACGCGTGCGCTGTCGCGGCATATTAGTATATGGTGGTGTTTGTGCTGTTTACCACGCGGTCGAAGATGCGAGCAAGAGCCAATTCTCGTATTTTCCTTACCATTACTTTGCTGAATTTCTTCAAGTTATTGCATTCGCTCGACAATTTGGTTATGACTAAAAAAATGATGACTACTTGAATTATACATACTTGCATACGTAGGCGATGTTTGTCAAGCGTTGCCTTCCTGGTCTCGAGTTGCTCCTTGCGCCGCAGTAGCTTGCGGGTCGCTTCGTCCGTTCCTTCGGCCTCCACGCCTTCACTGAGAACGGGAGCTTCGCTGGCACCACCACTTGCGTTGCTTTCATCCTCGGAATTTTCAGACTGCAAGTCAAAAAAATATTATTTCAACATAACATCATGCAAAGGGCATTAATGTGTAGTACAACCACATTTCAGCAGTACCTTGGACTTTACTACTGTTTTAAAAAGTTCTACAAAAAATTACACTGATTTTATCGACCAACAATAACAACTGAAACTTGCCAGTTACCTAATAAACTATATTTTGTGTAACGAATAGTTTATATCAGACAGTCTTCCGACCATACGCAGGTTTATTATCTTACTGAAAGATGCTTTAACACTGTGGAAACTTTGTTCTTATTGTATTGAAGAGTGTATATTACATACACTCTTCAGTACAGTACCTGTCTTGTGACCTCTGTGGTCATAGGGTATTATAATAAATACTCGCTTCGTAAAATTTCATTATTCTGCCATAATAAATATTGACCTAACTCCCCTAGTACCAGTGGGTCATGATAACCTGTAAGTTGATCAGGTTAAGAATAGGTAACTTCCAATTTCATGTTTAGAACCACTGTTACAAGAATCTTTTGGTGCTCGAATGACGTTGACAGGGGAGCGCCGCGCTGCTGATAAATATTCGTGCAATTGATTTGTGAAACTTATTGAAAAAACAAGATGGCGGCGTTAGTTCCTGTTTTGGCCACACCCCGAGAGATCTTTATACAGCTATATCTTTATATGCCACATAAAAGGATGTTAAATGGTTTGTTTCAAGAATGCGATAAAAACAATACCAATTGTTGCAGTGGGGCGTGAAGCGGCAGTGCTCGCTGCACGGCGCTGACGTAGCGCGGCGCTGCATCCGACGGGTACTCCAGTCTTAACACCGGAGGCTCCACGCCCACTAAGTACCTGGGTAAAAGCGCAAAATACATGTTAGCTTCTCTCTCCTACTTTACACATATCAGGTTTTAAAGACTTTTTTATGTTTTTTTTTTCGTTCAACAAAGTTGAAAGTAAAGTTTTTTAACACAAACACAGTAATGTAGCTGTGTGGACTAAATAGGTATGGTGGTGGTAGTAGTTGATTTTTTTTTTCTCTAATACCTTACATAATTATCATGGGAATTCTTGTGATTACGCATAATTGGGCAAATATCTATTAAGATGAGGTCTATAAATAAATTCCATCGGCCGCATATAGCGATTCACCGTTCGCCGCATCAAGATGCTTCGTACTGATGTTGATTCTTCAAAACGCTCACAGGAGTTTAAAAGATTCAGTAAAGTTTAAGCTGACGCCAGATTGACATCTGGCGTCAGCTTAAACTTCACTGATTTTTTTTATTTACGCGCTACTTTGACTGCTTCTATAAAACGCTAGTGGTGACCCACTAGCGTTTTATAGAAGCAGTCAAAGTAGCGCGTAAAATTTTGCAATAACCAATCGCAACATTTTACGCGCTACTTTATAATTTATTCAAACAATCACAACAGTTTTACGCACGCTTGACAATTTGTCACATATTGCAATATTTTTTTTAATTTTCGTTCGGTAAACTGGCCCTAAGAGTATTATACAGGGTTATTGGTAAAACATTAACAACCTGAAAATCAGCTGTTCCCTACATTTTGCGATTTCATGTTTTTCCCATAGTAAAAGTTGTTCATAATGATGAGTACAATGACCGCTTAAGAGGTTGTTAATGTTTAAACAGTATATAGGGTTTAAAGATCCAATAGTACATGTGGACTCACTCGGTGCCGAAGAACAACAGTTTGCTGATCCTTAGCGCATGCTCTGCGGCGTGATGCTGGCCCAGCTGGTCGACGCGCACCCACGCCACCGCTGGCTCCATGTACATGAGTGGCGTGAAGCCGCCCAGCGACGCGTCTTCCGGTAGACGGACGCATACGTAACCTTACGTGAAAGAATATAGTATAATAATTATAATATTAATATAATAATAAGCTTATTTTCATGATTATTTACAATAGTAAACATGTCTTGCAGGCTATATTTTCTTTCTACAAGTGAATTAAACAACTGTAGCCGAACTAGGCAAAAGCCAGTAATTCGGCTATCAGCGCCTCTCTTCCGAACGACGTCCACTACTGGACATAGGCTCCTGCAAGCAACGCTACAACAACCGGACGAGCGCTGCCCCGACCCAAGGGGAGTATGGTTTGTCTTGAGTAACAAGGACGCCTTGAAAATTGTGTTTTTAGTCTGTAATCGATCCCGTCAATTAAACTATAAGCAATTATTCCTTTTAGGCCTTAACAAACAGACGATAACCAACCCTGCAACAGTTTTAACCAAACGCCACTGAATTACAGTATCTATAAAATAGTAACTGTAACGGGTCATGCTCAAGTTCAACAAAAAAAAGAATGATAAAGTTACTTTTATAGCTTTCTTTGCTAATATAAATCGATATGTTTATGTAGTGTCGACTTTCAGCGGGGGCCTTGGCAATGCGCAGGCGCCGGGCAGAGGTGATATAGTAGTTATAAACATGCACTATCGTTCTCTTTATCCTTATGGGATCTGCGGAACCCACAGCGACCGCAATACGAGATACATTGATACCGGCGAAGGTATTAATGTGACGGGATTATATACCGCTGTAATTAGAATTTACTTTTATCTCGCCAACCAACAATGTAACTAATGCTTTTAGTGTTAAGTGGTAATGATTATAGAGAAGCTCAGTTATCAAGGTAGAATTGTATTTTAAGTACACTGTACTTTTATCGTTTACCATACATATTTTAAACATTGGTTTTTTCGACGAGAAAAAATCAGCATTGTGGCCCAATTTCGTTGTAACCTTTAAACAGAAAATAAACACAAGATACAATGCAGTATTTGATGATTACTTAGTGTTATAACGCGAATGGGAATGACAAATACATTCATACACAAAAAAAATCTTCTTGCAGACGTTCCACAAACGGACCTTATATGGCAACTTGTTCGTAGTGTAAACAAACAACAATGGATCCTCACCTTCTTTCATTTCGTTTTCGAATTCTATCGACTTGTCATCAAAACATTCCAATATGTTCATAAGCTTTGCAAGCCAGTCCCACGGGTCGGTATCGGCTCTAAACAAAAATAAACAGTTAACAATAAAAATCACGTTTCCAAATACAGGTAACATAACGGTAAAAAATAGAAACTCACCCGATTTCAAAATTGTCGAACGATGGTGGTGGATTCCATACACTACTGTGGCATAACATCCAGTCGGACCACACCTTAAAATACAAATAACTATTATGAAACTATCATACATAATAAATTATTATCACATTAACGTGCACACGGCTATTTTCTTAATTACATGTTACACCCGAGTTCCAAAGTAATTGGTGTTTTTTAACTGTACCTACATCTCTAAATGTTTATAAAAAAAAAAAAAACAAGAGCTGGCTCTCGGTATTATAGTACCCCACAAATCAAGAGATTGACGGTATGGCGCTATAGGCAGCTACAAGATACTATATTAGAATGTTATCGTTTTTTATCAACAGGCAAACTGGTGGCATTGATCTCCTTTACAACCAGAATAAATGGATAAAATCGATACATCCTATGAATTATGATTTATATTAAAAACAGTTGAGATTTGAAGCAAACTCCAATATTTACGGATTGGTGCTTTATGTGTGCCTACATTATATTTTATCGTCAGCCCATCTATCTTGGTACTTTATGCTAGCAATATTTTGTATCTTAAGTTGTGTGTAATTGAATATACCTTGATAGCAGGCAGCAGAAGCAGTGCGTCAGTATGGTGCTGCGACTGCGGCGCTTCCGGCAGCAGCGCGCAGCATCGCTCCAGCATGGCGCCGAACATTAGCAGGGACACGCCCAGCGCGCACTCCAGCCACGCTGAACGTTCGCCGCTGTTGCCCTCTATATGCGGACAATCACAATAAATTATATTATTATAGTCTTAAAGTCCCAAATTATTAAAAGGCGTTATAGAAAACAACGTTTTATCAAAAATATTCATAATCTGATGCCATTATCCCAATAGTTGGGATTATTATTTGGTGTCGGAGCAACGTGTCTTCTTTTTTCATTCCTACATAATTAGCCGTCATTTCCGTAGTCACTTCTTTAAAACCATATCATCTTCCTCACAATCCATCTAAAGTTTTATTTGGCTTTACCGTACTATTTTGGCCTAAACCATCGTAGGTGTCGACATGATATATTATTCTACAAGTTACACTCTTGGATAAACACCCATCGAAGTTCATCGACTCAATTAGGTATTTAAGCGTAGATACATATGTATTTCATATAAATCGTCGCTCGCATGACTAAAAGTTCTATCTCATTTTTTAGCCAATTTGAGTCAGGACAACTACACTCTTCCATTCGTGATTCTTTACATTTTGTTGCCTTTCAAAATGGTTATATTTTGAGATCCCAATAACATAGAGGTACGACGGTTAGTGAAAAGTGTAAAGAATCACGAATAGGAAAATGTAGCTGTCCCAACCCAAATCAGCCAAAAATTTGAAAAATGAGATAAGTACGACTTTTAGGCATGCGTGGGACGAAATATTTCCTTAAAACAAAAAATAGAAGTCAAAACCCTGCCAATATAAAACCAAGCATATATTAAAATATTTGGTTAGAGTAATCGACAGCGATGTCTATATTTACGGGCAAATAAGTATAATTACGTATGTGCATACAATCGTGAGTCTCATCCACCTCAAACAAAGCAGTTTACATTAATCAGCAAACGATCAGGACCAACCGGAACCAGCTACCTGTTGAATCATCGCCTTCTCCGTAATCAATACAGGTTCATACGTCGAAATAAAACGAACGTGACCCGAAACAATATTTTTTTTATTTCATTTGTTCATATTTTTTTCCTCAGAATCGCCAACAAAGTAGCTTATCCCTATGACTATACATTAAGCAGAACCGCTTACTTAACCACAAAAGCTAGCATGGAATGGAAAACTGACTTCATCCACCATAATTGAAAATGTGTTAAGAGCGCTATCACAAGTTTTTCTTGTTTAGAGCGTTTGACTCGAGTTTTGATTTGTGATTATGGTTTAACTAAAGTCACAATAGTAAAAAAAATACATGCCCGAGAAAGTTTAATTCCTTCTTTTGGGAGCGCATTCAATAAATATTTCAGTTTGTTTACATAAATCAGTAAAAAACTTGTTCCTGCAAAGGCTGTTTCATAAAAATTTAATTTCGGGCATCTCGCGATGCTCTGTTACATCGAAGATATAATAGTTTAATAATTTATAAAAATGTCCACGGTACAACTGTATCTTCTACTTTGGAATGCATACATCAATTTATTATGTTTAATACAGTAATAAACCAAAAATAATTCCGTAAAACAGAGAGTTAATGATATTTTTTCAGCCGAAATGATATTTTTTATCTCTGTTTATTTAATAGAAATTCAAACAAAAAGTGTTTAATAACTAAGGTTACTTTGTCACCTTGCTTGAAAAAAAAAATACTCTATTTTAAAGTAAAATAATATTTTTAAGGAATTGTTTTATGCAATGCTTTTTTATCAATATAAATCTCGGGATGCACGGTCTTAGCTTTAGTCCGCGCCGAGCGCTTTCAGAGGGAGGACGTAGCGCTCACTCGCTGCTGCCGTCACGTGATCTCGTTCGACAATTCGCCACGAATAAAAAGCGACCAACACTTCTTGATACAAGTGAGTTTTTTTTTTTAATTAGTTATGTTCTGATTGTAATGTATATAATATAATTATTTTCCTATGATGTTCCAACGCGAATATAATTATAGAAAAAAAACATACGTAAATATAGTTGTTGTTTTTAATTTTTCTGACTTTTTTATTTATCTCCAACATTAATTTAATTAATTATTTTCAGACAATAGTTCACAATAATGGGCAAAATAGAACTTTTGGTGCTGTCAAAATAAAAAAAAAAGGTTTTGGCCGATAATTTGAAACGCGCAAGAGAAGCTCAGCGGTAAGAATTTTATGAGGAGTGCGTGCTTCCTGAAATCATAGATTCGAGGAAAGCACGGTCTATGCCGCTTCGGAGAATATTATTTTAATTATTTTACAATTATTATACTGGTTTTTTATGGTTCCGTACCTTAAGGGTGCCAACGGGACCCTATTACTAAGGCTCCGATGTCCGACCGTCCGTCTGTCTGCTAGTGTCTCATGAACCGTTACAAGTTCACAGTTGTAATTTTTAATTTTAATAAAACGACTTTTTTTTTTTTTATTTTCTTTTGACTTTTTTGACGTGACAACGTCTAATAAATCGATGAAGCTGGCTGCACACACGAAAAAAACATGACTCATGTAGCGTTACCTCGCGGCCTTGCTCTGCTGTAGCGTTGTACGCCATGGCGGCTTGAAGTGCAAGCGAGAGCGCGGAACGAGCGATGAGAGACAGATGATGTCGAACGCTGCCGAATCGGCCTCCGCGTTCGGCAATTTCATTAATGTTTTGTTATGACGTTGTCACGTTAAACTATCGTCCGTAAACCGACTTTACAGACAACCGATTTTTATCCAAACTGTAGAAACAACATCACATTGCATTTATTTCTATAAATAAGTACTAAAATGTCTTCCTACCTGCTAAATAAATTACATAATATATTAAACTTCGTAAAAAAAGTAGGTACTAAAAGTATTTATAAAAGTAGCACAAAAGTATTTGTAAGTAATGTTAGAGGCTGGCAACGCGCAAGTAATGCAGCTTCTGGCAATGCAAGCGTCTTTAGGCCAGCGTTGCCAGTATGTTACTTTTGTAACATTTTACGTTACTTTTGACCCTCTCATGTTACCTCCATGTTACACGCCTCAAAATGTTACTTTTAAGACTTAATAAAAAATATTTCACAGAAAACAAAAAATAAACATGAAACGGAACGCATACAAGAAAGGTTTCGTTCGTCATGTTGGCGCACTTGATTGTCTTGATTTTGTGACCAAATTCTGACGCGACGACAGCGCGAAAATTTTTCACTTCGTTTGTCGTATCGCATATTCACTCACTCGCGTGAATTTCTAAATGACCCATCCCGCTTACTTAGGCGAGTGAGCGACAGCCTAGTAGTGGCATCCGTGTTGGTTCAGTTCAGTTTGTTATTACGATTCTTTCGAAGCCTACTAAGGGGACAGCTTTTTTTTATGTAATAAAGTGCCATGTTATTATTAGTCGTTTTCCACAAAAAATAAGGTAATGTTACTTTTCTCGTGAAAATGTTACTTTTTGAGCTCTCTCATGTTACATTTGACTATCTGTCACTGGCAACACTGCTTTAGGCTGCGGTAACTACACACCATCAAGCGGGCCGTATGCTAGTTTGTCACTTTAGTGGTATAAAATAAAAATTAAAAGTGAAGTAAATTTGTATGACCCTATTGTAACTCAAACCGTTGTAGGTAACACTCATCGGTACAAATAATATTTCATGAACTATAATAACAGTAATATAATTTATTTTGAAAACGAAGGCTCTTGTTGGTTTGATCCTGGCGTCCGACGCATAGCGGTTTGTATGTGTGCATAGCGTTCTTCCCTAGACGCACACGTGCGCATCTGCTGCCGCGCGCCGTCGAATTTACCTAAAACTGAGCACTTCGGTTTTGTAATAACGCTCTTAAGACCGGATGGGTTTTATGTTTCTGCTTTATTAATATTAATTTTTCATGTTTTAGTAATACAGGAACAAAGCTAGACATGTATGAATAGTGATAGAAACACGTCGTCATCGGATCATCCACCGACAGCTCATCGGTCGCTTCGAGCCGGTCCGATATAAATAGTCGTCTAAAAATACACATCACGGATTGCACCTGCAAACGTAAAACACCTACTATGCTGCTTAACAAATACCTGAATAAACAGGCTAACAGAAATACCTGGCAAGTAAAATTCGTTACGTATGTCATAATAAATTCAAGCGTAACAATATATTATATAGCACAAGGGTGCAGATAAAAGGTGTTTCTGTATATCAACTATTTAAGAGCCCCTAACAATTTCGCGGACTAAAAACAGAAAAATCAGTTTTTTTCAGCGCAAATTTCTCAATATCCTTAAGTTATCTAGTTTTTTAAAAAATACACAAGTATTTATCACCTATCTATCTAGTAAGTCTACGAATTTAATTTTTGATAACTACTTAATATAAATTCCAAAAAATAAAAAACAAACACACGTTTTTACGTAATCACGAAACACCAAGTTTTTCGATTGCTTTTTTAGCTTACTGGTAGCAAATAACGATCTGAAAAAAAATCCTAAATACTAGGCATATAATATATTAGTAAGTCTACGATTTATTTTTTTTAAGTTTAATGTATTAGTACCTGTAAAAAAATGTTAACTACGCTGAAAAATCCCAATAAAGTCATGTGCAAAACCGTCGTCTACGCGTAAGAATTTATTGAAAATAACAAAAAGTGTTAAATATTTTAAAATTTGAGATGTTTATCTACCAAACTCAATTTTTATATTTTTATTCTGACTACTAATTTAATTGTAGTAAAATATCTAAATAATGCCTTATAAACCGATGCGCTCGCTCGATGCATTCAGTCGCGCCCAAAGGCTTCTAGACGACGGACCTGTGTCGCCTGTGACGTTCGCCGCTCCCGTAGTAATTCTTGAATCGCGAGTGATTTTGTACTACGCCTAACCAGTTTTGAGACTGTATGAATATTTATTTTTTTATGTCAATAGTGTGACACTTTGTGATTTGTTAATGTTATTCATACATATTAATGTTTTGTATTGTACTTTTGGATAAACAAAATAATGTTTCGTTTGAATAAAGCTATCTTCAATATTAAAGTAATTTTCCTCCATGCCCCGCTCGTTTTCTCCTTGTTCTATACAAATAAAGTGATTAGCTTTATAAAATAGGACAAAATGACTTGCTATACTATACTCTCATGGTCTGCGGTCTTATGGCGAGGGAATACTACAGACCTCCCCGTCGTTCTGTATTACGTAAACAATAACACGTGTAATTCGTTTCAGACGTACCTTATAATACGCTGGTCACACTTTATAATTTGGTTTTACGAGTACTATAGTGAATGCCGTAATAGGTTACGATATTTTTATAGGGTACCTGAACATAACATGTCATAATCACCATAAAATCCATCCAGTATTACGCAATCTAGTAAGTAAAACTATGGAGTGCTAATAATAGCGGTTACGGACCAAGATTATTTGTTCCCGCTTCAACGCACACTACGATTATCAGTTTATAGTTCGAACGCACACAGACACACTGCGCTCCTATAATTACCTAATCTAATAGTGCGCCGAAATTGATAGGGGCTCTTAAGCCTCTTGGAGTCTTTGCTAGAGATCTGTCTATTGGGCAGAGCCAGCTTACGAAACTGGAGACCGATGATGGCAGGATCGTATCCGCCAAACCTGAGCTGTTGAGAGGATCGAGAGGTTCTATATACACGTCAACAAGTAACCCCGTTACAAATCTGGCAAACGACCCAAGATCTAGCAATCTAGATCTTGGGTCGTTTGCCAGATTTGTAACGGGTCAATACCCGACACTATACCGAAGACATTCCGGACGTCAGCCTGTACGAGATTAAGATGGCTCTGAAGCAGCTCAAAAACAACAAGGCGTCGGGTGATGACGGAATTACGTCCGAGCTCCTGAAGGCCGGCAGAAAACCCGTTCTTAAGGCCCTTCAGAAGCTGTTTGGTTCCGTCATACTCGAGGGTAAAACACCACAGGCATGGAACAGATGTGTGATGATACTTTTCTTTAAGAAGGGCGACAATGCCCTTCTTAAGAATTATAGACCGATCTCACTTCTCAGCCATTTCTACAAGCTGTTTTTGAGAGTCATCACGAACCGTATCGTGCGCAGGTTTGACGACTTCCAGCCTCCCGAACAAGCCGGATTCCATAAAGGATAGACCGAAGACCACATACGTACGCTGCGACAGGTTATACAAAAGACCGAAGAGTATAACCTGCCTTTCTGCTTAGCGTTTGTGGACTACGAGAAAGCCTTTGATTCGATCGAGACATGGGTTGTGCTGCAGTCTCTTCAACGGGGCCAGATCGACTATCGGTACATCGAGGTGCTGAAGTGTCTGTACAAAAACGCTACTATGTTACTCCGACTCCAGGATCAGACCTCCAAACCTCCAAACCTATCCTTCTGCAGTGAGGTGTGAGACGGGGAGACGTTATCTCTCCGAAACTGTTCACCGCTGCACTGGAAGACGTCTTCAAGGTTCTGGACTGGAAAGGGGCTGGCATTAACATCAATGGCGAGAACATAACTCACCTTCGGTTTGCCGACGATATCGTAGTCATGGCTGAGACTATAGAGGACCTCAGTACAATGCTCGATGACCACAGTAGAGCCTATGAAAGAGTGGGTCTTATATTGAACATCGACAAAATGAAGGTCATGTCAAATGCCCATGTAACACCCACTCTCATGATAATCGGAGACGCTACACTCGAAGTCGTGGACGAGTTGTTTATCTAGGACAAACTGTCCAGTTAGGTAGGTCTAACTTCGAGAAAGAGGTCATTCGTCGAATCCGACTCGGCTGGGTAGCGTTCGGGAAGCTACGCAATATCTTCTCGACCCACATACCGCAGTATCTCAAGAAAGTCTTTGTCTTGTCAGTATCTCAAGAAAGACCAGTGCGTGTTGCCAGTGATGACTTATGGCACCGAATCGTGGTCGCTCACAATGGGCTAAGGGCAATGGAGAGGGCTATGCTTGGAGTTTCCCTGCGTGATCGAATCAGGAATGTGGAGATCCGCAGGAGAACCAAGGTAACCGACATAGCCCGAAGAATTGCCAAACTTAAGTAGCAGTGGGCAGGGCACATTGCTCGCAGAATAGATGACCGATGGGGCCGAAAGGTTCTGGAGTGGCGACCGCGTACCGGAAGACGTAGCGTTGAAAGGCCTCCCACAAGGTGGTCCGACGACCTTGTGAAGGCCACAGGAACCCGTTGGATGCGAGAAGCACAGAACCGGTTGAAGTGGAGGTGCTTGGGGGAGGCCTATGTCCATCAGTGGACGTCTTTCGGCTGAAATGATGATGATGAGCCTATACCTACTTTAGCAATACAAATTAAAACATTTTCTACACCACCTTTTGTAGCGCAAAAATACCTGCTTACTGAGCTAAAACCCCACACCAACTTTCTCACTTGTTAGAAAGAACGTGAGCGGCCTTCCTCAAAGTGATTTTGATGAACTGACTATAAGCATAGCAAATTGCTGTGATTGTGTAATTCGTGTCAGTGGTGGAAACACAGATTATAAATGTTTTTATCTTTACAATAAACATTTAAAAAATCCAAATTTTTGCCTTTCTTGTTTAGTAATTTAAGAGCCCCTAACAATTTCGCGGACTAAAAACAGAAAAATCAGTTTTTTTCAGCGCAAATTTCTCAATATCCTTAAGTTATCTAGTTTTTTAAAAAATACACAAGTATTTATCACCTATCTATCTAGTAAGTCTACGAATTTAATTTTTGATAACTACTTAATATAAATTCCAAAAAATAAAAAACAAACACACGTTTTTACGTAATCACGAAACACCAAGTTTTTCGATTGCTTTTTTAGCTTACTGGTAGCAAATAACGATCTGAAAAAAAATCCTAAATACTAGGCATATAATATATTAGTAAGTCTACGATTTATTTTTTTTAAGTTTAATGTATTAGTACCTGTAAAAAAATGTTAACTACGCTGAAAAATCCCAATAAAGTCATGTGCAAAACCGTCGTCTACGCGTAAGAATTTATTGAAAATAACAAAAAGTGTTAAATATTTTAAAATTTGAGATGTTTATCTACCAAACTCAATTTTTATATTTTTATTCTGACTACTAATTTAATTGTAGTAAAATATCTAAATAATGCCTTATAAACCGATGCGCTCGCTCGATGCATTCAGTCGCGCCCAAAGGCTTCTAGACGACGGACCTGTGTCGCCTGTGACGTTCGCCGCTCCCGTAGTAATTCTTGAATCGCGAGTGATTTTGTACTACGCCTAACCAGTTTTGAGACTGTATGAATATTTATTTTTTTATGTCAATAGTGTGACACTTTGTGATTTGTTAATGTTATTCATACATATTAATGTTTTGTATTGTACTTTTGGATAAACAAAATAATGTTTCGTTTGAATAAAGCTATCTTCAATATTAAAGTAATTTTCCTCCATGCCCCGCTCGTTTTCTCCTTGTTCTATACAAATAAAGTGATTAGCTTTATAAAATAGGACAAAATGACTTGCTATACTATACTCTCATGGTCTGCGGTCTTATGGCGAGGGAATACTACAGACCTCCCCGTCGTTCTGTATTACGTAAACAATAACACGTGTAATTCGTTTCAGACGTACCTTATAATACGCTGGTCACACTTTATAATTTGGTTTTACGAGTACTATAGTGAATGCCGTAATAGGTTACGATATTTTTATAGGGTACCTGAACATAACATGTCATAATCACCATAAAATCCATCCAGTATTACGCAATCTAGTAAGTAAAACTATGGAGTGCTAATAATAGCGGTTACGGACCAAGATTATTTGTTCCCGCTTCAACGCACACTACGATTATCAGTTTATAGTTCGAACGCACACAGACACACTGCGCTCCTATAATTACCTAATCTAATAGTGCGCCGAAATTGATAGGGGCTCTTAAATGAAATCCACATTCTTGCAATTGACAATTTTACATAGTGTGTACATGCGCGCACCTAAGCCTACATGTTGCATTTCTTTGAAACTGACTATGCATTTACACGCTCGGTCTCGACACGATTCTCCAATGTATCTGACTACTTAAAAGCATTTAATTGTTATCAAAAATCTATGTTCCGACTGATTTATGTGTCGTATTTTTGTAGAAACGTTATCTCATATATCTTTCCAGGAACTTTTCTCGAGATAAGCGCTGCCAAAGGGCATCGTCTTGCCGAACGTCGTAATTAAGGGTCTCGAACGTCATAATTTTTAGCGTTCCGTACCTACAAAGGAAAAACGGAACCCTTATAGGATCACTTTGTTGTGTCCATCCGTCCGTCCGTCCGTCCGTCTGTCAAGACCCTTTATCTCGGGAACGCGTGAAGGTATCGAGTTGAAATTAAAACCATATACTCAAGTCTACAGTCCCTCGAAGCTGTAAAAAAATCAAACTTCTAAGTTAACGTAAAAAAGAAGATACGGCCGTTTATGCCGAACAAACCTATATTTCGACACTCTCAAGAGAATCAAAATTTATAGGGTACTTCCCGTTGACCTAGAATCATGAAATTTGGCAAGAAGCAAGATCATGTAGCACAAGTAAAGGAAAAAATCCGAAAACCGTAAATTTGTAGGTACCTACATTAAAAAAGAAACCCGTGATAAACTATTTACATACCTACAAAGTACGGAACCCTCGGTGAGAGAGTCCGACTCGTATTTGACGGGTTTTATATAATAATTCAAAACATCATTACGAGTAATAGCGTAAAAGAGTGGTCGTCACCGTGCCGACGCCGAGTCAGTTTGTTGAACCTGTCGCCATCAAATGTGTGCATTTGTGCGGTGCGCGGGCGCAGGCGGCGCGGCGGCGACGGAGTGCAGTGCATCAACCTCCAATAACTTGTAATTTGTAATTACAAACCTTTACTGCGCCCGGACGGAGCCGCAGGAAATAGCCACGTTTACAGCTCACGTTATATATTAATTTCGTAAATCGAATACGTGTACACCATTGAGTTTCCATTACTTATTAAATATATATTTGTTCTAAATAACGTGCTTTCAGTGGACTCAAAGTGGATCTAACTGTCTAAGAGTTAATCAGGTATACCTCCTCACTTCGTGCAATCCTTGGGGACCCTCATAAAATTGCAGTTAGGAATAATTTATGTAATTATTGTTATTTTTACTTTTTACCTTGATTAGTTGGTTAGCACCTCTTTTAAGTATGTTATTTTTATAGACCCACATGGGACCCAAGATAAGAAAAAAAAATATTGAGGCAAATATCTAGGTTTCCGGCAGTTCGGTTACAACTGCAGAAATAACTTTTATGATTCTTTGAGAAATACAGAGTGACGTATAAGCAGCCCCGGATCTACGATTTTTTCGAACCGGGGCAAAACCTTGATAGTGGCGCCCCCTCCCTTCAGTGTTTGAGAAAAACTTGCAAATTGTTGATTTCCACTACGATAATATGTGATTTCACTAATAAATTACTTATTTTATTAACGCTGATTACTCGCAAACGCAATCAACCACAAACAAACAGTGTTGTCACTTGACGTTCAACTGTTTGAATTTGTTCGGCTCGGCTCGTATAACTTGTGAACACAAAAGAACAGTAAAAGTCAGTGCAAATTTCATATGTTATTTTTTTAAACCCCATCGTAATTTCGCAAGAAAACCTTGAAAAATAAGTTTTGTTTCATGGCACAGGGTGGTACTTGTATTGTACCATGAAATACAAACTTACTTAATACAAACGTACTGTCGATGAAATCAATATTGTGCATCCCGACTACGGAACCCTACACTGAGCATGGTCCTACAAGTACTTAGCAGTTTTTTTTATGAAAGCTTTTAGCATCATTTTGCGTTTTTTTATTAACTCCTTTAACATCTTATTGTATGGGCAGCCTTTTGCACACTTTTATTGAGTTAATTCATTTACAACTTGAAATTATCAAAATCGTACCTAAAATGCATTAAAATACAGGTTTATGGCCACATTTCCCACTAATAGGAGCAACTAAATGCAGTAAATGGCATCGTGACATATTTTGAGACCATAAAGATAATTTTATGAGGTGACATATTGTAAGGTCACCAAAATCTACTGGCCGAGGTCGAGGTCAATGGACCAAAATACCACCTTAACTTCATCTTCTTAATTTACCTACATTGAAATTTACAATTCATAAAACATTAAAAGTACGTTTGCGACAGCGAATGAATCAATCATCATTTCTAATTCATCTGACGTGCATGACGTGCATGCACTTTTAATGTTTCGTTCAATTAAGTTTACCATAAAATAATATTTTTTATTAGAAAACAAAATCGACGTCCTGTGCGAACCGAGCACTTAATTACTTACCTTTTATAGCACATAATGTTGTTGTTTTTTTTAAATAACCATTTATCTAGAACTTTTTATTAAAGTCCCAACAGTAAATTAAGCAATTTTATAGACGTTATGATCATAATAAATTGGTTTTCTTTTTTTACCGTTTACTTGAATACTAGCAGCTCATGTGACTTCATTGTTTTTTAAATGACAACAAAAGTTATTTACGAGTACATAAACACGGCCAAGAAGTATTTAAAATATCTCTATTTATTTATAATATTGATAAATAGATGATGACACACATGTGAAACATCCATGACTCACTACTCGGGATAATAAATATGTCAGTCTGCTCCATAGTAAAATCCTTTGACCATATTAAATGCGTCTTATTTCTTATCGGGACAAACGCGTGACTATTACTCCTATTCAGTGCAATTAACGATGCCGTCATGTTGGATTATCCGTTATGTTGTTTGTACAGTCAGCAACAAAAGTCGATTAACAATTCAGTTTTTTTATTCTCGGTTATTGAGCAAAATATTAACACTTCAGTTTTTTTAATCTCAGTTATTGCGCAAAATATTTGTACAAAATTGCATTGTACTTCTGCTGCAATTTGAACAAATATTTTGCTCCATAACTGAGATTTAAAAAACTGAAGTGTTAATCGACTTTAGTTGCTGACCGTACTATTATCGCACAGGTTTTCTTGAACTAATGCGTCTGTTTTTGTAATAAAATAACGCGAATGAAGGGCGGTATAAAATTTTCGTAATTGTAATACATTAATAATTTATAATCTAACGAAAATATTTTTTGACTGCTCATTTACTATCCGAAAACGAAAACGTTATTTTCAGACCTAACATTTTCATTCTTCTTTCAATATAAGTGCAGAATTTTTAACATCAAAACATTTCTTATCAGTTTCACAAAAAGAGTAACGACAGACGTGACCTGCGATTTTAAAAATTGTAGCAAAAACATGTTCATGATAAGCCCCACACGATGCTAGATAATATGAACTTTCCAAAGAGCGCTAATAAAATGACCGAACGTAAAAAAAGTTGTAACGGTAGAGGCGCCAACTTATCTATGCAATAGTTGACATTTTGCCTAACAAATATAGTACTTTACTGGTAGTTTATAACAAACTTAAAATTAGGTTAGCAGGCGCAAAGACTAACAATGTTGCTTGCAAATCTAGGGTTATCGCAAAATTATCATAGAGTAGCTGCGCCCCGCGGTTTCACCCGCATAAGTTTCGATCCCGTGGGAATATCGAGATAAAAGTAGTCCAGGGTGTCAGCTAACTCCATACAAAATTTTATCAAAATTGGTCCAATCGTTTGAGCGTGAAGACGTAACAAACATATAAACAAAAACACACACGCAAGCTTTCGCCTTTATAATATTAGTGTGGTTTTCTCGATAGCTATAACAAGGAGCATACAAAACGTGTTTAATTATAATTAATAAATAATTATTTATCCATAACAGAAGTTAATGGTCCTTATTTCATGTTACTTAACTTGCATGTAAAAGTTTTCCCCGTCATCGACCGCGTAAACATATTAACATTCATGGCAGATTATTAAAGTCATCAAGGTTCATAAAAGACAGAAGAAACAACAAAACCAAATGTTCTTGCGAGGAATTTTATGAGTACCTAACCATTACGTCTTGGGCACAAGTACCTATTCGTAAATTTCGTAACAAAAATTACCGTTTTATTTCAGGCTTATTTAAAATCTGTATTACGTGATTCAGCAAATAAATTATTCAGTAACAGTTGACATTCCGACCAAATTAATTAAGTTTATTTAATTATAGCAGACTAGCTTCCTCCCGCGGCTTCGTCCGCGAGGTATGTCGATAAAAACTATCCTATGTCCTTCCCCAGGATGCAATCTATCTCTCTGCCAAATTTTATCGAAATCTGTTCAGTTTTTTAGGCGTGAAAAGGTAACAGACAGACAGAGTTACTTTCGAATTTATAATATTAGTATGGATTAAGGGCCAAGTTCACCAAGCATAGTTAATTTAAACATTACTCCCATTCAGTGTAATGGTTGTCATTTTTACTGTTTTGAATAGTAGAGCTAAGCGCACATCACAGCCGCATCGTGCCCCAGCGAAACGCATTTCAATACAAAAAAGCGCGGTGCGGACCGTCTGTAGTGTGCGATGGTTCATAAAAAATGCACTAAAGTAATGCAGGAGAGTTTTTGTAATGCGGTGCAGCCCGCCCAAATCTGCATCAGATTTTAGATAGCACGTCAAATTGCTTAATAAGGCATTTAGTAACTATTAGTCGGAACTTGGTGAACTTGACCCTTAAACTTTAAACACACCCCGAGTGGGTTTATGGTTTCAACAATTCGATTTATAAATAATTTGTTGCGCCTATTAATCATGGAAGTCTAAAGGCAATAGTTACCATAAAATCATTTTATATGTCTTCTCAACTGAGAAACAGTATTCATAAATACGAAGCTAGTTTGCACCAACATTTAAATTCTGCCAAAGATCAAAAGGCGTCTAGAACTGCTGCAGTACACGTAAAAACGACTAACTTTATGTTCCGCATTTTGCATGACAAAATATCAACCGGTTTTAACATTACCTAGTTAAATATAACATTGAATTTTATTGAAATAGATATGTACCTATTTGAAAAATGATAACGAAAACGAGATAGAAACCATGATCGTCATTACGAGCATATACAGGGTGAATTTTTTAAGTGGGCGTGGATGGCCAAATCCGAAACTATGAGGACTAGCGAAAAGTACTCAAAGGAGTCGTGGGCTCGATGTTGATGAAAACTAAAACTAAATCATTGGATTTTTGAAAAATCTATATTTCTAGCCAGGAATCGAACTCGTGGATTTTGATAAAAAAAAAACACTGTATTATTACACCACTCGATAGTGTCCCTAATAAGGATCAAATTCTGTGAAGTAATGACATACGGCAAACTTAAGGAAAATGTTGGAATTTAATAAACTGCTTCTTATTTTAAAGTATTCATACCGTCATTACCTGTACAGTAGTACCCAACTGATATGGCTTACCGATGTACCTGCGCAGAAGATGAATTTTCAAAGCGCGGGAAATGCTATTGACCAATCGGCACGCTCCACGCACCGCGCTTCTTTTTCCTGTACCGCTATTGGTCGGCAGCTGCCGCCATAATAGCGCGCGCCGCGTGGCATGTTAGTCAGCCGCCATACTTCTGATCGAGTGCACGCGCAGCAGGCAAAAGTACACTTAGTGGCAACAAAAGTTTTTTCTTTTTTATGGTTTAAAATGAGTTCGTTAAAAAGGGGGCTACCACTTAAAAGTCAAGCTCGGGAAATAATTTTCAATGTGCACGAGTTTATGAAGAAAGAAGCTCAGGAGTCTAAGAACACGACATTTAAATAATGTTTTTATATAAACAGTAGATTAGTAAAATATCTTGAAAGTAATAAATCACTCTCTGATCAACAATTTGGTTTTAGGCCAAAAAGATCAACAAGCCAAGCTGTTCACAAACTGACAAATTTTATAAGCACAAACCTTGATAACGGCATGTACACCATAGGGATATTTTTAGACCTTGCCAAGGCTTTTGACACAATTTCTTGTTCTTTGCTTTTGAACAAGCTGGAAATGCTGGGAATACGGGGAGTACAATTGCAACTATTATCTGATTACCTTACTGACCGCCAGCAGTGTGTAAAAATAGGTCAGTGCGTGAGTTCTGAACTTAAGAATAGCTGCTATGGAATCCCACAAGGCAGTATTTTGGGTCCTACTTTGTTCTTAATCTATATAAATGAGCTGTGCAATTTGACACTCCAAAAAGGTATAATTATCTCATATGCGGATGACACAGCTCTACTGTTCGCAGCTAAATCAAAGGCCGAAGTCTATGAGGTAGCACAGAATGGTTTTAATACTGTGTCTAATTGGCTTCATAAAAATCTCTTAACATTAAATACAGATAAAACCAAGTACCTATTATTTACAATGAGAAACACTAATCCAACGCTTACTAACCTAATCATTCGAGCGCATAACAATTGCAATTTACATTATGCTGACATTGCGTGCACTTGTCCCACTTTAGCTAAAACCGACGATATTAAATATCTAGGCGTCACGATTGACACAAATCTGAACTTCCGCAAACACATCGATTTATTATGCACCAGAGTGCGCAAACTAATATACATTTTTAAAAATTTACGTAACATTGCTGACTTTAAATTAATTAGACAGGTTTATTTGGCTTTGTGTCAATCTATTATTACCTACTGTATAACGTCCTGGGGTGGTGCCGCAAAGTCAATTTTACTACACCTAGAACGCGCCCAAAGAGCAGTTTTAAAGGTTGCTACTTTTCGTCCTTTTAGATTTCCTACACACCAACTTTATATGGCATGTAAGGTGCTAACAGTACGTCAATTATTTATTTTGAATGTAGTTTTATTCCAACACACTGAACTTTATTTTAACCCAGTACCTTCAGATAAGAGAAGAAAAGATCTGGTTTGTGCTAACTCGCAGACTAAACATGCTTTTGCTAACCGATTTTATTTATTTTTAGGACCCTACTTGTATAACCAGTTTAACAGAGTGCTAAAGATTTATAGTTTAAGTTATAATGGGTGTAATTTACTAGTACGGGAATATTTGGCAAAACTTAACTATGCAGACACGGAAAAACTACTAGAAATTTTAAAATAAAGTCTTATCTACCTACTCTAATATAAGTCTCTTCATTTACCTAATTAATAATAGTCTTCACTTTATCTCCTTTAATATTATTCGTTAATTTATTTAAACATAATATTTCTTACATAATCTAGTTTTAAAATAATATATACCCAAATATTAACTATTTAAGACATTATGTTACATTTATTGTTTTCTTTTCTAAATGTTTGATGTAAATTGATGGCCTGAAACACAGGTTTGCCATAAACCTAGATCAGGCAGGTCTACATTAGTTAGAATTTAATTTTTCCTCGATTGGAATTAATGTAAATCCTATTTTTACTTTACTTTTTTGAATAAAATTTTTATTATATATTATTATTATTATTTATTTATAAAAGATCGATTTTTGAAAATTATTGACCGAACAGCCGAAGCTACAAAAATTTCAAAACGAACAATAACGAGAATTCTTAAAGAGAAGGATCAACATACGAGTGAAAACACTGCGGGACCTTCCTTTAGAACGCCGAAAAAGGGTAAATTGAAAAAAACTTATCGTAAGGAATTGGACGATTTTTCATACCAAGCTATACGCAGGAAAATTTATGACTTTCACCGCGAAGAAAAACAAGTAGTCACAATGAGAGCGCTATTGGAGAAATTAAAAAGAGATATCGACTTCGAAGGGGGAAGAGAAACTCTGCGCCGAATCGTAAAAGAGATAGGATTTAAATTTAAGAAAACGGAAACGAACCGTAAGTTGCTGGCGGAAAAAGACGAAGTAAGGCTATTAAGAATACGATTTTTAAGAAAAATAAAAAAGTATCGCCATGAAGGGAGACCTATTGTGTATGGCGACGAGACTTATGTTCATTCGACACACACTAAGGAACAAGCCCTGGTCTGACGGTCAAGGCAAAGGCATAAAAAAACCAATTTCGAAGGGACCGAGGTTGATTATAGTGCATGCTGGTGGTGCTAATGGATTCATACCAAATGCTTTGCTCATGTACAAATCGGCTCAGAACACAGGAGACTATCACAGTGAGATGAACAAAGAAAATTACGAGAAATGGTTGCAAGAGAAATTAATTCCCAACCTCCAACCGAATTCTGTGTTTGTCATTGACAATGCGTCATACCATAGCACATTAGAGGACAGGGCACCGAACAGTAACTCTACAAAAAAGATTATGCAGGAGTGGTTAAAAGATAAAAACATACCTTTCAATATCAAAGCGTTTAAACCGGAATTGTACGATATAATTAAACGCCATAAGCATCTCTATGTAAAGTACTCGCTTGACACCATAATGGAAGCTCACGGCCACACAGTGTTAAGGCTCCCTCCATATCATCCGGATTTCAATCCGATAGAAAACATTTGGTCGCAGGTGAAAGGTCACGTAAGCAAATTCAATGTTGCCATGAATTTGACCGAAGTGCAGTGTCTTTTGTCTGAAAAATTCGCATCCATCGGGCCAGACGAGTGGCAAAAAGTTGTAGATCATGCCATCAAATGCGAAGACGAATTTATGACATTGGAAGAGGCCATCGACGATAGATTGGACCAATTTGTAATAAACACCAACGAAGATACATCATCCTCATCGGATAGTTCGAGTCGTGATGGTAATAGTAGCGACGAAACTCAGAGTGATATTATTGGGATAGAAGGAGTGCGGCCTTTAGATTAAGTTTTTTATATTTTTATTTGTTTGTTTTTTACTTTACTATTTATATTGTTTACTAAATAAATACCGATTTGTTTATTAAATAAATCGTACATTTTCAATAATCTGTATTTTTAATTAAATATAGGTATATTTGATGAAAACTGGTGCCCCGATAAAATTGGCACGAAGTTTAATTGTGCGGAGGGGCGTGACTTGCGAGTGAGACGGAACTAACAGCTGCAGTGTATTATGAACCTTATAATAGTGTTCTAAGGTTGATTGTAAGTTTTAAGCATTCTTTCGTTAATTTTCGGGGCCATACTTTCTTTTCTGCGCGAACGAAGATTCACGACGCGCCTTATCAGTTGGGTACCACTGTACCTTGATCGAAATGATGCTCAATACACCCGCAGCACAATCACCTTCACAACATTATGTTCTAAATACAAATTTTGAATGCAGTACAATCCTTAAGACACAGTATAAAGACATACAGTATTGTATCTCGGCCGTAACCTTGATGTAAATGCCTACAGCCGCGCGTTACGTAAACATGCGATAGGGCTGCCCGCCTCCAGTATTTTAATTACATTTGCCTACTTTGTGTTTCCATTTAGTTTTGTTATTGTATTTTACTGTGTGTACATAAATAATAAAATAAATAAATAAATATACCTACTTCTTTTTATATAAACAAATAAAATACTTTGTGAATTGAATAGAAAGTGTTTAATAAAAATGCGTGTTGTTTTGATCGCCGCCGCACGACTCCAGCTAGTGAGCAGCGCGCTGTTGCTATTTAAATTTCGAACTAATCGCCGCGCGGCGCCAGTCAGTAGGCAGCGCTAGCGCGCTGTTAAAATGGCGGGAAAGCAAGTGTGCATTCACAGATTTAAAATTAAAAAAAAACAGTTTATTCGGTAATTTAAAAACTTGGCTGCATGCTCTAGTGTCTTTGCCAACATTTTCACGCAGCCACGGCAGAAATTAATCCTCGCGCCATTTTTCTCAATTTTCTTTTCTTTGTACTTGTATTGTGAAATGTTTTTTTTTTCTGTTTCCTCGCAAATGTGTTAAAAAACGTCGTACGATATACGTGCGTATTGGTTATAACATCTTAACGCACTAATATCGTAATGTACTATTACAGAATTATAACCATTAAAGTCATCAACACAACTCTCTAAGACCATGTAAGTCCAAAGAATGATGATTTCATGAAACAGTTATTCTTATTACAGTAACAGTTATTCAATAAAAATAATTAATTTTATTCATAAAAGTATGCAATCATTTCATTAATGTTTTGTTATGATGTTGTCACGTTAAACTATCGTCCGTAAATCGACTTTACAGACAACCAATTTTTTTCTAGTATTATTCATACACACAGTACAATAAACAACTATTATTAATAATAAAAACCACGTCTTTACTTTGAATTATACAAACTAACAAAACACACATGCCCCGAGGTTTTAATACAAGCGTACCTACCGTATAATGATTCATGAACCGCCTATAACTACCTATTTCACTCGTGTCTATCACTTTCCTTTACTTTAATCACTTTATTTATTAATCCAGACATCTTTTTTTCCGGAGGTAATAGGAAATACTTATCCATTAAAAAGACACACATTATGTACCTACCCACTAGTAAGTAAAATAGTCTTACCTTTCAGAGTTTCCAGGTAATGTAAAAAAAGCTATCTCTGGATGCGTTATTGACGAATTCATGCAACCAAAAACAGCACAATATCGCCTACTCGTCATATTAAATATGTACTTGAACTTATTTTTAGTGAAAAAATTGCGCGGTTATTGTTATAAAAAACAACACACCGTCCGTTCGTCACTGCGGCACAGTCGCGACTCCGAGCCGCCTGAGCGCACACGGAGATCGAAGCGCGTAGGTATAGCCCGCGTTTCGTCCATTTGTATGAAGACGACCTACTGTATGCATATTATTACCGTGCTTAAGACGTCGAATCCAGTTATGTATTGAAAACAATGGTCATCATTTTGGACAATTAATCAGTTAAGGTTTAATAGGTAGGTAATATTAAAAAATAAAAATTATTTTGTTAAAATTGAGCTCTTTTCTTTAGTTTCCCGTATGTCATTACTTCCCAGAATTCGATCCTTATCAGCGACACTATCGAATGATGTAATTAATAATACAGTGCTTTTTTTTTCAAAATCAACGGATTCGATTCCTGGCTAGAAATATTGATTTTTCAAAAATCCAATGATGCAGTTTTAGTTTTCATCAAAATCGAGCCCGCGACTCCTTTGAGTACTTTTCGCTATTCATCATAGTTTCGGATTTGGCCATCCACGCCCACTTGGGAAATTCATCCTGTATAGATTTGAGTATTATATTTATTTAATCTATGCCTGTAACATGCGGTGGCGATTTAGTCACCTGCATCCGCGAAAGGAATGATTCTTCACGTCATTCTAAACCACTTTCGCTATGAAACTCAAACCCTTATTGAAACAAAAAAAAACATATATATGCATTGAAATAGTCTACTGTTGTAGAAATTGTTTTCTTTTTTCACAAATCGGGTAAGATTCGTAGCAAAAGTTTTTTTTAATGGACAGGCATTTCGAATTGTCGATCTCTCCCAAAAAGGCACGGATACCATTCCAGCTTTTCAGGAACATTGTATTACAAAAATCATCGTGGCGCGGCAATTCGGCTCTGTGGAACGCATGTTGGTATTGAACGTAATCCCCACACAGTAACAGCCTGTTTACTCTTCTTTATCATGGTCTTCGATTGCTGACTGTACCTACTACTCGTCTACTTCCATGGATTGAACCTCATTATTGAACACAGTAGTTGACAATTTGATAGCTCTAAATCTGAAATGGCGCCATCCAATAAAGTTAAAAAAAAATAACGCTGCTGTAGATTCAGAAAACTGGGTTTACCTTTAAGTGATGCGGCAGTGGTCTCAACGGCGAACATATTGAGCGCCGTGAGTTGCAACAGTCGTGCGGCAGGAGTTGGCAGTGGCTGGCGGTGCAGGAGAGCACGGAACTGCCGCAGCATCATACTTGCGCTCTCGTAAAACGTCTCCATTCTGACAGGAAAAAAATTATATAAAGACAAAAATTTTAAAAGTGCCTTATTTCTATTTCAGTATTTCTATAGGTCGGTTATTCGGATAAAATAAATATAAGAATAAATCAATAAATAGGACTTATAGCTGTTGTTCTTCTAACTTGTCCCTCCGCCGTATGTCATGTCAATCGGCCTTTCTCATGCTTCGGGAGACAGTGGAAAAAGACAGTGAAAGATAATTCGTAAATAATAATTAACATGCCTGAGCAATGGTTTTGCTGAAATTGACTCTCACTACACACACAGTGAAAACGCTCATAATGTCAGTATGAGGGCCCACATTTTTTTAAACAACGCACTAATTTTGATTCTCTATTCTATTTAGCCGATATTAAGGTTATTGTTGATTGCCGAGTTTGATTAATATAATGGAGATTCTCAGACTTGCAAAAAACTTAAGCTTCTCTTACATTCGGAAAGGGGTAATATTTATGTCAATGGAAAAGGGCTACGCTAAAGTAATCAACGTTCGAGTAAATATTGATCAAAATACTTTTTGAAACAATTTTTTAATAAAGTTTCTTGGTAAAATATAGCGTAATTAGGTATACTTACTTATACTTTCCAAAATATCTACAATCCGAAAGGTTATCGCTATTAGGACATGAGCGGTCGCATCAATTAGAGTCGATAAATATATAGTTATATTATGTTCATAATGTAAATATTTTAAAATAAAAATATCTAATAAATACGTAACTTACCCAATTTTAGTGATGAGCTTCCCGTGAACGTGTAGATAACTGGTAATGAAATTTTTGTTCAACTGTAACAATGAGAGAAAATAGAAGTCAAATACCTACGTTAATCATATTGTTATTATTGTTTGCTATCTATAGGCCAACAAAAGCTTTCATGAAAAAACAATTGTAAATGAGAGAGAGAGATCGAAAGGGACCAAGCATCTATAACAAAATGAGAGAGGGAGAACGAAAAAAGTTACAGCACCGCAAGGTCTAGCAATTAAAATATGGTACAGTCAACCGGATATCCGTGATGACAATTTTTATTTTACTTTGACAGAGTTTTTCGTAATTCAAGGGCGATTTTATTGCCAGTGATGTTTACCTCGACTGAAGTCATGGAAGCAAGTTGTTCGTCCCTGGAGGCGGGGCGGAAGGTGGTGGTCCTGTGTCCGCTGGGCCGCACCCACACCTCTCGCTTCATGCCAGCCGTGTTCTCCGCGTTGCCAGCGGAGGCCGCGCCCGACGCACCGCTTTCAGCATTCTTGGACACCTCTAAAGCAGCTCGACGCTTGCGCTCTGCTGTCTCGTACTACACAAACAAACCATTCTAGTTATCGTCATTTCTCATCATTATAGAAATGTTAAAGTTTTATTCCCAACAAACCTTTTTCCTGTTTTCGTCGAATAGTGAAAGTAAACTTTCTCGTGCTGAATGAAATGGATTGGATGACATTAAACTTCTCATGTAATAGTAAACAGCATCTAATTTTCTTCTCTGAAAATAACAATTTTATTTATTATGTATAAATTAGCAATTTAAATTATTAAGGGCTAATTTTTCCATCGTCAGATAACTTTTTTTCGAGGAATAAAAGTGACGTTTGACAGTTTTTGTATGAAATAACTGTCTAAATTTCAAAATTATTCCTTCAATAAAATCAGATGATTGAAAAATCAGCCCTAAGTATAATTAAGTAATGATAAACTTACCGCATATATTGCTAATATAGCTAACTGATTGTATGGTCTGCCATTCTTAGGATTGATTTGTTGAGCTTTAGTGTACCAAAATTTACTCTTAGAATAATTATTTGTCTCATTCACTTGTTCCTTATATCGTGCTAAATCCCCCAAGAAGACGTAAATTTTTTGAACTGATATTAAAGCCAAACCCACGTACCCAAGACCTTTGGGTGGCAACACATGATTATCATTTATGTAATCATCAACATTAAACTTATAAGTTTTCTCCAACATTTGCACTAGGTTTTCAAAAAATGTATTTCCTTCTTCAATAATAACATTGATCAATTTCACTATTTCTGGCTTGTCTTCTGGCGTAATTTGAGTAAAACTCTTTCTTAAAGGTTCTATGAAGTTATAGTATAAAATTTTCCAAAAATGATGTTCAATATTATCAGCTTGACAGTACTTAAGATCTGACATGAGGAGTCGGTGTAGTGCCTTTTGTAATAAAGCCCTGAAAACATAAACACATTTTATCCACAACCAAGTCCTAAAAGGCAGATAGCATTTCGGAAATTATAGTTCCAGCTACAATAAGACAAATCAGCTAGATTCTTGTAACTACATGATACATGGAACATGCTCAATTTTAGCCACTAGCGCAGGTAATCGCATCTTGTGCTAACGTGTAAAAAGTGATCTAGAGATACAATATATG
Source organism: Luperina testacea (assembly GCA_927399505.1). NCBI lineage: Eukaryota > Metazoa > Arthropoda > Insecta > Lepidoptera > Noctuidae > Luperina > Luperina testacea. The sequence goes on from OV656758.1 coordinate 12,054,833, forward strand.
CGCAGCATTGAAGAGTTCATAAACATGAAGTACCTTGTTTCGGTGACATCAGGCCAATGTTGCGCGAGCCCAAGCGGACCTCTCAGTATGTGCGTCTGCAGGATCACGTCGAGGCGGTCTACCTCTTGCAGCAGGGCACGGTGTCGCACCGCACGCGCCGCGTCATTGGCTTCGTAGCCGGCGCTTCCGCGAGACGAACTCTCTTTCATTCCTACCGGACAAACTTGTTTGACTATTCTTAAAAGTTCATCGAAGTCGCGGACAAAATACCGTCGCTCGCATGACTAAGAGTCCTATCTCATTTTTCACATTTTTGGCTGATGTGAGTCAGGACGACTACGCTCTTCTATTCGTGATTCTTTACACTTTTCACTAACCGTCGTGCCTTTATGTTATTTGGATCTCAAAATATAACCATTTTGAAAGGCAACAAAATATAAAGAATCACGAATAGAGGTGTGTAGCCGTCCCAACCCAAATCAGCTAAAAAATGAGATAGGACTTTTAGTCATGTGAGGGACGATACGTGCGAGTGGGACGGTTACTATTAGGTACGAGATTTCTAGTCTTGTGTCATCTCACTCCCACTTTTTATGACCGCGGCTGCCACTAACGTTGGTATGTTGTCATTGAGCTACGTCCAATCACGAACAAAGGAAAATAGCAATTGTAAAGCAAATTAGCATGTGCCATCTAAAGTTCATGACGAAAATTACAGGAAAAATGTCTGTACTTTTATACTATGTTTCAAATATTGGCTTATATGTTTAAAATATTGGAGAATTTATTTTAGAAATTTAATTTCCAGTGCGATAAAAATTTGACCCAGCAGTCTTGCTCGTGCTAGTGCAAATGTAGCACATGCATGACCTGTTTTGTGTAACTAATAGTACAATATTTTTGCTTAAATTGGGCTTACCTCTCTCCATCCTTATGTCTATTTTATTTGGACTAGTTTGTACAATTATAGGTTTGGATGGATTCTGATGATCAAACAAAGTTTTTTGCGTCTCGACTGAGCCTCCCCTCCTGAAAAGAGTAGTAGCAGCAAAATTAAAACCATAAGCTTCGACTGTATGTTACTACTGCAACATCAGCAACGAAATTTACCCCATATCTTTCTGCATGTGTGTTATCGAAGCCTGTGGCAACATTATTATCCCGGGCTGCGATATAGACGAGTCTGAAGTATGTCTGTTGCGGGAGTTGGAATTCTCTGGATGTCTACAACACAGAGCAGATTTTTTTTTTAAAAGTGCATAGTAAAATACTAGACTTGTATGTCACTTTAATATTTACTTACTTATCATGGGAGTTAAACTTCTTGGACTCGAGAATTTCCTCTCTCCAGCTGAGAGTCCCTGAGCTGGGACCGTGAGAGGACGACGATGGCGCCGGCGCCGCTGAAGGTGCGTGCTGTGAATTTTGTAAGTGTTGTGGATTTTGCTGATGCTGAGCATGTTGTTGGTGCTGAGCATGTTGTTGATGTTGAGCATGCTGTTGATTTTGCGCATGTTGTTGATGTTGCGTATGTTGCTGATGCTGGGCATGTTGCTGATGCTGGGCATGTTGCTGATGCTGGGCATGTTGCTGATGCTGGGCATGTTGCTGGTGTTGGGCATGTTGCTGATGCTGCGCATTTTGCGGATGCTGTGGTTGCTGCGCATCGGAGTTTCTTCCGCGGCGTCGCTCTATAGACAATGGTAAAATAAAACAAAGACTGATCTGGTTTTGGTAATGATAAAATGATTACTTACATTAATTTGTTTTTAAAGGTGGGAACCCAATACAGCAATGTAATCACCAATTTTCACACTCAGAAAAGCCACTCAAAAACCGATTTACCACCACCACCACCAAAAAAATTAAAATGTTTTTAATCTGTCATATTTTTGACTGATAGGGTTCTCAAATGTATGATTTTCGATTAACTGAAATGATTAACAAGTCCTAAGTAGCGACTCTGAGTACAAGTCATACTGAGGTGAAGTTTCACCCTCTGGAATTCCGTCAAAGAGCACGTAAAGATATCCAGTCGCAAAGAGACGCTGTTATATCACGCCTGAAGTTTCACGAAGAGGTAAACAGGTGTTATAGTACACCCACATTTCATCAGATATATTTACTTATTTTTTCACAAAAACGTGAGCAACTAACCTCTGGTCTCCATGCTCCGTCGGCCCGAGCGCTTGCGTGGGCGCCGACCGGAGCCTGCGTCGGTCGCGGGCGCATTGCTACCGCTGGCCTGGCTCGGCGCTGGCGACTGCCGCCCGCGCTCAATACTCGACGTGCGCCCGTTCGCCCACGAACCGTTGTTTTTCTTCTAGAATAAACGCTGCGCTATAGATACTTCATAATGGTTGTTAAGGTTCACTTTTGGGTTGGCACAGAAACTGGAGTGATTAAGATGTGTGTTTAATTCAAAGCTTTATTTTCAACTACTTGAGGCTGATTTTTAATTGACCGATAATTTTCATTCATGGAATAAAATTGGCGTCTGACAGTTTTTGTATGAAAGAACTGTTTGTGTAAGAAACCGTTTTTGTAAGAAAGAAATAATTTTGAATTTATGAAATTCAAAATTATTCTCCCGATAAAGTTATCTGGAACTGGAAAAATCAGCCCTTAGTCGAATATGGCATGCTTCTACGTAATTAAGGCGAAAGCGCCAGGGTAGCCCGCGAAATTCAAATTTTCTTACGTTTTTTGCAATTTGCTGGTCAGTATTAAGTTGTACGTTGATTAAAATATGATTCGCGCCCGTAACAAATCTGTATTTACAGAATCAATCTTTCTTCAACTTCCTCTTCATCATTCATACATACAACAATTAAATAAGGAAAATAATATTGCTCCCGAAAAATAAATTAACTTCCGGCGATCTGTGGTCAAACAAAAATACTAAGTTTCCGAAAACATATTTATGAACGAGTTCGGGGTGCCCACCCCGAGCTTAGGTTTGGTTAGGTTACATTAAACTTTAAACCCTTTACATAGAAATAGGAGCCCCGCGAATCGAGGCTACGTCGAATAGAATGCAAGAGCGAGCTTATGAGAATTAGAGTGATTGATTAGAGACTCATAGTTTTCAGTAGAACGTAATTTAAGCTGGTAGAAAAGTATATATAGCAATAAACAGTCATGTTTATTTATCGAAGATTTCAGTACTTATTTCATTCGGTCGTTTCGTCGTTTTTATTCGGACAAAAGTAGTCATCTTGTCCTTGTAAACACAAGAACAAGTCTTCAATAACGTAATAATCTTTGTACTGGATGTTCGCACGTTGATCTTTCGGTGTACACTTCAAGTTATTCATGTGTTGATTTAAAGTACTGCCAATATCCTAACTAATATTATAAATGCGAAAGTAAGTTTGTTTGTTACCTTTTAAACCACTGAACCGATTATCCTGAAAATTTGCATATACGTTGTCAGGTGTACAGAAACGAATATAAGGTACAATGCGTGCCACGAAAGATGAGACTTGACACACCACGTGGTTTGACATGCGCAGAACACGATTTTAGGTATCTGTAGCGGTATGAGGTCTGAGTGCGGGACGGGACCGGACGTCAAGTCTCATCTTTCGTGGCACGCATTGTACCTTTGAAGTAAAAAGTTAAAAAGTGCTGCTCCCGAGGAAAACAACAATAACTATATTATGATAGCTATATAGCTATAGTTATTATGATATGCTTTATTATGATGATAGCGCCACGTGTCTTTCGAACGGGATCGACACTTGTGCGGGTGAAACCGCGGTGCGCTGCTAGTTCTCCTATACATTGTAATCTTGCTTGGATGTAACCCTTTGTTAATCGTGCCTTAGGACATTTCTTCAAATTAACTTGGGTCTTTTTGCATTTTACCAGCTGTTTCTTCTAGAAGATTAGTACCTAATTAGTCAATTAGGTACTAATCTTCTAGAAGAAACAGCTGGTTGCTGGAAAAATGAGTACTTCAAGTAGTCACTCATTTTAGTAAAAAGGCACTTTTAATCGTTTGATTTTAACCCAAATTCATATAAATACACTAAGTTATGGCGAGCTAATGAGCTTGTTATTCACTCTTATCGCTGAGGAATGTGCGATCCTTTTGTATGCAATCGGCTGGACAGTTTTTATAACTTTAAATTTAAAAAAAACAACACTAATGAATTCGGCTCGTTTGGCATGGTCGACCAAAAGTGAACCTTAACACGCTAAACATAATTATGAATGTTTAGCGTGTTAAGGTTCACTTTAGGTTGGCACAGAAACTGGAGTGATTAACACATGTGTTTGCTTCAAAGCTTTATTTTCAAATACTTAAGCTAATATGACATGCCTCTAGTTAAACGATTAACACAACTATTACACATAACTATATACAGGTATAATGCTTTCCAACAATAGTTTTAAACAGGCGAATTTTTGAGATGGTAGTCCAAAGCGAAAATATTAAATCAGGCAGAGCAGACTGGTCAAATGCATGACCATGTTTTTAGAAAAAACCTAATCTTCTTTTCTGCTCCTGCTACCTGCACTGCTTTGTGAGTTAAAGTGAAATAAACTACCATTGTATGGCAGTGATCCCTACACCATTTAGAAAAGAGCTGGTTATTAAAAAAGGCTGAACAGATTTTCACATCAAGCAAGTATGTATGAACATGTTTCTGTCTGAAATCACTACCCTGTAACGTATATCCTAGGATATGATTCAAGACACACATTAACATTGATTCAGAAGTTGAGGCTAACTAGCTTACATTCATACATAGCCTATTAGATACACAAAACTTTTTTACTTAAAAAAAAAACAACTGACTTCCAAAAATAATACTAAGAAGTGCAAAATTACTTTTATTTCGGAAGTTGGTGGCTAAAAACGAAAATACAATTCCGAAGACACTGACACGTTATTTATTTTTCCACATAAATTCGTACACCTACACCACTACTTGCTACGTAAATAATAGTGGCAGGAAGTTTTATAACATTATCAACATACACAAAGTGGATAAAGTTCACTTAATAAAATTCATATGGGACCGCAAAATTGGTCCACAATTGATGAAAATATCGATGAACACATAAAAAACAAATGTATATGTAGGTACATACAGACGAACATAGACACTCCATTTTTTTGGAAGTTGGTTAAAAATAAAAGCACTTCCGCTCCGAAGTAGTTGGGTAAAAAAAACTAAGAACCAACTTGACTAAACCAACCAACTAATAAACAAATTCCGCATTGAAAACCCGTTTGAGAGCTACCGTACCACAGACACACAGATACACAGACCGACAAAGAAGTCAAACTTATAACACCCCCCTCTAACGGGTGTAAAAAGACACTTAAGGAAACCGAATCACTTGTACTCCCCGTCATTGTAATCATTTTCTTGTACTGGACCATACTTGGGAATCTTCTGATTACGGAGATATTAGAGGTCAAAATTCCAACTTTAACTGACATGTTTTTACGAAAACAAGTTTTAACCTTTTGACCGCCACACGTCAAGAAATCAAAAACGTGCCCTCGGCGTCAGTCTGTCATGTACGAGGGTGACACTGAAAGTTCTTAGAAAAACTGAACAACTGAACAAACTAGCAAGTTATTAGTTTTATTATATGTTTTCAAAATAATGTCCATTTACATCAATACATCGCTGCATCCGATGGAAAAAGCACTTTGCCCACTCGTCCTTAGAGGTCTCTTCGACGGCATTTTGAAACGCAGCCACTGCTTCGTCGGCGTCCATAAAACGTTTTCCTCGAAGTTTTTCTTTTATTTTCGAAAATAAATAAAAATCGCAAGGTGCGAGGTCGGGGCTATAGAGCGGGTGACCCAGTAATTCCACGTCTGACGTCGCCAACATGACTGTGGCAGTCAAATGGTTAAAAGTGATGGGTCTTTTTACACCGTGTATACGTCGGGCTCGGGCATTAACAAAAGTAAACATCACATAGCAATTAAAATTGAATCTGCTAAAATTACCTGATTTGTTGATAGCCATGCGGCAGATTTGGACATGGCAGATGGGATGCGAAAACCATCTGTATCCCGCGGACTAATGGCACGATTAGCTGATGTGTCCCGGCTGTTGCATTGAGAAACTATTCTCCTGAAATAAAGATGGACGTCACAATTATCGCATTATTGCAGTTTTCCGTTTTCATGTACAGTTTGGTAATTTTCCATCTGATGACGTATCGGCTGTATATCAAGGAATTTTCTAATGAATTTCCAACATAACTAGACCAATGTTTAAGTCTAATGAGCCTATAATTACATTCATCATCTGCCTAGCGTTTTCCCAACTATGTTGGGGTCGGCTTCCAGTCTAACCGGATGCAGATGAATACCAGTATTTTACATGGAGTGACTGCCTATCTGACGTCCACAACCCAGTTACTGGGTAATACGATACCCCTTGGTAAGACTGGTTGTTAGACTTTCGGGCTTCTAACTACCCGTAATGACTGTCAAAGATCCACGAATGACAACCTATAATTTCATTAATGAATATAAATCATATAATTTTATGAATATGAATGTTGATAGATGGAGAGGGAGAGGAAGACCAAAGAAGGAAGAGATAAAAGGAAAGGAAAAAAGGAAGAGAAAATATTGAAGGGAGTGTCAGACTCTTACTGACTAAAACCCACCCGTGTTCCTTCCTTAGCCCTTTATGTTCCGGGCCAGCGATAACCCTTTCGGACAATCCCGCTGACCCGGCAGGCTTCGGCCCTGACTGGCCCCAAGATTGATAGGTTGTGTGTGATATGAAAGAAAAAGTGAAGGTGGGAAGATGATGATGAAGCTACAACTTGATTCACATTCACCCATTTTTCAAATAGGTAGACCTAGGTATTCCAAAATGCTGCTTTGCAGTAAAAAGAACAGCAAAAAGCAAGAGTTAGTGGTCCCTTTTATTAAAAAGCTGTGATATAAACTTCGAACCGGCCTAACACTGATATTAAACATAATTAGGAAAAAAGCATATTTTATCAGCCTAGGGTAATTTAGGAACAGTCACATATGGTGCCATGACACATGTGACTGTTCCTACATTACCCTAGGCTGATAAAATTTTAGTTTTTCCTAATTATGCTAAATATTAGTGTTTAGGTCGGTTCCCCCTCTCCTCGAATCCCTAGAAACAAACGCCTGTGTAGGATACCTCGATCATGTCAGAGAAAGGAACAAGGAGGGATAAAATAGTCAACAGTCACCCAATCGTTCACAAACACGCTCACTAAGGTTCACGCGCCTTCCACGCTTTTTACTAAAACAAAATAATATTCAGGAATAAAGCAAACAAGTTCCACTCCTACTAACCCTTCAGTACTTTGTTCTCGACTGTAAGAACGTAACGACCTCCAGCGGTCTAAATCATCCCTGCTGTTTCCAATTGTAGAAGACCGATTACTCTTGTGGCTGTCTCGCCTTTCCCGCTCTCTTTGCTTCAGACCCGAGTGTATAATATCGTGCTGTATGCTAACGTTACTATCCTTCCTAGGTCTCTCTGGTTCATGCTGAATGCTTGCTGTACTGTCTTTTCTGGTGCGTTCATTTTTCTTCTCAGTATTTCTGAGTCCCCTACTTGAACTCCTGCAATTATAAATCATTGCAATAAACAACAACATTTGAAAATTGTTCATGTGTCCGTCTTCTTAACCAATCAATGTATCAAACTGTGAATATAAGGTTATTCTTATTAATCACACTAATATTATAAAGGCGAAAGTTTGTGAGTGTGTGTGTGTGTTATGTTTGTTACTTCTTCACGCTCAAACGGCTGGACCAATTTCGATAAAATTTTGTATGGCGGTAGCTGACACCCCGGGATTAACATATATGTAGGCTACTTTTTATCCCGATATTTCGACGGGATCGACACTTAAGCGGGTGAAACCGCGGGGCGCAGCTAGTAACTAAATAAAATTATCAATTACCTTCGATCTTTACGGCGAGGTCTTCCGCTACGTTTTGACTCTCGAATTTCAGGTTTAATGTCGTCCTGAACAGATTTTTTCAATGGTTGTGAGAAACTGGTGGAAGTATCGCACACATCATCTAGTTTTATGTTCTTCTCTACTTCTTCTGTCCAATCCTAAAAGAAAAAATATGTATAATAGGGTATTTGACTACTACCAAAATATACATGAATTTATACTTATTTTAAAGATGTTAATATTAAAAATTTATAAGAGAAGTTACACGCTTTTATAATCTTCTATCCTTGTCACGCAAAACGATCATTGTACTGAATGGCGCGAAGTTACTATGGCAATCTTGTGTTGTGACGTCACATCGCATCGAGCTGTCTCTGTCTGGCATAGACTTTCAAAGTATGCAATTTCGCCATTTTTTGAGATATTTAAACAATTTAAATACTGTAACTGTTGCTGAACTTATTCATAAGGATTACTTCGTTACACATCATCATTCTCCTGCGCTTACTTCTCTATTAGTTGACATCTCGGTAGCCAAATTTATAGAGGGTAAATCATTAAGATGGGTCAGTTTCGAAAAATCGTTAACTATTTGAATAAAGGTAACATTTTTTTTTATAATTGACCATATTATTATTCCTTAAGGGGGAAGCGCTAAGGTAGCCCGCGAAATTCAAATTTTCTTACGTTTTTTGCAATTTGCTGGTCGGTATTAAGTTGTACGTTGATTAATATATGAATCGCGGTCGTAACTAACATGTATTTACAGAATTATAATCATTAAAGTCATCAACACACCTCTCTAAGACCACGTAAGTCCGAAGAATGATAATTTCATGAAACAGTTATTCTTAGGACTTACGTGGTCTTAGAGAGTTGTGTTGATGACTTTAATGATTATAATTCTGTAAACACATATTTCTTACGGCCGCGATTCATATATTAATCAACGTACAACTTAATGCTGACCAGCAAATTGCAAAAAACGTAAGAAAATTTGAATTTCGCGGGCTACCTTAGCGCTTCCCCCTTAACATGAAGAGTTAGAAAAAGCAAAAAAACTGTGTCCAAAGGTTTTCAGTCATTTATCAATAAAATTATTTGAACTATATTAAATAAGAATTACTTTTTATTTAATTTTTTAGGGAAAATTACCAGGTTCAACTCAACCTATTGAACCTAGAATGTATCATGTTTCTAAAACCATATTTACCAAATTAGAAATGTCCAATAAAGTTGCAGAGATCTGAGATGTTGTCTCACTGTCATGCTCATTGTCCGTCTCTTGTTTCTGTTGCTCCAATGGGCTACTTGATATAGTGTTAGCCATACTGCTTGTACCATTCTGTGATGCTAAAAAGACATGTAATTCCGATTAATAATATTATACCACTTGTACATACAATAACAACTTAGTTCATCATCCTAAGTGCTATCAATGCTGGTTTGATTGTTGTTATTCATTAACTAAGACATGCCATATGCAAAATACGCACTCGGATGTAGAGTTGCGGAAACCAGCCCATAATACTACTACTAACTACGATGTGGAAAACTGATACCTATTCAAATAAGTTTACACAAGCTGACTTGAAGAGATGGTTTTTCAACTCTAAAGTTTTTTTTTCCTTGTATATTTTAATAAGTGCCTGCAATCTCAAAACTGTTGATATTCAAGATGTCAAAACAATTTAATATGTCAATTATTTTAATCAATTCCTTTTTTTTTTAGTTAAAATTACTTGCAGTGTAAGTTATTGGTGTTTTATAGAAACATTACAACAACAACCTATATATATCATGCTGTTGGATATCAGAATTCAAAATAATCAGTCACTTGTTGATACCAAAGAGTTTTACATTTGGCTTAGTTATATCTACTGTATAATACAAGTTGTTATTGGATTATAATATGTATTTGCATGTAGGTTATTGCATACTTTAATACTTTCATGCTATTGTACAATTGGCACATCAGTGCTTTGACCTTGAGCTGGCTGCATAGAACAGAGTTTCAGAAGAATAAGAGGCTAGATTATAATGGTTCTGCTACAACTGACATGCAGCCTACCCTACTTCTATTGGTATCATAGATTAATATTTGGACGTCAAAGTTAAAAGACCAAGGCAAAAACATTATATTTTTTCCATTTTTCATCTACAAACTAAGCTTAAAATAGCCACTAGAAAATGTTATTTGTTTATAATCTTAAAATTTAAAACTAAATACAGCCTGAATGTTCCCTAAACTATATAATAATTGCTGCCGCCATATAACTTTGTCACTTAACTGCAGTAAAGCATATAATATTATCTATTTATTTATTTATTTAAAATTACGTAAATAACACCTTAACAGCTATGACGCCAATGCGATGTTACTACCAAGATACACAACAAAATAAAAAAAATAACAAACAATTAGAAAAAACAATTAACACACATCTAAACATTCTCAATGCACTTCAGTGCTACTCCTGTACTACCTTATGTTAGTAAGAGCATAGATTGCACTTGTTAGTGTCAGCTAGCACATTGGTCACCTCAGGGCTCTAATTCACTATGACCACTTAACGATTCCTTAGTTCAAAAACCACATCAATCCCTTAGCCAATCTTGCATTGATTTTGCACGGTTTTGTTCATTGTGTCACTTAGAATTAGGGCCCATTATGGTGTACGTGTTAACTTTCCTACTTGAAAACAAAGATGTTTTCGTTTATACTAGATTTACACACAAAATTATTTCAGTTAGGGAGGCTTGAACTCATTGTAAATTCACAAAACGGACAGATTATGTGATTTTTGTTTTTGTTTTACAGACGCCAGCACATCAAGCTACCCGAAACTGTCAAATTTTCCCAATCAACTTTGAACCTTACGCTTTAGTGATAAAGTAAAAAATCTATTTAATAAAATTGGCAGATTGTATTAGCTTGATGTGCTGGCCTCTGTACAAGCATATTCTACTTAAAATCTATTATTCCACATTGCACATTAATTTGTAGATTTATTAATTTAAACTATTTCTAACTTGATGCAAATAATAGTTCTAGAAAACAATATAGAGAAAATTTAAGAAGCAGTTTAGGATATCTTATTAATTCATCTCAATAATTCAAATTTTATGACATGAATCTTCGATACTATGCTACTGCTTACCATCATGATATTCCTGACTTTCAGTACTGCTTGGTCCAGTGTTAACTTTCTCATCCACATGTTTATTTTCTGCTGAATTTGTATCATATAAATTCATGTATGAACCACTAGGAGTAGATTTTCTAGAATTTTGAACATCATAGTTTTTAAAATATGTACTTATAAATTTTTCTCTGTCAAAGCCTTCATTATCTTGTAATCTGCCTCTTCCTCTTGATGGCAATGTCTGGGACCAGTTTGTCATATTATAATAAGTATCCTGATTGTATGTTGGCTGTACAGACTGATTTGAAGAATATTTGTCTCTGCGTATTTGGTCAGCACTATCAAAACTGTGATGGCCTGATTGTTCTAAAAATTTCTTTCTAAATCTTGGAGGTATATTATCTAAATTTACTATGTACTTGGGTCTTGAGGAATCAGATGTATAACCTGATGAATTTCGTCGACCGGATGGTGGCTTACCACCAGAAGATGACATGTGTCGTCCTGCTGATGTATCCATACTTCTACTATCTCTATTTCTGTCAATAGAGTTTTGATCCTGCATATGTGTAGGTGAAATGGATCTTGTTTCTGATGCTTGCCTATATTGTCTATTATAATTAATATCATTGTTTGTACCATCTTTATGATGATAATCTGCAAAAATTCTGTCCCTTTTGGAGGCACCTCTAGAATAAGACCCTGAACCCTGTCTATCTGGATTATCAGACATTCTTCTATTGACGTACTGACTAGAATTATCACACCTCATTGGTACTTTAGATTGTCTACCATTATCAGAACAAGAATCTCCTGATCTAGGCACGTAAAGCTGTTGCTCAGGCTTTTTGTGACGCATATTCGTCCCTTTGTAAGTGTCGTTTAAATCGTCAGCAATAGAATTTTGAGATCCGTAGTAGTTTTGGTTTCGGCTTTTGGAACCTCCGTCTATGTCGTTTGTGTCCATTTTTGCATCCAAACCATAACTTGATCGTCTTAATGGTCCACTACCAGGTTTATAAAACTTTTGCTGTGGTTTATTTCTTCTATAGTCTTTAGAGTCATCATCCATAGCAATCTTGTTTTAATGCATTAAACATTTATGTTAACAACATTTTAAAAGGAACTTTAAACTTTATCATATCAAAATCTTTTGCTGTTAACACATTTAGGTTATGTTAGAATTACCACTTTTGTTAATAAAATGAATGCTAATTATTTCAGAGACTGAAAAAAAGATTCACCTTATACTATGTATTTAAAACAATATCAAATTTTGTAAGTTATGTATTGAAAAGAGCACATCAATAAAATTCATTCACTATTTTTCTGACGAATTTCTGCATTTATTTTATGAATTTTCCAACAGTCAACCCCGGATTTTATGTTCCATAGACAATGTAGGGAAACACCATGGAATTAGTATGTTCTGCTGTTTATATACATATGAATTAATATAATGAACACCAACAGCCTTTATATAAATTCAAGATAGGTTCTACATTCCTTTGTCTGTTGATTGCCTTTATATACATTCAAATTATAAATGAACCTAAAGACAAAAGTCAAGCTGCTTATAAACTAGAAAAACAATTTTACGAAAATAAAATTATTGCTATTGTAACAAAATTAAAAGTTTATACCACGCTAGTATTTACATTCTCTTTGGTTTATACATATCTCGCCACTCCAACAATATGTTTAGGTTGAATTTATGTTTTTAGGGTTCCGTAGCAAAATACTAAAAAGGAACCCTTACGGTGAGACTGAGTCTGTCTGTCACAGCTGGATATCTCAAGAACTTCTAATGCTATTGATTTGAAATTTAGAACAGTCTTAGAGAACGTTTGTCTAACTATTTTGCAAATAAGAAAGAAATAAAAATATATGTATTTTTTGCAACAAGGACTGAAAGGGGATCTAAAAAATTTGAAGTGGGGCTACTAGGGCATGTGGGAAATCATATGAAAGAGCGCTGTTGTGCACATTCTCAAACATTTTTTCTATTTTTTAGGCCCCATAGATTTCGACTTTTCGCTCTCCGAAGTTTGCATAGCGAAAAATCTGAAATTATTCTATGTGATAGAAGTTTATGTAAAGATTACAGGAAAAATAAAACGATGTCTCTAAATAGCACACTTTTTAATAAATTACATTAGCTCCGCTATCGGTCAAGAGATGGCGCTGACTAAAACTACAATATTCTGTGGGTAGGTACCGTAGTGATTAAATTATCTGACGATTAAAGGCCTCGCCGATAAAAAATTAAAAACATTTCACGTTTCACAATACGGAACCCTCGGTGCGCGAGTCCGACTCGCTCTTGACCGGTTATTTTTAACGTGGCCATGCTGCCATGCCAGCCTTTTGGCACAAAAGAAAATTTGAGAAAAATGGCGCGAGGATTATTTTCTGCCGTGGCTGCGTGAAAATGTTGGCAAAGACACTAGAGCATGCAGCCAAGTTTTTAAATTACCGAATAAACTGTTTTTTTAATTTTAAATAAAATCAATCTGTGAATGCACACTTGCTTTCCCGCCATTTTAACAGCGCGCTAGCGCTGCCTACTGACTGGCGCCGCGCGGCGATTAGTTCGAAATTTGAATAGCAACAGCGCGCTGCTGCTCACTAGCTGGAGTCGTGCGGCGGCGATCAAAACAACACGCATTTTTATTAAACACTTCCTATTCAATTCACAAAGTATTTTATTTGTTTATATAAAATTATTTATGTACACACAGTAAAATACAATAACAAAACTAAATGGAAACACAAAGTAGGCAAATGTAATTAAAATACTGGAGGCGGGCAGCCCTATCGCATGTTTACGTACCGCGCGGCTGTAGGCATTTACATCAAGGTTACGGCCGAGTAACAATACTGTATTTCTTTATTCTGTGCTTTTGGGCACTTTTCCTGTTGATTACGATGCGGGCAATTTTTTGACGCCCTGTATTTCTTTCCCCTTCCTTTTTATACATTCTGTAATCATTATTATTTTACATAACATACATACATACATTCGAATGAAAATGCAGGAAAATAGTGGCCACTTTTATCCGTTTTAGTGATTATAATAAAACTAAACAATGTAAAACTACCGTTTATAATAATATTAACGTATAATCTTGTGGAACACAACTTAACGTGCTTATTTTCTGCATCTTCATTCTAAAATAAAAGAAATAACCAAACAAACGATGTTTGGTTATTTCTAAATTATTTTTATTTTATTTAAAAAAACTGTTTTTATTTAAGAGGGCGCCACTGCGCGGTCGGTGTTTGATAGGCGTTTGCTCGGCGCCCTCTTAAATAAAAAACGTTTTTTTTTAGCATATCGTAATGTTGTTTTGTAATACTTTCATTAGCGGACCATGGGCACCGTTATTAATACGACAGAATGAAGGACAAAATGTGTTAGTTAGCGCGGGGTCTCTTACTTGGTACTGTGATGGGAACGTCTGTTAAGAGGCGACTGAAATCAATATTTCCATTAAGAATTTTGTACGGACGCCAGCACATCAACCTACCACAATCTGTCAGATTTCTTTAATAGATTTTCAACTTTATCGCTAAAGCATAATGTTCAAAGTTGATTGGGAAAATCTGACAGATTGTGGTAGGTTGATGTGCTGGCGTCTGTACAAGAATAAAATAACTAATAAGCATTAGTAGAGTAGGCGGTCACGGCAAAAAGTCATTTGATATTGGCATCTATGAGAATCAGCACGTGCCAAGACGCGTGTAAACATTGAACTAGAGTGAACAGGCGTAAAACGAGCTCCACGCTGTACACGCGTATTCAAAGTTAGTACTTCTTCAAGTAGTTTGGGGTAGCCTGAAATAGCACTTATATTATATTGTAATCGGTGCCTACAACAGTTGGCGTTACGTTTAATGCTGCGGCAACATTGCGGCGAACTTTTTACAGCGAGACGTTGTGCGTCGAGCCGTGTGCGAGAGCACACGCAAGTGTTCGTCGCTATCGCGACAATGTAGCCGTAGCATAAAAAAACCAAACATCTGAGTTATCAATGTGGGCAACTGAGTAACAATAGAGTGTCTAAAAAGTCATCTGGGTAGGACTTAGGAACGCTAGAATGAGGCTTTGCCCCGGGCGCAGTTTTATATTCGCATCGCACAGCTCTGGAGAAAACAGACGAAATATGTGTGTAGCAACTAGCAACACATAGATATAGGCTTGCGCAAGTACACGTTACGTGTGTTAAAAGATGTTAGCGCCAAATCTTGTGTGATTTTCAATTTTCGATTCCGAACTTGTGTAAAGGACAATGAGTAATGGTGGGCCCACCTCTCAATAGAAATCAGGTACGTACCCATGAATGAATAGGTATTTTTATGCAGAATAAAACTTTGGCTCACTGAAACATTGACAACTTACTTACTTTTTTAACTTTGACTTAAAGTCAGTACTGTCGGAGTTATACTACCTATTATGCTGTCATAAAAGTGATCCCAATCGAAGTCCAAGAATCCCAAGTGAACAAAATAAGAAATTAATGATCGAAGTTTACTTCATTATAAGATAAACATTACCCAGACTCAAACCGGACGGCACGGTTGGCGCCGTGTCGAGGGTTCGAATCCCGCACGGAACAAATATTTGTATGACCTACAAGTAGTTGTTCCGAGTCTGGGCTCTGGCTGTTAGTGTATGTCAGTTATGTTTGTAAACTCCATCCACAATACAGGAGAAATTCATACTGTGGGGCCACGTTTAAAAAAAAAAACCGTTATGTGTACCAAGTTGGAAGAAATGACACAATGTTATTGCCAAGTGCAAAAGTGCTTGTCCGGATGGCGATCTGTAAGAACTTGCGCTCACACCATGTCTTTGATTGGGTACTTACGATTTGGGAGATATCAACCGTTCGTGGCCCCCGCGGGTTTATTGAAGATGTAATTGTCATTTTTGTCCAGGCCGAATAATCTTTTGTGTTTTAAAGTGAAATACATACATTATTACTATTCTACCTTATTCATAAAGAATTTGTTAGACTCAGACGACTTTAAGACCTCGTATCTCTGAAAGTCCTAACATTTGACCATAGTTTTATGAGTAACTAATGTTCCGCTTAAAAACCCTATCCAATGGTATATCAAATGTTACTATTGAAGAGTGGGTCCAGACCACATACATTTGTTTCCCACTGTTCTTTGCGTTTGCGCAAGTTTACTTGACCGTGTGTGTGACATACCGCGTTCAAGCTTCAGCACTCAGCAGTATAGTATGTATCTAGCCGACTGATTGTACGCACGAGAGTTTGGAGGAATTTATAAATATTCACAGAAGTGAACCATGCATTGTATTCCAAAAACAAAACTCACAATAGGGATTTACACATGAGCCGTGTGTGGGTAATACCGGGGTCATGCCATACTTGCGCAAGTCTAAACGTGCGCAATTAAATCGTTACGTGTGTGGCTACTACATTCGGTAAACTCTAGATAAGTCCTGTGGATATCTCTAGGCTGTCACTTTTCTTTGTATGTATTGTACTGCGTAGGGACTCACAGAGCATGTAACCTGTAGGGACTGATAAACACAAACAGTGAATTTCTGAAACGTTTTCATTTCACGAAATATTTTTTGTCGTTGAATAATCTAGAGAGGAGCGGCAACATTCAAGTGATGTAAAACGTCAATTTTAGAAAGTTGTCTATTATTATAGCATGATCATCATTATTTGACACTTGTAACTCTACAAAGTTCCCTTTGATTCCACCTCTACAATAGATCAAAACTTGTTTGTCGAACTATGTTTTCAACCTGCAAATTGCAATGGGTTCATAACCCGTAGGTGACGTTAATTAATTTTATTTATTTATATGACATAAAAATTGTACATTTGTATAGTGTTAAGTAAAATACCTGTGTTTACTTTTATCAATTTTTAACAATACTGTTCATGAATAAGAAATAATGTCCTTCGAGTACTTGCCCGTGGCTGAAGACGAAAATGAAGAACCCATAGAATTACCAATCGAAGATGATGGTACGTTGATGTTAACTACTGTATCGGCGCAATTTCCGGGCTGTTGTGGCCTAAAATATCGTCACCCCGAAACAAAAAACATCAGGGGTATCAGATTAAGAGATGGCAGATTGTACCCACCCCCAGAAGGATGGGGCAATCATTTATACATATGTAGCTTTCCTAAAGAATCTAAGCGTAAATCGGGCGAAAACTCTGAATCTGCTGCGACGAAGAATAAGCGAAATGATAATCTATGCTCTGACTTGATTGTGTTGGGGTTGCCTTGGAAGGCCACAGAGCAAACTGTACGAGAATATTTTGAGAAATTCGGTGAAGTTTTAATGGCGCAATTAAAAAGAGATCCTAAAACCGGAATGTCGAAAGGTTTTGCCTTCATTCGATTTGCTTCTTATACCTCTCAGATGAGAGTGCTAGCTCAGCGGCACATGATTGATGGGCGATGGTGTGATGTTCGGATACCTAACTCAAAGGAAGGTTCAGTTGCATCTATGCCCTGTAAAGTGTTTGTTGGTCGATGTACTGAAGAATTAACAGCCAATGACTTGAGAGAATATTTCTCTCAGTTTGGAGAAGTAACGGATGTGTTTATTCCTAAACCATTTAGAGCTTTCAGCTTTATTACGTTTTTGGATCCTGAGGTTGCACAAAGCCTCTGTGGACAAGATCACATAATAAAAGGTGTGTCTGTGAATGTATCTAATGCCTCACCCAAACAAAACAAAAGTGGTTCCAATCAGCGCAATATGCCAGGCCGGAATTATGAAGATGGCCACCCACATAACGCTTCAAACAATAACTCATGGAGCAACCGTAATATGGATATGGTCAACATGCAAGCTTTGAGTTTATCAGGACAACATGGTCAAACAGCAGTTGCTGGAGGCGGTGGGCAAGCTCAAGGTGGCAGCATGCCACTAGGAATGGGAGGGTTACCAGTGAATCAGGCTCTAGTGGCAGCTGCATTAAATCAAGCAGCTGGCTGGGGTCTCATCAACAACATACCGTCCGGTGGTTCTGAGCAAGGTGCCTTTGCTGGGCCAGCTTCCTCTGCACCACCAGCTCCACCCAACTTCCTCTCCTGGATGCAACAAGGTAACTCTGCACAGGGACCCTCTAGTCAGTGGGGACAAAGACACCAGTCCCAAGGCCACTCTGTTTGATCCATCATCTGGTTGAAAGCTCACAATAATTTCTGTGATTGTAGCAACAATTAGATAATTTTATCATTTGTTTTATCTATACAAAAGGGTTGTTCTAATGGTAAAGAGAGTGGTTTACATACATAGTTTGGTACTGATGTTATTTATTTATTGTGGTGTTGCTTGTGTTTCATTGATTTTATTCAAACTTAAATAATTATATTATAAATGAAGTAGATTACAGTATCATGGATTGTACATTACACACTAGATAAATATTTGTTATATTTACATATTTATTTATAATGAAATAATTCTTGTTGTGCTTTTTATTTTGTCAATCAAATGAAATAATTAACCAACTTCTGAGCTCTTTTCATGATTTTAAATCTTTTATTTTTGTGTTATTTGTGTGAATCAAAATCTTTGATAGTCGTAATGGCTCATCAGAAGCCCGAAAGTCTGACAACCAGTCTTACCAAAAGGTATCTTAGTACCCAGTAACTGGGTTGTGGAGGTCAGATAGGCAGTCACTCCATGTAAAATACTGGTATTCAGCTCCATCCGGTTAGACTGGAACCCGACCCCAACATAGTTGGGAAAAGGCAAGGCAGATTATGATGATGTGTGAATCAAAATCAGTTCAATAGTTATTTCAATTGAATGCTTAAGAGCGTTTACTCAGTACGGCATTTCATACAAACTTTCCAGCTCTTATTTTTCGAAATGAATGAACCGATTTTAATGAAACTTCATACGCATAAGCAGGATACAAAGGTCTAAAAAGTTAGTTAAGAACATTTTCAAAATGTCTTATTTAAAAAAAGATCACTGGAAATCTCTGTTTCTATGGAAAATTTAAAATCGGTCTAATTTGGCTGTAACACTATTTTTCGAAAACGTTCTTAACTAACTTTTTATTTTAGACCTTTGTATCCTGCTTATGCATGTGAAGTTTCATTAAAATCAGTTCATCCATTTCGAAAAATAAGGCTTTGAAAGTTTGTATGAAATGCCGTACGGCGTAAGCGCTCTTAATTACTGTAGAAGCCTTAACAATAATCCTTAAATATTCAAGTAAATACTTTGATTTACCATGATGATTTATTTACATTATTAAAGTATCTATATCAGTAGTGTGTATCTATTTTTGTTGGCACTCAGAGTTGTTACTTGATTAAAAACTGATAGGTCAAATTCATTTCAACTGAGTTTACAAATTGACATGTTTCTAAGATTTCCAATCAATTAAATTTAATTATTGAAGACGTCTCTGACTGCCTCAGTAAGTTATAGCTGTAAGTACAAATGTGGCCACATGCAGATTATACATATATTATGTAGATCAGGCTTTTACAGTAATACCTAATTAAATCTAGACTATGAAACACGTAGTAGATCAGAACGGGTTTAGTAAATTATATTATATTTTATTAAAGGTTTTTTCATTAAATAAGTAATGCAAACACTTTTTGTTATGGTATAACACATATCTGTTGCAGCTGTTATCCACTACTCCATACTCCAATTCTCGTTACAGGGATTTTTTTTTGTGACATTGCTATTTTGGCCCTAATTTAATAATAACACTATTTAGGAATATTTTTAACAAAGAAACAATCAATAAGTGCCCAATATAGTTATTCATAATCGTTCAAATTGTGTAAGAATTTGAACCTCCAAATTTTTCGTTGTCGATTTGTCAATAGCATTTAGAGGACTCCTTCGATATATATTTTTAATAGGTTCTGCCTGCGACTTGATCCGCGTGGAAACCATAAAATTTATCCTAGTACAGTCGGATATAGTGTAGCTTGAAGTGAAAGAATTTTTGAAATTTACCCTTTATACTTTTGAATTAAGAAAAACATTATATAGGTACTATTATTTTATAAATTACCGCTGCGTTTCTTTTGTAATAAATCACTAAATGTATATTTTATAGTAGCACTTCAGCTAAGTTACAAAATATCTAATAATAACAATTTATTTCAGACTTATACATTTTCTACCATAAAAGTTATCATTTTGTAGAGTATAAACGAAGTTCGAATCGAATCCGAGAGAGAATCTAATGGTTGTGAATAGCTCTGCAGATTGCGTCACAACAAAAACTATAGGACCAGGTGAAAGCGACACGTCGAAAAATATATTATGTTTTTTTTTTTGCATAATATTTATAATCAAAGAACTATGGGCAAAAGTTGAATGAGATGGGAGAGGAGTGATAAACCAACAGAGATGTGGTTTAATTCATTTCAAGTAAACATGATTGTAGGTAGAATCTTTTATTGCAAGCTTTTTTATTATGACGTCAACAAAATTTGGCAAGAAAGTTTTGAGGAAAAGACGGTTTAACAACATATTTTTGTACAAATTACAGAAAACATTTGTTTTTTAATGCAACAATTTACTGGTTTATCCAAAGGCAAACCACACGTTTTTTTTTTTAAAGCTACATAAGCATTATGCTAGAATTCTGTTTTTTTTTGCAAAATCGGATTGGTGCATTCACTAATCGATGTCTACATTTATTTTATTTTAATATCGTATTCTGAATAGAAGTATTACGTAGTGAATCCAAGGTAAGGGCAATTTTCATTTATTTTTCCTATTTATGATTAATTTAAAACAATACCTTAATTTTAAAAATCACGGGTTAGACTTTGATGACGTCAAAATAAAAAGAATATAGGTACTTACGTGTTTCTGGATCTGGATTTAAAAAATATTGTCATTATTGTTTTGTATCGTGGTGTACTCCATGTTGAGCCCATGAAATATTTATTTTATGTTATATTATGGTTATTCTGTAGTTTTCTATGAATAAGGATTATACTATTTCTATAAAGGACCTAGGAAAAGAGGCCTTTCAAGTTACCATTTCCAAGAATTCAAGCTGTCATGGTTATTAAGGTTTTTTTATTTATATTTGGCAAAAGCTTAAAGACTAAGATAGCAGCAACCATCAAATGTTTCGCTTAATTATCTTTTTTGTTATAAAAAAGAAATATAGAATTTTTATAATACTTATTTAAACATCACTGCATAGTTATTTACTAATTTAAGAATTTCTTTTTGTAACCAATATTCACATATATTTTAACAAAATTTTAATATATCTGTCTAGATATACAATTTTGCAGAGAATGCGGTGGAAAATGAATAATAATATTTTATTTTGTTTAATTAAATATTATGTCGCAATAAATCGGAGTATCTTTGGATTGGATCTTACGCAACTTCAGTGCTATTATGAGTGTAATAGAAATAAGTGTACTGTGCTTTTGTACATTAATAGTTAATGATTATGATTTAACAGCAGACTGTTGAGAGTTCATACATTGTATAGGAAAAAATAGAAATCTATTGATTGTTATCATTGTTTAACAAATAATGTTGATTATTATAAATTTATTGTGTATGTTTCCTCAGGTGGATGTGGGTATGAAAATTGTAGACAGATGTCTATTTTTGACGAAATAAATAGTTAGAATATTTTTGTTACTAAGCAATGTGGGATTGTTTACTGAATGGGTATACATAGACTTAGCTGTAGAGCACTGATCCAATAGACAATGTAAATAACATTTAGATGAAATTGGAAGGATGTTTGTACAAATTGCAAGACTGTAATATACCTAAATGAGATGAAAATACAACATCTATTACGAATAATTATGTCTCTAAGGAGATTAAACATACTTTATTAGATTTCATTGCTGCGGGAAGATCGTAAATATCATTTCGACCAAACCGAAATCTTTTGAATCGTAGCACTTACAGCTGTCTCTAAGTAAAAAACGTTGTGATTAATATAACATAAAAAACACCTCAAAAACTTGCTAACTATCGGTAGGGAATTAGGGAGTAAAATTAACCTAGGAAGTACTGTATTGACGGGCTTTGCTCATACCTCCCTAGGATATAACTATTGCTGGTTTGACACATCATAATTATTATGATAACAACGTTTTAATCTAATAAATATGGTTTACAAAGAGTTAGCGGTAATTTCTAAGAATTCACGGTACGCTAATAAATATTTTGTTGATGTACCTACTGGTCTTTAGTGTTAAACATTAAACGTAACTCAATACAAATTATGACAAAGATATATTTATTTTTACATATTTTTACATTTGTTTCAGACGTATTGATTTGAATTTTTTTAAATACATACTTTCGGAGTAGTATACAAATCGAAGAATTCGAAATCATTTAAATTTCGATGAACAAAAAAGCACTTAAACCCACGCCTAGTGCCTCATGTATTTTCTTCGTGCCGCAACTTGTAAATTGGGTGAATTCGATTCTAGGGTGCAATGTCAACGCGTGGCGCATCATTTGCTTACTACTCCTTGAGTCATATAAAACCACTAAAGTGTACCACCTTATACAAGATGTAATTAAAATAACCGAAAAGGGGTCATTTTCGATGTGACCAACCATGAAATCGTGTAAAAATCATCTTTTGTAAATTTTATAATAATAATTATATAATTACTTATTTAGGGACAATAAACAGGTTAAAAAGTTTAAAATATATATTATATTCATATAAGAAGTGTTTACAATATTGATTGCAGCCCACTATAATATTATCAGCATATTAACTAAACAAATATGGAATGTCGAGACATGCGAACAAAAGTGTATGGAGCAACAGATTTTCTTTTTGCCATGTCACTGTTGGTCCTATCGCATAGTAAAAGTTGTTCATAGTGATGAGTACAATGGCCCCTTTTTTGTTATTTCAATTACACCTTGTAAGTTAAATAGCAAAATCAGTAATGTCGTTACCCAAACTATTAAGTACAAAAAGAACTCGCTAATTGTATTAAGTAGTTAAAAAATATAAATGGACAATCTAATTGCACTTGCATTAAATTTTATTCTTGTAAATTCTTGTATAAAATTATATGTATTGTAGTTATATGCTATATTGTATTTATTTATACTTATTATACTTCATTTGATGCACCTATCTACATTAGTAACAGATAAATAATTAATCATATTTCGGAAAAGATATTATTATTTTCTAAATCAGCCAGACAGTGTCGGAAGAGAAAGGGTAACTGCACTTCAGTGGCCTAGTTTTTTCGACTCACGTTCGATTGCGAGCACGTTAGAATTTTGTATGGGAAATTAGGTTTCTCCTAGTGACCACCAGGTGGCGCTATAACTTTTTCCCATATAAAATTTTAACGCGCTCGCAATAGAACGTGAGTGAAAAAACTAACAGGTGAATGGGTAGTTGAGACGCAAAATTCTTTCTTACAAATTTTTGCAATTTGCAGAGAAGTATAATCATTAGAATCAATAATAGATATTTCTAAGTTAGATTTCTACCACTAACTTTTCCGGTGGTATAAATCTAACTTAGAAAGATATATTAATGATTTTAATGATTATAATTCACTAAATATGTACCTGTTATTGTCGCGAATCATATTTTGATCAAGATACAATCTGACACTGACCTGCAAATTGCAAAAAACGTATGAAAATTTGTATTTCGCGGTCTACCACTATCCATTCTCCTCAGTAGATATTATGTCCTTGTCGTTCATTTGATTGCTATGTTTTAATATTCACTTAAGCCAACTGCTTACCTACATAATACATCTAGTTCTTTGGGAGTACTGTCCAGATTTTACATCATCACAATCATAACATACACAATAAATTGAAATTATATAACTTATATTTTAGGGCCTTATTCTAAAGATTGCAGCTTAAAACCTCGCTCTCCATTATGCATTTACCTATCTTTGTTCATTGCACTTAATTGGTATTAAGCATTTTTGTATGGCGGCAAAAATGGCGAAGAGTTTACCTATATATCTCTTTTATTGTTTTTATAATACAATATTATTATTGAATTAACCGGATGTTATCATTTTGCGATCGTATTTTGCTTAGCATTATGCATGACAGCAAAAGCGTTAATTTTAACAAGAATAAAAAAACTCCCATTAACCTATTTTGAAAGTCCGACTTCTCGACTATATACTAAATCAAAGCACAATGAATGTATAGATCGCGAACATTAAAGATGTTGATGGCGAGACTATTTCGCTGTTAGGATGCCATAGGTATCATAAGGTGCTGCATAGTCTATAGTATGACCATTGCGAAAACTGTTAACGAAAACAAGTTGGTGTAATGTTAATTTAGGTTTGATAAACTTGAGTTTATTAATGACTCTAACATTAACCTTTAGGTAAAATTGAACATATTAATTAGCCTAAAACGTTTCCCTTCCCACTGTTCTGTGAGGTCGTATGCCAGGTGGGCCCAACTCAGGACTCAGGGACTCTCTATAGTTGGAAGATACGGAAAACGAAACATTTACATGTGTCAAGTTTTCGATTTTTGTTCTATGCATGATTCGTTACGATGTTTTCCTTCTGCGAACTGCAACTGCTCCTAGCCAGTAAACATTTCAGATTTCAATATAAATTTCCAGCATTTCATTACAAACAAGATATTAAACCCAAAGAGCAGGCTGTTAATGTTTATTACAAAAAAAAAATTTATATGTTTAAATGTACCAAAAATAACACGTTTATATGACGGATACTGCTAACTTCAAATTTACTTTGTCAAGTAAAAATATTACTACTTTATTTTGAATCAAATCCTGAAAACATAAAAAAATATGAATAAGGGCTGATTTTTCGACCATCTAATAACTTTATTCGAGAAATAATTTTGAAATTTTGACAGTTGTTTCATACAAAAACTGTCAACCGTCAATTTTATTCCTTAAATAAAAGTTATCTGGCGATGGAAAAATCAGCCGTAAATCAAATAAAGTAGGTAATAATAATAACACACGTATTGGATATTGTTACTTCTTACTAAACTCACAAAGAAAGTCTTACGATTAAAAGAACCCGTGGTAAATTTGTTATCGTCTCCGTACCGAAACGGTAAAACGAGCGTTTAACTGTAGGTAAACGTTTTATTAAACCTAATAGTACGACCATCGTATAAACGTCATCCCTTTCCTCAAAGCATGGAAAATTTTAATATCTTTCCGTAAGTGATAGCGTTTTATTTATTTCGTATATAATAAGTATATGTTTTCGCTTGACTTGTTTATTTTATTAACTTATTTGGTTTGGGCATTTGTTGTTTGGTTTTAATTTAAATGCATGTCGATTGTTGGTGTAGAGTAAGCATTGTTAATGTGTGTTATGTCCAGTGATCGGAGTAGGTAGATTGAACTGGGGTCATTGATCCGAAACGTATATATTACTATGGACATTGCTCCGGAATTGGTGGTAGTCAGAATTTCATTAGTTAGCCGAAATTTATATCTATCTATAAAAGATCTAGCCATAAAAGGCTAAAAATAAATATTAAAGCTTCGATCGGAATTCGATTGTTTTTATTATTCAACAGATAAATAATGAATTAATTTAGTTTTGATACCTTCCTTTAAATTTTGAATTGAGTAGTAATAATATCACTACCAACATTAACAATATTTAATTGAATCCGGAAATACCGGAATTACTTTCCGGAAAAATGGCTTATCCATGTTATTCTTTCTGTGTGCATTTATGATACAAGTACCAAAAATCAATCTACCTAGTCCGATCACTGGTTATGTCTAATACAACAAATTACATTTTAAAGAATATTTTTCGGAGACTACAATCCCAATGAGTCAATTTTATCGATATGTGGCATAGTTATTTACACAATATATTTGTAAATGACTGTTTGTATAATTTACATAAATGATAAACAAAGAATGAACCTATATTGTCATAAATGAATTTCCCTGTATATTTAATTTATGCGATCAAAGTCAAAAGTATTTAAAGTTGGCCTGCTAAGAGTAGCACCTCTGATTAACACGTTTTGCACCGGCTGCTTCCGATTTTGACCCTTAGATACCTTATATAAATAATTATTTTGTAGAGCAATAAAATTATGATTTTTTTCACAATATTAAATACTTGGATCACCTTAATTAACCAAATGCAATTTTCACGTCATGAATTTAGTAATACGTAGATCATTCATAACCGTACCTATTTAGTAGATATCTGTTTTCGTGTGCACATGAATTTCTAATTTTTTTTGTATGTAAGCCAAAAAGTCGATAAGTCACTCAGTTTTTCTAAATGTCAATTAATAAATTGAACTAATCGTTAAGCTAAATTATATTTTTAATCACACTTTTGGCAGTAAATCATTAAAACATAAAAATGTATAAAAACTTAGATATCTATCTGCCTACATTTTTTTAATAACGTTGGTAAACTACCAAATCAACATACCTACCTAATGAAAATTTTTAAACCGCCTTCCTTTCTTTAAAAACATTTACTTTCATCGATCTATTTATGAGAGTACCGGTTTTTTAAAGTATAAACATGTTTTAAATTAATAAATTGGCTTTAATAAAACTTTACTTAAGTAACATCAAATGCTGCTAATTGTTTATCTTTTTAAACAATTATCACGAGTTTATACGGTTGACAGCCTGCGATTTAATTTCGATTTAGAAATAACATCGACTAAGACTTTAGAAAAAGGATAGGTCTAGGAACGTAAAAATATTGCGCTCAGAAATAATATCCGATGATGATTATCTATTACTAGCAGCTCCCTCCGGTGTCACCCGCTTAATTGTCGATCCCGTGGGAATATCGGGATAAAATGTATCCTGTGTTATTCTAATGTATAAGCTATATTACTGTAAATTTTCATCAAAATCCGTACCGTCGTTTTTGCGTGAAAGAGCAACAAACATCTATCCATCCAT
Source organism: Luperina testacea (assembly GCA_927399505.1). Taxonomy (NCBI): domain Eukaryota; kingdom Metazoa; phylum Arthropoda; class Insecta; order Lepidoptera; family Noctuidae; genus Luperina; species Luperina testacea. The sequence continues at coordinate 12,081,870 of OV656758.1, forward strand.
CCATCCTCACAAACCTTCGCGTTTATAATACTAGTAGGACTAGTAGGATTTTCGCTGCTTAACAAAAATATCCAATGATTACATTAACATTGTACATACTTCATTTTGGTAATAGCTTCATCTCGGTAACAAGTTCTATTTTTCCTAGTCCAAAATGGCCATTGTTCTTTCACGCGCTACCCTGGCGCTTTCACCTTGTTGATACGAGATAATTACTTACTCCTTTTGTTTTATTGTTAAAACTGCAATAAAATCCTTATCTATAGTTTTCCTGCTTTTTAGTGCAAACAATCGTCCGCAATTGAAAATTGGAATCATTCTGTGCAATATAGGTATTTGGGTACTTAAATTCTACAATATTTTAGTGTAGGCGCGATTATTTTTAATCTAAAATGAAATCATAATAGGTGCGTTAGACAATAAGTAACAGAAACAAGGGTGTAGCCAACCTGAAGGAAGTGCAATCTTACAGTTTTACATTAATGGTGTGCCGTGTAGACACTAATGTCAAAACGTAACAATTAATGATAATACCGGGACCACACTAATGTTAAATGCCGTTAATTGTCGCCTTAATGGAATCATTGTTTTTCCCCAAAATAACGCTATAATTCACGGCATTAATCCTTAGTGTAATCCCAGCATACCAACAAGAGAGCAGGGGAATTTCAATTCGTTTTGAAATTTATAACACTGGGCAATTTCCCAGTTGGGCATTTTTATTGGGAAAGTGCCCAAAACTTGTCTAATAAGACAAGTTTCACAATTCAAGTCATTCAAAATATTTCAGCTTTGGGATATGTAGGTAATAGATAAATCAACAACAAGTTAACAAAACCATACCTACTTTATTTAATAATATTTAAAACTACCTTCTTTGTTCTGTATTGACGGGATATACACTAACTTAACATTTACAATAATTGAAACTGTACTGATTGTGAAATAATTATACCTACCTAACCTATATACCTACAATAAATCGCTAGAAATCAACGTTTATCAATATCCAGCAAGGGACTAATTATTAGTTACATATTTTTGAGGTGCTTCGCGTCATGGCTCTTGCAAGATACATGTGCGAGAATTTAAGATTATAAGTATGCGAATTGATTGCAATGAAATTCCTTGTAAAGTAGTATAATTGTCTATTTATTATAATGAGTGTTCTGATGTTGGAGACAATGTGAGTAATAATTATTTATTTGTAGTATCGTTGTGTGACGACGTGATTTGCGTGGTTTCGTTGGCGCCCTATGTGATGTATCAAGGTTGAACCTACCCATAATATAATCATAATTTCTTACTAAGCATAACTTATTGAAAAATTATATTTTATTGTTAAACAGATGAATATTATCAAGTGATGTTCAGATTGCTATGCCTAGATAGAAAACAAAATACATACCTACAACCTAATCGGAATATAAAACTGTTTTTTTTTTTTTTTAATAATAATTAGTAAAAATAAAACGAAATCTAGTAGGTACTTTTACCTTATAGCGTTTTTAGGGCACCGAATTATTGAATTACGAAAATACCTATTGTTATTAAATAGCAGATAAAATAAGAAAAGGATTTTGGAAAATGCATACCTACCTACTAAGGGCCAGTTTCGCGAATGAAAGTGACTGCTAAAATAATGTGACAAATATTGTCAAGCGAATGTTAATTGCTGTGATTGATTGAATGAATTGTTATCAACAGCTATCAAAAAAATCACATTTTTTGCGATAATTTTCGTTCGAGAAACTGGCCGAAGTCCGGGCGGCCGTCAGTCGGCGCTCGTGCAGGGATATCCACTATTATCCACGCCCTGAATATACTGCATTATCCCGATGCACAACAGGACGTAAAACTAGAGTATTAAGCCCTAGCCGGTTGGCAGCCTCTAGTCGCTGACCACATTTTAAAGCGCGGAAACATCGAGTTCGACAAGCGGGCAGACAAATCAGCAGTTTAATCGGGGTCGGTCATGTAAACTTTTGGTTTTACATGACAACAAAATTGATAGACTGTTCAATGTTCCGGCCCATTCCTGTTTTTAAAGACAACATTTATATCTAATCCATAACTTGATGCTCTTCTAAAGCGTCGCTAATTTGCCATCGTCCTCAATTTAGATGCACCGTGCGCCCTTTACGGCCAAGGGTCAGCGACGGGGCTGTTATTCTTTTTAAACTTCTATTCTATTATGTACTGTAGAAAAGGAAAAGTTTAAACAAAATACCTATATTATATGAAATCCTCCATAGCATTATTCGTAACTGTGTGTGGCTCTACTAAACGTTATTTGCAAACGCCTTCAGCCATGACGCTGAACTAGCAATTTAAATAAAAGATTATTTACAACATAATTATATACCTATGTAATTTGATAACAAACACAATTATTTACGCACCTGTAATTTTATTGATGAACATGCACATCCTTGTTATTTGCTGCTCCGTGATATTAAAATTCTACTAATGCTAGACAGATTCGATGTTATTAAGTATAAGCTGTACATTATAATTTGAGTGTGAAAAACCTATTGACATGAAATAAAATTTATTTAGCGTTGCAATTTAGTTTTATTACTACTCAAAACAATGAACATAGTGTTTACAGTACCTAGGTAGGGTTTTTTCAGGTTGTTTCCGTTTAGACAGATTTCCGTTTCGGCGGATTTTTGTTTCGACAGCGGGTCACTTTGTTATCTCCAACGTACAGCTACGTACAAAATAAAAGACAGGTATATTAATAAAGTATTTTAATGGTATGACGTCAGTTAAAACTAAAACATCAAATTATAACTTTACTATTCTTAAAGATCTCAACGCTCTTTTACTTGATGTCAATCGATCTAACACAGACGTACGATAGACGTGATAACTTATACACGAGAGAATGAAGATAATCTGACTAAACAATTTGTTGAACAAGATAAAGAAAACTTTTTTAACATTGAATACTATGACACGGTAAACACTAGGTGACTAGGGAAATAAGAGAAGTTAACAACATTTTTTCGTTACTAATAATGTCTGTGTTATGCATCAGAATATTGCCGGGTTACTAAACAAATCCGACATGGTCACAGTATGTTTGAATTAGTTATCAGAAAAAGGTATGAATGTAGATACCTATATTGTGCGTAACCGAACATTTTATTATGGCAGGATATGAATCTTCTAGTGCACAATATAAATATAATAATTCGTTCAGGCTAGATCGTAATACCAAAGACCAGAGAGGCAATTCAGAGAGGCAATTCTCGTAATTTTAAGAACGTTCACAGTCTGATCTCAGTCTCAATCTGTCAAAAAGACCTTCTTCTTCCTTACAATTTTGTCAAGTTCTTGACATTTGTTTGTCGCCGAGATGAGACTGCGACTAGATTTTGAACGTTTTAAATTACGAGAATTGGCCTTCAGATATGACCGATGAAGATTTTCATATGACAAAAAAATTAATTTCTTAAACAAATGGAACTTTCTGACCAACAAAGAGACGAAGTACAGAAACCGACGATAGATCAAATGAACAAACAGCATTAACCCAGTTATCACTACAGGAAAACGTCACAATTGCCCGCTGCGGTGTTTATATTCATAAAACACTCCAATATTTAGGAGCCAGTCCAGATGGTATTTATAAAGACAAAGATGAAAAAACAGGACTGGTAGAAATAAAATGCCCATTTTCTACAAGGTCTAGCCTGAACGAATTATTATATTTATACTGTGCACCATTATATTTATATTGTACACTATTATATTTATATTGTGCTATTCCAAATTATCAAATAGCGGGGTCGTACTGCAGAAAAGACAGCAAGAGAGGTGGAGCATGCATTTTGGTAAAGAACGGACACCACTAGAAGATAGCCAACATATTGGACCCGAAATCAAATCCGCATCCCAGTTTGGATAGGCAACTATCAATCGCAAACTGATAGATTTTGAAGAAAAACATTCTAATCCATTGATTCTATGTTTGGAAAAATCGTCTGCTCGACAACGCAAATCTCGCAACGATTGTGGTTGAATTTTCAAACATTGCCATCGACAGCCATTTTATTTTGTGTTTCCCTTGGTTGATCTAAAATATTTATTTATTTATTTTATAATTTATGTACACACAGTAAAATACATAGGGACATGACATGATTATAAATTGAGTACAAAGGTACTGCTTATTTCTTAAGTAATTTCTTCCAGCAGACCTGCGAAAGGAGATAAAAAAGAAATGTAGACAATAGTGTGTGAGAACAAGTGGAGAAAAATATGAATGTGTGAAGTCTAAAACTAGAATATTAAATAAACCTATACATATAATGCAAAAAATAAAATAATAATAAACATAAATATACTTAAATACATAATGCTAAAATATATAAACATATATTATGTAATGTACTCACAGTCACGGTATAGAGGAAAGGAAGGAAGGAATATTCTAGTTACAGCTCTAAAAAAATCTATCTACGCTTTAGTGTCAATGCGGCGAGTGGCCATAATCGTAACTAATACCGCCATCTTACCCCGCTGATTTTTTTCCAAAAACAACCCTGCAGCAAAACTGCAAAATACAATGGAATTAGTACTTTGGGTAGAATGAATCCCACCAAAAAAGACGAAACCACATATTACGGCACGCACTAAGTTATCACATCTCATGTAGAGCCAAGCTTAGAAGCTTGGCTTGGAAGTTAGGGCTTGTAGAGTTAGAACTCTACAAGCCCTAACTTCACAAACTCTACACCTTAGTCAAAATATGAGGCTTGGCTGTTTCGTTACAACAAGATCTATTTATACTCACGGATATCGATTGTACTTCTATCAGAAAAGTAATGAACAGTGAATAAATTTTTCACCTTACGCCCATGTGATGGTAGCAAAAAGGCCAAGCCACATATTTTGAGTAATTTTGACTAAGGTGTAGAGTTTGAGAAGTTAGGGCGTGTATAGTTTGAAGCTTGGCTCTACATGAGATCATCTTGAATAGACATCATCATCATCATCATCTTGGTTAAGGTTTGCATATTTTTATTTTACAGTTATGTTTTAAATATTATTATATTACAGCCTTGGTTTATAATTTACCGAAGAAAATATCTAAAGTTGGCCTAGATTGAACAAAAGTTGGTCAAAATTTACTTTGAATGAAATGATGGCTAGTGCTACAAATGACCCCCTTTAAGGGTTAATTGTACCAAAACTGCATAGGGTAATTAAACGCGAATAAAGGTATTAATCACATTTTCTCAGTCATTTGTTTGAAGTCTTATGGGTTTATAATCATTCTTAAAAATTAGGAACAAAAAATTCGTGATATCGGTGTTTTAATCAACACAAATGTAATGTAGTAACATTAACATAACAATTCTTGACTTAGAACAAAAATAAAATAAGTATTTATAACATACAATCAACTTTGGTTCACACGTTGCATATTTGCTATTATCTAGCTTTATAACAATTATAAAATAGAAATAATCAACACCAATAGATGGTATGGAGGTACAATTGACCCCTGGTACAATTGCACCAAAGTAACTAATTTAGAAAAACCATCTAATAGTCACATAATTCTAAACTTAGGTATAGTTTCCATATTTATCATAAATCAAAAGTTTAATATCCGTTTAAACTGGCAACAATAATTACTTGTCGAAAAGGCTCTGGTAGTACGAGTCTGGTAGCGCGTGTGCTGGCGCACTCACACATGCAAAATTTTGCTCGGTAGTAGAAATATCGATGATGGTACTATTGACCCGTGTTACTATTGTACCCGGTCTCCCCTAAGCCTATTTCCATCGAGATCCTATTTCTTTACGAATGATCAAAAGAACATCTAACCTATCCAAGACGGCGTGCAAAAATTTTCAAACTCGCTTCGCTCGCTTTAGCATGCTCGACAGTGAATCTTATTTGTGTATGAATGGTCAAATGAAAATCGAACCTATTCAAGAAGGGATGTAAAAATATTCATGGTCTCTTCGCTAGTTCTTGCATCATACGTTTCGTCTTCATTCTCCCCTAATATGCCTATAACCCTACTTCTAGGAAAGACTTTTATAAGCTTAGTCCGAGAAGATAGGGTGGCATTGTCGGTTATATACACGGGCGCAGAAGTTGAAAGGCTGAAACACAAACCTATTTAATTTGAATGCCTTCCTTCATAGTTTCTCCATCCGGGATTTTACATGGCAGGTTGTGGACCTTAGAAGTAGGCCACAGATTACTATAGATACTATATAATAGAAAGCTAAAGAAGACACAACTAACCGACAGGTAGGCAGTTTGATTACATAATAAATTCTCTTTTATGAGTAAGTAGTCAAATAAACTTTACTCTGTGCTCAGAATAATGACAGCTAGGATACGTACTAGTCTGTGCAGCTAGGTAATCAAAATTAATAATGTAGGTACAGCATTTCTAAATTTTATATTGTATTATTATTAAACATACCTACACAGTTACCATGGATCCTCAGAGGAAAACTGTAGCCGGTCCAATGGCTCCTTCGAGCCTGAAGACAGCACGGAAAAGTTTTGCAATAACAAATACTTACATCAGAAGTAAAAAAAAAGAAATAATCAGCGTACACACCAGCACTCCTGCTGTAGAAACTAGAACTTTTGATCAGGAACAGAATCAAATTTATCAAGGAGAAGTTAACATCCTTTCAATCATGTAAGTATTTAGATTTAGGTAGATAGATACCTATTCCTAGTTACCTACCTATCATTGCAGTACCTAACCTACGTACATGGCAGCCGTTAACGTTCAACGGGATTATGTAGGTACAGCACTGATGTGCCCTTAGAATTTACTCAAGTAAGTAGGTATCTACTTTTTAGGGTTCCGTAGTTCTGACAAGGAACCCTTATAGTTTCGTCATGTCCGTCTGTCCGAGGTTTTGCTAAGAGACCGTTAGTACTAGAAAGCTGTAATTTTGTAGGAGTGTGTATATCAATTACGCCGACAAAGCGGTAAATAAAATTTTGCTTTTTATTTTTGAGGGTAGCTCCCCTACATGTGAAGTGGGGATAATAATAATAATAAAGGGGATGAAAATTTTTTTCGTCGTCTACCCCATTGTGTGGGGTATCGTTGAATAGGTCTTCTAAAATGACTTGGGGGTTGCTAAAATTATTTTTCGATTTAATGCTCCATTTACGAAATATTCAACTTTAAAGGCAAATTTTTGTTCCAGTAGGGCGTCCCCCCCCCCTCTAAAAGCTAAACTGCCGGCTTGAAAAATTCACGATGATAGTGCTTTTTATGAACTTTAAAGGAAAATTATTTATTAGTTTAGCAGTAATAGTCGTTGAACTTGGGTGTTGGATAATTTCGTACGAAATACAAAATCCTTAGCACTAAGATGAAGTAGTTGCTTGTTTATAACGGGTAAAGACATGCATTGAAAAACAAAAGAAACCATAATAAATTATCAAAAGTTTCACAATACTGCCGCTAGATGGCGCTGTACCAACGGGGAGTCGGGGACGGAGTACATACCTATAGAAGTCTCAAACGAACTTTGTTTTATTTTCGAATTACAATTTTGTGAATTAAAATAATAACTCGGCAGCAATCGTACTCTTATTTTTTAGCTTTAGCAGGAAGAAAGTGGTTAATAGTAGTTAATGTCTAATCTGTTTAAATAATTATGTTCGAAAATCAATATTTTGTCATTAGTTTAGTATCGCTATTCGATAATAGATGGCGTTGTGCCGTGACGTCACTTTTGTAGATCGCGGTGTTAAGATTTTTTTTCAAGGTATGACCTCCGTGGTTACGTTATTCATTATTGTGGGATTGGCTAGTGGTCACCCGACCAACCAGTATACTTGTGAGTGAGTGATTACTTAGTTCGTCGTTTCTCCGCGCGGATCGCAACAATTTTAACCGCTCAACTTGTGTTTGTACGGGGCACCAGTGTATCTCGTACAAACACAGGGGGAGCAACCTGCAGCTCGGCGGATCCCCGCCGCAGCGGTCGCGGAGGGAGACCACTCCCCAGCGATGCCGAAGCCCGGCAAGCGCGGCTCCCTGGGCCGCGATGCCGGGGATCAAGCAAGAGCTCCGTCCGACGTTGGACCGGGCGTCGTCGCTGCCAAACATTGGCAACGCGGCGTCCGGTGCGCCGCCGGCCGGACCAGTAAGACGCCCGGAAGAGGAGGAGAGAAGAAGGGGGGGAACGGAGACCGCGGCAGCTGCCGGCCCACCAACGGCGCCGGCGCCTGCGCGCGGTGCGCCCGCGCCGTCGTCGAGTCGGCAGCACGCGGTCCCCATCCGCCCAGCGGCCTTCCGTCCGGTGCCCATCCAGGCCCCGGGTCCGGCCATAAACCCCGGACGTGCGCCGCAGACGCGCGCCGCTGCGCCGTCCGCGCGTGTGCCCGCGACCGTGCGCTCGACGGCGCCTGCGGCCCGGGCCGCGACACCCGCGGCCCGAGCCGCGGCGCCCGCGCGCGCCGCTGCGCACACCGCGCGAGCCGCCGCGCCGCCAGCGAAACCTGCGCCGCCAGCGCCGACCACTTCGCCGCCCGCGCCACCCCGCGCACCCCCGGCGCGCACTGCAGCGCCGCCGCCAAGATTTGTGTCCCCGCCCGCGCCCTCCGGGGCTGCGTCGGCGGGGGCGCCCGCACAAGTCGTGCCAGCTTCCCGCACCGCCGCACCCGGCCTCCGCTTCTCGCTGGCGGGACCGGCGTTGGCTGAGCGTGAGCGGCAGACACCGAAGATGTCGCAGGCGCCCGATTCACCGGCGCCACCCAGGGCCTCCGCCTACGACTCGCCCGCGATGATGTCGGCATGCTCCTCACAAACGGGGTCGAGCATGTCGCTGGCATCGGTGGGCTCGGCCGCGTCCGGTCGCGATGACGTGTCGAGAGACACGACCCCGCGATCCGGACGTCGGCCCACAGTGGGCGGAGCCACATCCGCGCCGGAGACGCCTGCGGCGTCACCCCTGATACCACCACCGCTGGGGTTCGGGTTTGAGTTTCAACTCGAATCCAGACCCCAGCGACGCCGGAGAAGTTCCGGAGAAGCCGCAGAGGAAGAGGAGGCGAAGCGGTACTGCCTTGACCCGCCGCGGCCACAGCGCGACCGCGCGCCGCGGGGTCGGGCCACGCCTGCTTCGCCAACCTTTGCGGACGTGACGCGACGATCGCCGCCGCCGCTGTCACAGACGCCACCACCGATAGAGACTGGGGTAAGTGCTCAAACTCTTGCCCCCCCCACTGACCCTACACCCCCTGATGCCCCCCCCGGCGCCTCGACAACGACGACGGAACAGAAGCCGGGGGCAGACAAGGACAAGACCGCCAAACAGAAGAGGAAGCAACGCTACCCGCCGCTGGTGGTGGAGAGGCTGCCCAACTGGGCCGCCCATTTCCGGGCCATCGCAGCAAAGCTGGGCCGGCCTCCGAGCGCGCGTCCTTACGGGGGTGGAGTTCGTTTCACCCCCGAAACTGAGGACGAGTACAGGCTGGTCCAGCGCTACCTGACTGGCCTAGAGAAGGAGAGCGGCGTGTCTTGGTTCGCCTACTCCCTGCCAGCGGAGAAGAGCATGAAGATTGCTATCAGGGGGATACCGGCTGACACGGAACCCCAGGAGATAGAGGAGGAACTCCGGGCGTTGGGGTACCAGCCGGAGTACGTGCGTCACATTAAGGGCGCACAAGGAAGACCCGGCTGTGTATTCCACGCCATCCTAAAAAAGACGCCCGACGCCCGGGCTATCTATGACACCACCGTGTTCATGAACATGCGGGGTGTCAAGATAGAGGCTTGGCGAGGAAAACGCGGGCCCGCCCAGTGCCACCGGTGCCAGAAATTTCGCCATAGCTCGCACCAGTGTCACCGACCGCTCGCTTGCGTCCGATGCGGAGGGGAGCACGCGGCACGTGACTGCCCACGCCCACGCGGGGAACCAGCCACCTGCATAAACTGCGGTGGCCCGCACCCCGCGTGCAACGCAAAGTGCCCCGTGTTCCAGGCGGAGATACGGAACAAGCGAGCGGGGACCGCCGCCAGCACAACCACCGCGCGCCGGCCACAAGCGGCCACCGAGAGGCCGCAAACGGTGGACACAGAGGCCCAGAGCGCCACGCTCATGGCGGCGGCCAACGGGCCCACCCAAGCCACCTCCTCAAGGAGGGGGAAGAAGAAAAGGCGCGGGGGGAAGGGAAAAGGCAAGAAGCCCAAACCCCCCCCCCAAGCGACCCAGGAGGAAGAGATCCCTAGGGCCGACCCTGCCACAAGCGGGGCACAGGTCGTACAAGCCGATGCTACAATTAGCACCGGCGTGGCGCCGCGGCAACAAGCGGAGCAACAACAAGAAAAGTTCGCCAAGAAAGCGAGCCGCGGCGCCACCGGCGCTAAACAAATCAATGAAACCAAGACCGAGACCAAAAGTGAATTCACGACCTGTGCCATCAAGCTGTTGATGGACCTTATTAAAGCCATCAGGCAGGGTCATGACATAGAGACGGTCATCCTTGATGGCCTGGCCATGTTACTCACCTTGTACCATGGCTAGGCCATTAAGGGTGATTCACTGGAACGTCCGCGGCCTTAGGGAAAAGGTCGCCCCCCTCCGCCATCTCCTGAGGGAACAGGATATCGACGTGGCGCTACTAAGTGAGACGCTCCTGGGACCCGAAGATAGGGTCAGGGTCCCGGGATATCACGTCTACAGGAAGGACGAAAGGTCGGCACACGCGAAGTACCGTGGTCTGGCAGTACTTGTGAGGCGAAGAGTCGTACACCAGGAGCTCCCCTTGCCGTCGAATCAATCATTTTACGCGCTGGGTGTCCAGCTGCACATCGCCGGCGAGGACATAAACATCTACGCTGTCTACAAACCGCCCAGGGCCCGGCTGGAGCCGAGAGAGCTGCGGGCGGTTTTAGAAAATACAAATGGAAACGCGACCATCCTCGCCGGTGATTTAAATTGTAAACACCCAGCGTGGAACTCTATGAATACGAATACCGAGGGGAGGCGGCTCTTCGCGGACGCGGAAGCCTTCGGGTACACGGTGTCCGGCCCGGAGACGCCTACCCACTACCCGGACGCCGCATGGCAGATGCCGGACGTGCTGGACATCGTAGTCCACCGAGGGCTACATTGCCAGATCACGCAGCAGGTGTTGGACGACGAGCTACAGTCGGATCATCATCCTGTACTCGTCGTCCTATCGGGTGTGCCGACCCGATTGAAGCCACTAGCGCCACGTCGATCCACGGATTGGACAATTTTCACAGAAAGAGTTGAGACCACCACGCCGACCCGGCCTATCACCACTTCCGCGGACGTGGACCGGACGGCGGAGGACATCACTGCTTGCGTCCAAAGCGCCTTGGAAGCGGCGACGACTACGAGTACGCAGCCGCAGGGGAGAGTGCTTTTGCCGCCCCTGCCGGCACGTCTCTACAGGATGATCGCCGAGAAGAGGCGCCTACGCAAGCAGTGGCAACAAACGAGATGTCCCACGATGAAGACGCAACTCAACCGTCTCGCGGAAAGGGTGAAGGCCGAATTACAGGCGCACTCCACTGCGGGCTGGGAGGAACGCATTGATGCCGCGGCCGAAAGCTGGCCGTCGGTACATAAACTGTGCCGACAACTTACGAATACCCCAGCCCCGGTGCGACCGCTACTAAACAGCGACGGGGCGCTAAGGTACGTATCGGAGGACCGGGCGGAGGTCTTCGCCGAACACCTGGAGCGTCAGTTCCGCCCAAACCCGACCAGCGACACCGACCATGTCGCAGCAGTCGAGAAACACCTGGGAGACTACTTCGCAGCGCCGATAGCTCCCGATGAAGATCCAGTTTTCTTCTCGCCTGGCGCAGTCAGACGCGCCATCCTTAGGACGAGGCCGAGGAAGGCCCCCGGAGCCGACGGTATCACCAACGCAGTGCTGCGCCGCCTGCCCTACCGTATGGTGGCAGCGCTGGCGCGCCTGTTCACGGCGATACTGCGCACGGGGGCCTTTCCCGCCTCGTGGAAGGAAGGGCGCGTCATTATGCTGCCCAAGGCGGGGAAGAACATCCTGAAGCCGGAGAGCTATCGGCCGATCACTCTGCTGCCGACGGTCTCCAAGGTGTTCGAAGCACTCCTGCTGCGACATCTCCAACCACATCTGTCGCCGCGCCCGGAGCAGTTTGGGTTTCGGGCGGAGCATAGCACGACGCTCCAGCTGTCGAGGGTACTGCACCACCTCGCAGCCGCAATGAACAAAAGGGAATACTCGGTAGCAGTATTCCTCGACATGGAGAAGGCCTTCGACCGAGTATGGCACGATGGCCTCATATATAAATTGGCCACGTCAGGCGCGCCCCGTCGCGTCGTGCGGGTGGTCTCCTCTTTTCTGTCCCACAGGTCCTTCAGGGTGGTGGTCGACGGAGCGCTGTCCAGCGCGCGCCCCATCTTGGCGGGTGTGCCACAGGGCAGCTGCGTGTCGCCTGCGTGTTACTCGCGATACACGGACGACATCCCCACGACACAGGAAGCGATGCTCGCGCTGTATGCTGACGACGCCGCGTACATCACTACTTCGCTTAATGCGAGGTACGCGGCGGTCAAAATGCAGCGCGCCCTGGAGCTCCTTCCCGACTGGTTGTCCAAGTGGCGGCTGTCGGTGAACGTGGGTAAGACGCAGGCGATGGTCACCGGATCAGCGCCCCTCCCGCCACCTCTGAAGCTACTAGGAGCCGACGTCGCGTGGTCGCCCCGGGCCAAGTACCTGGGGGTCACCATCGACCGTCGGCTCACGATGGGGTCGCACGTCCGCTCGGTCGCCGCACGGGGTAGGGTAGCCCGCAACCTGCTCAAACCAGTGCTCTCGTCCCGCATCCCGGCGCGCGTCAAGTTGGGCGTGTACAAGTTGTACATACGCCCAATCTTGACGTACGCCGCTCCGGCATGGTTCGCCCTCACTAGCGAGACGAACCGGAAGCTGCTCCGCGCGCAACAAAGTGTTGCGCTGCGGACAATCGTCGACGCCCCTCGCTACGTGAGGAACGACGTCATCCAGAGGGACCTCAGGATTGAGAGCCTGGATGAGTTTGTGCGGCACCTCGCGAAAGGAATGTTCGCGCGTGCCGACGCATCTGCTTGGCCACATGTCAAGGATATTGCGCCCTGGCACGCGCGCCCCCCTGACGCGAGACCCTTGCCCCGCGACCTGGTAGCGGACGACGACCCCATCGCACCGGATTGACGCCTCGAGTGAGCCGCACCCAGGTTACACGCGGCTCACTCGAAACAAATAGCACTCCACACAACATAACACACACTCGTTGCGTAGCGTGTGCTAGGTTAATATAGGCACGTTACGTAATGAAAGCAGTCACTCACTACTACACAGACGCCATACTCACACGTGAACGCGCAGTGCGGGCTGCGATCACGTAGACACTGAGCGGTGTTACACAACACAATACCGCTCACACACACACGACTGCTTCTTAGCCCGGACCGTGACCGGCTAGCTCTGGGAGCGGGGCGGGCGGGAGCAATACACCCACTCTGTAGGAGTGTCGAGTCGGCACCTTCGTCATGCTGGTCGGCTCTCGCTGGGCCTCCCCCAGGTAACTGGGGGTCTCACCTGGTGGGGACCGACCGCCGAGGTGTCGTGAAGAAAGCGGCGCTGTGGGAAGAGCAGCGTCGTGGCGCGCCTACAGATACACTACAAGCAACCACTCACAGGGGCACGCAATTCATAATTGCGTGTCCTAGGTTTCTCACAGGCCAATGTGGCCGCTACTAGTGAGAGGCCCGTATTTGCGGGTCGCCGTATGGCATTCGCGGCCGGGGGGCGAAGCCCTGACGCCGCTCGCCACGCCCCCTAACGGGGGCGTCGCGACTTCCAACACGGTCATTATTGTGTTCATCTGCATTCTGCAACATTATTCTGGAATTGGCCAAAGGAGTATGCGTTCCAGCACCTTCCATTGTGATGATACGGTTACAGAAGAGCGTATCGAGATCGTATTCTTTTAACTTGGTACAGCCTCCAAAATGCTCTTCGCCTTTTGGATCAGTTTTATATGATGTTACATAGATGTGATCTTCACATCGCGCCGCGTCCGGAGCAGTTTGGGTTTCGGGCGGAGCATAGTACGACGCTCCAGCTGTCGAGGGTACTGCACCACCTCGCAGCTGTACTCAACAAGAAGGAGTACTCGGTTGCAGTATTCCTCGACATGGAGAAGGCCTTCGACCGTGTGTGGCACGACGGCCTAATATACAAGCTGGCCACCACAGGCGCGCCCCGTCGCGTCGTAAAGGTGGTCTCTACTTTTCTCACAAACAGGACTTTTAGGGTGGTGGTCGACGGGGCGCTATCTAGCGCCCGCCCGGTGCTCGCGGGTGTACCGCAGGGCAGCTGCGTGTCGCCGGCGTGTTACTCACGTTACACCGACGACATCCCCACTACCTCGGACGCCATGCTCGCGCTCTACGCGGATGACGCCGCGTACATCACTACATCGCTTAATGCGAAGTACGCGGCCGTCAAAATGCAGAGAGCGCTGGAGCTGCTTCCCGATTGGCTGTCCAGGTGGCGGCTGTCGGTGAACGTGGGTAAGACGCAGGCGATGGTCACCGGCTTTGCGCCCCTCCCACCACCCCTGAAGCTGCAAGGAGCCGACATCGCGTGGTCGCCCCGGGTCAAGTACCTAGGGGTCACCATCGATCGTCGGCTCACGATGGGGCCACACGTCCGCTCGGTCGCCGCAAAAGGTAGGGTCGCCCGCAACCTCCTTAAACCGGTGCTCTCGTCCCGAATACCGGCGCGCGTCAAATTGGGCGTGTACAAGTTGTACGTGCGCCCAATATTGACGTACGCCGCCCCGGCATGGTTCGCCCTCACGAGCGAGTCGAGCCGAAAGCTGCTCCGCGCGCAACAAAATCAAGCGCTGCGGACCATTGTTGACGCTCCTCGCTTTGTGAGGAACGACGTCCTGCAACGGGACCTCGGGATTGAGAGCCTGGACGAGTTTGTGCGGCGCCTCGCGACGGGAATGTTCGCGCGTGCCGACGCATCCGCCTGGCCGCATGTACAGGACATTGCGCCCTGGCACGCGCGCCCCCCCGACGCGAGACCCCTACCCCGCGACCTGGTAGCGGACGACGACCCCATCGCACCGGATTGACGCCTCGGGTGAGCCGCACCCAGGTTACACGCGGCTCACTCGACCCAATAGAACTCCACACTCATTACATACATTCGTCGCGTGGCGTGTGCTAGGTTAATATAGGCACGTTACGCGGCGGCTCAGCCATTCATCACTATACAGACACCTATAACAAAGTGCGTATGCGCAGCGCGGGCCGCGGTACGCACAGACACTGAGCGGCGTTACACTACAATACAATGCCGCTCACACACACATGACTGTTCCTTAGCCCGGACCGTAACCGGCTAGCTCTGGAAGCGGGGCGGGCGGGAGCAATACACCCACTCTGTAGGAGTGTCGAGTCGGCACCTTCGTCATGCTGGTCGGCTCTCGCTGGGCCTACCCCAGGTAACTGGGGGTCTCACCTGGTGGGGACCGACCGCCGAGGTGTCGTGAAGAAAGCGGCGCTGCGAGAAGAGCAGCGTCGTGGCGCGCCTACAGATACACAACATGCAACCACTCACGGGGGAGCGCGTCATAAACGTGCTCTCTTGAATTTGCAAGGCCACTGTAAGCCGAACACAGTGAGGGGCCTGTTTTTGCAGGCCACCGTATGGCCTCCGCGGCCGGGGGGCTCAGCCCCGGAACCGCTCGCCACGCCCCCTGACGGGGGCGTCGCGATCTCCAATGTTGATTATTGTGTTAAAGTTTTGTTTTACTCTGGACACCCTTGTTGTCATTATAACCATTAACTCCTAATATATTTACGTACGATTACTTATATTCAGAATAAAGAACAACAGAATCGTTCTATATTGTGATAACAGGGAACAGGCTACTACGGAACCCTACAATGTGCGTAGTCCGACACGCACTTGGCTGGTTGTTTAACTAACTCTTAGGCACTCTTCTAAAACTTCGTCAACATCTCATTACCTACCTATGTCATTTAAATAAGAGAATACGTCCTAGTCCTAGGTGTAGGTACAGATGATGTGCCCTAACAGGCGGTCAGGCGTTGCACATTGCAAATGGAGGATCTAGGGTGGTCTTTTAAAAGGCCACGGTATCCTCTTTCATATGCTGGAAGAGACCACTGAAAGTTTTATTATGGGGTTATTTATACCCCATAATAAAACATCCACGGTATCTATATAGATACATCTAATAAGCCATGACTTGTTTCAGAGATACGAATAAGGATATAATGTGTTGTAAATATACAGAAGATGAAAATGAGATAGCAGCTGGTTTCACTGACGGTACAATGAGAGTGTTTAGTTGCCATACTGGAAATTGTATACACACTTTAGTAGACGATGAATGTCGTGCTTATCCCGGGCCTGTAACTGCTATCAAACACCGGCCAGTCAGCAAAGCGAATCCCATTACGAACATGTTGTTGTCATCCTGTTAGTATTGTGATAGTTACATTTACTCTTTATCCCACACAAAAGCTTAAGGTTACCCCACGAAAGTAGATATGGGATTTAAGGCAAAATACCGAATTTCCGTCCATCATTTTAGGATTTTAGTCTAGACTGGGGATCGAAACACGTGGCTGCCATACTGTTGTTTCAGCCAGTGCCTACTCCCATCCACCATACGCACCCAAGAATAACAGCGCGAGTTTGTGAACACATTGCATTATAGTATAAGAAAATTATTAAAATCAGGGGAAATAGTTCGAGTAGTTTTGTAAATTGGTAGGAATACCCTGCGGTATCCAGATTAACATATTAAAAGTCCTCAAGGGTGGGGGGTGTGCTGAGGGTGTAGGAAGGGTCGAAGGTAGTTTTTTTTTTCAGGTTTTTGCTCATATCTCGAATGTTTGTACGAATAGCATTATGATTACTTCTGACAAGTTTCTACATAGTTTCCTACAAATTTAGACATACATATTTATTTTTGCTCTGCGATCAATACTTTAGTAGCTATAGGGTAAAAACCCCATCGACATTGGGTTTTTTATGTTGGGTTGGCAGACGACTAGCTAAGCTAAGCTTGCTTATTCTAAACTAAAAATGAACAATAACGAAAAAACGACGCCGTTTTGTTAAAACTTACTCACCCTATATAGGTACTATAGCTACTAAAGTATTGATCGTAGAGCAAAAATAAATACAGGGTGTTAGGGAAACGCTTCCGAAAACGAAGACAGGTGATGGGGCTGGTGATTCTCGATACGAAATCAACAAAAAAACTGGAAAAAAAAATGGACATTTTTCCCCCGTTTTTTGTGCATTTTTCGTACACTATGCTGTGAAAACAGTTAAATGAAACCATTATTTGCGATTAAACAAATTATTTTTCTTTACAACTCTAAACAGCAATGTATTCGTAAATAAATATCAGCTGACGCTCGCGCGTAACCTCGAGTTCAAAGTGCGCGCGCACTCGCAAACAGTCGCGCCGCGCGCGGCCGACGACCCCGAGTCCACGCGACGCGACAGCCGGCTGACTCTCGTGCGGCGCGGTGGGATATCTGCTTTCGGATACCATACATGCAAGGATCGTAATGATTTTCCCCTTGAACAGGGTTAGCATTTTAATCCGAATTTCCGCAAATTTTACTTACAAATCAGAAAATCCAGTTTACTTTGCTTAACCTTGAGACCCATATCGAAGGTACTTAGATACCTACTGCGATTGGGAAAGCAAAGTATAAAAAGTTCATTATGTAGCAACAAAATTTAAATGTTTACCGACCTACATTACAGTCACACTCTCTAGACCTGGCGTCCATGACTTCATATCGGCAAATTTAACAATAAATATCCAAAAATAACGAGACGCGTATGAGCAAAGAAGAGGCTCGCTCACCGTACTGACGCGGACGCGATGACGCCGCGACGCTACACGCGGCGCGACCGGCGTACATTTGGGGAGGTGAATGGTGAAACGAGATGGGCATCGCATTCCAGCAAGGTACAAAGATAATTGTGACCGTGTGGTAGCTGTCTGCACTCTGCACGACGTGCTCAAGTTGTACTAAGAACCTTCGTACGAATTCTGATAATCAAGGTAAATGATCACAAAACTCAATCGTACAGGCCGAGGTTTGAACCCGGGCCACCTCAGAGAGAGGCGTCCACGGCTATGCGCGGCGCGGCGCGGCGGCGGCGACCATAATCATCCTTTGAAAAGCGCCGCCAAAATAAATGAGAAGAAACATTACAGAGGTGTCAACAGTTATAAATTGATGCACTCGGTCGTGCATTTAATAACAGTTTTGTATGTAAGTAGATAAACGACAGTGAATGGAATAAAGTAAAAGATCGCCGACATCGGCTGTGATTGACTAAAAAATTTTCATCCCGTGTTCAGTTTGAAGCAACTAGTGCGCGTGAATTAATTGAATTTGAACTTTATGTCAATGTTATTAGAGTCAAGACGCGCGCTCGTTTATTGCAATAACTGTATCCTCCATTTAGTAAGTAAACCCAATCAATTTAAATTGGATAATTAAATTAATTAAAATTTTAAATTAAATTAATTTTAAATTAATCTTTTTTAGAGTTAGAAAATGAAAACAGTTTGTAATAAAGCTGTACAATTTCCTAACAATTAAAATGAATTGGCTTCTGATTACATAAGTATTCTTTTAACATTTTCTCCTCTGTAATTTGTTGATCTTTGCACATCAAAAGAGACCGCTATCTAAGTCGGCGTCGCCCGCGTCGCCGCGTCGTCGGCGGCGTCTGCGCCGCGGTCTTTGTTATGATATTATTACCGTGCCTTTGTCGGCTGGCATCGCACGCAGGCGGCGTGTTTGATCTTCAGTTAGTACTTTAGTTCCTTTCCGACTCGGTTCGTGAGCGAACGTGCGTTACGGTAAATCGATCGATACATCGCATTCGCATCGTATTTAATACTGTTTTGTTAGTTTTAAATTTGTGTTTAGTTGTTATTGTTAAGTTTTTAGTGCTGTATTATTGGTTTTTAGTTATTATTTTTTGTTGTTTTAAACTATGCCCGAGGCATACGTGTACAGTGCTCGTGAATACTACAACATGTTGATGTGTTTAGGAGAAGCCCGTGGCAATGCTTCTCTAGCGTTGAGAATTTATCGAGACAGATTTCCGAACGTCCGGCATCCGTCTGATTCTCGCATGATAACGGCAGCTTTTCAGCGAGTTTTAGAAAATCGACCGATTGCTCCGGTGGCGGCAGGTGGTGGACAACAAGTGAATGTTCATACCGAGGAGCGTATTTTAAATGTAATTCGTCAAAATCCACGCCTGGGCACACGAAGTGCAGCTAAATTATTGCGGCGCCGCCGGGGCGTACCGACAGTCTCTCACTGGACAGTTCACAAAGTCTTGCGCCGGAACAGAATGCGGCCCTACAAAATACACAAAGTACAAGCTTTACTACCCAATGATCGCGTTCGTCGTCGTGCGTACTGTCGTTGGCTGCTAGATCAACAACAACGTGAACCTGGCTTCATTGAGCACATTATCTGGACGGACGAGTCCACATTCACGAGAAACGGGATGTGGAACAGGAGGAATGCCCATTTATGGTCAGACGTGAACCCGTTCGCCACTCACAGCCCCGGATCTACGATTTTTCGAACCGGGGCAAAACCTTGATAATGGCGCCCCCTCCCTTCAGTGTTTGAGAAAAACTGTTAATACTGCCAATGAGTAGCATTTTTGTGACCATTTGTTAAAAAAAAAAAGTGAGCCGTCACGGGATGCCTGGCAGATGTGAAACATCGACATTATTTTTGCGCATGGCGACGCGTCGCCACACAGTACACAAGACTGTGACTGTATATATACACCATCATATAGCGTGGCGACGCGTCGCCACGGCATGCGTCGCCACGCCAGAAATTTGTTTTACGTGCGGCTATAGATGTTTCACATCAATAATAATCCTTTAATAAATTTAAACTTTTTATTAAGTATCTAATAACCAATAACTTTCATATGTGACATAAAACAGAAACACAGAAAAAATATATAACCAGGAAAGACTTTACACGGCGTGCTTTCTTTTCTGCGAAAGAATCTATTAGCTCCTCAAAGTCCGTTGCATAGGCAGTTTTGTTTTCAATGGCTAGGATCGCGAGGCCAGTTAGACGATCCTGACTCATTGTAGAACGTAGATAAGTTGTAATTATTTTCAGTTTGCTGAAGCTTCGCTCACAGCTTGCAGATGTTGTTGGTAATGTGCAATAAATTCTTAAAGCTATACTAACATTGGGAAATGCTTCTTGCAAGTCATGCTTGTACGGATGTTGTAACAGGTCGAAGGCACTTGATTTTTCATTAATTTCATGTACTAGCTATTAGCAACTGTTTGAATTTGTTCGGCTCGGCTCGTATAGATATGTGACGGGGATTCCTCTTGGCAGAAAGATCACGGACACTACGCACGCGTTCAAAAATTTACTTGATCACTTAGTATGTGTTCAAAAACCAACGAAATAGAAAAGTTTGTTTTTCAAACATATTATATTAAGATTCGATTACTTGATAAAAACCTATGAGATTGTAGGAAAAGAGGCTTCATTTGTTCGATATTTCGAATTCTTGTCTCAAGGATTTGGCGCCCCCATGAAACTGCCGCCCGGGGCAAGTGCCCCGGTTTGTCCCCCCTTAGATCCGGGGCTGGCCACTCAAGAAACCGGCCATCAGACCAGATGGTCCGTCAATGTATGGGCTGGTGTTTTTAATGGACGAATTCTAGGACCAGTGTTTCTACCGCAGCGCCTCAATGGATCAGCATATCTTGATTTTATAAATGGGCATTTAGATGGTATGCTAGATAATGTATCGCTGGCTGAATTTCGTCGAGCATGGTTCCAGCACGATGGCGCTCCGCCGCATGTTACGCGCCCCGTCCGCGAGCGTCTCACTGAGCTTTTTGATGACCGCTGGATCGGAAGGCTGGGGCCGCACGCCTGGCCGGCTCGTTCACCCGACTTAACACCTTTGGACTTCTTTTTGTGGGGGTATGTAAAAGAAAGAGTGTTTGATCGGGAATGTGACAGTGCTGATGAAATGCGGGGCAGAATTTTGAGCGTTTTTAATAAAATACGTGCAGAATGTGTTGAAGATCCTACATTAATGCCTCGTGTTCACGGGTCGACACAGCAACGGGCCCGGCTTTGTATTGAAATGGATGGAGCGCAGTTCGAGCCAAACCTCATAAGGTCGCAAAGGATTTAGACAGGTACGTAAATTGCCTCTGTCAGCTAAAGCTGACAGAGGCAATTGCCCACTGCCCACGGCCCACTGTTAAAATTAAAATTTTAACAGTGGGCTACGAATGCGATTAAATAATTTTGTGAAGTATTGTAGGGGTAGGCATTATGAAAGTGGTGTTTGTAAATTCCGTATAAAATCCCGTGACTCCGTCGTACTAAGGCTATGGTCTCCTATTTTATGCCAAACGTGGCGTCTGATGTTAGCGTCAACGTTTAATTCCGTTCCGATCGACGTCTGAATGCAACGCACAGCGTCGGCGGTCAATACATCCGCAGCAGAGAATGGCGTTTTAGTCGCTGCTCGCGAGCGGTCGCGTAGGTACGGTAGTGGTTTTGCAATCATGGATGTTCTAAAACTTTTAATGGTGTATTTGTTACTGGAAGAAGAGGCACAAGACGACCGTATAAGGAGAAAATTACTAATTTTTTCCCAACATTGACTGAAAATATTGTTTTTATGATTTTTGTCACTTTTATCATACACTGCAATAAAAGATTTAACTGCTTCTATCAACAATTCGTCTTTTTCTTTATTAAACCTCATTATTTTGTATGACGCGAGAGACGACCTTTACGCTGCAATGGTTCGAAATGACTAGAGACGCGACGCACAGCGTTTAGATGCCGCGTACGGCGTCAAGACGCCAACGTCGACGTGTGAAAGAGACCACAATAGTACATTTCTATAGTAATCATTGTGACGCAGCGTACGACCTAACGTGACGCAGCGTACAGCGTGAAATAGGAGACCATAGCCTAAGCGCTCGGCGCCCGCGACGCGCGCATATGCGGTGACGCCATGTTGCCTTGCGTGTCAGTGACCTCACGTTTTGTACGGCTTCCATTGCGTGTTTACGAAATATGAAATTTTGAAAATAACCAATTTAAAGCGAAAGGTTATTGGTATCCGTTTGCATATAGGTTGTATATAATCTACGTTCAGGCTTCGGGAGCGTTCTCCTTACACCCTGTATGACCAAATCTGTAAAAAATTTACGTAGAAACTTTTGTCAAAAGTAATCATAATGCTATTCGTATAGATATTCAAGATATGAGCAAAATCCTGAAAAAAGTACCTTCAACCCCCTCAGCACACCCCCACCCTTGAGGACTTTTAATATGTTCATCTGGATACCGCAAGATATAACTGTACCAATTTACAATACTACACGAATTATTTCCCCTGATTGCCCATATTCGGCTTAATTTGATGCTACTAGTACCACTAGCTTAAAGGACTCTAATCAATAATTATACCTCGTAGCTAAAAATACACATAAATATTACTTACATTAGGCAGTTGTCTACGAAATAAGTATCTAACCACTAGCGTGGTCTTTTAATTTATTATTTTAATGCAATATCTTTAGATGTTAACGGATGTATCAAATGCTGGAAATATAAATATGATCAGTGTTTATACACGATTCGTGAGAAACGACAAACCTTGGGATTAAATTACCATCCACGTTACAGTAAATTTGTTACTTACGGTGATGATGCTAAGTTGAACATGTATGACGAAGAAGCACAAACCCAAGAACGAGCTTTTTATGCCAGGTGAGCTGTGAACAGACTAACCTGTAACGACCTAATCTTGTTCTAAGGGTCAGCGCAGACAGGGCAGCAAGATGCTCAAGCATTTTTCATTGATAATGAACTTAAAAACCACTGATATAAAGTTGAAAATAGCGTGCGAGAATTCGATGCAGAATGCGCGTGCATGTTCCTGGCAGCAACGCGGGCCACCGCAGCACATGACTAAATTACCCCACAAAGACAAAGCATTTTAGTGGGGTTTTCAAATTGTTAATAAAAATGCGCGCGCGTGTTGACCTCGAACATCCGATGTGTCCGCGACTTTACGCGGCGGATAGGATTTTCGGAGAATCGAGTTTGTCGGTGTCCGATTATCCTACGACATATAGGTAGGTATACATTGTCTAGACTAGACATTGTGGGGTTTATTTATTCGAATTATACATAATATATCGAAATTATACTGCATGGAATTTTCAAATGAAGCTTTTGCTCATTGATGCAGGGCTTTGGGTACATGTGACTGGTGATCACAATGATGATGATCACAATCAACGAGCTTACGCAAAGTTCGAACTGAACCAGTAACAATTGTATTTTACAGTGGCACGAAGAATACAGTGGATGGCCACACCTCAAGAATATTTGCATGTGCCTTCAATCCCAGGTCACAACATGAGATGATATCCGGTGGATGGGACAACACAGTCATGTGCTGGGATGACCGACAACCATACGCGACCCGCTATTTTGACGGTGTACACATGTGCGGCGAAGGACTTGATTTTGATAAACCCGGAAGACAAGTGAGTGTGCATTAGAAAGAAAGAATCACGAACTCCCAATCGTCGTTGCGTTTCTCGATAGCCTGTAACTTACTTTCTAAACGTCAAAGATAAAGCTGTTTGAAGCCGCATATTTATTGGACACAAAGTTGCGCAAGCGCAACTTTTTAGGTTTCCGTACCAAAATGGCAAAAAGGAACCCGTATGGTGCGGCTCAGTCTGTCTGTCACAGCTGGATATCTCAATAACTACTAATGCTGTCAACTTGAAATAGTTTTATATGACGTTTACCCAACTATTTTGCAAATAAAAAAGTTTTTTTTTTGCAACAGTGACTGAAAGGGGTTCTGAAAAATTCGAGGTGGGGCTACTAGGGCATGTGGGGGGATTATATGAAGAGCGCAGTTTGCATATTCTCAAACATGTTTTTTTTAGGTCGTATAATTTTCGACTTTTGATAAAAAATGTTTAAAAAAAATACCGTTCCGGCCCTTATGTCCAAAGTTTGCATAGAGAAAAATCTGAAATTATTCTATGTGATAGAAGTTTATGTACAGATAACAGGAAAAATAAAACGATGCCTCTAATTAGCACACTTTTTCAGAAATCATCAAGAAAAGTTACATAGTTCCGATATCGGTCAAGAGATGGCGCTGACCTAAAACAGCAATATTCTACACCGCAGCACGCAGTGTTAAAATTCTGTGACGAATATGGCCTATATTCGTCACAGAATTTTTGTGTCAATTTGAAATTCGGAAGTTATGCGCGTACAGTCATTTCGGCGACTGTGTTTTATACTATGAACATGCATGCTTGTTTTCCTCAACACAAAAACATGTTGCTAAAGTAGTTGCACAACTTTGCATCCCGTGAACACGGGACTTAACTCGGATTGGTAGGAGACCCTTGCCCATTCAGCCGCTCTCTCGGCAGACCGCCGGTACACATCTGACGGAAAATACGTCGAGCGTGACTGCGATTGCGTCTATTTATTCGCTCGACGCACTAACGCATCATCGGTTTAGTGTGAAAGGTTGAATGTTTTATCATATTGTTACGAGCTTAGGGTTCGTGACAATAAAAACTGCCGATTTAATAACCAAAAATGACACTTTAATCAACAACACTAATAACAACTCAAACACACTAATTATTAAACACAATTACACTACTGATCGCTCTAAGTCGTACTTGAAGATCGCTTTTGATGTATTCGCTTGTATCGCTTATCCAACTGTGTCCGGCCACCGGCCTTATATAGTGTGTCAGAGAGTTCTAGAAGCTTCTACTGTAGAAACATCTAGAACGTTCTAGTACATACCGGTCCCGACTGACCAGATGTCGATAGTTCTCGAAAGTTCTAGCGTCGAAATTTCTAGAAGGATCTTGACTCTACTAGTTCTGCTACCCGATACTAGATGGCGCTAGTGGTAACTAATGTGGTGACATTTACGCAGTGAATACGCAGTATATGGTGATATACCAGGTATTAATTGTGGCGCGCAACAATATAATTGTCTGTTCTGGCGTCACGCGACCGATAATACGCGACGCATTTTCCGTCAGATGTGTACCGAACTTGCAACAATGTTTGATATTTCGTTGTACACTATGAACTATCAGCTGAGTAATTACGTAACACATAACTTTCATTTGACAATTCAACTACATTCACTGCGTTATTTACGTTGTTGAGCGTTATTATTGTGATAAATGTGTTACGGAATTAGGGTGCTGGACACCAAGCACTACCCTGCTTTTTGACTTCAACTTTTTTTTTTCAAGATACTAACATGCTCTTGGCAAGAGAAAGATACCATCCAGTTATGGGATTATGGGTCATGTAAATTAATTGAAACGATAGTGCCAGACAACTTTCAGTCAAAACTATATTGCGGGAAAATAGTGCCCCATACTAACTTGGTTGTATGCGGTGGATCAGAGTCCAACATTTTAAGAGTCGTAGACACAAACATGAAAGTAGTAAGTTAAAGAAATTATTTCTTTTTTACAATTTTTTTCATAAGCGTAAGCATTTGTCATTACGCGCTCGGCTTCGGCTCGGGCTGCAATCTCCGCCTCGAGTCCAATGATAAACTTTACCCACTTCGAAAATTCTAATCAAACCATTGTTCCAAACGGGTCTAGATAGCCGAAAGACAATTCAGCTACATGCATAGTACCCAGTCAGCAGAGTCAACTCAGCTGGACGACATAAAAGCAGAATGATCTAGTAGCAAAACGTCTGGAATTGCGAATAGTCCGTATGATTAGAAATAGAATACCTTATTAGCTGGAAGTCAAATTAGTTGGATGACAAAAACTCAGAATGAGCTAGTAGCGAAAACGTCTGGAAAAGAAAATAGTCTGAACCGTATGTCAACTACCCCTCTCTATCAGAATGACCTTTTCGCTGAAAGACAATTCACGCTGGATGACATGAAAGCAAGATGCCCAGATAGCCGAAAGATATTTTCGCCCATTGTACCGGCAACTGGCAACTTTACCATGGGAATTCTGATAGAGACCCGATGGGTTGACTGCCACTCTACTCATAGTCATCCAAGTGTAGACGAATTATCTGAGTTAAATGAAAGTGTAATGTTTAATTTTTCGTAAAACATTTTATTTTTTAAACTACATACCTACAAACAAAACTACTCGTTAAGTCGTTATATTGAAACAAAACAAATACAGATTTTTAAGACACCAATGACAAAATAGTGATTTAAATGCTAAAGCTTGAAATAACTTTTGGAGCAAGCCGCTCTTAGGTTGGATCCTTAAAATTTGTCCCCAAATATGATACTTTTAATGACTGATGTTTTTGAAAAAAATTGTATGCTGTGATTTTTTTTTCGTTTTTGTCCTTCAAAGAGGGCCCTCGTTTTTCTCTTTTCTTGCCATTGGGCCGAATTCAATGCGTGTATATATGAGATAAGACTCTTTTTTGGCCCCACACGAGTATTGTAACGCCTGTGCCAACCTTCTGTAGCGTTGTTAGTGCGGTGACGTTGGCCAAAGCAGTTTATTTTTGTTGGGGTCGTTTTTAATATCCATTGTGAGTTAAAATAGTCTATGAACATATTTATTTTGTCACATTTCATTCGACGTGCTCGTTCACAAAATTAAATACATATCCACACAGTCTGTATGAGTAGCGGCAGGTTAGCAGTGAGCCTTGTAATTTCTTCACCCTCTTAGTCCCAAGTACCTCTATTTTTTCTCCAAACGGCAGCATTGAAATAATAGTAGCAACACTTCTGAATTGGGAAACACTGCTTTTCTCGAAATTTGTTGTGCAATTTCAAAATCGCACTTGAAGTGTTTAATGTCGATTTCTAAATAGTCTTTAACCATTTTAAAAAGTCTTTCGTAGGGTGTCTTGGCATTTATTTGGCAGCAATGCAAATAAAAACGGCACAACTTGAGTACTTTTAGTGCAACTGTCAATATCCACATGCATTGCATATAACTGAGCAAATAGTTTGGGTTCCTTAAAGGTACCATCACCAAAGTACTGTGTATTCACATCGAAAATTTGTTGACATGTTTTTGTGACAAACAAAAACATTTTATTATTATCATCACGATCGACATTGACTAAAAAGTCTTTAGAAAGGAGCTGTGGTAATTCTACTTAATTTAAAGAAGAAAACTCCGTTTTCTGCATTTTCAAATAAGTTCTCCTCGCACGATACAAGGTATCTTTTTTGGAGTCATAACATGGTATTACATCAAGATCAGCACTCATAAAAGCTTTTTCCATGATTTTTTTTACAGGAGTAAATTTAGTACCTACGCACCAAATTTTTACATGTATCCATCAAACAATCAATTTGGTTCTTGACGGTGTGAGAGTTACAGGAATGTAATGGTTTGGTTTCCCTTGTCAACTCGGTTCTTTATTAAGAGTAACGGAAGCAGAGCATTCTCCCCGTTTTGCGCATTATATCCATAATGATGTTCCACTGGTATTTATACAACCAAAATTATATCGGTAGCCATTTCTCAATAATACCGATTTACCTTTTTGACTCTCGATAATAATAAATGGAGAATCATCCATTTTTATCTATTTTACGCTTCGATAAAATTTTTACAATAGTTAAATACTTGAATGCAAAATATGGTACTAAAAATATCGATTGTTGAAAAATACC
This sequence comes from Luperina testacea, assembly GCA_927399505.1. Taxonomy (NCBI): domain Eukaryota; kingdom Metazoa; phylum Arthropoda; class Insecta; order Lepidoptera; family Noctuidae; genus Luperina; species Luperina testacea. Next base: position 12,109,701 of record OV656758.1, read on the forward strand.
TTCAATATGTAGTGGCCATTTGAACAACCCGTTTACTAGGCGTCACAACAAACTTTCACAGAAAGACACTTCTGCAGCACTCTTTACTTTAGCGGGGTGAAGATAATGATATTAAAACAATATAAATACTTTCAACCGTGTATTGAGCTCATTTTCGCTTGACAATAATTTTGACCTAAGTAAATCCACTACGCATCTTGTCACCGCGATTCAGAAAAGTGACGTAACGGTACAACGCCATCTATCGGCACAAAACTAAACAATTTTCTCAAACATTCCGCCCACCAAGGGCAAATTAACAAATTTGGCCTTCCATTACATTTTTCCGTTTAAATTCCGCCCACCATGAAACACTAGTTACTGCTATAAAATTAAATCCTTAAAATTAATCACATTAAACCTTATAATTCTAAATAAACGCATCTGTTTGTCTAAGTGGACATTACAGGTAAGATGCAAATCTTTGAAATAGACCTTTTTATTATACCATTTTTTGTACGTATAGATACAACTCTAGTGATGTCATCGCTGCCAGGGTGTGTAGCAACCACACGACCAAGCAGCCATCGACAAGGCGGCAAGTCGTCCTCTTTAACTAAAACTAAAATACCGACCGATGGTTCTGGAGTTTGTTTATTCCACTTATAGCGATTCAGAAACATTACTAAGTATTCCTGCGACCATCGTCGCCAAAACTGTTGCGCCATCCGTTGGGTCAGTTGCCACCGGCGTAGACTACTCAGAGTGCTAGATTCAAAGTTATACTCCGGCACTGCCACTAATGGCTCACCCACCAGAAAATGACTTGGCGTCAATGCGTCTAAGCCATCCGGATCCCCATCCATCCTCGACAGTGGTCGCGAGTTCAGGCAAGCCTCAATTTGTGTCAGAACTGTTGATAGCTCCTCGTAAGTAAGGGTTGAATCTCCAACTATTCGCCGAAGGTGGAATTTTATCGATTTGATTCCGGCTTCCCAAAGACCACCAAAGTTAGGCGAGTATGGAGGGATAAAATGCCACTTCGTTCCCTTAGACGCTAAACAGTCAGCGATTTCCTTTGTTAGACTAGCTTGCTCCGCCGAGAATAACTGCTTTAACTCCCTTGATGCTCCTACGAAGTTAGTGCCATTGTCTGACCAAATATCCGAACAATGGCCTCTGCGAGAGACAAATCTCCTGAATGCTGCTAAAAATCCTTGAGTAGTCATGTCACTTACAGCCTCGATGTGTACGGCTTTCGTGGCCATACAGACAAACAAACAAATGTAGCCCTTGTAAGCATGATGACCCCGACCTTTGGAAGTCCTTATATTTATAGGACCAGCATAATCGATCCCAGTACATTTAAAGGGTCTTGTAGGCGTTACCCTCGCAGCCGGTAATTGCCCCATTAACTGATTTGATGTAGTTGCCGAATGTCTAACACATTTAACGCACTTACGAACGTGTGATTTGACCAGTTCCTTGGCCCCCAAAATCCAGTATTTAGTCCTCAAATACGCCAACATGAGTTGAGGCCCCCCGTGCAAGGTGTTGTCATGAGCGTCTGCCACGAGTAAATTGGTTAAGTTTGACTTCTTTGGTAACAACATTGGATGTTTCTTGTCTTCACTTAGTTCCGACTTCTGTAACCTACCTCCTACTCGTAATATTCTGTTTCTGTCTATGAATGGGTTTAACGATTTTAAAGGTCCTTTTAACGTAACTGAATAACCATCCTTTGAGATCTTTTCTATTTCTTCTCCAAAACCTTCTGTTTGACACTGTCGGATACAAACACGTAACGCTTCCGCTAATTCTTGCGCTGACAACCCTGTTTTTTCACCTTGATCCTTCTTTCGTTTTATCCACATACGTCTGCAGTACGCTACCACTCTTATTAATTTCGTTAGGTTTGAAAACCGATCAAACAAGTTTGTTTCTGTGCCCGAGAAATGCACCCTTTTTATAGCTTCTAAGTCTGTATCTATGTCTTTAGGTTTGTTATAATCTATTTTTCCTGAATATAAAAAGGTAGGACCATTAAACCATGCTGTTTGTTTCCTGAGATCAGACGGGTTGAGTCCTCTTGACGCGCAATCAGCCGGATTTACGTCAGACCGCACATGAGACCACTGTTGTGCGTCTAAAGTGGTTAAAATCTCAGATACCCTATTCGCCACAAATGTTTGCCACCGATTTGGGTGGCTATTAAGCCAGGCCAGCACGACGGTGGAGTCACACCAGGCATAAATGTTCTCCTTCGGAATACTCAATGTGCGAGCTACCTCAACCAATAACCTACTCAGAAGAACTGCTCCACAGAGCTCCAAACGTGGAATCGATATTTGTTTTATTGGTGCTACTTTTGTTCTTGATGTTACCAAGTTCACAGACACGTGGCCCTGATCGTCGATGGACCGAAGATAAATCACGGCTGCATAAGCCATCTTGGATGCGTCGCTAAATCCATGTAATTCAACGAGTGTGTTATTACGTTTTGTATTGATCCAGCGAGGTATTTGCAACTCCGACAACTGGCACAAGTCATCACGGTAAGTGAGCCACTCATTTAATATTGTTTCGGGAACTTCATCATCCCAGCCTATACCTGATAACCACAGCTTTTGTATGATTATTTTTGCAACTATAACACTTGGAGAAACCCATCCAAGTGGATCAAATAAACGTGATATGTCCGATATAATTATTCTTTTTGTTACAGGCTTCTTCGTCGGTAGGAGTGTCACTGTGTAGCGGAACGCATCTCCTGTTCGATCCCAGGTAAGTCCCAATAATTTAATAACTTCATCTATTTTAATTTTCCTTCCTTCTTCTGTAGTATTTTTATCTTTAGTTTTCAAACTTTTCAACAGCTCCTCACTATTGCTTGACCACTTTTGCAAAGAAAACCCTCCTTTTTCTACTAATTGATTCATTTCAGAATACAGTTTGACTCCTTCCTCAACGCTTTCAACGCCCGTAAGCAGATCATCCATATAAAAGTCTTCTTTAACCTTTACAGCAGCTGTAGGGTATTTCTCCTTCTCGTCTATGGCTACCTGTTGAAGCACCTTAACAGCAAGATATGGGGCACATGCTGTACCAAAAGTAACCCGCAATAAACGGTATTCTTGAGTTTGATTATCTGCAGTTCCTTTCCACAGAATTCTCTGAAAGTCCACGTCGTTTTCATCAACCTTGATTTGACGGTACATTTTTACTATGTCCGCAGATAAACATATTGGATATGTTCTCCATTTCATTAAAATATGTCTTAGCGTTGGCTGTAAAGTAGGGCCTATCATTAACAGATCATTTAATGAAACACCGTTTTCACCTTTACAGGATGCATCGAATACTATTCTCACTTGCGTGGTATCCTTATCCTCCCGAACAACCGCAAAATGAGGTAGGTAAATTCCTTTACGGTTATTTATTTCCCTTTCAGGTATTTTCTCCATATGACCCAGCAGTAAGTATTCTTCCAATACCTCTTGATACTTCGTTTCCATGTTTGTATTTTTACTTAACTTTGTGACTAATGAAGACAGTCTTTTTTCAGCTATCCTTTTAGAATTTCTTACTATAGGTGTTGCATCTTGGCTTTTAAATGGCAACCGTACTATATAGCACCCGTCACTGTCTCTTCGCGTTGTTGTAGCGAAGAAACGTTCGCACTGTTTTTCTTCCTCGGATAATATGTTGGGACTGTTCATCATATTGTCCTCCAGTTCCCAGAAGCGTTTCATGAGGTCTGTTTCCTCCACATGCGAATGCATGACTAAAACATTGTCATGTGGTTGGTGTGATTTTTCCACCACACCCGATAAAACCCAGCCCAATGAAGTCGCTTGAGCCACGAGATTACCCTGAGGTCCCTTCTTAACTCCTTCCTGGATAATTTGCCCATAAATTTCTGCCCCTAGCAACATGTCAATTTTGTTTGGTGTGTGATAATGCGGATCCGCTAACGGGACATCACAAACCCACCCCACAGGTACAAGTTGCTTGCCAGGTAGAAAAGTGGTTATACTCTTTAGTATGTATGCGGCAACCTTAAGCTGAACGTTGGGGTTGTGTATGGGCCTCAGAGTAACTTCCACCATAAATTTTGATATAATTTTATTATTACCTTCCAATCCCGAGATGTGTCCCCTTACTGGCGTCCTTTTCAGCCCTAAATACTGTGCCGTGGCCTCGGTTACAAATGAGGCTTGGGACCCTTGATCTAGCAACGCCCTTATTGTACGATAACTACCGTTGTTGGCTGTGGCGTTAACTAGAACCGTGGCCAACAAAACTTGATTTGTCCTATGTAATTGGTTAGCCGAGAAGAACGTGGCCACTGTATCCGAGTTAGCCGATCCGGATGATTTAGCACTTTGCGCCGCGTCTCTCTCATTCTCGTTTTGAGATACATTACTATTTTTATGATCGGAACTGTCATCGGTATGAACTGGACCCGCGGCATGCAGCAAAGAATGATGTTTGCGTTTGCAAACACGACATACACTTGAACTCAGACACTGCTTAGCCGAGTGGTTGTTCCCTAAACAGTTAAAACATAAACTGTTTTGTTTAATGAACTCCCGTTTGGTATTTACATCCATTTTTATAAAATTCTTACAATGTATAATTTTATGGTTTTCCTTACAGCATTTACATTCTAATACAGAATCAGTCGCCGCGTGGAAGGCTTTTGACGTCTCTGTGTTTTTTCCTCTACCCGCATTAGAGCCAGCGGTCAAAAATTCAAGAGCGCGATATCGGCTGGTCAAGAAACTTTTAAATTGCTCAAAGGTTGGAATCTCATTGCTGCACGATTTTTCACTAGTGACGTTTAATTCCCACTGTTTTCGGGATTCTGGATCTAACTTCAAAGAGATTATATGTACAACGATAAGATCCCAATTACCGACATCGATACCAAGATTAGCTAGAGCATTTAAACAATCGGAAGTGTTATCAATCAATTCTTTGAGACTAACAGCTGATTCGTTATTCATATTCTTCTGACTAAGTAACCTTTTTAGTATATAATGTGACAAGTATCTCTTATTATTGTATCGCTCGTTAAGTTGTTCCCAGCACCGTTCATAATTGGACTCTGATATAGGAATGTGTCTAAGTAGTTGTTCCGCTTCCCCAGATAAATATCCTTTTAAATATTGCATCCGCTGTACATTATCTATAGACTTATTATGGTGAATGAGCGATACGAACAAATCTCGAAAGGTTACCCACTCAGTGTATTTCCCGGAAAATGTTGGAATAACAATTTTTGGTAATTTAACTTGACACTGTTTTACATTGCTTTGTACATGTTTAGAATATTCTGTTTGGCTTTCCTCTTTTACTTCAAATGACTCTAAAATAGTTTCTAACTCAGTTTTATATTGAATGTAAAGTTCTTGTGTCTGATCATAACTATCTTGCTTAACATAAAGACATGCTTTTAACTCCTGCGGACCATATGCTTCGTACAATTTACTATGATCCTCTGTTAATTGTTGCCACAATGTATCTAAGTTTTCCAATCTTACTTTAACATATGGACGTGTTATTCGATCCTTAGGTGATTTCTTAAAGTTACTATAAGCTTTCACTATTTTTGAACAATTGTCTTCTAACTTATTGCTTAACGATTCCATATTAAAACCAGTGGCAATTGAACTATATAACAGCACAAAAGTTGGAACGAGAAAATTATAACTAAACTAACTTGAGAATAACACAGAAATATCAATTCGAGACCCACAATTCAAGTACAAAATTGCAAGTTTTTAAAACACTACTACTAAATTACACATATACCCACAACTTTTAAGTTCTAAAATAATAAAGTTTTTATCCGACGTAATAGTCCCAAAACTCCGAATTATGAAGATTATGAATCACAAACTGCACTAAGTTATTATTGAAAGTTCACTCACGGTTATAACTTCATTTGATACCACCTGATGAGTCCACGGGTAGATTGACGTTGCGTCACGTCACGCACGTCCCACACCTCCAGGTCCAGAGTTCACCCTGCTGCTGATTCCTGACGATGCAGATGTCGTTCACCCGGCACCGTCTGCAGTAGCTCGCTTCTCGCGCTGCTGCTGCTGCTCCCAGAGTTGCTGCTGATTGTCACCGCCGCTGATGCTGATGCCACTAGCACTTCACTGATGCTATGAGCTTGGTCAGTTATCGCAAGCGATCCACTTGCCCGACCAAGGTTGATACCCAAAAACACATCCGATCCGGCTCGAAGGACCATATGAACAACCCGTTTACTAGGCGTCACAACAAACTTTCACAGAAAGACACTTCTGCAGCACTCTTTACTTTAGCGGGGTGAAGATAATGATATTAAAACAATATAAATACTTTCAACCGTGTATTGAGCTCATTTTCGCTTGACAATCATTTTGACCTAAGTAAATCCACTACGCATCTTGTCACCGCGATTCAGAAAAGTGACGTAACGGTACAACGCCATCTATCGGCACAAAACTAAACAATTTTCTCAAACACCATTAATGCGAAACGTTTTTACTATCAGGAAAATGCACGCTGGGCTATCATAGACTCCAGTTTGCACAAAGCACGTAGGTCGGCAAGTATTATGTGACGTGTATGTATTAATACCTTCTTGATTAGGTCTAAATTAATTTTCCCTTGTGATAATTAATTTTCATGGACTTTATACATTTTATTTGATTAGGAGTTAACTAGGCACACAAACAAACAATAAATCCATATCAACAAACTGCATCTTATGAGCATTTAGCGTTCATGTCTATTTAGTAACTATGGTACCAGACGTTTTTCTACTAAGGCGTATGCCTATTTAGTAACTATGGCGTTTTAATATCAAGACGATTTGCTACTACAGTATTTTGAATTACGACATTTTAAGATCCAGACGTTTTGCTACTAAGGCGTGTTAGCGTTAATGTTTATTTAGCGTTAATGGCGATTTAATATTAAGACGTTCAAGGCGATATGATCATTTTGCAACGTGGATATTCTGATAATGACCCTTCCAAACTACCTAGGGGCCATTAAAGTGGATGGTGATTACGTCAGCAGTTTTTATTTTTCTACTTTTTCGGATTTTCTACAAAATTTTGTCAATTTTTGTTTAGCTTGAAAACGAAACGCATATAACTGTTGTAAATGGAAACCAGAACACATTGTAATATGCATGTATCGATGTTTACGTAAGCATGAGAGAGGCGGGGGGGGGGGGGGTGTAAGAGCATTGCTTACTCTTGCTGACGAGAGGGAGGCGGGGGTTAATAATTGAAAAAATCTGCTTGCGTAATACTTGAACGGCCCGCCACAACACTCCACTTGATCATATTTTTTTTTTTAAATAGTAGGTATACACTTTTTTATGAATGTACATAATATGTTTCACAACATGACATTTGTTGTGTTTTCAGACAGAATGTAGTATACGAAATAATCCAGGCAGTATTTATGCGTTTGATTTTGGTACAGTTAGAAGAAAACCAAAGAAAGTGGAGAAAACTTACAAAAAAGTAAGCGAAGTACCGAATATTCCTCGTGTTTCATTTGTTACTGGAAGTAGACTACAGACAGTAGACTTTGGATGACTGGCTGGTATTTGATATAACATTAATAACTATATTATGTACTTGAATGATAAGAATATTTAAAACAATTTTGAGAATTAATTAATTTTTGAACATGCTTTGATGATTTACAATAATCTAAACACATTAAGAATAATATTTATAAAATATTCATTAGTGAATATCAATCTATTCAAACACTTTTGTTTATTTGGTCCCGCATTGTCTTACAAACAAGGAAAGACCAAATTGTAAGCAGTGCACGTTTGGTATTGTTTGTATTGACAGTAAATAATGCTTTTTTTTAACATTTTATTCTATTAGTTGGGTAAGGTCTCGCATAAGAAACGCTGACTTAAAAGTTGTACATCAGTTGTATTGAATTTATTCTCCCTTCTTTATCATTTCTCTACTCACAAACAGCCGTTTATACAATTTTATGTGATAGACAAATACACTGTGATTTCATTTTGTAAATATAGTATATAAAACTCTAGAAAGATAAAATATCGAGTTTGGCAAGAATTCATAATAAATAAAAAACATAAATACTTCTACATAGTATTATATACAGGATTTGAACATCTATTATTCGACCGATTCAAGTTGAGCCTAGTCAACGGATGGGTCTTCCCATGTTGCAATTGTTTTTTAGTTTGAGCTTTCGACATCACAGTTGATACCACTTCGCCGTAGTCGAGCGGCGCCAGCGACACGACCGTGGGCGCGGGCGGCGGCCGCTCCGCCGCGCCGCGCACCGCGCACTGCGAGCTGCGAGCGCGCGCCTCGCCCTCCACCGTCAGCTTGCACTTCTTGGAGCCCTCGGCCGCCCGACCGCGCCGCGCCTCGCAGCCCGACTCGCAGCGCGCGCGGCCCGGGCGGTCGTACCGGTCCACCAACACCTTCACGGACAGGTCTTCGCCGGAGGGCGGCGAGGCCGGCGGCCGGTCGCGACTGTCGGCGGGCGCCGAGCGGCGCGAGTCGCTGCGGCGGAGCGAGTCGCTCTCGGAGCGCGCCTCGAATTCCTTCTTGAGGTTGCTGACGAGCCCGGCGGCGGGCTCGGGCGCGGGCGCGGCGCGCGGCAGGTCGCCGTGCGAGGCGCAGGCGGCGCGGCGGCGGCGCAGGCCGGCGCGCAGCCACGTGTCGGCGGGCGCGGACGCGGAGAGGCGGCCGCTCCACGTGGACGCGCCGCGGTCGCGCGCCCGCTCCATGCGCGCGGCGGCGCTGGCGAGCTCCTTCAATATGGCACACGTTTCGTTGAATTTCCGCTCGTTGTCCGCGCGCCGGGCGCCTGCGCGCGTTTCGCTATGCTCGGTGATGATGCCGAGGTCGGAGGTCGGTTTCTGCGGCGCGGGCCCCGGCTCGTCCGATTTGTCGTCCTCCTTGCGCGCTCGTTCATCGCGCTCCTTGCGCTTGAAGTCATCGCGCGGCGCGGGCGCGATCTTGGGCACGCGCGTGTCGTAGGAGCCCCAGGAGGAGTGGCGCGACAGGTCCAGTACGACGGCGCTGTCGGACGAGCTCCACGAGCTCTGTCTGCTCGACGGCGGCGCGTCGTCGTCGGCGGCTCTTCTGTCGTCGCTATCTAAATTCGAACGTTCCACGGAATTCGCGAAAGTGTCACTAGTTGTCACTTTATTAGTCTTCACGTCTATAATTCCACTATCACTTTTCACTATATTATCACTATTACCAACAGTCCTGTTCTCGTCGCCTCTCGGCCACGAAGCCTCCCCCGGGTCCCAAGTGTGTATTTTATCGACTTCGAAATTTGTTTGAGGATATTTGTGACTTAGATTTTTTGATGGAGAGGCTTGCAATGGCTTGTTCGGTACCTCAGATTGATTTATCATACTAGCAGGTGTCTCTAAAGGTTTGCTGTTTTGGGTTTCATTTAGACTACCAAAAATTAATCTTTGGTATCTCCTAGTAAAATCTTTCCGATCAGTGGAGCCAGCGTTCTCTATCTCGTTGACGATGTGCTTGACAGACGGCGCGCCCTCCTCCTTCAGGCGCATGATCTGGTTGGGCGACACGCTGTAGCTGCCACCCGCGCACGGCATGAGCATGTGGCGCGTCTCGCACAGCTGCTCCAGCGACACGGACGTGGGCGGCGAGGCGCGCGGCGCGGCTGCGCGTGCGCAGTCGGGCGACCAGGAGCGCGGCCGGCCCGAGTACGAGCCCGTCAGCGCCAGCACCAGCGGTGTCGGCTCCATCACTTTGCTTTCGGCTTTTGATGCATTTTTTGGAGATTTCAGATTAGTTTCAGATTTAGACCGCTGTAACTTCTCTTTATTTTTCATCGCATCGAGTATACCTTGGTATGTCTCGAGTTGGTTCAAAAAATTCGTATTCGGTTTAATACAGCTCCGTTTTGCTTTAACGTGTTTGAGAGCTTTCTCGAAATTCCAGTTGAATGCTTTCATGGCATACGCGATCACTACTGAAGCTGATCTACTGATGCCCATTTTGCAATGAACGAGAACTTTTGATCCTTCGTTTCTTGCTTTGTTTATATATTTGTAAGTGTTATCCCAGTGCTTCAACAGATCAGTCTTCTCATCGTCATAAACTCTAATGTTAAGATAGTCGAACATACCAGGAAAAAAGTTGTCAATCTCTCTCGTCACGTTCAATATGTGCCGCACCCTAAAATTAACAACCATTTATTAGTTACGTACTGGAAACGCAGATTTGTATGATATTATTTGCCTATTACATATCTAAGGGCAATAATATATATAATTAATTTTGCCATAGTGTCCTCCTGCTTGGTCTACGTCATGCTAATAAAGTATGAGTGTAATAAATAATCTTATGAGTGTGTAGTTAAAAATGTAAAAGTTTATGTACCTAAGTTAAAAGATATAACTTATCGTATGATATTGATAACATACCCATTGCGTTGCAATTCCTCAAGATTACTCGCGTTCCATTCGGAGCCGAGGTAGACATGATCGAAAATCTCGGTGGGCGCATCCATCTGGCCCAGTATGGTGAGCATCTCTTGGTCGATGAAAGACTTGTACTCTGCGAGATCCATGTCAAGTTCCTCCTCCAGCCGCCCTCGAATAGCTTTGCTAGTCACCTCGTCCAAGTCCACGCTCATCATGATTTCTTTCAATGTGCAGCGTATTACACGTTCAGTTTCATCCCTCTCTCGAGGCCTATAAAATCAAAAATAAGTAAGAACATCATATAAGTTATGGGCCTCTCTACAATTCATGGTCACATACGATGGAAATATGCCACATATTTTTTTTTACTAGCAACATCGATATTAAACAATCTGCCAAGGGTATTTTTTCCTGCGTGCTTGGGCCAAATAGCAGGATAAAAAAAATAATTATAATTAGTTAATGTTGTTCAATTGTATGTATGCGTATGGGTTTGTATCTCTACGCAGAAACTACTAAGAAACTTAATGGCAGCAGTGAATTGAACAGATGGATACATGTACATATTCTTTTTGTTTTTAAACTACGTAACGGATTTTGATGCAGTTGTCGCTATCATTCAGAGAATTTATTCCGGAAGGTTTATATGTATTATATGAATCATATTGATATGAATCTTACATATAATAGAGCAATCTCGATGTTTTGTTAAGTCGTAAAAACCATGCGAAGCAAGGACGGGTTGCTAGTTATTATGTAAACACGGAGATGTCAGCCCTATAACGGTTCATCTTTGCATGCTAGTAACGTGTTTTAATTAACGCATTGACGTGCGTTCGATCCTTTTTTAGGCCAATAAACTAGGTCTAGGTAGAACACGCTTCATCATTATTATAAACAAACATATTTTGGGAAGGTAGTAGTTTCAAGTTATTCAAAGGCCATTTTTTGTGAGCTACGCAAGGACGATAATCTAATTACAGACACACGTATATAAATTCACGCCTTTTCCTCATGGGAGTTGGCAGACAGAAGCGTCAATGGTTAAGTTTATTCAAGATTCTTCAATGGTTAAGTAGGGTAAAACGGGTTAAAAGAAGTTGTAAACACACTTGAGTCTCAGTGAATCGGGAGAGGGTGGGCGGCGGGACTCGATGCAGTCCATGGCATGCCACTCGTTGAGACAAGAGCGGTCCGAGTCCACGTGACTCTCATAGAAGGAGCACCACGCGTGCGACGCGCCGCCCGCGAAGTGGTTCATCTGCCGCGCTTGCGCACTCGCACGGTGCAGAGTTTGTAGTGCTGACCTGCAAACATTAACATTATGCATCAACGCTGCAAAACAATATCCTGTAAGCAATATGCAACACTTTCTTTTGTTAAAGCGATGGATATTTTTTACATGATCGATTTAGTACTGTCATGAAATCAATCCCTTTGTTAAAGATTTAAACAAGTACTAGACGTACAGTAGGTACTGTGGTTTAGTAATATGATGACGTACCTATAAGCTAACGAAGTAACATACTATGAATTATTCTGTTATTGAAATGTAACTGTAGCTCAGCTCATACTCACCACATGGCCTGTACTGATACCGGCTTGAATATGTGTTGTTGATTGCACACACATACACTGAATCCTCTGTGGACAATGCATCCCTAATTAGTTATTGTTCTGGGCTTAGTAAAAGTATATTCAGCGAGGAAAACTGCTCCGTGCGATTACGGTCAGTGAATTGAGTACTGAGACTCGACTTTATTTACGGATGGTATGAGAAATGTAATTAATATGATACATGCTACTGATAGTAGTTATATGAAGATGTCGACGAAAAAATGTGAAAAAGCAACGTACCCATCGCCATCCAGCTTAATGGAGGTGTCAGCGAGGACGCGCAGCACGAGGCCGACGGAGGTGCGCTCATTGCAGTCGATGCCGAGCAACGCCGCCTCGTTGCTGCGGCACACCACTACCAGGTACCGGGTGCGACCTGCGTGAGCGCTCTCCAGTTTCACCGCCTAATGATAAATAAACCATGTTTTCTTACTTATTAATTCCATTAATATAGCCTAGCTTCGATAATTCTACGCATTTAAGGCTACTTACGCACTGAACGTGGCCTACTCAGTGCCCAAATATCTTAGTAAAATGCCTAGCTCTTCAATAAAATGTCAAACGTTATTGAGTTCTCAGGACTGATAGATAACACACTTGGTTCCATGCTTCCAGGCGTTCAGCAAGCATCGTACGAGTGCGAACGTAGCCTTGTAAGTATGCTGTGCTAGTACCATTTTGAGCGTTTCCTCGGGACGCAGCAAGTAGAACATGGACTGCAGGTGATGTTGGATGTCGGGCTGAGGAAGCACGCGCGCCGGCGATCGCCACGGGTTCGTACAGCCGCGCTCTGCACTGCCCAGCACCACTGCTGCACCCTTGTTTGCGAAGTAGCACTCATTGAGACTAAAACAATACATAACATTCGTTTTATAAAGATATGCAACACGCGTGTTTTTATTACTCCAGTTAGTAATCAGAGATAGGCACACCCAAAGTTTGGCGATGACAGTATTTCACCTCTATCTGATAATAAACGGAAGACTGATCCTTTTAAGGGCTCTGACGGAAACACCTGAACCCCCCCAAGTTGAAATCTTACTTCGGCAAAGTGAAACTTTGTTTTAAATTAATTAATTTAGCTAACACAAAGTTCTTAAATATACAAGTACAATGGTATGAAATGATCACTAACAGAAGACTTAAGACATTAAGCAGCGGGTCCCAAACCAGGCACACCCTGTACCTTGGTGACCCAAACACTACACAAAGTTTCAAATAAGTCATTCATTCATTATTTACCTTAGAACTGGTCAAGTTACTGAACATCATACCTAAAAGCCATTCAATCAAAGCCCTTGAGTAAATTAAATTTCCACGTGACTCAACTTCGGCCGAGGCCTTGAATTTCTAATTCTAACAATTTCAAGTTCCTAAAACTAAATTTAAAATATGTAATAACCTAAATACATAATTGAATTATTATAAGTAGCCAAGAAGTCAACATTACTAACATTGTTCTCGATTAAATAATATAAACATTTGTTTATCTTGTAATAAAACAGCGTACCTTGATGATAATTACTTTTAAAACATAATGCAACCGTGAAATGTATGAATGACGCCATTTTTATTAGTAAAGTTGTTGCAATTCGTTTTGCGGGCGGCGCATTTAACCTCCCTTTCACTGGCGCGGGCGCAGGCAGAACACTGCACCTCGCGGGTCGGGCGCTGCCATCGCCGCGCTGGCTGGCTGGCGGGCTTGCCTCGACGCTTCATTCTCATTACTTATTATACGTACATAATACTTGATTACTCATTCATATATTTGGTTTATTTCATTTACTAAAGCTTTATCTGCGTGGATAATACTATTGTGTATATGAACACTCGTAAGAAAATTTACGCATTTATGCATTATGTATTTCCAGTTCAGGATAGGTATTTAACGGTAGGTAGTTATTTATTACCTTGTAGGTTACTAATTTTGTTCCTGTTTAGTTTGAAGTTCTTACCGTAGGCCGATAAAAATAACTCATTGTTACAAATAGCGCAATTACAGCACTGGCATTTTATCTTCATAATGATAGAGTGCCTTTCAAAAAGGTAAGTGTTTATACCAAGCGTATATTTATTATGATGAGGTCAACCAAAAATAGCTCCACGGGAAACGACGTCTTTATTACTAAACATGGGAGGATGAACTTTGTAACGCTAATAATAGAGAGAAAAATAGTTTCACGATGGATAGTAAGCAACGAACTGAATGTTGACTTGCATTAAGGCGGCAAGGGCGGTTTCTCTCAAGGTTCATTAAAAATAGCGCTAGTCGGAGCGTTGCCAAAACGTTGCGTTGCCCGCCCATACTATACGTAGACATGAGCGTGAGCGCTGCGGCCGCCCATCGCGCTCCGTCAAGCTCACCCAATTCGGAACACGCCACACCGCGTCTTTTGTTAGTAACCGTAACCACATGGCATCCACAAAGATCGGAAATACTTTAGTTCATATGACGCAATTTACTGTCTTCTCTTTTCAGTTTTACTAACTTACCTTTAATTACATTAGGTAATTGTAGAATTTAGATGATAATTGCGCATTTGGAAAACTTGCTAGAACTAGAGGATCAGAATGTGGACTCTGTGTGAATAACTCTTCAATAATTGTTTCTAAGTCAATATAAGGTGTAAGTGTAATATACATACAGTATGTTAACTAACAGAGGGCGTTCCCGTCAACCCGCAATAGTATAGCATCCATACATGCTAAAAAAAATATTACCATTCGAAAATAAAATGTTTTTATTTTTTTTTATATTAAAATATTCACTAAAAATCGTAAATTGATACTCTATTTATTTAATTAATTCTAATTTATTTAATTAAATAAATTCCGACATTGCTGTCCTTCAAGTACGCGTGTACAGAGTGTTTCTTTAACGTATCAATTTACGATTTTTAGTGAATATTTTAATATAAAAAAAATAAAAACATTTTATTTTCGAATGGTAATATTTTTTTTAGCATGTATGGACGCTATACTATTGCGGGTTAACGGGAACGCCCTCTGTTAGTTAACATACTGTATAATATAGTTTATCTCTGTATTAAAACCTTTTTACCTGACAACGGCGAAGCAAAAAGGAGGGTTATGATTTTGACCGGTATGGATGTTTGTATGTTCATCTGTTTCCTCATAACTTCCAAACTGATTGTCATAATTTGACAAATGAGGTATCGTTGGAAGCGATCGTCCGCTAGTTAGGCTGAGGCTACATTAGGCCGCGACGCGACCTGCGACACATGAGCGATTAAAACAAGTAAATTAATGCTCACGTATATGGCTACACCGTACATCAAATATTACTAGCGATCTTTGATTTCTTTATGCGATAGGAACAACATTACTGAAATCACGGCATCGGCTACATCAACATGAGCGAAATTGAAGCGAATTTATTAGAAAATTGCTTTTTTTTTCGCTTGTAATGTAGCCATACCATGTTTTTCTCGTTTCGCTCTTCCAGTCGTATCGCAAATCGCTGCCTACTGTATCCTCAGCCTCAGAGGCTATGTGATGTGTTACATTAAATTGAATATCGTCGTTGCGACTGCAAAAGTCGCTATGTGTTTTTAGTGAACTTATTTGAGCTATATGAATTATAACATTTAGCGTGTTTATACGGAACTTTTGATGTATGAATATCACATAGCTACATTCCTTAAAGGCTCCTACAAACAAGCGCGACGCGGGACGCGAATCGCGCGCGACACAAAGGCACCGCTCGTTGCGCGACATGCGGTGCCTTTGTGTCGCGTGTCGAGTCGCACCTGTTTGAAGGAGCCTTAACTCTATTAATATTGCACTTATCATTATCACATAGCTGTTTATACAGTATGTGTGTATTGAAATAACAATTAAAACTGCATAAAGAACCGAAAATAACTAAATAATACATAGCGGCTTTTGCACGCGCAACGACGATATGGCGTCCTCTAGCGGACATAAAGTAAGTAAAAAAACGGCTCTGCAAATACTTTATCTCGAAATTATAACCCCAAAATAATTTAAATAAAAAATAAATTAAAAAACTAAAACCTGACTACCTACTGAAAAATTCCGCTCTAAAAAGGATGAAAAAAAAAAGTTTAATGCTAAAACCCGACTACTGAAAAGGATGATACAAGAAAGTACCTTCTCGTGGTCGCATGCCGCTGTACTAACTTATAAGCTATGGTAGCATACGACCACGGGAAGGTACTTTCATGTTTCATCCTTTTCAGTAGTCGGGTTTTAGCTTTTAAACTATTTTTTCCAAAGAAGTTTACCTAATTACTCTAGATAGTTTATAAGATTGTCTATTTACCGTTCTACCATTGCAAAAACAACTTATTACTGGAATTAACAGTGGTCTTTTAAAAATTTAAACATGGAATGGAACCTTTTTTAAATTTTTTAAAGACTATTATGACAAACTTATCCAGAAGTAAGTAGATGGAATTAACGATGTTCTCGGCATCAGTCGGGATGGCCGACAGATCAGCCGTACATAATCAGCCTATACTGTCCCCACTGCTGGGACACAGACCTCCTCTCTGTGAGAGGAATGGGCCGTAATCCACCACGCGGGCCCAGTGCGGGTTGGTAGATGTCACATGTCTTCGAATTTTTGGTTCTAGGACATGCCGGTTTCCTCACGATGTTTTCTTTCACCGTTTTTGAGAGCAATGGTAATGAAATAAATTAACACAAAGTAAAGGCTCGTACACACAGGCGCGACGCGTCACGCGACACAAAGGCACCGCAAGTCGCGCAACAAGCGGTGCCTTTGTATCGCGCGCGATTCGCGTCGCGCGTCGCGCCTGTTTGCAGGAGCCTTAAAGCGCCTGCCTGGGTCCGAACCCACGACCTACAACTCGTAAGTGGGGTCCGTTACCACTGGGCCACCACAGCTTTCAGATCTGCCGTACCTACAATCATTTTCCTGCTATCATTTTCTATTGCTAAAAATTGATGGTGCTTGCTATTCGTTCTGAATAGCTCCATCTCTCTCTGTCACCCTGAAAATATGATGGCTCTCACTAACGTCATAGTAATAGTACGGCCCCCACTGAAAATAGAAAACATAACCATTCATAAAATGAATGAATGTTATATTTTTATTATTATCGATATAGTGGCAAATTATATAGGGTGGAAAGTTCATAGTATACAGTATGTTAACTAACAGAGGGCGTTCCCGTTAACCCGCAATAGTATAGCATCCATACATACTCTATTATTATTTAATTAATTCTAATTTATTTAATTAAATAAATTCCGACATTGCTGTCCTGCAAGTACGCGTGTACAGAGTGTTTCTTTAACGTATCAATTTACGATTTTTAGTGAATATTTTAATATAAAAAAAATAAAAACATTTTATTTTCGAATGGTAATATTTTTTTTAGCATGTATGGATGCTATACTATTGCGGGTTAACGGGAACGCCCTCTGTTAGTTAACATACTGTATATTGAAGTTTGCAATATTTACCCGAAGCAAACATTCATTTATTTTTAAAAGTACATATGTGTTACGCCTGTTTGGTGTTAAGTACATAAAATGTAGATTAAAAATAAAATTAGTTACCTGCACAGAAAACTGTTTTGACTGTAGGTACTATAATTTTCTGTTACTCACAAACACAGTCTTATTACAACCTGTCATAACACCAAGTGTAAAACACCATCATAATTTATTAAACTGCTATGCAGGTTCACTGGTAAAAAGCACTTTGTATCATGTATAAAAATATCACACACTGGCTAATCTACTGATTAGCTCTTTCATGTGTACATGAGTTTAAATGATTTTCGCAAATTAACGATACCATATCTAAGTCTGAGATTATTTTTAAAATTCAATGAGGTGTTTGCCATAAAATGTTGAATTAGGACTCGTGTAGGTAATGGCCATGACGACTAATGATATGAATGTGAAAAGAAGGACGTTGATGAAATGGATGAGGCGTCTTTAGAGTTCCGTAGCCAAATGGCAAAAACGGAACCCTTATAATTTCGTCATGTCCATCCGTCCGGATGTCACACACACAGCTGACACCGTCATTTTACTCGGAGACTCTTTGCACTATATCGATGAATATTGAAAAGAAGGTGTATACTGTGCACCGCTAAACAATGGTGTAGAGGCATTCGCCATGCATGAAACCGAGGAATGAAAAAAAATCAATGGACATACTTAAACGTATTTGGTATAGCTGGATCCCATAATTAAAAATATTATGACGTTTCTTAGCACTTTGCTATTTAAATAAATAGTTTTTAAGAAATATTTTCGGTTACAACCGCAAAAATAACAGGTTACAATAGTTTTTTTCGAATAAAATTATGAAAGACAAACCTATTTGTAAAAATAGGTTTTTATTTCATTATTTCACGTACATTAAAGGGTTCCGTAATTGGGATCAATATTTACACAAGCACAATATTGATTTCGTTCGTACGTGGGCCAAAACGCACTGGCATAATTCTGTATTGTCAAGCAAGCTGTAAGTGATCTCTAATCCAGCCTTCAACTTGGTTTCATTATTCAGAGTGGGCAACGATCTCTATGATGGTGAGATTATGGTCAATAAGCGGGATGTGCTACGGTAGCCCGCGAAATACCATTTTTTTAAAGTTTTTGCAATTTGCAGGTCAGCGGGGTAATTGCGTAACACACTATCAGTAGCAATAGCTTTAATTTGACAGTTCAAAAATATTCATTGCGTTTTTTACTTTGCTGAGCAGACAAATTTTTCGAACTTAAGAAGTAATGGATTAGCAATATCCTTCAAAATTATTCAGATAGAGACGCAATTAGGGTGCTGGTTGTATATTAATCAAAATATAATTCAAACCGTACCTAACAAATATTTATTTACAGAATTATATTCAGCAGAATATAATTCTGTAAATAGCTAGAAAATATTTATTAAGTATCATTTACTTGTTACATGCACCGAGTTTTATGCACTAGGTACAATAGATTACAATTATTCTTCTAACGTCGCCGCGTCGTCGTCGTTCTCACTACGATAAAAAGTTTATGCCATGGTGAAAAGATAAGCAAGTAAGTTAGATTGGTATTGGGGACTGACCGCCCAGATATTAAAATGATAACGATGTCAACGTTTTGCGAACATTGCAGTGATAAAGACAGAATCGCTGCAGGAGCTTAGCGCCATAACCTATTCTGCCGTACTTACAATAAGTGCAATAACTCGGATTTTGGGCTTTAAAAAGTTACATACATATCCGTAATCAGCAAAATTTCTGCAATTTGTAGAACTTTCTATAACATGCCGATAAAAGTTTTCGGACACGTGAAACGGGTCGATAAAGATGCGAAATTTATTTCTTGTTAAATCTCTTTCTACCTAGTTCACTCGAATATAGGTACGTCTGGTGCAAGCCCTGAGCCCCAATGACCATAGGTTCAACGAAGGGTTTGGATCTATGTATACCAAAATTGAAAGATTTTCAATGGTGTCCAACTGACCACATTTAATTTCTGTAAGACAGGAAGTACTGATCGAAAAGCTTAGTTTATTTTAAACTAGTTTCGCCTGCGGCTTTGCCCGCGAGGTATGTCGATTAAAACTATCCTATGTCCTTCCCCGGGATGTAATATCTCTCCGCCAAATTTTATCGAAATCTGTTCAGTGGTTTAGGCGTGAAAAGGTAACATACAGACAGACAGAGTCACTTTCGCATTTATAATATTATTAGTATGGATGTGGCCCAGGGCAGTTGTAGTCTTCTATTAGTCAAGGTTTGTCCGACGTCAACATAATATTCTGAAACAGTTTCGAGATCACTGTCGTTGACGACAACAGGTTTGGTAGTATCATTGTCTTTTGAACCTGAGTAACCTTGATACCAGAGTAGAAAAACATCTGTTGCAAGCCTTTGAATTACCTAGCCATTATAATGACAGTATTATTTAAAAAAATACTGAAGTGTGGGGAAACAGGGTGATCCGTTGAGACGTGTCAGTAGCAGTACTTAAGGAAAAATCTGAAACTAATATACAGATAGAGATAGTTCTAAGGAACCATGTCGTTGATTTTGAAGTTAAGAAAAACTGCATTCAATTCTAATCTCAACGGATCACCAGTTTAATAATGTAGCTTCTTTTCTGCACCAGTAACGTAAACATACCGCCCAATGCGTTGGAGACCCATTTCCAGGATATCGCATGCCGTTTTCACGTCTCAAAATGCTTAAGATTAGGATTAAGGCCAGGACTCTCGGAAATCTCGGAATCGACCTATTTTTGATTCAACATTAAACAATCAAATATTCTTTGTTTTAATCTGAAAAAAATATATGGCATAGTTTAACTAACATTCTTGATTATTCTATGGTTCAAAACACGATATTTACAACTTCACTCGATCATAAAAAATCGCAAACAAATCGAAAACAGCGAATTTTTTAATCGTTTTTCAAGTCGTATTTGAAGTAGACTTAACTTTTACTCGCAAAAAATATATCAAAAAATAGGCAATGATGTATAGTAGAACATTCTACGGTTAATTTTTTTCAAAACTGATTTTTATTGTCTTAACAAAATATAATCTAAAAAGGCGGCCTGCGCGCTTCACTTCAGTAGCCCGCCGGGCGTTACCGAGGTAGGACCTGTGTCGCTTTTGCTGGCTCGCCGCGTTCCCGCTAATCGATCGAAATATACGTTATATTATTGTTAATTTCCGTGTTTGTGTATTAGTTTCAAAAATCAGTCTGTAAATATTGTTTAGGTTCTAGTATTAATAATTAAACTAAATATTAGTTTGTTATAATATAGTTGTAATATATAATGATAATTAAGCTCAGCGAGTTCATTCGAACTGCGCTTTCGCGGCATTTGCCACGCGAGGACGGAGGTAACGCTAAATGCCTACTACGCTCGAAGATCCTGGCCTTAAGAGGGTCATTGCCGTGACCGCCAATGCGTGGCTTTTCTAGGCGCCATAATTATATTTTTGTGAACCCAGCTTACTCTAATAGCTGAAATTCATGGAATTTCATGTTATAAAAGCTTCCTTTATGATATACTAGGAGCGCCCCGCGGTTTCACCCGTGTAAGTTTCGATCCCGTGGAAATATCGGGATAAAAGTATCCTATGTGTTAATCCAGGAAATGGTTAATCTATGTGCCAATTTTCATCCAAATCTGTTCAACGGTTTACGCGTGATTGAGTAACAAACATCCAAACATCTTCACAAACTTATAATATTAGTAGGATTGGTGCGCAATTAATTACTAATTGGCTACTTCTGACACATTAGAAATTTGGGTGAAGCTAACATATTCAGAGCCGTTGAAAACCCAAAATCGAAAAATATACTACTAAGTTAGATACAGTAGTATTTTTACCTGATCAAATAATATTGCCGCGCCAGGTTTATAATGGACCAAATTACTTTAAATTATGAAACGACGCCTTCGTTTTCCTGTTTACTTCCATGGTAATAATGACATAAATGCTATTATAAGTATCAAACATTCCAATATAATACACACAAAGGACATTATTATTATTTAGACTTCTTTTATATGTGTAGGCCAATGACATTGGTCCCAGTGGGTACATAATCAACACGACTTTAGTTCTCTTCGAAAATTCATATTTTAAGAGCACCATGTACTTAATATCCAAATCGCACATTTTGATAATTACCTGAATGCAACCATTTCTTAATCCAAATATAAAATAAAACTAAATAATTGGAACACAAATCTTATGTCACTCAAGATAGCACTGGCACGCAAGCTACATTTCAATTTTTTTGTTAAGGATATGTAAGTACATTAAGAATAATTTGTCTGCGTATTTTAGCCAACCATGGCCAGGATCCCGGTACGCGCACCATCCAACACATCCCGTACGACAATAAAGTGCGTGCGCAACGCAACAACGAGTCCACTCCACGAACGACGTCACAACACTCATAGCTTCCTTCTGAACTGAGCACAAACTACCGCTTAAATATAGAAACGGCGCAGAACAGGAACACGAGGCGATCGGGAAAGGAACACGCAGTGCTTTATCCTACGCGAACCATATTGTTGCATTAATAAGGAAGATCTTTCTTTATTAAGTTTCAACCTTAAAGTAATCGAATCGAATGCAGTAAACTATTAATTACATACCGTGACTATACAATGACTTTGTCTATGGATATATAAATTGTTAGACTACACGTAGAAACAAAACAAGCTACAGACAACTATAATATAGCTAAAGCTATACTAACGACCAACGTGCACTCAACAATTTTAGTAAGGTCAAACTCAAACACTAAGATCTACTTTCAGATTTTTGTCCTTGATATTTAATTATGTAAAGGTGAGTTAGCACTCGCGAAATTACAAACCAAGTCCCTTCTCTCAACCTTTAAGGATACCCATTGAATAAGAATATTCTTCTAAATGAAATGCTTACACATCGAGAAAATATGTAAATCAGTTCAGGTCACATCTTAATAATTTAAATCAATCATTTAAAACGGCATATTGCCGTCTACTAGTTACTACTTCAATTCAATTCAAATTATTTATTGTGGTACACAGGTAAAAATATGGTGTTACAGTTTATGAAGTGAAGTACATCTATGAACCGCCTTTAGGCATACAATAGTTAAAGACTAGCAACATTATAGTAGTAGTCAATAACTCAATAGTTTAGTATTAATTAATATATTAGTAACTAGCGACCCGCCCCGGCTTCGCACGGAAACATTATTATTATATATATATAAACCTTCCTCTTGAATCACTCTATCTATTAAAAAAAAACCGCATCAAAATCCGTTGCGTAGTTTCAAAGATTTAAGCATACAAAGGGACATAGGGACAGAGAAAGCGACTTTGTTTTATACTATGTAGTGATAATAATCATCAATAATTAAAAAATATGTCACTAATTTTATAGTAATTAATTTAATATTAATTTTCCAATTTCTTATTAATTAAGTCACTCACTGAGTAGAAATTCTTTTCCCTTAACCATACTTTAAGACACTTGGCAAATTTATGCGTGGGCAAGATTTTAATACTGTCAGGTATAGCATTAAAAATACATATACGCACACACATTGCATAACTGTTTTTACTGTATAGCGCTGTCCATGGAATTATGGGCAAAACTATTCTATTCCTGTGCCTAGTGCTTTTTGAAAATATTTCATGGTGTTTCTTAAATAACTCTGGGTGCATTCTAACAAATTTAGCGCATTCAAAGATGTAAAGACATGGAAGGGTTAATATCTTACCATGTCTTTACATCTTTGAATGCGCTAAATTTGTTAGAATGCACCCAGAGTTACTTTAGTACTGAAGTACGTATGTCCAAATTTACTACGAGCTTCTTCCTAAAATTGTGAATCATCAAAAGCAGCTGAACTGGCATGGCAGACACTCACTTATTTGAATTAAAGCATCTTTGGACCTTGCCAGTCTCGACGTTAGCCGGAACTGACAATACAAAATTTCTCAAGAATATAAAAGTACTAGCTTCTCTCCGCGACTTCGTCTGCGTAAAATTTCTTGTTCCCCCGACCCACCCCGTCGCATCGCATCGCTCTATTCCTTCGTTTTCGCTTAGCGTTCTTTCTGAATTTTATTATGTTTTTGCTCGGCTTCTAAGGGTCTTAGCGTGATGTTATAGCCTTCGTCAAGAATTGGGCTAACAAATGCATAAATATATTTTCAAATCCGACTGGTAGTTTCAGAGATTAGCTCGTACAAACAAACTTATTAGCTTTATTATTAGTATAGATAAAAACCTTTTAGATTATAATAACAAATAAGCGTCGCTCATCATCATTATTATGCTGTCAAAACAGTGTTTTTAGGGTTCCGTACCTCAAAAGGAAAAACGGAACCCTTATACGATCACTTTGTTGTTGTTGCCCGTCTGTCTGTCTGTCAAGACCCCGTTATCTCGGGAACGCGTGGAGGCATCGAGTTGAAATTAAATATATATATATATTTCGACACTCTCAAAGGAATCAAAATGTATAGGGTAATACCCGTTGACCTAGAATAATGAAATTTGGCAAGAAGCAAGGTCATGTATCACAAGTAAAGGAAAAAATCCGAAAGCCGTAAAATTTGTAGTTAAATAAAAATAATGCCGTGATAAACTACATATTTACATACCCACAAATTTGTACGGAACCCTCGGTGCGCGAGTTCGTCTCGCTCTTGACCGGCTTTTATGACATGCAGATCCTAGGTTTGGCATAAGTCCCTTGCCGGATCTGATCGTTATTAACTCAAAACAGAGTTCATGACTCTGTCGACCTTTCCTATCCCAAATTACCGTGCCTTCACTACATAGTATAAAACAAAGTCGCTTTCTCTGTCCCTATGTCCCTTTGTATGCTTAAATCTTTGAAACTACGCAACGGATTTTGATGCGGTTTTTTTTAATAGATAGAGTGATTCAAGAGGAAGGTTTATATGTATAATAATAATAATGTTTCCGTGCGAAGCCGGGGCGGGTCGCTAGTTATATCATAAAATAATAAAATTCACCCACCATACAACAGATTAATCAAGTTCTCATCCAGCCAGGGTAACTTGGTTGGGGGCCAGAATGCACAATTGTTCAGAGAGACGTTATTTCAACAACGATATCAAGTACAGATTAGGCTCCTACCTGTGTACTTCGGTGGAAGTAAACTGCCAAGACTGGCAGCAGAGCATAAATAAAATGCGAGCAGCGAGACATTAATAAACGGCAATAACAATAACGATTTTAAGTGTAAATAAAATCCATAAATTGATATCAATGCCTTAAAGAGATTTGTGCTCCGTAGCAAGACACCACTCATTTGCTCGCATTTCAGTTTTCGCTGGGTGCGCTTCACAATGGCAGGCACGAATACCATCAATCATGCGTGGATTCTGCCGGATGAAGTAATAGCTCGAGGCGATGTTGTCTTGGCGGTGTGTCTTGACGTCGCCAATGCCTTCTACACATTGCCCTGGAGTTGCAATAGGGAGGCACTTCTATATCATAGAGTGACAATGCAATGCCAAATTACCTCCACAGCATATTTTGGGGCCTATCTGACGCAGAGATACGTCATCTATCCGGGTTAAAAAGGATGGGGTCGGCGAGAGATGTCGTGCGCTGTTCCACACAGAGATCGGTTCTGGGGCCGCTCCTGTGGAACATCGGGTACGTTTGGGTGCTGCACGGTGCGCTTCTCCATAATGTCAGCGGTATCTGTGACGCCTACGACACGATGGTTACCGCACGGGGAAAGAAGCACAGGCAAGTGACCGTGTTGGGGACGGCTAGGGTCGCGCAAATCGTAGGTAGAATCCAACGATTTGGTCACCAGATTGCGTTGCAGAAATACGAGTTTTTTCTCCGGGACCCGGCCCTAACACCCGGACAACCCCATCCCACGATTCTGCGAAGTCCGGAAAGAGCGATGGCCGTCAGAGTAGCAGTTGATAACGGTATACGGTACGGTGTCCTTCGCCGCGGCGAGCCTTTTGGCCGGATCACTGATCTTGGCGATAAAATCCTCGCATCACCATGTATATCAGAAGTGCCGGGACGCGTTGGAGAGGAGCCAATACCTGATGACTCGTTATGTCGAGCTCGACATAACGAGTCATAACGACTAACGGAGCAAGGACCTTGCGGGGCTCGGCCCTGTGCTCCGCAAGGTCCTTGTGGTGGAATAAAGTACTACCGGGATTAAAAGTAAAGTGTCCTATCCAAGGTCTTGGGTTACCTGTGTGCCAAAGGACATCATCATTTTGGTCAAAATGTAAAAGTTGTAAAAGGTGCCATAATAACATAAATTACCAAGTTGAAAGATACTAGAATGAAAATGATTGTTTATAAATAACTAGCTTCAGCCCGCGGCTTTGCCCGCAAGGTATGTCGATTAAAACTATCCTATGTCCTTCTCCGGGATGCAATCTATATCTCTGCCAAATTTTAGCGAAATCCGTTCAGTGGTTTAGGGGTGAAAAGGTAACAGACAGACAGAGTTACTTTCGAATTTATAATATTAGTATGGACTGGCGGCCCGCCCTAGCTTCGCACGGGTCCAATTTTTTTTTCGAATTTACTATAGAAGTAATTATATACATTTATCGAATTTAAAAGGAAAACTATAACCTAAATAGACTCTAGAAGTCAACAAGTAATTATCAACAAAGTTATAAAATGTACTTGCATAAGTATAAATTTTGAATATACAACAACGGTTGCAAGGATCAAGCGGCATATAAGTGTGTGGTGTATTGTTGGATCCCATCATTAAAAAGACTATGATGTTTCTATAAGATCATATGCAAAAAAGGGTTGCATTATCTATGAAAATAGACATGTTACTAAAAGGTAGACAGACAGTCACCTGTAGATGCAACATTTATTATAGCCACATTAAATATTAAGATGATCATAGGCTGTATGATCATTGATCATCTTGAAAGTCCAAGGCTACTACTAATCATCAGAGATCAGTTGATCAATTTGCTTCTGATTTTTTGATTACTCACAAGAACTTCTTCTGTCCTCCACATTCTTTTTGTGTTATCCTCTGTTCATTGTTATTATGATTGATGCAGCACAGTACTCATTTAAGAGCTGCTAGTTAACTTGGTTCATGTAATCTCACTTTAAAAGACACACAGACATTTTGATATTCGCGAGTGCTTTGGTGCCCTATAAGTTTCAAAAAGTGAGATAATCATCAAAATATGTGATGTTAAAGAATGTATCTCTTGATTGTGCGGAGTTAGAAATTGGAATATTTTATCTGTCCAAGGGACCGCAGACTTTAATAGTTGATGTTAATTTCAAGTTTATATCTCTAGTAGTTCCTGACAATAATGGCCTTTACAGACAGACATGATGATTATAGGACTCCTTTTTCCGCACTTAGACTCCCATTCGGTCCATAGTGCATGGGGATTCTGGCTAACGGAGCCAGCCTAGCTCCGCCCAAAAGCACAGAAGCTTCCTGGGAGTTTCAAAGGCTTCGCAGAACGACCTCATTGTCCTGAGGATTTTTGTTTGTTACAGACAGACATAAAAATGCTCCTATATGGTTGTTTTTCCTTTTGATGAACTCCAAAAAGCATTAGTGTTTGCATCATATAAATTATCAAGTGTAGTTACGAGAAATATGAGATAATGAAGTAAAGTATAGAGTAAGGAACCATTATAAGCAATTTTTACTGTCTATTAACCTTCCCAAACCTTATCCCTGTACACTAGCTAATGTCCTGGTGGGATTATACAATTATACATATTTGGTTTTACGAAGAAGAAGAGAGTCAAAGTGAACACTGTTTTTTAGGACATAGCCTTTAAGTATACTATACTTAGCACAGATCTTCTAGAATTATGGGAACCACAATAAAAATATACATAACAAAGAAACTAACTAACCTAGCCACAAAATATATTGGATATACAAGTAGTTAAATAGTTCAGCCAGAAGGTTGTTTGGCAGTCAATATGTAAGAAATTCACTGACCCAAAATAATTTATGATTAATTGAGTACTTTAAGGATTACAACATTTATTATTCTATCTCTAATGGACAAACTGTTATGATTGCCATTAATGAGAATGTTTGATAACATAACATTACCTACCTCTTGCTGATACGGTTCCCAACATCGTCTTCAATATTATCACTTGATTTTTCTGTCTCATCCTTAAACAAAAGTAAATATAAATTTAATCATGTAAACTAGTTTCTTGAGGCCAGTAACTTAAGGCTTATAAATCTAACACCAGTAATGACAGGGCTACATAACAAACCATTCGCAAACTTTGCAGCATGATGGACCTATCATGTTTCAAAGTTAGAAATAGTACGATTGTGATATATGAACTAACCAGACAAAGAGCTGAACAGGGCTTATTAAATAGAAAGATGTACGGATGTTAAATTAAAGTAGGTACTGAATCGTTTATTATGTTGTCAATATATTCCTCGAAAAATACTCAATACGTCTGACCAATTTGACACAACATCACAACACTAAAAAAATTGTACAAACCAGTACTCACCGTTTTCCTAGGTGTTTGCACACTTGGAGAACGTCGAATTGTAACAAGTGCCATACCACATTAGCGTTAACAAATCATTATCAAGGTATGTAATACAATCACAAAACATATAGAGGAATACCTATTGACTTATCATATCACTAATCCTTAAATGATTCAATATATGTAAGGTAAAACTTAGTAGCATACATCACTAGATACTTTAAATACACTCATAACTGATTGCAACAAGTACAATCTATCACAACTTCGCCCATTTTTTATTTTACTAAATTCTATTCTTATTCAAAGAAATGATGGATGAGTGAGTGAGTGCCACAGATTAAAAATTAAAAAATTGATGAGCGTAATCCATGGCATCAAAAGGTGCTATCGCTATCAGGAATCACAGAAAGGACTGAATATTATTTTCTAGATTTTAATTTAAAAAAAATATATCTTATTTTTACCTAACAAAACTATTTGATCTGATTTAATTCTCAAATAAAAGTGATAATATTATCTAGAGATGGTCCGTAGCTCAGTGGCTGGGGCTGGCGCCGACACCGACACGCCTGGCCCGCGCTCAACGACTCGATTAGGCGAGTCAAACAATTTCGAAGACGACCGCAGACCGTAAACCGCCACGGCAAAACTCCCCAATAGCTACGTCAGACCGCAGCCGGCGGCACAACTGATTCATACTAAACGTATTTTTAAAGATATTGATTTCGAGAGAAGATGGTGACTTTTTGTGTTTTGAGTCGCTGCGTGTATAGCTAGCGTAAGTCTGTCGTCTGTGCTGTGGGCATGACATGACCGCATTTCGAATTAGTTATAATCGATAGATAGTCTGCGCGGAACTGGTTGGCCGCGCCTTGGGTGGGCACTGGGGTGAGGGCGGCGGGGTTGCCTATTGTTCGCAACGCACATACTGAGTAATGACAAAGCGTCCCCGCCCCGTCCCACCGCTCACATAGATATGGCGCGACCATCTAGTTCCGCGCGGACTATAGTTCACATCATCTCACATGCGTTCCGATTTTGATATTACGATTCTGACAGCTGAGGGCTGCCAACAATGAGAGTGGCGGTACGTAAGCTGAGTGCCAAAAACACCGCCCCAGGACCCAACGGTTTACCTGGAAAAGCCTGGGTTCTGGCCTTGGAAGCTCTCGGGCCTCGACAAAGGGGGCTCCTAAGCGCATGCTTGGAGAAGACGCCATCATGCGCAAACGAGCCTTCACGACGGGGGATGCTGTTACCCAGTGAGGGGTCATCTTGGCGGTGTCTCTAGACATCGCAAATGCCTTCAATACCCTGCCCTGGAGTTGCATCAGGGAGGCACTGCGATATCACCGGATGGCCGACCTACCTCTGTCGCGTGGTCGAGGCCTATCTGACGGACAGGACCGTCATCTACCCCGGTCATCAGGGAGAGTGGAACCGGCGAGAGATGTCGTGCGGTGTCCCACAGGGATCGGTCCAGAAGCCGCATCTGTGGGACTCCCTAGCGGCTTCAGCGTGGTTTGCTACGCTGACGACACGCTGGTCCTGGCGCAGGGGAGGTCGCACCAGGCGACAGCTACATAGGTTAGTTTTTACCGACATACCTGACGCGGGCGGGTGAAGCCGCATACGGAAGCTGTTTTTGATCTTAGCAGCGCCCCGCGGCTTAACCCGCATAAGTGTCGATCCCGTGGGAATATCGGGATAAAAACTATCCTATGTCCTTCCCCAGTATACAATCTATCTCTCTGCCAAATTTCATAAAAATCTGTTCAATGCTTTAGGCGTGAAAAGGTAACATACAGACAGACAGACAGAGTTACTTTCGAATTTATAATCATAAGTGTGGATATTACTTTACTCTATGGTCTCAGGTTTGTCTGTTGCATGTCAAACTGACTGACACACAAGCACAACAGACGCGAGGCAACGTCAAAATTACGTGATCGCGATGCGATCTATAACAGGATCTAAAAGAATAATTCAAGCAAGTGTTGTAAATAATTAAGTAAATGTTCAAACTTGTAAGGTGTTTTGCTAATGACTCAAAAACTGTTATGACACCTTTGCAACTCTATAAACATTTATTGAGGCAGTGTGAAAAACTTCCCCCTGACGCTTGTAAACACTATAAATTCGCTGTTAAACAGGCAAGTTTATGTTGTGTTCTGATAAAACTTTGAATAAAATTATTGTTGTTTATTAGCGCCTGATGAACCCGCATGTTTAAATGAATAATATACCAGAACGTCTTATCGATTTACTATAAATAAGCAGGTCCGTCCAGTTTTTGTACTCTGTGGAATATTAAGTTAAATTGTTTGTTACATAGTAATAGTATGTGTGTGTCCTAGCTAACATAGCCAGCCTAGCTAGACTAGGCCAGTCTATTTAATAACATATTTACATGATGTGTTTCAATTTAGGTACATACCTATTACTTCAAAATATTATTTTGTGTCAAATTATAAATTAAGAAGGCCCTGTTTCACAGCTTTGCATCCCTAAAAAATTTGTATGAAATAATTGATGTAATAATATATGTTAACAGGAACTTATCCAGATTAGGTGAAACTGACCACAAGTATACCAAATATAACTACAGCTATATAGGTACACTAGCGACCCGCCCCGGCTTCGCACGGGTGCAATGCTGATACTAAATACACTACAGAAAAACTGTGAACGTTGTATATAAAAACATAGCGGCCCGCTCCGGCTTCGCACGGGTATAAATTAATATACACACGCTCTTGCCGCACCGGGCGGCCGGCCGGTACCGCCGCAAACGCTACGTCCCGCAATTTTTAAATCTGTAATATCTTCGAAAATATTCACTTAAATCATACGGTGTAACGGGCCATATAGATCTATATTAAATGAACAATGTATTCAAGGTATTTAATTGGTTAAGGATTAATGCTGTATTGGTTAAAATTGCTTCGAAAATTAGCCATTATTTGTCGTAAAAAGTAAATGACAAAAAAAAGTTATTGTGGGTTATCCATAAGAGATAGACATATACCATCACGG
The DNA here is from genome assembly GCA_927399505.1 of Luperina testacea. Lineage (NCBI taxonomy): Eukaryota > Metazoa > Arthropoda > Insecta > Lepidoptera > Noctuidae > Luperina > Luperina testacea. The sequence goes on from OV656758.1 coordinate 12,140,846, forward strand.
ACTTTTCTGTAGACCTTTTCAATGTGTACAATACTTAGTACATTATTTTGATAAAACTCGTAGGGTTCAGCCTGCGTTTGCAATGTAAGCGGAAAAGATGTAATTATTTACGACATCACATTAGAAACCTCAAAAATAACAGTACTTCTCCACTATTTAATGGATGTTATTATACATATAAACCTTCCTCTTGAATCACTCTATATATTAAAAAAAACCGCATCAAAATCCGTTGCGTAGTTTCAAAGATTTAAGCATACAAAGGGACATAGGGACAGAGAAAGCGACTTTGTTTTATACTATGTAGTGATTAGTACATTAGCAAATACCAAGATGTTACTTCATCTATATAACTCAAACTAGCCTAATTTATTGGGTATTGACCAATTGCTCCAGACAAAATAATAATCATAATATATTTTGAGTGCTTAGAAGTTACTTACTACATTCTTTTTCCAGAGCTATAAGCAACACAAGTTTGAACCTGATCCAGAGAGAGTGAAAGAAATTATTTCAAAAAGTATTAAGGATGCTAAATGGATCATAAATAAGGTAAACATAACAAATAGATGAGAGAAGTGCTGATTGATTATGTATAATGAAGACCGAAAACAATATTACATTGCAATAGTGTAGTGCACAATTAAATGATTGCCTCGCAATGGATTTAGAAATTATTCAAAACATTGTAAAAAATTAAAAAAATTAAATAAAACAAGCTTTTATTTAAATAAAAACGTAACCTAAAAAAGAAAGACAAATGCAAACTAAAAAAATAAATTTAAGTGACATTTTAAAATATGTAATATATAGATTTTAAATGATTGAGGCACTGATATGGTGTAGTAGGTTGACATGTATAACGGGTACCCTACATCACTGCCTCAAGCTTTTAAAGTAAACTACTGTTATTCAAAAAATATTCAAAAGTAGGTCATGAAGCTTCTGAACTAAATATAAAGCAGATACTGTTTCTTATTTTTTTCAAATTACCATTATTTACACTGTAAAAAGCAAATACCTAAACTATTGGCGCTGCCTGCCGCCCAGCACCGTGCTCTGTCTCGCTCTCATTCACTCCGCGAGCAGTATCGTGCGAGCAGCGAGATAACGAGTGAATTTTAGCTGAGGTAGTATGGACTCTTAGATACGCATATTAAAGGAGTTGAAAAACTATAATATAATCCGCCATCTTGGAGCGGCGGCCATATTGAATTTAGTGTGATGTTATTACATTATTAACATATTAACTTTTATCGTTTTCTACTCTTCAAGTCTTTTCATTTGATACCCATATTAAGCCGACCCCAACATGCTAGGCAGATGATGGTGATGACTCATATTAAGGGTGTTGAGAAATGATATGTAATCCACCATCTTGGAGCGACGGCCATATTGAAATTATTACAATATTGAGTATTGCACATTGTATTGTTACCTAAACTAAAGGTGTATGCAAAATTTCAGCTCAATCGGATACCAACAAATGGTCGAAAAATAGTTTGCAAATTTTGACAGACAACTTACATACGAACGTGCAAGTTAAATAATAATAATAAAAAATAAAAGCTTGTAAAAATAAATTTACAAATAATTTGTTTTAAATACATTTCTTAGTGGAAATAATATAATTTAATAATGGATTGTTCATTGGTATTGAAATAAGTTTAACTTCACAATTAAGAAAATGTTCCCTTTCTTTTCAGTATACTCAAACATAATGGATGATATGAAGAAGAAAGATATTAATGATTCACATAGAAAATATGGTTTTATTTATGACACCAGAATATTGTAATTGCTAAGTATGTTTGGTGAAAAAATAGAGGATTATGAAATATTGGAACATCTTGGTAAAGGAGGATTTGCACATGTTTATAGAGCAAAATGTCGACAAACAGGATTATTTGTTGCCATCAAAATGATAGACAAAGCACTTATGGCAAGTGCTGGTATGATAGGCAGAGTAAGACAAGAAGTCACCATTCACTCTCGTTTGAAGCATCCTGCTATCTTAGAATTGTATACATTTTTTGAAGATGCACATTATGTTTATTTGGTTTTGGAACTAGCACACAATGGTGAGCTTGCAAAACACTTCAAGTTAGGAACTCGAGGGTTATCTGAGAAGGCTGCTGCTGATATATTTAGACAAGTGCTGAGTGGAGTTTTGTATCTTCATACACACAATATTATTCATAGAGATTTATCATTGAACAACTTATTGCTGACAAAGGATCTAAATGTTAAAATTGCTGATTTTGGTTTAGCTACGCAGTTGAATGGTCCAGATGAGAAACATGTTACCATGTGTGGCACACCAAACTATATATCTCCTGAGGTAGCTTCGCGAGACTTCCATGGGTTACCAGCTGATGTCTGGGGTTTGGGCTGTATGTTGTACACTTTATTAGTAGGAAGCCCTCCTTTCCATACTCAGCATGTCAAGACTACTCTTAACAAAGTTATCAATGCTGATTACAAGATACCTTTGGAACTGTCCCTGCAAGCCCAGGACTTATTGCAGAAGCTTTTGTGTAAAGATCCCACAAAAAGAATAACATTAAAGGGTATATTAGAACATCCCTTTTTATGTAATGTCACAGGTTCATGCAAGCAAGATATATCACGAGATTCTGGGTTCCTGACAACACTGCACAGTACTCAACACAGCAATAAATTTAGATCTGATGATAGAACTGATCTTGAATATCCGATAAAAGAGTACAATGCTGAAAAAAAAGATGTCAAACCTATGTCCTATAACATATTTACTCAAGAAGTCAGTTCTAATTGTTACAACCGAAATTACAATTTGTGCACAGGAATAGATAAAGCATCTGGGGACATGTTTGATTTCAAACTTCAGCATAATAATATATTCCAAAAAAGTGTTAGTCCATGCAACAGCAATTTATCTTTATTGGAAAATATGAGAAAAATTGACTTGAAATGTAAAATGCCTCAAGCAAACATAAATTTAGAGGAAAACAAAGAAAATATTCCTAAACCTTGTGCAGTCAGTTCTAATGTGTTGAGTGTTCCTCCTCTGTGCGCTGAAAGATTGCCAACGATTTCACACAGGACACGAAATGCAATACTGAAAATAGAATCTTCTGGAGTAATTGTAGAGTTCATTAAAAAGAAAGGCAAAGATCGAGAAGAACAAATAGCAGAAATATGTAAAATATCCAAAGATGGTATGAAAATTATAATATATACAGTTGATAATAAGACTAGGACTCTGAACTTTGACCATGATCCTAATCCTGATGAAGTATTTACTTATCATAATTTACCACAGAAACATTGGAAAAAATATTTATATGCTTCGCGGTTTGTTGAACTTGTCAAAGCCAAAACACCAAAAATAACACTGTACACATCTCTAGCAAAATGTCAGCTAATGGAGAATGCTACCGACATTGATATATTCTTTTATAGTGGAGAAAAAGTTACATACACCAGTTTAGAAGGATTAAAGATTATTGACAAAAATCTAAAAACACACTATAATCTTGCAACAGCACCTGAGCTGAAATATATAACTGACCACTTTGAGGAATGTTCTAACCGCATGAAACGTGTACAAACAGCACTATCTGGTATTCCTGATGAATGTTTTCCTTTGATAATAGGAAAAAGACCTGTTCAACCTGTGGGTAATTTACAATCACCTCTTCAAGGCTCAGTAACTGCAAATTATAATACGCCACTCTTAAACATTGGATCATTTCATCGAACAGCTGCTAGCTCTAGTCATGCGCCAAGTGATTATAATTAATGGAATTGGAATTTGTAATTCTCATTTCTCTACGTAGTATATCTTGACAAATTCAATTCGATGGCTTAAATTTTGAAAATAAATTGTGTTCAATCTTTTATTATATTATAGGTACTACGTGTAAGTATAATAAGCGCAAGACCTAAAAGTAGTTTGTTCTGAAAAGTAACTTAGATATAGGGATTTTGTAACTGTGCAGCTACTTTCAAAGGGAGGACAGTCTCCGGGTAGTTTTTTACTCCAATATTATGCATTCACCTTAAAAGATAAAGACGTAAATTCATATTTTGATTGAGCTTTTTATTTCATTAACTACTTGTCTTGTTGTATATTGATTTAGTTAGTTAATAGTGCCTCTTACTTTGTATTATAAATTATAATGTTAGCTTTATGGCATTAATGTGCTAAGAGATGTATGTAAGTAAATACATATACTTAAAATAAAACTGCATATTAGCATACTCTAAACATGTGTTCATGTTATTTTTTCATTTTCATTAGAAAATTAACTGTTATCATTTCGTTATTTCGATATAAGTATATGTTTAATAAACTCTATTATTTCACGATAAATAATAAACAATGTAATTTATATAAGTTCCATCTGGTCTGAACCAATGACAAAAATAACATTAGAAAAATAACCATGTGCTTAAAGTACAGTAATTTCAACATTAATACACAGTACCTGTCGTTATTTTTGTAGCGGAGTACTGCCTCTAAGGTTATATCAGGGAAGATAAAGTATACGACTGGCACGATTTGAGACACTATATTTTTATAATATGGCACACAAATACAATTATGACTTAGGATTACTGAGATTAATTTAGATTGATCACAAAACATAAATTAGAGTAGATTATTATATTGATAGAGATTGGGTACGTCTATCAGCAGACGTTTATTCAACAGGAAGTCAATCAGTGACATAGAGCAATGTTGCTATTATAAATAAATGTTGAGAATACCATAAAATATTTAACACTTCCCCTTATTCTCAACATTCATACTCTTCAATACTTCTAAAGAGCTAACAAAGAACAAGTGACTCTAACTACATGCAGACTAAACATTAACTCTACATGCAATCCTTACATGCCCAATCCAAGGAGACTCTACTATGTACAATAATACAATATAAAATCATTTACATTCAATACATAATGTCAACAGTTAAAACATTAGGTATATTATAATAATAACAGACAACAATTTATCAACTTAAATTTAAATCTTTCACAAAATTATTATGTTTCACAGAGCAAAGTGCCTTTGTGAAAATATCAGCTGTCATATTACTAGTAGGAACATATCTTACACTAACATCGTACATTTGTATTAGATCTTTAACAAAATGGTATCTAAGGTCTATATGTTTTGTTCGTCTGTGAGAATATTCTTTAGCCAATAACAATTTCTGAGCGCTTTGGTTATCATTATAGATAACTATACTAGGGCTTTTATTGATAATTTCACACATGAAATTCTTAATAAAACACAATTCTTTCGCTACATCACATATGGCTACATATTCTGCCTCTGTACTGGACAAGGCTACGCAACGCTGTTTCCTAGATTCCCAGCTAACGACATCCCTGCCCAGCTTTACAACAAAACCTGTGTAAGACTTCCTATCTGACACATCATTTGCCCAGTCAGCATCAGTAAAAGCTTCAATATTTAAACAATTACTTTTATAGAAACAAAGTCCAAGATCTATAGTGCCTGCCAAATATCTTAGAACACGTTTGGCAGCCACCCAATGACTGTTATCAAAATTAGTCAAAAATTGACTTAGCTGACTAATACAAAATGTTATGTCAGGCCTGGTACATACAGATAGGTACATTAAACAGCCGACTAACTGTCTGTATTGATAAATGTTATCATCTAATGGTTCTGATTCTGACTTTAACAATTTATTATTCATTATCATAGGTGTGGAAACAGTTTTACAATCAAGCATATTAAATCTCTTAAGTAAGCGTTTTATATATTCTGCTTGGTCCAATTTTAAAACTTTGTCATCTCTAGTCAGTCGCATACCTAAACAAGATTTGAGTGGACCCAGGTGCTTAACTGAAAAATTACTTTCTAACAATTTACATAAGTTCTTAGTATCACAAGTACTTAAAATATAAAAGTCATCCACATACAAGGCAATAATGGTGAGTTCCTTGTTATTTCTATTCACATACACACATGGCTCACACTTACTTTGTATGTAGCCGTTTTCAGTTAACAATTGGTGCACTTTCAAATTCCACATCCGACTGGCTTGCTTTAAACCATAAATACATTTAGATAAAAGACACACCTTGTTTTCGTCAGAAACAAAACCCATAGGTTGCTCCATATATATTCTTTCATTCAAGTCTCCATGTAAAAATGCGGTAGTTACATCTAAATGTTCTATCGACATATTATAGTGTTGTGCAAGGGAAAATAAAATACGCATTGTCGAATGACGTACAACAGGAGAAAACGTATCAGAAAAATCTATTCCCTCTTTCTGACTAAAACCGCGAGCAACTAAGCGAGCTTTAAATTTATCAAAGTTTCCCGATGTATCATGTTTCACCTTGTACACCCATTTACATTTCACAATATTGGACTTTTCAGGCCTTTCTACTAACTTCCATACTTTGTTTTTCAATAATGATTCATACTCATTCCTCATAGCAATTACCCATTCATTACTATTTGAAGATGAAATAGCCTGTTCGTAGGATTGCGGCTCATCAAATATTGAGTTGGCAAACATACTCATTTCGTAATCGCCATACCTGATAGGTGGTTTACCACGATTACTACGCAAGGAACGGCCGCCGACAGTCACAGGAACCTCCCCCGTACTAGTCGTGCCTCCTCCGCGCGCCAACGTCTCTCCGGAAGACGCTGGTTGTGTCTCCAGCTCCTCTACAGAGAGTTCTCTGTCTGGCACACTGCCGCCAGATTCCGCATCTGAAAATTCATAAGTATGATTCATTTCATTAATTGATTCATTATTACTATTATTAGTTATGTCACTCTGAATTGAATTATTATTATCACAGATAGATTTCTCATTACACATTGTTTCAACTTGACCGCTCTCATTACTAGAACATTTAGAAACCAAACTATCAGAATTCAATTCATTAAAATATTCACGACATACAATTAATTCATTATTATTACTTTTCATGTCAATACATTTAAAATCTTTGTAAAACTTACTTTCAACAAAATTAACATTCCTTGAATAAATTACCCTTTTTGGATTGGATGGCTCAACAAGTCGGTATCCTTTTGTGCTTTCTGAGTATCCAACAAAAATACACATTTTTGCCCTAGCGTTCAACTTACTTGTACGAGTCGGCTCCGACACCAGAGAATAGGCTATGCAGCCAAAAACACGAAGATGATCCAGGTTCACTTTGTGACCAGACCACATCTCCTCAGGCAACTGTCCCGCTAAAGCAACTGTGGGGCTACGATTCTTTAAATAAATAGCAGTCATAATAGACTCCCCCCAAAAACGCTTGCAGAGACCAGCTTGCAAAAGCATACACCTAGCCTTCTCCATAATAATCCTATTAAGGCGCTCGGCCACGCCATTCTGCGGAGCACTATACGGTACTGTCAATTGGTGAAGTATACCTTCCTTTTGTAGGTAAGTTACAAATTCCCTGCTACAATACTCACCACCGTTGTCAGAACGCAGGCACTTTATATGCAAACCTGTCTGCTTCTCAACTAAGGCCTTAAAAATGATAAAATAGGAAAATACCTCAGACTTCTTCTTCATTAAGTATCCAAAAGTCTTCCTCGAAAAATCATCAGTGAAGGTCAGTAGGTATCTTGCACCTCCCCAGCTGTCATCACTCATCGGACCAAGGACATCTGAATGGATGAGCTCGAGTAGCTGACCAGCACGTCTAGCTTGCCCCTTGGGATAAGCCTTGGCCACAGGCTTCCCCTCAAGGCAGGCGGAACACTGCTGAAGATCATCTTTGTCAGCTTGAAAAGAAACATTTCGTGCAGTATTGTTCATTAGAGCATTCATCCCATTCATACTAAGATGTCCTAACCGCCTGTGCCATAACACAGCACTCAAATTTGACACAGCCAACTTTGCAGTCTGTGCTCCCTGCACTTCATGTAGGGTAGCCATCGACTGCTCCTGATTGCAAACACCTTTCAACCTATACACCCCCTTGTTCAAATCAGCAGACATAATGCACCGACCATTAACTTCACATTCATCATAAATGAAACAACCATCCTTTTTAAAAACAACAACCAAACCACTCTCACATAATCTACTCACCGACAGCAAATTCTCTGATAGTTGCGGAATATACATAACATCATTGAAAATCTTTAGACCACCATTCATCCATACTTGCATAGAACCAATCCCAGAACTCTCCAATTTTGCCCTCTTGTCAGCACAGTTTACTTTTGCTTTGTTATTTCTCAAATTCACAAACAAATTTTCACAATTACACATGTGTGATGTCGAACCACTATCTACAATAAAGTCTGTTTTAGTTGATGCATAAAAAGTTGAGGCTGTCATAGTCTGCTCTTCCTTAGAATGTTCCTCCTTTCTTAGCCGCTTCAACTTGAAACACTTCGACTTCATGTGACCCGGTTTCTTACAGAAGTGACACACAATCGCTTTCTTGTTTTTACTGTTCGCTGCAAATGCAATAGTGTTCGAGCTGCTCCCATTACCATTTTCAGTAGTATTGTTTTTCCGGTACTCTTCCTGAAGAAGCCTGGCACGAACAAGTTCTGAAGATAGTCCACTGGTGATCGATGCCGTCTCCAAAGCCGATACTAACGTATCAAATTCTTGAGGTAGGCCGCTTAAAAGTATTTCCGCAATCTCAGCATCTTCCACTAGTTTACCGATGTTGGCCAACTGCTGCACCAGCGTAAACACATAATCAATGTACGCTGTCATATTCGCGAACGTCGCAAATTCAACCCGATGCAGCTGACGAAGTAGACTCACCCGTCTGAACAAGCCCTTGTCTTCGTAAACAGTAGTAAGCTTCTTCCAAGCTTCTTTTGCAGTTTCAATACCATACAATAGTTGAAACAGTGTCGGTTTTACGCATAGTGATATCCGTGCTAATGCACGTTGTGATCTATGTGGATCGGTGTCCTCCCCGGTTACCGAACTCCACAAGTTTTCTAAAACCAAATAATTCTTCATAGCAAACTTCCAGGTTTGGAAATTCGAGACGCCTTCCAGTTTCTCAAATCCACCAAGTAAGCCATATCCCGGCGATCCGCCCGGCATGACAGCTGCAGTGCCCGCCGTAGACGGCGCCAAGTCATTATTTGCCATGTGCACAAAAGTGAGGTTATGTACTTACAATTTGTCGAATCAAAAATCGAATGCCACCTTTCTCTGAATCCACTTCTAGGATTTATCCTGGTCGCCCTGAGGACCTGGGCCCATAACCTGTAGCGGAGTACTGCCTCTAAGGTTATATCAGGGAAGATAAAGTATACGACTGGCACGATTTGAGACACTATATTTTTATAATATGGCACACAAATACAATTATGACTTAGGATTACTGAGATTAATTTAGATTGATCACAAAACATAAATTAGAGTAGATTATTATATTGATAGAGATTGGGTACGTCTATCAGCAGACGTTTATTCAACAGGAAGTCAATCAGTGACATAGAGCAATGTTGCTATTATAAATAAATGTTGAGAATACCATAAAATATTTAACAATTTTGCTAAACTATGTCAAATGGAGTAGGTATATAGGTCTATGAAATTTAAAATCAAGAAAAAGCCAATCGTCGTCAGACGATGATGTCGACATTCTCAAAGCGGTGGCATGTGTGTGACAACTGTGCTTCCGATGTGCGCGTATACGAAACATTTGTAGTAAGCTGAATTGTAGCGCAATAACTGTGGCGATGTAAATGTACGATGCGTGTAGCATGAGGCGCTGGTGTGCGGCCTGACTAACTCGAAACTCGGTTGTACTAATACTTAAAATAAAAAAGTAGGCATGTGTTTTAAGGTTTTTCAAAAATCGACTCCTACAGGGGTGGAAAAGAGTAATACTGCTTGCTTCCATTAACTCGAAAATGGGTATAAATAATCTTTTCGTACCACTTGCTCAAAAAAGTGACATTCTATGCCACAAAAAGCGAACATAACAATAGTCATTTTTAATCTGTTAAAAACAGGGAAAGAAAATTGTACTGAATTTCATTCATCCTCTAGGGGGAGAATGTGATTTAAATTTGGAATACTTACCGAAATTTATACTGTACTACATCTGTGTTTGCACCATTGAGTTTGTATATAAAGCATTATACATCTTTTTGAAAAAGGAATACGCATTTATTATGCAGTTATGATTATTAAATAAAATTACGAAAACCGACGGGGCCGTATGAGCTTGATGCCTTTGCTTTTCCGACAAAAAAATATTAGTCTAGGAATTTGCCGCGTTTTTGTTTTCTTCAAATACATAAACGTTAAGTTTATTTTAAATTATTTTTAATTGTCATTATTTTTAATAAAATGCTTATCTCATATTATTATTGTGTTAATTTTTTCGCAAATGGTACGAAAAGTAGAGTATTTTCCTCGGTGATAAAGCTGCCTTAGTCTTGGGTGAACTTAAAACCCTCGCTACACTCAGGACTCGTCTTAAATCCCTCGCTTCGCTCGTGATTTAAGTTTTTAACACCCTCGCTACGCTCGGGAGTAAACCTCGAGTCCTTCGTTACGCTCGCGATTTAAATCGTCACCCGCGACAGAAGACACTGCTTTATCCCCTTGGTTAATAATCTACTATTAAGTCATACAATGGAAACGTACCAAACGCTTTTTAAAAAAGTCGGTTTACTGACGATAGTTGAACGTGACAACGTCATAAGAAAATACTGATGGAATAGTTGCATTGCATTTGTTAATATTCGCTTGCACTTCAAGCCGCCATGGACGCTACAACGCTACAGGCCACGAGGTAACGCTACATGAGTCATATTTTTTCGTGAGTGCAGCCAGCTTCATCGATTTATTAGACGTTGTCACGTCAAAAAACAAGTTTGTCGCAGTCGCCGGTCGTGGTGAAAAGGGAGGACAACTTATTTCTAAAATCTTAGTTTAACTTAAAAATTGGCCCGAAACTTATTTCTCTAAATAAATTATAAAGATCTTAGACACATAATTTTCGAAAACTACCACTAAACACTAAAAATCAAGGGGAGGTGGAGAGGGTGTTAAAATTTTTTGAGGAATGGTATGGTAATGGTATGAAACTCACGAGAGCGAAATCGTGGGCAAAGTGCTAGTAAAACATAATAAAACCAAACCCCGTAGTGTCACGTTTACGAGATATTAACGTTCAAACTTTGATTATATATAATTTATATAATCAAAGCGTTCAAAGTACCTAATTGATCAAGTGAAGTCCATATTTTTTTTAACTTTCTTATTTCTTGTTGCATAGTATTTGATTAATTTAAACTTTCAGAGTGAGTATTTCTTACGGCTAAGCAACAAGTTATAAGCAAGTTCAAAAAATATATTTAAGGGGTTTGGTCATAAAAGTTTTCTGTTTGCATTGATGTCAACTCGATATAAACAGGCTTCAAGCGTGGTCGCCATTTTGAAAAAAAAAATGGGGGACCGAAGGGTAGTATGCCACTAAACTTCAAAGCCCTATGCGCCCATTACACGGTAGGTTTTGCTGTCAATTTTACCTCAATCAAGGATTGTGATAGACCATCTAATAGGAATGATGGTTGCATGATCGTGATTGAAAATCAGAATATTTTGATTTTTGCATCTTGCAACCATCAATCATGACTTTTGAGAACGTGTAATGGCATTTTGTCAATCACCGATCAGTCAGCGCGCGGACTAGATGGAGTCGGACATGGACGACGCTGAAGAGACGCTTGCGCACTCGCGCAGCCAAACACCATCACCCCCGCGTAAAGTGCTATAGCCAGAGAAAGATTTTATTTTGACATTTGAGACGCCCCCTTAGTTGTGGGATACTATTGGAGGTCACCCATGTAGATGTATGCATGTCTGTCAGTCTGTCACCTATATAAAATAAGCAAAGTTACGGGTTGTTTATGTTCTGTACATTGTCACATGTGTGTAAAATATGGACAACGAATGCATTAGTAACTATCATACCACTGCTGCTTATTATTGCTACTGTTTTCCAATAAATACCACGAATCCTCAATACAAAAGGTGTTTGATTTTTATAATTTGTTTATATTATAGTTAGTTACGGGTCCATGGCTAAATAATAACAGCCGCACAGGTCGATCGATCAGGTTAAGCTACGCTTGCCGCGGTTGGTCTGTGGATGGGTGACCATATTTATATATCGAGACTCCTCCGTACCTCGGAAAGCACGTTAAGCCGTTGGTCCCGGCTGTCATTCGTGGATCTTTGACAGTCGTTACGGGTCGTCAGAAGCCCGAAAGTCTGACAACCAGTCTTACCAAAGGGTATCGTATTACCCACTGCCTATCTGACCTCTACAACCCAGTACGGGTTGTAGAGGTCAGATAGGCAGTCGTTCCATGTAAAATACTGGTATCCAGCTGCATCCGGTTAGACTAGAAGCCGACCCCAACATAGTTGGGAAAGGCTAGGCAGCTAGAAAGATAGGCAGAGTTAGTTAGTTTTATAGTTTTTCAATATCATCAATGAGCCGCTAATCCTATTTTATTATACAGGGTAGTTGGAAGCTGAGTGCAAAGCTATAAGGGAGTGATAGTTGACACCATTTACAGCATTTTGAGCCATACATGTCTTAGACGAAGAAGTATGTTTTTTTTTTCCAATTATTGTTGGTATTGGTTGACTAAAGGACATGGATGGCCCAAGAAGCTTATAGATAAAAATGGAGGCAACACTCTAAATACCTAAGTGAAGACGACTGTGGTCGGACACTCTCTCTCTCTTTCTAAATACACACATAAGAACGAGACAGTGATACGTGTTTTCTTTGTCATATGTATGTATTTAGAAAGAGAGTGTCCGACCACAGTCGTCTTCACTTAGGTATTTAGAGTGTTGCCTCCACTTTTATCTACATATAAGCTTCTTGGGATGGCCTTACTTAAACAAAAAAAATATTAAAAGCACCATTATTGAATAAATACATACTTTAAATCCAGATATTTTTGGTGTCGTAATATTATTTTTGCACATTGAAACAAAGAAAAAATGGTTAAATATCATTTCTTTAAGCAAATTATACACCGTATTGTTATTTAAAATATTCTAAAACAATATTAGATGGCTTAAAATAAAACCAACGAATTATATCCATGATTTGTATGTATGGCATTGATTCCTTTGACTCCTAATGGATGGAATCTATGAAAATATTACCTGTGCCAGTAAGGTTGTCACACTTGTCACAGATGAAAATTGAAACGACTGAAGGACATGTATAATATATTTGTCCATTCGATTTTCATAAAAAATGAAAATCGAATGGAATTTGACACTGGATTGACGTTCACAATTCACAATGACAATAATGACATCTAACCGAAAAGTGTTGCCAAAATCAATAATTACTATGGGTTGCAATTTATTTTTTAAATATAACGGAGAAGGTATAGTGTGTCTCGTTATTATCAGCCATATTTAACTATTGTGGGCGTACAGTGGGTATGTGTTGGTTATTGCGCAATAGAAAAACCGTTATAATTTCACGAACAATTTAGTCACACTAGCAAATTACACACTGTAGGTACACGACACAACAGATACGGAACGCTGGACAGTTTCTAAGCACATGTTGTCCGTACGATGTCCAATGTTCAAGTCCAAAGTCCAAAGTGAGCTCCACATCGTTCTGTCGAGCTGTTTTCTAACCCCCACGGACTCAGGCTAGACTCTGTCAAGCGCCACCAGATGGCGCTAGCGTTCCGACTAGTCAAATGCATGACCGGATGCGACAAATAATAATTATTAAAAAATATTATAATCATTTAGGAAAGGGTGCGTTTAAAAAAAATAAAAAAATATATACAAAGTCTCCTTAATTTATGTACTTTCATAAAAATATGATTTCTTCCCTGTTCACAGCAGCTTTGAATAAAAGCCCAGCCTCCATACAAAACCTAACATGTCCTTTGCTGTTAAAAAAAAGACATACTTCGTCTAAGACATGTATTGCTCAACATGCTGTAAATGCATTTGCTCAACATGCTGTAAATACATTGCATTCAGCTTCCAAACACCCTATATTTTATTTTTGTCCTGTCACTCATGTTATGTCAATAAGAATATTTTCAACATGAACTACGTAAGTATTATCATTTATAATAATCCATAAAATACCTCTAAAAAAAAGCATACAGGATTTTCTGGCAAGAAGCAAGGTCTTACAGCCCAAGTACTTACTTGCAATGAAAAAGAATCAAAAATTTGGTAAAATATAGTTATATTTATATTATATCACTTAAAAAAAGAAGGACAACCCCCATAATAAAAAACGTTCCTAATCTAGTGACTAGTCGCAATCTCATCTCAGAGACAATCAATGTCAAAAATGTAGAGAAATTAGAGGTATTTATGACAGATTGAGACAGACCAGAGGGGCAATTCTACTAATTTTAACAACGTTCACAGTCTGATCTGTCTCAATCTGTCAAAAAATACGTCTAATTTCCCTACATTTTGACAAGTTTTTGACATTTGATTGTCGCCGAGATGAGACTGCGACTAGATTTTGAACGTTTTAAATTAGTAGAATTGGCCCTCTGACATTGGACCAGACTGTGAACGTTAAAATTACGGGAATTATTGTCCCTCAGATTTGTCGCTATCGATTCCAAAATGTAGGTGTGTACCCAACATCAGGATAAACTGGACAAAACAAAAAAGTTGTCAGCTTGAAAATCTGAGATTTGCAATAAAATGTAATCTGGCAACATAAACAGTGATCCTCCATCTTTTTTGTCACGATGCCTCCTAAGAAGCAACCCGAGAAATCCGGTACGTAATTCAATTTTGTGGAAATATAGCAGTGAATTGTGAATTATTTGATAATTAGAAGCAATTGATGTTTTTTGAATTAATTTCAAACCTATAACTTCAGTGTAGAAACAAATAATTTTTGTTCGACCATGGTGTTGGTGACATTTACTTGGTTGAGCCACGCGGTACTTGTTATGGACCTAGCTTATTGTGTTGCTGCTCAGTAACCTTTCTTAATTTAAACAGGCTTAATCCTTATTTATAATCTTATTCTCATTTAAGTAAAATTTCTTAATTGACCATTTGTGTATATTTTGACTTGGAAGGAAAGCATTTTGTATTGAGGTTATGTAGTCCTGTTAATTTTTTTAAATTTTCTATTGTAGGGTCATCCGGACCCAAGCCTGCGGAAAAGAAGCCTGCCACAGCTAAAACTCCAGCAGCTGCACCTAAAGCTGCTTCGTCCACTCCTGCTGCTGCTGCACCTAAGCCGGCGACAGCCAAGACTCCAGCGCCCGCCCCTAAGGCTGCTGCACCCAAAGCAGCTCCGGCAGCCAAGCCCGCCGCTGCCAAGCCAGCATCAGCTCCGGCTGCCAAGCCAGCAGCAGCTGCTGCGTCAAAGCCTGCAGAGAAGAAGCCTGCATCGGTGCCCACCGCCAAACCAGGCTCTGCTAAAGCTGCCGCCCTGAAAACGAAGTCTAGTGCAAAGCCTTCAGTAAAGAAAGCTGCAGCTGCTTCCAAACCTAAGCCTAAACCAGCAGCGGCTAAGTTGAAAATCGCACCCAAGCCCAAGAAGACTGGCATCAAGGGACAAAAGAAACAGGTGGTTAAACCTGTTGCCAAAGCCCTGAAAGCACAGAGAAAGGTATGTTTTAATATCTTGGCATTTTAATTGTATTTGAATCATTGTGATATGATTTATACTTAGTGATGGTAGAATCTCATGATAACCTATAAGTTATGTACCAATCACCATAGGCTTATAACAAATTCTCTTGTGTAAACCATGTGAAATTCTAGATTAATATTATAAAGAGGTGAAATTGTTTGTTAGAGGTTATCTCAGGAAGTACTGATTTGATTCACTGATAAAAGGCTAAACTAGTGTTGAGTGCCATGTTTTTTTGTGTATGTTGACTTGCATGTGAATGTAGTCAAGGGTAGAAGCCATGATGATTCTTCTATCTACTGGCAATAACATGACCTACTTGGTAATGCTCCTTCAAAAGATTTTCGAGTCATGTGTTGTGTTAATATGTGAGTGCTAACAAGTTTTGCAACAGGATGCCTTCTTCGAAAACAAATAGTCAAAGTAAATCAATAAAAAAAAATTACAGGGTTTATTTGCCATTATTAATTTATTAGGTACTTAAATTCTAGAGAATTTACTTTGCTTGGGATTGTATACATATCTAAACTAGAATGCTGCTCAAGATATAATTTTTAGTTTTGTTTTTCTAGGTAGTCAAAGGTGAACATGGCAAGCGAGTACGCAAGATCCGCACATCCGTGCACTTCCGCAGGCCCAAGACTTTTGAGCCCCCGAGGCACCCAAAGTACCCCAGGAAATCACTTCCCAAGAGGAATCGGTAAGTAACATATTATTGTAACAATGGTGTAACATAATTATGTAGATTGTATTGATATTATTTCAATTGAAGGGTGTTTTGGAAAAACAACCAGTCAATTTAAAAAAAAAATTAGTTTTTTGCTCTTTGGCTTCTCTATACTCCATACTATATACAGGTCTTACATTATGAGCAAAAACAACCAGCATCCGGTTGAAATATATGTCCAAAATTATAGTGATGGCAAAAAGAACCAAGGTTAGAAATTAGCGGTTTTAAAAAAAAGTTATCTATAGGTCGTGTTTTTCCCAATCTGCGGTCAATCGTGACATGACGTGATTTGTCAACATTTTCAAAGTAAATTACAATGTAAAATCTGTTACATTTTCGTTACTTTCTTGTGGATTAATTACACAATGAATGGTATTGACAGAAGTGACGGTGTAGTTGAGTGGTCAGAACGCAAACCGCCAAAAATATCTAAAAGAGCAATCAAAGCTCGAAGTTCAAGAAGAAGCTCATGTAAACCACATTGGAAAACCAATAATACTTATGGCTTATACTATTACTAGTTTTTATGTACCTACTCGACTATTCCATAATTTCCATTTTTATTAAATTTTATTTACTTCGTGTAAAATTTGATCAACATGACATAGGTTGTTTTTCCAAAACACCCTTTGATTGTTTGAAATGAAGGGCTTTGTCCACTTGGTTAATTGTATTACTTTAAATAGCTACTTTACTGAATTCAGACTAATTTAATTGCATTCATCAAGTTAGCTCCCTCAAGTGTAACCTAGAAGTAAGGTTGTGATACAACCTTCTCTGTCGCACTTTAATTTGCAGATGGGTTCAGTAAATAAATTCAGTGTTGTGTGTACAGAAGTTTTCTAAATATCAGATTTTATCTATTCCGAAAAACATGAATGTATTCCGCAACAATTTATTCATATAAGTGGAAAAGCCTATTCAGTTTACAAGTTACAACTTGTGTAATATTGTAGGTAAAAAGTAAAAGTACATATTATTTTATGCAATAAGAATACCCATATTTTAATGCTTGTTTTTTTATTCATGACACAGTATGGATGCTTATAATATCATAAAGTATCCGCTGACATCTGAAGCGGCTATGAAGAAGATTGAGGACAACAATACCTTGGTATTCATTGTTCACACTAGCTCTAACAAGCACCACATCAAGGCTGCCGTCAAGAAGCTGTATGATATCAATGTTGCGAAAGTTAACACCCTTATCAGGTAATATACACACTACAACATGTTGATATTAATAATTCAAACATTTTATGATGATATATTTGTGGGAATCTCATTGATAGAGAATGATATCAAAATAACACACTTCTGATAACATTAAGTTAGCATTGTTTAGACATAATTATCAATTCCCAATACTTACGTCTTATTAATTTGTTGCAGGCCCGACGGTAAGAAGAAGGCGTACGTACGGCTCGCCAGGGACTATGACGCATTAGATGTTGCCAACAAAATCGGCATCATATAAACTAATGCTGTTCTTTATTTTGTAAGAATAAAACACGTAAAATAAAATGTTGTGTTATAATTCACTGCTAGAAATGCAAATCATTCCTTTCATTACCAAAAAGTTAACACCTGCTTCTACACCTGCTGCAATTGTGAATGTGGGTATTGTAGCCTGGATCGAATGGAATAAAATTGCAGGTGTATATTGTCTGCTTCAGAAGTTAGTAGCAGAAAGTATAATTTTATACTTAAAAAAATCCTACTGCTCTAAAGACTTCCCACTGCTGGACATTTTAATAGGTCTGCGTCAGGATGACGACCAAGAGAAATTTTGGAAGTTTGAGCAATACCAAGTTTTTGTACCTATTTGGTACCCACACATCAAATAATTGGTACTTCGCTAAAGAGGGAAAACTATTGCGAGAAAAGTGGCCAGCCATTCTGACATCAGAATGGCTGGACCAAGCCGGTTTCACCTAGTTGTAGGCGTTATAACTAGTTCATCTTTTCGTTGAAATTAAGTACCGCATTGTTACCTCAACATACGTTTTTCTTATATTTTTTCGAAAAACCAAAAGAAAGTTACACCTAGAAGGAATTTTGCATGTAATCTGGAGCACGTTGATTTCACTTAGTTGTAGGCGTTATAATTAGTTTATCTTTTCATTAAAATTTAGTACCTCCACATGTTTTTCTTAGTTTTTTTCTATAAGCCAAAAACAAGTTACACCTACAAGAAGCTTTGCATAAAAATATAATATAATAATGTTTATTTTTGTACAAAGAAAATCCATTTCCGAAAATATTTGTTATAAGTACACATTTAAGTTTTAATATTACATATACATCCAGATTTATTTATTTATTGGATCGCCAACAGAGGCTACACAGAAACAAAAAAGTAGTTAGTACCTATAGTTATTGAATGATAAATACACATAAATCTTTGATGGCATTTGAAAAAGTGATCTTTAGCGTTCCATAACCGAAGGGTGCTAAACGGAACATTATTACTAAACCTCCACTGTTCGTCCGTCTGTCTGTCAGTGATGGGGCTGTATCTCATGAACTGTAAATAAGTAAACCGTTGAAATATTCACAAATTGTGTATTTCTGTTGCCACTGTATCAAAAACTAATAAAAATATAGATTGAAAAACACGATTTTTGTATGGGGACCCCCATACAAAAATCGTGTTTTTTTAAACTCGAAACCGGCCCGGGCATTTTAGAGACTGCCGGCCCTCCAAACGAATGAAAATGCCACGAATGTAAATTTTGAATCATACCTAGTACGATTCAAATTTTACAATCGCTATTTCTAATATGTATTGTAGCTGCATCATTCATCATCATAGTAACGGAGCGCGGAGCCTGTAGCTGCACCGCGGAGCCCTTATAGCCCTCTAGCTCCTCTAGCTCTGCTACCGCCACCGCGATAGTGGCGCCCCTGTTGAGGGCTCAGCTTTATTTTGATACCCTAATCGATAGGTTTTGAGAAAAAATTTTTTTTTGAAAACAATATGGCGCCAAAAATCTTTTATTTTTGTCACTCTCACAATTAAGACGAATCTATGAATCTATCAGCACCTCTTAAGCTGAAATCGATCAACAGAGCGTGCCAAAGAAATATACATACATACATACCTACATACATACACTCTAAAAACATAACCCTCCTTCTGGCGTAGTCGGGTAATTATTTTTGGTTTTTCGGGATATGGCCATTTTTTAATCGATCAAGTGCAAGATGGTCAATACTTGAGGTAGGTCTTCAGTACGATGATGTAATACTTACTTATAAATTATTTGTCAATACAAGTAGATAGGTATGGCTGCTCTCCTGCGTTACAGGGTAGGCTACCGTGCCAAATAGGAGGTGGATATAAGGTAATAGATACACAATGTCAACAACATAAGCCCGATAGTAGGAGCCAGTTAAACTGTTACCGCCTTCACCTAGTGGAGGTACTCCCAGCTTATGTTGTGTTATGAATGATTCAACATTTATACCCGGTGTCACTTTCACAATTAATACGAATCTAATGACACCTTGCCTTGACGACCTTGTGGTGGATTACGGCCCACTCCCTCTCACTGAGGAGGCCTGTGTCCCAGCAGTGGGAACATTATAGGCTGATGATGATGATGAACGACACCTTTGAAGCTAAAATTCATTGAACCGTTCTGGCTGCAAAACGTGCCGAACATTTGAATATGGCGCCAAAAATCCGCCATTTTTTTTTACGATATCACTTTTACAGTAATTACGAATCTAACGACACCTCGCAAACTAAAATCCATCGAGCCGTTCAGGCCGCAGAGCCTGCCAAACATTTGAATTTGGCGGCAAAAATCCGCCGTTTTGTTTTTTTTATTTTGATATACCCAGTGTCACTCTCACAGTAAATACGAAATGTACATTTCAACCGCGCGGCCAACTCATAATATTTAACGAAACTTTGCCAGGAATTAGTGCTAATTTGTTACTTTACACACCCCTTTTCGTGAATTTGTTACAAAAAAAACTAAGACGCTAGGACAAAGAATAGTTGGCCGCTAGAACCGCCACTTGCCGTAATCATCGCCCGTGATTACACAGAAACTATATAATACAGATAGACGAATGATGCATCAAAAGAAAGGTCTTAATTTGTTCAATTTGTTACAAAATTTAAAAACGTCATAACGTAAATAAACAAAAAGTTACGCAATATTTAGTTCTCAGGTTATGAGTAGGTAGGTATCTCACCATAAATATCAAATAAATAGAGGCTAATGTGTATGGACAATTAGTTACTAATTTGTTACAGCTAAAAACAGAAAAAAAAATACTAGAAAGTAGGTTCAATAATTTGTTAGAGTCGATTTTAGTTGGCCGCTCGGACGGCAATATGCCTAAAATACAATGGCGTTTATCTCGTTATAAAAAGTAGGTTTAAGCTAAGTTTTAGTACTAATCGCCAGGTAACGTAACATAGTTTGGATAAATATGGCGAACATAACTGCAGCAATCATATTTTAGAAGATATTTACAATAAATAGTAGTATGAAACCGTATGAGAGTAGGGTGACCATGAATTTTCACAATGAAGTGAGACTGAATAGTGATTATTGGAATGTTCGATATTCATATCTTATTTTTTTAGGGCGAGTGCTTATATAAATGTTAAGGCATCCTGTAGCATACTTTATAAAAGTAAAAGTCACAAATCGATTAAAATTTCTTTATTCAAAATCAACACAAAGACAAAAAAATCAAGTAATAAAAGTCAACAAGGTAAATATCAAATCTTTATAAAATAACATAATATTTATAAATTAACTGACACGAATATATGACACAGAATGCAGACATATTTTCTTACAGGTACTTATTTCGATTTTAAAAGAATTGTCGTCGTAACAAAAATATGTATTGTTATTTAAAAAATAACATTTATAGTGGCCTATTTTTTTTTTCTTCTTCGAGACGACCACATGTGAAGTGAAATCACATTAAAATGTGGCAGAGACGAATTTCATGTCTTTTTATAGATACTTAGGTAATATTTCCGAAGATATTATAATACGTACTACAGTTTATTACTTTATTCAAGTCATCATAAAATTGTAAAAATTAAACTTACCGCAGTTGATTTGGATTCCTCTGCAATACACTTTTTGGTGGTGAGTTCTACATTAACAAATCCAACATATAAGTGTGCACAACTCATAGCTAAGCACTTTTAGATACTTCTGGATTTAGTAATAATTGTCTCAATAACTTAGTAGTATGAAAATCACGGGAATTAAATACGTACGAGCACACACCACAAAATATTGCACAGTAATGACAATATTCACAACAAAAAATAATCGCTTTGCAAACACTTTGCAACAAATATTTTTAACAATAGTTTGGAAACAAAAGAGATCCTTTTTCTGGAATCGTTCCCATCATAAAACACCTGCGCAAAGTCAAAGAAACGATAATTTTATCAGTACCTACCTAAATACTTTAAAGAATTAAGAACACTAGACATCAATATGGCCGCAAAACGAACCGCATATTCGTTCGAACAGAGTACAAAATTAAAAACATGCTTTCGTAGGTACTAATGTAATCATGGTCACCCTACTCTCATACGGTTTCATACTACTATTTATTGTAAATATATTCTAAAATATGGATGCTGCAGTTATGTTCGCCATATTTATCCAAACTATGTTACGTTACCTGGCGATTAGTACTAAAACTTAGCTTAAACCTACTTTTTATAACGAGATAAACGCCATTGTATTTTAGGCATATTGCCGTCCGAGCGGCCAACTAAAATCGACTCTAACAAATTATTGAACCTACTTTCTAGTATTTTTTTTCTGTTTTTAGCTGTAACAAATTAGTAACTAATTGTCCATACACATTAGCCTCTATTAATTTGATATTTATGGTGAGATACCTACCTACTCATAACCTGAGAACTAAATATTGCGTAACTTTTTGTTTATTTACGTTATGACGTTTTTAAATTTTGTAACAAATTGAACAAATTAAGACCTTTCTTTTGATGCATCATTCGTCTATCTGTATTATATAGTTTCTGTGTAATCACGGGCGATGATTACGGCAAGTGGCGGTTCTAGCGGCCAACTATTCTTTGTCATAGCGTCTTAGTTTTTTTTGTAACAAATTCACGAAAAGGGGTGTGTAAAGTAACAAATTAGCACTAATTCCTGGCAAAGTTTCGTCAAATATGTATTATGAGTTGGCCGCGCGGTTGAAATGTACATAATACGAATCTAACCGTTAGACTCTAACGACACCTCTGAAGCTAAAATCCATCGAGCCGTTCAGCCTGCAGAGCGTGCCAAACAATTATACATACATACATACTCTCGAAAAACATAACCCTCCTTCTGGCGCAGTCGGGTAAAAAGAAAACAAAAAATGTTTGAGAATGTGCAAACTGGGCTCTTTCACATTCTTCTGATACCCCACATGCCCTAGTAGCCCCAAATCAAATTTTTCAGACTCCCTTTCAATCCCTGTTGCCAAAAATATACATAGGTATTATTTTTATTTCTTTTTTATTTGCTTATTGGTTGGGCAAACGTCATCTAAAACTATTCCAAATTTCAGGTTGATAGCATTAGTAATTCTTGAGATATCCAGCTGTGACAGACAGACTGAGTCACATCATAAGGATTCCGTTTTACCATTTTGGTACGGAACCCTAAAAACATATGTTGAGGTACAATGCGCGCCACAAAAGATGAGACTTGACCCCGCCTCCCCCGCTCTTTCCGCCGTCCCTATGACGTCCGGTCCCGTCCCGCACTCAGACCTCATACCGCTAAAGATACCTAAAATCGTGTACTGCGCATGTCAAACCACGTGGTGTGTCAAGTCTCATCTTTCCTGGCACGCATTGTAATGAGGTACAAAATTTTAACGAAAAGATGAACTAGTTATAACGCCTACAACTAGGTGAAACCGGCTTGGTACTTTCCTCGTAATAGTTTTCCCTCTTTAGCGAAGTACCAATTATTTGATGTCTGGTATATACCAGGTACTAAAACATGGTATTGCTCAAAGTTCCAAAATCTCTCTTGGTCCAGTCATCCTGACGCAGACTTTGATAGGCCTTGCTCAAGCATCGCCACGACGAGTGGTCCTGCTTTACCATTACCACTCTACCAGCTCTACCTGCGTACTGTCCGACATGAATGGGTCATGTATGAAAATATTAAATTGTCTCGATTTTTTTTCTGCACTTATGAATAAGCTAATACTATCTACAAAAAAAGTATCAGATTTATCTGATTAGTATTTCCAGAGAAATAAATTAAATTCTGTTAGAGGCGGCCATCGACAGTAACCCACGGATTTTTATTCAATTTCCCTAGCCTACTCAATTAAAAAGTAAAAACTGTAGATAATCATAACTTGTCAATTTGTCATAACATAACCTCACTTTTCACCTCTTGCTTTGTGTTTGTTTGCGATTTTATGGACAATATATCTTTACGACGACCCTCACGCTTTGAATACTGGATTAGATTTCGACTGCCTTCGCGACGACCCGCACGCTTTGGACACTGGATTAGATTTTGAGAGACCTTTGTTATGATGGATGAATGTCAGACGGTACAGATTATCTACAGTTTTTACTTTTTAATTGAGTAGGCTAAGGAAATTGAATAAAAATCCGTGGGTTACTGTCGATGGCCGCCTCTAACAGAATTTAATTTATTTCTCTGGAAATACTAATCAGATAAATCTGATACTTTTTTTGTAGATAGTATTAGCTTATTCATAAGTGCAGAAAAAAAATCGAGACAATTTAATATTTTCATACATGACCCATTATATTTATGATCCTAAATGAACGCGGCACCGCCGCGCCCGCGCCGCCCGCCGCCGCGCCGCCGCCGCCCGCTCCTTGTCGGCTTGTCAAGGACAATATAATATCAAAACTTGTCAAATCCAGTACACGTTAGTTCTCTATTATGTCACGCTCATTAAGCGGCTTACATGACCTAAACGCGGTCACTTTCGGACTGCATAGAAAAAAAGAGAAGCGCGATGACACAACGCTAGTAATTTATTGCAAAATATGAAGCAATTATTTAATTACCTACAAAAAATCTATTGTTTGGACTAAAAAAATTTAAACACTAGGTAGTATTTTAGTATGTTGCTTGAATATAATCTGACAAAAATAAGAATGATTGTATGTATATTACTATGGTTTTTATTGTAAAAAGAAAGTTTTAGAGGTATCTTCATGATCTTTTTCTATCGTATCTAATTAATTCTATTATGTTTTCAACACACTATCTACCTAGCATAAGATACTATACTTTTATTGTTTCTAAAACTGGCGTTTTTTGTATCCTGCGCAGGCAGCCCAGCGCGGCGAGCGCCTCCGTGCGCTGATTTAGATCCAAAACGTATGTCGGTCTGTAAGCTTACTGCACTTATATCATTCTGGTTCCTGCGCCTTCATTAGTGTGTATTTTTATACACAAATATCCAGCAGACCTATTAAGGGGCTTACAGGACCTAAACACAAAAAAACGATAGTTTTAGAAACAATAAAAGTATATATTATGATCGACTACAGTGAACAAAATCAAAAAAATATTTGATAATCTTTAGCAAGCACGTACCCAGAATTTTTTGTCGGGGGGGGTCCAGGTCCAGGCAAATGATTAAAGTATCGCGTAAATGGATACTTAAAATTTTGTCGTAAATTAAAAGAAAATTGTTTTCACAAATTATTTAATGCATATCTCGGTAATATAAGACAGTATTATAACGTTAAATTTAAACGTCTTGGTCTTAAGGACATTTGGTGTAAAACGTCGTCTACTGAAAGGATCTGAGTTGAATGGGCTGACATCAATACCAAACCAGTTAGACGATCATTGCCCATTTTATTGCGTAAATAGGTTTTAACCTTTTTTAAAGTTGAAAACGATCTTTCGACGCTTGCAGTAGATACAGGGAGAGACACTAACAGTTTTAATAGTGTGTGTATATGTGGATAAAATACAGCATCACACTTAGCCAACACTTCTATTGCTTCTCTCTCGATTGAAGTTTGATCAGCATTTTTCCACTTTTCAGCCCATAGGTGATATTCGCTCTCCGATGTGACCGCAGACACATCGTCATCTAAGTAAGAAAGTAGATTTGACAAGTTCTGTGCATTGTTGACACATATCTTATGTGGTAATAACTGAGTCATATTTGGCACTGTACTTACTACTGAGGGATTTATTTTATGGGTTGCATCTATTTTCGGGAGGGGTCCGGACCCCTTGGACCCCCCCCTGGGTACGTCCTTGATCTTTAGGATATATGCTAGGTAGATAGTGTGTTTAAAACATAATACAACTAATTTGATACGATAGAAAAAAATCTTGAAGATACCCCTAAAAACTTTCTTTTAACAATAAAAACCATAGGTACTAATAGGTATACATACAACATTCTGATTTTTTGTCAGATTATTCTACAAGCAACATACTAAAATAATAGTGTTTTATTTTTTTGTCCAAACAATAGATTTTTTTGTAATTAAATAATTGCTTCATATTTTGCAATAAATTACCAGCGTTGCGCTTCTCTTTCTTTTCTATGCAGTCCGACAGTGACCGCGGTCATGATTGATTAAATTAAATCCATACGATTAAATCGATCGTGCCTGTGGATCGCGGACGACGTCTACTGGAGAATTACTTTGTCCTTGTTATTCGTAACCATCAAATGATCAAATCTCTTTCCGTGTTGGGGTGGCCTATTTTTAACTGTTAACCACATGCTGCACGCAGTTGCTATTATGTTATAAACAATGCGCAAGGCAATTGCAATATAATAAAGGTAGGTAGTGTAGTGGAGTATCTGCTTGTAGCTCAAGTAAAACATTAAAATTTTATTTAATACTTCAAGCACATAAATGTACAGAGGTGGACTTAAAGCCATAGGCATTTTCTACCAGTCAACCTTTGGGTGAGTAGGCACAGACGCCAGCACATCAGGCTATCCGAAACTGTCAAATTTTCTCAATCAACTTTGAACTTTATTACTTTAGCGATAAAATTGAAAATCTATTAAAAATCGGTTGTTTGTAAAGTCGGTTTACTGACGATAGTTGAACGTGACAACGTCATAAGAAAATACTGATGGAATAGTTGCATTGTATTCGCTTGCACTTCAAGCCGCCATGGAACGCTACAGAGCAAGGCCGCGAGGTAACGCTACATGAGTAATGTTTTTTCGTGAGTGCAGCCAGCTTCATCGATTTATTAGACGTTGTCACGTCAAATAAATTGACAGATTGTAGTAGCTTGATGTGCTGGCGTCTGGTACAATCATGAAAAATTGAGGAATAAATATTTTTGTATATTTCTTTGGAAGGCCTAATAGATTGTCATATGTGAATAGGTAGGTACTAGAAGCGCCCCGCGGTTTCACCGGCGTAAGTTTGGATCCCGTGGGAATATCGGGATAAAAACTATTCTATGTCCTTTCCCGGGACTCAAACTATCTCTGTACCAAATTTCATCTAAATCGGTTCAGCGGTTTAAGCGTGAAGAGGTAACAGACAGACACACTTTCGCATTTATAATACTACATAGCTTCCGCCTGCGGCTTCGCCCGCGAGTTATGTCGATAAAAACTATCCTATGTCCTTCCACGGAATGCAATCTATCTCACTGCCAAATTTTATCGAAATCCGTTCAGTGGTTTAGGCGTGAAACGGTAACATACAGACAGACAGAGTTAGTTTCGAATTTATAATATTAGTATGGATGGATAATGCAGTTCCAATAATATTACATACCTACATACGTGTCGAATTGAAAACCTTTTTTTTAAGTCGGTAAAAAAACTCATTAAGAACGCTAAGCAATAACGAAGTAAGGGCAGGCGATGCGATGCGAGGGGTGGGTATGGGTAGGGCAACAAGAAATTCACGCGGACGAAGTCGCCGGCAAAGCTAGTAGGTATATATACTAGTCAAAACAAAATAAGGGCCAATTTTAACATCCGGACTGATTTAATTATTTTAAAACTTTCACAAAATCGAAGTGCTCAGTTTTAGGTAAATTCGACGGCGCGCGGCAGTGGATGCGCACGTGTGCGTCTAATGAAAAAATTGCGGTACGCTACACACGCATTAAACTAACAAGAGCCTTTGCTACTTTGTTTTAGAAATAAATTAAATTACCGTTATTATAAGTTTTTTTTTTCAAGCACGGTGACAAAGTAACCTTAGTTATTAAATACTTTTTGTTTGAATTTCTATTAAATATTCATAGATAATAAATATAATTTCGGGCGAAAAATTATCATTAACTCTCTGTTTTACGGAATTATTTTTGGTGTATTACTGTATGAAACATAATAAATTGATTTATGCACGAAAAAGATACAGTTGTACCGTGGACATTTTTATAAATATTAAACTAACTATTATATTTTCGATGTAACAGGGCATCGCTAGATGCCCGAAAGTAAAATTTTATGAAGCAGCCTTTGTAGAAACAATTTTTTTACTGATTTGTGTAAACAAACTGGAATATTTATTTAAAAAACTTCCAAAAGTAGGAATCAAACTTTCTCGGGCATGTATTTTTTTTACAATTTTGGCTTTAGTTAACCCATAATCACACATCAAAGCTCGAGTCAAAGGCTCTAAACAAGAAAAAATTTTGATAGCCCTCTTTTGTGTGGTATTTCCTGAAGTGTTAACAAACATAATGTGAGGATACCACTTGCATAATTTTTGAAGTGGGTACTTTGATACTTTTTTGTAAACACTTGAATTTACCCTATTCTATTGTGGATTCTTTTGTGATACATTTGCTAAGTTAGAACGTGGATAAACATTATGAAAGCGCTATTTCGAAGACATATGGACCTGCAAATCGCAAGTAGAGCCATCAAATTGATCCAAGAGGGACATTCGCAGCGTTTGGAAAGTTACAGATTTGGGGGTCCCAATGTCATGGTATTGGGAGATCTCTCTATCAGGTCGAACCGAAGTCGCAATACTCAGCGGAGGCACGGTAACGGCTGTGCGATTCATTAAGGAGATCATAAGACCTCATGTGGTGCCATTTGCAAAAAGAATTGGTGCAAGATTCACATTGATACACGACAATGCCCGCGCTCATACAGCTAGAGCCACTAGGGAAGCTCTAGACGACGCTTGTATAGGTGTCTTGCCGTGGCCTGCCGAAAACATGTGGGATTTTTTAAAAAGAAGTGTCCGGGACACAAATCAACCTGTACATAATGAACAACAGCTCATTAACGTGCTTAAGCCAAACGGGAACAAACAGAAGAGACAGTATGGAGAGTGTGCCATCCAGGCTTCAAGAATGTGTTCGAAAAAGAGGAGGGCACACACGATACTAAAGAAGTGTAAAAAAGATAAAAATCTTACGACATTTTTGTTTTAACCTCTCTTTTGTTTTATCTTCTCTGTTTAATGTTTGCATATGTGTCGATGGAGAAGAAAACTGCCAACCAGTGGTAGTATAGTAACCGGGGAAGTTATAGTTTTGTACAGAGCTTCTCGACATTTGCTTATATTTTTTTATGGTATTCAATATTTCCACTCTCGCATCCATTTTGTGGTCTGGGTGGATGCTTCTAAATTATTCCACTAACGAGATCAAAAATAGGCGATCCGGTTGATTATCTTCTTCTTTTTTTGCCATCTTCTCAGCTAAAATATCAATAAGTGCGTCATCTCTTTCATTATTTCCTTCTATCTTTCTTTTCCTTTGATTTAGTTTCATAACAGTAATATTACGCTGAGACTGAGATGTTTCTTCAGTTGTTGGTAAAGGCGGTGGTCGAGTCTCTGTGAACGGATTTAAAAAAGAAAGTATATTTGAGTACCTACACATAGTCCCGACCACTACAAGCACCAGAACCAATTTTCACCTTTTTGTTTTTTGAACGTGTGTGCGAGCATCTCTAATGCTTTTCCACATTAATGTAATTTTAATGCTGTAAGAAAAAAAAAACGTTTGTTATACTTTTCAGATATTTAGCTTCTGGATGTTCATCAACAGAGCTTCATCTACACTAATCTACACTAATATTATAAAGAGGAAAGATTTGTATTTTTGTGTGTTTGTTTGTAATGAATAAACTCAAAAACTACTGTGCCGATTTAAAAAATTCTTTCACCGTTAGAAAGCTACATTCACCCTGAGTAACATAGGCTATATTTATTGCTAGAAAAGATTAGGGATCTTTACTAAAAATTTAGTAACGTAACCCAAGGTGTAAAAAAAAATCCAATAAAACATCTTTCGTCGCATGCGCTGCGGAAATTTACTCTCTTAAACAGAAGTATGAATAACATGGTCTAATTTTGGTCAGTATTTCTATTGTAAGGACATGCCTTTGCTGATCCCCATTAAGACAGTCGTCGGTCCAGTAACATGTCACGTTTTGCAAACACAGCATTGATATTCTAGTAACTATGTAAGTAATTTAAGTTAGCAATACGATTTGTATGTTATAATTAGACATTATTAAAAGGAATCTTGGAATGAACAGTTGTTTCCATCTGCAACCTACCCTTATGGATACACTTCATGGCGACCCTGCCTAAAAAGAACAATTGAAGAAATGACAACCAAAAATTAATACGAACTCGAGCAAGTAACTCAAGAAAGAAGCACCAAAGAAACATCAAGAAAGAAGATGGGAAAAACTTATTCAAAAGAAGAAGTAGTAATAGCTCAAAATGCAAACGGAGAAGCCAATGCCAGCACCAGTCAAAACTTTGGACCACTGATCAGTATTGAAAAAATACTTTTGATTATAATATCTACTGATCGTTTTACTTGTCGGAGCACTATATTTCATCGCCAAAAAGTGCCAAAAGAGCGCAGTAAAACTCTTGAGAAGAGAACTCAACGCCAGTACTTTTAGTGTTGTCTCCCACCCTCAAGCAACATCAGCAGTTTAGAACGAGGAGTCCAGGGAATAGCCCGGCCCAGTAGCAGCGGAGTCCAGGAATTAACCCGGCCCAGTAGCAGCGGAGTCCAGGGATTAATCCGGCCCAGTAGCAGCGCAGTCCAGGGATGCGGAGTCCAGGGATTAACCCGGCCCACGGAGTCCAGGGAATAGCCCGGCCCAAAAAACAGCACCATATCCAGCTAAACTGTCACCAGAAGCCATCGACATCGTGGGAAAATTAATACGGTTCCAGTACGCGTCGCCACCGAGTCGCAATGTCGAATCAGGTTTCTTTTAAGTAACCTATAAATCTGTAAACTCACTAAATATGAGAAATTGCCTTTAAAAGAGCTGCTATCTATATCAAGCAAGTTGGAAGAAATTAAGGATTATCTTATAAAAATCGGTCCTTTACGAAGACAGACATCCAATACAGCAAAACAAAAAGTTTTATTAGCTCAAACGGAATATTGCAAGTTGGAGTCTATTTTGCTTGAAGTGCAGACTAAAATTGCAAATTCTGAGCTAAGTTCTGATAGTTTAAAAACTATTAATTCTATCATAAATAGTATACAAATTTGTTATAATAAGATCATTAGCTTAAGTAAAATAACTTCAAAGTCATTGGAAACGTCAACAAAAATGGCTGCCGATTCATTTGATCTAAAAACAGCCATTGCACTTTTGCCCATAATGACTGATAAAGAACAAGACACCAAGCGCTTGATAGATGGTATCCAATTATACAGTTCAGTGATCAGCATAGATCGGAGTAGGTAGATTGAACTGGGGTCATTGATCCGAAACGTATATATTACTATGGACATTCCTCCGGAATTGGTGGTAGTCAGAATTTCATTAGTTAGCCGAAATTTATATCTATCTATAAAAGATCTAGCCATAAAAGGCTAAAAATAAAAAATAAATATTAAAGCTTCGATCGGAATTCGATTGTTTTTATTATTCAACAGATAAATAATGAATTAATTTAGTTTTGATACCTTCCTTTAAATTTTGAATTGAGTAGTAATAATATCACTACCAACATTAACAATATTTAATTGAATC
The DNA here is from genome assembly GCA_927399505.1 of Luperina testacea. Taxonomy (NCBI): domain Eukaryota; kingdom Metazoa; phylum Arthropoda; class Insecta; order Lepidoptera; family Noctuidae; genus Luperina; species Luperina testacea. Next base: position 12,172,257 of record OV656758.1, read on the forward strand.
CGGAAATACCGGAATTACTTTCCGGAAAAATGGCTTATCCATGTTATTCTTTCTGTGTGCATTTATGATACAAGTACCAAAAATCAATCTACCTACTCCGACCACTGGTGATCAGCGATAACACCAAAAATCAATTAATAGAGTTTGTTTTAAAGACACGATTGTCTGAAGGTGCGAAACTCCGATTAATAGACAGTTTGATCACCGATATGCGTACATATTTAATACAAATGAAATCTGCTGCTGCAATTCACTCGCAAATTTTAAATAGTAATCAGAAGCGTCGATCCATTGAGCAGTTTGGCAATGAATTGGAAAAACTATTTGTTGACTTAACAATAGCACAGGCGGATGACGATGATACAAAGTTTAACATATTACGTCCAATTAATGAAAAATTGGCGATAAAACGTTTTTCAGACGGTTTGAGTAATACGCGGCTAAGCACCATAATAGCTTCTCGCCAGTTTACGTCATTGCCAGAAGCTATTCGCACAGCAATAGATGAGCATACGTTATCATACCAAACGAAGATCACATCATTAACATTAGAAATCCCTCAAATCAGAACCGGCCTTACAAACGACGCAATACGTATATAAATAGGGGTTATAAACATTTCGAACAAAACAACCCATCGGATTATAGGCAAGCGCGCAAGGTCAAAATAATCCACAGCCAAAGTACAACAACAGGTACATGCGCGTCGCGATTATGCGCGGAAGCGACAGTGGGACACCGCGGGGCCGAGGTTTCGGATTTCCTCGCGCACCTGCAGGCAACGCGCAATATTTTCCGCGAAGCGGTGAACCTCCACAGGTTATTTCGCAACAGTTGCAGGAACCTGCAATAAATGAACCAAATACGAACAATGAGTTTTTTCGTTCCTCTAATGAATGATAATAATGTTTTTAACTACAGCAAACGCAATGTAGTTTCTCTTAACGTAATTTCGAGTAACTACGCGAAATTTTTAGTAGATAGCGGTGCTACTATATCCATTTTAAAATATGAATGGTTAAATGAGTATTTAAAAAGTAAACTTTGTTACGATAAGATACTTATAAAAGGCATAGGTGGACAGATAGTTTCGGAAGCGGAAGGTTACGTATATTTAGATTTAGTCTATAATGGTATAGTATTTAATCAACAGTTTTACGTATTTAAGAATATACCCTGTCCTACTGATGGTGTAATAGGTCATAATTTTTTGAAGCGATATGGGGCCGTCATTGACTACAATAAGATGACTATGAGCTTATCAACTTATAATGAGACAGTTTGTATTCGTTTTGAAACTGATAACAGGTTTTGTCAAGTTATTCCACCCCGTTGTGAAATGATTAAGCATATTCCATGTAGATTTCGTGAAGATATTGTTGTGTTAGCGAAGGAAATTGACTCGGGAGTTATTGTAGCAGGGTTAATTGCAAAACCAGTTAATAATTCAATACCAGTGAGAATTTTAAATACGAAAGAAGAAGAGATAACTATTGATTTATCAAGTTTATGTGTTTATACTCTAAACACATTTGACATGTGTAAATTCACAGAAGAAAATCAGTCTGTGGAACGCGTTAAAACGCTTTTTTCCCTTCTAGATTTAAGCTATATGAATAAAGAAGAACAAATAAGCATGTAGAACATATGTGCAAAATACGCAGACGTATTTCACTTGCCAGGAGACTAAGTTATCAGTCACAAATTTATTAGAACACATTATCACTTTAAAAGATAATGTTACACCGGTTTACGTAAAACCTTACAGAATCCCACATTCGCTTAAAAATGAAGTAGAAAAACAAATTCAGGATAATATGTTAAAAAATGATATTATTGAAGAAACCACATCCGAGTGGTCAAACCCCGTGTTGCTAGTGCCCAAGAAAGCTGATAAAAAATGAAAAAAAAATGGAGGCTTGTAATTGATTACCGCCATCTAAATACCAAAATTCAAGACGACAAATTTCCATTACTCAATATAACTGAGATATTAGACTCCTTATCTGGTAGTATTTATTTTTCAAAATTAGATCTATCTCAAAGTTACTACCAACTTTCACTTAGTGAAAACTCAAGAAAATATACGTCATTCAGCTTAAATAAAATGTATCATCTATCTTGGACCAAGACTCGCGAAAATGTACAGCTTTTACGGCCGGAAAACAATATCAAATGAAGCGTTGTCCAATGTGTCTCAAAACCAGTCCTAGTGTATTCTCAAGACTTATGACCATAGCAATGGCCGGTCTTAACTATAAGAAGTGTTTTATTTACTTAGATGACTGTGTCGTGATAGGTAGGTCGTTAACAAATCATAATAAAAACCTCATTAGCGTATTAAACCGTTTAAGAGAAGTGAACTTAAAATTGAATCCAATGAAATGTGACTTTTTAAGACGTGAAATTATTTATTTAGGGCATAAAATAACATCGGAGGGCATTTTTCCTGATCCAACAAAAATTGAAACGATACACAAGTATCCGATACCAGCATGCGCTGATGACGTCAAGCGTTTTGTCGCGTTTACTAACTATTACAGACGGTTTAAATACCTCGTTTTGCAGATATTGTTTATCCAATGAACGTATTATGTAAAAAAGATGCAAAATACATTTGGATTGGACACCCGAATGTCAGTCGGCTTTCGAAAAATTAAAATTAGCACTTATAAATCCACCAATTTTAGAGTATCCAGATTTTACAGAAAACAACATTTTTTTAGCAAACTGACGCATCGAAAATAGGCTTAGGCGCCATTTATTGTTTAATAGCAATGGCAAAGTAGTCGCTTATGCTAGTCGAAATTTAAAACCATCCGAAACAAGATATATCCATAGAATTAGAATTACTTGCAATCGTTTGGGCGATAAACCATTTTAGACCTTATTTGTATGGCAGGAAATTTAAAATATCTACTGACCATAGAGACCTTTAGTCTATTTTAATTTAAAAGACCCTTCTAGTAGGTTAACAAAATTTCGCTTTAAATATCTAGAAGAATATGACTTCGAGGTAGAATACGTTCCAGGTCGAACCAATGTGGCTGCAGACGCATTGAGTCGAATTCCAATAACGAGCAAGGAATTAAAAGATATGCAGGAACACGTCGCGCGTCGTTCAATGTTAATGTCTTAACAAGAAATCAACGTAAAAAACTAGCATTGACACGTAGTAATGGTGAACTTGAAAAAGAGACACCACCCTCATCGTACAGGTCTGATCAACCAGTCGCAGTGGAGATACTCAAGAAACCTGACGAAATAGTGGAACTTGTTTTCTCTGATTTAAAGGAGAACATTTTGAGGAATAAGAATAACATTGCATCAAAAGCATTAAAGCTTTGCATTTTTGTACCATCGCATTCTGCGATATATTTAGACTCCCGATCGTTATCGACCGTAGAGGTGTTAGCGAGGGATCTAGATCAAATTTGTAAAAGATTAGCCATAACAGAGTTGCTAATTATTAAAATTAAAAATGCTAATAGTATAAAACTTTTGTTAAGTGAAAGCAAAAGGTTGCAACTTAATTTCCCTCGGTTTATTGTAGAGGCATTACAAGAATATATGATGACGACGATAAAAAAGTTTTACTTAAAGATTTTCACCTATTACCCAGCAGTGGCCATGCGGGGGTGAATCGTATGTTAAATAACATTAAAAGACATTATTTTTGGCCAGGCATGTCTACAGACGTAGCGAAGTATGTTAAAAAATGTAAGAGCTGTCAGTTACATAAATATACTAATAAGAACGTTAAGGAACCAATGGTAATAAGAATAACGTCAACACCTAGTTCTGCTTTTGATAGAGTTAGTTTAGACTTAATGGGCCCTTTAGAATTAGATAATTATAATAATAAGTATATGTACAGTGCGAATTATCAAAATATGTCGAAGCATACCCTATACAACAAAAAGACACGGTAACAGTGTCAAAAACATTCGTCAATAATTTTGTTTTACGATATGGTATCCCACAAGAGATTTTAACCGATAACGGAACGGAGGAGTTATGTCATCAGTATTGTAATGTCATCAGTATTAAAAGAAACATGCGAATTATTAGGTATTAAAAAAATAAATTCAACTTCTTATCACCATGAAACATTAGGCTCACTTGAAAATACACATAAACATTTGGGAGCATATCTCAGAATTCAATGTACTTAGTAATAATAGAGACAACTGGAGCGATTTGGTTCCCTTTTGGTGTTTTTCATTTAATACTACAGTACATACCGAGACACAATACACTCCATACGAATTGGTATTTGGAAAACTGTGCAACTTGCCAAGCAATTTAAAATTAGATTTTGATCCATTGTATAAAGATCCTAAAGAATTAAAATATAGACTCCAAAAAGCTCATGCAGATGCTGAAGAAAATTTAAAAAAAAGTAAATAAATAAGAAAAAGTCTGTTTGACCAAAATGTACACAGTATAATTACAGACCTGAATTTTAGTAAAAAATCAAACCGGTACCAAGTTAGATAACATTTATAATGGACCATACAAGGTAATAGTGGATAATCCACCAAATGTAAAAATAATAAAGAATACACTATTCACAAAAATCAAACAAAATTATTTCATTGGTAATTGAATAACATAATGATGTAATCGCATTGTGTACTTTGCTTTTTTATTATAATATTTTTTTTTAAATACATAGGCTACAGTAAGTTATACCGATATTATTGTATGTACCTTTCTTTTTTTTTTCTCTCCCTAACGGGGGAAGGTGTAGTCGACACTTTTCGGGGGAGGTGTAAGGACATGCCTTTGCTGATCTCCGTCGGTCCAGTAAAATGTGCATGTCACGTTTTGCAAACAAAGCATTGATATTCTAGTAACTAAGTAATTTAAGTTAGCAATACGATTTATGTTATAATTAGACATTAATAAAAGGAATCTTGGAATGAACAGTTGTTTCCATCTGCAACCTACCCTTATGGATACACTTCACTATCAACTTTTAAAATGTAAAAAGTGCTTATTGTGACACAACGATAATAGTTGGACATATACTATCGCGAAGTTTTTTGTAGTTATTGATATGTTCTTTAATATTGTAGAACATACTTTTGCTAAACGATTGTTTACGCAATCACACAACATAACATCAGGCTTGTACCTTTAAAGGGGTAGGCAGTTGTGTTCAATAGCGCTTCCTGTCACTGATATTCACATAGCAAGTCACTACTTACCTACCCCAAACAAATTCATATAACACTTTATATGAATTTGTTTGGGGTAGGTAAGCACAACTAAAATGTGAAAAATAAAAACTTTTAACAAAAAAAAAACAACCGACTTCCAAAAAAACACTACAAAGTGAAAAATAACTTTAATTTCGAAAGTCGGTGTCAAAAAAGGAAAATACAGAACCAACGACACCGACTTCCGAAATTAAAGTAAATAACTTTAATTTCGGAAGTCGGTGTCGTTGGTTGCTTTTTTTAGTATCTGATTTGATCTAAAATTCGTTTCACGAAAGAATTACCTTCGCCGTAATGTTGGAACCATTGCTTTTCATTGAAGAATTGTTTTACCTTCAATGAAAAGCAATGGTGCCAACATTACAATGGTGCCATTATTGCGTGAAACGCACGGTTCCGACTTTGGATATGGTTTCGGTGTTGCCAAACCAAAACTCGTTAAAACAACAAATTCAAATCGATTTAAAATACAGTGCAATCTCTCCACTGTATTTAACATAGTTTTCGTTAAATTACATAAGTAAAAATGCTAATAAACGGACATAAAAAATTATAAACTGACGTTTTATACATTATTTCTGGAGAACTTATAACATTTTGATCGATTTCGAATGGATCGATATAGAATTGTTTTTTTATGGCAACACGATGCTTAAAAATATTGTGTCAATTTGTCAAAATGACAGATAACATTCGCTTTGTTTCTTTGCATCGTGAGTGTTGTTTTTGTGAGTTTTTTAACGACTACTATTTTTGTTAAAATGGATTCCAATTCTTCCCTTTTTGACGACCCTGGCACTTCTATGGACCCCGAACCTTGTATTTACGTTGAACCTGGCACACCTACGGATTCGGATACGGATCAATTAAATGTAAAAAAAAATCTAAATATACATCTTGATACAAAACTAGGTTTATAGACTCATTCTTACTGATATGAGCTATTAAATCAATCACATACTATTAGCTGAACTGTTTGTTTATGAGTGGCCAAAGTCCTATAGAAAATGGACAATCCCCTTTGTGATGATTTAATCTTTTCTGTTTATATGTGACAATGTTGTAATGATTACTTAAATATTTTATAACAAATTCTTTTTTTTCTTTCCACACTAACACTTGCTACTGATTGTACCTTTTCTCATTTTGATGTAAAGGCTCCTTCAAACAGGCGCGACACGACACGCGTTCCGCTAGTCGTGCAACGAGCGGTGCCTTTGTGTCGCGCGCGATTAATATCGCGTGTAGCGCCTGTTTGTAGGAAGGAGCAGGGACGACTTGCAGAATGAAAATATTATTTATTTTTATTTTCTGCAAGACGTCCTAAATGGGCCGTAGGCTAGTAGGACGAGTTGATGAATTACATGTACTCGTAAGTAGGGTCATTATTTGAAAACAGCGGGATATTTGCGTAACACGCTATATAGGTATGAGGATCAGGGTGTAAAGTTTACTCATACTCTATAGAAAAGGAAGGATCCTCCGACCAGACGTGTGTTGTGTCTGGCTGCCAACTGCCCGATGATTCATGTGACATGTCGGGCCGTTGTATCTATGCTACTAGTTGTGCGGTAAACTCTTGCTCGCATCTGGCGTTGTAGATACCGCTACATCACTCCCCTCCGGAGACCGGAGGTCGAAAGTGGGCTGAGTCTTGTATCTTGCGATTAGGGATTGCAATCCCGCAGCTCACTCAATCCCGCGGGATTGATATGCGGGATTGATCAATCCCGCGCGGGATCCCGCGGGAACCCGCATATTTGAAATTATTCACAGTAGTTCAACTTTTTGCCCCGTTTGTATGTAAGATAAAGTATTAATTTTTTGATCTTATAGGGCTAAGATAAAGTATTAATTTTTTGATCTTATAGGGCTATAAGGTCGAAAAATTAATACTTTATCTTATTTAAAATTATGTTATAAAATCAAATTGAAACTACAGTTTTGTTTAATTTTTCCCTTGATGTAAGGGTAGGTAACAACAGTTTTATGATGTTTGTAATTCAGTCTTAATAGTCTTATTCATATAATGACTAATAATCAAATCACAACTTTCTCTTATCTAGATTCTATTACTACGTAGTCGTAGTAATAGAATCTAGATAAGAGAAAGTTGTGATTCATGATCACCATAGGTTAGTACCTATGGTGATAACTTTTGAAAATACGCTCTTAAAAAGCAAATGGCATTTATAGTATCATCTCCAAGCCTGCTTCTGAGTGAACTGCAAATATATCCTGATGCCGAAAACGCTCTCTCGGTTTCTACGCTAGTAGGCTGAAACTCGTGCTCGAACCACTCGCTTTCTTACGCAAAACTTCACGAATGTTTTAGCGGTAAATTTAAATTTGCGGGATCCGCGGATCCGCGTTTTGAAGGTGCGGGATCCAGCAGATTAATAAGTGGAGCGGGATCCCGCGGGAATGCCGGATCCCGTTTTGCGGGATTGCAATCCCTACTTGCGATGCTTGCCAGACCAGCTGAGGTTCCAGTGAGTCGAACCGGTTGCCGTATAGTTCACGCAGTCTGTGAAGATGTCCCCAGTGAGTCAGGGTGGCGCTGCGTTATGCTCCAGTGCGTCGGATGTGGTACAGCGCCGGGTTGAGGCTGACTGCTGGCGTCGACCAGGAGAGGAATTAAGAGCTCTTCTTGTTGACTGGCCGAAACTGCAGTGCGCTGTACCATGGTTGCTAATGATCCTGAGGGTGATGACCAGGTATGCGCGGTCACTGCATGCTGGTGGTCAGGATACCCGTTGAAGCCGTGGGTGCTGGCTGGCTGGGTGATTCGCCGCTAAAGCTTGTGGGAGTGATGATGATGACGTCACGCTGAAGTATTTGCACGAAGGCTGCGCTGACGTTCATACTCGGGGTCACCAGTATAAAGGTATGAGGAACAGGGTGTAAAGTTCACTCATACTGAACAGGAAGGATCAGGGCCGTCTTTAACCTATTGGAGGCCCTGGGCACATAAGGATCACGGGGCCCCTGTGTAGTTAAGAGACAATAAGAGAAGCATACTAATATTTCATAACTGGGGGCTAGAAAGTTATTGTAAATCGCACTGCAAATCACTTATTTTGTCATTGAATCGGGTACTAATAATGCATATAATGGAACGGCGGCTGCAAAGAATGTTTTTTTTATGAGAGCAGGCCGGGGCCACCGAAGATCGCAGGGCCCTGGGCACTTGCCCAGAGTGCCCAATGGAAAAGAGCGGCCTGGGAAGGATCCTCCGACCCGACGGTAAACTCGACTGCTTGCGCGATGCGGGATTTTGCGTGACGTCAGTATGTCGCGTTGCTCGCATTTGGCGTTGTAGATACCGCTACAACACTATCAATAGTGCTGTATGTAATATGTAGCCGTGGTTTCATATCGATAGTTTAACAACATTCAAAGCGATATTTACGTTGTTGAGAAGACATATTTTTCGAACTTATGAAGCAATGGATTAACAATTAATATCCTTCAAAATGGATTGAATTTAATGTTTGTTACGCAATTAGGGTGCAGGAAGATAGGTACCTAAGTACTTAGTTCTATTAAGGTGCCACTAGTCGATATTTTTTCCATACAAATTTCGGGAGGGTATTATTCCACTGTTTGACATGTATTGTATACATCCAAAATTAAACATGATATCGTTTTTTCTTATTATTAATTGTGTCTGTACGTAAACAGAGTCATTCAATGGGTATGAGCCAACAAATATTCGTTTTTCTTGCTAATTTTAACGAAACTTGGGTGTGAATAAGTAAGTAATAAAATAAGAGTAAAATCTTCAAGCAAGCAGGCTTCCGGCCTGGCCTGGAATATAAAATCCCGTTATACCACGATTTTGTTAAATATTCAAAAGCATTCGACAACATTTCACACCCATCCATTTTTGACGCCTTAAGCAACCAAAACATTGATCCCACCTATAAATCTGTTACGCAACATTTATAAAAATAGTACAGCCGCAATAAAACCTGAAACCACCGATCCAAAATTTTAAATAGAGAAAGGAGTAAAACAGGGCGACCCGCTATCTCCTAAACTATTCTCCAGTAGGTAACCTTGAAGAAATCTTTAGAAAGTTGGCAGCCGAATGGAGGGAAAGAGGCATTGTCAAGGACAAATCTACGTTTCGCCGACGACATTGTTCTCTTTTCATCCTCAGACACTGAACTTGAACGGACGCTCCAAGAACTTAGCAATACAAGCTTTGAGGTTGGACTAAAGATGAATATGTCGAAGACCAAAGTTATGTGCAACGAAACACCTAGGAGCATAAAGGTAGACGAGGAGAATTATCTCCCCGTCTACCTTTATGCTCCTGACATGTTAATACATGTAAAGGTATTCCTGGACATGTATTAACATGTCCAGGAATACATTTACTTAGGGTCAAGTAGTCTCTTTCCAGGCAAGGCAAGATAAAGAAATAACAAAACGAACGGTAAACGCCTGGAAGAGCTACGGGTCCTTGAAGGAACTATTTAAGGGTGAGTTGCTTAACTCACCCTTAAATAGTTCCTTAAACTTGGCACTAAAACGCAGGCTCATGGACATGTGAATTCTTCCCATCTTAACCTATGGTGCACAAACTTGGTCTTTGACTAACATCCAGAAGTCCAAAGTCAAGGTCTGCCAACGAGCAATGAAGCGCAGGATACTCGGCGTTACATTAACGGATCGTGTTCGAATCACAATACTGTGCTCCAAAACAAAGACAGCTGACGTGGCTCAAAAGGCTGCCCAACTTAAATGGGACTGGGCAGGACATGTCTGCCGGACAGGCTGTGGGTCCAAATAGCACAGAACTGGTGCCTTGAGACAGCGAGGCGAGGTCGCGGCAGACCACGTGGGAGATGGCGAGACAAGCTGGATAGGTTCCGTCAAAACTGAAAGGAGGACGGGCGGGCTCGCGAAAGATGGAAGGAGTGGAGGGAGGCCTTTGCCCAGAAGTGCGACAGAGTAGTCTAGTAAAAAAAAATATCTTAAAAAGAAAGTCGGTACCGACAAAGCTTAATTATCGAAGTGTTCAATAAAGTTTATTTTTAATTGATTTATGCAGTGGTTTTTTCATAAAACTTGATTTTCCAAAGGACTATTCGTATTTTTTTTACGCGCGTTTTAGTTCGGAACGGTGTTTGTATGCGTACGAACTAGACGTTGTGCATGTAAACCAGCTTCAAACTGCTCATCACTGACACTCTCTGTCGGACACGATGACAGGTGAGACAACGTGCTTTTTGGCCATGCCCATCAGTGAGTTCGAACTCGCGACTAGTTCCACCTTAACGCTCAGTCATAATAAGCAACACACGTAAGCGGCTGAGCACATCGCATCGCAACCAAAGTTCAAATAAATGCCCACATCACCAATGTTAAATGCCCATTGTACAGACGCCAGCACATCAAGTTACTATACAATCTGTCAAAGTCCTTTAATTGATTTTCTACTTTATCGCTAGAGCATAAGGTTCAAAGATGATTGGGAAAATTTTACAGTTTCGGGTAGCTTGATGTATTGGCGTCTGTACCTACATCATTCGCCCTTCACTGCCCGCCATTTTTCCAGTGGTGTGTTTGAGGTTTGCGGCGGCAGATTGATGATGAAACAACATTAAGGTGGCAGTAATAATGATTATACATAAGTGGCTAAAATAATACCTACACGGGTGTTTGTTGTTTTACACGCGGCAAAACCACCCAAGATGTTCGCTTCTTGGAATCTCGGCCATATCACCGACCACCAGTCAACATCCTACAATTATTTCAATCAAGATCAACATACTCGTAGCTTAGGATTGCGCGAAGAGAGGAGTCCACTTCCACGGATTTCCCCTCACCTCGATGCGCTTCGGTTCGACGTCAACGTCAGATTCCCTCTATTACACTCCTCACGGTGGAGTATTTAATTTATTTTTAGGTATTGTTTTCGAGTAGCCTTCAAATGGTAAGGAAACAATAAACAGACCCACCTCTGCAATTATTAGCACGCGATAAATCTCATGTACTTATACCTACTTGCTTTATACTGTGGTTTAAATGTGTAAAAAAAACCTAAACGAAACGATACTGTTGGGTATTTATTTTAATACTCACCGACGTGTGTATCAAAATCAAAATATTTTATTTCACAAAAACTTACATGGGCACATAAGTAACGTCCTGAAGCTAGCGGTTGCCATTGGTCGTTTCCTATGGAGAAGAGCCGACAAGAAACTCCAAGGTTTACTCTTTAAAAATAATTGGGTTTTACAATGTTCTAAAATTTTTGTATTAATAGGTATTGGAGATTTATAGGGGTCGTGGCTGTCTCGTGGCTAAGTTATAACACCCGCACGGTTCGTTCGGTCAGGGTAAGCTACACTAGCCCAGGTCAGTCCTTGGATGGGTGACCATCTTTACATACGAAGACCCCTTCATGCCTCGGAACGCACAAAAAGCCGTTGGCCCCGTCTGTCATTCGCGGATCTTTGACGGTTGTTACGGCTCAGGCCGAAAGCCTGACAACCAGTCTTACCAAGAGGTATTGTGTTACCCAGGGTGTTACTTACCTATGCAGATACTGGGTAACAGGGTAACACACCCAGTGGAGGAGTTGTGGAGGTCAGATAGGCAGTCGCTGCATGTTAAATACTGCTATTCAGGGAAGCTGACCCCAACATAGGTAAAGGCTAGGCAGATGATGATGAACCCATATAATTATCAACAATTTTTAATGTGGGTAGGATACCTAGGTACCACCTACACGACATTTATTTTCTGCTTAGCACACGTGTCGGTGCTAAGCAGGGTTGACCCCTGACTGTCGACAGTCAGGGACGTGCTTTTTTTAGGGTTCCGTACCGCATCGTGCTGTTCGATCAATTTATAAATTAAGTCCGAGACACTCTCTCAGAGACAAATTTAAAGAGATTAATGTTATGACTGTGCCTTCTCAGTATATTTATGAAAATATTTTATATGCCCATAAAAATATAAAATTGTTTAGAAAATACAGTGATTAAAAAAAAATAAAAAACGCGAAAAAAATAATTAATATAAATACTAGACACAAACACAAATTTTGTTGTACCTACAACAAGGTTCAAGAAAATAGGTGGCTCGTTCAGATGCCAAATGTAACTATACGCTTTTATAATAAACTACCGATTTAAGCCTTAATAAATTTAAATCATTCATTAAACGTAAGTTGTGCAAGAAAGCCTTTTATATACCGTTAAAGATTATATTGACGACAAAAAGGCTTGGGATTGAGCTGCTTCCAATTTCTGCATTTTGAGTGTTTTTGTTTTGTTTTTTATAATATTCACATTGACGCTATTTTTTTTTTTAAACAATGACATTGCTTACTTTGTTAAGTATTATATTATTTTAATTATTGTGAATGTGAAGACGACGCGATGTGGGTTATTTTATTATTTTATATTTTTTATTATTCTCTTTGTTCTGTTAGTTTTTATTTTTCATGGTCTGGCAGTTTAAGTAATTTATGTAGCCTACACAAATGTCCTTTCTTTGGTATTGTTCGTCGAATCGTTGAGCTCCGTAAGTATTGAATTGAGCAGCACGATTTCTGACAAATGCGTGCACTGACTGGAGAGGTCCTCTCAATCTGTGTGGTTCTTTCCTTAAAGACCATCTCAGACATCGATCTACATGGTCTTCATATAACCTGACCAAGATTATGTCTGGACTTTAAAAGAGACTGTGACCTCTGAGTTTGTTTCGGCCTTTCTTCTCAGAGTAGTCAGATAGGAAACGCCGACCTCATCTAGTTTAAAAAATATATGACTGATGTGTAAAAGTGTTTGTGCAAACTTACAAGAATAAAATCATTTATCAAAAAAAAAAAAAACGGAACCCTTATAAGATCATTTCGTTGTCCGTCTGTCAAGACCCTTTTTCCCAGGAACGCGTGGAGTTATCAAGTTGAAATTAATATCAAATAGGTACTCAGGTCTGCAATCCCTTCAAGCAATTAAAAAATCAAACTCCTAAGTCAACGCAATCAAAAGATACGGGCGTTTATTTTCCGTGTATGCCGCATATTTTGACACTCGCAAAGGTATCAAAACCTATAGGGTACTTCCCGTTGAGCCAGAATCAAGAAATTTGGCAAGAAGCAATATCATGTAGCACAAGTAAAGAAAAATCCGAAAACCCTAAATTTGTAGTTACATACCTACAAATTTATACGGAACCCTCGGTGCGCGAGTTCGACTCGCACTTGTTTAATTTCAGCAAAGAGCCTTTATACCTTTTTACCCCTAATGTCAATATACATAGCCTAAATAAAATATTTATTTTTCTTAATTTTTTTAATTTTTGTCAACAATTTCATTCTTATTTGGGTTCTATTTACAAAAATATTTCAAAGTCAAAGTCAAAGCATTTATTTCAAATAGGCACATAAAAGGCACTTTTGAACGTCAGAAATTACAACAAAATAGAATTGATTCTAGTCGCCCATTCCAAAAGGTAGTTTTCGTATGGAGAAGAATGGGCAAGAAACTCCACCGTTACTCTTTTAAAATGTTTTACAATATTTTGCATACATTCACAACTACCATTTCACAACTACCTAGGAACCTATGTATTTATTTGTTACTGTCGGTATATATTATGTTTATTTTTTTTTTTGTTGGTTTTCAACTAACTTCGGTTGAAAACTGTCGAATGAAAAACGCGTGTAGCCGGGAGTGTAATTGTGAGTACCCTAGTCGTAAATCATAAATTTTTATGTTCACGCGTTTTTCACACTTGCCAGAGGAAAAATAGTACGATAGGTAGACCGTACTATTTTTCCTCTGGCTCATCATGAGTCTTAAAAGATTGTAGGATAGGCACAACCTACTAGGTATCTGCCCACTAATCTACGCTTTTCGCGCAATCGTCGTAGTGTGTTTTTTGGAAGTTTAGTAGGTTGTTTTTTTTTTCGTAAACAGTTTTTATTTTTCACTTTTATGTTGTTCTTATGGTCCCACACAAATTTGTATAACACTACTTGTTATGTAAATATCAATGACAGGAAGTTATTATAATGAGTTTCCCAACATGTCCCATTAATGGAAATTCGTTATTTATAGCTGAAGTTTGAGAATACTAAAGAACATCTAAAGTTACCTTTCTTATCTAAGAGTAGGTAATGTTATTTATATTTATTGCGTCGTCGCGGCCACAGCACGCCGAGGCAGCCTGCCTGACTGGCCGTCACCTTGAGGTTCTGACCTGTTATTGCGTCACATAATCATACATATTAAAATGGAGGGCGACGTGTTTTTTCCGCAACATCATGTATTTTAAATCCAAACATATTGTACAGTATAAATCGCCTGTTGATTTGAAGTTTTGCTTCGCAAATACAGGCTGGCCACATCGACGCGCTGACAGGCTAGCAGGGACATCGGCGTGCTGACTGGCTGGCAGAGCCTGTATGAGCGGACAACCTGACGGCCCGCAATATTGCAATACTGAGAAGACCACAGAGAGCAATGGCCGTCAGTGTAATAAGAGGATACCGTACGGTCTCTTTGAGCTAACCCTGCCTCCCTGTATACCCCAGCCAAAAACGTGCTAAGAACTAGCTAGACATTACGACAAAATGATCTTCTGTCTGAAGGTAATGCCTTGATTGTAGGAATTAAAAACACTTTTTAACAAAAAAAAAACCGATTGCCAAAACAAGAGTACCTACAGAGTAAAAAAAAATAACTTTAATTTCAGAAGTCGGTGTCTTTGGATCTGTATTTTAGTTTTTTGCCACCGACTCATGACTTCGAATTTTTGGTTCAGTTTTGAGAGCAGTAGTCATGCGTGCTTGGGTTTGAACCCACGACCTAGATACAATCGTAAATAGTATGTGATGTTTGTAATCAACTAAAGTGTATAAACATCATGACGCGATTATTTTTTCTGGAAATCCTTCTGAATTTTTTGCTTAGTCACTATGACGAGTGTTAGTGTGACGTGATTCTGATTATATGTTCGGACAGAGGATCTGCCGTTCGTGATTCGTATAGTTTAGATTGGGTCTGTGACCGATATAATGATTAGGTACAAATTGAGTTCAATATTTATTTAATTCATACGGATTACCATTTACCAATGTATAAAAATAGAAAAGACTAAATGTATAGATCCGAGGGGAAATTTTCGTAATTTTTAGAACGTTCACAGTCTGACCTGCCGCAATCTCTCACAAGTAAAAAATACCTCTAAGTAATTTCCCTACATTTTTTCACAATAAATAAAAGCACAGCGTGATGTTTTTTTTTATTTAAATAATTATGATAACTAAATTCAGCAACCGCCTACGATATTCCGTTATGGTTATAGTTTTTCATACGAACCATAAAACAGGCCAACAAACCAGGCCAAACCTCGTTCACGATTGATCTCAAGGCAATTTTCCAGAATCAATCTCGTAGGAAGACATTCTCGTTTGAAACCTCAACCATATTGGTCGACATTACGAACGAGATTTCGAGGCTATGAGCGCACGCGAGTTAAGGAATGCAATCTCGAGTCGAGATCAACTACTCGAGGTTGGCCATTCGAGATCACACGATGCTTCTTGAGAAGCCATTTTCAAAACAATAAGTTTTGTTATGTGTATACGCGTAGTGCAGATGCTTAAAGTTGTATAATTTTTGTTTTGAGATTCGATTAATGTGGTTTTATTTAAAAAAAATTAACACCAATACTCTAAGTTCCCAGGTGTTGTGGCGAGACGTCAATATCTAGATTTTCGAGTTCGAGATATAGCCTACTATCTCGAAATCGAGATCTTGCCTGATTGTCGGGCAACATCTCAAATGGCCAAACTCGACCTCAGACTTAGCACGCGAGATTTACAAATCTTGACTGAGATTGCATTCCCTATTGCTTTCGTAGGTAGGATACTGATTCTTTCGAAACTTTTACTTTCTCACATAGGAAAACATCCTTCTTTACCTCTACCTACTTTAATTAATTAGGTAAGCACTACGTGACTGAATAGTTTAACTGTTCTATTAGCCAATCTAAGGTGTCTGATAGGTAGTACATTTCGACTCTTAAAACCAAAATTAGTACGTAATATGTATAACGTAATTTTTAATTATGCCTATCACTTCGGGGAATACAGGCGCGACGACGTTAAAATCACGCCTGTAGCTATAGACGCCAGTACATCAAGCTACCCGAATCTGTCAAATTTTCCCAATCAACCTTGAACCTAATGCTGTAGCGATAAAGTTGAAATCTATTAAAGAAATTTGACAAATTGTAGTAGCTTTCTTGGTGTGCTGGTCTCTGTACATAAGTACCTATGTAGGCATGGAACTAAAAATAATAATAAATCTCCTCTTTATTAGGCACGGTTGCTATCTAAGTATTTCATAGAATGACACTCAGGGTTTTCCTTAAATTCAATGTGAAACATTTTGTCTAGTGAGGTTGACGATTCTCATAAGAAAATTCCCACATCGCCGTGATGTGAGGGCCATGGGAAACTGGCTCAGCCTTTACTTCCTCAACCCTCCCGGCGCATGCCTCCCAGGCTGGGGGGCTACAGGAATGGCCGGCAACACCTGGCCATTCCCGTCCGACACTGGTGGAGGCCTGTACAATACAAGCAAGGGTGCCACCGCACCCGTTGCTTGCTGGCCTCCACCTGGGAGGAGGCGGAGATGACTGTCAAACTGACGTCTTCTTCGTCCCCTCCTCCGCCTTCGGAGCAGCGCCGCGTGAGGATCATCCTCCCGCGCGCGCTCTGCCGCCTCCTTCTGGGACATGACGTGTTCGCAGAAGAAGGCGACTGCCGCCCAGGACCTCTCATCCCTCAGCATGGTGTTAACCAAACCGGGGAGTGAGAGGTCCGGTCCGATCACCGCAATGAGACTGCGGCGCGGCTCGGGCCACGACGGGCACACCTCGAGGGTGTGCTGCGCCGCGTCCTCCGCCGCGCTATAGCAACATTGACTGAAACTTTACTACTTACTTGGATATTAATTTAAAACAAGTACTTTTTATTAACTACCTAACGAAAAATTCCTCCGCATCACTGCCTACTGGTAATTTATCCAAGAGACTGGCGGCATTGCCATGTTGTATGGCAATGCTTAGGCCTCTGGTCAAGGTAAAAGCCAGCCCTTGGGTCACAGGAAATGTCAACCAGCCGTTTAGAGATTTCGTTGAACGAACCATGAGTACTCGGACCCCACGTCCCGAGGGTTTCAACCCCAAACGGCTTGAAAATATAATTACTGATAAGGTTAATATACTTTCGCCGCTTGAGGTTTTCCGCAGCCGCTGCAGCAGCGCCAGCACAGCATGCCGAGCCAGGAACATAAGATGGCGCCCAAGTAACATTTAAGCGGAAAAATATTATATTTACCAGCGCATTACCAGCTATAAGCTTAATAAATGATGTACAAGAGTGTAAAAATATGTATAGGACTGTACTTTAGTATAACTGTACAACTGTATACAGTATAGCTGATTAACGGATGTATAGAGCCTAAATTTTTACCTTTAGCTTTTAAATAGCATTGGAAAATGCTAAAATACAGACCGCGGCGTAAAAAACTGCGTTCAGCAACTTTATAAGACAATAACTGTATACTGCTCTCAAATTATACTTTTATATAACCTACTTCTGCACGAGAGCATTAAATATTGTTATAGCCTGAATATTGGTGTAAAATTACTCTATTGTTCAGCCTTCAAGTTAAGCTTGATAATAGCTGTACAACGGAAATCTAGGATACTCTTAGCAAGCAGTTCCCTTTATAATAGTTTAATTTAATTCTGTCTCATGTAGAAGAGTTTAGATTTACTCCTTTTTAAAGCCTTATGCGATTGGCGTACATTTTTCCCTTTTTACAGTTTTTCGTGTTTTAGAAGATTAAAGTTATTATTATAGTGTTGGCATACACAATTATCCAGCTTATCGATTATTTTGAAACTAATATAACCTAAAATCAGTCTATATATTATCCGATTCCTTGCTCACCGCCTTACGGGCCTTGGATCATAATGAGGTTTTCTATATTTTCAACTGAACCCTAATTAACTGTATTAATGAATATGAATAAGAATTTAAGGCAGCTTCTACAGTACTTAAATACTAATGTACAGACAATGTTACTCTTTAGGCTGAGATACGTTCTTAAATAACGACTCTGTTATGCAAAAAGCTGTATTAAGGGGTACTAGAAGAGCAAGAGCTGTATAAACTAAGGACGCCATTTTATAATAATTTATAAATTGCATTGCAATTTTACGAGATATTTTTTTGTTTGTTTTTGAAATTTCAGTACAAAATTACAAAAGATTTTAACTGTATAGTACACACAATTACGTTTACTATCAATAGAACAGTCCGGGTTACTCTTAAAACTGTTTTCAGATTTGATCACATATTTGTTGTTACAGAAAAAATGTATGTATATTCCTTATTTCGAAGGGGCGTGAGTTTTGAGCTTAAAACTAGTATACATAATGACATAAAAATATCAGTCGCAAGCATAACAACAACGATAAACAGGAGGAGTAGTACCACTTGGTTATTAAATATTTTTTCGCTTATCTTCAGATATGGCACATAGTAAATAAAATGGAGAATGAATTCAACCACGAACACAATTATAATATATTTATTCTTTTATTAAGATTTTCACAAGCCTGAGTCTGTATAAAAGAATAAAAAAGAAAATTAGAGAATGGAAGCTGTATAAAAGTATCTAAATAGTATCTTAGCCAGCCAAATAGTACAGCTATTATGCAGGTGTTATACAGCTAAATCTACACTTAAAGCTGTATAATTTTGGGGCCCATTTCAGAGTTACAAGGGCTGTATAGCTTGCTATACAGTCTTTATACAGCACGTTTAACAGCCTGCAGTAAACAAATAGTCCATAATACAGCTTTTATACAGTTTAAAATGTTACTTGGGCGCTAGAGTATCGACACACGTTGTGACCCACAATAAAGGCCACCTTCCTTCCTTACATGTCATCCGTCCGGTCTCTTGCCATCGTCGCGTGCCAAGCTATTGGGTTCTAATACAAATAATAATAATAGTCCTCCAGACCGAATTTCGGCCGTGGCAGCCAATCTCAGCGGAGACTATATTATAGTGCACAAGAGACACAGGTGCATTCACTCTGATAGTTCGATGGGATGGTAATCCGACACGATCGGAGAGAGATCAAGCGCAGGACCAACGGCTTCACATGCTTACCGAGGCACGGGGGTATCACAACGTCAACTTCCAAACTCCGAGCTGTTACTGACAAAAATACGGTGCCAAGAACTCGAGTCGGAAGATGTTATTTTATTCATTTATTTATTTTTAAACACTAGGAATTACTCCTGTATCGTGGATGCGTTTACAAACATTTAAAATTCACATACACAAACAGCCAGACCCGGAACAACTACCTGTAGGCAATACAAATATTTGTTCCGTGCGGGAATCGAACCCGCGACACGCAGCGCAGCAGTCGATCGCTCAGCCACTGCGCCGACCGTGTCGTCAAATGTAAAATTAATGTTCGAATGCTTCGCTAAACGACGGTAAAGCCACAGACCCAATTCCCACTTACCCACAGCCAGCAAGCGCGGCCGCTCTGCACTGTTCTAGCAGACGTGTCAAGTAAATCGTTCTAAAACTGCAGAGCGTCCATCCTACCGTCTCTGGGAAGATGTATTGTGAGGTGGATCTGAATTCGGGCAGGTGAGTCTCCAGGCATATTAGCCTCGGTAAAGGACAGAACATCAAAATTAATCAGTGTAGAGCTAACATTTTCCTGATTAATTTCTCAGTGCTGTGGACCGAGGATATGAAAGCCGGTAAATTACGAGTAATAGTAGGTGTATCTCTAAGAACAAAGTGTTTGACCCTTTACGGTAGGCTTTTCTATGTAGGTATATTGTGTGTTGATAACCTATGCCACAGAATAGATAATAATACGTACATACGGACCCCTATATTCCTTCTCTCGTCGCCTTCCTTCCTTGTAGATATAATATCTTTGCAGAATGCTTAAGACATTCTCATCAAATATATAGCTGACAGGTATGTTGGTAGGTAACAATGTACTTACTACCTGTGACCTCGTGTCCTCATATAAAACCTTTCCAATAATAATTATGCAGGTACTTATTGTCTTGCTTGCAGCTTGTGTAAGTAAGTAGTGAAACGTACCTAATACCGTACCCACCTATTGCTAACGTCATTTGGGTCAACAACTTGGGTCTCCGTCGCCGCAATTCTGTTAAAAATCGTCGGACTTTGTACATAGGTACAAACGCCAGCACATCGAGCTACTACAATCTGTTAGATTTTCAACTTTATCGCTAAAGCATATTAAGGTTCAAAATTGATTGGGAAAATTTGTCAGTTTCGGGTAGCTTGATGTGCTGGCGTCCGTGTGTACCTCAACTCAGAATTCACTGATGATCAGGCGCACGGTATAATTATCTACTAGAGAAGTCACCTTGTGCCACAGACTAAATGTGCTTGACTATTTAGTAAGAACCACCAGTCAACTGATGAGTGGCCGCAAAACGATATTTTTACCAATTAGGTAAAGGCACATGTTTTTAGAATTTTTAGAAATAGAAATCACAAACACATCACTTTTCACAGCCGTAATAGTGACTTTACAAAATAAATCTGTGTTTACGTATACATAATATTTAATATATTTAGGTAGGTACTTATTTAAAAAAAAAGTCATTATGATTCAGTGATTATCACGTTAACGATAGATCAGCCCAAACGCATAGGCTTACTTATTTAATGATAATAATAATTTATTTCATAAGCCTAATAAGGAGAAAACAACCGGTCAAGAGCGAGTCGGACTCGCGCACCGAGGGTTCCGTACCATCATGTTTTTAATTTTTCACCGGCGAGGCCTATATTCGTCAGAGAATTTAACACTGTGCACTGCGGTGTAGAGTATTGCAGTTTTATGTCAGCGCCAGCTCTTGACCGATAGTGGACTAATGTAACTTTTGTTGATGATTTCTGAAAAAGTGTGCTATTTAGAGACTTCGTTTTATTTTTCCTGTAATCTTTACATAAACTTATTTCTACCACATAAAATTGTTTCAGATTTTCTCTTTGCAAACTTCGGGAACGGTATATTTTTGATGTGAAACATCTATAGCCGCACGTAAAACAAATTTCTGGCGTGGCGACGCATGCCGTGGCGACGCGTCGCCACGCTATATGATGGTGTATATATACAGTCACAGTCTTGTGTACTGTGTTTTTTACATTTTTCATCAAAAGTCGAAAACTATGCGGCCTAAAAAAAAGAAAAATGTTTGATAATGTGCAAACTACACTCTTTCATATGATAACCCACATGCCCTAGTAGCCCTACTTCGAATTTTTCAGACCCCTTTCAGTCCGTGTTGCAAAAAAAAAAATATTTTTTTATTTCTTTCTTATTTGCAAAATAGTTGGGCAAACGTCGGCAAAAACTATTTTGAATTTCAAGTTGATAGCATTAATAGTTTTTGAGATATCCAGCTGTGACTGACGGTCAGACTGAGTCTCACCATAAGGGTTCCGTTTTACCATTTTGGTACGGAACCCTAAAAAGGGTTAACAATGCAATACTTAAATAAATAAGTTAGATCCTTGTTCCTTATAGTAATTAGGCTAAGTACCTACCTACACGCTCGTTATGTGAAACTCCCAAACTATAGACGGACTTTTAATTAGCTAAAATTTTATTTTTTAATTAGGTAGTAAAATGACAGCTTAAAATTGGCGTCTTTTTGTATTTTCGCGGCCATCAACATCAAAATCTTGTTTTTCTAGTAAGTACAGAATAGTGTAAGAAATGAAACTTATTTGACATGCATAAATCTCTAAACTTAGTCCGAATTTTTTATATATATTTTTCGTACCACTTGCTCAAAAAAGTGACATTCTATGCCACAAAAAGCGAACATAACAATAGTCATTTTTAATCTGTTAAAAACAGGGAAAGAAAATTGTACTGAATTTCATTCATCCTCTAGGGGGAGAATGTGATTTAAATTTGGAATACTTACAGAAATTTATACTGAACTACATCTGTGTTTACACCATTGAGTTTGTATATAAAGCATTATACATCTTTTTGAAAAATGAATACGCATTTATTATGCAGTTATGATATTAAATAAAATTACGAAAACCGACGAGGCCGTATGAGCTTGATGCCTTTGCTTTTCCGACAAAAAAATATTAGTCTAGGAATTTGCCGCGTTTTTGTTTTCTTCAAATACATAAACGTTAAGTTTATTTTTCGCAAATGGTACGAAAAGTAGAGTATTTTCCTCGGTGATAAAGCTGTCTTAGTCTTGGGTGAACTTAAATCGTCACCCGCGACAGAAGACACTGCTTTATCCCCTTGGTTAATAAAATCTACTATTTTTTAAATGAGTGAAATGAGTTATTCTGCAGTGTCATGTCGGACTATAGGACATGTTCTGTATCTCAGACACTCTCAGTCTCAGGTGTCAGAGTTCCGAACCAATGATATATTTAATTTATAAATTACGCCATTGTTCCTAACTCGCATCATATTCGTGAAGCCTAACTTTTAATTAAATGTTTCATGTCTCAGTGATGATGATGAGCTAATGTAAGTAATGAAGTCGTTTAAAAAATATTATTATAGATATAATTTTTTTTAATGTATGTTCGGGCATAACTCCCTCATTAGACGGATTTGCAATTTTTTTGTTGTTTGAAAGATATTTATTCCGAAATGGTCCCATTTAAATTTCGTAAGGATCTGACGATGAGTTTCGGAGACAGACAACGGAACTCTTCAATAAATGCCAGCAAATCAACCGCGATTGCTGCTACTGCTATAGCATATGTACCTATGCATTGTTTACGCAATCACACAACATAACATTCACGCGTGTACCCTTTAAAGGGGTAGGCAGATGTGTTCAATAGCTTCCTGTCACATAGCAAGTCACTACTTACCTACCCCAAACAAATTCATATTCATTCATTCATTCATTCATTTTATATGAATTTGTTTGGGGTAAGTACAACTAAAAAGTGAAAAATAAAACCTTTTTTAGAAAAAAAAACAACCGACATCAAAAAAAAACACTACTAAGTTTTTTGGAAGCCGGTTGTTGTTTTTTTTGTAAAAAAGTTTTTTTGGTAGGCATAACTGCTTAACTGCCATCGAGATCTCTGTTCAAAAACCCACCTTGTAGTGTATTGTATGTAGGTATCTACTTGGAGATACTAGATTAGTGTTCTTTCTTCAAATAGGTACATTCGGTACACGTTTCTTGATGGCTGTTGTGCAAATAAGACTGTACAGCTATTAAATACAGGCACTATAATTTGACTACGCCATGTTAGGTTGACCTTGCATTGCAAAAGTAGCACTTACAAGACTTGCTTTGAAAGATTCTGTGCAACTACATAATTGGCTCTGTCATGCCGTTTATCAAAGTAATAATACCATATAATGATATAAATGATAAGGTAAGTACTTGATCAGATTTCAAGTAAGTACGTTATCATGTACCTACTTACCTACCTATTTTACATTTTGTGCTACAGGTACATACATACTCGTCTAAGGTACATATTTCTACCTCGGCTTTGGTCTGGGTTAGTAGATACCTACATTAGGCCTTTGTATTATTTTAACTTTTGATTACTTACTCGCCCAAGTAACATTTAAGCGGAAAAATATTATATTTACCAGCGCATTACCAGCTATAAGCTTAATAAATGATGTACAAGAGTGTAAAAATATGTATAGGACTGTACTTTAGTATAACTGTACAACTGTATACAGTATAGCTGATTAACGGCTGTTAGAGCCTAAATTTTTACCTTTAGCTTTTAAATAGCATTGGAAAATGCTAAAATACAGACCGCGGCGTAAAAAACTGCGTTCAGCAACTTTATAAGACAATAACTGTATACTGCTCTCAAATTATACTTTTATATAACCTACTTCTGCACAAGAGCATTAAATATTGTTATAGCCTGAATATTGGTGTAAAATTACTCTATTGTTCAGCCTTCAAGTTAAGCTTGATAATAGCTGTACAACGGAAATCTAGGATACTCTTAGCAAGCAGTTCCCTTTATAATAGTTTAATTCAATTCTGTCTCATGTAGAAGAGTTTAGATTTACTCCTTTTTAAAGCCTTATGCGATTGGCGTACATTTTTCCCTTTTTACAGTTTTTCGTGTTTTAGAAGATTAAAGTTATTATTATAGTGTTGGCATACACAATTATCCAGCTTATCGATTATTTTGAAACTAATATAACCTAAAATCAGTCTATTTATTGGATACAACTAATAACAACACGGAGTCATAATTTTGATCAGTTGCCAATTTGTTAACTCTGTTATGCAAAAAGCTGTATTAAGGGGTACTAGAAGAGCAAGAGCTGTATAAACTAAGGACGCCATTTTATAATAATTTATAAATTGCATTGCAATTTTACGAGATATTTTTTGTTTGTTTTTGAAATTTCAGTACAAAATTACAAAAGATTTTAACTGTATAGTACACACAATTACGTTTACTATCAATAGAACAGTCCGGGTTACTCTTAAAACTGTTTTCAGATTTGATCACATATTTGTTGTTACAGAAAAAATGTATGTATATTCCTTATTTCGAAGGGGCGTGAGTTTTGAGCTTAAAACTAGTATACATACTCACATAAAAATATCAGTCGCAAGTATAACAACAACGATAAATAGGAAAGAGTACTTACCACTTGATTATTAAATATTTTTTCACTTATCTTCAGATATGGCACATAGTAAATAAAATGGAGAATGAATTCAACCACGAACACAATTATAATATATTTATTCTTTTATTAAGATTTTCACAAGCCTGAGTCTGTATAAAAGAATAAAAAAGAAAATTAGAGAATGGAAGCTGTATAAAAGTATCTAAATAGTATCTTAGCCAGTCAAATAGTACAGCTATTATGCAGCTGTTATACAGCTAAATCTACACTTAAATCTGTATAATTTTGGGGCCCATTTCAGAGTTACAAGGGCTGTATAGCTTGCTATACAGTCTTTATACAGCACGTTTAACAGCCTGCAGTAAACAAATAGTCCATAATACAGCTTTTATACAGTTTAAAATGTTACTTGGTAAGTAGTACGACGTAGGAGTGGTGTACTCTGTACTCAATAATATCCTCCAGACCGAATTTAAGTCACGGGCGGCCATGCCTGTCTTAACGGAGACTAGCCAAGTACGCAGGAGATATTATAGTGCACAAGTATGTATGCAAACATAGGTGCACTCCCGGCTCCCCTTCCTTCACTGTCATAGTCCGAGGACAGCAATCCGCTCTTACTTACCGTGTGCTTTCCGAGACACGGGGGCGTTACACCACCAAGTTCCAAATTCCGGGCTGCTTCCATTGCTACTGAGAAATTCCTAATAGAAAAACCCCAACACACCCCGATGATCTGGGAATAGAATCTAGGACCCCACGATCACGACGGCGAGACCAACGGGGCAGTCCATTCATACTTGAACACACATTCACCAAGAAGAGGTACATGAAAACTTGTTTCAAAGAATTAAAAACATAAATACATAAATGTTTAGTTTTCTGAAAAATTAGTAATTATGATGGAAACGGAATTCAAAACGGGTTTGACAACATTAGTACGTAGAAAATATAGGTATTATTGTAATATATGTATGTTAAGTATCAGCAGTGCGATTCTGTTACCATCTCACCGTGAAAATTTAGGTGAAGTGAGCGTGGAGTGTGCTGTCAGTGTTTCCCACCAGATACTAGGGATTGACCAAGCATACATTTACAATCATAATCGAGATTTTAATAATATAATTTTATACTAATCCTATTGAAATTTTTATATAATTCAAAGCTAGTAGGTACATATTTTAGTGGTCAAAACATTAATATTTTGTGGGGTTTTACAATAAAATAGCAAAACAGAAACTCAGTCAGAATGTTGTTCTTTTTTCCCTAGACTAGTAAGTCCTTATACAGTATGTTAACTAACAGAGGGCGTTCCCGTTAACCCGCAATAGTATAGCAACCATACATGCTAAAAAAAATATTACCATTCGAAAATAAAATGTTTTTATTTTTTTTTATATTAAAATATTCACTAAAAATCGTAAATTGATACTCTATTTATTTAATTAATTCTAATTTATTTAATTAAATAAATTCCGACATTGCTGTCCTTCAAGTACGCGTGTACAGAGTGTTTCTTTAACGTATCAATTTACGATTTTTAGTGAATATTTTAATATAAAAAAAAATAAAAACATTTTATTTTCGAATGGTAATATTTTTTTTAGCATGTATGGATGCTATACTATTGCGGGTTAACGGGAACGCCCTCTGTTAGTTAACATACTGTATATAGCCTGAGGCGCGAGCGCGTCACGCACGAACAGTAAATAAAATAAAACATTCACGTTTAAGACAGCTAGATTGATGAAAATACGCATCGAGGTTGTTTGTTATTATGAGCGATTGTAGGTCAAGTTTAGTAAAGACTGCGACCCAATTAGAAGAGATAACCGATCGAGAGCTAACGGTGTGCCTGGCTGACGGGCCATAGCATTTAATCCCACGTAGTTTGTGTGGCGGTTTCAGGATCACGCCGCGCTTGCGTGTTAGTCACTGTCATTATCACATTGCAGATTGCGTGATCTCTTCACCCGATTCACGACGTTAAATGTCGTGAATCGGTTGAAGTGATCACTCCACACAAACTACGTGTATCGGGTGAAGTGATCACGCGGCGCTTGCACGATTGACCAAGCAAATATTTACAATCATAATCGAGATTTTAATAATATTTTAAATGCTAATTCTATTGATCGTTTTATATAGCGTCAAAGCTAGTATTATATTCAAAGTAGGAATAAATTCTAGACTAAACCCTATATAGTCTGCCGACTCTAGAAATACCTTTGAAAAGATAGATAGAATTAGTGACGCTTATTTCGACGCCATTTTGTTTACTTTTATATTTGTTGCAATTATTTTGTGAATTTTACAAACTGACATGCAGAGCTGTTTCAAAGTTAGGAAGAACTATTTACGGTATTTCCTTATTTTTTTAAGATTTTATTACTTATTTGAATGTGTTATTTTATTTATTTCAAAGTCAAAGTATTTATTTCAAATAGGCACATAAAAGGCACTTTTGAACGTCAGAAATTACAACAAATAGAATTGATTCTAGTCGCCCATTCCAAAAGGTAGTTTTCGTATGGAGAAGAACGGGCAAGAAACTCCACCGTTACTCTTTTAAAATATTTTACAAAATTTTGCATACATTAATTATATAATAATAATATGTGAACACGATGCACCTAAAATAAAATTACTATACCACAATAGGTAAAAGACTTAAAAATGAAACCATTTCTTTCTTTTAATTATCACCCAAAAAGTGTACTTATAGTCCAGTCAAATAAGACTTTGAAGGTTACAATAATTCCCATAGAGCTAAAAATTGGTATGAATGTTCAGAATACTATTATAAATGAATTGTGAAAAGTCCCCATCAATCCCCCTTGTGCAAATTTTTTTATTGATGGTGAAAGTTTGCAAAAATAGGTTTTTCGCGTTTTTCAGCTAAACGGTGAGTTTTACAGCAAAAATAGTTCAGACAAAAATTGTAGATCATCCGATTCTCTACAAAAAATGTATCCACACTTTTTTTCATAATTATTGCCATTTCCGTGATATAGCGGTTGTAAGAAAAAAAATCATGTGCACGGTATCAATGCTACTTTTTCGAGTATAATTTTTTCGACACTGCACATGAATTTTTACAGATGTCTGGTATTTTGTATGTATAAGACAGTGAGGCGGGGTCGCGGCAGACCACGTAGGAGATGGCGGGACGAGCTGGATAGGTTCCATCAAAACTGGAAGGAGGACGCGCGGGCTCGCGAAATATGGAAGGAGTGGAGGGAGGCCTTTGCCCATGAGTGGGACAGCGCAGGCTAAACAAAAAAAAAAAATACAGGGACTCATATGTTTACTCGTATAACGGTTCAAAAATGTATACCTATAAAAGTATGTACATTAACGTGCATATTACGAATAAAATATTTTTTTCAATTCTTACAACCGCTATATCACGGAAATGGCAATAATTATGAAAAAAGTGTGGATACATTTTTTGTAGAGAATCGGATGATCTACAATTTTTGTCTGAACTATTTTTGCTGTAAAACTCACCGTTTAGCTGAAAAACGCGAAAAACCTATTTTTGCAAACTTTCACCATCAATAAAAAAATTTGCACAAGGGGGATTGATGGGGACTTTTCACAATTCATTTATAATAGTATTCTGAACATTCATACCAATTTTTAGCTCTATGGGAATTATTGTAACCTTACCTCTATTTTGAGGACTAATTTGACTGGACTATTAACAAAATTTAATTGTTAAACATTGAACAATTATGTACGTGATTAGATTCCAAATTACACTTTTTTAACTCCATGTGTACCTAGTTTTATTTCAATCTTCACCATTAAAGAGACACTCACAATATTTATTTAAATAATGTTAAAAACTTACGAGTGCTGACAGTACTTTTAATTTACTAATAATTGGGGGCGATTTGGGGTATCTAATATTCAAGGGGGAGAGTATATACACTTAGGCAATTAGGGGCAAGATCCAAGGGGCGAGCGGAGCCTAAACCAAATAACTAACCGAGTATGAATGTTAAAATCGTAATTAGTAATTCGTTCGTAATTTGGCATTGCATGCTAAGAAAGAATGGGATGGATATTGAGGTCGCCGATAGTGTGGTAAAAATGAAAATCCAAGATGGCGGCTGTAATTTTATTTTAATTTTTCATCATGGGTGTCGTTTTCATGATTTTTGAGGGTGCTGAAGCCAATAGTGAGGTTGAAATGAAAACCCAATATAGTGACCGAGTCTGACCTAGACTAGGCGCGGCCTAGTGGCCGCGTCTAGTCTAGGCAGGCACTAGCCTGCCTACCTATTCTGAAAACCAATGCGCGCCACTGCAATGTATGTTGTTGAACTGTCAAAATGAAACCAATTGCTACTGCGGTACTGATTGTGTGTAGTAGAGGATAGGTAGGAAAGACAAAAAATGTTATTGAACATGTTATGTTTATAGTATATACTTACAAAAAACTTTTTACAATAAAAACAACGACTTCAAAAAAAAAAACAACAAAGTGATAAATAACTTTATTTTCGGAAATCGGTGTCGTTAGTTTCGTTTTTTGACACCGACTTCCGAAATTAAAGCAATTTTTCACTTTGTAGTTTTTTCGAAGTCGGTTGTTTTTTTGTAAGTATGTACCTACCTTAAAATGTGTTTATTTTTCACTTTTTAGTTGTACCTACCCCCATTAGTGCATTGAAGAATTAAAGACAGCGACTAGAAGAATCATAAAAATTCGCATAGAAACGCCGGAGATGCAGTACTTTTATGCATAAACTTCGTACATAAGAATAATTACCTAATGTATTATACCTATACTAAAACCTTCCTGAAAGTATGTAGATCATATTAATAAAATAACTAGGTATCAAAATTGCTTCATTTGTTTTTGAGAAAATCGCGGACATACATACATACATACGGGTCGAATACAGAACCTCCTTTTTTGAAGTCGGTTAAAAACGGAACAACGCCGAGACTCGGACAAATAAATTAGATCTGTGCTGTGGGTAATTTATTAAGGTGAATATTATTGTCACTTGTAGGAATTTGAGATAAGACTGCAAGCATTATTTTGAATTGCAAAGCAAATGGCGCAAAGCGCAAACCGCGCTACTTAGCGCAACCGAAGCATCGGCAAACTTGGTCCGACTACTCGTGTCGCTCTACACTCGTGTCCACGGCGTCACCACGCCCGCGACGCAGTGGATACCGCGCGGCTCGGCAGTCAGTAATTTCATACTTGGTATTAGAGCAAAATACGTAACCTGCACGTGGGAGCGAAGCGGGTACGTACACAGCCTCAGCCAGTCGGGCAGCAGCTACCAGCTAAAGTTTCGATAGCGCCGCGCCAGAGCTCACGTACGACGCCCCCTTCGGATTTATTCGGCAATACTCGCTGTACCTATTTGTCGTGTCGACAGACCGTGTCGAGTCGACTATCGTTCTCGTTCACTCGTAAAGTTCTATCACATTCATATTATCAACCAGAAACTAAGTTAACCATCACGTCATTTCAGTTCAGTCAGTCAGTGTCAGTGCAGTGTTCATAGTGTCGTGTGGCGTGCTGTCGCCGGATGTGCCGATTATATAGTCCTGTCGAAAAATAAAGTCTGACAAGTGACCTTGTACCTTATTGAACGAAGTGCTACCTATTACGATAATACGTAATATACAGAAACATAACCTACAAAATGTCAGACAGCGCACAGGGCGTATTGAAGGATGCGGCGGCCGGCGCCGCTGCTGCTGCTGCGGCTGGCGGATCACTATTCAGCACGTTTGATATTATTGTGCTCGTTATCTTACTGGGAGGCACCATTTGGTGGCTGTATAACTCCAAAAAGGAAAACAAAAAAGATGAAATACTGCTTAGCAAATATTCAATCCAGTAAGTGTACATTGTTGTGCAAGTTTTTGTGTATTAATCTGATTTAATTAATTATAACCACTTCTTATTCTGAAAATAGCTACCTATCAGATTTATTCTACTTAGCTAACCAAAAAAAATGATAACTTACCTATATAAATCGTGCCCGTATCTAGTAATACCTAGTATAACTTTACAAGGTAAGCCAATTAAATTGTTATTTGCGATTACACTTTTACCCTTGCTTGCTACTTCCATTAATCATTGTCTTCTATAGGCATGTGTAAGTAATTATGTACCTACATTTGAAGCGTGACTTTACATGTTTATAGTGTGCTATCATTAAATAAAATTAAATAATTATTCAACAGCATTTAAAAGAGCATTGAAATTGTTTAGAAACAAAACCACTGCCACTGTTTAGCCACAGGTTGTACTACGATGGGTAGCCAATAGCGGTGTTTATGTTTATTGACGTCATTGGAAAAGACACGAGTCGGTTGTTTTTTTTGCTCAACAGTATAATAATAGATCCTTTTAGCAAGGAGAATCCGGTTGACGAAGGATGGAAGTCTTCCTTTTTCATTGTGTTTGCTTACCATACCTACCTGCATGTAATGATGCACGATATTTTTAAATTAAGTAGGTAAATAAAAACAAAATAATATCGTAGTATCTGTAGAAATATATCTATACAGAAAACAGTTTTTTAAAGCATGTCGTCCCACTCACTGGCGAACGATGGTTCGCCAGTGAGTGGGACGACAGCTTCAGTCTTTCTTGTGATGACAAGAAAGACTGAAGCTGTGGCGAGACAGTGCTTCCTTACCCAAACCGTTCGTTCCACCCGCTGTAGACCTCCCACCTGGACATGAATTACTTTGGGTAACCTGGAAGTCTTTAAACAGACTCCGGACCCAGGTTGGCCGAAGCAAGGAAAACCTGTTCAGGTGGAGATTCATAGACGACTCTGCCTTGGAGTGTAAATGTGGTGCTGTTCCACAAACGATGGGACACTTAATATCGTGTCCTGTCAGCTGCACGTTACAGGAAGTGGTGGACGCTGGTGATTGCGCCAAAAAAGTAACCGAAATCTGGGCCGAGTCCATTTAGATTGCTATCGACACGCTAAGGGCTGGATTTTACTGCTTCGAAAATGGGTATCGGTCTTTTGAGTCAAGGTTATGAACACATCCGAAACGATTTTTCAAAATTCCACCCCTGTGGGGATGAAAAGCTGGGATAAAGTTCATTTGAAAAATCTGATTCCTTTGATCTATACCTAAACCTAAAAATTGGCCCGAATACTTATGTATCTAAATAAATCATAAACATACATTTTCGAAATTTTTAGAGGAAAGTACGAAATACATGCGGACGAAGTCGCGGGCAAAGTGCTAGTTACTTTATAAAACTCATTCTTTCTATCTAAAAAATTCGATGGGGCTACTAGGGACATGCCCTAGTAGCCCCACTTCGAATTTTTCATATGAAAGAGCGCAGTTTGCACATTCTCAAACATTCCCCCGCTTATCTCCGTAGTTTGCAAAGATAAATATCCCCCCCCCCCCCCCTTATCTCCGAAGTTTGCAAAGAGAAAAATCTAAAATTATTCTGAGATTACAGGAAAAATAAAACAAAGTCTCTAAATAGCACACTTTCAGAAATCATCAACAAGTTACATTAGTTCCATTATCGGTCAAGAGATGGCGCTGAAAATTTTTTCTGACAAATATAAACCTCGCCGATGAAAATTTAAAAACATGATGGTACGGAACCCTCGGTGCGTGAGTCCGAATCGCTCTTGCCCGGTTTTTTTAATATACTTTAGTATAAAAACAAGAGAGGAGCTAAGGGTTGCCAACCGTCCTGTTTTCCCAGGACATGTCCTAGTTTTTGTAGTGTCCTGGGACGTCCTGAATAGTTTTTAAGCAGCGTCCTGGGTTTTTAAATTTTAAAATTCGCGCGCCTCTTCTCATATTTTTACGTTACGAGCGGCCTCACGGTCTTTTCCCTCATAAATTCACAGTGGTCAAAAGAAAGAAATCGATTACTGCCAACAACAGTAGCTGCAATAATCAAAACTATATATAACATAGATATGAAGTGTGACCAATTTTATAATTATTTGCTTACTCAACCACAGATATTGAAGGAAATTAATGGTATTGAAAAGTATAGTAAAAATTAATAAGTTTATAATATTAGAATGTATTAGATACTATAACTAACCTAAGTTTAAAAAATTTGTTACAAACTAAAGTGTTTGTTTTATATTTTAGTAACTAGTTTTCAACTTTTATAATTTTATTCAAATATTTTTATTATAAAATGTGATTATTTTAATTACTTGAATTTCATTTCACCTGTTTTCACTAGATATTTATTTAACTATTGCACTCTATTAATGCGTCCTGTTTTTAAACTGAATTGTCCTGGTTTTTCCAACTTCAAATCCTGGTTTTTTAAATTTGAGGTTGGCAACCCCTATACCAACATGTGCAAAAACGCCGAATAAAACACGTTTCTTGTATGGGGGTCTTTTAATTTAATTTTATTAATTGTTGTTAAAGCGGCCATAGTACTAAACACTGTAAAAAGATGATGTCCAAAAAATGACCCAGAACCGACAGAAATGAACTGTGTACCAATGGATTGGCATTTAAATATAATATAATGTTGCCAAAGCGGCAACCCTGAAATCGTTGTAGTATAGGAGCTAAGAGCAAAATAAAATAAGTAAAAATTTTTTTTTTAATGTTTTTTTTATTTTTATTTGGCCCATAGATACTACAATCGTTATAGTACTGTGTGTATTATTGGTAATTCTGTAGCTAAGGATTGCAAATAAAAAAATACACAGTTGCTACTGGCTATTATGCGCGGGCGCGGCGCGGCGGACGGGGTGACGTGGGGGGCGTTATAAGTATCATATATTATCTTGCATGGGCGAGGAACGAAGGTGATTTGATTCAACCTGCGGGATTTTTAGACTTAGTATGTTTGGACATGGAAAATAATTAATAAATAAAAGAGATTACTGTTATAATTACAACAAAACCGCGTACATGTTTTTAGTTCGTGCATAGTTTGTGTATAGTTCCAAACTGTATTTTCTTTGATTATTTGGGCAATAAAGTTTTTATGATAATAATTGTTGATTTTTTTTTTAACCAAAGCAACATAATTACCAATAACACACAATACGTTGATTGTAGTATCTATGAGCGAACAAAAATAAGTATAAAAGTTAGAGTATTTCTTTTGCTTGTACATTCATGTGTAACACAAGTTATTGTGGATTAGAATGTCGTTGTTGTTATAGGAATTTCATTAGAACTTATCACAATAAGACTTACATTATGAAAATAAATGATTAACAACGATATTCTCACCCACAACATGGCTCTTAGCTCCTATACTATACCAATTATTTTTATATTTGCAATCTTTAGCCACAGAATTACCAATAATACACACAGTACTGTAACGATTGTAGTATCTATGGGCCAAAAGAAAAAAAATATCCAAAAAACAGAGTGTTTGTTATGTTGTGATTTAATATGATGTTGTTATTATGTTGCTGTTGCTTGTGAAATGTGTTGATGATAATTATCACAAGTGATACAACATTAAAACAACGTCATATTAAGCCACAACATGACGTAAACTTATTTTATTATTGTTTTAAACGAATTTTATTTCTCATTTTATTTTGCTCCTAGCTCCTATACTATAACGATTTCAGGGTTGCCCCCTTGGTAACATTATATTATATTTCAATGGCAATCCACTGGTATACATTTCATTCCTGTCGATTCTGGGTTTTTGGTCCATACATTTTTGGACATGTCCTTTCAAGTGTCTACGTACATATTACGGTTCAAAAGATACAGCCCTGAGACAGGCGGACAGGCAGCGGAGCCTTAATAATAGGGGTCCGGCTAGCACCCTATGGGTACGGAACCCTAAAAATGTCAGTAACGTGGGTAGTGTACCTACATCAAAATAATATTATCTTCATCATTTAGGAAATAATAATAATATTAACCCTTGACTTGTCAAGTACTGACACAGGTGGTAAAAACACTAATACAGCTAATACTCAAAACATCTTGACGAAAATACGACTAGAACTCGAACAACTCTAATTTCTCTACATTTTTGACATTGACTGTCGCTGAGATGAAATTGCGACTAGATTTTGAACGTTTTTAATTAGGTACGGGAATTGGCCTTCTGTTATGTACAAGCTGCATACCTACTAGAGGTTGACACGAAACCCTGTGGATGTTGAAAAACAATTGCACCGCGTATATTTTGGTTACCTATTGCATAATTTGGATCAGACTTCCGAGCACGATCGCCGATAAAACTCATGGCAACAGTAATCATTGGCCTTAGACAGTTTCGACACTTCTCTGTGTCACTTTTCATAATCATTTATTACAGGATATTGTGTGAGGTCTGTCCTATACATCACATTAGTTCATTAAAATTCCTAGTCGATCTAGCGGTCAGGGTCAGCGCCAATTAAGTCAGTGGATAATGTTCGAACAATACGAACGTGTTGACTGAGTCGTCAAACGGTTCAGTATTGAATAAACTTATCCAATATATTAGTCTACAAAGTACGTAATTAATAAACTTAATTTGCTTTTTAATTTAATTTATTTTAACTTAATTTTTTTTTTAATAAATTCAATAGGAGTAAGTCACAGATTGATGATTTTTGATTGACTGAATAGTTTGTTAAATCGAATTTATTCATTAGCTGTTTGTTGACGACTAAAAGGAGTTGGGAATCTTTTGCTAGGCACCTTGAATACCCAAACACGAAAACTCAAGTCACGGAACCCCTTAAAAAAACACCAACTCTTATAATGCATCTCGAAATAATGATCTGGCCGAGGCAGCAAGTGATGACCAGCCCCAACTGACGGCGCCCGTTCACGAACATGTCGCATAGATCAGCACCGTTTTGAAGGGAGCTAAATGATTCAACACACACGCCACCCCGTCCAGCGAGACATTTGAGTGAGCATGACATTATACTATCAGCTGCCAGGGCACATTCAAGTCAATGAAAGACACATTACCCGGTAAAAGGTGCATAGGGTATAGTATATACATAGAACTCACATCTGTGTTGTGCAATTATACAATATAAAGGAAATTGAGTTTAGACAATGCAAAGATAGTTTTACAATCTTAAGCAGCTCCAACAGTATTTTCAAGTGTTAATCAGTTAGTTGTGGTTGTGGAACAGGACAAGCATTGAGCCAGACATATTTATCAGCGATGTAATCCCCTAACTTATAATATACCTGACTGCATAGTGTGTGTTTTATTCAAGACTTGAATTTTGTCTTATTCAGTTGAAGAATGTGGGGAGGTATTTTATTATAACATTTTAAACAATACTCCATCAAAGATGAATCTACTTTTGCCAGTCTGAAACCTGGTTGA
Source organism: Luperina testacea (assembly GCA_927399505.1). Lineage (NCBI taxonomy): Eukaryota > Metazoa > Arthropoda > Insecta > Lepidoptera > Noctuidae > Luperina > Luperina testacea. Next base: position 12,208,547 of record OV656758.1, read on the forward strand.
ACTAATAGGTCCCTATTTCTAGTACTATAATTATGTCTTTCACCTCTTTTACTAAAACGATGTAAATTTTTCCATACATACATGATGTTTTAATAGATAGGTATATTGACAAGGCACCGTCATGATGTTAATTTCCTTAAACAGTTCCCTTAGAGCATCGCGCCTGCGGAGATTATAATATATGGTTCTGATGGCTTTTTTCTGCAGAATAAAAATAGAATCGATGTCTGCAACCCGTCCCCTAAGTAAAATACCGTAAGACATGATGCTATGAAAGTAACTAAAATAGACTAGTCTTGCGGTATCTACATCAGTAAATTGACGGATTTTTCTGACAGCATAAGCTGCTGAACATAGCCGTCCTGCAAGAGGTGTTAAATGAGGACACCATTGTAGCCTCGAGTCGAGCGTGATCCCTAGGAAAACAGTTTTATCGACTAATTCTAGTTTCTCTTGATTCAATATTATCTCACAATCACTATCCTTGACATTTGGTAGGTAAAAAAAATCTTATCCGCTTAGTTTTTTTTTCCATCTAATACAACCAGCAATTAGCAGTGAACCAATTTTGGACCTGCAAATAACACCATTTGTGGTTGATTTTTTAATGAATGGAGTAGATCAATAATATACACTAAAAAGAGGAAAGGACCCAATATCGAGCCTTGTGTCACACCAAACCAAGTGAATTGACACCATTTATTTGAACTTGTTGTTGTCTATCATTTAAATAAGAACTACCTAACTAAACTGAGCGCAAGTTTTCAAAGTCCGTAATACTCAAGTTTCAAAAGCAAGGTTTCGTGATCGACGCAATCAAATGCCTTGGACAGGCAGGTCACAAAAGATTCCTATGGAGTCTTGGGCCTTTTCCCACGCGTTAAAAATGTGTAAAAGTTACACCGGCGTTGGTCGTACCACGTACTTTGGTGGTTTAATAAAAGGCTTAAGGCCATACAGCTCGAAAAGTCTTTCCCTACTTTTTCTGAGTCCTTTAGTTGCCCAGTCACAAAATAAAAACTTAGGGCTGATACTTTTAGTGTTCTTCTCGGTTTGGACTACCGAAAATAATTCATTACCTATACAAAATATTAACATTGTTCACTGTAAAGTTCTTGCAATTAAATTTATTTAAATAAACTGATGTTATTGGTCTGAATTGGTTCTGCACTTTTGTATTGGCATGTTGGAAAAAAGTTACAGTTTGACCGCTGTGATCAGAAGGGAGATAATTAACAACAGCTTTATCTAAATAGTCATGTAGCAGTAACATTATCAATACATAGAGCAGTAGTCGTAGTTGTTCGGGTTGGTTCTACAAACACATTTGACAAATTGAACGATTTAAACAAAGGAGACGGGCGAAAGTTCCTAGAAAGTTGGGCCTGATGTTACAGTAACAATTATTGCATTATTTTATTTATACACTAATACCATTTAAAAAAACTAAATTATTTACGACTGCTCCATGGGAGAAAGAAAATATAGGATGATATTGGTTTGTTTGAAAACAACCTCTAACCTAAGGTTATACACTGAGCTCTCAGCCCTCACGTAATACTTCAAGAAAACAACTATTTACAACTAATATAGTCATATTGTTGACTAGAGTTAACCTGAATTTATTGTAGGACACATTGAAGATTCAGACGCCTTCCAACTAGAAATCCGGTATACGAAGCTGAGGTAAGTCGAGTAGGCGAGTTATCCGAGTCCGTTGTAAGAAATGCGTGTGTCGTTCGTTAAAGCAATATCCGTCAGAATCCTTTATACGTAGCCAAAGTCGTTAGATCACTGATCGAATAATAATTATTACAGCACACGAAAACAACAGAAAATATGAATGATGAATCCATTCATTTTTACGACCATTATTTAAAAAAATATATGTATTTTGTTTAAACTTGTGTAATAAAGAATAATTATTAATATTTTAAATAATTAATTAATTATTCATTCTATTTTTGCAATAATAATCGATTGTACATCGAATAACTTACCTATATATTATGGCAACATTGTTTTAATATGAAAATAAGGGAAGTCGGTAATAATTTGATTAAATAATTATTGACATATTACCAGTTGTAAGTTTTGCCAAAACATCTTCCATTACTGACTCAGATATAGAATAGTTTGATATTTGGGGGTCTGTAAACGCACACTATAACATGCTTATCAAGCTCAACACATAACAGTTCAATGCTATGTTCAACTGATAGTTCAACTATGTCTTTACGAGGTTTGAATTTAATACAACTTTTAATTAGGATTAGTGAACCACCACGCAGCATTGAATTTCGATTAAAACGACTGGCCACACTATAATTGTCATAGTTAATCAACATTTCAGAATCTTTTAACCAATGCTCAGTTATAAAAACCTTGAATATTTTCATGAAATAATTACAAGGATTTCTGCTTAGCCCCTTTTCTACAGTTCACTATTTTAGTGCTAGGAAATACCTTTTTGTTATTAAGTGTACCTATACTGTTAGTAGTACCGGTCAGCCTTCTGTTGTCTTATGTGAACTAGTTTAAATTATGTGCTAAACACCTTAACATTAGTACTATTACTAATTGTGGTGTAATATGGATGACTTCGACATACTAAGTATGTCTGGGTTAATATTAAGTGCTAATGCCTAGCTATTTGACGTCTAAAACTAATCGGCAGATACACAGTATCCCTAGTCGACCTTAACTTATCAACAAAAATTTAACATGTAAATATTGTTTTGTCTGTTTGACAAGTGCTCAAAATATGGAAAAGCACACAAAATTATTTTCTTACAATTTAACTTCAATAGGTTGGTGACACTATCAGTGATATCATCTTTTTTAACATTAAAACTATTAAGTACCTACAAGTACAGTAATAATGGCATTAGGATCATATTCATTCCTAGTTATTTAAGACATTATTTGTTTATAGGAAGTCTGAGGCATGCAAAAGTTTTGGAAAAAATGACACCGGTTGTTGCTAAGTAATTTACCTAATCCTTTTCCAAAACTATCAGAAAACATAATGGAGCATTAACAAACATTACTACTACAAGGGAGAGAACTAGATTATATCTTAACTACTTGCGATGGGCCTTGTTCAATATCTGGTGTATCTTGATGTGGAATAGAGACCTGAGCACTTCCTGACTGGGACGGGTCCTCCGTTGCCTCAGTTTGGAGAGTGCCAAGTTTGGACTTGCTTTGCAATGAACAATGAAGGCTGCTGAGAGTCAACGGGTCCACTTTTTCTGCATTGGAGTTGCACATGTCCACTAACTCATTTGCGCAAGGATTATGTTCCTGAATTTGTTTTTCAGACTGCACATACTTAGTATAAAGCGAATGTATTGACACTTCACATACCTGAATTTCAGACTGTAAGCATTGAGTGTCAATCTCATAAATGTTCTTATGGTCTTCTAATTTAATTTGATATTTATTTAATTTATTTATAAGAAAAACACGTTCTTTTCTTAGTTTAATATTATTAGAACTGTGTTTTGTCAATTCCTAAATTTATTGCATTTATATGATTTTATTTAGCTTTGCAATTTTATTTTGACTTACTTTATAACTACTATTATTATGTTTCAAAATGGAAACCTCAATAAGGTCTATTGTTATTAAGGGGTTGCAATTAGTGTTTAATAATTCATTATACAAGTTTAGCCTGAGTACATTCTTTTAGTTTCTGTAATTTATTGATTCGAACATTTGCATGAATTAATTCTTCTTCTAGGTCCCTAACCCTACATAAAGCCTCCTCATCCGTATGAAACTGAAACTAGCAGCTACCAGCTAGCAGCCGACAGAGACGAAACATAACAGATAGGGGCCCGGGCCCATAAATATTTTTGAAAAATTTGTTAATAAGCAGATGTCATGTTAGTTTTTAATATTATTTGTAATTTTGCAATGAAGGATCCTAATTTTTCAAAAATATTTAGGGGCCCGGGCCCCTATCTGTTATGTTTCGTCTCTGTCGGCTGCTAGCTGGTAGCTGCTAGTTTCAGTTTCATCTCATCCGTCCGTGACCACCCGCAGTTTGTCCCATTCATCAACAACATCCAGGTATTGTTGATGTAGGCCTACTAGCTCTTGTTTTAAGCTAGTGTTTTTGAAAATGACCTTCTCGATTTCCTTCTCACTATCATCTATTTCCTGTAACAGCTGTTCACATTTGCTGTTTGATGCCTTAAGATCTTCAGTGGTTGTTCTCAATTTAAGCTCGAACTCCTGAGCAGCAGCCTTACGGGTCATCACAGGCATGGTTTCAGGAATTAGTACTGAAAGTAGAATTAAAGGAATGGTGAGAACTAATAAGACAGACAAACAAAAAAGGAATGCTAGAAATGAAAAGAAAAATGGGAGAAATTAGTATTGCTTTATAGAGAAATGAGGTAGGCTGCTGAATCTAATCGAAATGCAATTACTAGATTAAATCAAGTACAAAGTTACATTGATTCTATTGTAATATTTTTAAAAACTTTTTTTAAATATTAGTGTTAGATACAGATATCAATGCAATAAACTATAATTAACGTTCGTTCGTTCAAATATTATACCTACTATGGATCAAAAATATTACGTTTTCACTACTTTAGTTTCGTTAGCTTATAAGTAGGTATGTACTTAAACAAAGCGGCATAGACCCACTGCAAGGTGCCAAATCCACCAAGAAAAGTGATTCTAGGACTCAATGAAGGCGTGTTACAGAATCTAAGAGACGACTGTGTGGTAATTAAATAATAAAAGTAACAATACTCCCCGTTTTAAATCCGTGGGTCGAACATCAGCTGTTCGTAATAGTTACCGGTAACGGTGGGCAACCAAACACTGCGTTTTGCTATGAATATTTGCAGGAAAACAATAATCCTGAGTATTTATGCACTTATTTTACATTTAGTTATATTAAATCGCCTTAATTACACTTAAAAATAATTAAAATTAATTTTAAAATACGGAACAAAATTTTGACATGTTACTCAGGCAGTGTTGTCAGACTAAAAACAAAATATTTTCATTACCAATGTTCATTGTTCATTTATTTTGAAGTCCGTAACTGTAGTACTGTACCCAGTTAGGTAATTAACGGAAATCCGTTTTAAGGCTGTTTTTAGGTGTCTTAAAAAAACTGTGTCTTCTTTCTTGTCTTATCTCTGCAGTATTCTAAATTACCCTTTCAAAAAATATAAGTGCGGGGTTGTGTGTATAGGTAAATTGTGTGCTAATCCAATTCGTTTACATTGAGTGCACGTAATATAACAGTGAATGTTAGGCCCTTTCATTTGAATGAAAGCAACAATACTTGCCTACTATTTAATTGTTATGATGCAGAATAACTGACTTCATTAGCACAGAGGCAAATATACCCAAAAGGTATTTAGGAATTTTATTATTAATTACAATAAGGATTATTACAATCAGGTGGCCTAAAGAGGCCACTTTGGCAGAATCATAAATGGATATCATTATAAATCATAATGGACAGTTAACTGTTAAGTTAATCGTATCAAATCCCATTGGTGAAGGATTTTTCAGTTATTTTTTTTTGTCTGTGTACCAAACAATCGAATCCAAATCCAATCCCAATCTCTTTGATTATACCTACGTATTGCAGCGAAAAAAAGAAAAACACTGACTGTCTTCGCCCTATTATGATTCATAATAGGTAGGTATTATTTTTTTATGATTCTGCCAAAGTGACCTTTTAGGCCAAATCACCCCTATGAAGGCGAGGTAGGTACTTTAATAAAACTTAAATTATTGTGTGTGACATTGCCGTAGGTTATTAATATTATCGTACGAACGTTATAATAATGTACCAGTACGAATTAATCGTCCATAGACAAACGAAGTTTAAAAACATCACTGTTTAGTCTAACCCAGAGGTTCCCAAACTTATTTCATCTGCCGCCCACTTTGAAAATCAATTATTTTTCAGGGCACCTCAATTTCTTTTTACTTTACCACATCTTAAAAACCACTATGACATTAATTTAATAAGCAGCGTTGCCACAGCACTAAATCCACGTTCATACAAATATGACGATGGGAATGCTATCAAAAATCGTTGATCTACCACAATCCAGGGTACAATTGCGGGATTGGCATTTGTAGTCAAAATTCTTGGTAGACATTTTTTAATTTGATTTTTAGTTCCTCGTTCATTGTCAGTTCTGTAAGTTCTTCTTCCAGCTGGGATGATATTGCTGTGTTGATATTTGAAAAAGTATCCACCACCCAGTCTACTATTTCCAATTTGAAAATGTCCTGAAATCGATCTATGAAACCACTGTGGAGGTTTTCCAAATGTTGGCAGTAGGCAACCATGTCATCGTTGTTGCAGGATACTGATAAATTGGGAAAATTGCGGAACTCACGTCTGCCGATATTCTTCTTGTGTAACAGCAGTTTGGCTATGAAAGCAGCAACGACATTTTTTGTTCAAGTCATCGCCTTGAAGTTGGAGATTTATATAATTAAATAATTTATACAGGTCTATCATGTACGCGATATCATTCATTGATGTGGTGAGGTTGTCGCGCAATTCTGTGTCTTTGTTTTCCAAGAACTCTATCACAGAGTCAAACAGATTGTACATAAAAAGCAAAATTCCAGATGTGCTCGCAGTACATTGCGTCGTTCATCGACATTTGGTTGCAAGAAATTTATGTGAAAGACTGTTTCAATCACTGCAACATGTCATCAAAGCAGTGAATAAAATCTGAAAAAGCTCTTTAAATTATGTATAGGATCATAGGCAATCGGCATCGGAACCAGGCGATTGATACAGGATTGCATAAATCGCGTTATTTAACAAAAACTTGTTCAAACTTGATTGCTCACGGACTATCCTACGAAAGCTATCTTAAATATTATTAGTTTTTATACAATCAAACAGGGCAGAAATATGAACTAAATAATCGATGTTGTGTAGGTAGTAGGTAGATTTTAATGTCACTAAATTTTAAAATATTAAGTAGATGAAATTACAAATCAGCCATCGCCCCCCTGAACCACTTCAACACCCTCCGTTTTTTTCTGGGTTCCTTACCGCCCCCCTCTAAGCCTCCAGCACCCACAAGGGGGCGTTATCGCCCACTTTGAGAAAGACTGGTCTAACCTAACCTAACATTGTGACTGGGTGAAACGAATACGATGAGAAGCATCATCAATTTGCCTTCGGCATTTAACAATCCGGCGAGTGTTAGCAAACGGACGGCGCCGTTTGTATAATGACGAATCATACAGTTTTCCGAAGACATAGAAAACGAATAGGTGTATTTGTACCTAACCATTTAACTCGTATACTTACAAGCACGCTCAAGAAAATAGTCAGTCTTTTTAATGTGTCAAAATGTGACTGCATAAATAGAATTTCAATGTGAAAGGGGTCAAAAAATCAAATTACAAATACCGACTGTAGAAACGAGTTCGCTTGTGATTTCTGTATTACCCGTTATTGATGTACGTCAGAACCGCGGGTGTACTTTTCAGATCGGCCTAAATTTATTGTAATTATTTGGTACCTTCCGTGTACCTTTACGTACCTCTCTTGAAAATCTGTGTACCTACACCCGTATAATGATATTTTAAAAAATTTTTCGCAGTAACCTGACAGTATTTTGTTTATTTAATACTTGTTTTTGCAGGTACACAAAAGGTACCAAATCTACTTATAGAGTGTATTTAGCTACATAATTGGTTAGCAATACACCCGCGGTTCTGACATCAGGATGGCGGGTGTACCTAATGTTTAAAATATCATTGTACGGGTGTAGGTACACAGATTTTCAAGAGAGGTACATAAAGGTACACGGAAGGTACCAAATAATTACAATAAATTTAGGCCGATCTGAAAAGTACACCCGCGGTTCTGACGTACATCGTTATTGCATCAGATTCTAGATTCGCTTCTTTTTTTTTACTACTCACATATAGGGACTTAATGTAGTTCTATGGTAATCTAAAATACCTTAGAAAATGATTTAGATATTAGTTCTTATAATAAAATTTCTTAAATCAGAGATAAAGAGTAAAACAGTCAACATTCAGAATAGGCATATGATATCATTAAAAAATCATCAATGTAATTATTGAGTATAATTTATTTAACTACATATTTGTACGCTTTATCGCGTGTATAAATGAATTTCACGTAATTCCTACGTTAGTTAGACTTTCGTTCTTCGCTTTCTTGATGTAGCTGTGCTGGAGAACTTGAGACGATTGCGAAACTATCCATTGTGCTACGACTGGAATCGGTTAAAAAACGGTTACCATGATGGGTATTGAACTTGGTGCCTTGATGGTAAGGATATTAATGTACTTACGTAAATTAATTCTTTTGTATTATCAGTTGTGATTGTAGCTGTTGTTGTATACTACAGGAAGTCGCGACGTAACGATAACCACAGTATTCTTTACTTATCTACACATAATTATAACATAATTATGCGTTACTTATTTGCCTAAAACTACATATTATTATTTATCAACCTACAGACAGTGGCGTCATTGGTTTTCAGAAAAGGTAGTAGGCACTAGGCCGGGTCTAGTCTAGGCAGACGCGGTCACCAATCAGAAACATAAAACAAAAGTACCTATTAATAAAAAAGTTTTACAGCCGCCATCTTGGCTTTTCATTTTGACTTTATTTTCGGCTCCAGCAACCTCGAAAACCATAAAAACGACTCCCATGATGAAAATTAAAAAAAAAAATTACAGCCGCCATCTTGGATTTTCATTTTGACTTTATTATTGGCTTCAGCACCCTCAAAACCCATGAAAACGACACCCATGATGAAAAATTTGAAAATTTTTGCAGCCGCCATCTTGGATTTTCATTTTTATCTCACTATCGGCGACGTTAATATCCATCTCTTTCTTTCTTCGCACGGCCAAATTACGAACGAATTACAAATTACGATTTTAGCACACTCTGTTGGTTATTTGAGTAGGCATGCCTACTGTAGGATGATAAATTGCGAAGGTCGAACGTCACGGTATTGCGCGTGAGTCCGCGTGACTCGTGAGACGTACGCTTGAACGAGCTAAGACCAATGCACAATGGCAATGTGCGAATAGTACGGGAGCCGAGTAGGCCGTCTGGCGAATGCCTACCTGTCGCGCGTGTTGGAAGATTTAGTTTTTTTAATTTAATGAGTTTCTTAACTGTGGGGCACACACACTAAAATTAAATTCAAAATTTAAATTCATTTATTTCAAATAGGCACATAAAAGGCACTTTTGAACGTCAGAAATTACAACAAATAGAATTGATTCTAGTCGCCCATTCCAAAAGGTAGTTTCGTATGGAGAAGAATGGACAAAAAACTTTACCGTTACTCTTTTAAGACGGCGCCTATGCAGCCCAACGCGAGCGATTTCGTACCTCTCGCCCGCGCCACCCCGCGCCCCCTCTACTATAATACGCGGAAGCGCGCGGCGCGGGCGGCGAGCGGCGACGCAGTAAGTGCGATCGACTGCGTGAGTCGAGTTCGAGTTTGAACGGCCGCCCAGCTGATCAACAGCGATCTGTGCCGGAGACGGACCGTGAATTTGAACTTGATTCGTATGGCAATAAAGTGTACCTATTCGTAAAAAATTATGTCATTCAAATAAAGTTCAAATTCACGGAAGTATTTCCACGGTACGACGGATCGATGTGTAAAAGATAACACAGCTAAACAAACGAGCTCATTGTCGGTATACAATACATACATAATTATTATTTGAAGCTCTGTTCATAGACCTACAAACTGACATACCTACCACCAACATAGTAGGTAAATAGGTACTAGGGCTTCCATCCCGAGGCGCGAGTTTCGAAATTTAGAGGCTCGTGTTTTCTTTTTGTGGACTCGATACTATATAGACTGATCCGTTATTCTATCCTCGCGTAGGTACTCAATCTATACAACTTACCTAAAAGGTTAGTATGAAATAAAATGTTATGTAAATATTCATCAATGTTTATTTATTAAACAATTTAATATGTATATTCAGAATATATAATACCATTACAATAACAATAAAAATCCCATAAAAAATAAAAGACAAAGAGGTTTCAAAAAATTTCGCGACGTGCAACGTTCGAAGGTATGTACTTATTACAAATATCGTATTACCGTAATAACAAAAAGTAATGTTCCCTAAACAAAAATAAACTCTCTCATAACATAACCATGCATGTACCTAGAACAAAATAATGTTTCCTTATAAATAAAAATATCGACCAAGCAAGTCGGGCCATGCATAATATAGGGTTCCGTAGCTGTAATTACAAACGACTGTAACATACTTTTTATGATGTAAAGATAAATAGAAGGCTATTAAAAGAGTATTGTTTGCTAAAGGCAAAGGCAAACCTTTGAACTAGGACGTCTATTGTCTATTTTGCAGTTTTATCTTTATTATTCGAAAAGTTATAATCACATTGTTCGCGAAATTATTTTAAAACAGTTTTTACTAAGTTATAGCAACGTGGAAGTTTCTAGGTTAGAAATGGCAGGGAGGGTGGGGGGCACTGCAGTGCCTTGCAACGCCCCCTGGCATTGCAAGGCAGGCAATTTGGCGGGCCATATTTCGCAAACGGTATAACTGAAAAAAAGTGATGTATTAATTTATATTACCTTCGTTTAAATAGACCTATTCAATTATACCCATCAAGAGGGGGTGCATTGAAAAAAATAATTCTTCCCCATTTGTATCTTTAGGCTTGTAAAAAAAACCACCCAAGTGCGTGTCGAACCACGCACAATGAAGGGTTCCGTAGTTGGGAATGAGTTTATCCCAAGAAGCCTAACCCTTTTCTCCCCTATCAACTCCAAATTATTTATACCGCAAAGGCTGTTGAGGGAATAGAAAAGGTTTTTAATTCTTTAAAAAAAAATTAAGTCTATCATTCTTCTTTCGTCTGATTCTTCATTGATTTCTATCTGACCTGTCCTCTTCGTCTGGAAACCTACAAGATTAATGCATTTTATTACATAAATATAAAGCAGATAATAATAGCAATGCATGAATGTTCTGAAATAGTAGTACTATTTTTGAATAGCTCCGATACTTTCCCATGGCCAAAGCCCTTTCATATAATATGCCACTTGACAGAACTTGTACGGAACCCTAAAAACCGTCAAATAAAGAATATTCTCCCTTTTGAAGTCAGTAAAAATGCGAGAACTGCAATATTATCGATGCATTCATTTCTATTACCTACCTTTGATTCTCATAAACCAAGTCTTCGAGCTCATCCTCGTCGTTCACTTCGTCCACGTCGTCGTTTTGGATTTGTTGAAACAATAAGATTTTAAACTTTTTGGACTTTTTGAATAGTAGCATTTGGGCCCGGCTTTGCTCACGTGGTACCTGAATAAAAAGTAACCTTAGTATTGCGCTTCCAGTCCCAAGCTCTGAGACTAGATTTTCAAGACTCACAGCCTGTCTCGTAAATTCCCGGGAATATCGAGACTTATACAGAATGAAATGGAATAGATACGCACAATGAATGATTCCGTAGTTGGAATGAATTTATGCCAAGAACAAACTTAACATTGTAGTTGAAAATCATGTTCTCACTCGTAAACTTGTAAAGCCTACGTAGCTGTGATAGTTTTCCTTTTAACATCGTTATACTACTAGCGTGAATTTTTTCACATATCGAAAAACAATCATTTAGCCTTAGAAGGACTTGATTTTAACAAAAATCAGCACTTTAAAGCTTATTACACTGGCCTGCAAAACTAAGTATCACACTTTTGAAATTGGAATAACTTTTTAAGTGCAGAAGATTTTCGAAAGAAGAACTTTCGAAATAAAAAGGACTCGAAAAAGAGTTAAGTCTTTTAAGAAATGGCTGAAAAGAGCTTTAAAAAGAAAAATAATCCTTTTCGAATTACAATTTTACCAATAATTTTTTTTTCTGTTTTTGGTTTCAACCTTTTACTTGATCGATGAGTCTTGTTACAAAAGCTAAGTTAGACAACAGCACATACATTTTATTTATCGTGCTTCTTTCACTTGAAGAATGTGCTAGGATCATGACTTTTCTGGAACTAGGCATCAGTATGCGTTGTACTGCAAGAATGGTGGGTGTGACGTTACGAACGGTCCAGAAGGTGAAACGAAGGTACGAAGAGATTGGAAACCATCTGAGGAGACCTTGTAATGACCGACCCAGGTGTACTAGTGCCCAAGAAGACCGTTATATTGTTTCCACTGTGTTGAGAAATCGCCACCTTAATGCAGTTGAAGTCCAGCAACAGCTTCTTCAGACCCGAAGGGACTACATTAGTGACAGTACAGTGAGAAGACGACTTGCTGAAGCAAATCTGAAACCCCGAAGACCAGCGAGTGGCCCCAAACTCGAGAGAGAGCATCGAGTAGCGAGACTGTGATAGGCCCGTGAACACATACAGTGGGATGAAAAAGAGTGGTCAAGAATTTTGTTCACAGATGTGTCTCGATTGTCACTTTACACTTTCGATGGAAGGCGAAGTGTCTACAGGCGGCCTGGTGAGCGATACCTTCAAGACTGCTTCTCAGGAAGAGTCCAGTACGGTGAAGGCAGTGTACAATGTACATGTATGGGTTGGCATATCTTCAGAAGGTCGCACAGAGTTAGTGGACATAGAAAATGGCACTCTGACTGGGGAAAGTTATGCCCAAGAGATTCTCAACGCGTATGCAGGGCCGTATTTAGCAAATATGGGTGACGGATCGATACTGATGCATGATAATGCCCGGCTTCACACGACTCAGGTTGTGCAAGAGTATATTCAGGAGGTAGGTATCAGCGTGAAGAAGTCCTGATTTAAACCCGATTGAGCATGCCTGGGATGAGCTAGGGAGGCTAGTCAGAAGCTGTAGACCACCACCTACCACCCTCAGGGCACTAAAACAGGCCCTGATTGAAGAATGGGAGAATATTCCCCAAAATCAGCTCTGAAACCTCGTGTTCAGTATGCCAAACCGGCTCGAAGCTGTAGTCAGAGCCCGAGGAGGCAATACAAGTTATTAAAAATTTAATTAAATGTAACTGCACTGTACTGTATTTTTGACACTAAGCTAAAAATGGCTATTTTTATTGTTTTAGATATTTTTTAAGTTAAAAATATTACTAATGTATAGTTACTAGTTTCAAAGAAAGCCGATAAAATTTGCTACAAAACGTTTTTTATTTTAAAACTCTAAATTCTATAGTTTAGAAAAAATATAAATTTTAAAAGTGTATTACTTAGTTTTGCAGGCCAGTATATTTCACAAACTGATCCCTAAATCGAAAAATGGTTTTCACAAACCCGCAAGATTTTTTAAAGGACCATCCAACGGTAACATGGGTAGACGAGAAAAAAAAAACAGCATGTGTGCAATTTACACGTGGTAGAAGGTGAAACCTTCAAAAACACTGTATAATGCTTCCTGTCTCATTTTCTCCCACGTTAAATCTTATGAATTTAAATGTCTCTTTTTCGTTTCATAAACTTTCAAATTACAACGATGCTAAAGAACATCCATCGATCCATCCATCCATCCATCGATCCATCGATCCGTCGATCCATCGATCCGTCGATCCATCGATCCTTCGATCCGTCGATCCTTCGATCCACCGATCCGTCGATCCATCGATCCGTCGATCCGTCGATCCATCGATCCATCCATCGATCCATCGATCCGTCGATCCATCCATCCATCCGTCGATCCATGGATCCATCGATCCATCGAACTGTCGATCCATCGATCCGTCGAACCGTCGATTCGTCGATCCACCGATCCGTCGATCCGTCGATCCATCGATCCATCCATCCATCCGTCGATCCATCCATCCGTCGATCCATGGATCCGTCGATCCATCGACCTGTCGATCCATCGATCCATCGATCCGTCGATCCGTCAATCCATCGATCTGTCGATCCATCGATCCGTCGATCCATCGATCCGTTGATCCATCGATCCGTCAATCCATCGATCCGTCGATCCATCAATCCATCGATCCGTCGATCCATCGATCCATCGATCCATCCATCCATCGATCCATCCATCCATCGATCCATCCATCCATCGATCCATCGGTCCATCGATCCGTCGATCAGTCGATACATCGATAGATAGATAGATAGATAAAACGTTTATTTAGTGCAACAAAAGACACAATACAGGTATTAAAAACATTAAAAAAGGTGAGAAAAAAAAATTAAAAATAACAAAGATTAAAAAGATAAAATGAACCATAGACACCTAGCTCATAAACATCAATAACGTCGATCACTACTGGGCGGTGTGTGTCTTATGATTGCACCAAATGGGAGTCCAGCTCAGCATATGCCAGGTACAATACCTGACGCTGGTATTCTGCTGCATCCCGTTAGTGACACACGGATGTCGAGAAGACACACATCGATGCTTCGATCCGTCGATACATCGATGCTTCGATCTTTCGATCCATCGATGCTTCGATCCTTCGATCCATTGATCCATCCATCCATCAATCCATCGATCCATCAATCCATCGATCCATCGCGATCCGGCGATCCATCGATCCATCGATCCATCCATCCATCGATCCACAAAAACACATAAAATTTCAAATCACAACGATGCTAATTAAAGAAGTTTTCACTTCAAAAACATCCCCACTTTACGAGTACCTAAAAAAACCGATAGCGTAAAAAAATTTTTTTTCTAGATTTTATTTTACCACTTTGTCGGCGTGATTAATAATGTACGGACGCCAGCACATCAACCTACCCGAAACTGTCAAATTTTCGCAATCAACTTTGAACCTTATGCTTTAGTGATAAAGTTGAAAATCTATTAAAGAAATCTGACAGATTGTAGTAACTTGATGTGCTGGCGTCTGTACATATTATATCCATGCCAAATTATAGTTTTCTAATAAGAGCCTCTGAGCTAAACTTCGGACGGACATGGCGAAACTATAAGGGTTCCTTTTTGACTACGGAACCCTAAAAAAGAGAAAGCCATCATGGCAATTTTTTTTTTTCTTTAAATAAAATTCATCAGTTTGAATAAGTAATATTGATTAGTAAAAATATCAGTGATTGAACTAGGATGATATTATTTTGATACTTATTGTATTTTTACCCGCATTATATAGGTAGATAGGTAGGTACACACGGCTACGTATCAAACTATACATTTCCAGTATATAAGCTGACCTCTCATTGTACGGGAAAGATTCAATTATGTTACATTATGCGATTTAAAATTTACATACATAAATACAAAGCATCACGCCTGTATTGCCCGATGAGGTGGGCAGAGGTGCGGGAATCGAACCCAGGACCTCACAGCTCAGCAGTAGCGCTTGCGACCGCTAGACCAACGAGCCAGGTAAAAAAAATATTAACGGGGATTAAAATATTTACTTTTTTTTTCCCCAGGCAATAGACATTCGAAATACCTAAGTAGCTAAGGAAATAAAAGAATTTATACCGTTATATAAATCGGTAGTTAGGTACAGATGCCAGCACACCAAGCTACCCGAAACTGTCAAATTTTCCCATTCAACTTTGAACCTTATGCTTCAGTGATAAAGTTGAAAATCTATTAAAGAAATTTGACAGATTGTAGTAGCTTGACATGCTGGCGTCTGTACTTATTTTTTTCTTTCTTTCGTTCAGAATACGGAGTTGTTCCCTCAAACGTTTTGTTTTGTTTTGTTTTTGTTTTTTTTAAAAAACGTTGTCCCACACTAGGAATTACTCCTGTATCGTGGGTGCGTTTACAAACATTTAAATTCACATACACAAACATCCAGACCCGGAACAACTACCTGTAGGCAATACAAATATTTGTCCGGTCGGGAATCGAACCCGCGACACGCAGCGCAGCAGTCGATCGCTCAGCCACTGCGCCAACCACGGAACAAACTGTTTTTTCTGTTCCGTGGCGCCAACCATGTGTCGTGTTTTCCGAGAGTTTTCTTTTTGCCCATCTTTATTTACACTAAATAATGATAATAATTTATTATGTTTACACCAAACGGGTTTAACTCCTTTTTACAGTAGGTAATACTTACCACTAAACAAAATAAAAATGTCGAAAATAGTCCTCTCTCTGTAATGTCGCCAAACATAGGTTCGTCCTCCAACAGGTGCCGTAGCAGACTGATTGAATAAATTGAAAAGGATAGCGCTATTACTACCGCGTGCAAAACAAGAGACAGAAAGAGAGTATGCTCGCTTAGAATAAAATGACGCAAGCGCCAAATCACTGGATTGCTAATTACGAGGAGAACGAGTAGAAAAATAAAAAAATAATTCTGCACGATTTGAGATAATATTATTACCTATCTATTAGTTTAAAAATCATCATTAAATTCCATAGGGTTTCAGAGATCTAACTCAAAATAAGTGCAAAACGAGGTTTTTTCGTTATTTTTTTTTATCGAGATTTTTTTATCCAATCGTGTTTTCGCTTCTGCAAATTTAAAGATTATAAGTCCAAGTTTAATGTGTCCAAATAGCAAACTCTCAAGTTTTACAGATACCGATATCCAGATCGCCCAATATCACCAAAACATCATAATATAGACTCTTAAAACGTTTTACAATATTTTGCATATACATTAATTATATAATAATAATATGTGAAGACGATGCACCTAAAATAAAATTACTATACCACAATAGGTAAAAGAAACCATGACATATAAATTAATTTTCTGATAGATACCTACATGGTGCTCACATATTTACAAACATGGTAAAAGTAAACGATTATCATTTAAATAAAAAAAAAATTACAAGTAATAAGTCAGGGTGTGAGTTGAAGTAGTTACAGAATGTAAATCAATGTGAATAAAAAAAAGAATAAATTTACAGTTAAATTAGCAATCAGTTTGATTTAGACTCTAGATTGTCCTATGGAGCAGGACCAGCATGTTTCCAAGCGTTCTTATCTTGGATGTTCTAATTTATAGTATGCTTGTTTACAAAGTGTACGTTTAATGTGAGTATTAAATTTTCTTTCATTTAATTGCAATATATCACAAGGTATTTTATTATAACATTTAACACAGTAACCCATAAAAGATGTATGTACCTTGGCTAATCTGAAAAATGGTTGATCATGTATTTTATCTTTATTTCTAGTATTAAAATGATGTCTATCGCTTATTTTATTAAAAAGATGTAGATTTTTTCTTACCATGATATCTTCATGTTTTTTTTCTATCGTATCAAATTAGGTGTATTATGTTTCAACACGCTATCTACCTAGCATATATCCTGAAGAATTTCATATACATATATTTCTGTTTTTGTTACTGTAGCCTATATTGTGTGTACTTTTATTGTTTCTAAAGACTTTTTTGTTTTGTACTGTAGCCTATATTGTGTTGTGTGTACTTTTATTGTTTAAAGAATTTTTTGTTTTGGGTCCTGGAAGCCCCTTAATAATAATATATAATTGTAGTCCAATGTTAGCAATGTTAGCATGTTGTTGTTATAACTACACTATCGTATTAGGTAAGCCTGTGATGATAGTTGTATGTGTTTTAAAATAAATAAATAAATAAATAAATTTCATAAATGAATTGGCAAGGTACCGTCATAATATTAATCCTTTTAAAAAGTTCCCTGACAGATTCGCGGCGACGCGCGACGCGACGTAGATTATAAATGGCTCTGACAGCTCTTTTTTGCAAAATAAAGATGGATTCAATGTCAGCAGCTCGACCCCATAGTGGCCGTGGGGACATGGCGCGTTTAAATTTTAAATGTACCTATACTCTAGCTTATTACTTTGCGTATTATAGTAGATTCAAATGTTTTTGTGATTTCATGGAATGTATTATAAGTTTGTGTAGGTCTTGGTGGTAGATTATTTATTTATTTGATTGCTCTTGTGTGAAGTTATGTACCTACTTATTACTATGTAAGAATCCAGCTTAGAATTTCGAATAGGTCCTCAAATATCCTGGGGTGGGCATCAGACCATGGGTGGGCACGGCCCACCCACAATATGATATACGCCTATGGTAATAATCCTCTTAAACTACTGGAATATATTTTAGTAGGTTTTTCCTCAAATTAACGCGGGTGAAACTGCGGGGCACAGCTAGTGTAATAGATTCTAAATTTAATTTTTTTTTGTAAAATTCCTTGTGTACCTATACCCTTCCTTATCATGATAAATATATTATCAGAGCCGAGAGTTTCGTTCAATTATTTGTTTGTTACTTTGTACTTTGTCTTATTAATTTATCAGCAAAACTTGCCGGCCAACTTGTGGGTGTCTTAAATGATAATGATTAATATTTTGAAACAGAGTTGTCTATTACCTAAAGTAAAACTGCTATTACTAGCCTGGGCCTAGGGTTGCCAACTCTCGAATGGACCAACCCGGGAGAATTTAAAAAAATCGAGTACCTATTGCGTTGAAAGAAAATCTCAATATTTTATTATTGATGGTTTTTTACTACAAAATCATAAAAGTAGTATTTGTATCTCTGCTTTTACTAAAGAAATATTCATTCAGTTTCTTTTCTTGTTCCATCATAATGACTGAATACGCGCTCGCAAGAATTGTTAGAGACAGGAATGGAAAGAACAAACGCGACGAGTAACGTGCGAGCGACGGATGCATATACTTTAAAAAAACCGGAGAAATTATTGCACTCCGGGAGGTCGGAAGATTAACCATTATTACCGGAGTCTCCCGGGCAATCCGGGAGGGTTGGAAACCCTACCTGGGCCGTATGTCTGTCTGTCAGCTTATTAGTCGATTCGCACGAATTTCCTCACCCGAAGCGGGCGAATCGATTCTTTTTCGAAGTAAATTTATTTGTGGGCGAATAGTTTTGAATTTTATACAATAAATCACATGCCTGTATCTTTCAAGCCTTAATACCTACCTAGATCATCATCTGCCTACCCTTTTCCCAACCACGCTGGGGTCGGCTTCCAGTCTAACCGGATGCAGCTGTGTCTAACCAGTGGCGCGACTGCCTATCTGACTTCCACAACCCAGTTACTGGGTAATACGATATCCCTTGGTAAGCCTGGTTGTCAGACTTTCGGTCTTCTGACTACCCGTAACAACTGTCAAAGATCCACTAATGACAGCCGGGACCAACGGCGTGCTTTACGAGGCACGGAGGGGTCTCGGTAGACAGTAAAGATGGTCACCCATCCACAGATCAACCGCAACAAGAGTAGCTTAGCCTGATCGATCCACCTGAGCAGCTGTCATTATTTAGCCACGGACCCCTCTGCCTATCTAGATAGCTGTTTAAATTTTCACAAAAAACCTACAAAGTATGGCCGCTATAACATTATGTACAGTGTTGGTGGTTTTTTACGTTACATGTAATTAGTATTTTTTTTAAACTGCTGCAGGAATTGGATGATTATTGATTATACTAAATTATTTCGCAGTATTTCAATGCTAATTAAAAATGTGGGCACTTATGCTAGGTATGTACTTGCCTCAAATCTAACGGGTATGTAGAAATAAAATAAATGTAATAAAATAACAATAACTAAGAACGAGACAGTTGAAGAAAAAAATAAAGCATTACCGACTTAATAGTATAGAGTTATACCTGGAAAGCCTACATAAAATCTAATTAAATTATTCGTGTAAGTACATACCATACTTATACCTTGGTATTTGGTAATGTAGGTACCGTATTCACAAAAAACGTTTTGATTATTTGGTGTAGGTGTATTACCGTGGTGTAGGTGTGTAATTTATGATTTATTTTCAATCAAACCATAAGCGGCATATTATTCATATTCTGTAGTAGTACTTAGGTGGATTCTACAATACTTATCTATAGGTAGGATTAATTACAACTGACTAAGTACTTACGTCACATGTATTGTAGATCTGCGAGGTAATTGCGTAACACACTGAAAGTAAGAATGGTTTCGCAATACATTACATATCCGATCCGAATCCGAGAAATGCCGATCCGAAGTGACTATAGTCCTATTTGTATGGTTAGATACGTATTATAATAACTACAGTTATTCTAACTATTTTCAATATAACTACGGTTGATTCACATAACGTTCATAACTCAAACTCAAAGCGTTTATTTCAATTAAACCTTGTACAGGCACTTTTGAATTGTGAAAATTATTTTTAAAAAAAAAACAAAAACCGACTTCAAAAACCTAATAAACACTAAAAACTTAAAAATAATATTAAATTGAAACTATAATTAAGAATAATTTAACCTAAAAATAACCTTACCTAACTTTAATCTACACTATATTTTACAATTTAACAGTTTTTGGAGTCGGTGCCAAGCCAAGTGTATCTATCTAATTGGGCCATAAAATATTCTCCCTTAATTTTTATTACAATAGTTTACGAGAGTAAATTAATATCATATTATTTGGTAGGTACTGATATTTTTACAAAGCTGTTAAAAGTTTTAGTTAGCGCTCGATAGATGGCGTTGTACCGTATTCTGAATCGCGACATGATTTCGTTACCGAGAAACCTATGAAGATCAAATTGTATTACTTACGAGTTTCACATTTGTCCGCAAGAGCGCGCCACTATCCGAACAAAAACAACTCCGTCTTCTGTTGATATTCTGTCTTGTGTTGTTATTTTTTTTTCAGTTTGTTTTGTTGATTGTTAATATTTTTTGCTGATATAGTACCTTTTTTTTGTTTAATATTTTGTGAGTGCGGGCTTGGCACCGACTCCAAAAACTGTTAATTTGTAAAATATAGTGTAGATTAAAGTTAGGTAAGGTTATTTAGGTTAAATTATTCTTAATTATAGTTTCAATTTAATATTATTTTTAAGTTTTTAGTGTTTATTAGGTTTTTGAAGTCGGTTTTTGTTTTTTTTTTTTAAATAATTTTATTTTCTAGTTTTTAGTTTAAGTTTGTACATAATTCATAGTTTGAAGTTTCTTTTTTCAATGTTTAATAGAAAGAAAATTAATTTTGTATAATATGGGTAGGCCTACTAAACGCGCTGCTCAAATGAGACAGCGCCGTTTGGAAGAAAGTAACGACGAAAAGGAAGAACGTTTAAAGAAAAGTAGGGAAAGAGTTACTAGAAACATTTTAAATGAGAGTGATGAGCAGCGAGCGTATAGACTTTCTCAGAAGAGAGCAAACACGAGATTATCAAGGCTTAATGAGAGTCCAGAAAGTCATGCTCAGCGGCTCAATTTGATTCGTGAACGATTATCAAACGAGACACACACACAAGAGAGACACACATACACAACACATATACAACTGTAAAAAAAAAATGTAGATTTATCAATGATAAATTACACCTTTACAGTATTATTGTTACAATTTAAAAGCGCCCTTAAAAGCAAACTGGCGTAATGTTATGTTATGGCCTAAACTATGCATACACAAACAATCGCAGCAATCGCGAGACATGTGCTGTCGATTTTTAAAGATTTCTATCGTCTATGGTTAGTCCATCACCTCCTGACCTGATGATCACGAGACCAAAATGGCAAACGCCCTTCCAAACATCAAAAAAAAAAATAATTTACTAAATCAGTCGATGCCTACTCCTTACTGTTAAGGAGTCGTACCTTCCATCATCAGCTCAGCTACATGAGATGATGATCACCATACGCAAGTACTTAAATTACTTCATAAGATTTGCGAAAAACGATGTTTAGGCCCATAAAATTTGAGGGTTGCCCTCGATTTCTCCATGATCCAATCATCAGATCCTGACTTGGTGACTATGGGACCACTTCAGAAGTATCTCCTTTCGAACAAAAAAAGAATTTTGAAAATCGGTCCACATTTGGCGGAGTAATCGCGTAACAAACACACAAAAAAAAAACATACCGTCGAATTGAGAACCTCCTCCTTTTTTGAAGTCGGTTAAAAATTAAATAGTCTGTTAGTCAGAAAGTTGAAGCTAGTTGCCCATTCCAAAACGTAGATCTCTATGAAGAAGAACGGGTAAGAAACTCCATGGACACTCTTTTAATCAAGATATTACAAAATCCTGGGTACATTATTTATAGACAATCTGAAACGCGGTTGATCTAATTTGTCCCTATTTCTAGTGTTAAAATTATGCCTGTCACATATCTTACTAAAAGGATGTAGATTTTTTCGAACGTACATTATGTTTTCATATATATATTGACAAGGAACCGTAATTATGTTAATTTTTTTAAACAGTTCCCGTAGAGATTCATGTCTGCTGAGCTTGTAGATGACTCTGACAGCCCTCTTTTGCAGAATGAAGATAGAATCAATATCTGCAGCCCGTCCCCACAACAAAATACCGTAAGACTGATGCTATGAAAGTAACTAAAATAGACCAGTCTCGCGGTATCCACGTCTGTTAATTGGCGAATTTTCCAAACAGCGTAAGCGGCTGAACTTAGCCGCCCAGATGTTAAGTGCGGACCCCACTGTAGGTTTGAGTCAAGCGTGATCCCCAGGAAAACCGTATTTTGATGAATTCAAGTATCTCTTTATTCAATACAACATGACATTCACTACTTCTAACATTCGGTAAAGCGAATCTAATGCATTTAGTTTTTTTCTCATTTAATACCAAATTATTTACAGTAAACCAATTATGGACCATAAGCATAGCGTTATTTACGTCGTCAAGCTCCTGTGCACGTCTGCTTACTTTAAAAATCAGTAATGTGTCATCAGCAAATAACACCATTTGTGGTCGGTTTTTCAGCAAATGAGGTAAATCATTTATATATACCAAAAATAGAAATAGCTCCAATATTAAGCCCTGCGGTACTCCCATTTTCACTTTTAAACCCGATGTATTCACACCGTTAATTTGAACTTGCTGAAATCTATCATTTAAATAACTATGATTTCATTAAGCTAAGAGCAAGTTTACCTAGTCCGTAATGCTCAAGTTTCAAGAGCAGTGTTTCGTAATTCACGCAATCAAATGCCTTGGATCCTTCACGCAAAAAATGCCTATTGCATCTTGTGCCTCTTCCCGTGTGGTTAAAGATATGTTTTAATAATGTGACACCGGCGTCGGTTGTACAACGTCCTTTGGTGAAACCATACTGTTGATCGTGCAGGATGTTATTACGATTAAAATGATTGAACATTTGATTTAACATTACTTTTTCAAACACCTTGCTGAAAACTGGCAAAACCGATACGGGTCTATAATTATTAGTGTCTTTGCTGTCCCCA
Organism: Luperina testacea; assembly: GCA_927399505.1. Lineage (NCBI taxonomy): Eukaryota > Metazoa > Arthropoda > Insecta > Lepidoptera > Noctuidae > Luperina > Luperina testacea. Next base: position 12,231,715 of record OV656758.1, read on the forward strand.
GATTTGAAAAGTGGAATAACTTTACTGAACTTCATTAAATCCGGGAAAACCCCTTGATCTACACACAAATTAAATATTAAAGCTAAATAGGGTGCAATTGTCTCAATAATGGATTGACAAACTTTAGTAGACATGCCCCACAGATCTTCGGTAATTTTGATCTTAACCCATTGAAGGACACTGAACGCCCCTCGACGTAATAACAATAAAACTTCTATTGTGTCTCGTACAGTGTCCGTCAATGTGTTAAGTTGCTTAAATGCCTTTATAACAACATAGGGCTTATATGTTTAAATTTGAATTCCACAGGACAGGCTGGGACATTCACTCTTAATAATTCAATAGCTAGTGCGGGCGAGGAATTTAAAGTTTCTGTAGTTTAAATTGGGATATTGGTAAAGAAAGTTGCAAATTCCTGATCAACATCGATGTTATTGCTAATGAGACCGCGGGAAGTGTCCAGTGTGTAATCAGTATTATGTTTTTTGTTCCTGTTCGTTTCATTGTTTATAATTTTCCAAACTGTCTTTATTTTATTGTCTGCTGATTTAACCTTGTTACTAATGAAAGAAGCTTTAGCTGCTTTGCAGATATTTTTAAAAAGTTTTAGAATAAGTATCAACATACTTATTAAAAGTATCCGTGCAGGGCCGCGCGACCCCCGGCAGCGCCTGTGTGCGGAACCTATGAAGCGCCTCTTTTTTTAACGAATCTTCATAAAAAACGAATTGAAATTTTTAACGGTTATTTTTAATTGTTAATTTTGACTGAAATAAATGTTCTCCAGTTTTACAGTACTTACAAAACTGGAGAACATTTAGGAATTAGGATACTAAATAGGTAAATCCCGTTCGCTTCTGCTTGCCAATTACTTCGAAAAATAAAACTCGAATTAAAGTTTTACCTACATACTTTATTAATACAAATAATTTTATACTTAAATATTAATAACAAAGAGGCTGACTTTTTCTAATAATAATAGCGCGGTCATAATAATATGAACGCGCGAATATTATTATTCTGCGTTCTTTTATTTAATTTGTGTAGTGAATTTGGTTGATCAAATTATTTGTATCGTAAACACTGATTTAGATTTTATTGTAAATAAGTCTCTCAACAAAAGAGGGAACTACTTAGTCCGTGTGGGCTTGCGAGTGACGTCAGCGCCGGAAGTAGTATCGCTTGTTGTAGCAAAGTGGGGGTAGTGGGGCGAACGGTGCCTTTATAAAGCAGCCGGCGCGCGTTGTAGAGAGGCACCTCCATGTCGATCTCAAAATCCCCACTATCCACCAATTCATGAAGCGCCTTTCAAAGCACTTCTTCGATTCCGCCCCCAACCATCGAAACCCGCTGGTTGTCGAGGCCGCCAGATATACTCCCTCCAAAATTAGCAAATTCCGCCGTCCAAGGCATGTTCTCACCGACCCAGATGACCCCATAACCCTCCTCCAAGAGAGCAGTAGGGCAACCAGTACACTTAGGAAAAACAAACACAAGAAATACCAGCCTCGCCGACGAGGTCCCTCGCGACGTCCCCATGTAAATGCCCCCCACCGACCCTTGCTCGATGTAGTGCCAGCCCGCGCCGCAGCTGAGCCTGTAGATTTAAATTCCCGACTCTGACCTCTGAGTTTGTTTCGGCATTTCTTCTCAGAGTAGTCAATTAGGAAATGCCGGCCCCATCGTTCGTTAAATAATCAAAATTCGATCCAGCCTGTCCCAACTTGCTGCCCTCCCCCAGCGACGCCCTAAGCCGAGGCTCGTACCCCACAGGGGGTGCCCTTAGCGTGTAGTCGCTTAGTTTATTTAGTTAGTTTTAAGCCCCTGGCTGGAGGCTTTGAGTTCTCTCAAGGCAGCCGCAGGATTGTCCGGTTAAGTAGTCACGACCTCTCAAGGTCAACTACGAGATGCCATTAAAAAAAAAAAAAAAATGTAGAGAGGCACTTTGACTTGGTCCGTGGCGCTGGCCGTACGCTCGCAATTTCACATACCTCTTTGTCTTGACTTTTCGTTGTCGTCAGCTCGGAAATCCTACATACTAATGTGACTATTACGTATGCTATATTTAAAAAAAACAAGAGTCTAATATTTGCAAGAATATAAACATACTTAAATTATAATATTTCCACTTTTCTCGCTTTTTTGTTTGCGAAATCCTTAATAGTTTCATGTATGTCCATATGGTCTAGTATGGCCTCCTCTATGGATATTGTTGCTAAATTTGTTAATCTTTCCTGACTCATTGTGGAGCGCAGGTAATTTTTTATAAGTTTTAATTTAGAAAAGGACCTTTCCGCGCTTGCTACTGTAACTGGCATAGTTAGCATAATTCGTAATGCTATGGTAATGTTAGGGCATACAGCTGTCAAATTGTTTGAATATATAAATTCAAGAATTTTCACCACATCATTATTTAATTTTTTGAAAAATGGCTGACTTGACATAATTTCTTCACACAAATCATCGGCGTTAATATCCAATGAATCATTTGCTGAAAGTTTCTCCTGTAAACGATGACAGCTACTTGTTAATCGTCTCTGATCTTGGTCATCGCTTAAATTAAATAAAAAATTAAACACGTCATTGTGATTATTCAATAAATTAAATCTTTCATCTACGGAGGATAACGCTTGGTCTAATATATAAAAAAATACATCAATTTTAAAAGAGGTTTTCGGATCATTTATAGTGTGGTCTTCGTGTTCATAATCAAAACTCTTTGGAGTTTTACGACGTCTTAGGGGTCTGGATCTGGAAGTTTCAAATTCAGTCTCGATGTCTAATTTTTCGAATTTTTTTTTGGCATCACTTACAATTTCTTCAAAATTTGTGTCTGTTCTAATTTTTATCAAAAACTTTTTTAATTCTGTTAAAGCATCTAAAGCAACTTGCATATTCATATCGACGGACTGTAGAATTTTACTCACAAAATTTACTTTTGTCAATATTATAATATGCCATACATTTAGTGAACAAATGAATGAAATGGTGCATATTTTTTCTGCTAGACATTTAGCGTCATATTTTGCCTTCTGATCATATATGATTTATATCATTTGATATTTCATATAGGGCATCATAAATTTCTGGTAAATTTGTAAACAGCGGTTTTATAGCATCTATTCTGCTTGACCATCTTGTTTCAAACAATGGTTTTAAGGTATACTTTAAATAGATTATTAATTTACGTTTGACATATTTTAGCATTCCAAGTCAAGTCAGAAATAGACAGAAATGGATTGAAGTGATAATAAGAGCAAATCAAGACAATGATTGGTTGTGGAATAAAGGACATGTCCAGAAATGGTTTTTTATTATTTAATAATTCTAACCAGAGTAAGTTAAATATATTTGGATAGACATCCCTAAAACTAGTAGTTCTAGTTATATCATACATTTTTAAAGACCTCCAATTTTGAGAAAAATCGTTTTTTGTTTTCGTGAGAATTTACATCTAAAACGAACAAACCTTCTAATTATCTAGAATAATAAAATGAACACACCTAAAAAAAAAGTAAACTTGTCAAAATTGACACAGGAGAACTGTCATTACTGGCAGTGAGCGTCAACGTCAATCAATTTTTGATGTAGGAGCATGACGTCGGACGAATGACGCATGGAACCGGTAGGGATGGCGATCTGACCTCAATTAATCGTTTTATCGGACGAAACCAATCGATTTTTTAAATCAATTTTTAGCTTAGAAAATCAACATTTGTGTTTTCTATTGAGACTATAAGATATATTATTTTATTTTCTAAACTTTTTAATGTAAAATCATTAAGAAAATAAATGTCTTGTTTTATACCGAATACTCTTTATATGGTACTTAATTTGTTATTAACGAATTCCCTGAACTAAAAAAATCCCTGATTTTACTGATGAGAAATCGTTTATTAAGGTATCTTTCTTGATTTTCATAAAATGGACTAAACATATTTACATCTAATCTTCTAAGGATCTTTTTCGGCAAGAATCGATAACACTTTGAGCTGGTGACGCCAGCTATGTATGGCTAACTCGATTATTCGAGTTGCGCTCAGATTGAGATGCCGCGATCGAGTTGAATTAGATTGCCACGGTAAATGAAGAAGCGAGGACGTGATTGACGTCTCTGGTTTGGCATGTATTTGAACCTTATCTTATATTTAAATTCTACTGAAATTGTATTTTAAATAATTAAAATAGTCTCAATATACGTTTCCTTGCGAATCTATAAAAATAAATCGTCGCGAAACAGAGGTGAAAAAACAATAATTCGTTCAATTTCATCCATTTACCAGAGTTCCGTAACTCGAGTTCAACTCGAGTCACATGAATTTCAATCCGAGTAACCTTATCCTGAGTTGGCACATCTCTAACGCCAGTGACAGCTGAAAAATCATGTCAAATATGACATTGTCACAGAGTGACGGAGTATTTATTAGGGTTGCCAACTACAAATAACATCAATTATTATTTTATGATTTTTCGCTTAAATGGAGGGGTTTAAAAATATTATTTCAGTAGTTCTGAGTTCCATATTTTTGTCGTATTTATTTGAACCGAGTTTGATGCTGGTTAGATTTTTCTTGGAATAAAAAACCAACGTCCATACAAAAAGCGGACATCTCCTTTTACCGTGTTTACTTTAATAATTTTCTAAATAATGAATTTTATACGACGAAAAAAGGAATGCGCAAAATAGTTAAAATGCGTTTCCAGTTTAATTTCCTTAAGCGCTGAATTTTCAAGAAATGCCACCTTAATACAGTCCTACATTATACAAGGTATCAATATGTAAAGTTTGAAGTTTCTACATCCACTGGTTTAGGCTGTGCGTTGACAGATGAGTTAGTCAGTCACCTTTCTCTTTTATATACAGAGAACAGTTTGATTTCTTTGTTGACTGTACCTTACAACAGCAGCCTAGCTGATTCGGGGAATACCCGCGTAATATTTTGTAAGCAGAAGTTTAAATTGGGTAACATTTTGTTACCTCGCTCGCGCTGCAGTCTCTTCACATCTCTTTGTCTATGTCTTGATTGTATAAGTACGAGACTGCTAAGAATGTTGATGTGAGTGTGAGTTTGGGTGTATTTGTAGCTGTCTTATTTTTCGTGGTAGTTGGGCCACGAAAAATAAGGGCCGGTCTACCTATTTATACGTCGATGGCAGTGGCGGCGCGGCCGCGGCGGCGCGGCGCCCCTATTGTCTTGGCGCCTGTGTGCGCCGCACACTTCGCACACAGGGGCGGCGCGGCCCTGTCCGTGTTAATATACGGCTTAAGAGCGTTATTACAAAACCGAAGTGCTCAGTTTTAGGTAAATTCGACGGCGCGCGGCAGCAGATGCGCACGTGTGCGTCTAGGGCAGAACGCTATGCACACATACAAACCGCTATGCGTCGGACGCCAGGATCAAACCAACAAGAGCCTTTGTTTTCGAAATAAATTAAATTACTGTTATTATAGTTCATGAAATATTATTTGTACCGATGAGTGTTACCTACAACGGTTTGAGTTACAATAGGGTCATACAAATTTACTTCACTTTTAATTTTTATTTTATACCACTAAAGTGACAAACTAGCATACGGCCCGCTTGATGGTGTGTAGTTACCGCAGCCTAAAGCAGTGTTGCCAGTGACAGATAGTCAAATATAACATGAGAGAGCTCAAAAAGTAACATTTTCACGAGAAAAGTAACATTACCTTATTTTTTGTGGAAAACGACTAATAATAACATGGCACTTTATTACATAAAAAAAGCTGTCCCCTTAGTAGGCTTCGAAAGAATCGTAATAACAAACTGAACTGAACCAACACGGATGCCACTACTAGGCCGTCGCTCACTCGCCTAAGTAAGCGGGATGGGTCATTTAGAAATTCACGCGAGTGAGTGAATATGCGATACGACAAACGAAGTGAAAGATTTTCGCGCTGTCGTCGCGTCAGAATTTGGTCACAAAATCAAGACAATCAAGTGCGCCAACATGACGAACGAAACCTTTCTTGTATGCGTTCCGTTTCATGTTTATTTTTTGTTTTCTGAGAAATATTTTTAACATTTTGAGGCGTGTAACATGGAGGTAACATGAGAGGGTCAAAAGTAACGTAAAATGTTACAAAAGTAACATTCTGGCAACGCTGGCATAAAGACGCTTGCATTGCCAGAAGCTGCATTACTTGCGCGTTGCCAGCCTCTAACATTACTTACAAATACATACTTTTTTGCTACTTTTATAAATACTTTTTGTACCTACTTTTTTACGAAGTTTAATATATTATGTAATTTATTTAGCAGGTAGGAAGACATTTTAGTACTTATTTATAGAAATAAATGCAATGTGATGTTGTTTGTTTGGATAAAAATCGGTTGTCTGTAAAGTCGGTTTACGGACGATAGTTTAACGTGACAACGTCATAACAAAACATTAATGAAATTGCCGAACGCGGAGGCCGATTCGGCAGCGTTTGACATCATCTGTCTCTCATCGCTCGTTCCGCGCTCTCGCTTGCACTTCAAGCCGCCATGGCGTACAACGCTACAGCAGAGCAAGGCCGCGAGGTAACGCTACATGAGTCATGTTTTTTTCGTGTGTGCAGCCAGCTTCATCGATTTATTAGACGTTGTCACGTCAAAAAAGTCAAAAGAAAATAAAAAAGACAAATCAAAAGTCGTTTTATTAAAATTAAAAATTACAACTGTGAACTTGTAACGGTTCATGAGACACTAGCAGACAGACGGACGGTCGGACATCGGAGCCTTAGTAATAGGGTCCCGTTGGCACCCTTAAGGTACGGAACCATAAAAAACCAGTATAATAATTGTAAAATAATTAAAATAATATTCTCCGAAGCGGCATAGACCGTGCTTTCGTCGAATCTATGATTTCAGGAAGCACGCACTCCTCATAAAATTCTTACCGCTGAGCTTCTCTTGCGCGTTTCAAATTATCGGCCAAAACTTTTTTTTTTTATTTTGACAGCACCAAAAGTTCTATTTTTTTCTATTTTGCCCATTATTGTGAACTATTGTCTGAAAATTGTGGTCGTCCAAATCAAAAGGGACCTTATGGCGGAAATGAGTTATCTACAGGGCTGAAAACTACATAAATGTACCGAACTATAGACCCAAGAACCAACCTTCTAACCACTACCGTTATTTTTTTACGAATTTTTGAAGTTCACTGATCGAAATTATAAGTTTCGAGAAAATCGCAATTTAAGTATGCCGTACAAAAAAGTTATGTTTTAGTGTGAAGTTATGTAACTGATGGTATACTTTGATTGACTATGATTATTACTAATGGAAATTCCAATGACGTATTATATATAGACACGTTATCAACCAACATCTCGGCGCTTAAAAACGGCGAAAATACTAGATAACTACTTATACGCGTAAAGAAAGGGAAAGAAAATATGACACCGTACGGCGGGATGTCTGTTGCTAGAGGGAGATAAATAAACATCTTCAGTTACGTCACAGGATAAGTAATAGTCAAATTACATGCTCATTGGTCGAGCGCATGAGTGACGTAGCTATCAGAGTCACTTCATGCGCCGGCCGCCATTAGACGCAGCGTCGTACAAAATAAAATAAAATAATCTAGTTTTGTAAACTTACGCGTGAAATGACACATTTTTGTCTTTAACTTTTGGGGTATAATTTTTACATCCTCTGAAAACACACGACGGCATATTTTCTTTATGTTTTGCACAGGTTTTCACATACGATATAAATTAAAAACAAACATACGTCGGGTCGCGTCGCGCGACAGGTTGGTGCGTGACTGAGCGCAATGTGGCCAATTGGCTTCATTTCATGTTGCCATTTTAGAGTGCGGACAACGTATCTATAGTTTTATACATCATTGGGAAATTCTTACAATCCTTGCATAAACTTGTTTGTTGTGGGAACTAGACCCGCCAACATAATGCATTATCAATGAGATGCAAAGTATCGATAATAGTATTAAAAATAAGTAAACCGCCTGTTTCTCACTAAACTTTTGGGTATTTCGCGTATTTGGTGCATATTCCATGATATTTTTAAATTTCAAATTATTGTCAAATAACATTGTTTTTTTTTCTAATATCATTAATATGTAGACAATCTTTCAACATTTTGTGGATTAGACCTTCTTTCTATAGGTAATAAAGAAATCAGTATTATGTATTTAAATTACGGGGTGCGACGGTAATGAGAGTGTTAGAGAGGGTAATGATATTGAGTCGCTCATTGAAAGGATAGGTATAACAATCTAAAATATACAATCACAGGCTTGTTTTAATAAGAAAAAAAAAACAAATTCACGGGCGGGAATAGAACCCACGCCAATATACTTGACAGATATAACTAATTTAAAATATTTGCGAAATAAAAAATATTAATGAATGTTCTTGTTGAAGATTCTAATTGCCATCGTTTTGACCTCATTACTATCGCTCAAAAAAAAAACGACGGTAAACGAAGGCAGTGAGGATGAAGGTAATGAGGTTTGAGAACTTTATAATTTTTTTCTTAAATAATATCAACTTAATGAATTACATGCATATTCTAAACTACGAAGGTAATTATTTAAATTAATAATTGGTAATAAAATTTACAAAATCATAAATATTTACTCAATAATACGTGCGATAAGAAAGAGAACGTTTCCAAAATATTCACCTGACGTGAAACTTTACACGTAAATATTTTTTTATTAAGAACAAGCGTCTACCCCCTGAGACGTTTGCTGGCTGACTGAGACGTGCGCGGGGGAGCAGATGACGGTAGCGCCGCACATAAGGTTATACGCACACTATAACTTAAATTTTCATTCTGACCGATGGTAATCAGAAAAAATATATGACAAATATTTAAAAATAAATTTTCATTATATTATTGAGTTATTGCTATTTATTTTAGGTGAAAACGTTGTATTTTTTAATGTAGTTTTATATGATAGTTACTTTGTTTATTTTCAGTATGGATATATTTTGGTAAAAAGCAAATTTATTTAGGAAATTAGTAAATGGACACCGAAGGAAATGACAATTAGTGAAGGTTTTCATTTATAAGTCAATAATTGTATTATTTTGATCAGTAAACGTTCCATGCATGTAAGCACAACTTTATTTTGTTTGGTTTCCTATACAAGGAATAGAAATATTTAATTAATAAATATTATTTTTTGATCTGGACATGTAATATGCACGAAATTTGAGAAACACCCTTTTATTGTTTTTATATTGCTACTAATTACATAGATTTGCGAAAGGCCTTAGATGTAAATAAAAACAACACATAATTAAAAAAAAATAGTTTTTATTTACTAGCAAGAATTCTTATTTTTTATAAACTTTGAGATCTGACAGTAACAAAATCAACACTTAATCACTAAATAGGTTATACATAATTGGTTTAGATGCTAATAAAGCTAAGAGATCAATGATAACTATTAGTTATGATCTTGTAAAGTTACATAGAGAACTGAACAATTTCTTCAAACAAATTAAAAAAGGGCCCTAATGGATAGGCACTAAATAATTTTTTTTATTTTTAGCATGCATAATCAATATTTTAGTGCAACATTCAAGATAACTTAAATTTTCTTTTTTTATTATCACAAGGTATGAAAATGTTACTTATTTAACAAAATGTTCGTAACAAGTATATACGTAAAAAAGGGCCCTTAAGGCGGTCCGTTGCAGTCTGCTGACACTTATCTCTTAGTATAGTTAATTAGTTTAAGTATTTAAATAAAGGTAAACAATCTTGATACGTTTTTGTCGAAAAATACATTTATGAAATAATTTATAGCCATTACAAGATCAAAAAACAAAATGAAATAACAGATGTTATAATGAATTACTTTTGCTATTAGCCTTAGCCTATTTTAAAAATATATTTTATGATAAAAAACATAACAAGATTGTTTACCTCTATTAAAAGTACCTAAACAAAATATGGACTACAATAGTGGGACCTTAGACCTAAGACGCATATACAAAGAATGCCGCATGCGGCGGCGTGCGACACTATCTAATGGCGGCTATACGCTACGCTGACGACACGCTAGTCCTGGCGCAGCGGAGGTCGCATCAGGCGGCGGCCGATGCGATGGCACGCGGGGTTGCGATAGTCGTGGAGGGGATCCGGCAGTTGGGTCTCTAGGTGGCATTGCACAAGTCCGAGGCCATGTCGTTTCATGGGCCCCGGAATACGCCACCATCGGGATCCCAACTAACGGTAGGAGGGGTTCACATCGGCGTCGAGACGACGATGAAATACCTGGTCTCGTCCTCGACAGCCGGTGGAACTTCGTCGAGCATTTCCGACGTTTGGCTCCCAAACTGGAACGGGCCGGGGCCGCCATCAAGCGGCTCCTGCCCAACCTGAGGGGGCCAAACGCCTCCTGCCGGAGGCTTTACGCGGGGGTCGTGCGGTCCATGGCCCTATACGGGGTCCCGGTGTGGGCGCGTTCACTGCGGCGGCGAGCCGCCCATTATTTGAACGCGCCCCAGAAGGTGGTAGCCGTTAGGCTGATCCGGGGGTACCGCACGATCTCGGGCGAGGCGGCAAGCCTCCTTGCCTGCCGCCATGGGATCTGGAGGCGATAGTCCTCGCGCGCCTGTATGAGTGGCGCGCGGAGGCACTACGCCGGGGGGAAACTCCGCTTCCGCAGCAAATTGCGGCGGAGCGGACGGACCTCCGGCGCGATCTCAAGGCGGCATGGAAAGAGCGACTGTCACAACCCAGCGCAGGGCACGCCACGATAGCGGCGGTAAGACCCCTCTTTGAGGAGTGGCTAGAGAGGCGTCATGGCGCCCTCACCTACCGCCTGACGCAGGTCCTCACCGGACACGGAAGTTTCGGGAGGTTCCTGCACATAATCAGGCGGGAGGAAACGCCCGGGTGTCACCATTGCCAGGATCGCCCTGAGGACACGGTGGAGCATACGGTGGAGGTCTGCCTCGCTTGGGCGGAGCACCGCCGTGTCCTCGTAGAGGCGATCGGCAGCGGCGGCGACCTCTCGCGTCTGGGCCTGGTTCAAGCCATGGTCCGGGGCGAGAGGGAGTGGGGGGCAGTCGCCTCCTTTTGCGAAGCAGTCATGCTAGCGAAGGAGGCGGCGGGACGGCTGAGGGAGAGAGCCTCCCGTCCCAGCCGCCGCGGGAGACGCTCCGGGCGTCGGGAGCCGCGCGACGACTCCCGGCCACCGTAGGCGCGGGCCTGCGGGCGGAGAGTAATGGGTAGCTCACCGTCCGATCAGGACCAGGCCCGTGCCGGACGGCGCGTACGTGTTCCACGCGCGCCTCAGATGTCAGCACTAAACGAAGGGGCCCGTAAGGGCCGAAGCCTGCCGGGTCAGCGGGATTGTCCGAAAGGGTTACCGCTGGCCCGGAACATAAAGGGCGAAGGAAGGAACACGGGTGGGTTTTAGTCAGTAAGAGTCTGACACTCCCTTCCGCTCCACCCAGAGCGGGAGGAGTCATTTGATGATTTCACATCCTGAAAAAAAAAAAATGGCGGCAATACGTTATTATATATACCTTGCAATATTAAAATGTCGATATAATATATGGTTTGAATTACAAGAAAAACGATTTGTTAGGTCTTGCCGCGATAAGGTTCCTTTTTTACTAAACTTTAGATGAATACAAAACTTTTTTAAATTGACTTTTCGAAAAGTTGAACACACACACATGTAGTAAATACAATCATCTTTTTAAAAATACAGTTAATAAAAAAACGATTTTTTGAGGTATTTTACGAATTTATTAATATCTCGGAAACTAGTTACCGCCATAAGGTCCCTTTTGATTTGGACGACCACAATTAATTAAATTAAAGTTGGAGATGACAATAAATAAAAAAGTCAGAAAAATTAAAAACAACAACTATATTTACGTATGTTTTTTTTCTATAATTATATTCGCGTTGGAACATCATAGGAAAATAATTATATTATATACATTACAATCAGAACATAACTAATTAAAAAAAAAACTCACTTGTATCAAGAAGTGTTGGTCGCTTTTTATTCGTGGCGAATTTGTCGAACGAGATCACGTGACGGCAGCAGCGAGTGAGCGGCACGTCCTCCCTCTGAAAGCGCTCGGCGCGGACTAAAGCTAAGACCGTGCCAGGGTTGCCAACCGTAAAAGAAAATCCCTCGTACATATGCAGCTAAAAATCTCGTATTTTGACTTTCAAACCTCGTACATTTTATTATACATCGAAAACGTACTAAAACCAATATTAAGGCATATTTAACTACTGGATTTAGGACTTTTTCCACAATTAAATAAACTATTGCAAGTTTCCTACTAAATAAAACATCATTTCGTGTTGTATTTAAAAAAAATTATTAATACTAAAGTTAAATAAAAAAAATGAAAGCGAAAGCGATAACCCGCAAAATTTATTTTTTTTTTGGTTTTTTGCAATTTGCTGGTCAGTACAACTTAATTGTACCTACGTTGATTAATATAAGATTCGCGGCCGTAACAAATATGTATTTACAGAATTATAATCATTAAAGTCATCAACACAACTCTCTAAGACCACGTAACTCCAAAGAATAACTGTTTCATGAAATCATCATTCTTTGGAGTTACGTTACTATAATGGTGATTGGTGATGAAAAATGTTCGTATGGCCATATTATCAAAATCTCGTACATAATTGTACGAGGTTGATAGTGTCCTCGTACCTCGTACGGAAGACCACAAATCTCGTATTTGTACGAGGAACCTCGTACGGTTGGCAACCCTGGACCGTGCATCCCGAGATTTATATTGATAAAAAAGCATTGCATAAAACAATTGCTTAAAAATATTATTTTACTTCAAAATAGAGTATTTTTTTTTTTCAAGCAAGGTGACAAAGTAACCTTAGTTATTAAACACTTTTTGTTTGAATTTCTATTAAATATTCAGAGATAAAAAATATCATTTCGGCTGAAAAAATATCATTAACTCTCTGTTTTACGGAATTATTTTTGGTGTATAAAGGCCCACTTGCGCCAGGCTGGGTTAAATTAATTAACTCAGAGTTAGCGTCCACGCTAGAGTTAAATTATAATTTCGTCTTGCGCCACTCAGAGTTAGTAGGTAACTCAAAGTTAAATTTTTAAATTTTTAACCCAGCTATGTTGGAGGGTTACGTCACTAATTCCGGGTTAGTAATGTCAAAATTATTTCTTTGAGGTTATGTTCGTTTGTAACAACAAACTATAGAGAATAGAGACTACTCGTAGCGGTTGGAAGTTTTATTAAAACAAGATTACAATTATGATAAATGAAATGTTTTCTGATGATGACGAAGAACACACACAAACACAAATATTACAATTAAATCACTCTCCAAAACACGGACTAATAAAATATGTAATACTACGCGTTTACACGGCGTGAAATCCGTGCTCTGAAGGAAGAAAATAAACAGTTGTGATAAAAGAATTCGTTTAGGTTATCTTTCTAACGCGCAACGTGGAAATGAAAATGACAATGATTAATTTCAAATAACAAATGATCAAAATGAAAAGTCGGTGTCAAGTTCAAGTAAGGAGATAATTATATACAAAATACTGTAGCGCAAAAGAGACAAGTATACATGTTTCGGTCATCATTCGCTCATTCATATTTTGCCGGATAATATTATAATAGAATGAATACTCCGTAAAGATACCAGCGTAAAATAAAAAACCAAAAGGTTAGTTAACCTAAGGTTAATTTCCCCTGGCGCAATACAATGTTAGAGTTAAAATTTTTACACTTTAACCCAGAGTTACTAAACTCGGAGTTACCCAATTTAACTCAACTTTTGGCGCAAGTTTACTGTATTAAACATAATAAATTGATGTATGCATACCAAAGTAGAAGATACAGTTGTACCGTGGACATTTTTATAAATTATTAAACTATTATATCTTCGATGTAACAGAGCATCGCGAGATGCCCGAAAGTAAATTTTTATGAAACAGCCTTTGCAGGAACAAGTTTTTTACTGATTTATGTAAATAAACTGAAATATTTATTGAATGCGCTCCCAAAAGAAGGAATTAAACTTTCTCGGGCATGTTTTTTTTTTACTATTATGACTTTAGTTAAACCATAATCACAAATCAAAACTCGAGTCAAACGCTCTAAACAAGAAAAAATCGTCATAGCGCTCTTAAGGCCATCAGCTCAAATATCTTTCCCTACTTTTCCTGATTCCTTTAATTGCCCAGTCACTGAATAAAATCTTGGGTAAATAGTTATTGAACTCTGTTTGCACTAATGAAAAGAATTCTTCATACAAAATATTACCATTAGTCATACTTAGGCCCTGAGCATTTAACTTGCCAATTAAAGTGCTATTAAACTTATTCAAATTACCCGATGTTATTGATGTAGTTTGAATCTGCACTTTTTGTATCGGTCAGTATAACACATATTGGTCGACTGAACTACTGGTTTACTTACTTAATTTTGAGTAAACTAAAATTAATTGCTCTAACGAACGATTAACTAAAATACCTAATGGACGACTCGCCTACAGATTATTAATACTGCGCGGTCGTTTTATTTCCAACGACGCGGACGTCCGAAGCCCCGCTGCGCGGGGCTCTCATTTCTGCCTGCAGGATTTAAAGGAACCTAACCAAACCGAACCACGGGGTGCCCCTGACGTCAACCGTCTTCTTCTGGTTCAAAAGCACAAAAAGAGACAAAATCATCGAGATATAAGTACTGTACGTTAGTACTTATATCTCGATGGACAAAATCAGTTTTTCATTTTTGTTCAAAAACTAATAGTAGGTGAATCGTCCGTTAGTTCAATCAACCTTAGGTTTATTAATTGTAGCTGAATTAACCGTAGATGAATTTTCCTTTAAGTATTAGTTATTACAAAAATCTGTGAAACGATCTTTAGGTATTTTAAACAGTAGGTCTTTTGACCGTAGTAGTTATCTCGAAAATAGAATAACTTTAGATATTATAATACGTAACTATTTGTATGAGGGGTTGCGCACTAGGTTCGAACTCTATCCATCCGAATTTAGAACATTCCCAATTCGGATTGAAGTCGTATCTTTAATTCGGATTCGGATCGGATGTAGTGCGAAACCGCGCTTAGAATGGATTTCATTTTGACAGTTCAACAACATTCATTCGTTATTTACGTTGTTGAACAGACAAATTTCGACCTTACGAAGCAATGGATTGGATAATAATTATTCAAAATTATTCAAATTATGATTGATACTAGGGATGCATCCGATACCGATACCGATACCGATATATCGGCGATACTTCAGGTTTGCCGATATATCGGTATCGGCGATATTTTTATGGCCGATTCAACGATACTTTTCAAATTTCGCGCTTTAAAAATGTAATGTAAACGCGCGTGTTGTCAAATAAGATTAAGAATTACATATCGTAATTGTTTGTGTATTATAATAATATGTAATTTTTATAACTAGTCGTTTGAGTCAAATAAAATAAATAGTAGTCATATCAACTTCAAAACACAAAAGTGCTATATGGAATCACTTTGGAATTTCGACAATTGATAATTCCATAAAAATCTTATAAATGTTAATTTTGATTACTAAAACTATTAATTAATTGTGTTTTATTTAATCTACCTTCCTTTTTGAATTCAGTAAGCGTATCGGTATCGGTATCGGTATCGCCGATATTTTTATAAGAGTATCGGTATCGGTATCGTATCGGCAAAAATGCGTATCGCGGCATCCCTAATTGATACTATTGATAGTATAGGGTGCTGAATATACAACGTTATTTTCAGTATATGCGAAACCTGAATATAGTTTGTTCAGAATAAGTATCTAACTGAATCGATTCAAATAATTTTTACCCCATGTTATATCCCTAAAATATTTAAAAAAAGGATAAAAGTTGTACACCGAGCGACAATAAGTAGGTTATCCAATCTCCGCGCCGAACGGTTAGGTACCTACATAAATCAATGAGCGCAAGACCACAATTACCGTGCCACAGTATAAAGAGGCGCGGGTGAGCAAGTTTTTGTACGGACAAACGTAACTTAACAAGCTTATAACTTTGTGATTTTTCATGATGCAGTTTTGAAATTTTGTACATAGATTCTTTACATAAAAATACTAGACACGTGTTTCGGGTTTCGCATATACTAAAAATAATGTAGATGTGAATAAAACACTGGATGAAGTGTCTACGGTGTCTAATACTAGACTCAGATACCTACTTATTCTTTTTATATAGGTAATATTTTAGTTCTTTGTTGTGAATTATTTACTAGAGACGTAGGTACACACGGCTACACATCAAGCTGTACATTTCCAGCTGACCTCGTATTGTATTGTTTTTTCGTACAATCAGAAGTCAGCTTACCTATATAATACTGGTTATGTATAACTTGATATGTAGCCGTGTGTTCAAGGCGGCAATAAACCGCGACGTTGTGATGTAAATAATTTATACCTACACAAGTAGGTACCTACACACTGAGTAAATACATACATTTATGTGCAAAGCTCTCGGGTGTAAGGCCGTACGCAACCAGTGCTCAGTGCTCACATACTTACTTAATTAATTTATTGATACTAGTAGGTAATTAGGTATCTACCTAGGTAGGTACGATTCCGACGCGACACTTGTACCTAGGTAGGTACAATTAGTGTCGCGTCGGAATCGATGATGATGTCGCGTTGAACGTCTAACTAGGCATTAGTAATTCAATTATGTATCTGTCGCAGGGATATGATAAAAACAGGGATTTGGGCAAATCCCTAAGGGATTTGATCAAACCACGGAGGATGTTAAAATAACAACAAGTTTTTATCATTTCCCTAAGCAAATCTGGTGATTTGACAAATCCCACTAAAGAAATCTAGTGATTTGAACAAATCCCTAAATTGGTTCAGTGAAATGACAAAAATAACTTTTGTGATATTTTTAAGGTTTATTTTGTAAGATTACCTAGATAATTATAATAATCAGGTGTATCACAATGCAATATTAATCTCAAAAATCACCACTAGAACATAATTATTTGAAAAAAGAGAAACAAAAATTAAAAAAAAAATATAAGTAGAAAAACTTAACGTATGATATGCCTATTTGTAATATTCATTTATTAAAACACGGAGCAAATTTGTGGCAACGTGAAATTACACAAAACATTATTTTTCTTATAGGCACATTTATATTATTCGTTTTGCATCGTACTTTGGACTCTTGGCAAGAACACTCTTTGAATCCTTGACCTCCAAATAAAGATAACGTAAACAAGAACTGGACATGTTTTATTATCATTTCACTGAATCAATTTAGGGATTTTTTCAAATCACTAGATTTGCTTAGGGAAATGATAAAAACGTGTTGTTATTTTAACATCCTCCGTGGTTTGATCAAATCCCTTAGGGATTTGCCTAAATCCCTGTTTTTATCATATCCCTGCGACATATCTACCTAACAGTAATAGGTACGTAACGAAGCATCCGTCGTTCATTCGAGGGAGTCGCACCACGTCCGCTACGCGTTACGTCCGTCCGTTTATGGCCCTATTGTATTCTCGAAGATGCATATTTTCTCGGATCAGTCGCGTTACAGCCGTTCTACCTAAAGTACACTCAACGCTAAAAGTGCTTGTGATTAGAAAAATATCACAATACCAAATTAACATTTTGTAAAGCATCGTATTAGGCGAGCAGACTTTATAGAATTATATCGAAAAACCCTTAAAATTCAAATATCTCGAAAACTATTGAATTTCGGCCATACATATGGGGGTTCAATTTGTTGCATTTTGCCCCCCTATTAGCTTCTGACGGATATACGTCGAATTACAAGTAACCTTGTATTATACGAAATTAATATTATTTTCAAATAACACTGCGTTTTGACTGTACTGGGGGCCTAAAAAGGCCACTTTGGCAGAATCATAAAAGGATAGGTAAATGTTCATTCATGCTCCAAATACATAGGTACCTATATTTTAAGATGCATGGCTACTATGGCTAGGTAATAGGTTATGTTTATGTCATACCTACATACATAACTATAATATCAAGCTCAAGTTCAGTCATACTGTGCTGTTTAGTTTCTTAATTCTTACATTATTTTTATCATACACGCTGAGAAAACATTATTATTTTTTTAAGTTGATTATTTGCTTCCGTGTTATATTCAACCAATGGTAGTTTTCTTGATAAATGACGTAGGTAGTTAAATGTTGATTTAATACATTTTAGTTAATTACGCATGTTGGGCGATTAACTTTTTGTTGTCCTCCAGCATCTTATATAATGTGTTTCGGACAAAGAGAATATAATATCTTAGTTTTTCTTTGACAGTGAATGCGTGGATATAAAAAATGGGGTTGTTAATGGTGCAACATAATTATACTATAATAGATACATAGATATATATATATATACTGCTGTATAATAGATACATAAATAAATACATACTAAATATACATATAAACAACGAAAATAAATGATGACTATAAATTATTGCAGCTAAGAAAACAAAATCACAACAACAAGTAATGCTCCTTCACGAGCCTCTCAAATACAGCTAACGATTGCGCGCGTTTTATTTGAACTGGCAATGCATTCCATAAACGAGCGGCCTGAACAGAAAAGGATTTGTCGAAAAATGTTGTAGAATGCATTGGCATTTTAAGCTTTAAATTATCCGATGATCTCAAAAACTTCGTGTGGGAGTCGCAAAGATACTGAAAACGTTTTTTAAGATAGAGAGGGGTGGAAGGGGAAAAGAGCACATTATACAATAGGGAAAGAATATGAGCATTCCGGCGAAGGCGAATTGGTAACCACTTGAGCTTCGCACGAAATTCGGAAACATGATCATATTTGCGCAATCCGAATATGAACCTTATACAGACATTTTGAAGCCGCTCAAGTTTATCGAGTTGGTCTTGGGTAAGGTCAAGATAGCTTACATCAGCATAATCAAGAATGGGTAGAAGAAGTGATTGGGCAAGCGCAATCTTGGTGGCAGTTGGTAGAAAATTACGCAGTCTCTTCAAAGATGCAGCGGATGCAAATAGTTTGCGGCTAACTTCCTGTAGCTGGGCAGTCCAAGAGAAGTTCTTGTCAATGAATATCCCCAAGTTTTTAACTTTTTCGCTAAAAGGAAAAAAAAAAAAAAAAAAAAAAAGGAATAATGGAGTTATCAAAAGAAACTTGGGGAAGATTCGTCCAGTCAATCCTTGAGACCGTCCTAGAACTGCCAACCACAACAACCTGCGTCTTTATGGGGTTGACCATAAGTCCATACCTCTTGCTCCAGTCGCATATACGAGCCAGATCGCGATTAATCACTGAGATAGCCTCGGACAGATTTCCAAGAGGAGCTCGCGCGTAGATTTGTAAATCATCTGCATAAAGGTGGTAGGAAGAAATTAGTTCGTCGGAGATTAAGTTGATAAAAACTGCGAAAAGTAAAGGGGAAAGAACGCCACCCTGTGGTACACCGGCAGATGTATTACTCCAGGAAGACAGTGTCTCACCGATGCAAATACGTTGCCGGCGACCATCATTATTATTATAATTCCAAAATCAAAATGTCAGTAATCTAAATGTCAAAGATCATAATGTCAAAAATTAAAAAAACATAAAAATTTCAAAAATCAAGATGTCATTAATTAACTAATATTTTTCTCCGATAGGAACTCAGTTACACTGTAGTACGTTTTATACACAAAACTTTGCTAACAAGTCTTTTTTACAAAAAAAAACACTACAATGTGAAAAATAACTTTAGTTTCGGAAGTCGGTGTCGTTGGTTCCGCATTTTCGCTTTTTGACACCGGCTTCTGAAATTAAAGGTTTTTTTTCACTCTGTAGTGTTTTTTTTGGAAGTCGGTTGCTTTTTTTGTAAAAGTTTTTATTTTTCACTTTTTAGTTGTACCCTTTCTACCCCACACAAATTTATGTAACACTACTTGCTATGTGAACATCAGTGACAGGAAGCTATTGAACACATCTGCGTACCCCTTTAGAGGGTACAGGCGTGTTGTTATGTTGTGTTATTGTGTATACAATGCATATAATATATGCAGTAGCAGCAATCGCGGTTGATTTGCTGGCATTTATTGAAGAGTTCCGTTGTCTGTCTCCGAAACTCATCATCAGACCTTTACGAAATTTAAATTAAATGGGTCCATTTCGAAATAAACCTCTTACGAACAAAAAAGAATTTTGCAAATTCATCTGTATATGACGGAGTTATGCGAAACATATTTTAATCAAAATCCATTCTGACACTGACCTGAAAATTGCAAAAAACGTAAGAAAAATTGAATTTCGCGGGCTACAAATTCACCTTAAGCGGACGAAAACCTCCCAGGTTGAACAGCTAGAAGCCAGACTTAATAAAAATGGTACCTTTATCGTACCCATTTAGATGTCGATACGTTGACGAATATTACCATGGAACCTATTTATCATAAAATAATTAAATAACCAAATGATAAATATTTTATGATATGATACGGTTACATAGATCGTATCATTAAGAATTTAATGATAATATACACGTAGTATACCTAAGTGAGTAGGTACTTTCGATACAGACGTCTGAATAATTACTGATTAATGTATCTTGTGTCAGCAAAACTTGTTTAAATAATAAATTCTCATCATGTCTCTGGTTCTCGGGATGAACGGGAAGCCCCCGATTACATCATAAACTAAATAAAACCGTTTAAAAAAAAAAGCCGTCGAAATACATAATAGTATTAAACCTTTTTTTTTCGCAGGGCTGCGGGATCCATCCAAGTTACAGAAAATTCTTTTATTAACAAACTAAAGTCATCTGGAAGAAGTTTAGTTGTATTCTATGGATCCCAAACGGGTACTGGTGAGGAGTTTGCTGGTCGTCTGGCCAAAGAAGGCATGCGATATAAGATGAAGGGGATGGTCGCTGATCCCGAAGAATGCGATATGGTAAATATATAAATTTTTTAAACGCCTCTTTGTTTGTAGGTAGCGGATGCTGTTTTTGTGTAATATTGTTTGTTAGATACAAACAAATAACCCACAACCACCTAACCACCAACCAACAACCAACCAATAACTAATGATTATCATGTCTTTTTTAGGAAGAACTCGTGAAACTCCAAGAAATACCGAATTCTTTAGCTGTGTTCTGTATGGCAACATATGGTGAAGGAGATCCCACAGATAATTCTATGGAGTTTTATGAATGGTTAAAGAATGGAGAACCCGATTTAACTGGCTTGAATTATGCTGTAAGTACATTGTTTAATAGTTCATTTGTAGTATTTTTGTAGTCAAAAATACTACAAATGAACACAAGTAATTCTATCTCACAAGTTAGGTTAGGAGTAATGTGAGAAAAGCGATTTCCGCGTAGAAAGTCTTACTGCAGGGTAGGGTAGGTACCAACATATAATGTATTCGAAACATGTATATTATTACCTAAGCTGTAATCAATCACATATTAATATTTAATACCGTTGTCTCATTTCTTTCCGACATTCTACACCTCGAAAGAAATCTAGGAAATCATGAACAAACTAAGATAAAACCGGCCAAGAGCGTGTCGGGTCACGCTCAGTGTAGGGTTCCGTAGTTTCCCGTCCGTCACAATAAGTGTTCCCACTTATGAGTTTTAAAAGTGGGTATCCATTATGTTCGCGCTCCAGCCGCGCTCCGCGCTCCTGCAACTGCTCCCGGTAGTGGGTACATGCGCGAACACGGAGCGGGCAGGCGCTCCGACTCGTGATGGTTTTTAGCGCGAACACAAAGGGATACGTTCAGGATAATTAAATATGTAAACGAAGTTAAAAAAATGTTTGCATATGCGATTATACTACAAACTTAGTCCAGAAATTATTTTGTACAACTTTTTGTTTTTTTCGTACAAAAACTGTTGTTTCCATCAAGTTCAAAATGATTTTCCTAGAAAGTCCTTATAAAGTTCTACTTTTCAGATTTTTTTCATATTTTCTAAACTTATGGTTTAAAAGTTAGAGGTCCCTGGGCTGGATAACACTAAATTAGGTCGCTGCGTGTGTACCTAGCATTATAAAACTCGATAGGCGATGCTATGCTAGATACACACACAGTAACTAGTCGTCGCGGGACGTTGCGTCCCGCTGCGTGTGTATCTAGCATTAATTGTGCGGGTTAAGAGCCTCTACTATACTACCTCAAATGGCTTAGATAGCATGATCCTCCGTTATGTCGAAAATACGAATCGAAAATACGCGTTCCGAATGAGGTCTTTTCAATAGCATGATTAAAAAAAAAGTTTTCAAAAACTCCCATAGATGGCTCTAGTAATCATTATCGTGATGTACACAGCACGGGCTAGCCATGTCAGATCAACGTAGTAGATGTAGGCAGTTAAAAAAATATATTTAATGTTGCTTGAACTTTTTTCACGGCTGATTGAATTGAAACTCAGATTTGAAAACAACTTTGACATTTTAGTTTTAAGCTATGCCATCTATCGGGGATATAGAAAACTTATTTTTCTTTTTTTTCTTATGTCAATTTGAAAAGGGCTCATTGTTGACAGCTCTCAGCTGTCATAATCGTGATATCTAAATCGGAACGCAAATTATTGCTATGAGCGCTGTGAGCAATATTGTCTTAATTCGGAATGCGGCCTATGACGATTCACGGGAGGACATCGTTATCGCGCTCACGCTATCGCTAATTCGGTAAGGGTTTTTTTAGCACGCTCACGTCGATTATTTCCTAACTCGGAACGCAGGGGAAATTACTAAACTAATGTCATCGTGACGTGATAAAAATGTCAAAGTCCGGCTGTTTCATGTTTGCAAATTACCTACAATAATTATTATTAAACATTGTAGGGTTTTGAAGAAATATCTTATAAATAGGAGGAAGAAACTTTTTAGTGTTTTAAAACTGTGTTTCTGTGATTATTAAAACTGTGTTGGTGAAAAATCTAGATTATCTGCGATAACCTAATTTTCAATTTTATTGGTGTGGATATAGTTTTTTTTACAAAATGGGATACAGCAGCAATTTTGGTACAATCATTTTCGAGTTTATATATATAAATTCATATAAATATATTTAAATTATTGAAAGATGTGCCCCACTCATGTGATGAAATGAGTTACAGAATCTCAAGAGTTTAACGATTATGTTCGATAAAAAACAAAAATAATCCCATTTGCAAGCACTGTAATATTCAGAAAAATATTTTCATGAAATTCCTTGATTCTCTATAGATGCTACTTAACTAAGATATAACATAGTAACTATGAATACAATAGTACAATTACCTCGTCTTTTTGGATATAGAAGGCTGTTAGGTTCGACAATGCGGAAATTGCGTTGTGTGGTATGATATTGAGATACTTGATGCAATACATACTGTACGTAATTTATTATGTCATGATTTTAGAGTACCTATTAATAAATTTTCAGGTGTTTGGCCTTGGCAACAAAACATATGAACATTACAATGCAGTTGCTATTTATCTAGACAAGCGTCTCGAAGATCTTGGCGCTACTCGAGTGTATGAACTTGGTCTTGGGGATGATGATGCAAAGTATGTATTACATTTGAGTGTATGTGCTTGCAATAATTGATTAGCTTCAATAATAGTCACACTCTTTATTGAAGAATTAAGACTGCATATTTTACTCATTGTCAATTCTAAACTTTTTGCTATTTATTCAATCTACAACATGATACAGAAACATGTCAGAATTTAAGTAAAACATACAGGCCATATTCAAATGAACATTGGGCCAAAATGTATGGGGCTTGGTCTAAATGTCCACCACTGAAGAGACCACTGAATAGTCTTTCAAATAAGGAGTAATCTCCATAGATAATAAAATCATACTCTCTCCACTAGGTTAACCGTTTTTTGACAGATGGAACTAGTGATTGTAGCAACGTTATAACACACATTTCAATAATTTTCACTTTAATTTGTATGTAGTATCACTTATCGATTTTTTGCTGTCAAATAAAAAATTGTGCGGTTTCTATGCCTGTGTTTATTATTATTAAATACAAAACAATAGAAGTAAGCCGCTTTGTTTACTTTAATTTCAATTTTGCAGGTGTTATAGTGGAAATCAATGTAAAAATAAAGTATGCATTGGTTTGCCGTATCAATTGTGTTGTAGTGTATACACAAACATATAGGAATAGAATAGAATACACTTTATTATGTACACCATATAGGGTTTACTACATATTAAAAAACACAGGATACAGGTTATTTATATATTTTATTGGTATTTGAGTGAATGCAAGGTTTTTCTATACTGATTTACCTATAATATAAAATTATTACTTTCAAAACTGATACATGTATAGTATTATAATGTCTGTAAGAAGTCATAAATAAAATGATTCAATAAGATAAAGCTGTAATATTTATTTTATTATTTATTAAGCATTTTAAAGTTAACTTTTATGTAATCTGAAATAGTTACGTTCTAAGGCAGCTGTCAAAAAACGGTTAATATACATATATTCGACAGAATGTAGCAAAGTCAAAACTGTACTTGTTTTTTTTTTCAAGGCTTTTTTGCATCTGTTTTATTTACTAAATTAAACAGATAAATATATGTCAGTGAAAATTTGAAGCTAAATAAACTTAACTTTAAAAAAAATTGCCCAAATGGCTTGATTGATTTTAAAACAAATGATCATTATTAGATTTTCACTATGTACATGACATTTAGTATTTTAGTCACCATCACCATTGAGAATAGTCATATTATTTGTCGGGTTTTTATGGGTTAGAAAAGATAGTCCTTATTTAATAGACTATTTATTTACATAATGTATTGTTAGTGGCAGATATCTAGACCACTTACCCATTGTCTTTTATTATGGAGTTACATACTCCATACATTTACTGGAACCAGTTTAACATTTATAAAGACTAAAAGTATTGGAATTGAAGAGAGTTGCAATAACATATGTAATAACTGATTTCAGCATTGAAGATGACTTCATTACATGGAAAGACAAATTTTGGCCATCAGTGTGTGAGAAATTTAATATTGAGAGCACAGGAGAAGAAGAATTGGTACGTCAATTTCGACATGTCACACATGGTCCTGAGGACATACAGCCAAATAATGTGTTCACTGGTGAAATTGCAAGACTGCATTCTTTGCAAGTTCAAAGACCGTAAGTATCCACACAGAAATATGGAATAGAGCATCATTTTATTACTTTTTTAAACAACAACAAAGATACAATTGAAATTTGTTTTTACAGGCCTTATGATGCTAAGAATCCATTCTTAGCCCAAATTACAGTAAATAGAGAATTGCACAAAGGAGGAGATAGATCCTGTATTCATGTGGAACTGGATATTTCTGACTCAAAAATGAGATATGAAGCAGGTAAATCTAAGTTGTCCTTATCCGTCAACTGATTGTGGGTAAAACCAATGTAAGGAAGTGCTGTAGTAGTGAAAGAGCAACCTAGTTAAGCATTTGGAATACCTAGCCTATAGATTTATGTGAATATATAATTCATACTATATATCTTTATATATATAATTCTTCTGTACATCTGGGGTTAAGACAGAATACTTTTTAACCTGGTAGTACATTCCTGTGAGTAATTTCCGAACTCCACACGAGCGAAGCCGCAAGCTAAAGCTAGTAATTTACTTGCATATATGTTTTTGTTTTTTTTTTATCCTGCTACACGCAGCAATCTGTCCTTAGACATTTAGCTGCTCCTTTGTTCGAAGTTATCCTGTAATTAGTCTTTGAAGCAGTGAGGAATTGTCCATTGACCACTCTTGCTTAGAGCCTGTCCAGAAAGCGCGATTTACGCGCGTGTCCACTCGCGCGTAGGCACTCGCGTTCTCGAGATACTAGAGCTACATATTAGAGCCTGTCCAGAAAGCGCGATTTACGCGCGTGGTTTCGCCGCATTTGGACGCAATACAAATCAAAACGCGCGAGTGGACGCGCGCGTAATTCGCGCTTTCTGGACAGGCTCTAAGAGTTGAAATACTGTTCCTACTCAGTCTTGTGTATACGTATACAGTACTTACAGATCCCACTAAATCAGCAGCCAGGGAGTTGACATGTTTGGTTAATTTTTTCTGGTAGTTTTGACATGTGCAGCGATTTCCTGTATCACCGTTTTGAGTTTCAGATCTTGCCAGATGTATTTATTATGTATGCATTTAGGGATGTTAAACATGGATCTAATGACTTTGGTCTGAAACCTTTCTAGGATGTCAATGTTGCTGTTACTTGCTGTTCCCCAGAGTTCAATGCCATACATCCAGACCTGTTTCAATATGGTTTTGGATATTGCCATTTTGCCTTTGTTAATTAACTGAGACCTCAATCAGCCAGTACATGCTTCTCAGCTTTGAGTCTAGGGTCTTTCTTTTCCTTCAGATATGCTTTTGCCAAGTTAGTCTTTATCTAGGTGCTTGCCGAGGTACATATTTCGCAGTGTCTTCGTGAGGAATTTGACCTAGACTAGAGTCAAGAGCAACCCATTTCAAATAAAAACAAATTGTTCTCCGTTTAATGTGATGGGGGGGGGGGGGGACAGATACCTTTTCTCAGAGTGAAAGGTGATGGGTGCTGATTTTCTTTGATTCGCCTTTATTCTCCATATCTTTAGCCACTGTTCGATATCACCAATGTGTTTCTGCAGGTTTGCTGTGCATACACTCTGACAAAAATATTTTATATTCACAGGTGATCATATCGCCGTGTATCCAATAAACGATTCCAATCTTGTGGATCGTCTGGGACAGTTAACCGGAGCTAATCTTGATGAAATATTCTCACTCATCAACACTGATCAAGACAGCAGCAAGAAACATCCATTCCCATGCCCAACTTCCTACCGCACTGCTCTTTCACATTATGTGGAGATCACAGCATTACCTCGTACTCACATATTACGAGAGCTTGTCGAATATTGCTCAAATGAAGAAGTAAGCACACGAGTTAGATGACTTTTTTATGATTTTAATTATCAAAACTCAAGTTACAAAAATTATAATTTATATTCTATTTCAGGATAAAAATAAATTAATGCTTATGGCAACTAATTCACAAGGAGGCAAGGCTTTGTATCATTCATTTATTGTAGAGGCTTGTAGAAATATTGTACATATTTTAGAAGATCTACCATCTTGTAAACCCCCTCTGGACCATTTGTGTGAACTGTTACCGCGCCTGCAACCAAGATATTATTCAATTTCATCCAGTCCTAAGGTAAGTAATCTGCTCTACTGTGAATTCGCTATAACTTTGTTTTTAGAACATTTAAACGATTTCAAATATATTTTATTATTTCAGATGCACCCAGAGACAGTTCATATTACTGCAGTAGTTGTTCAATATAAAACTCCTACTGGTCGTGTTAATAAAGGTGTGACTACCACTTGGCTAGCAGATAATAAGCCTGAGCCTGGCAAACCCCTGCCGCGTGTACCCGTGTTTATAAGAAAGTCTCAATTTAGGTAAATATAAGCTAAAACCACTAGAGCTTAGTTAACAAAACATTTAAAAAATTGAGTTAATATAATTTTGATGCAAAATGTATTACTTACTTCTTAGATTACCTCTGCAGACCCAAACGCCGATAATAATGGTCGGACCAGGTACGGGTTTGGCTCCATTCCGTGGTTTCTTACAAGAACGCGCTTATGCGCGTGCTAATGGCAAGGAAGTTGGAGACAGTATTTTGTACTTTGGATGCAGACATCGCGATCAGGACTACATTTATCAGGAGGTGTGTTTAAAGTTTGTAAATCCCCTATTAAACTAGGCTCAATTCCCACCGATATAACAATGGGTGGGGCTAGCAGTTTTAGTTTCAAAGTTTCCGTAACTTTATCTTCATTCCTATAAAGGGCGGGTTGTTTCACATCCACTTGACGCACGCGTATAAGTTAAAAATGGCGCTATCTATCGTCAAACCAAAAAAGTTTTGTTTCAAATTACAATTACAAAATGATGGCCTTGCCGTGTCAAATAATAACGAGTGCGTAATCGTTATTATTTGACGTACGTATGTTACATGAACCAACCGTTTGAAACAACCGGCCCTAAATAACACATACTTAGTATCCCTTGAGAGGCTCGAAAGCAGCTTAGCGACCACTCGCGATCCGTTGGGGGCAGCCTCCATCCTCTGATCATGAACTGGCCCAAGGAAAAGCGCGCGCAGCCGCGTGTGCCCGTGGCCTGCCGCTTCCCTCTCGATGTCAATTGAACCTTAGTGTATCTTACAGACAATAATAAACTCCGTTTTGTAAATTATTTCAGGAACTCGAATCATATCAGGAAAATGGCGATGTTCAATTGAAGCTTGCATTCTCTCGCGACCAAAAAGAAAAAGTTTACGTAACGCATTTGATAGAAAAGGACATGGACCTCCTATGGGACATCATCGGTAATCGTAACGGACATTTCTACATTTGCGGGTAATTATTTAAAATATACTATGATAAATTAATATGATATAATCCAATGGCAAGTATCATAATTACAATAACAACTGACTTATTTTAATAATTTGTAGCATATTTTGTCGTAAGGGTTGGATAGGTATAAAATGTAACCCAAGTTATACCTGTGTTGTGTTAGAAACAACCCGTTTAGGTCAATAGTTGGTGAGATATGCGTTTCAAAAGATGGAATATTATGAAAAAAAAAATGTGTTATGTAAAAAAGACTTTTAATTGAAGAAGATTTGTCGTGTAGTTTTTAAGGGGATATTTTCAGGTACAATTTTACAAAAATAATTTTGTTTGACAGTCTGAGAAATACTATGAAATACAATCATATTATTGCTGCCGATATAATCAACATTGTGCATGTTAATTCTTTGTGCGCCACACTGATAAAGCCACATCATCACTATCATAATAGTTTTACAGGCTTCTGATTTTCTTGTCCTTTTCAGTGATGCAAAGAATATGGCTGTTGACGTAAGGAATATTATTTTAAAAGCCATCAAGGAAAAGGGCGGGCGTACGGAATCTGAGGCTGTGCAATTTATCAAGAAACTCGAGTCTATGAAGAAATATTCTGCAGATGTATGGAGTTAAAGCATCCACATGTTTATTATTAGGTGAATTTGTGGAATTGTAGACAATTTTTCAGTTATGACTTATGAGTAATGGTGATTATTTTATGTTATTAATATTTTGTAAAGTGGCTCTGTTAGACACAAAGGGTTAAGTTAATTGCTGTTTGCCATGTTGTTATTATTAATATTGCAGCATGACAGAAATAAATTTTATTAGACAGCTACCAGGTCTTAAGACGGTCTGTGCATATAATAATATTTAAGGAAATACATATTTTTTAGTCAAGCGCTTTTAGTTTAAGTACTATTCCTGGAAGTTGTACAATAATTAGGTATTTGAACATTCTTTTCCACAAAAAAAAAGCTTATAAGAGAGAAGTCGAGAAAACATTGGAAAATGAAAAATAAGTATTTGTAGCACTTTAATATACCAAACATTAAGGGTTGGATTTTACAATCTGAGTTATTTGTATTTATTGACGGTTTATCTATACAAAACCTTTGAAATGTCTTTTTCAGTTTTATGATACCTGACGATAGTAAAGTTGACTTCAATCTCATCATTATTTCTCTACTGTGAGACAAATACAACATTGATAGAAAAGTTTACATAACTTATAAATAAAGAACAAAGTAGAACATTGTGACTTTTGGACATGTATGTCCGTGTTGTGAATATAAATGATTAAATAATAATATTATAAATATTTCAGGGTCAGATTATAAAATTTAAGAAAATATTGTTATTGGAAACTTAACATTACAGCTCCAAATGCGTATTTGTTAATATTTCAAACATCCTGCTCGTAATGATTTTAACAGTCTACCTACATTATATGTATTCTAATTGGCTGTGGAGGATCTGTTTACTTAAGAGCATACAAAATTATGCCTAATATTTGAATAAATACGGCCTATTATTATGAAAATAAGACACCTCAGAGTGGCCGTATAAATACAATGAAGGCAGTAAGAAAGTTGTTATACATAGCGCACGTGACGTGACGAGTAATTGAAGCTTGTTCGTTCAAACAGTGTTGCCTACAAAATATGTACCATACTACGAAGAATGTTAGGATAACATAAAATATATATTCATACTTTATTTTGTGACAGTTTAGATATCGACTGACGTAACAGTAAGTCAATAACTATTCTACATTATAACATTACGCCTTTTCCCCCGAAGGTTAGGCAGAGTGTACTATGTATACCTCTGCCGCAGCTTGTTTACGATTCTATTTATTTAATACAAAACTGAATCGACCAGTTATGGAATTTGAAATCCTAACGATAAGGGCCAACAATTGATTAACGAAAAGATTAGCAGAAAATAAAATCATCGAAAATGAGGGTTGGGAAATTCGAAGATCATCAATTATGTATTCAGTTGAGTAGCAAGTATTCTGTAAGTATATGGATCCTCTTAGACTAGCAGGAGAACTCCTAAACATTCGATGTTAACATAATTCTATGTTTAAGTTATGATTTTATCAGCTGTTGTGTAATTTTCGGATATTTGAATAATATTGTTGAAGTTTTTATATGTTGTGGAATGGGCAATTAGATATAAGTAAATAATTAATTTTTATATTACGTCTTGTAATAAATGCAGTTTTATAAGAAGTGTTATTTACTCAGAAGATAAGTTAAGCGCATTCCCTCACGGTTTTTTGCCAGATCTATCTGGTTGGCGCGTCCAGTGTCGGCCATACACACGCGAGCATATCAGCCGCTTGTTGAGCGTTTTAGAGTTCCGTACCGAAATGGTAAAAAGGAAATGGTGCGACTCTCAGTCTGTCTGTCCGTCTGTCACAGCTAGATATCTCAAGAACTACAAATGCTATCAACTTGGAATTTGGAATAGCTTTAGACGACGTTTGCCCAACTATTTTGCAAATAAGAAAGAATTATTTTTTTTGTACGGGCCTAACACCTTCATATCAGAGCCTCTCATCGCAAGTTCATCTGCAGCATCATTGCCCAAGGATCCACTATGCCCTTTGATCCACTGGAGAGTAATACGATTGAACGTCGATAAACTCTCCAAAACTAGATGGCACTCAAAAATTAGTTTATTTGTTTCTTAAAGCTTTGAGCACAGATAGGCTGTCGGATAGGAATTTAATGCCGTAGTTCAGGCAACACATTCGCATTGAAAGATCGAACCGTGTGTGCCGAGTGCTATATGAAAGTTAATATTAAGGTCAAGGGAGTGTACGCCAGCACCTGAACCGTTTTGTGTTTTTGAACAGTCTGTGTAGATTCGCACATATACACATACATTGCACATACATTGGCTCCTGTCTGATTCCTTTCTTCCTAAACTGTTTGTATAATATAGTTTTTGTTGAACATCGGTTGGTTTGGTGTTTTATCACACGGGGCAGCGATGAGAGGCTTGTACTCAATCGCCCGGTCCAGGACTTTAGTTAGCGTGTGGACAGGTAAGGTTTTTGCCCCATATGCCCGGATGCATTAGCCTGATGGTAGCTAGCGCCGCCTCCTGCTGTATGTACATAGTACCGTTTGTGATTTAATCTTCCTATCTCCCAGCCTCTCCAGTGTCTTCAAGAAGATCGAGGAGAAGCTTATAGGTCTAAAAGATTTGGGCTGGGTGTAGTCGCCCCTACCTGGTTTCGGTATAAAGATTATTTTTACTTCCCGCTATTTCAAGGGAATGTAGCGGTGGACCAGGCATGCTCGGAACACCTTCACGAGGTAATCAGCCAGTAAATCTTGACTCCATCTGAGCAGAGCCGGGAAAATACCGTCAAGTCCTGCTGCCTTGAAAGGTGTTGATTGTCCACGTTATTTTGTCTTTGTCGATTTGTTCTAACGACACTTCCCAATCTAGGCTGCTCGTGGACCGCATAGGGTATGCGGTTCCCAGCTTTGCTGGGTGGCAATCTGGCATCCTGGGAAGTGGGTGGTTAGGAGTAGTTCGCTTGTCTCAGCGTCGTTTGTTGTGTATGTATTATCTGGTTTTTCAGGCATCTTATTGAGTGGTCTGTCTCTTGAGCAAGACAGGTTTTAACCGTCATTACCTGGTTGTTACTTTCAATGTTAGTAGAGAACCGCCTCCAACTATTCTTTCCTCTGAGGCGTATCAGTTTTTTATATATTTTACGAGCTGTTGTATAGCGGTCCCAATCTACTGGCGACCGTGTGTTCCTAACTCTGTTGAACAGTCTTCTCAGCTTGTGACGGTGTCTTTCCAGTTAAGGACTCCACCAAGAATGGCGAGATCCCTGCCTAGGTATCGTGAGGGAACAAGACTGTTCATAGCTAGATAGAAGGATGGATGTGATGTTGTTTACATGTTCGTCTAAATTGGTTACTGGTATTTCAGCCGGAATGGCGGGTAATCTGCCTAGTTCAGCCTCGACGAGTTAAGTAAACTTGACTTGGTCTGTGTTACGAGGAACCCTTGGCTGTGGTTTGATTGAAGTTAATGGTATAGCAAATCCATTTGTGGTCTGAGTATGATGATCTCGGTGGACACATGCCAGTCTTGTATGGAGTTTGATATTGATATGCCTATGGTTGCTACAGTTAAGTATATTATTGTTTGCGATCTTGCGTTTAGGAAGGTAGGTTCGGAGCCCTTGCTGAGTAAAACAAGGTTATTACTAAGAATAAAGTCAAGCATTTCCTCACCTCGGTTGTTGGTTTTGACATTAGCCCAGAGCGTGTGATGCGCGAAAGAAACTGGAACTAATCATCGCGACAGACTCCACAGTCTGTCGCGATGATTAGTTCCAGTTCTCCTTTCCACAGTACTCAACCAGTGAGACGAGCTCTGGCAGAGGCACGTCCTCATCGCCTGGCAGGTAATGCCGAGGCTAGTACGTACAATGTCCAGGGTTCTGAAAAGCCTGACTACTGTTAGGTCCCTTGAACAGAATTCGTTAATTAAAAAGTTAGGTAATTGGAATAAAAATGCAGGTGCGCGGATATCTAGCAGTATGTTGTTGTCCCCCGATGTTGCCGAGACCGCATATTTTGCCACCCCTGATCCACGGCTCTTGGATGAGGGCGATGGTTTTCCCTTATTGGTTCTCCAGCACTCTGCGCAAGGTGGTCGACGCAGATTGGCTGTGCTGGAGGTTGGTCTGCAGGATCCTAGTCCCGCAAAGGAGAGGAGCAGAGGCTGCTGTCCTCGCCCTCACTTCTCTCCCCTGACGGAAAGCAATCCTCGTCCAAAGTCAGACCGGACGAGGGTGGGTGGATCCTTCGTTGAACCCACTGTTGAGAGAACCTCCAGCACTGCCATGAAAGTCGCCAGATCCACCGCCTCCCCAACAGTCTCCATCGCGGTAGGCGACGGGGAACGTCCAGGAAGCGGTGGACCAGGCTCCCTCTCAGGCGCACTCGAGGCTGTTTCTGATGTTCTGATGATCAAAGTTGATAAGGATTATGTCTAATCCAGCTCGGTAGACACAACTTTGAGAAAGAAGCCGACTGAAGGATCCAGTTGGGTTGGGCAGCATTTGGTTAACTCCGTCAAGTCATCTCGTTGCCTATCCAGCAGTGTTTGAAGATAAGGTCTTCAACCAATGCGTCCTGCCCGTCATAATATATGGGTGCCGAAGCGTGAACACTGACGGTCGGGCTGGTCCACAAATTCAAGGTCGTTCAGCGAGCTATAATCGGAGTCTCTGAAGGATAAAATCAGGAATAAAATTGTCCGGAAAAGAACCGGAGTTACTGACAGCTTGCAGAGTAAGCAAACTAAAGTAGCAGTGGGCTGGCCATGTTCGTCGAAGGACCGATGGCCGGTGGAGCAGACGAGTCCCTGGAGTGGAGACCGCGTATCGGCAAGCGTAGTGTGGGACGCCCCCCATTTAGATGGACGGACGACCTAATGAAAGTAGCTGGGACAGACTGGATGCGGAAGGCGGAGGACGGTGTTGTGGCGCAGCCTGGGAGAGGTCTATGTTCAGCAGTGGACTGCAATAGGCTGTTGGACAATAAAAATACTTTTATATTTTTAAAACAATGTATTAAATTAACCGCTTTATATTAGTTATATACACAGTGACGTAAACAAAATGCAAACCATCTATTTGTATAACCAGTAAGTACTTACACAGACTGGTTACTACCATCGATCATCATAACTAAGGTAATAGATGGAACAAAAGGATTTATCCAGATACAGCAATTGGCTTGGTATCGCATATATTAATCTAATATCAGCAGACGCGCAGCTGTAAAATGGAGACAAAATTAACTTACTATTCTTCCCACAAAAGCTTAAAAAAAACTAGAGCCAGACGAAAACTTATGGTGTTTTGTTATTAAAATATTTTTGACGATTATACCATAGATTTTACACGAACTTGATTTAGAAAGATTCCACTAATGATCAACTATCATTTCTTCAAAATTAGATGACCATGAAAGTTATTTAGGGAATAAGAATGTGAATAGAAATTGTTTGAAGTAAGTAAGTGAATTTTTGAAAGTAAGCAATGATATTGAACATGTTTTCGTTCGCGCTCTATATTAAAATTTACTACATAATACGTATACTCATACACGACATACACTAAAAACCAACACTATTTCTCAACATAATATGTATTAAAATACTGGATTTACTACAACAATGAAATATCAAATTGCTTTTATCACACTAAATCTAATATGTACACTGATAAAACTATATATTATACGTCAGGATGATCAATGTGCTCATTATAAGTCAACGATTTTAAAGAGTTACCACAAAGCTTCATTAGCGTTAGTCCTCGGTTTAACATGAATGCTAATGCCGATTCTTTAGTGCCTTCTGAAAGAAAAGAAATACAAGTACCTACTGTCTGCAAAAAGAATAGAATAGAATACTCTTTATTATGTAAAACTCATCTTATTTTTAACAAGCTGTTTAGAAGATGCAGTGTCATTTATATAATACTAGCATCTGCCCGCGACTTCGTTTGCGTGAAATTTCACCCTCCCCCCTTTTCACCTACTCTTCACAAAGAACACACCCTCCAAATTTAATGTCTCTAGGACCAGCGGTTTAGGCTGTGCGTTGATAATTATATCAGTCAGTCAGCACTTTGAATTTTATATAAATAGATTTTTATAAACTGAAAGTAATTCAATCAATTGTGGCAAAGATGATTCTACCACCATATAAGTCCACTGCACAATTCTAGGCATCTTGTCAAAGAACTGAATGAAAAATAAGTAAACTCAAATCCATCATACCAGTAGTCGGGCACACAATATTGTACTTTTTTTCACACATATTTTACACATAGCATTAACTGTACATAACTATACATTTTCAGTCTTCCGCAAATAGTAAACAATTGGGAGTTGGATTCACCATTTTATGAAATATTCATAAAATACTATTTTGTCACAACCAATTTTGTATTTAAATTAATAAACTAAAACAATATAAATCAATATACTCGTGACAAATAATATTTCATGTAAGTACATTCATTGTAACAAATTGGAAGTGATATAGCTGCAGAAATTTAAAGGCACATTTTATTTGGCATATAGCCGAATTATCATTGAAATAGTTTACACCAAGCATATACCAAGCTTTCATATGAATGCTGTTATTTATTACTGCACAAGGCAAAGTAAATGGTCTTGGTTATAATGAGCATCGTGAACTTTTCATCGTCAACCTTGCTATTTTTATCTTTTAAAACAGGATTATTTACCCTTTTTAAGGTACATATAAATCCAATAAGAATGTTCTTAAAATTATCTACCTAACAATGTAGCATAAACTCTACGATTTATATAGTTCTTTTATAAGCGTATTGTATTTTATGTTTCTGTTGTGTTTAGATAATCTTTTGTTTAGAGATCGGGGATTATATGGATCGTTTTACACATAGGCTGGATGGTAATCACAAAATGAACATTGAACGCGTCAACATCGTATCTATTATTAAGACTTAAACATAACTAAGAACTGAAATAAGTAGTAGAAGGGAAACATTTATTAATTTATAAGCTACGTGTCACAAGTCATAAAAATAACATGTGAGACTAAAAGTAAAAACTCACAATAAGAGACCTAGCTCCTTTCTCTTGAGTAGCCAGCAAAGATTATCGAGTCTCAAATGTAAAAATTATGTACATTGTGTCAAACAAAATGCAACACCATAAAACTAATCAGCGTCATTACAGTATTTAACACGTAAGTAGTGAAGCCGGCTGCCGCGGCGTGCTCTGCCGGCCCTTGTGCGCCGCGCTCACGAATCAGGCGGAATATCCCATTCCGCAAGACCGCGGTCCACTAACTCTCTATTTAGGAATATTACTTGCTGAAATATAAAATAAAACTATTGAACACAAGCCAACTTTTTTCAAATGAAATTATGTAACGAAATAATACGTCATCTAAACTTCATTTATTATTCAGGAGAATAAATATTGGAAATATTGGCTCACCTGAGGGTGTAGTGTGAGGTAGAGATGTACGAGTGGTAGGCCAGCCTCGTCGTAGCCGGCTACTTGCGCGTGTAACAGCTGTCCCGCCGTTAGTCCGGCCATAATGCGGAGAGCTTCGCCGCTCCACTCTGTTTCTATTAACATTATGGACAAAAAATACTAAATAAGCCACTTTTTAAGAATAATATTTATATTTTTAGCTGACATCAAAAAGAAGGAGGTTTTCATCGTATCGTCATCGTCGTCATCGTACATAATTATTATGTTCAGCTATATCTTCACCGATTTTAATGATTCTTTTTTTTGTTTGGAAGAGTATTGTTCAGAGATAGTCGCGTTTAAATTTTATTAAGATGTGATGAAGACCTTCAGAGGTAGCAATGGAGCTGCTCCTCATTAACAAACAGTACACGTATTGTGATTTGATTTTTGCACTCAAGATTATAGAAAATTGCTGGGTAGGTGCAATAGTCAATGGATCATGGACTTCGAAAATACCCTACGGAACTCCCCAATTTCAAAATTCCGAACCACCAGTATACATATTGTGATTCGGTTATCGTACGGAATATGAAATAACGTTGCAGAGCATGTACCTAGAGGTACACGAATTTGTGAAACCACAATAAAACATTAAAAATAAAAACGGTTTTACAAAAATACAAACAACTTTCAAAAAGAAAACACTACAAAGTGCAAAATATGTAACTTTAGTTCCGGAAGTCGGTGGCCACCGACAAGAAATAAATTAAAACCTAAGACTGAGTCATCCATCACACATAATATTTTTTTTCCAGAAGGTAAAAAAAAGCCACCCAGTATATTCAAACATAAGGGGCTTACATGACCTAAAGCGCCGTCACTGTCGGACTGCATAGAAAAGAAAAAGAAGCGAGATGCCACAACGCTGGTAATTTATTATAAAATATGAAGCAATTATTTGATTACAAAAAATCTATTGTTGGACTAAAAAATTAAAACACTAGTATTTTAGTACGTATGTTGATTGTAGAATAATCTGACAAAAAATCAGAATAATTGTATGTTTATTAGTATGGATTTTATTGTAAAAAGAAAGTTTTTCTATTAGAGGTATCTTCATGATTTTTTTTCTATCGTATCAAATTAGTTGTATTATGTTTTCAACACACTATCTACCTAGCATATATCCTGAAGAATATCATATATTTTTCCGATTTGTTTACTGTAGTCGATCATATACTTTTATTGTTTCTTCACATTATTGATGTAACTAATATTTTTGTAAAACTATAATTTAAAAGAGTGTCCATGGAGTTTCTTGCCCGTTCTTCTCCATAGGTACTAAGTTGTACGTTGATTAAAATACGATTCGCGACCGTAACAAATATGATGTATTTACAGAATTATAATCATTAAAGTCATCAACACAACTCTCTAAGACCAAATAATCCTACTGAATGAGGGCACGCCACGATAGCGGTGATAAGACCCCTCTTTGAGGAGTGGCTAGAGAGGCGTCACGGCGCCCTCATCTACCGCCTGACACAGGTCCTCACCGGACACGGATGTTTCGGGAGGTTCTTGCACATCATCAGGCGGGGGGAATCGCCCGGGTGTCACCATTGGCAGGATGTCCCAGAGGACACGCTGGAGAATACGGTGGAGGTCTGCCCCGCTTGGGCGGAGCACCGCCGTGTCCTCGTAGAGGCGATCGGCAGCGGCGGCGACCTCTCGCGTCCGGCCCTGGTTCAAGCCATGGTCCGGGCGAGAGGGAGTGGGGGGCAGTCGCCTCCTTCTGCGAAGCTGTCATGCTAGCAAAGGAGGCGGAATACTGAATGACATTTTAGGATTATACATACTCACTTAGCAAGTTGTATTACTGATTCTAATGATTATAATTCTGTAAATACATATTTGTTACGGTCGCGAATCAATACTAATACAGCGGCGGCGGTGCCGCTGCAGCTGCGGCCTAACACTTGCAATACGAAACACACATTGCAGTCTTATCGATAAGACATCATCATGATGCTGTCAATGTCAAATTGTTACCATGTGTGTGCGGTTGACTGTCCAAATATATTACATAATTAGATTACCTTGTTTTGATTTTAGGATGTGTAGAACATCATGTATTTGGCTGTGTAGGTTGGAACAAATGTATACCTAATTTTGGTAAAATAAATTGTATACAATGTTTTGCACCTATATGTGTGATAATATATGTATATACATACAATATACATACAAAATAGCTAAAGGCCAACCTTTTTTGCCACATAGAATAAACAACACTAACACAAAAGAACTCACCATTATTTGCTGGTTTTACAAAGGCAAGAACGGCTTCTGTTGCCTGGAAAGGTAATGTCATAAAGTCTGAGCGGATCTGTTTCAGTTGATCATTGTCCACCGTCAGATAGCCGCCGAAGTCCACCAGTTTTACAACAGATGAGTCATTCTCTTCTGATGTTGATATCACTTGTGCACGATACCAGTTGTTTTCAGTTGGTGCAGCACAGATTGAACCCTCTAAAAAATCAAATTTGTTTAAGAGCTGGTAACTTTGATCTCAATTAGTTTCCTATGAAATACATAACACTATACCTATACAGCATGGTATATGGGCTGCTTTCAATAATGAATGTTAATGTTTTACCAGTATTCAATAATATTTAGAAAAACTTCAATTTACTTTTATTTTTTCAAGGTCAACAGGGAACTTTATCTGTAGTAAATTAACTAGTTACCTTTGACGGGACGTGGCAGAGATGGAACGTCTGGGTTCTGATATGTTGCTGCCATGAGACGGTGCAGTGCGTGCAGAGACGGGAAAGTCGGATGAAGTGGTTGTTGTAGGAAGAAATGTCCCGCACTTACCAAACACGTCATTATTGTATCATTGTTCACAGACTCCACAAGCTGAAAGTGAAAATAGTATCTAGTGTCATAAACAAGTTTTTAATTTAGTATAGGTATATTAATTGGTTTTCACTAAATGCTGTAAATTATTTAGAATCTTAGTAATATTAAGTATATTGTTGATTTAATTTATATTATTTTTTTGAGTATAAGTATTACAGATAAGGCATAGACATTATGATTGCAAAATGTAATATACATAGTTTACAATTAAATAAACAAAACATATCTAGCATAACTTACTTGTAGAAATTCTGGTACAAGAGGCACCAATCTTTGATATAGATCTGCACTAATTTCTTGTAAGGAAAAGTTGGGGAATTTCTTTTCAGGAAACTTTTCCTTAATCAGTTCTAAAGCTGCCTCTATTTCACTCTGAGTTCCTAAAATGGGATGTCAGTATTAGTAATTTTCAAAACCAGCAGTAAATACATAATTATTTGATAAATAGTAGTAGTATTATTACCTTCAACTGCACAAATTTTTTGTTTCACAGAATCAGGATGTCTTCTAACATACACACTTGCACCTGTTTTGGTCTTTATTTGAGTTACAAAAGACCCGTGTTTTCCTATAAGGAGCCCTACAAGGCTCTGTGGTATAACAAATTGATGTATTCTAAGTGCAGTTTCAGAAGGAACCATTTCATTATTTAAATTGGTTGGAGGAGGACTGGCAGCTTCAGAGCATCCTTTACCACTGTCACTGGAACCCTAAAATAAAAATTGCATGGTTATAATGTTTTTTATTTACAATTTTTAGAAATTGTTGTGTAAATTATATGTATAGCCCTTAACATTATAAATAAAGAAAACCATTTAAATAGCATAATTATATTCTGCTTCCATACCAAAATGGTAAAAAGGAACCCTTATGGTGCGACTCAGTCTGTCTGTCCGTTTGTCACAGCTGGATATCTCAATAACTACTGATGCTATTAACTTAAAATTTAGAATAGTTTTAGATAACGTTTGCCCAACTATTT
This sequence comes from Luperina testacea, assembly GCA_927399505.1. Taxonomy (NCBI): domain Eukaryota; kingdom Metazoa; phylum Arthropoda; class Insecta; order Lepidoptera; family Noctuidae; genus Luperina; species Luperina testacea. The sequence goes on from OV656758.1 coordinate 12,272,091, forward strand.
TGCAAATAAGAAAGAATTAAAAATATATTATGTATATTTTTTGCAACAGAGACTGAAAGGGGGTCTGAAAATTTTGAAGTGGGGCTACTAGGGCATGTGGGAAAAGCGAAAGAGCGCAGTTTGCACATTCTCAATTTTTTTTTTCTTTTTTTTTTAGGCTGCATCATTTTCGACTTTTGATGAAAAATGTAAAAAAAATACCTTTCCCTTATCTTTGAAGTTTGCAAAGAGAAAAATCTGAAATTATTCTATGTGATAGAAGTTTATGTAAAGATTACAGTTAAATAGCCCACTTTTTCAGAAATTGTTAACAAAAGTTATATTATCGGTCAAGAGATGGCGCTGACCTAAAACTGCAATATTCTACACCGCAGCATGCAGTGTTAAAATTCTCTTATGAATATAGCCCTCGCCAATGAAATTTTAAAAACATGATGATTCGGAACCCTCGGTGCGCGAGTTCGACTTGTACTTGACTTTTTTTTTATTTAAGGTTAATTAAATGAGTCAACTTTGATTACAATAATGTTAAAGTCCTGAAATGATTAGGCCTTACCTCACTGTGGTTATCAGAGAAGTGGCACGTTGATGGACTAGCTAGCATAGGGTCCACAGGACTATGATTAGCAGAATCTCTTTCTGAGATATGTCTACTTTGTGATGTGGAAAATCTGTTATCAGTGTCATTACTATCACTAGGTTCATCAACTACATTAACATTATTATTATCAACATTTGCATCTTCAGTGTCACCTGCAGTGCTATCTTCAGTTGTATTAACCTCAGATTCAATGGCTTCCAATTTTGTACATTCTTGCTGTACAAAATTCTCACCTGATTTTCCAGGCTTTTCCTGTGAATGTACAATATTTGTATCGCCTGCCCTAATTATTATTGGGGAATGGTCAATGGTTTTTTTATGACCATTGATTACAGAGACTGGGAGTGTAGAGCACATGTTCGATGACTTCTTTTTTCCTTTAAATGATGGATCTTTAGAGCATAGGCTCATAGAGTTAAACTTTTCAAAACCAGCTGACATTTGTTTTTCCTTTTCAATTGATTTTTTCCTAATAATTTTTTCTATTTCTATATCAACTTCTTCATCTGTCAATTCTAATGGGGAAGACCTTTGGGAATTGCTTCCATTTGGTTTGATGTCAATGGGAGCCGATTTAATAACAGAACGGTCTGCTTTGCCCAAGGGAGACGTTCGTTGAGCTTCAACCTGGGCATTCAAAGCCTCTGCAAGCTCCTCTTTCAAGCTTTTTATCCTTTCTCTTCCACCCGGGTCAGATTTTGCATATTCCCTTTTTTTTCTGAACCAAAATATTCCCAATAAAACTGCAATGGATGGTACTGACCACATCAGTAATTGACGACAAGGGGCCATTGTAATGAGCCACTTTTATAAACAATCTAAAACAAAGAGAGTTGTTACTGATGAAAATCATGTAAAAGTAAGTAGTACTTTTAGAAGGCATGCAATTTCTAATGAACACAAAGAATTATTAACTGCAATAATTCTATTAGAATTACTTTAGGTTTAATAAAACATTGATATGTTATACATAATTCGCACCATTGGATAATTAAGTAAATAGATCTATATTAGGTAACTAAATTTTATACATAAACAACATTCAGCTTAAGTGGGTCAATGACCTAGATTAAGTATGTCAAAATATACATAATTTTAATATAATAAGTTTATTTAAATTAAAAGGAGTAAGATTATTATCTATGAAAATTAGACTGAAATGTATATCATCAGGCACATTATCACTAGGAAATATTTTAATCACAGCTGACATACTTTTTGTTTACTTTGTTTGCAGCAATATCTATGTTTATACCTATTAACATAATATAGCCATATATTAATTTCATTTTAAATGTTTTAGCAATACTACTGACCTAGCCTTTAGGTATTCTAGACTCGAGCGTATTCGTAAAAATAAACAAAGAGCAAAACATGTGATGTTGTAGGCATGATCATGAATTACGCACTTTTAAATCGTTTTAGCACTTAATTTAATTAAATGTTTTTTATTTATTTTATCATTGGCACTCTATTCTGCCGATGCTTATAGACCAGACAAAACATTTTTATATGTGATTAAATAGGTTATTGCTCGCGTGTATAATTATTATCTGAAGTGGATTCCGAAACTATAAATAGTGTGTATCCTCAATTCAATTTTATTTCTGAAAATGGACAGATTAATACATTCACAATTTGCAAATAAAAGACCGGGTCCGGAGGTAGTGAAATTAGGGCAAAGCATGGGCATTTTATTTCCTGCCGATCACGATAACTTCGCTTTTTATTACAGTTACTGTGATAAAAACTACTTTTAGGGCAATGCTATTAATACCTACACAACCATGTGCCACTGATCTTTTTCGGAACACAAGATAAAAATGTTGTCCAGTGAGGGTCACGAGCAATATGTAAAAAAAAACCTTCACAAGCAACACGTAAGCAAATGTGGAACCATAAATGAAAGGTTACGCAATTATAATCGTGTCAACATCTTAAAAATTGTGAGATGCCAATTACTATTTTTATGTTAGAATTACATTAATAACATGTAATATTTTTTTTTTGCCTACATCTCAACCTATGAACTTGGGTAGGTACAGTCCCCGTGATCATAATGTGGAATCATGCCGCCGGCTACAAAAACTAAACGATACTTACTTAAATTTCCAAGAAAGAATGTACCCACTTTTTAAATAATAAAATGAAAACAAGTCGAAAAGATAAGTTAACCGATATTACTACCAAATTTCACTAAATTTTATCCAACAATCCACGTGCTCACAATGTTTTCGAAGCACAACAAAATTCAATATGGCTGACTGAAGTAGAGTAGAGTAGCAGTTTGGCAACATCAAAAAAAAAACCAAGAAAACTATGGTTCATTCTGTTCTACGTTGAGCATGAGCTCTATGGAAAATGGTCCTCCCAACTTTCTAAGCAATGTAGCCCGCGAAATTTTAAAACTTCTTACGTTTTTAAGACCGAGCTTTCAGTTTTTTAACTCCATTTGCAAATTGAGTTAAAAATTGAACGCTCGCTCTTGCAATGTCAGCACTGTTGAATTACCATAAACTGTCATTATTGTGTTTACGTTGTTGTTTAGTATTAATCATTAATTAAAAATTAAACGATAACATCGACTTGGAGAGTGACCGCTTAAAATCTGTTTACCACTGGTAAAAGAGCAGATTTAGTGGTAAATCACCGGCTTTCGGTATTTTTCTTTGCAGAGCTTTCTTAAAAGGTTTTCTTCTATTAACATATTTAAGAAATAAAAAGCAAAAATAACATCACGGCCATAATCCCCGAAGTGTTAGGTAGAGATGTACAGACGCCAGCACATCAACCTACCACAATCTGTCAGATTTTCCCAATCAACTTTGAACCTTATGCTTTAGCTATAAAGTTGAAAATCTATTAAAGAAATCTGACAGATTGTGGTAGGTTGATGTGCTGGCGTCCGTACCTATGCGTGTATGTCTGATGTTATGTGAGAAGAAGTATGCTAGGGTGTCCTCTATTATATATATATTTGAAATATTTTTGTATACTATACCTGTTTAAATTTCTATGTTAATTAAAGTAATTGGTGTTACCTTTCTAATTAACAATAAACAACTTAAAGTACCCGCATTTCGCTAATTATGTTTAAATCCCAGGAATAGGAGGCGAGCCTAATATTGTTAAAGATACTTTTATCCCCAAGGAGAATACTATTCTTTTCAAACCTTCTGCGATTGTAAAAGTTTCCATTGGAATTTTTACTTGAAGTTCCAAATTCAAATCACATTGTTCACTTCTCCAGTGTAATCTATACTATTTATTAATATTATAAAGCTGAAGAGTTTGTTTGTTTGTTTGGTTGAACGCGCTAATCTCTGGAACTACCCGTCGGATTTGAAAAATTCTTTTTGCATTTGATAGGTCAATTCTTGAGGAAGGCTATACGCTATTCAACATCACGCTATGATCCTTAGGAGCCGAGCAAAAAGAAAAAAGTCAGTAAGAACGCTAAGCAAAAACGAAGTAAAAGCAGGCGATGAGATGCGACGGGGCGTGTGTCGGGGGAACAAGAAATTTCAAGCGGACGAATATGAAATATAGTACAATACTATTGTCCGGCTAGGCCCCTACAATACAAGCTACAAGGCTATTTTGGCATGTGGCCAAAATAGAACTAACATCGTCATCAAGAAGCAATGTCATGTAGTACAAGTAAAGGAAAAATCCGAAAACTGTAAATTTGTAATTACTTTACAAAAAAATCATTTTCAAATTACATACATATTTACATACCTACAAATTTGTACGGAGCCCTCGGTTCGCGAGTCTGACTCGCACTTGACCGGTTTTTTTCAACACGATTTCCGTATGTATGTTACAATTTAGCAAATGTTTACCAATGAACGCCTCCCTGGCAATATAATTCAGGTGCCAAAACATCCTTGATCGTCTAGTGAAAACTGACGTCGTAGAAAGCTGTGGTAGGCAAGGACCACCCATCCATACATTAGCAAATCATGTACTTCTAGCGCCATCTCGTTGATTAATTTTGTACAATTTGATAAGGCGAAGGGGCTGAGTAGCCTACAATTAATGGAGATAAAAACTTCAGATGTCGCTACCAAGGTCGCTATACTACTGCTTTGTAGAATATTGATTGTGTAAACTAGGCCTAAGATTATAATATCTGTACAATCCTTATTCCTATATTAGTTGTGGTTGTGGTAACTCTACTACTTTGTCAGTGGTCTCTCTGGAAATACAAGCATGAACGATGCATGAACGGTACTAATTCCCAGGCACTTTTGAACTGTCAAGGAGTCGGTCAGAAAATATGAAGCTAGTTGCCCATTCCAAAGCGTAGGTACCTATGGAGATGAACGGGCAAGAAACTCCATGGCCACTCTTTTAAATTATCATCATCATCATTTCAGCCGAAAGACGTCCACTGCTGGACATAGGCCTCCCCCAAACCCCTCCACTTCGACCGGTTCTGTGCTTCTCGCATCCAACGGGTTCCTGCGGCCTTCACAAGGTCGTCGGACCACCTTGTGGGAGGCCTTACAACGCTACGTCTTCTGGTACGCGGTCGCCACTCCAGATTCGGCCCCATCGGCCATCTGTTCTGCGAGCAATGTGTTCTGCCCACTGCCACTTAAGTTTGGCAATTGTTCGGGCTATGTCGGTTAGTCTGTGCGGTGCCGGACTTAAAGAATAGCACCACCCCATACCTACCAGAGAATGGGCAGCAGCGTTCTCTATGCATTCCACCACCATACCATACTGCGATCGCCAACCCGCCTGCCAAGCGTGGTGATTATGGCAACCCCAACCCAAGAATGACAAGCACAAAAAACACTTGGCCCTAGTACCCGGCGGCCCGCCTACCCTTGGCTACGGTAGCGGCCAAGGCCACGGTGAGGCAAGGGGTGATAAGAATCCCCGGAAGAGATCCAGCTACCACAATCACCGAAAACTGGACCTGGCAATATACAACACGCGTACACTCCGGACCGACGAGAAGATCACCGAACTCGAAGAATTGAGCAGGTTACGATGGAGTATAGTGGGGTTATCTGAAGTCCGAAGAGAGGGGGAGGACTCGATAATCCTCAAATCTGGAAACTTGCTCTATTTCCAGAAGGGCAACCAGCAGTCCCAAGGTGGTGTCGGATTTATCGTCCATAAGTCCCTTGTGAGCAACGTGGTGAAGATCGAGAGTGTGTCGAGGTGGCGTACCTAATACTCAGAATATCCGAAAGGTATTCGCTGAAGGTCGTACAGGTTTACGCCTCGTCACGCCCCGACGATGAGGTAGAGACCATGTATGAGCATATTTCCAGAGCCATGTATGGCTCTAAATCTCACTATACCGTTGTCATGGGGGACTTTAACGCGAAACTCGGTAAACGAAACGATGATGAGCTTGTGATTGTCACAAAATTACTCGTTCAAGTTAATACGACGAAATTAAAAATACGTCGTCTCACGCGTTATACCATGACATTCGACCTTCGCAATTTATCACCCTAAAGTAGACATGCCTACCGCAAGAAGCTTATAGATAAAAGTGGAGGCAACACTCTAAATAACTAAGTGAAGAAAGCTGTGGTTGGACACTCTCTTTCTAAATACATACATATGACAAAGAAAACACATATCCTTGTCTCGTTCTTATGTGTGTATTTAGAGAGTGTCCGACCACAGTTGTCTTCACTTAGGTATTAGAGTAATGTCTCCACTTTTATCTATAAGCTTCTTGATGCCTACTCATAACCAACAAAGTATGAATGATAGAATCGTAATTTGTAATTCGTTCGTAATTTGGCCGTGTGAAAAAAGAAAGGGATGGATATTGAGGTCTCCGATAGTGAGGTAAAAATGAAAATCCAAGATGGCGGCTGCAAACATTTTCAAATTTTTCATCATGGGTGTCGTTTTGTGGTTTTCCCTTGAAAACCATAAAAACGACACCCATGCAGTCAAAATGAAAATCCAAGATGGCGGCTGTATGTCTTTTTTCATCATGGGTGTTGTTTTTATTATTTTCAAGGGCGCTAAAGGCGATAGTGATGTCACAATAAAAATCCAAGATGGCGGCTGTAATTTGCTTACTGACTAAAACCCACCCGTGTTCCTTCCTTCGCCCTTTATGTTCCGGGCCAGCGGTAACCCTTTCGGACAATCCCGCTGACCCGGCAGGCTTCGGCCCTTACGGGCCCCTTCGTTTAATGCTGACATCTCTTTGAGGCGCGCGTGGAACACGTACGCGCCGTCCGGCACGGGCCTGGTCCTGATCGGACGGTGAGCTACCCATTACTCTCCGCCCGCAGGCCCGCGCCTACGGTGGCCGGGAGTCGTCGCGCGGCTCCCGACGCCCGGAGCGTCTCCCGCGGCGGCTGAGACGGGAGGCTCTCTTCCTCAGCCGTCCCGCCGCCTCCTTCGCTAGCATGACTGCTTCGCAGAAGGAGGCGACTGCCCCCCACTCCCTCTCGCCCCGGACCATGGCTTGAACCCAGGCCCGGACGCGAGAGGTCGCCGCCGCTGCCGATCGCCTCTACGAGGACACGGCGGTGCTCCGCCCAAGCGGGGCAGACCTCCACCGTGTCCTCTGGGCGATCCTGGCAATGGTGACACCCGGGCGTTTCCTCCCGCCTGATTATGTGCAGGAACCTCCCGAAACTTCCGTGTCCGGTGAGGACCTGCGTCAGGCGGTAGGTGAGGGCGCCATGACGCCTCTTACGTTTTGAGTACTTACCTATGAATGTGGATGGCTATGGAGGTGCGGCATGTGCGGTCCGCCCCGGGCCCCCAAAACTCGAGAAATATTTTCAAATTCCAAACAAGACCAAAAAAATTATGTTCAGTACCTAAGTAAAAGGCAGTTTGTATTTGGCGTTAAACTTTTTTACAAAAAGTCGGTTGTTTTTATTTTTCTCAGACTTCTCTGCGTAAGTCGACAAAATAACTCCTAGGTAGTACGGACCCCAGCACATCAAGCTACCCCAAACTGTCAAATTTTCGCAATCAACTTTGAACCTTATACTTTAGTGATAAAGTTGAAAATCTATTAAAGAAATCTGACAGATTGTAGTAACTTGATGTGCTGGCGTCTGTACAAACGAATAGTTAAAAGAAAACCCATAACGGGGTGGGGTACTAAAATTTTCAAACTGTTCTGTATTGGTTTAATGAAGTAATTAACCGATGGATGGACTGTGTGAAAGATGATATGGCTAGAAAGGGACTACTGAGATGACGATAGATAAGTACTTATGGAAGAAAAAGTAATTTTCTGCCGTCACCAACTAAAATAGGTTTAGGACAGCAGAATGACGACGATGCTATGTTCAAAACAGAATTATGGCTGTCGTGCCACACCCGTCCCCCAATAGACGTCTCGCAGACGTTACAGCCATTCGACAGAATCATCAATCTTTATCTGTCTCAATATATTATTACAGGCACTGACACTGATGATAAAATGCATAATCTTTCTTAGAGAAAGGTATCTGAGGTAGGAGAGGGTTGTCGTAGGAATGTGGCTTCATCATCATTTCAGCCGTAAGACGTCCACTGCTGGACTTTCCTACGATTGGCCCCAAGCACCGCCACTTCGAACGGTTCCTCTGCGTTTCTTGCATCCAGCGGATTCGAAATGTTGCTTACTTTCTTTTGAAGTGAAAACTTCTTTAGCATCGTTGTGATTTGAAATTTTATGAAACGAAAAAGCAACAGTAAAAAGAGACATAATATAAGATTTAACGTGGGAGAAAATGAGATAGGAAGCATATATTATACAGTGTTTTTGTTTTTTATTAGTAGGTACACATGACATCACATTTAATGGATGTGGATGTGAATGTGGATGGATGGATGTATGTATGTAGTATGTTCTTTAGCATGGTTGTGATTTGAAAGTTTATGAAACGAAAAAGCGACAGTAAAAAGAGACATGTAAATTCATAAGATTTAACGTGGTAGAAAATGAGATAGGAAGCATTATACTTACAGTGTTTTTGAAGGTTTCACAGAAAAACATGTGTTCAATTCACATGTGGTAATTGCACACATGTTTTTCTTGATTTCTTTCGTGAGACGGGCTCTAAATGATTTTCTTTTCGCTCAATCAATACTTATGCGTTTTCTTTCTTTGAGCCCCACATATTAGGTACCTAGCTAAGATATTTTAAAATAAAATAAGAAAATAAAAAAATATTTCAGTATTCTATTACTTTAGGTAATAGACTACATGTCCATGTCCAAAAATGGATGGGTCATATGAACCACCAGGTGACGTATATACTTAGGACGATATACAGCGTGGCGCTACAATGGTGACATTAATTTAACACACGTGTAGGGCTAGTGCCCTTTAATCATATTAATTTTAGTAGGTTAAAATAACTCGTAAATTGAAAAAAAAATTTTTTCATACAAACTAAATGATAAAAATGTAACTAAAATTGGGATCACCCTTGCAAAAAATCATTCATGAAATTACTTACTACGTTACGCTGGCTTACGTTAACTCGGAGCGGCAACGCGTCGCTTCACGCGCTGCCACTTTTCGCGCTTTAATATCGTATGGACGGTACTGTGATGAACTTGAAAATGCCTAGCGCTCTGGCGGAGGCTAGTTTTGGGTTGGTTTTGGAAATATTGTAGCACATTTTCAGTTAAATGGATTGGGTTTTGTCGTGTAGGTGGTCGATCAGGGCGTTGAGACCTAGGATCCACTGGCTGGTTTTCGCGGATGCGCTGAAGAGCTCCTACAATAGTGCGAGGATTAGTAGGGCATTGTCTTGAACCGCAATATCTCTCGCGATATGTCCTTATGGCAAGAGCGGCATTTTCACGACATTCTCCATAAATTAGGATCATGTCTGCATATTCAGCTGATGTATAGTTCGGATGTGTATTTGCCATCACGATCACAAGTTTACACAAGCACTAATAACACAAATAAAAGCGCCCGTATGGCAAGAGATGTCAACGTACCTACTAAATTAGAAAACGAAAACAAAACAAAGCGTCTTTATCGCAGTACCATAATCTAATTACTCATTAGTTCATTACACAAAAATAAATAAATAAAACAATAGGTAAGCGTCTTTTTCGCGGAAACATTCACAAAATTAGTCGACGTAATTATGTGCACTGTGAAGAAGTGTGTCAAGGGCACGAGTTAGGCTAGCACTAGAAATGCAAAAAAAAAGAATTGGATTTCGCTGCGACGCGACGGGGCGCGGGGGGGGGGGGGCAAGCGTCGCCTGCGCCGCCCGCTCGCCGACAAAGGGATATCACGTTACTTTAAACTATTGTTTATTTATTTTAATTTCATTGATGCGATGTTATGATCCGTGACCCGCTGCGCGACAGTTCTTTAAGTACAGGTTGCTCCAAAATGCTATTTTAGAAAACTTTAAATAAATCCGCAAATAATAACGTTTAATGGAAACATAATTTCTTCATGAAACGAAAATGTGAAAACGTATATGTGTGTTAAATTAATGTCACCATTGTACCGCCACGCTGTATGAATAAAATAATAAGATTCAGCACTATGCCGTCACTTGTAAGCTGTTCAACTGAGTGCTGGTGAGAATTCAATTGCTTTGTCTTAGAGGATTTTGCATGAATTATTGAAATTTGTAAAGGACGTCAGTCAGGTCAGGTAGATTTAAATAAAAATGGGTAAAATACTGTATTTTATAATACTTATTTCAAACAGTGCCCGCGACTTCGTTCGCGTGGATGTCAGATAACAAGTCTTATTTTTCTAAAATATAAGTAGACTAAGTTACTTCATAAAACATCAGCTATCTGCCAGTGAAAGTCCCGTCAAAATCAAAGTGTACTGAACTTTCAGAAGCATTTGGTAAAAAAAAGCCATTTTTTTGACATTTCAGACACCTCAATTTGATTTATTTGTATAAAAGATACACCGGATACAAGACTTGATAGTATTATAAATACAGACGAAAAAGTATTTTGTGTTTTATTTAAAGCAAAGCATGTATTTTGCCCAACTCTGACAACAGGAGTACCATATGAATGGGTCACTGTGAATACTCCAAGTAAAAATATTCAATACCTACTGACAGAACAGTTTCCTTTAAAGCTGAGTTTTATTTGTTGAGGGTTCTACCCCGGCCCATAGCAATCGTACCTTTTGTATGTTATTGGTTTAGGTAGGTGTGTAAATATTTATCTTCAAGTTTGTAAATGCACATAGATAAATATAATAAATTATTGGTGGGGAGGTAATCTCAAAATTAAAAAACGGAAACCTTATAGGATCATTTGTTGTCTGTCTGTCAAGACCCTTTTTCTCAGGAACACTTTTTAAACATCACTGTCTTCGTCTTTTACCCATGACATAGTGTAATGTCATGGGTAAAAGACTGTACATTTATTAAGAATACAATGTTGACAGTTACATCCTAACTACCTACTTGCCAGTGATACCAATTATTCTCTTTGACATTAAAATTTATGTCATTAAGTTATGTTACGGCTACACTACCTTACCGTCTACCGGATTGTTACCGCAATAATTATAGCATTTAATTACCGTTTAAATTACTGCGTGAAGTGGTATGGTTACACTAGAGTTTACCTAGATATGTCAATAAATTAGGCGGTAAAAATTTCATTTTTCAAGATGGAGGTTGAAGCTGCAGCTGTGTTGTATGAGATGTTGTTATGAGTGCCAATTATTTTTACATGAATCATTTAAATTATTACACTACGATTTTTATGGGCTTTTTGTCGGGTATCTCAAAGAGACGGTTCGGATTGGAATAATTCCAAAAATTCGAGCTCTTTTCCATGGCGGTCGATACGTGCGTCGACATTAAGCTCATGTTGCACACTGGACAAACGGTAGTGTGACCATAAACGCAATAATTACTGCGGTAATCTTCTTTGATGTGCGAAAAAAGACCGCCGCTGGAGCTATTGTCTACCGTCATTTGCCATATTGATGGGCATTGTAAAATTATGACCATAAATCGTGGTTACACCTAGGTGTTATTGAAGTTATGGCAATAATGATTGGCATATCACAGTAGTGTGGCCCGGCCATTATAGAATAAAAATTAAGAGCATACCTTAATGTTACTTGGCCATTGCTAGAGTTGAACATGACATAAAAATACCACCACATAGCTCCTAAAGCATAAAATCATAAATTATTAAGTTCATTATAAGTCATAAAATGGAATGGAACTTATTCAATATAATAATTTAACACTCACTCAACATAATAATAGATGTAAGACAGACTATAGTCTGTCCTTACATCAGAGGACAGTCAAGTTCAAATTATAACATTGGTCTAGTCAACAAGCCTGACAGATGCTTACTGTGCCAAAAATTTAATACATCACAAACAAATCATGTTTGTGTTCCTTTTTTTAGCTAGTGTGAACATTGTTAATCATAATCATTTAAAAATTGTTGCTATGCAGGTTATGGTGTCAAAGATACTAGTTGTATGTAGACCAGGAGAGTGGAAAATAATAGAAGTTGTGTTGATATAATTATTTAATAGGTAGGTATATGTACATTCCTTATTTCTTATCATTTCTCATCTCGGACAAATATGATTAATTTATTCAAGGAATGTTGCACAATAATTTGAATAATTTCATGTAACTAAGTATTGACAACTGAATAATTGTATGAAGTTAACATTTTACGCTAATTTGTTACAAACACTCATGTACATGTTATTTATGGAGAAATACTATTTGTCTACGAGATCTATAGACATAATTTCACAATGTAGGTATGTATATGAAATAATTTTGAGAACTAAAGTTATAAAATCACAAAGTAATGTTTATTCATAACAGCAAAACAATTTACATAGACTTACTGTAGACATAATTAGTGCTAATTTTTATATAGCATCTACCGCATCTGCTTCATCTTCTGAACTAACTTCATCTCCAAATTCAATATCCTCATCCAGACCATCCACGGAATAGACCACTGTCTCATTGATTCGTACTGTTTCTGGGAATTCTCCATATGTCTTCAGATTCCTTGCCTCGTCAGGAGTGTATTTGAGGATAACATCGGCTTTCGCGTCTTGGTAATCTCGCAAACCTATTAGTATAATGTCACCTTGGTTTATCCAAACTTTTTTCCGTAGTTTACCTCGAATATGACAAAGACGTTTTATGCCATCAAAGCACATGGCCTCCAAGCGGCCATTACCGAGCATCTTTGTGACTTGGGCGTACTCCTGTCCGTCTTCTTTGAAGACCAACTCACGTTTTTCCGTTTCGTTCTCATTCTTTCCTCTCCTCCTGTTTTTACCACCTTTTCCTTTATTCTTCGGCATAATTTATATAATTTTGAGTACAAACATATACAGTAAGACTACGAAAATCTCATAGATTTGCTCTCTACTTCTCTAGACAGGTTCGTTTGACAGTTAGTTTTTTTTTAACCTGGTTTATTTCGTGCTGCGTTGCCACTTGCCAAAAACATATAAAATTTTTGAAGATTACATTCTACTTAGCTTATCGATAGCCATTTTAGTGAAAATACTGCAAGCAATAAATCTGAAAAATTTTTAACCCTGTACTTTTATTGCTTCGATCGTTAGGGTCAATTATAAGGATGAAATCTTTCTAACAAACATGATAAATTAAATGAAAGGAAAACCAGGAAATCTTAAATTAATTAAATTATTTACAAAAAATGGTAAACTAGCTAATAGGGATTGTCCAAAATTTCTAACCATTAGATTTTATTGACGTGACAACGTCTAATAAATCGATCAAGCTGGCTGCACTCACGAAAAAACATGACTCATGTAGCGTTACCTCACGGCCTTGCTCTGTAGCGTGGAGGCGTTCCATGGCGGCTTGAAGTGCAAGCGAATACCTTTTAACCGCCTACGTCGGATTAATCCGACAAATATTTTCGGGCCCCTGTCGCCAGAGTCGTATATTTCCGACCAAAATTTCACTGCTCGTTTAATCGGCTTTTTTATTTAATTACGCTGTATTCTATCAAAAACATGTATAAATAAGGTAAATAGTTAACTAAGTAATCATTTACAGTTTAATATACTTTGGTCTCTTAATTAGAAGTCCTAAAAATAATGTCCAAAGTTAGATGAATTACTAACATTATTTTTTAGAAAATTGTATTGATGTGCAACGCCCATGACGACAAAATCCGACATGAGGGACGGGACATATGCCAAGATTTACCGATACAAAAATAAACATAAATCAAAATATTTCTCGTTATACTGACTAATTAACTTTAAAACAAATACAGCAATTGTTAATAAACCATTTTTTTACAAATATTTGTGAGTATTTCATTTAATTCCTTTAAAATTTAGTAAATTTACTTGTGAAATGTCAGCGACTGAATTGATGGTTCCCATCCCTAGCCTACATGTTCCGAAACTTACTTTGTTAGTACGCCCTGCGCCCCGGTCGGATAAAGCCGACCGCTTCTTACGTCATAAACGAGTGCCGACTTCTGGAATTTTCCATCAGTGTTGTGCTTGTGCATGTAGTTTTACGTTCGTATGTCGATAAATGTACAATTGTACATGACAGAAATTTATCATGACGACTACTGAAGAGTTAATACGAATTCTAGAAGGCGATGAAAATGAAGAATTTTTAGCAGACGAAGAGTTTGACATTGATGTAGAGGTAATTCTTTTTTTTATTACATACCTAGTTATTATATTTTAATTTATTGTGTAGTATGGTGGTGATGTCTGAATGGAAATTTTAAACTTAATTAGAGTTGAGATGGCGAGAGCGCGCCGTGCGATGAGAATGCGCGCGCGGCCACTCTGAAACGATGTTTCTGATTGGTTGGAGCGCGAGTCACGTGTGTGCTCGCTGACTCGCTCGTAGATACGTAGGTAGAGTTTATTTTGTGCGTGCCGCCGCACTGCCACACACCACACAGAATCGCACTGCTAATTTTGCTTTTGTAGGCTATTCAAATTTTCCACCTTAAGACCGATGTGAGTTTTCCACTCACACAATTTATTACTCTACAATTATTATTTTGTATTATTTCAGATTCAAGGAAACAATGTCACAACCACTAATTGGACAACGCAAATTGCTACCCCAATGATAGAAGAATTCGACGACTTTTGCGCGACGTGACTATTGACGACCTTGACATTTTCCTAGCAGTAACAATGCTTTTCACTAGAAACAAAAGAATAACAATTGAAGAACACTGGTCTACAGACCCGTTATTACATAGTACGGTGTTCCATAAAATAGATATTGCTCAATTCTAGGAATGTTATCTTTTTATGAAGCACCTGCAGGGACAAGTAGTGTACCGAGATTGCACAATATAAAAATGATGATTGACCACGCTCATGAAACTTTCAAAACAACATTATCGTTGCATCTAAGTCAATAGGTAAACTGATCTGACATTGTGAAGTAAATTTTTTATTTTTATGTTTGTTGTAAATTAGTGTGATACAAATTGTGATTGTGATAAATATCGTTACCATCTAAGTCAATAGTTAAACTGTTATTGACGTTGTCTAAGTAAAATTTTTATTTTTATGTTTGTTGTTAATTGTTTAGTAGAATAACTGGAGTATAAATGAATACACAAAAGAACTCTGTTTTCTTCTCTGGACTGATTTTATTGTGAATAGCCTAAGTACTAATTAATAAATCGTTCAAATTTTTAAACACTTTTTTGTTTTACTGGCTTACGAAAAATGCCGAATAATTTCGTAAGGTAAGTAAGTAGTATTCAAGTAGGTAACTATATCTCCACCAAGCTAAGTTGCACCTTGCTGGAATGCGGCGTGTAGCCGTGTACCTATGTATAATATAATGTTAAAAACAATAAACACAAAGTAAAATCTAACAAACATTTGTTTATTTTTTAAAGTCATCGCGAATCCTTTTTTGCAACCCGTACCTAAGCGTCAGTGTGACTTAATCGACGCGAGGTGCAAGCTTAGGTTGGTCGAGTTGTAGTTGTTAGTTAACCACGCTCGCAAATGCAAATGTCGTTATTAAAACGAAATATCGATATCGAAAAATTAATTATTGCACATCCCTCTTTGATGTAGGTATTAATTTTTTGATTCACTGTGCCGGGCGCTGGGGGCACGCCAACCGATATGAAGTCGGGCGGTTAAAAGGTTAACAAATGCAATGCAACTATTCCATCAGTATTTTCTTATGACGTTGTCACGTTCAACTATCGTCAGTAAACCGACTTTACAGACAACCGATTTTTTATTTTATTTTTTGAAAATTTAGAGTATTTTGAGAAACTAATTTGAATATTTTGATGATTGGTTCAATAGTTATTTAAAAAAAAAACAATTATTTTAAGTTTTTAAGGTAGGTGACGTCATCAGTGGCATAAAAGATTAAGTGCCGTTGCCTTACTAATACATTTAATTAAAAAAAACTGGCAACACAACGTCATCAATCTGACATCTGTCAAAGTGTAATATTTACTCGACGTTGACAGGTGACAGATGACAAGTGACGTTTCCGGTTCACTGCTCTATGGACTAAGGACTTCCCTTCAATCCCTTCCCTTCTTGTCTTTGTGTCCATCTTTGCTACTTGAATTGAATGTTTTGTCCGTCGTCTAATATTTTTATATTGTAATCTGATAGAATCGTTAATAAAAGACATTAAATGTATGTGTGATATTTTGATAAATATAATGCCAATACATTTGGAAACACCACTGCTTTTATTTTTGGATCTGCCTGATGCTCTACGCACAGCCACGCCGCCTCATCTGCCCCACAGGTTCTGGGCACAGACTACGAGCACAGAAGAAACCAGCGATCCTAGCAGGTAAATACCTAGATTGGTGGAATAAAGCCCAGAAGGCATTTTTATCACAGTCTCTGTACATTTTGTCAAAAATAACCTCAAAACATACATCATGTCTACTTCTGCGAACAATTCGCATCCTGCAGTCATTGAACGATTAGAAGGCATTTCTAAATACACAAATTGGAAATTTTCAATACGTATGCTGCTTACCCTAGAGGATTAATGGAACTGCGTCATTGGTACGGATGCTGATCCGCCGCGCAATAGCAGAGCTTTAGCCAGGATCTGTCTTAGCATTCAACCTAGTCTTTATCAATATGTTCGTGAGTGCACTACTCCTAAAAGTGCATGGGAACGTTTGGCTGACACTTTTGAGCACAAAGAATTATAATTATAGAAGAGTACTTTTACTTCGCCAACTTCATCGAGTGGAATACCAACAATACAACAACATGTCAGAATATATTGAAGGCGTAATGAAGCTTGTACACCAATTAAATGACATAGGTAAAAACATAGAAGATGCTGAAGTTGCCGAAATTCTTCTGAGCGGCCTTCCTCAAGAGTTTGATGTTTTAGTATCCAGTCTTGAAACGGCACAGCTGACGAACAGCCTTACAAGTGAACTTGTATGGACAAGGCTTTTACAAGAAGACCATAGGCGCATAAGTCAGAACACATCGGCTTTTTATACTAAGAAGAGGACTACAACTCCTATTACTTGCGAGTACTGCAAAAAGCAAGGCCATACAGTGAAGCGTTGTTACAAGAAGAAGAGAGATCAGCGGAATAATAAGAAAAGTGAAGATCACACACTATTGGCTACGGCGTATACAGCATCAAGTGCTGAGACCTTTATTGTGGATAGTGGTGCTACGTCACATATGTGTTCCAATGATAACATTCTGCAAGATTGTAAAAATAGAAAAACCTTAGTATCTATAGCTAATGGCCAATATTATGTCCATTAAAACACAAGATTTTGGTAAATCAGTTTATTGCGCTGGGTAGCATAGCACTGTACAAAATGAATGTGTGTAACAACAACCTACCCTCGACTTAGCGAATATTTTTAATAAAAGAATATTTCACAAGTATTGAAGGTACATACATTACTCCATATATGACATACCTTCCCCCCAAGTATGTAAAACATAATAATAATATAAAAACAAATATAAACTTAATAACATACTACAAAATTGAAGTTACTTATTTTAACCCTTCACCACATATTACTAAACTTAAATATATCAATTAATCCTATAACTATGCCTTTGACAATATGAAAAAGTATTAGGTTTCAAAACATGTTCTTATCAATTACAATATAAAGTTATAATTTGCAGCTGGTCTAGTATAGGGAGTTTTTCCATGGATAGCAAGTTTATTCCTAACTTTACCGCCTGAAAAACTAGGTTCTGACTCCAATGGAATACCTAACATTTCAGCCCATTTGTCCGAACTGGGTATTTCTATAATTTGCTCACTTTCCTGTATATCTGATTGATCCTGATCCATTTCCTGATATTGTCTTTCCCCATTACTTTGTTCTACTGTGTCCCTTTCTTGAGTCTGATCTAATTCCTCATTAGCAACCTGTCTTTCGGAATTTAGTACATTCTGTTGTCTGACTAATTGGTCTATATGTCTACTGACTACCGTTCCATCTCCAGTTTCAACTCGATAGCTGGCTGGACCGTCTTTGTTTACTACAGTACCTGGTAACCAACGAGGTCCACTGCTAAAATTCCTGTACATAACCTTCTGCCCTACATCTGTCTGTCTGTTCTTCTTTTGACTATTTCTTACGATTTGATTTTCCCTCCTTTTACGTTTCTGATCGTGTGGATTAATAGTATCTAGCAATGTGCGGATCCGTCTGTTAAACAAAAGCTCTGCTGGACTTTTGTTAGTAGCCGCACATGGGGTTGCCCTTAGTCCTAAGAGCATGTTTGGAATTTTAACATCCCAGGATATACCGTCCATTTTACGAAGTTTATCTTTAACTGTCTGTACCATACGTTCTGCCAAACCGTTGGTGGATGGATGAAAAGGTGCAGAAGTAATGTGTTTAATCTTGTTAGCATCTAGGAATGTCTTCATCTCAGAAGAAACAAAAGGAGTACCGTTATCCGATACTAATGTCTCACATAATCCATGGATAGAAAAAATCATTCTCAAGTGCTTAATGACAGTGGCTGAAGTCATGTTATTGACAATGAACACTTCTGGCCATTTCGTATATGCGTCAACTATAATCAAAAAAGTTTTGTTTTGGAAAGGTCCAGCAAAATCCATATTTAACCTAGACCAAGGTTTCCCTGGCATCACCCACTCATAACTAGTTTTTGGTGGCATATGCCTGTTTTCAGAACATTTATTGCAGGTCTGTACCAAAGTTTCAATGTCGTCATTTAACTGTGGCCACCAAACATAACTTCTGGCAAGTGATTTGGTTTGAACAATGCCACTGTGTGTTTTGTGAAGAGCATGCAGCACTGCTTCACGAAGCGGCGGAGGTACTACTACACGGCAGCCTAGGAGGACGCAGTCCTCGTGCAACGACAACTTAGTCCGATGCAGCCAGTATGGACGTAGCTGATCGTCTGATATTTTGGCTGGCCAACCGCATAGAATGTGATGACTTACTCGATTGAGAACGTTGTCCTGTTTTGTAGCGTGTGCTATTTTGTCCACATCAATCGGAAAGTCATCAGGGGCCTCTGCCATTAACAGTATGTCACAGAGCTGTGGTTCAACTTGTTCAGGAACAGGCTGCGGCCAGCGACTCAGTCCATCAGCATGACCTATCTGTGTTCCTGATTTATGTATTATGTCGTAACTATAGGAAGTTAATATTAAAGCAATTCGTGTCAAACGTGGTGATAAAACATGAGGTATGGGCCTCTTGGGATCAAAAATTCCTAACAATGGTTTATGTGTGCGTTCGCGCAGCGGAATGTTGTTGAATTTAAAGATATTAATTATGCAGATATTTAGTGTATGACGTCGTATAATTGTGTATGGTAAAAAAAAAATTGTGTACGCAGCCATTGTGGAGAAATTCACCAAAAACTGATTCCGCTGGGCGAACGTTGTCCTGGCGGAACTTATTTTAATCCATAGACTTTAGAAGAAAAGAGGTGTGTCCAAAAATTAGTGTGTATTTGTGTGTAATTGTGTATGTATGAATAAAATGAGTGCATGCATAAACTTCGGAGAAATTCAAGTTTCCGCTACGCGAACGTTTGGCCATTAGCTAGTTTTCATATAAAGCGCTTACATAGAGAGCTGTAGATTTTTACATACGTTGTTTTGAATTTGTTTATATTTGTTTAAAAAACAGATTTAGAAAAAATCGTAGGGCTTAAAAGATAAAAATATAAACGTAAAATACACTTAATAGGTCTTAGTTCTTAAAGTATGCACTTTGGGGTCTAGATTTTCACGTTTATACAAACCTTGTAAGTATCTGAAACATGTTGCCAAGTATTAATGATGTTCCGTTAGTAATTAAAGAGTTAAAGGACAATTTTACCATGAATAGATCACTGTTTACAAAACAGTCAAAT
The DNA here is from genome assembly GCA_927399505.1 of Luperina testacea. Taxonomy (NCBI): domain Eukaryota; kingdom Metazoa; phylum Arthropoda; class Insecta; order Lepidoptera; family Noctuidae; genus Luperina; species Luperina testacea. Next base: position 12,292,052 of record OV656758.1, read on the forward strand.
ATCACGACGTTCTAAAGGAATTGCATGGTAAAATGTATGCCAAAAATTAGTTTATTCATTCAACTATTCACATGCAAAATTTCATGTCATTAAATTTAGTAATTAAAGAAATCAATTAAAATACTGACGAAGCATCGAAAACCTACATAACCCGACCAAGTTCGGATAGCTACAAAAAAGCGTCCATGCAATATATTTAGGTAACATCCCAAAATTTACCGTATAATACCGGTATTGAATTGGTATAGGTGATAACACAATTGTTGTTTCGATATAATTTAAAGGCCTCATGCAATAATTTATACAACTGAATAGTCTAGTTATGTGATCTGTGATTGTTAATCTGTGATTTTTTTTTAAGCTAGTGTACATTATACTTAGAAATGTTGAGGTTATTTACTGTATTTGCTACTCATTTAAGAATATTTTCTTGAAAATACCTTTTTTATACCAATGTTTTAGTTTATAAGCACTTTCTTAATGTTGATCAAATCTAAACAACTGAATAGTCTAGTTATGTGATCTGTGATTCATGTTAATCTGTGATTTTTTTTTAAGCTAGTGTACATTATACTTAGAAATGTTGAGGTCTTTTTCTGTATTTGCTACTCATTTAATAATTGGTATTGAGTTGTAAATACCTTTTTTATTTTATAAGTACTTTTTAAATGTTGATTTATTTTTATATTAGGCAGACTCTCAAACCTAAACAACTGAATAGTCTAGTTATGTGATCTGAGATTGTTAATCTGTGATTTTATTATTGAAGCTCTAAATATTTTACTTACCCTTATATTCATAATCGTTTATTAAACCTATGTTAGTTAAAACACATTTAAGTTTATTGCTGTCGTTGCAAGCGTTTGTTAACGTTATTATAATTACTTATTTAAGTGTGTAATGAAACATAATTAAGTATGTACTTAATAAAAAAAATTTTTGTACACGGATATTTAAATAGAAAAGTACTTGTTAATTGAAGATTTGTTTTTATCGTAGATAGTTGGGTTATTATTAAAAAAATATTTTTAATTCAAGAAATGCAATTGTTTTATTTTTTCCTAACGCTTGTGTACGGAACTGTACCATATTAGTAAATACTATATTGGAAGGTTAAGAACGTCTCTTAGATATATGGCTGGGCCGCTTTTTTGTAGCTATCCGAACTTGGTCGGGTTATGTAGGTTTTCGATGCTTCGTCAGTATTTTAATTGATTTCTTTAATTACTAAATTTAATGACATGAAATTTTGCATGTGAATAGTTGAATGAATAAACTAATTTTTGGCATACATTTTACCATGCAATTCCTTTAGAACGTCGTGATATTTGACTGTTTTGTAAACAGTGATCTATTCATGGTAAAATTGTCCTTTAACTCTTTAATTACTAACGGAACATCATTGATACTTGGCAACATGTTTCAGATACTTACAAGGTTTGTATAAACGTGAAAATCTAGACCCCAAAGTGCATACTTTAAGAACTAAGACCTATTAAGTGTATTTTACGTTTATATTTTTATCTTTTAAGCCCTACGATTTTTTCTAAATCTGTTTTTTAATGTGATCTGAGATTGTTAATCTGTGATTTTATTATTGAAGCTCTAAATATTTTACTTACCCTTATATTCATAATCGTTTATTAAACCTATGTTAGTTAAAACACATTTAAGTTTATTGCTGTCGTTGCAAGCGTTTGTTAACGTTATTATAATTACTTATTTAAGTGTGTAATGAAACATAATTAAGTATGTACTTAATAAAAAAAATTTTTGTACACGGATATTTAAATAGAAAAGTACTTGTTAATTGAAGATTTGTTTTTATCGTAGATAGTTGGGTTATTATTAAAAAAATATTTTTAATTCAAGAAATGCAATTGTTTTATTTTTTCCTAACGCTTGTGTACGGAACTGTACCATATTAGTAAATACTATATTGGAAGGTTAAGAACGTCTCTTAGATATATGGCTGGGCGCCTTTTTTGTAGCTATCCGAACTTGGTCGGGTTATGTAGGTTTTCGATGCTTCGTCAGTATTTTAATTGATTTCTTTAATTACTAAATTTAATGACATGAAATTTTGCATGTGAATAGTTGAATGAATAAACTAATTTTTGGCATACATTTTACCATGCAATTCCTTTAGAACGTCGTGATATTTGACTGTTTTGTAAACAGTGATCTATTCATGGTAAAATTGTCCTTTAACTCTTTAATTACTAACGGAACATCATTGATACTTGGCAACATGTTTCAGATACTTACAAGGTTTGTATAAACGTGAAAATCTAGACCCCAAAGTGCATACTTTAAGAACTAAGACCTATTAAGTGTATTTTACGTTTATATTTTTATCTTTTAAGCCCTACGATTTTTTCTAAATCTGTTTTTTAAACAAATATAAACAAATTCAAAACAACGTATGTAAAAATCTACAGCTCTCTATGTAAGCGCTTTATATGAAAACTAGCTAATGGCCAAACGTTCGCGTAGCGGAAACTTGAATTTCTCCGAAGTTTATGCATGCACTCATTTTATACATACATACACAATTACACACAAATACACACTAATTTTTGGACACACCTCTTTTCTTCTAAAGTCTATGGATTAAAATAAGTTCCGCCAGGACAACGTTCGCCCAGCGGAATCAGTTTTTGGTGAATTTCTCCACAATGGCTGCGTACACAATTTTTTTTTTACCATACACAATTATACGACGTCATACACTAAATATCTGCATAATTAATATCTTTAAATTCAACAACATTCCGCTGCGCGAACGCACACATGGTTTATGGTCCGTAATTATCGTAAAAGACCTACCCAATAAGTAATTCTGGAATTTATTTATTCCAAACATTATAGCAGTCGCTTCTTTATCCAGTTGCGAGTAACGACGCTCGTGCGAATGCAATGTCCTAGAGCCCATGGCAATAGGACGCTCATGTCCGTCCTCCATGATGTGGGACAAGACAGCTCCCGCTCCGTACTCTGAACTGTCGCAGGTGAGGACCAGCGGCTTGTTCAAGTCATAGTGTACAAGTGTGAGATCAGAAGATAGTAGACGCTTAGCAGTATTGAAACTGGTCTGCTCTCGGTCAGTCCACACCCACTTCTGCGATTTGTCGAGCAGTCTATGTAGAGGCTCTAATATCGTGGCCTTATGGGGTACGAACCTCTCATAAAAGTTATATAACCCAAGAAATGCTTGTAATTGTTGAACATTTTTAGGTTCTGGAGTATTGAGTATGGACTCAATCTTACTTGGTGCCGGATGAATCCCGTCAGCATCGATAACAAAACCCAAAAATTCCACTCGCTCCTTCGCGAACTTACATTTTTCCTTATTGAGACGTAAACCTGACTTCTCAATACGTCCTAATACTGCATCAAGACGCTGCGTCATCTCTGCCATGGTGCGACCGCTGACGATAACGTCATCAATCAGCACGGCCACACCAGGCACTCCTGCCAGCAACGCTGTCATCAGCCGTTGAAAGATGCCAGGGCACGCTTTCACGCCGAATGCTAGCCTATGTACAGTGTAAAGACCTTTAATGTGTTTAGTGTTAAAAGGCGAGACGTGTCTTCTGTAACAACCACTTGTGTATATGCGCGATCAAGATCTAATGTCGTGTAAAATTTTCCTCCAGATATAATTGCGAAAATTTCACTAGCTGTAGGCATCGGGTAAGTATCGGTTTCCGTAGCCTGATTCACTGTACTACGATAATCGCCGCACAGACGGACCGCACCGTTCTTTTTTATTATTGGGACTACCGGAGTGGCCCATTCTGAATATGATACGGGTTGCAAAACATTTTCACCTACCAATCGATCTATCTCTTGTTCAACCCTAGCTTTAATAGCGAACGGTACCGGTCTAGCTTTCAAAAACTTAGGCGTTGCATTCGGTTTCAAATGAATCGCGACGGGGTCTCCCCGGTAAGTACCGAGTTCGTCCTTGAAAACCTCCCCATACTTGTTACATAATGCATTCGTTGCTGGCAAATCAATATCTAAAATTTTATTCAATTTTATAGAAATTTCGAGGGGCTCAAACCAATCACGTCCCAATAAGTTTGGCCCTGAACCTCTAGCCACTATTACGCATAATTTAGTTTTAATGTCCTTATACCTGACCGAGACCGTTGCTTGTCCAATGACCGAAACCTGTGAGTTGTTCCAAGTGCGCAGCCGAGTGTGCATGGGACGCGGCGCGGCGGCGGCGCGCGGTTGTAGGCGCGCCCACGTGCGTTCGTTGACCAGTGAGAAAGCGGCGCCTGAGTCCACTTCCATGTCCACAGGCACGTCGTTCAGCAACACGCGTAGCTTGTAGGCAGGAACGCGCGTGTTCGCGCCCTCCACTTTGTAAATCCCATTCAGCTGCGCGTCAGACTGCACCTCTTCAGAGTGGTTTACTTTTCCTGAGGTACTTTTCTTTTTAGCTGTGCAGATTTTCTCGATATGACCTTTTTTCTTGCAAAAATGACACACTGCATTGATAAAACGGCATTCACCACCGTGACGATCACCACATCTGTAGCAAAGACGAATGTCTGTTTTTGTTTTTAACGCGTTGACATCCATCGGCTCAGGCGGGGGCGGCGCGGCGGCGGTATCGGCGTGTGCCAGCGTGGTCGTGCGCTCGGCCTGCTGCATCATGCGCGCGTCCCTCCCCGCGGACTCGGCAGACACCATGGCGTCGACGACGTCCTTGTACCCGAGATTGTCTTTCTTCAACAGCTCGTACTGCAGTTTACGATCGCTCATGCCACACACTAATCTGTCCCGCAACATGCGTTCCAGATTTGGAAAATTACAGTTGGTACTGATTTTTCTTAACTGAGCGATATATTCTGTCGCTGTCTCGTCCTTTGTTTGATCACGATGGTAAAATTTGTATGACATTGATATTTCATTTGGTTTTGGACTATAATGTTTGGTCAACACATCTATAACTTCCGGATAAGTCAGTTCACTTGAATTTTTTGGGGTGATTAATGCAAGAACAGTATCGAAAGTCTGAGCACCACAAATCGTAAAAAAGTTAGCTTTTTTGACCGAATCGAGGACGATTCCACTAGCTTCAAAGCAATAATTGAGTCGAGTTACGTAACTGTCCCAATTGTCTGTTTTCACATTGAACTCATGAAATTTCACTAATTTACGCTCCATAGTTCACAATTTACACTCGTCGCCACTATTATGTCCATTAAAACACGAGATTTTGGTAAATCAGTTTATTGCGCTGGGTAGCATAGCACTGTACAAAATGAATGTGTGTAACAACAACCTACCCTCGACTTAGCGAATATTTTTAATAAAAGAATATTTCACAAGTATTGAAGGTACATACATTACTCCATATATGACAGCCAACATTTGCAAAGTAATTTTATAGGTAAGGTTCCTATTACTTCTAGTATTAGCCTGGATAATGTTCTTTTGGTTCCTAATCTCATGTAATTTACTTTCTGTAAATCAAATGACAAATAAGGGTTATTCAGTGGTATTTTCTAAGAATAAGTGTAGGATTTTTAATAATTGTGAAATTACTGGCAACCAGATTCTATCTGCAAATAAAGTTAATGGGTTTGTATGTTGTGAAGTCGCAAGTTGAGCCCGTATCTGAATTGGAGTGTTCCAAGCCCCTGCCATCAATGCAGAGGACAGTGATTGCTCATGCTGCCTCCAGTGTGCCTGTTGCTACATGGCATAAGCGTCTTGGCCATCTGTCTGATAAAGGTATGAAAATACTTGGTGTTGGTGAAGGGAAACAATGTGTGGGTGTTGTTTTACAGCAAGCTGCGAAGCAAGCGGACAACGTGCCCAGTGGCTGCGTTCCATGTCTGACCGGTAAGATGAGTGACTCATCTTATCCACAGACATTTGAGGGACGTGCTACTCAACCATTGGACCTTGTGCACTCGGACGTTGTGGGCCCGATGCAAGTTAGCAGCTGGGGCGGAGCAAACTTCTTGCTAACCTTCACTGACAACTGCAACTGTATAGGAAGTGTTAAGACACTTCCTATACAGTTATTGTGAAAAACATATAAATCGTCAACATATTGCAGAAAAATTTTGAAATTCGTCATTTAGGAGAATTAAAAAATTGTTTGGGAATGAATCTTACTAGAAGAAAAAATGTTATTATTCTAGACCAGACAGACTATATTAGGCGTTTGTTGGATAAATATAATATGTCTAATTGTAAGCCTGTATCAACTCCATTGCCAGTAAATTACAAGTTTGAAAAGTCTGATAAAAGTAAATGTGTGGATGATGATACTTATAAATATAGACAGCTGTTAGGTAGTCTTATGTATTTATCTGTCTGCACAAGACCTGACATTTCTTATACTTGCAGCCACTTAAGTCAATACAATACATGTTTTGATGAAAGTCACTGGCGTATAGCTAAACGCGTCTTACGCTATTTGGCAGGTACTAGAGATTATGGACTTAATTTTGTTAAGGCCGGTAATTTTAATTTGACTGCTTATGCAGACGCAGACTGGGCCAATGACTTACTAGACCGTAGATCTTACACAGGTTTTGCCATAAAAATGGGTAATAGTGTGATCAACTGGGAAGCTAGGAAGCAGCGTTGCAATGCTCTTTCTAGCACTGAGGCCGAATATCTGGCGTTAGGAGATGTTTGCAAGGACATTTGTTTTGTGAGAAATTTCATAACAGAAATTTTAAACAAACATTTAAGTGTAATTGTATACAATGACAGCCAAAGTGCCCAAAAGCTATTATTTTTTCATTGTATTGTATAATTGTAAACATATTTTTTTACTTTTGTAAAGTGCTTGCTTGGTTAAGATAACTAATGTAGAGTTCGTAAAGATATTTGGTTTTTGACAAATGTAAATATTTTTATATTTAATATTTTTATATTGTAATCTGATAGAATCAATTAATAAAAGACATTAAATGTATGTGTGATATTTTGATAAATATAACGCCAATACATTTGGAAACAACACTGCTTTTATTTTTGGATCTGCCTGATGCTCTACGCACAGCCACGCCGCCTCATCTGCCCCACAGAATAGACGTCTTAAATAATCGAATCCTATCTTAGCGTATTTATTTACAAATGGTGTTTTTTATGTGTAAGTGTCCTCCAAGGAATATACTACTCTCTATCGTCACTAGAACAATCGACGCGGCGACTTAGAAATAGAATAATAACGCACGCAGCGACATTATTACTATTATTGCTGCAAGTTGGAACAAAGCACTTCCTGTATTCTATAACTCTTCCAGTAGGTATATTAAAATATTGTCGAGTGTTAAAATAATGTACCTATGTAATGTAATGAACTAATGAGATAATAAACAAGAATGTTTATATTTTTGACATATTTATAATTTTTTTTTTTTTTTTTAAGGCTAAGGTCTGAGACCATGCCGCCTAGTCATCAGTTAATTTTTCTTGAGTCTAACAAGACATTAGAATATGGGTGTACACATTCTAATGTATTAGGAGTATTTGGCAGCAAATGTATCGCATCAAGTTTCCCGGTAAACTTCGCTGAGGTAGCCAAAACTACAATAAAATTCTCAGCTCCATTTTACCGGGATCGCGTCTGTTTCAATGATTACACATATTGTCCAGTTGCGCAGACACTTGAGATACAAAACTACACCAATTTTACATCACAATATCCACTAGGAATCAATTTGCGAATAATTAAAACAGTCAAATAGACTTCACTCGAAGAAATCCCGCCAAAAACTCCTTGACATATTTATAATAATTTGACATTTGACAGATTGTAGACAATCTTACTTTTTTTTTCTGAGGTAACGATACAAAACTGTACGGCCAAAGCCGACGTAATTTGAAGGGCAAAGAAGGTCAATCGTATTTTATCAAAAATATCAATAAAACATGACTATTTTTCATAATTAATTAGTCCGTAATGATCAATAACGCTATTCCTCGAAATGGTTTTTCAATTACAACATTTTAAAAAATATGAACAATGCCCATTAGTTGCTCGAAATGGGCTCCATTCTCTTGGATACACAAATGTATTCTTTTAACGAATTCATTTCTAGTAACCTTTAATAAAGTGTTGTGGTGAATATTATAAATCGTATTCTGAACTTGAACTCTCAACTCGTTGTCATTCGCATAAGATTTCATGTAAATTTGATTTTTTACATATCCCCACAAAAAAAATGTAATGGGGTGAGATCTGGCGATCTCGCAGGCCATCTAGTTCAAAATCGAAATAGTTTTGCTGAATAGTTTGCCGTCTCTTCTTGAAACCACCCGTATTCTTTAAATTTTCTACCATTCTTTTCAATACGAACCGAGTTGGTGCCTGTCGGTCTTGATATCTCTCTCCATACCACCGCAGAGCTAGATTCACGTTTTTGTTATTTAAAAAATAAGCTTCCATTAAATCAAACAGCCGATCGATTCTTCGATGTTGTCGTATGTCAAATAATAGTTTAGTTAGTAATTAGTATGGAATTAGTTTTTTTTTTTTTTTATATTAGTTTTATGGCCTGGTTGCTAAGACCTTTTAGCCAAGTCTTTGTTTCATTTTATTTATATCTGTTCAAAAGTGTTTCTGATATATCTGAATATTGATTGATATGAAGTCTTATTTTTTAATAAATCAATCAAGCGGCGGGAGGTATTATTTGAGAACACAACACTTTCACTATAGATGGAATTAGAAAGTACCGACTATTGGCACAGAGAAACATACATTCCGGGAGGGACTTCATTTTGGGACCAAGGACAAATCACACTATTTAAAAAAAAAACCAGACGGTCTATTCTGTAAAAATCCCACCGTGAAAACTTAGGTGAAGTGAGTTTGTTTTTGCTAGGAATTGACACTATTGACAGCTCACTCCACGCTCACTTCACCAAGTTTTCACGGTGTGGTAGTTACAGAATCGCACTGCTGTTCTTGATAAGCCATTTTCACCGTGAGACAAAATGTGAAATGAGTTGTAAAAACAATCAAATGTGAATAACAACTATGACAATCTAATTTTCAAATATTAATCTGACATTACATATTTAAATTACCACACGCAGCTACGAGTATGTCGCAAAGGAGTCTGCATTACAAAAGATGGATGTTAGTTAAAGAGCTTTAACTTGACTCATTGAATTTGTAACTTCAGATTTCCTGGTTTTCCTTTCATTTAATTTATCATGTTTGTTAGAGATTTCATCCTTATAATTGACCCTAACGATCGATGCAATAAAAGTACAGTGCAATAAAAGTACGGTTATAATTTTTTCAGATTTTAGCCGGTTCGATTCCCGGGTGTTTTTTTTTTTTTTTAATTGAAAAAAACATTGCCGCACAGGAATTACTCCTGTATCGTGGGTGCGTTTACAAACATTTAAATTCACATACACAAACAGCCAGACCCGGAACAACTACCCGTAGGCAATACAAATATTTGTTCCGTGCGGGAATCGAACCCGCGGCACGCTGCTGTGCAGCAGTTAATCGCTCAGCCACTGCGCCAACCGTGTCGATTCCCGGGTGTGGGAGAAGAGAATTTTCGAAAATCTTTGAATGCAGTTTGCTTTCTATTCAAAAATAAAGGAATGTTTCCTTTGAGTAAAATTTACTATCTGCAGTATTAAGAGTACTTTCCCTCCAGGTGGCAGTACAAAATTCCACCCTGTATAACTTTGTGATCAAGTGCTGCTATAATTATCAGGATCAGGACGTAGGTTTAATTTTCATAAGTACATTTAGCTATAGGTAGTAGGTAAAAAGTGTTGGCTTGCAGTATGGCAAGCGTGCAGTTGGGTCGACGGCTAGGGAGGGTGGGACTGGGAGGTCTGCTAGGGTGAGGCCAGACGGCGAATGAACTGCAGAAAGGGTTAACGTTCGCTTCCCCTGCAGCACCGCCGCCCACGCTCGGTGCCACCAATACCTACCTATGCACATACCACTGGAAAAATAACAATGACTTAAATAATATCTTCCAAGTCTTGGGAAAACGTCTAGGTATTTTTAAGTTTTAAGATGAATTGTATTTGTAGTTTTTCGTAATTTTTTAGCAGTTGATCGTTACTTGATTAGTTGGTTTCATGATAAATTATTCTATATTACAGTTAATCGAGCTAATTTCTGTAGCTGTAGGTAACATTACGTTACCTGGTTAAGTATTCGATCTTTGTTTTGAATGAAAGATAAACATGATGCCTCATGCATTCGTTGAGCAGATTAAGTAATTTGAAAATACATATCTTGTATAACTTTTGATAGATACTTAGGCATTACCACTTAGAACACTCGTTCTAAGCACCAGACTACAAGGTTACCATTGGCAAAGCGGCATGGGCGAAATAGCAATATTATTTCATATTATTTGTGGTGCTACGGCGTAGCACCGTAGCATTACCAGCGTAGCGCAAGGTCCTTGTTTTTTTTTTTAAGTATGAATTGTGATGTTAATTTAACTGAATTTTGGTTTTACCATGTTGTTGAGGTGGAGATAATATATCATGTAGCTGTTGTAGATGGGAAATTAGGTAGCCTGTAAAGCTGCATGGCTCTATTTTGTAAGCTCTGAATTTTTGGATAAATCTCGGGAAAAGTAATGGGGCCACGGTATCCATAATGGTTAGGCAGTCTTTCACAGGACAATGCTAGAAAATAATACGTCCTTATGATCTAAAGCCATCTAGCAATCCATACTTATATTGTACTTGACACTCGGTTTTTTTTGCTAGGTTATCTAAACTTGTAGTGAATACGTAGTTTTGCGAAATATGAGTCATTAATTATTGTAATTCTCTTTACTTATGTATTTGGCCTATAGTTGCGGTACTTTTTTTTTTTTTTTTGGTACTTCCATGTATAATTATCTCTTTCTTTTTTATCGCTATTATTTTATTTTAGTCATAGATGTACTTAAATAACAATTTATACCTAATTAATTCAATCAGTTTTTAAAACCTACGAGCAGATGAGTTGTAGGAAACAGGGTGGCTAAAAGGCCTTTGGCAGAATCATAAAAGGATAACTTTATGAATCATAATATGGCGCAGACAGTCCGTGTTTTTCTTTTTTTCGCTGCACTGCGTAGGTATAATCAAATAGATTGGGATTGGATTTGGATTAGATTGATTGGTATTGTAGCACAGACAAAAAAAAAATACTGAAAAATCCTTCACCAATAGGATTTGATACGATTAACTTAACATTTAACTGTCCATTCATTATCATCATCTGCCTAGCCTTTTCCCAACTATGTTGGGGTCGGCTTCCAGTCTAACCGGATGCAGCTGAATACCAGTATTTTACATGGAGCGACTTCCTATCTGACCTCCACAACCCAGTTACTGGGTAATACGATACCCCGTTAACAGTTAACTGTCCATTATGGTTCATAATGTTATCCTTATATGATTCTGCCAAAGTGGCCTTTTTAGGCACCCAGATCTTCCTACAACTCATCTGCTCGTTTAGTTTTTGCATTAGGAGCAACATATTAGCAATGCAGCTCTCTACAAGTTATCCAATTGTAATAAGTTACGTCTTTGGAGTCTGCTAGCTGCTATTATATTGTGAGTTGAACGGCCAATTGGTTGAGGTGTCTCTGGACTTGTACTTTTGCGAGCATGAACTTATTTCTTCCTTTACTGTTTTCATGTTCATGTGGTCGTGAACTTATTGTTCCCGGTGAATTTGATGTCTGTATGAAGATGTTTTTCCGAGTTTTCTAAATCATGTTGATATTTGAGCCACACGCGGAGCCCCACAGTGGAATGCCGTAAGTCCAGATGGGTTTGACTTCAGGTTTCAATGAAGACTGACAGACATTGAGTCGAATTCGTTTCCGATTGTAATGGAAGTATGTACTTACAAACAGTTATATTCAAATAGGTATGGCGACCGTTATCGTGTGATATTTGTTTATTAACGTAACTAAAACAGTGTAATACCTATCTGTGCTAAAACTAAACTTGTCCATAGTAAAAACAGTTTAGTTTCAGTTTCGGTACTAGCCCTCTACCCCTGATTCGCACAATTAAATATCTACATAGGTATTTTATGATGAAGTGACCAACTTGACTTCTACCGAAGGGACTGGCCCGCAGTGGTAAGTAGAGCACAGACGTGTGAAAAGGAAAAGGGAGCCTAGGCCATTGGCCAACAGTGAGACACTACACTTTCAAATATAGAAATATCTATAGATTATGATATGTGGTTGGGGTAACAGAGAAATGTAACTAATAAGAAAAAAAGTTATTAAAAAAAATAAAAACCGACTGCGGTAAAAAACTGAAAGCTAAAAACTAGCCCATTATAAATTAAATAAAAGTTGGAATCAGGCGGGAGCGGGACACATATTTTGAATTTGAAAATATAATAAAAATGGTATGGGTCCCTCCCGCCTGCTTCCAACTTTTATTTAATTTAAAATGGGCTTGTTTTTAGCTTTTCAGTTTTTTTTTACCCGACTGCGCCAGAAGGGGTTTTTTTAACTTAACTTTTTTACCGCAGTCGGGTTTTTATTATTTTAATAACTGTTTTTTATTTCTTGTTTTTTAGTTTAAAAATGTGAATTGAAAATTTCGCAGACGATTTAGTTCTTGGTACGTGTTTTTTACGATTTGTCACTTCGAATTACTTTTAACCATATTAAGTTGTAGGTATATGTTTTTGTAACCACCTTTTAAAACCCCTTTGTGTTGATACACCACTCTATAGGTTTTGAGAAAAATTTTTTTTTTGTTGACATACCTAGTAAGAAGAAGAAGACATAATCTTTTTTTTTTAAATTTTGATATGCCCAGTGTCACTCTCACAATTAAGACAAATCTAACGGCACCTCTCATACTGAAATCGATCAAGCCGTTTAGGCTACAGAGCGTGCCAAAGAAATATATGTACATACACTCGAAAAACACCTCACACCACACTCGAAAAAAGTATAAACTTGTCCATAGTAAAAACCATTTAGTTTCAGTACTAGCCACCCCTGGATCGCACGGTTTTTACGACGTGACAAAATACATATCTAGGTTTCTCTATTATATGTAACTTAAATATAAATGTTTATAAACATGATAAAACTTCCGAATTAATATCTCTAAATGTTGATGAAAACCACATCAAAATGTGTTGCGCAGTTAGAAGAACAACGCAGTCACACAGACAGATACGAAAAGCGACTTTAATTTATAATATGTATAGATGTGATATTAATAGCAACAGAAAATAAATAAATAAAACATTTTGGGTTGAATAATTATTTAGGTGTGCATAATTAATTTTGCGTAGGTATTTGCGCACGAGTATCGTGAAACGCAGGCGCCATCTATGAAAACAATACGTCAACGTGATAAACATGGGATTTGTGGTTATCGCTGTTATATTCGACAAAGCATATAGATGTCGTAACCTGTAGTTTGTATGTAGCGTTTTTGTAATAATATTAATATATTATTAACTAGCGGTCGCCCGCGGCTCCGCTCGCGTGGTCCCGCTTTTCTGTTGAAATTTTTCCTGAATTTTCTTTGCTATAAACCTCACGGAGCCCGAGACCTTTCCAACGAATGCAAAACCGTGGAAATCGGTTCGTGCGTTCTGGAGTTATAGCGTCAGGAAGGAAAACCCGACTTATTTTTATATAGTAGACGACAGCCTCGTTGGCGTAAACTTGGGGTTCTGAGGTCAATCCCCAGGTCGGGTTTTAATTTTTTTTTTTTTATCAGCTGCAGCCCGGAGATTGGATTTGTGCTCGGTTGCCGGTAAGAGGCTTGCCCCCTATTACATGGGATTTTAAAATAACTGATGAAAGCTGGGTGTACTATGGGTACACCTCTACCTAAGTAGGTACCTACTCCTTCGAGAAATATAATCAAAATATTTTATTTCACATAAACCTACATGGGCACTTATTAAACGTCAGAAGCCAGGTGCATGGCTCTAATTGGTTCTTTTCCTATGGAGAAGAGCCGGCAAGAAACTCCGCGGTTACCTACTCTTTTTAAAAATAAATGGCTTTTACAATGTTTTCAAATTACAGTAGGTATGGGAGGACAGCGTAGGCCTGTCAACGAGTACCAGGTACTGGATAAAATAAAAAATGGTCTACAGATCTAAAGTCTACAAGACCTACAAAGTCCTCACATTTACAAAATAAGAATCTGTCAAAAGGATAAATAAAAAATAAAATTTAAAAACCTACTAAAACCAAGTGATATGATTGCCATTACAACCACTAACAAAGAGGTGAAAAATTAGAATTGTCTGTATATAATGTCAAATAATAAAAAGATTATGTCAAAGAAGTCTGTAAAAAATAAATATCGTAATTTGAGAGCAGTGAATAGACATTTACATAGTTATGCCGTTAATGAGGTGCCAGGGGAGCCACATGTGCAAAAGCAATTATTGCCAAACTACCTTGTCTTTAACGTAGTCTTTAATCTTACAATATGCTTTTTTGATAAGGACACGTTTAATGAGGGTTTTGAACTTTCCATTGCTAAGTTCTATAAACGGCTTTGGCAACTTGTTATAAAAACGGATGCGGTTTACAAGAAATTACTTGTTGTTTTAGTTAATCTAAATTTAGGTATCACAATTTAATTTTTACTATGTGTATTTATATTATGGAAATCGCTTCTGATTTTGAAAAGTCCTAAGTTTTTGAATTATAGTATATAAAGCTCGATTATATAGTATATAAAATTCAAAGTCCTGACTGACTGATAAATCAACGCACAGCCTAAACTGCTGGTCCTAGAGACATGAAATTTGGAGTGTTCTTTGTGAAGAGTAGGAATCCACTAAGAAAGGGTTTTTCGAAATTCCACCCCTACGAGGGGTGAATGGGGAGGGTGAAATTTCACGCGCACGAAGTCGCGAAGGTTTTTTATTTTACTATTCTGTTTCCGTACACAAAATTAATAATAAGTCAAAACGATATCATGTTTAACTTTGTGTGCACAATGTCAAACAGTGGAGTAATACTCTCCCGAAATTTGTATGGAAAAAATATCGACTAGTGGCTCCTTAAGCCTTACATTGGTCAGTGGAATAAATAAATGTGGGTAATAAACAGTATCTACTTGTTAATTAGATATTCAGCAACTTTTCCTTCAAAAATTACCACTGAACTTTGAAACGAAAAACAAAGGAAAGTCTATTGTTATTGGTGTTAGGGCCTCTTACTTAATTATACGATACGGTATATATATAGGTATATATACAATATAATTATATTCGTCATCAACACGATGGCAGGCGACACAAGTACGTAGATTCAATTATTGAATTTTTTCTTCAATATCTTACTGTTGTCTTCTAAGTTGGTCGCAGTTACTAGACATCACAAAAACACGATCGATTAGTATAATTACGAAATCAAAATGGAAATTATTTGGGGATCGATTAAATGCATGCCATTAATCATTCTGCTAAATCTTTTACTTACGGAACTTATGGGAACTTGTGGACTATAAATGAAATGTTTGTTCTTCATCATCAATTTGTAAACGGCTACTGTTTAACACGGCCGCCCAAAGGTTTTATTGATTTTCTAATTATAAATCAAGGTGAGAGGTCAAACCTTGATTCAAAGTTCACTTATTAATGATTTGTGGGATTATTTATATGACAGTTAGGAGTTTATTAAATACATTTATACTTTAAGATTTCATACATCCATTTTGCGCTTGGTTAACTTACGATCGAGTTTTACCCACATATTTTTTTTCTTTGCTATTTTGTTTTGTTATTTCATATACTTACGTACATCTGCGCTCTAATTCTCTCCATAGTCTCCATAGAGATCTACGTTTTGGAATGGGCGACTAGCTTCAACTTTCTGACTAACTGACAGACTATTTAAATTTTGACAATTCAAAAGTGCCTGTACAAGGTTTAATTGAAATAAATGCTTTGATTTTGAGTTTGAGAATTATTAATTTTAGTTTTAGATATTGTTTCTCAGTAAGTGAATTATGTATGCAATTCTTATGAGAAATAAAGTTGTTCTTAAACCTCAAGATGAAGTGACGAACTTGACTCTTACCGAATGGACTGGTCCGCAATGGTAGTGTACAGATGTGTGGAAAAGGGAATAATAATAAGGGAAGCTAATAAAGAATACAAAATTGAGAGAGTAGAGTTAGAAAATTTGGATAGTTTTCAGGACATCACCGTAGCAGAAACATTGTTTATATTTGTTAGCGCAATTTGACAAGCATTTGTTTAGCCACAAGCCCTTAAAATTGATGTATGGTATGCCATCATGCTGATTCTGAGATAGATATGCAATAGTTATTTTTACCTAGAACAAAAAAAAATCTAAATAGATTGGAGGGCCGCAGAAACAAATAATAACTTAACTTTATTAAGAAAAACAAATAATGGAAGTGCATTGATGCCTAGGCTGCGCTAAAGAAATCCTGGGAACGGGACTCGATGAACTCACGACATGTGTTTTTCACAGACTCATTGCCTTATAACTTTGTTTTAATATTCCAAATTAAGTCAGTTGGAGCTAGGTCTGACGAGTATAGTCATGGGTGACGAAAAGCTTCCAGTTGAAACATCTATGATTTTGTCAAAGTCCGTTATTGTGCGGTGTTTGATAAGCGTAATCTTTAAGAAGGAGTGGACTAATAAAGCCATTGCTTTTTATTGGTTTTCTCTGTCACACATCGTATTCGCCAGACCTTAAATCAACCTACTTTAAAAAAAAACGAATTTAGATAACTTTTTAAATGGGTCAATTTCAACTCCGAAACGTTGTGTCGATGACAAATATGTTTCAAAAGTTCATCGATTCCCATTCCCTGAATTTCTATAAAATGTTTAAATCAATACACTTCCATTAAAATGGCAAAGGTGCATGCATCATACGCATATCGCAAGCCTCACATTAGGCACAGATAATATAATACTCTACGCATATCTCAAGACGCGGGCCGCGGGGCGTACTTTGGACCCTGATCTAGAAAGTATAAACATCCTGCAGCTGAAATTCACGCGTTTACGCCTAACTTGACAATAGGCTGAAAATTGTGCTTCGGCCGGATCGAGGTACTTATTTAGTCCCAAGTATTCGTTGGGGATCTAGAGTAAGGGGAAACTCCTAACTTTACTTGTCAAGTTCAGAACCGCATTCGTATAACACTCCAGGTTCAGCCGCTATAAAATCATTCAGAGACAACTATTGCGACCAAGTAGAATCTTCATTTGGTTGACTTTATTGAGGCCAATTATCCCAAGTCATAGTAGGACACACTGAAATTGCGAAATCATTCACTTGTTTTTACATCACTTCCGCGTGTGCCCCGTGTGAATTCAGTCAGTACCTAGTTTACTGAACAAGTTAAAAATAACTCAAAATTAGTTGCTCTGTGTTAGCTAACGGTCACATTGTCAGCACGGCGCGGGCGCCATCAAACGTTTTACGACAGCTCGAGGCAAAAATGTAATTACAACTCCTGGCGAAGCTTGTTTAAGAAGAGTGTATTGTCAGGATCAATAGCGATCTATAATAATTACCATGAAATAAGATTTCAGTTAATTTAAACGAGCGATGGAGCGGTGGCACAGTAGAAACGATCGCGACGTACGGGTTTGTAGGTCGTAATTTCGAATCCGGGCAGGAACTTTACCTTCATCATCATCATCAGCCTATATTGTTCCCACTGCTGGGACACAGGCCTCCTCTCAGTGAGAGGGAGTGGGCCGTAATCCACCACGCGGGCCCATCCACAGTGCGGGTTGGTAGATGTCACATGTCTTCGAATTTTTGGTTCTAAGACATGCCGGTTTCCTCACGATGTTTTCCTTCACCGTTTTGAGAGCAGTGATGATGAAATAATTTACACAAAGTATAACGCCTGTCTGGGTTCGAACCTACGACTTACAACTCGTAAGTCGCGGTCGTTACCACTGGGCCACCACTGCTCTAAACTTTACCTACTTTGTGAAAATTATATAATCACCACTGCCCCAAAACGGTGGAGGAAAACATTGTGAGGAAACCAGCATGTCCTAGCTAGAACAAAAATTTCGAAGACATGTGACATCCACCAACCTTCATGACCCAGGCCCTATCCCAGCAGTACGGACATTAGGCTGATTATGCTATGATGTAACTGATGTAAGCTGTAATATTTTGTGGTAGTTCCTTTATCTAAGCTAACTAGTATTGGGATATAAGGGTTTTTATCATTGTCATCAGATGATAATTTTAGTAGTCCGCTGCTAGATATAGGATTCTCCAACCGCAGCATAAACTCGATCCCCGGCCACTCTCATTTCCATCCAGCTGATACCAAGCAGTCTGCTAAGTTCCTAAAAGGTTGCATTCGATTTGATATTACTGCCACATGAATGCCAACTTGATAAGTAATCTTTCAGACTATGTAATCTTATTGCATGTGCTCGTAAAAAACATTTGGATAGAAAATAACATGCGCCGTGACGTGCGTGCACGCGCTTGAAAATTATTTCCAGCCTCAATAAAAACGTTATTGAAAAAAACATCAAAAGACATCAGAGCTGAAAGTTTTTAGAGTTGATAAATCAAGTTCATCGCAAATTATTTACTAGTTAACAAAATCTTTAGGCTAACGGTATTTCGTTGTCAAGTAAACAGGAAGTATTGAACAAAGACCGAGTCTTCACACCCCAGTAAATATAATACGCACAACATAGCTAGTGCGTAGTACATAAGAAGATCCTTTCGTAACAGGGTCAGGGCACTATGTGACGGTGACAGCGCGTGCGCGTGTAAAGGTCAAGGTCAGGTGCCCTGGAAGATTTCCTCGGGGTCGTTGGCCGAGGCGCTTATTTTCAGAGGCCTGGTCCGGGACCCGCGACCTTCACCGCGATATGACCCTAACGCGGCACGTGTATACTGCCGTGCGTAGGCGTTTACTTTATGGGCCTGTGTTAGCGTTACCGAATATATACCTACACCTACCTGTACCTACTTGATAATGAACTAGGTAATCATTTGTTGTATTTACTTCGATCTACGTCGAAGTTAGTTTCAATTTGACTATCGAAGTGGCTTGTGGATTCTCTATTCTCTCTTCGCCGAGAGTTCCAAATAATAATAAGTTCTGCGTTCATATATTAAAGCCTCCATTTCAACTAAGATTGGGGCTGGGGCCCTAATTATAGGTTTCAAACCGCAACGCTAACGCAAACGATACTTCAAGATGGGGTACAGGCGTTTGATCAGCGGGCTAGTAGCTAGCTAACAAGCATTCGCTAGATCAGAGCATCCTTAAGGGGCTTACAGGACCTAAACAAAAACGCAAGTTTTAGAAACAATAAAAGTATATGATCGACTACAGTAAACATGATCAGAAAAATATATGGCATTCTTCAGGATATATGCTAGGTAGATAATGTGTTGAAAACATAATACAACTAATTTGATACGATAGAAAAAATTCATGAAGATACCTATAAAAACTTTCTTTTTACAATAAAAACCATACTGATATACATACAATCATTCTGATTTTTTGTCAGATTATTCTACAAGCAACATACTAAAATACTAGTGTTTTCGTAATTAAATAATTGCTTCATATTTTGCAATAAATTACCAGCGTTGTGTCATCGCGCTTCGCTTTCTTTTCTATGCAGTCCGACAGTGACCGCGCTTTTGGTCAATTCTCAGATCACAGAATTGAAGATCGGAGAAGGAGGAGTTTTTGGAAGGAACTTTATATTACTTTTGAGTGATATTAGAAGTTTTTCTTTTGCCGTATGTGCCGAAGTTTAGAAAGCTTACAGGCCAAGAAAGACATTCACCTAGTTATTTTTCATAGAAGCAGGATCCAAAAACGTAATGAGACGTCATGATCGACAACAATGACAATGGCAGGTGATATAGATGCGACGCAATTAACCGAACTCATTCACGTTCTTAAACAGATACGTATGAACTAAATTGTTTCAATTACGCGTTTAGGATATCAGTATCTAATCGTAATTAAAGGACATGGTCGTCCTATTATATTTAGACAGACTTAATATAATGATATGAAACTGTGTTTGATAATTTCGATCTAGCTAAATATTATCAAATGTTATTGGGCACGTTTCCCCTCAAGTGTGATTCGGTTCAGAGACTAAATAATGAATCCCACCATAAACATTTTCATGTAAAATGTTGCCAAAAGTTTTTGACAGTGCGAGCCATTATGTGGTCTCGCATAATGGCTCGCACTGTCAAAAACTTGTCAGATCTCATGTAGAGCCAAGCTTCTAATTCTACACGCCCTAACTCTACAAGCCCTAACTTCACAAACTCTACACCTTAGTCAAAATATGTAATGAGGCTTAGCCGTTTCGTTACTACAAGAATTATTGTATAACAGAAAAGTAATGAACAGTGAAAAAATTTTTACCTTACGCCTATGTGATGGTAGCGAAACGGCCAAGCCACATATTTTAACTAAGGTGTAGAGTTTGTGAAGTTAGGGCTTGTAAAGGTTAAAGGGCGTGTAGATTTAGAAGTTTGGCTCTAAATGAGATCTGACAACTTTTTGACAGTGCGCTGTGCGAGCCATAATTATGTGGTCTCGTCTTGGCAACATTTTACATGAAAATGTTTTTGGTGGGATTTCACATCTTCTAACCGAGTTCAAAAAAAGGAATTTACACTCGTAGTAAGACGCTTATTAAAAAAAAAGTTTTTTCTTTTGGGTGATGTACTAAAAATCCTGAAACTAGTAGTAAGTATTTTATTATTTATAACAAGGAGTCCCTATATCAATTTTCAGACCTCTAGCATCAAAATTTGCGGAAGTCTCATAAAAACATCCATCCCCTAGTTGAAGGGGTTGGTGGGTAAAAGTTCTAAGTTTTAGAATTTTTTTGTTGTTTCTGTACTAATACTACTTACATACCAAATTTCAGCTTTCTAGGACTTTAGGAAGTACCCTAAGAGTTTTGATGATCATTAGTCAGTAACGAAATCGGGGTTTTTTAGATATCAATAAAATGTAAAGTATAAGAGCTATGCAATTGAAACTTTATATGTTTAATAAGTTCACTATTGACATCATATCCCGAGAATTTTGTTTATCTGGTATAATCCAAACCCAAGTTATAAGGATTAAAAAAAAGCGAAGCGTTTCGAGAAAAGGTAGGTATTGGCCCTTGCGCTTCGCTTGGCTCGTCTTGGCGGGGGCTATCCCGTGCCCCCAGATATGTAAAACATTTATTTGTTATTGATATTATCCGACCAGTTGATAACTTTTTTCATTCATGTTTTCGAGATTAGCATTAAATTGTGTCACATGCGTATCAGCTGTATAATGACAAGTCCTTTTTTTCTGTAGTCGTGAATCCGTGATGGCGGCGCGGCGCTTTGATACAACAACAGATATCGAGTACCTACATACATAGTTGGATTTAGGAACTACGCAGCGATTAACATGACATCTTCTATAGATAAATTATCTTTATGTATTTAGATTATATAATATGAAAAGACTCACCCCCTGTTGCGTGTACCTATCAGTACGTAGTTTCCTTCTTTCATGGGTAAAACATGAAAGAAGGAGGAGGCTGTGTTTTGACGATAGAATAGAATACTCTTTATTATGTACACCATATAAATTACAGACATAAATATAGAAACTGTACAAAGAGTGACACAATGGGCGGTCTTATCGCTAAGAGCGATCTTTTAAAGACAACCTTAGGATGGATTTAAAAAGTACTACCTACATTATTTGTCTGTCCTTCCCGGACAGAGAAATAATGTAGGTAGTACGCGATGTAGCATTTACATAATACAATAAATACATACATATAGTATATTATACTAATCTGAATAAATATATACACATACATATAAATATATCCATATAATAGTAAACATGAAACAGGAGCAGAGAAAATAATATAATGATGATGACGATCAATAAGATCTGTAAACTTTTTATAGGTTTGCTCGATTTTATCGATTGCCACTGTCACATAATAACAATCGATACATCAAGGTTAAAATTGAGCATCACTTGTTGATTTATCGACGAAAAGACGATTCACAGTGGCGTCCGAAAAAAAAAACGATGTCTGTTGCTTACACATTTAGGTAGGTACTCGATTTTGTTTGATCACACGTATCGATCTTCGAAAATCGAGCAAACCTTCTAGCCTCATTTAATTGATTTTGTTTCATCACAAATATTGATCGTCAAAAGTGATGTAGGTACTTAAATATGCTTTGACAAGCAATGATTATCGAAAGATGGCGTTGGTGATCATCGGCTTAGGCACTGCGAAGACTTTTAAAGAACACTAACTCCTCACCCATCCTTTTGAAAAACAGCTGCGTGGAAGAAATCGTAACTTTATGTAATCCCTATGGAGGCAATCTCTGTCTTCTATTTAGGTGAAGTCAAAGAGACTTATTGACAAGAAACTCTTTTTTTTCGACGAAAAGTTGCTAGAAGCCAGAAGTTTTTTCTGTTTCATTTATTTTATAAACACACTGCCACTGGGAATCAAACAATATGTCATGTCACATATTTTCGATTTTAGAAAACGTGTGGGCAATTATTGACTGGTTCGTAAGGTCGTCAAAAATACCATTGCATTTTTGACGACCTTACTAACCAACCCATAATTATGTATATCCCAAGCTGGCAGTAGACCGACCGTGCTAGATTTGCGATAATTTCATAAATATGTGGCACCCAACCGTCTAACTGACTTGTTTGCCCATAGCGATTATGAGCTTTGGAATAGTTCCGTGTTAGTGAATCATGGAAACGCTACGGTTGATTACTTTCGAACAAGAATATTTTTCACATATCAGCAGAATTATTTAATGATATTTAAATACAAACTTAAAATCTCACTTGCAAATCCTATGAATACTGGGTCATTTTTATAATTAATTGTGTAAAAATACATGCGGCAGCAAGTTTATTGGTAGGCCCGGGTGTGAAGCGGGGGCGCGGGCGGCGGAAGGGGGGAGGGCGGTCACGGTCGAGGACGCGGCCTTGACATGAACCGCGCAGCCTCCGCGCGCTCCCCCTTCTCTCCCCTACCAAGTATCTTGGCAGTCGGCGTAATGGGGAACTAAATTGAAATGTACTGAATTTGACTATTGTTGGACATTCGCCTTAGCAAGTAGCGCCACCTTGAACCGCACAGACATGTTGGACATCTTAAGCACGCTCAATTTCTGAGGATATAAATGTAGGAAATACAATTGTTGTATACTATAGGAATACGTCTACGGAATCACTTCTTACATAAATGATTTTGTAAGCTTTTGCCATTACAGACTAAACTTTTTATAGCGTTTTCCTAACGTTATGAAAAGCTTTTCAGAAATCGTGAGTAGGATGTTTTCATAAGAACCACATTACAGGATTAGTTTTCTTGTCCCGTTCCCCAAGTTATCATACTTTAGGAACATAATGAAAAAATACTGTAAAAATATGTTTCCCATTTCAATTCAACGCAAGTTTTTGTTTAAGTATCAGCTTTAGTTAATTACATTTTAATTCAACTCAAACTCAAAGCATTTATTTCAATAAACCTAAACAAGTTCATGTTTTTGATCAAAAAACTGGATTTTCTCAGGTTTATGAAAACATAAAGTAATAATTTTGTCTTCTTCCGGTACTTGATCAAAAGCCTAGGTTTTTAATGAAAAACCCGATTTTGTTATAAACCTACGACATATACACGGTACATATGTCGCAGGTTTTTCATAAAATTAGGTTTGTCAAAATCACGGGTTTGCTTGGTTTTATGACAAATAAATCTATTTAAATGAAACAAATAAAACAATCCATCATCATTTGCAACTTAGTAGAAAGAGAACAATTATTTATTTATCAAAATTTTACATCCATGATCCAATCGATATTCTCCTCCTTCAATCCAATTATGAAATGAAATGTTTCAATGTCTAAGTCTTGAGTTGAGCTACACGATTTCTGACAAATGCATGCACTGACTAGACAGGTCCTCTCAATCTGTGTGGTTCTTTCCTCAAAAGACCATCTCAGATATCGACCTACATGGTCTTCATATAACCTGACCAAGATTATGTCTGGACTTTAAAAGAGAAATTGATACTCTATTTATTTAATTAATTCTAATTTATTTAATTAAATAAATTCCGACATTGCTGTCCTTCAAGTACGCGTGTACAGAGTGTTTCTTTAACGTATCAATTTACGATTTTTAGTGAATATTTTAATATAAAAAAAAATAAAAACATTTATTTTCGAATGGTAATATTTTTTTAGCATGTATGGATGCTATACTATTGCGGGTTAACGGGAACGCCCTCTGTTAGTTAACATACTGTATATACAAATAAATTTGAGTGTCTGTTTGTAATGAGGCACATTCAGCCGATCTATTTTACATAACACTTTTAATACATAGGTATAAGACGTATTGCTGAGGTGTTTGTAAGAATCATAAAAGGATAACATTATATGAATCATAATATGGCGAAGACAGTGCGTATTTTTCTTTTTTCGCTGCACTACGTAGGTATAATTAAAGAGATTGGGATTGGATTGAGTGGTATTTTAGCCCAGACAAAAAAAAATATTGAAAAATCCTTCACCAATGGGATTTGATACGATTAACTTAACAGGGGGCCTAAAAAGGCCACTTTGGCAGAATCATAAAAGGATAACATTATGAATCATAATGGACAGTTAACAAGGATTTTTCCGTTATTTTTATTTGTCTGTGCTAAAATACCAATCAATCCAATCCAAATGCAATCCCAATCTCTTTAATTATACCTACGCAGTGCAGCGAAAAAAAGAAAAACACGGACTGCCTTCGCCATAACGTTATCCTTTTATGATTCTGTCAAAGTGGCCTTTTTAGGCTCCCTGTTGACTGTCTATTATGATTCATAACGTTATCCTTTTATGATTCTGTCAAAGTGGCCTTTTTAGGCTCCCTGTTGACTGTCTATTATGATTCATAACGTTATCCTTTTATGATTCTGTCAAAGTGGCCTTTTTAGGCTCCCTGTTGACTGTCTATTATGATTCATAATGTTATCCTTTTATGATTCTGCCAAAGTGGCCTTTTTAGGCCGCCTGAGCTTTCTAATTTATAGTGTTATTAACTGTATACGTAGCAGAAGCTTAATCGCTGAAATTAAGTACAACATTATGTTTAAAATCTTTCACTCTGTTTTCAGGATGCAAATAAGTAGGTAAGTTTTCTCTTTTTGTTTGTTTTTAGTGTTTTCTCTGTGCGACCAAGAAAATGATTGTTTCCTAGTAGTCGCATATTTTTTAAATTTCTTCGACATTGAATACCTCAAAAGAAGAAGGGTGAAACTCAAATTCAATAAAAAAACCGAACTTAAAGCTCTGTTTCAAAAACATAATATTAAATAACATTAACCAACTACTCCTCAGTGACACGTTCATCAAATTAACTCATTATTAATGAATTACAATTACTAACCGCGTGTCAATTAAACCTTTGTTGTTTTTAACCGTCCCAATAACCTTGGCAGTGCTTACGGAGTTCAAGGTTGATATCGTCAGGTCACGTAATTGCTATAGATCGTAGTCAGCAGACGACAAAGCAAGTTTTAGTGTGGAATGGAACCAAAATAGCTAGAATTCTTCCAAGATTGTATTTGTGTTTAAATTCAAAGCTTTCTGTTAGTATTTAGGTAAGTGAAAGTTAAGGAAGGTTGTATAATTAAGTGTTTAATACCAAACAAAAACAGTTTGAGGTCACACAACACATACGACCATCAATCAATTGATCGAAACCTAAATATATGAAATTGTGCCTAATAATAAGGTCAATTCTGGTAATGCCATCTTGAAAATAATGAGCTTTGTTACATGAATAGCATAGATTAATATGATAATATTTACGAAGCCTACGTAACAATATATAATGTTGGAGTTTGTGGACTAGACATGGCAGTGTTTTAAGATTCGAGTAAAACTGTTTAGAATCTGTCACTAAAATCTGTTCCGTCAAGGAGAAAAAGTCGTTGTGTATTTGTATTGTGTAATTTATTTATTTATTAAACTTTATGCACAAGTAAAAAACTGTACAAAGGCGGACTTAATGCCTTGGGCATTTTCTACCAGTCTACCTTAGGGTGATGCAGAAACAACTTTCAGTAGGTGCAATAGCAAAAAAACAAATAGGAAATATTTATAAGTAAAATATAAGAATAAATACATATATACATACATATAAAAAATATATGAAACAAAACAAAAGAAAAAGTTATGAGAGATAAACAAGGAAACCTACAACAACTTAATTCTGAGACGAATCTGCCAACTTCCTTGACTTCTGACAATTGTGGTGCTAACAAATGTATTCTATCCAAATAGAGTATAATTAGGACATTTATTCTGTTCACTCTTATTAGATTAGTTTTAAACTTTTAAGTACTTACTAACATCAATATGCATTCAGTAATAACTTCAGGTTTGTTAAGACTTGAAATTAGACATTGTTGGTAAAAGTTTAATAATGCTGCAAATGTTTAATGACCAACAAAGGATCATAGTATGTACAAATAAAATAAACATACAATTAAAAAGACTTCACATAAACGTATTATAAACGATTGCTCAGTACTTGAACCGTACAGCAATGGTTCAGGTACTATCAATCAAACCTCTGCGCGAATGACCTCAGGATGCCGTTGGAGTTAGCCCGAACCCTGCGCATCAGGTATGTACATCATTTTCGCTTAGTATGTCCTATAGAAACAGTTGAATAATACCTACCTACTTGTGTATTATTTTCAGACCGACCTGAAACTCTTCATACATTAAGTCGGTTAAAAAGGGGTAATAGTGTTGACGATATAGCGACGCTTCACTGCGGCTCTACGCTAATCTATTCACTGCCCTCTGACAAGTTTGGGCGGTTACAATTCCAGGTTTCTTTTATAAAATTTTCCTTCATGGTTAGTGCTGTCTTGAATTGGCTATGATAAAACAAATTACTTAAATGAGATTGAAATTGTCATCTTACTGCGTGTATTTTTTTTATATACAGAAATAAAAAGTTGCCTATGTCCTTTTCCGGGTCAACAGAGTTGCTATCGCATTTATAATATTATCATAGATGTGGATTGGACACACCATGTTGTGTCTGATGTTCAAAATGCCTTAACCTAATCATACATATTTTTACTATAAAATAGTCCTTCACTAGCTTGTTCTTGTGCTGGGGGTCTAAAAAGGCCACTTTGGCAGAATCGTAAAAGGTTAACGTTATGAATCAAAATATGGCGAAGACAGTCCGTGTTTTTCTTTTTTTCGCTGCACTACGTAGTTATAATCAAAGAGATAGGGATTGGATTTGGATTGGACTGATTAGTATTTTAGCACAACAAAAAAAAAATAACTGAAAAATTCTTCATCAATGGGATTTGATTTGATTAACTTAACAGTTAACTGTCCATTACGATTCATAATGTTATCCTTTTATGATTCGCCAAAGTGGCCTTTTTAGGCCCCCAGTTCTGTGGTACTTGTCCGCGGAAGCGACGGAACACCACATCCTGTGGCCAGAAGTCTTCTTCCATGACGACGGGCAGATAACAATTCGCTACGCGCACGAGGCGTTCGTGATGCGCGGCGCACCACGAACACCTCTGAGTTGACGTCTTCTAGCGAACGTACTCCACGATGTCCTCCGCCTTAGTGGTGTAGTGTAGGCGGGAGATGTACCTACACCGGTATTACCTTACGTCCTCCCAGTACCCACGCATTTTCATTTGGACGTGAAAATGCACTGACGCTTCATACCATACGGTCTGAGCCTTTATTTTGGGCAGACTTTGCATAAACTAAGGCATTATGTGTGAGCAGACTTGAAATTATATTGCCGTTTCCGGATATACCTATTTTTATGTTTTGTGGAAGCATTAATTCGGATTGGCATACGAGACAAAGGTTTAATTTATCCAAATGGCGACGCTTTCGGACACAAAATGCAACGTTGCTGTAGTGTGAATACAATATTAAGTACTTAATTATTATGTTTATTATGAAACTTCTGAAAGAACAATTAAACTATGAATGGAACAAAGCTCTGAGGTACCTTTTCCTATTGCGTACCTACCTCAATCAATATTATCTATTGTTTCATTCTCCATTTGTAGGGTGCTTCCCTAACACAAGTAATGTCAATGCAGATGTCAAATGTCAAACTTAAACTTAAATGCAGAAAATGTCAGTGAATGCTCAACGGGATGAATCTAAATAAATACGCGAGCCTACTGGCTAACTTATTGTAATAAATATATTTCAAAACCCATGTACGTGCACCGTACACCATTCTCCATCTGAAAACCTACCTACTTTTATTAGAAGTCTGCAGGAATCTGCTGCTGCTGTCAAATCTTTTGTCAACTGTTGTGTTTGGTCGACATGAACGATTAAATATCATAACATGAGATTTGGCAACCGATTCACTGAATCGGTAAGTCTTATAGCTGATTGCGAAAAACTTCAGTATGAAGTTATATGACTTCTACTTTAAGTTTCACTGGTCAACCCATTACTGACTTGAAAGTTCATCATTTGAAATTGTCGCTTTTCTGCCTGGTCTGACCCTCGCAAAGTTAGTGTTGTTTAATAATTTATTTTGTGTTATGCTGTGCCGATCGAAGTCAAATGAAAGAAAGCATTCGTCAATAGGGAGCTTCTAATAAATCAAACAAATCGACAAAAAAAACTAATAGGATGAGTGTTTCATTGTCTCAAGTATGCGAGCGAGTAATCGTTTTCATTAGCTCAACGAACTGACGAGAGTGGAGAGAGACCGCCGATGGGAGCGTTGCAAAAAGCGTGGTGCGTGGCGCGCCGGATACGGGTTCCCGTTGGAGCGCGCGGCGCGGGCAGCGGAGGGGGCGCGGGGCACGGGAATGCATCGGGACGTTGACTGTCTGGGCCCTGCCTGCGTTATCTGCAGTTGCCCTTTCGTACGATGCACCGTAACCCTCCTTCCACCCTTAGTGTGGGGGCCACCAGACTACTGCAGCCCCCTCTATTCTAGAATTTGCCATTGACCTGAAATAAGAAAGTAAACATGTTTTGGTGGGGTCGATGAACTTTATTCGATATACAAATTAATCTTGTTAGCGATATTAGGAGCTTAATTATATTTGTGCTTCTTTTGTAATTATTATTGCTAACTAATCAAGGTAATAATCTGGCCTAGTAGGTAATATAAGTACTTACACGTGGCATCTTTAAAGATTGCTTTTGAAAGTAAGTAATCGATTAAACTATGAATTTCGCCATAAAACAGTGTATTAGTTGATAACACATTATACTAATTATGAGTAACAAGTTAAGTAAAGTTAACATTGGAAGTTATAATTACTGTAAGTACCACGTAGCTAGGCAGTGGTCGTTCGCAGGAGTCGAGGCCGCGTGATAGCGATAGCAGTAAGTAATGGCCGGCAAGCCTTGAACCTGCAGTGTAAGGACCTTCACAATGTCTCGTTTATTGTTTATTGAGCATTGTTATACGACCGGTTTATTTAAATACAGTTGTATTGATTGTTCTTAGATGTACTAGTTGGACTAGTTAGTACACATTCACATTGGTCATCGATGCCTGCTTTGTTTTGCTCTGATTTATAAAATTCACTGAAGGAATATGACGCAATTACAGAATAATTATTTTTACAAAAAATAATTTTAGTAGGAGTATTCGTCATAATTATCTTGTCTTTAGCTCTTTATCATTATATTTTTGTTTTTATCTTATGTTTAGGGTCGACGCCAGCGTGTCTTCTTCTTCCATACGTCTCTATTAGTCCTCAGCTCAGTATCAGTAGTCACCCCCTTTGTAGCCATATAATTTTTTTCATCACACTTCTTCGTAAAGTGGCTCTTATTGAACCGCTTAACACTATAAAGTAGTGTATTAAAAACGCGTGCTTTTTCTTTATGTTATTTATTATATTCCACTATTATAATATTGTAGCGGTATGTATAACGCAACGCCACATGAGAACAACGCGTCATACTGACATCACGCAAAATCCTGCATCTCGCAGCTCTAACTAGCACAGATATTTATAGATATTATATAGATAGACACAAATCATTGGGCAGTTGCCCGTCACACACAACACCCGTCTGTCCGGAGGAAACCTCCCTTTTCTATAGAGTTTGAGTGAACTTTACACCCTGTTCCTCATACCTCTATAATGTTATGCGATAACGCCACAGATAACTATTTACTAGTCGTCTAATCTCATCAAAGAGTCGCAAATCATATTTTGATCAAGATACAACCTGATACTGACCTGCAAATTACAAAAAACGTAAGAAAATTTTAATTTCGCGATCTACCACTGCGCTTTCACCTTAAATTGTCCGTGCTCCCTTCCGAAACCAAACGGAAAAGACCCTGACTGGCGTTCTATTATTGCGGATTCTTACTAAACTAATGTATATTTCTCTATGCCAATAGTACTTTCGAATTCCATACTAACTAAACTACAATTTGACATACGACACACTACTATCAGTCTAAACCACTGACCTGTATTATACATGTATGATAGAGGTCAACTGTCTAAACCAGGGATGCACAGACCGCAAAATATAATAAACACAAAATAATGTTTAGACTCTAAACATTATTTTGTGTTTATTATATTTTTTTTATAGGCTGTTTAGCGGTCTGCTGTCAGTGCTTTTATTTACACTTGCGCGCGCATCGCTAGTGCTGGCTACCGCGGCGAGCGGGAAAACGAAACCAGCGCACCATTTTCCATACAAGTTAATATTTAGCAATACAAGTCTGTTTTTTTCCTCGCAAGTGTGTTGAAAAACGTCGTATGAAGCGCGTATGCATTGATCATAGCACACAAATGTATCATAATGTAGTATTACATAGTCCGTCCATTGAGTTAGTAGGACTATTAAAATATTGTATTAAATCTTATCTTTATCTAAATATATAGATATAAAACTCATTATTGCATACCAAATAAAAGAGAAATGTTACCTTACAGAAAACTAGTATGTATTACTTTTCATAAATGTAATTATCTAGCACGTATTACGTCATTATCGAAATCAAAATGGCATCTTTCAAGAATGTATCAGTTGCATGCAACAATGACTGACAGTTCTAGTTTCTAATGAAAACAAATCCACTTCAGAATCATCTGAGGGGCAATTCTCGTAATTTTAAGAACGCTCACAGTCTGGGGGCCTAAAAAGGCCACTGGCAGAATCATAAAAGGATAACATTATGAATGATAATAATATGGCGAAGACAGTCCGTGTTTTTCTTTTTTTCGCTGCACTACGTAGATATAATCAAAGAGGATTTGGATTGGATTGATTGGTATTTTAGCACAGACAAAAAAAATAACTGAAAAATCCTTCTCCAATGGGATTTGATACGATTAACTTAACAGTTAATTGTCCATTATAATTCATAAAGTTATCCTTTTTTGATTCTGCCAAAATTGCCTTGCCATTTTGACAAGTTTTTGACATTTGTTTTCGTTGAGATGAGACTGCGACTAGATTTTGAACGTTTTAAATTATGAGAATTGGCCTCCTGTTACTTGTGATGGATCAAAAGTCGCAGAAACCAATAAGTTTTAAATAAGCAGAGTCACCAACGTAAATGTGTTGGCAAATATCGCGAAACGTTTTAATAGAAGTGCCTGAAATCATAATTAATCGCTTCTTCGTGTGTACATTTCAACATAAAATTCTTCTTAGTGTGTTTGTTGGTAATCTAAATTGAGTCGGCTTAGAATTTAATTTAATTTTTATTTATTTATAAAGGTACACCGATAGCTTCTGAATTTGGCTAATAAAATTAATGGCTATATTTTTTTTTACTTATCCTTTACGAGATTACAAAATTATTATAGGAATATTTCTGTATCAAGACGGACTAGACTTCAATTGTTAGTTAGCTTTTACCAATATAACTAACTTACTCATTAAATGAACAGTTATGATCGAAAAACAGATACAGCATTGCAAAGTATCCACCCTAAGGGCTACTGCGTTCAATGGCCCACGCTGCCAACTCTAACGTTCATTGCTCCGTTTGAATCCAAGACGTCCTTCAAAGTATGTAGTTAGAAATTAGAAAATATATGAAAATTCATCGAAATCGCCCAATCATTAGATTTTTAAAAGATTTTTCAAGAGCTTTGTACCTTAAGACATAAAGAAGTCTCAAGGTTATCATGGCGGTAAAGCCTTTATTTTGGTTTTCACGCAATAAACTTTCATTTAGTAGAAAGTGAATGCAGTAAATATAGATACATATTATAATCTAGAAAAGTTGTCTTTGACTTGGGTTGACTATACCTAATGAACACATTTCAAGGACTTCGGATTTTTGCCCCTAAACTGAGGTGGAAACACGCCAACAAACTTTATTTAGGCGTTTATTTTACGCAATCTGTAAATCGAATATAAATAAATCAAACATAAAGTATATTATTATTACGTAGTTCTTATTTTTTATGAGTATAGGAGTACCTACCAAAGTAGCTACGGTATCCATTTCATAAATGCATGTATTAACCCAAGAAGACCACTTCCTGCTAAGAAACACGCCCTAGATTTTGATATTCTTTTTGCGTAAATTGTTTATTCGATAACCCAACATAGTTACAAAGTGCTCAAAGCACGGTTTATTAAATTTTTTGTGCGGTTGCATCCATTCCTGGCGATGGCCAAACTTTTGTAAAGGGATTACTGAGGGCCGAGCGACCTTGGGCACCGTGTCCTCGGTCCGTGTCAACGACAGTCTTCGCTGTCGTTCGGCCTCGGCGTGTGCTGAATACCACCCCCCTCATCCCTTCACCCTTCTACCTGCCCACAACCGATTTCCAAAAATTTCATGAACGTCAAGTAAATACCTATAAGTCCATTCTTTTATTACAGTTGAGTCAGACTAGTTTCAGTTCGTAAAATAACTAGACCTAGTTCTATAAATGATTGCTTAAGGCACCTGAAACCGTTAGTATTTGTCAACCCAGGCGCAATTGATTTTGAAATATTAATTTTTGTTTTAGTTTTCTTTTGTTTTTAATTTTCCATTATATTGTATCAGATAATATCGCAATTAAGGGGCCGGCGGAGCATGCGTAGTTCATACGAATGTAAGACCAAAATAATTTAGTATTTATTCTGATTGGATTACAGAATATCTAGGTTCCCAAATATATATTTTTAAAAGACACTGATATAAGGACGAGATATGAGGAATTTCAAGTTTCTATAGAAAACCTATTTTTTTCATAAAATCCAATCGGAATAAATAAATATCCAATCGGAATAAATAAACACTACCTTAAGAATATGTATGATTCACAAATTAATTATTTTGGTATTACGTTTGTATGACCAACGCATGCTACGCCGGGCCCCTTAACCCTTCTCGCTAAACATTTAGGCTTTACCCAAAGCGTGCCACATAGCCTATTTGTTCGAGATTTGTGCGTGAGATACGGCATTTTACGAAATAATAGGGCAATGTTTATTTACGAAGTGGTAATATAGTTGAGGTAGTGGTGCAGGGTTGAGTGCGATGGCCGGGGGTAGTGAATCCGAGGGCGTCGACTGGCACCCAGAGCCCGACATTGAGGTACCCTCACGAGGGCATTCCACCGCTGCACTCCTCAAGGTTCCAAGCTTTAAATATATCAAATTATTTAAACAGATCAACCAAAAATAACTGCACTGAACAACATTGGTGCTTTATAATAAATTGATAGTCATCGCGAATCATAGACGATAATCTTGTGATTTAAATCTTTTCTCAAGAAGTGGTTGTTGAACTATTTTGAGTGACAGAGAAATATAACATTTTTTTCAAAGTATTCGCCAATTTATTTTGTCTAGAACTGGGGACCTAAAAAGGCCACTTTGGCAGAATCATAAAAGGATAACATTATGAATCATAATGGACAGTTAACTGTTAAGTTAATCGTATCAAATCCCATTGGTGAAGGAATATTCAGTTATTTTTTTTGTCTGTTTTGTTTGTCTAAAATACCAATCAATCCGATCCAAATCCAATCCCAATCTCTTTGATTATACCTACGTAGTGTAGCGAAAAAAAAGAAAAACACGGACTGTCTTCGCAATATTATGATTCATAATGTTATCATTTTATGATTCTGCCAAAGTGGCCTTTTTAGGCCCCCGGGTCAACTGTAAATTTTTTTTACGAAAATGTGAAGGGGTGGAGTCGAGTAAATTAGTGCAATGGACCTGTTATGTCTGGGAGAAGAAATACATGTCTCGACGTTGCATATTGATCGGGGACCGCGACGCCGCCGCCGCCGGCTGCCGCTGCAAGCCGCATTCACACCGACGCTATGCATGCCATGCTCAACGGGAATTAATTGGAGCACTAATCATTATCACGCTATCACTTTTATTTTGTAGCTAAATAAGTGAAGCATCCTGTGGGAATAATTTGTTGTCAATTAAACTCTCTCATTTTGATCCGTAGCAAAATGTATTTGCTTAAATATTTACTTTTCGAAAATGAGCAAACAGTCTGTACAATAAGATTATTCATCTTAATTAGACAATCCTACTAATATTATAAATGTGAAAGTTAATTGTGAAGATATTTGGATGTTTGTTAGTCAATCACGCGTAAACCGTTGAGCAGATTTGGATAAAAATTGGCACATAGATAGACCATTTCCTGGATTAACACATAGGATACTTTTTATCCCGATATTCCTACAGAGTCGAAACCGCGGGGCGTTGCTAGTAATACAATAAATGACTACCTGTGTACTACCATCAATTAATTAATTTACAGTCATAGTAAGCGCAGCAAATAAATATTTACCTGCTTACTGTGCCAAGTGATTATGGTATTGTTGTGAATATTTAGAGGTAAAAAGATCTAAAACAATTCAATGAGTGAAGGCTCTTCACAACACTTCCTCCTTTAACACTGTTATCTTTAAAGTTGACACGTTGTCCTACACGTGGGTTCTAGCGACTCGGCAATGCATCTAACCTTGATATTGCTTTGTGTTTGGCACAAAATTGCGTAAAGATAATCTTATCTTTACGCAATTTTGTGTGAAAAAGATTGTATTATACAGTAGATAACCAAAAATCTATATATTTTTGGTTATCTGCATAACACAATCTTTTATTAGTAATAATTTCGACCCAGCCGTACCAGACCCAGTCAGCGTAGCAACAGCGTAGATCCCGCCGTAGAGGCGGCGTAGCAGCAGCGTAGACCCGGCCGTAGAGGCGGCGTAGCAGCAGCTGTAGAGGCTGTAGAGGCGGCTTAGCAGCAACGTAGAGACGCCGCCGTAGAGGCGGTGTATTACAAGCGTGACCCCGCCGTAGAGGCGGTGTAGCACAAGCGTAGATCCTACCATAAAAGTGGTGTAGCACAAGCGTAGACCCAGCCATAGAGGCAGCGTAGCGGCAGCGTAGACCCCACCGTATAGGCGGTGTAGCACAAGCGTAGATTCCGCTGTAGAGGTGGTGTAGCACAAGCGTAGACCCCACCGTAGAGGTGGTGTAGCACAAGCGTAGACCCCGCCGTAGAGGTAGAGCGGTGGCAAATGTCACATGTCTTCGATTTTTTTTTGTTTTAGGAAATGCCAGTTTTCTCACGATGTTTCCTTAACCGTTTTGAGAGCAGCGGAGATTAAATAAATTAATGGTGACGCCTCTCTAGACACTCCTCAAAGAGGGGTCTTATCGCCACTGTCGTGGCGTGCTGTGCGCTGAGTTGCGACAGTCGCTCTTTCCTAGCCGCCATGAGATCGCGCCAGAGGTCCGTCCGCTCAGCCGCGATTTGCCGCGGAAGCGGAGTTTCCCCACGGGCGTAGTGCCTGCGCGCGCCACTCATACCTGCAGGCGCGCGAGGACTATCGCCTCCAGATCCCATGGCGGCAATCCGGCAAGGAGTGCCTGCCTGCCTGGGTTCGAACTCCCGACCTACGACACGCAACTCATAGGCCGTTACTACCACTGGGCCACCATTGCTCTTATATCGGAAAAATAGTTACTTTGAAAATCCTGAAAGTATTTGTTGCAGGTTTAGTGCCCGTTCACTAAATATTATCTTTATGATAATAGCGCACTGTCGGTCTTCCAACTCTCTTCGCTGAGCCTTGAAAATACAACAAAGCGCTTTTATTTAGGCATTACATTTAGGTGTCACCTAGTGTTAGTGAAAACGGGATTGGGAAACACTCCTTCACAAAAATATCAAGTGTAAAAGTCGAGAATTGTTTCATAGTCGGAATGGCTGTTCTCTGCCGTACAGGTTGGAGTGTGGCGTGAGGCAGGGGGGCTTAACCTCTCCAAATCTTTTTGACTTATATATGAATGCATTGATCGAGGGACTCAGCAGTGCGCATGTGGGCTGTTTTGTGGATGGGTTGTGTTTTAATAACATCAGCTACGCAGATGATATGGTGCTGTTGGCTCCCTCGGTCAGTGCACTCAGAAAACTTTAAAAATCTGTGAGAACTATGCTGCCGATCATGGGTTGCTGTATAATGTGAAGAAGTCCGAACTCATGGTCTTTGAGGCTGTTGGCAAGAAATGTCCAGTAAATGTGCCACCTATAAAAATTAACGATGTCCCGATTCGTCGGGTACATCAGTTTAAATATTTGGGACATTTGATTGCTGACAGCCTTAAAGATGATGCTGATGTTGAACGGGAACGCAGGGCATTGGCGGTACGGGCGAACATGTTGGCACGTAGGTTCGCTCGATGTATGGTTGGTTATGTTCAACAGTATGGTTTCACCAAAGGACGTTGTACGACCGACGCTGGTGTAACTTTATTAAAACACATTTTTAACGCGTGGGAAGAGGCCCAAGACGCCATAGGAATCTTCTGTGACCTCTCCAAGGCATTTGATTGCGTCGATCACGAAACCTTGCTTTTGAAACTTGAGCATTACGGACTTGGAAAACTTGCGCTCAGTTTAGTTAGTTCTTATTTAAATGATAGACAACAGCAAGTTCAAATAAATGGTGTCAATTCGAATGGTTTAACAGTAAAAATGGGTGTGCCACAAGGCTCGATATTGGGTCCTTTCCTCTTTTTAGTGTATGTTAATGATCTACTCCATTTATTAAAAAATCAACCACAAATGGTGTTATTTGCTGATGACACTTCCTTAATTTTTAAGGTAAATAGACGTGCTACAAATTTTGACGACGTAAATAACGCCCTACTGCAGGTCCAAAATTGGTTCACTGCTAATAATTTAGTATTAAATGGGAAAAAAACTAAGTGCATAAGATTTTCTTTACCAAATGTCAAGAGTAGTGATTGTGAGATAATATTGAATCAAGAGAAACTAGAATTCGTCGATGAAACTGTTTTCCTAGGGATCACGCTCGACTCAAGGCTACAATGGGGTCCTCATTTAACATCTCTTGCAGGACGGCTAAGTTCAGCAGCTTATGCTGTCAGAAAAATCCGTCAATTTACTGATGTAGATACCGCGAGACTAGTCTACTTTAGTTACTTTCATAGTATCATGTCTTACGGTATTTTACTTTGGGGACGGGCTGCAGACATCGATTCTATTTTTATTCTGCAGAAAAGAGCTATCAGAGCCATTTATATTCTCCGCAGGCGCGATTCTCTAAGGGAACTGTTTAAGGAAATTAACATCATGACGGTGCCTTGTCAATATATCTACGAAAATATCATGTATGTAAGAAAAAACTTACATCTTTTTGGTAAAAGAGGTGAAAGACATAATTATAGTACTAGAAATAGGGACCTATTAGTTCAACCAGGTTTCAGACTGGCTAAAGTAGACTCATCTTTTATGGGGTACTGTTTAAAATGTTATAATAAAATACCTCCCCACATTCTTGAAATGAATGAGACGAAATTCAAGTCTTGTATAAAACGCACACTATGCAGTCAGGCATATTATAAGTTAGGGGATTACATCGCTGATAAAAATGCCTGGCTCAAGGCTGGTTATGCTCCACAACCACAACTAATTGATTAACACTTGAAGATTCTGTTGGAGCTGCTGAAGATTGTAAGACTATCTTTGCATTGTATAAACTCAATTTCCTTTGTATTGTATAATTGCATAGCACAGATGTGAGTTCTATGTATATACTATACACTATGTACCATTTACCGGGTAATGTGTCTTTCATTGACTTGAATGTGCCCTGGCGGCTGATAGTATGTCATGCTCACACAAATGTCTCGCTGACGGTGGCGTGTGTGTTGGATCATTTAGCTCCCTTCAAAATGGTTGAGCTGAATGGTGCCGATCTATGCGTCATGTTCGTGAACGGGCGCCGTCAGTTGGGGCTGGTCATATCACTTAGCTGCCTCGGCATATTTTTAATTATTTTAATATTGAATTGTTGTTTTCTTACCATTTGTTGTACTCTGGACACTTTTAACGCGTACATCTTTTGTACATCGTTCTCACA
Source organism: Luperina testacea (assembly GCA_927399505.1). Taxonomy (NCBI): domain Eukaryota; kingdom Metazoa; phylum Arthropoda; class Insecta; order Lepidoptera; family Noctuidae; genus Luperina; species Luperina testacea. The sequence goes on from OV656758.1 coordinate 12,330,544, forward strand.
TATAATTATAAATTCACATTATTGATGTAACTAATATTTTTGTACAACTATAATTTAAAAGAGTGTCCATGAAGTTTCTTGCCCGTTCTTCTCCATAGGTACCTACGCTTTGGAATGGGCAACTAGCTTCATATTTTCTGACTGACCGACTTTTTGACAATTCAAAAGTGCCTGTAAATGGTTTAATTGAAATAAATGTTTTGAGTTTGAGTTTGAGTTTGTACAGAAGCGGTCAAACATACGCTATTTAAAGCATACTGCACATCTCTGTACTCGAGCGCCCTATGGATCAGCTGTACCAAACGTGCCGTCAATGCGCTGCGCGTCCAATACAATAACGCCTTCAGGGCGCTGATGCGGCTGCCACGTTATTGCAGTGCATCAGAGATGTTTGCAAAAGCCCGAGTCGACAGCTTCTCAGCTGTCGTACGGAAGAAAAGTGCGTCTCTGCTCGCCAGATTGCGTGGCAGTAGCAACAGCCTCCTGAAGGTGATAGCGGACAGGCTTGATGAGAGCCCCATAATGGGACATCTCATTAAGACAACACTGTCTGTCGTAGTGTATAAGTATTAACATAGATCATAAGCCACATTGTTACTAACATACTAGGATATAAGTACTAACATAGGATATTTGTTACTAACATCTTTTTATGTATTTTTTTGTTTTTTTTTTTGTCAGTATGAATCTATTGTTGTCCGTGAAAATAAATTATTATTATTATAGTTAAATAATATTAATATTTGCAACTGTGATAAGATCTAATGGTTAGGTTGGTGATGCTTTGTAACAAGAACAGCACTTTCTTGCCTGTTCTTCTTTACAGGAACCCACTAGGCTACGGAAGGGGCAACTACCTTCATCTGTCTGACTAACCGACTCCTTGATAATTCAAAAAACACTTATTTAAATTCAACCATTTACAGGCTAAATGGTTTAATTTCAATAAGTGTTTTGAGTTTGAAACTGTAACCAGATTTGTTCAATGCAATGTTGGATTGGTCGGTGTGAGCGCAGTTCGGGGGCTCGCGGCAGTGAGCGCTCCATGGGTCACACGCGCATGCGTGAGCCGCTGCCGTCGCTGCCACCCGCATGTGCCCCATCGCGCCGTGTCCTGGTGCCCTTCCATGCCATCCAACTTTCACTCCCCAACACACTAAGCCATAAGAAGAAATTGATAAAACAAAGGAATTATTTTTATAAAATGTATATATTTACGTTTGATGGCAATGCTTATTCTTTAATGCTAAAATAAAATAATGTAACTAGCAGATAGCCTTAGCAATAATTGACGTGTCAAAAAATGTTTAACCTAAACCTAAAGTCACCTACGAAAACCTATAAATGAGTATTACACCTTCGCCCTAGGTCAATTTATATTTTGAATCGATCCAATCATTTTAATGTTCGTACGTGCTCATGACTGCGAAAGTAATCTACGTAAGTATAATGATTTATCGAAATCTAAGGAAGGTCATAAGGTCATAGATATATTGAATATCATCAATTTAATGCAAGAAATAAAAAACAAAGATATATATTTCACATAGAAACTCGATAAATAAGTAATATAATCTTTAAGGGGCTTACAGGACCTAAACACAAAAAAGCAAATTTTAGAAACAATAAAAGTATATGATCGACTACAGTAAACAAAATTAGAAAAATATATGATATTCTTCAGGATATATGCTAGGTAGATAGTGTGTTGAAAACATATTATAACTAATTTGATACGATAGAAAAAAATCATGAAGATACCTCTAAAAACTTTCTTTTTACAATAAAAACCATACTAATTAATATACATACAATCATTATGATTTTTTGTCAGATTATTCTACAAGCAACATACTAAAACACTAGTGTTTTATTTTTTTAGTCCAAATAATAGATTTTTTGTAAATAGATAATTGCTTCATATTTTGCAATAAATTACCAGTGTTGTGTCATCGCGCTTCTCTTTCTTTTCTATGCAGTCCGACAAAGACCGCGCTTTAGGTCATGTAGTCGTCTTAAACAAAATATTATAATTTTCAACATAATTAATTTCTGCTGCCCTACGAAATGAAGATGTCTTAGCATATTTATTTAGTGTCATTAACTTGAACATTAGAAAGTAATTATAATGTGGAGTCAGTAAGTTTACGATGCATGACAGTAGCTAGAGTTCAGTGAGTCTGTCGCCAAAATAGTCGTGAACGCTGAATCCGGCCGTGAGCCGCCGGTGGCAGTGACCTCGGCGCACCCTGCGACTGCACCGCACCCCCGCCATCCCCGCACTTCCCTCATCCCCGCACCACCCCGCACGCCTAATGCCGCTACACCCCAGCCACCCCCTGCCGCCCTCTCATGTTTATGTTTCAAAATTCTGTGTTAAATTGCAGAAAATTGAAATGTTTCTACATGCCTTGTTTTCTTTGTATAGCGAATGTCTGTGTCCTAGTTCACATGGATTTATTTCAGTTCTGGATCTTGATGCTTGTAGACTTTTTCATAAGATTTTCCTACTGAATTCTGATTTTTCAAGTACAAATCGATTACTAAATAGCTCATTAAGGGGCTTACATAACCTAAAGCGCGGTCACTCTCGGACTACATAGAAAAGAAAAGAAGCGCGATGAAACAACCCTGTGCAAAATATGAAGCAATTATTTAATTACAAAAATCTATTGCTTGGACTAACTAAAAAATTAAAACACTAGTGTTTTAGTATGTTGCTTGTAGATTAACCTGACAAAAATCAGAATGATTTTATGTATATTAGGATGGTTTTTATTGTAAAAAGAAAGTTTTTAGTGGTGATTTCATGATATTTTTCTATCGTATCAAATTAATAATAATAATAAGTTTATTGATCCAAAGATATACATACACACAGGTTGTATAGGAGTTACATGCTAAGACTTAATCAACTAACAATGGACACAAGATTCACACACAATTAGTTGTATTATGGTTTCAACACACTATCTATCTAGCATATATCCTGAAGAATATCATATATTTTTCTGATTTTGTTTACTGTAGTCGATCATATACTAATATTGTTTTTAAAACTTGCGTTTTTAGAGTTTAGATGCTGTAAGCCCCTTAAAAATGTTTATGAAACTTTTATTTTTAAATCTCAAGTGTAGGAATGGTGGAGGTCTACATTAAAAAAGCTGTAGTACCTTACAGCTTTTTTTATTAGAAAATAATTTTGTATTTACATTAAATCTCATTATCACAATTATCACCCTAAAAACCCATTGCTTCTCAGGGAACATCGGTTCGATCGCGAAAACGTATGTAAGACACTTTATCACATGGATGGTATGTGTTGTTACAAACGCAAGGGTTACTACATTGCTGCTCGTCCCTTTAACATAATTCCTTGAGCAGTTTTTAAAAAAACCTTAAGATGGACTTGCGTGGCATATTCTTTTGCAGGAGACACGAAAACCTTCGTAGCGTGGCTACGACCTATCTACGACACAGGTTGATTCACGTTTATTGCTGTGCATTTAAAAGGTTTGTATATACCTATCACTTGTAACAGACTAACTTACTAAACCACCGGCATCAGAACTGAATATGAATAACAATAGGATTTTTGTAAGGTTAGACCTTCTGAGGAGTTAGTATATATTCCTAGCACATGTACTACGAAATACAAGAGCATAATGAATTATTATATTGAATGCAGATAGCTCTCATAGAATATGCAAGATCATCTGAAATCTGAATGATACAAATTTCGATGGTATAGTACTTACCCATCTACAGCAAATTGAATAAGTTCAATGCAATGCTACATGGACGAGCTATTTGGTTGCTTGTATAAATGAAATTATTGTCTAAAAATAAGGAGCTGTCAAAATGTTAAGTTGAACAACATCAACCACAGGCCAACCTATGAACCACCGTTTAACAGAATATAAAAAGTGTTGTTCAATTTAAAGGATATTTGGTAATTATTTTGTGTTATTTCATATTTATTAAGAAATCTTAAATACAATAAAAACAATCAAACATTATTTTGATTGTATTAAGTAAATACAATCAAACATAATTTTTTTCTTCTTTTGAAAACAGTAGATCTAATCTAATAAAATATATAAAAATAACAAAAGTAAATCCTAACTTATCTAAGACTATACAGAAACTAAAAATAACATCGAAAAATTCATCCGCATCGCTGTCGACTGGTAAAAAAATAATTAAATCAAACATTAAAATATATATATATTTATACATATATTATATTATGTACAAGTATAGAAAGAAAAAAAGGGAAGAAATGATTGGGCATCAAAAAAATTGTCCGCATCGCTGTCAGTGGGAAAAGTGCCCAAGAAGCTGGCAGCGTTGCCACGTTGGATGACAATGCTTCTTTGACCTAAAAATGGGCCAGCCCTCTGGTAACGTGAAGAGTCAACCAACCGCATGGAGATGTCCTGAAATACTCGATAAGCACTCGGACCTCACGGCCTTAGTGTTTCAACTCCAAATGGCTCAAACATATAACTCCCAATAAGGTTGCTATATTTGCGCCATTTGAGGTTTTCTGCACCCGCAGCAGCCGCCCTAGCACAGCCCGCCGTGCTAGGGAGATGGGATGGTGCGACGGTTGCATCCCACACCAAAGGCCTACCCAAATTACAAGGCCATTCCGTCTTGCTTCTTCCCATCGTCGCGTGCCAAGCCTTTGGGTTCTAAAACAGCTAGCATCCCGGCAGAGACAAGAGCCTGATATCATTAATGGTGGCGTACCGTGCCAATCGACCAGCGCTCTTGCTGGAGGAAAGGTCATGGTGTCTGTCGGAGAAGGTCGACTGCTCCACCGCACTGATGGCGATGTGGTGCGTGCCACGCAAGGAGCGCTCAGATGCAGACTTGGATGGTGGGTAACACCACATTCTGGCTCGCTACAAGTCTAAAAGTGCCTGTAAATGTAAAAAAGAAAATTTGATTGATAGAAAACCTTGACGAGAGATCTGGATCCAGATCTTTCGTCAAGTTTTTCTATCAATAGAATTTTCTTTTTAACAACGTATAAGATAAGGAAAGTTCTTAAACTCAAACTCAAAGTATTTTTTTCAATTAAACCATTTACAGGCACTTTTGAACTGTCAAGAAGTCGGTCAGTCAGAAAATATGAAGGTAGTTGCCCATTCCAAAGCGTGGGTACTTATGGAGAAGAACGGGCAAGAAACTCCATGGACATTCTTTTTGACCGACTTTCAAAAAGGAATCTGATGAGAGGATCCTATGGAAACTCTCAAATTTTATAGGCAAACCTATAGCGATTTGGGTATTTTTAAAGTAACTTGAGCATTTGCTCTCGGAAATCATCATTTGGCAAAGTGGAGCTGATGATGAACACCACAGATGGCCATCGGAACTACCCAATGATAAATATTTCACGGGTTGCGATTCGATGACTTTAATATGGTTGCTATGCAATTTATGCTCGTCACATTGCGAATGGTGAAATGGAGCTGATGGTGAAATACCAGGAGAACTCCTCAACAATTAACGTCCCTGCATCGGGAAAAGCAATATTTTGTAAAAGGCGATGAGTAAGTTGACACTATGCCATTGTAACTTAGATAAATTATAAGCAGACCCACTAAAAAGCGAGAAATAAAAACTTTTTAACAAAAATAAAACCTACTTCCAAAAAAACTACAAAGTGAAAAATAACTTTTATTTCAGACCCCGTTTCAGTCCCTGTTGCAAAAAATATACATACTTGTATTTTTATTTCCTTCTTATTTGCAAAATAGTTGGGCCAACGTCATCTAAAACTATTCCAAATTTCAAGTTGATAGCATTTGTAGTTCTTGAGATATCCAGCTGTGACAGACAGACAGACTGAGTCTCACTATAAGGGTTCCGTTTCACCATTTTGGTACGGAACCCTATTAGAATCGATGTCTGCAGCTCGTCGCCAAAGTAAAATAACCTAACCTAACCTAACATGATACTATAAAAGTAACTAAAATAGACTAGACTCGCGGTATCTACGAGTACATTAGTAAATTGACGGATTTTACTGACAGCACAAGCTGCTTTACTTAGCCGTCCTGCAAGAGATGTTAAATGTCCTCATTTAATATCTCTTGCAGGACGGCTAAGTTAGCCCCGTTGTAGCTTTGAGTCGAGCGTGATCCCTAGGAAAACAGTTTTATCGTCGAATTCTAGTTTCTCTTGATTCAATATTATCTCACAATCACTACCCTTGACATTTGGTAAAGAAAATCTTATGCACTTAGTTTCTTTTTTCCATTTCATACTAAATTATTAGCAGTGAACCAATTTATTAAAAATTTAATTTGTCGTCAAAATTTGTAGCACGTCTATTTACTTTAAAAATTAAGGAAGTGTCATCAGCAAATAACACCATTTGTGGTTGATTTTGTAATAAATGGAGTAGATCATTAATATACACTAAAAAGAGGAAAGGACCCAGTATCGAGCCTTGTGGCATATCCATTTTACTTTTAAACCATGTGAATGGACATCATTTTAGAAACAAATAGAAAGTAATAGATGCATACCTGGAGGTACTTACTGAGTGTACAATCAACAGAGCATCATGCTGTATCAGCCTCACTAAGGCCCTATCGTGCACGTCATGAAGATGATAAAAAAATCGTGTATTATCGCAAATCGGTGATAAAAAACTGTTCTAAAAGCACATAATAGTTTTAGTCGCGTCCAGTTGGTGTGCTATCTACAAGATGGTTATCAGTCGTTATCAGCGAGCGTGCTCGTTTGTTCAGCGAGCATCGATCGAGCACACTGTATCACTTCTTGCCTTCGCGGAAGTGATAATAGCTGTTACGTCTTATCTCTCGAAATTAACACGGACCGGGTTAATTTAAGGTACTATTGAAATTCGGAAATGTGTCATGAAAGAATGGTGGAAGAGCACGAGCATTAACTAATATTATGTCATACATATATACTCGTAACGGATAATCAGAAGCCCCAAAGTCTGACAACCAGTCTTACCAAGGGATATCGTGTTACCCAGTTAGGGTTGTGGAAGTCAGATGGGCCGTCGCTCCATGTAAAATACTGGTATTCAGCTGCATCCGGTAAGACTGGAAGCCGACCCCAACGTAGTTAGGAAAAGGTTAGGCAGATTGATTGATACGACAACGGAAATTAGTCGTTTTACTCAAGGAATTTGCATAAATATGATAATATGATAAGTTATATCCAATTGTGAAAACAATTCGGTGTAAAAAACTGAATGACACAAATTTTTAACAATATTCTTTATATTCATTGCCTATGAGATTTCAGGATTTTGTTTCTCTTGTTTATAATTGGTACAAAACTGGGTTTTTAAATAGAAAATGGTTATAAGTGATACTAATGTAGCCTTATATCGTTACGTATGATTAAATATTGTGTATAGAAAGATTTAGAAGCATGTTTAGTTTTTCGAGAGGCGAAAACTGAGCGTTTTTAGATTTTTTTCATAAAAATAGCTTGTCAAAATAAATAAAAAGTATAAAATAATAAAATACTTGTTGGTGTTTTTAAATTTTACTTTACGAACGGAGGCCTACATACTACAAACTACATTCAGATAATGTTTATTTTTATTATGGGCTATAATAAAATTTCCCTAATAACACAATCAACTCAGCCTATTGCAGTCCACCGCCTCTCCCAGGCTGCGCCACAACACCCTATCCTCCGCCTTCCGCATCCAGTCCGTCCCAGCCAACTTCTTTAGGTCGTCCGTCCATCTAGCACACACACGCTTGTCGATACGCGGTCTCCAGCCCAGGACTCGTCTGCCCCACTGGCCATCGGTTGTTCGACAAACATGGCCAGCCCACTCCCACTTCAGTTTGCTTACTCTGCAAGCTATGTCGGTAACTCCGGTTCTTTCTCGGATGATTTCATGCCTCATTTTATCCTTTAAAGAGACTCCGAGCATTGCTCGCTCCATAGTTCGCTGAGCGACCTTGAACTTGTGGACCACCCCGACCGTCAGTGTCGCGGTTTCGGCACCATATGTCATGACGGGAAGGACGCACTGGCTGAAGACCTTAGTCTTCAAACACTGCGTATAGGCAACGATAAGACTTGAAGGAGTTTTACTTATGCTGCCCAACCCAACTGGATCCTTCTGTCGACTTCTTTCTCAAAGTTGTGTTTACCGAGCTTGATTACTTGCCCTGGGTAGACATAATCTTTCACAACTTCGAGAAGCAACCCTTCGATGTAGATTGGACTCGGCAAGACGCGCGAATTGTACACGACTTTCGTCTTTTCCAAATTCTTGCCGAGGCCAACCCACCGAGAGGCTCCATTTGGGCTGTGCAGCATTTGGTCTAGGTGTTCCAGGGTCTCTGCCATTATGACGGTGTCATCGGCAAATCGAAGAATAATTACCTAATAACTCAATAATCTATAATTCCATACATAATTAACTACTCAGGTAGGTACTGGTACGATTACACACGTTGAATAATTGAATGTTAGCCTCGTTGGTACTTACGTCACCATCCTCAAGTTCAAGGCTCATTCCATGCTCTCATCAGAGAGCATGGAATGAATCAAGTTAAAATAAATCATTATTTTAGGTGCCACCGTTCACGTACGTATTAAGTGTAATTTTACGGCTGGTTAATTGGATATGTATTAAATAATTAAATGGCTGTAAGGGCACGATATTTTTTTTGAGAGTGTGTTTACGATAAATTATTTGTAATTCAGTAAGGTGTATCGTGAGTGCAGTGCACTCGCGTAAAGGTCACAGTTAAGGTTAAAGTTGATGTCGGATGGGCGTTGCAGCGGCGGTGGCGGCGGCGCTGGGCGGGCGGTGCAGGACACCTGAGGGCGGGAGGGCGAGGGGCGCACGCTGCAGATTCACTTTCGTCCGACTGTGACCGCCCGCCACGCCAGTGAGAGAAAGTTGGCCGCGGCGAGCGAACGAGTCTCGCGTCGAGCGGCGCGCCGCGCACGCACGTAATCGCGCTCGAACTACGGCGCCCGGCCGATACACTTGCCCTTCAACTTCGTACGCGATCCACGTAAACAATGCGCTGAAATGTCCCATCTCTAAGAAGATTTCCGTATTGCATGTGAATTTACTTTCCATACTTTTGTGGAGTAATTGATAGTTTTATAGTAACCGGTATCTATCGAGACTATAATAGACAATTTAATAGTCGTAGTGACTTATCAGTATTTAAGGAACGATGCAGTGTTATCCTAAGTTATCCCCTAAGCGCGAGCCGATGGACATAGTATACGAGTCAGAGATGCTTCCTGGAGCGCGGAGGCTGGAGTTGCCGGCGCCCCCAGGCAAGGAGTTCCGCGCGCCCGTGCTGCTGGCGGCGCCCAGCATGGCGCCCGCACACTCGGTGATCCAGTGCATGCGCCCGCCGCCACCGCCACCGCCACCGCCTCCACCACGCCTCCACAAGCCGCCGTCCTTCGAGGAACCATCCAGCTCCATTCCAGATTTAGGTAAGTCATTCAATCATCAACATAAACTGTCGAAGTTACCATTAATTCTTATTAAGCCAAGACTACGCCGCAGCGTAGAGGTGCTACGAGACTACGAACAATAAGAAGTCAGATAGTTCAGTCAAAATAAAAATATTTTGACTCGATGCGTAAGTATATGTTATAGTATCTATTACTGGACCCAGTACCGTGTCAATTCATGTGACAGAATAATTTTATTTTGACATAAGTTCGCGTAACATTTTTGTTAAAAACGTACGTAAACCTAATGTATTTACGTGAATTAAAAGGAACTTTTTTTGTTTGTGCGTCAAAAAACTATTACCTTCACTTAGAAATATATAAATAGACATGATAAAAGCTACTATGATATGTTTTGTTTTCGGAATTACGGAAGTTTGTTTACTTTTTCATTCACCTTTGACCTTGGATAGGTACTTGAAAACAAATCCGTAGCGAGACACGCGTAAAATGTTTTATGTATACATATTTTTCAAGTTTAGGTTTTATAGCATCACCATAGTTCTATGCTACAATATACTATAATATAGACGAATTACTATGTGTGTAATATATTGACTCTTTTCCAAAGGGTACGTTCCTTAGTGGTACCAACTTGACGTGTTGGTGTTGTAAAAGATGCAACATAATATGTAAACGAACAGGGGGCCTAAAAAGGCCACTTTGGCAGAATCATAAAAGGATAACATTATGAATCATAATATGGCAAAACAGACCGTGTTTTTCTTTTTTCGCTGCACTACGTAGGTATAATCAAAGAGATTGGGATTGGATTGATTGGTATTTTAGCACAGACAAAAAAAAATAACTGAAAAGTCCTTCACCAATGGGATTTGATACGTTTAACTTAACAGTCCATTATGATTCATAATGTTATCCTTTTATAATTCTGCCAAAGTGGCCTTTAGGCCCTCTGATGTTCTGAAGGTTACCTAAATACCACTGGATCCTCTTTTCACAAAGCGAACAAAAACATTTTGTTTTTTTTTTTTGCATTATGGTGCTACTAGCTTCTGCCCGCGGCTTCAGTAATTTTTTTTGTCTATGCTAAAATACCAATCAATACATTCCAATTCAAATCCCAATCTCTTTGATTATACCTACGTAGTGCAGCGAAAAAAAGAAAAACACGGACTCTCTTCACCATATTATGATCCATAATGTATAACCTTTTATGATTCTGTGGCCTTTTTAGGCCCCCAGAATTACCTGGGCATTTAGCCTATAACTAATAATTGCGTATAATAATTTAACATCGCCTTGGCCGCTGTGAATTCATACTTCCTGCTTCGGAAAATTGTAACAGCGTACTACTGCCACACAGCAATTTCCGGGTGGTGACGACACGTCATGAAGGTCGCACTTATTAAATAAACGACACATATATTATTGCATTGATTAATTATAACGTAACGTAACGTACGGTTATCTAAACTATTCTAAAAAAACACAACCAAGGATGTGATTTATTTTTAATTTTTCCTCTACATAATCCTAGCGGGCAAAAGGATCAGAAGTATGAGAACTACGTTGTTTTTATAAATAGCGCCACATTTAATCGATCTTTCTTTGTAAGTAAACATTTTGCTATGATTTCTTATTGTTGATTTGTTGCGGATGATCGCAGATAATATTAAAAGCTTAACATCACTTATGAATATTGTTTACTTGTTATTCAGTACGTAACGTAACTTCGTGAGAAAATTTCAAACAATCTTCTATACTTAATCTTTTCCTAATTTATTAAACGGAAAACTTTGATAATTTTAAAAAGATGCGCAAACAATGTAAAAAATTATTAGACAGTAGGCTACTGCTGGCCAAATTCATGATAAAAAACTTGCTCACGTTTTCAGTTCTCCTCAGTAGTGATCCGTCATCTAAAAATACATTACTCTGAATCGCGTTCTCACGTTTTCGAAAGATTCCTACCTAGACACCCACAAGAAGTGGTTACTCGGTAATTACCACAGAACATTTTCATAAATGCTAGTAAACTGGAACACAACCTAAAGATTATTATACCTAGTAGGTATATTTTGTAAAAATCGATCTTCCATCAATACGCCCCGCCCCACAAAGAATATCTTCTATGATCTAGCGAAAGTAAAACTAATTGTCCATATAACATAATAATTATATAATTAAACCATTGATCAATTATGGTTTTCTATTAATTTGCCGTAGAGCAAGGTGGTGCCGTATTTATGAGGAAAAAATAATCAAATATAAAATCGCGACTCATTAATATACGCTTGAACTTGAACATATTCTTAAAAGTGCTCCTTTGTTCTGTTCTATATTATATACGTTCTATGTAAACACTGACATATATGGAAAATAATCGTGCTAACATTATTTTCGCGAATAAGATTAGATAAATATCGCAAGGTCACAGCTACGAACGTGTGCGGCGCGTCATTTGGTGTCATTAAGGTCACTGTGACATTGGACCGATAGCAGTAACAAAATAATAGCCGTATCTTATCTGGCAATGTCAGCGTCGCGGGCGCAGCAGGTGCGCGACCCCTGCACCCTACTTGTTTGTGAACCCTCTCTCGGACGCCCACTAAACGGTGTGACAGCAACCAGTCAGATGAGTCACGCGATATGCTTCGTGCTCCTTCAATGATTTATCACCTATGAGTGCCAAAGTGGAAATAATAATTTAGATGGTTTCAAATTAAATGGTGAAGGAACCCCAGAAAAGAGAGAAATGGAATTGAAAGGGCTTGCAAAAAACAAAAAATAGAATTACCAGATAAACAGCCAATGGTGTAGGTAATAATGATTTCCCGGTTTTCAGGGTTAGCTGAAGTATAATTATGCGCAGGTACGTGAATAATGTGTGTGCAAAGATTCAGCTATATAGCGCAAATGATGTGTTATCATATCGCCATAACCTTCTGAGTGAGCAAATTACTTCCTGCTGATTCTAGTTGTAGATATATATATCTCATTATTTATCAAGCATTATTATAATATTAGCACAGAATTTCGAACCAACGACAGCGTCATTTTTAACGACCCTGTTATTGGATCGATAATATTTCTTGAAGGACAGTTTACATATTCAGCGACACAAGCACTTGTTTAAAATCTTTCTGATTAAAATAATAATTATGAATCGTTATTCAAAGTACCATATAAAGTTACTTCTAATGAACCGGAAACGTTAGCGGAAACTGAATATATAATAGCGAAAAATAATCCAGGATCTTACTAGTTCCTTATAAAATATATCCCGGAAAACAATAAACTGAGCATGCGATTTGATTACTCTGCGCTATTATACCTACCATGTATAGATTTACATAAGTATGTACGCTATAAACGACTGAGTACATAGGGAAGTGCTGGCTCGCAACCTTGGCCGAGGTCGCGAAGCGTCACTCGCAACACTTATAAATTGTTTCATAACAACTCATTCGTGAATCCACTAATTGCTTAGTGCGGCGTTTTCCTAAAAGGCTTTTAGCTGTTGGTATGGAAACGTCTGAAATTGTGAAAGGTGTATTAATGTTTGGTGGTCTGCGCCCCCCTGGGTCCCGCACAGCGCGGGCGCGAAGCGCTGGCCTTCGCTTTGAACCTGTCCCGCGCCCGCTCCACCCTCGCTGCTGTGACCGAGCAGAGGTCATGGCCACACACATTTTCGAAGCACGTGCTCCATCAATTTTCAATTACTTACAAGTTCATGAAAGGTGTCGTGTCGCCTGTACACAATAGCTATTACAGCTTACTTCATGAAAAATATTTTAGATAACATTACACTAGCTTTGGCCTACAAACGACTGTAGATTTGGAATCAATAAACTAATACTTGTAAAGATTTCATTGAATGATAAATAACTACTTGCTTACAAACTTTTCTAAACGCTATGTTTTAGTAATATGAATTCTTTATGGATGGTCTCGATTCCTGTTTTGATTTGTACATACTTAAATATATGTTTCAAACACAGATATATTATATACTTACGTCAGTATGTTACGTATTTAATTCCAACTTTGGCACACATTCACCCACAAAAACAAAATGAAGCAGACAATATCAGAAAAAGAAAATATATTATACTTTTGTATTTGTTTGATTGTGCAAGTCCGAGAGTTGTATGAAGGTCATTGATAAGAAATCTGCAATATTATAAACGTTGTTTGAGGTGCCTTATGCCTTAACGTAATAAAAACATACGTAATCATAATAGGTACCTACACATAGTTCTTTGATTAATTGATTCATTTTTTGTTAAAATATCGTTTTTAAGGCTTCAAGGTGAAGTGACGGTAATCCTTCACTACAAAAATACAAGTACCTATAATGTTAGCATGACTAAACATACACACATCAGGGGGCCTAAAAAAGCCACTTTGGCAGGATCATAAATGGATAACATCGACGGGCGCAAAGTAAAAAGAGTCATCTACAAAACAGCTACTTTTCAGGAGAGCGCATAATAGGAAAAAATGCTCCCATTTTGTCAATTTTAAACCAAATTTATTGAAATTTTCATCATTGCTTCATTATTTAATAATATATCCACATGTATATTTCATTTCTTCTAATTATGTTTAAATTACGAGATATTGTAGTTGTCTGCATCTACATTGCGCTTAAAAATATGACAACTGTGTTAACTACCACTTGGTCGTTTCTACGTGGGAATTCAAATAGATCTTCTCGGTTCATAATATCGCATTGTCGTCTCGTTTTGCCCAAATTCACCAATAATTTACGTCTTTCCATGTCTATTGTGTTGAACCCAAACTGTTTACTAATATGATAACACTTTTACACACACTTATCACTTAGCAAACCAAAACAAACATAATTCGTGCCGGCCGACATAGAACATGTCATCTGACTGATGATGAAATATGACTGACCGCTGGTCCCCCGCGCGTCCCGCGTATAAACGGCCAGGCGGTAGTTATCCGCATCTACATCGTGCAATTTCACAAAACAGGCGTAGTTGTCTTCTTTTACGTGACAAAAGTACCAAAAATAAGGTGATATTTGTATTTTTGTTTTTGCTATGTTGTAGAACATGATATTTTAAGTTAGTTTTTACAAAAAACCAAAAATCTCAAAATTGCAGTTGTCTTTTTTTACTTTGCTCCCGTCGACATTATGAATCATAATAGACAGTTAACTGTTAAATTAATCGTATCAAATCCCATTGGTGAAGGATTTTTCAGTTATTTTTTTTTGTCTATGCTAAAATACCAATCAATCCAATCCAAATCCAATCCCAATCTCTTTGATAATACCTACGTAGTGCAGCGAAAAAAAAAAACATGGACTGTCTTCGCCATATTATGATTCATAATTCCGCCAAAGTGGCCTTTTTAGGGCCCCAGCTACCTACAGTAGTAAACAATGAAATTATAACAGCAGTACTTATCATTATATTATTCAATCGTAGGTATATTATCTTCGGTAAAATCTCTATATTGACAGATCATTGCATTTGGAGAATGATCACGTTTTAGCACACAAGAATGTGCATGCAAACATGTTTCATAGATTGAATTACATACACCATAGATACATTAAAATGATGTATGTAGAACAATAGTACCTATTCTCATTCGTTTTACATGACATTACAGTCCTAATACTAAAGTAAAATAAATATAAATCGTACCAACAGTTTGTCAAGGTGACTATGAAGTGGGTCCTCATTTGGCACTCGACCAATGGTGTACTCAGCCTTGTCCGTTCACATGACAGTAGTACAAAGTTAATTTACGTCTTTTGTGATTACATCTTCTTTAATAAATCATTAAAAAAGAAGATTGATTACGGAAACCGTACAAACTATGGTACATCCATTTCTTGACTTCCACCAAAAGTTACAAATTATAATATTTTAAACCATGTCTGTTCAATGAAAACTAAGAACGAATGTATTGTTTTATATTTTCATTCATCAAGTAAAGTAAAAAAATGCAACTTAAACATTTAAATTATATTATATTGCAGAATCACCTTTATCTAAGGATTAATTTCAGATTCAGTATTTTCAAATGTTTCTCGCTTTTTTTTGTAAAATATGTTCCAGTACCTAAGTGTTTATTGTAAGTAACCTACTAAAGTTTAGATGATGGCAATCAGTAAAAAACTGACAATAATAGAGATTTTACTTTGAGCAGGCATGTAGTTTTCTTACACGTAAAGATGGGTATATCCCACAGAATTTAAAATTTTGAACTTTTGTCGACTACTGTTGATGATTAGAAAATATAAAACAAAAAAAAAACTGAATTTAGTCATGTTAACGATAATGTGATGGACTGATGGTATGATAATGGTAGCTATCACAACTTCTGCACTAGAGCAAATTGTTGGCGGCATAATTCATCCTGTAAACTACGATGGTAAACACTCTCTCAAGGAAAAAACTGAAAGACGTCATAGTACTTAGCTTACGAATTGTTATTTTCGTAATAGACGAGCCACCTTTTTTTTTTATTATGGCTACATTAAAAGCAATCGCGTTATTTAATATACAAATACTTTGGAATATTGTTTATTAGGTAGGTTTATGCCTAGTAGGAGCTAGTGTGACATAGTGGCTGCTCTTATTTTTAGTATCTTGTTAAAAAAGTTAGCAATTTGAAACAGTTGTGTGTGTCTCTTTTTTCGTTAAAACAGTTTGGCGCAGATGCTAATCCGTTATAAAACTTGGCAATATTCAGTGGAGACTGAGTCGAGCCGATTAAACTGCATCATTTCATTTGAACCCATTACGGAGAGTCAGACAGAAAAAAACTATGTCTGAAAGAAAAAAAATACAATGTTGGTTGGTTTTAGTTGCCCGCACCGGAGAGGCATTCGTAGCAAACTACAATGGTTTCGTAGCAGCCACCGATTTACAGGCTGAAAAAGGCTTTACAAATAAATTCTAATCTATCAATAGATTTCAGACAACAATTGCAAAATCCATTGAAAATTAATTTACACTCTGAACAATCAGATGTATAAAACTTTGACAATCCAGAGCTACGATTCTCAAGCCGACCAAGCCGGGAGGAGAAACTAGTAGTTGTATAAGTGTGTTAGACGAGCGAACATGGAAGCGGGCGGGCGAGGCGCCCCTGACCCACGCACTCCGCTCCTCGTTGCCATGGTCACGGCCGATCGATCCGAGCTGGGATGCACCCGGAATTGAATTTAATATCCGTGCTCAAGGTTTCTTACTACTACTAACAAGTGCAGCTACATCAATACGTAACATTGTGATAAATGTTACATTACCTATTGCTTGCTCTTTATTGGTGCTATATTTTTTAATACCGAGGGTATTTTAATTTCAGCTCGCTATTTTAAGAGTTTGCGGGTCGTATTCACTAAATTTAGGTGGTTTAACGTTTATCATTTTAGCGTCAAAGATACTATAAATAAAGGATGCTAATTTTGTAATTTGTTTATTTTGACTCAGTAATCACAAGTAAAAGCACCAAAGGTTCATCCTAAATTCCGGTAATTATTTTCAAAGCTCGTGTTTACTGGCGCAAATTAAATAACGTAAGTACGTCGTAACAAGGCTGTTCACAGACAAAAGCCTCGATGCACACGGCACGCCGTCCTTGGCAACTCCAAGGACAGGATGCCATGTAGCTGGCAGTAGGAACTTTCTCCGGGAACTATGGTGGAAAACGTGAAAATTTTGTCTCTGGAAAAGAAATTGATGTATAATGTAAGAATACTAACTTTTGCTACTGGATTTAAAAGCACAACGAATAAGAAATGTTTTACTTAATTTTCAGATGTTTTTATGTTGCTACAAGTAATGGCCGATAGTACATTGCAGACGCCTAGTTTTTCGAACATAATAGACCACATTATCTCGGTATGTGAAACAAAATAGTTTTAATTCCCAAATTAATTCTATTCCGGACAGATGACAAGACGAGATGTTTCTGTAACGAACTATTACGCATTTGTTTGTTAGAGGACTGGGTCAACGAACGGCCGGATAAAAATAAAGAGCTCCCTAAACATGCCACGTAAATTCAAACTCGGACTGCCATTGAAGAATGCTAATACAACTGGATAAATCTCTAACAGCAAATGTTTGAACTACTTAACAAAGTTATATTTTTTGTTCTAAACTTCTTTTAAAACTGTTTTTGACCAGAAAAATTTGAGAATTGAGAGTGTCCTTTTGTGATTTGGATCAAAGTTATTTAAACACAATACATTCATGATATTCCTAAACGTTGAATCACTTCGGATACTAATAATAATCATTTTGTTACCCTAACTTCCCTAACCCAAGCCCACGCCCACGCTATGCCCATGGCACGTGACTGAATATTGTGACGACACAGTCTTCGTCTAAAAACGTTGCCTAAGTACCTATTCCAACTGGTTACATTGACCTTATGTTAAATTAAAAATAATACAATGTTGCACGTTGTAGAATCTATTTTAGACAGAGATAAATATTTTCTAAATCTTTTTAAAACTTCCAAGTACATACCTATAAAAAGTAAAATACAGTCACATAATACAAAATGTACATCCAGGTTAGGTATTTATGTACTACTCTACTTTGTTGTACAGTAGGCCGCACATCAGTGGTAACAAAACCAGTTTAAGCTAGCCTCCTAATCTATTGAAACTCCGTACTAATCAAAGTGTTATCACTGTGGCGGGTGGCCTACTGTACCTCTACCAGGTAATGACAACAAGAAAGGAACAGCTATTAAATTAATAATTTACACAATAAGACAAAGTGATATTATCACACAATGTGATCAATTTAAACCTTTAAATGGACTGCGCAAACCATATGGTATTTAAAAAGAAAAAAATATCGATATTTTAACAAAAATCACCAAAAGTCACGTTTTTTAGGAAAACTTTATTCAAAAAAAAAATCGAGCTAGTTACTCAACCACCTAAAACCCCCGCACCCATTGGTTAAAAATATGTAGGTAATGCATTTACTCTTATTTCTATTTAGCTTTTAAAAATAAATCTTCAAAGAAAATGTGCTTTAAAATAAATAAATTGATTGAGCATGTGTTGTTGAAATGTTGGCACACAAAAAATTTGTAGGTGAATAATACACTACAGAATGAAAGAATCTGTGGTATGGTCTGCACTCTGCAGGAAAACCAAAAGCTAGGAGTTATTGGTCTCAAAATATTAACGACATGATTTAAAAACAATGCACATTGAACAAGTCCTTTTCTGATGCTTTTAGGACCAGAAAAGGGTTGTATAGTATGAGAACCTTCGCCACCAGGAGAGCATAACTCGCGAGGCGATCGCTTGTCCACGTCGCCCTATCGTCGTCACGACGACGTCAATTGCATCGAGCCACTTGCACAAGTACACAACGCGAATGCATTTCATACCGTTCACGTATGAAATGCATTCGCGTCTCTGCATATCTACATAGAGGCAGTTTATATAATTCTGTTTTGATTATTTGTTCTTACTGAAGGTAAAATCTAATTAATTTAATTGTTGTAACAAATACATCTCATTGATTTGTCTTGCGTTCCGTGAAAAGATAGAAAACAGCATTATTTTATTAAGAAAATGCTTTCGCTGTTATTTTTAATTTTGGTAATTATTCAAAACATTAAAATGCGTCAGACTTCATTTTGTTCAATGTACAATGGACACTTGAAAATTTTCCGTAGTTTGTTAGTTCAGTTTGCATTTGCACAAATTCAGAAACAAATTAATTCAACATGATACTAATACCTATAGTTTTTCTTTGTTCTTCGTTTAAAATATATATTTAGATCCATGTAAACACGTCTTTTATGACATTGAATAACCAACAAATCACATGCACTACAACAAAGTTCGCAGCCAATCGAATCTGTGAACGTATTCACACATGATTATCGCATTGGCAGTAGCTGCACACATGCGCATTATTATGGCTATCCTTTTTACTCTCGCAGGCAGTGATACCTCTTTCGAACTGCATGCGAATGCATTGCGCTATATTCTTGGCACGTGCAAACTCTTCACTTTTTCAGTTGCCCTAGTAGATAGTAGTGAAACTTAACAGTTTACGATGATTTTAGTGACTTTTCCAATGCATGCATGGGTGAAATAAAACTTATGAAAATTGTTGTGTGAAAATTCAAAAATTAAAAGGAAAGTGTCAACATGATATTTAGAATTAAGAACCTTTTATTTTAGTAATTTAATGTTAGTATATATTTTTTATTTGTTGATGGCAGCCCAAATTAAACCCACACACTTTGACAATGTCTTAATTAACAGATGGATTATATCAGACAGTAAATTAACTATAAAGGGAAATCATTCATCTGTCAAATATGAAAACTATTGAGCGTCAATAAAAGGTCTAGAAATCTTATGGATGATTTCAAAATTGCAGGATCCATTTCCATCCCGTTTTGACTGACCGTTCTGATGCCCTATACTGGAAAAAGCTAATCAGAGAATGAACATTATTTAGCTGACCATGTGATTGGGCATCAGCGTAATAGACGACATAGACGCCGAGCCAGTTTCGTCCAGAGAAATGCTGAAATACCACAGTAATTCAATATGTTCCCCACCAAGGACATGTCAGATTTAGTTTTATTTAGATTAGGAATTTAGCAACTTAAAAAGGCTCGCTCTTATTATTAGGTAGTAGGTAATACGGGCTGGTGTCCGCAACTCCACGTCAATGCGCGTATTTTGCGTACGGAAAAAAAAAGGTCTTGCTCTGCATTTGCTCTTATTATTATGGAGAACAAATTTGGCCGAACGGTCCTTTTACTGTAAAAGTACCTAAGTCAAGATTTACAAATAAACGTTCCAGGCATATCGTCATCATTATCGTCGTCACAGCTTTGATCAGAGGACGAATAAAGTCACGCCATTATTGTAATAGAGTGTATCACACACATATATTTATACATAATTGAGAAAAGGACTGTAGGAAGCTGTGCTCATGCATGTGATGACAATTGTCTGGTATCGGATGCGCTCGGCATCAAAATTATATAACTCCACCTGCTCAGTTTCTCTACAATGTTTTAATAAGAGAAGACATTGAAAATTAAGAAAATCAATAAATGAAATACCAATTTATACCTAAAATCCGTCGGTGCTCCATGGACCAATTGAAATTTGATCAATTGGTCTATGGGGAAAGTTACATGTTTCCATCGTCCAAATACCAACTGGGCTATGGAGAATTGAGAAATGTTCCGCTGCCCAGGGGTGCTAAAAAGGCCACTTTGGCAGAATCATAAAAGGATAACATTATGAATTATAATGGACAGTTAACTGTTAAGTTAATCGTATCAAATCCCATTGGTGAAGGATTTTTCAGTTATTTTTTTGTCTGTGCTAAAATACCAATCAATCCAATCCAAATCCTCTTTGATTATACCTACGTAGTTCAGCGAAAAAAAGAAAAACACGGACTGTCTTCGCCATATTATAATTCATAATGCTATCCTTTATGATTCTGCCAAAGTGGCCTTTTTAGGCCCCCAGTTTAATAGTATAGTAAAGCCTTGTCCATGTTCTATATAGAAAATATATCATAAACAATTTTTGAAACCGCTTAATAATCATTTATTGAATAATCACGAAATAACAATTCATTTGTACAAAGATTACAAAAAAAAAAAACATAAACAGAATGCTTGATTGGTGTCCTTCGTGCGCCACGCATATTTATGTATTGTAAATTCTCCATAATATTTTAATATACAAATTAATATTCTTCAATTCTTCCCACTGAGAGGCAAATGAGATAATCCGAAAATTAAATTAATTCATTGCCATTATATTGACACCATTTTGACACATAAGTTTTCTGGGAAGTGACCGTTTTAAAAAGTTTACATACTTTCCTATCTTTTCATTGTAGATTCTATTATAATTAGCTATCATTATTTTAGTTTTATTTCATAACAATATTGTAACAGTTGCGTTCAATTTATAGAATATTAGTTAAATTTTTAGATAGGTAGGGTAAATTGTCAAAAGGCTTTTCATCCAGTTCCGATCTCGTTTTTTCTTTTTGCTCGGCTTATAAGGGTCGTAACGTGATGTTAATGTATTCGATTGCCCAATTATTCAGATCCGACTGGTAGTTCCAGAGATTAGTGTGTTTAAACATACAAACTTTTCAGCTTTATTATTAGTATAGATTATAATAGTACTGTATTATTTTTAGATTCTTTTCGTTCACTTTGACTTATTCATAGCAAATATTAATTGACACTTTGACAGTAATCGCAGAGCCATGTGTAAATTTTGTCAAGTTTATTATTTTTTCGGGTGTATTCACTTTATTATCTTAGTCCGCCTCTGTACATTTATGTGCTTGAAGTATTAAATAAATAAATAAATAATTAGAAAGGTTCGTTCGTTTTAGGAGTAAATTCACACTAAAATAAAAAACGATTTTTCTTAAAATTGGAGCTGTTTAAAAATGTATGATATCTCGTAGTTAGAACCACTAGTTTTTGGGATGTCTATCCAAATATATTTAACTTATCCTCGCTAACGAGTTAATAAAAAAATAATTCTAAAATTATTGAATAATAAAAAACCATTGTTGGACATGTCCTTTATATTGATGATGTTATAATGACTTCCTGTCACTGTTATTTACATAGTATAGACAAATTCGTTGCCACACGGCAACGAATTTGACAAAGTCAAAGTCAAATCATTTATTTCAAATAGGCACATTAAAGGCACTTTTGAACGTTAAACGTCTTACAGCAAAATTGAATTGATTCTAGTCGCCCCTTCCAAAAGGTAGTGTTCGTATGGAGAAGAATGGGCAAGAAACTCCACCGTTACTTTTTAAAATGTTTTATAAGGTTTTGTATACATAATATAATTATATGTGAAGACGATGCACCTAGAATAAAATTAGCCTACCACAAAAGTAAAAAGAATTAAAAATGAAGCAATGACAGGTAAATCAATTATGTGATAGATACATGGTGCTCCCATATTTACAAACGATTTACAAATATTGTAAAAATTGATGATTTTCCTAGAATTTTAACAAGTGTGTGAGTTAGTGTAGTCACAGATGTAAAAATCAATGTCATAATTTTTAAAAAAATGTAATTTAAATTAGGAACCAGTTTGATTTTGTCTAGACTCTAGTTTGTCTATGGAGCAGGACCAGCATGTTTCAAAGCATTCTTATTTTGGATATAATCCTCTAATTTGTAATATCCTTGTTTACATAGTGTAATATGAGTTTTAAATATTCTTTCATTTAATTGCAATATGTCACAAGGTATTTTATTTTAGCATTTAACACCCCATAAAAGATGTATGTACTTTAGATAATCTCAAAAAAGGTTGATCTAATTTATTTATGTGGGGTAAGTACAACTTAAAAGTGAAAAATAAAAACATTTTTACAAAAAAAAAACAACCTACTTCCAAAAAAGACACTACAAAGTGAAAAATAACTTTAACTACGGAAGTCGGTGGCAAACACCGAAAACGCGAAACAAACGACACCGACTTCCGAAATTAAAGTTATTTTTCACTTTGTAGTGTCGTTTTTGGAAGTAGATTGTTTTTTTTTTTTTTATTAATGTTTTTTTCCATGCATGATTTAGATTTTTCAATCTGTGTCGAAATGGGTCCACTTGCATTGCTGTTCTTTTGTAGAAGTTCTACTTTTTTAATATTTGCAACTAATCACTATCATAGACATAGTAATTATTACTAAGTACTATGATTACCAAATCACAATGTGATGAATTTGAATAAAAGTGAAGTCGCAATACCGCCGCGCGGCGCTCGACCGAGAATGCAGTTCAGTGCAACCGAGTACCAGGGCAACACGATGCTACAAGAGATCTGAATGCACTTTTCTCTCGCTAACTATATACATGCATACTACATAATGCTCACATCTATTATAGTAACTTATAAATAAAATCTGTACATACACGTGCCGAATATATTAATAGCATAAATGCATATGTTTATGTGTCTATTAGATATAGGTAAAATGCAGTCGAATAGGTGCTAGTTAAAAAAAAATCATCATCAAAAATCATCTATGAACTAAATATTGTTTATATACGAACTATTATTAAATAATTTTGTACTAAAAGTAGTGAAAATAAATCCTTCGAGATAAGCACCTTAATTCGGTCTATGAAACTTACAACGAAGACATGGTCGTGTCAAGATAAAACGTCGTTTTTCATTCAGGCAAGTTGTTTTGAAAAACAGTCACTGAATTTCAACGTCGAGACTGCAGGTGTAAGAACCCAATTTGATTGGCATATCATAACACTCTCTTATGCAAATATTTTTCTTTATTGTCATTGAGACACTTTATTGTTATTGGGATGAGTTTGAATATAGGAAAGCGTGGGAACAAATTGCTCTACACTATCAACAATGCACGGACATCACTGCACCGACCGGATGACGATTCAGTATGGAAACTTAGCAAAACTTCTTATTGAATAACATATACCTAATATTGAAATGAGCAGTGCTCTCGCTTTTACTTGTTTCCAAGTCGGTTATTACGCGAGACTGCAGTAGTGAGCGTTAGATGTAATAGGCGTTGCTTTCTAAGCAGTGAAGGTGAGGTGCACGCTCGGCGCATTGCACGCAGTTCAAGTTTAGAGTTGCGCGGGCGCAGCGATAATTGCAGAGATCGTTGCACTTCTAACGCCCTGCGCAGGGGCAACGAACGCACGCAGCTGCCCGGGAAATAGATCCCGTCCGACTATTTCAGAGCATGCTTGCTTAGTTAGATAGCGAGCGCTCCCGTGCCTTGCCTTAACTAACGACTTACCTGTAATGTGAGAAGCCGCCATGAAAAAACCATGACTGAGCTTCAATGAGGAATATAGGGTATGTAGGGTCCATGGAATATGGTTTACAACCTTACTTCGTTTAGTGTGATGTTAATACGTTTTACTTGGAATAGTGAACTTTATTTAATCTCGAATAATTCGCATTTTAAATCGTTAGATACCAACTCTGCCCAACTCAAAATACATGATGTCGTGTATTTTACACATACAATTACATCGTAACGAAATTCTATTAGCCCTCCTCCATACAAATCTAAAACACATGATCGACTCATAATATGCGAAACAATTAAATGGTTCACAATTGATTGCCAATACTTTTTGTATAAGCTCGGCCCACTTAGTAGCGCGAAGTTCATCAGGGCGTTGCACTTTCTGTGCGATTCCTCGGCGCGCGCGCAGCCCGGCCGCGAAAGTGATTCATTATGTGATCTGTGCGGTGCAGCGTGCACTTCTATTATTTGCATTTGCCATTCATATAAATTCTCTAGCGTATTTCTTATGATGTCTTGCACAAAAGTCATGCGAGGATTTTTAATGTTTAATTAATTAGGCGACACTGCATTTAAGTGCTTATTTCAGTATTATTATAGACACTAGTTCATTATTTTATTATGGCTAGTTGGTTTGTACGAATACGTAGAGTAAGAATTTTAAAAAATGGTCTTGAAATTATTGAGGTTGCAAACTGACGACAGAATAATAAAAATGTTGGTATCAAAACCTCTACTCAACAGTGTATTTTAATTATCTCGTGGTTTATAGCATTTTGCTCCCGATGTGCCCACTTTTAAGTGTATGTTGACGTAAATAATTGATCGACAAAACAGTTTGTTATTCCTTGTGCCAGCATACAAATCCAAAATTAATGTACAACGAAAGTCAACAACCTTCACCCAAGTATCTGGTTTAGTTAGACTAGCTAGCACAGTATATACGTTATAAAAGTGGTTTGAACGCAGCGGGTTGGGAATGTTAGCAATAGAAAAAAACCTGCAATGTTAGAAGTATCTAAGCAAGTCGGGTGCAGTGGCCGAGCAGTGCCAGTGACCTGCAAGTGAACGCGGCGACGACGGCGATGAATGCTCTAGAGAACTCGTAGCCAACCGCTACGAAAGTGCTACGAGCGTAGATCACGTCTTGAAAAGTTCGTTTTCTAGGTGAAAATTATTAATGATTAGCTTAAACCATTTTTCTTTCTTTCTTTTTTGCATTTAATCGTGATTCAATCAATCAGGGTTAATTTTGTTGTACCCTCGTGCTTTTACGACATAGGTACCTACTATAAATGTGGACGATATTGTATCTAAGAAAATACAAATGATTTTGGCGAAATGGGATGTGTCATCTTGTTTTGCTGTAGGAAGAGGGAGAAAACATGACGTGTCTTGATCAATATTGGAAATCCCTGTTGAGCCTGAAACTGAAATGACTCACCGTAACTAACTGAAAAGGTTAGGTTTTCGGGACTTGGGTACAAAGAGTTATCTATTTAATTATAGTATCCGTTTTACAGTTAAATAAAAGAGTAAAATAAACGCTAATAATACTGTTATTAAACCTAAAATTATTATCCACCTTGTTAAGTTTAAAATTGCCTTTTTGTGAAAACAGTTTGGAAAACCGACGATTGCGAGTCCGATCGTAAAATAATGACCACATTGTTGAATTTATAATAGGTGTCATATGCCTTATAAAAACGTATGGAATTATGGATTCAACCAATGGATGTATGAATTCAGAATGATTTGCGATACAGTGAGCGAAGGATATCGGGGCTCGTGGTGTCATCGTACGCCACTGACCGACACCTCACACCTTACATTAAAACTCGTTTAAATTGATTATTGATTCGACTCGTACGATTCGACGCTTAGTTTTCTAAATAATTAAATATTTAGTTATTATTTGTCTGAGAGATTGAGTATATCAGATTTGAATTATTTTATTAGATTTAGGGCTGATTTTTCCAACGCCATATAATTTTATCCGAGAGAATAAATTTGAATTTTTGACAGTTCTTCCATACAAAATCTGTCGGACGTCAATTTTGTTCCACGAATAAAAATTATCTGTCGATTGAAAAATCAGCCCTAAACCTATTCGTCGTTTATTTCACAAATTAAACTTTTCGAATGCAGTTATAGAAATTATAAAAGCAGTCAAATAAAATAAATCTTGCTTAGAAAATGGAAGACGTTAGTCGTAAATAATGGATTGCGGCGAATGGTGTAATGAGCAGTGAGTATGTTAGGGGTGCATCGACTCCGAGTGGAAAGTGCGAGTGAAAATGTGCAGCTAACCGCGCTGCCTCTGCTGCCCACTGGCCAGGTACTGCCCAGCTAGCATTACCAACAGGTGGCTAATTATTTATCCGGAAAACCTGTCCTAGCCATGCCTAGTGGCCTAGGCTTGTAGTTACGAGCTTCCTAGCCCACAGCAACACACCTCAGTGTTAATTACACACATTTCCACTTCTCTGTAAACGTCGTCGTCGGTCATTAAATATAGTAGCACCTACGCCTTTCATTCATAGCTAACTGAGCGAAATGAATACGTAGCAAATGTTTTAGATTTGAAAACGATGCTTTGACGGGCACGGTTAAATATTAGTTTATTTTCTAAGAGAAAATGTTAAGCTTCTTTGTTTATTGGAATGTTTACGAGTAAATTTCAAAGAGTCACGCTGCAAAGATAATATTGGTATGCAAGAGAATCACCTTATTTTTGTGATTTTCCTTTGAACACTACAATGAATCGAGTTTTAAATTGTCGCATTGTGACTTTTATTTTCACTTGTGATCCAGTTTAAATATTTTAAGCACGTAGATTGGTGGCTGTAAAGATGATAATTGAGCGATGTATGATGAATTCAGTGGTGCGCGGGCGCGGGCTCGGACAGTTTTTGCAGTGTGTGTTGCGTTTGCGCATACTGATTCGCGACCCGCGGCCCGCGGCCCGCGGCCCTGCGGCCGACGACCCGCCCCCCGCACCCCACACGCGCCCCGTGCGCCCGGCGCTTGACCCCGCGTCCCCGCTGCACGCTGCCCTGGGAAAACTACACTATAAAGCTTCACTTACACAGTTTTCTTTCTGTAAAAAGGGTGCTTAACAAAACACTGTTGTGCTGTTGTTCTGTTATGCAATAAATAATGACAGGGCTTCTGCAATAAATTTGGAACTGCAGGAAAAGAGAATCTATCCCCCGCCCAGGTGGTGCGGAAATACTAGGAACATAAGAGCTAGAAAGTTTTTATAAAACTTTTGTAGTTCCAGCAGAAAATATATTGATCATTATAAGTAATCTTTTATTTTTACCCTAGAACAGAATTCAATTTTAAAAGATCCACTACAAAAAGTTGATTAGGTATAATATAATGTTGATAGTATGAAAAGCTTCGCTATCAATTAATTTTATAATAATAACAAAAGCTAGGAATTTGGGACACAGATCAGAACAAGATCAATTTATTTTAATCAGTGTCTTAAGAGCGGTAGAATTTTCTACGAAGTTAGGACCGATCAATGGCGAGAGAATGATCCTCAGAATCCTAACACTACTAAGCATCGAAGTCGATTTCATGTCACGCAGACTTCGGTTTCGGCAAATCTACTGCAAAATGTACATTATAAGCTGACTGCATATAATGTACATTTTGCGGTAGATTTTCCAGTTGGTGTATATTCAGTTGGTGTACTATGCTATGGGCATAGTGAATGTACATCAACTGCATGTTTGCAGTTTCTTCAATATGATGTGGGTACGGCAGTAAATTACTCGGGAAAACTTCTGAACGTCATTATATCAACTGATACCCATTAAAGACTTCTTAGCAGTTGACTAGCCATTTGGAAAAGGCCTTTCAAGGTAGTGCCCCTGTAAATAACGATGTGCTAATTTACTAGTCGATTGATCTGTTTATTAAGTTTAAAGCGGGAACAGAATGTGTTTTGATTTAAAAGAGTGTCCATGGAGCCCGTTCTTCTCCAAAGGAACCTACTACGTTTCGGAATGGGCAACTAGCTTCATCTTTCTTACTGACCGACTCCTTGACAATTCAAAAACTGCCTGTAATTGGTTTAATTTGAATAAATGCTTTGAGTTTGACGTGAGATGTGATAGTAGGGCTGCGACACGGGCGCCCGAGTCGACGTCCGCGGCCAAGGCCCGTCGGTCAGGGACACTCCATCTAACTCGATTATATACTAACTCGGCGTATTAGACATAGCTCTACAAGTATTTGAGCTCTTAGCGATACAAATCCGTGTTTCATTATGTACATTTCTAGAGATTTCCTTTCAATTCAATCTTGTTATATATAGACTGTGTTATTTTGTGATGAATAGAATTCACATTCAAAAGAGTTTATTGCCTGCGTAGTTAATAAGACAATATTATTTGTTCCTGATTAAGAATAGCACTGATCGCATTTTGCGACACTCGAGGGCAGAAGAGGTAGTAAGGTCTCTCCCCTTTGAAAGCGTAAAATGTGATTAAAGTATTATGCCAAGCGGGTGGGTGCAACACCTGTGAATTAATAACGACGTAACTATGGTCAACAATCACCAAATCTTCTGGCTAGAGTCGTGTTCCCTGTTTTCAGTAGTATGAACATGATGTACAGAAGTTACATAAACCGTTCCTATTCATAGACTTTACACAGTCAATTAATTGTGCAGATTCCAGGTTTTACCCCCAGTTTCGCTTTAGCCCGCAGGTTCCAAGAATACAGGGATATTATATAATTCCTATAAGTTGGTGTTTTACGGAGATGAACAAGGAGGCGGGCAATACAGAATTAGAATATTTACTAGAACAACATTTTCTTAGAATATCTCATTTTATCCGCTCTATAAAATATTGCAATCGATTCTGAACAGATGCTTTCCCGCACAGAACATTAAAAATAATCCAAGTTATAATACTTATTCGTTGCGTATGATTCAAAGTTAATCGGAGCCAGTTCTTATGAAAATAGTAATTAACAAGTGAACCGATGTTTAAGATAGGGTCTGCCTGTTAGTGTAGACCTTACATTGTGCATTGTAACTAACTGGCAATACAGACCATTAAAATTGACCCAGCTATAACTTTGATGTGTACCTACTCGTGGGGTGTAAAAGAAAGGAAAACCTTGCTATTGGAGAGTAGCAAGGGTCTGTAGATACCGTGAAGGCGAAAAGGCCACTAACGAATGATGGGCAGTAGAGCAATCTTCGACATTTTGACAAGAGCGAATTAATGATCGAACATTAGTAATTAGTTACTCTGGTTCTACAAGAAGTGTAATATGTGTTATAGGTATAGCTTTAAAGTATTTATTGGTTTGCTTAAAAAAATATCGAAACAAATCCGTTGATTTTACGAAAATATGCTGAAACTGATTTCATCGGCAGACCAAATTGCACCCCTGCCCTGTTGAGTTTAACAAGGCACACCACATAACATCGTTACACACGTTACTTACTATTCTTACTGATTACGGTTACGCTGTTATTATTATACCTACCATAATGGATTATGCATAGAGATAGACTGCTATATACCTGTCTACTGCTTAGTTTTGAACGAACGTTTCAGGTCGATACCCAGACACAATAAATTGCAGCACTCAAAGGTTCGTTCTGGCTTTCAATAATTTAGACTAGAAGAAGTTACCTAATTTTTGAATAAATATTCCTCCTTTTTAGAAGTACTTTAACAAAATTGTGCTATTAAAATGATTTCGGATGTGAACATATCGTTACAAAGAATAATATGCTAACTATAATCGAGCACATTTTGCAATTCCTCTTTCAAATATCACCGGGAAAATAACCTTTGAAACGCGGTAAAAGCGAGTTCCGTTGGCTTGCGATGTTGCAGACTGTATTGTAGCCGCGATTACCCTCGGTAAGTCGGTACGTGCAGGCGTATATTTGTGTATGTTCGGTTACACTACTTTGGTGCGGAAATGAGGTGCGTCGGGCTTCTCCCGTCTGGCCCCACACTCCGGAGCCACCCTGTCTGCAAGCACCCCCCGCCTGCCCCCCCACACCCAATGTGCACCGGCCCCCACCCCCCCTCGGATGTAATTCACTCTCACTAACCCACTGCAGCACAGTCAATCATGCATATTGTACCTAATTCAAGGATAATCTATCAAGATACAGTGTTTGCAAATACCTACGTAATTCCAGTCTGTTCGTCTATCTCCAAAGTAATTGTTCACATGATTGAAAGCGGTAGTTGCGTATTCGTTATCCTTTATTCACTCAAAATTATAGACTTCTGTCGCTACAAAAATTGTGTATCACAATCATTGAAACAAAATAAAGAAACAGAGAATAAATGAAAAGAATTTAAGAAACGGTTTTACTTTCTGACTATAATTTACGATTATTTAACGAGGCAATAAAGAGCGCAAAGCAGAAAATTAATTACAACAGTTATCGTCGTGAATAAAAACCAGTCTACAATGTAACAGTAATTCGATAAGTGCAAGTAAATGAATGAACACGTAACAACTTTGCGCGTAAAACAAAACTCTACAGAAAGCTACAAATTTTTTGTTGGAACTCGCGACAGTAGAGCACATTATACCGACGTACGAGTATAAAGCGCTCATTTCAAATGCTACGTGAAAACACCTTTTATAATTTTTCATCTCCATTTCCCCAAGTTTTTTGTTCGCATATCACACCACCGCGTCACTCAAAAGCTTTAGTGTGTTCTCTTTTTATAATGTCTGCAAGTCGGTGATGAAAGCGCCAGGGTAGCGGGGCGGAGTGGCGGGGTGCGGGCGCGGGAGGGGCCCATGTCGAGGGGAAGTGCCCCCATGTCTAGACTGGGTCGGTAGTTTTCCGGGATTCAGTTGGCTTTGCCTGCAGTCTGCTCACCCACTCACTGCAATGAACCTATATCCATAGATACGAATAGAGCACGTCTGAGGACCCTCGCCGCGTCAGACGCAGTTTTTGTATTATTTGTCTATAACGTAGACGTAGTTATACTGTGTCGGGGTGGCGGAATATGCGAGTGAACTCGTCTGCAGGGGATGCTTGCCATACAACAATCGATATCGTTCGTTTTGAAAAATTATGTTGCGTAACATAATTAGGTGTCTCGAATTTCCTCAAAGTTACTTTATTTTCTATACCGTATTTAAAGGGAAAGCTTTTTTGACCGACGCTAAAGCTTTTCGAGAAAACTTGCAATTTAAAGAGTTTTGTAATTGTTAAATAATTCATACGCTATTCTGAATGCTAAGTCAGGCCTATTTGACCCATAGTTATTTCAAGTTTCAGCGAAATAAATGTGCTTCACCTTTTCAAAATATTTTTGTAGGACTTTCTTCATTAGCTCAGCCATACATCGCTTACATCAGTCAGATTAAACAATATTTGAAGATACAAATAAAATAACACACAAGGCACATTTTGCATATAAATACATTTGCATACATTTGCATTTTGTACTTTAGGGAAAGTACTCTAAATAATCTGCTGTAATTATCAGTTCTAATTACCAATTACCATAACTATAAAAAATATATAGCTAGTATCAAAACATATAACAAAAATAAAACTAGGCATTTTTTTCGTGGTAAGTAGAGTCCCAAAATACTGACAAAACTTTCAACGGAAAATCTCCATTGTTTATCTTTCACCAAAGGTTTTTGGAAGAAAAACTTTGGGGTTAGTTAATAATTTTAATAAAAGTTTGCCTTGTCACTTCATTATAGCGTTTTAAGTTGCCACTCAATCCAGTTTTATTGGGTCCAAAATCACCTGTATCCCAATTTGAGGGTACGTAGGTACTTCGTCGGCACCGCACTTTTATATTCGCTTCCTTAGAAAAAACATAAAATCTACCTCTATTTTATTTCTAAGAAAGCGAATCTAACTAATCGCTGTCTAATTTCTTCTTCTTTAGTCATATGGTCATATGCAAGCCGTGCGCTCGATGGGATTAAGGCTCCTTCAAACAGGCGCGACAAGACACGCGACACAAAGGCACCGCAAGTCGCGCAACGAGCGGTGCCTTTGTGTCGCGCGTGATTCGCGTTGCACGTCGCGCCTGTTTGCAGGAGCCTTTACCCATCGGAAAAAGCCGGTCAATTAGATACGAGTCGGACTCACGTACCGAGGGTTCCGTACACATTTTTAGGTATGTAACTACAAATTTACGGTTTTCGGATTTTTTCATTTACTTGTGCTACATGACATTGCTTCTTGCCAAATTTCATGATTCTAGGTTAGCGGGAAGTACCCTATAGGTTTTGATTCCCTTGCGAGTGTCAAAATGTATGGCATAAATGGAACATAAACGCCCGTATCTATTGATTGCGTTGACTTAGTAGTTTGATTTTTTCACTGCTTCAAGGGATTGCAGATCTAAGTATTTAGTAGTAATTTCAACTTGATAACTGTACGCGTTCCTGAAAAAAAGGGCCTTGACAGACGGACAATGAAGTGATCTTATGAGGGTTCCGTTTTTCCTTTAGAGGTAAGGAACCCTAAAAATGACGAACTTTCATACAAACTATTAGCCCCTATTTAAAGCCTTTAGGGAATGATTTTTCAAAATGTAATGTAAAAGCAAATATACCCAAAGACTTTAAGTGGGACCATACCTAAAACTAAAAATTAAGACTAAGAAATTATCTCTGTACGTTTCACTCACAGCGGATATAGCCAAAAACTTAACGAAACATAATGTTTAGCACAGCAATGTACGCATAGTCGACCTTACTTCGATGATAACAATTCGACTTTATTTCTTGTGGCGTGCTTATAGTAGGTCAAAGTGCGGTTGACAGTTATATGTAGGATCTATTGAGTCTTCTACTAACCTGATATGTATACAAAGCCTGTTACATGGAAGCGTTATCGATGGTCGAGTAACATGGCGTCCGCTGCGGTTCTCGGGAGGCGCAGCCGCAGGTCCTATTCCAACCTAAACAAGTCATTGACGGTTCGTCTATGATTTAACAACAATAGGCAGTTTCCTTGTAACAGGCCTTTGTGATATTGAACTATATGCGTATAAATAAGCGTAGATCGAGCTTGTCATAAAAGTGTAAGGTGCGTAAACGTTATATAGACTTAGGGTGTGGTCACAGTAGCAGCGTGCCGCTCACTATTCACTCGGTTTTAGACATGCTTCTACTTCTATCTCTGTATTGAGCTATTACTATTAATCCGACTAATAAAATAATGATTTTCATTATCGAATGTTGTTTTGTTTCGGTGTTGAATGAATATTGGAATAGTTTTATTCATAAGTCCTCTTACAATATTTCACTTTACCTGCAATTCTTAGAAATCACCTCTCACCCCGCCAATGTGAACGGAGTCTTAGTATTAAAGTTACTACTCAAACACAATAAGGTCTTAAAATGGTTCACTAGACATGTTAACAAAAAGCTCAATAAACACGTAGTAAAAAGCGGAGTAAGTATAAGCATACAATGAGAAGAAAACGAATTCTTAAGTAATGGCTGTTCAACATGCATGCAGCAGTCGACAATACGAATAGTGGAGTAACAAAGAATAATCCGAGTGCATACTAACCTAATTATAGATTCCAAGTTGTGGTGCAAGTGGGGACGAAATGCCTGTCTCTCTCGAAATAGTGAAGCTAATTAAGTTTCGTAACTGCGGCCTGAAGGGTCGTGTAGATCGAGGTGCCTATATTTAGCGTGGCGTGCAGGGGGCGCGGGGGCGCGGAGGCGCGGAAGGGCGCGCGGTGGTGCCGGTGACGCGGAAGCGTAGGGCGGGCGGAGGGCGTTGACCGTGAACGTGGGGCGGCATCGATCCGGGCGGCCATACCCTCGCGCAACGGAAAGTGTGTGCCAAGCACTGCCACAACTACGACGCCGTTGCATTACAGCACTTAAGTAATCGACGAATTATTGAAGAAAGCTTTAATATATTAGACTAGCTTTTGCTCGCGGCTTCACCCGCGTGGTGGTCGGAAATAATCTCACGGGAACGTACTACCGAAATAAAAAGATATCCCATGTCCTAAACCAGGTCATGGTCTACCTAGTTTCCAATTTACATAAATAAATACATATAATTATACCTGTGTGTTTATTTGTTACCTGTGTCAAATTTCACCAAAATCCGTTTAACCGTTGTTAAGGTACGTAAGGTATCAGACAGACAGACGGTGTTACTTTCGTATTTAATAATATTAGTAGTTATTGATGTTTCTTTACAAAAATCCATCGTAACGAACTCTTATATTCAAAGTTCACGACTCGTAATGTGTGGTCAAGTCCATGTGCAACAAAACTCCAAACCGGGTAGATCCTAAGTGCATCGTACCCAGACATCAAACACATGTGTTATTTATAAAATTTGGATTGTAAAGTAGTCCATTCTAAATGTAGGTATGAGAGCACGTGGTCGGTGTTCGCCCAGTTTCCTCTAAAGAGCTTCCAGTCGACGCGCCGATTACGGAAGCTTTGTGGGCGACAATTATTGGGTTATAACCATAACATTTGACCTTCAGTGTCTAAAGGAGAACCATACCGATTAGATCCGATCCTTTAATTAATTAAAACGTTTGGGTAGTTTACTCATAACTCACCTCGTAATCTTATTGCGAGACTAACGAAAATCGGGTCCATTCTATATTTAAAAATATACAAATACCATTCTAAAAGTACCTATGTTTTTTTATTTTTGTTTTAAGAAGCCGTATGTAATCTAGTTATTGCGTAACAATTATAACAATCTAAGAAAATTAAAGTACCTTTATGTGTGTGAGGGCTTATTTCAAACGTATTTTATTATTCCGGTCTATTACGACACAATATCCGTGCAGACGTGGAATAAACTTGAGCCCTCCTTGCGTCTATCCCTTCGATCTAATAACGAAATAAAAGTTAGTAGGGTGCCCTGGTCACGAGGGTAGATTGCTTATAGCCAAGATACACGAAGATATATATGAGAAGGGGGCTACAGCGGTGTTTGTGGAGAGCAGTGTGCGTGCCGCGAGCTGTTTCCAGGCATACAAACATTATCACGATAATATTCATGAAGTAATTTTGGAACAGAAATTGCATTTCCTTAAAACATACTTAATTTTAATCTTTGGTAAGCATAATATTAATAATTCTGTTGCGAGCGAGCTTTGGGGTGGGTTATTATTAACTACAAAAGAATATTACTCCAGTTACATCATATTTGTGTTTCAACGAAAACGGGAACTTTTTTATAAATAGATCAGCACAATTATTAGGGGAAGGTTTTAATGAAATAATGTTAGCTACAACAGTAGGAAAAATAACATCAAAGGAAATTAACCTCCGGGAAATCCGACGGAAAACCCCGCTGAGCAATAGCCAGCCTAAAAATACTGCGTATTTAAATATTGATGTTTATAGGTATCGAGTGGCAATAACGCGTATGCAATGGGGGGGTTGGGGTGGGGAGTTGAATGTCGGGCAAGGGCGGCATGAGTCACGTCACGGCCGATCAATACTGCACGGGAATGCGTGGCGGGCCCCGCCGACGCACCCCCCAAAGCGACTGCACTCCGGAATTAATACGATGCCATTACTTCCCCAATTCCGGCTAGTTCACTGTCACAATCACTGTATATGTAATATAACGTAGTTACGTTATGTTTTACAGAGACTGCATGGATGTAATGGTTAATAAAAGAGGTCGATTAATTCGTACCATCTGCAGCCACAACTAAAAATATAATTCGTATACATTCGCCCCACTAAAAATAAAGCGCGTATTCAAATTGCATTTGTCCAATTGTCTATTAATGCCGTAGTGAGCTGAAAATTGAAAAATAAAACAGTAATAAAGTTTGTTGGATTCTAAATTGGGTAAAACAATGTGACCGGAATGACTTTAAGATCGAATGATAAGTTATAACGTCCTCTGCTGGCACTACTTATTAGCAAATGTAAAATCCCAAAAACAATACAACGATGTCACCGACTATTATTTTAAAAGGGGACAGAGAATAAACACAGAATCTAAGAAAAATAGTGAAAATTCTTCGATTGACGTCAGGAGTATGACGCTCATGGCGACAGGAATTTCGCAGGAATAGAATCTTTGTTACCTACCTGTCGAAAAAATACCTTGACTTTAGAATAAACCTCAGCATTGTTTTATAAAATACAAGTGTGTGATAAAAGATTACAAACACAGCTCTGTATAAGTAGTTTGTGTGTTTGTGTTTTACTGTATAAGTAGTAGTTTTCTTTCAAATCAAACTCGTACCACACAGCTCTGTATAAGTAGTTTGTGTGTTTGTGTTTTACTGTATAAGTAGTAGTTTTCTTTCAAATCAAACTCGTACCTCGTGAGAAAATATTCAAAAATAGTTAAGGAAAGTCTTTTTAGAGCTATGACTGCTGTAACTTATTGATCATTAAACAAACCATCAAGCAGCATTACGTGATTGCAGATTAACACAATTATTTGAAGCATCGAAATTTCAGCCCATTTCAGGGAATACTATATGGAGTTAGATGTTGGCGGAAGTTCGCTGGAAACTTGCCACTTGGCGATAAACACCATTGTAAATATAGGTAACAACATTATAAATACATTAAATAACGGTTGGTTCCGAGTACTCGTCGAATTTGTTTATATTTTGTCATGGGATGGAATAAAGTTTGTCATTTTCATGGATGGGATGGAATAAAGTTTGTCATTTTATTCACAAATATTACTGAGAACGTACATAATTTAAATATTCTTTTAAAAAATCTTTTAGTTCTATACTTGGCAACACTTGTAAAAGCTACAATCAGGACAGGTTAATCCATGGTCATGAATATATAAAAAAAAAGTCAGGACAGGGATCGCAATCAACCTGCATAATATCAAACCTCAACTCCAACTGGTATTTACTTTGAAGCTTGTAGGGTACAAGACGGTTCAAAAATATTTATTAGTTCTCCTGGAACAGATCACCGTTTTTAGATTTTTTTTCTTGTTTTTATTTGGTACGAATTACTGGCCAGTCTGTCACATGAGAATGGATAATAATTTATAAAAAAAACTGACCAATTGCGAGTCGGACTCGCACACGAAGGGTTCCGTACCACAAGGCAAAAACGCCGAAAAAAAACACGCTTGTTGTATGGGAGCCCCCCTTAAATATTTATTTCACACCACCTGCTTGAAAATGTCAAATTATATGTCAAGCAACCTTAACCTAAAGTGAGTCATTAGTGGCCGGGGGCACAGCCGGTCAATAATGTTGTATTGGATTTCATTATGACCCGCTGGTCAATAATGTGATTTGAATTTGGAATCTCACATGTTCAGCTAAATTGGCAGTATAGTATTAACAAACACCCTTTGGTGCCAGAAAGAGGAAAGCTATTCTCGATGCTCTTACTACGCGTGGATGATATTCTCGATTTCCTACAAAATCATAACGACTGCTTCTTCATATCGTTGCCATGTTTTCGAAGACATAATATTGTAAGAATAATTAAATAACTACGAACCATTTTTTAAAAGGAATGGAAGTGCATATAACTAACAAGTTCTAAATATGTTATTCTTTCTGTTTGTTTATTTAATAAATACTTTGTTTTTCGTACTATGGCTATTATTTTCTCACAGTAGGTGTAAAAAGTAGAGTATCCTCCTCTGGGCTAAAGTTGTCTTTGCCTTGGGCTAGCTTGAATCCCTCGCTGTATTCAGGATTCTTGTATTAACTCCCTCGCTTCGCTCGTGAGTTAAACTCTTAATTCCCTCGCTGCGCTCGGGAGTTAAATCCCGAATCCTTCATTGCGCTCGAGATTCAATATGACGCCCGTGACATAAGACACAACTTTAGCCCCTCGGTGCATAATCTACTATTTTATTCTGTTTTTAGTATTTGTTGTTATAGCGGCAACAGAAATACATCATCTGTGAAAATGTCAACTATCTAGCTATCACGGTTCATGAGATATAGTGTGGTGACAGACAAACAGACAGACGGACAGTGGGAGTCTTAGTAATAGGGTCCCTTTTTACCCTTTGGGTACGTAACCCTAAAAACGGGGCTTTACTATAATATGTATCTTTTAATACAGATACATAACTCATCGTAGTGTTTTTGTTTGTAAGAATGTTACAAAGATACGATATCTTTATGTCTATTTACTTCACCTATAGAACTGCGTTATTACCTTAAAGGTACTTTGAATGTAATTGGTTTGTGATAACTCTTAGATATCATTAGGTCATATCAACATCGGCAGTAGTTACTGTGTTGGTGTGTGTTTGCTGTGTACATTCGTCTTCACGTAACTACGTAACGTCACGTATAATCAATTATAATAACATATCAACAGCTACCTACTTTAAAACCACGTCATGTCCCAATAGTTTACAGTACCATTATTATAATTAATGGAAACTAATAAGAACATAATAATATGCATAATATGTACGATCCTGAAAAATCTGTACAATAATTAATTAAAGTCGTCATCATTTAATTACACGTATATTCCTACTAATATTATAAACGTGAAAGTTTGTGAGGATGGATGGAAGGATGTTTGTTACTCTAACACGCAAAAACTACTGAACCGATTTTGATGAAACTTTACAGTAATGTAGCTTATACATCAGAATAACCCATATGATACTTTTTATCCCGATATTCCCACATCGACACTTATGCGGGTGAAACCGCGGGTCGCTGCTAGTATTAAATATACGCACGTAAATTAGAACAGTGGCGCGTCGTCTCAAAAATGTCCACAATCTTTTCTGGGAGTTCGTAACAATTAATTTTAAAACCAAAGTTATACCTACCAAGTTCATACGAAAGTCATGTTGTATGTTAAATTTTCCAATGTTAGCTATTGTAAGTCGTAACAATTAATTTTAAAACCAAAGTTATACCTAACAAGTTCATACGAAAGTCATGTTGTATGTTAATTTTCCAATGTTAGCTATTGTAAGTACCTAAATAAAATAATGATGTCAATTATTGCGAGGACCATTTCTTTAATATAGTTAGTTTCGTGAGTGTTGATTTGGTTCTCGTGAGCTCTGCTATGTGGAACATTTTTCGCGTCTAGTTACGTCGTTGCTCGTAATTATAGCATAGTTTAAAGAAAAATCACCTCTACAGTGTATTCGTTCGTCCGGCGATCCGCCATAATGCTTGCGTGTGTTTTGTGGCATTGAGCACTAATAATAATCGGTGAACTTGACATTGAGAACGGAGGCTCGTCATCGTAACAAGATGCTCTATCTCTTCCGCGCCATATTGAAATGCTGATGTTGAAAAAGGATGGCTAAATTTATTATCTTCTGTGTTCGCGAGTGTTTGTAGGTCAGTCGTGTATTTGTTCCGGACGATAGTCCGAAAGTCGGCTGGAGGTTATATTACGTAGTTATTTAAGTTAGAACTCTGCACACAATCTGTGCAAATTATCAACACAGCTCAAATCTGCTGAATAAGACCATTCTCGTGACGGAAACTGTTTAAGTTGTGTCATCACCTAGAGCCCTCTTTGCCCGCTTTGTACTCTAACGTGTTTATGTTAATAATAAACGTATTTTTGTAACATTGTACAACAAGAGAACACTGGGAAACGCTTAAGGTGCCTTGTTAGGCACCTTAAGCGAAAGCGAAGTGATCTAATTAATCATTAAATATAATTACATCAGTTTAAGGGAACAGTGTAAGTATTTTATGGTCTAAAATTAGTAGCATTATCACTCCTGATTTTCTTTCTAGTAACTTCTGTGGTAAATGAAAAACCATAAATTTTTATTTAAAAACTAAAATGATAAAAGCTTTGAAAGAAACTACTCATTATGTAAATTACTTATTCTAAAAAGTTTACGCGCTATTTAGATAACAAAAGTTTTTCACTTCGCGCTAAAACGAAGCTTGCGATTGTAGTGAAAAGCGGTATCTAGTAGCGTTTCCAAGGCCTTCTTGCACGCGTTAACCTCATACAGCCTACGTTGTTTCGGAAAATTCCGCTAGATGGCGCTGCCGAAGGCTGCTCGCAACTTAAAGTTTCAAATGAATCTTCAAAGATGGCGCTACTTAACGCAACTGTAGTAAATTTTATATAATAAAAGAAAGCCATTTTTATTAGTAAATAATAACATCTGTTATTTTTTACTCGTGTTCAGAATACGATACAGGGGTAAGGTTCAGGTTGGGTCGTATAGTCTTGCGTAGGTTTTTTTGACGATAGGTATTTAGGTTGCAAATACTGGAAAATGTAATACTTGTTTATGCACAGTTCTGTTAATTATTTATTCTTAGTATTTTGAACATAGTAGGTACTATTTATTATTTCTTGCAAAACCTTTCTTTGCGACTTATTTTTAACATCACGGAATTATTTCGGAATATCGAATTCAGACCTTTAAAGACGAAGAAAACTCAAAGATAATCTTAATAGAAATTGGTTATTGCTGAAATTACTGCAATATTTTAACAACAATCAGGGAGCCTAAAAAGGCCACTTTGGCAGAATCATACAAGGATATCATTATTAATTATAATGGACAGTTTCAGTGGACGACACGGTTGGCGCAGTGGCTGAACGATCGACTGCTGCGCTGCGTGTCGCGGATTCAATTCCCGCACGGAACAAATATTTGTATTGCCTACAGGTAGTTGTTTCCTGGTCTGGCTGTTTGTGTATGTGACTTTAAATGTTTGTAAACGCACCCACGATACAGGAGTAATTCCTAGTGTGGGGCAACGTTTTAAAAAAAAATGAAAAAAATAAGAAGAAAGAAAGAAAAGAAAGTTTGGTGAAGGATTTTTGAGTTTATTTAGGCCGTGCCAACCAATCTTATCCAAATCCAATCCCAATCGTTTTGATTATACCTACGTAGTGCAGCGGAAAAAAAGAAAACCACGGACTGTCTTCGCCATATTATTATGATTCATAATGTAATCCTTTTATGATTTTGCCAAAGTGGCGTTTTTAGGCCCCCAGACGTCCTACTCGACGCTCAACAAGTAACATCGATACTGCACTCTATCGGACGAAGCACTCTAAAGCAATTGTTATTAAATTATGTGGGTTATAAATCCGGATCGGTACCTATAAACAAATGAAACAGCTGGCTACGTCAGCGGTGCGATGTGTTGTGTGTTCGAACGGCACGTAGAAATGCGTCACTCACTCGCGGTCGTCGCTCCCCATACAACAAATGACGTTCTGACTCACAACCAACGTTATGGGTATTTTTGTATAACGATATACAACCTTTTTTATTTTTAGGCTTTGAATTTAAATATAAATATGAAACGGGCAGGATTTCGTTTGATATGTTATTTTTACGCGAGTTTTCATAGCACAGGAATGCGCAGACTAACATAACAAAACAAAACTTATGATTACAGTTCTGATACACCAGTAATCACTTGCCGCCCATGACTTGCACATCGCACTGGTTTCCACGCTTATCTCGGATTAACATAGAAATGATCAGCATCTCCTCCCGTGTCGTAAGTTTGTGAGTCTTTGACCGACACAACACGTGGGCTAAGCCAACTAAAATTGTGTAATGTTCTAGTAGGAAGATAATAATCTACTTTATTTCACTATTTAAAAAACCTACGTTGTTTAGATTACAAAGGTACAGCAAGCTACAAGTCTTATGCATTCAACTGTTTTATTTGTCTTTCCGTGGAACTAACATATCATGATTATTTAGTCTTCATTTAGTATGATTTTTTGTCTTCAAAGATTTTTTTTTACTTAAGTTAATTGGTCGAAAAAAAGGATATTTATTGAAATTGCGTCTGAAAATAGACAAACTATGATCATAAAATAATAATTGAGTATCTATCACAAAGAAAGAAACCGTGAACATAGGTAGGTAAGTTTAATACCTGCACATACCTACGCCTTACCTACTTATAAACTACAAATCAGTATTCCAGAACCTTCAGTTCTAAAGTTCTTAAGACGGAGTCAACGGAGACTGTTATAAGGTCACACAATCTAAGTTGCAAGCACAAACTAAACAGTCACATAAAAGGTAGCTAAGGTACCTTTGTAACCCCGTAAAGTCTTGCGATCTCTTTTTCATAATGGATTTTTAATAGAATATAATAATGATGCCTATCGGTCTTCATTGCATCGTGCACGAGCGCTTCAACTTTGAACACGCAAATTGCGCTGGAAAGTAACAGATTCACTGGTTTTCTTTTTTAATCAGACAACAGTTTCAATAAATTATATAATATTAATAAACTTTTTTTTTCATTAAAGTAT
The DNA here is from genome assembly GCA_927399505.1 of Luperina testacea. NCBI lineage: Eukaryota > Metazoa > Arthropoda > Insecta > Lepidoptera > Noctuidae > Luperina > Luperina testacea. The sequence continues at coordinate 12,373,101 of OV656758.1, forward strand.
GTAACTATACGAACAATATTGTAAAAAAAAATATTTGCTACGAAGGGGCTACGCCTGCTACGACGCCATTAGTTCTGCTACTCGCCCACAGATGGCACTACTGGTTGTTTTCGCTTGAAGAGTTAAATCATGGATGCGTCGAGAACAAATCCCAAATATTGTGTGTTAGTCAGACAAAATAAATGTCTTCAGGATATATTTCTGCCCCAAATTTACTATAATAACATATTGTGCTTGTTGTACTATCCGTAAGTAGTTTTAGAATCTCGTGTATAGTTCTTCAACTAGACAGGTTTTGGTAAAGTTGTGATTAATTATTAATAGATCATCTATTTAACTTTTATTTAGATAATTGTAATAGAAAAAACAGATTTAAAATATTTAAGCCTGCAAAATTGCAAAACTGCAAATCTATATGAGCTCTTTTAATTTCATGTAAATAAATACCAATACCGTTAATTTAAGGCCGTACAAACAAAGGTGTAATAATCCATAAGACCTTCAAACATAATATCGATATGACAGCAATGTAATAAAATAAAGTAGTTTGTCGGAGAAGGGCGGGCGATATCGTAACTGTAGCCAGCGATAGCGGAGTCGGTCGCAGCGCAACCTTGCAGAGTTTGTTGCTCCTGCAAGGCGACCCAGGGGGGCAGAGCGGCGGGGGGGAGGGGCGAGGTGACCATCTAACCTCCAGTGACACGGTCTAAGTAAACCACAGATAAACAACAACAGTATGACAATCTAATTTACCAACTCTTACTCATACTTAAGCTACTATTACAAATTAAATTTACGCAATCATAATTACTATTCGCGTTATTATTTTTTAAAGTATTTAACGAATTCTCGTTGAAATCTTTGGCTCTACTGTAGTTTTCAAACTGTGACACTACATTTAGACTAGGACCTACTCTAACACTAAGCTGTATATGCATAACATGACAGCGTATATGGTATCTCATTAATAATTAAGCTATCACAAATATTGATTAACCGATTGTCAGGCTTGCGTTTTTATGTATAAAGTTGAGTTTCTTAGCATACACAGTTCGTTACAAGTTGATGTTTCATTAATGATAAGCATGTTTACTATATTTCTACATACTCGGGCCGATCGTCAGCTTGTGTCCTTTATCTATGTGTGCCTATGTAGGTACTAAGTATCCTTCACACCATATCAAAAGTAACAACAAGGTTTCCAGCAACACTAACATCAGAAACCGTTTTTGTTCTTGTAGGTAATGCAAATGCGTGCTTCATTACGCTAATTTCAAGATTAATGCTGTTCGAAAACATAATGAGATAATTACTTAACTATCGACCAGAATTATCGTTTGTTCTTGATGAAGTTTATTGTCCCAAATACAGGTTGTTTACTTTTCCACACATGCATTGTATTGATGAATTATCCTTCACAATATAATTATGCAGATTGTTTATTAGAGAAGAATGTTTGTGCACCCGTACACGACCGCTCACTGGTATTGGTTACCAAGCGTAGTTTTCTATTTATTGTTGAGCAGGTAAAGCTTTGTTCGTAATGTTAATATTAACGAAAACATAATTTTTCACCTGTTGTGTTGAATGTTTTCCACGTTACCATAACAATACTTTTCGATCAGAAGCCGTGTGCTAGTCCTCGCTGAGCTCGATCTAACAAAGGTCTTTCTTCATAATAGTTTGTCCACCCACGGCCGTCACGGTTGCATCTCTATTGGTGGCCTGTCCTAGTTTTTAAAGCAAGAACTTAAGCTAAGATTACTCCACCGTCCTCGAAGCTGTGGCTACAGCTGTTTACGTATCCGACGACGGCTTGACCTATATACCAATACAATCGTATTATTCATGAGCCTGTCACTCGATTGCCTTTGTCGCACATAATCACACAGTCCTGTATAAAATATATACTTGTTTTACAGCACCATAACAATATTGTGACCTATAAAAGTGAGCACGTAACGAAGTCGGAAGAGCTTAACATGAATCCGAACTGACAGAGCGTATTTTGAACGGAATTATTTCGTTAGAGTAATATAGGTTACGATAGGAAAGTTTCCTTTTTGTAATTTTGGTGTTAGCTCTATGATGAGACTGGAACGTGCAAATTATACGGCTATTTTTATTAAATGATTAATTCTTAATCGTTGAGCGAGGGAACTTTGAAACTCGATAAAGATTAAAATCACTATATATTCACTATGTGATTGACGACAAACGTCACAGTATTAAAATATAACAGAGGTAAGAATATTTTGTTGAGATCTATTTTAGGATACCGAGTGTTTGTGATGCGCAAATATCGTCGTGTGCAGCATCTCCCGATGACCTACATGTTTATGAAGCTTTGCCTACATCACCGGACTCATGTCGATTGTGCTAATCACTTTGACGTTATTATCATGCAAATTAATGAATATTCACGCATTTAGGTATCCGTCTATTAACCCACAATACGTTAGCAGGCGACAAGATAATATGACATTGACGCGCTTACTTCATATCTCTTACGTCATTCCCCCATCATTTTGCTGTAAAAATCCCCGACACTAAAATTTTTATACATTTATATTAACTGAAAAAGGCGGCCAAACGATAAATATCAAGCTTAATAATGATGATATTAATGATAAGTATTTAATTAGGGTTTATTGCAATTACAATTCAATAACAATAGTGACTGTTATAACGAAGGCATTTAAAGGCTAATACCAGTAGGTATGTATTAGCAACGCAGTGCAAATTCGGTCAATGCTATTCAAATTCACATTGCTGTACAACATTAATTATGTCCGTCTCTATAGAAATAAGAATTGAAAAGATTAGGTATCTTAACCTGAAATTAGAATGGTCGTTCTGCTAAACATCGAAGCCGAACTTTCCAGAAGGAAAACTGTGATTTAGAGCACAAATTGTTTCACAGTTTAGCCAACTTTGTTCTAAAAGCATCGGTTAATTATATTTTAGAGTGGTCCATTATAATGCTGGATGTATAAAGTGGCATTACAGTGCAGGAGCGTGTCGAATCTCGCCAGGGCGATAATTGCGAAGGTCGAGTCGCAGCTGGATGTAGCATCACACGCCCGACTCCTCCATGTGCTATCAGTAGATAGGTGCTTCGTTACGATATATCGAGAAACGTACAGTTTGAGCTAAAACGTAACGTAAAGCGATAAGCGAAAGGTAGTATTTACATTAACGCTTGCCTCGGTCGGTGGCCTTACCTCGTTAGAGTTCATGCACCCGCGCGAAACTAGGGCACGTACCGCGTGCTCCCCCCTCCACTCTCGCCGCCTCCCCCCCGTCGTCCCGTTACCTACCACTAACTTTTCATTGAATTGTTTATATTGCTTGCTTCAGAAAATTATTATACTATAATATGATAAATGCAAAAACACTTTATTAACATTTACTTGTGTACATAGCTCACAGTATTTAGCTTACTGCTCCATTCTTGGTTTGTGTTGGAACCATGTTAATAATAAGTTTAAGGTCATAAGCTCGGGTAATAAAGCGCTTGTTAACTGTCGCTACATAAATTCATCGGCGATTAAATCATTGTTTGTGGTTACTTTAATGTAGAGAAAGATTAATATAATGTGGAAATATCTAGTCGAGCGATGAGTAGACGTACGTAAGTGGCAGTGGAAGAGAAATGCTAGCTGTCACCGCGCCGAGGCGAGTGAACCAGTATTGCGCGGTACAAGAGTTGCGCAAGCGCAGCCCGAGAAAGTGCGAGTAAAAGTTGACGCAACCCACGTCACACGCCGCTCGCCTCGCCACGTCACACATATACATGGCTCATGTATAGCAGCTGTATGTGTGAGTGTAGTTATGTATACGTACATAAGTGTCATGCACTGACGACACTTGATTACAATCGAACGTGTTATACAATGCCTTTAATAATAAACTTTGTTACGACGTTGCCATACGTAAGAACGTCGGGGGTACGTTTTCATAACACATATTGTGATAAATGACAAGCTAATGTGTCTCGCACTGTGATCGCTTTAAGTTCTAGTAATTATTCAAAAACAATGAAACAATCATGTTACACGACAGATAAGCTGCAACTATACTCGTATTATGCACATACGCATACACACTTGCATTATAATTTATGTTTGGCTTGCGTGCATTCATTGATGCAGTTATGTGCTTGAGGAATGTATATATGACATCTATTAACCAACCAAAATCTTAATATGTATTAGTAACTAACATTGCAAAATCTTTTAGGTTTTTTAAATAACATAATTATCTGTACTCTATTTTGAGTGCATCACAGTTCACAGATTTACAGCATATAATAATATTTTTTGTTACCATTAGCTAATTTAATATGCCATGTCTACAAGCTGCTTGCGAGAGTCATCAGGAACCGTCTCGCGCGCTGGTTTGACGACTTCCAGCCTCCCGAACAAGCCGGATTCCGTAAAGGCTTGAGCACCGTAGACCACATACATACGCTGCGACAAGTTATACAGAAGACCGAGACATCAGCTGTGCTGCAGTCTCTTCAACGGTGCCAGATCGACTATCGGTATATCGAGGTGCTGAAGTGTCGGCACGAAAACGCCACTATGTCAGTCCGGCTCCAGGATCAGACCTCCAAACCTATCCTTCTGCAGTGAGGTGTGAGAGAGGGAGACGTTATCTCTCCGAAACTGTTCACCGCTGCACTGGAGGACGTCTTCAAGGTTCTGGACTGAAAAGGGGCTGGCATTAATATCAATGGCGAGTACATAACTCACCTTCGGTTTGCCGACGATATCGTAGTCATGGCTGAGACTATGGAGGACCTACTGAGGTCCTCCATACAATGCTCGATGACCTCAGTAGAACCTCCGAAAGAGTGGGTCTTAAAATGAACTTGGACAAAACGAAGGTCATGTCAAATGCCCATGTAACACCCACTCTCACAAAGATCGGAGACGCTACACTCGAAGCCGTGGACGAGTATGTTTACCTAGGAGAAACTGTCCAGTTAGGTAGGTCTAACTTCGAGAAAGAGTTCAATCGTCGAATCCGACTCGGCTGGGCAGCGTTAGGGAAGCTACGCAATATCTTCTCGTCCCACATACCGCAGTGTCTCAAGACGAAAGTCTTTAACCAGTGCGGGTTGCCAGTGATGACGTATGGCACTGAGACGTGGTCGCTCACAATGGACCTTATCGGAAGGCTAAAAGTCACCCAAAGGGCAATGGAGAGGGCTATGCTTGGAGTTTCCCTGCGTGATCGAATCAGGAATGAGGAGATCCGCAAGAGAACCAAGGTAACCGACATAGCCCGAAGAATTGCCAAACTTAAGTGGCAGTGGACAGGGCACATTGTTCGCAGAACAGATGGCCGATGGGGCCGACAGGTTCTGGAGTGGCGACCGCGTACCGGAAGACGTAGCGTTGGAAGGCCTCCCACAAGGTGGTCCGACAACCTTGTGAAGGCCGCATGAACCCGTTGGATGTGAGAAGCACAGAACCGGTCGAAGTGGAGGTGCTTGGGGGAGGCCTATGTCCAGCAGTGGACGTTTTTCGGCTAAAATGATGATGATGATGAATTTAATATGCAGTGACGAACCTTGTATTTATCTTGCCATATGCACTTGATAGTTATGAATGACTAATAAAATAACCTTTAGCGAGGCTTTTTCAAGTCCCTTAAAATTCATAAGAAATATTTCTTGAAAAGGTTTTATAAACAGTTTTGCTATAGCTCTTAAGAAAATCCATGAATTGAACGAACAACGTTGAACAACGTTGAAAATTACTCCAATTTACTTAAAATTGGAGTAATTTTCAACGTTGAGGATCTCTATAGGGAGGTGAGGGGAAGAAGCGGTGCGCGCGAGGGGAGCGCACCGTAGCGACAGAAATAGGGCGCGGAGGACAGAGCAAGGCTGCCCCGGTTGTCGGCCGTCGACCCGCGCCCGTACCTACGAGTACGTAGACGACATAGCACTACTGTGTGCGTAGCGCTACGAGCTACTACGGACTACGAGCCGTGTGCGCCGCCTGATGTGCCGACGTACTATCACATCGCCCCGATAGGGATGCACCGCTTAATCTACGCTACGTTACGTACACGACTTGTTTGTTACGATCTATTAATGTGTTACGTCGAATTCATAGGGTTGCGTTCAGATATGTCTGTTTCTTTTTAATATATTGAAAAAAAAGAAGTAAAATTTTTATTTTTATTAAATACGTAATAAGAGTTCTTTAAAAATGTATAAATGATAAACTAAAATAATATGTTCTATTATATTTTTGTAGCGCCATCTATCGTAGAATAGAATAACTTTAGTTTATAACGAGAGTCGTGAAGCCGTTCGCACCGCGCGCCCCGCTCCTCCCCCCGCGATAAGGGCAAGAGTTCGTTGCCCCGATAGAGACTGACCTCAAAAACGAGGACACTGCAAAATTAGGACGATGACAACGTAATGACTCGAGCGCCAGCTCACTCCATACGAGTTTCAACCTAAAAATCATTCGTATAAGAAACAAGTTTGTTTAATCTGACATATTGAACTACATGTATTTGATCAATTAGGCAAATACGCTGACTTCAACAGCAGCGAGCTAGCTCGAAGTGTTTTACTGTACGATAATAATAGGTTCAGGTTATTACGGGAATTCAAATATAGGTAACTGGTGTTTAGTTGACCTGTAGAGTGTGTGTTCTTCTTCTGATTCATGTAGCGTAAAAGTTGATTGAGGAAAATGGAATAATAATTAAATATATTTCGATTAAGAAGCATAATAATATTAACAAGGACAATAACGGGTTTATAATTATTTGTACATTTAGAACATATAGGTATAGAGGTTTTATTTTTATTGAGTTTTATAAATTCAGAACGTGACCCAAATCGTAGGCCGTATAGTGGCGTCACTCGGTTCTGCTTCTCTTCTATATCGCAATACATCTACCTACTAATAGATAACTTTTCTTTTGTTACAGGTAAGTGGCAGGTCATTCCTCCGCGCGATGCTTCTAGACTAGCTGTCGATAAGTTAAGGGGTATCTTGAAAGGTAGTAAGTCGTATATTAGTGACGCATGTATCGAGTGACAGCACAAGAACTATTTCTCTTTTGTGTAAACTGAAAATCTTTCAGTTTAAAACATTATGTTGAGAATTCCAAAAGCATTTAGCGACGTCTCTGCCCTTTGTGAAACGGACGATCATGATGTTGTAGATGAAAAAATTAACATAATCTTTATAGTTTGTGATTGCAACACGCTGATAGGTAAACGTTAGATAGCCATTGTTTATATTTACTAGCCTTGTAATTACAGTTAATAAACGGCGTAAAACTAATGTTTACACGATAAATTGACACGACCAAGTTTGAAAGTAAACATAAGAATGTGATGGGGATTATTTTGAAAACGTGAGCCGTATATGAATGCAATGGAAAATAAGTGCAGGATGCATCGCGCGGGCCGGGAGCCGCCGCTAAATATAGTCCGGCCGACGACCCGCAAATAGGTCGCTCCCTGCGCGCCACTCCATCGCCACACGACCGCCACACCATCGCCACACCACAGCCGCACCACCCTCTAATCATAACTCGCTTCAAATACTACCTATTAATTTCTCCGCTCGATTCCATCGCACTTACATTAATTATATGGAGTCAGCTATCTTCTCGCGGTTGTTGATGTTATGTAACAACGTTATTTACAACAACCACTTTCTTCACGGCAGTGGATAAATCAAATGAGCAATGAAGCTATAAGAGAAATTTACATAAACATTTTGCTCATCCACTTGAAGCACTTTTTATCAGACTTCTATTGAAATTCCAACAATGTTTTAACTTAGCATCGCGATCGAAACAAATAAATTTATGTTTTTTTCATTACTCGATGAGTTATGAAAAACTCATGTAAACGACCGAAGGTGCATGAAATGTAAGTACTTAACCGTTGTAAGGGAATACGTAAACAACATAAATACCGTGTGAGCAGCTGTAGGTACTGCTGCAAGGAGTTACCGGAGTGGTTTCACCTTTTTTCAGCAGTCAACGTTCGTGATCGTTTGTTTTACGTGCGGTTACTTTTTTACGTCCGGTTTGATTTAAAAAATAGTTTGCATGGTTATCAATCAATCACCTTACTCGTAAACGTGGTCAAAACGATCAATTAGCTGAGAGTTTGTTCACGTAGAGACGAAACGCTCGCAATAAATTGCAACAGCATTTTGGAACTGGCGCACTGCAATACGCATTCATAATAAATTAGTAAGGACACGTCAGCAGTGTGGCGTGGGTGTTGTTGTTTTCCCCATGGTTTATGTTGGCTGAGCTGAGCTCGGCCGGTGCTGGAGGCGCGGGGTGAGCGGGGCGCGGAGCGCAGGGCGGTGTCGCAAGCCGCGGGTGCATGGCCGGCCGTCGGCACCGCGCCGACCCTGACTGACTTATCTTGCGAACGTGCGGCGCGCGCAAATTCTAACGCTGGCAAATTTATCAGCCCGTAGACTATTGCTGCACGTTGCTTCTCAGCGTGATACACATGGTGCTATCGAATTCCGCCTCAACCTTTATAAACATTTGTACCTTGTTATGCCATTTAACAATACAACAACAACAACATTAAGTCGAAACACAGATGTAGTCTTAACTATGGAGCAAGCTAGCACAAATACAATCACAAATCAATGCCACTCCAATCATGTTTACCGAAGTTGATTCAAAATATTTACGTTCGTAGCTCGTTTAATTACAGTGTGTTACGTACCGGAAACGTGTTGATCATAAAATGCTCACAAAAAAGGTCTGAACCGTATTTATAATTTTCGGTCCGTGTACCTACTTTCCTGATTGCGCATAAAGGCTCCTTCAAACAGGCGCGACACGCGATAAAATCGCGCGTGACACAGGCACAGCAAGTCGCGCAACGAGCGGTGCCTTTGGGTCGCGCGCGATTCGAGTCGCGCGTCGCGCCTGTTTGTAGGAGCCTTAAAATCATGAACTACAAGCTTATTATAATTTATGTTGTGACCTGTTTTACAACTGCGTTACACCCACCCTTTACAAAACAACAACATTTCCATTTACGGCGACAAATTGTGCGTGAACAGCAATGTGACGGCCGTGATCCTGTTTTATTACATTTTCTTGAAAGTCTGAGTTGTTCACACATTTCAGCAACAGTAGACAACAAAGGTAACTCTTCGTTGGCTCTCTTATCTTGACGCTGAATATACACCTAAATGAGCTCACCACTGAAAAATTTGTTAGAAGATTCTAGAATCATTAAACCTTGTTAACTTTAGTTATCTTTATATAGACTTTCATGGTTATCTTAAAATAAGATGTTACATTCCCTTTCTCTTTATCTCATATCTTTGGTAAAAGATTCTACAGTTCAAGATCAGAACATGTTTGTAGAAAACCTAATTACTGAATTGATTGGCGCCAATAACAATGTACTAGGCCACTGAAAGCTAGTTATTAAAGCACAAGGTACAGGCTGTTTGTTTCACCTTGATGTAATGAGTAACAGACATAGGTTGTAGGTATCGGCGTGCGGTAAGAGGCGAGCCTAGGCTGGATCTCAAAGGCAGAGAGGCAGGGAGCGGCCGCGGCCGACTCGGACTTTGTAATACATTCGGCCTAGTCAGCGATCGTTGCCCCGAGTCGCTCGAGGTCGCTGCAGAGCTGCGAGAGACGCCAGCCGAGCGCGCCCGAACACTCACGGAAATTACCGAACGACAAATTGGCGCGGAATTTAAATCCATGACGTTTGATAACATCATACTAGATGTCTACTTCTATTAATTTCATGTAAATGAGTAGGCAGATTAGTCGTGAGTTAGTAATATTATATGTTACTGGCTCTAAATCCTAACTAAGTGTTATTATGGTAACTTTGTTCTCAGTAGCAAGTTTCACGATGCAAGCATGCAGATCGGCATAGTAAGATACCAATCAAATGAACGACTTCAGGAACATTTTACGTTCCAAATCGCATCGATATTGATTACAGCTGTTCTTAATTAGGTAATAACTCGTAAACAGGCCGCTCACGTAATCGGTGCTGGAAATTTGAAAACAAACAACAAGACTGTTTGTGCGTATTGTTTGTAATTTCCCTATTCAAAAGCAAAAGTTATAACTTATGTAAGTGGTCGGAAAGTTGTCGTGTGACACTTTAACCCAGTGCTGCATATTCCGGAGTGAGTCCAACGCACCCGTTTCGCGCTCATTAGTATGGATGGAGACAGCGGCTCACCACTTTCACTCTCGCCAATAACAAGTGTTACGCAAGCTGCCGCCGTCACTGCCAGCTCTCTATCTCGTCGACTACTATCTCCGACGCGGGCGCATCGCTACCGTGCCACGCCATCGATAGATTAGCGACCGCAAAAAATGGCAAAAAATGAACATAAATTCTCGCAATAATGCTGCAACAGTGACGAGGCAGCGTAAGACGCATCCTCGGGCCTAATGATAGTCTCGGCAGAAATGAAAGTGAATAGTGTTTCGGTTAGTTCATAGTGGGTCAGCGGAGTAGGGCAACGGGGGTCGACGCCCGCGCAGCCTCGCCGGGTGAAAGTGGCCCTCCTCGTCCCCGCGCCCTCCCGCCCTCCCGCTCCTCCAATGCTGAAGGCGCGTCGACGACTTACCTGCGCACGCGCTGCTTTTTGCAACTTGGCCATGGAACCTATTACGATAACTGCGAAATAACGCTCAGGCAGCAAATGTAAATGCATGGCCTTTATTTGTGCTCGATCACACGACATACCTAACAACCGACATGGCATGGATTTGTAAAGCTACTTTGTGTTTTGTACAAACTAATCATCTTTCAGAGTTTCTACTGAAATCTAAAAACAAAGAAGACAACAAACTTTAAAGTTGTCTTTAAAAGGATAAATTCAACAACGAAAAGCTGCTTTACATTACAACACATGCAATCATAAGTACATAGACCCCATTCTTACTCAGAATGATCAAGGAAAATCCTCTTCGCAGCAAATTAATTTCCACATTCGTAGGTCATACATGTTCAAGCAATAGAGCTTTATCGCTACCAGTAATAAAATAATAAGCTATATTAAAGTTATTCATATTTTATTCCTCATCGGGAAAGAGGTCATTCGTTTTCCTCAAAATGACATCACCAGATCAAGCCTCATAATGTAGTTCAGTGGAAACAATGAAAGCGTTTATCGTTGTTCGCGAAGAGCCGTGAGCAATACGCGCGGCTTATGTAACCGGCAGACGGTAGTAACTAGTGATTGAATAGGCCCCATCTTACGTAAATGTAACGTACTTGTCTACATATCAAATCTTACGTAAGCATTTACAAATATTTCGCTATGCTATATTTATTGCACGGGACAAGGGGAATGATTCAAGATAAAGCGCAACCCTGTAGGACTTCTAATCGTTCTGTTACAAAATATTATACTCACTACGAATTGTGGAATCGACACAAAAAAGAATAACCTGTTCAAACAGATGAAAACTCACATCTGAAACAAATCAAATGAATATATCTACCACTTTTAACACCTGCTTTGACAGAATTTAAAATAGCGATTCTTTACTCGTGTTTTCTTTTGTTGGGAAATACCGGAAAACTAGCAGACCGATTTTCCTTGGTGTAATTATAAAAACAATTTAGGATTTTATAGGCTGCTCGCAACAACAACAGATTACGTACAAATGAGGCCATCGGGAATGCTAGTAGACAATGTTTCTGAACGATTATAATTTAGATGAGTGAAGGCTCAATAAAGTGATCCGAGGCTGTGGCTGGAGCCCGGGTTGCGACAACACGAACAAAGAAAGCGGCAGCGGGCCGGCCTTGCTGAGTTCATCGACCGACTTTTGCAGGTCGCAAGGTTTCGCCAATCGGGCTTCTCGTAGCTCCAGGATATTGCCAATTCAGTGCGATCAAGGCTGCGCACAACCGCCTGGCCTGGCCGAACCTCTTACTTTTCGTTGCAAAGAAAAACTTCCACAAATTGCACTGCACATCGCAGGTGACAAATACTAATAGATTCTAAACGTAAGAATAGTTTAGGTAATGAAATATATTTAGATAAAACTGCTATGGGATTCAGGCTAGTAGATGATGTAGTAGAGCCAAACTCTAGACAAAAAAATCTAGACTGTTCGGTTCAGTACCTATAAGCCAAAAAACTATTTAAATTCAGCAATATAGCAATGATTTAAGTTTTTGCGTATGAATATTAGGCACTTGTACCTACGTTGATTCATTTAATAGACGTGCATAAAACTAACGATTTTTACGTGGAATAAACTTTATTGTAATTAAACAATGCCGTACCTGTTTTCAGGATCAACATTGTAAGATACATCAAAATTTTACGCTGAACATTCTTATACCACCACCTATAATTAACATTGTGTGAAGTTTCATTTTAGATTCGAAATATTAACATATTTTCTAGTACATTAGTAAAAAGTACATTTTTCAGTTAAATGCAAGCTAGTTTCGCAAATATCGAATTCCCTGTAAAATATAAAAAACGGGTTCACACACATTCACAAGTCGATTGGTTTCGAGGCCAGCCACTGCCCTGATACTTGTTCAATACATCTGGCGCTACTTTCAGTTCATGAGGTTAATTGTGCATACTTACTTACACACTGTTCAGTACCTTTCAAGCAACTATGCAAGCTTACAATATGGGATCGAATGGCCGTGATTGTTTATAATTGGTCATAAATCTTATCACTTCACTTCAGACAACTCATACTTACATACTTGGATACATAAATGGCCTTCTCGATCACCCAGTTATAAATAGTTTATACTAAACGTTACGAGAACTACGTGAAACTGTATAATAGCCGATACGACTGTGTACATAAAACATTTTTATTTTTATTGCCACTCAAATTGTCTTCTTGTTTTATTTTCAAATAGTTTGCGCTCAGACTTCTCGTCATTTTGTCGAAGGGTTTATTCTGAGAAATCCGTTTTATAGATTACAATGAATAATTGCCGTATGAAGTATTCCTTATCATTGCGCAATAAACACTAGCTGTAGTTATAGTAAGCTTTCATATTACAGGATCTAACGATACAAAAACTGCGAGTGGGTCGCGCTGTCGCCCTCTTTACGTTTTGACACACATACATTTCTGCCAACATTCATACAGATCAACAAAATTACGTGCTCAAAACCTAGATCGTCGGTGCGACACGGTTAGCTTTATCTGACACAATCGAATTCATTGCCTAGGGGCGCATGAATACGTAACGCACATATAGACAAAAATGGTGCGTCATAAAATATTTTATGGATGAAAAAAGAAACGAAAAGTTAAATATGGATGTACGCGAGCTTTTTGTTGAAAATCGTTTTTGTGACAGCCACCGGTCTGTGTTGCGTAGGGCTGCTGCGATCATCATTATTTGAGTTATAGTGATTCTATTCATAGGTAGCATACAAAATAAATAATAATTATTTCATGGTCTTCTGATTCGTCTTAGATGAGTAACTGTGTAGGTATTTTCGATAGGTAAATGAAAATAATATACGATTCTTATAATCATCGCCAGCGTATTCAGAAAATATATTGTCAAAGTCAAATCATTTATTTCAAATAGGCACATTAAAGTGTCTTTTGAACGTCAAAAATTCCAATAAATAAAATAGAATTGATTCTAGTCGCCTTCCAAAAAGTAGTGTTCGTATGGAGAACCAGAAGAATGGGCAAGAAACTCCACCGTTACTCTTTTATAATGTTTTACAAGGTTTTGTATACATTCATTATATAATTGTATGTAAAGACTTATGCACCTAGAATAAAATTAGTCTACCACAAAGGGTAAAGAGAATCCAAACTAATATACCTATCCATACTAATATTATAAATGCGAAAGTGTGTTCATCTGTTACCTCTTCACGCTTAAACCGCTGAACTGATTTAGATGAAATTTGGTATAGAGACAATTTGAGTCCCAGGAAAGGATATAGGCATTTTATCCTGATATTCCCTCAGGATCGAAACTTATGCGGGGGAAACCGCGCAGCTAGTTAAAAATAAATTAATGACAGGTAAATCAATATTGATAGATACATGCCATGGTGCGCACATATTTACAAATATTGTAAAAGTAGATGATTTTCCTAGAATTTTAACAAGTGTGTGAATTACTGTAGTTACAGAATGTAAAAATCAATGTCATAAATTTTTTAAAAATATAAATTAAATTAGCAACCACTTTGATTTTGTCTAGACTCTAGTATGGAGCAGGGCCAGCATGTTTCCAATCATTCTTATCTTGCATTGCATAATATATTGTAGAAAAATAGTAGATATAATTAAGTTTTTTTTTTATATCTGGATAGACTGGAAGGCTCCTCGCTTGAAAAGTTTGCTGAAATACAAGAAAAAAATTTGGGTAGTTAAACTAAATTGTAATTATGTCCAGCGCAGGCCTTCAGCCACATTATTTTATGACTAAGTAAACGGGTCGCGCGACCCTGAATGATAAACACCGAGTCCCGTTACTCGAGACAAAAGCGACCCGTATGTAGTTCAGTTGTAAAGCCACTTCCTGTGACACGTAAACAATGTATGCAAGAGTGAAACCCACAAGAAAACAGTTCATTTACATTGAATACCGGCCATCAACCTATATAGGACGCGGTGGACGGTGGTGACATGACAGGAAGCACGACCAAGTAGAAAAGTAAAACTTCTACGTTAATGTAATGATACATTACATACGTCTGTTAGTTTTACCAGCTTTAACCTATAACCAATTAGCAACTATGTATATAATTTTTGTATTTATTTTAAGTGCATTAGGATTTTCTAAATTACGCTGTCAGCGCGGTACTCGTGCCTTCCTATTGGATCAACAAGCTAACATAATTAATTTTATAATCTTGATTTCATCTTTTTGGGGTAGAATGGTGTCAAGTCAACTGTCCAACTGATGACTGCCCCAGTTATGGGCCCGCAAATCCGGGACGCGTACTATTTGTAGGTAAAATTTTAATGTTTCCATATTCATTAGCCGCCGAGCGTGACTGATCGGACCACATTCCACTCTGCTGTTCAGTTAAATGTTCAAATAGTTTGCAATGTTTTACTATTTGCATTTGAGGATAACTTAATCAATAAATTGTATTGAAACACTACTGCTGAAAATGGACACGTACCGAAATAATAGGATATTACATAAATTCAGGAAGGAAATTAGTAGTTCTGCCAGGCAGGAAATATGAACTCGTACCTAAAAGGGGAATGTTAAAATCATTAGAACGATAACTTTGTTAATTATAAACAAAATCTGTTATTTTGCGTTTCTGGTATTTTACATATCTGGTTTATGGCGAATCCGGTGATTTGCGAGTCTGATAATTTGCGAATCTGGTATTTAGCGATTCTGGTATTAAGCTTCGGAGCCTATTACCATAAAATATGTTAAGGCGAAAGCACCAGGGTAGCCCGCGAAATTCATTATTTTTTTCGTTTTTTGCAATTTGCAGGTCAGTATTAAATAATTGTACGTTGATTAAAATATGATTCGCGACCGTAACAAACATGCAGTGGCGTGCATTACATAAAGGCACATAAGCAGTGCCTACCTCGTTAGATCACCATGATTCTGTCAATTACATTTTAATGTGTGTGCCCCACAATTAAGAAGTTCACTAAATTATCATACTTAACAAAAAACAAATTCCTCATACAAACGCGCGGCAGTAGGAGAGAGACTGTCGCGAGACAGCCTACTCGGCTCCCGTACTATTCGCACATTGTCATTGGTCTTTACTCAATCAAGTTAATATGACGAAATTGAAACGCGCCTGTTTGTATTATTATTATATATTATAATCGCGCGCGACACAAAGGCACCGCTCGTTGCGTGACTTGCAGTGCCTTTGTGTTGCGCGCGATTTTATCGCGTGTCGCGCCTGTTTGAAGGAGCCTCCACGCGTAATACCATGACGTTCGACCTTCGCAATTTATCACCCTTAAGTAGGCATGCCTACTCTAATAACCAACCGAGTATGAACGTTACAATAATACTTCATAATTTGGCCGGGCAAAGAAAGAAAGGGATGGATAATGAGGTCGCCGATAGTGAGGTAAAATAAAAATCCAAGCTGGCGGCCGCAGAAAATTACATATTTTTCGTCATGGGTGTCGCTTTCATAGTTTTTGAGGGTGCTGGACTGGAGCCGATAATAACGTCAAAATAAAAATTCAAGATGGCTGCTGTAATTTTTTTTTTCCTGTGTGTCGTTTTTATGGTTTTCAAGGGTGCTAAAGCAGATAGTGAGGTCAAAATGAAAACTCAAAAGGCGGCTGCGAAAATTTTTAAATTTATAGGCTCCATCTTGGATTTTCATTTTGAACTTCGTTCCTGCGGCCACACACTTTTATTTTTATACCCAGTAAATCAATAACTTTTCAAATCAATAACCTAAAATGCGTACCGTACCTAACGAAAAAATATAGTGAGACCACAGACAAAACAATAGAATAAAAACTGTTTTTCAAGCAACTACAGATATCCATCAAATGCATCAAACAAATCATCAAATGCATGATTGTGTGATACATTACGCTCTATAATGTGTCATTCATTAGCTAATCATTCATTTTTAGGGTTCCGTACCAAAATGGTAAACAGACTGAGTCTCACCATAAGGGTTCCCTTATGGTGAGACTCAGTCTGTCTGTCTGTATTTCTGTCACAGCTGCATATCTCAAGAACTACTAATGCTATCAACTTGAAATTTTGAATAGTTTTAGATGACGTTTGCCCAACTATTTTGCAAATTAGAAAGAAATAAAAATATGTACATATATGTATATTTCTTGCAACAGGGTCCGAAAAATTCGAAGTGGGGCTACTAGGTGAGGGCATGTGGGGTATCATATGATATGAAAGAACGCAGTTTGCACATTCTCAAACATTTTTCTTTTTTTTAGGCCGCTAGTTTTCGTTTTTTGATAGAAAAATGTAATAAAAAATGCCGAAGAGAAAAAGAGAAGAGAAAAAGAAAGAGAAAGTTTGCAAAAAGAAAAATCTGAAATTATTCTATGTGATAGAAGTTAATGTAAAGATTACAGGAAAAATAAAACAAAGTCTCTAAATAGCACACTTTTTCAACAAAAGTAACATCAGTTCCACTATCGGTCAAGAGATGGCGCTGACATAAAACTGCCATATTCTACACCGCAGTGCACAGTGTTAAAATTCTCTGACGAATATAGGCCTTGCCGATGAAAATTTAAAAACATATGATGGTACGGAACCCTTGGTGCGCGAGTCCGACTTGCTCTTTCACGATTTTTTTTTTTTTGAGATACCTGGGGGCGTTAAAAGGCTACTTTGGCAGAATCATAAAAGGATAACATTATGAATCATAATGGACAGTTAACTGTTAAGCTAATCCTAACAAATTCGATTGGTGAAGGATATTTCAGTAATATTATTTGTCTGTGCTAAAATACCAATCAATCCAATCCAAATCCAATCCCAATCTCTTTGATTATACCTACGTAGAGCAGCGAAAAAAAGAAAAATACGGACTGTCTTCGCCATATTATGATTCATAATGTTATCCTTTTATGATTCTGCCAAAGTGGCCTTTTTAGCCCCCTTTTGTGGTAAAAAATAGTTTCCTTTCGTCCGACCAATGAAGATTTTTTGCAGTTAAAGCTCGTAGAAGGCACATATTGCGTAAGAAAATAATTTGAAAATTCAAAATAGATACTTTTGTTTTTGATAGTGACCGCGTTTGCCTAGACTAGACCCGGCCTAGTGCCTGTCTACCTATTCTGAAAACCAATGCACGCCACTGCAAATATGTATTTACAGAATTATAATCATTAGAGTCATCAACACAACTCTCTAAGACCAAGTAATCCTACTGTATGACTATTTCATGAAATCTTGACATTTTAGGTAATCCTAAAATGTCAAGAATTCATGAGTAAGTATAATGAGTGAGTGAGTAAAAAAAAAAATAGAGTATGAGTGAGTGAGTATAATTACTAACTTAAAAAGTTGTATTACTGATTCTAATGATTATAATTCTGTAAATAGATATTTGTTACGGTCGCGAATCATATTTGAATCAACGTACAACTTAATACTGACCAGCAAATTGCAAAAAACGTAAGAAAATTTGAATTTCGCGTAGAGATAGCGTCAATGACATGTTTTTGCTAACTTAGTATGTTTTCAATCTTTACCCCAAAACACAATTACAATGACCGTAACATATAAACATCATATTTATTTTAAACTTGTGTAAACAAGTAATTAAGCATAAAGGCATGTTAGAGATCTATTGTTAGCAATTCAGCACACATACGTGAATACGTGACATTCACGTTCTCGTATCCGTTTTGCGTCATGTGCTTTATTGAAATATTGAAAATCCGTGTTCCTGTCCCACTTGCCATAATTGTTTTATAACTGCGGTTACATGTCAATGATCTCTGAAACATCATATAGCAGTTTTATTAATAAACTAAACTATATGTAAGTAGATATATTTTTAATAAAATAAATCAACGAAAAGCTTTCCAAAATCGAGAAAATAAATATTTATACTGTAATTTTTACTTTCGATTTGTTGATTATTAATCTTAAAAGTCACATATGTAATTAGAATAACAGCATCAATCAACATCCCCTCAAATACAAAAGCTTAGATCTAAGTTGCATATTTCGAAACATAAGACTTGCATTGCTTGCACTTACGAACCACATCTAGTTTCTAAACAATTTCTTGAATTAAATGAGATGGATTAATGGCGGCACTCAGTTATAATAGACAATATAGTCGCACAGGAAAGTGGGCCAGTGAGATGATGTTTAGCAGTCATCAGTCACACTGCAATCACAATGCAATTAGAAAGCGAATTGCACAAGTGCCGCTCGCGCAGCGCTGCTATCTCAGAAGAAAGCGCGTCCAACATAGGAAAGTTGAATCGAAGGCGGGGCGCGGGCGGCGCGGCGGGGGGGTAGATGCGCGCACGCAGCCACTAAAGTAGTACACTTTCGATCTCAACTCGCGTCGGTGAGAGTTGTGCGAAAATGAAAGTGGTGTTGTCATTATGGTCCACTTTCCACGCTGAGGTCAAGAACCTCGCGAGTCCAGTTTTAAGCCTGTTTCCAGTTAATTGTAGGAGTGCAGCAGCGTCTAGAATGTACTGTAATGTACCTGTAGTCTGAGCATATACATACCCGCCGCCTCGTACTGTTTGTTATGATGCGATGTAAAAATAATGTTGCAAAGATAACACTTATGCATAATAATATGAATATGAGGTCGCGGTAACCAAAGAAGCTTTTCGTCATAATCATAACATTGCGCACCTTTAGTTAATTAGAAACATAATATTTCTCTTACTTTCAAATGTTGTTTGTTGTTAATTAACTGTGTCTTGCTCTAGAGACAGCTCAGACAGCAACAATTTCATATCGTGAGAAATAGAAATCAAGTTTTGAAGTTGTTGTTTGAGATACCGACGTATAGAATCTGTCAGCTGACATAATGTATGTGATTAAAGTTTAGTAATGTTAATTAATGGATAAAGTTATGGGGGTACTTCAGTATCGGACATGTGGAACGTTTGTTTGAAGCCTTTGTAGTGACACTATCGAACTTGCTAGAACTGCTCGATGTCACTAGTTATGTAACAATGGTTTACTAAACTTTCTGTTTACTTGGTAACTTGTACTCGCATTAAATTCACTTTTACTTTTATTTAGCCGACGTCTTTTGCATTCAATAAGATCTCACTTAACCTAGAATGTTCGCGAATTTGAATGCTAAATAAAAGAGAGCATCTAGTTTAAAAAGTGGGATACTATCAAACTATGAACATTACGAGTATAGCAACAGTTGAAAGTACATGAAGTCACAGAAAATTTCTCTCTGCTAAAAATGGGTGTCATTTGAATGCATAGATCGGTGATACGAATGCAGCTTGAATGTGGAGCGCTAGGGTTGCAGGGGTGCGCGGGGTGAGGTCGGGGTGGGGGTGTGTACCGAGGTAGGTGACCGCTGGTGACGTCAGCGTGACCTGATGCTGCCCGGCTTCAGCTTAACCCGAACTCTGACCTCCTGCACTGATGTTTGCATATTTTACATAAACGTGTACATATGTAGGGACTAGGGACCAATGATTGCTGTTCCCGTTGCCGTTGTTCAATTATCACTCCTAATGCTATATAAATATGCTTCAAAATCGTAGCAAGATGAAAATATTAATTGTTGTTGTATTCGCTGAGCTTTGATTTTAATATAAGCTATTCTGCTATTCAATTTAATGTTGATTTAGAATAACATAAACTTTAAAGGTTACCTGCGTACACTGAAGTAATTTAGTTTTGGCGCGTAAAGCACACAAAGAAGAACCATTAAAAAAAGCTTTTAACAAATAATGAAAATTTTGTATGTCCCTATCTACCTATAGTTAGTTAATGTTTTTTTTTTATCACAAATAGTCGTCAAATGTAGTAAACAAAATATAAAACAAATTCGTGTTAATGTATTTATACCACCTACCTACGCTAACGCCTGGTTTTGAACTGCTAAAACTTTCAAGCCGTCTAGTAGATATTTTGTGCTCTAGTGACGAAAAAACACATTAAAACCATAGGTAAGAATACCATTGTACCTACCTGTTGCGTTTTTAGAAAAAAATATAATTAGAAAGTAGTTTTGTAAAGTTTCAGTTTCAGAAATTTGCAAAGTTCTACCATTCAGATTTATTTATTTTAAAATGGTAACTTCACATACATGCCAGCACATTCCTTTAGCTATAATTGCTCCAAGTATTTAGTAGTAGTGTGCTTCATACGCACAACTTACTAAAGATACACTTTATTGAAAGTATATTTAGTCGTAAATTAAAAGTTTAAAAGCGTCCGTTCATTATTGAAAGTCGTAAACCCGTAATATTTACAGCTGGTAATAATGCTCGCTCAAAGCCGCTCCTAGAGAATAATTGGTCGCCTTGGCCCATAAACTCGCCACTCTGTTCACGAATCATTCGCCAATTCTAGATTTAGGTTTCCAGTTCACTGGGTTGTTGGCATTTCCGATCTTCACGTGTCAAGATTTCGGGCATTTTTGTACCTAGTGTTAGAAATACTTTTTTTGCATACCAACATAACGTCATAAGTCCATTTCCTGAAGGATTAGGTAGAGGTTTACCTATTATAGTACACCCACATTTCACCAGTAATGTTTAAGTAGCATGAATTAGGGCGCGCCTAATCCAGACTACGGGTTATACCGTCCGGCAAGATCGCTTTGATCGACCAGGAATGGAACTCAGGACTCATGCTTAGCAGTAGCGCTTGCGTGCGACCACTAGACCAACGTGTTTTTATTATTAAGTTTGAAATTAGTTATACGTACGTTCTATTCCGATTTATAGGACGTTGTCATGAATTGAGATAACACTTCTAAAATAGTGAAATATCCTACCTACCAATGGAAAATTGATAACTTAATATGGTTCCCAATTCCTATATAAGTTCGCCAAACCATACAAATTTAACTACTATGACAAAAGCTCAAACCGGATAATTAGAACTAATTATAAATTGAACATTCAGTAATGAATAGAATCAGCGTAATAAGTTGCTGGAAATAGCGGTTCATATAAAATGTAAATGCAAGAAACTAAACTACATAAACAAAGCAAATACATCAAGATTGAATGTGGAGTAGACATGAAAAACCTAAACGTCAAATATAGACGTCAACGATAATATTTGATGTCTTCGTCTTATTCGCTACGACCAAAACCCTGGAATCATAGCGATACCGTTGTGTCCTAATACAGTACCGAGACCGGTGTAGTAAGGGTTGTTAGGGGCGGGCGGCGCGTAGCGGGTGCTACGAGCGCGGCGTAGCAGCAAGCGCCGCGCGCCATTCGCGCTAACGCCGCCGCCGGCCGCACGCGCCCCATTCGTGCGGCTCATGCGTCTCCCGCTTCCCAACATGACTGTGACCGAGTGCCATCACCACCAGCAGCCGCAGGAGCCTGTGCCCCCCGCGCCCCCCACCGACTCCGAAGTGCTTCTCGGCCGAGTCCTCGCAGGTGAGCGCCCATCAGCTGATCTCCACCTGTCAACCAAAACGTGTGCTCATGTTACCGTGCTGTGAATGTTTGGATGATCCTCAATTCCTCACGTTTCTGTGTACCTTCACCAATTTTTGGTTTTGCCAATTCAAAGTTTGATCACAGTGATTTATACAAACGTTTAAATTAAGCATAATTATGTATATCGAAGTCATTTAGAATTTTTTGTTGTAATATATATTTGGTGTTATGTTATGTATTATTAAATAATAGTAGGTTAAAAGGATAAAATAATGTCCTTTTCACTTTCCTGCGAGTGCGGGCAAGCGCGCGGGCGGGCGGAGCGCGGCTCGCGGATCTAGGTCAAGCGGAGTTCGTTGCCCTCGGCCTTCCCGGCTATATTCGACGTCGCTAATCAACTACCCCCCCCCCCCCTCCCCCACCGCCGCGCCGCTTTGTATCCTCGCTCCTACTGGCAATATAATCACAGAGTCGGACTTAACTATCTTACGGGATTTAATTAATGTATTATCATTTACAATGCATGCATGTAACCTAACTTACCTAACAAGCAAGTATGGATGTACTAAATACTGTACATACAACAAGTATTGGTAGTCTACATGCCTATTGCACTGCATTTCAATTAAATTTAAACAATCGTTTTCAATACGATGTGATCTTCTTGCATTGAAAATTCAGTCGAAAGGAATTCCCATGACCTATTTAACCAAAATTTATATAAATTAATCCAAAATGAGCAAAATTACTTCTGCAAAGTTTAATTACGAGGATAACGTAATTATTTGACGAAGGCAGTTCACGTTCAAATAATACATTGTGTTAGTCAATCAATAGTGATTGCATTATCCACAAAGACGAGCGAGTGTGTATCTGCGCTCGACATCATGGTCGAGTCGAGTTTCGCAAGTGGAGCCCATCGCTGAATGCCATTTTATTTTGGAGGCCGCGCGCAGTCGGAGGGCCCGCGGTCAACGGCCCCGCGCGTTATCTAGGTCGCCTCAGAATAACCTAGCGCCGATACTCTAATAATAATCTACATGAAGCCTTGAAATACTGTTGTCCCACTCTCACTCACGACACCTCCATAGCCGCGAATAGCGACAATTCGTATTTCGTAAGACATGCTCTATTCCGTGTGCGCAGCCGCTAACTACATTTGACTGTCTCTTTTACTCGTGCCTGCGAACCTAAACCGAATAAGCAAGTGGAATATAAGCTTCTGGCTTTCGTCCTATCTGAATAGGCATTTTACGTTTATATAATACCTGACTAATATTCTTGGAGTAACTTTGCAAATTGGACTAAATAAAAATTAAATAGGTACCTACGCCAAAAGTACTAGACTAGATTATTCAATAATCAACAATAAAATAATATAGGAGAGGTAGAGACTCCAACAACAATGTGGACCAACAATTTGATTTCAATATGATATGTTGAAAATTTGCGAAATTCGACCTAAACGCAACAAACAATAGTCTGTTTAAAAACAATAAATCATAACAATATTAATAATTATTGTCTACATTGGTAGTATAGTAACATGTAGTTACAAACATATGTTTGTAGTGTGACCGTACAAATCTAATATTTTTATGAGCCATGAATTTTAAACAAATAATATGAAACAAAGTGTTGCGTGTGGCGTGCGGAGTGACGTAGCGAGCACGCGGCGCGAGGGGGGCAGGGCGCGGGACGCGGGGTGCGCGGGCGCGCGGACTCGGTATTGCGATCAAGGCCTCGAGTTCGTTCACCCGTCTGCAATTGGGTCACGCTCGCCGCCCCGCACCGCGCTCCCCACACACAAATAACTGTTTAAATCACACTAAATCCGTACCTGTAACGTCACACTAAGTATGTAGGTAACCTTAATTGTTTAATTTAAAGCGTTATAGATACCAAACGCATTGCAATCGCTCGATCATTCACAACAACAAACGACAGCATACTTTTGTGTAACTTGTAGGTAATTATTTCATCGTTTAATTGATACGTGGTTTGAATGTAAAGGAAGTAAAGTAAATCTCTTATTACGTAAAAAGTAGTCATATATAATGAATATGAATGAGATGATTGTTAAAAGTATGTATTGGGAAAGAGTGACTTTATTTAACTCAAATCTATTGGCAACATAAAGAAAGTCGTTATGCAGGTACTCAACTACCCATAACTTTTACATATCGTATACATAACATTTCGTATCATTAATTAATACGTCATCTTCATTCAATTGTGAAGTCAACACGTAACAATTAAATAAATAGCTTTTGTGCATTTAACTACTTAATTAATTAGATAGTCTATTTGATAGTCTGCAATTTATTACGGTAATGCACGCGATCCAATACACAATTAACATCAATTTGTTATAACTAATGATCACACTTCGTGTAGTAAAAAAGAAACAAAATGTTTTAAATTGTAAGTATTGTAACGTCTGTATTACTAATTTTTGTTGTACAACAAAATAAGTAATAAAAGTAAATAATTGTTATTATGAAGCACATAATTTATATAAAATGGTGATCAACTTCAGCGAAAGTTTCATGGAAAAATCGCGAATGAACTGAAGACATAATGTAGGGGTAGTGGGGTGGTAGAAGGTTGCAGAGCGGGGGGGCGTGCGGGCGGCGCGGGGAGGCAGCCGCGAGAGGCTGCGGGTCGACGTCCGCGCCGCCCTGACCCCAATTAGATCTGCGCTCGCGTCATATCGCGCGGACCTCTCGTCCAGGCACACTCAGCGGAAAATACCCATCGTTTCAACATAACAGCTTTGTGAAATGACTAACTAAAACGGTGCTTTACAACGTTTCGGATACAGGATAATATTTACGTCATTATAGGTCTAAGTTGCCTAAGTTGCACGATTGCACTGGCCGGCCTATAACAGCGTCAAGCCGACCATACAGTTGCTGTGGCAGACACTTATTAGAAGGTTACCAACCATCGTAACCGGCTGTATCTTATGTCCATGGCGCTTTAGACAAAATAATTAATTATAATTAATAACTAACTGTATATCGAACTGATCATATTGTAGTAGGTATATGGAACCCATGTTCTATAATCCGAGTTATATTTCTCCGGTAACCCGCTAACCCGCCGCTCACCGAACCTAAACTTTGAGAAGAGTGCCGAACATTGTGTTAGTTACCTCATTTTTTATACGCGACCCGTTCATTGAGTACTTATACATTGTCCGTAATTTCAACTAACTGATTTTTTAAATGAAAATACTGGGTCATGAGTTCATGACTTAGTTCGATGTAACTTTTTATTAGCCACAAAGAACATAATTATAAAATCATTTCATTTAATTTTCATTTTTTTTTCATTTTATTTTCTCTAAAATCATTTTGGGCCAGAAATAACTGTTACTAAATCAATGATTATTAGCATTTGCTAGAAAACGGACTAGTAATTCAATGTAAGCGGTTATGTAACACTTGTGTGTTTGTACAAATTTAGGACAAAACACCGAAAAGTTTTTTCACTTTTTAGCACATTTTATGGCTAGCAGGTGAGCGAGGGACAACGCCTATAGTTAATAACTGTTATATAACAATTTACCCTAAACGACAATAGGTATCATATTTTGTTTTAACGGATACCGTAGCGTTGGAGACATATAATAATTGGCATTTTACAGGAGTACATACCCTACGTAGCTATAATCCATCCATACTAATATTATATATTCAAAAGTAACTCTGTCTGTTTGTATATTACCTTTTCACGCCTAAACCACTGAACGGATTTGGATATTTGGCAGTGAGATAGATTGCATCCCAGAGAAGGGATAGTTTTTATCGACATAACTCGCGGGCAAAGTCGCGGGACCTTTATTTGAATGTGTGCCATCTAGAAATTGAATTATTTTGCCTTGAAAATATGAACGCACCTTGAATCTCCCACTCATTGACTTTACATCAACGTTACTAGTAACTACGTCATCGTAATTTCTGTGTATTTTTATTTTCAATCCATCGTTCATTAATCTGGCCTAGAACAACGTTTATTGCTTCTATTATAGATATTACGGATCCCATTCACTGAAATTAAATTTCATAATTTTGAAAGCCACAATGGTAAACATGGAGTTAATAATGGATAGATATCGTGATTATCACTACTAATAACATTTAATAACATATATTTTGTAAAAACGTGGGAATTTACTGAACGTTCATCTGAAATGGTCATTGCCACATAGGTATCTAAAGATTAGTCATTTCTTGCCAGGTATTTCATCTTGTCTATTTTGTAGCAACTGTTTAATTTAATTCAGAATTCACACGTTAATGTTACCTAGACTACGACGAATTCTTTTTATATTAAAATAAATCTGCATGTTCGGGCATTCGAGAGCGCGTTAGCAATCGTTACGCTTACTCTAGCCACTGATGATTAAGTATAGTGGGTCGTACCATGAGTCAGTGGTGACCTAGATGCGGCAGGCTGTATCGACGGTGAGCGGGAGCGCGGCCTACGTGCTCTAAATACTGCCAGAGTAGGTTAGGGAGCGAGGTCGACGACCCCAGCCCTGCCTACCCGCCGAACTTTCCGGGCCATCCGAATCGTGTGCCCTACTGTGTTGGAATCGACTCACGGACCCCAGTGTTGATCCAGACAAATTACTTTAATATACTGAACTCTTTTAAGTGGGACAATATTAACGTATACAGAATTAACTAACACTTCAGTATGTCTAGTAGATAGCTAAGTTTGCTTTTATATCAATTATTTTAATATACATACATACTTAACGAAAATATATATTAAATCAATCTCAAAAATATGAAACGTAATCACTCGTATAAGGCGAATTTATTTACACGTTGTACATACAACTGCGTGCACAATTGTGTAGAAATAATCTTTTAAATGTAAAAGAACCGTTAGACTAGCACACAATGCCAGTCCAATGCCAATGACCAGAGCTTGCTTTGTTGTAACCAATTTAATTGACAAATATTTATTTTGTAGATTACATTTGTTAAATTTTACTACACACCTACTCCACCATATAGATTATGCCATATTGGTATGCTATACCGCTACGTCTTTTGAGATAATTATGGAACCAACAGATTTTTTTTTGTATTAATTGTTAATTTCTTATACCAGCCGTCGTATACGCTATTTAAACTATTGGCTTCATCTGACGAAGGGTTAACAGTCCTATATTGGGAATGAACTTAAAAAAAACGAGAAAAATAAACTGTCTACAACGCCATCTAGCGTCGAGTAGAACGTTTAAAACAGTTTAGATAGATGTCGCTAGCTTCGCGCGTGAACCAAAACCTCTCAACCGTCAAAACAGCAGATCATTATTTTTCTTTGTAGTTATAAAAAATTATATAAGACAATCTGTTGATGGACGGTATATTAGAAGTTACGTATAAAAGTTTTACCAGCAATCGTTTTTGGTTATTCACAGTTCATTTTTGTACGAAGGCCTAATTGAAACTAAGTAGGTATTTAAGATCATTATTTTAATAATTTTGGCTGTATTATAATAGTTGCATAAATATTTCGTTACATCGCCAAGCGGTTCGTCGACTCTTCAACACCAGGGGGCCTAAAAAGGCCACTTTGGCAGAATCATAAAAGGATAACATTATGAATTATATAATATGGCGAAGACAGTCTGTGTTTTTCGCTGCACTACGTAGGTAGATAAAGATAGATAGATATACAAAGAGATTGGGATTGGATTTGGATTAGATTGATTGGTATTTTAGCACAGACAAAAACAAATAACGGAAAAATCCTTCACCTTCCTTCCTTATCGTAGCTACACTGCACATTGATACAATAATAAGGCAGTCAAGGGACACATATTGTAGACAATCCAACGAATTTGATACGATTAACTTAACAGTTAACTGTCCATTATGATTCATAATTTTATCCTTTTATGATTCTGCCAAAGTGGCCTTTTTAGGCCCCCAGAGGACTGGCCTATTTTTTGGCCAAAGGATCAGCATCGCCATACATGGCAATACTGCCAGCATTTTGGGCACTTTACCTGCGAATTTTTTGATGCCCTATGATTCTTTTTGCTTGTTTTTACATGTCTAAACGATTATTATATTTGAGTCTGTTAGCTTATACGAGTATATTGTGTAAATATCATCTTGTTTTTCATCTTGTTTTATCTTGTTTGTGTTTGTGAAAATAGCTATTGTAGCTATTTAATTTGTAGCTATATGCTTGTATCTTTGTGCGTAACAACAAATTTAACAAAAAACTAAACATGATTGGCACCGTAATTTAATACAACCGGTCTGTGATTTATGTAAACTTACATCTAAGCTCAAACATAAACTGAGACCTAAAAATAGCAGCCGCTGGTTAGGATGTATGGACACAACCGTAGGGTGGCAGGGTGGTGGGTGGTGGTGGGTGGTGGCGCCGCTTGGCCGTGAACTGCGCCGACCCCTCGCGCCCACATCACGCCGCTTCCTCCGCAGTCCGCAAACAACATTACCTGCTAGCATTTAAATGACTTCAAGTGGTTTTAGATAAGGTTAGATCTTATAAATTCTTGTTACAGTAGGTATCTATTTTTATGAGAGAATATTGAAAGTAACAGCTATCTAAAAATGCAACTACATATTAATGATTCTCTTTGAAAGCTAATAATAGCTCGTCAGTGCCATAAGCTGAAAAACAAGTTCAACGACCTTTTGTTTTTATCTGATAAATGGAAGATCCCGCCAAAATAAATATTATTGTCGTTAAGTACAATTCTCATAACATTTAATTAAATTGAGCAAATCTTGGAAAGGTCACATTTAATAATCATATTTCACAATTTAATAATACCGTGGGTTTTAAATTATCGTTTGTCGGAGGGTGTAGAAGGGGGTTGTTCATTGACGTCACGGGAGCGCATGCGCGCGACTCGCCCACGCGTTCACCCTACGTTCGCCGCTCGCTTTCGCGCCAAACCGTTGTTGGATCTCGCGCCGGTTATAACCTAACATACACTAACTTAGACCAAATATTTTATTTTAAACTTTAATCAAATCACCGATGTTTTATCATCATGGAATCTAATAGTGACAATATACAGCTGCAACAGCAACCAACAGGTGAGCAATTCAAGTATTATTGAATATTTTAGTGACCTTTTGAACTTGAAATATAAGTAAGCGGTCATTGAACTTTGCTCTTTGTTTGTTCGTTATCGAATTCTTCGCTGTGATCTTGTATTGTGTAACTTATTCGTTACAGTTAACTATAAATAAAAACGTTTTAAATTAATTACATTTGTACGTGATAACAACAACCTGCAAACTAAATTAAATAGGAACTTAGTCTAAACAATTATTTTATAACAGATTAGATTACGCAACTAAAATACGAGTATATTATGGAACGATCTAGCCATATCTGTTTGTAAAGATCTAAAAGAATTAAAAATAAAGAATCTAAAAGATTTAAAAACAGCAATATTATATTCCAAGGTTTGAGGAAGCTTTCCGAGATTGGTTAAATATAGCGTGTAGCATAGAATGTGTATAGTTACCGCGTCATGGTCATAAACGTCAATTTTATGGGGAATTGGTCGAGGATGGTTAGATGTAAGATAAACACGCGATTTTTATTGCCTGCAGTTTAAATGTTTAAAGTTACAACATTTTGCGTATATCAGTAAGAATTGGAAAAGGCGCAAAATGCAAAACAATTACTGTGCACTTGCTAAAATTAGGATCAATAGTTTCTTACTCAGAATTTCCTGTCAGAAAAACCCTGACGTAGGAGCCTTTGTATGTCAGCCGCGCTTCAATCAAGCAGCTAATGATCAGCTTAGGTTATGTGCACATAGGTGGGTGATGCGTGCATGAGTCAGCCGCATCCAGACCGGAACACGGCACGTCAGCGCACCCTGCGCACGGTCACCCCGCTCCATTGCACGCATGCATATTCCATTGTAATACACCAATATCCGTTCCACTTTTACGGTTATCTGCCGCCACTTGCATGCGTAAAGTGCAGTGTCACTTGTTATGGTTAAAACTTTCATACTTGCCGACTGCTGTACTTGGCGGGATTTCCGGTCGTGCAATCGTACAAGTTTGGCTGTCCCGTTTACTGTGTATCAAAATGTTAAAAGCTGTTGTTACTTTAAAATCGTTCATAACAAATAACTGAAATAACATTCCAAGTACCTACAATCAAGAATTTCAGAAATACATAGTTAACTTTGCTCAAGTTGTAAATAGTCTAAACAAGGCAAGCTGTCAATAGAGTAGGTCGTTAGGTCATAAAGAATTGCATGCAATCGCTCGCTACATAGATACGCAGGCAAGAACGCTGAAGAAAATGGTTTCAGAACTCAAAAGGATCATTTTCTCCGCAAGGATCTTTTCCTTGTCAGGTAAAACTCTTCTTTGACGGTATTTTGTGCAGTGATATAGAATACGTGCGTGTTTGCGCTGCGTGTACATCAGCATTTCAATCTTCTTCAGCTTTGAAAGTCTTCTTTTCAAGTAAACTTTTTATGTAAAGAGAGACTCGACGGCGCCCTACACAACTGCTCATAGAAAAAATAGGTGTGTGCCTTAGTGTGCGTCGAGTACGCGGCACTACGAATATGTACTTAGAGAGTGCATCGCTCCCGGGCGCCGGTGTCGTCGCACTGCATATAGGCCAGTGCACGCGAATGCCCGGACACCAACCCCCCCCCGCCCTGAGCCGTCGCCGCCCCAACTCCCCGCTGCACTTCGCGATTTTCCATTTCCATCGTATTGCCCGTTCGCTAATTCTAGCGGTTGACTCGGAGCGATGTCGTAACGCGGAGAAATTTCTCAGGCCTTTCTCCGAGCATGACTCTGCAGCAATGACGTCTTCCGGTAAAGGGCATTCACTGCTCACAACTTTGACATTAATAAACTTGATGTGTAATATTATATAACAGTTTGGAATTTTGTTAGAGCTGCACCCTGCACGTGTTTGACTTATTACGTTATTGTTTTCATTGAAACATATTTAAACTTTTTATTTTATGTACATTTGAAACGAGAAATGGGCCACAATACATTTTAATTTTTTCATTAAACTTGTTAAAAAAAAACTTATTAGGTTATTTTGTAGAGCGCGCAAGTGGAACAACAATGCAATTTTTTTCCGGGCATGATTGGTAGGTACAATGGATGATGTGTATATTGTTTACAAAACAAAATAATTCAAGGGCAATAATTTCACAATGGAAGTGATTCAATTTACCTAATAGATGGACATGGCATAATGATGACGTTGCAGTATTCATTTTCACTTAATAACAAATAAAGAATAGGGACAGACATATGTGCAGTGAACTGTCAGTTTATATTAGGCACGTTATAATGCGGAAGGTCTATCGGTATTGCGAAGAACGCCTGTGCCCTGTCGAGTGTCGAGTGTGGGTTCAAAGCGCTCGCTAAGGCGCGCGGGTAATAACGTCGCAAGCGCGCCGGTTCCGAGGCGCAGTTACGTCTGTACGGTTCTGAGCCCCCGGATGTAGTTACAAGTTCCCGCGGTCGTTGCCCGCCCGATGCGTGCACGATTCCCCTATATCGGCTAACTGTGGCGCGAAAACTAAAAGCGTGCGCTGCGACACATATTATGTGCTTTCATGCTTTTACACACTTGTTAGTTATGCGTTTCAGACATAAACAAAGTTTTCAGTGCCCTATGTTCAGAAATGGTTTTCCTGCTTCGGGAAAACCAATACAACTCTTGTGTTGTTTAAGAATGAGTATCTTCCACTTAGACTGTGTCTTATAAGAAATGTCTTATTGGTCATTTTTGTACGTGGGTTTTTAGTTTACATAACAGCTTGACTACGATTTCCATATTAGTGTGACAGCATCAGTAGGCCAATTAAAATTGTATTATGTATTAATTGTCACAATCATTAATTACGTTGATGATTCATTTGAAACATTTCAATTAAATAATTAAATTTTATATACCGACATAAGTAAGATAAATGGAAATAGTACCTGAAGATGACGAAATGTTTCATTTTTTTTAATCCGACTGAATTTTTTTTTTCCACAAATGTAAAAATTTTAACATTGAAATATTAATAACTTACAAATGCAGATGTGATTGCGTGAACACGGAAACAGTTAGGTGCCGTTAGCTAGTAACTGTACGAGTGTAGTCTAGAACAATCCTGCGCAGGCACGCCTAGGTTCCAGTGGCATGTCCTGAATTGATGAGCAGCCTGCGATTCAGCCATATTTCGACCGTAATCACCATTAAACTATATTACAATATTGACTATCCTCATTTTAATCGCATAATACATATTTGCAATAAGCTACGGCAGTAACCTATTCATCAGACACAATCCAATTACAGGCACGCCATGTATGATGTGGTGCGAAGCTGTGTGCAGGTGCTTACCCCACAAAACGAACATGTCGCATCTTCTATTTACGTAATACCATAAATACTTCGGCGTTAATGGGTTGCGCAACGTTTTTTGTGATTCTTATGAATGTAGTTAACTTACTCGTTACATCGGCGTTCGATACATCGTAGGCGTTACTTAAACCTAGCGTAATGCATTTTTGTGCCAACGCAGGAACTTTGAATACTCGTTCGTGCCTCGAATTGAATTCGGGGACAGTGGTGGGACTCCTCGGTGTTTACAAAAGTAATATTTGGAAAACATTGGGAGGAGGAGGGTTGTGTGTGCGTTAGGGTTGCACGCCGGCGCGCGGCGGCGGGAGCGAAGGGTTAATGACCGGCTGTCGGCGCATTGTCGCGCGGGTGTTGCGCCCGCACCCGCCGCGCGACGGCGACGACACTCGGTGACTCCACTTCAGCTACATGCACCGCACGCGATCTAAAGTGGAGTCATTTTAATAGGTAACATTTGACAATTCATCAAATATTCAACAACGTAACCTTGTAACGGCGGGCATAAAATAACATATTTTTTCGTTTTGTTAGAACTGCACAATTGCTTACCTTTTTTCAATTACGATTACATATTTATTGTAATAATGACCGATACGAGTAATTTTACGATTTGCTTTCATTAATAAACCATTCTAAACATAATAAACAATTTCTGATCTAAAGAACTGAACGTCGTTACAAGGTTACGTCAGTTAACCATTTTTCTTTTTAAACACTAGGGATGTTACTCTAAAAATCGAAAGCTGATAAGTAGAATCGAATGCAATGATGACTTGTGAAGAAATATCACCATAAATTAATAATTAATAATATCTCTGAGTGCTGACAGCAGTGATGAAGATGACAATACTTTTAACAGTTCTGATAGTTCAACTGAATAAATGCAATTTTTTTGTTAAATTGTGTACTTGTCTTATTTTGCTCCTTAAATTTACGAAAAAAATAATAATAATGGGACAGGGATTCGCCTGATGATTTTTAAATTCGCATATGTTTCAAGTCCGTATCGATTCATTCACTTTAATCGATGTTTATAAGCAGGTCACCTCACTATGAGGATAAAACTGACAGACGTCAAATGTTACCTATTAAAATGACTCCACTGTAATCTACGATATCTATAACATGTTTATCACCATATTAATAGATCGTTAACATTTTGAAGCTATATAGTCCCTCCCTGGACGATTGTACATATTTCTAGAACGACGCAATGTGGTTATTGATTTCATCCGGTATTATTGACCTCTAGAATATCGTCTGTCCAAATTAACAAATCCATATTTCTATCTTCAGCGTTAATAATCTCCCTCTTATTTGCATAATCAACTTTGCTACAACGAAATAAAGATGAAATTCGTGTGATACGATCTCTATCATACCATGATAGTCGATTACCCCGGGTGACGTAAGCGGCGTCCTTGGAGCGAATCTACAAACACAATTGTACAAATATCTGCCATGAGTGGGTCAGTCACCCTCGACGTCGGCTCCATCGCGATACATCGCTACAATACAATTAAGGTTATGTATGTTTGCTATCGAATACTGTTGATGTTAAACTACAATGACTCTTATTATCATAGCTTAGTCAGTCACGCGTAGGTGACAGTGACAACCAAATTAATGACAAAAATAACTCATAAAAGCAATGCATCAGCCACACAATCTGCTATTAACGGTGTTAGTAATTTAGCAACAATGGATTAATTTCCTACGAGATTGCGATTATAAAAATATTCTACATAAAATGTTTTGAACAATTTAAAAGTTTTTTTCCACGTAATCTGATTTATACAATAATGTAGTTGCACCTGCGCTTGTCGTGTTCACTACTTCGTAATTATTGTCTCTCATATTGTGCTCCGCTTTTCAGTCATTCATTTATAGTACAGCCGGTCGATTCTGTCAAAATCTCACCGTGAAAACTTAGGTGAAGTTAGTTTGTTTTTACTAGGAATTGACACTATTGACAGCTCACTCCACGCTCACTTCACCTAAGTTTTCACGGTGAGATTTTTACAGAATAGCATCGCTGTTCTATTTCACCGGTGCGTCATCAGCATCACTCCTACGCTCTCATTTACATACTTATGCATTCTTACACGCTCAATAAGACATTATGTATGGAACATAATAAATTATTTTCAGTTCGGTTTGTCTGAGAACGTTGCCGCGTCGTTTGAGAACATTGGTTCAACTCGGTTGTCACAGTAGATTCCGCTACACGGTGTTACTTCAAGCACTGACTCATGAGAGTTCACTAAGAAGTCCATTGACACAGACCTTTTGAAACATATAGATATATGTGTTACTTATACACGTCGCCGAAATAAATCGGGTACAGGTCAACTCTATCATTGTAGGCTGTAGAGAAATCTACTGCGAAAACAAATGCTAGAATGAAACTACATACATAACATAGGTATTTAGTTAGTAACACGAACGTGAGTGAACACGTATTTTTGTACGGTAAACGGTTTTGTGAAAAACCAGTTTAGATTTTGATAGAATTAAAAAAATGGTAACAATAATGAATACCAAACCTTCACCTTAGATGACACGACAGTCACCACAGAGTAGTTGAAGTCAAAGTAGTATGGTCGAAACAAACAAAGGAACAGGCTACACTGTATTATCAGTGACATACATTGCTAGCTCGATAGCATAGCAGCGATAAGCTGAACAAAACATCGCTTCGGTACAATGACCCAGAATTATATAAAAATGTCCTCGATTTTGATAACACTGTGACAATGACATTTTATTACGGCCTCGAGCTATTATTATTATTACTTATATTATATCAGGAGTGGTGATTATGTATATGTTACCGATTTTAGGATGTACTTAGTTTCGCCTAGGCCAAACTAGTTCTCCCTCGCTCTTGCATCCTATGTCGACGGAGCCCCGCTCTGCGGGGCTCCTATTTCTGTGTAAAGGCTTTAAAGTAACCTAACCATATTTTTTTTTAATCGTGGAGAATGGCTCATGCATACTGCACTACCACGGGGAGGTAGGCAGTTATGTGGGACTCTAACCTACTAAAACTCCACGGTGTCCTCCTCTGCCGCTTACGGCGGGAACACGGGCACGCGTTAGCACTCATCCGTGAACCCGCCGCGGCTGTCCGTTGCCGGACTCTCCTTTGGGGAGTACTCCCCATCACCGGTGCACCAGAACACATAGCACGCCGTGACCACCCCAGAAAGTAACCTAACCAAACCTAACCTCGGGGTGCCCTTCGCCTACCGACCGGCCGCAACCATGCAACCTGTGTAGGGAAACCTAGTTTGGCCTAGGCGAAACAGTTCATCGTAAAATCGGATTTGGCCGGTAACTATATATTATATAACATCCAACGTCAACAAATCACATTTAAATTATGTTATTCAGGAAGTAGTTGATTCGTCACGTTGTGCGCCATCATCTAAAATGTATACAAGTACTGATAACAGATTTAGGGCTGATTTTTCCAACCCCAGACAATATTATCGGAAGAATAATTTTGAATTTTTGACAGTTCTTCCATACAAAAACTGTCAGACTTAAATTTTATTCCACGAATAAAAATTATCTGTCAATTAAAAATTCAGCCCGTAGGTTATTCAAAATGACGGATAAATAACTTATTAAAGTAATTGATTATCGCACTTATGTTAGCATTAAAACTGTTAAAGAGCTTAATAGAGTGTCCCTACACACAACAGGATAAATATTGTTGTATTGTCATGTCACATGTTACGTCATTAGTATGTGTTCAACTCGACTATGCGTTACTCGAGCGAGTTGCACCGCGCGGCGCTCAGTGCTAATTGGGGTGCATCGCGGTGCGTTGACTCTGGGCTGAAAATGTTGGCCGGAACGTTCCACGAGCGGATGTCAACTTTCTCGCGGTTACGTAACGCGGAGAGATGTGAGCACTAGAACGTTCGGAGTCATCGACCACGGCCGCCACTCCGCCAGTTACGAAACACTGCGCTGCACACCATGCAACACTGCACCTAAAATATTGAACTCATATTAACATGTGAACAACATTCGACTCATGTAAACTAACGTATTCGCAATAAACGCTGCAGTAACTAACAAGTTAATAACTAAATAACATATGCTGTTGTTGTCTATGTCATTAAAATAAAAAGTTTAATTATTGCAAAGCCATAAATCGTGTAGGTGTAGGTAATTGTAATAACATGCTACACAGACTCCCCCACGTAATGGTCCTTACTTAGTTGCGGACGGGGTAGCTGTAACGAGGCAGCATGCGGTTATTAATGAGTATTATATCAGGTGCGACGATTAGCTAGACTATTTGAAGTATAAATTGGTTGTATCGTTTTTAGTTAGTACGAGGCGGTGGGTCGTCGTTCGCGGCGCGAGGTCAACGCCGCGGCGCCGCCACCCGTTCAACTTACAGCTTTCACGACGAACTACTTCAACACATTTTACTTACTCAGTTCGCCCGTCTTGAAAACTAACTAAACTATGGAAGTATTAGATATTTTAAAGTTATATTAAAATATTCTAAACTATACAGTCTGGTAGATCAGATTTGTAAAGTAACTAACATAGTTATGAGGTCAATATCAAAACAATATTACTATTTATTCTGACTATGAATTATTTATTGTTTCTGTTTACTCTCTTCCATCGGTTTTGTAGGTCAGTATATATGTATAGGCATATCATTATTGGGGTGTTTGTGCGCCCTTCCTATCACGGTTATCTCGGAACAAATTTGAAGTTATGGACTTGATTTAAGGGGCTTACATGACCTAAAGCGCGGTCACTGTCGGACTGCATAGAAAAGAAAGAGAAGCGTGATGACACAATGCAGGTAATTTATTGCAAAATATGAAGCAATTATTTAATTACAAAATATCTATTGTTTGGACTAAAAAACTAAAACATTAGTATTTATGTTGCTTGTAGAATAATCTGACAAGAAAACAGAATGATTGTACTACTTTATTGTAAAAAGAAAGTTTTTAGAGGTATCTTCATGATTTTTTTCTATCGTATCAAATTAGTTGTATTATGTTTTCAACACACAATCTACCTAGCATATATCCCGAAGAATATCATATATTTTTCTGATTTTCTTTACTGTAGTTGACTGTCGATCATATACTTTTATTGTTTCTAAAACTTGCGTTTTTTTGTGTTTAGGTCCTGGGTTGTTTGTGTGTTTGTTTTCTATTTGTGTTTTTGTGTATTATACAACAATGAATTTCTAGAAATAAAAGTAAAGTTAAATTGTAGTAGCTAATAATATACTTTTAATTAAAATCAACTTGTTTTCCTTGATGTTCTAAATTCACAGAATTATTTTAAGTAGGTACAAATTTTTAATGGGGTTGTCAACAACGTTATCAATGAGCGATTATTTAGTTGTTTTGGTGTCTGGTTGAGTGGTTACAATTGGTTTGGCTCGATCGACAAGACTGGTTAACTATTCCTTTTTATCCCATATAGTATATAGAGCGTAACAATTACGTGATCATCAGTGGGTTGAGATATTTCAGGGCCGGTACACTCGGTATAGAAGTGAAGGGGTCGAGTGCACGTTCATGACACGCCAGCAATTATAAGTACGGAGGCGTCATTGAACCCGCATTATTGCGAAACAACGGAAACCAGTCCAGTGCCGCCTCTCCCCCCTCCGCACGTCGCGATCCCCTCCTACACACCTGCTGCGAATTTTTAAAATCCTAGATTATAGTTGACATGCGACTAGCTCCTATCCGACGTGATTGGCATGCCCAGTTGGTTACATCACTAGCCCCTGCAGTCTGCAAAAACCGCTCAATTATTATTTTTCCGAGTTTTTATTAACAATAAACATACACCCCAGCTTTTGATAATTTGTTATTAATAGTTTTCTAAATGCTTTGGTTAAATAGAAATCTTACATAATTCTAATAGTCATGCAGAGAAAGAAGCTTAGGATTTCTAAAAAATGAATTTATTTATATAATAATCACTTACAACTACCATCATAATCATATAATATTTTAGAATGCAACTTTCAAAAACCAAATTATTTCAAAAATGTTCTAGCTTCACTATGTATATCAACAAACAGCAGTCTGAGTTTGGTACTACCCAAATAATTTCAATTCCTCACCGGCCACATTATTGTGTGAAGTAAATTTCCGCAACAGCAGTAGTAATATGCTGTCGGTACCGCACCTAGCAGCGACCTATAAAGATACGTGCTTGATAGTGGTGCAGTCAGGGACAACGGCCGGACTGCCTCATTCGCAAGAATCGCAGGTAGGCTAAGGGGTTAAAGAACTCCATTGCACTATATCAAATACCATTGAACTCGCTCCGTCCCGCTCCCACATTGCACCCCGCGATGCATCGCTTGCACTCGCCACCGTGCGAATCCTGTCTGATTACGCGACACGCATGCGTATGACATTATCTACGAGTAACTATGGTACACGTAAACCGGTATATGGACGTTACCTATGTGCTGCCTACATGCACTATTCTATACCTATAGGAAAATGAATATAATATACTGGCCAGTTTTAGTGCACGCGCAACTCCACGTGACGGGAAAATAGCCTCCGATCAGATTAACAGGACAATGCGGGAAAACTATAGTGTGGGAAATATATATTTTTGGTCAGATCAATGTGTATTCTTTTATGTAGAATCGATTTTGTTTCAATTCTAAATAAAATTATTATTGCCATAGTAATGTTTTGTAGCAAAGCAACATAAAAATGAAAAGTTGCTAGGTTCAAAACACTTTATTATGGCTATGAGTGCATCGTAAAATATTTAAAGAATTCATAAAACATTAAAATGATAGATTTTCTAAGTTGATGTTATAACTTTTAGAAACTCGAGCCACCTGTTACATAATCGGTATAAACTCAGCATACGCTGATCGTGTGTCGATAATCAAGTTTAACGAGTGGAAAGTTCAAAGAGGGCAACGACATCAGACGACAGTGTCGGCGCTTTGTCGCGCAATCGCCTGAAAATCGCGCTAATTTGTATGACACTCGATCGCGTGTTACCGCAGGTGACGTACCCGTGAACCAGGAACACCTAGCCGAAGATCAAGTTCCACGGGCGTTGACTGCGACATGTGCGCGCCGCCGTCGGTACCTAGCTACTTATTTTCTACTAGAATGTATACACACCTATTACGTCATGCATGCATGGACTCACATGCCACGTCAAGAAAAAAATCAAACATGTAATCAACTCGAAAGTACAAACAAATGGCAAAACAAAAGATTGTCTATAATGGTATTCGATGAATATTGTACCCAAAAACAAAAAGATTTGTTTTTTTTTATGAAAATTACGAATACATTTGGCACTTCAATTATTTGGCAGACAATAGCGATAAATTCAAGGCGAAATTATAAAATGTCATTGAACTTGATAAAAATAATTTAATTCTGCACGTAGGTATGCTTTGCAATCTACGTAGATAATTCGTGTTTGTTGGAAAAAAAAGTACTTACATGTTGCATTGTTAATTTATAGTTTGGAACAACAGACGATAAAATAAATTAAATCTTCAAATCATATATTCAGTTTGCAGGACGGATATCTTGTCAAAGAAAAAATAAAAACATTCTCAAGGTATTATGTAAAACGTTGTAAGTTTAATCCACACTAATATTATAAATTCGAAAGTAATTCTGACTGTCTGTCTGTATGTTACCTTTTCACGCCTAAACCACTGAACGGATTTCGATAAAATTTGGAAGAGAGGTAGATTGCATTCCGGGGAAGGACATAGGATAATTTTTATCGACATACCTCGCGGGCTAAGCCGCGGGCGGAAGCTAGTACAAAATAAACGTGCCGCGGCCCGAGTGTAGCACGGCCCCGTAACCGATGGACCAATTCCCCAAATTGTAGCGGTCGCTTTTCCCAGAGACCTCGACTCGAAAATGCCCGTCGCGTCGTCGTCCATAATACTGGCTCAGTGGCTGCACTCTCTCCCGCTCCACTTCATTCCGCCCGGTCTACGGAAGCGTAGCAGTGGCGTAGCAGTCGCGTAGCACCTTCGTAGCACTGGTCAACGTCGTAATAATTACCTACGTTACATAAAAGATCTGGATCCCTTGAATTGATTCTAAAGTTCAAGACCATTCAATACCAACGTGACCATAAATTAATTCTTCTTTTACAAGATGACACAATGAGTAGCGACGATTCTATTGAGTCGAACATGTTTACATTTTGTCGCTCTTGATAATAATTATCAAGGAATTTCTGGGGAAGAAAGCGACGTGATATGCTAACATAATTATTTATTTAAGATAAGTGTAACGAAATCATGAAAAAAATTATGTATAGTGAACATTTATCAGCGTGACCCTTATGTATAAAAATAGCACTAGATTTACATGCTATATTGAACTTTTGGCAGTCTACGAGTCTATAATCTCAATTCAAGGCTATTTCAAATTTCCATTTATTGCGTCTTTACAATGTTTTCAGGAAAAACCAATGTTTTAAATAGTATTCTGGCCAAATCCAAACCACATAAACAAGTTTCTAGAAAACAAAAAGTACACTATTGACGTTTGCATAGGTCCTGTATAAAAAAGGCTGATCCACAGATTAGAGTTCAAAGACAGGTATTTTATCAGTGGAATACCGAATTCGGAATCGGTAACGCTGTCATTAGATCACGTGGTGCGGTGGAGTAGGTAAAGTCGATAATATAAGTCATGCTACACGCTACGTGTAGATAGGTGGCGAGGTATATACATACGTCGGCACTTGTTTACCGCGCGATTCTCGCAGACCTTGAGATTCGGCGGCGGTCAGTGGCCCGATGCCTCGCAAACAAAATATAAATCTTATTATTACCCGCCGACCTCGGTGGCTCGGTTCCTCACCGGTTGTTCTATTACTAATCGCAGAAATTTTTCCGGAAATTAGTCATTCTGCATTTGAGTTGAGTTTTGCCTGTTTAAATACATACTTGAAATATATAACCTCAAAGACGGTTGGTTTTGTGTGTATGATTGAATAATTACAATAATATATTAATAATTCAATGTCAAACTAACAGTGTGAAGGATGAATGTTTTTAGCTGAATAATATGTAGGTAATGCTTGTGCTAATTGGCAAATATTATGAATCAGACGCCTAAGGGTCTGACTTCTCTGAAATGATCAGAGGCATTCGTGTTACAAGCGCACTGCGATTTCCTTGTTAATACGTGATTTTATAGATTTTGAGATTCCTTTCCTACATGGCAGCCTTCTTCACTTGAAACATTAATAAATTAATTGAGAATAAGTTGACATGATTAAATTAGAACAGTTTCACATGTTTCCGGAACGCTAAAAACGTGACCAAAGGACTGTGTCATATATTATGCGATAAAGCTGATGTAACTTTTTAATTTTCTCCAACAACAAAGTTGA
Source organism: Luperina testacea (assembly GCA_927399505.1). NCBI lineage: Eukaryota > Metazoa > Arthropoda > Insecta > Lepidoptera > Noctuidae > Luperina > Luperina testacea. The sequence continues at coordinate 12,415,041 of OV656758.1, forward strand.
TAAATGTGACTTGTTATTTTCACATGCGATTCATTTTTCACATTACGGTTCGTTGACTTGGTGTTCGCATGTGCTGGTAGCCGAACTGAGTATATGCTCAGGTTTACGTTGGTGTGGGTGAACATTCTTGTGCTATATAGCGCTCGTGTGTGCTCGTTACAGCACGGCGAGATGTGAAGTAACCACGTCTGTGTTGGGTATTGGCGATTTCGGAGGCGGCTCAAGGACGCCCGGCTCAAGTTCAGTAGCCACCTTCGGCAGTGAACGACATCATTTCGTGCGTTGACCCTACCACTTCCTGTGCCAACTGAGGAAAATACTAAATCTATCACTTAAAATTTCTATTTAATAGTAATATATGCGCACCATTTAATCGACTTTGACTTAGAAACAATACCTTTATTAGCATATAAAGTGATATAGAGTGTGAATGGCCTCGTTGTTTGCCTCGACACAGACCATAAAAATAACGACCACTGTTTAATCCATTGTATTTTTCCTGGCTATCAGTTGAAACTAGGGATGCCCCGATACGCCTTTTTGCCGATACGATACCGATACCGATACTCTTATAAAAATATCGGCGATACCGATACCGATACCGATACGCTTACTGAATTCAAAAAGGAAGGTAGATTAAATAAAACACAATTAATTAATAGTTTTAGTAATCAAAATTAACATTTATAAGATTTTTATGGAATTATCAATTGTCGAAATTTCAAAGTGATGCCATATAGCACTTTTGTGTTTTGAAGTTGATATGACTACTATTTATTTTATTTGACTCAAACGACTAGTTATAAATGACATACAATACACAAACAATTACGATACGTAATTCTTAATCTTATTTGCATGGAAAAATACTACGCGCAACAACATTCAACCTAACGAAATGGGATAGATGTGCGAGTCCAAAGGCCAAAGCGGGCGGGCGAAACAAAACACTGAATAAAGCGCGGGGTTTCCCCGAGCATAGTTAGTTCGTGCCTCGTTTGCAACGAAATAGACGGGACAACACGCGCATACATTTTTAAAGCCGAAATTTGAAAAATATCGTTGAATCGGCCATAAAAATATCGCCGATACCGATATATCGGCAAACCTGAAGTATCGCCGATATATCGTATCGGTATCGGTATCGGATGCATCCCTAGTTGAAACCATTGTGAGCAGTTTATTTAAATTTTGATCTAGACTTGGGTTAAATATTTACAACTTAATGCTGAGTAGCTACAACGTTTGATTTTCCTTGTTACAGGTAAGTGTCACCGACCGACGCACCGTCCTCAAGTTTGTTCGAAAGGAGGTAAAGTTAGCTCGCTTGATATGATTGCACATAATGGTGTGTTCTCGTTAGAGCACAATGCACCAGGTTGCAGTGCTGGAGTCAGTCACCCCGTCCTAACGGGGCTCGCCCTATGGCCGCTCGGCTCGCGGCTCGCGGCTGCCGTCATCACGCCGCAATTGTCGTGCAATCGTGCTTACTAATGCCAACTGGACTCCATATGCATACATAATATTATGGACATTCGCATCGCCCCTGCGCCACGCCTATTCAGAATGCACATTGAGGAAAAGAACAGAAATTCTGTCGTAAGAATGAGTCGCCAACTATTGTTACAAGCAATGTCCAAGAATCCTGCTGAGCTTTAGAAAACAAATCACCGACACAAAACACCACAGAAATAATTATTTGGGTGCTGATTACTTTAGGTTACCACATACTAAATTGTCGTTAAGTACCGAATGCCAAGGGACTGGGCTATTGTTGTCATCCTTATGCCAAAGTGATTTTTTTTGTTTTACATACACTCTGTAAAAACGATGTTGGCTTTGCTGAATAAAATATCGCATGTCTGACAAAATCAATATAAACGATATATCAAACGTGTTAATATCAGTTTTTTAGAGAATCGCAAAATAAAACCTAAATTATGAGAATACAATATTGTGAAAATATTGCTCGGTATCCCGCTGATATTTTATCATTAAGACGAATATTTGTAAGGGCATCCCTCGGCCGCGATATCGTTTAGCGCCGACACAATACATCAACGATCTGGGAATGTCGGTTACGACCCGCTCTAACAAAAGGAAGTTAAAAAACTTTTGTAAAAGATTCAATCCTCGCATTTTTTGTCGTTAAAAAGGTTTCGATTAAAAAATCATTTTAATTTTTTCACCATCTCAGAAGAGTTAGATATCGCGAAACTTGCACAATAACGTATACCGGCAAAAAGTTGGACTTTACCTGTTCGTGAAATCCGAGATGAAAAGAAAGGGTAGGTCGAATCGCATCGTGATTTTTTTGACAATACGAGAACACCATTTTGCTTGCATTATTTACGCGGATTTTAAAAATTTTCAACCTTTGAAATCGAAGTTGAAAGGCTGTTGGGAGTAAGGGGTTAGTAGATTTCTATTGCTCTATTGTTTACTTAGCAGATGGTATTAAATTCGCTCGTTGCTCCTTGATCCATTGACAATATGGGTCACGTCACGTCCAACCAGGGCTATTCTGTCTCAGCCTCAGCCCATTCAAAATATATGCGACATCGAAACAATAGCTACCTTTTGCTAGAGAAAAGAAAAGACCCTTGAGACAATGTAACGACACAAAAACTATAATGTACCGTAAAGACTTTTCTACGAAATTGACCTTAGTGGTAATTTCACCAGTAAATCTTTAACACAGTTTTGTTGTTTATAAAGTATAGGTTCCTTTTTGTTGTGGTCAAAGACTTGCTAACCATGAATGCTGAATAATTACTTGTACTTTTTTTTGTAAACTATAGTGTGTAGAATTCCTTATACTTATTTCGTGACTTGAGTTATTAGTTTTTCTATATCAAAAATAAAATAAATGGTTGTCTCCATGCAAAATCGTTATGACACATTTTTTCGAGAATGTTCTTTTCCTAGTTATCAATGTGATAGTGGAGTGGCACAGCAAGAACGTGGTGCACCGTTACACGCACTTGCGGAGTTGAGTGCACGCGCGCGCGGTCGCCGACTCCACCAGGGCACCAGTCCCAAAGTCCCACGTCCCCAGTGCTCTTCCCGGCGCCTATTTACTGCCCCGTAATCTATCTAGTCATGTCATACCTGCACCTTGTAAAGTAATCCAACAGTTTATCAAATCTTATGATTATGTCACTGTTGTTACCTGAAAACAACCAAGAAACATGTGTCGGATGGCACGCGCCGCACATGCGTATGGCATGCGTTGGTTGTATCTATGTATATACTTACTTACATAATATTACTATAATAATATACGTACTCATAAAAAACACACCACAAAAGGCCCAAAATATTTAAATGCGATGTTTGTGCGGATCCACTTTTTACTAATAACAAGGTGCAGCGCTGCAACGTTTCTCCGCCAGCTGGGAGACGAGGAAGTGCGTTCACAATGCTAACCACGCGAATTATTGATTGCCGAAAATCGAAACTGCTCCAATAATAACCATTGTGCTCTTTTCGATAAATAAATGAAAACTTTGCATCGCCTCCAACCACCTTTAATAATACTTATTTCAAGTTGAACGACTGCTTTATTGTAATTTTTTGTTGACAAGGAGGTCACTGTGCGTGATATTATACTTGAATGCCGCTACCAAAGACTAAATTAGAAGGCATCTTGTAAAGACATTATTCTCTGCTGTAGTGTAATTACAGCAATTCCAATAATGGTTATGGCATCCTATGCAAAATAGTCGTAGTAAATGATGTTAATCGTGTAATGGACCGGAGTATGAATTACTAAAGCCACAGTGCTTACCTACATAATTTAGAGGGTAGCAGTTTTAGTTCACGTATGAAACTAGCTAAGTTTATTTTTATTTATATCTGTGTAACTGAAACTAAGAGAGAACTTTAGACTTTATAATTTCCGGCTCTATATTGCGTAGAACTAAAGTCACTAAATTATTATAATAACAAAAATAACAATACATTGCAGAACATAACAATATGTTTGTACTCATTTAATCATATACCATGGTCCATGTGGAGCGTGGGGGGACTAAAGAAAAAAGTTATTGGAACCGGTCTCTTATAAAATGAAAGTTGGTTATAGGTAATGCGCAGCACTTTCTCCGCAAACTACGTTCGTACTTCGACGGCATTGCTTCCCTTCATCGAACAAACAAAACAACAAAAATTTAATTTACCAGATTTTCCGAGTTGAATTCATAAACTAAATGCACATACGTATACATTTGCCCGGGTAATACATAATATGTATACATTTTCCCGGTTTCAGCGTGAGAATATGCGATTGTTTACCATGTGCTTTTTTTTTCATTTGACTAATAACAGCAGTGGCGTGCATTGCATAAAGGCATATATAAGCAGTGCCTACCTCGATAAGTCACCTAATGCCTGTCACATAAGAAACTCACTAAATTATCATACCTAACAAAAAACAAAAACAAAATCTTTATACAAACACGCGCGGCAGTAGGCCCTCGCCAGACGGCCTACTCGGCTCCCGTATTATTTGCACATTGTCATTGGTCTTTACTCGTTCATGTTAAGTAATACGACGAAATTAAAAATACGTACGTCTCACATGTAATACCATGACGTTCGACCTTCGCAATTTATCACCCTCAAGTAGGCCATGCCTACCCAAATAACCAACCGAGTATGAATGTTAAAATCTTAATTTGTAATTCCTTCGTAATTTGGCCGTACGAAGAAAGAAAGGGATGGATATTGAGGTCGCCGATAGTGAGGTAAAAATGAAAACAAAGATGGCGGCTGCAAAATTTTTCCTCATGGGTGTCGTTTTCATGGTTTTCAAGGGTGCTGAAGCCAATAGTGATGTCAAAATGAAAATCCAAGATGGCGGCTGCGAACATTTTAAAAATTTTCGTTACGGTGTCGTTTTCATGGTTTTCGAGGTTGCTGGAGCCGAAAATAAAGTCAAAACGAAAATCCAAGATGGCGGCTGTAAAACTTTTTTGTTAATAGAGACATTTGTTTTATCTTTCTGATTAGTGACCGCGTCTGCCTAGACTAGACCGGGCCTATTAGTGCCTGCCTACCTATTCTGAAAACCAATGCACCCACTGAACAATAGGTTAAGTGTATTATTATACATATGTTATAAGTAAACATTGACATTCGAATATTTAATAATACGTATGTGTACCTACGCTGACATCACGCACATAATTATAATAAAAAGGTAACATCCCATAGGATTTTTTTAAGCCAACTGGCAGAAGTCGAATTAATTTTATAACATAATTATGGTTTTTTAACAATGCCTAGCAGCATTGTCTTTTTTTCTCCAAATGGTGACATTTAAATATTTATTTAGGTACTATCTATTTGAACAGTTGACGGAGTGGGTGATTTAAATAAAGTCAAGGGGATCATTTGCGTCGCAAACAACGGCGACGGGGTCAGTAGACTCGTGCGCGCAACTGCCGAAATTATCGCGGCCGGTACACGCGCCGCGCGCCGCCGCGGCCAACGAACGAGCCAAGGCCACGATGCCTCCCCGGCCCCTACCCGCCGCCCACTCTAATCTCACAGCTCCTCCTGACAGCCTAGATATATATGTTATGAGCAAATCGATCACCCTTCCATCACATTAAGGGGCTTACAGGACCTAAACACAAAAAACGCAAGTTTTAGAAACAATAAAAGTATATGATCGACTACAGTAAACAAAATCAGAAAAATATATGTATTCTTCAGGATATATGCTAGGTAGATAGTGTGTTGAAAACATAATACAACTAATTTGATAAGATAGAAAAAAATCATGAAGATACCTCTAAAAACTTTCTTTTTACAATAAAAACCATACTATAAATATACAAACAATCATTCTGATTTTTTGTCAGATTATTCTTCAAGTCACATACTAAAATACTAGTGTTTAATTTTTTTTGTCCAAATAATAGATTTTTTGTAATTAAATAATTGCTTTATAATTTGCAATAAATTACCAGGGTTGTGTCATCGCACTTCTCTTTCTTTTCTATGCATTCCGACAGTGACCGCGCTTTAGGTCATGTAAGCCCCTTAAACATAAAAATATAAACCTCGCTTGTCGGCCGACTCAAGGCCTTGAACTGCGATAGCGAACTGATAAAAAACATTAAGGATTTCAATTTAGCGATACATCTTGATAACAATGCGTTGCACCATATTTAATGATTGCAAATTAATTTGAAATGGATACGTATACTAAGTTGTCTTTGTTAGAGTTACGGTACTTATTATATGTGCCTAAATGTAACTGTAATGAAGGTTATTTATCTAGGAAGCATTAAACGTGGATCGGGCAGGCCCGGCTAGGTATAAGTGTAGGTGCGAGGCGAGGTACAGTGCGGGAGGCTGGCGGGTGGCGGAAGAACCGTGCGGAGCGGGTGCGGGCGCGGGGCGCGGCAGGTGTTAACGTCAACGCGCGGCCGTGAACTTTCTTCGGACACGTTTTCAGGATTTAATGCTGCGCAATATTTCGCGGCTTAGCCCGACAGCCCCCCGGACCACAGCTTCTTGCCGCGTGCCATTTTTCTCGCGTCTTTTTCCTTACATATTTTCACTTTCTAGTTGCAGTATAAATGCCTTAAAATTAGTACAGTGTGGGATAGTGCAGTACCCAATTTAAATTGAAAATAAATTAAAGAATTATTTTTGCACCCTAGTAGGTGCGCAGTTGTGTGTATCTAAGGGCTGATTTTTCAAAAGACTGATGACTTATTTGAAGAATAATTATGACAGTTTGACATATTTTCTATACAAAAGCTGTCATCGCAATATTTATTCCTCAGATAAAGCTTAAATATGACTATTGAAAAATCAGCCCTAAATCATATTTATTAAAGGAAATAGATCTTAACTGATTTAAATCTGTTTACGATTTAGTAGCCGTAGCCGACAGTTTAACTCGGACTTGATGAATTGTAAATTTTACGTATTTAGTTCTAGTTCAGGTCAGTGTTCATCGATTATGTACAAAATTCAGAGTGATCCAGAATAACATGTTGTCATCTTGATTTTTCGCTGTCATCGATTGACAACACAAAACTTAAGCGCCCTCGCTGCTTACATAACCTAAATTCAGGCATATGAAAAACTGGGCTTTCGTCTGTAAAACAGTTACATTTTCATATCTTATTCGTTTAAATTCATAGAAAATGATCAGAACTCGCACAAGGCGCTATAATATGGCATTAATGAGGGCGAGTAAATGTAACACTAGGAAATGTTCGGCATACACTTCCTCATTGTTGCGCATAGTTGTAGAGTGTAGGTGAGTAGTGCAACGCTGAGCTGCAGCGGCGGCGGGCGGCGCGGGCGCAGTGCACACGCGTTCGACCAACAACATTATACAACGAGGCGCATCATCGCCGCGCGGGGGACGCCGCGATGCTCTGATTACGCAAACACCCACTGCGCAACAACTCTCCTATACTTCACTACGTTACGTTATTGCAACGTATAATTAAACAAACTCAAAGCTCTAGAGTCTTGGACCAATAGCCGATTTCAATGCTCTACTTGGCGCGTTCGCATTTCGCTCGTTATGCTACGATAGAGAACATGTGCTTTGTCCTATTTTCTAGTTATGTTAGGTATATAATTATGTTTTAGTTGTAGAGGGTAGATACATCAGAGCTGAAGCGGGATATATGTACATATTATAAAACCGAGTTACTTAGTAGGATGTGTAAATAACATGCAGAATTGCAGACGTCCTCTGACGGAGCAGGAAGTCTCGACTTGATGCAAATATCAAGGTAAGGTGACCGAAAGGAGAAAGGCTCCTTCATCAGCACAATAAATTCATGTACTTGCATAAATTTTTATTTACTTCACTTGTTAACCATAAGTTGATAATTATATTTTTAGGCTTTTGCCCTCAGCCTAGTCGACTTGAGAAGGATTTAAACGCCGCCGTCAATAAAATTTAAGCAAATCAATGTAGTTAAATCTTACAGTCATAATTATTTACATTTATGTTGATAGGATAGTTAAATGGCCCTATTCTAGAACAATGATGTCCACTGATGGTAAATGGTTGCGCGAGCTCTATGTTTAGCACATAGTAATATATAAATAAATCAATGGTTTAGCACAATTAGATTTAGGGCTGATTTTTCCAACGCCAGATAGTTTTATCCGAGGAATAATTTTGAAATTTTGAAAGTTCTTCCACACAAAAACTGTCAGACGTCAATTTTGTTCCTCCAATAAAAAATGATCTGTCGATTGAAAAATCAGCCCTTAGTCGATTTAGTAAACCGTCAAATTTCCTCATGTCAGGCGTTGCCTTGAGAATGACATTGCGGATAAATCAGCACAGTTTGACATTGACATGTTCCGATTTTCGAATGAGGAAGTGCTCCTAGTTTATTCGGCGGGGCCGTCCACATGTTTGGAGGTTTGCGATATTAGACAACTTACATAGACAACGACCGGTATTGTTCACATTTTGATATACATACAATTGGTGTAAGAATACTGATGACTACACGTTATTTTTATGAGCTCTAAGTACTGAATCACGCCAGGGTCGTTGTAGCCTCTCATTTGCGTGTTTTATATTATTTTTTGCCAAGTTTCGAAGGTTACATTGCGTCATCCAGTTTGCCGTTTACGCATTTAAACATTCGACTTCAAATGGAAAAGACCATTGAAATACCTATTTAAAGAACTATTAATGCCTGTATTGGATTCCATCCATAAATCACACTAATATTATAAAGGCGAAAGTTTGTGAATGTGTTTGTATGTTTGTTACTTCTTCACGCACAAATGGCTGAACGGATTTGGATGAAATTTGGCACACAGATAGTTTATAACCAGGATTAACACATAGGATTATTCCTATGTTCATATTATATTTTCTGTCCCGATATTCCCACGGGATCGACACTTATGCGGGTGAAACCGCGGGGCGCTGCTAGTAATAAATATATGCTAGGTAGCCCGCGAAATCCAACTTTTCGAACGGTTTTTTGCGATTTACAGGTCAGTAACAAATATGACTTCACAAAGAATTATGAAATCATCAATACAACCCTTGATATTTCATGAAATAATCATTTAAAATTTGAATTTCGCGGGCTACCTAGCATATCCCCCTTATGATCACGCTACAATTTAAATTAAAACGTATGTCTTTGTCTAAGTTCAGTACCTACCTACGAAGTAATATCCTGCGTCGTGTCGTCTCTGCTGAATTAATTGTCGTAAACGGATCCACACAAAGTGATGCGTTGAACGGACGCTGCCGCTGTGTGGGGCTCCAGGCGTCACCGCATTGAGCTATTAATTGAACACACCCGACAAATTGACCTTGGCCTTGGCACGGGTTGCCGAATCAGCCGAGGTCAACCACGATTGAGAGCGTCCGGATCACACGGCCTGTATGTCATGCTTGCTTATTCATGGTAATAATACACTCTGCCGCACAAATACTGTGATATGTAGGCAGGTATGATATGCCAATAAATAAAATAATAAACGATTGACTCTGTATATTTTGGTTATGTTTAAATTCATTACTTTATGTCCTCTAGAGGGCGCCATATTGAATTTAGTGTGACGTCGCATATCCTATAACCAGCGGACGGTCAAGACGCTTCTAACGATACCTCTTTTGTCAAATTATTATAAGGACTTTTGAAGTTATGAGGGAACAGATGAACATTTATACATACATACCGGTCAAAATCATAACCCTCCTTTTTGCTTCGCCGTAGTCGGTTAATTAAAAAGTAAACAAGAAATTAATGTTCTATTAAATTAAATCATTGATTAAATCATATATTTACGTGTTATTGATTCTTACATAAAAAAACCGGTCAAGAGCGAGTTGGACTCGCGCACCGAGGGTTCCGTACCGTCATGTTTTTAATTTTTCATCGGCGAGGCTTATATTCGTCGGAGAATTTTAACACTGCACTGCGGTGTAGAATATTGCAGTTTTATGTAACATAGGATAATTTCAGATTTTTCTCTTTGCAAACTTCGGAGATAAGGGGGGGAGTGTATTTTTTTTACATTTTTCATCAAAAGTCGAAAACTGTGATGTCTATAAAAAAAAGGAAAAATGTTTGAGAATGTGCAAACTGCGCTCTTTCATATGATACCCTACATGCCCTAGTAGCCCCATTTCGATTTTTTCAGACCCCCTTTCAGTCCCTGTTGCAAAGAATATACAAATATACATATATTTTTATTTCTTTCTTATTTGCAAAATAGTTGGGCAAACGTCATCTACACTATACAACTATTCCAAATTTCATGTTGATAGCATTAGTTAGTAGTTCATGAGATATCCAGCTGTGACCGACTGACAGACAGACAGGCTGAGTCTCACAATGAGGGTTCCGTTTTACCATTTTGGTACGGAATCCTAAAAAGACATGCGGATGGTGATGGCGCGGCGCGGGCGCAGTGTCGTCGACGACGGCGGCGTCGCCGCTACAGCCCACCCGGGGTAATTGACTCATACTGACCTCGCACTGCTTCGGAAAAACTCGCTACAGCTCGGCTCTCTTCGCCACTCGACACCGCTACGTACCCTTTTGATTTATTAAATACTTTTTGTTGGTTCGGTACACAAAATTAGAATTTCCGATATTTTTTGAGCTTTTGATCAGGATCAGAATATTTCTTCACTTAGCCAGGCCACAGATTACTTAGCCAGGTATTCACTTTTCGTGAAAGATTAATCTGGAGATTTTTCCAAATCTGAATTAATTATCTCCTGAAAAAAAAACAAAGCTATGGGTACCTACCTACCGATTCATTGCAAAACATCACATTACGTTGCTGAAATTGAGATTAGAGCGAAGAATTTTGGCAGCACTACAAACTCAAAACAATAAAAAGTACTCGAACTGCTGAAGTTCAACATACAATAACGATTTTTAACCGAATTCAAAAAAGGAGGTTCTGTATTCGACCCGTATGTATGTATGTCCGCGATTTTTTATAAGCACCGAAGTCGATGATCAAATACGGCTACAATAACAAATTAGTCCGGCAAGCGGGTCGTGTTTCCGATGCGCATCGGGTGTAATCGCCGTCTCAGCGAGGCCTTGACCGCGCACTGTCCGCTGCAAGCATTCGGACTCCATTCCGAACGACCGAATTGCCAACGAGGCTCCTCGTGACTTCGCAGAACTTTCCAGCGAATCCAGGCCGGCAGCATCCGATTACAATAATATTGCGACGTAACTTTTTCTATATTGTTTTTAAAGAACTTACGGAAAATAATATAGGTAAGGTACAAGACACATTACCATCAAAAATTTAAATTTTGGTAAACGATCTTCATGAAATTTCTTAAAACATCAGCCTCCACCAGTTCTCCATAGCAAACCAAGTCTTTTTATAATTTGACGATGACGTAGGTACAGAACAAGTTAAATAAAAGCTTGTAATAACAGAACCCATAAAATCGACATTAAACTTGACAAACCATTATACACCATGTCACTTTCTCATTTATTATTTATTTATTTATTTATTTAAACTTTTCGCACAAAAAGGTACAAAGGCGGACTTAATGCCTTAGGCATTCTCTACCAGTCAACCAAGGGTGGTGAAGAGATTGGATGGCAGGTGCTTTGCTCATTCAAATGCATATTACGTTGATGGATCATATTTCAACGCCTGCCTGCCCTTGCGGTTGTCAGTCGTGAAAAGGGATTACTGATCACATTCTTTGAAAAGTTGTTAAGCTAATTTATGAGTGGGATAATGGATGCGAAGAAAATAAAGTGCTAGTCCCGTTTGTCCGGAGGCTGGGCAGGCACGGTCGCTTTTGTCCCAGCGTCCTTCGGCCGGCGAGGGAAGGCCGACCGGCCCCTCATGTTATTGTTGCCTTTTATTTTGTTAAACGACTTTTCAAATAATGGTCGTTAAAAGCTATGGTTGAATCTTATAATCACATATTTAAATTGATGTGTACTTGTGTAGTGCAGTAATGTTCATACATACCCAGATAACCACGCAATTAATTAACATAAAGTATTTATTCTATTTTTGCATTAACTAAAAGCTTATGGCGCTATTGATGTTGATTATGCCTTGTGTTACCATATTTGCCAAGAGTAGGTAATCCGGAAAGACAAAAAATTGAAACCATAAATTGCAAACAATATGGCATACGGTCTACTTTTTATTATTTCGTTAAAATAAAAAATGGCCGATCAATCGAGATCATCAAGTCCCACCGACTGTGGTCACAATGAACAATACAAAACTATACATGTGGCTACCGACTGACGATGCCGGCTTTGAATTTTTTGGCTGTGGACGACATAGGAATATGAACTCTATTTCAAGCGTAGTTAAATTCAGTATAGTGATTTCATACGGTTTTTAGTAAGAGCTGACTACGAAATTTGATATTCGCACCCCGATATTAAAAGTGAGGGCAGCGGAAGGAAGTAAAAAACTGGGTTCCTATTCACTTTCACGTTTTAATCGACACACATGTCGCCATTCGATATTTTTTTTTCGTATTTGCTTTTGGTGTCAGAGATCTCGGGGCCTAAAAAGGCCACTTAGGCAGAATCATAACAGGATAACATTATGAATCATAATAGACAGTTAACTGTTAAGTTAATTGTATCAAATCCCATTGGTGAAGGACTTTCCAGTTATTTTTTTTTGTCTGTGCTAAAATACCAATCAATCCAATCCAAATCCAATCCCAATCTCTTTGATTATACCTACCTACGTAATGCAGCGAAAAAATAAAAAGACTGACTGTCTTCGCCATATTATTCATAATGTTATCCTTTTATGATTCTGCCAAAGTGTCCTTTTTAGGCCCCCAGAGGACAAGAATAAAGTTATTTAATCATTATAAACGTATACCTATCTTAGGTATACATTCCAGTACCCAATGGAGCAATAATTTTGTGTCATTAATTTACTCTAATTATAGATAACGTAAATTAATTAAGTATACAATTAATTTGTTATCATCATCATCGTTTCAGTCGAAAGACGTCCACTGCTGGACATAAGCCTCCCAGAGCTTTTTAATTGTTATAAAACCTCTTATTCACTGTCACAAACTTAGAATTTAAAGAGTGTTCAGTTCTAAAGTAATCAGATTGAAGCAAATCGGCTACGAAGCAGCTTAAAAAAAGCAAAATTTAGTACCTACATGTACATATTGTACATGTATACCTATAGATATTGCAAAGCCACATGTAATTTCACAAAAAATGCACGTGTGGGAGGATATTTGCGAAACCCTTTAAAAAGTTTCCTTTTGTGCAAAAGGGAAAGTATTGGAGCGAAATAATCTCCACAAAAAATGTAAGAAAACGAACACCTTTCAGTAGCAGTTTAGGGGATAAAAACGAACCCTTTGCTTAGTTTTTAGACAATGTTTTTTTAGAAGTATAGAAGCGACTAGTTTTTCAAAAATCACCATAGATATACTTATAGATTCAAAAAGTAAAAATACATCCACGGAATTAATTTTATTCCAGTCATTTGATATTTTGTGTGAAAAAGGCTTTCGTAACTAGGTATTATAAAATCAGTCCGATTCTAATGTCAAAAATACATAAACACTGACAGTTTATGTGAATTTGGGGCAATACTTATTTTCAACGTAAAATAACAAACAATAATTATCACATAACATGATAAATGAATACACAATAACTAGTCAAAAAGACATTATGTGACGCTGTGTAACTATTTTTATCGGTTCCGCTTTTTGTTGACGACCTAACTACCGAGGTAAGTATATACATAGCTGTGCCAATTTTTTTACTAGTTCGACAGAATTATCTGTTTATAATTTATTATAACAGAATTCAGAGCTGTTTCATCTATTTATAGAGTGATAGGATCATAGCATCGCAATGAAATAAAATAAATGTAGATAATTGTGTCGATGTGTCGAATTTCGAGTAAAAGAAGTGCCTAGTTAGTGGAGTGTCAGTAGGCTGTGTCAGAGCGCCTGCGCGCCGCGTGCTGGTGGCCTTGACCGGCCTGCGCCAAAATTTCCAGGTCGTTCACCCGCCGCGACGCCCACCACCACTCGTTTTATCTCGCGTAAATAACTGCTCGCGCAAGCGAATAAACACCTAATGAAGCTTCAAATAAGAACGAATCTTCCGCTTTCACAACAATTGTAACGTCAGTGTTATATAAAGTCGTGTTTATGTACCTATTGTTAAAAGAAACTTGTTTATCAATTACAAGAAGGTAGGTAATACGTATTATGTAGAGTTACACAAAGTTCCTTATTATGTAGGTAGTTTTAATAGCAGTCACGTTATAGCAATCGGTGTGCTTTACAAGCTTTAGTCTGTTGCTTTTAATTATCTTACATACATAATTAATTATCTTGCACGTCACGTGTTTTATGCATAGGTATGACATTTGTGTACTTTGAATAATTATATTTTATCACGTTTTGGGTACTGAAAGATTATAATTATTATTTTTATAATACCTAAGTTGGCACAGTCACGCGCTTGTTAATGTGTCCAGTGTCTACGTACGTAGGTATATTCACACATGGGCAATGTGAAGGTTGTAAGTTGTAGGTCGTCCCAAAAGTATCACATACTAGGTAATTATAGTCATAAAATCCCGGAAGTGTGTACTCAGACTGCTCAGAGGGAAGCAGGTAAACAGGGCGCTCCGGCAGCGGGTCAGTCCGTCACGCGGCGACCTACACCGCGCTCGCCATCCATTAGCTCGATTTCGTGTTCAAGTTCACTCGCACTCCATCACCAAAAATATTTTCGTAGTGTGACGCAACCGGCAACGGCTACGTCCCACTCGAACGCTCGGCTAGTCTCTCTGTCGGTGCCGCTCTCGCGCGACCTTGGCCGCGGTGAGCCGCAAGGTTCGGGTCTTCGAACTCGCGCTGGAGCGCGGGCGCGGGGCGTGGAGCCGGCAGTCCTCCAATCGCTCGCCGCGCACGCCTGAGCGTGCTCGTGATTGGTCCACCGTTGGCGCGGCAATGACCTCGGAGACCGGAGTTCGAAGCGCGCCGATCCTCGTTCCGAAGCGCAGAACGACAGGCTTAGCCGACCGATAGAGGCGAATTTCGCTTAGCCGGCTACGCTTCGTTGTCGAAGCGATTGTATCGCACAGAGCGCTGATCTTTTTGCAGACTTTCACTCTTAAGGGGAGACTCGAGCGGCTTCGAGCAGGAGCGCGCGCGGCATTCGCTCAGTTCGTCGATCGAGCTCGAGTGAGACGCACGCGGCGCGTGCAGCGGCTATATCTCGCGGGACGAGCGACCTTCATCCCTCGACGTGCCGGCCGCGCGCCCCGGCCCATGCACTCCTGTCCTATATTCAGTGTCACAGCGCGCAGGACATTTCATGTCTAAAGCCAGTGGGCTCCATGTGGTTTACGTGTAGTGCAGTGCGGGGGAGGACAAAATAATTAGATTCAAAGTACATAAATATAAATGACTTTAGTGATGTCTCCTGATAGCAGCTACGGGCGCTACGATGCGCCTACGCCGGCTGACCATAATATGATGAGCCCGGCGCACAAGGAACGAGAACCCGAGTTGCATATAGGTAGTCCCTTTTATACAATAATTTTTTTTGTTTATTTACATTACATATTACCAGAACATTAACTCTGTGCTGTAATTACCTGTTGTCATAATTATTGTTGTCATTTCAATCGTTGTTGTTGTTGTTGACAATTTTTCCTGTAGAACGTAAGTTCAATATGTAATTATTTCGTAACATTAAATTTTTAAATTTTAATTTTACAATTAGATCATTAAGCCACCGGCATTTTTTTATTCTATCATTTTATACACATTATAACGTACCGTTATAGTGTGCATTTTTTTATTTACTGCAACGGAATATTATGATATTGTGAGTATTGTGAATTACTTAGCCATAACGATTAAAAAATCTAATTTCTTACCTACTTCGTCTTACGTAACTTCCGTACTAAGCACAACGAAGTCCCGCCATAAATGTTAGGTACTTATTTAATATAATAATCAACTAAAGTTATGCATATAATCTATTTCAGCTAAATAATTCTTCTTGTCTTGAATGTTATTTTCTTTTAATATTTTACACCGTAATTCGCGTAAAAAATAGCTTAAGATAAGCGAAAATAAACTCGTTTTCAGGTATAAAATGAAGGCCAAATTCTCATAGGTATTTAGAAAAATAAAATAAGTATGAGACCTGGAATAATAATAAAATAAACGGTAAGACACAATAACATTTCATGCTAGATTAATTATACTTAACGACATTGGTAAAATCTGATTAATGATTTATTTTTTAATGATGAAAGGGTACAATGCTAACATAATATACAATTATTTACAAACGAATGTCAACTCGTCTGCAGAGCGAATATTTGATGGATGGATTGTTGAACATTTCCGCTCGGAAGGGCCCAGCGAAAAACAATTAGTGGCATTGTACAAAATAACGCACTGTACAACGATGTCAATAGTTTCTCAGTACAAATCAGTGGGGTCCGACTCAAGCCGTGGCAGCGGGGAGCTCTTCAATATTTGCAATCGATTCCTAATGATCTTATCGCTCTTTATCAATTGCTTTGTGATTTTTTCCCGTGAAATCAAGCAAATATAACAAAGAGTTAACCGTTACTCACTGGCATCGCTGCCACCCCTTTTAATAATTAAATTAATGATTTAAACTATTGATAGTTTTCCCATGATGTAAGGAAAGAGGTATGTGTAGAAGTAATAGGTGCGTGAAGCAGGTTCAACGTGGCGAGTGGCGACAACTGCCTCACCACACCACTTTTACTTTTCTCTGAATGCGTGTAACACAAGATTATTCGCTTGCACATAATTTATGATAAACAAGTCGCTGCAGCACGTAACACTACACACTACGAAGTAAATTAACATTAATTGTCAATTTGCAAATAGATGAATTACCAATCAAGATCAGCTGATAATAGTAAAACCTCTCTTGTCGTGATATGCTTAACAAACATGTTAAATAACAAGGAAATAAGATTTGAAACGTGATTTTGATCGTCGTCAAGTAGGTACCTACTAATTATTTACAAACAAACATCGCCGTGACACAGATCCGCAGCGGTCGGAATGGCCGCGTCAGTATTGTGCACTCTCTGTCCGTCGCTCGGCATTCGCGTTACGTGGACGAGAGACTTTCTCGCGCACTTTCCTCGCCTTTTAATTGACGTAACGAACGAGCGACTCTCACACACGCCACCCAGAAAAAAGCGCGCGTTGCATCATACGAGGAGAAATGGCTGCACGCTACTGACTCTGTTGCAACTGCACCAGTTATGTCTCACGTTGCTTTCCCTGTTCTATTGTGTTCCCCACCCACCGGCGCAGTCGCCACCATGCCCTGTTGACACTATAGCGAGAGATGAGACCGAAATTATTGCGTCGAAGGCGACCATACACCGCCTTTAGAAAAAAGAAAGTAACAACTATAGAAAGCGACGGCGTCGAACGTCGACCCGCGGCGAGTGGTGTACGCCAGAAATAGAAAGTTTCTTCCAAAAGGCGAGCCCGCTCCCTTAACAAATAAACAAACGCCTGGAAGAGGAAAGTGAGAGCATTCCGGGGCACCGCCTGAACCAGTTCCTGGTCGCCAGGCGAGCCGCCGAGCGCGCCCGACCGGCCGACCCGACACAACACCTGTTGTTGCCGAGCTACTGCCTATCTCTGACCTATTAACCATTATTACTAACATCATTAGGGAATCTTAAATTTATGTTTAGTTTAAGATAACGCTTCCGTATTAACTATCTTCACAATTAACGGATTGGATAATAATATTGAAGGAAAACGTAACGTTTGACCTATTTAGGTTAATATTATCAGAGAACATAATTTAGGTAATGTTCGTTAACCATTATCTCTAAAGTCAGTTGTTTTAGTTAACATTGTTTGTTTGTTACGAAGATGGGGTCATCGACTTGGCGAGTTGAGAGACTTTCTAAAATGTCTATTGAGTGTCTGTCACCTTGAGGCACGCATATGAGCAATGCAATACGATACTCGTACATCATAACATGACCATTCATACAATCAATGCAATTTTTTACTTAGAATTGTATTATTCAATGCTTTATAGGTATGCCAACGACGTAAACCAATACACAGATCGTAATTAAATTTTTTACTCTAGTACTAAAACAGTATTATGCATTTTTCACACAAATCAGAAGGCAGTAAAAATGCTTGCAAAATCTCTTATCGTGAGGTAATGTTATGAGTTGAAATGAAAGCTAGGCTAGTAACACGTGAACTCGCCTCACGTGTACTGCCACTGATAAAATCAGACTGCACGTACCTACCTACCTACATATACAACACACTGCATCTTATAATTCACCGTTTTTAATTAACTTAAGATAAGTCAGCTGAAAATAATATTGTCTACGTTTGTTTCAATATTTTTCACAAGAGACAGGTAATATAGTATTTATTATACTCGTTTTATAGGGTGCACGTGCAACTGATTATTATTACATTTATTACTATTAGTCCAATAACTTGGTCTGAGTAATAGACACTAGCTCATTAAATGATAAACTTCTTGGAATTACAAGTAATATTAACACAAGGTCAGGATATAGGTTTCAATCTGAAGTTTGTACATGTTTCACTACTTCCGTCTTACATTGTGGCAGTCACCTTGACTTCTTTGCGATAATGTACCTAATGCACGTGTAAAGGCTAAAATGCCAAAATTATTAGCTCGTCACCAATCAGTGAGTAATGTTGATATGCAGGAGTGGTGATGGACTGTAATGTTGATGGCACAAGGCACAAGGTCACGTGCAAGCACCGCTATGTTTGTTACACAACTCAGGATGTTTGGCACGAGCTAACTAACGTCGTAATCTTTCAAACGTCCATAAAATTTATCGCGAACTACGTATACATAATACTACATATACGTATACATAATACAGGTCTCTTTAACCGTTTTCTGTGTTTTGTTGCAGAGTTTGACGGTACTACGGTGCTGTGCCGCGTTTGCGGTGACAAAGCTAGTGGATTCCACTACGGCGTGCATTCCTGTGAAGGCTGCAAGGTAAATATCAAACAATTATACCAATAATGTTATAGTAAATAAGTTGTCGTTATCCCTATGCTCACCAGCACCGAGGTTTCGTTAATACAACTGCCACCACTACCACCACGTCGCGGTCGTCGTTACCGCCGAACAAACATACCGTAATATAAAATACC
This sequence comes from Luperina testacea, assembly GCA_927399505.1. NCBI lineage: Eukaryota > Metazoa > Arthropoda > Insecta > Lepidoptera > Noctuidae > Luperina > Luperina testacea. The sequence goes on from OV656758.1 coordinate 12,434,272, forward strand.
CGGAGCACGTCTTATTTTAAAATGACAATAGTTAATTGAGTGTTGCATGCGGGTAGTCTGGGCATCTGAAGCAGGAAGTGTGTGTACGGGTAACATGACGAGGACCCCCTTCTCCCCGTGCGAGAAGTGTCGCGGCAGGTGCGTGTTAGTACCAGCACCAAGGTCGCGACACGCGGAAAACAATCTCTGTGCACTCGCCGCGATAATAACCAGATGACCTTATTTACTTACTAAATGTTAATTTGATTCACTACGACACGTCCGGAGATTCGTTTATTAACTAATCGGCAAAAAACGTATCGTGTGAACTTGTATTAAGAATGGTTTTTGGGTCAACGGGTACTGGGTAGGTACCTGCCGGCCTCGGTCGGGCGACGGTCAGACCCCTGCGCCCCAATTCTAAACATTTTATTTCAATACCTGCGCCCGCCGGGACAATCACACGGGAACCGGCTGTCACCTTTAAACTTGTGATCCACAAGTCAAACGTGCATTGATAGAAAATATTGAGCGTTGACATTGACCGGCTAGTAGTAATGTTAGTGATGAGGTTAAAGTGACACTCAATTCACATCAATCATAATAGCTGTAAATAAGTATAAAGTAATATCCGTCGAACGTCCGCACCGTCGTTTATAAAACGTTTATGTATGCGGCTTGTGGCTCCTCGTTCCTTCAACTGACGACCCTTGAACGTGAATACTCGAGACGCATGGAAACATCCTTTGGCTCATATTATGTTACACTTTTTACTTTGCAGTTTATTCTTCTACTTAACCGAATCTGGTTTGATTTATTTTTGATTTGTTTAGATAAATCAATGAGTAGCATAAAAACTTCTAATTAAAAAATGGAAATTAGAATAGCAATAGCTCACGTATATCGAGACGCATGGAAACATCCTTTGGCTCATATCTTACACTTTTTTTACTTTGCAGTTTATTCTTCTACTTAACCGAATCTGGTTTGATTTCTTTTTGATTTACTTAGATAAATCAATGAGTAGCATAAAAACTTCTAATTAAAAATTAAGGAAATTAGAATAGCAATAGCTCACGTATATAATTGAAACACGCAAAATATTTGAAAACTTGACGAATTAAGAGAAACTTCATTATCACGTACTAACGCTAAAGGTTATTGTTAGTGAAAGCAGACAATTACGTGACCGGTGAGCGTTCAAGAGCATTGGAGTCTACCGTAATTACTTCCTCATACATATTGAACAGTATTATTAGCTCAACAAAGAACAGGTAGAATTTCCCTTGAATTTGTCCGTCGTATCTACAATTTTACAAAGTTGTAAATAGAATCGTCGGTGTATATAGAGACCTCTATATTCACCGACGATTCTATTTACAACTTTGTAAAATGTGTTTACGAGTGTGAAAGCGAGGAAGCAGATGGGAATAGAAGTGCAAGTGTAGTGTAAACTGGTTTGTACTCTAGCCGAACTTGTAACGTATGTTACAAGTTCGGCTAGAGTACAGAGCTCGTGACAAAGCATGTCCTTCAGCGCTGCGGATGTCTGCTGCATTGTGCAATGCAACGCTTCACGGGCTTCACCAGACCACTTTCAGACGTATTAAACTATTAACGTCTATAGAACTTACTCCGCCAGACGGATCGGACGTATCATGCGGTTCATTTAGGTAAAATGTATAATTATTATTTCGTTTATTCATCTATTTACTTACCTAATTACATTTTTAAATATTTTTTTAAATATAAAATAAGTGTAAAAACCATAAAAACATAATAATTATTATTATTGTTAGTACAACAATGTATCGTTCAAACAATGTATTGTTAGTACAAATATATAAATAAATAAATAAAACATTTATTTCATGACAAAATTGAAAATATAGGTAATTTTGGTTTACCCATTTATATAACAACTCCGATTAAAGCGCTAGCTAGCGGCGTAAATATGAAACTGATAAAATAGGTCGGCTACTCGCCACTAGATGTCGCGTCGAGCGTAGCGCTGCGGTGCTGCCATGGCTTAGCATTGCGGCTACGAACGGAAACTACTTGAATGAATGACGAGTGAGCGTGTAATTTTTTAACGATATGAGGTGCGAGGTGTTCGACCGTACGCACTGATGTCAACGAACCCAAATGTTACTATTTACCTTTTTTTTTGAATAAACTTATCAATTATGGATGATGCTTACGTCCATTCTTACGTAGTTTACTTTTAAATAAGAATGTCTTCTATTAGTAGCAACTTGCACTATTTATTGTAAACTAAATTCATTGTAAACTATGAGGTTAAAATATCAGTTAAATTCATACTAGTACGTCGTAGTCACTTGGCCATATTAGTTAATTAGGCATCAACTTCCAAGCAACAAAAAATCTTATTTCGAAATTAAGTCGTGAAATAAAATCGTCATTATAATCCGAAGCGAGCGGTTGCTACGTCGGAAGAGCTCGCGGACTTCTTTGTTCTCGTCGTTGGCCGACATAATTTCCGTGCGTTGTGGGTCGCTTATTTTTTCGGCACCAATTCTGCGGTGTAGGGCGAGCGGCCGTCGACCTCGCTAGCTAGCATTGCGCGCCAGGCGCCGCGTACATTCGCGCCGCCTCTTCTCGCCGTAAACAACTTTTACGGGCATCGAATGTACGCGCTACGTGAACGTAACCCACATTATTTTTGAACTGTCAGCTCATAAGTTCGTTGATCCCCAAGCAGTCATATTATTTATTGAGAACACCGCACGCTGACTGTTGCGTTTGCGTTTATTATTTCCTGTTCAACAAATCTGTACCTACTGTCGAACTTGACTCTAAAAAAGTGATGTACAAATAGGTACATAACTCATTGATTTTTTGGTTTAATCAAAGGTTCAAACACGAATGCAAATTGAACTCGTATGAAATACGAAACGAATCGATCGAACGAACGAACGACTGTTACGAATTTGCGACGATTAGCTTCAATAACAACTTGTTTTCATATTTCAAATGATGTCAAACAATGTTATTTACATATTATAAATTGTAGTTTCGAAATATGTACAAATACCTAAGTACTCACAATGTAGATCAAATAAGTGGAACTTCTCCATTATTATATTACCTACATTAATTACCTACTATTTATACATTTTTGTATGTATGTGGTTGAGTTTTTCCGTATGCGTTCATATGCATTATTTTACAGTTATTGCGGTAAAGCTGAATCAACTTTGCACCGCGCCCACATTTAGTGTCTTTAACACTTCTAACATTTGATATGGGCATGTTGCAATGGGGACAGCGAATTACCTATAGGAGTTACGTTAGTTACTAAGAAATGAACCGCGATACGTGAACGGGAAATGAATCACAATGACGTGAGTCAGACGTGTGTTATCAAGTAAACATCTGTGACCCGCCGGGCGGCGGGCACGTAAGGCGGCCTGCCAGCGGCCGGTCGGCGGTCGCTTCCTCGGAAATATAGCGATCCAATGCGTCAGCATGTTTTGAGCTTGAGCCGGTGTTAGCGGAGTCGTTGTCCGCTGCACCGTTAGCCGTCGTCATCGCGCGGCAACACCTCGCCTCGCCCGCTCAGGCCGCTGAGTTTGTCACTCCGCCGCCGCCAACTAACAACCGTACACTAAATATTATGTATCGTCTATTATGTGTCGTCGCCTATGTATGTTAGTACTTATATTGTTTTTAATTAGCATAGGTACATAGATGAGTTTAACACGTAGAAATTGTAAAAATACTAATTCAATTGCACGTAATTACAGCGGTGCCAAATTTGCTTTAAACAATTATGTATAACAGATAAAGCCCGGAAGAATATCTGCCCGTAAAGTGCGATAGTGAAGAGCTAAGCTTTGCCACTGTACTGAGATACAGTACATAGACAAACTGCTCGAAAAAATCTCGACCGATCCCTATATCATAAAGCTTAATCACAAAGTCTTTTTGGCAAAAAACGCCAACGACGGCGACGCAACTAAGCTATGCTAGTGAAGATAGTGACAGACAAGTCGACCCACATAGTGTTGACGAAACCCTCGCTCTAACTCTATTTATTTATATCTACGCGCCATTTATATTTACCCGTTCTCGTGACTCACCAAATAGACGACAACTAGTTATGTGAATCCGTCACTTGTCAATACGTGTAAATTTTCAAATACACAAAAGTAGCACCGCACCAACTATACAAAACTCATCGTTTCAAGTTTTCAACATAATCCTTGCGAACTCCAATTGCCGTCGCATTCTCTTACAGAACTTTAAGTGCTTCTTCTAATATACATAATATAAAAGTACATATTTGCGAACCTTATGAACTATTGCGAACCGTGGAAGAAAATCTTCAAGCGCTATATTAATAAATAATAATAATAATACCGTTGTGTTATAAACGTACCTAAACGTGCCAATAAGTATTGATGCAGAATATAAATTTGAGTCATCACGTTATCAAAATGACCAAAAATGATTGAACTACTTACAGTATATTGGAATTTAGTGAGTACCGGACACATATAGAATGAGTATTTTTTAGAACTCGAAAGGGTGTCACCGTGTTAATTGCTTAGCGGTCGTTGACATATTAAGATTATTCAATTTAAAAGAAAGACGTCCTAATAAGATAGCAATGCAGACGAACGAATTATGCTCGCCTATAGCTAATATAATTGCAGCGGTCAGTATTGATTCTGTAACTGTGTCAATGATATTGTTTACAAATAAAAATTAATTTGTGTATTAGTTACAGTATAAACTGTTGGCTCTTAACACGATTCTTTTATTTTTTTGCTCTGTATGTAAAGATGTGTAGGTCCATAATCGCTAAGTGTAGTTCAGTCAGACGGGCGGGGAAGGTTTTGTTTTCGCCGTAGCAGGTCAACGACCGCGCGGCCGGTCACTGCCCGCGCTGCGACCAATTATGGGCCACTCGCACAGCGCACAATGGATCGATGGCAGCGCGAAATTAGGCCACCGACCCGAACACCGCGCGGCCCGCTTACGCCGCCCGCTGGCCCGCGCCAGCCTCCGCGCTCGCTCGTAGAACCTCATTGTGAGGCAGTACCAAATGCCTATAAAATAATACTCTCTGCGTCAATGTAAGTATTATAATTAATCTGTAATTTAAGTACGCCCAATAGTAAAAAAATGCACTAAACTCGTTCGTAAATTGATTAGACCTAAGATTTGAACATGTTTTCTTTTGCCGCGTAATGGTCTGACAGCTCATTGTAGTTTAAATGATAACGTTCAAAACCGCAATGATATTGTTGTTATAGGTATTGTTTTGTATGTATAAATAAATAACATACATTTGCGAAGTTCTATGAACAATGCGAAGACAGTAGTACTTTTATAATGTCGTAATCAATTATATTGGAACGGAAACGTACGATAAATTGCACAAGTGCATTGTGGTGTAATGATCCATTAATTAAATTGGATCAGTGCAGCCCCTAGGGGAGCGCGCGCGCATTGAGGTAGGCCGTGACGCATGCGTGACGTCACTGGGCGTAGAGCCGGTCGACGACCCGAGCGGGCTGCAGTCGGCTCCCGGGCGCGAGGGGCGTGCGGGGGAGCCTCCGCGGTTGTGCAATCGAGCGGTCGACGACCCGGGGTGAACGGCCGCGCGCCGCGACGCCACCGGGATGCGCCCGGCCTATATCCGGCGCACCGGTGCAGCGGCGGCGACGCATTCTAGAGCGGCGTGGACCGTTAGGAGCGCGCGAGGGGGCCGGGGGTACTCTCACTTTCTCGGGTGGGTCGGCGGCCGGCAAGTAGGTCGCGCGGGTAACTGTGCGCCGCGCGACGCAGCGCCCGCACAGTCCGCTGTCGACCGCCATCCGCGTCGGTGCAGTGCGCGAAAGCCTTATTGCACGTTCACGTCGCGTCACTGTTAGCGAGGAGAGTGGTGGTGCTAGTGGCAGGCAGTGTAGTGAATGGTGCGTAACATGTCGTGTGGCGCGGGCGCTGAGTTGCGCGAGCGACACTCAGTGCTGGTGAGCATGCTGGAGGCGCGCCGCGAGTCCAGCGACTCGGGCTGCTCCAGCGACGACGGCTCCGACAGCGAGCGTGACTCTAACTGCCGCTGTGATCCCCAGGGCTTCTTCAGGCGGTCCATCCAACAGAAGATCCAGTACAGACCCTGCACGAAAAATCAACAGTGCTCCATCCTTAGGATCAACAGAAATCGGTGCCAGTACTGCCGATTGAAAAAATGCATCGCCGTTGGCATGAGCAGAGATGGTGAGTTGATACATTTCTTATTAAAATATTAGAGAAAATATTGGAATAAATAAACAATTGACAATATTAAACAAAATTCGAAAATTTGCTTCAAAAATAAAAAATCTGCATTTATTTATTCCAATATCTAATTTAATAAAAAAAGCTACATTACAATATTTTAATTCATAAATTGGACATTACAACTTTATCATCTCGTAATATTGAGATAGGTCAAAAATTTATTTTGAATAATATTCCCATTCCTCTTAATTTTTGTTATAAGTATAACTAATTGGTTATGTGATATTATATGACTAGATGATTACGTTGTGATATGTCGGTCAGCATACACTGGGTTGCAATATGCATACGCAATTAGCAACGGGAAGGTCGGGCGCGCGTACGTCTCGTCGTCGCCAAGTGTGCCGCACGAGCATGCTGGCGTGCAGCGCGTGTGCTGCTCTGCGGACAGATCCTATTTCGCACATATGCGGGGCACGGGGCGCGGGGTACGTGGCGCGGGGCACAGCTCGCGGTGTGGGAGGTCGGTTATGCAAGCGCGGGTGAGCGTACGCTAAGCGGGTCGACGCCCGCGCTATACAGCGCCGCCCCGCTCCGCTCGTTGCGACACTCGCTCGTAGCAGCGACATAGCGAGCCCCGCTGAGCCGGTGAAAGCAGAGAAAGGCGCATTTCGTAAGCGCGAGAGTGAAATTGATATTTTCACTTTCGTAATAAAGTTCGATGACCTCGCTTGGTTTGCCCAGGTGTATCGTAGAGATGATATGCACAACAATCCAATAAATGATACTCGTAGGTGTTATTCTTTTCGGACAATAGGTTTTATTGCTACTATCTTTTAGAATAAGAGGTTAATACCTCATCTACTGGCGGTTCAAATATTTTATAAACAAATAACAAAGTAAAGACAAACGAAATGTATCCAAGTGAATGAAAGCGATTATCTAAATTAATTCTTCTTAGAACCGTGCCGTTCCAATTTGACTAAAATATAAAAATATACAAAAACCCTTAAAAATAAAGAAGTCATAAGTGGATTTTATTTTTATAAAGTGCATTTAAAAAATAATCAATTGTACGGTCAAAGTAATCAGACAAGAAATAAACTAGTAAAAGCTGATGTCATACATGGCACGATAAATTTAGTTCAGCTACTCGATAACAGATGGCGCCGTGAGTAGAGTGCGATACTAGCGCCGGTATGTTTTTTTTGGAACTAATAGTGGTCTTAAATTCGTGAGTCGTAATTATTTAGTCGTATAATTACAATTTGATAAAATATTCAGTAGGAAACACATAGACAAATGATTATAAATTATTTTCGAATTAAAATATTCTATCACTAGAACATTTATGAAATAAAGTCAATATTTTATTCTTTAATTTCTACTTCGTAATTCTTTTCTACGTTACATACAAGTAGTTTCATATTAAAGCAATCTGTAATAGGTAAACATATATTTATAAACCAACACGAATCCTCACCAAATTACCACCGGTCAAATAAAATAAATGATTGAACGCGGAAATAGTTTACAAGGCCTTGATTTTTACATAAATATTCAGGAAATATTTTCAGGAAACTGTACAATGTCCTTGCACTAGATATATTACAATTTCTGTTTTAGATTCAAAATATTTCTCTTACTTTCAACTTCTAAAAGATTTATTCGATAATTAAACGAAAATCGTTTAAAGTGTGTCACAAAATATTACGTATTGTGTGCAATAAAACAAAAAACATGTGCGCAATGTAGACTATGATTTCGACTTTTATTAGCCAAGAGTTAGAATTTGGAAAGCGACCGAAATATTCCCATGTCACGTCAAATCGGCAAGGCTCAAACGGTAGGTGGCGCAAGTGGTGGAGAGGGGCTGGCTGGTGCGGGGGCAGGGGCCTGCGCGGAGTTTATTGACGGCGCCCCCCTCCCGAGCGCCCCGCGCTCCCCCCGATTCAAGTTCAAGGTTGGCGCGGCGCGCGCCGCGGCGCAGTGCGAGGGAGTCCGGCCCGCGCACCGGTCGTCAGCCCTCATTGCTATCGCTATGTTATTAAGTCGCTCCGCAGTTCGGTACGAGAACGCGATACTTGCTCACGGTGACCGCTCCAGTATACGCCGTTGACTACATCGCGGTGCCCCGAACTTACACTATTGGATTATTACTGCTACACATTGGATTACAGTGATTGTGCAAATTATTAATGCTTTCTTCATGTGATATGTGACACTTTACTTCGTGTTTAAATTTAAATTAGTCATAAACTAACTTAAAGTTACCAATTCATCTAAGTTATCAGTGGCCATTGGCTGTGAACTAGTATTAGTGAAAAACTGTAATGGTATCAGACATGGGAGAAGATTTACCAATCCTGAAAGGGATCCTCAACGGGGTTGTGAACTATCACAATGCACGTAGGTATTTTTTTATATACAAATAATGATTAACTTTATTAATTATACATTAATTTTGTAAACATTTACCGATGTTCACTTTAATGTTAGCGAAAACTTCGTAGCAGGCTGCTACGAGTACTACGCGTCGCGTAGCATTGTACTTATAGGATTTGGGAAATACTTATTATAAAGTGCTCTAGCATATTAATGCTGGTCTAATTAAACAAAGCACACTTATATTTAATATTCTTTAATTTAAAACAATATCTTTCCTGATTAAAAAAAAAACTTAACTTATAAAAGACATAAACGCATTCTTTGGCAATATAATACGTCGCTTCTATTTCTGACAGGTACAAATAACATAAGATAAATCATAATATATTATTATATATAAAAGTAAATAAAACAAGATAAAGGTCCTAAAATAAAAATAAAATTTGTTGAATTTATCAACAGGTAGGTAGATAAAATACTTAAACAACGTAACACCAGTTTACGGTAAAAATTATAACTATTAACAAAAATATTTGATTTTAGGCAAATAATGCAGAAACCTTTATTTATAAAGCAAATATTTAGTGTATAAGTTTATAAAGCAAATATTTAGTGTATAAGTAGATATTATAAAGTACAACAAAGGCCATCGTAACAAAAAAAAAACATTGTTGCGGGTTGTGAACAATAGGATCGTGCATCTGGTGCGGCCCACATCGCACAGCGAAAGTCAGGAGAAATGGCGAGAGGGCGCTCTCCGCTTTCGTTTTCAACCGTGCGGCGTGCACGCAAACACTTTCACCGACGTGCGCGCATGAACGCCGCAAGCGCCGCGCCCGCCCCCGGCGCATACTACATTTTGGTCCACGTTGTGCCTAGCGCGAGAAAGTCGTAACACTTTTTAGCGTGACCTCGCATTTCGCTCTTTGTCACTCGTCATTCGAACTAGTTCACTTAACCGAGACGCATTCAGGATTCCCCTCGGATTTTATATAAGCTTTCCGCGCCAGACAAGGGTGGGCCGCGTGATGCGACGGCCGATGAACTCTACCCTCGCGTCAGCTGCGCGTGCACATGGCCCGCAGCGCACCCGCACACGCGCGCCCTTAGTGACAGCTGCAGCCCAGTGTATGTTTAGTCACGACCTTGCGCAACATTCCCGTTGTTAGTTGCCAGTTCATTGTGTGCCCGTTTTTTTTACATCGAGTCCTGGAGGTCATTTTGAAGGTTTGTGCATAAATTAAACTTTGTGTTCTTTGTTACAGCCGTGCGATTCGGACGTGTTCCAAAGCGCGAGAAAGCGCGCATCCTTGCAGCGATGCAACAATCGTCGACGTCGCGAGCAAATGAGCAGGCAGCGGCCGCAGAGCTAGACGATGCCCCTCGATTGCTGGCGCGCGTGGTGCGTGCTCACCTCGACACCTGCGAGTTCACGCGCGAGCGCGTCGCCGCCATGCGCGCACGTGCTCGCGACTGTCCCACCTACTCGCAGCCTACTCTGGTGAGCAAACTTTACTGAATTCCAATGTAAAAGCCAACTAACTCAAGTAATTATTTGAAACGCTGAATATTGCAGATCAGATAGTAACGAAATACTTTCTTTTGTTTTAGGCGTGCCCCCTAAACCCTGCACCAGAGCTACAGTCTGAGAAGGAATTCTCTCAGCGATTTGCACACGTGATTCGTGGTGTAATAGACTTCGCTGGGCTCATTCCTGGCTTCCAGCTGCTCACCCAGGACGATAAGTTTACGCTGCTCAAAAGTGGACTATTTGATGCGTTATTTGTGCGGCTAATCTGTATGTTCGACGCGCCACTCAATAGTATAATTTGTCTAAACGGTCAAGTAATGAAACGGGACTCTATCCAAAGTGGCGCCAATGCAAGGTTCCTTGTTGACTCTACTTTCAAGTTTGCCGAGCGCATGAACTCTATGAACCTAACAGACGCGGAAATCGGCCTCTTCTGCGCTATAGTGCTCATCACGCCAGACAGGCCGGGACTTCGCAACGTAGAACTTGTGGAAAGAATGCACGCGCGACTCAAGGCGTGTCTGCAAACGGTGATCGCCCAAAACAGACCTGACCGACCAGGATTCCTTAGAGAATTAATGGACACTCTTCCCGACCTCCGCACTCTGAGCACACTTCATACCGAGAAACTAGTGGTTTTCCGTACTGAACACAAAGAATTGCTACGGCAGCAGATGTGGACTGATGAAGAGGGTGTGATGTCATGGGGTGACTCCGGTGCTGACGAGTCAGCACGCAGCCCCATCGGCTCTGTGTCCAGCAGCGAGTCCGGCGAGGCCGTCGGAGACTGCGGCACGCCTCTACTAGCCGCCACACTGGCCGGCCGTCGGCGACTTGACTCGCGTGGATCCGTAGACGAGGAAGCACTTGGCGTGGCACATCTCGCTCACAACGGGCTTACCGTAACGCCAGTCCGCCCGCCACCGCGCTACCGCAAACTGGATTCACCAACAGATTCCGGCATTGAGTCGGGAAATGAAAAGCACGAAAGGATAGTCGGCCCCGGATCCGGCTGTTCGAGTCCGAGATCCTCCCTAGAGGAGCACTCTGACGACAGGCGGCCACCTCCCACAGCTGACGACATGCCTGTGCTCAAGCGCGTGCTGGAAGCGCCACCGCTGTACCACACCACTTCGCTCATGGACGAAGCGTACAAACCGCACAAGAAATTCCGTGCGATGCGCCGTGACACCGGTGAGGCCGAGGCCCGCGTGGTGCGGCCGGCGTCGTCGCAGCCCCCGCAGCACCCGCACCCCGCCAGCCCCGCGCACCCCGCACACTCGCCGCGCCCGCTGCGCGCCTCGCTATCCTCCACACACTCCGTGCTGGCCAAGAGCCTGATGGAGGGGCCGCGCATGACGCCCGAGCAGCTGAAGCGCACCGACATCATCCAGCAGTACATGCGGCGCGGTGAGGCGGGCGCGGACGGCTGCCCGATGCGCGCGGGCGGTCTGCTGGCGTGCTACCGCGGCGCGTCGCCCGCGCCTGCGCCCGTCATGGCGCTGCAGGTGGACGTGTCGGACACCGACGCGCCACTGAACCTCTCCAAGAAGTCGCCGTCGCCGCCGCGCTCCTTCATGCCGCAAATGTTGGAGGCGTGAGATCGGCCCGCGGAGCCGCTTGTCTCCGCCACCCCACCCCGACCTACTTTAAATTAAATAATCTAGTTAATAGCAATCGTTCGCAGATCGTTTTAATATATTATATGTGATAATTTGATTAGGACGCGTGAGTGCGTGGCCGGCGCCGGACGAGGAGAGCGCAATAGACTGAAAAATAATTTAAGACTATATAAGTGTAATTTATAAATGCAATGCAGCGCCGGTCGCGGTGTGTTTGTTGTGTGTATTGTATGTGCGTATGTGAGCGTGCTCAGTCATTTGTTTGTTAATATAATGACAGGTTGTCGAACTAAAATAAAAGAATCTTGTAAAAATTACTTATGTATTTTAATCCCCCCAAATCCTTAAAAGAATATTCCTAAAGAGAGAAACCTAAACACATAGGTACACACAAGTATAAAAAAATACTGTCAAATTCATGTAGGACTCTACCTACACAATGAAACATGTTCACAATCACAGCGAAATCCAAACACTTATTCATGAAGTAATTCTCAGTATTATCTCGCTAAAGATTTACAAAGCCTTAAATAATTACTTCTAAATGAAGTTTGAATAATTGCTTTGATTCAAATTATTAAACAAATCTATGCATGAAACAATTTTGAGGCTGTTTGTTTGGTAATCCTGACGCTTACGATTAGAAATCTAAGTAATAATTAGCTAAGCTCTGCTCCTCAATTAGACTACGTACTACGAAATGGAAGCCGGAGAATTCTCACTTAAGTCTAAGATTGAGCGCAGTGAAGAAGAATAAACGAGGAAGCTTACCACCGAGCGAATCTACTACCAGGCAAAGAGGATCACCAGCATATATTACTATATATACACAGATTTAAGAATGATTTCTGTAACTTAAAATGGTCATGATAATAAAGATGAAGGGCACGGAGCGGTCGTCGACCTGCCTCGGTTCATTTCCGGGCGGTACTACCGCTTCCACTTCTGTTGAGGTTGACCCTACCGAATCATTCCGCATATTCAAGGCTCACTAAGTCCCCATTAACATCGCATACATTTACTCTTGTGATATAAAATATTCAAGTACCTACCTAATAAGAATATTCTACCTACACGATTCCGGTTCTTGGTCAGGTTAGTTCAGATGAGCCTGATAGCACGGTCCGTCTGTGATTTCCTTTTCACATGCGGAACTATAAAACGACCTAGATCATATTTCCGCTTACCTAAAGTATTCAAGATCACTCTTTATCTTAGTTTGAATAAACATAAAGAGTCAATTATTACCTATTTCCTTTATAGTGGGTGTCGTGGACCTAGGGACGTTTACACACGTCTTAGGCCCCATTTTGTTTTCAATTTCATTATTTCCTTTTTAAAACTGCGTGGATCCTGATTAGCGGTGAAGAAAATCATCTTGAGGAATCTTTGACTTTCTCGAACTAAAATGACCGTACCGTTTCTATATGGGGAGCAGTGGGACAGATAATAAACAACGTTATCGTAGTGACTGTAGTGATATATATAGCTTTAATAATTAAACTCACTCAACTTTTTAGGGTAGAGACGTCATGACGCCTGAAAAGCTTAATTATTTAGACAGTAAACATAAAGGTGTTCTAAATTATATCATTCTGAAAATATCTTGATACGCGTTCATCAATACTAAATTCGATTTCTATAAATACAGGCCACGAGACTCGATTCGAAATAGAATTTGTTGGTAATTTGATCCTTCAATATACTAAATTTAAAATATTTTAACACGAAAATATTGACACTCTTAAATTTATCAGACTTTTTCAGGTCATAAGTAGTACCTACAAATTATTATCAAGTTCCGTTCGCAATCTTTGGCTAGACGAGCGACTTTCCTCAGTCATGCATGTTTGTGATTTCAATATGATAACAAACAATCAAATTGCCTTAGCCTCTTTTAAGTGTAACCACATTATTCATATTACCTATGTTGTGATAAAGCATGCAACAATAAAAAAAACATGAAATCATAACTGCGCAATACCAAATACAAGATGGATGGCATCGGGGTGGTTCCCGATTTCCTCGTAGGCGTGAAATGTGGCAGGATATTCACTGCGTTGGATGTTATTGACCGGTCGGTGGTCACCGGGCGCATGACATTTGGCGCGGGTGCACGGCGCAATGCGCGGCCATGCACTTGACTCGGTAGGATGCAACGTCCGCCCGTGCCTCGCCACGCGTAACCCCGGCCTGCCTCACCCCAACGCCCAGCCGCCCGCCTCGCCTCGCCCAGCATCGCAGCCTCCACTTCAACAGCTATCTATATAATCCTTTTACCGCCATCTTCTTCCTGGAAATTAATTCACCAGAAATTTCCATGCAGGCTTCTACCTGTTTTGATGTTAGTATCGAATTATCGATTTTGTAGCGATATGGAGCGTACAAGAGATGAATTTATTAAGTTTGTGTCTGTCAGGGAAGGATATTATCACAGTTTAGGTGAAGTAATTAGCATATCAAAAATATATTTGTATCACACAATAATGGGTTGGAATTCCATTACTTCCGGTTTTAGTCGGTGCAGATGAAGATAATGAATCCGTTTTCCAGGAAGATCTCTAAATACTTTTGTTTCTTCTATCAACTCACAAACTTAGATTTTCTTATTTACATTCATAGTAAGTATATAGATGTAGGGACTGTGTCTTACATACCCATCCCTTGCATAGTTTTAAGAATGTAATATTTTTAGAAGTACTTATTGTAATAATTTTTAGAAAGTTTCATTTTGTGTTTTTCCCACGAATCACATCTGCAAGGGATTTAAGTTATAGGTACTATTGTCTTTCATGATTCTTTACTTTTAGTTAAGGTTCTTCATTGTTCTATTATGTTTAGTTATCTTGTATTGTACTCATTTGCTATTTATAGTTAAGGTTCATTGTTCTGTTATTTTCAGTTGTCTTGTATTGTACCCATCTGCATTTCTCGTGTTTTATTATACTTTTAAAAGGCAGATGTGGATTTGCCGCGTCCTTTGTTTAGTGAACGGCAGATTTGGGAGAGTTTTGGTTCGGAGCTTCAGTCTGTGCTGAACTACGATCGTGCGAGGTCCTCTCTGACCCCCGATCATATTTCACTCGCCGAAGCTCGCCGTAATAGTTTACGGCGAGCTTCGTGTTTCTAGTAGTTTTACCATTCATGTAACCTTATTTAATTTTACTTTTTCGTGTCAAGTGTAACTGCTAGCTTTAGTTACTTGATATCGTAATAAATTAATCGTTACGTATTTACAACTTACTTCTGTTCTATTACCAGTCGGGCGGTCACGAATACCCCACAGTGGTGACCCCGACGTGATCAAAGCTATCAATAGCGTGAGTTCGTGACAGTGCGGAAAGAGTTTCGCGAGTGCTAAATCAAAGTACGTGTTAAAATGGCGAGCGATCCAGCAGGAGTCACTAGCGGCGGATGACGCGCATTCCCAGCCAGCCAGCTCCCACGGCTTCAACGGGTATTCTGACCACCAGCATGCAGCGACCGCGCATACATGGTCATCACCCTCAGCCTCATCAGCAACCTCGGCACAGCATACTGCACTTTCGGCCGGTCAACAAGAAGAGCTCAATTCCTCTCCTGGTCGACGCAGCAGCCAGCCTCAACCCGGCGCTGTACCACATCCGACGCACTGGAGCATAACGCAGCGCCCGTGCCACCCCGACTCACTGGGGACATCTTCGCAGATAGTTCCGACTCACCGTGAACTATGCGGCAACCGGTTCCGACTCACTGGAACCTAAGTTGGCCTGGCAAGCATATTCCTCGCCGTTCTGGTCGCTGTACCACATCCGACGCACTGGAGCATAACGCAGCGCCCGCGCCACCCCGACTCACTGGGGACATCTTCGCAGATAGTTCCGACTCACCGTGAACTATGCGGCAACCGGTTCCGACTCACTGGAACCTAAGTTGGCCTGGCAAGCATATTCCTCGCCGTTCTGGTAGGCGAGTTAAATTTCCTGATTACTATCAGGCAGGTGTTTCGTGATCTTTATCACTGGTAGGGGGGTACTGTAGGGACTGTGTCTTACATACCCATCCCTTGCATAGTTTTAAGAATGTAATATTTTTAGAAGTACTTATTGTAATAATTTTTAGAAAGTTTCATTTTGTGTTTTTCCCACGAATCACATCTGCAAGGGATTTAAGTTATAGGTACTATTGTCTTTCATGATTCTTTACTTTTAGTTAAGGTTCTTCATTGTTCTATTATGTTTAGTTATCTTGTATTGTACTCATTTGCTATTTATAGTTAAAAAGGTTCATTGTTCTGTTATTTTCAGTTGTCTTGTATTGTACCCATCTGCATTTCTCGTGTTTTATTATACTTTTAAAAGGCAGATGTGGATCTGCCGCGTCCTTTGTTTATTATAGTGAACGGCAGATTTGGGAGAGTTTTGGTTCGGAGCTTCAGTCTGTGCTGAACTACGATCGTGCGAGGTCCTCTCTGACCCCCGATCATATTTCACTCGCCGAAGCTCGCCGTAATAGTTTACGGCGAGCTTCGTGTTTCTAGTAGTTTTACCATTCATGTAACCTTATTTAATTTTACTTTTTCGTGTCAAGTGTAACTGCTAGCTTTAGTTACTTGATATCGTAATAAATTAATCGTTACCTATTTACAACTAACTTCAGTGTATTACTTGTCCACCACGGTCACGAATACTCCCACATAGATATCGAGTGTTAGTAGTTAAAACTTATGATTTAGTTAGATGGGTAAGTAGTAGTTAAAACTTTTTAAAAGTGTTGTTCAGAATTGCATTTTATTCCTGATAACTAACTTCGTCATCCCGAAGCGGCTGCATAGCTTGTACAACTATGTAAGTAGGTACGTGTGGCCGGTTATCTTACTGCCTATAATCCTTGAAAATGTTGGCATTATGTCACTCTTACATAGAATGACACAAATAAATGAGCTCGTTGTTCCTTGTACATATACAGTGTACCTATTTGTTGTACTGTAAATAGTCAATGTCAGAGACCTTCAAGCGGTAGGTATACGGAAACCCCCGAATAAGGCTGCCCGCGACCTTGTGCCGCCGAGGTCGAGCCCGGGCTGGGCCTCGGTTCACGCGGAAACAGGACACTTATGTGTTTAGTGTTTATTAACGTCCATAATATTAATATTGTCTAGACTTTTGGCCACGCCGCGCAGCTAATAGCCAGTTCACAAAAGCCAACATTGTAACCAAGTATGATAAGCAGAATAAATATTTGCTAAAATATCTCGGACTAATTTCGGTGACTTCGGGTGGGTACTGATTGTCACTTGTTGTAGGATTATTATTTCCGCGCTTGTTACATGAGCCCTTGCAGTGATAAATGTAGGTAGGTATTAGATTTTGCACGAGGTGTAGAGCGTGGGCGACCAGGAGATAGGGGCGGGGGTGAGCGTGGGCGCGCGGGTGCTGTGCCACCCCCTGGGGAGCGCGCGGGGCGCAGGGGGCGCGGGCGGTCGGCTCCAAGGTCGCAGAGTCACAGCCGGGCAAGGTCGGCGTGCCCGCGCGTGCCCGACCGCCCCGCGCCTCAGCCCTCACACCCGATAACACCCTAGATTTGCGTGGGACGTGACCTTTATCCACGTTCCGGAGAAATAATTGTATAAATACTTAATGTTTTTTTTTCGGTTACCTATGTATATACTGTACGTAATACCTACGTCGTATGTGCTTACTGATTTTACAAAGGTTGAGTGATAAGAAGTTACACAACAGTGCTTTTCCTACCACAGCCCGTAATGCGTTAATGTCAACTGTTGAACATGCCCTCCCTCGTACTGGGGTGGCTAGTCTTGGTAATCACGTTTGGCAGGCACGATGGAAGTGCGCAGTTAGAGTATAATATTATGAAATTATGATGTTGTAACGTGCAGGGGCCGGGGGATGCTGCTGCCTGACCTTCTGTTAAACTGTGATGTAATCCATCAATCACCTCTCACAACCGTATAACGAACGCTACAGGCAGTTTGGATAGTTTAATTTGGAACTAAGAGGACACAATGACATTACAAAAGTGATATTGTGTCAACGTATATCAGTCTTATCGCTCAACCTCCTCAACTTGTAAATAATGGCATTAGGTTCCTATTTCCCTAGTTATGGAAGTCAAACCAACCTAATCCCGTTCAATTTAGAAGAAAAATCGTTTTCTTAGCTCATGGAATCCATTTTATGTTTTTTAACTGGTCTCTTACTGAATTGTAACCGTTGAATACATTTTTTTATTTAAAGTAGTAAGAGTACATACAAATCTTGTAGTAAATTATTACTCTGATTGGCATTGTGGTTTTGAAAAAGAAACAAGAAGTCTTGATCATATATTATTATCTGCTATAGTCATAGGCAGTTGACATAAGAATTATTACATTATCTTTCGACTAGATTCTGTCGACAACGATTATAATAGTTATCTTTCGACCAGAATCTATAATTTCCAAGAAAGTACTCAATTTCGCTATTAGGAATGTAAAGTTTATAAAACAAAACAAGATTTTCCGGCAAAGGTTCACCCGTGCTTCATCATAGCCAGTGAAACTATAGGGTGGCATTGAGGCAAAATGCCACGGGCCCCCAGCCAGAGGGGGCCCCCACCCCGGGAGGGCCATGAGTTCAGGAGGATCCTAACATAAGTTTATAAATTCAAACTTTTTTTGAAAATGTGCCACAACGGACATCGTTCAGGTTTCGAACATTTTCTACCTACCCAAAATTAAACCAAACCAAAAATAAAAAAAAAACGATTTAAAGTAGCCATTTCCGCTGACGGCAAAATGCGATCTTCTACGATGTTGTGTTATCAGCCTTTTTGTCATCTATGCTCCCGTCAAAAAAGTGAAAACACCCATTTGCACTATTGATGACAAGAGGAACACAGATGGCAATGTGACGTAGGGACCGCCCGTTTCGTAAAGGGATCGTATCTACTGATGAGAACTGGACACTATTTAAAGCTGCAAGGAATAGATACAGTAATCAGGCGATATGCAATGCTAAACACCGCCACATTCTAGATACTATCAATTCTTCCCCTTCTGCCGATATTTGGAATTTTCTTGGAACTCTTGGTATCGGCAAACCGCGACATTTAGACCTTTTTAATTTAATTAACTTGGACAATCTCAACCGTAATTTATCTACTGTTGCTACCATGGATTGTCTAACCAAGCAACAAACTCTGTCCCTAATTTCTGGTTTAACGCGTTTCCTATTAATCCTCTCAGTTTCATAACTAGTTGAAACGGGAGAGATCAAAAAGATCATTCTATCTATTAAATCAAAAGCGGTGGGATGTGAGATGTGACACTATCACCCGTGCCGTGGTATGATCATAACTATTCTGGGTGACATCCTACCCACGATTACCCACATTGTAAAAAAATCCCTATACACCGGAATATTCCCTTTCCTGTGGCTCAAAGCCTATGTCCGTCCACTACCTAAATTTTGTAATCCATCTCTTCCAGACTTCCACCCCATTTATATTCTTCCCTTCTCATCGTAAGTGCTCCAGGCCTGCGTCAACAAACAATTCTCCAATTTTCTTCATCGTAACTCACTCATTCCCTATGAGAGGGCTACTCTTCAATCTGGGTTCAAGCCCATGCGCAGTACTGTTTCCTCCCTTCTAAAGTTACTGGCGATATAAAGGCAGGACTGGAAGATACCAAAGTTATTGCACTAGTGTTGGTCGATTTCTTGAATGCCTTTAATACCGTCATGTCACGACATCATGTTAGCCATTGTGGCTTATGATATGATCTCTCCCGAGACAATGAAATGGATCTACTCTTACCTACAGAACGACAGCAGTCCGTTCATGTTGAGTATTTTTTATCATGCTGGTATGATTTGGAAACTAGCGTTCTTCAAGGCGGTATTCTTTCTCCTCTTCTGTTAAAAATTTTTATTAATCTTATAACTTCCGAACTTCAGTGTGCATCTGCCCACAGATGATTTGCAATTATACTGTCAAGGGAGGGTTAAAAAATATCTGAACCTATCGACAAATTGATTAGGGACTTGATACTCATAAAAAACTGGTGTGATAGATTTGAGGTAGCAGTAAACCCTAATAAGTGTCAGGCGACCATCATCTGTAATTCTCGGAATTTGAGTAAGGTGGATGGATGATACATTCTTGCCACCAGTTCTCTTCAATTGTACGATCGTTCCGTTTGTCGTAGGCTTGCACATTGATAGTTCTGTGAACTTGTGTGGTCAGCCTGAAAGTTACTGGAACGCTGCGGGCTCTGTACAGACTGAAAAATTTATTACCAATGAGTACGAAAACAATGCTTGTGCGGTCCTTAATTTTTCCTAACATCGATTATGGTGATGTGTGCAACTATGACCTGAATGCAGGGGGCCTATAAAGGCCACTGTGGCAGAATCATAAAAAGATAACATTATGAATCATAATATGGCGAAGATAGGCCGTGTTTTTCTTTTTTTAGCTGCACTACGTAGGTATAATCAAAGAGATTGGGATTGGATTTGGATTGGATTGATTGGTACACGGACAAAAAAAATAACTGAAAAATCCTTCACCAATGGGTTCAGTTAACTGTCCATTATGATTCATAATGTTATGCTTTTATGCTTCTGCCAAAGTGGCCTTCTTAGGCCCCCAGATGTCCTCGACAAACTTGACCGTCTTCTCAATGACTGCATTCGATTTGTTTTCAATCTGCGACAGTCCCATTCACGTAATTTAAATTGTTCAATCTAGTCGCAGTCTCATCACGGCGAAAAACAAATGCCAAATATGTAAAAAAATTAGGATAACTAAAGGTATTTTTGGCAGATTGAGACTGAGATCAGACTGTGAACGTTCTTAAAATTACGTGAATTGCCCCTCCGATCTCTGAACATCAGTCGCTTCTAATGTGGTTACCATACGCCAGAGCAGAGAGCAAAGGGCGTTGACCACCTTGTTTTCATTTCTTGAATCTCCCACTTCTCTTTGTTATCTAGCCCTATCTAGCTACTTTCAGTACATTTACAATAAAAATCTCCGTTCATCAAATAATCGCCTTCTTTAATGAAATCAGGATGGAAACCAACCGATCATCCTTTAAACTAAAAGTTCACGAGCACATTCGTAAAAAGCTGGCAGTATCATCACAACGTTAATGTATTCCCATTGTTTGTCTAATTTTTGGACAGGAGTTTATGCTCAGCAGTAGCGCTTGCGACCACTAGACCAACGAAGCAGTCAGGTGTTAAATTTTGTAGGGGAAAATATGAAATGTACGCGGAAGAAGTCGCAGGAGAAGTGCTATTAAAAAAAACCTTAACGTTGGTTGAGCTTCTTTACATTGAGGGAGGGCCCCATTGCATGGATTTGCTACGGGCCCCAAACGGTATAGTTACGCCACTGATCATAGCTCTTGCGAAAACATAAGCTTTCATGCCATTTATAGAATCCGTGGGCGGCTGGAAGTGAGCAAAGGGCAAATGTCAGAGATAGCTTTATATTGAAAACTGTAATACCTTCCACGTGTCACCGGCAACTACATTGCATGCTAAATTATGATAGAATACACAATACACATGTTAACGTAATCCAAGGTAACAAAGTGTCTCGTATTTGACAACGATTGTGACTTGAAAACAATAAATAAAATGCAAGTGAATAAAAGGTTTTATTTTACTCCTTTTTTATGCAATCTGTCCTGAGACATTCAGCAATAGGTAAGTGATGGTTTCCAATCTTGCACGATATGAAGCCTCTGCCCCATCCGATCTATTACTACAGCTCCTTCATGCTGCTTGTAGTTATAAGTAGGTCTTGGGATGCCCTTCTCTTCAGCGTTGTGGTGGTAACTGGGTTTGTCATTAGTCTCATTGCCAATCGATTTGGATGAACTTTTAATCTGATGGAGTATGTTGTGATATCAGCTTTGACTTCCTCTTTGACACTTTTTTATATCTAAATCCTTACGAATTCTGTCGTTTGTAACGTACCATGGAGCATTTACAATCTATCGTAGTGTTTTAGGTTGAAACGTCTGAAGGATTTCGATATTGGAATTAGCTGCATCTCCCCAAAGCTGGATACCATATCACCAGAAAGGCTTAAGAATACATTTGTATATGAGTAGTTTGCTTTCCAGAGACATTTGGGACTTTCTGTTAATCATCCAGTGTAAGCTATGGAGTTTTTGCCCTAGGGCTTCGCGTTTGGTAAATATGTGGTATCTTCACGTAAGGCGTCAAGGTATACCTTGGAATATATTCCAAGGTATCGTGTAAACTCTGCTTGCGGTACTTCTATATCATTTAAGTACACAGGTGAGCATGTTTCTTTGCGTGTGGTGAAAGTTACCTGGACTGACTTTTATCTTCCAATTTCTAAGCCATTCGGAGAACAGCTTGAGGCTGTTTTGTAGTTTTTTGGAAGCCTCTCTCGGGCAGACATCAGTAGCCAATATGGCCGTATCATCGGAAAAAGTGTCTGTTAGGACATTTCTATCTAACGGCAAGTCGGCAGTAAATAACAGGTAAATTGTGGGACCCAAGACACTGCGCTGAGGCACTCCGGCCTGAATCGCACGTAGATTTGTGACCTCATCTCCCTGCTACACTAGGAAGAATCTCTCGCTGAGGTGGGAGCGTAGAAACGGGAAGAAATTAGTTGGGATTTAGGTTTTTATTTTGGCCAGTAGACCCTGGTGCCATACACGATCAAAGCCTGCGAAATGTCCCGAAAGACCACAAAGCAATACTCCTTATTTTCAAAAGAGGTGTTGATTCCACTAGTCTATGTACCTGTTCTATAGTACCGTGTCCTTTCCTATTTCCAAATTGGTGTTGAGGCATCAGGTTTCTTTCTACCAGGAGCGGCATGAGTCGCTTTAGAAATATTGTTTTCAGCAACTTCGAAGTAATTACTTCCGTCCTATCAGCCTTCTGCCAATTGGCAGAAGGCTGATAGGACGATATGATTGGACGTCATTTTCAGACTTGCCAGGCTTTAAAATCATGATGATCTGCGCAACCTTCCATTGTTTGGGGACAAAGGTGCGCTGCAGTATAGCATTAAAAAACTAAGTAAGAAATGTTATAGCTACTTCCGGTAACTGCTTCAGAATGAACGCGGTCATTTGGTCGTTACATGGAGCCTTATGGTTTCTCAATTTATTGAGAGGCATATTTAACTTCACTGCGAGAATATTTTCTCAGTGGTGGATCTAGTTAGTGAACAGATAATAGTGTGTTATTGACATAGTCCAATTTACTTGAGCCCTCGTCGGGGTGTGAAGTAAAGACACTTTCAAGATGGCTAGCAAAGCTTTCAGCCTTTTCGGCATCTCTGTTGGCCCATGTACTATCAAGCCTTCTGATTGGAGGTTGGTGCAGTTGAGGTCTTTTAAGCTTTTGTGTGGCTTTCCATAGAGAGTAGTTAGAGGTTGCAGTCCCATCTAGATTTTTCAGGTGTCTCTGTACTCCTGCATTTCTAAATTCTTCCAGAGCCTGCTTTAGCTTTTTTATGTGAGCATTTTGTTGTCGTTGGGGTAGCTTCCCATGGACTTTGCTGTATGATGTTATTACATTTGAAAATTTGAGTGTTTATGCTTTTTGTGATGAAGAAATTCTATCAAATCAGGGATCTTATTTCTGTCCGTAGCCCAGTAAGTTGGTCACCAGAAGATATTGGTCTGAGGTTGAGAGAGTCCACAGCCAGGTAAATTTGGCGCCCTTTAGTAGATGTAGTTCGGGAGTCCCAGAAGGAGTGCTTGGCATTAAATTCTCCTTCTGCAATAAACTTAGCTCCAAATGTAGAGAATAGTTTCACATAGTCCTCCTTATTGGGTTTGTGTTTGGGTGGGCTGAAACAGTTTCATTTTTTGCAGTAGGGTAATATAACTACTTAGTCTTTTAACGCAAATCCGTCGTAATTTCTTCTCCATATATTTCCTTACGCAACTCATACCATCGTGTACCTATATGACTTTCTTCTTCTTCACGCGGTAAGCAGATATTATAAAGCTATACTGCTGATCGGTTACATGGAAGAGTGCTTAAAAAATAATATGTATCAAATTATACGAATGATCTAAATGAAATTATTTTGTAAAATCGATCACGGACTTGAAAAATAATTTATCGTGTACGTTCTTTACGTTTTATCTAATTTATTTCAACTTATTTTACTGTAATGGAAGTTAAGAATTGATGTAAAAAAGTATCGTCTGCTTCGGGCTTTGAATAGTGCGTGAATTAGAATTTCTCTTGTTTCAATTTTATTTTTGTATTGTATATTCTACGCTAGCACTTGCATATTATTTATTATTTACCAAGTTAGTATGATGCCCGGAGTCGCATAAATCGTATTACTGGAGTATGAGGTATCCTTGAAATGAAACGATTGTATTCAAATACAAAAGACTAATGTTATGTATTAATGCTAATAAACAAACATATATTCTACGATTATCATATGAAATGAAAAGTTGCATTGAAATTATAAAGACTGATTTTGATACGAAATGTATGCAAAATCACACAGTATTGATCTACCCTACAGAAATGCCGCGATAGTTCTTCTATTAAAAAAATAGTACTTGGTTACCAATTACAAATACAAATACCAGAATCTGGAGGCTACTCTAAGTGATTTGACAACACGTGCCAAAAATTATGTACCGATACTCACACCAAAACTTATTTTAATACATTTTATTAATTTCGTAGCACTATACTTCATTCAAAAATAGTTCCTTTTACGGAGCCACACGTAGCGTTATTTGTGCGTAGCACTTCGTAGGCGCGTAGACGCGTAGGCAGGCACTCTCGAGCGTACTTGCATTGCGCACAAAAAAGTTACAACTTTTACACGATAGAAGAATGCAGAGTGCATGCAATGCATTGGAACAATCAATTACGAACCAGTATTTCCTGTTCTTAAGATTGGAAAAATTATACGAGGAAATAATTATTTTACAGGCTCGATCTATTTGCTAACCACAACAAAGAGAAAAAACTACAACCCTTGATGAGGCTACCTTCTGAGAACGCTTATAACATCATTGTGAACCTATATTCTTGTATTTTTTAATTGCTATGATATTTTATGTAAGTTTTCTAACTACTTTATCAAACTTATAAAAAAAAAACATCTGTGATAAACGGTTTAAAGAGCAGACAGAAAGTAGCCGTAAAACTACTAAATTAATATTTGTTATGCGAGTAATGGAAAGTTTTCGGTCCTGAGTTTCCCTTTCACAAGAAATAGATGTAGAACAATAGCGCCATACGACCGCGAGGGCGAATTCTAGCTAGGCTAACACGATTGTCTGTCTTATTGTGAACCAAATCCACTAATATTGAGGTGACCTCGAATAAAATAATCGATCCTTTGTCTGAGTCCTTAAAAGCCTATCCGACCCCCGGTGGCCTTGATGTTTAGATAATTCAGGCGGGAATTTAGGTCATTTGGAGGCACTGAATTGGGGACGGGCTGAAAGCAACGCCGAATGACATTTATGGCATACATGTGGGCTAGTGGAGTATTAGTTTCATTTTCAAATTGACTTGTACATCATTCTGATACAAAATTTTACCTACTTGTGATACGAAACATAAATAGATGCTTGGATAATTCAATTTATGACGTCGTGTATTTTATGATTTTTAGAGTTCTGTACCCAAAGAGTCACTGTCCGTCTGTCTGTCTGTCTGTCACCAGGCTGTATTTCATGAACCGTGATAGCCAGACAGTTGAAATTTTCACAGATGATGTATTTCTGTTGCCGCTATAACAACAAATAATAATAATAAAATAACGTTAACATTTAAAGGAGTTTAAATGGGTATAAAAGAAACGTTTTTTTCGGCGTTTTATGCCTTTTGGTACGGAACCCTTCGTGTGCGAGTCTGACTCGCACTTGGCCGGTTTTTATTTATGTTACTGTCTAACGTTACTGCTACTGTCTAGGTTTTAGTTTATTTAAGAGAATCCTATCGTAGCTATCTTAAAGACGGAAATTAAAGTTACAGTTAACTGCAGCATAAAGGAGCGCGGAGCGGCAACAGTTAAGTTTGTGGGTTATTCGTGACCGTGCGACTGGTAATAGAACGAAGTGAGTTGTAAATAGGTAACGATTAATTTATTACGATACCAAGTAACTAAAACTAGTAGTTACACTTGACACGAAAAGGTAAAATTAAATAATGTTACATGAAGAGTAAAACTAATAGAAACACGAAGCTCGCCGTAAACTATTACGGCGAGCTTCGGCGAGTAAAATATGATCGGGGGTCAGAGAGGACCTCGCACGATCGTAGTTCAGCACAGACTGAAGCTCTGAACCAAAATTCTCCCAAATCTGCCGTTCACTAAACAAAGGACGCGGCAAATCCACATCTGCAGTTCCTAAACAAAGGAAGCGGCAAAACGATTGCCTTTTAAAAGTACAATAATAAAACACGAGAAATGCAGATGGGTACAATACAAGACAACTAAAAATAACAGAACAATGAACCTTAACTAACAATAGCAAATGGGTACAATACAAGATAACTAAACATAATAGAACAATGAAGAACCTTAACTAAAAGTAAAGAATCATGAAAGACAATAGTACCTATAACTTAAATCGCTTGCAGATGTGATTCGTCGGAAAAACACAAAATGAAACTTTCTAAAAATTGTTACAATAAGTACCTCTATAAAAATATTACATTCTTAAAACTATGCAAGGGATGGGTACGTAAGACACAGTCCCTACAGTACCCCCCTACCAGTGATAAAGATCACGAAACACCTGCCTGATAGTAATCAGGAAATTTAACTCGCCTACCAGAACGGCGAGGAATATGCTTGCCAGGCCAACTTAGGTTCCAGTGAGTCGGAACCGGTTGCCGCATAGTTCACGGTGAGTCGGAACTATCTGCGAAGATGTCCCCAGTGAGTCGGGGTGGCGCGGGCGCTGCGTTATGCTCCAGTGCGTCGGTGCCGCATAGTTCACGGTGAGTCGGAACTGTCTGCGAAGATGTTCCCAGTGAGTCGGGGTGGCGCGGGCGCTGCGTTGACCAGGAGAGGAATTGAGCTCTTCTTGTTGACCGGCCGAAAGTGCAGTGTGCTGTGCCGAGGTTGCTGATGAGGCTGAGGGTGATGACCAGGTATGCGCGGTCGCTGCATGCTGGTGGTCAGGACACCCGTTGAAGCCGTGGGAGCTGGCTGGCTGGGAATGCGCGTCATCCGCCGCTAGTGACTCCCGCTGGAGTGCTCGCCATTTTAACACGTACTTTGATTTAGCACTCGCGAAACTCTTTACGCACTGTCACGAACTCACGCTATATGATAGTTTTGATCACGTCGGGGTCACCACTGTGGGTTATTCGTGACCGTGCGACTGGTAATAGAACGAAGTGAGTTGTAAATAGGTAACGATTAATTTATTACGATACCAAGTAACTAAAACTAGTAGTTACACTTGACACGAAAAGGTAAAATTAAATAATGTTACATGAAGAGTAAAACTAATAGAAACACGAAGCTCGCCGTAAACTATTACGGCGAGCTTCGGCGAGTAAAATATGATCGGGGGTCAGAGAGGACCTCGCACGATCGTAGTTCAGCACAGACTGAAGCTCTGAACCAAAATTCTCCCAAATCTGCCGTTCACTAAACAAAGGACGCGGCA
This sequence comes from Luperina testacea, assembly GCA_927399505.1. Taxonomy (NCBI): domain Eukaryota; kingdom Metazoa; phylum Arthropoda; class Insecta; order Lepidoptera; family Noctuidae; genus Luperina; species Luperina testacea. The sequence continues at coordinate 12,461,699 of OV656758.1, forward strand.
AATCCACATCTGCAGTTCCTAAACAAAGGAAGCGGCAAAACGATTGCCTTTTAAAAGTACAATAATAAAACACGAGAAATGCAGATGGGTACAATACAAGACAACTAAAAATAACAGAACAATGAACCTTAACTAACAATAGCAAATGGGTACAATACAAGATAACTAAACATAATAGAACAATGAAGAACCTTAACTAAAAGTAAAGAATCATGAAAGACAATAGTACCTATAACTTAAATCGCTTGCAGATGTGATTCGTCGGAAAAACACAAAATGAAACTTTCTAAAAATTATTACAATAAGTACCTCTATAAAAATATTACATTCTTAAAACTGTGCAAGGGATGGGTACGTAAGACACAGTATCTACAAGTTCAATCTTTCTAGGTAAAGTATAGTTAAAATAAAACGCGAGGACAAAAGCGATCCAGGAATAAATTTCCGTTTGCATTGAAGTTTACGAGTCAAAGTAAAATTCGAAAGATATTCCAGCATGAATGTTCCAACTCCATCCAAAGTGCGAAATGTAAACTGAGCCGCGAATTTGAAATTAAATCTATTCAAGAAGCTTCCCTGATTGTCCCAAGGTTGCGTAGCTAACACGGTGTCCTGGGAGGGTGGCGGGGGCGCGGGGGCAAGGAGGCACCGGGGGTAAGGTCACGACAAGGTCACCGCGGGGTCGCTCCGACCAGCATTGTCTGCAAACATAATATTGTAATAAAACCTGCCTACACGACCCAAATGTTAGGCATTACGCAATACCTAAGAGATCGCGTTCATATTGATTAAACATCGAGAACCAAACTATCTTCGGGGTGGTTTCGGGTCAAAGTTTTATTCCTAAACCCAAATTGATCTAAACAATATATATATATGTATATATAAATTGTATATGTCTCATACCTATGTATACCTAATAACTTACTATGTCTCGGGTAAATTATGTAGGTATGTAATGCAACACTATTTTTGGTTTCCAAAACCTCCGCTCATCTCTTTCGAACGCAGTACTTTGTCAGTTCTTGAAGTATGTACATAATATATTAATTTGTTGTCTCACCTTTATCTTATTGTAGTTAATTGTAGTCACCGTCATGCATCATTAACTGTGTTCTTAGATTTTTAGGTGCTTAAATAAATAAACAGGTTTCCGGTGCAGGCGAGTCTGTGCGGGTCGGTACCGATCGGTGCGGGAGAAATAGAACATTATCTTATGCGCTCACACATAAAGAAACAGGTAAAACATGTAACCGTTTCCTTCCGAAGATCAACCTGCAGAGACCTGTACCGGGAGTCGGGAATGAAACCCCGCTTCTTCATGTAAGCACCCTGCAATATACCGGAAAAAACTGGACTTAATTTCCTTTGGGTTCCCAACAAAATGAATGAAAATGGTGCCACCATTTTCATTCACTTTTATAGTTTTCTCTAAGTTCAAATAAGTGAATATTGGAATAATGAAATGAAATTGAAAGACGTGAGTGACCTTTTGCTGTGAACTGTGTTAACTGATGATTATCGTGTAGGTAAATCCGTTAATTGAATCATTATGTTTTCCACGAAAAAAAACAATCTTTTAACCCTTCCACGTGGATCCACGCGACACGGCGAGACACAATGGCTTTTTAATTGTTTCTGTAATTACGGCATTCAACCGGTTGATAATAAAAATCTTAAATTCATTTAACTGACAGACAACGCACAGCCTAAACCTATAATAGGAGCATGATATTTTATAAAATTCATAACCTAAAGTAGTTAAATAGAAGATGAAAGTTTGTATGGAAGATCATCGTTTTTGCCGATCGGACATCCCATCGGACAAACGGCTGGTTTTTAATAAATTCCCTGTTCAATTACCAGCACCTCTAAAGTTATTTTTATTTAGAAATGCAAAGCATGTGAAGGTGACACGGTATGCAAACGTATGTCACTCGTGGATATACGTATGTCAATTAATTGCGACTGCATCAGTCTATGATGCGCTTAACTCCTTCAAGTAAAGTACAACACAGTATATTTTTTAAATAACTAAGTAAATTATTGTGGTGTTATGAGCCAAAATATTTATTTGAGAAATAATTTAGTTACAATCAAATTAAACATTCAGGCTTCTAAGGAATTTGTATAAAACATAAAAACCAAAACTCTGTACATTTTACTTGCCAATTTGTCACGAGTGTGTCATCATCATCATTTTTAATGGCCTTATTCCACCCACTCCTAAGTAAGTGAGACTTCGTCCCATAATTATGTGCTTTGCTTCTCTGGGTTGTGGTTGAGCGGTTCATCAGTTCGATTATTACGTCTTTTTGAATACAAAAGCGCATAATATCGTTAGACGCACAACAGTGACGTCTCGTTTACGCAATCAATTTGGTCATTGATGCAACACGCGTTTTCTACGTCGCGTCGTAGGTACGTTATCAAAGCGAGACTTATTTTCTACACAGGTGATTTAGCACGAGGCACATTGAATAGATTGGGTCGGTGGGTGACGTCAAGACTAATTTTAACTATTGTTAGAACTTTAATAGTGATTCTGAGACCAATAATGGCGATGTTGACCGAGTTTGGTGCCCAAGTTAAATTAAAACTAGTGGATTTATTTGGAAGCTCTACTGAATCGAATAAAAAGGATAGTGATTATTCTGTTGAGGTTACTGATTAGTGCTATTGTTAGTATAGGTAGTTAAATATTACTTTGAATTGAACTAAATCATGTAAACACTAAACACACAATTTAATGTGGATAATGTATGATTTCGTAACTTTAAAAACAAATTTGTGAGAATTCTCTTTCCCATGTTAACGAGTAAAAAAGTAAAAAAATGAAACTAAGAGAAAACGACTCTGCTATCAAATTAGTAAAGAATGCAATAAAAATGGGCGTGTCATTTGGCAACAATAAATCACACTAATATTATATAGACGAAAGTTTGTGATGTGTGTGTGTGTTTAATGTTTGTTACTTCTTCACGCTCAAACGGTGGGACCAATTTTGATAAAATTTTCTATGGAGGTACCTGACACCCTGGACTAATATATAGGCTACTTTTTATCCCGATATTCCCACGGGATTGATATTTACGCGGGTGAAACCGCGGGGTTCAGCTAGTAAAATATAATACAATACAATATAATTATAGGTACATAAAGTAATGTGGAGCATCTATATTTAGAGAGGCATCCACGTTGATGGCACGACAGTGTTGTGAACACATGTCAAACGGATGATTTATGGTTTGTTTGTAAACATTCATTGTCGCATGAACTTACTAAGGAGCTGTACATTACTGGCTCTGTTACAGATAAAGAAGAGACCATCGAATTAAAGCTGAGATGGAAGCAATTTAGTGAATACTTTAGAGTGTGCAGATTGTTGTGAGTTTACACGTGACCACAAACGACGAAGAAATATTTGCAGCGTCTCGAAAGTAAAACTTGGATGACATTCAAACGCACAATGATAACTTAGTTCTATTTCAATTATTCTCACACAGATAATACACACGCCATATATGGCAAAATATGTTATTTACATCTACTACTGTTTATTATTATTAAACTTTCTTCACAATTTAGTAAATGTAATGAGTACCTCATACTTAATCACCCAATTTCCCTAAGCATACCTACCTTATTTAGGTATAGGTATGTCATACTTTGAAGTTCTTTGTGTTGAAACTAGAACCTAATATTAAATCGGTTGACTAGGCATGTAGGCCTGTTAGGCGGTGTGACCTTGTAAGGGCGTATTAGCGAGGATGTAGGTCAGTGAGACCCATCGCCCTTGACCTAGGGCGGGTGCCCTTCACGGCGCCCTCTGCGACGCTCTGCCAAACTGCTGTAAGACAAGGGCATTTCAAGCCTAGTTTACACTGTATTTTCGTATAATAAAATTGTGTAAACAATGTCTACTTTATTTTATTGTGGTATGGTAAAACCGTAAAATCGCGTTGGATAATGAACACCTGTCCACAACTCCACACGTAGTCAATTCCCTATTTGGGTTGTCCTCGATGTCATTCATGTGGTTTTCCCAAAAATATTAATTACGTTTTATAATTATTGAAGTAATGGTTTATTAGTTTAATATTATTATAAACGCATTATTAACATATGTACAGATTACTTAACATATATGTATAACCCATGAAAATAAGTATTAAAACTATTAGCGTAGTAACTAGTATACATGTAATTGCAAGGAAATTCAATATCAATAATTCAAATTTGTTCATTATCTAAACCTTCATATTTTAATGTTTATTGTAAATTCATTTTCTGCCCCTGACACTTTTCATTAGAGCCAAGATTATATATTTTGGTGGACAATCGCATCCGCCTGGTAATTTAAATTTTATATACTGGTTTACTGGTTTATGTACAGTTATCACAATAGGTTTGGGTAACGGAGGCAAAGCAAACTGAAACCCATACACTAGCGACCTGCCCCAGCTTCGCACGGTTTTTATGAGTCGACAATACACGAAGATTTCTTATTACATAGAAGTTTAACAAAAATGTTTTAATATTAAATTATGGTGAATATCTCATCAAAATCCGTTGCGGAGTTTAGAAGAACAACGTACCTAGTTACACAGACAGACACGAAAAGCGATTTTAATGTATGATTTATGTAGATATAGATGAGAGTATTGTCGCATCAATGTTGTACCCCGGCAACCAGCATATATGTTTCCCTTCGTAGCGTTTTACACACAAGACGACAACGTTGGTGAACGTTGTAGGAAAACAAATTCACGTGTACAGAGGTACTGTAAAATCCTACGTGGTTGTTCTTTGGTATAAGCGAAACAATGTGAGCATGTTATGACCGTCTGTTTTTTAATTTTTCCTTCAGAAGGAATATTTAATTCAACCTTCACTGACAATCGTTCAATACCCTTTCGGATTAGTTAACTTATTCATCTATATTTACATCGTGTCCTGATTGTTACCAATGTCCTCTATGAAGAAAGTATACCTATCTAAAATCTTTTAAAACTTTCCAGCACTTTCCAATAAGTACCTATGTGAATTTTATTCATTTGTCGAGGGAGATGGGTCAGGTATATTGTACCCAGTAGTAGGTATATTGTTTTATTAAGTCAATACCTAGGCTTTTTAAGCGACTTCCAAAAAGGAGGAGGTTAATATGTTCGACTTTATGTATTTTTTTTATGTTTGGTCACCGATTTCTCCGTCAATTGCGAACTGGACCTATTTTTTTTTTGTTTGATAGGATAATACTCTCGAGGTGGTCTCATTGTCATCACGTTGGAATCTGATGAGAGGATCCCATGGAAATCGAGGGAAACTCTCAAATTTTATAGGCAAATCTATAGCGATTTGGTTATTTTTTAAAGTAACTTGAGCATTTGCTCTCGGAAATCATCATTTGGTAAAGTGGAGCCGATGATGAAGACCACAGATGGTTATCCGAACTACTCAATGATAAATATTTCACGGGTTGCGATTCGATTACTTTAATATGGTTGCTAAGCAATTTATCGCGTATTACAATGCGTATGGTGAGTGCAGGTTGTTGAGGAGTTCTCCTGGTTCTTACTATGAGAATTCCTCAACAATTAACGTCCCAGCATCGAAAATTTAAAGCAATATTTTGTAACATGTGAAGAGCAGTTGATATTAGGGTTTGAAAGGGTAATGTTCTCGATCTGGTCGCAGTGTCACCAAGTCAGAAGTATTTTTCACTTTGTAGTGTTTTTTTTGGAAGTTATTTTTTTTTTCTGGTATGTAAACATAAAATATTATTTTCGTCTATGTTCTTTTAAATAAACGCATGCTTCCAATACAACGTGCAGAACGTACAGTCAGCTTCACAGAAAAGGAACCCCCTTATTACCAATAATATGTAACATCAAACCTATTTAAGTTTTTTGTAATGTAACATAAATGGCCTGTCGGTCTAGTGGTTAACACTGCGGCTTAGCAATGCGCTGGTCACGAGATTAAATCCGCGGATGAGAAGAATTTTTTTTCTTTATTTCATTTATTCACCCTTATTATTATTTTTTTAGTTTCTTTAATAGGTGATTTTTGTAAATTATTATTTAAGAAATCAAATGTAGGTTTTTAATCAAAGTTATCCATTTTGCATAAACAATGTTCATTTACTTTTCTAATTACTGTTCTAGGACTTCATGGAATCCACTTCCTGGTTGAGTATACAGTTTTCTATCTGTGTTAAATTGGGGGTTATTTACTTAGAATATTAACTAAATTCAAAAGAGATACCCTGGATGAGGTTTAGAACGTTTAACATTAGATAACGGTTCGTTTATAGATATTTCTATAAACATAACTACAATAATATTCATTTATTTAAAGTTGTGAAAACATTAATTTTTTATACTCTGTATGATCTTATCGGAATAAAGCCTGTTTAAAAAATGAAATATTGTCATTTGTACCTGTGAATTACAGAGGATGAACCAACATGCTAAACTATAATAGTATAGCAATATACATCTTTCTCTTTTATCACATTTTCTGATAACCCTTATTTAACACAACATTAGAAAAATGATGATGAGGTCAGATGGTGCATCGTTAACACATTACAAGACTACTTGTAAACAAGAGTAACTGGATTGATAATAATAAAAGTTGTTTATTTTTGATTAATTACGAGATAATGATCCCACAAATATTGGGAATTATTAACACTTGCTCATATATGTTCCAATGCAATTTTATCAGATAAGTTACACAATCAATCTGCCGACTAAATTGCCTATTAATAACGGAGAGGATGGCCGTCACTGTCTATCACTTCTTGAAATTAGCACTTGAACGCGTAGTTTTGAAGGGTGCCACTTTGTGAACTTTTACAATATTACGTTGTCGCTCCGATTCATTAGTGTAAGCAATTGGGCAAGGGCCTTGGCAATCACATTTCACATCACCCATCGTTTGATACCTTTTTATCCATCTTCGAACTGTTTTTCTCTGTAATGAAAATAATAATATTAGAAATACATAAAAAAATCCAACTTGAAAGTAATAACAATAAATAGGTATATGTGTAAGTATAACGTAGATCTTACCGTTATGCCCATATCTCGTGCTATTTTCTTTATGTTTCTGTTCCCAGAAAACAACAATTTTAGCCTTCAAAAAAGTTGTTAATCGAACCATACCATCGGTTAATAGAATCAACTGGTCAAAAACTTAATAAATTGGATAATATGACGACGAAGATCGAGACACACAAGCGGATTGGCAAGAAAACGGGACCATTTGAAAAGTAAAAATACCACCAATCACAGTTTAGTAAATAAGGCGAAGAAGTATTCTAAATTCAACCTTAACTCGCAGTTCATACAGCAGTTAAGTTTCTGAAGTAAAATTACGGTAGTGCAACAATCGGAATTAACACATCCTATTCAACCAAACAAGAAATCTATGCTAATTTCAACCTTATCTTTTTGTTAATTGAGGAGTTGCGTATTGCATTTTGTAAAACAAGAGGTTAAGGTATATAACACGGAAGTTGAAATTTAAACCTTAATATCTAGAAGTTTAGACCGTTAATAACCTTGTTCGATAAAAGGAGTAATGCTGTTCCAATTTTCGTTGAGGTTGATAACTGAGCCAATAACCTAGTAGTATAAGGCACGGTCTAGATGATCGGCTGGCGCCTGGTGATGCGGGTTCGTATCTTAATCGCACGCAAAGTGTCTATTTGTAAGTTATTCTTGGTATACGGTTTGGCCAGAAGGAAGCCGAAAAAATACCATATAAAATTATTAAAAACTTACAAATAATATTTGAGGTGGATCGGTGGATGCGCTCGGGCAGAGATGGGTGCGGCGGCAGGGGAGGGAGCTGCTCAAGGCTCACGTGACACACGCGGGCCCGAGCGTGCTCGGGCGATAATCTTTAAGTCTTGGGGGGGTTCCTTTTCTCTGACGCTGTCTGTACGTACGTCCAGAAATTCATTTAACTTATAGCGTAAGTTTAATCTGCGTTGAAATTGTAATTTTTTTTAAGACGAAAAGCGCTCATTTTGCTTGCTGCACATAGGCATGTAACTAGTGTCCGACCGAAACAGGTTTTTCAGCCGAAACCGAAACCGAAACCGAACTTTCGGCCTTGCTCTTAGTTTCGGCCGAAACCGAAACCGAAACCGAAACTTACTTAAACATATTTAAAATTTCTATCGTATACAGAAATCTGGTGTGTTTTTTACACATTTATTTGAATATACAATGTATATTATACATACAGACAGTTGAATACTTACCTAATCATTTACGAGGTCGGTCCCATAATGAACTGGCCTGATATAGTTCTACGCGACATGTCGCTACATGTTGTGTTGCATTAAATAGTACGTTTATCGTGCACTTAATATAAGAAACACGCATCGACATGAAATGCTTAGTCTTAGTTTAGCAGGCATTAGCATAACGAGAGTCGCGTATTTTTTCAAAATGTCGAAAACTGAGTATCGAAGTGTCATAAAGTTTTTGTTTTGGGTGAAAGAGTTTCGCCTCGAGAGAGAAACCGTCGAAGACATTTGCCACGACGGTCGACCTGTGGAAGTGCTCACTCCCGAAACGATTGCTCTTATCGAAGAGGAGGTTCTGAGTGACCGCCGTTTGAAGATTAGAGAAATTGCAGCTAGGCTTGGGCTCTCTAAAAGTACGTCATCGTGCGATCCATGAACATCTTCACATGAAAAAAGTGAGTGCAAGATGGGTACCGAAACTTTTTTCAGCGGTATAGAGACAGGAAAGAGTGCGCTGCGCTTCGGAGTTTTTGGATCTTTGTGGCGAAAATTCAAAGACTGTGATCGAGCGGCTAGTGACTGGTGAAGTGGTGATGAAACTATGATCTTGTATTTATGACCCACAAAGCAAGCGCGAATCAATGGGATGGCGTTATAAGGGTGAAAAGCCCCCTAGAAAGGCAAAGGTGCAACAATCGGCTAAAAAACTGATGTGCACAACTTTTGAGATTTTCAAGGCATTTTGATGGTGGATTTTAAAGAACGTAATACAGTCGTGAACGGCTAATATTATGCTTCTTTAATATATAAATTACGAGACAAGATAAAGGAAAAACGAAGAGGCAAGCTGTCTAAAGGTGTCCTGTTGCTCCATGACAACGCCCCTGTTCATACCGCTGGTGTTTCTAAGGATCCAGTTCGTCAATGCGGGTTCACAGAAGTTGAACATCCACCTCACAGTCCAGACATGGCCCCGTCTGACTATTATTTATTTCTAAATTAAAGCGAAGCAGAAGTGTGTTAGTAGTATTCATGGTGATTATATTGAAAAATAAAATTGGTTTCGTGTCATTTCCTTCATTAGTTCATAGTTAGGCCAATTCATTATGGGACCGCCCTCGTATGTGCAAAACACAACCTCAACTCCATACGATTAACGATGGACGGCGGCAAACTGAGCCGGCGACGCGACGAGCGAGCACGAGCTAGCAGCGAAGTTCGCCGAACGATGGACGATAATTCATGAACACTCGAGTTTCGGCACGGCCGAAAGTTTCGGCCATTTCCTGGCCGAAACCGAAACTAAGGCCGAAACTAGATTATTTGGCCGAAACTGGCCGAAACCGAAACCGAAACCGAACTTTCGGTCGGTCACTACATGTAACTATATGTAGATCAGTGCAAAGCTTGTAGAACTGCGCCGATTGTCAAAAAATAACCTTCTGAATATAGCAATGTGACTTTACCATGACCTTGCACAAAGCTATATTTATCGGAATCAATGTTGCATAGAGCGCTAAGGAAAATCGTATTTTCGCGAATTATTCCGGGAAGTGCTGATAGAGGCGAGTAACGGGTTGGCTGTTGTTATTCACATATTACCTACCGCACTCACACCACCTAACGCTTATATATCTAGTTCGCGTAGCGTACACGAAGACTGAGCCGGTGTGCGTCTGTGACATTGAACTTCACACTTCACGCGGCGGCGCACGAGTTGCGTAACAGCGCCACACCGCAAGTTCGAGCGACGAGTTCACTTCTACCGACGCGAATAAACCAATATACTTTATCTCTTCTAGATAGATTTGAGTGTTACGCAATAATTACACACACACGCTCCCTACGCGCTTTCACACAAGGTTAACTCATTACTAAAACATTTCATGTAGGTACGATTTAGTCAGACACCACGCGTAGATATCTTAAAATGCAATAAATAAAGAGAAATTTATCGAAAAATGTTGCATGTCCTCTTTATTGCAATTTACTGATCAAGTATTGGCATATTATTTTTAATTAATTTCACACTAGAACTGTGGGCACAGAACATTTTTCGTGTAACACACGTTTTAAATCAACAACGTGTTGCAGTTGCAGCCCAGGGAAATCTTTATCAAAAAGCGCACATTGTAGTAAAAGAAGTGGGATGATGTAATATAATTAAACTTGTTGACAAGGTAGCAACAGCACGTGGCGTGATTTCGACAATGACATTGACATTGGCCGCCGTCAAGGTTCCGCAGAGTGGTCGCGACCGCGCGCGCCCGCGGCAAGGGAAATAAAACGTCATGTATAATATTATATATACTATATAAACGTACTTTTAAATAGACTGGATAGAAATCAGCATAACAATTTAACCTATTTTTATTTACACAAGAAGACTATGTGATGTTGAGTGGAGCGCGAGCGGTCTCAACACTGTGTTTGATCCTTTCTACGAATAATGTACGCAAGGATAATGCATAAAATCACAGAGTTACGGTTTTCCAAATGCCTTATGTGTTAATGTGTGATCTTCATTATACTTGACATCATCCACGTATGTGGTTTCTTTGTCATGACAATGACTAATCCATATTCCGATAATCGAATCGAAACTAAACAATCATACACAATGATACAGTGCTACAGGAAGTACAGGACGAAAACGTAATTTGTTCACTTATTATGCCTTGTGACGTTTCACTTACCTATAATAATCGTTAATTGGATTTCATTGATGTCTGTATTGTCCTTGAGTATATACTAATTTGCAAGTGGACACTTCCGTGACGTGTCGCGAGGTCACCCTTCTGTATTGTGTTAATAATATTTATTACTGGTCTGCGCGTGGAGGAGCATCTCGACGTTTCCGTGATTGACAATACACAATTTTATCAAAAACACTGATAAAAAATACTAGTTCATTATCACATATCGTTATACCTATCCGCGACCCAAAAATGCGAGCAAATAATTTTGATAAATATGTCAAGGTGGGGACGACATTGACTATTAAAATTAATAGTGTCAAGAGCAAGTCCATTAATCAATATTAGTTAATTGAAGCGGACTGTGTATCTAGCTAGATAGACACGTTTTTTACCTAAAGGCGTTAAACAGACATTACGAAAATGTCAAAAGTAAAAAATGTAGTTATAGACTGAAGAGTCGACCGGGTGGCCTCCGCAATCCGCAAATGATAGGCAATAAAGTGGCAAGTCCGGGTGAAGGCTCCTACAAACAGGCGCGACACGCGATATAATCGCGCGCGACACAAAGGCACCGCTCGTTGCGCGACTTGCGGTACCTTTGTGTCGCGTGCGATTTTATCGCGTGTCGCGCCTGTTTGAAGGAGCCTTGACGCAGATGGTCGAGCGGCAAGGCGGCGCGGGCGCGGGCGCTCGCTCGTCTATCTGACTGTACAAATAGCCGCGACCTTGAGATTCGGCGCGCGCGACAAGGTCATTGCGCAAATCGTTATCAGCGTGACGTTAGCATGTGACCTCCACGGAGGTGCCCGCGAGATAACGCGGCCAGATACCGGTAGCGACCGATAGTGGCGAGTCGCGGGCGCACTCGCCGCCGCGCCATCCTACCGGCACGCTACTTCCGCGTACGCACGCCTCTACTACGAACACCATGCCATACTCTACTACTGATGCATACTGCCACATAATTAAGTGGAAGCTGCGTTAACAAATCACTATATCTAGCGGTGTCCTCGCCGCATTCAGTTTTTGGTACAGATTTCAATGAACATTGATAATTTCTAGGCAACAAACTAATTAATGACATGAAAACAATGAAAATGAGTTTATTGACTCTTGAAACATTAATAGTACCTATACGTAAAGTTTTACACGAGCCGTGCGGTTTACTTAGTATGTGGATAAAATACTAGATTCCTAGCAATAATTATCGCGATTCTCTAATAAAATTAGAAACGTGGTTTTATTATGAAAACCGTTTTTTTTTATCAATATGTTTACCTAAGTATAATTATGAAATATTTTTGCTTCAAGTGATTCAGCGTGAGGTGATCAGCGCACAGATTTGCGATCATCGAGAAAAAAAATTATTCGTAGCGTACTACCGACAAAAGGTTTTTTTTTCCGCTTTCGTTCTGTTAGTTTGGAATAAAGCCAAAACAGCATCGGTCGATTGGAATCACTTTCTACGCGCTTATCGTCGCCGTTCGCAAAATATTGTAGCGACCTTGTGTGTTCATGGTCGTGCAAAAATATCAAGTTGACATTCTAACGATTTCCCGATCATTGAGTTACTAACCAGGAAGCAGCGGTTGTCCCGAGGTCAAGCGCTAATTTTATGTTCGTCTAAACATGCTTATATGTATGTATGTATGTATAATGTACGTACCTCTATACTTTGTAAACACCATGTTTGCCAAACTTATAACTACAAAATGAAATATACCTATTAGGTAATTCGTTATACCCATTGGCTCGACATTGCAATCATTTAAAAAGTCCTGGGAAAATAAATGGTAACTAAACTTATTAAATACCAAACTATAGTATATTACTTATTCATAGGATGGCTTAGTTTGAAACGGGCGTTTACAGTCACCTTACTTTAATCCACATATAAATACAAAAATACAGATTTGCATGGCGCGAGAAAGTAAGTCCAGCGTGGCAGTAACGTTTATTTGATAACAAAACTAAACAGCGTGCCCACTTCATGCTCGAACACGTGCTGTTGTACTAAAAGTAAAAAATATGTACTGCACTTACATGTGCCAACATGCGACGAACAAATTCAACATTAATCTGAATTATTTATTCTTCATTGACATTCTTATTTAGCCAATTATTTGTACTAATCCCGCAATCTATTAAACGATCTCATTAACATTGCATCTGCTGCCGTTTGATGTTAACAAGTCACAAAACTCATTTTCCAACATTTCTTTCTAGTAGGTTTCGTCTTGTATCATAAATAAACTAGAGTGTGTTTGGGTGAGTTGAACATGACCTGAATCCAAATACGGGCGCGAGAGAAATCTTTCTTAGGCTACGCGAGCAGCCAGAGACGGCGAGTATCACGCTGTGGGCGAACAGATATGAAGAGAAAGGATCTCTTCCTTTTTAATATGTATGGCATGATTTCAATAGATTGACTTTATACCCATTAAAATAAAACAATTGTTATATGAAAACTAGGTATGAGCGTCATCATCTTCTTGACCAAGTCGATAAGGTACCAAACCAAACCCAAACCAAAGAACCAAACCAAACCAAAGAAGTATTAAAAAAAAATTCTTGCAATGATATCCTTCCTTCTTAGTATTATCAGGAAGCGATTGTCTGAAAAAAGGTTAATTTGACGTAAAGTAGCAATAAAGAGCAGAGAGTCAGGAAACGGGTTTATAGTTACCATCTTTGTTGGCCACTAGGACAGAAAGTACATGTGGTCGTATTATAAGTGATATCGCCTCAATTTCTCTGAGTGCAGCGCGTGGCAGGGCGCGGCAAGTCCGCGTGCGCCTGCGCCGTTCGTGGAGACACCGCCGTACAATGGGCGGAGAAAACGGATGGATGCTGTCATCGTACTCTCGCGGCTTGACTTATGACTTACAAAATCTACATACAATCATCAGCGATGTGGAGCAGGCCAGTGGGCCGCGCAGCCACGCACCGCTGCGCGCGCGCTTAGCGCTCGTAAGGTGTCGCTTAAGTAATTGAAAATTAGATTCCATAGAAGTCTGAAAATTATAAACTTTTAGAGAACAATTTAAGGCAAGTCTTTCAACTGTCAATAAATTCACTGAATCTCGATTACTTTAAATCTTTAATAAAAACACTATAATAATTACGCATGATAATATCGCAAATGATAGAAACCCACCTACAACATTACTGGTGTATGGTGTGTGTATAAGTATGTCATGGAAAATAGTTTGAAATAAAATATGTAGGTATATATCTAGTTAATCTCAAAATTTATTCGGTATATTTTCACATATTTCACGTCTCGAAAATGTTTTCTCCACTAGGGATGTACCGTGTATTCGCCGAGAAGGCCGGGAAAGCCGTCTGTTTGGCCTCATTTGAATAGTCGGCAAATAATCGGATGAATCTTGTTGAATGAAACGAGTGCATCCGTCGATGATTGACTTTGAAATAAGTTTTACAAAAATAATGTGTGACTTTCTCATTTTCTTTCTACCAAAACCAAAACTAAAACAAAATGAGGATAAAAATATTTAGGTAAATATTAGAACACGGTCTACTAAAGCCCAACAACCTTAAACAAATCTTATTCGGACAAGAACACCAAATATCATACGATCAGACGTGGACTAGTTTGCTGGTTGAAGTCGATTCTAGCTATCTCTAGACAGTGGGCCAATCTCTAGTCGAATCTCTTTTAGTTTTCTTTCACGGTTACACAGCTGTACTAATCCAGAAGGCCAATTCACGTATTGAGAAACGTTCAAGCAATCTCGTCTCAGTGACAATCAATGTCAAAAACGCAGGAAGGTAAATTACAGGTATTTTTTTGAAATTGGGACTGAGATTAGAATGTGAATGTTCTTAAAAATATGGAAATTGCCTTTTAATATACTCTGGTCATTATTTGCCTGATTTTGTATGATCGATAAATGCAAGAGCAGGCAGCTGATTCTGAAAAATGATTATATATTTGTTCTTTTAGATTTAATACACCTAAGCTCATAGTTGTATAGAATAATGTCACGACCTTATTTCTACTAGTTGTGTATCAAACTACAGTTTGCAGCGTTTCAGCGCAAGATAAAACTCAGTGAGGTGTTTTTTCGCGGTCGGCGACCCGCATTTCACGCTCGTACTCAACACTTGAACCTTTCCAATTTATTGCCTTACTTTGCTCAACGCCTTTTTATATTCTTTCTTTACAGCAGATGACAAATTGAATACAGAAAGAAGCAAGCACGGGCGCAACGACCGTATTTACGCCAGATTTTATAAAATTAGAAACTTTAAATTACATTTTTAAACAGAACGATTAAGAACTCGGCATTATATTTCAACAGACAATTTATTTGCCACATAAACAAATAAATTAAAACATTTTCCCGAAAGTGTAAGCCCTGTCGTCTTTCACGTTGACACGCTGTTAGAAAACAAAAGTGTTTTATTTGAGGAAAATGATGCAGGCATGTTTTTCTTATGTTTTTTTTACTCACTTTGCAGACGATGCTCGATTAGTGCAAATCATATATACAATGTTTTCGCTAGTTCATAATATAATGTATGTAATTCAGACAGAGGGCAAAGACACACAGTTTGTATAAACGAAGCGTGTTGATTGCGACGCAGAAACGGTTATCGCTCAGACACGTGGCGAACTGCGTGCGACCGCCATGTCGCCACAACGTGATGGTTGCAATCATGAGATCCACTCGAGAAATAGGTACTACATGGAATAAAAAATATCAATTGTACAAAAACCATAATTCTAATTCCAAATATTTTTATTCCGATTTTTTTCAATTTTATCTCAGTAAGTTACGAGTATCTAACAAATGTCACGCTACGGAATATTCTAGCGGCTCGAACCTTATACTTAAGTATCTACAAGAGATATAAATATTAGAATGCAAATCTAAAATAAACTACTGATATTGATCGAATGACAATAGAATTCGTATGACGTGTTTCCCAACACTATTTTTACTTTCACTCTCATTGTATTTTATCTATTTAAAAAAAATTGTTTCCCACCGTAAAACAATACAGTCTGTAGCTGTACTACAGTCACAAATCAGTTTGGGAGTTTTTGGCGGGATTTCTTCGAGTGAAGTCTATTTGGCTGTTTTAATTATTAGCAAATTGATTCCTAGTGGATATTGTGATGTAAAATTGGTGTAGTTTTGTATCTCAAGTGTCTGCGCAACTGGACAATATGTGTAATCATTGAAACAGACGCGATCCCGGTAAAATGGAGCTGAGAATTTTATTGTAGTTTTGGCTACCTCAGCGAAGTTTACCGGGAAACTTGATTCGATACATTTGCTGCCAAATACTCCTAATACATTAGAATGTGTACACCCATATTCTAATGTCATGTTAGACTCAAGCAAAATGATGAAACAAAGAAGTGGCTAAAAGGTCTTAGCAACCAGGCCATAAAACTAATATATATAAAAAAAAAACAAATCAGTTTTTTTTTTACAACGTTCCTTTCTTTTTAGGGTTCCGTAGTCAACTAGGAACCCTTATAGTTTCGCCATGTCTGTCTGTCCGTCTGTCCGTCCTCGCTTAATCTCTGTGACCGTTAGCACTAGAAATCTGAAATTTGGTACCAATATGTATATCAATCACGCCGACAAAGTGGTAAAATAAAAATTGGAAAAAAATGTTTTATTAGGGTAGCCCCCCTATATGTAAAGTGGAAAGTGATTTTTTTTTTAATTTCAACCCTTACGTGTGATATATTGTTGGAAAGGTATTTAAAAATGAATAGGGGTTTACTAAAATCATTTTTTGATAATGTCAATAATTTCGGAAAAAATCGCTCCAAAAGTAAAAAACAATGTGTCCCCCCCCCTCTAACTTTTGAACCATAAGTTTAGAAAATATGAAAAAAATCTGAAAAGTAGAACTTTATAAGGACTTTCTAGGAAAATTATTTTGAACTTGATGGAAACAACAGTTTTTGTACAAAAAAGACAAATGTTGTACAAAATAATTTCTGGACTAAGTTTGTAGTATAATCGTATATGCAAGCATTTTTTTAACTTCGTTTACATATTTTATTATCCTGAACGTATCTTTTTTCAAACAAAAACAAAAAAGAATTATTAAAATCGAATCCCAATATTTTAAAATCTATGATCGACTACGATTATTACGGGAACATAATGGATAACCACTTTTAAACTCATAAGTGGGAACACTTATTGTGACGGACGGGAAACTACGGAACCCTACACTGAGCGTGGCCCGACACGCTCTTGTTTGGATATTGTATTTATTTGTTGTAACGCTATGGACCCTACCTTTATCTAAATATTTATAACTTACACAAACATATCATATCGTGTTGCTTTCAGGGTGGAAAATCAGCAGCCTAATAATGGCAGTTCATTCAAAGCAAGCTTACGTTTTGAATATGAATACTATTTATTCAGTGGAAATAGACCAGTGATTTTTTTTAAAGCAATTCAATATTTTGTAACGTTTTAACATTACTTGTTGTTGTTGCTTAAACTTTCATCATGCATCGTTAGCGTAAACTTTTCCCAGGTTCATACTGTACGACAACGTTCATAAAACACTAGCTGCCTTCCGGTTGTTAGTAGTAGCTAGTGTAAATTGTACTTAGTGCAAATTGTACTTAGTGCAAATTGTGCTTAGTGCAAATTGTACTTAGTGCAAATTGTACTTAGTCGAAAACAGATCCCTCATTATTGAGGGATCTGTTTTCGACTAAGTACAATTTGCATAATAGATACTGTCACCAAAAGAGATAAGTAAACAGGGTCGTCAGAAATAATAGAAGTTTAATAAGAAACCGATGGAAGTTTTCGAATAAAATTTAATTTAATTAGTAGAAAACAAACAGTGCATTTATCAAATTAAGTTTCATTCGAAAACATCCATCTGTTTTTTTTTAAACTTCAACTATACCACAGTATAAAGACATACAGTATTGTATCTCGGCCGTAACCTTGATGTAAATGCCTACAGCCGCGCGGTACGTAAACATGCGATAGGGCTGCCCGCCTCCAGTATTTTAATTACATTTGCCTACTTTGTGTTTCCATTTAGTTTTGTTATTGTATTTTACTGTGTGTACATAAATAATAAAATAAATAAATAAATATACCTACTTCTTTTTATATAAACAAATAAAATACTTTGTGAATTGAATAGGAAGTGTTTAATAAAAATGCGTGTTGTTTTGATCGCCGCCGCACGACTCCAGCTAGTGAGCAGCGCGCTGTTGCTATTCAAATTTCGAACTAATCGCCGCGCGGCGCTAGTCAGTAGGCAGCGCTAGCGCGCTGTTAAAATGGCGGGAAAGCAAGTGTGCATTCACAGATTGATTTTATTTAAAATTAAAAAAAAAAGAGTTTATTCGGTAATTTAAAAACTTGGCTGCATGCTCTAGTGTCTTTGCCAACATTTTCACGCAGCCACGGCAGAAAATAATCCTCGTGCCATTTTTCTCAAATTTTCTTTTCTTTGTACTTGTATTGTGAAATGTTTTTTTTTTTGTTTCCTCGCAAATGTGTTAAAAAACGTCGTACGATATACGTGCGTATTGGTTATAACATCTTAACGCACTAATATCGTAATGTACTATTACAGAATTATAATCATTAAAGTCATCAACACAACTCTCTAAGACCATGTAAGTCCAAAGAATGATGATTTCATGAAACAGTTATTCTTATTACAGTAACAGTTATTCAATAAAAATAATTAATTTTATTCATAAAAGTATGCAATCATTTCATTAATGTTTTGTTATGATGTTGTCACGTTAAACTATCGTCCGTAAATCGACTTTACAGACAACCAATTTTTTTCTAGTATTATTCATACACACAGTACAATAAACAACTATTATTAATAATAAAAACCACGTCTTTACTTTGAATTATACAAACTAACAAAACACACATGCCCCGAGGTTTTAACACAAGCGTACCTACCGTATAATGATTCATGAACCGCCTATAACTACCTATTTCACTCGTGTCTATCACTTTCCTTTACTTTAATCACTTTATTTATTAATCCAGACATCTTTTTTCCGGAGGTAATAGGAAATACTTATCCATTAAAAAGACACACATTATGTACCTACCCACTAGTAAGTAAAATAGTCTTACCTTTCCGAGTTTCCAGGTAATGTAAAAAAAGCTATCTCTGGATGCGTTATTGACGAATTCATGCAACCAAAAACAGCACAATATCGCCTACTCGTCATATTAAATATGTACTTGAACTTATTTTTAGTGAAAAAATCGCACGGTTATTGTTATAAAAAACAACACACCGTCCGTTCGTCACTGTTGCACAGTCGCGACTCCGAGCCGCCTGAGCGCACACGGTGATCGAAGCGCGTAGGTATAGCCCGCGTTTCGTCCGTTTGTATGAAGACGACCTACTGTATATATCATTACCGTGACTATACCCAACGACCCTGGTTTCTTATCTCTTTTGGTGACTGTACACGTCATAACGAAGATTAAAATAATTATACACACAGTCACTTTACTCGTCGCCATGATCTCCGAAATTGCATCCGTATTGCTCGCCGGACTGCTAAGTAGATTAAAACGTGGGATACAGTTTTCTGCTATTTTACTTAGTTACACATACTGCTGAAACCACGCGGTTATTTCTGTGAAATTATCTGCACATATAAGTTGTCACGACATTACTAACGTGACTTATAATGTTATCAGTCTGGCTTATATTGTCCGTGAAAGATTTGGAATTAGACAAAAACATATTCGATGATATGGCTCTAATGCCAATTTTTGACTTTCACACGTGTGTCAAGTACACAGCAATTGTAATGATAACATATAGTAAAGGTTGGTTTATGATAAGATCTAAATAAATCATGTAAGTATTTCGACTAAAAGTAATTTAAATAAGTTTATGTCAGTAAAATAAATATTTAATCAGAACTAAAATACTTAAAAGTTATATAAATAATGTTTTAAAACATTGATGATAGGATGAGAGTGATGAGACGATACGTTGAGATTAACTATTAATAATTATTATATTTCCGTAATTTTAAAACAAACCGGCTATTATCTGACGAGACGTAGGTATTTGATCTTAATTTTGGCACTGTAAAGTTTTACATAGTTATTTTCCAGGAAGGTTATTAATTTTTTCAAGGCGCAATTTTTAGAAACGTTCTTTTTTTGCAACGAGTGGGTAGTCTGTTTATAGCTGCGAACCGCTAGTGATTTACAACTGAACATACGCAGCTAATAACATTGTATGTAGCAAGGTCTTGACGTATTTTGGTGGAAAAGTTAACGTACATTAACAACTAATTAACTAATGCGATAACTCATACCTATCTGCAAAAAATATAATATTTTATTAGATATTTATTTAATTGTACCTACGTCTTTTAGCTAACGGAATAGCGACCTTCGATTAAATGTACACGTAGCTAATTGCTTGTTAAATGTATCAGTTGTTGTTGAAAATAAATGCCGCTCGATATTGCGATAAACGTCACAATGTTCGTAGATTTATTTAGAAAGGTCTCACGAAGGTTTAGTCAGTCACATGAAGGTCTTAAAGTGGCATTCGCATTTTGTACTTTTTATCACTGTCATTTATCATAATAAAACCCTGATGGTAGCATAAATAAATAATTGTTAGTGTTCTTTCACTTCTATCCTAAAATATGTATATCAGCTCTACATTACACCAAAGTTATTTAAATTGCATCAATTGTAAAAAGACATTACATACTTAGGTTATAGGACCCAGTATCTTTAAAAAGAACTCATAAATAATGGATTTAAAAGGGACACAAAAAACGATATTTCCTAAAATTATAGACATGAAATCGTGATTTCATAGTTTAACCGCGCAATGTGCTCGTGCAACAAAAGCAGTAAGTCAAAGCAAGAACGTATGTACATAATTCCACTCTGCTCGTCATACATTGTTACGTCAACACGCTATTATTCGTCGAAAGATTGTTAAATCTATACAGTGTTCCTACGCATAATCAATTCAATTAGCTGCGGATGTCTAAATTAAACCAGCGCTCCAGTCCGTGCAAATCCGCAGATTAAGGCTGACATTCACTCGTTTGTTCGGTTGCTACATTTGCATAGACCTTGCCGTATTGAGAACACTAATAGGAAGCTTTTAATCAGTTATATAATACGTATACATTTATATAAGGAACAAATGTGATAGATGACAAGCAGAACGTCACCTACATTGTCGTTGTTGCTTTTTTGGTAGTTTTATATCCTTGTAAGGCGCAGCGGGGGTGTTGGCGTAGTGGCGACCTTAGAAGCAGCATCATGCGATATTTTTGCTCTCGGCGTTAATGCGGAAGACTATTTCAAGAGTCAGGGTCAGCGGCGCCCGTCACCCGCGCCCGCGCACGTCGTGAGCGGGACGCTGTGGTGTCGGGTTTCCGTAACGTGACGCGACATCACTACCCTGCATTATTTCGACATAATATTAAATATTCGATTACCTATGATCCCTCCCTACATGCCATATAATATTGACGTACGACAACTGTCAACGTAATAGTTTCTAAAAATGCTAAGTATTAACAAAACCGTCCATTGTTTGCATACACAAACGTAAGCATTACGATATTTTTCATAAATCAATGTACAAAAGACGTCAATACGCCGACGCGACGGCTGCGTTCTTGTAGTTGCGGTGAGTTCTTCTGACCTCAACCCGCTTGTGTGAAGGTAACCTATAGTGATGTAAATAGACAGGAAGCCCATACAATGTCAGGAGCTCAATTACATATTTTTAACCAACCATTAAAAGGTTCTGTATACATTTCTAAATTTGACCAACTCTAACCATAATGTTATAGTGTGTAGGATTAAAGTAATTGGCTCTATGGACATTCATTATATTCCTCTCTTTTGAAACAAGTATTTAGAAAAAAAATCATGAAAATGTACCAAGTATTATTAGTATTACTTGTAGTCTGTTTTTATTATTTATTGGATAATCGTTATTTACCTAAATGTAATACATTATTTTATTTATTCATATGTAGATTCGTACAACATAAAACCATTGTAATTTAAATCAACTGTTGTAAGTCGCGTCTGAGATCACCTCTAGACTTTGAAATGAAACCAAGGCCAGAGCTAATGTTCATTTGACCTTCAATTTTTTTTCACGAAATCATTTTACAAATACACAATAAGGATGGACCAGCGGAAAACATTCGGTTGCTAAAGGATTTTTTACGAACCATATAACGAACATGTTTATACAAACGATTCGAGAACGCTTTAACGTTTTTTTAGATAGAAGTCGTTTTATTTATCATAATCAAGGAAAAAAAGAAATTAGGTACCTACTTTCGATATATATTTAATTTATTTACAAATTATCACCCGATTACGTCGTCATTTTCCACACGTGTCCGTGTCTCGAGCTAATAAATAACTACAATAAATTACTAGGCACTAATTACTATTCTCTCATTTCTTGCCTTTCGTTCGAAACCGGCAACGTGGGGTAAGCCTCACGTTAGAAGATTCATTTCATTTGTAGTCGCGTGAACTCGCGTGATCAAGTGAGTGTAAAGCTAGCAAGTGGCAAGCAAGTGAGGGCGAATTTCACCCATGAAACTGAACGCGATCAGCACATCTAAAACGCGTTCATGAGCAGTCAGTTTCACAGCTTTTGATCGCGGTTTAGATGATCGCGTTCAGTTTCATCGGTGAAATTAATCCTAAAATATGAAACAGTTCGCCAGCCAGCCAGCTGAGGACGTGATTGAGCACATGATATAATATGCTGTGTTTCAGATTCGTTGTACACCTGGAAGTCGTTTATCAGAGTTCTTAGTAACGAGGTAATACACTTGAAAGTCGGGTCCAGGTGGTACGCACGTGCACCTGCCGATTTCACGCATCTGTTCAGTTTTCTTTACAGGGTAATGCTGAGCTTAATTTCGCAATAAGTTTATTATCCACATAAGTTTATACAAAATACACATATAATTAAGTTGGATTTCGGCTTATATTTGCTTCATTGAATCGTGAGAGTTACCAGAGATTACTTCAATCAAGCCCTCCTATGCTTAAAGTTTACAAATTGGGTTTGTATTATATTTGCTACCATGAAACGCTACAAAATAATAGAATCTTGTATTGTATAATATCATTACATCACGTTTGAATTCCCAGATCTAGTTGACAAAGGCCTGGGTTCCGTTTGTTGCTGTAGAACAACAGCTTTCCACTTTGCTCGCTGATGATCGCATGTCCTATGTAATAATGTCGTTTACTACCACAAATCAAAAAAACCACCAACATTATTTCACGTCGGGTTACCTTTTGCCTGATCAGAGAGACGAACCTGGAACTTCGTATTCTGCTGCGCTTGTCATCAGCCAAGCAGTGAGACGGTCATATAATTATATTAATGAAAACATTAAAAAATCTCGAGTGTTGTCCTCGAAGGAACCTTCACATGAAAGTACAATGTTTCTCATTGGTCATTAGCAGGGCCTTGAACTTTGAGAACGCTCCGGTAAACATGTTTGCGCAGTGCCCACTGCGCACTCTGTATTGCTGTGACGTCTCATCTTGCCCTATACTGCATTTGTTTTATTCCCCGGTTTATTCCGTTACCTTCGAGCACGTGGCACTCCAATTGGATTCCTATCTGGCCTTCAGTTGAACCGAGACTAACGTTTATGGTGTTCTACGACATACCATCATTCAAGGCTAGTTCTTTTATTACTATTGGATGTTCGTATTAATCTTCTGTAATTTATTGTCTTGTCGAGACAAATGAATTTTTATTCCTGTATCGGCACATGGCAAATCAATAGGTAATGTATTGTAATATATTGGTTAATATTATGATAAATGCGGTATTTAAGATTAGGTACCTTGTACCTATGTACATAAATAATAAAATAAAATTAATGTCATCGCATGACGTGTTACTGTCAGCCAGCATCATCCCACTGTTGGGCAAGTGCTCATTTATATGGAGATTGAATTAATCTGAAGGATAGTCATTACATCGATTTGAAGTCATACAAAAGGACATTGTTTATATTCCACGTAAAACCATAAATTTAAATCACAATAATCAGCAATAATCTCTACATTATATGAGTGTGATGAATAAAAATAACTTCCTAGTTGTCCGGCTTCAACTCAACATACCTACATAGCATAGTAAAAACAATGATCGAGGAAAACATTCCTGTTTACGTACATAGTTAATAAAGTCCTTTGTGACGTAGTATAAGTATGGTGACCGAGGTGGCCGAGATAATGAGTCCGTCAAGGTCAACGCGTGTTAATTACAATTACCGTGAGTGGTCATTCTTTGTTCCAATAATGATTAATGCCGGTCGCGAGTGGCGAGAAGTATCGTAAATGAGATAACAGGAAGCGTCCGTG
Source organism: Luperina testacea (assembly GCA_927399505.1). Classification (NCBI taxonomy): domain Eukaryota; kingdom Metazoa; phylum Arthropoda; class Insecta; order Lepidoptera; family Noctuidae; genus Luperina; species Luperina testacea. The sequence continues at coordinate 12,486,088 of OV656758.1, forward strand.
TCTCGCCAATGTCATATGACAAGGTCGGCTGACATTGGCCTGCGCCGTCACCCGGCCCACAAGCGAGTTGTACCGCCGCCGCGCCGCCGCCGCCGGACCAAACTGCCATCCCGGAAAACGAATTAACAAAACAGCACCGTCCGATCTAATATTTACCGGGCCAAAAACTAGCCCAAACCGGAGTTTGGACCTTCAAAGTAGGAACTTTGGAAGGATAGGCAGTCGTCCTAAGCGGGACTCCTTGGTCCCAAGGTGCTAACGGTCGCTATCTCTCGCGTGTTACATTGACCTCATCCTTGTCGCTCTGCCGCGCGCCAGCCACGACTTTGTAATATGATTTACTGCAGTTCCTTGTAACACAAACAGGGACGCTTCACAATGATAAGCAGTATAACAACACCCTGGTTTTGTGACTGAAATACAAAAGTTTAGTTAGAAGGTTAAAATATATTATTAGTATTGGCGCACTAGCCGTGTGCCTGTGTACCTAAAGTACCTACAGTTTTCATACTTTTCATACATGTAAGCTGTAACCTTGTACAAGAAAAAAATATCAGCAAATACCGTTATTGTTTTTTTTTATATAGATGATGATGCGTAAACTAAACTGAAACGTATTAACAAACACAAAGGCTCCATATTGCGGTGACATTGTTCTTTCTTATCGCCTAATCAGAAAAGCGGCGAGACCTTGAGCCTGACCCTGGATATTTTTGTCCGCATACACATTTCGCGAGTGTTATGTAGACACGAAGCTACGTGATGAGGAACTGCCGAAATCATATTTAAGCAATATCAGATAAAAACAAAGATAAAACGTTTTTACGTAAGTAATGTAAAACCGAAATATTTGTTCAAGGATAAAAATAAACGTGACATCATAATAGCAACTCGTGCGTATGAAATTAAAACGTCGCAATACTATAATCATTGCTATTTTTCTATGATAAGCTTCAAGGAAAATAAAGCAACAAAGTAGAGGAAACTCATAAGTGAAAAGTGAAACGAATGAGGATGGATTGTCCTGTTTGTTTGGGGCGGGCGGAGGACTCCGAGGCGGGCGGCGGCAGGCGACTGCGGCAAGGTCGGGCTCTGCCTATCTAGGAAGTCAAGCGATTCGACCTCGACCTTGTGTGTGCGAAAAAATATTATTCGACAACGACGCACACACATACACCTCTCCCTCCCTCCTCGACCTTCTCATGGTCCGCTCGCTGTGACCCCCGCGTTCTCTTGTACATTAACATAATTAACATTAGTCACATTACCACAAAAAGGTTACGTTGTAAAATTTAAGGAATACGACTTCTGGTATTAATATCAGAATAAGATTGTACAAAACTTAGCAAACAACCATCAGAGCATCTTCACAACAAGATTACGAATTGCGGAAAAGATTGAAGGTCGTATGCAGATGTTTGTGGAATATATACAAAAGCGGGTTAATTTACGACGATCGTATATGCCTAACTAAAATATCAGACGCGGAAATGTATTAAGAAATGTAACAATAAATTAATCATGTGGTACATTACATGTCGAGTCGTAACTAGGAGCACACGTGATCCCTTGACTCATCGGTGACAGACAGACAAACACTTCATTACTTTAATCAACGCATGACGATAGCTCGAATAGTTTCTTAGTACTTTAGTGCGGTACTTTTACTGGGAACACTTGACATGATACTAACGTCCAGGAAGTATTTTATTAATGAAATACCAGGAATAAATAATATAAACCACAGATACGCCTACATAATATCAACTTAAGAAGATTATTACCTAAAATAGAAAATTGTAACTACATAGTGGGTGGAATCGATAAAATCTCGAATTGACATCACTAGGCGAGAGCATAAAGGTCTCTATCAAAATCGTAATCACCCTTTGTGATTTTTCGTATATAGCTTGAGAAGAAAGCTGAGAATTTTATCCTCTTATCGCTTTAACAAATTAATTTGTTTGTCTGTATTAAAACAAAGTACTTAGTTAGCCACAGCCAAATAATTATTATTGGTAGGCATAAATTTTAAAGAAATCGGGCTAATCGTTGTATATTCGTCATACATTTTCAAAGGGCGGTGTATGGGCGGAGGTCTGTAGGCAACACTAGCGAAGAGATCTAACCATGCTGCTGTAATTATTTACGCAAGTGCAGGGCATGGGAGAGAGCTGCGAGCCGATCTCGATTGTCGTCTGATGTTATGGCAATATCCACCCCTGCCACCATTGTTCGCCTTTGTTGCGCAACACCGTTTGTTAAACATTCGCAAGGTAGCCCTCAATTGTTTTCATTTACTATATCAACAGGCTCTAACGAACGTACACTGCGCGTACTCGCCAAGTCGCCACTGCTGTTCAAAAGGTGTTTATTGACGCCGCCGCGCCAACTGATGTTAAATAAGGACTAGTAATAATATTTAACCGTAAGAAATAACTACACGGGCTGATGTCCGCAACTCCACGTCAATGCGCGTATTTTGCGTACCTACCTAAGAGCCTAATTTGAGAGCAGCAATAAATACTTTTATTGCAATCGTTACCAATTGTACCGTACATAAATGTAGGTAACTGCGTTTCTGATTTCAAATTACTTTTCGTATTGATATTTATACTCATTCAGCCATTAACATTACCGAAATTCATGCTCACGATATTCCATCAATTGGCTATTTTGTTACACCAATGAGAATATTCAACATTTAATTGGTCATAATGTGGCAAGTTTATCTGTATGTACTTAAAATTCAAAACGAGCAATACATGTTTAGATTCCTAGTGTAAACAGTGATAGCCTCAGAACGCGACGTGCGACATAAGATGAAATGACCTTACTCTTGAACGATAGAGCGACTGCGCGGTTGTGGACATCGCCCGCGGCCGCCAGCGCCACTCGCCTTATCTACGCTTGTTGACTTTCGCCGAGTTATCACAAGCCACAACCGCTAGGGTTGACACTGTCCCTCTGTTCACCCCACCTTGTAAACCGTTATCTTTACGTTATTGTTGCGAATAGTTCAATATTCACACTTTCGCTAAATAAGCGGCACACGACCTAAAATTTTATTAACACACTTCATGTTGACACGCTTTTGTAACTCGGCTTTTATGAAAATAATTGGCATGCATATTACTAATCATAATGTACATATTATAAACACAGAAACTGACCACGGTAGAGCCAAGGAGATGGTACGCGTAGTATGAAAGTATCAGCTTCAGCTAACAGAGATTCAGTGGCTGATTCCAATCCCACCAATCATAATAATATGTTGGAATGTAGCTTGTGTTTAGTCCACTTCTAATCTCTTTTTATTTAAAATGTTTCATACGGCAACCAAGAGTATGCAGCTCATCTTGGGCGGTGTAGGTATTGAAACTTGTATGGCAGATACCTACCCCTCCCGATTATGAAGGAATCTCTTGATTAACTCTTGATTAATTTTTTTTTTTTTGAGGATGGGAAATCCATCAAATGACTCCTCCCGCTCTGGGTGGAGCGGAAGGGAGTGTCAGACTCTTACTGACTAAAACCCACCTGTGTTCCTTCCTTAGCCCTTTATGTTCCGGGCCAGCGGTAACCCTTTCGGACAATCCCGCTGACATAACAAGACCCTCATGGCAACTGGTACACGATGTGAGGAATTTTGTTGAATTTTTTTCTATTAGCAAACTCCCACTGGCCGTCCGGAGTATGAATTTGCGTCCGGCATGGCACATAGACTCGCTCCCTATTTCGGAGTCTCGACATAGCTTCTACACTAATAAGTTGTTTTTTAAATTAAATCTTTAGAATTCGAAATATTGGTTGGAGGTAGGTACTAATTTATAAAGCGTTGTTTGGTGAAACTGATGTTAGGGTTTATGGTTGGACACCAAAGGAAAGACCGTTCTAAGGATTTCAATAATACGTTTATTAATCCTTTTATTTATATATTGGAAGGTGTGTTTACTAATATTACGTGAGACGTGTGATCCCACACAAGGCTAATAGAGCAGTACAGTCGCTATGCGAAAGTAAGGATTTCGGTCAAGTGGTTCAGGGTGGGCACGGATACATAAATAATATTTATGAGTTAGAATGAGAAAGACGATAGTGTTGAAGTAGGATAGATTTGTTTTTGCTATACTCCAACAACTGAAACAATCAATTTTGCAAAGCTTTATAACAATGTATAAACAGTAGTTACAAAAATAATATACATGGTTGCACAATATTATACAGAAAACCAGAAAACAAACAAAAAAATTAGTGGAAACGATAATGTGTCGCCAACCGACGCCCACTGCCTATAAAAGAGCTTTTTGTACGTTGCACAAACAAAGTGTTGTTCTAGGAAGATACTGTACGAGTTCTTTGTGTACGTCGCACTTTTCCACATATATATTATTTATCAGGTAGTGCAGCACTGGCCCAGTTATATTCCACGAATTTAGAATCCGCACTAAGTACCTATATACTAGATAAGAATATCAAAATATAAGTTAGATTAAAGTTGTTGGGCCAAAATTGACACAACACAGCAGGTGAGCTTGTTTAAACAATTTCTGGATTCCTTTAAACCAACATTGTAATAATCTATGTACATAGTTATCCCATGTATTATGATCAGAATCCATCTAATCTATTAAGGAAGTGTTGTTGTCAATTACAAAACAAATCAGAGCCAAAAGCCATGCCTAAAGCCATGCAACAAATAAAATTGCGCCTGCGCTTCATTGCGACTGCGACTTCATTTTTACATATAATTGTAAATAGACATTAATTATGTGTTAATACAAAGTGTCATTGTTGGCCCTGAAGACAAGAGATTATGAGTACATGAGTAAATGTGCTACAATATACATACAATTGCCTAGCTAGTTCCTCGTCGTAGTAGTCGTGACGCTGAACATCGACCACTTCCTTGTTTGTCTTTGGGATCTGTTATTGCAAAAGTAATAAAAATACATGTAAATTCAAGGTTAACGTGGCCTTGTTTATACAGTAATTCGTAATACGTCAATATGTTTAATTATTAAGTTTAGAAGAGTGTAAACAATACCCGGCAAGCTGGCCAAGTCGCACGCGGCACAATATTTACAGTTCCTACGTAGGTAGGGAGGTACGAGTACTACTAGGTAACGTACGCACAGCACTTCAAATTTTTATTAAACATGGAATAACATTAGCAAATACGTCGTAAAATCGCGGAAGTTTTCATTTCTACTTAAGTATACAAGTAATAGACTTGCGTTACATTATAAACTTGTAATTTGTTTAGTTATGACTTGCTATTAGTAATAAGTAAGTCTATTAGTAATCAATGTTTTATAATTCATACATATGTTCACAATAATAGATTGAGAGATATGCATGAGCATGTGGCAGTCAACAAAAAACAAATATCAATAGTCATTGAAACGAATGTGTGTCAAGTGTGTGCGCGTAGAGCCGACTCGCCGCGGGCCGTGTGGCCGCACATCGCATCTGCCCCAATGCTGTCGGAACGGGGGCGCGTCATTGTTAAATGCGACCATTCGACGAAACTTAATTGGCCCGACCTAGCTCGTAAAAGCGTTGTAAAAAGTGTGAAGGTCTGGCGGAGGTAAGGACTCGACAGAAAGAGGTCAAGTGTAATGCCTCGTGTTCCACTGACCTCATTTAGGAACCGACTGCCGACTGCCGACTGCCGAGTGCAGACTCTGATCGCCGCGCTCGCCGCCTTTCATATAAATATTATGTCCTAGTTTGCCACTGTTCTACAATTACTGTTCTTTGTTAACATTCCTAAGACAACAGGCTGGGTATAAGCAGCTTCTTATAAATATTTTTCAGAAATTACTTGTTATTAAAAACAATAATTTATTCCTATGGATTTAATCATTTATAAAGAATGATTAGGTAACATGTCTGTCTAGCTAGACTATGTTAATAAAAATGGGAAAAGTTACATTTCGAATAATTAACAATGCAGTTTATGAATAATTTAAAATATAATATCAGAATTAAAACCTACTTGGACAACTAATTCTCATGTAAATCATTGTAAAGACTATGAATCAGCAGGCCATACAGAACTAGGAATAAACGTTCTCTAAATGAAAGTGACACAACACAAACAGCTTGCAGCAGTTAAAAACAATTCCTACTCTGCAAACTAAATTAGAATAACAATGAATAATCCGGAAACAGTCGCAGAAGAAGTGACCTCCTCTTGTCGAATGAAACCTTCAGCTGCTATTATTAACGTTATGACCGCGAAATCGGAGCACTGACACACATCCCGCCCGAATAATACCATATACTACATAATTCATAGGAACCTTGGCCCCAATGCTGCGTACGCGTGGCTCATCAGCACAGCCCGACGAGACCTATCATGAAAAAGTTACGATAATGTCGGCGAGCGACATACATCACCTAATGCTAACTAGACTCTAAACACTATCCATGAGCTTTTTAAACAGTATAATAGGTGCCCTGTTAACTACACTAAAGTATAATGTGTATTTTTAAGTTGCATAATTCTAAACAAATGGTATATACAATTATGTAAATGTCAGTTATGAGAAAACATACAGCGTACCTAAATCTTGACGTAGATCAAGGTGAACTTAAGCGAACGTATTCAATATTCTTACGCGACCTTTGCCTATGGACATTCATTGTCTTTTTTTTCTTTAAAATCCTTGTGAATAATGAAAGGTGTCCTTAAAAATGTACATTTGTTCAAACAAAGCTGAATTATTGAAAATATTTATACACATTTTCAAGGCTCTACAGTAAATAATTATGTGATTTATGCAAGAACCCAGTGCGAATTAGACTATAGGGTTCTAATGGTCCGTTCCATAAAATAGGGGTCCAAAAAACGTTTTTTTTAATGGGGACTTGACTTTTATTTTGACATTTTGATTCTCCACGTGAGGTCGGCGATTCCTATATGACTACTCTGAAAAGAAAGGCCAATACAAACTCAGAGGTCACAGTCTCTTTTAAAGCCCAGACATAATCTTAGTCAGATCATATATGAAGACCATGTAGATTGGTGCCTGAAATAGTCTTTCGAGGAAAGAACCACACAGATTTGAGTGGACCTATCCAGTCAGTGCATGCTTTTCGTCAGTAATCGTAAAGCTCAACTTAGTAAAGCGCATCGTCAGTAATCGTAAAGCTCAACTTAGAAATTAAAACAATTGAAAAGTTACAATTTCCCTGTGAACATTGTGAAAGACAACCAGACGAACATGCAGGCGGTAGTGCGTATTAGTGATGGTTTCCCTCTTTTTAGGGTTCCGTACCTCAAAAGGAAAAAACGGAACCCTTATAGGATCACTCGTGTGTCTGTCTGTCCGTCTGTCACAGCCAATTTGCTCCGAATCTAATTGACCGATTAAGTTGAAATTTTTGTACACATATGAATCTCTGTGACCCAATCACAAACGTGTAACGTAAATAAATGAATTTTAAATATGGGGGTCATTTATGGGGGCAAATAAAAAATAAAAGTTTCGCTATCTGTACCGTGTGACATATCAATGAAAGGGCTTACTGTGAGGATCTCAAATATGTTATTTTTATAATCTTAACAGTTTCCCTGTCCCATGAATCATATAATATGATTCATGTTGATTGTTTAACTATTGTGTGTACTTTATGGACAGTTAAGTTGTTAATGTAAATTGAATACAATTTACATTAACAACTTACTTACTTAACTTTAATAAAAGTTATTTAGGAAAATAGACGAAAATTGACCATTCCCCATCCTTATCTCCGAAACTACTGCATAAAATTTTGAAAAAAAAATACACAAAATAGTTACACCTGTAGATTACAGGAAAACCTATAAGAAGTCTGAGGTCTTACAATAACATAGTAATTCTCTCAATATTGTGCGTACAAACTTACATTCTCAGTTGGAATGGGATTGGGAGAACATGTTGTTTTTCAATTACAATGATAAGTTTTTTTTTAATTACCACAAATAATTTGGGTCAGATTTAAAAAAAAAACATGGTAGATAAAATATTCATCGTACGGAACCCTCTCTACGCGAGTTCAACTCGCACTTGACCTATTTATATATATATATATATATATTTATGGAGCCTATTGTGTCCCACTGTTTGGCAGACTTTTTGGATTATTTGAAAAGATTTTTTGGGGTGCAAAAGGGAGACCCGCTGCTGTTGGCCTCCTTCTTGCGCCCCAAAAAATCTTTTAATATGTACGTTGTTACCGCTCTAATTTTTTTGGAGTTTTATATTGTTTATTCTAGATCAAGAGCCAAGACAATTACAATTTTCAAGCTGACGCTAAAATATACAAGTATGTATATTAAAGAAAAAGGCAGGAGCTCATTGGGCATCAAAAAAATCGTCCGCAACGCTGTCAATGGGATAAGTGCCCAAGACTGGCAGCATTACCACGTTGGATCGCAATGCTGATTCTTTGGGCTAAAAATAGGTCAACCCCTGGTCGCGTGAAGAGTCAACCAACCGCTTGGCGATATGTCCCGAAATATTCGATGAACACTCGGTCCAAGGTTCGGTCTGTTTCAACCCCAAACAGCTCATACATATAGCTCCCAATAAGGTATTTGCGCTGTTTGAGGTTGTACAACCTCAAACAGCGCAAATACCTTATTGGGACCTATATGTTTGAGCCGTGGTGGTGGGCTGTGCTGGGAAGATGGGATGGCTCGAAGGTGTCGACACTGTTGCATCCTACATCAAAGGCCTACCCAACTTCCATTCCAAGGCATTATGGTAATTTCATCTGGCCTCTTACCATCGTCGCGTGCCAAGCCATTGGGTTCTAAAATGCGCTGGCACCCCGGCGGTGACAAGAACCCGATGGATGATGACGTTAATACTGGCTTACCGTACCATTCGACTAGCGCTCTTGTTGCAGGATAGGCCATGGTGTCCGAGGCAGTCGACTGCTTCACCGCATTGACAGCAATGTGGAGCACCGCAAGGAGCGCCCAGAGTGAGCGAGCCGTAATGTGGTGTCACCCAGAATAGTGCCTATGTTGGGTGACGGTAGCGCCTGAAGCCAGAGGCCCGACTCCCATTCGCCCACAGCCAGCAGGCGAGCACGCTCAACACTCATCAGCAGTATTGCTGGACGTATTAATAAGTTTATTCCGTACCAACCACTGTCTCTGGGAAGACGGGTTCTCGGGCTGAACCGTGTCCGGGCAAGCCACTTTCCAGGCGTTCACACCGCATCGGTCAAACACGGCACTTCGAGTTAACCTGGAATATATACAGGAAAAGGAATCAAGATTCGAGTGGTTAAATTGATTTGAAATAGATATTATTATGTTTGTTGGTGTGTCACAAACACAGTGCCATGATGATGAATCAGTGCAACCTCTGCGTTTGGCTATACAACTGAGGAGAGATTAATGTCATCGATCGCCACGTGGAAATGCTCTGCGACTGTCTAAGCCTGTTCTCATCTAGAACACTCGGGATAGGACACTTGTGCAGAGTTAATTATAAATCTTATAACGTGTGAATGCGTTACACATAGACATAATAATATGCAATTGCACAAACAAGTTAGAAAACATGACGCAGCTTGTTTGGGCATTTCTCCAGATAACTATTATCCCGCGTTACATTCTTGTTGCATTTAAATGCGTAAATACAGTACATAGTGAGATCTAAAACGTGTCATTATTCAATTTGCGTTTAACTAAGACCTAATTCTTTTGAGTTAGACCTTTTTACGCTGTGAATAAAATTCGTGGAATCTGAGCATGAGTCAGAGAACAGACGCCTATGTATATTATATCCGCGTGGCTAGCCACAAGCTTATTTAAAATTAACAAAAATTAACGAACAACTTAAAAAAATGCACTTATTAATTTAAGGTTATCGGCAACCAGTTGCTATGTCGCTGTATAAGGCAATCGGACGAATAATTGTAATGGCTTACCATATTCTGTTCATTCAAGTTTTCTTTGTTGTTCAATAATCTTTGTTGAATTCGACGAACGCACAATATAAGCCTTATACTTTTCGTAGAGCTAAGACAATATTGGGGGTAGTAAATAGAAAGCTCGTAGCAGCGTATTTAGTATTATTTTTTTACCTTATTTTTTTCATATAAATTTTGTTAAAACAATATTGAAGCTTTACACACACAACAGAACTGTCGAAAGGCTTTTCTTTTCATTACAAAAGGAAACTCAGACTTTTTCTTGATGTTTAAAATAAAATACACTTGGTTAAAATACGTCTTTACCTCCTTAGTCAAAAATAAAACAAAACGTTATGTGCAATACTTAAATTACTTTATTTATGCTTGTAATGTTGTGAGTATTATGTACGAGCCGTTCGTGATCACACTTATCCCAGTATATTTCTATATAATTATTTACCAAGCGTATTTACTGTAGATAATGTAAAGGCACATAGACTTCATACATCATACCTGGTATAATTTACGGAATTGTTAAACTGACCGATAAAAATACGATCTCGTCTTTCAAGCAGGAGAGGTCGGACAATATTACTTCAAGGTCTGTTGACGGGCTGACCTCGGCGTATCGGTCGCGGAGGACAGACGGTCGCAAATATTTGCGCGCGTGAGAGGCACGAGAAGCGAGCGCGCGGCGCGGCGAGGGGAGGCGGAGGGGGTGAGCCAGGTGACCTTGCCGCGCGTCTGCCGCACGACCTTGATCTTGAGACGACCGCGGCAGCGCAGTGCCCGCCCTCGCCGCTATGCGAACTAACGACACGACACTTGAACGACTCCTACCGCTCCGGTTACGAACTACATCAACACAATAAGCCATTCTTATCAATATTAATTACGTGTGAAAACACCAAACACATATAAAAACATGGCAGCTTCATATGAATCATAATGATCCACACGTTGTTCTCGGAATTGGTGCAAGACTGACTATCTGCTAGATGTCATGAAATATGTTTTGACTCAAACAGCCCAATTTAGCATTTGACAAAGGAAATAAAAATATCTGCTAAAAATATGACTGAATTCGTAAACCAATTTTATTAAAAGAACACAGGCTCAAACCATGATTATTCAAACCTAATTTTTATTTATTTCCTAAAACCTTTTTAATTTAAAAAGAAAAACAACTAAGAACTAAGTGCACTACATGGGTTCTTTAACCCATTGAAGGACTGAACGCCCCTCGACGTAATAACAATAAAATTTCTATTGTGTCTCGTACAGTGTACTTCAATCAATGTGTTAAATTGCATGAAACAAAGATCTTATAACCTAGCAGCGCCCCGCGGTTTCACCCGCATAAGTGTCGATCCCGTAGGAATATCGAGATAAAAACTATCCTATGTCCTTTCCCGAGACTCAAACTATCTCTATACTAAATTTCATCTAAATCGGTTCAGCGGTTTAAGCGTGAAGAGGTAACAAACAGACGGACACATTTTCGCATTTAAAATATTAAAAAGTATCCATATAAATTCGAAAGTAACTCTGTCTGTCTGTCTGTATGTTACCTTTTCACGTCTAAAACACTGAACGGATTTTGATAAAATTTGGCAGAGAGATATATTGCATCCCGGGGAAGAAGGTAGGATAGTTTTTATCGACATACATCGCGGCCGAAGCCGCGAGAGGAAGCTAGTGGATTATAAATAATTTTGTACGCACAAATGAATGTAAAGTCTGACTTCCCTGTGAGTGTAAATGGTATTGAAGGTATCATACTATGATAGCTAATTTTTTTAAAGATTATTTTAAAGTGGAGCCACAGTCTGATTCTGACACAAGCCGATGTGACGATGCTGGGGCTGTCGACCATAAGCGAGTTGTTAAATTTACTGCTCGTGAAGTGCAAAAAGTGATACTTGGTATGCAGAGGGGTAAATCTCCTGGGCATGATGGGCTCAGCATTGAGCATCTAAAGTTTGCTGGTACTCACCTGTCGCGTGTGCTCTCCATGTTTTATCATTTATGTTTATATCACGGTTACTTCCCCGAAGAGCTGACGAAAACAATTGTAGTACCGATTGTCAAGAATAGGACTGGTGACATGTTAGATAAAATAAACTATCGGCCCATCTCACTGGCCTCAATAATGGCCAAGGTGCTTGACAGCTTGCTTAACAATATTCTCTTGCAGCACATAAAGCTGAATGATGCCCAATTTGGGGGTTCAGGAGTGGGCTGTCAACAGAAAGCGCAATCTTGTGTCTTAAGCAAGCTGTCAGGAGTACCTGACTCCGACACGGAGAGGAGGATGCCGGTGTATGCGTGCTTCCTGGACCTGTCCAAGGCCTTTGATAGGGTGTTATATAATAAGCTGTAGGCCAAATTGGAAGGCGCGGGTGTACCGGCGGAAGTCATCTCCGAGCTGCGCTATTGGTACACGTGTCAGAGGAACCAGGTGAGATGGGCTGGTGCGCTATCTGATGCATATGGCATGGAGTGTGGCGTGCGGCAGGGGGGGATAACCTCTCCTCTGTTATTCAATCTGTATGTTAACGACCTCATCGGCGAGCTCAGCAGTATTCATGTGGGTTGTTTTGTAGACGGAGTGAGCGTAAATAACATCAGTTATGCGGACGACATGGTACTGCTGGGACCGTCTGTGGGGGCGGTGCGTAAGCTTGTGTCAATCTGTGAAGTGTACGTGGCGGAACATAGACTTAGGTATAACTCGAAAAAGAGCGAAGTGCTCGTTTTCAAGAGTGGAAAGTGTGGTCCAGTGCATGTTTCGCCTATTATGCTTAATGGTGCGGCTCTGCAGGTGGTGAGCAGCTTCAAGTATCTGGGGCACATTGCACAGATGGCGCAGAGCATTGGCAGTCAGGGGGAATATGGTTGCACGCAGGTTTGCTCGCTGCTCGAGGGCAGTGAAAATTACTCTTTTCAAGGCGTACTGCCAATCGTTATACTCGAGCAGTCTGTGGGTAGCCTTTACTCGTCGGGCTGCTAGTGCTCTGCGTGTCCAATACAACAACGTCTTCAGGATGCTGATGCGGCTGCCTCGCTATTGTAGTGCGTCCGGAATATTTGCGGAGGCGCGAACGAACGGCTTTCATGCGGTTATACGGAAGAAAGTAGCCTCCTTGTTCCAGCGCGTACGAGCGTGGCAGTAGCAACAGTATCCTGCAGATGGTTGTATCTCGTGCGGATTGCCCTATCCAGAACAAATGGATGCATATTGTGATGGTTGTTGACTAACATAGTGTATGAGATTTTACTAACACAATAGGTACCTATAATTGTAATAATTTATTTCTCTGTATTTTATTTATTTCTCTGTATTTATAGTTTGTAATTGTATGGATTGACTTTATATAATAATAATAAATAGTAATACAAGAAATAGTAATAGTAAAGTATAAATAGTAATAGTAAAGAAATAGTAATAGTACCGCAGACTAACACAAGTCATACTGACGAAGGGAACAAGGCTACAAACGTAAGTACCCAATACAATGAGGAATTGAGGAGTGCTTTGGAGGATGTGATTCAGGAATATCGCTTCATGTCGCCCGAACTTAGATCACGCTTACCTCGTTTGCCCATGCATAACAAAAATAGGGCGCTGATGGCGGTTCTGGATTCGCAGTTGTCAAACTATTTTGATGGCTACTAAGACCTCACCGATACTCATTCGATTCTGTACTGCGCGGCTGTAGCGGCATGTCGTGTAGCTCACATCAAATTTCCCAATGATTCTAGAGCTAGAGTACACGATTGAAACCAGCCGTACCAGCTTGGCAATGCAGAATTGAACGCCGTATTGGTGGGGCCAGAGCGCTCATTGGCAAACTAATCTGCTTCAGGGAGGGCAATACTCGCCCTAGAGTGATGCGCTTTGTGAGACGGGCATTCTTGGGGACTGATATCAGTCCTCAAATTAAAAAACGACAGTAATTACCTATCTGCTCCATAAATCAAGTAGCACCGCGGAACCCAAAAATTATAGACCGATCACGTGTTTACCGACGCGGCGGCTCTGTAAGGTTCTTACATCCATTTTGAGAGCTAAAAGTGACAAACATATAAACACCAACTCCATCATGTCTGCCTCTCAAAATGGATGTAAGAACGGGTCCCGCGGTACTAAGGAGCTACTCCTCATTGATATGGCCATAAGCCAACAGGTTCGTCGTTCCCGAAAGGATATGTCAACATGTTGGATAGATTATAAGAAGGCCGATGACTCGGTGCCACATAAATGGCTCATGAGGGTGTTGGAGTTGTACAAAGTAGATGCAACTCTGCCCAACTTCCTGATGTCATGTATGGGGCAATGGAGGATGGATGGTGGATGGTCCTTCGCTAGGATGTCGAAATATTCAGAGGAATAGCGAACCGATAAGGATCGAGCGAGACATATTTCAGGGTAATAGTTTGAGTCCGCTTTGGTTCTGCTTAGCCTTGAATCCTCTAAGCACACTGCTGGAGGATTCAGGTCTAGGCTATCGGCTGAGGAGAGGTGGTCAGGTTATATCGCACCTCCTCTACATGGATGACCTAAAACTCTTTACCCTCAACAATTTGCAACTGATGGAGCTACTGAAAGTAACTCAAACTTTCAGTAGCGTCATCAGGATGGAACTTGGTGTGGATAAATGAGCGGTCATGCATGTAAAGCGTGGGGAGATTGTTGAATGCGTGGGAACCCAACTATCGGATTGCACAAACCTTAGAGCCCTCTCCGCATCCGAAACCTATAAGTATTTGGGTATGTCGGAAGCGTTAGGCAGCAATGTTACTGACATGAAGCAATCGTTGAAGGAGCGCTTCTTTGGCTGCCTGAAAAAAGTAATAGTCTTCTATCAGACGGAAACAAGGTGCGCCCCTTCAACGTTGGATCATGCCAGTTTTGATGTACTCTTTCGGCATACTCAAATGAACTCAGACTGAAATCGACGCCCTGGATAGGAGGGTCCGTACGCTGCTGACTGCAAATAGAATGCATCACCCACGGTCATCGGTAATGAGGCTGTATATCCCGCGAAAGTGTGGAGATCGAGGGTTTTTAAATGTTAAGACCCTCCACAATCGCGAGATATGCAGTCTCAGGGAATACTTTCTAGAAACCGACGACGTGGGGATGCATCGAGATGTAGTCGCCGTGGACAAGGGCCTCACCCCGCTCTCCTTGGCTAAAGAGAACTGGCGCAAGCCAGTAGTGCTTGACACTAATGATCGCATGGAGGTATGGCAGAGTAAGGAGCTTCACGGACGCTTTTTCCGGGCCCTACATGGACCCGATGTCGATCTACTCGCGTCCGTAGCCTGGCTGCGTTTTGTTGACCTCTTTGGAGAAACCAAAGGTTTTGTCTGTGCAATTATGGACGAAGTTATGATGACGAACAATTATCAGAGATTCATTGTGAAAGATGGCACGGTTGACATCTGTCGGGCATGCCGGTGGCACGGTTGACATCTGTAGGACATGCCGGTGGCGGTGGCCTGGAGAATCAATCAGGCATATTATCTCCGGGTGTTCTCGTCTAGCTAACGGAAAGTACTTGCATCGACACAACCTTGTAACCAGGATAATCCATCAGCAACTTGCTCTGAAATACAGCCTTGTGGAATCGGAGGTGCCGTACTACAGGTATGTACCCGACCCAGTTCTCGAAAATGAAAATATCACATAGTATTGGGATCGATCCATCATCACTGACAGGACTATTTTTGCCAATAAGCCTGATATAGTGTTGGTGGATCGATCAGAGCGGCACGCAATGATTGTTGACATAACCGTCCCGCATGATGAGAACCTCGTGAAAACCGAGAAAGATAAACAAATCAAGTATCTTGACTTGGCTCGCGAGGTTGTCGACATGTGGGATGTAAACTCAGCGATCATTGTGCCGATAGTCATGACAGCCAATGGATTAATAGCCAAGAGCCTCGACCAACACCTGAGGAGGCTCCCGTTGGGCAGCTGGATCAAGGGCTTAGGAAAGCGGTACTTCTGGACACGGCCCGCATTGTTAGGAGGTTCCTCTCTGGAGCCCTGAATGCCGGTAGCTTGGACCCTGTTCCCGATACCGGTGGGCTACTATTTTTATATTTTTAAATGTTTTTATACTAATATTTAAAAATATAATTTATATGTATTTAGTTAAATAAAGGAAATAAAACACTGGCACTCCGGTAGTGCCGACAGAAGTGAAAACTTGAACAATTACGAGTGTATTTTGTGAATCGTCTTATAAACAAAACACGCGTGTTAAGGTGTGTTCCTTATTTTATAGGGTTTTTTGCAAATCAGGTATGATGACCGCTCGCATGGAGCTCGTCGTCAGTTATATATCCGTGGTTCAGCGCCATCTCGTCGTTGTTGGATGAACTACGTAGTTAGTACGCGAGGCCCTCGTAGTTCTTCCCGATGTGCATAGATGGCGCTGTCCTCAACAACGCGCGTCTTACGTCTTACGAATTTTCGATCAGGGTCACGTGACCTGACGCGAGTTTAGAAGTTTTTACCCATTCCAAAAAAAGTACACAGCGCCGCTAAAGAAGTTTTCACTTCAATAAATAGTAAGACGATTACGGAAACATATTGCAATAAATAAATTAATGATAAGGTCAGTGGAATAATAAGAATATACGTCACTATTGTCTTTAGGATGGTAGACTGTTTTTGTAAAGTGTTTTTTCTTTGTAGTGATTCTAGATACTATTAAAGCGTTCCATAAAACTAAAAACTGATTTTCATAGGAGAAAACGAGTTTTCTCAGTAGCAGCCCGGGGTCAGGATCTGTGCCTGGTTGAAGCCAAAAGGCTCGCCCTTATTACATGGGACGTAATCATAACTGGCGAAATATGGATGTACTACATGTACACCTCTGCCTAACCCTTCGGGAATTACAGGCGTGAAGTTCACGATTTTGACTCAAACCAGACAAAACTGGTTTTGATCGGTTAACTTTTGACTGTAATATTTATACACATATTTTCAATAAACGAATTTAATTAGGAAACAAATATGTACCATAATATTGTTGTAACCCGTCCAAAGTACATAGAGATTGTATTGAATAATATTCTTTTTATCACACCTGCTCTGAAAATACATACTAATTATACCAATTAGAGGGAAGAAACGCCTTTATCCCGCCCTTCAAATCCTTTCATCCCAAGGTATGGAAGTTTGTATGAAAATCCTTTCGACCCAAGGGTGGGAAAAATGTATGAAATTCCATTACATACCCGGTTTTTCTTTTTTTTAATTTGTCAGCAGTCATACTGCCAAGAGATTTTAACTGTCTACTAATTAAATCTCAAGTAAATTGTTACTGGCCACATACAGTTTTTTTTTACCAGTTACCAACCTCCTTGGTGCATACAGAAAATTAAAAACGAAATTATTTTTGTATATAAAACGCGTGGAATCACGGAAGAAGTGGCTGCATGACCTTATGATCTTAGCCTACTCCAGAAACGGGTGAATAAAAAATGGAAAAGCCCGCGCATTTTCGCAAAAACACATTTATCTTTGTGTTTTTTGTAAAATATGGATACTTCGAGCGACAGTGATGATGTTATCCCTAACACACCGCCAGAACTATTAGAGACGGCCCAAGAAATTGTTGATAATCTGTTGCCGGAAAAATCTAAATGCAGATACAACAATACTTATATGTCCATAATTTTCCTCGTAGGTGTAATAAAAAGCACTATACATCCCTCAGGATAAAGTACAGTTCCATACCTCAAATGGTTTGCGCCCCTCGCAAGCTCGTGGCGCAAATGCCATAATCTCGGTATGGAACTGTCACTTTCTTCCCTCTGAAGTAATGTACTATTTCATCACACCTGCTCTGAAAAGACATACTAATTATACCAATTAGAGGGAAGAAACGCCTTTATCCCGCCCTTCAAATCCTTTCATCCCAAGGTATGGAAGTTTGTATGAAAATCCTTCCGACCCAAGGGTGGGAAGTATGTATGAAATTCCATTACATACCCGGTTTTTCTTTTTTTTTAATTTGTCAGCAGTCATACTGCCAAGAGACTTTAACTGTCTACTAATTAAATTTCAAGTAAATTGTTACTGGCCACATACAGTTTTTTTTTTTACCAGTTACCAACCTCCTTGGTGTATACAGAAAATTAAAAACGAAATAATTTTTGTATTTAAAACGCGCGGAATCACGGAAGAAGTGGCTGCATGACCTTATGATCTTAGCCTACTCCAGAAACGGGCGAATAAAAAATGGAAAAGCCCGCGCATTTTCGCAAAAACACATTTAAAAATGTAACATCTTATAATAGCTGCACTTTTAATAATTATACTTTTAACTAAATATAAACATTTCTATGCATTTATGTCCATAATTTTCCTCGTAGGTGTAATAAAAAGCACTATACATCCCTCAGGATAAAGTACAGTTCCATACCTCAAATGGTTTGCGCCCCTCACAAGCTCGTGGCGCAAATGCCATAATCTCGGTATGGAACTGTCACTTTCTTCCCTCTGAAGTAATGTACTATTAACTGTCTACTAATTAAATTTCAAGTAAATTGTTACTGGCCACATACAGTTTTTTTTTTACCAGTTACCAACCTCCTTGGTGCATACAGAAAATTAAAAAAACGAAATTATTTATAATAGCTCTTATAATAGCTGCACTTTTAATAATTGTACTTTTAACTAAATATAAACATTTCTATGCATTTATGTCCATAATTTTCCTCGTAGGTGTAATAAAAAGCACTATACATCCCTCAGGATAAAGTACAGTTCCATACCTCAAATGGTTTGCGCCCCTCGCAAGCTCGTGGCGCAAATGCCATAATCTCGGTATGGAACTGTCACTTTCTTCCCTCTGAAGTAATGTACTATTTCATTTCTCATACTCGGAAAGTAGTGTTTGTTTGATCCGAATAGCGGGTGGAAGACGCTGCTTCCCTCTCTAGGGCTGGAATGAATGTAAAAAATAGAACTGGTTAGGCAGTCAGACGAAATTTTTAACATAATTAAGAAAAATTCTGCGGTCTTGTGAGTGTATAAACAGCCAGTGTGAATTAAAAAAATACCTATTAAGCGGGATGGCCAGCGGCGGTGACGCGGTGTGTTCCATATTTAAAATTTAAAAAATACTATTAAATAAAAAAATATTTTAGAATACCTACTATATTTTACTTTCACTTTCCTTATATTCGAAATGAAAAGTAGAGTGTTTAACACGAGTGAAATTTATCAATTCCCTTCGACCCTTTTATAACAATCTACTATTTCCAGGGAATTTAATGCGAAACAACTTGAATAAAAAAAAAATTAACTAATAGAAAATGTAAGAATTTGCTCAAAATTCTCCAGAATTATAGACTTGTACAGTTTGTACTTCTGGCCTATCTGCACAAATTCTGATATTGCTCACATTTTTAATCAGCATTTCCTTAGCTAACTCATCGATTTATGGGAAATACACATATACATATGAAATACTTTTATAGTTATTTGAGCGTAGCTTATTATTCTGAAATTACGATAGGTAGGTCTGCCTAACCCTTGGAGGAAACAGGCGCGATGTTACGTAATGTATCATTATGTACAACAGAAATATTAAAATATTCGTATGGAGCGCAACGCAAACTTTGAGCGTAGTCATTGGAAAATATACAGGGTTATTGGAAAAACACCAACAACCTCTTAAGAGGTCATTGTACCCATCATTATGAACAACTTTTACTATGGACCAAACCTAAAATCGCAAAAAAAAATTTAAGCTGTTTGTTCCTTACATTTATGTTCATATAACTTGTCAAAATGTAGGGAACAGCTGATTTTTTTTTCGCAATTTCAGATTTGGTCCCATAGTAAAAGTTCCTAATGATGAGTACAATGACCTACTAGGAGGTCGTTAGCGTGTTGTTGGTGCTGTGCGATGCGTGAGTAAGACCAATGTTTGCGGAACAGCATCACGTTCGCATTTCCTGCTGGAATCGTCTATGAATCTCCACCTGAGCAGGTTTTCCTTGCTTACATAACTTGGTTAAATTATATGTTTCGTGGTTTCGACCAACATGGGTCCGAACTCCGTAGTCTATTTAAAGACTTCCAAGCTCACCAAGGCAAATCATTTACGGTCAGTGGAGGGAAATTACCTTATCTCATGCCAATAATAGAGAACAATCTTATTTACACCCGCTGTAAGAGAACTCAAACTCAAAGCAATTACAGGCACTTTTGAATTGTCAAGGGGTCGGATAGTCAGAAACAATGAAGCTAGTTGCCCATTCCAAAGCGTAGTAGGTATCTATGGAGAAGAACGGGCAAGAAACTCCATGGATACTCTTTTAAATCGAACGAGATGATTTTGATAAATGAAAAATGCGAATAGCTCCCTATGCTAAACACTACGCTTGTGTAATCAGTAATCTAAAATTGCGTTGATACACTGTATCGATCAACATTTGGAAAGTACCAGATGCCGCGTCGGTACTCACCAAAATGAGGGTGAGGGTCGTCCCCTAACAAGCAGGCCCGACGACGTGGTTGCACCACCTGATAGTAACTGTAGACCGCAATGCCCCTGGTTAATTGAAATAAATATAATTTAAGTACCCACCAAAAACATTTTCATGTAAAATGTTGCCAAGACGGGAGCGCATATATCAGATCTCATGTAGAGCCAAGTTTCTAACTCTACAAGCCCTAACTTCACAAACTCTACACCTTAGTCAAAATAGGCTTGGCTGTTTCGTTACTACAAGAACAGAAAAGTATAACAGAAAAGTACTGAACAGTGAATACATTTTTCACCTTACGCCCCATGTGATGGTAGCGAAACTGCAGGGGAAGAGGAGTGTCGGTATTGCGTTGGCCGCTCTCCCTATCCTCTGCAGCCGAAAATTGGCAGGTGGCGGGGCCAATGTCCTGACCCGTCACAGGGGGACCAAGGGTGCCCAGACACGGGGTCGTCTGGCGCCCATGTGCTGGTTTGGTCCCTGGGGTGGTCACGGCGTGCTATGTGTTCTAGTGCGGCGGTGATGGGGAGTACTCCCCAGAGGAGGGTCCGGCAACGGACAGCCGCGGCGGGTTCACGGATGAGTGCTAACGCGTGCCCGTGTTCCCGCCGTAAGCGGCAGAGGAGGACACCGTGGAGTTTTAGTGGGTTAGAGTCTCACATAACTGCACTATCTCCCCGTGGTAGTGCAGTATGCATGAGCATTTCTCCACGTTAAAAAAAAAAGTATAGAGCTATTATGCAATTGAAACTTTACATATTTAATAAGTTCATTATTGACATCAAATTTTGTTTATCTGGTATAATCCCAACCCAAATTATGAGGGTTCAAAAAAACGACAAAGCGCTTCGAGAAAAGGTAGGTAGTGCCCTTGCGCTTCGCTTGGCTCGTCTTGGCGATGACGTCAGATAAGTACCTACTTACTACTTAGATGTTTGATGATGATTAGGATGTCTGAAAAAAACTTTAGAACAATTTTTATATTTTACCTTGTCTACCTGCTTGTACTGTTTAGTTAGAACGTAGTTAAGGTAGCTAGAGAGAAGGCGCAACGTATTAAAATGGTCAGCAACACGTGGACGCTGCAACCTTGCGATAAGCGGCATCCGCTGATAAGGAGGCGGCACGTCATCGCCGCGGCCGCACATTTCTCGCGGCTGCACTCCGCGCCCCGGCCGCCTCGCCGCCGCCGCCGGCGACGCTGCGCTCGCGCATTCTGCAAGGTCGCGCGTGCACCCCGCTCGCAATAAACTTTACACGTGTCTTTAAAACATCAGTGCATACAATAATCTATGATAAATTAAATGCATTGCATCAAAACCACCCACTTTATACTCTACAGTTATTACTCATTGTGCCGTGGCATCGCACATGGCATTCTAAGTATAAGACACATGAGCCACATACTTTTTGGACTCAGTCCGAAATATTTGAAGGCCTCGACTAGACTACGACTAGACTTAAATATTTAAACGCCGGATGTGACCAATTATTATTCATCGTTCTGAATATAACATCTGCAGAGCTGCGGCTGTGACATACGCTTCGTCATATCTTCATTATCTGAAGGCCAATTCTCGTAATTTAAATCGTTCAAAATCTAGTCACAGTCTCATCTCGGTGACAAACAAATGTCAAAAACTTGTCAAGATGTAGGGAAATTAGAGGTATTTTTGACAGATTGACACAGATCCAGGGGGCCTAAAAATGCCAATTTGGCAGAACCATAAAAGGATAACATTATGAATCATAATATGGCGAAGACGGACCGTGTTTTCTTTTTTTAGCTGCACTACGTAGGTATAATCAAAGAGATTGGGATTGGATTTGGATTAAATTGATTGGTATTTTACCGCAGACAAAAAAAAAATACTGAAAAATCTTTCACCAATGGGATTTGATACGATTAACTTAACAATTAACTGTCCATTATGATTCATAATGATGTTATCCTTCTAATATTCTGCAAAAGTGGCCTGTTTAGGCCCCCAGACCGCGAACGTTCTTAAAATTACAAGAATCGCCCCTCTAGCATCAGTTTAATAATTAATACACATACAGACAAACTGAAGAGCCCTTTAAATTCAATTAAAATGTATAAAAATAAAGCAACACTCACTAACTAACATAGCATAATATCACTTTCATTCGGGCTGAGAAACAACTAGGTGTTGAAACCCGATGGCGGCCAAGCTCGAGTCTGACCCACTCAGGAAGGGTTCCGGACCACCGTACAATATTGAACACTACAATTTTTTTTTTCAAATACTTATTTAAAAAAAATTCAGCGGTGCTAAAGCAATATTTGAAAAAAAAACGCTGTAAAAAACCCGGTTTCTTGTATGTTAGAAAATAAAGATGACGATTTAGATGACGCCCGTACTTCGTTAGTTAATCACTCTAACTGCCACACTCAGAGACGTTTAATGGTTACTTAAGTTGCTCCTTAGTATAGATTTAAAAAAGTTCCGTCTCAGAGACAGTTAATGGTCCGTTACCGTCCCTTAATGACAATTAAAGTTAAGTACGGCAAAACCTTCACTTAACTTGCTAATGATTGATTTTGACATTTACGTTTGAGGTTATATTTTACTTATATCTATAGAATTCACAGGAATATAAGTGTTTTAACAATAGTAAAGATGAGTGATCTGCTATACTTTATTGATTTTGTAGACTATACCAGAAGGTATATAGAGTAGTAGGGCCGAGGCGGTATTTTCGTGATTATTCTGATCCCTTTTCAAAATACTCGGTTCAAGAATTTCATGCACGCTACAGATTTACGCCAGAAACCGTAAAAAGTGTAATATTGCCTTTGCTGGCACCCGACCTAAGTAAACCAACCAAAAGAGGATTACCATTCGCCCCGGAACTAATGTTACTGCTGACATTACGCTACTTCGCTACAGGTAGTTTTCAGGTTAGTACCTACTTATAGCTTAAGTACCTATTTATTGAATTAAACTGCATTAGGTAGGTATTGTAAATAATAATAGAATTTGTTAGATAAGTCATATAAATATGTCGTTGCTTTTTTTTACAGAAATTGGATGGGGATGTCATTAATATCTGCCAGCAGTCAGTTTCACGAATTATTGCAAAAGTCTCTACATTGATAGCAAACAAAATGAAATATTTTGTTAAATTGCCATCTCTCTCTGCCACGCAACACAAAACAACTCTAAACATAACCTTAACACTGACAGTTTACAACATTGACAATTAGTGATACCAGAAAAAAAAGGGTCCGTGTACTTTATTTTATTTACATGAAAATAGCTGTTTCGTTTTGTTTTTTATGTAAAAACGATCGGGAAATGAACGAATTCTTATTTATATTGTTAATATAAAAGGTTTTAATGTATTTAAGTGAAGTTTTTTGCTACATAATAATATCACATTTTCAAGTGTGGCTACACCAATCGTTTATCGATATGCGATCTCCAAGCCAATTTGACGTAACTCTGCTCTACGGATACTTAAAGTTGTCATTAACTAATGAACCCTTAAATATTGTCTCTGGGATGTATCGTTCATTAACAGATTTAATGATAATTAGTTAAAGTACTCATTAGGACTAATTTAATGAACCTTTCTGAGTGTGGCAGTTAATTATATTGTAATCTATTCGTCAAATAAACCACTAGGGCGACTCTCATCGTGGCATATATTTCCGTCTAAAGAAAAGAGTCACTGGGAGGGATCAATTCCCCATGATGGCTCTCCCCCGCTTTGGCCTTGGGTGGGTTCTCTTACTGCCGAGATATTTGAAAATCCATTAAAGTGGAGGCCGTACTCGAGAAAACCAATGCGACTTTGATTTAGTACATATATTATTTTAGCGGAGAAGGCAATATATTTTTTTCTGTAAAACATTGTACACACACACACATACAGTCAGTTCGACGAAGTAGCGTAATCTTTGTAACCGTACGTACACTCGTATAGCTTGCTGGTACTCGCGAAAAGCATACACAACACATGTTTGAAGTATGTATTACTAGCAGCGCCCCGCGGTTTCACCCGCATAAGTGTCGATCCCGTGGAAATATCGGGATAAAAACTATCCTATGTCCTTCCCCGGGATGCAATTTATCTCTCTGCCAAATTTTATCAAAATCCGTTCAGTATTTTAGGCGTGAAAAGGTAACATACAGACGGACAGACAGAGTTACTTTCGAATTTATAATATTAGTATGGATGTAGGGAATACCGAGAAAACTGGGTATTACAAATAAGGGACACAATAATTGTAATAACCACGAAAAAAAATAGCCATTGTATTTTACTAAACTTCCAGGCCGATTTCGTTGAAATATTCGTTATTGCCAACACTGACTCGTCGCGCGTCGGTATCGCATAAATTAAAATGACAACTAATATTTTTCTTTCACTATATATTTGTTCCAAATAAATCTTCCCACTTACCACATTTCACTTTTAGTTTCTTTTTAATAGTGATCATAGGCCTCATAGCACAGTACAGAGATAAATAATGCAGCAACACCAACTGTTTACATTTTAAGATCCATGATTTTTATTTCGAACTAGCTTCTGCCCGCGGCATCGTCCGCGTGGAGGTCGGAAATTTTCCCAAGGGAACGTACTAGTGGGATATAAATATCCTATGTCCTAACCCAGGTCATGGTCTAACTGTGTGCCAAATATCAACGAAATTTGTTAAGCAGTTAAGCATCAAAAGGCATCGAATTTAAGTATAATATTAAATTAAATAATAATTAATAGCTTTTTAAATTATGCAAATATAATGTAGTTTACTATCTATTACTTACAGAAATAATATTGAAGTATATGGCTTTCAGCGTTGATTTGATAATCTATAATCAATAAGATTTATTAACGATGCGAGGCAGCAGGACTTCAGGAGGTCTAAAAAGGCCACCTTGACAGAATCATAAAAGGATAATATTATGAATCATAATGGACAGTTAACTGTTAAGTTAATCATATGAAATCCCATTGGTAAAGGATTTTTCAGTTATTTTTTTTGTCTGTGCTAAAATACCAATCAATCCAATCCAAATCTAATCCCAATCTCTTTGATATACCTACGTAGTGCAGTGAAAAAAAGAAAAACACGGACTGTCTTCGCCATATTACTATTCATAATGATATCCTTTTATGATTCTGCCAAAGTGGCCTTTTTAGGCCTCCAGGTCTTTCTGGAATTACCCATCAACAAATAGCCTGTAAGATTGTTAGAAGTAATATCGCATCACACTTGTAGATACAAAATATTAGGGATTATGCATTTGCTTATAGAAATACATAATCTAGTTCTAGAGCGATCTTGAGAACATACGTAAATGACATCACATCAGATACAGCTTATCCACACTAAGAATGCTTTATTCACTTTCAGTATAATGATCGTAGGTATCTAAGTAGCAACAATGGATCTTGTGTTTCATCGAGCTTGCAACATATTTACGATTTTACGTAATACATTATCAAGAAGTTTAACCTAAGTTAAGATCACTTGTCAAGGTCGGGGCAGGTAGGGCGACGACGTGTCAATTGACGTTTTGTTGTGTTGAATGTGACCGGCGGGCGGCTGTGGCGCGGACGCCGCGTCTTGCCGGATGGGGGGTGACATTGTGTGACCGTAACGTTTTTATACTACTATTTGATGATACGGTGACGCAAAACGTCTGTTACTACAAGGTCAACTTTAATTGTATTGTTGAGTATATTTCTATTTATTAACCACATTATTGTTCTAAGTGCAAATTAGATATTGTTGTAGGTGCCTTATGTTAATACCTAGATGTAATTTTGGGAACACATACTTCTTATTATCTCTTAAATTGTAACAGGCAACGTCTGTCGGTCCGTTTGTGCGTATCTCGAAAACCAAAAACACATTTACTTGATTTTTGTCTTTTTATAATTTATGCTCTCTGTTTCATTGCTATAGTTAGCCACAAAATTAAATAAGCTATATTACATTAAAATGTCGACCCACAAAGGGTGACCAAGGTAATCCCGAATGTATTGCAACGTGACAGACCCCTTGCATCGCCTCTTTGAAAAGCACCCGTGCGTCTGGACTCTGGACCGATAGGGGTGCGAAGCTAATGCACACCTGGATCTAGACAAGAGAATTACATAAAATGCGAAAAGAGTCAATTATTAGAACATTTAGAACCCTTATCATGACAGCATTTTTTTATATTTACCTTCAATTCATAGTTTTAAACATCATTTATTAATGAAAGCTTCTCTTTTAAATGTTTCGCCCCATTACGAACTTCTCCCTGTTTCGTTGGTGCTTTACAATCATAAATCTCACTAACATATACCTCTCTCTCTTTCGATTCAAAATATTTATTCCATGCAGTAATCTAACTTACACACAAAACATTATACACAAATGAGTAAATCCTCCTTCATCACTTTCGTACATTTTCTATGGACAATACAGGTGGGCCGCACCGCACTTGTTTGTATGAAAAACTTTTGTACTAAAATAACAACCGACTTCCAAAATTAACACAACAAAGTGAAAAATAACTTTAATTTCGGAAGTCGGTGTCGTTGGTTCCGCATTTTCGTTTTATGACACCGACTTCCGAAATTAAAGTTATTATTCACTTTGAGTGTTTTTTTTTTGGAAGTCGGTTGTTTTTTTTTTTGTAAAAATGTTTTTATTTTTCACCTTTTAGTTGTACCTACCCCACACAAATTCAATTAACACTACTTGATATGTAAATATCAGTGTCAGGGGGCCTGATAAGGCCACTTTAGCAGAATCATAAAAGGATAACATTATTATTCATAATGGACAGTTAACTGTTAAGTTAATCGTGTCAAATTCCATTGATGAAGGATTTTTCAGTAATTTTTTTTTATTCTGTACTAAAACACCAATCAATCCAATCCAAATCCAGTCCCAATATTGCTCTTTGATTATAACTACATTGTGCAGCGAAAAAAAAAAACACGGACTGTCTTCACCATATTATGATTCATAATGTTATCCTTTTATGATTCTGCCAGACTGGCCTTTTTAGCCCCCCTGGAAGTTATAAAAACATCATCAATATAAACTAAGTGGAAAAAAGTCGTATTATTGAAGCTAACTCAAAAACTACCCAAGCAAAGTTAATCAAATTTATATGGGACTACCCCTGAGGCATACCTTATCCATTAAAAACAATACATAGATATACAATTGCAGCCAAGCGGTGCCAAGCTAAGGTGCATTGATGAATTGAACACACCGACTAGAAGAATCATAAAAATTCGCATAGAAATGCCGGAGATGCAGTACATTTATGCATATAACTTCGTACATAAGAATAATTACCTTTTTTTTTTGTTCCGGGGTGGAAAATCCTCATGGATATCCGCCGCCCTGGGGCGGGCGGCGGGGTCTGTCAGACTCTTAGTGACTAAAAACCTCCCCGGTGTTCCATCTCACACCTACACCGGCGGTCGCGGGAACGTACGATCCTTCCGCAACAAGAATAATTACCTAACGTATTATATACTAAAACCTTCCTGAAAGTATGTAGATCACGTTATTGAAAGAAAAATCAACATTACTTCATTTTTTTTTTTTTGAGAAAATCGCGGACATACGAACATACACATACAACATACATACGGGTCGAATACAGAACCTCTTATTTTCTCAGTTAGCCTGATTTTATTTTATAGACGTGTTTATGTTTCTATGCAATGCTTCCACTAACGGAAAAACAAACTTCAAAGAAATGAAACATTCAAAAAATACATACACATTACACTGCATTGTACATATTATTTTATTGTTAGTATAATATGTATAATGCAATCATATTATTTAATATTGTTTATTACATTGTATCAAGGAACCTAAAAAAAGGAACTTTAAGTATTTTTTCGTAGACCGTGCTACGCCGGGCCTACGTAGTCGTAGAGGGAGTAAGTACCCAGACGCAACTTGAGCAAATTAAACATTATAAAACTTCAAAATAAACAGCTCAATGTTTTATTTTGGAATAGGTGAGAATGAGGAGAAATGAGTGGAAAACTTTATAGGTCTACGTAAAGACCAAAAGTGATGGAAAAAAGTACTTACTGGAAATCTTGTGTGGCGTAACGCGTAAAAAATATTTACTTATTACTAAATCAAGTTTAAGTAAAAATATCTTAATCTCTTAATATAATATAATATCTTAATCTTGTACTTCGGAATCCATATCACAAACACATACCTATTTATATGTTTCAGGCAGCTTTTTCGAACTAACTTGTATGTTTTGTTATTGACTGAAACTTTTTAATACCATATTTACATCATACATTGAACGAACTATGTAATTATTTACATAACACTGTGATAATAATATATAGAATCGCTTGACCATAAAAAAAGCAAATGACAGCAGGAGTTATCAAAGTGACCTTGTACTTGTATTATTGAGATGGATTCGACGCTCCACGAGAAGCAAAACATTGCGGGGACGAATTAATACGCGCAGTTTTTCTAGGGGTGAACTCAATGATGTTCTTTTGGTACCTATTTACAAAAGTACTTGCATAAAAACGCCCGAGTAAAATAAATTCTAACTCCTTTAAGGATAAATATTGAAACGTAGTAAGTAATTCGTACAGTCAGTGATTTTCAATAGCGAAGCGAAATGTAGGTTATCACTATCCAATGATTCTGAATATATTTATGAATGAAACCTTACTAAGAATTCCGTAATGTTCAGGTACTTTTGTTGCTGACTTTATAATTACAAAATCTATATCATGCTAGGTAAAACTATTTGTATTTCCGCTGTTTTAAAAGAGCTGGCAAGGATTTTGAAATGTAAATAGTGCTGAAATGGGAAACAGTCTACTTTCTTCGCAGACACGCCACCTCACTAATCCGCACTTAATCAGCACTATGTACTTAACGTGAGTAAAAACAAACACATTAAACTACGTCATTATGTAGGTATTTAAATGTAATATTGTATATGTATAATACATACAAACTTCCTTCACGTTGATATCTTTTGGCTCTTGAAATACAAAGTTACATGGGCTCAGAACCTATCACTCATATTAATCGTTATAAATTATCTTATGTTTTTCTAGAACCAGTTCATATGATATAAAATGATACGTATGTACAGATGTTGTCTTGATTCCCTCTGAATAGAGGACATGACGCACGGTACTCGATAGTGACTGGCATAAAGGGCTATAAAGACGAATAGTGGTCCAAAAAAAAAAATGTAAATTTGGGCGACCTAATGACGAATATATAGGCATTTGCTAAAATTTTACAGTGGTATAGACATGAGTGACACTTAGAAGATAATAAAACTATCCATTACTTATAGACCTTTAGAAACTGATTAGCATCGTTATACACGTCACACTACGTATTCAAACAATTTTAGATAAGTGGCGACGAACTTGAATGGTAAATTGGCAATACTTAAAATAGTAAAACTAGCGAAGGTGTTCGTTTTAGGCAGAATGATGATGATGATGATTAGGGGACTCCCTTTTCCGCACTTAGACTCCCATTCGGTCCGTTGTGCGTGGGGATTCTGGCTAACAGAGCTAGCCTAGGCAGAATGACCTAGGTACGTTATTCAGACATGAGGGAAAAAGAGCCATGACGTGCAAGCTTATCGTGCATCATGTGCTATCCTTGAAAGTAAACCAATAACAATTGGCCAACGCGTCTTCGTTACACACGCACATCTGACTCATTAGGTAGGTACTGAATTATACTGTGGTTAGCGATCGCCTGCGTCAGTCGATCACACAATAGAGCCTTACATTACAAAGAAAGTTCGGGAAAACTAAAAGAACGAAGCATTAAAGTATTCAAAGTAACTTTCTTCATTCCCATCGGTTACACTACACATCTCGAAAAAGAGTCTTTTGGAGAAAAGCCTGAAGCTGAATGGAAATTCAAGAAAAAAGTGCGTCTAGGGAGTTTATTTTCCAGTAATAATTAAAATAGTCCTTCTTCTAACGAGTGTTCCTTCTTCCTTCCTCCTCCTCCCTACGGACTCGTATGATTGTGGTAGTACATTACGTCGCCTTTACTACACACCCGTATCTAAAGGCGACGAAATGTGCTATAAAGGGCTGTCTGCTGAAACAACGCAACGTATAATGATCATCAATTTATCAGCCCGACGCGACAACGCGCCAGTCAATTATGCCAATCCGTGAAAATTAATTGCAGTCTAAACTACTGGTAAAAGGGTGCAGGGTAACCCGTCTTTAGGGACGTTCACTGGCTCTAATAGAGAAACCTTTAACGGAGAACGGTATAACGGAGAAGTAAATGATTTACAGTCCGCAACTTAAATATCAGTCTTTTTAAAACAGTTTTACGAAAAAAAATATATTTATTTTATATATTTTATTACCTGCTTACAACGAACAACAAATATTTAAAATAATTAGGTTCTACGATAGCGAAATTTTGAAAATTTCGAAGTGATTAGCGATTTTTGTCTCTGACTGTACCTCACGAACTCGCGGTCCACCTTGTCAATGACCGACGTTACACAGATGGCTGGCGGTACAGTACGACCATTCAATCTACCACTTTGGATTGCTCCAGAGCCACCGATTTAATACTAATTAATTACGCGTATTACTTGAATGAAAAATAAAATGTCATAATAATACAAAAATAATTAAAACAACAATCAGTTATTTATGTATTTGGGTTATGAAATTAAATTAGAATGAGCTCTAAATGAGTCACACACTGTAGTTTACGCGCCAGTCATTAGAACTATATTAGGCCAACATGTTGACATGTGTATAATCAGTCATTCTCTTCAATTTAAACTTGTGTCTATCAAAACTTCTAAGAATTAACATGTTTTGGAAAGTATAGCTAGGCGGTAAATAAGATACTCGAATAAAAAAATTGTTTCGAGACTTTAATAGAAAACTATGCTATGAATAGTTGCAAAAATTTTGTGGCAATCCGCATATTTTTTACAAATGCCAGGCTAATTAGTAGAAAGACACATTTTCACGAAAATGGGCTCCCCCAAAGTGTTCGCAAGAAACCTCTACCATTTTTAATTTTCATGTAATCAACAGGAACGCCAGATTTATTACAATTTTCACTAATTTATTTGGGTCATTTTATAATGATGTATAGGCACAACACGAACTTCATGAAATTATTACATGAATCACAAACAAATGAATTAATTTGCAATCAATACAACATACATGGGCAAATCCTGTCCAAACCGCAATGACGTTCCTACCTTCAAAGAAATTGGTGTGGTTTTAGAAAACTGTAACAGTACCTAACCTTTTGTTGCCAGCTCGTTATAATTAACTACTTAATTACGTACTTTAGAGAGTTGTCCGCAAATAAGTCGTCGATTAAATTAGAAATAGATCGTGTTTGGCAGTGCGGTGCAACGACGTTTTATATAATTAGCGATGCACAAATGAAGTGGCTTCGAAGGAATTGGGTCGCTGCGAGTGGCGGGCGGGTGCGGGCGGCGCGGGGTGCGTCGGAATTCGCGTAACGTTACGTCAGCGGGCGTCGGCCTCGCGGCGGTCGCTGACCTGCGGCTATCTCTAGCGCGTCCGCTAGTCGCACGCGCATAATTACGCACACACCATACACATGTGCTGCATCACTAAGCTGCTAAATGCATTGACTAGCCGCTCTAAACATCTGCGTCACCGACCACTTAATTGCTCCAACATTGAGAAGAATTCAGCATAGCGAACACTTGTTGTCTAAGTTGACCTGTCGACAAGAACCTCTGCTAGCTGTTGTCAATTCACGAAGAACTTGAAAAAATAAAGTTGTTCGAAAATAGATGCTCAAAAATAATAAACGATGGGATTTGTCCAGATTGTTATGCTTTTGAAAATATGCGTACGTTTCGTATTTGAATCGTGTAACGTACTCAAGGTTGTCGACCTGGTTCTACACTGTTCTTTTGTATCGTGAGTCTCAAAGGTTGAAATGAAGGTACGTGCCTACTGTTTTCAAAACGGGAAATAATACGGTTCATTTCATTCATCAACTTTGTGTTCTTCCATTTATATAATGTGGGCGTAATGATGCGATTTTGTGCGTCTTGTGTAAAAGCTATTAAGTACATATTTCTTATTAGCATCACTGATTCATTATCAACCATAAAGTATATTGTGCAATAATTATAATGATTATGTAGCTGTTGCCAAGCAGTGCTAAACTATAAACCAAAGCAACCAGTTAATGTTTTTTGTAGTAACGCTGAACGTAACCGAGGAGACTTGCAGTTTGTCTCAAAGGACTTTCCAGAGGAAAATATCAGGTTCCCTACTCCCTAATGTTACAAATTACAAAGCCTCCTATGCCAGCCAGTCTCTGTCCATTATTCACAGGTCAAACAATCCTTTGTTGCCTGATTAAGTATAAATGAACATAAGTACACTTACATAACATACACTCTACACATCATATATCACTTATGTACATAAGTGCACTTATATACTTTTTTCATCGACACGATAAACGAAGCTTGAGTCAAAAAGAATGACCCAACTTACTGTAACTATTGTCTTATTAAAAATTATTTTGATTCCGTGTTTTCGACTTCTTAAAGAGACGGAGCATTAAGCGATATAGCACCGCTTACCACTAATAATACCTTAGAACTCCAACAGCAACCCACCTAATGACCTGGATAGCTGGCGAGGCAGGCTCTTCGTGTCTGGCCTGGGGTCGATGACATCACACATGAGAAACTATAGGAATGCTGGAATAAGTATTTGTTATTTGATAAACACTGATAGGTGCTAAAGCATACTCTACATTGTTTACTGAGAAGTTAATGCAACCTAAATGTAAGTCTATCTATACTAATTACTCGTGACTGAAATAAAAAAAAACAGCTGGGGTCATTCGTTGGGGTTAACTACCTACCTAGTGAGTAAGTAGATAATACTAGAGCATAGAGCTTTATCAATCTGCTTATCTCCCCTCGATAACTTTCCTATATAAAATATTCCTATATTATAAAATACTATTTGTCGTACCTACGTAAGTATGTAGTCAAGTACACCCGTAGTTCAATCATCACATCAAGGCATCAAATGATAGGGATCGGCTTATCGACACTTATCAGACAAACGATCCCGAGTCGATTAGGCATGGATATACCAGAACTTTCTAGTAAGTATTTCGAAATAAATCATATTTTATATAACAATGCAAATAACAGTGGGTTTAA
Source organism: Luperina testacea (assembly GCA_927399505.1). Taxonomy (NCBI): domain Eukaryota; kingdom Metazoa; phylum Arthropoda; class Insecta; order Lepidoptera; family Noctuidae; genus Luperina; species Luperina testacea. Next base: position 12,519,765 of record OV656758.1, read on the forward strand.
GCTAACATAGAAAGTTCATATTACAGAACTCAGCAGCATCAACATTTTATCCACGTAGTGTCAATCACCGCGCTCAAGGACCACATCATTTTATCAACTTGATCTTTAAACTTTCTTCTTTCTTTCTTCTTTGCATTCTTTTTAATACACTAAACTATCTTTTTATGACCAACTACTGTACTAACGTTCTTGAACACCATTCATGAATTATAAACTACTAAGTATGTACTCTTCTAAGAAGGTATTGTCTCTAAGTATCAGAAATTATCAGTAGAAGGTCATTAAGTGAAGTTGTTGAAAATAAAAGAAGGTAACTTTCTCGCGCTAGACGGTGGCAGACAGAGGCGCAGAGGACCGCGCGGCCACCGGCGCGGGCGCCGGACCTGGCAACTTTCTACTGCTGTGTCAGTCAGCACTCTTACTCGCCCAACCAACTTACTAAGTAAATAAACATCGTACTTTTATAAAAGCATCTCTCGATCGATCTCACTTCTAACTTATTTACCTACTTTACGTTGAGGTGACAAACGACTGTTATGTCAACTATTACGGTTGGAAACGTAAACATCTAAGTACGAGTATGTTTTCATCCATTGGGGTGTTGAAATAAATATTAAAAACATTTCGCATTCAATAGTTTTAATGTATGGACTTCTAAAGAACGAGGTTGCTGATTTAAGTATGTATGTGACTTTTTCATCACTAGTTTGAGGCGCAGGAAATCATTGTAAGGAAACCTGAACTTCAGGAGCAGAGAGCATAATAACAATGATCAATGGTTGTTGAGCTTGTTCTTAGTCTTTTTCTTTGCTCAATTTTATGGCGAACAATTAGGGTTCCCACCTAGTGATAAGAGTCATCGCCAACTATGGAGATCAGAATACTGGAAGCTTCCCAGGTGCCCAGGTTCAATGCAAAACTAAGCTGAAAACTGAACCAAACCTTTAAAAACACTGACCTCCATTTTTGCAAGAGGAGGGGTATGTGGTAAGAGCAAATACCCAACAATACACTACATGTAATATGAATCAAGTAAAAGTAATCGATTCCGCATCTAACGACTAACTGTGAAAGTTGTATTTCATATAGTAAATAGATACTGACAATAAAACCGACTTGTTAAGCTATTCATAGAGAATTTGCATAAAAAAAGATGCGTATCACTGTATTGGTTTCCTTATTTCAATAGAGCAATAAATAGAAATGCTTCCGGATATAAGCAAACTAACAAACAACTGTAACAAATAGATTAGATAGAAAAAAAAAGTGCGAGAAAGCGTGCGGGGTGAGGGAGCGGAGAAGTAGGACACTTTCATTTTCGTTCATTTCTTTTCGGATGCAACGCGGTGAACATTTGCCGTGCTGCTTAGCACGTATCCATTACCTCCTTTCCTTGCACACTTATTAGTAGAGCTTGGTGCCGATCTTGTATTAATTTACGTAAAATATAAACCGAGTTAATTACAAGTAAACACCTTTTAAATAAAAAAAAACGAGTTTAATTCAGAGTATCGGTGTCTTTTGTCAATACTTGTTGTGTAAACGTGTAACTTCCTAACTATACCTATAAAGATAAATATGAACAGCCATCAACAGGTAGATTCTTAAAGAACGTTAAATATAGGTGAGCCCTATACTAAGCAAACATCGATAAGATCGATACACAGACAGCTAAGTATTATTTATTTTTATTGGTTGTTCATACACAACTCAGCAGTGCAATCCATTTTGTGACGTTCCTTAAAAAGTTATCCTTTATGTGACTGCAAATGAGGACATACAATACATAAGAATTACCTCTTTTATCTGTTCTGTGAGAATTACACACATTACACTATTTGATTATTTTAAAATGTGAACCGGATTTTAGTCATAAGATCAGCGTACAATGACGGAACCGCGCGGGCGGAGCTGTCGAAAGTCAGAACTTTCTAGGCCACTATCCACCGTCACGCTAATCACGCATTTTTATAATAGAAGAGTTTTCTAATATGTAAAAATACTCAACTATCTAATAGCTTGAATGATTTGAATTAGAAGCCATAAAGATAGTAAGTGTTGTGTTTTCAACGTAGAAGTAATATCTTGTCTATTCTTTGAAAGCTTTGAACTCTCGTGACCCGATTGTAATAATCCTTATTGTTATTAATATTCCTCAATACCTTTTGTGTATATTTGCCGCTGTGCTAATTAAGTCAGTTATTCTGCATCATAACCATTAAATAGTAGGTAAGTATTGTTACTTTGTATATCATTCAAATGAAAGGGCCTAACTTTCACTGTTATATTCATTGGTTATATTACGTGCACTAAATGTAAACGAATTGGATTAGCACACAATTTACCTATAACATACAACCCCGCACTTATGACATTTGAAAGGGTAAGTTAGAATACTGCAGATAAATCAAGAAAGAAGACACACTTTTTTTAAGACACCTAAATTACCTAACTGGTACAGCTACGGACTTCGAAATATATGTATGAACTTTGGTAATGAAAACATTTTGTATTATCTGAAACAATACAACGTCATTAACGTCCGTTTGTTCTCCGTTCTAATGAGTTCCAGTAACCTAATTTACTGTAAAACCGATATAGCTTTCTACGGCCGAATCGCAACAGGTCAAACTACACTGTGGAGTGGAAAAGGTGAAATTTAGCAGAGCGAGAAATCGACGGGATGTGATGTTTATTGTAACGAGCCCACGATCGGGCGTGCGCGCAAGAGAAACTGAAAGTAATGGCGCTGCATTCAACCCACTTTCACTGGTGCGCTGCGCGGGCGCAGGCAACGCCGCGCCGCCTCTCGTGCCCTATGCCGCGCCGTGTCGTGTCGTGCCGCGAAATTTGATACGCACATGACGAACATATTTACACTTCGTACAAGAAAGTGCTTTCACGATTACGAAATGTTTACTTACACCTTTAGGCTTGACATTGACGATCGGGAGATGATGTATTGTGTATGCTAAGTGGCTTTTAGTCTACATGCCCCCCATACGTACTTATGATTTATTACTGACGCTACGAGGACACCGACCAAATGTAAATGTAATGTGTAATACGCTGCTTTCTTTTATAAATATAAAATACTACTCAATACCTACTTTCATCATTCTACTCCAGATGCTTCTGTCCTCTGTCCTTTTTTTATCCGCCACACCTCTACATTTCAGAAAAAATACATTCTTCTTACAGAAATTTGAAGAGTTTGTTAGATGTCTTTACGATACGTTATTATGTATGTTCATAAGAGAAAGTTTGTGCATAACACCTTGTTTATTTATTATTTATTTAATTATAAGATTTACTTTTGAAATATAAAAATGTGCTTGTGTGTCACGTAGGTACCTATCTAGTGCAAGTGAAACCACAGCAGGTACGTTCAGTAAGTAGGTTAGCTTAGAGATAAGTTTCAGCCAACTTTCAGTTAGTCGAGCAACTTATTTGCGATTTATAATAGGTACGTACACCTTTCACCAGCTTTTCAATTTTCGAGATTTTGGTTGTTTTGTTCTTGTATTTATAATGCGCACGCATTTTTCTCAAAACTACTAGTAATGAGCGATAAATAACGTAACGTAAATATTATTTTGCTTTAGGTACCTAAGGTAATACGAGCTGGTGTCCGCAACTCCACGTCAATGCGCGTATTTAGGTACCTAAGCGAAATAATATTTTCTATCTGGTTATTGTACGAGTATGTATGTATCTGTCTGGTATGTTTGATACGTACTAGGTATTGAAATTAACATAATATTAGCTGTAGTGAGTGCGTACGCAGGATTGTGTCACCTACCTCGTGATGTAGTACGAGGGAAAGCCGATCTTAACACTAATATAAACATAATTAGGAAGAATGAAAATTTTATCAGCGTTGGGTAATATTTAGGAATAGTCACATGTGGTGCCGTATAACACATACTACTCATCAGGTCAGTGGCCAGGTTGGGCAGAAAGAAGCTTTAATTTAGTGCAAAATCAATAACACAGTAGTGGTGACAGGTTAATATCTCGTCCCTGCTAGTCTATTCTGCAAAAATCTCACCGTGTAAACTTAAGTGAAATGAGCATGAAGTGAGCTGTCATTCCACTCGATGCGAGGGATTACCACTATTGACAGCTCACTTCACCTAAGTTGTTACCTTTATGTTGAGAGTTATACAGAATCGAACGACTGGAGAAAGAAGAAAGTTATAAAGCTTTATAACTATTTATAATATTTTTTACCACTTTCTATTTCTTACCTGTTACAACATTTGCGGAGACATTCGATAACACATTCATGTTTTTCATATGATTAGGCATCTAGTACTATAATTGGTAAAGGTCTAGTGTCCATTAGCACACTAGTCCTTTAGACTTGACTTATTATTTATAAAAACATAGTTAGCCATCTTTGATACGCACCTTCATAAACATTTAGGTACGTGTCTTCAGTAACATCTGGTTCTAGTGTCACGTGAAAAATACACGTCATGTCAAACAATATTCGTCATTGAATTTAATTCTCACGAAAATACGTCACATGCTTTCCTGTTTTTCCATAAGAAACTGACAGAGGTTTGCTATTTACCATAATTTTATCTATATTTGTCTGTTGGTCTGTTCTGTTATCTTATAGTTGCCAAATATTATGTAATAATGGGAGTCATGTGCAGGTATAAAATAACCAGTTTGATATTTTAAAAGCGCTGCAAAAAAGCCATTTGCAAAAAAGTACGGTCATTTTATCTCTCTCTATTCAGTACTCCTTTAACGTTTATGTTTTCTAAAGAAAAATATGTTTTATAAAAGTAGGTACGGACGAATGACAAGGCCGGACAAAGTCCCTCCGCTAGGAGTAATAGTGTTCTGTGGTCCGGACAGGGGACAAAAAGCTGGATATGTCCGGACCATTTCGAAGAACCCTAGCCATGCGAAGGTATTCGTGAGTATGTGACATTTTATTTGTAATTCCATCATTATCTAACTATAATTTAAAAGGAACTAGTTAACATTAATTTTATTTAGACTAGATTACAGCACAACACCCTCTATTCTAATATGGGTCTCAGGTACCTATTATATAGTACAACAACAATTAAACCATTAAATATCGAATGCTAAAACGAACCCACATGAAGTTCATAATAGCCAAAGCGAGTGCGTATCGCTGCTCGGCGCGCTCGTGGCGCTATATAGCGATAGCGGCGCGCGCGGTGTCAGGCGGTGTCGCTGAACCGCGCGCGAGTCAAGGGCCTCGGTCGACGACCGCACGCCAACCGCGGCCCCTTTTCCTTCACCACAATACACACACTAAATTGGTAGGCCGCTTTACAATTAATTAAATTTGAGTCTAAGTAACATCTGGGTAACCGTTATTATATTTTAGTATTCTGTATTATTATTCATACTTTGCGCACAATCACCTAGTTTATTATCATGCGAACGAGTAACGACACCACATCTACAAAATGTTTGAAGATTGTTTTGCGATTATGACAAAAAATTTCACGTAAGTACCTATGTAAGAAAGAGTCTTTGCTAAATAAATGTGTACCTTATAGATAAAATCGCATTATAATTTATTAATAGGTAACATTTTGGGTTCAAACGAAGACATTTAAAACTTAAATTTAATGCCATAATGATACAAAATACCCCCGTCGTATTATCGTATAACTATAATTATCTAAAGATCGCAGTGCTTGTGTTTACCAACACGCGCGTACGAGCATGAATTGTATGTTTTCATTGAGTGTTGGAGTTGCAATAGGTTGGTAATCGGTCAAATACGTGGCGTGCAATGCGTGCGGTGGCGGCCGGCCACGGCTGGTCGACGAACCCGCGCGATCATAACGCTCACTAACTGACTCAACAACTGTATTGCTACAAATTAATAACAAACTAAATACGTGCAATTTTTCAATCAGGGCCTACGGGCTGACGGATCACGACCGCTTTCTTGAAATTGATTGGAAATGGAATAGTATACTGAAAACTTCCAAATGAAAAATTATCTTTTTGCTATACAATGTAGTTACATAAAATAAAAATCTTTTATGTCTAATAGGTACAGTCACCAAACCGATTGTTAAAAAAAATCACTCCTTATTGTTCGAAGACATATATTTTGTAGTAATTAACAAAAACTATAATTTTACGTCTGGTAAATTGACCTGACCAACATATGTATTTGAAAAAAGAAAAAGTACATAAGCAGGATAAAATGATAAGTTTGATAGTTACCTATTAAAAATATTTTACTCTCCTCTTACTCAAAAAGACCGTCATATTTTCCTCTAGGATAAAAGTTCTTTTTTCTGTTTCCAATTAAGGAGCCTACAAAAACTAAAAAGTATTTATTCATAAGTAGAATAATCATGAATAACCACTCGACTTATTACTGTTTCATAAAAAAAGAAGAACATTTTATTTTTGAAAATGGAACTAAAAGCGGCGACCTCTTCGGTAGAATGCGTGCATTGCGTTGCGACTACAGAAGAAATTAAAAAAAAGACATTGGGGGTGACCGTAATTTATTTTACAACAGTGAAAATGTCACCATCTATAGTGAGAATAGAGACCCTAATTTACAAATGGAAGAGGCATGAAAATAATTTTCAATATGTTGCCGTCAAGGTCACAAATAATTTATTTAAATACCTATGAAAAGTTTATGAAGTGGAGGACAGAAAAACGAGTGGATTCGCTTACGGTAGGAGTTTTTCTTACGTATTTTAATGAACTTTCCAAAAAATATCAAAGTGTAACCCTTTGGAGCACTGTATTCAATGTTACGAACAACTATACAGATAAGACACAATGTCATTAAAAAGAAATACAGCTTTTCTCCAGAAATTATACACCGGCTAAAAAAAAAAGCCAAGAAATCCAAAGTTTTCACGAGGAAAGTTATCGAGAATTTCGTAAATAAGGCACCAAATGAAAAATACTTGGCAACAAAGGTCTAATATTTTCATCAAACTAAATTGATAGGTAGAGGTATACCAACCAAAATACACTTTTAACACATTTATTTTTTCTTTTACAGGTTGCTTTAATTTTTGGGATCAGCGGTGCCTGCAGAGGGGTAGAACTTTCTAACATATCAGTAGAAGATGTCGAAACTGATACCCAATATCTTTAAGCCATATCTACCCAATACAAAGAAAAATAAGGAGAGGAAATTCGTTATAAGTGGAGAATTTCTAAAAATTGTCAAAGCCTACAAAGATTTACGGCCGAGTGGAGTGGGCACGCCGAGATTTTTTCTCAACTATCAAAACAGAATTTGCACAAGGCAGCTTATACGCAAAAATAAATTAAGCTACATGCCAAAAGAGATCGCCACCTATCTAAATTTGCCTAATCTGGAACAGTAGACTGGCCACTGTTTCCGAAGAACATCCGCCACTCTCTTAGCGGATTCTGATGCAAATATAATGCAACGCTAAAACGCCACGGTGGATGGAAATCCGATCAAATGGCGGAAGGCTATATCGAGAGCTCCATTCAAAACAAATTTGATATCACCCAGCGTCTCACAGAACGCATCAACATTCTCCCAAGTAGCCCACGACCATCGATCGACATCAAGGGCGTCAACTCAGCTGATTCTCTATTCAGAACGTTCGAACGAGGGTCCCTCAAACCTGGAACTACGTGTATCTCCCACATTTACTCCACAGACAACTAAACATTCATCTTCACAGAGGACTGAAATTAAGTTGCCATAAATTAGCCACTTATTATATATTTAAAAAAAACATTTCGTTAAATATCGGGAAAAAACATTTCGTTAAATATCGTTTCGTCTTAATTTATATATATATACATATATATGCTGGAATCCAATATTTATATATTGGATTACAAATTGTACATTTCATTTTTAATATAATAAACTAATATTGCATTGGATTATTTTATTTTCTCGCGATCTAGTGAAAAGTAGAGTGTAACATACGGCGCTTAAAACCCATTATAACTCGGTTTCTATTTACTCCCTCGCTAAAGTTCGGAGTAAAACTACCTCGTATATAATGGGTCATTTTAGCCCCTTTTATAACAATCTACTATTATCAAACAGAAAAGAATTTTGATAAATCCTTAAAAGTTGTTTATTGAAGAGACGTTTGTTATTACTTCTCTTGATTTAATTAAATATGTTAAAACACACAGCCAGCTGACAGCTGATATAAAATTATTTTTCTTCAATTTATAGCTTCTGACTGCATTTAGAAGTTTCAGCATTGCTTGCTTTTTATAGGCATACAAATGCGAGTAAACGTTTCGGGTACAATAAGTATGTATTTTTAGGGAGGAATTCACCTCACTTGCCTTTCGCGATATGCGGGTTAACATTGCAGTGACAGTCATGCCCTGGAAACTTAGAACATTTTTTTTTAAATTGCGGATCGTGCCATCTATCCCCCATACAGGGAACTTTTTATTGCAGTGTTACCACTTTTTTGTGCTTCAAATATTTGGTACTTTAACTTCTTGTTAATTTTTACTATTTTTCTTTAATTAGTCCAATTGCACAAATAATTATGATTTAAAAATACAGTATAATTGATTTGTAAAGTATTTTATTAAAATTTTGTCTTATTTGTGATATTTTAAGGATAATAGAATCTTATGAGTAGTTTAGTGATATCAAACCTTAGCAACACTGATACTAAACGTCACAAGAAATTTTCCACTGGAGTGTTCATATGCTCGTGCGCATTTTTCTTGTAATTTTTTGTGTTTTTGTGTGATTTATTACGTTGCAGTGATTAAGTTCCTCCGTATATTATACCGAAATTCCAGCATAGACTGTACTTTGTAAGTGTTTGTGACATACATGTAGATAGGCCCTCTATAAGGAGTTTGGACCATAATATCTCAGTGTAGTGTTATTTTACGTTTTACTCAATGCCTCGAAACGTTTTAACGAAAGTGATGACACTGACCCCATCTTCCTACTGGCTCGAGAACACTTTATTAAAACAAAGGGTGCGAAACGAGAGAGGCAAACAGGTGTCGAAATTAATTTGTAATCAATAAATTCATTCGCTATTTATTTGTGTATTATTAATCTCGTTCCCTTTACTCCACTAGCCAAGATACTTAAACATGTGTTTGTAAAAATCATCCTAAGTATGCTTACGTAAAACACAGTATATGTATCTAAAGCGAAATATAAATAAAACAGCAATGTAAGTAGGTACCATCCATCTACATACGAACCTACCTATACATATAGAGATATATTTCATTTACTTCATTGCTTGGCGTTCAGAGGGCGCTGATCGTTAAATAAAACCGAGAACGTCAGTTGCCAGTCTATCTCAGTTTTATTATATTAGTCTATGGTGACAGTGAGGGTTAGTTAAACACCAATGAGGGTGTCATTGGTGTTTAGCTAACCTACCTTGCTGACTAGGTAGTAATTTTACCATTTTTTTTGTTTCTTGTGCCGATTCTACAAAGGAGACCTAAAGTCAGATTTATCCCAAGGCAAATTTAACAGTTTTATCATGAAACTGTAATAATAGTGTAGGTACCAAACACAACGTCAGTGCATAACTGCAAACATGTTTTAACAACTATCGTATTGTCCATCATTGCTATAAAACAACAAATAAGTGAACATAGTGAATTGAAGAAAGCATATTATGGAGACACACGTCTGCAGTTCGTCTCAGGTTTTACTGTCGCGTCGTAACCGTAAAATGTCCGAATGGTATTTGTAACCAGAATGGCATCACCTTGTGGACCTATTTAAGTAGTCATTTTGGCTAACGACCGTCTGGCGAGAGGTTAATCGTGGTTCACCTGCGGGTAACTGTCGGCGCGGTGCCACAGCGGCTTTGTTCGCCGTTGTTTGGTAGGTGTTTCCGCGAGGCTGACCGTGAACGTGGTCGCTCACCCGCACCGGGCGCACTAAACTCGCGAACTTTATAGGGCGGGGGCGGCCACCTGTCCCGAAGATTTGTGTAACGTCCCCTCGAACAGACAATCCATCCACAGCTCGATGCGTCTCGTCACAGAAATAAAGGTAGCGAGGAGCGCTGCTCCTGCTTGTCGAGTCACAAGAACGTTGGTGATACATTCAGTTTATTTATAAACTTATTGTCTTTATATTCTACCCCTACCCCTCCAAATCTGACTGTTTACGAAAAAACAAAATGTTTGAGTGTTTTAGCTAATAACAAAGGTGGATTGGATGTCCTAGAACCTTTAACGAAAATATTTACTTAATCAGACTACGTACATACAAGTAGGTGTATGTTGGTTTTACCTTTGTAAGGGAACTGTCTGTAATCACCACGCTGGAGAAAGAATATTATTGCACCTGGACAAACAGCTTGTATGGGTCATGTCGTTCCCAAAAAAAAAGGTCACGGACTGCCCACTTCTGGGCGTCTTAAATGGCGAGATTACGAATTAGCAGGAGCACTTTTCTGTCTGAAAATAACATCAATACCACTGCCTTATTTTATTTATTGTATTTAGTGGGTAAAGCCCGCAGACCATAATACGAACCGAATTCGTCGTGAGTAAATAACATTCTCTAACATGTTAGAGTAAATTATTAAGAGGGCCTAAGTTAACGTTATATATGTGTCGATAGTAGTCACGTAGCCACCGTGTTCACCCTCTGGCAACATTAAGGCCTGCCCGTCACTGCTATATGGATTGCCAAATTGAATGGTAATGCCCGCCATCTGTCGGCCGTCAAACTTTCATCAGTTAGCGACAGGATATAGGTTGATTTAGCTAGGTAGGTACCTACCACTGCGCAGGTGACGTGCATATTTAGTGGAACCGTGTGCTGTGAAGTCTGAGCACTCCCATCATCGAGATATAAGTACTAACGTACTCCCATCTATTTGTTCGTATTTGGAATTCTAAGTGTCGTGATTTTCATCAAAGGCAAAAATTGACCAAACAACAAAAATGCCGAATCTATCAACAAAGCAATCCCAACTCTGCGCGTTACTGCAACTTCCAGACTCACTTTAGCGTTTCTGTTCTACTCTATTTTGGGGTTTCGATTCCCCGTAATGCTTATACGCGGTCTTATGTACAAATAATTCGTTAATTAGGTAAACGAATTCTCTTTCTTTATTCAGGTACCTACCTGAAAGAAACCCACAAAATAGAAGTGGTTCATTGCCATTTTTGAATGATACTTATCAAGTTACCACAGGTACCGTGTTACCCAGTAACTGGGTTGAAGCGGTCAGATAGGCAGTCTCTCCATTTGAAATCCTGGTATTCAGCTGCATCTGGTAAGACTGGAAATTGACCCCAATATAGTGGGTAAAGTCTAGATAGAAGAAGAAACAAGTTTAGGGCGCGTGTATGTATACCTACTGCGCAGCACTCGCTGCATATAAAGAAAAAGTGACTAAGTGATATAAAGTTATTAGAAGGTTATTTTTGTCTTCTATGTATATTGCGCGTGTATTGTGTGGTTTCCCGCTTGCCAGTCCCGACAAGGCTTTACACGAGACGTGGGGTTTGTGCCATTTACAGGTTGGGTGGAAAGTAATAAAATTAGAACAGGCCCTGAGTGAATGTAAGCTAAATATTTTCGTTAGCTGGGTACTTAAAGTCTACATTCGCTTCTTTCAAAAGTAATTAAAACTCCATTCGAATACTTTTGCAAAGATGCTTGTGAGCTTGTGACTATTGCGAGGCCCGGTTGTCGAACTGACAACAATGCGAAAAAGGAACCAACCTGTATTTTTGGGGCAGTGACTAAAAGGGTCCATCTTCAGGGAAAAGCGCCAGGGTAGCTCGCGTAATTCAAATTTTCTTACGATTTTTTTCAATTTGCATGTCAGTGTCAGGTTGTATGTTGAACAAAATATGATTCGCGGCCGTAACAAGTATGTATTTACAGAAATAATCATTAAAATCATCGATACAACCCTTTAAATAGTCATTCAAAATTTGATTTTCGCGAGCTACCCTAGCGCTTCCCCAGAACAAATCTCTCTAATAAACAGTACATCATATTATGTTAAAAGAAAGCGATCGTCCCGCGATTACGCAATCATATTCGGCGAGCGAGCCTAAAACAACAAAATCAACGCGACAATAGCGAAGAGCCGCGAAAGTCCTTCATTTATTTTTTACAGCATTATTATTAAGTGATAACTAAACAAATAAAATTATGTTTTGAAAAAGTTCATGCTGAAGCATTCATTTATTTAGTAGTTTTTAATTAGTAAGTGCGTAACCCACCTTTTATATCACAATGCTAAGGATTTTGAAATCCGTTGCTTCATCTGTTTGAAAAATACATCACGGCAAAGTAAATAACGCAATGATCATTGTTGAATCTGGGATTGGGATTGTGATCAGTGTGTTACGCAATTACCCCGCGGGTAAGAACCCTTTGGATTTGTGTCAAAGTACAGGATAATATTTTCTTGCATACTTATACCGTATTAATGTGTCGGGATGATTCCCGGTTGAGGCAAGATCAAAATCAAAAGTCATTTATTCAAATTAGGCTGAGAATCAGCACTTTTCGAACGTCAAAATTACAAAAGACAGTCCCCCAAAACGCTTGCCCTTCACCACTTCCCAGTGCTAACGCTGGGAAGAAGTGGCGCAACAAACTCCCCAGCAGCACAGCTGTCTGTTCAGTAAGAAAATACTTGATTGTTCTAGGTATGTAATAGTACATTACGATATTAGTGCGTAAAGATGGTTATAACTATGTTATAACCAATACGCACGTATATCGTACGACGTTTTTTAACACATTTGCGAGGAAACAGAAAAGAAAACATTTTATATTTTGTTCATTTTTAATTATTGAAACAGTTAGTGAAATTACAATTGTTAAAATGATACGTAGTTGTAGTTGGTTTTTTAATTATGTTTTTATTATTATTATTACTATTCATAATGTCATTGTTTTGTGTTAGGGTAAATGTTGGAAACTTCTTGAAAGGCGGCAGAAGAGCATTGTAATTCGTCATTAGTTGTAAATAAAAAAGTATCATCAGTAGAAGTAGAGGGGCGCGGCTCAGGGCAAAACTTCTTCGTTTGTGGCTCCAAATTTATTGTCTGAGTTATTTTGGCACTTATATTTGCTTTGTTTTGGATGGAATCTTTAAATTACCGAAAAAACTGTTTTTTTTTTAATTTTAAATAAACTCAATCTGTGAATGCACACTGTTGCTTTCCCGCCATTTTAACAGCGCGCTAGCGCTGCCTACTGACTGGCGCCGCCGCCGCCGCGCGGCGATTAGTTCGAAATTTGAATAGCAACAGCGCGCTGCTCACTAGCTGGAGTCGTGCGGCGGCGATCAGTTCCAAATTTGAAATGGCAAATAATACTGTTATGGAATTTGTATGGACTATAATATAACTTAACTATTTGCTTTGGTAACACACGCGTTTTTTATGACCCTCTTTACATATTTAAAACCGGTGGAATTACATCAACTTTACGAGCAAGGGTGTTAAAAAGTAATTAACATTACAAGACAAAGACCAATAACTACATTATTTGCCATATGTCAGCTAGCTACGCCAATATACCAACAAATACAATAAAAACTATACACGTACCTACTCAAGCAAAAAAATAATAAATACAAATTTAAAAAATGTAAGTAAAAACTTACTACTTAAATAAAAGCCTCCAGGCATAAAGGGCGTGACAGCTTACATATTTATTTGAATTATGTTTATTGCATTAACTATAGTAGACTTAACGAGCAGTACCAACGTCAGTGTATTGTCTTACTCTTCTGACGGCGTAGGCAGCCGAACTAAGCCTTCCTGCTAGAATTGATATATGAGGTCCCCACTGAAGATTGGCATCTACAGTTATTCCTGAAAAAACTGCCGAGTCCACAGTTTCAAGCACCTCTTTATCTAAGACGATGTTAGGTCATACATTTCTAACATTCAGTAAGGCGAACTTTACACATTTCGTTTTCTTAGCATTAAGAACCAGGTTATTTGACGTAAACCAATCCGTAACTATTGAGAGTGCACTGTTTACGTCGTCAAAATCTTGTCTATTCCTGTCTACTTTAAAAATTAGAGAGGTATCATCTGCAAACAGTACAACATCACAGAAGACCTTTAAATAGAATGGTAAATTATTGAAATACACTAAGAACAAGAATGGACCCAGTATTGAGCCTTGCGGTACACCTAACTGAATTGGTAGCCCGGAAGATTTCACACCAAGAAACTTCTCAGAAACATAATAGCGCTATTTTACTCATATACTTTAAAAATAAATGAATGTCAGGGTCATTCAAACTTTCCACATAATTATAGAGGTACGTATCGGTACGGTACGTTACACTCAATACCTAGTGTATTTTAAATAGTTGACACAAATAAAATTAGATCAGGCAACTCTTAGCATTTTATTATGTTAATATATCGGGAGGCGAGAATCATTATGGAAGATTACTATAGGGAGGGATGAGTGGCGTGGCCAAGTGGAATGGAACCGGCGACGTTGTCGGGGCGAGGTCACACCACCCCGCCCCGGGGCCGATGCCACCTCGGCAGCTTCTACCTGCGCCTCTGCGGACGTCAACGCGAACCCACATACTGTGTAACATAAATGCCACCACTCACATACACATTCCATTGCTTTTATTTCTGAACTCTTTTTTTTAATTTGACTTATCTATTTGCACAATCGGCTGACTGATGCCTGGAGATAGGTTAGTAGGCAATTTATTTGCTTGCCTCTGCATTCTTAATTCTTGCCTTAATTCCCTCCTGCTGTTGGTCACACGCTCCTATAGTATACTCGCAAATCATGTAATCTTCGGAAACTGACATGAACGACAACAACTACGCAATAAGGTAGGTGTTGTGTAACTTACACAGTTTATGTCTAGTTGTGGACACGATCCGCGACCGCGGGTACGGCGCACGGACGTCGTCGGTCGGACTCAGAGCACTCGGAGCACACGGAGCGGAGTCGGGAGCGATGACGGCGGCGGTGCGCGGCCTTGGCCGTGATCGCGCGCTCGATATAGCCCGGCCGAGCGCCCCGCCTGTCGCTTGCCTCCAACCTCCCACGTACCATCTCCTCCCCACATTTCCCCTCATACCTACCATATTCTATTTCCTTCCGAATTTCTTATAGGTATTTTATAGTTATGTTCGACCAATAAGATGCAAAACTATGAGGTCGATTTTTAGACTAAAGGCTGATTTTTCAATAGTCAAATAACTTTTATCTGAAGAATAAATATGACAGTTTGGCATAATTTCTATACATATAAAAGCTGTCAAACCACAATATTTATTCCTCAGATAAAAAGTATCTGAATATTGAAAAATCAGGCCTAAGGAAAATTACAACGGTTAGGTAAGTTTTCATGAACATACCTTTTCGCTTCGCAGCGGCAACGGCACATTTTGTATGGAAAATTCGTATGTAGGTATTCAGTCTAACATGTTCAATTTGTAAATTAGGCACCTCTACCTACACATAATTTTTTTTAATAAAACATCAAGACCAAGGCTGAATTATGAACGTTTCATACCACGCATCTTGTTATTGCGATCCCAGAATTATGGTAAAGCAAACAATATTAACGTCTGGAGGTCGAAAACATTGCGACGCAAAATTTTTATTCCGCAAGCTGTGCATAAAGTCGCTCAATAGTACTTAGTAGGCAGACGGCGTAGTTAGAGCGAATCAGAATTAGACACCAAGGCCACCAAGCGAAGTGATATCATTTATATGGCGTGTCTGTCCCTGAACTCGGCGAATGACGCACGTGGATTCAAATATCGCCCTGACCTTAGTCGTAAAAATAATCTTTGTAATGCCAGCTAATGGAAATACTTTCCACACAAACACATATATGTTGTCACTTACAAAACCTTTGAAACTAATATAGCTCAAGAATCAATAAGGACAGTTCATATTAATTTTATTGGGGAACTGAAACACTGGCACAGTAGGTACCTACATTGAGTATGTACTATGGAAACCATAAGCTGAATTCAAGAAATAAATAAAAGTGTATTGCAAAAAATTGCTATCCTGTGAGCAGTAAAACCGGTTGTGTTATTGGTATTAAATGTAACAACCTCAAAGTGAAAAACCACGTTGTTATACATTTTCGTATATTTATACTAAATATTACAATTATTTTTACTTAGCTTTAGCCTTCTTGCCTTTCTTTTTAGGCGGCGTACTTTTATTAGTTTTATTGTTCTTAGAAGGATTGCCCTTCTTGCCGCGACCCTTCGTTTTCTCCTTGGCCTTTTGCGCGCGCATGTCTTTCTTCATACGAGGGTCGACCACCTTGTATTGTCCTTTAACTCCCTGAGGTCGTTTCATGCGTTTGGCGGTAGTATGTTTTTTAGCCACCACATAAGTTATTTTCTTTTTGCCTTCTGTCTGTGCCTTTTTATACACAGATTTGATTTGTTGGGCTTTCTCCCTCTCTGACATATCGGCATTCTCCATAACTTGTTCTACCTTCTTCTTAGCACGTTCCATCTTCTTTATCATGCGCTTCTTCTTTCGCGCTTTGGCTTCTATCACTTTCTTAATCGGTCTGGCGTTGATGTCTTGCAACCTATTCTTATACTCGTCCGTGTATTTCTGTAAAAATTAAGTAAAATTTACATGTTTCGCAGACAAAAAAACACTATAACAAAGAATGAGTTAAAATAGCAGCAGTTACAATAAAATAAAGTTTTGATCATCATAACAATTACCTCTGGTACAATGACTTCTTTCTTCATGTGTTTCTTTTCGTCGTCCACAAACCAATCTGGCAAATTCTTATCATTAAAGGCGTAGCGGTTCCATCCATCATCTATTAGATCTCTTTTGAATTTCTTCGACGTAGCTATCATCGTTCCTAAAGCGAGGGTCTCAGCATCCATCTTTAGACTTTTTTTCAGCCGTTTTAAGTCTTTAAAATAATTAAAGGCATGGGTAAATGAAATAAAAACAAACCAACGCATTGTTAAAGGCAGATTGGACACCTGCATAGCTATTCACGACCATTCGCATCGAAATTGACCCATTTTCAATTACTAATTTGCCTTGCCCCCAAATATCTGTAAGAATAACGGCTGCTATTTGATTTAAACTGACAACATTTTCCGGTTTTGGATTTGTGAAAAGCCTTTAGAGCACTCTTTTGAAAACATTGATTCGGCACGAGAGTGTATCGAATGGTTGTGAATAGCTATATTTTATATTGCTATGCTGGAATTTTATATTCCCAAATCATACCTGGATCTTGTGCAACAACTTCAAAGCCATCTTTTTTACTGGCTTTTGCCCCAGCTTTGCCTGCTGTAGGAGCCACATTGTCTTCTACTTCGTAATCACTGTCTGATGAATCATCATCGGAGCTGTCGTCATCCAGTTTTCTTTTTAAACCACCACTTTTCATGTCTTCAGTTATACCATCTTCTGCGACTTTTTTGCCTTTTTCTTTGTAAGTTTCCACCAACTTGTCCAAGTCGACACCTTCGTCGTCATCTTCATCAATGTCCTTAAAACTGTCTTTCTGGAACCACAGCTCTGCCTTCATGGAGCGCCGTGAGATTGGATCAGTGTTATCCAAGTCAGTCAACAGTGGGTGGTTCTTGGGTACAGCCTGTGATTTAGCCACCTTACTATTTCGCAATGTGTTTAATTTTGTTATTTTGGCCACTTTTTTATTTTCAGTGTCTGAATCTGAAAAGGCTGAAATACAAAGCGAATGCAATGTCAAGAACCAGTCAATGATAAAAATAATACCGAAACTATATTTTTTTTAATTTGTAGCAAATTAGCATAGCAAATTAAAGTTTTACCCAAAGTCTCCTTGTCTTGCTCAGTATCAGAGCCAGATTCCATTTCGAGATCACTGTCTGAATCTTTATAATAGAGTCCTGAAGAGTCCAATTTTGAAGACTCTGTATCATATTTAACATACTTTTGTTTTACTTTGAACTCATCATCTGAGTCGCTGGCCTCTGCCACTATATCTGGTTGCTGATCTATAATACGTGCCAATTCCTAAAACATAAATTCTTGTTAAAATATTTGATAATCAACGCCATGAAGATTGTGTACATTTTTCTGTGTGATAATATAATACCAAAAAGAAATTTTAAGCTTTAATTTAATTTCTATTTCTAATTTATGACAACTTACTTCAGCGTTCTTGATGTCTGATAACTTGAACATGTCATTGCTCTCCAAAATAGGTCCTCCATCGCCTTTGAGTACCATTTTCAGATTCATTTTCTCTGCCAGTTTCTGTCTTTGTTTATTTAGTTGTTTCCTCTTGCGTTTGGATGTGCGCCTTTCTTCATCCTACAAGAAATGTTGCATTAAATAATGATATGTATAGATTCATAAATTCTTTGGTTAAAATAGATTCTCGAAAAAGTAGGTAGATACTTAGTAAATATGTCTAACAGTTCAAATCCATAGTGTTCTCCATATCATATTCTATGAGCAGACATAAAAATGCCAAGTCTGGTTATGATATAATATGAAATTTCTGTGAAAAAGCAAACAATTGCCCTGTAAAGCCCACAAATATTGTGGGCTTTACAGGACAACTATGAATACCCAGCTAGGAAATAAACAAGTAGCAGATCAACGTGTATGTAGAGGAGCTTGTGACTAAGTAATAACAGCCGCACAGGTTGACCGAAGGTTAAGCTACGCTTACCGAGGTCAGTCTGTGGATGGGTGAACATCCATTACATACCGAGAAAGCTCGCTTGGAAAGCGTGATAAGCCGTTGGTACCGGTTATCATTTATAGATCTTTGACATTTGTTATGGATAGTCAGAAGCCCAAGGTTCTAACAACCAGTCTTACTAAGGGGTATTGTTACCCAGTTACTGGGTTGTGCAGGTCAGATAGGCAGTCACTCCATGTAAAATACTGGTATTCAGCTGCATCAAGTTAGACTGGGAGCCGACCCCAACATAGTTGGGAAAAAACCAGGCAGATTGATCAAAGTACCTGTAGTCCAGCAATCTCTGCATCAACATCGTCTTCATCATCACCCTCAGTTGCATCCACTTTTGCTTCATCATCACTGCCTTCTTTAGAATCTGTCTGGACTACCTGGAAAATAAAATACAATATGCTCCATAATATAAAATCATATGTATTATGTAATTGTAAAGAAAAGAACATTGTTCCTGAAATTAGAATCTCAAAATAAAATATCATCTCAAGTTCTTAGCAACTATTCACATTTAGCAGCAATAATGTTGCTTTAAATTATAAAAACTCTAAAGACAAGATCAGCTCTTAAATGAAAGGGCTTAATAATATGGCTCAAATCTTTGAGGTACAGAGCAAAAAGAACCTTGTAAGTAATCCTGTATTACCTGTGAGGCTTTAAAGTCCTTCATTTGTTTGAACCAGCTTAGCAAAGCTTTCAGATCTTTTCTGCCAAGTACTTTAATATCTTTGCAGCATTCCTTTAATTCTGCAGTAGTTTTAGGGTGTTCTTCAATGGATTTATCATCAAACACAATCTGTAAACAAATTATTATAGTTGTTACATTGTTGACTGCAATGTAAAATTCAATAAAAATCATTTAAATGTCAAAGCTGAATACCTCAGAGCATCCTTGCAGTAAGTCTATTGGGTCCTGGTCTTGACTCAGAAACTGTGAGAGCAATACTTTGTGGTGAGTGGTGTAATCATTTTCCAGATATCCCTCAGCTTTAGCTTTCTTTTGTTTTTCTGGGTGTAAAATATTTATGTGTTGTTTCTTTACAATATCCAAATCCTCAAATACATTTTTAGGATCAAGAAATTTAGGGTCAATAGTATCAGGTGCAATATAGCCCTGACAGACCACAAATATTTCAGATGATTCATTACGAGAGGCCTGTGGTTTTGTTGCATGAACTTTCTTGAAAAACTGTTTCAACACCCACAATAGGGCATGATAATCTTTAGATCTGAATACTTTGGTTACAAACCATCCCCCCTCTCTCAAGAAATTTGTGGCCAATTTAAGGGCACTGAGTGTCAGACAGGCCTGCTGGTATGCATCATGAATCCAGTTCAAACCAACGTTTGGGGCACCATCATTGAGAACAACATCAGCTTTCCATGTTTTGATTTCTTTTTTTATTGCTGATTTACATTTTTCTGTTGTAATATCTTCAGTTAGGCCGATACAACCAGGGACCGGTTTGATGGGAAACAAATCAACACCAATGACCACACTGGATACAGGCATGTTCTGATGCGCCACCTGCATCCATCCACCAGGCGCGGCACATAGATCGATGCATACTCGTGACTTTTGTAAGAATCCAAATTTTCGATTCAATTGTATTAATTTGAAAGCAGCTCTGGAACGATAACCTAAAATCACATGTAACACATAAATTATTATATACAACACGAGCACACAGGAACCTAAAAATTAAGAATTACTTTTCTTTCTTTATATATACATTATAAAAAGCTAACAGTCTTAAAATAATAATAATATGTACAAGTATATAAAAAGGAGCGGAAATAATAAAAGGGCATCAAAAAATTTCAGTATTACTTCATAAAAACATTACCTGTCTCTTTTGCGAGTTGATAATATTTATCTTTCCGCTGTTTTCCTACTTTTGTCTTCTTCCCCATTTTTTTGAATGGATCACATCAATAAATATCTGAATAATTACAACGTGTTTACAGCTCCGAATGTTGCTTTTTGAGGTTACAAGAGTGCATGTCAGAATTGACAATGACATTGTCAGCCATACGTACGTCAACGTCAAATAGAATAGAAGGACTCAAGGCCCATAGATGGAGTGCGTTCCGAATTGCGCTGTAATCGATTTGAGCGTGCTTAAACCCGTACCGAATAAGCGTGAGCACGATAACGATGTCCTGTGAATCGGCATGACATGCGCCATCTTGCGATAACGCCAACCATGCCCTAAAATAATATCACCGTGAGCGCTGTCAAAAATGACTATTGTGCTGTTTTTTTTTGAGTCGCATCATATCTTTAAACTAACGCGGCATTTCAGAAATTGTGCTTTTGGTTACAGTTGCCACCTAACCTAAGAATAATTTTTTGGTGTATAAACAAAGAAATACTGTAATATCGTTTTGACATTGAGTGAGCACTGTGAGCGCGTTCACGCGTTCCGATTTGTTGACAGCCCTCTGCTGTTATAATCGTAATATTATCTAAATCGGAACGCATGTAACATGATGTGAGCGCTGTGAGCGATTCCGATTATAGCTAAATCGGAATAAAAGATGGTCACCCACCCAAAGACTAACTGCACGGCTACAAGCGTAGCCTAGCCTGATCGATCAACCTGTGTGGCTGTTATAGCCACGGGCCCATCGGTCTACTCTTTCGTTACTATCAATTAAAAAAAAAACTGTTCAGCTATTCTCGCATTTATGCGTACCTACGTTTTCACTTTCAGATTGTCGAGAATTTATATTCTGTGGTCGAGAATAACAAACGATGACGTCAATAATTTCCGTATTTTTTATGTTGGCAATCGGTTTCATCAAAATCACCATTGTTTCGTATCGAAGAGTTCGTGGTTTCATGTGATTTGTGACTGCGCATTCTAAAAATAATCAGTCTTAATTTAAGCATCGTGCAATTCACTAAATACTGAAGTTACTTTACAAGAGTTTTGGGATTTTATTACAAAATAAATTACTTGAAATAATCGATTTTAATATCCCGTCATCATGACTCCTAATCTTCAAACATTCGTCAACAGTTTTCAAAATCGTCTGTGAGTATTGCTTTGGCCATTATTCCCTTTTAAACTCCATTCTCTAGGATGTATATAGATTATGATTATTACAAACAAGTACCTAATATCATTTTCACGAAGTTAATTTTAATCAATGACTGCATCATTCTAGAAGTTCTAGAACATTGTAGTACAAGGTACATTCTGTGACACACATACAAATATTTATTTATTGTGCTAGGCTGTTTGACAATAACATGTTTTTACTCAAGTGTTTTATATGATTAACATTTCATGTGCATATTTATGTGTACCTACTTAGTATTTTTTCTGTTTGGTACTGAAACTGTTACTTAGTAATGATGTAATGAATACGTAGAAAATAGATAACACACCCAATCTAGATGGAGATAGAGTATTATATTGTGATTTCATGTGTATGTTTCGATGTTTCACAGAGAACCACCGGTTCGTCAGCATTTAAAAAATGTCTATGGAACCTTAATGATGACATGTGGCTCAGCTCTGGCTGGGGTCTATGTTGACATGTACACCTGGTTTCAAGCTGGTATCCTGTCTGCTATTGTTGGGGCAGGTCTAATGCTTATGCTGATTGCAACTCCTGACACTGGCAAGAATACAAACCTGCGTCTTGGATATCTCTTGGGTTTTGGCCTTACTTCAGGTATAAAATCCTTACTAATACTAAAAATTGCAAAATAACTTGTGTCTGTATATTACATATTCATTCTGTATATTCATATACATAAGCAGGATACAAAGGTCTAAAAAGTAAGTAGAGAACATTTTCGAAATTTTTATTTAAAAAGATAACTGGAAATCTCTGTTTCTATGGAAAATTTAAAATCGGTCTAATTTGGCTGTAACACTATTTTTCGAAAATCTATTAATTTTTTAGACCTTTGTATCCTGCTTATGCATATGAAGTTTCATTAAAATCGGTTCATTCATTTCGAAAAATAAGGGCTTTTAAGTTTGTATGAAATGTTGTACAGTGTAAACACTCTGTTTGTTTTCAATATTTTAACTATAATAAACATTTTAGGAATGAGCCTGGGACCACTGCTGGAGTATGTCAGCTTTGTTGATCCATCCATCATAGTGACTGCTCTCTTAGGCAGTACATTGGTGTTTGTTTGCTTCTCCATTGCCGCAATGTTGGCTGAGCGCGGCAGCTGGTTGTTCCTGGGAGGAACCCTGATGACTCTGCTCACTTCTATGTCACTCATGACTCTTGTCAATATCTTCATGCAGTCTCACTTCCTGTATCAAGTAAGTACAACAAATACAAATTGTATTCATACTGTAAGTATATACTGTATGTAATGTAGCTAGTGGTATGTAGGCTTGTGGAGTATTCTATATGTTAATTATAAGAAGTCATATTAAATGACCTTGTTAAATAACAAATCACTGTACAAAGTTCAGTTTTCCTTTCTTTGTTTAAAGTAATGCATCAATATTATTTCTGAAGATTGATAAGAATATATTTTAATGTTGGCTTGAAGTTGAAGGGAACCTATCTCTATATGAGAAGAGGCCTTTGCCTTGCAGTGGGACAGTCAGACAGTGGAAAATAATTTGATTTGATTCTAAGTGTCAGATTCTTAAAACCTTCATAATATTATGTTACAGGCTCACCTATACCTCGGACTTATGCTGATGTGTGGCTTTGTACTATTTGACACACAACTCATCATTGAGAAACGCAGAATGGGCAGCAAGGACTTTGTGCAACATGCTTTAGAGTTGTTCATTGACTTCATTGGAATGTTCAGGAGACTGCTCATTATTTTGTCACAGAAGGTATGGTTTTTATTCATGTACAGACATGCCAGCATATCAAACTACTACAATCTGTCAAATTTCTTTAATAGATTTTCAACTTTATCAGTTAAGCATAAGGATCCAAGTTGCTTGGGAATATTTGACAGTTTCGGGTAGCTTGATGTGCTGGCCTCTGTACATACATATTATTGTGTTTATATTTGAAACAAAACTGTTAAAATAAAAAAAAAACTAAACATAAAATCATTATTTTTAGGAAGAACAGAATCGCCGCCGCAAACGTGAATAAACAACATTACGTCGAAAATTCCTTATTTACGCAAGACTTAACTAGTGTTACAATACAATGACGTAGTCCACACGTACATACGTACGCAAGTTGCTCAAATGAGTCATCTTTCAACTGATGCAACTAGGCAGTTAAGTTTCGCGAAGGCAAGGACATCTCATAGTTTTGGGAAGAATCCTTGAAATATTGTTTTATTTACTATTTTGTTATTATATGATATTTAAGAAATTTACAAGTTTATTAGAGGATTAAAATAAATTGGAACCGATTGGATGTGGTTTTTTTTTTTTTCAATGTTTATCCAGACTTACCCTGTAAGATTGCCACTATTTTATTACGTCACTTTCGCCCATCATTTAATAGTAGTTGATGCCAGCAATTGAAAAACATGCAAGTCGCGATCTTGAGTTCTACCGGGGATTAACAATATAAATAAAAAATGTCTAATTTTTTATGAAATTTTTATTCTGATGTAAACTCGGGTTTTCTTCGAAGTGTGTAATATTATAATTAATTCTGAAGTGAGGCGATCAGACACTTAAGATACACTAATGTATGTATGCAGCCACATGACGGCTTAGATCAAAATACGTTGAGAGTTGAGACTTGAGATAGTAAAATAAAGAAAGTCAAAAACAAGAACAAAGGTAAGTAGGTAAACCAAGTTGCTACGAAGTACGAACTGGACGACTACAATAGACATCGTAGTAGAGAGTTACTTATGTGGTTCCAGTTTAGGGTGTCAGTCATATCGAGAGTACGAGCAGTCTCCTCACGAGCTCGATTACTTTTACCGTAAATGACAAAGGTAACATGCTTAGATAAATTAAGGTAAGTACTCGTAACACGACATGTTTGACACTTCCCGACCACTTAGGGACATTTCAGCCAAACGCTGAATAGCAGCTAGTGTCCTTCAAAGAATAGGTATTCCAACATTGCTTTGGTGCTATTGGGTAGTTTTTGCTATCTACTATCGTTTTCATCATGCGGATGTATTTTGTTTTTATCATACAGAAACATTTTCCTAGCTTTGCCAAGTTCATTATTAATTAATATTCTAATAAAATGTATAACATTAGCCTCTCCATTCTGAATATCTGTAGTTCGTGCAACATCTAATTTACTTGCCATTGATCCACTGTCAGGATTAGCATGAGTTTGGGTTGGCTCTTTAGATTTTCTTATGGTATATAACTCTTGTGATATACTCCACTTACAACATTTACAATTCTTCAAATATTTGTAAGAGGGAACTTCTGAGTCCCAACTTCGTACCACATATTCGTACGTTGTAACTCCTAGCAAAGATATATAAATGTGAAAACAGCACAAATGTAATAAGGCACATCCTATTGCTGACGCCATTGTGCAAAATAAGACTAAAAAAATTAAGAAAGACAATGAATTCTTACAAAAATTTGACGTCGTAGTCGTGTTGTATAATGTACTACAGTTAATAAAGTTTTGGGCTGAAGTACTTAAATATTTAGGATTTGTAAAAAATATCACAATGTCTGCTGCACACAACGATGACGTAAACGTAGATATCATGAGCGCAGTAGCGACGCATGCAATAAACGCCACGTAATTCCTCCGGCCGATGCAGTTGTTGAGCCACTTGCAGTGGTGATCGAAGTGGTCCACACATTTGTTGCATATACTACAATGTTTTGTTCTTCTGCTGCTCGTGTGTATATTGCACAGATGACATCTTCCATTTTCAATAACATGGGCGTGAACTTCTCGATCAAATTCAGGAAGATTGTAAACTTTCAGCTTTCTCAATTCAGTTTCGCTGGGATCCAATAATGACGCAGTAAGATGCGACGATACGTGGAACACATACAATACAATGAGGACCACTAGACTTATTGTCCTCAATTCTTCAAATTGTATTTCAATCAGAATAAAAAAATTCAACGATCCAGTCGCAATGAAGACAAACCAACCGATAATCTGTAGATAGTTCAGCGGTAATTGAAGCCCGTTCAATCTCCTTTCCGGTCTCGGCGATTGATGTGAAGTACAGCATTTATCCATCGGTATGGTTACTAATCATTGATTTCAGCACCTACTTTAATATTATTTATTGTCACGTTTTTCGTCGGACGCTTATTAAAACTCCACACAATACACACTAATCAGTCAACTCGAAACTATTGTTTGCTTTTTTTTTATTAATTTGATAAATTTAGAAAAGATACAACAATAACAACTTAGCACTAACCTTGCGTTGTTACTTATTGCTGGTCAAGCCCGTTTAATGCGCGCGCATCTATTCAACTTCAGTAACGATTTCACCATAGTAACCTTTTTTTTATGATTTGTCTAATTCCTTGGATGACTTCACCCTAGGAATTAACCTAATTAACATGACTTCATATAATGCTGTCAGTTTATTAGACAACTATTTATATTAAAACACGTAAAATATTATATGTACAGTTTGTATGTACACAGTGTGTAGAGAAAGTTTCTATGGTAACCAATAACATGTTTTTAGGTAGTAAGGTTTGTTACATGCGCAGCGACTCGCTGGTGACCTCAAAATTTCACTTCCACGCACAGATTTTGAAATCTGCCTTCAAAATGTGTGTGCACTTGAGAAGTTGCAGCCTGTGTAGCTAGCATTAACAAGGCAGTATGATAAGAAACTGCGATCGACTGATTATTATTTTTATATATAAATATTTTAATAGATAATAAGCTAAACATATACTTACAGATACAGAGGAACAAAAACTAATTCATGTTAAAATTACAAAAACATGTAGATATTGGTCTCATAACTACTAATATATACATATTTACATAATTATAGTACAGTCAAGGTAATTTATTGGTTATCAAATTGACTACTAACTTGAATTATCCGTTTAACACAGCAAATTGATGTAGTGAGACAATTTGAAATAGACAATTAATTTTCCTAACTGTACATGATTATTGATGATAGATTGACAAATTAATATTAGTCTAAATTTGTGTGTTATTCTCGATGTTTGAAAACTTCCGAGCCATTTCCCGCCTAGTATGTACAAGTATCCCATGGCCTTTACAGTCTAAATCCTCTTCATAGCATTTATTTCTGCAACATTTTCTACACAGTTGGTACAGACATTTTCCACCCTGAAAATAAAATTTATCTCTTTATTCACATAATCCTAAAACACAGCAGTGGACTGCTATCGGTTGAGATGTCTCTTCATCAAAACTAAAAGACTAGAAGCAAAGGTATGTACTAACTAGAGGGTTAGGACAATCTTTGTTAACACAAATTTGACCACTTCTGCCATTTTGTTGCACGTCTTGTTTTTCTGGTTTTCTACTCATCCGCCTTATCTTTTTCATTTTCTTCCGAGAAATAGGAGCTCCATCAATATCCCCACAGTGTCTTTTTTCAGCTACACTTTCCTAAAAACAACAACTGGTAAAATATTTATTACATATAATGTTCTACAACTTACTTATGTTTCTAATTGTTTTACCTGAATATGAATAGTATTCAATTTCTCCATCTTTTGTGTGTGCTCTTCAGGTGACATTCTTACATAAGGTTGACATATCCATGGTGGCAGTATTAAATTGAATCCGATTCTGGATATATTTTCGTCATTCTCAAAATGAAGTTTTCCTTCATGATATGGTAAATACTTGTTTCTAACATTTGTACATACTCTTCTAAAGTCACCTAAATTTTGTGCTGTAGCCAGAATTTGTCTGTCCTCATTGTTGTCTTCAAATGAAAATCTATAAATACAACTTTATATTTTATATCACTGCACTGTAGCTTATAATGAATATTAGCTGTAGTTATTTTGATGATTGATTTACTCACATTTTATGAAAAATTTTAAATAAGTGTCCTCTTATGTAGGATGATGGGCAAGGATATTTTTCAACCAGGTGGAGATACTCTTGAACCATATCCCATGTTAATGGGTTAATTCCTTCAAATAAGGCAGGATTGGTAAGGTTACCTTCTGCACTCATTATCCCATCTACTTTAGTGTAATCTAAACATCTGTAGACATCTTCTAAGCATTGAATGTTTCCATTTGCTAGCATGGGTATTGATATTGCTTCCCTGAAGATAAAAAAATCTGATTATTTCTATATCATTATAAATTATCTTGTAAGTAACATTTTTTCCTACAAAATCAAATTAATTCACTGTAATTAATATAGTATGAGATACATTATCAAGGTTTTACTTCACTGTGTTTTTATCATATTATTTCAGTCATGAGGGGCAAAACCAAATGTTGTGTGTGACACAACTTGGGAGAAGTCATATGTCAGTGTAAAGCTAAGCGTCCACAAGAGGCGGGTCGGGCCGGGCCGGTGCGGCGAGCATTTTTGCGTACTGCGTCCACCTGGAGGCGACGGGGCGGGCCGCACTGACGGCATTTTGCCATCAGTTTAAGCAAGGCGTCCACAAGAGGCAGGTGTAGAAATGGACAGTTCAGATGAAGAATTATTTTTACTGAGTATATTGCTTGACGAGCAAGGAAATAAAATAGTACGTCGAAAACTTAAAATTTGGGTCCATGATGTGTGTAAAAAAAGAAGATTTTATGGAGAATTCCATCACTTATTTCATGGTCTCAATAATGATCCGGTGAAATTCTTTGAGTATTTTCGCATGTCTTACGAAAATTTCGAAGAATTACATAATGTTTTATATGAAGATCTACAAAAGCAAAGTACTCATTACAGAAAACAGAAATGCGTTGGCGTCACGTGCGTCCACTAAAAGGCGGGGCAGGGCGGGCCGTATCGCAGGGACGGAAAAATACGCTTGGCGAGCAAACCGTCGACGGATTCCGTCGCGCTCCGTCCCGCCGCGCCTCTAGTGGACGCACCGTCATATATTTCAATGGCAGGCGGATTTTATCGTTGCGATGCGGCCCGGCCCGGCCCGCCTGGTGGACGCTAAGCTTTAAATAAAATTTTATTTCATAAAAATACACTTTTAGGGTTCCGAAAGCCGACCCCAAAATAGTTGGGAAAAGGCTTGATAGATGATGATGACATTATTTGGGTTCCATAGGTCGGAATGAAAAAATGGAACCCTATATAGGATTGCTTGTGTCTATTGACGATGGTCCGAACAAAACTGCGACGAATGCAATGAGTGAAGCCCTCATTAATGCTTATCAAGAACCAACCCGGACTGGGAGCAACAGGCATAAAAAAAATTAAGCCTAACCTGTTTGCAGACTATAGATGTACATAATATGAATCTGCAAAGGGTGGTGTTTATATGATTAGAGCCTAATCACCCTGATCTCAGAGACTTTCTGAGACTGACTGATAATATTTAATAGTAATGTATTTTATGTATACCCCTACACAATTTTATATATACTACATATTATACAATGCGGGGCTAACAAATTTTATGTACATACGGCGACATATTAAAGTATATGTTTCCAGTATAAGCTGACTTCTCATTGTACTTAAAGCCTATACAATGCAAGGTCAGTTAAAATTGGAAATGTATAGCTTGATATATGTAGCTGTGTGTACATGAAAAGAGCAAGAAAATCGTTATTATTAAAAAAATGCCACAATCTATCATGGGGATAATTTTTAAAGAAAGTAATTTCATATTTGTTATCTACATATCTCTTTACTCCAGACCCAGGTTGGCTGAAGCAAGGAAAGCCTGTTCAAGTAGAGATTCATAGACAACTCCGCTTTTGGGGTGTAAATGTGGTGCTGTTCCACAAATGATGGCTTAATATCATGTCCTGCATGTCCACTGCACAACTGCATACACATTACAGGAACTGGTGGACGCTGGTGATGGCGCCAAACAAGTAGCCGAATTCTGGGTAGAGTCCAATTAGATTGCTATCGACATGCTAAGAAGATCTACAATGAATGCCCCTTTACCCCACATAAGTTTTCTTTTAATTGACTCTGGGTTTAGGCCTATACATATTTGGGCATTCTCCTAAAAATGTTTAATACTGAATTTAGAATGTGGGGATCACCACTGAGAGAAAAATAAGAACTGAACACTAATAAAAAATATTTGCAAACTGTACCATGTGACATACTATACTGTGAGGTCTCATTTTTTTATAATTTTAAAATAAACCATTTTAAAGATACTTCAGAAAATAGATGAAAAGTTATCTCTGAAACTATAGTCTAAAATTTTGAAAAAAATGTAGGTAATACTTATAGACTACAGGAAAGCCTATAACAAGTCTAGGGTCTTAAAATAACATGGTAAATTTCTCAATATTTTGCATACAAACCTATATTTGCAGTTGGAATGTACAGGACATGTTTTCGAACTGCAATGTTAAGTTTGTTCTTGGGATAAATTCAATCCTTATTACGCAATCCTTTATATATAATCGCCTACCTTACTGCCTTTATATGTTTCCAGCTAGCAATACCCGTCAATGGTCCTTTTTGTTCTCTTGTTCTTCCATGAACTGTAAGCATTTTACATCCTGCATCTTGCAACATGAGTGCATATTCCACAGACCTCTCTATGCTCTCAAATATCCGTATTTTACATGTTATTGGTACAGATACTGCTTCAGACATTGCTTGCACTGCAACAAAACAAGTTTACTTAGTAAGTTAACAATATTTATTTGTGTTTATTAATTTACATAGTTTAAGGAGTCTTCATAGTATTTTTTTCACAATTTTTTGTTTAAATATAATGTTATTCTAATAATTAAGTAGGTAAAAAAACCGGCCAAGTGCGAGTCGGACTCACACACGAAGGGTTCCATACCACAAGGCAAAAACGCCGAAAAAAACATGTTTGTTGTATGGAAGCCCCCCTAAAATTTCTATTTTATTTTTAGTATTTTTTGTTATAGCAGTAATAGAAATACATCATCTGTGAAAATTTCAACTGTCTAGCTATCACCATTCATGAGATACAGCCTGGTAACAGACGGACAGTGCAGTCTTAGTAATAGGGTCCCATTTTTACCCTTTGCATACGAAGACTTAACACGTTCCCTGTCCCAGAACAAAAATAAAAAAAATATTCGTACGTCCATCGATCATACGTACGTCCATTTTCTTATAAGTTGACAATAATTTTTTAAGGGTTTACATCTATACTAATATCAGTTAAAAAATTGTATATTTTTCAGACCAAAACTGAAAAATAAATTTATGACTCCACAAGGAGTCAAGGACGTGTGAACTAAAAATTGTGTGACTCCTTATGGAGTCATGGACGTACGAGCTTGGCACAAACGTGACTCTTTTGGAGTCATTGGACAGGGAACGTGTTAAAAAGGTAAACACAGCTAGCTAGCATAAAACTGTTTTGCCTTGCCTGATGCAAATACTTAAGTTATTAGAGCCTGCATTCCAATTGACTATAAGAAAGAAATAGTACCTATTGGTACTCACATAGGAAATTACAACAACACTGTAACAAAGAGGTGTAAAATAATATGGAAAGTTACCAATATTCTTCAATAGTTCCCACTCTTCCTGAAGAAATGAACCATATCTACCTCTCTTAGCGATAGATTGAGGACATCCCAGATTTATGTCAATGGCATCACATTGTGATTCAACCAGTTTAGCTGCAGCAGCCATTGTTTCAGGGTTATTCCCACAGAACTGAAATGAACAAAAGTACTTACTGTAAGTCATTCCACACAAAAATACTTTAGATTGATATAAGAAAACCATTTGACATACATTATAATTTTATTGATATAAACAATGTGAAAGAGGGTCAGTGGGTCGTCTTAGGGGCGGAAGAGTGTTACACCACAATGATACTCTTTATATTATGGTCTGTGTCTAAAAAATAATAATAAAACATTAGGTGTATGTCATGTGTGTGTGGTACAAATGGTTTAATGAGTACCTATACTACTTTTTAACATACCAACCTGGACAATGAGCGGTCGATCCTCTACACATGTTACCATATTATCTTTCCTATACTTAGGATCTTTGGTGAAGACAGTACTGTGAAACATAGGAGTATAGCACAAGGTTGCTCCATGTCTGCGGCAGAGAAGACGCCAAGCCAGTTCACTAGCATCTACCATAGGAGCGACTACAAATCGTGGCCGCCCTATAGATTCAAACCAGTCATGAGTCATCTTTATAAGATAAAATAAGGCAGTAAGAGCTACTCTTTAAATACGAGAGTATTTCATCAATATATCGATATATTCTGGTTTCCCATATTTAACTTAAGATAGGTACCAAATCTAGAATGGAACATAACATAATATATTATGTAAATTATGGTCTGAGAACCAAAAAAATCTTTGAACTGAATCAGTTTTCACTCAATCAGTCATCTTTCTGCCCTTGTCTCGTACTCAGTTAATATAGTTATTATTATACTCTTTGTTGGTATTACTCTCAAAAGAAAAGAACTCTAAAAATGAGAAATAAATGTACCAGCCAGTGGCGCATGCATCGCATGTGCAAGACACTTGACTTGACTTGACACGGTCGGGTTGACGTGACAGTCGTGTAATTTTTTTTTTTTTTTTAATGGCTAAGGTCTGAGACCATGCTGCCTAGTCATCAGTTACTATTTTTTTTTTTGAGTCTAACATGACATTAGAATATGGGTGTACAGATTCTAATGTATTAGGAGTATTTGGCAGCAAATGTATCGAATCAAGTTTCCCGGTAAACTTCGCTGAGGTAGCCAAAACTACAAAAAAATTCTCAGCTCCATTTTACCGGGATCGCGTCTGTTTCAATGATTCCACATATTGTCCAGTTGCGCAGACACTTGAGATACAAAACTACACCAATTTTACATCACAATATCCACTAGGAATCAATTTGCGAATAATTAAAACAGCCAACTAGACTTCACTCGAAGAAATCCCGCCAAAAACTCAATGACAGTCGTGTAAATAGTGTAATGTGATTTTTTTTTTGCCTTCACTACTCGGGCAGGCTAAGGCCTTGGACCATACCACCTCGTCTTCAGTGCTTATTGTCCTTCTTGACTAAAAGTAAGGCCGAAGCCTCGTCTTCAGTTTCATCCTTCTTGTTCAAAAGTAAATAAGGCCGAAGTCTTGTCTTCAGTTTCATCTTTCTTGTCCAAAGTAAATAAAGCCACAGCCTCGTCCTTAGTAGTTTATTCATTGTTTTTTTATTTTAGGCCAAAGCCACGTTCTTCAGTGTTTATTAGTCAAAATCATAATAATATGGTGTCATATCCGTGTATTCGTCATAAAAATGTTGTAAAATAAGGTCATATCCGGGTCATATCCTTCTATTAAGGCGAAAGCGCAAGGGTAGCCCGCGAAATTCATTTTTTTTAGGTTTTTTGAAATTTGCTGGTCAGTATCAAGTTGTACGTTGATTAATATATGATTCGCGGCCGTAACAAATATGTATTTACAGAATTATAATCATTAAAGTCATCAACACAACTCTCTAAGACCACGTAAGTCCAAAGAATAACTGTTTCATGAAATCATCATTCTTTGGACTTATGTGGTCTTATCGCTCACGGTGATTATTAAAAGGTATGTTCGGCGTTATCGCAAGATAGCGCATGTCATGACGTCATCTATGACGATTCACGGGATATCGTTATCGCGCTCATGCTAAAGGCTCCTGCAAACAGGCGCGACGTGCAACGTGAATCGCGCGCGACACAAAGGCACCGCTCGTTGCGCGACTTCCGGTGCCTTTGTGTCGCGTGTCGCGTCGCGCCTGTGTGAACGAGCCTTAATTCGGTACGCGATTATTTTCCAACTCGGAACGCAGGGAAGGAAAACTGATCTGTCAACCAGGGTTGCCAACCGTACGAGGTTCCTCGTACAAATACGAGATTTGTGGTCTTCCGTACGAGGTACGAGGACACTATCAGCCTCGTACAATTATGTACGAGATTTTGATAATATGGCCATACGAACATTTTGTCAGTTTTGAACCCACAAAAGAAATGTATAGCCGCATGAAAACAGCTATAATATACGGCAAAAAAAAACGATGACTGTGAAGATGTTTCTGACATAATATTTGGAGAGATGGAAACTAAGTTACCTTGCAAAGTTAAGTAATTTAATATACACATTTAATTTTTTTTTTTATTTAACTTGAGTATTAATAAATATTTTTTAATAATACAACACAAAATTATGTTTTATTCAGTAGGAAACCTGCAATAGTTTATTTAATTGAGTAAAAAGTCCTAAATCCAGCAGTTAAATATGCCTTAATATTGGTTTTAGCACGTTTTCTATATATAATAAAATGTACGAGGTTTGAAAGTCAAAACACGAGATTTTTAGCTGCATATGTACGAGGGATTTTTCTTTACGGTTGGCAACCCTGCTGTCAACAGTGTCAGTCAGTCAAACGTCAATTTCATCCGCCGCTACCGCTACTCACCGGCCTCGTTTTATATAAATAAAATGTCGTTTTCACTAATTATTCCTCAACTTATTAAAATTGTGTTAAGATTAAGATAGCCCTGCTGTCAGCTTAGGTCAAAAAGTGTATGCAATACGTAATGAATTAGTGAGAGTTTAGCTGCGTCGAAAAACAATTTCTATTTTTGCAGGATTTGGCTTTGCATATAGTTTATTGGTTGAATATTTGGAATAAACAACTTAAAACCTATTTTGACACAAGCTCCACAAAAAACTACAGAAATGGCTCACGATATCATGGTATTTTAGTTATTTATATCATTCGCATCATTACATTTTGTTCCATGTATCTTGATTAACTTTGTATAAATTAATATTTTTGTTTCAGAGCCAGTTTTACACAAGCCTTAATTTACCGCTTCAAGAAAAAGTAGACGAATTGACACGAATTATAGACCAGTCTACTCCAAACAAAGATCTTCAAACTTTGTTTCCTCAGTTGTTAAGTAACATATTCTCAAATACTTTCAACAATGGCTGGGGACTGCGGACAGTTACTGGTGATAACAAAAAGCAAGCATTTGAAGCTTTGATTGGTTTTTTTGAACCATTAGGACCAATGTTTCGGCTATGTTATAAACTTTTATCTGACCCACAGTTAAAATATAACCTACCTCTAAATGCCTTACCTGTAAGTATCCATTTCACTTTATGGTGTTATAAGCATAGCTTCACCTTCAATTACACTATGTGGCTGTTGTCATTTAGTCACAAGCCCCTGAAATCTGATTTTTTATACCAAGAATACATTCCAAACAACAATAAATATAATTGTAAAAACTATTGAGCACTTACATGCAAACATTTTCTAGTAGCTTGATCATTTGATAGGTTAATAATACATTATTATTTATTGTAAAATGTATGAGGTACCTGCCTCTATCTTATATTTTATGTTCTAAAATTTTTTAAAGTCATACACTTTATTAATTAATTTATTTATAATACTTTGCAATGTTGTAGACTAACCAGTACATAGAGTATGTTAAAGATGAGCTGTCAGCATATGCCCTAAGAGATAGCAATAATCTATGATAGTCACCTGTAAACTGGTACTTTAGAATGTAGTTGGGTAGTACTTTCCAAAGAAATTCTGACCAGCATTTTATTAGGCCTTGAGGGTTGATGGCTGACAACTTGGGCCAACCAAAAAGTTGCCACATAAGAAAATAGAGAAATTATATTTCTACCTGGTTTACTCTTACTACTGGATCCAATAAATGTGCTTAGCTCTCATTGACTTGTTTTTGCTCATTCTCTGTCTATGATACACCAGTAGTGAACTTTACATTGCAATTAGTCAATTTCTATATTTGTACACATTTTTGAACCAGTTTCCCTAATGAAAACTGATACCTTTCACTACTGTTACATAACATGACATAAACACATTTAAAAACATGGTTAAACTTAAGAACATTAGAATGCTTGTTAGGGCTTTAGAATAGTTTCAACACATCGGCTGCCCCATTTCAAAACCTAGTAAGGACTTGAAATGAAATTTTACAGGATAAACGTAATATTGGTCAGCCAATGGAATGTATTTTTTTGAATTGGTTAAAGTGACTTACTAGGTTTTAAATGGCCACTAGGGAGTGAAAGGTGCACTTACTAGGTATCGATGTTTAAATATACCTCCTTTTATGTAAGTTTAAAATGCTGGTGTTTTTGTATTTGGTAGAGACCTAGGTTAGCAAGATTATGCAATCAAACAATTTTTGTAAAAAGTGTCCCTTACTTGGTTTTGAAATGGGACAGCCGACATGCACAATTTAAATTATTTATTAAAGTATTTAATAGTTAACTAGCTGGATACTAATCTATTTTGTTGGCTACACTAATAAAACTTATTTATTGTAATGCTATTTCAATTTCAGCTGGACTTACAAATGACTTTGGAAAGAGGAAGATGTCCACAGTTTTACTCTGATATGCTTGTTACGGACCCGCAAACTCTTAATGTGGTGGCTCTAGCACTCAGTATCCTTTTAAAGAGTTTTACACAGAATTCAAGCAGGGTTGCATGTGCATCCAGCACAATAGATTCCACTACTTTTCATGTTATAATACTTGTATGGGAGGAAATTTTGCCTTAGTCAATAGATCAGAATTGTTTCATAGTATTGATATTCTCTTGACATGACCCCACAGTTGTCTGTAGATAAGTGAAATAATGAGAGGAAAGTGAAAGTTCTCATTGACCCTTGCACAACTTTCTTTAACCCTGAGTACATAATTCCAAGCAGTCTGCACAAATGACATATAATATATTTTCTTACATAATGTTTAATCAGATCCATTTGATTACTACATCATCAATTTTGCCCTGCATCTTGTGAGCAACAGCCAACAAACAAGTTCTTGGGAGAACTGGAGCAGTGCTTACTTCGCTCTAGCATGTGATTATCTCATGCACTTCCTGCCTGCGGATCCAAACATATCTGTGTTGCCACATATACCCAACTACACTGGAAAAGTGCCCATGGCTGCACCTTTACAAACAGCTAATAGGTACTCTTCTAATTTATTTTATGCCTGTGTTTAAACGCACATTAGATATTTGTTGGCACTAGACTGTGAATTCACTGTTGTGCTATTGACTACAGACGTTTAAATACTTACATTCAGAAAACAATAAAACGAGATTTCTAATATCAAGATGTATCAGGGTTACTTTTTTTTACAATCATTAATAGGTGTTACATTTATTTTCCAGGCCCTTGTATTCTCCATCTCTGCTGCTAATACCAGACCTATCTGGCTCCAGCATGAGCAATCAACATACAACATCACAAAATCAGTCACGCAATGAGGTTTGGCGCTCTGAAACAGTGCTACAAGCGTTCATTGATATTTGGATGAGTGTAGAGCAATTCAGTGCCAGAAATGTTGAGGTAAGAGCAATGCCATGCGGATGGTTCATCTGATGCATGAATCCACTGATAAACTGTTGGAGGACTTCACGCATTAACACAGGCACTTTCAAACTACACAGGGCATGAGGATACTTGCTTATGGTTGTTCATTCTCAAAAAGAACCCTGCCATGCTAACTGCTCTTGCAACACTTACCTACTTTAATCAAATTGTGGTTATCAGCTGCAGTTTATTCTTAATTTTAACTGATATAATTGTTTTTATTTAATACAGATGTTCCAAAGGAATTACTCGACTATATCTTCGAGTCCTGAGCGCGTAAGAACAGTGCGAGTTCTTGTCAAACATTTGCATTCCTTCTCAGCCAAATATATGTCCGACCCTGCCGTTCGATCATCAGCACTTAGAAAATATGCTCGACAGATAATGTGTGTTCGCGCCTACCATTATATCAAACATTTGGTTACGACTTGGCCACTAGATGCATCGTTTAGACTCGTCATGGAACTATGGTTGAGTCTAATACAGCCTTGGAGATATGTAAACAACAATATTTCACAAGACAGGTGAGATTATACCTATTTAAATAAATATTTAATGCTGTTTGTTGGTACAACCCTCAAGAGTTAACTAGAGACTCCTTCCGATCCCCACTCTGTAGCCGCTCTCGCCATCGACGCCCCAATGTTGCGTGCTTACGTTATCCGAGCGAAATCTCAAGTTAACTCTTGCGGGTGTAAGCGCATCATTTTTTTAACTGACCCGGTAATTCAGAAGAACTGAAAGTGTTTTTATTTGGGATTTGCGTATGAACTATTTGTTTAGGCAGGACAATGTCTGTCTGGTAAGCTAGTTGTTAAATTATTTTGTTATTTCTTAAATCAAAAGTATTACATAATATCACAAAAAAATTGTTTTATTGTAAGTTTCGAATAGCGGCGAGCCTTTTGCTATCAACAGGGCACAAATCCAGAGCCAAATTAAAAACACAATAACAATTTGCCACAGTTTCACAGTAATGTAACCTATATCAAGTCATAAGTAATACGGTGATCAAAAGACCAATGCCAAAAACAATGTATTTTATTTCTTCCAGGTTTCCTATGTCCAACAATAACCAAGAAGAACAATTCACGAACACACTAGATGCAAGTTTTACCCAGTTCATTGCTGAAAACTTTCCATCATACACTTGTATCTTCCAACTTGTACTGCCTAGATTTATGAGGCTAGACCTGAGTGCCTACAAGAATGCTGTAATGCTGTTCAGATTAGGCAAGGTATGTGTCTTTTGCTAAATAGAGCCAATATTAAGGAGGTAGGTGAAGGTGATATTAATTTGTCGTAATTTTTCAGGTATTTTCACAGCAGCATCTATGTCCTATTTTATGGAATTTAGAACAAGCAATTACTGACAGTGGTTTAGGATTAAATCCAAGTCCAGATACCAGCTATAATAATTCTAGTATTGAACAAAGGTAATTTCGTTCCTACATTATTCTAATAATTTAAGAATTCGTTATGTGAATGTGTCTAATGAAATAATACATTTTGTTACAGTTATACATATAATGGCGTATCTTTACATAAATGGGTGACAATAGCTAAACAATCTATATCAGAATTGAATCTGTCAGCTAATTTCGAATATCAACCGATTTGGAGCGATAACATGCGATCATTTGCATCTCAGTTAGTGAAGAGAACCGTAACTGCAAAAATAACAGCAGAAAATAATATTGAAGAGTTTAATAAGATATTACATCTACGACAAAAAGGTAGTTTTGTGTTTTGTTCTGTAGCTTTGTGTTGGAACGGAAAATACTTTCATTTTCGGAATGAATATGATGATGAACAGGAAACATAAAGTTATAAATATTAATTTTTCAGGCATATGGGGAGCAATTAAAGTCTTTCTGATGATAGAAGATCAGGATGAGGAAGTAGCTTTATTGGAAGAGTCCAAGAGAGTGCCAAATTATTTAACTACCAGCTTTCATCACTTTTCACATATATTTGGGGTAATACAAGTGCATTTTCATATTTTATGAAAGCTTAATGATTTTTGGTTTAGGAAGTAATTGTAGCATTATATTGTTATGCCTTAATAGAACTAAACCGAACTGGTACGTGTGTGAATTACAATATAATTAACATGCTGTAAGTCAACTTTTTTTTACTTATTATTTTTCAGTTGAACGAGAATGCGATGCTTCCACCAGAACCCATCATAGAAGACAATTCTCTGGAACATTCTTCTTTTGTCAACACCACAAGTTTTCCACTTTCCATCACCAATAAGGTTAAAAAAAAATAAACATTTATTATTTACAAGACCCGATGGTCTTGTAAATAATAAAAAATATTCAAAAAGCATAATCCAATGATTATGCTTTTTGAATATTTTTTAGAGAAGTAATAAGTATAAGTGCATCATTTCGTTGCAAAAAATCTCTGAAATTTAATAGTTACATCGCATTATAATTCGCATATAGGTTCATTTCCTCGATAATTAAATTATCGAAATATTTTACGTCAAAGTAACGTTTCAGCGAAGTTCTCTGTCCCGTAAGTCTTAACCCACATAAGTATCGGTTGAGATTTCGTTTCTTCGTGGAATTTTGGTTTATATCACTGTACATAGAAGCTAGTTACAACGACAACACGTTCCATTGAATGTTTTATCGTTAGCCTATATTGTGTCCCACTGCTGGGCAAAGGCCTCCTCTTTTTGCTTCCAAACCTCTTTTCCTTTCAAACGTCTTGAGTGATCTCTGGCCATGTTGGCCCTGCAAACCTCGTTAAATGGTCACACCACCTTCGTCGTGGACGCGTGATCTACCTCGACGGCGATGTTCTTCAGGCGTACAGAATGGGAATTGAATTGAATGCCTATTAAATAATTTTTCCCCTGTCATAGCGAAGAGAGCTGAGTCCGTTATCTAAAAAATTGATTAAAAATTAGTGAATCATATATTGCGTAACGATAATTAATTGTTACGCATATATTATGATTCTTATTTTTCAGTTGAGAGTTCATTCGTTTTGTGCGAATGAAATTCGATGTAATAAGTTTCGATAAATAATAGATAACCAATTTTTTTTAATGTTTACAGCTCCGCAGCAATTCTACTAAAGTACACTATATGGGTGACCCCGATCTGATGCCAATAACGACATATGAGAGCACGATATTAGTGAGGATGTTGTACCAAATAGCTTCAAGATTAAATGAAATGGTATGTTTTAAAACGAAATTATATGTAGGCACTCGGTACTGTCTGATGTCTCTTTGGTTGATGACCGTACCTTACATTAGACAGTACCTAACAATAATTATGATTTTTCTATTTACAGTATGGAGGCCAGTTTACTAGTTATTGGAATAGAAATGACTTGTGCGGATTCGTTGCTCGTGAAGTACTACAATCGCCTTGCACAATTCATACTTATGTGAAGGATGTAACAAATCATCAGAATATTGTGAGTGAAGAGCTCCCCCCGCGTCTTTCCCT
This sequence comes from Luperina testacea, assembly GCA_927399505.1. Classification (NCBI taxonomy): domain Eukaryota; kingdom Metazoa; phylum Arthropoda; class Insecta; order Lepidoptera; family Noctuidae; genus Luperina; species Luperina testacea. The sequence goes on from OV656758.1 coordinate 12,560,390, forward strand.
CCGCCGGCTGGGCTCCCACGCCTTCGTCATATGGGTCACTCTCGGCTATATTATGATAAAGATGTTTTCTTTCAGTGGTTTCTTTTATGTGTTTGTGTTAGTAATTATGTGGATAATGTTTGTTTTCACAAAAGCTACATCTAAAATGTTAAGATTAATTTAAATCATGATCATTCAATTTTATAAAACTATTCGTACATCGAATAAAATATTTTCTTATGAATATTGTGATTTATTGTGAAGATAAAAACTTAGTATTTTTCCATTGATTGACAATATTTAGAATATGTAAGAACTGCTCTACAAGAAAGCAAAAGAACAAAAACACATTGATATGTAAACCGCAATTGCAAAATCCCCCCTTCATCACTTTCATTTATTTTCTAAGAACCAACGCACTCAGCCGGCGGGTCGCACCGCACTTTTTTGTATGAAAATGCTTTGCGCTCCGACCCGTTGCAGGTTGCAGCTGTAATGTGAGCTAGAATTTACAAAACAAGTTCTAACTTACTATCAGACCAGTTTATATATTTTGAACTTTATTCCCACAGGCATAAAGATCTTGATATAAGAATGACAATTTAAGACTTGGTTCTAAGGACAGTTTCTACGTTCGTCGGTTCGTCGGAATAGTGGTGCGAAGGTTGGATTAGAAATCGTTCTTGTGTTGAGACGGACGGAGTCTACTACACTGGCGTAGCGACGAAGCCACACGGCGTGTGTTTGGCTGCAGATTCACATATCGAAATATGCGTACATAAATAGATACAGCTAGTTTGCAGAAACCCTTGTTTCTGCAAACTTGTGTTTTCCAGGGTCTAGGGTGTATAGATGTTTTTGGACCAAACGTTTATACTTTGTTTTGGTAAAATAAATTGTATACTATGTTTTGTATCTGTATGGTGGATACAATGTTAATGTTATAGAACAATGGTTGTAGAGACCATTAAATGGTTCCTTGGCCATGTATACATCTTTTTGGAGCTGACTGTGGTGTGCCAACTTAAATTGTCCGTTTATTCAAATCATAATTGTCTTTTTTTGACTGCGGCAAATTGACGTACTGTGTCAATTTGGAAAAACAATTAAATGAATACAAAGAGCTAAGTTCCTACTGGCAATGAGACACCGAATAATGAAAGTAATGTAAAGAATTTATTAAAGCAGCACTTAAGACAATATCCTTACAGAATACAAAAACACAACAGTCGCACGTCTATAACGTTGTTTAAGGCTAACAATATTTCTTGAGAGTGAGTTTGGGGACTATGTTCATGGAGGCCAGTTCTTGGAAGAGCAGCTTGCATGCGTAGGGCATGTCGACACTGGAGACGGCTGCGGACGAGTGGCAGGCGTGGCACCACGCGCGGGAGGCCAGGCGCCCGCACGCGCCGCAGATGTCCGCGCTGAAGGCGTCCGACGCCAGCATCAGGCGCTCCATCAGCAACATACTGCAAAAATTAGATAGGTAGAATATTCGTGCTGACTATATCGCAGAACACTCAGAGGTAAAGACGGATTGGTTAGATGTGACTGCAGTAGGGCCACAAGGCAAAGCGAAAACGCATCCGAGACAAGAAATATCAACCTTATTGACGTAGAAGATAAGTCGTAAATTGATTAAATAACCACTACTAACAGCATAATATACAGTACCCGGCGATAAATATTGCACATTGACCTTTGGAAAGAGACAATCGGCTAATTTCGGCTTCGTGGAGCGTTATCCCTGTCGCACACTACCTATGTGACGTTTTGTCAGTCGTTGTTCAAATGCGATAGCGTGCGGTCGCGTCCAGTTCAAAATATATATTTAGAGTTGTTAACACCCCCACATTTAAATAATTTAAAGTTGTACTATGGCATCTTTAGGAAAAAGAGGGAAACCTTTACGAGGTCAGTCGCGCGAAATCATCTACAATGTTTATAAATATTTTGTAACCGAAGCTGACAGATTTAAAAAAAATTAAGATGAAAATGTAAGTTGCTATTTTAAGAAGGTTCAAGAGCGAGTTGCAAATGCCATTGGAATTTCAAGAAGAACTTTGAACAATACATATATTAAACGAAGTCAGTACTGAAACATATAAGCAAATTTCGCGAATCAGGAAAAAATATCTTCTACATAGAAGAGTCTTACATATATACATCCCACACTAAAGGGAAATCTTGGAGTGATGAAAAGAAAAAAGGAGTAAAAAAGCCAATTTCAAAAGGTCAACGTTTGATAATAGTTCATGCGGGAAATGAAAAAGGCTTTGTACCCGGTGCCTTTTTAACGTATAAATCCACGGACACTACAGGTGACTATCACAATGAAATGAATAACGATAACTACGAAAAATGGCTGGTTAATCAATTAATCCCAAATATACCCAGTGATTCTGTTCTGGTTATCGACAACGCACCCTATCACAACAAATATGTTGAAAGACCCCCCAACTCGAACACCATTAAACAGGAAATGATCAACTGGTTAAACAGACACGAAATTCCAGTTGATCCAAAATTAACAAAAACCCAGATTTACGCTATTATATGTCAGCACAAGGAGAGGTATACAGAGTTTTCCGTGGACAAAGTACTTGCCGAACAAGGGCACACTGTGTTGCGATTGCCTCCTTATCATCCGGATTTTAATCCAATTGAAAATACATATATGGTCTCAACTGAAAGGCTATGTAGCCTTTAGAAATGTGGGTATGAATTTAACTACAGTAAAAAAATTATTGACTGAAAAAGTAAACATGATCGGCGCTGAAGAGTGGAAAAAGGTTTGCGATCATGCAATCAAATGTGAGAATGAATATAGAAGCATCCAACACGGTTTAGACAATTACACTGATAGACTAGTGATAAATACGGCTGACAGTGATATTGACCTCTTTGAGAGCACAGATAGTGAAATGGAAGTAATTGAGAATTAGAATTATTATTATTTTTATTACAATGTCTCATTCTAACAATAGGTATAATGGTGTTTATTATGTACACTACAGCTGTAATTTTCCAAAATAATTAAATACTTAAACATAATGTGAACATGTTTTTATTTTTTTATTTTACCCTAACCTAAAGCCATCACTATAGGAAAATTGGTGTATTTTATACTAAGAATAAAAATAATTATCAATAGAAGCAAATCATAATTGTTTTTACAGCTCCTAATAGATACCGGACTGTTTGTATTTCGTGCGACAGAGATAACGCTCTACGAAGCCGAAATTAGCCGATTGTCTCTTTCCCAAGGTCGATGTGCAATATTTATCGCCGGGTACTGTATTTTGATAAGAATCCATTGGATTTAGGTATAGTGCGGGTTTTGTACACCGAAAATTAAGCAACCAAATAAATATTGTACTCAATAATAATGATAAGCACAGGCATAGAAACCGCACCATTTTTATTCGACAGCAATAAATCGATAATCGATACGACATAGGTACAAATTAAAGTGTAAATAATCCAAATTAGAGAGCAGTGGTGGCCAAGTGGTAACGGCCGCGACTTACGAGTTGTAGGTCGTAGGTTCGAACCCAGACAGGCGCTTTACTTTGTGTAAATTATTTCATCACCACTGCTCTCAAAACGGTGAAGGAAAACATCGTGAGGAAACCGGCATGTCCTAGAACCAAAAATTCGAAGACGTGACATCTGCCAACCCGCACCGGGCCCGCGTGGTGGATTACGGCCCACTCCCTATCACCGAGAGGAGGCCTGTGTCCCAGCAGTGGGAACATTATAGGCTGATTATGATGATTATGAATCCAAATTACGTTGCTGCAATCACTAGTTCCATCTGTCAAACAAGTGCGAGTCGGACTAGCGCACCGAGGGTTCCGTACAAATTTGTAGGTAAGTAAATAATTTATCACAGGATTTTTTTTAATGTATCTACAATTATACGGTTTTCGAATTTTTTCCTTTCCTTGTGCAACGTGATCTTGGTTCTTGTCAAATTTCATGACTCTAGGTCAACGGGAAGTACCCTATAAATTTTGAGTCCCTTGAGAGTGTCGAAATATACGTTTTTTGTGGCCCAAAGCATAAACGGCCGTATCTTTTTTTACGTTAACTTAGAAGTTAGATTTTTTCACAGCTTTCAAAGGACTGAAAAAGACCTGAGCTGAGTATATGGTTTTAATTTCAACTCGATACCTCCACGCGTTCCCGAGATAAAGGGTCTTGACTAGGGAATGCAAATCCGGCCAAAATGAAAACCCGGTTTTTTTTCGGGTTTCGTTTTAAAAAAGCCGGTTTTCGGTGAACCCGGTTTTTTTTCATTGTCTAAGTTTTTTTTAAACTACTTGTGAAATTCAGGCCGCCTACATCTTGCATATTTTCAATAATCAAATAGAAACGTATCAATTAAAAATAAATACATAAGTATTCAAAATTTCAATGAAAAGACAGAAATTTGTTTACGTAAAAGGTTTCTTTGCTTTTTGTGCTTCACCCTAGTAGGTACAATATTAATCAACAGTATTAAAAAGATCAACGAAACATAATTAAGTAATTCTAACTATCACGCATGAATAGAAAGTATTATAAAATACAAAACCAACATACTCGTATAACCATATTATACAATTCTTTAATCATAAATTCTTTTAAAAAACTCGAAAAACCGGAAACGTGAAGAAAAACCGGTTTTTTAAATAATTTCAATTATTCCGAAAAACCGGGTTTTCGGTTTTCGGTGAAACCGGTTTGCATTCCCTAGTCTTGACAGACAGACGGACAACAAAATGATCCTATAAGGGTTCCGTGAGATTCGGAACCCTAAAAGCGGATAACCCAGTGGACAGAGTGTACAATGCTTAAAGCTTACCTCGCACCATATCCAATGAGACAGTCTCGTTCCATCTCGCCGAGACGCAGGCCTCCGTCTCGCGAGCGTCCTTCCGTCGGCTGGCGAGTGAGCACGGCGCGTGGACCGCGGGCGCGCGCGTGCATCTTATCTTGAACCATGTGTTTCAGCTTTTGGTAGTATACCTACGTAACAGAAAAAGGTTTTATAGGATCGTGGCTTATGATGAAAGGAATTATTATTTAACATAGATATTGCAAAGAGGCAACGCAAGTTGTTTGGCTAATGATTTTGCATACTACTAAAAATAAATAATAATAGGGACTGCGTAACTGGGCGTATAAAACGCCCCAAAGCTATACATGAATGCGCGATACTAGAGTACAAAAGAGGGAGTTTGTTCTATCTATTGTATTTATACTTACAGGACCAGAATAAATATAAGCTTCCAAGGGTTCTCCAGTTAAACCAGAATAAAATATATCTTTGCCATGATAGTTATACCCGTGCTTTTCTAGTTCATGACATACATCACGAACCTTGGACCCACCAAATGCAGTACCTGAAGGAAACATGTAGCGGTAGTTTAATAAAAATCTTGTAAAATCAATAATTGAATTAAATACTTGATTTGTTCATACCGTAATGAAATTTGCCTTCCATCAGGCCAGCTTTTCCCGCTAACAATTCGATTGTTTTCCCCACCGTCATTCTAGAAGGGAAACCATGTGGGTTCATTATCATGTCAGGACAAATGCCTCTGTCGTTAAACGGCATGTCTTCCTGTTGCACAATCAAACCGGTTACTCCTTTCTGACCGTGTCGGGAACTGAACTTGTCTCCTATCTCCGGAATACGAGTCTGACGTAATAATATTTTAATGAGAAAAGCATCCTCCGAGTTTGACGACACCATAACTTTTTCTATATAAGATTCGACGGGACCTTTATATGTAATAGGAACATCTTTGTAATCTACTTGTTGTGGCTGGCCTTGCGTGACGGGGTTCAAAGTCGCTGGCGGCATCTGCTTATTTATCAAAACTTGTCTATTTTCAACCATTTCACCTGGTGCAGCAATACCGTCCGTGTCAAGAATTTCATGTGCTCTAATAATTTTTCCTGTCGTAGCATCTCTCGAAGGTCCCAAAATCCTATCAGAGGTTTGATTACTGTATCTCTTCATAGTAGTTTTGGCACTTTTGTATACAAGACAGCGACCGTACCCACGGTCGATAGATGCTCGGTTCAGAATCAAAGCGTCCTCGATATCGTATCCGCTGTAGCTCATTACGGCGACGGTGGCATTTTGTCCAGCTGGCAGTTTGTCAAAATTCGTCAGTTCTATCGTTCTAGTCTTAACCATTGGACATTGCGGATAGACTAAATTGTACATTAGTGTATCTATCCTGTTTTTCTGATTGTAGCCAATAGTACCTGAAATATTAACGACCATACTATTATATGTATGTATGTATGTATACTATTATCACGAGTTCAGAACCCAATTTTAATAGGAAATATAGGAATAATCCATAAAAAGGTAAGGCAATTTTCGAAAAATATGGTTACAGCCAAATTAGGCCGATTTTTAATTTTCCATAGAAACAGAGTTTCAGTTATCTTTAAACGGTTTTTTTTATTTAGCTCACCCCGTTTGTTTTATTATTTTTTTAAACGGTTTTTTTATTTATTCTTGGGTCATATTTAGTAATACAAATTTCACCCTCTTCCTGTCAACCGATTAATCTGAAATTTTGTATACACTTTGGATTTTGGTGACAATACAATTATGTTTATTCATTATCATTATAAATTCAAGATGGCCGCCGCTATTTGTAGCGGCGGCCATCTTGATAATTAATAATAATAATAATCTGGATAATTTATGTTTTATTAATCCCATCAATACGGGTATCAAATGAAAGGGCCCAACAAGCAGAATACAATATACTATAAAAAATTTAAATCCAAGATGGCAGCCGCTACAAAATGGCGGATAACGTAGGTTTTATCAATCCCATCAAAATGGGTATCAAATGAAAGGGCTCAACAAGCAGAATACAATATACTATAAAAAATTGAAATACAAGATGGCGGCCGCTACAAAATGGCGGATAACGTAGGTTTTATCGATCCCATCAATATGGGTATCAAATGAAAGTGCTCAACCAGTATAATACAATGTACTATATAAAATTAAAATCCAAGATGGCGGCCTCTACAAAATGGCGGATAACTTAGGTTTTATCAATCCCATCAACATGGGTATCAAATGAAAGGTCTCCTCAACAAGTAGAATACAATTTACTATGCAAAATTGAAATCTAAGATGGCCGCCGCTACCAAATGGCTGATAACAATTTTTTTATCAAGTACTAAATGAATTAAACAGAATGCGAAATAAAAACTAAAAACTAGAAAATAAAAAAATAGGTAAAAAAACTTTTTCAGTTAAACGGTTTTATGTTAAACATACATTGCAATGTTTAAGATAAATGTACTAAAAACCAAAAAATAATAAAATAGATACAGTCGTGGGAATTATAAACATATGCATAGACTAGACTAAAATAAAACTGTGGGGCACGTCAATTGTCTACAAATTATCGACTTAATGTGACGTGCCCCACGGTTTTATTTTAGTCTAGTCTATAAATATGTTTATAATTCCCACGACTGTATCTATTTTATTATTTTTTGGTTTTTAGTACATTTTTTTAAACAGGACATTTCGAAAATGTTCTCTACTAACTTTTTAGACCTTTATATCCTGCTTATGCGTATGAAGTTTCATTAAAATCGGTTCATTCATTTCGAAAAAGAAGGCTTGAAAGTTTTTATGAAATGCCGTACGGCGTTAACGCTCTTAAGTTAGATCATGACCTGGGTTAGGGTATAGGATACTTTTAACCCAGTAAGGTAGATCATTTACGACCTCCTTTGCCCGCGGGACTTCGTCTGCATTTTTATTTTTATTATAAGACAGCAGGAAGAAAAGTTGCGGAGTAGCCATGTTGCTTTCCAGGTCTTATCTGTCCAGTTTCATAACGATTGGTTCAGTGGTTTATGCGTGAAAAGGTAACAGACAGGCAAACATAGTTACATGCGCAACAATAATATTATAGGGATGCATAGATGTACTTACCCATCGCTTGTTTACCCATAGCGCATTGGTAGGTATTTCTAGGACTCTGATTGTGATGTGGGTAGGGGACCAGACCCGCACAAACGCCGAGAATCGTGAACGGTTCAATTTCCAAATGCGTGGTAACATACGGATCTATTTCAATTTCAACAGTAGCTATATGACTGTCATTCTCCTCGTTTACATCTAGGTACTCAATAAGTCCATCATTTAAAAAATCTTGAAATTTTCTGATTCCTCTATTTAATTCGTTTATATGGAATTGTTGGACCAGTGGGTAACCTTTTTCTACAATGATATACGGTCTACACAGTCGACCGCCATCGCTGCATATGTAGACTGTCCTCTGATTGTGATTAGGGTAAATGGACACGAAAGCCGATATAAGCCCACGTCGTCGGAACATTCTAAAGACTTTAATAAGCCTTTTGTATTGTCTTGAAACACCTAGTATATTACCTGAAAATAATAATAAAATGATGAGGATTCTTATTACTTTTGAGTAACATCCAATCATCTGGTTAATGCCTAACCATTCAGAAACACCATGTAGACGGCCGGGTGATTGATTTCCTCGCCACCTAACAGTCTGACATCTTCTACGCCCGCGTTGCGAGCGAGCCTGGCGATGGGCTCCTCCGAGCACTCGGTGGTGATGTGCGTCATCAGCGCCAGGTTCTTCACGAGCCCGCACGCTTCACCCTCCGGAGTGTCGGACGGGCACAACATGCCCCACTGCGAAGGTTGCAAGGAACGCGGTCCAGATACCTTCCTAGTCTTTTCAAACTGAGAATTAACTCTGGTCATCATACCCAAGGCTGATATGTAACTGAGACGACTTAACACTTGAGTTACTCCATGCCTTTCCATTTTGAATCTTTTGATCGTCCAGTTACCCTGGAACAGAAAATAGTTTTTGACCACACAATTATTTCTAGATTTGAATTTACTGAATGAAATATTTATGAAGTCTTACAGAAGAAATGGCGGCGAACAATCCATTGGCAATCAGATCAGGTCTCATGTGTTTAACAACATCAAACGGTGCAGCTTTAACTTTAGGTATTATTTTGTCTGCTATTGATTTCAATTCCCAATTGAATCTTTTGAAAAGATCTTCAAACATCAAAGCAAGCAAAGAGCCAGCTAGCTCAAGTCTCTTGTTTCCATAGTAGTCAGGGTCATCAATGGCAGCTTTATTTGTCTCAGCTTCAATTACTCTTTTAACCATTATAGCTAGGTAGATAGCTTTGACATAGAAATTATAATTTTCCACTGCTACATGAGCTAGAATTGTTGTAGCAAACAAATCTCGAGCCTCGTCAATGGGAGTGCGTACTTTCGCACCGCCTGATTGAAACCTGTGAAAAGAAATTTATACCACAACATGTACACCATTATGTATAACTAAAAATGAAAATCAATAAGCAAGGCTATGAATTGTATACCTTTTAACCTTAAGTTTGCTTCCGATATAAGAAAGTGCTTGATTTTGAGTAAATATTTTCAAATTATGACAATCCATGATGCAAGGGGCCATCTTTTTCAGTGATGTATCATCAGTACCTATGAGCTGCATAATTTCTTGATCACTGCAGATACCCATAGCCTTGAAGGCGATTGCAATAGGTATGTCCTGAAAATTATATGCAAATTAGGTCATAGAGGTAGTAAACTATAAATGTTTTGTTTAGAACAGTGGCTGAGAAATAGATTGCCATACTATTTTATACAGGTTGCACGGACATCGGCGCACAAACTGTAACCATCAATTCGTCGATGTCACCCTGCCACCCTCTGGGTTCAATTTCCAAAGAACAAAAATAATTTATAGGAAGGACTTCATTTGACAGCGCTATATTGAGTGTGAAGCACACTGTGAAGTACTACACGGATTGCCACACTACAGTTTACGCATGTTTCCTTGATTTGAGCAAGGCTTTTGACTTGGTTTCCTACGACATTTTATGGAGAAAGATGGAAGAGGTTAATTTGCCACCAGCGGTGATAAATACTCTAAAATACTGGTATGGAAACCAAGTCAACAGTGTGAGGTGGGTTGGTGCCCTATCTAGGCCGTATGGGTTGGAGCGTGGAGTGAGGCAGGGGGGGTTATGCTCGCCTACGCTATTCAACCTATACGTGAATGATCTGGTTGGCGCGCTTAGCAGCATGCGTATCGGATATCATATTAATTGATGGCGTGTGTTGTAATAAAATTAGTCACGCCGACGACATGGTGCTGCTGAAAGCGTCAATCTGCGTGCTTAGGACACTTGTAGCCACTTGCGAGCAATATGCCAGACTACATGCTTTGGTATATAATGAAGAAGAGTGTGGTCATGGTCTTTGGGGCCAGGGGTAAATATCCGGAAGCAGTACCTTCAGTTAAGCTGAACGGTATACCCCTTGTGACAGTAGACCGATTTAAATATCTGGGTCACTTATTGACCACTGGCCTCAAAGACGATGAGGATATTGACAGGGAGCGGAGGGCGCTGTGTGTGAGAGCTAACATGATTGCCCGCAGATTCAGGCCGTTGGTCCGTAGGGTGCGGGGCAGCGCCAACAGCATCCTGTCTATGATAGCAAGCAAGCTTGATTGTGCATTTGTGAACCACTGCTGCAAGGTTTCGGCTGGGCCTGTCACTGTGCAGCAGAGATGTCACAGTCTGTTTTCTGTTTTTGTGTTTGTAAGTGTATTACTAAGATAGTTTGTAAGTATAAATTGTTACTAACACTATGAGTCTTGTTGCTCAATTTTTTTTTTTTTTACCTTTCTCGGGACCATGGGTTCCCGTTTCATTGGAAGGTGTACGAGGGGCCGAAGCCAACTCGCTGGCTTCGGCCCCTCGTTAGGAAATTTTAATGAAATATTGCACCAACCGACGATTATCCGTGTGTGCACTATGCAAGTGCACCCAAGGATAACCCCCGGTTGGTGTAGGACTATTGCAGGATATGGAAAAAAAAATTTGGACTATGGGTTTGGGTGGCTAAAGTGGACTGGTTACCAAGAACTATGACCCTTTGCCTGATCAATGTTTATACACGGATAAAATGGCAGGGGGTGCTTTTCTAGACAATTTCAGTAACAGTTTCAGATAGTTTACATGTTACATTTAGGTAGATACCTAGTAATACTCATAAAAAACTTACATCTGACAAGGCATTATGTCTCAATACATATTTTCCATTTTTTACAATGACATTAGTTCGGGTTTTCTTTTCATGTGTGGAACTAGTCACTTGACATTGAATGGCTCCTTTGAACTCATCAACAATCATACGATTCCTGGATAATTGTTCTTGGATCAATATCACTTTTTCTTGACCTGTAAGTTTTTAAATAATAATAAATCCTACTAATATTATAAATGTGAAAGTTTGTGAAGATGTTTGGATGTTTGTTACTCAATCACGCGTAAACTGTTAAACAGATTTGGATAAAAATTGGCACATAGATAGACCATTTTCTGGATTAACACATAGAATACTTTTATCCCAATATTCCCACGGGATCGAAACGTACGCGGGTGAAACCGCGGGGTGCTGCTTTAAATGTTTAAATATTACTTGAAACAGAGCCAGTGATCAAAATAATTTAGGATAACTCATGCCTTCATGGAAAGTTGAGATGCAAAAGTCATAGAAGCTATGTGACCCTCATAGTGACCTAATTTTAATCTTTTTGCTTTAATCTAACATTAAAATCAAGTATATTGTGAAATCATATACCTCTAATGATAAAATAGCCCCCTGGATCATGTGGACATTCATTAAGTTGTGCTAGTTCAAAGTCGGATTTATTTGTTAGTACACAATTTGAAGATCTTAACATCAATGGCATTCTGTAAACAATAAAATGAAACAAACCTTATTAGTTTTACACATAACAATGTAACGACACAATACAATAATAACAGACCACTTGATCATTTTTGAGTGTTTTATATTGTATTATTTTTTTATTATAGACAGCAATATAATAATGAATACGCACCTTCCAATCAACTGTTTATTCTTTATAACCCTTTGATTACCTCTTATATATTCTATGTCAACCGTGATTGGTGCGGAATATGTCATGTCCCTGAGCCTGCACTCATGGGGTGTAGTAGGCTTGGTAACATTGTAACCTTCTTCTAAGTCTGGTGTTCCAACATACGCATTTAAATATTTTATATAAAATAATGGGTCTGCATCACAGAACACTTTTTCATTGGCTTGTACTATTTTCTTTATTTCAACATTGATAAAATAGTTAAAAGAATCAATGTGCTGTTTAACTAAGCCTTTGACTTGTAAAAATGACGGCACTAACTTCCATTTATCCTGAAAATGAATAAACTTGTATGAACTTCTTCCTCTGCATATTGATGTTTCCATTGACATCTATCTATTTATAATATAAAAGGCAAGTATCCCGTCTGACACTTCATAGTGCAGGTGTCATTGCACAGAGAGCATTGTAAAAACTAAAAGATTAACTTTGTTGTTTATATTTTACAAGAGGATGTCTGAACGGTTATATGGTCAGTGTATAAGACTTGGAATAATAATCCCCAACATCTGTTAGGGCTCTTCTAGCACCACAACTTTCAGTATCTTGGATCCTGTTATTGTTACACAATGGGTTATGTGACGGTCTTACATTGGTAGAACTTTGTAGTGGTTTTGTTTTGTTAACAATTTTAACGCCATTTCGACGGACCGGACTGATCATGTGGATTACTGCGATCAGTTAAATGGAAACGTAGCAGTATAAAACATACTGCTCTCACTCATTGTAAACTAACCTCCAGAGTTTTTATAGGATCTCGCGAACCCTTAGAAGAATCCCAATCATTTTGTCTTTTGTTAATCTCTCCCATGATTACAGTTTAAATAGATGTGTACTTATAAACTTCATTAAATTAACTGTGTACGGAAAATAATTTTAATATTTTCTTTCAAACGGCCCAAATAAATTTTTTATAATCACATTTTCTCGTGCCGTAAAGCCACGGACCACATTTTCACATTTCAACACATTTGTTGTTCAGTAAGTTCAGTTGTTGACTTTGACATGACAAAATGACGGCTTGAGTTAGTGTCAATGTCAAATGTCAACCAGCCCTGCGTTTTTTTTTTTAAAGGCTAAGGTCTGAGACCATGCTGCCTAGTCATCAGTTACTATTTTTTTTTAGTCTAACATGACATTAGAATATGGGTGTACACATTCTAATGTATTAGGAGTATTTGGCAGCAAACATGTATCGAATCAAGTTTCCCGCTAAACTTCGCTGAGGTAGCCAAAACTACAATAAAATTCTCAGCTCCATTTTACCGGGATCGCGTCTGTTTCAATGATTACACATATTGTCCAGTTGCGCAGACACTTGAGATACAAAACTACACCAATTTTACATCACAATATCCACTAGGAATCAATTTGCTAATAATTAAAACAGCCAAATAGACTTCACTCGAAGAAATCCCGCCAAAAACTACCACCAGCCCTGCGTTCCGAGTTGGGAAATAATCGATTAGGTTTTTTTTTTTTGGAATTTTATGACCTGGTAACTAGACCTTTAGGTCAAATCTTATTTTAATCGATTTGGGCGTGCTTATCTCCGTTCACCGATTAAATTCAATGTTTCTTGCACCAAGTTCACCCTACCAGATTAATAAAATTATAATCAATCTTAAAAATACCAATAGTGTAGGATATGATGGTATCTCTACTAAAATAATTAAATCAGTAAATGAGGATATATGCCACCACTTGAGTCACATTCTGAACTTGTCGATATCAACGGGAATATTTCCACAAGATCTTAAATTATCCATTATAAAACCTTTATTCAAAAAAGAATGCAAACAGTTAATTGTGAATTATAGGCCTGTTGCACTATTATCAATATTTTCCAAAATTTTCGAAAAATATCTTTATGGCGAACTTAATTCATATCTGGAAAAAAATATGTGCAATAAACAAAAGGGCTTTCGACAAAATAAAACCACGAATGTGGCCATGTATGAATTCATCCAACATGTTATAGGCCACGTTGATAAAACAGTTCCAGCTTGTGCAATTTATTGCGATATGTCACAGGCTTTTGATTATGTAGACCATAATATACTAATATCAGTAAACTTGAAGCATACGGCATAAGAGGCAATATTTTAGATTTAATTAGATCCTATTTAACGAACCGACAACAGATAACAGTAATATCTAAAGTGAATCCTAAAAAAAAAAGAGGAAACATTTAGCTCCGTGAGGAGAAATGTGACATACGGTGTTCCTCAAGGCAGTGTCCTAGGGCCGCAGTTGTTTATTATCTATATCAACGACTTGCCAAAGGCAACGACTCAACCTATGACATTATTTGCTGATGACAGTGCAGTTTCAATTGCATGTAAGGACATTAATAATTATAAATCTGACATAAATAATTCACTGACATCTATAATTTCTTGGCTTGATAATAATAATTTGAAAATAAATTTATCTAAAACAAATATAATGCACTTTGGACAAAGATTTCATAATCCGTTAAATATAAATTTGAGTCATGCTGATTACACTATAAATGAAGTATCTACTGGAAAGAACACATTGACGCACTATGCAAAAAAATCAGTAGTCAAGCATATGCTTTGTACCATCTTGCTCCAACTATCAACACTTATGTCACAGAGCATGTAAATGTGTTACTATCGGCTTATTATGGACTTGTTGAATCTGTCCTAAGATATGGCATTATCTTCTGGGGCAACTCATCAAATAAAGATATGGCGTTTAAAATGCAAAAGCGATGCATACCTGCTATGTTCGGTATCCAAAGTACTGTGAGTTGTAAGCCATTTTTTACAAAGCATAAAATCCTCACACTGCCGTCACTTTATATTTTAGAAATCGCCTTATTTGTAAAAAATAACACCCATTTGTTTCCTCGAATATCGGACCTTGTAATAAGAAATCGCCGCGATAATAGTAAACTTCGTGTTCAGCCAGCTAAGACAGCACTATTGTATAAAAGCGTGGTATGCAGAGCACCGATAATTTACAACAATATCCCTATCTGTGTAAAAAAACTAAATACATACCAGTTTAAGAAAACATTAAACACACAAAAAAATACTGACAGAAAAAGCCTACTATAATGTCTTCTTCTTCTTCTTCTCTTCAATGAATTTTTAAATGATAAATAGCTCATATACTGACTGATTCTATAATATTTATTTTGAACCGCATGAATATGTACCAATTGTTTTTATTTATAATTTAATATTAATGTTAATTGTAGCTTTTTTTTATCTTTTTAGATTATTTAACTTTGTATATTTTAATTTTTTAATGAAATCTTATGGTCTTCCGACCTAATTTGTACACCAGCCATGGTCAAACATGTTGTGCCAAAGAATATCCTATAACACCTATAATAAACATTATACCATGTATATTATCTACACATGTTTTTGCAAATAAATAAATCTTTATCTTTGTAGACGGGCAGCAGTGTTGCCACCTATGACGAGCTTTCAGTTGTTAACTCCATCGACGAACTTGACTCAAGTTGTTCATCTTTGATAACAGGAAAACAGAGTTGCCATGTACAGTCGGCCAAGAAAGTGGTGTACCACCCTAAGGTTGAATATCGCTTGCAGATTCATAGGTGATAAAGATTAGTTTCGCTTGCAGATCGATCTGACAACTTCTATTGCTGTCTTTATCTGATTATTGATAACGACTATTACTGTTTGTAACGTGACAGCTGTTCTTAGTTTGAACTTGATGGAACCAATGACGTCGTAAAATCAACGGCGGGGGTCTGTAGATTTTGATGACAAAATTGTATCTACAAATTCAGAATTGTAATCAACAAGTTACATAAAATTGTAAAGGCACAAGGCGAATCCACAAACCTACAATTTCTGTAAACTTGTAATTACAATATCAATAAAAAACAAGCTAAAAATAGATTTATCCTTTTATTAAATTTCTACAATCAATTTTAAAATACTTATAACAAACAAAAACATAGCATATATAGTAATATTTAGAAGATATTGAAAATTTTTAAAAATTAGAAACGGGTGTAACCGCCGTTGGCCTCTATAACCTCTAAAAGACGAGACCTCATTGAACCAACAAGCCGTGAGCAAATATCGGTTCCCCGCATTTCCTCCCAAATATAATTACAGTGACTAATAAGAGCTTGTTTGGTTCTTTCATTTTGATGCGACCATCGTTGGACCATAAGGCCCCAAAGATTTTCTATCGGGTTGAGGTCCGGCGATCTTGAAGGCCACTGAATTACCCTTACGTCAGTGTGTGAACGAAACCAGGCTCTTACGATCCTCGCATTATGAATTGAACAATTATCTTGAACAAAATCAAATTGTGGCACTTCGTTCTCCGGGTAAACATTACGGACTGTCGGTAGCATTGCATTCTGAAGCACGTCGATATAATTTACAGCCGTCGCTCGAGGAGGTAGAGAACACAATTCTCCTACACCATCCGCACTCATCCAGCCCCAAATATTTACGGAAATTCGACCTGATTCTCTATTTGGGATTACATGATCATCTTTATACCGTGTTGAATTATATCGCCAAAGGTGAAGACGTCCATGCTGACTGGATTTAAACGTTTTTTCATCACAAAACACTGTATTAGACCAATCAAAGTCTAAGTGCTCTCTGGCGAAGTTCAGACGAGCAAGTCTGTGAGCATCCGTCAAATATATTTTCTTGGCGTAATGCCTGTGGTGCAACCCCATGTAATGTAGATGATTCCTTATTGTTTGGGCACTCACATCGAACATCTCCGCAAAATGTTTTGTGGGCTTAAAACCATTGATTTCATATTCCCGTCTCATGAATTCTCTATCGTTATTGGAGAGTGCAGGCCGGCGACCACTTCTTCTGTGATCCAACAAACTTCCCTCCTCTCCTTCACGACGAATCCAAAAGCGGACAGAACGCCTCGATATATTCAAATTCCGGGATATCGCACTGATACTGCTTCCCTCATTAAATTGGGCAATTATTTGTGCTCTTTCGGCAATGGTCAAGTTGGCAGGCATTGAGATGATTTTATATGCAGTTGATTGAAAAATAACACGGAAAATATATTGATTTTTTGCATATATTTGACAAAATGTCAATTGTCAGTTTTCTTTTTCAAATGGAATTCGGTTGTCTATTTAAATAGTTTTTATTACTTTTGTTTGGAAACATTTCAATGGGGAAGGCAACTCAAAGCTAATCGTAGATGGCGCTGCGATATTATGTCCCATATGTCAGATTACTGTATAACTTGTACAAAACAAACACGTATTTTGTTTTATTTTGTTTTGTTATGTGACATATGACGTATGAATACTAAATACATAGGTTTACGTCATGATAATGTTGTCTCTTTCAGTAATATCTTTTTATAACGAACCTTGTTGTAATTTTCGATGACCGGGAAACTAAATCAAAACTGGTACACCACTTTCTTGGCTGACCGTACTAGCACTGCCTAGTTATACCGGGCAAACTGTACTTTTGAATTATCTTTTTTTACTTGGGCAATCCAAATAGGAAAAAGATCAAAAAGATACTGACTGACAGCGGCAGGGTTGCCAACTGTACGAGGTTCCTCGTACACATACGAGATTTGTGGTCTTCCGTACGAGGTACGAGGACACTATCAACCTCGTACAATTATGTACGAGATTTTGATAATTATGGCCATACGAACATTTTGTCAGTTTTGAACCCACAAAAGAAATGTATAGCCGCATGAAAACAGCTATAATATACGGCAAAAAAAAAACGATGACTGTGAAGATGTTTCTGACATAATATTTGGAGAGATGTAAACTAAGTTACCTTGCAAAGTTAAGTAATTATATAGACACATTTAATTTTTTTTTTATTTAACTTGAGTATTAATAAATATTTTTTAATAATACAACACAAAATTATGTTTTATTCAGTAGGAAACTTGCAATAGTTTATTTAATTGAGTAAAAAGTCCTAAATCCAGCAGTTAAATATGCCTTAATATTGGTTTTAGCACGTTTTCTATTTAAAATAAAATGTACGAGGTTTGAAAGTCAAAATACGAGATTTTTAGCTGCATATGTACGAGGGATTTTTCTTTACGGTTGGCAACCCTGGACAGCGGCTGCCTGAAGTGCCTGATTATGTCCGTGTGACTTTTGCTCGCTAAAATAATAAAATTATGATAATCAAGCTCGAAATTCTGGCGGACTACATTGCGAAAGACTATTTCGAGACAAAAAATTTGCATCAATAAATTACTCTTTCATCAGGAAAATGTCCCTCTAAATATAACAAATTTTACAAATCAAGATGGTTTACGAGACCATACCTCGTACAGTTAGAATTCTCCTGTTAGGAGAACCTGGTGTCGGAAAAACATCGCTCATACTTTCCTTAGTAACTGAAGAATTTACTGAACATGTGCCGCCAAAGGCTGAAGAAATCACAATTCCCGCAGACGTTACGCCGGAGCAAGTACCAACCAACATTATCGATATTTGTCGTATGTACATAGTATTACAATACAACCTAAAATAAAATGCTAAATAAATGCACTGTTACGATAAGTATTGTTTGCTTTACAAGCTTTTAACGAGATGCATAAACATGTAGACGCAATTAGTACTTAGAAATTGTATTGCATAATAAATTTCCGTTTTACCTAGAATTCTAGTAAAGCAAAACCACTTTCTTTTTAAAATAAAAATCTTGTTATTAAAACAAGAAAGATGTATTTAATAGTCTTTCTTAGACGGACCCACTGACTCTTGTTTCAAAGCATATTGAATTGTTTTGTGTATCTATTTGACAATTGAATGCAATTTATTATTTAAAGTAAATCCTCTTTGTTTAATCAAGTATAAACACATTCTAGAGTTTATAAACCTAACATATATTAAACCCTTTAGTTGCAGAACAAACACTAGAGCAGGTGGGAGAAGAAATTGAAAGGGCTCATGTAATATGCATAGTTTTCTCAGTGGACAGACAAGAGACACTCAACAAAATAGCATCATATTGGTTACCTTTTGTGAGAGAAAACTGTCCTGATGAGTACAGAAAGCCCGTCATTCTGGTTGGAAACAAGATTGATTTAATTGACTATTCTGTAATTGATGTAAGTTTTATATCATCTTAACAGATTCACTGTCCACAAAGTAGACACAATAGTTAAACAATCAACATGAATCCTATGTGATTCATGGGACAGGGAATGTATACAGTATGTTAACTAACAGAGGGCGTTCCCGTTAACCCGCAATAGTATAGCATCCATACATGCTAAAAAAAATATTACCATTCGAAAATAAAATGTTTATATTTTTTTATATTAAAATTTCACTAAAAATCGTAAATTGTTACTCTATTTATTTAATTAATTCTAATTTATTTAATTAAATAAATTCCGACATTGCTGTCCTTCAAGTACGCGTGTACAGAGTGTTTCTTTAACGTATCAATTTACGATTTTTAGTGAATATTTTAATATAAAAAAAAAATAAAAACATTTTATTTTCGAATGGTAATATTTTTTTTAGCATGTATGGTTGCTATACTATTGCTGGTTAATGGGAACGCCCTCTGTTAGTTAACATACTGTATATAATGTTTTGTTTATATGATTCTGATGACTATTTAATTGAATTAGAGAAATAAACAATACTAATTATCTAAATATTAAAAAAAAAAAACAATACAACTATCTGTGTCTTGCTGCCCACTCGGTGCAGTTAGCACGTGATGTTATTACCTCCGTATTATTTAATTTCTGAACACAACCTGTTTGACAGGTACAAACAGTTTATATGGGATAATAAAATTGTTGCTTTTATTGTTTTCCTTATAACTTTTTCCATATTTTCTCACCTTTTGAACCTGCCTTGGACTTTTACAATATTTCAAAATCAAAATTAGCCAAATTGGTCCAAACATTCTCGAGTTTTAGTGAGACCAACAAACATCATTTCATTTTTATATATATTTTATGAAAATTTATGTTGCAGAATATTTGGGACATTGCAGAAGAATATCCTGAAGTGGACAGGTGTATAGAATGCTCGGCTAAATCTCTTATAAATGTTTCTGAGATGTTCTATAACGCGCAAAAGGCGGTCCTCCATCCAATTAATCCTATTTACAGTATTGAAGATCAAGAGGTAAGTAATTACCTGCTCAGTAATATGTATATATTTGGGTAACCATAGTCAAGAAATTCATCGATTTTTTTTTATAGCTAACAGATACATGCAAAAGAGCTTTAACAAGGATATTCAAGATCTGTGATTTAGATGGTGATGGCCTGCTAGACGACTATGAAGTAACAATGTTTCAACGGAAATGTTTTGATTCACCTTTGCAATTACAGGTAATTTATTGAACATTGTGCAATGGTTTTAGCATCATGCTTTGTTATGTAAATTAATTATGAGGTAACAGACTAGTTACCTACTGTATTCTGAATTTTAATCAGTATTAGTTGTATTTTTGATTGAATAATTAATTTCAGGTTTTAGATGAAGTAAAATCAGTAATTGCTCAAAACATCGCTGGTGGTATAGAAAATGATTGTATAACAATAAAGGGTTTTATTTTCTTACATTGTTTATTTATACAAAGAGGGAGAAATGAAACAACATGGACAGTCCTTCGTAAGTTTGGCTATGAGGAGAGCCTGGAATTAACTCATAATTATTTATATGCTAAGTGAGTATTCTGTTTATCTAGTCTTACATTATTATTTTCTTCTAACGGGTCTATCATATACATATTCAATAATTTTGTTCAGGTGCCATTATGAAATTATTTTCATTTGCAGTATTAAAGTACCTGTAGGCTGTACATCTGAACTATCATACAAAGGCCAGCAGTTTCTAGCACAGTTGTTTGAAAAATACGACAACGACAAAGATGGCATGCTAAATCCCACTGAATTAAAAAATGTATTCTCCTGCTGCCCTAGAATACCATGGCATAATTTGAGATACACTGTACCTACAAATGACAAGGTATCAAGTTTTATTATGTATAATGTTTTTCACTAAGTAAGAATATTCTCTAGGTCTAGTGTATTTAAGACCATAAATATATCAGCTACCTCATCATTTTAAATCGGAGGCCCGAATGTCGATCACCAACACGACAACCAGTTTTAAGGTGTATTGTGTTGTGTTCCCCAATAACTGGGTTGTAGAGGTCAGATATACAATTACTCCATGTAATATACTGGTATTCAGCTGAATTTGGGCAGACTGGAAGCTGACCCCAAAAGAGTTGGTAAAAGGTTAGGTAGATGATCATTTATACTTACTTTACACTTGCCCTTTCATCCTTAGATTACTGTAATCACAAGTTGGTGGGGTGTAATATTGGCAGTGGTGTTTCCGTTGCCCATAATTTCTAACTAACCCATTGTTGTCATTACAGGGATATTTGACTTTACAAGGTTGGATGTGTCGTTGGACTTTAATGACGCTAATGGACTTGCAAAATACTAGTGCTTACTTAGCTTACCTGGGCTTCAATTTTCTAGAAAATGAAACACAAAAAACAGCTATACACAGTAAGTTCAAGAGTAGAGTAATAAGGACATAATATTATCTATTTTTGTTTTGAACTATGACTAGTACAACAGTAACTCATAAATGCTACCGTTTTTTTTTTACAGTAACTCGTGAAAAGAAAGTTGATATTGCCAAGAAACAATCCAGTCGTAATGTTTACCAGTGTCACATCATCGGTCCAAGGTCATGTGGAAAAACGTCTATTTGTAGAAGCTTCCTCGGCATAGCTCATAAGGTTTGAGTTGGATATGTTTCTTGTACAAAAAGTATTATTCTATTGCGAATCTGTACTTATATTAACTTCTTTTCAGAAAATAAAGCCACACGCCAATGAGCGGGGAGACAGCAATACTTCTGAGAATTGTTGTATAAACACTGTGTTGGTGTATGGTCAAGAAAAGTACTTAGTATTAAAAGAAATACCGATAACGCGTGTCTCAGATCCGCTGCAACCGCACGAAGTTAATTGTGATGTTGCTTGTCTCGTTTATGATGTTGCTGCCAGTCGGTCCTTCGAATATATTGCTCGGATATATATTGTAAGTATCATTCAATGTGACAATTTGAACCTAAAAAAAAGATGCATAGGTGGGATAGAATGTGGCTGGCCTGTATTTAAATGTTGCAGTTCATAGCAAAAACCATACCAATGACCCAAATATGTATTTGCTTTGAATTAGATCACCTAGTACCTACCTATGTAAATGTTGCCAATTCGTTTACAGAAATACTTTGCAGAAAGTCATATACCTGTATTAATAGTGGGAACTAAGGGTGATGCGCTGATCGCAAGACAGGAGTACATTCTCCAACCAGATGTGTTCTGCAATAAATACCAACTGCTGCCACCTCAGTTGTTCAACATTAGAGAAAATAAACACGATGTGTTCGTCAAACTCGCTACCATGGCTGCATTTCCGTAAGTAAACACTTATTGTTCAGTACTGCTTTTACAAAAGATGTTGTTACCCTCAATGTAGTTGTGGTTTGCAATAATTTAAACTTGAACTGATCGTGATCATATAAAAAATTCAACAAACTCTTCCTAAATAATAATTGAGGACCTTGCAGCAAAAAGGAGGCAGATCCAAATTTTTAACGACATCGTAACCGTAAAAAAATCGTCGTCAAAAATTTATTTATTTCCCTTAAAAACTTTAGCAAAATATGTAGGTAAATATGTTTATATTATACGTATATTATACCATATAAATCTTAGACATTAGAGTAACCAATCATTTTTAAAAACCTTTTTTCTTGATATTTACCTGACATTTCTTATACTTGGACTTGCCTCCCTTTTGCTGCAAGGTCCTCAATTGCTGGAATTGCGATACTGTTATTTTAATTGTCTTTGTCAGTCAATTTCAAGCAGCTTGGATTTTATTCAGCAAGCACAGGTTAGTGTAAATTGTATCCCAATTATTTTGAAGGCTTCGAAGGTTTTGTTTTAACATCAAACTCCTAATATTTCAGACACTTGAAGCACTTTGCCAGCTTGACGGGCGACAATTCGTCGTGGTGGAAGGCGGGAATTGGAGTCGCCGCTGCCACAGTCGTGGGCTTTGTACTCATTAAGATATTTAGCTTCCAGAAACGTTGATTAGAAGTACTGCAGCTTTTATTTATTGTACATAAATATTGTTATGTATTAAAAATAGTATTGAATTTAAATGCTTGAAAAATTTATTTAAATATAGACCAAAGAAAAACCTTGAAATACAAATAGTATATTTATTTTGTTTTCAGTTGTAAATAAAACATTTGATTGTAGAAACCGCTTTCATTATAAGCCACAGCCAGTGCGATATGAGCACACAATTTAAAATATAAACATACTAGCTGCGCCAGAGCCCGCAGCGTTCCAGTAACTTTCTGGCTGACCACGTCAGTTCAAAGAACTATCAATGTGCAAGCCTAGGACAAAACAAAATGGAACGATCGTACTATTGAAGAGAACTGGTGGCAAGGTTGTATCATCCATCCACCTTACTCATACTCCGTAATATTACCGATGATGATCGCCTGACACTTATTAGGGTTTACGGCTACCTCAAATCTATCACCCGATTTTTTACCAACTAGTGCCTTTTTCTATAATCTGTTCCTGATCACAAAGGTTTAGCACACGTACCCCTGAGATGTCGGTGGCTCTGACCAAAGTTCGTGCCACTTTTCATGGAAGGTCATTGTCTACCCTTTCCACGTGTACACAACGATGAGTTTGCCCAGGATTCCGAGGACTCCTAACCGGCACAATCGTTTCCAATCTCGGCGGAAAAACAATCTTAAGGCTGCACACATTCCCACCTGGTAACGTCCCTTCCACGAAAAGTTCATCTTGTCGACATTTCAAAACACCTTGCTTGACGTCAATCTCGCAATAATTCTTCCTCATAAAGTCAAGGCCCAGGATGCAATCGTCCATTATATCAGCCACGATGACATTAAGCAGGTAGATTCTGTTGCCTAGCTTCAACTCCATCTTCTCTCCATGGACCGGAATGCGCTGACCAGTGGCTGTTACCAAATTAATACGTTCTCGGTTGTATGCGGAGTCCACAAAGAACCGACTTATAAGTTGGGAACTGATGACCGTAGGGGAGACTGGATACGATTGAAACAGGGTACGGTTGAAACAACGCTAATAAGGCTGAGGCTACATTAAGCCGCGACGCGACCTGCGACACATGAGCGATTAAAACAAGTAAATGAATGCTCACGTATATGGCTACACCGTACATCAAATATTACTAGCGATCTTTGATTTCTTTATGCGATAGGAACAACATTACTGAAATCACGGCATCGGCTACATCAAAATGAGCGAAATTGAAGCGAATTTATTAGAAAATTGCTTTTTTTTTTCGCTTGTAATGTAGCCATACCATGTTTTTCTCGTTTCGCTCTTCCAGTCGCATCGCAAATCGCTGCTTAAGGGCGTATTACACTATCCTGAATTTAGGGTGCTAAATGCAGCGCTTTAAAGCGCTGAATTTAGAATCGCAGGATAATGTGTAATAAGCGCTTTAAAGCGCTGCATTTAGCATCCTAAATTCAGGATAGTGTAATAAGCCCATTACTGCTGCCTCAGCCTTACTCGTAAACTATAGCGATGTGTCGAGGGGTACAAGGGAAGAAAGACGCAGCCCGCGAGTCCGGACATGAATCACACTGACGCGCTACACTTCGCGCTCTGTGTACGTTTCCAGGGGGTACCCCTATTATATTTTTTCGACAAAAAGTAAGTATTTTCTAATGTTTTATTTTTCAAATTACTTTGTTTATATTAGCATTTGCATTTTGAGTGATTTTTTGCTTTATTGTTAGATTTTGAAGGTTCGAAAACCTTGATTTGATTTTGTTTATGTTTTGTCTCGACGATATGTTTGTTTTATTAGCGGTTGAGGGGTATGGGGACGGATGAAACAATTACGAGCCCCGATGCAAAATAGTTCCGTTTAGTATGGAAAGTAGTGCAAAGCGTAAAATATAGAAAGTAAATATTGGTAAAATAATTAAGAACGTTTAATAAAAAGTAAACCACAATTTGAGGAACATTTTAAAGTTTATTTTAACATAACTGAAATTCTTTCATGACTTTACATATCATAAAAAAATTAAAAAAATATTCTAAAAAACATAATGCAAAAGTATTCGTCTACCCTTGTCACTCACGCAAAATGGTTGGTCTACCACTTAGTTGCGTCGCCTTTGCTCTCAATGACAGCTTTAATACGAAGAGGCATGGTTGCAACACTTGCAACTAACGCTGCACACTCCTCAGGCGAATTGACTCCCAGACAGCCAAGAGTTTAGCCTTTAAGTCGCTCTTCGATCTTGATGGATTTTTACAGAGAACTTTTTCATTTTCCACCATAGGGTTTCGATCGGCGACAAGTCCGGGCTGTTAGATGGCCATTCGATTGTAGGGATGCTTTTCGCCAGTAGCCACGTCTTTGTTGTCCTTGCGATATGGCAGGAAGCACCATCCTGTTGAAAAATGAAGGAATCTTGATGCTTAAGAGTCTATATTATGATTTTTTGGTGATATTGGGCGATCTGGATATCGGTATCTGTAAGACTTGAGAGTTTGCTATTTGGACACATTAAACTTGGACTTATAATCTTTAAATTTGCAGAAGCGAAAACACGATTGGATAAAAAAATCTCGATAAAAAAAAAATAACGAAAAAACCTCGTTTTGCACTTATTTTGAGTTAGATCTCTGAAACCCTATGGAATTTAATGATGATTTTTAAACTAATAGATAGGTAATAATATTATCTCAAATCGTGCAGAATTATTTTTTTATTTTTCTACTCTTTCTCCTCGTAATTAGCAATCCAGTGATTTGGCGCTTGCGTCATTTTATTCTAAGCGAGCATACTCTCTTTCTGTCTCTTGTTTTGCACGCGGTAGTAATAGCGCTATCCTTTTCAATTTATTCAATCAGTCTGCTACGGCACCTGTTGGAGGACGAACCTATGTTTGGCGACATTACAGAGAGAGGACTATTTTCGACATTTTTATTTTGTTTAGTGGTAAGTATTACCTACTGTAAAAAGGAGTTAAACCCGTTTGGTGTAAACATAATAAATTATTATCATTATTTAGTGTAAATAAAGATGGGCAAAAAGAAAACTCTCGGAAAACACGACACATGGTTGGCGCCACGGAACAGAAAAAACAGTTTGTTCCATGGTTGGCGCAGTGGCTGAGCGATCGACTGCTGCGCTGCGTGTCGCGGGTTCGATTCCCGACCGGACAAATATTTGTATTGCCTACAGGTAGTTGTTCCGGGTCTGGATGTTTGTGTATGTGAATTTAAATGTTTGTAAACGCACCCACGATACAGGAGTAATTCCTAGTGTAGGACAACGTTTTTTAAAAAAAACAAAAACTAAACAAAACGTTTGAGGGAACAACTCCGTATTCTGAACGAAAGAAAGAAAAAAGTAAGTACAGACGCCAGCATGTCAAGCTACTACAATCTGTCAAATTTCTTTAATAGATTTTCAACTTTACCACTGAAGCATAAGGTTCAAAGTTGAATGGGAAAATTTGACAGTTTCGGGTAGCTTGGTGTGCTGGCATCTGTACCTAACTACCGATTTATATAACGGTATCAATTCTTTTATTTCCTTAGCTACTTAGGTATTTCGAATGTCTATTGCCTGGGGAAAAAAAGTAAGTAAATTTTTA
Source organism: Luperina testacea (assembly GCA_927399505.1). Lineage (NCBI taxonomy): Eukaryota > Metazoa > Arthropoda > Insecta > Lepidoptera > Noctuidae > Luperina > Luperina testacea. Next base: position 12,587,162 of record OV656758.1, read on the forward strand.
ATCCCCGTTAATATTTTTTTTACCTGGCTCGTTGGTCTAGCGGTCGCAAGCGCTACTGCTGAGCTGTGAGGTCCTGGGTTCGATTCCCGCACCTCTGCCCACCTCATCGGGCAATACAGGCGTGATGCTTTGTATTTATGTATGTAAATTTTAAATCGCATAATGTAACATAATTGAATCTTTCCCGTACAATGAGAGGTCAGCTTATATACTGGAAATGTATAGCTTCATACGTAGCCGTGTGTACCTACCTATCTACCTATATAATGCGGGTAAAAATACAATAAGTATCAAAATAATATCATCCTAGTTCAATCACTGATATTTTTACTAATCAATATTACTTATTCAAACTGATGAATTTTATTTAAAGAAAAAAAAAATTGCCATGATGGCTTTCTCTTTTTTAGGGTTCCGTAGTCAAAAAGGAACCCTTATAGTTTCGCCATTCCGTCCGCAGTTTAGCTCAGAGGCTCTTAGTACTATTAGAAAACTTATAATTTGGCATGGATATAATATATGTACAGACGCCAGCACATCAAGTTACTACAATCTGTCAGATTTCTTTAATAGATTTTCAACTTTATCACTAAAGCATAAGGTTCAAAGTTGATTGCGAAAATTTTAGTTTCGGGTAGGTTGATGTGCTGGCGTCCGTACATTATTAATCACGCCGACAAAGTGGTAAAATAAAATCTTGAAAAAAAAATTTTTTACGCTATCGGTTTTTTTAGGTACTCGTAAAGTGGGGATGTTTTTGAAGTGAAAACTTCTTTAGCATCGTTGTGATTTGAAATTTTATGTGTTTTTGTGGATCGATGGATGGATGGATCGATGGATCGATGGATCGCCGGATCGCGATGGATCGATGGATCGATGGATTGATGGATCGATGGATTGATGGATCGATGGATCGAAGGATCGAAGCATCGATGGATCGAAAGATCGAAGCATCCATGTATCGACGGATCGAAGCATCGATGTATCGACTGATCGACGGATCGATGGACCGATGGATCGATGGATCGATGGATGGATGGATCGATGGATGGATGGATCGATGGATCGATGGATCGACGGATCGATGGATCGACGTATCGATGGATTGACGGATCGATGGATCGATGGATCGACGGATCGACAGATCGATGGATCGATGGATCGACAGGTCGATGGATCGATGGATCGATGGATCGATCGATGGATCCATGGATCGACGGATGGATGGATCGACGGATCGATGGATGGATGGATGGGTCGATGGATCGACGGATCGATGGATCGACGGATCGGTGGATCGACGAATCGATGGTTCGACGGATCGATGGATCGACAGGTCGATGGATCGATGGATCCATGGATCGACGGATGGATGGATGGATCGACGGATCGATGGATCGATGGATGGATGGATGGATCGATGGATCGACGGATCGACAGATCGATGGATCGACGGATCGATGGATCGATGGATCGACAGGCAATATTGCAGTTCTCGCATTTTTACTGACTTCAAAAAGGAGAATATTCTTTATTTGACGGTTTTTAGGGTTCCGTACAAGTTCTGTCAAATGGCATATTATATGAAAGGGCTTTGGCCATGGGAAAGTATCGGAGCTATTCAAAAATGTACTACTATTTCAGAACATTCATGCATTGCTATTATTGTCTGCTTTATATTTATGTAATAAAATGCATTAATCTTGTAGGTTTCCAGACGAAGAGGACAGGTCAGATAGAAATCAATGAAGAATCAGACGAAAGAAGAATGATAGACTTAATTTTTTTTAAAGAATTAAAAACCTTTTCTATTCCCTCAACAGCCTTTGGTTGCGGTATAAATAATTTGGAGTTGATAGGGGAGAAAAGGTTAGGCTTCTTGGGATAAACTCATTCCCAACTACGGAACCCTTCATTGTGCGTGGTTCGACACGCACTTGGGCGGTTTTTTTTACAAGCCTAAAGATACAAATGGGGAAGAATTATTTTTTTCAATGCACCCCCTCTTGATGGGTATAATTGAATAGGTCTATTTAAACGAGGGTAATATAAATTAATACATCACTTTTTTTCAGTTATACCGTTTGCGAAATATGGCCCGCCAAATTGCCTGCCTTGCAATGCCAGGGGGCGTTGCAAGGCACTGCAGTGCCCCCAGAGATGTGACTTATCTAAGATACAAGTATCTGAAATACAGATACAAGATACAAAATACGTATCTTGTATCTGTATTTCAGATACTTTTTTGAAATGCATTTTGTATCTTGTATTTAAATACCTGTTGTTTGGTATCTTAGTATTTTGTAGATACTATGTTTGCTAAAATACTTTTAATTGGTGATTTTATTGTGACATCTTAGGTGACAATAATTTTAAATATTAACTTTGTCTTAGATGAAACTGAATGCATTATTGAATCTTCAGTCTTTTAGGGCCGAATTGATAGGTGGCGTGGCAATTCTTTCTTTCTACAAAATGTTATTGGCCATGCCCCTTGTCATTTTTAATTATTTCGCATAATAGTCTGTGTTTGAGGGATACAGACACATAAAAGTTCGGTCGGTTGGTCGCAGCTATGAGAAAATTGAGTCTTTTCTTTAAGCCTTGACTTTTTCATAACACTATCTAAAAAAAATAACACAATTTTTGACGGCTGTTTATACAGTATGTGTGTATTGAAATAACGATTAAAACTGCATAAAGAACCAAAAATAACTAAATAATACATAGCGGCTTTTGCACGCGCAACGACGACATGTGATTCATGTTGATTGTTTAACTATTGTGTCTACTTTATGGACAGTGAATCTGTTTTGTTGTATCACGTTTGCGCAATCAACGCGATTTACATGTAAAAAAATAAACTTTCATTAAAAAAAATGTTTTTTTTTTACAAAAGTATTTTATCTATAAAAAGTATTTAAAAGATACGTATTTTATATCTTGTATTTCAGATACCATTACAGAAAGGTATTTGCATCTGGTATCTGAAATACTTAATTTAAAAGTATTTTGCATTTTGTATTCCAGATACTTTATTTAAGGTATCTTGTACATCACTGAGTGCCCCCCACCCTCCCTGCCATTTCTAACCTAGAAACTTCCACGTTGCTATAACTTAGTAAAAACTGTTTTAAAATAATTTCGCGAACAATGTGATTATAACTTTTCGAATAATAAAGATAAAACTGCAAAATAGACAATAGACGTCCTAGTTCAAAGGTTTGCCTTTGCCTTTAGCAAACAATACTCTTTTAATAGCCTTCTATTTATCTTTACATCATAAAAAGTATGTTACAGTCGTTTGTAATTACAGCTACGGAACCCTATATTATGCATGGCCCGACTTGCTTGGTCGATATTTTTATTTATAAGGAAACATTATTTTGTTCTAGGTACATGCATGGTTATGTTATGAGAGAGTTTATTTTTGTTTAGGGAACATTACTTTTTGTTATTACGGTAATACGATATTTGTAATAAGTACATACTTTCGAACGTTGCACGTCGCGAAATTTTTTGAAACCTCTTTGTCTTTTATTTTTTATGGGATTTTTATTGTTATTGTAATGGTATTATATATTCTGAATATACATATTAAATTGTTTAATAAATAAACATTGATGAATATTTACATAACATTTTATTTCATACTAACCTTTTAGGTAAATATATAGATTGAGTACCTACGCGAGGATAGAATAACGGATCAGTCTATATATAGTATCGAGTCCACAAAAAAAAAACACGAGCCTCTAAATTTCGAATCTCGCGCCTCGGGATGGAAGCCCTAGTACCTATTTACCTACTATGTTGGTGGTAGGTATGTCAGTTTGTAGGTCTATGAACAGAGCTTCAAATAATAATTATGTATGTATTGTATACCGACAATGAGCTCGTTTGTTTAGCTGTGTTATCTTTTACACATCGATCCGTCGCCGCGTCGTACCGTGGAAATACTTCCGTGAATTTGAACTTTATTTGAATGACATAATTTTTTACGAATACATTTTTATTGCCATACGAATCAAGTTCAAATTCACGGTCCGTCTCCGGCACAGATCGCTGTTGATCAGCTGGGCGCCGTTCAAACTCGAACTCGACTCACGCAGTCGATCGCGCTTGCTGCGTCGCCGCTCGCCGCCCGCGCCGCGCGCTTTTGCGTATTATAGTAGAGGGGGCGCGGGGTGGCGCGGGCGAGAGGTACGAAATCGCTCGCGTTGGGCTGCATAGGCGCCGTCTTAAGTGACGGAATAGAGGTCAGCAAATTCTCTTCCAAAAGGTTTTGATACCTTGCAGCATTGATAGAACCATCCACAAACTGCATACCACCAACACCTTGTGCAGACATGCAGCCCTATATACGGTTCAAATATCATTTATTTCTCAAAGATTTACAAATAATCACTTAATGAGAAACAAAGTTTTAACATGCAGGTAATTGTTAAAATAGTCCAGAGCGCACGTCGTGCAGTTAAGAAGTACATAATTAGTTACTTTAATAAATTTAGTGAGTGGGTACATCATAATAAGTTACTCGAACGCGCGCGTCGTTGTAAACATCGAGCGCGCTATTTGTTATCAGCACTGTTGTAAAGCACCATGCACACTATACAATACCAGACAATATAATATTCTATTTATTTATGTTGAAGCTGTCGAAGATGTGTTTCTTTAACATTTTTTTAAAATATAAAATTGATTTAGTTTGATCTTTAATGTTTTTTGGTAATGAATTATATAGTTGTACTCCTTCATATTTAATATGTTTCTTTCCGTGATTTGTTCTAGGTTTGTGTAATAGTACCTACTAAGTCATTTGCCCGACGTGATGATCGTGTTTGCACTTCATTGTACCTTTTATATGTAATTTCTGTGTGTACTTCTTTTGTTAGGATTTTTCTTATTAATACGCAGGTGTTATATTGATAGGTCTTAATGATGTTAAAAAGCTTGGTGTCGTTATAGATTTTGTTTGTGGGTGTTAAATAGGGATATTGAAAGAGGGCTTTAATAATTTTATTTTGGGCGATTTGGAGTTTGTGTAAGTTTGTTTTTGTTGTCGATCCCCAGACCTCAATTAGGTATTCAATGTGCGGCTTCACTAATGAGTTGTACACAGTATACTTAACGTTTAATGGTAGACATCTAGCTATTCCACGTAACGCTCCTGTAAGACTTGACAACTTGGAACAAATCCTTTTAATGTGTGGTTGCCATGTCAAGTGACTGTCAAGTGTAAGGCCCAGATACTTCTCTGTGTTTACTTTATTAAGGACATCTCCATTTATTGACAAAGGTTTGTGATTGTGAATTTTTTTGTTTTTGGCCGAGAAAATGATGTAGTTCGTTTTGGATGTATTTATTGTCAACAGATTGTCCAAGAACCACCTCTCTAAGATAACTAGGTCATCCTGCGCGTCTTGTATAATTGTCTCTATGGAGTTGCCGAAGTAAAACAGACAAGTGTCATCAGCATAGAGCGTTATATCTCCTTTTAATCCTAATGTGTGTATATTGTTGATATAGATAAGGAACAAAAGAGGACCGAGTATTGATCCTTGAGGCACACCACATTTTATCAAGTTTGAACTACTGATATTATCTCCTATTTTAACAACTTGCAAACGGTTTTCAGGGTAAGACTCGAACATTCTGAAAGAACTTCCTGTTATTTTGATAGATGCTAATTTTTGTAGAAGTAGATTGTGACTGACGGTATCGAAAGCCTTTTTAGGGTTCCGTAGTCAACTAGGAACCCTTATAGTTTCGCCATGTCTGTCTGTCCGTCCTCGCTTAATCTCTGTGACCGTTAGCACTAGAAAGCTGAAATTTGGTACCAATATGTATATCAATCACGCCGACAAAGTGCTAAAATAAAAATTGGAAAAAAATGTTTTATTAGGGTAGCCCCCCTATATGTAAAGTGGGAAGTGATTTTTTTTTTTAATTTCCACCCTAACGTGTGATATATTGTTGGAAAGGTATTTAAAAATGAATAGGGGTTTACCGAAATAATTTTTTGATAATGTCAATAATTTCGGAAATAATCGCTCCAAAAGTAAAAAACAATGTGTGTCCCCCCCCTCTAACTTTTGAACCATAAGTTTAGAAAATATGAAAAAAATCTGAAAAGTAGAACTTTATAAGGACTTTCTAGGAAAATTATTTTGAACTTGATGGAAACAACAGTTTTTGTACAAAAAAGACAAAAGTTGTACAAAATAATTTCTGGACTAAGTTTGTAGTATAATCGTATATGCAAGCATTTTTTTAACTTCGTTTACATATTTTATTATCCTGAACGTATCTTTTTTCAAACAAAAACAAAAAAGAATTATTAAAATCGAATCCCAATATTTTAAGATCTATGATCGACTACGATTATTACGCGAACATAATGGATACCCACTTTTAAACTTATAAGTGGGAACACTTATTGTGACGGACGGGAAACTACGGAACCCTACACTGAGCGTGGCCCGACACGCTCTTGGCCGGTTTTTAAGTCTATAAAGACTCTCAGACCAATTTGCTTTTGATCAATTTTAATCCTTAGTTTCGTGATCAAATCAGTTGCAGCAGCTAGTGCATTTGCCTTTGGTCTAAAACCATATTGCCGTTCAAAAAGAAAACCGAAAGATTCGAGATAATCCATAAGTCTAGAGTGAATTAATTTTTCCAATATTTTTGAGAACACTGGTAACACCGAAATGGGTCTGTAATTTCCCGGGTCTGATTTAGAACCTGACTTAAAAATGGGAGTTACTTTCGCGATTTTAAGTGTTTCTGGAAAATGGCCTTCGAGTAAACATTTATTCATGCATTGCACTAAACATGGTAGTATTAGTTTTTTTATACCTATGTTTAATTGCTTTGACACTGATGCCGTCAATGCCAGCACTGGTGTTTGATATCATAAGAGACGCCGGAAACTTCACTTTGCGTTTGAGACAATCAGTATGAAATGCCACATTTTTGTTCCGAATCACTTTTTTCCTTTCATCGCTGACTGTCACTTCAAATTTGGACTCTTCACTCCAAATGATACTGCTCCACTGACCGGAAGTCCAATTTAAATAATCACGAGCAAACTTCAACCTCTTTTTCTTTTGTATAGCAGTCAACAATGGTTTCTCCTTAGCGGTGTAAAATCCGTAACCCATCGTGAGTTCTCCAGCTCGAGCACGCCGATTATTTTTGATAATTTTCTTCAGGATTCTGTTTTCTACTGCACTTGCGTTGCGTGGTCGACCAGTTTTCTTCAAACAAGAAGTCGTTCTATTCTTTTTATATTGCTGAATGATAGATGGGACTGTAGACCTGGGAAGTATCAAGTCTTTGGATATTTGGTAACTTGATTTGCCAGCATAGACCCCACAAACTATTCGCTTTCGAAGCTCTTCACACACGGGTTTGCCACGACCCATTGTTATTTGGAAACTAATGAAAAAAAAACTGAAATTTTCAGAATTTATACTGTCTCACCTGACAAATGACACATAATTACTTTTACAAATTTAAATTATGCAACATTATTATTGTACAAAGAAGGAATAATCTTATTTAACTCACCGATAGACGGACTCTTTTGCATCGATTAACAATTAGACGAACTATTTTGCTTATAACTTTTTCGAATTTAAAACAGGATATGTATAAATTCAAAAAGCTAAAATAGTTTATTGGTTCATAATTAAAAAGTGGCTTATGTAACGCGACATGGTAATAGTAGAACAGCTTAATAATTTATATAGATATACAAAAATAATGAAGTTAGAAAAAAATCTCACACTATACGAACTATTTTGCATCGGGGCTCGTAAATGTTTTTGGAGCGGAATATAAATAGACCAATTACTTTCATGGAAATTCACGCTCTTATGTATAGATTGAGAAGCCACATTAAGTCTTGTATATTCTTGAATATCAACAGTACTGGACTCGGATTTTTAGTAAACACTATACACAATTACTACTAAATGATACATAATTTTCAAAAATTATTCATTAATACTTTCCGTGTTCCAGATGGCTCCTCTACGTTTGGATTGAGGAGCCACTTTTACATTGGTATAACTTTGGATATATTTTACTACAAATTTCAGAATTTGGCCTTTTAAAATCGTGAAGTGGCTCCTCAATCCAAACGGACATAAATATTTAATCAGTTTTTATTTATATTTGTAAAATTGTAAATCAAACTGAAAATAACGCGTATAAAACTCATTCATCGATATGACGATACCCTCATCACTATTTACTGTATATTTTGTTATACATTTATAGCTTGGCGCCTGGCGAGGCATCGCGTTCTGTGTACGTTGGCGCTAAGAAGGTTAAACTGGACAGCGGAACATTTCTCAATTCTCCATATCCCAGTTGGTATTTGGACGATGGAAACATGTAATTTTCCCCATAGACCAATTGGTCAAATTTCAATTGATCCATGAGCAACCAATTGAGCACCGACGATGTATACCATGTTTACGCAAATAAATTTAAAGGAATTCATCGTGTTATAAAGCATTAGTCGAGCGAGTCGCTAATTGATCCTGTGGTCTGTCGTATTTCATCCAACCTGATTTGATACGGTGCGTAGTCTCTATCACTTTGCCATCACCGTGGAAAAGTGATCCGAGATAGCGGAAGTCGAAGCATGTCGGAGAGATTCGGAACAAAAAATACCAATATGCTATAATAACTTATTTAATGAATGTATGCCAAGTTTCAAAATACATAATACTATCCTTACACACTTTGTAAGACAAAACTTGCATATGCAAGAAGAAAGGTTTTTACATGTCCTTAATCTTACCTAGTTCAATTCAAGTGAATAAAATCTCATACCTATACAACATTATTTTCTATTTGATTGACTTACAGCTTTACAGCAGGTTGAATATCTTCATCACACTTGTATGTTTAGTTTGTAGAATATTGAAACAGTTTTCTCAAACTAACCTTAACCTCTCGAATGTCTTATGTTACACAGTGCGACATAAGAACAATTAACTTCTATTGTGTCTGCTCATTAGTCAATCAAAGGGTTAATACCACAGAACCGTGTTTATCAGATATTTAGGCTAAGCAACTGATTTAAACGGGTTTTTTGATAAATTAACATTTTATTATAAGCATTCATATGAGTAGATCATTGTATACTTTACTGTTGAAATCTCAAAGGTTTTATCGTTCTATGAATTTAAGACAACTTTCAAATACAAAACAAACTTATTAAATATAAAAAAAAAAAACTAATACGGTCTCTGGCGATCCCTGCCCCTGAAACAAAGAAAACAAAGATGAATTAATACAGTTTAGGGTTCCGTAGCCAAACGGAAAAAACGAAACCCTTCCAATTTCGTCATGTCAGACAGTCCAAATGTGACACAGCCATTTTGCTCAGAGACTATTAGTATATGGGGGTAGGCAGAAACTACTGAACGCCACCTGCTACGATCCTTACATACTCCTTTTGCGTTGTTTAAGTTCATACATCTGCGGGGCAATTGCAGCACCAGCACCTAATTGCGTAACACACTAACAGTAGCATTGGCTTTCATTTTGACAGTTCAACAACATTCATTACGTTATTTACGTTGCTGAACACACAAATTTACGAACATATGAAGCACGGATTAGCAATATCCTTCAAAATGATTCAGATTGTGATTGATAGTGTGTTACTCTGAGTGCTGGTTATATACGCACGTCGGTTACGAGCACGACGTACCTGACCTTTCTGAAGAACATCACCAATAAGGTTAAAAATATCCCTACTATACATATATCCTCCTAGGGCGTCCCACTCACAACTGCCTTGTATAGTAATTACTGCAGCGGTCGACAAAAAAAACATTGATGGTTCGTCCATCAATGCCTGGTTGCGGCCTTGTAGAGTACTTTTAGAGAAAAGTACTCTACAAGGCCGCAACTACTAGAGAGTAAGGTGCGGAAATTTAAACTAAGTAGTACAGACGCCAGCACATCAAGCTACTACATTCTGTCAAATTTTTTTAATAGATTTTAAACTTTATTCCTAAAGTATGCTTAAGGTTCAATGATGATTGGAGAAATTTAACAGTTACGGGTAGCTTGATGTGCTGGAGTCTGTACCTATGAAGAATATTTTACTTGAAAAAATTATAAATTCCACAATCAATGACGAACAACAATATTTTTCACGTGGTTTCTGTCTTTCTTAAAACTTCTAATAGGCATACTCTAAATATTTGTCACTACATCTTTTAAACCGAACCGTTGCTATACCACATCATTCCTCAACCTATCATTCAAAGTCACACCACACACACACAACTTCTCACACGCTTCACAAGGAAAGCATTTCCACAGCATTTATTCTACCTACTATCCGTTACTACCGTGCTTTCCTAGGCCCCTGCCTAACCCCTTGGTTATGCATGCATAAGCGTTGCACCAGCACACCATTGTGAACAGCCAGTCGAACCTTACAAAAATCTAAAATCAACTACATAATTAATTTGAATTTTGATGTTTTTAGCTTGACCTAAAAACATCGATTATTCTACAATTAAAACGTTAAAATTCATAACGTTATTTCCTTTCTATTAACTAGCTTTTCTAATATCATCTCGCAAAAAATACTTGTCAGTGGTTTCATCTAACATTTAACCAATAGACATAAAGCTGCCATTGGGCAGCGAAAAGTTCATTCAATGGTGCGTCTGTGTGTCCAGCACTTACCGACGTGTGCACATTCATACTAATCTCGCACACATAGCCGAATTATTCATGTCACAAGAAAAAAAGAATCTTTCCACAAACTGATTTGTAGTCCGATTAATTCACAAATCGAGCAGAAAGGTGCTCGCGCATACCGCCAATGCTAGTTTATCATTAAATAAATATCAATAATGATAGTTACCCTCCGTCGCTCCTCATCGCGCCGCCTCCACTGCCGCGGTCGCTGCCACCGCCGCTGCTACCGTAGCTGCGTCGGTCGCCGCCGCGGTCTCCGCCGCGATCCCCGCGCCCGCCGCCACCGCCCCAGCCGCCGCCGCCCCGGCCGCCGCCGCCGCGCCCTCCGCGGCCCGGCGGGCCCCCACCGCCGCCGCGCCCGTTTCCACCTGAGGGTGGCCCACCAGCCCCACCACCTGCGCCTTCCGGTTTCTCCTCGTTACATCTATTGCAAGCTTTTCTCCAGGAAAAGTTTGTGTTTCCGCAACTCGGATTAGGACATCTCCAATCCCCAGCTCGATTGCCGGATGGCGGGCCGCCGCCGCCACCACCGCCGCCGCCGCCACCGGCGCCGCCGCCGAGCGCGCCGCCGCCCCCGCGTGGGGCTCCGCCGCCGCCACCCCCGCGCGGGCCTCCGCCACCGCCGCCTCCCCCGCGACCTCCGCGGAAGCCACCGCCACCGCCTCCCTTATTTCCGCCCCAAGTGTTTTGTCGTTGAGCGAGGGACACTTTAATAGTAGCTCCATTGAAATCTTTTCCGTCGAACCACTGAATAGCAGAGGATGCGGCGTTAGAGTCTTCATAAGTCACGGTAGCTTCTCCTTTTGGCTGCCCAGATACTTTATCCTTATACATCCATACTTTTGGTCTTTGAGTCTTCTTGTCGGTCTGTAGCAACATAATCAATACTTTAAGAAACTGAAGAAGAAAAGTAACTACTAAACTGAATAAGACAAAGTTTCCTTTTAACTACACTACAAACTGCACATCGTCAAACTAGCAAAACAAAGGAGAATGGGTAAGACCGTACCCAGACACAAAGTTAATTGTAGCATTATGATGTGCATAATGCTACAATTAACTTACATTTTCGAGTGCATACAACCCGAATCTCTTCAAAGTAAGAGTGAACAGGCTTCTTCTGAGTAAGCTCACTCCAGCGTAGACTTTGTCTCTGTCATCCATCACTGACATAGACTAGAGTCAAGAGCAAACCCATTTCAAATAAAAAAATAATGAACTATGTTGATCTTCATTGCCCGCCTTCATGGAGTAGTTTAATCAATTCTAAGACAGCATATTATCTGAATTCACTTGGAGACAAAAGTTATGAGAAGAAATTAAATTCATTTAGTAAAAGGAAATATTTAACTTATCCTTTCAAAACTTATTGGCCTGCTTATGATGGACACTTTTTGAAACCTGAAAATGAACCTTTAAAAACTTTTTGCGCTTCTAATGATGCACTTTTTTAAATAATTGAGCCTCTTTTTAACACTGTAATTATTTGAGGTTCACAAAAGAAAGCATGTATTTAATCAAACCGCATGTTTTTAATTCTCATTTTGCGCTGCTAAAACTACACTGGTCATCAAAAAAATCGGCCCACCTGCGTTTTTGCCGCAAATCACGTTTTTCTTAAGCAAAACCAAACAAAACGTTTTAGTACTGAAATGTTTTATTTAACTTGTTTATTTACTCCAATTTAATCACAGTTACAACATCCAAATGATTTTTTGAAAGTCATTTTCATTTAAAAACCAAAATCTTTAATTTCACACGATTTTTTGTTTAATTTTAAATAAGCTCTAGTTTTTATGTACTGAATGTTATGTACACAATTGTTGCAATTTAATATTGCGTATTCCCTCCTCTTGCTCGAATGACAGCTTGCATTCGCGGTTTTAGTGACCTTATCAAGATTTTGATGGTCTCTTGAGGGATTCGGTTCCATTCTTCCCTAATGGCGGTTTCAAGGTCTCCTAATGTTGTAGGGACTGGATTACGGGCTCTAACCTTTTGTTTTAGGGTGTCCCACATGTGCTCTATAGGGTTGAGATCAGGGCTTCTTGCTGGCCACGACATAACCCGAATGCCGACCTCTTCAAGGTAATCGGTGGTGATGCGCGCTACGTGTGGTCGAGCGTTATCATGCATTAATTCGAAATTCTCTCCAATATAGCCGGCATATGGCACCACATGATCTTCTAAGATCTCTGTGATGTAGCGTGCTGCAGTTAAAGCACCTCTTTGTATGAAAACCAGCTCAGTGCGTCCAGTCAAAGATATCCCAGCCCAAAACATTAAAGAGCCCCCACCATAACTGACAGTTTCTCTTATGCAACACTGGGTATAACGTTCACCAGGTCGTCGCATGACATTACGGCGTCCGTCAGAACCGTATAAAGTCATTCGACTCTCATCACTAAAAAGAACTGACTCCCATTGGCCTATAGTCCAGTTGATGTGGTTACGCGCAAATTGAAGTCTGGCTTGTCGATGAGCTGTGGTCAATTGTGGTCCTGTTGCTGGCTTGTGAGGTCTTAAATTCTGCTCCCGAAGTCTCCTTCTCACAGTACTGTCACTTATAGCCACACCTCCATCTTCACGTAAGCGTCGCTGGAGATCAACACCAGATAGGTGTCGATTTCGTAGAGCTGTTACCACTATAAAGCGGTCATCCCTTTGAGTTGTCACCCTATGTCTTCCAGATCCAGATCTTCTTCGATACTGCCCAGTCTCCAGAAACCTTTGGTAAACTCGCCGCACTGCAGAACGGCTCAGATTTAACCTCCTGGCCACGACACGTTGACTTAAGCCTTGTTGCAGCAAAGCCACAACTTGGGCTGCCTCAGCTTCAGTAGTGTCCATTATTTTCAGACAAATTAATCAAAACTACAGCCTCAGGAAATAAACTTAACGTATTAACAAGAAATCCCTACAAAAGTCTGTGTCGGACTGAAAGAAGGGTTCGATTGTTCCACTGATTGTTCCGACGTAAAACAACGAAATCAGCACTCGACAGGATTTCTGTATACAAAATTGTTAAGTACCCTAGAGTGCAATAAGATTTATGACAAACAAGATGTCAAACATCATATCGGACCCTCAAAACAAAAAACAAATGTTTGAAACAGCTTATCGATGAAACAATCGATAAATTTTGAACAAAAAATGGGTGGGTCGATTTTTTTGATGACCAGTGTATTATTGAATACTACTCTAATATAATGATTGCGCCTATTTTTTGTGAACCTCAAATAATTCCTATTTTGGGGTCCTAAAAATACTGAATAGCACAGTAACTGCGACCAACTTGGATGTAGCGCTCGCTCGGCTTGCGCGGTTGGTCACAGTTCCCACATCAATTAACCCGTTTGTTCGGGGTACTCTAGCAAAATGGTGACATAAACTTGCTGATGAACTAGAGACCCATCTCATTTCTGAGCCACGTATACAAGCTGGTTACGAACCGTCACGTCAGGAGACTTCACAAGTTTTAGCCACCAGAACAAACCGCTTTTCGAAAAGGCTTCACTACCGTAGACCACATCCATACTGTTCGGCAAATTGTGCAGAAGACCGAAGAGTACAACCAGCTGCTGTGTATGGCATTTGTGGACTACGAGAAAGCCTTCGACTCCATCGTAATATGGGCCGTTCTGGCCTCTTTGCAACGATGACGAAGTGACTGGCGATACATGGAAGTGTTGAGGTTTGTATGACGCTGCCACGACGACTGTCCAGATCCAGGATATGAAAACCAACCCCATCCAACAACTCTAGACAGTGAGACTGGTGATATCCTCGAAACTGTTCACAAATGCGTTAGAGGACGTTTTTAAGACGCTGGACTGGACTAGACAGGGTATCAACGTGATCGTGGAGTACATCTCACAATTCGTTTTGGCGATGACATCGCCATAACGGCAGAGACGCTGGAACAGTTAAACTAGATACTGCATAGCCTAAATGGAGCCTCTCGGCGGGTTAGCTTCGGCATTGTATAATTCGCACGCCTTGCCGAATCCAAACCACATCGAAGGTTCGTTTCTCTAAGTTGTGAAGGAGTATGCCACCAGCTTGCAGAGTAAGCAAGCTGAAGTGGCAGTGGACTGGCCATGTTTGTCGAAGGACCGATGGCCGGTGGAGTAGACGAGTCCTGGAGTGGAGACCCCGTATCAGCCAGCGTAGTGTGGGACGCCCCCCAGCTAGATGGACAGACCCTCAAAAAGGTGGCTGGGACAGCCTGGATGCGGAAGGCGGAGGATAGGGTGTTATGTAGGGAGAGGCCTATGTCCAGCAGTGGACTGCGATAGGCTGACATTATTAATTGACCCTAGCTTAGTTACTATCACCAACTGTGACAAAAGGCCAGAATTACAGAAAGTTAAAAGGAAACTCAATATTTTTTTAAAGTGCATTATTGGAAGCGCAAAAAGTTATTGGAGGTTCATTAGTTGCAAAAAGGGTCAATCATCAGGAGGTCAATAAGTTTTTAGAGGATAAGTTAAATATTTCCCTTTATAAAATCAATCTTACTTCCTCAAATATCTTTTTTCTCCAAGTGAATTCAGACATGCTTTCTTATGATTAATTAAACTATTCCCTGAGCGCATAAAAGATACGACATAGTTTATATTGGTACAGTCAATAGTTTTTTGGGTACGGGGCCCATACAGAATTACCTTGTCCTTTGATATAAAAAAATACAAGTACGTACTGGGTTTTTAGAAAATCGAACTCTAAAGAGACAGAATAAAGGGATTTATTAACTGTCCGTACGTTTCTCGTAAATAAAATAGTACTGCGAAAATACAACACAATTTAAAATATCTAATTTTGAATAATCTGTTCCTAATGTTTCTTTAGCAAAGTGTCATTAGAGTTAGGCTGTACATACATACTGCATTAATTTATTGAAATAGCAACACCATGTCACAAGAGGGAATAATGGCTCTTTTCTAAAATATATTATGTTAAACAAAACATACCTTAATAATACCGATAGATCCAAAGTGTTGACATAACTCATCTTCTGTAGTATTTGTATTCATGCCTTGGATAAAGATAGTGTCTTCTTGGGTTACCATATCACCCCCACCCCCACTCCCACCCCGGTCTCCGCCGAACCCACCGCCACCACCTGCAGATGAACATTTATTTAGTTACTGCTATCCCAAAGTATATTACACACTGCCTGCGAACACCTATTTTTGTTTTACCCATCCAATATGCCTTGAAAGTAATTAAGATTTTTATTGGAAGTAACCCAGTGTTATTATAACACTATTTACCACAGCGTGAAATTTATTTTAGAAGTAGGTATATTTGATGAATACAATGCAGTTTTTTTTTTCCAATTTCACCGATTACCAAAAGCAAACACTCTCTGTAACTGTTGATACAACCAAAATTTGAGCCTTTTATCAAAATATATCAAAAAGTACGGAATCACCTAAGATTATTGTATTTCCTTAGTTGCAAAATAATATAAGGTGTCTGGTCCGAGAATGTCGCAATAGCACATACTAACAGTACTTGCCATTAGTATGGCACATCGGTAACACGACAAAGACTGGTAGCGTTTTGTACAGCATTGGGTCTGTGGCATATTGCACTGTTACCGTCTTATACCTAGAGACGTGAGAATCCTTTATATCAATTATGAATTGCAATAAAACTCATAGCAGAAATCGATGGTTGTTAACTGCCCTACATAATAATTATTTAAATATATGCGAATAAACCTTAGTTGTGAAGTGTAGTGAGAGAAGCGCGGCACACTTTGTCGCGTCAACGATGGACAAAGATATCGCTATACGAAACCAAGTTTAATCGCGTGTCACTTTCTTGTTTCCGATGTACCATATTTTTGGTCAAGTACAGTACTATTGTTATTAACCACTGCAGATTCTATTTTATGTAACAATTTCCAATAACACATTCAATTAAATTTCAATTAGGGCTGCCAAAACGATATACATGTTTCTGGTATTACCATAAAACTTACATTAGTAATACGCAAAACTTATCATAATAACACCAGTTGTGTTTACATTACACAACAACCAATACACCTTTCATGAAAGAACATAACGGGATGTTGGGTTGGAACCAAAACTCGTGCCATATAAATGACAATGACGGACCTTCTTGGATACGAATAGGAATATATCCGCCATAGCGTGCGTTGAGCCACCTATTTAACACACCTTAACCGGGGGAAATTATCAGCAACCTCGCGCAGTCCTTACACCACACCCCTATAGATTTTGATTTACTTATTTTGTTTCTCTGAGTGTGATGGCAACAGGAAGCTTAAGCTAGTGTTAAAAATGTTAATACAAATATTACAATGCATGTAACACCGCAAATACTTTCATTGCTTACCCAAAAAATAATACCGACAGAGTACTCAAAGATAGTTTGATGAAACTTTAGTGTTGCTTCAGGATACGAAACCCCTAACTAAAATTAGTTCTTACAGGTACAGTCTCAAAAAGACCCTATACTTCGACACGAATTCATTTGAAATGTACTATTTGTGTTCCATAATACTTTATCAATGTGTAGCTACAATTAGGATCCCAATGTTTCATGTGTTGTGGTTACACATTGATATAATATTATGGAACAAAGATTGTAGACATTAAAAATTAATTCTTGTTGATGTATACATTTTTTGAAACTGATTGTATACGCTAATTCGCCGAGAACCCAGTATGAAATACGCACCCAACCAGGTTTTTTTTTACCAGTGAACCAATAGAATACCAGGTTTGGCAGCCCTTAGATAATTACAAATTAATAAAATGTTAACAGCACCGCTCGCTCATCGCGAGGAGCTTTACCTTTATTATAACCACCCCCCCTGCCGCCGCCACTAAAACAATAAGAACAGCGTTTAGTACACTGGGCAGGCTGGGGACACACTGTACGGCCACGGAGATTGATTCACACCTAGGTACACTTTTAAAGTGACCTTAGTCCATGTGTTGCGTCCTTTTCTTTACCATAACGTTTAATACCTTGATACCTTGAAAACCTTAGAACATTGTTGGATGATGTTAATATTACAATAGTTTTCGACATATTATGCATGCTAGTACACTTTAAATATTTTCAAGAAGAAAGCTTGAAATATATTTTATAAAACAACCTTGAAACTATATGCGCTTATTCATGTTGATACTTTGAAATGCATTATTTTTCAAAATTGTTTTACGCGGACACACCTTTACTTGGAGAATGTAATTAAGACTGGAATGACGGCTTTCCGGTAGTCAAATAGAAGAGAAGTCGCCATTCGGTCCCATTCTCTATGCAAACATGTGTTAACATAATTATATAAAGAAAGCTAATATGCTTCTGATTTTCCGCTAGTAGGGGCTCTTCCTTAATTAACAACAAGTTCATCAATTCATATTCAATGTAGATTGGATATGGATCAATGAACTTTTTGGTACTTAATTTATTACAAGTAATAAATTAAGTACCAAAAAGAAAAATACCATTATTTTGTTGTTTTAATTCTTTTAGCTTTAATAAACGTATATTGTAGATAAATAAATTAATAAAGTTTAATCAACAACATTAGTTGTAATATGTACATTTTTAGTGATGATGACCTGCATCGAGGTCGTTTGTGGTGACACTCAATGATATTAGCTTTCATTACACAATTAATATAATTATGTACACTAAATTTAATTAGATATATGTCACTCTTTAGGATGGTCGAGTCCCATTAGCTTAATTTTAAAATATTTACAGACAGTATTCATGTTATTGCTCAACATAAAATGGTGTTTTATGATTTAAATAGCTAAATGGAACAAAATACTGATAAAATTGTGTACATAATTATTATTAATGCTAATTTAACACCAATAACAATTTTAGATGATACAAAATCAGTACAGCAGCACAATGTAAATTATATTTTCTTTGATAGATAGGAATATGTGGAAAAATATTTTAATGTGAGACATTTTGGCTGTAAATACTGATACATATTATGTTATTTTCATTTCGAAATTAACCCTGACGGCTTTGTAATAATATTAGAATTAAATTCTCAAACAACAAGATGTGCAGTAGAAATGAGTAATTATTATTAAAGGATTTAAATAGCTAAGTTTATATTGCTATAAAAATAGAGACCAGACATATTAAACAATTTATTTTACTTACTTAACTAATTTCTAAGCATCTGAATAAAGACATTCATCATTGTTTTCTTGATATAATAATTATACATTTATTACATTTTAGGATTTAAAGCGTAAGAGCAAGTACAGGTAGAATATTCAACCTATTGTGCGCTTTTATTTTAACTAAAGTGACGATTTTATCGTGATGCCGTGGACGTCCACGATAATCTCGTCACGTTAGAAATTATAAAAGCACACATTAAAGTACAATTTAATTTTTATTTGGTCTCTACCTCACTAAAACATTAAAATATTTTTTACAAAACCTGCCAAGAACGAGTTGGTTACTCACAATTAGAGTTACGTTACGTACCAAAGTACACTGAGCAGTCTATAGAACAGTCACTGGTCTGCCGAAATTCCTGTACTGCACGTAATTAATAAACCTGAGCTAGCTCCTAAACTATACATTTCAATAACGTAGTGTGAGGAAAAATTATCTGCAACTAACCTTACTAACATTTTTATTTGTTAAACATTACATTAGGAATAGTGACCGACCGAAAGTTCGGTTTCGGTTTCGGTTTCGGCCAGTTTCGGCCATATAATCTAGTTTCGGCCTTAGTTTCGGTTTCGGCCAGGAAATGGCCGAAACTTTCGGCCGCGCCGAAACTCGAGTGTTCATGAATTAACGTCCATCGTTCGGCGAACTTCGCGGCTAGCTCGTGCTCGCTCGTCGCGTCGCCGGCCCAGTTCGCCGCCGTCCATCGTTAATCGCATGGAGTTGAGGTTGTGTTTTGCACATACGAGGGCGGTCCCATAATGAATTGGCCTAACTATGAACTAATGAAGGAAATGAAACGAAACCAATTTTATTTTTCAATATTAATCACCATGAATACTACTAACACACTTCTGACATCTGTGAATCAACATCTCTTTATAAAAATAATCACAATTTTTTGCCTCAAAATGACCGAAAACGGCCTGCAACTCTTCATCGCTTGAAAATTTTCTTCCTCTTAAGTCTCGCTTTAAATTTGGAAATAAATAATAGTTGGACGGGGCCATGTCTGGACTGTGAGGTGGATGTTTAATTTCTGTGAACCCGCATTGACGAACTGCATCCTTCGAAACACCAGCGGTATGAACAGGGGCGTTGTCATGGAGCAACAGGACACCTTTAGACAACTTGCCTCTTCGTTTTTCCTTTATCTTGTCTCGTAATTTATATATTAAAGAAGCATTAATATTAGCCGTTCACGACTGTATTACGTTCTTTAAAATCCACCATCAAAATGCCTTGAAAATCCCAAAAGATTGTGCACATCAGTTTTTTAGCCGATTGTTGCACCTTTGCCTTTCTAGGGGGCTTTTCACCCTTATAACGCCATCCTATTGATTCGCGCTTGCTTTGTGGGTCATAATACAAGATCATAGTTTCATCACCAGTCACTAGCCGCTCGATCACAGTCTTTGAATTTTCGCCACAAAGATCCAAAAACTCCGAAGCGCAGCGCACTCTTTCCTGTCTCTGTACCGCTGAAAGAAGTTTCGGCACCCATCTTGCACTCACTTTTTCATGTGAAGATGTTCATGGATCGCACGATGACGTACTTTTAGAGACCCCAAGCCTAGCTGCAATTTCTCTAATCTTCAAACGACGGTCACTCAGAACCTCGTCTTTAATAAGAGCAATCGTTTCGGGAGTGACTTCCACAGGTCGACCGTAGTGGCAAATGTCTTCGACGGTTTCTCTCCCGAGGCGAAACTCTTTCACCCAATTTGTCACTGTGCTATAGGAGGGGCAGACTCCTTATACACGTCATCCAATCGTTCTTTTATTTGGGCAGGGTGTAAACCTTCTTTAAACAAAAACTTTATGACACTTCGATACTCAGTTTTCGACATTTTGAAAAAATACGCGACCCTCGTTATGCTAAACTAAGACCATTTCATGTCGATGCGTGTTTCTTATATTAAGTGCACGATAAACGTACTATTTAATGCAACACAACATGTAGCGACATGTCGCGTAGAACTATATCAGGCCAGTTCATTATGGGACCGACCTCGTAAATGATTAGGTAAGTATTCAACTGTCTTTATGTCTAATATACATTGTATATTCAAATGTGTAAAAAACACACCAGATTTCTGTATACGATAGAAATTTTAAATATGTTTAAGTAAGTTTCGGTTTCGGTTTCGGTTTCGGCCGAAACTAAGAGCAAGGCCGAAAGTTCGGTTTCGGTTTCGGTTTCGGCTGAAAAACCTGTTTCGGTCGGACACTAATTAGGAAGGCGCAATGTTTAACAAATAAAACCGTTTAAAAATAAGTGCCTACTTATGGAGATAAGTAGGCACTTATTTTTAAACGGTTTTATTTAGCTTGCCGTTTGTTATGTATTTATTTGGGTCTAATTTAGGTACTTGAAATTTTACCC
The DNA here is from genome assembly GCA_927399505.1 of Luperina testacea. Lineage (NCBI taxonomy): Eukaryota > Metazoa > Arthropoda > Insecta > Lepidoptera > Noctuidae > Luperina > Luperina testacea. The sequence goes on from OV656758.1 coordinate 12,608,487, forward strand.
CCTTCCTGTTGGCAGATTTATCTGATAATTCGTACACACCTTTAGTTTTGATGACAATACAAATAAATTTAAACAGTATCATTGTAAATCCAAGATGGCCGCCGCTACAAAATATGGCGGATTACGAATTTTTCAGAAGCCCCTCAATATGGGTATCAAATGAAAGGGCTTGACTAGTAGAATCCTGTACACTATGAAAAATTTCAAATCTAAGATGGCCGCCGGCGCAAAATGCCAGATTTCATATTTGTTTCAATATGGGTACTTAATGGGAATTAAATGTGTAAATTTTTAATAATAATTTTATTTAAGTCAGACACAGAGATCCATATTTTAAAATAAGTATTTTTTTTTTTTAAGTTAAGCGGTTTTATTGAAAAAAATGATGAAGATAGTGTACTAAAAGCTAAAAAATAATACGGTAGGTCCTAGGTACCAGTCATCACACCACATTCCTCATAAATCTAGGGCATTGATCAAACAAAAAAATAAATTCGTGAGGCGTAGCGTAACCTGAGTAAATATGTAAATAACAGATGTGAATTATTTGAAATACAAATATTTATTACTTATTTTATTTATTATTGTCATGTCATGTCTATTACGCTGTCGCAAATAGCTATAATTTTCCTATAAAAAATTGCTCAATTAATCACAATAAAATCAAGATTATTGCTCCAGAAACCTAGGAGCTAAGTGTCGAAGGTCGAACGATAATAATTTGCCATTTATGAGCTACTAGCAGCGCCCTACGGTTTCACTCGCATAAGTGTCGATCCCGTGGGAATATCGAAATAAAAAGTATTCTATGTGTTAATCCTGGTTATAAACTATCTGTGTGCCAAATTTCATCCAAATCCGTTTAGCCGTATGTGCGTGAAGAAGTAACAAACATACAAACACACTCACCAACTTTCGCCTTTATACCTAATACTAGCGACCCGCCCCGGCTTCGCACGGAAACATTATTATTATTATACATATAAACCTTCCTCTTGAATCACTCTATCTATTAAAAAAAACCGCATCAAAATCCGTTGCGTAGTTTCAAAGATTTAAGCATACAAAGGGAAAAAGGGACATAGGGACAGATAAAGCGACTTTGTTTTATACTATGTAGTGATTATATTAGTGTAAAGTGTGATTAGCTGTTGCCCGCGCTTTGGTACGCGTGAGGTTCTTGATTTGCTTAATATGAAATTTCGCGGTATACTTTGCTTGCACGATGTTGGATTCTGTGAAGACAATGGTGTTTTTGAAGCCAAGCCAGGGACCGAACGAACCACAGACTGAACTACAGTCAGTCATCAGACAGAAAAAATGTATACTATTTTGCCGCTATACTATTTTCGGTAACACAATCCTCACCAGCCTAGCTTATCTTTCACTAATATAAAAGACCCCAGAGCTTAAGAGTAAACTAGTCGCTAGCTCGAACTCACTGGTGGTCATGGCCAAAAAGCGCGCTGTCTCACCTGACTTCGTGTCTGACAAGGCTAGTATCAGTGATGAGCAGTTAGACGCTAGAGTAAACGCACAACGTCTAGTTCTGACGCACAGAAACACCGTTCCAAACGGATAGGCGCATAAAAAAAATTCGAAAAGTGCTTTGGAAAATCGAGTTTTATGAAAAAACCACTGCATAAATTAATTATATATAAAATTTATTGAACTCTTCGATAACTGAGCTTTGTCGGTACGGACTTGGATTTGAAGATTTTGCAGTTCTTTTATTACTTATTTACACCCAAAGTTACGTTAAAAATAGCAAGAAAATCGAATCTTTGTTGGCTCATAATTTTGTAATGGTTTTTTATTTTACTATTCTGTTTCCGTACAGACACAATTCATAATAATTCAAAACGATATCATGTTTAACTTCAGGTGCACAATGTCAAACAGTGGAGTAATACTCTCCCGAAATTTGTATGGAAAAAATATCGACTAGTGGCACCTTAAGAAGCGAACTTACCGCACTTATATAAAGATTAAATAACGATAGAAGTTTAAAACTTGCATAAGTCTGCGTGACGCCGTTGTGAGCCCAACAAATGGCACAGATGTATCCCTCACACGTTAATTCGCACACACACAGTGCAAGTTCAAAAACAATGGCCACTCTCCTACTATGCTTGGACTAGTCAAAAAATCTAATAAAACGAACTTGATGAGATATATTGTCGTTAATTTGCCTAATGTCTGTTTAAGTACCTGATGAAAGTGTAAAACACTGTTTAGGTTAAATTCTTACTCAATCACTCATGCTAGGAAATTAGTAACACAAACGGAAATTAGGTTACACACAGGTACATTATCTGATCCATTCTCACGTTTTATTTTTATGATGCCAATTGATGCAGTATAACGTTACTCAAGCTTTTTTTTTACTGCTACAAAAGATCGCAAAAATAGACATTTTGCTTATATGTACAATATTTTTCTTTAATTAAAACCATTTGATGAGAGAATCATAGTCGTTTCCTTTACTAACTTTTTATTTATATAATACTTAACTCAGATTATAAAAAAACCATCAATAGACAGAGACCAATTAATTGATAAAGTAGCACCGACACATACATAATCAGCCTATGCTGTTCCCACTGCTGGGACACAGACCTCTCTGTGAGAGTAATGTGTGTAAATCTCAATGTAATGTGGTATAACCCTGGATTAATAGCATAATCCTTATTATCTAGATTTTTCACTTTTCATAGATATATTTGGCTCACCGTTCGAAAGGACCAAGTGTTGCCATACAACTTCAAGATGACTTACATCCAATAACAAGAAGACTACTAAGCTGATAATAATATTTTAGAATACAAATCAGGGTTTGAAATAACGGTATTTTTTGGGAACCAGTACCATTGACTTAGGTGTGATACCAGTACCAGAAGTAGTACCTGTACTATTGGTATTTCTAATCAGTATTGGAACTGTACTGAAACCAAACAAATATTTCCATAAGTTAGATTGAGAAAACAGATATAGTCTGAAAAACGATAGTTAACAGGCATTCGAAAAATAACTAACAATAAGATACAAATACGAGATTTGTGCTATGCAATGGGTACCTGAATTTGGTACCGGTACCCAGGTACCGAAATGGCAAGAATTATTTGGTACAGTTGGTGACACCAACATTGTCTGACCCACCGGCATATCTTGTTAAGCCATTTTAATCATTATCTTCTTGTCGTTACAAGTTGTTGTTGCTTTTAAGTAACACGGCAATACTTACTACCTAATCATTAATTTCGCATATTCTCAACCAGTTATTGTGGCTTCGCGGTTCGAAGCTGGATTGGCGACGAACAACATGTGGGTTCGAAAACACAATCCACCTATTTTCAATTTCTTTTTTAATTTGTTTTCATTTATGATTTCTACAATATTTCTTGCATTATTAAAGAAAACAGGTGGGTAAATAAAAAAAAAACTATAAAACCCACAAATGAGTAGGACGAAGTAAAATTTTATTACTTCGTGGGGAAGATGGATACTAAATTGATCCTAGTACAAAAGTCGTCTACCTATACCTAACAGTAACTAAAGCGCACAAACATTTCTAAAACGTCTGACATAAATCGTGAAATTTATCATTGTTATTAATTAATTTGGTGTAACCAAAGCGTCATGTCGCAACAGACTATACAAATCATTGCCGGCTGGATGTCGTCTATGTGACCTGATGAATTGGTGTTCGACTTAATAGTAGTCAGTATATGGAGACTCTGCGTGACGTCATGATGCTGCCGACTGTGCGAATTGCCTATCCAAATACAGTATTTACTTCGTGCAAGATAACTGCTCCATCCACCGTGCAGGTTTTGTGCAGAATTGGTTAGCTGCTCAAGAAGATGTAACTGTTACTGGCCATCTAAAAGTCCCGATTTGAACCCGATAGAAAACCTATGACGTCAAATGGTTTTAAATTGGGACACATCAAGTGCGAAATAAAACAATTTGGCTGTGATCGTATCATCGACATGGGAGCACATGAGAGGAAAAGATTTGAGTTGGAACATGGTGTGCGGTATGCGTAGCCGCTTACAGCAAATTATAGAAAGAGATGGTGCGCCACTCCGCTACTAACTAATCTAATCTACTTATAAGTTACATAAATGCTCAATTGAATGAATGGTAAACCATTAAAATGTTGCAGATTCTGTGGTGATGTTATTGTTATAAATGGAAATGCATTTTTCTATTTAAATAACATGTTAAATGATAAATGATTTTATTTCTGTAAGTAGGTTTGCACAAACACTTTTACACGTCAATCATAAATTTTTTAAACTAGATGAGGTCGGCGTTTCCTATCTGACTACTCTGAGAAGAAAGGCCGAAACAAACTCAGAGGTCATAGTCTCTTTTAAAGTCCAGACATAATCTTGGTCAAGTTATATAAAGACCATGTAGGTCGATGTCTGAGATGGTCTTTTGAGGAAAGAACCACACAGATTGAGAGGACCTGATCTGTTGATTGACTACATAATTATAGCTATAAATCTGTAAATCATTTTACAAATTAATTAATTTTCTTGCGTTTATACATCATTGTTTTCTCGATAACAAACAACCAAGCATTAGCACGACTTTTAAAATGTTTATAAATGGTTAGGTTTGAATATGATTTATTATAAAATGTATTAATTTATTTTGAACTATGAGCATTTACTTACATAAGTATATTTTAATGAAATAATAAATATTTTCATTACTTGTAATGATTTTGTTTCATTTCTATACAAACTGCCCATTTTAAAAGACATTTCACGACTTTGTTCATTAAGTAAAAAAAGATAATAATTAAAAAGAAAACATTGTCAACAAAAAGCTGTATTTAGGTTATTCCTGGTTTCGAACGATGAGTATCGAACTGCCTTAGTGACCATGTGACCAACTTGACTCTTGTAATATGTTTTGAAATTCGACCTTAGGTGTGATGCTAGACGCAATATTATAAAGAATTTGAATCATATCATATATTTTCATAAAGTTCATTATAGCACAATCACAAGCAGCTATTAAAATGGATCACAGAATTAGCTACTACTACTACTAGACAACTTTAATGTTACTGATGCATGATATTTTTTTTTTTTTATTAATATACCACCGCCTTGGTTATTTTTAATAATTGTGATACTCATTAGCCTATCAACCTTAAAGACAACGATATAATGATTAAAATCGCTTATCAACATAATTTATTGAAATGCTTGCACAGAGTATTCCAAATATTCACAATAAGGTTCAAATTCGCTATCACTCACTACTCGTACGTACTACTACGTACTCTTCCTTACGATTTGTGTAGATCTCTTCAGTATAGTCCATTTGAGCCCAGCTAAACATAATTTATGGGTACATTTTGAAATTTAACCTTAAGTTCTTCTAAAGAAATTATGCCGAGATTATGATCATGCTGCACAACCCTACCAATGTTTAACAGGAATTTTGATTAAGGTTTATTGACTTACATATTTCTTTTCTTGATGTTATGATGATTACTTGTATAAAAGTTAAGGTTAGGATCAGTAAAAATTAATCTCATCCCTGCATACATTCAATAAAATTTTGTATACAAATAAGTATACTAAACTACAATCACTAATGTTGTAGACTACTCTGGACTCATGTGGAAGCCTTATGTTATGTATGATTTAACCAGTATTCAACTTACATAAAATATAAAGCAATGACACTCACCCATAACCGCCATCTCTACTCCCTCCATCTCTATTGTAGCCGCGATCACCTCCTCCAAACCCTCCTCGGTCACCATTGCCACTGCCACCAGAATATCCTTGTCTGTCACGATCTCGGTCTCCACCATAGGTAGAGCTACTGCGATCACCACCTCCATAATAACTGCTTCCACGATCGCTGCTGCTCACATTGTAGCCACCACTACTGCTGTTGCGATCATAGCCACTGCCACCACCCCCACTGCCGCCATAGTTGGAATCAAAGCTTTGACCGTAACTGTTTCCTTGTTGGCCACTTCCATATGAGTTACCACCTGTAAACAAAATATACACAAGTTTCACATAAACTGTCAATAATTGATAACAGCCACAATGCATTCTGGCTCTTCTTATGCCAAAATGCTTGGTACACATCTTTTGGTCTGTAGCTGCTTTCAGTAGGTGTGGCCAGAAATCTAACATCATTTTGTGTTAAAAGTTTAGTTCATGTAAGGAAAATATTATGACTTGAGCAAGAAATAGAAATCGTTCAATAGAGAGGGCCGGCAGCAAGCAGATGTATCATAAATTGAGACTTGATGAGGTTACCTACATAGTATCCGTTTACCTGCCGCATGAGGCTTCAGCGTTGGGATTAACGAGCAAAAACAGAGTAATTATCAAAATAACGTGCAGTTTTTAAAACTTGTCTATAACCCACGAGTTTACGACAAGATTTGGTGACCACTCAAGAAAACAAGAGAAAAGGTAAAACAAGTATCTCACCGGAATTTTGTTGATTCCAATCTTGACTTTGGCCAGAACCATAACTGCTTTGATAACCTTGTCCAGACCCAGAGTAATTGTTGTCACCAGAAGCCATTGCTGGTGGCGGCACAGAATATTGAGCTGAGTATCCGCCGCTGTAATCGCCCGCTGACAAAATAAATTTACAAATAAGCTGTAGCTTCAGAAAATAATAGCAGGAGCAGCAATAGATAAAAATAGCTACTTACGGTCACCCATTTCGAACAAGCAGAAATTTAAAAGAACGCAAAAATCTAAAAATTCTATTCAAGAAAATATACAACGCGGAGATTCGGAGACAAACCACGCCACGCTACAATGGCGCCCGCCGCAGTATTGCCAACAGATAAACTAAACTAGCTCTCCACCGATTCAATTTCGAAAACCACCAGAAAACCACTAACAAAAATCGGCCCTACTCCAAAAACCGCTAAAATTTCCACTAAACCAATTTTTAGTTTTTACGAAAGAAAAAAATAATTAGTTATTTATTAGTAAAAAATGTTCTTTATTATTACGTAATAAAATATTTAAATTCAGTAAATCAACATACAATATTATTAGTAAATCAACAAGTCAAAATGAGGAACATAAAAATTATTTAATAAAAAAACAACTATAAAAAAGTGATATTCTAAAATTCGTCTTCTTCAGATGAATTTTTGTCTGCATCATCGTCGGTTTCACATTTATAATTATGATTCTTTGGTACTGATTTGTTTTATAAATTATAACTTTTATTGGAATTTACCTACACAGTAAAGTAAATACTCCTGAAAATTAAATAAAACAAAAATTATATATTTCGTAACGTTTGAATGGCTTAGTGGTTGAGTGATAGCATTTTCAGTAATTGAAACTGAATTCTACTAAACCACTAGAAAAACCACCAGCCACTAAAAGCAATATTTCGCCACTAAAAGGTAAGGCGAAAGCGCCAGGGTAGCCCGCGAAATCGGGCTTCTGACTATCCATAACGACTGTCAAAGATCCACCCCAACATAGTTGGGAAAGGCTAGGCAGATGATGAGTAAATTAGTCTTATAGTTTCCGCTAGTGCTAATCCTATTTTTATTATACAGGGTGTTTGGAAGCACTCAGCTTCCAAACACCTTTAAAAAAGCAGGGTAGACCACGTAAGTCCAAAAAATGATGATTTCATGTAACAGTTATTCTTTGGACTTACGTGGTCTTAGAGAGTTGTGTTGATGACTTTAATGATTATAATTCTGTAAATACATGTTTGTTACGGCCGCGATTCATATACATATTAATCAACGTACAACTTAATACTGACCAGCAAATTGCAAAAAACCTAAGAAAATTTGAATTTCGCGGGGTACCTTAGCGCTTCCCCCTTAATTCAGTTGGATTTGTTTTTTTAGGCAATGGCCCTGTTGGAGCAAACATATGTAACCTCATGTCTGTCACATTAATTTGTAGACAGGCTGGTTGTGAATTTTAAAATGAGATTGTTTTTAAAATTGACAACTGTTGTTTGGAACAATAAGAAAATTTATTTTGATAGATTTATTATTGTTGTCAACGTGTGTATGTCCATCAAAGTTCGCTTTCTATATCTTTTATCTTTTCTCACATATATATTTGTTTAACACCAAATAAAGGTTTAATTATTCTGCGCTGTGTTTAATTAACTGAAGACACAACAACGAGTTCCAACAAAGGTTATGGGCCCAGAAACCAAATAAACCGAGAAATGATTGAAAACGGCGAAAATCATTCAGCAGTAACTGTAAGTAAGAATGATTCTTTGAGCATGGCGTCAATTGAGAAACTAGATGGTGCCATTAACTATAGTTCATGGAAATTTGTGATGGAATTATATTTAATACACGATGATCTATGGGAGTATACACATACTACGCCCGTTGATGAGATAGGCAAAAAGAGAGATCAAAAAGCAAGGAGTAAAATATGCTTGATGATAAAACCAGAGTGCCTAATTCATGTGCGTCAAGCAAAGACGGCCAAGGAGGCTTGGAAAGCTTTAGAGAAAGCATACGAAGATAAAGGGCTAAATAATCGCTGCAGATTGCTGTCAAAACTAGTTAGTCTCAAACTGGAGCAGTTCACGACTATAAGAGATTATATTTCGGCATTGATGACGACTGCACAAAAACTGTGTGATCTAGGAAAGGAAATAGATGACGAATTATTGGCTGCCCTAATGCTTCAAGGTTTAACAGATAATTTTCAAGCTATGAGATTAGCAATTGAAAATTCAAATATTGAGCTTACTACGGATTATGTGAAAACTAAACTTTACCAAATGGAGGATACACATACAGCGACTACGAGTGCAAACAATCATGCTCTTGTGACAAAGAAAAATACTTTTAAACAAAAACAACAGAAAAAGTTTAAATGTTTCATTTGCAATGGACCACATAAAGCGAAATATTGTCCAGACAATCCAAGCAAGAAGAGAAATGAAGCATCTACAGCTTTGGCGATGTCGACTTCAACTTCAGAAGATTTTTGGATTGTTGACTCGGGAGCTTCTAATCATATGACTTCTAGGCGTGAATGGTTACATGATTTGAAGAAGTATGAAAGGGGAGTGACTGTAGCGTGTGCAAACGGAGAAAGGTTGCAAGGTATTGGAAGTGGCACAGTGGTATGTACGAAACCGAATGTTACAATTAATGCTATGTATGTCCCGAGATTAGCTGCAAACTTACTTAGCGTTAGTGCTGTCACTAAGAAAGATCTTAAGGTAGTATTCTACAAGGGAGGTTTTAACGTAGTAAAGAGTAGTAATTGTGAAATAACTGGCGAACCTTTACTTATAGGTGTAGAGGAAAATGGTGTGTATAAATTAAAGCAAAGCTTAAAGCACACAGCGCTGGCGACTACTATCAGTGGAGATGAGATGGACTTATGGCATAGAAGAATGGGTCACCTTGGAGTACGTAATCTTAAACTATTACGCAATATCATGGCGACAGGGGTGAGTTTTTCTAACAGTTCTAATACACTAGAGTGCGTAGCTTGTCTGAAAGGAAAACAAACCAGACAACCATTCAAGAAAAGCAGTCCAGCAAATAGAGCAGACAGTGTACTTGAGCTAGTACATACTGACGTCTGCGGACCAATGGCTGAAGAGTCATTTAGCGGATTCAAATATTTTGTAACGTTTATAGATGATTATACGCGTAAAACCTTCGTATATCTTCTTAAATGTAAAAGTGAAGTATTTAATAAACTTGAAGAATTCAAAACTTTTGCGGAATTACAGACTGGAAACAAGTTAAAAACTTTACGGTCAGATAATGGCAAAGAATATGTAAATACTCGGATGAATGATTTCATGAAGAAGTACGGAATCAAACATCAATTAACGGTGGAATATACACCTGAACAGAATGGTGTAGCAGAAAGGGCAAACAGAACAATCGTTGAAAAATCTAGGAGCATGATCCAAGAAGCTGGATTAAGCAATAAGTTTTGGGCAGAAGCTGTGAAGACAGCTGTTTTTCTGAAAAAACGATCACCAACGAAAGCTGTTAGGAATAAAACGCCTGAAGAAGCTTGGACTGGAAAGAAACAAAATCTGACATATATCAGAGTTTTCGGATGCAAAGCGTTTATGCACATACCTAAACAAAAACGCACCAAGTGGGATCCGAAGAGCAAAGAGTTGCTTCATATTGGATACTGTGAAGATGCGAAAGCATATCGTTTGTTTGATCCAGAAACCAAGATGGTACATAAAGCAAGAGATGTTGTTTTCTTCGAAAATCAATTTCAACCCATAGAGAGAAGTTCAGAAACAAAGAAAGATGAGATATCTATAGTTTTTGAACACGAAAATCCACCAGTTGTACCAACAAACACTGTGATAGAAAGTGAAGAAGAACTTCAAGAACAGAATGAGACTGTAAGAGAAATAAATACAAATGATTTAGATCAAAATGAAGAATCTAATGGCAATGAAACAGAAAGCTGTGATGAATGGGAATCCCTTGATGAAAGAGACGAAGAGGTACTACAACCAGAGCCGGTACTTCCTAGTGAGAGAAGATATCCATTAAGAGAGAGGAAACCTAAACAATTTCCGGATCACATCACATATCAAGCTATTGAAAGTGTTTTTCCACTGACAGTGGATGAAGCTTTATCACGCATGGATAAAGACAATTGGAGAAAAGCAATTGAGGAGGAGTTAGATGCTCTACAAAAAAACAATACCTGGACACTGGTCAAACCACCAGCGTACCCTTACAACATCGTTGATTCTAAATGGATATTTCGAATCAAAGAAGAGGTGGGCGGATATAGGTATAAGGCACGCCTGGTAGCAAGGGGATATAGTCAAAGGAGAGGCATTGATTACCATGAGACCTTCGCACCAGTTGTGAGACACAGCTCACTCAGAACTTTAATAGCTCTCGCAGCTAAATTGGATCTTCAAATTGATCAGATGGATGTTAAGACTGCATTCCTAAATGGAAACTTAAATGAAGTTGTTTACATGAAACAACCACATGGTTTTGAACAAAAAGGAAAAGAGGACTATGTGTGTCTTCTGAAGAAGTCATTATACGGACTGAAGCAGGCTCCAAGAAGTTGGAACATAAAATTAGATGAGGAACTGAGGAAGCTAAACTTTAAGCGATCCTTAAATGAACCCTGCGTCTACACTAGGACTAGAGGAAAGAACATAATAATCCTGGCTGTCTATGTAGATGACATTCTGCTATTTTGGAACAATTTAACAGAAATGAAGGTAGTGAAGAAAGAGCTTATGTCGAAATTCGATATGAAAGATCTTGGCAAGGCAGAGTTGATGCTTGGTATTCAAATTAAACAAAATTTGAATAGCATAAACCTCAATCAAGAAAAATATATCGAAAAGTTGCTTAGAGAATTTGGCATGGAAGATGCAAAGACAGTTTCAACGCCGGAAGTAACTGGACAAAGGCTAGAGAAGCCTCCATCAGAACACAAGTCAAGAGATGACCTACCATATAGAGCATTAATTGATAGGTTCTCTTATGTATCTTGCTGTGTGCACACGTCCAGATATTGCTCATTCAGTGAACAGTTTGAGTCAGTTTAATAATTCATTTGACGAGAGTCATTGGATTGCAGCAAAACGAGTACTTCGTTATCTCAAGGGCACTAAGAGTCATGGTCTAAAATATTTAAAAGGACAGAATGGACCTCTAGAAGGATATGCAGATGCAGATCATGCTGGAGAGTTTGATAGGAGATCATACTCTGGTTTGGTCTTCATAATGCAAGGTGGCGCAATCAGCTGGGAGAGCAAGAAACAAAGAACAATAGCTCTTAGTACAGCAGAGGCAGAATATGTATCGCTATCAGAAGCTGCAAGAGAAGCAATATTCCTGAGAAGGTTTATAGCCGAAGTAACTGATGGACAGGGCTACAAATTGGATGAAGCCGTGACCATTTTCAGTGATAGTCAGTCTGCCATCGCTATTGCCAAAAACCCAGTACATCACCAACGTACTAAGCATGTAGATGTGAGGTATCATTTTGTGCGTGAGGCAATTGTAAATAATGAGGTGATACTGAAGTATAAGGAGACCACATGCATGGTCGCAGATGGTTTAACGAAACCACTTCCAAGAGAGAAGTTTCAGTGGTGTGTGAGAGGTATGGGTGTGTGTGTTTGATAAACATGTATGGTGTGTGAATGGACACGAGATTAAGGAGGAGTGTTGGAGCAAACATATGTAACCTCATGTCTGTCACATTAATTTGTAGACAGGCTGGTTGTGAATTTTAAAATGAGATTGTTTTTAAAATTGACAACTGTTGTTTGGAACAATAAGAAAATTTATTTTGATAGATTTATTATTGTTGTCAACGTGTGTATGTCCATCAAAGTTCGCTTTCTATATTTTTTATCTTTTCTCACATATATATTTGTTTAACACCAAATAAAGGTTTAATTATTCTGCGCTGTGTTTAATTAACTGAAGACACAACAACGAGTTCCAACAGGCCCAACGATAGCAATCTTCCAGACGTCAGGGAAGGCAAAGAGGGAAGGTTGCTGAGACAATTGAGCTGTTCACAATGTCAGTGATGATTTTCAGTGTATGTGGGAGTGTAAGCAAAAGCATATCAAGGGTCACTCTAATTTTTAAATCAAAAATCTGTAGGCCAATTCTCGTAATTTAAAACGTTCAAAATCTAGTCGCAGTCTCATCTCAGCGACAAACAAATGTCAAAAACTTGTCAAAATGCAAGGAAATTGGAGGTATTTTTGACAGATTGAGACTGAGATCAGACTGTAAACGTTCTTAAAATTACGAGAATTGTCTCTCTGCTGTCAACATTTGTGTGTGGACGTAAAATTTAGAAATTGCCAGCGCGTCGCTGGCAACTAAAGTGGTTGCGTGTGGATCTAGCATAATGATATCTTTGTGAGTAATGAAATGATCAAGAACAAAATTAGTTTTGAATGTACTGACCACAGAGTACAATATAATATAGAACTGACCAAAGATGACCTGAACTAATATCTAATCTGTGACCTGAACTGTCGGTCGAAACTCGGAACTGTCAGAGTGGAAGAAGGAAATACACTTTTAGATTTTACTAGTTTTTACTCAAATCAATCCATGCGAAAAAGATCCAAATAGACATACATATTTCAGTACATATTTACCTAATGTAATTGAAATATCATAACATCGATTGTGAGCGATTACGTTTTATTAAAGTTTTAAAAAGTCGCCTGGGTTTATCCCTATGCGTTGCTTTTTATAATCTTTTGGCTGTTTTGGCGCATCGGCTTTCTCACTCAGCCTGCGTTTTGCTGAATGAAATTAAAATGTCTGCGTATGTTGATATGAGTTTAGACGATATAATTAATAAAAAGAAAAGAGAAAACACCAGGTAATAAATCATATAACTTTTGTTGTCTCTCACAGGTCTATGGAATATTATAATAATTATAAATGACTTTCTTTGTTTCAGAGCGAAAAGGAATAATGTTAAAGCACAGCCATTCAAACCATCACCCAAAAAGGCGCCAATAATCGATGCTAGATATAAAATTATATCAAAAAAAAGAACTCAAATTACCGATGCTAGAGAAAGACTAGCACATCTTGCTAAACAGAAGGATGCAAGATACAAATTAGAAAAGCTACGCCAAGAAAGAGTGAGTTCTGATTAATTACTCCTTTAACTAACCAGTAAGAAATCGTTAGACCTATGGTCTATCAATTGTAGGTTGGACAAATAGATGTACAGTTTAAATTTTGTATGCAGCACTTTATTATTTGTTCTTCGGATTCAGAGATCCAGTTGGTTGGTAACAATAATGTTATACTGAAATTGTTGAAATTTTGAATTTCTTTTGTATAATGGTAGATAAAGATTTACTTCATTTTTAGGCAAGCATCCCTGGAGCAGTTAGAAATACATTTCCAAACAGAGGTAAATCTACCAGGGCACAACTAGCTAAAGAAAGATGTAAGTAAAATTTTGTCAAGTAGATAACATTAGTGATATTATTATACCTTATTATAACACATGTTTTTTATGCTAAATCAGAAATCAGATTTTGGGGTACAATTAATGTAATTAAATGATGTTATCAGAACATGGCAAAGCTATATAATCCAGGTGTCCCAGAAATAACTAATTTGTCATATACTGGTTGTACAATTAATTAAATAATTGTACAACCAGTATATGCTGATTTTTCCATCGCCAGGTAACACAAATAAAATTGACATTTGACAGTATTTTTCAACTATCTGATAACTTTATTTGAGGAATAATTTTGAAATTTTGACAGTTGTTTCATACAAAAACTGTCAAACATCAATTTTATTTTATTCCTCGAATAAAAGTTATCTGGTAATGGAAAAATCAGCCCTAAGTCAATTTTAGTAGCTGACATAATTATTTGAATTCAAATTGGTATGTACTCTAAAAAACTATCCATGGTACACTCAAAGCCCTGTTGTTGTTTGTAACATTAACTAGAACACTTGCAAAATGCATTGTTAATTCAGAAGCTGATAAAAGCGTCGGAGAAGTAACAGATAGAGAAGGGATGTGTCAGACTATTGTTCTATTGGACAGTAGGAAATAGTGATAATAGCTAAATTGGTTTATTCATGTTAATGAAAGCTTGTATACGCACTCTATTTCTACATCTTATGAAAAAAAAAAAAGTTGAACTCGCATGAAGAGGATGTAAATCTGACCCAAATTTGTTTGTGGTAACTAAAAAACTTATCATTGTAATGAAAAACATGTTCTCCCATACATTCCAACTGTAAATATAAGTTTATACACACAATATAGAGAGATTTACCATGTTGTTTTAAGACCACACACTTTATAGGTTTTCCTGTAATCTATAGGTATAGAACTATTTTCTGTATATTTTTCAAAACTTTAGGCTCGGTAGTTTCGGACATAAGGGAGGAATGGTCAATTTTCGTCTATTTTCTTAAATAACTTTAATAAATTTACTTTAAAATAATAAAAAATATATATTTGAGATCTTCACAGTAAGCCCTATCATTTAATATGGCACATGGTACAGATTGCAAACATTTTTTATTTAAATTTTCTATTTGACCCCCATATTCAAAATTTATTTATTTATGTTACACATCTGTGTTTAGGTCACAGAGATTCATATGTGTACCTTTCAATTTAATTGGTCCATTAGATTCGGAGCAAATTGGCTGTGACAGACGGACGGGCAGACTTACACACAAGTGATCCTATAAGGGTTACGTTTTTTCCTTTTGAGGTATGGAACCCTAAAAATACAAAAGCCAATTATACCGGGGTTTTCAATGATATTGTTTGATTGTTGACCCTAAATTGCACAACCTAATCCGAGCACAGATCATTACAGATTTTGTTTGAATCCAACTGATAGATTGTTGTCTATTTAAAATATAGAGTCATCTTCTGATTCTTCCTTTGAATACAGAAAAAGCATCAAATCTACAATAATGTCATATTTCTAATGTCTGTTGTACACTACTTATTGTTAACCCTCAAAATAAATCATCAACATATTTTTTGTATTATCATCATGATTAGAGTTTGATACCCATTAAACATCTGTGAAGTTTTTGCTAGCTAATTTAACTAGACCTTCTATTGGTATATCTTTACTATATAATGTATGATGTGTGTGTTTGTGTGTGTTAATTTTAAACAAGGCAAGTTTTCATTACAATAACACTGCAAAACCAAATGTAAAGGACAATGGGCAACTTTGTATTGGTTCTGTCCCCACCCCCAGTGTGTATGGTGTATCAAGTTATGACATATGTAATTTTAAAGGTCTTAATAAAAGCCATAATATAAATACTAGAAACAAACACAAATATGTTGTACCTACAACAAGGCTCAAGAAAATAGGTGGCTCGTTCAGATGCCAATGTATACACTTTTATAATAAACTACCAAGCCACGTTCAAGATCTAAGCCTTAATAAATTTAAATCGTTCATTAAACGTAAGTTGTGCCAGAAAGCCTTTTATACCGTTAAAGATTATATTGAGGATACAAAGGCTTGGGATTGAGTTGCTTCCAATTTCTGCATTTTGAGTGTTTTTGATGTTTTTTTTATATACACATTGACATTAATGATTATTTCTTTTTTTAACTGACATTTGCTTACTTTTAAGTATTATATTATTTTAATTATTGTGAATGTGAAGACGATGTGGGTCATTTAATTTAGGCAATTTATATTTATTATTATTCTCTCTATGGTCTGGCAGTTTGAGTAATTTATGTGGCCTACCCAAATGTCCTTTCTTTGGTATTGTTCGTCGAATCGTTGAGCTCCTTAAGTCTTGAGTTGAGCTGCATGATTTCTGACAAATGCGTGCACTGACTGGACAGGTCCTCTCAATCTGTGTGGTTCTTTCCTCAAAAGACCATCTCAGACATCGACCTACATGGTCTTCATATAACTTGACCAAGATTATGTCTGGACTTTAAAAGAGACTATGACCTCTGAGTTTGTTTCGGCCTTTCTTCTCAGAGTAGTCAGATAGGAAACGCCGACCTCATCTAGTTTAAAAAATTTATGATTGACGTGTAAAAGTGTTTGTGCAAACCTACTTACAGAAATAAAATCATTTATCATTTATTTTAAAGTGTGACACCAACAAAGAGACTCGTGCATGACAAGAACTAAGAATTGTTTCATTTTTATTAAATTAAATGTTATTTTAGACCTATATTCTCACATAGGCAGACCGGGCGAGCTTTATTTTATTATTTATGTACACAGTAAAATGGATACAGATACGACATATTATTTGGTAGGTGCCTAGTGCTATTGCACCAGGTCTTCCTCGCTTAATATTGGGAATCGTATCGCTCGAACGGCTTCGTCAGTTATTGTATTGACCGCTGCCGTTCTCGACAATGTTATCACCCAAATGATTTGGTTGAAGTATTCTTTCTTAAATTATGCTGACTATTTGGCTGACATGTGGCGTATTTGCAACGGGCTCTTTGAAAGTATGCATCAGAGCGGGAGCAATTCGTACGTCTGTAAATATGTCGTCTTAAATGCTGAGTTGAGATTATTGTCTACTCTTTGTGGGATGTATGTGAGCATTATAACTAGGGATGCCCCGATACGCCTTTTTGCCGATACGATACCGATACCGATACTCTTATAAAAATATTGGCGATACCGATACCGATACGCTTACTGAATTCAAAAAGGAAGGTAGATTAAATAAAACACAATTAATTAATAGTTTTAGTAATCAAAATTAACATTTATAAGATTTTTATGGAATTATCAATTGTCGAAATTTCAAAGTGATGCCATATAGCACTTTTGTGTTTTGAAGTTGATAATGATATGACTACTACATATTTATTTTATTTGACTCAAACGACTAGTTATAAATGACGTACAATACACAAACAATTACGATATGTAATTCTTAATCTTATTTGCATGGAAAAATACTACGCGCAACAACATTCAACCTAACTAAATGGGATAGATGTGCGAGTCCAAAGGCCAAAGCGGGCGGGCGAAACAAAACACTGAATAAAGCGCGGGGTTTCCCCGAGCATAGTTAGTTCGTGCCTCGTTTGCAACGAAATAGACGGGACAAGTTGTCCCGTCGCGCGTGTTGTCTCGGACAACACGCGCGTTTACATTTTTAAAGCGCGAAATTTGAAAAGTATCGTTGAATCGGCCATAAAAATATCGCCGATACCGATATATCGGCAAACCTGAAGTATCGCCGATATATCGTATATCGATGTATCGGTATCGGATGCATCCCTAATTATAACCATATTTTTCTGTTTGGGATTTCTCTATCTAATATAAGAACATCGACGACATGCAGTACAATATGCATTAGAGCTTCATTATGTAGACGCGCGGCTAATCTTTTATTAGGTTCTCCAGACATTATCTTCATCAAATATGCCCCCTTTTTTTTTATCGTGGAGAAATGCTCATGCATACTGCACTACGACGGGGAGATAGTGCAGTTATGTGGGACTCTAACCCACTAAAACTCCACGGTGTCCTCCTCTGCCGCTTACGACGGGAACACGGGCACGCGTTAGCACTCATCCGTGAGCCCGCCGCGGCTGTCCTTTGCCGGACCCTCCTCTGGGGAGTACTCCCCATCACCGGCGCACCAGAACACACAGCACGCCGCGACCACCCCAGGGACCAAACCAGCACATGGGCGCCAGACGACCCCGTGTCTGGGCACCCTTGGTCCCCCTGCGACGGGTCAGAACATTGGCCCCGCCGCCTGCCAATTTTCGGCTGCAGAGGATAGGGAGAGCGGCCTACGCAATACCGACACTCCTCTTCCCCTGCAGCCCCACCGCGTCCGCCATCTTACGGTGGCTACCCCGTTAAGGCCGCGGAAGGTAGGGAGAGCGGCGCACCGTAATACCGGCACTTCTCTCCCGCCGCGGCCCTCAACCGTGACGCCCCCGTTACGACATCGCGGCCCGCCTCAGTTGCGATGCCGCCCAAGCGGCACCGCAACCTACTTTTGGCCGCTACGTCGTCGGCTTGTCAGCAAAAGCCCTGACGAGCGGCCCCTCCTCGGGTTCCTCTTAGCTTCACCGTGGGTGTCCAAGCCACGGCTACTGAGCCCCCCCGCCTCGACAATGCGGGAACCCACCGGGGGGGCAAATATGCCCCTAGTACAACTGTTTTGGAGCGCCGTGATAATTCTAAGGTGCAGCGCAGACGACAGACTATCCGTGACGGACTTTTTAGTCTGTGAAAATAGAACCTATGCAATTATATGCAGTAACGCACACGACGCGCAAAAAGTCCGGCGCACAAAAAATCCGTGTCAGACCGCACCTGCGCCGGATCGCGCCGCTCCGCACAAAAAGTCTGTGAAAAAAATAGAACGTTTGCTTCAACGCGCGCTAACACAGACGGCGCACGCACACTTTAGTCGGCAATCTGCATTTGCTAGGGGTGGACGTAACGCACGCGATCTATTATCCTGGCGCCAGAGGTCGATGTAACGATGTTAATTCAAGAAGAGACGACCAATACACCTCCTCATTGTTGTTTCTGAATGAGTCAAAGCAGGTCTTAAAATAAATAGCAACTCATCAAATGTAGTAACAGACATTTTATACTTAATATTTGAAAAATTTTTCCGGATGTTGTTTCAGAATTGAATGTTTAGTATGGAACTGTCCCTTCAGTAATCTTTCCGAAAGTATAGGATGTACCCAAAATTGTCTATTTCTTCTTTTTCTGTACTTCATGTACAAAATAATACTTCGCGATCTCTGCACGATTTCCATAGCGTCTACGTCCCTACAGCTCTGCCGACAGAATGATCGAAGATGTGCGTCGTGTGCGTTGAGTCTGTGAAAAATCCGCGACAGACTTTTTGCGCGCCATGCAGACTTTTTGTGCGCCGCAGACTCGATCGCACAAAAAGTCTGCCGTCTGCGCTGCACCTTATAAGGTCGAAGTCTCATCTAAAATCTGGAATTGTTCATGCGATAACCCATGAATAATTTGTATGAAAAAAAAATAATATTAATTTTAATAACAAAATAAAATAATTCATAGATCTTTCCCTGCACGTGTGTCATTGTTGGTGTCATACAATAAAATAAAGTTTTTAATTTGAGCTTTAAACTGACGTACCTATATCACAACTTGATACACCACAGGGGACATACCGCCCATACTCCTTTACCAATTTAGGGCCTGTGCACACCACGTTTTTTAAACGCGCCGTTGACGCGCGTTTTTAGCGATACAGACGCGATACGCACGCGAGTCATACGCAGCCTGCAGACCACCGACGCACGTTTCTAAAACGCGCGTTAACGGCGCGTTTAAAAAACGTGGTGTGCACAGGCCCTTAATCAGCACTCGTACATTGTTGTTATTCGCGAAGATTAAATTTTTCCAATTATCCTAACTGTTAATAAATTTGTTTGTTTAGTATTTGTGGATTCTTCAAGACAAGTAGTTTCACAGCCTTTAACTACATCTAAATTTGGCCTGAAACGTCAAATTAACACTGGAAGATTTGCTGAGGCCAGGTCAATTGAGAAGTCAAGATTTTTTGGTAATTCTATTATCTTTTTTATTTAAGAGTTTTGTCGTAATTAATTGGAATGACACTATTGATAAAAGTTATATTAATAATAATAATTTATTATGCTTATAGAATTTCAACATAAACATAAACCAAAACTTGAACCAATACTTCGAACTGTTGAAAATGATTTAGAAATGATTGATGACCCCATGGAAGATGAATACATCCCACCAAATTCGGCGTCGACAAATCGCAAAGCTAGCCTGCAGCTCAAGATCATAACTCACAATAATGACGTTCGTGAAAGCAGAGTCGCTACTATTCACAGGTAATAAGTTGTTCTATCCGTCTCTATTTTTTCATACCATGGTACTGTCGTACTGATAGTTTTGAAACTAACGTTAGTACACGAACACCATATACGCTCGACAACTGCGTAAGCCAGATAGGAACAGTTCCTCATTGTAATGATTATTTTTAGAACTACTGTAGCAGAAAAGGAGAAGAGTCCACCAAGACCACCATCAATTCTGAAAAAACGCCCTATGGCTGCTCTAAGAAGTGAAGCAAAAGCTCAAAAACCCGAAAAGCCACAAATGGAATACAGAATAATAGTGAGCAATTTAAGGAACACTGTTACCGGTGGAGATATTGAGGTTGGTATATTCAAATAGGATAATAATAAATGCTCGCATTTCCAAAACAGTCGATTTCAAAACCATTTTCGGTTCCATTTCCAATTACAGCACGAAATAATATGAACATTGCATGTACCATTAGGTAATCGTATTTAAGATTTAACGGTTAGATGTTTTTGTTTAATAGATTTTTTTTTAACAAACATGAATATAGTAAATCGGGCTAAATCGGTTTCGCGCTCAGAGTACTGCGGGACGTCGTAGAGGATGGACCTGTGTCAAGATTTAAAAAAAATCGCTCAACCTGCCGTTGTTCCAAATCGAATAAAAGAACAATTAACAGATCTATATATCTATATAAAATTCAAAGTCCTGACTGACTGATATATCAACGCACAGCCTAACCCGCTGGTCCTAGAGACATTAAATTTGGTGGGTGTGTTCTTTGTGAAGAGTAGGTATCCACTAAGGAAGGGTTTTTCGAAATGATACCCCACATGTCCTAGTAGCCCCACTTGGAATTTTTCAGACCTCCCTTTCAGTACCTGTTGCAAAAAAAAAAAAAAATTTACTTCTTTCTTATTTGCAAAATAGTTGGGCAAACGTCATCTAAAATTATTTCAAAATTTCAAGTTGATAGCATTAGTAGTTCTTGAGATATCCAGCTGTGAGAGACAGACATACAGATAGTCGCACCATAAGGGTTCCTTTTTACCATTTTGATACGGAACCCTAAAAATCAAACCTAAGAAAAACTAATTCAGTTGTTCAACTGCAAATATTTTATACTGTGGTATGAACTTTCCTCGAAATAAATACGTCGCGCTAAATTTTGGGGAGGCGGAGGTAGCGTTGCAAAGGCCTACAGGCCCGGAAAACCTTTCCTTAAGAGTAAACTAGTCGCGAGCTCGAACTTACTGGTGGTCATGGCCAAAAAGCACGCTATCTCACCTAGCTTCGTTGTCCGATAGAGCTAGTATCAATGATGAGCAGTTGGACGCTAGCCTACACGAACAACGTCTAGTTGTCACGCACAGAAAAACCGTTCCAAACTAATAGGCGCGTAAAAAAAATCGAAAAGTACTTCGGAAAATAGAGTTTTATGAAAAAACCACTGCATAATACAATCTATACCAATAATAAAGTTGAAAAGTTTGTTTGTTTGTTTGAACGCGCTAATCTATGGAACTACTTGTCAGGTTTGAAAAAATATTTTTGCATTTGGTAGCCCAATTCTTAAGGAAGGGGGAAGGAATAGCCTATAGGCTATTTCATATCACGCTCGGACCCTTAGGTACCGAGCAAAAAGAAAAAAAGTCACAGAGAACGCTAAGCAAAAAGAAAGTAATAGCGCGGGCAGGCGATGCGATGCGACGGGGTGGGTTGGGGGAACAAGAAATATCACGCGGACGAAGTCGCGGCCAGAAGCTAGTTACAAAATAAAGTTTATTGAACTCTTCGATAACTGAGCTTTGTCGGTACGGATTTGGTCTTGAAGATTTTATTATTAATTATTTATTTAATACTTCAAGCACATAAATGTACATAGGCGGACTTAATGCCATAGGCAGTTTACAGTTCTTTTATTACTTATTTACACCCAAGGTTACGTTAAAAATAGCAAGAAAAACGAATCTTTGTTGGCTCATAACTTTTTAATGACTATTTATTTTACTATTCTGAGTCCGTACAGACAACATTAATAAATAAGACAAAACGATATCATGTTTAACTTTGGATGCACAATGTCAAACAGTGGAGTAATACTCTCCCGTAATTTGTATGCAAAAAATATCGACTAGTGGCGCCTTAACTCGGAGACTTAAAAGTTGTAATTTGAAATGGCACATATTAATCACGCCTACAAAGTTCTGAAACAAAATATTAAAAAAAATTGGCGATGCCTCCTCTGCACGTAAAGGGAGGAAGATTTTTTTACTCGGCGTCGTCTCGTCATTGTGTCTGTCGTTGAAAAGTTCTTTCAAAATTATTGGATATCGATGATTTTTTAAAATATTAAGTTTTAAAGTGGTAATTTTTATTAGAGTCACATCTCCCTCCCACCGGCTAACCAAACCGTTATTTTTGGATATGTGAAAAGTATTCACGATATTAGTTGGTATACAGAGTGGCAGGGGACATCGACGCACAACCTGTTACCATGGATTCAGTACATGATTTTGAAACCACTCTGGTCAGGTTTCTTTTCACTCACACACACACGCAGCACACGTGCAGGTCACTTTTATATGAAACAGCAGATTTTTTTTTGTAACTGACGAATAGATCTCAGCGCAAACTCTAACCATGAGTTCAGCACAAGAGTGCTGAACTCATGGTTAGAGTTTGCGCGTCGATGTCCCCGCCACCCCTGTATTATAACAAAGTTGAAAGGAAAACTTTTATAGATAAGTAGGTTCTACAAGAAGTAAAAGTCGACAGACTTACAAATTCATTCGTACTTGGACAAGTACTTAGATGGCGTTTAGCCAATTAGTTAACACTAGATACATAATGCTATTGTAAAATGTAAATTAGCCGTTAAACCGCGAACTCAATTATTGTGCTCATAGTATCAAAAAGCTCCCTCCTAAGTGTAAGTACCGCATATTGTGACGGGCAACTACGGAAAGCTACACTGTGCGTGGCCCGACAGCCACTTGATCCGGCTTTTTTTTTAGTTTTTGGAGGAAAGTTGATTTTGCATTATCCAATTAACAGGATCATTTGCGCAAATACCACAAGTGTGGGACCAGCGTTATAAGTGACATGCAAACATTCGGAGTTATTTTCATTGGTACAGTTCGCGTCAAATAACGTTGCCGCTCTGAAGCTAAGCTTTTGGCTAGCCGCGCATGCGCGCTGCTGTTTTATTCATAGGATTAACTAAAGTCCGTTTCACGAAAGAAGTCCCGCGGCAATAAGTGGAACTAATTATCATTATCTAGTTAGCAACATGGATAACTCCTACAACAACCCTTCTACCTCATACACCTTTCTTTATTTAGCGTTGTGCATTTTATTAAGCAGTACCGATGATATACAGTACCTGTAATCGAGATAAATAAATATTTATGATTCCGTCGCGCGACGGTGGCGCCGCGTCTGCGAGACTTCTTTCGTGAGACGGACTCTACTGCGCAGTGATTTGTTGCCTACTTCAGAGCGGCAAAGTTATTTGACGCGAACTGTAATACTTACCTTTATCTAACAGGTCAACACCTTTCATTGCGTTACTTTTTGAACATGAAACAATGGATTAGCAATATCCTTTAAAATTATTCAGTGTGTTACGCAATTAGGGTGCTGTTTTTTTCCCGTGATTTTTCGTATTTTTCTGCAGCTTTTTAGAACCTTTTTTAATGCCGTTAACATAATTATTATGTTTTAGGAATTATTTGGAGATGTGGGGGGCATGCTGGAATCACGATTGGTTCGCCCTGGCACTGCAGAAGTTATTTATAAAACTCAAGAAGATGCTCAGAAAGCAGTTGATTTATATCACAATAGACAGCTAGATAGTCAGCCTATGAATTGTCTTCTTGTTACCCCAAGGTCAACTTCTACGACAACCAGGTAGGTAATAATTAAATGTGTATTATAAAATTAATTGATATTTTTCCTGACTTTGATGTAGGAACACCTTTTAATAAAATGAAAAAATCTATGATTATAGAAAACTTTTAGTGACAGAAATGAATAAGTAAAGCAATCACGCGGATTTTAGGTTTTAAAAATGATGCTGTCGAGATGACGCCCATTGTTCGTACAGTCTCCTCCAACGTACGCTTCATCGCGAGGAAAACTTTCTTGCACGTTTCTGACGTGATTTGGTTTATTTGGGTATGAATATTTGTTTTAAGTTGGCTGAAATTCCTTGGCGGCGGGTCGTACACTTTAGATTTCAAGAAGAAATCCAAGGGCGTGAGGTCAGGTGACCTTGGTGGGTACGGGATGGTTCCAAACTTTTAGATTATTTTTGTTCCGAAAATTTGCCTCGCAGTATCTAAAGACGCCCTTGCCGTGCGAGCTGTCGCACCATCATGCTGAAAACAGGTACTTTTCTATTGTATCCGGGATGTTTCTGCAATGTTGGGTGCAAAAATATTTCAATTATTTTTGCATTTGGTAGCCCTATTCTTGAGGAAGGCTATAAGCGTTTAACCATCACGTTACCCCCCTTAGGAGTCGAGCAAAAAGAATAAAGGTCAGAAAGAACACGAAGCGAAAACGAAGTAATAGCGCGGGTAGGCGATGCGATGCGCCAGGGTGGGTTGGGGGAAAACGAAATTTCACACGGACGTTGGCGCGGGCAGAAACCAAAAACGCGGGCGTATTATAAAATTAATTGATATTTTTAGTAACTTATGTAGGAACACAACTTAATATGTACAATATAGAATAAAAATTTAGTTACATGGTGTTGGTTTCATACCCAAAAGGTCTCAACGGGACCTTATCACTAAACCGTCCGTCCGTCTTCACAAGGGCCGTATCTTTAGAGGCGTAATAGCTAGCCAATTCAAATATCCATACTTAAAATTGCTTCTTACGTTTTAGCTAACTGCCCCAGAGGTAAAAAAGGCAAAATATCTGAATTTTTCTTGGTACAAGACCCTTAGGATCCGCGCGCACTACGCCACTACGACCGTCGTAACCTTGCTGGTCGCAAGTTTGACTAAGATGCGGACGTTTATTCTAAAGTACATAAAACGCGACGGTAGTACGTCATTCGACCAGTCTGCGGCCAAAGTGCGTGATGCATATTGGGTTACGATACTTTACTTGGCTCCCTGCGGCTGCGGCCATTGGCTGTGGTCGTGGCAGCACAGTGCGCGAGTCCGACTCGCACTTGGCCGGTTTTTCAATGAAGCCCTGATAACTATTAAACTAATCTTTTTTTGCTTGTTCTTTCAGGAGCAGTAACAAACCTGAATTATATAGCACAAATTCAAATGTAGAACCTGATATTTCTACATTTCATAAAGTGCTGTTCAGTAACTTGTAAAGCATCATATTAAGTACTTGTGAACATTTATTTTGAACTCGAGTGACTTTAATTGATCTACTTTCATGTGTGAATAAAATAAATCAAGAATATTAATAATTCACAACAAATTGATGTAAACTGATTCTTAAATTACGTTCATTGTCATCGTACTTTACGTTTTAACGAGGTTACACATTAGGGACTGAATTTTCTAATTAAAATTTAAGTGAAATCCAGTAAATAATATGTATGAATAAATGTTTTTGTAATGAAGTCATACTTTGAATTGAAAATATTACTTATAACAGCTCTTAAGATATTATGGTATCCTAAATATTGTACCTTTTAATCTAATGTTGCCTGTATACACATAATAAAGATTCTCTTCCGAAGGTGACCGCAACTGCAAGCGGCTACGTCGCCCAATCACAATGACAGACCACAGTAGCTCGACGCTTTTAATTCCGAACGCAGCATCACAACTTCGACAGCAGCGGCATTTCTCTTCTTTAGTTTCGCGATAGCCGTTTGTGGAACAAAAAAATACGTCTTGTTGACGCTCTGTGGCAGCTAGTGACGGCATTACTGGTTTCGACGCTTGTCCGATAGATACATAGAACCAGGTTATTAGAGATTGCGGTTGCGGTCGCTTTCGGAAGAATAATTAATTTAGAAGTTCGTAAAATATTGCATGGCAGTCCGAGGCATCTCCTTCTTACTTTAAGTTTAGTTTTACTTGCGACTGTACAATGTATTGGACTTACTTCTTGTCCATAAGAGGTTTAAATATTTTGGACTGTGTATGTATACAATTACTTATAATTAAATACCACCTAATATTAATATAGGTTTCCTGTGGAGCATAGTCAAATTGCAACTTATATATAAAGTAAAATAAAACAGTATAAACCATTTGTCACTTACTTTATGGCTGATTTTATGGTGACGTTTATGGCACGCGCATAAGGAAAGCTTGGTTCATTACCATACATTTTCGAGCGCTCTACTGCATGACTATAAAATCAACCTTATTTCCCTATTAAATGTTTGTGTGTACATTAAATAACTTAACCTGCAGCAATGTATGATGGCACCTGTGACAGCTTACAAATTATAAAAATACAGCGTAACCATTCGATAAATTACAGTTCCAGCGATACATTATTGCGATCCGTGGGCACAGCACTGTAGTCCACCGTTTTTTTTCTCACATTTAGCAGTAGGATATAATAATAGAAAATTTAAAATACTGTTATTCAGCTGCATTCGGTTAGACTGGAAGCCGACCCCACTGTAGTTGAGAAAAGGCTAAGCAGATTGATGGAAATGGAAATTCATAAAAACGTCACAAGCCATCATACACTGGCGCCATTGTAGTCTAGAATCTATATAGGTACCTATAATTTAGAATGAGTGAAACATGAATGTCGATTTAGTACTCATAGTCATTCATCAAGATTCATGCTTTAGTATTATTTTAGAATACTATACCTACCTACGGCCTTAGAATTAGATACAACTTGTAGCTTGAATTACTTATTCGATCAATTTTCTAATTAAACATTATCAACACATTTTTTGTTTAAATGTTTATTGCATATATATATGTGGATGAAACCGCGGGGCGCAGCTAGTAATTTAGCTGCGCCCCGCGGTTTCATTCGCATACATTTCGATCCCGTGGGAATATCGGGATAAAAAGTATCCTATGTTTTAATCCAGGGTGTCAGGTACCTCCATAGTTCCATACCAAATTTTATCAAAATTGGTCCAGCCGTTTGTGCGTGAAGAAGTAACAAACACACTCACAACATTTCGCTTTTATAATACTAGAGTGTGATGTATGCTCTAGCCCATGTAGCGTCCGGGAGCCCTCTAGTAGGCACGCAATCAAAATTGTATACCTACTTAGATACATAATGTCGCCAGTGATCGAAAATTTCGGTGCAAGTGATGCAACTATACTAAAAAAATGATGTTGGGAAGCAATAGCCCGTTTACTTCGCTTGCGGTACGCCCCCGTGGACCGCGAGTAGACTCGAGAGTAAAAAGTATTATATTTCATTTAAAAACTAAATGAATATGAAATGTAAATCACAGAACACAAGTAGGTACCTATGGATAAAATATTGCAGACACACACGAGTTCACATTGACAATTTTAGTATAAAATATGAACCTACATTGAAACCTTTGTTAGCTTAGCTTAAGGGCGACCACAGGTAGCTTACCTAACTAGATTCAATCAGGTCTTCTCCTTAAAAGACGCAAAATATTAATAATCCCTTTTTACATAGCGATCTCACAGGCTACCTAACCTACCTTTTTTGTTTTTGTTTCCGGGGTGGAAAATCAATGGAGTCTGTCAGACTCTTACTGACTAAAAACCACCGCGGTGTTCCATCTCACACCTACGCCGGGGGTCGCGGGAACGTACGATCCTTCCGTAACCCCCGACGTGTACGTTACCCCAGCAAGAAAGTGTCTCCTAGAGTTATAGGAGTGGAACGTATAATTGTGAATATATACGTATATATAATACTATATAATGAATATATACGTATATAATATACTAAGGACCGAATCAGTTTTCAGCGAACTTGTGCCTTGTCTAATTTAGGCGCTGCGATGTTTTTTCGGGTTTTCATAAATCTAATTGGGGCACTAAGGGGCACCGTGCAGAGGCGTCTCTAGCCCTTGTGGCGCCCGTGTGCAACCAGTGCCTTGGCGCCCTCTAGTCTAGTAGGAGCGGGGTCAAAATGGAATACTAAAAGGTCGTATAGGTACGAGTATTTAACTTCGATGTCTTCACTATCTATCACTCGATGTTTTGTTTTTTTTTCATGAATTTCACTAGCTGTTTTTGATGACCTCCGACCTCGAGGCATGTCGCAATAATTGTGCAAGCAAATAACCAAATCTTACCTTTTATATATTTTTATCAAAAGAAAAGCCGATTTACTTCATATTTACATGTTTATTCAAAGATGATACTTAATCCAATTGCATCAAGGCTTATTTCACAAAACTACGGTGTAGCGGTAAAACAAAAATTGCGGCACGCGTACACAAGCCTTTGAAAATGACCGCCGCACGTCCTTGGGAATTTTAATTTGAACTTTATAGCATTCTAATACAGCCGTGTTAGCAATGATTGTCGGCGTACGGCGTGTTGTCAAACGAATCAAAACAAACAGGTGCTGAAGCCGGCACGCGCCTTTAGTAGCGATGCGACATTACGCCAATTTAATCTTTAATTATCAGTTTTAAGGCTGATTTCACGTTGAAACAAAGTTATTGTGTTTTAAATAGAGTAGGAAAAGGAGTAGCCTTGCTTTGCTACCGCGCGCCCGGCGTCGACGGGGTGCGGCGGCGGGTGTGCGGCGCACACGAGCGCAGGGTCTTTGAGAGCGCCGTCGTCGGCGGCATCGACGTATCTTTGGATTTGGCGCTCGGCGCCCCCTTAGACCCGGCGCCCGTGTGCGCCGCACACCCTGCACCATAGGTAAAGACGCCTCTGTACTCGTGTATCTTTATTATACAGGGGCACATGCAATGGTTGTAGAGATATACGATTCATCAAAACGTTACTCCAGCAGGAAATGCAATATCTCGAAAACCTGAAGGGGCACAGAATTTATTTTTGGGGGCACATTTTGGCACACATATAAGCTCTCTGGCCATGCACAATTTTTCTCTCTCCGATCATTCGTTTAGAATTTTCCTACTAGAAAAACGTTACCCCAGCAAGAATCGTTTTTTCCGTTTTTTTGCAAAACGACAGGGGGCACACATTTTTTATGTGGGGGCACATTTACAGCAGATAAGGCACCAATTATACGTTCTACTCCTATAACTCTAGGAGACACTTTCTTGCTGGGGTAACGTACCCACCCCCGACTGGTGCCGACCCGCCACTGGGGGCCTCGTCAGGTCAGGGGGGAGTGAGGTGACTCCCCCCGCGACGTCTAAGAGGGGCGCGTGTAGAACACTACGCGCCGTCACCTCGGGTCCTGATGTGTGGGGGGCGACGGACGTCCCCGAGTCCGTCGCCCCTGGACCCAATTAGGGGGGCTGGAAGAGGGCGTTGTCCGCCTTCCGCCGACGTCCGGTGCCCCTGCTGCGGGCCGGGTGAGTGGACGAGATCTCCCTCTCCCTTTCCGCAGCTTCCTTCCGCGAGCCGACCGTTTCGCAGAAGGAAACCACCGCGTCCCAGGACTCTAAGGCTCTAGACAGACGGACTGCATTTCAACTGCAATCCAACTGCAAATTTGCAGTTCGGATGCAGTTTGAATGCAGTTGACACGACTGCAACAGAACTGCAAACCAACCGTGCAGTCCGATTGCAGTCGGTGTGCAGTTCACATGACTGCACGCCGACTGCAATTGAACTGCAATCGGACTGCTCGGTTGGTTTGCAGTTCTATTGCAGTCGTATCAACTGCATTAAAACTGCATCCGAACTGCACCATACCCACCCGCCCGCACTGGAGGGCACTGGATGGAGTGCATTCCCCTGCAGCCCCACCGCGTCCGCCATCGTACGGTGGCGACCCCGTCAAGGCCGCGGAAGGTAGGGAGAGCGGCGCACCGTAATACCGGCACTCCTCTCCCGCCGCGGCCTCCAACCTTCAACCGCGATGCCTCCGGTACGTACGACATCGCGGCCCGCCTCAGTTGCGATGTCGCCCAAGCGACACCGCAACCTACCTTTGGCCGCTACGTCGTCGGCTTGTCAGCAGAAGCCCTGACGAGCGGCCCCTCCTCGGGTTCCTCTTAGCTTCACCGTGGGTGTCCAAGCCACGGCTACTGAGCCCCCCCGCCTCGACAATGCGGGAACCCACCGGGGGGGAACTAACCTAACCTAACCTAACACTGCAATATTGTTCATGCAAATCTCTGCTACAAGCTCAACACCGATGTGGAAAGTTTGCAGCAGCGACTCACATACAAGCAGTCCAGTCTGCTCGCGATACATCGCAATATAATGTTGGGGCCTTGGGGCTGGCCCGCACCCGGCGCACCATGGAGGCGCATCTTTTTCGCATCGTAGCGTAGAAGCAATCGACACAAGCTTCAGCAAACATCCCTGAAACGCTACTGAAGCGGAACAGCCCTATGAACACCCGGAACATGATACACGTACCTACCTCTATCATACAAGTACGTACCTACTTGTATACTTAATACAAGTCAGTGTTTGTAATTAATTTTCTCTATTAAGTAACGTTTTAGGCAATGATATTTTAGTAAACAGCAGTGCGATTCTGTAACCATCTCACCGTGAAAACTTAGGTGAAGTGAGCGTGGAGTGAACTGTCAGTGTCATCTTACCAGATACTAGGGATTGACCAAGCATACATTTACAATCATAAAAGAGATTTTAATAATATTTTTTTAGCCTAATCCTATTGATATTTTTATATAATTCAAAGCTAGTATTTTAGTGGTCAAAACATTAATATTTTGTGGGGTTTTACTTAGTGCATGTCGCACAGACTGCGGCCCCGCATGTAAATTACACGAATGTGCGTCAATGAGCAATTGTAGATCGAGTCTAGTAAAGACTGCGACGATGTTCAGCGTTGTTATTAACCCAAAACTATTGAATTAGAAGAGATAACCGATTGTGTCAAGTCATCGAGTGCTAACGGATGCCTAGTTGACGGACCATAGAATGTAATTCCACGTAGTTTGTGTGGCGTGATCACTTCACCCGATTCACGACACTAATTGTCGTAAATCGGGTGAAGTGAAGGTGAAGTGATAAGATCACGCCGCGCTTGCGCGTTAATTACTGTCGTTATCACATTGCAGATTGCGTGATCACTTCACCTTCCCTTCACCCGATTCACGACATTTAATGTCGTGAATCGGGTGGAGTGAAGGTGAAGTGATAAGATCACGCCGCGCTTGCGCGTTAGTCACTCATCACATTAGAGATTTGTTTTTACATATTTAACTTGTAAGGCGTCATGTATAAGAACATTAGGAAATTATGGTAATAATATTAATAATTAATATAATACACCATGGCGACCCTGCCTTAGAGTCTGCCAAGGGGCAGATTAAGCAAAGTTTTCGTTGAGCGATTTTCAAAATGTGTAACTCTAAAGTAGAAAAAGACGAGGTATTCGTCAATCAAAACGCGGCTGGTGGAGGTGTTGTTGACGCCGAGGTGGTGTTGCCATGGTTACGAGATTCGAGTGGAGTGATATATGGTACATTCCGAATTGCACTGTAATCGACTACAGCGTGCTTACACCTTGACCCCAATTATTCTGCTGTATGGTATTTATCTATTATTCCCCGCATAATCTTACCACGCCGTACGGTTGTCAAGCGTGGTATTTTGACAGTTCAAACCGGTTTCGGTCATTGTGTCATAGAGAATACGTTTTCGCAAATTATTTATGTGAGCGCTGTGTGCGATGATGACTTAATTCGGAATGAGCCATATTTCACGCCGCGCAAGCGCGTTAGGCGCTGGCGCTGTCTGGCTATATAAGGACTTACTAGTCTAGGGAAAAAAGAAAAAAAAAACAAGGTTGAGATTCTGACTGCGCTTCTGTTTTGCAATTTTATTGTAAGTAAAACCCCACAAAATATTAATGTTTTGACCACTTAAATACTAGCTTTGAATTATATAAAAATATCAATAGGATTAGCATTAAAAAATATTATTAAAATCGATCATGATTGTAAATGTTTGCTTGGTCAATCCCTAGCATCAGTAGGATGACACTGACAGCTCACTCCACGCAAGTATTCACGGTGAGATTTTTACAGAATCGACATGCAGATATGTTATACACTTACAAAACAACAGAAAAAAGTATTCCGCGCCGAGAGGCAGCACACATACACACTTTTCATTCATTTTACATTTCACTGCAAGTAAAAAGGATAGCTTGATAAAATCAACAAGAAAAAAAGTGACAGCTAGATGTTGTCAATTGCGCGTGAATGTAAACAAACCTTATTCGGGCTACCAATCACCGCACGTTGGCATCATAGACTAACAAATTAACTAGGCAGAAAGTACAAACCGCGTGTACAGAATTTGTAGTCGGGATTTGTGCCTATGCAACGAATAAACACTATTAAAAGGTAGGTAGCTGTTGTCACACAGTAAAGTAATATAAACGATCCATTTCTTTGTTTATGAACAATTGCGATCCATTCTTGAAGCCTGATCTCAATGGCAGCTTCATTTTAACACTATCTGTGACATTATTATAGTAACGATAAGCTATTAATATTTTCTTTCGACATATATGACATGTTTAATTTATAATTAAATATATCAAACAAAATTATAAATAAAAGTTATTAAAAGGGAAACTAGAACTCTGCTGTAAAGATGACTTTACTGCCTAATATTCGCATCTGTACTTTTATTCTATGTCCGGAGTGCACGCATCCTTGTCGTTCTTACGACAAAAAATGTATTTTCCATCTCTTTCTTTTTTCTAACCTCCAAATATCAGAATATTAGGAAAATAATTGAAATATATTAATAAATCGAAGTATATTGTGTACTTAAATGTGGTATGAGATCCCTTGTGTTTTATTAACTTTGGTATCATAATTGGTACACTTTCTAAATACACAAGATGGCATTTTGGATGGTAATTACGTAGCAGCGCGCACCGTATCACTCGTAGACGTGCGTGACACACACAGAACATTAATACTCCTAACGGAGGGAGGACTAAAGGCAATACGTCCCAATTAGGACGTTTTCTAGTCTTCACGATTTGCGCGCTCATAACATATCTGTTTACTAAAATATCATTGGTTTTAGGTAACGGTATTGGGTAAAACCGTGAAAAATTGTAGATTATTCAAGTATTCCGTTATTTACCGTCCAAGTCCGTCCTACGGAACATCGCCATAACTTTTTTCACACAACGATTTGATATGAACCGCCATAGTAGTTATTGCAATGATATTTTAGTAAACAGATATGTTATACACTTACAAAACAACAGAAAAAAGTGTTCCGCGCCGAGAGGCAGCACACATACACACTTTTCATTCATTTTACATTTCACTACAAGTAAAAAGGATAGCTTGATAAAATCAATAAGAAAAAAAGTGACAGCTAGATGTTGTCAATTGCGCGTGAATGTAAACAAACCTTATTCGGGCTACCAATCACCGCACGTTGGCATCATAGACTAACAAATTAACTAGGCAGAAAGTACAAACCGCGTGTACAGAATTTGCAGTCGGGATTTGTGCCTATGCAACGAATAAACACTATTAAAAGGTAGGTAGCTGTTGTCACACAGTAAAGTAATATAAACGATCCATTTCTTTGTTTATGAATAATTGCGATCCATTCTTGAAGCCTGATCACAATGGAAGCTTCATTTTAACACTATCTGTGACATATTATGGTAACGATAAGCTATTAATATTTTCTTTCGCTATATATGACATGTTTAATTTATAATTAAATATATCAAACAAAATTATAAAGAAAAGTTATTAAAAGGGAAACTAGAACTCTGCAGCTGTAAAGATGACTTTACTGCCTAATATTCGCATCTGTACTTTTATTCTATGTCCGGAGTGCACGCATCCTTGTCGTTCTTACGACAAAAAATGTATTTTTCATCTCTTTCTTTTTTCTAACCTCCAAATATCAGAATATTAGGAAAATAATTGAAATATATTAATAAATCGAAGTATATTGTGTAGTTACATGTGGTATGAGATCCCTTGTGTTTTATTAACTTTGGTATCATAATTGGTACACTTTCTAAATACACAAGATGGCATTTTGGATGGTAATTACGTAGCAGCGCGCACCGTATCACTCGTAGACGTGCGTGACACAGACTAAAGGCAATACGTCCCAATTAGGACGTTTTCTAGTCTTCACGATTTGCGCGCTCATAACATATCTGTTTACTAAAATATCATTGAGTTATTGCTCTTTATTAAAATGCCTATCTAATGTAATGAGATATCGTCGCTCGCTTATAAAACTCCCATCTCATTTTTTAGCTGATTTGAGTTAGGACAACTACATTTTTCTATTCGTGACTACATTTTGTTGCCTTTCAAAATGGTTATATTTTGAGATACCTACAAATATAGAGGTACGACGGCGACGGTTAGTGAAAAATGTAAAGAATCACGAATAGGTAACTGGTTATATATAATCATAGTTAAAATATGTATATACCTCAGAAAATCAAGTCTATTATTTAAAAAAAAACCGGTAATATGAAAATAGAATTAGATTAAAGTTTTTGAACGATGCCTATTAAAAAGACAATGGCGTATAGCAGGCCACAGACAAGTATTACCATTCAACTTCGGTGAAATTCGTGCAATAGTCGTTCACTTTTATTACTCTCATAGTACGATTAATAACAGAGCAGAACTAGACCTGCTTTTGAACTGCCTGGAAATTGAACGTTTTTTTGAAAAGCCCCCTGAGGAGGTCAATGTGTTACACGGTGTAGTCTGTGGTCCTGTGAGTTCACCAAATTTTTCCTGGGGTTTTTGGCGGGATTTCTTCGAGTGAAGTCTATTTGGCTGTTTTAATTATTCGCAAATTGATTCCTAGTGGATATTGTGATGTAAAATTGGTGTAGTTTTGTATCTCATGTGTCTGCGCAACTGGACAGTATGTGTAATCATTGAAACAGACGCGATCCCGGTAAAATGGAGCTGAGAATTTTATTGTAGTTTTGGCTACCTCAGCGAAGTTTACCGGGAAACTTGATTCGATACATTTGCTGCCAAATTCTCCTAATACATTAGAATGTGTACACCCATATTCTAATGTCATGTTAGACTCAAGAAAAATGAAACAAAGACGTGGCTAAAAGGTCTTAGCAACCAGGCCATAAAAGTAATTTATAAAAAAAAAAACAAATTTTTCCTCTATGGAGTTCACTCGAGTTCGAGTTATTTATTGTATTGATAAATTACATATTTTGTTGAAAGCAGAATGAATTTTTAAAGCTACTACAAAGTTACGGGAAGTATAGTCTTTGAAAAACAGTGAAATCAATCACAAGTTGTCTACAAAGATGGATAGAGAAGATGGTGAAATGAGTGATGATAATGCAATGCTTGTTGATGATGTAAAAGAACCAATTTCATACAACGAAGACTGTACAGTGGTACGTAATTCTATACACTATTTACAACTTACTTTATTATTCATACAAGCTAATAGTTAGTTGGATAAAATCTGTGTTGTAAACCAAAAAGTAAAAACCATTTATTTTTGTGTTCGTTTTTATAGCGTAACTTAGCGTTGATATAATCATTATCAATGTAAGCCTAGTATATGTACTTAATTTATTGTTATCTCATAAACCAGGTGTATAAAGCTGACAAAGCTGGTTTAATCATTGAAAAATTGGAGAAAGTTGATGCTTCTAAAATAGAGGAAAGAGCAAAGAGATTTGGCTTAAATCTCACTGGAAATAGAGTAATTACACAGAGACAAATTGATGAACTTTACTCAAATTTTGGCATAGAAAGTGGAAATGAGAGACATTTTCGTTTTGATGCAATCAATTTAAATGGAGTTGCTGGACTTACTACAAAAGAAATATTCCAATATTTGGAAGATTATAAACCATTATCTCTAGAATGGATTGATGAAGTTTCATGTAAGTAGTGTTTCATGTATGTATACATATTCAAATATGCAGAGTGATGCAACACATTTGATGGCTCTTACATTTAAAAATTTAAATTTTCAGGTAATGTTGTTTGTCAGGATCATATTTCCGCTGCATTAGCACTGTTGGTTCATTCTAGAGAAATTAAAGATAACAACTTGAGACAAATGCTTGCTGAAAAACCAAATCACCATTGGCGAGAAGGCATGCCACATCCTAAAAAAGACTTAATATTAATGAGGTTTGCTACCAATGGAGACAAAAAAATCACTAAAAAGAAATCACAAAGTAAAAATATTGATGAATACTATGATCAAACTATGGATGCTGTAAGTAAGAACCCATGGGGTGATCTGTGTAAATCATGGGGAGTTTATGATCACCAGGAAGTTTTTCAACACAAGCCTAGATATAGTAATGAAGATGATTTGGAAGAGCCAGATAAAACTGTGAAAATAAAAAATAAAAGTTTAGCCAGTCGATTAGGGAAAAGACAGGCTGAAGGATATATCAACCAGTCTATACAAGCTGAAGAGAGTGATTCAGATTCAGAATGGAAAACCAAATCTAAGACACCTAGAATGAGAATGCATGCAGATGATGAAGAATCTAAACAAAAGAAAAAGGTAGCTTCTCTACACTCTCAAGATCCAGATGTATATTCAGCATTGTCAATTGAAGTAGACAATTCACATAGCAATTATAGTCAAAGGGAACACACAAAGCTGTCTGAAAAATTTAAAAAGCATGCTACAAAAAATAAAAATCACAGTATACGGTCACGGTTAGGTGAGAAAGTTGTTCCTCGGGAAGATAATGAAAGTTTTTCAAGTGATGATTCATCAGAAAATTCTGACAGTAATGTTATGAGTCGGGTGCATAAAGTGAAAACCACTAGTAGTGTTTGGTCTAGATTAGCTGTGAAACCTAGTGGTACAGTAAGTCCAAGTGACCAGAGTGACCTGCGGGAAATTTTAAAATCAAGAAAGCACAAGAAATCTGATGA
Source organism: Luperina testacea (assembly GCA_927399505.1). NCBI lineage: Eukaryota > Metazoa > Arthropoda > Insecta > Lepidoptera > Noctuidae > Luperina > Luperina testacea. The sequence goes on from OV656758.1 coordinate 12,645,853, forward strand.
CTTACGAGACAAATTAGGTAAATTGAAACAGAGTAATTTACGAATTGAAATTGACAATAATTATGCACATGATTTATAGTGCATACTCTAGCTTAATTGTATCTATATTATATTACCAATGGCTCAAAACCACCAAGATGGGAAATTACAAGGCTGGTTTCATGATGATAAATATTTACAAAGGTATAATATTATTAGAGTTACTTTGTAATTGTCACTTAACTTGTGTTCAAACAAAACCATTTCCGTTTTTTTTCTTTTTATTTTATTAAATGAATGGAGCCTTCAGTCATATCAGAGATGATTTTAAAAAGTTTATGAAATGCCCAAAAATAACTCAAATGTCTTTTTATTTGTTTATGCAATGCTGTTGGTAAATATAATTTATTAAAAAAAATAAACTTGATTTCTCGATAACTTCTTACAAAACGACAAAAGTCTTAACTAGAGAATACAATCCCGAGCATGTTTTTCAATCCCGGGATTACGGGATTTATGAAGCCTTTTCCCGGGCCTATCCCGGGATTAGACTATGTGGTTTCTAATTGGGCTAAAATAAAAAAAAAAAACGAGTTATAAAAAAAAATGTCTTTAATGTCTTTGCACAACACAAATCAGAATAATAATAAGAAAAGGAAAAACACAAACCAAAAAATACTATACTTTTGCAAGAAATTAAAAAACAGCACATAATAACTATTTAGAATTTCGAAAATATAATCGCAGAAATATCAAAGCATCCAATGTTTGACTTCCGAGCCTGCTTCGTAGTTTATTGCTAACATAAGCAGCAGCTGAAAACGCTCGTTCAGGTTCCCGGGATTTTCGGGGCCAGAAAACGGTCGGGAACCCGGGACCCCGAGATAAGGGATCCCGGGATTGTATTCTCTAACTGTACCTGTGTAGTAAATAGTGGGTACCTACGTATTGTACGAGTTGCTTTTTGTCGTAATATATTAAAATAATCTAGGCAAGGTTATTTTCAAGGCGCAACGGACTACGGAATACAAACTAGACTTGTTTGTGGCAATCCCGAAAATCCCGAGATTAGCCAAGTACAGTCCCGGGATTTTCGGGGCCAGAAAACGGTCGGGATCCCGGGACCCCGAGATAAGGGATCCCGGGATTGTATTCTCTAGTCTTAACCCTTTAGCTCGCTCGCCATTTTCCCCTTCCACATCCTTTCTCCATCCCACACATACTCTCTCATTCACTCATCGCTGTGTTCATATTCAATTTGTTTTCTTAAAATTATGATGCATTCCGAATTAACATCCTACATACAGTATGTTAACTAACAGAGGGCGTTCCCGTTAACCCGCAATAGTATAGCATCCATACATGCTAAAAAAAATATTACCATTCGAAAATAAAATGTTTTTATTTTTTTTTTATATTAAAATATTCACTAAAAATCGTAAATTGATACTCTATTTATTTAATTAATTCTAATTTATTTAATTAAATAAATTCCGACATTGCTGTCCTTCAAGTACGCGTGTACAGAGTGTTTCTTTAACGTATCAATTTACGATTTTTAGTGAATATTTTAATATAAAAAAAAAAATAAAAACATTTTATTTTCGAATGGTAATATTTTTTTTAGCATGTATGGATGCTATACTATTGCGGGTTAACGGGAACGCCCTCTGTTAGTTAACATACTGTATGTATATACAACATTTAATTAATAAATAAGTAAAAATTTTATTCCCCGAATGATGAATAATTATGATGTAAGATTATATTAAAGAATAAATTAAAAAGTACACAAACTACTAAATTACAATTTATTTGGTGGATAAAACTGACATCCAGTTAAAATGATGTTTCTTCCTATTACAGAGCCCTTACATTTGATGTCTGGGTTCACTTTTATTTATTTTTCTGCCATTACAACTTTAATAAAGAAATGATATTTGTGCTATCAGATAAATCATTTTAATGTATTTTTATTTAAAAATCTAGCGTTTCTTAAATAATACTTCAATAATATGTTGATAAATAATGGAACCTGTTAATTATATTTGAATATGTTTTTAATGTTTACTTTTCAAGTGTTTTGTATGAAGTACAGTTAAAACCAATCAATTTCAATATTTCCTTTTGGCCATTTTCAGAATAAAATTACGATTTTAGTAATTTATTAGCTGGCGGAGAAAATTTTCCACCTTGGTGATTTTGAGCCCATAGTGTTTTAGCTAATTATATAATTATGTTAAGTGTCTGTTTTTTTATTTAGTGTTTTCAAGTAATGTGTTTAAATGATTAAAAGAGTCACTAATGAATTTGACTATCATATGCATAATAAATTGTTATACTTACTTTTTATCTAAGTACATAAAAGGAAAATGTTTAAATCTGGTAATAATATAAATTCTTTAAGTATTTAATTGTCTAGGGACACAATCATAATCTATGTTTATGTGACATTCCAGGTTTCAGATTGATACCCAATAAACATCTAGGCCTCCAAGTTTATAGTGTTGTTGTATTGTATACACAGTCACTGTTGAGTATGTTACCACCAATGTGTATAATCTGGGAATCTGTACCATTCCTCGACATTCTATACAGGGTTATTGTTAAAAAGTTAAGAACCTCTTAAGAGGTCATTGTACTCATCATTATGAACAACTTTTACTATGGGACCAAACCTGAAATCGCGAAAAAACATCAGCTGTTCCTTACATTTTGACGAGTTATACGAACATAAATGTAGGGAACAGCTGATTTTTTATCGAGATTTCAGGTTTGGTCCAATAGTAAAAGTTGTTCATAATGAAGAGTACAATGACCCCTTAAGAAGTTGTTAATGTTTTACCAATAACCCTGTATACTGCCTAAAATTAATAGTCGAGTAATGTATAAAACTTTATTACTAAAAACTTAGACCCCATTTACACGATCAGAATTTTTTGCTTGAGACATACAATAAAATTGAAGTAACAAATGACATATCCTCTAAACACTGTTCAGACGGTAAAACTTTTATTAGGGAGCCCTAATAAAAGTTTTACCGTATCAAAATGGTAAAAATTAACCCTTATTTATGTAGTGCAACTGAGTCTGTCTGTCACAACTGAAATCTCGAGAATTACTAATTTTTCAAATAAGAAACAAATTTTTTTTTGCACCCTGGACTGAAAGGGTGCCTTAAAAATTTGAAGTGGGGCTACTAGGGCTGCATGTATCATACGAAAGAGCGCTGTTTGCACATTCTCAAACATATTTCTTTTTTTTTAGGCCGCATAGTTTTCGACTTTTGATGAAAAAATGTAAAAAAAAATACCGTTCCGTTATCTCCGAAGTTTGAATAGAAACATTTGAAATTATTCTATGAGATAGAAGTTTATGTAAAGATTACAGGAAAAATAAAACGATGACTCTAAATAGCACACACTATCGGTCAAGAGATGGCGCCGACCTAAAACTGCAATATTCTATACCGCAGTGTGAAAATTTAAAAATGTACGTACGGAACCCTCAGTGCGCGAGTCCAACTTGCTCTTGACCGGTTTTTATTGCTTCAACGGTATGCCACAAGCAATTCAATCGCACCGTGTAAATCAGGCTTTAGTTTAGGTATTGTATAAAATGACACATGACAGGCAGAAGTCAATGTATAAAAATAAAGGCATAAGTATGCATAACATTCAAATTCACAGTAGGTAATTTGCATTCTACACAATACCTTGACTGTATACTAGTGCGTTCGGACCAGGCACAGTGAAGGGTTCCCTAGTTGTGATAAATGTTTACACATGCATAATTGATTTAATCGATCACAAAATAGTAGTTTATAAAACTGTTGCATAATGAGGGGTATTAAACACGAGCGCTCGGTTTGTAATAGTATCACACGAGTGTTTAATACCCTATTATGTGCAGTTTTATACAACTTTTTATCTACTTTCATACCTACATTGAGATTGAATCTACTAAATAAAAGATCAAAGTTCAAAAAGTAAGACATACTTTACTGCTTATAATAATTATTGAAGTTTTGTATGTTACAATTATGAAATTCCATATGTACTGCTTCTAAAATATCGGGCGGAGTCAAATTTCCTTCACATTCACTGGAATCAGACATTTTTTAAGCAATAATAGAATAAAACACTAAATTCAGACAAAACGTAAAAATGGCGCCAAAAACCCAGCTCTTCACCGTACTTTAGCGCAACCACAGATAAGTAAAATTTACACAACAAAACTTCACGCTCCCGTATATATGGAACGAGTTCGATTAAAAAAAGTTATGAATTTGAATTCTCCTTCGTGATTTAACTTCTTGGTTAACCTGTATTGTAATGAAAAAAAATTACTTTATAACATTATTTTGTTCGAGAAATTGTGTTATAATGATTTTTTTTTTCTATTTCGGTATTGTGTTTATAAAGTATGTCAATATAAACTGGTTTAAAATTTTATAATTAGAATTTTACGACATGAAAGTAGATAAATAAGTTTGTAAAATTAAGTTTCGGAATTATTTGCAAATAGCGTAAAGCAGGAAAGTAAGTTAATTGAAATCTGCGAAAGAAATACAAATTAATATTTTTCACCGATCTTTGCTCAGTTGATAGAAATACTGCACGGAAAGTCTATTACGAAACCGTTCGTGAACAAAATCGACTGTCAAAGGCCCCTAAAGTTCGTTTCTTCCTTACTTAAATTAATTCTGCATACTCAACAAAATTCTCTAAACTACTGTTCTCAATATTGTATTATGCCAATAAAATTATGTTTTGATGCTGAAAAAAGTCGTTGAGTATGAATACACAGCACACCACTATGGAAGCGCCAGGGTAACCCGAACATTCAATTTTTTTTTACGTTTTTTGCAATATGCTGGTCAATATTAAGTTGTACGTTGTATTATAATTCTGTAAATACATATTTGTTACGGTCGCGAATCATATTTTAATCAACGTACAACTTGATACTGACCAGCAAATTGCAAAAAAACGTAAGAAAATTTAAAGATTTAATTTCCAAAAGCTTCTACATTGGTCGCCTACATTATAAAAGGAAGCCTTCTGCAAAAATTCCTAATCCTAATAGTTTCGGCTGTGCGCTGATATGCCAGTCAGTTACTTTTATTTAAATAAAAAAAAAAACCGATCAGTTTTTAAGCAGTCTGATGCAGTTGGTTGCATCTCATCTGAAATTGAACTAAAATAGCTAACTGCTTAAAAAGTGAGCTTGTTTTAAGGCTCCTTCAAACAGTTGCGACACGACATGCGACACAAATATACGAAATACAAACTCATTGCATGAGATTACTCATTAATTGAGAAAAATTATCGTATATTTAGTATTAGCTTGCCAGCTAATACAGTTTTTCAAATTTCTCGCCAGGAATTTTAAATTTTTAATTATTGTTTTAGCCAAAACAATAAAATGTCATCTTTGTCAAAGGTAATATATCACAACGATTTGCACTTATTAAGTGCAAAGAAGTTTTGTATATTAAAAGGGATGTTATTTCCAGCAAATGGATATTGTTATTTACAATATTTTTATCATGCTGGTATTTCATTAGTAGATTTGGTATACATCGCTGATAAATTAGGACCTTTTCCAAAAATTAGAGTAGTTACAGATATTTTAGATCACATATTGTTACCTAGTAGTAAAGTAATGCGACCATATTTCAAACAAAATGGTGTTGTTCATATACCAGAGAAAGCTAATATGATTTATTATTCGGAATTTAGAGAAATTTATCGACATTTAAATTATCGAATAGGAGGAGATTTACTTAAAAATGATAATACACTTATAAATCCATCAGTAATACCAAACATCATGATGAAAGCAGGATTAGATTATCAAGAAGAAGTGAAGAAGATCATTGCTAAAGATGTAGCAAATCCTGAGAGTCTACTTGCGGATATATTTTGAACTAATGTTATCAATGAAGCTAAAAGATTAGTTTCTCCTGAAACTAAAGAAGATAGAATAATAGTGAGATATAAATTAACATCTGAAGAAGAATCTCAATTAATGACAACTTTTCCGGAACTCGATATAGAATTTAAACATAATTTATACCATAGTCATCCTTTTGCCGCGGCTTCAAGACAATTAGAAACTCAAATTAATATTATGACGCTTGGAATTAATAACAAACACAAAATTCCCAAAAATTATGATGTTTTGGTAAAAGATTCTGGAGGATGTTATTTTAAACAAATTCAAAGAGGTAGAGATAATTTTCATTCATGTTGCCCAATTTTAAGCATACACGATCAACAAAGACACGCTAATAGAAGTGCTGCAGTTGCAACATTTGCACCATCATCAACTAAACAAAAAAGAGCATTGAATAAATATTATGATGATATTATGAATGGAACTAATAAATTCTTTTGCGAAAATGTATCTGAGGATTGTAATGTTACTGCTCCTTTTCAAATTTTTATTCATTCAACTTATGACCGTAGTACTACTCAAATAGCGGATAGTATGTCTAAGGCAAAATCAATCGTTGGTGCTGGTTCTTTTATTTTTGATCCTTTAATGTTAACAGAAGTATCCGGTAAAATTAAATATTTAAATGCTGTTTGGCGAATTGAAAATGATAATGGTGTAAAGAAAGTTTATATGAATTTCATGCATGATAATTCATGGTCTTATGTCCATAACATGTCATGTTATTTAAATTTATTGACAAATCCTGTAATTTTTGATTCACAAGGTCGTTCATATTTTGTTAATATACAATCAACACGCAATAATATAGTCTTTTTTAAAATAGTTAAAAATGCATCTAATGGTCTAATATCGGGTCAAATAAGAAATTATTTATGGTTTGATAATTTTGATTATTACGCCATAAATTCTTTTGTATGGGAACCACGTGGATTTGATTCAGAAAAGAATCATATGCGCAAAGATAATTTTTAGCTCCAAAAAAATTAGTTAAAGATACTATAATGTACGCTTTAGGTTTGGATCATAATAAGTTTTCTGTTGCTACTATTTATGCTGCTTTGAAATCATACGCTACTCGTGTTGTTGGAACAAAAGCAGTATGTCAGATTTCTTATGATTTATCGGCCGAAAGATTATTTGAATTAGCAAGTGCTATATTCATTCATTGTTTCGTTAAAAGATTTAGTGTTAGTACTGCTACTTCAAAAGTAACTCAAGAAATTATAGATCAGAGAAATAGTAAAGGCATTAGTGTTACTCAAATGATTAAAAATCTTTGGAATAAATTAACAGATCCATCAGTACCCCAATCGGATAACATCAGAGATTCACCGTATGGTGAATATTTAAATAATAATCCATCAAATATTCCATATGAAGGAACTTTACCTTTAAATAGAGGTACTAGTTGGTTTCATGGTTTTTTAACTAAATTGATAGAATGGTCAATCACACCTACAAATTATCCTGTCAGTATAGATGATGCAGTACAATTTATTGAATTAAAAACTTTTGTTGAGGGTGATATCGATGATTTAACTCGCGATAGTACAAATTATTTACCATTAATAGAACAGGAAGATCACAATGATCCATATAGGAAAAGTATATTGTCTGATTCAGCGTGTGGTATTTGTGATGATGATGAAAGTGAGATTTCATCGAATGGTACTGAGATCACATCTTCTCAAGACCTTGATGAAAATGATAAATTACATAAAAATAAAGATATTGTAGATATAATTCCATTAAATATGTTAAAAGAAGGAAAGGCTATTGGTGATGGGAATTGTCTTTTCGATTCATTACGTCAATTAATTAAAACTAATATGAATGTTCAAGAATTAAAAAAATTTTTACTAAGTAGTCCAAAGATTTCAAAATTACCAGCAAATGTTATCACTGGAGTTTTAGAAGTTTTAAAATCAAAAAATAAATGGGGTGGAGAACCTGAAATTTATTGTGCAGCAGAAGTTTTTAATATTTGTATTGTGTTATATTCGGATGAATTAAATTATATTCCTCGTACATATGGACCAATTGATGGTGAAGTAATATATATTTTATTACGTAATCATCATTTTGTACCATTATTTTTAAATAATAATACTTCTCATAATAATGAATCTGAAAATATTGAAAATCACCCAGAAGAAATTAAAGAAATTTTACAAATCTCTGATAATAATCAATCTAAAATTATAAATAATCAATTAGAAGAAAAAGAAATTTCACAAAATAGCATTAATGTAGAAAATCATAAAATCAGTCGTAATATAGATATTGTTAATGATTCTTTGATAGGTTTATATGACATGTGTAAATTTACAGTTCGGTGATCTTGTTTATTCAAATGATATAGTTATAATTGTAACACCCCCAGAAGAGGAATCTGAAACTGATGCGTTATTGTATCATAGTGTTATTCATTGTGATAATGAATATTGTGATGACATTTCTGTAGCATCCATTCCAGAGATTAATATTAATGAGTGTTCAAGTATCGATGAAAGAAGTGATGATTTTGGATATAGTACCATAATTTCAAGTGATGATACTATAAGTGATATTCTTGATATTGATAATGAAATGGGTGAACCTTTATTAAATTCAACAACAGTAATAGATATTAATATTCAAGACGTAACTAAAGAAACATTAGAATTGGTTGATAATTCGTTAAACGAAGAAAACAAACGCAATAATTGTGAAAATACTATTATTTTATCTAGTGATATTGAAAGACCTTTGAGTAATATATCTGAAGAGATTTCAGAATCGTCTTTGGGATCTAGAGTTTCAACTTCATCATCTAATTCAATAATGTCTAAATTTGATAAATTATTTCCAACACCAAGTGTAGAAAAGGGAAAAAAAAAAAAAAAAAGACATGCGACACAAAGGCACCGCACGTCGCAAGGCACGAGCGGTGCCTTTGTGTCGCGCGCGATTATATTGCGTGTCGCGCCTGTTTGTAAGAGCCTTTAGAATTTTTAGTTTCAGACTTATTTTTATTTTAAACCTTTTAATAAGTTATATTTTTAGATTAGCATCAATATTTATTTTTCAAGTCAATAAGTACTTATTGACTTAAAATCCGCCATTTTAATTTTATAAAAACCAACCTTATAACCAGACGAGTTGATACACAGGTCATGTATCCATCCTGCGGTTCGCTTGCTTTGAGGGTATAAAGGATCTCAGATGCAAAGATACGCGTGAAAAACATAACCATCTTTGTTGTCGCGCAGTTGGGTAATACGACGCCCAAATTACAACATTCGACAGCGAGGTACGCGCCACAGCACCCTCCACCACAGATGTCCATCTCGGTTTGTCGCAAGGATGGTAAGCAATTAAGCATCAACACGTTGGAACTGAGACGTAACTGTGCGCTTTTGATGCATTACTACATAATACTTTAATAAAAGATCGATGACGCGACTATTCTAGCTCGCTGTTCATTGTTTGCTCCGGACCGGATGCGGGCGGTCGCGCGCCCATGCCTCGCGGTGTCTTCGCGGCTCCGCCAGTGTGTACCCATAGTGCTCGATATGCTCCCACTACCCAGGAAACCAACCTGCTGAACGCTCTGATTGCTTAGGACACCCTGATTGTCGACACAGTCATTTGTGTATTATTATGCTGTTGGCTTGCAGGCTTGCTGCACGCTTTGGTGTAAAAAATAAATAATTAAGTAGGTAATCTTGGACAACTCTTACCGACGCGCGACGTGATGCGTAGCATACTAGCATAAGATTTTTAACAATATTTTACAGAACCGAATTTGCCTAAACCCAACAGGCAAGTGTCAAAAATGAAGATATCGAAACTTACGAGTAATGGCAGTGATCGGATTAGGTAGTGTAATTTAGGGTCAACCACTTCAAAAATATCATTAAAAAAACTAAAAAAAAACTTATTGTGAGCCTCACGGCTGTGCCAAATAGGACCAGTTCAGCATAAATGCTCGATTATTTTTGTTTTGCACTTCACCTATGATGTAGTGGATATGTGAGGTGTCACTTTGTCGACTTGAGTCGATTAGATTTTCGGAAATAGGAGTTCGGTACTTTGTTGACTAATGCACAAAAGGTTTAGAAAAGAATCGAGAGATTGCAGAATACAATCGAAAATTTTAGGATCTCGCCCTAATTAGGATGAGTTCTCTATTATTCTAAGTATTAGGCGTATTCGGATATTTTTAGTTCTAAATGTTTTTACACCTGTATTTTATTTTGAAGCCAGAGAGGTGCACGTGTACCCTCTTGCACCCCGCTTCCGGCGCCCATGTTATGGATAAGCCGGCGCGGCGGGGTAATTGCGTAACGCCAGTTACGTTCATTGCGATATTTACCTGTTGTTAAAAAGAACAGTTGTCAAAATTAAAGGTATTGCGATCGATTGCCGTTTTATGTACTTATCAGTTACCCCGCTGGGTGATAAGTTTTGATTGCCCCGTGGACAGCCTCATTAGGTAGGTACTCTGAATTGCACACGTAGCGATTCAGTCGTCGGCAACTCGCTGGCGGTTCAAAATATCACGTCCACACAGATTTGTACAGCCGATTTGTCGACATGAGATTTTGAAGCTTCTAACGCATGGGTTCCCAACCAGTGGGGCGCGCCCCACTTGGGGGGCGTAGGGTGATCCAAAGGGGGGCGCGACGAGTCGAGCGGCTTAAAAAGCTTACGCAGCGTTTCCTAAACTATCCTCAATGCTGGATGATAATCAAGAAATTGCACATTTGTTTGTACACATAATGTGTCATTTGAAAAGCCTTGCTGCTGAATTTTGTAGATATTTTCCCCAAACTTTGCTGAAAACCCAATTCATAAATTAATAAGAAATCCATTTGTGATTAATGTCGAGCAATTGCCCGAAATATTGCAAGAAGAAGCTTTGGACGTGAAAAATGATTCGTTTGCTCACGATAATTTCAGCCACATGGATTTCACTGAATTTTGGATAAAATATAAGGCCATTTACACTGTTGTCGGCAAGCAAGCACTGCGTATTCTTTTACCGTTTTCGACTACCTATCTTTGTGAACGGGGTTTTTCGACGCTGGTGGGTATAAAAACAAAGCATTTTCGACTTCATGTCGAAATTGATCTACGCTGTGCACTGACCAACATGAAGCCTAGAATTGATAAATTGGTTAATAAAATGCAGGCCCAATGTTCTCACTAATGGTCATTATTATACGTTGTATAGTGTACACGATTAATAAAGTCCATTAAAGTTTTCATCGTTTTTTTTTTGTCCATTGTAGTTGAGTTGGGATAGGGGGGGGCGTAGTATTTTACCGTAAACTTTAGGGAGGCGCATAGGGTAATAGGTTGGGAACCCCTGTTCTAACGAGTCACCGGCGCGGCGGAGGCTACTAATGTCGCTGTTTGTATACAATAGGCATTGCCTAACTAGGTGGTGTTGACTTGACGTTAGTGTAAAACCACACGTCAAGTCTTTAAGAATAAATCATTCCCAAAGGTGATTTCCTTTGAAATAAAAACCCTTAATAGTGGGACTCCATTTTATTACTTTTGTGCGATTTCATGTGCAATTAGATAAGAAACAGTAGTAGTATTATTGTGCTTGATTAAAAAAATCTAAAAAACTTGATGTTAGTTAAAAAAAAAACAGTTGCACTGCCGACAGAAGTGAAAACTTGAACAATTACGTGTGTATTTTTTGAATCGTCTTATAAACAAAACACGCGCGGTGTTGGTTACGGTAACAGTGTCGCGAGTTCAATGGTTTTTTCCATCTCAAAAAATGCCCAACGCGCCTAAAGAAGTTTTCACTTCTAAAATCTGGTTACTTACATAAAAAGTGAACAAAAGTAAGTACCTCTAATTCTTAATCATTACTACCCGTCCGACTTAAGGGGCTTACATGAACTAAAGCGCGGTCACTGTCGGACTGCATAGAAAAGAAAGAGAAGCGCGATGACACAACGCTGGTAATTTATTACAAAATATGAAGCAATTATTTAATTACAAAAAATCGATTGTTTGAACTAAAAAATTAAAACATTAGTATTTTAGTATGTTGCTTGTAGAATAATCTGACAAAAATCAGAATGATTGTATGTATATTAGTATGTTTTTTGTAGTATGGTTTTTATTGTAAAAAGAAAGTTTTTAGAGGTATCTTCATGATTTTTTTTCTATCGTATCAAATTAGTTTTATTATGTTTTCAACACTGACACTACTACTACCACTCTACCTAGTACATACCCTAAAGAATATCACATTTTTTCTGATTTTGTTTACTGTAGTCGATCATAAATACTTTTATTGTTTCTAAAACTTGCGTTTTTTGAGTTTAGGTCCTGTAAGCCCCTTAAGTGTGCACGTCGCTGGAATGCGTTAATGCGCGAAATGTTTATATTTATTATATTTATCATTACGTTAAAAACTATACAAATACATGTTGAAAAAAAAATCGTAAAAACTTTTTTTCAAACTACCGACAGAGGAACGTCACAGCGCCAGGTGCACAGTTAGTCGGACGGGTTGTAGGCTCCATTTGCATTGCGCAGAATGGAATGGAAGTTGATATAAACTTAAAATTAAAGCTTTTTTATGACCTAGCCATTTATGAATTATACATTTCAAAACCATAATCCTCCTTTTTGCTTCGCCGTAGTCGGGTAAAAAAAACACTTATTTGTCAGTGGTCGTGTAACATTTGTAATTCAGTCTGACATGTAAAGAAGATAGACATTCTGCGATTGATATTACAACCAAATTCTTTTAACATTCCTTGGGTAGTTTTTTGTGTATGTTCATGATGTTATAAACCGTCCTGTCACTGTTGTTTACATAGCAAGTACTGGTATACGAATTTGTGTGGGGTAGGCACTATATGTAAAAAGGGAAAATAAAAACTGATAAAAAAAACAACCAATTTCTATGTTATTGTTTTCACTTTTTTTAGAGTTTTTCCGTTTAGTTCTTACTGTCAACTATTCCCGCAGCTACAAATTCATCGTGACATGCAAATTGACGCTTTCGTTCCATTCCGTTCCTCGGCAATGTAAATTGATCCATAGGCTCATATTTGTAACCAAAAAAGAAATTATAAAATATATTATGTATCAAAATATAACGTTCAAGAAATTAATGTGGGTACAAAAGACTAGTTATTAATAAATCTAATTATGTAGAAATATGTTTTATATTTAATTAAATTAAAATATAATTTAATGTATTAGCAACAAAGATAAATAATTTGATAATTCGGAACACGAGTATTCGAATTGACTATAAAACAGTAAATTAATATTTTACATAAACATTAATTTATTATGTACGTAATTACATTAACCGTTTTGGTTATTCAAGTGTGTTTATTAGTTATTGTTGTTAAGCCTCTATTGATGATGTACAAATTCATAAAGACAAAAGTTTACAAAACTATTATGCATGGCTCTCCATCTCTTTACGGAGTACAAGTTACTTGCCATGACAAATGTTGTTCTAATATTGTCACGAAATTACTGTGTCTTTATTATGTACAAGCAGTGCCCCGCGGTTTCACCCGCGTAAGTTTCGATCCCGTGGGAATATCGGGATAGAAACTATCTAATGCCCTTTCCCGGGACTCAAACTATCTCTATACCAAATTTCATCTGAATCGGTTCAGCGGTTTAAGCGTGAAGAGGTAACAGACAGACACACTTTCACATTTATAATATTATAGTATGATGTCAAAGTTCTTTTAAATGTCTTTTGTCTTTACTTTATGTAATAGATAATAAATATATTTTTTCTAGTTTCAGAATTTTCATTGAAGCCTTTTTAAACAAAAACGATACATAACACTAATACATATTTATCTGTTAGTGGGTAAGTATAATACTGACGATTTATTATCTGCTTTGCAACTATCACTAAGGCCTGCTTGCACCACTAATCTTAAATGCGTTTAGCGCTAAACATATCTAAAACATCATTCTGTCTCTATAATTTTCAAACGATTATGAGGTGATGTTTTAAATTCGCGTGCTTAGCGATTTGTGGTGCAAGCGGTTTTAAATACGTTAGTTAAGTACACGATGTTATCATAATTACATAATTATATGAAATTATACAATGCAAAAATAAAGAAAAAACGAATAATAATATCATTGTTTACCTGTTTAAGTGTTAAAAATAAATTCTTTTTTAGTTTGTGCCAAATCTAAGCAAAATTTCTAAAATAATACACATATTTAGGCACATGTTAATTAATTATTATGCTGTTAGCTCATATAACATGTTATTCTTTTGGTGCTTATTGCAATAAATGTTACAATGTGCAATTTATATGACCACTAAAACTGCTAAAGGAGTCAGCAAATGTGGTCTGTAGACCAATAGCGATATGTGTGTAAGGAGACCTTAACCGTTCAGCATCAGGAAAATATCTTACCGAGACTGTCCTAACTTTTATTTTTACACTTAGTTGTGTTTACAAATTATGAAAAAAAAAAAATGAAACTCATAAAAAACATGGACAATTTACTCAAAAACTTTTTTGATTTCGACCGTGTTTCTCATAAGGAAAACACTACTGGACCAAGCTAGTTTAGAGTACTAGCAATGTCACAAATGGTAAAAAACTTTTCCAAACAATACGTAGTGATCAATCAGCCTATCTCTTATAAGTTATAACGTATTCTATTACATATGAAGAAAGAAAGCCATCTTCAATTTCAAAAATAAAAGTCATTTTTTATTTTCAATAAACTTATTTTTGGGGTAATAAAAAATCAAAGGGTTTTAGATTGCGTCTATGAGGTGGGTCATAGTGGTCAGTATCTTTAAACTACGAAAACTGTCTATTCCAACTACTTTCTGAATCTAATAAGGATGTTATTATGAAAAATGGTACAGCCAGACTGTACCATTTTCAAAAAATATGAATGCAGTTAGCAATTTCTCAACAAGTTAAGGATAGTCTTCTAAGAACATTTCCCTGTAGCTACAACGGTTAATGATTTTGATGCCTTTTTGCTCAGGGTTTCGCTGTAGCTACAACGGTTAAAGATTTTGATGCTTTTTTGCTCAAGGTTACATAGATGAAGTATCCCTACACAAATATCAAAAACGTATCGCTATTGGTCCATAGACCTGTTCCCATACAAATTTGCGTTTGCCTTTTTAATAATTAAACGCAAACTCGCGTTTACAACTGGTCCAACTATAGATAGTCAACAGATCAATTCTAGTTAAATAATAACTTTCTAGTTTCTATATGTCTAATTCTGGCACGTAATTTCCACATTTCGGTTTCTGAAATTATTACAAACTTGTTCTTACAGTTCAACTTTGTTTAACATAAATCAAAAATATTCCTCCTAAAGATTTCAATTTGTATAAATAATAAGTATGAAATAGTGGAATGTTTCAGTCTTACTTATAAGTACGTTCTTTATGCTATGCGTCATCGCCATAGCGTATTAATAAAAGTATTAAGGCGCCTACAAACTATGCCGGTGGCACAGCCGCCCGGGTCTTTGTGTGTCACAATAAATTGAATGTGGCGGCAGCCGTTAATCCTGGTGGTGGCACGGTCAGTGATGGCGGCAAGTGTTTAGTAGCCTTTAAATGTTTAACGAAACATACCAAAAATGGTAAAATTTTGATAGAAAACAGCTTAAAATTATGTGTCAGAACTCGCAATAATATAATTAATTATTTAACTCTTTTTTTCTTTGTCTTTCTCTTCTTTGCGGTCACTTGAATCGTCTTTTTTCTTAGATATTAATGTGTGCTTGGCTTTCTTAAATTGTTTTTTAACTTTGTCCTTCACTTTACTTTTTTTGGGCGTTGGTATAACTTCTACTGATTTCATAGATGAACTATTTGATTGATCACTATTTCTTTGAGCTGAAAAGAAAATAAAATAAGTCCACTATAGATTAATATAAAAATAGAATTAAACAAAACATTTAAAGATAGCGCTTATTTCTAAAGCTGGACATACATTTGTCCTCGCCGAATCTGTTGACATCATCTGCAGAGCTATTTACAACCGTTCGATTCGCTGTCGGGTTCGTTTAGGGACGACGCACATACATAGATTTTAATGAATTAGGCGGCCAAAAGCTATTTTTCGAACAACAATATAATAATGACTAGTATTTGGGCGTTGCGCGAGCTGCAAGCAGCTCGCGGGGTCGTGTTTTTGAGGAGTATTTCTTACCCTTGCTTGTAAAAAGTATTTGGGCGTTGCGCGAGCTGCAAGCAGCTCGCGGGGTCGTGTTTTTGAGGAGTATTTCTTACCCTTGTAAAATTTTGAGAATTGGACAGTAATCCTTAGCACTTATAGGATTTTGTACGGATTAAAAATGAAGGGGGAGAGAATGGGGGGATTTGAAAAATGGTTTTACTTTTCCGAGCCTCCTCTATACGAATCCGTAAAAAAACAAAACGCAGGTTTCTTAATTTCCGAGATACGATGGGGGGAGGGGTGAAGGGGGGGAGAGGGGGGAGTTTTGAAAAATGATTTTGACCAACTCTGAGCCCCTTGATATGAATCTGAAAAAAAAAAATTTCCAAGTCTCTTAACTTCCGAGATCTACCTAGAGGGGGGGAGAAGGGGGGCAAGGGGGGCAACTTTGAAAAATGGATTTTACTTTTCCGAGATTCCTCTATACGAATCCGTAAAACAACAAAACACGGGACTCTTAGTTTCCGAGATACGATAGGGAGGGAGGAGAGTGGGGTGGAAAAGGGGAGGTTTGGGATTTTTCCCATACTCGTGAGAGTTACTTGTATACGAATCTGTAAAAATATACCCACCTCCGCCTTCACCATCTGGGAGAACAATTATGTCAGTCAGTCAGTCAGTGGTAATCGAGCTTTATATAGTATAAATAACTAGTATTTGGGCGTTGCGCGAGCTGCAAGCAGCTCGCGGGGTCGTGTTTTTGAGGAGTATTTCTTACCCTTGTAAAAAGTATTTGGGCGTTGCGCGAGCTGCAAGCAGCTCGCGGGGTCGTGTTTTTGAGGAGTATTTCTTACGATGGGGGGAGGGGTGAAGGGGGGGGAGAGGGGGGAGTTTTGAAAAATGATTTTGACCAACTCTGGGCCCCTTGATATGAATCTGAAAAAAAAAATGTTCCAAGTCTCTTAACTTCCGAGATCTACCTAGAGGGGGGGAAGAAGGGGGGCAAGGGGGGCAACTTTGAAAAATGAATTTTACTTTTCCGAGCCTCCTCTATACGAATCCGTAAAAAAACAAAACCCAGGTTTCTTAATTTCCGAGATACGATGGGGGGAGGGGTGAAGGGGGGAGAGGGGGGAGTTTTGAAAAATGATTTTGACCAACTCTGGGCCCCTTGATATGAATCTGAAAAAAAAAATGTTCCAAGTCTCTTAACTTCCGAGATCTACCTAGAGGGGGGGGAGAAGGGGGGCAAGGGGGGCAACTTTGAAAAATGGATTTTACATTTCCGAGCCTCCTCTATACGAATCCGTAGAACAACAAAACACGGGACTCTTAGTTTCCGAGATACGATAGGGAGGGGGGAGAGTGGGGTGGAATGGAAAAGGGGAGGTTTGAATTTTGAAAAATGGTTTTTACTTTTCCGAGCCTCCTCTATACGAATCCGTAAAAAAACAAAACCCAGGTTTCTTAATTTCCGAGATACGATGGAGGGAGGGGTGAAGGGGGGGAGAGGGGGGGAGTTTTGAAAAATGATTTTGACCAACTCTGGGCCCCTTGATATGAATCTGAAAAAAAAAATGTTCCAAGTCTCTTAACTTCCGAGATCTACCTAGAGGGGGGGGAGAAGGGGGGCAAGGGGGCAACTTTGAAAAATGGATTTTACTTTTCCGAGCCTCCTCTATACGAATCCGTAAAACAACAAAACACGGGTCTCTTAGTTTCCGAGATACGATAGGGAGGGGGGAGAGTGGGGTGGAAAAGGGGAGGTTTGGGATTTTTCCCATACTCGTGAGAGTTACTTCTATACGAATCTGTAAAAATATACCCACCTCCCCCTTCACCATCTGGGAGAACAATTATGTCAGTCAGTGAGTCAGTGGTAATCGAGCTTTATATAGTATAATATAATAATAATATAATAATGTTCCAAGTCTTAACTTCCGAGGTCCGCCTAAAGGGGGGAGAAGGGGGAGAGAATGGGGGGAATTTTGAAAAATGGTTTTTACTTTTCCGAGCCTCCTCTATACGAATCCGTAATAAAACGAAACCCAGGTTTCTTAATTTCCGAGATACGAGGGGGGAGGGGTAAAGGGGGGAAGAGGGGGGAGTTTTGACAAATGATTTTGACCAACTCTGGGCCCCTTGATATGATTCTGAAAAAAAAATGTTCCAAGTCTCTTAACTTCCGAGATCGACCTAGAGGGGGGGAGAAGGGGGGCAAGGGGGGCAACGTTGAAAAATGGATTTTACTTTTCCGAGCCTCCTCTATACGAATTCGTAAAACAACAAAACACGGGACTCTTAGTTTCCGAGATACGATAGGGAGGGGGGAGAGTGGGGTGGAATGGAAAAGGGGAGGTTTGAATTTTGAAAAATGGTTTTTACTTTTCCGAGCCTCCTCTATACGAATCCGTAAAACAACAAAACACAGGACTCTTAGTTTCCGAGATAAGATGGGGGGAGGGGTGAAGGGGGGGAGAGGGGGGCGTTTTGAAAAATCATTTTGACCAACTCTGGGCTCCTTGATATGAATCTGAAAAAAAAAATGTTCCAAGTCTCTCAACTTCCGAGATCTACCTAGAAGGGGGGGAGAAGGGGGGCAAGGGGGGCAACTTTGAAAAATGGATTTTACTTTTCCGAGCCTCCTCTATACGAATCCGTAAAACAACAAAACACGGGACTCTTAGTTTCCGAGATACGATAGGGAGGGGGGAGAGTGGGGTCGAAAAGGGGAGGTTTGGGATTTTTCCCATACTCGTGAGAGTTACTTGTATACGAATCTGTAAAAATATACCCACCTCCCCCTTCACCATCTGGGAGAACAATTATGTCAGTCAGTGAGTCAGTGAGTGGTAATCGAGCTTTATATAGTATAATAACTAGTATTTGGGCGTTGCGCGAGCTGCAAGCAGCTCGCGGGGTCGTGTTTTTGAGGAGTATTTCTTACCCTTGTAAAAAGTATTTGGGCGTTGCGCGAGCTGCAAGCAGCTCGCGGGGTCGTGTTTTTGAGGAGTATTTCTTACGATGGGGGGAGGGGTGAAGGGGGGGGAGAGGGGGGAGTTTTGAAAAATGATTTTGACCAACTCTGGGCCCCTTGATATGAATCTGAAAAAAAAATGTTCCAAATCTCTTAACTTCCGAGATCTACCTAGAGGGGGGGGGGAGAAGGGGGCAAGGGGGCAACTTTGAAAAATGGTTTTTACTTTTCCGAGCCTCCTCTATACGAATCCGTAAAACAACAAAACACGGGACTCTTAGTTTCCGAGTTACGATAGGGAGGGTGGAGAGTGGGGTGGAAAAGGGGAGGTTTGGGATTTTTCCCATACTCGTGAGAGTTACTTCTATACGAATCTGTAAAAATATACCCACCTCCCCCTTCACCATCTGGGAGAACAATTATGTCAATCAGTGAGTCAGTCAGTGGTAATCGAGCTTTATATAGTATAATAATGTACCAAGTCTTAACTTCCGAGATCCGCCTAAAGGGGGGAGAAGGGGGAGAGAATGGGGGGAATTTTGAAAAATGGTTTTTACTTTTCCGAGCCTCCTCTATACGAATCCGTAAAAAAACAAAACCCAGGTTTCTTAACTTCCGAGATCTACCTCTAGAGGGGGGGAGAAGGGGGGCAAGGGGGGCAACTTTGAAAAATGGATTTTACTTTTCCGAGCCTCCTCTATACGAATCCGTAAAAAAACAAAACCCAGGTTTCTTAATTTCCGAGATACGATAGGGGAGGGGTGAAGGGGGGGAGAGGGGGGAGTTTTGAAAAATGATTTTGACCAACTCTGGGCCCCTTGATATGAATCTGAAAAAAAAAATGTTCCAAGTCTCTCAACTTCCGAGATCTACCTAGAGGGGGGGGGAGAAGGGGGGCAAGGGGTCAACTTTGAAAAATGGATTTTACTTTTCCGAGCCTCCTCTATACGAATCCGTAAAACAACAAAACACGGGACTCTTAGTTTCCGAGATACGATAGGGAGGGGGGAGCGTGGGGTGGAAAAGGGGAGGTTTGGGATTTTTCCCATACTCGTGAGAGTTACTTCTATACGAATCTGTAAAAATATACCCACCTCCATCGAGCTTTATATAGTATAATAATGTACCAAGTCTTAACTTCCGAGATCCGCCTAAAGGGGGGAGAAGGGGGAGAGAATGGGGGGAATTTTGAAAAATGGTTTTTACTTTTCCGAGCCTCCTCTATACGAATCCGTAAAAAAACAAAACCCAGGTTTCTTAATTTCCGAGATACGATGAGGGGAGGGGTGAAGGGGGAGAGAGGGGGGAGTTTTGAAAAATGATTTTGACCAACTCTGGGCCCCTTGATATGAATCTGAAAAAAACAATGTTCCAAATCTCTTAACTCCCGAGATCTACCTAGAGGGGGGGGGGGAGAAGGGGGGCAAGGGGGCAACTTTGAAAAATGGATTTTACTTTTCCGAGCCTCCTCTATACGAATCCGTAAAAAAACAAAACCCAGGTTTCTTAATTTCCGAGATACGAGGGGGGGAGGGGTGAAGGGGGGGAGAGGGGGCAGTTTAACTCTGGGCCCCTTGATATGAATCTGAAAAAAAAAATGTTCCAAGTCTCTTAACTTCCGAGATCTACCTAGAGGGGGGGGGGGGAGAAGGGGGCAAGGGGGGCAACTTTGAAAAATGGATTTTACTTTTCCGAGCCTCCTCTATACGAATCCGTAAAACAACAAAACACGGGACTCTTAGTGTCCGAGATACGATAGGGAGGGGGGAGAGTGGGGTGGAAAAGGGGAGGTTTGGGATTTTTCCCATACTCGTGAGAGTTACTTCTATACGAATCTGTAAAAATATACCCACCTCCCCCTTCACGAGGGGTGAAGGGGGGGCGAGGGGGGAGTTTTGAAAAAACAAATTTTGACCTACTCTGGGCCCACGGACATGAATCTGAAAAGGAAAATGTTCCAAGTCTTAACTTCCGAGATCCGCCTAAAGGGGGGAGAAGGGGGAGAGAATGAAATGGTTTTTACTTTTCCGAGCCTCCTCTATACGAATCCGTAAAAAAACAAAACCCAGGTTTCTTAATTTCCGAGATACGATGGGGGAAGGGGGGGAGAGGGGGGAGTTTTGAAAAATGATTTTGACCAACTCTGGGCCCCTTGATATGAATCTGAAAAAAAAAAATGTTCACAGTCTCTTAACTTCCGAGATCTACCTAGAGGGGGGGGGAGAAGGGGGGCAAGGGGGCAACTTTGAAAAATGGATTTTACTTTTCCGAGCCTCCTCTATACGAATCCGTAAAACAACAAAACACGGGTCTCTTAGTTTCCGAGATACGATAGGGAGGGGGGAGAGTGGGGTGGAAAAGGGGAGGTTTGGGATTTTTCCCATACTCGTGAGAGTTACTTCTATACGAATCTGTAAAAATATACCCACCTCCCCCTTCACCATCTGGGAGAACAATTATGTCAGTGAGTGGTAATCGAGCTTTATATAATATAATAACTAGTATTTGGGCGTTGCGCGAGCTGCAAGCAGCTCGCGTGGTCGTGTTTTTGAGGAGTATTTCTTACCCTTGTAAAAAGTATTTGGGCGTTGCGCGAGCTGCAAGCAGCTCGCGGGGTCGTATTTTTGAGGAGTATTTCTTACGATGGGGGGAGGGGTGAAGGGGGGGAGAAGGGGGAGTTTTGAAAAATGATTTTGACCAACTCTGGGCCCCTTGATATGAATCTGAAAAAAAAAAATTTCCAAGTCTCTTAACTTCCGAGATCTACCTAGAGGGGGGGAGAAGGGGGGCAAGGGGGGCAACTTTGAAAAATGGATTTTACTTTTCCGAGCCTCCTCTATACGAATCCGTAAAAAAACAAAACCCAGGTTTCTTAATTTCCGAGATACGATGGGGGGGAGGGGTGAAGGGGGGGAGAGGGGAAAGTTTTGAAAAATGATTTTTACCAACTCTGGGCCCCTTGATATGAATCTGAAAATAAAAATGTTCCAAGTCTCTTAACTTCCGAGATCTACCTAGAGGGGGGGGGGAGAAGGGGGACAAGGGGGCAACTTTGAAAAATGGATTTTACTTTTCCGAGCCTCCTCTATACGAATCCATAAAAAAACAAAACCCAAGTTTCTTAATTTCCGAGATACGATAGGGAGGGGGGAGAGTGGGGTGGAAAAGGGGAGGTTTGGGATTTTTCCCATACTCGTGAGAGTTACTTCTATACGAATCCATAAAAAAACAAAACCCAAGTTTCTTAATTTCCGAGATACGATAGGGAGGGGGGAGAGTGGGGTGGAAAAGGGGAGGTTTGGGATTTTTCCCATACTCGTGAGAGTTACTTCTATACGAATCTGTAAAAATATACCCACCTCCCCCTTCACCATCTGGGAGAACAATTATGTCAGTGAGTGAGTGAGTGGTAATCGAGCTTTATATAGTATAATAATAATGTTCCAAGTCTTAACTTCCGAGATCCGCCTAAAGGGGGGAGAGAATGGGGGGACTTTTGAAAAATGGTTTTTACTTTTCCGAGCCTCCTCTATACGAATCCATAAAAAAACAAAACACAGGTTTCTTAATTTCCGAGATACGATGGGGGGAGGGGTGAAGGAGGGGAGAGGGGGGAGTTTTGAAAAATGATTTTAACCAACTCTGGGCCCCTTGATATGAATCTGAAAAAAAAAATGTTCCAAGTCTCTTAACTTCCGCGATCTACCTCTAGAGGGGGGGAGAAGGGGGGCAAGGGGGGCAACTTTGAAAAATGGATTTTACTCTTCCGAGCCTCCTCTATACGAATCCGTAAAACAACAAAACACGGGACTCTTAGTTTCCGAGATACGATAGGGAGGGGGGAGAGTGGGGTGGAAAAGGGGAGGTTTGGGATTTTTCCCATACTCGTGAGAGTTACTTGTATACGAATCTGTAAAAATATACCCACCTCCCCCTTCACCATCTGGGAGAACAATTATGTCAGTCAGTCAGTCAGTGAGTGGTAATCGAGCTTTATATAGTACAGGGGTGGCGAACCTTTATGGATCAACGTGCCATTTTTTGTAAAGAAATGTTTGATGAGGTCATAGATGTGCCATTTTTTTTGTGATTACAGGGAAAATTATAAAACAATACTATCGATTCCGCGCTTCCCGCCTGCTGCTCCTTACACCGCGCCTACTCACTCCGTAAAGTAGGCTCAAACGCGTTCGTTTATTAAATTTCAGTGTATTACGTAGGTACTTTTTCGATCGAAGGCGTGCGCAAAATAATTTGTCGCGTGCCATCAATGGCACGCGTGCCACTGGTTCGCCATCCCTGATATAGTATAACTAGTATTTGGGCGTTGCGCGAGCTGCAAGCAGCTCGCGGGGTCGTGTTTTTGAGGAGTATTTCTTACCCTTGTAAAAAGTATTTGGGCGTTGCGCGAGCTGCAAGCAGCTCGCGGGGTCGTGTTTTTGAAGAGTATTTCTTACGATGGGGGGAGGGGTGAAGGGGGGGGAGGGGGGAGTTTTGAAAAATGATTTTGACCAACTCTGGGCCCCTTGATATGAAACTGAAAAAAAAAAATTTCCAAGTCTCTTAACTTCCGAGATCTACCTAGAGGGGGGGAGAAGGGGGGCAAGGGGGGCAACTTTGAAAAATGGATTTTACTTTTCCGAGCCTCCTCTATACGAATCCGTAAAACAACAAAACACGGGACTCTTAGTTTCCGAGATACGATAGGGAGGGGGGAGAGTGGGGTGGAAAAGGGGAGGTTTGGGATTTTTCCCATACTCGTGAGAGTTACTTCTATACGAATCTGTAAAAATATACCCACCTCCCCCTTCACCATCTGGGAGAACAATTATGTCAGTGAGTGGTAATCGAGCTTTATATAATATAATTTAACCATTTACTCAGGTAGTGAACAGTTCCAGGTATAAAACGACACCCCTTCCAACGGTCGTCGATGCGCATGAGGTAACCCTCGAGTAGTCGGAATCCGATAGTCGCTTAACGTGTACGTGTCTGTTTTCGACAGCGTTCCCAAACTAATAACTTCTAAAGTGCATAATTATTGTTGAAATAATTGTTTTCAAGTGAAAGTTATGGATTACAATAATTCAGGTAAGGACCTATGTTTTACAACAATAATATACTTGATTGTCGTTTTTCTTAATATACTTTTAATTTGTCAAAGATAGCTCTATCACATGTGCATTTTTTTTGTATTTTAAATTTTTTATAAGGGTTTTCAACTTACTTAAGGGTCCGTCCCTGTAATAATTTATTTATTTCTCAATACTTAACATATTTGTCCATATAACGACAAAATAATTAGCCGCGGAAACCCGCGCTTTTCAAAATTGAGAGCAACTGAATGTTTCAAGTCAAAATTGAGCAAAATAGCATTTTGCTGCTTTTTTATTTTAAATCAATTTACTTTTTGTTTTAGGTCCGTCTGGTGCTTCGGGTACTAAAGTAGTGACTCGGAAATATTTGTTTGACCAGATACAAAAACAAAATTTCCCAAGCTTAAGTGAAAAACTCTATTTTTATGAAAATTATCTCTTGAATCGTTATGGAGTCACCGAAAATGCTAAAAAGTGTTTGAAACACTAATTTACTTATGTGAAAACCGAATTTAAGCAAAGATGGTTGAAAGCCAATACACACGAAGAAGTTTTTCTTAAAAACAACCAATCTTGGTTAGATGGAACTTTTGTGATTCCAATAGAATCGCCCTCTCCTCAAGGTGACCAACTAAACCTTTTCGAGATTTAAGTGCGCGCAGCAAAAGAAGGAAAACGGAAGAAGTCCGCGCCACTTTAGACGATGAAGTCATTGTCCACGCTGCACAGTCTTGCAAACTACTGGGCACAGGGATGCCTCCAAAGTTCTTAAAGAAATAACAAATTCACCAACTCGAGAGAGTAAATATAGAAATGCCTATTCTAAGGTGAATAAGAACGACGAATTACCCCCGCTGACGCCTCTACAAGCACTCCATATGTACGTGGAAGCGGATCTTACTAGACGGCAATACGAAATAATAAGGGCAACAAATCCAAGACACTTCCCTTGCTACGATCTTTATTAAAAGTGAAACAAGAATGTTATCCGCCAAAAGAAACCATGACTATTACGGCTACTTCCGCAGAGAGCAACTTACAAAGCCTATTGGATCTTACTGTGATGCGAAATTAAAAAACCTTCTTGCAAAGCATTCCTTCCAGAAACAATAGAAATGTTGATGTCTGCCGAACCAAATAGAGAGTCAATGGAGGAATGCTCTCAAAGTGAGAGTGATATTTAGTTTTGTTTATGTTTATATAGGTGTAGGTAGATATAGGTGATGTAATTATACCTTATTTTTATTCATTTAAAATATTATTTGAACTTTGTTTTACTTTTTTGAAAATTGCTACTATATTTGTGTATAAAACTTGTGTAATGAAATAAAAAAAAATATTTTTGAACTGAAAAGAGTTTATTTTAATTTAATATAGTACGTGGAACTAATTAAAACCAAAAAATATTTTTGGCCGCCTAAATAATTAAAATCTACGTATGTGCGACGCTACAAAATAGTAACTTTTATGATGGAAAATAATTAAATAGTATAAATACATAAGTTGTGAATAACTCTGCTGAATTCATCTGGGATATTTTCCGAAATCATTTGGCGGTTCGTACGATTCGGCGTGAATTGGTGACTGAGGTTTCATAGGATTTCTTATAAGAATGATACAGTTCGGCTTGTTCGGCGAAGACAAATGTGCCTTACATCATTCCAAAATAATTTGGTAATAATGATCAAAGGTATTACAAATTCCTGTTACAGTGATATCCGTTTTATTTACCTCTCTTGCTGGCGATGGAAGCGGCGATAGCAAGATCTTCTTGGCGTTCTCGGCGGCGCTCTGCATCAATTTGCTGTACCAACTCGTCACGCATGCGAACTATTTCCACAAGACGCAGTACCAACTTTTCCTCACGGGCCTGTAATTATAAACCAACATGTTAAGGTCGTCACATAATCGGCAAATCAGCAGATAACAAATTGAGAGGCAAGGAGCATATTTAGTGAGGATAAAGTAGGTATAAGCTATTCCAAACTATTTCTCAAGGACATTGGGGCAAAAATATATGGGGCTTGGTCCAAATGTCCACCATTAGCGAGACCTATCTCACTGAATATTTTATTAAATAAGGAGTAACTTTTAATAAGACACTCATAAAAAAATATCTGTCAATGAAAATTTATATTTGTTATTTTGTTTTAACACATTATATTTCATTAGATTTGTTTTAACTAATGACACAAGTTTATGTGGCTTTAAGATTAACCCATGTCCCACGGGGTATTAAACCCCTGGGTGGAGGGCCACTAAAAACCTGAGCAACTTCCTAGTAAAATGTAAAACAAAAACTTACAAATCGCAATTCTTACAAAACGATGGACAAGAGATCAAAAAGGTGGTAAATGGTAGCTCACAAGTCACACTATTACGCCTTAACTTGAATTCGTCGAATTACAACTTACTCAAAAAAAAAGAGGGGGGGGATACGTCGGCGTCTTTTTTAACAATGTTCTCCTAACCGCTAGGAACTCGACAAAAAAATTCACATGTAAATTGAAACACTATAAACTTCGCTGCACTTTTTGAGTATATTGCACTCGATTATTTGGGTATCACAATAGCTCAGAAATAATAATTTCTTACCTTATCAGCATCAATGCGGTTAACAGCGGGCCGTGATTGGATTATCCGAATTTCATGTTCAATGTCAGCTTGTTCTTGTTCTAACCGTTGTTGTCTTCGTCTGAAATGTTGTTCATGAATAACTATTGTGTTGTTGTGGTAATCTGGCAGATGAACAAACAACTGATAATAATCTGCATTTAACATTATTGCATCCATCCCTTTCTTATTTTTTTGTGGTTATGTTCTTTATTGCGTCATTTTTACCGCAAATAAACGTATTTTCTTTCTTTCTTTCATTAATCTACGTTGACAAACCAGTTGCAATTAGGATTAAAGATTTCAGATGCTGCCAGCATTTAAATTAATTGCCAGGTCTGGTCAAAAATAAGGTCTATTCAAATGTATGTTTCCAAGTGATGTTATTTCAAGTCAAACAAATATCAACTTTATTTTAGTAGCAATTAAGTTGATTTCAGAGTGACTAACTATATACTGCTGCTGCTGCTAACTGTATATTTAAAAATGTTTGAAGTTGTAGCGTAATTTGAACTATATTGTGTGGGCATTAAAGTTATTTTTCCAAATACTCATATTTGTTTACACGTTTGGCAAATAAATCGCGAACGATGGGTAGGTACAATAGCTAAATACATCAATTTTCTAGCCAGTATTGTCCCACTGTTGGGCAAAGGCCCCCTTCTCCCCTTTTCGCACACTTTTGCTTATGATGTCGTGCTATTAAGTCAACGTTTTGTAAAACACATCTTTGTTTTTTGGCAAGTTCATTGCTGTCCACCAAAGGGAGAGTGAACATACAAGTTTCACCATTAGTGGTGGTAGCAGCACAGACAGTAAACAAGTACTGTTTTATCATAGCAAGTTGTGTTTTGATGTTCAAATAAAGCGTATCATTCATTTCATCATGACTAGAAAAACTTTCTCTTTAAACATTATTTGCAATTTTTAATCGGTCGTACGGACTTCCACATAAAACTAAGAAGGAAAATAATGTATCTAAGTAGTGTATTTTCAAACCATTTAATGGACTGCTGGTGCTGATGTTGCCACCTATGGCCCATTCTTTTCGCATACACTGACAATTGACTACCATTATCATAGGCCGGTTTGATTGAGTCAAAATACTAGTTTCCACCAGGAACTTGAAAACGAAATTAATTTCGTTCCGTTACCACTAATGTTATGGTATAATGTTCCAAAATTTGTAACAATACTAAAATCTAAAAATATTAATTTGTTACAAAGAAAAACGTTACAGAATATCATTTTCGAAGAACAATATTATAAGTAACGTTACAGGTATCAGCAACATTAAGCTTATCTGCTTGTAATAATGTTACAGGTGAAATGTTACAGATTCATTTGTAACGTTATTCTTCATACTTTTTCGTCATCTTTTATGTCATGAAGCTGGCAAAGTTGAGTATCGAAATGAATAACGTTATTATATCGTTATACTAATAACGATATATTGATCATATTGTTAGTGAACAGTTTAAAACTTCGTTCCGTTTGTCAGTATTGTTATAGCCTAGGAATTAATTTTGTTACGATCCTGGTGGAACTGTACAAATTATCAGTACTTACTGGAACTATGGGTAACGTTATTTTAAGTAATGTTTCAAGTCCCTCGTTTCCACTCATAAACAATACAAGTGCTACTTACATGTACATCAATTCAGTTTGTTTTCTGAACAGGTCATTTTTCTCATTGACTAGTTCACACAGTTGAATGACTAAATCTTCGACTTCCTCTTGCGGTACCGTGTCAGCTTCATCGCCTGTAATAGATACGTCCATTATCCGTGGCTAAATAATAACAGCCGCACACTCGCACAGGTCGATCGATCAGGTTAAGCTACGCTTGCCGCGGTGGGTCTGTAGATGGGTGACCATCTTTACATACCGAGACCCCTCCGTGCCCCGGAAAGCACGTTAAGCCGTTGGTCCCGGGTGTCATTCGTTGATCTTTGACAGTCGTTACGGGTACTCAGGAGCTTGAAAGTCTGGCAACCAGTCTTATCAAGGGGTATCGTATTACCAAGTAACTGGGTTGTGGAGTGACCTCCACACCCAGTTACTGGGTAATACGATACTCCTGTACCCATGTAAAATACTCGTCATGGTATTCGGATGCATCCGGTTAGATTGGAAGCCGACCTCAACATAGTTGGGAGAAGGCTAGGCAGATGATGAGAATACATAAGAGATATAGGGTAGAGAAATCAAACAAATAAAAACTGCACCTTGAGTGCAAATCTGTGAGTAAAAAAATTGAATTTCTATGAAAATTTACTGTTTACAGAAACCTCCCCTTTTTATTCAGGAGCCAAATGGCAAGAGACGGACAGGGCAAAATCATAAGGGTTCCGTTTTTACCATTTGGCTACGGAATTCTAAAACTTCTAATAAATTTAGATTAAGAAGTAAGAATGGGTGCTCAAATAGAAATAAAATGTGCAGGCATATGTTTACCCTCACACTTGTCGCGAATCATTCGTTCGATAAGCACGCCCTGTCGTTCGAGGCCGAGCTGCTGCGTCTCTAGCAGGTCCAGCTGCACCTGCAAGGCTTCGGGCGACATCTGCAGCTTCACCTCGCGCCGCTCCGGGAGCGGCAGCCCCGGTGCAGGACCCTTTGCCTTCCGCCCGCCTGATGAACATCAAATATTTACTTAAATTGTACTCATTATGCTGCTGCTATGGGACAATATCATAATTAATTATAAATTCATTGTACTGTTGCGTGCTCAATCAATAACAAATTAATAAAAGCATTATATTTGCCCATTGGAATTCGTTTTAGACATTCAAAGTGTTCAGTTTTGAAATAATTTAGCTATTAAATAAGTTAACTTTAAATTATTGTACTTTGTTATGTAAGTCAAAGAGAGTAATAATTTATGTAACCATGAGTTTGAACTCTACTGACGAGTTGGAAAGCTTGTATTATTTCCCACCTTCGGAATTGATGCTCTTCGTACCAGTAGTGTTGATACCTTTCTCCAAGGAGCCGCCGCCACCCGACACCGTCGACAGACTGTCAGGAGGGGTCGGCGCGGGCAGCCTCTTCTTAAGAGTTGGTGTGGACTTACCGATTGATTTCTATGGGAAAAAACCATCGATTAATTAATATGTTTTAAAAACGTAACTCTATGAAGACGGACCGGAATAGAATTCACGCTGTGAAACATTAGGTATAACTTTCGGACAGAAGTTATGTTAGTATATTAACCCTACATTCATAATTTTCTGCTTTAAAGGCACATTAATAGGCAATATACATGTCACAGCCAACTGGTTAAATTAGTCGTTTAGTTAACCACCTGGCCTTTGTAAGTTGTGCTCGCCTCGCTTTGCTTTCTCGGCTCGCACGCGGTTGATCACAGTTCTAACCTTACCTATTTGATCGGGGTGGCCTGGCTTAGTTACTGCGACCAAATCGGCTCGCGCGTGATTGGTTACAGTTCCAACCTTAACTATAATTGAATATCATTTACGCCGTTAGTAGAACGGCCGCCGTTTAGTTAAAAGGCGCCTAGCCTTTTAACTAAACGGCAACAGCAATTTTCATTGTCTCATTTTAGTTTATGAAACTGTTGCATAAAAGCCCGGGGTTAAATTAATGCGGAGTTTAATTTATGCTAGACCGTGGCAGGAGTGAGCCGTGCCACCTACGAGGCGCGGATGAGGCACGGATCCAATACACCGTGTGGCGCCCGCACGGCCGAGCCTCATCCGGAATGCGGGCGCCGCGCGGTGTATGAACTGCTTCTTTTAAAACGTTCCTAATACTTGGATCCGTGACTCATACGCGCCTCGTACGTAGCACTTGCCAAGCTCTTGCATAAATCATCCCTAATAAAGTGTTTTAATAACCCTTAAATAAAATTCCTTTAACTATAAACAAATAAAATATCCCATTTTCAACCCCTTACAGGTTCAATTTCCAAAAACCCTTCCTCAGTGCGCGCTTACATTATAAATGGAAGCCATGTCCAAAATGTTAGATTGCTTGTCCCAGAAGTTTGGGCTGTACACTGTTATATCAGTCAGTTTCTTCTTTGTATACAGGGTGGAAAGATAAAGTGGGGCCCGGAGGGAAGTAGTTAACACATATTGATGCTACCTATTTTTAACCGACTTCAATAAAGGAGGAGGTTCTCAATTTGGATGTTTACTTTATATATATTTTTAATGTATGTTTGGGCATAACTCCGTCTGACGGAGTTAATAACTTGCTGTCACTGATATTTACATAGCAAGTAGTGTTATGAATTTGTGTAGGGTAGGTACAACTAAAAAGTGAAAAATAAAAACATTAATTTTTCACTTTGTAGTGTTTTTTTTGGAAGTCAGTTGTTTTGTTTTTTGGAAAAAGGTTTTTATTAAGTAAGCACTCAAAGAAAACATTAGATTTTTTAAAAGTAAGTAAAACTGCATCTTCTACTATGCATATAGATGTACGAGAGCAGCCACATAAAATGTATTGTTTTACTTTTTACCTAAACATGCTGTTTATAATACATATAAATGAAACACATACTTGGTCAGAGTTGATGGTAGAGTTGTACGAGCTAAAGGAGGATATGCTCGCGACGTCGTCCATGGAAGTAGAAGGGTGTTGGAGCGGCGGCGCCTCTGATATCGATATGACCGGAGGTGGCGGCGGCGCTTTTGCCTTTTTCCTTCGGGGCGTGCTTCCGGGGAGATTCGGAGTACTTGTTGCCATTGAAGATCTATACATTGAGCTGAAAACATAACAGAATTTTAATGGGGATATAAACTGCCACTTGCTTACTTCAGAAGTCGGTGCTATCCAACGAACCAAGAACTTGACAGCTAGCTGTCACTATCCATACATTTTTTGTTTGTCTTTTACGCATAATTAATTAATACTAATGACACTAACGCTGCTTTTTTACCTGTGGTAGACGCTTCCCTTTTTCTTAGCTCGTCTTTTAATAGTGTTACACTTCAAGTCTCATACATATTTATCTTTGTTTAATTTGTGATCGACACAAAAGTAAACATAAACCAAACAGCTTTCAGTTTTTAACCTCATCAGCACGTTAACCTTTTGAGCCAGCTGATATTAATTACACTAATATTATAAAGGCGAAAGTTTGTGTGTGTGTTTATATGTTTGTTACTTCTTCACGCTCAAACGGCTGGACCAATTTTGATAAAATTTTGTACGGAGGTAGCTGAAACCCTGGACTAACATAATTATAGGCTCCTATTTATCCCGATATTCCCCCGGGATCGACATTTATGCGGGTGAAACCGCGGGGCGCAGCTAGTAATTTATAAATCAAACAGATCATCAAACAAATAAAATCAAAGAGATAAAGGCTCCTACAACCAGGCGCGACGCGCGACGCGAATCGTGCGCGACACAAAGGCACCGCTCGTTGAGCGACTTGCGTTGCCTTTGTGTCGCACGCGATTTTATCGCGTGTCGCGCCTGTTAAGGAGCTTTAAGGACGCGTTTACGAATCTGACAAAAATAAACAGTTTTTCGGTGCATTTTGCGTCAAAATGAGACGAAACCAAATGTAACTAATAATTACCACAGATAGATTACTCTTTCATCTTCAAATGGTAGCAATTTTTTATTCGAAAATTTTGGTTTATTATATAGTAAAAAAGAATTTCCGTTGCCTCTTGTCACAAAATCGACGATATCGTGCCGACTTTAGGAACATTTTTCTTCTATTTAATTACATAAATTTATTAAGTTAAATATATTTTATGTAAGCAGACATGTTCAACTCAAA
This sequence comes from Luperina testacea, assembly GCA_927399505.1. Taxonomy (NCBI): domain Eukaryota; kingdom Metazoa; phylum Arthropoda; class Insecta; order Lepidoptera; family Noctuidae; genus Luperina; species Luperina testacea. Next base: position 12,678,409 of record OV656758.1, read on the forward strand.
AAGGTAGCGAAAAGAACTATAAAAATGTTAAAAATTGGCTCAGAAAAAAATAAAAATCGGAGTCCATTTTTTCACATATTTAGCCATAATGCGTGAATCTTATTGGATTGAAATAAGGGTTATTTTACTGGTTGGTTTATTGTCTTGGTTTATTGCACAAAAATTTGTAATGAAAATTGAAATATTAGTCTGCGCTCGGCCGCCTTCGTGAGTGGACACCGTGTCGGTTGTAAGCAGCAGCTTGTGCTGAAAAAGATCGCTGTACGGATACAAAACATTTTATACCAAACTTGATATTTCACGTATTCTGTATGTACCTACTAGTCCTACTACCCAAGGAAAGATTTTATTCACAGTCTTAAATTTTTTCTAGAAGTAAATAGGTATAAATTCATATTTCGTTTCGGACTTGATGGAGTGACCTGCAGATGTACTTCGAAGACTGCTACGGGAACTAATCTACGAGCTGAGCTAGGTGTGCCGAGTTTGGGCTTCTTTTGTTAGTTATGTTGAGACCTTACCTCCGGACTTGATGGAGTGACCTGCAGGTGTACTTCGAAGACTGCTACTGGAACTAAGAGCCGAACTGAGCTATGTGTGTCGATTTTGGGCTCGTTTTGTTAGTTATGTTGAGACCTTACGTCCAGAATGGATAGAGTGACCTGAAGGTGTATTTTGAAGACTACTACTGGAACTAATACACGAGTAGAACTAGCTGATAAGAATGTGTATAGTTTTTACCTCTTCAACTCGATTGTGATTTTAGGCCAAGGCCTAAGACGTTTGGGAAAAGCTCTCGTAAAAAACTTCATGCCTGTCTTCTCAGAGAATTGATTGATCCAAGATTTAAAAGAAATATGGAACTTGTTAACCTTTGAGTAAAAGTTTTTTACGTGGATACACACAATTAAAGACTTGAACTCGTACACGAGATATTATATTGTAAAATACATGAGCAACGCATTGGCGAATATTCAAAAGTCATTCAACATTCAAATCAACTTAGACAGAATAGAATCAGAACCATAAATCAAACTGTGACTGTATCAAAGAAGGTCAACATTCAACACTTCCCCTCAATCACTGTTTGAACTCAAACATCACCACTGGCTCAACTGGCTTAAGAAAAGCCTAAGCGCAAGTTCATAACACAGAACTTATGTTTAGGAGCACACAAAGATTTAGTTAGTACATCAGCCACCATTTCCTGAGTAGGTAAATAATTCAACTTGATTACATGATTATTCACAGCCTCCCTAACATAGTGGTACCTGATATCTATGTGCTTAGTCCTCCTATGAAACACTGGATTGACACTAAGTTTCTGAGCAGACTGATTGTCATTGAACAAACCGACGATTAACCCAGAACTACCAGTCAATTCAGTAACCAAGTCCCTAAGACAACGTGCCTCCTTAGCAGCCTCACTAAGAGCAACGTACTCAGCCTCAGTACTTGATAAACTAACACATGTTTGTTTTCTGCATTCCCAGGAGATGGTGTTTCCCCCATACTTAAAAACAAACCCCGAAAATGATTTTCGGTCGCGTACGTCACCGCCCCAGTCCGCATCTACAAACCCCTCAATGTTAACATGACCCGACCTTCTAAACACAAGACTAACGTTTTGAGTTCCTTTAAGATACCTCAATACACGTTTCGCAGCCCTCCAGTGTTCCATAGTATGACACGTATTAAACTGGCTTAAGTACGAAACTGCATACGTAATATCTGGCCGTGTAAAAACACTCAGATACATAAGGGAACCTATCAATTCCCTATACGGAACATTACCTTCGCCTAACACACTCGTATCAGTAAACTTAATGTTTGGGTCCAAAGGAGTCTGGACTGGTTTGCATTCCGACATACCGAAACTGTCGAGCAAGCGTTCAATATACCTCGCCTGACAAAGCTTAAGAGTTTTGTTCGTCCTCTCACGCTCTAATGTGACCCCGAGAACATGCCGCACCGCACCTAAGTCCTTAATCTTAAATGGTTTACGTAAACTCTCTTTCAGCTCTTCAGCCATGCGTGCATCATTGTAACACACAATGAAATCGTCGACGTACAAGGCAATGTAAACAACCGACTTACCATTTCTTTTATAGAAGATACATTGTTCAAGTTGGCATTGAACAAAACCTGTCAGCAGAAGCACGTCCTTCACCCTCTGATACCAAGCTCGTGAAGCTTGTTTCAGTCCATAGACTGCCTTTTTCAATCTGTAGACTTTATTTTCTTCACCAGGTGAAATGAACCCCTCCGGTTGAAACATAAAAATTTCCTCATCTAAATTACCATTTAGGAACGCCGTCTGTACGTCCAGATGGTCTATATCGAGTTCCATGTCTACGGCTATCGCCAACAATAGTCGCAACGAACTATACCGTACTACCGGTGAAAACGTCTCAAAATAATCTTCACCATACTTTTGGGTAAAACCCTTGGCTACTAACCTAGCCTTATATCGGGCTATCTTCCCCTCGGCGTCACACTTAATTTTGAAGATCCATTTATTCCGAACCACGTTTTTGCCCATAGGACGATCCACCAACTCCCAAGCCTCATGCTGATTGAACGAATCAATCTCCACCTGCATAGCTTGCTGCCACAAGTCGCTCTGCCCTGAGCCTAGAGCTTCCTTAACAGTGCGCGGTTCAGTTGGGATCTCATCATGTGCGTACAAACCCTTAGGTTGTCTAGATCTAAGATTGTACCTCGGTTCCGGAGGTTCTACCACCTCCTCAACGCTATCTTCAAAAACCAAAGTGTCGTCGCCGCCATCATCACCGCTCGCAGACACAACCGGTTCAACATTCCTCGTTACCGGCTCTTCAGTGACAAACTCCCGAGCTGCATCACCAACCACCTCACTCTCAGGCACGCTTGACTTCCACTCACTGTTGGAATCGTCAACTTCTTCCCCTGAAAGAAATATTTCTATAGTGGGTGATCCATGTCCAGTTCCTAGCTTTCTGGCTGGGAACACACTTTCATTAAATTTGACATCACGGCTTCTTTTAATATTATGTGTCTCAGAGTCATACAACCTGTAAGATCTTCCATTGTCTTCATAACCGACAAAAATATATTTCTTACTCTTAGGTTGCAACTTATTTCGCTTAACGTCATGGATATGTATAAAGGCCTCGCAACCGAAAATCCGTAAGTGGTCATACTTTACCCTATTACCCGACCAAACCTCTTCGGGCGTTTTCCCACCTAATCTACTAGACGGAGACCGATTAATAAGGTACCCGGCAGTGTTAGCCGCCTCAGCCCACATCTTGTGATCCAAACCCGCGTGATACAACATACAACGTACCCGTTCCAAAAGAGTTCTGTTCAACCTCTCTGCCGCACCATTCATTTGAGGCGAATACGGAACAGTGACCTGATGCACAATACCCTTCTGTCTGAAGAATGAGCTTAGCTCTTTATTTACGTACTCCGTACCGTTATCACTGCGTATTGCCTTTACCTTGGATTCACATTGGTTTTCCACGAGCCTAACAAAGTCCATGGTGACGCTAGCTACTTCGCTCTTATTTTTCAAGAAGTACAAGAATACTTTCCGCGAGTGATCATCCAGAAAAGTTAAAATGTACCGCTTACCTGAGTGGGACGCAAGAGGAATCGAACACAAGTCTGTATGCACCAGATCTAACCGCTTAGCCGCTACGTCACGACCAGATTTCTTGAACGGAAATCTTATTTGTTTTCCAAGAATACAAACATCGCAATTATTTGTAATTTCTGCATTCTGAAAATCAATAACGTGTGACAGTGACTTTAAGCTGTCATAACTCAAATGACCCAACCTATGGTGCCAAGACTCCTTTGAAACCTCTTTATTCACACTACTTAAAGCTACCGCGTTAGTATGCAGTTTGTATACCCCGCCATCAGACCTAACATTAGCTATACAAGATTTATTTCTAAAAATCTTACAAGTAGACTCAATAAACTCCACTCTAAGCCCTTTAACTGCTAAACTATTTACAGACAGTAAATTAACACTCATTCCCGGAATGTACATCACTTCTTTAAGAGTCAAAACATAATCTCTGAGTTTCAAACACACATTACCGATACCAACGCATTTCAAAGTCTGTCCGCTTGCCACGTTCACCTCTACACTCCTTGTAGAAAAATCGTGTATCCAGTCTCGCCGTCCCGTCATGTGACTCGACGCACCCGAGTCTACGTACCACGTGTCAGCCAAGAACCGAGTCGCGACCATCGCAACACTTTTCTGGGTACACTCCTTCTTAACGTGACCAGACTTCCCGCAGTTCCAACACCTCGGCTTCTTCTCTTGGCGCCTCTTACCAGACCTTTTCTCTGACTTATCAGCAATCAGGCAATCTCCACCTTTGCAATTATCAGACCACTTCGTATTCTGTAGCAGTTTAGCCTTCACGAAGTCACTGGTTAGGTCACTCACACTACTCTCCAAGGCCATGATCATTGGATCAAACTTAGGAGGTAATCCCTGAAGAATAATCGCCGCCAGGAACTCATCGTCAATCGGTTTATTTACAGCCGCCAACTGTTGCGACAACGACAAACATTCGCCAACATATTTGTCCATATTACCACCAAAGTCGTCTAACTTTACCGAGCACAGCATCCGCAACAGTTTTAATCTCCTGCCTATGCCCTTATCGTCATACGCCTTCTCCAGGTTCAACCAGGCATCCTTACTTGTCTTCGCAGTCATCACGTGGGACACGCATGAAGCGTCCACTGACAGGCAGATCTTAGCCAACGCCCTTTCATTCTTACGCCGTTTCAGCTCCGGATTAGACTTATCGCACTCCGGATACCCGTCGATAGAACACCAAAGATCGTCATGGATAAGCAGGTTTCTCATATTAAACTTCCAGAGGAGGTAATTGTCTCGCCCCTTCAGTTTCTCAATACAAAGCCCACTTACGCTTCCGCCTCCTGCAGACATAGTTGCCAGGTCTTGTTCGCTCATTGTATCTTAGTAAAATTCCACATCTTTGCGCACTCTGGGCCCATAACCCTGTTAACCTTTGAGTAAAAGTTTTTTACGTGGATACACACAATTAAAGACTTGAACTCGTACACGAGATATTATATTGTAAAATACATGAGCAACGCATTGGCGAATATTCAAAAGTCATTCAACATTCAAATCAACTTAGACAGAATAGAATCAGAACCATAAATCAAACTGTGACTGTATCAAAGAAGGTCAACATTCAACAGAACTACAAGAGCAATCTTCACATTGTCAACATGTTTTTTTTTTTTCGTTGTTTTATTATTTTTTATCATTTACAGCTCCTGGTCCGGCTTAGTAGGTTATCCTAATTCCGTAACACACTTGGAATGGCAACTCATTCCAATTTGACAGTTCAACAATATCCATTGCGTTATTTTTGTTGTCGTGCAAACGAATTTTTTAAACGTTTATGAAGCAATGAATATTGTTTAACCATTGGTACTATGTGCCTTAAGTGTGTGTGCCGTAAACGCGTCCTTAAATCAAAAGATCACAACATTTCAACATTCTTACCTTTTGCTGTGTGTTTCTTCTTCGTCTGAAGAGGGTTCTTCGCCATCGGACCAGAATGGATTTACCGCGATAAGCCTTTTTCTGTAATAGATACAAATAATGGCGTAACTTATTTTATTTTGTAATAATCCACATTGTATGTTGTACAGTTGTTTTGCAAATCACACTAATATTATAAAGGCGAAAGTTTGTGAGTGTGTTTGTATGTTTGTTACTTCTTTACGCAAAAACTACGGAACGGATTTGGAAGAAATTTGGCACACAGATAGTTTATAACCTCGATTAACACATAGGACACTTTTTATCCCGATATTTCCACGGGGTCGAGACTTATGCGGTTAAAACAGCGGCGCGCAGCTAGTGCTATTATAAAAAAACAAGAGCGTGTCGGGCCACGCTCAGTGTAGGGTTCCGTAGTTTCCCGTCCGTCACAATAAGTGTTCCCACTTATGAGTTTAAAAGTGGGTATCCATTATGTTCGCGTAATAATCGTAGTCGGTCATAGATCTTACAATATTGGGATTCGATTTTAATAATTCTTTTTTTGTTTTTTTTGAAAAAAGATACCTACGTTCAGGACAATAAAATATGTAAACGAAGTTAAAAAATGCTTGCATATACGATTATACTACAAACTTAGTTCAGAAATATTTTGTACAACTTTTTGTCTTTTTTGTACAAAAACTGTTGTTTCCATCAAGTTCAAAATAATTTTCCTAGAAAGTCCTTATAAAGTTCTACTTGTCAGATTTTTTTCATATTTTCTAAACTTATGGTTCAAAAGTTAGAGGGGGGACACACATTGTTTTTTACTTTTGGAGCGATTATTTCCGAAATTATTGACATTATCAAAACATGATTTTAGTAAACCCCTATTCATTTGTAATACCTTTCCAAGAATATATCACACGTTAGGGTTCAAATTAAAAAAAAAAAAACACTTCCCAATTTACATATAGGGGGGCTACCCTAATAAAACATTTTTTTCCAATTTTTATTTTACGACTTTGTCGGCGTGATTTATACATATACGTATATTGGTACCAAATTTCAGCTTTATAGTGCTAACGGTCACAGAGATTAAGCGAGGACGGACAGACAGACATGGCGAAACTATAAGGGTTCCTAGTTGACTACGGAACCCTAAAAACTGGCCGAAGGGTTCCGTACCTCTGTACGATTATTTTATTTTTATTTTTTGTTGTTATAGCGGCAATAGAATTCACACTGAAAACTTCAACTGTAGGGGAGACCGGGGTTGGTTGACTATAGGGGTAGGTTGACTAACTCGCAAAATCTCGTTCGAGGCAATAGCCTTGAGCTAACCAGTGACACACGAGAGTCCGTCACCTCCCCCCGCTCAGTCACCGGGAACACGGCGTCGCGCATGCACGCCGTTTGAGAGAAGGAACATAATATTGAAAAACAACACACGTAAGTAATTATTTTTGACGTAATATTATTTGTAATAATGCCTATTTATTCATGGTTATTGATTGTTAAAGCATTTATAACGAATATTTGATTCATGTTCTTTCTTTTATGTATTATTCTATTTGATTTCGTCGCAGTTTTGAAGTAATGGCATGTGGTTAAAAGTTAAAAGGTGGTTCGGGGCTAGTAGACTAATGTATAACGGGGTTGGTTGACCACCTGGTCAACCAGCCCCATAATATTATGGATATTCCAGACACACCAGAAAAAGAAAATCTAATGCAACTTAAGGCAAAACAACAATCTAGTAAGACGCTGACCAAGAAAACAGAGAAGCCAAAGATAACAGGCGGAAAATCTACAGGAACTCGAAAGGGCGGAAAGGGTAAAGGAACAAAAACTTTTCTTGAGGCTATTGACGACGATGAAAGTGATGAGGATGAAACATTTTGTTTGGAGTGCACTGAATCCTATAGCTGTAGTATTTCAGGAGAAGAATGGGTTCAATGCACTGCGTGCAAGTTGTGGAGTTGTCCATGGAGTTTCTTGCCCGTTCTTCTCCATAGGTACCTACGCTTTGGAATGGGCATTTGGGCAACTAGCTTCATATTTTCTGACTGACCGACTTCTTGACAATTCAAAAGTGCCTGTAAATGGTTTAATTGAAATAAATGCTTTGAGTTTGAGTTTGAGTGGGCACACACAAAATTTGTGAACGGGAACATAATTATTGATCTATGAATGCAAAAATTGCACTTCCGGTTTAGAAGACTGATTGGATAGTATGATCTCTAAATACCTAATTTATTTTATTAATAAATTAATGTACCTATAACATACCTATATACGAATATATATGATAACTTATATAAATAATAAATTATATATATATATATACACACATATTTATATATATATATATATACATACTTATGTCAACTGTTACCAAATAATAAATATAATTACATTAGTTAGATATGATAATTTGTTACCAAATGGTTAAAGTTTGCAAGAAATTATTTCATTTTATTTTAAATACATAATAAGAGAGTACTTTGTTTAGTATGATTATTTGTTACCAAATGGTTAAAGCTTGTAAGAAGTTATTTCGTTTTGTTGTAAATACTTAATAAGAAAGTTATTTTTTTATTTTTAGGTACTCAAATTGCCAAATGTTTAAATGTCTGATTGTTTATTCTTATAATTTTCTTATAATTTAAATTTTATTGTGTTTAATTAACGTGGCGGAGGATCGCCGATTGATTTCAATAGAAAAATGAGTGATACATTTTTGTGTCTTTTATCCTATTTAGTCGTTGATTTTGCCCTTACAACTTCATAGGTCAACTTACCCCAGGTGAATAGTCAACCTACCCCAAGCATGGGGTAGGTTGACTAGTTTTTCCTATTGTACAAAAACTGGCCTGTACTCTATATCATAATGAATAACGTGCTTTTTGCCACTTTTTTGCAAAGCTTAATAGTTAATCTATTAACTGAACCTGTTTTTAAATGAATATACTCTAAAGAAATAGAAATAGAAACCTTTAAGCTGAAACTTGGTCAACCAACCCCGGTCTCCCCTACCTATTACGGTTCATAAGAAAAGTACAGTCCGCTGACAGACGGAAGGACGGACGGACGGACAGCGGAACCTTAGTAATATGGTCCCGTTGGCACCCTTTGGTACGGAACCCTAAAAATTAACACATTATTATGCAATCGCACATCATATTACATATATTATTATAATTACAGTAGAAACTCAACGACAGTCCCTGCTAAGTGCTTTTACCAACCCGGAAGTCATGATTCTGATAATGGTGCTAATGCATTCAGGGGCGGTACCTTCATAGAAGCCGAAAAGCCCGGCTTGCCCTAATAAAATCATAATTCACAACAACAAACTTACTTAAACCTATCAATAAATAAATATATTAAAAAAAAAACCAATCAATGAACTCGAACACAAACATTAATAACTGAAAATCAGCCAATCCCTCAGTTGGGCGTTTTTTTTATACGTTGAAAATCTGTGGGCTTGCCCTAATTTTGACCCCTAGGCACGCCACTGAATGCATTATAGGTATATTGTCGAGAAGAAGCAGCAGCGCATGTCTGCATCTAATCAACATTCAAATATTTATGTATGGAAAATCTACCCACTACATGTTTATAACCATAAATAGCCGTGTATTACGGCTACAATGTGACCCGAACAACGAGGTAACGTTTGATATAATGTTAGTACCTAGGTACTCCGTACTCCATACCCTCTTATTGTTCTTTTGTTATATTGCGCACTACTACGTGATCTACGTCATCTACGTCGACATAATATTTTGTACTCATGTAAGTAGGTACTTGAAACTTTGCGGAAAATATTACAAATCAATGTAATCGTTCGTAATGTAACATATTTTTTATATTCATGACGATTTATTTATTTACCAACTCCAATGTACGCAATAAATGACACGCAATAATTGTTAAAATATTTAGAGAGAAATTGAAACAATGTTGGTAAAACTTCGAAAAAAGTTAATAAAAGCTTTCAAAGGACATTTAAAGTGCGCTTTTATGTATAATTTCTAAGGTGGCGATATTTATCGTGGACGTTCACGTTAGGTACGACATCACAACAACAACAACACAGGGAAGTAAAATGTATAAAAACAAATGAAGACGGTTTTAAATTTCCGTCCTCGGTAACGTTATAACGTGCATACTAACGATAACTATACTAACGTGCATGTTAACGATTTCATGGATGTGAGAGTTCACGATAATATCGTCATGGCCGAAAGTCGGTCTGGAGGACTTTACTTTTTATTTTGCCTACAAAGTGTTGGCACAGCGGCGTAATTACGGAGGTTAGTTTTAGAGCCAGCGACGTAAAATAATGGTAAGTAAGAATTTAGCGCAGTGGGGACCTCTCGATATGTGTTTCATTTTTACTGACTGTGTGTGTGGCTTTGCTGTTTAAGTCAATATTTTTAAGATTTGTGTTCAGTTACAACCGCAGTTTTTACTGTCATACAAAAACAATACTGCGCATGCGTAAATATTCATCCTAATCCTAACTACGGAATCCTTTTCTGAGCGAACGTGGTCTGACACCAATTTTTTTACCCACCTGCCCATGTATGTCTATTTGGGACAGATAAATAATTATTATCATCTTCCAGGTAGTTTTCCTTTAGTTACAAAATGATATAAAACAAAACGGTATTATTTTATCCAGCGATAGTGTCTCGCGAATTAGAAATACTGTATTATGTATTATTCATAAAATTATGTTTTACGTGGTGATATCTAATACTCACATGGGTGTGGCGGTAGCATTCTCAGGTTTCGGTGCGTGCGGTATGGGTGGCACTTTGTCATCTTCTTCATCACTACTACCAAAAGGATTTGTGCTGACTTTTTTAGTAGCTTCCAGAACATTCTTAAAAAGAAAATTTAGCTCATTAAAAAAATCATATTATTTGTAATAAGCGTGTTATTAAAATAGGATAATACCTCATCCTCATCATCTGAGAAGGGATTCAAATGGTCTGGATATACTTTAATGTCCAACTTTGTTTCTTTTTCCTTTTTAATAGCAGATGCTAAAGCTTTTTCTAAAGCATTCTGTTTTTTTCTTCTAGGAGGAACACTAATACTTATTTCTTGATCATGTTGAATTTCTAAAGGTTTTTCTAATGGAGGAGTATCCTCAATAGCTGTTGATGAACTATTGGCTATCCTGCTGTCATCTGTCACATTGTTGATCTCTGTATGTACACTGCTGCAGGCATCATTATCTACTTCTGTAGTAGTCATAATATGTTCAATAGTATTTACACAGTCTTTGTCTTTTGTTTCAATTACATCTATAATATTTTCTAAACTCTTTTCAAAATTTATACTGTCATCAGCTAATTGTGTTTGTAAGAAATTAAACTTTTCAATATTACTTTTATACACTTTCTCTGGCATGTTATTACTTAACACATTTTCATTTTCCATCTTCGTCATATTCACACTTACAAGTATTGATTTTGAGTCTATTTCACATTGAGATCTACTGGTACTGCTAATATCTTCAGATTTACTAATACTATTGTCTTTTAATGAAATATTTGAGATTTTGTATTCAATGTCTTTATCTATATTTTTCTCAAACATGTTTATTTTGTCTACAAAATGATAACATTTTCTAAATTAGTAAGCAAGACAAAGTAACAAGTTTATACCATAAATAAATAGTTATAAAGATAAATAAATGGACACACACATGACAAACATAACAACAGCATCTTCCTCCAAGTTATAAATGTAGCTCTTATTCACACATTAGACTAGTTGTCTTATTGTGCAATAAGAAAACATATCAAGAAGTTGAAATAAGCATTCAGTATGTAGTCAACAAAGAAAGAACATGATGCAGAGCAGAAAATTGTTGGAAATGGGTAATGTTCCAAAGTAAATTACGTTATTAATTCCATATAAATCCAGCATCAATATTTTGTATGATAAAAATGTATTGCCTGTCAACAGTAGCATATACATATTTTTGATAAGATAATAGGACTTTATTAATAGTTATTGACATTTATATGGCATAGGAATTTTATTCAATGATTAAAATGTAAGTAAAATAAAGCACTCACCCATAATAGATTGTGGTCTTGATTTATATTTAGGAGTAACAGACTCCTCATTTGGCACTGATTTTGTCTCAAGTGCAGTATCAGTGAATGCCAGCATTCCCATTTGATTATGATCGTTATTATTAAGATATTTTGATAAAGTCTTTTCATTTTTACAACTATCACAGGTAAATTCAGATCCTTCAACTATCTCAAAATTCTTAGGGTTAAGATGTCCTGTGCATTTAGAACAACGGAAACATCTTCTGTGGTATAGTTTGTGCGATACAAGAAGACGCTGGGCAAGGTACACAGGCAGGCCACATGCTGCACATTTGTCTAGACCAGTCTTTCCAAATCTTATCGGTGCCTACAAGAGTTATAAAGATAGGTAATATAGTGTGAGACAGAAAAAATACAGAAATTAGAAAATAATAGTTTCACTGCAAACATTGCACACAGATATTTAGAAAGTAAGACACTTAATAATATGTTTGTTGTACTAACTGGTGTCTCCCTGGTGGTTGTTTGAGTTGATACTTTTGACTCATTTTCAGATACCTTGGTATTGACTGAAATTGAAATGCTAATTAAATCATTGTTGGTATGATGGTTAGTATTTATGTTTCTTATGAGGTAAACAAAGTAAAAATAGGATTACTTTTGCCAAAATCTCAAAAGATAGTAGAAAAATTGACTTTATTGATTAATAATTAGTTGCAAAGACAATAAGCATTGAATATGAGTATAAGTGACTGAACTCACCTGTATGACCTAGACGCTGGTAAAACTGAGACAAGTAAGTTAATACTGACAACCTGTCTGGCACATCATTCTCAACCATATCCTCTGGGTCTAACAGTGAGGGAATACCTAGGTGCTTCTCAGCAACACTATAAGCTAATTGGTTGTTTTCATATATATTTTCAGGTTTTAACTTTGTCATGTCACTGAAAATCATAACAACACCAATTTATTGAATTGAAAATATCATGTGTTTACTGTTCACAGATGGCTCAGGATAATAAGTGTAAGTAATGTGTATCTATTCCAAGTTAATACTTACATTAAATCTGGCCTAAAGTGATGAACCAATGCACAAAATGCTAAGCCATTTCTCCAAGATGTTGTCATATTGTCTATTTGCACCTCTGGGCAATCTTTGACTAAACGTTTACACCATAACTCCAGAGCTTTAGTGCCTTTTCGTTCAGACATTTTTAAAAACTTTTGTGCAACTTTACAAGCAGTTCAAAACGTAGTACATCATGTATGACTCATTTAATGAATCTTTTCACTGAAAATAACAATGAGCTATTATTATTACATTTGCGACGTACAACGCAGTAAAAATTGTCCAGATACTAAGCATTGAAAGCGCATTTGAATAGGAATTTCTAATAAAACATTCATTACAAGTTAGTGGTTTGTTGGCAATTTCAATTTGGCATTGGCTAGGGATGTACCTGGCCCAAGGTACTGCTGAACAATATGTACTGCGAAATGTCAAATAATGTCAGCATCAAAAATAACTAATTGGTTCTTTAGACGATTAATTTAGCCAGTCATGAGCCATCTGTCAAAAATATAGTCAAATATTTTTGACAGCTGGCTCAAAAATATACTTACTAATTCCATGATTAAATCGGCTGGGCTCAGGCTGTTCAAACCTTCAAAGAGTAAAGTAAAGCCTCTTTACACGATCCATCTGGCTGTACGTCTCGCCAAGGTCATGAACGATGCACGATGTAAAACTACGTGAATAGGTTTGGACGTACGTCGAAAATTTATTATTATTTACTTGCTGGATTTGCACGATCAAAAAATTTTTTGCATTAAGCGAGTGCCCCCACCACCGCAAACATCGTGCAGATAGACTGAATAACACGAACGTACAGCTGGGTTGAACCGTGTATAAGAGACTTAATAAGGCGGTTTTCTTCCACTAGAAGGCAACAGGACGTCTCTGTATGGCGGCCATTAGACGCTCAATCTGACTGACAGCATTTAACTGATCTTTGATCACGGATTGAAGCAAGACTGAAGCGATGCCTAGACGATCAGTCACAAACATCTTCAGTCAGAGTCCGGCTGGAGAAAATGGATATTTAGGGGAAAGCGGCCCGCGAAATTCAAATTTTCCTTCGTTTTTTGCAATTTGCTGTTCAGTATTAAGGCGAAAGCGCCAGGGTAGCCCGCGAAATTCAATTTTTTTTTAGGTTTTTTGGAATTTGCTGGTCAGTATTAAGTTGTACGTTGATTAATATATTAATCGCGGCCGTAAGAAATATGTGTTTACAGAATTATAATCATTAAAGTCATCAACACAACTCTCTAAGACCACGTAAGTCCCAAGAATAACTGTTTCATGAAATCATCATTCTTTGGACTTATGTGGTCTTAGAGAGTTGTGTTGATGACTTTAATGATTATAATTCTGTAAACACATATTTGTTACGGCCGCGATTCATATATTAATCAACGTACAACTTAATGCTGACCAGGAAATTGCAAAAAACGTAAGAAAATTTGAATTTCGCGGGCTACCTTAGCGCTTCCCCCTTAAGGCGCTACCTCGAAAATAAATCCGGGCGACTGATCTACTAATCGAGCGAAAGTGATGGAATTACTGATGAAACGCAAAGAAGAAGATGGCTATAACGTGCGAGTGCCGGAATAAAACGACGTATGTGCCAAACCGAATTTACTCCTTTTTTTAACAAAATAAATACATTTTAAAACTACTTTGTGTAAACTTTGATATGATAATTGTCTATGTTTTAAAGTAAATTCACGCCGCGCCGTGATATCGAAAAAGGAAAGAAAAATAGATATAACTTTGCAATTTTTTTGTATCAAGAAAAATTCATTGAATTGTGTATTCCTTCATCATGATACTAGACAAAAGAGTCATAAAACTAAAAAAAAAATGGCCAAGTGCGAGTCGGACTCGCACACGAAGGGTTCCTTACCACAAGGTGAATGAAAAAAAAATATGAATATGAATAAGGTTTTGCGTTGTGGTACGGAACCAAACAACGTGTTTTTTTCCGGCATTTTTGATGCCGAAATAAAACACGTTGTTGTATGGGAGCCCCCATAAATATTTATTTTATTCTGTTTTTAGTATTTGTTATTATAGCGGCAACAGAAATACATCATCTGTGAAAATTTCAACTGTCTAGCTATTATGATTCATGAGATACAGCCTGGTGACAGACAGACAAACAGACGGACAGTGGAGTCTTAGTAATAGGGTATAGAGGTACAAGGAACAGGGTGTAAAGTTCACTCATACTCTATAAAAAAGGGAGGATCCTCCGACCAGACAGACTGGGTGTTGTGTCTGGCGGGCAACTGCCCGATGATTCATGTCGGGCCGTTGTATTATATCTATGCTAGTTGCGCGGTAAACTCTGTTAAGGGGGAAGCGCTAAGGTAGCCCGCGAAATTCAAATTTTCTTACGTTTTTTGCAATTTGCTGGTCAGCATTAAGTTGTACGTTGATTAATATATGAATCGCGGCCGTAAGAAATATGTGTTTACAGAATTATTATCATTAAAGTCATCAACACAACTCTCTAAGACCACGTAAGTCCAAAGAATGTTGATTTCATGAAACAGTTATTCTTGGGACTTACGTGGTCTTAGAGAGTTGTGTTGATGACTTTAATGATTATAATTCTGTAAACACATATTTCTTACGGCCGCGATTCATATATTAATCAACGTACAACTTAATACTGACCAGCAAATTCCAAAAAACCTAAAAAAAATTGAATTTCGCGGGCTACCCTGGCGCTTTCGCCTTAAGTTATGTAGTGGTGTGTGGGGGTAGACTTACTGAGTCTGAAGAAAAGATAGTCCAATGGGTAGTCCAATACTTTAATGTTCCATACACTACACGACAATGCAAATGTTTGAAACTTTCAAACTTTCAAAAATTCAATGAACAATCGTATAAAAATGACAGATTCCAAATTCAAATGTAATATCTTTCTTATTTTTAATTGTAACAGTATTTATGGCCAGACTGTGTATAATGTGAGTCACCTACATCTGCTTGCGAGATGCAGGATTTTGCGTGACGTCAATATGACGCGTTGTTCTCATGTGGTGTTGTAGATACCGCCACAAGGGTCCCGTTTTTACCCTTTGGGTACGGAACCCTAAAAACATATACAAGTACATATACAAGTCTGAACGTGTTCTGTGCGAGCATGCTACTTGATTTGTTTGCGTAGTCACGAGGCTCGATGAAAACTTTAAATTTGTTATTTCTATAGGTACCGAAATTATGAATGTTCATGGAATACACGCTCACCACAATACAAAAAAAAACACATACATGATCAAAGAATTTAATTAATTCCGCAATGAAACGTTTATTTTGAATGCCAAATAATGATCATGTGTATCTCAGACGAGTTAGAAAGAAGTATGCTCGTAGTAACTATGCTTCTGAGGTCTGTGTTTTCATGAGCAAATGTACCTACAGACGCCAGCACATCAAGCTACTACAATCTCCTTTAATAGATTTTCAACTCTATCGACAAAGCATAAGGTTCAATGTTGATTGGGAATTTTGACAGTTTCGGGTAGCTTGATGTGCTGGCGTCTGTACATACTCGGAGAGCATGCTGCATGCGTTAAATGAGCATACTACTTAGTAGCAAACAAGCGTGCTTTTCTAGTAGCATGTGTATTACAGACTTAATGCGTGAGTGACAGCAAGCCATTACACGCTGTCATGACTTAGGTCATAATAATAAACGTTACTCCGTCCAAGAGCTCGCACTTGATATCGATCTTTGAGATCATAATCGTAATAATAAACATAATAATTTACGTAAGTACCTACTCAAGTTACGGTTTGGATTTACGATATCAGCCGAATCGTGGCCGAGTGATGGAATGATTAATAAACGAAACTCTACACTTGGTGCGTATACTCAAGATGCTTAAACCTGAGTGTAGGCGGTCCGTGACTTCTGACTTGGGTTCGTCACTAGTAGCGCGACACACGGTGTTTGAAAATATTTTGGATGAAATTAATTATTACGGTGAAATAGAGTTCTGTGTGTGTATTTTATTATCTTTGCGATATCGTTTACCAAAAATCTATAATTTATTTATATGTTGAGGTCGGTCAAACTGCGATAATCTACTGCGAAAGTTGTACAAAATAGGTATTACTACACCTATCCAAAAAGTAGACAAATTCAATTCGGTGAAAATATGTACATACATAAACAACCTACTCTTTTGCTGAAAATTTGCAAAAGGAAAAAAATAAAGATATTATCATTGTGTCTGCATTCTTACTTTTACCATTTTTCATACTTCAACTCACTGACCTCTATAATACAAGTACGCTTGTATAATAAACATTTCGACGCGAAATTCAATAAATGAGGTACCTCATTTATTGAATTTCGAAGAACATGAAAATAATGGTAATTAAAAAAAAACATAAGACCTGCTTTATACAGTATGTTAAATAACAGAGGGCGTTCCCTTAAACTCGTTAATCTATATCATTAATAGATTAAAATAAAAATATCAGCATAGAAAAATAAGCATAAAATAATCCGAATTAAAAAAAATAATTAATTGTCAATAAATTCGAAACCTCCTGTTTAAAATCAAAATAGTAGCGCGGAATAGTATTCGTAGTAGTAATGCCCAAACGCAATGCGCACGATGCTGGCCGAGCGTTTCCGAGAGTTCACGAAGCCGAGTGAGACGGCCGCCCCGCCCCGCCCGCACCCGCGCCCGTCATTCATAAATAAATTCCGACATTGCTGTCCTTCAAGTACGCGTGTACAGAGTGTTTCTTTAACGTATCAATTTACGATTTTTAGTGAATATTTTAATATAAAAAAAAATAAAAACATTTTATTTTCGAATGGTAATATTTTTTTTAGCATGTATGGATGCTATACTATTGCGGGTTAACGGGAACGCCCTCTGTTAGTTAACATACTGTATGTAGTTAGTTCAGTTAGTATGTAAGCAAAGTTTCATGATCTAATTTGAAGTATTTTTTGAATACCAGCGGTTTATTGTTCGGTTTGGAGGTAACTTTGGATTTTTTTTCTATCGAGAAAATTTTATGGAATCGTGTTTTCGTCAAACATAGTACTTACCATTAATCCTCAACTTTACCATATATTTATTTCAAAACTAATGCTGCAGTATTTTCGACATAACGGAGGATCATGCTTAGCCATTTGAGGTAGTATAGGCTCTTGATTTTGAGATGCTGATATCGTAATAATGGCGTATCAAATGATAACGCACTTGAGTACGTCGTTGAGGAATGTTTATTAATACAGGCCTTAGTCTTTTTTCCAGATTCATGTACCTACTGAATCCATGATAACAACAAAGTTATGAAAGCACATAACTATAGACCATTCCTACTTGCTACAATAAAAAACCCTACACAAACCATTTCCATCACCAATCGTCTGTGTGAATCTGTCGCCGAATAATGGTTGAATGAACATAGACGAATTCGATATTCGTTAAATACCAGGATGACAGGGACATCGACGCACAACACAACCTGTTACCAAATGGTTTTCATTTTGACTCTTTTTTCTAACATAATCCATGCTAATATTATAAATTCGAAAGTAACTCTGTCTGTCTGTCTGTATGTTACCTTTTCAGGCCTAAACCACTGAACGGATTTCGATAAAATTTGGCGGAGAGATAGATTGCATCCCGGGGAAGGACATAGGATACCTAGTTTTTATCCCGATATTCTCACGGGATTAAGGCGACAATAAGTGACAGCGACCTTGAGCGAGTGGGAGGAGCGCGAGCGTCACGCCCCGCGACCCCGCAACTGCATGCACGTAATTTCGTAGGGTAACCATACGTTTCAGATGGTGAGGATAATCCAATCCTGCCTGATTTTTGATCATCATCCATTTTTATTTCAATATAGTGTTAATAAAAATAAGGTAATACGTACGGCCGGGGCCGAGTCACGGGATTTATACGGAATTTACAAACACCACTTTCAAAATGCCTACCCCTATAAAACGTGTAAAATGTCGTGAAGTCAGATAGCGGTGTCTTTTGATGTGCATAGATCAACAAATTACAAAGGAGAAAATCTTTTTTATAATATAATTATTAATTTAGTCAATCACGGGTATAGTCGCGATCTTTTATTTTATCTAGTGCATTATCGATTATCGACTTGCATACAAAACTTTTATTAAATGCACGACACAGCTAGTGCATCAATTTAAAACTGTTGACGCCTCTGTAATATTTCGTCTTATTTATTTTGGCGGCGCTTTACAAAGGATGCCCAAGGTCGCCGCCGCGCCGCGCATAGCCGTGGACGCCTCTCTCTAACTAGGTGACCCGGCCCGGGTTCAAACCTCGGCCTATACCAATGAGTTTTGTGATCATTTACCTTGATTATCAGAATTCGTACGAAGGTTATTATTACTTACTTACCGTGTTGTACCAGCTGTCTGCACTCACGTGCTCAAGCACGTGAGTGCAGACAGCTGGTACAATACGGTCACAATTATCTCTGTACCTCGTTGGAAGGCGATGCCCATCTCGCCTTCCCCTTCACCTCCCCATGTACGTGTCAGTCGTCGCGTGGACTTGGGGTTGTCAGCCGCGCGGCTGTCGGCGAGCGCGCGTGCACTTTGAACTCGAGGTCATGCGCAAGCGTCAGATGATATTTATTTACGAATACATTGCTTGTTAGTTGTAAAGAAAAAAAATGTGTTTAATCGCGAATAATGGTTTTTTTATTTAACTGTTCACAGCATAGTGTACGAAAAATGCTAAAAAAAGAGAAAATTATTCATTATTTTTTCCAATTTTTTGATGGATCTTCTGTTCTTATTTTAAGTTGGTATGTTCGGACACATTTATTTGGTAAGTACTTACGTAAATATACAGGGTGTAAGGGAAACGCTTCCGATAACGAAGACAGGTGATAGGGCTAGTGATTCTCGATATATCGTATCCAGAATCACTAGCCCTATCACCTGTCTACATAGACATACCAACTTAAAATAAGAACAGAAGATGACAAAAATATAAAACAAAGATGTGTGATGAATTGTGTGCGTGTATGACCAGATATGTATATGAACGTAAACGAAATAAATAGAATCGGCTTGTAAGCATCGTATCAATTGGCGTCCATGGGAAAAAGGCGTGAGTTTTATATGTGTATGTTTGTTTATGTACTTACAAAGATTTAAAATGATCAAATTAAACAAAAATATGTGAATTATTTAATTTTATTTTAAATTTTATTTAATATTCCTCAAAATTTAGTGTTTTCACTGAATCATTTATACGTGTGTTTGTATTACAAAGTGTCTCTTGGTCGTTTGTATTGTCTTGGCTATTGTCTTCCACCACCATTGCTCGTTTTTTGTTTTGCTTTTTTTATTCTCTTTATCCTCTTCCGATTTTCTTTTGCGTCCCTGTATAGCAGTAACTATGTAAGAGGGGTCCCTTATTGCCATGTTCCTTGTATGTCTTGGATCGACCAGTTCAGGAAGCATGCAAATGTTCCAATCACTTCAGAACTGAAACATAATTATAATGATAAATAAAACGAAAAAACCTAGAAGTGATTTTTTATATTATCCGTTGCAAAAACAACATAACTGATAAACGCAATAAACTTTACATTATTACGTTAATAAGTGTAAAGTGAAAGGAATTTGTGCGACTCCCTTTGCGCAACTAGACACGCGCGACTGACATTTCCGCGAAAGACATTTGCGCGACTACACTTCCGCGAAAGATGCTTGCGCGACATTTATTTTGGATATTGCACAAAATCCGAGAAATTAAATCCCATACAGACGTAACATTACGCCTTTATTCTCTAAAGAGTAGGGCAGAGGTGTATACTAAGTTTGTAAAGTACACCCATTTATTATTTTATCTAGATAACGTTCATAATACTTCATTTAAAATGTAGTAAGTTATATTATGCGGTTACATACGTTCGTCCCGAGAGCAGGGGAGATCGAAATCAAAATCGCGGCTGCAAAATTTTACAAAATAAGCGTCATCCATCTTGGATTTTAAACTAGACCTCATTTACAGCATCAGGACCCCGAAAACTATGTACAAGACACCCATGACGTATATTTTGTAAAATTTTGCAGCCGCCATATTGGATTTTGACTTTGACCTCATTTTCGTCATCAGCGCCCCCGAAAACCATGGAAACGACACCCATGACGCATATTTTGTAAAATTTTGCAGCCGCCATCTTGGATTTTGACTTTGACCTCATTTTCGCCATCAGCGCCCCCGAAAACCATGGAAACGACACCCATGACGCATATTTTGTAAAATTTTGCAGCCGCCATATTGGATTTTGACTTTGACCTCATTTTCGTCATCAGAGCCCCCGAAAACCATGGAAACGACACCCATGACGGATATTTTGTAAAATTTTGCAGCCGCCATATTGGATTTTGACTTTGACCTCATTTTCGCCATCAGCGCCCCCGAAAACCATGGAAACGACACCCATAACGCATATTTTGTAAAATTTCGCACCCGCCATCTTGGATTTTGACTTTGACCTCATTTTCGCCATCAGCGCCCCCGAAAACCATGGAAACGACACCCATGACGCATATTTTGTAAAATTTTGCAGCCGCCATATTGGATTTTGACTTTGACCTCATTTTCGTCATCAGAGCCCCCGAAAACCATGGAAACGACACCCATGACGGATATTTTGTAAAATTTTGCAGCCGCCATATTGGATTTTGACTTTGACCTCATTTTCGCCATCAGCGCCCCCGAAAACCATGGAAACGACACCCATGACGCATATTTTGTAAAATTTCGCAGTCACCATCTTGGATTTTGATTTCGATCCCCGCCCTCGGGAGAAGAAACGTGTGGGACCGCATAATATAACTTTTAACAATTTAAACTAGCTATTACTTATGTTAACTAGATAAAGTAATAAATGGGTGTACTACACGAACTTAGTATACACCTCTGCCCTACCCTTCGGAGAATACAGGCGGGATGTTACGTCTGTATGGGATCTCATTTTTCGGATTTTTGCCCAATATCCTTTACGAATATAAATGTCTCCCAAGCATCCTTTCGCGTAAGTGTACTCGCGCAAATGTCTTTCGCGGAAATGTCAGTCGTGTAACAGTCTAGTCGTGGAAACGTCCAGTCGCGCAAAAGGAGCAGGCCCCTCTTCTCCATTGGGCAGTCTGGGCAAGTGCCCAGGGCCCCGCGATCTTCGGGGGCCCCGGCCTGCTCTCATAAAAAACATTCTTTGCAGCCACCGTTGCATTCTACGCATTATTAGTAGGTACCCGATTCAATAACAAAATAAGTTATTTGCAGTGCGATTTACAATAAGTTTCTAGCCTCCCAGTTATGAAAAATATTAGTAAGTTTCTCTTATTGCCTCTTATCTACACAAGGGCCCCGTGACCCTTATGTGCCCAGGGCCTCCAATAGTTTAAAGACGGCCCTGAAAAGGAGCGCAAATGTACCAGATCCCCTGTATGTGAGCTACTGTGAAAATAATAATAATAAATTGGGTATATGCATTTACTTGTCAGCAATAATATCCTCATTTTCAATATGCGGAGTTGCCTTTTTCTCGTGTTCTATACAGCCAGAGCTACAAAATAAATGGATTTTTAGGCATCGGCATGGAAGTATAGGCATGTGAGAAATTAGGAAGATAGTTGTGCACGACATAAGTACTGTAAGTCTAAAACAGACGCAAAAGTTACATCTCCGCAGACGAAGTCGTACTAAAGTCACTTATTTATTTATTTATTTGCTATGGATGACTTACAGCTAAAACAAACAGAATAAAAACTAGCATTATCAAGAACAATTACCCCACAACTATGTCAATAATAGCATTCAAGTATTTTTTGAAACTCTGATCCGGACTGTCCCTACAAGGATGCGGTATGGATATACTACATTACAATAATTAAAATACATTACTTACCTCAATAATCTATTTTTTGCCAGTATAAGGCGTTTCTTTTTTAGTAATTTGGATTTACCAGGCATTTTCAGCACGAAACTCAACAGCGAATAAAATTATGTTCTGGGGGTCTACTCCGAAGTGGTAAATTTATCGTATCGGCCGAATGTTCGGTCGTTTGCTACTACGAAGTTCATTTTATTTGGTTCGGTCGGTTCCGATCCGACTGAACTTCATTCTGACACTTGTTGTATCGTAAACCCTACTCTGAACGAGAAAAGACAGACCGATAATTTGAGTTTGACAAGAGTTACATCGTGAAATTAATGTCAAAATACACGACAGCAAAATAGCTACCTTTTGAGTATCGTAAACCTATCGAATTTAATGAATTATTACAATTTATTGAGTTATGTATTTGTTTAAAGTGTTAAAGTGAATGTGCTATACTTAAAATGGTAGCAAAATGGCAGTACGTATGCTTTTGGTGGAAGAGGCTCTCAGAGAAGAGCGTTTGGAGCGTAGAAGGAATTGCAGATGACTTCATGACTCCTTCAATACCAATTTAGTACCCGACCTTGAGTTTATAGCTAATTACAAACTCAGTCGATCACTTTGCCAGGACATAGTGCCCCTGTTACCCCGAAAGCCTAATAGCTATGCAATTGAGCCTGCTACAAAGTTACAAACGTAGATGTAAGATCTAAGTTTTCCACAGCAGTCCTCTCACTATATAAAAATATTTTGTTTAATTTGATGACGTCTATCTGTTTGTAATTAGTTTATCTAGCTTAGTTAGTAAGTTATTAGTTTTCATATTCTAATCCAATATCACTGTAAGTAAGTTTGTAAAGGTTTTTTTGGAATATGTACTTACCTAAGGATTGTTATATAATTACGTAACTTGAAATTGTGATTTTTTGTTTATTTTTTTCAAAATATTGAAATAAATTTGGTCTCAAATGATAGAGTTATGTATAAAACTAATATTCCAATTGGATTTATGTAAATCGGACTACGCATTCGGAAGATATTAAAATATTTGTATATGGAAAACGAATATTTTTCTTGTAAATAGCGTGCGCGCTCCTCCATTGAACGCACATTTGGGATAGTCAAGAGTTGATGGAAGTGTCTCTTGGGAGCGAGGCAGGTGCACTAGGATGCAGATAGAGCAGGCAGAATCATCTTACCCTGCTGTGTTGTGCATAATAACGTACATTGTGCATAAGGGCCGGAGTGAGTGCTCCGGAGTTAACCCAAGATGATTTAGAATCGGAGAACTCCTGGAAGGTGCCATATCAGCCTGCTACATTTGCCACAGATGCTTTGAGGAGGGTACAAAGAGAGAGGGAAATACTGATACAATCATTAGAAAATAATGAATAAAATATATTTTTTACAATACTAAACAACTAGAACTAATCTTCAATTTGTTACAAGTACAACTAAAAATAATATAGCATTCAGCGTGGTGCAAATTTCTTCCCACAGTCGATGATTCAGCGTACGACTGTCGATGCTCCTCAAGTTGCCTTGGGCCAAATCTCGATGAGGAGAGCATCAATTTGTGCTGCTGTCGGTCTGGACATGGTGACTTGTTCTTGCAGAATGTTTATTCATAACTTTCATTTCCAAACTTCCGAAACACGAACATGAGAAAACGATAAACCCAAGGGGCCCTTTATCACGTATAAAGTGAATAATTTATGTAGTTTATAGTATATTTAGCTTGTTTTTTGTATACATCTCATAACTTGACTTTAACACTACACTTCAGTCAGCACTTGATGTTAAACGACGGAAATACGGTTATCGCTATAGCGATAGCGACAGATGAGATTTGGTTTGAGTTTAAAAGTACTTTTTCTCAATTTTGCAATAATATAATCACAATCTCTCCCCTTGTTTGTTACTTGTCATCCTTTGACGTTTATCCTTTTTCTTTTTATTTTGACAATCGTCAAAGCAATATGGTTGCCAGCAACAAATATATTATTTTATCGAGAAATATTACAATGATCTTAGGTATAAATATTGAATTAAAAGAAAAGTTCTATTTTATTACAATAAAAATAATTTTACTCTGTAATTCAACAGTTTAATTATATCGAAATGAGTATTAATGACTAATAAAAACATATCGATAAAACGTTCACCTCTGGCACTACATTTCGTTCGGTCCGACACTCTTTTCGAACATTGACTATGGTCCCGACCAAACTCAGCCAATCCGAACATTTTTCGTAGTAGGACAACAATATTCGGTTCGGTGGTGTGTCGGATCGTTCCGATCATTCGAATGTGTCGCTTCGGAGTAGACCCCCTGATTTCTCCGAGCGTTAGCGTCTACTCGTGACAGTGGTCAGCGATGCACTGCCGCCCGTCGCCCGCAAGAGGCCCCGCTTCCACGCGCACCAAGATTATTCGAAAAAAGAACCCACGTTGATTTATCAAACACAAAACAAATAAAAACCGTATATTAAAATTTGGGAAATTAAATTTTCTTTTATATGGTGAAAGTTTTATGAAAATACACCCGATAGTGTCTGCGTGATTATCGTTTTTTTGTCCGCGGTAGACATTACTTTGCAAATTAATTACACTATGTTTAAAAAATATAATTGCAAATATTCACATATCAAATTACGAAGAAAATTGTCTAGTATAACATATTTTATTTTCAAAGAAATCAGGCCAGTCGTTTAGACGTGATGATGAATTTAAAATCATTGAAAATCGTATATCTGCGCCTTGCGGATGAAACCGCGGGGCGCAGCTAGTGTAGCATAAATTTTAGTTCAATGGACTCTGGAAAAGTTCAGGTTGATATTGACTTGTTCAGGTTGAGGTTGACGATCGCCGGGTGTAGGCACTTCCTGTGCTGTGTCTGGTAAGCAAAGCACATGCGTCAGCAGAAAACTGCAACGAGGGCGTCATGCCAACTATCTTGCCAGTCACTATTGCGGCGTGCCCTGTTCTTAGACCATGCCCTACTCCGGAATTGGCTGCTCACCAGATTACGCACTAGCTCCGTCCGGCGGCGCCACCGATCGGTACAGTGACGCAAGGAAAGGATCTTGCTGTCCAGGCACGAGACGAACCATGACAGTCGATTGAATACCTACTTTAACGTAATGTAACGTAGCGTTTGATAAATGAAAACATAATAAATTATTTAAGTAGATATGACGTTAATTTTTATTGTTCAATTAATTTAAAAAAATTGGACGACAATTTCCAAGAGCGTCAGGCCTATAGCCCACAGGGCACTGGCTTGGTACACTTATAACATTTCTATTGACTTCGCTCTGTTCATAGTTCTCCACTTGCCCACCTTTGTAACCGATGTTTAAATCATTGATGTTCTGCAACCTGAAATTAGAAAAAGTAATTTTTAAGGTTTGATGCCAGCAAACTGATGAAAGGGGAAGGAGAAATAGGAACTACAACTTGCATATCTTGTTAGCAACTTCTGAGCATTAAATTAGTAACAGTGCATTGTCATAAAATTGGAGCTCACACAAACCAATGTACCTATAATTAATCGCCAATCTCTTTCTAATCTCATTATACACATAAGGCAGCTAGGCTTTGGCCTAGGACAGGATCTAGGCACTCAATTATAGCGCCGATTGCGCGAGTTGGTCAATGGACGATTTCAAAATTAAATTAATCACTTTAATGTAGGGTCAATTGAGGAATAAAAATTGAATACGAACGTTTGATCTTAGAAATGAATTAGTAAAGTTATAATGAGATAATAAATTACCTTATCACCACTCTACTAATTCTCTTATTTATTATCAATAAGCGCAGATCGGCGCCCCTCTACGTGTTTTTAATAAATGTAATACAGTTTTCAGCCGTATGCATAGTACGCCAGACGCTAGCACATCAAGCTACTACAATCTGTCAAATTTCTTTAATAGACTTTCAACTTTATCGCTAAAGTATAAGGTTCAAAATTTTCTTACATGTACAGACGCCAGGTACGCGTCTGTACATATAAGAAAATTACAGTTCGTACAGAATTTTTCGCCTCGCCGCCATTCCGTCAGTCTGTGCTGACCAACATTTTCATACTTTCAGTTTTCCTCCACCAAAAAATATCTAGTGGCCGCATCTTATACATATACATTCATCTGCCTAGCCTTTTCCAAACTATGTTGGGGTCGGCTTCAGTCTAACTGTATGGATGTTAGTGTTTTACATGGCGCGAATAACTATATGAGTATATGTCCTCATAACCTACCTAATACGATACCCCTTGCTTTCTTGACTTTCGAGCGATAACCCGTAATGACTGTCAAAGATCCACAAATGACTGCCAGGACCAACATACGGCTTATATAACATGCTTTCCGAGCCACGGAGGGATCTCGGTCGGTATGTAAAGCATCCACGCACGCAACGGCCTCGACAGCGATCGACCCGTGCGGCTGTTACTAAGGTACGGACTGCGGAGGCGCCTTTACCTCACTACTTTTGCACAAAGGAACTTTTATATGCCTACATATACCTACATATATGTAATTTACTTATTAATGGTACACACCTTCTCCACACGTCGCGGCATTGGCCATTGATGAATTGTTGTCCAGGCGGACAGTTGGAGGGCACTGTGATGACATTTTTCAAATTTGTTCCGCTTCTCCATATGTCGCGACAAGAGCCATTAATCCATTGCTGATTAGGGCGACAGTTAGTTGGAACCGTTACGACATTTTGTGGTGATACTTCCGAATAGTCCGGTTGAATTTCACTGAAAAACAAACTTTTTTATAATACCTAGGTACTTGTTTATGTAGTATGTACCTACTTATAGAATACAGCTTTATTTAGGGAGATAAGTGTCAGCTTAAAGTGTGTTGAAAACTTAGGTACGTATTCCCTAACCCCAATACATACCTATTGGGGTTTGTCGAGATGTAACAGGATCCGTCCTAGTTCGGCAACAGAGGATTCCATATTAAAAACTTTTATACTAGGCCTAACAAGTCATATAATAATATGTTATTGTTTAATTTTTGTGGTGAAATAAATATATTATTATTATTATTAATATCTTATTATTTTGGTACGGAATCCTAATGAGAAAAATGAGATAGGAAATTTCGATGGTCTAGAAGACAAACGTGCTAAGTGCAAAATTTTACGAACACAATTTTAGCACTTGGTCTAGAAGACAATCGTGCTAAAATTGTGTGCGTAAAATTTTGCACTTAGCACGTTTGTCTTCTAGACCATCGATTTAGTCATGCGAGCGACGCTAAGTGATAATGTGACATAATTGACCGTAGATTGAGTAGTTTCTAAGGCAAAACAGTCACTCTTGAATGCTGCCTTAGAAACTTTTGACTTGATACCTGTACCCATTTCTGAGCAAAAGGGTCCTCACAGACGGACTACAGATTGATTCTTTATCGTTCCGTGTTTTCTTTTTGAGATTCTTCCGAATAAAACAAAAAAAAATGTTTTTATTACATCTATTCAACAAGAGCTAGTGTATTCTTCGTAAACAGGGACTAAAATAGCTCTTTAAGGGTGCGTTTCCACTGAAGAGGAGCTGGGCGGAGCGCAGCGGAGACGTGCAGGAATCATCCAATCATAGACGAGACGAGTGAAGCGCTGAGGATTTGAACCATTGTGATTGGTCGATTCCTGTACGTCTCCGCTCCGCTCCGCACAGCTCCGCTTCAGTGGAAACGCACCCTAATCCCTAGGGACTAAAAGTGATTTGAATTTGGAATGTGGATATTGTTAGTAAAAGTTACAATCACCAAAGAGATCAATCACAAACATTGTATGAACAAGTAACAGGCTGTATGATAAATCAAAATACGCGAGCCAAATAAAAAAAAAGTTTGTGCGCAATACCTGTAGGTCACTGACCTCTATCATACAAGTACGCTGGACTAACGATACCTACTCTACGAAATGACAATTGTTTTTTGTGCCGATTCAAAGCGCCCCACTCGAAGCCCCCATGAACTAAAATTGACACGTTCTTTCAAATGGACGTTGAGTTGTTTGGTCGTCTCTGATGATTTACGTTTAAATCGTGGAAAACTACTTTTTTGTGTTTACTACGTGATATTTAGAACATTTTTATTAGATATGAAAGTATGCGCATTTTGTAAAACTCGCTATCAAAAAGGCAGCGGAATAACCTTTCAGAACTAAGTGAATTTCATGACTATAAATGTTTCGATTGCTCGACGTCGCGCGCGCACTTCTACATGATGCGCTCCCCGTTGACACACTGCGCTCGCCTTTGTGTTCGCGCTAAAAACCGTCACGAGTGCCGCGGAGCGTGCAATGTTGCACGCTCCGTGTTCGCGCACGTACCCACTACCGCGACCGGGAGCAGTTGCAGGAGCGCGGAGCGCTGCTGGAGCGCGAACATAATGGATACCCACTTTTAAACTCATAAGTGGGAACACTTATTGTGACGGACGGGAAACTACGGAACCCTACACTGAGCGTGGCCCGACACGCTCTTGGCCGGTTTTTTAATACTATATTATATTTAGAATAAATGATTTCGTTAATCTCTCATCATATTTAAGTGTCATTAGGGCTCAGTTTTCACTTAAGGGGGAAGCGCTAAGGTAGCCCGCGAAATTCAAATTTTCTTACGTTTTTTGCAATTTGCTGGTCAGCATTAAGTTCTACGTTGATTAATATATGAATCGCGGCCGTAAGAAATATGTGTTTACAGAATTATAATCATTAAAGTCATCAACACAACTCTCTAAGACCACGTAAGTCCAAAGAATGATGATTTCATGAAACAGTTATTCTTTGGACTTACGTGGTTTTAGAGAGTAGTGTTGATGACTTTAATGTTTATAATTCTGTAAACACATATTTCTTACGGCCGCGATTCATATATTAATCAACGTACAACTTAATACTGACCAGCAAATTCCAAAAAACCCAAAAAAAAATTGAATTTCGCGGGCTACCCTGGCGCTTTCGCCTTAATTATATTGAATACAATAATTTGAATAGGGTTGTAACTGTTCCGTGTCAATAATATGTCGATAATTTTCTTCAGACAGTTAATAATTTTTTTACGTCTTTCAAATAGAAATTTACTGTCGCCTGAAATTTCTGCAATTTGTTTAGCTAAAACAAATGAGCAAATATACTAGTTTCTAATTTCAAAAGATAAATCCATACCAATATTATAAATTCAAAAGAAACTCTGTCTGTCTGTCTGTATGTTACCTTTTCACGCCTAAACCACTGAACGAGGTTTTAACGGGTTTCGATAAAATTTGGGAGAGAGATAGATTGCATCCCGGGGAAGGACATAGGATATAGTTTTTATCGACATACCTCGCGGGCGAAGCCGCGGGCGGTATCTAGTATTATATGTAATGTGTACTTGTTTCCGAAGTAAAGCCGACATCACATCGAAATAAAACTTGCCATCTACAATGTACTGTACCTATACTACCTATACTTTAGTAATTTTTACTTTAATTAAATACTTAATTTCAGATTTCCTACCACCTCAACTAAGCAAGGCTGAAAAACATGAAAATGGAAAATTGGAGTCCTAAATCTAATTACATATCATCTTTATAGTAAACATTTCACTGCGGACTGTTTCGTTAAACACTCTACACGTACGCTCTTCTCCATACGAACACTACCTTTTGGAAGACTAGAATCAATTCTATCTATTGTATTTTTTGACGTTCAAAAGTGCCTTTAATGTACAGACACCAGCACGTCAAGCTACTACAATCTGTCAACTTTCTTTAATAGATTTTCAACTTTATCGCTAAGGCATAAGGTTCAAAGTTGATTGGGAAAATTTGACAGTTTCGGGTAACTTGATGTGCTGGCGTCTGTACCTACCTATTTGAAATAAATTATTTGACTTTGTTATTTTTTGTGTTTTGTTTTCCATTAGTATGCACGCTATCCCGATACCCAACAATGAAAATGGAATCACTCTCCTTTCCGCTAGTAATCACTACATGGTAAGGTAATGTAACACGGTTCACATTTGGCATTCAATTTGAGTGAATTCGATTGAATTTGTATGGACGCTGTTTGTTGAATGGCTAACTTTTTGCTTACATGGAATTGTACACCAAAAGTCACTATTATTTATGTAATAGCTATTACATAAATGTAGTGCAATATAACACGAAGAATACAACTGCCATTTGATTTACTAGAAAGAAATAAAATACGTTTATTACGGTTATTCGTTTATTACTAGGTTAGAGCGAAACGGCAACATAATAGCTCAAAAGTTTTTAGTTCACATTGCGAACTAATGTGACCCCAGCTCAGCTTCTAAAACTAGTGACTACACTAGTTGACTCAGGAGATATTAGCTCAACCATAGTAGTTTTTAGGCTAAGTTATAAGCCTATCCTCATATTTAAAGCTCACTGATCTGACCGTCATGCGCTATAACTTTACTAGGCCACTTACCACCAGTTTATAGCTTGCGATCTGACCGCGCGCGCCCTATTGAATTTTCAGTTAACCTTTAAGCATAAAAATAACTGGGATTGATTCGATATTTTTCTCTAAAATAATATAAATTACTCCCAGTGGTAATAACGATCGATAAAGTTCATAAAAGTATTTTTTATCCAAGGATATATCCCATCTGTAATATTAGTTCCACGGTACCTTCACGTTGCTATCAGCGCCAAAATGGCGAAAATCAAATGTCTTCATTCTGTCATCGATACTTCGATAGTATGCAGTCCAGCGTACTTGTATAGTACAGGTCAGTGCTATAGGTGCATACATTCATATGTTATAGGTACCTAGTTTAAAAACGACCAGAGGGGCAATTCCCGTACTTAAGGACGTTCGTACTCTCGCCGTGAAAACTTAGGTGAAGTGAGTTTGTTTTTGCTAGGAATTGACACTATTGACAGCTCACTCCACCTAAGTTTTCACGGTAAGATTTTTACAGAATCGACCCGCTGGAAATAATTACTTCTGTCAACGTTTATGGGGAATCAAACGTCAAACATAAACGGAACGAAAAGGGTTGCCAGTTCAGAAATGTTTAATTGGTAAAAAATTAGGGAGAATTTCTTTTTAAGAAGTATTATCAATTAAAAAATCCATTACATAACGAAAGAGTTGGTTCCTTCTTTGATACCTATTTAGGTATTTCTTCTTCTTTCTTCCGGCTTGGCTTGCTTAAGTACTATCTCATCATTTTTTTAGAAGACAGCATAATAATTATAAGACAAGACAGCACTTTAAAATATTATGGTCCATCTAAGGGACAAGGGTTAACAGCCGCAAAAGTAGCATTTTTAAAGAAAAGCCTTAACAAATTACTTTTTTGTTGGGCTGCTAAGCATGGTAATTTTTATAAGATATCTCTCCTAGCGAGAAAATTAAGGATTTCGTGCAACCGCCCGGCGCGCCATCAATTTCGCCGCTCTGGGCATTTGCCTGGCTGCTAGGCTCTCCTACTTTAAATAACATTTGAGTAACTACTGGGTAAAATAAAACCATCACACACATGACACAGGCCGATGTTTACACTTTAGATAAGTTTAATTGAATCTTATCTCTACTATACCCTGTAAACGTAGAACATGGCCATGGTAATAAGATAAAATAGGTACAGTGAGCCCGTTTGTATGTAACTCTACGTACTTAAATAGAGAGCCAAGGCTTGGTAATGTAACATGTATTGAAAATTAGGAACAAAATAAAACTCACCTGAGGTCGCTCTCTTCTATCAGGGCTGTAGACCAAACGTCGCGGCATTGTCCATTAACAAATGATTGGCCTGGCGGGCAGTTAGTGGGTACCGTGACAAGGTTCCTCCTCCAGATCTCGCGACATGCGCCGTTTACCCACGCCTGTCCATCTGGACAGTTTGTTGGAACCGTTACCACGTTTTGGGGATAGATATTATTTGGTCGGGCGTTACAAGAACTTACTAGAAAACAAAGAAACGTAACAAATTTATTCATTTTAAGTTGTTGCACTACTTCAAGATAATAGAACAATTGAACAAGAATCTTAATTGGTTTCTGATTGTATTTATCGCCTCAAACGTAGTTTATAGAGAAAATAATCTAGTGACGTAGTAGATATGCTATCAGCAGTGCGATTCTGTAACCATCTCACCGTGAAAACATAGGTGAAGTGAGTGTGGTGTGAGCTATCATCAGTGTCAATTCCTAGTAAAACAAACTCACATCACCTAAGTTTTCACGGTGAGATTTTTACAGAATCGACCGGCTAGATAGCGGCTGTAAGTTATTTATTTATACAATACCTAGTTATTTGTTATACAAGAGTGCAAAGTTGCTTTTTAACCGCGTGCTCAATTTTGATGACCGAGCAAGCGAGGGAATCAAAAGAGCACGAGGTGAAAAATCTTTGCACTCGAGTGCAACACGTAACTTTTCATCCCACCTCAGCGAGGAAATGAGTAAATGCAAAAAATAGTAGATTATTAACCAAGGGGATAAAGCAGTGTCTTCTGTCGCGGGTGACGATTTAAATCGCGAGCGTAACGAAGGAGTCGAGGTTTACTCCCGAGCGTAGCGAGGGTGTAAAAAACTTAAATCATGAGCGAAGCGAGGGATTTAAGACGAGTCCTGAGTGTAGCGAGGGATTTAAGTTCACCCAAGACTAAGACAGGTTTATCACCGAGGAAAATACTCTATTTTTCGTACCATTTGCGAAAAAATTAACACAATAATAATATGAGATAAGCAATTAAAAATGATAAATAATCAAAATAGACAAGAAGTACTGATTCTGAAATTGATAGGCCTTTCGCACTTCTCCACGTTGAAAACTCTTCATAAGTTTTTAAATATTTTTTTTCTTGGATTTTGTTGGAAGCAAATTATTTATAATTGCGGCAGCATTCGCACTGATGGAATCCGACAATTCACTGTCACTGTCGCTTTGATTTAACATCGTAACGTATTTTTACAACATTAACTTATTTCTAAAAATAAATTAAAATAAACTTAACGTTTATGTATTTGAAGAAAACAAAAACGCGGCATATTTCTAGACTAATATTTTTTGTCGGAAAAGCAAAGGCATCAATCTCATACGGCCTCGTCGGTTTTCGTAATTTTATTTAATAATCATAACTGCATAATAAATGCGTATTCCTTTTTCAAAAAGGTGTATAATGCTTTATATACAAACTCTATGGTGTAAACACAGATGTAGTTCAGTATAAATTTCGGTAAGTATTCCAAATTTAAATCACATTCTCCCCCTAGAGGATGAATGAAATTCTTTCAGATTAAAAATGACTATTGTTATGTTCGTTTTTTGTGGCATAGAATGTCACTTTTTTGAGCAAGTCGTACGAAAAAAGCATTTACAATCACAAGATACTTTTATTTCAGTTTAGGTATTAACTACTACATTATGATAGGTAAGTATTACAGAATAATCTTTAAATTACAACAAATAATACCTAAGTATAATTAAGAAAAATTGAAAGTAATGTTGCTACAGTTACTTATGTTGAGTGTAATATTTTTGTTAGGTACTGTAATGTTGGTGTTAGTGACTTGTGTACTGTTTTTCGGTAAACTATCTGTCATACTTAATAGTTGTACCGATTCTTCGGATTCCCTTGGCGTAAATGTTAGCGAGAGAGGGCGATTGATAGGTGTTTCGTAACGGCTCATTTTTGTTGTAAAAGGGCCAGCCCAAGGATCTGACTGAGGCTCTTTCAGTGTAATGGCTCCTACGATGCCTTTACATATTTCAGACTTATTTTGGATGGAATCCTCTATGTATCTCTTCTCTCCTGTATGTATGTCCTCTACGACCGCATTGGACTTCCAGCCTCCATGGCGCTTAAGGGACAGGAGATCAGCTCCTGAATCGGTCAAAAGTGTGGCTGAAGTTCGTCGGAAACAATGACCCGTGTACAACATGGGTTCTGGAAGTTCAAGACATGTTGCTATTTCTCGTGGGATACTGCCAATTTTATTAGCACCCATAGGCTGTCTAACACACTTTCCGTTGCGATATTGTAGAAAAAATTGATTGATCCAATCAATCGATTTTAGTGTTAGGCGGGCGTAAGGCTTCATATTTCTCAACAATTGTTACGTATTCCTTGCGAATAACTAAGTTGCGGTCTCTTTTTGTCTTTGTATTGAGTAAATTAATTAATAGTAAGTCATCTGAATGTTTCTCAATGTTTTTGACATGAAGTTGTGTTAGTTCATTAGTTCGACAAGCTCCGTTTATACCAATAATAAGAACAACCTGTAACGTAAAGAGTATTGTAGTAGATAAATTAATAAAATTGATATGCATGCATAATTATGCCTATCAACATTAACATAAGTACGTATTGGATTTGCTGTGAAAACCTTCGATTTTTTTGGTTGATGACCAGATGAGGCTCTTTTTAAAAATGCCACTAATTTAGGATAGGTGTCTATATGTATGTTTTTTTTCATCTTTATTGTTGCTTTTAGCATTGAATACGTACTCCATAGAGTGCTTGATTTCTTATTCTCGGATAATTCAATAAAATATGCCAGCAAAATGTTTTCTGATAAAGGTTTGGCTCCTTTAGCTAGTCGCCACGTGTTAAACATATCGTACTGTTTCAAATACTTCTCGCGTGATTATTGAGGGAGAAAGCTCAATTGCGCATTTTTTACAGTTTCAGTCAATTCTGTTGGCGTCAAATAAACTTCGTCGTCGCTAAATTCACTAATTTTAGATTTTTCACTTGTTTACAAGTTTCTTGTTTTTATTTTTAACCGTAGAGCCTGTCCAGAAAGCGCGATTTACGCGCGCGTCCACTCGCGCGTTTTGTTTTGTATTGCGTCCAGATACGGCGAAATCACGCGCGTTCTCGCGCGCATGTGATGAGACGGATTTGGTCAGTTATAAACATGGACTGGGATACAGCTAAAGTTATATAGCTAAAGTTTTTTTTTCTCGTCGGAATCACCAGCTTCACAAAAAAATTCTGCTATTTCTTCCCGGTTCTTACGTTTAATGATTCTATTAGAACAATCTGATGATTCCATATAGCTACCCTTTTCTCAATTTCGTCAATAAAAAGTTCCGTGTCAAAGTTATCACGCTCCGTTTTGAACCGAATACGTCCAGTCGCCACGGACACGCGCGTAGTACTGGAATGGCGACGGAGTATCTCGACTCGCGCGGCGCACGCGCGTAAGAGCCTGTCCAGAAAGCGCGATTTACGCGCGTGTCCACTCGCGCGTAGGCACTCGCGCGTTCTCGAGATATTAGAGCTACATACATTCCGTCCAGATGCTCTCGCGCGTTACCTCACACGCGCGTAAAACGCTTGCAATGAGCGGGACTCTCGACTCGCTCGTTTTACGCGCGTGCGCCGCGCGAGTCGAGATACTCCGGCGCCATTGCTGCGTCCAGTACTACGCGCGTGTCCGTGGCGAGTGGACGGTTCAAAATGGAGCGTGATAAATTTGACACGGAACTTTGTATTGACGAAATTGAGAAAAGGGTAGCTATATGGGATATGGAATCATCAGATTTTTCTAATAGAATCATTAAACGAGGAACTGGGAAGAAATGTAGAAATTTTTTGTGAAGCCGGTGATTCCGAGGAGAAAAAAAAACTTTAGGTATATAACTTTAGCTGTATCCGAGTCTATGTTTATAACTGACCTATCCGTCTCATCACATGCGCGCGAGAACGCGCGTGATTTCGCCGCATCTGGATGCAATACAAATCAAAACGCGCGAGTGGACGCGCGCGTAAATCGCGCTTTCTGGACAGGCTCTTAAAACGAGCGAGTCGAGAGTCCCGCTCATTGCAAGCGTTTTACGCTCGTGTGAGGTAACGCGCGAGAGCATCTGGACGGGATGTATTAGCTCTAGTATCTCGAGGACGAGAACGCGCGAGTGCCTACGCGCGAGTGGACACGCGCGTAAATCGCGCTTTCTGGACAGGCTCTTAAGTTTTAACAATATGACGTGAAAAGAAAATTGCGCGCGCAAAGCAAATTAAAAAAAAGTACATCAAGAAGGTTCCGAGTCTGAGTTTTAAAAAAAATAAAAAAAAGTTGTATGATAAATTCGGCACCATGGAGGTAGAAGTAAATAGGTTTAATGATGTTTTGAATTCACAAACTTAGTGCACACGATGTTCTAAATTCAATTTACTTTATCCTCTAGCGGATAAAAACAGCTTTTGCACTCAAATATCGAAGAGCAAAAATACTCTTTCCGAGATGAGGGGATGAAAAGAGGTTTTATTTTTTGTAGGTAAGTAAATAAAGGTAACGTAAGTATGGATATTTTTGTTTTTGATTTTGCACAAATTTTTACTAGGTATAGGTACATACCTCTGGACATTCCCAGGGTTTCTTAGTATGTCAATTGGAACATAATGATAAAAGGGACTATACGCTGATCTTGAAACACAGTAAAATGTACCATTTGCTGTGTACAGAAAGACTCAAATCGTTATATTAACGGACATGAGCCAGTCACGTGGACTCTAGTCTCTGCGAGCTGGTGTGCATAAGGAACTTCCGGCTAGGATGTCGTGTTTTGTGTCTCATCACGCGCCTGCTGTCATGCTGTGTTATTTTTCTAGAATGAAAAAATTCAAAAAGTATTTGTTAGGTACCTAAGTAGGTATATGGAAAAGCAACGAGATCCTATCAGTTACTGTGTTACTCTATTTTGAACCCTCTTATTTTGTCTTGGACATTTTGCACTCAGACCCAGAGCAAGTCGTAAAAAAGATATCTAATAGGAACTTAAAAGGATCACGTCAAAATAATAATCGCAACCGGTCCTTCCGTCTGCTAAAATGCGGTACATTACCACACCAGAACCCCACAATACCATTGTCCCTATGTGTCACCTGTGGGGCGGTAAATTTAGCATAATATTGAAGGTATCCTGGTGATAGCAGACCAGAGACCTAGTAAACCTATGTCTAGTTACTGTTTACTTGCGGAGTGTTCCTACATGACAATTTGATTAGAGCAAAAATCTGTTATGTAGAAAGGTACCTACTTACATATCTATGCCTGCTTGTAGGTACTAGAAATCATTAAATACGTTTAGCGTTAAACCTATTTAAAATATCGTTCTGTTTCTGTCAATCGTTTGAAGATGATAGAGACAGAAGGATGATGTAAATAGGTATGTGGTGCAATTGGTCCCTAGTGTTGGTAGGTACCAAACCCAAATTTTTTTAACGCCATCAAAATGTTAAGGTAAAAACCAGTTCATAAATTGTTCGATTGATGGCGTTGCGTAATGACGTCATTTTTTTAAAAGTCGATGTTAAGATTTTCCGTGCTTTCATGACCTACCGTGGTAAAGTCGTAATTTTATGAGTGCACAAGCTAATAGTCGTCGATGTTTGATTAAATAAATTAGATTGTTGCAGGAGCGCGAACATAATGGATACCCAGTTACCCACTTTTAAACTCATAAGTGGGAACACTTATTGTGACGGACGGGAAACTACGGAACCCTACACCACAGTATAAATAAAGACAACCACTGAACGGATTCCGATAAAATTTGGCGGAGAGATGGATTGCATCCCGGGAAAGGACATAGGATACCTAGTTTTTATCCCGATATTCTCACGGGATTAACACTTATGCGGATGAAACCGCGGGGCGCAGCTAGTGTAGCATAAATTTTAGTTCAATGGACTCTGGAAAAGTTCAGGTTGATATTGACTTGTTCAGGTTGAGGTTGACGATCGCCGGGTGTAGGCACTTCCTGTGCTGTGTCTGGTAAGCAAAGCACATGCGTCAGCAGAAAACTGCAACGAGGGCGTCATGCCAACTATCTTGCCAGTCACTATTGCGGCGTGCCCTGTTCTTAGACCATGCCCTACTCCGGAATCGGCTGCTCACCAGATTACGCACTAGCTCCGTCCGGCGGCGCCACCGATCGGTACAGTGAGTCATGTGACGCAAGGAATAAGGATCTTGCTGTCAAGGCACGAGACGAACCATGACAGTCGATTGAATACCAACGTAGCGTTTGATAAATGAAAACATAATAAGTTATTTGAGTAGATATGACGTTAATTTTTATTGTTTTATGGATCAAAATTAAAATTTGGACGACAATTTCCAAGAGCGTCAGCCCCATAGCCCACAGGGCACTGGTTTGGTACTTTTGTAACACTTCTGTAGACTTCGCTCTGTTCATAGTTCTCCACTTGCCCACCTTTGTAACCGATGTTTAAATCATTGATGTTCTGGAACCTGAAATTAAAAAAAGTAATTTTTAAGGTTTGATGTCAGCAAATTGATGAAAGCGGAAGGAGAAATAGGAACTACAACTTGCATATCTTGTTAGCAACTTCTGAGCATTAAATTAGCAACAGTGCAGTGTCATAAAATTGGAGCCCGCACAAACCAATGTACAAAACCACCACCACCATGTACCATGTGTGTGTGTGTGTGTAATTAATCGCCAATCTCTTTCTAATCATTACACACATAAGGCAGCTAGGCCTTGGCCTAGGACAGGATCTAGGCACTCAATTATAGCGCCCATTGCGCGGGTCGGTCAATGGACGATTTCAAAATTAAATTAATCACTTTAATGTAAGTCGATTGAGGAATTAAAATTGAATACGAACGTTTGATCTTAGAAATGAATTAGTAGAGTTAAAATGAGATAATAAATTACCTTTATACTACACTTGCTTAGTAAGTGTACCAATACTACCCCACTAAAAGGCTTGAAAGCTGTTCATTAAACCTTCTCAAAAATCTAGGCAGTTATATTGTATGGAATTTCATTACTGCCCTGAAAATCGGGCTAATAATGCGTTCATTACTAACGCGTTTTGTTTTTGAAGTGAAAACTTCTTTGGCATTGTTGCGGCTTGAAATTTTATGAAACGAAAAAGCGACAGTAAAAAGAGACATTTATAAGATTTAACGTGGGAGAAAATGAGACAGAAAGCATTATACAGTGTTTTTGAGTGTATTGAGTGTTATTGAGTGTTTTTGAGTGTTATTGAGTGTCTTTGAGTGTTATTGAGTGTTATTGCGTGTTTTTGAGTGTTTTTGCGTGTTTTAAGTGTTCTTGAGTGTTTTTGTGTTTTATTGAGTGTTTTGAGTGTTTTTGAGTGTTGTTGAGTGTTATTGAGTGTTTTTGCGTGTTTTTGAGTGTTGTTGAGTGTTATTGAGTGTTTTTGCGTGTTTTTGAGTGTTCTTGAGTGTTTTGAGTGTTATTGAGTGTTTTTGAGTGTTATTGAGTGTTTTTGAGTGTTATTGAGTGTTTTTGAGTGTTATTGAGTGTATTTGAGTGTTTTTGAGTGTTTGAGTGTTTTTGAGTGTTTGAGTGTTCTTGAG
Source organism: Luperina testacea (assembly GCA_927399505.1). Taxonomy (NCBI): domain Eukaryota; kingdom Metazoa; phylum Arthropoda; class Insecta; order Lepidoptera; family Noctuidae; genus Luperina; species Luperina testacea. Next base: position 12,718,372 of record OV656758.1, read on the forward strand.
TGTTTTTGTGTTTTATTGAGTGTTTTTGAGTGTTTCGAGTGTTTTTGAGTGTTTTTGAGTGTTGTTGAGTGTTATTGAGTGTTATTGAGTGTTTTTGCGTGTTATTGAGTGTTTTTGAGTGTTATTGAGTGTTTTTGAGTGTTGTTGAGTGTTATTGAGTGTCATTGAGTGTTTTTGCGTGTTATTGAGTGTTTTTGAGTGTTATTGAGTGTTTTTGAGTGTTTTGAGTGTTTTTGAGTGTTGTTGAGTGTTATTGAGTGTTTTTGAGTGTTATTGAGTGTTTTTGAGTGTTGTTGAGTGTTATTGAGTGTCATTGAGTGTTTTTGCGTGTTATTGAGTGTTTTTGCGTGTTTTTGAGTGTTCTTGAGTGTTTTAAGTGTTTTTGAGTGTTATTAAGTGTTTTTGAGTGTTTTGAGTGTTTTTGAGTGTTTTGAGTGCTTTTGAGTGTTGACGTATTTTGTAGAAACAATTTTCTTGGTAAAGTTTAAGGTTTGGCGGTGTAAATCACAAGTTAAAATGAGTGATTCCAGTGACAATGATAGCAATTTATTAATGTAGTACAACAAGTGTAGTATAAAGCAGTATATATCACTCGAGGGTAAGTACAGATTACTCCCCTTGGTGAATAAATAGCTATATCACCACTCTACTAATTCTCTTATTTATTATTAATAAGCGCAGATCGGCGCCCCTCTACGTGTTTTTATAAATAAACTAGTATTTGGGCGTTGCGCGAGCTGCAAGCAGCTCGCGGGGTCGTGTTTTTGAGGAGTATTTCTTACCCTTGTAAAAAGTATTTGGGCGTTGCGCGAGCTGCAAGCAGCTCGCGGGGTCGTGTTTTTGAGGAGTATTTCTTACGATGGGGGGAGGGGTGAAGGGGGGGAGGGGGGAGTTTTGAAAAATGATTTTGACCAACTCTGGGCCCCTTGATATGAAACTGAAAAAAAAAAATTTCCAAGTCTCTTAACTTCCGAGATCTACCTAGAGGGGGGGAGAAGGGGGGCAAGGGGGGCAACTTTGAAAAATGGATTTTACTTTTCCGAGCCTCCTCTATACGAATCCGTAAAACAACAAAACACGGGACTCTTAGTTTCCGAGATACGATAGGGAGGGGGGAGAGTGGGGTGGAAAAGGGGAGGTTTGGGATTTTTCCCATACTCGTGAGAGTTACTTCTATACGAATCTGTAAAAATATACCCACCTCCCCCTTCACCATCTGGGAGAACAATTATGTCAGTGAGTGAGTCAGTCAGTCAGTGGTAATCGAGCTTTATATAGTATAATGTATGTAATACAGTTTTCAGCCGTATGCATAGTACGCCAGACGCCAGCACATCAAGCTACTACAATCTGTCAAATTTCTTTAATAGACTTTCAACTTTATCGCTAAAGTATAAGGTTCAAAATTGATTGGGAAAATTTGACAGTTTCGGGTAGCTTGCTGTACTGGCGTCTGTACATAAAAGGAAATTATATTTCGTACAGAATTTTTCGCCCCGCCGCCATTCCGTCAGTCTCCGCTGACCAACATTTTCATACTTTCAGTTTTCCTCCACCAAAAAATAGTGGCCGCATCTTATACATTCATCATCTGCCTAGCCTTTTCCAAACTATATTGGGGTCGGCTTCCAGTCTAACTGTATGGATGTTAGTGTTTTACATGGCGCGAATAACTATATGAGTATATGACCTCATAACCTACCTAATACGATATCCCTTGCTAAGACTTTCGAGCTTCTGAGAACCCGTAATGACTGTCAAAGATCCACAAATGACTGCATGCTTTCCGAGCCACGGGGGGATCTCGGTAGGTATGTAAAGCATCCACGCACGCAACGGCCTCGACTCAAAGATCCACAAATGACTGCATGCTTTCCGAGCCACGGGGGGATCTCGGTAGGTATGTAAAGCATCCACGCACGCAACGGCCTCGACTCAAAGATCCACAAATGACTGCATGCTTTCCGAGCCACGGAGATCTCGGTCGGTATGTAAAGCATCCACGCACGCAACGGCCTCGACAGCGATCGACCCGTGCGGCTGTTACTAAGGTACGGACTGCGGAGGCGCCTTTACCTCACTACTTTTGCACAAAGGAACTTTTATATGCCTACATATACCTACATATATGTAATTTACTTATTCTTGGTACACACCTTCTCCACACCTCGCGGCATTCGTCATTGATGAATTCTTGTCCAGGCGGACAGTTGGGGGGCACTGTGATGACACTTTTAAAATTTATTCCGCTTCTCCATATGTCGCGACAAGAGCCATTGATCCATTGCTGATTAGGGGGACAGTTAGTTGGAACCGTTACGACATTTTGTAGTGACACTTCTGAATAGTCCGGTTGAATTTCACTGAAAAACAAACTTTTTTATAATACCTCCTTGTTTATGTAGTACCTACCTATAGAATACAGCTTTATTTAGGGAGATAAGTGTCAGCTTAAATTGTGTTGAAAACTTAGGTACGTATTCCCTAACCCCAATAGGTAGTGCAGGTAGCTATTTATACCTGCCTATTAATATAACCTGATCTCAATCCGGTCGTGTCCGACTATGAGAGTGAGTGAACCTGTGTCTGGCGCACACACTTGTGCACTAGGTATAATATCTCCTGCGTAGATGGCTAGTCTCCGTTGAGATTAGCTGCCATGGCCGAAATTCGGTGTGGACGACAATTACACATTCCATAAGTGTCTTATGACTTGTCTTATCGTTAAAGTTATTATTTTCCCTAATAGGTTTCTTATGATGATAAAAATTATGGCTGCAATTTTTATCGCATTAATTTTGATAATAAATCGGTGTCGATTCCGTAAGTAGATTGTGTCATTTATTGTATTTATTTTTCCTCCTAAGCTTAGGAGGAAAATTACAAAGAAAAACCGACTTCCAGAAAAGACACTACATACAAAGTGAAAAAACCGGTCAAGTGCGAGTGGGACTCGCGCACCGTGGGTTCCGTACAAATTTGTAGGTATGTAAATAGTCTACCACGGCATTTTTTTACAAATTTACCGTTTTCGGATTTTTCCTTTACTTGTGCTACATGACACTGCTTCTTGCTAAACATGATTCTAGGTCAACGGAAAGGATCCTATAAGTTTTGGTTCTGAAACATAAACGCCCGTATCTTTTGATTGTGTTGACTTAAAAGTTTGATTTTTTCACTGCTTCAAGGGATTGTAGCGCTGAATATTTGATATTAATTTCAATATGATAAATTTACGCGTTCCTGAGAAAAAGAGTCTTGATCGATGGAAAGACAGACGGACAATAAAGTGATCTTATAAGGGTTCCGTTTTTCCTTTTGACGTACGGAACCATAAAAATAACTTTAATTTCGAAAGTCGGTTGATTTATTTTTGTTAAAAAGTTTTTATTTTCACTTTTAACACATTGAAAGACACTGAACGAGACACAATAGAAGTTTTTTGTTATTACGTCGAGGGGCGAAGTGTTAAGACGCTGACAACCGCTATTGAGTTCCGCTGTTTCGGTATTTTTAGCCACGCCCACAATTTCTCCGATATCCTAGCGCCATTCTTAAAGGGCGGTGATACAGCGAACCACCAAGTAAGGAACAGTGTGACGCGGTCAATAATAATTAACAATGAACCAACAGATGGCGCTCTTTTATATTTATTGTTCTGTATGAAGAGTTAGAAACAAATAAGACAAGGCGATTAAAAAATACGAATGTATATTTTTATCTTTTTATTTTTAATTATTTTAAGACATTTTATTTACACTGAATTAAAAAACAATATATGTAAGGAAATAAATGTAAGCAAGTAAAAGTAAACAAAGGTAAGAAAAATAAAATCTTAAACTTAACAAAATTTTCAATATTATATGTTTTATTTGCTTTTTTAACCGACTTCAGAAAAAGGAGGAGGTTCTCAGTTCGTCGGTTTTTTTAGTATCATGTTCCCCGATTACTCGAAGACGGCTAGACCGATTTCAAAAATTATGTTTTTGTTTGAAAAGGTATACTTTCCAGGTAGTCCCATTGTCATCAGGTCAGGATCAGATGATGGGATCCTGCAGAAATCGAAGAAACTCTTCAAATATTATAGGCACACCTATAGTGATTTGGGTATTTTTAATAGTAACTTGTGCATTTGCTCTTGGAAAGCACCATTTGGTAAAGTGGAACTGATGATGAAGTCTTAAAAAAAACAAATCTCACACGATGATTTATATAGAGTGGGCAAGAAACAATGGAGAAAGCTACGAGTATTTTCCTATAAGTCCAGTTCTAGGATAGTCATAGGTCTATGTAAATTCGATAGTTTATCACTGGACGTATTTGTGATTTTCTTTCTATGATCTAAGTAATAAAATTGTTATCTATGTTAGTAAGTATGCACTTATTACAAACTTACTGGTGAAAAACAATTTCCGAAGCTTCACCTGCTTCCAAACTGTTCGCCAAACGTCTCTTTTTACTGTAATGAAAATTAATAATTATTCTAAAAATATACAAAACAAATGAAAAAAAAAACAACGAAAAATTCCTAAAACTAAAAATAAATAAAAAAAGAAACCCATTTAAATTTTCTAAGAAGAATAAACTTGGTTTCGAACTCGAAACATGCTATTCAGAATTTATACGAAAAATAATTTCCGAAGCTTCACCTGCTTCTGAACTGTTCGGCAAATGTCTCTTTTTTTGTAAAGAAAATTAATAATTATTCTAAAAATACACAAAATAAATTAATAAAAAAACAATGAAAATTTCCTAAAATTGAATAAAAAAAATTAAACCAATAACCATCTAGAAATTCCCTAATAAGAATCAAGTTGGATTTGAACTCGAAACTCGATATTTAGAATCTATGTAAATACCACTAGACCAACCGAGCGTTAGTGTTACAGATCAATTTACGCTATGGGTTGTATAAAATAGGCTATAAGTACATTTAGTTACAATTTTATTTCTGTTCGTGTCAATATTACAATATAAAAAAATACTTACTTTACTACTTCCATGAGATGTTTTTGTTTGTTAGTATAGAAGCGCTTTTTTGCTGGCCTCTGGCATTTTTGTTTGTTTCCCATTTTGCACAGAAAATATTTTCAGAACTTAGAACTATGTATATTTATACAACTTATATCCTATATCAAAGACTATTAATTATATATTTAATATTATAATGAATATTTTTACAACTTATTGTAGTTTTAGGGAAAAATAAAATATGTACATATAAGCATGTTTGAAGTTGAGTCAAATAACAAAATATGAAATGAACGGATAGCAGTTAGCGGGGCAAAGCGACATACGTCCGTCTAGCAGCGCGTCTAAGCGATCACTGTCGGATTGCATACATAAGAAAGAGAAGCGCGATGACGCGACGCTCGTAACTTTTTACAAACCATAAAATATTTAATTACTTAAAAATAAGTTGAGTAGTCAAAAATAAAAAACAACCAAGTTTTGTATTTAAATATGATACGTTATTGTTATAAATTTTACCAACGTACGTTGACAAGTAATACAGATATTTTTGTTGGAAGATCATTTTAAGAGGTTAGTTTACCATTTTTTTTTATCGAGAAAACTTTTCACAAACGTGTTTTGAATACAACAGGGTTCTCAGAAATATGTTCAAGATTAATATTTATTTTTTCCGCCGTGACAAACTGTATAGATTTGGCTAAAAAATTGTTTGAGACAAGCCTATTTTGCTCTTGTCAGCGTCTTAAGTTGTACTTACCACACACAAATTCGTAAAACACTACTTGGTATGTAAATATCATTGACAGGAATAATTATTATAGCATCATCAATATAAACTAAGAAGTGGCAAAAATACGTATTATTCAAGCTAACTCAAAAACTACTCAAGCAAAGTTAATAAAATTTATACATATAGGACCACCCCTGAGGCATACCCTATCCATTAAAAAAAAGGATTTTAGAATTGAATTTATAATTGCCGGAGATATATCGCGTAACATACATATAAAAAAATCCAGTTGAATTGAGAACCTCTTCTTTTTTGAAGTCGGTTAATTATGTAAAGATACGGCACTTATAGCTACCATGCATCCCATGTCAATTCCACTAAGCCACCACTAAAAAATCATAGGAAAGCAAACGACGCAATTTCGTTTACTTGAATTTTTACCAGTAATTTTGGTTTAAGCACCAAACTACTAAACCGATTTAGATGATAATTTTATGGGACCAATCTAAAAGTACCTACCTATATCATTTCAGATAAAAAAAAAATTGTAAATTGGTTTATAAATAACGGAGTTATGGGGTAACAAAAACTTTTTAACAAAAAAAAACCGACTTCCAAAAAAACACTACAAAGTGAAAAATAACTTTAATTTTGGAAGTCGGTGTCTTTGGATCTGTATTTTAGTTTTTTCCGTTTGTAGTGTTTCTTTGGAAGTCGTTTTTTTATGGATGGTATTTAAAAGTACTTCAATTTATTCCCATTTCATTTACCTAATTTTGCCTGTGTTCCACCAAATATACTGAATGTGCACCAAAATATGTTCATTAAAATACCTCATAACGAGCATCTATTTAACAACTGTTGCAAATTTGTAAAAATAGTAATACACCTAATTTTAAAAACAAGCATTTATTTTTTTAGTTTTACTTCAGATAATGCACTGCAAAATGTATTTGAATCAAACACCAATTAATGTCCAATGTAGCTTTATTAATAAAAAATGAACACATTATAAAATGTAATGCTTACTAAAAATGTTTTTTTTAATACTAATCAGTACGAACCATAATAATTCAAAATGTTAAACAAAGTCTTTACTCCTACAATGTTCACATTATCAGTCCACTCGATCTCTGCAGTACTTTTTTAAATTATTGCACCAATAAAGCGTCTTTGTAGGACGCCCACATTATGAGTCTCTAATCAATTAATATATACCTTTTTTTTTTTTTTTATCTTGGAGAAATGCTCATGCATACTGCACTACCACGGGGAGATAGTGCAGTTATGTGGGACTCTAACCCACTAAAACTCCACGGTGTCCTCCTCTGCCGCTTACGGCGGGAACACGGGCACGCGTTAGCACTCATCTGCGAACCCGCCGCGGCTGTCCGTTACCGGACCCTCCTCTGGGGAGTACTCCCCATCACCGGCGTACCAGAACACACAGCACGCCGCGACCACCCCAGGGACCAAACCAGCACATGGGCGCCAGACGACCCCGTGTCTGGGCACCCTTGGTCCCCCTGCGACGGGTCAGAACATTGGCCCCACCGCCTGCCAATTTTCGGCTGCAGAGGATAGGGAGACCGGCCAACGCAATACCGACACTCCTCTTCCCCTGCAGCCCCACCGCGTCCGCCATCTTACGGTGGCGACCCCGTCAAGGCCGCGGAAGGTAGGGAGAGCGGCGCACCGTAATACCGGCACTCCTCTCCCGCCGCGGCCCTCAACCCTCAGCCGCGACGCCCCCGTTACGACATCGCGGCCCGCCTCAGTTGCGATGCCGCCTAAGCGGCACCGCAACCTACTTTTGGCCGCTACGTCGTCGGCTTGTCAGCAAAAGCCCTGACGAGCGGCCCCTCCTCGGGTTCCTCTTAGCTTCACCGTGGGTGTCCAAGCCACGGCTACTGAGCCCCCCCGCCTCGACAATGCGGGAACCCACCGGGGGGGATTAATATATACCTTGGTAAAGGTATTTTTGTATTCTCATACGCTCGCTCTTGCATTATATGTCGACGAAGCCCCGCTCCGCGGGGCTCCTATTTCTACATAAAGGGTTTAAAGTAACCTAACAAAACCGAACCTCGGGGTGCCCTTCGCTCGCTCTTGCATCCTATGTTGACCTCCTATCCTTCCTTCCTTGCTCCTATTTCTGGGTGGTTTAAAAAATAATAACCACGAAGGTTAAGGCGGGAGCGAAGCGGAGCGGAGCTCCCTCCCGCCTTAGCCTTCTAACCTAACCTATTTGAATCGGGGTGTTAACCATAATGATGTTTTTTATATAATTATATTAAACGTTAGACCAAATGATTTTCGAATACATAAACGTTATATCAAACAACGTTATACTAATTAAGTTTTAGAATAAATAAATGTTATATGTAAAGAAATTATATCAACAGTTGGTATATCTCACGTTGATATATCTTATGAACGATAATAAAATGAAATTAGACCAAATGAGTTTATACGTTATGAGACGCACCCCCATCGCCACGCCCGCCGCCGCCGCCGCCGCGCGCCGTCTCCGTCGCACAACAGAGAGCAATAGGGATAGGCAGGCATATGCGCGTCGCAAGCGCGCCAAAACCATTTTCAGTAAAATAAATATAAGTCTTAGAAGTAATGTTTTACGAAATGCATTATTTGTTCTTCAATTATAATTATTTCAGTAACATAAAACTTGTACAAAACCGTTTTAAATGGGTATACGGTACTAGGATGCATACTAAATATTTTGTGTAACATTCAGGAATATTTGGTGCACGATCAGTATTTTTCGGGGAAGAATAAAATAGTTAATGTTACAATAGAATATTTGCAGCGCACTACAATAAAAAAGTGTTATATCTTGGTGTTAATTTGGAATTTGTTTGATGTAACATATTTTGTTGGCCGAGTAGTTTAATTATAGTAAAACAATTAAACGGGTTTAAGATCAATATTTTAGAAATGCATACATAGATGTACCTTTAGATTTTTGGTGAACACAAAAATATTATCCTTTTTTTATTGTTAAAATGTTTTTATTTCTCGCATTTTAGTGGATCTGTTTATAATGTATCTTAGTTACAATAGCCTAATGTCAACTTGCCCATCACCTTTTACAAAATATTGCTTTTCCTGATGCAGGGACGTTAGTTGTGGAGGAGTTCTCCTAGTAATCTACCATCAGCTTCATTTTACCATTCGCATTGTGACGAGCATAAATTGCTTAGCAACCATATAAAAATAATCGAATCGCAACCCGTGAAATACTTATTATAATATAGTAGTTCCGGTGGCCATCTGTGGTCTTTTTCATCAGTTCTACAAATGATGGTTTCCGAGAGCAAATGCACGAGTTAGATACTATAAAAAATACCCAAATCGCTATAGGTGTGCATATAATATTTGAGGAGTTCCCTCAATTCCTCATGGATCCCATCATCAGAATTGGATTTTGACCAATCTGAAAGTATATCCTTTTAAATAAAAACATAATTTTCCAAATCGGTTTATAAATGACGGTGTATTAAGGTAAAATATATAAAAAAAAAAAAGATATTACAACCGAATTGAGAATCTCCTCCTTTTTTTAAGTCAGTTAAAAACAAACCGGTCAAGTGCGAGTCAGACTCGCGCACCGAGGGTTCCGTACTTTATAGGTATGTAAATAGTTTATCACTAGATTTTTTTTAATGTACCTACAAATTTACGGTTTTCGGATTTTTTCCGGTGCTACAAGATCTTGCTTCTTGCCAAATTTCATGATTCTAGAATCTAGATCAACGGGAAGTAAGTAGTAACCCTATAAATTTTGATTCCCTAGAGAGTGTCGAAATATACGTTTTTTGCGGCATAAACGGCCGTATCTTTTTTTTACGTTAACTTAAGTGTTTGATTTTTTCACAGCTTCAAGGAACTGTAGACCTGAGTATATGGTTTTAATATCAACTCGATATCTTCACGAGTTCCCGAGATAAAGGGTCTTGACAGACAGACGGACGGACGGACGGACAATAAAGTGATCCTATAAGGGTTCCGTTTTTTATTTTTGAGATACGGAACCCTAAAAACTACCAAATTGAGAACTTCCTCCTTTTTTTGAAGTGGGGAAAAAAAAGTAATTATATTTGAGTGAAATAAAGATTTCACAAATTCGTGTATCTATCTACATGTTCTGCAACGTTATTTAATTTTCCTAATAATAATAATAGTAATAAATAATTATTAATAATAATAAAATCTATATTTACCAGTTAAATAATTTACATTTACCACTTGATGTATCATACCAATTTATCTGCCTAGCCTTTTCCCAACTATGTTGGGGTCGGCTTCCAGTCTAACCGGATGCAGCTGAATACCAGTATTTTACCTGACCTCTACAATCCAATTACTATAATAGTTTTTATAGATAATACGATACCGCTTGGTAAGACTTGTTGTCAGACTTTTGGGCTTCCGATGAACCATAACGACATCCACGGACCAACCGCGGCAAGCGTAGCTTAACCTGATCAATCGACCCGTGCGTCTGTTATTACTTAGCCACAAGCCTCTCCTTTTTATCTTTTGTATTTAGAATTTGGTATTTATTATTTGTGTATTAATTGAGCTTCTGTAGATCTTCGAAGTTTATGATCAGTTGACCACTAGACTGTACCTAATTAGCAATTTTCTAAGATCTTCAGTACAATAATTAAATCACAATACGCGTAGGTACAGGTTGATAATGATGATTTCTATTGTCTATTTCCGAATGTCCTCATCAGATCTTTACTATTAAATGGGACCACCTCGAAGAATATTCTTCCAAATAAAACCGACCACCTTATATCGTCGCTCGCAAGACTACCTAAAAGTCTTATCTCATTTTTTTAGGGTTCCGTACCAACACGGTAAAACGGAACCTATTAAATACATTTTTTAACACCCTTGCTCGTAAAGCTGATGTAATTCCACCGGTTATAAATATGTAAAGAGGGTCATAAAAAACGCGTGTGTTACCAAAGCAAATAGTTAAGTTATAGTCCATACAAATTCCATAACAGCATTATTTGCCATTTCAAATTTGGAACTGATCGCCGCCGCACGACTCCAGCTAGTGAGCAGCGCGCTGTTGCTATTCAAATTTCGAACTAATCGCCGCGCGGCGCCAGTCAGTAGGCAGCGCTAGCGCGCTGTTAAAATGGCGGGAAAGCAACAGTGTGCATTCACAGATTGAGTTTATTTAAAATAAAAAAAAACAGTTTATTCGGTAATTTAAAGATTCCATCCAAAACAAAGCAAATATAAGTGCCAAAATAACTCAGACAATAAATTTGGAGCCACAAACGAAGAAGTTTTGCCCTGAGCCGCGCCCCTCTTCTACTGATGATACTTTTTTATTTACAAACTAATGACGAATTACAATGCTCTTCTGCCGCCTTTCAAGAAGTTTCGTCGTCTCCAACATTTACCCTAACACAAAACAATGACATTATGAATAGTAATAATAATAATAAAAACATAATTAAAAAACCAACTACAACTACGTATCATTTTAACAATTGTAATTTCACTAACTGTTTCAATAATTAAAAATGAACAAAATATAAAATGTTTTTTTTTCTGTTTCCTCGCAAATGTGTTAAAAAACGTCGTACGATATACGTGCGTATAGTTATAACATGCTCGGCTCAATTACGCCCTCGCCTTCGGCTCGGGCTGAAATTCCGCCTCGCATGTTATAACCATCTTTACGCACTAATATCGTAATGTACTATTTTAACACCCTTGCTCGTAAAGCTGATGTAATTCCATCGGTTTTAAATATGTAAAGAGGGTCATAAAAAACGCGTGTGTTACTAAAGCAAATAGTTAAGTTATAGTCCATACAAATTCCATAACAGCATTATTTGCCATTTCAAATTTGGAACTGATCGCCGCCGCACGACTCCAGCTGTGACTCCAGCTAGCGAGCAGCGCGCTGTTGCTATTCAAATTTCGAACTAATCGCCGCGCGGCGCGTCAGTAGGCAGCGCTAGCGCGCTGTTAAAATGGCGGGAAAGCAACAGTGTGCATTCACAGATTGAGTTTATTTAAAATTAAAAAAAACAGTTTATTCGGTAATTTAAAGATTCCATCCAAAACAAAGCAAATATAAGTGCCAAAATAACTCAGACAATAAATTTGGAGCCACAAACGAAGAAGTTTTGCCCTGAGCCGCGTCCCTCTTCTACTGATGATACTTTTTTATTTACAAACTAATGACGAATTACAATGCTCTTCTGCCGCCTTTCAAGAAGTTTCGTCGTCTCCAACATTTACCCTAACACAAAACAATGACATTATGAATAGTAATAATAATAATAAAAACATAATTAAAAAACCAACTACAACTACGTATCATTTTAACAATTGTAATTTCACTGTTTCAATAATTAAAAATGAACAAAATATAAAATGTTTTTTTTCTGTTTCCTCGCAAATGTGTTAAAAAACGTCGTACGATATACGTGCGTATGGTTATAACATGCTCGGCTCAATTACGCCCTCGCCTTCGGCTCGGGCTGAAATTCCGCCTCGCATGTTTTACGCACTAATATCGTAATGTACTATTACCGCACCCCCCCCGGGGCCGGCAGCAGCTGCTCGGTGTCTGCGCCATATAACGCCACCGTCAGTTCGCACTTCATAGTACAGATTGCCAAGACGACGCATTATTGTGCCGAACTCCGTCTTCGTCTCCGTCTCCATCTTCGTCTCTGGTCAGAGTAGGCTCTGGCCTGCACTCGATCACCTACGGAATAAGCTCTGATGAGAGGCGGTGTGTTCTTTGATCTGAACGCTGGCGGGGCAGTTGAGTCTCTGAACATCACGTGCTGCTTCATCCCGCGCTTGCGCTTCGTGCCGCGAACATCAGTCCATAGGAAGTATGTTCTGGTTTGGTGTGCATCTGAGCCGAGTTTTAAGCACAAGGAGCTTATCCGTAAAGTTGCCCCTTATCAAGTTTGTCGGATTGTTCTGAAGTTCGTAAAACTCTTAAATCTGCAATTTTCATATTAATTTCTTTAATCCAGCTTCTACCAAAAATTGGGTCAACGTTTTGATTGATTATGTAAAGCTTTCCGTTGAAAGTCTGATCTTTATATTTATACATCCCTTTGATGTATGTTACTCCTTCAGGCTTGATAATTTCACCAGTATAGGTTCTCAATTTCGTATCAGTTTTGAAAATTTTATTTGGTATTTGTAGGCTTTTGTATTGTTTAGTGACATTGTTGATAAGCTCGCTCCGGTGTCTTTCATGCGTACTTGTTTGTTCTCAATTTTTACTGTGATCATATATTTGTCCGTTATTTCACTTTTGATTAAATTGATATCTCCAATACTGTCGCAACTCGTGTTACTTATAGTGTCATCTAGTTGATTAGGTTTTCAGTTCCGTTGCAAACAAACTCGTGCCAGATGTCCAATTTTCTTGCATTTCAGGCGGGTAGACTTGATGGCGCCGCAATCATTAGATCGGTGGTCGTCTTTCCCGCATCGGGAGCATTTTCCTTTTAAATCTCTTATAGTTAACGGGGATGATGATGAAGAAGTTAACTTTATATTCTGTCGTGTGGAAGATGGCCGTGATTCGTTATCTCTACTCATCGATTTTGTAATCTTGTTTATTGTGTTCAAATATTTGTGCATGTCTGCGGATGTTTTCATGTTTTTCCCATTTCCATGAATTTAGCAATGTGCACCAGTTTAGTAAAAGATGGTGTATCTCTTTCTTAAAGAATTTTCGTTCGTATTTCGCTGTCTTTTAAACCACGAATAAATTGCAGGACAAGGAAACTTTCTGAGGTAGACTTCAGACAGTTATGGCACTTGAATTCGCAGTTCCAGGAATTTTTCTTTAATTCTGAGGCGTATGTTGCTACTGTTTCATCTTCACGTTGTGTGTGCGCAATAAATCTGTGTTGTAACGCCCATATACTAGGCTTAGGATCTACTCGTATGTAGTCGTCTAGAATCTGTGAGTTCTATAAAGTTTATATTATTTGGATCCTCCGGAGAGCATAAATCATGTAACTTCTCACGTAATTCCGGTGATAATGCAGCAAGATAGGCGTACACTTTTATTTTAGGATCTTCGATTTTATTGAGCAAGAAAAATACAGTTGGTCGTTTAGTAAACGAACTAATGTGACCCCAGCTCAGCTTCTAAAACTAGTGTAGTTGACCCAGGAGATATTAGCTCAACCATAGTCGTTTTTAGGCTAAGTTAGCCTATCCTCATATTTAAAGCTCACTGATCGGACCGTCATGCGCTATAACTTTACTAGGCCACTTACCACCAGTTTATAGCTTGCGATCTGACCGCGCGCGCCCTAATGAATTTTCAGTTAACCTTTGCAGAGCAATTAAATGAAGCATAAAAATAACTGGGAGTGATTCGATATTTTTGCCTTAAATAATATAAATTACTCTCAGTGGTTATAACGATCGATAAAGTTCGTAAAAGTATTTTTTATTCAAGACTAGCTTCTGCCCGCGACTTCGTCCGCGTGAAATTCGTAATTTCCCCAAAAAATTTCGAAAATTATGTATAATTATGATCTTTTTCATTTATTTCTAGATAAATAAGTATTCGGGCCAATTTTTAGGTTTACAAAACAAATGAAGAAAGAATATGGGGAGGCCTTTGCCCAGCAGTGGAACAATAATAACGAAAAAGAAAAAATAACAAATAAATATTGATTTTTCATAATAAACTGGATCCCTGCTTTTCACCCCCAGAGAGATGGAATACGAAAAAATCGTTTGGGGGTGGTCATTATTTAACTGATAGATTATTTATAACAATTTTCGAGTTAATCATGCTACGCAGTAAAATCCTCCTTGTAAAATTAACTACCCCTTTTCCATACCCCGTTAGGGATACATTTTCCAAAAACCATGATACACGTTATGCTTTGCTTATGTCTTAAGTATAAATACTAAGTTTCGAATTAATCGGACAGCTCGTTAAAATTCTTCCATACAAATTTTGACACCCCCCAATCCCCCTCTAATGGGTAGTTTAAAAAAATGCCATACTTTATAATTTACTTAGATAAATATTCGTGCCAAGTTTCAAGTTTATTAACTCGAGGAATAAGATTTTTTATACAAACAAAGTCCCTCCATTTCACCGTCTTAGGGGTGGTATTTCGAAAACCCCTACATACAAACTTTACCTCTTTATAATATTAGTATAGATGATGGATGAGATATTACTAAAACATTTAATTCAAAAAAGCAGTTCGCTGAGCACAACGGTTTCGTACGTAGCCAGTAAGCCGACCGCCCGGCCCGGCTGAGCCGCGCGGTGCGGTATGGTACCTCGCAGAGCTGCCGGCCGCCTTGCGGAGTTATTTTAAAACTATGATATCTCCTAAGATATTCATTGAAATCAAATGCTGTCAAGGGTAATTTTGTTCAAAATTAAATACTTGTGATGAATAACGTATTTATTTGGATAAAGATCAATATCATGTTTATAAAAACACCTTCGCAAGTAATGCATTATTTTAGAACTTTGATTACCCTAAAAAAGGTAATGGTTAATCAACCTTAACAGATAGATATATTGTACTGTTGCGGACTTTTTTATAGGACTTTTATAGAGGAACAATAATTGCGTCCTACATGATTTTTATGTAACTTTAAGCGTTTACGCAGCGTACGCAACGGAAGCTCTCAAAAGGAATATTTTTTCCCGTTTTTGCAACATTTTTCATTGACGCTCCGCTCCTTTTGGTCGTAGCGTGATGTTATATAGCCTATAGCCTTCTAAAAAGCCCGTTAAATGGACTATCCAACACAATTTTTTTAAGAATTTTTCAATTCGAACCAGTAGTTCCAGACCGCAAAATTATTATTTTTTTTTTTGTATATACTTTTCCGGGATAAAAAGTACCCAGTGTGGTGCCCAGGATATTAAAGAATAATTATACCAAGTTTCATCGTAATCTAACCGGTAGTTTTTGCGTGATGCCTGAACAAACAGACAGACAGACAGACAGACAGACAAAAATTTTTTTAATCACATTTTTGGGTTCGGTGTCGGTATAGTAACACCCCCTGCCATTTATTTTTTTGATATTTTCAATGTACAGAATTTTCACTTCTACAGATTTATTATAAGTATAGATTATCCCATCTCTAATATTAGTTCCACGGTACCTACTTTCACGTCACGTTGCTGTCAGCGCGCGCCAAAATGGCGAAAATCAAATGTCTTCATTCTGTCATCGATAGTATACAGTCCAGCGTACTTGTATAGTACAGGTCAGTGCTATAGGTGCATACATTCATATGTTATAGGTACCTAGTTTAAAAACGACCGGAGGGGCAATTCCCATACTTAAGGACGTTCGTACTTTCAAAAAACACAAACTAGGTACTGGAAATAATTACTTTTGTCAAAGTTTGTGGGGAATCAAACGTCAAACATAAACGGAACGAAAAGGGTTGCCAGTTCAGAAATGTTAAATTGGTAAAAAATTAGGGAGAATTTCTTTTAAAGTTATCAATTAAAAAAAAATACATAACGAAAGAGTTGGTTCCTTCTTTGATACCTATTTAGGTATTTCTTATTCTTTCTTTCGGCTTGGCTTGCTTAAGTACTATCTTATCGTTTTCTTAGAAGACAGCATAATAATTATAAGACAAGACAGCACTTTAAAATATTATGGTCCATCTAAGGGACAAGGGTTAACCGCCGCAAAAGTAGCATTTTTAAAGAAAAGCCTTAACAAATTACTTTTTTGTTGGGCTGCTAAGCATGGTAATTTTTATAAGATATCTCTCCTAGCGAGAAAATTAAGGATTTCGTGCAACCGCCCGGCGCCATCAATTTTGCCGCTCTGGGCATTTGCCTGGCTGCTAGGCTCTCCTACTTTAAATAACATTTGGGTAACTACTGGGTAAAATAAAACCATCACACACATGACACAGGCCGATGTTTACACTTTAGATAAGTTTAATTGAATCTGTAAACGTAGAACATGGCCATGGTAATAAGATAAAATAGATACAGTAAGCCCGTTTGTATGTAACTCTACGTACTTACATAGAGAGCAAAGGCATGGTCATGTAACATGTATTGAAAATTAGGAACAAAATAAAACTCACCTGAGGTCGCTCTCTTCTATCAGGGCTCTAGACCAAACGTCGCGGCATTGTCCATTAACAAATGATTGGCCTGGCGGGCAGTTAGTGGGTACCGTGACAAGGTTCCTCCTCCAGATCTCGCGACATGCGCCGTTTACCCACGCCTGTCCATCTGGACAGTTTGGTGGAACCGTTACCACGTTTTGTGGATAGATATTATTTGGTCGGGCGTTACAAGAACTTACAAGAAAACAAAGAAACGTAATAAATTTATTCATTTTAAGTTGTTGCACTAAATTGCGTAATTCTTTTGTATTTATTTATTTTATAGTTATTATAATGCAACTGCTAGCTCGTACTTCAAGATAAGAGAACAATTGAACAAGAATCTAATTGGTTTCTGATTGTATTCATCGCCTCAAACGTAGTTTATAGAGAAAATAATCTAGTGACGTAGTAGATATGCTATCAGCAGTGCGATTCTGTAACCATCTCACCGTGAAAACATAGGTGAAGTGAGCGTGGAGTGAGCTATCAATAGTGTCAATTCCTAGTAAAAACAAACTCACATCACCTAAGTTTTCACGGTGAGATTTTTACGGAATCGACCGGCTGTAAGTTATTTATTTAATACAAAGAGGTTTTATTTTTTGTAGGTAAGTAAATAAAGGTAACGTAAGTATGGATATTTTTGTTTTTGATAAATGCACAATTAATAAGAATGTAGGTGCCTAGATATCATTTTTACAAATCGGCCCCTTTATTAAAGAATCAATTTAACAATTGAGAGGCACGTAGCTATATAGGTAGCTACATACCTCTGGACATTCCCAGGGTTTCTTAGTATGTCAATTTGACCATAATGATAAAAGGGACTATACGCTGATCTTGAAACACAGTAAAATGTACCATTTGATGTGTACAGAAAGACTCAAATCGTTATATTAACGGACATGAGCCAGTCACGTGGACTCGAGTCTCTGCGAGCTGGTGTGGATAAGTAACTTCCGGCTATTAACCAATGGATGTCGTGTTTTGTGTCTCATCACGCGCCTGCTGTTATGCTGTGTTATTTTTCTAGAATGAAAAAAATCAAAAAGTATTTGTTAGGTACCTAAGTATATGGAAAAGCAACGAGATCCTATAAGTTAGGTACTGTGTTACTCTATTTTGCACCCTCTTATTTTGTCTTGGACATTTTGCACCCAGACCCAGAGCAAGTCGAAAAAAAGATATCTAATAGGTACTTAAAAGGATCACGTCAAAATGATAATCGCAACGGTCCTTCCGTCTGCTAAAATGCGGTAGGTACACAATAACACACACACAGAACCCCACAATACCATTGTCCCTATGTGTCACCTGTGGGGCGGTAAGTTTAGCATAATATTGAAGGTATCCTGGTGATAGCAGACCAGAGACCTAGTAAACCTATGTCTAGTTACTGTTTACTTATGGAGTGTTCCTACATGACAAGTTGATTAGAGCAAAAATCTGTTATGTAGAAAGGTACCTACTTACATATCTATGCCTGCTTGTAGGTACTAGAAATCATTAAATACGTTTAGCGTTAAAACTATTTAAAATATCGTTCTGTTTCTGTCAATCGTTTGAAGATGATAGAGACAGAAGGATGATGTAAATAGGTTTGTGGTGCAATTGGTACCTAGTGTTGGTAGGTACCAAAACCAAACTTCATGGTAAAATTCTTCTGTCTCTTATTAATCAAAGAATAAATACTCTTATCGCTAGTGAATCACTAGCTGTAAAAGTATTTCTTCTTTTTGTGAGCATGGTCGGTCTTTGTCTAATCTTAATATACAAATAATTAATTGTATAATTACGTGTCACGATGTTTGTCCGCGATGGACTCCTAAACTACTTAACCGATTTTAATCAAATTTGTACACCCGTGTGCAGTTTGATCCAACGTGAAAGATAGGATAGCTCACATCTCCATTAATTATAATCGCAATAGTATTTTATTGCACAAAAACGTTAGCCACAGCAACGCGTGGCCGGGTCAGCTAGTATTTTGTAAAAATGGCCTACCTAATCATATTGTTGTGTCAAAATAAAAAACCGCACTTAAATTGTGCTTTCTACTTATTACATTCGTTTATACTACCTACTTAATTTTCTAAACCAAAACATAGAGCCAAGTCTTGTTACTTCAAATTATCGATTAGAGGGAGAGGTAGTATGGTGGTAGGTAGGTACCTAGGCTACGTTTGTTTGTGCCCTGTTGTTTGTGTTTCCATGTTGGAATATTGATTCCCCGAAAGAGTCCATGTTGTTAGCGTGCGGTCCATTTATAGCGTTTACCTAGTACCTACTACGTAGGTCACAGCACCTATTAGGTATAGATGTGTGTCCCGCTGTAGTGCGCAATAGGGTGGGCGGTCAACATTCGACCATATTCTTGGGTCGATTCACTTAGCGGTCGAGAAACAGAGTGTGACACACGACAGTACAGTGTTGACGTATGTCGTACAAGTGGATACAGTGAGAACTTTGATACAATTTTCGGGACTGTTGTTATAATCCAAAGACTGAAATATGAATCGGAAATATTTTGTAGCGTTCCTTACTATTTTATTTATTATTTGTGCCGAAGGAAGAAAAACATCAAGTAGAAGCCGTGGCTCTGGATCTGGTCGTGGATCGAGCAAAAAGACAAATTATAACCCTCAACCTGCGCCAACATCTTTTAGTAACCCACAAGCTTCAGCTCCAAAACCGACTTTGTTTGGATGGCAATCTAAGCCGTCCAGCGGGCAAAGTCATTCGTATCCTTCCAGTGGAACAGGATTATCTGGTGACAGGTCAAAACCAGCGACTAATCAAGAAAGTATTCAACGTAGTAGTGCAACTAATAATTTAGCTGGCCAACAACATTCCAATAATCAACCGAGTCATTCTTACCCATCTTCGAACGGTTTATCAGGAAGTGCTGGCAGTGGATATCCTCAGCAAACTGCGAGCAAATACCCACAAGGAACTGGGTTGTCCGGAAACACTGGAGCTGGTCAATCAGGGTACCCACAGTCAACTGGATTATCAGGAAGTGGCCAGCCTGGACACAGCTATCCACAACAACACGCATCCGGTGGTGGCTACCCTCAACAGCACGCATCCGGTGGTGGCTACCCTCAACAAACGCAGCAACGCAATACTGGAGTGGCTGGTTCTGCTGCTGCACCGCCACCGTATAACAATGGTCAGAGTTATCAAAATAACTACGGAAACAGTTACCATCCTCAAGGACCACCTGCTCATTCAAATTACGGCTCTAATTACGGCGGTGGCGGTGGATACGGTGCCTATAATCCAGGATACGGCTCTCAATCACCTGGATACTTTGGAAATTATGGTAGAGGTAATGGAGGTATGAGTCGTTCAGGAAGTGCTCTGAAGGGTATAGGTATCGCAGGTGCTGGTATTGGAACGGTATTAACTGGATTAGCCCTGTGGAATTTGGCCCGCTCTACTGGAAGACAGCATCATACCGTCATATACGATAACAGGGGTCAGCCTGTGGCAGTCACAGCGGCCAACGACACTACTCCCGTTGCCGATTCAATTTTAGCGGATCTAGTAAACTGCAGTTTGACCATAAGTAATGATAACAAAACCGAAGTGCTCGCAATACCTTGTTCAATTGCTACCTCGTTTACCCCAGATGCCGACGTAAAAGATTCTGGTGTTAGTAAGAACTCTACTGACAACACGAAGTGCACCATTACGGTTCTTACAAAAGCAGGCCAAGAATTTATGACGACAATACCATGTTCAATTCTCTTAAACTCTGCCGCAGAAAACAATGTAACAGAACCTCCTCTGGTGGTTGATGAAGTTGACAATATTAGTAATGTTACTAGCGAGTCGAGCATCCAAAATGGCACTTTGACTGAAAATAATGCAACTTTAAGTGAACCGACGGCGCTCAGGCTTTCCGGTGAAGATATAAATGCGGATGGTGCAAAATTAGTACATTTAAATTGCACTCTTCAATCAGAGGAAATAAGAGATCCGATCAATCCTTGTTTGTCTGTTAATCATAATTTAACTGTTATTCCGTTACCATCCACGGAGGCGCCAGAGTAAATATCTTTGAACCTGCCCTATAGGTTATAGGTGCTTTTAAAGCAAATATCTAAATAAGTATAATATTTATATATAATTTTTTTTTTTCATAATATAACTTTCTCCATCTCTTTTTAAACAAATTAGATTTATTTCTACATATTTTTAAGCAAAAAATGTATCTAAGTATAATTATCTAATAGCCTAATGCATTGTAACAAAATATACCTACATTAGAGGTTCTAGGCAGGTAGGGTCCCGTAGGGCAAATCTATTCCTGAAATGGCATAACAGGTACACAAAATTCCTTCAATAGAAGAAATTTACTACGTTATGGTCAGCAAGGTAATAGCGTAACACACTATCAGTAGGAATTGCTTTCATTTTGACAGTTCAACAACATTCATTGCGTTATTTACGTTAAGCGGACACATTTTCCGAACTTAGGAAGCAATGGATTGGCAATATGTTTCAAAATATGATTGCTAGTGTTACGCAATTAGGGTGTTGGTCTAAACATGGTCTCTATTTGAGTTTACATCCAGTGGTCCTAGATTTATAACCTACTTTATTTGAGCACTTTCTTGTAGTTATTTTTATTTTCTTGGTAGGATATCTTTCAGTGTTCCTTACACATAAGAACAAAACTAAAACACTTGTTAACTTGTTGATGTGTCATCGAATGTGTCTTTGTCACTGTCTGTGTTTGTATACACGATTGAAAATTCATTAAACAATGAATAATTATATACCTAGTACAAAGCTTAATAATATGAAGCCTGCACGGTGCCGCGGTGTTGTGTTGTTTGTAGCTTTCACGTTCATTTACCTAGGTTAGATCAATAAATTGTAACCTTTTGTATTGTTTTATGAATGAAATTCTGTAACTGTTATAATATTATGTGTGGTGTGTTTTTTTGGTGGAAATAAAGGAATATTGCACCATTATTTAGAATTTTGGTACCATTTAAGTGATTGCACCTATATCTATGTTTTGACTTAAGTAGGAATACCTTATAATACCTTATTTGATCATTAAGTATTTAATAAAGACGAAATCAATGTTGTTTATAGACTAAATCAACGTGCATTTTATTTAACTAATATTATGAGTTAGCTAGGGTAGGTGTATATCACTCCCTTAAAGCTCTGTACTCAGCTTCCAAACATCCTGTATAAACAAACACTGTCCATATGGTTACTTAATATAATAACTAAAGTTATTTTAACTATTTTCGAGATAACTACGGTCAAAAGACCTACAGTTTAAAATACCCTAAGATCGTTTCACCGATTTTTGTAATAACTAATGAACGAAATACATAAAGGAGAATTCACCTACGATTTATTCAGTCAATTAATAAACCTAAGGTTGATTGAACTAACGGTCGATTCACCTGTTGGTTTTTGAACAAAAACCTAGGTTTTTTAGTAGGCTATTTTTAGTTATTTTCAGATTAGTTTTAGTAGGCTACCCGGAACCGAACTAGTTAGATTAGGTTTATTATTAAAAAAAAAATGGTTAGGTTAGGCCGAAATCGCGATCCCTACGCACGAGCCGAGCGAGCGAAGCGAGCGGTGCCGCGGTAGCAGCCGGCGAGTGCTTTTTTTTTTTGACTAGGTCATCTCGTAGTTGACCTTGAGAGGTCGTGACTACTTAACCGGACTATTAGAATATATAGAAAAAAAAATGTACCCAAATTTATATGCCAGAAACGACTTGCGCTAATAGAAAAAAGAGATAATTTTTAGTAGGCTACCCGGAACCGAACTAGTTAGCTTAGGTTAATTATTTATTTTTAAATGGTTAGGTTGTGTAATGTGTTAAAACTGTGAAACGAAAAGTGATAATTTGTCAATTTCACGTTTTCAGCCATAATTACAATATTAATAACCATTTGCACTCACAAAATGTGTACACGTAACGCGTAAAACATTGAGATTGTAAGTTCTACCTACCCACCACTTTAGAAAAAAAAAGAGGGTGCAGTATTAATAAACTATAGGCGAGTTGTCCATTAGATATTTCATACATAGTTGAAATATCCAATATCTTAAAAAACTATTAGATTAATCGTTCGTTAGTGTAATTAATTTTAGTAAGTAAACCAGTAGTTCAGTCGATCAATATGTGTTATGAACATAATTATGTGAATCAACAGGAGTTAAACCCAAAAATAGAATAACTGCAGTTATCTATAATACGTAACGTAATAAAGTAAGTATAAAAAACATAACCCTCCTTCTGGCGCAGTCGGGTAAAATGTACGTGGTATGCGGTGGTAGGTGGTGTGGTGGTGATGGTGGTGGTATCTCAAATTGTGTAGGTCCCTACCTACTTCATAAAATCATACTTTTTGGTCAGTGGGTCGTCTTAGGCTTAGGGGTTTAGTGGCCCCGTCATGGGGGGTCCTCAGATGTAAACAAAGAGGTGGAAATTAGGTTTGAAGCGTATGTACCTTTTTTTTTTTTTTTGTCGCTGAGAAATGACGTTACGCATCTCCGCTCGTCGGGGGACGACACGAAGTATGTGGGACTCCCTGCCAAGGTGGCAGTATACCCACTAAAACTCAGCGGTGTTCCCTCGTCGCCTTGATGGAGGGGTCATGGGAATCCGGCTCAGCCTTTGCGTCCACAACCCCCCCGGCGCATGCCCGCCTAACTGGCGAGCCCCGCATGTCCCCCCGGCTGGGGGGCTACGGGAATGGCCGGGAACACCTGGCCATTCCCGTCCGGCACTGGTGGAAGCCTGTGCAATACAGGCGAGGGTGCCCCCGCACCGTCGCCTGCTGGCTTCTACCTGGGAGGAGTCGGAGGTGACTGTCATACTGACGTCGTCTTCGACCCCTCCTCCGCCTTCGGAGCGGCGCCGCGAGAGGGTCTTCCTCCCGCACGCGCTCCGCCGCCTCCTTCTGGGACATGACGTGTTCGCAGAAGGAGGCGACTGCCGCCCAGGACCCCTCGTCCCTCAGCATGGCGTTGACCAGGCCGGGGAGCGAGAGGTCCGTTCCGATCGCCGCGGTGAGACTGCGGCGCGGCTCGGACCACGACGGGCACACCTCAAGAGTGTGCTGCGCCGTGTCCTCCGCCGCGCCACAGCCGTGACACGACGGCGTCTCCTCCCGCCCGATACGGTGCAGGTACGATCCAAAGCAACCGTGCCCGGACAGCACCTGCACCAGACGGAAGGAGAGGAACCCGTGCGACCGCTCGAGCCAGTCTCGCAGGACCGGCCCAATCGCGTCTAGGGTTCGGCGGCCGAAGGCTGCGGCGGCGAGGTCCCGCGTCCAGTGGACGACTATGGCGTCCTTCGCCTCCCGCCGGACGGCCTCCCGCTCTTCGGGGGCGGGGCGTTCTCCTCTCGCCCTCCGCCCCGCTGTCCATTCATACACTCTGGCGAGCACCCACGCCTCGAGTTCCCAAGGCGGGGTGCCGGCCAGAGCGCATGCCGCCGAGAAGGCGACCGTGCGGTAGGCCCTCGCCACCCGCTGGGCTATGGCCCTTTGGGGGGCCCGCAATGCGGCGGCGTTCTCCCTCCTCTGGAGGGAGTCCTCCCAGATAGGGGCCCCGTAAAGGGCCATACTCCTCAAGATGCCGGCGTAGAGCTGCCGGCATCGCGCGCTGGGCCCCCCCAAGTTGGGGAGCAGCCACGAGAGGGCGCCCGCAGTCTTCAGCAGGCGCGTCGACAACCCGCTAAAATGCGGCCCGAAGCGCCACCTGCTGTCGAGTACAAGGCCCAGATATTTCATCTGGGCCTTCACCTCGATTCGGACGCCCTCCACGAAGATGTGGGCGTCTGGTGGTTGGCGTTGCCGAGGCCTGTGGAAGAACACGGCCTCGGTCTTGTGCAGCGCCACCGTCAATCATAGGCGGCGGATCCTCCCTACGACCAAGGATCCGCCTGCCGAGGCCAAGTTGGCCGCTTCCCTGAAACTCTCCCCCCGGGCGGTGAGGAGAGTGTCATCGGCGTAGCAGATGACACTCGTGCGTCGGAGGAGAGTTCCCCGCAAGAGCCAGTCGTAGCCAACGTTCCAGAGGAGAGGTCCCACTACCGACCCCTGTGGAACGCCGGACTCGACTGCGTACCGCCGGACTTGGCCAGCCCTGTTCACGAGGACGATCGCCCGATCCTCCAGGTAGCTGGCCAGTAGACGCCGCATGTATAAAGGCACCCCGTGGAATCGGAGTGCCTCTAGGATGGTGCTGTGGGGAACAGAGTTGAAGGCATTGGCTATGTCGAATGACACCGCCAACAATCCGTCCCCCGCCTCCATCGCCTCCTTCACCTGGCCCTTAAGGCGGGCCAGCGCGTCCACTGTGGAACGCTCAGCCCGAAAACCGAACTGAGCGTCCGACAAGTCCGGCCCCACATTCCGCAGGTGGCTCTTTAGGCGGCCAGCGATTATCCCCTCGAACATTTTGCCGACCTCATCGAGCAGGACGATGGGTCGGTATGCCGAGGGCGAGTCTGCGGGGCGGCCTTCCTTGCGAAGGAGGCACAGCTGTCCCTCCTTCCACGGTTTCGGGAACCTCCCAGTCGCAAGACATGCGCTAAAGAGGTCCCGGACCCGCTCCTCCATTTGAGTGGCGGCAATTGCCACCACCCTCGCCGGGACACCATCGGGGCCCGGAGCCGTCTTCTTGGCGCGGATATGCACAATCGCCGCGCTGAGTTCCGACTCCGTGACAGGAGGGGCCTCCTCTTCCTCCTCGGCTGGCGGAGCTATCCCCCGCGGAGGGTCCATCACTGGTGGGGTGAAGTTGTCCCTGCACGGGAACAGGGACTAACCCAAGGACCCCAACACCCAACGTAAACAGTTTTATGTTGTTCTATCTATCAGTGGTATCGTAGCTTTCAAAACGAATGGACCAATTTCAATGCGTCTTTTAGGGTATCGTTGATGATTCTTCTAAATGACTTTGCTATTACCATTAGGGGGCAAGGTCATCTATTATAATTACGTGAGGCGTTTAGGGGGGGAGGGAGTCAAGCTGATTCTCACCTAATCTCACGTGGGGTAGAGGGGGGTCCTGCAGTGCGATTGTGTAACCATCTCACCGTGAAAAATTAGGTGAAGTGAGCGTGGAGTGAGCTGTCAATAGTGTCAATTCCTAGCAAAAACAAACTCACATCACCTTAGTTTTCACGGTGAGATTTTTACAGAATCGACCGGCTGATCCCATTATTCCGCTCATTAAATACCTTCACCTGCAAATACATTCGTAATATGGATTTAAATCAATTTTGTTATCATTAATTTTGTTATCATCAATGCTATGCTTGTGTTCCATAATTGGTTTACTGTAAATAATTTGGTATTAAATGAGAAAAAAACTAAATGCATTAGATTCGCTTTACCGAATGTTAGAGGTAGTGAATGTCATGTTGTATTGAATAAGGAGATACTTGAATTCGTCGAAAATACGGTTTTCCTGGGGATCACGCTTGACTCAAAGCTACAGTGGGGTCCGCACTTAACATCACTAACAGGGCGGCTAAGTTCAGCCGCTTACGCTGTTTGGAAAATTCGCCAATTAACAGACGTGGATACCGCGAGACTGGTCTATTTTAGTTACTTCCATAGCATCACGTCTTACGGTATTTTGCTGTGGGGACGGGCTGCAGATATTGAGTCTATCTTCATTCTACAAAAGCGGGCTGTCAGAGCCATCTACAAGCTCAGCAGACGCGAATATCTACGGGAACTGTTTTAAAAAATTAACATCATGACGGTTCCTTGTCAATATACAGTATGTTAACTAACAGAGGGCGTTCCCGTTAACCCGCAATAGTATAGCATCCATACATGCTAAAAAAAATATTACCATTCGAAAATAAAATGTTTTTATTTTTTTTATATTAAAATATTCACTAAAAATCGTAAATTGATACTCTATTTATTTAATTAATTCTAATTTATTTAATTAAGTAAATTCCGACATTGCTGTCCTTCAAGTACGCGTGTACAGAGTGTTTCTTTAACGTATCAATTTACGATTTTTAGTGAATATTTTAATTAAAAAAAAATAAAAACATTTTATTTTCGAATGGTAATATTTTTTTTAGCATGTATGGATGCTATACTATTGCGGGTTAACGGGAACGCCCTCTGTTAGTTAACATACTGTATATATGAAAACATTATGTACGTTCGAAAAAATCTAAATCTTTTTAGTAAGATAAGACAAAACCAGATCCCAGATCTAGATCTTTTTAGTAAATTATGCCTGTCACTTATTTATTTATTTATAAAATAAATAAATAAATGAGTGACAGGCATAATTTTAACACTAGAAATAGGGACAAATTAGATCAACCGCGTTTCAGATTGTCTAAATTAAAAACTTCTTTTATGGGTTACTGTATAAAATGTTATAATAAAATACCACTCGATATTCTTCAACTAAATGAGAAGAAATTTAAATCATGCATTAAACGCACACTATGTAGACAAGCATATTATAAGTTGGATGATTATATCGTTGATAAAAATGCTTGGCTTAATGAGCTGGTCCTGCTCCACAGGCACTTGAGCTCATTAGTTAAAATTTAAATAATTGGAAGAGGTGCTTCCCTTTTTTTTTTAGTGTTTCTGATATATATATTTTTTTTTTCTTTTCAAGATGGGAAATCATCAAATGACCCCTCCCGCTCTGGGTGGAGCGGAAGGGAGTGTCAGACTCTTACTGACTAAAACCCACCCGTGTTCCTTCCTTAGCCCTTTATGTTCCGGGCCAGCGGTAACCCTTTCGGACAATCCCGCTGAACCGGCAGGCTTCGGCCCTGACAGGCCCCTTCGGTTGATGCTGACATCTCTTTGAGGCGCGCGTGGAACACGTACGCGCCGTCCGGCACGGGCCTGGTCCTGATCGGACGGTGAGCTACCCATTACTCTCCGCCCGCAGGCCCGCGCCTACGGTGGCCGGGAGTCGTCGCGCGGCTCCCGACGCCTGGAGCGTCTCCCGCGGCGGCTGGGGCGGAGGCTCTCTCCCTCAGCCGTCCCGCCGCCTCCTTCGCTAGCATGACTGCTTCGCAGAAGGAGGCGACTGCCCCCCACTCCCTCTCGCCCCGGACCATGGCTTGAACCAGGCCCGGACGCGAGAGGTCGCCGCCGCTGCCGATCGCCTCTACGAGGACACGGCGGTGCTCCGCCCAAGCGGGGCAGACCTCCACCGTATGCTCCACCGTGTCCTCTGGGCGATCCTGGCAATGGTGAAACCCGGGCGTTTCCTCCCGCCTGATGATGTGCAGGAACCTCCCGAAACTTCCGTGTCCGGTGAGGACCTGCGTCAGGCGGTAGGTGAGGGCGCCGTGACGCCTCTCTAGCCACTCCTCAAAGAGGGGTCTTACCGCCGCTATCGTGGCGTGCCCTGCGCTGGGTTGTGACAGTCGCTCTTTCCATGCCGCCATGAGATCGCGCCGGAGGTCCGTCCGCCCCGCCGCGATTTGCTGCGGAAGCGGAGTTTCCCCCCGGGCGGCGGCGTAGTGCCTCTGCGCGCCACTCATACAGGCGCGCGAGGACTATCGCCTCCTGTGTTTCTGACATTACGAACAACATTTGTTTTTTGTTTTATTCAATAAGCCTTACTTGTTGAATACTTCGTTATTAAATAATATCTCGTCCTATTTGATAGTAAAATTCTATTAATCTCTTAAATAAATTACCAACCACCCACCACCCTTTGTACAGTTTCTATATTTATGTCTGTAATTTATATGGTGTACATAATAAAGAGTATTCTATTCTATTCTATTCTATTCTAAATTACAAACTATAGTGTTGTATAATTTAGAAGCATTTTTAAATTTTGTAAATGTAAGAACCATGTTTCCATTTATTATGATTTTTTTTTAAGTTGACTTGAAAGAGCATGGCAGACATGGCAGTTGAGAACATGTCATGCTCACTTAAATGTCTCATCGATGGTGGCGCGTGTGTTGGATCGGTTCCCTACAAAATGGTTGAGCTAGATGGTGCTGATCCACGCGTCATGTTCAGGCTTATTTTTAATCATATATTTTGAAATGTTTCTTCATATGTGTTTTTTTTTTTACATTGTTCTCACATATAGAAGCAACAATAATAATGTACCCACGATTTGTAATATCTTGATTTGAGTGTCCATGGAGTTTCTTGCCCGTTCTTCTCCATAGAGATCTACGTTTTGGAATGGGCAACTAGCTTCAACTTTCTGACTAACTGACGGACTATTTTAATTTTGACAATTCAAAAGTGCCTGTACAAGGTTTAATTGAAATAAATGCTTTGAGTTTGAGTTTATTAAATTATAATATATTCGATCAAATAAAACTATTTTTGTTTGTTTATCTTCTTTCTCATGGATTTGACAGGCAGTCAACTTTTGTCTGGAAAAAAGTTATCATTTCAGAGGACAGTAAGTTTTAGTAGAGTAGCCATGTCAACATTAAATTGCGTTGTTACGCCCTCTCACCTTTCCTCACTTCGGATCAGTCCGGCTTAAGCTCTCGGCGCGAACGCATCGGTCCCAACGTCTTGCGGTTTCCCGCCAAAAAAGTAAGTTTATCATTTCAGTGATATGGGGACAAAAATAGTTTCATTTCGGTGGCTGTTATAACTCGTACTAGATTCGTAAAACCATAAAGTTTTAGAGGTCCTTGTGTCAAATACAAAGTCATAGTTTTGTAATGTGACCGTGTGTGTTTTGTGTGTTTTGTGATGTGTGTGTGTGTGTGTTTTGTGTGTCACCTAGAGTGTAGAATAGATTTTTCGGGTGTATTTGTTGTGTAATATTTGTGTTTAAGATATACAGTATGTTAACCCCTTACTGCATAGCGTGACATATCGGGCATCAAGGGTTTTTGTCACCTCATTTAAATTTGGTACATTATTTTTTCTTCATGCAACTCTTAAATCAAAAACCGGTAATATGCTTTGACGTTTGTGAAGAAAAATGGTGTCCAGCACTAGTAGAATAAAATTAACTGACGTAAATGTCTAACGGTCGATAAGAGGTAAGTGGACTCAGGTTTCGGGGTATTTTTTGCATGGATTTTCACGATATATAGCTACGATAATTATTTTTCATACAATAGGCATCTACTATAAAGCAAATAGGCAAAAAAAACTAGATTCGCATGCATGATTGCAAATATTTTTGTTGCTGAAGTTAGTACCCATAAATGGGATAGTATGCAGTCGCAGGAAAAACTGTTTGGCAGATATGGGATTGTATGCAGAATGACAACAAAAATGATAAAATCATATTTGGGATATTATGCGATTGTGTCAATTTTAAGAAAAATTATTTGCTTATCATTTGAAGAAGTGGGTACAATATGTTTTTGGTTTCCATGGTTTGATTAGGCTTGCTTGCTTGTTTATTTTGCACCTTACGCTGCTTTTTTCCCAACAGTTTGTGAACAACAATTGAACAATGCCGAAACGGAAACAAGTAAATGTAGTCAACATTCCAGGTGGTAGTGAAGACCAAAAGGTTTCTGATGAAGATACGGAATGGAGAAACAATCGAGGACCGGACCCGTTATATATGACCGAGTCCGATGAAGATAGTGATGTAGATTCAGAGTCAGAATTGAAGGATGATCGCTGATCATCCTTCAACAAGTCGACAGGGGACGGGAGGTACAGGCTTACTTCTAAGAAGAAGACATACTTACAAATGGGAAAATGGTCAGCGGCAATATAGCGAAGACAATATTATAGGCAAATATCCCTTAGAAGCGTACCTTTCTAGGGGATATTAGCCTATAATATCCCTATATATTATATTATTGATGTCATTGCAATAAATTATTGGTTGATTGGAGACGTTTGAACCAAGACTCGTATATGCCACTCTTGGATTTTAAATTATTGGTGGCAGAAGTGCTGACCATGAAAGGCTCCCGTATTTATACACCAACCACTAGAGGCAGACCATCCTTTTCTATTGAGCCACAACACTAGACTAGATTTATGTAAAGGTTCTTAATTAGAACCCAAGTTCCTAATATTCTGTAGAAATAAATCATAACATAAATAAATGAGCGTTTTTTTAATTTAATTCCATCTCTCTCTACTCGTATGCCATCTATCCCCAGCATAAATGCTAGCAATCTTGCTATAACCCGCCGCGTAATACTTTCTCATTTTGATCATACATTTTTATTTCGCGCCAGCTATTTCTGCATACAATGACATATTTGGCAAACTTGATAATAAACCTAGAACTGCATTCAATGCCATATTTGGCATTGATAGTTTTTTGAAAATATTTTCAAAAATATTAAGGATAGATTTTTTTTTCTATTTTTTATAGTCTTTTTTGACTTCATACTACGCCATAATTATTTTTCATCCAATCAAAAAAATCCATGCAGTAAGGGGTTAACTAACAGAGGGCGTTCCCGTTAACCCGCAATAGTATAGCATCCATACATGCTAAAAAAAATATTACCATTCGAAAATAAAATGTTTTTATTTTTTTTTATATTAAAATATTCACTAAAAATCGTAAATTGATACGTTAAAGAAACACTCTGTACACGCGTACTTGAAGGACAGCAATGTCGGAATTTATTTAATTAAATAAATTAGAATTAATTAAATAAATAGAGTATCAATTTACGATTTTTAGTGAATATTTTAATATAAAAAAAAAAATAAAAACATTTTATTTTCGAATGGTAATATTTTTTTTAGCATGTACGGATGCTATACTATTGCGGGTTAACGGGAACGCCCTCTGATAGTTAACATACTGTATAATACATTAATAATCAATCATTACATTAATATCATTCTATGAAGTTATTGTAACCTCAAAGAGTGATATATGTAATACTAACTGTAATATCTGTATATTAATGATGATATTAAAATAACTGTGTACTGTCCTGTCTCAGTGTTTATCTAAAATTTGTGGAAATCAAACCTAACAAAGTACGGAACCCTGGCTGCCCGGCACGGTTGTTCTTAGCTGTATCATTTCGGTGCATTTGTTTCATTCCGGTGCACAGTCTATCATTTCGGTGGTAATTTTTATAATTTCGGTAGACACTTTTCATTTCAGTGGACTCTTAAAAATTCATCCTTAAAATATATTTATGTAAGTTTTGATGCGGACATTGCATTGTTATAAAATAGGTTAAAGTTTTATTTGTCACTAAAAATATGTAGATAGCATTGAAATAAAAAAATCCCACCGAAATGACAAATAAAAATCTCTTGTTGAAATTCACCCATTTACATGAAAAGGAATTATTTAAAAAAAAAAAAAACAAAAACCGACTTCAAAAACCTAATAAACACTAAAAACTTAAAAATAATATTAAATTGAAACTATAATTAAGAATAATTTAACCGAAATAACCTTACCTAACTTTAATCTACACTATATTTTACAATTTAACAGTTTTTGGAGTCGGTGCCAAGCCAAGTGAAAAGTAAATGTAGATTTGAAGTAAATGTAGATTTATCAATGATAAATTACACCTTTACTGTATTATTGTTACAATTTAAAAGCGCCCTTAAAAGCAAACTGGCGTAATGTTATGTTATGGTATGGCTTAAACTATGCATACACAAACAATCGCAGCAATCGCGAGACATGTGCTGTCGATTTTTAAAGATTTCTATCGTCTATGGTTAGTCCATCACCTCCTGACCTGATGATCACGAGACCAAAATGGCAAACGCCCTTCCAAACATCAAAAAAAAATAATTTACTAAATCAGTCGATGCCTACTCCTTACTGTTAAGGAGTCGTACCTTCCATCATCAGCTCAGCTAAATGAGATGATGATCACCATACGCAAGTACTTAAATTACTTCATAAGATTTGCGAAAAACGATGTTTGGGCCCATAAAATTTGAGGGTTGCCCTCGATTTCTCCATGATCCAATCATCAGATCCTGACTTTGTGACTATGGGACCACTTCAGAAGTATCTCCTTTCGAACAAAAAAAGAATTTTGAAAATCGGTCCACATTTGGCGGAGTAATCGCGTAACAAACACACAAAAAAAAAACTCCTCCTTTTTTGAAGTCGGTTAAAAATATAGTCATGAAACACACGTAACACAAATAAAAAAAACCTTCTGTATATGAAAAAGATGCCACTGAACCTATAGATTTGATAGAAAAAGGCACCACAGATCACTCCTCTCCTTCCATCAAATTCACAACATCACCTAATAAGACATCTTCATAGTAACTGTCCTTTTTTTTTGCTGTCGGGGGGAACCTTCTAAAGGCACCCGACTTCCGAGGGGGAGGTCGGGTAGTGTGGGACTTTTATCTCGCTAAAACCACCCCAGTGATCACCATCAGCACATAGGGGTGGTCTTATGTAACTGTCCTGTGTTTATAGTAACTGTCCTATACCGATTAGCATTAGGGAATTCCTCGAATACCCAAGACAATACAATAATGTAGAGTTGCATTCATTTTTACGCAAACGCTGATTACGTTTTATCTACAATTTATTTAATTTCGTTTGAGGTAAATTTTACTGCATTTCGTAAATAAAGTAGCTAGTGGTATACCCAATACTTTCTTGTGCTATGATTGCCTGATTACCGTATTTTAGCGTACGGCAATGACCACTCTGCCGTATACCGTACAATTCGTCTTAAAAGAGCCTGAATGCCGTACTAAACGGCAGTTGCCGTACAAACGGCAACACTTGTTTGAATAGTTTTGATGGCGTCTTTAGTCAGTAGGTAAATATAAAGGTAGCTATGCTCCTTAAGCACGAGTGTACCTATGTACATGTATACTATCTAGTCCAATGCTCCTTTGATTTTATCACATTGAGCTGACTGCGAGTACCTATCAAGCATTTAGATAATTTATTAGTGTACCTATCAAGCATTTAGATAGATAGTAGATTAGATAAGTGATTTTAAATGAGTCACCTAATCAGCTTGTCACGGTACGGTCTACAGTAGTCAGTATGTATAAGGATCTCTGTGTACTCACTTTTCAAATTCGATTTTGATTTCACCTGATGACCCAAGGATTATGAACCTTGTGTCTTCAGTAAAAGGGGGAAAGCTAAAAGGGGATAAAGCTGTGTCAAATGTCACAGGCGATTATTAGCTCGCAGTAGGCGCGAAAAGTACGCGTAGTGTTCTCCTCGGGGATAAAAGTATCTTCGTCTTGGGTTAAACTCAGGATTCTAGTCTTAATTCCTTCGTTTCGCTGAGAAGTTAAATCAGACCTCCTTTACTGCGCTCGGAAGCTTCGCTACGTTCAGGATTCAATATAGCGCTTGTGGCATATTATAAGACACTGCTTGATGAATAATCTACTATGTTCCGTTCTTCTATTTTTTTTTGTATTTTTTTAAATCATCGATCAACGGTAATCTACAAAAACAACGCTTACATTGAATACACACTTATGTACCAAAGGTCTTATCTTATCAACCTCGTGATCAAGGAAACAAACTGTCTGTTACCTATACCTACCTAATTTCCTTACTGCAGCCTGTTTGCTAAATGTATTGTTACTAAATATACCTAGGAAATGACTGATGGACTGATGATGCTTTAGGCACTTAGTGCTGTCAATAGAACACGGCCCACAAAGAAAAACTAAGCGTTTCGAAAAGGGGGTAAACTGGTAGGTATACCTGCCTAATTCAGACAATACACGATTGTTTGAGATGATTGTTCTCAAGGCATACAAATTCTGGACTCATTTCTAGTGAAAAACGCGGGAAATTTTTCGCTAGAATTGAGTAGGTAAGACGAGAAAGTGTATCAGTAAGGAAGACCAGGGTACGGTAGTACATTGGGAATATCTCTACAACTTCGCACACCCAACCCAATCGCGCTCTTAGCCCTTATAGGGCGTGCCAAAAACCGTCAGCCCCCGCGCGCGTGGTCATCGTGCGCGCTTGTGGCGGCGAGGTGAAATGCAGTCAAAGTAAATATTTTCGATCTATTATTATTAGTCATAGTGATAACAGAAGATCTAGGCATTACTTTTCACTCCATGTCAGTTTAAACGTTTCTTACTATTGTTGGCTTTACTGGCTTTACATTGTAATTGTATTCAAATAGTTTCTAGTTCGAAATCACGAAATTTTAACTTTATCGATGAAAAGATCTTGTGGGGGACAATTGTATAAATATTTCGGGGACGGTTGTAGCGGTACCACTGTCCCCATGGTAGAATCGACCCCGTTAGCGCATCGCGCCCGGATTCAAACTTATAAATATTTAAGCATCGCTCTATTAACTGTTTCTAGGTCTAGCCGTCTAGAACAAGAAGAAATTGAATTAAAAAGAAACGCTACAGAAATAAGAAAAAACGTGAATCCTGAACCACAAAATGGCTGAAGAAAGCAGCTCAAGCAGTGAAGAAAGTGAGCTGTGAGTGTGTATGGAATCGTTTGATTCTAGTAGACCAAACGAACAATGGCTACGATGCATTTACCTACAGCCTTGGCTGAGATTTAAATGAAAAAACCGGCCAAGAGCGTGTCGGGCCACGCTCAGTGTAGGGTTCCGCAGTTTCCCGTCCGTCACAATAAGAGTTCCCACTTATGAGTTTAAAAGTGGGTATCCATTATGTTCGCGCTCCAGCAGCGCTCCGCGTTCCTGCAATTATTTTGAACAACTTTTTGTCTTTTTTGTACAAAAACTGTTGTTTCCATCAAGTTTAAAATGATTTTCCTAGAAAGTCCTTATAAAGTTCTACTTTTCAGATTTTTTTCATATTTTCTAAACTTATGGTTCAAAAGTTAGAGGGGGTTTACACATTATTTTTTACTTTTGGAGCGATTATTTCCGAAATTATGGACATTATCAAAAAATAATTTTAGTAAACCCCTATTCATTTTTAAATACCTTTCCAACAATATATCACACGTAAGGGTTGAAATTAAAAAAAAATCACTTCCCACTTACATATAGGGGGGCTACCCTAATAAAACATGTTTTTCCAATTTTTATTTTACCACTTTGTCGGCATGATCGATATTATATACATATTGGTACCAAATTTCAGCTTTCTAGTGCTAACGGTCACAGAGATTTAGCGAGGACGGACAGACGGACAGACAGACATGGCGAAACTATAAGGGTTCCTAGTTGACTACGGAACCCTAAAAACGGGCAAGTGCGACTCGGACTCGCGCACCGAGGGTTCCGTACGTATGTCTACAAATTTACGGCTTTCGGATTTTTTCCTTTATTTCGTCGCTGCGCCTGCAAAATCCGCTATGGATAAAAATTCAACTTTTCAGGAGAAGCAAAAAACTGTTTCTTTTTCAAACTGTTAATATTATATTAAAACTAAATATGCAGAAAATTAGACTTTATGTCGGGACATTCAGAAATATTTATTTTTCGCCATTTAAGTACTATGATATTCCAGGAACTAGAATTTTTTTAAGTGAATTTGGGCACATAGCGGTTTTTTTTCGGGTCGTAATTACCGCTAAGTACCTGACTTTTCATCACATAACGGATTTATGCTTTTACCAAATAGTTTGCATTTTTGTGCTT
Organism: Luperina testacea; assembly: GCA_927399505.1. Lineage (NCBI taxonomy): Eukaryota > Metazoa > Arthropoda > Insecta > Lepidoptera > Noctuidae > Luperina > Luperina testacea. The sequence continues at coordinate 12,754,782 of OV656758.1, forward strand.
CCTAGAATACTTAGCGGATTTACCAAATTAGTCTAATAGTATCGGCTCTACACGGTTTAATTCACCTAGAGACTCGGTGGCTACTACATTACGCCAAACCAGGTATCTATAATGAGTTTTGTAGTACTATCTAACATCTAAAACTACTTAATTAAAATAAAATACACTCGTAAACATAATACGTGCCACGTCTCCTGTTTGATAAACCCGCTACGTGTCATTTCAAAGCGCAATTCCAAGGGACTCGCTTTGAACCGAAAATACGCTATGTGTCTCCTGCACACATAGGGGGTTTTTCAAATCCGTTTTTGACCAAAATTACATAGCTGATTTTGTTATCTTCTTAACCAAATGAGTTATTATTATAAAACCGATTTTACAGGCGCACGTGGCTTGAGAAATACTATAAATAAGCATCAAAAACCGATTTTCAAAAAAAAATACATAGCGGATTTTGCAGGCGCAGCGACGATTTGTGCTACATGATATTGCTTCTTGCCAAATTTCATGGTTCTAGCTAGGTCTGTTCTATATTAACATTGAGGGTAACCTCAAAATAATGTTTTGTTCATACACCGTACGGATAAAATAAATTTGTCATTTCGCAAGTTCGTGTACTTCATGATGACAGCGATAATAAATACGAATTACGCTTTCGGAAGTAATACCTAATTAGCCGAAATCATTTGTGTTAGTGTGTTTTGGTGATAGACAGTACGTGTTGTTATGGACCACGCAAGACCCGGCCGAATTAGTTTTAGAAGGTGGCCCGGCAAACCGAGCTGACGCGGGGCAAAAGTGGCTCAACACCATTTAAGGTTTTTCAGGCTTCAGCAGTGTATAGAGAAGACAAGGATGTACAAGCCAGTTTGCTTATTAACTTAATAGGCATTGATGGATATGACATATATTCTACTTTCAAAATAAAGGAAGGAAAAGATGATGATATCGATGTATTGATCCAAAAATTCGACGAATACTTCGGTACAAAAACTAAAATATAGACACACGTAATAGCACTAAGATTAGTATGCCAACATTGCGAGTTTGAACATTTAGAAGACAGTTTAATATGTGATCGTATTGTCTGTGGAGTACACACAGGTGTGCGTGATAGATTAGGTACTGAGAACAGACAAGTTAAGTTTAGAAAAAGCTGTATTTAGGTTATTCCTGGTTTAGAACGCAGACAACGATGAATATCGAACTGCCTTAGTGACCATGAGATCAACTCAACTCAACGGGAAGTATCTGGTTTTGAATTGAATAGTTAAAGGTGATGGCTTTCTGGATCCTGATGAAACGCAACCTCGAAGCGTAGTACGCCTCGAGAGAATAGCAGGTGATACGAAGATCATGTGTCGCAGACCAAAACAGACTTGCCGGTCTCGATGCTCCAAGGGTTCTATGCGGCTGGTAAAAGCTACTCAAGCACGCTAGCCAGGTGAGTAGGTACTAGTGAGTAGTCCGATACCCGAGCAGAAGCAGCCTTTTTAACTGGTTCTAGACCTACGCTAAATAAAATGGGGCATTACACCAGAGGCTAAAACTTCCGCTGAGAGCGAAAATAAGGGAAAATACATATCCGGTTCGAAGAATGTGTAGACACTATTTGTGCAGAACTCAATACTATTGAGACGACTTGGTTGACTGTAGAACATAATAACTTGAAATTCGATATTGGAACCAGGGACGTCTTAACCATATCAGGTGGTGCCAAAATCAGCTTGCGCCCCCCTTGCCAACAAAAATAAATTAAACTTAATTGTTGTTGTGTGTGAAATGTTCCATTTTTAAAGGATGATTTCCATCAATTTTTTCCAAGGGATTTTTTTTTTGAGGCGGAGACGTGGGTTACCGCGTTGGAGCGTTGCGGTTATAATGAGTGATCAATGATGACCCGATCAGCTTGCGCCCCCTAAGACCCTGCGCCTGGGTGCCGCGCACCCCTTGCACCCCCGGGTAAAGACGGCCCTGATTGGAACTTATACAAAGTGTAATCAATAAAGCTCCATTTAAAATTAAACGACGAAAATTTATAAGAATCGACTGGAAAGATTTTCGTTTCGTGGGCCTACTTGTATAATAAAAACACAACAGTTAGTATGCTATGCGCATACTAACTTTCTTGTGCCAGCTACTGGTACAAAAGTCTGCAAGTAGCTTGCATGCCGTGTGCCATAACAACTTCTGATTGGTGAATACCATACCTACTGGTATGCCAGCTATTTGCATACTTTTGTGCAAGTTACAGGCATGTGTATAGCTAGCTTAATGACGTGCAAGCTACTTGCATACTTTCGTGCCAGCTACTGGCATGTGTATTGTGTATCCTTAGCTCCATGCCCAGACCCGAACGTGACAGTGGCTGTCTTTGGTTGATTCTTATTGGAGTAGGATTGTGATTGGCTCTGTGGTGGTTAGTCTATGGTATCACTGGTCTTCTGTCACTTGCGGCGCGTTCTGAGTTGCGCTGTAATCGTTTTGAGCGTGCTTATTGCCGCGATCACCGACAATACTATAAAATAATATCAACGTGAGCGTTGTCAAAAATGACAGTGTGTGTTTTGTTTGAGTTGCATCATATCTTTAAATTAAATTAACGTGGCATTTTCGAAATTGTGCTTCTGGTTCTGGCTGACAGTCGCCACCTAACCAAAGAAGAAGAAATGTGGTGTTTATACAAAGAAATACTGTAATAATATCGCTTTGACTTTGAGTAAGCACTGTGAGCGCGTTCACGAGCGTTCCGAAATCTAAATCGGAACGCATGTGAGATGATGAGAGTGCTGTGAGCGATTATAGCTAATTCGGAATGCGGCCTTATTGTTGTGAGCGATCATGGCGTAATTCGGAATGCAGAGCCTTGATCACTGCTGTCCTGTCGGCTGTCACGCTGTCAGTCACTCGGTGATAAAAAAAATAAAAGTTGACAGTTGTTATCAATTATCAATACAAACACAAGGCGCAAAAGTTGTAGGAAATAAGTATTGATGTAATGAAAAAATAATCTATACACTTGGAAGCATTAAGATAAGATCAACATGTCGGACCCTACAATACAAACATTTTGTTGCCATCATACTGGTAATAAAGAAGACTTTGCAGTCAAAATCATGGATGAATTTAACACGGATTCATACAATATAGTGTGTTTAATTTCGTCTACAGTTGGAATTTTAGGATCAGTATATCAGGTAGGCGTCTAGCATATTTAATCAGCATGTATTTTTCTTTAAAGTTCGTGTATACACTTTGTCCTCAATGTGGCTTCTCAAGTTACAGTTTGCCGGTTTGGAAATCGAGGGCATGTAATACTCGGTTGCATTTGCCTTTTGTGTACCCGTAGTTTATAACTTTCTAGCCTTTAATATTTATTGTTGTCACCGGTGGTTTACAAAATAAAGCTGGACAAAATTGAATTAAAAATAAAGTCTGTTTACTGACGATAGTTGAACGTGACAACGTCATAAGAAAATACTGATGGAATAGTTGCATTGCATTTGTTAATATTCGCTTGCACTTCAAGTCGCCATGGAACGCCTCCACGCTACAGAGCGAGGCCGCGAGGTAACGCTACATGAGTCTTCATCGATTTATTAGACGTTGTCACGTCAAAAGTAGGTATCTCATACCCCTAGGGTGTGCAATAATAAGAATTACATAAAAAGACTATCCTAGTGTTGAAAAACACAAATCTAAACTATCTAACATCTATGTACAAAAGCAGGCATTTATTCAACTTTTATTCAAATATTTTTAGATTTTTCCAGATGTCATCAATCGGATACAGGGAGGGGTTGGCTCCACACATGGACGTCGAATTATCATCTGGCTAGCTGTGGCAGATTTATTGGCTTCATTTGGTAACAATTCTTTCAGTATCAACTTTTGTTGTCTTTATAATAGAATAATGATTAGTTTTGTTAAATATAATAAAATTATTATAACATAATCAGCTTATTTCAAGCTTTTTGAAATGGAAATGCGGTGGCCCAGTGTGGGTGGCGGTCACATCTTCAAATTTTTATTATTGAGAGATTTATTTTGGTTTCCGGTCTCACTGTTTTGTGAGATAAAATAATTATTATATTTTAATTGCAGGTGTCCTAGTACGATCTTCCCTGTGGCTCAGGTATAAAAATATAATGCCTCTACCAGATGATGATGTTAGTGTATTGTTCTGTAGCATAACTTCAGTAAGTAGTTCATATTATTGCTTAGTAGCTCTCTATATTTAACTGGTTATTCAATCTTATACTACTGAGCATGAGGTCCTGGGTTCGATTCCCAGGTTGTTCAAAGTGTTATTGCCGTCATTCCATCAGGAATTTCTCAGTACCAGTCTGGATTGTTGCCTTGTTGATGGCAATAGGCTCACTTTTCATTTTGCCATTTCTTTTAAGTCCCAAGTAAGGGGTACTTGGGACTTAAAAGAAATGGCAAAATGTGTGTGTACTATTAGGTACTCCTCTGCCTAACCCGTAGAGAAAACAGGGTCAGTGAGTCGTCTTAGAGGCGGATTTTGAGGTTATTTGTGTGTGGCAATGCTTAATACTCTGTTTCAATAATTTCAGGCATGGACACAGTACTTTTACACAGTGACTTGGTTCTGGACCTTGTTTTATGCTATAGACACCTGGCTTACCATAAGGGGCCGTGATTCACATACTTTACTGTACCACTCTATTGCCTGGGGACTACCTGCAGCTACTACTGGTGTTGGCTTATCTATTCTATACATTCCTAATGCAAAGTAAGTACTTCAAGGCTTTGCTTCAAAGTTTGGAATGTTAACATTTATGACGATTTTCTCTCTGAAATGCTCTGCACATCATTATGTAAGTACAGCATCATCACAGTAGAAAAATAAACTCCGTATTCATACTAAAAAAATTCGAAAGTCAGTCTGTCACCTTTTCACGCCTAAACCACTGAAAGGGTTTCTATATTTGGCAAGGAGATAGATGGCATCCTGGGAAAGGACATAAGCCACTTTTTGTCTCAAAAATAATCCTAAAGGAGGTGGTATAGGGGAAGAAAGTTTATATGGGAATCCCAGCATTTCTTCAATAAGGGATATGAAAAGCTTTGGTAAGAAAGACTTAGGTGTAACAGCATTTTTGTAAAATTATACCCCAAGGGCATAAAATTGGGTACCTACTTACCTATAATTTTAAAATCTGTATTTGTGTATGTTTCAGTCTTTATTTAATTACAATCGGTTTATTCAGTCAAAGTTATATACTAGTCTATAGTTACTAGTAATAAAGCTGAAGAATTTGTTTGTAACACTTTAATATCTGGAACTACCGGTCGGATTTGTAAAACCTTTTTGCATTTGGTAGCCCAATTCTTGAGGAAGATTAAAGGCTATCTAACATATCGCTACGACACTTCTATGTTGCTTTTAACCCGGTAGTACGTTCCCGTGGAATTTCCGACCCCCGTGCGGGCGAAGCCGCGGTCAAAAAGTACAACAACAATACGAAAGTAGTAAGTAGGTATTATTTTGGTACACGTGTTACAAAGATTAAGCAAATAAGATGCAAACAATATTCATCTTTATAGGTATGTATTTACGTTATAAATAACAGAATCCTTGAGTAAATGTCTGACCTCAGTTTTATTCCATTTTTATTATACTCATAGTCAATTAACTAATTTGTTACAGATGCCACAACCTACCGACTGTCACCAGTGCCTTGTACAAAATATTGCCCAACTATTGTGCTACATATGTGCCTATTGCTATGGTAATGATAGTTAACCCAATTATGTATATGATGTCAAGTAAGGATGTGGAAATGGCTGTTGCAGTTCCTCTTTCTCAGGTACCTAAACCACCATGCGGGCCCAGTGCGAGTTGGTGGACGCATATCTTCGAATTTTTGGTTCTAGGATATGCCTAGTTTCCTCACGATGTTTTCCTTTATCGTTTTGAGAGCAGTGGTGATGAAATAATTTACACAAAAGTAGTGCCTGACTGGATTCGAAGTTCGAACGTTCATAAACACATAAATCGCGACCATTTCCACTGGGCCACCATTCCCTTGACTAGATATTATAATAGGTATTTATCAAGTATTCAATGATGATTAGATCTGTAGTAATGTAGCTTGCAAATTGTGTTCTGCATGATTAATGCAGCAAAGTTAGGTATTCTGCTGACGCACAAAATCGCGTCATTTGCGGTGAATGAGTTAAGAGATCCATACAATGGTATAATGCAAAAGAAAACTTGTTTTAATATTTTTTACAAAGGTGAATTATGTTTGACTTCTTCCTGTTCTGTTCGTCAGATAACCGACCTTGGAACTTTACTAAACGAGATATAGAACCTAGACTCGAATGACGATAATGTTGCTGCGAATAAGGTTACCATATGTCCGGATTTGTCCGGACATGTCCGCTGTTTGCCTCTACATTAGATCTGATAACTTCTTTTTAACAGTGAAAGCGTTATTTAAGTCTTGGCAACCTACTTTACATCAAATGTTTTTGGTGGGATTATTTATTATGAGACGTCAATTATGATGTCTGATTAGATGACTGTGGTTAGTTCAGCAGGACGTCTGCCCCCTAGGCAATATCCCTAGCTGCGCCAATGCATGTACGTCATTTAATTCTATCATGGGACCATTCGACTTCAAAACCATATGCTGTGATACGTTTTTTCGCACCAACGTAAAGCATGTGTCGCAAAAACGTCATTAGAATTTACATAGTAATTGTAGACCCTTATAAAACCATGTTACCATAAAGATAAATAGTTTTAAAGTACCTACTAAAAACATTTGTTTTTCAGTTCACAAGTAAGGAGCGAAGAGTAGTAGACACATTGAGATTGAAGTTTTTCTTGATCAATGTGGTGTTCTATCTGTGCTGGCTACCAAACCTTGTAAATGGCTTTTTGCTTTGGACAATGTGGTTTAACATGCCTGTCAAAGTTATTATCACTACATGGTACATAATGGTCAGTACTATAACATGAACATTTTTTTATCTACCTTAAATTCTAAACCCCATCTAATGATTGTTTTGTTTATTTTTTCAGGCATTAACAAATCCCATGCAAGCATTATTAAATGCACTTGTCTACCGAAAATGGAACACAAATAAATGGAGAAATATGCCATCATTTAGTAATGAGTCACGAAAAGAATTTTGTTTTTATGATGAGCAGTCCCCACTGTTGGGCTCAGAACCTCCAAGATTACAGTTATCACCTATCCCACCGAGTATTAATAACTACGCGACTTTGTGATTAACTTAAATCATTCCCAGTATTGTTGGCATTTTGTTATACATTTTTTTACATGAATATACTTTTTATAAATGACTACACATTTGCCTTATTTATTTAAATAAAGAATAGTGTTTTCAAAGAAAAAGTATTTGACAGTATTAAGTGAAATAGATGATTTTTATTAGTTACAAGTAGGTATATATACATTATTTATCATTTTACAAAATACATATGCAATTAATGATAACTATCACATATCATCATGCTCATTATCCGGTGGGGCCATAGTAAGATCTGTTACATCTTTTACAATCATATGGGCTATTTGCCAGGCCATTTCTTCTTCCACTTTAGATGTATTCATTGGTACAAACCGGCTCACCATTTTCTTTAAGACAGACTTATCCTTTTTGTCTGGATCTGGTTCAAATTTCGATTCAAACCTGCCTAAACTATTAACTCTTCCCAGATTTAAGCCATCAGGTCTATTCCTCTGCCATAAAGCATCGGCGTTATAGAGCTGATTGGAGTCTATTGTCATGTCAGGTACAGAGAGGTTGCGTCTCTTCTTACGGAAGACTGGGTCTCCCATTGCAAGGAGAGTATTTTGAGTGCTAATACTAAATTCACTGCTGCAATCAGAATGTGATTTATGATTGGAGGACCACATGTTTTCAACTGAATGTATCATTTCTGAGAGGTACTTAAAATACAACTCTGATTCTAAAAATGCTTTGACATACTGAGTTAATGTTTTGAACACAATTTGATAAGGCAAATCAAAACAAGTTGGTAGTGGACCCTCTTCTCTGCATATATCACTTTCAATTCTTAGTCTAATATCAGTTGGAAATCCAATCGGGTGTGTTGCCTGAAGAGAAAAATATTTTTCATATATAGATATAGCATCAGCTTGAGCTTGGTCAGGGCTTGTTGTGTTACCATTTAGCAAATTATCTCGGAAGTGCATGACAGCCATTAAAAATTCTAATAATACCCTGCAAGACTCTTGTTCCAAAAATTCTGTGAAGTAAAACAAAACTGTTTCATTATGTAAAATATCTTTAAGATTTAGAGAGCCACTGGTCAAAATGTCAATTTGTGCTTTAATGTAAAACGGGCTGTTGATGAAATCATTGTAATGATTGTTTTCTATTTGGCTAGTAAGAACATCTTGCACTGGCTTAAAACAATTTTCTTGTATCTGTCCTTCAGGTTGGCAAATATTGGATATAACAGATTTCCTATTACTATCAGGTAAATCAAGTCGGTATGGAGCTTCTAAAGCAACAAACTTTTTGAAAATTGTTACAGCTTCCTCAGTGTAATCCCTGAGTTGAGTATTGTCACTGGCTGAGTTCTCAGATTTTACATGTTCAGGTAAGTTGCCACATGAACTTATAGAACAGTCATTAAATCTTGTATTACTAGTACTTGTAAACATGTCACTGTTTTCTCTCCAGCTACATCTTTCTGACTTTATGGTTTTCTCTTGTTTTGATTCACACTTGCACTGAAGGTCCAAACTTTTAGTTCGATTAATTTTGGAAATATTACCACTTTTGTTAGCATTGGTCGAGTTTAGTACATGTTTTCTGAATTCTTCTATTTCCAACAAACATTTAATGAGGGCATCCTTTCCTATTGATTCCATGTATTGTACAAAATATTTGAGAGCTTTCTTTTCAATAATTATATCATGTAAGCTTAGGGACAACTTGGAGCTCTTTTCAAACATTTGTTTTGGATCTGGAACACAGTAGCACATACGTTTTAGAACACTTTCGTGCGACAGATAATCGTTGTGTTTATGTTTAGTACTTACCTTCATTTTCTTCAAGTAATATTTGCGTATTTATTAGACTTTTGATATCAGGTGTGCTCACGTATTTGACTTCTGGAGGCCGTACTGGGCACCCAGTTTTACCTTTCGCTAAAATGATTGAAAATTATTAAGAAACATCGTGTAGTTTCTTTCACGACGATAAACGGCGAACATTAAAAAAATTAAGGATCATTACAGAATACTTTACCTGCACTTTTCCAGAACTTAATCATTTTCGTATAAACTCTTCGTTATACGTGTCTATTGGAATTATGTACAACCGCAGAAATAACCTACGTAAGCTCTTCATAAGTGCGTTTTATGACCATAAGCGTAAACAATAATAAGAAAATGAAAACAAATTTGTTTATGTACTAAGTAGTAGTGGTAGTGGAATACGTTTACAGTACAAATGTCAGTTACTTCGTGTCAAACATGTCATTGTGGTGTCAAACGAACCCCAGAGACTATTTCTTAGTTTTTATTGACTTGGTATCTCGTTATTTTAGTATTTGTCAAAAAAGCATCCATTATTTTAACCTTTGTGACGCTGTCGACGTAAATTTCTTATAACTAGAGCATTTATCTCAAGATCACATTTGAAGTCTCGGCGTGTGCAAACTGACAATTTAGAACAAAAACAAAGTGGCTCCAGGCTTAGCATGACGCTTTCTATTTCTACGAAGAATAGACACAGCTCTTTACAAAGTGCCATTATGTATCTCCATTTTTGACATCGCACCATAGAAATTCGGCACTATTGCCATAGAGAAAAATAGAATAGAATAGAATCTGTCATTTTGTCTTTCGTTTCAAAGAGCTTGTCCAGCAAGGGCGAATTCGCCGCCGCGCCGTGATTCTCTCGTGCGTATTACGCGCGACCGTTGCGTCCAGAAGGAGCGTACCAACGCGCGAGCATTTGGGTACGAATTTCATTTGTCAGTAGAAAACATGGAGTTGAACGCTCTGGAGTTCGCGCGTCAACTGGACGCAACAAGGAGTCTCTAGTATCTGGACTCGCGCGCAATACGCGCGAATCAAGCACGAGTCGAGCGAGAGCCTGGCGAACTGCACACGATTTACGCGCGGATTTTGAAACCGCGCGATGCTTGCGGACGCGATGTACTAGCACCTAGTATCTCGTTAACGCGGGAATGAATTCGCGCGAATCTTTTCGAGGCGAATTCACCCCTTCTGGACAAGGTCTAAGTCCTTTTGACTATTTCAGAAGAAAGTTTTCTATCCCAAACTGTCCACTCTAAACCACACTGACAACTGACAGTTCAGTTGTCTAAGGTACCTACTGAAGAGATTTAACGAAGAGAAGAAGAAGAAGAAGAGATTTTGTAATCGCTAATGACAGTAGCAAGTTTTTCTACTTGACGGCCACAGAGTACCTATATACGGTTATCTACAAAATCCCGTAACGACTGTCAAAGATCCACGAATGACAGCCAGGCCCAACTAGCAAAGAGATCGTATAAGCAATTACTCTCACGACTATGAATCGAAAAACACTCGTATGAAAGATCCTATTATTTCAAAAAGCCGTTTAAAAGCAGTTGTCTAGATATTTTAGCCTTCAGCGCTTTTTGACTCTATAAACATGTCTAGTAAACGTGTACTCGACGAATTCATATTGCACTTACTCGATAATTATATAAAGATATCTCTCGATCACCTTCATGCAACCATAAGTCCTATGACAGCTCTTTGAAAGCAACTGAAATGCTAATTTGTCGTAAAACTAGCTTTTATAGCACTATCTTTCGACATGTATTTATTACAGCATAATTATAGAGTAAACGCTGTTTATTCGACAAAATAGCATCTCAGTTACTATACTGGCACTTAATGTCATATAATAGCTTTTTACAAGGCTTTCATTCCGCTTAATTTTTGAAGTTGAGAAAACCCTTTGAAATTATCTATTACAGCCCCAAAGGTGCTCTAAACATCATTTGAAAGCCGTCTTACAGCATAATTGTGGTATGAAAGTTGAATAAAATCTTTTACAGCACTATAAACGCCATTTTGTTACAACAACAACCGTATTGTTTTTATTTTGTGAAAATCGATTATAATCGGTGGAAAATATTAAAAGAAGCGGAGGGTTCCGACGGAAAGTTAACAAGATTTATACACGATTGAAACAATCAACATCTACATTAGCAGTAACCACAGATGAAGAGCGATCAAAGAATACAAGTGCGGGTTCTGTAGGAAATATTTACACTTCTACTGATTATGAAATTTGTGAACCGTCAGCTAGTGAAGATTGTTCTAATTTTGAAAATATCTCCGCTGATCAAGACTCTGATTCTTATAGTAGTGATAATGACAATTATAGTTCAGAGTCCGGGGATAGTGAAAATACTAGAAATTCCGACACTGTCGCTACTAGGTGTCGGAATATATGCAGGTCAAGAAAAACCATCGGACTTAGATAAATATTTAGAACATTATGTGAGGGAAATGAAAAATCTTGAAAATGGTCTCAGAATTAAAACAAAAATTGCCACTAAAATAATTTGAAAAAGTCACTCATATAATAAAAATCACTAAAATATTTTGTTTGTGTTTAATTTTCTTTTAAATTCCTCTGGAGTATTAATAACAGTATTTTGATCTAATATTAAGGATTTAACATTTTGCGCTAAGGAACCCCAAACTAACTGCAATGGCGGTCCTAGAAGTCGTAAAGTTGAAACCTTATATCTATTTCTCAGCTAAAAGCCGAGTGAATGCTTTGTGATGATAAGTGAATTGCTATTAATGGCGAATTAAATAAACAATTAAATTAATATTATTTGTAATTCATTATTTACTAAGAAATCTTACGGCCCATGAAAATATTAACTAAAATGTAAGGAATATAGACGAAAAATTTAACCCCGCATAGGAAAATAAACACCTTTGAGCCAACTTTAGTTCACGAATTGTCAATATGATTGTAAAATTGTATGGCACAAATAATATGGCAAAATTTAATACTTATATTAAATTTAACTATTTTATTTCTTTTCACAAACTATATAGTCTATGAATGCTGCTTGGTTGCATTCACACGATCAAAGAGTCGAGTGATTGCAACCGCACTGCTATATTACAATAAATTTGTCGAATGAAAGAGCTTCTACCGACTTGGGAAAAGCTAATGTGTTGAAAAATGGCATACTGATGATTAATATAATACTAGTAACTTTCGAGTTGCGATTACTCTATATTCTTTCGACTATTTGGCTATTCAGACGATAATCTTACGATATTTACATCACTTAAAGCAGAGAGAAGTGCGCCCAAATCGCGTTGAGAGAACGTGCACAGATCATTTACTCGACATTTTCTCACCACCAATAGCTGAAATAGTAACGTGCTGCTGGCATTTTTACGATATCTTTTGCTAGTTGGGGGACCAATGGCTTAACGTGCTTTCCGAGCTACGGAGGGGTCTCGGTATGTAAAGATGGTCACCCATCCACAGACCAACCGCGGCAAGAGTAGCATAACCTGATCGATCAACCTGTGCGGCTGTTATTATTTAGCCACGGACCCTCCTCCTCTCCTTATATACGTGACTTAATATCAGGAAAAATTGAGATACAAAAAGAAAAAAAAATCCTATGATAAAACAAAGAATTCTGAGTCGAGATATGTATAAGAGTGAATTTCGTAAAAAGCGCAGTTGACTCTTTTTGCTTTGCTGCCGTCGTACTGTCTACACGGACCGTCATCTTTGTCTACTCTTCCGTCGACAAACCGGTGCTCGTGCTAAGTCTGGGAGTGCCGACAGAAGTGAAAACAAAACACAAGCAGTATATTTGCCATCACTCACTGACATATCGGATATATGTACAGACGCCAGCAAATCAAGTTACTACAATCTGTCAAATTTCTTTAATACATTTTCAACTTTATCGCTATAGCATAAGGTTCAAAGTTGATTGGGAAAATTTGACAGTTTCGGGTAGCTTGATGTGCTGGCATCTGTACATTAAAACCGAGTACATCCCGAGGACAGCCGAACACTTCCGAAACGGTGTCGGTTACGGTAACAGTGGCGCAAGTTCAATAGTTTTTTCCCATCTCAAAAAATGCCCAACGCGCCTAAAGATGTTTTCACTTCAGAAAACGTAGGCAATCCTATGTACATATACTATATGATGTTATTTTGTTACTATGTCTTGTTTATACCTTTTTAGTTAGTGTTTTATCGTAATTGGGTTTTAGTTTTTAACTTTCATTTTTAGTTCAAATATTTTGGGATTAGGGATCCTAAAAGGTAGGTAGCAAATGTATTTGATAACCAAGTATGATTTGTTATTCACCCTTCATAACATTTTAGAAGAAGTTTTTAGTGTAAAACAAATGTTTTTTTATCACACCTGCTCTGAAAATACATACTAATTATACCAATTAGAGGGAAGAAACGCCTTTATCCCGCCCTTCAAATCCTTTCATCCCAAGGTATGGAAGTTTGTATGAAAATCCTTCCGACCCAAGGGTGGGAAGTATGTATGAAATTCCATTACATACCCGGTTTTTCTTTTTTTTTTAATTTGTCAGCATTCATACTGCCAAGAGACTTTAACTGTCTACTAATTAAATTTCAAGTAAATTGTTACTGGCCACATACAGTTTTTTTTTTTACCAGTTACCAACCTCCTTGGTGCATACAGAAAATTAAAAACGAAATTATTTATAATAGCTGCACTTTTAATAATTGTACTTTTAAATAAATATAAACATTTCTATGCATTTATGTCCATAATTTTCCTCGTAGGTGTAATAAAAAGCACTATACATCCCTCAGGATAAAGTACAGTTCCACACCTCAAATGGTTTGCGCCCCTCGCAAGCTCGTGGCGCAAATGCCATAATCTCGGTATGGAACTGTCACTTTCTTCCCTCTAAAGTAATGTACTATTTTTATTCGTGGTTTATGTATTTATGAATAATTGTAGATAAACAATATATTTTCAGATAATACTCATATACCAAACACGATATATTTATCTTTTTTTTTTCAGTAAGTAACACATGTCATCCGCTGTAAGCTGCCATCTTTGATTTTATGTGACGCCATATCCTAGCCTATACCTAACCCGCGGAACATCATGATGCTTCCAACGATATTAACCAGATGAACATAAATACATATATAAATAGCCTATACAAATGATAACCCTCCTTTGGCTTTGCCGTAGTAAAAACAACCTCTGTTAGGGTGAAAAGTAGGCACAGTTTATGAAAAATCTTAAGTATTGCTTTAAATAATCTAATAACTTGTAAATCATTAACATATTTCTCTATGTTAAATTTCGCGCGTTTGAAATATGCGAATTTCATTCGAATTGGTGCATGCCAACCGTGATCCTGACCTACATCTTCTTTTGGATTTCTAAGCGTTGCCCACAGGTCCACAGAGCGGCGGTTCCTCTCACCTCACGCTCGGCTCTGTGATGTTGACTGATTCGTTAGCCTAACTAGTGGTCGCACTCGCAACCGCGACTGCTGAGCGTGGTGTCCAGATCCGATGAGCGGGTCCGATTTCCGGATGGGGCAGACTGCTATTAGATTTTTCCGCTCGCAGCCACGGATGGCGTCAGAAGCATGAGATTTTCTTATAACATATGAATGTAACTGGCGAAATGTGGATTAGTAGGTTTGTATAGGTGTATCGCTTCGAAGGAATACACGTAACATGTGTGATGTTGCCAAGCGGTATAATGTATGTCTAGAGCAACGTCTATGTATAGCGCAATGAACAACTGCGGCGTTTGACTACCTATCAATAAAATCACCAATTCTTACAAAGAAGATCAGATCGTATTCGAGGACTGGTTCGAGGTGGCGCGGGAAAAAAGTTCCTGGAAGGACTTGGGAGAGGTCTTTGCCGAGCAGTGAGACAGTTACTATAGGCCAAACAATATAAACAATTCAAAATATTGTCCTCCTTCAAAATACCCTGATAGTCCGGTATAACATGATAGCGACAGTTATGTTGCTGGCATCGACCCGAGTTTCGCGGTAATTCGCTACGCAAAAACATGTTTTATACGTTTGCCTTTTGTTTGTGTACTGTAGGTAATAAATCGAGATTTAGATAATACTTTAAGCCTTTTTCTGAACTGCGAGTTGTAGATGCACTTTTATTTCGTCTCTAACGATCTGAAAGTACTTGCTTAATGTTGGTAAGTACTGGAAATGTCCGATAAAGTTCTTACAAGGTATACCTATAGGTTGCTTACATAAAGAAGCGGGTTTTCGGTCCCGATTCCTGGTACAGGTCTCTGCATGTTGATCTTCGGAAGGAACGGTTACATGTTTTACCTGTTTCTTGAGCGCACCCGCACCGATCGGCACAGACTCGCCTGCACCGGAAACCTGTTTCTTTATGTAAGCACTCTATAGCAGGACATGTGACATTGCTGACTGTGGTAGGTACCTATACCTGTGATACCTTCATTCCACCTTTTACCTTGTAAGACGCTCAGACCAAATAAAAAGTCAAGACAGCGCTGCGAACAATATAGTGAAGCATGCAAAAACTACACCTCCGCTCTGTGCATACACGCTCACACGCACACATTTACGACCATTTAATTTTACAATCAAACTACACCTCACTATGTTTACGAAACCGGCTTCACTTTACTGTTGACAGCCCTCCGTCTTGGTTTTTTAGGTACACTTTCTTAGAACGTATCTTCACACGGCGATATCATTGCGGTGAAAAGATGGCACGGGCAAGACTATCGCCGCGATTCTCTCGCTCGTGAGACGGCCCCTTAGTCTTACTGTGTAGTTTTTATACCTACGCACAGTTATCATAAATTTTCTAGCTACTAGTAGGTAGGTACTTATAGTAATTTAAATTGGTATTTTACATTTTTTTATTGTTGAAATTATGTATCGATCGATGTGGTACATTTCTAGTTGCGTACACGTGCGAATACCAAATTCATGATCCGTAGTGCAGGCACTGCACTGTGTCACATTATTACTTTTCGGCTTTATTTTGGCTTTGGATACCTACGTGTCCCGGGTTGTATTCCTGCACGGATAAAATATATTATTTGCCTACATTTTGTTGATCACCCTAATTGCGTAACACACTATTAATCACAATTTTGGAAATTCTTGAAAACTACAAAAAACATGTTTATAATTTTTTTTTAACCTTTAGTGTCTTCAAACTAAATAATTATGTATTTCCTAAATGAGTCTACCTACGAACCCCACTTGTTTGGCTAACCCTCCGCCTAAAACCCTGTAGGTAAATTTTTACTAGCTTGCACGTACCTACTGAGACACCACTGGTCAAAGGCAAACCGTTGTAGCACGCTGGCAGACAGACTGACGGTATTATTGAAAGAACTGAAAAGTTCATCGGCTTTGGGTAGGTACTAGACAGTGGCGGGGCAACAACTAAATTTGATGTGGGCAAGACAGATTTCGCGAGGCCCTGTTCTATGGCGACCTGAAGACGGATTTTATAAAATAATAAAAACAAACAAAACAATTAACACTGCCAAGTTTTTATTCATAAAAATACAAATTAAATTAATAAGTATTAAATGAAAAATTACAAATCGTTAATATAAAGGTGGAGATATAGATTTCTTAAAGTGTATCTTAAAAAACATTAGATTTCTTTATTAAAGGAACAGAAATTTCCTGCTTTTAACGTTACTAAATTCCTTAATTATGGTATCGTAATTCAGCCTAGATGCCAAATCTGATTCAATTGATAAAACAGCCAAAGCTGAAAGTCTTTCTTGGCTCATTGTGTTTCTCAAATAATTTTTAATTAATTTTAATTTTGAAAAACTTCTTTCAGCAGAGGCTGTACTTACCGGAATTGTTAATAAAATTCGGATGACAATGTAAATATTTGGGTAAATTTCTTTCAAGCTATTTTCTGTTATGTATGACAGCAGCTGTTTCACGTCTTTAATGAAGTTGGGTAAATTCGGGATCATTGTATTTAATTCTTCATATAATTCAAATGGTTGGAAGTCACTGCTCTCACCCACACGCAGGACGTTATGTAAATCGTTACAGTGTTTTAATATTTGCTCCTGTGGCATATTTTTTAGCGCGCTTAAATCATAGAGAAAACCAAAGTCTTCAAAATGTTGATTTAAAGACGTAAATCTTAATTCCATATTGGTTATTATAGAATCAATCATGGCGTAAAAAAAATCTGTTTGATATCGAATTTTGGGAGACTGTATAGGTTCATCGCTGCTTTCATAATCGAACATCCTTTTCTTTTTGGCTACTCTTTTATTCTTAAACTCTTTTGGCAGGTCATAACAGCTTTGCTCAGTAAATTTCCGAACATCAGACAGGGATTTCTCAAATCCAGTTTCCCGATACTCTTTTATCCATTCACAAAATGTGTGTAAATGTTCAAGAGCAATGCTTAAATGAATTTGTACTGATTGCCATAATTTACTTATTATATTAACACGCAATAATATCTCATACCACACATGTAAAGATACGATAAATTCTAAACTTAACATTTCATTTAGTATTGAATCGCAATCACTGAGAGTGTCTGATTCCTCCGCTTGATTTTTTAAGTTTTTTATGCATTCAATCACTTCATCAAATTGCAATAATACGGCCTTTACTGCTTCGACTCTACTTTCCCATCTTGTGTCTGATAAAGGTTTTATAGTAAGTTTTAGTTTTCCTTTTATAAAATCCCAGCGCTTGCTTGAACTTGAAAATAGCAAATAAATTTTTTGTATGAAACCAAAAAAAGTTTTTGCTACCCTATGGTAGCAAAAACTTTTTATGGTTTCATACAAAAAAATTTTTTTTTTCTTTTTTTTTTTATCTACCAACAGTAGATTCCAACTATGACAGGCTTATTTTGTTTTATTCTCGCTTTAAACATTTTTGAGTCGCGAGGCCCCTTGTACCGCGAGGCCGTAGGCGGTGGCCCACGTCGCCCACGCTTAACGCCGCCTCTGGTACTAGATTCCTAAATTTCAAACTGAAGCAAACAAATGAATGCTAGAGGGACAAAGTTATATCTTTGACTAACATCCAGAAGTTTGAACTTCCGGATGTTAGTCAAAGAGTTTGTTTGTTTGGGAGCCTTGAGTTTGGACACTTTGGACTCAAGGTCTGCCAATGAGCAATGGAGCGCAGCATAGATATTCGTGAAGCGCAGTATACTATAGTTAGGCGTTGATTATAATTATAACGGATCGTGTTTGAAACACAATACTGCGCTCCAAAACAAAGATAGATGACGTGGCTCAAAAGTCTGCTCAACATAAATGGCACTGGGCAGGACATGTCTGCAGCATGCCGGACAAACTGTGGGCCCAAATGAGACAGTGAGGCCAGGTCGCGGCAGACCACGTAAGAGATGGCGGGAAGAGCTGGATATGTTCCGACAAAACTGGAAGGAGGACGCGCGGGCTCGCGAAAGATGGAAGGAGTGGAGGGAGGCCTTTGCCTAACAGTGGGACAGAGCAGACTAGAAAAAGAAAAACCGGCCAAGAGCGTGTCGGGCCACGCTCAGTGTAGGGTTCCGTGGTTTCCCGTCCGTCACAATAAGTGCTCCCACTTATGAGTTTAAAAGTAAAAAATGCTTGCATATACGATTATACTACAAACTTAGTCCAGAAATTATTTTGTACAACTTTTTGTCTTTTTTGTACAAAAACTGTTGTTTCCATCAAGTTCAAAATAATTTTCCTAGAAAGTCCTTATAAAGTTCTACTTTTCAGAATTTTTTCATATTTTCTAAACTTATGGTTCAAAAGTTAGAGGGGGAGGGACACATTGTTTTTTACTTTTGGAGCGATTATTTCCGAAATTATTGACATTATCAAAAAATTATTTTAGTAAACCCCTATTCATTTTTAAATACCTTTCCAACAATATATCACACGTTAGGGTTGAAATTAAAAAAAAAATCACTTCCCACTTTACATATAGGGGGGCTATCCTAATAAAACATTTTTTTCCAATTTTTATTTTACCACTTTGTCGGCGTGATTGATATACATATTGGTACCAAATTTCAGCTTTCTAGTGCTAACGGTCACAGAGATTAAGCGAGGACGGACAGACGGACAGACAGACATGGCGAAACTATAAGGGTTCCTAGTTGACTACGGAACCCTAAAAACATACTAGCTTCTGCCCGCAACTTCGTCTACCGTGAAATTTGTTGTTCCCCGACCCGCATCGCATCGCCTAACCGCGCTAGTGCCTAGGTGCCTACTTCGTTTTCCCTTGAGCGTTCTTTCTGACTTTTTTTCTTTTTTCTCGGCTCCTTAGGGTCCTAGATAGATGATGTTTTATAGGCTAAATAAAGCCTTCTTCAAGAATTGGGCTATCAAATGCAAACACAATTTTACAAATCCGACTGGTAGGTCAGTCTGGAGATTACAAACTTACAAATTTTACATCTATATAATACTAGCAGCGTCCCACGGTTTCACCCGCATAAGTGTCGATCCCGTGGGAATATCGGTTTAAAAACTATTCTATGTCCTTTCCCGGGACTCAAACTATCTAAACAGAACAGTACGTTAGTATTAAAAATTAAAACACGTTTAAATTTCTGTAGGTAGGTAGGTTAGATACCCACCTTATTTCTAGCTTCTATTGCATTTGCGTGGATATCTATCCACATTCGAATGCGACGTTTTGGGAATAAATGTGTACTTAAATTATAAATAACATACCGTACAAGCTATTCCCACTAATACATAGATAATTATGAAGACTGATGATGCCGGGCATTGTGCCCACGTCGTCGATTGCATTGTGCACTCACAATCACAGACACAAGATATTGCTGTTGACAGACATGCACCTAATGTGCAGGTGATACTAGTCAATAGCGATAATTAATATTCGTTATGACAATAATTAAATAATTTCCTAAGCCTTCGGCCCTGGGCCTGAGGCACTTGTAGTTATCTACCACGCTGAAGTGTCGAACATCGAAGCCATTAAGTGGGAAGGTAGGTATAGGAGAGTATTATAATATTATCTGTGGTATCTACTGAATGTTGTAACAATGGGTCAGAGGGTCGTCTTACCTACTTACAACATAACAACATTATGTACATTCATGAATTACCATTATAATAAAAAGAGGAAACCTCACACTTTAGTACCTACCTAGAATCTCTTCACTCTATGTCCCATATGGTGGTAGTCAAAGTTGATGATGCCCTTCCTAAAGCCCCTAAAGGTGGCGGTTCACGCGGCGACAGAGACCGGAGACGCAAGCAAATCAAAGGCAGGAGACCGAGAGACGATAATCTTGGCCTCCGCTGGTGTACCTACCTACTGTTGGCCGAGACCAAAAACCAAAGACTGTTCAAACAGTACCTAAACAATATTTTCGATTCAGTCGTTCGAGTCATTTGTACCATGGTTGAAAGTTATTAATGTACTACATTGTAATGGAAAGTCAAGTTTTTAGTGGAGGAAGTAGACGATGATTTGCATTTTATATTAATAATAAAAGAGTACCTAAACAAAGTTTGCCTAACAAGGAATTATATATAATGTATATACAACCAGAGGCCAACAAGGATCGTTTTCACGACTGGTAAAGAACCATTATTAACGTTAGCGAACGGGTGCACATACAAAACCTAAAGACCAGTAGGTACCGGTTTCAGTCTCCGGTCTTTGCCGCCGCGCAAACCGCCACCTTTAGAATGTTCAATGTGTGTTGAAGTTAGAGATGTTGCCTATCCTCTTTCATCAGGTGCGACACGCGATAAAATCGCGCGCTACACAAAGGCTCCGCAAGTCGCGCAACGAGCGGTGCCTTTGTGTCGTGCGCGATTATATCGCGTGTCGCGCCTGTTTGTTGTTGTTTGTGCCTTTATCCTATCATAGTATTTTTTGCCTGTTTGGATGCTTACATATTAAAAAGTAAAAGATTCACCTTACTGTCTGTATCTAGTCGCAGAATTAATTAATGAGTCAAGTCGAGTCGAGTCAGTTCATTATCTGTTTCAAAAGATGTGTTTCACAAAATTGGCCATTTTTTTATTGCGTTGACTTAGATGCTTGTGTTTTTAAGAGCTCCAAGGGACTGTTACAGTGTACACCTACGTACAAGATATTAATTTCAACTTGATACCTCCACGCTGTATTTGATATTAATTTCAACTTGATACCTCCACGCGTTGCTGAGAAAAAGGGTCTTGACAGGCAGACAGACGGGCAAACCGATAACGAAGTTTTATATAAAAGGGTTCTGTTTTTTCCTTTACGGAAACGAAACGTACGGAACGCTAAGATGCAGTGCAGATATAGGGACCTACTTACGTAATAATTATGTAGGTAGGTACCTACATACTAGGTACGTAATATTTCCGTTGCATAATACCTAACCTAGGTACTGGTACCTAATCAAACCTTATCTTACTTACTTACCTCCCCGACTCACACAAAAGCCTCTAAAAACTAAAATACTTAATAATTGATATTGGCCCTTTAAGTTTAATATAAGTTGTAGGAAATATTTCATCCTCGCGTTGGCGGACGGCTAGTGACAATTGGATAAGTTAACAGCAGCTATGTTTTCTACAATAGCGTACACTCATTATTGCTTTGCTCTTTATGAAAATGTCTATCTAATGACATATATATTTGGTTGTTACAGGTCGTCGGGACCATTTTGTTTGGTCCTTTATTTCTCGTTCCTAATCCATCATCAGCCCCTGGTCACCATCTATCTATTACCTATTCATTGAGCCCAAACACGATACCTCTGCTGTAAGTTAAGGGAGTTGGGTATCCTGCAAATTCCAGGTGATGCTGCAGCAGCAGTTCAAGGTTACTATGTTCTTCTATTATCATTTAAGTACTTAGCGAAATGCCAAACTTCGACTCAATCAGACCTGTGAAAGATGCACACATCAATTTCATCAACTAGAAAAGAGCTAATAATCTTCAAACGGCTGAACCGATTTTCTTGAAACATAGCTAAGAATACTCTCGCTCAAGTCACTTTTCCACCAAAAAAATATAAATAATCAAAATCGGTTCAGCCGCTTGGGAGCTACGATGGCACAGACAGACACACAGATACACACGTCAAACTTATAACACCCCTGTTTTTGTCGGGGGTTAAAAAGGAGGACGTTATGCATTCACCAGTTTTTTTCATGTACTCATCTATCCAACATTTCTGTGATTACTGGGCCGATTTACGGCATTCCCAGTGTTCCCATAAAATTTTTGTTAACTTTGCTTTGCTTTATTTGAGTTAACTTAGTAGGTACGCATTTGATCAACTTGTGACTTGGTTATGATGATGTTTTAAAATTTCCTGCCACTGTTGTTTACAGAGCAAGTAGTCGTAAGTTTACGAATTTCTGTAGCAAAGATTAATTTGTGAAAATATTTCTTATTTAGGTACTTATTCGATCTTTTTGTACCTACCAACTTGCGGCGACTATTATTAAAACGCACCTATTAAAACAGTACAATATCTGCGATCCCTTACGCAATCTGAAGTCTTAAAACGCATTGCACCGGCTGAGGCTATCGACCTTCCCACAGTTACTTGAAATAACTGTTAAGTTGCTGGAAATAACTCGGTGTTAAGCAGTGAGCAGGGCAACCGGTGGCTCAGGCCAGTCGCGCATGACCACGGGACTCGATCGCTATTCCTACTTCATCGCCCACTCGCGTACTTATTATAATAGCAAAAATGTGTAAATTAATAGCCCTCGCCATGACTTTGTGCTCTGTTTTAGTTGGAACAACAAATTGTACTTCAAGTTTTGATCAGAGACAAACGGGAGATTTAAATGTGCAAATTGGTTTAAAGAACATAAACATCATTGCTTTACTTAAAGGAGGAAAAGAAGAATATGTGGTATGTATCTACATAAATGAAAAAAGTTAATTGGTGTAGGTCCCGTTAACTATGGGTACGAGCCACGAATTTTTATCACCAGAGTTATGCCTACCTATGTTGATATTATTTGTATATTCGTACGAGTTGCCTTTATCTTTACGTATTACGGCAACAGTTCATTTCTATGCAGCTATATTTTTTTTTAATTTTGCAGGATTATGATTACGCATACGATTACTCAGAAATGACGATAAAACCGCCGAACGGTACAACTCCAAAACCGTTAAACGCAACAAACACAACTATAAACAATGAGACGCAACACAATGCGACTACTTCTACACCACTATTACTAGAGCAGGCTACAGAAGTCATAAGAAGTAGCACTGCTGTTGCTGTAGAAGTAACAGAAGTGTCTGTGAATCAGACTGCTAACAATTATGTTGTTACTACACTTCAGACGGCAGCGGACGCTCCGACAACAATACCATCTCCACATTCTTCAAATAACGCAAATGCCACTGCATCAATAGCTCTACCAATAACAAATAAATGCAGAAGAGGATTTGCTCAGAATAATGAAGGAAAATGTGAATATAAGGTTCATGGGACATCGAACGCGTAAGTTGAAAATTAATATTGTAGTTGAGGTTTTCCTCTGATATTCTAAACACAAAACAAAACCATTAAAACTCCGTTTTCAGTCCTGTTGTTATCGGATATACCCGCCGCCCGCCGCGCCGCCGCCCGCCTCGTCTGTACCCGCTAATATCGCTGATCGTATGCTGTTATTTAAAATAATGGCTTTGTTAGCATAACAGTTTTAGGGAAAAATTGAGAGATGTTGAGTTGGCAACCACAACTATACCCAGATAATTAGGTATGCTGCTTTGCATATTAAATACTGGGGGCCTAAAAGGGCCACTTTGGCGATTCATAAAAGGATAACATTATAAATCGTAAAGGACAGTTAACTGTTGAGTCAATGGAATGAAATCCCATTGATGCAAGGATTTTTCAGTTATTTTTTCTTGTCTGTGATAAAATACTAATCAATCCAATCCCTATCTCTTTGATTATACCTACGTAGTGCAGCGAAAAAAAGAAAAACACGGACTGTCTTCGCCATATTTTGATTCATAACGTTATCCTTTTACGATTCTGCCGAAGTGGCCTTTTTAGGCCCCCTGGTATTGGGAAAATAAAGGGTAACAAAATCCTTAGAGACTAGATACTTGTTTTAATAGTAGGTACCTAAATGGTGGTGCCTAAATGCATGAACAGACTAAAGTACCTACCTAGGGCAAGCAGGTAGTTACTGACGGTCAATGCCAGTGTTATTGAGTTTATCTGCAAGAATTAAAAAAAATGAGTGTACCTAATAATATATTTTTAATAATATCACCGGCACTGATGAAATGTGGATTTACGTGCTGGGACTAAACTCTCCCTAATCCTGTAATAATTTCTTAGTGTTTTCTGATCACAAGCTGTGAATGAATGAATATTTCTAACGTTAAAAAAATATTTTCTTTCAGATTACGCAGAATTGTAAAACTTGCTCAAAAAATCAAAATAGGCAGAGAGTATGGAGGATCATAAAACCGTTTGGAGATAATTTACAAGAAATAAACATCTGCCATGTCCACTAGTGAATTGTTGATGCAAGAATTAGAGGACTAATATATGTACTAACATTCCTGCACTCTAAAAATCAATGGTGCATTTTTTACTAGAACAGGCATGCAAGTCTGTCTGAAATAAATTAGTTTTAATTTGTGTTTGAGGTGTATTATTTTTCATGTAATTAGTGCCTACAGACCCTTACACGAGGTTGTTAAAATTATTATTGTAAAGGTGTTTTGAACAGTATGTATTTAAAAAGGTGGGCTGGTACATATTTCAAGTGATTTTCGAAATAAAGTAGGTACATAATAATTGAAGATAATTTATTTAGTGTTTGAGGTCTTGGGATAGTAAATATGGAAGAAATAAGGTGGTTGTGAAACATGAAGAAAAAGATGTATTTTAAAATAAACTCAAGTTATTTATTTACATAAAGTGCATCTGATTAGCACATAATGTGTGCGCATAGTGTAGAATTTAATTAATATTTCAACATGGGACGGGCACTATTAATTTTGCATTTGTTGGCTTTGTACTATCACCATTGAGCTTTGATATTAAGTGCTTGAAAGTAATGTCAATATGATTTATTTAAGTAAAACGTTGTTACCCACAATAAATTAAAACATACTAAACAGCATACAATCACACGAAAATAATAAAGGAAGTATAATCAAGCATTGATTATAGCTTACAGAGGCAGAATAAAAGTGGAATGAAAGCACCTATAGTTATGAACACTGGGACTAGCACAGAGCTCTCGTCCATAGAATATGGGTCTGGCTGTTTGGGCCCACTGGCACGCCGAGACTTAGAACTCTTCTCTTCAACCTCATCTCTAGGTTCTTCTGTTTCATTTTCTGGCCACACCAATGGAGGCAGTTTAGGCACTTCATCAATAGTGCCTCTCATTACATATAAAGCATTGATTTTAGGATTGTCTCTGTAACCTTTAATGAATTCTACCTTTATTTTACCACCTCTTATATCAGATTCTTCCTCATTGTAATATAGTTTTCCATTTTTGATTGAATAAGGTATATACTCATCATGGGCAACACCACGGCTTACTTTGTCAAAAATGTCCAAGTCAGCAACGATGGTGTGGTCTCCATTTAAAACTACATCAAACACTTTCATGTTAGGTGCATTGAAGTACACTTCACTGAACTTCAACACTAAAACGTAGTCGCCGTCCCTGTTGGCCGGGATGTCGTAGCCGAACGTGCTGTGGTGGTATCTCTCAGTTTGATACAGTATTTCATCTTTTGGGTTCACTCTTCCGATCATAACCAGTTGTTTACCATAATCAGAAGCGGTACCGATTCTTCCTTGTAATGGATCCTTCTCATAATGTATGCCATAAATATCAGTATGGGCTGGTCCGCCGGCGTTTATCGCGTAAATTATTTCACCTAAGCCGGTAGCAGTTTTTAAAACAGAAATTAATGAAACAACGCTAAAAAATATCAACTGACACATTTTGTATGACGAAGACTATCCTCGTTCGAGATTAAGAATGTTTAATCACTTGTGTCACAAGATATCAAAATGTTACTTGTATTACTGAGGTAATTGATACATTATTAATTTATTGTAACTTTCCTTTTGCAAGTGAAAATTGACACAGTAACCAACAGCCGGCAATCGGCAAACCAAACCATGCCATGCTATTGCCATTTACCAAATTGTAATTCTTGTAAATCGATTTTTTTATTGTTTGTAGCGAATGGAAGCCAAGTTATTTGAGCCACAACAATATTATATAGCTTTATGAATTCATGAGTCGACAGCGACAGTAGCGCCACCCTGAATAATGGTGGATGGAACATGGGTGTTAGCCACTGACTAGTGGTGTTAGCGTAGCGTGGTTAGGGATGATCTATCTCACGAAGTCCGCTCAGCCTTAGTTGTAGTATAGTGACGTGTCCCGATAATATGCGTAGGTATTTGTGTGCGTGAACTAGGTATCGTTAGCAACAAAAACCTAACGTGGATTTAATTATTTATTTTTATTTGAAGAACGAAAATAATTGTTTAAAATGTATTATTACAAAGAGAAAAATAATAAAGTAAGGCAATAAGAAACAAAATAAATTAAATATGTACGGACGCCAGCACATTAACCTACCACAATCTGTCAGATTTCTTTAATAGATTTTCAACTTTATCACTACATCATAAGGTTCAAATTTGATTGGGAAAATCTGACAGATTGTGGTAGGTTGATGTGCTGGCGTCTGTACATAGTCGCTGTCGTCGGAATCATCTTTTATTATTTTATCAACCTTTAGGTACTGTCCCACAGCTGGGCAAAGGCCAAATCCTTTCAGGAAGTCTTTTCTCGGGTAACCTCGAACTAGCCCTCGCGGTACTCGTCTAGGCCATCTCGCCATCTCATTCTGGGGCGGCCTCGGCGGCGGCGCCGTCCATCTTCAGGCACTCATTGTGTGGAGACTTCCATACTCACGCCCACAACACCACCCCACCACCACTCCCACTACTTCTCAGCAGTCATTCCTACTGGATACTGGATGTATGCCCGTTTTGGAACGCAGCGTTGTGTTCCGAATCCCGTGCTGTCTTGTGAGCGACCACAAGGCCAATTCGGTATGTAAAATATTTTTCAGGTATTTTTTTATATTTTTATTTCGTAAAACATTTAATTTTAAGACACTAATTTTAAGCGTTTTTTTTCCAGCTACAGTTTTTTTTAAATTATTTTTTAAAGTATTATTCGTGATGACGTCATTTCGTAGTCTGAATAGCTATAAGTCTTTGCCACGTTTTCAGTACATACAAAAAACACTAATAGATAACTTCAAACTTGACATTGTCAACAGTTGACACTTGACAGACTATACGATTTTTTATTTTGTTGTGAAATGTGAATACTGTGATCGTGAACTTTTTGTTTGAGTTACTTTTCCTACGACCTACGATCTTTAGCAAATTTAATTTCTGTCCATTATACGTGCTGCGGATCAACTAGCATTGACACTGACGTTAAGAGTGTATGACATACTAACAACAGCTTTTTTTTTAAATTTATCTTGAAAAACACGAAGGAAGTAGTCTGTTCAGACTACGTTTTGACGTCATTTAGAGGTCAAATGAAAGTCAAATGGTTACAAGGATTATTGTGAAAATAAACACAATCCTGTGATATAGAGAGCTAAAAATAGAAAAATAAGGCTTAAGACTCTAAAATCTCCAAATGGTTTTCGAATTAGCGTAGGTAAATTTTTACTTTACATACCGAATTCTCGTAATTTAAAACGTTCAAAATCTAGCAGTTTCATCTCGGCGAAAAACGATTGTAAATGAAAAATGTAGGGAAATTAAATGTGTTTTTGACAAATTGAGACTGAAATCCGACTGTGAACGGTCTTAAAATTACGAGAATTGCTCTTCAGGTCACCGTAGGTAAGGACGGAATCATCGTGCAAATTAATTAATGCGAAGCGCTAAGGTAGCCCGCGAAATTCAAATTTTCTTACGTTTTTTGCAATCTGCTGGTCAGTATTAAATTGTACGTCGACCAACATATGATTCGCGGCCGTAAGAAATATGTAAATAGTAATGTATTTACAGAATCTAAATCATTAGAATCAGTAATACAATTTGTTAGGTTAGTATAATCCCAAAAGGTCAAGATTTCATGAAATAGTCATTCTGTGGGATTACTTGGTCTTACAGCGTTGTGTTGATAACTTTAATGATTATAATTCTGTAAATACATATTTGTTACGGCCGCGAATCATATATTAATCAACGTACAAATTAATACTGACCAGCAAATTACAAAAAACGTAAAAAATATTGAATTTCGCGGGCTACCCTGGCGCTTTGGCCTTAAATTTAATAATATATAGAAAGAAATTGCCAAAAGCCTAGTATTCTAAAAAAGTAATAAGAAATAAACAAAAATTTTAAATGTCTGTTCTATGTAGCGCTAAGGTAGCCCGCGAAATTCAATTTTTTTACGATTTTTGCATCCAACTTTTAATTAGCTGCAGTAAAATGACACTTCTTTTTTTTTCCTTTGGTTTCGCACGGTTTTAATGACACTTTTTAATAACTCATTTCGGACTGAGTTTAGAGATAGTGTCAAATATGTTTCGTTTGTTACACTATTCTGTACTAGAAAAAACAAAGATTTAGTTGATGACCGAGAAAAAACAAAAAGACGCTAATTTCAGTCGAAGTATGTCATTTTACTGTCATTTTACTGCAGCTAATTAAAAGTCCGACTATAAGGTGTACGTTGATTAAAATATAATTCGTTTAAGGGACCGATTAAGTTGAAATTTGGTACACATAAGAATCTCTGTGACCCAAACACAGACGTATAACGTAAATAAATGACTCTTGAACATGGGGGTCATTTTTGGGAGCAATTAGAAAAAAAAAAGTTTCGTAATCTGTACCGTGTGACATATTGAATGAAAGGGCTAACTGTGAGGATTTCAAATATATGTATATTTTTTTATAATTTTAAAATAAATTGTATTAAAGTTATTTAAGAAAATAGACGAAAAATGACCATTCCCCCCTTATCTCCGAAACTACTAAGCCTTAAATTTCGAAAAAGATACAGCAAATAGTTCTATACTTATAGATTACAGGAAAATCTATAAGAACTCTGTGGTCTTAAAACAACGTGGTAAATCTCTCAATATTGTGCGTACAAACTTACATTTTCAGTTGGAATGTATGGGAGAACACGTTTTTCAATTACAACGATAAGTTTTTTTTAGTTAACACAAACAAATATGGGTCCGTTTAAAAAAAAAACATGGTAGATAAAACATTCATCGTACGAAACCCTCTCCACGCGAGTTCAACTCGCACTTGACCGGTTTTTAAATAAGTATGATTGACGTGTAAAAGATTTAGTAAAACCTACTTACAGAAATAAAATTATTTATTATGTACTCGTACATGACATAAAATTTACATTTTCATAGCTTAGTAGTGATGTAGGGAGTTAGTAAAGAAGCTTGTCTAGAGAGGTTCTATCTAATCTAGGTATTATCACCATGCCATATTTCAAAAACTAGTCAGGGACACGCGCAGTTTTTAGGGTTCTGTAGCCAAGTGGCAAAAACGGAACCCTTAAAATTCCGTAATGTCCACCTGACCGTCTGTCCGGATGACACAGTCATTTCATTCGGCTAATAGCAATAGTAGGTATAGGAAAAATAAACGTAGCGGTTCTAATCGACTTTTGTCGCAGACGCTGATCGTATCAACGCGGGGGCGATCATTATGGCAAATTGCCAAATTGGTAATGCTTGGTCCAGGCTTATTATGTCCGACAGTTTTTCAGTCCCGCAGCAATTAGGTAATAAAAAAAAGTTTAACACTAAAATCCAACTGCGACAAAAACGCCAGTTGGTACAAACAACACATCGTGACAAAATAACATCGATTTACGTATAGCCAGGTCCTTACTAAATGTGTCATGTAATGTAATCTATATCTCTACATAATATTATTTAGATAGATAAGTATACCTATGCTATATGTATTTATTGTATAGGTATGTAACTGGTATAGGTACCACAGAGTGAATATGCCAATCAAAACCATGATAGATGTTCACTGACCTGTATTATAAACTTGTGTGATAGAGGTCAGTGTAGATGTGTAATTATAGCTCTGGACAGATATATGCAGTTGCAGACGTTGCGGATTTGCGGTGTCCAAGCCAACAATCTATTGTAGTGTTATATGCACGAGTAGGTAGCTCACTTACTGGTTTGGGTTTCGCACCTAACTAGTAAATACATCTTGAGCTTGATACTATTTCGATATATTGACTTTCAAAGTTTTTTATTTTGTTAGGGAAAACAAAGAATTGTACGAGTATATTACACAATTGTTTACAATTGTACATCTAAGATTACAAAATACATTGGAAGTGGGTAAATGTACAATCCACGAAGTTTCCACAGATTACTTAGGTTAAGCAGAAGAAGACAGGTAGCGAAAAAAGTGGATGTACTTCTCTCAAACTAAAACGTACTTGATGTAATTATTACGAAAACAAACAAAAAGAAAAGACACTATACATCACGCAAAAGCAGACTATTCACTAAATATTACCTCAATCTAAAACTATTAGTATAATATAAACTACTAGCTGCGCCCCGCGGTTTCACCCGCATAAGTTTCGATTCTGTGGGAATATCGGGATAAAAACTATCCAATGTCCTTTACCGGGACTCAAACTATCTCTATACCAAATTTCATCTAAATCGGTTCAGCGGTTTAAGCGTGAAGAGGTAACAGACAGACACACTTTCGCATAATATAATATTACTAGCTGCGCCCCACGGTTTCACCCGCGTAAATGTCGGTCCCGTGGAAATATCGGGATAAAAAGTAGCCTATATGTTAATCCAAGGTGTCAGCTACCTCCATACAAAATTTTATCAAAATTGATGTAGCCGTTTGAGCGTGAAGATGTAACAAACATATAAACACACACACTCACAAACTTTCGCCTTTATAATATTATTGTGTGTGGATAAGTAGGTAGAACTTACAGTTTTTGATGAAAATCTATTGACCTTCATAACATTAGATTACAAAAGTTAACACAGTATTACTTTCCATGTTCAGTAATGTGTTTTCGAATATTGTGGGAGATTAGTATTATTTATTAGGCAAATTATTAATGGTTTCGACTTTTCGAAAGCTCGCACTCAGAAAAAATTTCTATAACGTAGGTACTCTCGACAGGATTTGATAAATGTTTAGTGGATGGTACTGGTGACTGTGCTAGATGATAAGTTACAAATTCACGGTAGGTAGGACTTAGAAATGTAAAAAATATTATAAGACAAACTGTACAATTTTACCAGTGCCGTCAAAGTTAAATTCAAAGTTAAATATTTTTTTTCTTTTTCCTATTTGGCAAATGAGCCGATGTCGACTATTCTGCCAGCGTCAAGTAGTGACAGCACCACAGCAAGATGATCCGTCGAACGTTGATTTCAAATAGGCACATTAAAGGCACTTTCGAACGTCAAAAATTACAATAAAATAGAATTGATTCTAGTCGCCCCTTTCAAAAGGTAATGGTAAAGGTAATAATGTTCGTATGGTGAAGAATGGGCAAGAAACTCCACCGTTACTTTTTTTAAATGTTTTACAAGGTTTTGTATACATTAATTATATCATATTACCTATGTGAAGACGATGCACCTAGAATAAAATTAGTCTACTACAAAAGGTAAAAAGAATTAAAAATAAAGCAATGACAGGTAAATCAATTATGTGATAGACACGGTGCACACATATTTACAAATATTGTAAAAGTAGATGATTTTCCTAGAATTTTAACAAGACGTGTGTGAGTTACTGTAGTCCCAGAATGTAAAAATCAATGCCATAATTGGAGTTTTTGGCGGGATTTCTTCGAGTGAAGTCTATTTGGCTGTTTTAATTATTCGCAAATTGATCCCTAGTGGATATTGTGATGTAAAATTGGTGTAGTTTTGTATCTCAAGTGTCTGCGCAACTGGACAATATGTGTAATCATTGAAACAGACGCGATCCCGGTAAAATGGAGCTGAGAATTTTATTGTACTTAGTTTTGGCTACCTCAGCGAAGTTTACCGGGAAACTTGATTCGATACATTTGCTGCCAAATACTCCTAATACATTAGAATGTGTACACCCATATTCTAATGTCATGTTAGACTCAAGAAAAATGAAACAAAGACGTGGCTAAAAGGTCTTAGCAACCAGGCCATAAAACTAATTTATTTAAAAAAAAAATGCCATAGTTTTTTAAAAAATAGAACCTGCCGTGTACGTGCCGTCTGCACGTCAGTCAGTGGTTGGGTAATAGCAGTAATAAGAGCAGTGGTGGCCCAGTGGTATCGGCCGCGAGTTAAGAGTTGCAGGTCGTGATTTCGTACCCAGCCAGGCATTTTACAATGTGAATTTAATTTCATCACCACTGCTCTAAAAACGGTGAAGGAAAACATTGTGAGGAAACCATGTCCTAGAAACAAAAATTCGTAGACATGATATCTACCAATAAGCACTGGGCCCGCGTGGTAGATTACCTATAGCTCACTCCCTCTCACAGAGAGGAGGCCTGGGGTCCCAGCAGTGGGGAACAGTATAGGCTAAATATGTAGTGTTAAAAACAACATAGGTACGCATAAACAATTTCAATAGAAAAATAAGTCTTTATTATTCTATTGAGATTGCGTACTAAATACCATTACCGACGTGCGGTCGACTGTACATTCTTATTTTACAAGTGCAGCTTTTACTTTTACGCGCATTTAGCAATTGCTTGGTTTAGATGCTTTTAGGCGTCCGTAAATGTCCCTCGGGCGAAGAGTGCTCACGAGCACCGCGAGGATTTTGGGGTTGTTGCCTCTGATCAAAGAGTATAGTAATGCCTCTGATGTACGTGCTATAGTAGTCGTAAAGGAGGTCCAAATGGGCGCTCCCGTTTTTCACTTCAGTTTTTTAATCTTAATTATTGAGCTACTTACTTACCTATATGAAATACTGCAATACATAGAATAGGTAATTTGCATAAAAAGTATCGATATGTCAAAGTAGCAGCAGCGGTGCGTAATCGACTTATTATATACCCCGTACCGCTACGTGCTGAGGTTACCCGCAGTGTACATAGGTACTCGTAAATATGGTTATTCGGCTATTTCGACTCCTCGTTAGATGTGTTCTGAAATCATAACCTTATCCACGCCATGAGGCTTTCCTCACAAAAAAGGTGTACCTACATACTTAGGTAAGAATGACATTGGAATAATATCTGTACTTACCACATGATGTCCGTAATATGACCAAATTTTGTAGTAGAATTTACCGAACTTATAAAATTATAATTAACATCGTACGTAATAATCGTTCTTCAGACCGTAATTCGGCTATGGCGACCAATCTTAACGGAGACAAGCTTTCGGCGCGGGAGATATTATAGTGCACAAGTAAGTGCAGACCAGACACAAGTGCACTCTCTCTTCCCTCACTCTTAATATCCGACATACTCGTACCATGTAGGTAAAGCTACATTCTTACAAATGAATAAATTCTGATTCTGAAGAGTTTTTTAGCAATATCGCTGTCGCTTTGCTTCAAGACCTAGCCATGAGTTTCAGTTGTCCAACTTGTTACATTGCTTGGAGCTCCACTAATTTTGAAAGCATGTACTTATTCGGTTTATCTCCACCATTTTGGAAGTTTCTGGTGGTTTGGGATAGACTAGGGATAATCTGAGTGTGGAGTAAGTTACGATCCTGATTATTTTAATACTTTTTCGATAGGTTGATGGTACATACTCGAGATTTTTAAAACGAGAACAGCATTTATTTTAGTTATGGTAGGCGTAAACGTGTTTCACTCATTTTCAATTAGCTACCGAGCATCAACTTCTTCAAGATTCCCTAAACATAAATTAAATATCGATAAGCGAATCACACTAATATTATAAAGGCAAAAGTTTGTGAGTTCGTGTGTGTGTTTATATGTTTGTTACATTAAGCTCAAACGGCTGGACCAATTTTGATAACATTTTGTATGGAGGTAGCTGACACCCTGGATTAACATATAGGCTACTTTTTATCCCGATATTCCTACGGGTTCGACACTTATGCGGGTGAAACCGCGGGGCGCAGCTAGTTCATCCATAAAGTTGATTATCCACCTTTAGTATCAATTACGCGGCTTCTTTCATTGGTCGCTTAGTGATAGTGTTTCATTGTTTACCATCAGTTCCAGTACCTACCTACACCTACCTGCTAACTACAAAGCCTATTGATATCGTCGGGAAATTAAGAACGTAATACAATAGAAAAAATTGTATTTACTCTGGTAATACGGCTTAATGTAATATGTTATTGTACAAAAATACAGATCAAGGTGAACACGTTACTAAGGTGTAGATAGATATACGTAGAATCATAACATCACACACCCCCTTCATAGGAGGGTATAAATATTGGCAGTATGAAACCAATCGCTTTTTTGGTTAAGTGATTGCGCAGCTGCTATGCGTGACAATCGATTCTTTTACTGCAGTTTTTTCGGGTTTTTCTTTTAGGTCATACAAACAAACATCTCTGAACATGTTGACACAATTTGGAACCGCTAGGTATCTACTACCTAGAATCTAGAATTCATGATGAATTCTACATCTTGAATCGAACTTGTTTCTTATAAAACACACACCATATACTTAATTTGCTGGAAAATTGCCTTAAACTTATTTTAATGGTCCTTTTCTTCAGAGGAAGATTTTGGAATAATAAAGTGCATTACATTTTGATGGACGTAATACTTCTAAAAGATTTTAGGTCAGCGTAATGCGGCTTGTGAGTCAAAGAAACTTACCCTGCTTTGTTTGATATAAGTAATTCGCAAATGGGGAACCCAATAACTTGGAGTTTCGATCAAAGTAACAAAGGGCAGTCAGTTACAAAGAATTGAAGGCAGAAACAGGGTTCTTTCGAGTTCCGAAAGAAATAGTAATTTAGAGCGGTAGGAAATGTGGAGCCAAGTTTGAGGAAATTATAGGTCGGGCTCAATTGTTATTTATGTAATGCCAAAAAGTTACCCAGCATAGAAACATTTTTTTAATATTTCTATGGTACCCAGACAAGAAAGAAGGCCCTGACAATACTTTTCATTTTATAAATAGAACATGAAAATAAGTGAATCATTCTCCGATTAATACTAAAAGCTTCGTTGTGGATGAATATTAAAAGTGTGTAGAAAATTGTTACGGTGGTTTTTAAAGGATTTGCAAATCATGGAGAAACTCACTGACAACGCAGATACAACGGGAACAATCTTGAGTTATCCGCTTCAAGGTTG
Source organism: Luperina testacea (assembly GCA_927399505.1). NCBI lineage: Eukaryota > Metazoa > Arthropoda > Insecta > Lepidoptera > Noctuidae > Luperina > Luperina testacea. The sequence continues at coordinate 12,790,224 of OV656758.1, forward strand.
GGGCGAGGCTGGTTTTGATAAATTATTGAAGCTTTTTGTGACTTGACCATAGTTATGCGGATTACGGTCGGAGGCCCCGCGAAGAGCGACGCGACCGGAGCGCAAAGTAGACCAAAGTCCGAATCTAACAATGGGATTATGTCTACCCATGAAAGCCTGACAACAATAAAATTAATTCCGGAGTTCTATTTTTCAACAATTTTTCTTGTATCTATATGACCGGCGTGCGTGTACGAGTATGACCAGATGTATGAACGTAGATAAACAAAGCAAAAGGAGAATGTCAGGTCCTAGGGGGTAGGCAGAAACTACGATACGCGACCTCTTCTGTATTTTTATGGGAAGAAGGCGTAACCCATGAAACCGTCATCCTCTCAGGCGAAGCCGCGGGCAGTACTTAGCTAGTCAAATACTAAAGCAATGCATCGCGGTAATGAACTTCGCAACTATGATTAATGAGTGAGTTAATGTACCCTGTATTTAATTTGTTTAGCATTATACAGCTTTTGCTTACAAGAAAGCAAAAGGCATTTGCTGAATTTTGTATTTGTCTTGAGTTTTTACTTAAGTCTATCAAGGGCATTCGGCATTCCCATTGTGCAAACCTTTTTTGTTACTCGTATTTCTGTAATAGCAGATTTCCCTGCGGATCCTCATTAAGATTCCTCTCTGTGAAATATTTCATATTTAGGTATATGAAGAACGAATTTCTTGGAAATGTTTGCAAACAAAAATATTTTTATAGGAACGGCGAACTTTAAACTTCTTATAATTTCAAAACATAACATGGTAAGTATGTACTTTATCAGCTTAATTTAATGCCTACGTTCCTTTTCATAAAGGTACTTATAGTTAACATAAAAATGAGTATGTTTTAACCCCTAAAGGTTATTTTAATTCTGCTCACAGTCACAACAGAACGTTGTTTTGAAATTCCTGCGGCAAACGGATATCAATTATGCGAAACACTAGGAACATTTTTAGGGTAAAAATTTAAAACCAAAAATCTATTGATGAAAATAATTTGAAAACCTTTTACGTTGAAGGAAGCATGACAATAAAAGGTGGATACTGATACCGCAGAACCATTCGGCTTGGTAATCTAGAAGGGAATTTTAAGGATGCATTATTATTTATTACTTCCTCGATAGCGTAGGTAGTCGTCGCAAGCGCTACTGCTGAGCTGGCGTGGCGCCTTATTATGACCGTCGATTCCAGTGTAAGAGAGAGACGGAGCTATACATGACGATAGCACGATCCCTTTTTCGGACTGGAATCATGATGGCGTTAATACTTTGTAATACGGCCTCAGGTCCTAGGTTTGAATCTTAGGTCGGGCAAAATGTTATTGAGTATTATCAGAATTTTTTTTTCTGAAATTTTTTTTTTTCTGAATTTGTTTTACAGTTGCAGCCCGGAGATACTGCATTTGTGCCCGGTTGATAGCAACAGGCTCGTCTCCTATCACATGAGGTTTAAACATAACTGACGTATGTGGGGTACGAAAGGTATAGGTTCAACCCTTTGGGGAAACAATGTTGTTCACTATGAACACAACAAAATAAAGAATAGAATAGAATAGAATACTCTTTATTATGTACACCATATAAATTACAGATATAAATATAGAAACTGTACAAAGGGTGACACAATGGGCGGTCATATCGCTAAGAGTGATCTTTAAAAGACAACCTTTGGATAGATTTAAAAAGGGGAACAACGACAAATACTGTAGGTTGTCCATGGTGTACCATTTACATAATACAATAAATAAATACATAAAGTATATAAAATAATGAATAATAAATAATCTAGGGATGCCGCGATACGCCTTTTTGCCGATACGATACCGATACCGATACTCTTATAAAAATATCGGCGATACCGATACCGATACCGATACGCTTACTGAATTCAAAAAGGAAGGTAGATTAAATAAAACACAATTAATTAATAGTTTTAGTAATCAAAATTAACATTTATAAGATTTTTATGGAATTAGAAATCTTATTTGCATGGAAAGATACTACGCGCAACAACATTCAACCTAACGAAATAGGATAGATGTGCGAGTGCGAGGCCAAAGCGGGCGGGCGAAACAAAACACTGAATAAAGCGCGGGGTTTCCCCGAGCAAAGTTAGTTCGTGCCTCGTTTGCAACGAAATAGACGGGACAACACGCGCGTTTACATTACATTTTTAAAGCGTAAAAGTATCGTTGCATCGGCCATAAAAATATCGCCGATACCGATATATCGGCAAACCTGAAGTATCGCCGATATATCGGTATCGGTATCGGTATCGGATGCATCCCTAAAATAATCTAAATAAATATATACCTACATAGTATAATAATAAATATGAAACAGGAGCAAAGAAAATATAATGATGATGTTTAAGGAGAGAGGAAGTGCTGTGATTTCATCAATAAAATAACATTGTGTAAAACTGTAAGTAAAGGGTTTCTTTTGAATTAATTGGGTACCTATTAGATTGATTTTGATTTGATTTGATTTTTATTTAATATATTTCAGTTATTTAATTTTAGTTATAATAGTATTATTGTGGCATGTATTTTAATCTTTGGTTACTAACATAATTTTTATGTAATAAGTACCTATACTAACATAAATATGGATCACTGTGTCTGAATTAAATAAATAATAATAATTAATTAGGCCGTTAATAGTGTGACCAAAAATTTAATAAATAGACTCGAAGGAATTCTTGAAACCGATATTCATTGTACACATAAAGTATGACCACACGTAATCATGAATGTGTGTGTGTTGTGACCGAAAACATTCAACTATATACAGATATACCTAGTTGAATGTTTTTGGTCACAACACATTCAACTAAAGCGACTTCGTTTGATACTATGTAGGTACAGAACTACATAGTATCAAACAAAGTCAATTTTCATGTTTGTCTGTATGACCGCTTATATCTTCTAAACTGCACAAAGGCTTTTTATGTGGTTTTCACCATCATTTAGATCATTTCGTCCGGAAGGTCTATCTGTGTGTTGTAGGTATAATAAGTATCTTTCTATTTAGATTAGATATAGCACAGTCCAGCACAGACATCTTGATGTTTTGACATGTCGCCATAGAACCCGTACGAAGCAGGGGCGGGGCGCTAGTATATTAAAAATAAGCAGAAGATTTACAAAAGAAAAAAATAAGTTTACGTAATGGTAAGTAAGTACATTAAATAAATCTAAATCTAACAAAAAAATATTTATTTGTTAGATTTAGATAAAGACTATACACTTACTTACTTGTTTTAAGTACCTACATATTTGTTGGCTGATTTTCTATGCCATTAGACATACACACATTCACATCGATGCTGTGAATGCAATCTATTCGCAAACCACATTAGGTAAAAGCTTACGAGAAACCAGTGATTTGTTTAAATCAAGTACTTGTTTGTGCATAGCAAGCGAACATTTAAAGCGTTCGCTGTCTGAAAACTTCTGAAAGAATGGCAGTTTTAAAGAACACTTGGTTGAAAAGTGCTGAAACGTCGTCGAGTCTCGGCGCCCGGTGGTCGTTGTACCGCGTGCATTACGGCAGACCTGCTGCAATCGACAATTCTATTGTCTCGTGTCGCTTATAGAAAATAACCGTTTCCAAGGTGTATTCGTTTCTAACTATAGATTTGTAGAGCTTTATCTGTTGTAATATTAGTTCAATAGAATTTTATGTCTTTGAATTACTGGCAGCTTTTAAAGTCTATGGTATGTGAAAAAGTTGATTGATGTTAGGAAGGTTTTTGAATAAAGATTACAGTGCACATTTGGTAGGAAAATGTTGTAGTGTGGTAGTGTGAAGAGGTAAAAGGAAATTCGGTTTTGTAATTGTTGTGTGTTTCAGTTTGCAGGATTTTATTTAAAAAAGCATGGGTTTTTATAGATTATTATAAGGGTTTTTCGATCCGTTTATTTAAAATAAATTTAAAGTGAAGTTTTATAGTTGATTTATTTGAAGGATTCCCACTCACAATATGACGGTAAGCAGTTTCTAACATTATCTATAAGGCTTCTGTCGTGTGCGTGAAAATATTTTTAAAGAAAAATAATAGTTATTCGTACGTATGTATATGTATACGTACGAGTAACAGTATAATCTGAATGGCTAAATAATTATCTAGCTGTTAATTTTGCTACGTAAATAATCTAAAAACTACATCGATTATCAGGATATTCGGTTAATTAGTGACTAGGTATGTACTACAAGACAAGAAACAAGAGATTTCTCTTAATATAACTTCCATTAAAGATAAACTATTTCGCAAGTGATGTTACTAAGTCAAATTGAACCGGAGTTATTCGGGTATTAATACTAACGCCTACACTATTACTCCCGTGCACTGCACAACAGGAAGTCGGCCAAACTTACATAATACGACCACAAGTACCAACATGAATACGCTCCAGTTAAATTGAGTTGTACGCGATACGTCTTCGAGTGGCAGTCGACTGTGCGAGCCACCCCAAGCCACCTTGAGCCACCTCGAGCCAGCATGAGCCAAGATTCAGACGTGAATACATACTTTATGAATACTGCATGACAAGTGTAGACGTTGACATAGGAATGGTATATGTATGTAGGTAAATCAATTGTTATGTACAGACGCCAGCACATCAACTACTACTAAATTTCTTTAATAGATTTTCAGCTTTATCGCTAAGCATAAGGTTTAAGATTGATTGGGACAATTTGACTGTTTCGGGTAGCTTGATGTACTGGCGTCTGTACAATATTGATTAGGATAAACAGTTACAACTATTCAGCATCGGTTCTCATCGCACTCCAGCTGCGTTTCAAGCATTGCTGACATGCCATCCTTCGTAAGTAAGTGATACTTACATTGCTGTCACTATGCAAAATTATGTTAAATTCTAGTAATGCTATGAAGTATATTCAAGCACTAACTGGCGTCCCAACGCCAGTTAGTGCTTAATTTTAACCCAGCGCTCAGTACGTCTAACTAAAGATAGGTACCAAAGCAAAAAAAAAACACTGATTAAAGTGATTTTATTTTGACCTAAAATAATAAATTGCACATTAGCGTATTTTCGTTAGCTGATTATTTTTCTTCTAAGTATCTATGCGTTTTTCTTATATATTTTTTTACCATCGTCCTTATTTTGGTGGTCTGAATGATTTCTAAAAGTTTGTCCATCTATTTTAATGGGACCTTATATATGTAGGTATAAGCATTTTATAATATGTTCCTATCCACACAATATTCTGCTAATTATAGCCTGCATTTGATAAGACGGCTTAAACATTATGGAAAAGTAGAAGTTTATGTAAACCATTATATACGTAGGTATATAATTGTTTTAGAGACTTAATTTCACAAAAACGTCGCACAAATTCTAAGTCGCACTCAATCTTGCTTGTTTAATGATAGTAAATGATGCTAATTGTGTCGCTGATTGCTGAGGGAACAAAGCTCGGAGCTAAGTAATGTGTCACACTCCGGGCCGGACATTACGGTGTCTGTGTTTATTCTTTTGTCACCAACAGTACCTTCCAATGCTACTAGGCAGACAAAAATAACTGAAGGTAGCTTTCACGTTTTTTATTCAGTAGATAATGGACGGTTATGACTGAACCTTTATTAAAATTTATCTAAACTCACGCCTGCAACTTATGAGCTAGCAACCTGTCTCTCTCTACTGTATAATCCAACACTTATCTACTGCTAATGCTAAATAAGGAAAGGGTTATCGCTGGCCCGGAACATAAAGGGCTAAGGAAGGAACACGGGTGGGTTTTAGTCGGAAAGAGTCTGTCACTCCCTTCCGCGTCACCCAGAGCGGGAGGGGTCATTGGATGATTTGCCATCCTGAAAAAAAAAAAGGCATACCTCCAGTGCTTACACCTCCATCTTGAAAGCTTTCAGAATACGAGCTCAGTTTAATTTGAAACGAAATAAAATAAATAAACTTACCTACTCATGTTTCTACATTGACTCCTCACTACTGCCTTGAGAAAAGTGAAATGAAATGTAAGAAGATGATTGATATCTGCAAAAAATTCTAGTGTCCGGCGCGCGGCGGTGCGAATTTGATTCGTTTTATAAAAGTAGATTAGACTACAGGGGCCCGTGGCAAAATAATAACAGCCGCACAGGTCGATCGATCAGGTTAAGCTACGCTTGCCGCGGTTGGTCTGTGGATGGGTGACCGTCTTTACATACTGTGACCCCTCCGTGCCTCGGAAAGCACGTTAAGCCGGTGATGGTCCCGGCTGATATTCGTGGATCTTTGACAGTCGTTACGGGTATTCAGAAGCCCGAAAGTCTGACAACTGCAGTCTTACCAAGAGGTATTGTATTACCCAGTAACTGGGTTGTGGAGGTCAGATAGGCAGTCGCTCCATGTAAAATACTGGTATTCAGCTGCATCCGGTTAGACTGGAAACCGACCCCAACATAGTTGGGAAAAGGCTAGACAGATGATGATGAGATTAGACAGACAAACTAAAGTATGTTAAGGACGTATCGGGTCGTTTGTTGTTTTTTTCCAATGTGAGGTGTACACCACATCATAAATCTGGTAGAAACAATGATTATCGCACAGCTTACTATAAAGTCAAAGTCAAAGCATTTATTTCAAATAGGCACATAAAAGGCACTTTTGAACGTCAAAAATTACAACAAAATAGAATTGATTCTAGTCGCCCATTCCAAAAGGATTTGTCATCCCATTTCGTATGGAGAAGAATGGGCAAGAAACTCCACCGTTACTCTTTTAAAATGTTTTACAATATTTTGCATACATTAATTATATAATAATAATATGTGAAGACGATGCACCTAAAATAAAATTACTATACCACAATAGGTAAAAGAATTAAAAATGAAACCATGACATATAAATTACATAATTATCTGATAGATACATGGTGCTCACATATTTACAAACATGGTAAAAATAAACGATTTTCATTTAAATAATAAAATTTACAAGTTGTGATTTAGATTTCAGGGTGTGAGTTAAAGTAGTTAAAGAATGTAAATCAATGTAAAAAAAACGACTAAATTTTACAATTATTTTAGCTTACATCATGAAAATATCCGACTCAAACGACCGGGAAAGTCAGTGCTAGTCAAAACCATATTGGTGTAAAGTTGAACGAAATTATATTGGCTGGAACCTGCAATAGGTACTTCTGAGAAACCTGCATTTTGATGATTACAGATGCTTTAAAGGTGAACAACTAATAGGTGTGATTATTACTTATTAAGTCTCTACTCAATGATTTCGAAATAAACAGTTACCTCCTTTTATTCCGTTTTAAACTTTAAGTTACGGCCAGGTAACTTATATCAATTTATTAAGTGTGGCAGACGTGTGGGTGAACTAAGCGACGCTATCGGGCCGAGAGTGGCCGGCACGACGGATATTAAGGGGTATATTTCACGTTTTACAGCTCCGGATATTCGAATAGCTCCGGACACAGCTTGGCAGGTTAACAAACACCTCTTAAGCTTCACAATATAGGATGAAACTTAACACACTTTATCCATAACATCATTTTCTTTGGGGAGACAAAACAAAGCGGAAACGCCCAAAGTTCGTTAACCCTTCCCAAATTCATTTTTGCCAGTTTATTTAGGTTAAAGAGAATGTATTCCTCATAAGAACATAAATAACAATTCACATAAAATGAGATACAAAGTGCTTACATCTAAATAATACTTAATATCATATTTGCCTCTGAGGTGTTGGCGACGTTACAGGGTACATAGGTATCTACATGTTTCTTAAGTTTTGCTTTAAATATGTTAATAATATCACACTTCTTTAAATCCTCCGATAAATCATTAAATAGTTATGCTCCCTCAACCAATATTGTTTTGTTGCCGTAATTACCTAGTCCATGCACGTGCAGTAATTAGTTGAAATTTGTTTTTATTTGTTGTTATTGTTTTTTTTTTTATGTAAGTAGTTATAATATGTCTGATTATACGGAATTTGTGGTGATTTTTTAAAGATAATGCAGGTGTAATAATATGTTTAAAGTTTTGTAAGATTTTGTAGGTTAGTTTTTTCGTATAATTTTTTTGTTGGATATAGATAGTGATTTATGCTTTTTATGTTGTGCTCGGAAAGATTTTCTGACTTTCATCCTAAAACCGACCTGCATATTATTACGGTTATGTTTGCATATTGCACACATACCTACATTTTTTCACAAAGTAAATAACATTCGTACAGTAGATAATTTTGCAAGAAAGGCGAACCTAAAATTTAAATTGAGTTTTCAATTTCATTACTTAATACTAAAAAATCTTTCACTGTATTAAACAGGAATATAATATACAATCGTATTAATCTACTATATAAAAATAAGTCGGGTTTTCCTTCCTGACGCTATAACTCCAGAACGCACGAACCGATTTCCACGGTTTTGCATTCTTTGGAAAGGTCTCGGGCTCCGTGAGGTTTATAGCAAAGAAAATTCAGGAATTACGCGGGTGAAACCGCGGGGCGCAGCTAGTATCTCATAAAAATGCATGGACCATTTTCCAATATTTTGAAATCAATAAAATGTACATAATTATCATATTCATTCGAACCCCAAATTTTGTATAAAGGGGTACTATAAAGCTTCTGATTATTTAGAAGCCAATAAAACTTTGCATTACGGTGCTCGCTCGCTAAGCCTTGTGATAAAACCATAAAACATGACATTTTAATTATTATGCAAAATAATCATTATAAGTAGGTAATTACTATTTTATACACACATTGAGATTGATGAAATTAATACGAAATTACATGAATATTTACTTTGTAAAGTATAATATTACTTGAATGTGAGAACTATGGGTATATTTCTTTATTTTTTCTCTTATTTAGTTTTAATGATGGTCTGGCTTTGAGTACTTTATGCGGCCTACCCAAATAAATGTCCTTCTTTTGGTATTGTTCGTCGAATCGTTGAGCCCCTTAAGTTCTGAGTTGAGATACACATTAACTGACAAATGCTTTCTTTACTTTAAAAAAGACTGACTCCTCAGTTTGTTTCACCATTTCTTCTGAGGGGTAGCCAGATAGGAAATGTCGACTTTCTCTAGCTTATTTTTTATATTAGGTACTTGTGATTCCGATATTCTATTTACGGTTGCATATTAGAAAATCAAAACTTTCTCGAGCAAATTTCAAAAGAACAACGTACAAATCAACAAAGTTTAAAATAACGATGGTCATTTGATCAAAAGTTCAGCTGACCAAAGTCTGGAATATCAATGTTTAAATTATTTATTACACTATTGACCAAATCGTTTAAAGGTAAAAATGGATTACTGGATAAATTATTAATTATCAAATGGATTAACTGAAAAAGGTAAAAATAATATTAATATTATTTATCGAACTAACGGACGATTCACCTACCATTGGTTTTTGAACAAAAACCTGATTTTGTCTGTTTTTGTGCTTTTGAACCAGAAGAAGACGGTCGACGTCAGGGGCACCCCGAGGTTCGGTTTGGTTAGGTTCCTTTAAACCCTGCAGACAGAAATAGGAGCCCCGCGCAGCGGGGCTCCGTCGACCTGACGTCGTTAGAAATAAAACGAGCGCGCAGTATTAGCTTATTAATAGATGTAATTTTAAAATATCAAATCATTACTAATCAAGTATTAATAAGCTAATACTGCGCGCTCGTTTTATTTCTAACGACGTCAGGTATTTCTGTCTGCAGGGTTTAAAGGAACCTAACCAAACCGAACCTCGGGGTGCCCCTGACGTCGACCGTCTTCTTCTGGTTATTATGTAATTTGTTGGTTGGTTGGTGATTATGTAATTTGATTAGTAATGATTTGATATTTTAAAATTACATCTAGCAACTTTTGATCAGTCGTTCATTTGATGTCACATACATTGGGGTTTTAAATTTTTCTAAATAAAACATTTGGTCATTTAAATTTTGTTATTTCGTTTATTGTTCTTTTGAAATTTGCTCGAGAAAGTTTTGATTTTCTAATATGCAACCCTATTTACCTACAGAATAAACAATTTCATTTCATTGCGCGAAGATAAGTGTGACGGCTGAGATGCACTGTGTGCTGCAGGCTTTGGGATCGATTACCAGGCCGGGAAGTATTAGGATTATTCCAATTAGGAATTTCCTTGAACTTACCAACCCAAAGTTTAGATTTTGTATGTTTTATAGATACATCATTATGTATTTAAAACATAAATAATGTCGGTTGTTTTGACAGTCGTTGCACGTTAGTTGTCCGGGGTAGGTACATGATTTCATCTCTGCTGTTGCTACAAAATGGCCCTACAAAATGGTTGAGCTAGATGGTGCTGATCCACGCGTCATGTTCGTGAACGGGCGCCGCCGTCGGTTGAGACTGGCTGCCAAGGCTTATTTTTAATCTTATATTTTGAAAAGTTTCTTCATTTGTGTTTTTTTTTAACATTGTTCTCACATATAGAAGCAACAATATTAATGTACCCACGATTTGTAATATCTTGATTTAAAAGAGTGTCCATGGAGTTTTTTGCCCGTTCTTCTCCATAGAGATCTACGTTTTGGAATGGGCAACTAGCTTCAACTTTCTGACTAACTGACGGACTATTTTAATTTTGACAATTCAAAAGTGCCTGTACAAGGTTTAATTGAAATAAATGCTTTGAGTTTGAGTTAACAGAAAAGGTAAAAAAATGTACTTCGCATCAGTCATCACCATTGCCATTATCTAACTAGAACTACGCATGTATTTTGGTAGGTACTAGATTTCTAACTAGAATATTTTCAAGGAACAAGTGAAAAGGTCGGTAATTCGGTATGTATCGAGAGACTGAGATCCGTGTAACCGCTACATTGGTTCCAGCACTTCCTGCGAGCGTACTCGACGCTCCGTCCAACGCCAACCACTAACCAGTCACAGTCAGTATGAGGCGCGCCGAGCGGTAGCACGCGGTACGTGACTCGCCTTTTCGCTTTCCGCTAAACAGACACGATATCAACGCTCCGTAAAAAGTTATGATGAATTATTTTCATGCAATTATAGTTATTCCGGTGACTCTGTTAACGTTAAAAATACGTTATCAGAACAAATACTAAGAGATGAATTTAATTCAATGCTAAATCTATAATGTTTTTTTAATCAATGTGATGATGAGAAATCCAATTTTGTGATGTTAAAATAACAATTGAAGAATACGACGTAAGTATTGTTTTCCTCTTAAATTCTTTACGTACAAAATGTATTTTTAATTTCTTAGAAGTTTTCTGCGCACTTTTCAATTTTGTTTTCCCACAATTCCACGGCGAGATACATTAACATAACTCAATATATAAATCTACGTGTTTTGTTCATTAATTCATGTTATTTAATGTTGCTATATTTGTTTATGTAAATACCATAAGTACTCAGCTGTCTGTTGAACAAATTTGGTTAACCATAGCAATGACATGATCTTAAGAGATGTCTAAAGTTCCATGTAGGGTCAAGGACAAAATATTATATAGTGACTGAATAGAAAAACATAATTAATAAATAGGTATGGAAAACTTTAACATTGTCCCGAGCTTGTATACTATCCCTTATTGTAAGGGAATGTTAATGGCTCTCTAAGGGTCTCTGAGAGTAGGTACTTCGCTATCCACCTTTTCACATACTCGTTGTTCGCTGGATAACCCTTTCAAATAGGTAGAATTGAATACTTGCTTATTTAGGATCACAAATTCACGATACGTTGATCTTATTATATGGTACGTGTAAGGTATTGATATAAAAAGGCTTGGTTATTTTTTAACCGACTTCAAAAAAGGAGGAGGTTCTCAATTCGGATGTTTATATACATATATATGTATTTTTTTTATGTATGTTCGGGCATAACTTCCTCATATATAGACGGATTTGCAATTTTTTTTTTGTTCATATGAGGTTTATTCCGAAATGGTCCCATTTAAATTTCTTAAAGATCTGATGATGAGTTTCGGAGACAGACAACGGAACTCTTCAATAAATGCCAGCAAATCAACCGCGATTGCTGCTATAGCATATGTATGCATTGTTTACGCAATCACAGAACATAAGATCACGCCTGTACCAACCCTTTAAAGGGGTAGGCAGATGTGTTCAATAGCTTCCTGTCACTGATATTCACATAGCAAGTAGTGTTATATGAATTTGATTGGGGTAGGTAGGTACAACAAAAAAGTGAAAAATAAAAACTTTAATTAAAGTTAGAAATAACTTTAATTTCGAAAGTCAGTGTCTAAAAACGAAAATACATAACCATCGACACCGACTTCCGAAATTAAAGGTATTTTTCACTTTGTAGGGTTTTTTTTAGAAGTCGGTTGTTTTTCGTAAGATTTTATTTTATTTATGGAACGGGGTTTTTACCTTTTTTCCGAATTTGATTGTAATTAGATAATGTAGTAAGATTATGCTCAAACATTAGCTATAAGTACCTACCTATTTTGATGAAAATGAGTTATTTATTAGTCTTTTACAGGAGATAGTTTAGATACCCTTATTCAAAGTCAAAGCATTTATTTCAAATAGGCACATAAAGGCACCTTTGAACGTCAAAAATAGAATTATCTGATATACATACATATTTACAAACATGGTAAAAGTAAACGATTTTTATTTAAATAATAAAATTTACAAGTAATAAGGCAGGGTATGAGTTAAAGTAATCACAGAATATAAATGAATATAAAAAAAAACAATATATTTACAATTAAATTAGCAACCAGTTTGATTTTGTCTATTCAACATTTCATGTTCATAACAGAGTGTTTGCAAAGTGGCTGGTGGTATCACATAAATATGTTTAATCTCGAAGTACAAGTATGTTGCCTGTTTTTTATTATTAATGAACATGTTTCTAGTCCGACCAACCCATGTGGACTTGGTCAGACTTAAAATTCACAGATATTCCGAGTTTTGAGGTACCCACGGATGTTCGTCGAAAGCGAAACTAGTCCGGACTTCTAAAATTCGACGAGTCTATTAGATATTGAAAGGTTTACTGAAAGGCTCGAATAAAAGAACATTTTCATTACGTTTAAATTAAGGATTTTGGATCCTTTTTTAAAATTAGTTTTTATGGTAGATAGATCTATATAATCTGATGAAGGGATGAATAAGTAATTATGTAGATACATTTTCAATATTGTAGGCACCCAATCTGTTCTTTTAAAACAGAAGATCTCATTAAAGGAAGGCACGATTTCATTCAAACTCAAACTCAAAGGATTTATTTCAATTAAACCATTTACAGGCACTTTTGAATTGTCAAAAAGTCGGTCAGTCAGAAAATATGAAGCTAGTTGCCCATTCCAAAGCGTAGGTACCTATGGAGAAGAACGGGCAAGAAACTCCATGGACACTCTTTTAAATTATATTTTTACAAAAATATTAGTTACAACATTAATGTGAATTTATAATTATATGTGAGAACGATGTAAAAAAGGCGTTAAAAGCGTCCAGAGTAGGTACAGCAAATAGTAAGAAAACAACAATTCAAAATTAAAATAATTAAAAATAAGCCGAGGCAGCTAAGTGATGACCAGCCCCAACTGACGGCGCCCGTTCACGAACATGACGCATAGATCAGCTCCATTCAGCTCATCCATTTTGAAGGGAGCTAAATGATCCAACACACACGCCACCGTCAGTGAGACATTAATTGTGTGAGCATGACATACTGTCAGCAGCCAGGGCTCAAATTGTTAAATTAAAGTGGTTTTAAAATTACCTGTCTTGCACCTACCTAATTCCATCCTGCCTATGTTAAATAACCATACCAGAACAATTTAAAAGTATACTACTAGGTATTACGAAAACACATTCCTGTTTAGTTATGTAACTTACGATGAAGACAACTTTGATGTAAATTGCTAACAAATAAGCTGGTAGGAAGTGTGCGTTTAACTAAAATAATTGTACTTACGTATAAACAACGCCCAATGTAAACAGACGGATTTTATCAGTGGTGTTCCTGAATTTAATTTTAGAATGTGAGTGCTTGTATGGAGGAACTCTCTTCAATCGTGTCGGGCTCCATACCGTGCTCTACGCCATTGATAAGCTGTCGTCATCGATCTTAGCAGTGTAAAGGATTTCCATGTCGTTTGTGGGGAGATGCAGTTTCCCCCACAAACAGCAATTCAATCCCGCCGTTTGTAGGTTACTCGTGGTGTTGCACTCGAATAAGTAGATGAAAATCAAACTGAAAGTGACTTGTAGGTATAAAGGGAAATAATTTGAGCTTAAACAGAGGAACTTCAAGAGTATAGTCGGCAATGCTAATTATGTAGTTAACATCACGCACACATCGGTAACTTTCATTATTATTGTGTGCGTATACGTATTATACATTCACGGTTAGATAGAGATCAAATAAACGGGTTCACAATGAAGCCTCGTACACACAGGCGCGACGCGACACGCGACACAAAGGCACCGCAAGTCGCGCAACGAGCGGTGCCTTTGTGTCGCGCGAGTTAAAAGACTGAGACTTGTGATAGAGATAAAAATAATTTTATTCTCAAAACGTGTTAGTAGTACAGTGGTATGTTGTAGAGTCAATACAATAATGTGCTTAAATTATAGTTGGGTTAGTTTATATACTAAGTCTTATCAGCTAACACAGTGGTGGGGACAGAATGGTTGTCACCACAATTCACTTATCTAATCGCTTCCGTTTATTGATGTTGTTTATTAGGGCGGTGGTGGTATCTCCACTGTCTGGCCTCGTTATCTTGACTCAATATTAATATCCTATTTATATTTATTACTTTATTTATAATCGACTCCGCTTATCCCGTTGTTATCGGGTAGTAGCGTTATCTCAACTGTTGACTGTCTGACCTCGTTATCTTGACTCTCCCCTCCTAGTCTTTTTGTACTCTGTCGGGTTTTTATGATTCGACGAGTTAAAAAGACGATAGTTAACAAGATTATGGTGACTATCGTTATGTAGGTCAGGATCCCTATGTCTTTGATCTTATCAGAGGTTAAGTCGGGTCTATTGATTGCTGCGATCTGCTCTTCTATGTTGTCCATATTTTCTGGTAACGTCATTGGTAACTCGTTTGCTGGTTCTGTGATTTCAGTAAAGGTCTGAATATCCACAGGATCTTGAGTGCTTCCGCATTTGGTGTTATCTTCTATATATGAGTCTACGATGGTCACGCTTCTGTCGGCACATCTATCATAGATTGTTTGTTCCTTTAATCTGAACTGGAAATATAAGTCATTCTGAATTTTGTATGAGTATCGTGCTGGACAGTAGATTTTTATAACGCTACAGTTGTTGCGTTGTTTCAGAATGCTTTCTTCTACACATTTCTTTGTTGGTGAAGCTGTACATATATTGTTATTACATTTGTCTACTTTATACACATGATTGGTTCCCGTTAAATACTGGCCGTTCTTAATACTAGGCATTTGACAATATTGGTTAGATGGGGTGATTACGCTAATTACTGTTTCTAGATTATATTGTTCTTTAGAGACCATGGGTATAGCGAATTGGAATATTAATAGTTTGCTTTGTATAGCAACGCTTGGGACTATTAGGGATTGTAGTTTGTTTATGTCTCGTACTACGTTAATTTTGCTGGGGATTTTATCTAATCCTTGCTGTAAATGTATTTCGTTAAATATTGCGGGTTGCAAGATATTGTGTTGGGCTAGGACGTAAGCTTCTTCGAGATGTTCGCAGATGTCTTTCAGTGTTTCGTATACTAAGATTACTTCTTGTAAAAAGTACTCTCTAGAGTTGAGTTTACGGTTTACAATTGTTATTAACTGGTTAAGTTGATGGGTCACATTATTTATTTTGTGATTCATTGTGGTCATTGCGTTGGCTGCTAGACTAAATTTCTTTTCTATGTTTATCATGTCGTCATTATCTAGATTTCCTGAGATAGCTTTAATTATAGATCCTAATCCATTGATAAGTCCTCGTTTGGATCGTTTGATTTGCATTCGCGATAGACATTCACTTAAGTGTGTTTTTAAATATTCTGTTCTTTGATGTCGTATATCATTAGTTAGTCTTTCGTTGTTATATAGGTTCGTTATAGACTCATAATTTGTTTGGAGCGGTTCTAGATTAATAGGATAGATTAAGTTCCATTCGTCTTCTTGTATTTGTACCTTCCTTTGAGGTATGATACTGATCCCTTGTCCTAATCTGATGATGTTTGCGTCGCATCTGTAACACGAATTTGACTAATGTGAATTTGATGTTCTTTATGTCTGGAGTCATAGGAGAATTTATTTCGTGGGAGTATTTTTTTTATTACGTATGGGCCTTTGAAGGGGTTCACGTGTTTTGATCTATCATGCTTAGCGATATAGAATTTAGTTCCCGTGGTGATTTCTTTAGTCACAGGCGTTCTGAATTTATTAATCCTTTTGAGTGTGCTTTCTTTTACATTTTCTAATTTGTCGTTTATCTTCTTTAGGTAGTCAGAGGTTTGTTTGTTCTGTACGGGTAAGTTAATTTCTCGTAAAAAGTGTAATTCGTTAGGTGTTTTGTTAGTGGCACTATGTATAGTGGAGTTATATGCTAGTACTGCTAAGTTAACATCTTCTTTCTTTAGTTCCTGTTGTACTCTTAATCTCTCTATTAGGGTGGAGTGAAACCGTTCTATGTCTCCATGAGACGTGTGGTGCAGGGGTGTTGTCACATGATGTTTGATTTTTAATCCTGCTAGAAATTCTTTTACTATTTCCGATATTAGTGTAGTCTCGTTATCTGTTGAGATTAGTTCGGGGGTTCCTATTAGAGCGAAGAGTCGTAATAGCGTTTCTATTACTTGTAGGGAGTTGTTTTCAACTAGTTCTGTGGCGAAAGTCCACTTAGAAAATGTATCTATTCCGGTTAAATAGGTTTTCTTTTTAAAGTGGAACGTATCTATTTGCCATTTTTCCATTGGTTTTGTTGGTGTTTTGGTTTTTTCAAAGGGCGGTTTAAATGGTTGTCGATCGTATTTTACTTTAGCACATGTTTCGCACTGATTCAGATAGTTTTGCGTATGTTTTTTGATGTTCTCGATATAGTATGTTTTAGAGATTTCCTTTATTAAAGCTGGGTTTCCTATATGTCTGTCCATAAATTCATGCGTTGATCTAATTATTTTTAGGATTTCTTCTTTGTCTGTGATTTCTACACGTGGTTGTGTAAACCAAATGATTGTGAGTTCTTTATTATTGAAATGTTTCCTGTATATTTCAGACAGTTGTTCTATGAGTTTATTACTATTTCCTACTATAGCATATCTTTTTGATCCGAGATATTCTTTACAGAATTTTATAAAGTCTTGAGGATTGTTTATTTTTAGATTATAATCGTAGGTGTGGTTGTCTTTTTGTATTACTTTCACTTGATATGGTTCTGTCGTTACAAATATTCTATTCATACGCCTAGGGGGATGTTCTGATTTTATTATGAATCCTTCATCTGAGTCATCGAAGTTGCTATGTACCGTTGCTTGGTCTGAGTTATGCATTAGTACGATTCTAGACAGAGCGTCTGCTACGTGGTTAGTACTTCCCTTTTTATGTGATATTTCATAGTCGTATTCTTGCAGTTTTAACTTCCATCTGGTAAGCTTAGCGTTTGGTTCTTTAAGTTTGGTTATCCATATTAGTGGTTGGTGGTCTGTTTCAAGTTTAAAGTGTCTCCCATAGATGTATGGTCTAAATTGTGTTAGGGCATAAAGTATACCTAGTAGTTCCTTTTCAGTCGCGTTATATTTTTGTTCCGTTTCCGTTAGTGTTCGAGATGTGTATGCTATAGGATGATTTTCTTGTGAAATAACAGCTCCTAATGCTATATCACTTGCATCAGTCGTTACTGTGAATATTTTATTAAAATCTGGATATGCTAGGACTGGTGGGTTAATAATTAAGTCTTTTGCTCTTTGGAAAGCTTCTAAAAATGGTTTATCATGTTTTATCTCTTTTCCTTTCTTTGTACACTCAGTTATAGGTTTTACTATTTTGGATAGGTTTGGTATGAATTTCCTATAATAGGATACTAGTCCTAAGAATGACTTGATTTCTTTGGTTGTTTTAGGTGGTGGAAATCTGGTTATTGCTTTGGTTTTTTCTGGACATGGACTGAGTCCCTTCTCTGTTAGAATATGTCCTAACGTAATCGACTTGTTTTCTTGATAATGTAATAGTATAGTTATATCGTCTGGTGTTTTTATTTTGTTCTCGCTAGGAATTATTAATAGGTTTTGTTTAATTAATGTGTCCCATCCTATTAGGTATTCATAGTTATTAGAGAAGTCGAACATATAAAATTCTATTGGATTACTGTGTTGTCCGAAGATATTTACCATGGGGTAGGTTATTATTTTACCATTATGTTTTGAGAGTCCGTGCGGGGTTTGGACTGAAAATGTTTCGTCAATATAAATCGCGTATCCATCCGATATTAATTCTTTAGCTATATTGGGTTTAATAAATGAGCGTGTTGATCCGGTGTCTATTAGTATTTTTTCGTCTGTATTAGGTATTTTAATGTATGGTAGTTGGGTATGATGAGGTGTAAAATTTATGTTGGGGTATTCTGGGGTAAATCCGTCTGAAAATCCTCCGAGTTTGGGTCATATTCGTGTGTTGGCTCATAAATTTGATCATTGTTTTCATATCTAGGGTTGATGTTAGTAAAATATTCGTTGGCGCATTGCTGCATGTATTCTTCAAAAGGGGTATCGGGATAGTCATCACTATTACATTCAGGTTCGTCGATGTTAAATACTCGGTTTCTTTTTAATTGAGGTCGTTCTGTTACAGTACGCATAGTCGCGTCTTTATTCTGTAGTTCGGCATTTTGTGGTTTTGGTTGCCAGTTGGGCCGAGTTGGTTGCCATGGAGGTCTTTGATTAAAATTATTAGCATTATTATTGAAATTACGCTTAGGGTAAGCGTGAGTTTGATTATTATTATAGTTGCCATACCAAGGTTGTTTAGCTTGTTCTGCTTGTTGCATCCGAATCCTAGCCGAGAAAGGTGAGATTGGATATGCGTGTTTTTGCTGAACAGGTCTATTACCAAGGTTTGAATTATACACAAGGGCGTTGTGTTGTTGGGGGGTTGAGCTCATATTATTTTTAACGAAAGGTTGAGTATGACCATTCGGTTTGTTTCCCGTATTTCTGATGTTAATTACATATCCTTCTTTGTCAAGAGTTCTAGCTCTAAGGCAAGTTTCTAGGAAGTCTAGTTTTTCACAGGCTGGTTTATATTCAGGTGGTAGGAGTGATATTAACTTTTGGGTAGCTATTTCCTTTAAACCGGTGTGTACATGTTGGTTAATTGTACATCCTTCAGCTATTAACATTTGTAACTCGTATATAACGTTAGTTAAGCTTGGTGAGCTTGGTCTTAAGTTATTAATTTCCTGAAACACATCTCCTATCGTTCTATTCCATGATCCATACTGTTGTTTTAGGATTTCTTTAATTTCTAACCAAGTGAAGTTATGGGGGTAGCTATATATGAGAGTAGCCGCATTGCCTGTTATCTTTGACAAGATTATATTGACTTTTTGTGCATCTGTGCCAGAGGTTATTTGAATAAAACGTTCTACTGCGGTGATAAAACCGTGTAGGTATCTTTCTCCACCTTCTCCAGAGAACTGGGGAATAGGAATATTACTTTCTGGTCTAATTTGAGGGTTGGAATCTACGGATGACGTCATTATTAACTTTGGGGTGTTTACTAATTTTCTACCTGAAGGAGTAAATGCCAGTTTGAGGTAGTTTTAACCGGGAAATAATCACGTGTACTTACAGTTGTGTTGTGAGAATGATGAGGGCTATCACTGTCTTCATCTGGATGTAGTAGAGGCTTCGTAGAGTCGGGTCTTTGAAGTCCGTCGATTTACTCCGATGAGCTTCTATACTGCGATGTACGAAGAGAAGTTCTTCTTAGCCAGCGTCACCTTGATGTGTACGGAGAAGAGTTTTTCTCTGAGTCAGCGTCACCTTGCAGGAGAAGTCTTGAATCTTTTTCTTTATTTGTAGGTTCTGGGCAGGTTTGATAGAGTAATCTTCTTGGTTCGGTGTCTGGTAGCGGAGATACAGCAATTCAGCACGTCGCCTTGATTGATAATTTCTTCAAGAAATGCCCGTAACGTTGGGCGCCAGTTAAAAGACTGAGACTTGTGATAGAGATAAAAATAATTTTATTCTCAAAACGTGTTAGTAGTACAGTGGTATGTTGTAGAGTCAATACAATAATGTGCTTAAATTATAGTTGGGTTAGTTTATATACTAAGTCTTATCAGCTAACACAGTGGTGGGGACAGAATGGTTGTCACCACAATTCACTTATCTAATCGCTTCCGTTTATTGATGTTGTTTATTAGGGCGGTGGTGGTATCTCCACTGTCTGGCCTCGTTATCTTGACTCAATATTAATATCCTATTTATATTTATTACTTTATTTATAATCGACTCCGCTTATCCCGTTGTTATCGGGTAGTAGCGTTATCTCAACTGTTGACTGTCTGACCTCGTTATCTTGACTCGCGCGATTCGCGTCCGGCGTCGCGCCTGTTTGCAGGAGCCTTGAAGGAATTTCCCATAGCTAATTGGTGTAAACGTGCTACTGATGTAAGCTCGACGAGGTGAGTTCGATCCCAGCTGAGGAATTTTGTTTTGCTGTTTTTACTTTTGTTTTTTATTAAATTAATTTTGTGGCCAATAAAATCACTCAAGCAAAAAAGTAGAAAGGTAAATTAAATAAAAGCATTAAAATAATTAGATTTTTTATCAGGTAAACATATTATTATTATTTGGTGTTTGTTGGAATGAGCGAGCTTAACGCTTGCTAGCAATTAATGATCCCTCTAGTTTCTTCCAATATGTTCCTTCCTTACAATGGGTTCAATTTGGTGTGGGCTGTGAAAAAAAAACTGTAATATATTTTATGATAATAATGTATTATATTATTATTTAACTATGATAGGTATTGCACATAAGTTACATTAATTTATTTCTAGGTAAACATTGAAAGGTGAGATGAGTTAGTTAAGTAAAGTAGGTATAATATCAACGTATTACGTTGATATTATACCTACTTTACAATTACAATATCTGCCTTTTTAAAGATTGATAAAGTTGCATGGTTGGATCCACAGAAATAAATCCGCACACGAATATGAGTAGGTAATAATCAATAAACTGAGTAATGCAAATACTCGTAGATTGACAACTAAGAACACTAATTTTTTATACATTAAGGTGTATGAAAACAATTTTTTAAAATTGTGTGTAAACAGTCAAAATAAAATGGCCTAAGAGTTCCGAGGTTGTCTCAAACGTTGCAAACTTCATTACTCATCCATGAACGGGATCGAATCGTTATAAATTCAACTTTAAGCAATGTTTTAACAAAATAATGAATAGGTACAAAAAGGGTATATCGCTGCACCAAAGGTTTTAACTTACGACTTCTCGTTCCCTGACCTAAGACTATAGTCATTGTGCCAAGGTTGCTATAGTAATACGAAGCGAAATATTATATCTCATTCAGTAACATAAATGAATGATTACTATATATTGGTATATGGTAATTGGTCATGCCATACGCAAACTAATAAAAACAGAGCTCGCTCGTATTATTTAGTGTTTGTGTGCATAACTATGACTTCATCCACACATGTAAAATGTAAACTAATTAGTTGGTTCAACAGTACAACAGTTGTGTAGATTATCTTGTGAGCTTAAATTCACAGTGCACATTTTCTTGCCTCATGCGTTTCTATTTTCCTAAATTCTATGTTGAGCAGTTTGGAATAGAAAAAAAAATTGACTATTCCCGTATCTGGTTCTAAAAAATAGAAAATTAAAACACAAGCAAAAATAAAGATTTAATCTAAATTTTAGTAGGTCTGCAACTGTATGCAGATGCGGGCGCATTAGTTGCACCACGTCAAATTTTATTATTCGGCACAAAAGTTTTGACTTTTGCCTCGAAACAAGTTTTTTTTTCTTAACATCATCAAAGAAATGGTTCTTTAAAGTATATCAAAACGGACAGCGCATAAACTTAGGTATCATGCAATGATTCTTGTTTTTGATCCTCCTTTGGTCAACAACTTACGCGAAGCGGATACGAGTTAAACCTGCGTATTGCAATAGATATTATAGGTAACATTTAGTTTCTTAGAGCTCAGCAGATTATTTTTGATCAAAATATTAAACCGGAATCTTTGCAAGAAAAATAATAATTTAAACACGTTATGTAGGTACCGGCTTTAAATTGATATTTTAAGGCAACTGTTCTGCTGGACCTCTGCACTACATTATTGGAATATAGTTTTCTGCATTAGGTACCTATCCCTTGAGTTTGAGCGAAGGTTGTCGTCATACGTGATCAATACAACGTTTTCCTGCTGAAATCATTTCACATTATACAGACAGGGCAAACATTAATCAGATATGTCTTTTCAAAGTGCAGTCAAGCGAATAATACTGTTTGATTTGGCACGTGATAGCTTATGGAGAAAACTACATCGAACTGTAAGATGTACGAAAAACATTACTTTTTATATTTAATGTAATTCTAGGTGAATGTAATATTAGGTAAAGGTCTCTAGGATGTTATCTGGTCTGATGCCATCGAATTCCCTATCTGCATGGTGTAATTACGATTTATAAGTGAAAACCTCAGGGGGATATTGTACTCATCATTATGAATAACTTTTATTAAGGGACAAACCCTGAAATCGCGAAAAAAGCAAATCAGCTGCTCTATATAATTATAAACTACTCAAAACAAAAAAGGGCCCACTCTAAGTTCATTTAGAATTTTGTCTAAGAAGAAATAATTAAGTAAGTATTTGTGAAGTAAAGCACTAAACTTTGTTCTTGATATGTTTATGGGTCCATAACAATGTTTTGAGCGTCAATTTTAGCGTCGAATTCAAGTGGGTAGACAGAAAATGTGAAGTGCTTGAAAAAACACTTGTTGTAAGAATTCTTTCACTTGTGTCACAGAATAAAGAAATACAGTATTGTTACTCGGCCGTAACCTTGATGTAAATGCCTACAGCCGCGCGGTACGTAAACATGCGATAGGGCTGCCCGCCTCCAGTATTTTAATTACATTTGCCTACTTTGTGTTTCCATTTAGTTTTGTTATTGTATTTTACTGTGTGTACATAAATAATTTTATATAAACAAATAAAATACTTTGTGAATTGAATAGGAAGTGTTTAATAAAAATGCGTGTTGTTTTGATCGCCGCCGCACGACTCCAGCTAGTGAGCAGCAGCGCGCTGTTGCTATTCAAATTTCGAACTAATCGCCGCGCGGCGCCAGTCAGTAGGCAGCGCTAGCGCGCTGTTAAAATGGCGGGAAAGCAAGTGTGCATTCACAGATTGATTTTATTTAAAATTAAAAAAACAGTTTATTCGGTAATTTAAAAACTTGGCTGCATGCTCTAGTGTCTTTGCCAACATTTTCACGCAGCCACGGCAGAAAATAATCCTCGTGCCATTTTTCTCAAATTTTCTTTTCTTTGTACTTGTATTGTGAAATGTTTTTTTTTCTGTTTCCTCGCAAATGTGTTAAAAAACGTCGTACGATATACGTGCGTATTGGTTATAACATCTTAACGCACTAATATCGTAATGTACTATTACGGAATTATAATCATTAAAGTCATCAACACAACTCTCTAAGACCATGTAAGTCCAAAGAATGATGATTTCATGAAACAGTTATTCTTATTACAGTAACAGTTATTCAATAAAAATAATTAATTTTATTCATAAAAGTATGCAATCATTTCATTAATGTTTTGTTATGATGTTGTCACGTTAAACTATCGTCCGTAAATCGACTTTACAGACAACCAATTTTTTTGTAGTATTATTCATACACACAGTACAATAAACAACTATTATTAATAATAAAAACCACGTCTTTACTTTGAATTATACAAACTAACAAAACACACATGCGCCGAGGTTTTAACACAAGCGTACCTACCGTTTAATGATTCATGAACCGCCTATAACTACCTACCTCACTCGTGTTTATCACTTTCCTTTACTCTATTCACTTCATTTATTAATCCAGACATCTTTTTTTCGGGAGATAAAATGAAATACTTATCCAT
Organism: Luperina testacea; assembly: GCA_927399505.1. Taxonomy (NCBI): domain Eukaryota; kingdom Metazoa; phylum Arthropoda; class Insecta; order Lepidoptera; family Noctuidae; genus Luperina; species Luperina testacea. The sequence goes on from OV656758.1 coordinate 12,814,383, forward strand.
TAAAAATACACACATTATGTACCTACCTACAAGTAAGTAAAATTATTTTATAGTCTTACCTTTCAGAGTTTCCAGGTAATCTAAAAAAAGTTATCTCTGGATGCGTTATTGACGAATTCATGCAACCAAAAACAGCACAATATAGCCTACTCGTCATATTAAATATGTACTTGAACTTATTTTTAGTGCAAAAATCGCGCGGTTATTGTTAAAAAAAACAACACACCGTCCGTTCGTCACTGCAGCACAGTCGCGACTGTCTGCATGCTGAGCTCATGCCGTGGTCGAGGCGCGTAGGTATAGCTCGCGTTTCGTCCGTTTGTATGAAGACCTCGTACTGTATGTCTTTATACTGTGCTTGTGTTCTCAGTCCGATTCAAAGTGTTGACGTCAGCCGTCACGTCCTGTCACAGCTTTTTTTTATTTTGGTGTTAATCGTGATTACTATGCCTGGTTTTCGTCGTCATATGGACATGGAAAGCGCAGTAAGAGCTGTTGCTATGCTTCAGGAGGGTGGCTCTCAGAGATCTGTAGCAATACGTCTCGGTGTATCGCGACGAGCTATCCAAAATGTGTGGAAATGTTTTCGGGAGACCGAGTGTGTAGCTAGGAGGCCTGGATCAGGAAGAGTTAGAGCTACAACTTCCCAGGAAGAGCGGTACATCAGGTTAACTGCACGAAGAGAGCGTACTGTAACCGCCCAGGCCGTACAAAACCGGCTGCGGTAATCTACTGGTACCAGAGTCCGTGATCAAATCATTCGTAATCGTCTCCACAAAGATGGTCAACGTTCCCGAGTGCGTGTTGTTCGACTCAAATTGACAAGGGTCCACTAAGCAGCACGCTTAAGGTACGCTTGCGAGTATTTCAACTGGGCAATAGATAACTGGAGGGTTGTACTCTTTACGGACTACTGTAGGTAGGTATCAATTGAAAAGAAGTCTTTAAGTAAACAGCAACAGTCTACAGCCATATTTACAGTCAACAAGAGCTCGTAAACGCGCTAAAACTCTGTTGTGAACGAATTCCGGAACAAAATGTTACCCATCGTTTTGATAGGTTTAGCAGAGCAGAGGAGGCTTCACTCGCTGCTAATCATAATAACATTTATCATCAAACGGTTGCAAGAAATGGGCGATAGACTATGTTTATTTTTCAAGTTAATTTGAGTTTATTTCCCTTGCAAATGCTTTTTTGTGTAAATCAGTCAAAATAAACTACCCTTGACTATGTTTAAACAATTTTTAAATCTTTAGGTACTCCAAACATATCTATTCAAAAAAATCACTTTTCAGTTATTCCAATTTCACGCTGCGTAGCAATTTATAGCAGTGACCTCTAGCCTCGAAAGCAGTTCAATCCTTAACATAAAATTAATGAAACTCAATTAATTAAAATGTAGCTATGGTAACAAGAGATTAGGACGCAGGACCCAGTGTTTTTGGACCAATTCTTGAGGAAATAATAGCATTTAAATCCTTTGTAATTTGGTGGAGGAATCTAGGACGGATTGAATTGATGTTTTGCGTAAAACTTTGTCTGAATTACATCCTTAAATTACTTACTGAGTTCAGTTTCAAATAAGACTTAAATAGTTAGTTGTTAATTGAATATAAGCATTGCCTATTATTAAATAAGATTAAGTGTTAGTTAGGTAAATAATGAAGATCGTAATGAATAATAAAAAATAAAAAACTGAAGTAGGAGTTTCCCTCTTACAAAGAAGAAGCCTGTGTCTCAGCAAAATTATATACTGATTATTATGCTAAGTAGGTGTCCATCGAAATGCTGGTTGTTCTCGCCGGTTCTAACGAGATGGTTTTTAACTTGTGACGGTGACGTGAGGTACCTAATGTTAAATACATTACCAACTCGCCCTTTTTAGTGTTCTATGCCAAAATAGGAAAACGTAACACGTACCTCCACGTAAAAGTGGGAAAAGTTAAGACTTCGATTTCGGGTGACAAAATGCTGAAAGCTAGAAAGTCACCAAAAAGTTAATGAAATTGTCTTCTAATCCTGGAATTGGAATTCCAGATCAAAAATGTAATCAAAGAATTATCATTGCCAAAGTGACGTTTCAGGGGTAGTCAACGTTTCCCTAGTCTTTTTAGGTAGTGATAGAATATTGTTTTTGGTCGATGGCCCTGGCTGAGCATCCATAGTAGATACGTCTATTTTATTACGTTTAAACACGACTTTACGCAACAACAAAATAAACAAAAACGTAAAATACAAAAACTTAAAACTTAACAATATCTTTTTATCACGACAAACTTCAGAAACCAAAAGACTTCGAATTACTAAAACAAAGTGGCGACCAGTAGGTACCTACGCCCATTTGAATTGAATATTAGGATAACGAAATATTATTTACGATTATTTTACAATTCTCTTGTTTAGAAGGAAAACCATTTTATTAATACCTAGAAAATAATAAATGAAAGTCCAAATGATTAGAGCTTCTGCCCTATTGCCAGTAGGTATCATAAATAAAATTTGCACGATTTTTTTTCAAACAGTTATATTTTATTCTTTCTTTTTTTTTTTCTTCTTTTAGTTTTATTTTCTTCTTCTTCTTTTTTACAACGTAGTTTACGTAACTCTAAAGCTGAAAGTTTATTATTATACTAGCTGCGCCCCGCAGTTTCACCCGCATAAGTTTAGATCCTGTGGGAATATCGGGATAAAAAGTATCCTATGCCCTTTCCACAAACTTTCGCCTTTATAATCTTAGTGTGTTTTTACCTGTTTAAGATATGCCTACAAATTTTGCACTATATTATAGTACTTTGCGACAAACTACACAATTGAGGTTTTTATTTCAAATTGGCAAAACCTTTGTATACATTTTTGATCTAGAATTCCATTTCCGAGATTAAAGTAATACTATAAAGAGAATTCAATTTTTGTATATTTGTTTGTTATGTGTTCACGCTAAAACGGCTCTGGATGAACGGATTTGGATGAAATCTGGCACATAACCTGGATTTGGAAATAGAATACTTTTTATTCCGATATTCCCACGGGTTCGAGACTTATGTGGGTGAAACCGTGGGACGCAGCTAGTATCAATTCATGAGTCAGCAATAGAATGATAAAATATCTCATTGTACCATAGGTGCCATTGTTTTCAAGAATATTCTTCAAAAAGTCCAGAAATATCTTAAAAGCTGGATAACAATGCGGTCTAGGTTCTCTAAAGTTGATGGCTTTGTTATTCGATATGTAATTAAAAGTTTATGGTGGGTGGCGTGAATTTTCAGTCTGCTAACTTCAAACTGAAACAACCTAAAAATTAATTAATGTGACAGAATATATAATTATATTTTTGTATTGAATTACTTTCTTCAAGTACCTACCTAGTTAGTACCGTAGTAGGTACTAACTAGGTAGGTACTTGAAGAAAATAATTCAATACAAAAATATAATTCTTGTTCAATACAAAAAGTCTTGTTCTGAAGTTCAAAATTACAATTTCTGAAACTACATTTCGAACCTGAAATAAGTTTCAGTCCCTACTTTATTCTTTGCATTTGCCCAAAACACATCCCTAGTAATCATAAAAGGACAATAACTGATGATCAAGTCTTGTTTATGTAGATGTTAGCGTAAATATTTCAAAATCTCGGATTACTCGGGTTGCAAACTTCAGACGGCGGCCTCCCAGAGTAGGATCCGACAAATTGGCCATAATATATCACGGCTGACCAATTTACTTAAAGCCACGAAAAATTCATATTATCTGAAGGTATAAAAATTGAAACCGATTCATATCTTGAAATATGGAATGGATAATAGACCGAGCATCTCAGCGAAGTTTATTCATGCGACTAATTATTATTTTTCCATGGTTCAGCATTCCGTGGGATTTGGAGCGAGTTCGAACTGACTATTGTAAAAATATCTTTGAACCAGCAACCGTTCTCTGGTTTGGATTCCAGATCTCTAGAAATAAACCTGTTTAAAGATTCGAATTCGTTCTTAAATTTTTTGCCATGTAATGTGGGTAAACATGAATATTTTTACGCCAAAGTAACAAATTCATGAAGTTAGGTACGAGTATATTCTTGTTTGAGGAATATACAGATAGGCACGCAAAGTCTCAAAACTCGTTATAACACGGATTATGTTAGTTTAAAATGTGCCTTAGAAATCGGATTATTTAATCATATCAATTTAAATTTTACGGTTAGGATGAAAGCTTGTCGGAATACGGATGCACGCCTAAGATAAGCCAACTCTGTTTAAGGTCAGAGACACATTCGGTTAGAATAATGAAGAATAGAGTAAAAAGACTGTTTGCCTATCTTTATGAATAGATTAAAGGCTCCTTCAAACAGGCGCGACACGACACGCGACACAAAGGCACCGCAAGTCGCGCAACGAGCGGCGCCTTTGTGTCGCGCGCGATTATATCGCGTGTCGCGCCTGTTTGTAGGAGCCTTCAGTTATACGGTCTTTTAGTTTTATTGTAAGTATCTGTAATTATATTCTAGAGATTTTAGGTTACGAAGAGCTAAAGTTTTAGCCGGTTCTCAGGACAAAAATAATAGAAAAAAACATAACCTTCCTTCTGGTGCAGTCGGGTAAATAGATAAATAGCTTTAGTTTTTTTCTCTCTTAAGTTTAAGGAAATATAGAGTGGCTCTTATTGCTCGTTATCTAGATATTTACGTAGACAAAACAGAAATTACTGCGGTCTTTAATTAATGTGTCTAGGTGAACTTAGGTCTAATTAATTATTTCGGGGAAAAAACATGTCGCCTAATGCTAGGATTTGTGGGCCCTATTACTCCACAAGTCCAATATACCATTCTGCAAAAATAAGGTTAGTTAGACACTTTCATAGAATAACATAGTTCAAAATAGGCTTGTGTTTAATTGAACCTCAATAATGCCTATTTTGCGCTCCTAAAAATATTATTGAACACATTTTTTTGTGAGCGTCAAAGAAATCCAAAATCATCTTTATTTTATGTATAATTAACTTGTGTGTCCGAAAAAATTATCCGTCATCTACAAGGTGAACCTTTATAAAATCAGAGCGAGGGTTTTCTGAAATGACGTTCGCTAGGTGGCAGCACTGGTACGTCAGGTCCAGGCATCTGTCAAAGAGCCTATATTTTTTTTAGTCATGACTGAATTTTGTTACCATAGCTACATTTTCTTTCGTGTTCTCGCTTTTTAATTGTATATTTTTGTTTCCCATTTATTATTCAATAAAAATGTCGATAATAATAATGGTTGTTAGGCACGGATAAAATTGTCATCCCGTCTCTACAGAGCGCGAGGGCTACTGTTTCAGTCTGTCAAAAAGTACTCTGTGGGATACTGACTGGTGAAACAAACGGATGTCTCCAGCTCGTGTCATGCGAGACGGAAGACAGGAAGACAGCGCATCTCGCGGATTAAAAATGTAGTAAGCGCCAAAAGTTTTTTATTCCATTATCTTTTATTTATTAAATATTATTTAAAAAAATCGCTAGGGTCAGCTCTAGGTTATAATGAGTGTTATTATCTATCTAATTTGTGGTTCAGTAATATGCTCCAAAATAGAATGCAAACCAAGATAGTTGAAAATTAGAGGTAACTTTGTGATAATTTTTTATCGAGAAAATTTTATCGTACTATGTTTTCGTCAGGATCGACCTTTTTAGGATCGTTTTTTTTTCTGAATTGGAAATCATCAAATGACCCCCTTTCCGCTCTAGGTGGAGCGGAAGTACTGACTAAAACCCACCCGTGTTCCTTCCTTAGCCCTTTATGTTTCGGGCTAGCGGCAACCCTTTCGGACAATCCCGCTGACCCGGCAACTTCGGCCCTAACGGGCCACTTTCTTGATGCTGACATCTCTTTGAGGCGCACGTGCCATATACTTTTTCCAATTTGAATATGATTTACTACTGTTTAAATCTAATCTAAGATTGAAGATTTTCCTTTGGGCCCGCTCTTTTGCTAAACTCAAAATCTATTTTGGTTCACTGGAAATATGGAATGTGTTATTTTATCTATACTTTTTTATATTATTTATTAGGGAAAAAACAGTCACATGCCAATTTAAATACTGAAAAATGTAAATGTATCCCTTTTAAATACATTTTGATTAATGAAAAAGAAAAACTATAGGTATAACAACTTGTTTTGGGCATCGATGGGGTCGAAATGAAAATCAAAAAAGGATGCCGCAAAAATTTCCAAAGTTATAGTCATAAATATAAAGGTACCTAATACAAGACAGACATTATAGTTACTAAACAATTTTGTAAACCATACATAACCGTGGATCATTTGGCAATTATTAGCAAAGTGGCGTAACTATACCGTTTGGGGCCAGTGGCAAATTCAAGGGATGGGGCCCACCCCCAATGCTCAACTATCGTAATAGTTTTTTTTTTACTAGCACTTCTCCCGCGACTTTTTCCGCGTATATTTCATATTTTCCTCTACTAAATTTAATACCTGACTGTTTCGTTGGTCTAGTGGTCGCAAGCGCTACTGCTGAGCATGAGGTCCTGTCCAAAAAATAAGACAAACAATGGGAAAACACGAACGTTGTGATGATGCTGACAGCTTCTTACAAATGTGTTCGTGAACTTTTAGTTTAAAGGATGATCGATTGGTTGCCATGCTAATTTCATTGAAAAAGACGATTATTTGTTGAGCGGAGATTTTTATTGTAAATGTACTGAAAGTAGCTAGATAGGGCTAGTTACTTAAGAGAAGTGGGAGAGTTAAGAAATGAAAACAAGGTGGTCAACGCCCTTTGCTCTCTGCTCTGGCGTATGGTAACCACATTAGAAGCGACCGATGCGCAGAGATCGGAGGGGAAATTCACGTAAATTTAAGAACGTTCACTTCACAGTCTGATCTGTCTCAATCTGTCAAAATTACCTTTGATTTCCCTACATTTTTTACATTTTTTGTCGCCGAGATGAGACTGCGACTAGATTTTGAACAATTTAAATTACGAGAATTGGCCTTCTGATGATTTTACTTACGAAGATTGAAAACAAATTGTATGCAGTCATTGAGGAGACGGTTAAGTTTGTCGAGGACATCTGCATTCAGGTCATAGTTGCACACATCACCATAATCGATGTTAGGAAAAATTAAGGACCGCACAAGCATTGTTTTCGTACTCATTGGTAATACATTTTTCAGTCGGTACAGAGCCCGCAGCGTTCACTTTCTGGGTGACCACGTCAGTTCAAAGAGCCATCAATGTGCAAGCCAAGGACAAATGGAACGATCGCACTATTGAAGAGAACTGGTGGCAAAGTTGTATCGTCCATCAACCTTACTCATACTCCGAGAATTACCGATGATGATCGCCTGACACTTATTAGGGTTTACTGCTATCTCAAATCTATCACACCAGGTTTTTATGACTTCAGGCAGCTTCAGGTATTTTTTCAACCCCTTGACAGTATAATTGTAAATCATCTGCACACAGATTAAATGCACACTGAAGTGCGGAAGTAATAAGATTAATAAAAAATTAAAACAGAAGAGGAGAAAGAATACCGCTTTGAGGAACGCTAGTTTCCAAATTACACCAGCACGTTGAAGAATCCCCAACATGAACGGACTGCTTTCGTTTCTGTAGGTAAGAGGAGATCCATTCCATTGCCTTGAAAGAGATAATAACATAAAGCACAATGGCTAATAGGATGTCGTGACTGACGGTATTAAAGACATTCAAGAAATCGGCCAATACTATTGCAATAACTTTGGTGTCTTCCAGTCCTGCCCTTATATCGCCAGTAACTTTAGGAGGGCGGAAACAGTACTGTGGATGGACCTGAACCCAGATTGAAGAGCAGCCCTCTTCCCTATGAGTGAGTTACGATGAAAAAAATTGGAGAATTGTTTATGGACCTATGGACCAGGCCTGCGCCTGGAGCACTTAGGATGGGAAGGGAAGGATATAAATGGGTGGAAGTCAGGAAGTGGGTAGGAAGAGAGGGATTAGAAACTTTAGGTAGTGGATGAACATAGGCCTTGAGCCACAGGGAATGGAATATTCCGGTGTATAGGGATTTTTTTACAATGTGAGTAATCGTGGGTAGGAGATAACCCAGAATAGTTTTGATCATACCACGGCACGGGTGATAGTGTCACATCCCACCGTTTTTGATTTAATAGATAGAATGATCTATTTGACCCAACTAGCAAAAAGTGGTTTTTAAACTATCCTAGAACCATCATTTATCGAGGATTATATCAGGCTTTTATCCGCATATAAGTTGCGAAAAGGGCCCACTTTATAAGTCTACTTTTACTTATAACGTATTTATATTAGACCGCTGAAATGCCATATACGCCCATATTGCTCCTGTAATTGAATTACGTCAATACAATTACTCCTGTAAATCTCACTATAAGTAAATTATAGTAAAAAATTAGATTAATACGCGCCTAGAAATGTTTCTATAAGCTCATATGTTGCGAACAGTCGAAGTGAGTGTATCGCGCATTGTTGTGCTCTGTAAAAAATATTTTTAACATCTTGATGGTATTTATATTATTCATGTCAACCATAGTAGAAAAACAAACTTATTGTTGTCAAATTGTTAGTCTTACTTATAGCTTATTCATATGGGAACTTGAATTTTCTGTGAAATCTATCATGGCTTCGATAAAAATTTTAAAGCGCCTCTTAAAATTTGCTTATTTACATTTTAGTATTAATTACAATAATATTAGATAAATATTATGAAGGCAGCTGCCATTTTCTTGGTGAGCATTTCCAAGTGTGATATAGTGCTAAAATAAGTATTTTTAGCATTTCCAAGTGTGACATAGTACCAATATAAGTATATTGGGTTATCTCAAAACCGAAGAAGATTCGCCATTGTTACCAATTAGGGTTCCGCAATGCCCGATGAAAATCGATTGATATTTATAGATAAGTAAGTTACAGGAATATTTTAAGGGTTTGTTCTACGTGCTAGGTTAAACAGTAGTTTAAACATTGTTTTTATTTAATATAAATATATAAGAGGTTGCCGACTATGCCGATGTTCCTGGATATCGATCGATTTTTAACCAAAATAGATTTCCGATCTTTAAAGAACTTAAAATGGCCTTGGAGTGTTACACATTTCTTGTTATCGGCGATATGTCCCGGTTGTCACAGCGTGGTTTCTACATATTTACACTAGAGATTAACATTTTACTCAGAATAAAGAGCACATCAGATCATTGCTATATCAAGATTGGTTTTGAAGTGAGAATTGTTCTACTTAAGCAGTTTATGATCACTTCCCAAGAGACGAATGTGAAATTTGTAACTAGTCTAATCTGATGTCTGGGCAATATTACACAAATGTTAATGGATCTCCTACAATTACACAATAGATACATAAAACGTTTATTTAGTGCAACAATAGGAACATGTATGGTAGCAACTACGATAAATTAAAAAGAAGTCGTTTACTAGGAGTTCATGGTACTTTCTTGACCATCTCAAATCGACAGCATAATTTTATTAATACTCGCAGGTTCGCCCGATCACGCGCAACGTTGCTAAACTTCAATAACATGGCTTTGTGGTTCGGGGAATTCCCAGTTTTTAAAAAAATAACGCAGTTCTAAATTTTTGTTATATGTAATCCGAAAGTTCTTTCTTATTATCGCTTTCAATATCGCTCAAAGATTTGGTACTTTTGTTGTTCGAACCTCTTCCATCTAAAGTAGTACTACAATTTATCTTGTCCGGAACCCTCCCTAGAATTAGCGATGCGGTCTTCACCAGTTAAATTAAAAAAATCGGTGCTGAAAAAATTTAAATGGCTGATGTCAAATCCTACAATGGAATTTGCAAAACTATATAAATCGTGTTTTCGCCTGTACTGGTCGTTACAAGCAAAAGTGGCTTCTTAAGAGTTTTAACCAGGATTCTTTGAGATTTCTTGGACAATAACACTACTGTGGAATGCCTATATAAATATGTCTAGGTTTAAAACGGCATACGATAAATCGATATAGAGAACAATTTATCCTACCGAGTGCTGCATGCTGTGTAATCTTGGTGATTTATTATTTTTAAAATATGGATATGAAATTCATTTAACACTTACTTTTAAGCATATGTAAAACCAAACCATAAATGACTTACAGTAATTTAACTTTAATTTACTTATATTGGCCATAAAATATTAGCTTATATGAGGTTATAAGTAAAAATAACAAGAGTAATTGCTCCTCAGTGCATATATTCCTGGTACATGCTCCTAGAGGAGTATTAGGATTTAAATGGTCCGCAGACGTTACCTTATAGGCGCATATAAGTCCGAGTTACCGGAGTTATTACTCTTGAGTGCAATTACTCTTGTTTCATGCTTTCATAGGAGTCTTGATCCTATGTTTGTCAGGAAATATGATCCCATATACCGATATAAGTACAAATTATAGGATTAAGTGTACTTGAGTAAAACCAGCATGTATTTATGCTGTTAAAAGCGTAGTAGCAACCACCAAAACCATCATCGGAGCTTTATAAGTCCATGTAGCATTATAAAATCGCCATCCAGGATTATTTTGCTAGTTGGGGATCTCTCCGGTTTCAACTGGTATGAAACTGAAAGGATTAGATTATTAAAAAGAAGCGCAATCCTTAAAAAAGATCCTCATTGTTTGAAGTTCTCAAAATTGTTTGACGCGGTGTTAAATATTTCCCTTTAAGATATAATTAGTAGATAAATATATTTGTTTAGGTACAGACGCCAGCACATCAAGCTACTACAATCTGTCAAATTTCTTTAATACATTTTCAACTTTATCGCTAAAGCATAAGGCTTAAAGTTGATTGGGAAAATTTGACAGTTTCGGGTAGCTTGATGTGCTGGCGTCTGTACCTACCGCATGGAGTCGCTTGACTCTACTTATTAATCGTAATTGCACTGTGGTAATCAAATCATGATTTAACAACACAACAACAACAACACATGTAAAGACAACCCCATAGTCAACGTGTATGTTCAACAGGTAACATATAAAGAGTATATCAGTAGCTTGCTAATGTTCCTGAAAGAAAATAAACTGTAGTTATGTAGTGTGTAGGTACTAGACGTATGGAATGATAAGTAGGACCTATAACGGCGTGTGTAATTATGTTATCTAAGTCAGGTATCTCCAAATGCTTCGAGTTATTAAGTTAGTACTAACACATGGTGCCCGGCGATGTCGACGCACCTGTTGGGACTTGCTTAGGAATGTTACTAATACTGCAAAATGCTTTTGTATAATTTGCGACATCGCGGTTAAGGCAACGGTAATGTTATCTACATTACCGTGGTTAAGGTCAAAGTAAGGTGCAATGTGGATATTTTGGGTACATTAAAATAAATATTAGTACAATATATACAGTATGTTAACTAACAGAAGGCGTTCCCGTTAACCCGCAATAGTATACCAATCAATTAGATCGCCGCACACACGGCCTGTCATTCATAAATTAATTCTGACATTGCTATCCTTCAAGTACGCGTGTACAGTGTTTCTTTAACGTATCAATTTACCATTTTTAGTGAATATTTTAAAATAAAATAAAAAAAATAAAAACATTTTATTTTCGAATGGTAATATTTTTTTTAGCATGTATGGATGCTATACTATTGCGGGTTAACGGGAACGCCCTCTGTGGATCTTTAAATTGAGTAGATGCTACTACAAGCCAAAGCTGTAGAAAGAATAAGTATAGTACAAATGACTATGAACTATCTTTTTTTTTGGTAACGCCTTATTGAAATAGGTTTTTAACTGACTTCATAAAACCTCCTTTTATGAAGTCAGTTAAAAACCTATTTCCTATATTTAGGTTCTCAATTCGGATGTTTATATATATTTTGTTAATTACTAATATAAGCTCCCGTTTCTTCGCAAATATACAGATTGAGAGCTTTTACCAAGAAAAGTTGACAGTAATTAATGTTATTTTTTTTCTTGTGAAGTGTAAAGCTAAGAATCAAAAAAAGTGGAACCAAAGTGGAACGTAAAACATTTTTATAGGAATATTTTAGCTTTGAGCTATTTTAGAATTTAGTCCACCAATGAAACTCTTTGCTTTAACGTCAGACTAAGTAAGATTCTCAAACGTAAATCAAAAATCCCAAGACGTGAAAGTTGTTTGTAAGCGAATATCTTTCATTACAAAGTAAAAATGTCTTGAGAGCAAGCTTTCAACCTCGCAACTTCAAATTTTCGAGGGTTCTCAAGTAAACAGGCTTTTATATAGATATTTTAAAACAACAAAGGGAATATGCAAATGTTGTTTGTTTAAGACAGGGAACAATTATTGGCTCCATGTTCATCTACTTAATTTGTTAGAGTTTTCTATACAGCGATGTTGAGTGTTGATTCCTTCAGTGTCGTGTGGCAGGTTGAACTTGCCTTAGATATTTCCCTATCATTCATAGCAATCAATCGCTAACGAGTATTACCGGGCCCCCAAAGCTGACATAATCTATAATAATAAAATATATTCCTCAAAAATAAAAAGAAAATCCTAAAAATTTTTGCCGCTAAATGTTTTAGGAAGAATTAATTGAATCCTTTTTGTACAGCAGTACGTCTGTCTAACTCCAGACCAATGAAATCTTTGCGCAAAACGATAGAAATGATAAAACTTGGACTTAACGAAATGTTTTCAACCTTCATCGGACAACAACAACAATATAACTAACGGTATAACCTTTTAAAGTTTGTGTAGCAGTTGGATATTACTGACTGGACTTGTTTACACGTGGACCTTGAATCTGTAAAATCTAGGGCAGCGGGGCGTAACTTTAATTAGCTGGCGTTTCCAATACAACAGTGTAGGAAACGCCAGCTAATTAAAGTTCTACTCTTTGTAAGCAACTATTATAATATATGAGTAAATATGGCATTTAATTAACTTTATACAGTCATCTTTAGTAAAAGAGTGGGACTCTATAATATAATCCAAAGCACCTGCCATCTAATCTCTTCACCACCCTTGGTTGACTGGTAGAGAATGCCTAAGGCATTAAGTCCGTCTTTGTACCTTTTTGTGCGAAAAGTTTATAGAAACAAATCTACCATGGAATAAATAACAACGAACTAATCCAGGGGGCCTAAAAGGCCACTTTGGCAGAATCATAAAAGGATGACATTATGAATCAGAATCACAATGGACAGTTAACTGTTAAGTTAATATTGTATCAAATCCCATTGGTGAAGGATTTTTTTTTGTCTGTATCAACAGATTCACTGTCCATAAAGTAGACACAATAGTTAAACAATTAACATGAATCCTATGTGATTCATGGGACAGGGAATGTGTTAAAATAACAATCAATCCAATCCAAATCCAATACCAATCTCTATGATTATACCTACGTAGTGCAGTGAAAAAAAAAACACGGACTGTCTTCGCCATATATTGGTTCATAATGATATCCTTTTCTGATTTTGCCTAAAAAGGCAATAACAGTAACGGACTCTATCCTTGATTGTTTCATGAACGATTCCTTGACTACTTGTCAGTCCTTAGATAAATCAGATACCTTATCTCAATACGGCTTAGACCTCAAGGTGTGTTTATGACATCAGGTAGTAGGTACAGACGTGCGCTCGGGTCCAAGGGGGTCTGTTTAGATAGCGATATCTGTTCTGTAGACATGCCCTCTTTGGAAGAGTAGATACTCGTCTACGTAGTTGTTGTTGAATTTCGTTTTAATTAGGATGAAGAGATTATTATACTCCACGTAACAACTATACTCCAAATAACACGTGGAATGTTGTTGTTTCTGCTAAAAATCCACGCGGGTTATGGGATAAGAGTGTAAGACTAGTCTTATATGGATTACACATATGGTGTAGTATTTTTTGTTGGTAGATAAAGCACTCGACAGTACCAACTCTGCGACGCCTGCAACTGAACTGAAAGGCACTCTGCACGACTGACTGATGGCGGCATAAACAATATCTGAATGTCGGGACCAAATATCCCATGTGACAAGCTAAAACATTGTATTTAAACACATCAAGTTGGCAATATTAATATACCTACTTGTAAATACTCAGTAATTATTTGTTTTTCCAAAGATCCAAAACAAAAACACTACAACCAGCCAAGTTGGTAGTGTCAGTTGGTCCTGAACACTTCATACATTCGAGTCAACGTTTTCTCATCCCAAGGGCAAGAGATTATTATCACATGTGTGAAGAAATAGAATCAGTATGCAAGTCGCGATACAGCCTCTCTTAATTACTTATAAAATGAATGGCTCGTCTGGAGTCTGAGATTCAGCGTCAGTTTTGCATACTATGAATTAATTTAATTTTATTGGCTTATGGAGGATTCATGAATTTGTCTCCATTACATTTTACTTTTATGTTTAGTCTCTCACGCTATTTAATAAGTATGTAGGCAGCTCCACAATAATTAATTATTTAGGGATGAATATGGTTCTCAGGATTAAAGTGCTTTTATAAATTCATGTCTTTGCCAGTTCTTGTTGGATTTAGAATCCTTTGGGCGCATTATGTCCAATTCGCAAAATTATGTGTGTCCCGTACCACCGCTATCGACACGTGGCGTGGTGCGATTGTGAATGGTCTCCTATTTCATGCTGTACGCTGCGTCCCGTTAGGTCGTACGCTGCGTCACAATGTTAAGGCTATGGTCTCCTATTTCACGCTGTACGCTGCGTCCCGTTAGGTCGTACGCTGCGTCACAATGTTTACTATAGAAATGTACTATTGTGGTCTCTTTCACACGTCGACGTTGGCGTCTTGACGCCGTACGCGGCATCTAAACGCTGTGCGTCGCGTCTCTAGTCATTTCGAACCATTGCAGCGTAAAGGTCGTCTCTCGCGTCATACAAAATGATGAGGTTTAATAAAGAAAAAGACGAATTGTTGATAGAAGCAGTTAAATCTTTTAATGCAGTGTATGATGCCTCTTCTTCCAGTAACAAATACACCATTAAAAGTTTTAGAATATCCATGATTGCAAAACCACTACCGTACGCGACCGCTCGCAAGCAGCGACTAAAACGCCATTCTCTGCTGCGGATGCATTGACCGCCGACGCTGTGCGTTGCATTCAGACGTCGATCGGAACGGAATTAAACGTTGACGCTAACATCAGACGCCACGTTTGGCATAAAATAGGAGACCATAGCCTTACTATAGAAATGTACTATTGTGGTCTCTTTCACACGTCGACGTTGGCGTCTTGACGCCGCGCGCCGTACGCGGCATCTAAACGCTGTGCGTCGCGTCTCTAGTCATTTCGAACAATTGCAGCGTGAAGGTCGTCTCTCGCGTCATACAAAATGATGAGGTTTAATAAAGAAAAAGACGAATTGTTGATAGAAGCAGTTAAATCTTTTAATGCAGTGTATGATAAAAGTGACAAAAATCATAAAAACAATATTTATAAGCATCAATGTTGGGAAAAAATTAGTAATTTTCTCCTTATACGGTCGTCTTGTGCCTCTTCTTCCAGTAATAAATACACCATTCAAAGTTTTAGAACATCCATGATTGCAAAACCACTAGGTACCGTACGCGACCGCTCGCGAGCAGCGACTAAAACGCCATTCTCTGCTGCGGATGTATTGACCGCCGACGCTGTGCGTTGCAGACGTCGTCGATCAGAACGGAATTAAACGTTGACGCTAACATCAGACGCCACGTTTGGCATAAAATAGGAGACCATAGTCTAAGAGAAACTGCAACGCTACTTTAATCCTCGTTTAGTTCGGATAACGAGAGCAATGTTTAAAACTAGGCCGGGCACAAAAGGTGCGGCTTTCGTGTAACTGTACGACACCCACGTCCATGGTCCACGCTCAAGCTACTAACATAGCCAGGCCTTTTATAGAGCAAATTGAATGCTAGAGAACTAACCACGTTTAGCAACGACGAAGATGATTCAATTAAGTCTTCAAATTAGGGCTATTCATTATGCTTTGTTACTAAGAAAGACCCAAACACTAATTGTTCCTTAATTATGATGACTGGTTGAGAACGAAGCTATTCCATAATTTTGTAGTAGGTAATTTAATACTAATGTAATATTTTATAAAATAACTACCTTCTGCCAGCGACTTCGTCCTCGTGAAAACACCCCGTCGCATCGCATCGCATCGTTTCTGCTTAGCGTTATTTCTGTTTTTTTTTTTCTTTTTGAACAGCTTCTAAGGGTTATAGCGTGCATAGTGTGAATTGAGCTATCAAACGCAAAAACAATTTTACGAATTCGATTGCTGTATTATAGTTTCTGAGATTAGCGCGTTCAAACAAACAAATAAACCAACTCTTCAGCTTTATTATTAGCTATACTAATAAAGATAGATTTAAGTAAATAAGTAGGTATTCGGGGAAATTTTTAACTTTATAGATCAGTGGAATAAGATTATTCAAATGAACAGTGTCCTCCCTTTTCACCACGACGCGCGACGGCTTGTTTTCAAAAAAGCGTTTGGCACGTTTCCGTTTTATGACTTAACATTATTTATACCCATTTTTAGTTAATTGAAGCAAGCGGTAAAATCGATACTTTATTTATTATTTTTATTTACTTTATTATTTGTATATACAGTATGTTAACTAACAGAGGGCGTTCCCGTTAACCCGCAATAGTATAGCATCCATACATGCTAAAAAAAATATTACCATTCGAAAATAAAATGTTTTTATTTTTTTTTATATTAAAATATTCACTAAAAATCGTAAATTGATACTCTATTTATTTAATTAATTCTAATTTATTTAATAAAATAAATTCCGACATTGCTGTCCTTCAAGTACGCGTGTACAGAGTGTTTCTTTAACGTAGGTATCACATGTCTACACATGTCGACGTACCTACATAGGTACCCTAATTGCGTTACACACTTTCAATTACAATCTGAATCATTTTGAAGTAATAATCCATTGCTTTAGAGGATCAAAAAATTTGTCTGCTCAACAATGTAAATAACGCAATGAATGTTGTTGAACTGTCAAAATAAAAAACCATTGCTATTGATAGTGTGTAACGCAATTACCTCGCGGAGCTGGAAATTCCAACTAATGCATGTGGACGGGAATCATGTGAAATTCATGAAAGGGCTTTTGAGTTGCAGCAAAGCGACAGACCGCTGTGGAATTCCTGTCATACTGGGTATATTGCTGCTACTTTACTTTAATCAAAGCTATTTTAGAGCTACAGTAACTGCAACTACTATATTATTAAATTTTCATTTAATCTTTGAGTTCATTGAAATGTAAAGCTTTAGAGTGCGGAGCAACGTAATAAATATTTGTATTTTATTTTAACATCCAAAAAATACAACCCTTTGGTTGAAAGGCGGGAAAATTTGCTTTAGTAACAAGCACTGGGAGGCACTCGGCAATTTCATGGCTGTGCGCAGATAAATATTGGTTGTTGTGCTTGCATAATCAAGAGGGGTAGGTATTCATGTTCAGATTGATGAGTTACCTTGGTATTAGTAGATTAGGATTACCGAGACTATTCGTTTCCAAAGCCTTAAAGTTCTAGTGTACTTTAATTAAACTTCATTATGCACGTACTTTTGTAGCAAAGAGCGATCTCCGTCGATTGATCAGTGAGCCGATTCATCTCTATACATAACACGCGTTTCTTTACTGTTGTGTACTAATGAAACGCTGGCGTTTGTCTCGGATAAATAAATACTCATCTAGGTACTACTTACTAAGCCTAAATAGAAGCCATAAATTAGATCAAACTTTTTTCAGATTATCTAAAGTACATATATCTTATATGGGGTACTGCGTTAATGCTACAACAAAATACCTTGTGACTGCAATTAAATGAAAGAAAATTTAAACCTCATATTAAATACTTTTAATATGAGGTTTACATTTTCTTTTGTAAACAAGGATATTAAAAATTAGAGGATTATGTCCAAGATAAGAATGCTTGGAAACATGCTGGTCCTGCTGCATAGGACAATCTAGAGTCTAGACAAAATCAAACTGGTTGCTAATTTAATTAATATTTTTTTAAATTTTATGACATTGATTTTTACAATCTGTGACTACAGTAACTCACACACTTGTTAAAATTCTAGAAAAATCATTGAATTTTACAATATTTGTAAATAATTTGTAAATATGTGAGCACCATGTATCTATCAGAAAATTGATTTACCTGTCATTGCTTCATTTTTCTTTTTACCTTTTGTGGTAGCCTAATTTTATGTTATGTGCATTGTCTTTACATATAATTATATTATGTATACAAAACCTTGTAAAACATTTTAAAGGAGTAACGGTGGACTTTCCTGCCCATTCTTTTCCATACGAACACTACCTTTTGGAAGGGGCGACTAGAATTAATTCTATTTTACTGTAATTTTTGACGTTCAAAATGAAAAATGAGATAGGACTTTTAGTCATGCGAGGGACGATATTAGGACTCGATTCAATGTGCTGTTGTATGTATAAAAATTTCATGTCGGGCAAGAATCGTTAGATCTGTGGCATCTGTATAGGATTCGCCTCAATCGGCTCAGATCGAGGGGTAATTTATACGGTACCGAAAACAAAATTATACCGACTATCTAAACATAAAGAACTTAGGATTTTGGGTATAAACGGTAAAAGCTACATAATAAACAATCCTGAGGCAACAAAGTTACTCAGACAGATAATTTTGTAAAAATGTTATGTCCACACAGGCTTTTTTTATATAAAGAAGAAAAACAAAGAAAAATTGTAGAGAATAAAACTACGCATTTGCAGTGAACAACAACACATTTTTTTTTTAACGAAATGCCTACTTTACTGAACTACTGACTAAGTTGAAAATATAACATAGAAACAAGTTTTTTTAGCTTGATAATAATATTGATAGCTATACGAGAAAATTGATACATGTTTTTATACATTTTCCTCTGTACTCTCCAGGATAATACTGAATAAGTATTAGGTACATTGTCAACAGAACAGTAAAATAAATACAAATAAAGATCTCACTTGAGGTTTTAAGGCTCCTTCAAACAGGCGCGACACGCGATAAAATCGCGCGCGACACAAAGGCACCATAAGTCGCGCAACGAGCGGTGCCTTTGTGCCGCGCGCGATTCGCGTCGCGCATCGCGCCTGTTTGCAGGAGCCTTCATACTTGTGTGAAAGAAGCACAATGTAGGGTAGATACGTAAAACGAGATAGAGTATGTATAATATAACTTGCCTATAGGTAGACACGTTACTTTGAAATGTTTGCAAGTGATTAACAAACTTTGTATAACTACCATTGTAAATAACTTTGAAATAACTTTTAATTTGTATTAATACCTATTTTAGCAATACATGTATGTGCAATGTTTCCTGCCTTTTGGATATAAGGTCTAGAAAACACATGAAGAAAGAAACAGTATGATACTGACATAAAACTCTTCTATAAACGAGCAATCATAGATAAAATAACCCTAAATGAGAGCTACCTAGTACATACTTGTGAACCTCATAAGAACCTTTGTTTGCCTAGGTATGTACCCACTTTAATAATAGCTTTTGGTAGAGGCTCGTAAAAAAGGCGAAACAGAATCCTTGTGTGTGACGTGATTTAATTTATCACCTTCGCGTATCTCCCGAATCATTTAGGCTTATTTCGGTACATGTATTTTTGCCAGAAGGGAAGTTTTACACAATATTTCAGTCTGAGCAAGTGCTAGGTATTATCATTATAATGATAGGTGACGTTGACGATAGAATAAAATATATTTATGTTAGAGCAGGGTGTACACAGGGGGCCTAAAAAGGCCACTTTGGCAGAATCATAAAAGGATAACGTTATGAATCATAATATGGCGAAGAGAGTCCGTGTTAAGGCTCCTACAAACAGGCGCGACACGCGATATAATCGCGCGCGACACAAAGGCACCGCTCGTTGCGCGACTTGCGGTGCCTTTGTGTCGCGTGTCGTGTCGCGCCTGTTTGATGGAGCCTTTATTCTTTTTTTCGCTGTACTACGTAGGTATAGTCAAAAAGATTGGATTTGGATTGGATTGATTGGCATTTTATAACAGACAAAAAAATTACTGAAAACAACAGTTAACTGCCCATTATGATTAATAATGTTATCCTTTTATGATTCTGCCAAAGTGGTCTTTGTAGGCCCCCCAGGACTTCCCAATGTAACTTGGCCTTCCTAATGTATATGTAAGAAAACAATTTCTTTTAATGTCCCACTGCTGGGCAAAAGCCACTCTTTCTCTTTTCATCTCTCTCTGTCCAGATACAATAAACATATTATAAATTAAAGTCGCTCTTCCTGTCTGTCTCTGTGACAGTGTCGTTCATCTAAACTACGCAACCTATTTTGATGCGGTTTCTTTCACATCATAAATAGAGAATTTATTCCGGAAGGTTTATGTGTATGACCAATAATTTATTAATTAATAATAATGTGAAAAATAATACATTATCTAATGTTTTTACCTTAGTGATGGTCGCCATATCAGTAGATAGCACCCGTGCTAAGCATGGGTACCCCGCTATTATGGTATAATCGTGGGAATTAATGAAAATAAAAGAAAAATATTATTTCTGGTACTTACGCGCTTCCATTTTCTTTCAGTTTCCAAAAGTTATTACTGTACCATGTGACGGCTAAATTGATTTTGTTTTGCAACAGTTTCCCGCAGTTAACTTGGTTATTAGAACATTATATTAAGAAGCCTTTCAGATGCAGGTCTTCATAGAAAATGTCAATATCCCGTAAATTTAACTAGAATTCTAAAATTGTTTGGCAGGTTTGTTCAGTTTAGTCGAATCCAATTAGTTTTCAAGCAAATGGAGCAGTTTTGGGAAAATTGTCGGATACTTAGAAGTACCCGTGTATATCGGGATTATTATAAACTACAAGTTAACAAGTTATAGGAACAGTACTAGTTAAATTTTTGTTACAATATAAATTAATCAAAACTTGTCATAATATTCAATTTAGTTTTCAAACGAATTGATGCAAGCAATTAAAATAACTAACGTTCTACTTACTAATGCAGATAGAAGTAGGTACTCCTGCTATTAACTGGGTTAATTATAGACACATTAAAATGTCTATTGTGTTGTCTCGTGTAGATTATACCTAACGAGGTAATAAAAATATGCTATTCATGCTTGCTTTATAAAAAATGTAACATTTTTTTTATAAAGCAAATATCTTCAACATATTACAGTAAAACGTAGGTAACTGTACGTATTATGAGATGGATTAAAATATTTAGGAAAATATTATAACTAGCGGATGCAAGAAACATTTCCATAATAGTAGCGAAGTTACAAAACTGACTTTAAATCTCTCTAAGTGTCTTATGGTTTACGTTCTTGCATTACTTATTATGCAGAGCGCCGGCGGAACAGTTATCAACGTGGGCAAGGCTTGCGGCTATGCACGTTTTCGGTGTACTTAGTATCCATTCTTGTGTTACCCATACCGACTTAACCGCAAACATAATGTAGAATACCTTTTTGAACAAACAAAGCAGGTACATATCTACATAGTTTGTTTTGTTTTTGCAACGTTAAGCCAGCTATTTCATTATTTCTGTTCTACATTTATTTAGGTTTCATCGCTTCGTTAATCTCCGTGGTCTGTTATGCCTGCTATTGTTTAAATTTATTTCAAACTAGCTTCTGCTCGCCATTCCGTCTGCGTGAAATCTCTTGTTCCTCCAACCCTCCCGGCGTCGCTTGGCTGCGCTATTACTTTTCAGTAACGTTTTTCTAACTCTTTTTAATTTTTGTTCGGCTCTTAAAAGCCCTAGCGTGATGTTAAATCGCTTATAGCCTTTTTGAAAAATTAGGCTATCGAATGCAAAAATAATTTTTCAAATGCGACTGGTATTTCCAGAGAAGAGCTCGTTCAAACATACAAATAAACAAATAAAAAAAAAACTCTTTAGCTTTGTTATTAGTACATATGTGTTTCGTATATAACATAACTATAATCTTACATAATTACTTGTCGAGATACATCTATAGAAAGTTAAGGCCGGAACTCGATTGACATGAGCACAAAATAATGCTCAATCAAAGTTAATTGTTTATATAGCGACTCTCGGCAGATTATGCCCACATGTCTGTATAGATAAGGGTGAAATACGGATTAATTAAACTTTAGCCTCTCTCTGCCTTTACTGTACACACAAAGACGTCAAATTGTTATTTATGACACGAGTACGCAAAGAACAAGCTAATTTTCGCTCTTATTCCAACTTTATTAGTCTGTTCTGGTTTTTTAGGCAGGTTTTGGACGCTTTGGAAAGTGTCGACGGGAGCAAAGTAAAAAAAGACAACTGCAATTTTGAGATTTTTGGTTTTTTGTAAAAACTAACTTAAAATATCATGTTCTACAACATAGCAAAAACAATAGTAAAAGTCATAATTCGAGGTTTGGCTCTCGCCTATTTCCAACTTCAATATTGGACCAATTTAAAAGATATTTCATAATCTGAATAAGAAGGATATAGACTGTGTCCCTATATTTTTCTTTTTTCATTAATAGTTGTCAAAATTGTACACTAGGCCTCTGTTGACAGCGGTTTATCGGCATTTTTTGAGGGTTCTAGTGCTTATGAAAATAATGTACCACCAAAAAGGAACACATAAGGAAAGCAGTTAATATTTATTATTCTGTAAAAAATCATTGTTTTATGGTTCTTAATCAGAAAGAAAACAGACGAGAGCGTTTCTATGGAGAAACGACCAGTCGCATTTCCTCTTAAAAGTCCATTACCTACTTATTAAAAACGTGATCTTACTTTTAAGAACCGATACTGACGTAATTAGATCGATTACGTAGCTTCTCTATTTTTGTCAAGTAAAAGTAAAAAAAAGATTGTCATTTTTCTTTGGTACTTTTGCCATCTATCTGTATTACCAACTGATTAGGCTGCAGCTTGGATATTTCATCAGAAAAACACAGCCATTCGGTATAGAAATATTATAATGACAGACAGTGAAAAAACAGCCACGTATAAAAAAATAGACAATAAAAAGCAAAACAAAACTAAAAGATAAATTTAGTTTCTTTCTTTATTCCTAAAAAGTTCACATTATATCGTGAACAATCTGTGTTCTATGCGATCTCGTGTTATTTCGCACCCTTTATTATTTTGTGATTAGCCGTACTCTATAGTCCGTTCGTTTATTTTACCTCTGATTTTGCGTCACTCTCCATATCACAGTGATCTTTATTCTCATTGTAATAAGGTTGCTGTTGGGTTGCTGCTGTCAGAGATAAAATGTCTGTGAAAGACTGTACATATTTTAACACATTAATGTAAAATGCCACGGATTCAAATAATACCAACCCCAAAATTATTTTGCGCATACTTTAAAAAATATATTGAATTTCGTAATAATTTATAAATAAATAGGCAAATGAACTGTTATTATCAAAAAATTACGTTTTGTAAGATATTTCTTGTCCAAGCAAGTTAGTTTCATAATGTCAAGTCCTTAGTTAAGGACTTGACATTATGAAACTAACTTGCTTGCTTGCTTGCTTGCTTGCTTTGCTTGCTTGCTTATTTATCTACTAAATTCGATTACGACTAGTTAGTCGTAAACGAATTTAGTAGATAAATACTTGTTGTGAATTTCACTGAGGTTTCCCGGTAGGTTGACTAATGTAACTACATACTTCGAGCTCCAACCAGCAAACCTATTCTGTAAAAATGTCACCGTGAAAACTTAGGTGAAGTGAGCTTTCTATAGTGTCACACCTTAGCATCACATGGAATGACAGTTCCCTTCACCTAAGTTTTCACGGTGAGGTATTTACAGAATAGCACCGCAAAGCGCCCACGGTTTGGGCAAAAAGAGCGGAATTCGACGGAAACCCTCTACTAAAAACCTTTTGAAAAATGTTTTAAGAAAACATTCTTCGACAAATTGTTCTTTCAACAAGTTCGGTCTAGCGAAACGTTTATTGGTGAACCCTCCATCAAATTCAATACAAACATTTTTGCCAAATCATTATCGATTTTATATCGTTAGATATAGGTCGGCTCATTGTTGGATTACTAAACATGTGACCTAAAAAGGTCACATTACACCTTATTATTTTAGTATTTTTAGCTTATATTAGATATCGTGATTTTTTCTCACATGTCTTGTTTGTACAAAAATCATGAGGTCTAGCGTCAATTTATTGTAATGTCTGTTTCAAAAGTATCCGATGAAAGTATAAAGAAACCCACCCTGTTTAGGTTAAATTCTTACGCAATCACTCACTAAAGGGAATTAGTAACACATTCATCTGTATTTAGAATATTAAAACTTTATGTTCCACTACTTTTACTAACAATTATTCGTTGAAAACATTATTAAATTGTAATTGAAAAATCATCGACGAAAATTTGCGTTACCGATCATTGACATCGATTGTCAATTGAAAAACTTCTTTAAAAGGTGATTTAATATTAGAATATCGGGTTTAAGTATTTAAATAAACAAAATAAATCAAAGCACTCAATTTTTATGTGTCACTGCAAACTGGCACCCACAGGTAGGTTTTTGATCCATTTGTTTACATTTCCACCAGATACTTTTGAAACAGACTTGAATTGAGAATCTTGGTGTTTGTAATAAAAACCACACCAGTTTTTCATGTAATGCATAGTGCATTACATGAAAAACTGCTCAACCTCAACAAATAAAACATCATCACCATCTGCCTAGCCTTTTCCCAACTATGTTGGGGTCGGCTTCCAGTCTAACCGGATGTAGCTGAATACCAGTATTTTACATGGAGCGACTGCCTGTCTGACGTCCACAACCCAGTTACTGGAACCTCAACAAGTTTTAACTTGTTCAAAGTCAAAGTCAAAGTCAAAGCATTTATTTCAAGTAGGCACATAAAAGGCACTTTTGAACGTCAGAAATTACAAATAAAATAGAATTGATTCTAGTCGCCCATTCCAAAAGGTAGTTTTCGTATGGAGAAGAACGGGCAAGAAACTCCACCGTTACTCTTTTAAAATATTTTACAAAATTTTGCATACATTAATTATATAATAATAATATGTGAACACGATGCACCTAAAATAAAATTACTATACCACAATAGGTAAAAGACTTAAAAATTAAACCATGACATATATAAATTAATTATCTGATAGATACATGGTGCTCACATATTTACAAACATGGTAAAGGTAAACGATTTAAAAAAAAATAAAAAAAATAAATAACAAGTAATAAGTCAGGGTGTGAGTTAAAGTAGTTACAGAATGTAAATCAATGTCAAAAAAAGTATAAATTTACAATTAAATTAGCAACCAGTTTGATTTTGTCTAGGCTCCAGATTGTCCTATGGAGCAGGACCAGCATGTTTCCAAGCGTTCTTATCTTGGATATAATCTTCTAATTTATAGTATGCTTGTTTACAAAGTGTACGTTTAATGTGAGTTTTAAATTTTCTTTCATTTAACTGCAATATATCACATGGTATTTTATTGTAACATTTAACACAGTACCCCATAAAAGATGTATGTACCTTGGCTAATCTGAAAAATGGTTGATGTATTTTATCTTTATTTCTAGTATTAAAATTATGTCTATCGCTTATTTTATTAAAAAGATGTAGATTTTTTCTTACATACATAATATTTTCATAAATGAATTGGCAAGGTACCGTCATAATATTAATCCTTTTAAAAAGTTCTCTGAGAGATTCGCGGCGACGTAGATTATAAATGGCTCTGACAGCTCTTTTTTGCAAAATAAAGATGGATTCAATGTCAGCAGCTCGACCCCATAGTAAAATGCCGTACGACATAATGCTGTGAAAGTAGCTAAAATAGACTAGACGCGCGGTTTCTACATCAGTTAATTGTCTTATCTTTCTAACAGCATAAGCGGCCGAGCTAAGCCGCCCCGCAAGAGATGTTATGTGAGGTCCCCATTGTAATTTGTCGTCTAGCGTGATTCCCAGAAAAACAGTTTGATCAACAAATTCCAGTTTTTCTCCATTCAGTATGATGTCACATTCACTACTTCTAACATTAGGTAATTTAAATCTAATGCATTTAGTTTTCTTTTCATTTAGTACCAAATTATTTACCGTAAACCAATTTTGGACCTGAAGAATAGAGTTATTCACGTCGTCAAGATTTTGTGCCCGTCTGTCTATCTTAAAGATCAATGAGGTGTCATCTGCAAATAACACCATCTTCGGTTGATTTTGAAGTAATTGGGGTAAATCATTAATGTAAACTAAAAAGAGGAATGGACCCAATATAGAACCTTGAGGAACGCCCATTGCTAACTTTTTTTGCACATTGTTAACTTTTGTTTTAACGTTTACGTTATAATTACCGTTTAAACCTAATTACAAGCTATTCCAAGTAGTCTTCGCAGTAATTAATTAAGGTATCTACGAAATACTCATAGTTGAGAGCATTCAATTATTAGCAATTTAGTCTCTAGCCATACCTACATATTGTTATGAGGAGAGAATCTTCATCATATTATAGATAACTAGCTGCGCCCCGCGGTTTCACCCGCATAAGTGTCGATCCCGTGATGGGATATCGGGATAAAAAGTAGCTTATATGTTAATCATGTTTGTCAGCTACCTCCATACAAATTTTTATCAAAATTGGTCCAGTCGTTTGAACGTGAAGAAGTATCAAACATATAAACACACACACACTCACAATCTTTCGCGTTTATAATATTAGTGTGAATTAGTATGATGCTAATAACTATTTTATCTTATACTAGCTTCTGCCCGCGACTTCGTTCGCGTGACACCCTGCCCCCATCCACCCTCTTAGGGGTGGAATTTCGAAAAACCCTTAGTGGATACCTACTCTTCACAAAGAACACACCCTCCAAATTTCATCTAGGACCAGCGGTTTGGCTGTGCGTTGATATATCAGTCAGTCAGGACTTTGAATTTTATATCACCATCTGCCTTGCCTTTTATCAACTATGTTGGGGTCGGCTTCCAAACTTTTTAATTTTTTTTTTTGCTGAATGTGCCCGCTCTTGACCTCGACCACGCCTGATGAAAAGCGATGGATGAGGTCTGTGGTGGAACGACAGTGCCCAGAAGATGCCTAAAGGACTGGAACTCCCACGCATCGACAAAACCAGCAGGCTGTTTGACGGCGGACTCCGGTGGGAGGGTGGTCGCAAACCAGGCGGGCGTCAGCCCTACCACCGCAAGGGAAGAATTGGCCAGTCAAGTAAGGTGTTGGGTGTGACTGTCCAGGATGCGCCGAGTGCTCGGTTCAGTTGAGTAACTGAATAATTGTCTAACCGGATGCAGCTGAATACCAGTATTTTACACGGAGCGACTGCCTATCTGACTTCCACAACCTAGTTACCGGGTAATACGATACCCCTTGGTAAAACTGGTTATCAGACTTTCGGGCTTCTGACTACCCGTAACGACTGTCAAAGATCCACGAATGATAGCCGGGAACAACGGCTTAACGTGCTTTCTGGGGCACGAAGGGGTCACGATATGTAAAGATGGGTCACCCATCCACAGACCAACCGCGGCAAGCGTAGCTTATCCTGATCTATCGACCTGTGCAGCTGTTATTATTTTGCCACGGGCCCCACAGGACTTTGAATTTTATATATCTTATATTTAGTAATATTCTCATCACATTTAATATTTTATTCAGTATCTCGTTATAAAAATTAATTCACTCCATCGCAATTTATCAATAAATTGCTTTAGAATAAAATAAAAACGAACGCAATTATAGAAGTCTTCCTGAGTCTCACAATAAAGAAGAAATTTCGCCCGGTACCGGTAGCAGAAAAAAGTTCATTTATGAAACAATTACAGTTTTCCAGGAGGTACGTACTCGTCTTTTTCTTTATCGCTAGGATACATAGTCACGGAAAAATTATATTATGATTAATTAGGTAAGTAGGTGTACCTGGACTATTTAAAGATTTTTTACCAGCAAACATTCAGGGGCTTAGATATTTATGAATACCAAATGGATATGAATTCATGGGCAAAGCTAATAATGTAGCGCCTCGGTCATAAATATGCCCTGATGCTTATTAAACAACATCAATTTCCTGAGGGGATTATACCATTATACCTTTTTGTTCATTTCCATAAAGTAGATTACTTAATTCCACAGATGTAGATAAAAGTAAAAGAATGTTTAAAAAACACTGGCACTCCGGTAGTGCCGACAGAAGTGAAAACTTGAACAAAGTGACTGGTTTATTCTTCTCGTGAAAGGAATTTATTCAGATTTACAAATAAGCACACAGGATAGACTTCAGCAGTGCTATTCTCTAAAAGACAATTTCATGGCTGTAAGCTGCGACGAGCTCGTCGACGAGACAGCCTTGAGATCGACCGAGCGTACAGCGCTGATTCAAACCGTATTCACTAACGTGGTTGTGCTCGTCGTCGAACCCAAGGCTGTAACCTCCCGTCGCTGTTTCTCAGACGAACGTAGGGCTTGACACAAATTCTATAAATTATAATCGATCAATCTCGACTGAGAGTTTTATAGGTTTAAAATATATTTTAAAGGTCTATCTTTAAGTATTATAAGGAATACAGTTAAACTATAACCAATATCATATTTAAAAGAGCTTATTTCATATTTCTTATTACATTTTAAGGCTGAATGACGATTCCTTTGCTCTATTCGTGCAACGCGACGCGACGATGAATTAAAAGTCAACATGACATAACAATAACAACCGATGACGCGACGCTAACAAAATCACTTGAATTTGTAGTTTTTAAACTTTTGGGTGCTTGATTCTTGTTCAAGCCTTGATTATTTGTATCAGCGAGTGCTTTTAACATAGGTAGTTCTGTGACTAAGAGGATAAATACAACTACCTAATGAAATGTGAGTATTATGATTTTTTCACTGATAGTATATGGCTATTATTACTATTGTCTCATCCACGAGTATTGTATGATACACGAGATATTAATAAAATTTAAGTAAATTACATGATTAGCTATTGTTTTACTATAATATGTACGTATAACTTTATTGTTGTAACGTAACATTGTGTGTTTTAGCATGCCAAGAAGTGCTATACTTTCATTACATAATATGAAAACTGTATAGGTACTTGGAAATTATAATTTTCATATTTAATTTTGTAGAGTCCTAAGCAACCCCTAAGACGACCTACTGACCAATTACTGCCTGTAGAACAATCTACTAGAGGCATGCTCCAGACCGAACAGTCCACACCTTCAATACCAGTAAGTTAATTCTAATAAAATATAATAATGTAATGTTATATTTGCAGGGCGAACGGACATACAACCAGGCCCATCTTTGTATAGGGACAATGTGCCAATGGAAAACCAGCCTAATACAGAACAAAAGGTGAAGTTTTAAATAAAAGTCTTACAATAATATGTTTTAACTTTATAATGGATATTTAGATAACTTTTTTTTGTATTACAGTTTGAGGCTAGATCACCACTTGCAGTCTTGCAATGCGTCATCATAGGAGTAATGCCCCAATTGCATCTTCATGTAAGGTTAACTTAATTATAATTTGGTTAATTATTGGTTTAGTGTAAAAAGCACTACATAGTAGTGGTCTCACTTTTGATTCCCGGGTTGGGCCAATTTGTTGGGATTTTCTGTAGGTTTTTTCAACAGCAGCCCTTATTCAATCAAGATCAAGATATAGGCTACATCTAATAGAATCAAGATATAGACTACATCTAATATGTATACTACATTGTAATATCTATTCCTTTAGAGGGAGAGTGATGTGATGTTGATGATACTTACATATTTGTTTTACCTCTGTATAGTAATTTGTTGCATTTTTATGTTCATAGCATCTCGTAGGCATCGAACGGCACACCGCCGTCTGATCCAGCACTCACCACCTTCTCAAAGGCAATCCAAATGGCGAGCCTGACTGAATGTTTTGTCGCCATTAAAGAGAGGTGTTTGGAAAATGAGAGACTTCTTATTGACAACCAGCAGAGGATGTTCGACTTTTAAGGAAATAAGTGAGTCATGGTCAAGGCAGACCCAGGCACTGCAGGATTTATGAGCATCCATCAGTCGAGGAAGTTGAATCTCCGAAACATGGATCTACTACTATGTTTAGATAATTTTAAGTTTATTTAAGATGGATGTTAAGAAGTTTAAGTATAAGAACTGTTTTTTTGTAGTAAATGTCAATGTTTGTTAGCGGGCATGCTCTTTATGCCTGCAGGCTTTTATTTAGGTACTTATTTAATTTTGTTTTGCTTGGGTAGTTTTCATTGTATATACTAAATTATTTAATTAAATGTCCTGTTTCTTGTAATGTTAATTACTTTGCATACCTACTAATTGTATAGAATCAAGTTTTTCTAACTGAATATCAAAAGTCATTTTGAATAAATGATTTTTGATTTGATTGATTGTTTTTAATAGTAAATAAAAAAGAAAATAATGCAGTTATCTGTTTAATTTCTCATACCCCTGTATACACTCTTACCCATTTAAAAATATAGTACAAATAGGGACTAAGGTATAAATAGGCACATATTATTATAGGCTATTGATATTATACTAATCATATACACCTTAAACACCACACTTTAAATACACACCTTAAATGTTATGACAATTGTTGATTATAATAATATTTTTATTAATAATTTAAATACCTATTTATTGTATCTAATCAATAATGGTGAGTATATTCTATCTAAACACGTTAACCACATCTGTAAAGGAACGCATAAATTGTAGATACAACATGCTCGCCATAATTGATTAACTAAATCTCGCCTACTTATCAGCCTACTCTCTAAGTCATCATGTGTTGGAGCCTGATGTGTCAGGATTCCAAGTAACCTAGATTCTTCATCTAAGTCACATTGGTCTCATCATCATAGGAGCTGGTAGCCCGGCTCTATTACATATGTCGTTTAAAACACAGGAAGCCATCACAATTTCTCCCACTTTTATAGGATCATAGTACAATACCCTATGTACTAATAAACATCTGAACCGTCCTTTCAGGATTCCAATAGTCCTCTACACTGTTTCTTGCACTGCTGTGCAAATTGTTGTAATGGCTCTGGAGTCTCAGTTTCTGAATTACTAAAGGGAGTCATTAAATAAGGCCTTTGGGGATATCCTGAGTCACCTGAAATCAATGAATGAAGCTAGAATTAAGTGCAATCTTGACTTGTGTTTAAGTTATCATTGTATTGTAAATAATAACTTCGTGGATTGCCCTAGAGGCAGAAGACTGAGATATGTATGTGTCTACATTCTTCCCAATGATTTTTTGGTAACTTCCATTAGCCAAAAATGATAGTGTGCATAATATCTGAAACATCAGGAATTCAATAGGCTTTTGTTGGTGTGTGGTGAGGTATACCCATCATATCTCAAGAAACCTAGATGTAAACAAACCTTTAGCCTCTTGGTTAAACCACTGGAACGAAGTCGCGGACGCATATATGGAGTTAAGTCATCTTCCAATATATTAATTAAATCCTCAGAAAGCCTGTAAATATGGATAAAATCTGTATCACGGAATATTGTTTTAAACTTTCGTATTTGTTTCGCCTGTCGAGCTTTCTTCAAATTATCACTTTTCTTAGCTTCTTTTAATAAATGTAGCTTCAATTGTGTAGTAAAAGAATAGAAATATTTAAAAAATTAAGTACAGTTTATTATTTTTGTCAGTCTACGCCCGAATATTTAAAGCTTTTTGATTTGACAGTTAGAATTAGGAGTGGGCGATACAAATCGTATATAGATACAATATCTATATATCGGTACAATATCCAATACCTATATATCGGACAGTACTGTATCTATATTTCAGGTATCCGCGTACCTAGAACGAGACACTATAACTATATCGTATCACATGATCTATGATATTCGGTTCAAACTGATTCCGGTACAGTAGTAGTTATACGGTTGTAGGTACCGTATCCTTGCGATGCGCGCGGGCGGGAGTGATGTAGCTAGAGATGAACGAGCGAGAAAGCGCGTTAAGCTAACGTCTAATACTAATTTTAAACAATATATACAGGAGGAGGAGATATTAGTTTAATACCGAATACATTATTTTGTAAACACTTGTAAACAGGTAACCATCAATAAACGTCAAAGGGTTTTAAATCGTACCTATGGCATTCTCAACAAAAAAAGTGAGCCGTCACGGGACGCCTGGCAGATGTGAAACATTGCGCATGGCGACGCGTCGCCACACAGTACACAAGACTGTGACTGTATATATACTTACACCATCATAAAGCGTGGTGACGCGTCGCCACGGCATGCGTCGTCACGCCAGAAATTTGTTTTACGTGCGGCTATAGATGTTTCACATCAAAAATTGTTTTAAAATCACTTTACGTGACCCTTGACCTTGATTGCACTTTGCTGTTTTCGTCAGTCTTCAGTTATTAGCTTCACTCATGACTGATGAATAGATACTTGACCTATTTAAATAATTGATAAAAATATAAATCTAGAAAACCGAAACGGCTGTACTAGTTTCATTTCAGAGTGCCATATTATCAACAATACATTCACTGATTTCGAATATACAGTTACAAATAAAATACAATGATGTAATGAATCGAACAAAACCGAAACCTAAATATCACAGTACCAATTTCGATTCCGAGTTCCACACTGATTCAGCCAAATAGATATTGAAATATATAGATACGATATCCGATATTCTAAACCGATACATAGATACGATTTGATATAGTGTAAAAGCGATATTACCCATGCCTAGTTAGAATCGAGGCTGTGGGCGAGACGTCTGACGTTTTACGTCTTACGAATTTTCGATCAGGGTCACGTGACCTGACGCGAATTTAGAAGTTTTTACCCATTCCAAAAAAGTACATACACAGCGCCGCTAAAGAAGTTTTCACTTCAATAATAAAAACATGCTCAAAGCGACTTCCTAAGAGCCATTTATAATCTACGTCGCCGCGAATCTCTCAGAGAACTTTTTAAAAGGATTAATATTATGACGGTACCTTGCCAATTCATTTATGAAAATATTATGTATGTAAGAAAAAATCTACATCTTTTTAATAAAATAAGCGATAGACATAATTTTAATACTAGAAATAAAGATAAAATACATCAACCATTTTTCAGATTAGCCAAGGTACATACATCTTTTATGGGGTACTGTGTTAAATGCTACAACAAAATCCCTTGTGACATATTGCAATTAAATGAAAGAAAATTTATTAAAACTTGTATTAAAAGTACACTATGTAAACAAGGATATTACAAATTAGAGGATTATATCCAAGATAAGAATGCTTGGAAACATGCTGGTCCTGCTCCATAGGACAATCTAGTGTCTAGACAAAATCAAACTGGTTCCTAATTTAATTTATATTTTTATAATTTTTATGACATTGATTTTTACAATCTGTGACTACAGTAACTCACACACTTGTTAAAATTCTAGAAAAATCATCTACTTTTCCAATATTTGTAAATATGTGAGCACCATGTATCTATCACATAATTGATTTACCTGTAATTGCCTCATTTTTAATTATTTTTTTTCTTTTATTCTAGGTGCATCGTCTTCACATAGAAATATTATGTATACAAAACCTTGTAAAACATTTTAAAAGAGTAACGGTGGAGTTTCTTGCCCATTCTTCTCCATACGAAAACTACCTTTTGGAAGGGGCGACTAGAATCAATTCAATTTTACTGTAAGTTTTGACGCTCAAAAGTGCCTGTAATGTGCCTATTTGAAATAAATGATTTGACTTTGACTTTAAGTAATGTTTCGCTATGCGCATACTCGCGCGGCTGCACGCCTAAATAAGACAGTTTTACGCGGTTATGGTGGAAATGACCCTTCACATAATTCGAATGCGAAGGTTCTCAAGGGTACCCACGAGTTTTGTGAACCTTTCCATAGCATTAATATTATCGTCGTCGTATATTTTATGATAATTTCTTGGCATTCATATTGAATAACATTTACTTAAGCACTTTAGTTAAATGTGTTTTAGGAATCTATATTTTAGATTACTGTTTTAGCCCTACCTAAATTATTTTCATTCATATTAAAATACCTTTTTTAACACTAGCTTATTTTCCTTTAGGGATGAGGGTGCGTAGTGTGGAGTGTGGACTCTAAGAGAACATCGATTCAATCATTAATTCTGAAAGCGTCTCGTCGTTCTCAATAAATGTGTGTTTTTAACTACAGACTGACGAACTTTAAACTTGATTAATTTAATCAGTGCTTTAAGAGCGCTGTTTATTTGGTTATCGGCGGAAACTCTCTGCATTTTATAGCTTTTATATCGGGGAAACGCTTTACTTTATTCACTTTATCTAAAGAGTAGATACCTACCTACTAATGCCTATCGAACCGTGTTTGTTAACAGGAACGCGACATAAGGAGCATGCCTTGCTTTTGTTCTTTTTAAATGTTTATTCAATCTTTTTTTTGTAATTAAATAGCCTTTTTACTTTGATCCTTGACGAATAACGTCTAAGCCTGTTTAGATTAATTTGGTTTGATCATTATAAGTAGTGTTCTCAGAATCTATTAGGTACCTACATGAAATACAAAATAAATATAAGTAATTCAATGTCACATTATTACTCTATTTCATTCCCTTTTGAAGTTTGTATTTGTGAATATATAGGGTGACTTGTAATATGTAATGTGACGTATTCCTCTCAGGATGTGAGTGTGACCTATTTATAACAATTATGCACCCCCATAAAGCCTAGGTAAAAAATCATGGAATACAAGAAAACCCAATGTTCATGTATTTTTGTAAATTTCCCAGAATTCGTGACTAAATATATTTTTTTACTAATTTGAATGGCCATCATTGCTATTCCATCGGGTACCTAATACAACACACCTTTTGATGTAACCGAATTTTCTAAAATATCAAACTGTTAAAAGTTAAAGGAAGAAGTTTCTTTGATGTGAATACGCCTTGTATAACAATATTGCCCAAATGAAACACTTGAATAACGAAAATATGTTTTAATTAAACTTACAACTTGTACAGTGAAGCGGATGGAAAAATAGAGTGTGTCGGGTTGCTAGCCCTACCTTTTTATTTTACTTTTTAGGGTTCCGTAGTCAACTAGGAACCCTTATAGTTTCGCCATGTCTGTCTGTCCGTCTGTCCGTCCTCGCTTAATCTCTGTGACCGTTAGCACTAGAAAGCTGAAATTTGGTACCAATACGTATATCAATAACGCCGACAAAGTGCTAAAATAAAACTTGGAAAAAAATGTTTTATTAGGGTAGCCCCCCTATATGTAAAGTGGGAAGTGATTTTTTTTTTAATTTCAACCCTAACGTGTGATATATTGTTGGAAAGGTATTTAAAAATGAATAGGGGTTTACTAAAATCATTTTTTGATAATGTCAACAATTTCGGAAATAATCGCTCCAAAAGTAAAAAACAATGTGTCCCCCCCCTCTAACTTTTGAACCATAAGTTTAGAAAATATGAAAAAATCTGAAAAGTAGAACTTTATAAGGACTTTCTAGGAAAAATATTTTGAACTTGATGGAAACAACAGTTTTTGTACAAAAAAGAAAAAAAGTTGTACAAAATAATTTCTGAACTAAGTTTGTAGTATAATCGTATATGCAAGCATTTTTTTCACTTCGTTTACATAATTATCTTATTGTGACGGACGGGAAACTACGGAACCCTACACTGAGCGTGGCCCGACACGCTCTTGTTTAAAATGGTGTTGCCAGTAATTTAATATTTTCTTACATCACAATATACTACACTTAACCATTTTCAAAAATCATCCACGAACATGAACTTCTACACCAGTTATCTCAAAAATTTTGTACGGCATTGGCAGCGTTCAAATTACGGGGAAGATATATTCATTTTCAATCAGCTATTAGAAAATCAAACAAATATTGAAAAAAATATTCAGAGGTGTCTATGAAGCAATAGATAACGCTGGAAAAGGTAGAATTTGCAAATTGTTGAAATATTTTAAAATTGTGTGGGGGTAAGGAAGGGTATTGCCGGTCACTTAAGCAAAAAGAACTATAATTCAGTGAAAAATTAACATTTATTTAAGAAACTCTTATGCAATGTAACTTAAGGTATTGTTCTAACATAATCACAAGCATTGGGATCAATATTAATTAAAAAAAAAAGATATAATCAACTCTTTAAAAAAAATGGCTTTGACCGGTATTGCCCGACATGGCAGACAATACCGGTCGGCAGGTTGGCAAAACCGGTCAAACTTTTAACTGCACAAGTCACACACGTAGCCTACGGGAGACTCATAACCTGAGCACTCAGCATGAGCCCAATATCATTTCGACCCATAGCTAATTCACTATTCTTGTTTTTCAGTCTTTCTTGTAGGGTTGAGAATGGGATGCCATAAGACCGAGCTGCCTCTCTTATCGGTGTTCCTTCTTCGACAAGTTTGAATGCCCTACTCAAATCATTTTGGCTCCATTTCACCTTCAATCCTTTGTTCCTACTTCGAGTCCCCGACATCCTAAAAAGGAAAATTATATAAATTTTAACGGAATAAAAGGTCGAAAATATGATCTACATACTTACAAACATAACTTGCGGTTAATACCGGTCAGCATGACCGGCGTTAGCCACCCGTATATTTTTCTGGTTAATAATAATTTTAACAAAAACCTGTAGCAAAGTGCTTAAAATCTATGATAACATGAGTAGATAGATAACTACACGACAATAAATAACACTGATAATGAATGCAACATGAAAATTAAGACACTCACCTCTTATGTTCCGAGGCCAAAAAATTACTAAAAAGTGGCGCGAAACAAATTGATGTGCGATTCTCCCTGATGCGTGCTCGGAACTGAGCGGGGGCCGGTGCGTCGGCGCGGGGAACACTAACGCCACCCTCAATCAATGTGTGTGTGCGCAAAACGCTGTAATTTGGAAGATAGTGTGGTGACCGGCATTGTCGCCTGACCGCGGATACCCTCCTTTACCCTAATCGAATTAATTATCGAAAAAATAATCGCGCGCGACACAAAGGCACCGCTCGTTGCGCGACTTGCGGTGCCTTTGTGCCGCGCGCGATTTTATCGCGTGTCGCGCCTGTTGAAGGAGCCTTTAGTTTATGTTATCTCTTTACCTTCTCACCACCCAGTAATCCTTCATATATTATGAAGCCAGGTCGTCAGGTCGCAAGTTGAGAAGCCACTTTCGGGTAGTTAATATTACTCGCAATCGATGAGCTAATCTATATATATAAAAATGAATCCCTATTTCCCTTGGTCACGGCATCACGCCTGAACGGCTGGACCGATTTCGCTAATTCTTTTTTTGTTCTGTTCGTTATTATCAGGAGAAGGTTCTTATGAAAGAAAAAATTAAGGAAATTGCGCGGAAAATTAGAAAATTTAAAATTACTTAACCACCATATAAAATTATTTAATGTAACCTTTTTAATGTAACCTTAAGACACTTGACAAAAACATTTGAAAAAAAAAAAATGACGTTTAAAACGGATTCTTCTGTCAATCTTATTTTATTGATAAACAATACATTTAAAATAATTAAATTAAAGGATCTAAGAAACCTGATTTTCTTAGTTCACATGAAGGTTACTTTAGAGCCATCAGGCCTAATATTAAAAGTTCAATTTAATATGGAATTTTGGTAAGTTTGGATAGACTAACATACACGTTACTAACATAACAAGTAGTATATACCTACTTGGTTATAAAGAAGAATACAATAGTTTTATTTTAATTTACAGATGAATTTTCGTTTATAAAAATGCCAGCAGCTAGACGTACAAACTTAAGTCGCAGAACTCGAGTCAAAATGACGAGCAACGTGAAGCGCGGAATGAAGTAGAAAGGAATCGATGCCGATGGAATCGAAATCAACTACATAGAAATGTTGCGTTTAACCCCTATCGAGCTGCATTCAATTATAACGTGGAAATAGATTACAGTTCACAGCAAATCGTTACTATTGGAACAATGAACGTTGTGTGTCAATATTGCAAGGCATTTAAATTTAAAAATGAATGCTCCTGGTTTGTGTTGCGCGAGCGGTCAAGTCAAATTGACGCCATTGGAACCGCCACCAGAACCACTACATTCACTGGTTTCCAGAAATGGGCCAGATTCTAAACATTTTTTGACTCATATCCAGCAATATAACAATTGTTTTCAAATGACAGACATCATTTGGTGCAACACAAGTTATTCAAGAAAACTTTATGCCAACTTTTAAGATTCAGGGTCAAATATATCAACCTAACAGGTTCTTTATTGCCAACGCCGAATAATGATTCAGCAAGCCAAGTCAATCAGCGTTGTGCACACAACAATTCGGTGAAAAGATCAATTGTGGAACAACTCCAAACGTTTTTTCATCGACATAACGAATTGGTTGCATTATTTACGACCGCTTTGGACCGCATGCCGTCTGATAATCACAAAATTGTCATCAAAGCTGATAAGACGCCTGCAGGACAACACGCGAGACGTTTTAATGCGCCAACAATTGACGAAGTCGCTATTGTTGTCGTGGGTGAAAATTTAGAAAACCGAGATATTGTTTTACATCGGCGTAGCAATCAACTGCAGCGTGTGTCCGAAACACATCGATCATATGATGCGTTACAATATCCTATTTTATTTTGGCAAGGTGAAGATGGATATCACTTTTCAATGAAGATGATAAATCCAGTTACAGGTTCCGAAACTAACAAAAAAGTTAGTTCAATGAATTAGTATTCATACAGACTGATGGTTCGGGAAAATGAGGACAATCATATATTAAAATGTCGGCGTCTCTTCCACCAATATGCTGTGGATATGTACGTGAAAGTTGAAACTGAGCGATTGACATTTATCAGGTTGAACCTAACTTAATAAAATCAAAAATCTGCTCATTTATGGCGTCTAAGGCGGAACAAAGTTCGCCGGGTCAGCTAGTCACTGATAAAAAATACATGAAAATTGGATTTTTAATCCCCTGAATGTTTGTCTAGGCTTTATGGGGTGTTTAATTGTTACAAATGGGTCACACTGTCACGTCCTGGAAGGAATACGTCAAATTGCAAGTGTATACGAAAAACAAAAACTAAACGTCTACGAATTTGCAAACGTAATCCGTCGCTAACAAACGGTGTTTCGCTCTGCGTCATTAGGCCGCCATCTAAGCCCAAGTGATTGTCCACTATATTGATGGTAATAGTGACTATTTTTTTTACGCCAACGCTAGTTCGAACAGGGCAAAAGTTTCCTGTTGAGAATATAAAGTGCTAGATTTATTTATTTGGAACTATTATTCTGTTATATGACCTACTTGACGAGGGAAAGTTCTTTGATGGAGAGATCACAGAACTTTGACTACTCGTGAGGGTAGCAAAATGAAATGACTAGAAGTGACATAGGTGATGCAATATCTTATATGAGTACCTCTTAGTATTCGCTGTTTAGTTTATTAGCGATACTTAAATTAGTTAAGGGCAGTTCTTTTAGGAATAGGTAAGGGGGGGGGGGGGGGTAGGTGGGTATTTCGTGAATACCATACTTGATTCGGTTAGCAAGAAAAACAGGCGTTGAAAGTTAATTAAATAATTACCAGCTTTGTTAAGGTTGTGGTTATAACAAATTTGGAGGTACTTGATCTGTAAACCTTACGTTCTGGATATTATAATATAATCCAAAACTTGGAAGGTTTGTTTTCAAACTAGAATAATTTTAAATCACTTTTGTGACTCTTAATTAGCAACCTAAAATGTCAGTAAAATTAATTAATTAACTCTTTGCAGGTTCCGAAGTTGAGTTGTTTGCTATGAAACAGCCAAATTGAATTTAGTTTTTTCATTTGTCTGTTTATTCAAACACACGTTGTTTAATTGAAAATGGCTGATCGGGAACTTTACGAAACGAATAGATCGCGAATTGTGTCCGGCTATAGAAAAGTTAGTTGTTAAATAGCGACACACTTTTTCCTGTAGCTTTTTGGGTAGTTATAACGCGGACGTGCCGTCCCCGGAGCGCCTTTGAATAGTAATTCCGATAAGGTTGAACGTGTCACAAAAGAGGAATCAAACTCAAACTCAAAGCATTTATTTCAATTAAACCATTTACAGGCACTTTTGAATTGTCAAGAAGTCGGTCAGTCAGAAAATATGAAGCTAGTTGCCCATTCCAAAGCGTAGGTACCTATGGAGAAGAACGGGCAAGAAACTCCATGGACACTCTTTTTAAATTATATTTTACAAAAATATTAGTTACATCATTACTTTTGATATTAAAATTATATAATGTGAGAACGATGTAAAAAATTAAGAAAGACGTACGCGTTAAAAGCGTCCAGAGTACAACAAATAGTACTGAACAAACAACAATCCAAAATTAAAATAATTGAAAATAAGCCGAGGCAGCTAAGTGATGACCAGCCCCAACTGACGCGGCGCCCGTTCACGAACATGACGCAGAATATTTTTCGAGACGCATTCTGCCCTTCCTCAGGCGATATTAAACTGATTAATCTTAAGGGCAATGATGGCTCTCGCATGATAACAAGGAAGAAAAAAATAGGTTTATTTGTCTCAGAAACATGGGCATACAAAGCGATAATTAAATAATTCGAATAATAAAAACAAAATAGATCTACGAGTATAATCACGAGCACAAAACAGAAATAGTCGTCAGCTGCTCGTCATCACTGTGGCAAGCACTCCGCTCGGCATAAAATAAACTGTGCTATGGGGGACCCACAGTGCAGGGCTGATCTTCTGCGGTTACCCAAAAAAGACGTGCGGAAACCAAGTCCGGTTTTAACATATTTTATGTGAAAATCTATTAACATTACAAAAGGTGCATCCACGGTTTGTAGATTAGCGTACGGATTGCGGGTATCAGTGTCAGATGGTAATACGTACTTTGCACGGTAATAAAATTAGCCCGTAACTACCACGTTACACTTACACGGCTACTCCTAATTGTCAGGATTCAGTAAAGTGAGCTGAGGCCTTGTGGAGCACCCCTCGGCATGAGCTAAAAGCACGCACTAAACTAGTTTAGACACTCGGGATTACTCAATAAACAAACTTTGTCTCTAAGCCGAAGTTATCCAGGAGAATAACTTCGAATGTGCGGGTGATACTCTACTGTTAAGTGACTAATATTGAGGTAATACTATTATTTCATGAGATTTTTTTTTTATTAAAGAAAATATTTGTAAGATTTTAGTTTCTCTCGTTTCAATGTAGACGCCACGTCAAGCCACCCGAAACTGTCAAATTTACCCAATCAACTTTGAACCTTACCCTAGTAGCATTTTGAGTTGGCGATTTGTTCGGCCAACAATCACGATTTGTTGGCCAACGGTCCTGCATGTCCCCTTTTTAAACGTATGTGCCAACGGTGGAAATAACATAGGGCCATCATGTTAGGCCAACAATGTATTCCCCCACGAAAGCGCTACCGTAATGCCTACCGCCTATTGACGTTGGGCCATTGTCGAAAGTACAACCAAAGTGTGTGGCGATTTTCACGTAGGCCCTACCAAGCAACTACTTGATTGGCCCAACCAATAAAAGTATACTGCATACCTACGTTAGGTTTCTATTACTGGCCCTACCGATAAATTATTACTATAAGCCTGTGTATGGTTTATGACATAGGCCCAACCAATAAATGTGTACTACATCCCAATGTTGGGTCTTTGTTACTGGCCCTACTGATAAATTATTACTACCCTGTGTAGGGTTTATGACATAGGCCCAACCAATATAAGTATACTGCATACCTACGTCAAGTTTCTTTTACTGGCCCTACGGATAAATTATTACTTTAGGCCTGTGTTTGGTTTATGACATAGGGCCTACCAATAAATGTGTACTACATGCCAACGTTGGGTCTTTGTTACTGGCCCTACCGGTAAATTATTACTTTATGCCTGTGTAGGGTTTATGATATGGGCCCTACCAATAAAATAATACTTTATGCCTGTGACGGTTTTATGTCATGCCATGCCCTATCTAGTACATCCAACATTGGGTTTCTAACAGAGGCCCTACCAAACAACAAACAAGGAAATCCAGTAATTAAAATTTATTAAAAAAAATAAGGTCGCAATCATTTGTCGTTATTCTAATTAAAGTTAAACAATTAGTATCTATTTAATTATAATTATCAGACATTTCAGACAGATTCAAGAAGGCATGCTTTTATCATTTCTCTTATTAAATAAAATTGAGTTATCTTCTAAAATAATTATTTGTTAAAAAAAAAGATGCCTTCAGCTGTCCTAAATAAAAAAAGTAGCTACTAAGAGCGTTAACGCCGTACGGCATTTCATGCAAATTTTCAAGTCCTTATTTTATTAAATGACTGAACCGATTTTAATGAAACTTCACACACATAAGCAGAATACATTAGTTCTAAAAAGTTAGAAGAAAATATTTTTTTAAAATAGTGTTAGCATTAAATTACACCAATTTCAAATTTGCCATACAAATAGAATTTTCCAATTATCTTTTTTTAAATAAGACATTCCTAAAATGTTTTCTTTTAACTTTTTAGACCTATGTATCCTGCTTGTGTGTAAAGTTTCATAAAAATCAGTTCAGTCATTTTAAAAAATGAGGACTTGAAAATTTGTATGAAATACCGTACGGCGTACAGGCTCTTAAGACATTATCCAGGAAGCAAATAGAGAAATACGTTTGTATGGAGAAAACGCCTCTAGGCTTCCCTCTTAATATAGGACACTCAAAGCAAATTTTTCTAAAGAATTCTAAGAAACAAATCTCAAAAAAATAAATATTTTTTTATCTATCAGATCCTAATCACATCTTTAATGTTTAATTTTGAAAATTATTATAAATTAAAATGTTATTCATACATTTTTTAGTTTTAAAATTATAAAATTGCTCATTTCTAGAACTATTTAGCAATTGGTCTGAGGAAATATGTGTACCTGAAAGGTTATTATGATAATTAAACTCATTCTTTATTTGTGCTTTCCTTCGTGCAAGTCGTCGTTTTTCGGATTGTTCTGCGAGCTTCCCGTCCTCCATTGCGGTCTTTGGTAAATCTGAACCAGTTTGCTATAACTTCGTGAATTTCCGAGTCTGTTGCCTTTTCCGCTATTTTATTATGGCGCACTGCATCTGTAAAGAAAACAATTTTGTAAACTCTACAAGATAAATATTATTACTAAAATATGTAGGTACCTATATCCAATGTAAGTATATTTTTTTAGTTGCTTTTTATTCATTCATGTAGGTAGATAGATAAATAAAACATTTATTTAGTGCAACAAGACAGAACAGGACTGTGGGGCGACCTAATTGGTCTTGAGGGATTAATACATTTATTTCCTACAGTTATGTAGTTGCAGCTGTGTTAAATATTATAATGATTTCTGAATGTGTGGTAGTTACCTCTTATTACTTTAATTAATTGCATATTCTTCAAAGGTAATTTGTCATTTTTTCCTGTCCAGTTATAGAGCAAAGCCAGTTTATTAGTGAACAGCTTTTCAAGGATTCTCCTTATGATATTTGGTACCTTGCTACCTCCCACAAAGCTTAGGTATGTAACCTGAAAAAAAAACAAGCATAAAATTAAGTTTTTCCTAATAAACATGTTTGTTTAATACTTGTTAAATTTAATGATTTGTAAACATTGTAGGTTACCAATTGTTTTGCATTTTTGTCTGTTACAATCCATGTTTCAATTAAATTCAGTGATTCAATATTATCACAGGGTAATTTTATTTCTTCTGGCAAAGTTTCAAACGGAGTGATTGTAGAGGAAGATCGGACTCTTTGCAGGATTTCTTGTTGTGATATATTTATTTCTTTTATTTCAATTTCAATAGATGCCAACCGCTTAGCAATTATATCTG
The DNA here is from genome assembly GCA_927399505.1 of Luperina testacea. Classification (NCBI taxonomy): domain Eukaryota; kingdom Metazoa; phylum Arthropoda; class Insecta; order Lepidoptera; family Noctuidae; genus Luperina; species Luperina testacea. Next base: position 12,858,276 of record OV656758.1, read on the forward strand.
TAATAATAATGGAAATGAGTTGGTACATGGTAGGGCTAGTGTTGTAATTGTACACCATTGGAAAGGTCCACAACACAACATAAAGAATGTTTAAGAATATCAGAAGCTTAAAACAAAAACATATCAATCTAGATGCACCCATGATTTTATTCAAACAAAAGATTTGCTGCCTCTTCATAATATTAATGTAGATTTTGTATAATTTTATATTTACATGATCTAATAGAGAAACTAAAAGCAAGTTTTCTTACCAAGGCTATGTGAGCTAGGGTCTACCAGTGTCAAATCCAATGAACCTGAAAACAGTCACAATCAAAATCTTATTCACAATCTTTATAAAACAAAATGACAAATAACTAATCAAATCTACAAGTAGCCCCATCCAAGAAAGTGTGATTATGTTAAGCATAAATCAATAATATTGGCTCACTTATGTTTGAGAGGGTTATTTCAGGTTCAGTATCTTGAGTAATCAGAGTAACATCTGAATTGGTATGACTTGATGGTGTCAAAGGAGGCCTAGTTATTGGATAAGTAATAATACTGTCTTCTGAATTTTCATTGGAGTCATCACTGTCATATATTCTTTTAGTTTTTTTGCGTCTTCGACGCTCTCCCTGTTCTGACTCAACTTCAGACTCTATTTCAGCTTGTTTAGCCTTTTCTCTTGCTTTGCTTAAGTCATCTGAAATTAGAATTACTATTTAGGTAATAATATAGGTAAGTTAAAACTATCCCCTTATTTATAAATGTCTTATAAACCTCCAATAGCTAAAATGCACTATAAATCTGTTGTCTTTTATCGTTGACATGAAAGTGAGAATGACAGAGATATTTTGTAAAGGTTTTATAAAATAGAATAAGGCGGTTAATCTATGCAAAAACATAAGTTTACTGTGAACCGTAATATCACCTTGAAAGCAATGTCAACAAGAAGCTCAGCCTCAGCTAGCCATGTGTAACTACGTCCAATTGATCAATTCAAAAAAGCAAATCACAAGTTATGACTCAAGTTGAGATGGGTGTCTTCAAATAGAGAGTAGGTACATAAATAGGTTTCTTTTAGGTAAGCGTGCTCCATCCTAGGACACACTGTTGCTTAAGATCAGTAAAAGTAATGACTTTTATCATCAACATTTTTAACAATGGAAAATTGTGAATAATGGAAGAACCCCATGCAGACATGCAATCCACTTACCTGTTTCATAAAATACACGCTTAATAGTAAAACTTGACCATGTGTCATCTGGGAGGATAGAACCTTCAAGGCATTTATTAAATTTGTTTTGAGCTTTTACTGGGGGCCAGACGCTATGCTTCTTTCTTGGCGTCAGCCATTCCTGTCTAACAACACTAATACCTCCACCTCCGTCGCCAAATTCTATCACACTAAATTTGCTATTGGACATTGTAAGTGTCTCGATCTAGTAAGAACAAAACAAAAAAGATATCATTTCCTAAACTTACAAAATTAAATATGCTACAAGTAAGCAGGTACATAGTTTGAGGTTATGTTATGTACTAAGTTTGGCGAAAGACTATAATTTTTGCGCTTTGGGAGTGGAATGCACTGGATGGCACGTGGATTAGATTTGTTTACTAAGCCATACCGAAGTTTATTAACAATAATGTAAAAGGTTAATTAAGAAAACCAATGCCATCAAACCGCGAATCATACAATTCCCGCCACCCGTGTCCATGCGACAACATTATTAAATCGTCCAATTAATGAAATTACATCTAGACAGTTGTAAAGTTTAAAATACAGCTTACCTGCTGGATAATTTGAAGATAACTCGCAACACAGACTCGCACTAAAGAGTCTTCAGTGCAAACTGGTTCAGATTTACCAAAGACCGCAATGGAGGACGGGAAGCTCGCAGAACAATCCAAAAAACGACGACTTGCACGAAGGAAAGCACTCAGGCTTAGAGCATTTAACTAAATGCTCTACAACACTCAGGTACACAATATTTCCTCAGACCACACTAAAGAGTCTTTAGTGCGATTTTACGAGAGATACCGATCGGCCAACGCCTTCGCGATTCGTCCGAGAAAGAAAAGAAGGTAGTGATGTTCAGTTGATAATCAATAAAATCGATTTATCGATTATTTCAATAATCGTTGGTGGAAATTAAAATCGATTATGTAATCTATACTGAGTTGAGCATGTGAAATTCCAAATTCAAATCACATTTTTGACCAGCGGGTCATAATGAAATCCAGTACAGCATTATTGACCGGCTGTGCCCCCGGCCACTAATGACTGAGTACTGACTCACTTTAGGTTAAGGTTGCTTGACATTTAATTTGACATTTTCGAGCCGCTGGTGAGATTTTTTATTTTATTTTATTATATTTATTATTCTTATTGAACGACCTAAAGGTCAGTCTAGGGATGGCGATCTGAGATCGATTAATCGAAGAATCGATATTTCAGGCCCAAAAGATCGATTTTTTAAATCGATATGCAGTACTGAATCGATCCAGTGAATCGATGTTTCACCTTAAAAATCGCCATTCGATTATTTTTTTTATTTGGAGCGCCTTTTTTCAATTGCCAGCAACATCGCAAGTGATGAGCGGAACCGCTTGGATCCCAGTAGACTTGACAGACTATTGTTTTTAAAAACTTTAGATATGAAGCATTGGGAGCTTTAACTTTTTCATAAAATAAATACATTTTGAAAATAAATGTCCTTTTTCATACCATCTGACTTTGATATGGTAATAAAAATGATTGTTATTATCGAATTCCCTGAAATAAAAAAAATTGACTGACTACTGATAACTTGATAAGAGATCATTATTATGTTATGTTTCTTGTTTTTCATAAAATGGATTTATATTTACATTATAAATGCAAACTTGAAAAAAAATCGATTTTATAGAAATCGATCTTTTAGACCTCGATTTTTTTGTGAATCGATACATCCGCTTACGATTCGGATCGATTTAAAAATCGATCTTTTTCGGAAAGAATCGCCATCCCTAGGTCAGTCTGAAATCCAGTTTATTAGATTTAAATAATCAATTAATCGATATCTGACTAAAATTCGTAATCGATTATGAAAATAACCATCCCACCATACAACAACCATACAACCGAATACCATCACAAACTCATGAGTGCGATCGTTTATAAGGCTCGTTCTTATCATATTGGCCATTGTGACGTATGATGACGCAAATATCAACTTTAATTCCACGAAATAAATAACTAAAAGCGTGTTTATCATCGTATTCGTCTACGATGGGCAAATATGTAGAGAGGGCCTAGTAATAGCGATGCATTATTAGACCACCTAGCGGAGTATAGACTGTTGAAAATTCAACCGGTGTGTTGGCCCAGTGTAGGACGGGAACACCCGGTGTGGTTTTTAGTCAGTAGGTAGAGTCTGACAGAACCCCTCGCCCTCCCCAGGGCGGAAAAAAGGTTGTCCCTAGGAATGTTAGAAACTGGTAAGTACGCAAATTCCTCGATGAAAATCTAATCAAAAAGTGTGTTGGCCCACTGTTCAAAATTAGTATGCAAAATACCTTGTTGAAAATTCAGACGATAAGTGCGTTGGCTCATTGTTAGAAATTGTTAAGTACCTACCTATGCAAATACCTACCTAATTCAAATCAAATCGATAAGTTTGTTGACCTATAATTAAAAATTTGTAGGTATACAAACCCTGGTTGAAAATCCAAACAAAACGTGAGTTGGCCCATTGTTAAAAATTGGAATGCAAATTGCCCTTTGAAAGACCAACCGTTAAGTGTGACAGCCCATTGTTAGAAATTGGTATGGAAATACATTGAATAATATCCAACCAAAAGTGTGTTGGCCCATTGTTGTAAATTAGTATGCAAATACCTCGTTGAAAATCCAACCAAAAGTAAGTTGGTCGCTTGTTAGAAATTGGTATGCCAATTTTTCTTTGAAAATTCAACCAACAAGCATGTTGGCCCGACGGTCGAAATTGTTATGTAAATTGCCCTTTAAAAGTCAAACCGATAAGTTTATGGCCTATCGTCAAGAATTAGTTTATAAATTCTCGTTGAAAATTCAATCAAAACGTGAGTTGGCCCATTGTTAAATATTAGAATGCAAATTGCCATTTGAAAATCCAATCAAAACGCGTGTGGGCACATCGTTCAAAATTGGTATGTAAATTGCTCGTTGAAAATCCAACCAAAAAGTGAGCTGGCCCTTTGTTAGAAGTTGGTTTGCAAATTCCTTGATTAAAATCCAGCTAAAAGCGTGTTGGCTCAATGTTCAAAATTGTTATGCAAATACCTCATTAAAAATCTAAACAAAAAGTGAGTTGGCTCTTTGTTAGATATTGGTTTGCCAATTTGTCGTTGAAAATCCAACCAAAAAGCGTGTTGGCTCATCGTTCGAAATTGCTCGTTGAAACTCCAACCGATAAGAGTATTTGCCAATTGTTAGAAATTGGTATGCAAAATCCTCGATGAAATTCCAACCAAAAGCGTGTTGGCCCATTGTTCAAAATTGGTACGCAAATACCTCGTTGAAAATCCAACCAAAAAGTGAGTTGGCCCTTTGCTAGAAATTGGTGTGCTAATTCCTCGTTGAAAATCCAACCAAAAAGCGTGTTGGCTCGTCGTTCAAAAGTGCGCGTTGAAACTCCAACCGATAAGAGTGTTGGCCCATTGTTAGAAATTGGTATGCAAAATCCTCGATTAAAATCCAACCAAAAGCGTGTTGGCCCACTGTCCAAAATTGGTATGCAAATACCTCGTTGAAAATCCGACCAAAAAGTGGGTTGGCCCTTTGCTAGAAATTGGTATGCTTATTCCTCGTTGAAAATCCAACCAAAAAGCGTGTTGGCTCGTCGTTCAAAAGTGCGCATTGAAACTCCAACCGATAAGAATGTTGGCCCATTGTTAGAAATTGGTATGCAAAATCCTCGATTAAAATCAAACCAAAAGCGTGTTGGCCCACTCTCCAAAATTGGTATGCAAATACCTCGTTGAAAATCCAACCAAAAAATGAGTTGGCCCACTGTCCAAAATGGGTATGCAAATACCTCGTTGAAAATCCAACCAAAAAGCTTGTTGGCCCATCGTTCGAAATTGGTATGTAAATTGCTCGTTGAAACTCTAACCGATAAGAGTGTTGGCCCATTGTTAGAAATTGGTATGCAAATTCCTCGATTAAAATCCAACCAAAAGCGTGTTGGCCCATTGTTCAAAATTGGTACGCAAATACCTCGTTGAAAATCCAACCAAAAAGTGAGTTGGCCCTTTGCTAAAAAGTGGTATGCCAATTCCTCGTTGAAAATCCAACAAAAAAGCGTGTTGGCCCATCGTTCGAAATTGGTATGTAAATTACTCGTTGAAACTCCAACCAATAAGAGTGTTGGCCCATTGTTAGAAATTAGTATGTAAGTATAACATTGTTGGGCCCATGTTTAAACTTTGTTGGCTATGTCACTACCAATCCCCAACATATTCCCAACCGTTGGCTAGGAGTGGACACAATACCCCAACCGAAATTGCTACTAGGGTATGCTTTAGCGATAAAGTTAAAAATCTCTTAAAGAAATTTGACAGATTGTAGTAGCTTGATGTGCTGGCGTCTGTACCTACTAATGAAAAAAAAAATGCTTTCAGTAATCAAAAATTTTTGACTTGATTCAGTGAACACGTAGGTTGTGGAAGAGAACGAAAATAAATAATCGATTTATATCATACTAATAATAAAGCTATATGAAGAGTTTATTTGAACGCGCTAATCTCTGGAACTACCAGTCCGAACTTTTTTTTTTGCATTTGATAGCCCAATTTTGAGGGAGGTGATGAAGAAGGCTACTTAGCAGCACGCTAGGACCCGAAGGAGACGAGCAAAAACAAAGTGAAACCGAAGTAATAGTTTGGGCAGGCGATGTAATGCGACGGGTTGGGTCGAAGGAACAAGAAATTTCACGAGGAAGAAGTCGTGGGCAGACGCTAGTTTTAAAATAAAATACGAGTGTCTTCCATTATTTTGTAGTTCAAGTCACGTACACAGCTAGCATAAAAAAAAACACCAAGGCTCTTTCAAGCAAGTACTTATTTATGACTCTAGAAAATGACAGTTATTCAACTAAAAAGAGATGTTTTATCTGCTCTTAAGTAGCTGAAGAACAGTAATTTTACAATAGAACTGGCAGTTTATTGTTAGTTAAGAAGATATTAAATGCTACTAACTCGGTAAGTCCGCCTGAAGTATCCGGATTACGATTTGTTCAGCGAGTGAGAACTTCATACATATTTATGTGCATATAGTAAGCACAATGTTCGTTGTATGGCGTAATACATAACTATTTTATCATAAGAATGTACTTCCAGTCCAGTGTTCAATAGACTTCAGGCCAAATTAATCATAGCTGTTAGAGGAACGAACATTTTTGCGATCAATAAATCCATGGTAGACCCACTAGCGTAGAAATTTTTCGTCGGTTACCAAAAAAAATCTGCTGTTTTATTGAAAAGTGCAATACCTACGCGGTCAAAATGTGCGGAACAGTATTTTTTTTTTCCAAACCGACGACAATTTTTAACGCAGTGGGGTTAAGAATCTATGGTAACTGAATCCTTGCTTGCGCGTCAATCTCCCTCCCTGCCACCCTGTTGATTATATTTTCTTGTTTATATATTATATTATATTCTTGTTTATATATTTTCTTGTCTTGTTATAAACTTTTTCAATACTCGTCACTTTTTATTGAATACTAGCGGCCCGCCCCAGCTCCGCACGGGAGCAATTTTTTTTTCAAATTTCCGAAATTTTTCGAAACAAATAAAGAATTATCCAATTTGGTGCAGTCATTCGGAAGTAATGCGCGTACAGACATTTTGGCGACTTTGCTTTATTCTATGTAAGGATACCTACCTTACTTTTGTTCCACAGAGTTTGTATTAACGTTGACACTGTTTGAAACCTTACAAGTAGTACCGCCGTAAAATTCACCATTCATAGAGTGCTTGAATTATGCCATCTCAAGCATAATTCAACCACTCTAAACTTTGAACAAGAAGTTTTCAAGTCAAGTTTATGTATAGTTAATAGTGCTTTTCAAAGTCTGCCGGGACTTTGAGGCACTTATCCATCAGGGAAGAAAATACAAGCTCCTTCAGTCGTTGCGGACAATCGGAGAAAGTGGCGCCAAGCCGAAGGACGGCGCGCTCCTTTATTTATGGTTATCCCATTACACAGCCACGCTGCAGGCACGAACATAAATAACGACATCATGCGGATAACACACAACCAGCCGGCAAATTTTGTGCCCCGATATTTTTATTTCTTTCTCACAGGCTTTGATAATATATTTTTTTGAGTGACAGCGGTATGGTCTTCCATGTTTTTCTATGACATTTCCTGAATGTATGCCGCGTTACGTGTATTATACCTAGACTTAAGCTTTATACTAAATTACCTTTCTTTTCTTTACAGACAATGCACGCTGTTCATAGATAGTTTTCCAAGAATCTGTGGCTTACACATAGTAAAATATAAAAGTATAGCTGTTGAGTATGGAAGGCGACGACGTGGCGTACTGCGTGCCGGAGGGGCAAGTGTTCCAGCGAGCCTATGTTCAGATCCATGGCTACATCGCGCTGCTCATCTGCCTCCTGGGCTGCGCTGCCAACTCCGTTAACATCGCCGTACTCAGTCGAAAAGAAATGATCTCGTCGACCAACTCTATTCTCACCGGACTCGCAGTCGCTGACTTGCTCGTCATGATCGACTACATTCCTCTGGCGTTACATATTTATACAGATATATGCGCAGAACTCAATCGGAATTCGTATGCGTGGGCTGTTTACGTGTATTTTCACTCCATATTCAGTCAAACCTTTCATACAATATCTATTTGGTTGACGATCACGCTTGCCGTTTGGAGGTTCATAGCAATAAAGTTTCCTCAAAAAAATAGGACGTTGTGTAACAAGAAGAACACTAATATTGCTATAGCAGTGGCCTATGCTGTATGTCCAATACTGTGTCTCCCCATATATTTTGCTATGAAAATTCAAGAAATTCCTTCACCAACGAAAAATGGGCATGAAAATGCAACATTGAACGAAACGGATACAATGGGAAACGCAACAGAGAGCACGGAGCGAGACTACGCCATAGTGATGACCGATAACAACGAACTGCTCACAGCTATCTTTTGGATTTACAGTGTATTTATTAAACTCATACCGTGTGTAGTGTTATCGATATTAAGTGTGTTACTCATTCTTAAAATGAAATCCAGTGATCGGAGAAGACAGAAATTATTGAAAAAATCAGCAATCAGCACTAACGAGGTACGACTAGTTTTATGTTTTTATTTAGTATTCCAATTCAGTTCAATTGAGTTTCTGATTTGAACAACCAGGTCATGTCAGTATCGATTGTACGTTATAACTAGTCTCTACGTTTGCATATTCTACGTGCATTTGCAGTGGAACTCTGAAATTCTTCTGTAGGTACTCCACAAAGCTCTGCATGCATAGCTTTTTGCATTCGTGAAGAATTTATTTAACAATTTCTATTAAGTACATACATGTTAAATCTTGTTTGAGTTTAGTGAGATGTATCTTTACTTAAGTGGCTTAAAGCGGGTCTAAAGGATCTAAGCTTTTATATCTTTGAATAGAAACAATACCTACGTGCAATAACGACGTACACGAGAACTATGAAAAGAAAATGTTAGATCTTTTTCTTTGTTATGTATAGCCCCAATGCTTTCAGGCAGATTTATGACAATAGAGTGGATTATAATGAACTAAAGAAAAGCTTGTTGAATTCGCATTAAGTATTTTCTTTTGACCGTGTTGTTCTCACATGACCTCTGCTAAAAATGAGCCTTCCAATGACCGCTACATTGACCGGTTAAAAAGGAATTTATTACAACTACGTTATTTTGTGCAGGGTGAGAAAGCTCGGTTGAACGAGGATGGTGCAAAGCGAGGCGGCGGTGGCGGAGGCCGCACCGACCGCACCACTCGGATGCTGGTTGCCCTGCTCGGCCTCTTCCTAGCCACAGAACTGCCACAAGCTCTCTTCGGCCTACTCACTGCTATAGCTCCGCATCTTTTTCAAATCTGTTACTATGCTTTCGGTAAGTCTTTCTTCGTAACTTCTGGTATTCTGGTAGTCTATCGTAGCTTAATTGTTACGACCTAGGTCCATCGATCAACGAGGTGTCAAAGTGTTGAATGGTAAAGCTGTTTATACATCAAGATCGCGTATATAGGAGAGCGGTATAATTGATGAACTGATGCCACGTCTACGGCCGTGTAGTGTGTGTGAATATCCTTATATTATAGAAGGCAAAGCTGCTTGCGATACGATTGTCGCGTGTTACAAGAGGACTTGTATATTGTCAATAACATATAAACGAATCAGATAATTCTCTAAATTCTTAAGACTCAGAGAGCCTTAAGGTTTTGGTGATCAAAGAAAGAAATGCAAGTGTACCACATCTATTGTGATATACTCGTAAGTTACACATAGTTATTCTTGAACATACTTATTTCCTGGTTTTTTAAACGAAAGGATATAGACCTCTGTGCAGATGCGGCTGTCGAGAGGTGCCCTTACATTATTAACAGATAAATTTAGCAGGGTAAGGTTGGATGGTCTTCTAATCTCTTCCTCTTATTTTATGGGCACTTTTGGCAAGAGCAGACCACCCTTACACTCTACATTATTAACACAAATTCGAATATAAAAGTACAATTAAGATGAGATGATTTTCCTACACCTATTTTTTTTAAGAGCAACTTATTTTGTGTCGTGTCATTGCAAAAACAATTTTATTATGTAGTTTTATTTTATTAAACCCGGTAAGTGATGCAATAATCTTTAACGTTTTTAGGTATACGTAATAAGTCTGTCACGATGTGGCTTTGGCAAAATTAGAGCCGTTACACACGCCTTTAGAGGGCAGATATTATGTAATTAAGTAAACGGTACTGTCAGTCATTATAAACAAGAGCGTAGTTTGGATCATGCTATCGTAATTAATTCCACGATACAATACTCTTTCATTCGATTCCTTTCTTTTATCTTAGATGGATCTATTTACTTATTTAGTTCTTCCTCTATGATGGATGTAACTTGATACTTTATTACATTTGTGGACCGTCTAGCCCTAAATTATATTTTGGAACTGTTATGTATGTACCTATACGTATAGATGTGTTTGCACCGCATAGTAAGGAACGGTCAAATACATCAGTGCGAATCATTCCGTCTTTTAGTTCACACCTCTGTAGGTTCCTACTTAACAGGAACAATGAATATAATATTGAATAAAAGTTTGGAATGTCTGTGACGACACACGATATGTATAATATAAGATGATGAATTCATTACAGAATTAAAGAAAGTAGTTAAGGACCTACAATAATTTTGTTTTATTTATCTCCCTTACAACTATCATTGCAGGTGTATGTGTTGCGTAAGATCATTGATACCTACTCTGTTGTAGATAGGAGTGGGACACAAAGTAGAAAAACAATAAATTAAAGTAAAACACATTGCAAGAAATACATACTTCGTCATATTCCTTCTGCCTCTGGATACATTTCGATTATGTTTATATTTTAAACAAAAACACTGAGTGAGTGCCCCTGAAATTATTAAAACGTTATAAATTATTTTAAACCACAACTCCAATGTGATCGAAAATATTAAAATATCTAATAGTTTCACAAAGATTCTGTCAGGAAAATTGATTAGGGGTTTCAGCCGCATGAAAATTTTATTTTCTTTTAGCTGAGATATTATAATGAAAATCGTTTTAAACATAACCTATAGCGCGGTCACTGTCGGACATAGAAAAGAAAGAGAAGCGCGATAACACAACGCTGGTAATTTATTGCAAAATATGAAGCAATTTATTTAATGACAAAAAATCTATTCTTTGGACTAAAAAACTAAAACACTAGTATTTTAATATGTTGCTTGTAGAATAATCTGACAAAAAACAGAATGATTGTATGTATATTAGTATAGGTTTTATTGTAAAAATAAAGTTTTTAGAGGTATCTTCATGATTTTTTTCTATCGTATCAAATTAGTTGTATTCTGTTTTCAACACACTATCTACCTAGCATATATCCTGAAGAATATCATATATTTTTCTGATTTTGTTTACTGTAGTCGATCATATAGTTTGTTGTTTCTAAAACTTGCGTTTTTTGTGTTTAGTTCCTGTAAGCCCCTTAAGCTGAAAAGCCGCGAACTCGGCTCAACAATGATGGTCGGTTAATAGCTATATAATAATTCACGTTAATGTGGCAGAAGGCGGTAGTATTTATTACTTAGTCGAAAATCTTCTAGGTAAACCGTAACAAAGCTGTATTTACAAACCGACTATATAAAAGCTTCACAAGGAATGATTAAGCTGGTACCAAAATAATTTATGATTCAAAGGTCCATGTTTAAAGTAAGTGTTGTTTGTACATGAATGCAGGGTAAATGGAATATTTAAGAGTTAGTTATTGTTGTAGGACTGCATAATATACAAACTTATCTAACTGTCTCTGGGCACCGGGTAGTAGTAATCAGACTGTCTGAGAGCTATGTATTTGAATTGCATTGTATGTTTATTCTACTAACAACTACTGACTATACAACATGATGCAATCATCATGCTCAACCCGAAAGACGTTTGAATAATAATAACTAAATAACTGTATTATGTAATAATGCGTAAAAATTTTTTTTTCGTACCACTTGCTCAAAAAAGTGACATTCTATGCCACAAAAAGCGAACATAACAATAGTCATTTTTAATCTGTTAAAAACAGGGAAAGAAAATTGTACTGAATTTAATTCATCCTCTAGGGGGAGAATGTGATTTAAATTTGGAATACTTACCGAAATTTATACTAAACTACATCTGTGTTTACACCATTGAGTTTGTATATAAAGCATTATACATATTTTTGAAAAAGGAATACGCATTTATTGTGCAGTTATGATTATTAAATAAAATAACGAAAACCGACGAGGCCGTATGAGCTTGATGCTTTTGCTTTTCCGACAAAAAATATTAGTCTAGGAATTTGCCGCGTTTTTGTTTTCTTCAAATACATAAACGTTAAGTTTATTTTAATTTATTTTTAATAATAAGTTAATGTTATAAAAATACGTTACGATGTTAAATCAAAGCGACAGTGACAGTGAATTGTCGGATTCCATCAATGCAAATGCTGCCGCAATTATAAATAATTTGCTTCTAACAAAATCCAAGGAAAATTATTTAAAAACTTATGAAGAATTTTCAACGTGGAGAAGTGCGAAAGGCCTATCAATTTCAGGATCAGTACTTCTTGTCTTTTACTTTTAATTGTCATTATTTTTAATAAATGCTTATATCATATTATTATTGTGTTAATTTTTTCGCAAATGGTACGAAAAGTAGAGTATTTTCCTCGGTGATAAAGCTGTCTTAGTCTTGGGTGAACTTAAATCCCTCGCTACACTCAGGACTCGTCTTAAATCCCTCGCTTCGCTCGTGATTTAAGTTTTTAACACCCTCGCTACGCTCGGGAGTAAACCTCGAGTCCTTCGTTACGCTCGCGATTTAAATCGTCACCCGCGACAGAAGACACTGCTTTATCCCCTTGGTTAATAATCTACTATTATATAAATTTTCACGGAAGTCAAACTTGTAGTGACCGCGGTCAAGTGGATCTGAGACAGACCATATTGGTGTTAATATCTCTTTAAACTTTCGTTCAGCCTGAAATTACTTTCAGAAATATTCAGAAACAGAAGCAAGCATTACTCTTAAGTCATGAATAACGGTAATAGATAAATAAAACACATGCATACTTGCAGACATGAGTACACCAACATTTTATAGTATAATATGGTAAACTCAAAGGTGGCCGTGCATAAACCCTCAAACATAGATAACAATTTAGTCACTAAGCTGCTGGATAGCCACGGAAAAACGAGCAGTCCTGATGCTGTTTAGAATTTTAGATTAGTCTACTAAAGTTTCCTCAAACTCGTTCGTACAAAACGAATTAGTACTCAACGGCAGCACCGCTAGTGCTGCGAGTAACACTGTATTTCCGTACTATGGTGTTATTTAGCCCCGTTTCATTACTGAGAATTCACTAATAGGAAGCTAATTACTAGTGTAATTTAGTGTAATTTAGTGTAATTTAGTAATATACAGGGTGGCAAGAACATAGACGCGCAAACTGTAACCACGAATTCAGTACATGTTTCTAGACCCCTGTCGTAGATATGTATGTATTTTTTTCGTTAATAAACGAAATAAATACATATCGTTGATAATAAAAAAAATCTGCTGTTTCATAGAAAAGTGCTACACCTACGCGATTAAAATAAATGGAATATCAATGTTTTTTCAATTACCGGCAAATAAATTCAATGCCCCTGGGGCTTTCAGAATCATGTATAGAATCTATGGTAACAGGTTGCGCGTCGATGTCCTTGCCACGCTGTATATTTATGTAACGCGTTTGTTTAACAGGACACCAAATGCTAACAAGGTCATAGGAATAGAAAATTTTACGCAGTTGCGCTACGTCCGTTACGCGTACCGTCCGTTATGGCCTATTGTATTCTTGAAGGTGATTTTTTCTCAGATCAGTCGCGTTAGGTAGGACGACTATACCGTTCTACCTAAAAGTACAGCCAACGCCAAAAGTGCTTGTAATTAGAAAAAAAATCACAAAGATCAAATTAACATTTTGTGAAGCATGGTACAGTCAGCATCAAAAGTCGATTAACACTTAAGTTTTTTTGATCTCGGTTATTGAGCAAAATATTAACCGTTCAGTTTTTTAAATCTCAGTTATTGAGCAAAATATTTGTTCAAAATCGCATTATACTTCTGCTGCAATTTCGAACAAATATTTTGCTCAATAACTGAGATTAAAAAAACTGAAGTGTTAATCGACTTTTGATGCTGACCGTACCTACCAGGTGAGCAGACTTATCAGGAGATACTTTTTGTCGCCCTATTTTTATAGTTAATCGGATTGTGAACAAAACTATTGTATCCTGGGAACTGTAGGTATTTTAGTTTTTTTGCCACCGACTTCCGAAATTAAAGTTATTTCATAATCTTGAGTTAATTTCTTTTTAGAGTCGATTTTATGTTTTTTAATTACTTTTATTTCGTAGTTTTTAGTGTTAAGTAAAAACTAGAATATTTGTTTGTTATAAGTAGTTAATAGTTTTCTTGTAAATATTGCACTAGAATTTGACCAAGGTTTTGAGATATTTTCTCTTTGACACGACACACCCGTAGCTCGTATCAATAAGCCAGGGTGTCGCACTTACATTAATTAGTCCTTAAATTAAAAACTAGTGAACCGATTTTGACGAAACTTTCACTGGTCTCTAAGGTGAAGTGAATGTAAGCCAATAAAAAAATGGTCACAACCCGATTAATAGTTTCGGAGAAATGCGTGGACAAACATACATACCTATAAAATGAGAGTGTGTAGGGGTGACAAAAATATCTCTTGATAAGTCTGATCGCCTAGTACCATGCTTTACAAAATGTTAATTTAGTATGTGTATTATTTTTCTAATAACAAGCTCTTCTAGCGTTGAGTGTACTTTTAGGTAGAACGGCTGTAATGCGACTGATCCGAGAAAAAAATCACCTTCAAGAACACAATAGGGCCATAAAAGAACGCTACGCGTAGCGGACGTAATACGACTCCCTTGAAAATTTGATGGAATCGTGGGCACAAATTGAATTCTCGGAATAGCTAACCACTCTTTACGCTATAATGTATCAATATAGATTAATATTTAGCGATGTAGCAGTATTGTAGCTAAATAACTCCTAACTAATCATAGTTAAACTAATATTTTTATGCAGTATCCTTTATGTGAACTGTTACTAGTATGCCGAAAAGTAAACAACCTCGTTTTAGTTTGGTCGATTCAATGATTCGAATACCTTATTATCTAAATTCCTATAAAACAGTAATGTCAGTGCGGTGTGTTTATGTGGTTTGCGTGTGCTTATTAAGTCAATCAGTGATTTATTTATTGGAGATATAAAGGCTATAGATGGCTACCGATTATTTCAAGCCGTCTATGGCACGACTAATGATCGAAAACAT
Organism: Luperina testacea; assembly: GCA_927399505.1. Lineage (NCBI taxonomy): Eukaryota > Metazoa > Arthropoda > Insecta > Lepidoptera > Noctuidae > Luperina > Luperina testacea. Next base: position 12,873,396 of record OV656758.1, read on the forward strand.
AGATACTGTTAAAATAACAGATAGCTACATTTTCTTTTTTTTTTGAATGTGCTTAATTTTCGATAAACTTTGAACAGTAACGTAATTTGGTAGAGCCAAAACAAATTAACCTAAACGTGATGTTTAGGTTAATTTGTTATCAGGGTGCATACGATACGCTTCATAGATATCTTAATGATCAAACCTTAACTATACCTATTAAGTAGGTCGAATGATTGGCATCCTAATTATAGGACGTTGCCTGAGGTAGCTGTACGGTGCGGGAGGAGTGATAGTTGTCACAAGTTAACGAATCATTGAGCTCTCGCATCACGCCACCACATCCCTCCCGCACCGCGCTGCTACCTCGGGCAACGTCTCAATTAAGCGGTCGGCCTATAGAGGCTGAGTAAGGTAATTTGATGTTGGGTACTAAGCTGAACATTATGTGTCCTACCCTAATATAATGTGGGTAGAACATTACAGGCTAAATTGCCTTGCTGACGGAGGAGGCCTAAGATTTTTCGCAATTCAGTTACCACGGGAACACTAGAGTCGTGCCTAATTGTAAGTAGTGTAGTCTGACTCAGTCTAGTCTACATAACTGGTGCCAAAATGCTTAGAAGTCACGTCAAGCTTTGGATAAAGCATTAACAGACGTTTGTTTAATAACCATGTGCCACAGTGTGATGCAATCTCGGAGATTGGTCGTTTTAAAAATAAAATAATCCGCAGCTCGCGTGACTCACGATCTCAACTGCGATATAGGCTTGTTTCACTAAACTTGACGTTACTTTGCTTTATGTACTTAATTATTAATTGGTTTTGACAGTACGGTACCTTGACCTACTCACTTACCTACTCAGAAGTAAAATAATTTTAATAAACTGCACTTTGAACCAACTACCACATTATAACCATTTTGTGGTTTTTGATAAATGTCGAGTTGTAGTGAATCTGAAACCTAGGAGTTTCAAAAAGCGAACATCATAAGTTTGAGAAATGCTTTAGAGCTATTATAGTCCAGGATCTCAGGTCCCATTTTTACCATTTAGGTATTACTATCAAGCTAATTTTTTGTAAGTAGCTTCATTTTGATGAGACGCCCAACTTTGTCTCTTACATCAATTCTCCATTGTGGTTGCTAACAAAGTTAGCAGGGATAGTATAGGTCGATTTGACGATTCTCAAAAATTTGCAAATAACTGTAGGTTTTTTGTTATAATTATCATAAGAAATAATAATTTACATTATTGAAAAACATATTTTTGTCTACAATGTATAGTTTAATCAAAGAGTGGTCTTTCCAACATGTATCGATAACGAGGTCATCAAAAATTATAACTAAATAGCTGTTTTTTTTACTGTTGCTTAGTTAATAGGTACATATTTATATAACATAACAGCCATATTGTCCTAAAAATTGCGTGGTACGTTCCGCTCCTACGCTCAAAAGGTACAAAGGCGGTATTTTGATTTCTTTTTCCATGTCCCATCAGAATAGCAACCCACTTAGAAAATTACCAATGCTTTCGACAATTTTTCAGCACAAACCTAACCGCCCGGTCACGAATTTTGGCTTAGCGGCAAGCGGCGCGGTGTCTTACTTTACTCCTAGCGTTGACGTTGCGAGCGGTGCTTCGTGGCATGGTTCATACATTTTAGTATATTTTTACTGCTCGCTGCCCCGCGCTAAGCTGCCGCTGATAGCGGCAAGGTGGCCAGGCCGTAAGCGTTCGCAACACGTTTATATAAAATCTATTTGTCAGACGAAAATTTGATCAGTAGGATATTGTCATTTTTAACATTTTTTTAGATCACCTACTATAGATGAATGAGAAAAAAAAATCTTTTAACTTACAAGGTTACCTACAATTAATATCAATCTCAGTTAAGACGTCCATTTAAATCAATTAGGTAACTCTGCGTAATACCTAGCTGTCCAGAAAAAGGCCATTTTAATTACTTAAGTATTTCCCAAGCTGTATAATATAATATCACGGACAATCACTTCCCACTACCACCGGTCTATTCTGTAAAAATGACACCGTGAAAACTTAGGTGATGTAAGTTTGAAGTGAGCTGTCAATCCCTAGCGATCTCAGGCATCAGCTGGAATGACAGCTCACTTAAAGCTTACTTCACCTTAGGCTTCACTGTGACATTTATACAGAAAAGATCGGCCTATGTAAACGTGATCACTAATTCACTAGCTATTAATGCACAAAATTTTACTTAGTTGTTCTATGTTTTCCAAGGAATTGTCGATTGCCGAACTCAGATTGATTTGCAATTCGTGCGCAAAGAAATGAACAAGCCAATAAAAGTAGCTATACCTTCACTGAGGCATTCCCTTTACTTTGTTGGATACGCAGCTGACCTGTGAGATACAATTTAAATGGTTTTTTATTTCCCGAAAATCCTGAAACTGTAAGGAAATTGGTTGTAGGTACGTACTTGAAGTTATTAGCGAGGCTCTAATCTTATTTGGCGCTGAATTAAAGTTTATTTTAACTTAACGTTCTGAAGATACACGTTTTTGTAATGAAATTGGTTTAAGAAATCTGACATCTGTTTAAAAGGTGACTGCTGAAAATAATTGTTAACCTCCTTACATTAGAAAACTAAAATAATGTGACTACAGAGTCAAATGTTATACCTTACTTATTAATCTGTTAAAAACTTAACTGTATACAATTTCAAACGCGCTTCGTATTTTGATTGACAGTGATTGAATTCAAAGCGTTACCCTTTGACATTTTGATCAATTCGCATCCAATGGAAATTGTACGGCAAATTAATTGAAACAATTTCATATCATGTATGATCCAGTAACGTGAAGACATGACTGTAGTAAGTCTAAAAGCCGACACCAACGTTATTGAAATGAAACCAATTTTTATTTCAATAATGTTGTTTGGTGTTTGTTTATAGTCTTACTTCAGTCAACGAATATAAAATAGTTTCCTTGGAGTTTCTTGCCCTTTCTTCTCCACTTGTGTGTCCGTGTTTCTCCATCTACGTCTTGGAATGGGCTACAAAGGCTACATTCTGAATAACTGACCGACTCTTTGACTATTCAAAAGTAAACGGTTTAATTAAATTAATAGCGTTGAGTTTGAAGTTGAAATGCAAAGACATGTTGTATATCCCGATAATTTGTCATCCCAAGTGACTAGCTGATTCTAAAGGAAATTACATTCTTATAACTTACATTAATCAATCCACATGATGCAGCGTAACCAAGCTGCGAAGGGCGACCCAAAATATATTAAAAGTTACATTGATTTGCTTATGAAATTAAGCGGTCGGAGCATAGATAGATAGAGATGCATACATTGTGTTCTGTGGGGCTGAGCAAACATTCGTGCAAAGCTTTAATTAAGTGGGTATATCAAGATGATTGGCACTTGACGCACGGCGGCGTGGCAAGCATTACCAAGAGAGGTCTTATTTTACGATGTATTCTGCGAAATAACTGCTTTAATATTAAACAAGCAAAAGTTTCGAACCAGTAAATCAAATGTTTCACTTAAGATAAGAAACGTTATTGTTGTATTCATTAAGTAAACCTGAAAGTAGGTAGGTACATAGTTATTCGTACTCTCAAGTTTACTGAGGGTAAACCTGTTTTGCAGGAGTGTTGAACTTTGTCTTAAAGTTATCTAATCAGTAGATTTAATTATGGGAAAGTAACCACACCGAGAATCCGAAAGTCGTAGAACAAAACTTAGTCAATATTCTAACAAAAACCAGTGTAACTTTTCCACAAGATTCTTTAAGCTCCTCGTAATACCTGTACCTGTGTACCTATTAGGTAAATATTCATGACGCATTTCTTGTAAAAACTTCAAGTAGTTTCATTACTGAAATTGAAATCTGTCAGAAATGGGTAGGTAATAGCGTACTTTAACAGACTTTATCTAAAAAAAAAAAAACAGAATACTTACCTACTTCGGGTTCTCATAAATCTTTCACTCAATTTTACTATAGATACAATTTATATACCTAGTTATTATTTTTTTATCGATACGACGAAGAAGAAAATATATTTATACAGTGACATTTGACATGCCTATTTCTAACGAAACCAAAAAAAATATGTGTTTGGTAAATCTATTTTGCCAAACCCTGGTGTCTGAACCGTATAGTCAGGGCGTGTCAATATAACGTCGATAGTATTGGTTTGATAAATTGCTATTACCCAGATACATCAAGAGCGAGCTCCGACCCTTTTATGTCCAATTGTTTCATGAAATAATAGTATCTACTATTGAAACGTATAATATTGAACTAATTGCCATACAACGTGGTAATGCCGGCAGTCTCTTGGGTACATTACCAGTCGACAGCGATGCGGATGAATTTTTCGATGCTATTTTTTAGTTTCTGTATAGTTTTAGTTAAGTTAGAATATAATTTTGTTATTTTAAAACCACACTAATATACATACTAATTGGAATTATAATTCTTCTAGCTTTTTTTTTTTCAGGGTGGGAAATGATCAAATGACCTCTCCCGCTCTGGGTAGAGCGGAAGGGAGTGTCAGACTCTTACTGACTAAAACCCACCCGTGTTCCTTCCTCAGCCCTCTATGTTCCGAGCCAGCGGTAACCCTTTCGGACAATCCCGCTGAACTAATTCTTCTAGCTTGGGTTTGTCATTTTAAACCAAACTGTGCGTGTGCTCAGTTGCCAAATCTTTTAAATTTTTGCCGCTGACCCTGATAAATATTATATTTGGTCTACGCAATGTAAATAATGTAATTTCTTGGCTTATTTCTCTTTGTTAATTACCTACCTCATTACTTATCTCTATTGTTGACTGTGTTAAACCGCAAACACGGTCAGTTTACATGGACTGAATATAATAGCTCAGTACTGATTTAGTTTTCCATTGGCGCAGGCGAGGTGATGGACTTGATGGCGCTGGTGGGGTCTGCAGTGAACTTCGTGCTGTACTGCAGCATGAGCCGGCAGTTCCGCTCCACGTTTACGAGGTTGGCCCGGAAGGTACTCCCTACACGAGGCGACCCCGTGCCCGCGACCAAAGCGTAGCATTCCCGCACCGCGGCTACCTCGGTCGCGCACCTTTGAATCATTCACAAGGTACAATCATTCGAATGGCAATCATTCAAGCTGTCAAGTACGACTCAATGAACTCTCTGATCGTTTAAATAACAATGAATAACATTTAAGTTTATTATGGACTTATTAAAGTGAATGAAGTGTGGAAGCGGATTTTCTCTATTATAATGAAATTAACTTTTTTAATTTTGTAAGTAAAAGTTAAAGCGGTGCTTATTGTTCGAGATGTTATAGTAATTAGTGACTAGGGGTTAAAGCTACGAACCAAATTGTTTAGAATTTGTGATTATGTACTTATTTATAAGTACTATTGTATACTTATATTATGTAAGTTAAATGTTAAATAATTTAGTTACCATCTATTGTGAAAATATATTCAAAACATGTTCTGCGGTAATATATGTTGGGCTAATTATCAAGAATGGTTATGACAGCAAATGTTTTTGCTGCGAGTACCCGTAACCTTGTTTCGAAATTATTCAGACAGTTTTTATTGTTTTGTTCTAGGTTCGGTCTAACTACGTGAAATGTGACCGCAAACACATCTGTTGTTAGTGAATGGAATTCAAAGTTAAACGCAAAATGCCTCTCAGAAACAACAAAGTGCGAGAGCTCATGTACATATTAGTACAAATGTAATTATTACCATCAATCAGATACTTTGTGTGGAGGTTATTACCAAATTTTCAAATGTACCTATGAGGTATTTATCAATATATACATATATAACCATGATAGGTAATGCTTGTTAAAATTGAGACATTATATAATTATGTAAGGGTAATCTTACCCAGTTTTATTAAAAAATAATTACATTAATAAGCCAAATAAATATACTACATGTCAATCGTGTCCTGAAATGGCAATAGACTTAATAATTTTAGTCATAGAATGATTATTAATTATGAATACTTGCTAATCACTAGTCATTTTGGATAAACAAGTACTTAAATCTGTACTAAAGTTGTTGTATAATTTTCCATTTTGTATTCATAGGGTTACGGTCTTTCGCTTCTATTGGTGGCAGGCACTTGATTTAACACTGTAGTATAGAAAGTTATGTTCGTTGCAAATTGGAAACTTAGTTCATAAAGGTTAACGTATAACGCTACAAATTGGAAACTAATTTAATTAAGTACTTGTACGTTGCAAAGTTTCTTGCCTTGAACATAGGTGTGAAAGAAAAACTCACGTACCTACATTTGTTGAGCTTGAAACTTCAGCTACTTTACTGTTGCAGAAGAAGTAAAAAGTTGACAGTTAAGTATACATAATATGTTTTCATATTGATACTTGCTTCGATTTTATTGTACTCTTACACTGTCATGTTTACTCTTTAATGAAATTATTTGAAAAGAGAGAGTTCTCTATACTCGTATCTTTCTCAATTACCTACTTTCGAAAGCTGTATTTAGCTTTACACAGATTTCTAAACTAAAAAGAGGGTAGAACCAGAGTTTAGTTTGCACTTTGTTGCACAGAACAAGGACTGGATTACTAGACTAACCAGAACGGATCAGCTTTTACTTTTTTATTAGGTGCAAGTGGAAACTGGGTTGAGGTTTATTCAATTCAGACTACCATCAATTGTATCTGTTTGCAGTTCTAAACTTCAAGCTGATTAGGTATAGCATAAATTCGAATTGATCACTTGTAACCACGTTCCAACTAATTATTTATTATTCCTATCGTGTGAATATGATTATATCTATCATGGAATGAAATTAATGATATGTAGGTATGATTATTTATGCATAGAAGGCTATACATAAATAATATATCCACAAAAAAAACTCGTGCGTAATAATATCATAATGCATTAATCATAAAAACATTTCTAAGTAAAGCTAACTAAATTACTTAGGGCAAATGTACTTACCTACGGATTGTTCCTTTCATGTTTTCTGGTCACGTCTTTTGCGCCTCGGAAACTGTAATGAAATAGAGCCCAAAAGTATACGCAATTAATATCATATTACCTAGTAAGTACCTTTAAGAAATACCTACTCTTATAATATTATAAATAAAAGATAGGTAATCATAAAAAAATGTCGTGAGTTATGTCAATGTTTTTTTAGTCTACAATCTAAAATACAAAAAAGCCAGTCAAAATGCAGAGTCCTTTTGTTTCGAATAACAACATTTTACGTGAAAATATTTAGTTAAGGTCGTAACGCCGGTAAAAGCAGCTAAACAACGTGAACGCTCATTTCTACGAGTGATATTGTTTTCCGCAGAGCTGAGCAATGCTCATACTCGTCGTAAACGTATCTGTGCGATGTTGAATTATTAACGTTCGCGAAATTCCAGACTGGGTGCTTACTCTTCAATTTAATTCCGATAGATTGACATTGGAATTGTGACGTTTCGTACTCTTGAGTTCGATGCTAGCGCCAAATGATTTTTAGATTGGGTGTCCATTTTGGAGAACTAAGTGGAATTGAGTTCGGGTTTGGCGTGGGGTAATTGTTGACAATATTGTTTTCAAGAGTACCGAATCACGTGACTGTAAAATTAACATTGGAATCATATTGGCATATCATTGGAATTAAAATTAGTTTGGAGAGTAAGCCCCCTGAACCAAGAAACTTTGTCAAAACATTTTGTTTCTCTACTAATAACAACGCGACAGCCGTATCATATGTGGTATGTGTTTAAGTTCACTATTGTGACTAAGTTACTTATTAGGTACAAGTTTTTCAAAGACGGGTTTTCAATGTAAACAGCCGTGGGTTTGTTATATTCGACCTTCGCCTTTTTGGTAGGATTCCAGTATGAATTAATAAGGGCTCAGCTTACTGTTTGAGTTCACCGGAAGACCCTAAAAAGGTACTTTAACCGATATATTGATCGAACAGATTTAATCGAGTGCGATCTAATGGGTTGACCCAATTCACTTCGTAAAAAACCTATTTGATGTGACCTATCCTGGTATTACCAAATTTATTGAGGGAGTTGTTACAGATACTGCGTCTGTCGTGTACCAGTACTATAATGCGTGATTCAACAGTTATGAATTCAGTATCGTATATTTGCGCGATAAATTATGTAGGTATATATATTTCCGAAATATATTTTCTAAATTAAAATTCATAAGAAGTTGCTAGCTGAATTAAATGTGGATCCACCTCAGCTGAGGTTTCATTAATTTTAGCTTCAAGTTTTGACTTGAGAGGCTTCCATCGCTCAACTTTCATACCTCTAATTTTATTCTGCGACTAAAATGCAAAAATTCAACTAACGAGTAGTAGGTATGTGCTTTCAAGTGAAAAAAAAACCAGATCGTTATGTTATTTATAAGAAGTATTATATAAAATGTAAGTATGGTATGTGCGTCAGGCAAGTAAAGTTGTCTGTGTCCTAGAATAAACAAGATAATTTTATTGTGATGAATAGGGTTCCAACTATCTCTGTATCTCTTCAAGATTGATGAGTACCTTAGTTATCCTATCGATCTTCACATATTATTTTAGGTCTAAATCAGTTACATCAAATCTATATACCTAGTTCACGCGTAGATCATTATATTTTTAATTGATGCAGTCATATTCTAATCATTTAGGTAAGCATTGTTCTCATGTAGTCAATTCCTAATCAAAAAAGTTGTACATACTTTTTATATATGAAAGAGACGTATTAGTGAAATATATTAGAAAGTAGACAGTAATCTATGTGTACCTATAAGTTTTTTTTACCAAAAATTGTACTTAAAATTGTATTAGGTTAGACCCTTAAGTAGTAATATGACGTTTTTATTTGTTACCGTTGTTTATTAATTATTAGAGCTGACCCGGCGAACTTCGTATCGCCTCAGAATATGAAATACCTTGGTTTTTTTTTCGTAAGTTTTCGCATGTTTTAATAGTTATTCTGCTATTCGGGGCGGAGACAAATCCAACAAATCAAAGATCATAAAAATCGGTCCAGCCGTTCTTCAGTCTTATAAATGTCGTCACTAACCTGACTTTGTTTTATATATACAGTATGTTAACTAACAGAGGGCGTTCCCGTTAACCCGCAATATAGCATCCATACATGCTAAAAAAAATATTACTATTCGAAAATAAAATGTTTTTATTTTTTTTATATTAAAATATTCACTAAAAATCGTAAATTGATACGTTAAAGAAAAACTCTGTACACGCGTACTTGAAGGACAGCAATGTCGGAATTTATTTAATTAAATAAATTAGAATTAATTAAATAAATAGAGTGTCAATTTACGATTTTTAGTGAATATTTTAATATAAAAAAAATATAAAAACATTTTATTTTCGATGTGAATATTTTTTTTAGCATGTATGGATGCTATATTGCGGGTTAACGGGAACGCCCTCTGTTAGTTAACATACTGTATATAGGTATTTCTCTCTACATTTCTCACCTGTTCTGTGTATAATTCTAGTATGTGTTAGAAAAGCCTCCTGTAAATGTGAGAATGACACAAGCCGATTTATGTGATCGTCGATAAGTTTTAACGGTCCCCGAGGGCATTCGTCCCGAATTTCGACAGTTTGTGAACCGCATTTAATGTCGCAATATATCCCAATATTTTCCACACATAATCGTACTCTGGAAAATTGAGAATCTGTAATACAAAATCAATGCCTTCTGTGTGTATCTATCGCGAAAGAGAACGTAAAAATATTACTTTTAGAAAATTGGATATCTTAACTTGTCAATATTCATGTCATAAACATTATGAACCGAGGCGTGAAATTTTTCAGATATTATTATCTTTAACTGATATACCAAATATATACATGTATCTTGGTTGGTAGATATATAAAAACAAAATCCATCAAAGTTTGGAATGTGCCCAACTTTCCCATTATTTGATATTTTGTTTGTTATTTGGTACTTGTTTGCTTAAAAAAACATCTTTCAAGATTTGTTTAAGGAAACATTTTGGAAGAAGCTTAAGAACATAAAAGTATGTGACGATTAGAATGAAACTCAAAGTTTATTATTATTTTTACGGGGCCAGATCAAGGAGGCATTGTATTTGCGTCAGATTTTATCTGAATAAATGCAGGATGTCGCAACTGTGAGCAATTAACGAAATCATTGAAAGTTACTTTAAATTACTTTGTACAAAAATGGTTCGCAGAGACTGGGATCCCAGATCATATCTCTACATTAGTCTTTGTCATACTGTTTGTGTAATGTGTTCCTTAACATTGCACATGTAAGTTGTAACATATTTCAAGATTCCTAAGCTTTCTGGGGAGCTGTCGCTTTATTTGGAAGGTTAAACGAAACACTTAATTAAATCATAAATATTTTGTATAATTTGAAAGAAAGAAAAATAGGCTTATTTATCACAGAAACACGTGCATACAAAAATATAATTAATTCTAATAATAAGGAAAAATAAAAACAAAATATATCTATAATCACGAGCACAAAGCAGAAATAGTCGATGGCTGCACGTCATGACTGTGACAAGAAGGCTTCCACTCAGTATGACGCAGTAGGGACCCACTGCACAACGCTGATTTTCAGTGGTTACCTGAAAAGGACGTACGGAAACCAAGTCAGATCAAATGATTCGTACTTCGTAATTTCTCATCTACACATCTGTATATAATTATGTATGATACTATCTTTGTATAAACTATTTATGCGCACATTTAGATCATTAACGTGTATCAAAAAATATCATTAACTTACATAAAAACTTAAAAAAATTATAAGACATTTTCACAGGATTGTCATGAAATAATTATATGTGATGTATACGTACGTATAAATAGAATTTTCCTTAAAATCATGTAAGTGCGTAGACCGTTGTAAAAGGTTCGAATCCTCCTATTTGATTCTATTATTGAATGGTTTGATAGCCCTCTGGGACTTAAATCCTCTAACGGTAGTTGTACAAAGTACATAGGGACCAAAACGTCTAAAGAGAGGGTCTCCTGACACCATTTTCTACGATGTTAATCTTGGAAAATCGTCTCTTATGTTTGTAGAAATATATTGTAGTAGCTAGGTACTAATTTTGTGTAAATGACTGTGAAATCTGTACTGTATGTAGTTGTTAAAAATGTATGAATATAAGTGATGTTGTAAATAAAGATTATACATATTTTTAAATACTCGCCTTGTCTTGTATACCCCACATTGGAATCGTTCTTTTATTTATGTTTTTATGTTATCGTCTTCCCATGATTATTTACTCAGAAAATGTGAAGAATATACTGAATCTCACAAAAAGAGATTGCATTAAACAGTTAACGTATTTCAAACCTTGACTTCCAGGTATATGGTCGAAATTGCATACATCATTTATTTTTGTTCGGCTCTCGGGGCTTCAGCACATATTTCGCGTTTCAGACAGTGATATTATCATAATCATCTTTTTTCTATTTGCTGGCCTTGCATAGTTTCGTCTGTTGTTTTTACCGCGGTTAATCTGTGTGTATTTATAAATTGAAAAATTTGATCAACGGTATGCAGTGGATAAGTGGACTTACTTACATTTTGTTCATGAAAATTAGTGATTGCTAAAAGCAATTTTACGCTTTTTTTTTTAGAGACAATATCGTTTTGACCCACAACTGGGGGCCTAAAAAGGCCACTTTGGCAGAATCATAAAAGGATAACATAATGAATCATAAAATGGAGAAGACAGTCCATGTTTTTCTTTTTTTCGCTGTACTACGTAGGTATAATCAAAAAGATTGGGATTGGATTTGGATTGGATTGATTGGTATTTTAGCACTGGTAAAAAAAAATAACTGAAAAATCCTTTACCAATGGGATTTGATACGATTAACTTAACAGTTAACTGTCCATTATGATTCATAGTGTTATCTTTTTATGATTCTGCCAAAGTGACCTTTTTAGGCCCCCAGAGGCTCTCTATAATCTATATAGTAGGGTATTAAAGTAGGTACCTGCGTATTTAATTAATTATGAATATTATAGGTAAGTACTTCGTTTGCAAATATAATTATACCTAACTTTAGTCCCTATGTAGGTACCTAAACATCTTGAGTTTACAACGATGCCGCGATGTCACGTGTGACACGTTGAAGCAGAACCTTATTAAATATTTATTCGCTTTTTGGTTTAATTAAATAGGGAATATAAATCTAAAACATTTAAAATCTGAAACATTTATATGGTTGGAGAGTTGTGACCCATTTCGCCGCTTATAAATATTCATTGTGAAGATGTCGAGAAACAAACCTATTCAAGAAAACGTAGGCATTACGTAACCACTTTCAAGTGGGTATTCATTTATAAATAGACGAAACTATATTTTTATGGACTACACTCATATCTATGTGCTAAAAATATAGACCGGGAGATGATGACACATTTTGGTAAGTCATTTCTTACAGTATGGCGCTTTCAGGGGGGTTCATATACGTAATAAGTGAGAGGAAAATGATGTTCTTACCGGTGGTGCGCGGGACGCAATTGCAGAATAATTAATTGAAATTGCTCGAAAATCCGGAGGTGTCAAACAATTTCTTTCACAAAATTTCTTCAATTTATCGGTATTTCAACAAAAAAAACCCGGCGGTCGCTATGTGCCATACTTCTCCGGTGGGTGTTTAGACCCGCCATACTTTTTTGAAAATGTTTTTTTATTTTTTTTTATTTATTTCTTACAGGCTGATTTTTTTTTTAACAATTGTTTTTTATTAATCTTGTACGAAAATCACCATGCCATACCATTCCGACGGTCCAAAATACCCGCCATACCCCCTCAATCATGTCATTTTTTTAAATTCGAGAAACCATTTCTTTCCGTATGGCACTTAAGTCGTGGTCAGTTTATGGTACAATGAGACAAAATTATATTCGCCATACTTCTAGTGCAGTATGAAAGTGGTGCCATACTTGAAAAATTGTATTTTTTAACCATTTTTAAAACACGCCTATAGAAGCCGTGAAATTATTTTTTACAGTATGGCATAAATGAAATCAGATTGTTCCCATACTATTATGAGTTGAAAAAAAATATGCCATACTGTGACCATGGTACGAAAGACCGTCATACGCAACTTCGGTTTAAAAAAAATTAAAAAAATGAAAGGATTTCTTACAGTATGGCATTTTAATTTTTGGAAAGTTTATAAAAAGTATGATTCAGGAAAATTATCCCATACTCATCATGAAGTCCAAAAGTGATGCCATACCCGGAAAACCGATTTTCAGCGACGTATTTTAGCTACAGTACGTCCAAGTTATATATACCTATATATATTTTGAAAGCCATGCTTTTTTAGTAAATCGCTCATACTGTGGCATCTTGAATTGATTTGTTTAAAAAAATCGTTTAAAAAAAAAATAAAACCATTCACCAACCATCATACCATTCGAAAATAAAATGTTTTTATTTTTTTTATATTAAAATATTCACTAAAAATCGTAAATTGATACTCTATTTATTTAATTACAAATTCTAATTTATTTAATTAAATAAATTCCGACATTGCTGTCCTTCAAGTACGCGTGTACAGAGTGTTTCTTTAACGTATCAATTTACGATTTTTAGTGAATATTTTAATATAAAAAAAAAAACATTTTATTTTCGAATGGTAATATTTTTTTTAGCATGTATGGATGCTATACTATTGCGGGTTAACGGGAACGCCCTCTGTTAGTTAACATACTGTATATTCAAATATATATTTAAAAATTTTCACGCAAAATATCAAAAATTTTACTGAGATACACGTAAATGAAGAGCAGGTTGTCACAGTAAGCGAATATGGAATGAAATCTTTAAAAGCTTATTTTGTACAATTCTCAAATAATTATCCCTACTTGAAAAAAATCCCAGAAATCTGTTAATTTTAGCATCGTCACAATGGCATTCTCACTTAAGAGTATGTGTAAAATAAATTGTATACAAAATCCATAGTATTTCTGTTTATTTTTTTTTTTTTAGTATTTTTGTCCCTACATACAACTTTCAAATTTCGTATTTACGTTCCTCACATAACCAACTTTCAAAAAAAAATGGTGCCATACTGTAAGAAATTGTTCAAATGTTGCATAAATGTTTACAATTATTTAATAACATTATACGTATATCACCCACTCTACAGGTATGGCATTATAACAATTACGTTTCTAATCATAAAAACAACTACTAGACCAAATTTTAAGGTGAAAGAAATGGTTTCTCGAATTTAAAAAAATTACATGTTTGAGGGGGTATGGCGGGTATTTTGGACCGTCGGAATGGTATGGCATGGTGATTTTCGTACAAGATTAATAAAAAACAATTGTTAAAAAAAAATCAGCCTGTAAGAAATAAATAAAAAAAAATAAAAAAAAAAACATTTTCAAAAAAGTATGGCGGGTCTAAACACCCACCGGAGAAGTATGGCACATAGCGACCGCCGGGTTTTTTTTGTTGAAATACCGATAAATTGAAGAAATTTTGTGAAAGAAATTGTTTGACACCTCCGGATTTTCGAGCAATTTCAATTAATTATTCTGCAATTGCGTCCCGCGCACCACCGGTAAGAACATCATTTTCCTCTCACTTATTACGTATATGAACCCCCCTGAAAGCGCCATACTGTAAGAAATGACTTACCAAAATGTGTCATCATCTCCCGGTCTAATATAAGCGTACCTATGTAGGTTCTCTGTTCCTTGTAGAATTCCATGATACATAAACTAGGTATTATTAGCTAGGAGTAGATATGTGAATCAATTTAGTCAATGATACTTCAATGCCGGATCAAGGTCAAGGAACAAGGCTAGGGCCAGCTCTTCAGGTCGTCGATCCGATTGTCTCGGCGTCCCAAACTTGCCAACTCGCTGTCTCCGCATTATGACTCGTGTGCTCCAACACCCAATGAATCTCCATAAAATAATAAAGACAGCGATTGTAATGCTAAAAAACACATTCGAAGACTTTCTGAAAACAATGTTCCGTTCAATGTTTCAAAATTCCGTGAAGTCTTGAATTAAGCAGCAGTTGATTTAGGGGAAAATAAAATGCACGTAACTGTTCCGAACACTAAGCGATCTTCATGAATACTTTGAGGCAGGTTATGTGATCACGAGTGCCACATAAATCGAGACTGTACGAGTAACGAAATAATTCAATCAGAAACTTCTTTAAATTACAAGCGGTTTCAGCTCTCGCTCGATGATCTTTATAACGACTCCCGATAAACTTGGGTACGGAATAAGATCTGTGGGCGTTACGACTGGAGTCAAAGCGTTTCTTTTAAGCATCAATTACCTACATTTAATATATGCTGACTTGCCATGTCGTGGAGTTCGCCAAATAGTCGATGGATTTGGGGTAGCTAAGTAGGATGTTAAAATACAGGGGGCCTAAAAAGGCCACTTGGGCAGAATCAAAAAAGGATAACATTAAGAATCATAATATGGCGAAGATAGTTCGTGTTTTTCTTTTTTTCGCTGCACTACGTAGGTATAATCAAAGCGATTAGGATTGAATTTGGATTGAATTGATTGAAATTTAACCACAAACAAAAAACAAATAACTGAAAAATTCTTCGCCTATGGGATTTGATACGATTAACGTAACAGTTAACTGTCCATTATGATTCATAATGTTATCCTTTTATGATTCTGCTAAAGTGGCCTTTTTAGGTCCCCAGATGTGTGCCCAAACAGGACATTACCTATAAAGGAAACATGATTCGAGTCATATAGATAGGATATCGACCATGATGCCGGTCAACCTTGTAATTTAAGTATCTTCCTACTGTATAAATATTTCAGTATTAACGTTTAGTTGATGGTCTGGGATTAAAGCCACATTACAGCTTCAAGGCACGAAAATCTTAACAGAGTTGAGAAAAGTATTTATAAAAAATGTATTTTATCTCGTCTTCATCCACAAGTATCGGAAAAGTGTTAGGTACTGTCTCCGTCAAACACAATAGTTGTACGACACAATTCCTAGCAATTAGATTTTTTTCTTTTCTGCAGCCACCGAGATTAAACTGGGTGCAGATTAATTTGGTAATTATCCTCAACAATCTTCTATAAGTCGCATGTCTTTCCAAGCGCCATTTCTCACTTAATCCTGCGAGATGCCAGACATTTATTTTAATAACTTTTCATTTTGGGGCTAAATCTACTATACTGTTAGATTGCAATCAGAGCTATTTTAGTAAATATTAATAAAAGGTTGCCGTTTATATCAAATGATTTCTATCACTCTATCATGTCAGAACAAATTGAAGGCAACTTCTTCAAAGGGTAAGATAAATCCTGTATGTCATATTTTAATGAAACATTACTAGGTACCTACTACGAAAAGCTTTATTTCAAATTAATTTGTATCTTATATTATCATCGGAGGGCGATTTCTCGGACATACTTTTCAATGCTCTTTTTAAGTACCAAAATAATTCGTTTGCGTAATTTGAATAACGTAATAGACATTTTTCCAAAAAATGTTGACTATATGGAGCGCTTTTTGTCAAATGAAACCAAGAAGGTCAGCTGAGCAATTTCATTATATTATTACAGTTTTGATGTCGTAGTAACCGTATACCGAGTACGCAAAACGGCCTCTCATTTGCTTAAGAAAACAATAGATGGGGGTCTCGTGTAGTCGAAGCTTGAGTGAATAGCCACTTTAGTTATGCTCAGGTTATTTTAAATAAACACCGAGTCACCTATTATTGTAAACTCAGCATGTTCCCAACATCATTATTATGTAAACTGTTAATTGTTGTTACTGAACAACATAAATATTAAATTGTTCAGAGTGAAAGCTTAGTTGGAAGTAATTTGCGGAATTAAATTAAAACTTTTAATGCTGTTAAGTAATTCTAACTAGAAACTGGTATAGGTAGATAGGTATTTTTTGTACGCGCCGGTTGATATTTGATTAATAGATAAACCGCAAACTGCTCACAGTGTTTGGTGAAAATAAGGTTCCCGCGGGAATACAATGTGATCGACTATTTTTTGTTGTGCGATGTTATTTGTCAATGTCAGCGAACAGTAATCATTAGCTATTTAATCTTTTCTACATTGTATAGGCTTGCGTTTGACCACCTGCCGATCTATACCGTAAAAATCTTACCGTGAAAATTTAGATGAAGTGAGCTGTTAATAATGTCAATTCCAGCGGTGCTATTCTGTAAAAAGATCAGCGTGATAACTTAGGTGAAGTGAGCTTAAAGTGAGTTGTCATTCGACCTGGGGGCCTAAAAAGGTCACTTTTAAAGTACAAGTCAAATCATTTATATCAAATATGCACATTAAAGGCACTCTAGAACGTTAAAACTTACAGTAAAATTGAATTGATTCTAGTCGCCCCTTCCAAAAGGTAGTGTTCGTATGGAGAAGAATGGGCAAGAAACTCTAACGTTACTTTTTTAAAATGTTTTACAAGGTTTTGTATACATAATATAATTATATGTGAAGACGATGCACCTAGAATAAAATTAATCTACCACAAAAAGTAAAAAGAATTAAAAATGAAACAATGACAGGTAAATCAATTATGTGATAGATACCTACATGGTGCTCACATATTTACAAATTATTTACAAATATTGTAAAAGTAGATGATTTTCTTAGAATTTTAACAAGTGTGTGAGTTACTGTAGTCACAGATTGTAAAAATCAATGTCATAATTTTTTTTTTAATAAAAATTTTATTAGGAACCAGTTTGATTTTGTCTAGACTCTAGATTGTCCTATGGAGCAGGACCAGCATGTTTCCAAGCATATTACAAATTAGAGGATTATATCCAAGGTAAGAATACCTTGGATATAATCCTTTAATTTGTAATATCCTTGTTTAGATAGTGTAATTTTAATATGAGTTTTAAATTTTCATTCATTTAATTGCAATATGTCACAAGGTATTTTGTTGTAGCATTTAACACAGTACCCCATAAAAGATGTATGTACTTTAGATAATCTGGAAAAAGGTTAATCTAATTTATCTTTATTTCTAGTATTAAGTGAGCTGTCAATCTCTAGCATCAGGCGGTCTAAAAAGGCCACTTTAGCAGAATCATAAAAGGATAACATTATGAATTATAATAAGGCGAAGACAGTCCATGCTTTTCTTTTTTCGCTGCACTACGTAGGTATAATTAAAGAGATTGGGATTGGATTTGGATTGGATTGATTGGTATTTTAGCACAGACAAAAAAAATAACTGAAAAATCCTTCACCAATAGGATTTGATACGATTCATTTAACAGTTAACTGTCCATTTTGATTCATAATGTTATACATTTATGATTCTGCTAAAGTGGCCTTTTTAGGCCTCCTGATGCAAGGGATTGACACTAATTGACAGTTCACTTACCTAAGTTTTCACAGTGAGAATTTTACAGAATAGCATTATATCAGGTGGAATGACAGCTCACTTCACCTAAGTTTTCACGGTGAGACTGTTACAGAATAAGCTGGCATTAGCCAGCCTATTCTGTATTCGCTAAACATTAGCCTGGCGATGATGTGGTCGACGTTGGTCCGTACGTCCTTTTACACTCGTATTTTTCAACAAATAAAGCTGTGCAACAAACTATTTCTCATTGAGGCCCGTTTTGGACACATTTTTCTTAAGTTAGGCAATTAAGAAGGAAAATATCGGCCTCTTTTATTTGTGTTCTCCATTGGAAAACTTTAGCTGAAGATCTTCAAGTCCCGGATGCTGAAACTTGTTTTAAATGATTGCGTCCGGAATTTAACACATTATTAAAGCTTGGTATGTACCTACTATAAAGAGGTTTGAAGAATATTTAGCGGCATTATTATTTCGAAAAATGGCGATAAACCGTATACACGACACCACTCACTTCACAGCCTAATAAATAGCTGGGATAAAATGTTCTGATTTATATAGACATTGTTCTCAAATGATTAAGCAATAAATAGTAGGTACACAAGGACTTGAAAAGCGTCGAGAGCGCACAGAGGAGGGTCTAGCCATTTTCAAACTTCTGGACAAATAGAAGGGACAATGGAATTTTAGTAGCTGATAAGTACTACCAAAGGTGCTTATGTATTTACGAGAGTTTCTGTGTATTATGAAGAGCAGTGCTTAAACTTTTGGTCAGGCATATGTACCACTGGTCCCCTAACTATGCGAAGCTGGGTAGTTCGGCCAGTGCTCCCTTAAGACCACTACCAGTACCTACCTAATTGCTATTTGTAGGGTGAGACACCCATCTATCAGTCACGTTTCATAATAGTGATAATACAAGTTTGAGTTAAGGATTCAATGGCAGGATACAATATAAATTAGGATATCTATTGCCATGTGAAAAAATTAAACATTCCTGGAGCATTACTGTATTTTCAAATCATAATAAACGCGACATAGTCTCACTGTTTGCGAGAGGCTTAGTCTGCATATACCAGTGTGAATCGGATGAGACCTTCATAAATTCAACTTTTTGGAATAGCAAATGTTTCATTTTCAGAATGGATGCGCGTGTCTCCCGAGATCGCGAGAGCTCGAAAGCTAAAGCGAAAAGTCCTTGTTTATGATTAAATGGACTGTAATAAACGGAAATTACGCTAGTTCTCCCACAACAACACACTTTGTGTATCTTGAATGTCTTCTTGCTTTTCATCAGGACCTTGACCTTTGGTTACGGCCATGAAGAAATAAACCATCGTTATTACAGATCGTAATCCAATCCCGGCAGAATTGACTCGATTATAGGATTTAGGGTGCAATAAAGCATCAAATTATACGAGCGTGAGGGAGCGTTGTGCTCAGAAAACATTTCATGCCACAGCTGTTGAGCGTAAAATATATTTACTGGAGAAAAAAAATGTGACGGTAACTTATTATCTCAATACAGTCTAGCCATCGAAACTAACAGCTTAGCGAGGGCTTTTCTTTTGTTGGTGATAAATTATTATTTCCTTTATTAAACTAAATATATAAATTATATTTTTAAATATTAGTATAAAAAAAACATAAACACTTTTAAAATATAAAAAATAGTAGCCCACCGGTATGGGGAACAGGGTTCAAGCTACCAGCGGTCAGGGCTCCAGATAGAGGAACCTCCTAACAATGCGGGCCGTGTCCAGAAGTACCGCTTTCTGGATCAAGCCCTTGATCCAGCTGCCCAACGAGAGCCTCCTCAGGTGTTGGTCGAGGCTCTTGGATATAAATCCATTGGCTGTCACGACTATCGGCATAATGTTTGCTGAGTCCACATCCCACATATCGACAACCTCGCGAGCCAAGTCAAGATACTTGATTTGTTGTGATAAATTATTATTATCACGTTATCATCAGATGCCCAAGGGCTCACCCTCCTTGAATATAAATTACCTGCTTTCAAATGACATCTTTAAGATTTTTATGGGAAATAAAGTTATGGTGATATTTTAAGGTCTCAAAGAAAACTCTCGCAATTGTTTTTAAAATTTTTTTCTTTTTATAATTTGTGTCCCACTGCTGGGCAAGGGCCTTTAGATAAATAAAGGATTTTAGATAATTTAAAAAAAAATCTGACAATATTGTTCAGCAGATAGGTAGGTAGGTACGGATAGGTACCTATACCTATTCTATTTTTTCAGTAGGTGCGCACGTAACTCTTGTTAGAAAATGTTGTTATACACTCAAAGTATAAGTAAGTACTTACCTATTATTGTTTACACATCACTTCAAATGTTCCCTTCAGCACATTCAGAGTGAAAGCGATCGTGCAAGATAAACATTAGTACAGAGTTTCAATTAAGGCATGTTTTTGAAATTACATAGTGGGCTAATTGTTCTACATGATGATTACACAATTAACATACGAGTATTCTACTTGGAGATTTGTATTATGGTGACCTAAATTCGGGAAATATCGTTTTGTCTGAATAAACCAAACATACAGAGCCTGATGGTGATGGCTAGAGACATTGAGATACGTGCTTACATCTTAGGTGTTCTACATAATAATAATAACGAAGTTAACAAAGAGAATAATATTGTGACCTTTTTCACTAAGATAAGTTCGGAATAGAAGTTTGCTTTTAGGGTACACAGGATAAGCGTACAGTCGTCCACCGTTATGACGATCAAATGTCAACGGGTGAGCTTCAACGTATAATGGTTTTTTTATGTTGATTTTATCACAGTAGATAATGAATATACAAACGGTAAAAATAATGAAATGTACAAACGGAATATCTCCAAGTTGTTTAACGTTTAGGTACTATTTACGAGAAATCAAATATAGCACCCGTCTTGAGATTATGAAGAGGTATTTTTATTAGAGTAAAGGCGATCTTATGTGAGGATTTTAGGTCGGAAAGATCCCTCCCGACACATAACAATATCATCGCCATAATATTCCGCTGTTACACGCGTCATCATATTTTTACGACGGGCTTCTGATGTTCGATTAAAATTTATAGATTCAATAATATTGTGATGGGTAATCTGTATGTGAAAATAGTGTCATTACGATGCGAATACATTTAGACCCTAAATCATTTAGGCTAAATGTGAGAGCACGTGTTGTAAATGACGCACCCATTTCCCCAAAAATAATATTAAGTAGGTAGCTAATCATCACGTAATATATTCGTTTTTTATCGGTTGTCGGTATCTTTGACATAAAATTCTCAAAACAATGTGAATGATTGTTCATAATGGATCATAGAAACGGATCGTAATGTTTTATGTATGAGCTGTGAATGTCACAATAATGAGGTAATAAGATTAGGAACATGCAGGATAGACAGATAGGAGCATACTACGGGCATGGTGCCAGATGTGGATCCGAGCTTACACTGATTACTTAGCTTAGATGTGATTGTGATAACTGACATTTTGTACATCACTTCTATAGGTATCTCAGGATCGTGGGATGGGTACAATAAGTGTAATGTATCATCATTACTCTATCTCCTATATCGCCTGCAGTGGTATCCCAGGCTTAGTTACCAAAGGAGATAAGTAACCAGGGTCGTTGTATATAGTTAAAGCTTAGTAAGAAACCGATTAATGTTTTCGAATGAAATTTAATTTGATAAATGAACTGTTTGTTTTCCATTCATTATCTCCTTTGGTGACTGTACATGTGGTTCCAGGCAGAGCGGGTGGGCTAGAATAACAGTCACTGTATTCTACTTCACCTACGTCGTAGCTTTTATTACGTTCTAGTGCTTTTTGTAAGATGAAATTTCTAGGAAAATAAGGTATTTTTTTTGTAAAAGACGTAAAATTCAATTATTTGAGGAATGAACCCGGTAAAAGCGAGGATGAAGACGAGACTAAAGAAATTATTTATGAGTTGAATTTGACGGGAAATATGTTTCCATTTAGTAACAACTCTCGTTTGTCATATAAAAAAGAAACATTATATTCTAACAAAATAATTATGTTCTTTGCTTCGTTATTTAAGAGGATAGGCATATTAGGAGGAAACAAGTTACAAGATGTTGATGGTGACACTACCTACTATAAATTTCACAGAAAATGTGCGGTGATATTTTGGAACAAAGGGGATTTGCAAAGAGTGACAAGCGAGATTAGATTTTTAATGAGAAGCTATTATTCTTGCTCCATTGCTTTGCACACAACATTAATTTTCGACCTCGTCAAACGATGTGTCATCATTGATTTAAAAACAAAATTATGCGCTGATTTGTTTCAATATTGTCCTTTAGGTACACGTAGCACGTTATGGCTGCCTGACGCTTGCTATAAATTCGTGGACCTAATTTCTTGACGCTCTGACATAAATTAATTGTTCGTAGCGCTATTTTGGTTTGAAGGCTAGTCTTTGAACCAGAGCAATGCATTTTGGCATGTAATTATTCTATTAATAGTCATATCTATACTTAATATTATAAAGCTGAAGAGTTTGTTTGGTTGAACGCGCTAATCTCTGGAAGTACCAGTCGGATTTGAAAAAATTTTTGCATTTGATAGCCCTATTCTTGAGAAAGGCTATAGGCTATTTAACATCACGCTATGACCTTTAGAGCCGAGCAAAAAGAAAAAAAGTCAGAAAGAACGCTAAGCAAAAACGAAGTAATAGCGCGGGCAGGCGATGCGATGCGACGGGATGGGTCGGAGTAACAAGAAATTTCACGCGGACGAAGTCGCGGGCAGAAGCTAGTTTATAATAGGTACAATCAAGCATGAGTTTGCCAGAACATATGAAGTTTTTTAAATAAAAAAATGTTTTTTTAATCACCGCCCACCATGCAATATGAATCACGGGAAAGTCTGTATCATGCATACATAACTGTTAGATAGGATCAGGCCGCAAGGGTTGAATAACGAACAACACAGATAAGATGAGTTTAACCGTATATTGGTTTATTACAGTCAGACATACAATGCACATAAAAACACAATGCACATAGAAACACAATACACATAGAAACACAATACACATAGAAACACAATAGAAAACACAATAGAGACAATAATCAAATAATCAACTTATACCAGAGTAAGGGCTTGAGGACTTCTTGCTGACTTTGAAGGCTGAGATCGACTATTCACTGTGATTAAAAACTGTGTCGAAATCCGCCAAAATGTGCCTTAGTTATATCATTTTGGATAGGCACAAGTAGTGGATGACCCTATACTTTGCCCCCTTTCATCTAGCCATATGTAGCGAGGAAGCAGACATTTCCTTGCCCCTCGACTCCCCGTTCCTCACCCCTGTGACCTCAATTCAGTTGGACTCGCCCAATACAGAATACAATGGCGAGTCCCGACCAATCACACGGTTTGTTTTGATAATAGTTGGGACTTTGTCAAACCAACTTAGGTAATCAAAATATACTATGTTTATGTTTACTTTTGGTCTTAACAGAACGACCGTTCAACAATAGAGCTTATTGTTACATAGACATAGGACTTGATTTTACATTTAAAAGGCAAGTTTTAATCAATAAACAGTGTTACATATTATAAAGTATACAGGAAGCTGTGCTTCTTAACATTTCCACCCCCTGTAGAAGGGTTCATCCGACTACATTCCCGTCTGTAGGAAGCACAACTACCTTTACAACAGGTCGACGCAGGACCCCATGGTTAGTTCTTACATCTATTACCCTTATTATAGAGTCCGCACCGGGATAAACACTTTTTATGACCCCTTTGGTCCACTGGTTTCGTGGTTTACTAGCGTCCACAATCACTACCACGTCACCCACTTTCACGTTTGGAACGTCACTAGACCACTTGTTTCGTCGTTGAAGCGTCGGCAGGTACTCGCGCAGCCAGCGCCTCCAGAAGAGGTCGGCCAGCGCGTTCGCCCGCCGCCATAGCCGGCGGGAGTCCAGGTCGACGGCGTGTCGACGTGTGCACGGCGCATCTCCCGCGGCAGTGCCCAGCAGGAGATGGTTCGGAGTTAGCACCACTGGGTGCTCGACGTCGCTGCTCACGTACGTGAGAGGTCGGCTGTTAACGGTCAGCTCGGCCTCAGCAAGGAGGGTGTAAAGGACCTCCTCGCGAGGGGCACGCTCTCGTAGCGTTGCCTTTAGTGCGTTCTTGATTGAGCGCACCAGTCGCTCCCAGCATCCACCCATGTGTGGGGACGCCGGGGGGTTGAAGTGCCAGGCAATCCCTCGCCCGACAACCTCACTGCTCAGCGTGTCGTGGTCCATGTCGCGCAAAGCTGCGCGCAGTTCAGCGTGTGCCCCGACAAAGTTAGTGCCACGGTCAGAGTACATGTCTGAGGGACGCCCGCGGCGCGCAATTAAGCGCCGCAGGGCGAGGATGGCTGAGTCGGCACTCAGTGACGCCGCCAGCTCCAGATGGACGGCGCGGGTGGTGAGGCAAGTGAACAGCACGCCCCACCTCTTCTCCCTGCGCCGACCGATAGCGACCTCCATGGGGCCAAAGTAATCGACCCCACAGTGGACGAAGGCTCTCCTTGTGATTTGCAGTCTGGCCACCGGAAGGTCACCCATCTTGGGTGTCACCGGCTGGGCCCTCTCTAGACGGCACCGTTGACAGGCCGCTGCGACGGCCTTGACTGTTGACCGCAGATTAGTCACCCAGTACTTCTCGCGGACTCTGTTCACCACAGCTTCTTGGTTGGCGTGCAGCGCCTCTACATGGTACTGTAGTAAGAGACGCCGCGTGAGCGCATGCTTCCCATCCAGGATAATAGGATGACGCTCGCCAAAGTTGAGCTCGCTACAGGCGCTTAGCCTGCCGCGCACTCTCACCAGTCCGTCGTCAAACAGCATCGGGTCCAGTGCCCGTAGTTTGCTGTTATTGGGCAGGGGGCGTGCCTCTCGCAACGCCACGATGTCGGCTGCGTAGCTCTCTGCTTGCGCCAGACGTAGGAGGCGCAACTCGGCCTCATGCAGGTCATCCATTGACACTGCGGATGTCTGACGCCGTTTGCGGCATCGTTCTAAAAATATGTGTACACGCACCATGACATTTACGGCGCGCGTCCAGGTGGGCAGCCTCTCGTACCGCAGCAGCGGTTCAGCCTGGGGTGCAACGGTGTGCACGCGCTGTACTCTCTCCAGGTCCTGCTCTGCCACCATGTCTCGGTCGGTGTCAGTTGGCCACTGCTCCTGTGGACAGCGAAGAAACGAGGGACCCAACAACCATTCATTATTATCATCAGGCCATTCCATCCGGGTAGCCTTGTCAGCGGGGTTCATTGCCGACGGAACCCAGCGCCAGTTGGCCCTCTCTGACCTCCTATCTATCTCAGCTAAGCGGTGTGACACGTACCTTTGAAACTCTAAGGCTTCTGAATTTATCCACTTGAGGACAGTTTTACTGTCTGTCCATAGATGCACACTACTGATTGCTGTTCCTAGCTCTTTGACAACTGTGTCAGCCAGTCTACAGGCTAACACAGCTGCTTGTAACTCTAGCCTTGGGACGGATGTTACTTTCTGTGGCGCTACTCTAGCCTTGCCTATCACTATAGCGACATCCCTATTCCCCTCCGAATTTAATCCTACTATGTAAGCTACTGCCGCATAGGCGGACTCACTAGCGTCGCCGAACACATGCAATTCTAGATGCTCTAACTGTAAACCATACCACCTAGGTATAGACACGTCTTTAAGGTGATTCAAATTATGTAGCCATTCAAACCATATTTTGGCTTCTGCATCTTTCAACTTTTCATCCCATTGAATACCCGTGTGCCATATCCGTTTCATCAGGATACGCGACTGTATGACACACGGATACAAGAAACCTAGGGGATCAAAGATTGACATGATAAATCTTAAAAATTCGCGTTTTGTTGGAACTACGTGTCCCTCTACTATAGCTTTAGGTAGCCGTTTGAAGCTCAAATCGAAGGCTAACTCGTCTGTGTTCGGTGACCAAATCATACCTAACGTGCGTTCCGTCGCACCTTCGCCCTTATCTAAAGAGACTCTGTTAGGCATTTCTGTACTTAGTTTGTCGCGCAGCTCAGGAGAGTTAGTGACCCACCCCCGTATATTAAACCCGCCTCTGGCGTGGACGTGAGTCACTTTCTCAATCAAATCATTCGCCTGCGCGGCAGACCAAGTACTGTCTAGGTAGTCGTCCATATAGTGTTTTTCGTGTATGGCGGCTACCGCTTCGGGGTATACATTTTTATGCTGACTCGCATTCTTATTTAATATATAAATTGCCGATGTAGGTGACGACACGGCCCCGAAAATCATGGAGTTCATGACGTATACGTCAGGCTCCTTATTACCGTCAGTCGACCAAAGAAACAGCTGTGCCCCTCTATCTTGTTCTCTAATGAAAACACGTAGGAACATGTCGGCTATGTCACCGGTAAACGCTACAGGCCCTAACCTGAATTTGAACAGCACACCTAACAGAGAGTTGAGCAAGTCGGGCCCAGACAATAAATTGTCATTCAAAGACGTCCCGTTGTAGCTAGCTGCGGCGTCAAAAACCAATCTTAATTTTCCCGGTTTGTTGGGATTCGTTACCCCGAAGTGGGGTAAATACCACACCGAATCGGACTTGACACCGCCCTCTACTTTACTCGCGTACCCTTCTGCTATTAGTCTGTCGATTTGTGCTGTATAAGCTGAAGCGTACACAGCATCTTTATGTAACCGACGTTCTATTCCCGCTAATCGCTGACGTGCGTACTTGTAGTTGTCAGGCAACTGAAAGTTGTCCCGACGCCACAGCAGACCTATCTCCCATGCGCCGCTCTCTGTCTGGCGGCTAGTGGAGTCTAAAATAGCCTTAGCTCTTTCCACATCTTTGTGCTTTCTAGGCACCTCTGAAATTCCTATAGCTTCTAGCTCAAACTGTTTTTTAACTATCTCGTGTAAATCAATTGTTGATTCTACCACACAATTTAGAGAATGTTCACTACTATCGGAATTGCTACCTATAGGTCCGTGCACAACCCACCCTAAACTGGTCAAAGAGGCAACTGGCTTACCGGACTTTCCTCGGCGAGTCTCCTGGCTGATCAGTAGCTCCCAGTTGTCCTGACCCAGCAATAGCAGTGGTCTGGCTCCTCTCATCTCCTCGCAGCCCAAGTCGCGAATGTGGGCATGCTCCGTTATCACTGCGGCGGGCACTGTTTGCGCGGGTAAGTCCAGGCTTTTTATTGTACGACACTTCACTTTATGTGTTTGCCCGTTCGGTCCACGCACTGATACACTAATTATTTTTGACGTTTTGTCTATTATTTCTTGACCGCGCGCACTGTGTAAGGTTAGCGGCACTTGTTTGCCACTGGCATTTTCAGCTAATGAGTCGTCTATCAGTGAAACGGTTGCCCCGTCGTCCAGTAGGGCGTAACAATGCTTATCTACACCGTTCACTGTTACACATACAGGCATAATTTTCAGTAGCGCCTTCCCAGTGTAATCACTAATATTCGTGACGCTCTCACTATCATTTTTCTTGTCGGCATGTAGCAATATGTGGTGGGCGTAATTGCACGACGCGCACCTACTTGCTCGACAGAAATTCTTGCCGTGTTTCTTTATGATACACTTGAAACACAGTTTATTTTGTTTGACGTGTTGCCATCTTTCGTTAACACTTAACCCAGTGAACTTTTCACACTTGGGTAACTTATGTTTTTCCCCACATAGCGTACATAGCTCCTCTGTTTCCTTAGCTGGCTGGTCATTATCGGAGTGAACGTGCAGCCGTTGAACATTTCTGGTCTGCTTTACAAACTGTACATTATTAGCTCGGGACTTTGTGGCGCTAGCTGACGGTGTGGGCGTGTTCATTTCCATTTGTACATAGTAGGACGTGGCTCGGGCTAGATGACTCAAAAACTCTGCGAGTATTTCTAAACTCGGTGAAACTCGCACATCTATGCCCTGGCTCGTCGCCATGCCCAATGCATAATCACCGTATTGAGCCCGCTGTACAGATGTAAGCTTATTTAAGAGTTCACTTACCAGCTGTGGGTTATTCAAATATCCATTGGCCCGTACGCTTTTCAGAAGCGACACACAATTTCTCACGGTTGTTGAGAACTTTCTTAGTTCACGACCACTTTCAGTTACTTTAGGTAATGCACGCACTTTCTTTAGGGCACACTCAAGCACTAGATTAGGATGCCCAAATTCTTCGTCAAGTGTCTTCATTATTTCCGCTGGGTTAGTAGAGGTGCGCAATAAGTCCTCCACAGCTAGCTTCGCGTCGCCTTGTAGCGATGTTTTCAAGCGAGCTAGGTTTTCGTGCGGCTTGAATTCGTACATTACCGTAGTGTCGTGGTACATATTCTTATACGACAGCCACTCTGCCGGGTCGCCTCTGAAGAACGGCAACTCGTAGGCTTGTTTTGGTACCGGTCGCGGACGTGCTAAGTTCGTTATAGCGTCCGCCAACTGGTCTATTTTTCTGTCACGTGACCTGCTCCTGTCCGCGTCGTCAGCGAACGTGTTTCCCCATTCAGGCATTTCTCTAGCCTGTTCTCTCACTCGCGGGGCACTGGCCGTAACTAAGGGCGTAACGTTCCCTAGGTACGGGGGTTCGCGGAACTGTACCGACGCGGGCGCACACTGAGGGAGCGCAGGTATATACTCGGGCGGCGGCACGGGTGCTGCCACCTCGCGGGAGGGCGCGGACACTTTACGCGGCGGCGACGGGTCGCGGCACACAGCGGGCGTGTGACTTTCACTGATAACGGGAGCCGTTTCTGTGACCCATTCCTCCACACGACGTGTTGTTCCCTCCTCCTCTGAGCCTGAGTCCTCTTCAGCAGCAGCGTCTATCTCAGCGAGATCGACTTCAAGCTTCTTCTTCACTAGTTTTTCTTTCATACGTACCAACTCACGCTCTGCCTCGTACTCGACCCTCCTCCTAAGGAAATCGGCGCTTCTGTGGCCGCTTTTCGAGGAGACGTGGCTTATCACGGAACTTGCCCTCTGTACTGTATCCGATCTCACAGGCGTGAACATATCTCTGTGGTCGATAACACGACCTCCCGCCAGTGGGATCACAGGGACTCGAACCGGCGTTGCAGTTGGTGCAACTGAAGAAGAGCCTGGGGCCCTTTCAGACGGCACCCCAGAGTCAGCTTCCAACTCTCGCCGCTTATTCATCTCTGTCTCTAATTTGCGTAACTTACTCCTTGTTGTAACGGTGCTTCTAACACTCATCTTATTGCGTGCTCTCTGATCCGGCAGCGAAGGACCAAATTGTTAGATAGGATCAGGCCGCAAGGGTTGAATAACGAACAACACAGATAAGATGAGTTTAAAACCGTATATTGGTTTATTACAGTCAGACATACAATGCACATAAAAACACAATGCACATAGAAACACAATACACATAGAAACACAATACACATAGAAACACAATAGAAAACACAATAGAGACAATAATCAAATAATCAACTTATACCAGAGTAAGGGCTTGAGGACTTCTTGCTGACTTTGAAGGCTGAGATTGACTATTCACTGTGATTAAAAACTGTGTCGAAATCCGCCAAAATGTGCCTTAGTTATATCATTTTGGATAGGCACAAGTAGTGGATGACCCTATACTTTGCCCCCTTTCATCTAGCCATATGTAGCGAGGAAGCAGACATTTCCTTGCCCCTCGACTCCCCGTTCCTCACCCCTGTGACCTCAATTCAGTTGGACTCGCCCAATACAGAATACAATGGCGAGTCCCGACCAATCACACGGTTTGTTTTGATAATAGTTGGGACTTTGTCAAACCAACTTAGGTAATCAAAATATACTATGTTTATGTTTACTTTTGGTCTTAACAGAACGACCGTTCAACAATAGAGCTTATTGTTACATAGACATAGGACTTGATTTTACATTTAAAAGGCAAGTTTTAATCAATAAACAGTGTTACATATTATAAAGTATACAGGAAGCTGTGCTTCTTAACAATAACCGAACATGTAAACGGAGCGCATTGATGTCAAGGAGCATATTTTTTCAATCATTCAAATCCTTCACAAATTCAAAGGTTTCTTTTGGAGGGTGTAGATATGATTTTAAAAGGTTTCCCGTTTCAAGGGTGACTTGTAAGGGATGCTAAGTACAGCAGTAGTCAGCTAATCAAATCGGGAGCCTTCGCGAAGTCTTTCAGTCGAGTCACGTCCGCTGTTGTCAGCTGCCGTCCGTCGACGGCAGTAAATTATTATTATGACGTCACATAATTTGACTATCCAGAGGATTTATTATCCGTATGATAATTTGTACCGTATTTAGGCCGGAAGAGTTTAATCACTTGTAGCAAAACACTTAGCTTTCTGTTATTTCGTTTTGGATTATCTTTTATCTGTTCAGATAATGCAGATTGCTCGTTTTTGTTATGCCGAAAACATAATTTAAATGTTTGTGGGAAAAAATATTGTGTCCTGTTTATATTTATATGCATGAATAAGCCTCCTCGTGCAGTTTGTTCCGTCAGTTACTCAAGTGAACCGACTGCTCGGCGCATCCTGGATAGTCACACCTGACGCCTTATTTGACTGGCCAATTCTTCCCTTGCGGTGCTAGGGCTGACGCCCGCCTGGTTTGCGACCACCCTTCCACCGGAGTCCGGCGTCATGTAGCCTGCTGTGTTTCGTCGATACGTGGGAGTTCCAGCGCCTTAGGCATCTTCTGGGTACGCTCGTTCCATCATAGACCTCATCCATCGCTTTCCATCAGGCGTGATCGAGGTCAAGAGCGAGCCCATTCAGCAATAAAAAAAAATATATATTAGGTACTTACGTTACAAGCTCTATTATGATTTTTTTTTAGGTTAATTCAGATATTTTTTTAGTAGGTACTGTGGGGGGTGCAGATGGGAGCTTCACAATATGATTGAAAATACTTTGACATGTATAAAATATATTTACGACTTTCATTATCATGCTATTTCTAGCACTTTCTACCTAAACAAAACTACCTTATTAAAATATTTGACACTTGCTTGAACGTTCGAATAGAACACACCGGCAATTATAACCAGCCTGTACTGTTAAAGGTAGGGCTACACAGATAACCTCTACAGTACTTACATTTAAACAAAACATCTAAAAATAGAACATTGTTCAGTGTTCGTATATCTACGTTCAGTGGATTCAGAGATATAGGAAGGGGGAACGGTCAATAAATTGTTATCAGATTCCTATCAAAGTTCGATAAGTCACACAACATTTCGTATGATATTTGAATAACTAGGTGCGAAAAAGTGTCACTTACCAGCCGTTTGTTGATTTGTGTTGACCTACTTCAAACTTTCGTTTCTTTTTCTTTCGAGCTAGATACTTTGTTATCATGAAATATTATAACAGCAACGAGAGTTTTGCAAGAAATGGTAATTTTATTTAAACAAGAAATCATAACTTCTATAAACTAATAATTAAGTTCAGTAAGCTTCTTTTGTTTTGAGTTTAGGTATTTGCAAACAGCCAGTTTTTATTTACCACGATATTGTGACGTCACGTGTACCATAAAAATACCACTATCGTTTTTAAAATTGCTTTTGAAATTGTTCAAGTTGGTATGGAAGTGACTGAATAAGCTCTAGATACACCTTTTTCCTAGTATGTCGAAAAGGCTCTAAATCAGAAAAAGGAAGTTAACAACAGAAGGGTTAAGCAGCTTTTGAATGAAAGTCAAGTCCATCAATGTGAAGAGAAACACATTTATTTTACGATGGCATTTCTAACCGCAAACTTAATAGGATTAAATGATGGAGAAATATTTTTAATGGATTTTCCTTAGCAATGATTTTATTTTCCTACTAATGTTTGATGAAACTCACTTCAAAATAATAACAGTAATTTATTTCTCTCAAAAAGGTACAATTTTGATTGATAGCTTCAAGTTACATTTTAAAGTTTATTTTTTATAGTTTACTACCCTTCCACCTTTATCTACCTGGGCTTACTCTCCAAATTAATTTTAATTCCAATGAAATGCCAATACGATTCCAATGTTAATTTTACAGTTACGCGATTCGGCACTCTTGACAACAATATTGTCAACATTGAAACGAAATTGAAATTGCTCCGCGATTATTTTGTTACACGTGAAGTTAGTTAGGTTCAACTTATTACGATAAACCGGTAATAGGGCTTTAAATTGCTTTATCCTTTAAATAACAAGGCTAATCAATAAATATGATATAAATAGTTGTTTAATTGATTAATTGTAAAGTATTAAATTCATTTGGGCGTAAGAAAATTATTAAAATCATAAAATTAACCATGACTTTGGCTGCATGCGATAGGATAGGATCGTTGCCTACACTACAAAAAAAAAGGTAAGTCAAGTGGTTTTAGATATTAATTCGAACTGTAAGTTTATTTATGACAATATTGTTGGCGTTTGGTTCTTTTTTAGTATGAAATAATTACTGTCCGTTAACTTAAATAATATTACAGTTTTATACAAGTGGTAAGTATAAAATAGATATACAACTTCTTTATAAAGTAATGTTTTTATAACGAACGCCGAACGTGCTCATGTGAATAGTGAACATGAATAAGTTATATACCAGTGAAGTGATAAATAAGTTAGAATAAGTGTAAAAGTGATAGTGAATTCACTATCACTTTTACACTGATTCTAACGTGTCTAGTGAGAATACTATCCGCGCTCCGGGCGCAAGTAATACTGTTTTTCTGAGTAAGATTTTGATTTTCTAGTTAAATTTTAAGTGTTTGTATTGTTCTAATTAACTTTGTAATTTGTTTTTATTATTAGTTTTCGTATTAGAATCTGTTAGAAATATTTAACGTAGAAATTTTAATGTATGAAGAAAAATGATAGAATAATTACGTACATAACTTGAAAACGAAGTTTTTTGTTTATAGGAATATTACCGAGATTTTAGTGTCATATGGGAGGATTATGTTTAAAACTGATATTCTAGTTTGAATTATGTAAATCGGTCTAGGGGTTTTAGAGATAGAAATAATTTTGTATAATGAAAAGTAATATGAATAGTAATCAGCAACATTTTAGGTAGGTACTGATGCCAGCACATCAAGATACCCGAAACTGTCAAATTTTATTTTTAAAATTTGACAGTTTTAGCAATAAAGTTGAAAAAAGAAATTTGACAGATTATAGTAGCTTGATGTGCTGGCATCTGTACCTACTTGTCGGCTTTGCACGATGTTGTTTCATACGAACAATTTAATCGGAACGTGAACGCTTATAGGCTTACAATATGGCTGCTAAAATACTACCACGTGACGATATCTTGTTGCAGAATAGTCTTAGGTAAAGTCACGAAGTGTGACGTGCGTATACAATGTCTTGTCTCGCGGTAAATTGGTATTCAATAGTTTCGAGTAGGTACTTACACGTTCATTGAATTGTTTAAAGTTATATGTCTGAAGTGTCGAAGTCATTGAGATATTTGGGAATATTATAAGTAACCCGTCAGGCCGACATTCAATCCCGAAAATTCATGTCTTGCAGTGCATAATATCGATGTATTTCAACGACTTGACAGCCGCTCCACTGAGCTATGATACGACGAATATAATTGTGATATACGACACGACAACGGAATATGTTATTTTAAACCATAATTTATTCATACAAAGATGATATAGAAAGAGTGCCTTTTTCGGCAAGGTATTCACACTTTATTCATTCATTAATTACTGAAAGGTTTCTATAAAACTACTACTAATTAATCAACGAGGAATGAACAGAATACAGAAAATATAAGAAAAGCCATATGTACCACCCCATACCCATAAAAGTAGCTATAACTTGGTAGTCAAGCATAAATCGCAGTGGGTCTTTATCCTGTTGATCTGTGTGAATCAATATTCCAGTGATTGTTATGCCGTAAAACTTTACGACTGCCATTTGGATTTCTTGCTTACTACATTCTTTTGTATCCCTGACTGTCTCAACTGAGGTCAACGGAAGTACCGTATAGGTTTTGATTTCGGAACATAAACACCCGTATCTTTTGATTACGTTGACTTAGAAGTTTGATTTTTTCAATGCTTCAAGGGATTGCAGCCCTGAGTATTTGATATTAATTTCAACTTGATAACTCATGTGCGTGTGGTGTGAGGGCCACTTTGTTAAAACTCCTTAAAAATGTGCTTAGGATTTAGTGAACATTCCCAAAGAATTGTGAAAGTTAGAATCAGATTTTGTGAAAGTCAAATAACCGAGTTATGGACTGTAAAGTTGGGCCCTCAGTTCTCACATAGAGGATTGAGGGCCCACCTGAATCTGATTAACTATGGACACTACAGAAAAAGTCTTTATGCCAAAATCTAAGCTAATGCCAAACAAAATTTGTGAAAACAAGTTACTATCGCAAAACACTGTCCTATTTTGTATATCTTCCTACAAAATGGGCCCTCAATTCTCATACACTTAAAAGTTTATTACGCAAATAAAATTAAATCATTAACTTACAGCTACTGTTTCAAATCCTATATGCTACTAAATAAATTGTGAAAAATTGTGAAAGCAAGAACAGGTCACCACTTTTTGTTGTTTGAAAGTTTATGACCTTGATAAAATTCGGGCCCTCAGTCCTCCATTTCTTTTGCTTTCGTTTTACCACGCTTATCGTATGAATGATAAGACAAATACAAAATTGTCTCTTTTTGTGAATAAAATTGTGCAACAAATTCAATACCAGAAATAAATTAAAAGACCCTTTATTGTATAAGAAAATCGAGTTTTATTTTTATTCTCTGAATTAGGAAATAGGGTGACCACAATTTCTTTTAGATTGCAATAAAGATAAGTAAATGTAGAGTCATAGGTGTTAATAAACTTTCTTCGATTTTTCACTTATTATCATCATAACATTTGAAATGACCATTAATTAATACATGACATTTGTAATGACCAATACTATCAGCGAAAGGTGAAGGAACGAATTCAATTGCTCCGATAAGTTCGTACACCTTTGATTTTATTTATTATTATTGTAAATATAATAAATTATAATATATAAATATAATAGTTATTCTTGAACAGTTATCACAGCGCTACAGTCCAACTTAAAAGAAATTTTATTGAACAATTAGGTACTTATAAAATTATGAGTACCTATGTATCAAAACAAACTTACCTTAAATGTATGATATCTTGACCGAAGCTTGACCGATGATGAGTTTGCGTATTAAAAAAAATATTATTATTTTTATTCTCCACTATAACTGTTTCATAAAACTCACCTTAATGCTTTATCACCTACAACTTCCGCTGCACTATCATTAACTGTTGTTTAGTAACTACAATAAATATTAAAACTGTTGTGCATATACGAGTATGTAACAATAAAATAGTTTCTGAGGTATGATTACTTTGCAACAGCAGAAGGAACTAAAACATCACTCAGAATCGCCACTAACAAAGTATGTATATAAAATGAGGGTAAAATATTGTCACCCTACTCACATACACAATAAAAAATAGTTGATTTCGGTATCTATTAAGATTTGTAGTTTTATCATAATTCTTTTTTGTAATAAATGACATCAATTTCTTGCACAATTTTATTCACAAAAAGAGACAATTTTGTATTTTTCTTATCATTCATACG
This sequence comes from Luperina testacea, assembly GCA_927399505.1. Taxonomy (NCBI): domain Eukaryota; kingdom Metazoa; phylum Arthropoda; class Insecta; order Lepidoptera; family Noctuidae; genus Luperina; species Luperina testacea. The sequence goes on from OV656758.1 coordinate 12,909,390, forward strand.
ATAAGCGTAATAAAACAAAAACAAAAGAAATGGAGGACTGAGGGCCCGAATTTTATCAAGGTCATAAACTTTCAAACAACAAAAAGTGGTGACCTGTTCTTGCTTTCACAATTTTTCACAATTTATTTAGTAGCATATAGGATTTGAAACAGTAGCTGTAAGTTAATGATTTAATTTTATTTGCGTAATAAACTTTTACGTGTATGAGAATTGAGGGCCCATTTTGTACGAAGATATACAAAGAAGGACAGTGTTTTGCGATAGTAACTTGTTTTCACAAATTTTGTTTGGCATTAGCTTAGATTTTGGCATAAAGACTTTTTCTGTAGTGTCCATAGTTAAACAGATTCAGGTGGGCCCTCAATCCTCTATGTGAGAACTGAGGGCCCAACTTTACAGTCCATAACTCGGTTATTTGACTTTCACAAAATCTGATTCCAACTTTCACAATTCTTTGGGAATGTTCACTAAATCCTAAGCACATTTTTAAGGAGTTTTAACAAAGTGGCCCTCACACCACACGCACATTGATAACTCCACGCGTTCCTGAGAAAAAGGGTCTTGACTGACGGACAGACAGACGGACAACGAAGTGATCTTGTAAGGGTTCCGTTTTTTCCTATTGAAGTACGGAACCCTAAATATATGGGTATTAATTATTTCATTTCAGCAATCCGTCAGTTTCTGGAAAATTTAAATGTCAACAGAATACACTAGAGTCAGTCGGTACTGGAATGTCTAAGAACAATCTCGTTCATTCCTGAAAATTATAAATTACATAAGTTACGCGCTCACGCTACATCTTATAGGTAGGCACTTATGCCACTATTTCGGCGACAGATACCTAATGAGTTTAACCGACATCCCTTTCGGAAGTTTATCATGTTGAATATAAATACCAACCATCTGCCACAATTTTGAACCCCATTAGTTGAATCACCCTATCACACTAATATTATAAAGGCGAAAGTTTGTGTGTGTTTGTTTATGTTTGTTAGTTCTTTACGCTCAATCGGCTGGACCAATTTTGATAAAATTTTGTATGGAGGTAGTTGACACCCTGGATTAACATATAGACTTTTTATCCCGATATTCCCACGGGATCGACATTTACGCGGGTGAAACCGCGGGGCGCAGCTAGTTTGGTATAAACCTATTTCCAACGCCAACATACGGTGAAGTACCTTATCCCGACGTTATAAATCAACGTGTCGCTTAATGAGTTTGTATTTTTTAGCTTGTGTATTTTGATTTTATAATAAACTTGAAAGCTAATCCTGCTGCTGTTATGGTTCACCCCTATTAAGGGATTAAAGCACTGTAGGAGTATATGTATATGAGGCAAAATTAAACTATAATGTACGGCATCAAAGCATGACGTTGTCTTATTTATACACCTACCTACTTAATTATCTCACCACATGTAAGCGAATTTTAAACCTCATTTGCACATGTTGGCACTGGCCGATGGTTGACGAGGCTCTGCCAATCGACATGACAGATGGTTGCCAGATTTAAATGAATCCCAGGCCTGTGCAGAGCTGCCAAATTATCGATACGAAAGGCATCTGCGGTCAGTATTCTAATGCCCATGCCCATGTATTGTGTGTACGAAAAATACCAATTTTACCGGAGTTACGTATGTTCAATATCGTGTACGTTACCCTAGCTGGAAAGTAGCTTCTAGAGTAATTAATGCGTAATCTGCTATAAATGTGCGCCAAATAAACGGAAAAAACGATTCCTGCTTGAGTAGCGTTTTTCCAGCAGGAAAATTCTAAGCGAATGATCGGAGAGAGAAAGAAATATTGTGCATGGGCAGAGAGCTTATATTTGTACAAAAATGTGCGCTGCTGCCTACCTAGGTTTATAAATGTTTCAGCCTGATATTTAGAATGCAACATTTCTTTGGACTATAATAATACAAGGATTGATGTTATATTATGTGAACTGGTTAAATGTGGGTGTACTATTTCATCCATCTTTCACCAGTTATGTTTAAGTCCCATCTAAGGGCCTGTGCACACCACGTTTTTTAAACGCGTCGTTGACGCGCGTTTGTAGCGATACAGACGCGATACGCACACGAGTCAGATACTGGCAGGAACTGCTCTGTAGGATAAAAACGCGACGTCGACGCACGTTCCTATAAGGCGCGTCAACGGCGCGTTTAATAAACCTGGTGTGCACAGGCCCTAATAGGGAGCAAGCCTATTGCCATCAACTGGACAGAAATCCAAATTCCTGAGCTGCTACTGAGAAATGCTTGATCGATAAACTCAATAACACATTGCGTGACCTGGCAATCGGACCTAGGACCTCATGCTCAGCGGTTGTGTTTGCGACCACAAGACCAACGAGGCATTGGACTTTAATAGGTACTTAAGTACCCGGCGATAAATATTGCACATCGACCTTTGGAAAGAGACAATCGGCTAATTTCAGCTTCGTAGAGCGTTATCTCTGTCGCACGAAATACAAACAGTCCGGTATCTATTAGGAGCTGTTAAAACAATTATGATTTGCTTCTTTTGATAATTATTTTTATTCTTTGTATAAAATCGATAGGATCGAATAGGTCGATGTGCAATATTTATCGCCGGGTACTGTACCTACCTACAACAAATTATCACTCTAACTACTCACACATAATTCTAAAAGGTGAATCAAAATATTGACTGCTGTTCGAAGGATATAAGACAAGAAGGAAATTAAGATGAACGACCAACTTCCAAGTTCAATGAGGACAACTTATGTATTATTGAGTAGACCGGGTCATTTTAAGTGGTTTAACGCTCCTGCCTCCTGCCTATAGATTGGGCCTTGTTTTAGCGAACTAGCTAAGTAACTAGTGTAGCACCTATAGCAGTGTTCGTTATCTCAGATAATCTACATTACATAGCCTCGTAATCAGTTATCTACTTTATTAAATGTATTCTACGTTGAGTGACCATTTGTACACAAAAAGTTCGTGAAGTTTTTGGTTGCAATGGAATTTGAACTTTGTTAAGTATGACATGCAGTTTGTTGTTGCATAACTTAAAAATTATCTCAAATTCTTTATTTCAAATTCAAATGTACATGTAGGTACGGGTATTCCTAGGTCATACTTTTCATCAGTCTTACAAATTAATTTTACCTAGTAAATAATAGAAATAAATTTTCTTCAAACTTCGAAGATTTGTAAAAGTTTCTAAGGGTGAAATGAAGAGGAAAATTAATTTAACCGGGACTTGACTAACGTAGGAGGGGAGAGTGGTTCAGGCACCGGGTCGGTCATTTATAGCTGTCCAAAGGCTCAAGGTCGGAGAGCACTGGGGTGCTTGTGTGAAACATCTAAAAATAGCATATTTTTATTAAACCATCTGCGGTAAATCAACGCCACCGTTGAGGTCAGCTCTTCTGCATGATGACCTTCAGTTGTGATTGAGTTAAAACGCCGCGTAACTTCAGCGAGAAGTTAAATTCCGTGATAAATGACTCTGTGTTCACTTTTGAATTTCGGTTAACGCGAGTTAAAAGACTGAGACTTGTGATGGAGATAAAAGTAATTTTATTCTCAAAACGTGTTAGTAGTACAGTGGTATGTTGTAGAGTCAATACAATAATGTGCTTAAATTATAGTTGGGTTAGTTTATATACTAAGTCTTATCAGCTAACACAGTGGTGGGGACAGGATGGTTGTCACCACAATTCACTTATCTAATCGCTTCCGTTTATTGATGTTGTTTATTAGGGCGGTGGTGGTATCTCCACTGTCTGGTCTCGTTATCTTGACTCAATATTAATATCCTATTTATATTTATTACTTTATTTATAATCGACTCCGCTTATCCCGTTGTTATCGGGTAGTAGCGTTATCTCAACTGTTGACTGTCTGACCTCGTTATCTTGACTCTCCCCTCCTAGTCTTTTTGTACTCTGTCGGGTTTTTATGATTCGACGAGTTAAAAAGACGATAGTTAACAAGATTATGGTTACTATCGTTATGTAGGTCAGGATCCCTATGTCTTTGATCTTATCAGAGGTTAAGTCGGGTCTATTGATTGCTGCGATCTGCTCTTCTATGTTGTCCATATTTTCTGGTAACGTCATTGGTAACTCATTTGCTGGTTCTGTGATTTCAGTAAAGGTCTGAATATCCACAGGATCTTGAGTGCTTCCGCATTTGGTGTTATCTTCTATATATGAGTCTACGATGGTCACGCTTCTGTCGGCACATCTATCATAGATTGTTTGTTCCTTTAATCTGAACTGGAAATATAAGTCATTCTGAATTTTGTATGAGTATCGTGCTGGACAGTTGTTGCGTTGTTTCAGAATGCTTTCTTCTACACATTTCTTTGTTGGTGAAGCTGTACATATATTGTTATTACATTTGTCTACTTTATACACATGATTGGTTCCCGTTAAATACTGGCCGTTCTTAATACTAGGCATTTGACAATATTGGTTAGATGGGGTGATTACGCTAATTACTGTTTCTAGATTATATTGTTCTTTAGAGACCATGGGTATAGCGAATTGGAATATTAATAGTTTGCTTTGTATAGCAACGCTTGGGACTATTACGGATTGTAGTTTGTTTATGTCTCGTACTACGTTAATTTTTCGTAAAAAGTGTAATTCGTTAGGTGTTTTGTTAGTGGCACTATGTATAGTGGAATTATATGCTAGTACTGCTAAGTTAACATCTTCTTTCTTTAGTTCCTGTTGTACTCTTAATCTCTCTATTAGGGTGGAGTGAAACCGTTCTATGTCTCCATGAGACGTGTGGTGCAGGGGTGTTGTCACATGATGTTTGATTTTTAATCCTGCTAGAAATTCTTTTACTATTTCCGATATTAGTATAGTCTCGTTATCTGTTGAGATTAGTTCGGGGGTTCCTATTAGAGCGAAGAGTCGTAATAGCGTTTCTATTATTTGTAGGGAGTTGTTTTCAACTAGTTCTGTGGCGAAAGTCCACTTAGAAAATGTGTCTATTCCGGTTAAATAGGTTTTCTTTTTAAAGTGGAACGTATCTATTTGCCATTTTTCCATTGGTTTTGTTGGTGTTTTGGTTTTTTCAAAGGGCGGTTTAAATGGTTGTCGATCGTATTTTACTTTAGCACATGTTTCGCACTGATTCAGATAGTTTTGCGTATGTTTTTTGATGTTCTCGATATAGTATGTTTTAGAGATTTCCTTTATTAAAGCTGGGTTTCCTATATGTCTATCCATAAATTCATGCGTTGATCTAATTATTTTTAGGATTTCTTCTTTGTCTGTGATTTCTACACGTGGTTGTGTAAACCAAATGATTGTGAGTTCTTTATTATTGAAATGTTTCCTGTATATTTCAGACAGTTGTTCTATGAGTTTATTACTATTTCCTACTATAGCATATCTTTTTGATCCGAGATATTCTTTACAGAATTTTATAAAGTCTTGGGGATTGTTTATTTTTAGATTATAATCGTAGGTGTGGTTGTCTTTTTGTATTACTTTCACTTGATATGGTTCTGTCGTTACAAATATTCTATTCATACGCCTAGGGGGATGTTCTGATTTTATTATAAATCCTTCATCTGAGTCATCGAAGTTGCTATGTACGGTTGCTTGGTCTGAGTTATGCATTAGTACGATTCTAGACAGAGCGTCTGCTACGTGGTTAGTACTTCCTTTTTTATGTGATATTTCATAGTCGTATTCTTGCAGTTTTAACTTCCATCTGGTAAGCTTAGCGTTTGGTTCTTTAAGTTTGGTTATCCATATTAGTGGTTGGTGGTCTGTTTCAAGTTTAAAGTGTCGCCCATAGATGTATGGTCTAAATTGTGTTAGGGCATAAAGTATACCTAGTAGTTCCTTTTCAGTCGCGTTATATTTTTGTTCCGTTTCCGTTAGTGTTCGAGATGTGTATGCTATAGGATGATTTTCTTGTGAAATAACAGCTCCTAATGCTATATCACTTGCATCAGTCGTTACTGTGAATATTTTATTAAAATCTGGATATGCTAGGACTGGTGGGTTAATGATTAAGTCTTTTGCTCTTTGGAAAGCTTCTAAAAATGGTTCATCATGTTTTATCTCTTTTCCTTTCTTTGTACACTCAGTTATAGGTTTTACTATTTTGGATAGGTTTGGTATGAATTTCCTATAATAGGATACTAGTCCTAAGAATGACTTGATTTCTTTGGTTGTTTTAGGTGGTGGAAATCTGGTTATTGCTTTGGTTTTTTCTGGACATGGACTGAGTCCCTTCTCTGTTAGAATATGTCCTAACGTAATCGACTTGTTTTCTTGATAATGTAATAGTATAGTTATATCGTCTGGTGTTTTTATTTTGTTCTCGCTAGGAATTATTAATAGGTTTTGTTTAATTAATGTGTCCCATCCTATTAGGTATTCATAGTTATTAGAGAAGTCGAACATATAAAATTCTATTGGATTACTGTGTTGTCCGAAGATATTTACCATGGGGTAGGTTATTATTTTACCATTATGTTTTGAGAGTCCGTGCGGAGTTTGGACTGAAAATGTTTCGTCAATATAAATCGCGTATCCATCCGATATTAATTCTTTAGCTATATTGGGTTTAATAAATGAGCGTGTTGATCCGGTGTCTATTAGTATTTTTTCGTCTGTATTAGGTATTTTAATGTATGGTAGTTGGGTATGATTAGGTGTAGATTTTATGTTGGGGTATTCTGGGGTAAATCCGTCTGAAAATCCTCCGAGTTTGGGTCATATTCGTGTGTTGGTTCACAAATTTGATCATTATTTTCATATCTAGGGTTGATGTTAGTAAAATATTCGTTGGCGCATTGCTGCATGTATTCTTCAAAAGGGGTATCGGTATAGTCATCACTATTACATTCAGGTTCGTCGATGTTAAATACTCGGTTTCTTTTTAATTGAGGTCGTTCTGTTACAGTTCGCATAGTCGCGTCTTTATCCTGTAGTTCGGGATTTTGTGGTTTTGGTTGCCAGTTTGGTCGAGTTGGTTGCCATGGAGGTCTTTGATTAAAATTATTAGCATTATTATTAAAATTACGCGTAGGGTAAACGTGAGTTTGATTATTATTATGGTTGCCATACCAAGGTTGTTTAGCTTGTCCTGCTTGTTGCATCCGAATCCTAGCCGAGAAAGGTGAGATTGGATATGCGTGTCTTTGCTGAACAGGTCTATTACCAAGGTTTGAATTATACACAAGGGCGTTGTGTTGTTGGGGGGTTGAGCTCATATTATTTTTAACGAAAGGTTGAGTATGACCATTCGGTTTGTTTCCCGTATTTCTGATGTTAATTACATATCCTTCTTTGTCAAGAGTTCTAGCTCTAAGGCAAGTTTCTAAGAAGTCTAGTTTTTCACAGGCTGGTTTATATTCAGGTGGTAGGAGTGATATTAACTTTTGGTTAGCTATTTCCTTTAAACCGGTGTGTACATGTTGGTTAATTGTACATCCTTCAGCTATTAACATTTGTAACTCGTATATAACGTTAGTTAAGCTTGGTGAGCTTGGTCTTAAGTTATTAATTTCCTGAAACACATCTCCTATCGTTCTATTCCATGATCCATACTGTTGTTTTAGGATTTCTTTAATTTCTAACCAAGTGAAGTTATGGGGGTAGCTATATATGAGAGTAGCCGCATTGCCTGTTATCTTTGACAAGATTATATTGACTTTTTGTGCATCTGTGCCAGAGGTTATTTGAATAAAACGTTCTACTGCGGTGATAAAACCGTGTAGGTATCTTTCTCCACCTTCTCCAGAGAACTGGGGAATAGGAATATTACTTTCTGGTCTAATTTGAGGGTTGGAATCTACGGATGACGTCATAATTAACTTTGGGTTGTTTACTAATTTTCTACCTGAAGGAGTAAATGCCAGTTTGAGGTAGTTTTAACCGGGAAATAATCACGTGTACTTACAGTTGTGTTGTGAGAATGATGAGGGCTATCACTGTCTTCATCTGGATGTAGTAGAGGCTTCGTAGAGTCGGGTCTTTGAAGTCCGTCGATTTACTCCGATGAGCTTCTATACTGCGATGTACGAAGAGAAGTTCTTCTTGGCCAGCGTCACCTTGATGTGTACGGAGAAGAGTTTTTCTCTGAGTCAGCGTCACCTTGCAGGAGAAGTCTTGAATCTTTTTCTTTATTTGTAGGTTCTGGGCAGGTTTGATAGAGTAATCTTCTTGGTTCGGTGTCTGGTAGCGGAGATACAGCAATTCAGCACGTCGCCTTGATTGATAATTTCTTCAAGAAATGCCCGTAACGTTGGGCGCCAGTTAAAAGACTGAGACTTGTGATGGAGATAAAAGTAATTTTATTCTCAAAACGTGTTAGTAGTACAGTGGTATGTTGTAGAGTCAATACAATAATGTGCTTAAATTATAGTTGGGTTAGTTTATATACTAAGTCTTATCAGCTAACACAGTGGTGGGGACAGGATGGTTGTCACCACAATTCACTTATCTAATCGCTTCCGTTTATTGATGTTGTTTATTAGGGCGGTGGTGGTATCTCCACTGTCTGGTCTCGTTATCTTGACTCAATATTAATATCCTATTTATATTTATTACTTTATTTATAATCGACTCCGCTTATCCCGTTGTTATCGGGTAGTAGCGTTATCTCAACTGTTGACTGTCTGACCTCGTTATCTTGACTCTCTATAGTTATAAAAGTTAGAATTTGTTAAGTTGTCGATCAATTATTTTAAACGCATCGACCCAGGTCTACATAGATTTAGTAATTCAATAAAATATTAGTACGGATTCTCCAAACAGGCTATAAATAACCCCATAAAACATAATTTGTAGTATAAGTCTAAATGTTTTCGATTAAGGAGAAAGAGAAACATCTAATTAATTAATTCTTTATTTTAGAATGTGGAGTTTCAGCAAGAAAGCGTAACTTTATATGAACTTCCTGAGAAATTACAGTGAAGTAGAATAGATCAATTTTAAATGAAGCATTTGCCAAACATTACTTTATAATGGATTCTCTAAGCAAACGTAAATAAATGATGTGAAGGTTCGTGTTCTGTACTAGCAGTTTAAATTCTGTTGGTTCTAAAAGGTTCGTGGAAAAATGAAATTTCTAGTCCCATCAAAATCGATAAATGCAATGAGGTGTTATACTGATAATAATATACTGATAATAATATAGAACATTGGATCCAATACGCTGATGTTAGGTACCTACCTAAGTAGTAATAATATAGAACATCGGATCCAATAAGCTGATATTAGTTACCTAAGTAGTACCTACTTAAAGTTTGGAGGTCTATAGACTACACATTATAACTGGAGTTTATAACTTTATTAAATGAATAGGCGGTTACATTAGCAATAACTGGATCATATTCATAATGAACGATGGCTTGTATCTTTCTCACAAAACATGTTTACTTTGCCCGGGTTGCGGTAATTGTCACGCGACATGAGGAAATTCAATTACGTCCCATGTTATTCTTGTTTCTGAACATAATTAATGTCATGACACTTTATTTTAGGGTCGCACAGTTTTCAAAGCATTTAACTTAACAGGATTGCGTGTTTTGGGTTTTGTTAGCCGCTTTGTCTCTTGCTTGACATTAAGATCTAAACTGGCACATCTATACAATTTTACGACTTCTTCGTCAGTTGCATGATAGTGTGGTATACTTTGTATTTTTTCCAATTTTAAAGAGTTTAAAACCTTACTAATTGAAGACTTTAATTGAGCAAATATGCAGCTGTTTGATTTTTCAATTATATTTCTCCCATGTGGCAATTGACGGAGAGCTAGAACTGCATCACGATGTTGTTTACAAATTTTCAATTTGAGTGGTTTGGTTTGCGCATCTTTTGCCATGTCCTTTATTGCGGCATCAGTGCTGCAATCTAAACGCTGTGCAGGCTGGATACTCGTAGACTTATGTCGTTTCCCGAGTATAGCGGAGCTCCGAGACTGGACTCCTACTTGACGACATCTGCCCAATCCGATTCCAGCTTGAACTGATATCGAATGAGATTCTGGTCGCTTGCCTGTCCTCATGCTGTAAGAACTGTAAGTAGAGCATGCAGCATCACACACTTGGATAGATTTGACATCGACGCGAGCAGTGGTTGATGTTCTTGGAACCCTTGTGGCGTCTTCAGAATCACGTGGTCCGCTAAATATGCGCAGTCGTAGTTCATGAAATAGAGCCGTAGAAGGGTCATTAACTAGGTTACCTAAATTCCAAAGAATCTGCGACATGTAGCTTTTGGCATTCGTAAAAATAATAATGATTCATAAATATTTGACAATTTAACATTTATCTATGCGGTTATGTTTCCATAGAGAGCTGTATCTGAATAGGTCTTACATATTAGGTTTTATTTATATAGTACATACTAATTCCATTTATATACTGCGGCGCGATTCTGTAAAAATCTTACCGTGAAAACTTAGGTGAAGTGAGCGTGGAGTGAGCTGTCAATAGTGTCAATTCCTATTTAGCAAAAACAAACACACCGGCTGTACATACTATTTTAAAGAGGGTTTATCGTAAGTATAAAGATTTGTATGTAGGTTTTAGTGTTTTATGGCTAAAAGACATACTGTAACGTCAGGGAAATTATTTGTTTAGCAAATTGAATATACGGACAATTTAAGTTAGTACTTAAATTGTCCGTATATTCAAATTAGAACTTTGACAGTTGTATGAAATGGCTTTATCACGGCAAATTGACTTAGTTTTAACAATCGATTTCCCTGATTGTACCTACCAAGCTAAGTTTAATAAGGCAGAACATAAACTTACTTTAACTGTTGTAGATTAATTCTCAGATTTGAATATTGAAGAGAAGCAGTCTTTATGAAATTCCACTGGAACGCAGGTTTTGATTCATCCAAGTAGCGAGGAAAATATTATATTATTTCTGTCCACTGATTTGGAATAGGTACTCAATTTATTACTTCATAGAACAAGTATAAAGGTATATTTTGAGGAAAACTTTCCTTACTCATGTTTTTCCTTTCTTACGTAATTGAGTCAATTGGAGGGATGTAAGGTAAATTCGAAGATAATGTGGGTAGAACAGTCTGGACATCGTGCGAAGTTGTGCCCGATAATGGACAATAGGTTGGTTCTTTTTAGTAACTAATGGCACTCTAGTATTTTGTTTGTGTGAAACGAACTTATGAGCAGCACCATAACCTCTTAAATGTCATAAAAGATCCAGTAAAAACAACAAGTTTACAAGCTAGGCTACTTACAGACGAGCGGCATCTTGCCGGCGCGCGGCGACTGAGATGACTGCAGTCGCCGACCAATAGTGTCGCTTGAAGTTTATCGAGGACAGTCGCGTACGTGATGACTACAGCCGCCGGTGACGATGGCTGCAGTTACTTCTGTCGTCGAAAAAATGCCGTTCGTCTGTAAGAGCTCTTATTGGATTATAAAAAAACATCTATAAATCAAGGTTGTTAAGAGGTTTCTTTTGAAAATATTGCGCTTTGTACTTAAGTGTTACGCCGGATATTGCTCTCAAGTCGTAGTATTTCGAATTTGAACGACAAAAAGGGCTTAGTTGTCTGTGAACGAGCGATCTCTCCAAATACATAAGTATTTCCTATACGAAATATTGACAGCTTTCGGAATCAGGTGTCTTATTGTCTCTTTCCGTTCTAAATTTGTCTGTTTATATTGACTTCACTTGAACAGTTCTTATAACTAGAAAGAATTCTTTCAGGCACTTTGCTGCTAGAAATTTCATATAAATTATAAGACATTTTATCTTACTTTTTTTCTGCCTCTAGACATAACTTATGATATCAAAAATGTAATAAAAAATCAGGACAAAATTCGAAACTCGGAGGATGAGGCGGGTAAGAGGCAGTAAGAGATACTTGAAAGTACAAGAAGGATCGCTCGTAGATCGGCGCGACGCGACTCTAGTAGATCAATTTCCCTGAAGTTTTCATAGAAGTTGTTCTATTAGAGTTGCGTCGTACTTTAACGTCGCGCCTGTCTATCGGTACCTTAACTATATCTTTAATGGTTTGATTTGATTCCAAATAATGATATAGGATTTATGGACTTATTTAGATTTTATAAGTTCATAAATCGTTTATCACTATCTACATAATTTAAATATTATGTTGTCTTCAGCCTCACACAGTCTGTTCATCGAGAAACGCACATTATATGTAGGTAGGTACCTACTCACTTTCTGGGACGTTACACCTACCCTTTATATGTATAAAATCACTAGTGAGTACATTCTTGTAAGTACATAAGATGATCTCGATGATCCTTTTTGTGCACAAGAATATTCCAGATACGCAAATGATTTCGACACGAGGAGCTTTTTATTACAGCAGATGGATATTTCTTACTTACCTTCTTAATAAGGTACTTCAAATGGTTACTGGGGTACCTGTTTGCAAAACGAGTTATACAGAAATCACTAAGCGTAATGAACAATGATTCTTAATTTAATTATAATAAAGTTGATTTTCATCAGTTCAACAAACGATGGAAAATTCAAACCAACTTCAACTTTTGATTTTGTGATCGACATTTCTTTCAATAGAATGAAATGTAATGGATTGATGCCGCCCGGGGGCGGACTAGCTTTTCATGCACTTTTGAATCTTTTGATTGATGTTTTTACGTGTAAGATTGTCACCTGTTCTTCAGTGCCTCCCGAACTGGTGGCCACTTCTGTTTCCGTTCCTCCAGTTTTAGTTGTCAGTGTCAAATCCATAAACTGTCAAAACTCAGTTTTATATTGGCTTGACACTGAGATTTTGCAGAATAACACTGCTGATGTTCTAAATGAATTTGTATCTCTGGTTATAATAATATTTAGCTATTTTAAGTAACTTCATCAACATCAAAAATATCTTAGCGCGAAGATAATGTAATAAAATTTATTAAAAAAAAATTGGCCATTAGTAGACTCTCATTTCCATTAGTTCCGAATAAATTGCGAATTTTGTACTTGAACAAATTAAATTTTTCATGGTCAAAACCAGGATATAATAAAGTGTTTTATTTAACAAAATGCAAAAATCTTTTAGGGCTGATTTTTCCAACGCTAGATAATTTTATCGGAGGAATAATTTTAAATTTTTGACCGTTCTTACAAACAAAAACTGTCAGACGTCAATTTTAAAATTTCGTCAAAATGATCTGTTGATTGAAAAATCAGCCCTTAGTAGACTTTTTAATTATTAAGGGTCCTGTTACTCTGTTTCTGACACAGGCTGACGTTTTTGTGATAAAAATTTAAAAGTATGATCTGATCCAGACATTTCCAGTAAAGCCTTTAAGAAATAAAATAGTAATTTGGGAATGAACATACAGTAGGTAACTAAAGGTCTATTCTGTAAAAATCTGACCGTGAAACTTAGGCGAAATGAGCTTGAAGCGAGCCGTCATTCTACCCAATGCTAGGGATTGACACTATCGACAGCTCACTTCACCGAAGTTTCCACGGTGGTATTTATACAGAATAGCCGGACAAATCGGCCCGAAGTAAAACTGGCTCATTGAGCTTTCGAAGAAGACTGTCATATCGACTGTCGTGTCATGACAGACACGACGTTCTACAAACCCGAACTTTTATTAATATTTGAATTACTCGATGTGGCAGATTATAGATGCATACTGTTCTCATGTCCACTAATCTACATTAAGTAGACTACTTATCTTGTTTTATGGGTAGAGAAGTTGCTTGACAAGTTGTGTCATATGCAGAATGATAAACCATGTAGGTTTATATTAATTAAAATAAACTTACATAATTCAATGTCCATCTCAGAAAGTCACAAGAAGAAAGTGAGACATAGAAAGTGTCTGTGCTGGGCATTTTTTTATTTGTTGTAGCTAGCAGGTAAAAATTCCCTAGGTATCGTGACGAAGAAATGTACCTACCATAATCTTTCGAAAGGTCAGATATTTCGAGAGCTCATAAAATTTGGGCTATGAAAGGTTTGCTGACTTTTCTAGCAGGTTTAGATATTGCAACGACGACGGTATATTTTTATTATTTTCGATTATGAATTTCTTTGCACAGCCTTCAAAAGCTAGTGCTTATAGACGCTCAAATCTCTTTCAATTTAAATCTGAATAGAGTTAAGATGTTAAAGGTCACTTCATTTCTCATTTTATACGCACAGTTTTGTGAATTGGAATAATTGAAGTGAAGTAGTGATGAGTGTGAGTTCACTTGTGAAAACAGAATGTATTTCCTTCTGATGAGTTTCTTTCAAGTTGCAGTTTCTTTAATTTCCTACGTGCAACATATTCGCTTATCGATCTAGAATAAATTGTAGACACTATTCAAGTCAGCGCTGCACTAGCCACAGCACTACGTGCTGATTCCGCTCAAATATAGGTTTCTGTCTTGAATAAGCCAATAAGCTTCATGTTTAAGCAAACTTGCAGCTGTTTTCGATACTTATTTCTTTGAGACTGATTTATTTATTTGTGTGAGAGTTTACTTACGGGACTCGTGCAAATTTTTCTACATAAGTACTACAGGAAAATGCACTTTGAAATAGGCCAGATACAACAGATACAACGATTGTTGTTTTAATGATGTAACAGATGCCTTGTGGCTATATCAAAAGCGATTGATGCGTTCTGTGTTTTCCTTGTAAACAGATTCGACTGAGTAAATAATGGCCAACCAATTTGTATTGATCTTTTTTATTATTAAGGTGATATATGGAAAAAATGTGGTTTTTCTATTTCGTGTAACTTGTTAGATAAGTATGTGGAATAGGGATTTACAATAATTTTGGTATATGTTTTTTGATTATTTGGTCTAGTATTGTGTAAAAGGAATACACAATTCAATGAATTTTTCTCGATACAAAAAAATTTCAAAGTTATATCAGTTTTTTTTACTTTTTTCGACATCACGGCGTAACTCTTAAGAGTTGTTCAATGAAATTTACTTTAAAACATAGAGAATTATCGTATCAAAGGTTACTCAAAGTAGTTTTAAATTTAATTCATTTATTTTGTTAAAAAAGGAGTAAATTCGTTTTGGCACATACGTCGTTTTATTCCGAGCGCACGTACACTATAGCCATGACTCTTCTGTTGCGTTTCAAAAGTAATTGCATCTCTTTCGCTCGCTTAGTAGGTTTTCGAGGATTTTAGAGGATTTTAGGTAGCGCCTTAACGCAGATTCATAGAAGCGCGTATTGTAAATTCAATTGAGCAATCATGAAAGAATGGTGGAAAAGAAGGCGTAGTTCATTTATCAAACTAATTGAGGTTGGAAAACAAAATATTGATTGTGAAATCATTCAGCGTGGGGCCATGTAGGTAATGCCAAAAGTTTGGATATAAACAATTTCGGACCAAATTACGTTCACAGTTAGTTTTTGACTAATTGCTTAAGTTGACATTGTTTGCAGGTGCACAATAGCGCTACGAGAATAGACTAATTTTAATTTTAATCAAACCTGTCGCATTATGATGGCAGCTTTGTTTCATAGTTAAACAGCAGATGTTAAATAACTAGGAGCCACAATTTCGTAGTACAAAATTGCCGACTGCTAAGATTTATGAAAATTCTTTATCTTTTGACAACTAGGAAAGATCGTGAAGCAAGAAAAGACTTTGATTAGAAAGGTTTTCATATTCATTTCTCGATGTTGGAAACGTAGTCTGGATAGACATGCGGTGGCAGTCTAATCTATCATTATTCATGCAAGATCGTGCGCTCACGGTGTCACGTCGTTAAGCTTTGTTACTGCGGGTGAGAGCACCGGGAACGCTCTCGTTTCTACATTCTGATTGTATGGTCCACGATAGCAGAAAACCGTAAAACTAGTAAAGCCACACAATTAAGGAGTAGGTATCTAAAGAGGTAGTATTAAGGATATCAAAATTTATATTAGAACGGATATCGACTTTGATAATGTCACATTATCGTTTTATATATAGCTTTGAGTTCACGTGTTCTTAATCCAAGTTGAGATATACTTCACACATTATAAACTCTGTTACTGTGTACCTTGATAATGCGTTCCAATGCTAAGGAATATTAGATTACCTATATACACATCAACCATAGGTTCATCCCTACCTACGTTTTGTTTTTGAAACGTGAGTAATTGAGTATATATTTTACTTTTCATGTGTTTTTGTGAATGCCGAAGAATTAATTCGAATCGAAGATTAAAGGGTTCTACCTAAGAGATGCTTATAAACCGCGTCAGGAGATTTATCTAGGATAGATTTATTTTTATTCTGAATAATTGAAAGCCGCGAATTTTTCCCCCATACCTATAAATAGAAAATCAAAAAGAAGCTAGTTGCCTACATTAGTATTATTAGGAAAGTGTTTATTTATTAATTTAGGTAAAAGATTTTACGCTCAAATCTTAATTTGAAAAAAAATTATCGTATGATGCTTTTAGCGTCAATATCATTCTTTCTACATAACTTTTGCCTCTAAATCCAGAGCAGGCTAGAAAATATATCGACATTTAGTTCGGTATTTATGAAGCGTGTGAGTTGGGTTGTCTATTTTGTGCCGGTCCTTTGTCGGTGCTCCAGGGGCCCTAGGGCGCACTTCTCTGGCAGTCAACATGTGTACAATTTTATTGTCTTGTGTCAGACACAAAGTCAATAAATTACGACTGAGCTGTAGGTACACACGCTAGCACATCAAGTTACTACAATCTGTCAATATTCTTTAATAGATTTTCAACTTTTTCGCTAAAGCAAGGTTAAGGTTAAGAATATATAATAGACGTTTCGAAACAAATCCAATGTTTATAAAGTTAAGGTTCACAGTTGATTGGGAAAATTTGACAGTTTCGGGTAGATTGATGTGCTGGCGTCTGTACATTACTTTATATTTGACTTTTACTGCTCGTAAAATTTTACTACAATGGAAGGAATCATAAGATACACATGTGAGGTTCGTTTGAAATGACTTCGGTCCCTTTTTATCTGAAAAGTGTTTGCAACAAATAGAATCTCGAATTTCATTTTCTTTAACTGTAATAAACACCGCCGTAGTCTATAAGTGGAATTTCATCGATCGTAGCACCACCACAACACACGGAACGCGGATCGTATCTGCAGACAATCTTTTTTTGTAAACCCTATTGTACCGATGTTCTTAACTTTTAGATTAGATCTTATATACTACTTCCCATTCCATTGGATGTTGGCAATTACCTCACGGCGCAACTTGGAGCAGTTGTAGCAAAGATTTCGTTTTGGTGAGTTCCAAATAGTACGTACGATCTCATACGATTTTAAATTGCAATTTGATTACAACACGTAGGGTGGATTATTCCGGTTCCTTTCTAAGCTACTGTATCTTAGTTCTGGGTATTCGTACTTATCTACGTAATAAAAATAAAACTGCAAATATTTGTACGGTCTTCAGGTAAAGTGGTTTCTGGTCTTTTTGTTTCTGAATGTGCAACAATTGCGTTTTTTGATCATTTAAAGGGGTTGGGCTCCGCTCGCCCCTTGGATCTCGCCCCTTACATTTAAAATGTTCCACTCACCCCGTTTTTTATTATTTTGATGTATCGATTCGCCCCTTACGAAGGGGCGAGTGGAAAATTGACATTTAAATAATTATTTTGGTGTATCGATTCGCCCCTTACGGCATTTCCTTTGTAATTTAACCAAAAAAGGTACAGTTAGACAGAAAAATAAACACATAATGAATAACGCCATGTTTGATTACTTAATCTACCTTTGGGCTCGTAACGCAATAGACGTTTCGAAAAAAATCCAATCCCAGATAGCAATTTAAACTTGTTTCAGGCTTGCAGTAAGTTTGAAATATCAAATGTGAAAACTTGCATAAAGTTTGACGAGGCAAAGGGCAAACTTGTGGCAAGTTTATATCAAACTTATATCAAATGTCTAGTTTCCGCCCATCAAACTTGTATAATGTGTGCCAATGCTTTGTCATGACAAATTACCTACAATGTTGTCACATACACTACCGCTCAAAAGTATTTGGCCACCTAGTAAAATACATTTTGTAAAAGTCTAATTGAGTGAAACTACTACATAACTATTTTAACATGTTTATTAGCCATTTTTAGACATATGCTCGCTATGGCTAATAAACATGTTAAAATAGTTATGTAGTAGTTTCACTCAATTAGACTTTTACAAAATGTATTTTACTAGGTGGCCAAATACTTTTGAGTGGTAGTGTAAGTACTTGCTTGTTTGTTGCATACATTAATCAATGGTTTATTGCTACGACAGATAATAATATGCCACAAAGCGATAAGTTTTGGTGTTTTTCAGGAGGCTTACTCGCGAACGCGAACCACTACGACAAAAATAAAAAAATTGTGTCGTCGTTTGCGAGTAGGCCTCATAAACAAAAAACTTGACAGCATTTAAAGTATGAAATGAAATCAATTGAAATTAAAATTGAATGGGTTTATTTCACCATTGCACTTAGAGGTATTTATTTATACAGCCTGGATAAACCGTTATAGAAACACAATCATAAATAGAAGTCGAAAAAAAAGTAGTACAGAACGGGACTTTTTTATTGTGACTGAGCCTGCTCTTGGTCCTGATTGTGTCTTGGTTGTCAGGTGTGCCTGATGGAAAGCGATGGTTATCCATCGCTTTAGACCTTATAGTCTATGATGGAACTAGCGTTCCCAGAAGATGCCTGTTCATTCTAGATTACTCGCTTCATGGTCGATTTTGTTTTGTCTCTCGGCCCTGAAACAACGAAATAAAATGGCTGTTAGTCAATAAACACCTGCAAAACTAACTTTCAAATTAATGGTACCATTGAAATATAATAAATTAGTTACCCCTGAACAAGCCATCTTGTTATGGAATAAATAAATGTATGCTACAACTTTTAAGTCATTGGTATCAGTGCCGGGGTTCGAACCCAGTACCAGTAGGCCCCACTAGACTATAATAATATCTACAACCGCTCTACAGGCTATTATTAAAAGAGAGTAATTTTACCTTCTTGACAATCTTACTTTGGCTTGGTTTAGCCAGTCACTGATTATCTCTTTCAGCTTATCGTCGGTGGCAGTTCCATGCACTTTTTTACACATTTCTGAAAATATAAATAAAACAGCTATAGTAATGTACTATAATTGACCTTAGGCGGCATGTTCCGTAATGTAACTGTTGGTTATGTAGGAATTAAAACAATAATAAAAAAAACCTGAATTACAATAGTAGGTACTTACGAAATATTAATTTGCAAGTTTCTGTGTCAAGAAATGATTTCTTGCTTGAGTTTTTCATTTTTTTCCCTGTCAAAGAATATTGCTCAGCTACTTCATCCAGCAGTATTCTTCTAAGCATGTTTGTGGCGAAACAACGGAGGTTTTTACCGCCAATACCTGCCAAGAATTGTATCTGAAAAAAGAAATACTGTATATGTATAATGTAGGTAATGGCATAATTAATACATAAATACATGTTGGGTGCATCTTAATTTGATTAAATTTTTTCTTAAATAAGTTCAAAGAAAACATAGTCAATTGATAGTTGTGCAACTACTAAGTTAATGTAAGTCTGTGCTTCGTGGCTAAAAAGTAGGTACAGACGCCAGCACATCAACCTACTACAATCTGTCAGATTTCCCGAGTACCTGAGGTGTTTATAGAATAGAATATTCTTTATTGTAAAAAAGTCCCAACCTGACCCACCAAACAAAATTATACAATGTATGTCTCAGTGCTTGAAATCTCAAAGCGGTGGCAGTAGGCACACAGTAATTTCCCTCTCTCTTAGAGGCCCGTGCCCTTCATTGGGATGTACATAAATAGGCTGCTATTATAATTAGGGAATCGTACCACATTACGAGATAGTTAGCAACCACTGGTGAAATAATTACATTATGTTAAATTGGGAATGTTTCGAGGTTATGTGACTTTATAGAATGTTATAGGGGATCTGCATTCGCTCTAATTGATTAAAATGATCACCACACTTTAAACCCGGGTCCACTGCGGTATGTTTTCGTGTTTTGCTAACACAGCGTGTTATCCATTCGACTCGGCAAACAAAGCGGCGAACAGAAAAAAAAACACGAACTTCGATAATAACACGGTGTTCCGTGTTAGCAATATACGAAAACATGCCGCAGGCGCAGCGGACCCGGCTAGAGAATAGAGAACCAAACCAAACTTACCGTCAGTCAGTAGGGATATTTTATCAAGACGATTTAATTAGTCCAATAAGAGTGCAATCCAATCGAGTCCAGTAACACAGCCAAAGTCAAACGTAAGAGAAATCCAAAAACACAGACAGGGTCGTCGATAAATCGCAATCTCACAAACAACACGGAGAAGCACATTCACAAAATCCTAAAATCAAGGAAAGAAACAGAATGAAGTTAAACAAATGGCGCCACTTTTTGACATCTACGTTTAGTTTCTTCATATTTCATACTGACATTGGACGTTTAACGACCGGGTGCTAGCCATGCTAGCCATGGACTTATTGTAACGTCGCTAATCTAAGTGACATTATTTTATTTACAGTAGGTACTGAGTACAGTATTACGACTATTGTTATCTTTGTTAATATTGTTTTAATAATAAATATTTTAACACATACGTCACTTCCGTGAGATCTTTTAGAATGCTTGTTACTGATGATTCGAGATCGTTAACCGTTAACGTGTCAAGTTTACAGTATTATTGGATCAAACTTGACAGATCATGCTTACCTTGTGCTTACCTAACAAGATTGCAACAGTATCGAAACAAACTTGCCATATCATTTTAACATTCACAAGTTTACAGCTAATTTGAAATAAATTTGCCACAACAAGTTTGCCGTAACAACTAAATATCAAATAAAAAACAAACTTGCAGCAAATTTAAATGCTATCTGGGATGTTTATAAAGCGAAGGATAGTTGCTGTTCTGCAAATACTTTTTAGTCATCAAGATAGGCTTTCGCTTTGCAGTGTGACAAATTACAGGGTGATTTAACATAAAAAACACAAAAAATATTAGGTGCTTACCTAAGTAACCTGATTTAGAAAATTGTCAAGTTAACTGTACATTTTAATATTAAAATGTAATTTGTTGACCTTATTCTGATTGAGCCGATATTGGGGCAGATTGCCACCGTGAGAAAAATTTAAAATTCAGGAGCAGATGTGAAACCCCAGTATTGAAATGCAGTGCACGCACGCTCACCGCAAATCGGGTAGGTAGCTCCCAACCTTTGAAATGAGCATGTCCCATTTCTTTAGTGAGCGCTGAAAATTATTTCTTACAAACAATAATAGCAGGAGTTTTATATATATTATTTTAAAAATTATAGTTTTGGTAGGTAACTTGGTGAGGTTACGTTTATCAATTCCTCAATGATTAAACATCATGTAACCTACATACTTTCGCGCACTCACTGTCCATTCCAATATTGCTTGGAAGAGATAGCAGAAAGCGATAAGGCCGCCATTGTATGTTTTAGTGTTAAATATATTTTTTTGGTAAGTATTTTAAAAAAGGCGAAAGTTTGTGAGTGTGTTTGTATGTTTGTTACTACTTCACGCACGAACGGTTCGAACAATTTTGATGAAATTTGGTATCGAAGTAGCTTACACCTTGGATTAACACATAGGCTACTTTTAATCCCGATATTAAACTTATGCGGGTGATATCGCGGGGCGCAGGTAGTATATACCTACATATAAATAAAAAATACTTTATACGCACTTTAACCGCAATAAATATAGCATGATCAGCCTTTTAAAGGCTCCTGCAAACAGACGCCGCGCGCGTCGCGAATCGCGCGCGACACAAAGGCACCGCTCGTTGAGCGACTTGCGGCGCCTTTGCGACGCGCGCGATTTTATCGCGTGTCGCGCCTTAATGTTCCCATTGCTGGGACACAGGCCTGCTCTCGGTGAGAGGGAGTGGGCCGTAATTTACGATGCGGGCCCAGTGCGGGTTGGTAGATGTCACATATCTTCGAATTGTTGGTTCTGGGACATGATGGTTTCCTCACGATGTTTTTCTTCATCGTATTGAGAGCAGGTGGTGGAAATTATTTAAACAAACTAAAGCAGCTGTCTGTATTCGAACCTACGGCCTACAACTATATTTAGTCGCGGCCGTTATCTATCGCTATCTACTGAGCCACCACTGCTACAATACAATACAATATTTTATTTATTTTAGGCGGAACCTTTTTTAATTCACACATAAATAATCCATACTAATATTATGAATTTGAAAGTAATTGTCTGTCTGTCTGTATATTACCTTTTGACGCCTAAACCACTGAACGGATTTCGATAAAATTTGGCAGAGAGATAGATTGCATCCCGGGGAAGGACACAGGATAGTTTTTATCCCGATATTCCTCCGGGATCGTCACTTATGCGGGTGAAACCGCGGGGCGCTGCTAGTGTTGAAATAAACATAATAAAAAAAATGATTTCGTCTAAAATGACTAAAACATTGTATCAAGCCTTGTTCATTTCCATGACTACGAAGTATTTTGGGATATTTTCCGTCGGGAGAAAAATATTTAACAAGCGGAAAGTTAGCGAATAAACACAGTTAAGTACGTCATTATATTATGATACTTATTATTTTGCCATTATTAAATTACACGAAATGGATATTCGACCGCAAGTATTATTAATTATTAATGTATAAAATAATATTAATTGTAATATATATATAATAAACCAAATAAATAAAATAATAAAAGAATAATAATAATAATATAATAATATATGTATTGTAATATTACTAAATTTATATTGGTCACACTAATATTATAAAGGTGAAAGTGTTTGTGTGTGTGTGAGTTTATATGTTTGTTACTTCTTCACGACCAAACGGCTGGACCAATATTGATATAATTTTCTATGGAGGTAGCTAACACCCTTTTTTTTTTTTTTTTTATTTGTCGCTGAGAAATGACGTTACGCATCTCCGCTCGTCGGGGGACGACACGGAGTATGTGGGACTCCCTGCCAAGGTGGCAGTATACCCACTAAAACTCAGCGGTGTTCCCTCGTCGCCTTGATGGAGGGGTCATGGAAATCCGGCTCAGCCTTTGCGTCCACAACCCCCCCGGCGCTTGCCCGCCTAACTGGCGGGCCCCGCATGTCCCCCCGGCTGGGGGGCTACGGGAATGGCCGGGAACACCTGGCCATTCCCGTCCGGCACTGGTGGAAGCCTGTGCAATACAGGCGAGGGTGCCCCCGCACCCGTCGCCTGCTGGCTTCCAAGGTAGCTGACACCCTTTTTTTTTTTTTTTTTTTTTATCGTGGAGAAATGCTCATGCATACTGCACTACCACGGGGAGATAGTGCAGTTATGTGGGACTCTAACCCACTAAAACTCCACGGTGTCCTCCTCTGCCGCTTACGGCGGGAACACGGGCACGCGTTAGCACTCATCCGTGAACCCGCCGCGGCTGTCCGTTGCCGGACCCTCCTCTGGGGAGTACTCCCCATCACCGGCGCACTAGAACACATAGCACGCCGTAACCACCCCAGGGACCAAACAAGCACATGGGCGCCAGACGACCCCGTGTCTGGGCACCCTTAGTCCCCCCTGCGACGGGTCAGGACATTGGCCCCGCCGCCTGCCAATTTTCGGCTGCAGAGGATAGGGAGAGCGGCCAACGTAATACCGACACTCCTCTTCCCCTGCAGCCCCACCGCGTCCGCCATCGTACGGTGGCGACCCCGTCAAGGCCGCGGAAGGTAGGGAGAGCGGCGCACCGTAATACCGGCACTCCTCTCCCGCCGCGGCCTCCAACCCTCAACCGCGATGCCTCCGGTACGTACGACATCGCGGCCCGCCTCAGTTGCGATGTCGCCCAAGCGACACCGCAACCTACCTTTGGCCGCTACGTCGTCGGCTTGTCAGCAGAAGCCCTGACGAGCGGCCCCTCCTCGGGTTCCTCTTAGCTTCACCGTGGGTGTCCAAGCCACGGCTACTGAGCCCCCCCGCCTCGACAATGCGGGAACCCACCGGGGGGGGGAGGTAGCTGACACCCTGGATTAACATATAGGCTACTTTTTATGCCGATATTCCCACCGGATCAACACTTATGCGGGTGATCCCGCTGGGCGCTGCTAGTCAACTGACTGTAATACGGTGGAAAATTTGCGTGGTTTTATAACTATAAAACCACGCAAATTTTCCACCCCTCGACGTAGGTAGGTACCTACTTTATAACGAAAAAAGCGTGCTATTGTACCTATTGTCTTTTTGATACAGTAGAACAGTAACAGTAAAACTGTATACAATATGGATTTTTGCTTTAAAATGTCTGCCGTTAATACCCACACATAAAATGTAGGCCACCGAACAAAACTTTTAATCCATCTCGTTTTATCATAATATGAACAAACAATTTAATGATTAATGCTTCCGCTGCCTATTTTTTTTAAAAAGAGAGTACTTATTTATAGACGGATTACTGAAGTCAAAGTCAACAATGTATCAAAAATTTATAATTTTTTACAAATACTGATAATTGATGGCATATTTTTATAAAAAAATAAAATCAATATGAAATTCCAGAGCATCGGTGCAATTCAAATGCTAAGATAGGTACCTAATCGGTTATCCACATATTGTAGTTAGTTAGTAGATCTCTCTCCGGTCGTGTTGGATCGCCATCCTGCCGGACATTATTGGAGAAGGGAGAGTGCATCTGTGTCTGCATACACACTAGTGCACTATAAAAATCTCTCGCGTCAATGGCTATAGACTCCGCCGCTGACATTGGCCGCTATGGCCGACGAAATTCGGTCTGGAAGAGTATTTCTTCAGTTTAACACCTAAGTTCTTATTGGTTTTCCAGTGTTTATGTTATTTGCCAACAAAAAATTCCGTTTTTATTTCTGAAAGAACAATTTGTGAGTAAACTCTAGTTTTATTTAGACCAAATGAAGACATTTTTTTAACTGTAATAAGTATTACTTTTTCTAAATACATTCAACAGCATGTGGGATTTACGAAAGAATACCTTTTTGCTTAGAAGTTTAAAAATCTTTTTGTGGCTCGCTTTATCCCGTCTAATTCCGAGCTTTCTGTACTAAATAAATTTCTAACACTGAGATTTTCGACTATTAAGCCGGTCTTCACTGATAATAAATAACTCTTTTTGTTTCGTTGGTCTGTAAAGTCGACTATTACTGTATCAGTTTGAAGTTTGACAGCGCTAGATCCGCACCGGGTTGCTGCATCAATACATATGCAACGAAAACACCGTATGGTTTTTGTATACGACCTACGTCGAATTTATTTTGTTATTTACATGGAAGAGAAAATAATACGCTGCTTGTATCGATTAATTGCACCACGTGTATGCTTCGCTGAATTGAAAAATTCATAGGTATGCATTCTGATGCTGAGTTACATCATTCACACCATAGGAACTAATTATACTGTAAGTGTAATATGGTGGAAGATTTGTTTTAACTTGTTAGTTTTGAAAACTAACTACTCTAAATACGGAAAGAGTTATCTACTTTTTCGGTACTTTTTTAAAGTTCATTCAAGTCCATTGGAGGCTGAAATCTTTTTCAGCTTAAAGTTTATAATTAGCATTATAAAGCTATTTTGGCTTATTTATTGATTCCACACATATCGATATAACGTGTAGACATTATAAAGTTTGTTTATGTTTATGTATACGTTGGCTAGTAGCGTGATTCATGTTCCAGTTGAAAGCTTCGACAGCCGTGAAAATAAATTAAAATTTATGATGTGAACACTATTTATTTATCGAAAGCTCTCTCTTTTTAAATGTTTTAGTGGCTACCATTTCAAATCTGAAATTAAAAGATACATTCCTTGAGTTATTTGAATTTTATTTGGTTTATGTACTGGTCAGATGTAAAAGCCTACTTTCACATCTGACCGATATTTAGTAATACTCTTGTACAGACAAGAGCAATACTAAAGTAATTTAGCATTTTCTAAAGATTTGATAGATAACATTTCCAATATTGTAAGCGTCGCAGAAGGCTTCGACCCGATCAATCTATTCAACGCAAAGTTTGGTCGCGATTTTAGTAAAATGCTAATGTTTTTTTGTTGTTCTTTTACTCCTTTTAAAGTTATTTCTAAAGGTAAAGTATACAGCCATGATGTGTTTTGATGGATTGAATTAACTACAGATGGGATTCTACCCGGTCAATTCCCAGGTAATTCAAAGTTGGGTAAATACCGGGTATTTATCCGGGTGAATTTTCAGATGATGGGTATTTAATTTTATAAGAACGAAGTTATTTAAATATACATATTTGCTCATTGCATACCACAGCATGCGTTGCTATGCTATGCATGCGTAGCATGCATAGCATATATATGCATCAATTTACCTGGATATTTTCCTTTTGGGTATTTACCCGACGCCAATCTCTAAAACTAATATTGTATGTAAATTATGTTTTTAATATTTGGATTAGTTGCTTGCATGGTAAGCAATATTTTGCTAATTCATTCAGATTGATGGCCGTCTGTAGGCCACAATTGATGGTCTCGCGTACCATTATGATTTGTTTTAAACGACAAATTCAACTCGTTAATAATGAAAAACGATTCCGCGACACGGGGAACGCGGTAGCTGGCGTGAATGGAGTAATAATAAAGTAATCGACGACAGATGCATGCCGTACGTGCCTTCATGGGCAAGAGAGTGATTGTGAAACAATTACTACACGGGTCGGTACTATATTGACCACTTTCACTTGTAGGTACCTATTTTGTAGTTACTGTTTGAGGAGAATCTGAACATTTGCATTCCCAGAACAGCTGTGTGAATGTGTAGGCGGCATAGGTGGATGTTTCGTTGGTGAAACCAAATCGATGAGATCCTTAGAGGTTTTAAAATCCAGGAAACGTGACCTTTTCCAATTTTTTTTTTAGTTTTGTTTTTTAATTCCTTCTCCTTGAAAAATTTAATGGTATTACAACATGAAGACGGAAAATAGTAAAGGACAAAACAGCATTACACAAAGCTGTTTAGAAAGAAGCCGGGCCGAAACAATTAAGAGAAGAATCTTAATGCTCTTTAAATCTTTGTTATATTCATGTTCGATAAATTGAACAATTGAATTACAATCGAACAAATTGGAACCTTCTGTTCGTTTACATTGGGACTCATTCATATTCCCGGAAGTGCCAACTAAATGAAAATAGCATGGACCTCTGCGAAGTTGAGTCAATAAATGATTGTGTATTTTTCTTCCTCTGTTTAATATCTCATCATACTAGGCCGTTATATTCGGAAAATTCGAAACAAAATTACTGGCGGAATTTGAAGATTATTTTGATATAGGTAAAAATATTTCAATACGACCATTTTGCAGATATTGAGCAGTCATGTGGAAGGTGTAACAACGCAGATTCTTTTTTTTTAATTGTTCGTAACTTAAATAAGTAGGTACTTATACAGCGATAATATTTATGTTTGTTTTTTGTGAACTGAGTAGTATGTTTGAGTTCATGTAATAGGTGCTTACATAAAATTGCATAAAAATGAGACGCTACGGAGTCATAAAACAATGACTAAATTTATAAATAGGTAGGTACTGGTATTCAACCTTGTACGACTGTAGGTGCACAGTGTTGACCTAGTGCAGAACTACGTTTGTGGCGCAGGAAAGCCGATAATTACAATTCTACATTTAATTAAGTGCGGCGCAAAACGTGCTCTTAATTTTTTACCCACGCTTGTGCTGTATCAACATCCGCTTGCAATGTAATTGAGTTGGTTTAGTTTTAAAAGAAGCTTTTGTAAACGTTGTAGCAAAAACTCGTGTCCTTTCAAGATTTTTTCTTTACTTAAAAACGTTTGTTAATTTAAATCCTAATGGTCGGTACTTCAGTAGATATATTTCTCAGTAGAAGTCCGGATTGTGCCCAGTTATTTGAACTTGTCTCGCCTCTAGTGCGTAATAGGAACAAAAAAATGGGTGAACTACATTTCCGCCGAGGTACTTGTTTGGGAGTACAGGCGTGAAAAACAAATGCAATATCCCACAATCTATATAACGAGCATAATGTGACTATGAATACGTCAAATACTATGGCAAGCTTCACCGCGATAGAGTCGTTGTATATTTTTCCATCGTTAAAAGTGCGTTGTGTTGACATTTATCGATGAGGGTAGCAACATGTGACAAGTGGACACGAAAGGGAGAATATTAAGCATCGTATTTTTATTCCGTCTCTTGTTTGTGTTGCTTTAAAAACCTTCGAAGTTAATTCAAAATAAAAAAATGTTATTATTACCTACATGAAATTAGAGCTTTCATTGAACATTATATTTTGATGACAATAATAAGGTAATTTTATGTTCAACTATAGTAGATTCACTCATTAATTACTTATGGTAACGTATAAAAATGTAGGTGACTATTTGCTTATGAATTGTCACCATGCTGCGTCATATTACCAGTAGCTTGTTTTACAATATGGTCGCTTGAAAAGCATTTATTAGACGCTAGAAGTTCGTCGCTGACCTATTAATTCATTAGGCTACCAAATATATTTGAAGACGAGAATGACATTTTAAAAAGCTGCTTTATTTAGCACCCTTTTAATTTTGGATATCCAATAAATCACTCGGATAGAATAGAATATATTGAATAGAATACTCTTCATTATGTACACCATAACTATTACAGATATAAATGTAGAAATTTTTGAAGGGGTGTCAGGTGTCACAATGGGCGGTCTTATCGCTAAAAGAGATCTTTAAAATACAACCTTACGAGACTAGTTTTACGGTTATTATGATGACAAAGATAATCAACATTTCAACAAAGCATGTTTTTAATTAATCCCTTTTTGCAATATAAATAATAAAAGCTACATTATAATGAACAGCTATTAATATAACGATGAGTACTTAGTTATTAACGGTACACTTACATCAATTACAAGCTGTTCAAAGGCAATCGAGTAGAAACCGCTGGGGGAAATTAAACAGGTATTACCCACAAGAAGCTTTTAGTGAATGGGGTTTCCGATGAGGCATGTCTTTAATATTTACAGTGGTACATAAAATTGCTATTTCTACCGAAAAACGAATTAATTGTGCTGAGGTTACAGGTAGGCGCGCGTAGGGTGTAATTACAATATCACTATATAAATTAAGCTGGTTTATTTTGAATGGCTCTCCAATGACAAGCGGACGAAAAGAAGTCACATTTTATATCTAAGTACTTAAACCAAGGTGAAAAAGAAAGACCACCTGCTGCTGAAAAACACCTAAAAATATTAGGAAGGTAAGTACTTATAATTACCCAGAGATAATAATTATATGCAGGCAGCTTTAAAACTAGTTGTGCTTATGGTGTGTCTAGTTTTGAAAATAGCTTGTTTGTGACTTGTGTGTCATTTATCTGTGTAAAGTTTTACGCAAGCAATCATCTACCTTGACATTTCCCAACTATATTGGGGTCGGCTTATACCAATGACCTATAACCTCCACAACCCAGTAAATGGGGAAATACGGTACCCCTTGGTAAGTCTGATTGTCAGACTTTAGGGATTCTGACTACCCGTAACGACTACTAAAGCTTTAGGTACATGACAGCCGGTACTAACGGCTTAATGTGCGCAACAATGCGCAAGCAATGTAACAATGGTTTGCTTGGCAACTGACTTTACATGAAAACAAAACAGTTGTTAACTGTACAAGTGTACATTCCTATAAAAAACATTTTCTAACAGCTAAAATACAAGTAAAAGTACAATTAATTACAAGTATTCTTAATAGATGAGGTAAGTCTGGGTTAACAACGTTTAATTACACTTTTTACAGTCAACAATGAGCTTAATAAAGTTATGCTAAAAGAAATTAATTTTGTAACTTTATAAATTAAATATGTCTGTAGAAAGTCTTTTTGCAGATTTTCGGCGCTCACGCGATGGTATCGGATTTTTTTTGTATTAGTATCTGCCATTACAAGACGGATTTATCAGAACCGCTCTGAAGTCGCGAAATCTCTTAAAGATCGGTAACAATAGAAAAAGTAATTGTGTCTCATTAGTGACAGTTGAGCGAATAATTATTTATTTGATAGAAAAATAACATGTCACATTGAAAATAAAAAGTTGTGAATGAAACAGTGTTTATTTGTGTGATTACTCTATTTGAACTACTCACGTTATTCAATTCTTTGGAAGTGCCTCAAGCATCATTAAAATAGACGCCGAAGCCATATAAAGAAATATCTACACGACTTGAACATTACCATTATGCACTAAACAGTCGCAAGTATCTAGATCTCAGTTTATCTCATAACATCAACAGCACTCCTTCTTTTTAATGATTCGGCCCTAAAAAGATAATGTGAATATTTTTTACAACTGTCGTGGAATAGTAGATTATTAACCAAGGTGATAAAGCAGTGTCTTCTGTCGCGGGTGACGATTTAAATCGCGAGCGTAACGAAGGACTCGAGGTTTACTCCCGAGCGTAGCGAGGGTGTTAAAAACTTAAATCACGAGCGAAGCGAGGGATTTAAGACGAGTCCTGAGTGTAGCGAGGGATTTAGGTTCACCCAAGACTAAGACAGCTTTATCACCGAGGAAAATACTCTACTTTTCGTACCATTTGCGAAAAAATTAACACAATAATAATATGAGATAAGCATTTATTAAAAATAATGACAATTAAAGACACAATTAAAGTAAAAGTTAACATTCGAAACATTGGTCCAATTATTGATAGAGAGAGTTACATTTTTGTTTGGTACATTTATTGTTGATGAGTTGATTTGAGTATTTCTCTGTTTTGTCGGAAAAGCAAAGGCATCAAGCTCATACGGCCTCGTCGGTTTTCGTAATTTTATTTAATAATCATAACTGCATAATAAATGCGTATTCTTTTTTCAAAAAGATGTATACCTATTGCTTTATATACAAACTCAATGGTGTAAATACAGATGTAGTTCACTATAAATTTCGGTAAGTATTCCAAATTTAAATCACATTCTCCCCCTAGAGGATGAATGAAATTCAGTACAATTTTCTTTCCCTGTTTTTAACAGATTAAAAATGACTATTGTTATGTTCGCTTTTTGTGGCATAGAATGTCACTTTTTTGAGCAAGTGGTACGAAAATGCTTTATATTCGCGTTTGGTTAAGTTGATGTGGCGCACCAGGGTTGGGAGAGCGACCACTGTTTTTACATGAAAATTATTTCTGTCAACAGATTTTTTTTTAAATGTCTATTCTATTGGATTGCGACGTGGATCTCTTTTATTATCTATCATTGTTGCTACTAAGCCTTGAAATTTATGTTTAATAAGTATACCTAATTACCTATACACGATAGTAGCTCACAAATTGAGTCTAGTAAAAAAATATGACAGTTTACCTATTCAAATTCTTTCATTGAATACATAAGAGAATATACAAGTACCTAATATAAATGTATGTAACTACTGTAGGATCGTGCAAAGATGACACTGGCCGTGAGCGGTTCTATCAATAAGACTGTGCACGTATAACCTACTTTAGCCTGATTGCCATACTTGGCGAGGGCAGCCGGCTACTAAACACTAACTGGCTTATCAATCACCTACACTGTAGTGTTCTCGTAATTGGACACAAGTAAGCTTATTATCCAACCTACGCTTACTACAGTGCGGTTACGTATTATCGGAATCGAGAATCCGAGACCGGAATTATCCATTAACAACATCACAAAACCCTGCACAAACTAAGGTTACACGGCTGTTTTGAAAGAAAAGTTGTTACATTTAATGGGCATAATTTTGTATATCAGATTCAGGTGGCCTTCGCAAACGGCGTCAAAGCTTGTCATTAGATTTTGTTTTACGTGGGCCGGGGTTTTAAATTGCCGGCTCGTAAATGCCTTTTTACATTTACGCTTGTTTTACATTGCAGAATTTTCTAGAGCCTCGCTTGTGACACAACACTGTTTCGTTTCGTGGAAGTGGGAATGCTGTCTAGAAATTGGAAGGTAATAAAGATGACAAGAGTGCTTCGTGTGCGAAGAGACCATTATAATTATTAGGTACAACTGTTTTTAGAATTTTAATACTGAAATGGTGTTGAACTTAATTGGAGCATGCACCTTTCTAGATTTGTTGATTTAAATTGGAATTAGGAATGGACACAGCTGCCCCAATTTAGTTGCTCAGAATTCGGCGCTGACTGTAATTCTCATGAGCTCTCATTTGTTTCTATCTTGAAAAAATACAAAGGCGGACTTAAGCTAGAAAAATCCTAAGACATTAATGCCCTAGGACTTTCCACAGCTGGTGGAAATAAGTATCTACAACAACAGAACACTTCGTGTGTGAATAAACGAAGATACTGTTAAAAATAATGCTTTTTTAATAATTGTGTGTAGCCAGGCATTGAGTAAAAAAAACGGTGATCCAGAAACAGGCGCGACACGCGATATAATCGCGCGTGAAACAAAGGCACCGCTCGTTGCGCGACTTGCGGTGCCTTTGTGTCGCGTGTCGTGTCGCGCCTGTTTGAAGGAGCCTTTATGTAGGCATTCATACGAAACTAAGTTCCTGGTTTGTAAGTTACACAAATTACAATATTGTTTATTGATATCCCTGGGTTTGCGTAACCAGGGAAATCGACAAACAATATTGATATTTCAAAGATGAAGGTATAGTTGCATAGTTATCGTACCGTTAAGAGCGAGAATAAATCAACATTGCCGTTCGTAAATTGGATTTTACAGAATATAAGCGAAAATTCGAAGCCATGTGACATCTACCAACCCGACTGGGCCCACTTAGTGGATTACGACATCTCACCAAGAAGAGGCCTACGTTCCAGCAGGGAACGGTATAGGCTAATTATGCTAAACGAAAAAAAAAATCCTTCTCAAAAAAATCGAAAATACATTGAAATTAGAGGTAACTCTAATTTCGATGTATTATCGATTTACATTTAATTATCATGATAGAATTTGATAATTAATTATATCTAATAATATAATATAAACATGACGGAAAACACTATTGAGCATTTTAAGAAATTCCCTATTTTTAACCGACTTCAAAAAAAGGATGAGTTTATCAATTCGATTGATTTTTTTTTAAATGTTTGTTACCTCAGAACTCTGTTATTTATAAGCCGATTTGCAATTATTTTTCAGATTGGTCACAGAAAATCGGTTCAGTAGCTTGTTTTTTGTTTTTGTCGTTGGGTTCGTATTTTCGTTGTTTGCCACCGACATCAGAAATTAAAGTTATTTTCCACTTTGCAGTGTCTTTTTTGGAAGTCGGTTGTTTATATTGTAAAAAAGTTTTTTAATTTATTATCTACAATAAAACGGTTTCAGCACTTACTGCGTTCTTTTTCCAAAGAAATAGCTATCTTCCGTCGCATATTGCGGGAACTACAAGGATGTTTTCATTTTACAAATAAGGAGTGATCCATACCTATACTTACTGAAAAAAACTTGAAGTGAAAAATAACTTTAATTTTGGAAGTCGGTGGCAAACAACAAAAGTGCGAACCCAACGACACCGAATTCCGAAATTAAAGTTATTTTTCACTTTGTTGTGTCTTTTTTGGAAGCCAGATGATTTTTTTTTTTGGAAAAAGTTTTAATTTTCACTTTTAAGTTATACCCCATACAAATTCGTATAACACTTGCTATGTATATATCAGTGACAGGAAGTTTATAACAACTTTAATATAAACTAAGTGGCAAAAATACATATTATTGAAGTTAACTCAAAAACTATCTAAGCAAAGGCAATAAAATTAATATGGTGGTCCCATATAAATTTTCCCCATAAAATTCCCCTGAGGCATAACCCTATCCATTAAAAAAGAAAAGTCATAGGAAAGCAAACGACGCAATTTCGTTTACTTGAATTATTACCAGTAATTTTGGTTTAAAAACTAAACTACTGAACCGATTTTGATGAAATTTCTATGGAACCAATTTGAAGGTATATCTTTTAAAATAAAAAAAAAATTTTTGGAAATCGGCTTATAAATAACAAAGTTCTGAGGTAACAAACAAAAAAAAAAACAACCGACATGAGAACCTCCAAATTTTCAAATCGCTTAAAAAGGCTTTTACTCAGATAAACTCACCCGTCCTACTACTTATACCTGTAATAGGTATAAGTATGGATGGCTGATTTTATCTTTGGCTAAAAGACGAAAATTGGATTTGCGTCGTTTTCGAGTTGATTCGTTATTTTAGCTAAGGACACGCCTGAGCCGACCCACTTGGAAAAGCTACCGAATTACTGCCCTGTGACAGAAAATGGTCCCGTTTGATTAATTCGATTTTTCGAGTCCAGTTTACATGTAAAAATTGAGATTTTTTTCTACCAATTTAGATGAAAACAACCGTAATTGCGATTAAATTGTTGCCCAGATTTGAGTAACTTGTTTAAGCTATGTACTTACCTTAATCATATATGAATTTCGGCTAGCATGGTAAATATTACATCCATTTGAGATAGAATGATGGTATTTACAAGCTTTGCTTAGGAACAATTTTATCGCTACGGCTAACTACTTACTAAACAAAAATCGAAATATGTACGTTATTTTTCCAATCTTGATGAGCCTTTGATGTCGAAGATCAGGAAAAAAAATAGTCAAAGTGAATAATTTATTTCAATTAGGCACATAAAAGGCTATTTTGAACGTCAACAAGAAAGAAAATAGAATTAATTCTAGTTGCTCCTTCCAAAAGTTAGTTTCGTATGGAGATCAATGGGCATGTATTTTAAAATATTTTATAATATTTTGCGGCCACCGAACATTAGCTGTGTCAGTTTGGAACGATGTGTTGAGATTAGAGATACTTATATCTGCAAGTATCAACAGATAAAAAAATACTGGACGGAGTAGGAAATTAGTTCTGCTTTGGAACTAAAGAAGTATCTAGATATGAACAAAAAGTAAGCTGAAATGTGTGTTGTGAGTAGGTTGGTGTAGTGAGTGTGTGTGTGATTGGGATGAGTGTACAGATTTCACTGTAGAATCTGTTGTCATTTTATGAAAGTTTTAACAGCTAATCACGCAACAGCAATTATTTGCATTTTGAGAAAGAATGCTCGTAGATCTTGAGTTGTTTGTTCGCTTTGATACAAAGACGAGGACCTAGGACAGAAATGTCGACTGGCAATAGTGATCCTATGGCGTAGTACGTTGGGACATACATGGCGTTTGCGTCGTTTATCACTCATGCGTCTTGGGACATAGGTGAGAGGAATTTTGTCGCAAAATTGACTAAAGGACAAAGAGCTGTCTCACTAATAAAATGTTACATTCGCTATATTACAGAATACATTTCTGTTATAAAGCGAATGTAACATTTTTTGGGTACTTGACTTGCGTAGTTTCTTAAGCATAGGCTTTAACACAGCTTCCTGTGCCTTTCAAATGCCGCGGCATTAGCACCACCCCATGCTGAGATACAGTACCTATAAGAGAAGGGACTGTGCCAAAGCATAATATACAGCTGTAAGCGACCCACTCTGCGTGTCTATCTAAGCCTTTGGTAAATATTAGTTTACGGGCACGTCCTGTCAGTACTTTTAGATGTGTGTGCCAATTCAGGGTGGAGTCAAGAAAGAGGTCCAAAGTAGGTACTTGACGTTATTTGCCGGCTTCATGCATAGTTTTACGGGAGAGTAAATTAAGATTGGGATGGTGAGAAAGCGATATAATTAGTTTTAGCGACATTTAGAGTGAGTAACTTATTATTCAACCACGTCATGATAATTATGAGAGCATTCTTTGCATTCGTTTGAGCATCTTCCCAGGTTTTGTTACATACGAATACAGCGGTGTGGTCTGCATATTAGGCGAATATTACACATTTTTTTATGTTTAATTGACAAAGTTTGCTTGCGTAGATTAGAAGGAGTGTAGAACCAAGTACACTATCCTGCAGCACCCCAAAGCCGCTGAGATCAATCTTATCAATTGGTGAGGTTTGTATTTTCACAAATTGGATGTAGCCAATTGTAAGGTAATCTTTGAAAATGTCCAGAGTCGCTTATTTCCATATGTTCCATTTTCTTTTGAAGGATGGTGACAGAGACAGTGTCAAATGCTTTGGATAGATCTAGAAATATGATAAGTGTTTTGGTTTTATTATCTAGGATAATGCCCTAGATAATAAAACCAAAACACTTATCAAATATGCTATTGATCAGTTCTAGAACTGCATCTTTAGTACGTTTATGTTTTCTGAACACATACTGGTTTTGCGAAAGTATAATTATTATTCTTTTCTATGTAATACGTTAGGCGTGAATTTATAGCCTTTTCAAAGATTTTAGATAATTAAATAAGAACCGACATGGGTCTGTTCAGATACTGCTTACGCGGTGGGTATTTTGTCAACACTGGTAGTAGCCTACGCAATGACAGTAATGAAGGCCTTTTTCCAGCCTTTGTATCAACGGCTTTATTATGAAATGATAAAGTTTAATTCAACATCGCTAACTGGTAGTTGGGCCATCGAGTTAAGAGGACAATTTCATCAGTACGCAGAATAGAATAGAATGCTATATATCTGTTAAGAGGGCAATTTCATGACTATGCAAAATATATTAGAATGATATATCTAACTGTAGAGATCGGTGAATAATCGGGAAATAGTGTTACTATAGAGTTGGTACCAAATCACATCCCTCCATAAAATACGTCAAGTTGAGAATACTATCGAATGTGTGTAAAAAAAAGAATCGAAAAGAAAGATTTATCTTCGATATATTTTCCTTGCCATTTTGCTTTCCTCAATTATAGCGGGGCTGACAGCTATTTCTGAAGGCGCGACATCAGGATCTGATAATAATTTCTACTTTTTGTGGAGCAGAATGAAGTAATTTGGTCGTCGAACCGATGCGTTTTGTAATTATGTACTTACTGTGTCAGTATTTAGTTTCTGAGAAAAATAGGCGTACTTTTGAAATCTAGATCAACCAAAAGGACAGACAACAGTGTCTTCCTATCTGCTATAGGTAGGTATATTATAATAGCACCATAATTGTCGTGAGTGTAAATCCGTACATTTAAGGAACAACATATCCAAATAGCAGATTACAAACACAAAGCTGGCGCCCCAATAGCCATTTTTGCAAGTGGTCTGAAATAAATAGGGAATTACAGCAGCTTTGTGTACCTACCCATGAAAACTTTTGATAGGTACAATTTGTTTTGTTGACACTTCGCGCAAGCTGCGACACGTACGAATAGTAGGTAGATACTTATGTGTCGACAACGGTACTCCCACTCTTCTCCTGAAATTATTTGTCCGAAAATCATTATCCATAACACGTTTGCTATATAATTTATAAACTTCAGTAAACATAATGTTAAAACATTTGAAATTTTGTTTTACATAATTATCTTTACTTCTATATGTAAAACTATTCTGTCATAATATCGAATACTATAATAATTGAATCTTCTAATTTTGCATGAAATAAAGTCATATGTCCTAGTATTGTATTATAATTATGTATTATTCCGAATTTTCATTTATAATAAAATTGTTAGTCCTAAAATATTTGCTAAAAATTAGCTTTTAGTGACAGGAACGAATCGCTGTAAATCCGACTCCACGCAGTCTTGTCAACCCTACCCCAGAGTGTAATTTAGAATCGCGTAGGCGTAGGGGCGAGGCGGTCCGCGGTTTGCCGGCCAGCCTCAGTCGCGGCGGTGAGCGAAAGCCGTCTGCGACGATTAGCGTGCGTGAGACCACTGTAGGCCCGCAGTGCCGGAGCCGTGACAGAAACCATGCCTGCTACATGTTTGCTTGCATGCTGCATGCTGCAACAGCAGCTAACAGTAGTTTTGTAATACTTTGTTTTAAAAACATTATTAGGATAAATAAACATTAAATGAATTTAGGACTTATAACTTTCAATGAAAACGTTTTAAATCTTTTGTACCTACCTACCTACCTTTTGATTGTAATATTTATGACAAACATATTAAGGGCATACTGTATTTCAGGATTTCAATTTTATGGCATGTGATATAATAGTTTTAAATATAACTGCCAGAGAGCCTTTGTGCTCCAGAAGAGAGCAATAAGAACCATGGTACGGATACCGCAAGTAGAGAGCTGTCGGCCCCATTTTATAAATTTAAGAATTCTTACTGTGCCCAGCCTCTATGTTTTAGTATTGTTGGTGAATTTTAAAAAATACCTTTATAATTACGAAACAGATGAGGAGAGACAGTTGAGGGAAAGTACGCGCAGGAAGGACTTTAAAAATAAAATAAAACCCCAACTTAATATTGTGCACCATAGTCCACAATATCAAGCGGTGGAGATTTTTAATAGGTTGCCATTGGACTTAAAAAGTGAAATTTACAAAAGCTCATTTAAGTCGAGACTCAGAGCATTCTTATTGGACAAATGTTTGTATTCGGTAGATGACATATTAAAATTTTGACTGTTTTTTTTACGTTTTGACTTTTTTTTAATTGTTTAGATTTTTTTTTTTTTTTTTTTTTTTTAAATTGGACATATTGACATTTTAACTTTTTGACTTTTTTAATTGTTTTATTTCTGTCGTAGTAGATGACATATTCATATTTTGGTTTTTATTTTTAATTGTATGATTTTTGTTAATTCGTAATTGTTGTTGTTGTTATAGAATTTTCGTTTAATGTTTTTATAATAGTATTATTGTCTGGATATTTAATTAATTTTAATATTTTTAATGTGCATGTTTTATGTTTTTATTTATTGATGCTTATAGATATATGATTTCAAACACAATGTAAATTGTTATCTGAATAAATTGAATTGAATTGTGACATTAATTTCGGGCCAGTTACCATTCGGACAAATGATGACTAGGACTAAAAAAATTATGGCACTTTAGATTATGGATAACAAAGTTAGGAAATATATTAGAGAACCGTCGACAACATTTGGGGAAATAAATCGTGCAGTCAGGTTTGATAAAACTAAGGAATCCCTCTCATTTGTCAGAGGCTCAGGCACCGGAGATGACACAATGATAAGCTGTTAATCAAGAATCGTTTTTATTTTCCTCTAAACCTGCTATTTGATTTCTTAATTACATCACTTTGTCAATGAGGTTACATTCTAGTAAGGTGTGGCGTAGGTGTGGACGAAAAGGTAACTAAGTAAGGTGGCCACCATTACACTTTGTTCATTATAAACTTCGTTGTGGTAAGTAATCAGCTGTCGGCCATGGCTCATGCCATCGTAACGATATTTTTGCTTGTCACATCGGATTGCGGTTAGAATTTCCAGTTTTCCACCGACTGAACAATTTTGATATTTGCTTTTAAGCTAAAAGCGAATAAAAGCGTTGCTGTTTATTTGCGTATTGTTGAGTTACGTATGATTACAAGACATGTATATGGTTATATGTATGTTTTGTCACGACCTTTGTGCGTGAGCAGAACTACAAGTAGGCACCAATATGCGGTACATTCATATTACAGCCTGTACACGAAATAGAAATAAATATAATTGTATTAGGTATATGTATTTTATGTGAGGAACGTAGACCGCAACTTCTTATTCTTGTATAGGGTATAAAAATCTTAAGATTGGGTAACTATTTAATTTACATAATTGAAGCTTTAATAACAATAAACAAGTTATAATAGCCTTTTAAAATTATAACAAAAATAAAATGAAATATGCATAAGTAGATAGTATCGCATTTCATAGTTGTGCTTTCTGTGTCCGAAATTATCAAAGTAAGATTAAGTATTGAATAGATATAGTCTAATACTGATAAACGTAGGTCTCCTTACTGAGACTAAGCAAACATAATTACAAGACGCTAAGCCATGGCTTAATTTGATACCGACCAAAGTTAATAATTTGCTTTGTTGATGTTACAACTGTTGTTATAATTTTGTAGTTAGGTAATTAGTTAGGTAGGTACACTAAGTCGCAAGTAAGTGGTAACAAAACCTTGGTATAAGCTGGCCCCTTACCCCCTTACTAATAAACGTTGTATACCGTCTGTGTAGTTACACAACGCTTTGTCTTCTTCTTTCGAAAGTCAAATTACTGACGACTGAAAGAGAGAAATCGGTGTGTAACTATTCATCTGATTTGAAACTTCGTACTAAGCTAGGCCAGCGCAACGTCAAAGTGTTCCACCGACTTGTTATTTGCTTGAAGGATATAATATTACATGACTTAAACACAAAAAACGCAAGTTTTAGAAACAATAAAAGTATATGATCGACTACAGTAAATAAAATCAGAAAAAATATATGATATTCTGCAGGATATATGCTAGGTAGACAGTGTGTTGTGTGAGAAAAAAATCATGAAGATACCTCTAAAAACTTTCTTTTTACAATAAAAACCATACTAATATACAATGTGTACATATAATTATTATGATTTTTTTCAGATTATTCTACAAGCAACATACTAAAACACCAACTGTTTTAATTTTTTAGTGTAAATAATAGATTTTTGTAATTAAATAATTGCTTCATATTTTGCAATAAATTACCAGCGTTGTGTCATCGCGCTTCTCTTTCTTTTCTATGCAGTCCGACAGTGACCGCGCTTTAGGTCATATTTACCCAGCTATAGGTACCTACCTATAGATAAAAAAAAGAAAAATATAAATACGACAACCTTGTCGTATTTATATTTTTTCATAAAATCGTTGATTTTCCTCGTCTTGTAATTTTAATTACCTTTAATAAAAATTGTTCAATGAAAGGGTTTTTTGAAAAGGGCCGGAGTTCCTCGTGGGCTTTCAGGGGAATTTTGTGTTTTTTGATATTGGACAAAAATGACTCCAGACTATGATTGACCGGATAATATACCTTTATGTATATACAGGGTGAATTTTTCAAGTGGGCGTGTCATTACTTCCCACAATTCGATCCTTATCAGCGACACTATCGAGTGGTGTAATAATACAGTGTGTGTTTCTTTTTTCAAAATCAACGGGTTCGATTCCTGGCTAGATATATTGATTTTTCAAAAATCCAATGATGCAGTTTTGTACTCCTTTGAGTACTTTTCGCTATTTCTCATAGTTTCGGATTTAGCCATCCACGTCCACTTGGAAAATTCACCCTGTATATTGAATCCGCGTCGATACAAAATATTACATGTTGCGCGGTTAGCAAAAGAAAAAAATATGCAGGAAACTATCCTTTTTGGGTTTTGTAAGAGTTAGCGTTTTTCGAGGTATCAGTTTATATCATCGATCGCCCAAACGTGTCTTACTTTAAGAATGAAAAGTTATTTTATTTTTTGCCACAATTGAACAAAAAGTGGCTCTCTTTGATATATTTTAAGGTCTGTAAAAATCATTGAAGATATACCTAGAAAGATAAGCGTAATCTAACATGATCCAGACATGGCTGTAATAAAGAAAAACGTTCCCTGCTCTGTATGAAAGAAAATAATTTTATTAAAGTTATGAGTCGGCGATGATTATAGAAATATTCGCTACCTTTTGTATATCATCTTGGGATGGAAGGTATCACTCTAACAAATAAAACCTATCTAGATACGTAAATATCATACATATAAATAAAATTGAATTGTCTGTTTGTAATGTCATAATAACTTTTTACTAAATGCATATGAAAGTATATAACCGGTATAAAAATCAAAAAAAGGATTTTTCAAATTTTTGGTTGTTTGTCTGTTTGACAGGATTTTTACTGGCAGATAGCTGATATTATAAGAAGCAACATAGTAGGCTACTTATTGTCAGCAGCACGTTCCCGTGGGATAATTTCCGACATCCATGAGGGCGAAGCCGCGGGCAGAATTAGTAGAAAATAAATTGAATGAAATGAACCAATTACAGGCACTTTTGAATTGTCAAGGGGTCGGTCAGTCAGAAAGATGAAGCTAGTTGCCCATTCTAAAGCGTAGGAGGTACATTTGGAAAAGAAATTGCAAGAAACTCCACGGACACTTAAATCGTAAAATTGTTACAAAATATTGATTACATCATTCATGTTGAAATTATACATGTATGAACGATGTAGAAAGACGTGCACGTTAAAAGCGTCCGTATTAAAAAAGATAAAAACAAAAAAAAACCATTCACAAATGAAAATAAATTAAAATAAGCCGTGGCAGCTAAGAGATGTCCAATCCCTACTGAC
The DNA here is from genome assembly GCA_927399505.1 of Luperina testacea. Taxonomy (NCBI): domain Eukaryota; kingdom Metazoa; phylum Arthropoda; class Insecta; order Lepidoptera; family Noctuidae; genus Luperina; species Luperina testacea. Next base: position 12,951,476 of record OV656758.1, read on the forward strand.
GGCTATAAGTACAGTCGCCAGCACATCAACCTACCCGAAACTGTCAAATTTTCCCAATCAACTTTGAACCTTCATACTTTAGCGATAAAATTGAAAATCTATTAAAGAAAGACAGATTGTAGTAGTTTGATGTGCTGGCGACTGTACCTAAACGTTATTCCTTTTCCTTCTCGTTATTGCTCGCAGTTACGAGCTCAACTTTATTAGCTGTTTTTATTTGACCTGAATCTATTTAACAAGCTAACATTTAATGATAAAGATGGCAAACTTTTAAAAGAGCCGTAAGTAATGAGTTCTACAATTCTACATATTTATAAAGTGCACGATCCCTTTTCCGAAATCCGGTCCATTATAAAAGATTAGAAGGCTTTAAGGGCCGTAAGATCAAAAGCAGTTTAAACTATGGATATCGGAATCTACGATAAAATATAATCGATGGTTTAATCTACTGTCTGTCTGTCCTAAGTTCTAATGGAAAATATGTAGGTACCTACAGATTAGATAAACTTCGATTAGTCTTTTACATATGGCAACATTCTCTAGTTTATTCGAAGTTCGTTCATCCTTTCATTAAAATAATGGCAACAAATAGATCCATTTGACATTGACACAGAAATTTGACGTTTGTGTGACGTTTTATTATTATTCATGTATTTAATTTCTTCGAACCTTTGGAGACACGAAAACGATGTATCAATTCTATAGTATCATCCCATTGATTCCAATGATTGCATCTTGATCTAACGACATGCGGTCTACTATAAGAACTATTAATTATATCGTTCAACTCGTCCTGAATCCGAATCACTGATATTATTTTCCATATTAATAACCACAAAACAAAGCTTCAATGATTAGATATCTATGTCGAAATGTTTGAAGCCTCTGTATGTATTTTTTTTTGAAAGATCGTCACGACAAATTATGCCATCTGGTCAGTTCACGGTCAGTTTAATCTATACAAAGGAGTTGAACCGACGACGCTTTGGGCTAGTTTAAAGTAAACGATGGTTTAAACTGCCAATAGTCGATCAACTACCATTGATCTTATGAAATAATCGATGCCCAGAGATAAACGCTCTTCCGTGGTTTAAACTAGGGATGCCCAAAAAAGACTGTTGTATCGATATATCGCATCGTAACCGTATCGAATGCACTTGTATCGATACGCGATATTATCGTATCCCTTTGTATCGATATATCGCATCGTAACCGTATCGCTTTGGTATATCGATTGGGTAGGTTATTTCGTAGGTAAAATATTATTATAAACCTAAATATATCTTAAACATTAAAGAAAGATATACCTTTTTTTAATTTTTACAATATATTGTAAGTTATAAAAGAAAAGTATTTATAGTATGTATGAAAGGTTAGTGTAGTACATAAATAACTCTAAGTAATCCCGACCTCTGCTTATTACGAATAACAATATTATGTCTAAAGGTAGGTAGGTTTAATATAAACAAAAAGAAATACATTTTGATCAGTCATAGTTTGATACGATACGTTAATGCGATTTTTTTTTGGAATACGATATATCGAGGCGCATCGTATGGCCAAAATATCGTATTAAATATCGATATATCGTATAGCACTGTATCGATATTTCGATATATCGCATCGTATTGGGCATCCCTAGTTTAAACTACGATTGGTCTTACGGGCCTAAGGGTTTCCAGATTAACTTTTTGTGTAGCAGACGTTGACAACACTGGCCCTACTTAATACCGAGATTTAATGTTAACCCTTACCGAATGTATGCCTGTGTTTAAAATAAAACCATATAATCTGAATGATTGATATTATATTTTATACTGACCAAAAAACAACAAATTCACTCATCTATGATCTCCGAGTAAAGGTACAATATAGTTGACTCCCGGCCACCGTTAGGTGCGGGCCGGCGCGGCGGCTGGAGAGTAATGGGTAGCTCACCGTCCGAACAGGACCAGGCCCGTGCCGGACGGCGCGTACGTGTTCCACGAGCGCATCAAAGAGATGTCAGCATCAACCGAAGGGGCCCGTTAGGGCCGAAGCCTGCCGGGTCAGCGGGATTGTCCGAAAGGGTTACCGCTGGCCCGGAACATAAAGGGTTAAGGAAGGAACACGGGTGGGTTTTAGTCAGTAAGAGTCTGACACTCCCTTCCGCTCCACCCAAAGCGGGAGGCGTCATTCGATGATTTCCCATCCTTGAAAAAAAAATAAAGATACAATATAATTAGGATAAAAATCCTTACTTATGGGCGGAGCCTGCCGACGTCACAGCCGAGTAGTGGAGAGCGAGCGTGGTGGGACGTGCGCCGCGTAAAAGGACGTGCGCGTCAGTTGGGAGCCCCTTTTCGCTTCGACTCCAGAGACGGACGGACGTTGTATTATCGCGTGTTAAATTTCTTATTTAGTATTTAAGAACCTCTTTTGTTATTTGCTGTGAATTATATTGTTCGCGAAACTTTTTGATATTTTTTTTAATAAATTATTTTTGAGATTTATTAGTTCAGAAGTGGGATTCTTTCCCAGTTCTTAGAGGTTTTCTATTATTTTAAAAACTATGTCTGATAAAAGTAAACGTAAAAGTAGGAAACGAGATCGTACGCCTGTCTCTGGTTTGGAGCAAACTCTTCAAACTATTTTGAACCGTTTAAATGTTTTAGAAAATTCTTCCAGGGACAATGCTAGTGAAGGTGGAGGTACACCATGCATCTCATTAGCAGAACCAGCAGCAGCAACGGCATTTTCTGATCAAACTAACCAGCCGCCTGGCGTGTTAGTTGTACCGTCAAGTGCTGAGTTATGCGGTACGAGTGCGGACTTGACGTCGGTGCCCGGTTCTAGCGTGTCACATCCCACCACCGAGGTGGTTATGAGTGAGGTAACAGAAAAGCTTGTAAGCGCAATCAAGGCCATTCCGGTAAGATCTAACCATGTTTTTATATCCAACTTTGATCCATCGTTGCATAATTTTGATGTGTGGTGTAGTGAGGTTGATCATGTGCGTACAATAAATCACTGGGACGATCGCGAGTGTTTAGCACGAATCGGTAATTGTTTGAAAGGGGATGCAAAGTTATGGTTAAACGAGTGGGTTAGCAGCGATCGTAGCTGGTCTAATTTCAAGCGGGAATTTAAAACCTTGTGCCCACTTCAGTTAGATATTGCAAACATTTTGTTCGATGTTATGAAAACGAATTCCGACAACTACCCTACATATGCCGAATATGCTAGACGTTCTTTGTTAAGATTACGTATTGTCAATGGATTGAGTGATGAGCTGATCGCGGCTATTGTTATACGCGGTATTACTGATCCTCAAATTCACGCAGCTGCTACCAACGCTAAGTTAATGCCTGATACTTTAGTTAACTTTTTGTCAATATACGTGAAGCCTACTCAGAATACATCGGTTCGTGAATGTAGTGGTTTTCGTAAAAGTGAATCTAGTTCAAATACGCGAAAACGGGAACATGGCGATTCGAAAGCTAGATGTTTTCTTTGTAAAAAATTTGGCCACAAGCAGACAACGTGTCCTAAACGTGTAAAATCGGAAAAAACAACCGATGGTAGTGCAAATACTTCGAGTACAAGCAGCAATGCAAGCAAACAAGCAACAAAATTAGAGCCTTGTTCTTTCTGTAAAAAAATGGGTCATAAAGTTGAAGATTGTTTTGCCAAACAGCGTACAGAGTCGCGTGGCAAGTCCAATGTTAATTTTTGTCACGAAAATGTTGACACGTTTAAACAAAATGACATTACTACCGCAGTTATTCAAGGGGTGCCTGTTGACATACTTATAGATAGTGGCTCAACTATTTCTTTGATCTCTGAGTCTGTCACGAAGCATTTGCAATGTACTCAACAGCCATCATTTCGAGTTTTACGCGGTATAGGTAGTCAGGAAGTAGAAACATCTTACCGTACTACTTTGACAGTTGAGTTTTCTGAAATTACCCTGGAGATTGACTTCCGTGTTGTTCCAGATAAATTTATGAACACGCCTGTCATTGTAGGTACTGATGTCCTAAATAGAGACGGAGTTACGTTTACTCGTATGCGTGGTATGCAACGGCTCTCTAGAGTTCATAACGTTCTCGATAGTAAGTCTGATTTATGTTCAATGATTGATTCACCATTAGTTGGTCAGGATAGGAAGCGACTAATGAACATTGTTAACGAATTTGCGGCTAGCCTGGTAATAGGTACTGCTACTACTACTGTGCAAACGGGTTCTATGCACATTCGCCTGCATAATGAAACCCCAATCGTATACCGTCCGTATAAAATGTCTCATGACGAAAAGCTACGCGTTAGAGGAATCATTAAAGATCTATTGTGTAAACAAATCATTAGGGAGTCCGAGTCAGAGTTTTCAAGCCCAATCTTGCTAGTTAAAAAGAAAGATGGTAGTGACAGGCTTTGTGTTGATTTTCGAGCCTTAAATGCGAATACTGTAAAGGATCACTTTCCACTACCTTTAATAGACGACCATATTGATCGCTTAGGCAAAGCTAAATATTTTACAAGCCTTGATATGGCTACAGGCTTTCACCAAATTAAATTAAGTGAGGAGTCAATTCATCGAACAGGGTTCGTGACCCCAGAAGGACATTATGAGTACCTCAAAATGCCTTACGGTCTCGCAAATGCACCCGTAGTTTACCAACGCATAATATCAAAAACATTGCGTCCTTATATCGATACAGGTAGGGCATGTGTATACATTGACGACGTTTTGCTACCTAGCAACACAGTTGACGAAGGGTTACAGACGCTCCGTGAAGTTCTTGAGACCCTGACTAAAGCAGGTTTCTCCATCAATTTGAAAAAATGTAAGTTTCTTACTACACAGGTTGAGTATTTAGGACGAATTATTATTAGTAATGGTCAGGTGAAGCCGAGCGAGCACAAGATAGAGGCCCTTATTAACGCACGAGTGCCGTCCAATGTAAAAGAGGTAAGACAGTTCTTGGGACTCGCAGGGTACTTTAGACGGTACCTCCCGGGCTACTCTCTGAAGACAGCGTGCATTGCAAATCTAACTCGCAAAGGTGTTCCCTTCAAGTGGGGTGAGGAACAGGAGAACGTCCGTACGGACATTATCCAACGACTCACCAGCGAGCCAATATTGGCTATTTTCGACCCTTCTCTCCCCACTGAAGTGCATACCGATGCATCAGCCCAGGGGTATGGTGCCGTCCTGTTGCAGACCCATGATGGTGGACATAAGAAACCTATTGCCTACTTTAGCAAGGTAAGCCAAGGCGCTGAACCACGTTACCATTCATATGAATTGGAAACGTTGGCAGTAGTCAAGGCGTTACAACATTTTAGACATTACCTAATTGGGTTGAAATTTAAAGTTATAACCGATTGTAACGCCTTGAAACTAACTCAGCGCAAGAAGGACCTACTACCGAGAATTGCTCGGTGGTGGATGTATCTCCAGGATTTTAACTTTGAGCTTGAATATCGGAAGGGGTCAGCGCTATCTCATGCTGATTATTTGAGCCGAAACCCCATCAATATGTGTGAGATTAGAAAGCCATTAAATTGGGCTCAGATAGCGCAGGCCGCTGACGAGGAAACTCAAAGCTTGTTGCAGAAGGTTAAGGACGGAGACCTAGATGCGTTTCGGTATGTTAAACGTAATGACATCTTGTATTACAAGATGGATGTAGTCGGTGAAGAACCACGTTTTCTATGTTATGTGCCTAAGGGTCACCGTCTTAGCTTACTGCGTGTTTTCCACGATGAGCACCAACACGTTGGTATAGACAAGACAACTGACTTAGTTTTGAAACATTTCTGGTTCCCGAAATTGAGACAGTTTGTGCGAAAGTACATACAACATTGCGTTGTATGTCTTTCTCATAAAAAGATACCGCGTCAGCCTTTACAACCCATAGAATCGTGGAACAAGCCAGGTCTACCGTTTGATGTTATACACAGTGATGTTTTAGGGCCACTTCCGGTCTCTAACGGTTTTAAGTATGTCGTTTTGATTGTAGATGCGTTTACGAAATATTGTCTTCTTTACCCAATATGTAAACAAGATGCGGTAGAGTTGATAAAGACTTTCCAAAACGCGATTTCCCTTTTTGGATGCCCTAGATTAATAGTTAGTGATCGTGGTCGCATGTATGAAAGTAGATCTTTTGTTAATTGGATCAAAGAATTGGGTTGTGAGATACATTTTATCACGCCCGAAATGCATCAGAGCAATGGGCAAGTTGAGCGGTATTGTCGTACTGTAATGAATATGATACGTGTAGAGTCAAATTTCCGACAAGAAAGTTGGTCAGACATTTTGTGGAAAGTACAACTCACTTTAAATATTACTACGCAAAAATCAACTAAATGTTCTCCTTTGCAGTTGTTAGTTGGCCGCGACGGTACAACGCCCGTTATACTGTCCCTGGTACGCGATGTGGCTCTGGAAGCGACAAGTCCAAATCGCGAATCACTGCGCGAGCTAGCCCGGCAACGCGCTTCAGACTTGCTAGAGGAAAACCGTTCTCAGCAAGATGCTCGTGTTAATGAGCGGCGCAAAGCACCACGTGTATTCAATAAGAATGACTTTGTATTCGTTCGAAAAACGAGTCAGTCTACGGGCAAGTTGGACTCTGGCATGCGCGGCCCATACGTGGTCACGCAAGTGTTGCCACATGGACGCTATGAGCTCAAATTGATCTCTGGCTCCTATGGAAAAACCACGCAAGCCGCTGCAGAATACATTACGCTATGGCGCGGGGAATGGACCCCCGATGTGTGCACCGCATTTTTTGAGAGTCAGTATAATTCTGTACCCTTCTAAAATACTTTTAGCTTGGTTGTATGTTTTGCATCCTGAGGGCTCTGCACTTGTATATCGAGTACCCTGAGGGCTCTACTCATGTTGTGTCGCACCCTGAGGGCTCTGCGAAAGTAAAGGACTGATACTCCTTTGTAGTAAATATCGAGCACCCTGAGGGCTCTGCTTTAAGGACATACCGCGGTCACTGTCGCGCACCCTGAGGGCTCTGCGAAATAAAAAGGATTGCATGAATTGCTTCCTTTTAGAAACAAGGGCATCCTGAGGGCACTGCCAAATTTTGTTTGTAATCTCAAGAATAAACTGAGATTACATCAATTTCTTTCTGGACATTCCTGAGGGCTCTGTCATAAGTTTCGAAAGTAATCGAGTTGCTCTATTACTTTCGGCTTCCTTACTACCATGAAGTTAATGCAAACAATGTGAACTTTCAGATGATGAAGACGAGGAAGTTGGAGATTCTGCTCCGAATCAATCATGTGGTGGCGAACGTGAAGTGGTTGAAGTAGATGTACATGTTCCTGCATCACCACCTCACGGAAATGAAGATCTGCAGCAGCACTCACTTCTCCGCACTCATGATTCCGCGGGCGAGGACGCACCGCCGTCAGGAGAGGCCGAATTAGGATAAAAATCCTTACTTATGGGCGGAGCCTGCCGACGTCACAGCCGAGTAGTGGAGAGCGAGCGTGGTGGGACGTGCGCCGCGTAAAAGGACGTGCGCGTCAGTTGGGAGCCCCTTTTCGCTTCGACTCCAGAGACGGACGGACGTTGTATTATCGCGTGTTAAATTTCTTATTTAGTATTTAAGAACCTCTTTTGTTATTTGCTGTGAATTCTATTGTTCGCGAAACTTTTTGTTATTTTTTTTAATAAATTATTTTTGAGATTTATTAGTATATAGTAACCCATTTTTTTAAAAATCAGTGGTACTTTTATTTAACTTTTAATTGTTTTAGGTAATTAACCACTGCTTAGCTTTCTCGGCACCTACCGATATATAATTAGTAAAAATGAGTAACATATGCTTTCAAAACGGTGAAAGAAAACATCTTAGGACCAAAAATTCGAAGACATGTGACATCTACCAATCGGCATTGGGCCCGCGTGGTGGATGACGGTGCACTCCCTCTCACAGAGAGGAGGCCTGTGTCCCAGCAGTGGGAACATTATAGGCTGATTATGTTGAGTAACATATTAAATAACATTACCTGCTTATTTTTCATATCATCAATGCATATTAAATATGCGAAAAACGCTTATGGTGGAAATTCTTTTTGAAGTCATGCGTGTGTGTGTGGCATTTTGGTTTTGCGGTTTATTAAATTTTTAACTGTATAAATTAGGATACCAACGGTAGCCTAGCTAATCCTTAATGGGTCTTGTATATCAAAATATGTTGGGGGGCCTTTTTGCCTGATTACGGCGAAGCTCAAAAGGAGAGTCTTGTTTTTTATTAAAGCCGCTTATACTCGCAAAATGTGGGTACTATAGGTTCACTTCTGCCTAACCCTCCGGGGAATACAGGTGTGAGGTTATGGGTTATGTGCCTCTTATCATTAAGAATTTGAGACTTGGGACAATATTTTACGAATTTTTGCTCATACACGTGGGGCCTTTGTAGCTTGGCGGGCCCGTATCGTTGATACGTCTTATAAGGCGGTAGCTACGCCCCAGGTTACCAACCCTTCATTCCAAGTATCCGATCAGTAAACACACATCTATTTTGAGAAGTAAACATAACATACCATTTTCAGGGAGCATTAGTAAGCTGATATATGTAACATATAGATACATAGTTGTGCGGTGTCTGTTAATGTTACATGTACAATGTGACTATCGTAGTTTATGTGGTCGGGTTCCGGACAGGGAATATATCCCTAAATGCATCTAAACCTACATTATAGGGATACATTTTATGAGCGAAGCTTTGCGCCAATATAAGGCCCACGCCGCACTTGCTGCTTTTGAGGCAAATTTGGTACTTATAAAAGTTAGGGTTGATTTATAATGTAAGATACTTTTTGTTGTAACGCTATAAATCAATCCAGTTTGACAGGTGTCCTATGTTACAGAGATGTACATTAGCTTCGACATTCGAATTCTTGCATTTTTGCTCTTTATATGTTACAATACTTCAGCACACACACACACATTCACAAACTTTATTAATGTGATGAAACATTAATAAAGTTTGTGACATTCACAAACTTTCGTGTGTGTGTTTGTATGTTTGTTACTTCTTCAAGCTCAAACGGCTGGACCAATTTTGATAAAATTTTGTATGGAGATAGCTGACACCCTAGATTAACACATATGTTACTTTTATCCCGATATACTCACGGGATCGACATTTACGCGAGTGAAACCGTGGGGCGCAGCTAGTAAGTAAATAAATACATAGGTACTGTAGAGATTATAGCCTATTTGGTGCAACCTTTGCGAGTCCGTTATAAAGACATACATGGCACAAATACGAGACAAACTTTAATTTATATAAAGAATAAAATGAAAAGCAGAAGGCGTTAGATTTAGCTGACAAGCCAAGAGACAAGGGTACAATGTAAAACGTAAAACCATTCTCTAGGAATAATTAGGTATTGAAGCAATTTGACAAACTGCCGGTCGATTCTGTAAAAATCTCACCGTGAAAACTTAGGTGAAGTGGGTTTGTTTTTGCTAGGAATTGACACTATTGACAGCTCACTCCACGCTCACTTCACCTAAGGTTTCACGGTGAGATGGTTACAGAATCGCACTGCTGTGGTTTAATTTACTCGTCCCGGTAGGTACTGACAGCTTGTAAAGCTCTCACAGTAGGTACCTACGGTGTCAATAGTGGTCAATTGTTTCTCTGATACAACAAGGGACTTGAGGATTCCAAAAAACGTAAGTATTACACATTTTATTCGAAATATAATTTCTTTAAGCGTCATGTTTCTATACTGAAATTTTGATGTATGTTGATAAAGTATATTTGTAATATACTCTAACCTTTATACACGATATCATTTATACCATATGTTTTCGAACGGTTACGTGTCGGTACGTGTGACATGAATTATTAAAACATTCTCCCACACTTTTTGCGAAGTACTGGATTGTATTTTAGGTACGTCCCACTTCTGGTTGGTAAGTGATCGAATATTGAATGCAATAGGTCCCGAACCGATACAATTAGAGCATGACTTGCTTTATTATACCTGCGTAAAACGAAAATCATAATAGAAAACGAGGAAAAAATACGAAATTAAGAGAAAGCAGTTAACAGCTACCGTGTTTGGGAGGCAAATATTTTTATAAAAATTATAGATCATAATAAGTATTATAATATTTTCATTTCAAATAACCTGAACCTTCAGATTTGTTCATAAATCGTTAACACAGCAAATTTATTCCACTCTCCTCCCCTGGGTCCTCTTCATTATGTCAGTAATGACTTGAAAGGTTTTACACCGTTCAGTTTTGTAATACAATCGAATCACGTTTTATCGATCCATGTTCCCAAGGCGAGCACAAATAGAAATAATCGCAGCCACCTTACCCCATGATGAATAGTCACGATCCGTCATAGCCCTTACACCAGCTTATAAATGAAGACAATTTCTATTAAACTGATTTATCTGTAAACTCGACCCATCGAACACGAAACCGAACCTTTGAAACAACAGATGTGTTTTTAGAAGTTTTAGTTTGAAATAAGAAATATCGAATATAAAATATAGGCAAGTATTTATTGTTTTTCGTACCTGAAAACTTCTATTTGCTAAAACTCAGGCAAAATGTACAGCAGGATTATGGTGCTAAATAAAAATACGACACACACAACGAATATTAAAAGAGTTATAGTTTCCGGATAAAGGATCGGGCACTTTGTTGGCACTGAAATGAATGGCATACGCAAAAATTTAGGACACAGATGTAGAATATGCTCAAACCACTTGTTTCCGTTTTTTCCCATGGGAATGGTAGGGCGTTGTTTAATCGTGTAAAAACATACCCTATTATTTATAACCTGTGGCTGACCGCCCTCGTTTCCAAATACCTACACGCGGAGTTTGTTGCGAATTACGATATTTCATTTGTTTCATACCCCGTCCATGATTGGACCATTAATTAAGGACATCGACGTAAAATTATATTTTTGTGTCCTCTCCTTTTGTTTGTCGTGCCAAATTTATCAACGGTGCTTCAATTGATCAGAGGGTAACAATTTAATAGCAATCAATTATGAAAACGAAAATGCCCGAACGAAATATGTATATAATGCGTTCAAAAGTACGTTCAATAATACCTACCTATGTTTAATTTCGTTAGAAAGGGCCAAATGGCAAAATGTTTGAAGGTAAAAGTTTTGTGTTGGGGTTTTTAGGTTGGTAACTTTAGTGTAACTGGAGAAATAGATGCTTTATTTATGGTGGATCAAGAGCAATATTTTCTATTCTAAATGTTAACCTGGCTATATAAAATGCAACCACGTTTTGGCTACGAAAACAACTTTGGTCTGAATTTTATTGAAGGGGATTTTACTCTTAGGTATATTAAAATAACCTACTTACTACGGAACTGGTAAGTACCAGGATCTACAGCATAATGTGTATGTACAAGTTGTATTCATAAATTAAAACTTTGTCAACTCTGTCCCAAATGTTGGCGACGCATCAACGAACCTCAAGGCTCCTTCAAACAGGCGCGACAGGCGATAAAATCGCACGCGATACAAAGGCACCACAAGTCGCGCAACGAGCGGTGCCTTTGTCGCGCGCCATTCGCGTCGCGCGTCGCGCCTGTTTGTAGGAGCCTTCATTCGTATTATATCTACTTAGGTGCCTTTAGGTAGCGGTAACCAAATTCAATCATTTGGGCGTTGCCTTGTCTGCCAACTTATTACTTACGTAAAAACTATATCTATAAATAACGATCTACTTATAAGTACATGTTGTAAGTAATTAAATAGGTGCGCCAAATTAAAACATCTAATTCAAAGTGATATAAAGAAAACATGCGCGTAGCAAGCGATTTGGCAACGTCATCGCGCGCCCTTTTTTTCGTAGTAACGGTTAAAATTTGGTAAATACCGCTAGTTCAACGGGTTGCCAATTTGCTTCATGTTGTGAGAACTTTGCGATGAATAACTTACTTATCCGGCGCGCGCGTTAAAATTGATATTTTAATTTTCTTTTGTTTTTATAAATTATTCTTATTATTAATTAATTAATTAATTATTATTAATTATTGTTATTATTAGGTTTTTTCATTAGAAAAAACCTTTTTTTTCTGGAACGTCTATAATTCTTGTCTTCTTAAAGGCAATAACTTAGTTTGCACTACCTAAGACGATAATTACACGGTTTTTTTTGTAGAATGTATTTGATAATGATTATGTAGCGATTACTGCATCTCCTATTTCGATTTGGCGCAAGTTTTCAATTTCATTCTGTATATTAGTTTCATCGAACGAAAATTAACAATTTCCAGTGAATAATGGTACCCAATTAGTTAGTAGCGATAGTGTGGCAAATTGGAAGTCTGTCAGGACCGCCTTCTCACAACATCTTCGCAGAACTGTTGAAACCAACTTCGCTCGTAATGACTTATTATTAAGCAGCAATATTAACTTTCTGTCAAAGTTTAGTACATTTGATTAAAATATATCCATGTATTAGCGTTGATTTCAGCAAAACACTCAGCAAAATTAACTGTCAATGCTACGTATAACACAATATCGTCGACTTTTACGAAAAGAAGGAAATTAAAAGCGCCAATTGGAAGACTAATGGAGTAGACGCATTAACGTATTGAGTTGTAGGCTTTACAGTAACACAAGCACCCATTGATATTAATGAACTTTTACAGTACAGACAAGGAGAAAAAGTAAAAGAAAAATCTCCACATCGAGGTTTTATGGTTTGGAAATTAAATGAAAAGCACCTACAAGATCACGATATGCCGTGTATGTCAAGGGCTCAGGAGACTTGCGATTGTGAATACTTGTTTATTTCTACAGGGGTCAATATTATCTGTAAGGCTTTTACACCTAGTCATACAATAAAGTTGTATCTAGAACGAGATTACGCGTCGAACATTCGTGTATAAGTACTGCTAAATATTAGGACCATTGTACAGACGCCAGCACATCAACCTACTACAATCTATTTCTTTAACAGATTTTCAACTATATCGCTAAAGCATAAGGTTCAAAATTGATTGGGAAAATTTGACAGTTTCGGGTACCTTGATGTGCTGGCGTCTGTACCTAAAGCGAGAATCGTTGTAAGACTGTCATGTTGCTCGTAGTTCCATTAGTTGAATTTCTCTTTTTACGTCTGATCCGTTGTTTCGTTAGACGTAGGTTCGAAATTTGCATAGTGTGTTGGTAAGTGGAATGTAAAATAATTTTATGCGTTTTCGGCAGAGCTTAGTTGCCGTGTCGTTATCAGGTAATGTATTACAGATTGATTTAACGGGGGTGTTCTGCTGACACCTTAAATTGCGTTCTAATACCTTCCAACCCTTCCCTGAAACCTGCGGTGTATCTGTTGAATATCTAATAAGTACACAAATCATAGCATCATTTTGGGTCATTTGACGGCGCCAGTAATACCTATGTCCTCAGGTAGGTAGCCTACCTAAGATCATAAATGTATGTATGTAAATGATATTATATTTATTCGCTGCTTCCTGTGTCTCGGGCAAGTACCTATTAAATTATGCTTTCCATGACTGGAAATATAACAAAAGTTTCTTTATTCTTTATGTTCCTAATTAAAGTCACTTGTTGGTTTCTCGCATTAGGGTTGTACGATGCATGCTAATGTGCTGTAATGAGCATGCAGGTAAGCATTTCCTTTTGACAAGGCCGATTCCACCCCTGCGTGTAATGAACTGGAAATACAGAGATAAAAGTTATGTACGAGCACCATAATTATTATTTTCATTTGTACTACGAAAACGGTGGTTTTAAAACGTGGAAAATTTTTGTAGTCCTTTGGATGTTATTAATACTGAAAGAAATACTCGGCTTTACAGCTTTTTTTTTCTATAGTATATTTTTTAATCACAAAATTCCTGCCGTGCCTGCGAATGAAAAGCACATACCTACTTAATGAAAATTCGTCTACGTTGTAGATACATTTATATTTTTGATATTAATTACTAACCAACTTCATGCTTCAGGCTCAGGGGTGTCTCAAAAGAGTTCCCACGAGTTGGCAACGATACACACATAATTATGCAAAGTTATATCAGCTGTTTACCTGTAGTTGGATACCTTCACTAAAGTAGTAATCTATTATATAATAATTCGAGACTACAAAAAAAAATTAGGTTACCACAGAACCTCCTTTTATATTCAGATCGAAATGCAATTGCTACTGGCCACCTGTTGTTAATTTAATCAAGAAATGCCATTAGAGTAGGTATTCATTTTACGTTTTACTTTTTCAGTAATGGCTTTCATTTATTTTTTTACCGCTATGTGTCTCTTTGTTCCAATTTCATTTATCGTATCAAAGAACTGTGAAAAAATAACAATAGTGGATAATTTATAATTTAATTCATAATTACTTATTTTACAGGATCAATAATTCAGCGAGAACAATATTTAATTCCTACCATTGAAGTATAATTTTTACAGAGCTTAGTAAAATTATAAGTGTGTTCATCAGAAGGTATTGTATTTTTTATTAATGGGAAGTCTATTTTCTTAAAAGAGTCGAGTCGGTGACGACTTATAGCTGACTAGCTAATTCTATTACTTTGATTAAAGTACTTAGTAAGTTCTTGCGATGAACAGTCGTCAATACAAGAGAAGAAATAAAAAAAAGTAATAAAAAAAAAATAAAAACCCGACTGCGGAAAAAAACTTAAGTTAAAAATAAAAAAAAAACTGAAAATTTGAAAACCATTTTATATAAAATAAAAGTTGGAAGCAGGCGGGACCCATTCAAATTTGAAAATATAATAAAAATGATATGGGTCCCACCTGCTTCCAACTCCCACACACCAGCTTTATATGGCATGCAAGGTGCTAACAGTTCGACAACTTTTTGTTCCAAGTATAGTTTTACTGCAGCACATTGAACTAGATTTTAAACCAGTACCTTCAGACAAGAGAAGAAAGGATCTGGTTTGCACGAACCCTCGGATGAAACATCTCAAAAAGATTCTATTTATTTCTAGAACCTTTCTTATATAATAAATTTAACAAATTCCTTAAGATATATAATGTAAGTTATAATATGTGTAGTATAATGTTATTCGGTTATTTCGCAAAACTAAATTACTCGGACACGGAAAAACTACTAGAGGTGCTGAACTAAACTAGCTGATTTACCTGTAATTACCTAAATTAATATTATTTCACAATCATTTTAGTTATAGATATAAATACATCCCATAAACCTAGTTTATAGTAAGGTTGCGCAAAATATTCCTTGAGTGTCCTATTTAACAAATGCTTTCGTAGGGAGTTGGCCTGAAACACAGGTTTAAGTAAACATAGATCAGGCAACGCACTACATTACCTTCAGAGTTCTATATTTTTGACTGTAATCTCATATTTCTCATAGCATAGTCTATATCCAGATTATTATAATCCTATTATAGGCAGGCCTAGATTAATATATACTACTGAATCAAACGAGTATGCACACTTTTTGTAAACTAATTATTTCATTTTTTTAAAATTTAATTTAAAATGGACTTGTTTTTAGTTTTTCATTTTTTTTACCTTAAGATTTTTACCGTAGTCGGGTTTTTATTTTTTTAATTACTTCTGTTTTATTTCCAGGATTTCGCAGACGATTTAGTTCTTGGTTCGTGTTTTTTACGATTTGTCACTTCGAATTACTTTTAACAAACTCTTTATTTTTATACCCCATTTGATAGGTTTTGAAAAAAATATTTTGAAGACCTAATATATGGTGCCAAAACTCGACCATTTAATTTTTTTTTTCAATTTGATATGTGTCACTCTCACAATTAAGACGAATCTATCAAGCTGAAATCTATTAAGTAAAATATTAACAAATGCAATGCAACTATTCCATCAGTATTTTCTTATGACGTTGTCACGTTCAACTATCGTCAGTAAACCGACTTTACAGACAACCGATTTTTTGTACCTCAAAACTTCTATTTGCTGAAACTCAGGTAAAATGTAAAGACTGACATGATTATAGTGCTATTTTTCCGGGAATATGATCGAGATATAATGGGGAAGGAATCGATCCCTTTGTTGGCACTGACAAGAATTTACGACACAGATGTACAGACGCCAGCACATCAAGCTACCCGAAACTGTCAGATTTTCTCAATCAACTTTGAACCTTATGCTGCAGCGATAAAGTTGAAAATCTTTTAAAGAAATTGGCAGAATGTAGTAGCTTGATGTGCTGGCGTCTGTAAATTCATAGAATAAGCTCAAACTCATTTTACTCACAACTTCTTTTGGGCACTATTCTTAGAGGGAAAAAAATTAGGTTACCGTAATAAAATACCCGTGAAAGGAAGCTATTCGTTTTCCGTTTTGTAGGACGTTATTTAATCGTGTAAAACCTTACTCTTATTTATAATCTGTCCCTTGTGCCGTTTTCGACTACCCGCGGAGTTTTAGATATTACATTTGTCTCATACCCTGTACAGGATTGGGCCATTAATTAAGTTACATTGTTTTTTATTTATAATTTATTTATGTGTCCTCTCCCTCTTTTGTTTTTTCTGCCAAGTTAATTTGTCAACGGTGCTGCAATTGATCTGAGGGTAATAAATTAATAGCAATCGATTAAAACGCCTGAACGAAATTTTTGCGTTCAAAAGTAAATTCATCAATGCCTACCTATGTTTAATTTCGTTGCCAAATTGCAAAATGTTTTTAAGGTAAAAGGTTAGTTTGGGATTTCTACGTTGGTAACTCTAGTGTAGTGTAACTAGAAAAATAAATGCTCTATTTACGGTGGGTCAAGAGCAATATTTTCTAATGTTAACGTTTAACCTGGATAAGATACTTATGAATGAATAAGCAGAATAAAACTAAGCATTACGACTTAGCTTAAAAGTCAGTACTTTCGGAGTTATAGGTACTGCCATAAAAGTGATCCCAATCTAAGCAATTAATGAGACTATTTTGATGAGTTTACTTCATTATAAGATACAGATGTCATTACCCTGTACGCAAAATACGCGCATTGACGTGGAGTTGCGGACACCAACCCGTATTACCTATTACCTAATGTTTAGCCTGGCTGTATAAAATGTAATCTCGTTTTGGTTTCAAAAACAACTTTGGTCTGAAATTTATTGAAAGGGATTTTAGTGTTAGGTATATTAAAACAACATACTATGGAACTGGTAAGCATACCCCACAGCATACCTACCGCATAATATGTATGTACAGACACCAGCACATCAAGCTACCCGAAACTGTCAAATTTTCCCAATCAACCTTGAACCTTCCTTCAATAAATTTGACAGATTATAATAGCTTGATGTGCTGGCGTCTGTACAGGTTGTTACTTGTTGTATTCATAAATTAAAACTTTGTCAATTCTGTCCCAAATGTTGACGATGCATCAACGAAGCCCATTAGTGCAGCGTAGCGGTAACCAATTTCATTTAGTTGCCTTGATTGCCAACCTATTACTTACGTAAACACGTATCTTTTTATATACATACATATATTAGTTTCATCGAACACCGAATTAACAATTTACAATGAATTTCCTATTTAATGGTAGGTACTGTAGAGAATATCTGTGTAGCTCTACCTCTAGCAGTACAGGCTGGTTATAATTGCCGGTGTGTTCCATTCGAACGTTCAAGCAAGTGTCAAATATTTTAATAAGGTAGTATTGTTTTAGGTAGAAAGTGCTAGGAATAACATGATAATGTAAAGTCGTGAATATATTTTATACAAGTCAAAGTTCTTTCAATTATATCGTGAAGCTCCTATCTGGACCCCCCACAGTACCCAATTAGTTAGTAGCGATAGTGTGGCAAATTAGGAAACTGTCAGGACCGTCTTCTCACAGCCATCTTCGCAGAACTGTTGCAAACTAACTTCGCTTGTATGACTTACTAATAAGCATAAAGCAGTTAGACCCGCTTGCTGTCAAAGTTTAGTAGGTACATTTGATTAAAATATCTCTATGTGTTAGCGTTGATTTCAGCAAAGCACTTAGCTAAATTAACTGTCAATCTATTACACAATATCATCGGCTTTCACGACATATTTGTTTATAGGAGGAAATTAAAAGCGCCAATTGGAAGACTAATGGAGTAGACGCATTAACGTATTGAGTTGTTGGCTTTACAGTAACACAAGCACCCATTGATATTAATGAACTTTTACAGTACAGACAAGGAGAAAAAGTAAAAGAAAAATCTCCACGTCGGGTTTTTTATGGTCGGGAAATTAAATGAAAAGCACCTACAAGATTACGATATGCCGTGTACCTATAGTCAGGGATTCAGGAGACTTGCGATAGTGAACACAAAAAGGGGTTGCCAAAAATACCCTTTTTTATTTCTACAGGGGTCGGTGTTATCTGTATCTACACTCGAGAGCAATGAATTAGGCTCACATAAAGATATCTAAATGTCTCGGAAACTAAGAATGCTAGCTTAATGAAATAAATTGTGTATAATAGACAGTCAAATGTTCCTTAAATGAAAGTAATTAAGGACAATGGGTAATGCTGGGCCCACCTCTCAATAGAAATACCTATGATATAATAATAATAATGTTTATTGTGTCCAAAAGTTATACAAAACAATTTGGGTTTAGAGTCTTCATTTAAGCAGATAATGCCTGTATTAGAGGACTCCGCTCCTTCACAACAGTAGGAACTTACTTAAAAGACAATAAAAACTCATTACTGTCGCATTCAATGGTGCGCGCAATCTCAAAATTATCTATATCAGTAACTGTTTGAAACGTATCACTCATTTAGTTGGAATTATAATAGAATGAATGTCATTACATGGAGCAAATACCTTAAAGTTATGGTAAATTGTTGTACTCTCATAATGAATGGTTATAAGAAAAGATAATGTAGAATTTATATAGTAACGAACGATTGCTCTTTTTATATTACTAATGTACCATAATACACAACACAGTGTGAGGTATATGAAAATAGCGACTGAATGTATTGTAAGTGTAAGTGTAAGAATGTGTATATGTATAAATGAGTGTTGTTTGGTGATGTGAAGTATTAATAAGTCTATGAGAAATAAGATTGTTTTGGTTAAATGATTGTTGTGTAAGTGTATAATACACATATAGTGGCATAAATACCAGAGGCAACATGTATGCAGTCATTTCTGCAGAGTCAGACTGTGAATCTGGTCTTCACTTTTAATAACAGTAGGCGGAGATTATTCGTCCAACAGTATTTATAGGCGCCTTATTTTACTAAGTCTCGGGCGAGGAAATGTAGGCGAGATCCTTTTGTTGTTAAATGCTCCGTAATAAATATGGGGGTATCTTCCTGCGAAATAAGATACTCATGAATGAATGAGCACAATAAAACTTAGTTTTACGACTTAGCTTAAAAGTCAGTACTTTCGGAGTTATACTGCCATAAAAGTGATCCCAATCCAAGCAATTAATGAGACTAATTTGATGAGTTTACTTCATTATAAGATACACATGTCAAGTCATTACCCAGACTCAAACCGGACGGCATGGTTGGCGCAGTGCTTAAGTGATTGCTGCGCTGCGTGTCACGGGTTCGATTCCCGTACGGTACAAATATTTGTATGACCTACAAGTAGATGTTCCCGGTCGGGCTGTTTGTGTGTGTGAGTATAAATGTTTGTAAATGCACCCACAATATAGGAGAAATTCCTAGTGAGGGGCAAAGTATCAAAAAATAAAAACCGTATCGTGTATAGTCATTAATATATTAATTGATCGAAACCAAGTTGGAAGAAATGCGATAACACAATATTATTACTATTATACCTCATAAATATCCATAAAGAATATCTTAGACTAAGGCGACTTTAAGACGTCGTCTGCCACCGACTTCCGAAATTAAAGTTATTTCATAATTTTGAGTTCATTTCTTTTTGAAGTCGGTTTAATTTTTTTTAAATACTTTTTTTACGTCTGATCCGTCGCGTCGTTTCGTTAAACGTAGGTTCGAAATTTTCATAGAGTGTTGGTAATTAGAATGTACAATGATTTTATGCGTAGTTTGCAGCAAGGCTGGTCCTGCTCCACAACCACAACTAATTGATTAATACTTGAAGATTCTGTTGGAGCTGCTGAAGATTGTAAGACTATCTTTGCATTGTATAAACTCAATTTCCTTTGTATTGTATAATTGCATAGCACAGATGTGAGTTCTATGTATATACTATACACTATGTACCATTTACCGGGTAATGTGTCTTTCATTGACTTGAATGTGCCCTGGCGGCTGATAGTATGTCATGCTCACACAAATGTCTCGCTGACGGTGGCGTGTGTGTTGGATCATTTAGCTCCCTTCAAAATGGTTGAGCTGAATGGTGCCGATCTATGCGTCATGTTCGTGAACGGGCGCCGTCAGTTGGGGCTGGTCATCACTTAGCTGCCTCGGCATATTTTTAATTATTTTAATATTGAATTGTTGTTTTCTTACTATTTGCTGTACTCTGGACACTTTTAACGCGTACGTCTTTTTTACATCGTTCTCACATATAATTATAAATTCACATTATTGATGTAACTAATATTTTTGTAAAACTATAATTTAAAAGAGTGTCCATGGAGTTTCTTGCCCGTTCTTCTCCATAGGTAACTACGCTTTGGAATGGGCAACTAGCTTCATATTTTCTGACTGACCGACTTTTTGACAATTCAAAAGTGCCTGTAAATGGTTTAATTGAAATAAATGTTTTGAGTTTTGAGTTTTTGAGTTTTGAGCTTAGTTGTCATTTCGTCATCAGGTTATGTATTAAAGATTGCTTTAACGGGGGTGCTCTGCTGAAGCGTTAAATCGTGTTCCCTGAAACTTGCGGTGTATCTATTGAATATCTAATGATAATACGATAGTAAGTACCTACACAAATCATATCCTCATTTTGTGTCATTTGACGGCGCCAGTAATATGTCCTCGTGTAGGTAGCTACCTACCTTCATAATGTATTATGTAACTGATACTTATTATGTTTGTCCACTTATTCGTTTGTCCCGGGTAAGTACCTTTTAACCGACTTAAAAAAAGGAGGTTATCAATCCGACACGTATCTATGTAATATTATTGAAACTGCATATTCACATATGACAATCTATTAGGGCTTCCAAACAAATATACAAAATTGTATAGATGTATGTATGTTTCTCCACGAATTTTTCCGCAATTATTAATCGGATCGTGACCATTTTTTTATTGGCTTTCATTTACTTCAACTTAGGGAACAGTGCAAGTTTCATCAAAATCGATTCAGTAAATTTCAAGATATGGACTAATACGTGTAAGTGTGACGGCCTGGCTTATTGATACGAGCTACGGGTGTAGTGTCAAAGGGAAAACATCTCAAAACCTTCGTCAAATTCTAGTTCAATATTTACAACAAAACTATTACCTACTTATTACAAACAAATATTCCAGTTTTTACTTAAAACTAAAACATACGAAATAAAAAGTAATAAAAAAAAATAGACTTCCAAAAGAAATTACTTAACTCAAAATTATGAAATAACTTTAATTTCGGAAGTCGGTAGCAAAAAACTAATATACAGAGCCCAAGACACCGACTTCAGAAATTAAAGTTATTTCATAATTTTCAGTTAAGTAATTTTTTTTTAAGTCGATTTAATTTTACATTATGCTTTCCATGACTGGAAATATAACAAAAGTCTCTTTATTCTGTATCTAATCAAAATCACGTGTTTGTTTTCCCACATTCGGATTGTAGGATGCATGATAATGTAATGTAATGAGCACGCAGGCACAGTATAAAGACATACAGTACGAGGTCTTCATACAAACGGACGAAACGCGAGCTATACCTACGCGCCTCGACCACGGCATGAGCTCAGCATGCAGACAGTCGCGACTGTGCTGCAGTGACGAACGGACGGTGTGTTGTTTTTTTTAACAATAACCGCGCGATTTTTGCACTAAAAATAAGTTCAAGTACATATTTAATATGACGAGTAGGCTATATTGTGCTGTTTTTGGTTGCATGAATTCGTCAATAACGCATCCAGAGATAACTTTTTTTAGATTACCTGGAAACTCTGAAAGGTAAGACTATAAAATAATTTTACTTACTTGTAGGTAGGTACATAATGTGTGTATTTTTAATGGATAAGTATTTCATTTTATCTCCCGAAAGAAAGATGTCTGGATTAATAAATGAAGTGAATAGAGTAAAGGAAAGTGATAAACACGAGTGAGGTAGGTAGTTATAGGCGGTTCATGAATCATTAAACGGTAGGTACGCTTGTGTTAAAACCTCGGCGCATGTGTGTTTTGTTAGTTTGTATAATTCAAAGTAAAGACGTGGTTTTTATTATTAATAATAGTTGTTTATTGTACTGTGTGTATGAATAATACCTACTACAAAAAAATTGGTTGTCTGTAAAGTCGATTTACGGACGATAGTTTAACGTGACAACATCATAACAAAACATTAATGAAATGATTGCATACTTTTATGAATAAAATTAATTATTTTTATTGAATAACTGTTACTGTAATAAGAATAACTGTTTCATGAAATCATCATTCTTTGGACTTACATGGTCTTAGAGAGTTGTGTTGATGACTTTAATGATTATAATTCTGTAATAGTACATTACGATATTAGTGCGTTAAGATGTTATAACCAATACGCACGTATATCGTACGACGTTTTTTAACACATTTGCGAGGAAACAGAAAAAAAAACATTTCACAATACAAGTACAAAGAAAAGAAAATTTGAGAAAAATGGCGCGAGGATTATTTTCTGCCGTGGCTGCGTGAAAATGTTCGCAAAGACACTAGAGCATGCAGCCAAGTTTTTAAATTACCGAATAAACTGTTTTTTTAATTTTAAATAAAATCAATCTGTGAATGCACACTTGCTTTCCCGCCATTTTAACAGCGCGCTAGCGCTGCCTACTGACTGGCGCCGCGCGGCGATTAGTTCGAAATTTGAATAGCAACAGCGCGCTGCTGCTCACTAGCTGGAGTCGTGCGGCGGCGATCAAAACAACACGCATTTTTATTAAACACTTCCTATTCAATTCACAAAGTATTTTATTTGTTTATATAAAATTATTTATGTACACACAGTAAAATACAATAACAAAACTAAATGGAAACACAAAGTAGGCAAATGTAATTAAAATACTGGAGGCGGGCAGCCCTATCGCATGTTTACGTACCGCGCGGCTGTAGGCATTTACATCAAGGTTACGGCCGAGTAACAATACTGTATTTCTTTATTCTGTGACGCAGGTGAGCATTTCCTTTTGACAAGGCCGATTCCACCCCTGCGTGTAATAATCTGAAAATACAGAGATAAAAAGTTATGTACAACCATCATAATTATTATTTTTATTTTAACTACGAAAAAAGTGATTTTAAAACACAAAAAAAAATAGGTACCTAAAAAAACTTTTTCAGTTAAACGGTTTTATGTTAAACATACATTGCAATGTTTAAGATAAATGTACTAAAAACCAAAAAATAATAAAATAGATACAGTCGTGGGAATTATAAACATATGCATAGACTAGACTAAAATAAAACCGTGGGGCACGTCAATTGTCTACATTTTAATCAACGATTGTAGACAATTGACGTGCCCCACGGTTTTATTTTAGTCTAGTCTATGCATATGTTTTAAATAATTCCCACGACTGTATCTATTTTATTATTTTTTGGTTTTTAGTACATTTATCTTAAACATTGCAATGTATGTTTAACATAAAACCGTTTAACTGAAAAAGTTTTTTTACCTATTTTTTTATTTTCTAGTTTTTAGTTTTTATTTCGCATTCTGTTTAATTCATTTAGTGCTTGAAAAAAAATTGTTATCAGCCATTTGGTAGCGGCGGCCATCTTAGATTTCAATTTTGCATAGTAAATTGTATTCTACTTGTTGAGACCTTTCATTTGATACCCATGTTGATGGGATTGATAAAACCTAAGTTATCCGCCATTTTGTAGAGGCCGCCATCTTGGATTTTAATTTTATATAGTACATTGTATTATACTGGTTGAGCACTTTCATTTGATACCCATATTGATGGGATCGATAAAACCTACGTTATCCGCCATTTTGTAGCGGCCGCCATCTTGTATTTCAATTTTTTATAGTATATTGTATTCTGCTTGTTGAGCCCTTTCATTTGATACCCATATTGATGGGATTGATAAAACCTACGTTATCCGCCATTTTGTAGCGGCTGCCATCTTGGATTTCAATTTTTTATAGTATATTGTATTCTGCTTGTTGAGCCCTTTCATTTGATACCCATATTGATGGGATTAATAAAACATAAATTATCCGCCATTTTGTAGCGGCGGCCATCTTGAATTTATAATGATAATGAATAAACATAATTGTATTGTCACCAAAATCCAAAGTGTATACAAAATTTCAGATTAATCGGTTGACAGGAAGAGGGTGAAATTTGAATTACTAAATATGACCCAAGAATAAATAAAAAAAAACAAACGGGGTGAGCTAAATAAAACCGTTTAAAAATATACTGCTGTAGTCCTTTGTCTGTTATTAACATTGACACAAATACTCGACTTTACTACAGTTTTATATTTTGCAATCACAGCATTCCAACCGTGGCTGCGAATGGTACCTAGTTACATACTTAATGAAAATTTATCACATAGCTACATTTATATTTTTGATTTTAGTTACTGACCAACTTCATGCTTCACGGATGCCCCAAAAGAGTTCCCACAAGGTGGCAACGATACACACTTATGCAAAGTTAGTTCAGCCGTTAACCTGTTGCTGGTTAATCTAAAGAAAATCGTTACCTTCGCTAGGAGACGATACAAAACATTTTGTGACCTAAAGAATATAAGAACCTCGTTTTATATTCAGATCGAAATGCTACTGGCCACCTGCATTTAAAATAATCAAGAAATGCCATTAGAGTTTTCTTTTTATGTTTTACTTTTTCAATATAATAAATGGCTTTCAATTACATTTTTACCAATAGGTGCCAGCTTTAATTTTTACTTTTAATAATTTAACCTCTTTGTTACAATTTAATTTATCGTACCAAAGAACGATGAAAAAAATTCTTTATTGTAATCATTTATTGCACTGGAATTAATTCACCGGGAACAATATTTTGTTTCTACCATTGAAGTCTTCGATCAATAATAGTTATTGATCGAAGATTGAAGTATAATTTTTACAGTGCTTAGTAATTTAAGCGTATTCATCAGAAGGTATTTTATTTTATGTTGATGGGAAGTCTATTTTTGGCGTCAATACGTCTTTAAAATTGCTTCCATAGTGGGAGACAAGTAAAAAAAATCAATGATAACAAAATCGGGGGATACAGTTTGGTGTTGTAGCTTCATATCTATCATCTCCATCCTAAATTCAATTACACCATTGGATAGCTAAAAGATCAAAATAATTCATTACGCCAAGTGAGGACTTTGAGGCATTGCGTGCGGTGGAGAGGAAAGCGCCGTCATTTTGAGGTCATTTTGCTGCGTATCGAGATTTCCACTAAGCATAACTTTTGACTCAGAAAAGCTACGACGTTCGTTTATGTTTCAATCGTCATCTCTCGTCAAAATCTATCGATTGTATACAAAAAATTAGTGTGAAATAGTGACAGTGAATATAATGTGTTAAAATAAAAAGAAAAATAATTACAAAAATATATAATGTCGGCCTATACGCGTCAAAAAGCCAAATCAAAATACAGAGATTGTATACGGTTGGAAAGGGCTTCTCAAGAGCAATCGAATGGTACCAATAAAACACCATATAAACGAGTCAAGCAGTGCCGGGAACGTAAAATAATGAATGCGGCCGAGCGGATCAAGCCCGTTACATATTAATGTGTTCACGTACAAAACACGGCCGTGTCCATGACACAGCCACACCCCATATTTTTAAAGAGCTCGAGTCTGTTTTAACCTATTGCTGACTAGCTAATCCTTTTACTTTGATTAAAGTAGTAAGTTATTGCGATGAACAATCGTCGACAAAAGAGAAGAGGAAATGATGAATGTATGATACCAAGGTGAATGGATAAGATGGCTGTTAAAAGCTTGTCCTTCTTTCCGGTCGTGTCGCGTGACCGTAACATGAAACGAATGATTGCACAAAGCAAACAAAGCCCCCTATAGTTATTTTTCTGTAAGATTGACATGATATTGTATTAACTTAGATGACACCCCATTATGGTATCGTAGGGGGTATTTTAATAAGTATTCCTTTTGTGCATAAAATGTATTAGCTGACTTTCAGTGCCCAAATAAAGAAAATTAACAAGTACCAACTTTTTTTTTTGAGTATGGGAAATCATCAAATTACCCCTCTCGCTCTGGGTGGACCGGAAGGGTCTGTCAGACTCTTACTGACTAAAAACCACCCCGGTGTTCCATCTCACACCTACGCCGGGGGTCACGGGAACGTACGAGCCTTCCGCAACCCCCGACTGGCGCCGGCCCGCCACTGCGGGCCTCGTCTGGTCAGGGGGGGGAGTGAAGTGATTGACTCCCCCCGCGACGTCTAAAGACGGGCGCGCGTGGAACACTACGCGCCGCCACCTCGGGTCCTGATGTGTGGGGGGCGACCGACGTCCCCGAGTCCGTCGCTCCTGGACCCATTTAGGGGGGCTGGAAGAGGGCGTTGTCCGCCCTTCCGCCGACGCCCGGTGCGCCTGCTGTGGGCCGGTTGAGTGGACGAGATTTCCATCGCCCTTTCCGCAGCCTCCTGCGAGACGACTGTTTCGCAGAAGGAAACCACCACGTCCCAGGACTCTTCGCTGCCGACCATCGACTCGACCACGGCCGGCAGCGACAGGTTGCAGTTCTAACCTAACCTAACCCATTTGGCCTGGATGGCCTGGCTTAGTTACTGCGACCAATTTGACTCGGGCCTGGTTGATCACAGTTCCAACGTAACCTAGATGAACTGCCGAACTATTTACCTAACTGCCCATTCCTACATTTTGCTGGCCATTCATATAATACGCTACTTCAATATTTTTGTACAAACATTGTAGGATTAAATAACCGAACAATTTTCTTTTTATTACTGTCGTTTTAATTAAACAACCGCCGAAAAATGAAAAGACTGCCCGTTTTTTTTTCAACTGACTTTAATTACCTCCCTAATGTATAATAAGCAGGATACAAAGCTCTAAAAAGTTACTTAAGAACATTTTCGAAATGTCTTAGTTAAAAAATGATAACTGGAAATCTCTGTTTCTATGGAAAATTTAAAATCGGTCTAATATGGCTGCAACACTATTTTTCGAAAATGTTCTTAAGTAACTTTTTAGACCTTTGTATTCTGCTTATGTATGAAGTTTCATTCAATTCGGTTCATTCATTTCGAAAAACAAGGGCTTGAAGTTTGTATGAAATGCCATACGGCGTAAACGCTCTTAAAATGATTTCCATATTTTTTCTCACATTTTCATCTTATCACCTATATAAATGGCCTAAACATCAGCCAGTCAGGTCAATAAATGTTGTATTAGACGAATTGGCTGAATATAATTCAGGCCGCTAGTTGAACGGCGCACATACGTAGATTTTAATTATTTAGGCGGCCAAAAATATTTTTTGGTTTTAATTAGTTCCACGTACTATATTAGATTAAAATAAACTCTTTTCAGTTCAAAAATATTTTTTTTTATTTCATTACACAAGTTTTATACACAAATATAGTAGCAATTTTCAAAAAAGTAAAACTAAGTTCAAATAATATTTTAAATGAATAAAAATAAGGTATAATTACATCACCTATATCTACCTACACCTATATAAATATAAACAAAACTAAATATCACTCTCACTTTGAGAACATTCTTCCATTGACTCTCTATTTGGTTCGGCAGACATCAACATTTCTATTGTTTCTGGAAGGAATGCTTTGCAAGAAGGTTTTTTAATTTGTCTTTTTTAATTTCGCATCACAGTAAGATCCAATAGGCTTTGTAAGTTGCTCTCTGCGGAAGTAGCCGTAATAATCATGGTTTCTTTTGGCGGATAACATTCTTGTTTCACCTTTAATAAAGATCGTAGCAAGGGAAGTGTCTTGGATTTGTTGCCCTTATTATTTCGTATTGCTGTCTAGTAAGATCCGCTTCCACGTACATATGGAGTGCTTGTAGAAGCGTCAGCAGGGGTAATTCGTCGTTCTTATTCACCTTAGAATAGGCATTTCTATATTTACTCTCTCGAGTTGGTGAATTTGTTATTTCTTTAAGAACTTTGGAGGCATCCCTGTGCCCAGTAGTTTGCAAGACTGATTGTGCAGCGTGGACAATGACTTCATCGTCTAAAGTAGCGCGGACTTCTTCCGTTTTCCTTCTTTTGCTGCGCGCACTTAAATCTCGAAAAGGTTTAGTTGGTCACCTTGAGGAGAGGGCGATTCTATTGGAATCACAAAAGTTCCATCTAACCAAGATTGGTTGTTTTTAAGAAAAACTTCTTCGTGTGTATTGGCTTTCAACCATCTTTGCTTAAATTCGGTTTTCACATAAGTAAATTAGTGCTTCAAACACTTTTTAGCATTTTCGGTGTCTCCATAACGATTCAAGAGATAATTTTCATAAAAATAGAGTTTTTCACTTAAGCTTGGGAAATTTTGTTTTTGTATCTGGTCAAACAAATATTTCCGAGTCACTACTTTAGTACCCGAAGCACCAGACGGACCTAAAACAAAAAGTAAATTGATTTAAAATAAAAAAGCAGCAAAATGCCATTTTGCTCAATTTTGACTTGAAACATTCAGTTGCTCTCAATTTTGAAAAGCGCGGGTTTCCGCGGCTAATTATTTTGTCGTTATATGGACAAATATGTTAAGTATTGAGAAATAAATAAATTATTACAGGGACGGACCCTTAAGTAAGTTAAAAACCCTTATAAAAAATTTAAAATACAAAAAAAATGCACATGTGATAGAGCTATCTTTGACAAATTAAAAGTATATTAAGAAAAACGACAATCAAGTATATTATTGTTGTAAAACATAGGTCCTTACCTGAATTATTGTAATCCATAACTTTCACTTGAAAACAATTATTTCAACAATAATTATGCACTTTAGAAGTTATTAGTTTGGGAACGCTGTCGAAAACAGACACGTACACGTTAAGCGACTATCGGATTTCGACTACTCGAGGGTTACCTCATGCGCATCGACGACCGTTGGAAGGGGTGTCGTTTTATACCTGGAACTGTTCACTACCTGAGTAAATGGTTAAATCATTATTATATTGTTTTTCGAAAAATAGCTTTTGGCCGCCTAATTCATTAAAATCTATGTATGTGCGGCGCCGTTTGGCTAAAAAGCTAGGCAATTAATTGAATGGCTAATTAAGCTCGTTGGCGGCGACATATTATACACATTACAGATCCAGCGTTCGAAATTGAATGAATAAATATACATTACTAGCAGCGTCCCGCGGTTTCATCCGCATAAGTGTCGATCCCGTGGGAATATCGGGATAAAAACTATCCTATGCCCTTTCCTGGGACTCAAAATATCTCTATACCAAATTTAATCTAAATCGGTGCGTAAAGAGGTAACAGACAGACACACTTTCGCATTTATAATATTATAGTACCTATGGATGTATTTTTATCGGGAAATATGATAAATTGATAAAGATGAGAAAACTCAAATCATAGCTAAAAATATAATGTAAACACATAGCTTTCTAAAGCTATGTGTTGTGTGGTATTTAAAAGAAGGTTCTACCTATCTTCTTTTTAAATTCAGACAAAAATGCAATAAGTAGGTAACTACTGGCCACTTGAATGACTTCAAGTAGCCAGTAGCGATTGCAAATAATTAAAATAATAATAGACTTTTTCTTTTTAATTAGCATCCATAATTACCACTGACCTGTATTATACAAGTACGTTGGACTGCATACTATAGACGACAGAATGAAGAGATTTGATTTTCGCCAAATTCCGCTGCCTTTTTGATAGCGAGTTATACAAAATGCGCATGCTATCATAATAAAAATGTTCTAAATATCACGTAGTAAACACAAAATACACAAAACAAGTATTTTTCCACGATTTAGACCTAAATCATCAGAGACGAACCAAACAACTCAATGTTCATTTGAAAGAACGTGTCAATTTTAGTTCCTGGGGGCTTCGAGCGGGGGGGGGGGGGGGGGGCGCTTTGAATCGGCACAAAAAACAACTGTCATTTCGTAGAGAATCGTTAGTCCAGCGTACTTGTACTATATTATTTGTAAGCACTTTTAAAAGTGCCTGCGTTAAATTAGTTATTTTGTAAAGTAGCCGCTTTATTACAATAACAATATTTTATTAATATAAAACTGAATCAATCTACAGCACATTTTTTACATTTTTAGATACTTGTTATTTACAATTTTATTATACTCTGCTCCTCCTAAGGGCCTGTGCACACCACGTTTTTTAAACGCGCCGTTGAAGCGCGTTTCAGAAACGTGCGTTGACGGCGCGCTTTTATCCTACAGAGCAGTGCCTGCTAGTATCTGACTCGCGTGCGTATCGCGTCTGTATCGCTACAAACGCGCGTCAACGGCGCGTTTAAAAAACGTGGTGTGCACAGGCCCTTAGAATCAAAAGCCTAAAGCACTTACTTTTTCAATTTGCTACGTAGGTACCCGGCCTTTTGAAAAATACTGAAAAGTCAATAACCGTCACAGATTATCGTCATGTAAGAACCTATTAGGTACACGACATTCATGAATATCTTTCCATAATAACGTTTGATAGCCAAACAGTTTAAAAACTTTTCGTTTTTCACAAATATCAATAATTCAATCAAACGATTATTTCGGTGTACTTAGTTGTTAGAAGAGGCAATGCTCACGCGATGTTGCCATTACAGGGTGTCGTAAAATAAACAGTTGTTGTGTGAACTAGTTAAGTGCCTAACTGGAAAACTTTTTCTTCATTCCCTCCGGATGACGGGGACTAGTTTGATGGCAAAAACTGAACTGAACAAAAAATGAAAAATATCTAGTTACATGTTTGACTTTAGCTGCAATTTTATCAATATAATATAGCATATACTTAGTAACAGTTATCAATATACTTTCTCGATTTGCTATCGAGGGTATATTGGTACCACATAGTTAATCGACTATGTGTGTAGTCCTAAAATTATTCAAATGATTCGTATCATTCGTTTTTTTTCTGTAGGTACAAATGAAGTTAACAAATACCTAACCAAGATAAATTACCAATATGTAGTTATTACTATGCTTGGCAGACAGATTCCCAAAGTCCCAAGTAGCTTTTTATTGTTCCGTACCCAAAGGGTAAAAACGGGACCCTATTACTAAGGCTCCACTGTCCATCTGTCTGTCTGTCTGTCATCAGGCTGTATCTCATGAACCGTGATAGACAGTTGAAATTTTCACAGATGATGTATTTCTGATGTTTGTTGTAGCTCTCTTCAAAAATACTGTGTCCAAAAGAACATTCACTATGAAGCCTTTGAGTCAGCCGAGAACCTCTTCAGGTGTCGGTGGTAAGGGTGTCTACACATCAAAGCCTGGCGGTCTAACCCGGGCTTAGCCGCCAGGTTAATTTTAAACAAAAGTATCGACTTGCAACGGTCTGAAGCGGCCAACCCGGCTTTGGTGTGTGTAGACACCTTAAGACCTCGAGGTACAAATGGTACAATGATCGGCGAGTCTATATTCCACTATATAATAAATATGTATCTACAATATATAAGTACAAGGTGTGAAGTCGTGTGTCAAGTCACATAAATACAGTGTTGATATAGGTATCCAATAAGAAAAGAAGACATAATAATATCATCGATGCTTTTTTGAGCAAGAATATACAAAACTGGCCAAGTGTGAGTCGGACTCGCACACGAAGGGTCCCGTACCACAAGGCAAAAACGCCGAAAAAAACACGTTTCTTGTATGGGAGCCCCCCTTTTTATCTTATTGTTTTTAGTATTTGTTCTTATAGCGGCAACAGAAATACATCATCTGTGAAAATTTTAACTGTCTAGCTGTCACGGTTCATGAGATACAGCCTGGTGACAGGCAGACAGACGGACAGTGGAGTCTTAGTGATAGAGTCCCGTTTTTACCCTTTGGGTACGGAACCCTGAAAATCAAAATACGTCGTATGAGATGCCTCACCCCCCAGGGAAATATGAGCGAGATAATAGATAATATTATTTTGTACGTTTCGTAATATTGCAGTAAGTAACTAATAGATATCATGATCAATAAATATTTAGCACCTCTTAAGTAAACTAAGAAACTATTTGATAGTTGCTCAGTCAGGGAACTTTATTTATTAAGCGAATTCGCACCCTGCGACAATTTTCCGTGATATAGCCAATTTTTACAACTTCAAAGAATGACAGTAATGATTTGAATACACGGACAATTTAAGTTGTTGGTCAATATTTTCCTGAATTTACCTAGTACCTGCCTATGTCATGTTATTATAATACCTACCCCAGCACGTATGGGCTCCATTCATACAACTAGGTAGATCTACGTGCAGACGCCAAGCCAGCACACCGAGCTACTAAAAGCTGTCAAATTTCTTTAATAGATTTTCAACTCAAAGTGACAAATAAAAATTCAAGGTTGATTGGGAACATTTGACAGTTTCGTGGTTTCGGGTAGCTTGATGTGTTGGCGCCTGTACCTAGTGAACGACCTTCTCCATAAACCAGTAGGTAGCTAGTCACAAAAAAAACAAAAGAGTTTTTTTACTGTGGAATACTAGAAAACTAGTAAAAATACCGAGTTTTTTATTTCAAAGGATTTATCACGATAACAAAGAAATGTATCCTTAGCCAAATTGAGAGCGATGTCCTTATTTTGTTATATACCTAAATGTCTTACTAAATTAATCCCCTACCTATCTGTTGCTCTGTCTACAAAGTATATATTTTCAGCGATCTTGATGGGTAGGTACTAGTGGTGCCATTAGGTAGAATATTAACACTTGGTTGCTGACCGATTATTATAGTTCTTCACGTTAGCGCTAGATGGCGTGAAGTTAAGCTTGTATGTTTCTCTTTCAGGAAAGTAGATGTCGCTACTTGTATCATAATTGAAACGTAACCACGTGGGAGATGTAATCGTGTAATGAACAAGGAGTGGAGAGCGTCGCGTCACCACAATGCCATGTTTATTGTTCGTGTTTGTTTTATGTTATGGCTGATTCCTACAATTTACGAACTGTTATTGGTTAAAATGAAAATTCTTGTATATTTACCTATAACCCAATGATGTATATAATACGTCATTGCCTATAACCAACAACTGTTAAAATAAATGATCCAAGCGCTTGTTTCTGACATTATGTATTACCTATCTGTAGTTAAGTTTTGCATTTTTGTATGAAATAGCCTAGGTATTTTTAGAAATGTCAGATTTATATGAGACCATAATGTTAAAATTCATGAATATTTTCAGCTTAAAAGATTGCCAATGAATAAATTCAAAGTACTCAAAATCCCAGCGATTCCAGCCATGATAATAATGAGAACGGACAAATTACAATTCGTCATTCCCCGTGACATTACCAAGTTTGACGCCACCTGTCTCGGGGAATGACAGGAATCACTATTTCCCGTGACACTACGGGAGTGACTCTCTCATCTCTCACTGAGAGGAGATCTGTGACACAGCAGTGGAAATATTATGATACGGGGATGATGATGATGGGACTCCCTTTTCCGCACTTAGACTTCCATTCGGTCCGTTGTTCGTGGGTATGATACGGGGAATGAGCGGAATGATTTTTGTCAATTATTTCGTAAGCTACATGGCACAATTTTTCTCTAAGTAATAACTTTAACATCCACCAGGGGGCCTAAAAAGGCCACTTTGGCAGAATCATAAAAGGATAACATTATGAATAATAATGAACAGTTAACTGTTAAGTTAATCGTATCAAATCCCATTGGTGAAGGATTTTTCAGTTATTTTTTTTGTCTGTGCAAAAATACCAATCAATCCAATCCAAATCCAATCCCAATCTCTTTGATTATACCTACGTAGTGCAGCGAAAAAAAGAAAAACATGGACTGTCTTCGCCATATTATGATTCATAATGTTATTCTTTTATGATTCTGCCAAAGTGGCCTTTTTAGGCCCCCAGAAATCGTTTTTGAAATCGTCCAAACGCTTTTGACTTTTGCTTATTTACCAGTCACGTCTCTCAGCTTTGTTCATTTATAAACTTTTTGTTTTTCCGGACATAAAAGTACCTACTTTAATGTCTTCCAGTAGTGTACCAAACTACTTCTTTGACAAACTTAAAGGTTGCCTTGGTAGTTTTAATTGCGAAAATGTAGGTAAGTACTTACCTAACAGACAAAGCAGGTGCACCTTCGTTTACTTAGTAAGAAATTAATAAAGGTAGCTATTTACATCAAACGAAATATTTAATTTTCATCTGTGAAATTCTTCACAATTATTCTTCTCTAGAGAGAATACATATAAAAGCCATGTTTTTATAAGAATTCCATTTACAAGAAACATTACTGTCTCCTTCAGAATAAAAATAAATTTAAAGGAGCTTAAGAGACATTTTAATCGTTGGTCTCTGCACTATTCCGCCTCCGGCTGTTTCTGAACGAATCTCTCCAACGTTCCTCATTTCAATTCTATAAAAACTGTTTCGCAACTCCTTTTGTTTTTGCGTTGAAAAATACCTTTTGTTTCTTTGTACAAGATGGGTACAGCCGTAATAGAATGAAATAGGTACATCATTTTTAGGTATTTCGATACTAAACTTAAATATGGTTTTGAGGCTGAGTCTAGAAGCTCAAAATTACCTAACTTATTATCATTTGCTTATTTTAAAAATAAGAACAAAAGTGTTTATGGGAAAAAAAAACATAATTTCTAAGCAGTAAAGCAGAAAAACTATGTTGCAAAATAAGACCACGGCATTATTTTTCCGGTGGGTTTTGATGAGCTCATTGGAAATGTAGTAGATACCAATGTTGATCGAAGGTTGAACCAAACGAGTTCAAATTTCAAAGGTTTTTTTTTCATTTTTATTCCTGTTTGTGTACGAACTCTATCTGAACATTATCCAACACGTTTCCAGCTGAACAAACGTTGCCCATAACTCTTCGATGTTATTCATGTCACTGTTGAAAAATGCATGCTGTGCTGTGATGCCGGTGCATGCAAATGAAACCAGCCATGAAGATTGACGGAATAAAACGGGACTATTTGTGAGGATCTTTGCAGGTTTCGGAAAGCTCTGCAGGTAACTCACTTATAATCTGAAAAAGAAAACCGTTTGTTAAATCATGTGAGTTATTTTTTCTATCAAATATGATATGTTTGAAGTAGTTTCATCTGTCTTCCGCCGAAGGTCTAAAAGTGGATCCTTTGCTTTCCAATTTTTATATGGATCTATTAGAACTTTTCGTGATTCCTTGTGAGAAAACCAATGAATAAAATGTTGTTCACAAAGATGTCTCGAAAAGATGAAAGGGTCTGCGTTACGAAGACTATACGGCTTTTGACCGTACCTATTGGCGAACGAACAGAAAATACGCACCAAATTGGATATTTATAACGTGTAATCGGATAGTTATAAATATAAGGAGAAATACTGGTTTATCTAGAAATAATGATGAATGTAATATGCAGGTAGGTATATAAGATTTGCGATACGGGTGACACGATAGAAATTTAAGCCCTTTAGAAAGTGTATATTATAGTTACCTATGTTTATTTTATCTGAATGCTTTTATTATTCAACTAACTGCACCCCGCGGTTTCACCCGCATAAGTGTCGACCCCGTGGGAATATCGGGATAAAAACTATTCTGTCCTTCCCCGAGATGCAATCTATCTCTCTGCTAAATTTTATCGAAATCCGTTTAGCGGTTTAGGCGTGAAAAGGTAACATACAGACAGACAGAATTAGTTTCGAATATATAATATTAGTATGGATAAACTGCACGTAGATAATCAATTCTAGGCAACTCTTAGCTTAAACAAACTGGGGTGAGCAATGCACTTGTTGTTCCAATCGGAATTGAACTGGAGACAAATGTCGTATTGTATAAATTGTTAGTAGTTAAGAGTAAGACTAGGTGAGAGTTCTTCTTCATACAAACTTCCAATTGTTGTTTGACAGTTTCGTATATTATAAAAACTTGGATCTTGTTTAAAAAATTAATCAAAGAGTCTGTATTAGTTGATATAATTATAGTAGTATATAGTATACCTATTTTATTTCTTTCTTACCAACCTAATATAAAAAGAAAAGTTTCACATTACAACTCCGAACTTGTCTCGGTGTTTTTAATCTAAACTTTGCTTGTATCGTGATAAATTGGGAAAAGAAATCTTTGATATTAAGGCTCCTTCAAACAGGCGCGACACGCGATAAAATCGCGCGCGACACAAAGGCACCGCTCGTTGCGCGACTTGCGGTGCCTTTGTGTCGCGCGCGATTATATCGCGTGTCGCGCCTGTTTGTAGGAGCCTTTGTTCGTTCATGCAGCAACTTCTGCGTTCATCGTTTTGTACCGGAGTTTGTTTTTGACGAACTGTACGCATAATATTAAACTTGAATTGGATAATAAAATAATAGATCCGATACCATTTCCGCAACGGAAAGAAAACAAACATTCAATTATCCAAATATGTATTTTGTGATCCCTCGTATAACTTTTAAATTATTTTGAACATTACGTTTTAAATTTAATAATAATTATAATTCATTTATTTCAGGCGACGCAGGCCCATAGATAAACTATGTATAGAAAAACTAAGTATTGTGCACGAAGAAATTTCAAGAATGATTGACGAATTTTACTAAGTTGATTTAAAAAGTAGTGGTTAAACACTTTTCCATTATTTATTCAAATCTTTTTAGCCAGATTTGAGATATACTTTATGGTTTAAAGCTCTTTAATAACACATATTAAACAAAAGTGTTGTTTGCGTTCCAAAGCAAATAAATAACAGAGTTTATTACTAGCTAAGTTCTTACTAAATCTATTAGTACCTACCTACATGTTGTAGGATCTGAGAACGTTTCAGTTTTTATTTTGTTTACATTCCCTCGAGAGCGTGCTACTATGTATTTGTAGACACGTAGTGTATACACGGTCACCACGCTGTAACCCACGCAGTGCATATTCACAAATAATTACTATACACGTTATATAAAGGAGCGTTTAAACCCGCTAGTTAACTTGTGTTGTTATGGTTTACTGTGCAGTAACTGGAAAAGAAACAGTGATAAATACTTATAGCAATACGGTTTTATTGAAAAACTTGGAAGTTTGGATTCACATTATTAAGAGGAGGAACTTATAGGCCGGTGGACAATTTTCTATCAATTATATATTTTTTTGTTGTCATTCTATTTTGTAATAAACGTCAAACATCAATTTATGTGATGTTTTGTTTTCTCTTTACCATGGCAAAAAAATCATCGTTATGATTTTTAGGAAAGCCTCAAAGCTCCTTCTTGTGCCTAAGGTACCTACACTTCTGACGTCAGAGCATAAGGATTGTAAATCTATATTTGCTTACATACTGTTTCTTCTTGCACACTAGCTATAATAAAATAATAATACTAATGATAATAATAAGCTATAATAGAGACTGCCTTCTTAAGTACTGAAATGTCACATGTTTGTGAACGGGCGCACTCTATTGGAACTGCACCCTGATTGCGTAACACATTATCAACCACAATCTGAAGGATATTGCTAATCCGTTGCTTTATTATGTTCGAAAAAATTGTCTACTCAACAACGTAAATAACGCAATGAATGTTGTTGAACTGTCAATGTCAAACCCATTGCTATTGATAGTGTGTTACGCAATTAACCTGCTGCATGTCGATTCTGTAAAAATCTCACCGTGAATACTTGCGTGGAGTGAGCTGTCAGTGTCATCCTACTGATGCTAGGGATTGACCAAGCAAACATTTACAATCATGATCGATTTTAATAATATTTTTTAATGCTAATCCTATTGATATTTTTATATAATTCAAAGCTAGTATTTAAGTGGTCAAAACATTAATATTTTGTGGGGTTTTACTTACAATAAAATTGCAAAACAGAAGCGCAGTCAGAATCTCAACCTTGTTTTTTTTTTCTTTTTTCCCTAGACTAGTAAGTCCTTATATAGCCAGACAGCGCCAGCGCCTAACGCGCTTGCGCGGCGTGAAATATGGCTCATTCCGAATTAAGTCATCATCGCACACAGCGCTCACATAAATAATTTGCGAAAACGTATTCTCTATGACACAATGACCGAAACCGGTTTGAACTGTCAAAATACCACGCTTGACAACCGTACGGCGTGGTAAGATTATGCGGGGAATAATAGATAAATACCATACAGCAGAATAATTGGGGTCAAGGTGTAAGCACGCTGTAGTCGATTACAGTGCAATTCGGAATGTACCATATATCACTCCACTCGAATCTCGTAACCATGGCAACACCACCTCGGCGTCAACAACACCTCCACCAGCCGCGTTTTGATTGACGAATACCTCGTCTTTTTCTACTTTAGAGTTACACATTTTGAAAATCGCTCAACGAAAACTTTGCTTAATCTGCCCCTTGGCAGACTCTAAGGCAGGGTCGCCATGGTGTATTATATTAATTATTAATATTATTACCATAATTTCCTAATGTTCTTATACATGACGCCTTACAAGTTAAATATGTAAAAACAAATCTCTAATGTGATGAGTGACTAACGCGCAAGCGCGGCGTGATCTTATCACTTCACCTTCACTCCACCCGATTCACGACATTAAATGTCGTGAATCGGGTGAAGGGAAGGTGAAGTGATCACGCAATCTGCAATGTGATAACGACAGTAATTAACGCGCAAGCGCGGCGTGATCTTATCACTTCACCTTCACTTCACCCGATTTACGACAATTAGTGTCGTGAATCGGGTGAAGTGATCACGCCACACAAACTACGTGGGATTACATTCTATGGTCCGTCAACTAGGCATCCGTTAGCACTCGATGACTTGACACACTCGGTTATCTCTTCTAATTCAATAGTTTTGGGTTAATAACAACGCTGAACATCGTCGCAGTCTTTACTAGACTCGATCTACAATTGCTCATTGACGCACATTCGTGTAATTTACATGCGGGGCCGCAGTCTGTGCGACATGCACTAAGTAAAACCCCACAAAATATTAATGTTTTGACCACTAAAATACTAGCTTTGAATTATATAAAAATATCAATAGGATTAGGCTAAAAAAATATTATTAAAATCTCTTTTATGATTGTAAATGTATGCTTGGTCAATCCCTAGTATCTGGTAAGATGACACTGACAGTTCACTCCACGCTCACTTCACCTAAGTTTTCACGGTGAGATGGTTACAGAATCGCACTGCTGGTCATGTCTTAGCTGCCATGGTTTTTTTTAATGGACGCTGTTAACGTGCACGTCTTTCTACATCGTTCTCACATTTATAATAATTTCAATTTGAATAATGAAACCAATATTTTGATTTTAAAAAAAGTTCAAAATCCCGACTACTCTCGAAAAATCACACTCTAAAAAGTATGAAACAAGAAAATATTCTCATCTGAAATTGTTATGTACCTACATACTATTCAATATTTATCGTCTATTAAATAAACAACTTACACGTACCTAACATTTTTTAATGTATTTAATACATATTCATGTACGCAAAATATGCGCATTGACGTGGAGTTGCGGACACCAGCCCGTATTAACTATTACCTAATACATATTCATAGTGATGTTCAGAGGATAGCCGTGGTCGTATGCCATTTTGCTCTAAAAGCTTATGATCGCTTACTATTAGAATGTTTTGTTTTGTTAGGGTTGTGTTGCATTTTGGCTCAGCTCCTGACGGATATACGTCGAATTACAAGCAACCCTGTATATGGCTCTGATGGATCTTTTCTGCAGAATAAAAATAGTATCGATGTCTGCAGCCCGGCCCCAAAGTAAAATACCGTAAGACATGATACTATGAAAGTAACTATCGGCGGTATCTATACATCAGTAAATTGACGGATTTTTCTGACAGCATAAGCTGCTGAACTTAGCCGTCCCGCAAGAGATGTTAAATGAGGACCCCATTGTAGACTTGAGTCGACTGTGTTCCCTAGGTAAACAGTTTTACCGACGAATTCTAGTTTCTCTTGATTCAATATTATCTCTCAATCACTACCCTTGACATTTGGCAAAGAAAATCTGATGCACTTAGTTTTTTTCCATTTATTACTAAATTATTAGCAGTGAACCAATTTTGACCTGCATTAAGGCGATATTTACGTCGTCAAAATTTGTAGCACGTCTATTCACCTTACAAGTTAAGGGAGTATCATCAGCAAATAACACCACTTGTGGTTGATTTTTTAAT
This sequence comes from Luperina testacea, assembly GCA_927399505.1. Lineage (NCBI taxonomy): Eukaryota > Metazoa > Arthropoda > Insecta > Lepidoptera > Noctuidae > Luperina > Luperina testacea. Next base: position 12,991,866 of record OV656758.1, read on the forward strand.
AAATGGAGTAGATCATTAATATACACAAAAAAGAGGAAAGGACCCAATTGTTGTTGTTGTTTATAGAAAAAGTAATTGCGTCTCATTAGTGACAGTTGAACTCCTACCGAGCCTTGTGGCACATACATTTTTATTTTAAAACCAAGTGAATTGACTTGACAGCATTTATTTATACTGAGCGCAAGTTTTCCAAGTCCGTAATGCTCAAGTTTCAAGAGCAAGGTTTCGAGATCGACGCAATCAAATGCGCTGGAGAGATCACAAGAGATTCCTATGGCGTCTTGGTTCTGGCAAAGTTAACCGAACTGTACTTGTACCGAGACCGACAATTTTATTGTAGATATAGAAAACACGCTAAATGCTATTGTCGAATGTAAATTATCTCCAGAAAGTTGGTCGAGTCAGATAGAAAGTTGAAGTGACGCATTCCCAACAAACTGTGAAGATTAATAACGGTGAAGTTAATTACTTTTGGGCTATATAACAAAGAGTTGCTCAGAGCAGCCATTAATGGAATAAATTAGAGAAACTGCTGCCCTTTCCATCACGCCGCTGTGCTCTAGTAGAATCTAGAAAAAACACGAGATTCTCCGAATTTAGTTTATAAAGGCTTATGTGTCAATGGGATGTTGATCGAAGTAAATTATTATTAAAGGATGGAATGAATAAAGAGGCAAAGAAGGTACACACAGGGGTTCAGGGTACAGGTTCCACATAGGGGTCGTTTCGTAGCGCGTAAAAAGAGACAAAAGGGTATACGGCTACACTAGAATCGTAGCACGTAGCGAATCGTAGTGCGCTACTTCATACAAAACTTGTTTTGTAAATGTTTTACTAAACAAAGTGCCTAAAAGAGTAACCGTGTAACACGTGTTAACAACACGCTTATCTGTTCCACACGGTGCTGTCACCATTTTGTTAATTTAGCGTTATTTTACGGCCCATTAACGTTTATTAGCTTGCAGGCAGCAAGCATGACTTGTATTTCCCTTTAAACCGCTGGCTCTATGTAGTACCAGTACCTACCTTGGTACCTTTTATTTATGCCAGGGGACGTTTCAATAACCCGCAATGACAACACTCAACCCCTTTATGTAATTGGAAAAAGTAATGAATGAGTTAATACCATTTCATTTGTAAAACGATTAAGTATGAGGTGTTTCTATTTTTTTATGTTGGCTTGTATATTGTTGTGTCATGGTCATGTTAAAAAAATGTTTTGAACATATTTATTTGATTGGGAAACTAAGCAAAATGTGTCATACGTAGAAAAACGTTTAAAAAATTGTACTTTTATGTAGGTACCCATGTATAATATTTTACCTACTCTATACATTTTGTTATAAAAGATAAACTTTACACTCCACTTCTCTGCCTACCAGGTTTAAAAGACGAAATTGCTTTTTGTACAACCCTTTACAATGATTATGATCAATGGAGGCAATATTCAACCAGATCTTTTAGTATTTTATTTTGATGAATTTTGCGACTAAAATCTGCGTCGAGCTTTTTCAGTAATATTCATGAAATACCTACCTGTTTACAGTGATGGATATTCGATTGAATTTACATATATCTTCAAATACGACAAGATGATTAATATACTAAAGGACCGGACAAAATGGTCCCCACGATCAATAACAACTGGGCTGCTACTGAAAAATGCAGAAGCAGGCGAAGCGTGAAAAATCAACCTTCAATGTGCTGTTTTTTCAGGTTGAATTTAATGGTAGGTACGCGTTATTTTTGTCATCGCGCTGCTCACTCGTAGCTATTCAAAAGTTCCGTTATAAAGCGTCCAGGTCAGTTATCAGGTCCTTGTCGTCAGATAAAATGAACAGGACTCGTTGAGACACATCTAATGAGCCCACACTTGAGGCGTTTACTAGTAGCTGTTCAAGGGTTCCGCCATCTAGAGCCTAGGTCCATAACTCAATGGTGCCATGTTATTGAATAATTATCGGAATGCATACATTTGAAAATATTCAAAATATGACCACTAGAAGTGATTAACTATGCAAGGGGTGTCGTGTCAGTCCTACGAAAAATCGCCATAACTTTTTCACTCAGTGATTTGAAATGAGCCGCCATCGCCATATTAGTTATTTTATTATAATAAAATACTAATAATCCAATGATACCTATATGTGTGACTGTTATTGGTGCTAGGACCAGCTTCCATACATTTTTGGCGATTCTCCTTTGAGGGAAAAAAAAGAGTTGTTAAAGAATTGTACTTTCATCACGATTTCTACAATAGATATGGTATGGTGGAATAGGTATGGTATGGTGTGGTATGGTGTGTGTGTGTGGTATGTGTATGGTATGTGTGGTACGTATGGTGTGTGGTATGGTATGTGGTGTGTGGTATGGTATGTTTGATTTGATTAATCATTCAAGATTGTCAGGCATCCTGGAAATTCAGACTGACAGCACCAATATCCACTCTATTGGTAAAATTTATTGTGAGAACATTATAGTTTTCCGTAATGTAGGGTCTAAGCAATACACTGAGGTGCGTAGATATTCATGTCCTGTTTAGATAATTACTTAATTATCTACAACGTGGGACACCACATTTTTATTTTTAGCCGACTTCAAGAAAAGGATTCGTCGAGCATTTTTATATTCTTTAGAAATCAACTTCGTTTAGAAAGGCTGATGATAGGATACTTCACCAGTCAATTTAGGCTTGGCAGGCGGATTTTCGATCGCCCTTTTTATTTTCAATGATATTATTAAAATAGATAGTGAAATAATATACCTACGTTTGTTAATACCCAATTAATATAAGATATGAGATTTAATTATAACTTCTTATTCGCGGAGGCCGTTAATAGTTTGTTTGTTTCTTATTTGACTTGACCAGGTATTAGTAATTCGTCATCAGTCTAGCTAGACTACCCGTTGTACTTTGTGATTTCATAAGCAGATCTACTTATGTTTTGTTCTCGATTTCCAATGTTGGGTAGAGGTAGGTAAATGATCGTACCATTTTCATAATCGCAATCTTCAAGAAGTAATTTATTGTTCTCGAAAGCCATAATAATTTTAAGTTGTCAAACCAGTGTCAAAGAATGAAGAGATAGCGCTCTGTTCAACATTTTGTTAAGATCTTAAACTTTAGCATCTACAGTCAAAAGTACTAAGTTGCGAAATTGGTTTAATTAAAAGTGTGTTTAACCTTACCTGCGGTACCTATCATGAAAGTTTTTAACAAAAATAGGACTTGTAAAGCAATCACTAAGTGCCTTAGCTTTTATTATCTGATTGAACAGTACGCCCTCCTACTGTTCGATCAGATAAAACTTAAATTAAATAATTTTAAAACAAAACAAATTGCTTTAACTTTTGGCACAAAATATACGACTTTTTATCTTAAAATCTAAAAATAAAACAACGTTTAGACGAGTTAAACATTGGGTAAAATTTATGAATAGAATTTTATTTCACAAAAAACAGTCTAAAGAGACTTGAACACTTAAATTACTTCGCTCCCAGATGTGTTCCGGCGTGAATTTTTTTTAAAATGTAGAAATCACTTTGATCATTTTCAAGACAGTTTTTATGCACGAATCGTAAAACATTATTTTCCTTCAGTCAGTGTAATTTATTAGTAGCAATAAGCTAGCAGCTAATATAATGATTTATAGTATTGGATTTTAGCTGATGCTTCAGTTTCCGGCTTGCAAGTAGGTACCTAAAATTACATAGTAATAATGAAATATTACATTGTCTTCGTTTCTCATCCTAGAGGATTCACCCTAAGTACACATTTTGTAAATTAATTTCTGGAAATGTACTTTTACTTACTTTTATTTTTAATGTTTTTTTTTCTTGAAAAAAACATGTTTTTCGTAAGATTAATGTTTTCGCAGTTTTTGGTTTGGTTGGATATGTCCTTTCACTATTTCTGATGATTTATATGATAAATAATTAGGTATCCTTCATTTTCTCATCGCTTCTCATTATTTCAGCGCATTTTGTAACTAGATGTACTATATATAATCTTCACACACGAGTATGACCTTGGTAGGTATTTTATAGTCTGTTTGGTTCGTTTAATTAAACTTAACGCCAGCAATACAAAGCATTACCAATACCTACCCGTCTATGCAATATCAACCTTTGCGAGTTACAGTGCGTGCCACGTAAGAAGAGACTTGACCCCGCCTCCCCGCCTCTTTCCGCCGCCCCGATGACGCCCGGTCCCCGTCCCGCACCGGGCGTCATCGGGGCGGCGGAAAGAGGCGGGGAGGCGGGGTCAAGTCTCTTCTTACGTGGCACGCACTGTACATTAGGGTGTCCAGTTCATGTATGGGGGAAAAAAAAAATTGAGCTACGGCTACGCAAGAGGTATCAAAAGTTGCGTTTTGACACATATATTACGATTATTATAAAATTTAATTAGATATCCGGCATCTTGAGGCCTCTACCAGTCCTTGAAGTTTTTCAAATTTGCTATTTTTAGGGGTTCCTAATATAAACTATAAATCATACAAAAATAACATTTAAATGGTTTTTATTAAATTTAAGGGTACAACAATGGGTTAAAGCAAGGTTTAAAATAGTTGAAAGACAAAATAATCAATGGCAACTTTAAAAACGGAACTGATTTTTGTGACCAAAATTAGGCATTTCTGAGCGAGATTTTAATCTGTTCCTAATAAAACCATCCCGAGCTGTAGCGTCCGTGACGCTTTGAGAAGCCACTACACGCCGTCACTAGTTTTACACATTTTTCCACTGACTGTGTCAGACCGCGTTTTTCTTTTTTTCATTGCACTACGTAGGTATAATCAAAGAGATTGGCATTGGATTTGGATTGGATTGATTGGTATTTTACACAGACAAAAAAAAAACAGCATGTGTGCAATTCACACGTGGTAGAGTGAAACCTTCAAAAACACTGTATAATGCTTCCTATCTCATTTTCTCCCATGTTAAATCTTATGAATTTACATGTCTCTAAAAAAACAACAAAACAACATGTAAAAACTGTCGCTTTTTTGTGTCTTAAACTTTCAAATCACAACGATGCTAAAGAACATCCTAATGATTCTGATCCAGATTCTGATCCAGATTCTGATTCTGATCCAGATTCTGATCCAGATCCAGATTCAGATCCAGATTCAGGTTCAGATTCAGATTCAGATCCTGATTCAGATCCTGATTCAGATCCTGATTCAGATCCTGATTCCGATCCTGCGGTGCTATTCTGTAAAAATCTCACCGTGAAAACTTAGGTGAAGTGAGCGTGGAGTGAGCTGTCACTAGAGTCAACTTCTAGCAAAAACAAACTCACTTCACCTAAGTTTTCACGGTGACTTTTTTACAGAATCGACCGGCAGATTCTGATCCTGATTCAGATCCCGATTCAGATCCTGATTCAGCAGTGCGATTCTGTAACCATCTCACCGTGAAAACTTGGGTGAAGTGAGCGTGGAGTGAGCTGTCAATAGTGTCAATTCCTAGCAAAAATAAACTCACATCACCTAAGTTTTCACGGTGAGATTTTTACAGAATCGACCGGTTCTGATTCTGATCCTGATTCTGATCCTGATTCAGATCCAGATTCTGATCCTGTTTCTGATCCTGATTCAGATCCTGATTCAGAACCTGATTCAGATCCTGATTCAGATCCTGATTCAGATCTTGATTCAGATCCTGATTCTGATCCTGATTCTGATCCTGATTCAGATCTTGATTCAGATCCTGATTCAGATCCTGATTCAGATCCAGATTCAGATCCAGATTCAGATCCTGATTCAGATCTTGATTCAGATCCTGATTCAGATCCAGATTCTGATCCTGTTTCTGATCCTGATTCAGATCTTGATTCAGATCCAAATTCAGATCCTGATTCAGATCCTGATTCAGATCCTGATTCTGATCCTGATTCTGATTCTGATCCTGATTCAGATCCTGATTCAGATCCAGGATCCTGATTCTGATCCTGATTCTGATCCAGATTCTGATCCTGTTTCTGATCCTGATTCAGATTCAGATTCAGATCCTGATTCAGATCCTGATTCAGATCCTTGAATCCAAAAAAATTAAAAAAAGTGCCGGTAGAACCCTCAAAATATTTTTTTATGTTTTTTTTTATTATTTTTACGGTAATCTAAAACTAATGCAACTTTTGAGGGGGCTTGTGTAGCGAAAAGCGAAAAAAAAAATTTTTCGGGACACCCTACTGTACATAGGTACGGACATATTCCAGGTATTATTAAGATCGTACGCTATTTGCCGCAATAAATATTCAGCTACGATTTAATAACGTACTCATTGTGTCTCGCCTTGGTTGGTATATATTGAATACATAGGTTGTAGCCATAGCTCTATGTTTCTAGCTTTTCCCATTGTGAAGTTTTTACTTACCTCATTTTTAATTTGCAAATAATGAGAATTAGTTACCTCAACGATGTTTAAATGATAACCTTATCTGGGAGTAAATAAACAAGGGTTGTTATCATTAGTATTCTTATCACAAACAGTAGGTACCTACCAAATTAATTCTTTGTTTCTGTTTCAATGTGTTCATTTTTAATGTGTTTCTTGTCTTAGAATAAATTAACAATGCGTGCGTATAACAAAATTAAATACGATGTGTTTTCATCTCTAGCCATACAATAGGTATTATGTCACTTGAGCAAGCTTTGCAACTAACAAACATTTGTGAATATATGACTGTTATGACTTTGTGGATTTTAAAATGAAAACACTCATATTTCTGTTTGTTTGTGGCCAGTTATAATAAAACGGAGTTTACACAGCTGACTGTTGTTTTCATTCCAGTTATGACACGTCATTACACTAGGAGATTGCAGTAAAACTCTGATATAATTTTTAAAAACTATCTCTATTTATGGAACATTAATCAAACACATATTCAGTTCAGTTCTTATTTATATACGAGTAGTAACATATGAAGTTCTTCATCTGCCTAGCCTTTTCCCATCGACGTTGAGGTGTAACCGGATTCAGCTAAATTCGAGTAGGTATTTTACATCAAGCGACTGCCTTTCTGACCTCCGCAGCCCAGGTACTGGGTAACACTACATCCTTTGGTAAGACTGGTTAACAGACTGCTTCATACACCCCTATGCTTTACAAAAACTGATTGGATTTGATTTGCTTTCTGTTACCATTATAGGTATATCTTCTAGTTGTCATTGATAATTAAATAGAATATATTTTCTATTGTCATCTTCCGTAGTTAGGCGGAGATCTGCCCGTATAAACCTGTAAGTATGTATACAGCTCACTTAGAGCATTAGCTGAGAGGTGGTTTTATATCTTGCCGTTCACCAGAGTAAATTCCAATCTCTAAAGTGAAACTGAGAATTTCCTTCAAGGAAATTCGAATTACGGTTCCTAAAAGTTACTCGGAGGGTACCAAATTAGACTTTGAAGAAAAATTTGGCGTTAAACAATGTAGGTATATCATTTAGCTCCATGAAAACTTGTTAAAAATTGTCGTGAGTTATACTAGAAACAGTTTTTTTTTTATTGCTGTTCGGGCCCGTTCTTGACATCGATCACGCCTTATGGAAAGCGATGGATGAGGTCTATGATGGAATAAGCATACCCAGAAGATGCCTAAGGCACTGGAACTCCCACAAATCGACGAAACACAGCAGGCTGCTCTACGGTGGGAGGGTGGTCGCAAACCAGGCGGGTGTTAGCCCTACCACCGCAAGAGAAAAATTGGCCAGTCAAATAAGGTGTTGGGTGTGACTGTCCAGGATGCACTGAGCGCTCGGTTTAGTTGAGTAACTGGCGGAACAAACTGTGCTACACGAGGAGGCATCTTGATGCATCCTAAAAAAAAAACTGTAAAATAGTTCTCTGATAATTTCGTCCCGCTACCTTGCCAAGTAATAAATCGTCAGCGAAAGTCGGTATGACGTAATAATTAAGGGGTTAAGCGAAACCCTTTAAAGCTCAGTTAAACAGATTGAAAACTGTTGGTACTTTGGAATTCCAAAGGGAATAGCCGGAGCTGGGGCACTCGGGGTAAAACGACTTCCCCGGCGGATACACCAGTATTTAAATGCCTTCACCGGAAACAAACGGTTCTGGTGCAGACGCCAGCACATCAAGCTACTACAATCTCTCAAATTTTTTTAATAGATTTTCAACTTTATCGCTAAAGCATAAGGTTCAATGTTGATTGGGAAAATTTGACAGTTTCGGGTAGCATGATGTGCTGGCATCTGTACATTGACGCAAACATTTTTGTTCTTGTTAACATAATTACACAGTTTTGTTGGGTATTGTGCTAAAGAGTTCACAGACGTTTACCTCAGCTTCTAGTTATAGGGCAATAATTTAACTGGACGGTTCCATCCATTATACTCTTAGATACATAGTAATCTTTTTCACGATTTTTAAAATCAGTTTTGTCTTATTCAGCTAAGGCCTCTCAGTGCGCTCTTTGAAGATGACAGTATCGAGAAGAATTATAGCAAAAAAATTTACCTGATGATACCTACAGCGATTCGTCCTTAGATCTTTGTCTTGACATTCCGACGGCCGGTTGGTTTTGCAATCGTTAATCACGTAGCAATTAACTGTCACTTTGGTAATCGTCACGTTATCCACGTGATCAGAAAGATAGCAGGCAGGCGTGATTGATCAATCGATTAACTGTCGATCATTTCCTTACGTTTTGAAATCTTGAACGATAATAAAATTATTAACATTAATTTCTTTATCAGTTTGTCGTTTTTGCTGGCTAGGATTAATGGGGCGTAGGAGAAACGTCAGATCATGTCGCATAGTCCTCGAAAAGTAGAACACTTAAAGTTTAATGACAGTCTTATTGTTTCTTTACCAGTAGGTCGGCTTTCGGTGAATAGGGTTAATGGGGAGGTGAGCGTACGAGAAACCTCAGATCATGTCGCATAAGCCTCGGAAAGTAGAACACTATAAGTCTAATGTCAGGCTTTTTGTTTCTTTACCAGTAGGTCGGCTTTCGGTGGCTAGAGTTAATGGGGAGGTGAGCGTAAGAGAAACCTCAGATCATGTCGCATAGGCCTCGAAATGTAAGACGTATGACCTAAGTTGATGAAAAAAAAATGTGATTGTCGTTGAAATTTCAACAGCGTGTTTATACATTCAGTTATGTTGTCGCCTAGTGTTAGTGAAAACGGTCGACAAATTATGGAAAGAATTAAGTTGATCCAGAAAAGTTTAAATAGCTTTGTAACTGTTTTATTACATTTTCACTGGGTAGTAAAGTGGTATCATTAGGTAGGTAATTAGCTAAAAACTTCGTTGTCGTCGTAACCTAACAAGTTGTTAATTACTAGACAGCTGTATCATACAATTTAGTGTCGAACACAATTTGATGTTGTAATTGTAGGTAGCGTAAGGAAATTCCCTTTCGGCGCCTTCCGACAGTTTGCGGTTTCTGATTGGGGCATGATTTAATATATTCGCATTGGGAAAGGCCCGGTTAACCAATCTCTGGGATCAGTTCGGTGAAAATAGGGTTCAACATTGACTGATTAAGCTTTGATTGACAAAACAAACTTCGGCACTTTGTATGGAATATTTTAGGAAAATATGACAAGTTTTTCTAACATATTGGGAAATAAAGAAAAGCTTTCGTCCAAAAATAAAGTTAATTCATTGCATTCGTCTCTAAAAGGTACTTCATAGTATCGCAATATTCCTGCCGATCTATTCTGTAAAAATATGGTGATTTTTTTCTCACGCCCCGCTGCTGAGAACTCTGAGATTGACGCTACTGACAGCTCACTTCCCCTAAGCTTACACGGTAAGATTTTTACAGAATAGACTGAATGTGCAAGTCTGCCCTAGGCTTTATATTAACTACCGAAATAAAAATCGCTGGTTCTTGGTAGTGAAAACAAAAGTGTAATAAGTCAATCAGAAATACATAAACAATAAGTATCAAAAAATAGACAAAAGGTATAAAAAAGAGGCTTCAAAACATAAAGCCTAGGGCAGACTTGCACACTGGCTGAAGGTTCTTTTTTCATGCAAGAATTCTACGCATGGTGGAATATTTACATATGTGTAAAACTTAGGTGATTATCACACTACACTGCGGCCATAGCAAACAGTCTGAGCGCGGGAGAGATTGTGTTTTCTATACAAACTGATACAATATTAAATCTGCCGCCCCACGTCACGTGACGGAGCGTGGTGCAGTGTGATAATCGCATTACAATCATTCGGAAGTGTCACCTATGTCAGCTGATACCGACATGACGTGGGGTAGGACACTCGAACTCCACTCGGGAGGATCACTTCCTTACTTACTTTCTAATAGATTTCGACATCTAGTTCTGATAAGCATCTCATTCATCATCTATTGAACTGGATTATGGAAATACGTTAGTCTTTTGACAAGTATTTTCATGCATATTAACCCTCTTTTATGGATTTACCTTATATACAATCCAATACAATAACGCCTTCAGGGCGCTGATGCGGCTGCCACGTTATTGCAGTGCATCAGAGATGTTTGCAAAAGCCCGAGTCGACAGCTTCTCAGCTGTCGTACGGAAGAAAAGTGCGTCTCTGCTCGCCAGATTGCGTGGCAGTAGCAACAGCCTCCTGAAGGTGATAGCTGACAGGCTTGATGAGAGCCCCATAATGGGACAGCTCATTAAGACAACACTGTCTGTCGTAGTGTATAAGTATTAACATAGATCATAAGCCACATTGTTACTAATATACTAGGATATAAGTACTAACATAGGATAGAATAGAATAGAATACTCTTGAACCTCTCTCTTCTTCTCTCTTTTACTCTTTACTCTTTTACTCTCTCTTAGGATATTTGTTACTAACATCTTTTTATGTATTTTTTTGTCAGTATGGATCTATTGTTGTCCGTGAAAATAAATTATTATTATTATATACCAGAATTATAGATTGTATTAGTTAATAACCGAAATAAGGATAGACTACGCCTGAAAACACCGTGGTAGGTAGGCTTGCATGTTTATAGTGCATAGAATTTAATTTATAAGTAGTATTTAATCAATTATTTATTTATGTTTTATCTTTCATAATTTCTTTTGCAGTGCAGAGCAGTGGTGGCCAAGTGGTAACGGCCGCGACTTACGAGTTGTAGGTCGTAGGTTCGAACCCAGACAGGCGCTTTAGTTTGTGTAAACTATTTCATCACCACTGCTCACAAAACGGTGAAGGAAAACATCGTGAGGAAACCGGCATGTTCTACAACCAAAAATTCGAAGACATGTGACATCTACCAACCCGCACTGGGCCCGCGTGGTGGATTACGGCCCACTCCCTCTCACTAAGAGGAGGCCTGTGTCCCAGCAGTGGGAACATTATAGGCTGATGATGATGATGATGATAATTTCTTTTAAACTCTGACTTCATTTTATATTACGCAGGCAAAATTCAAAAGCTTTCAACGTCACAAAAGGTAGAGGCTCTTCTTATAATTGTATCTTGAACAGTTTCGTTAGATTTTATCTAGCGCTTTTCAAGACAGAAATGTTTGTACTGCGATTAATTAGATATTTATTTTTGAAATATATTCTTGATACTAGTAACTTCTTAGAAACTTTTTAGGTAATAATGAGATAGCTGTTGTAACTTTGTTTACAGAACTTTATTGAATATCCTTAGAGTAAACTAAGAAAACTGATATAAATCAACAACTAATTAAAACTAATTTAGGGTATTTTTTTGGGTGGCTGTATTTAATTTGCAATTTTTCGTTTTTGTTCAATTAGACATCGTTTAAAAAGTTATCGCTCCTTTTATTTTATTTTCGTTAAAAGTTTTCAAGACTTGTTCATATCTTTCATCGTCATACTAATACGTTTTTTAACTGGCTCACACTACTGGCTAGTAACTACTGACTTTCACTATCTGCTAATTAGACTATGTACATAAGGGAACACATGTCACGACTTAAATGTCGTGTCACGTTGGTTTATGACAAGCGAGAATATCCTGATTAGGTGAATATAAGCGTTATGTCTGCCACATAACGCTTAGTGGCAGGAATTATGTAACTTAACATGTGTATGTGTGTCATCAGACAGTGCGACTGCACCGAAATATTCATATCTACGTAGTGTCCCTAGCGGTTTTGGAACTAGAAGCAAATTGACAGTTTAATAAGTAATGTCTCCATTCATAGGGTTACGTTACGTTACTAGTTTCAATATTCATCCGTAGCTTATTAACCTGTCAGTGACAGATTAATAATTATTTTGACTTCGAATCTGATATAGTAAAATTTTCTGCTCTGAATATTCTTATCAGAATTAAAAAAATGTACCGAAAATTATCATAAGTAATCCGTTACTCTGTTCAGAACAATGTCGTTTTATGGAACATTTCCAGCCAGTTCCAGTGAATGGATTGGCGTTTTTATCTGCAACTTACTGGTGGTGGAAATAAAAGAAATCGCTCGGCGAGAATTAATTTCTAACAAATGGGAAGTGGCTTCGACTAATTGGTTTGTTTACAGTTTGTAAATGAAGAATCTTTAGCAGTGACTATAATCTGCATCTCGTAAACATTCATTACTACAAAATTGAGCTGCGGAAGACCGCTGTAATGAAGGTAGACCAGTACCTACCTATCGTAATGCTATTCTACTGTTCATCACGTGCCGAAAACAAGTTGGAACATAAGAACACTGCTGCTACTACTTCACAAAGGCGTGATGTTGTGTTATATCACATCGCCTGCATTCCCTGTGGGGTTAGGCTGATTTGTTGTACAGACGCCAGCACATCAAGCTACCCGAAACTGTCAAATTTTCCCAATAAACTTTGAACCTTATGGTGTAGCGATAAAGTTGAAAATCTATTAAAGAAATTTGACAGATTGTAGTAGCTTGATGTGCTGGCGCCTGTACCTATAGTACACTTGCATTTCGTCAGTTACCTATGTTAAAGTCGCATGTGATAGGGGGCGGGCCGATTGCAATTAACCGGGCATAATTCCAGAATTCGGGCTGATACTGAGAAATTCCAGATGGCATCCCAATAACACTGCCCGACCCGGGAATTGAACCCAGCAGTAGCTCAGCAGTAGTGCTAGCGACCACTAGACCCGTTGGTCTAATGGTTGGTTGATGAAATAATCCGTTGGTTGGTGAAATAAGTGGTCAGCCTCGTTAGGCTGACCAATTATTTCTTGGCAAAATCCCATAATCGCTTTTCTCATGACCCATTTCAAAAAGCATTATTTCGTCCCGAATAATTAAGTAGTTATGCCCATTTGAAAACTGAAAATCAGATGATCGCTTTATTGGCCAGTGTAGTCTGGCAATTAAGTCTAAATAGCCTAGTTTGTATCCAATGAAAATTAATTGGTAATCAGATTTTCAAGATTAATAAGATAATACAAAGGAGAATACTATGCATGAAAAACTGGTTCTATTTCATAATCCTAGTCATGTACACATTTGGATTTTTACAGAGACTGTGAATTATAGCCTTCTATCGCGCTTTTAATACAGCCTAATGTTCCGTCACTATTGACTTTTAAAATAAAAAAGATTTCTTAAAGTTGTATAGGTATATGGAACACTTGCTAAATATTCTAAATGTGTATTGTGTTCCGACAGTCGACACGTTCATTGTTTCGTCAGTTTGACTTTAACAGTGCCTTTATTTTGTAGCAGTAAGGGCCATTTTCGTAGCTCAAGTTACTAGTGACGTGCAGATGACCGTAGGTACCGTCACTCTAAAATTTTCACGGGGTATTCGCTAGTCTTTCTATTATGCAAGTAAGTAGTCTGCACACAAGCTTGCGGAATGGAAACAATGTTTCACAGCAAATTCCTGCTTACGTGACTTTGAATTGTGTTGTGTTGTGCAGGTGTGACGTAGGTATTACCCGAGTGCGAACTAGATGCAACACGGAAATGCGGTGTTATTTTCATGCAAATAAAGGCCGAACTTGTCTTTCTTTATGTTGCAAATTATCGCGTTGGTTCACCTATCTAAATAAAGCTACGGTTGAATACAATTAACCGGAAAAGAACCGGAGTTACCGACATAGCTTGCAGAGTAAGCAAACTGGAGTGGCAGATGGGCTGGCCATGTTTGTCGAAGGACCGATGGCCGGTGGAGCAGACGAGTCGTCGAGTGGAGACCGCGTATCGGCAAGCGCGAGCGTAGTGAGAGACGTCCTCCAGCTAGATGGACGGACAACCTAAAGAAGGTGGCTGGGACGGACTGGATGCGGAAGGCGGAGGGAGAGGGTGTTGTAGCGCAGCCTGTGAGAGGCCTATGCCCAGCAGTGGACTGCAATAAGCCGAGTTAATTGAAATATAACAGGGTGATTCTCCCCTGTTTAAAACTGATGTTAATTGTTTTGAGAACAATTTCACTCCTATTAAAACCAGTACGCAGATACCCTTATTAAACCAACGCGATTTTCATGATTTCAAAAGCAGGCTGTAAACTGCATTCCCAGTTATATTTAAATGTAAATACAGATGTCCTAATTGTTTTAACGTCTTTAATGTTTAATAAATAGTATTACCTAGCCGGCTTTTAGTGCCTTGGGACCATTAGTACCTCTGTTGAACGAAAGGATTTTCATACTTTTAATGCTCTGAAATTATTAACTATTTTAACACTTGTATAATTTAGTTTGATTTTATTTAAGTATATGAAATCTAAATAAGCACCTCTTTATACAGAAATAAGACATGCAAAAACTAAAAACTTTATAAGGACACTTAGATATAAAGTATCAAGTTACGACATTTTTTTTAAAGGTGATTTTTTTTTATTTTCTTTAGGTTCTTATCTGGAGTTAGGAGTTTTTAGCGGCGTCGACATCTTCAGTATCACTACTAGACGGCATTTCAAAAAAAAAAAAAAGTAGATTGTAAACACAAATTGAAAATTCAGATAAATAAAACAAAGAAAGCTAGCACGCGCGATTTTCACTTGTTCATTCTTTTTATTTTTTTAAATTAATGTTCAGCAAAAGTACATATGTGGCCAGTATCATTTTGCGCTTGGTGATAAAAACTTTTGTCTTTTGGCAATAAACTATATTTAATTAGCTACTGAATTGCCCTAAATTAAAAAAAAAACAGCATTTTAACCACCGATTTTCATACACTTTTTCGAACCACGTATTAGTACACCAGTAATGACGTACATTTTGCCTAATTTAAAAAAAATTTATTAAAGTATGGTACTTCCGGAGCAGGTGTAGTATTAAAACATATTTCGTACAAAATACGATTGGATGTTATCCATTAAATCTTGGAAATTCGTCAACGAAAGTATGAAAATACTATATGAGTGAAGAAAAGCTTGAAAAACTCGTGTGTACCGCGCTCGTATTTTTTATAATGACCCAAAGTAAACCGAATTTATACACAAAACAACCACCTAGGTATATGTAGGTCCATAGGTAGGTACTTAACTCAGCATTATGTTGCTTTACAGACAAAGGAGAGAATATTTAACTAGCTTCTAAGCCTTCTACACTGTAACGCACATGAAATAATTATCTTCAAAAGATGCTTTTCACGTTAGCTATTCAAAGACTTCTAAAATAATTAACAATTTCTATTTCACGGCCCGTCTTTATAATATCGAGTAGAGGCATCAGGGATGTAAAATGTCGGATCCCCGTCACTCACACGTCTTCTTGGTGAAACATGCCACGGTTGAGCGCTGGCAGAATGATGACACCACCGATGAACTAGAAATGCTTTGATATTCCACGTGAAAATGTCAGATAGAACAATGAAAGCGTTAACTCTAAAGCAAACCTTATGTACCGTTAATTAATAACAAAAGTTGATTCAACTGACGATCTTACCGCAATTCTACAGTTATTCGCCACAACCCTTATATTAACAAACCAAATAAGTGACATTACCTATACACCAAGGCTCGTCGTGCTATGGCAAACCTTTTCTTTTCACGTTAAAGTCGCTCAGGGTTATTCAATTGGGACCGGGTATATTTGAATTTAAATAAAAACAAATCGATTGTTAGACTCAGATCTGGACACATTCTATGCAAAAAATTTGCTTTCATGATGAAGAAAATCGCTTCACCCAATTGTGACGAATGTGGAGTTGTCGAAGACCTACAACATTTATTGATGGAATGTGTCCAATATGAGTCCAGTAGAAATAATTTAGTAAGGTCCCTGAATTTGAACAGAACTGATGTAGGCATGTTCAATACAATTCTATCCTAACCAAATGGCGACGATGCGAAGGGTTTGTTCAAATTCATGGCCCACATTCTGTGAAAGTACTATTGTTTAGGATACGATGGGACTGGCATACGCTGTGCGTAAAAGCCCCTATAAATAAATAAAGAAAAAAAAAAAAAAAGAAGGCTTACTTTTCGGAATTATGTATGGAAAATGTAAATTATGATAAATGTAAATTACCCACCTCCCACCTACCTCGTCTTCGTATGGTAGCGTGAAAACGAGAGGTTCAATTTTCCAATTTTCTATCACTTTTTGACATAATGACACTTCTATCTCATTGATGACGCGTGTAATGTTACTCTTTGGGTCTTTGGCAGTTCTTGGCTTGTTCGCATACACCAGTGATTTCACATAGACACCTCACAAAAATTATGAAGGGGCGTTAAATCACATAATGATCTTGGAGGTCATGTCTTGTTCCCGAATCTTGAGATCAGGAACCCGTTAAAATTCTCTTTCAATAAATCTCGTTTCACGAATTGAACTGCCGTTTTGATAATACACTTTAATAATTTCAAAGCGCTGTTCAAAAGTTTAGCGACTCATCTTGATAAATGCCGGACATTTAATGACTCATCTGTCAAAAAGCCGCCGTGATCGGCATCGGTAAGTACCTACCTGCGCAGTAAGCAAACCGTTAGCAGCAATTTTAGAATACTTTATGGCTAATTGAAAAAATAAAATAGGTATGTAAAACCAGATCCTTGGTATACTCATACTATGCTCTGATGTTCCGGTGCCGGAAATGAAAGTGTCCCTAGTGCTATTTTTATCTTGACTTTCATGATAAGTATTTCCATTAATATATACATAGAACCATATATATATAGAACCAGGCAGCACACTATATGTTATCGAGAAACATTTTCAAGGTCACAATTGTTGGCCAAGAGCTTATCCATACTTTCTCCTACGGTTGTTGAATTTAAGTTCGTATTCGTACGGTAACACATAACAAAATAATATCTACTTACCTAAGTAAGTATAATTATATATAATATAATTGAAACAGACGAGGAAAATTTTATAAGTGAATAATTAAATTATTCTGTCAAAGTTAACCGAACTGTGCTTATGAGCGAAAATTGTATTGTAGATATAGAAAACACACATAGATGCTATTGTCGAATGCAAATTATCTCCGGAAAGTTGCTCGAGTCAGATAGAAAGTTGAAGTGACGTCCCAGCAAACTGTGAAGATTAATAACGGTGAAGTTAATTACTTTTGGGCAATATAACAAAGAGTTGCTCAGAGCAGCCATTAATGGAATAAATTAGAGAAACTGCTGCCCTTTCCATCACGCCGCTGCGCTCTAGTACCTAGGTCCTAGACAAAATACGAAATTCTCCGAACTTCCTTTAGAAAGGTTTATGTTTCAATGGAATGTTGATCGAAGCAAATGAAAAGATGTGAACGAATAAAGAGGCAAAGGCGGTTTCACCTAAGGGTCGTTTCGTAGCGCGTAGAAAGAGACAAAAGGGTGATACGGCTACACTAAAACCGTAGCACGTAGCGTCTCGTAGTATAAATGCCATCGTGAATATAATGTGCCACTTCATACTAGGTAAACATGTTTCGTACCTGAATGTTTTACTGAACAAAGTGCTAAAAAAGAGTATCCGTGTAACATGTGTTAATAACACGCTTAATCTGTCTCACACGGTGCCGTCGCCATTTTGTTAATTTAGCGTTATTTTACGGCCCATTAGAAATTTCAGTCATTAGCTTGCAAGCAGCAAGCATGACTCGTATTTCCCTTTAAACCGCTGGCCTTATGTGGTCTAGTACCTAGGTACCTTTTTTATGCCAAGGGACGTTTGAATAACCCGTAATGGCTATTACCCAATCCCTTTATGTAATTGGAAAAAGTGATGAATAAATACCATTTCATTTGTAAAACGAGTAATTTATGAGAATATAAGGTGTTCCTTTTTTTGTTGGCTTTGTTTTGGTGTGTCATTGTTATGGTAAAATGGTATGGTAAAGTAATGTATTTGGACTTATTTATTTGATTGGGAAATTAATCAAAACGTGTCATTCATTTGTCCATTGCTTTATATCAGGGCCGGGGGACCAGAGACAATATACATGCGACACTGGCAAATGTTAACAAGCAAACAACAATCAAAACAAAAACAAAATGCCCTTTGTAGATTGCAAAAATAACTACTTTAGCAACAAACAAACAATAATAATAAGAACAATTAAGCCGTGAGTCGCATCTGTGCAAGAACAAGTCGTTGCTTAGCAAAATACTGTGACTTCGGTGACCGAAGTTTGGTCGAACCTATCGTCATCAGAACTGATTACTGATTTAGACTCCGCTGTCCGTCCGTCTGTCACAGGGCTATGTTTTAAAGCGTAATAGGTAGAAACTTGAATATTTCACAGTGTGTATGGCCGTATTAGCAAAAAAATAAAGAAAAAAAATAAGGGATCCCCATACAAGAAACGTTTTTTTTTCGGAGTTTTTTGCTCAGGTTCGAATATGTAGCATTAAATATTGTACGACGGTACGGAACCCCTTGTGTGCGAGTCCGACACGCACTTGGACGACTTTTTTAATTGTCATCTTTTTTTAAATTATGTCTGTCAAAAGTTATCAAGATATTTAAAGGAGATTGGCATAAGATTCCGGGACATTCGCGTTAATAGACAGATTATTTAAATTATTTTCTCATTATTATTTTTTTCTATTTTTATTTTTATCCTGGTTACACCATTGTAATAATATTAATGCTCAATCATGTTATTTTTATTCCATTTTCTCAAATTTCATCAATTATTTTCATCATTCATTCGCCAGGTATTTTTATTTTAATAGTGTTTAAATTTTAGTTATATGTGCAAGCTTTGGTATCCTGCCGGTCGATTCTGTAAAAATCTCACCGTGAAAACTTAGGTGAAGTGAGTTTGTTTTTGCTAAGAATTGACACTATTGACAGGTTACTCCACGCTCACTTCACCTAAGTTTTCACGGTGAGATGTTTACAGAATCGCACTGCTGTAATTGAAGGAGCACACGTAAATTAACCTTTTTGAAGTGAAAACTTCTTTAGGCGCGTTGGACATTTTTTAGATCGGAAAAAACTGCTTCGGATGTGTTCGGCTGTCCTCGCGATGTACTCGGTTTTAATGTATACATATAATCCGTTATGTCAGTGAGTGATGGTAAAGTATTCTGTTTGTGCTTTGTTTTCACTTCTTTCGGCACTCCTGGAGTGCCACTTTTTTATTATTGTGACGTATATTGTATAATATGTATATGTATCTTTTGTTGGAGATCTCAAATAAATAAACAATGAGAGACAGTGACATGAAATCAATTCACTCTTGGAAAGGGGAAATTGGATATTTTGTGATTGTAATTATTTGTTGTATTCAACATTATGTAATATAACACACCTAAGTATTTTAAAAGCAATAATTTCATTCGGTAACGGTCATTCATTTATGGTTAAACAGCTAACTAACTAACTACCTTAGGTAACCACCTACCTACCTACTTTAGGATCGCCTTAGGTACCTTTTTGGGGTTACCTTAGGTTACTAACTAGCTTAGGTCACTTTCTAAGTTACCTAAGCAATACAAACAAAAGTAATAGAATAGCAAAATAAACAAAACAATCTACGAATATAATACCGAGAACAAGGCATAATGCTTCTCAAAACAGAAATCTATTTACAGTACAAAAGTGATTAATTGAGGAAAAATAAAAAATAGGTACTTGTTAAAGAATGGTTTTTTCATCACGATATCTTTAATAGACATCGGAAATATAATTATGTTCGATTTGATTAATTAATCAGGCTTGTTAGGCATCCTGGAAATTCAGATTGAGAGCAGCAATATGCGCTCTATTAGTAAAAAAATTTTGTGTGAATATTATAATTTTCCATAATGTAGGGTCAAAGCACACAGGTGTGTAGATATTCCTGTGTTGTATTTAGATAATCATTCCTTGAATTGTCTATCGTCGTTTCTAATACCATCGCCACTTTCTCATTTTTAACCGACTTACGAAGAAGAGGTCATGCATTCGGCGAGTTTTTTTTAATCATCATCAGCTGATCAGCTTTGTTTATAGGAACAAATAAAGGCTGATGATAGGATACTTCAACAATCTATTAAGGCTTGGCAGGCGGATGTTTGATCGCCCTTTTTGCCTTTTACTTGATGATATTTTTAAAAGATAGTGAAATATACATTTGGTTAAACCCAATTAATATAAAACATGACATTTAATTATAACATCTTGTTCGCGGGTAGAAGTAGGTAAATGATCGAAACATTTTCAGAATCGCAATCTTCAAGAAATCATTTATTGTTCTCGAAAGTCATAAGAATTTTAAGTTGTCAAGAAAGTGTCAAAGAAGAAAGAGATTCCGCTCTGTTCAACATTTTGTTTAGAATTTTATCTCTACAATCTATATATAACACCAAAATAGCCTAACTTCAATATGATTTTTCATGAAATTGTTAAGACTTAGGTATAAAATAAAAATAACATCAGTAGCTACATGATATTTCCACACTTATTGTGCAACAGAAACACAAAAATTAAAATTTTCTAGAAATTAAATACATCGCGAAGTTACCTCCAAACATGAGTTTTCGATTTGTATCTAATATGCTTATGACTGCTAGAATAAAAATTTGATGATTAATGTAATAAGTTAATAACACAAGGCGACCAAAAGTGTGGAAGCCTTTTATTTTATTATTTTTATTTGTGGTTTTATTACGACGATACGCTTATAGCACTTACGACGTTCTTAGTTCGTGGAAGAAGTCATCTTCCGTCGCACATTGCGGGAACTTCAAACATATTTTTGTTTCACAAATCAGTCGCCGTCACTCTGTTGAGACGAGAGGACTGCGCTCAAATTTTCGGCTGCGCTGGTATATAATTTATTTACGTAAATAATAATTTCGTAATTTATCACTTTGTAGGAAAGACACTGAAATAGAAAACATGGAAAAATAACTAAAACCACTCCCGAAACGATATTAAAAACAATAAGCTGCTTGAACAAAATTATTCTTATAAGAATCTTTTCAAAAACAGTCTTATTAGTTTAAAATACAAAACTAATAACAAATCTAAATTAGATAACTAACTAGAGACATAAAAAACACGAAATAAATCACTTTTAAGGTTCTGAACTAATAACACAATATTTTCATATTACTTTTTGCGTTGCGGTCCCTTCACTACTTGCGCCCTGGTGCTCGGATAGGGTCTCGTCGCCGACAGTTTAGGTAAGTTAACATTGGATTAGAATTATGAATAGAGTTTTTTTTCACAAAAAAAAACAGTCTAAAGAGACTTGAAAACTTATTTCCCAGCGCTCCCAGATGTGTCCCGGCGTCGAATTCTTTTTTTAATGTAAAAATCTCTTTTATCATTTTCAAGACAGTTTTTTTTCACGAATCTTAAAACATTATTTTCCCTCAGTCAGTATAATTTATTATTATCAATACACTAGCAGCTAATATATGATTTATTATAGTATTAACTTTTAGCTGATGCTTCCGTTTCCGGTTTGCAAGTACCTAACATTACATAGTAATAATGAAATATTACATTGTCTTCGTTTCTCATCCTAGAGGATTCATCTTAAGTACATATTTGGTAAATAAAACGATTAATTTCTGGAAATTTACTTTTACTTCCTCTTGAAAAAAAACATGTTTTTCGTAAGATTAATGTTTTCATAAGCCTATTTTTTCGCAGGTGTTCCTGTTTGACTTTCAGTTTGGTTTGGTTGGATATGTCCTTTCACTATTTTTGATGATTTATGTGATTATAATTAGGTATCCTTAATTTTCTCATCGTTTCTTGTTATTTCAGCGCATTTTGTAACTAGACGTACTATAATCTTCACACACGAGTATGACCTTGTTAGGTATTTTATAGTCTGTTTAGTAACTAAACAGACTATAAAACTACTTACTAAAGTTTAGTTCGTTTAATTAAACTTAACGCCAGCAATACAAAGCATTACTAATACCTACCCGTCTATGCAATATGAACCTTTGTGAGTTACATAGGTACGGATATATTCCAAGTATTATTAAGATCGTACGCTATTTGCCGCAATAAATATTCAGCTACGATTTAATAACATAGGTACTCATTGTATATCATGAAAAAGATGGGCTGTAGCCATAGTTCTACGTATGTTTGTAGGTTTTCTCATTGTGAAATTTTGGCTTAACTCATTTTTATTTTGCAAATACGATATTTGGATGCCTCAACGATGTTAAAATGATAACCTTATCTGGGAATAAATAAAAGAGGGTTGTTTTCATTAGCATACATAACACAAAACAGTAGGTACCTACCGAATTAATTCTTTGTTTGTGTTTCAATGTGTTCATGTTTAATGTGTTTCAAATGGTTTCATGTTTTAGAATAAAATAACAATGCGTGTAACAAATAATATGTGTTTTCATCTCTAGCTTCTATATACAACTGGAGCAAGTTTTGCAACGAACAAACATTTGTGAATATGACTGTTATGATTATGTGGATTTAAAAATGAAAACACTCATATTTCTGTTTGTTTGTGGCCAGTTATAATAAAACGGAGTGTACACCGCTGACTGTTGTTTTCATTCCAGTTATGACACGTCATTACACTAAGAGATTGCAGTAAAACTCTGATATAACTTATAAAACTATCTCTATGTATGGAATATTAATAATATTAATTAAGCACATATTCAGTTCAGTTCTTATTTATATAGTAACATATGAAGTTCTTCATCTGCCTAGACATTTCCCATCGACGTTGGGGTCTTACAGTGTAACCGGATGCAGCTAAATTCGAGTAAGTATTTTACATCAAGCGACTGCCTATCTGACATCCGCAACCCAGTTAATGGATAACACGATATCGCTTGGTAAGACTGTTATCAGACTGCTTCATACACCCACCCCTATGCTGTATAAAAACTGATTGGGTTTGATTTACTTTCTGTTACCACTATAAGTATGTCTTTGTTGTTATCATAGGTGATTAAATTAAATATTTCCACTGTCATCTTCCGTAGTTAGGCGGAGATCTGCTCGTATAAACCTATGAGTATGTATGCAGTTCACTTAGAGCATTAGCTGAAAGATGGTTCTATATCTTGCCATTCACCAAAGTAAATTCCAATCTCTAAAGTAAACCTGAGAATTTCCTTCAAGGAAATTCAAATTAAGCTTCCTAAAAGTTATTTTGAGGGTACCAAAATAGACTTAAAAAAATGTCGTTAGGTTATTCTAGAAAGAGCAAAATAGTTCTCTGATAATTTCATCCCGCTACCTTGCAAAGTGTTAAATCGCCAACGAAAGTCGGTATGACGTAAAAACTAAGTGGTTAAGCGAAACACTTTGCAGCTCAGTTAAACAGATTGAAAACTGTTGGTACTTTGAAATTCCAACGGAAATAGCGCGAGCTAGGGCACTCGGGGCAATACCACAGAATAAATAGGTAATACGAATTCTCCGGCGGATACACCAGTATTTAAATGCCTTCACCGGGAACAAACGGTTCTGATACATTAGCGCAAACATTTTTGGTCTTGTTAACATAATTACACAGTTTTTGTCGGGTATTGTGCTAAAGAGTTCACAGACGTTTACTTCAGCTTCTAGTTATAGGGAAATTTAACTGGACAGCTCCATTATACTCTTAGATATTTACCTAGTAATCTTTTTCACGTTTTTTTTTAATTAGTTGTGTCTTAACCAGCTAAGGCCTCTCAGTGCGCTCTTTGGAGATATTATTACTAGGGATGCCGCGATACGCCTTTTTGCCGATACGATACCGATACCGATACTCTTATAAAAATATCGGCGATACCGATACCGATACCGATACGCTTACTGAATTCAAAAAGGAAGTTAGATTAAATAAAACACAATTAATTAATAGTTTTAGTAATCAAAATTAACATTTATAAGATTTTTATGGAATTAAAAATCTTATGTGCATGGAAAGATACTACGCGCAACAACATTCAACCTAACGAAATAGGATAGATATGTGCGAGTGCGAGGCCAACCGCCAAAGCGGGCGGGCGAAACAAAACACTGAATAAAGCGCGGGGTTTCCCCGAGCATAGTTAGTTCGTGCCTCGTTTGCAACGAAATAGACGGGACAACACGCGCGTTTACATTACATTTTTAAAGCGTAAAAGTATCGTTGCATCGGCCATAAAAATATCGCCGATACCGATATATCGGCAAACCTGAAGTATCGCCGATATATCGGTATCGGTATCGGTATCGGATGCATCCCTAATTATTACCGAGATGAATTACAGCAAAAAATTTTACTTAATGATACCTACAGCGATTTGCCCTTAGATCTTTGTCTTGACATTTCGACGGCCGGTTGGTTTTGTAATCTGTAATCACGTAGCAATTAACTGACACTTCTGTAATCGTCACGTTATCCACGTGATCAGAAAGTTAGCTGGCAGACGTGATTGATCAATATTACTAACTTTAAGTAATAATGAACCATATTCGGGTTGGTCTGTGGCACGGAGGGGTGCCTGGGAAAGTACGTTAAAACTGGTCCCGGCTGTCATTCGTGGATCTTTGACTGTCGTTACGGGTAGTTCAAAGCCCGAAAGTCTGACAGCCAGTCTTACCAAGGGGTATCGTATTACCCAATAATTGGGTTGTAGAGGTCAGATAGGCTGTTGCTCCATGTAAAATACTGGTATTCAGCTGCTTCCGGCTAGACTGGAAGCCGACCCCAACATAGATGGGAAAAGGCTAGGCAGATGATGCAGATGATGAATCAAGTTTAATAACAAGCTTCTTATTTCTTTTTTAGCCAAAACAAACTGGTTCAGGCACTTTGTATGGAATATTAATAATAATAATAATAATAAACATTTATTTCAGATTAATATCCATATTGTAACACACACATATAAGATCAAAATAAAACAACACACACAAAAATAAAAGCAGATAAAAAACACAAAACAATAAGACAGTTACACACATTAAGACCAGGAGGAAACTGTCCACTGCTCACAGTGCAGTATGCAAACGTATCCAGTGGCTATTATGAGGTGAGGTGAGGTATGAGGTATATTATGAGGAAACATTCTTTGAGAAGTTTCTCTAACATTTTGGAAAACAAAGAAAAACTTTCGTCCAAAAATAAAGCTTGTTCACTGCATTCGTCTCTAACAGCCACTTCACAGTATCGCAATGTTCATTCATCTGTTCTGTAAAAAGTGAAGTAAGCTGTCATCCTACTTGATGCTATGACACTATTGACAAAATAGACTGGCTGAAGATTCTTTAACTTATGAGAGAATTATACGCGTGATGGAACATTTAAATCAAAATATTTTTATTTCACATAAACCTACATGGGAAACGTCAGAAGCTAGGTACACGGTTCCAATTGGTCATTTCCTATGGAGAAGAGTCGGCAAGAAACTCCACGGTTACTCTTTTTAAAAATAATTGGCTTTTACAATGTTTTCAAATTACAGTAGGTATGGGAGGACAGCGTAGGCCTGTCAACAAGTACCAGGTGCTTAATAAAATAAAAAATAGCCTACAGATCTAAAGTCTACAAGGACTACAAAGTCATCAAATTTACAAAATAAGAATCTATCAAAAGGATAAATAAAAAATAAAATATAAAAACCTACTAAAACCAAGTGATAATATGATCGCCTTTACAACCATTAATAAAGAGGGGAAAAATCAGAATTGTCTGTATAAAATGTCTGTTAAATAGGTGATACAATGTTTAATCTGCCGCCCCACGCTTAACCGCCTTACACTTGGGACAGGTGGATTACTTTCCTACTTCACTGTTAGTTACTTACTAATAGATTTCGGCATCTGGTTTTGATAGGCCTTTCATTCATCATCCATTGAATGTGGCTTAGGGAAATACGTAACCACCTTTTGACGTTAACGCCTTTTGACGTAAACGCCTTTTGATGTTAACGTCTTTTGACAAGTATTTCATGGAATTTATACTTTTTGAGAGACGCAAAGACATCAACTATTCCTAATGCTTTGGTTTGCTAAGAGAGTGGTGGATGGCCACACAATGATGACTGTCCAAATACAGAGCGACATTTTTGACATCTTAATGTCAAATACTAGTAAAACTGTCAGATTTTCATGTCGGCCGTATATTAATGGCGGAACCGCTTTCCTAGGAAACCAGAGCCTAAGCCACTTTTACGTGTTTAATGGTATGTAACCACGCAAACGTGGCATACGCTATGTTATTCCAGGGTTATAGATAGTTACCGAAATAAGGGCACGCCACGCCAGAAAACACCGTGGTAGGTAGGCTTGCAAGCATGTTTATAGCACCTACTATATAATTTATTAGTAGTATTTACCTAACCGTTGTTTTATAATTTCTTTTAAAACTCTGACTTCATTTTATATTACGCAGGCAAAATTCAAAAGTCATCAACGACACAAAAGGTAGAGGCTCTTCTTAAAATTGTATCTTGAACAGTTTTGTTCGATTTTATCTAGCGCTTTTCAAGACAGACATTTTTGTACTGCGATTAATAAGACAATTAATTTTAAAAAGATATTCTAGATAGGTACTAGAAACTTCTTAGAAACTTTTTATGGAATAGTGAGATAACTGCTGTAACTTTATTTACAGAACTTTATTGAATATTCTTAGTCTAACTAAACTAAGAAAACTAATATAAATTAACAACTCATTAAAACTAATACCGGGTATTTTTTGGATGGCTGCGTTTAATATGCGCTTTTTCGTTTTTTTTTTTTTAAATTAGCCATCGTTTAAAACGTTATCGCTCTATTTTCGTTGAAAGTTTTCAAGACTTGTTCATCTTCATAACTTTCATCGGCGTACTAACGAGACTTTATCACGACACTTATTTACAAGTAATATTAGTGATACATTTTTTTACTGGCTTACTCTGAAAATTACTTGCTATCTACTAATTAGACTATGTACAGACGCAGGCACGTCAAGCTACCCGAAATTGTCAAATTTTCCCAATGAACTTTGAACCTTATGTTTTAGCGATAAAGTTGAAAATCTATTAAAGAAATTTAGCAGATTGAATATACCGTTTAGGTGAATATAAACGTTATGTGACAGAGTGGCACGAACTATGTGCATGTCAATGCGTGTAATCAGGCAGCGCGACTGCACCGAATTATTAATATCTACGTATTGTCGCACTGTATTTCTACTAGCGGTTTGCGAACTAGAAACTAATTGACATTCTAATGAGTAATGACTCCATAAGTGCATACCTACATAGGGTAACAGAACGTTACTTGTTCGAAAATTCAGCCGTGGCTCATTAGCCGGTCAGTGACAGATTAATAATTATTTTGATTTCGACTCTGAAATAGTAGAATTTTCTGCTCTGAATATTCTATTAGGAATTTTAAAAAATATCAAAAATTATCTTATGTAAGCCGTTACTCTGTTCAGAACAATGTCGAATTCTGGATAATTTCCAGCCAGTTCCAGTAAATGGATTGGCGTTTTTATTTGTAACTTACAGCGGAGGAACTAAAAGAAATTGTTCAGCGAGAATTAATTCCTAACGAACGGGAAGTGGTTTCGACAAATTGGAAATTGTTTGTAGGTTTCTAATGAAGAATCTAATCAGTAAATTATAAACCCACCAAAAACATTTTCATGTAAAATGTTGCCAAGACGAGACGATATGGCTCGCACTGTCAAAAAGTTATCAGATCTCATTTAGAGCCAAACTTCTAACTCTACAAGCCCTAACGTCACAAACTCTATACCTTAGTCAAAATATGAGGCTGCAGTAGCGCTACCACCACAAACAAACGAGACAGGCTACGTATCCTCTTGGCAAAATCTCATAATCGCTTTTCTCCAGACCCATTCCAAAATGTATTGTTTCCTCTTATCGATGAATTAGTTTATTTTGTGTCCAACTAAAATAATTTGGTAATCAGATTTTCAAGATTAGTAGGATAATAAAGCCCTAAAAGAGAAATTTTTAATAAGTACTATTGTTTAAGGGAAATACTATGCATAAAAACTGGCTCTATTTTATAATCCTAGCCACGTACACATTTGGATGTTTATATGTACCTAGAGAGACTGAATTATAGCCCTCCATCGTGCTTTTAATAAAGTTTAATGTTCCGTCACCAGTGACTGTTAACATAAAAAAGCTTTCTAAAGTTGAGTATATGGAACACTAGCTAAATATTTTAAACGTGTACTGTGTTCTGACAGTCAACTGCACGGCCATGGTTTGGTCAGCTTAACTTTAACAGTGCCTTTATTTCGTAGCAGTAAGGGCCGTTTTCGTAGCTCAAGATACTAGACACGTGCCACCGTAGGTACCATCACTCTTTAAACATTTCACTAGTCTTTCTATTACGCAAGTAAGTAGTCTGCACGCAAGCTTGCGGAATGGGAACAATATTTCACAGCAAGTTCCTGTTAATACGTGACTTTGAATTGTGTTATCTTGTGTAGGTGTGACGTTTTACTCGCGTGCAAACTAATTGCACCACGGAACTGCGGTGTTATTCTCATGCAAATAAATAAAAGGTTGCACTTGTCTTTCTTTATGTTGCAAATTATCGCGTTGGTTCACTTAAGTAGGTACTTAAATAAAGCTACGGTTAAATATAATGGCGTGTTACTCCCCTGTTACAAACCAATGTTAGTTATTTTGAGAACAGTTTCTCCCCTATTAAAACCAGTACGCAGATACCCTTAAACCAACGCGATTTTCATGATTTCCCAAGCAGGCTGTAAACTGCGTATACACTTGCCTGCTCAAGTATACATTTCCAGTTAAACTCAAATGTAAATACAGACATTAATATCCTCATTATTGTTCTAACAGAATAAGGCGTCTTGTAATGTAAGTAGAGGTACCTAGCCGGCTTTTAATGCCCTGGGACCATTAGAACCTCTGTTGTACGAAAGGATTTTCGTACCTTTAATGCTCTAAAATGTTAACTATAAACAAGGCTAGTTTACACACTTTTGTAGTTTGGTTTAACTTTTATGAAATTGGAGTAAGTACCCCTGAACACAGAAATTAGACCTGAAAGAATTAAAACATATTGTATAAAAAAAAGAACACTAAGCGTTACCAAAATACAAAATATATAAGAGTAAGGACTTTAATATTCTTTGCAAAGAGTTCTCATTTGTCCCATTTACTATTAAAACCTATTCTGCACGCACTCGGCTAAACGCTGACTTTTTAAAAGTGCATAGTGCTTATATACCTTATATTTGTATTCCCTTTTATAGTGCTTGTTAGTGATCCTAAGATTTCTTTCTTCATTTTCTATTTTTACCCGTGAGAACCCGTAATTGGCTTTATGTCTCATATACTATTGTTATGCTTCTGTTGTAGCTGTTGGCTCTCCTATATATAAATAAATCGGAGTAAGTTACGAACATTTTTTAATGGCTTTTTCTACTTAGTCCATTATGAAAATAATGGAGTTACCGAGAAATACAATTAGTTGTACCAGTGGTAAAAAAAAAATATAGTGGCCTAACTATAGAAGAGGCTTAACTAGAGTGACTTATCGTAATTTAAGGACATACGTAAGTATCTAAATATCGGAAAACGGAGCGGAGTACAGCTTAACGATCACATTCACTTCGAACGGATTATGTTTTTAGGGAAGTTATAGACACGGTACACAACACAAAAGCTACTGCCTCGTATCAGGATGAAATGGTGGTAGTGGTTTACAGACTACCGCAACAGACATACACCTATCTAATAGTCTGTAATCACCAGAAACTCTAGCTAGAAACTTTTATTATTTACTAGCAGTGCCCCGCGGTGTCTCCCGCGTAAATTTCGATCCCGTGGGAAAAAGTATCCTATGTGTTAATCCAGGAAATGGTCTATCTATGTGCCAATTTTCATCCAAATCTGTTCAACGATTTACGCGTGTTTGAGTAACAAACATCCAAACATCTTTACAAACTTTCACATTTATAATATTATTAGTAGGATAGTAGGATTGTCTTGAAATCATGACATTCTTCTATACAAATGAATATGATGACATTTCGAGCATTAGAAACAGACTGTCACACAGGTATGAGTGACAGAGACGACGCTCAACAAAGTCCATACCATACTACCATCATCATCCATTCATTCATTGGTCATTACCATACTAGCTTTTGCTCATGGCTTTGCCTGCGCGGAGGTCGAAAATTATCCAACGGAATTGTTCTACCAAGATAAAATGTACATGTCCTAACCCAGGTCATGGTTTACCCATGTGCCAAATTTCAATAACATCCGTTCAGCTGTTTTAGCGTGACGTAACAAACAAACAAAGTCACTTTCGCATTTATAATATTATTAGAAATATGTCCCGGCTGGGTTAGGCCATAGCCTAACCCCGAGCCCCGTTTCTAATCCCGCTCTGGCCGCAAAACAGCTCTGCGTTTAACCCGTAAAGATTTTAATTTAGATTCAGAGGACCTTTGTAAATAACGGTAGGTGCTTGTGGACGTCAGACACAGTCAAACGAATGGATTCAGAAGGAGGACAACAGGGTTAGACAGGGTATTGTGGTTCAACTTGGGAGAAGCCTAAGTCCAGCCTGGGTCTGCCTTAAGCGCAGGAGCTCTCGGTGCCGTCTGAGACAATGGTGAAGTCTGAAGTATGCATCGTGTGTTATGTGCTGACGCTACTCGTCTTTACGCAGACATTCACAGCGTGTTTGTACATTTGGTTACCACAAGAAACGTTCGCGTCGCTTCGTGATATAAAAATAATATATCAGAGGGGCAATTCTCGTAATTTTATGAACGTTCACAGTATGATTTCAGTCTCTTCTGTCAAAAATACTTCTAATTTCTTTACATTTTTGACAAGTTTTTGACATTGATTGTCGCTGAGATAAGATTGCGACTAGATTTTGAACGGGAATTGGCCTTTTGATATTATGACACGAGGTAAAAAGAAATAAATGAAGCTTTATTCTTAGCAAAAATGTTGCGAAAATCTTTAGCTGCCTATATTTTTATTTCTTTGAAATAATTTCAATACCACCTACAGAATACACAGGTACCTTCTCGGTACGAGTTTTATTTTTTAATCTTGCTTGTATCAACAATGGAGCTTACTGTCCAAGCACACGATTTGTGTTATAAAAATAAAACTTATTTTACAAAAAAAAACAAAAACCGACTTCAAAAACCAAATAAACACTAAAAACTTAAAAATAATATTAAATTGAAACTATAATTAAGAATAATTTAACCTAAATAACCTTACCTAACTTTAATCTACACTATATTTTACAATTTAACAGTTTTTGGAGTCGGTGCCAAGCCAAGTGTATCTATCTAATTGGGCCATAAAATATTCTCCCTTAATTTTTATTACAATAGTTTACGAGAGTAAATTAATATCATATTATTAGGTAAGTACTGATATTTTTACAAAGCTGTTAAAAGTTTTAGTTAGCGCTCGATAGATGGCGTTGTACCGTATTCTGAATCGCGACATGATTTCGTTACCGAGAAACCTATGAAGATCAAATTGTATTACTTACGAGTTTCACATTTCGTCCGCAAGAGCGCGCCACTATCCGAACAAAAACAACTCCGTCTTCTGTTGATATTCTGTCTTGTGTTGTAATTTTTTTTTTCAGTTTGTTTGGTTGATTGTTAATATTTTTTGCTGATATAGTACCTTTTTTTTGGTTAATATTTTGTGAGTGCGGGCTTGGCACCGACTCCAAAAACTGTTAAATTGTAAAATATAGTGTAGATTAAAGTTAGGTAAGGTTATTTAGGTTAAATTATTCTTAATTATAGTTTCAATTTAATATTATTTTTAAGTTTTTAGTGTTTATTTGGTTTTTGAAGTCGGTTTTTGTTTTTTTTTTAAAAATAATTTTATTTTCTAGTTTTTAGTTTAAGTTTGTACATAATTCATAGATTGAAGTTTCTTTTTTCAATTTTTAATAGAAAGAAAATTAATTTTGTATAATATGGGTAGGCCTACTAAACGCGCTGCTCAAATGAGACAGCGCCGTTTGGAAGAAAGTAACGACGAAACTTCGATTTCCCGTTATTTCCTATCCCGTTGGTATTTCGTTAAATCCTGACTTAGTGGGTTCTATGTGGAATGCCCATGCCAAGTCGATTTCACTTTTTTGTTATTATTAATTTTATTTTTCTTAATTTTTAATGTCGTAGATGGACAAGGATTACAATTATACACATACACAACACATATACAACTGTAAAAAAAAATGTAGATTTATCAATGATAAATTACACCTTTACTGTATTATTGTTACAATTTAAAAGCGCCCTTAAAAGCAAACTGGCGTAATGTTATGTTATGGTATGGCTTAAACTATGCATACACAAACAATCGCAGCAATCGCGAGACATGTGCTGTCGATTTTTAAAGATTTCTATCGTCTATGGTTAGTCCATCACCTCCTGACCTGATGATCACGAGACCAAAATGGCAAACGCCCTTCCAAACATAAAAAAAAAAATAATTTACTAAATCAGTCGATGCCTACTCCTTACTGTTAAGGAGTCGTACCTTCCATCATCAGCTCAGCTACATGAGATGATGATCACCATACGCAAGTACTTAAATTAATTCATAAGATTTGCGAAAAATGATGTTTAGGCCCATAAAATTTGAGGGTTGCCCTCGATTTCTCCATGATCCAATCATCAGATCCTGACTTGGTGACTATGGGACCACTTCAGAAGTATCTCCTTTCGAACAAAAAAAGAATTTTGAAAATCGGTCCACATTTGGCGGAGTAATCGCGTAACAAACACACAAAAAAAAAAACATACCGTCGAATTGAGAACCTCCTCCTTTTTTGAAGTCGGTTAAAAAGCGATCGAGTTGTTTTGTTTTTTGGGAAAATGTTTACCTACTTGGTATTAAAATGATTGTGTGTGGATATTATATTTTATTCAGTCTTTTTAATAGCTGTATACGATGAGGGCTTTCCCTTTAATTTTAATATTATCAAAAGCAGGCCTCTCACATGCCTGGGGCCATTATAGGTACTTACTCTCACATATTTACAAAAATAACAGCGGCCTTTTTCGTTATCTCAATTACACAATAGGAACATTTATTAATATTATGTCCGTTGGTTATAAATTTCATACACTTGTTTTTTTATGATAACAAATTATATGAAATATAACTATGATAACAAATTAATATGACACATTTGCACACCATTTATGTAATGGTAGAATGTAATTGGGTAACGATAGTCTTAAGTTCTTGATATATACCTACATTCTAGAAAATGAATTATTTGAATATGAAAAAAAAAATCAACGTTACGGGTCGTAAGAAGCCCGAAATTTTGAAAACCAATCTTACTAAGGGGTATCGTATTACCCCGTAACTGGGTTCTGGAGGTCAGATAGGCAGTCACTACATGTAAAGTAATTGTATTCGGCTGCATTTGGTTTGACCGGAAGCTGACCCCAAAATAGTTGGTAAAACGCTAGGCAGATGATAATTATGAAAATATTAGGTATGTTATTGTTTTATATTTTAGTGTCGTGTCAGTGTTCGGGTTTGAGTTTCACGTTGTTAAACGGCAAAGGCAGTCAAAAAATAGTATTATTTGTTATAATACCTACTGCTAGTTTAATATCCCGTCATACACACCTGGCGTGTAAACTCTGTGTCTAACTATGAAGAACAAGCTCAACGGTTTTCACTTAAAAGTTAAGTTTCAAACAAAATACAAGGTACAGAAGAACTTCGCAAGTGTAGAAACTTCTATATCAAAGTGTCGATAAATCCTTTGATGTTCTAACAAGATGTTGAAAGTCCTCGGTAAGCAAACATTTCATTCTGGAAGAATCAAAATCAAAAGTCATTTATTCAAACTAAGCTGAGAATCAGCACTTTTTGGACATCAACATACATGAGACAGTCTTCTATAACGTCCGCCCTTCACCACTTCCTAGTGCAGTGCAAAGTCTTGTAGTGTAGTTCAACCTGATACCATGGATTCAGTTCATGATTCTGGACCACCCTGCGTTGAAACTTTACGTCGGTTATAAAAACTTTGTACTACTTAACAATTTTGTTTTTTGATATCCGACGGGATATCAAAAAACAAAATTCTAAACACCTTAGCGTAAAATACTACGTCGGGTATTTTACGCTAAGTGAAATATCAGACCATTTGACCAGCTCGATGGTACCATAATGTTTTGTTAGTATCGGAATGCATACATTTGCAGATATTCAAACTAAAACCACTAGAAGTGATTTACTATTCAAGTATTCCGTTATCTACCGTCCAGGTACGCCAGCTACATAAGTTTTTTCACATAGCGATTTCAAAAGGACCGCCATATTAGTTATTGGTCTTTATTAAAATGCCTATCTAATTACATATATTTGGTTTTTATTGGCTGTGGGGACCATTTTGTTCGGTCCTCCCATTTCTCTTTCCTACTCCATCATTAGCCCCTGGTCACCATCTACCTGGTAACCTATTCATTGAGACCATTCCAAGGAGCCCAAACACGATACTTCTGCTGTAAGTTAAGGGAGTTGGGTATCCTGCAAATTCCAGGTGATACTGCAGCAGCAGTTCAAGGTTACTATGTTCTTCTAATATCATTGAAGTAACGAAATACCAAATTTCGACTCAATCAGACCTGTGAAAGACGCTCACATTAATTCATCAACTAGAAAAGGGCTGATAATCTTCAAACGGCTAAACAGATTTTCTTGAATCATAGCTAAGAAAACTATCGATCAAGACACCTAGGTTCAGTCGTTTGGGAGCTACGATGGCGCAGACAATAGAACTATAAAAAACAGATATCTTTGGCGCAGACAGACACAGATACACACGTTAAACTTACTTACTCTTACTACTTACTTACTCTGTTTTTATCGGGGGTTAAAAGAATGGAAAGGATAGGTTGTCTCACCCTATGTAAAATTTCTCCGTTCTAATGTGTAATTTGTATGGTATACATTATTATATTATTCTATTCTAGTATGAATACACATGATTAAACCGTTGCGTTGTTTGCAAGAGCGATTGACTGCGATGTCGAGGAACTCAGCAAACGAGGTTCGTTTGAAACAACAGTGAAGGGGAATCCGTGAGAACAACACCATGTGTTTCGTATAACAAATTCATTCAAACGTTTCTCGAGAAATAATTGATTTGTTAATTGCGTCATTGTCAGTGGTGAATTAATGGAGAATAATTGAGATGAGACTGTTGAAAGATTAGACTGAATTACAGTAGTATTTTCCGAGCCTATAAAATTTAAACTAATTACTGCTATTATGAAGAAGATCTGCTAAGAAGTGTACTGCTTCTTCCCCCTGTATTTGAGTTTTTGTTTCACAGTGTCAGGATAGACACTAGATGTCTTTTATACTATGTAGCTACAAAACATATTACACATTGGGTACTTAATTACGTATGTTGTAGCTACAGCAACGTGTAGCTACAACATACTTAATTAATTACCCAACACATAGAGCACAATGCAAACAACAATTACAATTATTTGTATTACATAATACTGTATCAATAAACCAGTATTAAGGAATACAAATTATAGGCAATCAAATAAATTCTTGTCGATGTAGTCGTATATATCTTTTTGAGGCTGATTGTACAATTATAATTATAGAAGAGTTAATAGTTGCGTGTACCAGCACCAAGTAGATAAGTTTAGGTATCTAGGTTTACAGCATGTTCGTAGTGTCTGCTGGTACGCTCAATGGCACTCAATGGTCACAACTTATCTACAGCTCGGTGCTAATGACAGTTGCTGTTGAATAAATATAAATTTATAAGATAGATCATGGATCTCTTTGTAAACATTTTGTGAAAGAGGTCTTCATTAACATATGAGTTTTGTTTCCGTTTTCTGATACGGGTGGCGCTGTGTTTGCTTTTTCTCTTTGATGTAGAAATGTCATGTCGTTTTTGTTCAATATTAAATATCGTTTCTATAGAAATCTAACGTGAGTATTATTGAAATATTGCTGAAATCCCAATAGGTTATGGGCCCAGGCACACGATAAGTAAATATTTCAATAAAAAGTCAAGTTAAGAGCAAGATTATTACCGGTGTAAAATTAACCTACGTAATGGAGGTAACGAACGCGATGAAAATTGAGAAGTTCGATGGTAGAAATTTCAAGCAATGGAAATTTCAAGTAAAATGTGCATTAAGAGCAAAGGGATTGAACATAGAAAAAGCAAGACCCGTGGAAACCAGTTCGCAAGTGCAGTGGGATAAAGATGATGGTATGGCCATGTTTATTTTAACGTCGTCCATGGATTTGAACCAAATATCTCTTATAGAAAACTGCGAGACTGCTAAACAAGTCATGACAAAATTAGAAGCAATCTATGAACAGAAATCAGAATATAACAAAATGTTAATTCATGAGAAGTTCTACCAATATTCATATAGTGCCAGTGATACGATGGCACAGCATGTTTCCAAGGTGGAAGGCTTAGCAAAGCAGCTACGGGAGACTGGTGAGAAGATCAGTGACACAGCAGTAATGACAAAGATTCTAAGCACATTACCATCAACATACCGTTCGCTTAGACAAGCATGGTTGTCACTCAATGAAGATAGCCAAACAATTCAAAACCTTACTTCTCGCTTAGTAGATGAAGAAGCTAGCCTTGCCAACGATACAAGTAGTAGTGAGACTGCGTTAGTGATGTCAAAAGGAAATTCCAAATCAAGTAATGGAAATAAACAGAATACTTCAAATGATCAAAGAAGTTCAAGTCATAGATTTGTATGCTACAATTGCAATAAAAGAGGCCACTTCGCTAGAGATTGCAGGATGCCAAAGAAAAAGTACAATGATAAGAAACCTAACAATATGTTGGCATTCAGCGCCGAAGGTTACTCATCTGAACATGATGAAGAGGCATGGATACTAGATAGTGGAGCCTCAAGACACATGACCTTCAAGCGTGACTATTTCTGTGAGTTGAACGAGTCTCAATACAACAATTTTGTTAAATTGGGTAACAAACAGAGTATCAAAGTATGTGGTGAAGGAACTATACTGATAGATAAACAAGTTAATGGTACATGGGAGAGATGTATACTTGAGCATGTGTTATATGTACCTGGTTTACAAAGAAATCTGTTTTCTGAAGGTGCTGCCACTAGAAGAGGATATATAATAGTAAAGAATAATGAAAAGGCAATGATAATGAAGAATAATGTTGTTGTTATGAGTGCACAATTAAAAGAGAACAATTTATATGAATTGAATGTCAAAACAATCAAACAAGAAAATTGTAATATTGTGCAAACAGATATAAAAGTTTGGCATGAAAGATTAGGACATTTGAATGTCAAGGAACTTCAAAATATGTCTAAGAATGGTATGATTCCAGTTACATTGAGTGGAAATCAGAATTTTGTTTGTGAAGCGTGCCAATATGGGAAACAAGCAAGACGCCCCTTCTTGAAATCTACTCGAGGTCCAACACAGCCTGGTGAAATTGTGTACAGCGATGTGTGTGGTCCTATAGAAGAACCTTCTGTGTCGGGCATGAAGTACTTTGTTTTGTTCAAAGATGGAGCTACAAGCTATCGACATGTTTACTTCATGAAACATAAGAGTGAAGTATTTCAATGTTTTCTGAAGTACAATGCAATTGTGAAGAATAGATTTCAACGTGATTTGAACATACTACATACAGATAATGGTTGTGAATATGTGAATCAAGAATTTACATCATTTCTGGAGAATAAGGGAATAACGCATGAACGTACTGCTCCATATACCCCACAACAGAACGGGAGAGCAGAGAGAGAAATGCGTTCCATCATGGAAACTGCAAGAACAATGCTATATGCAAAGGACATTCCCTTATACATGTGGGCAGAAGCTGTAAACTGTGCAATATATTTGTTGAATAGAAATACATCAAGCCAGGTGGGAGATGTTACACCTTTTGAACTCTGGCATGGAGTAAAACCTAGCTTACAACATATCAGAATATTTGGATCCATTGGTTATGTACATATACCAAAAGAAAAGCGAAGGAAGCTGGCCAAGAAAAGTGTAAAGATGTTGTTAGTTGGATACGACCATGATAATTACAGAATGTATGATCAAAATACCAGGAAGATTACAGTATCGCGGGACGTGAAGTTTGATGAATGTAGTATACCAGAAGAAAAACAAAATTTTGTAGAAATGAGAGTTGAACAAGAAGAAAAAGAACATTCTACAACGTCTACCCCACGGAGTGATTTTCAACATCAACACAATATACCTGAAGAAATCTCTTCAGATGATAGTATGAAGAGTTTAGAAGATATAGATGAAAGTTATATCCCTCCAAAAGGTATACATTTAGAACAGGAAGAACAGAGAAACATCACGTTACGTCCTCGTCGAAATAATAAATTAGAAGCTAATTTCACAGAGTTGGAAGTACCTAACACTTATGAAGAAGCGATGAATAGTCCAAATTCTCATCTATGGAAGAAAGCTGTGGCTGAAGAGCTTCAGTCACATGAAGAAAATCAAACTTGGATACTGACTGATCGAACTGAGAAGAAGCCTGTTACTTGTAAATGGGTGTTCACATTAAAGAAAAATAAAGATGGAGAAATAGTACGATTCAAAGCACGACTGTGTGCACGAGGTTTCACACAAGTCAAGGGCTTGGACTATGATGAGACTTTTTCCCCCACTAGCAGGTACGATTCCATCAGGGTGCTGCTTAGCATCGCTGCAAGAGACGAACTACAAATCGAGCAATTTGATGTGAAGACGGCCTTTTTGTATGGTGAGCTATCCGAGGACATATACATGGAGGTGCCGGAAGGATTAGAAAGTCAGTCTTCAAAAGTATGTAAGTTAATTAAGTCTATATACGGTCTTAAACAATCTTCAAGATGTTGGAATGAGAAATTTAGTTCTTTTCTAACCACCTATGGGTTCAAACCGTGTCCATCTGATAATTGTGTATTTGTAGGATATTTTAAAGATGTTAAAGTAATATTAATTCTTTATGTTGATGATGGATTACTATTGGCCAAAAGTAAAGCGGTTTTGTCTGATGTGTTAAATAATCTTAAACAAAAGTTTAATATTAAGATTGTAAACTGCAATTTATTTATTGGTATGGAAATAAATAAAGAAAAGGATTGTATAAGTATAAGTCAAAAACAGTATATTAAAACAATAATAAATAGATTTAATTTGTCAGATGCTAAAAGTAGTAGTACTCCTGCTGATGTAAACGTACATTTATCTAAGAATACAAGTAATGAGCCTATTAATTTCCCATATAGAGAAGCAGTGGGAGCATTGTTATTCTTGTCATCTGTATCTAGACCTGACATAGCATACGCTGTGAATGTTGTTAGCAGGTATGTCAATGACCCAGGTCCTTCACATGTTACAGCTGTGAAAAGAATCTTACGTTATTTGATTAATTCTAAAGATGTGTCTATTGTTTATAAAGGTAATGTTGAATTAGTTGGCTACTCAGACTCTGACTTTGCAGGTGATTTGGACACTAGAAAATCTAATACAGGTTATATATTTTTAATGAATGGAGGTCCTGTCACTTGGTGTAGCCGAAAACAAAATACTGTGGCATTATCCACAACTGAGTCTGAGTACATGGCTGCTAGTGAAGCCGCTAAAGAAATTTTATGGCTTAGGCAATTTCTATGTGACATTGGGGAGCCACAAGGCTCAATTACTTTAAATGTTGATAATCAGAGTACAATTAAACTGGTTAACAACCCTGTGTTTCATAGAAGAAGTAAGCACATAGATATAAGATACAATTTTATCAGAGAGAATGTTGCAAAGAAAGTTGTTGAAATTAAATATGTTGAGAGTTCAAATCAGTTGGCTGATTTCTTGACTAAAGCTTTGCCTATAAATAAATTTAATTCAATTAGAGATGAGATGATGAGAAATGTTTAATGTGGTTAATGTTTATGGATTAAATCCATGTTTAATTTCTGAAATTGTTGGAACAAAGGATTTAAGTTAAAAGTAAAAGAAATAAGTATGTAGTGAATTGTTGTCTACCTTATAAATTTAAGTGGGAGTGTTGAATAAATATAAATTTATAAGATAGATCATGGATCTCTTTGTAAACATTTTGTGAAAGAGGTCTTCATTAACATATGAGTTTTGTTTCCGTTTTCTGATACGGGTGGCGCTGTGTTTGCTTTTTCTCTTTGATGTAGAAATGTCATGTCGTTTTTGTTCAATATTAAATATCGTTTCTATAGAAATCTAACGTGAGTATTATTGAAATATTGCTGAAATCCCAATAGTTGCACCATTAGCATATCGTAACAGTTTAATCGATAGTCTGAGTGGATTCTCACTGTCTAAACATTAGTCTGTCATTGTCGCTAGGTATTTGTGTACATGATTTAAAGGAGGAACCGACTGATAATAACGCACATGGTCTTGTAGAAAAAAAGAGGGTACTGTGGCTACGTAATAACAGCCGCACGGGCAGGTTAACCTACGCTTGCCGTGGTTGGCCCGTGAATGGGTGACCATCTTTACATACCAAGACCCCGTGCCAAGGAAAGCGCGTTAAGCTGTTGTACGTAGTACAGACGCCAGCACATCAATCTACCCGAAACTGTCAAATTTTCCTAATCAACTTTGAACCCTATGCTTTAGCGATAAAGTTGAAAATCTATTAAAGAAATTTGACAGATTGTAGTAGCTTGATGTGCTGGCGTCTGTACCTACGCAAGTTCAAAAAATGGATGTCACTGTAATCCACTTTGAATGTTATGGCGCCTGTACGTAGTTAGTAGTAGTAGTTACGGGTCGTCAGAAGCCTGAAAGTCTGACAAACAGTCTTACCAAGGGCTTCGTATTTCTCCGTAAGTGGGTTGTACAGGTCAGATGGGCAGTCGCTCCATGTTAAATACTGAAACTCAGCTGCATCCGGTTAGACTGGAAGCCAACCCCAACACAGTTGGGAAAAGCCAAGGCGCATGATAATGGTCTTGTAGAAAAACTCCCGACTTTTTTCGACTCGTCTTTGTACCTGTGTGACAGTCTCCGTCAAAAACACCATGTGCCTTATAAACTGCCGCGTAGGTACCTACCGCACTCAAGGAAATTTATTGTTTGGAAAATTGACACCTGTCAATTAGCCGTGCTACAGCTATTTCATACAACAGTCAAAAATGACAGTGTTGTGATTTGAATTTACAGACAATTTAGGTTGGCAGTCCATTGCATTTCAATTTATTCCCCTAAGGGCAGATTTTTCCAATGCCAGGTAATTTTATTCGAAGAATAATTTTGAATTTTTAACAGTTCTTCCATACAGAATCCGTCAATTTTATTCCACGAATAAGAATTGTCTGTCGATTAAAAAATCAGCCCTAACGTCATCGTCATGAAAGTCGTCGATGTTTTCATTATCTACTTATCTCTGAGTTGATAACAAAGAATTTGTTTACATTAACTAGTTTTCACCAGTAGATAAACTAAATATGGCTCATATTTAGTTTTGCTTTTGATATAATCACGTAGCAGCAGTAGTCCATTTATTTATCAGAATATTGTTAAATAGTTATACAAATTCATAATATTCTGTCGTTAACGACCTATAAATACATTTTCAGGGTTTAGTTTGTCATAATTGGGTAAATTATGATGCCAGGTTATTAACACCTTCCGGCTGTTAAAGCCGTCATAACAATAAAACTTTTATTATCATTTTGTTTTATGGTGTGTCCAGCTGCACAAGGTTTAATAGATTTTTTTTCTTTATCTATGTGATAGGCTCATTACATGATTATTATATCAGCTGTAGTAGAAGAAGAAATTTTATTGGCTACAAATAAAGTCATAGAGTACCTAAGTATTATTCCTACTTATAACTTTGCTTTTCCTTTTCCTGCGCCACCTCGAACCAGCCCTCGCGGTCTCGCTCCAGGCTCTCTGTCCACTGCTTTCTGGGCGTTGCGCAGGAAAAGGAAAAGAGTTCCTGTAAGGACTTGGGGGAGGCCTTTGCCTACGATGGGACAGTACAGGCTAAACGAAAAAAAAAATTATCATTCGCCTATGTCTAACCAATAAAGCCCGTTTCACATTATTCCGGTAGCATTCCAGTTCAGCGATCGAAACCTGCGCTGTAATGACAATGGAGTAATGTAAACCGGCACTGGAATGCATTGGGGCGTACTTATTCCAGTGAACAATCCAGTCCAGTGACAGGATCGACAGTCTGATTTTTTATTCTATTTCATCCATTCCAGTGCCACTGGAATAGTTTAGACGGACAATTCAGTGCTAGATTAAACGTTAAGCAGTGTACACGCATTGTTGTTTTTTATCTGAGTGAATGAATGACTGGAATAATGTAGACGATATGATCCCGTCTAGCTTTGGACTGGATTATTGGACTGGAAGAATGTGAATCGGGCATAAAGTTTGTGAGAGGCTGCATGATAACGTGAAATAGTCCACCAAAATATGCACAGTATTCTTGCGTAACTTCAACCCGATACGATTTAGCATAAATAAACCATGAATTTTTTGGATGATGAATACAATTTGGGATCCACTCATAACCCTTTGGTCTCTGCGATCCGAGTAATTAATCATCAGGAACCGTCGTATCGACATTGAAATAAGAGTTATATAAAACCCATGTGACCTTTTACGAATCAATAAATTTATTTATTCAACCACAATGTTATAAAGACACAATGTTATAATTACACCGATGAGATGGATGATAATGACACATAACAAATCTTACTCAAAGTATGATCGGAACATTACCTGGATTACCCACATATATTATTACTATGTACATTCTTAATTAGGTCCCGACTATTGACAAAGTTAAATCTTATTGATATACGTAGGTAGGTACTTGTGTAGGTATATAAATGAATAGTTATCATGAATAAATTAAATTGTCTCCAATCAGGGTCACCTTTGTTCAGTTACGACATTTAAGATGAAGGGGATCCATTAGCGAAACAAATATACTTTAGACCCTCGTGAATCCCTAATAAAGGACACTATTTCCAATAATGTCAGGTATACCAAATGCTTCGATGGATAGATTATATTTATTATTATTATTTGAAGACTTTCTTTACAAGTTGAAAATTATTTTAATGGTTTTATTTGTAACTAGATTGCTACCGATCTATAAATAGCGTGTTCTGTCTCAGTGAAAATACGTTTAAACACACACAAACGTCATGGTCTCTTTTCAAAGACCAGAAATCAGGAGAGCATAATGTGCTACGAATTAATTTGTTAAAACATGTCGTTAGTACGTTAAGATCAAAGGAAAATGTAGAATAATGTAGGTAACCTTTAAGGCTCCTTCAAACAGGTGCGACACACGATGAATTCGCGCGCGACACAAAGGCACCGCAAGTCGCGCAACGAGCGGTGCCTTTGTGTAGCGCGCGATTCGCGTCGCGCGTCGCGTCTGTTTGCAGGAGCCTTTAGCGTTATCATCATAATCATAATCAGCCTATAATGTTCCCACTGCTGGGACACGGCCTCCTCTCTGTGAAAGAGTGGGCCATAATCCACTATGCGGGCCCAATGCAGGTTGGTGGATGTCACACTACTTCGAATTTTTGGTTCTAGGACATTTCCTCACGATGTTTTCCTTCACCGTTTTTGAGAGCAGGGGTTATGAAATAATTTACACAAAGTTAAGTGCCTGCCTGGGTTCGAACTCACGACCTACAACTCGTAAGTCACGGCCGTATCCACTGGGCCACCACTGCTCTCGTTCTGCTGGCGTTTTCAGTCGAAGTACAAAAAGCTATTTTAGTAGGCTCACCCACAAGCTACACCACGAGGTACATATTTGCTTTGTTTAGTTTGGGTGTTTCGTTATCAACCACTTTCGACTCAGCGGTGCTATTCTGTAAAAATCTCATCGTGAAAACCTAGGTGAAGTGAGCATGGAGTGAATTGTCAATAGTGTCAATTCCTAGCAAAAACAAACTCACTTCACCTAAGTTTTCACCGTGAGATTTTTACAGAATCGACCGGCAGGTTAGCAGTCGAGTTTTGGTTTATTTCTTACTAACGACCCACCCCTGCTTAGCACGATTTTTACAAATAAAACATCGAGATTTCTTTATTATTTTTACGTTTAATATTAAATGTTATAAGTACCTATATCTTCCAGAATAAATTCTCTAAAAGATGGTGAAACCCACAACAAATTCCGATGTTCCGTAGTTTATATGAACAACGCGATCACATAGACACGAAAAACGACTTTAATTTGATGATTTAAATGAAATAAGTGAATGTAGCGTAGTTTTTCTTTAATTAAAATGTTCACATTCAAAATTTAAGCAAGATAAAAGAAAACTAAAAC
This sequence comes from Luperina testacea, assembly GCA_927399505.1. NCBI lineage: Eukaryota > Metazoa > Arthropoda > Insecta > Lepidoptera > Noctuidae > Luperina > Luperina testacea. The sequence goes on from OV656758.1 coordinate 13,036,539, forward strand.
AAGTGTTCATCAGTCCATTTCAAATAGTCATCGTTTCTTTGTTTTAAGGCTCAGTTGAAGAAAGAGCTTTTTAAGCCCCATTAAAATGGAAAGGCTATTAACGAAGTAATCTATTTTGTATTTAGTCTGCATGGAATTTATTTTCGGCCAGTGTGGATTGAGATAAACTTTAAATTAATTATCTTTCTTCCCATGGACCATAAAGACAGCTTTACAATAATACCACTTAAATAGCGTCGCTTAAATTTATTGAACTTATTTTCATTAATTATCTGTCCCGTTTAATTAAATCGTACATAATGAAAATATGTCTGGAGTTCACTTCTTTTTCTAGTCGGTATCAAGCTGTCTGTGACGTAGTAGGTATCTATGTAGTAACATGCATGGCATAGGTATATCTTTTTTCTTTGGGTCTGTAGCTACGTACCCACGGACCCAAAAAACAGACATGCCTAAGTAATCATTATCACTTGGAGAAATAAATTGTTTATCCATTTGACAAACGTCAATTTGCCGTGATATGACAGTTGTGATTTGAATGTGTGGACAATTTAAAATGATTAATTTTACATTCAGTTTCATCTTATGGCATAACTAATATAATAATTAAGTACTGTAACTATTCAGTCAGACCAAACCGATGCAGCTTCAAGTTGCAATTTACGCTCAGTGTGGTAGGTTTTCAGGCTCTCTTTTTGCCATTTAGGTACAGAATTTTTTATCAACCAAGCACATATTCCACGTACCTATTTTTGTTTAGGTGTTACATTGAGCACAAAAAGGCTTCAATAGGTAATTGATTGATGAAGTGAAAAACATTTTTTCAACATAATATTGACGTGACAGGGCTGTAGCAAAAAAACTGTTGACGTGTTGATGAATGTTCGTTGTACTGGTCATGACGGATCGGTGTGGTACACCACCTTTAGCCCTTAGATATTATTGTAGGCCGCTATCCCACTGGCGTTTTACGAGCGTCGGCGTCTCTCGAACGCCTGCGCAGCGTCAACGTTGCGCAGACGCGACGTTGACGTCGCGTCGTCGCGTGACAAGCATTAACGTCCGCTGAACGCGACGTCGACGTCGCGTTTGTTGGCAACAGGTACATGTTCGCGACGTTAACAATGAATACGTGTATTTTATTAACATGTATACAGGCTCCTGCAAACAGGCGCGACGCGCGACGCGAATCGGGCGCGACACAAAGGCACCGCTCGTTGCGCGACTTGCGGTGCCTTTGTGTCGCGCGCGATTTTATCGCGTGTCGCGCCTTTTTGAAAGAGCCTTAACTCAAAAAACAACAACAAACTCAAAACTCAAACTCAAAGCATTTATTTCAATTAAACCTTGTACAGGCACTTTTGAATTGTCAAAATTAAAATAGTCCGTCAGTTAGTCAGAAAGTTGAAGCTAGTTGCCCATTCCAAAACGTAGATCTCTATGGAGAAGAACGGGCAAGAAACTCCATGGACACTCTTTTAAATCAAGATATTACAAATCGTGGGTACATTATTATTGTTGCTTCTATATGCGAGAACAATGTAAAAAAAAACACAAATGAAGAAACATTTCAAAATACCTATAAGATTAAAAATAAGCCTTGGCAGTTAAGAAATGACCAGTCTCAACCGACGGCGCCCGTTCACGAACATGACGCGTGGATCAGCACCATCTAGCTCAACCATTTTGTAGGGAACCGAATGATCCAACACACACAACAACAGTTATTTCTGATTTACAAACTGCATACGAATTTAATACAGCTAAAGTACCTCGCTCCAAAGAGTAATACGACTAAGTATCGTCAACGGATGCCTTAATAAAAATCAACTACACGAATAAAATTTCATGGCCTTTATCTGGTGGGCTTGAACGCGCACTTGACCAATATTTTATCGATCTATTTGTATGGATACGGGCGAGACAGGACAAGGTATTACAGAAATAGGACAGCAAATATAGGGGGCCCCGAACAGGGCCGCTAATAGATGGCTCATATTTTCACATACCACACTACAGTTGGCGTGTTCGAATTAACAATGCGAACAGCTTGACTTCCATATAACTTGGATGTTACCGAATTGTCTTGTTGATAGGCTGGGTCTGAATAATAATAATATGAAGGGTATAGTGGTATAAGTGGTACTAGTAAAGCTCGTTCAGGAGTTCCTAATGGAAAGTTACGAGCAACAACATTGCAATGTTCAGAAGGCCAATTGTCGCAATTTAAACTTTCAAAATCTAGTCGCAGTCTCATCTTGGTAACAAAAATGTCAAAAACTCGTCTCTGTTTATGACTCCTATAAAGAGGCGCGACACGCGACAAAATCGCGCGCGACACAAAGGCACCGCAAGTCGCGCGACTTGCGGTGCTTTTGTGTCGCGCGCGATTATGTCGCGTGTCGCGCCTGTTTGTAGGAGCCTTCACGTAGAATACACTAGCTCTTTTTGAATAGATATGATAAAAAGAAAATTACTTTAATGTTATTGAAATTGTTTGATATAAGATAGATAAGTTATTTATTTTTTGTAAAACATGAGTAGGTACTACAATAGATTTGCATGGTCTTAAAATAACATACGGGAACAGGATTTACATGTTTTGCCTTAGGATAAGACGTACAAAAAAGTACATATCTTTATCTACCTATAGATTTTTAACAACGTAATGCAACTGTAATTTTGCTTAGTGTGTAGATTCAGTGAATAATGGACATGAATTGGTGGATTCGTGATTTAATTTTCTGTCTGCTGACGCAAAGTCGTATCATATGTGTTTAGCTAGGTTATAAAGTGCTAGAAACTATTTTACGCAAACTAAATAATTACGACTCTTTGTTATTTTGACCTTAAAGGTAAATAGTATTTATGTAAACTATAATAAAATAATGAATTAATAAAATTTTGTCAGTCTAACCAGATACAGCTGAGTACCAGTATTTTAAATGGAGTGACTGCCTATCTGACCTCCACAATTCAGTCTACTGGGTAACACTATACTCCTTGGTAAGACTGGCTGTCAGACTTCATGGCTTCTGACTACCCGTAATGACTGTCAAAGATCCAAAAACGACAGCCAGGACCAACGGCTTAACGTGCTTTCCGAGGCACGGAGGGATCTCGGTATGTAAAGATGGTCACCCATCCACGGACCGACCGCGGCAAGTGTAGCTTAACCTGATTGATCGACCCTTGCTGCTGTTATTACTTAGCCACGAGCCTCTCTAACATTATTAGGCATCTAACATTATTATACCTTTGTAAATTATTTCTAAGACTATGTTAAATATTTTACCAAGTTTAATACTGAATAAAATATCTATAGTTATTATTATTTTCTTTTATTTTTTTATTTACATATTATATATTATTACAGGATTAAAATAAAGCACGCGCTGTTAAATTCAAAGGTTTATACGACAATGATTTAAATCTGACAGGTTAGGTACTCCATCGAATGACTAATAAATATGTGACAACTTTATTTGATATTCTTTCTTCCATTGGTATTTTTTGTTTGTGAATCGTTCATGTTATTCAATAAAAGATCGGCACTGAATGGGTTACGATGTCAAAGTTGCTCGAATTGGCTTTTGTTATGCCATAAAATGGTAAAACTGCAGTTGAGTTGGTTATAAAGCTATAGAGCAACAATAGTGCGGAAGCAGTAAACATTGGTTCATTGTGTTGTTGGCTGTCACTTGATAAAGGTGCGTCCTGACTATGCAGGTCGCTTTGACGCGGGTTTCGCGTATCAATAGTTCTTGGGACTCAATTCAATCTCAATAATTGTGTAGGTACCTGATATTGTGGTGATCGATTAGAATGTCGCACAATGATTGTTGGTACAACAGTCCGAGAAAGATAAGGAAAGGAGGACTGAGCGTTCATTGCTTCGATACCAGTTGTTGCAGCCGGTAATATATTAGGCAAAAGTCTCGGCCAACTCCAGAGCAGGCTCTCGTTAGGCAGTTGGAGACGTTGGTTGGCTGGGCTTGATTCAGTAACCGGTACTCCTGGAACTAAAAAACGGCGCGGATTGTTAAGATGTTCCTGTCTCTACAGCCCTGGCCAGTAAAGCTTGGACCATGTTCGCGATACCGGTGTGAGATAATATTCATAATAAATATTGAAAAATTAAAATTGCATATGTATATGGCGAGTATACAGATTATTTATTACGTGCTAAATATGGACTAGCAAGCTCATGTTTCTATTAAGCTAATTACGCATAAAAACCACAAGCTATTAAACTTTCTGCCAGCATGCATTTTTTGTGTAGATAGTTATTGGAAACACGATATTAACATTAAATACTTTGATTTTCGCAGAATACCTACTTAATTACTTTGCATGTGCCAAAAGAGCTTAATGTAAATCCTGTAACAAAGTTTAAAAATATTAAAACCAATGATTTTAAATGCAATATTTCATGAGTAGGTACCTACGAAATTGCTCACTTCCAAAAATGAAGCAATTTATTTCCAGGTCGGTGGCAAACTTCCAAAAACGCCCGTATTACACTGCACCCGTAAGTAACTATGCAAATTGTCTCCGATTCATAAGAATACGTGGAAGGAAGTGGACATACTACTTTATTTCTACCTGATTCAGCTGAACAAAATAAGCGATTTTCTGCTTTCGGCAACGGTCTAAACTTCTAATGTGGATTACCTATTTACGTGACGTCGTGCTGTAGACTAAACTTAATCTATCGATTAATGGTGTTTACATTTAAAAAATGAAATAGCTCTTTGATTTTATAGAAACATTTAAATGAATAATTACAAGTGACGTGTTTCTTGATATTTTTTAATAATTTTAATATGAGTATTCGCGATTGTAAGATTTTTAGAATTAACTATGAATGACGTGTAAACACAGACAGGCTGATAAAAATGTTTTATAAGAAATGCATAATTTACATGAACCAGTTTATTTTGAGTAACGGCTAAAACGCGGGATGTAAATAATTAATTTGGAAAAACAAAAACATTATTTTTCCAAGACACCTAAATCACCACAACATGAAATGTCTAGGTGATAGCATCTATTACCTTAATCTAATTAAAAAATAATATTGTAAACCAAATTACATCCCAAAAAAGTAATAAGTAATTTACAACCCAAAAAGCAAAAGCATATCTAAATTAAATCAAAATACTTATTTCTTGACCATTGTCAACGTGTTTACTTCGATGACTACTTCCGATAAGGGCGTTATTCAGGGCAATACTTTTAATGATTTCATACCTTTTGCTGTCCTCGTGCGAAGCTCGTGATTCCAAGCTCACCCACGCGAATCCAATCACGACGCGTAATGTACTTATGGAACAGTCTAGTAAATTGCGATACAACGAGGTTAAAATAAATCTTTTTCTATAGCAATCTTGTATCGAAATTGAACAATATCGCTGCTATTTATTTTAACAGATACTTACTCTCAACGTTATAGGAAAGCGATTTTTACTAGTCGAATAAAAATGCGATCGGTCGGCGCTAAATGATCATCATTACATTTTCATTTAGGACCTAAACTGAACTGTTCTTCTAATTCGCACCACGACGTCAGTTTAACGGTTCAATTTAGGCCATGTCATCTGACAGTGATTGTCCCAAACTGAGTCGCAAGTTTTGGTTTCATTCATTCAATTTTGTACTTGTTTGGTACCATGACGTTCGTAGAGCAGCTCAATTGAAACGCTCAACTGTCAATATAAGCGATTCAATAAAAGTTACTATTTCTCTAACATAAACTAAAACGTTTGGTGAATTATTGACGAAAATAAAGTGTTTTAGTGCTATTAGTGGTATTTTACGAAAACCAATGTAAGTGTACTTTAAACTTCCTTTTAAAGTCTAAAATATCTATTTTACATGCCTTTTTTAATCACATTTGTTTTATTTCTTGGTACGTTCGAATTTGTTTTATTACGTCGAAATAATAAAAAAAATCGTATAGCATATAGCAAAAGGTATCTAAATAAATTTCTACTTTGACTAAGAAATATTTGAACAATAGATACCGTATTAACGTGGGAGCTTAAAACCAATTGTTGAGTGTCTTTTTTTTACTTTAAATTACATACAAATAAAATGTTACTTGCTTCTGAACGTATCTGACACTTAAATGTGCGCGTAATAATAATAGCGTTGTCTCTTTTTCACCAAAAACTTTGAATCGTTTTTAATTAGATCGTCGATCGTCGTCGTCGTGGTCGTTTTTTTTTTGACGACACGGTTGGCGCAGTGGTTGAACGATCGACTGCTGCGCTGCGTGTCGCGGGTTCGATTCCCGCACGGAACAAATATTTGTATTGCCTACAAGTAGTTGTTCCGGGTCTGGCTGTTTGTGTATGTGAATTTAAATGTTTGTAAACGCACCCACGATACAGGAGTAATTCCTAGTGTGGGGCAACGTTTTTAAAAAAACAGAAACAGAAACAGAAAACAGATTATGGTAGGCCACCTGAACTTTTGTTTTTTACCTATTGTGAAAACGCATGAGTTATAGTTATTTTTGTAAAATAACCTAAAACAGCCCTACCTTTTTAGCTGCGTTGTCGATTAGAAAACTTTGTGTTACTTTGTGGTAACTTTGTGGTGTAACTTTATGGGTTTGTGGATGCTGTTGCGCGTTTCGTAAACGCGCTTCTGCATCGCTACTATCGCGTGTTAGTCGCGTTTGCAACGCGCGACAGAAACGATGCAAACGCGCGGCTGTATCGATACACATGCGCGACAGTATCGATGCTTTCTTTAGTAAATGGGTGCATCCAATATATTTTACGCTGCTTACGTCGCGCACGGTTCGGCTGGTTACGTTTACGTAAAAGCAGCACCAAACACAACGTAACCAATGTTATTTCGACTGAGTCCATGTTGCAACTATTGCGTTTACAGGCGGCGCTTTCACATTTCTATGTTGATGCTGAATCGCGTTTGCATCGCGACTGAAGCGCGATAGCATCGCGATATAGATACAGAATCTGGGCGAAGGTACACAGCCAGCGACAGTATCGCGGCTGTATCGATACACATGCGCGACAGCATCGCTACTGCATCTCTACAAAAAGTCTCCGTGGGCGAGGCCTCTAAGGTCGGTTATGTTTAGTTATTATCTGAAATCTGACATACAGGTTTTTGGCTAATTTGGGTTTCAGAGGCTTCATAGGTTTTTGTAACTCTAATTTATTTCAATAAAGGTTTATTTTTTTTTGTATCAATCTATTCTGTTTAGTTCCCAAATATGAAAAAGGTGATTAATCGAAAAACGTCATTAGCGCCTTTGAAAAGCACGCCCCTACGCAATAAAAGTATTGTGGCCCAAGCCAAGATCCGGAGGCGCGGCGGTGTTCTGAACACGTATGAGTGCGCCGACGGCGGCGTCACACAATAAAAAAAAATCGTGTCGTTTCACACGCCCTAATATCTGCCAACTGAATGTTTCAGCGATACACTAGTCACTTTTTTCATACACACTACATTTTACTACATTGAAATGGGGTTATGTCGCTGTCAGACATGTTTCCAGCCTTGAGAATAAAAGTGGTTTATTGGAATCGACTTGATTTCTGTTAACATTTCGGCACTGTACAGGGTTGCTTAGAATTTTATTCTGTTGATAGCAAAAAAACACTGAAACATTTCTTGTAGAAAAACTCTTTTTCGTACAAATTCTTCTCCCGCAACGAAATATTTAGCGTCTACAATTCTGTACTTTCTGTTTACAGTGGAAAAGGGCGTGAGAGTATGTATGTTACTGGCAGAACTTATCACTCAATTAACATTCTCCAAACGTCAGTAAGATGGCAATAATAATACAATCTCTGCATCATAAGTCGCCTACAAACGTCTATTGCCGAACTTGTACTGATGCAATCATGTCAACGTGCATAATGTCATTTCACAAACGATTACCCCGCAAATGGGCCGCACGCTCACGCTTATCAAGCGTTTGTTGTCATTGAATTAACAGTTACTACTGAACTAATTAACTTTATGTGTGGGTCTATGCTTATCTGAGTGTCGTAATTTGTCTACCGACTCGTTCTATAGAGATCAAAAGCAATAGGGTTGCAATGCTTGCATACCTAATTAGCAACAGCAGTGCGATTCTGTAACTATCTCACCGTGAAAACTTAGGTGAAGTGAGCGTGGAGTGAGCTGTCAATAGTGTCAATTCCTAGCAAAAACAAACTCGCTTCACCTAAGTTTTCACGGTGAGATTTTTACAGAATCGATCGGCTGCTGTGCTGAAATTCAGTGTTATATTTTTTTGAGTTAGGTAAATTGCCTTTATTTGAATATGTTTTTATTTTATCAAATGCCGTGAATCGTTTCAATCGATTTCGTTCAATTGTTTCGGAGAAAAAAAATCTGTACTGATAACAGGGCTGAAGAGATTTTTTGTTTGTTTGAACGCGTTAAACTCTACTCTCTGGAACTACCAGTCGGACAATATTTTTTTTTTGCATTTGATAGCCCAATTCTTAACCCTAAGGAAGGCTACAGGATATTTAACATCACGTAACGACCCTTGGAAGGATTTGGGGCAGGCCTTTGCCCAGCAGTGGGACAGCATAGGCTAGCAAAAAAAAAAACGACCCTTGGGATCCGAGGAAAAAGAAAAGTCTGAAAGTACGCTAAGCGAAAACTGGTCGAGGGACCAATGAATTTCATGCGGACGAAGTCGCGGGCAGGACCTAGTAAGTAAATAAAGGATTTACGTTACGAAAAGCGAAGATAAGCGACCAAAGAGGGTATGTACTTATTTACTTCAACATAAACACACATAACCACCGGAACGCACAGACTCAGTGCAACTAAGTGATACTAACATTAAGTTTTATTTACTGAAAAAATTGTTACTATATTATTATGTATCTTACCTAAAGATAAATGGTTTATTATTATTATTTTAATTTTATACTAACAGCGCCCCGCGGTTTTACCCGCATAAGTGTCTATCCCGTGGAAATATCGAGATAAAAACTATTCTATGTCCTTCCCCAGGATGCAATATATCTCTCTGCCAATTTTTATCGAAATCCGTTCAGTGGTTTAGGCGTGAAAAGGTAACATACAGATAGACACACTTTCGAATTTATAATATTAGTATGGATTTTACATATCTCGGGACCCCATGGTCCTGGTCTTTTGGAAGGCGTACGAGGGCCCGCAACCAACTTCCAGAGGCCCCTTGGGAAATTTTAATAAAATGCGGCATCAACCGACGATTATCCCTGTATGCACTATGCAAGTGCACCCAAGGATAACCCCCGGTTGATGTAGGACTATTGCAGGATATGGAAAAATCAAAAGTTGGACTATGGGTTTGAGTGGCTAAAGTAGACTGGTTACCAAGAACTATGGAAGAACTATGACCCCTGCCTGATCAATGTTTTATATAAACACGGATAAAATGGCAGGGGGTAATTTGCACACCCAGTAATGGGCTCCCGGAAACGGTCGCTAGCACATAGTGACGTAGCGACAAGGGGGCAACATGTCTGGAGGTGCTTATGAGGAGTGGAGAGGTATTCTACGGCTATCAGGACAATCTCAGAAGACTTCTCCCGGGAGATAGGGTCCGTGGGGTCACTACACTGAGAAAAACGGGCTACTTAAAATTGGCAAATTTGTAATGTACCGGCAGCCAGATACGTATAATGTGCTTTTCACATGAAAATTATAAGAGCCATACTTATAATGAAACGACACCATGTTAAGTAAGTATGCGGCATAATGCTCTGTAAAGACCATGTAAACAAGTTACTTGTAATGAGGCCGCATCATGAAATTACTGTGCCCGCATTATTAACGTTTACGTATGCGGTTTAATGATGCCGCATATGTATTAACAGAGCAGCATACGTAATTTACTTACCCGGAACCAGGAAAAATGTATGCGCTATACGAACGAAGTTATACAGCCGCATTATTTCAGTATCTAGGCTCTTTACAACAGTAACTGGTTGCCAAATCATTGTACTGACTCCGACTCATTAAGTAATGGTTCCGGTTACGTACATAATATACGAGCATGCGTCGGGGATATGCCGATACATTTTACGCACACTGGATAATTAATAATGTCTCCGCCTACATCATCATTTACGTATCCTGGCTCATTTTACGAACTCCGTTTACTTACTGACTGTGTTCGGTGCGTGTAATCTTTATGACGTCAGCCGCATCATGAAATTACTGTGGCGCACTCTTACCATTTACGTATGCGTTTTAATGATTCCGCACAGAGCAGCATACGTAATTTACTTAACCCGTAACATAAAATATGTATGCGCTATACGTATGACGTTATACAGCCGCCTTATTTCAGTATCCAGGCTCTTTAAAACAGTAACTGCTTGCCAAATCATTGTACTGAATCCGACTCATTAAGTAATGGTTCCGGTTACCTACGTACATAATGTACGAGCAGAGTAAGGGATATGCCGATACATTTTACGCACACTGGATAATTAATAATGTTTCCGCCTGCATCATCAGTTATTAGTGTTATTACGTATCCTGGTTCATGTTACGAACTCCGTTTACTTACTGACTGTGTTCGGTGCGTATAAACTTTATGACGTCAGCCGCATCATGAAATTACTGCGGCGCACTCTTAACATTTACGTATGCGGTTCATTGATTCCGCACAGAGCAGCATACGTAATTTACTTAACCCGTAACATAAAATATGTATGCGCTATACGTACGACGTTATACAGCCGCCTTATTTCAGTATCCAGGCTCTTTAAAACAGTAACTGGTTGCCAAATCCACTGGGCTCATTATAATACTTCATGCTGAAAACAGCTTATGCTTTAAATAATGTTTTTTTTTTCATGAAATAACCTCCATCTTTTGAGTTTTCATTCATATTTTAAGGTTAAGTATGCCCTTTTTCTTGACACAGGTAAAAACTATCCAAAGGCGTGGAAGATCGAATACCTAAACATAATATTTATTGTGTAATTACCTTGCTTTTTTCACTCCCTTTATTTCAGTAGACGTAAAATCCGAATTTGATGCGAAATACGTGGCCATCATAAACACATCAATTTTCGGAAGATTGTCCGATTGTGCCTTGACCGTAACCGATATCAGTCATTTTCGTGTGAATCTTCTACTACTCTATTATAAAACGTGGTCATGGGCGTCATGACCACCCCGCCCTGGGCTGGGTCCAGGCTATCCGATCATTTTTCTGACCTCTTTGACTAAAAAAAATACATGGCGTGATGGCAAACGACTACTGTGTGTAATCGTGTCTCTGTATGAAAGCACCAAAAGACCCTAATGGTAGGTTTACACTGGTTTACACGCTTGCCAAGTCTTGGCAATCGGCAAACATCTCCAAGCCTCCACAAATCTCGTTTGGCATTTGAAAGGCGTTTACACGCTTGTGAATGCGTCAGTCTGCAACATAGCCAACATACATCCAAGCATGGCGGACACCGAACTTGTGACGGCTATTACATTTGGTTTAACGTACTTTTATTTGAAATGTAAGCAAAGTGAAACAAAAAAAAGGAGAGCTCGACGACAGCGAAGATGGTGGATGAAAAAGATTCATCATAATCGTACCAAGTAACTACTATTTTGATTTAACCATTATCTGTTGCAGTTCCGTGATGCCACAATGGCTACTAAACGCCGACCAACGTGTAAATATGTCGCAAGCGCTTGCCGCAAACGCCCTTTGATCTGCGTAAAAAAACCGACACTCGACTGGATCGGAAGCAAGCACCCACAAGCTCACGCAAGCCAAGCCAAACGCCCTTTTTACATGCTTGCGATTGTCGAGGTTTGCCAACGCTTGGCAAGCGTGTAAACCTACCATACGTAATCGAAGGCCAGCTCACTTCGCTCGCTATTGCATTATCTTCATTTAGAGCTTGAAATCAAACTCATCTCGGGAAACCTCCTCCCCCCTCGCCCCGAAATTGAAGCGATCATCGTATCCGAGGTGAATGAATGAAAAGAATCAAATTTATCCGAGGATGTTAAAATATGTGAAAAAATTTTCGAGCTCGCTACGCTCGCTCATACAATTTTTCTTTTCTTTCAAAGGTTTTCACATTGGCTGTTTAAATACTGGGTGCTCGACAAAGTAGGTACTTCTTGCATGCATCGACACACAAAACCATAGGATGATCATCTGCACGTTTGCATAAGTAAACTTTTGGTTTTCATAAGTTCGGCTCTTTGTGTCCCCTCAAATCGTAGGCTGGGACCGCCCCTGTGTATGGCCCACATCAGTTCTATTTTTCTTCCAAAATATTAGATAATTAATTGTTCCACCAACTAGCACAGGGCGCAGAAAAGGCTATTTACGGCACTGCAGGCACATTTAGTCGTTTTATTTTCCTGAACCCCCCCCCCCCCCCCCGAATCTAAAACCTGGCTACGCCCGTGGTATGGACCACCGTGGCCTGATGTGTCTGGAATGATCAGAATAAATATATTTTTGTTTTATCTCATGAGTTTTAAACAGCTCGATAAAGAAGTTTAACAATAAAATAATTTATTATTTTTCTATTATTGACAAAATCATAAATAACGATATCTTTAAAGTTCGTCTCTGAGACGTAAAAAAAACGTGTAAATAAAAGACTTTTAATTTTGCCTTTGATTACAAAATATTTTAATCAATAACATAAGATCAGGCTGCATGTCCTTTCCCTTGCCTTCCCGCAAGGGTAAGAAAAAAAAAAAAGAAGCATCGCGAAACTCGAAACGTTACCAAATATGGTAATGTGTTGCATCAGCCGGTGACGCCACTCCCGCCAACCGGCGCGGGCGGTCCCACTCCCACCCCGGCCGGCCGGCTCGCGGCATTCGCATCGCATTGTGTGTGCAGCGGTCGCCCGTGCGTAGCGGCAGTTTGATCCTGCAGTCTTCTGAGAAAATTGGAGTGATTTTGTGCTAAAACGCGTCGGAGCGTAGCCATCATGGAATTTATGGAAGAGATATTAAACGCCGGTTTAGATGAAATAATAACAATCCTTGAAGGTACGTAAGCCAGTTGCTTGGTTTTATTTAGTCAAGATTTTTTTCTCTGGTGTGGCATGTTTGAACTGAACTTGTTTGATAGCTTTTTCACCGACAAACAACAGACAGACGTATTTTTGACAAGTAGGTACTTGTATTGTTTTAGTAGGTTTTGTTTTTATTGATTATTGATAATTTTACTAATTTACTAAATTTTCAATTGAACCTGACCCTCCGACTGAACATGTAGGCAATTATAAGTAGTAGGTACCTACTTACATAAAAAGTTTTGTACATGTTTGTATTTGTATTTTTCAGACAATCATATTATAACAACGCTTGAAACTGCCATTCTGTTAAACGATGAAGATTTGAAAGAACTGATTCCAAAGATTGGCCCCAGAATAAAATTTAAAAATTGGCTATTACAACATCAAAAAGCGACCGGTGTCAATGTACGTACCTACTTGTTTACTTGTATTTTAGCTAATAAAAATGTTTTCTTTGTTTTTTTCTCTTGTACCGATGCCGCATACTTTTGTAATGCATTGTAATAAAGCCTTTAAATTATTTTTCTAGAACCTTGAAATTAAGAATGCTGAGCTACTAAACGACTACTCAAAACGCTGTACGGGACACTGATGTCAGTGATAATGCAAAAATCTCTACAGATTGTACTATTGCAGATAATAACACTGTGAGTTACTCATAATCATAACATTACTCAGCTTGATAACAAAACGTATTTCGTCGGCCTAATTCGTTAACCTGCTAAGTCCATTTTTGCATAGTTTACAGTAATTGTAATACAATACTGACAGGCGGCCCTACCCTTTTTTGGTACTTGTTATGGCTTTCTTATAGGTTTTCCTGTAATCTATTAGGCAAAGAACTATTTATTGTATTTTCTTGAAAAGTTTAGGCCTTGTACAGTACGATTAATTTCAACTCGATAGGTCCAGTATTTTCAGAGTAAATGTCTGTGACAGATGGACAGACAGACTGACACTCGAGTGATCCTATAAGGGGTTCCGTTTTTCCTTTTGAGGTACGGAACCCGTACCTGCGTATGTTTGTAATAATTCTAAGATTACGTTTTTTTTTTGTTTCAGGTATTGAAACTATTAAATGTAATGTTATTTTCTTTAGTAGATTTTATGAGTATTTAGAAGGCACTAGTCAAAGTTAGTTAATAACACTTGTGTTGGGGTTGTCTCGCTCCTCTCTTGAATTGCTAAACAGCATTGAGACTGACAATAATTAAGCTTGTGTTTTTTTTGTATGTCTCAATTTTACGATTGAAAATAAATAATATGAATATTTTATGTCTATTTACTTAAAATTACTCTTTACACTATTTCTTTCCTTGGCCCGTCCCATCCCCTCTGCCCCGCTCGACCGCCTGCTCAAGAACGTACTGTGGCGGACACAGTAAAGCACGGTGAGCCGTACGTGTGTACCACGGCGGATGTGACTTTCGAGTGTTTAATATTCAAAATAAGTATCTGAACACATTTGTATGTACCATGCGCCAGCATAAGGAAAGATACTCGCACCTGTATTTTCCTTATGCTGGCGCATGGTACATACAAATATGTTCAGATACTTTTGAATATTAAATACTCGAAAGTCACATCCGCCGTGGTACACACGTACGGCTCACCGTGCTTTACTGTGTCCGCCACAGTACCGTACGTATACCGCCGTGGTACACACGTACAGCTCACCGTGTTTTACTGTGTCCGCCACAGTATTGTACGTATGCCGCCGTGGTACACACATATGGCTCACCATTATTTACTGTGCCCACTACAGTGTCGTACGTATTCCGCCGTGGTACACACGTACGGCTCATCGTGATTTACTGTGTCCGCCACAGTACTGTACGTATGCCACCGGGGTGCACACATATGGCTCACCATTATTTACTGTGCCCACTACAGTGTCGTACGTATGCCGCCGTGGTACACACGTACAGCTCACCGTGTTTTACTGTGTCCCCCACAGTACTGTACGTATGCCACCGGGGTGCACACATATGGCTCACCATTATTTACTGTGCCCACTACAGTGTCGTACGTATGCCACCGTGGTACACACGTACAGCTCACCGTGTTTTACTGTGTCCGCCACAGTATTGTACGTATGCCGCCGGGGTACACACATATGGCTCACCATTATTTACTGTGCCCACTACAGTGTCGTACGTATGCCGCCGTGGTACACACGTACGGCTCATCGTGATTTACTGTGTCCGCCACAGTACTGTACGTATGCCACCGGGGTGCACACATATGGCTCACCATTATTTACTGTGCCCACTACAGTGTCGTACGTATGCCACCGTGGTACACACGTACAGCTCACCGTGTTTTACTATGCCCGCTACAGTATCGTACGTATGCCGCCGTGGTACACAGGTACGGCTCATCATTATTTACTATGCCCGCTACAGTATCGTACGTAAGCCGCCATGGTACACACGTAAGTTTCACCCCGTTCTACTGTGCCCGCAACAATAGTAAACGGGTGTTGCAGTCGTAGTTTCAGGAGTATTCAATGCGACTTGCGCACTACGTATTACGTAGCCGGATGTCGGGCTACGTACGTACGTACAAAAATCGACCACGAGTAAATTACGTAACCCGCTCCATGATGAGCGTCAGTATGCCGACTACGTATGACTGACTACTTACGCGTAATGGACCGGGTTACACACGTCATGGTGGTCGATTTTTGTCCTTATTTTACGTAGTGCGGCAGAGGTAATTTTTCTCAGTGTACTGCCCAACAGCTCGCCATATGCTGCCCTGCGGGTTTCTGTATCCCTCTTGGTCTGGCTCCTCACCTTAAACCTGTTCCGGCAAAGTAAACTTTTCCGGCACAGGCCTAGAATTCGGAGCGCGCAAGCCCCACCACGACGTCAACGACGTAGAGATATGGTGTTGGGGTTATTATTAAGTACTATTATAACATCACACCTGTATTTCCCGAAGGATAAACCCACATTTCACCAGTAGTAATGGTAACAAACATAAGTCCCATATAATAGGGGGGGGGGGGGCAGCAAATTGCCATCAACCGGGCACACACCCAAAATCTGGTCTGCTGCTGAGAAATTTCTACCTACTTATCTGTTACATAAACCAAATCCAGCTCGCTTCCCCATACTTTTTTCTACTAAAAACAATATTCAGTCGAAAACATTGCGCTTTGGGTTATAAGGTTCTTCTTCTTCTCTTCGTTAAGGGTTATAAGGTTATAAATCTTTCAAGACTTATCCAATAATTCTAGATTTTCTCCTGACACTAGGTTTGATTTTATGAAATGTGTGATACCCAACTATTTCCAACACTTTTATTTTACTCATAAACATTATTTTAAAGTTACAAGACACATCGATGAATTGATACCACTTTTAATAATCCAAACAATAAATTCGAATTTTATTTTCGATTTTTAAAAAGTAGCGTGATGAGTGATTCACGCACTATGTTATTTAGTTCTACTACTTCTGAAAGTATATATGTATCTTAAAAAAAATATTTTTCGGAATTTTTATTTTTATCTCTTTAGCTGTTGTCTTATTCCTAAGTCAGGCGAGCACAATATTCCAGAAAATTCTTAACTGCCGGTTTTTACACTGGGAAAAACCTAACGCAAAAAACAACATTGGAAAACTCCTTATCTCTCCTGTCCCTGTGAAAGACATGCAGAGCTGTCGTCCCACAGTGATCCTCCAATTTCCTGGGCTTGGGTGCTAGATTTGCTAAGGATTTGTTCACTATCCATTAGATAAAACATTCTAACGCCTGATGTTGTAAGCACAGAATCGTACCCACATAATATAGCCATAGGCATTTCCTTTATTTTTTTTGATATGCGTAGATTTATTGTACCAAACATTTTTAGGGTCCCGTACCTAAAGGGTAAAAACGGGACCCTATAACTAAGACTCCACTGTCCGTCTGTCCGTCCGTCACCAGGCTGTATCTCATGAACCGTGATAGCTAGACAGTTGAAATTTTCACAGATGATGTATTTCTGTTGCCGTTATAACCACAAATACTAAAAACCGAATACAATAAATATTTAAGGGGGCTCCCATGCGACAAACGTGATTTTTTCGGCGTTTTTTGCCTTGTGGTACCTACGGAACCCTTTGTGTGTGCGAGTCCAATTCGCACTTGACCGGTTTTTATTTTCCGCGTGTCTTGTTGGAATAATCGTGACAGGTGTTAGTTTCTCAGGCTGCGAAACCGACAGAGCGAATTGTGGAAGATATTAGCTCCTATATGACTGATATATTATGTAATGGAAATGTTTCAAACATGGGAAAATTCCAGATAAGAAATACAATTTACTAACAAGAAATTCGCAGAATTCATGGAAAATCATGCAAGGGTATTTTGAAGACGCTTTTTTGTCCTTCTATTTTAGATATGATAATTTACTTTTGGTTTTATAAAACGTTAGGAAAAATAAAAGACATACGGGACTTTGAGACACCATTTTAATATATGCCGTCAGTTATCAATCACTAACCATTTATAACGGGTGTGTTCAATATAAATATTTATCGACATTTTTTTGTGGTTTCCAAGGAATGAATGTCCTTTCTTGACATTAATGTCACGAGGTGAATAGCATGCATTAGAAGTTATTTGAAAGCAGCTGTTTTATACTAAACATTGGTGCCAATGCACTTTGCGCTCGGTTGTTTGTTACTTGTAACTCATACGACTTTCCGATAAAGAAAACAAGGCATCACATCAAAAATGTTAGTTTATGCTGACATAAAATGTTTACGTTAACAGTAATGTTTTTGTCTTTGTTGGTTATATTTCCCTTGAGCTGTAAGCGTGCCATTACAAACACATACATTAAATATATTTAATTTATGTGTTGTGTTTTTGTGTGTTTTGTTTGTGTGTTGTTGTGTTTGTTGTGTGTGTGTGTGTGTGTTGTGTTGTATTGTTGTGTTGTGTGGGTGTTTAATTTGTGTGTGTGTGTATGTGTATACTTATAAGTATTGATAAAATATAGACTAGAATTTGTGGGGATGATTTGGGAAGGCAGAATATAATGAGGAAGACGAGATGTCGATCGTCAGGCGGCGAGATGGGCGGACGACATTGTTGCCATTACGGGCAAAATCTGGATGAGGCTAGCATAGGAGCGTGGTGGTTGACACAAGAAAAGAGAGGCCTATTCCCAGCAGTGGGCAAAGTCAGGCTGTGGATGTCCATGATAATAATAATAATAAGTTTATTTCTCTCTCCACAAAGGTTAGCTTATAAATCCATACGTACAAGACAAAAGCTCTTTTGAGTCGCAGTAGAGTTTTGTCGCACAAGTGTTATGCACATCCATTTGTCGAGCTTCCGTAGTAGTACACTCTCCTTTGCGAGAGACTGGAGTCCGTGCTAGGGAAACCCTGTGTTACGGATCTCCAGGCCATGATGATGATGGATGGTACTTAAAATCACATAAATCACGACTACAAGTTTGAAAAAGTCGATTTTGTTAAAGAAGCGATATTTCAGTCACACATCTAATAAATCATCTGGAGTTTCTAAAATAACATCTTGGAAAATTTTACATACTGACAAAGGCAGGTACGGACACCGAACGTACCTACTCAAAGTGTTGTTACATAATTATAACTTTGGTACATTAGATGAATCTGTGCTTGGTAGTTTCTATATAATAGTAATTCAATCCACGTTCTTACGATAAAATGATATTTACTATCGGTCAGGCGGAGATCACTCTCAGCCTTCGTTTACTCGGTCACCGCTCCTTTTGTAGTTTTTACCTAAAAGTAACTAGTTTTATCTTATGTATGTTGGACATTTGGACGTTTTGTGTACCTAGATTAGGTACATTTTTTTGAACATGATTGACGTGGACAAGGACATACACAGATAATTATGATAATGAAGAAAATTTCGTTCAACATTATTCAGAGCTGTTATTCCTTTAATATCTTCAGTTTGTTTTCATTGAATTCCACGTATTTTATAGGAGTATGTAAAGAAAGATCCTAATTACGTAGCGTTCTGAAGTCTACCCCAACGCTTCTGGGAAAATATCGTGAATTGATTTCATAAATACTGTGTTCAATATTTAATGCCCAAATATTTATGTACATGAAGGAAAGGTACTTAGTCAATAGCTTTTAACATAATTGAAAAATAAATTATTTCAAGGTAATATTGCTCGTTTATAAATATTATTTAGTTCCACGCAACCCTTTTAGTTACATTAAAACATGGTTGGTTACATTTAACGAAGAGGCCACCAAGTGTATTTGCTCTAACTATGTAGTACATAGCTAGACAATCATGAATTTATATTACTTTTGATGTAGGACGACTGTTATTTGATTTCTTAATCTTTCCCTATTCCGCCGGTTTCGTGGCCGCTCACATGACACAAGACAGCGAAACACGACGCAGACACTGCGTGCGTTAGTTTGTTAGTTTTTTAGTGTAATTATAATGTTGTATGTATTTATAGTATTTTTAAGTTATATTAATATTGTATTGTTTGTGTTTTATATGGGCCTTGATGCCTGAAATAAATGGATAATAATAATAATAGGTCCACACTGGCACATACTGTAGTGTGTACAGCACACGCCGACGCGGACGGTGCAGTTACTGGAGTCGCACCGCATCGTCAACTTCAAGGCGTTCGTGATGCGCGTACCGAATTGCTATCTGCCCGTCGTCATGGAAGAAGACTTCTGGCCGCAGAAAGTGGTGTTCCGTCGCTTCCGCAGACAAGTACCACCGAACTGCACAAGAACAAGCTAGTGAAGTGAAGTACTATTTTATAACAAAAATATGTATGTTTAGAGTATTTATCTATGGGCCTGCGTCGCCTGAAATAAATAAAATAAAAATAAATTGTGTGTAAATGAATAAATAATTGTAGTCATCAGTATAGTGTACTACTTAATAAAGAGTATTTCTATTATATTCTAGTCTATGATCTTCTAAAGAGGTTGAGCTGTAGAGCTCTCATTTAGTACCTACAATATTTTTATTTTTACAAATTTAACTAAAAATAGTTCACATATTCTTCATGTTGAAATTAATAAGATAAAAACTATAATTAATCATAATGAGCCTTTCGAAAGGCACAATGTATAATAAGGAAATGCATAGAACACAAACCACAATCTGCTAATATTATAAGCGTAATAAGCAGGGAGATTGTTGGTCGTAGCGGCGTAGGGCACATTGTGACTGACACTTTGAAGTATGACCATGATGTAGAGAGGGACCGGAGGGCACTGTCGGTACGAGAAAACACGCTGGTACCTACATAGATTCGCTCGTTGTACGGTAGACGTTAAATTGATGCTATTTAAAGCGTATTGTTAAAGTTTCTACACGAGAGGTATAAATAACAATAACATTTTCAGGGCATTGTTGCGGCTCCCACGTTCTTGTAGTGTTTCAGGTATATTTGCGGACGCTCATATAGATGACTTCTATGCAATTATGCGGAGAAAACCACTTCAGTCTTAAAATATGTGCGGGGGAGTAGCAACAGCATCCTGAAAATGATAGCAGATAGGTTGGACAAAGCTGTGTTCAATCGATTCATCATTTTGCATGTGAGAGGTGCGGGTTTATGAAGTGACATTATTTTTCACTTTTTTTATTTTTGTACCAAATAACATAGTTTTTTTTGTAACTAACATTATGGCCTATGGGCCCTGGTTGTCTGAAAATATTTTTTTTATATTTTTGTAGCCGTCGAATTAAATATAGCAGTCGTAGCGTCGGAACACGTAGCGCGGAATTAACAATAAAAACATGTTTACAACCTTGTTTTAATAATGATTGTTAAATATTCAAATGAGATTCGTGGTCTCTGCTAAATAAAACTTTTTTAGTATGGAAATAAAACAAGAGATGATTGTCTGTTAAAAAAAGATTGTACATTGTAGGTACAGACGCCAGCACATCAAGCTACTACAATCAGTTAATATTATTTCTAAAATTTTCAACTTTATCGCCTAAGCATAAGGTTCAAAGTTGATTGGGAAAATTTGACAGTTTCGGGTAGCTTGATGTGCTGGCGTCTGTACATATAAAAGCTCATTTAGTTATAAAATATGACATGTATCGCAGCCTGCTTAATCCAACTTAAGCCCGCTTCTGCAAATGTGATTTTCTCGAACATGTTTGGAAATACGAGCATTATTTTGACAACCTTCTTCGAGATAAATCTAAAATGCTGTACTGTTCAAATAAATGCGAGCAGCGGCCGGCAATGTTAGTATGAAAATTCATATAATATGTCGTGTTTAATAGCCGAATAAATTACTATGAAAAATGCATATCTATCGTGCTTAGAGAATATACATCTATAGTGTAATTTAAAATGAAACGAACTGTTTACTTAGCAACATGGCAACCAAGGAGGTAACTTGACAAGGATTAATTAAATGATTTAAATTTCGAACTGGCTAGAATGGAATAAATGAACATAAATTGGCGCATGAAAATTATTTTTCTTTCTCATCGATTCTAAGATTTATATTTAATTACTTAGTTTGAATATTCGCGCATTTTTTGAGAAAAGTACTATACAAGCCTTGGTTGCAACCAGGCGTTGATGCACTCACGTGTGTATGCCTCGGGTTTGTTTCGGCCCACATTTTACGTTCGTCCATCAATGCGTCTTTTGCAGGCCGCTTCAGTAATGTACTAATTCGTATAATAAACCAAGTGTGAGATAAGCTACCTAACATAAGAACCTAAGATAACCAACTCTACAACGAAGACCAATTTAAAAATGATAAACATGAACCTATTTCAATGTTTTACCGCTTTTATACTTCCGTAATATTTTTAGCTACCATGGGGGTCTGTTATTTATATGCTGGGTCGGTCTGAATGATTGTCCGGATTATCTCGAAAACAGTTGAGCCGATAGTTGATTGTCTTATAAATATCAAGGTTGGGTTACCAATTTGTATATTTACGAATAAATCACGTAACTATCCGATTTAAATCGTTAACGTAGACTGAATCACTGGACATTTGATAGTGAAAAATTGTCTGGGTGTGATCTTACGACCTAGAACTCATTTGGGCTTATTAAAAAACAAGGTTTATCTTTAGACACAGGTTTAAACCATTGAGCCATTTTTTAATTTCGAACTATAAATCCGACCAAGCTATAGTTCTTATTACAAAAACGGATGTTAAACATGAGTTTTTTTTTTGAGCATGGGAAATAAAACCCACCCGTGTTCCTTCCTTAGCCCTTTTAAACCTGAGCCTAAGTTGTCAATTATGCATTAAGAACTTTACGATTGTCGGAATAAAGTTCAAAATACAGTAACTGTCTCGAAGGTTTAGGCTAGGTCTAAAATTAGAACTCGTTTTATAATAAGACGGATTAAGTCGCGGCAGTTACCACTGGGCCACCGCTGCGCTCACAGACAGTTGGCAGCAGTTTAATACCCGAAAATAAGATAAACCTGGTAATATGTTGACTGCCTCGTTAGTCACAAGCACTACTGTTAAGCACGATGTCCTGGGCTCGATTCTCAGATCGGAAAAGTGTTTTTGGGTTTTCCATCTGGAATTTTTCAGTAGCACCCCGGAGTCTGAGTTTGCGCCCGATTTTATCGGCAATTGCCTCACCACTTATAACAGCTGGAGAAATGTGGGCGTACAAAAGGTACTCATATACCAAACCCTTCGGGAAAACAATGGCGTGATTTTATGTATGTAATACATATATTTTGACTAAATGATTCGCTCGTTTGGGTTCTTGGTGTTATCGTAACAATTCAACCCTTAACTAGGCGATAAACACAAACAAAGGAAGCATGTTTCTATTAATTGCTTTTATAAATATACAAATGAAGTTCTTTGTAAATAGAAATTTTCTTACAGTAACGAAAAATCCTAGAAAGGAAAAACTTCCACGTTCCTGGAATAATTTGTTGTAAGACACGTTTTATTTATGTAAACATTTATATTTTCTTGAGTACAATATTTTTCTATCATATGAGAATACTTAGAGCAAAAAAATTGCTCAGTTCTTTTTTTTATATTTTTTGGGCGTATCGCCAGAGTCTGTCATCTAACGTCTGTTACGCTTAACTGATAGGATGATGCGGAAATTAGCAAGCGCAGGCCCAGAACCAGAAGACAGATTGACGCAACATAGATTTTTGTTGAGAATCAAAATATTAAACTGATTCAGAAAGAACACTGTCGATTCATCTGTGTTATTGTAAAAGTATAGAATCATGATAACGAAATTATCTCTTAATACATACATAATTTTGGTTCGTCTGTAACAAATCACAAATTGACAGATTTAAAGATAAGAAAGTTTTACGAAAAACAGTTCTTTCACAGAGGAAAAAGTAAGAACGCAGCGTACCCAAACATTATTAGTGTCTTGGCACGAAATGAAAGACAATTTCTTGAAATTATTTTTAGCATAATAATTACGATGTTTTGTTCCAGTCTGCGGTGTAGCGTGGGTTACTGTATACGTTGAGTTGGTGATGTAATATAAACCGACACGACTACCGCGCTTGTGTAACCAGTGTAACTTGACACAGGGAAAAATAAAAAACTAACTTCTAAAGTACTAAATTATATATCTTATTGACATTTTCCTTTGAAAGTAGCACCGCCATAACGTGCCAAAATATATTGGGCACTTTGGATTAAAAATTTAGAGACCGTGTAGTGCTGACCTTTTTGCTGTAAACACAGCTGTTCCATACATATATCATCTACAAATAGCTATTTTTGATTATACCTCATCGGTGTAGCAGTGGAAACCGTGGCTCCCGGAAAATTAAGCCATGCACTTCGATTCTAAAAATTCCAAAAGTGGGTAAATTATGGCTCTTTCCTAGTACCTACAGTTGATGCTTGGGGCTGGAATTGTACCTGCTAATTGGCTTAACCTTACTTTCGTAAGGCTAAATATTATGACTATTTTATTGGATATAACAGGAAATTCTTAAAATATGACCTCAAGAAATCTTTAAATATGATAAACTAGCTTCTGTCCGCGACTTTGACTGCGTGAAATTTCTTTGTTTCCTTGCCTTCCTCAAGAATTGGGCTATCAACCGCCAAAAGAATTTTTCAAATTCGGCCGGTAGTTCAAGAAATTAGCGCGTTCAAACAAACAAACTCTTCAGCTTTATTATTAGTTTAAGTAGATTAAAGTAAAGTCGTGTCTGTCTGTGTGACCGCGTTGTACTTCTAAACAATGCACGGGATTTTGATGCGGTTTTCACCATCATTTATAGAATTTATTCTTGAAATTTAGGGATAAAATAAAAATTTATTTATTTCTCAGGCTAGGTGGAGCGACGATCTTCGCAGGGTGGCTGTCAACAGCTGGATGAGAGTGGCCGAAAACCGAGTTAAATGACCTGCAATTGGAAAACCCTATGTTCAGCAGTGGACTGCTGTAGGTTGATGATAATGATAATGGTTCCGGAAGGTTTATGTGTTATAATATTACATTATAGGTACATTAAAATTAAACTTACACACAATAAAGAAATCTCCATGTTTTGTCAAGCTGTAAGAACAGTCCGAAGCAGAGGCGGGTCGCGAGTTTATTTACATGTAATTGAGCAAGTTGCATGATCATCTTATCCCAATCAAAGATGGATTCCTAGTTCTGCCGTAATTGAGTGAAACTCTGCCACTGACACTGCGTATATTTACCGAAGCGGAGAGTTCCTACTACAGAGTTAAAAGTTCTTTTAGAAGCATGGACATCCGATTTCAGCGATGAGGAGCCTTTTATCCGTCAGGCTTGTTTCAAACACAACAAACAAAAAATGTGTTAGGAATTAAACTGAGTTCAAAATTCAAATAAGGACAGCTGCTCCGTCAGTCAGTTTGGAAGACTCTAGAATACGGATGATAAATTCTAGAATATACTTAAGACCTAGATGCAATATCATTGTGCTATGTAATACAAACCTCAGCATTAAAAAAGTAGACAGATTTGCGATTTCTGATAAAAAAAAGACTTGGAAGAAAGAGTTCGCTTTGCCAAAAATATAACAAGTAGGTAAGTGAAATGAGGCGTTACTTCGACAACGAAACTAGGCCAGCAGCCATAATTATAACGCCATAAGTGTAATGTAAATTTAATTGAAATAATATTATGGTAGCTCTTGTTAGTCCAGAGGCAATATTTGCATGTTCTAGTTTAGTCTTTGTCTTGTTAGATCAGTGCGCTTCTACAGTTTGCATTTTTATAGTTTATCTCTATACGTAAACATGGGCTTAATAGGTATGTAATTATTTGTATTTTTTTGTCTTTTGCTTTGTATTATTTTTTTTTTTGTGTTTTGTTTGTTTTTTTTTGTGTTTTTTTATTTGTTTTTTTTTGTGTTTGTGTTGTTTATTGTTTGTTTTGTTTGTTTCAACGATCAAAAATGAATATCACTTTGTTGTTAGAGTTCCGTACCTCAAAAGGAAAAAAACGTAACCCTTATAGAATCGCTTCTTTATCCGTCCGTCCGTCTGTCTGTCAACCCCCTCAGAAACATATGGAGGTATCAAGCTGAAATTAGTATCACATTTGTAGATCTACGGTCCCTTGGAGCACTAAAAAATCAAGCTTCTAAGTCAACGCAATAAAAAAAGATACGGCTATTTATGCAACTTTTTGATACTCGCAAATAAATCAAAACCTATACTTAGGGTACTTTCCCTAGAACCATGAAATTTGGCAAGAAGCAAGGTCTCATAGCCCAAGTAAAGGGAAAAGTCCGAAAATCATTAATTTTTAGTTTTATCATAATTTTTTATGCGATTAGAAACTTACATTCAGTTAGAGGTTTGGCCGTGACGTATAACATTGTTTCAACTACAAAACTAAGTTTGTTCTTTAGATAAATTCAACCCAACTACGCAACTCATCATTGTGTGTGCTCCAACACGCACTTGGTCTGTTTTTAGGGTTCCGTACCAAAATGGTAAAAAGGAACCCTTATGGTGAGACTCAGTCTGTCTGTCTGTCACAGCTGGATATCTCAAGAACTACTAATGCTATCAACTTGAAATTTAGAATAGTTTTAGATGAGGTTTGCCCAACTATTTTGCAAATTAGAATGAAATAAAAATATATGTATATTTTTTACAACAGGGACTGAAGGGGGTCTGAAAAATTCGAAGTGGGGCTGCTAAGGCATGTGGGGTATCATATGAAAGAGCGCAGTTTGCACATTTTTTAACATTTTTTCTTTTTTTTAAGGCCGCATAGTTTTCGAATTTTGATGAAAAATGTAAAAAAACATACCGTTCCTCCTCTTATCTCCGAAGTTTGCAAAGAGAAAATCTGAAATAATTCTATGTGATAGAAGTTTATGTAGATTACAGGAAAAATAAAACAAAGTCTCTAAATAGCACACTTTTTCAGAAATCATCTACAACAGTTACATTAGTTCCACTATCGGTCAAGAGATGGTGCTGACATAAAACTGCAATATTCTACACCGCAGTGCAGTGTTAAAATTCTCTGACGAATATAGGCTTCGCCGATGAAAATTTGAAAACATATGATGATACGGAACCCTTAGTACGCAAGTCCGACTCGTTCTTGCCCGGTTTTTTTTTGTTTTAATCTTCACATGTGGTGTTTATTTTTATTTCTCCGTTTATTCAAAACATTCTCGCGGAGGTCATGCATATGTATACGAGTGAAATAAACTTTTATTACTGGAGTATTTCCCACAGGTAATAAAACATCCACAATTTGATGAGGGCTTCATGCAAAAAGTTTGTTTAGTGTACTCGCACTATTGAGCAATGAGTAAGGTACCTACAAGATAGATGGATGCTTACCTATTCGTCATTTTAAACAAAGATTTAGCTAGTTTTTCTTAAGAAGCTAGCTTAAGAAGCTAGACTAGTTTTTCTTAAGAACAACTAGTCTAGCTTACCTACTTATTGTTATTTTAATTCTTGGCGTTGGCTACATTCTCACGCATTTCATTATAGACATTCAATACAATTGTTTTGAATAGATATTATTTTACTTATACTTATAAGCTGTCACAAGGTCACTAATTACGCTAACTGGTTTTCATGGACACTAATAAAATTGTCAATCCTGCTTTTTACGATAAGTGCTTCTTATCGTCCAGATCGAGTATAAATACCTATTAATTATGTGGATAAATAATTAATTTTAACTGCATCCTGATTTAATAAAAAAAAAGTGTTTATCAGGGGCGGTGACGGCACGGCACGGGTTAGGTTTACTGTGGACAATAAGTTGCAGGCACAATAGTTGTGTGATTGTGTTCATGTAATAGTCATGTGCGATAAAGGAGGTTGGTTACTGGGATGATGGTCGCGACTCCTCGCGCGGCTGGTTGGGCAGTGGACGCCCATCAGTGCGACTTTCGTGCCCGCAGCCGCCACACGCACCGCGCGGACACACTTTCAATGTTTCACATTTTCCGACGCGACGCGCTCGCTGACGCTCCCGTAACGCGCACCTTATATTAAAATTTACGAATGAATAAACGACCATGAAATCGTGTATTATCGAGTACAACACTCGGTAAGTCGGTTTAGTAGTATTTTAACAGATTTATTATAAACAACTTGTTGAAAACGTGTAGTTTTGTTGTGATTTATGTGGTTACGACTGTTTGTTTGGACTTTTTCGATGACTATTCTTGTAAGTAAATAATTATTAACTAATAATTGTTATGCAAAATGTGAGAACGAAGTACCTAGGTATGTTATTAGGAGTACTCATTGAGTAATTATGTAAGACATGTAATTAACTTTCTCGGAACTTGGTGATGCACTCATTCTATCATGAAGTAGGCTAACTAGTTTATAGCCCTGTAATTACTGAAGCCGTTAATGGCTCATTATTATCTTCTCACAGTTATACACCAATAATAGATACAACAGGTTAAGTGGCACTCTACGTTTTGTTAAATTATAAGTTTTGAAATGCGTGTTTAGAAACAATTACGATCATTGATAAAGAAACTTAAGTAATTGATCGTTTAGAGGGGCTTAATATAATTAGTTGGTGAATGAAAAACATGGGTAGGTACATTTAGAATTCAAGTTTAACATTAATATAATAATAACTAATTCGTACTTCGTTCAACGAAACTCGAGTCTTCCTAGACGTAAAAAGATCACGTAGATTTTCCCAATTTTTTCTCTTATTTGGTAAGAAGAGGATCTTTTCTAAGGCACAATATCTGATCTGATCCGATATTAGATTAGATTTGGTAAGAACTGCCAATAAAGACAGGCATTGTGATATATATTATGTAGAGGTATCATATTTATTTACACCTACTACAGTCTGACACGGTCTGGTATTTGTTATATTGAAGTATCTTTACCGAGTACTATTCAAATAGTTTTTTTTAATGACCGTACTTAAAATAATTTATTACAAACAATAAACAACTTTTTACACGTATGCGCAAGATTATACAATTTTTTTCTTCTTTTCTACAGGAAGTTTGGATTTTGATTTGAAAAAACACATAACTGTTTTAATAGTAAATAAATAATTATCCTCCATTTTTGGTAATCCTACTAATATCATAAATGTGAAAGTTTGTGAAGATGTTTGGATGTTTGTTACTCAATCACGCGTAAACCGTTGAACAGATTTGGATGAAAATTGGCACATAGATAGACCATTTCTTGGATTAACACATAGGATACTTTTTCCCACGGGACCGAAACTTATGCGGGTAAAACCGCGGGGCGCTGATATTTAAGTACATTTCGGTTAATCAAAATGATTTTTAATCAGAAGAAATACTAATTAGATTACAACCTTAGTGTCATTCACGCACTTAGCGTTGACAACATTAGGAGTTGACTCGTGAAAAGGTGCGATGGCATTACGATTCCGTAAAGTCACCCATGACATGTTCCCAAAACAAAATGGAAACTGGCACACCTTTACTAGAAAGCATAATTTGTTATGCCTGTGGGCTGTGTATAATTAATACTATCTTATCATTTGTTATTATCAATGACACCGAAATGACACATTTTATAACTAGACTAAGATATAAGTAAATACAGTACTTTTTTTTTTAGCCTGCGCTGTCCCACTCCTAGGCAAAGGCCTCCCTCCACTCCTTCCATCTTTCGCGAGCCCGCGCGTCCTCCTTTCAGTTTTGATGGAACCTATCCAGCTCGTCCCGCCAACGTGGTCTGCTGCGACTCCACCTCACTGTCTCAGGGCACCAATTCTGCGCTATTTGGGCCCACAGTTTGTCCGGCATGCGGCAGTCATGTCCTGCCCAGTCCCATTTACGTTGAGCAGCATTTTGAGCCACGTCAGCTATCTTTGTTTTGGAGCGCAGTTTTGTGTTTTGAGCACGATCCGTTAACTTAACGCCTAGTATACTGCGCTTCATTGCTCGTTGGCAAACCTTGAGTTTGGACGTCTGGTTGTTAGTCAAAGACCAAGTTTGTGCACCATAGATTAAGACGGGAAGAATACACATGTCCATGAGCCTGCGTTTCAGTGCCATAGGCAACTCACCCCTAAATAGTTCTTTCAAGGACCACTAGCTCTTCCAGTAGTAGTTTATAATAAAAAATAGGTTTCATCACTCAAGTTTACAACACCATTCGGAAATCATCACCCGTCTATTTCTGTCAATAGCTAAGTATTGAACAAAATAGTAAAGGATTATAAATATCGCCTTATTATATAATATTATAATTAGTTTCTTAACCGTTGCTCAGATAGGTTATATTGAGTTTGAGTGTAATAATTAAATGCTGTCGAATGTTCACGAGGTCTGCCGAAGTAATTAAGTTTGTTAATTGCCTATTAAAATTTAGGTCTTGCGGTTGAGGAATTGCATTTTTAATTATTGAGAGATGTTCATGTGGGTCACAACTTTTAACCACCATCTGGTTCCCGATAGCAGTATTAATTTGTGTAGTTACCTAACTGCACAAAGAGGAAGACAATAACTTCTCGTGCATGAGGTCGCGATTTCGAACCTGACAATACCAGTCTGAAAGTTAATAATTTGAAATCACTATCACTAACGGTGAGTAAAACTAGGTTTCTAATGTTCTGAGATCACCAATCAATACTGAACAACCAACAAATATTATAACTAAGCAAAATTTTTCCTTTTCTGAATGAGAAGAAGGCTTTACTAAATTGTGGGATATCAATAACCGGCCGGTTTAGTTTTAGTTAGGTACTAGTACCTACTAAAGCCGGCCTTTTTTGTAAAAATCTTATTAATTTGAAATCATTGTTTATGTAATCGTATATTTCTCACTTTACTCACTATTTCATAATATCTTCTAACAATCACGTTCTGCCTTTCTTTACAATTTCGTCCGGATATACCCGAGTTTTATACCGTATCTTCCATAGTCACATCAACCTCAATAAGATGTGTACGAGTATTCAGTAGTAATCATAACCTGCAAGCTAGCCGTGTATTTCTTGATCTAATAAATTAAAAATTTACCTATTAATCTTAACGATGAAAACTTAGGTGAAGAAGTGAGCTAGTGAGCTGTCATTCCTCCTGATGACACTATTGACAGCTCACTTCAAGGTCACTTCATCTATGTAAGTTTTGACCGTGAGTTTTTTAATAACACTACAGGTAAAGATCTCTTCACCTACTTTCCCTCAACGATGAAACAGGAGAAATAATAATAAAGCGATAAAGAGTGTTTTATTTTTACTAGTGAGTGATTACTTGATTAGGACGTACTCTTTATTCACATGACGTATGGTGATATACTTTTCAATGTTCGTAGGTCAAATTCAAGGAACGTGTTGTTTGAAATACTTTGTTTTGTTAAACTTTAATAATATGGTTAATATTCCACAACATTTATTTATTCAATATTTTACATATAATTAAACCTTGACAGTATAAATTCTCCTAATAATTCTTCCGCATTGCTTCCGTAGCCAGAGATGACAGCCACTTTGTGCCCACGAATAACCTTCATATAATTAAGTATTGGTTATTTTGTGCTAATGCGTTCAGAGGCCTTTGATAATCGTCCCATAAACATTAAACACTGTATCACATATTCTCATTTTCAAACAGCTGACTCACATTACTTTTCTTTTACTTCCTCATGGCGCAAAGATATTTGGATCGGTGTTAATAAACAAAAAATGCTTAATTAGTTTCCTTGTTTAAATAATAGGTGTCCAAATATTTACCATGTTGTAAATGTATCTGAGAGGTTAGCTGCAAAGTCACGTTTATAAACGAAAATGTAAAGATATTCTTTCTGGCTTTTACAAGTACATTAACGTTGTTAACAGACAGGGCTTCATTATAGCTGACTGAACATTAAAAAGAAATTCTCGGTGATGGCAACGAGTATAATGGCAATGTCATATACTGTGTTGTATATTTTTTATTTGATATTTAGGAAGAATTTTAGAGATTGGTCTGCGAGGCGAAAACAACATTGCTACAATGAAAAGTGGTCAAAAATATCATGAAATGAGAATGAAAATGATTTTCGGAATCTATTTCTGGTATTCTCGAAAGCACTTGGATTTGACACAATCAAAAACCATAACCATGCCTAGACAAGACTGATGTGAATGCGGCTAACGAACTGAGAAGACGTCGATAACAATAAATCACGATAGATTAATAAACTTGCTTTATTCGTTAATTAATCAATAATTTGACAGTACAGTACTATTGTTATAGATTATTTTTTATTGTAAGAAATGCTCTCTGTTCTATTAAAACCAAAGGCTCTGGTTATTATCAAACAACCAATTATTTGAAAAATATTGATAATTGTTGTATTTTCTGAAATGGGTCACGATTCCTTTGACTATGTTTTTCTAAAGCTGTACAGGTTTGGAATGTGGCAAACGACCCAAGAGCTAGATTGGCCTACGGGCACGGCTTGTTAAACTACAAAAAACTAAATAGTGAGGTGTCTACAAGTGACGATATTAAACTAGGTACGTTCTTAGCATCCATAGCTCAATTTTTTTTTTTACAGCGGCTACCCAGCGAAATAATTTCGCTCGTATTGTGGGCTCCTGCTGCTGCTGGGAAGTCTGCTGCGCCACTTCTTCTCCCCAGCGAAAGCACTAGGAAGTGGTGAAGGGCGGGCGTTCTTGGGGACTGTCTTTTGTAATTTTGACGTTCGAAAAGTGCTGATTCTCAGCCTTGTTTGAATAAATGACTTTCGATTTTTACTTGTTAACAGAAACAAATCTCACAGGGACCCAAAAAAAAGACAATCTGTAAACCCACGTCAGCACGGACGTAAAAATATCGTGGCAGAATTTTATCGCGCACTAGATTTTCGATGGCCGATGGGGCCGAAAGGTTCTGGAGTGGTGACCGCGTACAGGAAGACGTAGCGTTGGAAGGCCTCCCCCACAAGGTGGTCCAACGACCTTGTGAAGGCCGCAGGAACCCGTTGGATGCGAGAAGCACAGAACCGGTCGAAGTGGAAGTGCTTGGGGGACGCCTATGTCCAGCAGTAGACGTCTTTCGGCTGAAATGTTGATGATGACGATGACAGGTTTCCATGCTACCTAATTCTCGACCAATTTCATTCGGCAAATTCATCTTGTATGTCTTCAATATGAGTTTTGTTTTCGTTGCAAGCTGTTGTGTTTTTCTATGTAACATTCCGTGGTACGCCGGGGGCCAAATTCCGTGCATTTTTTTTCTCTCTAGGTAGCGTGTAATAAAAACAGACGTAGTTGTTTGTTTTTGTCTACGGGAAAGGCATCCAAATTTTCCACGTATAACGAAAATGTTAGGTAGTTAATAATAACGTATACTTACTTATATTGGTTTTTAGCTTCTTTTTGTTATTTAGTATCGGCACGAACTAGGTACCTACCTATACATAAAATAATTATGAAAATAACTCACGTCATGGTAAAAATATTTTTTAGTCAACACGGTATTGGGTAAAGTTAGCCAGTTTGCGTCAAACGTACATTTAATTATTCGCCACTCGTATATGCGTTTGTAGCCAAAGAAAGACGTGCAATAAAACGATGCTTAACATAGCTTTCTCTAGTTTTTAAAAATTAGCATGTAGGTTGCGGATGTACGTATGTAGGTCGATCGGTATTCTTCTACTCGAGTCTAGTAAATAAATTTATTATATCAAATGAGTTGGGCCCAGGGCCACGCCAACCGCGGCATTGTATATCAATCACAATAGCCTTATTTAGGGTGTCGTATCGTGCCACATTTAGCACCGAGTTTTGACTTTTGTCTCATTCATGTTAAATCCTCTACGGAGTTTCCGGAATCAGAGAAGTTGGTGAAACTATTCATATTACTGAGCAGCGCTATTTCCTTCCGTGTCACATCACTACCTACCTACTGTATGTAATCGTTCGTTGAACTTGAATAGTTGTGTAAAGGTTCGCGACCCTTTAAATGATTAAATTATGGTTACCTACATCCGGAAGGTGTCGATTTTCCAAATACTGTTACATGGGGAATTCCCGTCCTCTTTCTCTCCGTTCCTTAATCTAATTACAAGGCCGGCAAAATGTTTACCCAGAAACCAGACTATACTTTTCCGAAGGATTTTGACGCGCTGAATTCAAATCTGGCCTCAAAATTGCTCTAACACGACGTCAGGGTTTTGAGATATCCTAACCTAAATGTGCAAAAAATACCGTTTTTTCTCATTTTTGAGGTTATGTAGCACGGCCGATCCTATTTTCTTTCAAAAAAGACGAAAATAGACCATTCTACCCTCCTTATCTCTGAAACTACCGAGTCTAATATTTTGAAAAAAAAATCAGAAAATAGTTCTATACCTATAGATTACAGGAAACTTTTTAAGACGTCTGTGGTCTTAAAACAACATGGTAAATCTCTCAATATTGTGCGTACAAACTTACATTTTCAATTGGAATGTATGGGAGAACATATTTTTCAACTACAATGTTAAGTTTGTTCTTGGGAAAAATTCATTCGAACTACGGAACCCTTCATTATGCGTGGTCCGACATGCACTTGGCCGGTTTTTTTTAATCGATATATACCTAGGTACCTAGCAGTGGCGAAGGTTTCATTACCTTCAACTCGATTCCTACCGGCTTACCTTTGAAAAATGGCACCGTCAGTATTCTATTGACAAATAATATAATCAAAAAAATATTAAAGATATCTACTCCGGCTTACCTCTTATAAAAATTTACCCTTCTCTACTGGTACCTAGGTACCGTCATCGAATATATCAACATCATTATCATCATCCTTGCTCTTATCCCAATTTGTTTGGTGTCGACGAACATGTACAGTACCCGACGATAAATATTGCACATCGACCTTTACCTTTTTTGTATTTTATACAAAGAATAAAAATAATTATCAAAAGAAGCAAATCATAATTGTTTTAACAGCTCCTAATAGATACCGGACTGTTTGTATTTCGTGCGACAGAGATAACGATCTACGTAACCGAAATTAGCCGATTGTCTTCTTCCAAAGGTCGATGTGCAATATTTATCGCCGGGTACTGTATCCTGTATTTTTCTTCCGTACCTACTTCTCTATATGTCAGCTCAGCGAATCAACGCCTTTCTAGTCTTATTGTCTTTGACACAGTCCATCCATCGTTTCTTTAGTTTTCCCTTCTTCTTCATCATAATCATCCCTTCATCTTCCCGGCGCTCTTAATCATCAAATACCTATATATTTTTAGACTTTATTATTAAATAGAAATTCAGTGAGTATGTTTCTTAAACTATTACGTAAAATTTACGAGCGACAAGAAAAGTTAAGCTTAGTGACACTTAACGTCGCGAACATAGGTCTTTTCTATCCATTAACTTCTGATGCCAACGCTTTTCAGAGCTAGTTTATGTATTTAATTTTACTGAACAATGAACACTATTTATTTTTATTATCATAAGAAAATTCTATTCTCCTGCGAGCGGACCAGTTGCGACTGCCACTTGTGCTACCTGAAGCCAACATTGGAATATTGTAGCGAGTAACTGCCGCCGACTACATACATAGGTGTGTAGGAGACCATTAGTGGTTATGTGCGAGTATAACATTTAGAATTTTCCATTACATAAAGTTTTAGTATCAGTTTTGGAACCGCCCACAGTTAAATTAAGTTTCCAAAGTAAATATCCTCCAAGTGTTATGTTGCCGACATTAAGTGGATACTTGTTTAGATATAGGAGCAAAACAAATATTTTGTCTTAAGGGCTTCGTAGTTTCCGCTGAAGTTCAACAATGTTGCCGTAACAATAATTAAGCAAATGTTGGTATTTAATCATACATTTTGCGCTCCTGAAAATATTATTGAGCACTCTAATATAATAATTGCGCCTCATTTTGTGAACCTCAAATAAATAGTATTTTGGGGTCCTAAAATACTTATTACCCAAGTAACTGCGACCAACTTAAATGTAGCGCTCGTCGGCTGCTCCCGCGGCAGCGGTTGGTCACAAACTTAACCCAATTGGGTGGGGGTGCTCTAGCTTAGAATTACTGCGACCAATTCGGCTCGCGCATAGTTGTTCACAGTTCCAGCCTAACCTAATCCGATTGGTCGGGTTACCCTAGCTTGGTTACTGTGACCAACTGTGAGAAAACAACAGAAAGTTAAAAGAGTGTCAATTATACAAAAAAAAACTGTGCATCATTAAAAGAGTAGAAAGATTTTAGAGGATCAGTTAAATATTTCCCTTTATTTATTGGCAACCTTAACGAAACTGTATCATGCATGATGCTATAGAAACTCACCAACAGAGTAAAGAAGGTCGAATGAATATTACAATAAGATGGTCGACAAAAGTCGGATGTCGAAGCAACTTTAAGTGTACCAAGATAAAATAACTTACAAAGAAAAAAATACTTTAGAGATATTCAATTTTGAGCCTTCGGATAATGTCTCAAATCTGTTAAATTTTATCTTTTCGAAGCTCAATTTGCAGCAGCGCTATCTTTTGTAACTCTTAGGGCGTTTGTGCACTACAAGGAATTTTACTGTCCGGCAGTCCGATTTTATTTTTTTATTATGTCGTGCCATATGGGACCGTAAAAAATCGGACTGCCGGACGGTAAAATTCCTTGTAGTGCACAAACGCCCTTAAAGTATTCTATTATTTCAGAGATACCCATTAGCACCATACTATGCCCATCTGAAATATTAATTTTACGAAATTAATCCTAATTACCAAAATGTGAGTGTAGACTCTTGTCTATACTCACCTTTTGGTAATTAGGACTAATTATGAAACATTTTGTAAGTAGCTTTGTGTCGTTGTTTGTGCCAAGAAATATGCATTTGGGCATAAACTTATTATTCAGGCTAAGTGTGCTCAGCTAGCAGATCATGTATCTCGCGGTTAACGAGGGTTTGTTTGGGAAACCTAGTTACCTTCTACGTCCCTGGTGCTTGTTATCCCCGTCATACCTCGCCGTCTCCTATACTTCACAGTTCTGTAATGCGAATTTTTACTTCAACAAAACATTCTGCCGTCATGTGGCGGCCATTATTTGTCAAAATCCTTGGAGTTGGAGATAATGAATAAAAACTCGAGTTTCTTTCGCGTTTGTATAGTTGAAATACTTGGTTAAAGAAAACGACTAAAACAACGCGATATAACCAACTACACATTATGTTAGTACCGTAAATATTACGGTACCTATTTTCATCGTGTGACCACAATAATTAGTCTCTGACAAAATGGGTATCAGGCAGTAGGTACAACCTATTCTGTATTTATGTTCATAATTATGATATTATTATAGGTACAGAATACTCAGAACATAAGGAAAATACCTATGTATATTAAACGCTTATTAAAAGAAAATAATACCATAATAATAAAAACCAATTATGGACAGTAATGTCTAAAGTTATTATGTTTCAAAACGCCGTATGCTGCCTGCGACCGAGTGAAGTTTTCCCTCCTTATTCCTAAATTCTTTTGTTTTATTTTTGTAATTTTGAACAATTATTTAATGCAGGTTTAACCAACATTTTTTTTTTGGGGCCAGTACTTTTCGAAAGAGTTTTCTTAAATAAGTCGGTATAGTTGGCTTGTTCCCTAGACTTTGTTGAGTACCATAGTGTATAGATATATTTGTTCGAGGAGATGCGTCGTCTCTCTTGTCTGATCTCTAGCAACTGAATTTCTCAATAGCTTAATTCAAAGGTACCTAGGTTTCTTATTGAGTTTGCGATGGAATATGTGGCAGCATTGCAATTTCTGTAGAATGTATGAGGATAGATACAAATTCTCTGTTTATAGAAAGAAAGAAAGAAAATACATTTATTTAGCACAGACTAAGAGACACACACTACACCAGATAGTTAGATAATAGTCGTACATCAGATAAAAACTAAGATAAAAATAAAAAGCTAGCTTAAAACATAGCTTTATGATTTATTGCTGAATACATTGGTTTCTATTCATGGTTATCTATTTGGGCAACATTATTTGTCTTTGTCAGGTTGTAGGTTTGAAAGTCTGCTAAATTAAATAGCCACTACGCCATTATTATGCATGGTTTTCATAATAGTCGTTATAATTTAGCCAATAAGTATAAGTTACTCCAAATAATAAAAATTCCTACAAATACGCAACACTCTAACCTGTTTTATCTAAATCGTACTTGCAAAATAGATGGCCTGATCCCGCTGATTCAGGGAGCAAATTGACCGTAATTTTGAACCAAGGCCAAGTATTGGAGGCTTAGCGATTGTATTGGGAATTTGTAATACCATCAAATTTTAATAAAACTTTATCAAGCCGTCGACGACAATTAATATCACACTGCGAATTCTGTTAAAAACTAACGACCAATACCGAATGGTTTACAAAGAAAATCTTATAATAGAATACCATTAATTTTTATTAGTATTACCTATATAATGAAAATTAAACTGGGATTGCGTAGTTCAATAACAGGTACTTGAAGTTATCTATTCCAATATAGTCCACTTATCCGATTATCTCCCAAACAAGGCACATAGCCTAATAAAATGGCGTCGAATGTCACAAAATGTCGATAAATTAATAGCTATAACCGCCTATTTGTTCTGTAAGCGACACCTATTGAAGCTAATGGCTTGAATAACAAACAGAGCACGAGCTATGTTCAGACATGGATGATTTATTGTTAAACTAGACGCGAATGTAAATTGTTCTCTGGTAACTACGCTTGTCACGGATGAAGCTAACCCTACAAATGCGGCTGCGGACGCTGCGGTGATGAAGTTCATTTGCAGTTTGTCCGTGGTTTTTGCAGTCGAAATACTGAGAGCGTTGTACCCACAATAAGGTCGAGAATCGCAATCTTGGAGCTATGCGGGTTTTAAGTAAATTGCAGCACTCTCAATTAGGTGCATTTTGTGAGATTTCAGTGCAAAGTTTTTATTCGAGAAAAGGATTGCTAAAACTGAATCTATACTTTCCAGAAAAACACGAAACGTAAAACCACTGCAACAGACTATGTATTATGCAGGTAACGTTACAAACATGCTTTACCATAATATGTAAATTTCTCATATAAAGTCCGCCGGTCGAAAGTAGTCTGAGCCACATTAGCATGGTTCGCTGCTGTAAAATTCCGCAACTTGTGCTTACACGGCGGAGTTCCACCCAACTTTATAATGCGGAGACACTTTTCAGTTTCCGACCATTCTAGAAGTATTTTATATGGAAAGTTCGACCGGTTTTAAATCGATACTGTTGATCAAACTTAGTAGACCGGACCAAATTAAGTACTGCTTGTTAGTTAGACTTAGTGTTTAACTGTTTAGAAAATCGACAACTTTCCTAGAACGCAGTACCTTGAAACTTGACACTACAACACGCCTGAATTCCCCGACTACTAAGGCAGAGGTGTACCTATTATAGTAGATATATCTACATTGCCAGTTATGTTTAAGTCCCGTAATAGGCAGCGAGCCTATGCCATCAGAAATTCCTTAATTGACACTTTTTGTTATAATATTTTATTATAGCAGCCAGTAAAAACTGTAATGTGCGTAAATCGTACTGTCCAAAACGCAAAAACCTATTTTTATGACGAGAAGCAATGAAATTTGGTCATGGTGCATGTTGACGATGTTAAACCATTAAAAATACATGACGCCTGTAATTCCCATAACCACTTATGTTTAACCATTAATTTTATAGGATAATTTTGTGGTTTATCGGATGTGTTACACCGTAATTATAGTAAAGTAGTGCAGGCATGTGTGTATCTACTGGGTAAGCTATATACTTGTTTGATTTTATCGGAATCATTTTCGAGATAATGGAACGAAAGTTGAACTTGACCGAATTCATAAATCCAAGAATCTACGTAATAAGGAATAAGTAGGGTCGTCTAAAAAATTAGACAAGCGGTATCCGACGCGTTAAAAAAGGCCTATTAGACTTATTCATCCGTAAGATCTGTAAAACTAATTGAATTCATAGAAACTTTCGATAGGAGATCAATCCACTTGATTTTCTCTTCCTTTGCATTTTGTCACGGTTTCTTAACAAGCTTTATGACGTAAGGAAATGATAAAATCTCTTTCTATACTTCGAAAATAAAATTGGTATTTAGGCAAATACAGAAAAACCAGATGATTCCGGGTATTTATAAAGTATAATATTTTCGAAGTTTCTTTTCCAAAGTTTCTTTAACAAGTTATCTTCGTAATTGGATCGACAATTTACTAACGTAGGTATCGCTAATTGTTATTACCGATCGTAATTTATAATACTTTCTTATCTTCCTTACATCATCGCAAAGCGAACACAAGACAATAGTCCTCGTAAATCAGATTGAGACAAAGACAACCAAGTAGTTACACAATACACGTAGACGTTAATGTGTTGAACTCGAAGTAAAATCATTAAACGTAGTTAATTGTTTTACCTCAGTATCTGCACGAAAGAAAGAAAGAATATAAATAAAAATGCGTTTATTGGCATTACAGTAAAATAAATACACCTTAAAACTACAAAAACAGAAAACAAAGATTATCACGAGCGTGTGGGTAGGGTGAGTACTCATGATTTATTGCGATAATCATTTATTTAGTGATTGTTTTTTCAAGAAAAAGCTTCTTTATATCTTGTGTGCCACGTATTAGAGAAAAGTTTATGCCCTCAATTGGAAAAGTGGGTAGAAATATTAATTTTTATCCATATCATCTTTCTTGAATGTTTTTTTATAAAATAGCAATTCATATCAATTTCAAAGAGATATAATTACACAAACAAATGAAAACACCGAAAACAATTCCATTTGGATAACTCATAGCTCAAATAATTCATTTTAAAACAAACCATTGGTGTTTTCGGTTACTGAATATCGCAAATACTTACTGAAAATAGGTACCTACATGTAGATGTTTGCTTACTCGTTTTTTACGCATTACTCATACCACAAATCTGTTAACGGCTTGAAATACTGAATAAATAGTTTGTTTGAAAGTGTTTTGTGATGACTGACCGATTCTTGCAAAGAGCTCAAAGTGTTTTTACATTCCGTATGAAAAAATTATAAGTGAAGAAACAACGAGAGTTGTTTTAGTGCCACTCGGAGTGGACTGTGCTGATTTATAATTTTTTTTTAATGGCCTATTTACTAATATTAGATGTGTATATGGTCCGCATACCGACTTAATGGAAAGTCCTAATTTCTTTATCGCTTTTTTTGATTCGGATTGATTTCGATCATTCAAATCGAAGCTAAAATTAATACGCTTTTCAATAGCTTTTACAATGCTTTTGTGACTAAGTGAATTCTTGTACCCCTAATTATAAACCGATCACGGACCATTTAGGCCTTTTACTACAGCGACACAGGTCAAGAAAGAATCACGATTTAAAACAGACAGAAATCATACTTTCTGAAATCATTTTTAAATCAAAATGCATGCTTGAGCTAGAATACAGGCATTCAATTAAAACTGTAATTATCTTGTTCTATTATTTAATTCCTACTTTGTGTGTGTGTTGATGTGGCAAAAGTTGAAATGTATTATCTAAGTTCATAAACTAAATATAGTTAATTAAGACTTTATACAGTAAGAAGAAATGTTTGTAAAACAGTGAAAGACAAAACAGTAACTTTTAATGATTGAACATACTATTTACTGAAAATAACAACAAAAAAAAAGAAAAGTAAAACGACCATTATTGTAATGTAAATAAATTTCAATGGTTTGAACGATATCACCAAATGAATAAAACAGTTAATTTTGTGACCTTTTAGCTACCTAAAACGTTGGTTTACTGTCATGACGGTAACATTTTGCCTCAAGCTTTAACTGTTTTCGGATCAGTAAAAAATACTGTTTTGAATGTTAGGCTCATATATGGAACTGTTTAAAACAGTTCAGATTAATGTTTTTTCATTTTATTTATTGCTTATTTCTTTCAGTGTAGCATCACTTTTCATTGAGAGCTACCATTGTCCAATCTTCCAGAAAGTTTTTGCCAGTGGTGAGACATTTCGTAATATTGGGGGCTCATTTACTTGCTAATTAAATTTTCTGTTCAAAGAGTGTTGTTAATTAAACGTGCTTTGATTGCTCGAAAGGACATCCGATAGGTACTTACTTTGCCGATAATAATCTCTTATTAAATTATAAGTAAGCCTCCGTCTTTTCTGTTCTGAACATTTTATTAAGTTTGCAAGGTTGGTAGGTTATTAAATATCGTCGGTTCTTAAGGGCTCTTTTAAAACAGCCCAAATTTATAATAAGAAGATAGATAAAATTAATTCAAGTATATTCAAGATTATGTTATTCCCTAAGGGGATAAAGCAGTGTTTTGTCACGGGCGCTATTTTGAATCCCAAACGTTACGATGGATTGTAGGGCTCTCGAACGCAGCGGGGGTGGGCTCTGGGTTAACTCCTGAGTGAAACAAGTCAGTAAAGACTAGAATCTCAGCATTCTAGTCTTTGCTCCTACTGCTCCTGAGTCTGTGTCCTGATTCCAGGGAGGGAATCAGGCTCGCCCAAGACGAATATACGCTTATCCCCGAGGAGAATACTCTACCTTTCGGACCTTACTGCGAGGTAATAAAAACTGTTAAATAACCGGGAAACACCTAGTTTTGTGCAGTTTTATATACTGTTCTATTTAAACTTATGCAATTTCTCAAAAACACAATACCATTATACGAGTATTCGTACCTAAATAAGACGCCTAAAGGCTCCTGCAAACAGGCGCGACGCGCGACACGAATCGCGCGCGAAAAACAACGACAAATTAAGGCACCACTCGTTGCGCGACTTGCGGTGCTTTTGTGTCGCGTCGCGTCTGTGTGTACGACCCTTAAATCCAACATTATACAGAAAACAATTGTTTATATTATTGTTACTATTTTTGTTTTATCTATTTCATATATAGATATTTATATATGTAATGGATTAGTAATATCCTTCAAAATACTCGGATTGTGATTGAAAGCGTGTAACACAACTAGTCTGCAGGATTATTAGCCTTTTTGACGAAATCCTAATATTTTGCCCGTGGTTATAATATTGAATGAAGCAAGAAGATTAGTAATACAATTTATACGAAACCAATATTAATTTATCAGTATTTAATTAATACTAGTCTGCATTTAATTGCTGAAGAGACTTTATTAAACTTTAAATAACTGTAGAGATAGCGCCCCTTTATTACTAAAGTAGGTATCGACTACGGTCGTTTAAAAATAGTAATGTTTCAATTTTAT
The DNA here is from genome assembly GCA_927399505.1 of Luperina testacea. Taxonomy (NCBI): domain Eukaryota; kingdom Metazoa; phylum Arthropoda; class Insecta; order Lepidoptera; family Noctuidae; genus Luperina; species Luperina testacea. The sequence continues at coordinate 13,079,298 of OV656758.1, forward strand.
TGTTTCAAAAGACATCTAAAGCTAATTGCCTCAGGTATCTAGAAGTGCTTAGTGTCGGAATTTTGGAAGTGACACAATAACTTTTTACGGCGAAGTACTTATCTTACTTTTAAAGTATGCCATAAAAATCGTATTTTAGCGTTACAAAAATTTGCCTTATAAAACACGTAAAATATTCGCAAGCATTGTTTCTTTCATAATTTTTTTATCGTTGGCTTTTTCGACTTTTTGAATCGCGCGACAGATTGTTTTACATTTCCCTAACATTTTATTAATTGGTTATTTATTCCTTAGTATATAAGCTTACTTATACCTATTTAGTATCTACTACAATTTAAAAAGCTAACTCTATCCTAAGTAGTTCGTTTATGAGCTTACTTTTCTTTTACCCTGTTTATCACGTTCTTTTGTTTAATTCCTTAAGTGCCTAGCCGTTCCATAATAACTTAGGTACAGTCACGAACACTAATATATCAACTCTTGGCAACTTTCAATTGCGGTTTTTTCGTGAAATAACGAATGCAACGTTGAAATACGACATTTTACACAAACCTACGGGTTCGTAATAACATAAAATTTCATTCAAAACTAAAGGAGAAAATCGTCTTTGAATAAAGCCAAGTGTATACATACTTATGCTCGTGACTGTACAGACGCTAGCACATCAAGCTACCCGAAACTGTCAAATTTTCCGAATCAACTTTGAACCATAAACTTTGGCAATAAAGCTATTAAAGAAATTTGACAGATTGTAGTAGCTTGTATGCTTGCTTGCTGTACTTTGGTATAGCAGTTTATTTGATTTGCTTTATAAATAAATTACTTCAAATAGGTTATGTTGTTACCATGAAAAATTTAATTAGACAGGTAACTTTATTCCTGAAAGTTGAAACTAATTCTTTTTAGTGTTCTGTCAAAGAACACCTACACGAAAATTACTAACCTGCAAATATAGAGAAGTACTAAAGCATCCTTTTCACATGAAAATGACGTACGTCGAATATGAGTAAAATGACGTAGCATGTACTCAACCTGTTCAGTAGAAGTAAAGGCTCCTTCAAACAGGCGCGACACGACACGAGACACAAAGGCATAAAAATCTATAAACTTTTTTTTAATAATATATAGAAACGCGTTGAGTTATCTCCTCTTCGGTTCTTGGCAGTTTGTTATAAAATCTCTCGACATTTTTAACATACTACTTTATCCGGTACAATAAAAAAGTTGGCATTGGTATTTTGCTTTCCACAATAACACTAATGTAGTCACATCTACAAACAGCTGTACAAATCTTGAACTAGGCCATAACAAAGAACATTATTAGGCATTCTTTGTTCAATAATGCATTAGAACCCCTAATGCATTATACAGTATGTTAACTAACAGAGGGCGTTCCCGTTAACCCGCAATAGTATAGCATCCATACATGCTAAAAAAAATATTACCATTCGAAAATAAAATGTTTTTATTTTTTTTTTATATTAAAATATTCACTAAAAATCGTAAATTGATACTCTATTTATTTAATTAATTCTAATTTATTTAATTAAATAAATTCCGACATTGCTGTCCTTCAAGTACGCGTGTACAGAGTGTTTCTTTAACGTATCAATTTACGATTTTTAGTGAATATTTTAATATAAAAAAAAAAAAAACATTTTATTTTCGAATGATAATATTTTTTTTAGCATGTATGGATGCTATACTATTGCGGGTTAACGGGAACGCCCTCTGTTAGTTAACATACTGTATATCACCAGATTGATATTATTTGAGTTTGTGCGGTAAGGGACCGAAAATTATGTAAATCACATTCAAATGTATTACGATACCTCTCATGACCTCTTACGGGAGGGATAACTTGGGACGAAAGCGATTATTAACCAAATAAGGTAAAGGGATTGGCGGTAACAACAGTTTCTGCGTAAGGTACCTATCTGATCCGCCATAATGGCTAAGTAACTCGATTTTTCCAAATGAAGTATCCAATGAATTTCACTAAAAAGGTCATCGCAAAATTATTAATTGGTGCTTTTATTAAACGATGTTGGCTGGTTTATAATATTTAACGGTATCAATAAATAAACTGTATTGTTTCGCTGTTTCCTGAACAAAAAAATGTTCAATTGGTGCCAACATCAGGCACGTAGGTATATTGTACAGTGTACCGTGTGCGTGAATAAAAGGTTAAAATAACAATTCGCAATAAAATACAGCGACAATTTGTTATAATATTGTATTTTGCAGTCTGTGGCGCTAGATATTGGGTATCATAAAGCTTTTAGAAATACTTGCGAATTGTACCAGTACATTTAAAATTAATGTGTGCTGAGCAGTTCTAGGTCCATACTTAGTGTTGACGTCGTAATTTACAGCGGTCTCATAAACATTTTTATTAGAATTGACGTTACAATACACACGTGTGACGCACATGATAGGTGATGGACCACCAATACTTATTACACATGAAGAATATTCGGTCTACGAGCATCGAGCACGGCCATGACCTTGACGCTATTGTACACTATTTACCAACTCTAGGAAAATTGTTTTCTAATACAATGGCTTCTCATATCCGTGGAATACATGTGACGACTCCTAAACTCTTGTTGACTTTATTTATACACAAAACCTCCGAATCAATATTTCGTACATTGGAGTTATGTCGCCTTGTTAAAGTTGGACGTCATTTGTTCCAGGTTATGACGACAAAGTACGTAACGAGGTAGTTGGAGTAGTTCGCGGCGTGGGTACAGCCTGCAGTGCCGATGACCAGCCGGTGCGGGCCGCGAGCGCACCGCGAGCATGTCGAACGCGACCGACGCGTACTGCGTGCCTGGCGCTACCAACTTCAACAAGGCGTACAGCCGCCTGCACGGCTACATTGCACTGGTGATATGCATTGTCGGCTCGGCCACCAACTCCATCAACATCGCGGTGCTCAGCCGCCGCGAGATGACCAGCTCCACCAACTCCATCCTTACCGGGCTCGCCGTCGCAGACCTGCTCGTCATGCTGGAATACATTCCCTACGCGCTGCATATGAACATCAAAATAGGACCTCAAGTTAACAAGAACACTTACGCTTGGGCGGTTTTTGTTTACTTTCATTCAATATTCAGTCAAACGTTTCACACCATTTCTATCTGGTTGGCGGTGACTCTGGCTGTTTGGAGATACGTCGCGATCGCGTTTCCTCAGCGGAATAGCACCTGGTGTAATAAGAAAAATACAACTCTCGCTATCGTAAGCGCTTATGTGATATGCCCTATCTTGTGTCTTCCGATTTATTTCGCGATGAATATAGTGCCCAGTGAAGTGACAGCTCAAAACAATTCACAATTCGCAGAGGATCTTTCCCTGCCGGACAATCGGACCGTTTATGTTTTAGAAATGTCAAAAAACGTACAATTAGTTACAGCAATAATGTGGATTTACAGTGTAATATTAAAACTCGTGCCGAGTATAGCGCTGTCGATATTAAGTACTTGTTTAATATCAAAGTTAACAACAACGGAGCGCAAGAGGCAGAAACTTCTAAAGCGTTCAACAATCGGCCCAAATGAGGTAAGTTGGAATGAGAATTATACTGGAAGTGTTCGGTTTTAGTAGGCACTGTTCACTAGGTACTTTCATCACGTCGTAACAAAATAATGTTTTCAAAACAAACAAGCTTAGCTATTCTCCATACGAAAGTGAACTGGATAATAGGTACCATTGTATCAACCACTATTGCTATATGAATTGAAATTGAATGGTTATGATTATATACGTAATGTGTGTATTTATAAACCATCTGCAATAACATTTAACGTTCTGAGATTGGAATTAATACTCGAGTACGTGTCAATTAAACTTAATCAAAATGTTGACGACAAAACCACAATATTTGAAAATAGGAACGTGACGATTAAATTTATTATAACTTATTTGTACAAAACCAAAGCTACAATTCTTTATATGGTTTACAAAAACACTAGATCTTGCCAGATAATCAGTAATTCGAGTTAGAAGAAAAAACTCGTCAGCAGTCCTCCGCAATAATTAACGGCGATAGGTACTAGATGCCCTGCTTTACTTTTATTTTCACTCGGAGACTCGTTTCGGTGATATGAAGTGTTACTCGGTCGCAGCCACTTGGGGGTACTTCAGTAGTTATCATCTGTAGTATAATAAGTCGTTATTTTATATAGAAAACAACAACCGAAAGTACAGACAGAAATATAGGTCAATTTTGGGAAAATTTTGCTTGAATATTGTGTTTTATTGTTAGAATATAGTGAGTACTGGAGTAATATCTTATTTATCTTCATTGTTCTTGTTTCAAAAACTCTAATTAATCACGTGTTATTTTATTCAATAGTGCTCCTTTTAATACGTTCCATCGAAATAATATCTGAAGTTCACCAACAACACCTGCCTACTAATTATTCAAGTCCCAAATTAAATCAACCTTAAGGGAACTAATTGGTCCATTCTCTCCCTCCCCAATGTCAGTATAAAATCGATTGAAATTTAAGTAACCCTTTGACTACCGAACCTAAGTGTTGATGAGTAAAAGGGACGTCAACGTGAACCCTAGTAAATGCTATTTAATAGCGTAAATACGTGTTATTATTTAAACGTGTAATTAAAATAAAGTGGCAAAAAGGGTCAAAATTGTTATTAGGGAGCCTTATAATCTTTATTAGCTAAGAGTAGTTTAATTAGAAGATAAAGAAAGATATTTTAAATGAGATTTAATCTTGTTTTTACGTGTCTATAAAATATTTCGCTTGGTTACGTTTATTATATAATTAGCTATTTACGCAAAAGTATTTTAACCGAGCTTGCCAGTATTTATTTAAAAATCTCTTATATTAAGTTAGTAGTCTAGTTTTATAAACCTTTATCATATTCTTTGATAACTAAAACAAAAAGTAAAGGGTTATCCTTATAAGAGAACGTGATCTATACGGCTATAATAGGTATCGGTAAACCATAGGGGATGAAAGTTAGCAAATCGCTTACCAGATAATGTTCGTTAGCCTTAACTTTGAAATGGGTACTTATCCTTAAACGATATTAGACCTGTCAACTTCTAAAGTACATTTAAGGTTTATTTATACGAATATATTACAAACTAATAATAAAAATGAAGAGTTTGTTTGTTTGAACGCGCTAATCTCTGAAACTACCAGTCGGATTAAAAAAAAATATTATTGCATTTGATAGCCCAATCCTTCAGGAAGACTATGGGCTATTTAACATCGCGTTAGGGACCTTAGGAGCAGAGCAAAAATAAAAAAAAGTTACATAGACCGCTAAACCAAAACGAAGTAATAGCCTGACTTCAGCGGGATTGTCCGAAAGGGTTACCGCTGGCCCGGAACATAAAGGGCTAAGGAAGGGACACGGGTGGGTTTTAATCAGTAAGAGTCTGACACTCCCTTCCGCTCCACCCAGAGCGGGAGGGGTAATTTGATGCTTTCCCATCCTGAAAAAAAAAGTAATAGCCTGGACAGGCGCCGATGTGGGCCGGGCGAACGAGAAATTTCACTCAGACGAAGAAGCTGGCAGAAGCTTGTCTAAATATACAGGGTGTGGCGTAAATAGTGGTCCACCGTTAAGGATTTGATATACCAGACAATTTACTATAACATAATATTACAATTTGAACCATTTTTACCCAAGGGTTCCGAAAATATATTTTTTTAGTTTTTTTAGTTTATGAAATTTCCACCTTTTGTTACAAATTTGGTTGTAGTTTTGAAACTACAACCAAAGGGTATAGCGAGGTAAGGAGCACGAAATGGCCCCCACGGCCCATGACGGAATTATCATTTGTACTGGTATTGGCACTCTAAAACAATACGAAATGTAAGGTCGTTGACCCCTGACCTTGACCTGTCTTTGAGATATTCGAGAAAGTTCGTATGCGCGCCGATTTATTCATAATTTTTTTTCCGAAAAACTATAAAAGCTAGAAGGATGGGACCAATTGCGTATAATGAGGGATACTTTGAAAAATATTCTGTATTTTTTTCAGAGTTCTCGTGAAATGACAACTGTGTAAAATAATTAAACAAAATATAAATAATTTTTTTTAGTACTGTTCTATTATGTCTACCGCGCCAAAAAAAAAATATAATACTCTTTGATTTATATACTTATACCATACAAAAGCTCATCAAAATCGAAGAGGCGCTTCTTGAGTAATATCTAAAGAAAACTTGTTCGATCGTGTACAGTGGGCGCCCGCCCAGCCGCTTCGCGCGGACTAGAAAACAAACGTGTTTATTCATGTTCAATAGATTATTATAAGTGTATTCGTGTCATTACAAATACGATTTCACCACACACAAATATAAATTACCTAATAGGTCACCTCACCTATTAGGTAATTTATATTTGTGTGTGGTTTCCTTAACACGGAAGACTAAAGCAACCATGCGTGAAATCGTATTTGTAATGACACGAATACACTTATAATAATCTATTGAACATGAATAAACACGTTTGTTTTCTAGTCCGCGCGAAGCGGCTGGGCGGGCGCCCACTGTACACGATCGAACAAGTTTTCTTTAGATATTACTCAAGAAGCGCCTCTTTGATTTTGATCAGCTTTTGTATGGTATAAGTATATAAATCAAAGAGTATTATATATTTTTTTTGGCGCGGTAGACATAATAGAACAGTACTAAAAAAAATTATTTATATTTTGTTTAATTATTTTACACAGTTGTCATTTCACGAGAACTCTGAAAAAAATACAGAATATTTTTCAAAGTATCCCTCATTATACGCAATTGGTCCCATCCTTCTAGCTTTTATAGTTTTTCGGAAAAAAAATTATGAATAAATCGGCGCGCATACGAACTTTCTCGAATATCTCAAAGACAGGTCAAGGTCAGGGGTCAACGACCTTACATTTCGTATTGTTTTAGAGTGCCAATACCAGTACAAATGATAATTCCGTCATGGGCCGTGGGGGCCATTTCGTGCTCCTTACCTCGCTATACCCTTTGTAACAAAAGGTGGAAATTTGAAATGAAAGGAAATCAAAATGAAAATATAATGGTTTTGGTTGACCAAAACCATTATATTTTCATTTTGATTTCCTTTATTTGCTGCTGAAATACTAGAGCTATCGTGTAAAATTATGGTTGTTATGTAAATTTCGAGCTTTTGAAGAAAAAGTTAGTACTTCTCTATTTTATTAACCATAATTTTTCACATAATCATGCAAATTCAAGAGCGATTTTTGTAAAAAAAAATTACTACTAAAAATGGTTAAAATTGTAATATGTTATAGTAAACTATCTGGTATATCGAATACCTAACGGTGGACCACTATTTACGCCACACCGTGTATAATCTTGTTGTTCAGAAAACTAGAATGTATTGATAGAAAGTGCTTCTGTAGTTTATTGTAGTTTCCTTTGATGCTCTTTATAATAGAATCCGCACATCCACAGCAAAAGATTGATTTATCAATGCCTGGTGTTATCCAAAAGATGAATGGTAAGTCTATGTACAGATGTCAGAGTTTCAATAGATGGAACCAATTTATTTGTATTGGAATATAAAAAGAGGCCATTGTCGCTTCAATGAGAGAGTTCTACGAGTGAATGAATAAATTACTTTCTTCAAATAGGTACAATTTCTGTTTGTAACGGGATTATGTTTTATTATGCGTAGTGTTTGGCAGAACAAGTACTTGTCGTCAAGACGAGAGCTTGAAATACCAGTTTTTTTGGGAATTGGTACCATTGGCCTTGGTGAGATACCGGTGCCAGAGTATAGTACCTGTGCTATTGGTACCGGTACCAGATGTAGTACCTGACTGTTAGTATTATTCAGTAGTTTAATCAGTATTGGTAGGTACCGTATCCGGTACCCAAGCCGGCACCAAACAAGTACTTTCGTAAGTTAGAGTGAGAAAACAGATAGATAATACCTAAGTAAAAAGGATAGTTAATATGTAGGTATTAGAAAAATAATTTTAAGGTTGCCAACCATACGAAGTTCTTTGTACAAATATGAGATTCGTGGTACGCGCCGGTTACCGGTACTTTTTAGGTGGAAAACCGGTACCCATCTGAAACTGGTACCCAGGTACCGAAATTGCATGAACCACTAAGTACCGGTACAGAACGTCTACTTTTGGTACCGGTTTCAAGCCCTGGTCAAGACTTATTATTTATTCCCAAAATTATTTTATTCCAGACCAGGCAATTTTCCTTGCTTTTACCAACATTTTCTAAAATTCTTCTGTAGTCTTTTACATTGAAACAACTCTGTCTCGACCCCTTGCTTCTAATCTTTATAAATTCATACCCTTTATTCTCTTTTTAAAGTACTTTCATTTTTGGGTACCGATTTATTAAAGTGCGCGTCAGATTATAAGTAATAGGCATTTCTTATTGTTAGGAAGGTCTTTTCCGCGACTGATAACTTTTTAGTATCTATTTAATATAATAATCCTCTTTTATTTCTACCTTCGCTATCGTTTCGTTTCAGTTTTGGGGAATCTGGAACCAAATCTATTTCATTGTACGTTTTGACATTCAAAGATGCCTTATAATGACCTGATTGAAATAATTTGACTTGATTTAAGAACCGTCGAAAAATTTAAGTTCGCTTTGTTAGAGGCTCGGTTTGTTGGAGTCAAAGGAAACGTCTCAAGTGTGAATCTCCCTAAATTATTACCTTCTTTACAGTTTTGAAAGATATTACAAATTTGGCGCATAATTTTCGTGTGCTTACCTGACGGGTGTGTACTAATTAGTTCTTGGGAAGACGTGACGTAATTAACGTAATAGCGTTAGTGTCTCAAAGGCAGCGGTTCCGCAGACACGTCGCCCAACCCAATTAGCGATATCTAAAAGGCGCGAAAGTGACGTATTTTATCCTTTATTTACTTTAAAGAATAAGGAGTGGGTTTGTTTGCAGTGCACAGCTTAGCATAAGCGGAGTTAATGACGCTAACTCGGCTACATAACTTTGTAGCCTAGGTTGTCATCCGTTTGAACGGAAAAACTTTTCGGCATAGTTATTCATAACCTCTCGATACGCTTTCGTACCGTCTCGAACATCAATCAATGTTATCGTAGGAGCCTCTAAACGCAGTTCACAAGTCCAAAATCCAAAAAAATTGTCAGCTTAAATCAAATAGACGACCACTATTCTTCCGATAGCTCTTTGCTGTCGGGGGGCAAGGCAAATCATGTTATGGAAATGTGTCATTTTCGATACGATAGCCTGTCGGATCGTTGTGAATAGCTATGCTGAACTACCTACTTGGATTTACAAGGAGGTTGTTTGTCGTGTTTGAAACATGTTTGGCAAACGCTATACGCGCCAATCCCAAGCTTCCTTCTACTTGATCAAGAGAGTTCACGCTCGACCTACGCTTCTGTTACGCGCCGTAGCAAGGCGCTACTCGTCTACTAAAAACCCGCAATTCGAATGCAGCTTGTTTGTCCTCTGTTATGCATGAGTTTAAGCTTTTGACCGCCACACGTCAAAAAATCAAAAACGTGCCCTCGGCGTCAAAGTCTGTCGTGTAGTCGAACCGTGGCGTGTTGGGCACATTTTGGTTTGTCATCTGTACATGACTGTGGCGGTCAAAAGATTAATGATCATACGAAGTTCTTGTTGAAAGATTAGCTAATAATTAGCAATTTATGCATCGAAGCTAAGCAACAGCAATGTGCCGGACGTAATTATGTGCAGCGGTGCTATTCTGTAAAAATCTCACCGTGAAAACTTAGGTGAAGTGAGCATGGAGTGAGCTGTCAATAGTGTCAATTTCTAGCAAAAACAAACTCACTTCACCTAAGTTTTCACGGTGAGATTTTTACAGAATCGACTGGCTGGCTTCTGGGCACCGACCGTTACTTGTTGAGTCTTTCAATCATGATAATAGGTATCGCCCATATCATATTTTCTTTATACTATAATAAAATTAGAATCCTGAATTATTATAAGGTACCTATGTAAAACTTTTCTCGTCTTAGAAATCTCTTCAGATTATATACTTTTCATGATAAGCAATTCATTATTCCATAAGTACCAACAACACAATGTGTTGTTAATGATGCAGGTTGTAGCGTGAAATGCGTAATTTAACAGAAATTAAGTACTTATAAGCTTTTCAACTAATCAATCAACGCCGTCTGCCGCTCTCTGTATGTAGGTATACACTCTGCACGATTTAACGGAACATTACCCAGAAAATGTCCATTACAACTAAATGGTTTCCGTGCGGTGATCGACCGGAATAGACTAATCCCTGTTCAATGTAGAAGTTTGATGTTTGTTTAACGTGATTTTTTTTTAAGAAAACAAATTTTATTCAATATTTGTTTATTTATTCAATACTCATTATTAGTTTATTCGCAACTATTCTTAGAGGACTGTATGTTTAGATAGTTACTACTTAAATGTATCTATAGGCTTAGAACAGACAAACGCTAATCTATTTGGAAATCCCACAAATTTTCCGGCCTAATGCCGTCGCAAATTTCCGGATAAAGCTGCCCAAGTCTCATTAGTTCTCGCCGCATGTTTCTAATCATCCTGAAACCGGACATTCTGGGGCATAAACTATATAAATAACTTCTTACTTAAGTACTTACTAACTAAAATATTGATAAGCGAAGCCGAAAGAAAATAATTTCACGAGTTCCATTTGTGAATTTGTGAGCTTTATCAACATAATAGTTAAACAGAATATTCGCTATGAAAGCTATTTAAATTTTCATCTGTAGATCTGAATTTACCGAAATAACATTGCTTTAATATTACTTGCGTTAAAGGAATAAATTAATACGCAATTAATTTCCAGCCTTCCGGCCATTTCACAGCCGTCACTAACTAAAGGAAATAACATTAAACTTACAACGCAGGTTTAAATGTATAGGTACTTCAATTAATTTGTGCAATAAAAAATCGTTTATCATATAGTGTTTGTTCTTTCCAGTCCACATACCGCATGCTATATGGATGGAGGAACAAAATAGCGTCGCAAAACAAAAATAAAAAAATTGCCTACTGATTTAACATGCTTCAATAGCTGCGGGAAAACGCATGCGGGTACAGTAGCTTTCCGCGCTTTGAGTTTGGTTCCCCACTGTTCCCGACTACAATGGCCGGACCATTATCGGTGCCTATCACTTCAGAATATTGCTTGCTGAACAATAGCGATCGACACAATCAACCATTGATTTAAGCAAAGGGGTCGAGAGCGTCTAATTTTCATCTTCGATTACCTACCGAGGTGATCTTTACAAAATTTTCTTTCGCTTTAGTTTTCTCTTAGCTTTTGACATTGAGACAAACAATTGATTTTCACTAGATTGTTAATGTTAGTAAAGATCAAGGTGTTATTTTTATCATCCATGTTTCTAAATTAAATCGTTTTAGGCCTCATTTTTATGATAAGCGTAGTCAGAACAAAATTTTCTTTTTATTAAATAACAAGACGCAGTGGCTGTTCTTTTTGTGCCGTTTTATCTTTTGTAATTGATTGCTTTTTGCAATCTTTATTATAACTTTTATTTTTCTAACAAACAGCTTACGTTTATATTTTTCAATGTGTTTTTATTAATTTCGAGACATAGGTACAACGCTTGCAACCTATTAATAAACGGAATAATGTACCTGAAATTATTCATTTTAAAATTGTTTAACAAATATTTCCTCACCATGACAAATTCAGTCATGGGTATTTCGTATTCAGATCATAAGTAGGTTAGTAGACAGTAGTCCAAAACTAGTATTAAAGGGGATTGAAGATTTTTATATGGAGTTTGGCATACCTACTGTCCGCCATTTTGTTCTTTTTTTTCAAAATGGCGGCTGCTCATGAAACCTGTATAAATCGATAGCTGACATCGATGTAAACGGAAAACATAATAGGACCAAACCCCGTAAAGCGTCACGTTTCCGAAATATTAACATTCAAAGTGGATTACGTGACATCCATTTTTTGAACTTGCGTAGGTACAGACGCCAGAACATCAAGCTACTACAATCTGTCAAATTTCTTTAATAGATTTTCAACTTTACCTCTAAAATAATATAAGGTTCAAAGTTGATTGGGAAAATTTGACAGTTTCGGGTACCTTGATGTGCTGGCGTCTGTACTTTAGATGATTGAAGTAATCACTAACATTCAGAGTGATTACTTCAAATATCTATGTAAAGTAATCATTCAAAGCCCTTTAAAATATTAACCTATGAATATTTTCTAGCCAGAAAAGCAGTGCCTAGCAACGGAAGAAGCGTGCGCTCGGCGGTCCAGTCGCACGGACCGTACGACGCGCATGCTTCTGGCCGTGCTCGGCTTGTTTCTGTCCACGGAGGTGCCGCAGGGGCTACTGGGGCTAGCCAGCGCGCTGGCGCCAGACTTCTTCAAGAGCTGTTACAGCATGTTCGGTAAGTTCACACTCGCACAGCACGACGCACATGCCGCACCTGTATCCTCGTGCCTTGACCCAGCTCGGTCACCCCAAATGTCGAAATGTCAAAGAGAACAGATAGGGCTTCGACATGATTTTCAATTTCTAATCTTTAATCTGTGACCCGCCCTCCCAAATATTAAAGATTGCAAACTCAATTCAAGGGTTGGTTATTGGTCAGCTTACCCAGAAATTGATACAAATAATTATGTACCTACCTGTGTGTGTTAAAAATTGAATTGATTGATGATGAATGATGATGAATAAAAGAGTTTTTAGAGATCTTTGTGATTTTCTATCGTATCAAATTAGTTGTACGTATTATGTTTTCAACACATTATCTAACTAGCATATAATTATATCCTGAAGAATATCATAATATATATTTTTCTGATTTTGTTTACTGTAGTCGATCATAACATACACCATAATATATATAGGAGGATCATAATATACATAGGTATATACTTTTAGGCATTATAAAACTTGCGTTTTTTGCGTTTAGGTCCTGAAGACTCCCCATAAGTAATATCGCTAGGCAACAAAAACGTATTTGTTTTTTATTACTTATCATGCATACTGCATAATAAGTAATAAAAAACAAAGGTACATGTAGTATGGGAACACCTAAATATTCCGAAATATTTTATTCCGAATTTCGATGTTCCGATTTTCAAAAGTCCGAATTTCATAATACCTAAGAATTATAATGTCTAATAATAAAAATCACGAAATTTATTTTGCCGAAAGTCAAAAATGCTATGATTTCCGATTTTCATATGTTCGAAGGTTCGAAGAATCAAATGCTCGATGGGTTCTCGGTCCGAAAAGCGACATTCTGATTTTCAATACTTCGAATTATTTCCGAATTATCTTTTCTTCTTTCGCTATATACTTACGTTACCGTTACCGCACTCGAACTCAACGAACGCAATAGGCGACGTCGGATGCAAGAGCGAGCGAAGGGCACCCCGAAGGTTAGGTTTGGTTAGATTACTTTAAATCCTTTACACAGATATAAAAAAACATACTGTATTATTACACCATGCGATAGTGTCGCTAATAAGGATCGAATTCTGGGAAGTAATGACATACGGCACTTGAAAAATTCATCCTGTATATGAGATAGTCAAAGATAATTAAAATACTTTTATGCTCGTGGTCACAGGAGATATTTTAAATGTTTTTAAATTATGTAAAGCTTAATTATATTGTAAAGCTTTCTAACAAAAAGAGGGCGACATTGTTTCATCGTTTGACCACAACTGGCTAGACATTATGACTGGCTGACTTCAATATTTTTTGTATATCCGGAGCAATGACGAATTTTCCCTCACTCTCACTCTCCCTCTCACTGAAAGGAGACTTGTGTCCCTGCAGTGGGAACATTATAGGCTGATTATGATGAACGAATGTTCTATTTCTAGCAAAATTCTTGATCCATGTTCTAAATGTTTACACGCAACTTCTATCTAATATGTTTTATATACATATTATTTATGTTTTTTGTACATATTATAAATTAAAGTCGTTTTTCGTGTATGCCTGTGACCCTGTTTGACCGCGTTGTTCTTCTAAACTATACCTACAACGGATTTTCATGGGGCTTTCACCATCCTTTAGAGAATTTATTCCGGAAGGTTTGATGTGTCTAATAACATTAAAATTATATAACATAATGAAACCTTGATGTTCTGTTAAGTCGTAAAAACCGTGCGCTCGATAACTATATGAACCTACCCCTGCGTCAGCCCTGGGTCAGTATAGTTATAAATACATTAAATCTTTGTTGTCTAGGTACCTACGCGTTTGTTTATAGTTTTGTTTGAACAGTTACCACTGTTCATAAATGCCTACACTTGTTTATGTTGCCAACTCTAAATAAAAAGTATATAGGCTATAAAACTTTTTATCGAGTACTAATATAATTTTTTATTGTCTTTTGTTTTTTCTGTTTGTAATAAAATATATCTGTGTAAGTAAATACTTTACTACCTAATTTTACCGTTTCCTTAGGAGAGTTGGCAGGAAACAGCTGTGTATCTAATTTCTCGACAGTTTTCAGACTTATTCTCTTCTCGATTCTGTTGTAAATATTTATATAGGTGATCGAACATACAGTAAATCTATACTTTAAAATACAAAACGTTCCTAATACAGTATACATGCTTACCTAAACATTTATCAAAATTAAACAAGTCACTTTACTAATTAAACGAAAGAAGAGGAATTATGAGAACAAGGTGCAGTAAACGAAAACGTAAAAAACTTCTCTGTAATCGCCACGAATGTGACATGAAATCAGAAAGAGCAAACGTGGCAATGTAATAATTACAGATACTGTCATCCACGAAGACGCCCTCACTCTTCTTCCTAATCTTCCTAATTCCTAGGTACTGTAGTGCCTACCTACATGTGTCCAACATTCCGCTTATAGTGTTTTAGTTTTGTCGATACACAGTAATTACTTATTAGTGGATAAAGTGTGTATCAAAAAACTAAAATATTAGCGGAATTAACTAGCGATAACCACTAGCGATTAGTAAGAAGAGTGGGGCGCGTCTTCGTGGATGGCACTAATTATAATTATATTATTGGCGTTCTTACCTTTCCTCTCCAGTGGGACACGAACTGATTGATATTATTATGCTTCTTAGACATGGCGCACACTATGCGACATCCGACTGCTACAGCTCGACGACTAGATGCAAGGATGCAACGACAGACTGTGCCCGGCAATTTTAAATATTTTATTCAAAACTCCGCTCACTTGGGCGAGTCGAGTCGCAGAGCCGTAACAACAGGCTAGGGGAATCGCATGCACGCTGTCGGTACTTGTCGCAGCAACTAGACGCACGGCGCGCACTACGCCATACTACGCGCACACAGAACGTCAGTGGTATGCCACAGATCAGCGTCAGTCTTGTTGTGAGCGCTGGGGAAGGTGTACGTGTTTGTCTGTGGCGTATTCCGACGTGGATATGTTCGATGTCGATGTTTTCGAATCGGATATCGAAGCGCGCCGAATACTAAAAATAATGTTCACTTTCTGCACCACGTCTATCGTAACAATTACACACAGATGCAAACGACAACTTTTGTAACAAATATAATAGGTAGGTACGTATAAATTCAACATGTAACGACCTTATAAACAGTCTTAATAAAATTCCCCATAGTCTTTAACGTCACTAAAAGTAAAAATGATAGGTACATACCCCGTTAATTGTTTCTTGGATAATTATGCAAAGGGCTTGCGAATATTATATTAATTTATGCAATAAGTTAAGGGACCGGGTGTTTGGCGCCTGTCCAGCTGTGTCATAATTATGTACAACAGATTGAGCTTACAAAAAACTTTTCGTATTAAAATGTTAGTTTCAGTTTCAGCAAAGGTTTCGACTAAGAATTATAAATAGTTTTCAAATTTTAAATAGGTACCTACTATTTATATTTCGTTGCATGACTATACGCAACTTATCCCATTTATCGTGTACATCTTTAAACGTAAGCCGCAGTCGAGAAGTCAGTAGAAAAACCAATTACACACTTTGCCAGATCTAGAAATCTACACGGTCGGAAGGCACTTCAAACTTCACAGATGAAACAATTTCTAACTTAAGTTAGGGGTAAACCCTTATTCCAAAACGTGGTTTGGTTTACGATAGAGTAGATACCTAGAAACTGTGCAAAATCACGCTTTGGAATAAGTGTTGAAACAATCGCTTAATAATACCACGCTTGAAATTTGCTATAAGCGGTACAGAAACTTTTGTAATAAAATATTAAAAAAAGTCAAAAGACAATTCGATACTCAAGAGCTTGATAATTCTTTGGGAAACTATAAAACGTATCACAAACACACAAAAACAACAACATGCATCTACACAACTACTTTCACACTCTGACACTCCTTTTCAATCCTGTAATGATGTTAACAAGTTCTTTGCTAACATGGGTAAAAAACTTGCTGATAATATTATCAACGCTCACACTTCACCTAATTTACCTTGCTCCCATTCTAACTTTTGTTGTTCACCATCATTTGTAATGGATCTCACAGATATTGATGAAGTTAAAGTCGCCGCAGCACAGGGTGCTTTACCTGCTCATTCAGTCTTGAAAGGGATCGTGTCACAAGTCGTCCCCTCTCGGGTCCAGATCAACTGCAGCTTAACCGTGCTATTTTAACGATACAATTACCTTCAGTAACAGACCGGATATTTAAGGCTCCTACAAACAGGCGCGACACGCGATATAATCGCGCGCCACACAAAGACATCGCTCGTTGCACGACTTCCGGTGCCTTTGTGTCGCGCGCGATTTTACCGCGTGTCGCGCTTGTTTAAAGGAGCCTTTATAATATGCTCTCGGATGAACTGCTCTGCATCGCATTATTGTGCGGTCACGAGAATTAATTGTTAAACAAATTGACGTAACGTGTACTTACTTACAGTCATTCTTTGACAGTTGTCAAAGAATGTCAGAATGTCAAATAATGTCATTAAGTTGTGATTTGAATATACGGACTGTGCAAGTTTAACTTCTCTGAATTCACATAAAATTCGGATCAACGCTCTTTAGGAGTCAGAATTAAATAACCGCACCTTCATTTGTGCACATAATTAATGAGGACTTGTCATAATGAAGATCATTTACCTTTGCGTGAATCAGTTTTCAGAGAGTTTAAAATATTTTGAGACATTATTAAAGTCAATATAAAAATAACAACAAAATAACAAATATATTTCGCTGGTATCTAAAAAAGAAACCAATCCCCGCAGCTCTCTACTATATTTAATTTTCTCATTCAAATTATATATAATAAATAAGCGGATTGAGAGATACCTAAATATCCTTTTTAGAGACTCCCACCGCTCACTCTTTTATTCAAACTTTATGAGAATTTATACAGATGTTAAAAAAGAACAGCTGCTCTAGAGAAAATGTTGAAGGATTTTTTTATTTTCGTCTGTCGAAAAATATTAAGAGAAAATATTGAAGAAGAGTTGTTACTTTATAATTTCCTGTATATTCGAAAATGTTATTACATACATATTTTATATCCTTATCAGATCGTTCTGAACAAGCTATTACATAAATCGTGAAGATAAAATAACTATTTACAACAAAAAAAATAATAATAACCGACTTCCAAAAAAGACTACAAAGTGAAAAAGAACTTTAATTTCGGAAATCGGTGTCGCTGTTTATCACCGAGTTATATTTCACTTTGTAATGTCTTTTTTGGAAATTATAGATAATTATAGATAATAAAAGAGTTTTTTTAGTAAAAAAGTTTTTATTTTTCACTTTTAAGTTGTACTTACCCCACACAAATTCTTATAACACTATTTGCTATGTAAATATCAATGACAGGAAGTCATTACGAGTATAACATCATCAATACAAACTAAAAAAAATTAAATCATACAAAAAAAAACATACAGTCGAATTGAGAACCTCCTCCATTTTGAAGTTGGTTAAAAAAGCACTGTATGAGCATAGATAACTCGTAGAGTCGTGTGTTTGCCGCTCACGAAATATATAACTTTACTAGGCAAATGTGTCGAGTTTTGTTTAAATGTTATTCAAGACACGTTCTCTTCTTCGAAATTGTATCTCTCTATGTGACCCGTAAAGTTATTTGTCCCATGTAGTACTTACAGAATATTAATTAATAAATGCCGACTGGTCGAAACTTCATGCGGCCAGACGGCTAGCTCGTTCTTTGGATTGATCGAAGTTCTTTGGCCAAAGAATTAGCACAGTACTGCCGGTCTTCTGGGCACGTTTCCAAATTACAGCGATGCGATCGAGTACCTACATCGACGCCTAAGTGACCAAAATACAAAAGGATTTTTTATATCTATTTATTTGTATGTTTAATTAAATAGTTATTTAACTCAGTACCTAGATAAATAGTTGCGTTTGTATTTATAATCATATTAATAAATAATAAATTAATACCGCTGTGCCCAGACAGCTTAAGAAAATACCATCCAAACATTTGTGTACGTGCTAGGCCTATAAATAGGATTTTGCTATCAGTAACTAAGCGTTAATTAACTTTCAGTCTGTAAGTTGACCCGAAAATAAATCATGAAAATAATGTCAGGGTGAAAATAACTTACAAAATATGAAACTGCTTTTATTTAGCCTTCATGAGAAAAGACAGACCTTAGAGAAACTTTTAGGCAGATCTTTAGTGTGGGTTGCAACGTGTGTCGATACTCTTGCCCTATCCCATCTTTCTAGCACGGCTCTGCTGGGGCGGCTGCTGTAGGTGAAGAAAACCTCAAACAGCGAAAATATTGCAACCTGATTGGAGTTATATGTTCGAGCCGTTTGGGGTTGAAACACTAGGGCCCGAGTGCCCACTTGGTTTTACGAGATATTGCCAAGCAGTTAGTCGACTCTTCACGTGACCAGAGGGCTGGCCAACTTCTTGGCTAAAGAATTAGCATCGCCATACAACGTGGCAATGCTGCTAGCCTTTTGAGCACTGTTCCTGTTGACAGCGATGGGGACGAATTTTTTGATGCACTATGATTCTTTTCCTTATTTTTTCATATACATGTACAGACGCCAGCACATCAAGCTACCCGAAACTTTAAAAATTTCCTAATCAACTTTGAACCTTATGCTTTAGCTATAAAGTTGAAAATCTATTAAAGAAATTTGACAGATTGTAGTAGCTTGATGTGCTGGCGTCTACATATTATTATTTTAAATGTTATCTTATATTATGTAAATATTATCTTGATTAAGTAAATAAATATGAGAAAATCTAATAATAATATCCTGAGAAGTTGTCCAATAAAATTTGTTTGGCACCGCTAACGCGTAAATTAGTTTTTGTATTTTTAATGTAGTTATTGAAATTGTCTTTCTCGGAAACTAAATATCCCGAGTCTGAAAAGTTTTCCAACTTAATTGCGACAAAATAAGACTTCGGGAGGCTTTTGTGCTATTGCCAAGAAAATAAACTCTTTGTCAGTTTTTTGGAAACTCGTAGGGCGTAAAATGAAACACAATGACTCGAAGCATAGGGGAATAATAATATCTAAACTACATGATCCCATCTAAGGACCCCATATCGTGGCATCCACTGACAAAAATATACGTGACCCAAATTGTTAACGGCCCATCGGGGAAATTCTTTTTCAATTTTCATTTTGGGGAACCGAAACGTTAGGTGTTATTATTTACAGGTTAACAAAGTAAAAAATTGCGGTATTTTCCAAAGCTTTTACAATAATACCTTCAGTTCTCTTGCGCTTTTGGGATTTAGTTACTACCTATACCTACTTACTTATATTAGGTATTTCTCACATTTTGGCGATGAGAGTTTTGGCCACCTGTCTATTGTCATATTACCTAAATATAACCGCGGAGCTTGGCCTGCTCTGCCACTTAGAATTTCAAAAGAAAACCCGAACTACGTTTTCCGTCCTATAAAATCGAGCTCAGTGAGCCAGACTCAACCGAAAAATAAGCTTATTGTCCAGGACAACAGTTTTTATTACAAACAATATACAAATTATATACGATACGTTGACACGACCTATCGCCACCCGTGTTATGATAATTCAAAGGTATTCCCAACCTAAACACACAGACTACTTGGTTATGAGACGTATCTGTCAACCCTGAGTGTCTGCTGGGAATGTAAATAAACTTCGAGAAATACGTCCCACCTGGAAAAATAAATGAAAGCTCTTTAAATCGTAAACATGGTATTCCAATTCAAAATAACTATGATTCAAGTTGGTTTTTCAAGAATTCAAGAAGAACCTAAATAATTTTCAGTATTCCTTTTTAAATGAAAAAGTAAAGGGGTATTAAATCGCAGTTTCATGCGCTCTGATTACTTTTTATAACTGGTCCGTTGGTACGCTTTATATGTAGTTAGCGGAAAATATTATGCTTCCATATCCTTACTGAGAAATATTTACAAACTTTTATATTTTAATTTAGGCAAATCAATTGAAATATTTTAAAGAATTTTGCAAATAAATATACCTAGTGTTTTGTATTGCATTTGGATCAGAAAAAAAAAACTCGATAGGAGTGTGTTTTTCTCATCGCATCCACGCTAATATAAGCCCGGTATTAAAATCTGTAATCTTTTGGTAGCCAGCACCTGTGGTTACTGTTGTTTTAGTAGTTATTCTTGGTTCCTTTTACCTATCCACTGAAAGTGTGCCCAAAGATTCTGATATCTACTATAAGTATACGTACAGAATACATTTTTAACGTACGGATACAGAATATATTTTTATATAACGATATTGACACTTTTAACAAAAACTTACCGTGAAATGTATTGAATATTCTTAAATTCTATTAGGTATTTTTTACCCGGAAGTACCTATCTAAAATGTTGATAGCATGTTCAAAACTTTCGTATCACTATAATAACACTCACTAGTACCTTCATGGCGGCACAATAGTTATATGACAACTATAAAAAAGTACAGACGCCAGCACATAAAGGTACTAAAATCTGTCAAATTCCTTTAACAGATTTTCAACTTTACCGCTAAAGCATAAGGATCAAAGTTGATTGGGAAAATTTGACAGTTTCGGGTAGCTTGATGTGCTGGCGTCTGTACCTTAAACGTCGTGTTGAAAGCCCATTCACCACAAAGATGCCTCGTGTATTTTGCTACAGCAGAATGCGTTCTTGACACCTTGTAGCAAATAAAGATCAAATTCGCTTAACACGTATTCGTTTGTATGAAACTGACAGGTTTCAAGAACGCATTCTCTCGTCGGCCGAACTGTAACAGTCATAAATGTCTTCCACAGGTGACCTAATGGATGTGCTGGCACTGTTCACGTCATCGGTGAATTTCGTACTGTACTGCAGCATGAGCCGACAGTTTCGCTGCACCTTCGCCCGCCTCGCGCGCCGTATGCTGTCTGCGGCAGAGGAGCCCGCCAAACTAGCCAATAAGTTAGAACCAACCACGCAGGTATCACAATGTTAGGACACCTAGTTAATTATCAGTGTTAAATGTTTGTGAGTAACACCAGTCTAGCACGCTGTAAGGCCAGCTTTGCGAACTGATGATTTGAAGATGAAAAAGGTGAAAGCCCACGAAATTCAAAGGCCATTGGGCAAAATCTATGGAGTTTGTCACTAAATATTCTATTAAACAAGACACAACTTTTAATAAGAAACCCATAAAAAAAGATTTGTCTGTAAAAAGCTATGCTTAGCTAAATAAAAAACTTGAATTACTGGAATCACGTCCCAAAAGTTGTGAGATGTTTATTTCCCAACTTTAGCGGCTTCAATTGGTAAACAACCTATCCTTAAGTATCTTGCGTCCAGTTTCAGACGTAGTTACACAAATTTTGCTCCGTTTAATCGTTGTTATCTCGTAGCGCTTACATTAACGATAAATATGTATTGTATTATACGTATAAATGTTCAATGAACATTATTTACTTAATTAGGTATAGCCTTCTTACTAATGGCTTATTATTATTTAGTACAGCTATTTAATTGCCAACACAAAGAAAAATAAGTTATAATTATCATTATGCTATTTTCTTTGAAGCGTAATTTAATGTCTGAAATCTGTTACGTAGAATCATAGTTGTCTAAAGTTCTTCAATCTAGATAGCAGAATTCATGTTCTGATCTTCAAAGGCCAGAATGAACATCATTATTTATCCTAACTTTTGTCCAAATAAACGACCTGTAATTTGTTAGCAGACCGGAAAAAAAAGGTTTATTTAAAACATGTATATTTAAATATTAACTAAACTTAATGTCAATTAATGTAATTAAGTAGTACATATTCATTTCGTTTCAAATATTTTTTTGCTGCAAATATTTTTTACCTACCTACCAAATGTACCTAATACAAATCGTCTCAAACCTAAAGAAAATCCTGCAAATAAATAATAAAATATATTTGTTCCAATCATTAACAAAGAAAAATAAAACCTTTTGGAAATTCCAAAGCTTTGAAGATGGAACAAAATAAATCTTCCACTTGTTACTTTCGTAAATACACTTAGGTAACAACACCTATAATTTGAATATAATTTCTCGAAACAATCAACACAAGGAAAATAACTCTCCAAAATAATAATAACAAAGAGAAACTTGGTGAAGGAGAAAATTGAGTAAAATAAAATTGCCTTATCGGTCTAGTGGTCGTAAGCGCTACTGCTAGCATGAGGTTTAGGGTTCGATTCCCAGGTCATGGAAAAAGATGGGTTTTCCCAAATGGAGGCTATCAATAGCAGCCCGGAGTCTGAATTTATGCCCGATTGATGGCAATAGGCTTGCCCCATGGGACTTAAACATACCTGGCGATAACTTGGTGTACCACCTATATGAGCAAGTCTGCCATACCCTTCGAGGAATATAGGTGTGATGTTATAAAACTATTGTGAATAAAACTTTGATGACGTAATACGGTAACCTTCGGTCCTGTAGCAGATACCGATACTTATATAAAACGACGATAATCCTTTAATCTCTTCATTTGTTTTAAGCTGAGCGTGTTTTGATAGCTCATATGTGCCGCTACGCTTTTGCAAATAAACCATTAAGAACGGATTTGATATCATTTTCAGACTTGTTTATCAACCTTTTTTAGCTTATCTTCCATTATTCGTCAATGGTGGTCGAATAACAGAATTTCCGTTAGAGCGACTGATTTGAAACAGAGTCGATTTTTTTTTAATTTTAGGTCTTAGTTATAGTTGTTATAAAACGTCTCTCTATACAAATTAATTGAGAAATGCTAACTCATCCAATATAGATTCGATTCACAGTTGGTAGAACAAAGATGGATCTCACTCTCGATATGCCAGAGTTACCATATTGTTCAAAAGATGATGGAATTATAATTAGTTGTAGCATCGTTGTCTCGGGATTAGGTGGTGGTGACGTCACAATGACCAGTAATAGACGTCTCTGTTAATTGAGTGATCGTTTGTTCACAGGTCACCGGGCCGCTATAGCGCCAAATCCCCGCCCTCATCAGGGTGGTAGAAGAGAGTATTATATAAGTAACGATACAGGTAAGCAACAAACATGTATTTCAGTACTTTGTGGAGCACCTAGTGAGTAGTAAAAAACTTTTTGTGTTTTCAGCTTAGTACGTTTTATGCTGAGTACACCTACGTATGTCATGAATATCCTTTTAACACAGTGTTTGTGGACTTTGTTTTGTTGAGCATAATGTAGTTCCACTCTTTTAGTAAAAAATAGTTTATATGCTTCTACTTTATCTGCACTATGCTTGATAGCAGTCTACTTACGCAATGTAGAAAAAAACGGTACAGTATTTTATCGTGCATAAAATATCAGGATGAATATAGATAAAACTATAACTTCAGTATATACTTACACTTACTCGCTTTTGATGTCTGTCTGTCTGACCGCGATGTTCTTCTAAACTATATGTATATATAATGGTTTTCACCATAATTTAGAGAATTTATTTCGGAAGGGTTTTGTGTGTATAAACATTAATATTATTCGTACACTTGATAAAGATATCTCGTTGTTGTGTCATATCGTGCGATGCTGTTGCGGGTCGCTATTAATATATAAAAGAGTTTGATAGCACTACATGTTATTATGGTGTTGTTGGGTGTTTTGTGTTATACAAAATCGGAGCTTAGAGCTGCAAAGTTGCATACTTGAAGTGCCCACAAGCTGGATAGATCGGTAGCGACGTACAGATTAAAAGTATATCTAGGTATCAACTAATTCTTTACATTATGGAAAATGTACTTTACAAAGGGCCTAGCCTTTTCCCAACTATGTTGGGGTCGGCTTCCAGTCTAACCGGATGCAGCTGAATACCAGTATTTTACATGGAGTGACTGCCTATGTGACCTCCACAATCCAGTTACACAATACGATACCCCTTGGTGAGACTGGTTGTCAGACTTTCGGGCTATTGACGACCTATAACGAATGTCAAAGATTCACGAATGACAGGCGGGACCAACGGCTTAACGTGCTTTCCGAGGCACTGAGGGGTCTTGGTATGTGAATATGGTCATCCACGGACCAACCACGGCAAGCGTAGCTTAACCTGATCTATCGTCACGTGCGGCTGTTCTAACTTAGCCAGAAGGCCCTCTTTGCAAAGTAAATATATTAGGTAATTATGATTGTTTGTGGAATATAACTATGGTCTTTGTCAATTCAGCAGATGTCCACCCTCGAGGTTTGCCAAAGAGTTATGGAACGGAGTATTGTGGGTAATAAACTTGTGGACCGGGTTAAGAATACAACAATCCGTTCCATCACTAAAATAATTGATGTCACTCGGAAAGCTGCCACCCTTACATGGAATTGGTCTGGACACATCTGCCGCATGTCAGACGATCAATGAACCGAACTTACGACCCAGTGGGTCCCGCTTAAAGGCTCCTACAAACAGGCGCGACACGTGATATAATCGTGCGCGACACAAAGGCGAACGGTGATCACGGATAGTGATACTTTATTCACATTACAATCCTATTCGCCAATAAATATTAAGAAATGAATATGTACTTTATTAGAAAACATTGTTTTTCGTTTACACTGAATAGTATTTTGCCTTCTTTCTTCTTTAAAAGAATATTTATCTCCAATGAATTAAACTATTCGAATTTAATATTCTTTTATAAAGTTATATGTGTAGGTGTGGCACAATGTAGAGCCATCTGTCATGCTGCTGTATCTATCTATGCTATAAATGCTGAATTAATTAATAGTTAACCCAACATATACATAATCAGGACCACAAAGCTTTAGCATAATAATGTTTAAGCGTTAAATATGGGCCGATGAGATTAACGTGAATAGACGTTAATCCCATCGGTTCACATTTAACGCACACACGTGTATGCTTGCCAAACACAACGAGCCAAAGATTTGCTTATACACCGTGATTGAGTGACGTGGTTGCATCTTACGTCCTGTTTCAATCACCATCTGTTCTTTAGTGGCGGCTCCATTACTGAATCGCTAAAGTGTCAATCAAAGAGTATATCAGTGGGTTTTGATCGCTGTTTCGATGTTTTATTTTTTATTTAGCTGCTTGATGATCAATCGGTTCTGACTGATTTTTCCTGCTACGAGTACTTTTGACTTTGTGGCCCGTTTTTGTTTGTTTTTTTATTTTTTATTGCTGAATTGGCCCTCTCTTGGCCTCGATCACGCCTGATGGAAAGCGATGGATAAGGTCTATGATGGAACTAGTATGCCCGGATGATGCCTAAGGCACTAGAATTTCCACGTATCGACGAAACACAGCAGGCTGCTTGACGGAGGACTCCAGTGGGAGGATGGTCGCAAACCAGGCGGGCGTTAGCCCAACCACCAAGGGAAGAATTGACCAGTCAAATAAGGTGTTATGTGTGATTACCCAGGATGCGCTGAGAGCTCGGTTCAGTAGAGTAACCGGCGGAACAAATTGCGCTAAACGAAGAGGCTTTTTAGAAGCCTCTTCGTTTAGCTTTCAGTCTCTAGAGTCTGTAAAGTCTGGCTGGCCAGACTTTTGTCATTTGGCATAATTTATTAGTTACTGTGGAGGGACGTTCACAGTTATTTTGCCTCTGACGCAGCAACCGAAAAGGAACCTTATAGTAAGGAAAATAAAGATCACTGTAATTTAGACAGTGATGAAAAATCAGAGGTAAAATAACTGAAAACGGACTGCGTCTTCGTTTTAAGACGTGTCAATCAATTAAGTTTAGAAGTAGTCAATAGGTACTTATTTTATATCATAGTTTTCTTTCAATTCGATCACAAAGTTAAAAATGCTTGAAACAAAGTCGTGCGGAGTTAATTTTCCTTTATTTCAAGTCGCAAAGTCATTCAAGAAGCAGCTATCAGAAGCCTCCTTGAATCAAAGATATATTTGAGTGACGTTAAGATTAGAGAAGTATTTCGAGAAAACGGTATGACAGTAATTACACGATCGACTACACTTAGTAAGTAGGCAATATTTACTGTTTCCCGATGCCTAACCAGTCTCTAATGTCACGCTTCATTTTATTGCCAAGAATACGTGACATCGACGTACTAGGTCTGGATAATACAATCCATTTAGTACGGAGTAGTACACACTAGCGAGTTATTTGTTGGGTTACGCATCAACCTGAGATACCATTCTTGTTCAAAAGCAATTTATTTCAATGAAACCTTTTTTTTTTTTTTTTTTTTTTGATCCGGGGTGGAAAATCCTCATGGATGTCCGCCGCCCTGGGGCGGGCGGCGGGGTCTGTCCGACTCTTACTGACTAAAAACCACCCCGGGTGTTCCATCTCACACCTACGCCGGGGGTCGCGGGAACGTACGATCCTTCCGCAACCCCCGGCTGGTGCCGGCCCGCCGCAGCGGGCCCCGTCTGGTCAGGGGGGGGAGTGAGGTGTTTGACTCCCCCCGTGACGTCTAAGAGGGGCGCGCGTGGAACACATCGCGCCGCCACCTCGGGTCCTGATGTGTGGGGGGCGACGGACGTCCCCGAGTCCGTCGCCCCTGGACCCGTTTAGGGGGGCCGGAAGAGGGCGTTGTCCGCCCTCCGCCGACGCCCGGTGCGCCTGCTGCGGGCAGGGTGAGTGGACGAGATCTCCCTCTCCCTTTCCGCAGCCTCCTTCTGCGAGACGACTGTTTCACAGAAGGAAACCACCGCGTCCCAGGACTCCTCGCTGTCGACCATGGACTCGACCACGGCCGGCAGCGAGAGGTCACTGCCTACTTCTGAGATGAGGGCACGGCGCGGCTCCTCCCAAGCGGCACACTCTGCCAGCGTATGCCACGCCGTGTCCTCCCGGCAGTCGACGCAGTGGTGACACCGGGCGTCCGGCTCCCTGTTTATGCGACACAGGTACTTCCCGAAGCAACCGTGCCCCGAGAGCACCTGCGTCACCCGAAACGACAGGGAGCCGTGCCTCCTCCCGAGCCAGCGCTCGAGCACTGGCCGGACCGCCTCGATGGTACCGAGGCCGGCGGTAGGGCGCGAAAGCCTGTCCCGCCATTCCGCCACCAGGACCTCGCGAAGCTGAGACCGACGCAGCTCCATATGGCGCTGCGTCAGCCCTCGCCCCGCGCCCGCACTTCCTCGCGCCACCGGTACAGTGACGCGAGTACTTTCGCCTCCAGGTCCCAGGGCGGGGATCCGGCCAGTACACAAGCCGCCTCGTAGGAGATCGTGCGATACCCCCGGACGACTCTGACGGCCATAGCTCTCTGCGGCTTTCGCAGGACTGCGATGCTACCGGCCGTCAGGTCAGTCGCCCAGATCGGGGCCCCATACAGGGCCATGGATCGCACGATCCCCACGTAGAGCCGCCTACAGGCGGCGCTCGGGCCCCCCAGATTGGGAAGCAACGTTGACAGCGCCCCAGCAGCGCCCCACCTGAGCCAGCATGGAAGACTTATTAGTTAGGGCAAACATAACCAGGGCAAGGGATCTAAGTGAATTTAGGGGACATTGTTCAATCAATTATGTTTATACTTTGTGACAATAACATCATTTCATTTTTTGTTTCAAATTGAGCATTTTATTATTAGGATTTTTAGCTTTTAAATAAATTTGAATGTGTTTGTGTCTGTGTGATGTGTTGTGTGTGTAATGTGTATCTGTGTTCAGCCTGTGTATCTGTAAGTACAACTGACTAACTAGGTTTTCAATAACCAAAATTGCATCAACGTTAGTTAATCCATCTTACATGGGAATTATCCCAGTCTAGCAGTCGTAGGTTTGAAACTAATAACACCAACTTTTTGTCAAAGGGTAAAAAAGTATTAAAATTCGGCCAACATTGTGTTACTTTTTGTTATTAAAAAACCTTTAACGTGGTTTGTAGGTACTCGCGAATATCTAACATAAGTGCATCTGCATCGACCTTGTTATTTTCACCCACTCCAAGTAGTTACGTAGGTACCTGCGTGCCTCACAAAGCATTTTTGAATTGAAATGGTATTCAGTCAACTTTTCTTTTTAAAATCGGAATTTGATTGGGCTTTTTGAAAATCAATGGAAACAGCTTGAATCAATTTTATGCTTGCTATCCTTGGCGCGCGTTGAAAAAATAACTACAGTATGCGGGAAAAACTTTGACTTTGTCGAGGGTCAATTCTGTCAGTTATATCTACCCGTGTGGCAGGCTCTTTCTAATGGCCTGAATGTCATATTAACCACCTCTATTCTGTAAAAATCTCATCGTGAAAATATAGCTGTCGATAGTGTCAATCCCTAGCATTAAGTGGAATGACAGCTCACTTCAAACTCACTTCACCTAAGTTTTCGCGGTGAGATTTTTACAGAATTGATCGGCTGTACTGTATGTAGCCCTCGAAACAAATAAGTTTTGTGGTTCGCTGGTCAATTTTGCCAGTTCAGAGTAGAGCAATTTGCCTAAAATATTATCGAAAGGTTTATCGACTCATTTGGCCGTTCCGATTAAAAGTTTAATAGTTTTGAACTTTACTTTATCGGTAGTCGAGTAGCAACGCTTTAATATACCTATTTTCTCTGTTGAGAGAAGTTGTGAACGTAGTTAAGATAAGAATTTATTTACTTATTAATTAAAACTATGTAAAAACTAGTTAGGTGTACTTAGTACCTATTCCACACCTCTACACCTGGCAGTTTGAGTTATTTGTGTGGTCTACCCAAATGTCCTTTTGGATTGTTCGTCGAATTGAGCTGCACGATTATTGGCAAATGCATGCACTGACTGGACAGTCTTCAGTCAGTCTGGCCAGGAGCCGCGCGACGACTCCCGGCCACCGTAGGCGCGGGCCTGCGGGCGAAGAGTAATAGGTAGCTCACCATCCGATCAGGACCAGGCCTGTGCCGGATGGCGCGTACGTGTTCCACGCGCGCCTCAAAGAGATGAAATCAAATTGAAGGGACCCGTTAGGGCCGAAGCCTCCCGGATCAGCGGGATTGTCCGAAAGTTACCCCTGGCCCGGAACATAAAGGGCTAAGGAAGGAACACGGGTGGGTGTTAGTCAGTAAAGAGTCTGACACTCCCTTCCGCTCCACCCAGAGCGGGAGGGGTCATTTGATGATTTCAAATCCTGAAAAAAAGGGGTATCGTATTAATGTGTGTTTGTTATGAAAAATAAGCAACTATTTAAGACTGCAAATGATGTCAATCCTCGGAACCGACGAGATCCATATAAGCTGGTGTTAAATGATTTGCCTAGACTGTCTAAGTACAGTGGTAACTGCTTGGCAATGTGTGTGCGCATTTATAACAAAATACCAAGGCATTTCAAAGCTTTGAATACAAAATTATTTAAAATAAAATTTCATAAGTGGTTACTCGAGTGTAGTTTTTATAATTTAAAAGAATTAATGGATAAAAAATGTTGATGTTTGTTTAAAAAAAAAACGATTATTGTATTGTCTTTAAAATTTTGCATGCTATGTTGTATGCTAGCTAAACATGCTTGTGCCTCAATTTGTATTTAATTCTAACCTTGTATACCATGTTTTACGCAAATAAATATTCTATTCTATTCAGTAAAAGGGTTGTGGAAATGTGGAGGTCTGATAGCAGTCGCTCCATGTAAAATACTGGTATTCAGATGCATCCGGTTAGACTGGAAGCCGACTCCAACACAGTTAGGAAAAGGCTAGGCAGATGATGCATGCACTGACTTGACAGGTCCACTTAATCTGTGATGTACTTTCCTCAAAAAATCATTTCAGACATCAATCTACATAGTCTTCACATAATCTGGTGCAAGATTATGTCCCAAGATCCCAAGGTTATTTTTGGACTGAAAGAGACTGTGTGACCTCTAAGTTTGTTTCAGCCTTTCTTCTCAGAGTAGTCAGATAGGAAAGGTCGACCTCATCTAGTTTTAAAAACATGATTGACGACGTAAAAGACGCCAGCACATCAAGCTTCTACAATCTGTCAAATTTCTTTAATATATTTTCAACTTTATCGCTAAAGCTTAAGGTTCAAAGTTGATTGACAAAATTTGACAGTTTCGGGTAGCTTGATGTGCTGGCGTCTGTACAAACCCACTTACAGAAATAAAATCATTTACATTATTGTAAATACACGAAAATACACTGAAAGTTCATTGTATGCATAAAACAATACATTTTCGCTACCGTTGATTCACATAGCGACTTATAAACTCTTGCGCGACGTAGAATCGAGGATTTAGAGATAAGTCCGCTATATTGGCTAGTTACTAGGAATATTCCGTGAAATATTTTGCAGCCGTTGCGGATTATTCGGCTTGTTGAAGGGGAATCTTGTTGAGTGTTGTGGTGTTAACCCTTCGCCCATTATCATGATCGTCTTATATTCCCTACCCGTCCCCGCAACAGCTTGTAAAGATAAACACCATTTTAACTTTAGGTACAGCTAATGTGTTTGTTTTCCGACTTTGTTTAACGAAGGCCATGTTGATTTATTAACTTTATTGTTATACGAATATATAGCATATTTAGGTATCTAAAACTAGTATACAAAGTAATTACTTATATGAAATGACACACCTAATTACATATACAAATTGATATAGGAATAAATAGCACACTTGAAATTAATGGACATGAAAGAGACTTCGTTAGCGTTTGATCAAAATTTCATACTTAAACGCTTTTGTAATTTACATTTATATACCTACTAAGCCTACGTAGTACCTAATATGAAATCCTGAACACGAGTGTAATTTTAAACAACTTGGTCTGGTTTACAAATTTTTGAGACATTCATTCATGCACATTCACCCAATTTTGAACAGATCGAAATAGTTTTGGATTCATTAAAGCCTTAAAGTTCGTTGGTAATCAAAGTCACATGGTTGAATAACTTTTAGATCTCGATGAATGGAGCTTTCAAATCACTGACTGGTGAAATTGTTTTGATCTATTTTTATTATTATTATTAATTTCGGTGCCAGTAGAATGAAAGGGAAATCTTAAGTAGATATCTAAATCAAGAAATAATTTAAGCCCTACGCGAGTTTTTCATCTCCAACATCTAACTAAAGGAATACGGGTAACCTCGCCAGGGCCCGGTTAATAACTTCAAAATCGCATTCTTTCCAGTTTCTGTTATCAACCTTATCTTTATTGCATTAAGTGAAGTAATGCATTTTTATTTTACTACATAGTTCAAATATATAAGATGAAAAATACGATCTCAACGTTTATGATTGCATCGTGATAGCTTCGTCTACTATCGCGTATACCTAGCTATTACTATGTCTAATAAAAGATTTCCAACGTTATTCCGTAAGTATTACGTGGCACGTAGGACGGGAGCTTCCGAGCTTCTTGATAATTCTTAATAGTAGCTATGAGGGCCAAAATATGAGTGAAAATAAAAATATTTCACGGTTTTAGTCCTAAGTGCTCAGTGACAATTTATGCGACGGACCCAAGCGGCTGAGCGCCTAATTAAATAAGGACTAATCTAATGTATTAGGTACTTAAAGTCCATGACACCTGTTCGTAAAATGTTCTTAGGCTCGCCCAGATTATTTAAGTTTCCATAGACAGTAACTATGATTACCTAACTTCCACACATTAAACTAAATGGCTATGTTTAATTTCTCCGCATATAAATTACTAAATGACGCTAAAATACATAATGTTACCTACGTATTGAAAATCTTGCATGATAACACGCAAAATACATTGACGAAGAGTTGCGGACACCAGCCCGTATTACCTATTACCTACCAACGTATTGGTAGACCTGTCTGATCTAGGTTTATGGAAAACCTGTGTTTCAGGCCATCAATTTACATCAAACATTTAAAAAGAAGACAACAATAAACGTATTAGAAGCTAAATGGAAAAGAACGTATAATATTTTCAATGTCTTAAAGAGTTACTATTTGGGTGTATTATTTTAAAACTATATTATGTAAGATATAATTATGTTTAAATAAATTAACGAATAATATTAAAGTAGATAAAGTGGAGACTATATTAATTAGGTAAATGAAGAGACTTATATTAGAGTAGGTAGATCGATTTTATTTTAAAATTTCTAATAGTTTTTCCGTGTCTGCATAATTGAGTTTTGTCCAATATTCCTGTACTAGTAAATTACACCTATTATAACTTAAACTATAAATCTTTAGCACTCTGTTAAACTGGTTATACAAGTAGGCTAGTAGGTAGTAAGGGAGGTATTAGATTATATGAGTAGGTAGTAGGGGTAGTAGGTTATGTAGTAGTAGTAGGTAAATGCTGTACAAGTATACCTATGCTTGTATTTTGTACAATTCTGCATCATGGCGTGTTTCGCAGTCTCACTGCTGAATATAGTTTCTTATGCCTAAGTG
Source organism: Luperina testacea (assembly GCA_927399505.1). NCBI lineage: Eukaryota > Metazoa > Arthropoda > Insecta > Lepidoptera > Noctuidae > Luperina > Luperina testacea. Next base: position 13,112,055 of record OV656758.1, read on the forward strand.
ATAATCTTATCATTTTGGTGTGTCCTAGTAGTCTGTAAAAATCTCTCACACCAGAATTTTACCTTACTACGCATACCCACCCGGCCGAAGTGATGTAATACCCTAATAGGAAATTTATTCAGTATCAAATTTTATTCCACATTAAATGACTGTACAAAAATGGAGAACAAATACAATTGAGTGAATTCTTAAAGAATAACAGGACAAAAGAGTATTGTTAATAGAGTTTTCCGTCCCCCCGGTACCTTGGCGTACTTCTCATTATTTAAATAATGAATTGTGCAAAATGGTATAGTAACTGGCTCCACAGGGAGTAATTTCATTACAATTAGCGAATAGTATATAGCAGGTATGTGCGTTAGTTAGTCACCAAGGACGCGAGTTTACGATATTACTTAATTGTAACACATCGTACGTGTATATACATTAGCTGACATGGTACTAAAGTTATTAAGTTAAGTATAAAGCCATCAAATTTAGAACATAAAAGCGAGTATGAATATTAAAAGTTGGTAACTAAGCGAACATTTTCCCGGGATGAGTCAGCGATAAGTCATTCCAAAAGAGCTACTGAGAAAGCTTTAGTTAAAAACAGTAGTTTGCTTTTCAAAAGAGAAAGCTTTACTCTTCTTATAAGGCAAACTACTGTTTTAGGACTATATAAAGTGACGTGTATTAATAATCGACTTTAGCTATTTGTGTGACGTGTGACGTGACTATGTATATGTCGCAGATGGATTGTAAAATCCGTTGTTTTACAAAACCGCTAGTTGTTTTATAAAATAGCTCCGTTATGTGAAACAACTGAACAGGGTTCAGCTGGATTGTCATTGCGCTACGTTTTATAAAACTGCTACCGACGCGTTTAGACGCAATGCAGAATAGCTTACCTATTTGTTGACACAATGAGCGTCTTTCATAACACTTTGATAACTTTTAATTAACATTGTCCTTACAATCACTGTTTTCACTTGAGTTAAGATAATTTTTACTCGTATTAGGTAATCGTTTTATTTATTTCTGTTTCGGATGCTGTTGTTGTTGTTACGACGACACACAGAGCCCCGATCGATAAAATTTAGAACTAAAATCTACGATCTGACGTTTCATTACACGCTGTTTTACAAAACCGCTAATCGTTGACCCCCTGCATTGATAAATGCAAAACGTTTATGCAATTCTGCGTGTAATTAGCGTTCAGTAATTATGGAAAACCGCTGAACGTTATTCAGTTGTTTTGTAAAACAACTAGCGGTTTTGTAAAACAGCGGATTGTATAATCCATCTCCGACATATTTTGGGTGACAGGGAGATCGACGCACAATCTGTTACCATGGATTTAGTATACGACTCTGGACTCCGTGCAAAAATAAAATGCTGTTCCTTACATTTTGACCGCGTAGTTATTGCGCTTTTGTAGCTGGTTTTTTTTTTTAATAACTGACGAAAAATCACTACCCCAGGGGGCCAGAATCATATACTGAATCCATGGTAATAGTTGGCGCGTCGATGTTCCAGTCACTATACAGGATGGTCAAAAAGTCGTGGATTAAACGAAATAGGGAGATAAAGGAGGTCATTTCCAACAGAAAATCTTTCTACAGCATGGCCATAATTCAATTGCCCTAAAAGTTATGAATATTTTTGTATACCGAGCTCTTTTACAATTAGACAAATTTAAAAAAATGTGACATAAAACAATAAAATAAACGGTGTTGTATTATTACTAGATAATGTATCAGCACTACAAAGTTCTATTGTGGTTTTGGGTACCAAATTTCAAGAGCAATTAATTTTTTTACGAAAATTTTGCAGCGTTACCAAACATTTTTTCCCACCTTAAAACCATTGATCCACGACTTTTTGACCATCCTGTAAATATCAGAGAGCTTTTTAATTAAACTCGATATAAATACAAAGCATCAATAAATTATGTTACAAAAGCATTTAACACTCTCTTAACGCATTTAACCGTTATTAATGGCCGTAGGTCCTAAGATACAAATTGGTCTGGTCCTAGTTAGGTTAGCTGGTTAAATTAGAACCTTGTTCAGAACGACAAGAAATTGATTAAGTGTATCAGTAGCCTCCGAAGCCACTCGATCAACGGAGTGTTAAGATGAAAAATTCGATCATATACATAGATCGAATTTTTGTATATCTTTACATAAAATATATTTTGGTGACAAAGACGTATGGTGTTTTGATACTAAGAGGTTACTCTTCAATAAGAAAATTGAAGCAGTAGAAATAATTATATTAGAAACGAGTTTTGCCTTAATGAGGATATAATGTAATTATCTCTACCGACGTTTCGGGGACTTACATATGTAGTTCCCGAAACTTCGGTAGGTATTACATAAATTTCCCGATTTCCTACCGTCTTCAAAAATAATAGTGTTGTAACTAATTCTTACTTATCTTTCGCATAATTATAGATATGTGCCTGAAGGCATAGTATCTCATCGACATAAGCCTTCGCAGCACTAGTTTCGAAGCTAGGAAACTAATATAATGTAATAACCTTTTTTGTGTGATGTAAAGTTAGTGGAAATTGGGCCTTATTGAGTTAAAAGCTTGAACACTATATAAGCTTGTAACTTTACCGTCTTCGCTGAGTAGATATTATATTTGCTGTCAATATTGTAGTGTAAGTAAGACGTCTTCAGGCTTGTTGGAGTAACGATAACCACAACATAGCTGCAAATGGATGTATGAGAGAGTGAGCGAGGAAAAAGTTTAGTATTCTGTGCAATTGGAGAAGCCTAAGACTCTGATCATGTCATATATAGCCATACATAGTACAAATCAGTCGCTCTTCATGTCTGTCTTAGTTCACCTAAACTACACACGTTTTTATGTGGTTTTCACCATCATTAAGAGTAGTATAACTTATGGCGCAGAAATCTCGATACTTTAATATGTCGCCACAGCAGTACATTGTACATAACCGTTCCTAGCTGGGGCGGGTCATTTGTGTTATATAAAAATGCATTCTTGTAGTAAAACTATAAATGACACCCGTAAAATTATCAAATAGGTACTAAAAATAAATCATTTTATGTTTCTCACGTGTCAACCTTCAAAGTTTTTAATGGAATCTTGATTTATATTTGCCAGTGACTATTGCTAAAACAAACGAAACCGGGCTATTTACGAATCTTCGATTTTTGTTTTGAATCTGCCAGTATGTCATGCCGTATACTTTTTGGAATGTAATAAAAATTTAATCATACTGGAGGAGGAAAAATTCCTACCTATAGATTATAATTTGAATGAACCTCAAAGAAATACGGCTTTATTATTATTTATTTTTTTAAGGAAGGGAATTCATCAAATGACCCCTCCCGGTCCGGTGGAGCGAAAGGGAGTGTCAGAATCCTACTGACTAAAACCCACCCGTGTTCCTTCCTATTAGCTCTTTATGTTCCGGGGTAGCGGTAACCCTTTCGGACAATCTCGCCCCGGCAGGCTTCGGCCCTAACGAGCCCCTTCATTTTCGCTGACATCTCTTTGAGGCGCGCGTGGAACAAGTACGCGCCGTCCGGGCCGGGCCTGGTCCGGATTGGACGGTGAGCTACCCATTACTCTCCGTCCTTAGGCCCGCGCCTACGGTGGTCGGAAGTCGTCACGCGGCTCCTGACGCCCGGAGCGTCTCCCGCGGCGGCTGGGACGCGAGGCTCTGTCCCTCAGCCTTCCCGTCACCTCCTTCGCTAGCATGACTGCTTCGCAGAAGGAGGTGACTGCCTCCCACTCCCTCTCGCTCCGGACCATGGCTTGAACCAGGGCCGGACGCGAAAGGTCGCCGCCGCTGCCAATCGCCTCTACGAGGACACAGACCGCAATGGTGACACCCGGGCGTTTCCACCCGCCTGATGATGTGCAGGAACTTTCCGAAACATCCGTGTCCGGTGAGGACCTACGTCAGGCGGTACGTGAGGGCGCCGTGACGCCTCTCTAGCCACTCCTCAAAGAGGGGTCTTATCGCTACTATAATAAATACGGCTTACATCATCGTGAGATGACAAAAAACCACGATCGTATTTATTTAAAGCACAAAAATGTATAATTTATTCGGAGTTACAGAACGTTGAATAATATTTTACCGTTGTTTTGTTCTTTTAAAACCACGTTTTTCATCTAGGTAATATATTATTTTTTACTTCACAGTATGTACGTAATATGTATACTTTTTGTTGCAGGTACCATCGCTCTCTATAACTTCGACAGCTTAGTTCAAAAACATAAGTAGCAATTAGTATATTGTAATTACAATCTTAAGCTATATTCATACATTACTAGATATGTAAATATATTAAGCCAAAGCTAGTAAATAAGGCCATAATGTAACTTTGTATTTTAATTAATGGATTTGTATTGTAGTTTTTGCGCCTAATGAGCCGTGACGCAAAAACTAGCTACTTCAAATATTTGAAACTGTAAATACTTACTTTCAGATACTATTATATACGTTATTTTTAATTATAACAATCTTAGCATGGATTAATGTAGTTTTACTTAGGGTCCAATGATATGCATACTTTTTAATAATAAATGTAAATACTTTTGTGAACTTTTGCATTTATATCGAGTTACTTTGAAGGACGATTATGTTGTCTATGAATATTATAACGAATTTATATAATTGTCAAATTGCATTTTTATAACTAATGTTATGATCTAAGATATTCTTTTTGATGTATGCTGATCAGCTCTTATTGACATGTAAGTCTAATGTACCTAACAGCTTAGTCACCAAAGTATGTACCAAAGTTATATATATAGGTAATACATATGTGTTCATTGTTCGCACCATTATTGTCTTAATATTAAACCGATTCATTTCTATTAATTTTGAAGTGGTGGTTTCATTATCCTTAACTAATCAAGTTTCGAAGAGAGTAAAGGCGCATGGGTTGGGCATGAAGCTGTTCTGCAAAATACAGGGTTACTTCGTCAAAACTAAAAGTGGTAAAGTTTGTCGACGCGTCAATCAATCACTGACACTCTCTCGATTACTACACGTGCACAATCCGTGTTACAACGCTATCTACAGGCTACAGCCAACCACGACGCAAAAACCGGACTTCAAAATAAACAAGGACCTTTGTCACAGTATGATGGATTTTAGCTGGAATACGAATTAGGTAACAGTTATTTATAACACGCGAACAAAATCAACATTGTAGATAGGTTCTATGTTCTATGTTATGGGTTTGGTTTCCGCACTTAGTCCTTCACGTGGACCATTGTGCGTGGGCCATGGGGGCCGTCGGTGGTTGTTCCTAGAAGATAGGTCGCAGGGTGTTAATGCCACGGAACTCTATAAGCCGCATAACACGATTTATAGAGATTCGTGGTTGACACTCACGTCTGAAATCATATGTTAATCATAGTATAAATGTAGTTTAGTTCAACCTTCGTCCAATAATTATATACCTATATGAAAATGTTTAAACGTAGGTATATGTTTCATAATTAAACCATTACGCATTAATTAAAAAAACCACTACGTGAGCTAATGTAATGTTCGCGTGAGAAGTTAATAACTTTATACCTTAATTTCTTTGGATGTTTACTTAACTCTTCGCTCGTCGATTGTACACCATTACCGATAACAATAAAATTTCTACTGTCTGCTAATTAGACGCGCGACGGGGAATGTCTGATTAGCACATTTTATCTATAGTTAAGTCAGTTTTCCAATAGGTACTGATTTTCTTCTACTAACAGAATGTAGGCAGAAGTGTGTGCAAGGAAAACTAATCCATTAGTAGGTATGTACACTTATTTACGAAATAATTTAGTTCAAGACAAAGCAGCAGAGGGAGCGTGCCTACCGCTGTACTGTAGTGTGCTATTCACCAATAGAATTCTTGAGAGCAATCGAGTGATTCAACTCATTCAGTCATTCAATTTGATCAGTTTCCGTTTGCCGTTCAAGATAATTGTTCTGCCAATCCAAACACTCGAAATTCTCTGTAGTGGTTAAGTTTTTCCTTAGGGAATTGGTTCGGGTATCCGGTGTCAACGACCTGTTTTCAAGAAAACGAATGAAACCTAATGATGGTGTAGTGTAGGCAAGCTATAAATGAATGTTAATATATTATTATATTCTATTATATTATTACTAGCTGTTGCCCGCGATTTCGTTTGCGATCCAGGATGAAAAATAGCTTAAGTACGTCCTTTTCCAGGTCATGGTCTTTTTCCTTTATTCCGGGAATATAATTTGTTTAAGTACGGCCAGAGTCTGTCTGGCCGTACCTACGTACTTGAACAAATTATATTCCCGGAATAAATTGACGCAATTAAGAGTTTAGTGGGTACATACAACCGTTTTGTACCTTTTAAAGTAGCTTCTCATGTGTGGGAATGACCCAGTTCCTAGAAGAAAACCTACACTGATTGCTGGGATGGATAAAGTATTATACATTACTAGCAGCACCCCGCGGTTTCAACCGCATAAGACCGCTTTCACACTTAGGCGACTTTAGCAGCGCGACAGTCTCGCAGCAGACGCGCGACCGTCGCCGAAGAGAAGCGGGGTAGCCGCGCGCAGCCGGCGTGGCCTCCGCGTGCGCTCAGTCAGTGATGATGATGGGTCACAGTTGCAAGCGCACGTGATTATAGACTACACAATGCGAGTATGACACCAAACGATTAGGTCTAAACTGTGGCGCGGCATCGGCAGCCGCGCTGCTATCGCGCGGCTGTTCTCATAATGTGAAGGCATCTGCTTCTGCGGCGCTACTATCGCGCTGCTACCGTCCTAATGTGAAAGCGGCCTTAGTGTCGATCTCGTTCGAAAGACACGTGGCGCCTTCTATTGTCATAATAACGTTATAGTTGTTTTCCTCGGGAACAGCACTTTTTTCGGGATGAAAGGTACCCTATGTTCGTTTCTGTACACCTGGAAACGTATATGCAAAATTTCAGGATGATCGGTTCAGTGGTTTAGGTGTGAAAAGGTAACAAACAACAAACTTACTTTCGCATTTATAATATTAGTTAGGATTATGATTACAGAAAGCAGTACTTAGGTAGTTAAGTACCTAAATCTACTAAATGGGCAGATTTCGTTTATATCAGAACACAACTAATCGAAGCACATCTTAGTGTTTAAAGGTAGGTACTAAGCGTTTTTAGGAAGAAGTACTCAGCGCAGTGCTACAAGAAGCACCATCGCTGAAACATATTCAGCTTTTCATTGTGCAAACATCAATCCCGAAACTATTCTAGCTTAGAACAAAACTTAGTACTCACATTACGACTTCATTAAATAGAGTGGCGATGGTGACATGTTTTATACAAACTTCGTAACTTGTTGTTCGTGTTCAACTATAGTGATCGACGCAAAATATGTAACGGATTAATATCTCCCGCAACCCTCCACCATACGAAGGTAGGAATATCATTTATGAATGAAATTATGTATCTGTGTAGACATAGCACGCCAGCTATGAATAGAACGTTAATATTTTTTTCCATAATACTTGCTATTGGTAGATATGCAAGCAGAGTATTAAGTACACGCCTACATGCTGTACATGCGGTACCAGGTATACAAACATGCGATTTTAAAAACAAAAACCTGATAACAATTCAATATTGCACACCCCTTACAAATTGTCTGGGTTCAAATGCTTTGCATGTGTAAATAATCGCTGAAATGAATTATTTGTCTGGATTACACGAAGGGTTATGTAATTAGGGAATGTAGCCAGAGGCCGCTCCTTTTACATATTCCATCGTTAATTAAATTTGCTTTAAAGAGTCAGCCAATGCGTCAAGAATGGAGTTTTAAGTGTGTTGGAAATTCAACTTCAACCAGAAAACTCGATTTTGGCTTAATTTATAAAACACTGGAATTGTTTACAAAGACCTTTTCTTCTCGCTTCCTCCTCTGACCTAATTATATGCCATATTTGTTTAAATTTTGGGATAACCTTAACCACAGGAGTAGATCACCAACAGAGAACCAAGCTTTACGAAAGCACGGCAGGTACAGGATACATGACGAGACATTTTGTATAGTTTGAGGCTATGACGAGATTCTTCACTGTCTGAGTCACCACTACTGGGGGCCGTGCGTACATAACACGCCCACATATCTATCTGCACCATTTGGAAACTAACTCAAATATAATCTCAGAGTAATAATATGAAGTTTTGTCTGTATTTAGAAGTCTACATTTGACTTCAACTTCGCTGGAATACATAAGTACATCCTTTTTAGAAGTCCTTAACCAAACACGCAGGAAAAATATCAACATGCAAACTACGGAAGATAATATTTTTCGATATGTGACATCTGTTGGGGACCGCGGGACGCCAGAATAACCGCGAGACTCGAGGATTTAAAGAGGCTTAAGCAGTAACTGAGTTGCTTTACATAATGTAGAAGATTCACTACCAAGCTAGACTTTTTTCTTAGAATGTTAAGAACCTTTTTGGGCACAAAACCGACGTCTAGAAACTTTATTCTTTTCGTAAGCTGATTCCTACTTACTGGATTTACTTTTTCAAGCCTGATTAGTTTTCATTGGTATTGTTGTGTAAATTTTTATCTAAAAATAGTAAATGGGTAGGTACATTGCTAATAGGTAAAACTGGATATCGAATACGCTCACCCGTGTTTGTGATAACGTCATTACATTATTACGGATCGTGTATAATAATCGTGAAACAAGAAAAGATTACAGGTATCCAATTCGTCTGATCTATGGTCTGACGTTATAATAACAAACCATACTGAAGATGAGAGATGTAGATGTCAAGAGAGATTCTTGTATGATTTTTACGTTATTTTCCCAATACGTACCAATTAGTGTAGTTTGTATATGTCAGTTTGTAATGTTTGTATACACAGAATAAGATATTAGATAATAATAAGTATGTAGTGAGTTTTAGTAGAGAGTAGTATTATATTATTTCTTAACGCAATGCTATGCATTTATTATTCATATTAATAGAATACTTACCTGAATTTAAATCAGTTTTATTCAGAATATTTTTCATAATATTATAACTGCAATAGTTGTAAAATTCCTGATAAATACATATAAATCAGTTTGACAGTATGTCTGCTTATTAATTCAGTGTTCACACATTTTCTATTTATTTAAATCAGTTTTATGTTTCAGACTGTAATGACAGGTAGACAGCGATTGTGTTCAAATCAATTACGTAGCGACGCTACGTAGCACGTCGTAGACACTCGTAGCACCTATACTGTCTACGATTATGCTACGAAAGACTAGACTTTCAGGTAGTACAAATGCTTTTCATAATTATACAATGTGTAACTGAATTAATGCAAATTATGAAAGTAGTTTGTTCAGAATCGATTACTAAATCGATTTCTATAATTTTTAACCGACTTCAAAAAAGGAGGTTCTGTATTCGACCCGTATTTATGTATGTATGTTTGTATGTCCGCGATTTTGTTAAAAACCAATCAACCAATTTTGATAATTCTTTCATCAATGTGATCTACATACTTTCAGGAAGGTTTTAATATAATTATATTATAATATTAGGTACTTATTATTATGTACCAAGTTATATACATAATAATAAAAATTATGTGTATGTATTTGTGATGAAATATGGCACTGAAACGTGGTCGCTCACAATGGGCCTTATAAGAAGGCCAAAAGTCACCCAAAGGGCAATGGAAAAAGCTATGCTTGGAGTTTCCCTGCGTGATCGAATCAGAAATGAAGAGATCCGCAGGAGAACCAAGGTAACCGACATAGCCCGAAGAATTGCCAAACTTAAGTGGCAGTGGGCAGGGTACATTGCTCGCAGAACAGATGGCCGATGGGGCCGAAAGGTTCTGGAGTGGCGACCGTGTGCCGGACTTAGCGTTGGAAGGCCTCCCCACAAGGTGGTCCGACGACCTTGTGAAGGTCGCAGGAACCCGTTGGATGCGAAAAGCACAGAACCGGTCAAAGTGGAGGTGCTTGGGGGAGGCCTATGTCCATCAATGGACGTCTTTCGCCTGAAATGATGATGTTGATGTATGTATTTATGATTATAACATAATATTCTGATTGGGGTATTTGGTGGTGTGCGTTAATTCCGGGAAACGTAGCAGTTACGGTATTGGAACTTATCACGCTGTACAATGTTTATCAATAGTGTGTTGTTGTGAAAAGCAATTTTAAGGCGAAGTTAACACTTGACTTAATTTTATGAGCTGTATTTGCAACCATACAAAAAGTTGGGGCAGCATTTTAACAAAGCGTTAAATATAATACATTTCGTGTTTAGTTGGCAGTCTTCCGACACACACTGTTGTTATTAAAACGTTACTTTCACTTTTATATTTTGTTATTTATATTTCGTGCTTCACGAACTGTGCCGAAATAAACTTTGTTCTTTCTTTCCTCCTTGTGGTAGGTGGTCTCTCCGAACCAGAACGCTGCTTGTGCTTGTATGTTCAACCACAACCCACACCCACATATTTTAATTGTAATTTTTTTTCAAGACCTTTCTTAGTTCAGGTCAAGCTAAAGGATCAATCTACTAATACCTAATTAATCATCATCATCTGCCTAGCCTTTTCCCAACTATGTTGGGGGCTGACGACCCGTAACGACTGTCAAAGATACACGAATGACAGCCGGGATCAACGTCTTAACGTGTTTTCCCGGAGGGGTCTCGGTATGTAAAGATGGTTACCCATCTACAGACCAACCGCGGCAAGCGTAGCTTAACCTGATCGATCGACCTGTGCAGCTGTTATTATTCAGCACCTCACCTAATTAATTAATAAAAAGTACAAAATTATATCCTAACTTAACTAAAACTATTCACAAACTAAACTTGCGCCATCCCATCTTCCTGACTCGGCGTGCTGTGCTGGTACTGTTGCTGCGGCTGCGGAAAACCTTAAGCGGCGGCGTAAGTATAATAATCTTATATAATTATATTTTCGAGACGTTTGGGGATGAAACCCTCGGGCTGTGGGGTCTGATTGCTTATTGTCTTTTTAAAAAATCTCGAAACGGCTAGTTGACACTTCCCGTGACCCAAGGGCTGGCTTTTACCTCAGAGGCTAAGCGTTGCCTTACAACGTGGTAATGCCACCAGTCTCTTGGGTACATTACAGTCGACATGCATCGCAGATGAATTTTTCGACGCTATATTTGGATTGGTATATTAATATTAAATGAATATTAAATACCCATCAATTTTACATATTGTTTTAATAATACAAGGGTCAAACGGAGTTCTGTTTTTTAAAGAGCAGTTAATTCGACGAACATGTACTTTAGAAGAGAAAGTACCTAATAAATGTGATAGTTTGCCGAGAGCGTCTCGCTAATTATTTGCAAATAGCAATTGATGTTGTCCAAGCGTTGCAGCTAGGTTGCTTAGTGCTTATCATTAATTTTAGTTTAGTTAGTTTAGTTTTAGTTTTGAGTAACAATTTGAAATCTAACGTTACAACGCAACCATAGATACATCATCTTTAAAATATCAACTGACATAATGAATGCATCTGCTGAAGCCAAGCAGTTAATGTACATTGCTTGAAGTTTGTACTTAATCTTCACTTCACCCTATGAAGCGATCCAACTTCAGCGTTACACTCGAATAAATCGTTCGCTTAGAGCTTTGTACAGATTAACTTGAGACACTGAACATTTTCATCTCACATCGAGTTTAGCTCAATTGTAGTAGAGCTCTTTGTGAAGGAGCTCCTGCAAGGAAGTACCTGTTTCTGTCGCCAAGCAGCGTTCCGGTTTGTAGGGACCGTCAACCGATCTAATTTCAGGCACATGAAACATTTTAGCTTTGCCTCTGAGATGGCAACGTACCTTCTACTTTGTACTTACAAAGTAGAAGGTACGTGGGCACCATCCATCATTGGTGAGCACTTGCTCACCAATGATGGATGGTGCCCACGTACCACCAGAAAGACTGCCAACTTTAGGTAACTTGCCAAAAATTTAAAAAGAAACATGAACACTGTACGGGACAACTATAAATGATAATATGATAGTTTATAATTATAAGTTTATTGATAAAATGCTATAGCTAATTGATACAGTGATTATGATGATGAGTACACGCGGCGAAGACCGAACGCGAACTGAAGTAAATTGCGCACGCGGTACAAAACTGCTTATTTAAAGTAAAATGATATGAATTGTACGGGTGGACCGTACATGCTCCCAGGCACGAGAGACTAAGATCAAGAAATGAAAAGTACAAATATAAAAAACAAAATCAAAACTAATAAATGTAAGCACAATCTACATATGTAGTTAGATACGCGCAAACTTATTAAGTCTCTAACAAGTTTTATTCACTTTCACCGAAAATAGATTCACGGAACACAGGCGACGTAGCCTTGTTTTGTTTACGCGCACTGATTAGACCCGAAATTGTATTAAGCTCAATTTCACTAGGTCCTGATTGCTCATTTACACTGATCACACTAGCACTCTGAAGCTGCTGATTAGGCGAGCGCGCGGGCAGAGCCACGCTGCGCACACGCCGAAGGCGCCGCCACACGTGCACGGCTCCTGCCGCGCACAGGGCGAACACCACCAAGTATATCACCGTGTAGTGGTGCACGTCGTGATAAGAAAACCCGTCGTTATAATCTTCATCAATGCTCGTGACATCTTTCATCTGACTCAACTTATCATGGACTTCCTTTACTAGACCTTGAATCTCGATGTGAGTATGGTCAGATTGTTCATCGATAGCACCAATAGGTATCGATAAGTTGATTATGTCGTTGATGGGTGGGATATCAATCCTCAGAACGTCTGCCGTAGTCTTCAGTGTGTTGGACAGCCTTCTATGTGAATATACTGAGTAAGTATCGCCTTTGATGACGCATCCATCGCCGAGCATGATAACGCCGGCCTTGGTTATTTGTTGGGCCGTTACTTGATACTCACATATGATTCGTATGGAGCACGGTCCGCAACAAAAATATAAATATGTGTTTAATTTATTAAGTTCTGTCCAACGGGTTGTGCAAATAGTAGATGCTGTTATGCAACGATTGGACTGTTGATCTTTGATGCAGAGGTTTTCATCCGACCTCATTTGATGAATCGGACCTTTCAAAGGGCAGATGTATGTTTCTGTATCATAAAACATACAGGTTTGGACATCGTTTTCCGTCATAGGAATATAAGCGTCCTTTTGTAAATTAATTGCGAGAAGATCTGCGATGGGGATTATGTTGATCATATTATCTCCATACTGATGCGGAACTGTGATGATTCTGTAGATGTCGTAGCTGTCTCTGCTCACTAATGGTATTTTAATTTCGAAGATAATAAACTGCTGCATAACTCTGGCTTTAGTCTTCATTAAATGATATAGTTTCGATAATTCCGATTGAATATTATTTATTGGAAGAGTCAATTCTTTTGCTAACTGTCCTACTATTACATTAAGTTCATCCGTCAGCTGTTTAGGTGCTAAAATGTGAATATTGAACCCTGTGTGGTGTAGGTTCATAATAGTATCCACAATGGTTTCTTGGATTGTTTTCAAGTTCACCAGGAGACTGTTGGCAAGGATAGATGATATACTAAAGCTATTAGACATTAGTGATTCTTGAACTCCTGCCTGAATTGTGTTAAATCCCTTCTCTAAACTGATCAGGTGCTGATTAAACACCTTGTGATGTCTATCCATCGCATTTTCGACTCTTTTTATGATGTTGTTCTCTGCTTCAACAATACTTGTGTTGTTTTTCCATAAAGAATCGAAATGCTCTTGCTTACGTCTGATTTGATGGATATCTCTGGCATATTGCTGAGCAAACTCGTCGTCTAAGACACCAAACAAGCTTCTTGCTATGCTTCCTATAGGATTGATAAGACCGCGCTTATGTCGGACATTCTCCGTGAACTGCTGACCAAGCAACATGCTATTATAATGGTCAAGTTCATTGCTACCGTGACGTAATTGCATGAGGATTGCGTCACACTGTGTTATCTTTGTTGTATTAGAACATATGTTGCCCAGATGATCGACGTATTTCTTAAGCAGATCTGATCCTTGCCAATAGGGCCTTATATCATAATATACAATCAACTTCCACTCGTCTCGTTCGAGACGCATGTTGGAGATCTTGTCAAAATAAATGCTCTGATTGCTATGCAAAGGTGCTGTTTTATAATCACAACTAGATGGTGTTATGATTAACATCAAAAACATGAGAGCTATGTAAATGAAATTGCCGATTTTTCCCCTCCGACGTCTTGATCTATTTTTCGCTGACTCATTTTCATTGGACCCAGAATGTTGATTGGTCTGCTCTGTTGTAATATTATTTTGCTCTGTATTGCTTTCAGGTTGTTGATCTTCGTGGACTGGCAACAAGGAAAGTCTTGTGATTGGCCTCTTGAGTACCCCATTTTTGGTTTTTACTGATACCACACGAACATAGCCGTCCTTGCCGGGGTGCAGCTCTATGATTCTGCCGATGGCCCACTTTCCAGGTGATAAGTTAGCATCTTGGATGATAACTATGTCGTTGATTTTTAGGTTCGTTCGCTGCTGCCGCCACTTGCTACGTGCTGATAATTGACACAGGTACTCGGTTTTCCACCGTTTCCAGATGTCGTCAAAAATTTTCTGGGTAAGCTGCCATCGGGTTCTTGCGTCTCTTTCAGTCTCAATTATGGTAAGTGTGGGACCACTTGATAAAAAGTGCGACGGAGTAAGATAATCCATGTCCTCCGGATCTTCGCTGATGGCGCAAAGAGGTCTCGTATTAAGACAGGCTTCTAACTGTGCTAGTAATGTGGAATACTCTTCATACGTCAGTTTCTGCTCGCCCACAACTCTCTTGATGTGGTATTTGAGACTTTTGACAGCCGCTTCCCAGAGCCCCCCCGCACTCGGCCAGGAAGGCGCGTTAAAGTGCCATTGTATTTGCATATCTGTGATTGATCTGTAGAACTCGTCGTCAACAGTATTTCGTAAGTTGATGTACTCTTCACGTAATGCCTTGTTGGCTCCGACAAAATTTGTTCCATTATCACTATAGATATGGGTTGGAGCTCCTCTGCGGGCTGCCATCCTCCTTAATGCTGCTAGGAAGGCAGCTGAGCTCATGTCGGAAACGAGTTCTAGGTGCACGGCCTTGGTCGCCATGCACACAAATACCGCTATGTAGCCCTTGGTCGTCTTGATGCCGCGACCTTTGTTTGCCTTGACGTCCACGTAGCCGGTAAAGTCGACCCCAGTATGATTGAAAGGTCGCGATGGATTACTTCGTGACTCTGGTAAGTCTCCCATTATCTGTGTATTTTTTACAGGATTATGCTTTCTGCATGTGACGCAGTTATGTATGCGTTTTTTAACAGCACGATTACCGCCAATAATCCAGAACTCCTGTCTTAACCACGCCAGTGTTAGGCGTGCTCCACCGTGGAATGTCATCTGATGGCCTTGATCAATCAATCGATTGGTAAGTATCCCACTGTGCGGAATGATAATCGGATGTTGCTTGTTTTGGCTTATCCTTGCATTGCTTATCCTGCCACCAACCCTCAGTAATCCGTTTTCATCTAGATACGGATTTAGGTTAAGTAGCTTGCTTTTAGAGTCTACATTGCTATGCCCTTGTAGGCTTTTGATCTCGTTCGGAAACTCATGTTGCTGTACATGCTTGATTAAAATGTACTTCGCTCTTCTTAGCTCTGTAATTGTAAGAAAAGACTGCTTTGGTAGCGTTTTTGATGATACAGCACGTAACATCCACGCAAGTATACGAGTCGATTTCGCAAAGCTGCTATATTTGCTCAGTATTGTGTCAATGACGTCATATGAATGTTTTTGCGAGGAGGTGACTTGTTGTGCTATCTCTCTCATTTCTTCGCATGTGTTGTATACAGGGTTTTTCTTTGGCTGATTTTCATCGAATGAAGGTAACCACGAGGGTCCATGCCACCATAGACTATGGTGTTTAAGTTGTTCTACAGACATGCCTCTACTGGCGCAATCAGCTGGGTTATCTGCTGACTTAACATACCGCCAGCTGCTTGATGGTATGATATCGGTAACTTGCTTGACTCTATTGGCAACGAAACGCTTCCAGCGACTTGGGTCACCTTGAAGCCATCCCAGCACGGCTGTTGAATCCGACCATGCGTAGATTTTGATATCGTGCCCAACCAAACATTGTGTAACTGTGTGCATTAACTTTGATAGTAGTACGGCCGCACTCAATTCTAATCTTGGTAATGTGATACTTTTGTTTGTAGGTACAAGCCGCGCCTTTCCAGTTACTAATGATACTGATGAGATTTCATTGGCATCTTCATTTTCGTATATGCAATAAATCACACAAGCGAATGCTTTCGTTGATGCGTCACAGAATCCGTGCAGCTCAATAGTTCCGTTCTTGTGACACTGCAGCCATCTTGGTAGCTTAAATTCATTGATATGTTGTAAATCTTGTGTCATTAGTGACCATTGCTTAAAAATCTCTTCAGGAACTTGATCATCCCATTGGAGTTGTAACTGCCAAAGTGCTTGGAATAGTAGCTTGAGTTTGGTGGTAATTGGAGACAGCCACCCCAAGGGATCGAAGATTTTTGAGATGTCTGATAGGAGAGATCTTTTCGTCACAGTTTTTGATGATGACACGTTGATCTTGCTTTGGAATGTGAACTGATCTTCAGTAGGGTGCCAGCGCAACCCGAGAGTCTTGGTCGACTCTTGGTGACGAAAATCAAATATCTCATCTGTTTTGATGACGTCATCGAGTAACTCTACCTTATTCGATGACCATTTGCGGAGGTTAAAACCTCCTGATTTCAGAAGATCTATTAAATCTTTCTGCAACTGCTTTGCTTCTTGCAGGGTGTGATGACCACTCAAAAGATCGTCCATATAGAAATCTTCTTCCAAGGCTTTTGCTGCTGTTGGGTATTTGTGGCGTTCATCACTTGCTAACTGCTTAAGCGTCATTATTGCTAAAAATGGCGCCGCTTTTGTACCGTATGTGACGGTCATAAGTTCGTATTCACGAAGAACTTGATGTGGAGAATCGCGCCATACAATTTTTTGATACTTCAAATCATCCTTGTGGCATAAAATCTGCCGAAACATTTTCTCCAGGTCGGCAGTGTATGCGAATTCGTATTGCCTCCATTTTAAAATCAATGAAAACAAATCTTTTTGTAAATTAGGTCCACTGTGCATTAAATCGTTTAAGCTCAGCCTCGACGATGTTTTCGCCGAAGCGTTGAAAACGACCCGCAACGCAGTTGTCGTGGAATCCGATTTCATTACACAATGATGTGGTAAATAGCAATTGGCTTGATTTTTGTTGTATGTACTTTCCTGCATGTGGCCTAATTCTATGTATTCATGTATGAATGATCTATAGGATGTTTTAATATTGATGTTATTTGATAACTTTTTCTCAAGTTGATAAAATTGTCCAATGGCCTTGTGTTTGGACTCCCCTAATTTTTCTTCAATGTTTGCCTTCAGAGGTAATCTGACGACGTAACGACCATCTTCTGTTCTTGATGTATCTGCCTTGTAACGCTGTATGCATTGATGATCTTCTTCTGACAACTTGTTTTGATTGTCGTCAGGAACATCTTCGATTGCCCAGAACCTCTGAATATCATCTATGTTGGTTAAGACAACACTACATTGGTATGATTTTATGTTCCCACTTATAATCCAGCCAAGGCGTGTTTGTTGCGCCACTACCTGTGATTCGCCCTCCATGATGAGGCCATTCATGATGATCGATGAGTAAACGTCAGCTCCAAGTAGTATGTCGACTGGACGACTAAGGTTATATTCAGGATCCGCTAAATTCACATGCTCTAGACAAGCCCATGATGGCTTTTTGAATGAACGATTGGGCAGATTGTAAAGCAGAGTTTTCATGATAAGTACCTCGGTGGATAGGGTGAAGTCTGTATACACTGCTGACGCTTCAATTTGTATAACACCCTTGCAGTTACTTTCCTTGGTACCAACTCCCATTACAACTCCCTTGCATGCTCGTCGAGGAAGTCCCAATCTCTGTGCAGCATCTTCCTTGATCAGTGATACTTGGGATCCCTGATCTATTAAGGCACGCATAGGATAATATACCCCATTAACCCCCATAACCTTGATTTGAGCTGTTGCCAACAGGGTTTCTGATATTTCTGGATTCGACACGTGTGTGACATTTTTGCGTTCCTTTGAAGTCGAAGCGCTAGCGTCAGGCTTCGCGTTATTGAAACCCGAGAAGGTATCATGTAACAAGGTGTTATGATCGCCTTGGCATTCACGACATCTTTTGTCGGAAAAACATGCTTTACCTTTATGATCATAAAGACAGTTTCTGCATAAATTCAATTTATTGATTATCTTGCGTTTAGAATCCGATGTTGATTCTAAGAAGGTTTTGCAATGGAATAAACGATGATTTTCGCCGCAAACCGAACATTTCCATGGATTTTTAGTCGCAGAATAATTGTTCGAAAATGATCTATTGGATTTATGGAATTGCTTCTTGCTGTTGGGCTCTTGTTGAGACTTGTTGTCTGATTTTTGCCCATCTTGCTTGCGCCGTGATGCTTCCAATGATGTAAACTTGTTCTCTAGAAATCCCAAGAATTCACTCAATATTGGCAAATCTCGTGGGTTTTTCAGAGAATCAGTATAGTCAGAGTGGGTATGCTGATCCAGTTTCAATGCTAGTACATGTACTATAAATGGATCCCACGTCACTATGTCAACTCCAAGGTTTTTGACCGCATTTAGACACTCGTTAGTGGTGTCATACAGTTTCTTGATTTGTGAAGCTGACTGTTGTTGCATAGTTGGTAATGATAAAAGAATATTGAGATGAGAACTGAATATTAACTTAGTGTTATTGTATCTGTGGTTTAATATGTCCCAACCGACCTTGTAGTTCTCGGTGCTAATATGCAAGTGCTGAATAAGTCTCTCCGGTTCTCCCCTAAGCTTAGCTTTCAAAAACTGCATTTTTTGTGCGCAGGAGATAGAACCATTGTTGTGTATCGATTCCGTGAATAAGTCTTTAAATGCTACCCATTGATGATAGTTCCCGTTAAATGTTGGGATGTCCATCGTTGGGGTACTCTTCTCACGGTGAGAGACAGACCACATCTTACGGTTGATAGATTTCTTAATATCAAGATACAGTTGTTCGTATTTGCTGAATGACTCTTCGTAATCTTCATTTGCTTCAAACAACTCGCTATCAATCTCCCAATGTAAGGAGTCTATTGCTGACCATCTTGATTGAACATTCTGCAAGATATCTTCGAACTCCCATTTCTCAGATATTTTATCTAAATCTATGATAGCAATGGTACGCGAGAATGCCTTAAAATTGCTTTTCTGTTTACGCAGCATCTCTTCCAGCTTACTGCTGTTACCTTGCGAAGTGTAAAAAGACGGAGACTTGGCTCTAACCTTGCTGGTTGATTGCTGTTGAATGTCTCCTGCATCTTGATCTGTCGATCCACTTCCATGCCCTTGACTCTTCTCCGCTTCAGCTGCTTGCAATGATGGCTGCGGAGTTGTCGGTGCTTCGACAATCTTGGGATCGGTCATGGTGACCTTGTACTGATGAATAAATGCGCGCGCCTCGTTGTAAAACTTCCTCGTATTCTGATAATGATTTTCTGTAAA
The DNA here is from genome assembly GCA_927399505.1 of Luperina testacea. Taxonomy (NCBI): domain Eukaryota; kingdom Metazoa; phylum Arthropoda; class Insecta; order Lepidoptera; family Noctuidae; genus Luperina; species Luperina testacea. The sequence goes on from OV656758.1 coordinate 13,131,723, forward strand.
ATAGCTGTAGCCACGTTCTTTTGATTCTGATAACTGAATATGATTGGACTGGAACTCTTCCCAATATTTATCGAGAAGCTCTAAACGTGCTTTGATGTAAGTTGTGGTTTTTCTCTCTGTACCATCCTTTTTAAAATTGCGCATAAGCTGCTCCATGCCCTGCATAATCTGATTCTGATTTTCGAGTAGGTCCTCCATCTTGGAGATGCTAAAGTAGCTTCAGTGATAAAAAGCTTTATTAAAATGATAAAAGAATTCTATGATATTTCTTTGAATCCTACTCGATTGTGTATTCCTTGCTTCGTCGACTAAGCTTGGAAAGTTATATAGGTACCTAATGTTGATAAAATGATAAATTGATTTTATGCAAGACTTGCTCGAGAATAGACACCCTTTTCATGAAACGCTTGATGATAGCTGATAGCTGTCTATTTGAAATGCTGATGATGCTGCTGTATGCTGGTGTGGTCGTATGATGCATCAACCACGTTACACGTGCTGTTAACCTCCTGTTAACTGTCGATTCCACTCGTAGAAATTGGACCAGTCGCTTCGCTGTTGCGATGATAATGATGGCTCACTCACCGGTATCTGATGTCTTGTTACCTGGTGGTTGCTACTGATAGTGATAGGTATATCCACTCACTGATTCGGCGGAATGTTCACACGCACTTTGTAAAACACGCGGTAGGTCCCGCCAATACGGTGGCTCGAAGGACCATAAAGTTGTACGGGACAACTATAAATGATAATATGATAGTTTATAATTATAAGTTTATTGATAAAATGCTATAGCTAATTGATACAGTGATTATGATGATGAGTACACGCGGCGAAGACCGAACGCGAACTGAAGTAAATTGCGCACGCGGTACAAAACTGCTTATTTAAAGTAAAATGATATGAATTGTACGGGTGGACCGTACAAACACAGTAAATGATTCTGGTAACTGGTAGGAAATACAACAAAACATTAGCAACGCTAGCGCAGCTTCTCTTTCGCTAAAGTAAGTTAGTAAGTACTCCTTGGGGCCCATATACGATTCCCTCATCAAAGAATCACGAGTTTTATGCTGGCGCAGATCCTATCCGCATCGTCACTGCATTATCAACTTTTTGTAATGTTGGAATGAGTTCCTGAGAATACTCTGGGTAATTGTAACAAGATTACACTATGAGCATGGTTAGTAGTAGAGCTGTCACGCTTGGCTTCCTCACATTGTTTTCCACCAGCGAAAGTCAGAGGTGTCCAAGATAAAATACAAATGAAAATGAAAAACCGCAAACTAGTTGTTGACAAAGCTGAAAGTCATGTTTGGCACATACACATTGAGCTACTAACTGTTATAGTGGATAAGTTTCAAGCTATAATTAGCTAGTCACAATATTTGTTTTGAGAGTGATATTTAATTCGATTACTTACATGTCAAAGCGAGTACACACTGGTTTGCAATATCATTTCGGACAATTTCCAGCGAAATTTCGTAATTAGTGAATTACAAAAACTAATCTGGCTACGTTGCTTTTACACGAATTTTCCCATGTCATTCTGGCTTTTATCAACGCATATTACGTCCCCTAATTCATTGCTTTGTGTACTTTTTAGCCTTAATTTCCTGCCAAACGCTTCGATAACAAATTAATTCAGAATGTGGGCGACAAATGTGATTAACATTTCAAGGACTTTTACCAATACTACACTACTGTAATGTGCTTCTAAACCATCTATTTGCATTGTTAATTAATTTAATGTTATAATGTGTGCATAACTTGTAGGTACAAATGCAGCACTCATCATTAGCACTGATAAAATGATAACATATGTATTCATAAATTCGCTAATATTGTTGGAGATTAGCAATTAGTCAGACAATGGAATGTAACTGCAGTAGGTGAAGTTGGCAACATTGAAAATACCATTCCGTTTGCCAAGCGCTCAGATTTTGGCAATGTTTACTGTCGTAACCGTTTGGAACATTAAAATACATATTTAGCAGTTAACATTTAACGACCAATTTTTGCACCACTTGCCTCCTCCCAAAGAGGAACCCTCAGTCCCAGTACTGAGAAAGTTATGAAGGTTGATGACCAGATAAAAACATAAACATCAAGTTACTTCTCTTTACTTGGATACCTACCTAATACTTAGGATCTGTACGTTGCTTAGAAGATTTATCGGAATTCTATGTTTGACATGAAGGGCTAGGTTTTCCATGTTGATTAACTATATTATTATAATGATTATTCATATTGTGTAAATGATTTAATCACCACTGCTCTTAAAACGGTGAAGGAAAACATCGTGAGGAAACCGGCATGTCTTAGAACCAAAAATTCGAAGACATGTGACAACTACCAACCCGCAGTGGGCCCGCGTGGTGGATTACGGCACACTCCCTCTTACAGAGAGGAGGCTAATGGAAAAATTATAGGCTGATTATAATCAGCCTATAATTTTTTAACGATTATTTATAAGTTTTTACACGCTCATTATAGAACTGCCTAATGATGCTACCGCTACCTTCAAGGTAGCGCTTGAGTTCGATACCTATCATGTATGAGCTGATTTATTATAAACGACGATTTTTCGCGAGAGTTACTCCAAGTGTATAATGTAAAGTGTCATCATTTGCTGCTAGTATCATGGCACGTAAAACAATAAATGTTAACGAAATGCAAACCCTTCTCACAAATTGAAATTCTTACAGCATCATGCGGATTGTTCTACCGCAACCCAGTTACGTTCTTATGAATAAATAAAAGGTTATGTACAGTCAACAAAAGAGATAAGTATGCAGGATCGTCGGATATAGTTGAAGTTTAGTAAAAAACCGATGAATGTTGTCGACTGAAATTTAATTTGATAAATGAGCTGTTTGTTTTATATTAATAAAATTAAATTGTATTCGAGAACATCCATCGGATTCTGACTTAACTTCAACTATTTCCGACGATCCTGCATACTTATCCGTTTTGTTGAGTTTACATAATAAGGATGCGGTTTAGACTGCAGTAAACAGTAAAAAATCTTTAGTAGTAACCTTGATCACCAATGTCAACATTTTCATGCCTTCTAATAATGCAAATTTCGTCATTAAATCGTTCCCTAACGCAATTTCCATAATATGGAGGAGAAATTACTCTAATGGTTAACGACGTCAAACGGCTTACGACGTGCCCTTCATTAATTTAACCAAATTACCGTAGTACCTCATCCAGGCACCGTACAAAGCAAGAGTTCACGCATCAGAATCACGTTACCAACATTTGTCAGATACGGCGTGTAAACCTATTATTATCACGTGTCAAGAACGCTCCGAATTGCTGTATGTTCCAGATTCCAATAGTTACATTTATTATTTATAGTAGTAACATAACATTTTATGAGTGGGTTAAAGTGAAATATGGGGATTATTTTATGTACTTAAATGTATATATGAGTATGTATATACGCTTATCCAAACCCATATTTTACTAAAGGATTACCCGGGCAAGTCGTAAACTGTGCCTAACACTTCCTAAAATCACGCTGTTACTATAATAATGCTTTGCCCACAAATGTAAGGGTTCTTTTGAGTCAAGTTTACACAGTGCCAAGCTGGCGTTTCCCGAAACTCGTAATGTAAGCTTTACACAAAATTGCAATGTATTCCTTCATAGTAACCGAAGCAAGAATGATTACATCGCTACGGCTACGAGCTACGGCGTAGCAGATAATGCGTGTGCATGTGTATGTGAAGGTTAGATCAGCAACAAATCTATTTTTACCCGACTGCGGAGGGTATATAATATGTTTATAACCGGTACCTATGTATGTATGTATGTTCATCTGTTCCCTCATAACTTTAAAAGTACCGACAAATGAGGTATCGTCAGAAGCGTCTTGACCGTCTGTTGGTTATAGGCTATGTGACGTCACACTAAATTCAAAATGGCGCCCTCTAGAAGACATAAAGTAATGAATTTAAACGAATATTTTGGGATGGTGCCTTGTTGGGTATCAAATGAATGGGCTTAATTAGCACCTTTCAAAAATATGTATAAATATTAATGAAATAAGCCCCAAAATTTCTTATTTTACTTATTTTAATTCATCATCATAATGATGATTATGAAGTCCAAAATAATTAAATAAACAATAAGTTTAAGAACTAAACCACGACTACTGAAAAGGATGAAACAAGAAAGTACCTTCCCGTGGTTGCATGCTACCATCATTCCTCTGTACTAACATACTTATAAGCTATGCATAGCTTATAAGTATGTTAGTACAGAGGCATGCGACCTAAGTATAATTATATAATGAATGTATACCTACAAAACCTTGTAAAACATTTTGAATGAGTAACGGTGGAGTTTCTTGCCATACGAAACCTTTTGGAAGGGTCGACTAGAATCAATTCTATTTTTGTAAATTATTATTATTTTTGATAGATCAGTTTTATTACAAGCTTTTATTTAACATGCCTTGTTAGTTAGATATATGTAATTTATTTATAATCATTTATTCATATCTGTCGCCACAAGAGCGTCTTCCTGTTAAGATTATTACATTTATTATTCTTAACGAACTAATCACTCCAACTTATCATATTCTTGATACACAACTCTCTCTCGCTCTCTGCTACAATCAACACAACGTGTCAACAACTGCTAAGAGATCAGCGCCATCTATTGGCTCCTTTGTAAATTAGAAACACCTTGTATTATTATATTAATTATTATATTAATTCTGATGTTCTCGATAAAACTAAAGTTAAAATTTAAGTAGTTAAAAAATAGGAACATTTATGGAATTTTTTAAAGTCAAATTAAGAATTTGACATAGTAAGTTTGTCTATGAAATTGGCGTAACAATATTGTAGAAAAATGGCGCCGATTACTTTTGAACGGTCAATACCTCAATGTCCTAATTTGATACAAGAACTAATTCAATTACAATATAATTTAACATACTTATTATACAGTATCAAGTAGGTATATTTTACACACACATTTATTTATTAAAACCTATTATTTGAATAAATTCCTTGAACTACCGGAAATGTTGTCAGTTTGAGTTGTGAAAAGTAGATAAGTAATATAGTTACTAATTAAACTTTCACCTTAAAACGCCTTTGCATTCTTGAATATTAGCATTGTTTAATGATAAAATAATTACTTGATAAGCATCTTAGAATTGTTTGTAAGTTTTTTCAGCTAATTAAGTAATAAGATTTGAATATGATAGCAGAAACGTTTCCGCCCACTTTGAGTTTATATTTTTTTTATAAAAACCTAAGTTTAGCATTCTTTAGATTTTTTTGTCATTCGTTTTCACAACTATTCAATCGGTTTATTCATAATCTTACCTACATTCGAAAAAAAATATTCCATTTATTTTTTAGTTTGCTTCGTTCGCTCTTGCATCCTAGACCCTCTTTTTTTCTTAATGTTTTCGTACATGCCCATCGGGTTCACTGTGGCTCAAGTACAGTTTTAAGTTAGTAAGACACGTAAATCATTCTGGCTCTCGACAGCTTCAATAATTTGGGGGGCCCCCCTGATCCCTTCCTTCTCGTGACAGCGCCTGACCGAAAGCCCCTTATAACCGGCTTATGGAAATCTTACATATGCTACATAATGTACACCTACAAGTAGCTAAATTATTTACCTCTGTATAGGGTAGAGGAATATGTGAGCTTATTACTCGTAATTTTCGTCAGTATAATCCTGTAGTATCAATGTATATACGCCATCGGTAAGGAAAAAATCCCTTGTCCTTTTAACATCGTAATTCGTAAAGCGATCATTACTCCACGCCACGCGTTAAGAAAGCCGTATTAAAATGGAAAGAAAAAACAAACAATAGACTAAAATTTGCTTCATGCCATTAGCTGTTTAACGTCTGAAAAGGGCAGCTCTAAGTGGTCCAAAACCATTATCATACGACTTCCGTACTGTTCCGGCCCGTACTGAGCTCGGTCCGCTGCCCGATAATGCAGAGAGGTCGGAGATCCACTGGATTGGGATACGACAAACATGCAACTTCGGGTGGTGGAACATTTATTAGTAAATGATTGATGGACTGAAATATTATTTAAAGTTAGGCTCTTGTTCTATTTTTTGTTTTTGTAAGTAGAACCTTGCTTCTTCGAAGCTTATTTAAATAAAATTGAGATTTAATTTCAGTTTTGTACAGCTTTATAATTTATTTTCTCTGAGATTAGTTTTGACTCAAACGTTAGGTAGTTCTTTATGTAGCTTTTTATGAACCCTACGTTTTCCATTTCGCTTTTCTGCGTCATATTTTATTATTTTTTCAGCCGAGCCCAAAATTGTTGGGAAAAAGCTAGTATTTATTATTTTTTCAAGGATAATTTATTTAATAAAAACAGAAACTGAGAAGCAAAAGTAAATCTTCATAGAACCTAGGTGACTTTCTAAATTAAGTCATATTTTATTAATGCTAATCCATCACGGCTTACAGCTGACGCGGACGGGCCGAGAGTAACTAAAATGTATAAAATATCACAGATCCGCTGTCACTTCGCAAATATTTGCAAAAAAATATTTCAATTTAAAAGATTATTATTTTGATTCAAGTATTCGGGGAAGACTTTATGTTGCCAGTATTTTTCACTTCTGAGTGACTTCGCCTTTCTTGGACTATGCATTTTTGCATTGCAGTTTACCTCGGCTACAATAGTAATACCTATAACGAGCATCTCGGACAACTCTGATTTTGCCAGGTTTCCAACAGAGATCCAACATTCTATAAACTGGGGAAAAGCAAATAAATCATTTTTGTGTGATTGAAATTCAATCCGTTGGAAGACAGTGGATTAGTCCGTGATCGACAGTTGTGAATATAAGTTTTTTGACAGGTTTGAAGTCATCAGATTTAGCGATAGGGTCTTATGGCCCTTCACCAAGTTTTACGACGGACAAATTAGTTATATTATATTTAAATTATATTACTACTAGCTGCGCCCCGCGGTTTCACCCGCGTAAATGTCGATCCCGTGGGAATATCAGGATTAAAAGTAGCCATACAAAATTTTATCAAAATTGGTCCAGCCGTTTGAGCGTGAAGAAGTAACAAACATATAAACACACACACACACACAAACTCTCGCCTTTACAATATTAGTGTGATTAAAGCTTCATAATACATTTTGTTTTATTTGTGTCCATTTCTGGTCCAAGCTTGTATGGGACCGGTATCCATCTCCTTTACCTCTTTATATTATTGTAAGTACAGATTTATAGATATTTCAGGGATAAGGAAAATAATATGAAACACCAAGTTATTTTATCATTCATATTCTTTGTCAACATCAAATTTAATATTTTACACCATATACCATCACATCTTTTCTCTGCATTGAGTACATTTTAACCGACACAGCCACTCGGAATGTCGTACCCACAGTACTCTGTGGTCATTAGCGCCCGAACAAGAAGCCCACGTTGCCGCGTCATTTATATTTCGGATCTTTTGGTGTTGCCAGTACAATCAAATTGTTTTGCACTCAGTTGTAAAATATGTTAAATACTAAAAACTGCTTTAATGTTGCCAGTAAAATGTATATTCCAATAAATCTAACAATTATGGATGAATAAATTTAAACCTAACACTATATACCTACATGTTTACCCACTCATTGGAATACCATCCATTTTCAGGTTACAGTCCATTTGAGATGTATAGTAGGGATTAGTCCACTAAAAGGATTGGGCTTTGACGGCAATAGACGGAAACATCTAAATACCGTTCTTACATCTTGGTTGGCAAATGGGACTGCATAAACTAAAAAATATAAAATAAGTACCTACATACTTAAAGTTAAAATTATCTTGTATTATTATTTAAGTATCTACCGCTAGTCACTGTGCGCATATTTCTAGAATTGTTCGTTTGGCAATAATAATTTTATTAGGTTTATTAGTCTAGTTCAGCCGAAAAACAAATGGATGTGGGAAGGTAGTTGCAAACCTATCCCACATCAATTTAACTTGGCTAGGGATAAGGGAACTTAATAGTGTTTCTGATATTTTATTATTCAAGTAAACCAAAGTTCAGTTTTACAATACTGGAGTTCCAAGCAATATTCAGTTCAGATTTTTATTTGATAATAAAAGTGCACCAGTAGTAACAGATCAACGACCCACAGCGAGAAAACTTTCGTTCTTTGAAAGAAGATTCAATTTTTGCTGACGATAATCCTAGAACACAGTCGTGCAATGGACGAGTGAACTAAAGCAATATCGCTTGATACGATTCAAGCGTTGTTTGAGGAATATTGGTTGAAGAAAAACTTGTGAAGAATTCCGGACATAAAGTTCTTAAATCGCCAACGAAAAGTGAGTGTGAGCTTTTATAATTTTCTAACATGACATTAACGTGACGTCCACGTCCATAAAGTCTACGGAAAGTTACACCATTAAGTTATCGTGGGTGGAAATTTAAAAGCGTCTTCAAAATATTACCATACATTTTAATTCTCTATGTCATCGTGATGCGGAGACACGTCACCGCACCGCACCGGACGTCCACGATAATATCGGCGCGTTAGACATTATAAAAAGGCACAATAATAATTTTATTAACCTAAACGTATCAAGGCTTGTTCAATCTCTGTATGAAACGTTTTTTTTTTTTTGCCCTGTAGTAGCACAATAACAGGGTATTTTATTATTTACCTTGAATCTGTCTGGACTTTAGCTCTGTGTATATTACAACCTCTATAGGTCAATGCAAATATTTAATATGAAAGCAACGTGGGCTACCCGTATGGCTCAGAATTCGAAAGTTTCCATCACTGCCATGCAATGCAATTTTTATATTAAATTACATACATATTTTATTCATGAATGAGTACAAAAAAGCTACAGATCTCGGGGCCTAAAAAGGCCACTCTGGCAGAATCATAAAAGGATAACATTATGAATCATAATGAACAGTTAATTTTTAAGTTAATCGTATCAAATACCATTGGCACTCGCGCGCGGTACGACACAGCGTACGCACGTAGTGTACTCGAGCGCAGAGTAGTTTTTCCGGTCTACCCTACGTTAAAATATAACGTTATCATGAACGTAAATAACTCGGTTGACGGAAGTATTGAAGATGAAGGAGGAGGAGTTGTGATTGACGAACTATTAAGTGATGAAGAGGTGAATATTAGTGATGTTTTGGAGTTGAATACTCATCAAAATTCCGAAGGATGTCAGAATGCGGAGCAAAAACAATTATCCCGTGCTGACAAACGCAGATTAAACAGTCTAACTGAGACAATAGAAATTACGGATAGTGATGGTTTTACTCTCGTTCAAGCTAGAAAGGCAAAGAAACTTGCGCGCAGCTTGTCACAGACACAAAATTCTCAACAATCAGAGGAAAATATAAACGAACCTGTGGAAATTTTCGAAATTAGTTTGACGTCAAAAACTGTTCTACCCAAACCAATAAGTATGGCTAAATTATTGAGATCACAAGATATTACTAACATACAAAAAATCAAATATAAAAATCCGTACAAAGTTTTGTTGAATTTTGGTTCAAGAATGGAGGCTGATAAAATGATGAATTGTGAAAAACTTAAAGAAATGGGATACCAGTGCCAGTTTACTTTTGATTCAAACTTGTCCTATGGAATAGTAAAACAAATTGAACAGGAAATTACCAAAGAAGAAATAAAAGAAACTTTTACATGTGAACAGGAGATATTGTACGTTAAAAGGTTAAAACGAATGACAAATGAAGGGTGGAAAGATAGTGAATCAATACGTTTTTGTTTTAAAACGGCCACCTTACCTTTATATGTTTACGCTTATGGGTGCAGATTTAAGGTGGAGCCATATATCTTTCCAGTCACTCAGTGTTCGGGTTGCTGGAAATATGGTCACATGCAGCGGTCATGTCCTATAAATCAAGCGATTTGTCCAAAATGTGGCGAGAGGCATGAGAATTGCGAAACTACACGTTATAAATGTGTAAACTGTAAAGGTCCCCATATGTCTCTTGATAAAAATTGCCCGTCGTTCCATAAAGAGAAAGAGATAAGACTAATTATGAGCCAAAACAGTTGTACATATCAAAAAGCACTTCAGCAATATTTACAAAAAAAGAAGGATTTCATCAACAAAGATATGGTTACACTTTCAGACAAGAATCTACTGTCTTTTAGCAATAAAACTGCCTATAAAGATGCCCTTACAACAGTTACGGGCCCACAACAAGATAAAACTACAGAAATAACTGGGAAAAAAATACCATATTCTGAAGAGAGAACAGAAGTACCTACATCACCTATTATCAGTAGAACAAATAGAAACCGAGCGAAAATAGCTCTGGAAAAAGTACCATATTTTGAAGAGAGAACAGAAGTACCTATGTCACCTATTATTAATAGAAACCGAGCTCAACCCAAGTACACGCAGAGAGAGCAGCAGGAAAAAATATTTGAACAGATAGATGTCGATAAAGAAGCGGAAGAAATGCAGATTGAGATGGAAAATAGAGGTGAACAGACACAGATAAAAGATAGCAGTTTGTTTTGGAAAAGGATTTTACAGAAAGTGAAAGAAATAGTTTTTTCAGATTCATCTTTGAGTGAGATCATGAGAAGTCTTTTTAAATTAGCTGTTACAGAATGTAGATTATATTTTAAGAAAACAATGCGCGAAGGAGAATTACTTGATAGATTTATTAGCTGTTTTATAGATGGCTAATACGTCTCAAAACTTTTTATTGCACATCATCCAATGGAATGCGCAGAGTATAAGACCGAAACGACATGAGTTTGAAGCTATTTTAAGCCAGGAAAAGATTCACATAGCGATTCTATGTGAGACTTGGTTGGAACCAGAATGTACATTCAATTTAAGTGGTTATAACATATACAGGAAGGATCGGGATGATGGATATGGTGGTTTAGCAATAATTGTTCACAAATCGATCCAGTCGTACGTTTGTCCAATAAGTCTAACCAATACAGGAATTGAAGTGATGTGCGTTAAAATCCTAAACTGTAAGTACTTAACAAATATTATTGCGATATATTGTACGTCTCCTGTTCGTACTTCACAAGCTGACTGGGACTGTTTATTTTCTCAATTTAAACACAGTACAATGATAGTTGGTGATTTTAATGCCCACCACACGAACTGGTCCTGCAAAAATGATACACGGGGCAATCAGTTGTTTGAGAGTTCAATAGAAAATGGTTTTGTTTCTCTAAACGATGGTAGTACAACAAGAAGTAAATATGTAAACGGTGTACTCCAACAAACATCACCAGATGTCTTGTTTAAGGAAATGATGGGGCTGACATGACCTGTTAATGGTTGCAAGTCCCTAATAAATAAAGAGAAAAAAAAAAAAAAAATACCATTGGTGAAGGATTTTTCAGTTATTTTTTTTTGTCTGTGCTAAAATACAAATCAATCCAATCGAAATCCAATCCCAATCTCATTGATTATTCCTAAGTAGTGCAGCGAAAAAAGAAAACACGAACTGTCTTCACCATATTATGATTCATAATGTTATCCTTTTATGATTCTGCCAAAGTGGCCTTTTTAGGCCCCCTCGTATGTTGATACCTACTGATTTAATCAAAGGCTAAGTAGCTATTTGAGTCGGGTTGAAGGCATCGACTGAGTGTCAAATGGAATGGAAATAGCTACTTAACCCAAATGCTATGGAAGAAATCGCTGGATGTTTCGGTCTGTGCATGGAAATACATGCTAACGTACCACTACACGATGTAGTTCAGTATTCTCATGATCACAAGAATAAGGTTAGGTATCTAGATGTTGAGTCGAGGTTCTAGTAAACTATAGACGTTTTTAGACGACGCTTACGGCAGTACCTCAAAGGAAGCTAAATAATTGTCACACTAAATACTGTACTAGAACTGTTTTATAATAAGGATATTTATAAGTAAGTCTTATTGTATTTTACTGTTATTAATTAAATTGCAACTTTACTTATAAATTTTTATTTTCTTAAGAATAGTATGTATAAGCTAAATTTAAATACAGAAAAATGTACTTACATTGCATATTTACCCATAAGTTGCAGTACACTATAATATCAACTAGTGTTACTATAAGTGTACGAAAATGATGTTGAAAGAGCGGAGCCTTCTAATACAGGCATTGTTTGCCTAAATGGGGGCTCCAAACACATTAACATGTAATGTAATACCTAATTGAACCAATAAACTATTTTGTATTTTTTTTGTATTGTATGTTTAGGTATTTATGTATGGGCATGCGTCGCCTGAAATAAATAAATAAACGTCTCAATTATATGATGTATGTATTTACCCCACTTCAATATTACTTTTTACTTAGGCTTTTTCAAAAGCCTCTCCGACCGCATTTCCTCTTAATGATTTAACAATTATCTTCCATGATTGATCACTTTTATGTGCTATGGGAGAGGTATTTCAATAAAACATATCTTTCAGATAAAATAAATAATTATTCACGAGATCGTTTTACGTTTTTATGTTATGACAAACGCAATGTCAGCTCTTCAGCCAACTCCAACCTGATTTTTTTCTATTCTAAAAATAAATTAATATTTGTCTCCTAATTATCCCATCAACATAATTATAGGAGACTCGCGGAGGTTGCATGTTAAAAGGGTCTACAGTACCTACCTATTTGTGAGAAAAAACTAACAGGTGACCTAAAAGGCCACTTCGCCAGAATCATAAAAGGATAACATTATGAATTATAATGGACAGTTAACTGTTAAGTTAATCGTATCAAATCCCATTGGTGAAGGATGTTTCAGTTATTTTTTTCTCTGTGCTAAAATACCAATCAATCCAAATCCAATCCCAATCTCTTTGATTATACCTACGTAGTGCAGCGAAAACAAGAAAAACACGGACTGTTACTGACTGACGGACTGTTATGATACATAAAGTTATCCTTTTATGATTCTACCAAAGTGGCCTTTTTAGACCCCCACGTAGGGAAACTTTTAATAACTGCTATTCCAATTTCCAGTTAGCCTATAATCATTAGTTATAACTCACAGATGACTTTTTCTGGTTCACCGAGCAACATGAGGAGAAACTGTTGACATTATTGAAAAAAGTAAAGCAACTTTTTAATCAAAGTTATTCATATCTATGGCTTGCAATCAATTATTACTATACTTACTAATATAGCGGTTTTACATTAAAAATAAAACCGATATTATGTGCCGAGAGGGAAAACATACAGCATTGTTTATGAAGAAGCAGTGTATACTTAGCCTTATTAGCGCGGTCAATAGTACGGATACTTTAGTTTAACTTAAGAATACTAGGTGGCGTCACATTCGCCGCCGTTGTATTTACTCTGTGCCAGCTAGGACGCGGGAACCGCTGTCACTTTCCGAATTCATAGTCTTCACCAGGAAGAACTTCCTACAATGCTGTATGTTTTCCCTCTCGGCACATAATATCGGTTTTATTTTTAATGTAAAACCGCTATATTGATGTGCCTCCGGAAAACATACAGCATTGTTTATGAAGACGTGTTTGTTATCTGCTGGTGAAATATTAATTATACGTAAAAACACAACGCTATGATGATTATCAAATGATTATACTGAGAATTAAGTGGATACCCATGTAATGATTTATTTATATTGTTACAATATTCTTTTTTAATTCTAATATAATATATATAAAATATCTGATCTTTACATATAATGGTAACGATAATCACGATTAAGCTGTTCTACGAATTAATCAAATACTGTAGGAACGTATTACCGATTAAAATGATGATTGCTTACGAAATATGACATTCTTTGTAATTTAAGTAGAAGTAAATGTATTGAAAAATTAATTACGACTGTCTTTAAGGAGTTCTATTTCGCGACAGTAATGATTAATAAGGTATTGGCTGATTTCCAATTACCTCGTAATAAAATATCGTCAATTGGTTGGTTACCTATATAACCAATTTAAGGAAGCTACTGCTGACCTACAGCTTCCCGGAGATGCAAGAATGGCGCTATCTCTGAGAACTGTGCGTACCCAGATCCCAATTACAGTACGTGAGGCAGCTTTTGCGTTGCTAAATACAGTGATAAAAAGATTGTTCAAATTGTAAACTTCAGAATTTGAGATCTCTTTGTCGTCGTTTTTTCTATTAAAAGCCAAACTAAACTGACAGGGCATATGTTTTTATCATTATGTTGTAAGAGTTTCCATGCGGACTGTCGATAATAGTGTGTATCAGTTTTTGGATCCAAATGCAGGTATTAAATATGTATATTATCGCCGTCATCAAAGAAGCTGTAATTTGAGATTTTCTGCAAAGTCAGGTCGTGAACCCTACGGCCTGATGCCTGCAATAAAACTGTTTTTTAACGTTTCCCCACACTAGGAATTACTCCTGTATCGTGGGTGCGTTTACAAACATTTAAATTCACATACACAAACAGCCAGGCCCCAAACAACTACCTGTAGGCAATACAAATATTTGTTCCGTGCGGGAATCGAACCCGCGACACGCAGCGCAGCAGTCGATCACTCAACCACTGCGCCAACCGTGTCGTCGAAACTGTGGCTGTTCTACGTGCTAAATCGAACAATGTGTCTTTGGGTGCATTTGATGACAGCCAATTTAGTACGATACGTGGATCCACGTGAACGATGGCCGTACTTCTTTTGGTTTGGTTACTCCTATTGCCTTAAAGGTGTGTTTTATAATAAAATTAGAAAAGGTTTGCTGTTCCACACATGAGGGCCACAAAAAGTTAAGACTGCCGATTTGTGGACAAGGATAGTACTATAGAACAAATTATCTTTTAGATAGAGAAACATAAAAATAAAAATTAGCGACGTCAGCAGGCCGAGGACATTTTGGGTTTATTTTATTTGGGCACCCCACCCCCAATTTTCCAAACTTTCAGGGTCAATGTCTGTACCCGTGATGCTGGTAACAACATCACAGGTACGGACACCGACCAGTCAGACACTGAACCTGTCAGAGACCATGATAGATGTTCGACAGGCTCAGAAGTTCGTGTGGATGGTCCAGAGCTCTGGACTTCAGGTCTTGAAGCCAGAAAGCTCGAGGCCACTCTGGAGCCACAACCAAGAAAATTCCCGTTGCATTGTTCAGAAGTGCCAGAACTCAGGGCAGCAAGCTGGGAGGAGGAAACACCCACGCTAGCCCCTGGTTCCATGGTCTGCTGAAGGCATCTATATCGTTTGCCGATCGATCTCTGCAGTTTAGAGATACGTAGTTTTTTACTACCGCGGTTTCTTGTGTCGCAAACAAGTCTATTTGTGGAAGCCCCCACTTCCAAAAGACTTCCGCTGTTGCTCAAGGATGACGAGATGTCATTTCACGGGTGGTGGTCCTCGTGAAAGCCTGTCCGCTATTACTACATATAGCTTCTTTTTGTTGTAGTGCCATCTTCTTTGGTGCATTGCCCATGCACCTAACATTAGATTCCCATCTATGTGGGCGCCCCAACCCCGATCCAAAGCATCCGTTGCCAGCAAATGGGTAGCAGGCTTTTTTGTTTATCGGCAACGTGTGACTTGTGGCTCCGAGCCACCACATTATCTCTTGATACACAACTTGAGGTAGCAGCTGTTTTTGACGGGGTCGTGTTTTGTTGAAGTGTCGCAGGAAGATTTGCATTTTTCGACAGTGTAGTCTTCCTCGGGGAACAACAAAGTTGGCGAAGTTTAACTGACCTATCAGACTTTGCAGTTCTCGGAGTTTGATGTGACTTCTCAACAACGACCGGTCTAGTGTATAGTTTATGCTTTGTTTCCTTTTTATTGGTAGAGACATTGTATTTACAGCTGTTTGCCTGCAACGTATGCCAAGGTATTCCAAATCTTGAGTTCGTATCAAAACAGATTTTTGGCGGTTGATTTGCCAGCCCAGATGTTCCAAGTGCCTTACGGCTTCCGCAGCCTGATGAATTCGGAAAGTGACAGCGGTTCCCGCGTCCTAGCTGGCACAGAGTAAATACAACGGCGGCGAATGTGACGCCACCTAGTATTCTTAAGTTAAACTAAAGTATCCGTACTATTGACCGCGCTAATAAGGCTAAGTATACACTGCTTCTTCATAAACAATGCTGTATGTTTTCCGGAGGCACATCAATAAATAGTTCTCTTTCATGTTACGCGATAACTGCATTTACCAGTTTAATGTTGAGATAAATACCTATACTTCTAAACATTGCTCTCATAAATATTGATTGCATTTCTAGAACGTGCCAGTGAAGGACTGGTACGTTCTAGAAATGCAGTATGAATAGATTCAAGCATTATTAAAAGCTAAGGACATAGGGATCACAGTTACAAACGTAAATCGATTCACAAGAGCTACTGAATTAGAAAACATATTTTGATATCGCATTCCCAGCAAAAAGTAAAATTATCCATCTACATACTTCAAACTGAAGTACTAAGTGACTTCACTGTATTCAATTTAAATGTGTCTCTTCTCAATAGAAGAGACACATTTTTTACAGGTGCTCTTACAATTAAGAGCACCCGTAAAAAAAATGGATATTGAGTTTGTAAAATGTTTTGAGTCGAAACAGAAACGTAGAAACAAAACAGGTTTGCTATTGTTTGTAAGATAGGTTTGGTTTTGCAAATAATCTATGCATTGTAAGACTTATGTAAGCTTACTATACTACTACCATTATCGGTGATTTGTGATACAATCTCTCTTGTCATTCCATTGTGTGCAGTAGAACTAAAATATATAAATAGGTACATATGTTCATGATTTATATCTTATATTGGTTGCTTAATTACTTTTCAAGATGAACTTGGGTGTAAATGAATTCTTATGTCCAAAAAGGATAGTTTTCCTTCAAGAGTACCTACTTAATTGTAGCATCTAGCCTGAAATTCTGCTAAAGTAAACAGAGGTAACTTGCGTAAAGCATTTATTTCAATGAAACCAGGCACTTTTAAATTGTCAAGGAGTCGGTCAACCAGAAATATGAAGCGAGCTCATTCCAAAGCGTAGTAGGTAGTTAGGTACCTATGGAGAAGAACGGACAGAAAACTCTATGGACACTCTTTCAAATTATATTGTTACAAAATGTTGATATAATATGAGAACAAAATTCGGCCAGTCGAACATTATTCATATCCATCAATTACTGACCATAGATCCAGGCATGGACCAATATAATATGTAGGTATACATATAACATTATCAATATACATCAATATTTACATCGAGCTATGAAGGTAAATTGCTACAGGCAACATCAACGAACTCCATTTTGATATTGGCTTTAAGGCTCCTTCAAACAGGCGCGACACGCGATAAAATCTCGCGTCACGCCTGTTTGCAGGAGCCTGTAGGGATAAAGAAGAGTAAAAGGGATAACTAATGATATTTTACCTACGGTGTCCATTTGTATTTTTCAAACCAATAATTGTGTTCAACAAGATAATAGCTATTCTGTATTGCAGTCAATAAGAAATTCCTTGCAGGCTTGATTTTAGTTAATAACTTTAATGTAGGTTGATACCGATCTATTAAGTAGGCTTACGTTGAAATATTTGACAAGATTATGTAGAAAAGAGACAAATAAAATCAAGTCTTTAGAAAATACAAGACTTTTTAGATAGCAGCCTGAAAAGCTTCGATACAAAAGAGCTAATATCAAAGAACATTACGTTCAATATGTTCACAACTATGACAAATAGAAAAAACTGGCAAAGTGCGAGTCGGACTCGCACACGAAGGGTTCCGTACCACAAGGCAAAAACGCCGAAAACAACACGTTTGTTGTATGGGAGTCCCTCTTAAATATTTATTTTATTCTGTTTTTAGTATTTGTTGTTATAGCGGCAACAGAAATCATCTGTGAAAATTTCAATTATGTAGCTATCACGGTTCATGAGATACAGCCTGGTGACAGACAGACAGACACACGGACAGTGTAGTCTTAGTAATGGTCCCGTTTTTACCGTTTGGGTACGGAACCCTAAAAAAGATCTGACAGGTCTGAGTAAACATGCCATCGAGACTATCTTTTGTCTGAATTTTTCGGAAAAAATAGAAGTCTAGCCGTATTTTCTTCAACTTTGTGAGTATATAAGTTTTATTTTATAACATACTAGCTGCACCCCGCGGTTTCACCCGCATAAGTCTCGATTCCGTGGGAATATCGAGATAAAAGTATCCTATGTCGGATGTCCCAGACCAGGTTATAGTTTACCCATGTGCCCATCCAAATCTGTTAAGCCGTTTTAGTTTGAAAGCGTAACAAACAAACAGAAAAAATCAAATCTTTTCTCTTGATAATATTAGTTTAGATAATGTAGTTTATTTACCCTAATCGCGACGTAAGCTAACTCCTTATCCATTAAGCTGTCAGACCTTTAACACCATTACTGAGTAACAAAGAGATGCTCTGAATCTGTGTACAACAAAGAACACGTGTACGCGAATGACCGGGAGCGTTGACTTGATGCTTTTATTTCTAGAACGAAGTTTCTGAAAACAAAAGTGTTATTGTTACTGCAAATGTTGAATAGTATTGATGTTTGGTACTTAATCACGTCACTTCGCTGCATGCAGGAATTTTGTTTATTCGTCCAAGATTGGAGTTAGGTTGCGAGAATGTATCCCGCAGGCTTATTACATAAAAAAGAGCAATCAGCAAATATCGCGCAGTCATTGCGCGGTCAATCGCTTAAAGGCTCGTACACACAGGCGCGACGCGACACGCGACACAAAGGCACCGCAAGTCGCACGACGAGCGGTGCCTTTGTGTCGCGCGCGATTCGCGTCGCGCGTCGCGCCTTTTTGCAGGAGCCGTAACGCTAAAAAAATCGGTATTATCTAAAAATCTTTCGGTGATCGCTCGCCAATTGTTACTATGCACTTATCGCCACGACACTAGCGCCAAAATCACTATGGAGCAAACTTCGGAACTAAACTCAATTATCAAATGAAGAATGTTATAAGTTTTGTTACGAATAAAACTTAAAAACCACTTAAACCCTCTTAAAATTTACCAAAAATAGCTTAGCGCCGGTTACAAGATGCATAAGTGGGTGAAAACAGTGTTAACTTGGACTCGAAGCGATATTCGGCTGCCGGATGTGACGGACTACAGTCGGTTCTGGGGGTCTACTCCCTACGTCCGTCAAAGCCCGTCCGACAGTAGTCCGATACGTCGGAATGAACCCTACTCCCTATAGATTTCGGATTCATCAGTTTCAAACGGAATCATAGACAATATTCGTGAACGAAAGACGCATGGCGATAGAGTTGCGCTATTTTACCGGTCGAATACCGTTTTATTCATTTTGTAGTTTTCTAGCTTATTAAAAAAAAATTAATACTTTATTCGTTAGAAAATGACCACATTTTTAAAAATATTCCTTATTTATCCTTTTTTATACTTTTTAGGTTTCAAAAAACGAAGGACTTTCCACTCAGTCAAATCTGTTATAGTCAACTAGTAGTTTCACTTGGAATGGTTCTAGTGTTATTCTAACAAACTATAGCATCGTTACGGTTTTAGGAAGAAATAAGACCGCTGAGAGATGGCTCATGAAGATTTGCAATGCAGACTCTCATTCTTGCGAATGTTCCAAATTATGCAAACGACTATGGGTATGACATTAATAATAATGTAGGTACATTTATTATGTTGGCGTTTGACCAGAATAATATCTTCCTCAATAATATTACGTTAGTTTCAATCGCCATTCCTAGTCTTCGTCCATTATCACGGTTCAAATAACGAATATTTTTTGGTCGCAAAATAATGAAAGAAGGCAGTGAGGTCGTACGAGTGTTTTTTAACTCACGCCAAAAAATAACAAAATGGGGAGACCCAAAAAAAGATAATTGGGAAATTCCAGGAAACGGAGACGATTAGCCAATACGTTTTTTACAAATTACAAGAGCGTTCGAGCGTAACAAGCCTGAAAGAAAATGCGGCCGATTATGTAATATATGGGTTCACGCTTGACTAGTAGGTAGTCGTGGGTACATATGGTTGTCAAGCCATAATGACTTGTGAAATCTATATATTATTTTGGTATAAGAACTTCAAACGTACAGTTAAACGCCGAACTCATCTAGTTTAAAAAAATATGATTGATGTGTATAAGCGTTTGTACAAACCTATTTACAGAAATAAATCAATTACCATTTTAAGTTTTCAAGTGATTGTACTGTATACTTAATTCATCCGTTACGTTTATTCCGTTTATCCACCCCAAAAAATCCAGCCTAAGAAGGATAAGCGGAAACGCATATACGAGAATCCGAAGCCTTTAAATTCTGTTTAACCAACTAGGCCTAGGGTGGATTCTTGGACATGCGTTTCCACGTGTCCTTAGGGTGGATTTTTTGGGGTAGATAAACGGAATAACCCATTCCTTATCGGAGACTAGGTTCCTTAATTCATACATAACAACCATCGCTCACAGTCAAATGGGCCTTATAAAAAGGCTAAAACTCACCCAAGGGGCAATGGAGAGGGCTATGCTTGGTGTTTCCCTGCGTGATCGAATCAGGAATGAGGAGATCCGCAGGAGAATCAAGGTAATCGACATAGCCCGAAGAATTGCCAAACATAAGTGGCAGTGGGCAGGGCACATTACTCGCAGAACAGATGGCCGATGGGGCCGAAAGGTTCTGGAGTGGCGACCGCGTACCGGAAGACGTAGCGTTGGAAGGCCTCCCACAAGGTGGTCCGACGACCTTGTGAAGGCCGCAGGAACCCGTTGGATGCGAAAAGTACAGAACCGGTCGAAGTGGAGGTGCTTGGGGGAGGCCTATGTCCAGCAGTGGACGTCTTTTGGCTGAAATAATGATGATGATACATAATAATGCTGTAACCACGTCCATATATATGCATCTATTATGGTCTCATTAGTAGAGGCTTAATTGGTTTGAGTAAAGTGGTCTGAGCATGAGATCCTGGGTTCGATTTCCAGATCGGGCAGTATTGTTGGGTTTTTCCATCATTCATTTCTCAGCCTGGAGTCTGATTTGTGCTCGGTTGATGGCAATAGGGTCGCCCCTATTACGAAAAACATTGTACTGTAAGGTTCAGCTCTGCTTAACCCTTCGGGGATTGCAGGCGTGATAGTGTCTATATATGTCGTAGATGTTTAAAGCTAGATTAAACTACTCACTGCTACGCCGCATATTGGCTACGAACGCCTACGCGCCTACGCCGTCGACCGCTACAGGTCGCTACAAGCCAGCACGTGTCCAGTAAAAGTGCTTATTTATAGACAACAGAATCAAACACTGAATGAATGTCTTTACCCTGTGTTCTAACCAAAAGTGACAGTTGCGGGAATACGTGCTTTCGATTAGTGACCGTTTACATGAATTATGACATTCAAACGCAAATTGATTAATTGCGCGAGTACGTCATCCATACTAATAAATAATAATATATATATTCGAAACTAACTCTGTCTCTATGTTGTATATAAAATATATTACCTTTTCACGCCTAAACCACTGAACGGATTTCGATAAAACAAGGAGATAGATGGCATCCTGGGGAAGGACATAGGCTACTATTTGTCCCGGCAGCGCGTCCCCGTAGAATAATTTCCGGCATCCACACGGGCGAAGCCGCGGGCTGAAGCTAGTATTCATAATATAAACGACTGCGACGATCGCGTACTCTCACGACAATCGCTTTCGTCTAGGACTTCAAAATTAAAAGTTTCCTAGTTATAATTATGTACCTCAAGTTTGTTTTAGCGATTAAATATAGAGAAAACATAGCAATTTATTCCTAACAATGACAGCTCCCCAAATTAAAGATGCTATTTTAGAATCTTCAAACAAAATTTATCACTAAGTAATCTTTCTTTTTCATTTCGCCGAGATTGATGTCCGGGAAATACGAGAAGAATTTATCGTATCAACTTTGTCGGTGTAACGATGGGAAAATTTTAATCGGTACTGCCAAATTAATGACTTCGTTACAAAATTACTTTGAAATAATATTATGTAACGGGCGTAATTTTAGCTCACTCTGCATCCGCTGGGATGTATTAATTTTGGTAAAAGCGATTTACGGCTAATTATTTCGATCGAATTATGTGTGACAAGTTTTACTCGAAATAATATAATAACTAATGTAACGAAGTACCTAAGTTAGGAACATAAGGACCTGTCGACTTTTTAGACGTCAACTTAACGCAGGTAGCGCAACTACAACAACATAACAAACAACAACAACAACTTGTCACTAACGAGACTGATAGCAGCATACATAGACAAACAGACTAGATATCTTTAAACGTGCTACGAATCAGTATCCATAGCTAACCTGCTTACGGGTCGGCAGACATCAAGACAATTGCCATCCCCGTGACTCCAACTATTGGCTTCCTGTTTGAGAGCTAGCTATATTTAGCAACGATTATACGCTCTAGATAGAAAACTACGCCCCATTTACAGTTAACGTCATCCACGAGGACGCGACCCACTCTTCTTCCTAATCGCAAGTGGTTATCGCTCGCGTACTTGCACATGCTTAATATTTTGATTTGTTTATAGTTTATTCGTAATAAGCTTTTGCCCGCGGCTGCGCCCGCGCGGAATACGAAAAATAGCTCATGGAAACGTACTACCGGGATTAAAAGTACCCTATGTGTTAACATAGGTTATAAACTATCTAGAAAAAAGTAGTTTTATTATATGTATTTAAAAAAAAAATACCAGACGAAAAGCTTTTCGTGACCGTCTTTGTAACCGCTTAGTTTTTCAAAACTACGTAACGCATTTTTATACGGATTTCATTATTTAGAGATTTTATTCGGGAAGGTTAATATCTGTAATATATTATTATTTAACTATAATATGGCACATAAATCTCGATGTATTGATTCGCCATTGCACCCGTGCGAAGCAGGGCGGTATTTAATAAATATTGAGAGAAGAGTCGAGCTCTCATTTGCATCCGTAATTAAATTGAAAACTTTCGATCCGCAGCAATTTTAATGTAAAATTTACTTGAAATTTTCTGCAGCTTAAGCTGAATGGCAGCTGGGAATGGCAAAAAGAGTTAAAAGTTTTACACTAAGCAATTAACAAAATAGACCAAAAGTTTTTATAATAAAAACTAAACTTATAAGCTGCCTTTCTTTTTGCTGGACACATTCTACTGCTCCTGCCAGAAACACTGTACGTGCAGTCTTAAAAGAGACAACAGGTCGTAACCCTGATAGGAATTGTGCGTGAGATTTGACCATAAAGATGAACAAGCATCTTTAGCCAAAGCATCAACACACTCGTTACCTTTAATGCCACATTGGCTAGGTATCTAAACTGACTGAACATCCTTTTGATTACTAGCGCAGGAATAAAGAGTATTTAGTTTTTAAAATAAGGGAGCTGTGCAATTTAATTTTAAAAAGACTTTGGACTAAAGCAAATTGACTATCAACTTAAATTGCCTGTGTATTAAAATCACAATTGTCATTTATTGACAGCTGTAACACGTTTAATTGACTTAGGGTGTCAATTTGCTTAACAATTAATAACCTCAGCGTATGAGTACAGTCAGCTGTATTGACCTAGGTGAAAATCCCGTCATCAAAACTTCAATTTGTGATTCTCAGACTATTGCCCCGTAGCTTCGTTGGTATAAATCATGTCTGATCCCTTTTGGTTTACCCGCCGCTTGGTAGCGGTAAACCGGACGCGGGCGTAGTGAGGGTTCCTAAGCTACTGAATATTTTAAGAATTATTGTTGGTGCTTATCTTGTGTTAATTATTGGCCATTGCATTGGCTTTTAGTAATTATTTTAAAATTCTAGTAACGCCTCGAAGCTACGCTGAAGTGCTTTTGTAAGAAGTTTAAGTAGCTAGATACGATATGTAAGGTAGGTATGACAGTCACACAAAAAAGACTATTATAAGGAGAAATAGGGATGTCAAAATATTTTGCAAAATGGGGCTTGGCAGCCTTGAATGGTTTAGGTACACAAAGAAGAAATGGAGAGAATTCCAAATTAGATTTGCCCTACTTCTCCATATTGGCTACACCGAGATTCCGTGATCTAAACTCCAGCCAGATTTAATGAGATTCAAACCGTACGCTTGTCACGAACCTTCATTATAATTGGAATTTGTGCTATTTGTCTACTACATTCTTCAAGAAATTATCTTTATGAAAACATTTTATAACAACGAAGAAATAGTTACGCTAAAAGACAGTATTTTGATACTGACTTCTTGTAGATTTTAAATAGATTCAGGTATTTTTTTTTTAGTGTGTCTTATGTTGGATAGGACGTTGTTTAGACTCATTCATAATTGTAAATTTTACTAAGCATTGATATTCCGTAGTAAAAATACAGATTTTACTGTGGATAAAACCACAGCGTTAACATTTTGATATTTTCTCGGAATTAGGATAAAGCAGTGTTCGTGGCTGACGTCATCACGTCAACACCGGCTGTCGCTGAAAACCAGCGCTGGGGCTCTGTCTCTTATAGGGTCTTAGCATTATGCTGAGCGATGGCCGTTTTGCGTAGATGTGACGCATACTTTCTCCCAAATTGTTATTTTGTTTGTATTTTTTATTTTTATTCGTCATTTTTGCCGCAAATAAACGTATTTTCTTTCATTCTTTTCGTGAGTAGATTTCATTGGGGCATTTTCTTAATGTTATTTTTAACAGGTAGGTACCGATTTAAATTGATTTTAAAAGGTCAAATAGCCTTCCATATAATTTATTCAGCTGTTTGACCTTTCATTAACTGTGTTTTTAAGATAGGTTAGCGCATTATATTGTTATTCTATTTTGCACGGAAAACCCTTTCATAATTATATCTACCCTTTACAATAACAAATTGCCGTTGCACGTGATTATCTTTTAAATATTTTTTAAGGTTCCGTACCCAAGGGGTGTCAACGAGACCCTATTACTAAGGATCCGCTGTCCATCCGTCCGTATGTCACAGAGCTGTATCTTTTGAGCCATAATAGGTAAACACTTGAAAGTACCTAAAGGTTGTCCGCTAAAGTCAACCTTATGTAGTGCAGGCTGGCTATAATTTAGCGCGGGTTCCATTCGAACAGTCCAGCAAATTTTAAATATTTTATTAGTTTTTTTTTTTGTTTAGGAAAAAGGTGCTAGTGTAATCGGCAATATGTAAAGACGTTCAGTCAAAATAATCGTGAAAAAATCGTAACGTTAAGTTTGATTTCTTAGAAGCTAGGGCTCATCAGCCCTTCACAGTAGGTACTACTATGGCCGCTATATCATACAAGAAATGTGTTTTTAAATTTGTATACGTAGTGTTAAATATTGTACGGGGTGCTGAACCCTACATGTGCGAGTACGACTCACACTTTGCCGCTTTTTTCAATGATGCAGCAAATGATTCATTTGTATACCAGTTTCCAAGGATCACAATCAATTAAAGAATCCTATCGGGGGGTACAATAGGCGGTTTTATCGCAATCAGTAGTCTCATTCAGAAAACATTTTACAGATCTTTTTATAATTTTCATGTTTTAGGTTTCACATTTTTATAAATGAAGGCTTATTTTTAAGACTCAATCTACTTTCATTCAAAATTTTTGCTTTTTTGCATAATTCCACCTTAACGCGGTACTTGGCTAAATAAGAGACAACGCTAAAAGGACTAACTTAAATAAACAAAGGCTTGGCTGGTCACTTTACATTTATATTCTTCGCAAATTCTTTTCAGAGGAACATTTTGTATAGATCCACAGAAAATCTCCTTTCTCGTTTCTCGTAAAACTTAACCAAGTTGAGAAACGTACTTGAAGCGCTGAAAGAGCATATTTATACATATCCGTGCGCAATTCACGACTACGAGTATGGAGTGCGTGCGTATGGAGTGTTACGTCAATAAAAAGTTGAGATCGAGGGCTTTCGACTTAAGATTCCACTTTCAAATTCAACTTCCACCCCGAGAAGCAACGAACAAGATTCTTTCTTGCATTCGTATTTCTTTATTTATTACTTTTTCATAACTCCTCAGAGGCCCTCAAGGTTTCGTCAACAGATTGTGAAAGATTGTTATGTCGAAAGGTAGGTCGTAGATGGCACTCGAACTGCGAACGGTTCAATGAAACTGCGTTCACAGCTTGTACGAAAGCCACGTCGAAGCTTTAGACCTTTTATAAGTGCCTTTTAAGTGCTCGTTTATTAATGTCTCCTTTTGTATCGTTCTACGTGAAGTGTTGCGTGTACATGCGGAATATTATGCACCTCATTAGTGTCCAGTGTTTTGTTCGGGATTTTGTTATATTAAAATTACCTTTTTTGCTACACAAAAATGCTGAACTGAATTTCCGATTTATCTCATCCCAATAAATGTGATATTTAATTGGTAGATATCCTCTTATATTTACATATACATTTCCATATTACAAAGCGTATGATTTATAAGGTAACTTTACAGTGGAAACTGTTGGCCACTCGTGCCGCGTTGACTTCATTTTATTCCTGACCTGGGAATAGAGAAAACATAAAGAGAATTTCCTGCTGATAGTATTTATAATCGTAAACTCAAATCAAAAAAGTTTTCCGTGCACTTTAAACAGCTCGTTTTGAATCCCACTCTACCATGTGAACATAAAATTAGAAAATTTTTGAATGATCGATCGTAAAATTAAACTATAGGTAAAATATGAATTTTAGTTCAGTAGCAAAGATTTTGTAAAGGGGGTTTTTATCAGCACCCTTTTGTAAAGATGGTACTTAAGTTTATGAATTTTATGCAGTTTTTCCATGAAAATATTTCACCACTGGCAACTATGACCCACAGCAGTGGAAATATTATAGGCTGATTTTGCTAAGCCTATGTCACCAAACCCGCGGCGACCCGTAGCCAAATAAATATAAACAAGGATAACTTCCAAGCTTTACTTAGTCAAGTTGTATAGCATTAGAGGTATTTTGTAAATATTTAAATATATCTAGCTGTTTGGCTCTGTATTATTAGTATTCGTAGCAAGTGTCCATGAATTTTCATTTGATAAGATTAAATTCTTTGATTTCATGTGTTTCAAAGCTCACGGCAGACTGACTAGTCCAGCGCTACTCAATCTCAATTAAATTTAACTTAACTGTTAATTCCAGTTGCGAGACTTCTCTTTTAAAATAAATGTGTATTATAGAGACAGACAGAAAAAAAATTCGTCTGTTCGACAACGTAAATAACGCAACGAACGTTGTTGGACCGTCAAAATTAAAGATAGGTATCGCTATTACTATTACGCAATTAGTGTTCTATGTTATGGGTTTGGTTTCCGCACTTAGTCACTCAAATGGGCCATTGTGCGTGGGCCATGGCGACCGTCGGTGGTTATGCCAACCAACCCACCTCCCTTCAGAAGCTGATCAAGCCTCCTGGTCTATTAAGAACATCTGTGTACAATCTGGGTGTCCCGAGGGTTTCTGTCTTAATCTAGGTGACGCCTGACTCAAAGGCACGTGCGCAACGATTTCATCAGCCTCCATGCAAGCCACGCACAGGGGACTGTCCGTTATGCCTATTGTGTGGAAGTATTTATTCGCAATTAGTGTTTCTTTAATTCTGGGAAAACTGAAGAAATTCGTGGCACATAGCCGATTTTTTCCATGGTTAGGTACTATTATTATTTTCAGTCATTTGTTCATCTTCGCGTCAGCCATAGGCTAGGCAAGGGCGAGCAGCATTTGCTGAGATTTTTTTGGTATGATCTTATAAGAGCAGAAATGTACAGACAGAGAAGGCAATGTAAATAAAAACAAAATCAATTTTTTGCAAATAAGTTAGGTTTGAAGTTGATTCACTTATGAATTAATGGTACCTCTTAATACGACGTAACACAAATTTGAAGGACGTAATTTATATTGTTAAAATCTGGAACACCGAAGCCTGACTTTAACTCTGACCCTGTAAAAAAGATTTCCATGCTTTTTCTGTTAATAAACCGCCATGGATTACAGAACTAACCCTACTAAGACACAGACAATCCCTTCATCCGAGATAAACCCTAACATAGACAAACAATTATCCTACATATACATATGTATGTACCTGTACACACTTCATTTTGTCCTGCCCATGCTTCGAACCGTCACACGGGTGCAATCTACTGATGTGGCGCCATGACAAGACATCGAGATTTCCCTGCTATATTTAAGTTACTTGTATACAAAAAGTTTTATAAATAAATTGTCTAAATTATGGTAATCATCATCATCATTTCAGCCGGAAGACGTCCACTGCTGGACATAGGCCTCCCCCAAGCGCCTCCAGTTCGACCGGTTCTGTACTTCCCGCATCCAGCGGATTCCTGCGGCTTTCACAAGGTCATCGGTTCTCCTTGTGGGACGCCTTCCAACGCCACATCTTTCGGTACGCGGTCGCGGTCGGTGTCATATCCTGTCATGCCCACTGCCATTCTCATCATTTACGAGTATTCGCGCAATAAAATCCTTTGGCTTATTTTTTCTTCTTTACCATAGGTATTTTAAATTTCATGGAGTTCAATAAAACATTTTTAATGAGCGATTGAATATGTATTTAATCTACTACATATTTAATCAAGTTAAAACAACATTGCAAATGTTACGGCGCAAATAAATAGGCTATGTTGCTACGCAACAAGCTCGGCGTAGCGGATTCGTAGCGGTCTCGTAGAGCCGGGCAGTGACCATTTGTTATCTCCCGTTGCGAAGTGCCCGGTCTAGACTTTCACATTGAGTACCCACCAGACATAAATGTCACCAGCCTTACAAAATAGCACAGATTTCTTTATTTGAAGAGCAAAAATACTTGATTACTTAAATATTTCCAAAGATACGAATCCAGCCAACTGAAGGCAAAGCTGCAAATTAAATGAAGTCCAAAACATTCTAGTATCTACTCGGTACACTGATTTCTCAATTCCTTTAAGAATATGGAGGACTTTGTGGTTCATTGAATAGTCGAAATATTCTAAATCTGGCAGAATTTCGAAATATTTGGTACAAATTTAATTTATGTAGGTAGATATCGGTATCTACCTAGTACCTACACACATCAAAAGTGTCTAGGGATCAAGTATATTTTTATCTACCTACACACATCAAAAGTGTCTAGGGATCAAGTATTTTTAAAAACATCACACACAACATCATTGTCCCGAGATAATGATGTTGTGTGTGATGTTTTTTCTATGTTTTTGTTGAAAACACATTGAATATAGGGCTTTAAATGCATTTGACTATGCCTATTAATATCGATACTCAAGTTTTAGTAAGAAACTAAATATTTTAGAAATGAATATGCATACGATTAATAAAGAGCACACGCCATAACAAACGTCGTTTTCACCTAATATACATCAGATAGGTACACGTTAGGGCTTATCTACATTCAAGGGATTACCATAAAAAGTAATAACATATACATACACATATAATAACGTAGCAGGTGGCGTTCTTTAGTTGCTGCCTCCCCCATAGGAAGCCAGAAACCACTTGCATACGATCCGTAAATACTCCATTATAACATATTTTCCGAATTGAAATACATTTGACTCCTTCTAACGGAGGTAGAGGAAGAATTGCTTCCCCGTTTCCAAGCAACTTCCTACTTATTGAATACTAAATTGATTGGGCATACTTCAGTTACCTATTCATTTCTTTTCCGTTAAGGTTGGTTAACCGAAACGGAAAAATGAAACGCAATTTAATTTGATTTAATTTATAAATTCGTTTTATCATCGAAGCGCGTCGATTTCAATTTCGTACACGACGTTGATTTAGTTTGATTTTATATGTGGTTCTGAGGACAGAATAACCTTTTTTATGTATCTTAAGGCACGTATCCGAGTAGTTTGCATAAATAGACTGTAGCATCTTTTAATGCGCATGAATATTAACGTATAGCGCAAAATGAAACATGATTATTTTAGGTACCAATATTGAATTAAAATTCCGGTAGAGGCTACATTACGTAACGACAACATTCGTACGCGCAACGATGAGAGGTAAACCATACTACGTGTATTTAACATAGCCAAACCAGACGACCAACGGCCATACGTTACCTGAAAGAGTTCCATTGATAAAAATAGACTTTACAAAAAGTTTAGACGAGAATTGATTGTGAGGTCTTGAGGTGGACAGCGCCGTCGTCGGCTGAGTAAGTGCCGCTTAATAAAGTGCAGCCTGCGGGTCAGAGGAGTAATGACCGCACTGCCCGTGTCTCCGCTGAAGGATACCTTTTATATTACAGGTTCACTCACCTGTCAACACTGACACAAATACGTGCTCATTTCGAACAAACTAAAAAAAGGAGCAACGAAATTAATTACCAACGAAATACTTGTAAAACTGGCACAATTAACCTAATTTGACTGGTTCTACTTGTGGAATAAGATTAATTAGCTAAAAAATAAGCTGAATTAAAATGAAACGCTTTACTACATTTTGAATTGTTATTTATACTTTACAGTAACACCTAATGAAGTCGTAAATAATACAGAATTACAATAATACATCACTTTTGGGTGAAACATAAAATTTGTTTCAGAATAAATGAGAAGCGTTCTTACCTCCGTAGTCTATCTCCGCAGTACTTTGTGTAAATGTGGATTGCTGTCAGCCATTTGTTAACATCATGTAACACGGTACCGGGTAGACATAACGAATCTTAAAATTATAATATTGAAATGGGTAAACATAAAAAAAAAAAAAAAAACACTGGCACTCCGGTAGTGCCGACAGAAGTGAAAACTTGAACAATTACGAGTGTATTTTGTGAATCGTCTTATAAACAAAACACGCGTGTTAAGGTGTGTTCCTTATTTTATAGGGTTTTTTGCAAATCAGGTATGATGACCAAAGTGACTGGTTTATTCTTCTCGTGAAAGGAATTTATTCAGATTTGCTCGTCGTCAGTTATATATCCGTGGTTCAGCGCCATCTCGTCGTTGTTGGATGAACTACGTAGTTAGTACGCGAGGCCTACGTAGTTAGTACGCGAGGCCCTCGTAGTTCTTCCCGATGTGCATAGATGGCGCTGTCCTCAACAACGCGCTCGTCGTTGTTGGATGAACTACGTAGTTAGTACGCGAGGCCCTCGTAGTTCTTCCCGATGTGCATAGATGGCGCTGTCTTACGTTTTACGTCTTACGAATTTTCGATCAGGGTCACGTGACCTGACGCGAATTTAGAAGTTTTTACCCATTCCAAAAAAGTACACAGCGCCGCTAAAGAAGTTTTCACTTCAAAAAATGCGCTCCATGAAGAGAAGTGTTTGCGAGTAATGAATACATAGAAAATTATGTTGTTCTGCGTTTATTTATAAAATTATAAAAAAATATTTTGTATAATTGCCTCGTTGGTCTGGTCAAGCGCTACCGCTGAGCATGACGTCCTGGGTTCCATTCCCGGTTCGGGCGAAGTGGTATTGGGTTTTTCCGTATGGAACTTCTCAGTAGCAGTCCGGAGTCTGAATCTGCCCGGTTGATGGCAATAGACCCCTTATTACATGGGACTTAAACATAATTGGCGAAATGTGGATGTACCTACAGACGCCAGCACATCAAGCTACTACAATCTGTCAAATTTCTTTAATAGATTTTCAACTTTATCGCTAAAGCATAAGGTTCAAAGTTGATTGGGAAAATTTGACAGTTTCGGGTAGGTTGATGTGCTGGCATCTGTACTATGGGTATAGATACACCTGTATAACCCTTCAGGGAACACAGGCGTGAAGTTATGTGTGTTATTTTGTATTTTCCATATGGAAATTGAAAGTTCGAATATATGATGCCGAATGCGGCATCAAATTGGCGGGATATACCGCAAGCAAACAACTCACAAGATTAATGCAGGGACTTTGGGAGCATATTACTAACGAACAGTACATACACTATTGGTTTAGCAATCAGCCGAATTGCAAAATGAATCGATTGAGCCACACCGAAGTGCAGAGGAAGCGCCTGATCCAATAACTAGTTCATGGCTTTAAAATTCTATGTTTATTTGGAATTGTTTTATGTAGTTAGTGCTTGGTATTAGAGTGGGTTGGTATTATATCATACCTTTTGGTCAGGTCCACTTAAGACGCGCCCCTCGTTTCATTATATCCGCCCTCAAAAGTGCTAGTTTACCTATGGTTTTTAAACTAAGGGTAAAAACGGTCAAGCGCCGAGAAAATTTATTATAATGGCATAAGTCCGTCAAAACTGGAAGGAGGACACGCGGGCTCGTTAAAGATGGAAGTAGTGGAGGGAGGGATTTGCCCAGGAGTGGGACAGAGCAGGTTGGTTATAAAAAATAATTACTTGATTTGTGACTCAAAAACTCAACCCAGAATTTATTGATGTAGGTAGCTTTTTGCTGTCACCTATATTTTCACAAAAAAAAAACGACTGCGAAAAACATGGAACCCCATTCATTTTAATTGGTACACGGCCCACGGAAGATGAAAATAAAGTAACATTTTTAGTGGTTTTGACCCTGAGTACCTACGTATAGTATTTGCTTTACTGTTTTGTTTAAAAGATCGTTGCTAAAATACCGAGTACTTACATTAATTCGATTCTCTTATGACTTGTTCGACCCTTTTCCTCATGCAAAGTCACTCATGGCTTCTTAAGTTTCTGATCAATTATACAAAACTAAATTGTATCATAAAAAGGATTTATTCTTAAAACAGAACGAATCGTATTCGTTTATGGTAAAACCTATCGAATGTATTAGAGGGCAAGAGGGCTTATTATGCAGCGTGTCAGGTCAGTAAAGTGAAAATAAATTATTGCTACATTTGACTGTGGCAAAAAAAAACGGTTAGTAAATCTCCAAGTAAAATCCATATGAAGTCTTTGAATCATGCTATGTAGCACAAAAACGAAAAAACAGTGACAACGTAATACACATTGTATTACGTTGTCACTTTTTTTGTTTTTGTTCGAATTTTGGATCGTTTCTATCAAAATCCATAATATACGAGTAGGTATGGATTCGAATGTGTTGAGAATATTAGGGTCATTCCAATAATAGGCGAGTCTACTCTTGTAAAGTTATATAGGGTGTTTGGAAGCTGGATATAAAGCCTTAAGGGGGTGATAGTTGGCACCAATACATGTCTCAGACGAAGTATATTTTTTTCGCAGTTAAAGTTGGTATGTTATTTCTAACTAAAAGTTTGCAGTTGTGACACGCACAGTGTGCGCGTTTACAAAATGCATTCTATCCTTATTCTGCACATTTCCCAACGTGCATGAGAAATCGACAGTTATGCCAAAATTGATCAAAGTTTTATTCAACTGTTGGAATTTCTTGCCCATTCTTCTGTATACGTCAATTACCTTTTAGAAGGGGCGACTAGAATAAATTCTATTGTATAGTATCTTTGACGTTCTAAAGTGCCTTAAACTAGGCATGTGCCTATTTGAAATAAATGCTTTGACATTGGGCTAAGGGGCTTGAGGGTTAAGCTACGCTTGCCGTGGATGGGTGACCATCTTCACATACCAAGACCCCTCCGTGCTTTGGAAAGCATGTTAAGCTGTTGGCCCCGGCTGTCATTCGTGGATCTTTGACAGTCGTTACGGGTCAGTAGCCCGAAACTCTGACAATCAGCCTTACCAAGGGGTATCGTATTACCCAGTAGCTGGGTTGTGGAGGTCAGATAGGCAGTCGCTCCATATAAAATACTGGTGTTCAGATGCATCTGGTTAGATTGGAAACCGACACCAACATACTTGGGAAAAGGCTAGGCACATGATGACTTTGACATTCACCAAGTGTGAAAAATGTGAAGACTATTAATAAACCTATAATGACAAACGCAACTGTTGCAAAGATTTTCATAAAGTATTACAGTAGAAACTCGATTATCCGGCCCTCAGTTATACGGATTCGCGATTATCCGAACTATAAACTGCGACCAATTAAAAAAGGAGAAACCGGTCGTAAGTTATCTGATGAGTATGGTGTAGGTACATCCACGATAAGTGATATTAAGAAGAATGCCGATTCAATTTTGTTGTACACCTGCAAATTAGATAGTGAAGACGGGAGTAAACATCGGAAAATGATGAAGAAACCGAAAAACGAACTTTTAGAAGACGCTTTGTATTGTTGGTTTTTACAAAAAAGATCAACTGGGCAACCGATATCTGGCCCTTTACTCTGTGAAAAAGCATTACAGTTAAATAAAAAATTAGGTGGTGATGAATCGTTTGTCGCAAGTAACGGATGGTTATACAGATCTAAATCTCGTCATGGAATTCGTGAATTGGAAATACAAGGTGAAAAAATGTCAGCTAATATGTAGATGCAGCAAACTCTTTTAAAGATGATTTTAAGAAGAAATTGGATGAAAATAACTATGACTTGGATTTTGTTTATAATGCTGATGAAACCGGATTTAATAAACCTTCAAAATCTTGTTAAAATATTACTATTATGTATTAAACTTATTTCACAAAACCCGCTTTTCTTCATACATTCGATTATCCGGACTTTCGATTATCCGAATCCCTAACGACAACAATTAGTCCGGTTAATCGAGTTTCCACTGTATTTCTAAACGCATGCGAAGCCACATAATTATGGATGAACGGTCATTTACGACAATGCATACCAAGCCATAAA
This sequence comes from Luperina testacea, assembly GCA_927399505.1. Classification (NCBI taxonomy): domain Eukaryota; kingdom Metazoa; phylum Arthropoda; class Insecta; order Lepidoptera; family Noctuidae; genus Luperina; species Luperina testacea. The sequence goes on from OV656758.1 coordinate 13,166,335, forward strand.
TGGCGTTGTGCTGTAATTTCAACAATAACCTTTGTATTTTTTTCGATTTGTGTTTCTTATTTTAGCTCAATAAAACAACTAGTACAGAGTGGTGGCACAATGTTAACGGCCGCGACATACGAGTTGTAGGTCGTAGGTTCGAAACCAGATAGGCACTTTACTTCGTGTAAATTATTTCATCACCAAAGCTCTCAAATACTTCCAAATACTACTTTCAAATACTTATAATAAACTCGCAATACAAGCCCAAACTAACCACAACTATTTCAACCAGGCTCACGATTTATTCCTGTACGCAGTAAACATGGACTCGGGTTAACCTTTCACTTTAAACTGAGATAATAAAGTAGGAGCTCTGCCCCAAAACCTCGAAGTGGTAAAGCAAATAAAGATAAATTGTTTGTCGTGGTCGACGCCGAGGTAATGGGAAGTCTAGCCGGTAGTATAATTATAAACTTTATTCAAAGTTTCAAAGCACTAAGATCGGAAACCTGGCCATTATCAGAGATTCAGTTTGAATATGGAAGTATTTTTAATTTTACTTCAATATTGTAGTTGGTAGTTTTTTTAGCCTAAGCCACATAAAAGTTTGCAGTGTTTGAAAGCACTCGTAACTATGTAAAACTAGAAGTTGTCCGGATTTGTGAGGTCAAACGGTAAAGCTGCAAGCGGTAAGCGAGTCTAACTCGCTCGGCTGTCTTATAATTTGCTTAATGTTGTCTCCTAAGAGAATTATAAGACAACACTAAGCAAGCCAAGTCGAAAGAAAGAAGAAAATACCTAAATAGGAAAGAAGAAACAAACTCTTTCGCTATGTTATATTAGTTATTCTGTGGCTATGTAATGATTTTTAAATTGAGATATGGAATTAGTGTAAAGGGCGGCGAATGTATTTTTTGCCCGGAGCGGCTAAATAGCTAGATCGGGCGCTGGTGGGGAAACGTGTCCGTTCAAGGTTTACTGAAAACGTACTCGATGAGGTTCCTTCCTCCCCATAGGCAATGGCCCACCTTCCATCCTGCGCCGCATTGATATAGGATGTTATGACTGCGTCAGTGAGCGGAGTTTGCGCAGCTGAATTTTGGGCCAAAAATATTTAAACTTTTTGCCATCGATACGCTAAGAAGTGTAAATGGGCAGCTAACAAAGGCACGATATTGGCGTAGGTCTTGCGCTCGATTTTTAATCGAACTGGTAATCTCGGCTAGATCTCAATGAATATTTGAATCTGAATGGTTTTATAGAGAAAAATTATGAATTGATCTGCCTTATCATCCTTTTTATTAATCCGTATTTTTAATTGGGCTTCTTTACATTCGTTTATTGTCTATTCCGCATGTAATCCTGACTTCTTGGAAGAGTCTATTTCCCAGTTACTATCCCTAAGTTTATTAATCTGACCTTCAGAAACCCTAGTATTTCTGATTCATAACACGGCAATCTTGAGCCACTTATTGGTCTTACACATTTCCTTTTAGAAATAAAATCCATCTAACACAACAGGTACAAGGAGCACAGTGAATGGATGTTAAACAGAGAATGGATTATACAGTACAGTACAGATAGTATTTCAATGGAAGAATATGCATTTCTAAAAAACGTATAATACCGCTTTAGACTGGTAGGTACCGTACTAATAATGTTCCACCCTGCTGGCTTTGAAAGGCGTGTAAACTTTGGTGTTTCGGTACAGGGCTCGTGAAATCCGTCCCTTGGCCCTCGTTTATCCTTTTCTCGAACCTTTTCAGCTAGCGGTCGGGTACTGTAAGATTAACATGAACATAAAAAATACGACGATAAAACCTTGTGCGATGATGACATCGAGAAAATCGGAGAATATTACGGAAATCTGACATCGTGTGTACATAAAGGATCCGATGTGTATTTCAACCAAATATTGTGGTTATAGCATATTGTGTACGGGTTGAGTATTTCCATACTTGCTGAATAGATACAACCGATGACTTGAGTTCGTTTTTCAAATTCTGAAGAACTGTTAAAATTCTGTAAAAAACTTAATTTTATTCATAAACAATTTTATTCTAGATTTCTAGCTAAAAGAATGGAAAGAACACCAAATTCTAAATGAGGAGAACAATGAAATCAATTAAAAAGCTACAGCGGTGACCAGGAAAATAGTGAAGTAGGTAGGTATTAAAATTCAGGGAAATTAATTGTTTACTAAAATTTATTGTTTATTAATTGTTTACTAACCAACAAATAACAATATCGTACATTTACCGTTGTATGAAATTGTCGTATTGTGTCAATTTGGTAAACAATTAATAATCCGGATGGAATACAGGAATATATACATAATTTGGAACTTCTCAACAACCAGTCAGCGTGCTCACAAAGTAAAACATCAACAAACATCGAATGGTTTGTTCTGGAGACTTCTGAACTTCAATATTGTCTTGTACTAAATATTTGCGTTCCTAACGAAGCGACGTCTTTATACCTTAAAAATTTAACTAATGATTGTGTTGTAATATACCCTCTTTGTAGCATGCATAGCGTAGCATGCATAGCATAGCATACATAACATAGCATGCATAGCATAGCATGCATAGCATAGCATGCTTGTTTTCTTGAGGAGCTTCTGTGATGAATTCGAGCTCCATCATCAGATCGTGGACCACACCTTGGGTCAACGTAGTTACTTTTCAAGTCAATCTAAATAGCCGAAACACCACGGGGCCATCTTGTCTAGCTGAAGAGTCCCTATGACGACCTTCCGTATACATCGTGAGGATCACACCTTGGACTATAGTTTTTGTCAAGACAAAACAAACGAGCCAAAACAGAAGAAGGCTAACTGGTTTATTTATGGAGTACCCGTAACCACCTTCCGGCTCCATCATCAGACCTTCGGTATCCAAGGTCACTTGGTGTAAAAGCACTTGTCAATACATATCTAATGAGCCCAAACATGATTGTGCTACCTTGTTTACTTGAGGAGTTCCTTTAGCCATTTTCTGAATTTATCATTAAGGCTCCTTCAAACAGGCGCGACACGCGATAAAATCGCGTGCGACACAATGGCACCGCAAGTCGCACAATGAGCGGTGCCTTTGTGTCGCGCGCGATTATATCGCGTGTCGCGCCTGTTTGTAGGAGCCTTTAGACGTTAGACACCAGTTAGTGTAATAACACTTATTAATACATATCCAATGAGTCCAAGTCACGATGGTGCTATCTTGTTTGATTGAATAGTTCCTATGGCTACCTTCCGTCATACCGTGAACACAACTTAATGTAATAGCACTTGGCAATACATAACCAATGAGTCCAAAAGTGATGGTCCTATCTTGCTCGATAAAAGCATTCCTATGGCCACCTTTTGGCTCCATCATCGGACCCTGAACACCACTTAGTGCCATAGCACTTGACAATACAAATACATTTTCAATGAGTCCAAACTTAATGTTCATATCTTATTTAGTTGATGAGTTCCTATAGCCATCTTCTGGCTCCATTATCAGACCAGCTTCATGGTATCGCGTATTGTTGCGTTGTCACCAAAGTTGTATAAGTATGCCAAGTTTCAGGTCAATCGGATGTCAGAAAGTGCTTGAAAAATGCATGACAAAGGGAGTAACTGGAAACACATACAAACGAAGCAAGTTTTTTAAAAAAAAGCTAATATAAAGCTAATAAAGCTTGTAAAAACAAGAAAAAACACCCACAACGGAATGTTTTTAAAATACCTCCCTATGTTTAAAGCCTCAAAGAGCTATTTTCCAATAAGTCAGCCCAATTTATTTTTCCAATTAACATTTTCAATTTGTAAAAAGCGAGGAAAGAGATGTACAAACGCCAGCACATCAAGTTACTACAATCTGTCAAATTTATTTAATAGATTTTCAACTTTATCGCTAAAGGATAAGGTTCAAAGTTGATTGGGGAAATTTGACAGTTTCGGGTAGCTTGATGTGCTGGCGTCTCTACCTATTATTCCTTCTGGCAATACCGTTATAGGTAATCATATTTATGATATTTCGGTTAAATAGGTTTACGTCGAAGCCTCATTGTGTAAAGAAGAATTTAACGAGATGTAAATTTTGTCTTTATGAGATATAATTTATTTGACTTGCTGTATCTTCAGAATATTCTAAACGAGAAGCTAGCTCTTTTGCAAAAAAATATAAACGAAAGTTCAGATTTATTTGTAGAAAACCTTGATGCCATAATTTATTTATTTATTTTATTATTCATGTCCACACAGTAAAATACATAGGGATATGACATAATTATAATTTGAGTACAATTGTATCATTTGGTATATAATATTTTCAGTGTCAAAATTAACTGAAGCAGACTGACTATAGGCCGACCGCTTCACTGAGACGTTGCCTGAGGTAGCAGCGCGGTGCGGGAGGGGTGTGGTGACGTAATGCGAGAGCTCAGTGATTCGTCAACTTGTGACAATCATCTAGAATCTATGCACATTCTCAAGTGTTTAACTGTTCATGCTAACAGTCGGTTCAATGTTTCAGATGGTGAATGAAATTCTATGCTGAATACCACCCAACTAGCAATTCACTTTATGAATGGCAATTATACGGGTCGTTCAAACAAGTATACTGAAAAAGAAAGCTTTTGGGCATACAGGGAGGTACAGTAGAGCGCACGTCAATGTTGACAAACGCAGTATAAAAAAAAAATTGTTAATAAAGAAGTCGTATTAGCTGCTTATCACGGACTTGTTGCACCTGTCCTAAGATATGGCATTGTATTTTGGGGAAATTCAGCCGATAAGGAATCTGTATTTATAGCTCAAAAGAAGTGCATTAGAGCAATCCCAAGTAGCACAAAATAGCTTTATAATCGATGGATAACAGAATTAGCATATTATTATAGCTTTATAAGAAGTCTACATATAGGCATTATAAACCACTATACAGCTCTTGTAATGCTAATTTGGGCCCCAAATTATACAGCCTTAAGTGTAAGAATGGCATTTTAGCAGCATTATATTGGTTGTCTACCGGAATGATAAACGCATTATAATGGGCTGTGAAAACAGGTTAAAGCAGTGCGCATATGTTAAATGCGGCACTTATACAGCTTGTACCATTACAAAGGCAAAATAAAAACATTTTCAAATATTATTTTTAATTTCTGTTATTATTAATAAATCTTGTGTAAAAAGAACATGGATACTTTCAACAAAAAAATATAAGTGCTACAAGGCAAGTAATTAAACTCTTGTTTTTGTTCTCTATGAGTGAATTAAGGTTGCGAGTATCAGTTTACTGTGAAAGTATGTATATATTTGAATCAAATATTTCATGCGCCTTCAAATTAAAGAGCTATATATTACAAAAATATTATAAAAATATGTGGAATTGTAAAAAAAATTATGCTCTTACGAAGAAATCTTTAGTTTTAGTCATTATGATACCTGTATTGTACCGGCCGGTCAATACCATAGGTTGAAGTCCTTTCTAAAGGACTATTTACCATAAAATTAAATTTTAAATATTATCGATACAAAAAGCAAAATGGCGTAAGCATAATTAAAAACTTTAACCATGCGGATGCCGGTATACGACTTATTGCTTGTTAAAATTCTTGTCATTATACGTTTGTATAGATAAAGGCTATATAATATTATGATGAAATGCTTTTAAAAAGCTGGCATTAAAACAGCACCAATGTACACCGTTAAACAGTTGTGACCCATGCGAAAGGTCGTTATAAAACATAGAGCAGTTTTAAAGAATTTTAAAATGCTTTTTAATAGCCTAAGCCGTAATTAATGCTTACATACGGCCTACACTTTTGTATAATGCTTACAGCTGTATTAGAAGCTGTATAGAGACATAAATTATGTCTAAAATAAAACCTTTAGCTGCACAAAAGATTGAAAAAGAGGATTATATAGCTTTAGGAACTACAAAGTTAATAAAATGCTGTTATACAGAAGCAAGACATTGCTAAAACCCTTCAAATTCTATAACGAAGCTAGAAGAAATTTTCTGGTCATCACTTTTTCCATTATATCAATTTTGTGTTACTTGGGTGTGTAATGTAGACAATACAACCAGCTGTCAACCCTACTTTAAAAGCTTAAAAATTCTGACACTGCCTTCGTTATACATATATGAACTTAATGTTTTTGTGAAATTGAATCCTGATTATTATAAGACTGCTTTTAAAAGCTACTATAGACAATTACGTGACAAAAAAAGATTAGAAATTTATATACCGTATGGAAAAACAGCACTAATTAATAAAAGTATTCTTTGTATGGCATCATTGATTTACAACAAGTTGCCTGATGATGTCAAAAAGTTACCTGTTCATCAATTCAAGTCGAAGCTGCAAAAATTCCTAGTGAATAAATGTTATTATAGTGTCAAGGAGTACTTTCAGGATAAGAATATAGATATACACTTAGAGTAAAAGTAATTTATTGACGTTGAATAATATGACAATAAAAATAGGGTGACACGACATAATTGAACTCGGCACCTGTATAATTTTATTTTAATTTGGACCAATATCTTAACTAATTTGAGTGTTAAGTCTATGACAAGTATTATATTATATAATTCATCTGACAATTTTTATTTTTAAACCTTCGACATTTGTATTATTCTGAACTTTTTTTATTATTTTTTATTATAATAACTCTGTAATGTCATTTTAATAATTATTTGATAAAAATTAATAAATATTTGCACACCTCATTAGGTAATGATACAGTGTACTTTATATTTATTTGTAACATCTGTTTATACCTACCTGTATTAAGCAAATAAATGATTTGATTTGATTTGATTTGATTTATAATCTGGCCACGCATTTTATTGAAACTCCGCACTACGCTAGGTCAACTGAAGGTCGAACTGTGACACCGACGTGTGGCCTACTGTACGATCAAACAGTTCTCGTTCATATAAAATAGAGTAATTTATATACTTGTCGGAAATACGTTACGTACGGACGTATTACGTATACGTTTCACTAATCGGGACGCCAGCGCTGGCGGCGCTTTACAGAGTCTAGCCTGAGTTCGTGGGGGGTCGAGGAGAGCGAGCAGCGAGGAGGAGCGGCGCACTTGACCATTGGACATCGTACGGACAACATGTGGTCAGAAACTGTCTAGCGTTCTGTATCGTTAAGTTGTGTACCTGTACCTACAGTGTGTGATTCGCTAGTGTGATTAAACTGTTCGTAAAATTATAATCTGATTTGAACTGTAAACGGTTTTTCTATTGCGCGATAACCAACACTACCCATACTACGCCCAGTAATTAAAATATAGCTGATAATAACGAGACACACATACCTTCACCGTCATACTTTTGGCTGGGCCAACGCTAAGAACTTCATTTAAAACAAACCTATTCTATTAAATTTTCACATCGTACCTAGGCTTAAGAAATACCTAAGTCGATACAGATAAAGAAAAAAGTTACGTTTTTTCCGAAAGAATTATTTATTTCGTTTCATATCACAGAACGAAGATACGCGACAGTATTTTCCTTTGCCGATTGCGGTATACCTACAGTAATAATATTATTCTAATTACCAACGTACCCACAAACGGCAGTGGACGGTGCCGAGACGTTACGATGTGATAACAAACTAATATCCTAAATAAATGTCCTAAATAAACCAAGATAAGGTGATTGCTTCAATAATTAATTAAGGTAAGGCCAAACTAGGAAGCGGAAGTTTGGACAGGATGCTGTTAGATTTAGATACATGTAGGAGTATTCTTTGATTAAAGCTTACTAGCTTCCACCCGCGGCTTCGCCCGCAAGGTATGTCAATAAAAAGTATCCTATGTCCTTCCCCGGGATGCAATCTATCTCTCTGTCAATTTTTTTCGAAATCCGTTCAGTGGTTTAGGCTTGAAGCGGTTAGACTGGAAGCGGACCCCAACATAGTTGGGAAAAGGCTAGGCAGATGAGAGATAAAAGTTATAGAGAAACGCCATTTTCTGTGAACCCTCATATAGTAATAAAATTAAAACGTAAAGAATTTTCGCGTTAGTCACATGTGTAGTGTTTCTCGGTACTTATTTGTGTACCTACTGTCAATTTGTTGTGCAAGGCGTAAGTGCACATCGTTAGCTTCCACATGTACTCGTACGTAAACCTCACTTGCATGCGGTGCGCCTCAGTTTGTATCGGTACTGACCCAATAGCTCCAAATTTATTTATGGTGCGTAGAATTTGTATATGCACACACAACTAGCTATGCCTGCTATTAATCAATGACGAAACATGTAAAAATATTTTCACAACTAAATAAACTTCTCAACATTAAAAAAAATTACTTTTCTAACCCATAGTAATGTTATACGATAGGTTTTTCGTTCGTACAGGCTCATATTTCTTACATTTTACAGTTAGTGCCCGGAGCAGCAGCTGCACGATACTATATTTTCATTCCGAGACTACGTGACTTCATAAAAAAGTCGGAAATCACTGTCTCAAACAATAAAAGTAAAAGGTGCACTTGGCTTTTTTCACCGCTCGCAATATTCTTTAAGTTTGTGGCTTCGTGATAAATTACTGGAGAAATAATATAGTAGGGCAAAGTAATGTTTTAAATGTGTTTTATGTTCTAGCTGCGGTCTCGAAGGAAATCTTTTATTAACCTAACCTCGTTTGCGTGATAGAGACCGCGTCCACCGAGACTGGCTCGCGCGGCCGGTGCTATCCCAGCACTAGTGTGAAATTTGAATGGATTATTTTCATAATTTATGAATGTTTAGTATTTATTTCCCAAGAAAGGAATATGAAAGTAGGTTATTAATTAAAGTCACCAAGGGACACCAAGGGTCTCTTACTTTTTAAATATTTCCTATATTCTTTTGTTAAGGGCTGCAACTAGACGTATAGACGTCTGGAACATGACTTCTTGTGGGTAAGCTCACTCCATCGTAGACTTTTTTTTTTTCAGTATTGGAAATCATCAAATGACCCCTCCCGCTCTGATTGGAGCGGAAGAGAGTGTCAGACTCTTACTGACTAAAACCCACCCGTGTTCCTTCCTTAGCCCTTTATGTTCCTGGCCAGCGCGGCGGTAACCCTTTCGGACAATCCCGCTGACCCGGCAGGTAGACTTTGCCTCTGTCACCTCTGACCTAGACTAGAGTCAAGAGCAAAGGTAGTTCAAATAAAAAAAAATTGTTGCTGTAAAATTGATGAAAAACAAGTAAAAAATATCCGTTACCAACTTAAGTACGTTGTAGGTATTATGGGTACAAAACCAAAATTAAAATATCATCACCAAGATATTTTAACTTTATTCGAAATGCGTTTTGACATTGCTAAAAAACAAAAGAAATTCCACAAATCTTTGATAAAATACCTAACTATTATGTCGCTCAACTTTTCTGTTACGATTCTAATCAAATATCTGTGTAACTTCGGCTTCAAGAATGGAGATCAGTTTTAATAAACATTTCATAGTTATCTTGCGATCGAAAAAGATGAGAGGAAGGTTTTCTCCTTGAGTGAGTGAGTACTTGAGCACTGTTAGTTAAAGTGTCAGGTTTGTTACTTGGTAAAGTGTTAATTACCATGACCCAATGCCATTCAATGATTATTATTATTATTTATTATTTATTTATTTATTAACTAAAGATGGTAAGTATACTTATAAACTAAGCCCCACAAAACCGTTGTAAAGGTTTGACTGTGGGGTCGGTGAGTCTCTAGACACTATACACTAGTTACACTAATAAGATAAATGAAAGTACCGACTATAGTTAGTATTAAATATTAGTAACAATGGTGCTTTGGTACTAAGTTAGTATTGTTAGTATAATCATCAGCACTCTTAAGCGTGGGCGAACCCCAAGCTCAGAGAGATCTTCTCAGTTAATGAGTTTAAATTGCATCCATAGGAAAGTAGGTAGGCCTACCTTCCAATAGTACAAATATTTCAAATGGTAAAAAAAAACACTCAACCAATTTAGATGAAAAGGTAGCTTGAATCAAGGAAAGCTCAAAATTAAATAATGGGGTGTTGAAGTTTGTATGGAACAATTCGAAATCTACGCGGACGAAGACACCGGCGACCCGTAAGTTTTTTATATTAACTTACCATTTCCAAGCTAAATGTTTGATGTAAATTGATTGCCTGAAACACAGGTTTTCCATAAACCTAGATCAGGCAGGTCTACATTACAGTTAGAATTTAATTTTCCCCGATTGTAATTAATGTAAATCATATTTTTACTTTACTTTATACTATACTTTTGAGGTTATTAAGTAATTGAAATGTGGAATATATTTAAAGATTCGGGTCTTCACCTCTCTTTGGCCAAGAATAGAGCATATAAAGATTATTAGAATGTTGAGTGGGTAGTAATGTAATTGGTTACCTACTTGCGAAATATAATGTAAAGACTTTGAGGAAATATCGGATTATCTAAAAATAGACTGGCAGGATTATTCTAAAAAATTCTTCAAGATTAGCAAATATTTCAGCAACGTATGTAGAGCTAAATTAATGAAGGGTCGACCTACTTTTTAAAGACGAATAAAATATATTTAATAAATATAGGTATGTTATATATATTTTCATATATATTTATTTATTTTTCACTTCAAGACACAAACATCAGTGTAGCCTTGGCTCTTGTACTAGGAGTTCCTGTATCACAAGATCCATATATACGTTGTAAGTATATTTGAAGATCGTTACAGGTGCCGTTCTGTTTCTGCCAACTCCCATGGAAAAAGGCGACAGTTTATGAGTATGTATGTTCATAATAAATAATGGCATGTGTTTCATCGAACCTCTAATAATTCTCCATTTAGAGCTCATAAAAATATTATTGAACACTAATAAAATGATTGCGCCTCTTTTTGTGAACCTCAAATCATTTCTATTTTGGGGTCCTAAAAATACTAAATAGCCAAGTAACTGCGACCAACTGTGAGAAAGGGTCAGACAGCGTATGCATCGTTAGAAGTGCAAACAATTTTTAGATGTTCATTCATTTATAAAAAATGGTAGGTAATTATAAGAAGGTCAATACGTTTTTAGAGGTTCAATTAAATACTTCACATAAATATTCGACAAACGACAAACGTTAACTTTCACTTCTTTGGGGGTGTCCATTAATTATTACATGAGGTGATTTTGGCGATTTTTGGACCCCTCTCCCCCTTACTGAGATATCGTGAGATTTGGCTCAACCCCCTCCCCCTCCCTCTAATCTCACGTGAGATTGTTCAAAACACGTATTTTCAGTGTAAATACTTTAATCTATGCTTCGATGCGTTGGATTTATTAAAAAAAAACAACTTATTTAATTATTTTTATTTAAGACTAGTATTTAAGATTACTAAGATCGTAGTCTAGAATCACAGTGAAAAAATTGAACAATAACATACTTAAATGAGAACTATTGAAACTTTTGACGACACGGTTGGCGCAGTGGCTGCAATGAGCGATCGACTGCTGCGCTGCTTGTCGCGGGTTCGATTCCCGCACGAACATATATTTGCATTGCCTACAGGTAGTTGTTCCGGGTCTGGTGCGTTTACAAACATTTAAAATCACATACACAAACGTGTATGTGATTTTAAATGTTTGTAAACGCACCCATGATACAGGATATATATTTATTCTAATTCAGTCCACGGGGACTCGTGTACGGTCTCAAGAGTGACTACTGGAACCAACATGTTCATGTGTCATCTGCTTCTTTAACCTCCTTTTAGATATAAAATAGCGCGCGGTCATAGATAACCGCAATAAATATTATTGCGTAGTAGTCATATTTTAATAGACAAACACGTTTTGCTCAATTCATCCCAGTTTTCTCACAATTTTACACTGTTTCTTGCGGAAAAAACCGGCCAAGAGCGTGTCGGGCCACGCTCAGTGTAGGGTTCCGTAGTTTCCCGTCCGTCACAATAAGTGTTCCCACTTATAAGTTTAAAAGTGGGTGTCCATTATGTTCGCGCTCCAGCAGCGCTCCGCGCTCCTGCAACTGCTCCCGGTAGTGGGTACGTGCGCGAACACGGAGCGTGCATCATTGCACGCTCCGCGGCAGGCGCTCCGACTCGTGACGGTTTTTAGCGCGAACACAAAGGGATACGTTCAGGATAATAAAATATGTAAACGAAGTTAAAAAAATTCTTGCATATACGATTATACTACAAACTTAGTCCAGAAATTATTTTGTACAACTTTTTGTCTTTTTTTTACAAAAACTGTTGTTTCCATCAAGTTCAAAATAATTTTCCTAGAAAGTCCTTATAAAGTTCTACTTTGCAGATTTTTTTCATATTTTTTAAACTTATGGTTCAAAAGTTAGAGGGGGGGGGACACATTGTTTTTTACTTTTGGAGCGATTATTTCCGAAATTATTGACATTATCAAAAAATGATTTTAGTAAACCCCTATTCATTTTTAAATACCTTTCCAACAATATATCACACATTAGGGGTGAAATTAAAAAAAAAATCACTTTCCACTTTACATATAGGGGGGCTACCCTAATAAAACATTTTTTTCCAATTTTTATTTTAGCACTTTGTCGGCGTGATTGATATACATATTGGTACCAAATTTCAGCTTTCTAGTGCTAACGGTCACAGAGATTAAGCGAGGACGGACAGACGGACAGACAGACATGGCGAAACTATAAGGGTTCCTAGTTGACTACGGAACCCTAAAAAAATACGTGATACTTGCCAGGACCCCCTTCTCCCCCACGTGAGACTGGGTGAGAATTGGCTTGACACCCTCCCGCCCCTAAACGCCTCACGTAATTAATGGATGCCCCATTTGCTTAAAATAAACTGAATTTCCTAGTTCAGAAATAAATTCCTTAAACCAGAAAACAACGGATATTTTCGCGGACATTTTACAGAACGTCACTCAGCGTTTCCTCTAATATTTCAACGTCGCCTTTTTTTAATATGGAGTGTTATGAGCCACTAAGCCACGCACACTCCGTCGAATATTGATTTCGTGATACTTGTTCCTTTGAATAAGGAGTACGCTAATAAACATTTCAGAGAACGGTTCACAAGACATATGAGCATAGGTACGCGACCGTGTCGTCACATTTGTCAAGACGAACGAGACAGGCTCGACCTAGTGTGGAGTTCATTAGCAAAATGCTTCCCTCGCGTCTTATTTTGTTTTTTGACGTGACAACGTCTAATAAATCGATGAAGCTGGCTGCACACACGAAAAAACATGACTCATGTAGCGTTACCTCGCGGCCTTGCTCTGTAGCGTTGTAGCGTTCCATGGCGGCTTGAAGTGCAAGCGAGAGCGCGGAACGAGGGATGACAGACAGATGATGTTGAACGTTGCCGAATCGGCCTCCGCGTTCGGCAATTTCATTAATGTTTTGTTATGACGTTGTCACGTTAAACTATCGTCCGTAAACCGACTTTACAGACAACCGATTTTTATTGTAAACCTAGCTATTAATATAGAATATAAGGAAACGTAAACAAAATTAGCAATAAACAATTTGTTTTTTTTTGCAGGTTAACACTGTGCTGAAAAAGTAGTTTGTGTAATTTTAACAGTAGCAATGAGTAATTTTTGTTTTTATCATATTAAGTTATATTGCTTAGTGTTTATAAATGTTGATACAAAGATAAGCCACAATCAGATACCTACCGTAAAAGATATATTCTGCAAACATTAAATGAATCCTAATTAACTCAGAACTCTTGAAAGGAGTCCCGTCATGTCCAAAACTTCATAATTGACGTACTAAGTTTCTGAATTGACTAATGCTCTACTCATGCGTACCAGTAACTACTTCCAAAAATTACAGAAGTTAGTTATCGCAGGCTAACCTCGAAAAGTTCTCAAACAAATCGAATAGGTATTACTCGCATAAAATAGAAAATCAGTAGAAATTCTATGAGGATACCTATATCTTATAGTTTATCCTCCGGCTACGTTGATTTATACAAAACAATAAGTAACTGATAATACAGAACATTGAAGAGGGTTCTGAGAAAAATGGGCCAACGAGAAATCTTTAAACTCAAGTAAGCTCGATGTTCACCCAGACAATATCCTAGATTTTGCCTATAATTTTACAAGTAAATAGGAAAGTTTCACAAAAAAGTTTAGGTTTGGTAGCTAGCGAATGTTGCCATTTACACAAAAAGCTATTACGGATTGTGGTTTTTATTGGACATACCGGCCAAAATGCCATTAAATTATAACAATTTTTGTCCTCGACTGTACAAACCCGATGGTTTTTGAGATAAATTGTTGAGTTACAGTGATTGCCAGTTATAAGCAATAAGTTGACATGCATTAGAACTCTATTGGTCATCAGGCCAGGCTCTATACAAAAATGTCCATAATTCTGAAAGTTTTTCTTTCCATAAAAACTAAATTACGAATATTCAAAACGCAAAATAAGCAAATCGGGCCAGCCGTTCTCAAGCGATATGCGCTTACCAACGAACAGCATTTTATTTTTATTTATCTATGACATGACATGTCACATTGTGACATCTACCAACCCACACTGGAACCGCGTGGTGGATTTCGGCCCACTCCCTCTCACCGAGAGGAGGCCTGTGACCCAGCAGTGGAAACATTATAGGCGGATTATAAGATTATGATGATATAATATTACGGCCTGATTTTATTAAAGTCCGATATCTTTTATCCGTGGAATAAAATTGACGAGGACGTCTGACAGTTCAAGGTGTGGAAAAACTGTCAAAAATTCAAAAATTATTTCAAGGATAAGACCTAATCTGGGTATAAAAGTTTGGTGGAATTCGCCCTTAATAATCTTACTCATAACTGTGCGTTAATTTAATTTTATATTCACTTTACATCACTGTCTAGCTAGCTGTAAATACTTGGAATAATCTATGGAGAACATGCGGAGCATATTTGTTTTTAATTTGTTGTGATTAAGTTCCCCGGTCTCGTTATGTATTCCTATAAGCTACTGTTGATTTTCCTTAAGAAATGAATAGTATACAGCCTATGTAAAATGTGCTCCAAGTCATATTGGATCTTGATTTACCTCTAACACCACAATGGATTGGAAAGAGGATATTTTTTCAATGCTGAATGGGCCTTGGGGCCTAAAAAGGCCACTCTGGCAGAATCATAAAAGGATCATCTTACGCACTTGAGAACGGTTGGCCGATTTACCTATTTTTCGTTTTAAAATGTCCGTAATAGTCCGAATCAGGGTTTTGGAAAGAAAAAGTAATACGATAAAAAGTAATACTAAAGGTTATTTTTTCTATTGGATTTTGTATTTGAACAAGGGGCCTAAAAAGGCCACTTTAGCAGAATCATGAAAGGATAACATTTTGAATCATAATGGACAGTTAACTGTTAAGTTAATCGTATCAAATCCCATTGGTGAAGGGTTTTTCAGTTATTTTTTTTTGTCTGTGCTAAAATACCAATCAATCCAATTCAAATGCAATCCCAATCTCTTTGTTTATACCTACGTAGTGCAGCCAAAAAAAGAAAAACACGGACTGTGTTCGCCATATAATGATTCATAATGTTATCCTTTTATGATTTTGCAAAAGTGGCCTTTTTAGGCCCCCTGATGGAAAGCGATGGATGAGGTCCCTTATGGAACGAGCGTGCCCAGAAGATACCTATTAACTCTTGCTTTGAATGCAGACGGGTTAAGTGGAAGGGAAACACAAACACTGGCAGAGAGTTCCACACTTTGGCTATGTGCATGATAAATGTGGAGGAAAAACGCTGAGTACGACAGGTCGGGATATCAACCAAGTGTGGATAGGTACGCTGCAATACGTCTGGTAGTCCGGATAGTTTAAAGAGACTAAAACTGTCTGTCTATACCAAGGTATTAGGTTCTTGCTCATTAAAAAAACAAAATAAGGCTGCATAAAAATAAGCGTAAATATATTAAAAAGTTTGGTATTACTCGGCACAAGTTCCATTATTACAGCAGAATTTCATTTGATCCCAACTGGCGGGTTTTAGAAAAACCTTTTGGACAAGAATAACAAAAACGTTTCTGTTTATTTTCAGTGAAAATATTTATCCGTTTGTGTCTATGGTAAAACGGGAAAATTTTAAATGTTCCTTTTGGGCTTCCATTTACCTAGGTTCTCGGTTAGATATTCAGTTCAAAATGTATACGCACAGAAATTAAATTTCCGGTAAGTTTACTTCATAACAAAAGTTTGTAATTTTTTCCTTCTAAGCTCTCTGTTTTATACCGTTTCTGACGAAATCGTCCACCACTTCAGCTACGGGCTGATTCTATTACCAGCAAACTTAATTTGAAATTGGGAAATTTATTGATCTTATTGGATCCATTTTGTTTCTTACCGACCTATTCAAAATGTGATTAGGTTGAGTGATCCCGTGGGTCCATTTCGAGTGGGTCCAGTTGACCAAAGACTCCTGGTACTGAGTCGGACGGTTCATGCAAAAGTTTCTAGTTTCTACAAATCGGAGCTGCGATTAGAAAGGAGTTTCAAACAAATGTGAAGTTCTTAGTTCTCTGATAAAAAAGTTTATATTTATAACTTGAAGGTTTTCTTTGAACCTTTAATTGAATTGGAGTAATTTCAAATAAAATATATTTTTCACTAGAAAGGTATTATCGGTTTTTTATTGTAGTGGAAGGCTAGTGAAAGTTTTTTCCATTTTAAAATCGATCTGCTTCACCCATTTTTTGTTAGATAACAATAACATTCCTGTCTACAATTTTATGCGGCCTGGGGCGGCCGTTATTGTAACAGCTATTCGCTTTTACGCGCAATTTTCATTAGGGCTACCCAAAATAACCTTAAAACAATTTACTTAAAAAAGGCCCATAATATAACAACAATATTTATTATATATTTATTATCCATACAACTATATTTTACCCAATTCATGAAGTAAAAGTAGGTATGCAAAATATAAACAAGGTTTAGGAATTACATAAGCTTTCCCATTTTGTTCAGAGGATAGGCAAAAACTACAAAAAGATCATGAAGTAAGTAAGTACAGACGCTAGCACATCAAGCTACCCGAAACTGTAATTTTTTTCTAATTAACTTTGAACCTTATGCTTTAGCGATAAAGTTGAAAATCTATTAAAGAAATTTGACAGATTGTAGTAGCTTGATGTGCTGGCATCTTTACATAAGCTACAACTGCGACAACATTTAGTTTTCTTTCACAATTCTTGTTACAATTCATGCTTCTTGTAATTCTCATAAACCGACTACAGCATTGTCGTGCCTGCCCTAGCAAGTATTCGTTCTCAGGTTTTAGCAAAAAAGGAAACATAAAACCTAGAAATGATTGCTTGCGTTCTTATTGTGGTGTAAATGAAATCGTCATACTGATCGGTAAATAGAACAGCCAACCACCGAGCGTCCAATTGATTCTCAAAGGCACTTAATTATTAATTAAGTGCCTTTGAGAATCAATTGTGCAAGGAAGGCTACCTATGTCTATCCTTCCTACACAAATACGTAGTTACATAGGCATTAGATCGACATCCGTTTCCCAATTCGAATTTCCCTAACATCGAAAGGTACTTTGGGGTGAAAATCAATCAAAGCGTCAAGTTATGTGTGAGTTAAATTTAAAAGTCGAGAGACTCTTTTTTAAAATCAAACACTTTTTCAAAATCAAAAAGATACCTGAAAATAACTCCGTATTCTACTCGTAAGTCGTTTCCTCAAAAGTTCAAAAGCTCGAAAGGAAAGGTGCAAAACTGTCGACGAATCGAATTACACATTTTTACACCTTTCACAGAACAATTCCGATTTAGATAATTAATTTTATGGAAATGTTTCTTCCAATGTGTTATTCAAAATAATATGAACATTTTAATAGAATAAAGAGGACGTCATTTGCAAAAGACTATTTAATAAAAAACGGGTTTCATTCTAGGAAAAATCTTTGTTGAGAAAAATATTACTCGTGTTTTTCTCCGACAAACCGTGCAGTGGCTTGCCTTTTTACACAAAACTGTGACAACGTCCTATTGTAGAGCCTACGACTGCTCAGGCATGCGATAACTTTACAGAATTTGAAAGCTCATCTTAAGTAAGTTCAGTTTCATACCCTTTGTAATTAGTATTATCTTGCGGCTCGTTTTAGCGGAGTCAGGAAGGCTTTAAACATTGCCTACGTATTTTAATGTGCTAAGTAATTAACGCCTGTGGTGTTTTACCCTCGAGTATGACGTAACTAAACAGCTTCTGAAGGGCCTTAATAAAATGGAAATGAGTCTTATAAGAAGGCTAAAAGTCACCCAAAAGGCAATGGAGAGGGCTATGCTTGGAGTTTTCCTGCGTGATCGAATCAGTAATGAGGAGATCCGCAGGAGAACCAAGGTAATCGACATAGCCCGAAGAATTGCCAAACTTAAGTAGCAGTGGGCAGGCCACATTGCTCGCAGAAGATGGCCGATGGGGCCGAAAGGTTCTGGAGTAGCGACCGTGTGCCGGACTTAGCGTTGGAAGGCCTCCCCACAAGGTGGTCCGACGACCTTGTGAAGGTCGCAGGAACCCGTTGGATGCGAAAAGCACAGAACCGGTCAAAGTGAAGGTGCTTGGGGGATGCCTATGTCCAGCAGTGGACGTCTTCCGGCTGAAATGATGATGATGATGAAGCGATTAACTCCGAGCTTTTCTAACCCAGGGCATACTTATAGGGGTCCGGTAAATAAAGGATAATAGAAGAAAAAGGCAGTTTAAAAAAAACCCAAATAGGTCAGATATGTTCTTATAAAATTTATTGTAAATTCTTGTACAGACGCCAGCATATCAAGGTACCCGAAACTGACTTTGAACCTTATGCTTTAGCTATAAAGTTAAAAATGTATTAAAGAAATTCGACTGGTTGTAGTAGCTTGATGTGCTGGCGTCTATACGTCACGGCCACGAATGAAAGAGTTTCATCAGTTTTTCGTTGTTTAATAATTATGCCACTTTTAGCTGACAGGTAGGCTGTAACTTATACAAAAACGGTCACAAGTTCTTCTATTACCCATTCTAGAAACCATTTCGAGGTTATCCATTAATTACCGGGCCACCTGTGTATCAGAGAAAGAACAATAACAATTTTTATAGCTTATTCTGTCCCACTTCTGGCCAAGCCGCGCTTGGCACACGTCTCCACTTGTGTGCTAGGTTTCGCTTTAGGTTTTGGACTTCTGCTGCAACATAGTTTGCATTCAAATCAAAACTATTCAACAATTTGTACACTAATTCTGTTCAAGGGGCTGAAAGCATAACTACCAAAAGACTTTAGTAGATTTGACCTTAACATACACCTACATACTAAAAACGGAAATAAATGAAAGATTTGTTGACTCCGTGCTTAATTTAATACAATCTAAAGAACAAAGAATATGTGGCCTTCTAAAAACGGAAATGTTACTGTATGGACCGAGTTGCTTTACTTATTCTAAAAGGATGCAGTTGATTAAATATAAAAATGTAGGTTAGAACGAATGCAGCTGTAAACGTTCATATCTATGTGGTCCTTGCGCTGAATACAAAGTACTTTGTGTAAGTATGCTATGCTCTTTTAAAATGTTTGTTGCCTTCCCACTTTGTAGTAAACTGATGAAACTCGCATAATCAGGGAAACCGTACCTATAATCTGTTTCAAAAGTATCTGATAAAAATGTAAACAAACTTTGTCCAACAATTTGAATAACATTTACCTTAAAAACGTTTTTTAATTTATTTTACAGTTGAGGTAAATGGATTAACCTCATTTTTTGTCGATGGTTTTTCAATCAGGTACTATTTAATTGAAAAACCATGGACGAAAAATGTGGTTAAACAATTTACCTCAAATGTAAAATTAAAAAAAGTTTTTTGAAGTGATTTTAAATTACAATTACGGGCATACAAATCGGTAATAAAACCACAGCACTTAATTAGTTAGTTGCACTACAAATTGGCATCCCCAGGTAAGGTTTCTGGTCCATTCGTCCATTTTTCATCATATACTTTTGGAACAGACTACTTGTCCATAACTTAGAACAATAATTCAGTTATCATTCTGGTTAAGGAAATGTCATCGTCAAATGAAACCGACATAGGCTTGAAAAGCAGCTATCGTGTATTAACGAGGACTTAAAACTTTAACAATAGTTAAATTAATAACAGTTACTTCTATACTTAGTATGAATTAAGGTAACTTTTCGTGTTTGTCTGTGTGACCGCGTTGTTCTGTTGTGGCTGGCTGGCGATGCAATGCGACAGGATGGGTCGGGGGTACAAAAAGTTTCACGCGAACGAAGTCTCGGGCAGAATCATATTTATATATCTACTAGCTGACCCAGCTAGTATACTATTTTAGTAAGTATACTATTCTGCTTTTCGTGGCGGAGACAAATCCAACAAATCAAACATCATGAAAATCGGTCCAGCCGTTCTTGAGTTATAAATGGTGTAACCAACCCGACTTTTTTATATAATTATACTACCCCTACCTACTCTACTCCTACCCTGCCCCTATACCCTACTCCTACCCTACCCCTATCCTACTCCTACCCTACCCCTATCCTACTCCTACCCTACCCCTACCCTACTCCTACCCTACTCCTACCCTCCTACCCTACCAGTACCCTACTCATACCCTACTCCTACCCTACCCCTACCTTAAAAAGGACAGACCAAACAATTGAGTAAACCAAACTATACAATCTTATTATCTCCGTATTACTGAACGCACCCTGTTTGACAGGTACGAACGGTTTGTATGGGATAGTAAAATTGTTGCTTTTACTATTTTCCTTACAACTTCTTCATATTTTCTCTTTTAAACCTTCCATGGACTTCTACAAATATTTCAAAATCAAAATTAGCCAAATCGGTCCAGCCGTTCTCGAGCTTTAGTGAGACTAACAACCGTCATTTAATTTTTATATTTAAAGACTATTAAAAAATAGGGGTTGGTGGTAGAAGGGTGAAAATTTAGGGTTGCATGTATTTATTTATGCCAATTCCATAAAAAAAATTGTCAAAAAAAAATTGCCTTGGACCAACCTTATTACTTAGGGATATAAAAAATAGTTTACGTCCTATTCTCAGACCTACTGAATATACACACAAAATTTCATAAGAATCGGTCAAGTCGTTTCGGAGGAGTTTTGTTACAAACACTGTGACACGAGAATTTTATATAGTAGATAACTGCGCTAACTCCTAAAGGTTAAAGATTAAAAAGGCTAAAGATCAAAGGCTAAAGATTGTTAAATAAATGTTCTTCTGAGCATTTATTTACTACATCGCATGTAGGCCATGTGCAGACCTACGCACGTCGGGTCGGTTAGACTTAGGTATAATTCTGAATACGTAGTCCACAGTTTATTTTGCTGCGAAAATGCATTTCTGTCAATCATATTTTAAGTGGTAAGTAGGTATTTTCATATTTATTTTTCGATTAGGATCTGTTGTTGATAAGACATAACCTCTAGAACTTCAAACTGGAATATCTTTAATTCCTGACTTCCTATAAAAGTATAACTGATGACTAAATTCTTCAGGAATTTAAACTTTGTATTTTAACATATTTTTCATCGACAGACGCTAAACAAGAATGTCAACAAAAATTTGTTTGCGAGTTCGCCATTGTTCTTTGAGTTCGAAGATGTCAGTGAAAACCCCTAATTTACAATTTAAATTCACCGTGTATCGGATTGTTGAGCCAGAAAAAAATACTTCGTGTATACCAACTTTGTAAATGTCTGGTAACGACAATTTTCGAAGACAACATTGCTTGAGTAGGGCAAAGAAGTTTATAGAATGCAAGTCAATGATAAGATATTCAAAAGGAAGGGTTTCAAGTAGGTCGTTTGGTTCTATATTGTTTGAGACCGCTTTGTTCTTCTAAACAACACAATGGATTTTTATGCGGTTTCCACCATTATTTATATACGTAGAACCTATTCCAGAAGGTTTATATTAGGGTACCTATCCTCATAATCAGCCTACAATGTCCCCACTGCTGGGACGCAGGCCTCCTCTCTTCGAGAGGGAGTGGGCTGTAATCTACCTCACGGGTATAATACGTTAAAATTTTGACATGTCGCCATTGCACCTGTGCGAAGTAGGGACGCGCCGCCGGTACTAAATAAAATATTAAAGACAC
This sequence comes from Luperina testacea, assembly GCA_927399505.1. Taxonomy (NCBI): domain Eukaryota; kingdom Metazoa; phylum Arthropoda; class Insecta; order Lepidoptera; family Noctuidae; genus Luperina; species Luperina testacea. Next base: position 13,188,430 of record OV656758.1, read on the forward strand.
TCTACCTAATGTAGATGATATTTATTTATTTCCAAATTCAAAATCATTTATTTGCAAAATAAATACGTATAAACAATATGTAGATGTTTCTCCGCCTTATAAGCCTTTCTGTCTGTTACCACTTCTTTTTCTAAATAATAACATTGAGTTGGTTGAAGTAGTGTCATAAAGTTCTTTTAGTACCTCATTATGACTAGCAAGCAATCCTAAGAGGATACTAAAGGCTCCCAGTGCATCATAAACCCATAGACATTAAAATATATAGCTTAGTACTGATTTGTTTAGCCTCATCTCGACTGCCTTGTTGGTCTAATGGTCGCAAGCGCTACTGCTGAGCATGAGGTCTTGGGTTTGATGCCCAGGTCGTCAGTGTTATTGAGTTTTTCCATCTGGAATTTCTTAGTAGTAGGCCATAGTCTGAATTTGTGCCCAGTTGATAACTGTAAGCTTATAAGCTCGCCCCCTATTACATGCTTCGATCAAAAATATCGAATTGTACAGACGCCAGCACATCAAGTTACTACAATCTGTCAGATTTCTTTAATAGATTTTCAACTTTATCACTAAAGCATAAGGTTCAAAGTTGATTGCGAAAATTTGACAGTTTCGGGTAGCTTGATGTGCTGGCGTCCGTACATGTGACTTCCCTTCGGGGAATACAGAATTCATTGTGAATTTTCTTTTCAGATTTTAATATACATATTTCAAGCTAGGCGTAAAGCAAAATTTGTATGCACACGTGGACGTGTGAACGCGCCAGAGATTTATATTTGACACGTGCCCACTGCCCATCAATTTATTTCGTTTGTGTGTATTTCATAACTGTGTTACATCCTGGTATAAACACGTAGGTATCATTGTAATTACGGCTTTGACACACGAGCTTTTGCAAATTAAAACCATGTCCGCGTTAACTAAGTTATATCCTTATGAAGTTTTGAGATGATAGTGTCACATAATAACAGTTGCACCGGTCGATTGAAGGTAAAGATACGCTTGTTGAGGTCGATCCGTGGATGGGTGACCATCAATTAAATATTTATGACCCCTCCTTGCCTCGGAAAGCACGCTTAACCGTGTTCACGGCTGTCATTTGTAGATCTTTGACAGTCGTTAGAGCCAGAGGGTAGTGCGAAGCCCGAAGGTCTGACAACCAGTCCTACCAATGGATATCGTATCGCCCAGTAACTGGGCTGTGAAGGTCAGTAAGGCATTCGCTACTAAAGTGCTGGTATTCAGCTGCATCCGGTTAGAATGGAAGTCGGCGCAACATAGTTGGAAAAAAAGGCTAGATGATGATAGTTCTTAAATCACAGGTATTTCTTCTTGCAATAAAATATTTTGTAAATTCACTGCATGTAGATAAATCAAATTATAAATAAGAATTTATTGCTCGCTGGCCATGACAGTTTGGTAAAGTAGCAACAAACAAGCACCTGTGTTGGTAATAAATGTGCGTGATTTAAAGCACTAAATCTAGTTTTCTAGATCTAGGTGTAAACTTTGAAAATTAATAATAGTACGCGTGAAACTCTAACATATGGCCGACTAGGTATATACTATGAGGTAAGATGGGCGTAGGTACAGATAAATAAAGTCGGCACCTTGGCTGAATGAACGACCGCCTTTGCTTTATTTTATCCTCTTTTTATCATTGGGAATCAAACAAAGTAAATATAAAAAATAGCCATTCAATACATTTTGACCGCATATAGGTATTTCACTTTCCTATGAAACAACTAGCTATGCTAGACTGTTTAGAATTATGTGCTGAATTCATGGTTAGTTTGCGCGTGGATGTCATACCACCCTGTATATCATAATGTACTCTAATTGATTTTTCTATTGAAAAACCTTCTCATTTCAATGCTTTTTCATTACGCATGTGGGTTGTATTGCCTTGATCTCTTGATTTACTTTTTATGATGTCATAATAACTAAATAATTTTCTAGTTACGAACTTTAAACGAACTGGGTACAGATTTGTTTGGCAAATGCCAAACAAAACCTTATTACTTTCGCACGTGCGCGTTGAAAAACCTTGTTTACATTAGGATGATGGATTCCAATTGCTGCCTTAGGTTTTCCAGACCTTTTAACATTTTCTTTATAAACAAGTAGCTCGCAGGTATTTCCTGCATCATCACTCAACTGCATAACTTGCAAGCTCTTTTATTTAATCTACCAAGTTACGGTAGAAAAGAAAAAAGATTGAAATTATATAATTTAGTAAAAAAAATCCATGGGGTAACTTCTTTTAAATACTTGGTGCTGCTATGATTGAATCAAGTATTTAAACTAAGTATTTTTTTTTCTGAAAGCTGAAGATAGTTAACTACTCTTAGTTTAATAAGTGTACGTAAAAGTTCAAGCTTCAGTCGTAAATCGCGATAAGAGATGAAATTGCGGTGGAAGTTAAACGAACAACAGATTACAGACTCCACGCTTCGCTTCACTCAGCACTTTAGCTACATTAAATTAATTGAGAACGTAAGTCGTGTTGGAGCTTAATTTCCAGTATTATGTGTATCTAAAATATTGGCATGTTTTGAAAAATAATACGGGCATAAAGTCTTTTGTGTTCTGGCAGTTTCAAGTTCTTCGATATTTCAGTAAAAACGGAATAATTTGGACTATCAAAGTTTATACGTGTAGGTGATTAACATCCTACCAAATATGGTATTAATATGTCTGGTTAATAATTGGGTCATGCGTGTGATCCAGACTTGTCAGTCTGGAGCACACGCATGACCACAATGAGTAATGGCGATGTTCCACCACACCACACCGAATAACGGAACAGTAACTACTTATTTATATACAAATTAAATGTATTTAGCTAGCTATCTACCTAATAAAAATCTTAAATTCATTCACTGACAGACAACGCACAGCCAAAGTTTCATAAGGAAAAAGGTAAAAGTTTCATAAGGAGACAACTATAAGACAATAAATGAAAACACTGGCCATACTTACGCATATAAAATAAAAAAAGTGATTTTTTCTAACTAACTAATTAGCAGTAGTCGCCCGACCATGGGTTATGCCAATCTTTGACTGGCTAGAGTTACTAAATTATTGGATTTACTTGATTGATTTTTCGTATGGAGACTGGGAATGTCATTCCATATACGACGTTTAGTTAATGTCGTATTGTCATCTTTACCTTGTATAAGGTAAGTGAACACTAAATGAAGAAGCTTCCTCGTGTAGCGCAGTTTGTTCCGCCAGTTATTCAACTGAACCCAGCGCTTGGCGCATCCTGGACAGTCACACACAACACCTTATTTGACTGGCCAATTCTTCCCTTATGGTAGTAGGGCTAACGCCCGCATGGTTTGCGACCACCTTCCCACCGGAGTCCGGTGTCAAGCAGCCTGCTGTGGTGGGTGTGGTCCGTCGATGCGTGGGAGCTCCAGTGCCTTAGGCATCTTGTGGGCACGCTCTATCCATCATAGACCTCATCCACCGCGTTCCATTAGGCGTGATCGAGCTCAAGAGCGGGCCTATTCAACAATAAAAAAATAAAGATTTTGGAAATTGATTCCCAAAGGGGTTTCTCGTCAATTTTGGCCGATGGGGAAATAACATCGGGCACATGGCTTGTGTAGGTTCAATGTATAAAACTTCCATTGCCCTTCCAATCCATATGGGTGTGTGAGTATACCTCCACTGAGTTGTGTAAAAAAGCAATTCCCCTCAGCCGTGTGAATAAGAGAATGCTGAATGCTGACCATGAGGAGAGCTGTTAAGTTTTAAACCACTTGCAACACGATCAGCAACAAAATACGATAAACACTACAGATGTTTAAAACATGAAAAAATCTTGATAACAATACTTATAAAGTAGGTATATAAACTCCTAGCTATTACATGAAACGCTTACACACGGTGTAAAAATATTTAATTATTTTGTAGTTTTTAATGATTTTTTTTTAAAAACAGCTCTTTTCGACTTTTGTTGCTGATATAATTTTCATTCGGTTTTTTGTCCGTTTACATACTGGGATTGAGCTTAGTTTTTCCTGAACTGTACTTATTTCAACAGAAACTTAGTCTTCCAAGTTTCATATTCAGTCTGCTTATTCAGGTTCTTATTCATCATACTGCGTTTACCGTTTCCATGTCTGAATTTCCTTTGTCCAAGTTTTTTTTGTTTCGGCGTGGCTCAAACGACATGTAAGAATACACGAGGTCAGTACTTAATTTAAAAAAAAAACCGTAAAACACAGACGTGAATATACTGAAATGGAAAAATAAAATTACAAAGACAGATAAAAGTGTACGTTTTCCATTACTGTTCTCAAAACTTTGCAAATAAGTTTAGAAAATAAAAAATCGGTTCGCAAAATAAAGTATCAGCCTTGGGAACATTGGACACGTTTCGTTGATCACCGCCACGTTTTATAACCCGACAGCGGCAGCCGGGAAATGAAGTATGATATTTTTCGAATCACTTACCCTACCATTTTCCGATCGGATATCTTCAAATCGATTTATTTATACTCAATTCTGAGCCCGTCCTTGATTCCATCGCGGAAATCAATCACTCGATACCGGCGTCGTTTGACGTTTATATAATAGGTACATTGCTTGACCTAATTATATTATTAATCGGTTATTATGAAATACAAAATCAAAATTAAGCGCTACTTCTTCGTTTGTCCAATTAGAGCGTCTATTTTGTACTTACCTCATTATACAATAATAATATTATGTATTTTATTTATAGTACCTATAATGTTTATATCATACATTAAAATGCTAGCCTTTTTTCCCAACTCTATGTTGGGGTCGGCTTCCAGTCTAACCAGATGCAGCTAAATACCACTATTTTACAAGGAGCGACTGCCTGTCTGACCTCCAGAACCCGTTTACGGGGTAATACAATACCCCTTTGTAAGACTGGTTGTTAGACTTTCGGGCGTCTGACTACCCGTAACGACTGACAAAGATCCACGAATGACAGACAAGGAAAAAACAAAAGATAGATAAGAGGTTGACTGGTGCACACAAAAGACAGCACAACATATAAAAGCATTATTTAAAAATATATAATTAATTACATAAATGTTAGGAAATAGCTACAAGGTGCTAATATATATTAAAAAATCGGTTGTCTGTAAAGTCGGTTTACTGACGATAGTTGAACGTGACAACGTCATAAGAAATTACTGATGCATTGCATTTGTTAATATTCGCTTGCACTTCAAGCTGCCATGGAACGCTACAGAGCAAGGCCGCGAGGTAACGCTACATGAGTCATGTTTTTTTCGTGAGTGCAGCCAGCTTCATCGATTTATTAGACGTTGTCACATCAAAAAGAAGAAATCGAGACGTATTGTGATGACACTATTGACTATGACACACTAGAGGACACTTAACTAGGCGTCGAAGTACTCGTCCGCATCGCGGTCAACAGGAATCGTGCCCAGAAAACTGCCTACACGTTAAATGGCAATGCTTATAATTGTTCATTTGGCCAAAGAGTGAGCCAGCTCTCTGGTCAATTTCGTAACACAATATCAATCTCAATCTGAATAATTTTGAAGGATATTGCTTCATGTTCGATAAATATGTCTGCTCAACAACGTAAATAACGCAATGAATGTTGTTGAACTGTCAAAATGAAACCCATTGCTACGATAGACCGGCGATAGTGTGTTACGCAATTACCCCGCAGGTTCCAACAGGTCGATCGTAAAGAAATTTTCTTAAAAATAGCACATTTAGTACAGACGCCAGCACATCAAGCCACTACAATCTGTCAAATTTCTTTAATAGATTTTCAATTTTATCGCTAAAGCATAAGGTTCAAAGTTGATTGTGAAAATTTGACAGTTTTGGATAGCTTGATGTGCTGGCGTCTGTACCTTACAGACAACCGCACATCAGTGGACACGATGCCCTTACTGCTACGACATAAAGGCGCTGTGAATGTCATATTGATTGACTGTACCTACATCTATTTGTAGTTATAGAAAGACGGACGGACGGTGTTTTCACACGCTGTCTACATCTCTCTATTTATTGTCCTATCGCAGGTACAATGCGCGCCACGAAAGATGAGACTTGACCCCGCCTCCCCGCTCTTTCCGCCGCCCCTATGGCGTCCGGTCCCGTTCCGCACTCAGACCTCATACCGCTAAAGATACCTAAAATCGTGTTCTGCGCAAGTCAAACCACGTGGTGTGTCAAGTCTCATCTTTCGTGGTACGCATTGTATGCTGGAAGAGATTTCTTATGAAATAAGCATCACCTTTGTACCTATTTTTCTGTTCTGATTTATTTCGTGTCTATTTATATATGTGTGTACATAAATAGTAAAATAAATAAAGTATGAGTGACAGAAACGATGCTCTGCGTAGACTGTAATTTATTAGACAGGACAATTTCGTTTGCTTATTTCATTTCTACAACAACTAATATTTTTTAATAATGTTCGCTGCCACATTACTATGTAATTTTGCAGTACTTAACCATTATGTCACACAGCGAAAATAAGTAAGTATTTTATAATAATTGTGAACAAAATGTGCTTCATAATGAAGTCATTCGGATAATTAAGTTAAAAGAGCTGCAAAGTAAAAATTAAAATATTTACTCGGAAAATTATTTCTAGGCATTTTAATAATTTGATGTACAGCACATCAAACTACTACAATCTGTCAAATTTCTTTATAGTCCAGTCAAATTAGTCCTTAAAATAGAGGTAAGGTTACAATAATTCCCATAGCGCTAAAAATTGGTATGAATGTTCAGAATACTATTATAAATGAATTGTGAAAAGTCCCCATCAATCCCTCTTGTGCAAAATTTTTTATTGATGGTGAAAGTTTGCAAAAATAGGTTTTTCGCGTTTTTCAGCTAAACGGTGAGTTTTACAGCAAAAATAGTTCAGACAAAAATTGTAGATCATCCGATTCTCTACAAAAAATGTATCCACACTTTTTTTCATAATTATTGCCATTTCCGTGATATAGCGGTTGAAAGAATTGAAAAAAATATTTTATTCGTAATATGCACGTTAATGTACTTTTATATACATTTTTGAACCGTTATACGAGTAAACAATGAGTCCCTGACTTATACATAGAAAATACCAGACATCTGTAAAAAATCATGTGCAATGTAGAAAAAATTATACTCGAAAAAGTAGCATTGGTACCGTGAAAAGACGGCGCCAAGAAGAAGAAGCTGGTTCATCAAAAATAAGGCGGGGTCGCGGCAGACCACGTAGGAGATGGCGGGACGAGCTGGATAGGTTCCATCAAAACTGGAAGGAGGACGCGCGGGCTCGCGAAAGATGGAAGGAGTGGAGGGAGGCCTTTGCCCATGAGTGGGACAGCGCAGGCTAAACAAAAAAAAAAGACAGGGACTCATATGTTTACTCGTATAACGGTTCAAAAATGTATATAAAAGTACATTAACGTGCATATTACGAATAAAATATTTTTTTCAATTCTTTCAACCGCTATATATCACGGAAATGGCAATAATTATGAAAAAAAGTGTGGATACATTTTTTGTAGAGAATCGGATGATCTACAATTTTTGTCTGAACTATTTTTGCTGTAAAACTCACCGTTTAGCTGAAAAACGCGAAAAACCTATTTTTGCTAACTTTCACCATCAATAAAAAATTTTGCACAAGGGGGATTGATGGGGACTTTTCACAATTCATTTATAATAGTATTCTGAACATTCATACCAATTTTTAACTCTATGGGAATTATTGTAACCTTCAAAGTCTTATTTGACTGGACTATTAATAGATTTTCAACTTTATCGTTTAATCATAATGTTCAAGGTTGATTGGGAAAATTTGACAGTTACGGGTAGCTTGATGTGCTTGCGTCGGTACACGAACGTAATAAATGTAGGACGTGTGTATAATTGTTGTTTAAAAAACAGTAACGTTACGTGATAGATTAATATCTACATATTTTACCATAAAAAATCAGCGAGGAATTTAATAACACCCTGTTACATAACATAACATCACGCCTGTAATACCCGAAGGGTTAGCCAAAGGTATACTTATAGTATACCCACATAATTATTGTTAATTAATTAATAATATAATTATTTGGCGGGTCGCTACCAAACACTCTAATTCCGAACCATCAATACTTGCACCTGTAAGAAAAAAATATATTAGTTTTAGTTTATTTTTAGGCACTTTAATTGTATGGAAAGTTTTTCTACTTTTTAGCTAAATTTACACCTTTTGTAAACGTTTTTATTAAATAAATTATTATTATTATTAAATTATTTTTAATATATCGCCAGTTATGTTTAAGTCACATGTAAACAAACCTATCGCCATCAATCGGGCACAAATCCAGACTACGAGCTGCTACTGAGAAATTCCTAATGAAAAAACTAAATAACTCTGCTCGACCCAAGAATCGAAACCAGGTAATCATGCTCAGCAGTAGCTGTTGTGACTACTAGACCATCGAGGAAGTATTAATTACTTCTAATGAATATTGTTTTTCGCGTGAATAACTACACTACAAAAATATAGACCTTCCATAAAACACCACAAGGATAAGTTCGATCCAAATTAAAAAAACAATTGGGCCTAGTTGCCATAAATAAACAAATATTTAATTTAAATATTTAATTTAGTTTAATTTAAAAACCAGCGGTGCTATTCTGTAAAAATCTCACCGTGAAAACTTAAGTGAAGTGAGCGTGGAGTGAGCTGTCAATAGTGTCAATTCCTAGCAAAAACAAACTCACTTCACCCAAGTTTTCACGGTGAGATTTTTACAGAATCGACCGGCAGAACCTTGCGTAAGACATTATCAATATCAATCTAAATCATTTTGAAGGATACTGCTAATCCATTGCTTCATATGTTCGAAAAATGTAGACACATTTTTCGAACATATGATAACATTGCGTTATTTACGTTGTCAAGCAGACGCTTGACAACGTAAATAACGCAATGTTGTTGAACTGTCAAAATGAAACCCATTGCTACTGATAGTGTTAAACGCAAATACCCCGTTTGTCTAATAATCCCTATTGCTTTGAGGGATTTCTATCAACATTGGTTGTCGTCAATGACCATACATACCTTGGAACATACTATTGTATGTGCCTAACAAAACTACTGTGTATAGAGAAGTTTTAACAGAGAGGAAGAGCTTAAGTTGTCTTATTAAAAAGTTGTGCACTCTGCGACTGCTTTACATACGCGGACATCTTGTGAACAAGTATAAGTAACTCACATAAGTTCATGATGTTGTGAAACATTACTAGGTACCTATTATATATAGTACGTATTTCCTTGAGGATAAAGGTACACAGAGTAATTGAAAAGCTTTTCTGAAACAGAAACACAATACACACTTTGTCCATTTATAACAAACAAAACAACAGAAAATGACAGAAAATGTTTTTTAATCCAATTTATACCACGCAGCTTTGCGTACTTCGGTACCTATGATGATTTTATAAAAGAGCCATTTTCTTATTAATAGAGAAGGAAAGAACAGCCTGATTTTGCGTTTATTTAATAAAGCCTATTTTTAACCGACTTCGAAAAAGGTGTTCTGTGAAAATTTTATTTATCTGTAATTTTTTTTTTTATATGTTCATTTTTTTTTACAGAATATCACAGAAATTATCTTGAAAATGACGAGGAAAACCTTTTTTTAGTAGCTAAATTAAAGGTACCACCTACCAAACTTCAGAAAGATACCTAATATTTTAGGAATCAACCGACTGGAATACCTTCTTTCATCTTTTAGCGTTTCTTTGAATATAAAAGAAAAGGTATCGGCTGCGTACTTCGCGCATTGTTTGCTCTAGTATTGTTATTTATTTTCTCAAACGCATTGTTTTCGAGACTATAGAACCGAAGTAAGCACGTTTTCAGTCACAAAAGCAGAGTTTGAACTCCTTAGTGGACTGAACACATTGATAGGATAATTTAATATTAATTCGTATCAGAAAACTGACATCGTTCATAAGGGGCCATCCATAAATTACATTACACAATTTTCATAATTTTTGGAGCCCCCCCTTGTCCTTGTCACATATGGTCATATATTTTGTGTGCATATGTGACGTCGCATCGGGAACGTCACATATTTTACAATAATTTTAAATTAAACCTTGTGATGATGTGGATAGACTGTAATAAATATGTTAATATTGTTTGTTATTAAAGTTTTTCGTTACAGTTGAAGCTTACAGTATTAATATGGATATCCCATCATATTAATTAATAAGTTTAAGCTAATTCTCATGATTGAATTTCGCTACAATATTGCTCTGATTACATTTTAATCACAGACAAGTTGGTTCCAATTACAGCAAATTTAATTAGATTTCTTCCGAAAGGTTTCTTATTTAAACCGAAGTGGAAAACCAATCAACACTTCAGTAGAAGATTCAACACATTTTATATTTTTGTTGAGCAAGGATTAGATTGTGTTGTACTGCAACACGTTAACCTCTAGAACAAGAACATAGTTACGTCACGACTCGTCGGGGTTATTTCTAGTAAGTGTAGGTACAGTTAGAAAGAAAAGTATTTTAAATGAAACAATTTAACACGAATTTATTTCATCTATCATCATTTATGCTTTACAAAAATAAATAATAACAATTAATATTTAATTTTGCATATATTGTTAATAATTTTTTTCTATGTTTTACTAGTATTACTTAGTGGTCTTGCGCTCTACTCGGGCGGTGAGCGTTTTAGCACTAGCAGTTAGTAGTCCACCTGCTGAACTCCAATTACACGCCATTTGAATCGTATCTCGGCGGTTATTATCTAGCTGCTACCAATCTCGCTCGTCCTAGATAGTTGCTACCCTAGGTTGGTGTAGAAAGCAAAAAGAAAAAAATCTGCTGTTTCCTACATTTTGTCGAGAAGAACGAACATAAATGTAATAAATGTATGGAGCAGCTGATTTTTTTTCGTGGTTTCATTGGGACACAAAGTACCTACAACTAACAAAAAAAAATTGTTGCTGCCAGTACATGTACAATTCTATGATTTGGTCTTTCTATGATACATGTCGGGAACGATAATTGTGAAAATAATGTATTTGTATTCGATTCAGCCTTAATTTTGATAGGGATTTTGATGTTTTTAAATTATTATTAGGTATTATTGAAATTCCTTTAAGGCTCGTACACACAGGCGCGACGCGACACGCGACACAAAGGCACCGCAAGTCGCGCAACGAGCGGTGCCTTTGTGTCGCGCGCGATTCGCGTCGCGCGTCGCGCCTGTTTGAAGGAGCCTTTATGTAGTCCAATTACCGTCTTTCTTTAAACGTAAATTTTTAGTACGTTAATGTCTCGTATAAAAGAAACAAAATGTCGTAACATAGAATAGAATACTCTTTAACATATTATTGACTTAATATTGCCACTGATAGTGACTCAGCTTAGGGCACCTAAGACTCTTGTGCTTGACGATTTGCAACTACAAAACAAAAAGTACAATCGCATAAATACGAATACGTACCCGAGGGTACTTTTAACAAAGAGTTTAGGCTCAAGATCCTTTTGACAAATGTTTATTGTTTAAGACATATTGCTGAATGTAATTTATTCTGTTCAGAAGCATAACATGTGCGTGCGAGCGGGGACGACCTTTTCGACCTTCAGTCTCCAAACGAAATGCCTGCATCATGTATTTTAAAAGCAACTATTCTATAATCCGGTCGGCTTCAAAATATATAACCAATTTAAATTAAATCTTATTCTAATACAAAACAATTTATCCTACTGTATAATTTCTACTTAAATCACAGCGTACGTTTCAGTTTAGGTCGGCCATTACGTACACAATGAACAACCATTAAAATTAACAATTTGGGTTTGTAGCGTTGAAGAATTATTTGTCATTCTACATAATGTGTATTCATTGGATCATATTTCGTAAGCACGTATGTGGTATCAGGTGGAGTGTTTATGAATACTAATTATATCTATTGACAGTTTCAATACCATCGTATTGAAACCGTTAATAGATATGACGAGATGTCATGAAAGTTAAAAAAACTTTCATTTTCAGCTACTTAATGTCTGTAAGCTTTTTCAGTGCTGAAGTGTGTTCACTATTAATCTCTAAAAATATTACACACCTACTTACAGAACAACGTGCAGCGTTTGTAAAGTAGGTCTACAATAGAAACATTCTTGTTCGAGAGTTTGTACTTGTTTACATACAACAATGTGAAAACAGTGTTACAGTTAGTTAAGTCTGTTGTTTCGGTTTGGTCTTAATTTGGTTAAACATTAATCGAAGTTTATGTATGACGGCTCGATCAGATCCTGCGCTACGCTACGCTATAACAAATATTAGCATGGCATACAGAATATTCGCACCGAATCTGGGTCTGGATGATTGCACTCACGATACTGAAGGATCAGTCGGAGTGCACGGCTGTTAGCTGTGAAGTCAGAAGTGAATTCAGATAAACTACAGCTATGTAAATTCAAGTTAAATGGTCTGTTGATTTCAGTTTTGTAAAAGCTTTTACTAAAAGCGACGCGCTTAATCCGCCTGGGCATGAGCTGACAGATACCTACAACATGCTCTCAACTTGTACCTACTATTATTACAGAAATAGCTGCTTAAGTACGTGTACGTCATGTGAAGCCCTAAAAGCCTGGCTTATTTTTAAAGGTACTATTTTGTAGCTGAAACTTGAACATTGTGGCGGACGAAAAATTATGGAGTTTTAAATTCAATAACGTTTTGGATAACAATGTATGTTTAGCGGCATGAGACCAAAATGCATTAGCGGCATGTAATTTTGCACAAGGTGAATATCACTCTGGGTTAAAAAGGGACGTATTTCATTTCGAGGTCTCTTTATACCTCATGAATACCAATGCCATCATGTGCTGATTGCACACCAACGAGGGGAGGTGTACCTGAACACTATCATTTATTTAACCTTGCATGTAGGTAGGGACACTAAAATAGAAAAGGTTGTAACAAAATCGCCATCGGAAAATGCGACTTTCTCAGAAAACGATCAAAATTAATATTCAAATGACTAAAAAATTTCAGCACGTCTGAATTTGGTTACAGTTAGTGCGTGACTGAGCCGACAAGAAACTTTCATTAGTTACGCGCAAATGAGTGAAAGTTAATTTGAATATTGATGAATTATTAATAGGTACCTTGTTTTTGTACGCAAACATGATCCTAAAGTTTGACAAAGCCAAAAAGCAAATGCGACCGAGATTGAACAAGAAAATTAAAAAAAAAAGTTTTAGTGCATGTGCACGCTTGACAACATTCATAGCCAAACGGACTTCGTGACATAGAACATCTGTAAAGATATCAGTCTCTCGCTCGACTGCCGACTACCTCGTATTTTCTTGTCTAAGAAGGGTATTACCTACTTAGACATGAAAATACGAAGAAAATATTATTTCCCGAGGAATTCCTGCAGGATTGCGAAAAACGAATGAAGTAAGCTTCCGAGATCGAGAACCGACTTGTAATGTTTTTAGACGTCGGTGAACCAGCCTGGATTTTTCTATTCGAGAGGTTTGTTAACGAATAGTGAAACCCTACCCTACATACCAGTGCACTTTGTAAAATGCGACCAAAGGATTGCTTACTCCTTCACACTTATTTTTTTTTTTGTAGCGTCTTCCAAGATAATCGGATCATTTCTCCAAAATCGTCCAGCTTCATTGTCTTGGCAGTTCAGAGTTAAGGAACTAAATTGGTGAAACTTGGGCACCGAAGTTAAGAAATTCTTCGCGCTCAATAGCCGTAAGACAATATATATATATACCAATGGAAAGAGCACTGCAAGGAGAACCTTTTCTACAGATACGACTTTGCTAATTGTTAGTCAGTTCGGAATTAATTACCTAAATAAGTGAAACTTGGGTACAGAAGTTCAGGAATGTTCTTAGCATCCAATAGCAATAAATATATATCAATGGATATTGCTTTTTGAGAGAAACATCTGTTACCAAAACGAATTTGGATGGGATGGCATTCCGACATGGCTTGGGGATCAGGAAAAATAAAATATACAATTATTGCAAAAAAAAATCGAGCATTGATTTTCTTCTTTATACAACTAGCAGCGCCCCGCGGTTTCACCCGCGTAAGTGTCGATCCCGTGGGAATATCGGGATAAAAACTATACTATGTCCTTCCCCGGGATGCAATTTATCTCTTTGCCAAATTTTATCGAAATCCATTCAGTGGTTTAGGCGTGAAAAGGTATCATACAGAGTTACTTTCGAATTTATAATATTAGTAAAAAACTTGGATGTTCAATGTGATTTTTCTATTGGAAATAATGTAGCTTGCATCTAATGGGTTGGCCTTCGAGGAAGGTAGAAGGAAGGTGGAAGGTTTCATTACAAATTAATACGTATCAAATTAGTTGTATTATGTTTTCAACACACTATCTAACTAGCATTATATTCTGAAGAATATCATATATTTTTCTGATTTTGTTTACTGTAGTCGATCATATACTTTTAGGCATTATAAAACTTGCGTTTTTGCGTTTAGGTCCTGTAGTCCCCTTAACGCTATTGGACTTCAGGGCAGAACCGCCCAATCTCCTTTAGCTTTACGGAATTACAGTGGTTGCATATTGCATATCTCGACAAAAAATTGCTAAGGTACAATGCGTGCCACGAAAGATGAGACTTGACACACCACGTGGTTTGACTTGCGCAGAACACGATTTTAGGTATCTTTAGCGGTATGAGGTCTGAGTGCGGGACGGGGCCGGACGTCATAGGGGCAGCGGAAAGAGCGGGCGAGGCGGGGTCAAGTCTCATCTTTCGTGGCACGCATTGTACGCAGTGTCATCTTGAGTCCGCTTGTAAGAATGGTAAGATAAGTGATGTTGATATTGATTTGGCGATGTAATAATGCAAGTAATTTAATTTCTTCATTAATGTTTGTCTTTTTAGGGTTCTATTCCAAGGTGCCAACGGGACCCTATTACTAAGGCTCTGTCCGTCCATCTGTCACAGGGCTGTATTTTTGAACCATAATAGGTAGACACTTGACATTTTCACAGAGCGTGTACCACTAAAATAAAATAGTAAGTATACAAATAAAATAGCGGAAAAAATTCAAAGGGTTTCACATCCAAGAAAGGTGTTTTTTTTTTACTAAAGCATTTAAAAAGAATTATGTTAAATACTGTACGGTGGTAAGGAATCCTTGACCACTTGACCACTTTTTATGTATTTTGTAGCATTTTTACTTAAATTAATTGAGGTTAATTTAAGTAAAAGGTAAAAAAAGGTGGAGTGAATATACATACAGACATGTCATTAATTGAGATTAATGACATGTCTGTATGTATATTCACTCCACCTCATTTGCGTTATTCGTAGAAACGTATAGTAATCTTTCTTTAGCTTTTAATATTTTACTGTTACCTATATATTACCGTAACCGAACCGTTGGAGAACCAATGTAACCGACACAGCCCGAAGAATCGCCAAGCTTAATTTAAGTGGCAGTGGGCAGGGCACATTGCTCGCAGAACAAATGACCGATGGGGCCGAATGGTTCTGGAGTGGCGACCGCGTATCGGAAGACGTAGCTTTGGAAGGCCTCCCAAAAGGTGGACCGAGGACCTTGTGAAGGCCGCAGGAACCCGTTGAATGTGAGAAGCACAGAACCGGTCGAAGTGGAGGTGCTTGGCTCCCCAAGCACCTCCACTTCACTCCACTCCACTGTCCACTGCTGGACATAGGCGGTGGTCTATGTCCAGCAGTGGACATCTTTCGGCTGAAATGATGATGATGATGTTGATCTATATATTTAGTGAAATTGGTTGTTTCCCTGATAAAGTAAAAATAAAATAAAAACAAACTGCGATCGCTATCTATCAACGAGTATGAATTGAGCGTTGAAATAGGGGTTTCGAATTAGATTTCCAATTTAGAACAGATAACCGACCCGTCCCAGTCTGTGAGGGATTAGCATTAATAAAACATTGCTGAATTTTAAAAAGAACTTAGGTACAAAGTGGATTACCTACTTTGGATTAGTTTGACAACTTTATTTTTATTCAGTTTCAGTATTATTTCAATCATAATTTAAAATTATGATTAAAAAAATAATGTAATCTGACGAAGATAAGCGAAATGGAACATCTAGGCACGTTTCATAAAAATGTACCTAAAGAACTACCTAACGTTTGGGTTGAAAACTAATCTCAGAGAACATAATTACTAAAGTTGTAGAGAACTAAAATTAAATCACAATTTTATTTGAATAATCTTCGCGAATGCTTCCTTTCTTATTTAGGTACAAGAATAAACAGACCAAGACCTTAAATGATATAACCACATTGTAGTCCATCTCTCATTTAAGTACTAAGTAACGTTTCGCTACCTGAAATTCCATGTTTGTATCCCAATCCGGTGGGTATCCGGCCTCTCTGCGGCACCGGTCACCGGACCGAGCTAAGTCCGAGCCGGAGCAGTACGGAAATTATCGTTGCATGATAATGGATATAGACCACTTAAACTTAACCCTTATCAAACATTAAACAGCTAATAAACCATGGCATGAAGCTAGTTTTAGTCTACTGTCTTTTTCTTCTTTTCATTTTAATACGGCTTTTCCAAACTTTGGGACGTTACTTATTTTTAGTTGATGTTTAAATAAGGGATTTAGTAAGTATAGCAATATTACTTTTATAAAAAAGATTAAGGACATCAAGACTAATATTCATTATTCAATGGATATCAGTTTTATTCTTTATCATTGACAATCATGAAAATGTTGGACAGAGAACTAGAGTTTAGACGATTTGTCATTAAACCCCTAAAACTGTTTATCGTTCTACTAAACATAAAGTACCGAGTAGGAGAAACGATGTTCGTCTAACTAGAAGGAAGGATCATCCAACCAAGTGTTTTATAACATCCTTCAAATAAAAAACAAAACGGGGCCAGGGCAAGGGCAACGGGGAATCAGTTTCATAAGAATGCATTACGGCAAATGATTAATAAATTGGATTCTGTTTTCAGCACTCGTTGAAATAGTGAATTGGCAACAAAAACCTGCAGAAGTTTACTTCCGCAAGCAATTCTTGTCGAGAAAACAATCGCAACAAGCTCATCACTTCTGCAAGTTTTCTACGTTTGAATTGTTTGCTTCTGCAAGTTTTGTTGCTAAGCCTAAACTTCGTTTTATACACATGAATAAATACCTGCAGACACTGAATGCATTATCAGCTACGGCGTAGCTCGTAGCCGTCGTAGCGATGTAATCATTCTTGAATCGGTTTACTAAGAAGCAATACATTGCGATTTCGTGTGCAGTTTCCATTACGAAACGAGTTTCTGGAAACTTCAGCTTGGCACTCTGTGAACTTGTCTCATACGAATCCTTACATGACCTAGATTATAGGCAAAGCATTAAATGCCGGAGATACTTGAGCTCGCAATCTGAATAGCGTGCCAAGGTTCGTAACTGCGCGATTTTGGGAAGCATTAGACACTGTTTAGGACAAGCCTTTGCCCAGTACTCCTTTTGTATAATTTTGTTTTCAAATAAACGATGAATATTTTAGCTATCCACGTGTCACAAAGGCTGAAAAGCCCCAACAGCTTTTTAAAGTGTATCCCTTACTTACTAGCGAACGTGGAAAGGAGCTGTGGCGAGATAGTGCTTCCCTATACTCAATACATTCCTGCTGAAAATCCCAATTCCCACCTGGACATGAGTTGCGTTAGTTTACCTGGAAGTCTCTTTTAAATAGACTCCGTGCACAGGTTATTCAAAGGAAACCTATTCATGTGAAGATTCGCAGATGGCTCCACTCTGGATTGAAAAAGTGATGCTGTTCCACAAGCAATGGGGCAGATAACATCGTCGCCAGTGTCCTGTTGTTTGAACGTTACACGAACTGATGGACTGGACTGGTGCTAAACTCGTCGTAGCCAAATTCTATGCCGATCTCTATTAGTTTGCCATAGACACGCTAAGAAGATTTTAGTTATAGGTAGTCAATATCTATCTTGTATTCAGGTAACATATTGAACTTGTTTGGAACATAAAATAACCCCATAATGTCACTGTAAACATCTCGTAAAATGTTATGTCACTATTATAATAATTGTAACTGTTAGAATGTGGAGCATGCAGCAATTTGGAGCGGTTCCGACACGTGACAATAATAGGTTTACGCGTCGTATCTGATAAATGTTGGCAACGTCATTGAGTGAACTCTCGCTTTGTACGATGCCTGGATACCGAGGTACTACGGTAATTTGGTTACATTAATTTAAGAGCACATCGTAAACCGTTTGAAGTCATTAAACATTAGAGTAAATTCTAGAAACATGTTAAATTGGTATAATGGGAATTCCGTCAGGGAACGATTTAATGACGAGGTTGGCGTAATTAGAGATCATGAAAATGTTGACATGGGTGGTAAAATTAATGTGTATTATATTAAGTGTTATATGAAATGGTTTATTAATGGGGGCTATACTAAGTAGAAGTGCTTCTATTACACCTTATGTTGCTTTTAATATGTGCGAATTTGAGAGGTAAAATGGTAAAAGTTTCACCGACCCGTGGTGTTACAGGTATGTATGTAAAAGTCAAGGTAACCGCTTTCCATCACGTAAGCTGTTGGCCTGTTTAACATGAAAAATTGTGTTCGAATTAATTTTTCTGTTTTTGGTTATGTGCGAGACGTGTGCTCGACGTGCCCGCTACAATATATTGGAATTTCGGTAAGTTACTTCGTTTTATCGGAAAGTAAGGAAAGATTTCCTGTTCACTAAGTTCTTATTTTACTTATTAGGGAAACTGCAAGTATGCTTGATTACTTATTACTAAGTTAACCATTTTTATTTTCCATTCGCGCTGAAAAAAAATCCTGGATAGTATAAATAATATGTTCACTATACTTAGTCAAAAGCTATGACTTATTATTCCTTTCATAATAAACTTTTTTTGCTTAACTCACTATAAAAACCAATGTAGATTTTTGTTTAAACATTATTAAATAGCACTTGAAAAGAATGACTTTGAACCAGGTGCATACTCGGCGCTCACTTAAAACTAAGTGACTTTATTAGTTTTCATCACAATAATATTAATTATTATCACAATAATATTAACTATAATATTATTGTGAATAGCCTTTAGTCATACAAAATAACTCAGGTTAGTACCTGAGTTATTATGTGACTGTAGACTGTTAGAAGGCTATTTTGTAATAGCCTTCCAACTTTATGAACTAAAGGAAAGATTTCTTTTATAAGTATTGCTTTTCTATTCTTGAACTATTGTGGAACTCATTTCTTTGCGGCTACAATACAAATAATTGATGCAGACGAGAGACGGAAGGAATGACCTTTATTTTATGTGTAATTATTTCAAGAGTTTATGTCTTTCGGTTTTTCTAAAAAAACAATTAGACGTAAGCAGGGCCATGGCGTATTCTATAACACATTTCCACTGTTTATATTTATACAAAAATACACAAATAAACCAAAAAAAACAACCAGTCAAACGTTTTATAGTAAACTAGCGACCCGCCCCGGCTTCGCACGGGTACAATGCTGATACTAAATACACTACAGAAAAACTGTGAACGTTGTACCTATATAAAAACATAGCGGCCCGCTCCGGCTTCGCACGGGTATAAAATATACACGCTCTTGCCGCACCGGGCGGCCGGCCGGTACCGCCGCAAACGCTACGTCCCGCAATTTTTAAATCTGTAATATCTTCGAAAATATTCACTTAAATCATACGGTGTAAAGGGCCATATAGATCTATATTAAATGAACAATGTATTCAAGGTATTTAATTGGTTAAGGATTAATGCTGTATTGGTTAAAATCGCTTCGAAAATTAGCCATTATTTGTCGTAAAAAGTAAATGACAAAAAAAAGTTATTGTGGGTTATCCATAAGAGATAGACATATACCATCACGGACTTCTCTGTAGACCTTTTCAATGTGTACAATACTTAGTACATTATTTTGATAAAACTCATAGGGTTCAGCCTGCGTTTGCAATGTAAGCGGAAAAAATGTAATTATTTACGACATCACATTAGAAACCTCAAAAATAACAGTACTTCTCCACTATTTAATGGATGTTATTATACATATAAACCTTCCTCTTGGATCACTCTATCTATTAAAAAAAACCGCATCAAAATCCGTTGCGTAGTTTCAAAGATTTAAGCATACAAAGGGACATAGGGACAGAGAAAGCGACTTTGTTTTATACTATGTAGTGAAGATACACCTGAATTTGTCCCGACTGCAGATACTCGTTCAGATAAGGAATCACCACGCTTGTTCTCTCCAAATTGAAAAGGGCCAAAATCTAGAGCAAACCCGATTCAAACACAACGTGAAATTCATGTCGTGCCGCGTCACCGTAAAATGACCACAATGTTTAATGGCATCACATAGTTAGGAAAACAAATGTGAATTAAACGGTTATGCAGTCATAATTCATAACCACTTTTGAATTATGACCGACACCAAGTTATAAAATGGTACCAGCCACAACTTGTCATCGGCTGTACCAACCAACTTTGTAGATGACAACTTAAGAGGGTTAGTTTATGTGTGCAGAAAACTCCATAGAAATCAACAGAAAAACTAAAAATAAAATCTGAACCGAAGAAAAGGAGCAGCGCACAAGGTTTTATTTAAAGTAATGAATTAAACTGTAGATAAATATGTATGTTTTTTTTTTTATTAGCCATTGGTGTCGCACTGCTAAACAAAGGCCTCCCTAACTCTTATTCTACCTCTCTCTGTTCAGAACTTTCAAGGACCAATATTTCTTAAAGGGGTCCAGTTCCGGTCCAATCCAGTCCGTTCCGCCTTCTCCATCAGGGCCTGCCGTGACGTCGTTTGCCATTAGGCGGGACACACTGGGTCGTAAGTTTGGCCCATTGATCGTCTGATATGAGGCAGATGTGTCCGAATATCATTTAATTTAAGCGTGGCAGCTTATTAGAGGTACCTAATCCCTTTTAATATTTCGCAGAGGATTCATTCATAAATCCGTGTCATAAGTCCTAGTCTAATGTAATCAATGTCATTTAAAATGTATGAAACAAAATAATACCTATTTGGTATTCTGTTTAACATATAAAATATTGTTATATTTTATTCCGCTGAAAGCAATAGTAGATATTAATAAATAATATCTACTATTGCTTTCAGTTGTCGAAACAGAAACATAAATATCGAAATTAACTAGCCTATATGTCCCACTGCAGGGCAAAAGCCTCCTTGGGATCTCCCTTTTCCACCCAATTCTGTCTTTTGCGGGTCCTTTCGGTAGGAGTCCAACACGTCCCGCCATCTTCGTCTCGGCCTGCCGCTATGGTGTCGTGCGTTTAGTGGGACCCAATCGGTGGTTCTCTTAGCCCAGGTAACATCTGACATGCGACAGACATGTCCGGCCCAGTCCCACTTAGGCCCAGGCTCCTCTTTGGGTTGATGTAGGAATTAGTCGACAAATGTCAACTGCTTAATATTTACTTTAACGTTCGGAACGGTTACGAGATAAAACATTGCCAAAATCCGAGCGCTTGGGAAACGGATTGGTATTTGGAATGTTGCCAAACTTCACACAGTGCACATTCACAATTGGTCAGACATTCCATTGTCTGACCAATTGCTAATCTATAATAATATTAGTGTTTATAAGCGGATTTATTCATGTTCGTCTTGTTATTTTATAAGTGCTAACGATGAGTGCTGCATTTGTACCCACAAACGTTATGCACACTTTATAACATTAAATTAATTATTAATGCAAATAGATGGTTTAAAAGGACATTACAGTAGTATAGTATTGGTAAAAGTCCATGAAATGTTAATCACATTTGTCGCCCATATTCTGAATTAACTTAATCAGATTTAAGCATTTAACTGGAAATTAAGGCTAAAAAGTAGATAAAGCAATTAATTAAGGGGACGTAATACGCCGCTAAAAGCCACATGGGAAATGTCGCGTAAAACCAGCGTAACCAGATTCGTTTTTGTAATTTACTGATAAGGGAATTTTGCTGGAAATTGTCCGAAATGATATTGCAAACCAGTGGAATAATGGAAATAATTGAGTTGAATATCACTCTCAAACCAAATACGGTGACTACCGCTAGTTATTTGCTGCTTGAAACTTACCCACTACAGCGGTTAGCAGTTCAAAGCGAATGACGTATTACTTGCCAAACCTGATTTTCAATTTAGTCAACAACTAGTTTGCGGGGTCAATTTCAAGAGTGCTGTTTATCTAGGACACCTCTGACTTACGCTGGAGGAAAACATTGTGAGGAAATCAAGCGTGACGTAATAATTGACGTGTAAAAGTGTTTGTACAAACCTACTTACAGAAAATAAATCATTAATCATTTAACAAAGGCAGTCAGCCCTCCTGCTAACCTGCCTTTTTTATAGTGGAGAAATGCTCATGCAATCTGCACTACTACGGGGAGATAGTGCAGTTATGTGGGACTCTAACCCACTAAAACTCCACGGTGTCCTCTTCTGCCACTTATGGCGGGAACACGGGCACGCGTTAGCACTCATCCGTGAACCCGCCGCGGCTGTCCGTCACCGGACCCTCCTCGCACCAGAACACATAGCACGCCGTGACCACCCCAGGGACCAAAACCAGCATATGGGC
This sequence comes from Luperina testacea, assembly GCA_927399505.1. Taxonomy (NCBI): domain Eukaryota; kingdom Metazoa; phylum Arthropoda; class Insecta; order Lepidoptera; family Noctuidae; genus Luperina; species Luperina testacea. Next base: position 13,211,108 of record OV656758.1, read on the forward strand.
GCCAGACTATTGAGCTAAACTCGATGTTATATGAAAATGTTCAGTGTCTTAAGTTCATCCGTACGATGCTATAAGCGAACGATTTATTCGAGTGTAACGCTGAAGTTGGGTCGCTTCATAGGGTTTTTTTTTTTTTTTTGAGGATGGGAAATCATCAAATGACTCCTCCCGCTCTGGGTGGAGCGGAAGGGAGTGTCAGACTCTTACTGACTAAAACCCACCCGTGTTCCTTCCTTAGCCCTTTATGTTCCGGGCCAGCGGTAACCCTTTCGGACAATCCCGCTGACCCGGCAGGCTTCGGCCCTTACGGGCCCCTTCTTTAATGCTGACATCTCTTTGAGGCGCGCGTGGAACACGTACGCGCCGTCCGGCACGGGCCTGGTCCTGATCGAACGGTGAGCTACCCATTACTCTCCGCCCGCAGGCCCGCGCCTACGGTGGCCGGGAGTCGTCGCGCGGCTCCCGACGCCCGGAGCGTCTCCCGCGGCGGCTGGGACGGGTGGCTCTCTCCCTCAGCCGTCCCGCCGCCTCCTTTGCTAGCATGACTGCTTCGCAGAAGGAGGCGACTGCCCCCCATAGGCTGCGCTTCATAGGGTGACGTGAACATTAAGTGTTAACTTCAAGCAATATACATTTACTACTTGATCAGCATACGTGTTCATTTTATCAGTTGATATTTCAAAGATCATGATGTATCGAAAGGTTACCGTGTTACGTTAGATTTCCGTATTTATGTATTTTCAGTGGTTGTACCTACCCCACACATATTCGCATACTCAACAACATTGACAGGATTTTGTATAACATCATCAACACACAGTAAGTATGTATATTAATTGGGACCACCAAGTGAGCTTCCTCTACCAAATGAGAAAAGAATCACGTGAATCCGCCGTATGGTATACTTGGTACTTGGTTGGGTACTTGGTTGACTAGTAGAGATAAGGCATTAAATCCACCGTTGTACCTTTTTTGTGTGCGAGTAGTTTAAATAAATAAATAAATATTCCGGTCGCGTAAAAATAAATCAAATCTCCATGTTCATTTTAAATATAAACTTTCTTAAAACCTCTCAAAATGTTTACTCCCCATTCTCTCTTCATTATTCACGTTCTAGATTATATTTATCGCCGTATAAAAACATCTTAATCCATCATTCCGAAGCACTAAGCAACGCTTGAACAACATAAATTGCTAATTGCACTAATTGGCGAGACACTCTCGGTACTTTCTCTGCTAAGAATAACTCATTTAAAAAAAAAAAACAAGACCTCGTTTGACCTTTCTGTTATTAAAGCAATATCTAAAATGAATGGGTATTTAATTTTCATTTGAAATTAAAATATCGTGGGTTGTGAGTGAAAATACAAACACACGCGGCGCTCTGGTTTGGAGGGACCGGTATAATAATTACAGATACGCAGCTGATATTTCTGATTTTGCAAAATGTTTATGGGCAGCAGTGATCACTTACCACCAAGAAGACTGCCAAAACCTGTTAACGAGTATTAACTACCCATAGGATAGTAGGTACAAATATTTCTAACCTAGCCTTTCGTAGCATTTTCGTAGGCGGTAGGTGCTACGAGTGTCTACGACGTGCTACGCCGCTACGTAATTGATTTGAACACAATCACTGTCTATCCCTCATTACAGTCTGAAACATAAAACTGATTTAAATATGTATATTTAAATATAAAATATATTGATTGATATATTGATTGATTGATATTGATTGATTGATTTAAATTTATTTATTTAAATCAGTTTTTTCAATCAATCATGTGTGAACACTTTATTCTTAACCCGTCGCGCGTCTAATTATCAGACACAATAGAAATGTTATTGGTATCGGTACACATGGTGTACACTCGACGTGCGATGTGTGCAGACATGCTGTCAAACTGATTTACATTTATCAGGAGTGTCTATTTTGGAACTATTGCAGTTTATTATTTGAAGAACACGTGAATCAAGTATCTTCCCCATAGTTAATAAGAAAGACGTTATTGGACGATTTCTTAATTTTATAATAGTTACTTATATTTAAATTACTTATTAGCTACTAGGCTAGATTGTAATGTGAATAAAGTACCACCGACTGTGAATAAAAACGAGATTCAGATAAGTATTCTATAAAAAAATTAAAAAATCGGAAACATTGCGATAGTGCAAAACAAGATAATACTCACTGTAATAACTTACTACTTATTTCGTATCATAATTCTGTGTAGGACATTAGGACATAGTTTGAAGATCCTCCATAAGGATTTTCTTACAAGCGAAACTAGTTGGTACGTATTCTGTCAATAAATCTCCTAGAGAACGATAACAATAGAAAAGGTAATTTTGTGTCTCGTTAGTGACAGTTGAGCTAATACGAATCTCTCTTGTCTGTTTTCATCTTCAGTATGGTTTGTTAATATTACGTCAGACGAATAATATAATTGGCAATACCTGTAATCTTTGTTTGTTTCACGATTATTAAACACTATTACGTGGTAAATACCGTAATAATGTTATAACGTACAAATACAGATATTCACCTATTAGCAACTGCTGCTAGTATGTACTTACCTACATATTTACTTTTTTTTAGGATAAGAAACTTCACAACAATGACTTACACTAAGCCGATGTACACCACCATTTGAAAAATATGTCCTTCCATCAGGCTTGGAAAACTGATTGCAGTAAGTTGGAATCGGCTTACAAAAAGAATAAATCTTCTAGACGCTGACGTCTAGAAGACGAGACGAACCTTTTTGGGCACAAAAAAGGTTATTTATGTCTAGTATTCTGATAAAAAATTCAAGTCTAATTTTGTAGTAAATCCTCAACATAAAGCTACTCAGTAATTGTGTAAGCCCCTTTAAATCGTCGAGCCTTACTTGTGGTTATTCAGGCTTACTGCGGTCCCCAGCCGATGTCACATATTGAAAAATATAATATTTACATATTAACTTCCGGACATGTTAATATGTTTCTTGCGTGTTTTGTCAAGGACTTGTAAAGTCAAGTCAAGTAGTATGTAGATTTGTAAACAGAGGCAAAACTTTATATTATTACTCTGAGACCATGTTTGGATAGATATGTGGGCTATGAGATATGTGCGCAAAGCCGCACATTATGTGGCCAAATAAACTCAGGCAGTGGCAAGTCTCATTACCGCCACAAAGTAATAGTATCGTCTTGTATCCCGTACCTACCTGACGTGACTTCGTAAAGCTTGGTTCTCCTTTGGAGATTCACTCCTGTAGTTGAGGCTTTACCGAAGTTTAAACAAACATGTATCTGAGGAGGAAACAAAAAGGTATTTGTAAACAATGTCAAACCAATGTTTTATAAATTAAACCAAAAGCGAGTTTTCTGGATGAAGTTAACTTTAGTGACAACACAATTTAAAACTTCATTCTTAATATTTATTCGCTGTTTGTTTAAACTAATTTGCACGCTAAGCGAATTTAATTAACGATGGAATTTGTAAAAGGTGCAGCCCCTGGCTACATTCCGTAATTACATAACCCTTCGTGTAAACCAGACCAGTAACTCATTTAAGCGTTTATTTACACATGCGAAGCATTTGAACCCAGATAATTTATATGGGGTGTGTCATATTGAATTTTTGTCAGGTTTTTTTTTTAATTGCATGTTTATACGCCTGTACAGCATGTAGGCGTATACTGCTTGCATATCTACCAATACCGTATATTATGGAAAATATGATTAGCGTTATATTCATAATAGGCTCCTATATCTACACAGATACATAATTTAGTTTAGAAATGATTACGAGCTACCTTCATACGGTTGGAGGTTTACGAGAGATCAATGAACTACCTATGAGATAGCAAAAGTGCATAGATAACAACGGTGCATACTTTGATTAATTAAATATTATTTACAAAAAAATATTGACTTTATATTCCTCCCGTACAAAACGCCAATTTCATATGTAAGGACCTAATACATAAAAGCTGTTGGTGTACCGTAATAAATATTAAAAAAAAATATATATGAGAACATCGAAATGGAAAATGAATAGTTCATAAAAAGGTACCTAAAGAACCTTACTTTGAGTTCAAAACTAATCTTAGAGAAAATAATTAATAGGTGAAAGCACAAAACTGAAATTAAATCTCAAATGCTTGTTTCTACTAACTAAAACAAATGAAAGTCCAAGATATAAGTACCTACCTAACATTATATTTCACTCTATCTCTCATTTACCAATGAATGTTTCGCTACCCGAAGTTCCATGTTTGTTGTTTTCCGGTGGGTTTCTGGCCTCTCAGTGCACCGGTCACCGGACCGAGCTAAGTATGGGCCGAAACGGTACGGAAATTGTCATTGCATGATATGGGACATGGACCACTTAAAGCAGCCCTTTTCAAACGTTAAACAGCTAATGGCATGAAGCTAATTTTAGTCAACTGTTTTAATACGGCTTTCTTGGCGCGTGGCGTAATGATCGCTTTATCTCTTTGTAAAAATATTAGACAGCCAAGTTAGTAGGAGGGATACTCTCTCATGCTTGGTTTTCTCACAATATTTTCCTCTTGCGTAAGTCAGAGTTGTCCAAAATAAACAACACACATGAAATTGAAACCGCAAACTAGTTGTTGATAAAGCTGAAAGTGAGGGTGACAAATAGGTAACAGGTCATACACGTTGAACTACTAACTGTTACGAGTAAAATGTAAAATGGGAAAATTTCAAGCTACAATTTCCTAGTGGTAGTCGCCGTATTTGGTTCGAGAGTAATATGCAACTCAATTACTTTCATGTCAAAGCTAGTGTACAATATAATTTCGGACAATTTCCAGCTAAACTCCCTCATCAGTAAATTACAAAAACTAATCTGGATACACTGCTTTTACGCGACATTTCCCATGCGACGTTCTGGCTTTTATCAACGCATATTGCGTCCCGTTCATTTGTTTCTTTATCTAATTTTGAGCCTTTATTTCGTGCCATACGCTTCGATAATTATGATTAAATTAATAATTCGGAATGTAGGCGACAAATGTGATTAATTTTTCAAGAACTTTTACCAATACTATAGGTACTATTGTAATGTGCTTTGTAACAAACTATTTACATTGCTAATTAATTAAATGTTAAAAAGTGTGCATAATGTATTTAGATCGTAGGTATACGTGCAATCCTCCTCAATCTTAAAATTAGCTTATTGCCTGCGCTATTGTCTGACCAATTGCTAATTTTAAGATTAGCAATTGGTCAGACAATGAAATGTAACTGCACTGCGTGAAGTAGGCAGATGCAGCACTGCAAATAGCAATCCGTTTGCCAAGCGTCCGGATGTTTGCAATGTTTACTCTCGTAACCATCCGAAACATTGAAGTACATATTTAGTAATTGACAGCAACTAATTCCTGCACCCATTACCTCCTCCCAGAGAGGAATCCCAGTACTGAGAAAGATATACGGGCTGATTAGTGCAGGTTAAAAGCAAGCTACTTCTATTTAGTTAGATACCTAATACTTAGAATCTGTACTATGTGTGTTGTTTAGAGGATTTCTCGGAATTCTGAGTTTTCTGTGTTTGTCAACTTTATTCAATGATTTTTTTTTTATATATTTACGTGCAAATTGTAATATTGCCCAGTGATGCTACATCTACTTCCAAGGTAGCGCTATAGTTCGAAAACTATTATGAGCAAATTTACTATATTTCTCACGAGAGTTACCTACATTTCGGCTGTGCAACTTCAAAACCTAGCAACTGACATTAAAAAATAAAATCGGTGTTTATGCATATTTGACTTGCCAGATATCTAGCAAGTCAAATATCCAAAAACCCCGATTAATTGAGAAATGTCAGTTGCTAGGTTTTGAAATTGCACAACCGATTTAGTGTAAAATATATATCCTTTGGTTCTAGTATCATGGCATGTTTAACAATATAATATTGACGCAATGCAAACGCTTCTAACAAATTGACATTCTTACATCATCTTGCGGATTGTTCTACAGCAACCCAATTACGTTCTCATGAATAAATAAAAGGTTATGTCCATAATAAGGATGTGCTTTAGACAGCAGTACACAGTAAAAGTGCAAATGTTAAGCAGTAACCTTGATCACGTATTTAGATATTATTATTACGAGTATTTGTATTAAACTACATTTATAAATGTTTTAGTTGTTAGATAAAGTCGATATCTGCAAGCTTCAATGTTTTCGTGACTAAAATATATAATAAATATTTCAGTTATGCATGGATCATCAATAAAACATAATAGTTTCGACTTTACTTTTGTTTTCTTTATTTATGTTTCTGTTTCGACAACATAAATAATAACTTCTACTACTTTCAGCTGAACAAGGTTATAGCTATATTTTAAATGTTAAATAGGATGCCAAATATTGTTTTGTTCCACACATTTTAAATAGCACCTACTTTGACATGAATTTATGAATAAGTCCTCTTTTTACCTTTAATAAGTGGCCAGGCTTAAATGGAATTCGGCTGGAAATTTGCCGCATGTCAGACGATCAATGGGTCAACCTACGTTACAGTGGGTCCCGCTTAATGGCAAACTACGTCACGGCTAAACCCAGCAGTGGGACAGCAATGGTTATTGAAAAAAACCTTTAATATTTACCTACAACTCGATCAATTCGAAATCGTTTTCCTAACTAGGTAGTTAGAAAAACGATTTCGAATTGATCGAGTTGTAGGTAAATATTAGTAAACGACCACAATGTTTGATAGCAGGTGCCATTAACATTGTGGTCGTTTTACTGCGACGTGACACGATATGAATTTTAGTCGTGTTTGAATCGGGAAATTCGGACCAGATTTTGGCCAGTTTCAGTTTGGGAAGAACAAGCGTGGAGATTCCATACCTGAACGAGTTTCTGCAGTCGGGACAAATTCAGGTGTATCTTTTACTATAAAACGTTTGCCTGGTTGGTTTACTTTGTTTTTTTTTATGTTTTTGTATAGATATTAATAATAAATGTAATGATATTATGCATATCATTACATGCCGACAGTCGTGATAGCCAACGGGTTAATAGCCAAGAGCCTCGACCAGCACCTGAGGAGACTCTCGTTGGGCAGCTGGATAAAGGGCTTGATTCAGAAAATTGTACTTCTGGACACGGCCCGCATTGTCAGGAGGTTCCTCTCTCTGGAGCCCTGACCGCCGCCGGTAGCTTGGACCCTGTTCCCGATGCCGGCGGGCTACTATTTTTTATATTTTTAATGTTTTTTATATTCTGATATTTAAAAATATAATTTATATGTATTAAATTAAACAAAGGAGTTAATAATGTAATAATAAAGTATATGTGATATAAACAGTTACTGAAGTAATTACACATAGAATAAAGATCATTCCTTCGTCTGCATCAATTATTTATATTGCAGCCGCAAAGAAATAAGTTCAACAATAGAAAAGCAATACTTTCAAAATAAATCTTACCTTTAGTTCATAAAGTTGGAAAGTAGTACCTACTTATAATAACTCAGGTACGTTAATAACCTTGTGAAGAAAACTAATAAAATCACTTAGTTTTAGGTGTGCGCCAAGTGCACCTGGTTCAAAGTTATTCTTTTCAAGTAAGAGGTGCTATTTTATATTATAATGCTTAAATAAAAATCTACTTAGGTTTTTATCGTGAGTTAAGCAATGAATGGAAAATAAAAATGGTGAACTTAGTAACAAGCAATTACGTTTGCTCTCAGTTTCCCTAATAAGTAAAATGAGACCTGAGTGTACGAGAAATCTTTCCCTCTTTTCCGATAGCGGGCACCTCGAGCACACGTCTCTCACAAAACCTAGAACAGAAAAATGCATTCAAACACAACTTTTCACGTTTAACAGGCCAACAGCTCATGCGATGGGAAGCGGTTACTGCGACCTGCACATGTACACCTGCAATACGAAGGATCTGGGGGACTTTAAGCCTTTTACCTCTCAAATCACATTTCACACATTTAGCAACAAAAGGTATGTTTGAAGCACTTTATCTTATTTTATTTTATTTTATTTTATTTTATTTTATTTTATTTTATTTTATTTTATTTTATTTTATTTTATTTTATTTTATTTTATTTTATTTTATTTTATTTTATTTTATTTTATTTTATTTTATTTTATTTTATTTTATTAATTTTAGGAAAACTTACAGCTAATACATTTTAATAACTGGTACAATGTGTAAGCGATGGCCAATTACAAGCTTCCACTAATGATTAATGTGAATAACATTAACAAATAAACGAAAACAGCGACGCAAGAGATACGCAAATAAATTATCACACACTCGAGAAAAAAAAAATACAATAAGAATGCGAATAAAAAAAATAAATTTATGTTTATACATCGAAAAAATATTTGTTCAAACTTTGCTTTACTTCTTTAACACTACTAGTAAATAAATCCAAATCGACATCCTGACACACCACATTAAGGTACGACAAGCTCTTATCACGTACGAGTTCTGTCTGTAGATAGTTCTGACTTGAGGCACATGGAGAAGACGTGGTCTACGAAAAAATGCACTCGGTACACGAAGCCCGATCTTGCCAACCAACTCAGGGACGTCCGTAGATCCGTTCATAACGCTATATAAGAAAGCAAGATCTGCAATTTTCCTTCGCTCGTATAGAGGCAGAATATGAAATTTTTTACACCGACTTATGTAGTTAGGGAGATAGGTATTTGAACGATATTGAATGCACCTTAAAAATCGCCTTTGTATACCTTCAAGCCGATTAATGTATACATTATAATTTGGATTCCAAACCTGAGAAGCATATTCAAGGTGACTACGGACAAACGCACAATAAAGAATTTTCATTGTTTTAACATTCTTAAAATCAGAAGATACCCTAAAAATAAAACCCAAGGCTTTAGAAGCCTGGTTGACTATGTTATTAATATGTGCATCAAACAGAAGCTTAGAGTCAAAAGTAACTCCAAGATCCCTGATGACACTCACTCTGGCTACCAAGGCATTCGAAAGCTTATAATCGAAGGTAACGGGGCTTGGCTTACGTGTAAATGTACATACATAGCATTTGGATACGTTTAAATCCAACCTATTTCTGACGCAGTATTCATGGAACCGGTCTAGATCATCCTGTAATAGGTGTGCGTCCTCAACAGTTGACACTGGACCCAAAATCTTCATATCATCCGCATACAATAAGACTTTAGAGTTAAGGAAACAAGAGGCAACGTCATTTATAAAAATATTAAATAAGAGAGGTCCCAACAAGGATCCTTGGGGAACGCCTGACGGAATGATCATCGCTCTCGACGTATACCCATTGAGAACAACCGTCTGGCACCTATTCTCCACGTATGACGAGAACCATCTAAACAAATCACCCCTTACACCAACCAACAAGAGTTTACGCATAAGTAGCACATGATCAATTCGATCAAAACATTTGCTGTAGTCAGTGTATATAACGTCAACCTGAGACCGTCTGGACATGTGCTCTGTAAGATAGTCACTACAGACCACAAGATTGGATGTGGTCGAGCGACCCCTCAGAAACCCATGCTGATGCTCACAGAAACTTAATTTAAGCGAAGAAGAAAGTTGTCTGTGCACTATTTTCTCCATAATTTTAGCAAACACACAAAGTTTAGAAATAGGTCTGTAGTTGCTTATATTGGCCTTAGCACCTTTTTTATGAATCGGCGTTATATACGCTGACTTCCAGATGATAGGCACTACCCCTAATTCAAATGACCGCTTAAATAATATTGTTAACGGAAGGGATAGGCACCTGGCACACTTAGATATAAAAATTGGCGAAATATTATCAGGGCCAGCAGTTTTGTTAAGTATAATTAACCATTTCAATTATTATAATTAACCATTTAGTATAATTTTTTAGCTTAGTATAATTAACCATTTCAATTATTCTATTAAAACGCCGAACAAAGCTTAATATAACATTAATTTCATCGCGTTCTAATTACGTAAATCTCGTCGTTCCACAGCGCATTTTCCTTAAGATATACCAATTCAACCTATTTCTATGTAAAATGGGTAAGAAATTACTCTAAATTTAATGACTTCAAACGGCTAACGATGTGCCCTTAATTAGTTCAACCAAATTACCGTATTACCTTGGTATCCACGTACCTACCGTATAAAGTGAGAGTTCATTCTATCAGGTTGCCAACATTTATCGTAAACTCAATATTGTCACGTGTCAGGACCGCTCCAAATTGCTGTGTATTCGAGATTCCACATTTACAATTATTATAGTAGTAACATAACATTTTACGAGAAGTTTAGAATTAAATTCGGGGATGAGCGATTCCGTTACCATCTCACCGTGAAAACTTAGGTGAAGTGAGCGTGGAATGAGCGTGGAGTGAGATTTTTACAGAATCGACATGCTGCATGTCGATTCCGTAAAAATCTTACCGTGAAAACTTGCGTGGAGTGATCTGTCAGTGTCACCCCACTGATGCTAGGGATTGACTAAGCAAATATTTACAATCATAGACCGTAAGTTCAATAGTTACGTGAGTACAGGATAGATATGCCTAAGGCAATAAGTCCGCCTTTGTACCTTTTTGTGCGAGAAGTTTAAATAAATAAATAAATAAATATTGACTAGCCTAGCTCTTCTTAGCGTGTCGATGACAATCTAAATAGAGTCGGCACATGATTTAGCTACAATTTTTGGCATCGTCATTTGTTATTTATTCTTTGAAGTCGTTACTATTTTATAAAATAGTAAGAACGTCAAAGAAAGAAAATCGTTTTTTTAACTTTTCGCAGTAACCTGACAGTATTTTGTTTATTTAATACTTGTTTCTGCAGGTACACAAGAGGTACCAAATCTACTTATAGAGTGTATTTAGCTACATATATTGGTTAGCAGTACACCCGCGGCTCTGACATCAGGATGGCGGGGGTACCTAATTTTTAAAATATCATTGTGCGGGTAGGTTACACAGATTTTCAAGAGAGGTACGTAAAGGTACACGGAAGGTACCAAATAATTACAATAAATTTAGGCCGATCTGAAAAGTACACCCGCGGTTCTGACGTACATTCGTCATTGGAGTCCATCAGTTCCTTCTTTCGTTCCAACAATAGGACACGCTGGCCACAATATTAAGTGTCCCAATTTTTGATGGACAGCACCAGATTAGCACTCCAGGGTGGCGCCATCTGTAAATCTCCACCTGAGCACGTTTTCCTTGCTTCGGCTAACCCGTGTCCGAAGTCTGTTTAAAGGCAACTAAGGTAAGCCAACGCAACTCATGTCCAGGTGGAAGATTTTCGGCGGATGGAACGAATGGGTTTGGAAGTATAGGGAAGCACTATCTCGCTGCAAACCCTTCCCTTAGACCGTTCGCCATTGAAACGGGGGGGACACTTTAAAAAGTTGGTGCGCCTTTTCAGTCTTTGTGACACGTGGAAAGCTGAAATCATCGCTTATTTAAAAGCAAAATTTTGCAAAAGGATTACCCGGCCATGTTGTAAACAGTATCTAATACTTACTTCTCAAAATCACACAGTTACGTGCTAAGCACGCTATTCAGATTGCGAGCTCCTATAAAAATGCTTTGCCCACAAACTAGGTCATGTAAGTATTACCTCAACTGTGGCTATTGAATGAATGAGACACAATTGAATTGCTATTGTTATAGATCAAATTTTGATTTTTCAACAGTCGTGTGGGTCAAGTTTACAAAGTGCCAAGATGAAGTTTTCCGAAACTGGTTTTGTAATTTAAACTTCATAGCAAGCAAGCAGGCTTCATTCAAAGCAAGAATAATCACATAGCTACGACGCGACGGCTACGAGCTACGGCGTAGCACTTATAGCGTTTACTGTCTGCACGCATTTGTTCATGTGTATATTGTGTATAAAACAAAGTGTAGGTTAGCAACAATACTTGCAGAAATTGATTTTTGCAAGAAATTCTAACTTAGAAAACTTGCAGAAGTGATGAGCTTATTGCGATTGTTTTCTCGGCAAGACTTGCTTGCGGAAGTCAACTTCTGTAGGTTTTTGATTTTAATTAACAGAAGCAATATTTCAACCAGTGCTGAAAAACTGAATCCCATTCATTAACATTTGCCGTAATGCATCCTTATGATACCGATAAACGAGGTGAATAGGGATGCAGGGGAGAAACTATAACTGGGATTTTAACATTGAAATGATATAGTTTTTTGCCAAAAAGGACTCTAATCAAATGTGTTTACTGTATTATAATCAACGCCAGACAATATCGGACGCCTGGAGGGCAGGATCCTCCAACCGGAGGAACCTTCCTTCTAGTTGGAACACTTTGTTTCTCCTCACGTTTTTATTGTTTTTGTTAGATTAAGCATACATATAAATAATTTATAATATTTTTATAGCTTTTTTTCCATTCGATTTCATTATTATTTAACCGGTTTATTTTCCTAATTTTGCCTACATTCGAAAATTAACTAGTTTTTACAGATTGGTATTTTAATCACACCGCATAACCTGCTTAAGGAAATCTAACATAATCAATCAATCAACAGCCTATCGCAGTCCACTGCTCTACATAGGTTTCTCCCAGGCTGCGCCACAGTACCCTATCCTCCCCCTTCCGCATCCAGTCTGTCCCAGCCACCTTCTTAAGGTCGTCGTTCTATCTAGTTGGGGGCATCGCACGCAACGCTTGCCAAAACGCGGTCTCCACTCCAGGACTCGACCATGCATGCTCCAACGGCCATCGGTTCTTCGACAAACATAGCCAGTACACTGCCACATCACTTTGCTTACTCTGCAAGCTATTTCGGTAACTCACATAAACAAAATTACTACTTAATAACTTGCTTATATAGGTACCTCTGTAAAGGGTAGAGGAATATGTACGCTTTCTAATCGTCGTTATATTCGTCGGTATAATCAGTGCTGGATTGGCCCATAAGCAAATTCAGCAATTGCTTAGGGCATCACGTCTCGGGGGGCACCATAAGGCAGCAACTCAAACTCAAACTCAAACTCAAAACATTTATTTCAATTAAACCATTTACAGGCACTTTTGAATTGTCAAAAAGTCGGTCAGTCAGAAAATTTGAAGCTAGTTGCCCATTCCAAAGCGTAGGTACCTATGGAGAAGAACGGGCAAGAAACTCCATGGACACTCTTTTAAATTATAGTTGTACAAATATATTAGTTACATCAATAATGTGAATTTATAATTATATGTGAGAACGATGTACAAAAGATGTACGCGTTAAAAGTGTCCAGAGTACAACAAATGGCAAGAAAACAACAATTCAATATTAAAATAATTAGAAATATGCCGAGGCAGCTAAGTGATATGACCAGCCCCAACTGACGGCGCCCGTTCACGAACATGACGCATAGATCGGCACCATTCAGCTCAACCATTTTGAAGGGAGCTAAATGATCCAACACACACGCCACCGTCAGCGAGACATTTGTGTGAGCATGACATACTATCAGCCGCCAGGGCACATTCAAGTCAATGAAAGACACATTACCCGGTAAATGGTACATAGTATATACATAGAACTCACATCTGTGCTATGCAATTATACAATACAAAGGAAATTGAGTTTATACAATGCAAAGATAGTCTTACAATCTTCAGCAGCTCCAACAGAATCTTCAAGTGTTAATCAATTAGTTGTGGTTGTGGAGCAGGACCAGCCTTGAGCCAGGCATTTTTATCAGCGATGTAATCCCCTAACTTATAATATGCCTGACTGCATAGTGTGCGTTTTATACAAGACTTGAATTTCGTCTCATTCATTTCAAGAATGTGGGGAGGTATTTTATTATAACATTTTAAACAGTACCCCATAAAAGATGAGTCTACTTTAGCCAATCTGAAACCTGGTTGAACTAATAGGTCCCTATTTCTAGTACTATAATTATGTCTTTCACCTCTTTTACCAAAAAGATGTAAGTTTTTTCTTACATACATGATATTTTCGTAGATATATTGACAAGGCACCGTCATGATGTTAATTTCCTTAAACAGTTCCCTTAGAGAATCGCGCCTGCGGAGAATATAAATGGCTCTGATAGCTCTTTTCTGCAGAATAAAAATAGAATCGATGTCTGCAGCCCGTCCCCAAAGTAAAATACCGTAAGACATGATACTATGAAAGTAACTAAAGTAGACTAGTCTCGCGGTATCTACATCAGTAAATTGACGGATTTTTCTGACAGCATAAGCTGCTGAACTTAGCCGTCCTGCAAGAGATGTTAAATGAGGACCCCATTGTAGCCTTGAGTCGAGCGTGATCCCTAGGAAAACAGTTCCATCGACGAATTCTAGTTTCTCTTGATTCAATATTATCTCACAATCACTACTCTTGACATTTGGTAAAGAAAATCTTATGCACTTAGTTTTTTTCCCATTTAATACTAAATTATTAGCAGTGAACCAATTTTGGACCTGCAGTAGGGCGTTATTTACGTCGTCAAAATTTGTAGCACGTCTATTTACCTTAAAAATTAAGGAAGTGTCATCAGCAAATAACACCATTTCTGGTTGATTTTTTAATAAATGGAGTAGATCATTAACATACACTAAAAAGAGGAAAGGACCCAATATCGAGCCTTGTGGCACACCCATTTTTACTGTTAAACCATTCGAATTGGCACCATTTATTTGAACTTGCTGTTGTCTATCATTTAAATAAGAACTAACTAAACTGAGCGCAAGTTTTCCAAGTCCGTAATGCTCAAGTTTCAAAAGCAAGGTTTCGTGATCGACGCAATCAAATGCCTTGGAGAGGTCACAAAAGATTCCTATGGCGTCTTGGGCCTCTTCCCACGCGTTAAAAATGTGTTTTAATAAAGTTACACCAGCGTCGGTCGTACAACGTCCTTTGGTGAAACCATACTGTTGATCGTGTAAGATTTTATTCGTGTTAAAATGATTGAGCATTTGATTAAGCATTATCTTTTCAAACACCTTGCTGAAAACCGGCAAAACGGATACGGGTCTATAATTATTGGTGTCCTTACTGTCCCCGGATTTGTAAAGTGGTATTACCTTACTGTATTTCATTAAATCGGGAAAGACTCCTTGATCAACACACGAATTAAATACTAAGGCTAAGTAAGGTGAAATAGTCTCAATTATAGAGGTACAGACTTTAATGGACATTCCCCAAAGATCTTCGGTCAATTTGATTTTAATTTGCTTAAAAGCTTTTATTACTACTATGGGGTTAATATGTTTAAATTGAAATTCAACCGGGCAGGCTGGAAAGTTCACTCTTAATAAATCAATTGATACGTCTGATGAGGAATCTAAGGCTTCCGTCGTTTTTGATGGAATATTAGTGAAGAAATTTACAAATTCCTGAGCTACTTCTAAGTTAGAGCTTATGGCACCACGTGAAGTCTCCAATGAGTAATCAGTGTTTCGTTTTTTATTCCTACTAGTTTCGTTATTTATAATTTTCCAAACAGTTTTTATTTTATTTTCTGCTGATTTGATTTTATTGCTAATGTACAGGGATTTGGCTATTTTACAAGTATTTCTAAAAATTTTGGAATATGTAGCAACATACTTGCTGAAAGTTTCAGTATTGATGTAAGGCTTAAGGCCATACAGCTCGAACAGTCTTTCCCTACTTTTCCTAATACCTCTAGTTGCCCAGTCACTAAATAAAAAATTAGGGCAAATGTTTTTTGTTTTCTTTTCAAAAGTTATATTGAATTGAGTGTGCACTATTGAAAAGAAATCCTCGTACAATTTATTTGCATCATCCATATGATAGCCCAGATCATTCAACTTATTATTTAGGGTGCTATTGAATCTATTTAGTTTACCAGTCGTTATTGGTCTAAATTGTATTTGCACTTTTTGCAAAGGTGTTTTAAACTTAAATGATACCGTTTGTCCACTATGATCAGACGGCAGACAATTAACGATGGTTTTATCTAAATAATCACAATCGCAAAAGACATTATCAATACAAGTAGCAGAAGTTGGAGTTATTCTAGTCGGTTCTGTAAAAACATTAAATAGATTAAACGATTTAAAAAGGCTTAATAATCTACTGCTATTTGAATTATTTTCCAAAATATTAATATTAAAATCACCACAAATAATTGCGGCTTTGTTATTGGATGCAAGTTTCGCTAGGACATCTTCCATGATTGACTCAAATACAGAAAAGTTCTGATAATTAGGGGGTCTGTAAACGCACACTATAACATGCTTATCTAGCTCAACACAGGACAGTTCGATGCAATGTTCAATTGATAAACCCACTATGTCATTTCGTTGCTTGGATTTTAAACAATTTTTTATCAAGATTAGAGAACCACCACGCAACATAGATTTACGGTTAAAACAACTGCCCACACTATAGTTCTCAAAATTAATTAACATTTGGTAATCCTTTAACCAATGTTCAGTACAACAAACAATGTCAAACTTTGTTTTTTCTAAAAACATTTCAATTTCTAATAATTTGGAAGACATGCCTTGAATATTTTGATGAAATAATGTCAAGGCATTCTGCTGATCTCCTTTTTGATATTTAAGTATTTTAGAGCAAGAAGATACCTTGTTGTTGTTAGGTATAAGAATATTATTACTGGTACCTTCTGTTGTCTTACAAACTAGTTTAAATGATTATCCGGAGTTAATCCCAAGACTTCAATGTCATCACCAGGCAGTGAGCTCATAGTGCGTGAGGGAAATGGAACCTCCTTCGTACAATTTGTAAAAATATTTATAGCATTCGAGCTACATTCATTCAGGCAAACCACCTTATTATTAGTATTATTACTAACTGTTGTGGTGTTAATAATACAAGACTTCGACATAATACTTATGTCTGAGTTTATATAAAAAGCTAATAGCCTTGCTATTATGTGTCTAAAACTAACAGGCAGATACACAGTATCCCTAGTCGACTTTAAAGTTTCTACAAAACTGTTGGTATCAAAATATACCAGCTTGTCACTGTAATGACTAACTAAAAAGTGCATATGCTTATTAAACGTATGAATATAATTGTTTTGTCTATTTGTTAATTTTCTAAAATATGGGAAAGCACACAATATTATTTTCTGACAATTTAACTTTAACAACTCAGTTACACAGTCAGTTATTTCATATTTTTTGACCTTAGAACTGTTACCTACAAATACAGTAATGTTAGTTTTAGGATTAAATACATTTCCTGTTACTGATGCCATTATTTGTTTGTAGGTTGACCCTGGCATACAATTATTTTGAGTAGAATAACTCAGGTTGTTACTAATTAATTTACCTAACCCTCTTCCTATACTATCCGAGAACATAACTGAATCATAACAATCATGACTACTGAAAGATGGAGAACTACCAGTCTCAAACTGTTCCAATTGAGAAAGATCTTGTACTATATCAGATACATCCTGGTTAAGGATACACTCTTGAGACAAACTCTCAGCCTGGGATGGGTCCTCCGTTACCTCAGGCTGGACAGCGACAGTGTGGGGAACTCTCTGACAAGTACACTGACACTTAACTAACTCATTAGCAGCAAGAATGTGTTCTTTAATTTGGTTCTGAGACCCCACATATTTAATATAAAGTGAACTAAGTCTGCCCTCAAGTTCCTGAATGTCAGACTGTAAGCGCTGTGTATCAATTTCATAGAATTTTTTGCTGTCTTCTAATTTGATTTGATAATTGGTTAATTTATTCATTAGATCAACACGTTCTTTCCTCAGTGGAATATTTTTGGAAAAGTGTTTTTGTTGTTTTCTAAATTGATTACATTTTTTAATTATTCTATTCATTCTTGCATATTTTTTCATTTTCTTATGACTAAAGTTATAACTATAATTCTGATTTAGCAAGGAATCTTCAGTAAGGTCAATAGTTGTTAAGGAATGAGGGTTACAATTACTATTTAATAATTCATTATATAAGTGGTTTGTTTCTTTAACCTGATTACATTCTATTTCTTTTTCTAACTGGATGATACGACTATTGGCATGAATTAATTCATCTTCTAGGTCCCTAACTTTACTTAAGGCCTCTTCATACAAATCACTACAGGAGTTGAAACCGTCCGTGACTACCTTTAGTTGATCGCGTTCATCAACAACATTCTGATACTGTTGATGTAGGTCTACTAGCTCCCGTTTAAGGCTTGAGTTTTTGTCAACAATTTTCCTGATTTCCTCCTCACTTTCATCATTCTCCAGTAGCAATTGGTCACATTGGAGTTTTGTTGCTTCAAGTTTTTGGAGGGCCGTTCTCAATTTAAGGTCCATCTCCTGAGCAGTAGCCTTACGGGTCATCACAGGCATGGTTTCAGAATATGTTACTGAAATTAGAATAAAGAAACAGTGAAAAAAGTGGACAGAAAAAAATAAAATAAAGTTTGAAATGATAGGGAAAATGGGAGAAGTTATCGTAGTTCAGTAGAGAGAAATTAGGTTGGTTACTGGATTGGTTTGAAGGACTATTTTCAAGGCTAAGGATATCAAATTTGGATGCTTTTTATCGCCTTACGATTTTACTTTTCTGTATGTGGGTAGGTTGCCTAGATTTTGAAGTTATTTTTTCTTATATATCACCGTAGGTATAACGGCAATGCGAAAACAATGATCATGAATGTTTTTATTGTTGTATATTATATTAAAGATCAGAATAAGAATAACAGAATCTTCGCTAAGTTTCGTTTTATACGATGTAAACAATACGATTTAGACCCAAGGCAGGGTGCTAAGCGAACTATTTTATGCTAAGCTTCACAAGGATGTGTAACAGAGTTACAGTGACAATAAATGAGTGCAATTATAAAGTAAAAGTAAACAAATACTCCCCGTTTTAATCCGCAGATCGAAAGTCAGCTGTTGGTTTTAGGTTACCGGTGTGTAACAAACACTGTGTTAACTATATCTATTTACAGGAAAACAATAATCCTGAGTATTTATGCAATTAAATTACGTTAACACATAAAATTACACCTTAATTTTACTTAATTACTAATTAAAATTAATTTTAAAATACGGAACAAAAATTTGACATTTTCAACAACAACAACAACAGCACCGAAACAGTATTTGCTAGCACATGAAAGGCAAGCCTGTTTATCAGCAAGATATTACAAGACCCAAAAGTCACTCTAGCTCAAGATGTGCAATCTTTACAAATCGCTCGTCGTTATTTTGAAAAATACAAGGTGACTAGTGGATAGTTGGACCTACAGGCGTGGATTGCTTAGGGCATCAAGTAGTCTAAATCCGACACTGAGTGTAATCATAAGTAATATTAACGGATTATAGTATCGAATATACAGATTTATACGCCATGTCTGGTAACATGAATCGAGTGAAGCTCTCCAAGAAGTAGTGTTGGGGTTTCTGCGTCAGGTCGTCGACGTGTCAGCGTCGTGGGTTGGAATCAGACACAAGACTCCTTATGATATAACGTGTAACATCGGTTTTTTTTTGTTTTTAATAAAGTGGTTACAATTTGTGTGCGTTTGCTGGCGGGTCACCAAGACAGTGTGGAAATCCGTAGCCTACTAGCTAGTGTCGTGCGGTTGCCGGTTGCCTCCGTCATCCATTAGTATCACTTGTCGCTAATAGATGGCGCTATGTGAGTCAACAAATAGTATAATATCAAACATTACTGATTGGTGTTTCCCTAATTGGCTATTGAGCTTACTAGAGTTGCTGACATATCGCCGGATTTTCAATGATAAAGAATAAGAAACTGCTGTCCACTGAATATTAGTCTTGACCTCCTTAAAAAAAAAGAATGTTGCTATACCTACTAAATCCTTTATTAAAACATCAACTAAATATAAGTAACGTCCCTAAGTATGGAAAAAATAAAATTTTCCTTTTAACATCGTGAAGCGATTATTACTCTACGCGCCAAGAAAGCCGTATTAAAATGGAAAGAAAAGAAAACAATAGTCTAAAATTAGCTTCATACCGTTAGCTGTTAACAACGTTTGAAAAGCAGCTTTAAGTGGTCCATATCCATTATCATGCAACGACAATTTCCTTACCGTTCCGGCCCATGCACTTAATTCGGTACGGTGACCGCTGCCGCAGAGAGGCCGAAACAAAAACTTCGAACAAAAACGAGAAAAACATGAAACTTCGGGTAGCGAAACATTCATTAGTACTTAAATGAGAGATGGACTGTCGATATATTATAATGTTAGGTACTAGGTCTTTGTCTAACTTTTGTTTATATAAAAATGAAGCATTTGCGAAGGTTTTTTAAATAAAATTGAGATTGAATTTCAGTTCTCTAACTTTATTAACTATCTTCCCTGAGGTTAGTTTTCAACTCAAACGTTAGGTACTTCTTTTGGTAATTTTTTATGAAACGTACCTAGACGTTCCATTCCGCTTTTTTGCGTCATATTTCATAAATTTTTCAATAATAATATAAAGCGAAACCTTTTTTTAATAACTGAAAGCGAGCAAAAAAAGGGTTGTCAAACAAATCCAAAGAAATCCTCTTTATACCTAGTTTATTTTTTTTAAATTCAGCCTTATTTTATTAATGCTAATCCTTCACTGCTCACAGTTGACGGGGACGGGTCGGTTATCCGTTCTAAATTGGGGAAATCTAATTCAAAACTTCTATTTCAACGCTCAATTTACGCGCGTTGATAGATAAGCGATCGCAGTTTGTTTTTTTTTTACTTAATAAGGGAAACAAACCATGTCACAAAACCTATAACAGTAAGATATTAAAAGCTAAAGAAGTAGGTTACTGTATAATCCACTACGTTTCCACAGATATCAGACATGAGGAAGGCACAGTAAAGATACATACAGACAACTAATTCATTGAGGCTTAGTATAAGTTACAAAGCTACAAAATATATAAAAAAGTGGCCAAGTGCGAGTCGGACTCGCACAAAAAGGGTTCCGTACCACCGTATAATATTTAACACTTCATTTTTTTTTTAATACTTTAGTAAATAAAAGAAACCAAGAGAATTTTATGGGGACCCTTAATTTTTATTTTATTATTTGTTGTTATAGCGGCTATAATAGGATATACCTACTTTATGAAAATTTCAAGTGTCTACCGATTCAAAAGATACAACCCTGTGACAGTTGGACGGACAGCGGAGGGTTACGTTGGCACCCTGGAACGGAACCCTAAAATGACAAACATTAATGAAGAAATTAGATTACGTGCTACACTACATCGCTAAAATCACTATCAGCATCAGCATCTCTTAACCTAACACTCATACAAGTGAACTCAAGATGACACAGCGTCCCTTCGCAATCTTTTAGCGTGATTATGCAACCACTATAATTCCTAAAACCTATAATTTACAGTGGCGTTTACCAGAAAAGCGCCAAGACAATGAAGCTGGACGACTGCAGAGAAACAATCCGACTGTCTTGGAACCCGCTACGAAATAAACCAGATAAGAACAGTGAAGGAGTAAGTAATCCTTTTTTTTTTTTTTTGGATGTGAAATCATCAAATGACCCCTCCCGCTCTGGGTGGAGCGGAATGGAGTATCAGACTCTTACTAAATAAAACCCACCCGTGTTCCTAGCTTCCTTAGCCCTTTATGTTCCGGGCCAGTGGTAACCCTTTAGGACAATCCCGCTGACCGAGTAAATAATCCTTTGGTCGCATTTTACAAAGTGCACTGGTATGTAGGGTAGGGTAAGATGATTCTTTAGCAAACCATTGTTAGTTTTTAGTAAATTCAGGCTACCTACCTCCAAAAAACATGACAAGTCGTTTCTCCAATTCGGAAGCCTACTTCATTAGTTTTTTCGCAATACTGCGGGAATTCCTCGGAAAGAAATACTTTCTTCCTATTTTCTTGTCGTATTTTATTTTCTTTCGATACTCTGGGTCAGTCTGGGTAGTCGAGCGAGAGACTGATATTGACCATAAAGCGATGAACGAAACTACTGGTTGCCTATTGTTATTTAATCTACTTCCGAACTCACATTTACCTTGTCGCATATTTTGCCTTATTTATTTTGGCGACTGTTAGTAAAGAGTTTCATTTTGTTAGAAAGTTTCCTAGTTCAGTCTTGGTGGTATTTGCTTTGTCAGTATTTAGGTGCAGGTTAGGGCACAAATACAAGGGATTAATAAATTCATCAATATTCTAAATTAACTTTCACTCATTTGCGCGTAACTAATGAAAGTATCTTGTCGGCTCAGTCACGCGCTAACTGTAATCAAATTCAGACGTGCTCAATTGATTTGTCATTTAAATATTCATTTTGATCGTTTTCTGAGAGTCACAAGTTCCCACGTCGATTGTGTTACAACCTTTTCTTTTTTAGTATCCCTATCTACATAGAATGTTAAATAATTGAGTTACTGTTCAGGTACCTACACCTCCCCTCGTTGTATGCAAACAGCACATGATGGCATTGATATTCATGAGGAATAAAATCTTATCGAAATAAAAAATAATACGAAATAAAATACGTCCCTTTTTAAGCCACTGCTGGGTGATATTCACCTTGTATAAAATTACGTACCGCTAATGCATTTTAGTCTCGTGAAGGTAGGTAAACATACCCCGCACAAAGTAATTGAATTTAAAAATCTATAAGTTTACGTCCGCCACTATAATGTTCAAGTTTCAGCTACAAAATAGCACCTTTAAAAATAAGTCAGACTTTCAGGGCTTAACATGACGCACTTAAGGAGCTGCCATTTCTGTAATAATAGTAGGTACAAGTTGAGAGCATGTTGTAGGTATCTGTCAGCTCATGCCCAGGCGGATTAAGCGCGTCGCTTTTAGTAAGAGCTTTTAATTGAAATCAACAGGGCATTTAACTTGAACTCAAACAGCTGTAGTTTATCTGTAGTTTATACATTAGAAATCATTTCATTGTGATTTAAAGACATGTTCAAGTATATTATTATATACTACTATTAGCTACTATTAGCCAGGTGAATACAATAGTATTCATTTCATTTCATTTCATTCACATTAGAATTCATTTCATTGTGATTTAAAGACCTGTTCAAGTATATAATAATATACTTGAACATGTTTTTAAATCAAGATTGTGATTTAAAGACCTGTTCAAGTATATAATAATATACTTGAACATGTCTTTAAATCACAATGAAATGAATTCTAATGTGAATGAAATGAAATGAAATGAATACTATTGTATTCACCTGGCTCTAGCCGTCAGCAGTTTTGGTTTTAGGTACCTCATTTTGAAACTTAGATTTTTGACGTAAAACGTCTGTAAAATCACACCGAAATATACCACCATACCAGGGAAACGTGCGTACCATAACTCACAATAAAATGAACCTAATTAACCGACAGTTCAGTATCGTGAGTGCAAACACTCAGACTCGGTGAGAATATTCTGTATGCCACGCAAATATTTGTTTCTTGTTATAATCAAGCCTGTGTATCGTAGCGCTTAATTTAATCAAGCCGTCGCGTCATACATAAACTTAGATGAATGTTTAACAAAATTAAGACGAAACAGAAACAACAGGCTTAACTTATCCATCAAAGTGTTTTCACCTCGTTGTACTCTGTGGTATTGATTCGTCTAACCCAGAGGTTAAACCATAAACCAGAGGGGAAATTCTCGTTATTATAAGTACCTACGTTCGCAGTCTGATTTCAGTCTCTATCTGTTTTATGATTAAAAGATAGATTGTTAAGTATAGGTTTATATATTTTAATAATTCCATGGGTTACACTTTAACACTTACATGATGACTGACATAAGACCGGAAAGGTCCATAGACCAGCCCCACCATAGATAATATAAATAGGTACCATAAATATTCTAAGGTAGTATTCTAGAACACCATCTGTTAAAAATACCTCTAATTTCCCTAAATTTTTGACAAGTTTTTGACATTGTCGCTAAGATGAGATTACGACTAGATTGTGAACGTTTTTAGTTCCGGGAATTAGCCTCCTGGTGTTTTAAGAGCCCATTCAACATAATCTGGAATTCAATAAACTGATTCATTGTCCTTTGTTAATTTAGACAACCAATCACAACGGCTTATGTGAGATTTGACAGATTTAATGATGGGATCTGGCTGTTAAAACATGGGGATTCAATGACTACCTACCCTATGTCCCGATAAAAAAGGTCGAAAATAAACGTTATATAAATACTACCTGTCCCAGTCATTAACTTTTTAATATAGTGAAAGGGAAAAGCTCTAGATCATTTTAGTTATAACACTTACGAAAAAGCAGGTTACTCAAACCTTCGCACAGATTTGTTTGAATCGGGCTTCTTTTGAGATACGTATTAAGTAAATAAGGACTAACTCTCGAACAAAAATGTTTATATTGTAGATAGGTACTCTACAGACGCTGTTCTGTAAGTAGGTGTGTAATATTTCTAGAGACTAGAAATCAACAGCACAGCACTGAAAAAGCTGAGAATAAAAGATTTTTAACTTTTCATCACATCGTATTGAAAGAGTTAATATATTATGTTTAGTATACTTACTTAAGCACCAGACCTGATCCCACATAACGTGCTTACGAAATATGCTCCAATAAATACATAATATTATGTATTAATAATTCTTTGGAACAACAGTCCCTATTTCCCTGTTTTTACTCACAGTTAATTTCAATAGTCGTCCATTGTATAACGCTTACCTTCAAACCACTGAAACGTACGCTGTGATTTAAGTTAAAATTATACAGTAGGATAAATTGTTTTGCATTAGAATAAGATTTAATTTAAATGGTTGAATTATTCTGAAGCAGGCCAGATTATAAATAAGAATTGTGGCTTTTAAAATAAATGATGTAGCCATTTCTTTTGTAGCCCCTGGAGTGCGAAAACTTCGTCCCAAAAACAAGAACAAGTAGATGGGTACTTACCTATGCGGCCGTATGGCACTTCGAGTTTTAGAAAAAGATCCGATTTGTCGAGCGTCATTTTTGTCACTCATACATCATGTGGCAGTCTCTTTCTAAAACTAGATGTACGTACAGCTAGCAGCACATCAGTGGTAACAATTTGGCAATGACAGCACTTTTACATCGTAGCAGTAAGGGCGTTTTTGTGTCGCAAGGGTAACCACTGACTTGCGGTTGTTTCTGCCATATAAATACCAAAAACCCAAATAGGTACCTACAGTTACTGTACTTTAAATACGAATTGAAATTAATGTTTGCAATAATATTAGGTATTTTATAATGTCGTAGGTACCAAATTAAGACGCTCTAATTGAACAAACTATTAGAAGTAATGCTTCAATTTAATTTTGAGTTTCATCATAACCGATTAATAATATAATTTTGTCAAGCGATCTACCAAGATTTATTTCTAAATATCGCAGATAAACGTCAGACGACGCCGGTTTCGAGTGATTAATTTCAGCGTCGGAATCAATGATGGTATCAGAATCGAGTGTACCTAAATAAATCGATTTGGAGTTATCCGATCGGAAAATGGCAGAGTAAGTGTAGTAAGCTGTCGGGTTATAAAACATGGCGGTGACCAACGGAACATAACTTGTTCAATGTTTTCAAAGCTGATACTTTATTTTGCGATGCGACTTTTTAGTTTATAAACTAGCTGACCCGGCGAACTTTGTACCGCCCCGCCAGCCGCTCTGCCTCCGCTTTTTAAATCTCTGATATCTTCTAAGACATTCATTTTAATGATATGCGAAAGGGCAATTTTGATCTACATGAAACGCACAACGTATCTAATGTATTTAATTGGATAAAGAATAATACTGTATTGTTTAAAATAGCTTGGTTAATAATCTTTTTTTTTTTGTTATATGTAAAAGATAAAAATGGGTCCTGTGGTTTATCCTTAGAAGATAAACATATACCATCACAGACTTTTTTATCGATTTTTTTGAGATATACAATTACGTAGTACATTAATTTGATCGATCTCGTAAGATTTAGCCAGCTTTGGCAATGTAAGCGCACAAAAATATGTTTGTTACGACATCACGTTACAAATCTTTGAATGTCTCGGCTTTTCTCTACTATAATATGCATGTATTATACATTTAAACCTTCCTCTTGAATTACTCTATTATTGCTGAAATGCACTGTACCGGAATCTCCTGAACTGCATTAAAATCCGTTGCGTAGTTTAAAAGATCTATGCTTACAGACAGCGGGAGCAACTTTGATTTATACTATGTAAAGATTTGCAAAGTTTTGAGAATGAACCCTAATGGAAAATGTATAAGTAGATACTTTTTCTTTTTTTGTAAATTTGTTTTTCCGTTCAAGAGAATTCACTTCCTTGCTTTACGAATTTTTATTATGAAAATAAAGTACTGTCCTCGTGTATTTGTTACATGTTGTTTGGTACGCCGAGACATAACAAACTTGGACAAAGGAAATTAAGACATGGAAACTGTAAACGCAGTGTCATGAATAAGAACCTGAATAAGCGGACTGAATGTGAAAGGTGGAAGACTAAGTTTCTGTTAAAATAATTACAGTTTAGGAGAAACTGAGCTCAAACCCAGTATCTAAACTGACAAAAAAGCAAATATTGTATGGTCAGCAACATTAGTCAATAAAAACTGTTATTATAAATATCATTAAAAACACACAAAATAATTATGTACACTGTTTTTCAGCATTTCATATAATAGGAGTTCATATGACTACTTAGTTTCTTAATTTTTTATCTATTCTGATTTTATTTTTATATTGTTCTCAATATATTTACCGACTTCAAAAAAAAGAAAGTTATCAATTCGACACATATGTATTTAATATTATTGGAACTGCATTATATTCACATATGACAATCTATTAGGGCTTCCAAACAAATATACATAATTTTATAGATGTATGTAAGTATGTATGTTACGGGCAATTTGATAAGTCCGGGCACTATTAATAATGGCCGGTCTGTATTCATAATGCCCGACTCAATTGGGCAATGTGATTAAAACAGCAAGATTAATCATTTATCCCGGCCATTATGAATAATGCCCACCCTATCTTGGGCGAAGTAATAAAATAGGTGAACTGTAGTGTTTTTGTTTATTAAATGAGAACTTAGGATGCAAGACCGAGCGAAGCGAGCTCGGGAATTGGGGCACCCCGATTCGGACAGGTTACGTTCGAAGGGGATGACGGGGGCTCAAGTGAGCGAGCGGAGCGAGTGAACGAGCTCCCGTCATCCCCTTCGTGTTAGGTTCCATTAAACCCTGCAGACAGAAATAGGGGCCCCGTGAAGCGGGGCTCCGTAGACTACGCCTTATTATTATTGTTATGCTTAATAAAGTTATGCTTTAGAATGTTATGCTTAATAAAGTTATGCTTTAGAGTGTTATGCTTAAAAAATGTATGCTTTAGAATGTTATGCTTAATCATTATTATGATTAGGCATAACTTTATGCGTAAGCTGTTATGCGTAAATAATTTATGCAAAAATATAATTAGGACAAACAAAAGTATGCCAAGTTATATTAGGTCTTAAAATTTTATGCAAATGGATAGGGAACCCAATTTATCACATTGCCCGGCTACATGTAGGGATTTATTCATACTGCCCGGTCCAAATGACAAATTCAAACTATCTCAAACACTGACTTATTACATGGACGACGGGCCGTCGGGCATTATTAATAATGGCCGGTCAAAGTGATAAATTCATCACTTTGCCCATCGCTCTTGGGCATTATTAATAATGGCCGGTCCTTATTAATAATGCCCAGTTAATCACGTTGCCCGTAACATGTACATATGTATGTATGTTTGTCCACGCATTTCTCCGCAACTATTAATCGGATCGTGACCATTTTTTTTTATTGACTTACGTTTACTTCAACTTAGGGAACAGTGTAAGTTTCATCAAAATCGATTCAGCCATTTTTAAGATATGAACTAAAACGTGTAAGTGTGACGGCATGGCTTATTGATACGAGCTACGGGTGTAGTGTCAAAGGGAAAACATCTCAAAACCTTGGTCAAATTCTAAAGCAATATTTCTTACAACAAAACTATTATTTACCTATTACAAACAATTATTATTACAAACAAATATTCCACTTTTTACTAAAACCAAAATTAAGAAATAACTTTAATTTCGGAAGTCGGTGGCAAAAAACTAAAACTAAAATACAGATCCCAAGACACCGACTTCAGAAATTAAAATTATTTTAATATTTTTTTGAAGTTAATTAAATTTTTTAAAATTACTTTTTCAATTAAGTTTTAAACATCTGTAGTGTTTATCCACTTTTGTAGCTGACGGTACCAGTCGCGCTCTTTGTGTGGTGATCTTTCAGTAGTGTGGTGGAATGGAACATCGCCATTACTCGGCGTGGTCATGCGTGTGATCCAGCCTGACAGCTCAGTAATGAAAACTGGCCTGTCGAACTTGACGAAATACTAATTGGTAGATTTTTATTATTATTTTTACGTACTAACGTACTACGTGTCAGATTTTGCTCCCACAGCTTTCTGATATCGTGTAAAATAATTTCTTGCTGTAGGCTTTAAGTTTTATATGGTATAGGTAAACCTCAATATAGGTTTATGGAGTAAAGGTTTAGTTATGTAACAAAAAAGACAGCCAAACTAGGCGTTCTGTCTACTTTAACAAAATTAATCAGAATATAAATTGCCTACTCAGAAGCATAGGACAATGTGGATCCCTACTATTGCCAGGCTTTACTACTAATTAATTAAGTTAAACCATAGTACCTACAGGACGTACCAATCAAGTACAGTACCTGGCGATAAATATTGCACATCGACCTTTGGAAACAGACAATCGGCTAATTTTGGCTTCATAGAGCGTTATCTCTGTCGCACGAAATACAAACAGTCCGGTATCTATTTCCTAATAGATACCGGACTGTTTGTTTGTGTTTGTTTCTGTTTGTTTGTTTGTTTGTTTCATAATTGTTTTAACAGCTCCTGCTGTTAAAACAATTATGATTTGCTTCTTTTGATATTATTTTTATTCTTTCTTTGTATAAAATACAAAAAAAGGTAAAGGTCGATGTGCAATATTTATCGGGTACTCTACCTGAATAAAATCCTACTTCCTACTATATATATATAAACGCGAAAGTTTGTGAGGATGGATGGATGTTTGTTACTCTTTCACGCAAAAACTACTGAACGGATTTGGATGAAATTTGGCAAACAGATGGTTTATAACCAAGAGTAACAAACACATAGGATAATAAATTTAATTTCTTATCCTAATTTTCAAATAGGATCGAAACTTATGCGTGTAAAACCGCGGGGCGCAGCTAGTACTAAATAAATTCGGAACAAAACTGCACATACAGCAATATTGTATAAATCCGTAATGCCTATGCATTGTGGATGTCACGTTTGTTCCGTTTGTATTCGCCAGTAGGATATCGTTGTTTTTTATTAAAATTTTATTTACACAAAAGGATTTTGTACGTAGGTATTATTTTGACCTTCTGAAAAACGAATAGATTTTACTGTAAAGTTCACATCATATGAAAACAATTATTAAGGGGCTTACATGACCTAAAGCGCGGTCACTGTCGGACTGCATAGAAAAGAAAGAGAAGCGCGATGACACAATGCTGGTAATTTATTGCAAAATATGAAGCAATTATTTAATTACAAAAAATCTATCTAAAAAATTAAAACAAGCATTTTAGTATGTTGCTTGTAGAATAATCTGACAAAAAATCAGAATGATTGTATGTATATTAGTACAGTTTTTATTGTAAAAAGAAAGTTTTTAGAGGTATCTTCATGATTTTTTTCTATAATATCAAATTAGTTGTATTATGTTTTCAACACACTATCTACCTAGCATATATCTTGAAGAATATCATATATTTTTCTGATTTTGTTTACTGCCGGTCGATTCTGTAATAATCTCACCGTGAAAACTTAGGTGAAGTGAGTTTGTTTTTATTATGAATTGACACTATTGACAGCGCACTCCACGCTCACTTCACCTAAGTTTTCACGGTGAGATTTTTACAGAATAGCACCGCTGTTTTCGATCATATACTTTTATTGTTTCGAAAACTTGCGTTTTGTGCGTTTAGATCCTGTAAGCCCCTTAACCAGACATATTATGTATATTATTATCATAATATTTGGTAGGATGTTGCCAAGTATACATATAAAGTCCAAATTCCGTTTTTACTGGTACATCGACGAGCTTGAAACTGCCAGAACACAAAAGACTTTATCCCCGTATTATTTTTCAATACATGCCAATATTTTTTAAACAAACAATGCAGGAAAGTAAGCTCCAACACAAATAATGTTCTTTTAATTAATTTAATGTAGCTATAGTGCCGAGTGAAGCGAAGCGTGGTGGCTGTAATCTGTCGTAAGCTTATCTTCACACGCAATTTCATCTCTTATCGTGATTTACGACTAGAGCTTGAACTTTTACTTACACTTATTAAACAAAGAAGTAGGTAACTAGCGCACCATTCATACAACTTTTAGAAGAAGAATGGTAAAAATACCTACGTTCTTAAATAATAACCAATACCTAGGCTAATATTTAAAAAAAAACTGGCACTCCGGTAGTGCCGACAGAAGTGAAAACTTGAACAATTACGAGTGTATTTTGTGAATCGTCTTATAAACAAAACACGCGTGTTAAGGTGTGTTCCTTATTTTATAGGGTTTTTTGCAAATCAGGTATGATGACCGCTCGCATGGAGCTCGTCGTCAGTTATATATCCGTGGTTCAGCGCCATCTCGTCGTTGTTGGATGAACTACGTAGTTAGTACGCGAGGCCCTCGTAGTTCTTCCCGATGTGCATAGATGGCGCTGTCCTCAACAACGCGCGTCTTACGTTTTACGTCTTACGAATTTTCGATCAGGGTCACGTGACCTGACGCGAGTTTAGAAGTTTTTACCCATTCCAAAAAAAGTACACAGCGCCGCTAAAGAAGTTTTCACTTCAAAAATATATTTTCTACCACAAACTTCATAAATTGGTACGAGTAGATTATAAAAGAGATTGCAAGTAATCCAGTTGAGTGATGGTGCAGGAAATATCTATCGGCTACATTTTTGTAAACAAAATATTAAAAAGTCTAAGAAAACTAAGGCAGCAATTTAAATTTATCATCCTAATGTAAACAAGATTTTGCAACGCGCGTGCGAACAAAGCGACGGGCGGCTGCGTTCGTCAAACAAACCTGTACCCAGTTCGTTTGAAGTATTTAACTAGAACATTATTTAGTTATCATGACATCACAAAAAGTAAGTAAAAAAATCAAGGTAATACAACCCACATGTTTAATCTTACCATTATGAAAAAGTATTGAAATGAGAGAAAGGTGCTCGTTCATTCAGCCAAGGATCCAACTTTATCATCAGTACTTACACATCACCACACCTCACACATACATAGAGAGAGATATGGCCATATGTTAGAGCTTCACGTGAACTATTATTCATTTTCAAAGTTTATACCTAGATCTAATAAAACTAAATTTAGTGCTTTAAATCATACAACTTTATTATTAACACAAACCTCATTTGTTGTTACTTTACCCAAACTGTATTGGCCGGCGTTCAATAAATTCTTATTTATAATTTGATTTATCCACATGCAGTGAATTTAGAAAATATTATAATTGTCTATAGAAAGAAAAACCTGTGATTTAATTACTATCATCATCTGCCTAGCCTTTACCCAACTATGTTGGGACCGACTTCCAGTCTAGCTGGATGCAGCTAAATACAGTACCCGGCGATAAATATTGCACATCGACCTTTATCTTTTTTGTATTTTATACAAAGAATAAAAATAATTATCAAAAGAAGCAAATCATAATTTTTTTAACAGCTCCTAATAGATACCGG
Source organism: Luperina testacea (assembly GCA_927399505.1). Taxonomy (NCBI): domain Eukaryota; kingdom Metazoa; phylum Arthropoda; class Insecta; order Lepidoptera; family Noctuidae; genus Luperina; species Luperina testacea. Next base: position 13,242,902 of record OV656758.1, read on the forward strand.
ACTGTTAGTATTTCGTGCGACAGATAACGCTCTACGAGGCCGAAATTAGCCGATTGTCTTTTTCCAAAGGTCGATGTGCAATATTTATCGCCGGGTACTGTACCAGCATTTTATTTAGATCCTATCTGACCTCATCCACAACCCAGTTGCTAGGTAATACGATACCTATTGCTTGGGTAGAATTTGATTGTTTGCTTTCGGGCTTCTGACTACCCGTAATGAACAGTCATTACGTCAAACATTAGTCCCGGCTGTCATTTGTAGATCTTTGACAGCACAGATCTACAAATGACAGCCGGGACTAACGTTTTAACGTGGTAATTAATGTGCAATGAACGGTCACCTAATCATGGACCGACCTCGGCAAACATATCGATCCATGCGGCTGTTTTTATTTAACACTATCATCTCGAAAATGCATAGGGATATAATTTAGTTATCGCGGACATTGTTTTAATTAGCAAAAACTCGTTTGTGCCAAAGCAGTAAATCACAATGATACGTGTTTGCACCAGGATTTATTGTTAAAACCACTATTAGACACAAATGTAAATATGTTGAAGAATAAATAAATAAAATATAATAGATTTATGAAATACACACAAACGAAATAAAGTGATGGGCACGTTTCCAATATAAATCTGTGGTGCGTTCACCCGTCCACGTTTGCGTACAAATTTTGCGTAAAAATATATTAAAATCTGAAAAGAAAATGCATAAAATATATTGCTCTCCTTGATTATACTTCCCACAACACTCAAATCTGTACAACTTTGCATCTCTCTAGTGTCAAAATCGGGATTTTTGCCCGGTTATAGAAAGAGGTTCACTTGATTTATGCGATCCATAGTATACAAGGTGGCACGGTAATCAAAGCGCAATCTGTTACCATGGAATCAGAACATGATTCTGAACCTCCCCGCGCTGAAATCTTCCGTTTCGCTACTATCACATGGGCGTTAGGTGAAAAATGTATTCACTGTTCGTTACTTTTCTTTTATACAATAGTTCTTGTAGTAACGAAACGGCCAAACCTCATATTTTGACTAAGGTGTGAGTGGAGTTTGTGAAATAAGGGCTTGTAGAGTTAGGGCGTGTAGAGTTACAAGCTTGGCTCTACATGAGATCTGAAAACTTTTTGACAGTGCGAGCCATATGTGGTCTCGTCTTGGCAACATTTTACATGAAAATGTTTTTGGTGGGTCATGTTTACAGTTTGCGCGTCGATGTCCGTGCCACTCTGTATTAATATTATATGTGCGAAAGAAACTCTGCCTGTTACCTCGTCACGCCTTTTCGGCTAAATGGATTTCGTAGTAAAGACGCCAGCAAATCAAGGTTCCTACAAACAGGCGCGACACGCGATATAATCGCGCGCGACACAAAGGCACCGCTCGTTGCGTGACTTGCGGTGCCGTTGTGTTGCGCCTGTTTGAAGGAGCCTTCAAGCTACCCAAAACTGACAAATTTTCCCAATCAACCTTGAACCTAATGCTTTAGCGATAGAGTTAAAAATCTACAAAAGAAATTTGACAGATTGTAGTAGCTTGATTTGTTGGCGTACGACTTAGGGTGTCCCGTTCATGTATGGGGGAAAAAAAAAATTGAGCTACGGCTACGCAAGAGGTATTAAAAGTTGCGTTTTGACACATATATTACGATTATTATAATATTTAATTAGATATCCGGCATCTTGAGGCCTCTACCAGTCCTTGAAGTTTTTCAAATTTGCTATTTTTAGGGGTTCCTAATATAAACTATAAATCATACAAAAATAACATTTAAATGGTTTTTATTAAATTTAAGGGTACAACAATGAGTTAAAGCAAGGTTTAAAATAGTTGAAAGACAAAATAATCAATGGCAACTTTAAAAACGGAACTGGTTTTTGTGACCAAAATTAGGCATTTCTGAGCGAGATTTTAATCTGTTCCTAATAAAACCATCCCGAGCTGTCACGGACGCTCCGTGACGCTTTGAGAAGCCTCCGTCACTAGTTTTACACATCTTTCCACTGACTGTGTCAGTCCGCGTTTTTCTTTTTTTCATTGCACTACATAGGTATAATCAAAGAGATTGGCATTGGATTTGGATTGGATTGATTGGTATTTTACACAGACAAAAAAAAACAGCATGTGTGCAATTCACACGTGGTAGAAGTGAAACCTTCAAAAACACTGTATAATGCTTCCTATCTCATTTTCTCCCATGTTAAATCTTATGAATTTACATGTCTCTAAAAAAACAACATGTAAAAACTGTCGCTTTTTCGTGTCTTAAACTTTCAAATCACAACGATGCTAAAGAACATCCTGATGATTCTGATCCAGATTCTGATCCAGATTCTGATTCTGATTCAGATCCTGATTCCGATCCTGATTCAGATCCTGATTCAGATCCTGATTCAGATCCAGATTCAGATCCAGATTCTGATCTAGATTCAGATCCCGATTCAGATCCAGATTCAGATCCAGATTGAGATCTAGATTCAGATCCAGATTGAGATCCAGATTGAGATCCAGATTCTGATCCAGATTCTGATCCTGATTCTGATCCTGATTCTGATCCTGATTCCGATCCTGATTCAGATCCTGATTCTGATCCTGATTCAGATTCTGAACCTGATTCTGATTCAGATCCAGATCCACATTCAGATCCTGATTCTGATCCAGATTCTGATCCTGTTTCTGATCCTGATACAGATTCAGATTCAGATCCTGATTCAGATCCTGATTCAGATCCTGATTCCGATCCTGATTCTGATCCTGATTCAGATCCTGATTCAGATCCTGATTCAGATCCAGATTCTGATCCTGATTCAGATCCTGATTCAGATCCTGATTCAGATCCTGATTCAGATCCTGATTCAGATCCTGATTCAGATCCTGATTCAGATCCTGATTCCGATCCTGATTCTGATCCTGATTCAGATCCTGATTCAGATCCTGATTCAGCAGTGCGATTCTGTAACCATCTCACCGTGAAAACTTGGGTGAAGTGAGCGTGGAGTGAGCTGTCAATAGTGTCAATTCCTAGCAAAAACAAACTCACATCACCTAAGTTTTCACGGTGAGATTTTTACAGAATCGACCGGTCCTGATTCTGATCCTGATTCTGATCCAGATCCTGTTTCTGATCCTGATTCAGAACCTGATTCAGATCCTGATTCAGATCCAGATTCAGATCCAGATTCAGATCCAGATTCAGATCCTGATTCAGATCTTGATTCAGATCCAGATTCTGATCCTGATTCTGAACCTGATTCTGATTCAGATTCAGATCCAGATCCACATTCAGATCCTGATTCTGATCCAGATTCTGATCCTGATTCAGATCCAGATTCTGATCCTGTTTCTGATCCTGATTCAGATTCAGATTCAGATCCAGATTCAGATCCAGATTGAGATCCAGATTCAGATCCAGATTGAGATCCAGATTCAGATCCAGATTGAGATCCAGATTCAGATCCAGATTGAGATCCAGATTCTGATCCAGATTCTGATCCTGATTCTGATCCTGATCCTGATTCTGATCCTGATTCTGATCCTGATTTCGATCGTGATTCAGATCCTGATTCGGATTCTGATCCTGATTCTGATTCTGAACCTGATTCTGATTCAGATTCAGATCCAGATCCACATTCAGATCCTGATTGCAATCCTGATTCTGATCCTGATTCAGATCCTGATTCAGATCCTGATTCAGATCCTGATTCAGATCTTGATTCAGATCCTGATTCAGATCCTGATTCAGATCCAGATTCAGATCCAGATTCAGATCCTGATTCAGATCTTGATTCAGATCCAGATTCAGATCCTGATTCTGATCCTGATTCTGAACCTGATTCTGATTCAGATTCAGATCCAGATCCACATTCAGATCCTGATTCTGATCCAGATTCTGATCGTGTTTCTGATCCTGATTCAGATTCAGATCCTGATACAGATCTTGATTCAGATACAGATCTTGATTCAGATCCAGATTCAGATCCTGATTCAGATCCTGATTCAGATCCTGATTCAGATCCAGATTCTGATCCTTTTTCTGACCCTGATTCAGATCCTGATTCAGATCCAGATTCTGATCCTGTTTCTGATCCTGATTCAGATTCAGATTCAGATCCAGATTCAGATCCAGATTGAGATTCAGATTCAGATCCAGATTGAGATCCAGATTCAGATCCAGATTGAGATCCAGATTCTGATCCAGATTCTGATCCTGATTCTGATCCTGATCCTGATTCTGAACCTGATTCTGATCCTGATTCCGATCCTGATTCTGATCCTGTTTCTGATCCTGATTCAGATCCTGATTCAGATCCAAATTCAGATCCTGATTCAGATAATTTCAGACCTCCGCGCGGGTAGAGCCGCGGGCAAATGCTATACATACCTAAATGTGGGTGTAGGTACTACTAATCTATTTTAATGATTGTATTTCAAGCGTGAAGATATTTATGTTATGGTCACACAGTCATGCTTTTTTTTTTTCAGAATCTTAAAACCTTCCGGAATAAGTTCTCTGAATTATGGTGAAACCCGCATCAAAATCCATTGTGTTGTTTAGAAGAACAAAGCCATCGCACAAACAGACACGAAAAGCGACTTTATTTTATACCATTTAGATTAATAATATAGAACCAAACGACCTACTTAAAATCCTTCCTTTTGAATATATTATCACATTTGACTTGCATTCTATTTATAAACTTCTTTGCCCCAATCAAGCAATGTTGTCATTGAAAATTGTCATTACCAGACATTTACAAAGTTGGTATACACGAAGTATTTTTTTTGGCCTAACAATCAGAAACACGGTGAATTTAAATTGTAAATTAGGTGTGTTCAGTGATCAAATTTCCTTACGAGAATATTCATTCTTTGAGTTTGCGAAAATCAGAATCTCAACGTCTGATATATTCACTTTTTGCTGTTCCATAAGCAAATATATAACTATGGTAACGTCGCGCGAATTTGCAATCAACTGTTAAGGACGCGGCCTTAGGGGTTTTGTCCCTCCCTATGTTCAATTTCAAGTAATTTTCGCCCATATAACTAAACATAAAATAACATACAATCAATCAAATTTTGAAACTAATGAGCATTTTATTTAAGACCTTTTATTCATATAAAAGGTCTTCGTCTTTGATTTAATGACTGGACTTAATATTCTAAGTAAATAACCCTGATTTAACACAAATAGAAAACTGTATATTCAGCCAGGAAGTGGATTCCATGAAGTCCTAGAAATGTAATTAGAAAAATAAATGAATATTGTTTATATATGCAAAATGCCTAGCTTTTATTACAAACCTCATACCTACGTTTACATTTGATTTCTTAAATAATAATCAGTGATCGGAGTAGGTAGATTGATTTTTGGTACTTGTATCACAAATGCCCACAGAAAGAATAACATGGATAAGCCGTTTTCCCGGAAAGTAATTCCGGTATTTCCGGAAATTAAACTTATATTTTATTTATTATATTTATTTATATTATTATTATTTCAGGCTGTATTTTTGTTTCTGCTGCATGTATTGTATAGTTATTAAATTGTAAATCCGTAATTGGCTGTAAGACTAGCTTATATGTATATCTTAAGATAAAATTTCAGAGCTGTGCATTTTGTGATTAATAAATAAATAATTTCCGGATCTAATTAAATATTGTTATTGTTGGTAGTGATATTATTACTACTCAATTCTAAAATAAATAAAAAAATTAAAGGAAGATATCAAAACTAAATTAATTTATTATTTATCTGTTTTCACGTAACGTTTTCACAACACAGTAAACAAAGAAGCGCACTTTACGAACCGAAGTTGTCATGTCGTCAGTGGGCGTACGCATTGCTTCGATAACCGGTTAGTGCACCACCCATGATCCTTTGTTCTGATTGGTCGTTGGGTTGTGTCAAATCGTGAATGTGTGCCGTAAAAAAAATGAAGAATAAGATATAGCTAATTTTAATACAACTCCAACCTAAGTTCCGTTTTTTTTTAAATAATCAACCAAGTCCGAATTTCCGGAGGAATGTCCATATTAATATATACGTTTCGGATCAATGACCCCAATTCAATCTACCTAGTTCGATCACTGATAATAATTAACGAAAATCACCTATTAAAGAAACTAAAAAATAATAATAATAAAGGTAAATAAATAAAATAAAGAAAAAAATATTCTCATCCGCTGATTTGAACTCGTGACCATCACATTGCTAAGTCGCAGTGTTAACCACTAGACCAATACGCCATTTACGTTAAAATACAAAACCTTAAATAGGTTAGATGTCTTTACCAAGGGGGGTACCGTTTCTGTGAAGCTGACTGTACCTACTTAATTCATGATCATAACACTAAGCTTTAATTTTTTTTTCTAATTGTTTACTGTGGACGTTTTTAATGTCCAAGTCTGTCTACATCGTTCTCACACATAGTTTTAACTTGAATGATGTAACCAATATTTTATAATAAGTTTTTGATTTAACAGTGTCCGTGGAGTTTCTTGCCCGTTCTTCTCCATCCGTACCTACTACGCTTTGGAATGGATTACCAGCTTCATCTCTCTGATTGACCGACTCCTACACAATTCAAAATTGCCTGTAATTCGTTTGAAATAAGTGGTTTAAGTTTGAGTTTTTTTTACTTTTTGTAGTTTCGGCCTATCATCTGAACAAAATTGGATAGTTTATGTAATTCCTAAGCCTTGTATATATTTTACACCTACTTTAACTTTTTAAATTGAATGCTAAGCAAATAAATATAGGTAATTGTAGATACTAATTATGAGGATTTTTGAAGTCAATTACATAAAAAAAATGCGTAAAAAGGCGAATATCCGTGACAATGACGACCGCCTCAAACAATATAAAATTGTATGTTATTGTTATCTTACAAAAAATGGGTGAAGCAAATCAATTTTAAAAGCGAAAAATAAATTGCTCTTCCACTAAGTTACAAAGGCATCAGGCCGTTTTGTCGTACTCTTCGTTCAAGTTATTTATTATGATAAACTTTTTTATCAGAAAACTAAGAACTTGACTCTTGCTTGAAACTCTTTTCCACTCGTAGCTCCGTTTTGTAGAAACTAGAAACTTTTGCATGAAACGTCCGACTCGGTAAAAAACAAAATAGATCTAATACAATTAATAAATTTTCCGATTTCAAATTAAGTTTGCTAGTATAAGAATCAGCCGGCAGTTGAAGTGGTGGACGATTTCGTCAGAAACGGTATAAGGCAAAGAGCTTTGGAAGTTATAAAATAACAAACTCTTGTCTTGAAGTAAGCCTATCGGACCTTTTAGTACATATGGGGTTAAATTTTAAACTGAACATCTAACCGAGAACCTAGGTAAATGGAAACCACAAAAAAAAAACGTTTTTAATTTTCCCGTTTTACCATAGAAACAAAAAGATAAATATTAAACTAACAATAAAAATGTTTTTGTTATTCTTGTCGACGTGGCACATATCTAATTCGCTATCAAACTGATTATTTCGACTTTCCCAAGATTCACTCGCTCCAGGCAAAAGAAATAAAGCAAATGTCTACAACTCAAAAAAATTCGCTTAGAAACTGTCATCCTTACTTGTCATCAGAATAAAAATATTATTACATATATTTCAACTCCAAACATTAATAAACCATGTATATAATCGTATAAAAATTATATCTAGTAAATAATTATTCTTGGCCATATTATGTTATTATAAATGAAGATACAACACTCGCACAAAAACGTTGCCCACGTATATTCGACGTAATGTATTGCTATAAAACTGGAGCAATTCGTAAAAAGCTTTATCAAAGTTTGTTGAAAAGGTTTCCCTTAAAACCACCAGTCCGGATAAAATTAAATTCTGTTGTACCTAATAACGGAACGTGTGCCGAGTATTATCAAACTTTTTAATATTTTCACGCTTATTTTTATTCAGCCTAACTTCGTTTTTTTATGATACCTGGGCCCGCGTGGATTACGGCCCACTCCCCCTCACAGAGAGGTGGCCTGTGTCCCAGCACTGGGGACATTATAACCCGTTTATGCAAGTTATATTTTTTTTATACTGAGTCAATTTTAGCCTCATTAAACTAACCTCGGTCCAATCCATTGTCGTGATAGGGCACATTTTGCATATACTGTACTGTATGTATTTTATATGTCTTGGTTTTACAAACACTGGCATATAGGAATACATAACGAATCCGGAGACATTAAACACAACAAATTTATAACAAATATGCTCCACACGTTCTCCAGATTAATCCAAGTATTTATAGCTAGCTAGACAGTGATGTAAAATGAATATAAAATTAAAGTAACGTACGTAAGTTAAGACTAAGATTAATTAATATATCTTCCTGTATATAAATAAAATTCTGTTCGTTGGTAAGCGCATCTTACGCACTTGAGAACGGTTGGCCGATTTACCTATTTTTCGTTTTAAAATGTCCGTAATAGTCCGAATCAGGGTTTTGGAAAGAAAAAGTAATACGATAAAAAGTAATACTAAAGGTTATTTTTTCTATTGGATTTTGTATTTGAACAAGGGGCCTAAAAAGGCCACTTTAGCAGAATCATGAAAGGATAACATTTTGAATCATAATGGACAGTTAACTGTTAAGTAATCGTATCAAATCCCATTGGTGAAGGATTTTTCAGTAATTCTTTTTTTGTCTGTGCTAAAATACCAATCAATCCAATCCAAATCCAATCCCAATCTCTTTGATTATACCTACGTAGTGAAGCGAAAAAAAGAAAAACACGGACGGTCCTCGCCATATTGTGATTCATAATGTTATCCTTTTAAGATTCTGCCAAAGTGGCCCTTTTAGGCCCCCAGAACAACGTTGTCCGGTGAGCTAGTTACAAATAAAATAAGGTAAATTGGTGTGCCATAAAAAATAATGTTAATGTATGTATAATAATGGTCATACAGACACATGGACTTCGGACTTGTACAGTCACGAGCACTAATATGCCAACACTTGGCAACTTTCAATTGCGATTTTTTCGTGAAATAACGAATGCTACGTTGAAATACGACACTTTACACAAACCTATGGGTTCGAAAATACGTTGTTCGTAATAACATAAAATTTCATTCAAAACTAAAGGAGAAAATCGTCTTTGAATAAAGCCAGTGCATACATACTTATGCTCGTGACTGTACTACTGCTGTATAATGCTCACACAAAATATTTCAGCAAATGTCCTGTAAACGTAATGTAAACACACATCACATTATCTGCGATGAAGATGTACGTATCAGCAATTACTGCTCATTCCACTTGTATACTTAGATGAGATAGAGAGGAGGTCTTTATAAAGGTATTTGTAGATAATGGCCTCAATCAGTATCTGTCCATTAGCCTTGCTACTTTATGTGAACTTACCTGTAATAGATACGCATGACGACACCTCAAACTATTATACATTTCCAGTATAAGCTCATTGTACGAAAAGCCAGCAATGCGAGGTCAACTAAATGTGTCGTCGTGTGCTATCAACTAAACCGATTTTCTACGCTAGTAGGTAACACCAGATATGCAAAACGTTAAATAATTCATATCATAGGCAGTCGGTAACTAGTAGCGTCAATGTAGCATAATATTACTACAACTACAAATATTTAACTTGCTTTACGAATTGGAACCAACGTTAGATTGATTGCAACCAAATCAATATTGCGCAAAATTATGATTCGAGCTTAACGATTATATTTGACTGCGATTTGTGAACCGTGCATACCTTTGTTGTTCAAGAATATACATAGGTTCCTCCTGCATTATAGGTAACCTACAAAAACTTGTTTTGAACTAAAGAGCGTTCGCAGACGATATTAATAAAGACTCTTGAAGAGAGCCTCTCAATGTAATTAAACAGATATAGGTTTTCATCAAACTCTATTGATAGAAAAACTATATTATTACGTAAAACTAACGCTCCTCAACTAAAAAAAAAATACTTAATAAAAATATTTGACACTTGCTTGAACGTTCGAATGGAACACGCGCTCAATTATAACCAGCCTGCACTATAAAAGATAAGGCTACATATATAGCCTCTACAGTATACAATCGGTGGCCGGCTTTTCGAAGGACCTAAATGAAATAGTAGAGATCAAATTTAATATATCAACGCACACGCACTACAAAACTTAGGTAATACAATAAAAAATCGGGCCAATTGTAGAACCTACAAAAACGTATGACGTGTGCGAGCGCGCATAATCATTCTAGAAACTCTACAAACTCGCTCAAAACAACCACTTGTTTACCAGGAAATCATAAACTAATCAGATCATGTTAAACATGTGGGTCTTACACACTCGGTCGTATCGTATTACGTAAACACTTCCTCCTGAATTCTTGAAATCACATAAAAACGTGTTTATTGTTTTATGCAGAGTGTGAAGTCGTTAAATGTCATATTACACATGGTTTATGTCAGACGCGTAAAGTTGGTCGTCCGATCTGTGCCTTTTATGGCAGATTTTCCTCATCGTTTAGTCTATGATGGCAAAATGCAGCTATAATTTAAACGGCACATAAAAACGCAAAATCTAAATTATTTATCGAGATCCAGAAATATGCCGAAGTCGGCTAAAATAATATACCCGTGGGCCACTCCGTAAAAAGCATGAAGCTTGTCTATGGTGAAAAGTTTTCATAATAAAACACTATCAATTGACAAAAATGAACAAAGTGGTAGGAAAGGGGACTTGACATTCAAAAATTTGAACAAAACGCATAACTTTTGAAAGCCTATAAAGTTCTTAATGAGAAATAAGGTGAAAAATCTCTTTAAAAATTTGGTCACTTATATATATTATTTTCATATCATATCAACTTTCCGTAAACCAACACTGTGCCGAACTATTAATTTTCAATCTCATTTTCAATCTCATTCATCAACCAAAATTTTGTCGACAATTTTTCTTCCTATAAAACTCATGAAATTACTTTAGTAGGTAAAAAGTCACGTTTACGCTCACGCAAGATGTTCTTATGAACAGTCCCTCTACCTACATACATCGTAATATTATTTTAAGTGGGTATCCCGTTGATCCTTTAAGTAAAAGTTATTTAATGTAAGGAAAACGGTCGCACCTTATAAGGGGCTTATATTTTATAAATAGATATATTTATTATTTATAGTACATTTTGCCGTAAGTAAGTAGACTTGAAAGGTTTTTTGTAGTCTTCAATGTAAGATTATTGAACAACACAACATGGTAAATGCTTATTTAATGTTAGAATGTTCGATGATTGATTCTACCAAAGAACGAATTATTTTGGATATTAAAATACTGGTTATAATATTTTATTATGTCCTAATAATTATTATCACTAAACATAAAAAATTTCTACGATTAATAATGCCTAGGTCAGTAAACCCTCATCGTAGTATACATAGTTATTTAAACAAAGGACCACTCAACTTTTAATAAAGCACCATTTTATTATTTGTTATACTTTTGTTAACGAAACAAAAGTATAACAAATAATTATTGATTTTTATGCAAAGTGCTATTTTTTGTGAAATAAATACTGATTATATAAAAAAAAATTAGTACTAAAAGATTAATAATATTTAAATTAAATTTATAATTATTGAATTTAAAAAAAAAATATATATACCTATATATATATAAATCTATCTACGTTTTACTCCAATGAAAATTAATTTTTCACTTCTCATGCTCTGAAAGTGCTTCTTTGTGCAGGGTATAGGCTGCACAAAATCGAATTTTGTGCACAAGGGCATTAACGTATCTACTCATAAATGTATTATATTAAGGCAAAGAAAATGAGCCATACAGCCAAATGCAATAAGAAGTTCATAGATAGAATTTGTTATTTATTATATAATATTTACTTTAATTTATTTGCCTTATGTGTTTTTTAAGATATAATAGATATTAAAATTTTAATTCAAGTACGGTAGGTTAGTTGATTTAAGAAAATTATTATTACAAAATTAATTTAATAGTAGGCTGTATAGGTCTGCAGCCTAATATCAATGTCGTAAGATTTAAAAAAAAATAAAGCGGCGGGAAACAGCTCTTGTTTTTTTTTCGTGCATTTAATAATTTCTTCAATTTGCTAAAATTGTTAAAAATGTCCAGTGAAGAAGAGGATTTAACAGTCTCTCCTAATACGCTTATGGAAATGAATGCAAAGAGTTGTGCAACAGATATTACCGCCAAAGTCTCGGGAAAAATATCTCAAAGTTTACAATAATTTTGTAAATTGGAGAAGAATTGTTATGTTATACTACTGTTTTATTTCTTCGCAATCGAAGTGAAAAGTAGAGTTTATAACTCGTCCACAAAACCATTTTTATCCTCGACATTACTATCAGCCCTCGCCTTCGGCTCGGGCTGCTAAAAGTCTCGGATAAAAATGGTTTGATTTGTGCACTTGTTGTAAAATCTACTATTGTTTTTAATTACATTGAAATATTTGTAATTGTAATTCAATTTAATAGAGTTATGTGAATTTCATTTGTTTGTATGTATCTCTACTTTAATGTACTAAATCTCCGAAATGCAATGTCATAAAATTCACACTATCTGCAACAGTGACAATGTAAAACGAAAACTTTACGATTCATCCTATTAGTCGGATTTATTATAGACATGCTGTTAAAATGTAACATTATCTCGTCTATATTGACAAGTCGACGTATTCTCGACGACGTGAAGACCGTATGTGACGCAATGACGTTTATAGTTACTTCTTATTTTCCCGTTCAATGTAAGAAACCTGGCACCACCAGTAGGTACCCACATACCCTTCCAAATTTTTTTTCTTTTTTAAAGTTAATCATCCGTAGCAACTCCGTTTATAATTAGATCAAATTTTATTAACATTTGTATTCGTAGCGAACTACCAAACCTAAACGTTTTTGTTAAACTTTTCTCTTTACTTATTTATCTGTAAAATTATCGGGAAATTCTTAGAATGTCTGGCCTCTGGGTGAACATCTATCTTACTGGAGTTTAAAGAATTCTCGTTGGCTAATTTCTTGGAACCCTCTTTGATGGGCTGCATTTTCAGTTACTTATTGTTTTGTCGAAAACAACGTAGCCGGATTTTCAATTTTATGCGAGTAATATCCGATTTGTTTGAGAACTTTTCGAGGTTAGCTTGCGCTAAATTTCTTCTGTAATTTTTGGAAGAAATTACTGGTACGCATGAGTGAGTTCAGAAACTTATTACGTCAATTATTAAGTTTGGACATGACGGGACTCCTTTCAAGAGTTTTGAGTTAATTAGGATTCATTTAATGTTTGTAGAATATAGCTTCAGCGGTATCGGTGACTTATCTCTGTCTCAATATTTAGATATATAAACTAAGCGCCATTAATATGATGAAAACAAATGTTACATACTCTTTGCTACTGTTAAAATTACACCGACCACTTTTTCAGCACAGCGCTAACTCGAAATAAAGAACAAATGGTTTAGTTATTGCTAATTTTGTTGACAAAGTGTGACTACACGGTCACGTATGGCATGTCTTGTGATCCGTCTTCTGAAATGTTTATTAGCATACGCCTTATTCAAAGGAGCAAGTGTCACGAAATAAATATTCGACGTTATGTGCATGGCTCTCCATACAAAAACGGCGACTGGAACACTTGAGAAATCGCTGAGTTGACAATCAGCAAAATGTTCGCATAAATATCCTTTTCAACACATTTGCTCGAAAAATGCATTTACAAAGGCTGTATACATTGTTAGAAAGTTAAAAATTACGCACCATACAACGGAACGTGCGGTAAAATAGGTACTCTCACCTAAGTACCTATTTTACCGCACGTTCCGTTGTGTAGCACCGTGCGTTTTCTTTACGGTTTTTTTTTTAATTTCCATAAAAAAATATAAGAATTCCACCAAAGAGTTTTACATTATGAGAATAAACAACCTGACTGATCGAACCTCCTTGGAAGCGCTTTTGCTTAATACGTTGTCTCACTTTAATACTAAAGAGTAAATGAGACGAAAGATATAATTCTAATTTTCACCACGTGCATGTGGCGCCATTTGCAAATTCGCGCCATTTTCATATTAGAAACTTCAAAAATTGTTGCGACTTTCCCACTCTTAAATAAACAAAATAATAATATGAGTTCAACATACCTACTAAGTGTGAAATTAATAATGTCAGTCAGTCAGTTAAGCTTCCAAAGCAGCAAATTTCACTGAATATCAATAATTGTTCAAATTTTACTATTAATTTCCAAGAGTAGTGTTAGTACCTATCTGTTTATTTTCTTATTTGCTATTAAAAATAGTCAAATGAAAAAGTGTACTGTTTTCTCGCAAATGTGTTGAAAAACATTGTATGACACACGTGCAGAAATTGATATTTACAAACTCGTGACTATGGTAAGCCCTCGACTTCGTCTCGGGCTTACATTCGTCTACTCGTTTGTAAAAACCAACTTACCGCACTAGTATCATAAATAACTATTGTTTTCTGGTTTAAGAAATTTATTTCTGAACAAGGAAACTCAATTTATTTTATGCAAAGAAGTGATATTAACGTTTATGAAATGGAATGTTTTTTGTCGATTATTTATGGGAAATATTTAACTGATCCTCTAAAAACTTATTGAATTTCTAATGTACAAAATCTAAAACAACAACTTCCAAAACCTTTCAAAAACTTTTTTAGATGAATGAACCTCTAAAATTATTTACGCTTCTAAAGATGCACATATTTTTTAATAATTTATTATATACTCTTTCAACTTTCTTGTCTTTTCTCACAGTTGGTCGCAGTAACTAAAACAACTGAACTAACAGACCGAGAGAGAGTCAAGCGAGCGAAGCGAGCGGTGCCACGGCAGCGGCCGGGGAGCGGTACATCCATCCAAGTTGGTCGCAGTTACTTGGCTCTTTAGTATTTTAGAACCTTAAAATAGATTTTTTTTGAGGTTCAAAAGAGGCGCAATTATTATATCAGAGTGTTAATATTTTTAGGAGCACTAAATAGGTATTATTAAAGGTTCGATTAAATACATGTCATTATTTATTTACATACATACATAAACTCTCACCTTTTCCCATAGGGGTAGGTGTAGGCAGAAACTACAGAACGCCACCTGCTACCATCCTTATATACTTATTATGTATCTTCATATATTTATGAATTCATCTTCATAAAGTAGGTAGATCCTACCCCCTTACTAATAAACGTATTATATCAGACGAATTCTCACACACACACACACACACACACACAGCACACACAGCGATTTCTCTCTTTCAGTCGTCAGTAATTTGACTTTCGAAAGAAGAAGACAAAGCGTTGTGTAACTATACAGACGCTATACAACGTTTATTAGTAAGGGGGTTACGGTATTAGCTTTAATACGTTGCTGAAATATTCGCTAAACTTAAGGATATTTAGAATAATCTTGCCAGTCTATTCTTAGATAATCCGATATTTCCCCGAAGCCTTTTGATTATATTTCGCTAGTAGCACCAACAATATTACTACCCACTCCACATTCGTAATATGCTCTATCCTTGATCAAATGGAGACGAAGACCCGAATCAATATCTTAAATAAATTCCACATATCATTTATAACGTTTTGATATAATTGTCACTTTCGGGCTTCAAAATCGGCCTACGAAATTTATTTTTTTTATGATTTTCAATTTTGCGACTACATCACGAAGGAATTACCTTGTAAGAGTTTGACAAATGCTCGATTCAGAAACAAGGTGTAAGACCCCTTTCGCTACCCACTTTCCCTTCCGCTCCACCCAGAGCGGGAGTCATTTGATGATTTCCCATCCTCAAAAAAAAAGACCCCTTTCTCATTGAGAATATTGGTAGGTATGTAGGTACCTAATATGGATGCAATTTTAACCCGTTGACTGAGGACGATCATTGACTGGCTTTGGGTAACATGAGCACTTTACAAAGCTACAAGTCGGACACTGTCTTTAATTAACAGTGCTCGAGTGCATACCTACTAACTTGATCAATAAGTAGCCAGCACATCAAGCTACCCGAAACTATCATCAACTTTGAACCTTATGCTGTAGCTACAAAGTTGAAAATCTATTAAATTTTGACCGATTGAAGTAGCTTGATGTGCTGGCGTCTGTGAATAAGTAGTTGATAATAAAACTATCCTCCCGTCTTTGTCGATCGCAAGATAATTATGAAACGTTTGTTAAAACTGGTCTCCATTCTTTATGCCAAAGTTACACAGATATTTGATTAGAATCACAGAAAACTTGAGCGAAACATAAATTTGGTATTCTATCAAAGTTTTTGGAACTTCTTTAGCAATGTCAAAACGCTTTTCAAATAAACTTTTTACTAATTTTTTCATCAACGTTACAGCAACAATGTTCCAGACTTCTAAACGTGAAATTTAAAACAGTCGTAACAGAAGCTTAGAATAATTATTTCAGATATAAGAAAACTCTTGTTGTCACTTGAATCAAAATCTGAATTTCATATTCCTTTCTTGGGAAATAAATACTAAACATCCTCGGGCCGTGGGATCCGAGTGCTCATGGTATTTTTAAGGAAACGGCTGATTCACTTCCCGTGACCCAAGGACTGACTTTTACCTTGGCCAGAGGCTAAGCATTGCCATACAACGTAATAATGCCGCCAGTCTCTCGGGTACATTACCAGTCGACAGCGATGCGGATGAATTTATCGACGCTATATTTTAGTTTGTGTATAGTTTCAGTTAAGTTAGTATTTAATTTTGTTATTTTTATTAATTAATTAGGTATTAG
Source organism: Luperina testacea (assembly GCA_927399505.1). Classification (NCBI taxonomy): domain Eukaryota; kingdom Metazoa; phylum Arthropoda; class Insecta; order Lepidoptera; family Noctuidae; genus Luperina; species Luperina testacea. Next base: position 13,259,688 of record OV656758.1, read on the forward strand.
TTGTTATTTGCTTACTTATAATTTAAATTTGCTTAAATTAAAAAAAAAATCGGTTTAAATTTCACTGTATAGTGTAATAGTGCTGGGATAGCACCGGCCGCGCCAGCCAGTCTCGGTAGACGCGGTCTCTATCACGCAAACGAGGTTAGGTTAAGGGGCTTACAGGACCTAAACACAAAAATCGCAACTTTTAGAAACAATAAAAGTATATGATCGACTACAGTAAACAAAATCAGAAAAATATATGATATTCTTCAGGATATATTATGCTAGGTACAATACGCGCCACGAAAGATGAGACTTGACCCCGCCTCCCCCGCTCATTCCGCCGCCCCTATGACTTCCGGTCCCGTCCCGCACTCAGACCTCATACCTACCGCTAAAGATACCTAAAATCGTGTACTGCGCAAGTCAAACCACGTGGTGTGTCAAGTCTCATCTTTCGTGGCACGCATTGTAGATAGTGTGTTGAAAACATAATATAACTAATTTGATACGATAGAAAAAAATCATGAAAATATGTACCTCTAAAAACTTTCTTTTTACAATAAAAACCATATTAATATACTTACAATCATTCTGATTTTATGTCAGATTATTCTACAAGCAACATACTAAAATACTAGTGTTTTAATTTTTTAGTCCAAACAACAGATTTTTTGTAATTAAATAATTCCTTCATATTTTGCAATAAATTAGTTTTGCCATCGCGCTTCTCTTTCTTTTCTATGCAGTCCGACAATGACCGCGCTTTAGGTCATGTAAGCCCCTTAATAAAAGATTTCCTTTGAGACCGCTACTAGAACATAAAACACATTTAAAATATTACTTTGCCCTAATATATTATTTCTCCAGAAATTTATTTATTTATTTCTCCAAAAACTTAAAGAATATCGCGAGCGGTGAAAGAAGCCAAGTGCACCTTTTACTTTTATTGTTTGAGACATTGATATCTGACTTTTTTATGAAGTCACGTAGTCTCGGAATGAAAATATAGTATTGTGCAGCTGCTGCTCCGGGCACTAATCGTAAAATATAAGAAATATGAGCCTGTACGAACGAAAAACCTATCGTATAACATTACTACGGGTTAGAAAAGTAGTTTTTTAATGTTTGGCAGTTTATTTAGTTATGAAAATATATTATTATTGACAAGTTTCGTCATTGATGAATAGTAGGTATGGTTGTGTGTGCGTATCCAAATTGTACGCACCTTTAATTAATTTCGAGCCATTGGTCAGTACCGATACCAACTGAGCGCACCGCATGCAAGTGAGGTTTACTTATGTTGAAGCTAACGATATTACGCCTTGCCCAACAAATTGACAGTTAGGTACACAAATAAGTACCGAGAAACACTACACATGTGACTAGGGCTGCCATCCGTCCGGGTTTCCCCGGATTTGTCCTAATTTAGAGGGCGTCCGGGGAGCGTCCGGGCGGGGTTTTACCCGGACACTATCTATGTTAGGGTAAATCCGACTTTGAATTATTTCCAGTGAATTAAAGCATAAATCATAGTTAAAAATTCGCCGCGCGGCATATGAATATATGTATACCCAGTGTAACCCGTGCGCTCGTGACAATTCATAATTTGCTTTTGATTTACAATTTTTTACTTTCATTGATGCCAAAAAGAAGAGCGTTCCTAATTATTCAGAATACCTCTCACATAGAGAAGAGTGTATAATTGATTAGTAAATTAAGCGTTACATTTGTATTGTTGAGATTTAAGTTGATTTTCTATAAATAACAAAAAAAACATATATTATTCAACGACGTTATTATTTTATTGTAATGTTTTTGAAAAAAGTCTTTATTTCACTCAAATGTCCGGGGTTTTTGAGGTTTTTATCCGGGGTTCGAAATTTAGAAGATAGCAGCCCTACATGTGACTAACGCGAAATTTTTTTACGTTTGAATTTCTTTACTTTATGAGGGTTCACAGAAAATGGCGTTCTTCATAACTTTTACGTTTACGAGTTGAAATGTGAGGTACCTAGGACTATGAACAGCGTTGTATATGTAATGGCCTTCACGAATAAATGACTTCACACTTGGGCATAAACCACTTTGCTTAACATGATACCATATTTTTTTCCCAACTACAATAAAGCTAAAATGGAAGGCGTATATTTTTTATTACATAATAAAAGGAGAATAAAATGAAATTATGAGATACACGTACGAATAGTTGCCTCCAGTGATATTATGTAAGTTCAGATTCCAAGGGGTCTTAAAAATATTCACAAGCATACTGTATCTACGTTTCCTATAGAAAGCGGTCGTCGCGCAAATACGCGAGCGTCGCGATCATAATAATTATGTCCATAATTTGTTTGGAAATCCGAAAGGCGCCCCCGTCAGTGCTATTCGCCGAACAAAATGAATGTGCCGATCGCTGTAACAGGACACGGCCTACAGCTAGACATTTTAATATAATTTGTGCTTCTTATGATTCTTATGGTTCTGAATATTTTTCTTGTCTCAACCGTAAATTAATAGCCAAAAACGAACACCCTATCGAACGGAAAATCTAACGGTATCAAAACTAATTTTCAAATTCGATCAAAACAGCATCACTAATTAAATTTTCTATTAAAAACTGGACGATAATAATTTTCGTAGTATTTCGTTTTTATGTTCGAGACGAAATTGTATTTTATGATTTTAATATGACGTGCAAAAGTTTCACAAGTCTATTTTTGAAAACCTTAGTAGGTTGTCAGAATTAAAACTAACATAGAATTTAAACCTTTAAGCCTTTCTATGTATATTCATACAATGTGCACGTTGCAGTCGTATATGCATGCTATGCTATGCATGCTATGCTATACATGCTATGCTATGCATGCTATGCTATACATGCTATGCTATTCATGCTATGCTATGCATGCTATGCTATACATGCTATGCTATTCATGCTATGCTATGCAAGCTATGCTATGCATGCTATGCTATACATACTATAATGCTGTAAAAAAATAGTAATCCGCCGATGTCGGGAGCAGGGTCCAAGCTACCGGTGGTAAGCGCTCCAGAGACCTCCAGGAACCTCCTCACAATGCGAGCCGTATCGAGGAGTACTGCCTTTTGAATCTCCCTTGATCCAACAGCCGAACGAGAGCCTCGATAGATGTTGATCGAGGTTTTCGGAGATTGGCTGATTACTGATGACATTACCTACCTATGTCAACAACCTCGGGGCCTAAAAAGGCCACTTTGGCAGAATCATAAAAGGATAACATTATTATTCATACTATGGCGAAGACAATCCGTGTTTTTCTTTTTTTCGCTGCACTACGTAGGTATAATCAAAGAGATTGGGATTGGATTTGGATTGGATTGATTGGTATTTTAGCACAGACAAAAAAAATAACTGAAAAATCCTTCACCAATGGGATTTGATACGATTAACTTAACAGTTAACTGTCCATTATTATTCATAATGTTGGCCTTTTATGATTCTGCCGAAATGGCCTTTTTAGGCCCCCTGGTGTGCTACGTCGAGATATTTAATTTGTTTCTTTTTCTCAGCTTTTCATAGCATAAACATAAGCATGTAATGTCAATGCTATGCATGTAATGCTATCTATGCATGCTACTAAAGAGACCAGTGAACTAATTTCTTAAAATTAATTAAAATTGCTAAAAACAAAGTAAGTTCTTATGAGTATAATCTAAAGCAATTCCTAATTAAAAATACCATCAATCAAGCGATCCTATTTATGCAGATATAAAACCGTTCCGCAAAAAGCGTTCCATTTCATAGATCAATCATTTTTTCTCTTTTCCTGAGTATTGTAAGACATTTATAAAAGACGACGCTTCGTTAGGAACGCAAATATTTATCGCAAGACAATATTAAAGTTCAGAAGTTTTCTGTACATACCATTTGTGAACAAGCGAGTAAGACGAAATTTTGTTGTAATAAGGCTCCTTGAAACAGGCGCGACACGACACGCGACACAAAGGCACCGCAAGTCGCGCAACGAGCGGTGCCTTTGTGTCGCGCGCGATTATATCGCGTGTCGGGCCTGTTTGTAGGAGCCTTTATCCGTTTATAAGAAATGGGTCATGTTTCTTGATGTTGAACGACATTGTTGTTTGTTGACAATATAAGTTGGTAACAAATTTGATAAACAATTAATTTCCCTGACTTTTCATACCTACCTACTTCACTAATTTCCTGCGGAGTAAAATTGTACAGACGCCAGCACATCAAGCTACCCGAAACTGTCTAATTTTCTCAATCAACTTTGAACCTTCTGCTATAGAGATAAAGTTCAAAATCTATTAAATAAATTTGACAGATTGTAGTAGCTTGATGTGCTGGCGACTGTACTATAAACCCGCGTTTTATTTATTACAGTCACAGTACGGCACTGTTAGCTCGCCGAGACCTAACAATACTCTAGATATTGAAATGCTCACATCCATACCCAATATGTTATAACCGCAATATTTGGCTTAAACACACATCCGATTCGTTGTCTTTTTATTTGGTCTGAGGTACACACGATGTCAGCTTTTCCGCAATATTCACAAATTTTCTTTGATGCCGTCATCAGACAATGTTTGTCGGCGTATTTTCTATGTTCATGTTAATATTACAGCACCCGACTGCTAGCTGAAAAGGGTCGCCGCGATAAAAGAGAGCCAAGGGACCAGTTTCATGAGCCCTGATGTAAAGAACACCAAAGCTTACACGCCTTTCAAAGCCTAAAAAGGATGGAACATTATTACTAGGGTAAAGCGGGTCTTTAAAGCGGTATTACACGCTTTTTAGAAATGCAGATTCTCTCATTGATATACTAACTGTACTGTATTGTATAATCCAATTTTTGTTTCTCATCCGTTTACTGATTTGCGAATATAGGTACAGTCAACTAAAGAGATAAGTATGCAGGATTGTCGGATATAGTTGAAGTTTAGTAAGAAACCGATGAATGTTCTCGAATAAAAATTAATTTTATTAATAGAAAACAAATAGCTCATTTATCAAATTAAATTTCAGTCGGCTAAACTTCAACTATATCCGACGATTCTGCATACTTATCTCTTTTGTTGAGTGTACATGGTTGTGTTTGATTACCCGATTGAATACGGTGAAATTTAGTTCGTCCTTCCCTATTTGTTGTTCCCGGTACCTACTGTGTTAGAAGGATTTTATTTTTCAAGGAAATTGAGTAGGACTTCTTGGATAAGTGGGTCAAGAATGCCATGTTATGAAGCAGAAGTAATAAGGTTTATGATTTGCTAGCAGCGCCCCGCGGTTTCACCCACATAAGTGGCGATCCCGTGGAAATATCGGGATAAAAAGTATCCTATGTCCTTCATTTATTATTATTTATTTATTTATATATACTTCCTTTCCGTCCTTTCCCGGGACTAAAACTATCTCTATACCAAATTTCATCCAAATCGGTTGAGCGGTTTAAGCATGAAGAGGTAACAAACAGACAGACACACTTTCGCATTTATAATATTACTAGCTTCCGCCCGCGGCTTCGCCCGCAAGGTATGTCGATAAAAACTATCCTATGTCCTTCCTCGCGATGCAATCTATCTGTCTACCAAATTTTATCGAAATCTGTTCAGTGGTTTAGGCGTGAAAAGGTAACATACAGACAGACAGATAGAGTTACTTTCGAATTTATACCTAATATTAGTATGGATATAGTATGGATAAGTACTCGTATAAGTATGGATTTTATTTTATTAGGGGAAATAAACAATTGTACCGTACTATATTAGTATAATACTAAGAGCTTGAGAAAGATTACCGTACAATCCACTATGTTTCGACGGATAATAAAAATGAGGTGCAGTGCAGATACATACATACAACTAATTAATTGAGGTTATTTACCAACAAAATATGTACTATAATACAAACATTATTAAAGAAATTAAATTACCGAACTGAAGAACAGACTAATAAGCTAGAGAATAAAATCCGGATAGTAGAGCCTTCCAAGAAGTCCGGATTACTTAATGAAAAGAAAAAAATGTAAAGACGTCCAATTATTAAAAGACCTATAAAAGACGGATTAATAAATAAAATGATTTTGATTATGAAGGCAGATCAATTCAACATTGTTCTCTATAAAAACCATTCAGAATCAGATATTCATTAACACCTAGCCTAGATTACCAGTTCGGTTACAATAAATATCTAGCGCAAGACCTTCGATAATATCCTTCCTTTGTTAGCTGTCCATCTTACACTGAAGGATTTACGTCGTTTTCAATAAACCTTGAACAGACACGTTTCTAACCACGCAACCAAAATCCTTTCACGAGAATCCATACAATCTTTTGACTGAATCTCTACAAATGAATATGTAACAGTTTCGTAACTTGTACAGTCAGCAAATGAGATAGATATCCAGGATACTCAAAGTTGTTTTTAAACCCGGTTGGTAGTGGGACGACTGGTCAAACATTGTAATCGATTCTTTCTGGTATAATAATAATAGCCTCCTGACTGTGGTGTGTGGTTGGCCTGACTAATCTTCGTTGAGATTGGTTAGTTAGTGATTGATAGTTTGCCAGTAACCAAACAGGGAAATATAGAAAAACAATGTGTTTGTCTTTCCTCGTCGCTTCGATGGTACCACATATATCTATATAGATATATAAATAATAAAAACAATAATTGCTGGGTCAAAACCCAGCAATTATTGTGGTCATTGTTTTGTCAAATTACTTTTTAGTAAGTATTTTTGTATTCGTTTTTGTAGTTGACATAAATCTGAAAACAATGAAGCATTTTTCAAATTGAATTTTTCGTTTTTAACGTAGCTCTTATTCCTATTGTTACCTTGTCGACTGGCTCATGTTTTTACCATTATTATTATATTCCTCAACAGTTCTTACGATACAAACATGTTTATTTCTAGCCTGCATACCAAACTCTTTGTCTACTGTACCCATTCTTAAATACCTAATACCACAGAGATTTGTGTGATGGGACAGCGAATAGTAATTGTTCGTTGGTAGAAGCAATCAAGTTTGAATGCAAGTTGGGTAGAAATTCGTAGCACGATATTGTTTGCACGTAACAAGGAAACACGCTTCCGTTTTAGTTAGTGCTTAAAAGCCGTCTATCCCCGTAGCTACAAGCTACACGCTCAAGCGACACGCGTCTTGCGGCAGCGACTGCGGAGAAAACAAATGAAAGAAGCATACCACGAGTCACCGCGATTTGTGGAGCGACAGACTGAAACAAAAGACGCGCGGCGGTGTCGCTTGAGGCAAGTCGCATCGCTCATGGTCGTACCGGGGCCTAGTGCCACATTCCACATGCCGATGGTACAGGAAACGAAACTGGTAGGAACATGTTAAATTGTAACTTAATCTCTCTCTATCTCTCTCTCTCTCTCTCTTATCTCTTAGTTGTATCATATCACTCTTGTCATTGTCTTGTTCTTTCTTTATTTCATTTCATTTATATCTAACAGTTAAGTTTTAGAAAATAGTTACTTACATTTGCTAAGCTCTTTCCCAACTATGTGTAGGTTGGTTTCCAGTCTGACCAAAATCAAACTAAATACACCAGAGATACATATCCTACTATATGGAACGATACAACCCTATTCCGAAATTAAAGTAGCTGCCAGACATTCATTCATTCAACGACATAATGTCGTTTTGCGTGATGTGACGCATGTTTTCCCCGAACTTGTTATTTTTTTTTTGTTTTATGTATCATATTTTTCCTTTTTTTTTTTCTTTTTCTTTCTGTATATATTTGGTAGAAAAGAATATCATTTATTTCTGCGTAAATGGGAAAGATAGGTACTAGAAAGCCCTAATTCCTGTTACGACTACATTAGTAGGTATATCCGTATGACTGTAGATGTTCGTATGTCAGCCGCGAGCGCCACGGGTTGTTTAACGTAAACTACGAGACACTGATGAGTATCGAAGTGTAAAGCCGTTAGTACACCAACGCAACGAGTTGCGAAAACAGAACAAGATGTATGAAAAAGTATCACGGAACGCAGCGAAAACACGGCGGTAAGCGTCAGTGTGCTAACAGCGTAAACTATGGTAGGTATACGGTTTTATAACTTTATTTTACCGTTAGGCCTCGCAAAACCGCACAACTTTTAGTTTTACATAGTTACGAATGCTTCCAACCAGTGGGAAGTTTATTGTGGTTAGGCTAAAATACGACCAACTACAATATTGAAGTTTCATTAAAAATACTCCTTAATTCAAACTGAATCGGTGATGAAAACCAGTTTTCCGATCTTAGTGCTTTGAATAAAGTTTAAAACATTGTACCAGCTAACCTGCAAGCATCGACGACACCACCGCACGCGAAGCGCGCTCATTGGACACTGAGCCACGCGCGCGCCAGAGCGCGATATTTATACATGGCGCGCCACCGAAGTGCTAGGGCTCCACGGGCGCGGCAGCTTGCTCGTGATTGGTCAATAATATTTTGGATGCTAGCATCGGTACTACTTGTGCTACCTAAAATGTGTATGTAGGCTAGGTCATTTTATTAATAAACATATAGTTTCAATTCTACTAACGCTGTTTTAATTACTTACCACTATACTTGGTAAATTGGTGACCCGACCGACGTTCTCCAAAAATAACATGGATTCTGAAGACATCGAGACTATCTCCGTCAAAGCCCGTATCCCTACGTTTTGGCGTGACAAACCAACATTATGGTTTGGGCAATTCGAAACGGTCGTCAGCCCACAGAAACCCAGCGAGGAGTCGAAATTCAGCTTGATGGTGGCACATCTAGAGAAAACCGATGTCGAACAGATTAGTGACATTATCATGTCCAAATCTCGCACAGGCAGATACGAGGAAGCCAAAAAAAGGTTACTTTCCGTGTACGAAGAATCGGAAACCAAGCAGCTGCAAAAGCTCCTCACTGAGATGGAGCTTGGCGATCAAAAGCCGTCACAGCTTCTCAGGCGATAGAGAGAACCAGCGTACGAAAAAATGCCAGACTCAACGCTCCAGGTGTTGTGGATGCGTCACCTACCTGTGTCCACACGTGCAGTCCTGTCAGTTAGTGGACAGGCATCCCTCGACGTTCTCGCTGCAATGGCCGATAAAATGCACGACCAATCAACCGAGTCACGCTCTGTGTGTTCCTGTACCTGTCAAGACCATTCCAAGGCATCAAAATCGGCGACACAAGTACAAGAACGGCAATCGCACGGACAGCAGGACCTGCGAGACGCAGTAATGCAACTAACGAAGGAAATCGCCGAGTTAAAAGTACAACAGACGAAGACGACGCGCGCATCACGCCGGTTTATTCGTTCACGTTCGCACTCGCGCACTCGGTCCAACAGCCGAGGGCATAAATACGAGCGCACAACAGGCAACGCTTGTTACTTTCACAAACGCTTCGGCGAGCGCGCACGCAACTGCAGATCACCGTGTAGTTATGGCAAGCAGCAGGAAAACTAGCCGAGATCTTGGCTACGACGGAAGCCGAGATCAACAACATAACTGCATACCGTCTATACATCTACGACTCCGCCAACAAGCTGCGCTTCTTGATCGATACTGGGGCGAATGTGTCGGTTGTACCGCCCTGCAAAAAAGGGCCACCGCCATGTGACATACTACTGTACGCAGCGAACGGCACGCCCATACGTACGTACGGCGAACGCGACTTGGACCTCAACCTTGGATTACGCCGATCATTCAAATGGAAATTTACCGTTGCTGACGTGAAGAGGCCAATCATCGGTGCCGACTTTCTGCAATATCACAACCTTCTAGTTGACCTGCGAGCCCAGAAACTTATTGACAAGAAGACAGGCTTATCAATTAACGGTTGTTTGTCAAGCAGCACATCAACCCCGACGGTACTTACACTCAACGTGAATGACCCGTACTGCGACCTGCTAAAGAAATACAACGACATCACATCTGCCAACTTCAGCAGCACAAGAGCTAGTGACGTGGAGCATTATATCGTGACACGCGGACCGCCCGTGTACTGCAGAGCACGCCCGTTGCCGCCACACAAGTATAAAGCCGCAAAAGACACGTTCCAGTTAATGCTTGAGCAAGGTATATGTCGACCCAGCAAATCACCATGGGCTAGTCCTCTACATCTAGTCCAGAAGAAGAATGGTGAACTCAGACCATGCGGAGATTATAGAAAACTAAACGCCGTGACGAAGCCCGATCGATACCCGATTCCCCGCCTACGTGACTTCACCTACAGATTACAAGGAATGACGGTATTCACAAAAATCGATCTACGCAAAGCATATAACCAACTGCGTACCCGGGAAGAAGATATAGAAAAGACTGCAGTAATAACTCCATTCGGGTTGTTCGAATTCCCAAGAATGTGCTTCGGATTACGTAACGCAGGTCAAACATTTCAACGACACATGAATAATATACTGGGTGACCTAGATTACGTGTTCCCGTTCGTCGACGATCTTCTTCTGGCGTCTGCTGATCCAACTCAACACCGACAACACTTAGAAGAAGTTTTCAAAAGGTTACATAAGCACGGCATGCGAATAAACGTGTCTAAGTGCGTTTTTGGAAAAGAAACGCTAGAGTTCCTAGGCTACGACGTATCAGCTGCTGGAATTAAACCAATTGAAGAACGCGTCAAAACTATAACGACATTTCCAGAGCCGACAACAGTACAAGAACTACGTCGCTTCCTAGGCATCATTAATTTCTACAAAGAAAGTATTCCACGCGCAGCGCATACACAAGAAAAATTATTCAAGTACCTACGCACTTCGAAAAAGAATGACAAAACACCCATCCAGCTGACGCCCGATGAAAAAGAAGCCTTTGAAGCAAGCAAAGCCAGTATCAGAAACGCCGTTATGCTGACCCATCCGTCTTCACATGCATCCATCTCACTCATGTGTGATGCATCCAACACGTGCGTCGGCGCAGCCCTACAGCAGTACATTCACGGAAGATGGCAGCCACTCGGTTTTTATTCAAAAAAACTGACTGACGCGCAAAGAAAGTACAGCACTTTTGATCGGGAATTATTGGCTATCTACCTGGCGATTCGTCATTTCCGAAAAATGTTCGAAGGTAAAGAAATTACTGTATATACCGACCACAAACCACTGACGTTTGCGCTCACGAGAGATAACAGTAAGACAGAAACACAGCTGCGGACAAGATATCTTCACTACATAAGTCAATTTACGACGAAGATACTACATATTGAAGGCAAAGAAAACGTTGTCGCTGACGCCCTATCTAGAATCGAAACAATTACGTTACCGTCACCGATCGACTACGACGAGTTAGCGCGTCAACAACAAGACGACAATGAAATTGAAAATGTTATGCGAAACAAAAACTTGCAATTTCGCCGCATCACACCAAGCAATTCACAACACAAGATACTGTGCGAAACGTCAACAGGCAGCAACCGACCCTACATACCGCCACAGCTGCGACGAACCGTGTTCACAACAATCCATGCGATGAGTCATCCCGGCATTCGCGCCACGCGCCATCTCATAACCAAACGATTCTTTTGGCCGAGTATGAATACCGATGTCAACAGTTGGACACGAAGTTGCATCGCATGTCAACAATGTAAGACACAGCGCCATACCGTATCGCCACTCGAAACGTTTCCACGCACCGACCGTCTGTCACACATCCATATCGACATCGTTGGACCACTACCATTATCAGATGGGAAACGATACTGTGTAACAATAATCGACAGAGCAACTAGATGGCCCGAAGCGTACCCAGTGGCTGACATCACCGCCGAAACAGTCGCCCGTGCTGTATATGAGGGTTGGATAGTTCGATACGGATGCCCAGAAAAATTGACCAGCGACCAAGGACGTCAATTTGAATCCGAGTTATTCAAAAGCCTCATGAAGCGATTAGGCATCGAGCGCACACGTACCACTGCCTACCATCCTCAAGCAAACGGCATGATAGAACGTTGGCATCGCTCAATGAAAACTGCATTAACGGCTCGTTTACAAAATTCAAGCTGGACATACGAGTTGCCAACCGTCATGCTGGGTTTACGTGCAACAATAAAAAATGACACCGATGTCTCTGCAGCAGAAGCATTGTATGGCCAAACACTGCGACTACCCGGTGAGCTGATAGGCGTGAAGATAGCGGACGGAATAAAGTCACATTATGAAGACGTCATAGCAAACGCAATGCAAAAACTATCCGCCACGCACACCACTACAGATCGCCGGACAATATACGTTCCTAGACACCTACGAACGTGCACGCATGTGTTTATGCGGGACGACACAGTACGCAAGCCGCTCACACCCACGTACCACGGCCCGCATCGAGTGATTGAACGCAATGATAAGGCATATACAATACTCGTAAAGGCAAAACCGAAGAATGTCTCCGTGGATCGACTGAAACCAGCATTCCTGTTGGACTCCGAGCCTGCTGCCGACGTCATCCATGATGCACCCTACATCACGAGGTCAGGAAGAGTATCAAAACCTCCAGTACGCTTCGCTGGGGGGGAGCACTGTACCAGCTAACCTGCAAGCATCGACGACACCACCGCACGCGAAGCGCGCTCATTGGACACTGAGCCACGCGCGCGCCAGAGCGCAATATTTATACATGGCGCGCCACCGAAGTGCTAGGGCTCCACGGGCGCGGCAGCTTGCTCGTGATTGGTCAATAATATTTTGGATGCTAGCATCGGTACTACTTGTGCTACCTAAAATGTGTATGTAGGCTAGGTCATTTTATTAATAAACATATAGTTTCAATTCTACTAACGCTGTTTTAATTACTTACCACTATACTTGGTAAAACATATTAACGGCTAAACTGCCCACCTCGGCGTCGGCCACAAGAACCAATTTATCTTTATCGGCTTTACCACTTCGAGGCTTTGCCGCAGAGCACCTACTTTATTGTCTCAGTTTATTGCGAAAGGTTAACACGAAAGTCCTTATTCACTGCTTACAGGAATAAATCGTGAGCCCAGTTTAAATATTTGTGGCTAGTTTGGGCTTACATTGCGAGTTTAAACCGATTAACCGACCGTTTTAACCGATTTTAATGAAACTTCATACGCATAAGCAGGATACAAAGGTCTAAAAAGTTAGTTGAGAACATTTTCGAAAAATAGTGTTACAGCCAAATTAGACCGATTTTAAATTTTCCATAGAAACAGAGATTTCCAGTTATCTTTTTTTAAATAAGACATTTCGAAAATGTTCTCAACTAACTTTTTAGACCTCTGTATCCTGCTTATGCGTATAAAGTTTCATTAAAATCGGTTCATTCATTTCGAAAAATAAGGCCTTGAAAGTTTGTATGAAATGCCGTACGGCGTAAACGCTCTTAATGACGCTTGTTTTCGTTAAAAACGAAAAATTCAATTTGGAAAATGCTTCAATGATTTCAGATTTATGTCAACTACAAAAACGAATACAAAAATACCTACTAAAAAGTAATTTGACAAAACAATGACCATGTTACGACCATGTAATGACAATTATATGTTACGACCAAAACCCAGCAATTATTGTTTTTATTATTTATATAGATATATATCGTCCATAACCATCGATGCGACGAAGAAAGACAAACACATTATTTATCTACATTCCCTGTTTGGTTACTGGCAAACTATCAATCTACAAAATACCTTTACCACACATACAGTCTTAAATTTCAGTGTTCACAAAACAAATAATATATACAAATTAAATGGCTCCTTTGTGTCAAAATTAATTTTGACGAGCCTTAAAAGAATTAGCCGACCCTCCTGTAAGACTTTGTTCCACTGATTATATAAGCGGCACACTTCAAAACTTTGAGCATTTAAAGAATAAAGCATGTAGGCGTCTCAAACTTTACAGCGTTTTTTACCGCTTTTATCTCCCTAAAACTCGAAAGAATTTCATGTTTAACCTTAATAGCTCGTGCTCCGACGAATATTAAAATAAAAAAGATTTGTCTTTTTCTTCTAAAAAGGTATATAATCATCAATTCAAAGAAAACGAGTTAAGGTTTAAATAATGTAAAACATAAAACAGGATAAGTAGGTACTTAAAGAGAGCATAAATTCTCATGAATATTTTACCTTGGTTTATTTTATTGAATTTACTTATGAACTCTAAAATAATTTAACTTTTCAAAAGTGCTGCTAAAGTTGCTTCTATTGGTTATGTTCAGAGTTATTAGCCAATAAAAGTTTGATAACGCTTTGTCTTTATTTCCGGGAGCAGTCATATCTTCTGCTTGTCAATTTCATACAAGAACGCACATAGTACTGACACGTACTGACTGAAATATTGCCGCAATATAATCTGCTGTAGGTACGTGTTTATATGTTATTGTATAAATATACATACATAGGATAGGTTCCGTTTCGCTGACTCGCGTTTCTCAGTTCCTAAAATTTAACAAAATTAGAAGAGGGTTTGCAATTTTCCAAATAAATCGTAACCTATACAATTCAGGACTAACAAAAATGGTGTTGGACCTGACAAGGGACCGTTGTACTCATCATTCTGCCCAACAGAAATTGTGAAAAGAAATCCTTTTTCTGGTCCAACACCATTTTAATCACACTTTGTAGATCCCTTTTTTTTAAATATGGTGGCTTCATGTGAGTTCGTGATTAAGGATGTACCGTGAATTTGATGTTATTTACTACCCAAGTTATATTCGTTCGTTCCCTTTCACGGCTTTCAGTCGTAAACCTATTTACCGCAGGATTCAAGCAAAACTTGGTACTTTACCAACATTGGATAGACCGCGTTGTGTACGGTCGGGTATTACGTAATTATATTTCAACAGCTTTAACAAAATGAACTCTCCATTGTAAAGGTTCTTAACTGTTTGATGAATAGAATATATATACAACAGTTAACATTCTTAAGAGGAAATGCGGCTGGTCGTTTCTCCATAGAAACGCTCTCGCCTGTTTTCTTTCTGGTTAATGACCATAAAGCAATGATTTTTTACAGAATAATAAATATTAACTACTTGTATGTCCCTATGTTTTCCTTTTTGATGATACTTTATTTTATAAGCACTAGAACCCTCAAAAAATACCGATTTAAACCGCTGTCAACAGAGGCCTAGTGTACAAATTTGACAACTATTAATGAAAAAAGAAAAACATAGGGAGTAGGGACACAGTATATATCCTTCTTATTCGTTTTATGAAATATCTTTTGATTTGGTCCAATATTGGAGGAAGATATAGGCGAGAGCCAAACCTTGAATTATGACTTTTTACTTAGCATTTTTCAAAAGTCTCTCCGACCGCATTTCCTCTTAAGTAGAAACATATTGTTAACAGTGAGAGTTTTTTTGTAAATAATAAGTTTAACGCAAACTTTGGGGTTCCCACGCCGATTTGTAAATGAAGGGGGAATTTCGTCGCTTGCTTTTTCATTTTCACCATTGTATTCATGTATGAGGGATCTGTAACTCTTTTTTCGCTGTAACAGAACAAATAAAACTTTTTTTAAATATGCTGAAACGGCTTAATTGAGACGTTATATCGTAAAGATTAAAATATCTATATTACCGACATTCAATCAAACTGACAGCAAAGGAGCGAAGCAGAGGAGTGATTAACAAAAGTGCATTTTTCTGTGAATGGATTAAAAATGTCATCAGTTATAGACAAGCGAGACTTGCAGTTTTTTGCAAACCTGCAGCACTTTTGAGTTGATATCTCTGATGTCTAGTCACCAACGTTACCACAAAAAAGGAGGAAACGGAATTGACACTACACAGCACACGGAGAAGTTGAAACCCTCCAACTAAAACGGTTCAGAGCACGCAAAAGCGCATGAAATTCGTCACAAGCCTTTGTAGGTCCTCACCGCAAAACTTTACTAGGTACTCAGATTTAAAACCACTGTAAAGGTTACTTTATTGTCATCTTACGTGCGCCGTGTACCAGTTAAACAGAATGGGGTTCCATGTTTTCACAGTCGTTTTATTTTTTCGCAAAAATATATACGTGGTAGCAAAAAGACTACCTACAGTATTTCTGGATTGAGTTTTTTAGTCAAGAATTATGCCATGATAATAAATATTCTCAGCGCTCAACCGTTTACCCTTGGTATAAAAACCATAGGTAAACTAGCACACGACACTTGAGGGCGGATACAATGAGACGGAGGGCGCGTCTTAAGTGGATATAACCAAAAGGTGTAATGGGACGTCATAATAATATAATACCAAACATTAACTACCTAAAATAATTCCAAATAAACTTGGAAAATTAAAGCCACGAACTAGTTATTGGTATAGGCGTTTCCTCTGCGCTTCGGTGCGGCTCAATCAATTCATTTAGCAATTTGGCTGATTGCTAAACCAAAAGTGTAAGTATGAGTACCTATACAATTCGTTAGTGACATGCTTCCCAAGTCCCTGCATTAATCTTGTTAGTTGTTATATCCCGCCAATTTGACGCCGCATCCAGCGCTATTTATTCGAACTTTGAATTTCCATACCGACAAAATCCATATGGAAAAACCCAATAACACTTCGCCCAACCTGTGAATTGAACCCAGGACCATGAGCTCAGCTGTAGCGCTTACGACCACTAAACCGACGAGGTAATCATACAAAACAATGTTCTTACAATTTTGGAAAAGAATGCAGGACAACATAATTCTGTATAGCTGCATTCGATTCGTTTTCAATCTCCGCAAGTATGATCATGTATCTGCACATCGATCGCTTTTAAAAGTGGTTACCTATCCGGCAGCGTAGAGCGTTGAGGGCTTTGACAACCCTGTTTTCTATTCTTCACAAACCCACTTCTCCTTCTTATCTGACTTCTCTATGTCAATATTTATGCTCAGCTCACAGCAAGAATCTTCGTTCCGAGAATAATTGTCTTCTTCGTTGTCCTTCTCATCGCTCTGGTTTTATAAAGTCTTCTTTCTTTGTCCAGGCGGTTTTCTTTTGGAATGCGCTACCTCAGAATATCAGGACGGTTTCCAACCAGTTCACGTTTAAAATGAAAGCTCGAGAACACTTACACAAGAAGTTGGCAGATTCGTCTTAGAATTAAGTTGTTGTAGGTTTCCTTGTTTATCTCTCTTAACTTTTTCTTTTGTTTTGTTGTACCTATATATTTTTATATGTATGTATATATGTATTTATTCTTATATTTTACCTATAAATATTTTCTATTTGTTTTTTTGCTATTGCACCTACTGAATGTTGTTTCTACATCACCCTAAGGTAGACTGGTAGAAAATGCCCAAGGCATTAAGTCCGCCTTTATACAGTTTTTTACTTGTGCATAAAGTTTAATAAATAAAAAATAAATAAACATAATTCTGTATGTATTTATTACTCGTGTGTAACATGTAAATATACAAAAATACAAGAAAATAAAACGGATAAGTTTTTTTTATGTTTACCCGTTTCAATATTATAATTTCAAGATTCGTTATCGTCAGCCCGGTACCGTGTTACAAGATGTTAACAAATGGCTGACAGCAATCCACATATTTACACACAAAATACCGCGGAGATAGACTACTCATTTATTCTGAAACAAATTTTATGTTTCATGCAAAACAAGATAAATTCTGAATTACTTACGACTTCATGAGGCTTTACTGTAAAGTAAAAATAACAATTCTAAATGTAGAAAAACATTTAATTCAACTTATATTTTAGCTAAGTAATCTTATTCTACAAGTAGAACCAAACAAATTATGGTAATTGTGTTACAAGAATTACGTTGGTAATTAATTTCGTTAATCTTTTTCATAGTTTGCGAAATGAGCACGTATTTGTGTAGGTGTTGCCAGGTGAGTAATATAAAAGGTATCCTTCAGCGGAGACACGGGCAGTGCGGTCATTACTCCGCTGACCTGCAGGCTCCACTTTATTAAGCGGCACTTACTCAGCCGACGACGGCGCTATCCACCTCAAGACCTCTCGATCAATTCGCGTCTTAGCTTTTTGTTAAGTCTATTTTTATCAATAGAACTCTTTCAGATATCGTATGGCCGTTGGTCGCTTGGTTTGGTAACGTTAAATACGCGTAGCATAAACTTACTCCTTAGCAGTACGAATGTTGTCGTTACGGAATTAAAATCCCGGTAGATATGTTTTTCATTCGGACATACGGAACCCTAAAACCGAATTATTTTTTTTATAAAGTCTAAGAAATCTTTTCACGTAAAACTAGGCCCACGGTCACGAAGCTGGCACCAGGTGTGTTTACTAACTTTTTATGAATTTATTATGCTCCTTTCGTGCTTAGGTAAACTCAAACTCAAAGCATATAATCCAGTTAAACCATTTACCTGTAAATGGTTTAACTGGATTATATGCTTTTGAATTGTCAAAATTAAACGGTCGGTCAGAATCAGAAATTTGAAGCTAGTTGTCCATTCCAAAACCTCAATATTTATGGATAAGAAAGGTCAAGAAACTCCAAGGACACTCTTTTAAATCAAAATATTACAAAATCCTGGGACATTATTCTTGTTGCTTCTATGAGTGTGAACAAGGAAAAAAAAATGAAACAATTCAAAATAAGCCCTAATAAAATATTCAAGCAGTGAATCATGACAGACCCGCAGCAGCTGGTCAAAGAAAAAACCAAATAAAAAAAATATGCTGCGATTTTCGAGCATTTTTTTTTACAGGAATAGATTTAATAAATTTTGTGAAAAAGTCACAAATCCATATACCTACTCGTATATTTAAAGTGAACCTACTTTTTCCAGTTGATTGAAAAACGCGCTGATTGAGGGCAGAAGATACGATGTAATTCGATTCTTTCACTCCCACGTGAATCAGCAAGCCGTGGGTGTGACCTAATTAGAAAAACATCTTCCGGGAACTGATGTAACATAAAGGATTAACCTACAAGTATATTTATACTAAGGCCTAGTAACAAGGCACTGTAATGATCTTATATAATGCCCACGTAACTCGACAAGAATAACCGCAGAGTTGTGTATATTCTGTAACATAATAGGATGTGCAGAGATTATAAATAGAGCCATTTTTAGGAATGAGTTAGCATAATTATAGGGCACTAGCAGCGCCCCGTGGTTTCACCCGCATAAGTGTCGATCTCATGGAAATATCGGTATAAAAATTATCCTATGTCCTTCCCCGGGATGCAATCTATCTCTCTGCCAAATTTTATCGAAATCCATTCAGTGGTTTAGACGTGAAAAGGTAACATACAGACAGACAGACAGAGTTACTTTGGAATTTATAATATAAGTATGGATTTATGAGGTCCAGAGTAGTCCGCGAAATTCAAATTCTCTTACGCATTTTGCAATCAAAATGCGTAAGAGAATTTGAATTTCTGGGGTACTGGGGGCCTAAAAAGGCCACTCTGGCAGAATCATAAAAGGATAACATTGTGAATTATAATATGGCGAAGACAGTCCGTGTTTTTCTCTTTTTCGATGCACTACGTAGATATAATGAAAGAGATTCGGATTGGATTGATTGGTATTTTAGCACAGATATAAAAATTACTGAAAAATCCTTCACCAATGGAATTTGATACGATTAACTTGACAGTTAACTGTCCATTATGAAGATTGATCAGTAACATGTTGTCAATCGATTAATCACTGAAAAAAAAGAATGATTGATTTTACTAAATTCCGCGTAAATTTTATCAAATCCGCGGGTTATATAGGCCCTACACACGAAATTGTTGATTTTACCAAATAGAACTGGTTGATTATGAAAATCAACACAGGTGGATTTTGTTAAATTCACTCTTGTTATAGTAAAATTAACTATGAAAAGGGTTGACTATGGCAGTTCATTGCTCAACCTACGCTACTTTAGTACATTCAACAATTCTTTTTTTTCAGTGATCAATTCAGCATATCGTAGTCCACTGCCGATCATAGGCCACTCCCAGGCTGCGCCACAACACCCTGTCCGCCGCCTTCCGCATTCAGTCTGTCCCTTATTCTCTATCTTTTTATGGTCGCCGGTTCATCTAACTTGTGGTATTTAGATCAAAATATGAATCGCGAAAGTAACTAAAATCATACCTTACTGAATTATTATTTCATGAAAACATGACATTTGAGGTCATTCCTAACTTAAAGAGTTGTATTGATGATTTTAATGATTATAATAATTCTATAAATAGGTACTTATTCATTACGGTCACGATCATATTTTGATCAACATACATTATAGTGTTAAGTTATACTGACCACTGTAAGTTGCAAAAAATTTAAGAAAATTTCTACTTTAGCGCATTCCTTCCCCTTAAACTTTAAACTGTATTTACCTATCTGAAATAATAATAAAAACTGCGGCTGCTTTGCGCTATACGTTAATATTCATACGCATTAAAAGGATGCTACAGTCTTTTTATGCAAACTACTTTGATAACTGCCTCAAGACACATAAAAATGCTTAGTCTTTCCTCGGAACCACACGAACGATATTAACTCAACGTCGTGTACAGAATTTAAATCGACACGCTTCGATGATTAAACGAATTTATAAAATAGGTCAAACTAAGTGGTTCAATTTCCGTTTCGGTTAACCAACCTTAAAGTCAAAGTCATTCAATCAATCAATTAATCATTTATCAATCAATCATTTATTTCAAATAGGCACATTAAAGGCACTTTTGAACGTCAAAACTGACAGTAAAATTGAATTGATTCTAGTCGCCTCTTCCAAAAGGTAGTGTTCATGGAGAAGAATGGGCAAGAAACTCCACCGTTACTCTTTTAAAATGTTTAACAAGGTTTTGTATACATCATTTGAATTTGAATTTGACCTAGAAAAAATTAGTCTACCACAAAAGGTAAAAAGATTGAAAAATGAAGCAATGACAGGTAAATCAATTATGACGTGATAGATACATGGTGCCCACATACTTACGAGTACAAATATTGTAAAAGTAGATGATTTTCCTAGAATTTTAACAAGTGTGTGAGTTACTGTAGTCACAGATTGTAAAAATATGTCATAAAAATTTGAAAAATATAAATTAAATTAGAAACCAGTTTGATTTCGTCTAGGCTCTAGATTGTCCTATGGAGCAGGATCAGCATATTTCCAAGCATTATTATCTTGGATATAATCTCTAATTTGTAATATACTTGTTTACATAGTGTACTTTAAATATGAGAACGGAACAGATTAGCGGAATAGAATGAGTAACTAAAGTATAATCAACTAGCAGGCCCCGCGGCTTCACCCGCGTAAGTTTTGATCCCGTGGTAATATCGAAATAAAAAGTATCCTATGTATTAATCCAGGAAATGGTCTATCTATGTGCTAATTTTCATCCAAACCTGTTCAACGGTTTACGCGTAATTGAGTAACAAACATCCGAACATCTTCACAAACTTTCACATTTATAATATTAGTAGGATAGAAAAATATAAGAAAGAAAGAAAAAGTATTTATTGCGACTCGTACAGGAAGATCACAAACTAAACTAAACACAGTAAAATAAAAATCCAAGTTATATAAAAAAACAACAAAAGGAAAATGAAACAAAAAGTTCTATATACGAGGCCAAAAGGCTCCTATCTCAGCATGATGCTGCGACATTTAAAAAATTAATGTCGCAGCGCTGGTATTCTGATAGGGCCCGCTGTGATGTCACGGGCAGTTACAGAAATAAATAATATGTAAAATATTAGCAAATAATAAAATAAAATATTTTGTTTTTAATCTGCGCCAGACGTAACCTCTTTACTTGTCTATGCCTTGAATGTCAGAGGCACTCTGGTGTGTCTGTGGCATTGCTGTGCACCTTAAGGCGAGATTAAATAAATACATTTAGGATTGTAGGTATAAAGGATAGGATAGGATAGTAGGATCTTAGTAGGATTAGTATTCAATAGGTAGGTAGTTGCTTGGAAACGGGGACGCAATTCTTCCACTACCTCCGTTAGAAGGGAGTCAAATATGTTTCATTTCGGAAAATATGTTATTACGGAGTATTTAAGGATCGTAAGCAAGTGGTTTCTGTCTTCCCATGGTGCAGGCAGAGACTTTAGAACGCCACCTGCTAGTTTTATGTGTGTATGTGTGTGTTATTACATCCCTTTTTATGGTTATCCCTTGAATGTAGGTAAGCCCTTACATGTACGTATCTGATGTATATTCGGTGAAAACGACGCTTGTTATAACGTGTGCTCTTTAAGCGTATGCTTACCTAAAAAGTTCTAAAATAGAACAATTTCTTACTGAAACTAGAGTTACGATTATTTAATAAGCATAGTCTACATGAATTTAAAGGCCTAAATTAAGGATATTTTCAATAAAAACATGCCAGTAAAAATGGGAACAAATTGCTTCATAAATACGCATACTGACAACACCATTATCCCGATACCTACATAGACTACATTTTTATCAAATATTTTTAAGTATTTCGATTATTCAATGAACAACAAAGTCCTCCAAATTTTTATAGGCAAATGGGAAACTCTTGTACTGAGTAGATACTAGAATGTTTTGAACTTCACTTAATTTGCAGCTTTACCTTCAGTTGGTTGGATTGGTATTTTAGGAATGAAGTAACAAAATATATTTTGCACTACAAGTAAAGAAATCTGTACTATCTTGTAAGTCTGGTCACATATGTCTGGTAAGCACTCATTGTGAAAGTATAAAGCCGGGTACCTCGCAACGGAAGAATATAAATGGTCATTGCCTGGCTCTACGAGACCGCTACGAAACCGCTACGCCGAGCTCGTTCCGTAGCATCGTAGCCCATTTATTTGCGCCGAAACATTTGGAATGCTTTTTATATCTTGATTAAGTAAGAAGTAGATTAAACATATACTCAATCCACATGATTGAGTTCGCTCACCATAAAAAAGTTTTATAAAGAAAAGAAAGAAATTATGGCAAAATCCTTTTGCCTATTATGGTAAAGAATATATATAAGCAAAAGGATTTTATTGCGCAAATACTCGTAAATTATTAATTAAATTTTATATGCGACTCTTTCGCTTGCATAACTTGTTGGCCAGTCACCGGGGTTCGTTTCTCTTTAATTAAATATTTGCTTGTATCGTACGGTCAGCATCAAAAGTCGATTAACACTTCAGTTTTTTTAATCTCAGTTATTGAGCAAAATATTTGCTCGAAATTGCAGCAGAAGTATAATGCGATTTTGAACAAATATTTTACTCAATAACTGAGATTTAAAAAACTGAAGGGTTAATATTTTGCTCAATAACCGAGATTAAAAAAACTTAAGTGTTAATCGACTTTTGATGCTGACTGTACCTATGTTATGTACGAATTTCCTGCGAAGCGTATTTCACGGATGAAAATTTATACTATACTGGTACATTCAGCTTCTTATCACTCGTTGATTAGGAATATCAAATATCAATATCACCATACCTATTTCGATACATCGCTGTTACATAATTATTATCAAAACTAATATAATAAAGAGAAGTATTTGATTTTTTGTTACGACGTTACGACTTCACACTAAAACGGCTGAACGGATTTGGATGAAATTTAGCACATGGGTAGACGATGACCTGGATTAGGAGTTATAGAATACTTTTTATCCTGATATTACCACGGAATTGTTGTCCTGTTTTTTATTGGAAAGACATGTGGCGCCATCTATTATCATAATAACGTTATCGTTGTTTTCCTCGGGAACAGCAATTTTTTTCTGGATGAAAAGTACCCTATATCCGTTTATGTACACCTGACAACGTATATGCAAAATATCGGTTCAGTTGTTTAGGCGTGAAAGGTAACAAACAGACAAACTTAGTTTCGCAAATACATAATAATATAATAGTTAGAATTATAGTTAGGATAAAAACAGTATAAAACAAAGTCGGTTGTCTAGTCTAGTCTGTGTGGCTTATAGTTGTTCAAAACTACACAATTGATGTTGATGCGGTTATCATCATAATTTAGAGAATTTATTTTTTAAGGTTTTCATGTAGAATACATTAATATTTAACTTAGATATAGCACGGAAGTCTTGTCATAGCGCCACATAAGTAGATTGCATCTGTGCGAAGCATGGGCGGGTCGCAAAATACATATATGACCAAGTATGTACAGACGCCACTACATCATGCTACTCGAATCTGTCAAATTTTCGCAATTAACTTTGAACCTTATGCTTTGGCGATAAAGTTGAAAATCTATTAAAGAAATTTGACAGATTGTAGTAGCTTGATGTGCTGGCATCTGTACATAGATGTAGGACAATTTGTCTGTCTATGTTGGGGTTTATCTCGGTTGAAGCGACTGTCTGTGTCTTAGGACGGTTAGTTCTGTAATCCTTAGTGATTTATTAACTGAAAAAGGAATGGAAATCTTTGTCACAGGGCCAGTGGTTAAAGTCAGGCTTCGAATAAACATGTTCCAGATCTTACCAATACAAACTATGTCCTTCAAATTCGTGTTACGTTGTATTATAACTTTATAAGGTACCACCTAACAAAGCAACAATATCATATTTTTGTTCTTCTATCTGTGCTTAGATCTCTAAATCTGATCTGTGCTAAAGATAACCAAGCAAAAAAAAAACACTGATCAATGTGATTTTATTTTGACCTAAAATAATAGTATTTTTGTTAGCTGATTATTTTTCTTGTAAGTATCTATGAGTTTTTCTTATATATTTTTTTTACCGTCGTCCTTATTTTGGTGGTCTGAATGATTTCTAAAAGTTTGTTCATCTATTTTAATAGAACCTTATATATGTACAGACGCCAGCACATCAAGTTGCTACAATCGGTCAAATTTCTTTTTCGCTAGAGCATAAGGTTCAAAGTTGATTGGGAAAATTTGACAAATTCGGTTAGCTTGATGTGCTGGCGTCTGTACATATAATACAGTTAGTCAATAGATATAAAATACCTCTAATGCTATATAACTTTACTGAATTATCCTTGTTTATATTTTGCCTCGGATCGGGTTTGCTGACACTTCAGCTTAGCATAATGAGCCTATAATGTTCCCACTGCTAAGATATAATTGCCAGCGGCGGAAGATTTTCGTGGAAAAACTGCTTAAAATTCATAAACTTAAGTACCAGCTTTACAAAAGGGTGCTGAAAGGAACCCCTTTTACGAAATCTTTTATAGTTTCTTTTTACGATCGATAATTCTAAAATGTTCTAATTTCATGTTCACAGGATAGAGGGTCGGACGAGATTAAAAACGCCTGTCACCTGAGCCATCTACTCTATACATCAAAGCGGTATCTAACACGTGCACAGGAAACCTTTTTGATTTGAGGTTACGACTATAAATACTATCAGCAGAAAATTCTCTTTATGTTTTTCTCCATTCCCAGGTCACGAATAAAATGAAATCAACGCGCAACAACTGACCAACAGTTTCCACTGTAAAGTTACTTTAGCTTACAATAGCAATATATATATATAAGATATATATATATATAAATGTATATACATATATATATCTTACACTTTGTAATATGGAAATTTAAGAGAGGTATCTCCCGATTAAATATATTGTTTATGAGGATGGGATAAACAAGAATTTCAGTTCAGCAGTTTTGTGTAGCAAACAAGTTAATTTTAACAGAATAAAATAGGTTTTAGAATCCCGAACAAAACACTAATCAGGTGCATAATATTCCGCATGTACGCTCAATACTTTATAAAAGGTCTAAAGCTACGACGTAGCTTTCGTACAAGCTATGAACGCAGTTTCATTGAACCGTTCGCAGTTCGAGTGCCATCTACGACTTACCTTTCGACATACCAATCTTTCACAATCTGTTTACAGAAACCTCGAAGGCCTCTGAGGAGTTATGAAAAAGTAATAAATAAAGAAATATGAATGCAAGAAAGAATCTTGGTCGTTGCTTCTCGGGGTGGAAGTTGAAAATTTGGAAGTCGAATCTTAAGTCTAAAGCACACTCCATCATAGAAGGTACTCTGTCTTGTGTTCGTGGAGACATTGTAAACTTGTAAAATAATTAACTGAAAATTATGTAATAACCCACTTATTTCTTGTATATTTTGCTTATGCAACGACTGCGACATTATGTTTTTTTACCGATGGTAAACTATTTTTGTCTGCTAGATAGGGTTTAAAATAATTTCAAGTCTACTTTAGTTAGGTTAGTGCTGAAAACACAAACCAGCATGCAGCTTACATTTTACATTTTCTTTCATTTGAGTTGAAGAGTAAAGAGCACAATATGAAGACATTGTTACACAGGAGGTCATAGTCATGATTGGTGATTTTCCAATTGATACACTATTATCTTTATCGAACTTTATATTGTCATATTTTTAAGACAACTTCCGTCTTATTGTTATCGTAGCGTATTTCCATTCTATACAAGGCCAGAACGCAAGGGTGTGAAATTAATCGCGTATGGATTGGAATTCACTTTTCACCAAAGTCTTCCAATCTATACAAGAGTAGTACGCAAATACAGTACCCGGCGATAAATATTGCACATCGACCTTTACCTTTTTTGTATTTTATACAAAGAATAAAAAATTATTATCAAAGGAAGCAAATCATAATTGTTTTAACAGCTCCTAATAGATACCGTCCGGTATCTATTAGGAGCTGATACTTGATCAAAAGCCTAGGTTTTTAATGAAAAACCTGGTTTTGTCATAAACCTGCGACATATACATTGTAGTCGCCGATTTAAAAATAGCAATACAAAGTATTAGCGAGCAGTTTCCTATGGCTGCGTTCTAGCCTTGTATAGAATGGAAAGACGCGTTGTCGTACTACACGATTCTTATTAAAATTCATTGCATAACATGACACCACAATCTAAATATCTCATTACCACCATTAAACATACTTCAGGCGGATAATATATTGCTTGACAGTCCCCTATAGTTGAATTCTTTTGGCACATAAAGACGTTTGCGTTGGTGTTACATTCACGGAACCTTTATTGCCTGGGTTGCATTTATTTCTGTCTCACTACAGATGTAGCTCCGGGTCTCATTCGAGGGGTTTACAACTTACGACACACAGTTGTGAAACCGCTGAACTGAACCATTTACTGACTTGGTTGACTGCCAACAGTTTGGTGTCTATATTTACTGTTTCGGAACTGATTCGGGAGCCTTGAAGAGTCGGTCAATCGCTTCTTAATCTTATGTGTCTTTAGAGATACTAGTCAAGCAAATGTGGAAATGTCTAAGACGAACTCGATCTCTTGTGACTAGTTAAGTAGCAAGCAGATATAGTTTAATAGCTAAGCATGATTTATTTCCCGTAACGTAATATTTTCTAATAAAAGACCTATAAAGTTTGGCGCCAAACTAGCGTCACCATCCGTTGCCATATTTTATGCAAAATATGCTATTTCAAATTTCAAAAAAGAGTGAGCCGCAGAAATTATGTCTGATTTACGCTCTGCTGAGCCAAATCAGATTAGAGACAGTTATTTCAAATTAGAAAATATATCTGACTGAACCTCAAATTGCGGTTGGATAAAAAGTTTAATACCCGATTAAGGAGGGATGTATGAAGAAGCCTCCTCGTGTAGCGTAGTTTGTTCCGCCAGTTACTCAACTGAACCGAGCGCTCGGCGCATCCTGGATAGTCACACCCAACACCTTATTTGACTGGCCAATTCTTCCCTAGTGGTGATAGGGCTAACACCCGCCTTGTTTGCGACCACCTTCCCACCGGAGTCCGGCGTCAGGCAGCCTGCTGTGTTTCTTTGATGCGTGGGAGTTCCAGTGCCTTAGGCATCTTCATGGGCACGCTCATTCCATCATAGGCCTCATCCATCGCTTTCCATCAGGCGTGATCAAGGTCAAGAGCTAGCCCATCATTCAGCAATAAAAAAAAATAAAAGAGGACTTTTCTGAAGGTCCTGTGAGATTACTCAACTTGTTTAGAACAAAAACAATCAAGACGGTCTAAGTATCCGTGAAGTATTCCGGCCGCAGTTTTCCAAAACGAATACTTGAATAATCCGATATCTAAAAAACATAACATTTGTTTTCCTCGAGTTTTAGGCAGAGGTGTACCATTATAGATACATCCATATTTTAACATTCTAAATAAGCTGCCAAAGGAAATCGCAAAAAAAATTAGAAAATAAAAAAGGGCAACAAATTAAAAACATCTTAAAAGCCTACTTTACCGTGGGGAAGTTTGGAATGAAGGAGGTCTGCGTGTAGATTTTTACCCTTTAACTTTAAGTGAGCAAACTCTAAAATAAGTTAATACCGCACATAATCTTACTTTGTATCAAAGATTGAGCGGTATTGTGATGTAAAATGTTCCATGACAAGTTGTTTAAAATACATAGTTTTAAATTAATTTTTTTTTTAGTTCACCAGTGATGTTTAAGTCCCATGTAATAGGTGGTGGTGGCCCTCGAAATTAACCCGTCAAAATAAAAGTTATGGACCAACAGCATAGAGAAAACAGTAAACGCTAACAACGTACCACTAGAATATGCGTAGGAGTATGTTTACTTAGGGAAAGAAATTCCATTTGATAAAAATAGCAATTTTGTTTTGGAAAAATCTAATAACACATTGCCAGACTTAGGAACGAACCAGAGGGACCGATGTCGATGTCTAGAATGAAATTATTAATATTAATATGAAAATAACTCAACGTTAAATATGGCACTACCAGCACCCGCCATACTCAAGTACACTGAAAAAATAATTTCTTACTACAGCACATTAAAGCGATTTCATTAATACTTACTGACTTTAAACAGTAAGAAGAAATGTTTGTAAAACAGTAAAAGACAAAACAGTAACTTTTAATGATTGAACATACTATTTACTGAAAAAAACAACAAAAGAAAAGGAAAACCACCATTACTGTAATGTAAGTAAATTACAATGGTTTGAACGATATCACCAAATGAATAAAACAGTTCATTTTGTGACCTTTTAGCTAATTAAAACGTTAAAGTTTACTGACATGACGGTAACATTTTGCCTCAAGCTTTAACTGTTTTCGGATCAGTAAATATTACTGTTTTGAACGTAAGGCTCATATGGAACTGTTTAAAGCAGTTCAGATTAATGTTCTTTCATTTTTATTTCTTGCTTATTTATTTCAGAGTACCTACTCATCATTTTCCTGAAAGAAAAAGAAAGAACATTTATTTAGCACAGACTAAGAGATACACAATACACCAGATGGTTAGATAATAGTCGTACATCAGATAAAAACTAAGATAAAAATAAAAAGTGCAAAGTCCGATGTAAGAAATTAGCAGGAAAGTGTGCCTCATGGCTGCGCCAAAAAGGCCCAGTTCAGCAAAAATGCCAGACAACTGGTGCCTGACGCTGGTTTTCAAATGGACCTGATGTGTGAGGTGACGGATGAAAATCTGCTCTTACTCCAAGTTATTTGGGGTCGGCGCAACAAGTCTTTTTCTTCCATATTCCTCTATTAATCGCCATCTCGGTATTCAACCCCTTTCTAGCCATATTATCTTTCATACAGTCCATTCATAGTTTCATTGGTCTTCCCCTACTATAGCCATCCACATTCATAGGTACTCAAAACTATAGGTAGGTACTCAAAACTTTTCTCAAGACATTTTCCTCATTCCTCCGCATCACTTGGCTACCTTTTTTTTTAGTATGGATGGGAAATCATCAAATGACCCCTTCCGCTCTGGGTGGAGCGGAAGGGAGTGTCAGACTCTTACTGACTAAAACCCATCCGTGTTCCTTCCTTAGCCCTTTATGTTCCGGGCCAACGGTAACCCTTTCGGACAATCCCGCTGACCTGGCAGGACTTACCTACCCTGACAACCGATTTCCACACAACTTTTCGGTCGCCGGTGCCACTCTCAGACTTCCTCTTATATGTATACTAATTTCATATTCTATCCATTTGTATAACACCACACATCTAAGAGGGATGGCCGATTTGCGTAGATGTGACGCATACTTTCTCCCAAATTGTTATTTTTGTTTTTCTGTTGTTTGTGTTTTTTATTTTTATGCGTCATGTTTGCCGCAAATAAACGTATTTTCTTTATTTCTTTTCTTTCTTTCTGTCTTTCTTTCTTTCTTTCTTTCAGGGATGTCTGGTGTTTAATTCTCATCTCAGCTGCATGCAATTGCCTTGTATTCATCCTACTATTCATACTTATTTATTCCGTTTCCGTTTGGCTAAATAACTTAATGTTTGTGAAACTACTAAGCTTTCAAGAGACAAACCGAGGACTGTAAGATTTGCTGCACTACCTATATATAGTACAAACACGACTTGATCCCAGTTGCGTTTACTTTACAGTAGTAAATTCAAGATGTTAGCATGTTTGTATACTTTGTAGATTGTATGTACGACAAATTACCGAAAAGATGATTAGACTGGACAGAATCTAGAAAAGTACCTACTACCTACTTCAAATGACATTTTTCTAAATCTAAAAGCGTCCCTGTAATAGAGTAGACTTACTTATAAAAAGATCTTTAAAATGTTTTCTGAATGAGACCGCTGATTGCGATAAAAACCGCTCATTGTACCCCCGAGAGAGTTCTTTAATTGATTAATACAATCATTAAAGAACTCTCTCCCCTTTCCCTTAAAACTGGCATACTTTTACTTAGGAATCATTTACTTCGTGACTAAAAAAATATGCCTATAACTACGTGCAGCAGTGAATTGGTTTTGTAGTGTAGTCTATATATCGTTATGAAAGGGCTTGACATACAAAAAAAAAATAAAAAGCTCTATCCTATCTTAAACACAGTTAATAATAATAAAAGGTCAAAGAGCCAAATAAATTACGTGTAAAGCCGTTTGGCCTTTTACAAATTAATTTAGATCGGTACCTACGTAATAAAAACAACACTAAGGAAAAATAAAAAACCCACTCACCAACACTGCTTTATCCTGATTCCGAGAAAATTATAAAAATTTTAACTCTGTGGTAATTAATTAATTAAGTCTACTCTGTCCACAGTAAAATTTCTGTCCGGAACATCAAAGCTTAGTAAAATTCAGAATAATGACCGAGTCGAAACGACGTCCCTTCGGCAAAAGACAGCCTCAAAAGACAAAGAAGAAAGAAGAAAGAAAGAAAGAAAATACGTTTATTTGCGGTAAACATGACGCAAAAAAGAACAAAACAAAAAAAATACAATAAGAAAAGGTTGACATGCGTCACATCCACGCAAAACGGCTATCGCTCAGCATTATGCTGCGACCCTATGCAAGACAGAGACCCAGCGCTGATTTTCAGCGACAGCCGGCGCTGACGTGATGACGTCGCACGGTGCAGCAAACAATTAATTATTCATCAAAAAGTATTATGACAAATTATTTATATTTTTAAAGCAACCTGTTATTAAAACGCTATATAAAAAAGACAAAAATGCACACTTGCTTTTCCAATTCACTTTTGACATTGCCAGAATAATCGACGTCTGCTTTACTTGCCATAGTTAAAAATACAATAGAATAGAAAAAGCATGACCTGAATCAACCTCAATCTACAAAAAAAAACAGTATCGAGCAGTTTCCATTTTCGAAGCTTCCATACAATTCGATTCCTACCGGCTTCCCTTTGAAAAATGGCATAGTCAGTATTCTACAGACAAATAATTATCTTAATAATGTCTTTTTGCGTAGCTATTTCTTCGTTGTCATAAAATATTTTAACAAAGATATTTTCTTGAAATAAGTAGCAAAAATTCATAAAAATGAAGGCAAATAGCAAAAATTCCAATTATAATGAAGGTTCGTGATAAGCGTACGGTTTGATTCTCATTAAATCTGGCTGGAGTTTAGATCACGGAATCTCGGTGTAGCCAATATGGAGAAGTGAGGGAAATCTATTTTGGAATTCTCTCTGCTTCTTCGTTTTATACCCAAACAATTCAGGGTTGCCAAACCCTATTTTGAAAAAGATTTCTGACATCCCATATCCCTTCCTATAATTATTTCATTTTGTGAGATTATTATACCTACTTTTTCTTACAAAAGCACTTCAGCGTAGCCTCGAGACGTTACTAGAATGTTAAAATGATTATTAAAAGCTAATGCAATGGCCAATAATGAACACAAGAAAAGCACCAACAATTCGTAAAATATTCAATAGCTTCGGAACCCTCTGTCTGGTAGCGGCGGGTAACAACAGCGGGTAACAAGCGACCAAAAGAGATTAGACAAGATTTGTAGAAACGAATTTGTACCCCAGGGTCTAGAATTATAATTACGTAATATGCTGAATAAATGGCTACAGTTGTCGCGTCAACGTCCCAGCCACCCAGTATACAAAATGGATACTCAAAATCTATGAGCAATTCAGATAGTAATATTATCAGTCATGACTGAGTAGTAGCAGAACATAGAAAGTTATTCAATAAATTTTATTATAAAAAGAAAAGCTTTTGGTCTGTTTATTTAATACCTTTAATTGCTAAGTGTAAGTAAGTTACTTTTAACTCTTTTTCCCATTACCATCACTTTGAGCTTAAGCTGCAGAAAAATTCAAGTAAATTGTAAATTAAACTGAAAACGTGATTATATGTGATTAAACGTGATTGAACGTGATTATTATATATAATTAAACGTGATTAAACTGAAAACTTTCAATACGCAGCAACCTGCGTATTGAAAGTTTTCAGTTTAATCACGGATGCGAATGGGAGCTCGACTCTTCTTTCAATATTTATTAAATACTAGTGACCCGTCCTGCTTCGCTCGGGTGCAATAGCGAATCAAAACATCGAGATCATCATGGCATCATTCTCCTGCCCTTATCCCAAATTTGACGGCACGGTTGGCGCAGTGGTTAAGCGATTGACTGCTGCGCTGCGTGTCGCAGGTTCGATTCCCGCACGGAACAAATATTTGTATGACCTACATGTAGTTGTTCCGGGTCTGGCTGCTTCGCTCGGGTGCAATAGCGAATCAAAACATCGAGATCATCATGGCATCATTCTCCTGCCCTTATCCCAAATTTGACGGCACGGTTGGCGCAGTGGTTAAGCAATTGACTTCTGCGCTGCGTATCGCGGGTTCGATTCCCGCACGGAACAAATATTTGTATGACCTACAAGTAGTTGTTCCGGGTCTGGCTGTTTGTGTATGTGAGTTTAAATGTTTGTAAACGCACCCACAATACAGGAGAAATTCCTAGGGTGGGGCGAAGTACCTATTTAGAAAAAAAAAAAAAAATTGCAGTCGGCGCAACATGTCTTTACTTCCATTCTTCTCTATTAGTCGTCATCTCGGTACTCACCCCCTTTCTAACCATATCATCATTCACACATTCCATCCATCATTTCTTTGGTCTTCCCCTACTCTTATAGCCATCGACATACTCAAAACTCTCCTCACCCGGGTCAGCGGGATCGTCCGAAATCAGCGGGATTGTCCGAAATCAGCGGGATTGTCCGAAAGGGTTACCGCTGGCCAGGAACATAAAGGGCTAAGGATCCTTCCTTAGCCCACCCGTGTTCCTACACGGGTGGGTTTTAGTCAGTAAGAGTCTGACACTCCCTTCCGCCCCACCCAGAGCGGGAAGGATCATTTGATGATTTCCCAAACTGACAAAAAAAACTCCTCACGACATCAAAACGAAAAAACAACAAAAACATCAAGATGTCTGTGATATATTTAAGTTAAATATTAATGTAAAATACACATTACAGTTGCACAGTGCAGTTAAAGTAACGCTATTCAAAGCTTACTGTCAGTCCTTCTACATGTGTAGCCTGTGGGTCTACTTCACTCAGCAGACATACAGCGACCTACGCGTTTAATATGTATGCACTGAGAGTCTGCGAGTACTCCTGCGGCTGCCATGACGTTGTAGTGCATCAGGGATGTTTGCGGGTAATAATATTAATGGTTTTGCCGCCATTATTAGGAATATACATATGTGCATCGCTGATGACGCGTGTTCGCGCCAGCACCAACAGTATTCTCAGTGTATTCGCAGATCGGTGGGAATGCCCGATGTTGCGGAGGTAGATGCAGCTCCACACTGAATTTTAATTGTTTATCTGTGTCTGTAACCTACTAACACTGGTAGTTAAGAAAAATTGTTACTAACCCTATGGCTTCTGTATGAAATAGAAGTTTTCTATTCTATTAACCTTCCAGAAAATAAATTCTAAATTATAGAGAAATCTGCATCAAAATGTATTGCGTATTTTAGAAGAAGGTCACGAAAAGCGATTTTATTTGTTATAATGTATAGATATATATTTAAATTGTACTGCGGTAGATGTCTGTAGAACGCAGAAATCACAAATAGGTAGGTATTTATGAGAAAGCACTGTGCACCAAATTTGATTTTTATTTAAGTCAAATTTTGGTTCGTTTTTCTCTTATCTCTGCATAATCTTGTTAGCTACATGTCCTAGAATAATGATGAAATCATAATGTCTGCTCTAGATCTATTAGGTAACAGAGAAGTTTAATGTCTGGGGATAAGCAAGTAAGGTCAGCTTATTAAGTAGCCGAGAAGATTAATCTCTTTCGAGAAGATTAACCGAGTCTGAATGCAAATCAATGTGCGCGTGCACTGAACGGTCAAGCTCATCTGGTTAGGTACTATCAGAGACGGATTTATGCTGCTTTTTTATGGTTTCAAGAATATAATAAAACTATTATAGCAGTTTAAAATCATTGACAGTATTCACACCGGAACACCGTAATGCTATTTAGAAACAGTAAGGGGTCGTTGCGTAGTCGGCAACAAAAATCCTTTAGTTTTCTAAATCTTAATTATTGAGCAAAATATTTTATTAAAATCGGGACCAAAGTGAAATTTAAAGAACAGCAGTTTGACTCTCTCTTTTCTTCTACTAGTCTACACTAGTGATGTAACGGATATTCGCATTCGCATTCGCAAAAATTATGCGAAATTTAGCGAATGTTTTTAATAATCAAAAAGGAAATTATTATATGCATGCATGTGAAATAATAATTCAATAGATAATACTTAGATATTTTTATTAAATCATACTTGTACATTCTAAATTAAAGTCTCATTTATGAAAAAAGAACTTCAGAGATCTGATCAAATCTAACATTAATCAGGCTTTTTACAACTATGTAAGGTTTGCATTTATTTAGTAGTATATTATTACTTTACTACCATTTTTAAATAAAGTTTACAGTTTCTATTTACTAAAAAACTAAACAATTACTTGAAACAAAATTATTAAACTTTAAATATCTTAATACATTAGATATGTAAAGTTTAATAATTTTGTTTATAACCTTTGGCTTTAAATGTATATTTTTTCATTCCACTTTATATATCTGAGGAATTAAATATATTTATAATGAATTAGTGATGTAACGGATGTTCGCATTCGCATTCGCATTCGCGAATGTTGAAGATAAATATTCGCATTCGCATTCGTGAATGTGAAAAATCCAACATTCGTTACATCACTACACGCACAACGTCTGGTTCTCACGCACAGAAACAAAGTTCCGAACTAAAGGCGCGTAAACAAATTTGAAAAGTGCTTTGGAAAATCGAGTTTTATGAAAAAACCACTGCATAAATCAATTACAAATAAAGTTTATTGAACTCTTCGATAACTGAGCTTTGTCGGTAACGACTTTGTTTTGAAGATTTACAGTTCTTTTATTACTTTACACCCAAAATTACGTTAAAAATACCAAGAAAAATTAATCTTTGTTAGCTCATAACTTTTTAATGGCTTATTATTGTATTATTCTGTTTCCGTACAGACAAAACTAATAATAAGTCAAAACGATATCATGTTTAACTTTGGATGCACAATGTCATACAATGGAGTAATACTCTCCCAAAATCTGTATGGAAAAAGTATCGACTAGTGGCAGCTTAAAATGTCCTATCTTCTTAGATAGTACATATTAGGACATGTTAGCCGGATGATCTGTAACTCAAAACCCTCATACCTCAGACACCTTTCTCTGTTTAAGATTGTACATTCTATAAATCAACGCATTCGTGTTAATCGAATTATGTTAATGACCGCACCTACTACTACCATGGACTTTTTTTACAAAGAGTTTCATCTCCATTTATAATATGAATAAAAAACAAAAACATACGTACGTACGTACTTACGTTTTATATGAGTATAAAACTGTAATAAAATCTATAATAAGTACATAAACTTAAACCAGATACTTCACCATAAAGCTATTCGCGGAATTAATTCAATTTAGGGCCAATTTTTCAATAGTCAGTAATAACTTTTATCTGAGAAATAAATATTGCGGTTTGACAGCTTTTATAGAAATTACGCCAAACTGTCTTGTTTATTCTTCAGATAAAAGTTCTTAGCTACGTTTTCAGCGACGAATCATTTTATTACGAAATTCGTACTTAATTTTGTTGCCACTGAACCTACGAATGAAATATCAAAATAGAAGTGTTTTTGACTATTCATCCTGTCAGAAAAACGACACTAATGTCGCTTTTCACTTCCACACAAATGGAAGAAAGAATATTCGCGAAGTACTTTGAGACATAAAAGCTGTAGAGAAGATAATAATATATTTGGTGAACTATGTCATAACGTCAGTTGATGTTTACATCTCGTATTTTCTTGGAAAAATAGACAAGAATTCTTCCGAAATTATAACATAAAAATGACTACGTACAAAACTGGTATAACTACACATACAACACACATACACACACACACTATTTCTACTATACATATTATAATAAAATAGTAACGAAGAATTTTTGTCAATTTGTCTGTTTGTTTGGATCTACGGGATTGGCGCAAAAACGGCTGAATGGATTTGTCTGAAATTTTATTACACAGATAGTTTATAATCTGGATTAACACATAGGGTACTTTCATATACTATCCCGTTAGTACGTTCCCGTGGTATATTTTCCGACACCCACGCGGGCGAAGCCACGGGCAAAGGCTAGTAACGAATAAACTACAAACACAACAAAACATTAAACTTGTGCTAATAAATGTGTGGGCAAACGCTTTGTAAAAGGAGGCATTGCGTCCTTAACGCAAAAAATAAAAGAGTATGTATGCGTATGTGTGCCCTTTCTATAATGTTCACTGTAAAGCCTGATTCACACGGTGTAATTTAATTGCCTTCTGTGATAGCAAAAGTTGAAACAACAGTTAAAAGTTGCTCCATCTAAACAGTGATTAGCTGATGCCTTGATGCAAGTCAATAAAATTGTTGCTTCAATTTCATTGTATTACTGCCGCGGTAGAAAGCACAGGCCGTTTGCTGTGCCTCCATGTCGAACTGTTGCGCGTGCTGTGTCCCCAGTACTTCGCACTCTGGCCAGGGCCGCGCCGCCCCTGTGTGCGCAGTGTGCGGCGCACACAGGCGCCAAGACAATAGGGGCGCCGCCGCCGCCGCGGCCGCGCCGCTACTGCCATCGACGTATAAATAGGTAGACCGGCCCTTATTTTTCGTGGCCCAACTACCACGAAAAATAAGACAGCTACAAATACACCCAAACTCACACTCACATCAACAGTCTTATCAGTCTCGTACTTATACAATCAAGACAGAGACAAAGAGATGTGAAGAGACTGCAGCGCGAGCGAGGTAACAAAATGTTACCCAATTTCAACTTCTGCTAAACTATATTACGCGGGTATTCCCCGAATCAGCTAGGCTGCTGTTGTAAGGTACAGTCAACAAAGAAATCAAACTGTTCTCTGTATATAAAAGAGAAAGGTGACTGACTGACTCATCTGTCAACGCACAGCCTAAACCAGTGGATGTAGAAACTTCAAACTTTACATATGATACCTTGTATAATGTAGGACTGTATTAAGGTGGCATTTCTTGAAAATTCAGCGCTTAAGGAGATTAAACTGGAAACGCATTTTAACTATTTTGCGCATTCCTTTTTTCGTCGTATAAAATTCATTATTTAGAAAATTATTAAAGTAAACACGGTAAAATTTATTCCACAACCAATCATTGTCTTGATTTGCTCTTATTATTTCACACGTAGAACAAATTAGTATTATAATAAGATTTGACAATTTTAACACAGAAACTAGAAAGTTGGAAACAAGAGAGCATTTCCTAGCTTTTTGTCCAATTATTATCGATACAAATGGCGCTGGATTAACGTCATTTATTATAGAAAAACTAGACAACATTAATTTGGATATAAACAATTTAAGGGGACAGGGTTATGATAATGGATCAAATATGCGCGGTAAGAATAATGGTCTTCAAAAAAGATTGCTGGATTTAAATCCCCGTGCTTTCTATGTACCGTGCGCTAGTCATAGTTTAAATTTAATAGTAAACGACGCTGCCAACCTCAGTCATCATACGACTGGATTTTTTTGTATTGTACAAGAATTATATAAATATTTTTCATCCTCTGGTAAAAGATGGGATTTATTAAAAAAATAGGTCATAAATCTGACCTTAAAACCATTGTCTGAAACAAGATGGTCAAGCAGAATAGACGCTATAAAACCGCTGTTTACAAATTTACCAGAAATTTATGATGCCCTATATGAAATATCAAATGATATATCATATGATCAGAAGGCAAAATATGACGCTAAATGTCTAGCAGAAAAAATATGCACCTTTTTATTCATTTGTTCACTAAATGTATGGCATATAATATTGACAAAAGTAAATTTTGTGAGTAAAATTCTACAGTCCGTCGATATGAATATGCAAATTGCTTTAGATGCTTTAACAGAATTAAAAAAGTTTTTGATAAAAATTAGAACAGACACAAATTTTGAAGAAATTGTAAGTGATGCCAAAAAAAATTCCGAAAAATTAGACATCGAGACTGAATTTGAAACTTCCAGATCCAGACCCCTAAGACGTCGTAAAACTCCAAAGAGTTTTGATTATGAACACGAAGACCACACTATAAATCCTAGTAATCTTAGTATCCTAATTCCTAAATGTTCTCCAGTTTTGTAAGTACCTACTGTAAAACTGGAGAACATTTATTTCAGTCAAAATTAACAATTAAAAATATTCGTTAAAAATTTCAATTCGTTTTTTATGAAGATTCGTTAAAAAAGAGGCGCTTCATAGGTTCCGCACACAGGCGCTGCCGGGGGTCGGCGCGGCCCTGACTCTGGCCGCACTTAATGATCTCTTGAATTCTAACCCAACAATCAATCTGTTTGCGAATCAATGGACGAAGATTTTATTGGCATGTCAGAAGTACCTACTGTGAGAGAGATTTTATTTCAAGACTGGCAGCGCTCCGCGGTTTCACCCGCATAAGCTTGGATCCCGTAGGACTATCGGGATAAAAAGTATCCTATGTGTTAATTCTGGTTATAAACATCTGTGTGCCACATCCAAATCCGTTCAGTAGTTTTTGTTTGAAAGAGTAACAAACATCCACTCATCCATGCAGCATCCATCCTCACAAACTTTCGCGTTTATAATATTAGTAGGATTCTAAAATAGCATCTTTAACTTAATTGTTAGGAATAAATAGCTATGTTTTCTCTATATTTCATCGTTAAAACAAACTTGAGGTAAAATATAACTAACTATGGTTTGTTTTTTAAACCCAAACAGTAATTTGACAGCTGTCGAGGATCGAACCTCGACACCTTCGCGTGCTGCAGGCAGCGCCTCCGAGCCGCTGAGCCAGGCGGTGCGGAGCGCGGCACGGGGGACGCGGGCAGCGGGCTGCGCGGGCGACGGGCGGCGAGGGACGGCCGGCGTCGGGCACTCGCGCGCGCTAAGAACACTTCTCCACGGGCCACCGTCTTGTATACTATATTTTATGTTCGGAAATTATATTCAGTTTGTACCAGCAAATCATACAGTCCACTTATTTCTCATCACCATCTTCGAGACCTCCATACTGTTCTCAACACAGCTGTAATGTCAAATTCCTATAATAAAAATCACAACACACAAAGACTTGAAATGTCAGATTAGGCACTATATGGGTTTAAAAAACATACTTGAGGGAAACTTTGCATTTTGCAGTCTAAGAAGTCGAATTTTGCAAAAGTCCTAGACAAAAGCGATTGTCGCACGATTACGCGATCGTCGCAGTCGTTTATATGTATACTAGCTTCTGCCTGTGGCTTCGCCCGCGTGGTTGTCGGAAATTCTTCTATCTTCTCGCCAAATTTAATCAAAATCCGTTCTGTGCTTAAGCGTGAAAAGGTAACATACAAACCGAGTTACTTATCAAGAGTTGACAGCAAATAAACGGTTTTTATGTTCATAATGTAATTAAGTAATTTATACATTTTTATAGTTATTGATATAAATAGTGTTTTTGTTTATTTTTGAAACATTGCCTATTTATATGACTTAAACCTATGGTGTGGTTTAAACCTATTAGGATAGACGACGTACTCGCACAATCAATCAAATTCGCGTTGAACGATCACGTAATCGAAAGTGCATATTCGCGCGACAGTCGCTTTTGGTTAGAACACAGGGTAAAGGCTGCATTTAACTTTGATTCTATTTTCTATAAATAATCACTTTTATTGGACACGTAGTGCCCTGCGGTGAGCGACCTGAAGCGACCTACGGCGGCGGCGTAGGCGCGTAGGCGTTCGTAGCCGATGTGCGGCGCAGCAGTCAGCAATTTAATCTAGCTTTAAACCTCTACGACATACATAACATCACGCCTGTTATCCCCGCAGGGTTAGGCAGAGCAGTGTATAACATCCAAATTTCTCCTGTTAAATATGTTTGTAATAGGGGCCCGGGCGACCCTATTGCCATCAAATCCAGACTCCGGGTTGCTTCTGAGAATTTCCTGATTTTTTTTTATGTACAGACGCTAGCACATCAAGCTAC
Organism: Luperina testacea; assembly: GCA_927399505.1. Classification (NCBI taxonomy): domain Eukaryota; kingdom Metazoa; phylum Arthropoda; class Insecta; order Lepidoptera; family Noctuidae; genus Luperina; species Luperina testacea. The sequence goes on from OV656758.1 coordinate 13,300,424, forward strand.
CCGAAACTGGCAAATTTTCCCAGTCAACTTTGAACCTTATGCTTTAGTATTAAAGTTGAAAATCTATTATAGAATTTTGACAGATTGTAGTACCTGATGTGCTGGCGTCTGTACACACAGTAAAATACATAGGAATATGACATAATTATAATTTGAGTACAAAGGTACTATCTTCCAACAGACCTGCGAAAGGAGAAGTAGAAAAGAAATGTAGACAATAGTGTGTGAGAACAAGAAGAGAAAAATACGAATGTGTGAAGTCTAAAACAAAAATATTAAATAACCTACACATTAAATGCAAAAAAAATAACATAAGTATACCTACTTAAATAAATACATAATCCTAATATATATAAATATAATAAAATATATATATATATACCTATACTCACAGAAGACGTAATATTCGTTTTATTGGAACCGTAAAACATAGACGAATCCTAGGGATGAGGATTGAAACTAACCTAGGTAATATTACCGAGGAAGATATTATTCTTGTTAAACAAACCACATGTGAAACTTTACACATAGTAACAAACACGTAAAAAAAGAGATGAAAAACCATCACCATCAATCATCATCATCTCATTTTTTTCTTTCACGTAACTTTAATATTATTGTATTATTGTGGTGTTTGCGCACAAGTCTACATTGCAAATCTTCATTATCTCACACATCTGGGGGCCTAAAAAGGCCTGTTTGGCAGAATCATAAAAGGATAACATTATGAATCATAATGGACAGTTAACAGTTAAGTTAATCGTATCAAATCCCATTGGTGAAGGATTTTTCAGTTATTTCTTTTTGTCTGTGCCAAAATACCAATCAATCCAATCCAAATCCAATCCCAATCTCTTTGATTATACTACGTAGTGCAGCGAAAAACACGGACTGTCTTCGCCATATTAAGATTCATAATGTTATCCTTTTATGATTCTGCCAAAGTGTCCTTTTTAGGGCCCTTGATGTATGTATCTGGCATCTGGTGTACTGTGTCTTTTACTCTGTGCAAAACAATGTATTTTATTTCTTTCTTTTTTCTTTATCTATTCTTGATGGTCTTATTTCTTCCTAATATTGTTACGGTACTAGTTTGATAGGATAACATTGTAACTATTCCGAGTGAAATTACTAGTTGACTATAACGGATTTTGGCTGACTGGAAAGTCTTTCGTTTACTAGTTGACTATAACGGATTTTGACTGACTGGAAAGTCTTTCGTTTTTCGAAACCAGAACCTACCGCAGACCCGTAGTCTGTCAAATCCGAGATACATTCTCGCAAACAAACTCTAATATTGGACGAATAAACAACATTCCTGCATGCAGCAAGGTGACGTGAGTCAGTACTAAAGATGAGTATATACTTACTATTCAACTCTTGCAGTAACAACAATACTTTTGTTTTCGGAAGAACGTTCTACAAATAAAAGCATCAAGTCAACGCTCCCGGTAATTCGGCACACAATTGTTCTTTGTTGTATCTACACAGATTCAGCATCTCTTTGTTACTCAGTAATGGTGTTAAAACGTCTGACAGTTTAATGGATAAGGGTTAGCCTACGTCACGACCAGGGTTAATAAACTACAGTATCTGAACTAATATTATAAAGAGAAAAGATTTGATGTTTTGTATGTTTGTCTATTACGCTTTCACGCTAAAACGGTAGAACGGCGTTGGATGAAATTTGGCACATGAGTAGACCATAATCTGGATTAGGACATAGAATACTTTTTCCCAATATTCCCACGGTATCGAGACTTGTACGGGTGAAACCGCGGGGCGCAATTAGTATGTTATAAAATAAAACTCACCTTGTACCGCAAAATATTACTCTGTACTTACGAACCAGTCAGCCTTATCAGTCTTAATTGTGCCTACTTACTACACAGTATACGTAAAATTGAAGCAAATTGGCTTTTATTTTTGGTAAAATTCAGACAAAAATTAGACTCGGCGAGTCGGCGCATGTTTATTCAGACCTGTCAGATCATTTTTCTATTCTGCATGTCGATTCTGTAAAAATCTCACCGTGAATACTTGCGTGGAGTGAGCTGTCAGTGTCATCCTACTGATGCTAGGGATTGACCAAGCAAACATTTACAATCATAAAAGAGATTTTTTGATTCCCACGTAGTTTGTGTGGCGTGATCACTTCACCCGATTCACGACACTAAATGTCGTAAATCGGGTGAAGTGAAGGTGAAGTGATAAGATCACGCCGCGCTTGCGCGTTAATCACTGTCATTATCACATTGCAGATTGCGTGATCACTTCACCTTCCCTTCACCCGATTCACGACATTTAATGTCGTGAATCGGGTGGAGTGAAACTGAAGTGATAAGATCACGCCGCGCTTGCGCGTTAGTCACTCATCACATTAGAGATTTGTTTTTACATATTTAACTTGTAAGGCGTCATGTATAAGAACATTAGGAAATTATGGTAATAATATTAATAATTAATATAATACACCATGGCGACCCTGCCTTAGAGTCTGCCAAGGGGCAGATTAAGCAAAGTTTTCGTTGAGCGATTTTCAAAATGTGTAATCATAATAATCATAATCATTTTTTATTTGTCTAACATAGGTAGTAAATACAGTTCTTAAATTAAAATTCATAGGTCGCTATGTTATGCCAAGAGGCGTACAAATAATTAATGGTTGCATGCTAATTAAATACAATCAACAATATGGAATCATTTCTACAGTCAATGCATAAATAAATAATCATAAATTAGAATTACTCACAATATTCAATTAAAATTAGTTAACTCTAAAGTAAAAAAAGACGAGGTATTCGTCAATCAAAACGCGGCTGGTGGAGGTGTTGTTGACGCCGAGGTGGTGTTGCCATGGTTACGAGATTCGAGTGGAGTGATATATGGTACATTCCGAATTGCACTGTAATCGACTACAGCGTGCTTACACCTTGACCCCAATTCTGCTGTATGGTATTTATCTATTATTCCCCGCATAATCTTACCACGCCGTACGTTTGTCAAGCGTGGTATTTTTACAGTTCAAACCGGTTTCGATCATTGTGTCATAGAGAATACGTTAATAGCAGATGTAGTGATTAGGTTATTAAGGAATTGACGTGGTTTCGAAGTAACGAATCATTAAGTGGTCATAGTGAATTAGGGCCCTTTTCTGAATTAACGTGAACGCGATAACGATGTCCCGTGAATCGACATATATGAAGTCATGGCATGTGCCATCTTGCGATAACGCCGACTACCGACCATGCCCTAAAATTTAGGGCATGGTCGGTTTTTCATTTAGGGCCTAAATTAATAATTATCACCGATCTTTAAACTAACGTGGCATTTTCGAAATTGTGCTTCTGGCTACAGTCGCCACCTTACCAAAGAAGAAGAAATTCGTGGTGTATACACAAATAAATACTATAATCCAACCATGAGTAACTATTCAAGTGAATAGGTATATTACTGACTCTCAGCTGCCATAGTGGTGATTTATCTAAATCGGAAAGCAAATTATTCATGTGAGCGATGATGACTTAATTCGGAATGAGCCATATTTCACGCCGCGCAAGCGCGTTAGGCGCTGGCGCTGTCTGGCTATTTAAGGACTTACTAGTCTAGGGAAAAAAGAAAAAAAAAACAAGGTTGAGATTCTGACTGCGCTTCTGTTTTGCTATTTTATTGTAAGTAAAACCCCACAAAATATTACTGTTTTGACCACTAAAATACTAGCTTTGAATTATATAAAAATATCAATAGGATTAGCATTAAAAATACATATTATTAAAATCTCGATTATGATTGTAAATGTATGCTTGGTCAATCCCTAGTATCTGGTAAGATGACACTGACAGTTCACTCCACGCTCACTTCACCTAAGTTTTCACGGTGAGATGGTTACAGAATCGCACTGCAGTTATAGTTGTGAAAATATTGAACGTTATACGTTACGTTATTGAATATTGTCTTTTGATTTTAGCTCTTTTGTATCGAGGCTTTTTTAGACTCCTATATAAAACGTCTTGTAAGTTTCTAACGACTGTTCATTTCATTTGTCTCTTTTCGTGAGCCCACTTAATAGAAGTGAATTGTCGTACCCACCAAAAACAATAGGTACCTAAAATCAAGCTTGCAAGGAATTGGAACTGCACTACAGAATAGCTATTAACTCGCTGAACGCAATAATAGGGAATCCATTGTCCCCAAACTGCAGAGGACATTGCTAGAAGCGATCGCGATGCAAATTCCCAAATAACAGACTCCATACACTGTCAACTGAACGAACGAATGAACTTACCTAGATAGAAATGTCATTTGCTTTTGATTTGGATCCCGAAATAATAAGGAAAGAAAAATATAAAGACAATTCCATAGTTTGAAAAATTCAAATGGATACCGTATGTATTAAAATATCATTGGTTTTCCCTTTTACTCTTTTCAATCCCTAAAACCAATACTTATCAAAATGGAGTTCGTTGATGTCGCCTGAAGCAATTTACCTCCATAGCTCGAAGTACCTACTTATTGATATTATGTGATATTCATGAAGTTTTCATTTTATGATGGTCCATGCCTGGTGCATCTATGGCTTGCAATTGATTAATCTGCAAGACTTTTGACTGGCTGAATTTATATCCGATGCTTGCTTGATGCTTATGTCACCAACCGTTATTGGTGAAAGATCTCTGATCCGTTCGAAGCATAAATATCCATTTTGGATATAAGAATGGGTTTTGCAATCAATAGTAAAGTATACCTATCTTGAGAAGTAATTAAGTACCTACTATAAGATATAATTAATCATAAATGTACACTCACCTGCAAAATTGCATGGATACCCTAATGTCTATTTTCCTTTGAACGTTTGAGTTCAAGTTTTTGAAAATAAACTAGATGGCGTTGGTTTCTTCACATCTATGACTAGTTTACGAAACGTAAGTAAGGAGTTGGGAAGAAACGTACATTTATCTAATTATTACATTACATTTACCAGCTTACGTAGCTTAAATGATTAAAATAATAAAAAGAAACCGATAGGAATAATAAAGTATAACGAGTGGGTATTTTTAATAATTTAATATTCGTGGGTAGTTAGTTAACAACAGGAAAAAGCGTAGAGTCATCGCAGGTAAACAGGCTCGCCTTGTGGGCTTGCCCAACAAAAAGTCACTATTAAAAAATTATAGAGGTTTATTTCTTACAGTTTATAATTCAAATTTAACAGTCAGTTTATTAATTATCGTAGGTATAACATTATAATATTATGTATAGGTTACTTCTTATTAAGGCTATAGCTTAAGAATTCGTTTCTAAAATCGGAAAGAGGATTGAAGTTTAGGTATGTGACCGCAATAAAAACAAACAGGAGACCAATGGGCCTAAAAAGGCCACTTTGGCAAAATCATAAAAGGATAACATTATGAATCGTAATGGACAGTTAACTGTTAAGTTAATCGAATCAAACCCAATGGGCATTGTTCATATTTTTTTAAATGTTGCAATTGAAAAACCATTTCGAGGAATAGCGTTACTGATCATTACGGACTAATTAATTATGAAAAATAGTCATATTTTATTGATATTTTTGATAAAATACGATTGACCTTCTTTGCCCTTCAAATTACGTCGGCTTTGGCCGTAGTTTTGTATCGTTACCTCAGAAAAAAAAAGTAAGATTGTCTACAATCTGTCAAATGTCAAATTATTATAAATATGTCAAAAATATAAAAACATTCTTGTTTATATCTCATTACATTACATAGGTACATTATTTCAACACTCGACAATATTTAATATACTGAAAGAGTTATAGAATACAGTAAGTGCTTTGTTCCAACTTGCAGCAATAATAGTAATAATGTCGCCGCGTGCGTTATTATTCTATTTCTAAGTCGCCTTGTCGATTGTTCTAGTAACGATAGAGAGTAGTATATTCTTTGGAGGACACTTGCACATAAAAAACACCATTTGTAAATAAATACGCTAAGATAGGATTCGATTATTTAAGACGTCTATTCGGCCTATACGGACACTGACAGATGTGACAGTACTCTTTGGATTGTTGACGTTGTGTTGACAGATTAAAATTTTTAATTATGTACTAGTCAGGCAACGGCACTTAATCTTTATGCCACTGATGACGTCACCTACCTTAAAAACTTAAAATAATTAAATATTTTTTTTTTAAATAACTATTGAGCCAATCATCAAAATATTCAAATTAGTTTCTCAAAATACTCTAAATTTTCAAAAAATAAAATAAAATCTAATGGTTAGAAATTTTGGACAATCCCCATTGGTGAAGAATTTTTCAGTTTTTTTTTTTGTCTGTGCTAAAATACCAATCAATCCAATCCAAATCCAATAAAAATCTCTTTGATTGTACCTACGTAGTACAGCGAAAAAAAGAAAAACACGGACTGTCTTCGTCATATTATGATTAATAATGTTATCCTTATATTATTATGCCACTGCCATCTCTTGACGGTTATTATTCATACAAAACTGAGAGAAACATAAACCAAAACGACGGATTAGTGGTTTATATAAAAAATAATCTACGAACAATTAAAGAAGAACCAGTATCACAAGATAGTAATTGCTTAATAATCAAACATTTCCCCGACACAGTAGTCATGGCTATTTATAGGCCTCCTTCTCAAAATATGGACAGATTTTTAGAATCACTTGACACAAACCTAAAAAACTTATCATCTTTTAAAAACATAATACTTGTGGGCGATATTAACATTAACATTGCTTCCGAGAAAACTGATACCCATGCACATAATTATCTGAATATTTGCTCATTTCATGGACTATTACCAGCTCACTACCACCCCACGCATCAGAGCGGCTCATGCCTAGACCATATCATTCTAAAATCGAACAATCCATCCAAAACTTTGGTTACTAATTCTTCGCTTACCGATCATCAAGCTGTTTTACTAACATTACAAATAAGTTCACCTAGAATAAATTGCATGCGCAGCTACAATAAAGTGAATATGACAAACCTCGAAAATGACATACGCGGTATTAATTTTGACCCTGTTTATAATTCAAACGATGCAAATATTTCTTTAAAGTATTTCATAATTTCGCTACAATTTGCAATAAAGAAAAACACATTTATTAAAACATTGCCCAGAAAGTATAGTTGTATCAAACCCTGGATTACACCCGGCCTCGTTCGTTGTATAAGACATAGAGACAAACTTCACCTAAAATTGAAAGGCGCACCTGATAACGACATACTTTCTCTTACATATAAGCGGTATCGTAATTTCTGTAATAATCTTTTGAAAAAACTCAAAAATCAGTATGATAAAAATGAATTACAGAAGGCGGGGAAAAATAGTAAACTTGTTTGGAAATTTATAAAAACCAACACATTTAGATCAAAAAATCCCGAACCTCCACTTGATTTACTAGGTACAGAGATAAATCCATCAGAAGCAGTGAATAAAGTAAACAATTTTTTTACTAATGTTGGAAAAAACTTGGCTGAAAAATCTTTACATCCTACGAATTTTTCCCCTCAAAACCCGACTACGGCATCCTGTACAGTAAATTCTTTTGTGTTATTAGATACCGACGTTAACGAAGTAGTAAGATTAATAGACGGGTTAAAGGATGCATGTGCTACTGGGTGGGATGACATACCTAATAATATACTTAAAAGATTTAGATACTTACTTGCCGGGCCATTAACCCACATTTTTCAGCTATGTTTATCTCAAGGAATATTCCCCAAATTGCTAAAAAAAGCTGTGGTCACACCTGTATTCAAGTCTGGAGATAAAAACTGTGTGAATAACTACAGACCCATTTCAGTGCTAACAGGCCTCTCAAAAATTCTAGAAAAAATTATTAACAGTAGATTGATAAAATATTTGGAAGATAACAGACTACTTTCAGATAATCAATTTGGGTTTAGGCCCAATAGATCAACTAGCCAAGCAGTACACAAGTTAACTAATTATATTACTACCAATCTAGATTATGGTATGCACACAATTGGGATCTTTCTAGACCTTGCCAAGGCCTTCGACACTATTTCAAGTACTTTACTTTTGCACAAGCTTGAAACACTTGGGATAAGAGGGACTCAACATCTACTATTTGCGGATTATCTCAGCGATCGTCACCAGTGTGTAAAAATAGGTCGGTGTACAAGTTCTGAACTTAAAAATAGTTGTTTTGGAATTCCACAAGGCAGCATTTTGGGCCCCACGTTATTTTTAATCTACATAAATGAACTGTGCAGCCTGCCGCTCCAAAATGGAGTCATAATGTCTTATGCGGATGACACTGCTCTATTGTTCTCAGCTAAATCAAGAGATGAAGTCTATGAATATGCTCAAAATGGTTTTAACATTGTCTCTAATTGGCTCCATAATAATCTCCTAACATTAAATGCAGATAAAACAAAATATATTTTATTCACAATGAGAAATACTAACATACCGCTTACTAATCTGAACATATACGCACACAATTGTAGCACGTACGCTGCCGCTGACACTGCATGTTCTTGCCCCACTTTAGCTAAGGCCGACCATTTAAAATACCTAGGTGTCACTATTGACTCCAATCTAAATTTCCGTAAACATATCGATTTACTTTGTACCAGAGTGCGCAAATTAATATATGTATTTAAGAACTTACGGAACATAGCCGACTATAAATTGATTAAACAGGTTTATTTAGCTTTGTGTCAATCCATACTTACCTATTGCATAACTTCCTGGGGGGGTGCTGCAAAAACAATTTTACTCCCTCTAGAGCGCGCTCAAAGAGCTATTCTAAAGGTTGCTACCTTTCGCCCTTTTAGATTTCCTACGCACCAACTCTACATAGCATGTAATGTACTAACAGTAAGGCAATTATTTATTCTAAGCATAGTACAACACCAGCACACTGCACTTCCTTTTGACCCAGTACATTCCGACAAGAGAAGGAAAGACTTGGTTTGCATAAAGCCTCAAACTAGACATGCGTTTGCTAATCGTTTTTATGTGTTCTTAGGACCTTTTCTGTATAATAGACTGAACAAGTTACTAAGCTTCTATAGTCTAAGCTATAAAAAATGTAGTACAATGTTATCAGAATACTTAGCGATGCTCAATTACACAGACACAGAAAAACTCCTAGAAATTTTGTCATGATCATAATTTGATTCCCTTGTAAGTATTTACTTTTGTATGTTTACATAGACTTAGTATTAGGTATTAATGTACCAATGTGTTTTTTCTCAGAATTGTTAATTAATTATTTTTATATCAGTTTTATTTAAAAATTAACGGTCCAATTTATTTGAAATGTAAAGGGATGGCCTGAAACACAGGTTTGAATAAACCTAGTTCAGGCAGGTCGCTACCAAACACTCTAATTCCGAACCATCACTACTTGCACCTGTAAGAAAAAGTATATTAGTTTTAGTTTATTTTTAGGCACTTTAATTGTATGGAAAGTTTTTCTACTTTTTGGCTAAATTTACACCTTTTGTAAACGTTTTTATTAAATAAATTATTATTATTATATTAAATTATTATTAATTATTATTATGATTCTACCAAAGTGGCCTTTTTAGGCACCCAGGCACAGTATAAAGACATACAGTACGAGGTCTTCATACAAACGGACGAAACGCGAGCTATACCTACGCGCCTCGACCACGGCATGAGCTCAGCATGCAGACAGTCGCGACTGTGCTGCAGTGACGAACGGACGGTGTGTTGTTTTTTTTAACAATAACCGCGCGATTTTTGCACTAAAAATAAGTTCAAGTACATATTTAATATGACGAGTAGGCTATATTGTGCTGTTTTTGGTTGCATGAATTCGTCAATAACGCATCCAGAGATAACTTTTTTTAGATTACCTGGAAACTCTGAAAGGTAAGACTATAAAATAATTTTACTTACACAAGTAAGTAAAATTATTACTTATCCATTAAAAATACACACATTATGTACCTACCTACAAAGGTAGGTACATAATGTGTGTATTTTTAATGGATAAGTATTTCATTTTATCTCCCGAAAAAAAGATGTCTGGATTAATAAATGAAGTGAATAGAGTAAAGGAAAGTGATAAACACGAGTGAGGTAGGTAGTTATAGGCGGTTCATGAATCATTAAACGGTAGGTACGCTTGTGTTAAAACCTCGGCGCATGTGTGTTTTGTTAGTTTGTATAATTCAAAGTAAAGACGTGGTTTTTATTATTAATAATAGTTGTTTATTGTACTGTGTGTATGAATAATACTACAAAAAAATTGGTTGTCTGTAAAGTCGATTTACGGACGATAGTTTAACGTGACAACATCATAACAAAACATTAATGAAATGATTGCATACTTTTATGAATAAAATTAATTATTTTTATTGAATAACTGTTACTGTAATAAGAATAACTGTTTCATGAAATCATCATTCTTTGGACTTACATGGTCTTAGAGAGTTGTGTTGATGACTTTAATGATTATAATTCTGTAATAGTACATTACGATATTAGTGCGTTAAGATGTTATAACCAATACGCACGTATATCGTACGACGTTTTTTAACACATTTGCGAGGAAACAGAAAAAAAAAACATTTCACAATACAAGTACAAAGAAAAGAAAATTTGAGAAAAATGGCGCGAGGATTATTTTCTGCCGTGGCTGCGTGAAAATGTTGGCAAAGACACTAGAGCATGCAGCCAAGTTTTTAAATTACCGAATAAACTGTTTTTTTTATTTTAAATAAAATCAATCTGTGAATGCACACTTGCTTTCCCGCCATTTTAACAGCGCGCTAGCGCTGCCTACTGACTGGCGCCGCGCGGCGATTAGTTCGAAATTTGAATAGCAACAGCGCGCTGCTGCTCACTAGCTGGAGTCGTGCGGCGGCGATCAAAACAACACGCATTTTTATTAAACACTTCCTATTCAATTCACAAAGTATTTTATTTGTTTATATAAAATTATTTATGTACACACAGTAAAATACAATAACAAAACTAAATGGAAACACAAAGTAGGCAAATGTAATTAAAATACTGGAGGCGGGCAGCCCTATCGCATGTTTACGTACCGCGCGGCTGTAGGCATTTACATCAAGGTTACGGCCGAGTAACAATACTGTATTTCTTTATTCTGTGACCCAGGTATGGTAAGGTGCGTGTGTATGTGTGATGTTTGTGTGGTGTGTGTGTGATGCGTGATTAGTGTGTGTGCGTTCTGTGTGTGTAAGTGCGCATGTTTGTTCCATTGTGCTTCTAAACATGTTTGTGTTTGTGTAACTGTTTGTTTTCCCGAATTAAATAAATAATTACTATTATTGACTGCAGCTTTCACTTACCGCGGTCAAGTTTTGGTTGGGCGCGCCCGTTTATCCCACGTCGAGACGCCCACTGATATGGAAGCTGCAATCAGATAACTACAGTCTTAAATATTAATAGGTAGTTGTAGAACTTAGCAGCTTCTTAATATTGGAATAGAATCTTTGTTAAATTTTAACGTCGGAAATTCTATACCTACCTGAACTTGAATCTCGACTCAATATCTCGGTATGTAGGTACCTACCAACCCTTATTCTTGTGATTGTGAGAATAATGAACTACATCGTGTATCTAATGGCGCGTTAGCATATGTATTTACATGCAGAACCCTATACTTCCAGCGATTTCTTCCACACCATCTGGGCTAAGTGGCTACTTCTATTCCATTTGGCACTCCACTGATAGGTACGCTCAACCCGACTCAAATAACTACTTAGCCTTTGATTAAATCAGTGCATACAAGATCTGCATTTTTCATACTCATCCATGAATAGGTAGGTATATAATTTAATATAAAAATTGCATTGTATGCAATGCAATTCACAGACAACACGTCAGGTCCAGGCATCTGTCAAAGAGCCTATATTTTCTTTAGTCATGACTGAATGATGAACGAATGAATGAATCGAATGATGAACGTCATCTATTTTATATTGGAAGACCTCTTGTCACAGTGGTGCCAACTGGTGTCGTAAATTTTCACGAAAAGCCTCATTCCATCAACGATTTAAACGATAAGAATAGTTGGTCGCCCTGACAAGACAATGATTATGTTCTTTCTCCAGAATTAGCTTACTGACGGGTTATATGAGTTCATATAATTGTTTTTTATTTTATTTTTTTAGTTGACTGTATAAGTTAATTCACTCTAATTTTATTTTAATTTATTATTGACATAATCTATTCATTTCAATGTTTTCTAACGAGTTAATTCTAATATGTGGTTAGCTAGCAACCTCTACGATTGATCATATTATTGTTGCTTGAGCAACCGGTAGCAAGTTCGTGATGCTCCCTTAGATGTCACTACTTGCGTCCCCGACGCAAGTCGTGTTACCTCCTTCCCTCAAATATGGCGAGGGGGTAATGGCTGATCTTTGCGATATGCTCGTGAACGGGTGCTGCTTGTGGTGACTGATCGTCTTGCTGACAATAGTTTTATTGTTGTTTTTTATAGTAATAACTTGTTTATTTATTTTACTTCGATGGTCCTAGTTTAACATTTGTGACTTCAAGTGGCAGCTATGTGAACAGAACCCAGCATTATTGTAAACTGTCTCTCTGTTTATACCACCTACCGGTCGCTTCTGTTAGATTCTCACCGTAAGAAGTTGGGTGAAGTGAGCTGTCAGTCCATCTGATGCTAGAGATAGAGATGATTTATTCCGCACCCAAATTATCACGGTGAGATTTTTACAGAATAGCACTACTGGAGGCTTTTATTTAGGTAGTAAGTTCTTTTTGTTTACATTTTTAAATTTGATTTATTTATTTTGCTTGAGTACGTATAGATTTTATTATATTTGTTGGTATATTGGCATGGCTAGCTAACATTATGGCAAATAATTTTATTTTCTGTGTCCTGTAATGTTGATTACTTTGCATATCTAGTATTATATATACTCTTAGATGTTCCTCCTTCCAACCTACCCGCTTCGAGTGAAAGCGTATAAAAAGACGTGGCGCGCTGACAGCGGCCCTTTTTGCTGCTGGCCTTCGGATACGACGGACGTGTTTGGTGTTGATCAGGATCATTTTTATATAACTCTTATGTACTTGTTATTTACCTGTGTGCTAATTGTTAATTATAAATCGTTTGTAAGAAATATAACTGTCTAGGTTAGTGTGCGATTTGTTTTTTTTTAATATATTCCGCTTCTGGTCTCTAAGATCAGAAGTGGGATCGCCACGCGCTTTAATCTGTTTGCTATCCTGTTCAAATATTCAATAACAGTGTTCAAGTAAAAGTGTTGTGATTATTGTGGGTAGACTTTCAACCGCAAGTACCAAAGTTATATTTCTTACAAAATGCCAGGGCATTCGCCTCGGTCTAAACGACGTAGACAATCTCGTGAACAACAATCTAGTGGCGGTTCTCGCAGCAAACGTCGTGATAGTTCGAATAATCGTAACACGCCGCCGATTGTTGTACACCACCGTAGAAGCAGCTCAATAGACCGTAGAGATGAATCATTTAGCCGTCGTTGTATTTCGCATAGCCCGCATAGTCGATCTCGCTCCCGTAAATATCGTGAAAATAACGACAACTCGCGTGATGTAGGTCTTGATCAAATTCTTACGAGGTTAGAAGTAATTGAGCGTAGACTACCAGCAGCATCTAGCAGTGATATTCCGTTGCATCCAACTAGTGAAAGCCAGTTATCGTCCTCCCTTCCGGTCGCACCAATCCCTGCTAGCGAGCAAGGTTCGAGTGTAACCGAAATAATAACCGACGCGGTTATCGCAGAGAATAACGCGTGTACAACTGACGTGCAAAGCCAGAATAATGATGTAGCGAGCAGTATTGTTGGCGCTTTGGGTGCGCTTTTAAAATCAAGGTCTCATAACTTTTACATATCACCATTTGATCCAAGTGTCCAAGATTTCGATGTCTGGTGCGCTGAGGTTGACCGTGCCCGACTGATGAATGATTGGGATGATCGGGAGTGCCTAGGACGGATAGGTTCTTGTTTGCGTGGTGATGCAGGGTCGTGGTTAAATGACTGGGTGACGAATGATAGATCTTGGAGTAACTTCAAGGTTGAATTTAGATCCCTTTGTCCCCGTAACATAGATCATGCATCCATACTTTACGAGACTATGTGTTCGAATTCAAACAGATACCAAACTTATGCAGAATACGCACGTAAATCCTTGCTGCGTCTCAATATAGTTCAAGGTTTATCTGATGAGTTAAAATCCGCCATTGTTATAAGAGGTATCGGTGATCCCCAAGTCAAGGCTGCGGCAACCATTTTTTTTTTTTTTTTGATCCGGGATGGAAAATCCTCATGGATGTCCGCCGCCCTGGGGCGGGCGGCGGGGTCTGTCAGACTCTTACTGACTAAAAACCACCCCGGGTGTTCCATCTCACACCTATGCCGGGGGTCGCGGGAACGTACGATCCTTCCGCAACCCCCGGCTGGTGCCGGCCCGCCGCAGCGGGCCCCGTCTGGTCGGGGGGGGAGTGAGGTGTTTGACTCCCCCCGCGACGTCTAAGAGGGGCGCGCGTGGAACACATCGCGCGCCGCCACCTCGGGTCCTGATGTGTGGGGGGCGACGGACGTCCCCGAGTCCGTCGCCCCTGGACCCGTTTAGGGGGGCCGGAAGAGGGCGTTGTCCGCCCTCCGCCGACGCCCGGTGCGCCTGCTGCGGGCAGGGTGAGTGGACGAGATCTCCCTCTCCCTTTCCGCAGCCTCCTTCTGCGAGACGACTGTTTCACAGAAGGAAACCACCGCGTCCCAGGACTCCTCGCTGTCGACCATGGACTCGACCACGGCCGGCAGCGAGAGGTCACTGCCTACTTCTGAGATGAGGGCACGGCGCGGCTCTTCCCAAGCGGCACACTCTGCCAGCGTATGCCACGCCGTGTCCTCCCGGCAGTCGACGCAGTGGTGACACCGGGCGTCCGGCTCCCTGTTAATGCGACACAGGTACTTCCCGAAGCAACCATGCCCCGAGAGCACCTGCGTCACCCGAAACGACAGGGAGCCGTGCCTCCTCCCGAGCCAGCGCTCGAGCACTGGCCGGACCGCCTTGATGGTGCCGAGGCCGGCGGTAGGGCGCGAAAGCCTGTCCCGCCATTCCGCCACCAGGACCTCGCGAAGCTGAGACCGACGCAGCTCCATATGGCGCTGCGTCAGCCCTTCGCCCCGCGCCCGCGCTTCCTCGCGCCACCGGTACAGTGACGCGAGTACTTTCGCCTCCAGGTCCCAGGGCGGGGATCCAGCCAGTACACAAGCCGCCTCGTGGGAGATCGTGCGATACCAACGCTAAGCTAGCATGTAAAGATCTTGTGGAATATCTATCAGCTTACGTCAAACCCAGAACCGACAATAATACTACTCGTGTCTCCTCTAATAACTCGTCTAACCGACGTAAACGTGAGGCTCCTAAGTCAAACGATAGCAATATCACTTGTCACCTTTGCGGCAAAACGGGTCATAAGAAATGGTACTGTACCAAAAAGTCTAAAAGTAGCTTTGATCGGGATCCCAGTAGCTCTAAAGCGGCTCAACCGACATCAAGCGATAAATCCAAGAAACCAGTTCAACGCTGTACTTTTTGTAAACGTGATGGGCATTCAATCGACTCGTGTTTCCAAAAACAGCGCTCTGAGAGTAAGGATAAGAAAACGAGTGAGATAAATTTTTGCTCCGAATCGACCCCAGGCAAAATAACGTGATTTCAGCCGTTATACAGAAGGTGCCCGTTGACGTTTTAATAGACAGCGGCTCTGATATTTCTTTGATTTCCGAAAAGGCACTTAAACATTTTAATTTTAATCGTATACCAGTTTATCGCTTGATGCGCGGGATCGGAAGTCAGGTAGTTGAATCAACCTCTGTCATTACTACTGTCGTAGAGTTCCCAGAGGTGTCACTGGAAATTGATTTATACGTTGTCCCTTCTGAATGCATCAATGCACCTATTCTAATTGGAACTGATGTCTTGAATCGCGAAGGGTTGATTTACACTCGTACCAGTAGTGAGCAGCGGCTTACTAGGTCAGACATTCAGTCATCTGTGCAGCTTGTGAACACTGTGGATGATGAGTGTATCAAAACTCCATTAGTGGGTGCCGATAGAGATCGTTTACTTGGAATTATCAAAGAGTTTTCAGATTTGTTTATTTCCGGCACAGCAACGTCCACAGTGTAGACATGGGCGCCGCCTTAAAAATTCTCGGCGGCGGCGCGCTGACCAATTTCAATCGGCGGCGGCGTGGCGCCGGCGGCGTAGTTTTCTACTACCTACAACTAAAACTCGCAATCTACTCCCTATCTTCTTTAAGCCGGCCGGCTCCTTAATATCGTTTCAGGCGGACGACAGGAAAATGTCAGTCCTATGCAGTACAGTAAATACCTTGTCCAGAATTCCAGATCAGGTCATCAGGTACCTACAAAAAAAAAACTTTTTCCCAAGGAACACTTTAATAGCCTCGTAAAAATACATATATATTAATTAATCAAAGTATGCACCGTTGTTATCTATGCACTTTTGCCATCTCATAGGTAGTTTATTGATCCCTTTACTGAAAAAACCATGGGGGCGAGAATCAATGAACTCTTTGAAGGCGGTTTGGACTGCCGCATCGGAGTTGAATTTTTTTCCTTGTAAGAAGTTGTCCAAATTCCGGAAAAAATGGTAATCGGTTGGAGCAAGGTCCGGGGAGTACGGTGGATGTTGCAGACATTCCAATTGTAGCTCACCTAACTTAGTAGTTGTTTGTTGTGCAGTGTGTGGTCTTGCGTTGTCCTGAAGCAGCAGTGGCCTAGAGCGATTGACCAATCTCGGTTGTTTAGCAGCTAGTTCTTCCTTCATGGTTTGCAGTTGCTGACAATAGATATCTGCCGTAATCGTTTGGCCAGATTTTAGAAAGCTGTAGTGAACGACACCGGCGTTTGTCCACCAAACACTCACAAATAACTTTTTCTGAGTCAATTTTCGTTTAGGGCAGGATTTGGCTGGTTCTCCAGGGTTCAGCCATTGCGACGAGCGCTTCCGATTATCGTACCGTATCCACTTTTCATCACAAGTACCTAATGATTCGATTTAAAATCCCTTCATTATTGTGTCGGTTAAGCAAAGTAACACAGCAGTCGTCGCGTGTTTGCAAGTTCGATTCACTCAATTCATGAGGTATGTATGTACCCATCGTTCAAGTTTTTTTATTTTTCGATTTGCTTCAAGTGGATTAATACAATTTTATCACTTACCCCGAAGCCTGCAGCTATCTCTGAAGTGCTTTGTGATGGATCCGCTTCCACAATAGCCTTTAATTCTTCATTTTCCACTTTGGTCTCCGGCCGTCCACGGGGTTGGTTCTGAAGGTCGAAATTTCCAGAACGAAAACGTTGAAACCAAAAACGTACCGTGCTTTCTTTTGCGACACCAGCGCCGTACACATCATTAATCCTTCGAGCTGTTTCTGCAGCCCTGGTGCCACGGTAGAACTCGTACTCGTAAATATACCGATATTTCATGTTTTCCATTGTGCGGTAATAAGCGACGCCAAAGAAAAAAATAATGAGGAAAAAACAAATGAATGACTGTTTTCAAAACTCAAAATGTACCAGCTAAATGAATGTATAAATTTGAATTTGGAATTCTTAACCAAAGAAGAGATATTTCAGATCAAAGTGGTCAGTACGACAAAACGCTAATTTCATATGTAAGGACGTAATAGGTACTATGTTTCCTTGACAGTTTGTGCAATAATGATGTGTCAATTACATTACTAGTGCTTATACTGCCTGCGTTTTCGGCTAAAGCTTCTGGCTCGTTATTAATATTTATGATTTCCCTGATGTACGAGGAAAGGAATGAAAAAAAACCCTTATAGAAAGTTTATTCATTGTAGTTTATGTTAATTCAGTAATTTTGGATGAGTCAATCACGAAAACAAATACACGTCTTTACGCCACTCACGCCGCGCATGAATGTCGGCGGCGGCGGCGGCGTGCGGGGGGCACGCGGCGGCGCCACGCCGGCGCAGCGCCCATATCTACCACAGTGAACACAGGTAGCATGGAGATAAAACTAACATCTAACGCCCCGATAAGCCACCGCCCTTATAAGCTTTCGGTAGACGAAAAAAATAGGGTTCGCGATATTATCAGTGATTTGCTCAGCAAGGGAATAATTCGCGAATCGCAATCCGATTATGCGAGTCCAATCCTCCTCGTCAAAAAGAAGGATGGGAGCGATAGGATGTGCGTCGACTATCGAGCACTTAATGCCATTACCATTAAAGAGAGGTTTCCCTTGCCACTGATCGACGACCATATCGATAGACTTGGTAGCTTTAGGATCTTCACCAGCCTTGATATGGCCACTGGATTTCACCAGGTGCCTATGAAGGATGATGATTCAATAAGTAAAACTGCTTTCGTAACGCCTGAAGAGCAGTATGAATATTTAAAAATGCCATATGGCCTGGCCAATGCCCCGATCGTCTATCAGAGGATTATATCTAAAACATTAAAACCTCTCATTGACACTGGCAGGGTCCTAATATATATTGACGATGTACTGATCCTGTCCAACTCAGTAGACGAAGGTCTTAAAACATTAAGAGAAGTCTTACAGATTCTTAAAGTTGCGGGATTCTCTATAAACTTAAAAAAGTGTACTTTTCTAGACGTAGAAATTGAGTACCTAGGACGACTGATTGGGCATGGTCAGGTACGGCCGAGTCCGGGTAAAGTAGACGCGCTTGTACGTTCTCCTAAACCTACAAGTGTGAAAGAGGTTCGCCAGTTTCTCGGGCTCGCAGGGTATTTTCGCCGTTATATTGCTGGTTATGCCTCTAAGACAGCAAGTATAGCAAGGCTGCTGAGGAAGGGTGAACCTTTTTCGTGGGGCTCTGAGCAGGACGCTGCTCGCAATTATGTTATAAATTGCCTTACCAACGAACCGGTTCTAGCAATATTTGACCCCCGATTGCCTACGGAACTTCACACAGACGCTAGTGCTGTCGGATTAGGTGCTATTTTGATCCAAGAGCATAACGGTGGGAGAAAGAGGGTTGTTGGGTACTTTAGTAAGTCCACTCAGGGCGCGGAGCCGCGGTACCACAGCTATGAATTGGAAACGTTGGCGGTTGTACGTGCGCTCCAGCATTTTCGCCACTATCTTATTGGTATTAACTTCAAGATAGTGACGGATTGCAATTCTTTAAAGCTAACAGAGCGAAAGAAAGACTTGTTGCCTCGGGTCGCGCGCTGGTGGGTTTACATGCAGGATTTTACGTTCACTCTAATCTATAGGAAGGGTTCCTTAATGCAACACGCGGATTTTTTAAGCCGTAACCCTCTTCCTGTTACCGATAGTGTCTCTCATATCCGAAATCCGAATAACTGGGCAAAGATTGCTCAAACCGCTGATGAAGAGACTCAGGAATTGATGTCTAAATTAAGGGAAGGGCAATTAGACCAGACAAGGTACACAATCAAAAATGATTTACTGTTTTACAAATTTACACCTACTGGGGAAGAGCCGCGACTCTTGTGCTTCATCCCGAAGGGTCATAGGCTCAGTTTGTTAAGGGTCTTCCATGACGACCATGATCATATTGGTATTGACAGAACTACCGACTTAATTTTGCGCCATTTTTGGTTTCCGAGCCTCCGGCAATTTGTGAGGAAATATATAGGCCATTGTCTTGTATGTTTGGCACATAAAAGGGTTCCTAGGGCTCCGTCTCAGCCAATCCAATCATGGTCTAAGCCAGAAATCCCTTTTTCCATTGTACATACCGATGTTCTTGGACCACTTCCAGATTCAAATGGTTTTAAATACGTTTTAATTGTAATAGATGCCTTTTCCAAGTATTGTCTGCTTTACTCCTTATATAGACAAGACGCCAATGAGTTAAAGCGTGTATTCTCTAACGTAGTATCACTATTTGGTACCCCATCTATGATAATATGTGACCGTGGTAGAATGTTTGATAGTAGGGCTTTTCAAGATTGGGTTTCAGAGCTGGGATCCTCCATACACTTTATCACGCCGGGTATGCATCGTGAGAATGGTCAAGTAGAAAGATACTGCCGAACCGTTCTTAACATGCTGAGGATCGAGGTGGGCAGTAAGGGCTCGCAATGGTCCGATGTGCTCTGGAAGGTGCAGCTCACCCTCAACATCTCTAAACAAGCCACTACCCAGACTTCACCGCTCCAGCTGCTGGTGGGCATAGACGCAGCTACCCCCGTCATCAGATCCTTGGTGCGAGACGTGGCACTCGAAAGCTCCCAGCCCAACAGGGAAGCCTTGTTAACTTTGAGGAGGCAACGAGCTTCGGAGCTTCTCGCAGCGAATCAGCATTATCAGGATGCTTCTGTAAATGAAGATCGAAGGGAGCCACGTACGTTTGCCGTTGGTGACTTTGTCTTTGTAAGTAAAGTTGCCCAGACTACTGGGAAACTTGACTCCGGCATGCGTGGCCCGTATAAGGTTGTCCGAGCGCTGCCACATCATCGATATGAGCTAGAGTTACTAGCTGGGTCTTATGGCAAAAAGACTCAAGCCGCCGCCGAACACATGATGTTATGGCGTGGCGAGTGGACGCCGGACACGTGCTCAGCTTTCTTTGAGAGTGGTGAGTTGTTTTGTTTAAGCATGCTAACGTTTGGGCCTCTGCTCTGCTTTGCGGTCATAGTGGAGACATGCAGAACTTTTGGGCCTCTGTCTCAATGACGCAATGTGTCACGAATTCATAGCAAGCATAACCTTTGGGCCTCTACTATGTATTTGTGAAAAGACAAGCAAACGTTTGGGCCTCTGTCGATAACGATGTATGGCGAATGATGGAAATCCGGATTCTGTCATTAGCGATGCATCGAATATGTGAATTTCAGCCTCCCTGGTTTAAAGCTGTTTCAATTTCCTAAATCATCACTGATGGCTTTCGTTGCTGGCGCTTGAGTGCACGCTTGCGCCTGTAACTGTTTCAGGTTGAATTAGCTTTAAACCACGGTGGTCTTATTATTTAAATTACCCGTGTGGTCTTGTGTATTTTCAGATAATGCTGATGATCCAAATAATGATGACGACCAGGTTACAGGAGATGGAAATGGGAATGGTGCTGCGGTCGAGGACGCCACGCTGTCAGGAACGGCCGTCTTAGATGTTCCTCCTTCCAACCTACCCGCTTCGAGTGAAAGCGTATAAAAAGACGTGGCGCGCTGACAGCGGCCCTTTTTGCTGCTGGCCTTCGGATACGACGGACGTGTTTGGTGTTGATCAGGATCATTTTTATATAACTCTTATGTACTTGTTATTTACCTGTGTGCTAATTGTTAATTATAAATCGTTTGTAAGAAATATAACTGTCTAGGTTAGTGTGCGATTTGTTTTTTTTTTAATATATTCCGCTTCTGGTCTCTAAGAATACAATCAAGTATTTTCGAACTGAACAGACAGCTGTGCTGCTCCCAGTTTGTTGCGCCACTTCTCCCCAGCGAAAGCACTAGGAAATGGTGTATGGCGGGCGTTTTGGCGGACTGTCTTTTGTAATTTTGACGTTCGAAAAGTGCTGATTCCCAACCTAGTTTGAATACTTAAATGACTTTTGATTTTGATTTTGAATGCTTAAATAAAATGCATGCAATGCATTTAAATATTAGTGAGGTGTTAAAAATAACTTAATTCGTAGCTAATTATAATAATTTAGGATACTATTTGCCTACACTACGTGCTATAGCACGCAAACAGGAAAGTCGCAAACTATTTTCCTAGTGTGGACGCGCCCTAATAATTAGCAAGCGTACCTACCCAGAGTTCGACTAAAACCATCTATAGGTATACCGTGTTCCGGACGATATACATACATAAACTTCGACCAAATGTTCAGACCATTGAAATAAGCATTTTTTATTATAGACACATTAATGAATTCTTATTTTTTTGTTAATTTTCCTACAAACTAAATACCTTGACGTAAATCACCCGATATGCATGCCTCTTTATCCGAATTGCCAACGACGACGTAGTTTCATTCATAAAATTTGGCGGGCTGAAACTTGTTAAAAATAAGTTAAACCCCTTTCTTACTGCTTAGCTCAATTGAATTTCATTAAATGAAATTACAAATATCTTTGTTACTTTATTTGTTAGACTTAATTTGTAAAAGCTATAGAAGCGTTTGACAAAGTTTATGGATAACGTGAAGAACACGGTGTATTATACGAAAGGTGGGTAGGTAGGTGATTCAGACTTTTCAATTTTCTTCTCTGTAAAGGAGCATTGAAATACATAAATAATATACAAAATATTGATAGTATCGCATTCCATTCAATGCAGTAGCTAATCTGCAATCGCGATTTATTTGCCAAAAATGTAAACAAATATGAGTTTATGGAAAAATAACTTTAAATCCTACACAATAAAGTTCAGTTCACGCTACAACTTCAGACATTTTTATAACTTTTTCAATAGTGCTACTCACTCTGAAATCAACTTAATTCCCATTAAAATAAAGTTGATATTTGTTTAACTTGAAATAATATTAATTTGAATAGACTTTAGTTATTGATTTTCTAAACTAATACCTATTATAATAAAGAGTAAGAAAATGAGTTTTTAACCGACGAATAAAAAGAGGAGGTTCTCATGACAATGTGTAGATTTTTGCAAGTTTACTTTGTGTTATGCCATTTTAGGATTTGGATGAAATTTAGCACATAGATAGACCATAACCTGGAGGACATAGGCTTTTCATCCTGGATCAAAGACGAAGTCGCGGGTAAAAGCTAGTAAGAAATAAAATAGTTTACAATTATAAATGAAATTAATAAACTTACAAACAAAACGCATCCACAGTAAATTATCCCATAGACGTAAACGACCAAATTAGGCATTTAAGCAACAATCGTCTGCAGAATAACAGCTTCGTACACGTATGAGATCGCAATCAAATAACTCCCAAGGATTGTTTGTGACGGGCCTAACCGCTTATCAGGACTGACTTGTTATCAATGCCACAATTCCCAGTGTATGTATGTACCTATTAGGTATGTTATTTTAACTCAACGTCTAAAAGAGACGAATAGTGTACTTTAACACAATGTTACACAAATAAAACACAAACTGTATGTAAACAATACAATTATTCCAAGATTGGTATAGATTGTTCTTTATTGTCCACTCGTTTTTGGTTACAGCTACTTTTGCTTACATGATAAAACTGTAGAACACCGTTGTGAGAAATCTAAGATCTCTGAGAAATTACAAGACGCCATATGCATATTGGCCTATACGAAATAAAATACAAGACATTGCAGTACGTTACGGGTACGCAATAGGATTAAAATAAAACGCCAGAATAGATTAATGTGCGGTTATAATATAAAATACTTTCAGCCTATCGAAACATAATCCTATGGGTTCTAATCGATATTTACATAGAAATATGAAAGGCGGGAGGACATTACAAATCTAGAAATGAGTGCCGACAATATCCCGTGACTGCCGGGACTCAAGTTTACACCGGTTACTTATTATGCATAATCGTGGAAACAGTCAGTAAAGGCTCGCGTGCTCAGATTAAGATTCGTGCCAACCAGGTCCCGAGCTGGTGCATGAATTTGTATACTCTTTAGAGTTCACAGACAGTCCTAACCTCGAATTTAGTGATTAATATCACATTTTTTATGTTCCGGACACTTCAAAATTTAAAACAAGCGCACCGCTCTGCGGTGTCTAATCGTCGTGGGGGCGCGGCTCCGGGAAGCCGCGCGCTGACAGCGGGTCTGGCGCCGGCGATGCGTGCGGCGCGGGCGACACGGCCGGCGACGCGGCCGGTGACGCCGTGCTCAGCGGCGAGGGCAGCGTCGCGTACACTGTGGGCCGCGGTGGCTGGTACGACGGCGCGTACGAGTCGCTGCGCGGGTTGTAGAAGGGCGAGTCGTCGGCGCTGCAGTCCAGATTGGGCGAGTAGGGCGTGGCGGCGCCGCAGGAGGGCGCGTCGTCGCTGGGCCGGTAGGCGGGCGCGACGGGCGCGTACACGGTGCGGCGCGGCGGCTCGGCCTCGGGCCGGTGGTGCGACGACGGCGCGTACGCGTCCGACCAGTTCGCCTTGCTCGGCGTGAAGTCGCCCTTTATGTACAGTTGTATTGGTCGCCGGAAACCTTTGCTCGCATGCTGCGGGACGCCCAGTATGCAACACTTGCTGAATCCAACTTCGGGTGATAGCAAGTAATCACGAAATTTGTTCGGGAATAACTCGATCGAATTGAAGTTCTCGTATATTGTCGGCTGAAAACAATAAAATTGGCATATTAATTACATACTTGCATACTTATAAGCTGAACTAGTACTTAAAGAAATGCTATCAATCTAGAAAAGAGAATTGCATGATAAAAATACATAGGTACCGTTAATCGCTTCTTTTTCTTATAGCTAGCCCAGTTTTGAGCTTCTAGCACCAATTTCCCGCCAGGACGTAGATCGGCGAACATGCGTCGAAAGGCACGCTTGAGGCCCGCGTCGCCCCAGTTTAAATGCATCCACTTGGTGGTGGACAGGCACAGGATCAGATCGAACTGAGGACTCTCGGGGCCGCTGCCAACCGGAACCTCCTCGCGAGGGACGTAGTTGCCCTGGAAAACGAAAATGTTAGAATCAGATTATGCTACTGCACTTGAGCTGAGTCACTAAATACACCATGGCAGAGAGTGAATAACATAATACATCGTAATTTATTTCACAATATGAATAGACATGACGAAATATTCCATGGAAGTAGGTACATCATGGAATATTTTAGCATTGTAAGTAAGTTCTGAATAGAATTACACCATTAGATGAAACAGAAACATACCTGTTTGAAAGTAACATTGTAAGGGAACGCTGGCGGAGTCACCTCCGCGGTCGAGTCTCCCAGTGGTCCATACAACATAGTCATGGACATGGGAAAGAAGCACTGGCCATGTTCTTGTTTATGCACCGCCTTCCTGTTCTTCCTTGGCCTCCGTAGTTTCCTTCCCGGCAGAGGGAGAACTTTCTTCAAATCTTCGTGTTTGTCGAGCTTCTGATCAATGGTACAATCATCACATTTATCTTCCTTACACTTATCGCAGTCTCCTTTCTTATCGTCTTCTAAATCTATTTTCTTATCATCATCCCTCTTCGGTTCAATTGGAACTGGAATGAAGGACCTCAGATTCTTTCTTGCCCGTCCTGGAATTAGAAAATGTATCTATGATTAATGTATTTCTCTCTCATTATCAATAAAAAAGTAGAGCTACTGGGTAAGTTATTAACTCATCAATAATAAAAGATAGCTGTAAAAGATAACTCTAATAATCAGGGAGAAATCTTAGATTTAACTCAGGTATCCAATTAATATTTTGTTATGAAGCTTTTTTTATTCATCTCATTATTTTTTTTAAACCATTGTTGCAAAACTCACATAAGAAATTGTTTTTGGAACGAAGTTTATTAACGCGGCTTGTGGTAAGCCGCGTTAAAAAACTTAGAAATTGTCATGTAAGGAAAAAGTGTTATGCCCTCTCCATGCGACCTTCTCTCACTCTGTCTCTTTCTATTATATAGAAATGTGTCTGCGTGCGAGTATCGCGTTAGGAACTTCATTCATGATGGGAGTCGCCCAACTGCACACATTTTTTTTTACATCTTTATACAATTTTTACCATGCCAAAAATGATTTTGAAAGGGTCTAGTGGCTTTATATAATAATTATTACTGCCCTGAAAACTTATCAAATCAAGACAATATTGATGTAATTGAATCCCAGCCAAATGTGAATACCACCTAATGAGATTAAGTCAGTGACCTACTAAAAATGTTGTGCAGTTTCATATCTATTTAACTTGTGAAATTTTACTTGATACATACCTATCAGCTCTGAGTCAATATCCATGCCAACAACAGATCGGGCACCGAGTGTGCGAGCCACTGCTATTGAAATATGTCCCACATTGCACCCTATGTCCAACACATCTTTGTGCTGGAAAAGATGCCGATGCATCTCAAATACTTGCAGCCGAATGTCCATCATAGCATTTAAGTTTCGGTAACCATAATACCTGAAATGTTAAAACTTGAGTTATAAAATCATACAAAATACATTATTTTTATTAATAATATCATGCTTGAGAGTTTAGTTGCTCTCCTTGAAATTTTACTTTTTTTTAATCATTAAGAAATAGTTATTCATACTGTATACAATAATAATGAATGACAAAAGATTTATTTAGAGGTCAAGCAGTTGACATGCAAATATCACCAGCTGGCAAAATAAGAGAATAACATAAAAGCAACAGAAAATTTACATTGAAATAGTTCAATACCTTCCCCTAACGGATTAACTGTCAATGGTTAAAAAAATATGTTACCTATCATAATTTCCATACTGGTATTTTGAATTTTTGAGGTGGAACGTGGGTAGTTTTAGATCTGCATCGGTGCTACTCTTGAGTTTGGTGCGATGTGGCGAGGCGGGACGCTCGGGCGGCGCCGTGCGCTGCTGAGGCCGTGCCCGCATCCATGCACCAGGCTGAGGCACAACTGGACTGACAATTTTATCTAATGAATCCATTCGACGTAACTTTTTAGGATCTTTTCCTTTCTGTGATGCATTGTCACTATCACTACAAGACCTTTTACGTGATTTACATGTTGATGTCGACGGTTCTGGTGGTGGTGGCTCCTTGATACCCACAACAACCACTTCAGGAGGCTCCTCTGTGACTGGAGATGTATTATCTGTTGTGCGTCTCCTTAACCTAGCCTTCTTGCGTGGCTTGCGTTGCTGCATCTCAAGTCTCTTCTCATACTCCTCATTATCCAATGGTTCCAATAAATTCAATGGGTCCCTAATGTTAGGAGGAATAATAACATCAATCTTGGCCTTGTGACGTGGTGGTGTAGGTAAAGGTGAAGATTCTGGAGTTACTGCATTCATGGCTCTATTGATGTCCTCATCCTGTAAACTATTTAAGTTGAGAGGATCTGATATATTACCCCCAAGCAAAAATTTTGTAGGTGGAATAAAAACTTCTTTGCGTGGTCTCTTGTGGGGTAGGAAAAACTTTGAGATTGATGGAAAGCTCTGTGCCCTTTTTCTTCCTTGCTTGAACTTTGTACCAATGTAATTCGGTCGGCGTATGATACTTCTATCAGGGTTGTCCTTGGCAGGTGTGTGACCTTTCTTGCCATGGCGAAATTTCTTCTTGGTCTTTTTTGAATTTCCCACTCCTGCATCACCTTCCTTGGTAGTGTTGGCATCACACGAATTTAGAGCATTGGGCTCACTAATATTTAGAGAAGTTTCTGTCGAGTCGCCCACTTCGTTCTCAGATATGTCGCCAGCTGTTTCATTGTCAGCATTGTCTACAACGTTGCTTTCACAAGCAATTACATTTTCTTCCGGGCTACCCATTACTTATGCTTGCCACAACGGTAACTACATTATAAAACTATAAATCATTTAAAAAGTCAAATTTGCCGCCACTTCACTTCTTGCAAAACCTACAAGGACATCCGTCAATGGTGATAAACAGTTTAACAATGCGGTTTGTTTTTATTATTACTTGCCACTGAAACGTATACTTTAACGATATTAAAAAGCTATGAAACGATTCTAAGAAAATATTTCACTTTACACTTAAACACAATAAGATAACTATCCACTTTTCAAAATTATACACAGCACTTCGTGCAATACTTTGATAGGATGGCAATGGCAATTGGATTTCATTTGTTTTAGTTTTCACACACTACTGTAAAGCTGCGTGCTGGCCATAACCTAATTTTTTTATTGGTTGAATTTCTTCCGCTTTCCTCCACGAGCCAATAAGAAATAGGAACGGATAGACAGACATATTACTTTGCCCGACTTCGCCGCTTGCATGAAGAATACAAGAACGAAGGAAGGAAGAGGTTGCCAGGTTCAAAAAACCCGAATTATTTTAGTGTTAAATGTGGTAAAAATAAAATAGTGCTAGACAAATATTCTCGCATTGCTTACATACTTTCAATTTCAATATAAAGTTGCGTACACACACATTTTTGAGACGCCTGTCTCAAAAATGTGTGTGCAATACCCTATCTGGAGTGTACTACTTAGTCTGTGGCTCCGTTCGCTCAATAGTTTGAGCAGCCGTTCACGGCGCTGTTCTGTACGATATTTTACGGTAGAAAATTGGGAATATCATACGTCAACACCAACTATACCAAAATTATAAAAAAGTTGTACAGACTGATCATTGCCGTGTGAACGGAGCCTGACTGTCCCTACTTTCCCACTCGGCGCATTTTGTACTGTTGCTATTTCAGTTATATTTTATCTTATGATTATAGGATTTACATTACGTTATTAGATCTTTTCCCTTACATTATATATAAGCCATAGGCTGCTGGGTACTTGTTCCCTGGTGCCCAAGCACCCCCATGTTGTTATTAGCAGGGTTCAGCCCCTCTCGGCCCCACCCTTCCTAACTTTTATTTGGGTATTAGTACAGTTTCATCAAATCGTTTTGGAAACTCTGGACCAAAAGTGGAATTTGGCGTGGGTGACGTTAACCATAACTATCACTTACGGCCTCGCGCCTGGTAAGTCTATTTTTCTTCAACTCATGAAAAACTGCTAGGGCTAGGGCCATCTATGACATGACTATTGAATGGTTAAAAGAACATCTAAGCTATCCGAGGCGGCGTGCTGACGTTGTCGAGCTCACTTCGTTCACTTTTGGTTTTTTTATTTTTCTGCACAAAGTACCCATTATTTCTGTAAAAATGGTCGATAGCAAAATTAACGTATCCGTATTACGGCCGGTTCACACAATGTCTCCGTTTTACTGTTCCGTTTTATCGTGTACGTTTTTTTTTTTCGTCGATGGCGTATGTAGTTGTATGAGCGACTTCACACATGGCACAGTATTCTGTATACAGTAAAAAATATCGTTCCGTAAAAAAATGACATTCCGTTTTGTCATCGAATACTGGACGACGGAACAGTAAAAAAAAGAATTTTAACGGATAGATACTGTGTGCGTGGCGGGCGGTGTGTGCGGGGTGTAGGAGGCGGTATACTGCGAGTTTTCTGTTCACACATCGCATCCAGTAATGACGGATCCGTTGAACGTTATACGGTGCCTATGTGTGAACAGAGCATAAATTTATGACGTATACGTTAAAAACGTACCAGTAAAACGGACTCCCATGTGTGAACGGGCCCTAAAGGTGCAAAATTATTTGTACAGACGCCAGCACATCAAGTTACTACAATCTGTCTGATTTCTTTAATAGATTTTCAACTTTATCACTAAAGCATAAGG
Organism: Luperina testacea; assembly: GCA_927399505.1. Classification (NCBI taxonomy): domain Eukaryota; kingdom Metazoa; phylum Arthropoda; class Insecta; order Lepidoptera; family Noctuidae; genus Luperina; species Luperina testacea. The sequence continues at coordinate 13,329,765 of OV656758.1, forward strand.
TTCAAAGTTGATTGCCAAAATGTGACAGTTTCGGGTAGGTTGATGTGCTGGCGTCCGTACCTAGGTACTCTTTATTTTTCAACTTTTCTGCGTAAGGGGCTGACAAAACCTAAAGCGCTGTCACTGTCGGACTGCATAGAAAAGAAAGAGAAGAGCGATGACACAACGCTGGTAATTTATTGCAAAATACGAAGCAATTATTTAATTACATAAAATCTATTGCTTGGACTAAAAAATTAAAACACAATGGTGTTTTAGTATGTTGCTTGTAGAATAATCTGCCAAAAAATCAAAATGATTGTATGTATATTAGTATGGCTTTTATTGTAAAAAGGAAGTTTTTAGAGGTATCTTCATAATTTTTGTTTCCATCGTATCAAATTAGTTGTATTATGTTTTCAACACACTATCTACCTAGCCTATATCCTGAAGAATATCATATATTTTTCTCATTTTGTTTACTGTAGTCGATCTTATACTTTAATCGTTTCTAAAACTTGCGTTTTTTACGTTTAGGTTCTTTAATCCCCATAAGTTGACAAAAAAACTTCTATTTCCATAGTAAAAAGAAAATCTAAGCTGTTCCAGTCGGTTGTTAAGATTTACGAGCACACTTTTCTGCATAAATCAACTAGTTAACCTGGTCAAAAGGAAACCAATCAAATCAAATAAAAATACAAATGTACAAATAACTTAGTCCCTAAACCATTTTAGCCTCATACACATTTCTAAGAACCATTATTATATTCTTAGCTCAAAACGCAATAGTCCACACAATGATATTTATTATTTCATACATGCAACATCGAAAAGAACTAGCGTCAGTCAAGTAATTTTTGAATTTTGAATTGAAAATATCCGTTGTGATTCGTGTTGACAAAAATGATTGTTTAATTCAACGGAAGGTGAGAAATTAAAGATTCGTTGGTAATAATTACTCCAGTGAATGCTAAGAAACTGACTCTCGAATATAATTTATCAGTTAGTGTAGCATCAGTGAAACATAGACGTTTTTCACCAACATATTTTCAACAAATTGGAAAACGTTCCGAATGTGCAACGACTGTAATTTCGACTAAAAATTTCGTTTTCAGAATCGTCGTTATTGTTGTTTACTACGAATAAACTGGCTTATACATTGTGATGAATAAGGTAAGAATCAAAACTCAATAGTCCTAATAATTTAGCTCTAGGTAGCTCTTTACTGCGTAGATAGCTTGCCGAATTAGATTTTGGGTTGAAGTTGCGAATAGACACTCTATTCCCAACTTCAACCCAAAATCTAATTTTATCTGAAGAATTTTAGGTATACAAGTCATTTGATTAGAGTTATAAAGTGAGAGTGCTTACAAATATTTTAATTCACCTAAGTACCTTTATAAATAAGTGAATATAGCTATAAGGAGAGCGACTACCGAGATAGTCGACATCTCGGTAGGGAAGTACATATGGAAGAAAAATACAATATATATAAGTAAGGGCAGGAGATGATGGTGACATACTTTTATAAACATAATATTTATTTAGTTAGTTTAATAAGTGTTTTTTTGAATAATTTCAGATGTCCCGAATACCCAAAATGCCAGTGACTGCCACCAAAGAAAATAAACCAAGTATGTTAAGTCGTCGTCCAATGGCAAGAACACTGGTCAGTTCTCTTAGTGATGCTGAAAAAAAGGATTTGATGATGAATCACACCAAGCCTGCAGGTCGCAGTGGGCCTTCCGCTACAGTTCCAGCCCAGCGCCTCAAGAGGTCAGCTACTGCACCATCATCTGTCTATGTGCCACCACCAAAAGTAACGAAAGTTGAAAAGAAGACAACTGTAGCTCCTAAAATCGCACCATATGATTATAAGGCAAGATTCAATGACTTGCTTGGAAAGCATAAGAACATGAAAAGTGAATTTGATGACTTGAAAGAAAAACATGTTGAAGTGTCTGACAGTTTTGAAAAGACAAAAGATTCAGTACAAAGTTGCATTAATGAAAGAGACAGACTAAAAGAAAATTTATTGAAATCCCTCACTGAATTGAGAGAAAAAAATGCAGAGTTTGACAAAATGAAAGTTGATTTTGATATTCAAAAAATGGAAAATGAAAACCTCCAACGTAAGACTGTGTTATTGGATGAAATAACCAATAGTCTGAAGCAGAAAACAGTGGAACTAGACAAAGTTCAGTCAGATTTTACTGAACTGTCCAGACAACATAAAAGTCTGAAAGAAGAAACAGAGGCATTGAGAGTCTTAACGGATCATCTTAAGAAAATATCTATTCAATTTGACAAATTGCAACTTGACTATAAAGAAGGACAAGAGACTATTGCTAAATATAAGTCAGAATCAGAAATATTGCAGAATATTTTAGCTGCAATGCATAAGGAGCAAAGAGACTTAAGAAATACTATTCAAGATTTGAAAGGTAATATTCGAGTATACTGTAGAATAAGACCTCCTCTGGAGTCTGAGCTAACAAAGCCAAGATTCAATCTCAATGTTCTTGATGCTTGTTCTATAGAGGTTGAAAAGGTTGAACTATTAAATTCTGTTAGAAAAGGGAAGCCACAACATGGTTTCACCTTTGATGGTATATTTACACCACATGCATCCCAAGAAGATGTGTTTGCTGAAGTTTCAACTATGGTCCAGTCTGCATTAGATGGGTACAATGTGTGTATATTTGCATATGGTCAGACTGGTTCTGGTAAGACATACACTATGGAAGGTGGTTGTGGAACCGAGGAGTATGGAATCATACCAAGAGCATTCAACATGATATTCACATGTATGGAAGATTTAAAACGCATGGGATGGGAGTTAACAATAAAAGCATCATTTTTGGAAATATACAATGAAATAATTTACGACCTGCTAAATTCTAGCAAGGATCAAGTATCTCATGAGATTAAAATGTCAAATTCCAAAGGAACTGATCTGTATGTTTCTAACTTAAAGGAAGAGGAAGTTAAGAACTCGCATGATTTCATCAGGCTGATGATATTTGCACAACGTAACAGACAAACAGCTGCAACCCTGAACAATGAACGCAGTTCCCGGTCTCACTCGGTCGCCCAAATTAAAATTTCGGCGATACACGAGAAGCGTAAAGAGAAATATACAAGCAACTTGAATTTGGTGGATCTGGCTGGATCAGAGAGTGGGAAAACTACACAGCGAATGGATGAGACAAAGCATATTAACAGATCTCTATCAGAGTTATCTAAAGTTATTTTATCACTGCAGACTAATCAGTCTCATATACCTTACAGAAATTCTAAATTGACCCACTTGTTGATGCCAAGTCTGGGAGGTAATTCAAAAACACTTATGTTGGTAAATGTCAACCAATTTGATGAATGCTTCAATGAGACTCTTAACTCCCTACGCTTTGCCACACAGGTTAATAATTGCAGAGTTGTTAAGGCCAAGAAAAATATCACTATGTTTGACTCATAATAACAATTAACTATTTTGTTAAATTTATTGACATTATAATATTATGTAACGGTTATTACTATTAAAATAGAATAGAAGAAGTCTGCTTTCTTAACAATTAATTAGGATATGATTAATTAGATTTTTACTATGGTATTGCTATTGATACTAATTCATTTGAAGCCTCGGCAAGCTATTTTAATCTTAATGTCTTGGAACTCAAGATAGTTCTCGATGATTCTTGATTGATGAATTAGTATAAATAACGAGAAGAAACCTAGTCCTAATGGACTATAATGCAACGCTTGTAACTTAATTCATCATTTCTGTAGACATTGAAATTTAATGTTAATGTTCAAAATGACGATATTATAAACATGTATTTTTTCTGAACATAATTGCTACAGTTTTTTTTATCTTTTATGAGGTGTTTGTACACTGCTTTAATCAGTAATTTGACTAAATAATAGTATTTAATTTTCAATAGTTTTATGTCAAACAATTATGTTACTATTAGTTTTCATGTGTAATTGTATTGTTTATTAAAATATAATATACCTAAAACTAGTAAACCTCATTGTATTTATTCGCACGTACCCAGTTGACGATAATATACAGACGCCAGCACATCAAGCTACTACAATCTGTCAAATTTCTTTAATAGATTTTCAACTTTATCGCTTAAGCACAAGGTTCAAAGTTGATTGGGAAAATCTGACAGTTTGACAGTACGTAAGACCAGTAAAAGCGTACTCTGCCTACGAGTAAAAGCCTGCGCCCACTGGCGGTACGGTACGGCAGAGGGGGGAAACCTTTGGCATCACTACATGGTTTAAATAGATTTGGTAATTATAGTATTTATACTATAATTTCGCCCTTTGTACTATATACTATCCACATCTAAGGATAGTACGTTAAAATACTATACCTAATTTAACCTAACTAGGACACTATCCTCTATAGGTTTATAGCTTACTTGTGTTTATAGCGCGCCCTAATGAATTTTAAGTTAACCTTTGCAGAGCAATTATTCTATTACTTAAAAATGCAGCATAAAAATAACTGGGAGTGATTCGATATTTTTCTCTTAAGTACTTAATATAAATTTCTCTCAGTGGTTATAACGATCGATAAAGTTCATAAAAGATTTTTTTTTCGCTATTAGTTACACGGTACCTTTTTTTTTTTTTTTGAGGATGGGAAATCATCAAATGACTCCTCCCGCTCTGGGTGGAGCGGAAGGGAGTGTCAGACTCTTACTGACTAAAACCCACCCGTGTTCCTTCCTTAGCCCTTTATGTTCCGGGCCAGCGGTAACCCTTTCGGACAATCCCGCTGACCGTTACACGGTACCTTCACGTAGCTATCAGCGCCAAAATGGCGAAAATCAAATGTCTTCGCCTGGTCACCGTTAGATGGCGCTAGTAGTACTAAAAATAAAAATTAATCAACTTGCTATCCGATAAATAAGTCTACAAACAGTGGGTATTAGTGCCTAATTATAGAAATTTAGTTTTTGTCTCTTTGCTCTTAAGAGGCGGATAAGAAAGGTTTCTAGATAGGCATCTGAAAATTCTTAAATTCATTGTGAGGCCACTTCGGCAGAATCGTAAAAGGATAACGTTATGAATCAAAATATGGCGAAGACAGTTCGTTTTTTTATTTTTTCGCTGCACTACGTAGGTATAATCAAATAGATAGGGATTGGACTGATTAGTATGTTAGCACAGAAAAAAAAAATTAACTGTCCATTACGATTCATAATGTTATCCTTTTATGATTCGCCAAAGTGGCCTTTTTAGGCCCCCAGTATTCTTCAGGTTCATCATCATCATCATCAGCCTATAATGTTCCCACTGCTGGGACACAGGCCTCCTCTCAGTGAGAGGGAGTGGGCCGTAATCCACCACGCGGGCCCAGTGCGGGTTGGTAGATGTCACATGTCTTCGAATTTTTGGTTCTAGGACATGCCGGTTTCCTCACGATGTTTTCCTTCACCGTTTTGTGAGCAGTGGTGATGAAATAATTTACACAAAGTAAAGCGCCTGTCTAGGTTCGAACCTACGACCTACAACTCGTAAGTTGCGGCCGTTACCACTTGGCCACCACTGCTCTCAGCTCTTCTTCAGGTTACTTTTTTTCGCCAATTCTGAAATCGCGAAAAAAAAATCAACCGCTCCATATATTTAATTTATGTTTGCATAACTCGCTATGGAACAGCTTGTTTTTTCCGCGCTTTCAGGTTTCGTGCCATAGTGAAAGATGTTCATAATAATGAGTTCAATGACCCCTTTTCAGGGTTTTAGTTGTTTCAATTTTATTACACTTTCTAAAGGTAGGCACCTCTTTAGTTCTTTACTACTTACTTTACTTACCAAATCTTACCTTTTACTATTTAGACTTCTTCAACGATGATGCTTTCAGGATAGGGTTCTTTTGAACACAATCTCGCCTGAAGGAAAGTGAACATTGCCGAAAGATAACGGAAGTAGGTACTATTGTAATAGCTATTTATTCGTACCTATATTTACAATAGGTACCTACCTAGCTATTATTATCAGTCCATGGACACAAACAGTGCATAAACAACTATTAATACCTAACAATGTTTTCCTGTAAGGTAGTCACCCTTGCAGCTTGCAGACATGGATTTAAAGCGGCCGTTGAATTGAGGAGACTGTTTCTTTTATTGTAATAAACCGGCTATGCAGCCTAGGCTATGATTCAATCAAAAACATTACGTCGCAGGTCTTATAGGTTGGTATTGGTATCTAATAACTGTGTCCGTATATGGACAGCAAACTCACCTGTTCCCGTTTTTGGAATGGCCTACGTTTCTTCTCCTAGCTACGCTTCGATTAGAATCAGATGATGAAAATCATCACATCTATACTAATCTATATAAATAAAACAAATTCGGGTTAGTTATACCATTTTTATAACTTAGGTACTAGCGGCCCGCCCCAGCCCACGCATGCAATTTTTTTTTCGGTTTTCCGAAATTTTCTTTCATACAAGGCAATACCGAACACCACAAAAAGTTATGCGCGTACAGACATTTTGGCGACTTTGTTTTATACTATGTAAGGATAAGAAAGGAAGAACAGGGAACCTAAAAAGGCCACTTTAGCAGAATCATAAAAGGATAACATTATAAATTATACATAATAAGGCGAAGACAGTCAGTATTTTTCTTTTTTTCGCTGCACTACGTAGTACGTAGGTATATAATCAAAGAGATTGAGATTGGATTTGGATTGCATTGATTGGTATTTTAAAACAGACAAAAAAAAAACTGAAAAATGCTTCACCAAGGATTTGATACGATTAACTTAACAGTTAACTGTCCATTTTGATTCATAATGTTATCCTTTTATGATTCTGCCAAAGTGGCCTTTTTAGGCTGGTTGGACCGATTTATATGATTTTTGATTTGTTGGATTTCTCTCCGCCCCGAATAGCAGAGAAACTACCTATTAAAACATGAGGAACGTCGACGAAAAAATAAATTCATTTTCTCATACGTTTTAGATAGAACGGCTTTTTTATGAAATCTCGAGAACAGTTTGACTGATTTCATTTATTGATTCTGAGTAGGGTTTCATTTATTGAACTGAGGAAGTTCGCCGGGTAAACTAAAAAATTTGAAAGTAGGTAAGTCTGTCTTTAAGTTACCTTTTCACGCCTTTTAAAACCACTGAACGGATTTCGATAAAATTTGACAAGGGGATAGATGGCATCCTTGGGAAGGAAATAGGCTACTTTTTCTCCCGGTAGCACGTTCCCGTGGGACATTTTTGGACATAAACGCGGGCGAAGCCGCGAGTAGAATCTAGTAGCACACTTGTTAGGCGATAGATGGCGTTAGTTGTACAACAGCGTACATATTGATGTCTCTGTTTATGGTTACAGTTTCCCATTGAGGTGTCTCCCGCCTGCTTATGCTTAAAACCATTTAGGTACGTACTGTTCACTTAGAGTTCGATCTGGGAATCGAACCCTGGACCTCACCCAATAGTAAAGTTTTATTTTGACGATTCAAACTGTCAAGTTGTTATTGAATAGCCATTGTGAATCAGAGCATTAGCCTCCTCCCTTACAACTAGGCTCTATAATTTCTGTCTGTACTTATTTGGATAAGTTCGGGCGAGGATATTTTAAATGTCTTAGGCAGGCAATTGTACCTATTCTACGTAGGTATTTAATTAAATGACTAAACTATGATTATACTGAGAAAAAAAAACAAACAAGTTTTATAAAATCATGACGAATTTATTTAAATAGTTAAGGACTAGATCGAAACATTAAGCGATAAATCGCAATTCTCTTCATATGCAAAAATATACATAGTGTTATGATACATCTCTCCGTGCGTCGAATCGGGCGCTAGTGGAGCGGTACTAAGGCGCAAGGCCAGGCAGACGGTGACAACGACCGAGGGGCGAGTCCAGGGTCTCTCGCCAGATTATGTTCAACGTGATACATCCGGTTCTGTCACTGCTTCGTCGCGTGGCGTCGGAAGCTTTGCCGTTTCTATAGTGTCTATAAGTCTATCCAAGCCGTAAAGAAAACCTTCTTCATGATTGCCTTGTTGCCACTCAGCGCGATGGTCTACCTGAAGACCTTCCGGTACACTTCTAGTTTTGGCGAAGTCGATCAGCCAGGCTCCAACACGTTCATCGTCGTAAATTATGAATATACTGCTGCCGACGATTTCATGAGTTTTGAAGAAATCAGAATGTTCAAAAAGTTCTCTGATTTCGCGCAACCGCGTGATGATGGCACGACGCGCCTTTTCATTAGTGCCCAGGAACCTTGCCACTGTGGTTGCAATTTGTTGAGGTTCACGCACGTTTTGCAGATCGGTGAGGGGTGGTTGTCCCGGAACTTTTACTGCTTCAATACGAAAGCCTTGCTCAGCTGAAGCAGACCGCTGTTCACGGAATTGCATGTAACGTAGTTTTGTAACAGCATGAGCTTCATGCTCGGCTTCGGTGGGAGCTTTCGGGTCCAGACGCACCATTTTCTCGTAGAGGTCCGAACGAGCACGAGCGTTGCTAACTTCATCTTCCAGGAAAGTGCGGGTGCCCATCTTCACGTCCATGACGTGAGGATCTCTGAAGCCGTGCAATAAGTCTTGCAGTTCGATGAAACGTTCACCACCGTATTCCAGTTCGCGGTAGTACCGCGGGATGGCGGAGCGCATGTGGGGGCAGGCGGCGAGCGCCTCATAGGCTTCGCGCTCAGGGTTGTGTGCCGGGTGGTCGCCGGCGGCGCGGCGCTTCCACACCGTGCCGGGCCCGGCGGGCGCCAGCGAGCCGGGGTGGCCGGCCAGTTGGAACCATTCCGACGAGCGCGATTTCAGCAACGCATCAGATGCGGGTGCTGATAATTCCAATGCATTCTGCAACAATAGAAATGTAACTATTAGCAACGAGTTCAACATCCATGATCATTTATTAGCGATTTTTGTTTTTTTTTTCCTCCAAATCTTTCTATTATATTATATGTTGTGTGTTTTGTTTTATTTTGTTTTTTGTTCTTTGAAATAATTGTAATAAATTGTAGTTATAGCAATACTTACAATAGCTAGGAACTTGAGTAGCTCGGAGGGTTGAGGGGTGGGCGCAGTGGGCGCCGGCGTGGAAGTGGGGGCTTCAACAGTGGACGGGGTGCGCCGCCAACGTTTGAACAGCGCACCTTCATCCTTGCTGCGCCAGCGTTCCTCATCTTTGCCAGGTACTGCGACCTGAGAACAACCAAAAACACACGTTTAAACACCTTGTCACACACCATGGAACACTTAGGAAAAATTCACTTTCACAAAGATTTTCGAACACAAGCACATTTCGATGACGTACCGCTAAAATCTTATTGGCAGCGTAGAGTAGCCCGCCAGGGCCGAGGCGACTCAGCACGGACTGGCGGGAGACACTGTTCATCTTGCTGGAGACGGTCATGGCGTACGAGTGTGTGCGTAGAAGGCGCGAACACGAGTGAGCGATAAAACAATTAGAGCGCGGGTAGCGAGCGAACGAGCGTGAGCAATGGACTGCTGCTAGCCAGCGTGTGATGTAAGTGGGAGGGACGCCAGCGGTTTTATAGAGACCTCGGCTTTCTCGTGACGTAGGCGCCGCGGCCCGCCCGCGGCCCCGCACGCACACCGCATCGCCACTGAGTTTTCCTAGCGCTCTGTTTTTCACAAATACCGAACTGCATTGACGTTTCGGACTGTGAAAAGATGCATGGCATTAAGAGATTTTTATATGTATTTTATATTCTTTTACACGGTGTACCTACTACATATATTAGCTATTCAACAAATTATATTTCCTATTCATATCTTTAGAAGGCGTTTTGTTGCGAATACTAGAATAGGTACCTACCTACCTACTGAAATATTGGTGTCAAGGGCGTGTGATCATTAGGGGTATAAATTATTCACATTCATACTAGTACAGATGCAGAGCCTGTTAATATCTAATTTATAAATGTGGTCACAAAACATTTACGGATATTTTGTTACGTATCCTACGGTTTAAGAAATGATACAATATTTTACTGAAAAAGTTTCTTAACTGGGAGAAATCTTTTAGATCTTTCAAGTGGCGCTGTACAAATAAATAGGAATAACAAACACGGACCACGTTCGTAAAGTTTTCCACCAGAACCACCTTCAACTGGCTGCAGTTCGGCACCTATGGCGTATATATGCTTTAGGTAGGTACCATAATAATTACCTAATAAAAAAAATAGTTTTTTGATACCTACTTAAACATTTTCACCCTTCGAAAAGTAACTTATAAATTGGCCAATGCATTGTCTAGGTGTGAGATTGTTAAGGATCAACCAATCGTAATCTAGGGTCTGTAGCTATCTTACCGCCTTTAATGTGGTGGTCTCTTGAATTGTCCTTTGTTGGCTTAGAGAAGTTTAAATGATCACAATTATCTGTATGAATTGTAGTGACATACAAAGTCATTAAGTAATCCCAGATGACTGTTAGCGGAGCTTCGAGAAAAACTATGAGAAACGATACGGTGCGGCGGCGCCACAAATCCTATACCTAGGCGTCCAGACAATCTGTATTCCTGACATAAATTATGTATTTATTAGACTTATTATTTTTTTCATTTATGTTCCCTCATTCAGCTCATTTTTATTTAATTTAATTTTTTCCCACAGCTTGTTTATTTATAATTACATAGGGTAAAACCGGGATAGATGCCGCAGTGGGATAGATGCCTCATTCTTAAAAAATCTAACTTCCCAAACTCGCAACTAAGAATTAATAGTACAAGTAGGAGCCGCAATCACCCTGCACCTCAATTGTCCTCGGACTGTCGTATGGTGAGGATGCGTTTCGCTCGTATATCTAATCATCTCCGCGGCGAACTTCACAAACACGTCAAAGATTTAAAAGTTAGTATTTGCTGTTGTATAACTTTATAAGTAGTTATAAATTTCATTAAATTTTTTATTCCATCAATGTACTGGTTCATTAAGTGTTCATCTGGGTGTTAATAGTAGCTCTTTTGTTTTTAATTTATTTAAAAAATATTTGGGCATCTATCCCTATCGTAAAGGATAGTTGCCCTGATTTTTCGAGGTATAGGTGCCCCAAGGGGCACCTATCCGATTGGATTCAGTGTGTCAAAGCTGGCTACATGAAACCTGTACACTTTTCAGAAATTATTGCTCAAGATGTGGAAAACTGAACGCATTGTCCGGATCAACCTCATTTGAGTAGTATTAAGAGATGATCTCTATATTATGTTGTTTTAATTTTTTTTAAAGTTCGATTATGCATGTTAACACTTAATAATAATATTTTATAATAACAATTAAGAATTAATACTTTTGTTGAACAAAGACTTTTAATTTTTTTTTATGTTTTTTGTGTCATAATATTACAATTACCTTATAACGATAACAAATAAAAGATAAAAAAAAATAAAAAACGTTTTTCATAATACGACCCATGTCTTTTGGAGACGATTGCTGTTTCAAGAGTAGAACGACCTCATATTTGGTGGGATTTTTCGTTTACACATTATAAAAGGCATCTATCCTGCACTGCAGGCATCTATCCTTCTTAGTATTTTCATGGTGGGGCAACTATCCATACAGGTAGGCAACTATCCTCAAAAAAAGGGTTCCACAAAAAGCTAAATTCTGCAAAATTTGTAATTGATAGGTGAATAAAAAATAACTGTGATTCAACATAAATGATTAAGCTAACTACATTCATAGAAATTATTCATATAAAATTAATATTTTTTAAATAAGGAGGCTATTTCAAAAAGTGGTGCATCTATCCCGGTTTTACCCTATATTCAGATAACTTAGATAATATGTATAATTCTTCTCGAACAAAAACAAATAGGTAAGTATAGGGAGTCTAATAATGATTAAGCAATGCCGTATTAAATACTAAAACCGTATTAAAACTTTGATTGATTAATGAAGATTTCTACTGTTCGTTAATGCAATACTCAATAGGTACGTCATCATCATCATTTCAGGCGAAAGACGTCCTCTTCCGGACATATGCCTACCCCAAGCACCGCCACTTCGACCGGTTTTGTTGTGCTTTTCGCATCCAACTGGTTCCTGCGGCCTTCACAAGGTCGTCGGTCCACCTTGTGGAAGGCCTTCCAACGCTACGTCTTCGGTACATGGTCGCCACTCCAAAACCTTTCGGCCCCATCGGCCATCTGTTCTGCGAGCAAGTGCCCTGCCCACTGCCACTTAAGTTTGGCAATTCTTCGGGCTATGTCGGTTACCTTGGTTCTCCTGCGGATCTCTTCATTATACAAAACGTACCTACCTACTCGTAACTAGTAGGTAACGGTACCAACAAAATAATGCAACTGTATTAGTAATTAAGTATGTATTTTTCATGTGACGTTTTCTTTGTCTCAAATAACAAATCAATCGTTTCATATTACATAGTTCCCACAAACACTAAATAAATATAAAAATCTCCTTCAAATTATTCAAACGTTTTTATCAGCTTCCTATTGATACATAAACATGCCGTGGGAACCAAATCTTGTTTGTCATATAGGCACATTTCTTATGCGCAAAACAAATAAAAAAAACTTAGATTAGTCATGAAAATCAAGCCTGAAGGAATGACGTAATGATGAATGTCCTTAGTTCGTGACGCAGGGGGAAGGAAGGCGCGTATACGCGTAGTCGGGCAAACAAATGACGATAGCGATCCAGGCAGACACGACCGCCGAGCGCTGAATGCGCACGACCCGCCTAACTCAAATAGTGACGTAGCACGAACATTTCATGTCTACTAATTACGCGCATTGTACTAATCAGCTAATGGCTGTCATTTACTTAAATTAAGTTCAATATGAGACGCTAAATGATAGTTATTTATATTAAATTGATGTCTCAGTTGGATAGATGATTGAATGGAGTCTTCGTATAAAAACATTGTGTGATTGTGACGCACTAAGCAAAAATTTGAAGGTGATGATGCGCCGAGTTGTTAAAGTGAATGCGCCGCAATGGTAGACCGCGAAATTCAAATTTTCAGTGTCAGGTTGTATCTTGATCAAAATATGATTCGCGACTATAATAGATAAGTATAATTACAGAATTATAGTCATTAAAAACATTAAAATATATTTTTAAGTTAGATTTGTACCATAAGCACTTTTCCATAAGAGATTTGTTCTTATGGTACAAATATAACTTAGAAAGATGTATTAATGATTCTAATGATTATAATTCTGTTAATACGTACCTGTTATAGTCGCGAATCATATTTTGATCAAGATACAACCTGACATTGCAAAAAAACCTAAGAAAAATTGAATTTCGCGGGCTGCAACTGCGCATTCATCTTAAGTTATACCTATGCGAGTATAATCTCTACTCACGTTACGTTGGCAACTGTTCAACAAAAAACTACGATGAATATAGACCCTAATATAATAGTATGTATTAAAACAGACCAATGATCTTCACTAATGATTAGAACAATGAAAGTTGAGAAAGTTGCGGAAGAGTGCAAATGCGCTAGACCTCGGAGCTCGGCATTAATCGTGTTAGTAGGCACATACTGGGTGTGTAACGTTATATAAATAAAGATTATCGAAATATATTAATGAAATGATATGATATTTATTTATGTAATTATTTTTTTTTTGTTTATAAACAAGGTGATAAATTCTTGTAGGTGTTTAATTTATTGTACACAAAAACGACAGACCTTTGAATAAAGCCAAAAGTGTTGACTTGCATTTTAAAATGTGATGTGATTTGCCTCTACGATCATTACATAGAAAAATCTTTAAAACAGGAATGCGGCTGACTTGGTCGTTGATGTAGAGCATACTTATTAAACAACGGAAATGTTAACTAAACAGAGTTAATATTTAACTAAGATACGGACGAACTGAGATAATAATCCTGAGACAATTAATCTTGTTGTAGAAACTTTACTATAGTACGCTCGAACTGAACAGTAGAGTAACTTTCTCTTAATAATACTGATGGGCAGACATTTTGTATTAAAGGAATTCAATGACGTTTATCTTTAACGGCTATTAAGTCCTTATGTCATAAGTGAAACAATTATTGATATCTACTTCAACATGAAGTGAGTGTCATACCAAGTTAGGTAAGTGATTTACACAACAGGTTATTAAAAAAGTTATAATTTTAAGTCGCAAAAATCCTTATATGAACCTGTAAGACAATTTTTATTGCATTGCGCAGATGTTAAGCAGATAATATGTTTAAACAAAAATATTATTGTGCGTCATGAAAAATCAAAGACTATAGGTATGCTTTGTGAAACATACAGGTGTAAGTACACTGAAAATAGTAGATTTTACAACAAGTGCACAAAACAAACCATTTTTATTCGAGACTTTTAGCAGCCCGAGCCGAAGGCGAGGGCTGATAGTAATGTCGAGGATAAAAATAGTTTTGTGGACGAGTTATAAACTCTGCTTTTCACTTCGATTGCGAGGAAATAAAACAGTAGGATTTTTCTTATCTCCAATTTACAAAATTATCGTAAACTTTGAGATATTTTTCCCGAGACTTTGGCGGTAATATCTGTTGCACAACTCTCTGCGCATTCATTTCCATAAGCGTATTAGGAGAGACTGTTAAATCCTCTTCTTCACTGGACATTTTTAACAATTTTAGCAAATTAAAGAAATTAATAAATGCACGAAAAAAGAACAAGAGCTGTTTCCCGCCGCTTTATTTTTTTTAAATTCTACGACATTGATATTAGGCTGCAGACCTATACAGCCTACTATTAAATTAATTTTGTAATAATAATTTTCTTAAATCAACTAACCTACCGTACTTGAATTAAAAAAATTAATATCTATTATATCTTAAAAAACACATAAGGCAAATAAATTAAAGTAAATATTATATAATAACAAATTCTATCTATGAACTTCTTATTGCATTTGGCTGTATGGCTCATTTTCTTTGCCTTAATATAATACATTTATGAGTAGATACGTTAATGCCCTTGTGCACAAAATTCGATTTTGTGCAGCCTATACCCTGCACAAAGAAGCACTTTCAGAGCATGAGAAGTGAAAAAATAATTTCTTACTACAGCACATTAAAGCTGTTTCATTAAGACGTGCTGACTTAATACAGTAAGAAGAAATGTTTGTAAAACAGTAAAAGACAAAACAGTAACTTTTAATGATTGAACATACTATTTACTAAAAAAAAAGAAAAACCCCCATTACTGTAATGTAAGTAAATTTCAATGGTTTGAACAATATCACCAAATAAATAAAACAGTTCATTTTGTGACCTTAAGGTCACAAAATGTTACCGTCATGACAGTAATCTTTAAAGATTACTGTCATGACGGTAACATTTTGCCTGAAGCTTTAACTGTTTTCGGATCAGTAAAAAATACTGTTTTGAACGTTAGGCTCATATGGAACTGTTTAAAGCAGTTCAGATTAATGTATTTTTCATTTTTATTTACTGCTTGTTTATTTCAGTGTATTTATTTACAAGTTTGTCTGCATCAACCTGCGAGTAGGTAGGTACATAGGTAGATAGGTGAGTACAAGAAAATACTGATAAAGGTGACACAGCATTCGTCGGGGTTGTAATATCATAAACTAGCTTCCGCCCGCGGCTTCGCCTGCGAAGTATGTCGATAAAAACTATCCTGTCTTCCCCGGGATGAAATCTATCTCTCTGCCAAATTTTATCGAGATCCGTTCAGTGGTTTAGGCGTGAAAAGGTAACATACAAACAGACAGACAGTTACTTTCGATCTTATAATATTAGTAGCGATTATGCACGCTATGGCAGCGTGGGCGCCATTATTAAAATTGTATTGAAATCGATACGAATATTTGATCAAAATGCTATTAATAGAGCATCAAGATCAAACCGCATCTCTGATTGTTATCAAAAAATTTAAATACAACGAATGAATCTATTGCAATCTAAAAGCCACGATGTAAGATGATGATACAGTTCTAAAAGTCAATAGCCTGAACGTAAACAGTTTTGTTTTGCCAAGATATATTTCCCAGTGTCGGCTATGTCGTTGCAAGTCAATCTTTAATATCAATAATACTACATTGGCATTTCCAGACTGAAACATTACACTGCGTTTTCGTAAACATTTGCAACACACACACAACAACACACATTTGCAACACTACAATTTGATCGCCTTAATACTTTGAGAACAAATTAATTACAATTTTACACAATGTTAGAAATGATGCTTAGCTTGACGTATACAATGAGGAATTTTTCATGATATTTTATGGTATTTCCATGTCACTCATTAATGTCAGAAATGTTTACCTAAGTCCGGGTCAACAGGTTAGATTTACCGCGTGTTGTCAAATATTTTGGAACGCAATTCTTCGGTCATCTGTCTATCAGTGTGTTTAGGCTTGATTCGGAAATTCCTGACAAATAGTTCGAAAAATACAACCAGTCGGTAAAAACAACAACTGAAAGAACAGTGAACTATGTTCTGAGAAGTCAGACTTATTTAAAATAATACGGGTTCTTATCCGTATTATTTTAAATAAGTCTGACTTCCACATAGCTGCGAAATGCCGACCAAGTTGTCCTCCCAGAGGTCAGGTCAGGGTCGCGCCATTAAAGTTATTGCTAGTTACTGCGCTGTTCCACTGCACTGCACTTAGGGTTCACACACATTCGAGAAAAAGCACCGAAAACGTACGTATTTTATTTAAAAAAATTCTGACCGCGAAATTGTGCACCTCAGGCATCCGACCGACGATACATTTTGGTGATCTAACAACGGTTTTAATTTAGTACACAATTGTTTTAAGCGGATATTCTTCTAATTACAACTTAAACTTATTCCTGTTATTGCATCCCTAGATGCAGTAAAGTGCACTCCTGAGCCAGACGGCGGCCCGTGGAATTAATGCGCTCTAACGCAAGTCTCGAGGTCGTGCGTTTACATAGATCTCATACTGCACTCTTTGTTACTTTAAAAAGAATACATTACTGTAGTTGTTATTGACCGTGGCTGCACCATGCCACATAACATGAATACATTGAAAAAGTTGTATAATGAACTCCATCTTAAGGGGCTTACAGGACCTAAACACAAAAAAAACGTATGTTTTAGAAACAATAAAAGTATATGATCGAGTACAGGAAGCAAATTTAGAAAAACATGTGATATTTTTCAGGATTTAAGCTAGGTAGATAGTGTGATGAAAACATAAGACACCTAATTTGATACGATATAAAAAAATCATGAAGATACCTTTGAAAACTTTCTTTTTACAATAAAGACCATACTAATATACATACAATCATTCTGATTTTTTGTCAGATTATTCTACAAACGACATACTAAATAAAATACTAGTGTTTTAATTTTTTAGTCCAAACAATAGGTTTTTTGTAATTAAATAATTGCTTCATATTTTGCAATAAATTACCAGGGTTGTGTCATCGCTATTCTCTTTCTTTTCTATGCAGTCCGACAGTGACCGCGCTAGGTCATGTAAGCCCCCTTAATAACAAAGATTATTTTTATTACTTTATCGGTGCGTAAGCACCTAAATGTGTCTGCTTGAACATTTTAGCCAGCTAAAGAGCGCTAAATTATACCCATAGCAATGAAATTACTTTCTTTCCTTAAATGCAATTTCACTTGCTTAATTATAACGAACGTTAGCAGATAATACGACTTTAAAAGCTGACTTAAAACGGTTCAAATTTAGGACGAGTTGAGTCACATTACTTTTACTGACAAACACTGTAGGAACAGATTACAACTCACAATGGGAAACAAGCCTAAATCTCGAACTATATACCAACAAACAATATCATAGACCAACTGGATTTTATTTTCCAATTTCCATCTTGCCCGACCAACAGTAAAAAGAAATACGATTTGTGCATAATCTGTTACCAAAATTAGGCGTAGCACGGCGTAGCCCCGAGCGTAGCGACGTAGACCCGTAATTTATTAGAAACTTTCAAACTGGTTAATGAGTATTTTCTGTAGTCATAATATTTCATTATGTATCTACCAAATAATGTTATTTTTTCGTAGTTGTTTAGTGTATTATTCATTTTATTCATTTTGGCGTAGAGGACCTGGAGGAGTATAAAATTTTAACTTTTGTGGAGTCTACGAACAGTATTGGAAATGTTTCTTTGTAATGTTATTTTTATACGCAAATAATATCATAAGACAAAATACTTCGCAGTTACAGTTGTTTTCTATGTCATGACCTTAGACAATTAACTGGCACGCGGCAGTTATAACTTATAACACGCTGTCAAAAGATCAAAAGAAATCTGACATTCTTGATATTTTTAGACAATACTCATATTTTTGTGAGGGCGTGGTTCAAGGAATGCGATCTTTTGCTCATATTATTATGTTACTAATTTATTACGAAAAATACAACGTAAAGAAAAAAAGAGTGTAAAACATACAAATGAGGTATTTACCTACTCTTTTATAAGATGACCGAGTTAATTGAAATAAATTATCGTAAAAATAAGTAGATACAGATACCTACAACTATTGATAAGTATAAATAATTTATTTTTTAAAAGTCATTAGTGTTTACAAATCGTGTTAATTTTTGTGAAACAAGTTCCAAAAACAAAACAAGTTCCAACAAAAATATTTCTTCTTGTTTGAAATCATCTTGTCCATGACAAGATGATTTTAAACAAGAAGAAATATTTTTTCTCAAGAGTTAATTAAGAGGAAATGCGGTCGGAGAGACTTTTGAAAAAGCCTAAGTAAAAAGTTCTAGGTTTGGCTCTCGCGTATTTCCTCCTCCAATATTGTTCCTCTTACAATATTATACCAATTTAAAAGATATTTTATAAACTGAATAAGAAGGATAAATACTGTGTCCCTGTTTTTCTATTTTCATTAATAGTTGTCCAATTTGTATGCTAGGCCTCTGTTAACAGCGGTTTAAATCAGCATTTTAGATAAAGCAATGATTTATTATTCTTTAAAAAATCATTGCTTTACGGTCATTAATCAGAAAGAAAACACGCGAGAGCTTTTTTATGGAGGAACGACCACCCGCATTTCCTCTTAAACTCCCTACGGACCACTTCTGTGTTCGATTAGGTCACGCTCACGGATGTGCTATTTTCGTGTTAATAACATATACCTTTCGTAATAAATTAATAAGTATTGAAAAGGTCTCTTCGTCGACGATAACCAGTAGGTATAAGCTCACTTCTGATTGTACGAAAAATCTATACAATGCCAGGTTAGCTAATACTGGAAATGTATAGCTTGTTGTGTAGCCGTGTGTACCATATTTTTTGTCTCCCTAATTAGGTATTTTACCATTCGTACATTTCATGCATCGTAATATTCGTTAATTGCAAAGGTTACTTATATCTGAGAATCCCAAACGTCATTTAAAGTGGTAATGCTTATTTAGTAAATCAGTACCTAAAAATTATTATTTCCATGAAATCGAAGAACCAATAACACCTACTTCTGTTTTGTAACATCTGCTTATCATTGACGTAAGGAACAGATTACTCAATCATGCTGGTTAGCTATCAAATTACATCTGAACAAATTGCCAATATTCGTGGCAATACATTACCCGCCTACGCGTTTCTAAAGGCTCCTTCAAACAGGCGCGACACGCGATAAAATCGCGCGCGACACAAAGGCACCGCAAGTCGCGCAACGAGCGGTGCCTTTGTGTCACGCGCGATTCGCGTCGCGCGTCGCGCCTGTTTGTAGGAGCCTTAACTCGTTCCAGTTCACAATGTTTCTAAAAAATGGAAAAGATCTGGCTTGCTTTGCAAAATGAATTATGTACAGTCATATTTTGTGCTCCAACAAGCTGTTATTACAGTTATTTAAATGTTTTAACTCCGCATTGTTTTCTAAAAATAAAACGAAACCGGTTTTAATCTAATTATGGTTCACGTGTGATGTCATGTACACTACAAAATATTATCACCGTATACTTAAGTCTGGCTTTATTATCACCAAAAAACAAAAGAAAGGTACATACCTACGGTCAGTCAAGAAAGTAATCAATCAATTGCCTAGTAAAAGAAAATATCGCTAAGTAGGACTGTTTGTTGAAACTCGAAAATCGCCTTTATTGTTGTGACATAAAAACATTTTTCTTTCTTATTTAGCGCTGTAAACCACTTTTGGCTTACTATACAACAGAATATAGAAATGCTAGTCGTACATCGTACACGCGTACTCACAGCCTCCTGCCGGCGCGGCGCGCGGCGGCCGCGGCGTACTTTTCCAATGTTTGCGGCCACTGGTCGTGGCGTAAGTACGCGTTATGTCCAAATCAAATATGTTTAACAGTAGCTAATAGAACATTAGTTTGCTCTAGCTTAGACACGCTCAATACAGTTTCATCATTGAAAACGACAATAATATTGAAATAAGTTAATATTTAAGCAACACATTTGCCGTAGCAAAGGAATGTGCTCCATATTGTAATATCAATTACTGGGATGGTTATTAGTTTTTCTATGACGGGCTATTAATAACTTAGTGCTTCCATAAATAAAATCATCAGCTGAACAGGTTTATTTATAAATCTTCAAGTTGTGATTTTGTTGAAAGTAGCTCATTGTAGAGCGTTAACCTTTATGAAATCGTTGTGTTTAATGGATTCCAAACGCGGCTTCACGCGCACATGCTAAAACTTCTATCATGTCTAGTTCAGTGTCCTTCAATGTGTTAAGATATACAGCGTGGCGCTACAATGGTGACATTAATTTAACACACGTGTAGGGCTAGTGCCCTTTAATCATATTAATTTTAGTAGGTTAAAATAACTAGTAAATTGAAAAAAAAAATTTTTCAAACAAACTAAATGATAAAAATGTAACTAAAATTGGGATCACCCTTGCAAAAAATCATTCATGAAATTACTTACCTACGTTACGCTGGCTTACGTTAACTCGGAGCGGCAACGCGTCGCTTCACGCGCTGCCACTTTTCGCGCTTTAATATCGTTTGGACGGTACTGTGATGAACTTGAAAATGCCTAGCGCTCTGGCGGAGGCTAGTTTTGGGTTGGTTTTGGAAATATTGTAGCACATTTTCAGTTAACTGGATTGGGTTTTGTCGTGTAGGTGGTCGATCAGGGCGTTGAGACCTAGGATCCAGTGGCCGGTTTTCGCGGATGCGCTGAAGAGCTCCTACAATAGTGCGAGGATTAGTAGGGCATTGTCTTGAACCGCCATATCTCTCGCGATATGTCCTTATAGCAAGAGCGGCATTTTCACGACATTCTCCGTAAATTAGGATCATGTCCGCATATTCAGCTGCTGTGTAGTTCGGATGTGTATTTGCCATCACGATCACAAGTTTACACAAGCACTAATAACACAAATAAAAGCGCCCGTATCGCAAGAGATGTCAACGTACCTACTAAATTAGAAAACAAAACAAAGCGTCTTTATCGCAGTACCATAATCTAATTACTCATTAGTTCATTACACAAAAATAAATAAATAAAACAATAGGTAAGCGTCTTTTTCGCGGAAACATTCACAAAATTAGTCGACGTAATTATGTGCACTACTGTGAAGAAGTGTGTCAAGGGCACGAGTTAGGCTAGCACTAGAAATGCAAAAAAAAGAATTGGATTTCGCTGCGACGCGACGGGGCGGGGGGGGGGGGGGGCACGTGTCGCCTGCGCCGCCCGCTCGCCGACAAAGGGATATCACGTTACTTTAAAGTATTGTTTATTTATTTTAATTTCATTGATGCGATGTTATGATCCGTGACCCGGCAAATGACCGCTACGCGACAGTTCTTTAAGTACAGGTTGCTCCAAAATGCTATTTTAGAAAACTTTAAATAAATCCGCAAATAATAACGTTTAATGGAAACATAATTTCTTCATGAAACGAAAATGTGAAAACGTATATGTGTGTTAAATTAATGTCACCATTGTACCGCCACGCTGTATAATTTATTTTTAGTCGTGTAGGTATTTCAATATATGTATCTTAATTACCACGCAAAGACTGATATAACACACGGCATGCAAGCTACTTGCATACTTTTGTGCAATTTACAGGCATGGTATTCCGGGCTTAAGATACCACAGTTTCACTCAGACCTAAGTTAAAAATTACTCACTTGCCAAAGTAACGATAATGAATTGGGAGAAAGCCATAATTTTCATTGTAAATTCATGAATCATTAGAAACTTTATGAAATATTGCCAAATGAAGTTCTATTTATATTCTAAACTCTTTGAAAATAAAATATTTATAGCAAACGATTGTTCTCAAGTCTCGTGTTCCCTTATCCTAATCGAGTGTTAATAATTATAATTATCGTAAAGAGCACACAATACTCTCTTTGTCCAGTCATGTCACGTGACGACCAGCGCCATTTATCGCCCTTCCTGTGGTATTGCACACGTTTTATACGCAATAACTATTTAAACATCCTGTATAGTTTTTGTTTTTCTCTGGGCGCCATTTCAATAAAGTAGATAAAGTTTGTTCGTGACGCTATTCGGTACGCTTTTGTTTTCGATTGATATCTCAAAGTATTCGCTGACTCATTTCAAGTTCTAGTTTTAACGAATAAATAAAATACTGTATGCAAATGTAGAATGAATTTCATTCAAGTAATGACACATGTTACGGTTACTAACGTCAGTAAGTAGTGTTATTGTCGATGAATATTTTACTTAATGAATGTACTTAATGTTACTGAACGGCTCGCGTGGAGGCGGTGCCGAAATTAACCAGATGACGCAGGATGGTGTTTCGTTCTGCGCAGGTGTCGCTGTTGGTACAGCTGCTCGGACATAACTTGCTTATATATACATACTAGTAAATAAAAAATATTTATGTAAGCCATCATCACTTGCATTAGAAACTTTTTGGTCTAACCAAGATGAAGATTTCAGTTGTAGAGCAAATGCTACAAAATTGCAGACTGACTAAAACAATTGTTCAAATAAAATCTTCGTCGTCGTAGGTAAATAATAGGTAACTAGGTAAAGTTTTAATTAACTATTACAATTACTTTCATGATGTAATTACTTAAATATTGCATTAACACATCATACATAAACATAAGGAAGTAATGAGAATAGCGCTTTCTGTTTTTAATTTGTAAGTACATATCTATAATAATTTATGTAACTAATTTGTAGGTAAGTGTTTTGCCGACGTGTGAAAGATGGTATTTCGGCACTGCACTTACTGATAATTTAAACACCTGTGTAGCTTACAAGCCCTTTCTAAGTGAATATTCTACTTACGTATACAAATGTACGTGTCAATGCTAAGTAAATCTTTCGTAATTTTATGAACAGACACAAACAGATGTCCCAAAAGTTTCACAATAGGCCGTTAGCTATAGGAAATGGTCGTGCTGGCTTGTCGGCATGCCTTATGGACCGTATGGTATGGTCCATAGCCAAATAACTACCATAACCATATCCTATGTTCGAGTATATTTTACGCTCTCTGACTCGTAGTAGTAGCATAATTGTTGCTTTTAAAATCGTATTGTGTTAAAAGTTCATACAACTGTAATATTGTGTTATGACGTTCAGCCTTGATGCTTATAAGGGTTACAAAAGGTCGTGACTGTATGGTCGCACCTGCTCTTATTGTGTCTCCGGTTGCAAAGTTAAACAAACATCATGAATGCAAAGTAATGGCGTCATTGTAGATTGCTTTAGAAGTCTCAGAGAAGTGATAGAGTTTGGCTATGTCAGCATTCCAATTTAAAGCTAATATTTCTAACACCAGATATTTTATTTTATTATTAGTTAGAAAGTTTAAGGTATCGTTTCTGGAAAGAAAATATTAATAAAAGCTAGCTATTAAAAATGAATCGTTATTTTAAATTAATCGTGCTCACTACCTTACCATGCCTCATCCATAGGCCATAAAATCCAACGACAGAATCCGTCATGGAAATCCTATGGCACATGGCACTAGAATTAATGTAAGAATCCACCGATCGATTCCAAATGATAATAATGAATAATAAATAATAAAAAATAATAAAATAATAATATAAAAATAATAACATAATAATAAAAAATAAAGTAATAGTATAGTAGCAGCAGTAGAAAGTAGAGTAGAGAGAGAGTAGTAGTAGTAGTAGGTATAGTATATATAGTAATATAATAATATATAACGATGTCTGGTGGCAAATTGAGCAGTTTCTTTGCACAAAACGTTGGACAATACTCAGTCAATTCGGGGTCAAATGTTAATAATATCGGCAAGCGGAAATCTGTTCTCGCGAATACAAAATAACAGACCAAGTGTGATCTGGCGGAAGATAAGCTCGCCATGGCTTGAGGATAAATGAGGCCTACTAACAGGGCCAAGGCAGTCAGTACTACGGTGGAAACTAGCTTTAAATGTGTACCTTGGTGCTACTATAGAAAATCTTCGTTTGTTTTTGACACTTACTTACGTATCTTTACTATCTCGGAATGTAGCGATTACAGTAGCAAAGATGCATTTTGGTTTTAAAAATGGAATTATGGTTTTAATAGAAACTGTTTCTCTTATTTTCACTTTCAATAAAATAAGAACTAAATGATGCTAAATAAAAAGTAAATAATACATGTTTGGTTCGATTAAAACCCAAAGTGTCATCTGTGAATCTGTGATACCCCCTTTTTTCGCCCTTGGGGAGGACGAGATGTCCATCATTTTTATTTTTGCTGAAGTCCTTAGGTTAAGACTACGACCTCTGCTAAAAATCAAGAGGAGAAGACTTTTTTTTTTTTTGGCTTGGTTTAAATCTACGTTGATGAAGTCTCTAAGTTATTAGTGTTGGCTTTTAAGATTGCCCGAGTATTAAGCAATTTCTTAGCATTAAGTTAAGAAGTCAAAGATGGGCGAATCTTCCACAAACAAATTTATGTCAATTATAAAATATGAATATTCATTAGAATTTTTGGTGTTTGTGTATCTAGTAGACATGTCAAAACTGTTATAACAAAAGCGTTTCTTATAGTAGACACTATAAGAAACGCTTTTGTAAACTTTTAGATATTCATGTCGTTCTAGTTACAGACAGGGCGGTGTATATGAAATTACTTTGTTCAATTGAGATTTTTTTATATATCTACTAACACAATGAAAACAGCGAGCTAAGTAGATATACCTATGAGAAAAAGTTCACTTAAGTAGTTAAGTTTGAATATTTTGGACACTTGGACAGGTTTTGGAAAATTCTCTACAGCTCTAAGTACACAGTAGCCACTGTAGGTAACTTTGGGTTGAACAACTTACCTACATTTAATTTTTATTTATCTGATACTAACTTGTAAACGGAGTTCGCTTTACTGAATTTTGGACCTAACAAAATTTAAATAAAAAGAAGAGGAATTATTCGCAATATTAGTAGGTATATAAGAAGTTTATTGTAAAAAATTAAATAATGTTTTGTCTGTAGATAAAAAATTGTACGCAGCGGTTTGTAATCAATAAAAAAGGATGCATGATTGGTGCCAAACAATATGCTGTAGAGGAAGTATTTAATTTTAAGTGCGTTATGATGACTCATACAGCTGTCGATGTCTGTCACTTGCCGTGCGTCAAATGTTAAGCAAACGACCAGAGGACAAAACAAAACACTCGCGGTGTACAACGAGCATAACTGCCTTCCCTTTTTTATTGCAACAATATCTGTAAAAAGCTTTTGAAGTGTTTATTATTTTAAATAGCGATCCGCCCCTGCTTTGCACGGTTTTTACGACTTGACAAAACATCGAGATTTCTTTAAATTTCTTTTAATTTTCTTTCTTTCTTTCTTTTTAGCAAGCGAAACTCCGGAGACGTGATAGGTATCGACAGTCTACACACAAAACCCGCCGACGCAGCCCGGCTTGATGTTGGTAGCTTTATTTCAAAAGAATCATGTCGGCGACTTGTACCCGCGCGCGTCGGCGGGTCATTATGTCTGCGGGTGCGCAGGTTTGGTGTGAATAAAATTCATTTGATGTTTCTTTTTCGGAATCAACGACTGCTGGTAGTTTTGTTACTTTGAAGTATGAGTTGAGAAAATCTGTTTTCTTTTGTTTTATCGTGTTGAGATGCCGATCACGTCTGTGAAGTTTACACAAAAAACTGTTTTTTTTAAACTGATACTTTAGGAGCCTACACTAACTGCACATACATACACAAACCATAATAACATATAAACACACACA
Organism: Luperina testacea; assembly: GCA_927399505.1. NCBI lineage: Eukaryota > Metazoa > Arthropoda > Insecta > Lepidoptera > Noctuidae > Luperina > Luperina testacea. The sequence goes on from OV656758.1 coordinate 13,355,916, forward strand.
CAATAAAAATTCCGTAATAAATAGTCTACATGATGTTGAAAACCGTATCAAAATCTGTAGCGTAGTTTAGAAGCACAACGTGGTCACACAGACAGAGACGAAAAGATGAGTACGCCAATTATGTCTTACATTTGCGAACATAATTAAATAAACACTTTTTTTTTAGCTTCATGGGTTATACTTAGGTGAAATTGACAATTGACAGTTTTTGTATGAAAAAACTGTCAAAATTTCGAAATTATTCCTCGAATAAAGTTATCAGATGATTGAAAAAATAGCCCTAAGTTTGATGATGATTAAAAAAATATCTCTAATTTCTAATTAAAATTTGTTGACTTTGCCAATTTTATTTGTAAGTAATAATGAAATTGTGTGTTGTGTTTTGTCTTATTTTTGTTTATTTTTCTTATATTTTATTTTTATTTAATGTACCTATGATCCAACTGTTGGTTGAAATAAAGAAATTGAATTAACAAATCAACAAAATTGTTGAGTGTGGAGATGTTTTGGGTCAAAACGTTTATTTAGTTATGGTAAAATAAATTGTATACTATGTTTTGTAACTATACGATGGATACAATGTTATGGAACAAAGGTTGTTGACAATAGCATGGTTCCTTGTTCGTGTAGTAGGTGCCTTTTTACAATAAAAACCATACTAATACACATACAATCATTATGAGTTTTTGTCAGATTATTGTGTGTAATGTTTAAATTTTAAAATTAAAATTATTGACGACTGAAAGAGAGAAACGGGTGTGTAACTGTTCATCTGATATTCGTTTATTAGTAAGGCGGTTAATATAAGAAGTCTCAACCTGCGTAATACTTTAAAGTAGGTAAATAGTACTTCTTTGTAAAACACCGCAATACTAACGAACACCATGAGTAATACCAATTAATAGAGGCTATGAGGCGGTCAGACCAGTCTCCTCATAACTATTTACGCACGGGGACAATACTACCTACGAGAATAATGACTTATGTTAGTCATATACTTGAGGTATCAAAGATCCTCTTACAGCTTCGGTTTATGACTCCTGCGTACTAGAGTAAATAATTACTGTTATGTATGGAATGCAGCACTAAGGTATAGGTCTGCCAGGGTCGCGGGTTGTTCGAAAGAGCTACTGTGGCCCTTGGCACAGGCAACTGAACGAACACGGGTGGGTTTTATTCAGTATAAATGCCCTCCCGTTTCGACCAGAGCAGGAGAAGTCATTTGATAAGTGCCCACCCAAAAAAAAGTTAAGTATAGGTAGGATGGTTCCCTTCAATGTATATTTCACGTACTTAGGTATTGGTGTGGCTTGTGAGTGCCTCTTCACTGGTTATAGAAAACGTTTCAGGAGCAAAACTGGTAACAATAACACGACGTTTTGTATTTTGAATTTTGCACAAGTCAAAACGGTGAAGGAAAACATCTTGAGGAAACCGGCATGTCCTAGAAGCAAAAATTCGAAGACATGTGACATAATCTACCAGCCCGCACGGGCCCGTGTGGTTGATTACAGCCCACACACACCCTTTTGCAGAGAGGAGGCCTGTATCCTGTATCCCACGCAATAATATTTTCTACTCAAGTTCCTTGTTTTAAATCAAGATAGAAACAGTGTCAGAAATAGCGAATTTAAAAATCATCTTTTCTAGTTTAATAGCTCAATTTTCTCGTTTTTATACACCTTTAATTTTCTCGTTTTTATACACCTTTTAAAATAAAATATCATGCATCCATAAGAATTAATTACTGACTCATCAATCACGTAAGCAAATAAAAATAGAAACTTGTGTTCCTCAGTACCTATCGTAAGAGATCATTAAGTGTTACATCAAGAGCATAACCAGAGCATAAGCAGAGCATAACCAGAAGCATAGACTAGTTTAATCACAGACGATTAGGATGAAAGAGTTCGTCATGTGTTGTTTATTACTTAATGAAAGCAGAACTCCTTTCAGTAAAGTTAACAATTAGGTATACGGGGAAAACATGGTGACAAATAAGAAGATTACTATGACAATATCGTTTGCTCATCTCCATACGTAAATACTGACAATCTCTCTTATTATGTAATTTAGGTTTTCACGTTGAAGTTGAAGGAATCTTTAAAACTACGGGACTGATTTATATTGTTTTTCTGAGGCAAAGGTTTTAAGCCATCAGGGGAACCCCCGTGATCAAACATACACACTAGAGCAGGCAAGAAGTGTCAAGCGATTTTGAACCATGTGCGTTGGTTGCGATCCTCATTTATTTTAAATACGATCTAAAGGCCGTCTCCCGTAATTAAAAACGTACAACATCTAGTCGCAATCTCATCTCAGCGACAACCAATGTCAAAAACTTGTCAAAAATGTAGGGAAATTAGAAGTACATATTTTTGACAGACTGTGAACGTTCTTTAAATAACGAGAACTGCCCCTCTGTTTTCCTTTCTCGATTTTAACTCCGTTTTACAAATATCCTAAAGATTGATATAGGTAAAATATTTAGGTAAATTAACATTTAAAACCTACCATGCAAATTACCATGAAAATGTACAGCCATGAGAGCGACATGCGCTTTTGATAGGCAATTGGTTTTCCTTATTACTGGACAAAGAAACCATGTGGGCCAAAACGTAAAGCAACTTAATATGAAAAGAAGCAGTTGCACGTCAAATAAATCAAAATTCAGGGTACATAGCGGAAGGGGGAAACTGCGAATATCCTGACATCCTTGTAACATTATCCTTACAAGTATCCTGTTGAATAGGTCAAATAAATATAAATGTGCTAACTTTACCTTCAGGCTCAGTGTTCGTCTGTTTTTCCAGGAGTGACTTGATAGTCTTGCCGGCAGACTAAGATATTATAATATTAGTTGAAAGTTCACAATAACGAGTATGGCTAAATTACTTGTAAATAGATGCAAGCTAAACAAGTGACATTTATAAACACCTTATCGACTTTTATGACTAACAGGATTCACCTACCTTACTATTAATCCAGAGATACGTCTATTTTATTTCTATTTTTCTGCTAGTCTGAACTTCATAGATTATAATACACAGTTCATGGCAAGTACAAAAACTATACAGCCTTGTGAATCTGAGTTCAATCACTCCAAATTGTAATATTTTTTCAAACGTCCAACGTGGCAGATTGCGATATTATTCCAAAAAAATAAAAAAACAATATGGTGTGCCCGCGGCCGCGATTAGAATGGATAAGTTTCAGAAAACTGTTAAGGGGGAAGCGCCAGGGTAGCATACAACCTGACACCTGCAAATTGCAAATAAACGTAAGAAAATTTTAATTTTTAAATACACAATTAGGTACTATCGAATACACATTACTGGCTTTATTCAGCTAGGCCTAGGCTAGGCTAGGCTAGACGTGTCTGTGTCATTGATATTTTTTTCCCCTAAGATTATAAAACAAATCCAATTTCCGCCGTAATCAGAATGTAAAAACGTTACACAATGACCATTCATTTATATCACAGTGGTGTACTAAGATCGGAATTTAGTTTCAAGGACTCGATTAATATGATCCGATTTTGCGTGTTCTGTAACATTGATGATTTGTCTCATAGACGTGATCCGCAAACCAAATGACATCAAAGATTATGCATAATTTAGGGTCGACCTTCGGTTTCACGAGTTAGTGCACTTGGGCATTAGAATACAGGCGGCGGCAAATGCCTTTATTATGAGTTAACGTCGTGATGTTGTTTAAGATAATGAAGTAGTTAAGAAGCGATGCAAAGATAAGCAGCATTCATGAATATTAAGTGGCTGATGTTGTTGTAAAGTAATAATGAGTGCATTCACAAGTATATCGTACAACATGCTCCTCGCCGTGTGAAGCACCGGAGCACTTGTGAAATGGGGCGCATCCACAAGGCTAGAGCTTGCGTCACCTCATTCACATTATTCACGAAACGTTTCGAAATTGAGCCTCAATTTATTGACTTGAGGCACATAAATATTTATTAGCATTTTTTTGTCCCTAAAAATGTTTCACTTTACAGGAATACGCGTTTCATACTGTAAAAATATTATTTTCAGGAGCTACTAAACATGCTAACTGCATAATCAGTCGGTGTTTATCAACCATCAGTAGGTATGCGATAAGTCAGGTGTCGATCTAAACTGATCTTTCGAATGATGTATTTAATAGCTTTAGCTTCGCTTCTTTACGTTTATAATGTGAATTGGAATCGATTACCGCTGATAGGTATAATATAAAAAAATACGTACGCAAAATACGCGCATTGACGTGGAGTTGCGGACACTAGCCCGTATTACCTATTACCTAGGTATAATATACACTGTGAACGAAAATATGACGCTGTTACTAAAGCTAGAACATAATACAGGACAGGGGACATCGACGCGCAACTTGTGGGGTAATTGTGTAGCTCCTGCGACGCGAATCGCGCGCGACACAAAGGCACCGCTCGTTGCAGGACTTGCGGTGCCTTTGTGTCGCGCGCGATTTTATCGCGTGTCGCGCCTGTTTGAAGGAGCTTTAACACTCTTACAGTAGCAATGGCTTTCATTTTAACAGTTCAACATTATTCATTGCGTTATGTTGTTGAGCAGACAAATTTTTCATTATATGAAGCAATGGATTAGCAATATTCTTCAAAATGATTCAGATTGCTATTGATAATGTATTACACAATAAGGGTGCTGTTACCATGGATTCAGTACATGATTCTGAACCCTGCGTTCAAATTTTTTCGTCGGTTCACCTCTGCTTAAGATATTTTACAGAATTAGGCCTGAGAGTCGCGATATTCAATAGCTGATAGCTAAAGGAAAATGTGGCAGTTATAAGGGCACTGCACTTGCAATCTCATACTTCACGAAACAATATCCATTTGTATGTATTTATTTGTGTAAGTACCTCCATTAACATTATCGCTATAGTGTTTTATTCTACTGACGCAAAACTATTTGAATTAGGTATCATCGTACAGGTACAAATAAAGTTGTTTGCTCCCTACTGTAAAATGTATGTGGCTGTTAAAGTTTATGTACCTATGTATAGGTACCTAATATATGTTTATTCGTAGAAGTACGTACACATGGCTTGTCCTTCCAATACCCGTTACGTAATGGGGCGATAGACGATCGAGAGAGTATTATCTACGACTATAGGAATACATAAAACATGGCTGTCATGTGCAAATAAACACTATCTATATGGCGTTTTTTTTGTTGTTTTTATGCAGTGGAAGATTTGAACATATTTTTGAATTAGATACCTACTTATTTCTTTTTTGAGCTAAGATTTTAAAACTATAACTGATACTTTTTAGTAGTTATCTTTCAAATCGAGTACCTACAGACACCTACAAAGTTAGGTACCTTAGAAAAATGAATTAATGTGCTGTGTCAGTACTTTTTCTTTACATGGATAGGTACGAAGATTACCTATCATACTAGCAAAGATTTTATAACCTTATAAACATATATACTTTAATGGACCTGTCATTATCATTTCTTAAGTAATTAAATGTCTAATTGATTTAGTTCGGATACTTAAACGTTACCTACATAAGAAGATAAATTAAATTAGTCTATGTTTACAATCATTTATCATAAAATACAAAGTACATGTACTTTGTATCGTCGCAACATGGGATTTCTACAATATAAAAAAAACACATGATTCATTTAAAGATAACATTGCTGAAATTGCAATTAGGAAAAACAACGAGGGCAAAGTCGGGAGACGTATTTGCCAGTGAGCTTGAACAATAATAACGGTAGCTAGACTAACAGATGTTATCACATACATACAAGCATGTATAATTAATACCACTGACTTCTACGCCGCATGCGCAACAACAAAAAAACAATTAACCCAACGTACTTTTATATTTTTGTGCTACTCAGGGAGACCTCGCTTCATCACTTAGGTACATCGCCATACATACATAATGGAACACAATTCAGTATTTTGTTCCTAAATAGAAAGAAACCACGTATACTTACAGAATGGTGGCAGTTACACTATAAACCAGTTAATGATGAGCCATGACGTGTGCTACTATTATTCAAATGAGATTATCCGTTGTATTATCCGCCAAATAAGGACATAGCGCTCGCTCCTCGAAGTTCCAAATATAAAATACTTTATATTTTAAAGGAAGCTAATAAAAACTTCTTTAGATACTTTGAATCATTCTTGTATTTTAGTAAACTTAACGGCAGAAAAAACGCCCTTCCCAATTTATACATAACCACCGTTCCGCGTTTACACAAGAAGCACCGTTCAGACGATATTATAGTGATGACTTGCTGAATTTACAGATTTTAAACTCTGCTCACGCAGGTACTGTTTTACATGAAAGCACAGTTTTAACAATTATACTAACCATAATAACATCATGTCATGTAGGTATATATCTGGAATTCAAAATAAGACTATTTGAACAATTCGGCAATATTCATTGCGTTATTTACATTGTCGAGCAGACGAATTTTTCATACATATGATAGGAATAGGAATTTCCTTCGAAATCCTTCTAATTCTGAAAGAGATTACATTATGCAATAGGTTATCTAGATATGTCTCACTAAATCATCATTATATTTCAGCCGAAAGACGTCCTCCCCCAAGCACCGCCACTTCAACAGGTTCTGTGCTTTTCGCATCCAGCACAATCCTGCAACGTCACATTCTATACCGAGCTTTAAATGTAAAAGACTGGCAGAGTTAATGAAAGGTTATAAACCCGTGTGTCAAGTGTCAAGTTGGTCTAACCAGTTTCTCGTTACTGTCGGGAAAATAATAGGTGTCTGCTTTTCACTCGCTCGTTAACATAGAAGCGATTGTAGTTTTAAATAACACTAAAATGATGTAAGAATGTTTGCACTTTACCCGACTAGCTGCGCCCCGCGGTTCCACCCGCACAAAACTCGATCCCGTAGTAATATTGTGATAAAAAGTAGCCTATATGTTAATCCAGGGTGTCAGCTACCTCGATATAAAATTTTATAAAAATTGGTCCAGCCGTTTGAGCATGAAGAAGTAACAAACATATAAACACACACACACACGAACTTTCGCCTTTATAATATTAGTGTGATTGCGATAGTGTGATAAGTGTGATAGCAGATAAATTAATTACTTTAGTCTGGCGCCATGTTCTAAAACATAAATTATCGATCTAAGCACGCTTAGCATAAAAGTGTACCTAGTTCATTTCAATGTATTTAATAATATATTGATTAGTCTTGACCATATATATCTGCTAATTATTGTGACACTAGGGGATTTACATATTAAGTAAGTAAAACAATCGCCTTCCGTGAATTCTTCTAAATATCTTATTTTGCTTACTTAAGATCATCTATATCAATCGTCATGTAGCAACATGCAAACTATTTTATATTATAAAAATAAATAATAATATATAATATACATATTATAATTTTATAATGAACTACCTTTTGTCAGTGGCTTCGCCCGCGTGGAGGTCGGAAATTATCCCACGGGAACGTACAACCGGGATAAAAAGAATCGTATGTGTTAATCCAGGTAATAAAATATCTGTGTGCCAAATTTCATTCAAATCCGTTCTGTAGTTTTTGCGTGAAAGAATAACAAACATCCATCCATCCATCCTCACAAACTTTCGCCTTTATAATATTAGTGTGATGTAATATCTACTATAGGCAGTAGACACATGTGTTATCAAAGTACCTACATATATTTGATAAAAAGTAAATAGATAATAAAGCGTCTGTTATATGATATAATGAAAGGTTTTATTATCAAACCACTTGTGTCACATTATTGCATAATATGAAATTGTTTCGAGGTAACATTAATAAATTGATAAATAATTTTCGCAAACCATACATGGAGTTTGAACAGACTGGTCAGTCAATCGCTTAGATTCTCTGTTTCTAGTTGTTGGAGTTACAAAATATGTTTCTACCTAGCTGGGCCCCGCGAGCTAGGCTCATAAAACTAGTGGCAATGTTTTGTTTGTTCAATGTAGGTACCTCATGAATTTATCAACAAGGTCCAATGTACCTCGATCATTTTGATAGAAATCACGAGAAATCACCTCATCTATCCCTTGGCTGTATTGCGCTCGTAATAATTAAAAAAATATGGATCGCATTTACTCCTAATGTACAGACAGCTATCCGAAACTGTCAAATTTTCCCAATCAACTTTGAACGAGCGAGCGAGCGAGCTTTAGCGATAAAGTTGAAAATATATTAAAGAAATTTGACAGATTGTAGTAGAGATGTGCTGGCGTCTGTACCTCTCAATTCATGTATTACATTCAAGGAATTTTTTATAGAACAGGAGAAATTCAGCATGAAAGTTTCGTCTTTCCAGCAGGGCCCTTTGAAATTAGAATGAATAAGTACGAACAGAAAAAGCGTATCATTTTTATGTATTACCAATGTAGTACCTCAAAGTTCTTCACGTTTTACTTAGTTTTGATATAAAATTATGATAGTAGTAAATAGTAGTATTCGCTTGGTAAGTTATGGTCAACAAAATAGATATTTTTCGCAATGAGGAGTAGGTGTGCTAAACTTTAATACTGCATCATTTTTATCAGTTGAAAACGAAACACTGGGTTGATTTCTATCACAATGATCGTGGTACATTGGATCTTGTTGATAAATTCATGAGGTACATTGAACAAACAAAGCATTGCCACTAGTTTTATGAGCCTATCTCGCGGGGCCCAGCTAGGTAGAAACACATAGTTACAAACTATATTGATGCTAATTTGAATCTTATGACTGTCTCAATTTATAAGATAATCGAATGTAACCGTGCATTTACGGCATTGCAGATAACGCTTCAGGTTAAAGGTGCCAACTAGGAAGTATGCACAACCACGCCATGACTTCCGGTATTATCCACGACGATGTATAAGGTACTCGACTAACATGTCAACTACTTGTAATTCATTATAAACTATATACAATGAACATAGAAATGCCTCTTATTCGTAATAACCTAGTAAATGGAAACTCTGACCAATAAACATGATGGTTTATCGCGAAGAAAAAACTTGTTGCATAAATTATGTAAATGTAATAGCAACTGAGCAAGTGTACGACGGAATTTCAGTTATTTAAACGAATTGGATTGAATAGCATCGAATAGAATATATTGATTCGCTATAAAACATGGTACAGACGCCAGCACATCAAGCTACTAAAACCTGTCAAATTTCTTTAATAGATTTTCAACTTTATCGCTATAGCATTAGGTTCAAAGATGATTGGGAAAATTAGACAGTTTCAGGTAGCTTCATGTGCTGGCGTCTGTACATTAAGGTGTAAGTCTAACAGTAAGGTCTAATATAATTATGATCTTACATGTTTCGCCATGTACTAGCATAAATACATATTAAAACAATGTAATACGTATATCACATTAATTTGTTGAAATGATTTTTATAACATGTCTAAAAATATCACTTGTTATTAGAATTTAGTATCTTAACAATATTATTTAGGTTCTTAGAGTAATATCATAAAAACTCAGTATCATATCTGTTACTTTTTATCAATAAATTCTTTCACACTATAAAGACAATAACAGCTTCGCATAATATTGGGATAATAATCGAATACTTGGCCATAAAAAGATTTAATGTCTAAACTAAAACATAGCCCAGAGCCATTCTATTTTTTGCTAACCCAATCAGTGTGAATTTATAAACTTGATATTTTATTTTGACTATATTTTGTTCAGAGATGAGAGAGCTGCCAAATCTAAATGGTAGCTGCATTACGTCAATATAATAAAATCCGGTGCAAGCATCATCAGATCTCGCGTGATGTTTTGTAGCTTTGAACCTAACTAAACTAAGATAAGTAAGTCCATGGAGTTTCTTGCCCGTTCTTCTTCGTAGGTACCTATTAGGCTTTGGAATGGGCAACTAGCTTCATGTTTCTGACTGACCGACCCCTTGACAATTCAAAAGTGCCTGTAATTGGTTTATTTGAAATAAATGCTTTGTTTTTATTTTGAGATTTGTAAAATCATTAATTTGTTGGTAGATAAGAGAAAAATCCACTCGATGTTCGCTTTATACATAATTACATATTTAACCATACTTTTACAGCGACAATTGTTGACTATGCATATCAGCTGAATTATCTATAGTTTCATAACAAAGTTAAGATTACGGGTTCACGCCTTTTCCTTACATTCAACAAAGTTGTATTTTTAGGAAAACAATGTCAATTAAAGATATTATCTGACGACCAGCGGATTTTTACGATATCGTATGATACTGACGTCACGGGCACAACAACCTCGTCAGAATGGAGATATATTATGCTCTCATACCAAGCTAACACGCTCGGCGCGACAAAACTTTGTCATCACATTATCTCCTGCTGAAACGAGGTTTGACAAAGTTTATGCATATTTCAGTGCGAGAAAATGCGACGACAGAATCTTGTCGTTCGTGCATGTTAGCGGGGCTGTGGCAATACCTATTACTCACCAAGAACAAAATGACGTTGCAAGTTATGTGAATATTTTAGTTCAGTGAATTTATTATAATTCTATTAGCTTAAAAATAAGATCTAAATCGACAGAACATTCACCTTTGATTTTGAACTGAAACGCACGAGGTATTGTTTCTTGGACATCCTGTGTTAGTCTATGGCTTTGTAGCTTTACTTATTGTTTCAACGATTAGATCTATATTAACTCAGTACCTACCTAGTTGTTTTTTGCATGGAAGTTGAGGTTTTGCGTTTTTTTTTAGCTTTGAGGACAATAAAGACATATTTTAAGAAAACTTCCTAACAAAGCATTTAGGCACAGTAATTATGAGGCACTCAGTATAATTATTTATTATTTATTTATATATAGGTACTTTATTGTACACCAGAAAATACATAACAAAAAAATATTAAATAATATAATATATGTATGTGTGTGTATATATGTATTATTATATTATATAATATTTATATGTTTACTTATTCGCTAATTACTTCAGCTCTTTCTGACGCTGCTGTTCATGCAAAGAATCGACGGTGCTAATGCTAACATTCGTATAGTTTAGAAATAAATAATTGATTTGACACATAAATAATATTGAACTACAACCGTGAGATGCCAAAATCTATGATATCATTTAGCAGCTCGACACCACATTGTATTCTAAAACTGGAACAAATCGGACATCCGTTGTTAACAAGAAAGGACAAAGTCAACACAGCTTTTGTTCGAGTCTCCCGTAAACGACCCATAAATATTATTTATAAAAGCGTCGCCGCCGCCGCCACCGCGCGGGCGCAAGATTTTGACCCGTAGGTACTTAATCGGTTGCGTGTGCGTCAATGCTCGTCATATTCGAGTCCGTCGGCCGGTCGAGCTCAGGCTTATTCAACAATGACATTAATACCAACCATATCAAGGGTTATCTATATTTAAATACGAGTATACGCACAAGTAAGTAGCATTGCAGTGCTATTTTTATAGGATAACGAAATTATTATTTAGCGTCAAATTATGGCCCGACATTAAAATTACTACATATTACCTAATGTTTCTTGAAGTATTTATACAATTAATGATGTGTAATAATGAAACGTCGCGTTAAATTGCAGTTGTCAGAAGCTGGTCCTTAAAGGCTCCTTCAAACAGACGCGACACGACACGAGACACAAAGGCACCGCAAGTCGCGCAACGAGCGGTGCCTTTGTGTTGCGCACGATTATATCGCGTGTCGCTCCTGTTTGTAGGAGCCTTAATTGTGAGCGTTACCTTATGTAATCATTATTGTGTTTAGGGTTCCGTACCTCAAAAGGAAAAAAACGGAACCCTTATAAGATCACTCGTGTATCTGTCCGTCCGTCTGTCACAGCCAATTTGCTGCGAATCTAATGGATCGATTAAGTTGAAATTTGGTACACATATGAATCTCTGTGATCCAAACACAGAAGTGTAACGTAAATAAATGAATTTTGAGTAGGTATGGGGGTCATTTTTGAGGGGAAAATAAAAAATTTTAAAAAGAAGTTTCGCAATATGTACCGTGTGACATATTAAATGAAAAGGTTTACTGTAAGGATCTCAAATATATAATTTTTTCATAATTTTAAAGTAAATTGTATTAAAGTTTTTTAAGAAAATTTACCATTCTCCCCCCCCCCCAATTTTGAAAATGCAGCAGATAATTCTACACCTATAGATTACAGGATTATACTTGTATTAATAATATACTTGTATAATAATATTAATACTTGTATTAAGTATACATAGTTTACTATTAGGTAACGGTTTTACTTGAGCCGTCGTCGCTGTGTATCACACTGTATAAGCTGCCGTTCAGGATCTGTGTAGCTAAAAACTAATTTTGAAATGACGTCATCATGCCTAGCCTTTTCCCAGCTAATTGGTGTCGGCTTCCAGTCTTACTGGATGCAGCTGAATACCAGTATTTTACATGGGGCGACTGCCTCCACAACCCGGTTACTGGGTAAAACGATGTATTCCCGTTGTCCCCGTAAACGTAAGACCTTGGTAAGACTGGTTCTCAGACTTTCAGGCTTCTGACGACTCGTAACGACTGTCAAAGATTCACGAATTACAGCCGGGACCTCCATGCCTCGGAAATCATGTTAAGCCGTTAGTATGTGAAGATGATCAGCCATCCACGCACCAACCGCGGCAAGCGTAGCTTAACCTGATCGATCGACCAGTGCGGCTGAATGAATTAAAACAAACGTACCCTTGTACAATTTAGGATTTATAGGTTTACTGGTCTAGCCATTCTCAGTTTTACAAGTTACCTATAAGTTTGATAAAATTCTGCAAAAAAATTAACTATCTTTGAAGTAGGTATAATACGAGTGTAGTGTATGTCATGTAGGTAATAGTGAGCAAAGTGAAAAAAAATCTAAGAAACAATGTTTTAAACCATCATTAAAATCATGAAAGCCACTGACAGATCAAACGGAGAGTTATAACGCTAAATATTCTAGAATAATTTATCGCAAATACAAAAATAACATGATTTTTGTGGCACAGTTTACTTTACTACATCATTAGTCCCGCGGACACTGAAAATAGAAAATACATACGCACTCTGAATTCAGAAGAGACGTACCTAGGTAATTTCAAGTATACATAATTATGAAAAAAAAAAACTAAAAATGGACCACAGCTCTAATTAAATTAATTAGGTATCGTTAAAACTAAGCTGTTGTTTTGTTTTAACAGACAATACTTAGTTATCTCACTCGTTCGAAATAGAAGACCAAAGAGGTAACTGTCATAGAGATAAAGATATCCCGGGTATTAACAACGCCAAATAATAAATAATCCTTCCTTATCTATCCTTTAATTCTGTTGTAAGAGCAAACGACCATTAATTTATGAAGAGACGATATTTAGTAAATGGCAGGGTTGCAAGATTCTAGATATGAATTTAAAAAATAAAATATAAATATTATCAAAAATATTTTTGACATTCAATTTATACAATGCAATATATTATATTATGTCAGTATTTTTTGAGCTTTGAACGATATACAGTCTAAAATATTAAACATATAATTCTTGAATATGATATGTTTTTTTTAAGGCAGGTTTCGGTAGAACGAATGTTTTTAATAAATGCTGTAAGTACAATAGATACCTACTTATATGTAAGATTTCCTATTTTTTCTTCGAATTGATATTAGATAAGGTACAATCATTTTTGTTAAAGTACAAACATTAAGACAAAATAATATTATTGCTACAAATTAATTAGCAATTAGATTCTTAGAGCTGTCACTAGCTGTCACTGAGTCAAGCGTTTAAAATTGTTGCCATATTTTTGACAAGCTTCAAGAAAAGTTAACGTGCGTTGACATGACATTTGAAAATATATTAAAATAAGATTATAAACCTAGCTGTATCGTTAATAATATATTGGTTTATGATCTTTTTGGTAAGATGTAATAAACGAGGAGTTCTCGGCTCCAACCCTATACGGGTCTATCGGGGAATCGAAGTTTGTTTGCGGAAAAGTCGCTGGATGGCAGAAGCTTGTACTATCGAATTAAGGATTAGGAAAATCCTAATCTAGCGTCTCAATTAAGACTCAAATAGTCTTAATCTCATTAAATAGATCGAGCATTCTATTTTTGGCGGTGATTACTGTACTGAAGAGTTGGTTTTTAAAAGAACAAAGTAAACACCACATTTGTGGTAAGTTTATTCAGTATCTTGTAAGAGTTGAAACTCAGAAACTGGAATGCAGTAAAGTTTCCGAAAACATTTTTTAACCGGTTAAGCTCCGCTCCGGGTCACGAAACAATAGAAAATTAATTGTGTCTCATTGGCGGAGCTTAAGGGGTTAATATTATAGGTACCTATTGAGAAAATAAGGGTTTTAATGTCGTCACTAAAACTATTATTTTCTCACTTTTGTGTGAACATTTTTGAAAATATAGATATCTGCTCTAAGAAAACCTTGTGCGGTTTAAATCTAGAAAGCTCTAATCCATTAGTTAAACATTTAATTATAATTTTATAATATACTGAGACAGCCTTGGTCTTAGCGATGCACGTTCGTTTTTGTTAAATCAGCCATTAGAATTGAAAATAACAAAAGTACAATGACCATCGTGTACTGAGACCATTGCGCTCATCAAATGACGAATTCTGGCGGCTTTATAACTTGTTAGGTTACTGTTGCATGTCTATGGGGTATAAAAGGCGACAGAACCGTTGTTCAAACGCGTTCGTCAGTTATGTGTGCGGAAGTGTCTAATCAGTAGAACGTAGCAGAGGTTGTTGGCGTTGCGCGTCGTGGTTTTAGACCAAGCGGCCGGCTGCGGCAGGAAGTGTCCGGACGCGGAAAGGCGACGCGACGTGTCCGCTAGCGATCGAATTTCGAATACTATGGCGTCTGTGCCCAGCATATCTTGGCATGTCTCGAATTAGGGAACTAAATTCAAACATTTGAATGTGAATGTTAAACAAAATGTGTTTAACATTTCCCTTTGCGAGCAGCGCCGCCATGATCAGCCCAGACAAACTGGGCACCTTGTTTACCACACCGGACGATGCCTTCGCTAGTCAAGTCACTATCGATCTGTCACTGGTTGACAAGTCGACAAAAGCTTATCTACTATGACGACAATCCGCGCGCAAACGTGGTCACGAAGTCAATTCATTTAAAAATCGTGCGCTACTTTTTGAGCCGCGGCTTTGACGCACGTAGTACCGAAACCGGTCGGTTCGAAATTAAAAGTGCCCATGTTTGGGTACTATGTAGGTGCCAACTAACTGAGATATCGGACACCCAGGTGACTTTTATTGAGAGCCGGAGGATCACTTATTTTTATTGCAGTAATTTCCGGGAGATGAGCTCGAATGTCTTTTCTGTAGAATCGGTAATGTCGCATATCAAAGAAGTATTTTTTAAACACATACCTATTATAGGTTATGCCAATGTCAAAGTTACCAAATTAAAGTTTGTATAGTAAGTTAGTTAGTCAAATTAAAGTCGAAGAAAATGAAAATGTAAGCACTTACTCAAACACGTCAGACGTATAAACGTCAAAAATGTATGGTTTAACAGTCGCTAATCATTACTTCACTTTGGGGAAATAATATATGGATGACTATTCATGAGAAAGGTACTTTAATACTAAACCGAGTGGCGTTAAATTATGTTTGCGAAAAATTAACTTAACTGGCGATAATTATGAATGATTAAAATGCGTAAAATGAGCTACTAGCAGTGGGAAACAGTTAATCTAAGCTAGCAACTTGGGCGAAAAAATACTTGTGTGGGCGGGCGCTTCGTGCGGACTTCGGATGACATCGGTTGCATGATTGCGGTCGGGCGATAGGCGACGTAGGTTGCAAGAGCGAGCGAAGGACACCCCGAGGTTAGGTTTGGTTAGGTAATTATGTTACTTTAAACCAACACAGAAATCTAAATTTATAATAGGTGAGTTACGATTCAAATGACTAACTGTAGTGTTTTTAAACTTATTCGCTTAAACATTACTCGTATTATACTGATCGTTCTAAATAACTCGTACTTATTTTTTTTTTTTTAAGTCGCCGTTTTCTATATTTGTGTTCGCCCTCAGTCTTTCGCCCACTTATTATTTCATTAAGTACGCCATAATCAGTATTTTTGACACCCTTAGTTTGAATTTATATTCGATCGTTTAAATACTAGCCCTTAACTTTAAGCAACATTTGTTAAAAAAACCCATTGCGTTAAAGGGTCAGCTCACACCGAGGCGCGCCGTGACGCAACAATAGTGCAAATGTGTATCTTTTCGTGTGGTCAATAAAGTTAGATTTTGAGCCGCTATTAAAACGCAGCGCGGCGTCGCGTCTCGGTGTGACTTGACCCAAAGGCGTCTATGCTTTTTTTTTTTGTAGTGCAGTATAGTATGCATGAGCATTTATCCACGAAAAAAAAAAGGCGTCTATTGCTGCACTACTTACAAAACCTAATATGATCTTCTTTTTTTGGTTACATTGTTGAATTATATGTACAGTAGTCTGTATGTACGTCATCGCCCGGCAGCTTAACCTTTCAGGGATCAGCGCGCGCAGCGGTTTGGCAAGGGGGATACGGTAGGTACGTTAATTTTTCCTTTGTGCATACCTAAGTACTAACAGTGTGACTGTTGATTGAAGCTGTCACTTCTGTTGAAATAATTGTCTACTGTCTACTGTTGATTGACTTTGTTGTATACAGCATGCCAATAAAATAGATTTCACTAAAATGCTCTGATGTTGGAATGTAAAGTGAATAAATAATCTACATATTGTTTAATTTTGTAATTAGTTAAATGCAATGTCGGTCTTCATAAAAGAGTTGGATGTATTGTACAGACGCCAGCACCACCAAATTTTCCCAATCAACTTTGAACCTTATGCTTTAGCGATAAAGTTTAAAATCTATTAAAGAAATTTGACAGATTGTAGTAGCTTGATGTGCTGGCGTCTGTACTTTGTTACGTACATAATAATAATAATTATTATAAGTACATATTTTAGTAATATTAGTTAATGATAATTACATGCAAGGTCATACGCATAATGTATACGTGTCAGAGTTATTACAGTATCATTATAAACGTGTCAATTGTACACTTGCATAATAGAGCATAACTAATACTAATAGATACTAAAAATAAAAAAATATTCCTAGTCTTTTTTATTAGATTATGAATCATTAACAATATATTTTCTATATTAACATTTAATTAATTTAATTTATTCTCTTTATTAACATGCAATGCAATCTTTACCAGCAGAGTACATACACTCGGCTAAATGCAAAAACATATT
The DNA here is from genome assembly GCA_927399505.1 of Luperina testacea. Taxonomy (NCBI): domain Eukaryota; kingdom Metazoa; phylum Arthropoda; class Insecta; order Lepidoptera; family Noctuidae; genus Luperina; species Luperina testacea. Next base: position 13,373,232 of record OV656758.1, read on the forward strand.
TCAATGACGTAAATATTTCAAGCGCGCAGCTTCGAATTAATTCGTTGGAGGCAGTGGGCGGCGCCGGCGCAGACCTTGAAGCTGATAAAACCCTCGAGTCGACAGAGATTACCTCACGCGGTGGACGACGATATACTAAATGGTACAACAAATCGTTTGTTGACAATCCAACTTTACGATAAGCTTTAGGTAAATAAAAAAGTTCAGCCTCAAATAAAAGAAATAACAAGATTTGAAATAACATAATCATACCGTCGAAGGTTTGTGAGTTTGTGAGTGTATTTACTTATGTAGTCATGATATTAAGGCTTTTATATTATAACTATAACCTCTATAACTAAGCCTCAAGAAACAAGCCATGTCAGTTTGTGGTTCATTGGCATTAACCTTTTGTCCGCCACAGTCATTTTGTATAGATGACAAACCAAAATGTCCCCAGCACGCCACGGTTCGACTACAGGACAGACTTTGACGCCGAAGGCACGTTTTTGATTTTTCTACGTGTGGCGGTCAAAAGGTTAATGTCACAATAATTCAATGTTTAATATTTATAACCTCATGAATCGTAAAATACCTACCAGACAGGTATGTGGTATCCATACTTAATATGTATTATAAATGCGAAAGTGTGTCTGTCTGTCTGTTACATCTTCACGCTTAAACCGTTGAACCGATTCAGATGAAATTTGGTAGGTATAGAGATAGTTTGAATCCCGGGAAAGGACATAAGATAGTTTTTATCCCGACATTACCACGGTACCGAAACATGCGGGGTGAAACCGTGGGGCGCTGCTAAATAGATGAATAAATTGAGGTGCGGTGAGTCTGAATGTAGCGGAGTTAACAAGCTGTTTACGAGGAACTTTCAAATCCTTTTGCTAATATAAACAGTACTTGAGTTACCGCAGTCAATTGCGTTACAGGATATATTATGGCTAAAGATTGAATATTGATCATTGAGTCATGCAACTTACGGACGTCAGCATGACTGTAATACTCATCAATAATCCCTACACTATTAAATTTTCCTCCTACGCGATCAAAATGTAAAAACCAGACTGAAAATATTTTAATATTTCCTGTAACCGTATCCATATTAAAAAATTCGGGCAACCAGGATTCCCATATTATGTATATCTGCGAAAATATACCGCCTTAGTATCAATAAGATGTTTGTTTAATGTTTCATGTGTGAAGGTGACAAAAAAATCAATCAACACATGCACAAGGATAAGCTTACTTAACGGCGTTAGATAAAACTTGCTTATTTGTTCTACAAATACTTTTAGTTAAAAATAGAATAGAAAAACAATCTATAGGTTACTTAGCAGACAGATTAAACAGGAATGTATGCTTAGCCTTAACTTAATTAAATAGTTTTGGAAGGGTTTCGCTGGAACAACAAGACAAGACACGTAATAAAAGCAAGACATATAATAAAAACGAAGTGTAGTGACGACAATGCTTACTTTGTCTTTGGATGATAGGCGTCTTAGGTCAAGGAGCTTTTGGTACTGGCGGAGTGCCCGCAAGTAGAGCCGGACCGGGAACTCGGCCGGCATGGAGACGGGCTCCGGCGCCGTCCGGGACGCCACCCCTGCTCCGCTCATCGCAATCCAACACGAGCAACACACAACACTTGTTCTTTATTCATAAGCACCAAACCGTCATAGACACGAGCGCCAGTCGCGCGTCCGAAGTGAACGTCGGTTCCATGCAACACTGACGTATCGCGCGCTTCGCGCATGCGTACCCAGTACGCTACGTTTGCAAAAAAGAAACTACAAGCTATCCACGCTCGAGTGACTTTCCCTACTCACTCCGCCGACTCGACTGCTGGCCACGGACGTGACCCGCTTTTACTGTGACAACAGTTGATGCAGTAGGATGATTACTAGCTAGAGATGACACACTGGCTAAAGGCACTTCTTGTAGAAAAAAAAAACGCAAAAGCTTTCCACCACATTTTCTTCGAACTTTTCGAAAATTGTTTTTTGTTTTGTATTATGAATTAAAGATAACAAATAAATGTGTTTGTGGTGCAAGCTTATCGTTTATTGAATAAGCCATCCCATAAAATGGCGGCCATTCAGTTATCAAAATGTATACTTAGCTTTATTTTTATATGCTACATGATAAGATTATTTAATGACATCTTATAAAAAAAGAAAACTTTTCCAAGTGATAGCGAATTATAAAAATAATACGTACTTAGACTTACACAGGTAATTATTACAAAAGCTAGCTCAAGAGGAAGGAAGTCGTTTAGGTCAACCAGAAGACCAACATAACATTTAATTTTTTTAGTATTTAAGAACGTATGCAAAAAATACATAAGCTGTAGGTAACACAGTGTTATGATAAGTATCTTATTTGAATAAAAATAATGTTTAATAAAATTATATTATTTTATTGGAAGCATAATATAGACAATAACAACAGCAGGTCGAAACACAGGAAATGGCACAGCTTTCCAAAGTTCGCTCTTGTTTTAGGTACTTAAGCAAGTATACCTACCTACGTTCTTATCAAGTTATGTAAATACGTGTTGGAGATTCGTCAATATTATACAACTGTTATCGTTAAAACATATACGATAAGATAAACTTGTTTAAATGTGTTGCTATGTCAAAACCTTGACAACAATCATCCGAATTAAAGATGAAAAATAAGGACAACGTTGCTTTTAATTCAAGCTTTTGTACGTCACAAAAATATATTTAACCTCCATTATATCCAATTCTAAAATAAATTCCATCTACCAATTTTTATTCAGCCTGTGTACACTGGATACTTGTGTTGTGCCTGTGCCACTGCAGGCTTAAGTCCTAAAATAATAAAAACAATAAATGTTGTAATAATTGAAAGTGATGTTAAACGTACAGTGGATTTCATTTATTACGACCTTGGTTGTAACGACCATTTACCTATAGCGACGTAAAATCTAAGTCCTTTGAATTTAAAGCATACTTTAGTACAAAATTCATGTGGCTATAGCGACTTTGGATGTAACGCCGAGTTCGGGTGTAGCGACTGTTTTTGATGAATCATTTGTAACAAATTCCTAGAAATCCCATGCAGATATTGCGACCGGAGCCGGCCGCCAAAGACATTGTAGATTTCTTTCTTTCACAAACATTTCTTATCTTTTGTTTACATCCACACAGATGGTCAGCAAGTGTGGAGACCTTTACCTTTTGTTTATAGATATCAGCTAAGTAGGTAGGGAAGCGTGTACGTTTCGGAGTTAAATTTATGGTTCAGTTACAAAGGGATGTTGTAAGTAGCAACTGGGTTTAGTAAACTTTTGAATAAGTATGGCTGCTAGACGCACATTCACTGTTAAAGAAAAGGCGGAAATCATTTCAAAATTGAAAAACGGTGAAAACAATGCTGATTTGTGCAAAGAATACAAAGTTTCCCATTCCACGTGTCTGTATCTCTTTACCTTTGCCTGTAACGACTTCCCGATATAACGACGAAAATAGAGTGGTCCCTTCATCGTCGTTATACCCGAAATCCACTGTATGTTTATCGAGAGGTTGACGAGCGCGACCAATGGGCGACACTAATAGGGATGCTGTCATGCCATCAGACCGGATAATTGAATTGATTATGCATTGTAATAGGACGGAACTATGACGATGGCGATACACATAAGTACCTTAGTGCGTACCTAACTACGTACATTTATATCAACTAGTATACCTTGGGAGTGTGGGAACAATCGATCTTTTTGTACCGACTACGTACGTATCTCTTGGCTCTGACAGAATCGGATAAAAAAAATATGAATGATTTCCGATATGAAATTTACCTCTTGATTTATCAAAAATTGGCATTTATAAAAAGTTGAATAAGTATCCGTATGTCCTTGTCAGTTTCATTTCAATGAAGTGAGATAATATTATTATTACTTTGATCGACTTGTCACTCGCTCATTTGTTTTTTGACTACTACCAAACTGTGTGAGGACTACCCGGCCCGTTTGGGTTGTCCTGAAGTCCTAACACACGGTTTGTTGACTTAGACTCATATAATAATATAGTAAAAGTTGTTCGACTCGCAACGTTAGCCGGCTAAAGGCTCCTTCAAACAGGCGCGACACGACACGCAACACAAAGACACCGCAAGTCGCGCAACGAGCGGTGCCTTTCTGTCGGGCGCGATTATATACCCGCTGACGTTCGTGTGTCTAATCTACACACGAACACTCAAACAACTTTACAATTATTTTTTGCTTATTGTTAGACTCGAATAAATAACAATCGGGCTTGGTATCTATTGCTGTTTATTTCCACACTTGTCATGAATTCATTCATGAGAAGTTCAGCCACTTGGTTTATTGTATACATACTCTACTGAAATTATTGCAAAATCTAACATCTTAGGATTAAAACACTTTTGGGAAAGCTATAGAAAAGCTACGAGTTCGATCATGTGCTTGAAACTTCTGGTTCTGTATTTTTAACGAAACATTATCTTTAAGCGCTTGTAAAATATAAAAATGGTTGTTTATGCTTATCTGTAAAGAATTCAGTGATATACAAAAATAAGACGATTAAGTATGCACCCACGACACGAGATAATCTTTGAGATAAACCAATGGCTGTCGGCAGAGAGAAATAGGTCACTAGAAGATAGATTTTATAAGCGTCCATACCCAAGTTAAAGCAACAATACAAGTTGCACCGTCTAAACAGTGTTGCGACGATCGACGAGCGCCAGTCATTTGTTGTTTCAATTTTATTGTATGCCCGTTTTTCAGGCATGAAACTTGTATCGTGCAGTGCTAAGTATCAACGGATCGATCGGCGGTTGTTTCAGTGTCACAGTCTGAAAGCTTTCATGCAAACTTCTAGAAGAGACTACGACAATTTATCCTTCACATAATACTCTCGATTAAATAGGCCTCTCCTATTGCACGACATGACAATCAACTGGATTTTCGGCAACTCTCATCCAGCTGCTACCAGCCATCCTGCGAAGATCGTCCCTCCACCTAACCCACCTTAAGTTTTCCAATTCGCGGTCAAAGACGTAGGTAATATTGATACTTAATACATAGATTTACCTCTGTTTTGATAATAATGTAGGTAATAAATTTAATTATGTTAATTAAACATGGTCTACGTGATATTATGTAGAAGGTAGGTATATCCCATACAGATATCAGTTTGTTTATCTGCAATGTAAACAACATTATATGGAGAACCTTTATCAATCAGCTGTTCTTTAATTATACAGGATGAATTTTTCAAGTGGGCCTGGATGACCAAATCCGAAACTATGAGCAATAGCGAAAAGTACTCAAAGGATTCGCGGGCTCGATTTTGATGGAAACTAAAACTGCATCATTGGATTTTGAAAAATCAATATTTCTAGCCAGGAATCGAATCCGTTGATTTTGATTAAAAAAAACACACACTGCACTGTATTATTACACCACTCGATAGTGGCCCTAATAAGGATCAAATTCTGGGAAGTAATGACATACGGTAAACTTAAGGAAAATGTTGGTTTTTAATAAACTGCGTCTTATTTTAAAGTACCTATTCATACCGTTACCGACATTACGTCTCGCGTCTGTACCTTGTTCGAAATGATGCTCAATACACCCGCAGCGCAGTCACCTTCACAACATTATGTTCTAAATTCAAATTTTGAATGCAGCACAATCCTTGAGACGTCGAATCCAGCTAAAACAATGGTCATCATTTTGAACAATTTATCAGTAAGGTTTAATAGGTAGGTAACATAAGAAAAATAAAACAAGTATTTTGTTAAAAATAAGCTTTTTTCTTTAGTTTCCCGCATGTCATTACTTTCCAGAATTCGATCCTTATCAGCGACATTATTAAATGGTGTAATAATAGTGTGTTTTTTTTAAATCAACCGGTTCGATTCCTGGCTAGATATATTGATTTTTCAAAAATCCAATGATGCAGTTTTAGTTTTCATCAAAATCGAGCACGCGACTCCTTTGAGTAGGTACTTTTCGCTATTCCTCATAGTTTCGGATTTGGCCATCCACGCCCACTTGGAAAATTCACCCTGTATATTCACTTTAAGTGTGTTATTTAAAATGGAAATTATGTCATAGAATACTTCCTACTGTTTACATTGATTATTTTACTAAAATCATTAAAAATGTCGACAACAGATGACCATCGACAAAAAGTCTAAACTGTGTTGGGGTTACGCCTTTGTGTTGCGCTCAGGTATTTTTATGGGGTGTATAGGACATATATTAAATTTTTTTGATCGTAAAGCACATGCTATCTCAGTCAATACAAAACCAGGGCCATTTTTTAAAAACCTTCTCAAACACATCAAATATCTAAGAACTTTGTCCCTTGGATACTTTTATGTAGCTCTAAAAATGAGAGAGAGACATAACGAAACATCTTTTTTTTTGTTTTTGCTTCCCTGAAAACCTATGTTTTGGCATATACGCCCTTTGAGCCTAGAGGTGGCCGAAGCCCGATATGTACTTGGGTATTATGTAAAGGAACATTGTCGTAGAGTCTAGAAATTTGCGTGAAAGTTTTCAGACTGAGACACTGAAACAATCGCCGATCGATACGTTGACATTTACTCCACGATGCAAGTTTCATGCTTGTAAAACGGGCATACAATAAAATTGAAGCAACAATACAAGTTGCACCCGTCTAAAGTTTAGACGGTGCGGTGTTTACCTTCGACCCTATGAATTATTACTACTTACTTAATAAATATGTATGTAATATTGATAATACTTAGACTTTACCCCTGTTTTGATAATAATGTAGGTAATAAATTTAATTATGTTAATTGAACATGGTCTACATGATACTATGTAGAAGGTAGGTATATCCCATACAGATATCAGGGGGCCTAAAAACGCCACTTTAGCAGAATCATAAAACGGAATCATAATAAGGCGAAGACAGTCCGTGCTTTTCTTTTTTTCGCTGCACTACGTAGGTATAATTAAAGAGATTAATTGGGATTGGATTTGCATTGGATTGATTGGTATTTTAGCACAGACAAAAAAAAACCTGATATATCCTTCATCAGTGGGATTTGATAGGTACGATTAACTTAACAGTTAACTGTCCATTATGATTCATAATGTTATCCTTTTATGATTCTGCTAAAGTGGCCTTTTTAGGCCCCCAGTTTGTTTATCTTCAATGTAAATAACATTTTATGTAGAACCTTTATCAATCAGCTGCTCTTTACTTATTTGTACACTTTAAGTGTGTTATTGAAAATGGAAATTATGTCATAGGAAGTAGTTTACACTGATTATTTTACTAAAATCATTAAAAATGTCGCCCAAAAGTCGCGGGACCAACGGAACCCTTTTTCAATGCGTTGAAACAAGCCGACGGACGCGACGCTACAATGTTGATAACGTGACTCACACAGTAGATAGAAGATTTATAAGGCAAAAAAATATAATTACAATTTCTAGTTATGTTAAAATACAAAATAGCGGAAAAAAAATAACGAACACTGTTGACTTACTTGCGACCATATCTCCTTCGTCAACATAACCTCTTTTCACAGAACGTGCACAAATTATACATGAAGACATGAAAAAAAGTGTCGGTGCTATTGATTTCACTTTCGTATTGAATATTTTAACGTATTCACTCGTTGGGCAGCAATATTTTATACATTTCGGGGCTTGGCGTGTGATGTTTCTTGCGCGTCCATAGTACGCATGCACTCGGGAACATCCCCCCGAACCGCGCACCCCGCACCCCGCCGTTTCTCAGAGCAATCCCGAACTCCCGCAGCTCTCCCGTTCATCGTAACGGCGATTCTTATTATAACCTACAAACCCAGCTGCGTCACGAACATTTGGCGGGTTCAAATTCCAAGTGTTGACTGGGTTTAATTATTTCTGAGTTTTTTAGATAAAAACTCGCTTTTCGATTGCTGGTTTTCCTAAATTGTTTTCTGTCATTATTTAAATTACTCATCAATAAACAAGATTTTACACGGTCAGATGTTCAACTAATCGACGTTTTTAAATCGTTGGAATGAATAATAATACGAACATTTTGATTGTCACGTTTTAAAAAACAGCTTATTAGCAAATTAGTCTAGCCCTAATATGACCCTTATTGTAGCCACTTTATGACATTTTAGTTAAATTAGAATATTTGGGCTTACGTAATAAACTATTAGTTATCGTCACTCATTTGTTTATTTTTTAAACTCTCGTTCATTATACATTAACGTTTTAAGTTGGATTAGGTCATGGTTACCCACTGACGTCAAAACTAAAAGGAGAAAGTCAACATTAGATAAAAGAATTGAAAGTAAAAGTAATTATAGTGATATCTCTGTACCTATTAGAAGCACCATTACTTAAAGGTGTTAAAAAATAAGCTGCTTGGTAAAACGAATTAGGTATGTACTGCTGTTGACGCTATCTGTTAACTCGGAATGTGTTGAAAAGACGTCAAACGTTCATATATTATCTTGGCGACACACCTTTACCAAAGCAAAAATTTAATGATTTCGTCAAACTACTGAGGCTTATGTATTTAGGTACTTGTTATTGTCAAAATTTGAGTCTAGTAGGTGTTAATTAAAGAGCAAAAAAACGGGCACCAGCAAATTACCCAATTCAATGGTACCGTCAGTGAATTTAATTATTCTAAGTAGCCTAAATCCTCTGAATCTTGTAAATTTATTAGCAGAGAGTACTTAGTTTCATTCAAATTCGTGATTAAAAACACGAAAAATTAGGTTGAAAGTCTATATAAACAGACAGAATTGTACCTAAACGATAAGTAACAAGTTAATTTAAAGCTTGTAAATTTTAAGCAAAATATTTGAAGATCAATAAAAAGTTTGGTGTGTTCCTAAAATGACAGCTTGCATTCGTCTGGGTATGCTATCAAGGATATTCTGAATGGCTTCTTGTGTAATACGTTCTTGCCGACTACGACTTTGCCGCGGCTGTTTGACTTTTCAGCTCCCTGGTGTTTTACGGAACTGGTTGCACTGACCTGACTCGTCGCTTCAGAACATGCCACACTGAGACACATAACATTGACTACAACCTTCCTCAAGCAGCGCTATAATTTCGCAGGCTATCATCGTTTTACCAATTATCTTGAACAACGCTAAATACTGTACCAAGACTTATTGTTAGTAAAAACGTCAAGGAAATGAGACAATTGAGCAATAATTATCTAAAAGTGATCTAGACACTTCCTTCATTCGTGACATAATATGCAGACCATGAACCATGTTTGACCAGAATTTCTTTCACCCGTCTAAAAGCCCGCCCAAGCATATGAATACCTAAATGAAATTTGAATTTGGAAATTACTTTTTGTACTCCAAGCAACACTAACATACCAGTGACCAGTGAAATAATCAAATAAATAAAGCCTTTTTTGTATTCCAATTTTTACGGACAGGGAAAACATTCAAACAGTCCTTTTTTTTCGCAAATGAGTGTATGTTAACTTCGAGGCGAAGGCGGGCCACAACCTTCTTAACAAACATCTTTTCAACATAGGCGCCACGGACAGCCCCCTCTGCAGGGGCTGCTTTGATGTCGAGGAATCAGCCGCCCACGTTATCCTGGATTGCTAGGCCGTGGCTTCTCAACGTGCAGAAATCCTCGGAACAATGAGGTCGCTCCGCGAAGCCTGTGAAGCTCCCAGGAAGCTTCTGCGGCGCCACGCACAACGGACCGAATGGGAGTCTAAGTGCGTCCCAAAAGGGAGTCCCATCATCATCATCATCATCACTTCGAAGAGAAAGAAATCAATTAAGAAATGTATGTGTAATTACTAGTATCGACCGATAACTTGTATGTGCGGTGCAAACTGTAAATATAAGTTGGTTATTAATAATAAATCAATTAAATACAGCTTCAGCAACTGTCATAATAATATATAATTTGGACTTTGGCAGGTTAGTGGCCTCTCTAAATTAACGATTATTGCCCCTCGCGTCCGCATGACCGGACCTAAAACACGATTCATAAAAGAATCATATAAAATAGTAATTCTATTCATATTGTTTTGACAAAGCAAGCCAAATGTATCCCACATTGTAATAACGCATAAAAATAATTTATTGGCACGTCATACAGCCACCTATTTAAGTTTAATGAGATTTTATATGGATGACCACCCGGTCGGTGGCATTGTCTATCTGAGGCATCCTTTTATAAAAAAGATCGCCCGACTTCCTAGGTCTGGTTTCGAAGTGCCTCTCTATGAAGTAACAACTAAGGTATACAATATACATGTCAACTCAGAAAGACATATTTTTCTGCAAGAAGCTATGCAAAGCATAATCAGCCTAAATCGTTTCGAATGCTGGGACACAGGCCAGCGGACCTATTCTGCAAAAATCTCATAGTGAGTGAACAGAAAATAGGGGATTACCTCGCTCAAATCCTGAAAATACCGTGTGTTTAAAGAAGTTTGTAGATGAATCCTTTTGTGCGTAAAAAAAAATATATGTTAAACTAAAGGTCATCACAAATACATTGTATTATTTAAAATTTTAATAAACTTACTCAAATTTTATCAAAAAATCGTAACAAATAGGTCCTTTTTTAACCTAAATTAAAAATTTTCTCTATAACGGCTCAATAACTCGGCATGAATTTTATACCAAAAAATACGTAATGACGTATTTAACAATGTGTATTCATTTTTTTTCTCTTATTTCTTTTAATATTTTATAAAAGTCCGAAATTTCGCGAAAAGCACTACCTATGTCACTCCCGCACTTGTCCCTCTCTCTCTCGTCGTTTCGTCGTAAGTTAGTACGGGGCAGCATGCTCAAGGTCATTGGGCAATGTAATGCCCTTCACCTATGTTTTCACGGTAAGATTTTTACAGAATAGACCGACTGCTCGGGCTGCTCTCTATGCAGAGACGGAGTGGGCCATAATAATAAATGCAATGGAAGCTATGTTGAATTTAAATTATACTAGCCTTTGCGCGCTACTTCGTTAGCATCGAAACTTCGTCTACCTACCGTTTGAACCAGGTTCAGGAGTTAAGTTCTCTCGAGTTCCTTTCTTAATGCTTCCCCGTGTTTATGTTTTATTGTGATTTCGTTTATACATTGTTTATGATCAGATTATCAAACACGGAACTATTTTGTAAGTTTGTATAGAGTAAGAATGGATAGAAAAAGATTCATTTCATGGCAACAGTAATATTGTAACAACGCAAGAACTTGCGAGACGTTTATCAAATTCATTAAAACCGCTTAAGGGGCTTACATGACCTAAAGCGCGGTCACTGTCGGACTGCATAGAAAAGAAAGAGAAGTGCGATGACACATCGCTAGTAATTTATTGCAAAATATGAAGCATATATTTAATTACAAAAAATCTATTGTTTGGACTAAAAAATTAAAACCACTAGTGTTTTAATTTTTTAGTCCAAACAATAGATTTTTAGTATGTTGCTTGTAGAATAATCTGACAAAAAGTCAGAATGATTGTATGTATATTAGTATGGTTTTTATTGTAAAAAGAAAGTTTTTAGAGGTATCTTCATGATTTTTTTATATCGTATCAAATTCGTTGTATTATGTTTTCAACACACTATCAACCTAGCATATATCCTGAAGAATATCATATATTTTTCTGATTTTGTTTACTGTAGTCGATCATATACTTTTATTGTTTTTAAAACTTGCGTTTTATGCGTTTAGGTCCTCTAATCCCCTTAAGGTCATAATTGATTAGCACTAAGTAACTACCTATGAGAAGAATGCTTTTGCACATTGCAACAAAAAACACATATTCTGACGCTGGCTTCGCTACTTGAAAAGTTAAACAAATATTTTCACAGTAAATAGTAGACGCCGAGAATTTGCCTGTTGACTTTACTATGCTAAGTTTTATAACTTTGGTTGCTAAGCAGGTGGAATACCTAGTAGATATTAAGTATTAGCTATTAGCTTCGTTATAATATAGGTTATCTAAACTAATATTATAAAGAGAAAAGATTTTAAAAACGGTATGTGTGTTTGTATGTAACGTTTTCACGCTAAAACAGCTGCACTGATTTGGATGTTTAGCACAAAGGTAGACATCACCAGGATTAGGATATACCTATTATGCCACTTTTTTTATCTATTCCTACGGGATTAAGACGTATGCGGGTAAAACCGGGGGGCGCCGCTAGTACTATAACAAAAATAATTATTTATATTTACTTTATTGTACACCAGAAAATACGTAACAAAAAAATACGATTATTACTACAAAACATACAATGGGCAGTCTTATCGCTTTCTGTGATCTGTTCCAGGCAACCTTGGAATGGACTGTCCATTCTATTGCGTGGATAAAAAAATGGGGTATATATGTATATATATATACATATATATATATGCTGTATAATAGACACATAAATAACTACACACTAAATAAACAACGAAAATAAATGACGACTACAGATTATTGCAGCTCCGAAAACAAGATCACAATAACAAGACGTAATGTTCATTCACGAGTCTCAACGATTGCGCGCGTTTTATTTGAACCGGCAATGCATTGCATTCCATGGACGAGTGGCCTGGACAGAAAAGGATTCGTCGAAAAATGTTAAGGAATGCATGGGCATAATTATGCTTTAAATTATCCGATGACCTCAAAAACTTCGTGTGTCGCAAAGATACTGAAAACGTTTTTTGAAGATAGAGAAGGGTGGAAGGGGAAAAGAGCACTAAGTATACAATGGAGAAAGAATATGAGTATTCCGGCTAAGGCGAATTGGTAACCACTTGAGCTTCACGCGGAATTCGGAAACATGGTCATACTTGCGCAAACCGAATATGAACCTTAAACAGACATTTTGAAGCCCCTCAAGTAATCCATACTAATATTATAAATTCGAAAGTAACTCTGTCTGTCTGTCTGTCTGTATGTTACCTTTTCACGCTTAAACCACTGAACGGATTTCGATAAAATTTGGCAGAGAGATAGATTGCATTCCGGGGAGGGACATGGGGTAGTTTTTATCGACATATCTCAAGGGCGAAACCGCTGGTGGAAGCTAGTAATGGTATATTTGAGAGACAATTCGCTACACGGTCCCGGCACGGGGAGGGAAAATATTTCTATATAATAATTATGTCCATTGACGTAAGTAATATTAGGTAATTCTATTGTATGTTATAATATCGATAACTCTGGGCTCATAGGGCGTATAGCACGTTTGGTTAAATGAGAAAAATAAATACGCCCTTTGAGCCCAGAGGTATCGATATGAGTGAACAGACGTAAAGTTTACAGGTGGGCAGGGACATCGACGTGCAAACCATGAATTCAACACAAAGGATTCTAGACCCTAGCGTAGAAGTATTTCGACGGTTATCAAAAATAAAATGTATCCAGGAACAGCTAAATAAAAAGAATAAAAAAAAATGTAAGTTTCAGAATCATGTACTAAATCCATGGTATAAACAGTTTGTGCGTCAACATCCCTACCACCCTGTATGAGCTAGAAGTATTAGTAGGTACTTGACTAGGTGTTGCACGAATAATCACTCTGCAATCATCCTATATTTTTTTTCTGACATCTGTTAAAAATCCATACAAAAGTGAACTTAAATTCAGTGTATATGTTACCGGCCAAACACAATTTTAGGATGAACTACCAGTTCTCCCTCGCTCTTGCTTCCTATGTCGACGGAGCCCCGCAACGCGGGATCCCTTTAAAAGCTATAGCTACCTTTTATTTGTAAAGTTGTGTTGTGTTCACAAGAACAACAAGTAGTACCGACCTTCATTGAATTAAATTTTTCAGAAAAAATACAGGTTTTATCGTACATTTTCCCGGTCAAGATTAGATATGGCCTAACTCTCTAAGTAATGACTAGAGATATTAGGAAATAAGATATACATTAAATATCCTCCAGTGTACTGAGAACGGAAAATAACCTATTGATTTGGTTATGCAATTTGAGGGCTGTTTGAGTTACCTAAGTATTGCAGAACAGTCACAAATGTTCTAAGACTTTCAAATCAAATCAAAAGTCATTTATTCAAATTAGGCTGAGAATCAGCACTTTTCGAACGTCATAATTACATAAGACAGTCCTCCAAAACGCCCGCCCTTCACCAGTTTAAAAATATAAAAGGTTGAAACCTTTTATATTGTGTTATATAAACATGTTATATAAATAGTCAAATAACTTAAAAGGTTTCTTCATAGAGGCTTAACCTACTAGGTAAAACTTAGACAGTCTGGTAATTAAATAATAATGAGCGTGGCTCGTCACGTTTTCGCGCATTTGCGGTTTAAGGCTTTAGCGATGTTGACATCAAGAATCATATTATTAATAAATGATTGAGCAGTGTTTTCAAATCGAATAATGTTTAAGTATGCCTAAAAAGTTAGTTTTCGCAAGGTTGTTAATATTAACGAGTGTCAACGTTGCGATTTAATCACAATAGTTTTTAACTAAGTGATAAGAAAAGTAATTTGATAAAAAGCCCACAACCTTATCAGTCTTATTTTCATCATGCTAAAGAAAAGTGGGTTTACGTATCCGAACAAATAAGAAATAACCTATGTTAAGTGTTTGCATGTATTGACTTGGCTCGTTAGCGAGCAGTGACGTAGAATCAATAATCTACGTCGATTCGAATCAGACAATAGCTTAGATAATGTATGAAGCGGGGTGATTGAGACTGTTTCTATCTGTCTATCTATTATTTTGGTATGAATGTGTGTAGATTGAGTCACGACTTCGACATTTAGCGGCATTGAATATCTCGAAGCGTTTGCAAGCTGTATATCATTTAATCTACTTGAACAACAATAAAATACTCCAATATATTACTGTTAGAAAAGTTATCGCTAATCTCAAGTTGTTTTAGAACTCTGCAACTTTGTTGCATTTATGAATAGAATATTCTCGTTCACATTTTGCGTTTGCATTGATAACGTTAACTGCGAAAGATTTATACATATTCGCAAAGACTTTGTATATTTACAAAGTAAAGAAAGATTTGATACAATGAAAAAATCGGTTGTCTATATCTCCTCTCCACAAAAGGCTTGGTTATGATACAATACATACGCGTGTCTTTCTTTTCCCAAGATATACATCTTTTGTAGTACGTGCGTCCGTGTCACGTAAAATGAAATAGGTATAGATACCTACCTATACTTAAATTTTAATAGTCTGTTCGTTCAATGTTTACGTTTTAATGATAGCAGAGGCATTAAAACGGAAATGAAATTAGTCTCTAAAACCATTCATTTATATAACTTTTAGAAGTTTTGATAAAGATCAAGACGACAAAACTATAAAGTGTTATGTCCTTCGTAAACGTAGTCAAAACATTTTGGGATACATGAAGAAGCCTCCTCGTGTAGCGCAGTTGGTTCCGCCAGTTACTCAACTGAACCGAGCGCTCAGCGCATCCTGGACAGACACACCCAAAACCTTATTTGACTGGCCATTTCTTCCCTTGCGGTGGTAGGGCAAACGCCCGTCTGGCTTGCGACCACTATCCCACCGGAGTCCGGCGTCAAACAGCCTGCTGTGTTTCGTCGATGCGTGGGAGTCCCAGTGCCTTAGGCATCTTCTGGACACGCTCGTTCTATCATAGACCTCATACATCGCTTTCCATCAGGCGTGATCGAGGTCAAGAGTGGGCCCATTCGCAATTAAAAAAAAGTTACAACATTATTTACATTTTTATTTAACGAAGATTTTATACGTTTTTTTCTTCACCTCATATTTGTATATTTATGATACAAAAACTTAGGAATAACGAGTTCTGCATACATTGTTACAGGCAGCACTACTTGCTTATACATATATAATGTTCTATTTTACACTGATGATATGATTTCGATTATTATTTTTATTGACTTTATTCATTTTTTTTAACGACTACAAAAATAATATACAAACGGAAGACCCGCAAGATTCAAAAGTCACCTTGAATTAATTTGGAATTGTTTATTTGCATCTGCCAAATTTTAAACTAAACGATCCGTAAATCATAATTAGGATTTTAAATAATAATCATTTCTCGAATTATAAAAGATTTATTTGTAGTTAATTTAGAGGCTCCGTTATATTGTGGTCCGACCCTGTAGGCTCTGACGTCAATGGCTTGCTGTGATCCACCTATAAGATAAGCGCGCGCGCACGTGAACCGACTAAATTATACATGACGAGACACAATAATGCAATTTAGTAAATAAATATATTTTTAGCTTTTATTAGTCAATCGACAAAGATTTTAATTGACTTAGGGCTGATTTTTCCATCACCAGATAGCTTTTATTCGACGAATAAAATTGACGTTTGACTGAAACGTTTTTGAATGAAACTGTCAAAATTTCAAAATTGTTCCTCGAATAAAGTTATCAGATGATTAAAAAATCAGCCCTTATTTGACGGTAATTTAGAAATTAAAACTCATCAAAATATAACCTTAAAATATTATTATCTAATGAATGACAACTTTCAATCGTAAGAATGTAAATACATATCTCACTTTCGATAAAGAAATTGTATCTTGCACTAATGTTAGGAAGATATTTTTTTTATAAATGACAGGGTAATCCTCTCGAAAAAAAAACATAAAAAGCTTGTCGAAAAAAGCTATAAATTAAAGATGTCCCCGAAGTATTTCCCCAAAAATTCAAAAAAATATTCGTATCTCGTAACTAAACTATCAAAAATCACGGAACATACATGCGGTATTTTAGGATACCCCTAGGTATGAGGAATCTAAATTATTGACGTCACTATTTGGACCACCCTGTATAAGGCGTAGACGCTGACGCCACGTAGAAAACGCGCAGGCACTGAGGCCTCGTAGGCCCTACGCTACGTAGTCACTACGCCACGAAGTCGCTATGCCACGTAGTCGCTACACCTCGTAAATGCTACGCCGCGTAGCCGCTACGCCACGTGCCCGCACACATTGTAAACAAATAACGTCATCGCGTCCGCGGAACGTCTATGCTGCATAAACTTCCGACAAACGCCAAGGCGGAACCAAAACTTAATTAAGATAAACTCAGCAACTACTCGTACCTACGAGAAAACAAAAAAAATACAAAGTTAATCAGGTCAAACGTCGAAATTACATTGAAAATGTTATACGGGTTAAGTGAGAAAATTAAACAATTAGTGTGAACAGGTCTTTAAGGTGATACTTAACACTCTTGACAAAATGTTACTGCCCTAAAAAAAATAATGACGAGGCCACCACGAGGCGAGCTGAGAGCTCTTAACATGCGGCGCATGTGGCATTGGAAGATACAAAGCGTTCACAGAGTGACTACACTGGCTACTTGCCTAGTCCAGCAGTTTTGAGATTGTTGTTCTATGGAATCACATGTGACTTGACTCGTTTTAGAATTGCGTGGGACATTGAGAAGGTTTTTTGGTACCGAGTAAAAATAAACCATTGTTGAAATCAAATCAAACGTTTATTTGCTAGAAATATTTTTGTTTTTACAAAGGAAAATATTAAATAAAATATTTTTTTTGTTTTATAGCCTCTTTTATTTATTACATTTTGTTTGTTTTTAAATTGTAAGTTTGCCCCTGGGATTGTTTTCTTATTTGCCATTTTAAGATTGCTAATTTATTTTCATTCTGAAATTTAGATGCGAAAAAAAGAAAGACAAATAGGTTTATTTGTCACAGAAACACGTTCATACAAAAAGATAATTAATTCTAATAATAAGGAAAAAAAATCTAATCCCGAGCACAAAGCAGAAATTATCGACGGCTGCATGTCATGACTGTGACATCCCAACTCAGTATGGTGCTGTGCTATGGTGACGCACAGCATAGTGCTGATTTTCAGTGGTTACCCGAAAAGGACGCACAGAAACCAGGTCAGATCATACCTACTATATTCGTACCTACTATATAGGTGACAACATAAAATAAAACAAACAGTACTTATAACATAAAGCAACTAGATAAGCAACCAATGATATGAATAATATAATAGATTGTTGCATCGAGCGCAAATTGAGTTATTAATGCACGAGAGTTATGTTGGGAGAGTTCGAGTTCATTAATTACTCACTTTAGCAAGGTGCGTAATCTACTTTTCTTTCAACTAACAATCTACCTACCGTGATAAAATATACCTACTCAAAATAAAAACTCAAGTTAATGAAAACAAAGTTTTCCTAAGCTTTTAGATATTTTACCCGCGACTTTTGCGGCAAAAGTTTATTAACAATTTCATTTGTAGCTGTTTTTATACTTTCTGGAGTTGCATTAATATCGCTATCGCTATTTCCTTTTTTTGTAAATATTTTCTTGCTAAATACGATACAAAATGCGCGCCATTTGTTTTTTTTTTCACCGAGTCTGTTTTATTCAGCCGATTTTTATTTCCAGCCAGTATCTTTTTGATCTATTGCATATATTTTATATTAAACTGAATGGAATTCATTAAACCTCTGTGGTAAATTTATATCTAAATAAAAAACAGTACATTCATGAAAAATTGTGCAACCATGAGATTTCATACAACATTTCTGCACTGTTTTGGTTCTAAGCAAAAACTACATCCTTTGTGATCGGTTTTGTAGTGATTAATGATAACATTACCACGTAATTGAAAGAAACTATTATTAAATAACATAAAATGTAATTTATCCGCAGGCATCACCGTGCGTTCATAAATATATAAGTATCCAGTGTACCCGCCATTAGCATTTATAACATTAAAATATTCACAAGAATATTTATGCGAGATTATCATCTTGTTCATCTAGAAGAAATGCATAATTAAAATCCGCAACGCATTCCTAATATCACAGTCAACGAAAAGCATTTACAAAAATAATACTTACGTAGATAACTTCGTGGTTAAATGAACTCTAACTGTATGTAGCCGTGACAGAGTTGCTATAATTTATCTTGTCACTAGCTCAGCACGCTTAGCATGACCGCCGTCAGGTGTGATACCCTATACCTACAGTGACGTATTTAGTAGCCATGGGTATAAGCCTTGACCCCAATACAAGAGATAAGATGTCACGATCACTCACGCATTCGATATATTTACATAATAGCTACATTTCCCAGATTCGACTCTATGCTTCGGGTCAACGATTATTTGCTATCACTGTTTCAATAATAACATAGGTTTCAATAATAACTGTATTATAATCATTCCATCGCTATTTTTCCAAATTTTTGTTTTAATCTTTCTTTTTAAAAACAAAATCGAATAGCTATAGAAATTAAAGAAAAAAACAAACCATCGATACGAAAAGAAAAAGATCAAAATTGTCAATATATACAAAGTTATTATTTCATTTCTTAAACATACTTAAAGATACCATGTCTAGAAATTCTAGATAGGTGCTTAACAGCTGCACAACTTTCCGTTTTAAAAATAGTCTGCATCACCTTGGAATTATACAACAATACCGAAAATCTGTAACGAAATAATATCTCAAGAGAACTACTTTATCACAGATGATGATAGCTTGGACTATAATAACTTAAATAATAACGAAGGCTAATACTTAAGACGGTGTATAATTAAACACCTATGATTAAAAAGCATGTGATTACTTACCTGATGAGAGAATATTATGGGCATATAATAGTTATTTGTTATACAAGAGTGCAAAGTTGCTTTTTAACCGCGTGCTCAATTTTGATGACCGAGCAAGCGAAGGATTCTAAAATTGAATCACGAGCGCAGCGAGTGATTCAAAAATTAGAATCCTGAGCGTTAGCGATGGAATCAAAAGAGCACGAGGTGAAAAATCTTTGCACTCGAGTGCAACACGTAACTTTTCATCCCACCTCAGCGAGGAAATGATGAGGCTTTTTAAAAATGCCACTAATCTAAGATAGGTGTCTATAGGTATATATATGTTTTTTTTTCATCTTTATTGTTGCTGTTAGCATTGAATACGTACTCCATAGAGTGCTTGATTTCTTGGTCTCGGATAATTCAATAAAATATGCCAGCAAAACGTTTTCTGATAAAGTTTTGGCTCCTTTAGCTAGTCGCCACGTGTTAAACATATCGTACTGTTTCAAATACTTCTCGCGTGATTGTTGAGGGAGAAAGCTCATTTGCGCATTTTTAACAGTTTCAGTCAATTCTGTTGGTGTCAAATAAACTTCGTCGTCGCTAGATTCACACATTTTAGATTTTTTACTTGTTTACAAGTTTCTTGTTTTTATTTTTAACAATATGACGTGAAAAGAAAATTGCGCGCGCAAAGCAAATTAAAAAAAGTACACCAAGAAGGTTCCGAGTCTGAGTTTTTAAAAAATTAAAAAAAAGTTGTATGATAAATTCGGCACCATGGAGGTAGAAGTAAATAGGTTTAATGATGTTTTGAATTCACAAACTTAGTGCACACGATGTTCTTAATTCAATTTACTTTATCCTCTAGCGGATAAAAACAGCTTTTGCACTCAGATATCGAAG
Source organism: Luperina testacea (assembly GCA_927399505.1). Taxonomy (NCBI): domain Eukaryota; kingdom Metazoa; phylum Arthropoda; class Insecta; order Lepidoptera; family Noctuidae; genus Luperina; species Luperina testacea. The sequence continues at coordinate 13,393,681 of OV656758.1, forward strand.
AGCAAAAATACTCTTTCCGAGATGGGGGGATGAAAAACATATAATTATAAATGTATAGGTATCGGTATTTATATAGAGCACTGAAATAATACTTCAATAAACAGCGTTGGTACGAGTAGGTTTCTAGCAGGCAGGCATTTTACTTTGTGTAAAGTAATTTCATCACCACTACTCTCAAAACGGTGAAGGAAAACATCGTGAGGAAACCGGCATGTCCTAGAACCAAACATTCGAAGAAATGTGACATCTACCAACCCGCACTGGGCTCGCGTGTTAGATTACAGCCCGCTCCCTCTCGAAGAGAGGACGTACGCCTGTGTCCCAGCCGTGGGAACATAATAGGCTTATTATGGTGAGGTCTCTACAGCGTAGGTAGGCTTGCAAATAAAACTCCAATACATATATACTGCAGGTACCTAGTACTTACAGTATATATTGGAGTATTATTCGCAAACCTGTCATGCGAAAACAAACATCTTGTTATTTTTCCAAAGCTATGTCAAAAATAAATAATTCGCTTACGGTCTGATTTTCCAATCATCCGATAACTTTATTCGAAGAATAAATTTGGAAGTTATTTCATAAAAAACTGTCAAACGTTAATTTAATTCCTCGAATAAAAGTTGCGATGGCGATGGAAAAATCAGTCCTAAAAAGAAAAAAAACGATAAAATATCTGATGACCAACCTGCTAAACCACTTCAAGCAAATGATCACAGAACGGACGTTATTTACATATAGACAACATTTGGAGATCTTTAAGCATACCTACTTTATCAATAAAATTGTTAAGCTTCTTGTAAAATCCATGGAAGTTAAAAAAAAAATACAATAATAATTTATAATTGTGTCAAAACAATAGCTACTTGTAATAACTACGTACGTAACATATTATTAAATTTATCAGTGTAGGTGCAGTTTGATCCGGTTTAAAGTGATATCAAGAACATGGCGCCGCCCTCAGCCATTCATACAAACATGGTCGCATTATCGTGAACTGTATCAAATAGAACTGAACCAACTTCCTTTATCTCTATAAGCTTCTGCCCGCGACGTCGTCCGCTTGTAATTTCTTGTTACTCCGAATGCAGGGCAGGCGATGCGATGCGACGGGGTGCGTCGCATCGCATCGCCTGCCCATACTTTTTTTTTTTGCTCGTTTCCTAAAGGTCATAGCGTGATGTTAAATAGCCTATAGCCTTTCTCAAGAATTGGGCTATCAAATGCAAAAAGAATTTTTCAAATCCGACTGGTAGTTCCAGAGATTAGCGCGTTCAACCAAACAAACCCTTCAGCTTTATAATATTATAAGTATGTATAGATTACGATTACTGAAGTCCCAAGAAACCCAAGTTTATGAAGCTCAAAGTTCAAGTCAATTACGTCACAGAATTTACAACGTAGATCCTGTACATAATTTTTACTCTACTTATTTATTTTAGATGTTAACAGTTTTGACGATAAATCAATATAAATAATGAAGTAGGTACTTGTGGTCTTGTGGTAAGAGATACCATTGCTAAATATCATCTTATTTTGCATAATTTATTAGGTGTGGGGAGTATGTTAATAGCGTATTCCGTACAGGTTTTTTTTTAACATAAATCGATGGACCATGGAAGGCCACCCAGAGAGCAAGGCCTTACATGGGTCACCCACCTTATTTAGGGCAGAATTTGCTCTTACTGCAGTGTGTCAACAAGAAAAGTGAGGCGCTGTCAATTTTACTGTGGTGGACTTTTGTGGCAAATTCTTCAAAAAAAGTTTATGCCGTGTGCAAAAAACAGCCAACCATCAGCAGCGCTGATGACTCGTAGAAGCTCTATACTATATAATATAATGCTCTATAGTCTATACCCATAACCAGCCTTTAATGTTCCCACTGCTGGGACACAGGCCTCCTCTCGGTGAAAGGGATTGGGCCGTAATCCACCACGCGGGCCCAGTGCGGGTTGGTAGATGTCACATGTCTTCGAATGTTTGGTTCTAGGAAATGGCGGTTTCCTCATGATGTTTTCCTTCACCGTTTTGAGTGATGATGGAATAATTTACACAAAGTAAAGCGCCTGTCTGGGTTCGAACCTACGACCTTTATTTGATTATAATTATATTTATTTATAAATACAGTCTTTACATAGGCTCAGTTTGTTTTGTACCAGAAATGGTTGGTATTGGTACTAACATTCACTATAACAACTCTACTTAATCACTACAGTATATTTTATTTTATTTATTTGGCTCACCAACAATTGAATACACTGACACAAATACATTACACACTGATACATCCAATAGAGTGAGTTCTTATACTCACTGAACATAGTATATAATAGTAATCTAAGTCTAAATTTAAGCAAATAATGTAAAATGTGCCGTAACATATATCCGTAATTATGTGAGTTACATGTAATGTTTCTAATCTGAGCTACTGGGCGGCTCATTAGAATACCAAACGGTATTCTAGTTAAAGTAAAAATCCTTATACAGGTTGTGTCGCTTTTACTTTATTTTGAACGGAACTTTAGGTTTCAAAATGTAAAATTTCGCCAGTATAGCGCGCAACTTGTCACAGACTGAGTCCACGTGAAAAGTCCAGCTAAAACGATTTTCCACGAGAAATCCAAGGTAGGTTTGGTGTGTTACTCGATCAATTGCACTCACATCCGCATGTACCTAACAGAGTGGAGTGAAGACAACTGTGACTGTGTGTGATTATCTTAAAAGAAGTAGGTAATGTGCTTTAGATGGCTAGAGTGGACATGAATGATTTGACCTACAGCTCGTAAGCCGCGGTCGTTAGCATTTGCCCACCACTGCTTCCACAGAAGCTCTATAAATGCTCTCAATTCAAGCCATTTGACAATATAAACATGCAACCGATTTACTTCAGATTTCAGTTTAGGTACAACTTTGACCATCACACACTTAGATGATGAATGAAATGACCGATATAAATACCAACAAAAATAAACTGACGTCAGTGGAAGCTTAAAAGGTCGGATCAATATCTTGTGCTCTGAATATCAGTCTACACTCATTTAGATCACTCACATCTGCCGGTCAACAAAGTTGAACAGTTCGAATTTTACATCGAACGGATGGCTCCTTGTTAGCACTTCAGAAATTTTCCACAAGTGACAATATACTATTGCTAAAAATATCGAACCAATTATCGCAATACCAATCTATTTTTACTCCAAATACGTCAAACCACTGTGTCAGCTCATGTTGTCATTCTCAAGTCGTGATGAAGTCACAATAAACTTGCGGGCAACAATGCAACTTATATTTGCCACCTGTTAGAGCCTTTAAAAATAACTATAAATAACATGGACTCGAACGACATATTTGTGGTAGAAATTAGACTATGCAGGTAATATCATGTCACTCAACAATCAACATCCACTTAAGTATCGTTTGACTGAATACTTACAGTTTTAAGTGAAATAATTTAGTTTAGTTTCTATGTAAATATAGCATGTTATTATATCGTGATTATCACACCGTTGTTTGTAAATACAAACACGTAGTTTTTAGTATAATTGTGTCACTAACTCACTAATTAATTGACACGATCACTGTGTCAAAAATTGTTCGCACTTTATTGTTGACGATAACCTTTTTAAAGATAAAAGGTAAAAATAATTAAGTTTAAAATGACGTATTGTTAAACAAATAATTAAGAGATAGAGCGTGACTATCATCCACTAAAAAAAACATACGCATGCGCTGGCGCAATTGCATTTTTTCGGATCTACATAAAGCGCTTTTTCCATATATTTACTTCAAAAGAAAAAACTCATAAGCAAAATAACTAAGACACAAATAATAATCAACAAGTCAGAGAGAAAACGCAAATATCTGGCACAAATGAAAAAGATGTTCTTGAAGAAAATGCCTGAAAACGTGGAAAAGCGTCAGTAGGTACAGCAATAACCACCTCTAGATACCCACCACTCCTAATCATAACCAAACGTTATCATTTATCTGACAATTTGTATGTTTATATTATGTTTTCCTGGGGTCCAGTGTTCTCGAGGGAAGCCAGTTCTCGCCAAGCTGGTCTTAATTGGCGGTCCTTTAGATATACTCACCGCCAAGGTAGTAAATTCTAATAGTCCAACAGACGTCTCCGTCTGTTGAGTACAATTCCCTACTATGTTTTCCTGTATGATGTAAATATGGAAAAAAATGCGTAGTATTCAGGCGCCGTGCGCGTGTATTGCAGACGGAGGGTTATCTCGGGGCGGGGGCTCTTTCCACTCGCTATCACGATCGGCTAGTGCCACACAAGGGCCATGTACGTAAGCTTATAATATTAATCCACCATATATTGATACCTAAATATAACTTAGCTAAGAATAAGCGTTTCTTAAACTAGTTGTCTTGCCCATGAAATGCCTGCACTTCCGAAGACTTTGAAATGCTCTTAGAGCCCAGGTTCTAAGCGCCCTACTGGAGGGCAGAAAAATAGAATTAGAGTATTTTTTTAGGTAGCTTCGTATGGAGAAGAATGGGGAAGAAACTACACCGTTACTCTTAAAATGTTTTACAATATTTTCTAATCATTAATTATATAGGAATTATGTGTGAAGACGATGCAACTATAGAAAAATTATTATGCCACAATAAGTAAAAGAATTAAAAATGAAACCATGAGAGATAAATTAATTATGTGATAGAAACATGGAGCTCACACGATTTTCCTCCTTCCACTTGTCTCTGTGCACCTATTGTCATCGGAGGCCAGTCCTCCAGGTATAAATTCATTTCATTCCTCTATCTCCTGGGCATACGTTTGCTGTTTACTGCTTTTTGGGACCTACTGTGTAATATTTAGAGCTAAGCTGTGATAAAATTAAAACAACATAAAGTTCAAGACAGTTGCATTACAATGATTAGCTCATTCAATTTTGTCTCATTGACTGACGCAGCCGGATACCGGCGTACAAATTAGTGCTTCCGCCGTATTATATGATTATGAATATTTGGCAACAAATTATCAATTTCCTCTTGAATTAGGAATAGATTACATCGCATCGAATAACGTGAAACTTGATATAGCTGTAATTTTTTAGATTCAATTTTTTCTTGATTGTGTAACTATTTCGTAGTCAGTCAGTGACTACGAAATATGTAGTTACACAACCAAGGATGCCAAATTAATCTCGCCATCCACAGAGTATTTAAATAGGTAGTACAGACGCCAGCACATTAAGCTACTACAATCTGTCAAATTTCTTTAATAGATTTTCAACTTTATCGCTTAAGTATTAGGTTCAAAGTTGATTGGGAAAATTTTACAGTTTCGTGTAGCTTGATGTGCTGGCTTCTGTACATTGTATGTTGCCAAGCAGAAAGTCTCTACTTACAAAATTGCATAGCAGAGCAAAATGTTAATTCATAAAAATGACATGTTATCATAGCTCACATGCATATTATCAGGAGCTGGTCACGTGGCCATACATGCTGGGTAGCGGGTGTCATTGCCGTGGCATGACTGGTCGTAGAACTCCGGTAATCACAGCTGAGAGATATCCTAAAGGTATATATTTAGCGACAATGATTGTTACACAAGATACCGTTATCTGCATGTTAGGGTTCCACAATAATTTCGAATGGGTTATTGGTAAAATTATCGCATTGCAAAGAATTGGAGCAAAGTCAATGGTGGGTATGACCTACATATTTGCTCCGTCTGAAGTCTGAAGAACGGAGAGTTATGTTGGACTGAAATACGCCCTAATATTGACCTATCATAATTTGCCATTTGAATGGGATATTTTTATACAAGACTAGCAGCGCCCCGCGAGTTCACCCGCATAAGTTTCGATGTCGTGGAAATATCGGGATAAAAACTATCATATGTCCTTGAACGGGACTCAAAGTATATCTATACCAAATTTCATTTCAATCGGTTCAGCGGTTTAAGCGTCAAGAGGTGACAGACAGATAGTCTGTCTGTCTGTTTTACTTTCGCATTTATAATATTAGTATGGATAGTATGGATGGCTTTTCACACAAAAACTGGTTTGTAGTACCTACCTACGTAAGCACTTAGTCCTCATTCACACAATATAGGGAAATTACATTGAGTTAGGAGCTGTCCCGGCCACTTGCAGGTAAAGAGGCTACATCGTTTCTTTGTTCTCCTCAAGTCCTCAAGTTCTGAGTTGAGCTACACGATTACTGACAAATGCTTGCACATACTCCAGTATGTGCAAGCATTTGTCAGTAATCGTGTGTCACAAGATTTGAGTGGAGCAGTCCACTGCTCCACTTAATCTAGTGTGATTCTTTGTTCAAACGACCATTTCAGGCACTAAATCTACATTGTCTTCACATAATCTGACCAAGATTTTGTCTGAACTTTTAAAGTGGCTTTGAGTTTGTTTCGCCATTTCTTCTCAGATAGGAAATGTTGAATCCATCTAGCTTATTTTATTATAATATGACTTATAAAAGATTCTGGTATCCTATTTACAAAATAAACAATTTCATTTATTTTTTTTCCGTGTGGGATTCGTGCAATGCAAACACCGTACCTATTCAGAAATGCGATCATAGACTCATTTAACAGCCATGCTATGCAATATTTGAATTAATTAGCGTATTGCATGTTGCAGAACAATGGTTCTCATACAACATATTTCTAAATGTGAAATCATCACTAACTTCGGTGGATAAGCTTGACTTACCAAGCTAATTATCAGAACGTCCGACCAAGTGACATTGACATAACCAGTCTACGAACCATGCAAAATAATAGCAGTAATAATAGATATCAACAGTTCAACGCTATTAGTCTATTTTTAAACAAGGCGGTAATAAAGCGCCATAATTGAGGATATCTCACAGACACGCGATCATTGTCATTTTGTAGCCGAAGTTCATGATATGATGTTAAGTTCTTTGAAAAAAAGTTCTTTGACACATAATATGTGCAATATAGGTACGTAATAATATTGTTTTAATGCTGGTATTTTAATAAGGAAGTAGCACACAATGTATCGTACAGTTTTTCTTAGAAGAATTAAGGCGTAAAGTAAACATGTTGTTATAACAAATTACGTATTGTTACATGTCGCCACCCTCCTAATTAGGTCTAAGAATGACACGATTATATTCCAGGATAGTTTGGAAAGTTGTGTCATTTACAGGAACATTCGGCTGATTATGGCGACAGACGCGTTCCTAGACAGGCCGCGACCCTTTATCAGCGCGCGCGCCGTAATGCGTCCGCGCCGTCTCGCGGCCATGACATGCTTCATTAAACCCAACTTTGGAACCAATTAATGTCTAAATATCAAAATAACTACATAAGGTAATGATGAAAAAGGCCAAGACAAGTTGAAGATGTTTACTTTTTATGACGCACGTAAAAGCATCGGTTTGCGTAAATGTAATTACATAATGCAGCTGTCAATAAAAGTAAATACTATACTCTCACATTAAGTTGTTTTAATTCGTAGCGTCTGCATTTCAATATCGTATGACTCACTCGTAAACAAGCAATGAATGAGAATTCGGAAAACACGAAAACAATAGTTTGTTTAACTATGACATGCTTAAATAATTTAAGGTGAATAGCTAGTTAACATAAAATAAATTAATTAAAATTCTTTTCATTCATTGCTGACAATACCTCGCTGACGCACGACGTTGTCCTTACAAGTGTCTAACTCAGTCTTTCTCAAAGTGGGCGATAACGCCCCCTTCTGGGCGCTGGAGGCCTAGAGGGGGGCGGTAAGGAACCCAGAAAAAAACGGAGGGTGTTGAAGTGGTTTAGGGGGGCGATGGCTGATTTGTAATTTCATCTACTTAATATTTTAAAATTGAGTGACATTAAAATCTACCTACTACCTACACAACATCGATTATTTAGTTCATATTTCTGCCCTGCTTGATTGTATAAAAACTAAAAATATTTAAGATAGCTTTCGTAGGATAGTCCGTGAGCAATCAAGTTTGAACAAGTTTTTGTTAAATAACGCGATTTATGCAATCCTGTATCAATCGACTGGTTCCGATGCCGATTGCCTATATCTATCATTTAAAGAGCTGTTTCGGATTTTATTCACTGCTTTGATGACATGTTGCAGTGATTGAAACAATCTTTCACATAAATTTATTGCAACCAAATGTCGATGAACGACGCAATGTACTGCGAGCATATCTGGAATTTTGCTTTTTAAGTACAATCTGTTTGACTCTGTGATAGAGTTCTTGGAAAACAAAGACACAGAATTGCGCGAGAACCTCATCACATCAATGAATGATATCGCGTACATGACAGACCTGTATAAATTATTTAATGATATAAATCTCCAACTTCAAGGTGATGACTTTAACAAAAAATGTCGTTGCTGCTTTCGTAGCCAAACTGCTGTTAACCAAGAAGAATTAAGAGACGTGAGTTTCACAATTTTCCCAATTTATCAGTATCCTGTAACAACGATGACTCGGTTGCCTACTGCCAACATATGGAAAACCTCCACAGTGATTTCATAGATCGATTTCAGGACATTTTCAAATTGGAAATAGTAGACTGGGTGGTGGATCCTTTTTCAAATGTCAGCACAGCAATATCATCCCAGCTGGAAGAAGAACTCATAGAACTGACAATGAACGAGGAAATAAAATCAAATTAAAAAATGTCTACCAAGAATTTTGGCGACAAAAGCCAATCCCGCAATTGTACCCTGGATTGTGGTCGATCGTTCAACGATTTTTGATAGCATTCCCATCGTCATACTATTTGTGTGAACGTGGATTTAGTGCTGTGGCAACGCTGCTTATTAAATTAATGTCATAGAGGTTTTTAAGATGTGGTAAAGTAAAAAAAAAATTGGGGTGCCATGATTGATTTTCAAAGTGGGCGGCAGATGAAATAAGTTTGGGAGCCTCTGGTCTAACTCAAGTAGAGCGTATACAAAAATAGCAGGTAGGTTGTATAATTTTGTAATAAATTCTCACAAGTCAAGGTCTTCAAATACATCAAACACTTTTTCTGTAGTTACATGTTCGTACGTTGGCTGAACAAGTAAATACAAACAACAACCAAGTAGATATATACCTGATAAATAAATAATATCTAAGAAACAAATGATAATTTCATCACCATTGCTTCCAAAACGGCGAAGGAAAATATCATGAGGTCACCGACATGTCCTAGTACCAAAAATTCAAAGGCATGTGACATCTCCCAACCCACACTAGGCCCGCGTGGTGGATTACTGCCCACTCCCTGTTATCGAGATGAGGCCTGTGTCCCAACAGTGGGAACATTATAGGCTGATTATACTAAGAAAAAAAAAACCGGCCAAGAGCGTGTCGGGCCACGCTCAGTGTAGGGTTCCGTAGTTTCCCGTCCGTCACAATAAGTGTTCCCACTTATGAGTTTAAAAGTAAAAAATGCTTGCATATACGATTATACTACAAACTTAGTCCAGAAATTATTTTGTACGACTTTTTGTCTTTTTTGTACAAAAACTTGTTTCCATCAAGTTCAAAATAATTTTCCTAGAAATTCCTTATAAAGTTCTACTTTTCAGATTTTTTTCATATTTTCTAAACATATGGTTCAAAAGTTAGAGGGGGGGGACACATTGCATTGTTTTTTACTTTTGGAGCGATTATTTCCGAAATTATTGACATTATCAAAAAATGATTTAAGTAAACCCCTATTCATTTTTAAATACCTTTCCAACAATATATCACACGTTAGGGTTGAAATTAAAAAAAAAATCACTTCCCACTTTACATATAGGGGGGCTACCCTAATAAAAAATTTTTTTCCAATTTTTATTTTACCACTTTGTCGGCGTGATTGATATACATATTGGTACCAAATTTCAGCTTTCTAGTGCTAACGGTCACAGAGATTAAGCGAGGACGGACGGACGGACGGACAGACATGGCGAAACTATAAGGGTTCCTAGTTGACTACGGAACCCTAAAAATGACTTACACCAAAAGCTTTAAGGCTCCTACAAACAGGCGCGACACGCGATATAATCGCGAGCGACTCAAAGGCACCGCTCGTTGCGCGTGTCGCGCCTGTTTGAAGGAGCCTTTAAGGGAGTATTTATCTATGGCCTGTTTTACGTTTTTAGTCAAAATCGTCATGACACGTGGAGAAACGATCGTCAATCTTCTAAATACATTTCCTGCAAGTCTGAACTTCGTATTTATAAAAATCCATCGCCAAATAACTACTATTTTCAAATTGGATCATTGAACTCATCGGTGCACTGATAAAATGGTCACGAAATATGCGTGAAAAACATTTCACGTTATCCCGGAATTCAAACAAATACAACAATAGCTTCTATCAAATGGCCGTAAATGACGTAATTGACCCCGATGTGACATTTTTTATTCAAAATTATAATAAGATCATCATAATTACCGTCGTTCCAAAACAGAAATAACGATCAGTGTTCAATGACGTTCGCATTCATCTATTTATAATTTTAATTACATAGTAGAATAATCTAATCTAATGATTTATGATTGATAAATTTTAGCAGGCGATTTTAAATACATGTTTTTCTTAACAAGTAATAGTACCTACCTACTTTACCTTAGGTTTGCTACTGCTTCGTATTGAGACATTGATACTTTTATTTCTTCCTACTAAAATATCTAATATAGTCTCTTTTCGAACATAAGTATTTGTCTTCAAAAAACTTAAAGGCCTATTCAAACCTGAGCGATATTCGCTGCCGCTGTGGGTAGAGGTACATACCGCGCGGGTTTCGCTCAGGTATTTAGTATCAAGTACCGCGGCTAGAGCGACCTGAGCGATATTCGCTGCCGCTGTGGGTAGAGGTACATACCGCGCGGGTTTCGCTCAGGTATTTAGTATCAAGTACCGCGGCGAAACTCGACTACCGCGCGTTATTCTACCCACAAGGATAGCGAAATCCGCTTAGGTCTGAACAGTAATATTACCGCATACCCACTGGGTTTTCTCTGCCGCAGACGGTAGCGAATACCGCTTAGGTCTGAATAGGCCTTAAGAGGAGCTTAGATAATACTGACCCAGTTAGCCATATACAATGTGCTGGAGGCGACAATACGACAATAAATGCAAACACTGGCAATACTAATGCATAGTAGTATTTCGACTAATATTAAATGAATCCTAACATCGAAATTGAAAGCGTGATTTTTTCAAACAAACTAAATAGTAGTGATTGGCCGACTATAGGATTTGCCAATCTCTGAATATGTATAGTGACTACACTATTGGACATACCTATTTGATTGAATTTTCATAAGCAGACTGGAAACGGCATTAGTATATGCAGTTTAATTTTTTTTCGTTTGGTCATCTCCACCTGTAAAATTGTGAGTTAAGAATCAGTCAAGACTTTAAAGTAAAAAGTCATAAAGTCTAAGCCCACTTAGGCTTTATGAGTAGGGTTTGGAACAGGGTTGTTGCCAACATCAGCATCATCATCAGCGGAACTTCAGCATAATGATGCTGAAGTTCCGCTGATGATGACGCTGATGATGACGCTGATGATGAATGCGAATGCTGATGCTGATGTTGAAAATTTTCAACATCAGCATCAGCATTCGCATTGATCGAAGCTGATTATTAAAGTCTCCTACAAACAGGCGCGACGCGCGATATAATCGCACGCGACACAAAGGCACCGCTCGCTTGTTGCGCGACTTGCGGTGTCTATGTGTCGCGTGTCGTGTCGCGCCTGTTTGAAGGAGCCTTAATGCTGAAACTCGAGTCGTGACGTGACCGCAGAGTAGGCGGGGCTTATAGCACGTGTTGTTTTCGGTTGCGAATTTTAACCAATCCAAAGGTCGACCGCGGTTATTGCGAATATTGCCATTGTAAACAAACGATAATTATTACTAAATGAACTAGGTACTTAATTTGATTCATTTTTAGGGTTCCGTACCTCAAAAGGAAAAAACGGAACCCTTATAGGATCACTTTGTTGTCCGTCTGTCCGTCCGTCCGTCTGTCAAGACCCTTTTTCTCAGGAACGCGTGGAGGTATGAAGCTGAAATTTATATCAATTACTCAGGTCTACTGTCCCTTGAAGCTGTGAAAAAATCAAACTTCTAAGCCAACGCAATCAAAAGATACAGCCGTTTATGCCGCAAATTTTCGACACTTGCAAGGGAATCAAAACCTACAGGGTGCGTCCCGTGAACTCAGAATCTTGAAATTTGGTACGAAGCAACGTCTTATAGCATAGATAAAGGAAAAATTACGAAAACCATAAATTTTTAGTTACATCACATAATATGGGTGCGTCTCATAACGTATAAACTCATTTGGTCTAATTTCATTTTATTATCGTTCATAAGATATAATCAACGTGAGATATACCAACTGTTGATATAATTTCTTTACATATAACATTTATTTATTCTAAAACTTAATTAGTATAACGTTGTTTGATATAACGTTTATGTAATCGAAAATCATTTGGTCTAACGTTTAATATGTATATTGTTTATTTAATCGAAAATCATTAGGTCTAACGTTTAATATATATAAAAAACATCATTATGGTTAACACCCCGATTCAAAGTACCCCGACTCAGATAGGTTAGGTAATTTTTGTTTAAGAGCGTTATTACAAAACCGAAGTGCTCAGTTTTAGGTAAATTCGACGGCGCGCGGCAGCAGATGCGCACGTGTGCGTCTAGGGAAGAACGCTATGCACACATACAAACCGCTATGCGTCGGACGCCAGGATCAAACCAACAAGAGCCTTCGTTTTCAAAATGAATTAAATTACTGTTATTATAGTTCATGAAATATTATTTGTACCGATGAGTGTTACCTACAACGGTTTGAGTTACAATAGGGTCATACAAATTTACTTCACTTTTAATTTTTATTTTATAAAGAAAAAAGAAAGAAAATTTGTTTATTCTGCACAAACAAAAACGCACATTGCAAATAAACACCACACCACCACCACCACCACTAAAGTGACAAACTAGCATACGGCCCGCTTGATGGTGTGTAGTTACCGCAGCCTAAAGCAGTGTTGCCAGTGACAGATAGTCAAATGTAACATGAGAGAGCTCAAAAAGTAACATTTTCACGAGAAAAGTAACATTACCTTATTTTTTGTGGAAAACGACTAATAATAACATGGCACTTTATTATATAAAAAAAAGCTGTCCCCTTAGTAGGCTTCGAAAGAATCGTAATAACAAACTGAACTGAACCAACACGGATGCCACTACTAGGCTGTCGCTCACTCGCCTAAGTAAGCGGGATGGGTCATTTAGAAATTCACGCGAGTGAGTGAATATGCGATACGACAAACGAAGTGAAAAATTTTCGCGCTGTCGTCGCGTCAGAATTTGGTCACAAAATCAAGACAATCAAGTGCGCCAACATGACAAACGAAACCTTTGCGTTCCGTTTCATGTTTATTTTTTGTTTTCTGAGAAATATTTTTTATTAAGTCTTAAAAGTAACATTTTGAGGCGTGTAACATGGAGGTAACATGAGAGGGTCAAAAGTAACGTAAAATGTTACAAAAGTAACATACTGGCAACGCTGGCCTAAAGACGCTTGCATTGCCAGAAGCTGCATTACTTGCGCGTTGCCAGCCTCTAACATTACTTACAAATACTTTTGTGCTACTTTTATAAATACTTTTTGTACCTACTTTTTTACGAAGTTTAATATATTATGTAATTTATTTAGCAGGTAGGAAGACATTTTAGTACTTATTTATAGAAATAAATGCAATGTGATGTTGTTTCTACAGTTTGGATAAAAATCGGTTGTCTGTAAAGTCGGTTTACGGACGATAGTTTAACGTGACAACGTCATAACAAAACATTAATGAAATTGCCGAACGCGGAGGCCGATTCGGCAGCGTTCGACATCATCAGTCTCTCATCGCTCGTTCCGCGCTCTCGCTTGCACTTCAAGCCGCCATGGCGTACAACGCTACAGCAGAGCAAGGCCGCGAGGTAACGCTACATGAGTCATGTTTTTTTCGTGTGTGCAGCCAGCTTCATCGATTTATTAGACGTTGTCACGTCAAAAAAGTCAAAAGAAAATAAAAAAGACAAATCAAAAGTCGTTTTATTAAAATTAAAAATTACAACTGTGAACTTGTAACGGTTCATGAGACACTAGCAGACAGACGGACGGTCGGACATCGGAGCCTTAGTAATAGGGTCCCGTTGGCACCCTTAAGGTACGGAACCATAAAAAACCAGTATAATAATTGTAAAATAATTAAAATAATATTCTCCGAAGCGGCATAGACCGTGCTTTCCTCGAATCTATGATTTCAGGAAGCACGCACTCCTCATAAAATTCTTACCGCTGAGCTTCTCTTGCGCGTTTCAAATTATCGGCCAAAACCTTTTTTTTTTTATTTTGACAGCACCAAAAGTTCTATTTTTTTTCTATTTTGCCCATTATTGTTATTGTGTGTTATTTGTCTGAAAATAATTAATTAAATTAAAGTTGGAGATGACAATAAATAAAAAAGTCAGAAAAATTAAAAACAACAACTATATTTACGTATGTTTTTTTTCTATAATTATATTCGCGTTGGAACATCATAGGAAAATAATTATATTATATACATTACAATCAGAACATAACTAATTAAAAAAAAAAACTCACTTGTATCAACAAGTGTTGGTCGCTTTTTATTCGTGGCGAATTGTCGAAAGAGATCACGTGACGGCAGCAGCGAGTGAGCGCTACGTCCTCCCTCTGAAAGCGCTCGGCGCGGACTAAAGCTAAGACCGTGCATCCCGAGATTTATATTGATAAAAAAGCATTGCATAAAACAATTGCTTAAAAATATTATTTTACTTCAAAATAGAGTATTTTTTTTTTTCAAGCAAGGTGACAAAGTAACCTTAGTTATTAAACACTTTTTGTTTGAATTTCTATTAAATATTCAGAGATAAAAAATATCATTTCGGCTGAAAAAATATCATTAACTCTCTGTTTTACGGAATTATTTTTGGTTTATTACTGTATTAAACATAATAAATTGATGTATGCATTCCAAAGTAGAAGATACAGTTGTACCGTGGACATTTTTATAAATTATTAAACTATTATATCTTCGATGTAACAGAGCATCGCGAGATGCCCGAAATTAAATTTTTATGAAACAGCCTTTGCAGGAACAAGTTTTTTACTGATTTATGTAAACAAACTGAAATATTTATTGAATGCGCTCCCAAAAGAAGGAATTAAACTTTCTCGGGCATGTATTTTTTTTACTATTGTGACTTTAGTTAAACCATAATCACAAATCAAAACTCGAGTCAAACGCTCTAAACAAGAAAAACTTGTGATAGCGCTCTTAAACCACCCAGAAATAGGAGCAAGGAAGGAAAGAAGGATATGAGGTCGACATAGGATGCAAGAGCGAGCGAAGGGCACCCCGAGGTTCGGTTTTGTTAGGTTACTTTAAACCCTTTACGTAGAAATAGGAGCCCCGCGAAGCGGGGCTCCGTCGACATAATAATGCAAGAGCGAGCGTATGAGAATACTAATACTTTACAAAGGTATATATTAATTGATTAGAGACTCATAGTTTTATGAATGAACTTGTAAGAATTCATTTTTAAAGAAATACTTTAATGATTATTATTTAACTGAGCAAGATTACGCACACTAAGTGACAACTAACAATAACTTTTGTTGAGCTACCCACAGGCTACAACATAAAAATAATACTAAATAAACTAACCCGTGCTTATGCAATTTTGCTGTGTTTTTAAGAAGGCGTTTTTATCATATTAGACCAAATAAGTTTTATATCTTTTGAGTGGTATGTCAAACGATTTTATATTTAATGTATGTTATGTCAAACGATGTTATATTTAATGTATGTTATGCTTATAAAAATTAGTTATTTTAAAATTATATCAATCGTTCATTATATTAACTAAACGCTATATTAAATAAAATTATAGGTTCCGTTGTTATATGTTGTAAATATTAGAGATTTTATTGTTATATCATCTATTACTTACCCACATAATATATATTTTTTTTTAAATTTTAAACTTACTACCCATTTCCTCATAAACGCGTAGAGGTATTAAATTGAAATTCATACCAAATACTCAGGTCTATAATACCTTTAAGCTGTAACAAAATCAAACTTCTATGTCAACGCAATCAAAAGAAACAGCAATTTAAGCTGCATATTTTGAAACTCGCAAGTACTCGCAAGGGAATCAAAACCTAAAGGGTACTTCCAGTCGACCTAGAATCTTGAAATTTGGCATGAAGCAACGTTTTATAGCACACATAAAGGAAAAATTCCGAAAACCTTAAATTTTTAGTTACATTACAAAATATATATTTATTTTTTAATAAATATAAACTTATTACTTATTTCCTCATGAACGCGTAGAGCTATCAAGTTGAAATTCATATCAAATACTTAGATCTAATTGCCTTTAACCCGTGAAAAAAAAAAAAATTCTAAGTCAACGCAAAAACGCAAAACGCAAAAGTACAACCATTGATACCGCATATTTTGAAACTCGCAACTACACGCAAGGGAATTAAAACCTAAAGACCACTTCCCGTTGACATAGAATCTCGAAATTTGGTAAGAAGCAATAGCTTACAGCACAGGTAACAGAAAAATTCAGAAAAGCTTAAAATTTTAAGTAGTTATACCACAATTTCATTTTGCAATAAAAATACCATAGTTATGACCAGTGGCGTGCCTAGAGGTCAAAATTAGGGCAAGCCCACAGATTTTCAACGTATAAAAAAAAACGCCCAACTGAGGGATTGGCTGATTTTCAGTTATTAATGTTTGTGTTCGAGTTCATTGATTGGTATTTTTTTAATATATTTATTTATTGATAGGTTTAAGTAAGTTTTTTGTTGTGAATTATGATTTTATTAGGGCAAGCCGGGCTTTTCGGCTTCTATGAAGGTACCGCCCCTGGTTATGACTCGATTGTCGTAATGAACGAACTTTGTAAACCTTGCAGGTTTGTACGGAACCCTCGGTGCGCGAGTCCGACTCGCACTTGTTTTATTAAAAGTCACAAAATTATTGAACCTTTTGTTTTAATACCAAGGAAAACTGTGCAACTTTTAGGTATACATTCATAATGGTCACTGCTTTTTTAAGAAAATAATTAAAAGCAGCATCAGCATCAGCATCCGCTGATGTGAAAAAAAAATATGCATACCAAAGTAGGGGGGATTTTAGCACGTTCTGTAATTTCTACTCACCCCCTCGGGGAAAAGACAAGAATGTTATATGCATAATTCCATCCTTACTTAATATTATAAATGCGAAAGTAAGTTTATTTGTTATTCTTTGACGCTAAAACGGCTGAACGGATTTCAATGAAATTCGACACACAGATAGACCATGACCTGGGTAAGGACGTAGGCTACTTTGCATCCTGGATCGCAAGCGAAGTCCCCGCGACTTCGCTTGTAAATAATAAATTCCACATGACTGTAGTCTTTACGCTCCTGAGAGAAAAGTCGCGGTATTCCGACAACACCACAACTTTTCCTTCAAAAAACTTGACATCCTTGATATTCATCACATTTTAAGCTTGCTTTGTTTCTTCATAGTTTAGGTTTTGTATAGTCACAACATTCATATTTAGTCATATTTGTAGGTTTCTAGAACATAATATGGTTGAATAAATTACCTACCAGTTGCAATACAGAATAGATAGCCAAGCCCATTTCTGACAGGTTTCAGAAACTGCCAGAGCATGACTCATTTACATTTTAATTATTTATTAAAACGATTCAATCGAATTTCGATCCCGTGGAAATATCAGGACAAAAACTATCATATATCCTTTCCCGGGACTCAAATTATCTCTATGCCAAATTTCACCTAAATCTGTTCAACTGTTTACTTACGCGTGATTGAGTAACAAGCTTCCAAGTTTCTTTTACTTCACAAACTTTCAAATTTATAATATTAGTAGGATTAATAAAATGGAATCGAGAAGAAACCTGCATTATTTTGAACATCTAAACCAAATTCAGAAACATTTTGAAAAGATAATAATTGTTATTTGAAGAAACTTAAGTTGTAACGCTGATTTAGAACTGATTTCATTGTGATAACAATAGGCAACATTATATTAAATTATGCAACCGCAAACCGTAACGAATGCAATCGCTTTTTAGAACGATTGCATACAATTTACATTATAGTTACGTGCTGTTGAATAGTAGCATTAAACTTCTGATAAGTAATTTTACTATTTATTTCTGGCTATCTGTGAAGAGTAGGATTAAAGATGACGAAAGGATTATTTCACCCAAAACCCAGCAAAGTAAAATCCGATACTTCAGAATATTCTTGATCACATCCAATTACTGGGCCCAATTATTATGTACCTACTTTCTTATTGCTATTACTTGGGTCCATAAAGCCTGGATAAGTGACAATCGCTTTCAAAGCGTTTCGTATCTCTACAACGACTTTCAACAGGATTGATAAAGCTGTTCGGTAGTTTATGTCAATCCCATACATTTCTCTGTATTAAAATATTAAAATCAATCAAAATGCGTACATTAACTTGAGGCTTGCTTGCAGAGTTCAACATAACTTCAAAACTAGAAATTACATCATTTGATTCCCACTCCATTCGTCAATGTTAAACATTTGCTAATATTTTGATTAAAATTTTCAGATCCGCTGGTTAATCTCAATTTTCAATTATTGTTTTTGATTTTTGTCTTATCAGCAACAAATGTGTATAAAATGGCGATCCTTTGATCATATCGTCACCTAGACATAGATTGCAAATTTTATCTTCATTCATTCATTTAAAACTACATAATATATTAGAAGCTTTGAAAATTAACGTACGACCGTGGTAGCAGTATCAGGTTTTCTTTAGCTTGTCTCATCAATTTTTTTTTTATTGAATTGTGTCTTGTTTTCGCTATGCTTTATGGCCTTTTCGTTTAGGCACGCGATGTAAAGGGCAAAGGGTGTTCCCCTTAAGCTCCGCTAATGAGACACAATTGATTTTCTATTGTTTCGTGACCCATCAGTCACGCGCGGAGCTTTACCGGTTAAGCAACAGATCCTGCCGATGTATCCTCTAACATCACCGTGAAATCTTAGGTGAAGTGAGCTTAAAGTGAGCTGTCAATAGCGTCAATCCTTAGCATTACGTAGAATGAGAGCTCACTTGAACCCCACTTCACCTAGGTTTTCATGGTGAGGTTTTTAAAGAATAGAGCAGCAGGAGTCTATCCTCTAAATGTTTCATTACAGCGTTGCCAGTTTTAATACTATCTATAAACCAAGTCTAGTGTTTCATCATGATATTGATAAATTACCTTCTTGCTGATCATAGGTAGTACTACTACCCTGGACCTAAGTCCCCGAACTACAGAGGCGGTACTATAGCTTACTACGTTTCATTTAACGACTAAAAATTAATAATTACTAATGCGTGTCGATAAAATTTAATTATGTATGCAAGGTATCCGATTGACGTCAATGGCCACCGCCGCGGTGGGGGGGGAGGGGGTTTGTCGCTGCGCAGGCGGCGTTTATGCTGACAACCCACAAACGGACATTTACCTCTTAATCTGGAGCATAGTTCGAGACTATTCTGACTATTCAACATAAATACAATTTATTCTATGGTTAATTCATCGATTTGTTAAAGCTTAGGGAGACCAAAGATTGTGGAAAACCCATGTAAACAATCAATTATGCAGTGGGTCCTTGATAAATGATTGTTTATAGTAAAATAAAAGATTCTGAAAACCTGAAATTGTCCCACTCACTGGAACTACGCATATTATAAATTAATTCTAGTTATTCTACATCATTATATCGACGTTGAGAACAACTTGACTAATCTGATGAATCAGTCAAGTTGACACAAAAGAAAATAAAAGCCATTGAAAATCTATCTAGATATTCTAAACGGATTTTATAAGTCTACAGAACATCATCTGCCTATCCTTTTCCCAACTATATTGGGGTCGGCTTCCAGTCTAACCGGATGCAGCTGAATACCAGTATTTTACATGGAGCGACTTCCTATCTGCCATCCACAACCCAGTTACTGGGTAATACGATACCCCTTGGTAAGACTGACAGACTTTCGGGCTTCGGACTACCCGTAACGACTGTCAAAGATCCACGAATGACAGCCGGGACAAACGGCTTAACGTGCTTTCCGAGGCACGGAGAGGGGTCACGGTATATAAAGATGGTCACTCATTCACAGACCAACCGCGGCGATACTTGAAAAATCCGTAAATCCCATTAAAATGTCAGATAACTCGAAGATGAGGTAGTATACCTATTTAACTACCTAAAGTAAATGATACACAAAAAGTAAGCATGTATGAATGTATCTAATGGCTTCGTGATTCGTGTCGTCTAGACACGAGTGCCTTGACGACACGAATCGACGAAACACGAACGAACAGCGTTTTGTGGTTTTAACACTTTCAATAAGATATTCTTCAAAGTGTTAAAACCACAAAACGCTTAGCTATAAGCCCACTAAGTACAATTAAAAACTCATTAACAAATCCCATTCCCACAGTTTTCAGCCTTTGGTAAATAAACAGAAATGTTATGAGAACAAAGCAGTGGGTGATGTTCAATGGACGATTACGGTGAATACAATCGACAATATTTGTGTGCTAAGAAAACAAACACCTTTGTTTGCGAACTGCAATGGAGTGGGAAAAATAGTATTGGGCTAACATACGTGGATCAAGGTGAGAAAGGAACGCATTCAACGGAAGGTAACCGAAGAAATAAGTAATCGTCAAGCGATTATGCATGATCGACGTTCGCAACTCATTCACGCATAATTACATTTTCAACACACTTGCTCGTAAAGTGGCTCTTATTGAACCGCTTTTAGGTCCATAAAGGCTCCTTCAAACAGGCGCGACACGCCATAAAATCGCGCACGACACAAAGGCACCGGAAGTCGCGCATTTGAATCGCGCGCGATTCGCGTCGCGCGTCGCACCTGTTTGCAGGAGCCTTAATGCAGTGTATTAAAAACGCGTGATTTGTCTTTATGTTATTCCACCAGTGCATTAACGCCACAGATAATTACCTATTTACTAGTCGAAGATGCCCTCTTTTTTTATCTCATCAAAGAGACTTCATGCCAAAAGAAATCCGCGGGCCATATTACACTTTTTTTTTAAATAGTCTGTATTGTCCTTGGTCCCAAGATTTATTTACCTTAAGGGGGAAGCGCTAAGGTAGCCCGCAATATTATATCTATATATTTGATTATAATTCTGTAAATACATATTTGTTACGGCCGCGAATCATATATTAACACTTTCACTGACACTGAACGCCCCTCGACGTAATAACAATAAAACTTCTATTGTGTCTCGTTCAGTGTCCGTCAATGTGTTAATCAACGTACAGACGCCAGCACATCAACCTACCCGAAACTGTCAAATTTTTCCAATCATTCTTGAACCTTACGCTGTAGCGACCAAGTTGAAAATCTATTAAAGAAATTTGAAAGAGAGTAGAACTTGATGTGCTGGCATCTGTACAACTTAATACTGACCAGCAAATTGCAAAAAACGTAAAAAATATTGAATTTCGTGGGCTACCCTGGCGCTTTCGCCTTAAGGTAAATAAATCTTGGGACCAAGGACAATACAGACTATTTAATTTTCAGGTCAGTGTCAGGTTGTATCGTGATTAAAATATGATTTTCGACTATAACAGGTACGTCTTTACAGAATTATAATCATTAGAATCATTAATACATCTTTCTAAGTTAGATTTGTTCCATAAGAACAAAATATCTCTCATGGAAAAGTTCTTAGGGAACAAATCTAACTTAAAGATTCTAACTATTCTAATGACTATAATTCTGTAAATACATATGTATATTATAGTCGCGAATCATATTTTGATCAAGATACAACGGTACAACCTGATACTGACCAGCAAATTACAAAAAACGTAAGTAAATTTTAATTTCGCGGTCTACCACTGCGCATTCACCTTAAATTGTCCCTGGTCCCTTCCGAAACCAAACGGAAAAGACTGGCGTTCTATTATTGCGGATTCTTACTGAACTAATGTATATTACTTTCTAATTCCATACTAACTAAACTACAATTTGACATACGACAACACTACGATCAGTCTAAACATTATTTTGTGTTTATTAAATTTTTTCTAAACGTAGTTTCAGAAAAAAAATGTGTTCTGACTGGTTTAAGGCGGTCAGAACAGACGTTCATACGTCAGACGGCTGTAAAACTACTTTAGTAAAGTGCGCATAAAATAATAAATTAGCGAACATACATACATATGTATGACTGTAAATTATGTGCAGATCAACAAATCAAACATTTAATAGTGCGTTTCGAGGCAGGCTACGCTACGCCGTAGGAACGAATACGAATTTTACCGCGAAATAAACCAACGCTGGGGCTCTGTCTCGTATAGGGTCTTAGCATTATGCTGAGCGTTGGCCGTTTTGCGTAGATGTGACGCATACTTTCTCCCAAATTGTTACTTTTGCTTTTCTGTTGTGTTTTTATTTTTATGCGTCATGTTTGCCGCAAATAAACGTATTTTCTTTCTTTCTTCTTTCTTTCTAGATTTGGAAAAAACAAAATATTTGCATAGGTACCTACTATGATCATTTGAGGGGCTTCTGGCTAAGTTATTGAGGTGCTTGTGGCTAAGTTATAACAGCCGCACGGGTCGATTGAACAGATTAAACTACGCTTGCCACGGTTGGTCCGTGGATGGGTGACCATCTACCATACCAAGGCCCCTCCGTGTCTCGTAAAGCACGTTAAGCCGTTGGTCCCGGCTGTCATTCGTGGATCTTTGGCAGTTGTTACGGGTAGTCAGAAGCTGAAAATCTGACAACCAGTCTTACCAAGGAGTATCTTATTACCCAGTTATTGGGTTGTGGAGGTCAGATAGGCAGTCGCTCCATGTAAAATACTGGTATTCAGCTGCATCCGGTAAGACTGGAAGCCGACCCCAACATAGCTGGGAAAAGGCTAGGCAGATGATGATGACCTATTATGACGATTTGCAAGCAGAAAATGTCAAATTATCAACAATAAATTTTTAATATACCTAATTGATAAAGATTCGTTTATCGATTTCTCGAAACAGAGTCTAGAGCTTTATAAAATACTACCTGTATTTGCTCAATCAACAAAAGGATAATAGCTAATCATGTATGCTGTAAGGACACCGCTGCACGTCATTAGGATCGCACGCGCAGCTCGCCTTAAGAGAGATCCGTCGGATTATTGTAGATAGAGCAAGGAAGTCGACGTGAGCAGCCTGCTAGTGAACCTCTTTACGTAGGCTCCACATTACGTAACCAATGCAAGTGATATACTGACGGTGTACAGTGCCAACAAGGAAGGGATCCTGCCGCCCAGCCGCTTACATTACCACACAACCGTCATTACATTAACTACAATTCCGTAAACACGTATAATGAAAACGGAGCTTATATTGTACTAGCAGCGCCCCGCGGTTTCACCCGCATAAGTGTCGATTCCGTGGGAATATCGGGATAAAAATATCCTATGTGCTTTCCCGGGACTCAAACTATCTCTATAACAAATTTCATCTAAATCGGTTCAACGGTTTAAGCGTGAAGAGGTAACAGACACACTTTCGCATTTATAATATTAGTTAATAAGTAATTTTAATCTGCTATTATTCAGAATAGACTAGTTTAAAACCAGTTAGCTTTGCAGATCTAGTAGTCCACTTTAAATAACTGAAAATCATAGTAAGACACGTACGGTACCTATTAGCTTAAATTGAGAAAAAAAAACTAGTACCTATCAAATAAACGAATTGAATAATAGGTCAACTTTGTGATAGAGTTTACCTATTTTATTTATTCATAGCCAATATTGTGGCTCCTTGACAACGAACTGACTATTTACCTAATCACGTTTTAGGAATATGAACACCAGCTACAGCAACACGATCACGATGTCTTAAAAAAACTGGCCAAATGCGAGTCGAACTAGCACACGAAGGGTTCCGTACCACAAGGCAAAAACGCCGAAAAAAACACGTTTGTTGTATGGCAGCCCCTTAAGTATTTATTTTATTCTGTTTTTAGTATTTGTTGTTGTTATAGCGGCAACAGAAATACATCATCTGTGAAAATTTCAACTGGCTAGCTATCACGGTTCATAAGATACAGCCTGGTGACAGACGGACAGTGGAGTCTTAGTAATAGGGTCCCGTTTTTACCTTTTGGGTACGGAACCCTAAAACAGGTAAACCTATTATATTTAGGTAAGTACTGAGTTTATTTTATAAAAACCAACGGAGGAAACTAGACAACAATTTAAGGTTTTTAAAGCCATATTGTTTTTTAAACTATGTATCCTTGTATAATTCTCTTTTCTTACGGAGATGGCTGCAGTTGCATGCCAGCGCCTGTACCTACGTATTAAGATTTGTGACATTTGAATGTGATAATTTATGAAAATTTAATATTATAATTTGTGACATTTGAATGTGAAATCTTAATTACCTATTTATATTTTTCAATCTGTTTTCTGTTTTTGGTTTTGTTTTTGTCTTTGTAGTGTTTTATTACTAACATAGTTTGTAAGTACATATAATATTGTTACTAACACTATGAGTCTTGTTGCTCGAAATAAATGATTATTATTATTATTTTGTTTATATATTTTTTTCACTCGACCTAGCCGGATAGAACTGATGGCACGGGCCTGAGCCAAGTGTCCAACAGTGGGGTTAAGTGTGGGAGTAATATTATAAGTAGTTGAGAGCCGTGGTGATGAAATAATTTACACAAAGTACGTAAGCGCCTGTTTGGGTTCGACCTGTGCGGTAGGGTGTCCCGAAAATTTTTTTTTTCGCTTTTCGCTACTCAAGCCCCCTCAAAAGTTCCATTATTAGTTTTAGATTACCGTAAAAATAATAAAAAAAACATAAAAAAATATCTTGAGGGTTCTACCGGCATTTTTTTTAATTTTTTTGGATTCAAGGATCTGAATCAGGATCTGAATCAGGATCTGAATCTGAATCTGAATCAGGATCAGAAACAGGATCAGAATCTGGATCAGAATCAGGACCAGAATCAGGATCGGAATCAGGATCAGAATCTGGATCTGTATCAGGATCAGAATCAGGATCAGAATCAGGATCCTGGATCTGAATCAGGATCTGAATCAGGATCAGAATCAGGATCAGAATCAGGATCAGAATCTGGATCTGAATCTCGATCTGAATCAAGATCTGAATCAGGATCTGAATCTGGATCTGAATCTGGATCTGAATCAGGATCTGAATCAGGATCTGAATCAAGATCTGAATCAGGTTCTGAATCAGGATCTGAATCAGGATCTGAATCAGGATCAGAATCAGAATCAGGATCAGAATCAGGATCTGAATCAGGATCTGAATTTGGATCTGAATCAGGATCTGAATCAGGATCAGAAACAGGATCAGAATCTGAATTAGGATCTGAATCAAAATCTGAATCAGGATCTGAATCTGGATCTGAATCTGGATCTGAATCAGGATCTGAATCATGATCTGAATCAGGATCTGAATCAGGATCTGAATCAGGATCTGAATCAGGTTCTGAATCAAGATCTGAATCAGGATCAGAATCAGGAAATATTTTAAAAGAGTGACGGTGGAGTTTCTTGCCCGTTCTTCTCCATACGAAAACTACCTTTTGGAATGGGCGACTAGAATCAATTCTATTTTTTGTAATTTCTGACGTTCAAAAGTGCCTTTTATGTGCCTATTTGAAATAAATTTGCTTTGACTTTGACTTTGATCGGAATCAGGATCTGAATGTGGATCTGGATCTGAATCTGAATCAGAATCAGGTTCAGAATCAGAATCTGAATCAGGATCAGGATCAGAATCCGAATCAGGATCTGAATCAGGATCGGAATCAGGATCAGAATCAGGATCAGAATCTGGATCTCAATCTGGATCTCAATCTGGATCTCAATCAGGCTCAGAATCAGGATCTGAATCAGGATCTGAATCAGGATCTGAATTTGGATCTGAATCAGGATCTGAATCAGGATCAGAAACAGGATCAGAATCTGGATCTGAATCTGGATCTGAATCAAGATCTGAATCAGGATCTGAATCTGGATCTGAATCTGGATCAGGATCTGAATCAGGATCTGAATCAAGATCTGAATCAGGATTTGAATCAGGATCTGAATCAGGATCAGAATCAGGATCTGAATCAGGATCTGAATTTGGATCTGAATCAGGATCTGAATCAGGATCAGAAACAGGATCAGAATCTGGATCTGAATCTGGATCTGAATCAAGATCTGAATCAGGATCTCAATCTGGATCTGAATCAGGATCTGAATCAGGATCTGAATCAGGATCTGAATCAAGATCTGAATCAGGATCTGAATCAGGATCTGAATCAAGATCTGAATCAGGATCTGAATCAGGATCTGAATCAGGATCAGAATGAGGAAATATTTTAAAAGAGTAACGGTGGAGTTTCTTGCCCGTTCTTCTCCATACGAAAACTACCTTTTGGAATGGGCGACTAGAATCAATTCTATTTTTTGTAATTTCTGACGTTCAAAAGTGCCTTTTATGTGCCTATTTGAAATAAATGCTTTGACTTTGACTTTGATCGGAATCAGGATCTGAATGTGGATCTGAATCTGAATCAGAATCAGGTTCAGAATCAGAATCTGAATCAGGATCAGGATCAGAATCCGAATCAGGATCTGAATCAGGATCGGAATCAGGATCAGAATCAGGATCAGGATCAGAATCAAGATCAGAATCTGGATCTCAATCTGGATCTGAATCTGGATCTCAATCTGGATCTGAATCCGGATCTGAATCTGGATCTGAATCTGGATCTGAATCTGGATCTGGATCAAGATCTGTATCTGGATCTGAATCAGGATCTGAATCAGGATCTGAATCAGGATCAGAAACAGGATTAGAAACAGGATCAGAATCAGGATCTGAATCAGGATCTGAATCAGGATCAGAATCAGGATCGGAATCAGGATCTGAATCAGGATCTGAATCAAGATCTGAATCAGGATCAGAATCAGGAAATATTTTAAAAGAGTGACGGTGGAGTTTCTTGCCCGTTCTTCTCCATACGAAAACTACCTTTTGGAATGGGCGACTAGAATCAATTCTATTTTTTGTAATTTCTGATGTTCAAAAGTGCCTTTTATGTGCATATTTGAAATAAATTCGCTTTGACTTTGACTTTGATCGGAATCAGGATCTGAATATGGATCTGGATCTGAATCTGAATCAGAATCAGGATTCCGAATCAGGATCTGAATCAGGATCGGAATCAGGATCTGAATCAGGATCTGAATCAGGATCTGAATCTGGATCTGAATCTGGATCAGAATCAGGATCAGAATCAGGATCTGAATCAGGATCAGTATCAGGATCAGAATCAGGATTTGAATCAAGATCCCTATATGTACCCTATAGCTACCATTTACCGGGTAATAATATGTCTTTCATTGACTCGAATGTGCCCTGGCAGCTGATAGTATGTCATGCTCACTCAAATGTCTCGCTGACGGTGGCGTGTGTGTTAGATCATTTAGCTCCCTTCAAAATGGTTGAGCTAAATGGTGCTGATTTATGCGTCATGTTCGTGAATGGGCGCCGTCAGTTGGGGCTGGTCATCACTTAGCTGCCTCGGCTTATTTTTAATTAATTTATTTTTGGATTGTAGTTTGTTAAGTACTATTTGTTGTACTCTGGACGCTTTTAACACTTACGTTTTTATTAATTTTTTTACATCGTTCTCACATTATATAATTTTAAAATCAAAAGTAATGATGTAACTAATATTTTTGTAAAATATCATTTAAAAAGAGTGTCCATGGAGTTTCTTGCCCGTTCTTCTCCATAGGTACCTACGCTTTGGAATGGGCAACTAGCTTCAAATTTTCTGACTGACCGACTTCTTGACAATTCAAAAGTGCCTGTAAATGGTTTAATTGAAATAAATGCTTTGAG
The DNA here is from genome assembly GCA_927399505.1 of Luperina testacea. Lineage (NCBI taxonomy): Eukaryota > Metazoa > Arthropoda > Insecta > Lepidoptera > Noctuidae > Luperina > Luperina testacea. Next base: position 13,421,721 of record OV656758.1, read on the forward strand.
TTTGAGTTTGATCTGAATCAGGATCTGAATCAGAACCTGAATCTGAATCTGGATCTGGATCTGAATCTGGATCTGGATCAGAATCTGGATCAGAATCAGAATCTGGATCAGAATCATCAGGATGTTCTTTAGCATCGTTGTGATTTGAAAGTTTAAGACACGAAAAAGCGACAGTTTTTACATGTTGTTTTGTTGTTTTTTTAGAGACATGTAAATTCATAAGATTTAACATGGGAGAAAATGAGATAGGAAGCAACCTAGGAACCTTCAAAAACACTGTTTAAACAGTGTTTTTGAAGGTTTCACTTCTACCACGTGTGAATTGCACACATGCTGTTTTTTTTTTGTCTGTGTAAAATACCAATCAATCCAATCCAAATCCAATGCCAATCTCTTTGATTATACCTACGTAGTGCAATGAAAAAAAGAAAAACGCGGACTGACACAGTCAGTGGAAAGATGTGTAAAACTAGTGACGGAGGCTTCTCAAAGCGTCACGGACGCTACAGCTCGGGATGGTTTTATTAGGAACAGATTAAAATCTCGCTCAGAAATGCCTAATTTTGGTCACAAAAACCAGTTCCGTTTTTAAAGTTGCCATTGATTATTTTGTCTTTCAACTATTTTAAACCTTGCTTTAACTCATTGTTGTACCCTTAAATTTAATAAAAACCATTTAAATGTTATTTTTGTATGATTTATAGTTTATATTAGGAACCCCTAAAATAGCAAATTTGAAACTCAACTTCAAGGACTGGTAGAGGCCTCAAGATGCCGGATATCTAATTAAATTTTATAATAATCGTAATATATGTGTCAAAACGCAACTTTTGATACCTCTTGCGTAGCCGTAGCTCAATTTTTTTTTTCCCCCATACATGAACGGGACACCCTACTGTGCGGGTCCTACGACCCGCAGCAACTCGTAAGTCGCGGCCATTGCCACTCGACCACCAATGCTCAATAAAATTCCTTTATCTATATAATAATATATATTAAAAGCAAATTAAACAATTTTTCTTTAAAAAAAAAATTGATGATTGAACTCAAACTGTTACAATTGTTATTGATTTCTCTTATAACACTTAACAATAAACTAATATTTACGATACGGCAGTGTAGCGCCCTTCCGCGAAGCTATCTCGAACAAAAGTCATCTGACGCTTGTGTCGAACACTGAACGATGACCGATTGTTGGATCTGTCAGTTGATTTTGACAGTTCGACTAGCTTCACTCAGTTGATGTTTCCTTATACGGCCCCTCCTGACATCCTGAAGTCCTCGGCAGGTTTAGTCCAGCTTCCTCATCATTGTAGGCTGGTGTGCTTTGTATCTCGGCTTCACCATCTGTTAACGTCATGGTCTCATCCTGGTCTGGACCTGAAAAGGTCTGCACCTGAAATTTACATCTACTATAAATACACAGCTAGGACTAACACCAAGTATTAGAAATGAAGGAAGGCAAGGAAAGGTAAAGAAACCTTCAGAAAAAGAGTGAAAGTTATTTATAATCCATATATAAGAATACAAACAATCAGCCACTATTAGGTTCACATAAGACTAGACATACCATTCACAAGGTCTAGTGTTTTTACTTACAAGACTAGACATATCACACAAGGTCTATATTCACACAAAGCTAGACGTAACATACAAGGTCTAGTATTCACACAGGACTAGACATCACACAAGGTCTAGTATTCACACAAAGCTAGACGTAACATACAAGGTCTAGTATTCACACAGGACTAGATATATCACACAAGATCTAGTATTCACACAAAGCTAGACGTAATATACAAGGTCTAGTATTCACACAGGACTCGACATCACACAAGGTCTAGTATTCACACAATACTAGAAATATCACACAAGGTCTAGTATTCACACAAAGCTAGACGTAACATACAAGGTCTAGTATTCACACAGGACTAGACATCACACAAGGTCTAGTATTCACACAATACTAGACATATCACACAAGGTCTAGTATTGACACAAGGATAGACATAACACACAAAGTCTAGCATTCAAAAGGCTGAAGGCAACAATACCTCACAGATATTCAAGGGCTACTCACACGCAAAGAAGGCAGCATACTCCTCTGGAGTCCATTCATCATTCAAGGTACCATGAACTGCGCCGCGGCACAGGTTACCTTGCTCCTCCAGCTTCAATTCGTATCAATCATTCTTCAATACTCTCCTTTAGCTAAAAGGTCGTTAATTATTTCACGTACCCTCAACTTCTCATTAAAAGACAACATAGCAGACCCAGTTATCATAAATTTAGAAAATTCATTTAATATTTCGATAAGATTTTTCTTATTGTCGACATCAAGCGTCGCCGTCGTCTGGATAGGATGCTCATTCGATTCGATAGCTGAGACTTTTGCAGGGACAGCACTAAAAGTTAGACGCTGGTAATCCTTTGTACGTACATACATTACTCCCTCGCGATTAAGGACGTCTGTACCTATTATGATAGGTGCGTTCATACTTTCACTGGGCACAATCAATAGGTCGACTTCAAATGTAATTTCTTTAAGCCCAATAGTAAGTGTCACATACGAAAACACCCAAGTGATAGTATTTCCAACACCTTTTAACTCTCGATAAGTGGTTTTTGTAGCGCACGACAACTTATTTACCACAGAGGACGAAATAAGAGAAACATCTAAAGCTCCGCTATCAATCAGGATGTCAATGGGTATCCCTTGGATTACTCCAACTATAACATCTTTGCAATTAATAATGTCGGGTAGGGAACAAAAATTTACGTTGCTTTTTCTATTATCAGAACATTGTTTGCGAAACAATCGTTAATATGGTGCCCAGTTTTTTTACAACACGCGCAAACAATTTTCGTTCCCGACTTCACATCACTGTTAGCCGTATTTGTACTAGTTTTCTACGCCTGAACGCAGCCCTTCTTCATATTTACGAAGATACGAACACACCCTATGTCAACGTCGCTCGCGACAGGCTTCACGCGGACGAACCGCGACTAACTTCACGACACGATCTTAGCGCACCGCCATACTTTTGTCGCGACACACAAACACATAATTGTAATTTCAATAAATAAACTACTTATCTATCATCGAGGTCGATATTATTTGTATCGCCCCCACTAGTAGTTGATGGTTTTTGTTTAGCATGACAGTTAATTTGTTTACTTATGTCCGGATTGTCCACATGAAAAGCATTTTAATGGAGTCTTTTGAACGGGACGTTTGGAAAAATTTGGTTTCACAACCTTCTTAGATGCTGCAGCATCACGATTTAAACGTTTTTCATGCTTACCCTCAACCGGTTTTACAAAAGAAGAAAAATAATGAACTAACTCGCATGGCTTAAGGTTCTCATTCGTAGCCGCCGCTTTAATGTTGGGTTCATTGATACCACGTATAATAATAGCACTAATAAGTTCGTTACTCAAACCTTTAACTATCTGTAACCGTAATAAAGACCGACGCACATACTCCGCATAAGTAGTAAAACTATCAGAATTGGTACTCATGACCTCATACAGAATGTTCGCCACATCAATCTTTTTCACGCACAATGATTTAAAATCTCGTTTAAAATTACTGCAAGACCGGTCTGTCGTACTCGTAACCCAATCATCCAACCAAGACTTTGCGTCGCCTTTACGACAATGACCGATACGCGACAAACATTCAGCATCATTCCACTTATTTAGAAGAATTGGCGCTCATCAAACCACGCATCAACATCGTGTATATAGGGTCAAAATTTGACACATAAAAATCACGCGTACTACCACCGTATTTGATAGATTGAATAGCCTTCACAATTTTTTCCGTTGAATCGTGATTTGTTGACGGTACTTCGATATTAGACGACATAGCTACCGACGACCTATCTTCTAACGCATTTAACCGGGCCATTGAACTAAAACTACAGTACAACTGTTATTGATTTCAGTAATATTTACGATACGGCAGTATTGCGCCCTTCCGCGAAGCTGTCTCGAGCAAAAGTCATCTGACGCTTGTGTCGAACACTGAACGATGACCGATTATTGGATCTGTCAGTTGATTTTGACAGTTCGACTAGCTTCACTCAGGTGATGTTTCCTTATAATATGTAAAAATGAAATGACTTTTGTTAGTCTCACTAAAACTTGAGAACGGCTGGAACGATTTAGCAAATTTTGGTTTTGAAATATTTGTAGAAGTCCAAGGAAGGTTTAAAAGATGAGAAAATATGAAGAAGTTGTAAGGAAAATAGTAAAAGCAACAATTTTATCATCCGATACAAACCGTTCGTACCTGTCAAAAATGGTGCATTCAAAAATGAAATAATACGGAGGTAATATGATGGTATAGTTTAATTTATTCAATTGTTTGCAGGTCTGTCCTATATATTTTATTTTAGTTTATTATCAACACAGACATTTTTTTATGTAGTTTGATATGTTTTTCTTATTACTATGTCATGTCTTTTCTTTGTGACGCGGACGTGCTAACAGCACTGATGAGCAGCGAGGTCAGCAAGACGCAGAAAATGATAATATTGGCCATATTGGTTGAACTTTGTCACATTATTCAATTCTGAGCCGGAAAGAAGTTTGCCGGGTCAGCTATTAAAATTTCAAGAAATTACCCAGCAAAGTGATTTATTCAAACAACACCTACTATAATAGTTAGTATATTCGACTCTACCTCTTTGTGGCAGTATGTAAAATATTTATGTAGGTACCTAATATAATAATAATAAATTATTAATAAACCGACCCGGTTGACACATTATACCTATAAAATACTGGGACATTGACGTCATATACCTACGTGAAAACGGAGATAATAAAAGCTATCGCTAGATCTTCGCTTATCGCGATTCCATCAGCGATTTCGTGCGGGTCGTGCGCCAGCGCATCGTGGGATTATGAAACGTAGCAATCAGTGTGACGTCAATGGCGGCGGCTACCCTGCACTTTCTCCACGAAACCGAATGAATGATGTACAATTGTACAATGATGCACGAACATTGCAACGCGTGGGAAACGTGAGTTTGATGATAAGTTGCCGAGAATTATGTGAATCGTGATTTTAATTCCGATTAGTGGGATTTCATGGAGTAATTTATTAAAATAAATCATGCAGTCTTGCTCTCAAATCGGTGAAGGAAAAATCGTGAGGAGACCGGCATGTCCTAGAATCAATAATTAGAAGACGTGACGTCAACCAACCCGCACTGGGCCCGCGTGGTGGATAACGGCCCACTCCCTCTCACAGAGAGGAGGCCTGTGTCCCAGCAGTGGGAACATTATAGCTTTGAATAAAATATCTTGATTCGCTCTCAGAAATAATTAACAGTTATTTATTTTTCCTTGTAGGTTGTTAAAGCAAAAAGTGAATCTCATCACACACTTAATTATCCGACTTTGAACTTTCCTCAAATCGTGTATTAACCATCGGGATTATTCGTTTACGTAAGTTGGTATTTTTATTGACAAATTATCCTTAAGATTGAATCAGGAAGGAAGATACACAAGACACATTATTTTTCAGTAAAATCAAACAACAAGAACTCATTATTAATACCTACTTAAAGAATTTGGGTCATTGTGGTATCACCTTTTAGGCTACTTCAAAAACTCTTCGTAAGACGTGAATTATCCCCCCCGGTGGGTTCCCGCATTGTCGAGGCGGGGGGGCTCAGTAGCCGTGGCTTGGACACCCACGGTGAAGCGAAGAGGAACCCGAGGAGGGGCCGCTCGTCAGGGCTTTTGCCGACAAGCCAACGACGTAGCGGCCAAAAGTAGGTTGCGGTGTCGCTTGGGCGACATCGCAACTGAGGCGGGCCGCGATGTCGTACCTGAGGCATCGCGGCTGAGGGTTGGAGGCCGCGGCGGGAGAGGAGTGCCGGTATTACGGTGCGCCGCTCTCCCTACCTTCCGCGGCCTTGACGGGGTCGCCACCGTACGATGGCGGACGCGGTGGGGCTGCAGGGGAAGAGGAGTGTCGGTATTACGTTGGCCGCTCTCCCTATCCTCTGCAGCCGAAAATTGGCAGGCGGCGGGGCCAATGTCCTCACCCGTCGCAGGGGGGACCAAGGGTGTCCAGACACGGGGTCGTCTGGCGCCCATGTGCTGGTTTGGTCCCTGGGGTGGTCACGGCGTGCTATGTGTTCTAGTGCGCCGGTGATGGGGAGTACTCCCCAGAGAAGGGTCCGGCAACGGACAGCCGCGGCGGGTTCGCGGATGAGTGCTAACGCGTGCCCGTGTTCCCGCCGTAAGCGGCAGAGGAGGACACCGTGGAGTTTTAGTGGGTTAGAGTCCCACATAACTGCACTATCTCCCCGTGGTAGTGCAGTATGCATGAGCATTTCTCCACGATAAAAAAAAAAGGCGTGAATTATACACATACGGTCACGACACATCGGCTTCGTACATTTTGTATGAAAACGTTTTGCCTTATGTCTGCGCCGCGCCTTCACCCTACGCCGTCTCTGTGTAATTCGCGATTAACGCTTGTGTGGTTTCCCGAAAAGTTAAAAACTTATCTATGCAAAGAGGATATGACACAGTGTCCTCTTGCTAGAAAGAAAAATTAAGAATACTATGTTTAGTTATTCAAATCTATTATTGTAGCTGTCATTTCTTTATTTATTCATTTATTTCAGGCGACGCAGGCCCATAGATATACCTAAACATATGTATGTTTAGGTTAGTTAGCTTATATTCGACTCTACCTCTTTATGGCAGTAGGTAAAATATTTATGTACCTAATATAATAATAATAATAAATTATTAATAAACCGACCCGGTTGACACATTATACCTATAAAATACTGGGACATTGACATCATATACCTACGTGAAAACGGAGATAATAAAAACTATCGCTAGATCTTCGCTTATAAGAACAAGCTAGTGAGGTACTATTTTATAGTAAAAATTCATATTTTTACTATAAAATAGTACCTCACTAGCTTGTTCTTTGCTGTTCTGTGGTACTTGTCCGCGGAAGCGACAGAACACCACGTCCTGCGGCCAGAAGTCCTCTGCCATGACGACGCATCTTTCGCATTGGGAGGCCCATATTGGCAGAGAATATCTATATCTATAAAAAGTAAAGGGAACTAGCTGACCCGACCCACTTTGTCCTGTTCATACAAAAACCCCATAGAAAAAGGACTTTCAGTTTTCCCCCACTTTTTCCAATTGTTCTTTCCATAAAAACCTTATTCGGACCATAAAGAACATTAAAAAAAAAGCTAAATCGGTCCAGCCGTTCTCAAGTCAGGGTTCGAATCCAGACAGGCGCTTTGTGTAAATACTTTCATCACCACTGCTCTCAAAAACGGTTAAGGGAAACATCGTGCGGAAACCGGCATGTCCTAGAACCAAAAAATTCAAAGACATTTGTGACATCTACCGACCCGCGCTGGGCCCGCGCGTTACATTATAGCCCGCTATCTCCAAGAGAGGAGGCCTGTTTCCCAGTAGTGGGGACATTATAGGCTTTTTTTTACGTGACAATGTCTAATAAATCGATGAAGCTGGCTGCACTCACGAAAAAACATGACTCATGTAGCGTTACCTCGCGGCCTCGCTCTGTAGCGTGGAGGCGTTCCATGGCGGCTTGAAGTGCAAGCGAATATTAACAAATGCAATGCAACTATTCCATTAGTATTTTCTTATGACGTTGTCACGTTCAACTATCGTCAATAAACCGACTTTACAGACAACCGATTTTTTTGAGGATGGGAAATCATCAAATGACCCCTCCCGCTCTGGGTGGAGCGGAAGGGAGTGTCAGACTCTTACTGACTAAAACCCACCCGTGTTCCTTCCTTAGCCCTTTATGTTCCGAGCCAGCGGTGTAACCCTTTCGGACAATCCCGCTGAGACATTATAGGCTGATAATTATGCCATGCACTGCTCTCAAGTGTTGCGCTTACCAACGAACAGTATTTCATTTAAGTATATTTATATATACAAAATTGCTTTGCGTTTGTGTGACTGCTTAGTTCTTCTAAACTAAACAATGGATATCTATGCTAAAAAGATAGGAAACAGCGTCCTCTTTAAAAAAAAAAATCTAGATAGTATGTTTAGCGATTCAAATCTTTTGACCTTTTATTGTAGCTGTCATTGGGAGGCGGATATCGGTCCCAGAGTGTCCTATATCTTATTCTTATTAACTGCCCCGTTGGTCTCGTGGTTGCAAGCGCGACAGCTGAGCGTGGGGTCCTGGGTTCGATTTCCGGGTCGGGCAAAATCAATCAATCAATAATTTTATTTGCATAATATGGGTTTACAAAAGATGTTGCACAGGTACAGTTTCACCATATTCAGCTATGTTAGCATGCAAATTATATTAACAATACAATTGTCATAATAAATTCAGAACAATAAAGTTAATTAAATAAAAGAAATAATCAATAGTCAATCCATTACATAAAGTCAAAAAATAAATAAATGTCAAGAGTAAGATTTAAATAATTGAATTAAAGCAAATTAAAATAAATTGCATTACAACTTTTCTTCAAAGAACTCTTTAACTGAATAGTAAGCCTTATCTGTAAGGAGAGATTGGAGTCTCTTTTTAAATAGATTTACACTATTGGAACTGCGAATAACTGAGGGTAGCTTGTTGCAAAGTGTTATTGAGTTTTTCCATTAGGAAGTTCTTAGTTAGCCCGGAGTTTGGAGGTTGGCGGTGTGATACCCCGTGCCTCAGAAAGTACGTTAAGCCGTTGGTCCTGCGTCTGATCTCTCTCCGGTCGAATCAAATAGCCGTCCCATCGGACTATGAGAGTGAGGGAGTGCACCAGTGTCTACACGCACTCGTGCACTATAATATCTTTCATTGAGATTGGCCGCCGAAGTAAAGGGCTGGTCACCAGTATCAAATAAACAAAAAAATTAGCACAGCGTTCACGGGCTGCTAAACTAAAAAAAAATTGTGTATCGTCCATCTACTTCTTAAATTTTCCATAAGTGTTGATAGAACAGAACTTAATGGCAACGCATATAAATATCGGCGAGTTGCAAAATTACTTTTATGGCTCGTTCCACATTATTTACTGTACACAACCAGTTACTGACGTCAATGGCCAAGGAGCAGCTTCCAAATTTAAATACCGTCTACCTAATGATTTTGTTTTTTGTATAATGCGAAGATAAAAAGGTGAAAATGTTGCTCGTCGATATTAATATTATATAGTTAACATAGGTAAGTTATAAAAAAGTGATCAATACGAGAACAAAATAGCTATTTATTCACCAAGGGGAGTAAGGCACAGATTACTAATCGAGTGTGCATTTGAGGCCCGACGCGAAGCGGAGGGCCGTAAATCACACGAGTTTAGTAATCTGTACTTACCCTCGAGTGATATATACTGCTTTATACTACACTTGTTGTACTACATTAATAAATTGCTATCATTGTCACTGGAATCACTCATTTTATCTTGTGATTTACACCGCCAAACTTTAAACTTTACCAAGAAAATTGTTTCTACAAAATATGTCAACACTCAAAAACACTCAAAACACTCAAAAACACTCAAAACACTCAAAAACACTCAAAACACTCAAAAACACTCAAATACACTCAATAACACTCAAAAACACTCAAAACACCCAAAAACACTCAAAACACTCAATAACACTCAAAAACACTCAATAACACTCAAAAACACTCACAAACACTCAAAACACTCAAAAACACTCAATAACACGCAAAAACACTCAATAACACTCAACAACACTCAAAAACACTCAAAGCACTCAAAAACACTCAATAAAACACAAAAACACTCAAGAACACTCAAAACACTCAAAAACACTCATAAACACTCAAGAACACTCAAAAACACGTAAAAACACTCAATAACACTCAATAACACTCAATAACACGCAAAAACACTCAATGACACTCAATAACACTCAACAACACTCAAAAACACTCAAAACACTCAAAAAAACTCAATAAAACACAAAAACACTCAAGAACACTCAAAACACTCAAAAACACTCAATAACACTCAATAACACTCAAAAACACTCAATAACACTCACCAACACTCAAAAACACTCAAAACACTCAAAAACACTCAATAACACTCAAAAACACTCAATAACACGCAAAAACACTCAATTACACTCAACAACACTCAAAACACTCAATAACACTCAACAACACTCAAAACACTCAATAACACTCAACAACACTCAAAACACTCAAAAACACTCAATAACACTCAAAAACACGCAAAAACACGCAAAAACACTCAATAACACTCAATAACACTCAACAACACTCAAAACACTCAAAAACACTCAAAACACTCAATAACACTCAATAACACTCAAAAACACTCAAAAACACTCAATAACACTCAATAACACTCAAAAACACTCAAAACACTCAAGAAAACTCAAAAACACTCAATAACACTCAAAAACACGCAAAAACACTCAATAACACTCAACAACACTCAAAAACACTCAATAAAACACAAAAACACTCAAGAACACTTAAAACACGCAAAAACACGCAAAAACACGCAATAACACTCAATAACACTCAAAGACACTCAATAACACTCAATAACACTCAATACACTCAAAAACACTGTATTATGCTTTCTGTCTCATCTTCTCCCACGTTAAATCTTATAAATGTCTCTTTTTACTGTCGCTTTTTCGTTTCATAAAATTTCAAGCCGCAACAATGCCAAAGAAGTTTTCACTTCAAAAACAAAACGCGTTAGTAATGAACGCATTATTAGTCTGATTTTCAGGGCAGTAATGAAATTCCATACAATATAACTGCCTAGATTTTTGAGAAGGTTTAATGAACAGCTTTCAAGCCTTTTAGTGGGGTAGTATTGGTACACTTACTAAGCAAGTGTAGTATAAAATTAATTATTATTTTAACTTGCAAACAAGTAGTGATCTAATCTAATCTAACTAGCCTGTATTATCTCACTGGCAGGGCCTGGCCTCCCTCTCCCTTTTCCAGAGCTAACCTAGAAGAAAAAGTATTTTTAATACAGTTGCTCAAAAAGTGGCGTATTGCAGGGACGTATAGCGTTCGGGAAGTGGGCTATTACATACTCGTGCTTTTTTTTACCTTTCCCGAACTCGTGCGTTCTCTTTCCCAACTGTCAAAATAATGTCTATTAAAAAGAAAAACCAACCATGAAGTTTTTACTAAAAAAAATCATAGAAGTTTTTATGATTCATGCAAATACGTATATTTGTAAAAAGAAGCTACTAATTTGTTTCAATATCAGATTTAATGATTTGATTGAAAATAATTTTCATTTCATATCAATAAAAAAATTCTACTGAAGACTTGGCTGTATGGGCATAGTTCCCTTTGCCTACCAGAATTGGTGAAGAAAAAAATCTCTGCTTATATTTTACGGTTGGCGCCATTAGTTAGTTGAGTTTATTGCGTTTTTATTACTTTATTAAATTGCTTCATTTTTTCGCAACTGTATTAAAAATAGTCGTTCAGTACACGTGCGAAACCGTCATTGCAACTTGTTCCGACTGTCAACCCTCGCCTTCGGCTGCGCCTCGGCTCGGGTAGACATTTGTCGGAACTCTTTGCAATGACAACCTTTCCGCACTTGTAATGAAATATACTATTTTCAGATGCTGAACAATATCTTTAGTAAATGTAGTTCAAATTTTTTTTCAAATAGGCACTTTATGTAGATAAGGAAAGGTATACGGTGATAAGGAAAACTGTCGATGTAAGATTCATATCCATTTATAATTATTACTAGCTACGCCCCGCGGTTTCACCCGCGTAAATGTCGATCCCATGAGAATATCAGGATAAATAGTAAGCCTATAATTAATCCAGGGTGTCAGCTATGTCCGTACAAAATTTTATCAAAATTGGTTCAGCCGTTTGAGCGTGAAGGAGTAACAAACATATAAACACACACACAAACGTTCGCTTTTATAATATTAGTGTGATAGTGTGATTATCAGCCGTTTGCGTCCCACTGCAGGAGAAAGGCCTCCCTTCCCTCCTTCTACTTATTCCTAGCTATTGCTGTATGTGCTGTATGTTAGAAAAGAGTCAAGTTCGTTCCGCCATCTTGTCCTGGCCCTACGGAGTTACCGTTTACTGCTGTTTGGGACCCTCTCTGTGGCTCATTTTAAAGTGAATACTTCTTTAGGCGCGTTGGGCATTTTTGAAATGGGAAAAAACCATTGAACTCGCGACACTGTTACCGTAACCGACACCGCGTTACATTCGGATGTTTTGTCGGCTGTCCTCAGAATGTACTCGGTTTTAATGTAGCATGTACCTATATACGTTGTTTTAATGTATATACGATATGTCAGTGAGTGATGGCAAAGTATTCTGTTTGTGTTTTGTTTTCACTTCTGTCGGCACTCTCGGAGTGCCATAGTTTTTTTTTTATCCCATAGCTCATAAAGCATGCGACACTTGTGACCAGCCCCAGTTCCATTTAAACTTGGCAGCCGTGTGACCTACCTGATGTAGGTCACACGGCTGTAGGTAAAACTTAAAAAATGAAAAAAAAAAAAATTGTAAAAAGTTTTTTTTTTAAATCATTTAAGTATTGCTTTTGAAACTCTGATTGCAAAACCAAATGCATGTCAGTATTTTCAAGGCTCTAGTAAGTAAATAGGATGTTGTTATAGGTACCTATTTCCTAACTCCAAAAGCACTGAAACCTAAACCTAACTTTTTATGGCAGAGCCTTTTATTTTTGTCGTTGAAAAGTTTTTACCTAAACGACGAGCAGAACCCTAGATGGTTCTATGACGTAGGTAGCCATTACGGGTTCTGAGTATTCACAACTACATGGCATGACTCCATATCTACCTCGAATGACAATCAGCCACAAAGTAGGTCCACATTCAAGAGAGGCGGATCTGCATTCACAACGGAACGTATGTACCTACATCTCTGACACAAATAAATGAAGATTCAGAACTAAGTAATGAATCATATTTAAAAAGAAAGCAGGATGTAACAGACAATGGTGAAAGGGCGCTATTGTGAATCAGTCAAATTAATGATGAATTCGTTCCAGTTTTGAGATTGGCAATTGAAAGGGAGAAACGTTAAGTCCACAAGATTAAACAAAAGCGATTACCGTTAAGGAGGATGTGCTAGGGTAGCCCGCAAATTTCAAATATTCTTACGTCTTTTGCTTTTTGCTGGTCAGTGTCAGGACAACTTGACACTGACCAGACCAACACAACATACAAATGTTGAACAAAATATAATATGATTCGCGACCGTAACAAGTAGGTAAGCATGTATTTACATAATTATAATCATCAAAATCTTCAATACAACCCTGTAAGTTGAGTAAGTTCGTATAATCCCAGTAATTGATATTTCATTGAAATAAGATTATACTAAGTATATGACAATTTGAATTTCGCGGGCTATTCCGGCGCATAAGGATATTGATAAAAAAGAAATCTAGGCTAGACCAGATTTCTTTAAACTTATAAATAGAACTTAGCTACAATAATAAAGAAACTACAGTGAAAAAGTGTCCATGGAGTTTCTTGCCCGTTCTTCTCCATACTCCATAGGTACCTACGCTTTGGAATAGGCAACTAGCTTCATATTTTCTGACTGACCGACTTCTTGACAATTCAAAAGTGCCTGTAAATGGTTTAATTGAAATAAATGCTTTGAGTTGAGTCGAGTGGGTTCCCATTATGCCAAAAACAAATGGAGAGCTTATAACAATGAAACAAACCCCGGTAGTGCGATATTTTTAGCAGACACTTTGCTTACATACAATACATTTCAATTTATTCCAAGATGTGTCGTCGCTCGCATGACTAAAAATCCTATCTCATTTTTCACATTTTTGGCTGATCTGAGTCAGGACGACTACGCTCTTCTATTAGTGATTCTTTACACTTTTCACTAACCGTCGTACCTTTATGTTATTTGGATCTCAAAATATAACCATTTTGAAAGGCAACAAAATGTAAAGAATCACGAATAGAGGTGTGTAGCCGTCCCAACCCAAATCAGCTAAAGAATGAGATAGGACTTTTAGTCATGCGAGCGACGATATTTGCGGTTGACTTTTATAGTCTTCATAGGTGGGCGAGACGATTAAGCGTACAATGTAACTGTCAGGACCCGATAGCGAATTAATTGAGCTATCAATATGCGAGAGGTAATGCGAGGGTGCTCCTCTAACAAGAAATCGGCGAAGGCATGATTCAATAGATCGGTTGGTATATGTTATCCCATTGTTTTGTTTTTCTCAGCTATAAAAATCATCCTGTATGAGTAACAGTAATTCAGAGACACAATAACGTCACTTGTGTGTGACTAATACATAAGCTATTATAGGTACCTAATACTATGTCCACTATATTGCTAGTGCGTCACACACCCCAGATTTGGCAGCATCCGATAAAAGTTGGATCTCGGAAAAACCAAAAGGAAAAGTTTTAACAACTTTAACAAAAGGGGGAAAGATTCTAAACACTTCGCGAAATACCTTATTAAATAATTACCTAATAATATTATATGAGACGAGTTTACCTACCCACGGTATTGCGAGGGTGCTGGACACCTAGGTCTACTAAACAGTTCTTTGAGATATAATTTGAGTACGGGACTAAGAAGAAGGCAGATGAAGTTTTGGATGACTCTGGGAGTAAGTTAACATTGTTTCATCATTTCCTTTAAAGCCACAATACACATGCCTGTAACTTGTGCAAAAGTACGCAAGTAGCTTGCACGCCGATGTGTTATAACTGATTCTTCTTCTGATTGGTGAATGGCACAACGGTAAGTCCCAGACTCCCATGAAAATAACAAATCAACTATTTGAGTGCAGTGTAGGAGAAGTAATATGTAGGTATGCACTATTAAAGCTCGCGCACTTTTGGGCGGACTGCGCCGAGACGCCGCAAAAAAGTTAGTTGAGAACATTTTCGAAAAATAGTGTTACAGCCAAATTAGACCGATTTTAAAGTTTCCATAGAAACAGAGATTTCCAGTTATCTTTTTTTAAATAAGACATTTCGAAAATGTTCTCAACTAACTTTTTAGACCTTTGTATCCTGCTTATACGTATAAAGTTTCATTAAAATCGGTTCATTCATTTCGAAAAATAAGGGCTTGAAAGTTTGTATGAAATGCCGTACGGCGTAAACGCTCTTAACACTTCAAAATATTAACACTGCAAAAACAGATTAAAAAACTGAAGTGTTAATCGACTTTTGTTGCTGACTGTACCAGCCTTCTACTTCTGTGCGTCACAGTACACATCCCTAAAGGCTCCTACAAACAAGCGCGACACGCGATATAATCGCGCGCGACACAAAGGTACCGCTCGTTGCGCGACTTGCGGTGCCTTTGTGTCGCGTGTCGTGTCGCGCCTGTTTGAAGGAGCCTTAATGCGAAAGCATCCGGTATTAAAATTAGGTGCTAGAAAAACCAAAATTAAAAAGTGGGATTCCCATTCAAACAGAAGGGAGGAAAATTAGTCACACCAGCATTTAATTTCAAGTAGAACAATGTGGACATCAAATTATTTTTGTAGACGTATATAAGCGGAGTCACAGAGGCACTTGCGGTACCTGCGTGTGTCCGACCTCACTGATTTAGTCGCGATTACTTGTTGTTGGCAATTCCAGAAAAGGCACGTCATTTCTATTTATAACTGCACCGGGAGTCGGGACACATGTAAAACATTTAAGTCCATTGGGGTCATCGCTTGTCCGGTCACTATAAAACCTTGCTTTGTGTAACGATGTTGCGGGATTGTCCGAAATCTGTGGGATTGTCCGAAAGGGAACATAAAGGGCCCGGAACATAAAGGGCTAAGGAAGGAATACGGGTGGGTTTTAGTCAGTAAGAGTCTGACACTCCCTTCAGCTCCACCCAGAGCGGGAGGGTTCTTTTGATGATTTCCCATCCTCAAAAAAAAAGGGTAGGCATTAACTAGCTATGACAGGTAGGTAAAGATGGTCCATACCCTACAATAAGTCCAACTTTAACGAAGTAGTGACATTTGTTTTATGTTTTAATGAGAGATAGCTTAGTATAGGTTTATATATTTTAATAATTCAATGAGTTACACTTTAACACGTACATGATGACTGACATAAAAACCGGAAGGGCCCATAGACCAACCCACCATAGATAATATAAATAGGTACCATAAATATTCTAAAGTAATATTCTAGGAAAACATCGTGAGGAAACCGGCATGTCCTAGAACCAAAAATTCGAAGACATGTGACATCTACCAACCCGCACTGGGCCCGCGTGGTGGATTACGGCCCACTCCCTCTCACTGAGAGGAGGCCTGTGTCCCAGCAGTGGGAACATTATAGGCTGATGATGATGATGATGATGATGATGATGATATTCTAGAACAACATTCATATTGTCAAGATGTATATGCCAATAAACAGTATTCTTCCGAAACAATGCCATACATTATGTGAACTGCAACTTCAACCACCCAATTCACATTTAATTGAGTTACAATACAATACAAGTCTTGTCAAAATGTATATGAATAAACGGACGCAGAAAATGATTTCGTGAAAGACTGGCTAGTGCCTATTACAATTTCACCATCTGAAAACCCACGTATTGTCTTGTTACGTAGGAACCTATTGACTCCATGCCTTTTTAAGAACAATAGTGTCATAACACTATACCTACAAGCCCTATAGAGATCTACATATCTTTTGTTTGTATTCTTAGAAAAATTTGTGGCAATTTTCCTGAAAGCAATTATGAAAATTTCAATGACTGAGTTACTATCCTCGTTTGACAGAAGCCTGCATTATAGCGTGTTACACAACGTAAAGCACGACGAAACAAAAATATATCATATTACTTATTACTATAGTATCTAAGATTCCTGTCTGACCCGCATAATTAATGCACTGCGGTCAGATTTAATTTCATATTTAAATATTTAAAACTGGCATCAACTGCAAAACTGCTGATTGTATACATGTATTTGAACTGCGGTTACACCCGCGTATGTTTCGATCCCGAGGGTATATCGATATGTATCCTCTTTTCCCAGGACTCAAACTATCTCTATAGCAAATTTCATCTAAATCGGTTCAGCGGTTTAAGCGTGTGTCTGTCTGTCTGTCACAGACAGACAGACAGACACACTTTCGCATTTATAATATTAGTATGGATAAAATTACCGTTTAAAAGATTTCAGATAGGTACGTAATATGAAATCTGTTAAGTAATTTAGAATAACAATATAAATAAATAGAATAATATTTATGTCTAGATGTTTTTCTGACATTCTCATTTATCTTAATTCAAGATATAAATCTGAAGTTTTGCTGTGATCTTGTCTGTGATGTTACCTCTATCGTAGATTGTATTGAGAAAGTTTTGTTGCAAAACGGATGATGTGACAGATAGATTATTGACAAAGTTACGAAACTGATGTTACGGAGTGAATACGATTAGCAGCCCGTAGACTCTACGTCGTCAATGTTTACGACTAGAATTTCTGGTAAGTTCCAAGCTATGTTAAATAATTTTACCCATTTGAATAGATCGCTTCAGGTTATAACCGGTTCACGCCTAATAAGAATTGAAAATCTCGCCAGGCGAAGCATCAAAAGGACGGAACGAACGCAGACAAGAATCACAAAATTACAAGTCAGTGCTCTATCTGAAAAAATGGTTTAAAATGAGATTCTTAGAACTGGTCTAATGCGACAACGGATGTAGGCAACGTGTAGTTGGAATACATTGTCTTAATATTTTTTGTGGAATTCATTGAACCCTGGTGTACTCTGCTCGACCCCGTCGATTTAAGGACTGACATGCACTCACGGACAAGACAAAACGTTTAATGCGACAAAACCTCCACGTAATCTATACAAGTAATACTAGCTTTTGTAATGAAAACTTTAGTATCTAAAACCAGTTTTTTAGCATTTATTTGATTTCCTAGTTTGCATTCCACAGGGTGGGTTAGGTTCCAATCTAGTTTCGATATAGGAGACACGTCGCAGCTGTATCCACGACGTAAGACAGATCGTTAGTTGAGCGCGAGGTGGTCAGACAGTGTCCACTGATATCGCAGCTCGTGTCACGACTCGCTGGATGACCGGTCCATGGCCGAGGTCGCGTTGAATATGCAGCACCACGAACCACGTTTAATATTAATAGGAAATACTACCTGGGGGATAATCAGAGCGATAATCGAATGTAGATATCAAATGGGAATGTAGATGGGGCGGTTGACCTGCCTGCCATGCGCCGGCGCACTGATCTACGTAGTTTGGGATTCTGCAGAAAGTGGTGTGGAAAAACCATGATGTTATCGAAACAGTTGCTGTAACTTCCTGTCATAATTCTTATACGACAAAAAAATGTAAAGCTTTTTCTTTCTTTTATGGTCCTTCGGTATCGCATGATGTTCAGTTCGTTCAGAATCGGGCAAAATCTAGGTAAAATTAACAATTATAAATGAGAATTCTTAACATCTGTGCACATATTTGTTCAAATTCAGTAAATATAAAACAGCTTGAACTTTGGGCACATACAAAAAACAAAAAATGTCATTATTAGATATTGTTGTAAGGATATCATAATATGTTATTATTTAGGCACTGTTCATTGTAGATAGTGGCAAAGGAGAATGCCGTCAAATATAGGATGACCTGTACCAAACAAAAAGTCCGTTGTCACAACTAAACTTAGTGTATTTGGAGGAGAATTCAATGCCCTTCTTATATAGCTAACTGTTTTTTTTACATGGATTCCCGCAATTCGTATTTATTTGCAATTTACCTACCTACTTAATATTTTGAGGTTACGTTCGAAAAAATGACGAATAAACGATGAAGATGAATGATGGAGGCATCGCTAAGAATTCTCACACAAACTACGTTGTGAAAAAGCACCTGAACCTTTGATAATAAGAATTTTCATTACATTTAAATAGTTCAGATGAAACTATAAAGAAAAGACCCGTTTCTTGCTAATACTTTTTAATCGCACAACAGTACCTACCCGTTCACAATCCAACAGCTTTGCACTACATTTTACCATTTAAAACGACATTTGCCCCAACCAGAAATAACGATAATATCATAACCGTTATTTCCAAGTGTTGCCAAAGTAGAATAATACATTTAATTGCTATAGTGGAAATACATTTTAAAAGTTTGTTACAATATTAATAATATAATCTGTACTTTGACAGTGTTGCCACAGTGGATATTATAATGAAGTGTTAAGATAATGCATGTGTTTAAAATTAAATCCGTGAAATCACGACAAAACCAATATTGACGGTAACGTCATCTGTGACGGCGCAACAGAACAAATAAATGCAATACGTTACAATAAAAACGATTTCTTTTTTTCTTTGATCGGTCCTCTTTTCTTTTTAAATGCTTAAAATGTATTCCAAAGTAAATAAAAATACTTTTATATTTGATGTCCGAAATCCGGGAATCTTTTTCAGAAAAAAAACGTAAATCTTATTTAAAAAATAGGAGTAATTTTATGAACTACATTTGGTTGTGACACGCCCCGTCGCAAGTTGGTACGGTCCCACGGCATTCTCATATTATTACAAGATGCTTATTGTACGACGTTCAAATTATTGATTCAAATTAAATATAACATGAATGGGCATCGACTTTATCAATATTTACAGCCGTAAAGTCGAGATTAGAATAATCTATAGAATAAAGTTTGTCATTTTACGAGTGGACCAATAGCCCAACAGAATTAGGGCGAAGTCCGAATACTGATGAAAACTTCCGCTTTCAGAGAAAGTTATACAAAGGTAAATAACCCCTGGGGTTGATTCTCTCAAGAAAAGCTTCTAATTTTTCAAACATTCCACGGTACTCGTATACATAATGTCTGCTGATCTACGTAATTTTGAATGATAGGTACTAACCTGGTTTTATCTACATATTTCAGAGTTCAAGAAACCGTGTATTTCTCATAAGAATATATTTCAATGTACAAGCAGGCTCACTACAATATTTAATGGCGACGAAAATTGAGTAGTAACTGGTTCTTACGACAGGAGTCAGCGACCGAAAGGTCAGGGATGACCACCAGTTTCAGTATTCTAAAATTTTTTTAATTTTTTTTTTTTTAATATTTTTTTTTCATTTTTTTTTTTCATTTTTTTTTTCATTTTTTTTTTTATTCATTGAACAACATAAAATGAAAACACACAAATATGATCTGTTAATATGACAGCAAGAAATATACAGGGTCAAATAAAATCAGCTAGCGAAACTCCGCAGGCGTATATCGCGCGTACATGATTTATAAAACAAAAAAATAATTACTTCGTTTATTTTTCTTTGTGAGGTCTTCGACCGCTGTCGGTGTAGTTACTTGAAATACCAGTTTAAAAACACGATTTATTTGTCTTAAATTCACAGACTTGACTAGACTAGTCTAAACACGATAACACAAAAGAAAACAGATTTTTTCAACGTAACAACACTGCCATCGGTCGATGACCTCAAAGAAGAAATGTCGAATCTTCTTTATTAGTATTTTGTAGTGTTTAGATATCGATATCCATCACGTTTGTAGTTTCGCTAGCTAATTTGATTTGACCCTGTATAGAGTGTGTTAGGTTAAACGAGGGACGTACTTTAAGAGAGTGTAGTACTCATGAAAATGAACAACTTTTACTAAGAGACCAACACTGAAATCGAGAAAATAAAACCAGCCTCTCTATACATTTTCTGTTCGCATAACTGGACAAAATGTAGGGAACAGCTGTTTTTTTTTTTCATATTTTTGAGTCAGCCCCATATTAAAAGTTGTTCATTTTCATGAGTACTACACTCCCTTAAAATATGTCCCTCGTTTAACCTAACACACTGTATATGTAACACTCCATAAAAAAAAAACTTCTTATATAGTAGATTCGATGACTTGTTTAAAAATATTGCTGAACACGGTACACCATGATTTTTACATATCTATGACGCCAAATAAACTCAACTACGTCAAACATGGAAGATTTAACTAATTCAAATTAGGTATTTGCAAGCTCATACTATTTTCATGAGAATAATGCATGGGATTTTATGAAATTGCAAATGAGCCTCCTAAATGATAATGTTTGCAAAACACAATAAATAAGTAGGTACCTTAACACTAGAGTTGGTATTGCATGTATCCATCTATCTATGTGTCTTCCAATTTTCATAAGCCGTCCCTCGACGCGAGGACGGTTGGATCAAAATATTTCCTACAACTTATACCTATTAAACTTAAAGGACCAATTTATTATTATTATTTCAGTTTTTTGAGGTTTTTTTTAGTCGGGGGTTTTTTTTATTTTTAATTTAACTTTTATTTCTTGCTTTTTAAACTTTATAATATTATATTACTAGTAAACATGCTACGATCGACACGTGACTCGCCGAAGGTGTAGGTACGGTCAGCATTAAAAGTAGATTAACACTTCAGTTGTTTTAATCTCCGTTATTGAGCAAAATATTTATCAAAATTGCAGCAGAAGTACAATTCAATTTTGAACAAATATTTTTCTCAATAAGTGACATTAAAAAAACTGAAGTGTTAATAATTTGCTCAATAACTGAGATTAAAAAAACTTAAGTGTCAATCGACTTTTGCTGCTGACTGTACCTACGTATTTTTACCACAGTTAAGTAAGAGTATAATATTATATCATCTGTGCCACAGTGAAGCTAGTTACTCGTAGTCGTTGGCGTTCATTCCATAACGATAACATATTCCTCTGTTTTCTCCCTGGATAATGATACTCGTCCAAATATATTGACTTAATTTTTTTTCAGGGCGGCTTTTACCTTGGCCATATAACGTGGTAATCCCGCCAGTCTCTTGGGTACATTACCAGTCGACAGCGATGCGGATGAACTTTTCGGCGTTATTTTTAGTTGCTGTATAGTTTTAGTTAAGTTAGGATTTAATTTTGTTATTTTTATTAATTCATTAAGTATTAAGTAGTAATAATTTGGTGTTATCGTTAATATTAGAAAATATAATATTGTTTAATTCTGCAATGAATATAATTAGTTAATTACTTACGCAAAAACCAAAACTTGGGCACATAATAGTGGAAATGTAGGTACAATTGTTTATCTTTTCTACTTGTTTTTCTTTTTAAACTTTAAAGACATTTTTATTTAAACTCGTTAAGTCACATCTCATCATCATATGAGTCCACACTCGATCGGTTGACTAGAGCAGTTAAGTAGAGTTTCATTATGTAGCAACCCTGGTCAGTCATCAGGTAAAATGAACAAGACTGGTTGAGATACATTTAGTGAGCCCACATTCGAGGGGTTTAATAATAGCTATTCAAGATTTTCGTTATCTAGCGTCGGTCTATCATCTGACCAGCTCGATGGTACCATATTATTTTGTTATCATCGGAATGCATTTGCGAATATTCAAACTAAGACCTCTAGAAGTGGTTTTTGTTTGAACATTCGCAATTGTCTATTCAAGTATTCCGTTATCTACCGTCCAGGTCCATCCAACGGAACATCGCCATAAATTTTTTCGCACAGTGATTTGATATTGAACCGCCATAGTAGTTATTGCTCTTTATTAAAATGCCTACCTAATAACATAATTATATTTGGTTGTTATTGGCCGTGGCAACCATTCTGTCTGGTCCTCCTTTATTTCTCTTTCCTAATCCATCATCAGCTCCTGGTCATCATCTATCTATAACCTATTCATTGAGACCATTCCAAAGAGTCCAAACACGATACCTCTGCTGTAAGTTAAGGGAGTTGGGTATCCTGCAAATTCCAGGTGATGCTGCAGCAGCAGTTCAAGGTTACTATGTTCTTCTAATATCATTGAAGTAACGAAATGTCAAATTTCGACTCAATTAGACCTGTGAAAGATGCTCACATCAATTCATCAACTAGAAAAGAGCTGATAATCTTCAAACGGCTGAACCGATTTTTTTGAATCATAGCTAAGAACACTCTCGATCAAATCACCTTTCATACAAAAAAAATCTAAATCGGTTCAGCCGTTTGGGAGCTACGATGGCACAAACAGACACACACATATACACGTCAAACTTATAACGCCCCTCTGTTTTTGTCGGGGGTTAAAATTTTTATTTAAAGCACAAAATTATATAAAATATCTTGGCTTCTACTAATATTCAAAATAAATTATATAGTTGTCTACACAGAATCAGCCTATTTGATAAAGAGATTAATAATAAAAACTGACGGTTTTGTTTTCGTAAAGTTGCAACCAGTTTGAAGGTGATATTATTATGACGGTCATAATAATATTAAAACCAACGTTATTATGTCACGAAAATCACGCGCTTCCTCGTCTCTAATGTCACACCTTTGGTAACAGTAATAATAAAATGGTAGGTTATCATCAAAATATGAATATCTAAATCCACTCTAATATATGCTCTACTTCGTGTGCGTTAGTTTTTAGTTGTTAAATTTTAATGTAATTATAATGTTGTATGTATTTATAGTATTTTTAAGTTATATTAATATTGTATTGTGTGTTTATATGGGCCTCGATCGGTGCCTGAAATAAATGGATAAATAAATATGCATCAAATACGTAGTCACATTCACTGTAGGAGAATCTAAGGTCGGGACCCCAAATAGTGACAGAAAATAACCGCGATATATCCGCAGTAGATATTATGTAGAATTGTTGGACAGAAAATAACCGCGATAGAAAATAACCACGAAATCCGCAGTAGATCTGTAGAATTGTTGGACAGAAAATAAACGCGATATCCGCCGCAGATCTGTAGAATTTTTGGACAGAAAATAACCGCGATATCCGCAGTAGATCTGTAGAATTGTAAAATCCAATTTAGATATATTTTATTTACATGGGCGGTGGTCGGCTCTAATTACCAAAATATCGATATTCTTAAAATATGCACTGTCTTACAGCTGTCCACAGCAGGAGACAGTCCTCTCCCAAGTTGCAACAGAAAATATCCTGAATCCAATATGAAGGGTAACGCTGTTATAATAACCACACACGGACACACCCACGCAAGGTAGCATACCTTAGCATAGACCAAAATCATTATAAAAACATAAATTAAGGCCAGGACTCTCGGAAATCTCGGAATCGACCTATTTTTGATTCAACATTAAACAATCAAATATTCTTTGTTTTAATCTGAAAAAAATATATGGCATAGTTTAACTAACATTCTTGATTATTCTATGGTTCAAAACACGATATTTACAACTTCACTCGATCATAAAAAATCGCAAACAAATCGAAAACAGCGAAGTTTTTAATCGTTTTTCAAGTCGTATTTGAAGTAGACTTAACTTTTACTCGCAAAAAATATATCAAAAAATAGGCAATGATGTATAGTAGAACATTCTACGGTTAATTTTTCTCAAAACTGATTTTTATTGTCTTAACAAGATATAATCTAAAAAGGCGGCCTGCGCGCTTCACTTCAGAAGCCCGCCGGGCGTTACCGAGGTAGGACCTGTGTCGCTTTTGCTGGCTCGCCGCGTTCCCGCTAATAATCGATCGAAATATACGTTATATTATTGTTAATTTCCGTGTTTGTGTATTAGTTTCAAAAATCAGTCTGTAAATATTGTTTAGGTTCTAGTATTAATAATTAAACTAAATATTAGTTTATTATAATATAGTTGTAATATATAGTGATAATTAAGATTAAATTATGGGGAATAAAAACAGAAGAAAGAAAAAAAAATGTTCAGCATTGTCTGCAAAGCTTAAAAAAAATAAGTTAAGTTTGATTATTATTTTTCTACGTATTTATAACTACCCACTTATAAGACGACGCGACAGCATAATATTCTTATAGGTTCTCTTGCTTTCGTCACAGTACTAGCAGTAGCAGGTCGGTACCATAAATTTACAATTATCGTAATATCTGTAATAGATTTTCAACTTTACTACAACGGAATAAGGTTTATATTCAATTGCATAATTTGAGTTTTTTTAGTTTGTGTTTCTAGTTTTGTGATTGTATAGGTAAAATATTATATTTTTTTGAAGTGAAAACTTCTTTAGCATTATTGTGATTTGAAAATTTTATGAAACGAAAAAGCTACAGTAAAAAGAGACATAAGATTTAACGTGAGAGAAAATGAGATAGGAAGCATTATACAGTGTTTTTGTTTTTTATTATTACAAATGACATCACATTTAATCCTATGCTACTAATTTGTGATGATGATGATGATAGTGATGGTGTTGGCGATGGCGATGGCGATGGTGATGGCGATGGTGATGGCGATGGCGATGATGATGATGGTGATGGCGATGGTGATGGCGATGGTGGTGGCGATAGTGGTGGCGATGGTGATAGCGATGGTGATGGCGATGGCGATGATGATGATGGCGATGGTTATGGCGATGGTGATGGCAATGGTGATGGCGATGGCGATGATGATGATGGTGATGGCGATGGAGATGGCGTTGGTGATGGCGATGGCGATGGTTATGGCGATGGTGATGGCGATGGCGATGGCGATGATGATGATGATGATGGAGATGGTGATGGCGATGGTGATGGCGATGGCGATGGCGATGGCGATGGCGATGGTGATGGTGATGGATGGATGGATGGATGGATGGATGGATGGATGGATGGATTGATGGATGTTCTATAGCATCGTTGTGATTTGAATGTTTATGAAACGAAAAAGCGACAGTAAAAAGAGACATGTAAATTCATAAGATTTAACGTGGGAGAAAATGAGATAGGAAGTATTATACAGTGTTTTTGAAGGTTTCACTTCTACCACGTGTGAATTGCACACATGCTGTTTTTTTATTTAAAAATATGAAATTCGTTGTGAATGAAATAGGAAGAGTTCAATAAAAATACGTATTGTGGTGTTTTTGATTAGTAGATTTAATTAAAAAAACTTATTGACGAATTCAAGCAACCAAAAAAACTGTTTTACAAAAAAAACAACCGACTCAAAAAAAAACACTACAACGTGAAGAATATATTTTCATTTTTTGACACCGACTTTCGAAACTAAAGTTATTTTTCAATTTGCAGTGTTTTTTTTGGAAGTCGGTTTTTTTTTTGTAAAAAAGTTTTTATTTTTCACTTTTTAGTTGTACTTACCTACCCCAAACAAACTCATATATCACTACTTGCTATGTGAATATCAGTAACAAAGCTATTGAACACATCTGCCTTACCCTTTGAAGGGTACAGGCGTGATGTTATGTTGTGTGATTGCGATTACATATGCTATAGCAGCAATCGCGTTTGATTTGCTGGCATTTATTGAAGAGTTCCGTTGTTTGTCTCCGAAAGTCATGAAAAAGGAAGTCTAAAATAAAAAAACAGCATGTGTGCAATTCACACGTGGTAGAAGTGAAACCTTCAAAAACACTGTATAATGCTTCCTATCTCATTTTCTCTCACGTTAAATCTTATGAATTTATATGTCTCTTTTTACTGTGGCTATTTCGTTTCATAAACTTTCAAATCACAACGATGCTAAAGAACATCCATCCATCCATCCATCCATCCATCCATCCATCCATCCTTCACCATCACCATCACCATCACTATCGCCATCGCCATCACCATCGCCATCACCATCGCCATCGCCATCACCATCGCCATCGCCATCACCATCGCCATCACCATCATCAACATCGCCATCACCATCGCCATCACCGTCACCACCGCCATCACCATCATCGCCATCACCATCGCCGTCACCATCACCATCGCCACCACCATCGCCATCACCATCACCATCGCCATCATCGCCATCGCCATCACCATCGCCATCGCCATCACCATCGCCATCACCATCGCCATCGCCATCGCCATCATCATCACCACAAATTAGTAGCATAGGATTAAACGTGATGTCATTTGTAATAATAAAAAACAAAAACACTGTATAATGCTTCCTATCTCATTTTCTCCCACGTTAAATTTCATGTCTCTTTTTACTGTTGCTTTTTCGTTTCATAAAATTTTCAAATCACAACGATGCTAAAGAAGTTTTCACTTAAAAAAAAAATTGCAAATCTGTCTATTTACGATGGAGTTATTTACATAATATTAACATACATTAAAAAAAAATAGAAATATCCGAATTGAGAACCTCCGCCTTTTTTGAAGTCTGTTAAAAATATAATATTTACAATCACAAAACTAGAAAGAAACTAAAGTAGGATGATGAAATTAAAATACTGTAGATGAGCAGCCCTATATTTCAAGAATAGGGCCGGGCCAATTCACAATACTATTACTTATAAAAATAACCGTGACAGGGGTCAGCGAGTTCATTCGAACTGCGCTTTCGCGGCATTTGCCACGCGAGGACGGAGGTAACGCTAAATGCCTACTACGCTCGAAGATCCTGGCCTTAAAACAAGCAACAACTAAATACTTAAGCCACCCACAGCGGAGTCTCCCAAGTAGCCACTGAAAATACAGGTTGTAAAAATACCTATCACATAGTCGTCACCTACGCATCCTGTGTAACTAAGTAACGTTGTACAGACGCCAGCACATCAAGCTACTGCAATCTGTCAAATTTATTTAATAGATTTTCACCTTTATCGCTAAAGCATAAGGTTCAAAATTGTTTGGGAAAATTTGATGTGTGATGGCGTCTGTACAAAAATAATAGCTCGGAAATGACTTTTATTTTTGGTGTCAAAAATCGCTGTTTACGGTAATGAACAATGTAACACTGTGCTTATGGGTGCAGCGGTCATGGGGTTATTTAAAGGTAAGTTTTAGCATTCAAAACGTATTTTTGTAAAACAAAATACGCCAAGAAAGTTTGAACTTTGACCTTCAATATATCCTTAACCACAATGTTCCCAGGTACCCAACCATTAAAAAAATATCACAGTACCGGAAAGAACAAGTAGGTAACTCTCGGCTTCGTTAAGGCTCCTTCAAACAGGCGCGACTCGACACGCGACACAAAGGCACCGCAAATCGCGCAACGAGCGGTTCCTTTATGTCGCGCGCGATTATATCACGTGTCGCGCCTGTTTGTAGGAGCCTTTAAACGTATTTTTACACCCGTAATACAAGAATTCCTGAGTAAAATAACAGTCACACCCAGGCAAAGTATAGCTGGACAGTATAGTTATACTAATATCTATCAGTTCTATTTATGGAATGCCATTCCTTTTAAAGCATATGCATACTTGTGTATTGTTGTGGAGCGACGAAAATGATTGTGTTGTGATTGTAGTGAGTACCGCATGATGCGCGGGCGGCGTACGGATTCATTGCGCCGTGATTGATTCAACCATCCGCTCACCACCCACGGGCGCACGCAAGACTTTATATTGTTCTCTTTAAACGACTAGTAATTTGACGTGAATAAAGATAGTACTAGACTGGTAATTTTCATAAATGCTAAGAGACTATTTAATTTTGATGGAATTGCTCTAAATTACACTAAACTAATTAAATAGGAATTGGGTATTAGGAACAGCTGAAAACTTTCAAGAGCGTTTGGTTGCTAAATCTACGGTTTCCTAAAAGAGCGTTTCCGTCATATTCATAACGTCGTATTTATAACGAACGTCATGAAAATCTGTCATTTTATCAGTATTTGCAATAACGGGTCAAAAATTGCTCTGTATTTAGACATTACAGTCGATCGCATGTGGCGGTCACCGCTCTTCTAGGAAACTGTAATCTTCCCTTTTTTGTCTTTGATTTTAAACATGGATGTCAGTTAGGTAAGCCTCATCATCGTACTGTAACATCACTGTAATCTTACCGGACAGATAATTCAGTCGTTCAACGTTTCCATGTCTCCAGTGAGTGTGCGAGCCGCCTACCTCAAACACGCAACAAAGCCGTGCTCCACACAACGTTTCATATTAAAACCGAGAGCTCGTCACTCCCAAATATGATTTAACCCATGTTTAACCCCAATTGGTTAACGATCACTCATTTTTACGCAACGTTACATGATCACCTCGTGCTCAAGATTTATTTTTATTTAATAGAATGAATAGAGAAACTGATTTGATCTTTTGAAACGGTCAAGACATCAAGTTAAAAGGATCGGTCGTTGCTCTGATACGTATCTGTTCCGTCTTTTCTGTTTATAACACAAATCTAATCTAATCTTTTAAGGCTACGCCGACCGCCGAGTGGCGCCTTCATCCTTTGTTTGGTTATTTCTTTTATTTTAGAATTAAAATGCAGAAAATAAGCACGTTAAGTTGTACTCCACAAGATTATACGTTAATATTATTATAAAAGGTAGTTTTACATTGTTTAGTTTTATTGTACCTAATCCTAAAACGGAAAATAATCTTAAGCGAAAAATCACCCAAAATGTTCTACGTAATGGGGTTTGATTTCCGCTCTTAGTCCATCAAGTGGACCATTGCGCGTGTTTTGTGCATATAATATTAGGCTATTTCACGACTCTAAAACTAATTGCTTAATCGATACCTATAACTTAAAATACCTAAGTCCTTGAAGAATCGGCCTCGGTCGTAAATAACTTAGTAGCATACCTAATACAATCTAAAAAGTAGATTCCTGACGTCTAAGCAAGACTTTTAACATAATTAGTTTCGAAGCATTAGGTACCAATAGTTCTGAATGATAACCTATACATAAATAACTTTAGATTATAAAATTTCTATAATTAGTCGTATGAAGTAACCACGGGATTAAAGCTCCTTCAAACAGGCGCGACACGACACGCGACACAAAGGCACCGCAAGTCGCGCCTTTGTGTCGCGCGCGACTATATCGCGTGTCGCGCCTGTTTGTAGGAGTCTTTATCAGCATCTACGACGATGGATCGTTAGTAATAAACTCTACATTGGTTCACTAGCTAAGAGTATGTCACTGATTACCAGTGATCGGACTAGGTAGATTGATTTTTGGTACTTGTATCACAAATGCCCACAGAAAGAATAACATGGATAAGCCGTTTTCCCGGAAAGTAATTCCGGTATTTCCGGAAATTAAATTTATATTTTATTTATTTATTTATTATATTTATATTATTATTATTTCATGCTGTATTTTTGTTTCTGCTGCATGTATGGTATAGTTATTAAATTGTAAATCCGTAATTGGCTGTAAGACTAGCTTATATCTTAAGATAAAATTTCAGAGCTGTGCATTTTGTGATTAATAAATAAATAATTTCCGGATCTAATTAAATATTGTTATTGTTGGTAGTGATATTATTACTACTCAATTCTAAAATAAATAAATAAATTAAAGGAAGATATTAAAACTAAATTAATTTATTATTTATCTGTTTTCACGTAACGTTTTCACAACACAGTAAACAAAGAAGCGCACTTTACGAACCGAAGTCGTCATGTCGTTAGTGGGCGTACGCCTTGCTTCGATAACCGGTTAGTGCATCACCCATGATCCTTTGTTCTGGTTGGTCGTTGGGTTGTGTCAAATCGTGAATGTGTGCCGTAAAAAAAAATTAAGAATAAGATATAGCTCATTTTAATACAACTCCAACCTAAGTTCCGGTTTTTTTTAATAATCAACCAATTCCGAATTTCCGGAGGAATGTCCATATTAATATATACGTTTCGGATCAATGACCCCAATTCAATCTACCTACTCCGATCACTGCTGATTACAACATGTAGGTACCTACCTACTAGTAAATTGAAATGTGAATTCTCTTATCATCGGAAATCAGATCGTGTGTGCAAAGTACATAGCTTATTCCTAGGTTAGTACTAGCTTACTTACAGACTTACACAGCTTCTGCCCGCGACTTCGTCCGCGTGGAATTTCTCGTTCCCCCGACAAACCTGTCGCATCGCATCGTCTGCCCGCGCTATAACTTCATTTTCGCTTAGCGTTCTTTCTTACTTTTTGCTCGGCTCCTAAGAGTCCAAGCGTGACGTTAAATAGCCTTCCTCAAGAATCAGGCTATCAAAAGGAAAAAGATTTTTCAAACCTGACTGGTAGTTCCAGAGAACAAACAAACTCTTCACCTTTATATTTGTATTAGTAGATATGTAATTCTAAATAGTTTCAAATTTCAGTCGCCTCGGACCCGCCTGAATTTCTGAAGGAATTCTCGAAATTCGTATTCTTAATTTATAATACTGAATAACGACGGAAAAGGGAGCGTCAAATACGCGTAATAAATATGCAGTGAGTTCAATACCCGGACGCGAAAACAAAGAATAACAAGCTGCCTTGAGAATATGAGAAGCTAGCGCCACCTATTTTAATAGATAGGAACTATTGGGAGCAGAAACTGAGAGTGTTAAATTATGCCAGTGACCGGTCAGTCCGAATTTGAACTGAAGGAAATAAAATAAAACCCAAGTTTTCCGAGCTTTTCCTCAGATTTTCAGCATTAATTTTTCATAAGTCTTCGAAGTCACTATATAAGAAATATGGAAAAATTATGGTTCTGCCCAAAGCGTCTAGGGGAGAGTCGGATTTCCCTCTGAACTAACGCACACAATATTTGAGGAAAGTAATGAAGAAACGTTTTACTTTTTGCATCATGAATGTAAGAATCTTAGCAAGTCAAATTAAGTGCCATAACATATTTTTTTTTTAAACGTTGCCCCACATTAGGAATTTCTCCTGTATTGTGGGTGCGTTTACAAACAACTACTTGTAGGTCATACAAATATTTATTCCGTGCGGGAATTGAACCCGCGACACGCAGCGCAGCAGTCAATCACTTAACCACTGCGCCAACCGTGCCGTCAATTAGTGTGCAACTGTTAGTGACGATTCAGAGTTCAATATGCTTAGGTACCTACATAATGGGATTTATTCATAAGCGTTGCTTAAAGTTAAGAGAAGTTTAAACGTCGTTTATTAAGCCTCCCCTCTTTTTTGAGGGGGATTGGGCCGCTATCCACTACGCGGGCCCAATGCGGGTTGGTAGATGTCACAAATCTTTGAATTTTTGCTTTTAGGGCATGCCGGTTTCCTAACGATGTTTCTTTTACCGTTTATAGAGCAGTGGTGATAAAATAAATTACACAAAGTAACGCATCTCCTTCAACAAGAACGGTCCTTAGCCGCTTTGAACAGAGATAAGTGGAAAGAGAGTAGGGAGGCCTTTGCCCTGCAGTGGGATATCACAGGCTAATAAAAAAAATAGTGGCACTCCGGAAGTGCCGACGGAAGTGAAAACTTGAACAATTACCTACGTGTGCATTTTTTGAATCGTCTTATAAACAAAACACAAACAGAATACATTGTCATCACTCACTGACATATCGGATATACATTAAAACCGAGTACATCCCGAGGACAGCCGAACACATACGAATGTAGCGCGGTGTCGGTTACGGTAACAGTGTCGCGAGTTCAATGGGTTTTTCCCCATCTCAAAAAATGCCCAACGCGCCTAAAGAAGTTTTCAGTTCAATAATAAATAATCATCTGTCAGGGTTCGAACCACGGATATCGATCGAACCCACGACCTACTACAACTCGTACGTAGGGGCTGTTACCACTGAGCCACTATTTTACTTTCATGACTGACAGTGACATGACATCTGTGAATAGTATCCACATCCCTATTCACTTATAGTAATGTTAATATAGAAGTTAGGTACGATTAATTCCCTTCTCTCGTTATTTTACAAACAACAATCTTCTAGCAAAGACGATAAAGATCAGTGTGATGCAAAATCAGAGAAAAAATTACTCTGAAAGGACTGTACTTGTTCATTCATGTATAAAAATATCATAAGTTACTGACCTTCCATAATCTAACTTAAAATGTCTTCTTTTCTCGAAACAACAGAAGTTCAAAACCCTTAACAGGAAAACTGCATGAATAACGTTTCTCTTATTTCTGAGAGGTGATGCATCCCATCTGTGTCCAGAGGACATGAACGACATCAGACGTCGCCGATTATACACTTGCGGGCTCAATCGAACAATCGTGCATTTTTATGTTTAAAGGCCGCGCGAACACCTTAAAATAATGATAGCCAGAGACAAGTTTTTATGCAATTTTGAAGCTGACATAGGTACTGGCCATCATTTCGGTAACACCATTGTTCCATATTTGAGTTCACGAATTTGAAAAAAAGAAGAAAATCGGAGTTTGGTCGCTCTTAAAGAAGCAACAAACATTAATTCTCTATGTCAACAGTTATAATTTTTATCACCGGTCCTTTAGAACGTAGACAATTTTTGTTTACGGTCGAATCGCCCGCGGGCCATTCGATTTGGGCCGTTCAGTCTAAATACCCAATATTTTCGTTACTTGTTTTGTTTTGTTGTTTGCATAAAAAGAGTATCGAAATTGTTTTTCCTTATTTTTTCATCTCTTCTGACGTTCACATCATGAATAGGTACTGCACCGAAAGTAGCCGCGCAAACTGGGAAACTTCTTCAGTTTGGGCTTAGTCAGCGAAAGGTTAGTACACTACTTTTTTTTTCAGGATGTGAAATCATCAAATGACCCCTCCCGCTCTGGGTGGAGCGGAAGGGAATAAGGAGTTTATGGGCCAGGATTTCAATTTTATGCACGATAATGCAAGGGCGCCCACTGCAAGTACTGTTCGCGAATACCTGCATGACGTTAGTATCTCAGTAATGGAATAACCAGCAAGAAGCCCTGCTATGAATCCAATAGAGCACTTATGGGATGCTCATCCCATAAGAAGTGCTCTATTGGATCATAAAGAGGCGTGTTCGAGCAAACCAACAAATTCCATATAATTTGCAGATGCTGCAAACTGCCGTATTAGAACCACGGGAGAACATTCCACAGCACGTCATAGTGGTATTAATTAATTCAATGCCAAACCGCATGACGGTCGTCGTATTCACCATTATTTAAAAAGATAGAGGCCTAAAACAAAAATATGAATCTAGCCAGCCTGGCTGGATTCAGGTGTCCGAGAGTGTATTTTTAATAATACATTCAAGTATATTCCTTGTAACTGAGTTATTCTTTACTTTATGTATTATGCTGTCGGCAAGAAAATATACGAGTGAATGATGCATATTCGTAAAAAGATACACCTGAAAAATATTAAAAACTTTAGGCATCTACTTAAAGTTGTCAAAAAGTGAGGTTAAAATTCTTCAGTAGCTCAAAGGTCTCCTGTACTGAGGCACCTATACAATATTCTTTGATCAAAATTATATTCATCCAGATATTTCTTCATTTTATTATAGTTTGAGTTTCTAATGCAAAATAGAAAGGAGCATATCTTGTAAAATTGAAATTGGTCCGGTGAACCTTTACTTCAATATTATTATGAAACTTTTTTAAGTACCTACTGCCGTACTTAGTTCTACATAATTGTAGCCCTAGAGTATTTGTTCCCAAGGTATGCTGAAACGCAGTTGATATCAGCATATTTTTCCTCATAGCAGATTTTCCTTGTCGGTACTTAACGCGTGTTTTTGCAAAAGGGACCGCTGTCAACATGTCAGCATTGATGAAAGCAAACACGGTCCATTGGTCGGGATCAATAATGCATCTTCTGAATAATGCATAGACATCGGTCAGAAGTGTATTTACCCGTCTGCATTTTTGATATGATCCCGAACGGTGGCGCATTGCCCTTTGCCTACAGTCCGAGATGAACTAACCTACGGAGTCAAATACAGGATACAATACATTCTGCGTCTCACCGTGATAACTAATGTGAAGTGATCTTGAAGTGACCTGTCATTCAACCTGATGACTGACACTATTGTCAGCTCACCCCAAACTCACTTCACGTAAGTTTTAACGGTGAGATTTTTTACAGAATAGTAGTTTGATAGTGTGGAACAAAAAGCCATTAACAACTAACTGACGAACTTACTAACGAGTAACTTTATTCCGATGGTAGATGCGAATAGAATACTATTCCATAGCTCATCAATTATCTACCTAGAGACATTAACTTTGTTAAGTTAATTACAACATGATATACCTGGGTCACAAGTTCGTCACTAGAATTAAATTTATTCCCGATTAGTCGCAATTATTAGATCATTATCGCACATGAAACACTTTCACAGTGTAGTTGTGGTTAGCGACGAATGGAAAAAAAGTGATTTCGTCTACAATGCTATAGTTATGTTATTTCTATCTATTAAGAAACCTGGGAATGAGGAAAATCTCAAACGAAATTCCAAGTAGAATATTAATAATCAATTAAAAATTGATCACCAGGCCCGCCTACTGAAATTAATGAACTGACACACTTGGGTTTTGTCACGTACGCTCCGAGCAAATTAGTTTTAAAAATATACATATAA
The DNA here is from genome assembly GCA_927399505.1 of Luperina testacea. Lineage (NCBI taxonomy): Eukaryota > Metazoa > Arthropoda > Insecta > Lepidoptera > Noctuidae > Luperina > Luperina testacea. The sequence continues at coordinate 13,456,982 of OV656758.1, forward strand.
CCTGTTAATGAGAGCAACGATCGTGTAAAAATCACATTGGCCCTAATATCCATCGGCAATAAATTAATAACCGCAAACAAAATTGATGCCATTAGACATTATCATTAGCTGTGCGATGACGTAGATATAACATAATATGGACCATTCTATGCAACACTGAAATTCTTGTTTTAAGTTTTCGGGTTTTCCGAGAGGTTAATAAATTGCGTGCAGGGTGAAGAAAACATCAAGTATAAAATAACAAAAATTGTCCTTTCCTTTTATGATGTAAATAAATGCAAACATTCACATCAAGCTAGGTGTTTAAATCGAACGTTGACTCGTGAATTTTATATAAATTCGGTAATCTGATTACAGAATATTTCAAATAAATCACAATAAACTTGCATATAGGAACGCGTTCAAAGTGAAAGAAAAGTTGTGCTCTTTTATCTTTCAAAAATACGTAACCTAATTCAACTTTTAAGTTTTAACACAACATACGTTTTTAAAATTCTTGTTAGTTTGAATTTTTCTAAGAATTTTGCAGCTCGTACATTACCTAGCAAGTTTAAAAGAAGCAGTTACAATTAACTGTTTTACCTAAAACACCTGTTGGTTATACAAAACTTTACCATCATGTAAAAAAAATTACAGCACCCAGCAGTTTCACCCACATAAGTATCAACCCCGTAGGAATATGGGGATAAAAATTATTATATGTCTTAATACAGTTCATAGTAACCCATGTGCCAAATTTCATGTAAATCCGCTCAGCCATTTTAGCGTAACAAAAAAAAAACATACAAAAAATCAAATCTTTATAATATTAATTTATGTAGATAGGACCAGTTATAACTCGGCTTTTCTCAATAAAATAGAAAAGCTTGATGACATAATTGGCTCATTGTTGTATGATTCCATCATTAATTAAGTTAGGGCACGCGCCCACGGTTAGATGGCCTCAGGTGTCTCAGGCCTACGTGACTGTGGACAGGGCACGTAGCTCACGCATCTACCTAGCCTTAATCGATTCTCATTCAGAATCGATTTGATGACCGGATTCTTAATTATGATGACTAACTATGTATAGAATTTGTTCATGATTGTGTAACGATTTTAGTTAAAATAAATAAAGGTAGGGATGGATAGTGAAAACCTCTTTAGGAAAGTTGTAGGTAAGTTGAGGTTAATATTGTGTAATCATAACAGTGTCGAAGAATATACTGCTTTATTGCATTTATTAGGTGCATTGCAATATGAAAGCTCACAATAATAGTCGATACTGGTATCATTTCATTCAAACGATTCCATACTTTAGAAGCTTAATTTTAGAGGTTTCAACTCTGATTATTCACAATTTTCACGTCAGTGTATCCTTAGACTCCGGACCCAAGTTGGCCGATGCAAGGAGAACCTGTTCAGATGGAGATTCATAAGCGACTTCGCCTTCTAGTGCAAATGCGGTGCTGTTCCACAAACGATGGGACACATAATATCGTGTCCTGCGTGTCCTGTCGCCTGCACATTACAGGAAGTATTAGACGCAAGTAGCTGCAATGGTACCAAATACGTATACCCGAATTCTGGGCCGAGTCCACTTAGATTGACTTACACGCTAAGAAGATGACGAGTGTATCATTCTGTCAATATTTCACATGCCTCTAGCTACGACATGCTACACAGTTACCTACTTGTATGCAACCAATAGAATAAATATTTACTCTAGTCTTATAAAAATAATAGCCATTTGCAAAGCAGTCCAGGGGGCCTAAAAAGGCCACTTTGGCAGAATCATAAAAGGATAACATTATGAATCATAATGAACAGTTAAGTTAATCGTATCAAATCCCATTGGTGAAAGATTTTTCAGTTATTTTCTTTTTGTCTACCAATCAATCCAATGCAAATCCTAACCGAATCTCTTTGATTATACCTACGTAGGTAGTGCAGAGAAAAAAAGAAAAACACGGACTGTCTTCGCCATATTATGATTGATAATGTTATCCTTTTATATTTCTGCCAAAGTGGCTTTTTAGGCCCCCTGTACCTTGATTGCGTAACACACCATCAATCACAAACTGAATCATTTTTAAAGATATTGCAATTGCAAATCCATTTAATTTTATTTATTTATTTATTTCAGGCGATCCAGGCCCAATACCTTTACCTAAACATACATATCCTTATTATAAAACAGTACTTCACTAGCTAACTCTTGAGCAGTTCTGTGGTACTTGTCCGCGGAAGCGACGGAACACCACGTCCTGCGGCCAGAAGTCTTCTTCCATGACGACGAGCATCACGAACCCCTTGAAGTTGACGTTGCGGTGCGACTCCAGTAACTGCACCCTCAGCGCGTACCTCGTCTTCTGGCGCACGTACTCCACGATGTCCTCCGCCTTAGTGGTGTAGTGTAGGCGGGAGAACACCGGTGTGTTCGATTTGCGGCACGCAAGCTGAGTTCGGGCTCCGTAAGAGCTTTGCCGCAGCGGTTCTTGTTCGTTCGCGACAGACGCTTCCTCCTTTGCACCGTCACGAAACCCTCATCATCAGCCCTATTCGGTGCCTTTTTTGGCTTACTTTACCATTGCGTCATATGTTCGAAAGAGTTTTCTGCTCAACCACGTAAATAACGCAATGAACGTTGTTGAACTGTCAAAATGAAAGCTATTCCTATTGTTAGTGTGTTACGCAATTACCCCGCTGTATCCTAAAACCAATAGATGGCCCATCGTTTACGATTCATGTACAAACGCCAGCACATCAAGCTACCCGAAACTGTCAAATTTTCCCAATCAATTTTGAACCTTATGCTTTAGTGATAAAGTTGAAAATCTATTAAAGAAATTTGACAGATTGTAGTAGCTTGATGTGCTGGCGTCTGTACAACCTTTTTTTTCTATTTTTTTACAACTTTTTTTCTTAGTTAATCATTACAACGATAATATCTAAATAACATAAAAAGCATTAAGTATGGTAATTTAATATCACTTTGTTAATATACAATAATAACATGTTATGAGGTTGTTAAAATAAAATCATTGACGTCAGAGTCGATGGGGATACATATTCAACAACAGATTAACCAGAAAAATATAGTATTATTTTTATTAAACTACGTGTAACCGCGACTTTGTCCTCGTGACAACGAAAAAAGAAACAGGATGAGGTTTTCAATTCAACTATGATTGCCGCCAGGTAACAAAAAAAAAAAGTCATTGATCGGACTTGTACCAAAATGTCCAAATATTCGATATAGATCGCTCGTCATACAAAACTTTCGCTAATACTGCTTCGGTCGAGTTTCATAATAGCGTCAAGGACGCCCCTTACCGCGAAATGTTTGTGTTGATCGTGTTAGCGACACTGAATTTACAAATTTTTCGTATCGTTTTGAAATATTGGAAAACATTGGTAGATGGGTGTCAACGACTTTAATTGTTTTGTTATCTGGCGGCAACCACAGTAATGCGCCCAAAGGGTACTCGTTTCCTATATTATACGTCTCTACGTATAATTTTATACATGTGTACTTACTTTGATCGGATTTTGTCTCATAGAGGCTGATTAAATCTGGTAACATCATCATTTTTTTTTTCATATACCATGTAGTGTAGGTACCTATTGTGCCGTACTTACAATAAGTGCAATAACTTTTGGATTCATGCAAAATTTGCTGATTACGGATATGTATGTAACTTTTTAAAGCCCAAAATCCGAGTATAGTTAGAGAGTAGATATTGCACTTATTGTAAGTACGGCAGTATTATACCATGTAGGTACCTATTATAAGAGGTGTGCATATGTGCAGTCTTTTGTGTTCATTTCTGTCTTATATTGAAGAGACCTTTGCAGTTAAAGCTCGACTTGTGCAAACGAACTTGAACTGTGCTTACCTAACAGTTACTAGTTCTATTAGTCTTATAAGTTAGTTGCCCAATGAGAAAAATTGATAATTGGTAGAGTAGAAATAGAGTATATACCTACCTACCTACGTAGGTAGTTGATGAGGAATAAAACCCGTCTCTTATCGGTAATTCATTACAGATTCTAATTATTCGATGATCACGTAATAAGTATGCAGAAATTTATATTTATTTATTCAAGACTCATGTCTAAGTACCTACTGTGAGTTGGTATTCATGAGTCTTATCCCAGTACCTAAGTGCTCATACACACGTGAAACGCGTCAACGGCAGAGGCTGCACCCGTCGACGCCCGCCGTCGACAACGTGCTGCTAGAGTATTTGAGTACGGTGCTCAAATACACAAGCGGCAAATTGTCGTCGGCTATGGTTGCCTCTGCCGCATGTCGCTCGTGTGTATGCACCCTAACTAGATATCTTAAAGCAAAGTATCCCATAGTTTTTCCTTTCTCTCTCTCTCTCTCTCTCTCTCTTTACTCATTCTTTTCCCGATTAGACTGGAAGCCGACCCCAACATAGTTGGGAAAAGGCTGGGCAGATGATGAACAATGATTTGAATCTGTTAAGCTTTTCGAATTAATAAATATTTCCTAGAACTATCGATGGTGAATGAATTTTAATGACAAATCATTGACTCGATCTCAGTCCTGACCTGACGTAGGTTTATAGGAAAAAATAGACATAGCTATCATCAAAAGACTTGCATAAAGGTTCCTACAAACAGGCGCGACACGCGATATAATCGCGGGCGACACAAAGACACCGCTCGTTGCGCGACTTGCGGCGTCTTTGTGTCGCGTGTCGTGTCGCGCCTGTTTGAAGGAGCCTTAAGGACAATCTACTAACGTCATACTTACGACACAAAAAATATAATTTGAATAGAAAAGAAAACGATACAAGTTCCTAGAATATCTTCATACACATCAAGAACTTGTACCTACCTACCTACATAATATAACATTAAGACTAAGTAGCTAAAAATATCTAATAGGTACCGCGACCAATGTTAAAATTCAAGATCAATATAAAATACCGTGATCGAAGGACGTAAGTAATGTCAATATTAATTTATGAATTTCCCCACATTTTTTCTTATGTTATCTACCTTAAGACATGAAACATATGTGAAATTAGAAAATTGATACATACATAGTCAGGAATAATAACGAAAATACTATACTTAATTAACTATTAGTAGTAACTACTACTTTATAGTATTACTAGCAGCTCCCCGCGGAATCACCAGTGGCGTGTAAGGTTTGCCGCCCCATAAATTAACGGAACAAAGCAAAAAATAGGTTTAGGGTTTTAGTTTTAAACTTTTTTTTTCATACTTTTTAGAGCGTGCTTTTTCAGTACCTTGTCGGGTTTTAGTTGAACGTATTTTTCGTTTAAATTATTTTGGGGTTATAATTTCGTGATAAAATATTTGCAGAGCCAATCAATTTATTTTTTGTTTATGTTTAATTGTTATACATACCTATATGTATACCTAGGTAATATACCAAACTTATACATAAATAATGTTTGACTCAAATCTGAGGCGTGATTTTATAGAAATTATTCCTAATTATCGGGTGCAACTAGCGGACGATCAAAGGCACACACACAGTCGTACACACAGGCGCGACGCGACACGCGACACAAAGGTACCGCAAGTCGCGCAACGAGCGGTGCCTTTGTGTCGCGTGTCGCGTCGCGCCTGTGTGTACGAGCCTCAAGACGCCTCCAACGATACCTCATTTGTCAAATTATGACAAGAAGCTTAGAAGTTATGAGGGAACAGATGAACATACATACATACCGGTCAAAATCATAACCCTCCTTTTTGCTTCGCCGTAAAAATAGGTAATTTGTAAGCACTGACTGATAGGTAAGTATTTAAAGTATTCACCAAAACAAAACCTAATAATTTGATGCGCCTGATTAGAGACAACTAGAAACAAGTGAAGCACGAATTAGAATCCGCCACCTGCACAGACCCGCGCCTCACCCGCTCTCGCCCGTGGATATGAATGAAAACGACACGAGCAACGTCGAAATATCCAGACTATAGTCCGCGCGGAACTAGTTAGCTGCGCCTTTGGTATGCTGAGCGAGGGGTACGGCTTGCACCGCCCTTCGCAGGCTCCCGCCCCGGGCCATGGCCCTTTTGGCCCTAGGGTAAATACGCCACTGGGTATCACCCGCATAAGTTTTGATCCCGTGGCAATATCGGGATAAAAACTATCCTATGTCCTTTCCCGAGACTCAAACTACAAATTTCATCTAAATAGGTTCAGCGGTTTAAGCGTGAAGAGGTAACAGACAGAAGCACTTTCGCATTTGTAATATTATAGTATGGACTAAGTAGTTAACTCGTGACTACATACAAATAAATACTGATCGTTAGTAACGCTTGACTACTAAGTTAGCAAAACTACCCTTCAATTATGTCTCTTACCTACACACACATAACTTAACGCTTGTAATCCCCAAGGGTTAGGCAGAAGTGTACCTATAGAACACCCACATGTTGCCAGTTCGTTCGTGTTTCGTGTTCGTCTTTTCCTATATGAACATTCCAGCCTGAAATTGTTTAGCTTAACTCCATAGAGCTATGAGAGACATCTATGCGCTATGAGAGGTCACATCATAATGTGACCTCTCATTTCTCAAGCTCCGCTAATGAGACACAATTGACTTTCTATTGTATCGTATTACTAGGATACGCGCGGAGTTGGTAGGGTGCGCCTGATCAAACACTGATTGCTTGATACATTTCAAAATATTGTTGCTTTTACGATGCTAATAGGCGCGCCGCACAGTAGCTACCGAAATCACACTCGAGTGTGAGAATTATACCTATCTTGCTCACTTATAGATGTTAAACATACTCAAAAGAAACTAAGAATTATAAAACTTAGTTTTAATAGATTAAAGGGAAGCTTAAAAAGTGCGTTCAAAACGTTGTTAGTAATTTAAACTAAGTAGCTTTTTAATACTACCTCTAAGGCAAACATAAAATAGATCAGCGATGAATCAACTGAGATATAACGATTAAATAAGATGAATGACCTAACAAACCCACAATATTATCTGTGAGGAAAGAAATTGCATAGAGATTCAACTGTTTTTGCTTGAGAGTAATAATATATTGGATCCGACCAACATATTGGTAGGATCGTTGGACATAAAGGACAAGCCACCAGTGAGCATGTGACGAAGGCAAGGAAAGAAGGAAGGAAGGTTTTACAAACAGGAATTTCAGAATGTAAAACCCCTTTCTCAACCTCCAGGCTGCTTTCGTTTATTAAAAGGCTTTAGCCACTTATCGAGGCAAGACGAGGGCTTGATAAGATCACGGTAGACCTTACGGGGACATGTAAACTGCCCAGAGCTCCATGGCCTTTTCTGCCGACTATTTGTGCCCGGCAGCGTTTACTCCGTACAAACTTTCAAACCTTTGCTTATCGAAATGAATGAACCGATTTTAATGAAACGTAAATACTTACATATTTGTTACGGCCGCGAATCATATTTTGATCGACGTACAACTTACTACTGACCAGCAAATTGCAAAAAATTTAAGAAAATTTTAATTTCGCGGGCTTCCTTAGCGCTTCCCCCTTAAGAGCCGCACAATCTGTTTGCGCAACTTTCATCGAAAACTGTAACCGAATCCCCAATCTGTGTCTGTTCCATGATAGTTTTATAAATTAAATGATTTACAACATAATTGTTTACAACGTATTAATTGTCTCTATGTTAATTAACCTAATTGGTGTTGTATCGTTTTAATTAACTATAAATAAATCAATTAATAATTTCAACCTTTAGCAGCATGAATTTAAATTTGAACTATACACAGTTGTGCAAGCTATTTGTAAGTACATACCTACAATCTACATTTATACCTACCTAAATAACTTACCTATGCCAATACATAATAATAGGTGCATTGTTTCAAACGATGAAATCCTGACAGGTAAATTAGAAACGATTAAAAGAAAAAGTATTTTGTTAAACTTAATATAAGCCCTATACAAATATTTCCACGAACTAAAAAAACTTTAAAAAATTTATTCTAAACATAAATTCACGTGAAACAAACACGTTATATAGGTACAGTCGCCAGCACATCAAGCTACTACAATCTGTCAAGCTTCTTTGATAGATTTTCAACTTTATCGCTAAAGCATAAGGTTCAAAATTAATTGGGAACTTTTTACAGTTTCGGGTGGCTTGATGTGCTGGCGTCTGTACAAAAAACTTTTGCAGAGAACGTAATAGTAATTTAGAAAAAAAAATGTACCTATGTAAGTAAAAAAATAATAATTGTTGACAAGGACTTCCTACAGGCTACAAGCCAGCACTGTTGCGCATGGCCGCATGCCAGTCATGAATGCGGCGCGCGCGCAGCGTCGCTCCACGCCGGTAGGTATTTACTAGTCGTACAATGCGATCACGTGACTCCATTGACGTCAATACTGACCTCTGCCAACGGCGGCATTGCGCTACCTCCTGCATGCTTATCTCACTCGAAATACCCTACATACACATAAAAGGAAGAATAACATATATACCTCACATTTATTTAATAATAAGGTTATTTAACACCAGGTGTTTGCGTGGATTTATATTTATTTTTAATGCTGTTTTGCTGGAAAATTGCGTTTGTTTTGCATATAATAAATAAACGTAGTTTTTATTATTAAATTTATGGTGTTTTTAGCAAAACACAAATAGTCCCCTTCTCTGTAAAAATATGAACATAATTCATCTTATTTGCAACTTGGAAAAGAATGATCGTGCTGAATGTATAAATATGTAAACATTATTGGCGGTGGAAAAGGCATATACAACTTAAGCCCTTGTCTTTTCCTTGTTCATAATATTCTTTATACATATATCAGGATACACAAAAAATATTTTACGGAAATGTTTATAAGTAAGTTGTCTCGACGTGTCACTGGGCAACTTGGATATAAATATAATACATTCCTTTCCTATTTTAATATCTAAAGCCAAAATGATGATAAAAGGCACGTCGTCTAATTTAAAACAAAGGACATGGTATTTATAGTGTGGCTCCCGAGGTGGATGCTCTACTTTTTATCACCCTCTATGAAAAAATAAGTACCTAAGTGCAACTTATGAATAAGAATAAGTACCTAAGTGCAACTTATGAATAAGAATAAGTAGCACGTTTATTTATTTACATACAATTACATGAGGAAGACATACTCATTTTTTATAAAACTAAGTAAAATCCTAATTCAAACTAGGATTTTACTTAGTTTTATAAAAAATGCGCGAAAAGCATTCTGCCTTTATTCGTTAATTGTTTACTTGAGTAAACATTAACGAACCAAGGCAGAATGCTTTTCGCGCGTTTTTTATTTTTTCACAAACTTTTTTTTTTAATTTGGCTCGCGCGCCTTTTTCTTTATCATACAGCTGATGAGTTTGTTACTTATTCATACAATGTTCGTGATTGATGTCTTTGGTGATTGGAACTGTTACTAACAATATCCACATTCCAAAATATACAAATTACTTTTAGTCCCTAGGGATTAAAGACCTATTTTAGTCCCTATGTACGAAGAATGAACTAGTGTCTTTTTGAATAGATGTGATAAAAAAAACTATTTTTGCATTTGATAGCCCATTTCTTCAGGAAGGCTACAATAGGCCACTTGACATCTTACACCCTGACCATAAGGAGCCGAACAAAAAAAAAGCGGTCAAGTGCGAGTCGGACTCACGCACCGAGGCCGAAGGCTCTTATTACGGTTCCGTTTTTCCTTTTGAGGTACGAAACCCTAAAAAAGTCATAAAAAAACGCAAAGCGAAAAGCTCTCCTGGGCAAAGTTCTCTCTCCACTCCTTCCATCTTTCGCTTAACCTACTCGGTACTTAATAAAAATTGAGAGATATATGGAAAAGTAAACACAAGGATACTTTTCAGAAAACGTTCGCACAGCTTGTAAAATATATAATGTTCCATAGATTTGAGGGTCTACCTATGTAGATTTAGAATCGCCAAAATATTACCTCAGAGGCTCAGACTGTCTTGGCCTTCAACAAACACCGTTATAAAAGACCGTGATAAAAGTCACGTTTCTGAAACGTTACACGTTTCATACCTACTTATTTTTCCTAAATTGTAGACGTTCCGCTGTATAAAACAGCTACATTATTATAGGTCCCGTTACGTATCGTATCGTTTTCATTTTTGTTGGTGGTGGTATCTAATTGGTTTTTGGGTGATGTCTCCGAGTGTGGAAATTGTGACTACGTGTTGTATTGGGTTCACACCTGTAACAGCAAGTGTAAGTGGTAATAGTAAATAATTAAATAAGTATTGTTTTTCATTTCTATAAAAGTCGACTTTTATACGATTTTTATACTAGAAATATCACGCCTTGTTGTCCCGAAGGTTGGGCAGAAGTGTACCGATAGTCCACCAAAACATTTCGCCAATTATGTTTAAGTCCTCTTACAGGGGGCAAGCCTATTGCCATCAACCGGACACAAATGCAGACTCCGGGCTGCTACTAAGAAATTCTATGCAGTAAAACTCAGTAACACCCGATCCCCCCCCCCCCCCCCAGATCTGAGAATCGAACCCGAGACCTCATGCTCAGCAGTAGCTCTTGCGACCATCGAGGCAGGCTACTAGAAATAATTACAACTAATAAAACGATTTTAAATCCTACGTAGAGACAAAGTTTTTCCTTCCTCAAATAATTAAGTAGGTACAATGCGTGCCACGAAAGATGAGACTTTTCGAGGATATGTGACATCTACCAACCCGCACTGGGGCCGCGTGGCCCACCCCTTCTCACAGAGAGGACACCTATGTCCCAGCAGTGGGAATGAGTATGTAAGTATAGTACAGTAGGTACCGGCGATAATATTGCACATCAACCTTTGGAAAGAGACAATCGGCTAATTTCGGCTTCGTAGAGAGCGTTATCTCTGTCGCACGAAATACAAACAGTCCGGTATCTATTAGGAGCTGTTAAAACACTTATGATTTGCTTCTTTTGATAATTATTTTTATTCTTTGTATAAAATGAAAAAAAGGTAAAGGTCGATGTGCAATATTTATCGCCAGGTAGTGTAAGTGCCTCAAAACATGATGAAATAATAATCAGAAATTCAGGACAAACGAAAAATAAAATAGGTAAGTAAATACCTCAAATATTATAATGAATTTCGAGCACGTTTCTTCAGCAGGTGAGAGCAATGCAAAGTGGCCACTTACTTTCCGAAAAAAAACAGCCAAAATAACGTGACAAACATTGGATTGATTCTTTTCTACAAGAGAACACATGGCGTTTGCAGTTGTCAAAATATTATTGGGGGCCCCGGTACATGGCACCGCCTAGCCCTCCGATAGCTACGCCACTGGTTATGTCAGACCTACCGCTAAACAATTATTGTGATAGTGATGTTAATTCCATATTGTGGAAACAAATTATTTAGTACTAGCTTCCGCCCGCGGCTTCGCCCGCGAGGTATGTCGATAAAAACTATCCTATGGCCTTCCCCGGGATGCAATCTATCTCTCTGCAAATTTTATCGAAATCCGTTCAGTGGTTTAGGCGTGAAAAGGTAACATACAGACAGACAGACAGAGTTACTTTCGAATTTGTAATATTAGTATGGATAATCAGTTTCAGCGATGTCAATCACTTTCACCGAATATTTTACCTGTAATAAATAATTCAATTAGGTGACCTAAAAAAACAAAGCATAACTGCGACGGACATTATACAAGAAAGACATGCCATGGAATGTACCAGGCAAGTACTTGCACAAGGAAGTTCATTTAGGTACTAACTAAGCTTCCGCAGGACTTTTGAGAGAGAATATCCCTCCAGCCGAGTTGAGTATTTAATTTCATCATAATTTGTGATGTAAGAACTTGAATTTCTTTTTACGCCTAACTTCTACTACATCACCACCCGGTAACAATTAATTGCAAATAAAAATGTATCACTCATTATGAAAACTGTTCAAGAGCATGGAACTACTAAAATAACGTCTTTAATACTCAAGAAATATTTTTCAACTGAGCTAAACACAGTCCGACAGACAGTAGCAGGTATAATAACGGATCTCGGAACAATAAAATACAGAACATCTGCCAGCGGAGGTCGTTTGTATAATATATATAGTAGATTTTACTAAGTTCCAAACCTCTATAATATAAGTATACTTTTCACAAAACGCCCAAATATCAGATAGAAGTTTTTAAGACACTTAAAAACATAAATAAAAAACAATAGAGTTTACGCCTTGGTATACGGTATACAATACTGTATGTAAGTGCATTCTAGTCGCTTTCTCAGCGCTCTACTTCAAAAACGGTTAATTTTACAGAAAATTGCAAGAGGCATTTTTTTGTAGATAATTTCACGAAAAACAATTTTTATAATGACCTGTATTGACCTCCGAGCAATAGGTCGCAAAATATTTGCAAAAAACTGATTTTCGCGACCTTTTGACCTTTATAACTCTTTTAGCCGGCACGATATTAATATCCATTTTTCACATCTTCATTACAACGTCGTAATAAAGGTGTGTACAAAAATTCAGCTCACTAGGAATTTTTCCGCAGATTGGGGTTTAAAATGCCTAAAATGACTGGGCTATTTACAATTTGTAACACAAGAATATAATTGAAACTACATTTATAATTACCAGAGATCGGAATTGGGTGTGTGAAAATACCTAATTTTTGCATTACCGGTTTAGTTTCGGTTTTTTTGTTGTACATGTTCCTTACCTTTGAAATACCGAACATTTACAAGCTGCTAATACAGTTCTTAATTAATTTTTGTTTTGTACTTTTCCGTTTAAAATTCGGTTAAAAAAAAAACTAAAACTGTACCTATTACAGCTTGTAGATGTGTAAAATTCGGTGTTTCAGACGTACAGAACATGTAAAACAAAAAAACCGGCCAAGTGCGAGTCGGACTCGCGCACCGAGGGTTCCGTACAAACCTGCAAGGTTTACAAAGTTCGTTCATTACGACAATCGAGTCATAACTATGGTATTTTTATTGCAAAATGAAATTGTGGTATAACTACTTAAAATTTTAAGCTTTTCTGAATTTTTCTGTTACCTGTGCTGTAAGCTATTGCTTCTTACCAAATTTCGAGATTCTATGTCAACGGGAAGTGGTCTTTAGGTTTTAATTCCCTTGCGTGTAGTTGCGAGTTTCAAAATATGCGGTATCAATGGTTGTACTTTTGCGTTTTGCGTTTTTGCGTTGACTTAGAATTTTTTTTTTTTCACGGGTTAAAGGCAATTAGATCTAAGTATTTGATATGAATTTCAACTTGATAGCTCTACGCGTTCATGAGGAAAAAAGTAATAAGTTTATATTTATTAAAAAATAAATATATATTTTGTAATGTAACTAAAAATTTAAGGTTTTCGGAATTTTTCCTTTATGTGTGCTATAAAACGTTGCTTCATGCCAAATTTCAAGATTCTAGGTCGACTGGAAGTACCCTTTAGGTTTTGATTCCCTTGCGAGTACTTGCGAGTTTCAAAATATGCAGCTTAAATTGCTGTTTCTTTTGATTGCGTTGACATAGAAGTTTGATTTTGTTACAGCTTAAAGGTATTATAGACCTGAGTATTTGGTATGAATTTCAATTTAATACCTCTACGCGTTTATGAGGAAATGGGTAGTAAGTTTAAAATTTAAAAAAAAATATATATTATGTGGGTAAGTAATAGATGATATAACAATAAAATCTCTAATATTTACAACATATAACAACGGAACCTATAATTTTATTTAATATAGCGTTTAGTTAATATAATGAACGATTGATATAATTTTAAAATAACTAATTTTTATAAGCATAACATACATTAAATATAACATCGTTTGACATAACATACATTAAATATAAAATCGTTTGACATACCACTCAAAAGATATAAAACTTATTTGGTCTAATATGATAAAAACGCCTTCTTAAAAACACAGCAAAATTGCATAAGCACGGGTTAGTTTATTTAGTATTATTTTTATGTTGTAGCCTGTGGGTAGCTCAACAAAAGTTATTGTTAGTTGTCACTTAGTGTGCGTAATCTTGCTCAGTTAAATAATAATCATTAAAGTATTTCTTTAAAAATGAATTCTTACAAGTTCATTCATAAAACTATGAGTCTCTAATCAATTAATATATACCTTTGTAAAGTATTTGTATTCTCATACGCTCGCTCTTGCATTATTATGTCGACGGAGCCCCGCTTCGCGGGGCTCCTATTTCTACGTAAAGGGTTTAAAGTAACCTAACAAAACCGAACCTCGGGGTGCCCTTCGCTCGCTCTTGCATCCTATGTCGACCTCCTATCCTTCTTTCCTTCCTTGCTCCTATTTCTGGGTGGTTTAAACAAAAATTACCTAACCTATCTGAGTCGGGGTACTTTGAATCGGGGTGTTAACCATAATGATGTTTTTTATATATATTAAACGTTAGACCTAATGATTTTCGATTAAATAAACAATATACATATTAAACGTTAGACCAAATGATTTTCGATTACATAAACGTTATATCAAACAACGTTATACTAATTAAGTTTTAGAATAAATAAATGTTATATGTAAAGAAATTATATCAACAGTTGGTATATCTCACGTTGATTATATCTTATGAACGATAATAAAATGAAATTAGACCAAATGAGTTTATACGTTATGAGACGCACCCATATTATGTGATGTAACTAAAAATTTATGGTTTTCGTAATTTTTCCTTTATCTATGCTATAAGACGTTGCTTCGTACCAAATTTCAAGATTCTGAGTTCACGGGAAGCACCCTGTAGGTTTTGATTCCCTTGCAAGTGTCGAAAATTTGCGGCATAAACGGCTGTATCTTTTGATTGCGTTGGCTTAGAAGTTTGATTTTTTCACAGCTTCAAGGGACAGTAGACCTGAGTAATTGATATAAATTTCAGCTTCATACCTCCACGCGTTCCTGAGAAAAAGGGTCTTGACAGACGGACGGACGGACAGACGGACAACAAAGTGATCCTATAAGGGTTCCGTTTTTTCCTTTTGAGGTACGGAACCCTAAAAACCGAAAAAAAACCGGAAATGTTCAAAACCGGTTAACTTAAGTGGTTGT
Organism: Luperina testacea; assembly: GCA_927399505.1. Taxonomy (NCBI): domain Eukaryota; kingdom Metazoa; phylum Arthropoda; class Insecta; order Lepidoptera; family Noctuidae; genus Luperina; species Luperina testacea. The sequence goes on from OV656758.1 coordinate 13,472,036, forward strand.
AACAGCTCTATGCTATGTCTCGCTGCAAACTTTAGGTATTTTTACACACCCGATTTCGATCTCTGATAATTTACTGATGGTAAGGGGTGTTTTATAATGGGTTTCACGAGTGTTCCGGCGCGATCTGTGCATTAATTCTGTCCTGGGCAGTAAGCCACGATACCTTCGTTCTGTGTGACAAGTGACAAACAAATATCATCAATATTAATTCTTTCAAACGTTTCAAGGACTTTTTTTTGAAGAGTCTAGGGACTTGTAATGTACCTTTAAACAATTTACGCAGGTAAGTATACAATTTAAAACGGATTTAAAAAACGGTTGGTAGGTACTTTAAATTATTTATTTTCCTCATTAGTTATCAATGACATCGTAATGGAATGTTTTTCATGCATAAATACCTACTTGCTGATAATAACTTGACGCAAATGAAGTACCTACATATAAAAACAATGATGAGATGTATCTAACACTTCCGTATTTTTTGTATTGTTGGTTCCGCAGTTTGTAGGTACGTACATTTTCACTAGATAGTTCGTCGTTTCTTCCAATACGTTAATAGGTTTTTTTTCATGGAAATTGGGAGCAATTTTCATTTTATTGTCATTGTTTTAATTCAGCCATTTCGGTTTTCATCCATCCAATTACAACTAATTAAATTCCTCCACCGAATAACTTCAAGAAAATATATTTATTTGCGGTAAACATGATACAGAGAAAGAACACAAAATAGAAGAAGTTGGGGGAAAATATGCGACAAATCCACGCAAAACGGCCATTGCTCAGCATAATGCTACCACCCTATGCGAGACATAGGAGAGCCCCAGAGCAAGTTTTCAGCGACAGAAACTTCTCACATAATATATCTATAATATTAGCGTGAGTGTTGTACGAACGAAATCGTCGTCTTTCCTGGGCTTTGACTTTTTCAACAGTACGAAACAGATTGCGTACCAAATTAAGGCTCCTACAAACAGGCGCGACACGCGATATAATCGCGCGCGACACAAAGGCACCGCTCGTAGCGCGACTTGCGGTGCCTTTGTGTCGCGTGTCGTGTCGCGCCTGTTTGAAGGAGCCTTCAAGATACGAAGCTCAACACATTTAAATTACCTATACTTTGATAAAATGATCGCCCTTTGCTAAACATCGTCAAAAACTGTGAAACTCTGTAAATAGTATGTAAGAATATAAATGATTGTTTTCTGTTTATATTTGAATTAAATCAGAACACAATGACCTTATTGAGCTCGTATTATGGTGCGTATAAGAAATCGTGATGTAAAATAAAACAATGTTAGTACATGCCTTATAAAAAATTAGATTTGGTTTCCAACAACAATAAATTAATTTTCGGTTAAATTAACTCCAAGTTATGTTTGACATATCGAGTGTTTCATTTAATTGCGTAAAGGCAAATATGTCCCACTATTACGCATTTAAATAATCATCTTATCAGACAAATATTATTTCAATTGGGAAAGCCCCAGCCTCAGCCCGTATTTACCAAATATCTTGTATTTGTACTAATTAAACATACCAAAGTAACGTACCTACATAGGCAAATTTTAAGATATGAATAATACATAATGCACATAAGTTTTGCGTAGAGAACTACAAATACACTCGACGGTGGAGTTTCTTACCCATCCTTCTCCATACGAAATCCTTTTGGAATGGGCGACTAGAATCAATTCTATTTTGTTGTAATTTTTGACGTTCAAAAGTGCCTTTTATATGACTATTTGAAATAAATGCTTTGACTTTGAGAGCAATAAATTAGGGTCAGAAAAAGATACCTGAGAGTCTCGGAAACTAGCTTGTTGTTTAACACATTCAATCCCAATCTGAATCATTTTGAAAGATATTGCTAAACCATTGCTTCATAAGTTCGAAAAATGTGTGCTCAACAACGTAAATAACGCAATGTATCTTGTTGAACTATCAAAATGAAACCCGTTGATACTGCTAATGATAGTGTGTAACGCAATTACCCCGCAGGTATCTTTATAAAACCCTTATTCATTGCTCTCGAGTATATAGGTACATAATTTTTGAATAAATACAAATAGATCTTGCACTTGCAAAGAGGTAGGTATAATTACCTATGGGGTACATTCATATTTGATTTTCCTCTAGGTACACACTTAAAGATGCAGAGAGGTTAAACACAGCTAGAAAACAAATATAAATAGGTATCGTGCCTGCCTCCTACTAAGATGAATGAGCCCACTAGTGTTTTTTTTTTTTTTGCCATACAGTGTGTTCTTACAACCGTACAACGAGTCATAATATAGTGGACTTCATACTTTGTAGCTGCATGGCGATGCAGCATGCCCAAATGACCATGCCGACGGACGTGCAGCGTCTGATGGTGACTGTCTCTAAATCAGGGTTCGCTGATATTATCAGTGGATATATATCACGTTATATATCGAAATATATTGACATAACTAGAAATTTAGCAGACTCAAAGTTTACTCTAGCAACACTTGAAAAAACACTACAATAATTTGGATTACCTTTTCCGAAGTGGCTATCTAATCATATGTTTTGGGGATTCACCAAATAACGTGCAAGTAGGTACGGTTATTTGATTACGTAATACTGATTATTATACCTACATCTAATACTAATATCTAAACCACTTTCAGAATGAAAATCACATCATTTTTATACACTCCGATATACCTAATTATTATATTTTAAATCAAATATGGAACATTATGATATTTATTGTAAATACCTATCGAATTTTTACGAATCCTTCTCGAAAATATGCGGTAGCAGCGCGTTCGTATGGAGCGATCCCGATTAGCTGCATGCTTTATGCGCCTGCCAGACTATGCTCCTTGCGCTGCTCATCGCTATGCTCCTCGCGCTGCCGTGATTTGCCGCGATGTTGCCCTCTCTGCCCACACACTGCTCTACTCGCGCAATTAATCGCGACGCTCCTCACTTGTCATTTGCCTTGGTGAGACAATGGACGTTGAAACGGTGGCAGCGTGCGCGCTATGCATTTTTAGTATAGCTAATTATATTAATGTAGTAAAAAGAAATATACATCGTAGTTGTCGTCCTCGCCAACGGAGATGGTGGATTATTAACACCTTTTCATTTGACCATTCCACGCTTGGCGACGACATAATTTCCAATTTTGCATACGCGTGCGTCTTGCGCGAGCGCTCCATGCAGTTCCATAGATATAAAAGTACTCTGTGATGCAGACTGCGACCGCGCGATTATGTGGCCGGCCACTCGCACTCGTATTGCCGGTCCTTTGACTCGCGCGCAAAAACCGACAAAATAGGGAGCAGTGGGTAGGACGAGGAGCATGACGTGTGACATGACGAGTAATGTTGCCACACTATGTCTCTGCCTCCTTTCCTCGTTACTTCCCATGCCACTCGTCGAGTGTGTGGCAGGCGCATTACAAGTCATCCAATGCAAGAGCAGCCTTATTACGAAAGTAAAACGCGCTCAATGCAGAACACCGGCAAGTTGGTCAGACACGATTAAGGAGGCTGTTAGAGGCACCATGTACCGGTACACACTTCAAAAGACCGAACTTGAAACTGGACTGAGTTTGAACTTGGAAGCGCATTGTTAGTGTTCGCGATCCTCAGTATTGAGAGACTGACGAAGCAGGTTTGTATACTTAGAACACCTTTGCACACCGAAGAACCTGCGGCACCCGCGCAGTGCAGGACGATATACCTATATATTATTATATAGGTACTAACTAATACCCCTTACTAATAAACGTATTAAATCAGATGAATAGTTACACACCATTTCTCTCTTTCAGTCATCAGTAATTTGACTTTCGAAAGAAGAAGATAAAGCGTTGTGTAACTATACAGACGCTATACAACGTTTATTAGTAAGGGTGTGCACTAAAAAATACCAAAAATCGGAGCAGATTGCGAGAAATCGTGAGGCGAATCACATCAGCCGCTAGACAAAAAACTAATAAAAAAAAAAAAAAAAAAAAAACATTTAATTCAGACCAGGTCCATATTTTGTTAGTAACAATGGTACTTAAAACTAATGTTAGTATTAAACAAAATAAAACTAAATTCATTTATCAGGTAAAATCACACATATGAAAAAATAAATAAATAAATAGACGACCGCTCTGACTGAAGAAAAAAAATAATAAGAGAACACCCTTGTATTGTGGGTACTCGTTATAAACTCTCGAAAAGTAAAAATATAGAAAGCTTTAGTGACAATACCTTATGATTGACTGTATGGTTCTCTTTCCGGCTTTTCTCCTTCCGCGTGAATTTGATGCCATTCTGAAACTGAAAATGAAATAAATTGTAATTAAAATGTTAAAAGTAAATCAACTAAAAAAGCCTTCACTCATTCATCGATCAATTTCAAACTCAAAACTCACAGACAATCACAAGTCTCGAATAATCTAAAACCTCTCAAAATAATAATTAAATCATATTTTCTTTTAATATGTTTACCAAACCCGTTTTCACGAAGCTCCAGAAATGTCATAAAAACTTGGTAGGCAGTAATAATAAGTTTGTTGCCACCGCGAATTGCAAGTAGGTACCTATCTGTAACGGGTTATTGTAAAGTTCGTAGCGATGACGTAGACCTACGATTATGTAACAAGTACATGCAATGCAACATCTTCGGGAAAAATACGTACGAAATTACTCTGTAATTAAAGTGAATTATATAACCTGTTATAGAATAGAATACTCTTTATTATGTACACCATATAAATTACAGACATAAATATAGAAACTGTACAAAGGGTGACACAATGGGCGGTCTTATCGCTAAGAGCGATCTTTTAAAGACAACCTTAGGATGGATTTAAAACGGGGAAGGACAGACAAATACTGTAGGTAGTCCGCGGTGTAACATTTACATAATACAATAATAGGTAATACTTCGCATAACGATAATTGATGTAGTTAGTTCACCTAAGTGCTACGGCGTAGGCGCTCTACGAATCATTTATTTATCAGACTGTTCTGTCAAAGATGCGATTTCTTTTGATATAAGTAGTGATTCTTTTTTATAGACCAAAAGAGGAACTTTGTAATGCAAAAATATTAAGAGGCGGAAGTAACCAAAATAGCCTAACTTCAATACGATTTTTCATGAAATTGATAAGACTTAAAGGTATAAAACAAAAATAACATGAGTAACTACATGATATTTCCACACATAGTGTGCAACAGAAACACAAAGTATTAAATTTTTCTAGATAAAAGAAATATCACTAAGATACCTCCAAATTTCACGACTTTTCGATTTTTACCTAATATGCTTATGACTACTAGAATAAAAAATTGGATGATTAATGTATATAATAACACAAGACGGTGGCAAAGTGGCTGTTTTAGGCCCCCAGGTGTCTACATACTAAAGCAAGCTATAGAACAGACTGTTGAATTCGGCAGCGTGTAGGTATACCAGGGCGCCGGGGTGCGAAAATCAGCCAGCGCCCCAATTTTTGTTTTATTTTTTTATTTAATCCTTACTCTACAATAAAATTAGGTACATTTTCAAACATCAAATTAAATTTTTCCGGCTTTAAAATTGGCAATCTTTTTTTATGATATCGTCTGTTTTGTAATCAACTTTCAATTCGATAGGTATACTATAGCCAAATTTATCAATCTATCTTGACTTGAGTCATAGTTATTCATATTTAGTTTTTTATTCATTTCAATTTCAAGAAAGCTTACGCATGGTACGTGTAGGTATTGGCTTGCGCCCCCTAAGACCCTGCGCCCGGGTGCCACGCACCTCTTGCACCCCCGAGTAAAGACGGCCCTGAGGTATACAACAGTATCCAGACAAACATAATCTTATGTAGGTACCTGAAAGCTTTACTAACTAGTTACTTGCTTACTTATTAAAATATTACCTATAACTTAAATTTGTGCATGATATGATATTCATGGTTTTTAATAGTATTCGTAGTTATAAAATATTCTTATTCTATATACCTACATAAAAAACTACACGAATAGGGCAGGCCTTGATTAATTATGTAGAACATCATTACATAGAAAATTGTTCGTAGCGTGTCGATGGCAATCTAAGTCGGCCCAGAATTTGGCTAGATGCGTCATATGCCCGGGTACTGTAAGACGCAAGTAAGCAAACGTTACAATGGTCTCGCCATTGTAAGATTTGGACAAATTATGTATGGCAAATTTGTCAAAAACTTATAATCGGGTGACCATTGCAACGTTTGAGAATTAGTAGACTTGGCCTAGGACCCCTGGTGGGTATTTATAGCGCTACAAAGTTATTTTGGCGCGTGGCCAAAATCGGAACTAAGCCCACCATCTTGTTTTTATAGCCAACTAGCTGACTTGACAGACGTTGTCCTGGGGGCCTAAAAAGGCCACTTTGGCAGAATCATAATAAGATAACATTATGAAACATAATAGACAGATAACTAATGCTTTCAATCTAATGCTTTCAATACCGTCAGTCACGAAGTCCTTTTATCCATCCTGTCCTATCTTATGGTCTCTCCTGAGGTTTTGCATTGGTTTTCTTCATATCTTCGGGGGCGTCAGCAGTCGGTTCTTGTGGGAGACTCTTCTTCCAACTGGTGTAATCTTGATACTGGCGTCCCTCAAGGCGGTATTTTATCTCCACTTCTATTCTCTATTTTTATAGATCTAATTACTACCCAGCTTCAGTGTGCGTATCATCTCTACGCTGATGACTTGCAGCTTTACAGTCAGGCGGGTGTTAACAACTTATCTGATGCGATTGAGGAGCTAAACCGGGATCTAGCTGTGGTGAAAAACTGGTCTGATCGCTTTGGGGTAGTCGTTAACCCAACCAAGTGCCAGGCTATCATTATAGGGAGCTCCCATAGCTTGAGAAGGCTGAATGGTTTAACGGTACCGCCGGTTACCTTTGACGGCAAAGTGATTCCGTTTAGCTCTGATGTCAAGGATCTGGGTTTGTATGTTGACACTTGCCTTGACTGGCGTAAGCAGGTCGCGATTGTTAGCAAGAGAGTCACCGGTACGTTGCGGTCACTCTATCGATTGAAAAACATTCTGCCATCCCATATAAAGGTAATGTTAGTTCAGTCCCTTATCTTTCCCATTCTTGACTATGGTGATGTGTGTTACTACGACCTGAATGCAGATCTCCTCAATAAACTTGACCGACTTCTAAATAACTGCATTCGATTCGTATTTAATCTCCGTAAGTATGATCATGTGTCCGCGCATCGTGTTTGTTTTCTCTTCTAGACAAACCCACTTCTCCTTCTTATCTTACTTCTCACTTCCAATATTTATGCTCGGCGCACATCAAAAATCTTCGCTCTTCCAATAATCGTCTTCTACGATGTCCTACCCACCGCTCTGGCTTTCTTAAATCTTCTTTTCCTGTCCAGGCGGTTTTCCTTTGGAATGCGCTCCCTCTGAATATCAGGATGGCAACCAGTCGACTCACATTTAAAGTAAAAGCTCGGGAACACATCCACAAGAAGTTGGCAGACTTGTCCCACATTTAATTTGTTGGTTTTCTTCATCTATGTTTTCTTTTTTTTTCTTTCCTCACTTTGTATAATTTGTTGTATGTATGTATATAAGTATTTATTAGTATATTTTATTCTTCAAAATTTTCCGTTCTTTTGCACCTACTGTTTTGTCTCTGCATCACCCTAAGGTAGACTGGTAGAAAATGCCCAAGGCATTAAGTCTGCCTTTGTACATTATGTGCATAAAGTTTTAATAAATAAAATAACTATCAAATCCCATTTGATTGGTGAAGGATTTTACAGTTATTTTTTTTGTCTGTGCTAAATAAAATACTATCAATCCAATCCAAATCCAATCCCAATCTCTTTGATAATACCTATACGTAGTCCAGCGCAAAAAAAGAAAAACACGGACTGTCTTCACCATATTATGATTCATAATGTTATCCTTTTATGATTCTGCTAAAGTGGCCTTTTTAGGCCCCTTTTTGATTCGAAAGACACGTGGCGCCATCTATTATCATAATAACGTTATTGTTGTTTTCCTCGGGAACAGCACTTTTTTTCGGGATGAAAGGTACCCTATGTTCGTTTCTGTACACCTGACAACGTAAATGCAAAATTTCAGGATGATCGGTTCAGCGGTTTAGGCGTGAAAAGGTAATCAACAAACTTGCTTTCGCATTTATAATATTAGTTAGGATTGCACAAATGCTTACAAACAGCGCTCCCCTGTCAACGTCATTGTAACGCCAAAATGTCCTTACAGCAGTGTATGTTAAAAGTTTAATGAACTTACAGCGCAGTGAAAACAGCTGAACAGCGAGGAAGGCGGCGTGTGAACGAGGCCCGGCGGAGAACGCGACAACTCACACGAATCATTTAGGTTGCATTTCCCCACCACCTGCCGATATAATAAAAACATTGTTCACTTAATTTAAGTGGTAATTTTCCTTATAAACAATGCTTAACTACATTAAAGCCCAGAAAAAAAAGATCAATTAAAGGCAAATCTGTGAAAAAAACCTAGTTATGGTTTTTCACTGGAATTGACTGGAGTTGACAGTTTTTGAGACACAAATTCCTTATTATTGTTCTTTGCAGTTTATTTACCTCAATATAATTATGAATATTTCAGGGAAACATCAACATTATCACAACGAATTTTTAATTTTAATTAAGTGATTTAAACTTAATTTCGATTGTCAAAGCTGGACAGCTATATTACATTGTAGTCTGTGCGGGACCGTCAAATCTGCTAGTTAGGGTTCCGTACCCAAAGGGTAAGAACGGGACCCTATTACTAAGATTCCACTGTCCGTCTGTTCTGTCTGTCACCAGGCTGTATCTCATGAACCGTGATAGCTAGACATTTGAAATTTTCACAGATGATGTATTCTGTTGCCGCTATAACAACAAATACTAAAAACAGAATAAAATTAATATTTAAGGGGAGCCCCCCTTAAATATTAATTTTATTCTGTTTTTCCCATACAACAAACGTGGTTTTTTCGGCGTTCTTGCCTTGTGGTACGGAACCCTTTGTGTGCGAGTCCGACTCGCACTTGGCCAGTTTTTTTTAACAGTGTTGTTTTGCACACAAACTTTATTTATTACATATGTCGGAATATTGTAATATTCGGTAGTCTTAATTAACAATGTTTTTTAAGTATTTTAATAATAATATTCAAAGCGGGCAAATTAATAATTTTGTGTTATTGTTAACTTTAACCGTCGTAGGTAGATGATTTTCATTTCCTAATTTTTAATCTGCACATACAAAATGACACATTACTACTAGTTTAGTAGATGATTAATGAACACTGGCCATATTGAGGAAGAGAGACACACTTAATCAGTGTTGTTCGTTTCGACACCATTCCTTTCGTACGGAGTATATTGTGTTCTGTACTTCTGTGTTCATACATACGTCTATTGGTATCTAATGCAAAAGAAACTTTATGTCTGAGTTTTAAAGTTTTTTTTTTAGAAACTGTCTTCCAGAAGTTGTGCAGTTTCGCGTTCAATGTCATAATTATGACTAAGGCTAAGCGCGCACTGCGGTGCGATTTTTTTAATCGCATGTTAATGCGTAATAAAATCGCAAACACAAATAATTTTTCAAGCAAATTCTGAAGCGATTTTTTACCGCAGTGCGCGGTCTCTAGAATATTGGTATTCTTCACAGATTGACGATTATTATGCGCAACGATTAAAATTCGTAGTGCGCGCTTAGCTTTATGGATATTTCCCAAAAACATTAATTAACCTAAAATCATTTACAAAAGTACTCATAATTGATGAATAAATAAAAATAATCCCGGTGAGAAACCTTCACAAGGATTTTTTTGCAGTCTGAATCTTATTTTTTGGACTTGGTATAAGTATTATATTCTTAAGATTTTCGACAACTGTTTGGTTTATGCAAATATTGACCTATATTCCTATATATTAATAAAAAAAACATTGTGTAAAAGAATCTAAATGTAACTGTATTTTAGCGGTTTAATTCAATATGAAATCAGAATATTTTGTGCTACTAGTTGATCTACGTATGCTCACTGCATTTTTATGGTGGCCCTTTACACATTATGCCGTGGCTGCGGGCGTCGCCGCCGCCGCCGCCGCGCGATAGTAGTTAGTATATCAAATTAAATCGGTTCGGCGGTTTAAGTGTAAAGAGGTAACAGACAGAGAGGCAGACAGACAGACACACTTTCGCATTTATAATATTAGTATGGATAACTACGCTCCACCATCACACACACATCGGGGGTCTCCTAGAACGCGTGCCGACAAACCGTCAGTCTAGTTCACCGTAACAACTATGGCTTTACAGATACAGAATTACAATGACTAGAACCAGCAATACAACTCCTTAATATTAGAATTGGCCTCAAATGTCATGATTTCATGAAACCAACCTGATACTGATTTGCAAATTGCAAAAACCGTAAGATTTGAATTTAGCTGGCTACTCTGACGCTTTCGCCTTAACCCTAAAATGCTACAACTGTTTCCGGTCTACCCTAAATAAACTAACTGTCACCATAAAACACAAAGGTCTGTCAATCAGACGGTTTGAAAATGTCAAAACCTGTTTACTGGTACCCTAAGTCTTAAATAAAATCAGGGTCAAAAGAGTCGGTGAACTGTATTCAAACAAGTTAATCCTGTTATCAGAATTGACCAGTAGATATTCTGAAGATGATCCGGATACAGGAAAAATATATGATTAAATTAAAAACCGCGACTGTGGAAATATTTTTGACATCATCATAGAATCGATTTTGCAATAGCTAACAATACTTAATACATATTCAAAAATTGATCTTCCATGAAGGTACATAAAATAAACAAAAGTTTGTTGTCAAAGTATGTCTTATCTTGCATTGCCTACGATATCATATCACATCATATCTATGTATTTTTATCATTGTCTTGATATCTGCTACATAACATAACAGATGAAGAACCCATCTTTTAAGACGTTGTAGTAGGTATATACCGAGTAGCGTCGGACAGGATTTCTTTAGACTATCTTTAATGTAACTTTAAAGTACTCATAAGTGGGCTAAAGAGGGTAAACCAACTTTTACCTAGGTATGTACAGACGCCAGCACATCAAGTTACTATAATCTGCCAAATTTCTTTAATAGATTTTCAACTTTAACGCTAGAGCATAAGGTTTAATGTTGATTGGGAAAATTTGACAGTTTCGGGTAGCTTGATGTGCTGGCGTCTGTACTTTAAATAAAATTATATATTTATTTCCAGTTACCCGTGTTTATATTTTATAATTAAATGTCTAGATGACTTATTACAAAAATCGTTAAAACTACTTCCAGGCATTTTATCGGAGGTTTCCTTTATTAAAGCCCTAATTGAATGACCCTGCAAGTCAAACTAACGTGCTTGCCAAGTTGGGTTGCTGTGTTACGATTTGTATACTGACCGACGGCCACATCACACATTGAGATATTTCAGCTTTGTCCTGCAATAGCAACGCATCGATGCATCTTCCAGACTATTCTCTAAAATCTTACCGTGAAAACTTAGGTGAAGTGAGCTTGAAGTGAGCTGTCAATCCACCCGATGCTAAGGATACGCTAGTATATTATATAATAAATCTATGGTTATAGCATCAGCAGATATTATCCATATGTAGGCGGCGGCAGTAACCATTTTTAACATCCGCTCCTTAATTGCGTAACACACTATAAATCACAATCTGAATCATTTTGAAGAATATTGCTAAGCTAATCTTGTTGTTGTATTTATATGGTGTACATAATAAAGAGTACCTATTCTATTCTATTCTATGTTCGAAAAATTTGTGTTACGCTATTACCCCACAAGTGGGCCGTCGGAAACTTCAAAAGTAACTGTTTGGCACATTAAATTATAGCAAAGGCGGGTATGTTCTATTAGGTACCAACAACAATACACCCAAAAAGTGTCAATACCGTATACAGTCACAATTATCACTTTTGAATTAAATTTGTACTTCTTAAATTCTTTGCTCCGTCTGACGTCGGTAATGGGTTTGTTAGCGACACCTCGCCTGATTTGGTCATTCTCAGAATTGGTCAGTCCTCGGTATCGGTCACCGTGTCCGGTCGTCGAGCCAAGGCCGTAAGACTTTGGTTTCAATTATTAGTAAATCCGGTGATTGGTAACAATAGTATCTAGGTAGGTAATTGTTCTTTTATATCCAAGCAATTATGTTAGAATTTGGTTAACCTACCCGATAACTTAGGTGGTTTTACAATAAATTACAATACCTACTGTCTGCATAGGTACTGGTTATATTGGTAGGTAGATATGTAGATACTATGGCCTTAACCATAGTCATTTTTTAAACTGGGACAGTATGGGAAAATTCGTATCCAAATTCGATCCATCCACTGAGAAACTGTCTTAGGAACCATTAGCTCATTTTTCAATCATGATTTGTTTTGTCATAGATACAGATTTTTTAGTCAAGTGCGAGTTGTCCATAAAAATCAGTTGAAACTGACCAATCTTTTTATGCGATGCTAATCTCTTACATAGATGAAGAAGGCTCCACGGCGAAGGTGTTGTGACGATCTGCCGAGGTTTGCAGGGCCAACATGGCCAGAGATCGCTCAAGACAAGAAGGTTTGGAAGGAAAAAAGGGGAGGCCTTGACATAATAAAGGCTACCTAATGAAAAAAAAACTCTTTCATTTATGTATGATTTCATTGTCGGAAGAAAAAAATCTTAACAGCAGAATAAAAACTGTTCGTTTTTAGGGTTCCGTACCAAAATGGTAAAACGGAACCCTTATGGTGAGACTCAGTCTGTCTGCCTGTCACAGCTAGATATCTCAAGAACTATTAATGCTATCAACTTGAAATTTGGAATAGTTTTAGATGACATTGGCCCAACTATTTTGCAAATAAGAAAGAAATAAATCTTGCAACAGGGACTGAAAGGGGGTCTGAAAAATTCGAAGTGGGGCTACTAGGGCATGTGGGGTATCATTATGAAAGAGCGCAGTTTGCACATTCTCAAACATTTTTGTTTTTTTTTAGGCTAGGCATAGTTTTCGACTTTTGATGACAAATGTAAAAAAAAATACCGTTCCCCCCTTATCTCCGAAGTTTGCAAAGAGTCATACATGATTTTTACGTAACGGAACGGATTTTACGTTTACGCAGCCGTACGCAACGGAAGCTCTCAAAAGGAATATTTTTTTCCGGTTTTGCAACATTTTTCATTGATGTTCCGCTCCTATTGGTCGTAGCGTGATTTTATATAGGCTTTCTCTATAAATGGACTATCCAACACAAAAATAAAAATTCAATTCGATGCAGTAGTTCCTGAGATTAGCGCGTTCAACCAAACAAACAAACTCTTCAGCCTTATAATAATTATATTATTAGTATAGATTATAATGTAGTTGACAATTAGTGACGTCCAAGTAGAAAATTATAAAAGCAAATTTGTATTTAAAACGTTCTATATACGTAAGTGCATACTAAACTATTTACGTAACTTGTAAAGTGTGATATATATATCTATGCATAGATATATTATTTACCGCTTATTTACTTACCTTATAGGTTTTAAAACAGGTTAGTTATTAACCTACTGTTATCCCATAGTCCGAAGACACCACATACCGCATAAACTACACTATACAGCCGGTCGATTCTATAAAAATCTCACCGTGAAAACTTAGGTGAAGTGAGTTTGTTTTTGCTAGGAATTGACACTATTGACAGCTCACTCCACTCTCACTTAAGTGAGAGTGGAGTGAGCTGTGAAAACTTAGGTGAACCTAAGTTTTCACGGTGAGATGGTTGCAGAATCGCACTGCTGTTTATCATAGCAGGCGAGGCCAGTGCCACTTGTCATTTGACAAATAGCAAATGTTTATGGAGCGTTAATTGCATATTGCCCAGTGAGCTAAGTGAAGCTCCTGTACCCTGAGGGGTAATTGCGTGCACAACTGCACACTATCTACTCATAGTGTGCGATGACTGATAAAGTGATGACTGATGTGTGAAATGGCTTTCATTTTGACAGTTCAACAACATTCATTGCGTTATTTACGTTGTTGAGCAGACCAATTTTTCGAACATATGAAGCAATGGATTAGCAATATCCTTCAAAATTATTCAGATTGTGATTGAAACTGTGTTACGCAATTAGGGTGCAGCGGGGTAGGTAATTGCGTAACACACGATCAGTAGGTAGCAATGGCTTTCATTTTGACAGTTCAACAACATTCATTGCGTTATTTACGTTGTTGAATAGACAAATTTTCTAACATATGAAGCAATGGATTAGCAATATCTTTCAAAATGATTGAGATTGATAGTGTGTTACGCAATTTGGTACGGTGCTGGACTGCTTTACAATTGGCTATTCGATAGGTACTTCCTACCTGGGTAACTAGAAATGACGTAGAGTACCCAATTACTCAGTCAGCGTTATACCTACTCTTGGTAGCAGTGAGTAAGTAGCGAGGTAGGTACCTGAAGGTATTTTTGCAAAGTTGTAAATGTAGTTGAAATCCTTAAATTCAACAAAAAAAAATAAGTGTTATAATACAAAAATAAATACCTACTATGTAGGTCCGTAACTGACTAACTGTTACAAATGTTACAATACTCTAATGTTTTTGAGAATAGTGTGTTCTAATTGTTAATACATAAACACTGATAACCTTGGCAGGACAAAGAACACAGCAGCAGATGTGGCGCCCAAGTGCGTACTCCAACACAACGCTAGCGAGCGCGAAGTTAGAATTTTAGGATTTAAGATACGTTTTATTGCTCTGGTTATAAACCTATTACATAATGCCTGCATGGCCAATACGAGAATTTGAATTGCTGGTTTTACACTTGATTTTGACTTCGATTGTAAAACTGCCAAAAATTCATGATGCAGAGTGGGTAGGTCATGATTTCATGAATATTTGATTAATTAACGTTTACAGAATACCTATTTATTTCATTGTACCTACAACATTCTAGGCCGTGAATCTTTTATGGTAACAGCTAGCAGAACTAGGTGACTAATGAACGAATGGTCAAATTAAGACTCGATCTATAAGAGGTCTATGCAGTTAAAACTGATCTAATACCTTCGTAAACCATATCGCAATGTAAATATCGTCGTTACTGTAATGATCACACGGATTAGCAGCACCTGCTAGACGCTGTAGCTTGCTAGCCCTGACAGGACCCCGCGCAATGGAACGCTCGTAGAAATATAGACAGTGTTTCGCAAAACGAGTTGAATGCACCAGTGTGCGCCGTCGCGGCCTTGTCAGTGTGCACACGCACGCCGCGGCGTCGCACCGTGATAACGACGCCTCTCGCCACTCACCGGTACTCACATTCGAATTAGGTGTTCCGTCAGCAGTATAAACTGCTGAGTAGCTCTCCGGTGGAAAGTTGAACTGCACCGAAGACATCTCCTCGCGGTTTCACTACACTAACACCGGGTCGGAGCACACAAACACTATGAACTATGACGCGATATGTCCGGCGCCGGGGGTCCCGTTGACTCATTATTCCTTATTGATCAGCGCGAGGCGGATGCGGAGTGCGACATGAGCGCAGACACGGCGGGCCGCGTGGACGCATCGGCTCGAAACCGGCGCCTTACAAACGCGGATTATCGCTCCTTACGCCGATAATGAGTAACGTAAACTTCCCGTAAAATTTGTGTTGGTCACCGTGTGCGCCGATTGTGCGCTATCGACAGCGAACCTTATCGCGGAACCGGCCGCGGTGCGACTGGTTATACGAGACGTGTGTGTTTGTTGTCAGTTTTAACACTGGAGACTGCGGGTACGCGTTCCTCATTCCATTATTTATATTATATGTACCTACACAATGTTCAATAAATAAACAATTGAAGTTGCTGCAGATGGAGTTCGTACCGCCACACACAATGGTCCTTGTTACTCGTTATCTTCTGAGTCAATTTAATTTGTTCAAGTTGGTAAGGAGTTGCCTAACATTCTTTAAAACCTTTCTCTGAATCAGTAAGTATATAAAAGTCTAGTGCCAGCAGCAGGAGGTTGCTGGAATTATTTTTTATTGTATGAATTCGCTTCGAGTTACTTGATACGGAGACGTACGTACAATTACTGATACATACTGTCACACTTTTACAAATACAAATGAACCGAACACTTAATAGGAAAATACATGAACATCGTCCGCATCCATATAAAGCACTAGAGCAGAGTTCAATTAACACTATCATAGGTATGTACCTACTCACTAATGCTATAATATACAGGAAAAATGGAATGTTTGTTAAATTGTGCACTTGTTGGCATACAAACGACTTATTACTACACTCCACTATCGCATACTATGTAGAGTAGTACATCTATTTTAATTCAGGATACATAAGTACCAGCATGTTATGCTATTGACACATAATGCAAGGTATTAAAATGATGAAAAAGGTTCTTGGTTCTTTACAACAGCAGTGTTCTTAATTTAGAAGTCTAAAATGTGTACATCAGAACGTTAGGCCAATCGAGTTAGGTAGCTGGCTGCTACTCCAGTTTCTAGTGACGATTTTGTGACGCATAAAGATGCCAGCCAAATAATTTGCGACAAAACCGAAAGTTAGAAGCATTTATTTATGACCCAACGGCCTGATAATAATATCAGACCTTAAAAAACTGTTACTGAATCAATAATATGTAATAATACAACCACTGCTTTATTTTTACTAGTAATGCCACCGTGCACCGGTTAAAAGTAAAATTAATTTTAGTTCCCGGAATATCAGGCCGTTCGGCCAACGTGATCTCCATAACTGAGGACCTGAGAGAAACCGTTAATGTATAAAGAGTTAGTGACGACACTTACGACGAAACGAATTTAATTGCTTTAGTTTTTTTGTGACAGCCCCATTAAATGGTAAATTGAAAATTAAAGTTATGACCTCAAAACTCCTCAAAACATTGGGATTATCGATTCCTCCACAACGAAGAAGCCTAGAGAAACCGTAAATGAATAGAGACTTAGTGACGACACTGAAACGAATTTTTATTTTGTAGGCAGGTGATGACGTACAGACGAAACGCCAGCACATCAAGCTACCCGAAATTGACAAATTTTCCCAATCAACTTTGAACCTTATGCTTTAGCCATAAAGTTGAAAATCTATTAAAGAAATTTGACAGATTGTAGTAGTTTGTTGTACTGGCGTCTGTACCTATACACTATTAAAGAACTCAGTCAAAATAGAGACATGAAAATAACCAAAATACGGATCAATCAGTACAAGAGCCATGAATATTTCCAGAATGATTTTTCAGTATGAACGCACCATAGACTATTAAAAACGAATGTTTTTTACACTTCTTTTCTGTTTTTTTTTTGTCTTTCGAGTACCAGATCGGTTAAATTAAGATATTGTACTAATGTAATAATAAAATATAAATTTAAATTAGCATCTCCAATAACACACCTCTTCAATATCAGTTTCTCTAGCGGTGCTTTTCCTGTCACATTTAAGAAAGCGGCCGTCACTTCTGTGTCTTCGTGTTCTTCAAAATGCCCGCCCTTCACCACTTGGTGAAGGGCGGGCATTTTGAGGGACTGACTAGGAAGTCCTAGTGCTTTCGCTGGGAAGAAGAATTTCATCTGTTTTTGCTCTAATAAAACAAACATTTATATTGCTTGTTGCAAATTGCAACAGAATAAAAAATATGTAAATCGTTAAGAAATAAATCTGTATGGACACTAGGTTTAGACTAAAAAACAAAATTTTAATTAAAAACATTTATTACAACATACAAGACTTACCATTTTAATACATTCAAAGTTTCCAAATGCTGGTCCCACTTATTATCACAAACAATTTATTAATACTGTTATTTTTTTAATTAAGCGCATAAGTACTTCATTTCATTTAACTAACTCGGTGTAACTGAAAAACCGATTCCCGAAATAAATAAAGAATCGTGTGACTTATGAACAACGAAATCATTATATGCAAACACGAAATTAAGATATAACTACATAGTAAAATCACAGTCCTTTTATCAGAATCATATGACTTAGGTTACATGTGACTACATAGTAGGTAGAGGATAATGTTAGCACGTGTGCGTTATCTGAAGCCATCCCGAGAAGGTATTTTGAGATTCAGGAATGATTTATGCTGTAGTGAGCCGGATTGGAGTAAAAGCACGAATAATTTGTATGTATGTGTATACAAAGTGGCGATTGGGCTATCACATTAAGGGCGAATTTCACCAAACTTTTGTACCTAGAATAAGTCTTATCCCGAGAATAAATTTAAAATTTTTGACCGTTTTTCCATACTAGCATTGTCAGACGTCAATTTTCTTCCACGGATATAGATATCTGACTTTGGTAAAAACAAGCCCTAAATAGTACAGCGGTTATTATTATTATTATTACAAGTTGTTATCAGTCTGTTAAAATAACAAAAAAAAATAAACAATTTTACTCAAAATAGAAAACCAATTTTAACTGATTTTAACTAGAGTAAAAATTGGCACAAAATAAACCATTCCTGATAATAAGGCACAAGGCACTAGAGACGCGCGAGGCGATGGTAAATTAACAATTCAACCAATTAATCACAAAAATAAGTTTGATTTTGTTAAAATATACTAAAACGAAAAAAGGTCCCACAGCTATAATTTTAATTGTTATTAATTATTTTAATTGTGTATGTTTAAAATACGTAACGTAGAACACGTGATATCAATTAATGTAATAACCTAATCGCCACACTTATTCATGTTAAGCTAATCTCGGCAAGACATGATGTAGCACAAAAATCAACCGTAAGGCCAAGTCCGCACGGCTGATTTTTTAAGGTGACGCGGTTTTTTCAACTCTCGGTGTTAAGCAGTGCGTTAAAATATCGCCCGTGGGTACTAGGGTTAATAAGGATCACTGATCAGTCAAGATGTTTGTAAGATAGTGTTTATGTATGTGAGAAGCTGCAACGCCCGCTGTGTAGCCGGATCCTTCGCCGAGCGCTCCAGCCGCTGGAGGGACGTGTGCACGGCCGCCGACACGCCCGAACTCCGCAACACCAACTTAGCCTACACAAACCAGAAAAAAGGTTATAATACAAGCTTATTATTGTCCCACCTGCAGGGCAAAGGCCTCTCTCTTCTCATACAGACAAACCAGGACAATTGATTACCACGCTTGCTCAAGACAAGTTGGAAAGGGGATTGAAGATTTTTATATGGATTTTGGCATACCTACTTGCCCGCCATTTTGTTTTTTTTTTCAAAATGGCGGCCACATATGCTCATCTATCGATTTATACAGATATTAAGCTTGTCCGCCATTTTGAAAAAAAAATGGCGGACAGGTCAGGCGATGATGCCACGGCCTAAGCCCTTTCAGACTGGGACTGGACTGGACTGGTGAAAACGGTTGACAGACATACAAAATACAATTAATGTATATTTCGAGATGTTTACATAATCACCTTCACAAGTAGGTACAGATTCCTTGAATACAAATTAACAATATGCACACATATTCATTTGACATTTAAGCTGCTTTTCCACCAGAGATGAGCGAGGATGCGTAGCGAGGAAAGTGTGTAAAACTAACCAATACCAACGCTAACTTAGTTCAAGCTATGAAAATGAAGCGATGTTACTGGTTGGTTTCACACACATCCCTCGCTACGCATCCTCGCTCATCTCTGGTGGAAAACCAGCCTTAAACAGGATAATATAAATTTTAGTTCTAATCTGATATGTGAATAACATTGGAGGGGCCCGTGGCTAAATAATAACAGCCGCACAAGTCGATCGATCAGGTTAAGCTACGCTTGCCGCTGTTGGTCTGTGGATGGTTGACCATCTTTACATACCGAGACCGCTCCGTGCCTCGGAAAGCACGTTAAGCAGTTGGTCCCGGCTGTCATCCGTGGATCTTTGACAGTCGTTACGGGTAGTCAGAAGCCCGAAAGTCTGACAACTAGTCTTACCAAGGGGTATCGTATTACCCAGTAACTGGGTTGTGGGGGTCAGATAGGCAGTCGCGCCATGTAAAATACTGGTATTCAGCTGCATGCGGTTAGACTGGAAGCCGACCCCAACATAGTTGGAAAAAGACTAGGCAGATGATGATAATGTGAATAACATTGTAAAGAAAAGAATTGAATAGAGCAAGTTTGCGACTTTACAAATTATTGTAAGTTGAAGATGGTCCCCAAGATTAGCATTTTATGACTTACATGAGCGTAATCCGAATCATATTTTAGTCGACACTAAAGGAACCATAAAAACATTATTATGTTATTTAATTTTACAGTAGAACATATAAATATATATTGATATAAATACGTACATGGTACAAAAACTCGTGCTAAAAAGGTGTTAATTAATCAAATCCGCCAAGTCACACAAAAAACTAGTTATCCTTTGCATTTTTAAGCGATACATTCAAAAATATCGTTATAACTATTTTAAGAAATATAAAATGAGGTATTTATATCCTGTTTAATTTATTATGATGATGGTCAATACGCCCAGACTGATTTAAATTGAATAGTTTTTCACAAGTTATGGTAATACAGGTTGGCACCATCGACGCTCCACCTGTAACCATTAATTCATTCTGGATTCAATACATGATTCTGAACCCCGAAAAATATCAACGCAGGGGTGTCAACATATTTTTTTTTTTTTTGATAACTGACTAACAAATAATCTACGCTAGGGTGTTTAGAATTGTGTATTGAATTCCTAATTACAGTTTGCGCGTCGATGTCCCTGCCAGGGTTGTACTGTTTTATGTACTGTATAAAGTCGTGGTTCCTAATTTAAGAAATACGCAGCATTTACTGTTCGCTCGAATTTATCTACTGGCTTTAGAAACCAAGATGGGTTTTATCTCGAGTCCAAACTCTGCAGTATTATGTATCTCTTCTAGTGACTGCAGAGTTCCGAAAGAGAGCACTATTCCGCACCCAACTCTTAACCACCTTAAAAAAAAGAGTTGCCACCCAACTCTTTTTTTAAGGTGGTTCATAAAAGGCAAGTGAGGGATAATATTTATCAAGGGAAAAGGCAGAAGCGTTCTCTTGCCTCCTAAAAACATCAAAATTTTAAGACCGGTATGTGTAATGCTTCTAACAACATTACACTTCATTGGGAGGTGTTTATTCAGGGCCGGCTTATTCAAGAAAGTAAGTTTTTTTTTTTTTCTTAAAAAGTTCTGTTGATCCTTACCTTGTGATTGTTAGCAGCTAACGCCCAGACGGCGCGCGCAGCTGATACTATCTCCACTATATCGCCGGTCAGGAGCGTCCCCGATAACAGCTCCAGCAGATCAGCTGCAAATCATTCCATCGTAAACTAAACTGTGCTTATACGGATACAAAGAGTAGACCCGAATCATAAGGTTGAAAATCTCCGGTCAATTGTATGCACATTGGTTACTGTCATTTATAGACGCCTGCTGCAAATAGCTAGCTAAAAACAGGGACTTGAAACGTTACTTAAAATAACGTTACGCGTAGTTCCGGTACCCATAATTTGTACCATTTCACCAGGATCGTAACAAAATTAATTCGTTGGCTATAACGATACTGACAAGCGGAATGAAATCTTAAACTGTTTACAATATTATCAATATATCGTTATTAGTATAATGATATAATAACGTTATTCATTTCGATACTCTCGAACGAATACAGCAGTGGCTTGTGCCGGGGCGACTGGGCGACGACAGAGCGGGGTGGTCAGCAGGAAAGTTCTTTAGAATAACGTTACAAATGAATCTGTAACGTTTCACCTGTAACGTTGTTACAAGCTGATAAGCTTAATTTTACTGATACTTATAACGTTACTCATAATATTGTTCTACGAAAAAGATATTCTATAACGTTTTTTTTTTTTTGTAACGTTGTTGATATTTTTAGATTTTAGTATCGTTACAAATTGTGGAACGTTATACGATAACATTAGTGGTAACGGAATGAAATTCATTACGTTTTCAAGTCCCTGATATTATGCAAGTTGGCAGTAGTAGCACATATAAATACCCATATTTCTCTCTACAAGTATGCAGAAATACACTGGTCTGACAACAGTCATTTCATCTAGTATATAATTCGCAAAATGTCCACCTCTGAACAAAAGCCTCCTTAAACATTGCAAAAATTACCTGCGCTACCCTCATCCACCAGTTTCTTGTGACTTCTCATTCTATGTACAGACGCCAGCACATCAAGCTAACCGAACATGTAAAATTTTCCCAATCAGCTTTGAACCTTATGCTTTAGTAATAAAGTTTTAAATCCATTAAAGAAATTTGACAGATTGTAGTAGCTTGATGTGCTGGCGTCTGTACCACCTATCCAGATAGGTGGTACAGACGCCAGCACATCAAATACCCAGGTATTTCTACCTACGCTGCACCTCTGCCACAAAATAAAAGAACAATAAACAACTCACCAGACTGCAAAAACGTGATGCGATGATGATGTGCCGCGTGTGCCAGCGCCGGCATTAGGCGTGCGCGCGCGGGCGCGGGCAGCGCCTGCAGCGGCGCCGCGCGCGCCGGCAGCGCCAGCACAGCGGCGGCGCCGTCGGCGTGGCGCGCTGCGCACGAGCACGCGCGCGCCCACGCGGCGTGAGCCGGGTTGGCGCCGCGCACGCGCTCGCGAATGCACATGCGGTACATGCTTGTTAGTACGTCGCTCTGTGGATGAGATCATTTTGTTTTGTATAACTATCTCGTACCGAAACGTACGTGTACTATACAGGGTGGCAGGGACATTAACGCGCAAACTGTAACCATGAATTCAGTACATGATTCTAGACCCCCTAGAGTAGAAAATTTTCGCCCTTTATAAAAAAAAACTGCTCTTTCATAGAAAGATACAATACCTACGCGGTCACAATGTATGGAACAGCTAATTATTTTACAATCTATTAAGTTGTAGCTAATAAATATTACCTTTAGCAGTATAGTACGGCAATGATGATGCGGCAGCACACGCCTGAGCGAGTGCAGACACAACAGCAACAGGACAGGAGGCCGTTGTCGGGCGGACAGCGACGCCTCGCGCGCACACAACGCGCACAGCTCTGCGACCAACGTGCGCGCTCCCACGCACGAGCACATGGCGCCCCACGCTACCAACATTATTACATACATATTATTTCAATAATATACGATATAACATTATTAGACACCATTATAATCATAAGTATAAGATATAATGACTGTAAGTGCGAAAAGAATCCAGCAGTATTCTAATGCTAATGCCTATACTACAGTGGAGTCATTTTAATAGGTAACATTTGACGTCTGTCAGTTTTGTCCTCATAGTGGGGTGACCTGCTTATAAACATCGATTAAAGTGAATGAATCGATACGGACTTGAAACATATGCGAATTTTAAAAATCATCAGGCGAATCCCTGTCCCATTATTATTATTTTTTTCGTAAATTTAAGGAGCAAAATAAGACAAGTACACAATTTAACAAAATAATTGCATTTATTCAGTTGAACTATCAGAACTGTTAAAAGTATTGTCATCTTCATCACTGCTGTCAGCACTCAGAGATATTATTAATTCATTTTCAATAATATTGTCTATTCTCACATCTCGTTCAAAATCTTGTAAAATTATTTTCTTTGTTTTCTCTACGACTTTTTTCCAGTCTTCTGTAGTGACTTCTGCACACGCAGTTTGTAGCAGAGACATCATTTTAGCAGTACTGAAGGGTGGTTCAGTATTGTTCCGCGCTGCATAACCCTTTATTTGTGCCCAAATAAGCTCGATGGCGTTATACTGGCAATGGTAGGGAGGCAATCGAATAACTTCGTGTCCATGCTCTAGGGCTAGTTCATCGATTACATAGCGGAGCTTGGACGGCTTAGTTGCTTTTACTAGATTTAACAACTCAACTTTTAATAAAGTTGGACTTGCATCCACACCATTTCTTACCAGCCACGAGACAATTTCTTGCTTTTTATTTGCTTGAGTTGGTGGTTTATCAACTTGTACAGAATGATACGGTGCATTGTCCATTATAATTTTCGATGGGTTTTCTAAGCTGACTAGCAGCTTCTCAAACCACTCTTTAAAAACCTCAAAGTTTATTTCCTCATGGTAATCACTTGTAGTTTTAGAGGCGAATGCGAGGAGGCAGTTTTTCTATTTCATTATTTTTTGTATTTTTATACCTAGTTAGTTAAAAGAATAATAAATAATTTTTTTATTATAATCACAACGTGGTTATTAATTTATGGTGATATTTCTTCACAAGTCATCATTGCATTCGATTCTACTTATCAGCTTTCGATTTTTAGAGTAACATCCCTAGTGTTTAAAAAGAAAAATGGTTAACTGACGTAACCTTGTAACGACGTTCAGTTCTTTAGATCAGAAATTGTTTATTATGTTTAGAATGGTTTATTAATGAAAGCAAATCGTAAAATTACTCGTATCGGTCATTATTACAATAAATATGTAATCGTAATTGAAAAAAGGTAAGCAATTGTGCAGTTCTAACAAAACGAAAAAATATGTTATTTTATGCCCGCCGTTACAAGGTTACGTTGTTGAATATTTGATGAATTGTCAAATGTTACCTATTAAAATGACTCCACTTTAATCAATACAACTATGTACGTAGATAACCGAAGAAGAGTATAACTTAAATAAGGTAGTGAAAGGTTATCAACAATAAGCGATTCCTTTGATCTACTGAAGTTCATCTAGCGTAACATGAGACACGCCGTCATTTTGTACAACTTGACCTTACGCCTGCTACCGTGCGTTAGTGTGGACCCAGCCATAACAAAGTGCCTGACCAGATGACGCGTTTGACGCACAACTACGTGCGAATCATACGCGGTATATATTGGCTTCTAGTAACTCGGCTCCGCGTGCCTCTATACTTTCGTAGAAAAACGCGTGCTAAATTTCTTATCTGGACTGTCTCAGTCTTTTCCTGCTATAATTATTCAAACTCAACCATACCTTTGGGGCAATCATTAGTGAACGTATAAATTAGATGCATAACGGCTTGTCGCAGTTGTTCGGTCATCATGCACCAGGGCCAAAGTTTATTAAGAGAGGTTGCTATATTGTCATCCACGAAGCTCTCCTTGGCGGCAGAACAGTCCAGCATCGAGCAATCCATAACAACCAGAAGCCAGTACAATGTACGCAGCACCGGATTCTGAATAACAAACAGATCAAACACCTTACTTATGTATTTCGAACACATCTCTGCATTATGTATTCTATCGATCACCAAATGAATTAAATATATATCGTACTATAAACGATTATTATTTATTTATTCATTTATCAAGATAAGATTAAACAAGGGAAGATATATACTAATATAATAAAGCTGAAGAGTTTGTTTGTTTGAGCGCGTTAATCTCTGGAATTGCCAGTTGGATTTGAAATTATTTTTGCACTTGATAGCTTAATTCTTCTTGTTATAGACTATTTAACATCACGCTTCGACCATAGGAGCTGAGCAAAAATATATAAAGTTAAATTAAAAACGCAGAGCTAAAACGATGTAACGGGGAACAGTTATATAATAGATTTTATGTTAAACAAGAAACTTCACGCCGACGAAGTCGCAGGCAGAAACTAGTTATTTATATAAACTAAAATAAATCGGTGTTGAAACTGCAAGTGCAAAACTAGACCAAAATTTACACTTGTTTTGTTGTGCAGAAATGATAATGTGTATGATAAATAATTTTATTTTTGTAAGTAGGTTTGCACAAACACTTTTACACGTCAATCATATATTTTTTTAACTAGATGAGGTCGGCGTTTCCTATCTGACTAATCTGAGAAGAAAGGCCGAAACAAACTCAGAGTTCACAGTCTCTTTTAAAGTCCAGATATAATCTTGGTCAGTTTATATGAAGAACATGTAGATCGATGTCTGAGATGGTCTTTTGAGGAAAGAACCACACAGATTGAGAGGACCTGTCCAGTCAGTGCACGCATTTGTCAGAAATCGTGCAGCTAAACTCAAGACGTAAGGAGCTCAACGATTCGACGAACAATACCAAAGAAAGGACATTTGGGTAGGCCACATAAATTACTCAAACTGCCAGACAATGGAGAGAATAATAAAAAAATAAATAAAATGAAAAAAATAAATGCCCCACATCGTCTTCACATTCACAATAATTAACATAATATGATACTTTACAAAGTAAGCAAATGTCATTCGTTTTTTTTAGAAAAAATCATTAATGTCAACAATATAAAACAATATGGCTCAGCGTTTGTTTGCCATCGTGGGATCGCTTATTCGAAGAAATGAGTTTTATTTTTTTGGAAACTGCAATCATCTTTATTTTTTATTTCCTGCTAAGCATTAACGCATTATATTTTTTATATAAATAAATAATCCTTCGTATGCGAGACACAATTACTTTTTTATTGTTTCTGTAATTACGGCATTCAACCGGTTAAACAATCCATTCCTTTATCGATTTTAAGATTAAAATTCATGATGAAGGAAAGTCCCGTACTATTAAATAAAACTGTAACTCACATTGTTAGCATTCTTGATGACTTCCACAGGCTTGCCTTGCATCGAGAGATGGTCTCTCACAGACTGCAAGGTGGCGAGTAGTACTCGAGGCAAGTGTCGATGTACCGCGTACTGTCGACTGCGACCACTCACGGAAAGGACGGAGGAGAGGCATGAGCACACGCGGATCCAGCGCTCGTCTGAGTAGGAAAGTATATCGGTTATTTTTTTACACCCTCACTTAGAACTTTATGAGCGTGCGTTCAGCAAGTTTGCCAACTTGCCCGTACATACCTGGGCTTACGCACAGGCGCGTTATTCTCGTCAAATACTTCGCTGTTTTCATTAATTTGTCAATATTACTAAATTAAATTATGAAATAACGCTCTGTAGTGTTCTATTATAATATTGACATGAATTGTTACATTGAATGTTTAGTTTTAGGTAGGTTGGTTTTAAGTGTCCACTTTAGCTCTGAGGCGAAAGAGCTGGCAGTCATGGGGAGAGGCCTTTGTACAGCAGTGGGATGATGCAGGCTAACACTAACAGTATTAGCTAAGTTCAATATTAATTATTGCAATTTCAATATTTCAGTCCACAACAGTCCGATATTGCATCATTTCAATGAACTTTATAAATATACCCTTTTAACATAACTACACATTCATGACAAAACTACACACAAAACAAAGCTTAGTATTTTAAAAAAAAAACCCAAGTAGAACAATCACTCTTTCTGAACATGAAGTGTTCTATGGCTAACATAATTATTCGCATAGTAAGGATGGTAGGAAGGTTCTATTTTCTTGCAAATGTCGACATTCAAAGCGGTCTTTTAATAGCCTACTTGAAATAAATTATTTAACGTTGCCTTTGAATACAGTAAGAACAACCAATATTACTACAACATAGTTAGCAACACTTTGACTATAAATAACTACAAATAATATAATAATATTTCCGCATCTATGAGCTCAAGATTTGTATCTCTCAAGATATTGAGTAACATAGCAACCGTAACTGACCTATCCACTACGATGGTTATAAATAGCTAGATAAATTCGTGCAATGTGCATAAACAAAATAGATTTACGACAGTTTAATTACATAAACGAAGGTAATGTCCACTATAAATCTGATGAACTGTAGTCTATTACGAGTATAGTTGAATAAACAAGATGCTCAATGTCCATTTCGAGTTATTAGTTGAAGGAGTTTATCAATGATAGTTTATGTTATTACGACATTTCGAACACAGCTACAGTTGTTGTTTTAACTGCATGTATCAATGTGCTACAAAATACGTCAGATTTAATTAAAGACTGCTGATAAAACACGGTTATAAACAATGTTTGAATAGGTTAAACAAACACAACACATCATAATGGTAGGTTATGATTATTAGTTACATTTTGATGGAAGTTGCTATTGTTTCATTTGTTAAAATACTATTAGGAATCCGTGATTTGCGCAAGCTAAATATAGCTTGTTTATAACAGTCGAACAAAGTAGTTACCTTTATCGTCATCATTAATCAGTCGAAATAGTACGGTTTTATCTAATGCCAACAATCAGTTCCAGGTGAATTCTTAAACAGGTGAGCTCGCTCTCAAACCGTCACAAGCAATGGTGAACAATATTTGACATCGTGAAGGATAATCGTAAAAAACAGCATACTTAGCATATACATTTGCAGTATGTTATTAATAGCGGAAAAAAGAATGGAGTAATGAATGAAATGTATTGAATTTTAATGAAGTAACCATGCAAGAAAGACTTTCCATTTTTTGGTAGAACCCACCTAAGACAGTATCATGTCACACTAGTCTAAACTCCCAAATTTATAAGATATGTACTTCTTATCCCAAATTTATAAGATACTTCTTAACCCAAATTTATAAGATACTTCTTATTTTAATGAAGTAACCATGCAAGAAAGACTTTCCATTTTTTGTTAGAACCCACTTAAAACAGTATCATGGCATACACTGTCTAAACTCCCAAATTTATAAGATACTTCTTATCTCATACTTCGACCAAAATATTACATACCTTGACTAGACTCATATTTCTTGTTCTCCATCGACAGCTTCGTGTACAAATTAATCAGGGCTTTGCAGATCTCTTCAGCCAAGTATTCCGGTTGACAGTCCTTACTTCTGGCAGTGTCTCCAGCCCCACACCGTTCTGTATCCACTCCGTCCCAGAAAGGAGACTTCAAGTAATCGTAGAACTCTGAACAACTGCCGTCTCTTGTTTGATCGATGTGCTTCTTGCGTGATATGGATTGTGACAGCTGCGTTAGGCAGTAGAGGCCTGCGTCTTGTAGTTCTGTAATGTGGGGCATAAAATATGTATATAGACGTCTAGATGAAATAAGCTTTCTATATTTAAGTTAAAGGGATTAAATGATGAAAGTTTCTACAGAATTTTGTAATATTTGCCGATGGGGACTTCTATCGGACAAATGGTTTGTGAGATTAAAACACCTTCATCAACGGACTTGGTTTTATTTTTATTTGGGATATTATAAGTCAAGCCGCAAAATTATTTATTGGCCACGTGATTAAACTTCTAATTTTATAACTAAGCAACGGGAAAATGACATGGCTTCTAATAAACTAATTCGTCTTTTTTACAAGGCCAACTAAATATTCTATAGAAAGCGTCAAGTAACGATCATCAATTATTGTGACTTGTCCTTCTTATTTATACATTGCCACCTTATTTACTAATTTGGCCACGGATTTTACATCTCGTCACTATTTTACGTTGTACAGCTTCAACACAATGTCCTCAAAAATATATAATTCAAGTTTCTACAGACAGCATCATTTATTATAACTTATCATGTAAAATAATACATCATATTCTTTTATCGTGAAAATAGCCACTGCATGATTTGGCGCGAGTACGCAACCGGCCATTTGCACCAATCAGAGAGCGCCATTTGATTCATGTAACGACGAGTTGAGTTGATCACGTGTAATTGTTATTGTCGTTCGTGCGTTCGTATCGAAAATCATTAGGTCTAACGTTTAATATATATAAAAGACGTCATTATGGTTAACACCCCGACTCAGAGTACCCCGACTCGGATAGGTTAGGTTAGAAGGCTAAGGCGGGAGCGAAGCGTAGCGGAGCTCCCGCCTTAGCCTTCGTGGTTATTTTTTTTTAAACCACCCAGAAGTAGGAGCCCCGCTAAGCGGGGCTCCGTCGACCTATCTTAGCGCAGGTGGTAATCAGTTACTAGTAATGTTTAATATCTCCTTAGGTTACTATTACCTATAACTACGATAGAACTTACAAAGAATAAAACAAAGTTTTTTTAAGTTTTAAAGTAGGCGTTTTCATCATATATTACATAAGTTTTATATCTTTTGAGTGGTATGTCAAACGATTTTGTATTTAATGTATGTTATGTCAAACGATGTTATATGTAATGTATGTTATGCTTATTAAAATTAGTTATTTTAAAATTATATCAATCGTTCATTATATTAACTAATCGCTATATTAAATAAAATTATAGGTTCCGTTGTTATATGTTGTTAATATTAGAGATTTTATTGTTATATCATCTATTACTTACCCAATATTAATGGCCAATGTACTATTATTGATGACATTTTTAGCAAAATTTGGACGATCAATGAATGTGGGATGAGTTACATTTTAAACGTACCGAGTTAAAAAATTAGAAGCTAAATAAACATATTTTGTGATGTCATATATTACTATTTTAGAAGTTTACTGTTAGAATGCATGTTACAAATTTAGAAGCTAAAAAATAACCATCATACTGAGTTGAATTTAGATTGGCTTACATAGAAGATAACTAGTGGCTAAGATAGTATTATTTAGATGCTCGTTAATTGTGGCTGACTTGGTAATTTAGAAGGCAACATAAATTTTTAGAGGCGAATAATGCTATTAAAAAGAAGCCTGTTTAATTAGCACCCTTTTTATTTCGAACCAACCCTGTCCCGCCAGAAATCTGTCAAATCAAGCCGTAGTACGAAGCCATTTTACAAAATATCAAACAACAGATAGTTTTACGACTTCCGTTAAAATAATGTATACTATAATAATATAAAATATATTACCAATTTCATCACTTTCCAAGCACTGCAACAGTAAATGGAAGAAGTCCTTAGCATGCGTGTCTTTGAGTTGTTGCCACACAGTATCGGCCGCCGCCTTCTCTCCCAGTAACGACGCGAGGAGGGACATTGCCTGCGCACGAGCCACCATGCAGCTCTCCTCATTATCATCTGCAAATTATTATTAAAGTCTGTTTTTTATAAATGCTTGTATAAAATTTCACCTAATTGTATCTTGACGGTTTAGGTTGATTGAATATTGTAACTAGTTTCGTACGCAAAATGCGCGCATTGACGTGGAGTTGCGGACACCAGCCCGTATTACCTATTACCTAGTTTCATTCCGGTTTAGCTGTGTTGTTGGTAGACGTTATTAGCATTATATCACTCGATGTTGAGCAAAAAACAGACCGCGAAAAGTTCAAGTACGATGTCGTCAGTCTTGGTTATTTGGCAAATAGTTGTATGAACAACTATAAAATACTTATACTTTATAAATGTACACATTTGTTTTTTGTCGTCAGTCTCGTAATTGCTTTACCACCCTAAAGTTAAATGTCACTTGTACGAAATAAAGCGACAAAATCTACTTGTTTTACAAGTCCAACGTGACAGTTATATAATTTAAATCTTGGTGAAGTTTCAATCTATTGGGAGTTATTGTCAAAAGTAGTAAAGCAAATACGAGGTAAACTATGCTTAGGTAATTTTCAAATTATCAAAGAAAAAACTTTTTTAAATACAAAGTGAAAAACCACTTTAATTTCGGAAGTCGGTGTCGTTAGTTCCGCATTTTCGTTTTTTGCCATCGACCTCCGAAATTGCTATGTAAATATTAGTGACAGGTAGTTAGTATAACATCATCAAAATAAACTAAGTGAAAAAAATAGTATTATTGAAGCTAACTTAAAAACTTCCCAAGCAAAGTAAATAAAATGTATATGGGATCACCCCATGAGGCATACCTGTCCATCCCTAACTAGAATTTTAGAAATCGATCCACAATTGCCAGAGAAATCGCGTAAGTTTAAAAAAAAAAACAGTTGAATTGAGAATTTCCTCCGTTTTTAAATCGGTTAAAAATAACTAATATTTCTATTTGGTCAACGACTTCGAAAGAATGGCAGCTAATGACTTGTGGAAGGTTTAGTTTATTAGTTACAAACGTTATCTAATAATAACTTATTAGATAACGTTTGTAACTAATAAACTAAATTGCTAATAAACTAAATGAGCTATAACTAGCTCGTTGTAAACATCTGCTTACAAGTAGCACATTACTTAATGACGTATTGCACAGACATAAATATTATTAAGTAGTTAAATACTAGTCTGTGCTAAGTCAACTTCATGTCTTGGTTCCTTATGTCAATAATCTACGGCAACAAGACTCTCTGTACATATTCTTAGTTATGTGGGCAAACAGTCCTTTCATTGTAAATGATAACATTAAGTGTTTTGCTTGAAAAACAAGCATTTCTTAAGTGTTTTCCTTGAAAACCTAAGACAGTGCTGATAAAACCAAGAATTTGCAGTTTATAGTTTGTCATATTTCCGGAAAAGTAGATAACATTTGTGTACATTTTCAGGAAAACAGGTATTGGATTAACCTTCTAATTTATACTTACTCGTATTGTAACTGTGGCCATAGTAATCCAACCAAAGTTTCAATAAGATTACCTTTGTTATTATTGTGTTCTGTACGTTCTGCGTACCCCCATGGGAATGTAAGTATGTGTATGTAGTATAAGTATAACTTTAAGTATTCAAACAATTTTTTTTTTTTTGTTTTAATTGGGCTGCATTAAAAGCCTCCCTACACCATTTACGATAACGATACTGGTATATTATCTCCACTACCAACCGTACCGATCGGCTAAATATTATGTCTTTACCTATGAAATTGCCATTTTAAATAGAAAACATGAAAAATACAATATATATTTTTTTTTTAAATTTTGTGTTTCGTTAATCGAAGTATTGGTCATTAGTGGAGATGTACTTTTGGCATTTTAGTGGAAGTTAGTTGATGGCTCTGCTATAAAAATCCAGGCGACGGGAGTCGATGAACTCTTTAGAGGGGTTTTTACCGCCTTGTTGGATTTGATAATTTTCCCATGTAAAAAGTTATTCAAATTCCGAATATAAATGGGGATGATTTGGACCAAGGTGTGGTGAGTATGGTGGGTGACGGCGAGTTTCCAGTCGTAACTCCTGTAGTTTTGAGACAGCCGGTTGTGCGGTGCTTCGACGCGATTTTGTTGTTTTTGTTCAGCGAGTTTATACGGTACCCACTTTCCGAGCTGTTTTTAAATATTTCCAATTTGAAGGAAATTAATCAATATTGATTTATCACGTAGGATGAAGGCTGCTGCAAGTTGCAACATGATTTGAGATAAATCTGCAGCCACTATGGCTTTCAATTCATCGTTGTTCCGGTCGGCCACGGAGCTCATTGTTGTGATCAAAATTTCCGGTACGGAAGCGATCAAATCAAAAACAGATCGTGCGTTCATATGCGGTACCATGTCCATACATGCCGTTAATATTGCATGCTGTCTGTGCTGCGTTGGTGCCCCGACGGAACTCGTATTAATAATAGTAATATCGCGCAGTTTGGATTTTTCCACTGTCACAGAAACAGCGATATTAAAAAAAAATCGAACGGCGGGAAAACAAATGAACAACTGATTTTGAAAAACAACATGTCATGCTATAGTATAAAATTAATTTAATTCTAAATCAATTGAAAGATATCGATCTTCACAATAGCCAGTATGAAAAAATCGGTAATTTCATAGGTAACGACCTAAATATTGTCAGCGGGATTGTCCGAAAGGGTTACCGCTGGCCCGGAACATAAAGGGCTAAGGAAGGAACACGGGTGGGTTTTAGTCAGTAAGAGTCTGACACTTCCTTCCGCTCCACCCAGAGCGGGAGGGGTCATTAGATGATTTCCCATCCAAAAAAAAAAAAAGACCTAAATATTAAACTTACAACAAGATAAATATAGCATTTTTCTGTTTACCTCGTGCCGACACAATCAAACTAATTATTTACAGAACACAAACCTCTAGATAAAGTAACGTACCTTCTCCAAAAGGTGTTAAAGTCATTAGCAAGTTGTAAAGACAGTCCTTAGTAGCGGCGAGAGAGAGACGGACGCATTTATGCGCAGTCACTGCCTGAAGCGCTCGACAGGCGGCGCCACGGACCTCGTATGTCTCACTAACTTCACCGGTCCATGAAGTGAACCTGCAATACGTTGAATAATATAATAAAGTAGATTTTAGATCTTGTAAACAGCGATAAATTTACTTAAATGCAACATAGAGCTATTGAGGACGATGTGTTCTCTCTCATAGTCCTCCTTCCTCTATCTATGCTTAGCAGTAGAATAGTGCAGGTTGACAGAAGAAATAGAGAGTCAAAATCCCGATATCAATTAGCGAGTAACGCGACCAGCATTACAATCATATCGCTAATTACCTTTTATTCATCTACTAGTATCCTACTTAGTAGTTTGCACATTTTCATACCCAAAAATCCAGCGGGGGCTCTGACTCGCATATGGTCTTAGCAATTATGCTGAGCGATGGCCGTTTCGCGTGGATGTGACGCATATTTATGTGAACAATTTATTTATGTCTTTATTAATTATCAGGGACTTTTAATTTTTTTTATGTTTCTGTTCTTTCCCTGCGTCATGTTTACAATAAATAAACTTATTTTGTCTTGATAACAACGCAACATAATAAATAAGGACTCAGATAAGACTTTACTTTATAAAGTCCTTAGCTTAAGCTTCAGTTATATGGCTTCAAAGAAGACTAATGTTTTCAAGATAGCAGGAAAGTAAGAAATTATATACGTCGTATTTATTTTGAGTAATAAGTTAGCCAGGTTTATCGCAACAGAATGCACCGTCGCGTGAAGGCTCGTAAGTGTGAACCGTCGTGTGCGCTGATGTTTATCATTACTTAAGACTAATGACTCATTAGTCAACATTGTAGAGATGTGCATGCGCATTAGATCATCCATATTTTAGATATTTTATGATGAAATATATTAATAGTTAATAGACACACACAGCACGTTAGATAGTTGCACGGGTCGATCGATCAGGTTAAGCTACGCTTGCCGCGGTCGATCCGTGGATGGATTCCTCCCTGCCTCGGAAAGCTATTGGTCCCGGCTGATATTCGTTAATGTTCATGCTGACATATTTAAATAAATAAAAATGCCTTAGTATTTGTTTATGATGTTGTTGATTCGCTGGACTTTATCACCCTCTACGTAACAGAGGAAGTGCACTTATGTATTAGGGAAATCCCCATTTCCTTTGCATCACTTGAGAATTTATAATACGAAATGTGCTATCTGTAACACCCACTACTCAACGATTAAGATAAACAAAGGCATTTTCTAAGAAAAGTGGCTACAAGTATTACAAGATTTAATGCAATTTCTTCGAAGTCTATGTATTAGGGAAATCCCCATTTCCTTTGCATCACTTGAGAATTTATAACACGAAATGTGCTATCTGTAACACCCACTACTTAACGCTTAAGATAAACAAAGGCATTTTCTAAGAAAAGTGGCTACAAGTATTACAACAAGATTTAATGCAATTTCTTCGAAGTCTATGTATTAGGGAAATCCCCATTTCCTTTGCATCACTTGAGAATTTATAACACGAAATGTGCTATCTGTAACACCCACTACTCAACGCTTAAGATAAACAAAGGCATTTTCTAAGAAAAGTGGCTACAAGTATTACATAAGATTTAATGCAATTTCTGAGAAGTCATTCTTGTGCAGGATGTAGTATTAATAGGGACACTGACGTTTTGCAGAGTTTTCGCCAGTTTTACAGCCAACAGCTGCTTATAACACTAACTCTCTGGAAGATATAATAAATTGACGCATATTCTAAAAATAGTGGCTTAATGTACCTGAACAAAAGTCGGTACAATCCTCGTTCATTCCAAGCTTGGACGGGACAGTGTGTGAAGGCGCTAACATTGTGCAGTGCGTCGGCTAGAGCTGTCACAAGCGCGGCTGTAGGCGGAGGACGCGGCTTTTGCGTGACGTACGCCGGCGACATATACTCATCCCCTCCCTTCTGCGCACGCACCTCGAACTCACCCCGACGCTCTAACAAACTCAACGACACATTCCCTTCTGGAAAAAAAAAACAATATTATTGTTTTATCAACATACTTTTTATCTACCTATCAGTAAGCAATTAGCTGAAACACAGCAACAGTGATTAAAATACTCAATGTGATTGAAATTCCTATTAGGTACATGAATATAATTATGATTTAATATCAACTTTCTGATAACATGGCGTGATATTATTGAATTGAATTGTTTATGAGGCTAGACTTTGTGTAAATATATTAATAGTAAATTATATCTAATCATTTTATTCAGTTAAGGCCCTGTGTCTTGAATGCTGCTATTCTCACGTAACTTGTAATCTTTAAACTTAAGTCTAATCTGAAAGATGTTATTATTTTATTATTGGTGATAAATAAATTGCGAACCAGTACGTAACACATGCCGTAGGTTCCAGTTATCTTACAAGGATGCACTCAAGCAGTCTCATACAGAGATAGTCAACTCACCGAACGATTGTTTATAATCTTTGGTATTGCAGAAGTCTACCAGAATTTCTAAACAATTTTCTATGAAATTATTTTCGTGCAGTTGTTCCAGCACGTCACACTCCAAGATCTGAAAAAGTTTTTAATATTATGTAGATCTTTTTTTCTATTACATATACACACAACAATTTATCACATCACTTTTAAATAGAATCGTATTTATTTTTGCTTATCTAAAATCTGTCTTCGGATACAAAAAAAAGGGTCAAGTGCGAGTCAAGCTCGCACATTGAGGGGGATATTTTCCTATACTTGTGCTACATGACATTGCATCTTGCCAAATTTCATGATTCTAGGTCAACGGGAAGTATTCCCTTGCGAGTGTCAAAATATGCGGCCTAAACGGAACATAAACGCCCGTATCTTTTTGATTGCGCTGACTTAAAAGTTTGTTTTATTTTTCCTGCTTCAAGGGATTGCAGCCTTGAGTATTTGACATTAATTTCAACTTGATAACTCCACGCGTTCCTGAGAAAAAGGGTCTTGACAGACGGACAACGAAGTGATCTTAAAAGAGTTCCGTTTTTTCTTTCGCGACAGAAGGTAATTTAAAAAAATTGAGGCTCTAGAAAAAAATACATTCGCACAAGTGGGTGTGGTGGGCAAAATAAGGTTGGGAACCTATGCTTTAAAGAATACATATTTAGAAATGGTCACTGGTGCCTATATTGATCAGGTACATTACTACAATTTTCATTCCAAAACATTCAGTAAATGTTTACAAAAAACAATACCTCAATAAAACTTAGAAATTTCAATCTGAAGAGAATAAATTGCACGTACAGATAAAATTTCAAACGACAAGTAGGTATTTCGTTTTTTATTCAAGTAGGTTATCAAAAATGGCTCGGTTCAGCGGTTTCGACATCATTTATGCATACAATAAGAATCAGTAAAGTAGTATGCATTGTTCGAGTAAAAATAGCACGTAAACACTGGCATTTCTTACCTAGAACATGTTGTGACTTACAAATAAGTAACAAGTATAGATACGTATACGACAATAACACCTTCTGCTCAGGCTAATTGTCACTTGTGCTTTAATTAATACAACCTGAAGCAAGTAACTCGAGTGTTTTTATACTATCTGAGTAAGGGAATCTTAAAAGGTTCACATTCCACTAACTAAATGTTCATACAATGTTCAAGAGTTTTTATTACATAGCATACGTTGTTACTGATTATATTATTTTTTCTATGAACTAGCGAGTAATTCAGTAGCTATAGCAATTGAGAGAGAAGAAAAGGAAATGGACAAAAATAATAACTGATTGGTACCAGAGGGAAAGCAAAAGAAGTAGAGGAAGACATTTTAAGCGATGGGAAGATGATTTTAAGAAAGTAGCAGGCCCAGAATGATTACGTACCGCAAATGACAGAAACAAATGTAAAACCTTAGAGGTTTTTCTCGAAAAACCAACTGTTATGAGGGGAGACCAACAGAATGCCGGGAATATGATTTAGTTTAGGGTTCAACTTTTAAATAATTGTTTTGTTAAAACTAAGTAACAGCAATAAAGACTTATTTTAGTTTATTTCTTTTATTCATTAGCTAGTAATAAAGTGAAATTGTAGGTAAATAAACAAGTTACTTTTTAGGTACAAAACAATAGGAAAACGAATAAGGAAAGTTGAAAAAAAATTATGTCTGTTTTGATTCGTATATTGTTAAAGTACACCATAATACTGTAAATACACAGTTCAGGACGCAGGTACAAAATATAGACTAAAATGTAGTAACAGCAACTTATTATAAACCCAAGTCTATAAGATAAACATTGCAATGAATTAAGTAAAGGTTTAGGTAGGTACCAAGTAAGTTTTAGGCTATTAAGGCTTGTATTAATAAAATATGTAATGTAAAATGAATAATACATGGGACTTAAACATAACTGGCGTAACGTGGGTGTACTAGATATAGGTACACCTCTGCCCAACCCTTCGGGAAATACAGGCGTGAAGTTATGTTATGAATAATAATAATACCTGCATTCGCGATTTATTTGCCAAAAACGTAAACAAATATGAGTTTATGGAAAAATTACTTTAAATCCTACACAATAAAGTAAAATTTACGCTACAACATTTTTATAACTTTTTCAATAGTGCTAGTCACTCTGAAATCAACTTAATTCCAATTAAAATAAAGTTGATATTTGTTTAACTTGATATAATATTAATTTAAAACAAAAGTTTCAATAGACTTTAATATAAAGTCATCTTTAGGAAGTTGATAAAATTGATTAGTTTCCGAGAAATTGTATTAATTAAAAGTCAACAATGTACAACATTATTTGCCGATTTCTTTACCTTTCATGCTCTTAGGTCCTCTTAATTTTCTCGTCTATGAACGCCTAAAAAAGGAAAATGTAAGAAACTTAGTGTATATTAGGCGAAAAGGCTGTTAGATTGATCGCAACGCGGTAGCTAGGAAAACTGGCTATTCAATGTGTTATCTAGTTGTACAAACTTCAAGAGTGCCAGATGTTCGCTTCAGGGGCCCATAAAGTAGATATTCCAGCAACACGCTTATAAAAATGATTATTTACTGTTTCAATAAAAAGTAATACCCGACATAAACGGTTTCTATTATTTTAAACATCATAAACCTGTTTACTGATACGCCAGATAGCGATGGACACAAAGATATCTGGTACACATAATAGTAAATGTAAAAAAAACAGAAGAGCTTTTAAAAATAGACACGGTGCGCTCTCGGTATTCCAGGCAACGTTTAAACAGGCCAAAGACCAATAAAAAGACCCCTTTCTGCTGTCGGTTGGTATTTAGTGCAATTACATGAGCAATTAACTGCCTCGCCCAGTTTAGTGATTGTTTACTGATGCAGCTGATTGATAGTATCGGCCCTTCGATTCGGTACACACATAATTAATAGTAGATCGATTCACTTGATATTTTTGCAGCACATAAATCATTAGCTTGAATGGACATCTGAAGAAGTACCTTGCAAAGATAAATGGTAATAATTTGGCGCACTAACATCAAAGAGCAGATATAGGTACAATTGGTTTGTTTATTTATTGAAAAATAGTTTTTGTAAATAAGTTACCGCTCTAAAATAAAATTCGCAACAACATTAATCGAAATGCTCTACCTAAGCTTGTTCTTATTTACTTCCATGGAACAAATTAAAATTATAAATACATTACATATCGTGATGTGCTCAAACTTGTAACAAAACAAGACTATACTCCCCGAATGGCTGTGCAGATCTTTCAGCGGTTATGTTTAAAAATATGTTTCACTACATTCCTTCTAAAAATTTTCTTCTTGTCTTTTCTTTAAAGATAAGTTGAAATATTGATTTCCGAAATGTCCACAATTTAAGCAAATATAATTACGAGGAAAATAATGCCAATACAAACAACAGTTAAGTTTTTTTATGATAGCCTCAGTGACATCATTTGTATAGATACTATCAGCACCGTTATACATACGAGTAATTTGTAACCCAAAACAATAGCACAGCAATATATGTAATAATAGTTTATGATAACTGCAGCCGCATGATTCACACAGACGAAGAAAGACAATGATATTATTATAAATAAATTTGTATTTATTATATCAATGCAAACTACGTGACTTCTGGAAATCACTGAATAGATACTATTGAACTATTTCCACAGATCACAATAGCCAAAGGGTGATTTATATTATAAATTACATGATATAATATTTATATTATGACTAAGAACTTAAATAAATAAGAGAATTCTTTCTAAACAATTTACACGCCCTCATAATCACTAGACGCTAGAAAAACACACATGAAGTAAGTAATGCTAATTAAAATTAAATGGTAATTATTAAGTCTTATAGTGCCTTATACAGTAAAGAAACCGACCGGTGGGAGCCACGCGTCGCGTGGTTAGTGTTCCGTACTGTAACTTTCAGCCCTATACAAACGACTTCAATATTAGTCAGGTACAAAGGAGCAAACAATTTGGTTATTATTATCAGTGATCGGACTAGGTAGATTGATTTTTGGTACTTGTATCACAAATGCCCACAGAAAGAATAACATGGATAAGCCGTTTTCCCGGAAAGTAATTCCGGTATTTCCGGAAATTAAATTTATATTTTATTTATTTATTTATTACCTATATTTATATTATTATTATTTCATGCTGTATTTTTGTTTCTGCTGCATGTATTGTATAGTTATTAAATTGTAAATCCGTAATTGGCTGTAAGACTAGCTATATATCCTTAAGATAAAATTTCAGAGCTGTGCATTTTGTGATTAATAAATAAATAATTTCCGGATCTAATTAAATATTGTTATTGTTGGTAGTGATATTATTACTACTCAATTCTAAAATAAATAAAAAAAATAAAGGAAGATATTAAAACTAAATTAATTTATTATTTATCTGTTTTCACTTAACGTTTTCACAACACAGTAAACAAAGAAGCGCACTTTACGAACCGAAGTCGTCATGTCGTCAGTGGGCGTACGCATTGCTTCGATAACCGGTTAGTGCACCACCCATGATCCTTTGTTCTGGTTGGTCGTTGGGTTGTGTCAAATCGTGAATGTGTGCCGTAAAAAAAAAATGAAGAATAAGATATAGCTCATTTTAATACAACTCCAACCTAAGTTCCGGTTTTTTTTAATAATCAACCAATTTCGAATTTCCGGAGGAATGTCCATATTAATATATACGTTTCGGATCAATGACCCCAATTCAATCTACCTACTCCGATCACTGGTTATTATACAAATATTTTTTCAAAAAAGGACAGTGCTTAGGAAACCCCACAAAAAGTAAAACCGATCAATCAATTCCAAACTATGCAAATCGATTAAGTACTTATTTTGAGTTATTAATTCAAGAGTTATTTTTATAGTGCGAGAAGTGCCGTCTTCGTGTCTGACCTTATCTACTGGTAAGGCGAAAAGATTATCCTATAATTTTAGTCTTCTCAACAACATCAATTTGACTTTGCATTAAATTACAGTGAAGTTTACAGAGAGGTCAAGCTGTATGCAGACAGACGTAATAATTTGAGTTTTGTACACGTTCACAAAAAATATTTTAAGGTAATTTATTGGGCCAGGTTTCGTCGTGACTTAGGTTTTTGACCCCACATTATGAGCATAGTCCTTACCATATTTTATTAAAATAAATATTAAATTACATTTTTTCCTGGTTACTTTTGGAACAGCAATCACTGTCCATTGCCCTTTTTCTTGGGTCACATTTTAAGGCTTTAAAAATGAGACTGGCTGACAAACAAAGACTGACAAACACTTGTCTAAAGACTTCTCAATACAAACACCATAAGGTAGGAGTTTTTTCCATGTTATTTGGCAACAAATTTCAACCATATTCCTCCTTTGTTCTTCAGCATCACGCTTCTTGGGTCGTACTG
Source organism: Luperina testacea (assembly GCA_927399505.1). NCBI lineage: Eukaryota > Metazoa > Arthropoda > Insecta > Lepidoptera > Noctuidae > Luperina > Luperina testacea. The sequence continues at coordinate 13,513,746 of OV656758.1, forward strand.
GATCTGAGGAGTAGTTCGCTCGCAGGGTTCCACCATGAAAGCGCTGAGGATTGCAGCCAGCCCAGCCGCCACAGTCAGCTGGGCGAAACGTGCACCTACACAACAACATTTTATCAATATTATCATTACGTTATGCGCTTGGTTCATGTATTAGACGACTTATCATCCGATATTAATTAGCTAATCATTGCAGATGTGTCATGCAAATATTACAGTAAATACATATTTAAATTTAGTAATAGCACAAATCTCTTAAATCTTTTGTTGCTATGCATAATTGTAAATGTAAAGACCCGACTAAGCAAATTAACAGAGTAATGTAAATTGACATATCCCAGTAAGACTTGTTTGATAACACAGAATTTTGTCTGCACATTGTTTATGTGGACACAAGCTCAAGTTTTGTAAACACAGGTATACTAACGAAACAATGAAAAGAGTTTTAAATATTTGTATTCGTACCTAGACAATGAGAACAAAAGAAGGTTTAGTTTAGAAACTTTTTTTCCGCGACATAGCCATAATATCAGGCTAAACACTTTATTTACATAATATTAAATAATAATGATTGACTGCACGTAGCATATAACTGATACTATAAATGACGTTTATGAAAGTTTACTTACCGGGGCAACTCCTTGGTCCTTCACCGTAAGCCATGAAGCCTGATGGATTTAAATCATCTTTGAAGCGATCTGGATCGAATTTATCCGGATTGGGAAAATACCGAGCATCTCGTTGTATGCAATGGATAGGTATTAAAACGGGGTCCCGAGCTTTCAGGGTAATTTCTTCATCGAGAGTAATGGGAGCTGTGCAGAGCCTCGTGGTCATCGGCGTAGGCGGGTGCAGGCGCAGCGTCTCCGCCACCACTTGGTACACCAGCCGCATCGCTATCACTGCATCATAATTCAGCCCATTGTGCCGTTCTAAACATTCCATTATCTCCGTTCTTACACTTTCCTGCATTTCTGGATCTTTTGCTAATTCATATAAACTGAAAGACAAAGTTGTAGCCGATGTCTCCAGCCCCGCTAGCATAAATATGAACGAGTTAGACGTTATTAGAGCATCCGTCATTAAGAAACCTGAATTTGGTTTCTGCTCATTTAACATAAGTTGAAGAAAATCATGCCTTTGAACTCCAGACCGTCTCTCTGCCAAAACCTGGTTAATAATGGAAGTAAAGAAAGTTTCTACATTTGGGGAATATGACCTCAAGTTTAACCATTTAAACAATCTGGGAAAGAAGGTACGGCAGTAGCGTTTGAGCACCGTCGCACGATCTATCTTAAACATTTTTTGTGACATCTGTAGAAATGGTGAATCTGGATTTTTGAGCGATCCAGGATCGACACCGAAAGCGCAGCTTCCAATAACATCAGTTGTAAATCGTGTCATCATACTTGGTACATTGATATCTTCAATTGATTCTTTTAGCAGTACATTTTTCAACGTTTGGGCACATTCAGCTATCAACGGAAACATGGCCTTCATCTTAGCTGACGAGAACGTCGGCGTCACTATGTGCCGCATCGCCTTCCACTCAGCGCCACCCATGTTCGCCAGGTTACGAAGAAGCGGCTCGCGCTGGGTGTCTGTAGACACGGACACACGATCGCTGAAGCTCTGAAATTCTTTCGAGAAGATTGTTTTTGCCATATCCAAATCAATTACCATCAATGTTGGTCTACGAGCTTGAAAAAGTCCAACATATTTCTGATCTCTATACTTATCATAAAAATATTGTAGCATTGTTGTGTAACTTCTTCTCATTGTAAACGTAGCTCCAAAGTTTCCAAATATGGGGCAGGGTTCCCTGTAAGGCACTTTTCTGAAGAACCAATACTTTCTTCCCTTTGATGAATAGTGAAAAATAGCCAATAAAAGAGTTAGCAATAGCAAGAGCACCACTATCACCAATAGAATACCACTGAGCCACATTTTGAATAACATTCACTTTACTGCTTAGATTTGAATAAAAATGTTTTTTCGAAGACGTATATTTAAAGAGCCGGCATTTCGTACGTATGTAAACAACACGCCCCGCGATACAAGCGGGGTCCCGGCAGCGCCTGCGGAGGCGGCGTCGGTCAGTAATCAAGTGAGCCGTATCGCCAGCGCGCGCTAAGATAAGCCCTACGCGGCTGTACCGAGCAGCTCGCACGACGCCATATACTCAAGGCCATGCGTGTTGCTGTACTGCGCCCGTGACTCGAATATAGCCGCATATCGATTGCTTACGACAACCATTGTATTCCGAAACGTGAATTGTAATAAGAAACACCTTTTACGCATTTTGCTGGTCATCTCAACAGAAGTCAACAACGATTCACAACTGTTTGTTTACAACTCAGGCGTAGGCGTAACTTCGCGAAACAACAACTTCATCTTGGCCTCTCAACTCACCGGCCGGGCTCCATAAATAATGTGGCCAATTATAATAACTACTGTTTAGCATGTTATTAACTTTAGAAAACTGTGTTTACAGAAACATACGTAGAGTGCCTTTATTGGTGAAATTTATGAATATTTATACATAGTTTCATTCATATTGATCGGTTCTAAGGGTCAGGGCAAGTTATTTAAGTGCCTAATATATCCAAGTCCGTTTCTCCATTAAAGTAAACACGACATGTCAAACAATATACATAGGTAGTCGTAAATAAATCTATCACTTAAGGTACGCTTGCCCATGTTCTATTTTGATGCCAGAGTCACCCTCAAAGGGCAAATAGAACAAGTCCATTATGATTTGAGTTACTTGATGGGGGAAGTAATTGAATGAAATTTTACTAACCACTGACCATAACTCTTATACTTTATTTTTGTCTTTGAACAATGCGGTGTATTTTACTATAAATAAGGTACATATAGTATTTTTGCTATTGTTGAAAAGCAAGTTTCTGCGAGGAGCTACCGTATTCGGTTCATTATTTACATGTGATTTATCAATCAAACCGCAGCTTGAACGCTACATGCATGACAAATTGACATAATAAATTGATTGCAACTGACTTATTTATTTTTATTCTCCGTGAAGGTAACGCTAGAGAATGTTTCGCAAACGGCTCATATTACTGAGTTACATATAACTATTCGAAATGTTGTGTCATCGATGTTTGAATTCTGTTTTTCAATGCACGGTAAAACAGCTACATAATTACAGTGAGTCAGCCACTAACTTCTATGGAGTAAGAGCTCGGTGATATGAGGATAAAATCGCGTATTTCCCAGCGAGCAGTTGGCTAGTTATAGTTTCTCCTACTATTTAACGCCGTAACTAAAGTAATAATATGCATGATACTATTTTCACAGTCCGCGGGTGGTCCCATTCGTATTCGCTAGTGCTGTATGCAATTTATAGCTCGTTATAGCACGTGCTCAATGGCCCTAAGCTTGTTGAACACGACTTGTATGGGGGCAATAAATTACTTTATTTAAAACGGAGATGTTTTAAATCGTTTCAATGAACAAGCATTGAATAATATCCCATATGTATATTTTACTTTGAGGAAGAATGGCTCAAAAGCAATCTATTGTGCTGTCTGTAAAAGTGTAAAGAAAAATATCTGTGACAGGACCGTACAACAGTATTGTACGCAAAATACGCGCATTGACGTGGAGTTGCGGACACCAGCCCGTATTACCTATTACAACAGTATTTTGTGTACAAGCCAAAATTTCACTTTGCACATGTCGATAGAGAACAAAAACACACATTATCGCTGAAAATAACAAACTATAAGAAGATGCGGTGCGCCGCGTTTTATGATTAACGTGTGTGGTCACTTTATCGGGCATGACACTATTTTGTATACATAACTACCCAACGATTATCACTGAACTATAAATAGTTCTTATTGTTATTAAGTCAATACCTATTTTACCTACCGCAAGCTGGTTGCAGAAACAATAGAAATACTATAAATTGTTTATTCTTTTTAAACGACTTCAAAAAAGGAGGAGGTTCTCAATTCGTATATTTATATTTTTTTATGTGTGGCATAACTCAGTCATATACAGACGAATTTGCAAAATTCTTTTTTTAATGGATAAGGTATGCCTCACGGGTGGTCCAATATAAATTTTATTAACTTTGCTTGGGTAGTACTTCCTGTCACTGATATTTACACAGCAAGTAGTGTTTAATGAATTTTTATCACATCTATTCAAAAAGAGCTAGTGTATTCTACGTAAACAGGGACTGAAATAGCTCTTTAATCCCTAGGGACTAAAAGTGATTTGAACTTGGAATGTGGATATTTTTAGTAAAAGTTCCAATCGCCAAAGAGATCACGAACATTGTATGAACAAGTAACAGGCGCGCAAGCCAAATTAAAAAAAAAGTTTGTGAAAAAATAAAAAACGCGCGAAAAGCATTCTGCCTTCGTTCGTAATTGTTTACTCAAAATTATATATTAAATATATATATACTAAATAAATTAACGTATACTATTCGTATTCATAAGTTGCACTTAGGTACTTACTTTTTCATAGAGGGTGATAAAAAGTAGAGCATCCACCTCGGGAGCCACACTTTTTAAGCTCGAGTAACGTACTTTGAATCCCTATAATACCGATATATCCTCTCCATGATACTGGCTAGCAGGAAACGAATTGATAAAATGATAACATTCTATACACGCATCTCACGATGTATATAGGAAGTGGTGGGATGGGCACTGGGTCATGTTAAGTAATATGAAACCAAACTTACACCGCGCGTGATTATACACACGTACGAGACGCATACCAACGCCTCACTCTGGGGTTTCCCATGTGAAGGAATTAATAAAGGTATTATAATTTTTCAGTCATAAAGTTGCTAAAAATATGTAGAGGAAAATTCAAACACTATCGTCACAGTATAAATAAGACATACAGTACGTCGTCTTCATACAAACGGACGAAACGCGAGCTATACCTACGCGCCTCGACCACGGCATGCGCTCAGCATGCAGACAGTCGCGACTGTGCCGCAGTGACGAACGGACGGTGTGTTGTTTTTTTTAACAATAACCGCGCGATTTTTTCACTAAAAATAAGTTCAAGTACATATTTAATATGACGAGTAGGCGATATTGTGCTGTTTTTGGTTGCATGAATTCGTCAATAACGCATCCAGAGATAGCTTTTTTTACATTACCTGGAAACTCTGAAAGGTAAGACTATTTTACTTACTAGTGGGTAGGTACATAATGTGTGTCTTTTTAATGGATAAGTATTTCCTATTACCTCCGGAAAAAAAGATGTCTGGATTAATAAATAAAGTGATTAAAGTAAAGGAAAGTGATAGACACGAGTGAAATAGGTAGTTATAGGCGGTTCATGAATCATTATACGGTAGGTACGCTTGTGTTAAAACCTCGGGGCATGTGTGTTTTGTTAGTTTGTATAATTCAAAGTAAAGACGTGGTTTTTATTATTAATAATAGTTGCTTATTGTACTGTGTGTATGAATAATACTAGAAAAAAATTGGTTGTCTGTAAAGTCGATTTACGGCCGATAGTTTAACGTGACAACATCATTTAAACAAAACATTAATGAAATGATTGCATACTTTTATGAATAAAATTAATTATTTTTATTGAATAACTGTTACTGTAATAAGAATAACTGTTTCATGAAATCGTCATTCTTTGGACTTACATGGTCTTAGAGAGTTGTGTTGATGACTTTAATGATTATAATTCTGTAATAGTACATTACGATAGTAGTGCGTTAAGATGTTATAACCAATACGCACGTATATCGTACGACGTTTTTTAACACATTTGCGAGGAAACAGAAAAAAAAAACATTTCACAATACAAGTACAAAGAAAAGAAAATTTGAGAAAAATGGCGCGAGGATTATTTTCTGCCGTGGCTGCGTGAAAATGTTGGCAAAGACACTAGACCATGCAGCCAAGTTTTTAAATTACCGAATAACCTTTTTTTTTAATTTTAAATAAAATCAATCTGTGAATGCACACTTGCTTTACCGCCATTTTAACAGCGCGCTAGCGCTGCCTACTGACTGGCGCCGCGCGGCGATTAGTTCGAAATTTGAATAGCAACAGCGCGCTGCTCACTAGCTGGAGTCGTGCGGCGGCGATCAAAACAACACGCATTTTTATTAAACACTTCCTATTCAATTCACAAAGTATTTTATTTGTTTATATAAAAAGAAGTAGGTATATTTATTTATTTATTTTATTATTTATGTACACACAGTAAAATACAATAACAAAACTAAATGGAAACACAAAGTAGGCAAATGTAATTAAAATACTGGAGGCGGGCAGCCCTATCGCATGTTTACGTACCGCGCGGCTGTAGGCATTTACATCAAGGTTACGGCCGAGATACAATACTGTATGTCTTTATTTATACTGTGCTATCGTAGAAAAAAAAAAATAACATAACATTCAGGAACAGATTGTTCGCACGAAACCCAAAATAGCAAACTTGATGGGATAGGAAAACCCTGATCATCAAGAAAAACACAGTTTTTTGAAAGGCGATAGTATTAACATGAAAATAAAATAGCATGTTTCTTACGTCAGATTTTGGTGAAGCCCGAGTCGCAATGGATGCAAGAAGGGTAGCTGCAGCCGCACGCACTGCATTCGCTTCACCGCGTTGTGAAAATATGTTCGCCGCAAATTGAGATAGGGATGATTCTTGTATAGCTTTAGAAAAGGAATTTTTAATTACTTACAATAACAGATGGCGTAGCTTTTTTAAAAAAAATGAACATATTATTATTTATTAATCCCTTCTGAAACTTAAAAAAGAAGTTAACAGTCAGTTCCGACTTTGTTTCGGCCTTTCTTCTCAGAGTATAGTTAGATAGGAAACGCCGACCTCATCTAGTTTAAAAAATATATGATTGACGTGTAAAAGTGTTTGTGCAAACCTACTTACAAAAATAAAATCATTTATCTTTTAACAAGGTTTTGGAGCGTGTGCCTAAATTGTAACGTAAAAAAATTAGGTAGATACTAGAATGATTATGCGATCGTATTTCTGGGCGTATTAATTACGCTACTATTACGTACAAATGGATTGGTCATCCGTAAAAAGTGTGTTCCCATTCAACCTTTATAAGAATTCAGTCATAAAACCTTACCTTGCATCAAATGCGGCATCAGTTGGGCGTAGTGCGCAAGCGCAGCGATAACTTGCAACGCCGCTGCGCGTAGCTCAGCGCGAGCGGCGGTAGTACCCTTCACCACGGTGCGTACTACGTCGCTGTTAAAGCCTTCGCTCCACCTCTGGTTCAACGGAACAATGTTTTTTTTTTTTAATACATATTATAAATTAAAGTCGCTTTTCCTGTCTGTGAGACCGTGTTGTTCTGCTAAACTATACGCAACGGATTTTGATGCTGTTTTTACCATTAATTTTGAGAATTTATTTCTGAAGATTTATGTGTATTATAAATGAATACTAAACTAAATAAATAAAATAAAAAATTACAATGTCTTGTTAAGTCTTAACAAACCGCAAGAAGCAATGGCGGATCGCTAGTCTATGTAAAATGAAATGCAATGCTGTTCGTTGGAGCGAATCACTTGAGAACCGCTGACGGATTTGGCTATTTTATTATTTTAAAATATAATTTATTGGTTTTCCTGGAAATAATTGGATTATTTATCCAGAAAATTTACATATTCTGGAACGTTCCGTTTTGTATGAACTATTGAAACGACAGGACAACGTCTGTTGGGTCAACTTGTTTTTTAATAAAACTGATTATTTTGCTAATTTGCGACGTTTTGCAAAAGCCCAACGCCCATGTGTGTTGTTGTGTAAACAAAAAATAAAACGAAAGATTTATTTCTTTTTCTGTGTTTCATTTAAAATCTAAGGCATAGGTACGATAGATACCACAAATTAAAAGAGAGACACCCATCCGAGTTCATGATGAAGAGCATCTTATTTAATTTCTCTCTTCTAGACTTATATTCTCTCTCTTATTTCAAAAGATTCGCTAACGATTTTTAGGGCAAGTTGATTGCACAACACGAATCCTACTGCTACTGCCATTTAAGGTACCTTAAACTTATCTTGCTGCCAAGCGTGCATTTGGCACTGATCCACGACTATCTGTCATTATTAAACCTTAATGATCAAGGACGATAGGTAGAATAGGAGGATAGGAGGGATAGACCGCTGTTAGTTTTGTTACTTAAACTATCGTATTTACATATCGATATAATCACGTCTGTAAAATTAACACAAAAAAGAACAGATTTTTCAAACTGACATGTCAAGTGACTACAATAGCAGCGGTCGGCGAAAAAAAAATCTTTTTTTTTTATCATGTTTAGATATCGATACCCATCGCGTCTGCAGAGTTTAGTTAGCAAATTTAAAATAACCCTGTATAATACCTTCAGACATTATGTCACCGGCATTCATTGTTTTAAGATTAAACCTGAACGAAAAATGTTTCAAATTAATACATTTTAAAATGCGTTTTATGAATGGCTAGCTGGTTTATTTAACGCAGAGGCGCGAATTAGCGAACAAAAGAACAATCACGACAAGTTTTATACTTGCATGATCGACGTGAATCCAAACCCATGTGAATACAAGCTTATTATTAACCTTAGTGGGAGAATTTAACAAGAATATTATTATCGATGAATTCCCATTCCTAGCAGATAATCTGATAATAAAGACAAATAAATCCTATCCACTAGAATACTCAGAAAAGATACGTTTACAGTTAAATGAAACTAAACGGAAGTACATAGGTGGAGTAAACTGTCGTCATAGAGAAAATATTTATTTTTATCATCGATTAAACATAATTTGACTAAGCATTTTTATCTACTGCATAGTACTTGAATTTTTTTTATCGATCTTTTGCGGAAATTGCCATAATATTGGTAACAAGATAACAGAATAATTTACTTGAATAATGAGACTGCGATTCTTTGTAATACGGATTTTAAAACGGATATATAACATCTGACGATCAGGTCAACCCTAGGTTATGCTCATTGTTGGTTGGTATTAATTCTCTATTGTTGAGTAGCAAAATTCAGAAAAATGCAGCCGAATCTATTTGGACGATGATATGGCCGATGAGATGTGTATGATATAGATAACGGCTAAAAGAGATGTATGGAAGAAGCAGACATGCTACGCCAACCGCAATTAAATTTTTGAATAAAGGCATCTGTTTGGACTGGAAAGCGACCCCAAAGCGTTATTTATTTACTAAGGATCTCCAACAAAACGAAAGATAGAAATTAGAAATAGAATAAAGAAATGAAGTCATTAGAAATAGGAAATAATTCTTTGATTGAGTAAGTACCTGAACGGGTATAACTTCCTCATGTATTTGCCTTAACAGCGCGAGTAGAGCCAGGGTCGCATCGAGCCGGCACGCCTGTCCTTTGCATCCACCACCGGAGGCACATCCACTCAATGTCCTTCCCACCAGTCGTAGGCATTGAATCAGGGTGTCTTCCGATAGTTTGCAATAGCGGGAGTTTACCGCGTATCGTATACAACGCATCAATTCGTTTAGGTATCCTAAAACAGCCTTAAATATTAGTTTATACTATTATCATAATGGGTAGTTACAGTCTTCTTCTTCCTGCCGTTATCCCATGATGAATGAAAAAAACGTTTTGCGCCGGTGGCAAGTGCAAGTCGGCGCAAATGTGTTATTTCATTTGATCCCTTTTCATTTATATTATGCCTGACCCAATGCATCCATATTTTATCTGATCACTCTTTTATTCATGTGTTTCATGTCGTATCAACATTAGTACTGTATTATGACAATTGGGGATAAATTGCGCACGCGCAGTCTGTGCAATGCGTTTGCGATGGGCGTAACTTCAAACAACCTGTTTGTAAAAAAATGATAGTCATAAAATTAATATAAGGGAACACAAAAATATGAAGCAATGTTTGTAAAATTATCAATGATGTCACTTGATAACATCAGATAGATATTTTGACGTAAGGTTGGCCAGTATGTTATCTTAGTATGTTCCCGAAATTAGTGTATGTGTCAGCGATTTCTTACAAATCAATCAATCTTATCTAGCAGTTCAATGTCCGATGACAATAAAAAGTAGGTCTGATACCGAACAAAATAACTTAAATAACTTACCCAGCATATGAAAGTTTTTCAGATCTATTTTATCCAAGCAGGCAAGTAGTATTTTAAGTAAACTTTCTAACTTAAAGCTGTCGTAATCATCCCAGTTTTCCAGCATCATAATGCATCGTAATAGAACTTTTACAATGTGTATGTGAAGTTGGGTCACCTCTATGCTCTCTTGAACCGTTTGCTGAGGATAGAGCTGGTCTCGACTCAATAGAGAAATTACGTTTGCTTCGTTACCAATGAAGGATGACTTTATCCAGGACATTGTACCACCTACAAAAAAAATTAAACTGGTAATAATAGGTACACTGACACTGGCTATACTTTTTTTATTTTTTCTTGTATAATGTATTAGTACGCTAATTGATAGAGCCGTACTGTGCTTTCCTATAATTTAGATACATGAGAGATACTTTATTATGACAAAGGGGGTTAAGGCTATTTTTGAGTAAGCCTTTATATAAATAAATAATACTTATTTCTGAAGCATATCTGGTAAGCCTTTATATAAATAAATAATACTTATTTCTGAAAGCATTGGGTTCAGTTCGAACCGGTCTGCTGCTGTAAATTACCTAACAGGGAAACATAATTACATATTTGATAAAAAGACAAGGTATCTTAAGTTCACACAGTTGTATTTGAGAATTAACCTTATCTCACGTATTCCATATCACTTATGGTACTCATGAACTATGTAATTCTTTAATACCCACAAGATTAGCGCCACTGTTAAAGAAAATATGGGCCATGTCCACATCGAACGACAACGACCAGACAAATTATGTCATTGGAAATCTCTTTTCATGATTGTTATTTGGTAATTTTTTGCTTTTTTTTTGTTTATTTTTTAAAAATAAACAAAACTGAAATGTCAAAATAACATATTTTTACTAAATGCATATCAAAGAATATAAGATACGAGACTTATAACAAAAACAATTTTTATCATTTCTGCCTGTCTGTCTGTTTGTTCTGGCTAATCTCCAAAACGGCTGGACCGATTTTGATGGGACTTTCAATGGCAGATAGCTAATGTTATATGGAGTAACATAGGCTACTTTTATTTTAGAATTAGAAGTACGGGTTCCGTGCAAAAACACATGAAATTGTTTTTTTTTTTTCAATATGCACGCGAACGATGTCGCGGGTACAGCTAGTTTGGTACTAAAGCAGTGAATCTCAAATCATTGTCGGAATCTAGTCTCGTATTCATAGGAACAAAAGTTGCACAACACCGTTGCAGCAACACGTTGTCTGCGTTGCGGGAAACTGTTACTGCAACTAGCTTTATAAGTACTACTTTTGTATGTCATCGTGTATATTGGTCAGTACTGACGTCCCATACATTTCATAAATTTCAAGTACCTACCTATAACAGACAAACTTACCACAATTCGGAATATTATCCATATACGCGATTACGAAGTGCAATAGAGAGCAAAGCAGTGATGTGTCGCGGGTCGAAGCGGGAGGTGCGTCTAAGAACCGCCTCGTGTGTTGCCATGGCAACGAACTGAACTCCTTTTTATCGGCGTACGATGAAGGAACTAAATATACGTAGCTAGAAAAAATAAAGCAGTTGAAATTATTCTACAGTGAAAGAGCATAATCCTGGGAATATTAAGTAATAGAATAGAATAGAATACTCTTTATTATGTACACCATATAAATTACAGACATAAATATAGAAACTGTACAAAGGGTGACACAATAAAATAATAAATAATAATGTCACAATAAAAAAAATAATAATCAAAAAATGAGAAATAAATAATAATAATAATAATAGTAATAATCAAAAGAGTAATGTCACAGAAAAAATGTTCATAACCAGAGAGCCAGTCTGTATTCCTTCATTTTAAGCTGTGTATTTAAATACAGAGACATTCTACAGATTTAAGTTATAAAAAAAAAGAAATGCATATTTAAAACAGCAATCAGTATTATGAAATAACAAACCTCTCCAACAAATGCAGTGCTTCAGTAACATGTCTATGAGTAGTAGCATTCTGAAGAGCCATTAAAGCTCTTGTGCAGCTGAATATGGGGCAAGAGGCTTTCAATGCGGCTAGGTCTCGGGGGGCGGGGCGGAGGGCTAGCGGGGTAGCCGGGGGCGCCTCCGACAGAAGTCGGGCGCGACCGGAGTGTGTGCACCACCAGCGAACACGTACTGCCGTCCGCCACTCTTCATCGGCTAGTAGCCACTCTGTGTTGAAAAAAATACGTGAAACAATAAAAAAAAACTCAAAAAGTAGTAAGATCAAAAAGGACAAACTTTCATACAGGTAATCAATTTCAAAGTAAATCGTCCGATTAGTTCAAAAACACTGTCACAGTTTTCCCAATATCAAAAGCCGTGGTTGCAGTATTCATCAAGTTTTTGAAGAAAAAACTTCTTTAGGCGCGTTGGGCATTTTTTGAGATGGGAAAAAACCATTGAACTCTCGACACTGTTACCGTAACCGACACCTCTGTTTTAAGTTTTGGCCATGTTGGAATAAAAGTTGAAAAGCAAACTTCTTAATACTTTGTTAATATATAGTTTTTCTTCTTTGTATCTGACACTCCTTGATAATATGTCCTGTCAATGGTGTGCTCCTCACGTTTAATATACCATACTAAATAACTATTTAGTGTTGTTTCAATTCATTTCAACAGGCCAATAGGTAATACGGGCTGGTGTCCACTCCACTGGTGGCAACTCCACGTCAATGCGCGTATTTTGCGTACGGTCAACAGGCCATTATAAAGACATCAACGCGCGGTACTTTTTCTTTGGGAAGAATGACCTTCAAACATATTTATAAAATTACTATGCTTTTTCAAGTTTTCACTTCTGTCGGCACTCCTGGAATGACACTGTTTTTTTTAATTGTTCTATCAGTTATTGCAATAGTATGACGTCGACGCTTGCGTTTGGTTCACCTCACCACGAACTGTTTCCGTGCAATCATCATGATAAAACTAACATCTTGCATGAGCGGTCTACCTAAAGATGTGGAAACTACCACTCAATTAAAAATTCAACACATTATATTTCAAATTATTGCAGTAATTTAAATTCGAGGCAATAATTTGTCCAAAGGAAGTCATCGTGACGTCAATTGATCATACGTCACAATAACCTAATTGGAATTCGGCGAGAACTTAGTATCAAACTATGTAAGGAAACTGGTGATGAAAACACGTGATGCGCATAATGATTTTAAACAATGTTCTCGAACAATATTGACACTAAACGTATTAAAATATTCTACAAAAGTTTTGGGCATCCAAGGTACTTGCATATTGACATAAATCATGCATGCTGTCAAAATGTATTCATGAAATCATGAGAGAAAGTGTGTATTTTATATGCAACTGGGTTGTCGATAAAAAAAAAACATTTTCCAACTGACTGACATTTCATGGAGACTTTTTTGCTTCCATCTAACTCTTTGCTAAGGCAAGCCTATCTCAGTCTGGCAGTACACTTTGATGTTTCGAATATTTAATTTTCATTTATTTCAGTTTTCAAAGCAAAAACGCTAGTAGCATATAGCCGTGTTCATATTCTCAGATAATTTACATTCCATCGCCACTTAATCAGTCATCTACTTTAGTGAAATATTGTAAGTTGATTTTTGAGTGACCATTTGTAACAAAAAGGTCCTACAAATAAGTGTTTGGTTACAATTGAATTTGAACTTTGTTACGTATGACATTCAGTTTCTTGTTCCATAACTTGAAAATTATCTCAAATTCTTGATTCAAATATAGTATAACAAACATTAAAATACTTACCTACATACGAATGTTCAGCATTAGGGCTGGTGTTCCAGTAGCTATTAACCACAAAAGGTAGCGAAGTCTTCTGCGTTACACTCAGAGGTAGCGCTGGTATACGATGTCGCGACGCATTCAACTCCTGCAGAGCGAAGCCTGCCCACGCCACCAGTGCTAAGACTTGTGTGGCCATCAGTACTGTCGCATCATTGGCAGGGAATACTAGAATCACTGGAATATTAAATAGTGTTAGAAAACCGCTGAATTTCTGTCTAATATGTCGCCGTAACTCGGAACTTCCGACTGTTCAAGGTCCTTGAAGCTCCCAGTTTAACTAGGCTGTTAGACTGTAGGAGCCTCAAGTAATGGACGCTCGACTGTTCACCGCACGTCCACAGTAAAAAAATTACTTTAATAGCGCTTTTATTTTCGTAGTTGCAGTGTCACTACTTGCGTGTGCCAGAAGGGGGTGTAAAATATTAGAAGTAGTCGCCGTAATGTATAGATATTAACCCAAATAGCAAACTTTGAGTGTCGGATAGGTTACTTTGTGTGTATGTCAGTTCCCATGAATAAGGCGTGTAGGGAAAGGATTTTATGAAGAAAGCACCGAAAAACATGACATTTTGGGCCAATCACAGATCATCCTACTTTCTGGCTAAATAACTTCCAACACACGACGACAAACAACATTCTGATGTTCACTTGACATGCGTGTCACGCAGCACGATCGGCAATAATTAAATATTTCGCCGTAACTATTTAGACCACGTTCATAGAACCACCCAATAATGACGACAAACAACATTCTGATGATGTATGTTCACTTGACATGCGTGTCACGCGCCACGGTCGGCAATAATCAAAAACTGTTTAGACTACGTTCATAGAACCACCCAATAGTTACATCTCTCGCTCATCCGAGCACTAATTCTAGCGTCTTGTGACTAAATATATATATATTTTTTGTTTATCCAATACTTGGGAAAAACGCTATGTAATTCCATCAATCGCGTGCACATGAATTATTTGTGTACTTCGATATTTAACACCTTAACCATATTGGGTATGTGAAGCATCCAATTTTCCGAGTGACGTCACATGCAATTACTCTAACAAGTAAAATCAATGTTTTGTTAAAGTTTTGTTGACCATAATTATGTTTACTGTTTATAGTTAAACGTAAAAAGTTCGCTTTGCAATATTTTAGCGTAGAAACGAGTCATCATAAAATTACCTCTAATGAGAAGTGAAGGTAAATCAGGTATTTTGGCCAAATTGTGTCTGCTGGCGAAACAAACGCTGTTCAATACAGACACGCAACTGATTGCACACTCCGGAAAAGCTAGATAATCGTCCACCATCAGCGACATTCTGAAATTTGAACATTAAGATATGTAATTTGAACTTTGTCTAGTCTAGACTATCGTTGGGAATGTTGAGATAGTAAACATCATTCTAGTATCTATAATAACAATGTTACGAGCATAGGATCATACGATTGGAAACATCATTTTCGGGGTTATTCCGTTTATCCACCCCAAAAAATCCACCCGAAGGTGGATACGCGGAAACGCATGTCCGAAAATCCACCCTAGGCCTAGTTGACTAAAACCCACCCGTGTTCCTTCTTTAGCCCTTTATGTTCCGGGCCAGCGGTAACCCTTTCGGACAATCCCGCTGACCCGGCAGGCTTCGGCCCTGACGGGCCCCTTCGGTTGATTCTCGGACATGCGTTTCCGCGTATCCGACTTCAGGTGGATTTTTTGGGATGACTAAGGGCTGATTTTTCAATCTACCGATATTTTTTATTCGAGGAATAAAATTGACGTCTGAAAGTTTTTGTATGGAAGAACTGTCACAAATTCAAAATTATTCATCCGATAAAGTTATGGAAAAATCAGCTCTGAATGGAATATAACCGCATTTTTATATTCAATGCAAAGATAGGTAGGAAGAGGGTTTAAAAAGGAAACGAGAAAAGAGCTTCAGAGAATGCTAGTAAATTAAAATAGATTGTCTAAAGCGCACTCAAGGTTTTTTTTTTGTACTTTAACAAGTCAATTGCGAAATCACTTCGCGTCATCAGTAAACATGAACGCCTTCTGATTTGTATGTATGTTAAATATTTAATTTCAAAACTCTAATATCAATTTCAGAGCGCAATATTAATAAAAAGCAACACAATATGTATTAAGTCGCTATTTAGTCTCATGGTATTTTAACCATTTTTGTATTGTATTATTTGTCTTAGCCGTTGGTCCTGCGCCTGATCGCTCTTCGCCGCGGTCGTGTCGGATTACCGTCCCATCGGACAATGAGAGCGAGGGAAGAGAAAGTGCACCTGTGTCTGCGAACACACTTGTGCATTATAATATCTCCCGCGCCGAAGGCTGGTCTCCGCTGAGATTGGTCGCCATGGCCGAAATTCGGTGTCTTTGTGGTACGGCGTGCTAACCGCGCCGTAGAAAAATCGCGTTACTTTGTATATGACCCGTTTGTCTGATAGTAATTGCCGTAGTGCCGCCTTTTCGTCAACAAATTTCCATAGTAATCTATACAACACTGACGACCGTGCCTACACACGGTGAATAAACCGTAGTTTTTCACGGCAAGAATACGTGTGTGTACAAAAGGGCTAAAGACTTAAGAGCGTCGTAAAGTCATGTGTCTTTTAAATATTCGAGGGTAGAAGAGGACTAACTGCATTTATGGCCACTTACCTAAGTGTAGCCACAATAATCTTCACTCCATCATATTGTAAGAAAACATCGTGCAAATTCTGTTGTCGCACTATGACAGCTAGTTGTTGCAACGTGCTGCGTCGCAACGAAGGTTCCAATGTTGGTTGCACTGTTGGCCGCGAAACATATTCGCCATGTTCGTCCAGAATTACATCTTGTTTTAACACGTCCAGAATTTGAGTTAAACCTGTTGTCTAAGAATATTTATAAATAGAATTTAAGATAGGTAATAATGCAAGCGTTACAGGGTGGCAGGGACATCGACGCACGGCACAACCACGAATGCAGTACATAATTCTGAACCCCCCTGCGTAGAACTATTTCGACGGTTATTAAAAAAAAAAAACGGTCAAGTGCAAGTCGGACTCGCGCTCCGCGGGTTCCGTACAAATTTGTAGGTACCTATGTAAATAGTTTATCACGGCATTTTTTTTGAAGTGAAAACTTCTTTAGCTGCTTTGAGCATTTTTTTTAGATGGAAAAAACCATTGAACTCGCGACACTGTTACCGTAACCGACAATGCGCGTTTTGTTAATAAGACAATTCAAAAAATACACACGTAATTGTTTAAGTTGTCACTTCTGCCGGCACTCCCGGAGTGCCACTTTTTTTTTGTAATGTTACTACAAATTTACGGATTTCGGATTTTTTCCTTTACTTGTGTGTTGTTGTGTTTCTATGAAACAGCAGATTTTTTTTTTATAACCGGCGAACTATTTGTACGCTAGAGGTCTAGAATCATGTGCGGAATTCATGGTTTCAGTTTGCGCGTCGATGTCCCTGCCACCCAGTATATCATTACTAATTACATACTTGTGGTACTTTGGATGGTGAACTATTATTGTCAATGTTAAATTCTTCTCGTTTCACTCTTCGTAATGCAGTCAAGAAGACATCAGCGCGTAAAGAGTCCCTTGGTGGCAAATAACGTTCATCATCTAAAAAGATATTAAAACACAAAACAATAAGTTATTACCTTTTTCTACTGTGTAATATCCTCTCCAATATTATGGTTTATAGAAGTATGAGGTGCGTAAAGTTCACCCAACCGCCATGCGCCATAGAAAAGGAAGGATCCTCCAACCAGACGGATGTTATGTCTGGTGGGCTACTGCCGTTACCGGCAAACTCTGCATGCGCGATGCAGGATTTTGCGTGACGTCAGTGTGATGCGTAGTTCGCATATGGCGATGTAGATGCCGCCACAAGTTACTTACCTAATAACCGACACAAGCTGTGTGCCGCATCAAGTTGCACGGCAACGCATCGTACGAATAAAAGCCGAACCAAGCCAGCCATCACCTCTGCCGTAGATACGCCTAAACAATCCGCAATGTCGCATTCAAGGGATTTGCATATTGCTTTGCCTGCAAAAAAATAACACTGTTTAGGTAAATGCACTATCTTTCCAACACTCTCTTTTTGGTGTTGCTCTCTCTCTAAACGTATCGAGAATAAACTATTTTAATTAAGCTGTAACAGAAGACAATTTTCTAAACCTGAAGACGAAATTTCTGCGCGGACGTGAAAATATCAATAAATATCAAATACCGTCATATTTTATGAAACTGTGGTGTTTCAAATTTACATGAAAACTGTCAGAAATGATAAATTAATAATGTATTGCGAAATAATTCAAGAATAAATATATATACATATTCTTAAAAAGTTCCTCACCTAATTGCGTTTCATGAGCGGCATAAACATGTAACAGCGGTAATACAGGCAGCAGACTAGCCAATAGTCGCCACCAACAGCTCTCGCTAAGTACCAGTCGCCCGCGCAGCAAATACAACATTATTTCTGAAGAACTTTCTTCTACCTGTAACATTATGAATACGCTTGGAACACCGTGCTTTGTAACGTTGCACGACTTTGAAAGACGCAAAGATCACGCAACATTTGTATAGTTGTTTGCTTTTAATTTTGAGCCAAGTGAAAGAATAAGTTGCCGTGAAATTTTAACTTTACCGAAACTTAAAGTGTCAGAAAAAAACTTGTTTCGATGTTTATATAATATATAGATTTATATACCTCTTTAAAATTAGAAGAGAGTCCATGACAGCATATTTCTGTTAATATACCAACATCGCATAATAAAGTAAGAGATTTTTCATTTTCTTCTCCCACCAAAATTGACTTCACCATCTCTGCCAATAATTTGTAAAATGTTATTTGCACCCATCCCGCATTGTGACCCATTAAAGTTAAGGAAATACTTCGGGCAATGGACCAGTCGTTCTCATTAAAATCCAATTCTTTAGCCTTAATGAGCAAAATATCTGCTATATCAACTAAAAAGTTTTCACTTTGAAACAGTTCTAAAACTGTTAGAGAAGTTTTTATACAAGTGAGAATTTTCTTAGATTTATGAAGATTTTTATTGTTCATGAATTGGACAGCTCCATCCATGTTCGCGAATAGTTTCTTCAGTTCTCTGTACTTGCTTTTGTATTCTTGGTTTACAGTTATTCTAGTACTCTGAAAAGGAAACACACTATGACAATTTTGATCGAGATAAAGCAGTACTGATAGTGGAAAAATGTACGAAATTCCTGAATTCAGTTAGCTGGGGGCTAGGCGGACATAAGCCCTTGCACGGTTGTTTCGCGGAAATGCGTGTGTTGGCCCACAGTAAAGAGTTAATGTAAGTAGACTGTGGTATTACTGGCAGCATTTTGAAACAAATTATAAATTATATCTAGAAGCGACTAACCTGCAAAACCATTTCAATTTTCTTACTCAATGCTGGGTAAAACAGATCTATGGCAGGGTCTATCTGGGCTATTTGTAAGGCAGTGACGAGCGAGGTGGGCGGCAGGGCGGAGTCCCGCGCCCAATGCAGCAGCTTCTCTGCGCACGTCGTCAACCGTAACCACGCCACGCGGTGGTGAGTGCGCTCGATGTCATCGAAGAAGGATTTTCTGAAAATATGCAGAATTATCATGAACGCCACCTGCTACGATCCTCACATACTCCGTTTGCTTTGTTCATACACGCACGCCGGTTGCGAGTAGGTACGGTCAGCAACAAAAGTCGATTAACACTTCAGTTTTTTTAATCTCAGTTATTGAGCAAAATATTTGTTCAAAATTGCAGCAGAAGTACAATGCAATTTTGAACAAATATTTTGCTCAATAACTGAGATTAAAAAAACTGAAGTGTTAATCGACTTTTGTTGCTGACTGTACTACACACCTGACCTTGCTGAAGAACATCTCCAATAAGGTCATTATATAGCCTTCTAGGGCGTTTAGTGTTTCGCATTCACATCTGCCTTGCCTTTTGTTAGTCGCCTTTCATTCATCCTCTCAACATGACCAAACCACCTACCGTGCATTCGCGATTTTTTTGCCAAAAATGTAAACAAATATGAATTAGTGAAAAAATAACTTTAATTCCTACATAATAAAGTTCAGTTTACGCTACAACTTCAAACATTTTTATAACTTTGTCAATAGTGCTAGTCACTCTGAAATCAACTTAATTGTCATTGAAATAAAGTTGATATTTGTTTAACTTCAAATAGGGTAGGGGTGTGCAGCATTGCGCACTTTTTCACTTTTACTTTAAGCATACTCTTTTCAATTTTTGTCACAACATCTTCTTTCAAACCGCACCGTTGTCATATCATTCATTGTTACACCACACATACTTCGCAACGCGTTGCCACAGCAAATTATCCTACTACCATGCCTCTTTTGCACACTATCATGATTTATAATAAAGAGGAATAGCTTTAGCATGCATTCGGAGAAATGGACAAGTAGTTACAAAGTTTATCTATGTAGCAGAGGAAATGTCATGACAATCCAACTGCCTCAACAGTTCGTCTAGGCAAGCAAATGTAAGAGATGTTTAGACACGCGAGAGTGTGCGAATCTTATACCAGGTCATTACAAAATTGGAACGAAAATTCAAATAAAAATACCTGTATTTGAATAAAAGATCTCCCATCAAACGCATGGCCATGCAACTTTTATGAGATATGTCCCTGTAAGTCTTAGAACTATGGTCGATGCTCCAGAAGGAATCGTTAATGCAATCTAGCAATAACTCAACTAGGCTTTCAATCAAACACACACAAGTGTTTAGTTCACTCTGAAATTAAATAAAAAGATAAGATATTCTATACATTTAACAAATTAAAGTCGCTTTTCGTGTCTATCTTTGTGACCGTGTTGTTCTTCGATACTAAACGAAGGATTTTGTTGCGGTTTTCACCATCATTTAAACTTGGATTTTTTTCCGACAGGTTTATGTATACAATTAACTTATATTAAACTTAGAAAGAAATCACGATGTTTAGTCAGTCGTAAAAACCGTGCGAAGCAGGGGCGGGTTGCTAGTATTTATAATAATCAAATCATGACCACTACATCAGTAATGACAGCTGAACACGCTATAGGTTAAACTAGTCAAAACAAACTATGACTTGCGATATCCTTGAAATCTCGAGCTCAGTGATTTGTTTAGAGTAAAAAATCACAACACTTATGAGATCTCGCAAAAAAATATGTGTCCGTCATACAATCAATAAAAAAGCGTATACACGTGACGATACTTAAGTACAGACGCCAGCACATCAAGCTATTACAATCTGTCAAATTTCTTTAATAGATTTTCAACTTTATTGCTAAAGCATAAGGTTCAAAGTTGATTGGGAAAATTTGACAGTTTCGGGTAGCTTGATGTGCTGGCGTCTGTACTTCCGTCCAGTGTATACGCGACCTCGTAATTATTTTCATTAACACTTTCGACAAAAACTCCCTAAAACTTTACTAAGATTAAATTATCAAACTGTCACATTGGTCTTGAAAGCAAAAATAGACTTTGTCGTTTTATGACGTGCTAGTGACATTCAGTCTTAGGGTGGTAAAGGAATTATGAGGTCGACTATACAATGGCCAACCAGCCCTATTAGTCGATTGACGGTTTATTGTTATTACGTCTGAGGGCGTTTAGTGTATCCTTGCTGTTTGGCTAAAATGTTCCGCGACATGAACAATTTTCATCGAGTTCAGTGACAGTAACAAAAAAAAACTGAATCCTATTTAATACCAGAAACCATACTTACAATATTCAAAAACTCAGTCCTTTGAACGGGGTCAGCCAACACAACGCTCCTAGCCATAATGGTCAGAACTGCATGTAGAGTATCAAGCGCATACAACGGAGCAGGTAGTTGTCGCAGCACTACTAGGCCATCTTCTTCGAGAGGCGTGCGCGGGCGACTCTCGCCGGCTATCTCTTCCAATTCCGTATTCATGCCCACGTCAATAACGTCTCTATGTTCGTCTAAAACCTTATGAGAAATGTACGGTATTTTATTTTATTGATAATGGGTTTCCTGCATAGCTATTCACAACCATCCCATGGGCTGTTGTATCGAAAATGACACATTTCAATAAAATGATTTGCCTTGCCCCCGACAGCAAACATCTGTCGGAAGAACAGAGGTCGTCTATTTGATTTAAACTGACAAAATTTTCGGGTTTTGGACTTGTTAACAGCGTTTAAAGAACACCTACGATAACATTGATTAATGTTCGATACATTACGGAAGCGTGTCGAATGATTGTGAATAGATATGCTGGTAAGTTATTGTTGCGCGCCAAAAATAATGCTTGATACATCGCCATGTATCGCCATTAGTTACCACTAGCGCCATCTTGTATCGGGTAGCAGAACTAGTACCTTGGCCTTGGTACTAGGACATTGACCCTTCCTGTAGGTACTAGTAGTTCCGAGAACTATCGACGTCGAGTCGGTCGGGACCGCTATGTACTCGAACATACTAGATGTTTATCGAGTGGCTCTGTGGGACTATATAAGGCGGGCGCGAGCCGCGAGACATATAGTTTTGAATAAGCTATACATGCGATAACATCGAAAGCGATATTCGAGTGCGACTAAGAGTGATCAGTAAGTGACATTGTGTTTCTAATTAGTGTTTGAATTGTAATTAGTGTTGGTGAGTAAAGTGTCATTTTTTTTGGTTACTAAATCGGCAGTTTTATTTGTAACGAACCCCAAGCTCGTAACAATTGGTGTCAGAAGCGAGGTTTAAAATGCCGATTTTACCCAAAGAAGACATGGAGGGTATCCGTACCCGGAGTCAACGCCAGCAAGAGACGGATCAGAGGCGATTCGGTGGAACAACGCCACAGAGGTCGGAAGGCCACCTACCGACCACGGAGGCCGGCCCGTCCACAGCTGCTCCAGCATCATCAGTACCAGATTTTGCTGCTCTGATGATGATGCTGCAGGAGCAGGCCCGCCGACAGGAGGAACAGGCTCGTCGACAGGAGGAACAAGCCCGCCGACAGGAGGAACAGGCTCGTCGGTTGGAGGAACAGCTCCAGCGGGACAAGGAGGAGCAGGCCCGCCGACAGGAGGAACAGGCTCGTCGGTTGGAGGAACAGCTCCAGCGGGACAAGGAGGAGCAGGCCCGCCGACAGGAGGAGCAGGTCCGCCGACAGGAGGAGCAGGCCCGCCGACAGGAGGAACAGGCTCGTCGGTTGGAGGAACAGCTCCAGCGGGATAAGGAGGAGCAGGCGCGCCGCCAGGAAGAGCAGATGCACCTTATAAAGGACCTTCACGCTACCTTTGGGAAAGACATGAAGGAGGTGAAGGAAAAGGTTGCTCAACATGACAACCGTCTGTCGGAAGCCGAAACCCGAATCGACCAAGTGAATAATCGGGTTGACAACGTGATGGCTGACGTAAAGGAAACCGTGATGGCTGACGTGAAGAAAACGCTGGATTACCTGAAACAGGGTGATGGAATCGCAGCTCCCGTAGCTACAACACCTTCGCTACGTGGATTCAAAGTGCCACCGTTCGACGGAACTTCTTCCTGGTCGGCCTACAAAATCCAATTCGAGGCTGTCATGAAGGCGAACGGGTGGAATAAAAGTCAGGCCATGACTGCCCTCACCCTGGGCTTGCGCGACCAGGCCTTAACTGTTCTGGAAGCTCTCGGTAAGGAAGTGACTTACGAGCAGCTCCTTGAGGCATTGGAGGCTCGGTATGGCGACGCTCACCTAGAACACGTGTTCCGTGCGCAGCTCAAGGATCGCGTGCAACGCAGCAATGAAAACCTGCAGCAGTGGGCCCTGGAAGTGGAGAAGCTGGTTCGCAAAGCGTACCAGTCCGTACCTGCACTTATTGATGGGAACCTGGTGCAGGCATTCATCGACGGCATCCGCGACCTTGAAGTTAGAGTTGCTGTGAGGCTCGGTCACCACGGAACGCTTAAGGACGCCTTGGCCCATGCATTGGAGGTGGAAGCGGTGCGGCAGGATCATCGTTCCCATCGCGTCAGGGAGATTGCAGCGGCTACAGTTCGCGACCGCAATAAAGGATACAGCCCTAGGTGCTACGGCTGTGGGGAAAGGGGCCACCTTCGATCCAGTTGCCCGAAGCGAACTGCAGAAAGAGAAGACGGCCGATCTCCAGAGGGCAGTGCGGTTAACAGCACCGCCCAACACCAGCAGCAGGGAAACGAGTAATAGCCAGGACTGCGGGGCGGGTGCTGGCTGATGTTCAAGGAGCCCCAAGGATTTCGATCACACAAACCCATGATGGGAATAGCCTAATCATCAAGGGCGAGGTCAACGGAACGCCGTGTAAGCTGACCATAGATACTGGAGCCTCTCGTACGGTCGTCAGTTCCCAACTTATAAGTCGGTTCCTTGGGGACTCCGCACACAACCGAGAACACATTAATTTGGTGACAGCCACCGGTCAGCGCATACCCGTCCGTGGAGAGAAGAAGGTGGAGTTGAAGCTAGGCAACAGAATCTACCTGCATAATGTCATTGTGGCTGATATAATGGACGATTGCATCCTGGGCCTTGACTTTATGAGGAAGAATTGTTGTGAGATTGACGTCAAGCAAGGTGTTTTGAAATGTGGACAAGAGGAACTTTTCGTGGAAGGGGCGTTACCAGGAAATGTGTACAGCCTTAAGAAGATTGTTCTTCCGCCGAGATCGGAAACGATTGTGCCGGTTAGTCTTCCTCGGAATCCTGGTCAAACTCATCGTTGTGTACTCGTGGAAAGGGTAGACAATGACCTTCCATGGAAAGTGGCACGAACTTTGGTCAGAGCCACCGACATCTCAGGGGTACGTGTGCTGAACCTTTGTGATCAGGAACACATTATAGAAAAAGGCACACTAGTTGGTACTTGCGAGGAAGTGGATTGGTTGCGTCGATGCCAATATCTATCGACTGGGACCCTCAGCAAGGACGCACCAACGAGAGTGACCACCCTTTTAGAAGACTGCCGCAGCGCTCTGTCCCAAAGTGAAATGGTCAAAGCAAAGAAGATGTTACTCAAGTACGCCGATGTTTTCTCGTCAAACGATGCTGATATCGGGAGGACTGGCTTAGTTCAACACAAAATCAACACAGGAGAAGAATTGCCTATCCGTCAGCGGCCAAGGAGATTGCCGGTAGCACGTGAGAAGGAAGTGGAAACCATGATTGAGGGAATGGTGAAGGATGGTGTGATTGAACCTTCATCTAGTCCATGGTGTTCACCTGTAGTGCTGGTAAGAAAGAAGGACGGCAGCATGCGGTTTTGTGTTGACTATCGTCGTCTGAACGACGTTACGAAGAAGGACAGCTATCCTTTGCCGAGAATCGATGACACGCTGGACATGCTTACTGGCGTAAAGTGGTTTAGTACGCTGGACCTGAAAAGTGGCTACTGGCAAGTTGAAATTGATCCCAAGGACAAGGAAAAAACTGCATTCTCAACAGGAAAGGGTCTGTGGCAATTTAAGGTTATGCCGTTTGGATTGTGCAATGCTCCGGCAACGTTTGAAAGGTTGATGGAACTTGTACTCACCGGGCTAATTGGCGATGCCTGCCTGGTCTACTTGGATGACATCATCATCGTAGGCCGCACGTTTGAAGAACATCTTCAAAACCTGGAACGCGTGCTCATGAAGATACAGAGTGCCAACCTCAAGTTAAGCCCGAAGAAGTGTTCACTATTCAAACGACAAGTTAGCTTTTTGGGATATGTCGTGTCTGAAGAAGGTATCCGCACGGATCCAGAGAAAATTGCAGCTGTCAAGGATTGGCCAGTTCCAAAAGACAAGACGCAGGTCAGAGCATTTTTGGGTTTGTGCTCCTATTATCGCCGATTTGTCAAGAACTTTGCAGATATAGCCAAACCCCTGCATAAGCTCACCGAGGAGAAGCGACATTTCTGCTGGGATAATAGTTGCGACATCGCATTCCAGGAGCTAAAGGAACGTCTGTGCAAAACACCTATTTTGGGTTACCCTGATGCGGGCAAGGAATTTATAGTTGACACAGACGCAAGTGACATAGGACTTGGCGGTGTGTTGTCCCAACGGAATGGTGATCAAGAGGTTGTGATAGCGTACTTCAGCAAGTCGTTGTCAAAACCGGAAAGGAACTACTGTGTTACGAGACGGGAACTGCTTGCGGTGGTAAAGTCATTGCAGTATTTTAGCAAATATCTTCTGGGTCGGAAATTCCACTTACGTACTGACCATGCTGCACTGAAATGGCTATTGCAGTTCAAAAATCCAGAAGGTCAAGTTGCGAGATGGATTGAACTACTGCAGGAATACGACTTCGTGGTCGAACATCGCAGCGGAAAATCTCATGGCAATGCAGATGCATTGTCAAGAAGACCTTGTCCTGAAGACTGCAAGCATTGTACTAGACAAGAGAGTAAGGAAGTGGTACCTGTGAGGATGCTCAAGACAGACCTCAACAACGAGTGGAAGGAAAGCCTACAACGTGCACAGCAGGAAGATTCGGACATTAAGCCGATTCTGGAGTGGATGAAGGCCAGAGCTCCTAAGCCCAGGTGGAGTGACGTCTCAGCGATGAGTTCGGTCACAAAAAGCTATTGGGCCCAATGGGACAGCTTGGTGGTTCAGGATGGAGTCCTGTGCCGTAAATGGGAAAATGCTCGGGGAGACAGCTGTCATTTGCAAATGGTTGTCCCTAAAGCTCAAGTACCGGATGTTCTACAGCTGTACCATAATGGTTGTTCAGGAGGTCATCTGGGAGTAAAACGGACTCTACTGAAGATACGAGAACGGTTTTACTGGGTCCACTGTCGGGACGATGTCGAGGATTGGTGTCGCAAATGTACAAGTTGTGCAGCTGTAAAGGGACCCCAGACTCGTAGTAGGGGTGCATTGAAATTGTACAATGTTGGTGCACCATGGGAGAGGATAGCCCTTGACGTTGCGGGGCCGTTTCCGGAAAGTGAAAGTGGTAACAAGTATTTCATGGTTGTGATGGATTATTTCACTAAGTGGCCGGAAGTCTTCGCCATTCCAAATCAAGAAGCTTCGACAGTTGCGGATAAATTAGTTCATGAAGTCTTCTGTCGTTTTGGAGTACCTTTGGAGATTCACAGTGATCAAGGAAGGAATTTTGAGTCACAAATATTCCAGGAAACTTGTCGAGTTATGGGTACTCATAAAACAAGAACGACTTCTTACCACCCACAATCGGATGGAATGGTGGAACGATTTAACCAGACACTGGAGAGGTATCTAGCAAAAGTTGTGGAAAATCGGCAACGAGATTGGGACAAGCACATACAACCGTTTTTGTTGTCATATCGAAGCGCTGTCCACGAAAGTACATCGGTGACGCCAGCTTTCGCAAACTTCGGAAGAGAACTACGGCTGCCTGCAGACCTGATCACCGGAATACCACCTGATGCCCCACGCAGTGTAACTGATTATGCAAATGATTTGCGGAACAAGATGAATGACATTTATGAGCACGTCCGACAATCGGGCCAGCAAATGTCTGAAAGGATGAAAACCCGTTATGACCGCAAAATGAATAATAAAGGGTTCGACGAAGGTTCACTAGTGTGGTTGCACAATCCAGTCCGCAGCAAAGGGAAATCTCCTAAGCTTCAAGCTAAATGGGACGGACCGTACCGGATTGTGACAAAGATCAATGATGTAACCTACCGGATACAGAAAGGTGCAAGAGGTACTCCTAAGATCGTCCATGTGGATCGACTAGCGCGTTATTATGGAGCCAATAATGCTCGGGACGAGCATGTCTTAGGAGGGGGCAGTGTTGCGCGCCAAAAATAATGCTTGATACATCGCCATGTATCGCCATTAGTTACCACTAGCGCCATCTTGTATCGGGTAGCAGAACTAGTACCTTGGCCTTGGTACTAGGACATTGACCCTTCCTGTAGGTACTAGTAGTTCCGAGAACTATCGACGTCGAGTCGGTCGGGACCGCTATGTACTCGAACATACTAGATGTTTATCGAGTGGCTCTGTGGGACTATATAAGGCGGGCGCGAGCCGCGAGACATATAGTTTTGAATAAGCTATACATGCGATAACATCGAAAGCGATATTCGAGTGCGACTAAGAGTGATCAGTAAGTGACATTGTGTTTCTAATTAGTGTTTGAATTGTAATTAGTGTTGGTGAGTAAAGTGTCATTTTTTTTGGTTACTAAATCGGCAGTTTTATTTGTAACGAACCCCAAGCTCGTAACATTATTATGAACCAGTATAAACGTTAGAATCAGAAGAGTTTAACGAAATATCACAAGAAAATAAATTGTGTGATAGGTAATAGGTAATACGGGCTGGTGTCCGCAACTCCACGTCAATGCGCGTATTTTGCGTACGTATTTTTTTAAATTGTGTGATAATTAAAATAGTTTCATTTTTCCATACGCGTATAAATGGCGCGTCAAATTCAAGTGGTATAATTATCGGCTATAAGTACGATGACAAATGTTGAAATGCCACTTGAAAAAAAAAATAATAAAAGGGCTAGTCCCCTTGTCGCTACGACATTATGTGCTAGCGACCGTTTTCGGGGGCCCATTATTTTGTGTGCAAGTCAGCCCCTGCCATTTTATCGCTGCCATGTAATTTATATAATACATAGGTCAGGCAGGAGCTTCTTTCCATAGTCGTAAATAACCAGTTCAGTTTAGCCACCCAAACCCATAACCCAATATCTTTGTTTCCATATCCTGCAATAGTCGTACACTAACCGGTGGTTGTCCTTGGGTGCACTTGCATTGTGCGAATACAGATAACCGTCAGTTGGTGCCTCGTTTCATTAAAAACGTTTAAGGGGCCTCTGCGAGTTGGCTTCGGGACCTCGTGCGCCTTCCAAAGGTCCGGGACCCCAGGGCAGGGTCCCGAGAAATGTCAAGAGATGTCAATAAAAGGGAAGTCCCAGAATAACTACGAGCTGTTTTGTACCATGTTTCTATACCTTGTTTGTTTCGTGTATCAAGTCCAAAGAAGACAGCTGCAACAGTCGCGTACGGAGAGCGCGCGTAATGTATAACAACACGCGCAGAGCTTCGCCAGGCCGTCCGCCATTATTACCGTCAGATATTGTTAATAAACTCTGAAAATAATCGAGTTTACGAATATAATAGGCAGCTGATACGAAAGACACATTTTTTAAATATATAATGCAAAGCAAACTAAATATAAAAGATAAAATTATTACTTATAAAAATAAAACTTCAAATTCCTTGCAATGCCTAAGTTATTGTCAGAAATAACAATGAATAATCTAAACAAAATAACAAAAAATAAGTTTATGTTAAATTGGTTTTATCTAAAGGGATAGACAAGAAAAAAGATCTTATATTATTACCTTTATAATTTCCGGTCTATTCAGAAATATTTCTGCATAAAAATCACGGAGAAATACGTCGCGAATAAACCTGCAGCATCTTCTAGTTGATTTCAACAACCTCAGGGCATCCTCTACTAGAAGTAATGTCTTTTTGTCAGATGGGCACAGCTCCACCCAAGGAAAGAGCAGTATTCTTATACTGTCTGTAGTGTTTAAACTAAAAAAATCAGTGAAGACCGTGAATTTGAATTCCTACGAAATGATAATATTTTATACATCATTTTTCCCTCTATTCATCTGTAACAGAGTTAGTTTCCAATACCATCCGATTTAGGGAACATTACTCAGGCAGTAGTGGAGAGCAGTGGTAGCCTAGTGAAAGGCTACTCACAAGTTGCAAGTTCGAACCCAGACAAGCACTTTACTTCATGTAAATTATTTAATCACCTCTGCTCTCAAAACGGTGAAGGAAAACATTGTAAGTAAACAGGCATGTCCTAGAACCAAAAATTTGACGACACATGACATCAACAAACCCGCACTGGGCCCAGGAGGAGCCCTGTGTCACAGCAGTGGGAACATTATAGGCCGCCTATGCTACTGAGTTAGTGGGCTATTTGCATGTCAGATCCAATCATGCAAAGATTGTTTGTTTTGCCTGATAAGCCATTAGCCGCTTTACCATTACCATAATAAATATAAAGGCTGCTTTGACAAATGTGTTAATGCATCCTAGTCCACCTAGAAATAGGTGTGGAAGAGCCTTTCCGCAAAACTCGCATTCATAAATCTTTCAGTTGGCCCTTACCTCCTATATCTATTATTGTCAGAGTCATCATTCGAAATGGATGTAGCTTTGGATGACTGAAAATTAGGCTCTAAGTTATAATGGCCACTGCTTGAGCCCGCATCACTTTCTGAACTGAAATTATAAATTGATTATAATATGAAGCTAATAACAACAAAAATGTATACAAAGCTGTTTTTCAGGTTTTTTTTAGGTTGTACAAACTGGATTTCGGTTTGTTATCACAGTGAAACTTAGCTTATTTATAATATCCACATCCCTATAAGGATTAATCATGTCATCACTGGCAAGGCAAAATTACTTAGTAATTTTGCCTTTCCAGTGACAATGTATTTTGTTTTTATTAGAATGCATCATCATTATTCTCCTGCCCTTATTCCAATTTATTTGGGGTCAACGCAAAATGTCTTTTTGTTTCAAACTTCACTATTAGTCATCATCTCGGTAGTCACCCCATTTCTAACCATATCATCATAGAATATTTCAACACACACTGCTATCATCAATTCCATATACCTTGCGACATCCGGGAGGGTTAGACGTGGAACATCCACATTGACCTCTGATTCAACAGTGTTAATAAATTTCAGGGTCTCTATAACATCATCATATAGTTCTGAAGCATCACTGGCAATACTTTGTCGGATTTTATCCAGTTTGGATAAGATGTTGTCAATCTCAAACTCTCTAGCAATATAAGTACCAGCTTTTGTCTGAAATATTAATCATTCAATAGCAGTTTAATTACGAATGGTTGCTATGTCTTGAGCATTAGGTGGCAAGTTTAGAGACATATGTACCAATACAGTTTTTGGTTTGCAATAGTTACACTTGAGAATGTTTTTTAAAGAGCAGAGTCAGAGGGTCATCTTAGGGGAAGGTATTTACTTAAGAAAAATCATAATAAATAAAATTGTATACCTTGATGGTTGTAAGTAGTAACTCCAACGCCTCTCTTTGCAAGGTTTGCTGCGGTGTTTGGAACCATGCCAGAAGAGCTTCTAACAGTTCTCTCGTACCCGATAACTCATCCTCTAGCTCCCAGCCCAATTTTAACTTAGCTTTCAATAGCATAAGTGAACGCTCACGAATTTCCTTCAACGGATGACCTGAAAAGTAATGCAAATTAAAACTTACCGTAACGTAACTATGCTATAAAAGTCGGTATCTGTTAAATTTCCATTCTTACTTAGTTTTTTGATATACGTGGACAGAATTTCGGTATTGGCCATAATTTTCTTCAGAGAAGAAACCTTGCATTGTTTTGTTTACAACTTTTGAGTAGATTAGATTTGAAAATTGACATTGACAACAAACAACGTTTCTTTCTAACCATAATATAGCCATAGCTGTATTTTATTCTAACCAGTATTATTATGAAAATAAGGTTTAAAGTTGTATTGTATGCTTATTTCATTGACGTAACGGCAATAATACCAACATAATAAACACAGATTTACGTCACAGTAGAGTCACGGTAATAATATATACAGTAGGTCGTCTTCATACAAACGGACGAAACGCGGGCTATACCTACGCGCTTCGGTCTCCGTGTGCGCTCAGGCGGCTCGGAGTCGCGACTGTGCCGCAGTGACGAACGGACGGTGTGTTGTTTTTTATAACAATAACCGCGCGATTTTTCACTAAAAATAAGTTCAAGTACATATTTAATATGAGTAGGCGATATTGTGCTGTTTTTGGTTGCATGAATTCGTCAATAACGCATCCAGAGATAGCTTTTTTTACATTACCTGGAAACTCTGAAAGGTAAGACTATTTTATTTACTAGTGGGTAGGTACATAATGTGTGTCTTTTTAATGGATAAGTATTTCCTATTACCTCCGGAAAAAAAGATGTCTGGATTAATAAATAAAGTGATTAAAGTAAAGGAAAGTGATAGACACGAGTGAAATGGGTAGTTATAGGCGGTTCATGAATCATTATACGGTAGGTACGCTTGTGTTAAAACCTCGGGGCATGTGTGTTTTGTTAGTTTGTATAATTCAAAGTAAAGACGTGGTTTTTATTATTAATAATAGTTGTTTATTGTACTGTGTGTATGAATAATACTAGAAAAAAATTGGTTGTCTGTAAAGTCGATTTACGGACGATAGTTTAACGTGACAACATCATAACAAAACATTAATGAAATGATTGCATACTTTTATGAATAAAATTAATTATTTTTATTGAATAACTGTTACTGTAATAAGAATAACTGTTTCATGAAATCATCATTCTTTGGACTTACATGGTCTTAGAGAGTTGTGTTGATGACTTTAATGATTATAATTCTGTAATAGTACATTACGATATTAGTGCGTTAAGATGTTATAACCAATACGCACGTATATCGTACGACGTTTTTTAACACATTTGCGAGGAAACAGAAAAAAAAAACATTTCACAATACAAGTACAAAGAAAAGAAAATTTGAGAAAAATGGCGCGAGGATTATTTTCTGCCGTGGCTGCGTGAAAATGTTGGCAAAGACACTAGAGCATGCAGCCAAGTTTTTAAATTACCGAATAAACTGTTTTTTTTTTAATTTTAAATAAAATCAATCTGTGAATGCACACTTGCTTTCCCGCCATTTTAACAGCGCGCTAGCGCTGCCTACTGACTGGCGCCGCGCGGCGATTAGTTCGAAATTTGAATAGCAACAGCGCGCTGCTCACTAGCTGGAGTCGTGCGGCGGCGATCAAAACAACACGCATTTTTATTAAACACTTCCTATTCAATTCACAAAGTATTTTATTTGTTTATATAAAAAGAAGTAGGTATATTTATTTATTTATTTTATTATTTATGTACACACAGTAAAATACAATAACAAAACTAAATGGAAACACAAAGTAGGCAAATGTAATTAAAATACTGGAGGCGGGCAGCCCTATCGCATGTTTACGTACCGCGCGGCTGTAGGCATTTACATCAAGGTTACGGCCGAGATACAATACTGTATGTCTTTATACTGTGGTAGAGTCGTTCTTGCTCCACTCTAAAGGTGCGGTTGTTTTTCCATGAGCCGGCCGGCACCATACAAACATAAGAACGAGACAGTGATATGTGTTTACTTTGTCATACGTATGAATTTAGAAAGAGAGTGTCCGACCACAGTTGTCTTCACTTAAGGGGGAAGCGCTAAGGTAGCCCGCGAAATTCAAATTTTCTTACGTTTTTTGCAATTTGCTGGTCAGTATTAAGTTGTATGTTAATTAATATATGAATCGTGGCCGTAACAAATATGTGTTTACAGAATTATAATCATTAAAGTCATCAACACAACTCTCTAAGACCACGTAAGTCCAAAGAATGATGATTTCATGAAACAGTTATTCTTTGGACTTACGTGGTCTTAGAAAGTTGTGTTGATGACTTTAATGATTATAATTATGTAAACACATATTTCTTACGGCCGCGAATCATATTTACTCTACTAGTTATGCTACCCGATACTAGATGGCGCTAGTGGTAACTAATGTCACCAATAATAATGTCATTATTTGTAATTTTATTTGAATTATTTGTAATGTCATTATTTTTCATGTCCTCTTTTTATTAAGTACCAAGTAATTTTTTTTTTGTTTTTTCCGCAAGCGTGGGAGCTCTGACAAAAATAAATGTTCACGTTATACATACATACACTACATGGCACATGCACAACAGTGATGCTTGATGCATTCTTATAGATTGTAGCATTGACTTATATATTACTAGCGTATTGTAGTATAGGTATACTTCAATATGTGTAATCAACATGTTTTATGGTCTACATGTCTACCAAGAAGCTTATAGATCTACGAGTATTTGCTTCTTGATGTCTACACAGTCCACAAGATAATTCAAAATGCAGTACATATGACCGTTATTCGGTAGGAGTCGCTCGCGTATGCTTCGTCCCGAAACTACATAGTGCCCACGTTGTCTAATATACCTATGTATTGTGATAGGTCCAGTCATTCAGGCCGCCTTTTGGTTCGCTGTGAGTGACATGGGGTAGTCTCCGGGGGTAGGACAACTTTTTCTTGGCAATGTAGGTTCCACAGGTTCCTGGTACTGTCTTAACCCACTGACTATGCTGCGCTGGTTCTGACAATACTACCTATCTCAGTAGTTTTCAGTTAGTGGCATACGAGATGAAATAGTAAACATAGCAATACCTAATATTCTGCTTACTGTGCTGCGGCTGTGATAAGTAACCAGGCAGCACTGCTGCCTGGCTACTTATCACTTGTGTAAGACGGCCGACTGGCATTAGACTTATTTTCTGTTCTGTCGATTTAACATGTTAACATGTATGTAATTTTCCTTGTTTTTGTTTATGATACGGTACATCTCTCGTTGGAGAGTAGTGTATTCCTTGCGGTCACTGACCTGTATTATACAACTTGTATGATAGAGGTCAGTGCTTACGGTACATTCAGGGCTGCCAGATGTACGATTTTAATCGTACTCCTACTACATTACGATCTTTTCATTTCAAAACCTTGGCATACGATTTTTTTGTAGTTGGCGTACGATCACACCTTTTTTGCACCTGGCAGCCCTGGGTACATTTGACAGTTTTGTTTCTGTTTGCTGCTGTGTGACAAGCCCGATAAGCTGATACAAAAAAACAGATTGTTAGCTTTTTTCTTCTAAATCTTTAAAATATTAGACAGTTTTCCGTAAATTTGCTAACTGCATATTTCGACACGTCACAGATTCTCAAAGAAATATTTCCTGAATGTATAATTTAAACTCTATGAAACTGAGATAACCAAAAATAAACGTCTCCAACTCACTACAGTAAGTTAATCATATCAGAACATTCTGTGTGAAATTTATAAACAGATAATAGCTTTTCATAATGACATTATTTTGTACCTAAAGAAAATAAATAAAATATATTTTGTACCTCGACAGTTTTTGAATGAATGAACGTTTTATGACGTGTCTAGCTAGCGGGCCCCTTAGGATTATTTTTATTGTTATTATGCTTTCAGATCGTCGGAAATCGGATATTTGGAATTGTAAGGTACATAATAGTATCAAGCTCCTAATACTATTGTATGATATAAAGAAGTAATATTTATAAAAGGGCCCGCTGGCTGGACGTTTGTTTAAACAACGAATATCTTTTGAAGTATAGCTCACAGAAAGACTAAATTTTGGATTTGTAAGGTACAAAATAGTATCAAGCTCTGAGCACTATTCAGCGATCTGAAAGTTTAATAACAATAATCCTAAGGAGCCTGCTAGCTAGACACTTCATAAAAACGTCATTCACTCAAAAACTGTTGAGGTACAAAATATATCTTATTTATTTTTTTAGGTACCTATTTATAAATCTCGTTAGGGCCTGCCAGATAGGCTCACACGAAAATTCTGTTCACTAGATCAGCAATTACTACTTGCCACTATATACCAGCTTGGATCTCGCATCCTAAGCTGATAATTAAGCCTAGAATTACTTGAGTTCTAATACTTGATTCCCAGGCCTTTTGTCTAGTCCAGATCATTATATTGAAATGCAATAGCTTCCAATAAGTAAGAATCCTTACTAATTTTAAGCTATTACTATAATAGACACACAGACTATATTGGTTCATTACCAACCATCAATTCGGAAATTTTGAGACTATGCGAAGAGAATTTTTCTTTACCACACTCAAGTAGAATTCTGTCGTATTCTGCCTTAGTGATTTGATTACTTATAAAATAATAGATCCAACTCACAACTTTTTTCCTTTAAGAGCAGGCAGAATCTATAGAATGCGTTGTTACATTCCTCACATTATGATACTGTTGTAATATGGTGAATAGCCGTAATTACTTCAGTGTACCTACTTTAAAACTCTGTCACTGGACTTCACTTGATTTAATTATTGCTTGAGATAATTTGTTAAATAATATATACATAGCTTCTAATAATTAGAATTACTTAAATAGGTTTTTTTTTTATTTGATTTCTCTTTCATTTTTGCAAAAAACAAAATTATAATATGCAATCCCTAAGTAGAAAAGCCTTAAATTCATAATTAGGGCTATTCTTTTTACAATATTGTAAGTAAATAACGCCTTTTCAAGCTAAAATAGAAGCTTTTTTTTTAAGTTATTATTTTAAATAGTAAGGCCATAATTGACAAAAAAAATCCCTTTAGACAATAGGGAAGTATTTTCATAAGACTAAAATGACATTAAATAATATGTTGAGACAAATTTTTTAGGATACATAAAGTAAATTCTAAAATGTCCTGTGCTGTTATAGTTGTTACGGCTTTTCATCTTTGTAGTAAATCATTGCAGGGTGTCAAAAAAGATGAAAAGCCGCAAGCCATATAAGCTTTTGATCATAGGATATCCAAATCACGATTGATAAATGTGATAATATAAACAAGCCTAAAACGAAAGTTACAGTTTTCAAGTATGCAAACTGGCTTTACTGATAAGAAAGGGCTTAATGTGGAAACTACCTTTTCATTTTAGAGAGCAATGTTTTCGAAGTTATGCTTTTTAACTACCTATTTGTAAATTTGGTTAGAAACAAATTACAGCTTTATCACCTACTTAGATATGTAGACAATTTCTTGGCAAGTCCAAACCTATATTTAAGTCATTATTGATAAAAAAAGTTAGTTATGGCTTTTCACTTTATGACGGCAGGATAACTTGCAATATTATTAAAGCTTACTTTACTTTACTTTCAGATGACAGATATTAAGGCTTTACTAAAAGATGCAAGAAAACTAATAGATGACAAAAAATTCATCGAAGCCCAAGAATGTTGCAAAAATATTTTACGGAAAGACAAGCAAAACTACTTTGGTCTTGTCTTGTTAGGAAAATCTCTTCAAGATTCTGATCAGGCACCACTAGCGTACCAAAAAGCTATAGCAACTAAACCAGACCATGCACTTGCCTGGCACGGTCTTGCCAATTACTATGAAAGAAAGGAAGATAAGTCTAATAAAATCAAATTAATTACAATTTATAGTGAAATGCTAAATCTACAAATGGAAGAAGAAAAGGCCATTGAAATTATATCAAAACTTGGCCAGCTGGGTTGTGCGTTAAAAAGCAAGGAATCCTTGAACTGTCTCGCTAATTATTTGGCCAAGGAAGATCTTAGAAATACTTTATTTCAAACAGCTGAAAAACAATTCCTGGAACTCCTGAAGGATGATATTCCATGCAATCAAGAAACTGTACCAGTTATCTTAAATGTTTTGTGTAAAATCTACAGTGAGGATCCTAGAGATTCTCTTGAAATACTGCAATGCAAAGTTATCATTCAGAAACCTCACTTTGCATCTGCTGTGGAAGAAATTATTCATCTTAATTTCTTCCCCTCAAATGTGCTAGTCAGGGACTGGCTCTGCAAACAGTTATGTATGAAATATGTGGAGAAAATGTCATTTTGTGAATTTAATATTGAACAACACATAGATACTATCAGTGAAGGCATTATGAACTCTAAATATCCAAGCCTTTTAAGAAGCATGATATGCTATGATAAAGGATTATATCTAGAAGCCTACAAACAGTGTGTTCCATTAGTTAACTATCATGAAGCAGACGTTACTGAAGCAACATTTGTTATTAAATGTACAATTATGTTGAAAAAGTGGTCTGTCACACAAAAGCTTGCAACAAACTTTATGACCAAAGTAAAAGATCAACAATTTGCAGGGATTCTCAAAAGGTTTTTGTTTTTGTCCCTGACAAAACAACAGAAGTGGAAGCAAGCAATAAACTGTGCAAAAGACATAGCTATTGATTCAATGGAACCATTTGAGCTGGCCAGTCTTGCTGAGTGTTATATGGAAGCTGATGAACCTTCTGACCACATCATGAAGCATTTAGAAATAACTGAGTACTATAAGCAGCTGCAAGCTCTATTGCTTCAGAAGCAAGGCAAATATGATGAAGTGGTTAATTTACTAGAAGGTTCAAATAGTCCCCTTGATGTGTTCTACTTGGGGAAAGCATATTGGGAACTGAAACAATATGATAAATGTTATATACATCTTCTAAAAGCAGCTAAACTCAATCCTGATCATGCTGATACATTTTTGTATTTAGGTCACTTTTATAATCACCATAAATCCGATTTGGAGAAGGCTAAGAAATGTTATGAAAAAGCTCATAGTCTGAACACTATCAACACCGATATTGCTAATGCTCTCAGTGAAATCTACATCAAATTACAACAGAAAGATGCTGATTTTGAATTATTAAATGAATTAATAAAAAATATTTCAACCATTGAACCATGGATTAATTTCAGGTTAGGCCTGCATTATTTAAATAAGAGAGAATGGGAAAATGCCATTCTGAATTTCAGGAATGTTATCAAGATGAACCACAATGATACAACAGCTTTTGAGTGTCTAGCAGATGCATATTACTCAAGAGGGTCATACACCTCTGCATTGAGAGCTTACAACAGAGTAATGACTTTAGATCCAAGCAAATCTGCACACTGCCTCACAAGGATTGGCCACATTTATTCACTGTTAACACAATATGAAGAAGCTATAGCAACATTTGAAAAAGTATTTATTATTGAACCCTACTCATTCTTGGCCCTCAAAGGAATTGCTGAAACTTGGATGAGAGTTGCTAAGAAAAAAGTTGAAGCTAAAATATATGGTAGTGCTAGAGATTGTGCTCAGTATGCAATAGACTACATCACAAAAGCATTATCCAAGCAAAATCAATATTTGTGTTTTTGGAAACTATTAGCAGACAACTTGATGTTTATAACTAAATTTCCGGATAAATATGCATATGTCTTTATGCCCCAGTTGTCAAAGGAAGGTGATAATGATTTGGAAATATCAAAGAAAAATAAACTAGAGATATTTCCTCAAGCCATTGCTTGCTACTCGCATATCGCCAAACAGAAACAGCAAGTGTCGTCATATGATTTAGCATTGGCCTACTTAAGCTTTTATCATGAAACCAAAAAGGTTGTTAACTGCCACATATCTTTCAACTTAATTCTAAATTGTATAAAAGAGAGGCCTACTGTTTGGCGTAACTGGAATTTGCTTGGAAAAATATGTTTAGCCATCAAAAAGTATGAAATTGCCCAGCATTGCTTCATCAAAGCTCTCTTGGTTACTCGAAAATGGTCTGTTGCGAAAATATGGTGTAATTTAGGAACACTTTATTTAAAACTGAAACTTTATAAATTATCCAACTACTGCTTCTCACGAGGACAATCAGCATTACCATCCCACCCACAAAGCTGGATTGGCCAAGGATTAATTGCTGAAGCAATTCGTGAAGAAGAAGCTATGGATCTATTCAGACATGCGTCTCGCTTGGGGTATCACCCAGAGAGTGCACTTGGGTATGCAGATTGGGTGTGTAGAACTTTGAAGAATAATAAATACAAAAATAATTCAGAATCAAAATATGAAATAGAGGGTCTTTATGCTGTACCATATGCGATAGACTTGGTTGAATGGTACTGTAACTTTGTATCTTCAAATGCATGTGCTTATAACATAATGGGGATCTTACAAGAAAGGTATGGCCTGCTACGATCTGCCATACAATCTTATGAAAAAGCATTCAAATATGCAGAAGAGGATAATAAGAACAAAACACTTTTGAATATTGGAAGAATTCTAGTAAGGATGGAAAAATATGATGAAGCAATAAAGATATTCAAAGCAATCACTGAAGCTAGCTTCGACTCTACTACTGGTTTAGCCTTAGCACTTTATAAGAAAGGCCTGTATGA
Source organism: Luperina testacea (assembly GCA_927399505.1). Taxonomy (NCBI): domain Eukaryota; kingdom Metazoa; phylum Arthropoda; class Insecta; order Lepidoptera; family Noctuidae; genus Luperina; species Luperina testacea. The sequence goes on from OV656758.1 coordinate 13,553,582, forward strand.
AGAATCCTACTCTGTATATGACACTGCACTTCACTGGTTGAGTAATGAAGAAGCTGAAAAAGCAGATCTGTTAGTAGCTATGGCAGGTATTGTGTACATGTACAAGGGTGCAGATGATGCCAAAACACTTCTGTTCCATAGCATCCAAATATCACAGAAAAAGCCAACAGCACATAGTTTATTTGCAATATGTTCTTTAGGCTTAATTCATTCTGATCAAAGTTTATCAAAGCTAGCTTTAGGCGAACTAAGAAAGTATGAGAGAGACAGTGAATATGGATTTGATATAGGATTCTTGAAATCATACCTTTCTGTGTGTGAAGACAACATGGATCAGGCTATAAAGCTGTTGAGTGACTGTCTTCATGATCACCCTAGCAATGCCCTTTTATGGTTTTGTATGGCTCAGTATTGCCTTAGAGCTACTAATACGAAGGCAAAAGTTGCAAGCTGTTGTGCACAGAAAGCCTTATGTTCAGCTCACTATGGAGAATATGATTGTGACTTCGGAAAAATTCTAGCTTCTGCCAGTATTGCTGAACACTTGGCGGGCGATCGTATCAAATCCTTGTTATTAGCTAAACAGGGCCTCCATATGTACCCAAATCAACCTGAAATTTGGGCAGCACTATTGTTTTCACTTCTGTCACACAAAGTATGGATGGAAAACAAGACCTGGCTTCTGGGTGCGTCAGGACACATGCGCAAACATTTAAGTATATCTCGACCTCTCGGAAGATGGGTTATACTTATGGAGAAGAAACTCGGCAAATAATATAATCAGTGAAGTTTTTCTAAATATTGTTAAGGTATATTATTATCCCTATTATCACTTGTAGCTATACTTAATATTTTAACATCAATATTATTAATACTGTTTAACTTATTGCGCATAAATATAGCCACATATTTTTCTTTCATATCCATTTATTATGTAGTACATGTAACAAAATAAAGTGATTATGTTATTCAACAAGTATTTACATTTCAAGCTTTATCAGAAATTCTTCTGAATACGGCAACATATTTATCACCATTATTTCTGGTAACTTTTTTGCCTTCTTCTGTGCTTTCATATAATTTATCCACTATTGGATCTGATTTCTGAAAAAAAAAATTGATATTATTATTTAAATGCGGTTTAATGTCATCATGATAACATCGAATGTCCCATGTCCCTGTGTTGCGCGTTAATGTGTGCTGCTTGCTACAAATTGAATGATATTTGGACATTACACAGTTTTCAACAAGATTATTAACATGCACTCAAGTTTATAACTACTATAGGTATTCTATTTCACGAAGTCTGACTATGTTTGTAGTCGTGCATGCACATGCACATTGTTTTACTGTGCGTAAGCTCAGTAACGCTCAGTCGTGACCACGACGCGGTCCAGATCACTAGTGCTTATTGTTTTCACGTCAGATTTTTTCACCGAATTACCGACAACATAGAAAATAAACGAAAACTTTCATAGTGAGATAAGATGAATGTAGTTCAACAGACATTTAGAATTTTTGTTTTTTTTTATTACTTTCTTAGAATATGTACTAGGCTTTTGGCATTTTCTTTCTATATTATTTTATTAAAAATTAGATTTGTTACAGGGTCGAAGCATGAGAGCTAGCATTCATTATTTTTAAGAACGAATATGAATTTACCGTATCACATACAGAGCCTAACTGTGATTTGAATCATTTAAGAAATATTTCGCAGCGCACAGCGCAGCAACACAACATGTGCAACGGGTATTATATATTGCATCAAAGAATATTCAAGAAAATCTCTTTAACACTGAAAAGCTGATAAGTGAAAGCTTGAACCTATTATCATTGGCAGCAAAACATGGCATAAACCATGTGAAATGCCAAAAAAAATATTTAAAATATTTGGAGCTAGATTTAATAATTAATTTGAAAGATGATTCCATCCTAACGGCGCGGCGGTGCTCAGACCTAACAAGCAATTCTCGTAATTTTAAGATAATAAAAGATGATTTTGTCGTCAGCATCATAACTTTTCTCTTTGTAATAATATATTTTAAACAATTATTTTCGTTCTTCAAATGAAAATAATTAAATCCACGTTAGGTTTTTATTGCTAATGCTACCTAGGTTCACACACACAAATATGCATATCAGGACACATCACTACTACAACCAAGGCTGCGCGGACTTCGGAAGATAGATCATCTGTACTATAGACTCATGGGACTTGGAAAGGATCTCTAGAGTGCACTTTGAAACCGGGCCTTTGCCTCCAGGAGTTTTACAAAATATGGAAAATAGGTAAATGTACTTACCAATTCATCATCTGGAATTCTTTCAAACAATGGGTGTTCTTCAAAATGGAATACCATCCATTCATTCAAATCCTTTACATCTGTTATAGTATAAACAATGCCCTGAAATTGAATGGAATGTTAATTTAATCTATATTAAAGTGACATTCTACACCAACTTCAATGTTATAATACTCATGATATTTACCTGTTCAGCAAGAAGATAAGCATATTCGGCTAACAACCACTTATTAATAATCCTCCATTTATGTTTTGCCTTCTTGAAATGCGGATCTGGATACAGAAAGAACATTTTTTTGAGCTGAAATAAAGTATGTATATAAGTGTGGAAACCAAACCTAACATAGAGGACATAGAAGTATGTATATAGAAGCTTTATGTAGAAAGATGAATAAAATAAATTGTGAGCTATAGGAGGTCCTTACCTGTCCTTTATGGAAGAAATTAGGCAAGTATTTCATAGCATTAGTTCGCAACACAGCAACATTTTGATATTGATCTGAGTGTTGAGCTCTCAATGCTTGAATTCTATCATTGACATAATCAGACACCTTTACACGTATCTCCAATCCTAACATAAAGTTTTCAGGATACATTGGTGATAGAGTAACTGCAATTAAACATAAATGAGAATTTTGTTACATTATCAGTGAGCTACGTTTCCTATATTAATTCAGTAAGAAACACACTGAGTCGTAAGTTGTTATTATACAAACCTAAAAGACCTCCATAACCGCAGCCGACATCCAAAAATTCGACTTGTTTTTTGTCCTTTTCATCTTTGTTTATGATAGGGTACAAAACAGACCAGTCGTAATCATCCGGATGAATAGGGCTGTAATGATCATTCAATTTTAATTAAACTCTGAATATTTCTTTGCTCGCCCATCAACTTTTATATACAACTTAACTTATGAACTTACTAATCAAAACAATGATCGGCGATTGGGTTGGAATGTGCACGCTGCCTGTAATACTTTTTCTGTGGCAGCGACATTACAAGATTTACAAGTGAAAAACTAAGATGTGAATGAAATTATTTTTTCATTTAGTCTTTGGGTTAATTTATTTTAATTCAGTAAAAAATTTTTCCATTTTACTTCGTAACCTAACTATACACAATCACACGTGTCACTGACAATACATGACAGTTGGCTTGACACTGACAACAGTGACAAGTGACAACAGCTATCCATATCCAGTGTCATAAACACAGGCATGAGAAAAAACAGGAGTAACAAAACCGAGCCTTTTAACCTGTGAGTGGAATGGTGTTCCAACTAAAGTAACTAAACACTAGGTTAAATGCTCTAAGAGTCTGTAAGGTGCAGCGCAGACGACAGACTATCCGTGACGCACTTTTTAGTCTATAGTCTGTGAAAATAGAATTTTATTCAATTCTATGCAGTAACGCACACGACGCGCAAAAAGTCCGGCGCACAAAAAATCCGTGTAATTCGGGCAGACCGCACCGCGCCGCGCCGCGCCGCGCCGCTCGGCACAAAAAGTGTGTGAAAAAAATAAAAAGTGTGTGAAAAAAATTGAACGTTTGCTTCAACGCGCGCTAACGCAGACGAGCGCACACTTTAGTCGGCAATCTGCATTTGCTAGGGGTAGACGTAACGCACGCGATCTATTATCATGGCGCCAGAGGTCGATGTGACGATGTGTTTCCGGATGTTGTTTCAGAATTTAATGTTTAGTAAGGAACTGTCCCTTCAGTAATATTTCCGAAAGTATAGGATGTACCCAAAATTCTCTATCTCTTCTTCTTTTTCTGTATTTCATGTACGAAATAATACTTCGCGATCTCTGCACGATTTCCATAGCGTCTACGTCCCTACTGCTCTGCCGACAGAATGATCGAAGATGTGCGTCGTGTGCGTTGAGTCTGTGAAAAATTCGCGACCGACTTTTTACGCGCCATGCAGACTTTTTGTGCGCCGCAGACTCGATCGCTCAAAAAGTGTGCCGTCTGCGCTGCACCCAAAAGAGAGTCCCAATTTTCGAAGAAAGTCTCAGACTGAGATTATCGATACCTACGTAATTTTTTAGTAGCAGTACTCTAAAAGAAATTGTAATGTCAAAAATTCAAAAAAAAAAAAACATGCGCGCACTGCAACAATTTGTATTGTTTGACTAACAAAGAATGAGTAATTTAATTTCTGATGTGTTTGAATAGCAAATCATTGTTATTAACAACGTATTCAGTGCTACAGCATAATGTAAATGTAGTGGCTATTGTTCGCCACCATCTCATCGAATATTGATCACACAAGTAAGTGATGATTCTTTTTTTAGTCAATATTTCCTTTATTTTTAACCATTTTCATGAATTTTATATGGACTAGGTTAATTTCAAAGCGGTTTCCTTTAAAGCTATCAACATGAACGATTTTATATTTATGTGTCACAGCTTCACTTAGTTTTCTAGATTTCTGCCATTCTGTTTGTATTTTGGATTGCCTATAGTTACAATAGACCTAATTTAGACTTATGAATATTATGACGAAGAAATAGGAATGGAAGGCAAGCGTTGACTTAATATATATTATTGAAATTTAGGTTGATTTCATGCAGAAAAAACATATTAACATGTAGCTGAAAATATTGTTAAAATTGTTTTTCTTTTGGCCGAATTCTTTCTGTATATCCATTAATTGATAATAACATATAAATATGTAAATTATTTAATTAAAAAATATTTTTCAATAACCATGCTCAGTATGTAAAACTTTTATTACTTACTTAATTTTTTATGTGTTGGATAATTATTTTTTTGTGGGATAATCTCAGCAAACACACATTTAAAGCAATAATTATTGGGGACAACTATTATGGGTACCTATGTATTATTTCAATCATATAAATCAGTGGGAGATGTAGAATTCAATTCATGCTTTGAAATAATCCTTATTATGTCTATTATCCCCTCGTCTGTAAGACATGCTTGTTAAGTTCGGTAACAATAGAAAAAGTAATTGTGTCTCATTAGAGACGATGAGCTCTTATAATAAAAATAAGTTGTGTGTAATTCAAAATTAAATAAATACTCAAGGCATTTTCTATAGAATTTGCTGAATCATATTCTAATTTAACTATGAAAGTGCTACAGTAGCCCTATTTGGTTCGAAGCATAGGAATGAAAACACCAATTGCTTAAATAAACTACAAGATGATTGTGTTGAAATGGCATTTTCTTTCAACTTGAATTTTTTTTTTTTGCAACTAAGTATAACATGATTATTTATTGTTGTCTACTGGAGTGATAAATGTTTCATATTATGCATATTCTTATAAGTACATATAATAATCCTTAAACAATATGTTAATACATAATTCATATTCTGTGATAACTCACATATTAAGACTTAGCGAAGATTTAATTTAGTTATCAAAATAATTTTTGTTCTCCAAATGTATTTTGACCTTCGACACTTATCTTTTAAAATGTTTTGCAATCTTTCAAAACCTTGTTTACTCACTTTAAGAGGTAACACTATGATGCTTACCTTAACAGACTCGTCCTGAAACCTTAACAAAAATGTAAAATATGAGGAAAAAATTTGCAAACTTTAAGATTCAAGAGTCTCGGCGGCGCCGTTGTTTTGACGTCGTCGCTGCGTTGTCACCCACGTGCACCCGCCGCCGCCGGCCATCGCGCCGCAGTCTGACTTTGGCGTCGTCCGTGCCACACGTTACTTGCATCGACGCATGCGCCCCCATCTTACAGTTCGCGAAATATTATGAATGCTAAAACATAATATTTATTTTATGCTTAAACACCACTTTGGTGAAATAGTTTGTTACTCTCATTGGTGATGTGTGACCGGCTCTAAAATGAAGAAGGAAGATTCACAGTGTGGTCCTAGCAAAGGTATTCGCGGGTCGAGGTCGGCTCGGTTGCTCACGGATAGTATATCATCTGACGAGGGTCCGGAGACGGAATGTCTGCTGACGGCCCAGCTACAGGCGGTAGTGGTGAATCCGGTGACGAGGCGGCGGGAGTCACTGACGGCGCCGCCCTCGCCGACGGAGTCCCGCAAGAAGAGAGACAGCAACCGCCAGCACAACTACAGGAACCACTTGCACCACCTGATCCACTGGAGAGATATCTGGAGCGGAGAACCTCACAAAGGGCACGAGGTATAGAAGTTAATGCTCTATACAATAATAAACCTTTACCGGCAGTAATAACCACTTCTGAAATAGCGCATGTCTACTACTTGTTGTTGTCGTTTGTTGTTGTTTTGTGCAATGAATCGTCGCACCGTGCAAGAGTCTTGCCATTGTTTCGTACCTTGTTGTACACCTATGTATACCTAATTCCTCTTTATACGCATTTTCTCTTTCTTACAAAATACCACGACGTCATTTCATGAGATACAGTTTCGATTGACCCTAGTTTTAGGGGTCAATCGAAACTGTATCTCATGAAATGACGTCGTGTTATTTTAGAGAAACGATGTCATTTCATGTGATACAGTTTCGATCGATCCCTAAAACTAATAGAGAAAAATAACCACCGCGCTTTTATTGTAAAACTAGCTTCCGCCCGCGGCTTCGCCCGCGAGGTATGACGATAAAAACTATCCTATGTCCTTCCCCGGGATGTAACCTATCTCTCTGCCAAATTTTATAGAAATCTGTTCAGTGGTTTAGGCGTGAAAAGGTAACATACAGACAGACAGAGTTACTTTCGAATTTATAATATTAGTATGGATTACATTTTCTACTCTTAATTTTATTTTTATGGATTGTGTAAACCTGTATCTTGTAGGTATACGTTTAACTTAGAATCAGGTTAGGATTTCTAATTTTCTAAAGGCCTCTTTGATCTCATGGTTGTCGTTTTGTTGAAACTTTGAAAGAGGTCATCGATATAAACGTGAACAGGAAAAAATGCATTGTCTCGGTCTGATTGCGCCTGGTGTTATTTATAAAGCTATTCGTGATAAGGTCGGTGCAGTTATAGACCTCAACCTTTTAGAATGGGTGTTGGGCTATAATATTTTAATGAGACTTTCAACACTGTATTTTTTTATAAAGGTCGGTTTACATAATTTCATAATGAGTCACCTATAAACTTTATTGACACATGAACACACTCTGGTTACACGTGTTTGTAATTTTTAAGCCTGCTGTGCATTCTGTTACCGAGCAAAACGTGTATATTATACCTACCTACCTGCCCATATCAAATTGCCTCAATGTCGAACTAGAAAACTGCAACGCCCTACAGTGACTACAGCCGGCAGCCTTTACTTTAGCCTTTGTTTTAGCCGAATCAATTGCCATTGCCTTATCAGGGTCATGTCTAGTTCAACAGCCTGAAATGTGTGTCAACGCTCTTGTTATACGTATGTATTCGTACAACGGATGCGTGGCCGGTTAAGGTGGAAGCGCTAAGGTAGCCCGCGAAATTCAAATTTTCTTACGTTTTTTGCAATTTGCTGGTCGGTATTAAGTTGTTTGTTGATTAATATATGAATCGCGGTCGTAACTGACATGTATTTACAGAATTATAATCATTAAAGTCATCAACACACCTCTCTAAGACCACGTAAGTCCGAAGAATGATAATTTCATGAAACAGTTATTCTTAGGACTTACGTGGTCTTAGAGAGATGTGTTGATGACTTTAATGATTATAATTCTGTAAATACATGTTTGTTACGGCCGCGATTCATATATAAATTAACGTACAACTTAATACTGACCAGCAAATTGCAAAAAACCTAAAAAAAATTGAATTTCGCGGGCTACCCTGGCGCTTTTGCCTTAACGCGCTGCTTCAACAATAGGTAACATTCGACAGTTTTCCTCATTTGTTCATAACATCGGTCCATTTTGCTGTTCTAGACCTTATAAGGTATATCCAGAACAAATAGACTATCTACAATATAATGATTATTTTTATCTTAAGATACTGTCTTAGATATCTCTGTCAGCTTTACTTAAATAAAGTAAAACATCGGGTATATCATTGCGCGGTGACATGTTACAGCTGCACCGCAATAACGCTCGGCGTAAGTCTGATAAATTACCAAGAACGAGCCGCGTGCATTCAATTTAATTCTGACAATCAACTATCATCACGAGACGTACGTTTACATCTGTGTCATGATGATGCGTTATGTAACAATCCAATCAAATGTAACATATTTATTGATCCGATACAAATTGTTGTCATGAGTATGTACCGCTTCGTTTCCAATGTTTCCAAGCACCTAATTTATAAATGAACCTATGAATATCAAAGTAGCAATAGGTACTAGCAGCAACGTATCAGTAACTGCAGCTCGCAATGTACAAATACAACAAGTTTTAAGAAAATTAATTGACAGTAAGTACTAATTCTGCCAAGAAATGAAAAGTCTTGTAACTGAAGAAAGCATTGAAAACTAAAGAACTGAGACGTTAATGACCCAAGAGTTTTAATTAAGAGAAGTTAAGTTTTGTAAAAACTAGCTTAGCTATTTCACAGCTTACGTAATCCAGTCCAGATTCCTGTATCATAATGCGGTAGATATAGCATCTGACCTAGTAAAATTATCTTAAAGGAAACGCGAAAACCAGATGTATGAACCCTTAGGGAAACTCACTAAGCTACAGAGCAAGAAATAAGCACAGTGTGCTCATATCGACTTGTTAACATCTTGCGTGAGAGCAATTTGAAAGCGTATTTCAAAACGCTTTCAAATAAATATACTGGCATATTATTATTCTTTTCAACAAAAACTAGCGTCAATTTGGTGGAACTGTCGCAAAAAAAGACTTACTTACATCGCGGAAGTAGTTTAGTTTTGAATATCAAAAATAATCATCATCATTATCTCATCACGAATCAAAGCTTGGAATTTATGCAGGTAATGGCTACGTGTAGAGATTAGATGAGATACTCAAAATTTATGGTTCTCTCATTCGAACTGGACTATTTCTGAATATAATATATACAAAAGTAATTACGGTTATTTGCCATGAATTGTGATTGTTTCCTGAACAGTTTTGGCAATCGTCTAAAGCAATTTGTATTTCGAGACAGTTCTCACTCAACTGATACTTCCATAGTGACCATAGTATGATAATTTATTTAAATTATGGGTTGAATAATATTTTCGATTGTTCTTAACCGATTTCCCAAGCAACAAAGGGGTCTACCGATGATACGTATCCACTCCTATTGTATTGGCACGAATAGTAAGATTGATGTGTGAATTACATTATTTATATTGTCATTCACTAGTATAGTAGATCAAACAAATTAACGTAAGGCCACCCGTAACATAACTAATGTCTTTAAATTCTTGTGCACTACTTTGTTTATTTTGGTGCCGTATATAGTATATCTCGACTATTATTTTCATCCGGAACAGTGTGAAATTGACATAATTTTCTTTGTCTTCTTGGCAATAAAGGCTAGCAATAGCTTTATGGGCAAAATATACGGATAATCTCGGAACGAAAAATATTTGTTCCGTGGACAGAATCATCCTGAAACTACTCGTATTATTGAGGGAAAACTTTAGCTCTACAAATTGTTAGCGATAACTAGATAACTTTGAAGGGCATAATAATTTCGCTTTTCAGGAATATTCGCTAACATTAATGTTGTTTATGAATATCAGTTTACGTAGGAGCGCATGAAGCACGTTTTTCAAGCGTTCTAGGTATAAACTGATAGGTAATGAGAGAGGAAGTGCTTTATCAAGAAAAGGTCAAAGGTGTGTGACTATTATCGCGAAACCTTTACATTGATATGTACATAAATAGATAAATTAAGTCTCGTACTGCGCGCTTGGCATTTGCAAAATAACGAGTAATGGCTTCAGCCTTGGGCTATCAAGAATTCAAGACAATTAAGTGAGAGTGAGATCGTTATGTGAAGGAGTCTATTGAATCACACCTACACAGACAGCAATATCAAAGAAGTACTTACTTAACTTTCAAATTAAAATATTATTATTTTTTTTGTTTGTTATTCTATATTGTACAGATAATGGAAGTTATTTATGCACAATAACTAAAACAATGACCGAGATAATGATCTCTGCTCGACAATGTTTTTTACAAGTAGGTACTTTGCCTCCGCGATTTCTTTGTCCACTGTAATTGGGGTTCATGAAATTCGAGCAATAGCCTCGAAAATAATAGGAAGATGTTAGTAACATGATTTATATATTTTTTTTGCTTTTCTTCCAATACCTACAGCTTACCCTTTCACTTCACTGAACAGCTACACATACAATGCGTGCCACGAAAGATGAGACTTGACCCCGCCTCCCTTGCTCTTTCCGCCGCCCCTATGACGTCCGGTCCCGTCCCGCACTCAGACCTCATACCGCTAAAGATACCTAAAATCGTGTACTGCGCATGTCAAACCACGTGGTGTGTCAAGTCTCATCTTTCGTGGCACGCATTGTACGCCAAAGTCCTTAGTAATTTCAGGAGGTTCTTATTATCATAAATTATTGTCTTAGAGGGTTTTCCCGGACATTTGTCCAACATAATCGCCTCATAGTACTAGCGGAGCAGTAGGTACGCACTCAATTCCACTTATCCCCCTTAAGGGGGACTTTCAGGGGGGATTTGAGGAATAAGCCACAATTTCTACTTCCCAAGTCACGACTTATATGAGTGTACTCACTGGCTACAAGTAGGTACTTATCCATATACTGAGCAAATAATGGACGCAAGTCATGTTTTTTACTAGAAACATAAAATGCTTTTCTAGAATAGCCACACAGTTCATAGATAAAGCTCAAGGCTTGAAGTAGGTTTCGAAACAAAAACACTTCATTGTTTTATTTTATCAAGTAGAGCAAAATGTTAAGTTGTACATTAATTTTGTTAAAACTTAGTCCTAATCATTTTTAGGATTTGAACTTATGCCTTATGGCCAGGCACGAATTCCCAAAATTATTTCTAAAGTGTGTATTTATAATATGGTTTAGGAAAAGCGTGCACGTATTTTCTCCGCTGAAAAATAATCTATATACTTAACATTGTAGCCTATTTGCTCCTTCGGTTTAAAACAAGGTTAATGATTAGCATCTACTAAAATACAGAGTTTGCATACTAACTAATTATATTTATAAATAACTTTTTCCCCTTGGGAAATACCTCATTTGCGAAACTTCACATAAACCCCCTATTTGGCTTGACCTTCGCTTTTTATCGGCTCATTAGGCTTATGGTGGAGCTATCTGGATTCCCTACAATTTTGTTCTTGTTGCCTCTTTATCGTTGTTCTCATTGGTCAGTCTGTAGAAAGTAGTGTAATATACTTTCTCCCAAATCTTTATTTTGTTTTTATTATGTTTGTGTTTTTTTTATTTTTATGGGTCATGTTTGCCGCAAATAAACGTATTTTCTTTCTTTCTTTGTCATTTCGGTCTTTCGAAGTTTCGTGACCTACCCATATCCATTTCAAGGAAGCAGTTTTGCGTGTTGTAAGTACCAACCTACGTTGTAAGTCCCTGACCTTTGTAATGTAGAAAGGTAATCCTAACTTGTTATTAAGAAGTGCTTAACATAAAAACTATAAAGAAATATAAATTTTACTACCCTAGGGAAATTATTTTATTACACTTTCATTATTATCGCAAATTGTTTTTAGGACCATTTAGAATTTTATTAGTGCGAGTGATTAATTCAATCTCAATGACAAATGAAGCAAGTGCTTATTTGAAGCACTTTTGCCGGTCAGACCAATCAATGTTATGTAATAAAATATTGAAGTCTACCTGTGCAATTGATTAGCCTCTCTAAAAGAATTGGCTATTGATAATAGCATACTCAATTGCTTCGAGTTAGGTGAATTATTAGTATTCATTACTACCTGTTACCCGCGACATCGTACGCGTGGAATTTAACAAAAAAGTTATTGTTCAGTTCACAGAGTTTACGATAACTCTTATTCATTCTGTATTCCGCGTTAAGAAATCCCTATGCTAATTTTAATGAAATTCTTCCTACGTATTTCTCCATTTGGTTCCTTTTTTCATTTTTTGCATTTTTAGTTTAATTATTATTTATTTTTAGTTTTTCGTATTAGCTTTATTGAAAAAATTCTTTATATAATACAATATTTGGTGTACGATTTTCTTGGGCTAAAACAACAACACTACTGGCATTCCTCGTACGTGAACATGCCACGTATAGTTGCCCATGGGTAAAGCAACCCTTGGTTAAATCTATGCCAGCTTTGCTCAAGGGGAAAGCGCTAAGGTAGCCCGCGAAATTCAAATTTTCTTACGTTTTTTGCAATTTGCTAGTCAGTATTAAGTTGTACGTCGATCAAAATATGATTCGCGGCCGTAACAAATATGTATTACAGAATCATAATCATTAAAGTCATCAACACAACTCTCTAAGACCACGTAACCCCAAAGAATGACGATTTCATGAAACAGTTCCTAGAATTTAATACATGAATCGAGAGGTACATTAGAAGTAGATGCGATCAATATTTTATTTATGTATTACGAGCGCAATACAGCCGAGGACCCCGCTGGATAGATGAGGCGATTTGTCGTGATTTCTATCAAAATGATCGAGGTACAGACGCCAGCACATCAATCTACCCGAAACTGTCAACATTAAAAAAAAAACAAATAAAAATTTCTGAAGTTAGGTTTTTTGGATTCAGAATAACTTAATCTATGGATGTTATACGGGTTTGGTCGTAAAACGATAAGCCAAAAATGATTGTCATGGGCCCTCGTACTCCCAAGCGTACTTCTTCGTTTAGAAATGACGCATTCAAATAAGGAGTGCCTGTTAGATTTGATTGCGGCCTAGGCACAGTAGGTGGAATTCATTGGCTAGAATAGCTTATTGCCTTAATTGTATTTTATCTAGGGATGGGCCGAAGTATATATAAATAAATAAATAAATGTTTCACATTCGGTACTTCGGCCGAAATTCAGTTCAAATGTCGAACATTCGATGCAAGAAAATATTAAACTAACTCGACTGTTTTAACAAAAATAATAAAACTAAAACAGTAAAATATAATCATAAGCATTTATGTATTGTTTGTTTGGTGCTGATGTATAGATCCTGATGGACAACCCCTATGATATTTTAAAGGTACATGCATTTCATTTACCTTGAAGCAACCAACCTCTTACTTACAACTACATCCATAGCTATTTGGATTTCTATTGGCTATAGGTACAACGAAAGTGCCTCATGTCACCAGCCTCCTGCCCATATCACAATTTATTTGGGATTGGTACAGCATGGTCGTCTTATTTGTCACTTGCCGGCATCATTTCTTTCATCTCTTGTTGAGCCATATCAACTTTACAATTTCACTAAGATATTCTTCTTCAACCCGTATCTACCCAATCTGATGCTGAGTGTAGATCTCTTCCATTGTACGCTATATTCCCGGGATTCAACTTGAGTACTTGACGCCTCATGAATGTCTTGGTAACAAGTGACAGAATGTGATACATACCTACACACTTAGACTTAGCTTTATTTAAAAATAAAATTTAATTAAAATATAATAATGGCTCTGACACCACAGTAAATAATAGGCCCCAGGACCTCACGCTCAGCAGTCGACCAACGAGCACGAGACCAACGGGGCAGTTCTCGGGGGATCCCTCTCCGGTCTATTCGGATTGCCGTCCCATCGGACTATGAGAGTGGGAGAAGAGGGAGTGCACCTGTGTCTGCGCGCACACTTGTGCACTATAAAATCTCCCGCGCCGAAGGCTAGTCTCCGTTGAGATTGGCCGCCGTGGTCGAAATACAGTCTGGAGAACTTTATTTATTTAAATAATATGCCGAAATTTTTCTTGAAATTTTATTTCCGTATGAAATTCCTACGTAGCTTGACTCTCTCCTCTTTGTTGTCGATGCTTGAGATCCAGACATTTTAGTTTCCTTAGTTTAAAAAAAAATGATTTCTGGGGAAACCACGTAGCATTTTATTATTTTGTCATTGTGAATCATCTGAACATGAATTTGCATGGACAAATAATCAAACACACACATCTTATGAAATGTTAAATTATATCTAGTTTTATTGAGGTCATAATAGTTATGAATTTTTATTCGAAGCGAAGAATTTAATGCTTCATTATATTTAGGAAGTTTGAACTTGAACTAAGTAATAGTTCTGGTATTAATAAACATGCAAAAACTATATACCTATGCGTCAACCAATCTATCTTTATAATGCTCCACAAAGTTAAATTAGTTTAGTGTACTCAAATTCATCTACATGATGCCGACATAAAATGTGTAATTTAAGAGGTAGGTGTACGGGTGTTGCCAAATCTTCTAATGTCGTGTTCAATTTATACTCTAATAGTCCCTTTGATAAACTTATTCACCGTTGTTTTGGTTAGGTTTGTCAACTGCGATCCGTAGAATAGAATAGAAAACTCTTTATTATGTACACCATATAAATTACAGACATAAATATAGAAACTGTACAAATACAAAGGGTGACACAATGGGCGGTCTTATCGCCAATAGCGATCTTTTAAAGACAACCTTAGGATGGATGCAGTCTAGGTTTCGTAATTGTGTAAATAAGTTCGTTTGAATCGTCTAAGCAGCGCTTAGTGGTTGTTTGAACAGTTACTAAGCGCCCAAGGTCTTTGCGTTATCTAGCTTTATGTGTCATTATTCCTGATTATGACATCATCACGACTCCCCACGAACACGATTGGTTTGATTTAATATAGCTATTCTCTCTGCTTATTTTGCATTATTGTACTATCTTATTTCACCGTCTGATGATAAGTGAGCAATGTGGGTTATCGTCTTGCTGCGTAGCTTTCTGCAATACCCACAGTATTGCAGAACGCTACGCAGTAATTTGCTTATTTGTTATCTATACGCTAAGTTGAAGTTACCACAGTCTTTTTGCAAACTGCAAAATTCCTAAACGAAAATACTACAGTAACTACACGTTCAGAATTACTAATCGGTTTGGGGGACGTGTCATATGAGCAATGTAAATCCTGTTGGCGTTGATTCGATTGCCTAGTTTAACGTCACCATTTTAGGTCAAAGTTATTTGCATGGGAAATGTGTGAATTGTAAACGCTTTTAATAGTCTCGACAGTCATAATTACGCGTGTAGTAAATATGACTTTTGCTTTAAAACGTACGGTCATTAGAGCGGTCATAAAATATTACTCTCACACGTTATGTAAGAACCATTAGAGCTCTGTAAAGGCTACGCTCTAAATTATATAGCCGAAATAAGCTGATTAGAAGATCCAAGCACTGCTTTTGTATGGATTTCGATTAAATTGTTTCTCTGACACTGTTTAGATAATATTCCGTTGTTTAATTCATGAAGGTTTAGTCGTAATGACTTGAAGTTAATTTGTGCGTAACTTGTTTCTTGGCTACGCTTCATTGCGACCTTATCGTATGGTAAAATGCACAATTATAAAAAGGGGGTCAGGGATATATCCTTGAGGAACCCCTTTTCTATATTGATATGTTGCCAAGCGCGCAACGCCATCCTTCATTCTTATTTGATTGGTGCGGACTCTCACTGAGCTAAAAGCTTAGTACTTATCGTATCAGTAAACAGAAAGTAAATGTTATTTTTGTCCTATACAAAACCATTTAGCTCGAAAATGTCGAAAGCGTGACTTAACTCTTATAAGTTTTCGGCTTCGTTTCCTTATAGTTAAAGGCTCGTCGTTGTAAACGACTACAAGTGCCTCTCTCTATTATGATGAATTAATATTATTTTTATTGTGTAATACATATATCTGTTTACATTTGGATAGAGCCGGATCTTTTTCGGATTTAAAATATGTCCATTGTCAATGTTGGCAAAAAATCAAACAATCTGCTGCATAGATAGTAATTAATCATGATAAATTGTTGAAATATTTCATTGAAAATTAAAGTTATCGTCAGTTATATTAAGTATAGTTCATTTGTTACTTTGCTGTTGATTTTCTGCTATTGTGCGTTATCAAAACGATTTGAATGATAGCGTTTATTCCTATATCTTCTTTGAAACTGCCTCACTAAACACATTACACTACACTGTAAAATCATTTTTCTTGGTGATCAAATTGCTTCCATTTACTATGAATATTTTGTAACCAGTAAAAAATCCTTTTTGCTTATTATAGGAATCCAACTCTCTTTCGCAACAGACACAATAAATATTGGCGATATTTTCGCCTTCTTTTCGTTCCTAGATATTATTATGTAGGCACTTATCTTGGTAAGAATCTTATCTTGTATGATGTCGATACCGCCCGAGAATAATTTATTGCCAGTAAATTCAATACAACCTACAAGCATATGACTGAGATGTATGTATACAAGTTCTTAATTCCTTTATGACTAGTTAATATTTAAAATGATAAGACAATAAAATGTCTGTGCCTAATGTCAATTTAAAAATTCTTTCAAAGAATTGTTCATGAAAGAGTAGTCAGATATATCATTCCAGTCACCCAGTGTTTTACCTACCTACTGACCATCTTTTAAACAATTACCCCCTTACTAATAAACGTATTATATCAGATGAATAGTTAGACACCGATTTCTCTCTTTCAGTCGTCAGTAATTTGTATGACTTTCGAAAGAAGAATAAAAAGCGTTGTGTAACTATACAGACGGTATACAACGTTAATTAATAAGGGGGTTAAAGTAAATCTTGTTCAAATATACGCTTAATATCTACCCAGTGTAGATGAATTTTATTATTCGCTTTGCATCCGCTTTGTAGTAAGTAATTAGGTACAAACAATAAATTCAAATCAGTCAAGAAGAGGAAAATCAATTGTTCATTGTATTTTTGTTAGTTGTGGTCGTGGTGCCATACTTGACATTCGATTAATCAAGGAGTGACTCGACAATTTGTGACAAAATATGTTTTTTACATACTTCCTACAAATTGTAATATTATTGATGATAATATTGAAGTGTCACGTGAAATCAACATTTATGTGTGTAATCGTACTAAAGCATCAAGTTAGGTAATCTATGAACTCTTTAGATAATGGACTTACTATCTGTCACATCTATAAATATTGTTGCTCTTATCTAGACACGTGGGACAAAGAGATACTGAAACGATTCATAATTTCATATTTTAAGAAAACAGATTTATCCGTGGATATCGGCACAACCTGTGCCAAGGTTAATTTTTGTTATGGTTGTGTACAGCGCCATCTATGATATTATTACTAACACAGTCAACGGCTGCCCTACGTCTGAAGTTGCTCACGCGCATCAGTTCGCTGTATTCCACATACAATTTTAACTCGGTAATTCTATGAAGTTTCACCAGATGGCGTTACTAGTACTTTTCAGAGCAGGACAATATTTTTATTTCTTCTCTCATTTTATCTATTTAATTGATTTCTGTTATCACGAACGTTTTTCTAACTCCTAATTATCATCAAATAATCAATTTCTTATATTAATTTAAAACCTTGTATCACATCACTTATTTTACCTTAGTAAATACGAAGCCCCAGGACTCAACAAATATGTACACCGTACACCGATAAGTTTGATAAGCACTCCTCGTAAACAAATCTTATCAATCATGCCTGAGCTCAGTTTGATGCCGTCTGTAGGCAACGTTCATCCTTTGAGCATTACTGTCCTTTGAATGGGTTTAATAATTATTTTTGGAATACCCTCAGTGTAAATCGATAAATCCAGTGACACTATTGGTGTTTTAATCATACGTAATTGTATTTTCGCAAGTAAAGCAAATGTGGAGATGGCACACAATGTATTTTGTTAGAAGTTATCGGACTAGTGTTGTGATTACTGTGAAGCTATGTCTTGGAGTAGAGCACCTGGCCGTTCCACACCGGTGGCCGAGCGCCGGCCGCTCATGCTGCCCCTGCAAGTGCCCAGGAGTTACGGCAGCCTCTTTCCATATTACAAGTTTGTGAAAGATACTGTTACTGAGACATTTCAAAGTGAGGTACATCTTCAAATAGTAATTATTTAAAAAAATTACAATTAGTGTTCAGTTAAAAAAAATATTTGAAAATAAAGGTTTACTGAATGTTGATTAAATTCTGACCTGTAATCAATGATATTATATCATGTATTGTATATATATACTGATTTGTATTGTGTATTCAGTGATGGGTTGTCACTTAACTTGTCAGTTCTTCTCTATACTTTTAACCTTGCTTCTGTGGCTCCTCCTTAGTCTAATAACTGGGTCACGATCCTCTGTAACATTGGTTTTGTTCCAAGGAGCATGTTCTATTTTATTTGTTACTACATGCTTGTTATTTTGTAAACAAGTTATGCTTACCTGACAAGTGTCAATCAAACCATGGTTGAATAACACATTCTGCTTAGTTAATGAATGAATGACCGACGCAGGTAGTTTATACCTACAAGCGACAGACTACTACAGAGCTCCCAACAATGTAAAAGTCAAATCCTTTATTTAAAATCGGCACATAAAAAGCACGATACAGTAAACTGTCCACTCATATTATCTCTGGTACCAAACATTACATATCTAGGGGTTCACATTAACTATAGGTGAAGCTCTCAACATCATTTTGAAGTCAGTCAAGGGTCAGTTTTTGTAAGAGGTAAGCCGGAGTAGATATCTTTAATATTATTTTATTTATGTCTGTAATTTATATGGTGTACTGTACATACATAATAAAGAGTATTCTATTCTATTATTTGTTTATAGAATACTGACGGTCCCATTTTTCAAAGGGAAACCGATAGGAATCGAGTAGTATGGAACCTTCGTTTTCGTTACTGCTGCTGATTCAGAAACTGTGCTATTATTGTCTTAGAATTTGTCAATCTATAATCACGTGCTGCGTCTCTGCTTGGGGTGTAAAACCTCCTAAATTGCCGTAGGTCAAGCTCAAAGGGCTATCCTAAAATTAATGCATTTTAAGCGTAGGGACTTTCCAACATCCCAATTATATTCCAAAGGCCGAGTTCTGCCAGTTAGACAGCTGTTTATACTTCGTGCCGTGTTGCGTAGACCCCATGTTACCTTTCGATCCAAAACTCCTATTGAAACGCAAAGGGATTCCTGTCTTGGACAAGTAATGCGCTTACCAACAAACAGCATTTCATTTTTATTCACACAGATAACAATAAAAATAATTCAAACTCAAACTCAAAGCATTTATTTCAATTAAACCATTTACAGGCACTTTTGAATTGTCAAGAAGTCGGTCAGTCAGAAAATATGAAGCTAGTTGCCCATTCCAAAGCGTAGGTACCTATGGAGAAGAACGGGCAAGAAACTCCATGGACACTCTTTTTAAATGATATTTTACAAAAATATTAGTTACATCATTACTTTTGATTTTAAAATTATATAATGTGAGAACGATGTAAAAAAATTAAGAAAAACGTAAGTGTTAAAAGCGAATACGTACACACATCAAAAGTGTAAGGATGAGTTTTCTAAGGATCAAGGTACTTATTTCAAAAATATATTTTATTGCCCCTATTGAATTTAAATTAAATATATATATTAATATAAATAATGTATATTTAGATTAACGTTAAGCCATTGGTCCCGGCTGTCATTCGTGTATTTTTGACAGTCGTTACGGGTCTTCAGAAGCCCGAAAATCTGACAACCAGTCTTACCAAGGGGTATCGTATTACCCAGTGACTGGGTTGTGGTCAGATAGGCAGTCGCTCCATGTAAAATATTGGTATTCAGTTGCATCCGGTTAGACTGGAAGCCGACCCCAACATAGTTGGGAAAAGCTAGGCAGATGGATGGATTTAGATTGATTAAATAAAATGTTTTCGTATGTCTAGATAGACAAAGTCCGCTCTGATTTTTCATTAATGAAGACTTCGCGATTTTTGCTTATGCTGGATTCTTCACCTGACATTAAAATGTGATAAAAACATAAAAAAATAGTTTTTAAAGGTTTAAAGTGCGTAAAATAAATATACAAATGGTTCAGGTGCTGGCGTACACTACCTTGACCTCAATTATTAACTTTCACATGTCACTAGGCACACACAGTTCGATCTTTAAATGCGAATGTGTTGCCTTCACACAAGCTGCAACAGCAGTAAAGCACTTAGGCATCCGGAACTACGGCATTAAATTATCCGACAGCCTATCTGTGCTCAAAGCTTTAGAAAGCAAACAAAATAACAACAAACTAATTTTTGAGTGCCATCTAGTTCTGGAGAGTTTATCGACGTTCAATCGTATTACTCTCCAGTGGATCAAAGGGCATAGTGGATCCTTGGGCAAAGATGCTGCAGATGAACTTGCGAAGAGAGGCTCTAATATGAAGGCGCTAGGCCCGTACCCACTTCTCCCTCTGCCTTTCTCACAATTTCGTGCGTGGATTCGCCTAAAATCGACCGAACTTCATAACAACAAATGGTCACGGGCAACAGACTGTTGATAGTCAAAATTGGCTTTACCAATGATACACCCGCGATTAACCAAAAAACTTCTCAGCCTGAGTAGAAATAACAGAATAATAATAGAAACAATCACGAACCATAACCTCCTCAACAAACATCTTTTCAACATAGGCGCCACAGACAGCGCCCTGTGCAGGGGCTGCCTTGACGCCGAGGAATCAGCCGCCCCCGTCATCCTGGAATGCGAGGCCGTGGCTTCTCAAAGTGCAGAAATCCTCGGAACAATGAGGTCGCTCCGCGAAGCCTGTGAATCTCCCAGGAAGCTTCTGTGCTTTTGGGCGGAGCTAGGCTGGCCTTAGCCAGAATCCCCACGCACAGCGGACCGAATGGGAGTCTAAGTACGGAAAAGGGAGTCCTATAATCATCAATCATCATCATAAATATACAATGCGATTGTGTTATACGCATTAACGGTGGAAATACAGACTACTACTGTGTTTCCGCCGTTAACGCGTATAACACATTCGCAGCGATTCGGCATACTTACTCAATATGAGTTCATCTAAATCATGTTGCGGAATGGCCTCCCACGTCCGTTGTAACAGGCGAAAAAGATTTTCTGGTGTGTGTACGACATCCATATTTGGCAGAGCTCTTCTTTGAAGCATATCCAATGCGTGATCAATGGGATTTAAGTCTGGCGATTGAGCAAGCCATGGTAGGACGTTGATATTAGCTGCGGCAAGTGTATTTGCAACGACTCTGACAGTGTGTGGACGTGCTTTATCATGCATAAGCAGAAATTAAGCATCAAATTGGGTCGAAAAGGAATGAAAATAACTGATACAATCGTTTTAGCGTAAATTTGCGCATTGTGATTGCTTCTGATTTAAATCAGTTGATTCTTTCGGTGATCCAAATACCCGCCCATATCATGATCGTGCCACCACTGTATGCATGGACTTCCTGGCATGATTTTAAACGTTCTTGGCGTCCAGGGTTCCTACAATGCCGTGTAAGTACGCCTAGTATCTGGCCTCATACCAAATCGAGATTCGTAAAAAAAAAACACAAAACGTCACCTCTGCCCGATTTCTATGTTCACGAACCCATTGTAAACGGGCTGTGCGATTGTGGGGCTCAATAGGTGGTACACATAGCGGCTTTCGGGAAAGAAGATTGACTTCATGCAAGCGATCTCTTATGGTTTGGTCGCTTAGTAACATCCTGAAGAGCTATGGAGCCTCGTACCCAACATCATCGCGTTCATTGTACGATTTCGTCAAGCAGTAATTTGTATGTAACGACCTTGTTTGCGTGTGTTGATGCGAGCTCGTCCTCCATGTTGCTCCGTCACGCTGCCAGTGATGTGGTAACGTGTCCAAAGTCGACTTATAACACTCTGCGTGGTGTCCAGAGCGATTACCATAGCACGTTGCCGAGAACCAGCTTCCAACATTCTCACGGCTCTGTTCATTTCTTCTCGGATCAAATGACGTCTTCTCTCCATAATAACGTTCTTTCGTATTGATTCCACTCAGAAGTATGGCAGAAATTTTAATAATTTGGCTACAAGCCCGTTGTAAACATTTTCATCTTTTGACCGAAATTCAAAAACTATTCCCTTCTGAAATGACGAAATTTACTAAAAAAAAGTATCCATAGAAGTTACTAAAAATATAATTTAAAAAAACCTTTTTCTAGTAAGGTAAAACGTTCGTGATCCCTAGGCGTTTTTGATGTGCGTAATATTAATTTATCAAGTAACATTTAGTTGCATCTGTTTACTATAGTTCGCGCGGAACTAGTTGGCCGCGCCTTGGGGGGGGACGGGGGTGAGGACGGCGGGTTGCCTATTGTTCGCAACGCACATACTGAGTAATGAAAAGGCGCCCCCGCCCCTCCGTCCCACCGCTCACATACCTAAGGCGCGGCCAACTACTTCCGCGTGGACTATAGCTAGTAGAAGCGGAACCTAACATGATAAGAAAAGGATTTGGAAAGATTAATTAATAAAATTCGCTATCTTTTTCATTATTATCAGTACTTAAGGGGACTACAGGACCTAAACGCAAGTTTTATAATGCCTAAAAGTATATGATCGACTACAGTAAACAAAATTAGAAAAATATATGAATTTTTTTTCAGGATATATGCTAGTTACTAGTTAGATAGTGTGTTGAAAACATAATACAACTAATTTGATACGATAGAACAAGATCACGAAGATACCTCTAACCATACTTACTAATAAACATGCAATAATTCTGATTTTTGTCTGATTATTCTAACACACACAACACACTGTACACAATGCTTTGTCTTCTTCTTTCGAAAGTCAAATTACTGACGACTGAAAGCGAGAAATCGGTGTGTAACTATTCATCTTATATACGTTTATTAGTAAGGGGGTTAGGTTTTAATTTTTTTGTAAAATAAAATTTTTGTAAATAGATAATAGCTTTATATTTTGCAATAAATTGGCAGCGTTGTGTCATTGTCATCGCACTTCTCTTTCTTTTCGAAGCAGTCCGACAGTGACCGCGCTTTAGGTCATGTGGTGCACAACCCGTGTTGTTTCTGTTTTCGTTGGAACTATCGGTGCTTCATACCGTTCCACACAAACCATCGCATATTATTTGATGATTCAGTAGCGGCTATTTTTTTTAATAAAAACCAGTAAGTCATCGCTATCATACGTACTATAAGTTGTAACTTGCAACTAAGTAATCTAGGTGACACAGTAGTGTTTTTCAACCTTTTTCATAGCGCGGCCCCTCCGATGTTTCCAACTTGTTTTTTTTACCGACTTCAAAAAAAAGGAAACGGTCCATTCGACACATATTATGTATGTATGTAATATTTTGGGAACTGCATTATATTCACATAATGATAATCTATTAGGTTTACAAAATTGTATAGATGTATGTATGTATGTATGTTTGTCCACGCATTTCTCCGCAATTATTAATGGGATCGTTCATATTTTTTATTGGCTTACATTTACTTCAATACTTCAAATTAGGGAACAGTGCAAGTTTCATCAAAATCGATTCAGTAATTTTCGAGGTATGGACTAATACGTGTAAGTGTGACGGCCTGGCTTATAGATACAAGCTACGGGTGTAGTGTCAAAGGGTAAATTCCATTCATAACCTTGGTCAATTTCTAGTGCAATATTTACAACAAAACTATTACCTACTTATTACAAATAAATATTTCAGTTTTTACTTAAAACTAAAAATTACGAAATAAAAAGTAATTTGAAAAAATTAAATCGACTTAAAAAAAAAGAAATTAACTAAAAATGATTAAATAAGTAACTTTAATTTCGGAAATCGGTGGCAAAAAACTAAAACTAAAATACAGATCCCAAGACACCGACTTCCGAATATAAGATATTTAATCATTTTGAGTTAATTTCTTTTTTTTTAAGTATTTTCATTATTAGGTATCGACTAAATAAGTAATTAAGTACAGACGCCAGCACATCAAGCTACCCGAAACTGCCAAATTTTCCCAATCAACTTTGAACTATATGCTTGAGGGTTAAAGTTGAAAATCTATTAAAGAAATTTGACAGATTGTAGTATCTAGATGTGCTGGCGTCTGTACTTAAAACCGACATATGTATTTTTTACATCGATTGCGAGTTTGTCACTTTGGGTATCTTTTGGTTTGTGGGTCGCACTCGCGCCGCACGTTGAAAAACACTGGTCTACAGCAATTAGAGCATTATTTTGCGGTTGAATAATAAAGCTTAAATCATAAATAGATTATTCAGATTAACCACAAATTATTGGGTAAATCCCATGTATATTTAAATTATTTCAAAGAAAAGCTTTTCCTCATGTCATATTTGTCACGGGTAAAAACACGGAAAGTATTATAGTTAGCTTAGCTTATACTTGGAATACTCGCTTTTACTTTTCCAGTTTCCGCTCAAGTCAGCTCAAACCAGCTTACTTCTAAGCTGACGCTAATAAGTATAATTATAACAGGCGTTTAACTGTTAAATTAATTAATTTTAAAGTAAAATGGTAAAGTTAATTTACTTTCTAAAGTGTCGGGTTTGTCTTCAGCCTAATATAGTAAATACTTTTTAATTCCAATCTATCTATCTATAAGTACTAATATAATAAAGAGTTTGTTTGAACGCGTTAAGAGGAAACACAAGGGCCGTTCTTTCCATACAAACGTAGTCCCCTGTTTTATCCCTGGATAATGCCAGTAGAGCGATAATTTTTATCACAAAAATCTATGGCCACTATTGGCATGTTTCTATGTTTTCCTATTTTTCATAAATAAATAAATTAAAAAGATATGAGCCTTCAAAAACCTAAAAAAATCGCCAGATTCTCCGCTGTGTTCAAACATCCAGAAAATAAATTTGACTAAATTTTATAAAAAAAAGCAAAACATAGGGACACGGCCAAAGCCTTTCTTTAATTTTGAATGAAAAAAATATTTAAATCGGTCTAGTTTTGGAAAAGAAATCGGGGGACTACGTAACGTTGATTTTGTGTACTTTTAATAGGTATTTTTGGTCCATGATGCAGTTGTCTCTTTCATGCCCTGCGGGGGAGGCTTGGGCACCGCGCGACAGCAATAGATTTTACAAATACCTATTTCTCAATTCTCTCGGCCGTAGTGTTTCCTCTTAATCTCTGGAACTGCCAGTAGGATTTGAAAATTATTTTTTTAATTTGATAGCCCAATTCTTGAGGAATGTTTTTAACATCACGCTACGACCCTTAGTGAAAGAGAACGCTAAGCGAAAACTAAATAATAGCGCGACAGAGGCCGAGGGATTTTTATAAAAAGGCAGGTCTTTCATGATTTAGTACTTTTATGCGTGAAATAAAATTGAAGTCGACAGTTTTTGTATGGAAAAACTGTCAAAAAATCAAAATGATTCCAAAGTTATAACTGACATTTATTTATACACTAGCAGCGCCCCGCGGTTTCACCCGCGTCAGTTTCGATCCCGTGGGAATATCGGGATAAAAAGTATCCTATGTGTTAATCCAGGAAATTGTCTATCTATGTGCCAATTTTCATCCAAATCTGTTTAACGGTTTACGCTTGATTGAGTAACAAACATCCAAAACACTTAAATGGGATGGCATTTATCAAATATTTTTCCGATTTTGCAACATTTTCCATTGATGCTCCGCTCCTATTGGTCGTAGCGTGATGTTCTACAGCCTAGAGCCTTCCTCGATGAATGGACTATCCAACGCAATAAGAATGTTCGATTTGAACCAGTAGTTCCTGAGATTAGCGCGTTTAACCAAACAAACTCTTCAGCTTTATATAATATTTATTATTAGTATAGATTGAGGCACACCACCAGTGAGTGGGGCGATTCTCGTAATTTTAACAACGTTCACAGTCTGATCTCAGTCTTAGTTTGTCAATAATACCTCTAATTTCCCTACATTTTTGACATGTTTTGGAAATTGATTGTCGCTGAGATTAGATTGCGACTAGACTTCAAACGTTTTTAATTACGGGAATTGGCCTTCTGTTCTATTCAACATTGTAATCGTTCATCATATTTACGTGCTGTCACTTCAGCTATCATCAAAGAGCTGTTAGTTTCTCTTCATGATATAATAATCAATTTGCCTAAGTACTCGTTAATAAACGTCTGTGATGTCGTTAGCGCGAATGTTTCCTATCATTTTAAGTGACTTATATTTTTTTAGTTCTTTCAATTTCGTAAACTAAGGGAAGCAAGTTTAGCAAAAGGTACTCAATCGACTCAGCCTATTGCAGTCCACTGCTGGACATAGGCCTCTCCCAGGCTGCGCCACAACACCCTGTCCTCCACCTTCCGCAACCGCATTTGGTCCGTCCCAGCCACTTTCTTTAGGTCGTCCATCCATCTAGCTGGAGGGGTCCCACACTACGCTTGCCGAAACGCGGTCTCCACTCAAGAACTCGTCTGCTCCACCGGCCATCGATCCTTCAACAAACATGCCACTCCAGTTTGCTTACTCTGAAAGCTATGTCGGTAACTCCGGTTCTTTTCCGGACAATTTCATTCCTGATTTTATCCTTCAAAGAAACTCCGAGCATAGCTCGCTCGATAGCGCGCTGAGCGACCTTGAATTTGTGGACCAGCCCGACCGTCAATGTCCACGTTTCGGGCGTTTCGGCACCATGTCATAGCAAAAGGTACTATCCAACTTAAATTATTATCCGTAAATTCAAATCACAACTGCCATTTCTTGACAGTTGTATGAAATGGCTGTAATACGGCAAATAGACGGTGTGTGTCATTTTGATACAAGGCTACGCTTAAGAAATATCCATTGATTATTATAAGGATTTCTTCTAAGCAGTGCTATTATCATTGTTAAGGTGTTATCTACCTTTATAACGCAAGTTGCAAACCCCATCTCAACGCGTTTAATTATGAGTTAAGTACTTTTTATCAGAGCTATAAATGCTTATTACAGAGTAAACAATTAATTCATGGGTGGGTAGCTCATCTGATAATAGTCTTTCGATAAATATTTGATAATCTTTCGATAAATACTGAAAATATCTTATAATTAGCTGTTGCCCGCGACTTCGTCTGTGATCCAGGATGAAAGGTATCCTCCGTCACCAGGTCATGGTCTACCCATGTGCCAATTTCCATGCAAATCCGTTCAGCCGTTTTAGCGTAAAATCTTAACAAACAAACATACAAAAATTCAAATTGATTCTTTTTATAATATTAGTTTAGACAAGTAAACTTGCAAGTTGTTTTATTTTCAACAGCCTTTAGTCTCTTTCTTGGTTTATAAAGATATTATCATCTAACATAAAAAAGATCTCTAGCTGATCTAAAAGATGAATCGTGCCATATTATGCAATAACCCCTCAAGTTACAAATAGCCTTATTTCACGTCATAGGGGTACGATATAAATAACATTATCGATACCGAAATGTCGAAGCTACTTAGCTTCAAGTATCATCTATAGCCTTTTAAAAACGTAGGTTTATGTTGCATGGTGCTTCTAAGAAAATGTTGCATGGGATTTTTAACGTTTTATTTTCTCATTTGCGAGAAGCCTGTACGGGTTCATATATTCTTATTTTGCTCAGGATAACGAACTTTTTACATACAGGGTGTCTAGTAAATAACATGACATAGGTGTTGGACGGACTGATATAAGATACAACAAAATACCGGCTCAAATTAAAATAGCTACAGAAACTCCGCAGACGTGATGGATATTCATATACATATTCTTTAGAAAATCATCACGGTAGTCAAGTTAGTACTTAAGTTGGCAACTAGGTAGGCAATATGTCATGTTTTTCAGTACCTACTAAATCTTATTTTGTAAAATTTAATTGTTTAATATTATTTATACTTAATATTTGATCTACCTGAAAATGTTTTTCACTACCAAATTGATTTATACTAGTCCATAAGAACTGAGTATATTATTTTTGAGCTGACAAAATTTAATCAATACTGAATTTTCATCGATATTTTCATTTATTTTGGACCGATCGCGCGATCGTGAAAATTCTTTCATTTGGTACAGAAAGCTTGCGCGGTGGTCCCATATAAGACCTTGGGCTAAGGGGACTACATGATCTAAAGCGCGGTCACTGTCGAACTGCCTAGAAAAAAAAGAGATGTGCGAAGACACAACGCTGGTAATTTATTGCAAAATATAAGGCAATTATCTATTTACAACAAATCTATTTTTTAACGAAAAAAATAATATACTATTGCTTTAGTATATTGCATGTAGAATAATCTGACAAAAAATCAGAATGATTGTATGTATATTAGTTTGGTTTTTATCCTCCCTTTCTCTTATTACACCATCTCGATTTATGGAAAGGGTCCCTGAATATCGCGTAGTGTAAATAAGATGTGAGAAATAAAAAAAAACTGTTTTTACAAAATGAAAAAAAAAGAACCGATTTAAAAAAAAAATTTGTTGGCCTTGACCAAAGTTACATTTATTATCCACCCCATCCCGGTATGTGCGTTAACTGAACACCCTGTTTGTTATACTAACACGCGGTGGCAATCTTTTTATAGGTTCCTTAAGTAGCCTGTGGCTGTTGCCTCTATTCGCAGTATGTTTATATAACTCGCCAGTTATCTTTGTTTGTTCGTGTTTATTTTTAGTTAGAAGTTAAACATTTGGAAGTAACTTCGATATTTACGTTTCCCCGACGACCTAGCACAGTTTCTAGGTCGTAGTAGGTAGGTTCGAAGAATATAACGTTGAATTATGCAACAGCAATTCAAATTTTTTTGGTGGATATATTTAGGTACAGATATTTGTTATTTCCTGAAATGACAAAGCATATCAAGTCTCGTTTCTGTCGAGCATAATAATGCTTGACAAAAATATATTTATTATATATTTCATACTTTAAGCACACAAATGTACAGAGACAGACTTAATGCCATAGGCATTTTCTACCAGTCATCAACCTTTAGGTGATGCAGAGACAAACAGTGGTAGGTGGAATAATGAACATTGAGGAATAAATATTTTTAAATATACGCAAAAACCTATTAAAACTATTAATATAATATATATTTATACCTAATTTAAATATATAAATATAAGCACTAAAAACAGATAAGACAAACAATTAGAAAACAACCGTTTTGATGATACTGCCAGCTATGCTATGTTGTGATTGTCATTAATATTATTGATAATGGTGGAGGCTTATTATTTTACTGTCAACTTGAAATGAATTTCACTAGGATTCGTTTTGCTCCGACTGGTGCTAGCAGCAATATTGTTGGAAACAGAATGCATAACCAATTCAGTGCCCGACATTAAGCGGTGTAAACAAATGCTTCTGGCCTTGCCCTTACATAATGGAAGTGCTCTGTAAAGTCTAGCAAAATATGGCTTTTCTTCCGTCGCTTTTCTCCAATACATTTTCTGCTAGTGGCACAGAGAAAAAGAGTAATATCTACTTGAATGTAGTTTGATTTGTGGCAGGGACATTGAAGCGCAACCTGTTACTATGGATTCGGTAGGTACATGATTACAGACCCCATAACGTAGAAAATGTTGGTTTAAAAAAAAAACTACCGTTTCATAGAAAAGTGCGATACCTAAGCGGTCAAAATGTCTGTAACAGCTATTTTTTTTAAATAACCGACGAATAATTTCAACGCACACTGCGTTGAAATTTTTCTGGTTCAGAATAATAATTATATACTGAATCCATGGTTAGAATTTGCGCTGATGTCCCTGCCGCGTATTTCCATCCTATACAAGGCGAGAACGCAAGGGTGTGAAACTAATCGCGTATGGATTGAAAATCACTTTCTTACTAAGGTCTTCCGATCTATACAAGAGTAGTACGCAAATACTCGCGTATACTTTAACTACCTACCTTATTCCAAAATATGCAGTGCCAGTACGCATACGGACTATTAGATCGGAATTAGCCCGCCGAACTCAATACGCGAGCAGTTGCATGCTCGCCATTTTGATTTGTTGACCTCCGTATAATACAGTGTGTTAGGTTAAACGAGGGACATATTTTAAGGGAGTGTAGTACTCATGAAAATGAACAACTTTTAATATGGGCCTGATTCAAAAATATGAAAAAAAAAAACAGCTGTTCCCTACATTTTGTCCAGTTATGCGAACAGAAATGTATAGAGCGGCTGGTTTTATTTTCTCGATTTCAATGTTGGTTTCTTAGTAAAAGTTCTTCATTTTTATGAGTACTACACTCCCTTAAAGTATGTCCTTCGTTTAACCTAACACACTGTATATTATAATTATGTACTCCGTATTAGTCTGTATATTAAAACCTTCGTAAAATATTAGGTCATATAAAACAGTCTAATTTCTTAGCATTTTTTGCGGTAAAAATAAACGGGATATTATTAACTTGCACATTAAATAAATAATCACCTATCAATTTATTTCCATCATTTATATACTTTTTTTACATAAAAAATACGACAATCCTATAAATACTGACTGCACCGCAAATTAACCCTGAGCGTAAGCGACGGGACAGCCAGGGTATCAAGAACCTAGCTGACACAAAGGAGCGAGTGCAGGATAGCACGAGCGGCGACATGGCTGACAGAAAACGAGAGACAATTCAATTGCGAGTGAAGAGAGCGCGAGCGCGATGTACAAAATTTTGCACATACACGATAGTAAGTGGGCCTCATCGACGAAATCTGATTAGGATCCCTTCCAGGTTTTGGGATTGTGGTATTGTGGTGGAAGGTCGTGATATTGAAATACATAATTGTATTTCAATATCACGCCACTGACTGGGAATAAAACTGCGTGAAAAGAACTGATTAAATAACAAAAGGAGAATGACCTTACCGTTATTGGGAAGATTTTTAATCATGGAGTATGAGATACCATCGGCCATCGCACCCAGGAGATGTATCCTTCGCTTTAATACATTTAATTAACTCCTGCATGGAGATATTAGTCTCCAGAATAAAATTAGGTAATGTAAATTTTGCTTGATTCGGTATAACATAATCTGGTGTAAAACTCGGATTAAGTCATTTGCTTTGGTAACATCTATAATGTCCTAGGAGCCCGATAACCCTTTATCCAATTCATCTTGCGCCACATTTCAGAAACTGATATATTATTATCTATTGTTGTTCAAAGTTGAATCCAATCATTAAGCCTTGCTTTGTGCAATTGCAATTTTATTTTGTAGAATATCTAAATTTGCGGGATTTGGATTTTTACGAAAATTTGATAAAGCTAATCTCCGGATTGCCACTGATTTAGTAACTTCTGCATTCCAATATGTTTTAGGAGAAATTTTTGAGGTTGGATTTTGCGGTATTTTAGTAAGAAGATATGTAGGTCTGCTGCAAAATTTATATAATCAATAAAAATATCATAAGCTTTTTGAGGATCCATAGGAAGTATTAAGTTTGAAAACATATCTTCAAGACATATTTTGTACGAATCCCAGTCGGCATTTTTATAATTTCTTTTAACTACAACATTTTTATTCATAAGACATTCAGAAGACAATTTGATAACCAAATGGTCATTTCCCAAAGTTTCATTTAAAACTGACCAATTAAAAGGACAAATCAGGAGAAGATTCCTGCAAGGTACCGTCAACCAATGCAATGCGAGTTACACTGCCATTATTTATAGCAACATAACTATTATCTACGAGTGAGTCTACAATTTGAACACCTCTCGGGTCTGTTTTATTGGACCAATTCGTATGGTGAGCGTTAAAATCACCGATTATGATTGACTTCCTATTAAATGATGAAAATAAATTATTCCAATCTGTTTGATTAGTCCGAACAGAGTGTGGGCCTGCGGACGGAGAGTAATGGGTAGCTCACCGTCCGACCAGGACCAGGCCCGTGCCGGACGGCGCGTACGTGTTTCACGCGCGCCTCAAAGAGATGTCAGCATCAAATGAAGGGGCCCGTTAGGGCCGAAGTTTTCTAAAAGAGAATAATTAAAAATTTTAACATGAAGTACTTCGAATCCCGTATGCATCTGAAAGTTTCCTACCTGAGCTTTTATAGATTTGAGTAACAGTAGCCACACCCCATAAGAGTCGTCCCTGTCATGACTCTTGGCTATAAAGTCTTCACATGAACATAGTTTATCCATATTCGATTCATCTTAAAATTGTATTCGAACTCGAAATGGACTTATAGATATTTAACGTGAACTATATTATTAATTTCATTTGCTTTTAACAATTTAGCCAATGCAAAAGATTTCGGATGTTTATCACTGCATGATAATATCGTAACTTCTAGTTTCTGTATTTCCTTCTCCGGACTATTCAGACGAGATTTTTTACCTTTTCCTTTATTATTTACTATCTTCCACTCTTCATCGGATTCTTCTTCTATAAGAATTCTTTTTTTGCCGGTAATCGGTAAATCTTCAGTTTTATTCATCTCTATCAAGTTTTGGTTATCATCTTCCAATTTAGTATCGTTTAATTGATTTTGCTCCATTGCAAGTAAACAACAACTGGTGCAAGCGCCCTGCACACCCGCCTTCGCACCAGCTGGTGGCCACCTGCGTAGCTTAGCGCGTAAATAACAAAAATTCTCGGAATTGAAATAACAAGCAATTAATTTATTAAAAACACGTCTGATTCCCACGCGTTTCGATACGAACTGTTGAATCGTCTTATAAACAAAACGCGCGGTGTCGCTTACGGTAACAGTGGCGCGAGTTCAATGGTTTATTCCCATCTCAAAAAATGCCCAACGCGCCTAAAGAAGTTTTCACTACAAAAATCTCGGGTGCGCGGTAATTCCTATGTAAGCATAGAATTACCAAATGCAGTAATCTGCCTTATCGCTCCGTATTTATGGCCCTGTTCAAATTGTGGTATAACATTCGTATTTTTCCCGTTATCACATTAATCTTTTGTTTAGAGAACGATCGCCTGTGATCCAATATTAACTCAGATAAGCTTTCGTAAAACATTAAAGGGTATAAGTATGACCAGAAGCTGAACTCCTTGCAGTGTGTTTTGTGTAATGAGCTGCGACGACATAGAATAAAATTTAGTTTCAAAGTTCACTGGTGGTTAAGAAAATTATTACTAAGTATTCGTTAGTTCGAGTTGTTTTAATGTTCGTTCATCAAGATGTTTCGTGCAGCATCTTTTATACGAGCTTACGGACAGGTATTAAATGTTTTTGTTCGTGTTGTTCAATAATTTATCTCTCATATGATTTGTATGGGATAAAAAATGAAGTGAGCACAGTTCCAGTCGAGCGGGCGCGGCGCAGGCGTAGCGGTGGCGCTTGACTGCATGGAATCCTGTAACCCCGTTAATCTTTTTACTCTACTTAGACTGCGGATCTTAACCTCGGTACACTATTCTTGTTTACTGTTCGTAATGCATGTCCGAGTGGATCCTAGACCGGTTACGATAAGTTTTAATAGAAAATATCTAGGCGTGTAGAGTCCAAGTTTATCACCACGAGTATGACGTGAATACGTGCATATACAAGGAGGGTTTTCTTCCTTCTTCTTATGTAAGATTGTAACGCACTCAACTACTGACAGACCAAAATAAAATAGTCTAGCTCTAGAGCTATAATAAATAAATTACCTAGGTAATTTATCATAAAATGTGTAGTTCGATGGTGAGGCGCTAGGCATCATAACAATTTGAACAAAAAACATTTCGGAGTCATTACCCGCCAAAAGTTGTACTACCTTATTACCTTAACAAAAAGGCTGTCTTTTTTTTTAAACGAATCCCAGTTCGATTACCGTCTTGTCTATGAGTGCCTACTTGGAATTATACATTAAAAAAAATTAACCAACTTTGTTAGTGTTTTTAGGGATCCGCAGTTTTGTACCAAAATGGTATCTGCAGAAGGAACTCTTGCTGGGATCAGTATAGGAGCTCTGTTTTTGGTCCATTATTTATTCTGTATGTCATAGTCGATTTTATCGGTTATTGAGAGCTTTATAACAAATAAAAAATCCTTGCCATCAAATTTCAAAATCCTCATTTTGACTTTACAAACACGTCCGGGATATTAAAATAATCAGAAGAAACCTAAAAATAATGTCTTCAAGCCGCTCTGTGACTTAGTTAAAAAGTCGTTTCGATTGCGGCCTAAAATAACGAGTCACTCAGGCAGGGCGATTCCAAATCCAACGGATAGGATATAAAATTAACAAGATTCCGGATTTTCTATCATGTCTTGCCATGTCCTTTGGAACTTGGCGAAAATCCAGTTTTCGGTGAGATACCTATCTGTTCCCAGGGACCCATAGTGGAACAGTCCAATTTGCTCTTGACTGTTTTTTAACTACACCAGGACCACGAGAGTTCTAAGCCTCGAGACATTAAAATGTCCAAGGTTTCCAAAACGTGTTCGAAACAATTAAAAGTTTTTGTAAGAATAATTTGTGTAAATTATTGATTTGTCAATATCGATCGGATCATTGAATAACCTGTCAGACCGGACTGGAATGTCTTGGCGTCAATAATCGATTTTCTTTGATTACTTATGCAACCTATTAAACATAAGTTCAAAAAAACATCTTCTGAGAAGAAAAATTATAATATTGAATTGCAAGTGCACCTTTCGAATCTCTTACGTTTATATCTACACTAGCACTTCGCCCGTGACTTCGTTCAACACCCCCTTTAAGGGGACTACATGACCTAAAGCGTGGTCACTGTTGGACTGCATAGAAAAGAAAGAGAAGCGCGATGACACAACGCTGGTAATTTATTGTAAAATATGAAGAAATTATCTATTTACAAAAAATCTATTGTTTGGACCAAAAAAATTAAAACACTAGTATGTACTTTAATATGTTGCTTGTAGAATAATCTGACAAAAAATCAGAATGATTGTATAAATAATTAGTATGGCTTTTATTGTGAAAAGAAAGTTTTTAGAGGTATCTTCATGATTTTTTTCTATCGTATCAAATTATGTAGTTGTATTATGTTTTCAACACACTAACTAGCACATATCATATATTTTTCTGCTTTTGTTTACTGCAGTCGATCATATACTTTTAGGCATTATAAAACTTGCGTTTTTTGCGTTTAGGTCCTGTAGTCCCCTTAAAGTTTTCGAAAATTAATGATAACGAACATTTTATTTATTAAGAAAAGTATTTGGGTAATTTTTTAAGTTTATTGATCAAAGTAAAATATTTTTCACATAAGTAAACTGTAACCCCTAGTTTCACCCCAAAAGGGGTTATGTGCTTAGTCATTTTATGTTTAAATTACTTTTGAGGTAATCAAGCCACGCCGTAAAGTCCTCCCCTGTCAAATTGTTTGGCCCTTTTCACCCCGTTAGGGAAAGATTTTCGAAAACCCTGTTACACGTTATTCTTAATTCCGGTGCTAAGCTTCTTTCCCTTTTAACTTCCCTTACAGGTCGGATTTCCAAAAATCCCTTCTTAGTGCTCCCCAACAAAGAAGCTTTGTTTCCCCTAAAAGGAAGCTTTAATTGTGTTTCCTCAAAAGGAAGCTTTTTGCAAAATTTCACGTTCCTAGTCCCAGTAGTTTTGGCTGTTCGCGGATATGCCAGTCAGTCAGTTTCTCCTTGTACACATAAATACAGTAGATAGGCTGAAATAAAAACAAACAAGCGCGGCGGCACCACAAGCTCAAGTTCATGGTTATGACTAATAATAATTCATGTTAAATATGAAGAATGGTTCACATAATGAGCATGGTCGGCGGCGGGGAGAGCACCGTGTGGCTAGGACGCTCAGACCGGCACAGTCCGCAACATGCTGCCCCCAGAGCGCGCCGCGCACCGATCAGCCGCCGCGATCTTCAAGCGCATCTCACTGCGCTCATATAGCACGTACTCGCTTGTATGTATTCTGCTGACCCCCGCGGTTTTTATTCGCGACAACGGAAATAGCCTCTTGTGGCTTTTCCATTTCGTAGGACAATTCTTCCGCTACAGTGCACCCTCTTGTCCCTCCCGTTTCTAATTTTAAATTAAAATGGAGCATCCATTTCAATTTAAAATTGGTTATTTATTTTGAACGGGTTACTTAAATAACGTTTTATTGTCCTTAATCACTCAATACTTTCATCTATAATGTCAAATACCTGCGAGCTTTTATCCTACACGTTTCATTAGAAATAATATATGTGTTCGACTTATCTATGTATGAAGTATGAAGTACCTAGATCTAAAAGGATTGTTGTGTTTTAAGAGTTTCTGTAATTTATAATACTTTAGTTCGAGGTGAGTAGGAAACGTTGAACAAACTTTTGCAATTCAATCTTCGTTTTATGATATCACGTGAAGGTGTCAAACTTCGTCTTACAGAGCTG
Organism: Luperina testacea; assembly: GCA_927399505.1. NCBI lineage: Eukaryota > Metazoa > Arthropoda > Insecta > Lepidoptera > Noctuidae > Luperina > Luperina testacea. Next base: position 13,590,071 of record OV656758.1, read on the forward strand.
ATGTTTTACGAACAAAAAAGTCACAATCATCAATTATGATCATTACGAACGGTATTAGCCCGTCACTGAAAATTTAAATTAATTAGTTACCTACTTATACCAACACGAGTATAATAGAGTTCCCTCTGTGAATTTTATAAGGATATTAATATACTGGTCGGTCCGGGGGCCGTCTGGGTCTGAGTTCTGAGCGCGTCTGCTAAATAAATTATAAGCTATTAGCGGGAAAACTAATTAAATATAGAACAACCTTTCATTTAAAAAAAAATGCTACTATACTGCAAACTGATATTTAAACGATAAACTATACTTCAGTGCTATATTATCTACAGAAATTATTTTTATTTGAAAATTCATACACATTAGAAGAAAAACCTAATACTTAACTTTACCTAAGAATGAATAAGTAAAGTTTGAAAGCTTCCTCTCTCCTTTTATTTTGCTGTGCCCGACAGGGTCCATAATGATCTCATTTTTTTTTTATTACCACATTGTGGGATTTAATAAATGTTTGAGGATTCAACTAGACCATTTTATAACATGCTGATAAAAGCACCGTCTCGTAGTAGGAAAATTAAGTGTAGAATCAAGCCTGACTATCAGAGCAAAAAAAAATCCGATTATTAATATTTGTTTATAACTTTTTTTCGTACGTCTGCCGCACTGACAGACGAGTTCATTCATAGCCGCCCTCCACCCGCCCAACTACACGCCGCGGCGCGCTCTAAATAGTAACCGCCCAACACGAGACGTGTCACGATGTTCATAGTGCGGCTCGATCACCACATTCACAAATCTCTCACAGGAGCCGAGCGGTTCGCGCGTCTTATTATGCGGGGAGACGACACGACATGTCCCTCCACCCGCAGCTGCCCGACGCGTCTACGAGCGGTGACAATGAATTCGTGCACATACGTTGTCTCATTGCGAACATACACAAACAGAAAAATGTGGCGAGGCCGCCCTCTACCGCTCCGTCACTCGAGATGGTATTGGAATCTCCGACATCCTCAGACACGGAACAGAGCGTTACGGAATCAGAAAGATCCGAAGCACAGTCGACTGAAGATGTGATGCGGACGCCGCCTCCTCGTGCCAAGAGCAACAGTATTGCGGGCTCCATGCTGGCTCCTCCGAAGCTGCACAAGCGGCGGCGGCCGTCGTTCCTGCAGCTGGGGTCGGGCGAGCACCATGACGGACCGCACTCGGCCAGCGCGCACCTCAACGTGCCGCGGTTCACCGTCACGGCACCTCCAGGGGAACAGCATCGCCGGCTCAGCCACGGCTTTGCTTTCCCCGCTTTCGCACTACGGAGACATTCTAACACGGTCTGCTCAATGATAACAAGTAGACTAACAAGTGTTGTGATCATAACTACTGTTTTTGTTACTAAATATTATTCATAGTATCTGTTTTAAAGTGATATTTCAAGAAGTAATGCAACGAGTGAATGGTATGTGCGCTTTTGTTTTTGGCAAATTACATGCATGGCATTGATTATTATTCAGCAAGATAATAATTTCATTTTATTATATGACGGCGTTTAATTGACTTTCAATAGGCTGGTACCAAACATCTTTGCATAACAGAGGGTATTGTTTCCCAAAATTATCCGAATGGAACGTATCCAACATTTTGGAATATTGTGAGATTCCTGTTATTTTTTTAACCAACTATACTTGAATTTCACAACAAATGTATTTTAGATTCGTTTATAACAAGTAGGTGATAAATGTAATCTCAACTATAATACCATGTATGATATCAATTTTAAGATCCGGAATGCCTAATAAAAACTGACACCTGAAACTTTTTTGGTAAAAAATATGCGCGTTATCAAAAATCTAATAGTCTTACAAAATACGTACGATTCTATTACTTATCATTTTCCATGAAATAACTACTTCTGATTTTGCGGTTGTTGACAATAATAGTAGAGTTTGTAATTACGCGGTTTATTTATTATATTGGGCTACCTTGTGATATCAAACCTTATCACTATATCTATAAATTGTGTTCATTATAAGTCGCGAACTGTGTCGAGTAAACGTTTACTTGTTCTTGTGTGTTTTCCGAAGAACATTATTCATTACGGCTATAAAATCTAAGTTTCCATCTTTTCCGCAAACTTTATGTTTATCAATATTTCAATGATGCGTTTTAGTAAATCACATCCAACCGAGGTATATATTTTTTGTAGTGCTTTTTGAGACTATTGCGCGTAACTAAATGTTTTTTATACGTTATTATAATATAGTTTTTATCAATATTGTGGAGCCCGTCTGTCAGCAACTAACAAACTTTTATCCTCCATGTGTGACCTGTATGCTTGTTTTCTGTGATAATAATAACCATTTTATTTATGTGTGATATACTAAGAAATCAAAATTGTGCCCAATTTATACTTAGACTGAGTTGGCCTTATGATGCGACCGGTTCCTTTTGCCCGTCACTTTCTTTAAGCTATTTATCATAAAAGATCTCATATGTGAGAGTTTCAATCAGGTATTCTAAGTTCCATACAAAAGTCCTCATTATTTTTCTATATTAACTTTATAATCTATCTTTTTTTTCGTACATTTTCAGCATTACCTGCTTGTTTTACATTTGAATTTTATGAGATTTTTCTGTTTTGGAATTATTTATTTACATATTTACCATAAGTATCTGTACCAACTTAAAAATTGTTTTTCAATTATTATAATGCTGTACTTAGTAAATTGGTAAACTTTGTGTTTCTCCCACTTGTCATCCATCTAAGTCTGAGTGTCTGAGCATAATTTGCCAGTTAAAGTCAACAGAATAAAGCTGCAAATCAAACGAACTGGATAAAAAGGCAGAAATTAAAAAAAAAACGTATTCAATCTGACAAAACAATAATGAAGCGTCTATTAAGAGTATAATATACCTCTTTATGTAGTGTTATAGAAATGTGCGTCTTAGTGTGTTATTGTTGTTATCCAGAGCCTGCACCGCAGCGAGTCCATGGTATCATTGGCTTGCTTCCGGACGCTCTCGCAGCTCGTCACCAGCGACAACCTGGCAGAACTAAAGCAGTACATCGCCAACAACAGGAATGTTAGCATCGACGACAAAGATGAGGCAAGTAACAGATCTGATAATTAATTAGTTATAACATTTTGACTAAAACATTACAGGCCATGGACACCACTACCATACTGTCGGGAGTGAGTTGCTCATCCGAGAATACGCCGCCGACTCTTGGTAGCAGGAGGTTTTTAGTCGGTAGCAGTCCCACAAAACCCATAATTCTCGTCAAGCTGAGGGTATCCTTGAGGATACCGCGAAGAAACATTACAAACACGAGAGATAGTTAAACACGTCGTCCACATAATATAGAGTAATAAAGCGAGAGAGCTCGATATTAATTAATTTCGCATCTCACATACATACTCCAATTTCTATAATAATGTCCTCGCTAGCGGGTCGTCGTTTATTTGTATACGAGGTTGACTTTTCTAAAGAAACCGCTCGGCGTGATTTTTCCCTTTCATAGCTGAAGCATTTTGTACCTGTCTACATCACTATTTTTTTCTGAGGTTTTAATAGCCACTCAGAGATTTTCTCTACACAGAATATGTAATCAACCTAGTAGAATTGCAAAATCAAATAGCCATGAATTGTGATGATTAAGTAATATTCTCAAGTTTTGGATTTTTAGAAATGGATAGTGAAACTCTAGTAATGAATCATTGGGTTTGCCCAAAGCAGCTCGATTGATTAAACCGTAGGAGGTTGTTTTTGGAATGCCATAGACTTACTTAAATGTTATCTACATCTAAAATGGGTGCATACAAGGAAAATAATCAAAATATTATTATTATTTATTGAGTTCCTTGTTAAATTTGATTTATCTAAATTGTAAAGGCTAAATTGTAACTAACAGTAACAACGGATTATGAAACTATACTTATTAGTGCATGGATACCTCATTCAAATACCATATCATTTCTCTTGATTTCACCTTTAAAAGGCTTTACCCTTGCTTTGTTTAGACAGGTATCTCTTAGACCAGGGTTCATGCACCAATGGAATAGCCTGATATACCACATAATTATTAATAACTTACGGTTACGAAACATTGAACTGTAAGCTAAAAATGTATGTTCAACTTTTATTTTTTTATAATTTATTTCCAGTCAAAGTTTCTCCCACTAGCTATTACGTGTTATGATCTCAATTTTTTAAAAGAAAAACAGAAAAAAATACAAGTCCCGTCTAGTCGGAGATATACCCGGGACAGGAATTTTAAAAGGATTATGCATTCCACTTATAGGTTATTCAATTAGTGGGAAATGTACCAGCCAGCACATAATTTAATCTTATCTCTAAATTATGCGCAACCAGGTGAGTCAGTAGCAAGGATACTAAAAATTATGTTTTTTAATAGATTCGTAGAATTTAAACCACTGCGACATTATAGCATTACATTAGTTGTATTTTTCCAAGTATATTATTAATAGGTACATATTTCACTAATCAATGCCTATAACTTTGCATACCTTGAATCCTAGAAACATAATATAATAAATTAAGCCCTTGTATATCGAAAGAAATAAAATGAGAAAATCCCTTGCTCTTTTCACACGTAATCAGAGGGGCTAGTGTTGTTTTTCGCAGTATTGTGGTCTTTAGAATTTATATTAGGAAATTGAATTCTTTGCCGTAAAAGCGTTTTAAAAACGCAGTAAGTACCTACTTAATTTCATGAGTATCCTTTTACGATCTATGAAAGTGGGTGAGTAGTTGTGTACCTAATTACAATATTGATATAGATAGAAACATCTGGTTATACTGTTAATTCCACCTCTAAAAAAAATTTAACCAATGACCTTTTCAACTCAGTCAAAAAATGGCCTCTTTGTCTCGTCTTAACTGTCGAAACAAGATAATTACTTTTCCTCTTTTACAGAACGGCACAACAGCCCTTATGCTTGCAAGTGAGAATGGTCGGGTGGCGGCGGTGCAGCTGCTACTGGCATCCGGCGCTGATGCTGGTGCCGCAGACGCAGATGGCTGGACACCGCTAGCTTTCGCGGCCAGAGGCGGCCATCTTACCATAGCTAAGGAGCTGCTAGATGCTGGCGCTCGAGTGGACTCGAGGGATTGTGTGAGTAACAAACATAACATCACGCTTGTGATTCCCGAACGGTTAAGTAGAGGCTGTACCTATAGTAGGTACACCCTCTTTTTGCCAGCTATGTTTTAAATCCCATGTAATGAGGGCAAGACTACTGCCCCCAACTGATCACAAATCCAGACTCCGAGCTGTTACTGAGAAATTCCTGATGTGAAAACCCTACAACACTTATTTATACACACGCTACACTGTATATTCTTCAAATAAAATATTGATGAAGTTTCTTCAAAGTTAAGAGGTAATGTCCTCACCCGCGATCTGTATAGTCTATTAATGGTCATCAACCCGAATCTGCTCAGACGAGTCAATCCTTCAGTTACGTCAGTTGGTTGTGAAAGTTTCATGTTATTAATAAGAACAACGTTTTGGAAAGTTTGTTATTTTATGCGGTGAGGAGAAAGGAAGGAGTACAGCCCTTAACAGGAAAAACCAAAATCTATTTTCATGTGAAGTTTTACAAACTGCCTAACCTAGTCAACTTTGTTTGTGGGATACAAACGTGAGTATCATGAATAAAGGAATTGGTAATGCGTTAGTCTGCCAATACGGTTGGATAACGGTAAGATCAAGAAGACCTGTCAATGACCTAACATTATCAAGATCTATTTCTGCACAAATGCATTTAGACATTAAGCTCATATTGTGTTCTTTATTATGCTTAGAACAGAGTTACTATACTATTACCGTCATGAATCGTAAATTATGATAATACTACTTTACGATATTCTGCAAAGACGTCACTAACGAAATTTTGAAGAGTTAACCTCTTTTAATACAAACATAGTAGATGTTACGGGCTATAATTCTTTTGAAAGTGTGTAACATCAAGATGAAAGAACTCTAAATGCTCAAGATCAGAGGAAACTTAATTCTAGAGATGAAATATTGAGAAAAAAACTTAACAACGTTTGTTAACAAACTATTTGTAGTGTCTACGCTGAACAGGTGTTCCATACATTTTGTAGTGTCTGCATTGTGACATGTTTTAAACATCATGGCACATGTTCAAATTGATTCCTTTATGGACAAAACATGGTGCTATAGAGTGGGTCTTTTCTTTTTCTGAAGGCTGAATTTGACGTCATGGATCTTGATTTTGACAGATTTTTATTTTGTGTCTGACTGGAATATTTAACATGTCTGTCTTCATGGTATCTGGCGTAAGGATTTAAAACAGCGGAAATTCAGAACTGATTGAACAATACATTAATTTTTTTTGGAATAGTATGCACCGATGCACATGCACAATATGTAACCTGAATAATTATAATAGAGCAATGACCAAAATGTATTCTGGACTGTGTACTCAAAATTAGTATATTTATACTTGACGTGGATCTCTGCCAAGATGTCACTGACATGCAGCACATTCTAAAATCTGGCTAAAATATAATGTGCTCGTCCAGCCTCATAAACAATTTGATGCCTTGTCCAGTCTTCCTAATTTCTAGTATTCAAATGTTTAAAGTTTGTAAAGAAAATAGTATTTTATGAATGATGTGCCTGATGTAAATTAGCTTTTAAGTGTGCAGTCATTTCGCATTAAATAGATCAATGGGGTTTGGGAAATATTTTGTTATTCCAACTATCCATGAGAGTCTTTGATTCACGTGAGAGGTTACATAACTGGAATGTTCCGGTTATTCCACGTAGTGGAGAATTAAATTTACTGTAGAGGTTTTGAAGTGACAAAGCAAATAGTATATAGTATATGTATGATGGTATTTTAGGTGAATATAATTATATATTTAGTTAGAGGCCAAACATAGAAATGGGGTCAAGAACTACGTTATTAAGGAATGTGTGGCTACTGATTTAGGTGCCGACAGCCGCTAAATTAAAAATAAATTAATCTGTTCATTCTCTGTAAATAAATAATGATGTGTAAAACATCAGACGTTGACTTCGAATATAAAATAACATTTTGTGAACAGATAACTGTTTTCAGACGTTTGCTGTTCAATAATGTTATGAAAATCATGTTTCCTATGCAAAGTATTTGGAATCGATTCTACAGTAATTGATGATAACATTGCAATTATTATCAAGTCAGTTACAATAAGGAAAACATTACTTGGAAGTGTGTGGGTTGTAGTACTTGTAGTAGGTATTTACTTATAGTCTATTAAATGCATTACGAGCAGTTTAGTACTTTGTAGCATATTATAAATATAAATTTGCATAGCCAAGATTTTCAGGATTCCGTATTTTTACATTTAACTTTCTTTCTTAAATTGTGAAAGGTCTAACTTGGACGGACCTCTGAGAAGCTTTGTAAAATATTTATTTTCCTCTCACAGGGCGGGTGGACACCGTTGCTATGGGCGTCTTACAAAGGCCACGAAGAAATTGTGGCGTTACTGCTGGAGAAAGGAGCCGATGTTCATGCACACGGCAACTATAACATCAAGTATGTTGTGTTAATTCTTATTTTCGTCGAAATACTAGGCTGGTTTTATTGTTACGCGTTTCGGCAGCGTCGTTGGAGCGCGCGCGTTCGGAGATGTATGTGATAGTAGTTGCGTTTCAAAGTCGTGCGCTTGAGCAACGCCGTTCAGTAAACGCGCGCTGTTCGCCGGCGCTTCCGAAGCGCGAGCCGCACGTGCGCTTCTACGGCCAGTATGCGTTTTAGTGTGACGCCGTTGAGACGCACTGTAAGATATTTGTTTACAAAATGAATTTTATCGATACGGGATACGTCTCACAGCAGCGGAACGCGCGGTACTAATCGCGTTTCACAGTGCACCGCTGTTCAAGCGCACGCTGTTAACAGCGCGCTGCCCAGCGGGGCGTCTAGCGCCGTGACTATAAAACCAGCCTAAGGATTTAATTTTCTAGAATGATACTCAGTTCTGATAATAAGGATCTGTTTCACAGTTTCAAGATAGACTAACACATAAAGTATAAATTAAAAAGAATTTCTATGAAATTAACTGATCTGTGGAGCAGACGAGTCCTGGAGTGGAGACCGCGTATAGGCAAGCGTAGTGTGTGTCGCGTAGCCTGGGAGAGGCCTATATCCAGCAGTGGACTGCGATAGGCTCGAGTTGATGATCTACAAATTAGTTGGAAGTTCTACGCTGTTGTGGAACAGGCCATTAGACGGCAAAGTTTGAAGATGATTTATTTTTCCTCAAGTACATTTATAACTTCTAGCATTGACATGTCAACAAGACAAACAAACAAGTTTCATTTTTAGGGTTCCGTACCTCAAAAGGAAAAAACGGAACCCTTATAGGATCACTTTGTTGTCCGTCTGTCCGTCCGTCCGTCTGTCAAGACCCTTTTTCTCAGGAACGCGTGGAGGTATGAAGCTGAAATTTATATCAATTACTCAGGTCTACTGTCCCTTGAAGCTGTGAAAAAATCAAACTTCTAAGCCAACGCAATCAAAAGATACAGCCGTTTATGCCGCAAATTTTCGACACTTGCAAGGGAATCAAAACCTACAGGGTGCTTCCCGTAAACTCAGAATCTTGAAATTTGGTACGAAGCAACGTCTTATAGCATAGATAAAGGAAAAATTACGAAAACCATAAATTTTTAGTTACATCACATAATATATTTTTTTTTAATAATTTTAAACTTACTACCCATTTCCTCATAAACTCGTAGAGGTATTAAATTGAAATTCATACCAAATACTCAGGTCTATAATACCTTTAAGCTGTAACAAAATCAAACTTCTATGTCAACGCTATCAAAAGAAACAGCAATTTAAGTTGCATATTTTGAAACTCGCAAGTACTCGCAAGGGAATCAAAACCTAAAGGGTACTTCCAGTCGACCTAGAATCTTGAAATTTGGCATGAAGCAACGTTTTATAGCACACATAAAGGAAAAATTCCGAAAACCTTAAATTTTTAGTTACATTACAAAATATATATTTATTTTTTAATAAATATAAACTTATTACTTTTTTCCTCATGAACGCGTAGAGCTATCAAGTTTTTTCGAACTTCAATGTTCAATGTGGTACTATTTATAACTTTTTCAGTCACCATTTACAGGTCTGGTTCAAATTTAATACTTAATTAATATTTTTGAACCAGATTTCTAAATAGTGACTAAAAAACTTAGTAAATAAATAACTTTAATAAAAGAACTTTCGCAAGTCTGCTGCAAGGCTAGTAACGTATAAGTGTTTCAGTTATATTATAGATAAATGATATGTGTTAATATAAAATAAAGGATTACTTAAACGATAAAGAGATCTTTGTCTTAAATTTATGCTCCTCCATCTTTCCCCATTGTAATGTTATGAATTTCATTTTGCAATAAAAATACCATAGTTATGACTCGATTGTCGTAATGAACGAACTTTGTAAACTTGCAGGTTTGTACGGAACCCTCGGTGCGCGAGTCCGACTCGCACTTGGCCGGTTTTATTGGTTCGGAATACTACAAAAGATGAATGCATATTGTTAACTTACGTAGCTCTGCTGATACCACTATGTAATACAAAACAAGATATTTATGATTAACATAATAATCATACGAATGTCTTTTTGCGGTTAGTTCCATGTCTAATTCTCACAAAGTTATTGCATATTTTGCCTAACAATGAGAAGCACTGTGATTTACTGTCATTTGAAATCTCATTCAAGTTAACTGGTTTCCAAAAACGTGTTTGACTCAATATTACAAAGTATTCTCACTCTGAAATATTTGCCTACATCTCTCATATAGTATCAAACTTCGACGAATATTATGAGCGACGAGCCTAGCTGGCTTGCTTTCAAAGTCAACAAACATTCGCACTGTTCTCATTTGACCATCAACGGGGAGCTTTTAAAATTTTCCATCAATGATGTTCCATAATCATTCAAACCTTTTCCTAAATGTGTTTAGAATTCTATAAAAATCCCAAACAATAAATTTTCTGCAGCTCGCTAGTATGGGCCGCAGGGCGGAAGCACAGTGGCGTAGTCCAACGACTATTAACCGCAGGCGCGCGACCGAACTCCTGCGACAAGTACGCAACATCAGCCTTAACATGGGCAGCACGCGCAGGCGACGTTGCCGCTTGCGCCGCGTTGTTGCGTGCTGGTGCAGACGCTAATACTGCGGGCATGTATTGCTGGACGCCGCTGCTGCAGGCTACACATGGTAAGCTTTGCATTTATTTTTTTACCCATAGAACACATTCAGGACTATTGCCATGGAACAATTTTGCTGCTGGTTGAATGAAAGTAATAGATAAAACATAAAAATAGAAACTAATACATGAACGAAGTTCGTTGCGCTCACTCCCCAAAAGGGTCAAGTCAGAAGTGATTGTATTTACACCCACATCTGAAAAGTTGACATCACACGGACATGTGATGCGGAGGAATCGGGAATGCGTTTTGAGGAAGGTTTTAAGGGCTTTATAAGTAGGTGATAATATATACCTAGATGATAAAGTTAGAATGGGGGTGACATCAGAGATGACGGCTAAGGCTCTTTGTACACACGTTTTTCATGTAGGCTCGATCGTCAGTGTTGTATGGATCACTATGGAAGCTTGTTGACAAACACGTTTTTTCTACGGCGCTATTTAGAGAAACCGTGCCGTGTACAAAGGGCTTAATAGAGATATAGGGAAGAAGAATACTTGCTGCGCTGAAATCAAATAAATTGGGATAAGGGCAGGAGGCTGATGATCGATCAGTTTTGATCGAAAGTTTGCACTATTGATCAAAACTGATTGACTGTTATTCTTTTATTGCTTGTACTTGCATTTAACAGGTCATCAAATATCTATCAATCAATTCAGCCTATCGCAGTCCACTGCTGGACATAGGCCTCTCCCAGGCTGCGCCACAACACCCTGTCCTCCGCCTACAGCATCCAGTCCGTCCCAGCCACTTTCTTTAGGTCGTCCTTCTATCTAGCTCAAATCAAATATAGATCTATAAATGAGCGTAAATAGCTCGTAACTGGCGGAAATATCGTCCTCAATTTATATCCAAGCTTTGGCAACGGAACAGAACAAGTTGTAAGGTGCTCCACCCACTGCACCGCGCCCCGTCGCGTAGCGCAGGATGGCAGATTTTACCATTGTATGCAAGTATCGCGCACCGCGGCGGGACGCATCTTCAGTGGGTGAACCGCCTTAATTTTCAAGTGGAACTGCCTGTTGAATATGATACACAATGCTTAACTAGATATTTTGGCACTAGTAGGACATTATGTCATACTAAATAACTCTTAAATCAGGGAAGCCAGTGAGTGAAAATAATGTAATGGAAGTAAACCTAATTTAAGAAAGAAAAACGTTTATTTGCGATAAACATGATGCAGAGAAAGTTCCAAGTTGGGGTAAAATATGCGTCACATCCACGCAAAACGGCCATCGCTCAGCATAAATGTTAAGACCCTATGCGAGACAGAGCCCCAGCGCTGGATTTCAGTGACAGCCGGCGAGGAATAGTTAATACCTAGATGTTTTTGTAGTTTCAATACTATACTTATTACTATTGTTTATGGGATTTGTTTTGAAACAACAACAAATAAACACATAATTAGTGCTACTTCATTCGCTATTTAGTTATTGTAATAGACACTTAATGGATTATCCTAGATAATTTTGTGGAACTAATTATTCACGCAAGATCAAAATCATAATATTTTATTTCACATAAACCTACATGGGCACTTATGAAACGTCAGAAGCCAGGTGCACGGTTCCAATTGGTCGTTTCCTATGGAGAAGAACCGGCAAGAAACTCCACGGTTACTCTTTTTAAAAATAATTGGCTTTTACAATGTTTTCAAATTACAGTAGGTATGGGAGGACAGCGTAGGCCTGTCAACAAGTACCAGGTACTTAATTGGGTATTGAAGTATACTCCGTTATAAATAAACTGTATTGTGTTATGACTTTATGACTTGCTTCAAATTACAAAGGCACGAAACTGAAATTACAAAATAGAAAAATGTAAACAAACCATTATTATTGTGTCAAAGCTATTAACAGTCATAACAACATAAATTGACATCAATATTTATTTTAACGCGGGAATGAGTCTACCGTCTGTCTGGTGTGTTTTCATTACGAACTGATTTTGGAATGCTCACGCAGCTGGCTTGGTATACAGGAGGCAGGGGCATCAACGCGCAAACTGTAAACATGAATAAAGCACATAGACCCTCCAGCGTAGAAACTTTTCGTCGGTAAAATTTATGGAACAGCAATTTTTTTTTTTAATTACCGACGTATTATGTCAACTTAGGGGGTTTAATTCTCTTCTCAAATGTACAGTGATAGTGCTTAAAGAATAAGTTTACATTTTCGAGAGACCGGTGCTTGAAATAGGCATTGCAAGCATCGCCTGTGGTACTTACAAGTGACCAGGGCATTGGGTGCTTTCATGAGACTGAACGGAATAAAGATACCACCAACTTATTCCTCCAGCGTTTTAACAGTCGTTTAAAGACGCCCCAATTACCGCTTCCTTATCTTTCGCGTTCTCATCTCCCTTCATCAATTATTTTCAGGTAACCACTTCGAGATCGTCCAAATGCTGCTGGAACACAAGCCCAACGTGAACGCGCTAGACAGAGACGGCTACACCGCCCTAGCCATCGCATGTAAAGAGGGCTACTACGATATCGCTTTGGCTCTTATTAACTCCGGCGCTTATATTAACGTGCAGGTAATTTATACACTGGCTGGTTAATCATTTCATTAATAGTATTATTATTCACTGAGTGCTATTTATTTGTTGTGTAATTGCTGTAATGACCTATCTAACTACTTATTCAACCGCATTGTTTGTATCTTCTTTGATTATGAATTCTTTACCTGATATGTTTCCATCTCCGAGCTGTTTCTCGATTGACTTTCATGTCTTGTACGGAGATACAAGACTGAATTATAATAAAAGCACCGGGATGCTTGAAGCTCTCTCTATAAATGATAAAATTGTATCTACAGATATAAAAAAGACATTTAGCTAATATGTTTCTGCTAGCTAATCTGAAAAAAAAGAAGATTTTGTCGGCATGTCAGAAGTACTGTGAGTGGGATGTATGAAAGTGTTGTTAACTTTTTACTTGATTTTATATTTAATCTTTTATGTGTATGTGTAAACTATCTTTAATTTCTGTAATTGGTTATAAACCGCTTTAATTAAAGAATAAATAAATAAATGTTTCCATCTCTGAGCTGTTTTTCGACGATTGACTTCATGTCTTGTATCTTCGGCCTGAATAATGAAATAAACTCTTTTCTCTTAATAGACGCTAATAAAAACACCGGGATGCTTAAAGCTCTCTCTATAAACGTTAACACTGTGTATAAAAAAATATTGTTGTTCTTATTTTAGGATCAATCAAAAGACACGCCACTAATCCACGCAGTGAAAGGTGGTCACAAAAACGTAGTGGAGGCTTTACTGAAGAAACACGTAGACGTTGATCTACCAGGCAAGGAGAAGAAGACTCCTGTATACACCGCGACTGAAAAAGGACATGTTTCGATTCTTAAACTGCTGCTGGCTTCTAATCCTGATCTCGAACATAGCACTGTTGTAAGTAAACATTAAAAACGTTACTTTAGCACGTAATGAGACGGTATACATGACTTCGAGATGTCCTGCTTAGGCATAAACGGTATACGTTTATGCTTAAGCAAGACATCTCGGGCTCACGCGACGTTAACACCGCGATAATGCTAACTTATTTTTGATACTATCAGTCTACTGTCTAGGCCACTTTACGTAGCGTCTACGCGACATCGACCAACGCCAGGTTGGAAGGCCACTCATGTCAGTGAATAACCAGCTTTCTAAAAGAAACTAGTTATTTTTTCTTCTAAGTAAGTCTACTACCGACTGGGAAAAGCCAGTTGCAGAAATCTCCAATATTATTAATGTAATCAATACGTATGCGAAATACGTCACAGTCTAGTCGCCGGGAAAAACAGCTAGAAAAATCCCGTCGTAGTTAACATAACGTGATTTTTGCATACGTGATTATTATGAATATTATTCATAGACAGCTGGCTTGTACTATATTGGGAAAAGATTGCCAATATTAATTTGTTTTTCTTTTTTGTTTCTGTCTACTGGCTTTGGCAAGGTTTTGAGATGACATAGTTACTGATATTGTTTCAAATGTTCGTACTAGCAATTGCCCGCAAAATGATGGTTGCAGTCCATCTTCTAAACACATATCATCTTCATCATCTGCTTAGCCTTTACCCAACCATGTTGGGGTAGGCTTCCAGTCTAACCAGATGCAGCTGAATACCAGTATTTTACATGGAGCGACTGCCTATCTGACCTCCACATCCCAGTTACTGGGTAATACGATACCCCTTGGTAAGACTGGTTGTCAGACTTTCTGGCTTCTGACTACCCGTAACGACTGTCAAAGATCGTCTTCTAAATATACAGTATAGTATATGCTATTTGTCTGTTAGGCAGACGCGGAACTATTTTTTTTAAAGTAAACATACCTTGCAAGTACCTTTTTGCACAGAACAATACTATGTTTACTTCTTAAAATATTGTTTACTTATTTCACAATTACTCGCAGTCTGGCGACACACCACTGATACGTGCGGTGCGCTCTCGAAACGCGGAAATGGTACAATTACTGTTGGAGCGAAAGGCGCGAGTCAACGTCGCAGACATCAGAGGTGACACAGCCCTGCACATAGCTATGAGGGCCAGGTCTAAGGTAATATGAAGGTTTACTACATACTCTATGATTAAATACGAAATATCGATAAATTGTTTAGTTTACGTGTGTCTTATTAACTTCGTTTCCAAGGCGTAAGTTCCGGTTTACTATTTTCTATCAGGATAACCGACAGCCTGTTAGCTCACTTTAGGGATCCTAGAGATTCGATCAAATGAAAGTTTTTCAGTTGCACAAGAATGCTCTTATCAAGTAAGTTGCGGCAGTCGAAACACCTGGCTAAAATAATTTGATTCCATATAAATATACATTTTACAAAAACACAACCACGACATTACATATATGTACATAAACATTACAAAAACACAACGACGACATTACATATACATTACATAACATTATTCTTGTTGTTTTTTACATTTTGAAAAAATAACAACACAACCACGTGTCTAACTGGTTCCAAAATAATGCCAAACGTCCTTCCTCAATCATTTTGCAATTAAAACGGTATAATTTAAAAGAATAATAGTACTTTTTCTATGATCTCAACAAAAAGTAACAGGAAAATATACAAATATTAACAAGACGTAATGACTTATTAAATCATGTTCACGTCTTCGACGATTATCGTCATAACATCCCATTAATGCATGGATGCACAGTTCAACATATTTTCCTCGTGTCATACAACACCCAGCCCACAATTAATTACACGTAACAATCATCGGTTGATGATTTAACATTAACCATTTCTTTTGCAGCAAATCGTGGAGATTCTTCTCCGTAATCCGAAGCACAGCCAGTTACTGTATAAACCGAACAAGCTGAATGAAACTCCGTACAATATAGACATGAGTTACAACAAGACAATCCTAGGACAAATCTTCGGTGCCCGAAAACTGAATACAAATGAAGACAATGAGAACATGTTAGGTTATGAATTGTATAGCGCTGCGTTGGCTGACATGCTGTCCGAACCAAGTCTTTCGGTCCCGATCACTGTCGGACTTTACGCGAGGTGGGGATCCGGGAAATCGTTTTTGCTCAATAAACTTAAAGGTGAGATAATTTTAAAGCAATTTTCCTTTATCTTTTAATTAAATAATAGCGATATTAACCATTTTGTCGAGTTAAACTTTGTACTTATTGAGGATAGATATGACTTGAAGAATGTGGTAACTATACGTATACTGCTTATTTTGTAGACAATTATGACCCGTATCTACGTCGTTCCGTAGAAATGAACAGTAAACAAACATTAGAAAAACTTCGTGCGTCATTAAACTGAGACGTAGTAACAATACGCACACGTTCTGTCAACAATATACGCATTATTTTCATAAGTTCACTTACATCTATGACGTAAGAAATACAATCAAATAATAATGAAAAATCCAAACGTTCCAAGGTATTATGAAATTGGCGCGTCATTAAAGTTATTCGAGTTGGCACACCCACCTTGTCATGACATATCCGCCATGCCGTTTATTTTAAATAATGATTCATAATGATTTACATTGATATAAGACCCTACAAATCAATCAGTACTTTGTCACACCCACTATCTTCCGCTGAAGAAGACTGAATAATTTCGAGGTGTTGAGCAAGCCAAAATGGTACACCTATATCTATAGCTCATTTATTTACATATAGATTTATTATAAAGTACATCTGAAATAATAAATGAACTGTTAAACGGCTCATTGACTATTTTTCCTGGCAGTCTGCCGGACAGGAATATTAATCACTAAATATCTGATAATGTTCCTACAAGCAGGTGGTCATGGTTGGCGCCGCGCAGACTGTTATACGTACAACTTTCACTATAATGCATCTCGGTGGAGGTCGTAGGTCACAAACCGCTTTGTGTTTTGTAAAAACCAGATTAAAAGATTTTGAATGAATTAGCAAAGTGGGCCCAATATGGGCTCTGTATTGTTAAAAAGCCGATCTAATAGTATGAATTTATAACACCAATGCGCATGTTAAAATAGTAGATTGTTGCATCGAGCGCAAAGTGAGTTATAGAGCACGAGAGTTATGTTGGTGCCCGAGCACAAGCGAGGGCCCTAAATTAACACGAGTGCAATAATTACTCACTTTAGCAAGGTGCGTAATCTACTTTTGAAAAACTGTGCAACCATTAGATTTCATACAACATTTCTGCACTGTTTTGGTTCTAAGCAAAAGATACGTCCTTTGTGATCGGTTTTGTAGTGATTAATGATAACATTACTACGTAGTTGAAAGTAAAATCTGTTTGATTACTTTAATCTACTTTTCGTTCGTAAAAAAAATTGGTAACTGTTTTGTGTAGCGATTTCTTAGACTAAACCTCCCGCAACACTCACATTATGTTTAGTCTTCACGAATGCGGTTATTTTACCAGTCAACCTTTGATGTAAAACAGCACAGCCGCAACTTTATATATTGTCACTTAAGCTAGTTACACACTAGACAAACCTGCCCTTAAACTTAAAACCAATCCCTCGAGTGTGTTATCTATTCCGGGTATTCAACTGCGACTGTTGAATCAGGCCCTTACTAAACCATGAGCGTGTTCCCCTTTCTATAGAGGAGATGAAGAACTTCGCTCGTCAGTGGAGCGAGACGGGGTGGGCGTGGTCGTGGGCGGTGTCGTGGGGGGCGTGGCACGTGGCGCTGTCTGCGGCCGCCATCACAGCTGTGTCGGGCGCACCGCCTTATGTTGCCGTTGGACTGTGCTTCGCTCTCTTCGCGCTTATATACATCGCCTTGTATATTCTGTGGTACACTGGGAATAAGTGAGTATCGAAACTTCTCTAATATAGGCACAAGATATAAGTGTTGCTGTAGTAAAAAAAACTACCAAGATGAACTGCCCAGTGTGCGCCAAGCGTAGCATCTCTATAATAGAAGGTATTTTTGCACCCCTAACTGTCTCATTGCAAAACGAGTTCTTACTTTAGCCCAAGCCTTTCGAGCCAGTTATTGTATTTTAAACTTTATTCCAACAAATATTAAGTTCTTTATAAAAAATTTACAACTTAGTTCGGCACTAAGTTGAGTTTCGTATTAAGAACTTGACGTTTGTTGGAATAAAGTTGAAAATACAATAACTGGCTCGAAAGGCTTGGGCTAAAGTAAGAACTCGTTTTGCAATGAGACAGACAGTTAGGGGTGCAAAAATACTTTCTACTAGAGATGCTGCGTTTAGCGCACACTGGGCAGTTCATCTTGGTTGTTTTTTTACTACAGCAACCCTGTTGTTTTTTTACTATAATTATCTTGTCACCCCGGATTCTTTGTTTAAATATTCAAGGAACGTGGTTTCGTTACAGATATGAGTGGTGGTGGGCCGGTGGTGTGTTGTCGGCGCTAGGTCGCAAGTTCAGCTCGCTTTTGTTAGCGCTGCAGGTTGTCTTCTGTCACCCGCCGGGGCCGAACGACCCGAGGGCTTTGCCGGCGACGCCTATAAGGTATTAACATTAACTTTCTGATATCAGATAATTATGACAGCAAATAGAAGGTCCCTTTAAAAAAGGACACTTTAAAAAAAAACGACTTCTCTGCAAACCAGTTATTACCATCTGAAAAAGGATACAAACCACGTATTTGGACCCTAACCTACGAGGTCAAGCTGAACCAAATGTCGATGCAGCATGAGACGATCCGCCTATCTAGTATACTGTGCCCCCCTGGTCTTTTTTGTCCCATTCTTTAGCAATGACTCCCACCCAATCCTTCCACATCTATCGGTGCCATGCTTCTTTCCGATTTTTTGAGGAAGACACCCAAGGCATCCACGAAAGATGTAACAATTGACAAGCTCTGAAGTGGGGCTGATGATCACCAGACTCTCTATTCTGAGGGAGACACGTATGAAACTCAAAAATAGTAATTCATCCATATTTTCGTACGTTACAGATTCCATTTCACGGAGGGTATGAAGAGCGGCGGCGGCCAGGAAGGCGAGGCGATGGTGGTGCAGATGATCGCCAGCCTGGGCGAGGCGCTCGAGTGTCAGTACGGCAGGATGTGCACGCGGCTAGCGAGGGCCTTCAGGCCCAAGCCTGTATCTTCAACTTCGGGATGGAAGTGAGTTAGATATAATTGGATTTCTATAGCCCATAATTCTTATGAGAATAAAGTTATCTTAAACTTCATAAAGTGTCAATCTCAAACTTTAAACCATTTACAGGCACTTTTGAATTGTCAAAGAGTCGGTCAGTTCGTCAGAAAGTTGAAGCTAGTCCTAGCTAGCCCATTCCAAAAACGTAGATTGTCCAAAACGTTGAAGCTTTTTGCCCTTTCCAAAACGTGTAGCAGCTAACCACATGGCAGTGGTAACACTTGCATTACGGAAATGGTCCTTGCTGCTATTGCACAAAGACGTTGTCAATATCTACGAACATGCGGGTGGCTGTACAAGGAACAGTGTCCATGAAGTATTTTTCTATATTGCGTTGTTAACAACGCAATATACAAAAATTTACAACAACTAACAACGATTTTTGTGGAATGAGACCGTTGTGGAATTCAGCTTTATTTAATCAGTCTCATCCCACAAAAAAAAATAGTTCCTTATGCTTGACAAAGTAGTAATAAATACTGTCATGAGTTTTTGAGATGGGACTTCAGGCCGCTATCTGAGAACCTGACAATTTGAGCAGAAGTTTGAAACAAAACTAAAATTTCTAATTTTTGATTATGTAACTAACGTTCTACGAATCCTTTCAGGTGGCGACGAGTTTGCTGCATTCCTCACATCGTCACGTTCGAGCTGTGTTTCACTTGCATACTCGTCGGACTGTGTGTGCTCACCATGTTCTTAACCGAACGCGAAGCGGAGCCGCAGTGAGTATAGAATAGAATACTCTCTCTCTCTCTCTCTCTCTCTAGTATTAGTTGGGATCAGTTAATTTTCACCGTATGACATTTAAACCGAGAATTGTTGATTAAAAAAAGACTTTTATTTATACCAAAAACGATCCTTAAGAGTCCCTAACAGTTTCGGCGCACTATTAGATTAGGTAATTATAGGAGCGCAGTGTGTCTGTGTGCGTTCGAACTATAAACTGATAATCGTAGTGTGCGTTGAAGCGGGAACAAATAATCTTGGTCCGTAACCGCTATTATTAGCACTCCATAGTTTTACTTACTAGATTGCGTAATACTGGATGGATTTTATTGTGATTATGACATGTTATGTTCAGGTACCCTATAAAAATATCGTAACCTATTACGGCATTCACTATAGTACTCGTAAAACCAAATTATAAAGTGTGACCAGCGTATTATAAGGTACGTCTGAAACGAATTGCACGTGTTATTGTTTACGTAATACAGAACGACGGGGAGGTCTGTAGTATTCCCTCGCCATAAGACCGCAGACCATGAGAGTATAGTATAGCAAGTCATTTTGTCCTATTTTATAAAGCTTATCACTTTATTTGTATAGAACAAGGAGAAAACGAGCGGGGCATGGAGGAAAATTACTTTAATATTGAAGATAGCTTTATTCAAACGAAACATTATTTTGTTTATCCAAAAGTACAATACAAAACATTAATATGTATGAATAACATTAACAAATCACAAAGTGTCACACTATTGACATAAAAAAATAAATATTCATACAGTCTCAAAACTGGTTACGCGTAGTACAAAATCACTCGCGATTCAAGAATTACGACGGGAGCGGCGAACGTCACAGGCGACACAGGTCCGTCGTCTAGAAGCCTTTGGGCGCGACTGAATGCATCGAGCGAGCGCATCGGTTTATAAGGCATTATTTAGATATTTTACTACAATTAAATTAGTAGTCAAAATAAAAATATAAAAATTGAGTTTGGTAGATAAACATCTCAAATTTTAAAATATTTAACACTTTTTGTTATTTTCAATAAATTCTTACGCGTAGACGACGGTTTTGCACATGACTTTATTGGGATTTTTCAGCGTAGTTATCATTTTTTTACAGGTACTAATACATTAAACTTAAAAAAAATAAATCGTAGACTTACTAATATATTATATGCCTAGTATTTAGGATTTTTTTTCAGATCGTTATTTGCTACCAGTAAGCTAAAAAAGCAATCGAAAAACTTGGTGTTTCGTGATTACGTAAAAACGTGTGTTTGTTTTTTATTTTTTGGAATTTATATTAAGTAGTTATCAAAATTTAAATTCGTAGACTTACTAGATAGATAGGTGATAAATACTTGTGTATTTTTTAAAAAACTAGATAACTTAAGGATATTGAGAAATTTGCGCTGAAAAAAACTGATTTTTCTGTTTTTAGTCCGCGAAATTGTTAGGGGCTCTTAAATATTTACAGCTTTTCTGGCTCACATTAGATAACAAGTTCAGTTCAACGCGTACGGCATCATGTCATTTGAAAATAAAGTCGTAAAAGTCAACTTGGCAAAATAGATTGTCACAGAAAATACGCTAGCCAAAACGCCGAAACGTAAATAAAATGGAATCATTTGAAATTACGAGCAGCATAAAACTTTATAAATGATGAGGTAATCGCTAGAAATAAGAAACCAAACAAATTCCGAACGACGGCTCAATGAGTGAGGGTCGTCGTCGATCAGGCGGCGTGAAATTCAGCAGGGACTGATGATCGGCGCCTGCGCAGTGAGCGGCGCGGCGTTACTGGCCAACTTGTACACGTGTGGGCGCGTGCTGGCTGCGCTGGTCATGTCGCCGAGGGCCAGGCTGTCCAGAGCGACGAAGAAACCGGCGCACGCGCATGCGCCTACCCTTGCACTTAGGCCTGAAGTACAGGCTTTGACGCATGTGGTACGTACTATGTTGCATCTTTATTTTACTGGCTATAAAGACCTGACTGCCAATTTTTTCGCAAAGTTAATTTGTGATGTTTCTCTTATATTTCCTTCTTTCGGCTTCTGAGAGCCTTGTCATGACTTTGATCAGGTAAATCTGTTGCATGCAAATCGCACATTAGCTATTTGTGATTGATTGCCAAATTGTTAACTAAATGACAAAATGGAATCATGGCATTTACGTTCAACAGCTTAATTTAAATTGCCACTCAGATCAAACAAAAAACTGCATTAACGATGTTTAATCCTTTCTCATTTATAAAGCTGTAAAAATCCAACTCAAAGTCCTGCGATACTAAAAAAACTATAAAAAAAATGTTCTTCCATCCAGGTATCATGTTTAGACGCATTCACCGGTCAACAAACCCGTCTAGTAGTGGTAGTTGATGCTTTGGACAGCTGTGAACAAGAGAAAGTCCTGGCCTTATTGAACGCGGTACACGCACTGTGTTCAGACCCCAAGAGTCCCTTCATACTACTTCTGGCCATAGACCCACATATCATCAGCAAGGTAAATATTGTGTTACTTTAACTTTAATTGAATCTGTGACGTCCTTTTTGTTGTTTTGAATATTTCATCTTTGATTTTGTCTTGAACCTGTATTGATAAATCGCTCTTTCAACTTTCCACATAAAACTATTGAGTAACTGAAACGATGGAATTTACGTTCGCAGCTGAGAACTCGTAGTTTTTCAACTTTTTCTATGCATGTGTAAATTCCACTTATCCATATTTTCTGTTGTCTGGATGACCTCAGACAAACTGCTCTGGTCAACTGCGTTGGGGTCGGATTCCAGTCTAACCGGATGCAGCTGAATACCAGTATTTTACATGGAGCGACTGTCTATCTGACCTCCACTACCCAATTACTGGGTAACACGATATGTTATACTGGTAGTCAGACAAAGCTTCTGACTTGCCGTAACGACTGTCAAAGATCTACGAATTACAGGCGGTACCGACGGCTTAACGTGCTTTTTGAGACACGGAGAGGTATTGATATGTCACGGTTACCCATTCACGATATGACCGTGGCAAGCGTAGCTTAACCTTTAATCGGCCCGTGCGGCTGGCCACGAGCTCTTAGACAAGTCTTATACTGTAGTCAATACCTACTCCTTCATTGTGAACGAACAGCCTTATAGTGATTTATTAATACGGGTCCTATCTCTAGGTGCTATCTCTGTTACCGTCAATCTCAATCATTATAACTATCACCGTAGGAATTTAAACCCTGGGGAAAGTCAGACCCAAATAAAAACTCAAATAAAGGCTAAAACGCATATTTCTTGCTTCAATAATTCTTATATGATTTGCGACTTCATTTACCCCGCTCTTGTATTGTTTGTCTTCTTTACATGTTAACGTATGATTAACATAGTGTAAGCATAGAATAGAAGTTATTTATAGCAACAGTTTCTTACTAGTATTATACATTTCATACAGGTTGCTTGGATGGAGGTCAGTTAAGCCCGTCATGTGTTTGGTGTTAACCTTATACCCGTAAACCCGTTAGCTTTAACTCGATGTTGTGCCGAAATCCTTTATCATGTACAGTGTATTTTCTTCTTTCTTTGCTTATTTGGTAAACGAAAACGGTACGAAACGCAAGATTTCCCATTAGTCACAGACTAAGGCTAATTTTACGGTAAAAGATCACACATCAACAGTTCAACACCCCAATGTTCATACGGTCAAAAACAAATGCAATATGAAACTGCCGTGTTATCCCAAAATTATGCAGTAAAATATTGTACTGATGATAGCTGTGTGAATGGGGCTTAAGTCAGGTAGGTATGAATGTCTTGGTCTTTGTAAAAAACACAAACGGTATGAATTACTTCCAAAACTGCTTCAAATTAACCATTAACAAACATTTTACATTTTCTGAAAATCTAAATTATGTTATATTTGTTTACCAAATAAGACAACTAAATAAAAATACAGTTTACTTGCATGATTTCATCAGAATATATTTTAGCCATATTATTATGTGTTGCATGTCATTTCGTTAGGATGTGTTTCATGTTATTTTTTTATTATATTTCATGTGCAACCCGCGCGTAATCTTTTCGTTTAGGATTTTGCAACTTTTATGAATAGCAAAATTAAATTAATATTCACAGTTTTGGGTCAGGCCTTTCGGGTTCCAGGGCGTCCTGGTCAGTTTTTTATACAAATCAGAACATACTGTGGAAAATTTCCGGATTCCCCGGAATTCGGACAGCTAGGGCTGTCCGAATAGGCGTGGCGACAGTATCAAATAATCAAAGATTTAATGATTTTAGGGGAAAGTACACATTAAAAGGATTTAAAACACTGATTTAGTTTTATTTAAAAACTTGAGATTAATCGGATTTTCACTAAAATAAAAGATGAAAATACGGCATTCGGCCATTTTGACTGAAACGCCAATCACAGCGCATGACGTCATGCCTATGTAAACATCACTTGCGTTTTGTTGACTACTACCTATTACGCATTTGGATCGATTTTTTATTAATTTAAGTGTAATTTATCCACTCCACTTGACTCTACAACACGAATCTATAACAACATGGTTTCGCCTTGCGAGCTTTAACCATTGAACTCTTATTATTTGCTTGTTTGGGACATATATAAACACCTTGTTGGGAGTGGTTATTGATGTGTTTTTACACTGAGGCACTGCACACGACTTATACACTTTGGAATTCATTTTTATCAGATGAAATATGCAATGTTTGTTTTGTCAACACGCGCAGTCAGAGGAAAGGTAAACACTAAACGTAAAATGTGTCAAATGTGTCAGCTTGACACATTTGACGTTTAGTGTTTACCTAGGCGTGACATCAGACCCGACGCCATGACACTGCGAGCTGTTTTCGCGCGCTATTGAAAAAATATTAGAAAAATGTCTTTAAACTTCGTTCAACTTTATTTTATAACCGAAATATAGGTTTTTTCGTAAATAGTAAATGTGTATGTACATTACGGAAGAGGATTTCAAAATCATTCGTCATCCCTATTCCGGGGAATCGGGAAATTTACCCTAATATGAAAAGTTCAGAACAATTTAATGTCAGGGTTTTTTTCCATTTATAATAGTACTAATCTGTCGTATTTCTGTAACTGGTCTCCCTAGCTGGCTACTCCTTATTATTTTTGTCTCCAGTGTAATGTTGTAGCTTTTATTCTTGATTTCATCTATAAGTAAACTTAGAGACTCTCGAAGATAATAAATTCGGATTATTCACCTGGGTATCGGTTGCGCGCGCATATTATAAATACGAGTATATATGTTTGATGGAGTACAGTTTTAGTTTGCGAGTGTTGTTTGTATTTATAAAATGTCAGCCAAAGAGATACCTTATTGCCTATTGTACAAATTTTTTACAACACCTATACATTGATCTCACTTTCTCCTTTTTGTCGAGGGAACATATTGATTGAAATAAAAATTCTTTAATTAGCAGTTGGTCCTGGATCCCCGTAAAGCAAACCTTAAAAAGGACTTGAACTTGTACTACACATTCTTCAAGGTCCAAAAGTGTGGATATACAAACTAAACATCGTAAAATACTACAAATAATTTACTTACAGAAAACTTTTCTGTTTAATTTTACAAACTATACTATTTATAAGCAAACACAACACACTCTACAAACTTTCCCAATATTTCGAGTAGGCAGTGGAAATAAACAGTCGTCGAGCCTTCAGCGAGAGCAACATCGGCGGATGGGACTACCTTCGCAACATGGTGCAGCTTCCGTTCTACCTGCAGAACTCTGCACTGCGCAGGGTCAAGGCTGCTCAGCTAACCGCTTCGAGGAGGATGCAGGTCATCACCGCTGATGACTTCTCTACGTCACTGCAGAGATCTGTGAGTATTTATGATTTTTTAACATCTTGTAAAACTGCTTTGGTATGCTTGGGGATTGACATTGGATATAGTAGATAACAAGTATATTTTAAACGGAAAAATCCAATGCAATTTAATACAGTCGAAATTATACAGAAAACCGACATTCACAGAGTGCCTCAAATGTTGTAATTAAGGAAAAATTCAATAATTTCTTGCAACTCCTATTTATTATTTTCAATAACATTGTAGGTAATATTAACAAAAGAATTGTTAACGGTTTACACTCTGTCAGTGGTTAACCTAGTGAGGTTAACCGTTTTGTAACAGATAAGTGATAGTGATAGCAGCAACGTTATAAACGCACATTTCGATAATTTCACTTTTAATTAGTATGTAGTATCAATTATCGATTTTTACTGTCGAATAAAAAATGGTGCGGTTTCTATGCATTGTGTTTATTATTATTACAAACAAGCCAATATAAATTAGCCGCTTTATTTACTTTAATTTCAATTTTGCAGGTTTTATAGCGGAAATTAGCGTAAAAATAAAATATGCACTGGTTTACCGTATCAATAAATTATTGTGTTGTAGTGTATACACATGAATATGGGGTTTAATAAATAAATATTAAAACACAACGTTATATTTTATTCATAACATTTTATGAAAGTTTAAATATCGAAATAAAACATTAACATTTTGTTTATGGTGGCAAATTCGTATCCTGGCAAATAATGTAGGTATATATTTTATGGATATTTGAGTGGGTGCAATCATGCAAGGTTTTTCTGTACTGATTTACCTACCTATAATATAAAATGATTATTTTCGATTTATTTATTTTAAGCGAATACGTTCGATCACTTAGTACGATAGAATGTAATTTAATACGCATAACATTTTTTTTCTTTCTAAAACTGATAAGTACACGTACGGTATTATAATATCAGTAAGAAGTCATAAATAAGATAATTCAATAAGATAAGGCAGTTCATATATTTATTTTATTACGCATTTGAATGTTAACTTTTACGTAATCTGGAATAGTTACGTTCTAAGGCAGCTGTCAAAAAACGGTTAACCTTGTGGACAGAGTGTAGAGAAGAATCTGAAGAAAAAAAACCCTGCAGAACTCTTCATGTATCAATAACCTCTGCCAACTAAAAATCTGTGCTGCTGATTTGTTTCACCACGCAAAGACAAGGAGAAATATTCAGGGTTGATCGCCAACCTTCAGTCATTGAGGAGACACTAGAATAAGAAGTAGATCAATCTACCTAGCTTTTTATCAACTATGTTGGGATCGGCTCCCAGTCTAACCGGATGTAGCGGACCAGTATTTTACATGGAGTGACTGCCTATCTTGAGTGATCTCCACAACCCAGTTACAGGGTAACACGATATTACTCCTTGGCAAGAATGGTTATCAGACTTTCGGAGTTCTGACTACCCGTAACGACTAGATCTACGAATGACAACCGGGAACAACTTTCCGAGTCAGGGAGGGGTCTCGATATGTTATGGACCCATCCATGGACCAACCTCGGCTAGCGTTGCTTATCTGAAAATCGACGCGTGTGGCTGTTATTATTAAGCCTCGTGTAGATAAAGAATTAAATTAAATTAATTTACATTCAGGTATCAGCCCGACGTTTATCTTCAACATCAGAACTCATGTCAAGTCAGGAACGCATCAAAGGCCAAGCAGCCCGCGAGCGTCGCCTCCGGCCGTCGGAATCAGTTGCGTCGTCAGTCGCGTCAGGCCTGCATCGCGCGGCGGGCGGGACTGCAGGGGCAGGAGCCGCGGATCTCAATAGAGTGCTGCTGACTGATGACTACTTCAGTGACGTCAATCCTAGGAGCATGAGAAGGCTCATGAATGTGCTTTATGTTACTGGTGAGATTTTTTTGGTGGTCTATGGTTTTTCCCGTTAAAATTATGATCGCTCAAGCCATGTTAAAAATGACTAGAAAAGTCAGTGTAGTGAGCAACCCGAATACTTCCAGTATTTGGATTGCTCACGAATAACATTACAGGGCGTATCGCATGCGCCATTTTTTGTGATCTGATTGAAAAACAAGTTGTAGAAAAACCAGGTTGCATAATTTTAAACAGCCATAAATTAATAATAGACAGTTTTATGACGTTTTCGACTTGATTTTTAACTAACCATTCAGAACGTGGATCCACGCGAGACACAATGGCGTTTTCTTTAATTTTTTCTGTAATTACGGCATTCAACCGATTAAACACCTTTAAAGCATGAAAAAGAGTAAAAGATACCCCAAAATTCATAAAATATGGAATATCTTATCTTCTTAGTAAACATAGCTGAAGGAATAAAACAAAACCTATTCTTGTCCTAATACAGGTCGGCGATTGCTATACATAAACCACAAACTTCTTTCTCCTAGGTCGTCTTCTAAAGGCATTCCAAATCGAGTTCAACTGGTACCAGCTGGCTTCGTGGGTAAACTTGACGGAACAGTGGCCGTTCCGCACCTCCTGGATCATCTACCACCACGAAACCTATGAAGAGCACATCGATGACTGTACTTCGCTCAAGCATATCTATGACAAGTGAGACCCTTTTATTGTTTCGTGATAAATTAGTTTGTGAAATATGTTTTTAGGGTCTTTATTTACTTGAAAATCAATAGGTTGGGGGTACGGTATGCCTATGTACGACCACCAAAGGAGATAAGTAACCAGAGTCGTCCGATATAGTTGAAGTTTAGTAAGAAACAAAAAAAAAAATTAAAAAAAATCCAATCAAATCAAATCAATCAAATTCAGTCAATCAAATTTAATTAAATTAATAGAAAACAAACTGTTAATTTATCAAATTAAATTCCTTCGATTACATCCATCGGTTTCTTACTATTGTTACGAGCTTAGGGTTCGTGACAATAAAAACTGCCGATTTAATAACCAAAAAATGACACTTTAATCAAGAACACTAATAACAACTCAAACACACTAATTTATGAAACACAATTGCACTACAGATCGCTCTAAGTCGCACTTGAAGATCGCTTTCGATGTATTCGCCAACTGTGTGTCCGGCTCGCGGCCTACACCGGCATTATATAGTGCCTCAGAGAGTTCTAGAACC
This sequence comes from Luperina testacea, assembly GCA_927399505.1. Lineage (NCBI taxonomy): Eukaryota > Metazoa > Arthropoda > Insecta > Lepidoptera > Noctuidae > Luperina > Luperina testacea. The sequence continues at coordinate 13,618,659 of OV656758.1, forward strand.
TTCTACTGTAGAAACTTTTAGAATGTTCGAGTACATACCGGTCCCGACTGACCAGATGTCGATAGTTATCGAAAATTCTAGCGTCGAAATTTATAGAAGGATCTTGACTCTACTAGTTCTGCTACCCGATACTAGATGGCGCTAGTGGTAACTAATGTCACCATGTACCAGGCATTAATTGTGGCGCGCAACACTAGTGTCGCGCGCCACAGTTGAAATATATTCAACTATATCCGACGACCCTGGTTACTTATCTCTTTTGGTGACTGTACGCATGATAGAAAGTGCTAAGCTAAATGTCGAAGAAAATCTTTCAATACTATCACTCCGGTTGCATGTAAATCTCGACTTCGCAATTCAGATTCCAAAACTAGTCTGTAAGTAGATACGGAAACAAAAACCTGCGGGGTAATGGCTTTCATTTTGGCAGTTGAACAACATTCATTGCGTTATGTACGTTGTTGAGCAGACATATATTCCGAACATATGAAGCAATGGATTAGCAAAATCCTTTAAAACGATTCAGATTGTGATTGATAGTGTATACGCAATCAGGGTGCTAATAAAAGCCGAAGACATAAACATGAATATATTATAATAAAAAAAGACAACAAGACTTTACAAGAATGTCTTGTTGTCTTTTTTTTTTACTTCACTGAACAGCAACTACATGGATGTCGCAATCATTTGATAGTTTATTCTTTCTTTTAATCAGAGTAAAACCTCTAATGAGCGGTCTTCGCGAGGCGACCACGCTGATGGAGCTGGACCGAGATGAGCGCAAACTGGAAGTGTTCCTAAGTTTCCACCGCGCCACGCTCACGGCCGCAGACCTCAAGATATTCCTTCCTTTCACTATCAACCTGGATCCTTACATTAAGAAGCTCATCAAAGGTGAGTTGTTCAATAGCCAGGGTTCCTCAATCTTTAGTAAAATCCACTATCGAATTTTACCAGGGTTCCTTAATACCCATAGATCTTCAGTAAAATCCCATATTAGATTTTACTAAACCTTGTGTAAACGATCAACGTTGCTGTGTTTAGGTCAAAGATATGAATGCCATGTAATAACAGTGGCAGGAGACCTTTCAGCTGTGTCAGTGACAGCAACGTCTATTGATAGGCGTCGACGACCTCTTACTTAGTAAAACGAATTTGTTAGCCTACAAAAAAAAAATCGGTCCCTACTCCCAATTCATGAAACGCCAAAGGTACGGTCAGCATCAAAAGTCGATTGACACTTCGGTTTTTTTAATCTCAGTTATTGAGCAAAATATTTGTTCGAAATTGCAGCAGAAGTATAATGCGATTTTGAACAAATATTTTGCTTAATAACTGAGATTTAAAAAACTGAAGGATTAATATTTTGCTCAATAACCGAGATTAAAAAAACTTAAGTGTTAATCGACTTTTGATGCTGACTGTACCCTAAAGTACCCTATTTTCCTCAACAAACAACTAGTTTAACTTCTCCTAAATTTTGCCCACAGAGGAACAGCTGCAGAGTGGCGTAGAAGAAGACACAGGCGCGGGCGGTGCGGCCGGCGTGATGTGGGGACAGCCGCATTCTAGACAACCGCACTCCAAACTGTTCCCCAGGAAACACGTGAGGATATAATTTACTTCATGAAATGATTTATAAATTAAAGGTTGTACGGTCAGCTCGCAAATCGTTTACGACGTACGGTATTTCATACAAACTTTCAGCCCTTGTTTTTCGAAATAAATGAACCTATTTTAATGAAACTTCATACGCATAAGCAGGATACAAACGTCTTTAAAACGATTTGAAATTTTCCATAGAAACAGAGATGTCCAGTTATCTTTTTTTTAATAAGATATTTCGAAAATGTTCGTTACTAACTTTTTAAACCTTTCATGAAAAATTTGGGTATAATAACTCTATTCTATTTTTAGTAAACATTCACTATCTTACGTTTAGATTGAAAGGAAACCTCCAATGCGCACGAAAATGTTATTCTCGCAATTTCGAAAAATATACTCTACATTCCGATGTTCGCGACCTAATTAAGAATCACTGATTCCTTGAAATATCATACCAATTGCAAATTCCAGACTGCTAGAAATGCTATAGACAGATGCAATAAAACTAGGCCATTTTTTACCCGATATTTTCATCTCCCCAGCGCTCATCCCCACCAACACAGTCAACAGCAGCCGGCCCCGTCCCCCCGCAACAGATGTGGGTAGGCTGGGCCAACACCGGCAGCGGCTTCGTGCCGCAAGCCATCAACCCGCAACACTTCCCGCAGCCGCAGTTCCAACCACCACCACAACAGCAGCCGACGCAAAACCCCTTCCACATGATTAGATCTGCCTTCCCCGCGATGGTACGTTGTTTCTTTTATAAGATATTTTTACTGTTATACCCCTTTACTAATAAACGTATTATATCAGAAGAATAGTTACACGCCGATTTCTCTCTTTCAGTCGTCAGTAATTTGACTTTCGAAAGGACAAAGCGTTGTGTAACTATACAGACGCTACACAACGTTTATTAGTAAGGGGGATAGTATTTTACATTGGTACAAGAGAAACATATACACTTGCGGATCAAAAAGATTACGCATTGTTTGTATCCCTTTCCTAATTTCCTGTGACCTTTTCAGCCTGCAATTTTTCAGGGTACTCTTTATTATCATTCTATACAGGGTGTAAAAAGACACATCACATAGCCGTCAACTACTCATTCTGTACATCAAACTAAGTAACATTGCGCAAAAATAATTGCTGGGAAACGATTGTTATTGTTAGTGTGAAAATTTGCTGTTAGCGGTAGTACCCAATGTGAGGCACACAAAACATTGTGCTCCCCCTACGAGCACAATGTTTTTTGTTTTACGAATCGAAGCGCCGCGCGCCGCCGCGGCGATAAACAATCTTTTAAGTACCTCATGGCGCTGCTTTACTCGACGCAACGGGTTTCTTCAAGAATTTGCGTGTAGCGTCACATCACGACTCGATCTGCAAAGCAGTACTTACGCGATTCTTCTTTCATTAATTGCTTAGTGCGAGGTTGTAGGTTCAAATGCGGGCAAGTACCAATGTGACTTTTTCGATTCCTATGTTGTACTTTCCGAATTTATCTTGGACGTAACTGACATCGGTAAAGGCAAGTAAACATCGTGAGGAAACCTGACTTAGAGTTAATATAAGCCTGAAATCGGCAATCCGTCTTAAGACGACACCGGCCGCGCAGTGGCTCTCATCGTATTTTTGGTTATCTGTTTTATTTTAGAATTTTTTTTTTTTTTTTTTGTTTAGCCTGTGCTGTCCCACTCCTGGGCAAAGGCCTCCCTCCACTCCTTCCATCTTTCGCGAGCCCGCGCGTCCTCCTTCCAGTTTTGATGGAACCTATCCAGCTCGTCCCGCCATCTCCTACGTGGTCTGCCGCGACCCCGCCTCACTGTCTCAGGGCACCAATTCTGCGCTATTTGGGCCCACAGTTTGTCCGGCATGCGGCAGTCATGTCCTGCCCAGTCCCATTTAAGTTGAGCAGCCTTTTGAGCCACGTCAGCTATCTTTGTTTTGGAGCGCAGTATTGTGTTTCGAACACGATCCGTTAATTTAACGCCTAGTATACTGCGCTCCATTGCTCGTTGGCAGACCTTGAGTTTGGACTTCTGGGTGTTAGTTAAAGACCAAGTTTGTGCACCATAGGTTAAGACGGGAAGAATACACATGTCCATGAGCCTGCGTTTCAGTGCCATAGGCAACTCACCCTTAAATAGTTCTTTCAAGGACCAGTAGCTCTTCCAGGCGTTTTCCGTTCTTCTTGAGATTTCTTTATCTTGCCTCGCCTGGAAAGAGAGATTTTAGAATTAAAATGAATAAAATATGCATGTTACGTTGTGCTTCAAAAGACTATACGTTATTATTATTACAAACAGTAGTTTTACATTGTTGTTTTATTAAAATCCTTAAAACGGATTATAATAAAACTAAACTAAACTACCGTACAGTACCCGGCGATAAATATTGCACATCGACCTTTACTTATTTTTTGTATTTTATACAAAGAATAAAAATAATTATTATCAAAAGAAGCAAATCATAATTGTTTTAACAGCTCCTAATAGATACCGGATTGTTTGTATTTCGTGCGACAGAGATAACGCTCTACGAAGCCGAAATTAGCCGATTGTTTCTTTCCAAAGGTCGATGTGCAATATTTATCGCCGGGTGCTGTAACATGCTTATTTTCTGCATTTTCATTTTGAAATAAAACAATAACCAAACAAACGATGAGGGCGCCACTGTGCGGTCGGTGTCTGATCAATGGCGTGGATCATGGCGTGTGCCTTCTCTATATGACAAGAGGTCTTTGCCCTGCAGTGGCACAATGATAGGCTAGTAAAGTGCGTTTCACGAAAGAATTCCCTTCGCAGTAATGTTGAATGAAGAATTGTTTTACCTTCAATGAAAAGCAATGGTGCCAACATTACGGCGAAGGGAATTCTTTCGTGAAACGCACTTTACTATTATAGCTTATCGCAATTTTTCCTTCGTTCCAGACGGACGTGCCGAACATCCGGCTGTCTACGCTGAGCGTGGAGCGCGTGTGCAGCATGGTGCGCGAGGCGCTGGGCGCGGGCGGCGCGGCCGCGGCCCTCGCGCTGCAGCGCCACCACGTGTGCGGCCTCGTGCTCGCCGTGTGCCGCCTGCAGGACCTCGAGCCGGTACGTGTGTCTCTGATAGATAGCGTATCTTAGCATTAAACAGCACCTTTATTTCTTAACACACTATCAATCACTATCCGTATAATTTTAAAGGATATTATTACTAATCCTTTGCCTCATAATATGATCGAAAATAAAACAACAACGTAAATAACGCAATAAATGTTGTTGAACTGTCAAAATGAAAGCCATTGCTACTGTTAGTGTGTTATGCAATGAGGGTTTTCGTGAAAATTTACGACACCAGTTGGCACCACTGTGACAAGAGGTCTTCCAATATAAAATATATGATGACGTTCATCATTCGATTCATTCATTCGTTCAGCATTCAGTCATGACTAAAGAAAATATAGGCTCTTTGACAGATGCCTGGACCTGACATGTCAGTGCTGCCACCTAGCGAACGTCATTTCAGAAAACCCTCATTACTCCGCAGGACTTGCTCCTTAAGGTGAATGGGTAGTGGTAGACCGCGAAATTCAAATTTTCTTACGTTTTTTGCAATTTGCAGGTCAGTGTCAGATTGTATCTTGATCAAAATATGATTCGCGACAATAACAGGTACATATTTAAGGAATTATAATCATTAGAATCGTTAATATATCTTTCTAAGTTAGATTTCTACCACCAACCACCAATCTTTTATGGAAAAGTGTTAGTGGTAGAAATCTAACTTAGAAAGATGTATTATTGATTCTAATGATTATACTTGTCTAAATATGTACCTGCTATTGTCGCGAATCATATTTTGATCTAGATACAACCTGACACTGACCTGCAAATTGCAAAAAACGTAAGAAAATTTGAATTTCGCGGTCGCAACTACCCATTCACCTTAAGACAATCTGAAAGTTTACAACGCCGCAAATAGATCAATGTTTGGAATATATCATCATTATTACTAAAGAAAATGATAATATATTGATATATAAAAAAATAGAGGGACTTGTAGCTAAGTAATAACAGCCGTACGGGTTGATCGATCAGGTTAAGCTACTCTTGCCACGGTTGGTCCGTGGATGGGTGACCATCTTTATATACTTACACCCCTCCGTGCCTGCCTCGGAAAGCACGTTAAGCCGTTGGTTTCTTCGTAAAATACTGGTATTCAGCTGCATCTGGTTAGACTAAAAGTCAACCTGGTTAGACTGGAAGTCAACCTCAACATAATTGGGAAAAGACAGGCAGATTGATACAACCTCTGATACCGACCAGCAAATTTAAAAAAAAAATGGAATTTCGCGGGCTGTCTTGGCGCTTTGTATCAACAGGTTCCTTCTTCCCGAGGCAATAAACAACAGTAGGCAAAGTTTGGGTAAATGATTTCTAAGCAAATTGAAGGAGATTTGTGCGCCGAAAAAAATCATATATGTACTACCCCAATCTGCTGCATATATGTGCTAACGTTCTTGTTCCTATAGGTTCTAGAGTTGCCGTTCGGTGACTGGGAACTGTTCAAGCTTCTCATCGTTAATCTCCGCGAGCTCGAAGCGAACATGCCGTCGACTGTACCGGCCGTTACAGGTGAATAACTGTTATTATATTTTATCATAAAATTAGACAATAATATTATTTCTTCATTTCAGATCAGTAATTATTTAATTAGTTCTAATACTTACAATAGTGAGATTTGACAATAGATAAATAAAATTGGCTTTCAGTAATCCAAGGGTGAGAGCCAGCCCGACTTACGAGTGGGTTCGGACCCAGGCAGACGCTTTACTTTGTGTAGTTTTATTTCATCACCATTGCTCTCAAAAACGGTGAAGTAAAACATCGTGAGGAAACCGGCATGTCTTAGGACAAAAAATTCAACCAACCCGCACGTGGCCCGCGTGGTAGAATTCGGCCCATTCACTCTCACAGAGAGGAGGCTTGTGTCTTAGCAGTGGGAACGTTATAGGTTTATTATATATGATAATTATGTAAGAGGGTTGTTAGAATGCATTATAATAGTATTCATTATTCACTAAGGGGATAAAGCAGTGTCTTAATGTCGCGGGCGCTATTTTGAATCCTAAACGCAACGAAGGACTCTAGGGCTCCCGAGCGTAGCGAAGGAGAGCTGAGTTAACTCCTGAGCGAAGCGTGGGATTTAGGACTAGAATCCTGAGTTCAATGAGGGATTCAAGCTCGCCCAAGACTAAGACACGTTTATCACCGAGGATAATACTCTACTTTTCGCACCTATGCGAGGTAATAAAAACCAATTCGACTATCGAATTTATAGTTTACTAGCTGCGCCCCGCGGTTTCACCCGCGTAAATATCGATCCCGTGGGAATATCGGGATAAAAAATAGCCTATATGTTAATCCAGGGTGTCAGCTACCTCTATACAAAATTTTACCAAAATTGGTCCAGCCGTTTGAGCGTGAAGATGTAACAAACATATAAACACACACACACACACACACAAACTTTCTCCTTTATAATATTAAGGGGGAAGCGCTAAGGTAGCCCGCGAAATTCAAATTTTCTTACGTTTTTGCAATTTGCTGGTCAGTATTAAGTTGTACGTTGATTAATAAACGAATCGCGGCCGTAACAAATATGTATTTACAGAATTATAATCATTAAAGTTATCAACACAAGGTGTCTATCGACTCGTTTGGGTCGCGTGGAGTTTATACGCTAGGTTTTGTTTTTATAAAATCAAAATGGCGGATTTTAGACGACAACAAAGTAAGGGCTTTGAAAAAAGTATTGTACTATTACTATGTGGGGTATCAAAATAAAGGGCTTGAGGATGATTCCATAAATATAACACACTAAAAGGATCAAAATAAAAATAAAATGACCGAATCAAAACCCGACTGCAACAAAGATTCAAAACTAACTCACTTGTCAAGCAGTCTGATGCAGTTAGTGGCACCAAATCTGAGATTGAACTAAAATAACATACCTACTGCCTGTCGGTATTTTTTTTTTCAATCTAATCTCATGTATTTTCATCAAAAACACAATAAATAATATCGTCAATGGAGCGTCAGCCCAAACCCAACCTTCTAACGCGGACTACGCGCCACAGCAACCGATCATTTTGTTCGTCGGCGACTAAAACCTATAAAGTGAACTCTGGTCGACCATTAACATAACACATCACCACACACACATCTCCTCATCATTGTCTGTAGCTTAATAGAAAAAAAATTTTTTTGTTAATGTTTCCATAATATGATTTTCTCAGTTGATGTTCCAAATTCAAATCACATTAATGACCAGCGGGTCATAATGAAATTCAGTGCAATATTAATGCCCGGCTATAGCCTAGGGCTTAAATTACTTGCTTTAGGTTAGGTTTGCATGACATAAAATTTGACGTAAGCGAGCAGGTGGCCTGCCGGGTCAGCGGGATTGTCCGAAAGGGTTACCGCTGGCCCGGAACATAAAGGGCTAAGGAACGAACACGGGTGGGTTTTAGTCAGTAAGAGTCTGACACTCCCTTCCGCTCCACCCAGAGCGGGAGGGGTCATTTGATGATTAGATATCCTGAAAAAAAAAGCGAGCAGGTGGTGTGAAAAGATTTTTATGGGTATGAAATAACTATTCTGTTATCCGCAGTCATATCAGAAAAATCGACTGACTCAGAAGAGAGAGACTCGGCTAAACCACCAAGACACACATTGGAAACCCAACGCAGTCGGCCTTCGAATGTTGAGAAACAGGTACAAACAAACTTACTATTTACTTAGCTAATGTCCTTATTTGCAGCTCAGATACCAATGCTATGCAAAACATTATCATGTTAGTTTTGTGTAGATAAAGTCAGAAAAGAGTAAATATTCACCAAGTTTTATTTGAAAACGGATAAAAAAAAAATACAATTGACCATAAACAAGATAACTTTAATGTTAATGTTATTTTTTTAAGTAGTTCCCAAGCTAGCAAGACATTAATATATCGTATGTTTTACAGCCATACGCGGAATATCAGGTGATTATTAGAGTAATATAGACACAAGTAGAATTCATGTAGAGCACGATCATCGGGAGTAGTCATTACCTTTACTCACCTAGTATGTCGACCTGTCGGTGATGATCCTTTTTAATTTTATTGTGTAATCCTAAAGGCGCTCCCTCACCGGGGGGAGCATTCGCCTGTAATGTAACAGTTCAGATTCAAGCATTACATCAGTGAGTGAGGAGAATCCAGGTAATGGTAATAAGTAAAAAAAAAAATCAAATCAAAATCGAAAAAAAAATAAATAAAAAAAATCAAAATCAAAACCGAAAAAAAAATCCAATCAAATCGAATCTTGGATTGTTACATTACAGGCAAATGCTCGGTGGGAGCGCCTTCAGTAAAAACAATGGAATTTTTAGTGTCTTATTTTGTAAACGCTCACGGTTTTTACCACATTCACGAATGTAGAGACAGAATTAATCATTCGAACACCAATTTGGTCTATATCAAACCCTTAGTATGTACAGTACCCGGCGATAAATATTGCACATCGACCTATTCGATCCTATCGATTTTATACAAAGAATAAAAATAATTATCAAAAGAATCAAATCATAATTGTTTTAACAGGTCCTAATAGATACCGGACTGTTTGTATTTCGTGTGACAGAGATAACGCTCTACGAAGCCGAAATTAGCCGATTGTCTCTTTCCAAAGGACGATGTGCAATATTTATCGCCCGGTACTGTACTCCATATTTGATTACCAAATAAGACAAGCAGAGAAACCCGATTTGTATGTGTCGATTTGGTTGTGTCCAGTATGGCAATGGTTCCTATGTGAAAGACACTTTGTTTTTTTTTATTAATATTCAAGACGGTCGATGGTGAGTGGGAAATGCATAGTTAAGAGTGTTGTTTGTTACTTTAGTTTTTTATTATACATGTGATCGTTGTTGATATTTGCGTATTTAGTATGTTGTGCACTGTTATTTGTTATAATTATAATGGCCAGTTTATTTAAGACTCACTGAGCGGGGGCTCCACGGTCAGAAAAAAAATTTGTATCTGTTTAGACATAATTTATTTAATAAGCGTCCTGTGGGATACTGGAATCATGGAATGGGAAAGGTTCAATGTTTTTTCCGTTCTATCATTAAAACGATAATTGGCGGCAGGTAACACTGGAGGAGCAGATGATCTGCGGCGCGCTTCAGACTTTAAACGAGGAGGCGCTGGAGGATGTACTGCAGTCGGAGCCCCCCTCCCACCCAGGTGAGCCCCTCCGCACCATCTGCGAGTACCCGCCCCCCTCGCCGCCCCCCGAAGACCTCGCCCCACTCCCTCCCGGCGACGAGCCCGAGCCGCGCCCAGACCACGTCATCCTCAACGTCACGGATGATGTATTCATGTAGACCAAGCATATGCTGGCTATGCTTGCTATGAAGCAGATTCTTATCTGACCACGTCGATAGATCGACGATGAGCATCACGTATGTGACGAATAATTTACGCTGCATTCACTTAAGATTTAAAGATGTGCGAAATTAGTGCTTATTATTCTTCAAAGCATACGTGCTGCAGAGGCATTTAAATGTGTGCCAAAATAATTATAATTATTTATATGCAATCTTAATTTTGAAAATTATGTTACTGTACTGGCTAAATACCTACTTAAGCCTGGGCAACAATTGCTTTGCTTACACGGCTTTCATGATATGTTTTAAGCATGATTTGCTTTGTCACTGTAAAATTGATAATATATTATAGTGTAAATGCACATGGAACATAGAAAAGACATTTTTGTGTTGTGATTTTAGAAATAGACTGCCCGTATGCTATTCAGAATCGAATAAGAAATATGCATCCAAATAAGAAACTCTTACATTTTTTTAAAGATTTCTTTGTTCTAAGCACTTACTATCTAAAACGATGCATATTTTCTTTTAAAAATGTATTATTATTAGTAAAGATTGTAGTTATTTTAATTTTAAATCAGCTATGTATTTGGATATTAATTTATTTGCTAATTGTATTAACTTTTAGCACGATATTTAATTATACTATTTGTTAGTTATTCAAAATTATGTTTTCTTTTGTGTTGCAAGCTTTAATTTATATTTTGCAATTTATGAGTACAATTTATACAAGGTAATAATGTATTTATTTAATGCACATATTATAGAAAAGCTCACCTTATGTACTGGACAGATATTATGTTACAAGTTGAACACTAGCAAGTTGCACATTTTGGATAAATAGTATAATTAAGTACGTACGCTACGCAAGAGCCGATTGTTTGTAAGTCGAAATTGATTATTATTTGATACTGCATTCCAATAAATGTTGCCATTTTTTATGTTAGTAATTTAGGCTGTGCCCTTTTATACTTTATTCATTGTAATATAACCATACGTTTATGCTGCACGCATATTTTAGAATCAAGTGACCATAATAATTGTTTGATTTTAAAATGTGTTAGAATTAAACATATCTCGTTCCACCAATATTATGTCCTTTTTAAGTGCATACCAGAAATCCAGTTTATTTTTTAAATGTTTTAAATTTAAAACATTCCCTATTGGAGGTTATCTTATGTTCAATATACAATTTAAGATTCCACAGATTCGCTATCGCTAATCATAATACTTTTATTGTACTAAAATGATTGTAAAAATCTGAAATCTTTAACTGTCACTTTCCCAATATTTTTAAGATGATTGTTGTCATTAATTATAACATATCTTTAGCCTAGGAGTCTTTAGACAATTACTAAGTAGATAGGATTTTAAACATTCTAATATTATTTGTAATTGTAGAATGTTTCGATTGTGATATTAAAATTGGGTCACGAGCTGTCCTTATAGCTACTGTACTACTATTAATAGACCTGTTGTATCATTCCTTCGATTAGGCAAACGTTTCCACTATTTACGGAGTAATAAATATACAATAGTTACAGATCGTAGTTTGATTTTGGCCCTTCGTTATTCTCTTATAGGCACCTCCGTGAGCGACTCGAATCGGATCTGACCGGTCCGCCCCGTGAGCACTGAGCAGGTACTCCCAGCGCATCGCGCCGATGTCCTCCCTCTACCCGCCGCCTTCCCGTGCCCTTCTCCTGAACCTGGTTTTTTTTGTGCTTTTGTCTTCTCCGGCTTAATACATCAGAGCGTCTATTTCAGATGAGGAGAACACGCTACAGCTGCGTCTTCCGAGCGGCTCCCTGTGCAGCTCGCCGGCCGGAAGCCCGCGCGCGCTGCGCCGCGACCCCTCCATCCTCAAGAGCGCCGGAAGCTTCCGGCGCCGCGACCCGCCCGCCGTCACCTTCAACGTGGAGAACGAACAAGACTCTGACGACGATGGACAGATCACGTTCAGCGCGCGTCCGCGACACACCACGCGCGTGCAGGACGAGCGTCGCGCCGCGCCCGCGCCTCGCTCGCGCCCCTCCTCGCTGCTGGTGGAGGATGCGCCCGTCGCCGGCCTACAGGCGCGCTCGCTGTCCGTCGACGACTCCAAGTGTACCGGCTCGCCCGTCGTGGACCTCAAGCTGCGCGGTCTGCGCCGAACCGCCGAGATCCTGCGCAAAGTCAGCTCTGCGGAACGCCTGACGCGCCTCAGAGACAAGATCATGTCGCGTGGCGGCGGCTCTCGAGAGCGCAGTCCCGCGCGCGACGAACCCAGCGATGACGAGTCCGCGCCGCTCGTGTCGCCGCCGGGCGCGCCGGGGCAGGCCGCGCCCGCGACGCTGGACTCGCCCGGCCCGCCGTCGGAGGCGTCCACCCTGGCGGGCGCAGCGGGCGGGAGCGCGGACATGTCGCCGCGCTCCGACGTGACGGAGCTGGAGTCGCCACGCGACGTGGGCTCGACGTTCGACCTGCTGCCGGGCGACAAGGGCGCGGAGCGGGGCGCGCGCCCGGCGCGGCCGCAGCGCTCGGACAGCGGCGCGTCGCTGGGCAACATGGTGGAGCCCTACAACATGCGCCTGCTGGCGCACGGCACGGTGGACAGTGCGCGTGCGCTGTGGCGCCAGGACGCGCTGGACGCGGGCCCGCCGTGGCCGTGGGACGAGCCCGACTCGGCGGTGTGACGCGCCAACAGGAGCGACACCTTTACTTTTGTACGCCAGCCGTTACTCATTCAACGGTGCGGCTGCTTGATGCGGTGCGATTCGGCGTCAATGACGATTAGGGTGTGATATTATTTAGTCGAGAACCACTGAGCCTTTATTTCCAGTATCAAGCTATATTTTATAGTTCTCGGCGTAATTAAATCGTAGCTAGAAATCAATTTGGCAGGACGATAGAAAACAAACTTAATAGATGACAAATGACGACTGTAGTAAAAATAGGAGTACCTTTACAAAATGAAGACAATTTTGATTTGACATAAATTATATTGCATTTATGTAATTATTGACCCCATATTGTGATAATATAAACTTAAGTATATCAATTATTTGTTCCTAATGAAAGATTTGTAGCTATAATTTTCATAACACTCGTCATCTCTGTGATTTCTGTTAACAACGTCTGCAGAATGTTAAATAAAACAAAGATTCGCTATTGAAGTTATTTACCTTTTACATCTACTTTCACAGAACAAAAAGAACTTGCGTATGTCACATTTTTTATAATACTTTATTTGTTTACAATATCAGATATTGGCAAGTAATCACATCATAAAATTTTACATTCGTATGTAATTGTTGCTCCCTTATTATATTTGCATAATTTATCAAGTTACAAAATTGGTTTACAACATAGAGAGCATTTTCTCATATTTTGAACGTTCAAAAACGAATTGAATACAACATGCTTATCGAATATTAATTATTTATTAAAATGTAGTAACTACGTAAACGAATATGTGTTAAAGAGATCACAAACTAAATAAATAATCCAGCATCAGCTAGTATCTACAGTTGCCAACATAATATATATACAATAATATTTAAACTTATAGATAAACAGAAGCGCAAATAAATGTACCAAAAAAACAATCTCAGAAATAGCCTCGATAAATATACAGCGTGGCGGTACAATGGTGACATTAATTTAACACACATATACGTTTTCACATTTTCATTTCATGAAGAAATTATGTTTCCATTAAACGTTATTATTTGCGGTTTTATTTAAAGTTTTCTAAAATAGCATTTTGGAGCAACCTGTACTTAAAGAATTGTCGCGCAGCGGTCATTTGCCGAGGTCACGGATCATAACATCGCATCAATGAAATTAAAATAAATAAACAATACTTTAAAGTAACGTGATATCCCTTTGTCGGCGAGCGGGCGGCGCAGGCGACGCGTGCCCCCCCCCCGCCCCGTCGCGTCGCAGCGAAATCCAATTCTTTTTTTGCATTTCTAGTGCTAGCCTAACTCGTGCCCTTGACACACTTCTTCACAGTAGTGCACATAATTACGTCGACTAATTTTGTGAATGTTTCCGCGAAAAAGACTCTTACCTATTGTTTTATTTATTTATTTTTGTGTAATGAACTAATGAGTAATTAGATTATGGTACTGCGATAAAGACGCTATGTTTTGTTTTCGTTTTCTAATTTAGTAGGTAAGTTGACATCTCTTGCGATACGGGCGCTTTTATTTGTGTTATTAGTGCTTGTGTAAACTTGTGATCGTGATGGCAAATACACATCCGAACTACACAGCAGCTGAATATGCGGACATGATCCTAATTTACGGAGAATGTCGTCAAAATGCCGCTCTTGCCATAAGGACATATCGCGAGAGATATGGCGGTTCAAGACAATGCCCTACTAATCCTCGCACTATTGTAGGAGCTCTTCAGCGCATCCGCGAAAACCGGCCAGTGGATCCTAGGTCTCAACGCCCTGATCGACCACCTACACGACAAAACCCAATCCAGTTAACTGAAAATGTGCTACAATATTTCCAAAACCAACCCAAAACTAGCCTCCGCCAGAGCGCTAGGCATTTTCAAGTTCATCACAGTACCGTCCATACGATATTAAAGCGCGAAAAGTGGCAGCGCGTGAAGCGACGCGTTGCCGCTCCGAGTTAACGTAAGCCAGCGTAACGTAGGTAAGTAATTTCATGAATGATTTTTTGCAAGGGTGATCCCAATTTTAGTTACATTTTTATCATTTAGTTTGTTTGAAAAATTTTTTTTTTCAATTTACGAGTTATTTTAACCTACTAAAATTAATATGATTAAAGGGCACTAGCCCTACACGTGTGTTAAATTAATGTCACCATTGTAGCGCCACGCTGTATGGACATTATAAATATGTATAACAATGACAAAAACACTGGTCTGTGTTATATTGTTTGTATCACCAAACTACAGGGAATACCATTAGTGAGTAGCTTTTTGCTGAAACAATATTTTACTAATATCTATATATATATATATACATATATATATTTATATATATATATATATTTATATATATATATTTATATATATATTTTATTTTTATATATATTTTATTTTTATCTAATACAAATTAAGTAGGAATGTTCGAGATTAAATGAGCACCAATAAATTAAAACAATACAACGCCTCAAATATTGAATATTTACATTTCGCATGATATAACAAAATGAAGTAATCATATTGCAAGGTGTTCCAGTGTTTACAGAATATTTTCGATGTAGGCTATTATCATTTTTATTTTTTAAATTGCAAATCTACTGTGAGTACACAACTATGGACTCTCTAGTATCCCATCACACTAATGTGTATGGGATATTAACCATTATCACAAATCTAATATAAATTATTAGTATCCCAAATGAAGTATGATAATACTTTGTTGCTATGTAGAACAGCTTTTTATTTACATTACATTTAAATATTATGATTACTATCATCCTCTGACTCATCATAAAAAAATTCTATGGAGCCAACTAGAAAGATTCAATGACAATAACAAGATTCTAAATCAATCGTGATGACTAAATGACCTGTATTTTATTGAGACTGATGGTGTTGTCGTCGATGGACTTGTCGGGCGGCTCCGGTGTGACGGGGCGCAGCTGCGTTCTGTTGTCTCGGTCGAGCTCTTCGGCGACGTCTTCAGCGTCGGAACCGGGCGAGTCGTCGGGCGTGTGGGCCATGTCGGTGTCGGCCATGTCGGTCATGTCGGCCACGTCAGCCACATCGGGTGCGCCGGGCGCGGGCGCCGTGAGCGCGCTCCACCAGCCCGACAGAGCGCCCCGCGCCTGCGACAGCGCGCCCCCGACGGCTCGCGACGTGGTAGCCACAGCGCGCCCAGTACTCGCCACGGCTGCTGTCACCTTCCTGCCGCCCTCAGTCGTAGACATCGTGCTGCAGAAATAAGTTTACATTTGTACCAGACACATAATTATATCTTATACTACACAATGGCAATAATACTGCTATAATATTTACTTACTGAGCAAACTTTAACTTCATATCAGCCACAGATAGCTGTCCAGAAAACGGGTGCATGGGCATGAGATTTATAAAAGATTCTATTTCTCCATTATTTGTAGATTGCAACCACTGTTGATATGCAGGAGTTGACTTAAAAGCAGTCATAAATTGAGAATTGTAGGACTCTATCTCTCGACTGCCCTCTGGAAAGAAACAGCCAAAGTTTTTATTAGTGAGCATTCACAAAATAAAAAATGTTTTTAATGAGTTAGTCATTATAAACAATAAAGCATAATTACCTGGTAACATAGACGTCCTTAACAGATAAAATAAGTAACTCGCGAACTGTTCTCGTATCCATGCATCGCCTTGAGTAGGACCGTGGCGCACGACGTGATCAGCAAACCGGAGATCCTCTGTGCCGAGAGCTAATTGCCTTCGAAGCATCATATCAGATGTCTCTATCCTCATTTCATTCAACTCTACCAAAACATCAAAAAGTGGCCTTTTCTGTTTGAAGAGGACATTTGATGCACCAACTACAAAGCCTTGAACAGCAGGATCAGATAAAAGATCGAGATATTGCAAAGATAGGTAAGGTAAACAGAGATAGCCTTCTTCAAACAATGGCAGAGGAAACCCACATTCAGTTTGATCTATCTGCCCAGTGAGATTGTGCAAGCCATCAACACTCATGTCTCTGGCCATAGTTGGGCTCTGTTGTGCTTCAGTAACACTTTTCTGCGGTTTATATTTCTCTCCAATACTGTGGCACTTTTCTCTAGCCCCTGACAGATCTGTCCTATCAACCACATCACCAAGTAAAGTCTCATCAAAACTTTGTCTGCTGACACGATCTTTTTCTTCTAAAAGGTTTCCAGTCTCTTTCGGGGATAGTTCTTCAATCTGAAGTAAACCATTATGTAATCGGCCTAAGGGCTCTTGTGCGATTTCTGCAGTTAAATCAGGCTCTAATTGCAATTTATTATCAACGACTGCTGCAGGAATTGGAGATAGTGGCCTGGAAAGTCTGAAACAGTAAAGCATAAGATAAATATCTGATTAAAATACATTTTTTATGTAAATTATTTTCATAAACAGTTCTAGGACATACTGTGTCTAAAGTATTTGGGATTTTAGGGATTCTAAATTACAATTCAGCTCAAGTTTTTCATGTAATGTAGAATTACATTTAGCAACTTACACAACATTTGCTGCATGCAAAAGTCCAGTTTCTAAACAGTGTGGCAGTAATGACACCAGAGTCAACAAAGCCGTTGACAGGGGACCAGCTGGTGCTCCATAGATAAGAACTTTACGCCTCAACAACATCAGTTTAAACAGCAACAAAGCTTTATGCCTCCAGTTTTCTACTAATCTCTGGACTGATAAACCTGAAAATAAAATTATATTAATAAAACATTAACTTTATCAGAATGAAGCAACATGTCCAAGGTCAAAAAACTACTAAAATAATAGACACAGTCCAATGATATTAGTCAATGTAGTAAACAAACATCTTTTTAAGATTCTTTATCAATAACCAGTACTTTGTACATCTGATAAATAACTGTAACTTAGCCTAAAGCAGTAGGTAATGGCGAAATTTAATTTTGTAGGCTGATTCATATTGCTATATCATTAGTCATGCACAGCACAACAGTGGTAGGCACTTGAATAGTAACTATTCATAGAAGTTTTATTATGTCAGCCTTGAATGGAAACCCAAGTTCACAAAACTGACAATAATTTACTAAGAAGTTGCTTTATTGCAATAAGCTTCTCTAACTTGGAATCAACATTCAAATTCATGGTCCTGCTGAAAAATTGCGAGAAAATTATCATCATTGATTTCTCAGGAAAAAAATGTTACAGTACTGTTTTTTTTACAAAATAAATCACATATAAGGGTACTAATTATTTGTATACATAAAATAGCTGTAGCGTGCCCCCTTTTTCGGCGCTCATGGTGGTCCTGCTGAAGGGAGCGTGACTACCCTCTTCAAAGTCGATTTTCTTGAAAACTACTAATGTACCAATTTTGTTGTTAGAGTACTAATTAGTACCAATTGAGTACTAATTATTTACCAAATATGAAAGCAATTGGCGTTGGTGGTCTGGCGGTAGTCACAGACATAAAAATCCACCATGCAGGCCTAGTGTGGGATGGTAGATGTCACTTGTCTTTGAATTTTTGGTTCTAGGGCATACCAGTTGCCTTGAAGATTTTGAGAAGAGTTTTGATGAAATAATTTAAACAAAGTAAAGCACCTGGACTCGAAATACCCAAACTTGAATAAAGACTTCAATAGCTTGTCATGTTTTGTCATTTGACATGGTATATAAATCCTAGTTACACTTTTAAATTAATAATACCTTCAAAAATTTGATCCATCTGCACCGGACAACTATTTAAATGAAGGTATGCATCTTCTAGCAGTTTTGTTTGTGAGAAATCTCCTTGTAGGAACCAGGCTCGTACAACCAGTTCTAACTTGACGGCCAAGCGACCAAACAGTGGGGCTCTACACACAACACACACACTCTTCTGTACTGAGCTACGTGTCATGTCCTCAGTCTTTTGCACAACTTGCTGTAATAAAAAAAAACATAAATGTTCTGCTTTAAACAACTATTGTAGTTTGTTAATTAACTTTACACCTAATGTTGCATAATGTGTTTTAAATTATTTAATAATATGAAACAACATATGTATTACATATTTATTAACATTATTGGAGATTTTGCAACAAAGAATAACCTTAAACTTCTCAAGGCAAATAGCATTAAGTTCTATAGCTTCTAATTAATTAATTCAGGTATAAATATGTTTAAGTTGAAGCAATGAGCATGAAGTACAGACGCCAGCACATCAACCTACTACAATCTGTCAAATTTGTTTATTAGATTTTCAACTTTATCGCTGAAGCATAAGGTTCAAAGTTGATTGGGAAATTTTGACAGTTTCGGGTAGCTTGATGTGCTGGTGTCTGTACATTCTGTGAATAAATATTAAAAATCAACAAGAATTTAATTTTGTATAATATAATAACATCTTAATAGCAGAACTTCTAAATAATTGTGCCATGTTTATTACAATGAAAGTCTTACCTCCACAGGAATTTGTCTGAAACATGACACACCATAAACAGTGTGAGCTGGTTCTGTGAGTCCAGGCAAATTGAAGAATATTGTGTCAGACAAGTAGTTGTGGGAGCCATCTGGTAAAGCTAAAGCTGGCAAATGTCGCCAAGCAGCTGGCAGTTCTGATGGGTGGCCAGGAACTAATTCTGGATAACAATGTTCCACCTACAAGTAGATAGTCTTCGTAAGAATTGAATATTATTTTATGGAACCAAATCCTATTTATTTATTGAAGTACGCACAGCACACGGCATCCGATACAAACATATCAAGTTCGATAGTTGAGCCAGATTCATATTTAAGAAAATACAGGCAGTAAGATTAGACTTTTTACTAAACCATTACCATAGCAAAAACCATTCCCATATTCTCTTTTTTGGAAAAAATATTATCGATTATTGAAAGTAATGACGCCTACTTACTTGGCACCCTTTCTTGTGGTGGAAACCAACCACAATTATGTTGAGCACTGGTTCGTTTATGACAGACATGATAATTTTATTTCACATTTCAATACGGTTAAAGCATATCACTTGATTTTGCTTAATTACTTGCGTTTTCCATTACGTATTTGCTCTGCACCTCTTTTATGATTTGACATTCATTCCATTCTATCCATGACATCCCGTTTTGACGTTTTTTTTTATTATGACAGATAAAAAATATTTAGATGGTATACCAGTCTAAACGAACATGTCTATGGTCTTTACAAAAGTGAGACTAATGCTAGGTACACACGGCTACATATGAAGTTATGTATAAGGTTCCAGTATATCAATCAATGCTTCGGCTTGCCGTACAATAAGACGTTAGCTTGTAGTGGAAACAATGACGTATTATATATAGACACGTTATCAACCAACATCTCGGCGCTTAAAAACGGCGAAAATACTAGATAACTACTTATACGCGTAAAGAAAGGGAAAGAAAATATGACACCGTACGGCGGGATGTCTGTTGCTAGAGGGAGATAAATAAACATCTTCAGTTACGTCACAGGATAAGTAATAGTCAAATTACATTCTCATTGGTCGAGCGCATGAGTGACGTAGCTATCAGAGTCACTTCATGCGCCGGCCGCCATTAGACGCAGCGTCGTACAAAATAAAATAAAATAATCTAGTTTTGTAAACTTACGCGTGAAATGACACATTTTTGTCTTTAACTTTTGGGGTATAATTTTTACATCCTCTGAAAACACACGACGGCATATTTTCTTTATGTTTTGTACAGGTTTTCACATAGACGATATAAATTAAAAACAAACATAGCGTCGCGTCACGCGACAGGTTGGTGCGTGACTGAGCGCAATGTGGCCAATTGGCTTCATTTCATGTTGCCATTTTAGAGTGCGGACAACGTATATATAGTTTTATACATCATTGAGTGGAAATGTATAGGTTGATATATCGTCGTGTGTTCACGTCTGCGCCTAGCTAGCAATTTCAAAATCTCACGTCCATGCTCCAATTTTTTTTATATTTTTCAACCCTTGATCAGTGGGCACACAACGCGCATCAAAAAGTTATGCGTTTTTAAGACAAAGGTGGTGGTAGTGGCGTACAGTTTGACAGTCATTAAATAGTTTTTTACTGTCAAACTGTCTGCCACCGCCTGACAAGTATCATGCCAGCGCCACCACTATTGTCTAAACAACGCGCTTAATTAAGGCGAACACAACATAGGATTCATAAATTTTATATTTGGCCAAAACTGGACACCCACGCTTTTTTTTAGAAAAAAAAAAAATATTTAATATATTGAAATGAAAATATACCAAATAACTTTATATGATAAGGGACGCACGCCACCCGCTCGCACTCTGAGTTTCGTCTCTGCATCTTACTCTAAGATTTTGAACCCCTCCGTTTAATGAGAATGACCCCTACGTTCAGTCAATGTTTCTGAATTTTCTGGCATTTCACATTAAATTGGTTAAAAAGTCAATCACACATTATTATTAAAAGTGGATCACACAATTTTATTGGTTAAAAAAATCAAAATGTCTAAAAAGATAGTACACATTCATTATTTTTTTCGTCGAAACAAAATATCATGGGAATTCTGTAGTAACCGCAATGTCGCATGCTTGACTAGAGTTGCAATGCAACACAAATATCAATAGACAATGGTAGGCTGTACAAAGACACGTTTGCCTCCAAAAGTAAAACAGGTGCTAATTAAAAAATAAGGTTTAAGCATTATGGTCGCGAATTTGACGAAAAAATACAGTTTTAGCCATAACTACAAAGTTTATTTTTATCCACAAAGTACTAATAAAACTAATGAATTCAGTTTGTGAATGAGTGTTATAAATCTCTGTAGTGATACTACTTACTCTATATTTGTGAATAATCTGTTACGTTTGTAATTTTAAATTATTTTGTGTTTAAATTAGTCGCCATTTTCATACTTGGTGCTGTGAAACTTTTGGATTTGTTATAACTTAAGTGTCGCGTGATAGTGATCACAATAAATAAATAGCGACTGGATTTTTATGTGAACTTTTTACTGTTATTATATCATGGTTGGACATTGCTTCGCATCTAAGGTTAGAGTTATGATTTTACCTATTTTATTTTAGTACTATCGATTCTTAATAGATAAATACGCGTAATTATGGAGAAAGATGATTTTTATTTCCACTATTTTGTACTTCAACGTGTCTAAATATTTTTGATATGACATGGCCTTTCAAAAAGGTTCGCATTCCTCATTACAAGAACATGATATAATTATCTCTATTTTTAGCTTGTTTTTATCATACGGCAGTGAGGAATAGCTCAATTTTAGTCTTTTTGTAAATTTCTTTTGCGTTCACATCATAAAAACAAAAACTAAACTGAATAAAAATAACAAAAAGTATTAGATTAAAATGTGTTCTAATCAATACAGCAAAAATAAACTGCACAATAATCAAGTATAGTGAAGTGTCATCCATTCATGACAAGAAACTTCATTTGAGATGACTTACCAAATATTGCAGAACCCTAATAAAATCTCCAAGACACGCAATTGCTGCTAAAACTTATATTACTGTAATAAGTATACAAAAGATCATGCCTACTTTTCAAAATCTGCACCTACTTTATTCAGTGTCAATACTCATACTTTATTGAGAAAATGTTGAAGCTTTGTATACTAGTTAAGCCACTTGTGTGTACATTTTAATGGTCATTCCAGTTAGGCTGTAAGTCATAGTTTATAACATAACTTATAATTATTTATCTTTCTCCACAGTTTAAAGCGTCATAATTTAATTAGACTTTCCTTAATAATTAATAATAACTATATTTATACCGAATTGAGTCAATAATAGTGAGACAATAGTATAGAGAAATCAGTTTTCTATACCTTTCCTATCCTTAAACTATTTGTTATTATAAAATTATACCAGCCTATGCCACTGCAAGGCAAAGGACTCTTCTGATAAAGAGAAGGCATGAGCATTGATCAGCAACCCTTGCTCAAGACGTTGACAGATTTTGTATAGAAAATATAATCAAACTGTCATTTTTGTTCTTCAGGTAAAAGTTATTGACTATTGAAAAATTCTAAAACCAATCGAGAGATTAAATTTACAGTCCACGTAAATTTTTATGTTCTTTGTTGAATACCTGACCAACCTCTTTATTTATACCTAAAGAATTGACTCCATAATATGAGTTTTCTAGGACCTCTAAAATAACCATAAATTTAATATGATGTCAAGGTCAAACTTTAGCACTAACACAGGTCATTCAGACTTGTTTATATTTTTACCATGTCCTTTAGTAACATCCCATTATTAATTATAGCATTATTGATTGATTATACCAACTGCAGATGCAACATTTCCATAAAAACACCTGTCTATTCCACCCAATTGCAGATTAGTATAGTTTATTTTTTCATTCTGTCCCAGCAATTTTCCACACGTGTTTATCGCATTTCTTATCGATGATTACGTAACCTGCAAAAGAAACTTACGTCATTTAAAAACTTCCAAAACCATTAAAACAGACTAAAGGCTCCTGCAAACAGGCGCGACGCGTGACGCGAACGCGCGCGACACAAAGGCACCGCTCGTTGCGCGACTTGCGGTGCCTTTGTGTCGCCCGCGATTTTATCGCGTGTTGCGCCAGTTTGAAGGAGCCTTAGCAATGTAATAATATGAAAAGAAGTGCCGCGTGACCACAAACAAACCGCGCGGTCACACCATATTGTGCGAAGGCATGGATGACCAGACAAATGCCCTTCGAATTGACCTTTTTTTTTTTCTATGAAACACATTTCAAGTGTCTAAAGCTCCTTGTTGTGACTAGATTTTAAGATAGATATTACCTAACTACCTACATTCGAATCGTAACAAGAACTAAGTTTACGGTCTGTTTGAATACCTACCTATTAATTATGTATTCATTCAGACTGTTATTCATGCTCCTGATATTTAAACAATTCTATAGAGCGAGAGCGTTATTCAAAATCGTATCAGCCATCTTTGTCTCTGGATTTGGAAGTCTACTGTGTGATGACCTTCAAAACATTACGAATGAGTCCTTAGTGTTTTGTTAGTGAAGTGTGCACACGCTCCTCTCCTCAGCCCACAGTCTGCTCGTGTTCCATACCTGCGCTATTCCGTTATTCCCTGAGGGCGGCATTATATGCGCCGCTCTTCATGATCCTTTTATACGCCTTAACTCACGGATTAGTTAGACAGAGAGGTGCGATTTGGTCGAATTGTTCATTCGTAAAGTAAACGGTAGGTTGAATATGATAAAATGGAATGCAATGGACAAAATACCGCTCCATGAGCGGCCATTTGCAGTAGCCGTTGCATTTTAAGTTGGTAAAAACAAGACTAATGTAGTGGCACTTGAGAAAAATAAAATGGAATTTTACTACACAATATGGTTAAGGCGTACTAACGAGTGTGACGCATCTTTTTTACACATTGATACCTACGTTCAAGACCGTGGTTGTACTGACGTAGGATATGTATTTAGCATAAAATAGTTAAGCTGTTAAGCTATCACAAAATTATTACATTATACGAAGTATTACGAAGTACTTATCTACGTATTTCTCCATTGTTTAGTTCGTTTAATTTACCATTAAAATGACCAGAGAGCAGTAAAATAATATTGTCTTTTTCTTTTTTTTACAGGATTCGAAGGAGTGCTCGTTAGATCCGCAGGCATGACGGAAAAAGTGTTGCACCCAAGTGAGTCGATTTTTATAGATGCCAAATTAAAATGTAATATCTAGGCGGTGTGCAGTAAGTACCTAATTAAACGATCAAAAACCTTTCCAAAATATTTTTTATAGGTAGGTAGATATTTTGTTGTGTACAAGTTGGTACAAGGGGTCACGTGATGGTGACGTCACAGACGAGCAGTCACCAGATCAATAAGGACTCGAGGTCATTCCAGTCTGGGCCGACAAATACGCCACCGCGCCTTTTACAGATACAGTTCGCCGCAGATTCAATATGTTACCTCTCACACCTCTATGCATATTTTTTATTTGCCAAACTTACAGAAGTAGCCCCCCATTTTTTGGATCGCTGCCCGCACCTTGGCTTGGATGCAGGAGTCGTACTTGTCTCCAATTGATTTTATTCTTACTAACGCAAATTGCAAAAGGCATTCATTGTTAACATTCTACTATCGCAGCCATGTGCCACGCCCAGTCCTGCAAATATTCAGCCAATCTTAAGTACCTCATCTGTGCACCAAACTAGCCAGCTAAGAGGGCCTAACGCGATGCCAAATGCGATCGTAACGTGTCATTCACCTCTAGAACTAAGGAACCACGTACTTAGCTTCTTACTTCTTACTGTGCATTGTATAGTGTGCATAGGCACTATAGTAGCATGGATATACAGCATACTTACTCCATTCCCGTTTCTTTTTCGCGAAATATGGATCTTCCTTGTCCACTGCCGTAAAATAAGTTGCTTTCGTAATTTAGCTCGCTTGAAATTGAATTTTGAATAATTTTATATGAGAAAATTGAATAGAAACGATAAGCGAGCAATGGAACTCGTGTTTTTATGGCAATAATACAGTACCTATTCATAGAGTATTGTATTTATAATAATAGTAATACTGCATCATTGCACTCGTGCAAATAA
The DNA here is from genome assembly GCA_927399505.1 of Luperina testacea. Lineage (NCBI taxonomy): Eukaryota > Metazoa > Arthropoda > Insecta > Lepidoptera > Noctuidae > Luperina > Luperina testacea. Next base: position 13,643,910 of record OV656758.1, read on the forward strand.
ACATAAGCGTTTCTCTACGCTACACATGAAAGGTCATCGTTTCAAGGTTGAAGGCTATAAAACGATTGGAATCAATAAGTATCAAGTATAACGATGCGTCTCTGGTGAGATCTGTCTGTATAGCAGGCAGTTACGTGGTGAGAGGAGAGATGAGGCGGGGGTTGCGGCGCGAGGTGCATGTGCCTTGCATCGGTTGACGCATCGCGGTTGAATCCCCACATAGGACGCGAGGAAGTATGTAAAAAGGTGTATATAAGATGTGGATCGATGCCGGAGCCGACACCCACCTCCTACTGCACATACTGATGATAAAACTAATGACGTACTTTGTAAATCGAAAATCTTTGCAACATTCTCTCTCAGACTAGATTAAGACCTAACGAAATAATTTTATCCAATTAAATAATGATTTTTTCTAATAAATGCTAATAATACCAAAAAATTTTAAAAATATTGTATTCTCTTATCACACGTACAATTTCTATGCAGGATTTGATCCTCATCATTGCTACAAATCAAAACAAGCAGGCAAGAATTTAAGATTGTTTTAGAAAAGCATTTAAAAAAAATCTTTAATGACACTATACTACTGTAGCCAGTAGCCACCGCACATGCGCGTTTCGTTGACCTTGACGACCTGTGACGAGACGAACTAAGTAGACGCGAAACTTAATTATATTCATTTTCATTCCAACTGATTACCAACACTTTCAATGCGTATCAAATCTCATGTTTTCATCATCTTTAAACAACCTCCTAAAAATACTTTATGTAGGTACAAAATTGTTCAACAGATAATGTAAGTAACTTCTAAGATATCTCGTACATAGCACTTGAGAAGCTTGTTGCCGATTCAATATAAAGTATGTCTTTAATTCTCAATAATAAAAGCAAGTGTATTCAATGAAGTCTGGCGAGTCATTTAATTGTGGCAACAACGCTCGAAATTAGCGAATGGCGTCTGCGTTGTTGCCACGTTTACCTTTGCGCGTTTACTATTAATTCGCGCTGTGAATGTGGCGCTGAGTTGCACCAGCCAAACCTATTCAATCCATTCTAATTTAAATCTCATGTTGTTAACTCGCTCACGCCTACACCGTACGTAACGTATGAAAAGGACGCACTGGACTCGTGACGACTGCGATCAACACTCAATAGGATTTATGTTATGTATGAGCATCATTGCCTCATGTACCTCCTATTCGTTGTTCGAGAATGTGAAAAACGTTTTGTATTAGTCAATAAATAGAATAAAAGCGAATTTCAAGCATGATCCGAATTGGAGGTAGTGAAAGTTAGAGCATTTTCGATTTGAACAAATGCTGCTAAGTCACGCGTCCCAAACTTTTCGGTTTCTCCGTTTCCCGAGATTTTAGCGGCTTGAACTTCTGCTACTGCCATTTTTTTTCTTAAAACGACTAGAACATGAGCATGATGATAAAGTGGTAACTCATAATAGGGCCACTGAACTGGGCGCTGCTATACGAGTGAAACCCGGTCCGCTTGAGGTCAACGAACTGTTCATTTTGCTGCATCCGTTGCAAATACTGCGCGGCGCATCGATGCCGCCACCAATTCTGTCGACTGAATACACCACTTTTTCATTTAGCTAAGTAAAAAGTGGTCTGGATTTCAAAGAAACTACAACTGAGGTTGGCTTGCCAATAGAAAGTTGTACGCGCGTTATAACTACTGCGTTCTGTTGTTATGATGACTGTTGTTATTGCCAACTAATATTATAATTTTCGAAGCTAAAAAGAGCACCGTCTCATATTCTAACAAGTATTCACTGGCTGTCTGTTTGTTTCATACTTTACATTTGATTATCATTAACACTAGCGTGTGAACTAGTGAATATGACGAAATGGTTTAGATAGGTACTGATAACTGTTACGATTTTTAAAAAAGTTGGCGGTTAATTTTATTCTTCCTACCTTCTAATTTTGAGCACCTTCAAAGCTTTAGAGCTTACTAAATTCATCAGTAAAGAACAAAATAACTCCCAAACAAACGTTTATGTCTAAACATGGCCATGAACACAAAATATCGATCGCATGACCGATAGCTGTTGGCAATCAGCCCTTTGTGTAAAGCGCGACCCCCACTCAACGCTCACTGGAGCCTTTTAAATTAACGTAAATTAAATATAGCTTTTAATCGTTTCTTCGATTTTTTTTCTATGTATACATACACAGTTCTTAAAAGTGGTGGAGGCCAATAAAGTTTTGCGATCGTTTTGATTTAGTAGCTTTAACAATAAAAATGTTCACGAAGATTTGGACAGGTGTTTGATGGCACGTGCAACTGGATGACCGTATAATCATTTTATGGCTTATTAAAGTTATTAAGTATCCGAATTGACGAATATTTTGGTAGAAATTAAAAAAAAATTCAAGTTTCTTTACAAAGAATTACTCGGGCTTCTGTCTGGAGTTGATGTAAGCCGGCAAATGGCAACCGTGTTATTCGGGGCGGGTCGGGTTGCGCGGCGGTGGTAATGGGCTCCGTACGCGTCGCCTTTCGCCCACGGGAACTGGTTTCACGCAGCGCTTGTCAACTTGTGGACTCTTTGATTTGATTCAATATTATTTCATTACCACCTTACTTTACACATTTATTGGTCATGGATATTTTTTATAATTCGGTGTTTAGTCATGCATTTTCGTAGGTTGTCTTAAATCTAGTGACGTTTGTAATATTGACTCTGAGGAAAAAAATATTTAGTGTCGAGTTGTCGACATAGGCGGAAGGGAGAACTGGGTGTTTAGGGGGCGCCCGTTGTGGGAGGGATTTATATGTATAGTGGCGCGATCACGTGTACATTTTGCAGCTTGTATTGATCCTGTCGTCTTTTTCTTGTTGTTAAATACGATTATGCCGCGCAACGCAACGTAATGCAACTAATTCTAAAAAATTCAGTTTATATTAAGTACTCATCATTTTGCAAGTAAAGTGTTAAGGAGGTACTAGGGTACATCCTACTACCTAAGGTACTTTCTTTTGAGTCTAGGATTTAGGTAGGATAGGGGACGTGCTTGTTGTTTATAATTCTGTCATGGGTGAAGTTACTCGTTTATTTGAAGCCATGAAAGTCCTCGTTATCGTGTATAATGCGCGAAAAACGTTACAAATCTGATAAGTATAGGAGCAGGACTAGGAAGGAGGCGTGCGAATTTAGATACGTTAAGTCGAGTTGAACAAGATACCTCGATTTGTTTGTGCTCACTCTATTTCGGTGTTTGTGGCGCACTCGGCGGCTAATCGGCGCGTCACGTGACGAGCTCCGGAAGGACGGGGGGTGCGGGCCGGGGCGTCGGAATGCAGTCACCACCGCTCGATGCACACCCAGCATAGCTGCTCGATTGATCGTCAAGTCAAGCTCTTGCTCTACTTTACACACGCACTGGCCAAATGAAATCATCGCTGCTACGTTATACGTTACGTACCATCAGTTTAAATTACAACGTTACTTGTACTGTACCAATTCTTGTAGGTTCATGTCATGTGGTTATACAGTCAAACCTGGATAAGTGAGAACTGGATAAGTGAGAAAACTCTATAAGCGAGAGTAATAGCCAGGACCCGTCATTTAAAGCTCTCAAAACCTCTATTAGCGAGAAACAGAAACCTCTGTAAGAGAGAGTCGTTTTTCCCTCATAGACCTCCGTAAGTGAGACTGCTACTTATCTATACCTCTATAAGCGACAGTCGAGCTTTATTTACAAATTTAACATCTGCTATTTTATGACTCTCATTCTTAACTTTCGTGGAACTTCCTACCATTGTTTTTGTATTGTTTTCTCGTCAATATTGTACCTATTCTATTTCGTGGAACTAAATAATGTTGTTATTCTATCGCATTCTTTTCGCATGGACACGTGTGCCTGTGTACCATCCTGTTTGTCGGACTTACTCAATTTATAGTTATCAATTGCGAAGGAAAGTTCTGTTCTGCACCATGTCAAAACGGAAAATTAAAGTATTGTCATTAAGTGATAAACTTAAAATAGTGAATGCGTTTGAATCCGGAAAATCACGAAATGAAATTCAGAGGGAGTTTAATTTACCAGAATCCACCTATTATAAAATTATAAAATCAAAAGACTCTATAAAGTCTGAGTGCTCTGATGGACATGTACACACAATACAATTTTTGTTTTGTTTTCGTAAGCATTTAAAAATATATATGTACATAATATATGTATAATTTTATCATATAACATATTTACTACATTCTTACTTGCTGTGTCTTGTTATTGCTGCGTACCTCTATAAGAGAGAAACGCTACCCATGTACCTGCATTAGCGAGAAACTCGGGTTAGTGAGAAACCTCTATAAGCGAGAATGAGATTGTGCTCCCTTGAACTCTCGCTTATCCAGGTTTGACTGTATTCTGAGCCGAACTATCCCCATTTCGGGCAAATGAAAAAAAAAAACATTACCCTCCTTCCGGGGAAGTCGGGGAATAACTAGATTATTGACTGATGCGTAGTTAGATAAGTACCTCCTACTTAATTGAAGGCAAATAGGGTTTACAAAGTGATAAATAAAAAAAGTATGCATACGTAAGCAAGCATGCATATTAGATAGATGATAATAAGTAGGTACGAGTAGATACCTGCCTTACTGATAAGAGCAGCAGTAGATTTGTAACGAAAGCGAGCACACACACACTTAGGTATTGTATTGTCATTTAAAACAGTTTAATATGTTATCTTAACGACAGAAGACTATTACCTACCAATACTTATTCGTTTTGAAATCTATTGTTGTTATGATTATAATGGAAATACAATGAAGTATTTATTTTGATAATGTCATCAGTCATCAATTGATCATGCTCATCATACTGGCTGGGTAGAATGATTTGGAAACCATAACAAGTCGACGTTTTCATCTACAGAAGACGACGCTCAAAAGCTACTAAATATTAAAAAGACTAATGGATAGTTATCCTAAGCCTAGAACTAGAAGTAGGTGTGGTGTATGGCATGATCCTAAAATCAAAGGAATTATTTCAGTTGCTTATAATTTATGTCAATGTGTGACTATCTGTTGATAACATCATAATGTATGTTTTGCGGGGCGACGTTTCGACTTGGCTTTGGTCAAAAAAAACTGCTGGTCGCCCCCCACACTCCCCTCAAGATTGAAAAAGTCCTCAAAGACCGAAGTACAACTTGTCTTTATTATATCTATGTACTTACCTAAGTAAGGGGACTTAACCTGTACTGTGGTATTTCTTCTCGTTACTCGTGAACTCTTACTGCTGTGAATTATTATCGATTAGAGTTATGTAATCATTTGTGTGAGTAAAAATTGTATTTGATCTCGTTTAACTTGGGATGAAATTGTGTAGTACAAAGCAGTAATTGCAGCGTGCGGATTGCAGGCGATCGCCCCTCGCCCCGCAGGCAGCCCCGCGCTCGAACACCGTAAGTAAACAGTCTGGTGTTTATCCGCGTCTCGCTCGCACCGACCGCGTCGCGTCGCGCCTCTGAGGTGCACTCGCTGTTCCTATTATTTTCGTGACGGGTATTGCGCCGAAGCCGATTCCCGCATCCTCGCCCCCGAGACGCGAGGTCCGGTCTCGCGGCGGAGGCGGCGGCGACGGCCGTTCGCATCGCGCGCCAGTCCGCGCCCGAGGCCGACTGTCGCATTGCTCCGTGCCTTCAAACGTTTGGTGTTTGTCATCCATGTGTTGAAATTGAAAATGCGGCACGTTCCGAGTGCGTATCACGGTGGGTGAAGAGCGCCCGGCCGCGGTTTGAATTTCATCGGTATCGTGACGTGTTTGGTGACAGTGAGTGGATTGTGTATTGGCGTGCCGATGATACACGTGAATGTGGATGGAGTTCGGAGCGGTGTTGGAAGATGCATTTCAAAGAGTCGTTCGCGATGAGCGATCGACCGAGCGAGCGTGGCCGGCGCAACTCCCGCTGCAAGGGTGGGTGTCTGCTTTCCGTGACGGCTGCGAGTCGTCTGCGCTCGTGGACAACAACACACCATCACACCATACCTACAATGCGTGGTTTACATGCCTACATCTTTCCTCTTCCCACCCATCCTAACCACTATTTACTTGTGCTCTACCAGTCGCAGTCCTTGTAATGGAGTATTATCGGAGTTATTGTTGACTTATGAGTATTTATATATACTAAAATGAAGGCATTCGTAAGGGCGCAGTTTTCTATTGAGAGAACTATGCTCAACATGACGTGCTAAGTTGATTGTGGGACACCGTAACATACTAGTAAAATCAATTGGAACTCTTGTTTTCTACACCTTAGTTAGATGTCTCCGTTTCTCTGATTTTATGAAGTACATACAGCAATGGTATACCTACCTATTAATGTAATTCAATTATAAAGAATCGACGCGAAGCACTTATTCGAACAAATTCAGTTATTGGCTGGCTCTGCTGTTGACATAAATAAGCGATCAGCTGTAGCGTCTCTGAATTCTAGTGCATTTGACACACTCTCTAATTTTCTATTTTGTACTCAAAATATCTTTGAATATTTCCGCTTTATTGTTGTTATCAGTATTCAGTACTGTATTGTTGCATGCAGTAAAATAATATCGAATTTTGATATGGGTTGATTCATAAAAATAACGAATATTCCTTCTGATACCTACGTCGATAAACGATAAATAATGTATTTTAGCCAATATCTACATTGTTTTCCATACCATACCACTACAAAAACTGGAACGTTTATTGATAGAACAGCAGAACTTTTCGTCGTCGTAGGTTTGGCACCTGTAGAATAAGCACGTAAGTCGTACGAAGGTAAAAGATCAAAGAATATACTTGTCAAACAAAAATATAGGTTGTGCTTGTAACAAAAATAGCATGTTTTATATTTGGCTCTTTGATATCGTTTAGCGGTGATATAATTGAAGGCTGGGGTAGTAAAAAAAATAATAGGTCAATTAAATGTTCGTTATATTATCAGCAGTAGATTTCAATGATGCTATGATAACATTGACCTTCTATTAGGCAAAATCGAAGTGACACTTAAAGTTACGAGTAGAAAAACACGACGAGGGATACGAAGTTTGAAAGTAGAGATACTCAACATTTCTGGGGAAAAGTAGTTTGCATTTTTTGAGTGATCACGGCTGTATAATTCGTATGTTTGTGTCATTTCGACCGTCAACTAAATAGTATTTTTAACCGACTTAAAAAAAAAGGAGGTTATCAATTCGACACGTATGTATGTAATATGATTGGAACTGAATTATACTCACATATTATGACAATCTATTAGGAATAATTTTATAGATGTATGTATGTATGTTTGTCCACGCATTTCTCCGCAACTATTAATCGGATCGTGACCATTTTTTTTATTGGCATACATTTACTTTAACTTAGAGAACAGTGCAAGTTTCATCAAAATCGATTCAGTGATTTTCGAGATAGGCACCGTGACGGCCTGGGTGCTTACTCTTGAATCTAATTCCGATAGATCGACATTGGAATTGTGACGTTTCGTACTCTTGAGTTCGATGCTAGCGCCAAATAGTTTTTAAATTGGGTGTCCATTTTGGGGAACTAAGTGGAATTGGGATCTGGCTTGCCGTGTGCTAATCGGTAACTACTCTTGAGTGTATTTTGACAGATGTGTATTGCGTCAACATTGCGTTGGGATAATTAGTTGATTGTGATTTTTCCAACAACAAAAGAGTAATTTTTTAGAAAACATTGCGTTGGGATAATTAGTTGATTGTGATTTTTCCAACAACAAAAGAGTAATTTTTTAGAAATTGTTTTAAGTGGTTTTCTGTGGGTTATAACTTTATAAGAGTGTAATATGGCACGATAAGCAGTAATATAATTATAGGGTTTTACGTAATTTCCATAGAAAACAACTGAAACAAAGACGAGATGAGCCTTGGATTATGCATTATACGTACAAAAGCGTTTTCTATGAATGAATACGAATTTAAAGCTAGTTAAAGAGTGAGCAAGGATTTATTCCTCTTTCGTATTACCTAGCAACATTTTTATCCTATCTCTATACAATAAAATTTTTCTAGAACATTAACTTACTACAATGGGACTTCGGCATGTTTTCATTATACAAAATTATTTCTATCTCTAAAACCCCTAGACCGATTTACATATCAAACTAGAATATCAGTTTTTCATATTTCATCTGATGCCTGACCCCTTTTTTTCTATCTAGACGATTTTTTAATTCCTATGCTTCTTAACAGTTAAAATGTGTAATACCTGCTGTATTACACATCTGGGTAGATAAATCCGATAAAAAGTAATTTAAAATAATAAAAAACAAAAACACTGCTTTTTCGTTTACATTTTGCCTGAGTTTTGTGAATGCAATACCTGAATGGTTTTCTAGATTTATGCTAGCACCCTAATTGCATAACATACTTTCAGTAACAACTTGAATAATTTTGAAGGCTATTGCTAATCCATTGCTTCATATCTTCGAAAAAATTGTCTGCTCAGCAACGTAAATAACGCAATGAATGTTGTTGGTACTATCAAAATGAAAGCGTTTGCTACTGTATTACGCAATTACCTCGCTGGCTGGTCTCCTTATGATAACAATGGGGTCCAAAGATCATTAGTCATCAAAAGTCGTCATTCAAAAGGACTAGCTTAGTATCCTACTTTTTTGTAACATAACATATTGTTGGTACCTACTTGGTACTGTTAGGGCTCGAAAGAACTAATCGCCTCGTTATAAGTACTTAGGTTCTTACCGTATACGTACAGATAGACGCCAGCATATCAAGCTACTACAATCTGACAAATTTCTTTAATAGATTTTCAACTTTATCGCTAAAGCATAAGGTTCAAAGTAGATTGGGAAAATTTGACAGTTTCGGGTAGCTTGATGTGTTGGCGTCTGTACCTATCAAAGTTTCATTTTCATTCATAATTATGGAGCTTAGAAAATGCGACGTTGTCATAGTTCACGTGTTTTACATTAATAATCGTGATTATCTCGAATTATTTTGTATGAAAAATGATAATTGAAAAATAATTCATAATTATTATTATTCCACATGATTATTTGATATGGTCTCATTCACACCCTAGAGGTAGTAGCTCAACTTCACTAATGATGAGACACAATTACTTTTTCTATTGTTACCGATCTTTAGGAGATTTCGCGACATTGCATCGGAGCGGTGGGATATAAAAAAAAACACCTTATATAAATGCGAAAGTGATAATGTAACTGGGCATTTTCTTTTTAAATGGCGCAGGTTATAATAAACAGCCTTTAAAAATTTATTATTGTTTTAGTACTTTGAACTTTGGATTACTGTAAAAAAATATATAATTTATGTGATTTATGTAATAATTCCGTGCAAAAACAAGTATTTAATTTTCTAAAATTATTTTTCTAAAGTAGATCGGGCTAAAGATGTCTTGTTAGTAACAAAAATCAAACCGCGATAAAAATTTAACTGCTGGAAATGAAATGAGAAAAACGCTATTATTAAGTTTTGGTATATCGATTAATGAAATTAAATATTAATACTTGGTTATTAGATACTTATTTTTAATTAAAATTTCAACAATTTGGTCAGTATCGTAACATATTGTCCAAATGCAAGTTTTAATTTTCATGTATCTTATTTGATCGGTCAAGGAATGATAAAGTTGGAATATAATCTTAATATAGTTTATTTTTCTTTATTTATAATATTCTAATAATATTATTCCGGATAATATTTTAAGTTTTTTTAAATAAATAAGGCAAAAATATTTTGGGACAGTTACTAAATGGACATGTGACGTGACGAAACAGAATTATTAGGAATAGAACTCACGGTGAGGTTAAAATCTTACAAAATGTTAGTTTTCTTATGAGAGTAGAAGTAGAGTAGAATATACCTACCTAAATTAAACAAAAATGCATAGATAGGTATTAAATATGTATTTTAATAAAACATTTTGTTAAAGTACTTTAAAATATTTATTTGGTACGTATCGAGTATCTTAATCATCGCTTAAAAACTAATTAACTATAAACTAACAAACTATTAATCAATCAACATAACCTCCACGGTATCTTTATTAAAAAAAATTAATAAAATAAGATTAAAACTTAAACTTTGAATCAGTATATTCCAAAAATTGATCTATGTCAAAGTATATCACCATTTTGAAAAGTGATTTCACCACTACCTGTAAAGTTAAGAAAAAGTATATTGGTAGATACATTATTTCTCTACTAGCTTTACGCCCCACGGCTTTGCCCACGTCAAATCAGATATTCCTAAAAAGTAAAGTAATAATTTATTTAATAAACTATCTATCAGTGTGTCTAATTTCATCCAAAGCCGAACAGCCGCTTTTGCCTGATTGAGTAACAAACATCCAAACATACAAATTAACATTTAAAATATTAAAAGGATCTAACCGCTGTCATCAATAATAAATTTCGTAAGTTTAATTTATGAGTTCTAAGCTTTACATGTCTGTTTCGTAACATTTTTTGTCCATCCTATAGTAACAGTTGCTAACAGGACGTGACGAATGTAGAGCGTTTTAAAACTAAATTAAAATACTCAAACAATATTATCAGAAATCAATTAAATTCTACTTTTATGCTTTCAGCAGTGTTTAAGTTATGTACAGCTAAAAAAGAAATAAAGACAAACTTAATATTCACGAAAAAAAACGTTACTAACCTCAATAGATTTTTCTTGACCAATTTTTTGTACCGCGAAATGTACCGCACCAGCTGAACACCTTGCGTGACTACCTTCAAAATGGCATTTCATACTTTGACATTTGTACCCGGGATTACCATGAAAACCGAATTTGCACGATAAATGTGTATTTTAGTAGTAAAAAGCGTGTTACTATCCGGACATGTCCGGTAGTCGCGAATTCGTGAGACAAGCTTTTTATTAATTTATTTAAGGCCAGGATCTTCGAGCGTAGTAGGCATTTAGCATTACCTCCGTCCTCGCGTGGCAAATGCCGCGAAAGCGCAGTTCGAATGAACTCGCTGACCCCTGTCACGGTTATTTTTATAAGTAATAGTATTGTGAATCGGCCCTATTTTTGAAATATAGGGCTGCTCGTCTACAGTATTTTAATTTCATCATCCTACTTTAGTTTCTTTCTAGTGTTGTGATTGTAAATAATATATTTTTAACCGACTTCAAAAAAGGCGGAGGTTCTCAATACGGATATTTCTATTTTTTTTATGTATGTTAGGGCATAACTCCATCGTAAATAGACAGATTTGCTATTTTTTTTTGAAGTGAAAACTTCTTTAGCATCGTTGTGATTTGAAAATTTTATGAAACGAAAAAGCAACAGTAAAAAGAGACATGAGATTTAACGTGGGAGAAAATGAGATGGAAGCGAAGCATTGTACAGTGTTTTTGTTTTTTAAATGACATCACATTTAATCCTATGCTACTGTGTGGTGATGATGATGATGAGGATGATGGTGATGGCGATGGCGATGGCGATGGTGATGGCGATGGTGGTGGCGATGGTGATGGTGATGCGATGGTGATGGTGATGGCGATGGCGATGATGATGGTGATGCGATGGTGATGGCGATGATGATGCGATGATGATGCGATGGTGATGGTGATGGCGATGGTGATGGTGAAGGATGGATGGATGGATGGATGGATGGATGTTCTTTAGCATCGTTGTGATTTGAAAGTTTATGAAACGAAAAAGCGACAGTAAAAAGAGACATGTAAATTCATGAGATTTAACGTGGGAGAAAATGAGATAGGAAGCATTATATTTTTTTATAGATTGCTGCTATAGCATATGTAATCGCAATCACACAACATAACATCACGCCTGTACCCTTCAAAGGGTAAGGCAATAGCTGTTCAATAGCTTTGTTACTGATATTCACATAGCAAGTAGTGATATATGAATTTGTTTGCGGTAGGTAAGTACAACTAAAAAGTGAAAAATAAAAACTTTTTTACAAAAAAAAAAACCGACTTCCAAAAAAAAAAAAACACTACAAAGTGAAAAATAACTAGTTTCGAAAGTCGGTGTCAAAAAATGAAAATATATTCTTCACATTGTAGTGTTTTTTTTTTTGAGTCGGTTGTTTTTTTTGTAAAACAGTTTTTTTGGTTGCTTGAATTCATCAATAAGTTTTTTTCACTTCTCATGCTCTGAAAGTGCTTCTTTGTGCAGGGTATAGGCTGCACAAAATCGAATTTTGTGCACAAGGGCATTAACGTATCTACTCATAAATGTATTATATTAAAGCAAAGAAAATGAGCCATACAGCCAAATGCAATAAGAAGTTCATAGATAGAATTTGTTATTATATTATATTTACTTTAATTTATTTGCCTTATGTGTTTTTTTAAGATATAATAGATATTAAAATTTTAATTCAAGTACGGTAGGTTAGTTGATTTAAGAAAATTATTATTCCAAAATTATTTTAATAGTAGGCTGTATAGGTCTGCAGCCTAATATCAATGTCGTAAGATTTAAAAAAAAATAAAGCGGCGGGAAACAGCTCTTGTTCTTTTTTCGTGCATTTATTAATTTCTTCAATTTGCTAAAATTGTTAAAAATGTCCAGTGAAGAAGAGGATTTAACAGTCTCTACTAATACGCTTATGGAAATGAATGCACAGAGAGTTGTGCAACAGATATTACCGCCAAAGTCTCGGGAAAAATATCTCAAAGTTTACGATAATTTTGTAAATTGGAGAACAGTAAAACAATTTCCTTCAGTATTCAAACTGTTCTAATTTTACATTGAATTTTAATCAAAGAAATGTTATGTTATACTACTGTTTTATTTCCTCGCAATCGAAGTGAAAAGCAGAGTTTATAACTCGTCCACAAAACCATTTTTATCCTCGACATTACTATCAGCATTGCTAAAAGTCTCGGATAAGAATGGTTTGTTTTGTGCACTTGTTGTAAAATCTACTATTAATTAAATCTACTAATCAAAAACACTACAATACGTATTTTTATTGAACTCTTCCTATTTCATTCACAACGAATTTCATATTTTTAAATAAAAAAACAGCATGTGTGCAATTCACACGTGGTAGAAGTGAAACCTTCAAAAACACTGTATAATGCTTCCTATCTCATTTTCTCCCACGTTAAATCTTATGAATTTACATGTCTCTTTTTACTGTCGCTTTTTCGTTTCATAAACTTTCAAATCACAACGATGCTAAAGAACATCCATCCATCCATCCATCCATCCATCCTTCACCATCACCATCACCATCGCCATCACCATCGCCATCGCCATCACCATCGCCATCACCATCACCATCATCATCGCATCATCATCGCCATCACCATCGCATCACCATCACCATCGCCATAACCATCGCCATCGCCATCACCATCGCCATAACCATCGCCATCGCCATCACCATCATCATCATCGCCATTGCCATCACCATCGCTATCACCATCACCATCGCCACCACCATCACCATCGCCATCACCATCGCCATCACCATCGCCATCATCATCATCGCCATCACCATCGCCATCACCATCGCCATCACCATCGCCATCGCCAACACCATCACCATCATCATCATCATCACAAATTAGTAGCATAGGATTAAATGTGATGTTATTTGTAATAATAAAAAACAAAAACACTGTATAATGCTTCCTATCTCATTTTCTCCCACGTTAAATCTTATGTCTCTTTTTACTGTAGCTTTTTCGTTTCATAAAATTTTCAAATCACAATAATGCTAAAGAAGTTTTCACTTCAAAAAAATATAATATTTTACCTATACAATCACAAAACTAGAAACACAAACTCAAAAAACTCAAATTTTGCAATTGAATAATTTAATCTTAATTATCACTATATATTACAACTATATTATAACAAACTAATATTTAGTTTAATTATTCATACTAGAACCTAAACAATATTTACAGACTGATTTTTGAAACTAATACACAAACACGGAAATTAACAATAACACAACGTATATTTCGATCGATTAGCGGGAACGCGGCGAGCCAGCAAAAGCGACACAGGTCCTACCTCGGTAACGCCCGGCGGGCTACTGAAGTGAAGCGCGCAGGCCGCCTTTTTAGGTTATATCTTGTTAAGACAATAAAAATCAGTTTTGAAAAAAATTAACCGTAGAATGTTCTACTATACATCATTGCCTATTTTTTGATATATTTTTTGCGAGTAAAAGTTAAGTCTACTTCAAATACGACTTGAAAAACGATTAAAAACTTCGCTGTTTTCGATTTGTTTGCGATTTTTTATGATCGAGTGAAGTTGTAAATATCGTGTTTTGAACCATAGAATAATCAAGAATGTTAGTTAAACTATGCCATATATTTTTTTCAGATTAAAACAAAGAATATTTGATTGTTTAATGTTGAATAAAAAATAGGTCGATTCCGAGATTTCCGAGAGTCCTGGCCTTAATATTTTCTTTACTGACTGAGATTAAATGCTTAGTTTAAATGATAAATTAACTATCTAACAATACAATTAAATTGTCGCTACGTTAGCTGTAGTACAAAAAAAAACTAAAAAATTAAATGCAATGATACATACTGTCGTTGGGACATCATGATTTTACACATTTCCGAAACTTTATTAATTTAAATAAAATTGAAAATGTGTTCTATCAGGAACCAATAAATCAAATCCACAAGTTTATAAAATTACTTTCAATGCATATACCCCTTTTCTTAAAAAAATTGTTTCCAAATATTTTTTTCATAATTTTGTTGTCATGAGACAATCGAAAAACGACCTGCGCCATTTAAAGTGAAAATGCCCAACTGTCAGTTATTTTCACGTGTAAACCATAACTATTAATTTTTTGCCGAATTAGCCTGGTATTCTGACTAATTCTCTGGAAAATGGATAAGGTATCTACTTTTTATCCATGCATGAAAATTTCAACATTTTATTTTACTGTCCTGTATTGTGTACTAGCTTCATGTGGCAGACGAAACTAGTATTAGATTGGCTAATGTGCAGTGGCTACGCGTTTTGTTTTTCTGACTGCAACCACGACGTTCCGTACTGGTTTAAAATTATCTGGCATCATGTAAACAGCACTAGCATGTGCCAAGCCAGGACAGCAAGCCTGGATAGTATACTTACCAAGGTTCCAGCTTCCTATCCTCCGAGATACACAAGGCTAGTTTTACAGTGATTAAAGTGTAGGCTAAGAAATATTAGTTATTCTGTGGTATAGGTTCTCAACGTGGGCGATAACGCCTCCTCGTGGGGGTTTGAGTCTTTCAGGGGGTAAATAAAAAAAATTGAGGGCTCTAGAAAATTAAATATTCTCAAAGTGGGCGATGGGCAATATAAGGTAGGTTCTCACCTATGGATTAAAGTTACAACACGTTCGAGAAGTAAAAAAAAATCGACTGAGTAGTTACGTTACTTCGGAAACTATGGCAATTCGCACTAGACGAATTATTACTAGAAGATGTGTTAGAGAAACGTGTATGGACCAGATCATGGATTTTAAGAAGGAATGAACGTGGATCATCTGCATTGCTTTTAGAAGAATTTCGCAATGAAGATCTAAAAGAGAAGAGTGTTCTCCCAATGACTCCTGATATGTTTGGTAGTTGGGTAAATGCACTGTTTCATAAAAAAATACTTCAGAATTTTAATGAAATAGTGCATTTACTCGAACTAATTTAACTTTGACTGTATAAACCTCCTGAGAACCCTCTCCAGACCTGGTTTTGAATTATCATTTTTTTTCCCCAGATCTTGACAGTTGCTCAAATTTTTATTCCTTTGATAGTCATTTGAGTGGCCACTTTCAATAAATCGCCACATTTTTTTATAGTGTTGAATCACGCATATGCTTGTTTTTATAAGATGGAATGGTAGCGTTTCACATACATTCGCCTTCACGGGACAATTTTACCAACTTAAAATTAATCCCGTACTTAGTTTGGGCATCTTTCATTGACTCTGAAAACACGTGGCTGCGGTCAGAAAAACTAAACGCGTAGTCACTGCAAACTAGCCTACCGAGTAAATTTTAAGCCAAAAGCATTACAGTGACTTAGTTCGTAGAGTAAAATGATCCGATTGGGATGATCCGAATGATCTTCGCTGGCCACACGAAGCTAGTACACAAGCCAGGATAGTAAAACTCAATCGTATTAAACTATCCAAGCTTGAGACGCTAACTTACTAGCTTTCTAACTAGCCTACAAGAGCAGTGGTGGCCCAGTGGCGTCGACCTCGACTTTAAGAGTTGTAGGCCGTGAGTTCGAACCCAGACAGGCACTTTACATTGTGTATTTAATTTCATCACCACTGCTCTCAAAACGGCGAAGAAAAACATCGTGAGGAAACCGACATGTCCTAGAACCAAAAATTCGAAGATATCCACCAACCCGCACTGGGCTCGCGTGGTGGATTATGAGTATTATGGCCCACTCCCTCTCGTAGAGAGGAGGCCTGTGTCCCAGCATTGCAGGCTGACTATGTTACTAGCCTAGAAATGAAGCTAGTTCTGTGTAGCCAGTGTTACTAGCTTGCTAGCTTACTATCCAGGCTTGAGAAGTTAGCCTCGTGTATCTTGGGTAGAGCAGCAGGTGGTAGCTAGTTATAAATATCTACTTTTAGGCTTAAATGGACATTAAAAGCTCCTTCAAACAGGCGCGACACGACACGCTACTCAAAGGCACCACAAGTCGCGTAACGAGAAGTGCCTTTGTGTCGCGCGCGATTATATCGCGTGTCGCGCCTGTTTGTAGGAGCCTTAACATGTTTGGTAACATAAAAGTATCGGAATATAAAAACTAGTCAAGGCTCCTTCAAACAGACACGCACTACAAACAGACGCGACACGCGATAAAATCGCGTGTCGCGTCTGTTTGTAGGAGCCTTTAAACAACTTGTAGATAGAATTGTTATTTTCGTTTTCAACTTTCAAGGTCTTCTCATATTGGTGTGACTTGGTTACTTCACAGTCATAATAAGAATATTTACATGGCACTCTAACCATGATTATAATATTATTATGCTCATGATTACAATGATACAGCGCACGACTTTAAAAAAATAAATAATGAAATATAGGTGTATGATAATTAATTCAACATTGCCTACATTTTGTTTTGTACTTGCTAATTACCACTAAGCAACTGCTGGCTACTTCGCAAAGTAATGAAACAATATAGTGTAACATAACCACTTGTTCATAAAAGGCAAGTAGATCGGGGAGGTTGTAAGTTACGTATGATATACACTGTTATGAGCTTTGTCTGTATGTAGTCGCATTTATTAACCCTTTACGGTTTACCCAATATTTTCCTTACTTGAAACTTGTGATCAAATTGTTTACGTGACTGTGACTCTGATGCTTGAATGTTAATAACAAACACAAACACTATTAAAAAAACAGGTCTTATTTAATTATAAGTAATGATTGAATGAATCAGTCACACGTTTCACTTGGCTACGTCATTTGTTAAAGGCCTCTGGGGTTATGCGGTAAGGGTGGGGGAGGAAGGGAGTCGCAAAGGATGGAGGTGAGATCATAGTGGCGAGTGGCCCGGGGAGGCGATCGATATGTACATTGAACATACATACGTATCTATATAAATAACTGTACCTAACTTCTCGCAACTCGACTGTCTGCTCCAGATACTGCGCCAAAACCCTGTCCCCCCCGACCTCTACCCCTACCTTATCTATTCTTTAACAAAAAGATCAATTTTTCAAACATAAAGCTTCAACTTAAACCTGTTTATACATATTTATACAGGTTTCTCGTTTTTTTTTTGCTACGTTTTAATTAATAGCATAATGGGTCATGTATGAAAATATTAAATTGTCTCGATTTTTTTTCTGCACTTATGAATAAGCTAATACTATCTACAAAAAAAGTATCAGATTTATCTGATTAGTATTTCCAGAGAAATAAATTAAATTCTGTTAGAGGCGGCCATCGACAGTAACCCACGGATTTTTATTCAATTTCCTTAGCCTACTCAATTAAAAAGTAAAAACTGTAGATAATCATAACTTGTCAATTTGTCATAACATAACCTCACTTTTCACCTCTTGCTTTGTGTTTGTTTGCGATTTTATGGATAATGTATATCAAATATAAAACCGCATCAAAATCCGTTGCGTAGTTTCAAAGATTTAAGCATACAAAGGGACAAAGGGACATAGGGACAGATAAAGCGACTTTGTTTTATACTATGTAGTGATAGTGATATAGTATGGCATTACGAACAGTATCAGCAACATGCTCATACTTTTTGCGACGCGCTAAATAACGGACTGTAACAAAAACTACCTAATTTTAACCCTTATCGTTCAGGGATCTGATCAACCAAACATTCTTCATGATCCTGTCATGTTTCATAGTATTAAATACAAGTACAACGCCTGTATCCAATAAATACATGAGTTGTAACATGCACCATCTTCAACAGGTGCTGGCGTCAAGATGGAGCACTTCCAAGCGGCGCTGGATCCTCGCAAGCAGGAGCTGCTGGAAGCGCGATTCCTAGGCGCCAAGGTCAGTTTCTACTCCTGTTTTGTTATACTACACTAGCTTCTGCCCGCGACTTCGTCCGTGTGAAATTCGTACTTTTCTCTAAACATTTCGAAAATGTATGTTATGATCTCTATCATTTATTTAGATAAACAAGTATTCGGGCCAATTTTTAAGTTTATAGATCAAAGGAATCAGATTTTTCAAATAAACTGTATCCCCGCTTTTCACCCCTACAGGGGTGGAATTTTGCAAAATCGTTTGGGATGTGTTCATAACTTGACTCAAAGACCCATACCCATTTTCGAGTTAATGGAAGCAAGCAGTAAAATCCACCCCTTAAACTTTATTACCCTTTTCCACCTCGGTAGGAGACAATTTTTGAAAACCCTAAATCACATATTTTTTTATTTTTTGTTTTAGTAGTACTTTGTTTCGAGTTAATCCGACAGCGGGTTACATATTTTCCTAATCTATCAACTTTGTCCCCCCTAAATCCTCTGGAGGGTTTTTAAACGGTTTTATTTAGCTCACCCCGTTTGTTTTATTATTTATTTAAAACTAAAAGTGACAATTTTTATTATTTAATTGCCAAGTTTCAAGTTTATTAACCAGATTTTTCATATAAACAAAATCTCCCCTTTTCTCACCCCCTTAAAGGTTGAAAAACTCCCTTCTTAGTGGATACCTACTCTTCACAAAGAACACCCTCCAAAATTCATGTCTCTCTAGGACCAGCGGTTTAGGCTGCGCGTTGATATATTAGGTCCCCACCTATGAAATCAGCGTTTTGTATGGAGAATTTTACAGAAGTTGCATTTTTCATACTAACATTTTCTTAATTTATTTAACAACCATGAACACTAATGTTTTAAAACTTTTATGCACTAATGTTTAAAAACTAAGATAACGTATGCCACTTAGATTAAGCGACAAAAATAAGTTTTGGCTAAGTTAAAACAAATACATAGTGGTCATTTCTACTAACAAAAAACCGGCCAAGAGCGTGTCGGGCCACGCTCAGTGTAGGGTAGTTTCCCGTCCGTCACAATAAGTGTTCCCACTTATGAGTTTAAAAGTGGATATCCATCCATCGTATCTACGATTATACTACAAACAGTCCAGAAATTATTTTGTACAACTTTTTGTCTTTTTTGTACAAAAACTGTTGTTTCCATCGAGTTCAAAATAATTTTCCTAGAAAGTCCTTACAAAGTTCTACTTTTCAGATTTTTTTCATATTTTCTCAACTTATGGTTCAAAAGTTAGAGGGGGGGGGGACACATTGTTTTTTACTTTTGGAGCGATTATTTCCGTAATTATTGACATTATCAAAAAATGTTTTTAGTAAACCCCTATTCATTTTTAAATACCTTTCCAACAATATATCACACGTTAGGGTTGAAATTTAAAAAAAAATCACTTCCCACTTTACATATAGGGGGGCTACCCTAATAAAACATTTTTTTCCAATTTTTATTTTACCACTTTGTCGGCGTGATTGATATACATATTGGTACCAAATTTCAGCTTTCTAGTGCTAACGGTCACAGAGATTAAGCGAGGACGGACAGACGGACAGACAGACATGGCGAAACTATAAGGGTTCCTAGTTGACTACGGAACCCTAAAAAGGAGTCATTTTTAAGGTATTTTTTATGTTTAGAAAACTATAATATGTACTAAGGTTTTTTTTACTATTGGTAGTTGCCTATGATGCTCATAATCCTATAGAATATCAAGCAATTGATGAATATTTTAAATAATAGAAGTGACAAGGTTCTTTATTTGTGAGAAAAAAACGCCAATTTCATAGATGGGGACCCAATATCAGTCAGTCGGGGACTTTCAATTTTATTTATCGCTCATTTGGAGAAACATCGACGTAACTGCTATTTTTTTACGTCTTTGTTTTTCCTAACGTAAATACGTTTCTAAGTGCTTTGTCATATTTAACTCATTTTTGGGAAAAAATACATTTTCGTCGATGTTTCTCCAAATGAAGGATACCTATATAGAATGCTAGCTTCCGCCCGCGGCCTCGCCCGCGAGGTATGTTGATAAAAACTATCCTATGTCCTTCCCCGGGATGCAATATATCTCTGCCATTTTTTTTTCGAAATCCGTTCAGTGGTTTAGGCGTGAAAAGGTAACATACAGACAGAGTTACTATTAGTATGGATGTGTTACTGTTAATATTAGTATGGATTTAGTCATCAGAGGTTGTCGCTGCAGCCATACCGTCTTATTACAAAATGAAATCTAACTTTGGTTCTGGCCTAAACCTTTGAACCAGTATTTGTATTTCGAACTTTGTTTCGAATAAGGCAAAGTTCTTAATACTGAAGTGACAAACTAACACTGAACTAAGCTGTCATTTTTGTATAAAGAACTGCATGTTTAAAACAGTTTTACTGGCACGGTGGTTTAAACCTGCATAAAGAAAAACCTTGTTTTGTAATAAGAGGATAACGTTTCCGCTTCAGTGCGAGGCTCGTATTTCTCAGGTTATGTGTCAGGCATTAAACTTTAACTTGATTCACGATGGTATGGCGATACATTCAGAACCAAATCAAAGTACCTAATTATTGTAGCAGTCACAAGGCCGATAGCATATTATGTCCAAATTACTTTGCATCTCATCTTGTAGGTTGTTTTTTTGCAAAAAAATATCGGAGGGCCTTATTAAGTTATTATGTCATCCATTTATAGAACTAGTGATGAATTGATGAAAGATACCTATGGTATCTTGATTTCAAATTGGCAAGGACAAATTCATACTAATATTATAAATTCGAAAATAACTCTGTCTGTCTGTATGTTACCTTTTCACGCCTAAACCACTGAACGGATTTCGATAAAATTTGGCAGAGAGATAGATTGCATCCCGGGAAGGACATAGGATAGTTTTTATCCCAATATTCCCACGGGATCGAAACTTATGCGTGTGAAACCCCGGGGCGCTGCTAGTGAATTATAATGGTCGAGTGAAGTCCTCCTCGAGTAGGCCTACACCTCAGATATTGAATAGATGCGGATATTCTAGGTAATCTATTTGGGTTTACGAGTTAATAATAGAAGAATAGGATTGTTTAGTCAAGTGGTTCTTTGAATTCTATTCTTAGTTTCTGTACAAACGAGTTTTGTTGAATCAGACACTTGTTTTCATGTTTCCATCGGTGTCAGAGGTTTTCATATAGAAGCCTCAAATTTATACTAGCTTATAAAATTCTTATTCAAATACACATAAAGGGATAAAAATCGATTTGAGAAATGAGCCACGCAAAGTTCTACTAATTATTTTAAGAGATGTAAGTAATGAACGAATTAAGGCTCCTACAAACAGGCGCGACACGCGATATAATCGCGCGCGACTCGAAGGCACGGCTCGTTGCGCGAATTACGGTGCCTTTGTGTCGCGAGTCGCGTGTCGTGTCGGGCCTGTTTGAAGGAGCCTTTATTAGACCAAGTCACTAATTAAGTGCTTCTTATTACTGTAGTGGAAATCTGTATAAATTCCATCAGCGAATTGTATAGGAATGTCTTTGTTAAATCAGAAGTGAATGCAATGTTGTTTTCGAAACGATTCTTTTGTTCTCACATTTCCTGCGCTCAGGTTAGGTTCAGTTAGTTCGTTTATCGGTAATACTTGGTTGGATTAAATAGGTACTTTAGGCCGTACTCGG
Source organism: Luperina testacea (assembly GCA_927399505.1). Lineage (NCBI taxonomy): Eukaryota > Metazoa > Arthropoda > Insecta > Lepidoptera > Noctuidae > Luperina > Luperina testacea. The sequence continues at coordinate 13,666,103 of OV656758.1, forward strand.
TTTTTACTTCTCATGCAACAGTAGCGAAGGAAGAAACTCCTCTCATATCATCCATCTCTAAACTTCGACCTCTATAGTGTTATGAACTTATTTACATTGGATTACACTTGAAATGATTAAACTCGAGTGTCATTGGCAGACTTAAAATATATCTCACATGGTAATATGTAAACGTATACCTACCGTTAGCATCGTATATGTATATGATATCATTTACGTTAGTGTGATGAAGTTTTGGTATACGGTATCACAATCAACCGTTACAGTTATGTATATCAACTTGCTGCTTGGGTTAGAATGAAAGTTCTCACGTTCCGTTGCCTAAACATCATCATGATAGGAGACAAATACCGACTTTGTTGCCACTTGGCTGATAATGATAAGCTATAAAATACCCTTTTATAAACCTGGTAGGTCTAGATATGAAAGGCCAGAATAGCATACGGGCGAGAGATATTTGAAATTAAAAAATGCAAGTGGCTTAGGGCATCTCACTACGTTGTTAAGGAGGGGGAGCTGCGTAATGCCGACTGTTATGTATAGCCATACATAGATATTTATATCAGTGCGGCACCAGTCGGCGGGCGAGTAGATGTTGACATGCAACGAGTCGATCACGTGATCTTTGATAATGTGGCAGCTCCAGTAGGCATGCCCACCTGCCCCGCAGCCGCCGCTGCCCCGCTTTCTGTTCGCCGGTCGCCGGCAACATCACGTATGTGCACACAACGTCGTCTCGGCCGACCAAGTGATGTTGTTGTAGATATGTAATTCTATTATGTGTCTCGTCTCCGTCCGTTCCCCGCTCACACTTCGCTCCCCCGTTTCGTCCTAATGACGCGTCATTTGGCCGAGCTAGGGCATCGGTTTTGTTCGTTGTTTTGTTATATTTGTTATTCAAATGATCTGTGTTATTGATCACGTTCTCTTTGTTGCTCACCGGAAAGATTTTAAGTGAGTAATCACTAGATTTACCTTCCTACGGCAGAATTTGTTAATTGAACCACGATGTAGCAATCAGAAAATATCATAGTCCAATCTGAAGTCAATCGGTATGATATCAGTTTGTAATAAATATTCATAATCATTGTCTGATGGTGGCAGTCTCGCTCGCTTGTCACTGAATGTACCATTTCGTCATTCAACGACAAAATGGCGGACGGACATAAATAGTTTCTCGGCAAATGTACGGTTGTGACTTATCGACCTAAAAACTTTTTGCTACCTGCGAGCAATTAGATCACAACCACACAAATCAAGAAAAATATGTGTTGGAATTCTTGAACACGTTGTTAGTCTTGATAGGTAACTGTTGTATCTATGTCGCCTAGCAGGCTACATCATGAATTTGTGATAAGCTTATCGATTTGTATGCAGCTACGTTCAGAGACGATTGAAGTTTAGCTTGCAATATAATTTAATACATACACGACGTAGGTATAGGTAACTATTGTAAAAGGCAAACAGCTATAATAGTGGGGAGACGTTTTCTAATAGGCTGGTTTACATTGAGCGCATTGATCGCGTGTTTACAGGTCAGCACAAGGGAGATACTAGTAGAAACTCGGCGGACGCCCGAATACAAAACGGTGAGTTGTTTTATGGATACTATTGTAGATATTTGCATTCACCGGCATAACATTAATTAGCCTACGCAAACTTTTAGCTTCCTACAATCGCGATTCGCGATAATGTGGGACGGTTGTTTTAACGCTCGTTCGCTCAACCATTGCATGATGGCATACATTATTAATAGAAGCTCTATTACGTTCCATGCTACATTTAGGAAGTCGGTTACCTTGATATCGATTAGACTTTCGTCGACAAACAGTGGATATTGATTTTTTATGAGTTTTGCCTTAAGTGTGCAATTAAATCGATAATCATCTACACACAGTTGAATAATGCTTCTAGTTTGCCATAGTTTATGTAGTGTTCGTACCATCTCATACCTAGCAGGGAGGCTACCTATGTGACGTTTAACTGCGTTCAACTTACATTCCTTTGAGTACCTATGTGCCTGAGAACATTGAGTATCGTGGCGCGTTCGGTTCGTACATACAACAGCGTGTAGTGTAAACACACCTATAAATAGCAGCCTTACAAAATAACAGCGAGACCATTTTCGTATCGTATGTATAGAGCGCACCAAGCGCACCGTACGCAGCAGGTTTTCATTCGTGTGTCACGGTTACATGGACCTAATTGTTCTCAATTACCGAATAAAATGTACGCTTTTATTCTCGTATTAAAATCTATGAATAACAAAATTATTTTTCAGTGGTCTTCATTGAAATAAGCTGCGTAAGATACATACAACCGCTACTTATTAGTGGCGGCTATTACAGTATGCTATATAAACTTATACAGCTTATTAATGATTGGTGATTTGAATGATGCAGTAATAATTAAAGTAAAAAGAAGTTCAAGGAAAACTTTTCCTTTTCCTAATCGACCTATGATTTAGCCTTGCATCGAGGCGCAAGGATGAGCAAATTACTTACCTACCTTTTTTTTAATCAACTAATTGACTATCTTACGTAGGGTCTAAACAGACGGACTGCATTGGAACTGCCTGCCAACTGCAACTTCGCAGTTTGGATGCAGTTGACATAACTAGGTTTCGAAGCAGCTAAAGTCAATGCATCCAAACTGCGATGTTGCAGTTGGCATGCAAATGTTGTCGATCTGTTGGAAGCCTTATTGTTGGATTGAAGTCCATTAGGTCGCAAATAACAACAATAACATAAATAAAGATAAATAAGAGTCCGAGCTGACGAGCCAGCATACTGGCTCGGCTATTGTCAATGACACAATAGCGTGACAGCTAAATAATGTTCTCTAAAGGAGGGGAATTTAGGAATCGATTATGTTACGTAAACGTAAGTTGCATCTGTTATCTTTGATTCATTGCCTTTTTTGAATAACCCGTCTTTTTTACCACCATTTTGACCGAAGACTTGTTGCTACCTAGTGTGAAGACTTGGTATCCTAAAAGTGGAAATACGATAAACTTGATAAAGCGAGCAGGGAAGTATGCCGCCGGCCTCGAAGTGTAGGCAAGTCGGGGCCGCGGGGTCACCGACACGCAGCGCGCCGCGCTCCCCGCCCGCCCGCCACCCGTGCCTCTATCACTGAACGCTTGAAATGAAATCGCGGTTTTCGCACCACTCTTTCTGCCTAATGGGAATAGGTACTAGGTACTGTGGGTACCTAGCTGCCTACCTGGTTATCGATATCTCGTTTAACATGTCAGTGTGTGCGTGTGATTTGTTTTTGCCGTGGATGATTTCATTTCTTCAAAAAACTAGTCTTGCCTGATTTCATTTTCATTTTTCTTATTATTATTACTTACAAAGTTACAACACTAGTCTAGTCCACGTTTATTATGATGAATTCTAATTAGATTACTTGTTACGTAGTTTTGAAATGGGTTATAAGTTTCTGTTATAATTTCGTACGTTTCTATTTATTTCTTTCGTAATGTTTCCATTTATAATTTCGTACATTATCACATTTATCACAAAAGCATTGCAGTTAAAATGATTTCGCTTTAAAACTATTATTTCAAATCAACATTAGGCAACCAATCAAAAATGAATGTGCATCTTATCGCATTTACAGATTCAAAATTTCAAAATCTTGCACATTACTATAAGAATTATTCCATACAACCCACAATGTTATTGTGTTTGACAAGTTCACTAGCTACACAATACGTTTTAAAATGGTAAGGTGGCTAATGTAATCGCGATCGCGAGTACTGAGGTTGAAGCAGATTGGCAAGCAGAGGTGGGCGACTTGCGGCTTGTCTCTTACAGCAAGCATGCTTATTCCGCACTGAGAGAAAGAGAAGTAGGCACTAGGCACAGCGCAGTGTTCAGTCAGTTGGTTTGCACATTCGACGCGAAGGGAAATTATAACATGGCGCACACGGCCTCGCCCCGCCTCGGCTACAATGTGCCGTCAAACCTCATTCCACCGCTTAGCCGCCCGGTTCCGCAGTTATTTTTACACAGGCCGACCTTTCGCACCGGTCGTCACCGCACTCCAGTATTAACTAAATTTATATTCACGACGCACACACATTTGCAACTAAATTTGTAAATATATTCACAATTTTCGCACATGAAACTATGTTCAATTTGTCTCATAATATATTCGAATTAAAAATCATAGTCGTAAGTAATGAGGGAATCGTAAACAGTCAAACGAGAGTGTGGCATAGAAGCGGCCGCTCTCGTCCGCTGCCACGGAGGCAATGAACGCGCGGCGGGGCGGCGCGGCGGGCGGCCCGTCAGCTGAGCGTCACGCCGCGACATTGCAAGGTCCGCCCGTATTGCTTCGCCTGACCCAGTGCGCCGCGCGCCGTGCCACGCCGCCGCTCTGCGCGCCGGCCGGCACTGTCCCAGACTCCCAACTCCTTACCTGCCTCCAGCAATCCACTAAATAGTTGAACGTGAAACAGTAGAAGCCAGTGGAATAGCCATTTTAATCATCCAAAATTAAACCAGACATTTGACTTTACTTTCAGTGTAGATCAATATTTTGAAGACCGTCAATAAGTATTCTTAATTAAATACTTCGAGATTCTTCTGGAAACTCACGTATTAAAGACATTTTCTGTAGCTAGACGGTTACCGCCTTGCTTGAGGAACCCTGATTTTATTCATCTACTTACTTCTTAGTTTTGTGAGCACTCGCTTACACTCTGTCCACTAGGTTACGCGTTTTTTAACCGACTTCCAAAAAAGAGGAGGTTATAATATGTTCGACTTTATGTATGTTTTTTTATTGACGCTGCCTTAGAACGTACGTAACTATTCCAGATTACGTAAAAGTTAACTTTAAAATGCATAATAAAATAAACATAGGTATAACCTGCCTTATAAATCTTATTGAATTATTTCTTAAAATTTATGACTTAGAGACATAATAATAACGTACGTCAGTACGTGTATCAGTTTTGACGATGGGCTTATGGTTAACTCATAACAGCCGTACGTGTCGATCCATACCAGCCAGCTACGCTTGCCGCGGTTGGTCCGTCGATGGGTGACCATATTCACATACCAAGACCCCTCCGTGTCTCGGAAAGCACGTTAAGCCGTTGGTCCCGGCTGTCATTCGTGGATCTTTGATAGTCGTTACGGGTCGTCAGAACCCAGTCTTACCAAGGGGTATTGTATTACCCAGTAACTGGGTTTGGGTTGTGGAGGTCAGATAGGCAATCGCTCCATGTAAAATACTGGTATTCAGCTGCATTCGGTTAGAATGGAAGCCGACCCTAACATAGTTGGGAAAAGGCTAGGCAGATGACGTGTATCAGTTTTGACAAAAAATAAAAAATTGCTATGCGTATACATTCTATCGTACTAAGTGATGGGAGGGAATACATTGGTATTCGCTCCAAATGAATAAATCGAAAATAATCATTTTATATTATAATAAGAGCATGCAAGGTTTTTCTATATTAATTTACCTATAGGTAAATTAATATAGAAAAACCTTGCATCCACTCAAATATATAAATTATTTGCCAGGATACGGATTTGCCACCATAGTACAAGATGTTAATGTTTTATTTCGATTATAATTTGAAAAAATATTATGTATAAAACACGTTGTGTTTAAATATGTAATAAACCCACATACTTTATTTTTACGCTGAATTCCACTATAAAACCTGCAAAATTAAAATGAAAGTAAACGAAGCGGCTCATTTATGTTGTTTTTTATTTAATAATAAACACAGACATGGAAACCGCACCATTTTTTATTCGACAACAAATTACGATAATTTATAACTACATACAAATTATAGTGAAATTAAAATTATCAAGATGTGTATTATAATTATAAGTGTAACGTTGCTGCAATCACTAGTTCTATCTGTCAAAAAACGGTTACCCTAGTGGACAGTGTAGCCTTTCCCAAATATCTCCCCCTAATAGGTGACGTCAAATAATACAGACGGGAGGGGGCCAGACGTGAGGAGCCCAACGGCACAACTCGCCCCATAAGCCAATAAGAAGCATCATCCAATAAAAAAAAAACATTAAATTACCGGAATATGTGCGCGTCATCAAGACAAATAACATCGTGTCAAACAAATTCCTACGGCACGCCCGCCGTTTTCGTGTCCAACATCTGTGGCAGACAAACAGACGGAAGGAAGCGTTTGTTATTTATTGAGTCTTAAAACCTTACAAAATATCTTATAATGTTTCTATGATTAAAAAAAAACGATGGATATAGAGGGAGGAACCTAGGAGAGAGAGAGAGGTGTGTAAGTAAGGGATGATATTATTTTGAAAAAGGAGTGTATGATATCGTGGCACATGACATTGGAGAGTGGAAGAGAATAATATTTTGAGCCGTCCCCATTTCCCTAAGTAACATGGGACAAGGGCAGCTAGCCACCTTCAAATATGAAAGGATGACTAATTTGAGACCTTGGGTTTAAGCAATCCATCAGTATCTGGTAATACGTAAACAAACCATAAACTAAAACATTTATTATGCGCACAGCCAAAATGTGGAACTCTCTGCCAGCGTCTGTGTTCCGTTCCATATCACCGGTCAGCCATAAAAGCAAGAGTAAACACTTGAACAGGCATCTTCTGGGCACGCTCGTTCCATCATATACCTCATCTATCGCTTTCCATCAGGCGTGATCGAAGTCAAGAGCAGGCCCACTCAGTAATAAAAAATAAAAATAAAACAGCTGTCAGTGGACTGTTACGCTCTGAAGTTGGCGTAGACTAGAAATTACAACAATAATTGCGAAATTGTCAATAGCTACCTACGAGGGCGACAGTGAAAGTTTTTAGAACTGGCCACTTGTAAACGATATAATAAAAAAATGAGTACAAATTTTGAAAATGAAACTCTTAGCCAATATTATTGTGTATGTATTTTATTCATTTGTTTACGATTTGGCGGCAAATTGAAAATTGTCTGTGTCACGTCAGCATGAATTTAACGCGAGAAAATTTTCGTATAATGATTTTTTATGACTTTCGATTATCATTTAAGTCAACAAGAAAGTTATGATAGACTTTTGGCCTTTCACGATGAAGCCCCATCTCGTGCCACTGTTTACAACGGGTTTAAACGTGGTCGCACTAATCTCACCGATGATCTGCGTGAGGGACGGCCTTCTACGGCGACGACTGCAGATAATATCAGTGTTGTGTGGCGTATAATAGAGACTGACAAAAGAATGACTTATCAGCAGATTCGGACAAGCTTAGGCATTCGTTACCTATGAGTCAAGTGCACAAAATTCTCCATGAACATTTAGCGGTCAGGACGCTTTGTGCCCGGTGGATACCTCATAATTTGACAGAGGCCCAAAAACTCCGTCGTTTTGATTGGTGTCGTGAAATGGTTCAAAGATTTAACGGAGGTGACTCAAATGCTGTGTTCGACATAATTACGGGTGACGAAAGCTGGATTTATTGTTATGATCCTGAAACTAAGAGATAGTCTGCTGTCTGGGTGTTTCCTTCCGAGGAGTTGCCAACTAAAGTGAAGAGAGGTCGTAGCGTGGGAAAAGATATTGTGGCCTCGTAAGAAAATATGTTTATGTGACCCAGGTAAAGTAATGGAACGCTTAGTTGTTCGATAAAAGTTCCAAGGATAATACAAGAACTAATTTCGTCACAATTGAATGGCATCTGAATACAAAAAGTCACTCTACGTCTCTACTGCAAAAGTCATGTTGATGTGAAACCAAACAATATATCATGTGAACTCTACAACCTATATTGTGTGTAAAGTTACGCCCATAATTTAGCATTGGTCCTGTCGCTGTTTTTCTTGAAAACTAATCTGTATCTTTAGCTTACTAAAAAAAAACATTCATTCACTGACATACAATGAAACAACGAGCACCCTAAACCGCTGGGCCAAGAAGTATGAAATTTCGCACAAGAGTTCCTTTTATAATGAAGGTGAGCGCTTAGGAATGATATTTGAAAATTAATCCCCAAAAGGGCTTAAATAGGTGATGAAAGTTCGTAATTTTATGTTTGTTGTTAAATATGACGCTTGAAGAGAACCTACAAGCTTCTAAATGAACTAACATCCACTCAAATACAAAGCCCCATAGTTAGATACACAGCAGAGTGAATTTAGTAAATGTGTGGGTGTCAGCGTTGTCGGCACTAGAAATAATCAATATTGCAGGCTCTGGTTCGAATCTCGTGGCGCCTCGTCTGTGTTGCACACTTGCGGCCGAAGTTACGCCGCCCTCCCCCTCGCACCTCGCGCCCTGCACACCCCTCGCACTAGAAAATTGGGTTAAACAGCACGCGGCTGAGCGCCCATACCGGAAGAGGGGGATTTTGGGGTCCGCAGAACTGCGCTTCTACAATGAATGCGGAACAGAGATGTGACTGAGTATTGATTGTCTTTCACATTGGAGACGCAGTTTTCTTGCCGCGCAAATGCACGGTATCAAAGCGTGACGTAAGCAAGCCGAACAAAGGGCCACCCAAACTCGTTTATAGAATTTCTCTAGGAACAATCATGACTGAGTCGTAGAGTATTATCTGTGACTGAGTGTAGCACTTTCTTTTACTTTACGGATGTTATGACCGATTTCGGGTTTTACTCGCTATCCAAACCTTGTGCCACACAGTGCACGAGCAATAAGTAAATGATCGAAGGATAACAAATGCAAAGGACCATGTTAAAATATTTTTCTTATTATACTTATAAATATTTTGAGCTATACGCAGAATCAACAATTTAATACAAGCTGGATGAGATATAGAAGTTACCTCCTAATTCTAATGGTGAGATGTGATGTTATTCCTTCTCAAAATCCAAATATGGAATTTATGGAAGTATGTAGTTAAAAAAGAATTAAAGCGCGTCATTCGCCCTGTGGACACATTTTCGACCTCTATCAAAGCGCTGAAATCGTAATGATTGTATCATTTTTACCCGACTACGGCGAATCAAAAAAGAGGGTTATGATTTTGACCGGTATGTATGTATAAATAAATGTATGTATGTTGATCTGTTCGCCCTCTAGAGGACATAAAGTAATTAATTTAAAAATAAATATCCTGGGATGGTGCCTTGTAAAATGAAAGGTCTTAATTAGCACATTTCAAAAATAAAAATATTACTGAAATAAGCCCCAAAATAATTAAATAAAAAAGTTTATGTAGTACAGCGGCTTGCGACCACGGGAAGGTACAGCTTGACCAAAAAGAGTAGACAAAAAATGGGGGCGCCGCTATCGTTTACATGGCAACGCCTATACTAGGACCTGAATGAATTTGATACTTTTAATTTTTTGTATAATTTGTAATAAAAGGTATTTTTATTTTTGACTGGTCAATTGGTAGGTACATTTGATAGTGACCGTGCCTTGTCTTATCGTGGGACAAACATTAGTGTGATGAAAATAGGTATTTTTTCTGTATCTGGGTGTTAATTAGGGTATAAATGTATGTGTGTTTGTCAATATATGTATAGTATATTGATAAACACACATACACCCACACACTCTGATACCCAGTTTTTTTTATTTATTTTTTAATATCGGATTTCTATATTTTTTAAGAATAATAAAAATTAGGAAAACAAACAAAAATAGAAAAAAAAACAAAATATTTATTGAATAAATCCTAGTCTAAATCACTGTCTAAATACTCAACACCAGACATAATATCATCATCTTGATCATCTTCAGTATTTGAGCTACTGTCACTGCTTTCCTCTCCAACATGAATTACCATTCTGTCTATATCTCCATAGAGTGTTCTTCCTCTTTCAAAGTAATCTTGTTCAATTTTCTTTACATGTTCAACACATTTATTCCACGTTTCAGGAGTAATGTCTTGAAAGGCTTCCTCAGTTGCTTTTTTTATGTCGATTGCTCCAATGTTACATGCAGCCACTTTTTGCTTTGCTATGCCCCAGATGAGCTCTATAGGGTTAAGGTCACAGTGGTAAGGTGGAAGTCTTACTACTTCGTGACCATGTTCCCCCAGCAGCTCATCTATTTCATACACCGGTTCTGGTTTGTGCTTTTTAACCAGCATTAATAATCCAGGTTTTCTTGTAGCTGGATCGAATGGGATGGTGTTTTGTAACAACCACAGTTTTATATCACCTACTCGGGATGCTGAAGTTGGAGCCTTGTTCCGAACCACACTATGGTATGGCGCATTGTCCATGACAATTATGGAAGCTTCATGAAGGTTCGGGATCAATTTATCAGTCACCCACTTGGTAAAGTTCTGAGAATTCATTTCTGAATGATAATCTTCCATTTTGTTTTTGCCACTAAATATAAGTGAAGCATTGGGGACAAATCCATTAGCAGTTCCAGCATGGACGATAATCCAACGTTTTCCTTTTGAAACATCATGCTTTATGCCTTTGATATTTATGGATTGCCAGCATTTTCTCAATTTATAAGAAGCATGAATATAACTTTCATCCAAGTAAACTATTTGTTTTTGGAGCTCCACAGGCAAATCCCTATTTTGTTTGATTCTGTGCAAATATTTTTCCCTCTTTGCTGCTATATTTGTTTTTTCTATTAGCATTTCTCTATTTGTAGAGCATTTTTTGTATGAAAAACCTATGGCGTGTAAAACTTGCCTTAATTTCTCACGGCCCCCTTGAAAACCTAATTCTTCTCTTGCTACCGCTATCAATTTTCGCAAAGTTGGTGCTATTTTTTGGACAGTGTACGAAAATTGAACTTTCTGACGAATCGCACAGATAGTGAAGTCATCTAGTTCTATTTTTGGGCGGCCTTTTCTATGCTTTGCTGGTGTTGAAAACTTGCCATCGTTTTTAAGCCCATCATCAATTATGCGTCGGACAGTACTTTTCGATTTGCCTGTAATCAAAATAAAACATATAAAATGTGTATGTAAAGTGTGTATCGACTAAAATTATGCAGTCGCGCTATACAAAGCTACTTTTGCCGGATGTAAACATAACCTCTAAAATTTGACTAAATCTGTAAAAAACTTCGATGTGGTGATTTCTCTTACTCATTTTACTAACGATTATTGTAATTTATATCGTAAACTACGTATATTATTATAAAATTTGAGTGTATAAATACCAGTCATGGAAGCAACTCTGTTGCAAACGTCATCCAATTCAGTAAGAAGTTTCCCAGCATGATATTCCGCCAAACATCTCTTAAAAACATTAAATATCACTTCTCTAGCGCCACTCTTTAATGTTTTACCCATTTCAAACAACGAATCACTGAATAAAACGTATATTTATCCAAAAATCACAAAATAAATCTCGAACAAGTCGAAAACGGCGAACTTTCAGAACTTTGACTGACGTTTGACAGCTGCTCTGGTGTTGCCATTTGTGGAAATATTTTAGTTCCTCCTTAATTAATTTCTACTCTTTTTGGTCAAGCTGTACCTACTTTCTTGTTTCATCTTTTTCAGTAGTAGACTCTGTCACAGCTGGATATCTCAAGAATTACTATGCTTGAAATTTGGAATAGTTTTAGAAGACCAAATATTTTGCAAATTAATAAAAAGATTTTTTTTTTCAACACGGTCTGAAATATTCGACGTGGGGCTACTGGGCATGTGGGGTATCATATGAATGAGCGCAGTTGGCATATTCTCAAACGTTTTTTCTTTATTTTTGGCCGCTTAGTTTTCGACTTTTGATGAAAAATGTAAAAAAAATACCGTCCCCCCCTTATCTCCGAAGTTTGCAAAGAGAAAAACCTGAAATCATTCTATGAGATAGAAGTTTATGTAAAGATTACAGGAAAAATAAAACGATGTCTCTCAATAGCACATTTTTTCAGAAATCATCAATAAAAGTTACACTATCGGTCAAGAGATGGCGCTGACTTAAAACTGCAATATTCTACACCGCAGTGCGCAGTGTTAAAATTCTCTAACGAATATAGGGCCTCGCCGATGAAAATAAAAAACATGATGGTACGGAACCCTTGGTGCGCGAGTCCGACTCGCTCTTGCCCGGTTTTTTTGTTTCATCTTGAAATAAGATTTCATAATACCTCATAGTCACCAGAAAACAAAACTGAAAGTCTGGGTGGAGCTATATCGCAGTAAAAGATATTAGCTCTTAGGCTGTCGTGTCAATGGATTTGAATTGTGAATTGCGCAAAGAAAGTTGGTCCCGTGTGCTCGAGCTTACCAGATTTGATTAGATTATTGTATTTGCAATACATCCCAGTATTGCCCAGTAATTCAATTTAAAAAAGGATTTGATTTACAATTCCAACAAATTTTTTTTAACTATAAAATTTTTATTGATCTTTAACAGTCGTCGTTCCGACGGGTATCTGAAGCTCAACATTTTTATAACCCGTCTTAACAAGGGGTATCGTGTTACCCAGTAACTGGGTTGTGGAGGTCACTCAGGCCGTCGCTTCATGTAAAATACTGGTATTCCGCTGCATTTTGTTAGACCCCAACAAAGTTGGGAAAGGGCTAGGCTGATGATGAAAATATTTGTCGATCCAATGAATAACAAGAAACTTAGGGAAGGAAGTACTTAGCTAACGTGTGATGACTTGATGACGTCGCTTCACTTTGTGTTATCTATGAATTTGTATTGTCAGCAGCTTGATGCCACGTATGTTTACGTCGCCGCGTCGCATCGTGGACAATGCGTGTCAGTTTTTGTTTCGAGGTCTTCGTTAAATCTTGTTATTTTTACAACTGGTGCAGCTCACATTTTATGCAGTTAAGATTACTATCGTCGTAGAACATGTACGTACCTACCAACTCTTTGTACATAATTATTATCCCTACACGCAGGTTGCCAACTCGCTAACTTTCCATTCGTCTACTGCTGTAGTTAGTATTCTAAAAATAGACGCGACAATAAGCACACTGCAAGCAATGCATGCTTTGATTTGCTAATTGAGTAGGATGTTTCAAAATGTTGAAAATTATAGTTTAATAGTAATGTTATTGGCTCTTAGGTGAAAATGTATGTATTTACTTTTGTCTCAATTTTTATATTTTCGAATATACATATAAATAATTTTGCTTCTTATCTGTGCGACGTCATATAGCCTTGTAAGCAAAGCAATCGGTGAAACTTATTATTATGTGTTATTTACTAGAAGCAAAGTCACGTGGTCGTCCCTTATTTTCCTTATCTTTTTGATCCAATCGAAATGCGTTTCGTTCGCAGGCGACTTTTGTTGCTAGCTTAATACAGGAGGTGGTCGCTGTGAACGGGAGAGGAGGGGCAAGAGGCACCGAAGGGAGTACATACAGAGCGGCAACGTTACCGCGATAATGCTAATACACTTTAGTGTCTCTCTCTACTGCCATGCCACTGCACTGCCGTGATGTTGACACCCTGATTATACTTTATCAATTAGTGGTATATATTGTTACCTGTGGCCCGGTAAAAGTGCCACGTTGTGTGATTTCAAAACGCTTTGTCCCATTCACCATCATTGTTTGAATTTGTGTTTTGTTATAGCATGAGATTACGAATCGTTTATTGAATGTAGCACTTATTACTTTCTAATGTCAATATTGCATTCATATTCATCGCTACTATTGCTAGCATTGTAATGTTATGAACTCATTTGTCAGTTGGTCAGTTCAGTTTAAGTAGGTAACCACTGTAAATAAGTTTTTTTTTTGTAAGATTCCGGAAAAACGCAAATAATAATATCATCTGCCTAGCCTTTTTCCCAAAGTAATTATGTTGGGGTCGGCTTTCAGACTAACTTGATGCAGCTGAATACCAGCATTTTAATGGAGCGACTGCCTATGTGACCTCCACAACCCAGTTACTGGGTAAAACGATACCCCTTGGTAAGATTGTCAGACTTTCGGGCTTCTTACTACCCGTAACGACTGTCAAAGATCCGCGAACGACAGCTGGGACCAACGGCGTGACGTGCTTTTCGAGGCACGGAGGGGTCTCGTTATGTAAAGATGGTCACCCATCCATATACCAACCGCGGCAAGCGTAGCTTAACCTGATTGATCGACATGTGCGGCTGTTATTATTTAGCCACGGTCACCTCGCAAATAATAATAACAATAATGTGATAATCACACTTGATAAACCAATAAAATGCTCAGCTACGAAAATAAGTAATAATACAATAAGTAATGGAAATCATACGTACTTACGTAGGTGTGTCTGGGAAGAAATCGGCAAATAAACGAAAATTGTTTAGGTGGGTGCCACCTGTTAATATTGAACAATGTGGTAAAACTAATAATATCTTTTATATCATTGAGGGATTTATAGGTTCTGCACGTCGAAATAATAATATAAAAAAACGTTGCCTATAACGACAGATCCTGTAAGATTCTATGGGCGAATTCTTCAGAATCTCTTGGGTTAAAGTTGATGAGGCTTGTGGCTAAGTAATAACAGCCGCACGGGTCGATTAATCAGGTTAAGCTACGCTTGGCGCGGTTGGTCCGTGGATGGGTGACTATCTTTACCCTGACGTATCCTATCCTACCTATCTTTACCTGACCATCTTTCCTCAACATAGTTGGGAAAAGGCTAGACAGATGACGATAATCTTCAAATAAGTACATCAACATCAAGTCTCCGTCTTACAGCTTACTGCATAAACAGAAACAAATGAGAAAAAGGAATCAGTATTTATCAAAAATTATAGGATGCTTCCCTTTAACCTAGAAATCACCCCACTCTTTACATAAAGGCCACAAACCCATGCACAGTCTACAAATCAATCATTTTCGAATCGGATCTGGGGTTTATTACGCCATTTAGATGAACTAAAAGTCACACATTTGTTCAGATTAAATTATCTGAAAACCGTGCATTTGTTTAGATTATAACCTGAAAGTCGCGCAGTTGGGCAGAGTTTACCTGAAAGTTGTTAAGATTTTTACATCAAAGTCGGGAAATTTTAAACTTTTAAAAAATTTATAAAATTTCCTAGCAGTAAGTACACTGAAGGGGGTTGAGAAGATACAAATCGAAACTACAATAACCAACTTCTGGACGAAGTGAAAGTAATTTTTTTTTTGTTTTCATGCACGTAGACAAAGTTATTACCTCGATCAATATTGAACTGCTGTGATCACATCAAAATAAGGGATCAAAATGCAGTTTGGTTTGTTGTGTTAAATAAAAAATATACTATTATTGTTAGTTATATTTTTTCATTGATCGGTCATGTTATCCTGTAGGTGCACCATTAAGCAACACTAAGGAAGTTTTACTGAAAAAATTGCATGCTTAGTTAGTATTATTATGGCAAAACATGTTGTTTTCTAAATTGCAGTTTTACCATCTTTTATATAGGTACCGTATTTTTTTTTAAAACAGCTTAGTAATTAGTGGCAGAAAATAGCTTTAAATGTAAAGACTACAAGTACCCAATCAAGATAAAATACAAAATACCTACTTGATTTACATACATTATAATAGGTAGGTACGTATGCTTATCTATCGTTATACTGCTTTACGACGGCACATGAGTAAGTATATCGCGCTTAGAGCTTGGTTGAATAATAATACAGCTACGTATATAGGTGCGCACATTCAAGTGGATACATAGAGACCTATCTGTGTTTATGTTGGTACATCGCGGCAGTCGGCACAGACGCCTACGTAACACGTCCAGTAAGCAGTTTGTTGTGGGGCACGAGCGCCGATATCACGTACCTACTCGTTCGGTCGGTGGCACGCCGCCCGCCACCCGCCGCCGCGGCCGCCACCGCCGCCACCTCATTGCGGGAATAATCGGTCAACTGGATTTCGTATCCATTGCTTATGTTCAATAATAATTACAAGTGAATTACTTACTTAACTTACCTACATAACCTGTACTTCTTAACTTAAATCGTGGCCACTCAATATAATATTTGTTTTGTGCAAAAATCCAATTAGTCAACAACAACACAATCGCGTACATCGCGGGCTGTTGACCTGTAGCTAGCGCAGTGCAAATGCGAGTGAACGCACAACGTTCTTTGCTACGAGGTAGTAGAAATATTCGTTTATAAACTTTAATGTTAATTTACTTTGTGGTTATATACAAACGCACAACTGCAGGCAGATATTTTTCACTTGATATAACAATGCTTTTGGCCTTGTATCCTTGTAAAATGGCGCCTCGCCCGTCGTTATTATTATTACATTCGAAGCAAACTTCGTGACGATCTCTACTCTCCACCCCCCCTTGCGCTCCCCGCGGATGCGTATCCGATTGTCGCGACTGGCATTTCGTTTACAACTTGTCAAACTAGTTAGGTTATTTGGATGAAGTGAGAAATAGTAAAATAATTAATATGGAAACATTACCTTACACGTAATTTGTAAGTATAGGTAGCTTTTTGTCAGAAATGATTGAGAGCAAGAGTAATAACGAATGAAACTGGGCGAGTCATATGTAAAGACGCCATCTTTCTTTACAGATGTCAGCTGGGTCACAAATTCAGATGGCACCACAAACTACTGTCAACACGGGGCAACCTCTACACAATCAGGACTCCAATATGAGCACAGGTAAATTGTGATTTAGTGATAAAAGTGCAATAAATGTTTGTGTTTTGTGATCAGTGCTCTCAGTGTTTACTTCACGCCGGCTTGTCGTCAAAGGTTAACCTTTTCTTACAAACTCGTGAGGGACGAACACTTGTGTGAAAAACTGTCATCAAACGAAGGATTGTGACGTCATTTATCGTGTATGATGCCGGATAGGAACCGTGAAAGTGCCGTTTTTCTTCTCGACAACCGAGACTATTGCGTGCCACAATGCATGACTATAAAAGTGGAGCTAACATAAACCACGTCGGCCTACTGAGCTCCTTGTCAAAAAGTGAGTTAACACTAACTGCTCATGATTTAATTGACGTGTTAATTTATGAATTAATTGTAGTATTTACTTGTTGACAAATTATGTCTCATTCAGTAAAACCAGCCCTCTGTTATTGTCAAGTTGAATGACGTATATAACAACACTATTTTCAAAATCTGATCACATATGAATTACTGTTAACATAAATTTTGTATGAAAATATTGTTATTTCTGAGGCTAAACTTTCAGAGTTTACAAACACGAATTATTCTTTACAATAACAGTAAATAAACATAAGATTTTGCTTACAAAATGCTTTATCAATTTGGTTTGATTCTGATCTTAAGTGTTTATGCATGCAATGTTGTTTCAGTCTGACTATTATTTAGACAAATGGTTTGTGACCACCAATGTGTAACTGACAGTGTAAATCCAGCCAAGCATTATGATATATTACGGGAATTCATTAATTAGCAGAGTGGATAACTTTGCTATTTAAGTCCTCTAAGGATGCATTATAATGTCAAGTATACTGCTGTACTTGAAACACTCACTGGCACTCTGGTACGATCAATCACTTACCATTTAATGCAAGTTTCTGTTAATGGTTGCATATTATTGGCTTCTATAACTTAAATGCCCAATATCATATAATTATATGCTTATTAGAAGTAATCAAACACATAACTATTTTCAGGGTCATCTCATAGTGATAAAGAAGTTGATGCGTTAACTCCGGAAAAGTCTGCTGCTATGCGAGGTTCAACTGCTGCTCCCGGCACTGCGCTTGTGCCCCCAAGCGGTGCCACACCTACTATAGCCATGCCAGAAAGGAAAAGGAAACGGAAAGGTGAATACTGATGTTAATACTTTTTTACTAATACATTGTTCAATAACATAGTAGACTCCATAGTATCTAATCTCTGTAGTATAGGACCTTTAGGTTGAAATCATACTGATTAATTTCCATTGCTGAAAAGTTGCTACGTTAATTGTTATAATTTTAACATGATTCCAAAAGTCATAGATGATACTTTAATATGAATATAAAAAAACAGTATGAGCTTGAAAACTTCAATTAATTTTCACAAAGTAGAACAAAAGTGCGTCCATAAAATGTTAAATTGTTGAGTTCAATATTAAAGAATATTGCAATCATTTCCAGGAGAAGAAGGTGTTGGCGGCGGTGGGGGTGGTGGTGGCAAACAGAGGCACAACTCGTCAGACAAAAACATAAGGGAATACTTCTCAAAACACCCCTCATCAAGTCCTGTACGGCATGCTGGTGCCAAGTCACCTTCGCCACAGGGCGCCAATTATCCTATGGTAAATATTTTGAAATTATTTGTCATAACTTAAATATCCATAAAAAAGAAAACGATGGGAAGATGACTTAGACGCGTACCAGGAGGGTGGATGGCACAAGAAAAGAGTACCGGGAAGGATTTGGGGAAAGTCTTTGTCCAGCTGTGGGCTAGCAAGGGCTCTGAAAAAAAAAAACACCATCATCACTATCATCATACAATGATGCTCATTTGTAAGATTCTCAACCGAAACACAGAATGGCTATGACAGTTATACTAATCTAAATTGGAATCCAGATTCATGCTTGAGTTTAGCATCCAGGGCTTATTGTAATGTACCAACCAATTATTATTACTACCAATTATTTACATATTTTAAACAATTCTTATAAAAAAATACAAACCACTATTACTGTGCATAACCTAATGGTTAAGGATGTGTATCCATGTAACTCAATCAGCCACAAGTAATAACTACACAAAATGGCACACAAGATGTTATTATTACATTCACAAAAGTTAATAATCATGTTTATAAGTACAGTGGAGTCATTTTAATAGGTAACATTTGACGTCTGTCAGTTTTGTCCTCATAGTGAGGTGACCTGCTTATAAACATCGATTAAAGTGAATGAATCGATACGGACTTGAAACATATGCGAATTTTAAAAATCATCAGGCGAATCCCTGTCCCATTATTATTATTTTTTTCGTAAATTTAAGGAGCAAAATAAGACAAGTACACAATTTAACAAAATAATTGCATTTATTCAGTTGAACTATCAGAACTGTTAAAAGTATTGTCATCTTCATCACTGCTGTCAGCACTCAGAGATATTATTAATTCATTTTCAATAATATTGTCTATTCTCACATCTCGTTCAAAATCTTGTAAAATTATTTTCTTTGTTTTCTCTACGACTTTTTTCCAGTCTTCTGTAGTGACTTCTGCACACGCAGTTTGTAGCAGAGACATCATTTTAGCAGTACTGAAGGGTGGTTCAGTATTGTTCCGCGCTGCATAACCCTTTATTTGTGCCCAAATAAGCTCGATGGCGTTATACTGGCAATGGTAGGGAGGCAATCGAATAACTTCGTGTCCATGCTCTAGGGCTAGTTCATCGATTACATAGCGGAGCTTGGACGGCTTAGTTGCTTTTACTAGATTTAACAACTCAACTTTTAATAAAGTTGGACTTGCATCCACACCATTTCTTACCAGCCACGAGACAATTTCTTGCTTTTTATTTGCTTGAGTTGGTGGTTTATCAACTTGTACAGAATGATACGGTGCATTGTCCATTATAATTTTCGATGGGTTTTCTAAGCTGACTAGCAGCTTCTCAAACCACTCTTTAAAAACCTCAAAGTTTATTTCCTCATGGTAATCACTTGTAGTTTTAGAGGCGAATGCGAGGAGGCAGTTTTTCTATTTCATTATTTTTTGTATTTTTATACCTAGTTAGTTAAAAGAATAATAAATAAATTTTTTATTATAATCACAACGTGGTTATTAATTTATGGTGATATTTCTTCACAAGTCATCATTGCATTCGATTCTACTTATCAGCTTTCGATTTTTAGAGTAACATCCCTAGTGTTTAAAAAGAAAAATGGTTAACTGACGTAACCTTGTAACGACGTTCAGTTCTTTAGATCAGAAATTGTTTATTATGTTTAGAATGGTTTATTAATGAAAGCAAATCGTAAAATTACTCGTATCGGTCATTATTACAATAAATATGTAATCGTAATTGAAAAAAGGTAAGCAATTGTGCAGTTCTAACAAAACGAAAAAATATGTTATTTTATGCCCGCCGTTACAAGGTTACGTTGTTGAATATTTGATGAATTGTCAAATGTTACCTATTAAAATGACTCCACTTTAGTGATCACACTGTGAGTCACCAGTGCAGATTCAAGCAAATTGCTTTCCTTAATTGGAAATTGTTATGTTTCTGTAGGCACCAATGTATGTAAGGTTATCATAATGCTGTTAAAACTGCAATGTTAAATTAACTTGTACAAAACTATTTCTTGATATAGGGCTCTTAAACTGGGTTTGATGGCTTGTATAAATGTAAGAAGGAAGGTAATAATGATAATTTTGTGTTCAGTACCCACCGTCACCCTCGTCGTTACTGCCTTCTGGTGCCGATTTTTTACGTTCGGCGTCTCAGCAACGACCCCACACAACTGTTAAACAGGTAACATCCCTACCATCACCTCAAATAATGACTATATTACTTTTAATCATCTTGTAAGTTCACGGTTTATGTAATTGTCTGCAGGTTCAAACAGAACTGACATGTCAGAGGATACAGGAATTAGAAACTCAAGCATCTTCTGACTTAGAACTAAGAAATAATAAAATAGATGAATTAACAAGATCTAATGAAGAATTGAAACATCAAGTGCAAGCACAGAGCAAGGTATTTACAAAGATTTTTTTTTTGAAGTTACATTTGTGTAATCAAAGAACTTTGTATATAAACTTTGAAATTGTTGTTTCCAGGTAATAGAGCAACATAAATCACACATCAATAAATGTATAGAAGTTGTAAAGAAATTGTTAAATGAGAAAAGCACAATTGAGAAGAAAGAGGCTCGGCAGCGGTGCATGCAGAATAGACTGAGGCTTGGCCAGTTTGTGACGCAGCGCGTCGGCGCCACGTTTCAAGAGAATTGGACTGATGGATATGCATTTCAAGAATTAACGAGGTGGGTTTATTCTTATCGACTCAAATTTATCTTGAATTTCCTCTACATTATTTAGCCTTACTGAACACATTTAAAGAAAATTCGCTGATTTTCAAAATTCCTGTTATTTAAAAATAAAGTTTACTGTTCTAAAAGGGCATAATAAGGAGGTTCAAAATAACTCGATAGGTAGTTATTTTGAATAGGGTGATGATATTCAAATTAACTATCATTAGTTATTTTTGACATTTCAAATGGAAGCTGTTTGGTGACTCGTCTTTATCCTAGCATAACAACTACCATCCATTCAAAAACATCATTAAGTTTGACTAACATTACATTTCCACTTTTCATCAGGCGGCAAGAAGAAATAACGGCAGAAAAAGAAGAAATAGATCGTCAGAAAAAGTTGTTATTCAAAAAGCGGCCGGTGAACAACGAGGGCGGCGGCGGGCGCGGCAAGCGCACGTCCAGCGCCGCGCCCAGCACGCCGCAGCCGTCGCCGCTGCACAACGGCACGGACGCGCCCACCTTCCTCAAGCCCGACCCGCTGCCCAGCATGACCTATCAGGAGTATTATGAAGCTGATGAAATACTAAAGGTGCGTCGTTGTTAAACTGTGCTATTATCATCTGCCTAGTCTTTTATCAACAATGTTGCGGTAGTCTTCCAGTCTATCAGGATGCAGCTGGATATCAGTATTTTACATGAAGTGACTGCCTGTCTGACCTCCATATCCCAGTTACTGGATAACTAACACAATAACCTCACGGTACCTTATGTTAACCTGTGCTGCAAATGATAAATCATTCCATCGCTTACTATTTGTCATCATCATATTATCCAGAAGATGTCCACTACTCTACCCTTTACCTGGGCTCAAACAGCCGGTCAAAGGCCATCCAGAAAGCACAGCAATATCTGCTTTCCAGTTCATGGTTACCATTTCAAGATATTAGTCGGCGCTAAACGAAATTTAACCCACCCATTTCCACAGCAATATTATGCTTATTTCTAATGCCTTCTTAGAGCATTTGTCATAGCAGTTGCTAGGGGGCCACAATGATAACAAAAGGATATTGTAATCATTCTACAATTGATCTGTTTGTCAACCGTGGCGGTTATGGCAATATTAAGATTATCCATTGGAGTGGTCTCTGAAAAAGGCGAGACTTGCAAATTTGAATTAGGGTCCTAAATCCTAGAAGTCGGTAGTCCAACGAGCAATGGAGAAAACTATAAAAAAAGAACGTGTTTTGATGTGGCTGGTCTGATTGCAAATCGTCAACTAGACCCAAGGTGCTAAATAAAAGCAGTTTATAATAATAATATGGCTTTAACCAATAGTTCCCGGGTTTTAAATGAATCCAAAATGTCAAGGCAGAATTAAGTTGTTTAATTTTTACTTGCTACAATAACACAATACTTAATATTGTCATTTTATTTCAGTTGAGACAGAGTGCACTCAAAAAGGAAGACGCAGACTTGCAGCTAGAGATGGAAAAGTTAGAGAGAGAAAGAAATCTTCACATTAGGGAACTGAAGCGGATACACAATGAGGATCAGAGCCGCTTCTCACAGCATCCTGTGCTCTCAGATCGGTGAGTTTTACTTACTACTACAAATAATTAACATTCATAATGCATGGACTGCTTCATTGGTGTTGTAGTTGCATGTGCTACTGCTGAGCATGAAGTCCTGGGTTCGATTCTCGGTTCGGCCAAAGTTTTATTGAGTTTTTCCATCTTAAATTTCTTATTAGCAGCCCAGCAAGAGTCCCATGTCCAGGGCTCGCCCTCCATTACATGGGACTTAAACATAACGGGCAAAATGTGGGTGTATTATGGGTACACCTCTGCTTAACCCTTGAGGGAAATACAGGTGTGATGTTATGTCATAGTACTTATATTTTATTATGGATCCCACTTGGAAAAATTGGGGATGATTTTTAAAAATGCTTACTGTATTCTAGGGAAATCTTGTGCAAAATTTGGTTTGGGCTGTGCATTGTCTGTCAGTGAGTTTAAGATTCTTTATTTCTATCTATGAAGATTTATTTTAGTAATGTCATAATGTGTGTAATGCAGCCATGACAATAATATTATTTTAAATACTAGGAAACTAAAAGCAAATATTCACTCACAATATATTAAGATAAAATGTTTTGGAAGTAGATAACGTGATAACGATGTAACCCTGATCTAATTTATATGGGCTTACGAATTTTTGTGTTTTTCCGTTTATTTTGTGACCAAACTCATAAATGAAAATCATAATTATTTTATCAGATCGTTGCAAGTACGCCAAAACTTCGTCAAAACAAAGATTGCTGAACATAGTTATCTATCAATCAATAATAATTTAAATTATGTAGCCATTTACTTCCACTTCCTGGAGATAATACATTCAAATGAGACAAGTAGTTTATTTATTGTTATGGTAGGCAACAAATTCTCATTGGTCAAGTAACAGTTAGGTGTGTTTATCACTGTAATATCATCACAACTGTACCCCTAACGTGTACTCAGAAATGCGCCCATATTTTCGTCAGTTATGTGACTCATGCCTTTTGCCATAAACCATGCACAGATTCAGACTAAGGATTGCTATAGGGAATATCCTATCGAACCCAGGACCACCTCCACACCAATACTTCGCGAACCGAGGCCCTTAATGCTCGAAGGACCATGTAGAATTTAATGCCTGCTTGGTTTAGCACTAAATTCAGAGTTGGTTGATTTGGAATTATATTTGTCTGGTTTTAATGATACAAAATGATACGGTTTAAACGCTATATTGAAAGCTAGTGATAGACATTAAATGGTAAATCTAATCTAAATAAGCACTAAGATGGTTTGATCTAGTTTGGTTTGAGTTACGCGATTGGTAGACGAACACGCACTAACTGGTAACAGATGCGATACATGCATTTATGGAAATGCAGGCAAGCAAAAGTGCTGAGCTGTTCGGTTGCAAATATTGCACCGAACACCAATAAATAAAAAAATAATCAACAATAATAATTATATTCTAAGTTATTAATGGTGTTTTAATAAATCACACTACCACACTTTACACTAATATTAAAAAGGCGAAAGTTTGTAAGTGTGTTTGTTACTTCTTCACGCACAATCGGCTGAACGGATTTGGATGAAATTTGGCACACATATAGTTTATTATCAGGATTAACACATAAGATACTTATTATCCCGATATTCCAACGGGATTGAAACATATGCGGGTGAAACCGCAGTGCACTGCTAGTTATTTTTAACAATAAATTATGTATGTCACTATTTTTAAAAGCTATGTTGAATATTGTTAAGAAATCAGAGGGGCAATTCCTGTATTTATAAGAACCTTCGCATTCTGATCTCATTCTCAATCAGTCGAAAAATCCTCTACACTATTTGCGCTATAGCATGGTGCGGGTGACAGTTTCAGTAACATTTCGTTTCACTCTTGAAAGTTGCCGCGATTTACAATTTATGACTTAATATTTCAGTTGTACCACATTCGTAATATATTAAATAATTAATAACTGTAGTAAATTAAATTAAACCCAACCAGAATGTTCTAATCAAGAAATAAAATCAAATTGAATGAAAAATTAAGCAAAGTGTTATGCGTATAACGTAACGCCATAGACGTATTTAGTGATGGGATGTACTGCTACGATGGATAGTCGATATTTTTTATAATAAAAAACGTATATTGTGCGT
Source organism: Luperina testacea (assembly GCA_927399505.1). NCBI lineage: Eukaryota > Metazoa > Arthropoda > Insecta > Lepidoptera > Noctuidae > Luperina > Luperina testacea. Next base: position 13,690,633 of record OV656758.1, read on the forward strand.
AGGTCAATTTTTATTTTTAAAAGGTCTAATTATACAACAGAACATTTATAGGGTAAGGTTGCTTAAAAGGTTGCTAAAAATAAATACATGTTATTCGTCTAAACTCATATCAGAGTCAGGAACATCTGAATTGTCACTCAATTCATCATCTGAATCTGTGGCGGATATTATTAACGATGACTCAATTATGTTGTCAATATGTATGTCACGATCCCAATCAGACATAATGTCCCTTTTTTTTTATATAACGCGCTTGCACTCGTACTCGCACTCACAGCATCGCACGGGTAAACAACATGGCCGCCGCGCCGATGCACCATAGAGCAAAAATGTTGTCACGAAAAAAAAAACATAAACCCGATTTTGATTATTTTATATAAGTACAAAGATAATTATGTAGCCATAAAACATTTATATTGACAAGTTTATACACGTAGCACACACGTAGTTACACTGCACAACTGAATAATACACTAATTTTCATAACAATATTAAAGAGAACTAGATTCACGCTGCGAGTATCGTTAGCGATAAAAATGAATTGCATAACCTCACATCCCTATGTACGTGGTACTGACAAATGTCAACGTCATACGGGCAACTGTCACCCGCACCATGCTACAGCGCAAATAGTGTAATTTACCTACATTTTTAACAAGTTTATGACATTGATTTTTGCTGAGATGAGATTGCCACTTGACTTTGTACGTTTTTTAATTACGAGAATTAGCCTTCAGTTGTCCAAATAGTAATTGTAAGAACTCATGCCGTCTGTGATATAGGTTTACCCTAGTACAGGCATCAAACTTTGTGATACCTTCATTATTTCTAAGACTAGCAGCGCCCCGCGGTTTCACCCGCGTCAGATTCGATCCCGTGGGGATATCAGGATAAAAAGTATCCTATGTGTTAATCCAGGAAATGGTCTATCTATGTGCCAATTTTCATCCAAATCTGTTTAACGGTTTACGCGTGATTGAGTAACAAACATCCAAAACACTTAAATGGGATGGCATTTATCAGATATTTTCCCGTTTTTGCAACATTTTCCATTGATGTTCCGCTCCTATTGGTCGTAGCGTGATGTTCTACAGCCTAGAGCCTTCCTCGATGAATGGACTATCCAACGCAAGAGTTTTTCGATTCGATTCAGTAGTTCCTGAGATTAGCGCGTTCAACCAAACTAACAAACTCTTCAGCTTTATAATATTAGTATAGATTTATACTACATTTTATCAATTTTTATTTTTAAATAAATGTGTTGTTATTTATTTTAGATACCTGCTGCTAATGTTGCTCGGCAAAGGCGGCTTCAGTGAGGTCCACAAGGCGTTTGACTTGCGAGAGCAACGATATACAGCCTGCAAGGTGCACCAACTGAACAAAGACTGGAAGGAAGACAAAAAGGCCAACTATATCAAGTGAGTCCGTGTATGATGGCTTAAGCCATTATGTCCTTGTTTTTTTTAATGTTACAATTATTCCAGCTACGTATTTTATAGATTTTCAGACCATTAATACTACATTTAAAATAGGTTATTAAAGGTTTTTGTCGGTAAAGCTCTTTCATAATTGAAGAGAGGTGCTTGGCGCTGATTTTTTAAACAGTACTTGGTTGCGATGATCAAGCTGCTCAAAATTAAACCTAATTGCATGTAAAGTACAACAAACTCAATGTTCATAATTAGTTACTGTTAAAATGAGTACCTACCACTTGTGTTATGTTTTTTTTTACCACCCTTAGATTTACCACAACATACAATATGTAATTTTGTTTGATGCTTTGTTACAGACATGCGCTGCGGGAGTACAACATTCACAAAGCGTTAGACCACCCTCGCATTGTTAAACTATATGACGTATTTGAAATTGATGGCAACTCCTTTTGTACAGTTCTTGAATACTGTAACGGACATGATCTCGATTTTTACCTCAAACAGGTAAGTACTATCGTTCGACCCTCTTCTGAGGTTTTCTTTTATGTAACCAAAACTTATAAAACCCCTCTTTATACGTCGGGGGTTAAATTTATGTTTATGTATCAGTAAATTATGACCTACTACTGTGTAAATCTGCCTGCAAATTGGAACTATCAAGACCAATAAAAGATTTGTCAGTTGGAATGGAGATAGCACTTTTTTTAATTTGTAAACGTGGGCTTTTTCTACTCTTCCTTTTGACATGATCCCTCAGTGGCCATTGTAAGCACACTCGCTATAAGGAATCATGGAGATTTCAATATAGAATTTCATAGAAATGACACCTTGTTTTACCACATGAAAAATGTTAGGCAAATCTTTATAATTAACTTATGACTATGAGAAACCCATATTTATTTATATTATTTACAATTTCAGCACAAGACTATTCCGGAGCGCGAGGCTCGCTCAATCGTGATGCAAGTCGTGTCAGCGTTGAAGTATCTGAACGAGATCAAGCCACCAGTGATCCACTACGATCTGAAGCCGGGCAACATCCTCCTGACCGAGGGCAATGTGTGCGGCGAGATCAAGATCACTGACTTCGGCCTGTCCAAGGTCATGGACGAAGAGAACTACAACCCCGACCACGGAATGGACTTGACGAGCCAGGGAGCAGGCACTTATTGGTAAGCCATTTGTTCTTCTTTATTTGTGTCAACATAATTATTATGATTTTTAGACTGTGCCATACTCAGCGGGATTGTCCGAAAGGGTTACCGCTGGCCCGGAACATAAAGTGCTAAGGAAAAAACACGGGTGGGTTTTAGTCAGTAAGAGTCTGACACTCCCTTCCGCTCCACCCAGAGCGGGAGGGGTCATTTGATGATTTCCCATCCTCAAAAAAAAAGACTTCCAGAAATTAATGGCAGTTATCAATTTTTGGTTGATATGGCACACACTGTGAATGTAAAAAACTAGGTAATTAATATTCTAAATTCGTTACAAAAATAGATTGGTATTTATTTGAACCCTGTACAGTTCAAATGAATACCAATCTATTTTTGTGACGAGTGTGACTTCATTAAACATTCACAATGGCGCCTTTTCCAAGATGGCGGATCTGCGGATTACACTAATCTACGCGGGAGATGCAATTCAAAAATAAACTAACTGGAAATAACTGATCCCCCATGTTCTTACAATTCATTATTGTCTTCCAGGTACCTGCCGCCCGAATGTTTCGTTGTCGGGAAAAACCCACCAAAGATCAGTAGCAAGGTGGACGTGTGGAGCGTGGGAGTGATCTTCTACCAGTGTCTGTACGGCAAAAAGCCGTTCGGACATAACCAGAGCCAGGCCACCATACTGGAGGAGAACACGATACTGAAGGCGACCGAGGTGCAGTTTGCTAACAAGCCTACGGTCAGCAACGAGGCTAAGGTATGTGTATACTACGCTTTTAATTGTAATTGAGCATTCTCTTTTCATCAATGTTCTCGTAATAATATGTATGTCTGGTCTTGGAGTATTATATTTGAATAACAGTCAAGTGATTTACGACAGCACTTTATAAAGACTATTAATGATACCTGTTTTTGACTACAAAACTTGAAATACTGCAGTATGGAACATATTTTACCAACCACGTTTTTCTTGTACGCAGAGCTTCATCCGCGCGTGTTTGGCGTACCGCAAGGAGGAGCGTATCGACGTGTTCGGGCTGGCGCGGCACGAGTACCTACAGCCGCCCATGCCCAAGTCGCGCGGCGCGGGCGGGGCCAGCGGCGCGGGGTCCGGGGCCGCGGTGGCAGGCCCCGCGGCCCCCAGCGCCTTCAGCACCAACATGTTCGGGGCGGGCTCGTCCTCCTAGCCGCGCCGCCGCCGCCCTCGCCAGCCGGCGGCGCAGTGACCGCGGTGTCGTGCTCGTGTACATACGTGTTGTGGTGCGGCGGCGCAGTGACGGCGGAGTCGTGCACGTGTACATATGTGTTGTGGTGCGGCGGACGTTGACGCGTCGCGGCGCGGCGAGGGCCGGCGCGGGCGCCCGTAGCCGGTGTCGTTCGACTCTCGTAGACGTACTTTTTAGTTTTGAAACTTTGTCAGTTAATATCCAGAGTTGTAAAATGACTAAATATCATTTACAGATAAATTGTTTAAGATTATGCTTACTGTTGACTGTATTTATTGAGCAGGTGATAAATTGTGATTCTCCATTTGTGAATGGTTTTATCCTTTTATCACTAAAGAGGAATCCTTGGGACTATCCCTTGCATATTATATAAGTTATCCCTATTAAAAAAGTTAAAAATATTATACATGCCTTTTATTTAGAGCTCTGAATGTAATAAAAATATTAAGTCGCTGTAGTTGCCCTTTGATGTAGTTTTTACGGCATTATGGCAAGGGTGAATATTTGTATATTCACTTTCATCCTTTGATTTTTAGCGTCGGGAATATACGTAATTTAAAGATAAACTAACGCTTTCTCTCTGGGTGTATACTAAAACTACACGTCCGTGACTACCGCAGGACCACCAACGCCAATCGCTTCCATATTTGGTAAATAATTAGTGCTCAATTGGTACTAATTAGTACTCGAACAACAGAATTGGTACCTTAGTAGTTTTCGAGAAAATCGACTTTGAAGGTGGTCCTGCGGTAGTCACGCTCCTTTCAGCAGGACCACCATGAGCGCCGAAAAAGGGCCCACGCTACAGCTATTCTAAGTATACAAATAATTAGTACCCATAAATGTGATATAATTCGTAAAAAAAACAGAACTGTAATATTTGTATTTACCGAGAAATCAACGATGTTAACTTTCTCGCAATTGTTCAGCAGGACCACGATTTTGAATGTTGATTCCAAGTTAGAGAAGCTTGTCGCTTTCCTCAAACCTACATAGAAAATTAGTACCCTGTAAGATAAAATTAGTACCCAAAATTCAAAATTAAAACTCCAGTAGTTTACGAGATATATCATGCCATTGGTGGGGTGGCGGTAGTCACGGTGCCAAATTTTCATTTCAAGATTTCCCTATTAAAAACTCTGTGATTTCTTCCCAAATTTATACAAAAATTAGTACTCCTAAAGAAGTTAAAGCGACTAAAAATCCAGATTCCTAAGTGTTGTATTTTAAGAAAAATTAGCTTTCATTACTTTTCCATACTAAATCTCCGCGTATAACCCGACCAAATTAAGTTGTCAATTGTGCCATTTCCATTGTTCACAAACTAAACTAAATTTGAGTTCAGTGCATCTTTATCTTTCTGTTTCATTATGAAAAGGACAAACAATAAATTTTAGTTTAGTCCTATCAAATTAATCAGCGCCTGACACTACTCAATACAAGTTTAGACGTGATTAAAAACATGCCTACTAAAGTTACGTCTATTTACGTCAGACGCTGATTAATTTGATAGGACTAAACTAAAACTTATCTTTTGTCCTTTTCTTAATGAAATAGAAAGAAAAAGATGCACTGAACTTAAATTTAGTTTAGTTTGTGAACAAGGGAATCGGCAACAATGGTGGTATTGAGCTGTTTAAGAGATGTCCACTCGTGCACATAAATTTATCGATGTCGGAATAGTATTAAACAACAGTTCAATATCTAAATTTTTATACAAACTGTGTATTAGGTACATATTAAGAAAACGAAAAAAAGACGATTTTCTCGAAAACTACTAAGGTACCAATTCTGTTGTTCGAGTACTAATTAGTACCAATTGAGCACTAATTATTTACCAAATATGGAAGCGATTGGCGTTGGTGGTCCTGCGGTAGTCACGGACATTAAAACTACACAGAAGAACATTTCTTACGATCCATGATCGTTCCTTTTCATCTTTCACTTTCACACAAGGAAGGTCATAAGCACGAAGTTATACCCCGTTTCTTAATAAAACGGTCAAGTGCAAGTCGGACTCGCGTACCGAGGGTTCCATACAAATTTGTAGGTGTGTAAAATTTACACACCTACAAATTTGTACGGAACCCTCGGTAAAAAAAATCCCGGGATAAACTATTTAATAGTTTATCCCGGGATTTTTTTAATGTAACTATAAATTTTCGGTTTTCGAATTTTTCCTTGTACTTTGCTTCTTGCCAAACATGATTTTAGGTCAACGGGAAGTACCCTATAAATTTTGATTCCCTTGAGGGTGTCGAAATATAGGTTTTTTTTGCGGCATAAACGGCCGTATCTTTTTTTTACGTTAACTTAGAAGTTTGGTTTTTTCACAGCTGTAAGGGACTGTAGACCTGAGTATATGGTTTTAATTTCTTGGTTTTAACTCTATACCTCAACGCGTTCCCGAAATAAAGGGTCTTGACAGACAGACGGACAACAAAGTGATCCTATAAGGGTTCCGTTTTTTCCTTTTGAGGTAGGTACGGAACCCTAAAAACGATTGTCGCAATCATCTGTCACTCATTTGTGAACTCGCCGACGCGTTCGGGTTCCCCGAACAAAATGAACGCGATGATCTCGATATGGCGTAAATGAGTGCGGGTTGCGACTTTTTCGATTCACGAATCACAATCTTTTATTTATGTAATGAAAATTAGTGTCAGAATTCAACGCCCTAGCGTGCAATCACTCCAGACCCGTATGGTGGGTCTGGAGTGATACCATACCCCTGGGGGTAGGGTGGGACTGAACCATACCACCATAGCAGTGTTGGGATTTGAAAAATTGTAAAACAATATCGGTCCAAATACAAAATGTATTATTATTTAACTTAAACTAAAAACACTTGCAAATATATAATAACCTATGTTCTTAATTTGTCTCATGCCCTATGGTGATTTCATCGTGGAATAACTGCATTTGGACTTCTCTAATAAAATCATCAAAATTATTAATCATTAAAAATTGACCCGTCCGACGTCTTTTAGGAGTAACCTTTGTTTTATGAATAATATGTAAGACATTTAACAATCGCTTCAATGTTACTGTATTCTTATTTAGTAATTTGTTTAATTTTGAATGTAACGACTTAAAACATTGGTTGTCCGATGTCTCTCTCCGTAACGTATATACTTTAGGAGTATCTATTTAAATTTTTTTAAGGTAGCCTATGAACACAGCATGTAACACTTTACTTATGAACTTGTCCATCCGCTTCAAGCTCTCGCGTTCGTTTTTTATACAATCTAGTCCTAGTAATATTTTATCAGCAAGCAGTAAGGTGGCAGTAATTAGCACGATTCTTCTTTCAGGTCTTGTTTGAGTTATGTGGAACTTCTGATATTTAGCAATAGTGCAATTTGGTAAGACTCAAAATAGCATTCATTGTTTAAGGTTTATTACTTACCTGTTATTCGCAGTAGTTCCATTCCTATAAATCAATATACGTAATGGAACTGGGGTGGCACATCTCTATGGTGGTACGGTTCAGTCCCACCCTACCCCCAGGGGTAAGGCCCGGGGGTATGGTGGGTCCAGAGTGCGCGCAATGCAACTAGGTAGCCAATAATGTACAGCCTCAAAAATAAATTAAAGTCTTTGTTTCTGTGTGACCGCGTTGTTCTGTTCTTCTAAACTACGCAACGGATTTTGATGCGGTATTATGTTATAACCATAATTTTGAGAATACCTATATTTTGGAAGGTTTATGTGTATTATATTACATTAATATTAAACTTTTACATAATAAAGAAATCTCGATGTTTTGTCAAGTCGTTTAGAACCAATAAGATAGGTAGCCAGTAAAATTCATATTTTCCTACTTTTTTTTTGCAAATAGCAAGCCAGAAGTTCTATGTTGATAAAATATTATTCGCGACCGTCGTATTTACCTACAGAATCACAATAATTAAAATCACCAGTCTCAGTCGGGTCTGGTGGCCAGATCGACTCCGCTTCCAATGTAGGACCGGCCTTAGGCCTCTAGAGTTTACCATCCTGAGCGTCTCTGTGCTTGACTTCTCCAAGTAATACCCGCTATTTAGGATGGATAGTTTGGTTTCATACACTGACATTTTTGAACTTGAGATGTGATGCCACATTATTATTAAAATTAAAAAATAATCCGGTAGGTACTCCTGAGGGATTGCTTGATTATTTATTATGATAAAAAAGGTAATAAAAAGTTATAGCAGTTCAAACATGGATCACTAGAATTTTAAATCATAATTTGTGTTGTATCAAAGCTGAAGTGGAAAAATGTCAACTAACTTTTGGAGGCCACTGTATCATCATACTAATATTATTATAAAGACGAAAGTTTGTGATTGTGTGTGTGTGTATAATATGTTTGTTACTTCTTCACGCTCAAACGATTGGACCAATTGTGATAAAATTTGGTATGAAGGTACCTGACATCCTGGATTAACATATAGGCTACTTTTTATCCCGATATTCCCACGGGATCGAAATTTATGCGGGCGAAACCGCGGGGCGCAGCTAGTGTTATACATCAGGAGTTAGAATATGTAGGCCTTTTTTGGAACACTGATACCAATTACAAGGCCCTGCCTGCAGGCAAGGTAGAAAGGAAGATCAATCAAAGGGAGATCAATGATTCTAATAAAGAGATTTTGTCTTCTGAGACAAGCTTATTAACACCTAAATTTTTCTATCCTTTAAGGGAATGCTTGTCGTCAAAATATATTTGAGAAGAACAGACAAAATAATGACAAAAGGTTGCTCCACTGGTTTGGCCAAGAGTTAATGTGGTGGCCAGTGGCTATTGATAAATAACAGTTCCTTTATATATGGATAACCCATTTCCTTTCTCTTTCTAAGACTCTATGTAATAATTTTACCAATTTTAATACTGAATAAACATTTGTGGTCGTCCAAATCAAAAGACACCTAATGGCGGTAACTAGTTTCCGAGATATTAATACATTTGTAAAATTCCTCAAAAAAATCGTTTTTTTATTAACTGTATTTTTAAAAAGATGTCTACTACATGTAGATGTGTTCAACTTTTCGAAAAGTCTATTTAAAAAAGTTTTGTATTCATCTAAAGTTTAGAGACCTTTTTGTTAGAACCTTATCGCGGCAAGACCTAACAAATCGTTTTTCTTGTAATTCAAACCATATATTATATCGACATTTTAATATTGCAAAGTAGGTTTTAAGTTTATGCAAGGATTGTAAGAATTTCCATTAGTAATTATAATCATAGTCAATCAAAGTACCTATACCATCAGTTACATAACTTCACACTAAAACATAACTTTTTTGTACGGCATACTTAAATTGCGATTTTCTCGAAACTTATAATTTCGATCAGTGAACTTCAAAAATTCGTAAAAAAAATAACGGTAGTGGTTAGAAGGTTGGTTCTTGGGTCTATAGTTCGGTACATTTATGTAGTTTTCAGCTCTGTAGATAACTCATTTCCGCCATAAGGTCCCTTTTGATTTGGACGACCACATTTATTTATTTCTACACATGCCGTAGACTGTAGAGGAAGGGTAAGGAGCCCACATGAAAGGGCTACCTACTATATCCATCCAAAGGAGGTCTTTAAAATATCGCTTTTAGTGATAAGACCGCCCATTGTGTCACCCTACGTAAAATATTCTTCACTTATATCTGTAGTTCGCATGGTGTACATAATAAAGAATATTCTGTTCTATCCTACTCTTGCCAGGAACTTTACCAAACCAGAAAAAACGGCGCTATAAGTTGAGAGATGTTTGCCATATACTCAGTAATAATCAGCCAAAGAGCCAGTCTTCAGAGTGCACAATAGCTCAATCCGAAAACAGACCATTTGTTGCAAACTTGGGATGAACAAGGGCACATACACCCCTAGTAACCCTTACCTAATTCACAAAATTACGAAGGTAGCAGATAAGCGGAAGTCTAGAATTACTCTGTCAGCGGTTTATCTCCCGGGGAAGTTCCACGTGTTATAACGGCTTAGCCGACCGCTTATTTAGGAACAGACCAGCTGGATTGGCTCCTTTTGCTCCAGGCCCCAGGCCTCGGAGGCTATATTTCAAAGTGGGGGGTCCCTGATGTCGACTTTTTCGCGTCAGATAAGTCGGCCGCTGTGTGACAGTACATCACAGGGAACTCAAATAATGGCTTGGCAAGCTTCTGCGATGCCTTCAGTTAAGAAGTGACAGCATGGACTAGCTGGGTTTTCTCTTCACCCTCTTCCTCTGGGTTCTTTCTTCAGTTGATAGCATTAGTAGTTCTTGAGATGTCCAGCTGTGACAGACAGACAGACTAAGTCGCACCATAAGGGTACCTTTTTATCATTTTGGTACGGAACCCTAAAAACCAGTTACACTGGCGAAAGTTCCTACTTTTAGAAGTTGCGCGTTTACCTCACCTCTTTGTTATGTTCGCTAGCATTATTCTTTTCACTGAATTCTTATAACTGTGACCTAGTTAAACAGTTGACGGGGATTTTAATTAGAGGGAATTTTCAAGCTTACGCTGGGAATAACTTCAATTCAAAACTTTCCTGGGTAAATTGAGTTTGTAAGGATGATGCCTCAAAAGGTTTTACGGAGCTCCTCCCACACAATTACTACTCATAACAATTTAACGAAACGACTGTTGTTGCAACTTTTGAAAACAGTTTAAATTCGAGGATTTGCTATTCATGCAATTGTATGTAACTTATCTAACCAGCCAGAATATTTCACGTTGGCACTTCCGTGCTTAGTAAAGACTTCACAAATCACAATGTTGTAGCTAATTTAAAAATTACTAGCAGCGCTTCGCGGTTTCACCCGCATAATATTCGATCCCGTGGGAATATCGGAATAAAAAGTATTCTATGTCCTTTCCCGGGACTCAAACTATCTCTCTACCAAATTTCATCTAAATTGGTTCAGCGGTTTAAGCGTGAAGAGGTAACAGACAGACAGACAGACACACTTTCGCGTTTATAATATTAGTATGGATGTCCCCATTTATTTAACTTTTAAAGTCCATAGCTGAAAATAGAGCTCCCCTAGGTGCGCTCAGTATTTAGCAATTAGGTACCTACTTATCTACAACATTAAATGTTTCAGACTATTTACAAACAGAAACAGGTAATGAATTTTACAATCCTCAGTTTGTACCTACCTCTTTATTGAAATTGTAACATTAATAACTGAGGACGTCGGAACATCCCTGGGGACTCCAACTCTGGTTGGTAGCCACTTTGTTTTTCTGCTCAATAGTTTGCCGAGCCTCCGGCGTTCGCACGTCCCTAGAGATTTATATTTTTTTTATTACTCAAGTTCGCTCATTAGAAATGTTCGTTTTAGATTTATGTAGGCGATCATCTCAGGTTTAAATACATAAATCTAAACGAAACGCATAAATTACATAAGTAGGTACTTTGAAATAAATAAAATGATATAATAAGAGGACAAAGACACGGAGAGACAGACAGACACACTTTCGCATTTATAATATTAGTATGGATTGCCGTGCATTTATTAAATTAAATATTAAATAAATTGGGAATAAAAGTAAACCGCAGTCTAATATTTGCACAATGGTTTGTAAATTTGACATTCGTTACGTAACTAAAGTAATAACAATAGTTTGGATTTACATAATAACAATAGTTTGCTATACATAGAGAACCAAGATTCTTTCGCAGTAGACGGGTTTTTTCTAAGTTCCTTATAAAATTACTTCATATAAGTTAAATTTTCCGTTCGTAAACATTCGCATCTTTTTTGAAGTTGGAAGTTATGCATCATTTCAGCCGAAAGACGTCCACTGCTGGACAAAGGCTCCAAGCGTCACCTCATCGGTCCTGTCCTGCCTGCTCGCATCGAGCATCGGCTCGGAAACCGATGACCTCGGGAATCGTCCCGAAGTCATCGGTCCAACGCATATGCATACTAGCATCTTATTTATTTAGCGAGAGGATTATAGAAGCTATCTCTACAGAAAGCGCAAAAAAAAGTTGACCTGGAAAAGTCCTCTTCAATAGAAAAAAAAAATGTTTTGCATTTACGGTTTCACACGGAGTAGAAAGGGTAGCTTTGTTTTTCCTCTGCATGAATGGTCCTCGTGGGGAGGCTCTGAGCGGAGGGGTGTGGCTCCCCCTGCGGGATGAAATGCTCGTTGCATTCGTGCACCGGTCCTGAAGTGCGCCTTTATAGTGCGAGTTATATGTTGCCAACACTTCTACTGAGTGTGAAAAACTGTTTTATGAAAACATTTTGTTACTAAAGGATGCTTTTCTATTATTTCACATCCTTTGTTCGTCATCCTCCAGTTACTTCGTTACAACGGGAATTTTAATTACAGTTAGACATGAAAAATGTTCGCTTTATTTTGAGTTCAGTGCAACCAGATGGTGAAAAATATTTTTAAAAGCCTTTTTAGCCCGTTGTACGATGGTAGGTAGGTAGGTACAGTACCTATTTTGTCAGGTGTAAGGTGAATTCTTTGAAAAGCCTGAAAATTGGATTATGCATAAATAACTACCTAAGTATACATAGTTGTCCTTACTTACTATTAAGCACAGTTGGCGAATAAATCAATAGCAAGTGCGTACAGTACGATTCACGGAAGATGACCACGGCGCAGAAGGCATAAAAACGGTTACAAGATGCATTTTAAATTACATACTTACGTTTGATTTATTTGCATAACCAGCATTTACAACATTGCACAAATTATTTAACTATCATTTAAATATTATTTTTCTTTTCTTCATGAGTTTACGTGCGCAGACGGCCGCCATTTGTGGTCATCTTTCGTGAATCGTACTGTACTTACTTACCTATGTTCTAAATATGTAGGTACAGATTTTTAATTTAAATCACTTCCTGAGATTATATCGCAAACAGGTATACTTAATATTTAGATAACAGTGATATTAGTTGTCACTAAAGTTAAACTACCAATACCTATCTGAAATTCAAATGTGGTTACCTAGTCTTGCTGATAAGATTGGAAATAGTTATGAAAAACGGATGATAATTACAATAATAATTTTATTGTAAGGAGTTTAAAAAGTTATCTCTTATTTTGAGTGTAAACAATACCTAAATTAAATACTTACATGACGTAGTCTGGTTAAAACTAAGTTTGCCAAAAGATTCCTTCGAGCCGGATTTGAACCAGCGACCTATGGATATCCGTGTCATTCCTCTACAGTCCACCGCTCTACCAACTGAGCTATCGAAGGCACAACTTTCTACTTCAAATTACATACTTGTTGGTAAGCGCTCGAGCAAATGTAAAGAATGTTGTAACGAGATTGTGTAACTTAATGTGTATACTTGCTGCTTATCGTATTGGGAGATATAAACAAGAAATACGACATAACAATACACAATAACCTCACGCTTTTTTAACGTGGGGGTAGACTGAAAGTAAAGAACGCCACCTGCTACGATCATTTAATTCTCCTTTTACTACGCTTTTACATTCCATGTTTGCTGTTTATTTTTGCGCTAATTTCGTAGTGTTCAGCCGAAGTGCTTAGTAATAATACCTTGCCAAATAATTTTCTGTCGAACTTTTGCATGGGCCTGGCGGCCTGACGACTCCGAAAAACTACTTATTAAAAGCGTTGGATTATTTATATTTGGCCTCTTTGATGGAGTTTTAGAGCAACATTTTAGCAAATGTGCTAAGTATATATATTTAAATAGAGTAGTTTGGAATCCAATCTACTCTTTTTCATGATCATGTCGATTTTGGGTCTTGCGAACAGGAATGGTTATTGACGACACGGTTGGCGCAGTTGTTAAGCGATTGACTGCTGCGCTGCGTGTCGCGGGTTCGATTCCCGCACGGAACAAATATTTGTATGACCTACATGTAGTTGTTCCGGGTCTGGCTGTTTGTGTATGTGAGTTTAAACGTTTGTAAACGCACCCACAATACAGGAGAAATTATTCCTAGTGTGGGGGCAACGTTTAAAAAAAAAAAAAAATGGTCAATGTTTCTCGCTGATGTCACAGAGCATGTAACCTTTTAGCTGATGTAGGGATACTTACGTAACCAAGTAGCATAAAAGTTGATCGCCTTAGTTGTTTGAAAGTGAAATGAGGAATTATGCAGCTAGGAATACCTACGTCCTTCGTAGGATCGTAGCTTTCTGTAGCTATACAATTCGTCCACCGAACCAAGTAAAAGACGGGTAACCAAGTAAAAACGTCGAATACGACGATTACGGAATAGGGTTTACGAAAGTCTAATTTAAATGTAAACCGAAGTGGGAATGTTTGTATGTTCTAATTACGTGCGGCCAACTTCAACCAGAACAATTAACCCGAGGAAGTACGCCCAGTAAATAAAGCATTATGTTTGATTTACAGCGATGCAAACTTCATTGCAATTCAACAAATTGAATCAACAACGTTTTTAGGAAAATTGATGACAGGCGAAATTGGATTTAGTTGTTTGCGTAGCGCTGCAAGGGAAATTTAATAGGAGGCAATCGTTGAGAGCAAAGCAACCAGATTAGGAAATCAAGATGTCCAAATGAGATTTGTCCGGATCCTGTCAGTTTATTTAACTATCTACCTTTTGTCCGCAGCTACATCTGCGTGGATGACGGAATTATCCCATGAGAAAGTAGTTACTACCGGGATTAAAAGTATCCTATGTGTTAAGGGGATTACAGGACCGTAACGCAAAAAACGCAAGTTTTAGAAACAATAAAAGCATATGATCGACTACAGTAAACAAAATCAGAAAAATATATGATGTTCTTCAAAATATATAAGCTAGGTAGATAGTGTGTTGAAAACATAATACATACAACTAATTTGATATTATAGAAAAAATCATGAAGATACCTTTATAAACTTTCTTTTTACAATAAAAACCATACTTATACATGTACAATCATTCTGATTTTTTTGTCAGATTATTCTACAAGCAACATTCTAAAACTGTGTGTTTTAATTTTTTAGTCCAAACAACAGATTTTTTGTAATTAAATATTTGTTTTATATTTTGCAATAAATTACCAGCGTTGTGTCATCGCGCTTCTCTTTCTTTTCTATGCAGTAACAGACAACAACCGACAGTAACCGCGCTTTAGGTCATGTTAGCCCCTAAATACAGGTTATAAACTGTGTGCCAAATTTCTTTCAAATCCGCATACTACATGACGGAATATACACTCAGCGGCACGGAATCTTGGCCAAGCGCTTATCTCGCGATAGCAAAAGTTTTAAGTGTTTCTGATGAATGTTTGTTATGCAGGTATGTCAAAAAATGTTTACTTTTAGTTCAAGAGGGTAATCCATTATGTTTTAGTGCACCACAACAAAACGTTTCATTTACAGTTGAATCGGGTCATTTGAGCGACAAGTTCACGTTTTAAATTTGTGTGTTGTGAAAAGTTTACTGTTCGGTTTTTGAATTATTGTGATTTTATGCTTTTAATTCAATAAGTAAAGGTGCTTTAAAAGCAATAAAAATGCCTCTAACACCAGCATAGGTTTCACAAGCCGTTGCGATAATTAACCAAGGGCTAACACAGCGTGAAGTTGCTATTGCTCTTAACGTACCACGGTCATCAATGCAGTATGCCCTTAAAAGATACCAGGAGACAGGCCAGTACACCCGCAGGCCAGGCAGTGGAGGCATAAAGTGCATATCGGCCCGAGACGACCGCTTTATTGTCCTGGAGATTTTGAGAAACCGCTACCTGACCACTGTTGAGATACGCCAGCGGCTTCAAATTGTAAGAGGCATTACTGTTAGTGAGCGTAGGGTGAGAAGACGAATGGGGGAAGTCAATTTAAAAGCTTGTAGACCAGCACGAGGTCCAGAACTGCTCAGACAGCACTGAGTAGCTCGACTTCACTTCGCACTAGAACACGTACGAGCATTGGGCTAGAGTATTGTTCACAGACGAGTGTTGAATAGCTTTACGTTCTCCAGATGGTCGAGAACGAGTGTGGCGAAGAAGAGGAGAGCGGTTTTTACCCATTATTACCACTCCAACAGTGAGTTTCCATGGAGGCTCAATAATGGTATGGGGAGGTATAAGTTCCGACGCACGTACAGAGTTGGTTATCGTCGATAATCGGCTAACAGCTGTTCGATACATCGAGGAAGTTCTTCAGGAACACGTAATGCCATATTCGGGGTTCATTGGACACTACCAATTCCTCCTAATGCACGATAATGCACGCCCACACGTTGCACATTGCGTTGAAGAATATCTGGAAGAGGTTGGCATACAAAAATTGCAAGGGCCAGCTCGTAGCCCAGACTTAAACTCAATTGAGCATATCTGGGACATGCTCAAAAGAAAGATAAAGTCCAGCTCCAACCCGCCGGAAACTCTAAACCAGCTCCGAACTGCAGCGCTGACCGCTTGGCGCAGTATACTGCATGTTGATGTCCGAAACATCATCCAAATTATGCCAGATCGAATGCAGGCAGTTATCAGGGCTAGAGGAGGAAACACCCGATATTAAAACGTATAGACAATAACGAAAAAGACCTTATTTTTTATTTTGTAGTGTTTTTAAATTTATAGTGAAAAATTCCTAATTTCAGTGAAAGTGCGTGATTTTAAAAACTGATTTATTGGTGAGGTAATCTTTTAATTTCTAAGACCTTAAAGCATAAGAGACACGTATTAAAGCCACTTACCCTTAATTTATTGTCATAAATGCAAATGCAAATTTTTTTATGCAAATAATCAGCAAAATCACGAGTGGCCAAGTTTCCGTGCCGGTGAGTGTAGTATAGTAGAGATGCAAAATTTTAACAAAATCTATCGAGTATTTTTTTGCGTGATTTGAAACATACATTCAGACAAACAGATAAACGGACTAAAATTCTAATAAGTTTATTTTTAACACCCTTGCTCGTAAAGCTGATGTAATTCCACCGGTTTTAAATATGTAAAGAGGGTCATAAAAAACGCGTGTGTTACCAAAGCAAATAGTTAAGTTATAGTCCATACAAATTCCATAACAGCATTATTTGCCATTTCAAATTTGGAACTGATCGCCGCCGCACGACTCCAGCTGTGACTCCAGCTAGTGAGCAGCGCGCTGTTGCTATTCAAATTTCGAACTAATCGCCGCGCGGCGCCAGTCAGTAGGCAGCGCTAGAGCGCTGTTAAAATGGCGGGAAAGCAACAGTGTGCATTCACAGATTGAGTTTATTTAAAATTAAAAAAAAAACAGTTTATTCGGTAATCTAAAGATTCCATCCAAAACAAAGCAAATATAAGTGCCAAAATAACTCAGACAATAAATTTGGAGCCACAAACGAAGAAGTTTTGCCCTGAGCCGCGCCCCTCTTCTACTGATGATACTTTTTTATTTACAAACTAATGACGAATTACAATGCTCTTCTGCCGCCTTTCAAGAAGTTTCGTCGTCTCCAACATTTACCCTAACACAAAACAATGACATTATGAATAGTAATAATAATAATAAAAACATAATTAAAAAACCAACTACAACTACGTATCATTTTAACAATTGTAATTTCACTAATTGTTTCAATAATTAAAAATGAACAAAATATAAAATGTTTTTTTTTCTGTTTCCTCGCAAATGTGTTAAAAAACGTCGTACGATATAGGTACGTGCGTATGGTTATAACATGCTCGGCTCAATTACGCCCTCGCCTTCGGCTCGGGCTGAAATTCCGCCTCGCATGTTATAACCATCTTTACGCACTAATATCGTAATGTACTATTTCAACACACTTGCTCGTAAATAATGCAGTATATTAAACACGCGTGCTTTTTACTTTATGTTACCGCACTAGTGCGGTAACGCCACAGATAACTATTTACTAGTCGGAGATATGCGTTTTTTTTTTAATCTCATAAAAGAGACTTCATGCTAAAAGGTATCCGCGGACCATATTTCACTTTTTTTTTAAATAGTCTGAATTGTCCTTGGTCCCAAAATGAACTAAAATTCGCAAACTGCATTGCAACCGCAACTCTTTCATATGATACCCACATGCCCTAGTAGCCCCACTTCGAATTTTTCAGATCCCCTTTCAGTCCCTGTTGCAAAAAATATACATATATTTTTATTTCTTTCTTATTTCTAAAATAATTGGGCCAGCGTCATCTAAAATTATTCCAAATTTCAAGTTGATAGCATTAGTAATTCTTGAGATATCGAGCTGTGACAGACAGACAGACAGACTGAGTCTCACCATACGGGTACCGTTTTACCATTTTGGTACGGAACCCTAATAATGGGGATTATGGTATTGTATTCGTGCATTCGTTCTAGTTTTCTGATTGACTGTTAATTGGTCGAGTCCGCGAGCAATTTGCCTGAAAGCATTTGGCCCGGCCATTGTGACAAGTTATTGCTCATATCGTAATGAAAGTTGGTACCCGTGTGCCCGCGCCCTCCGCCAACAAATTAATGATTAACGTGCTTGCTAATGGGAATGTTCAGCACTCGTTTTATTCAATTAATTAATGTCGTCTGGCATGGGCTTTGAATGGACAACGCTTATTAGGCCGCTTTCATAAATTGGTAATGACAAACTTATTGGATGCAATTTCAATTCGGGGAAGTGATAATTAGTTAGTTTTTTCGTCGTTTCTGAAAGGCCGAACAAATGTCTGATTAGCTGATAATCTAAAAGTGATTTGATTGGCTGTACATTTTCTCCAACCAATCACACGAGGTTGGAGGAAATAAGCAGCCAGTCAACTCACTTTTTGACACGAGATTTGACAACAGAGTAGATTGAAAAAAGAGTTCTAAATTTAAAAGTTGAAGATTGAATAACGAATAAGAGACATTCATACATCGTGGAGACGACAATACGACAATAAATGAAAACACTGACCACACTGTCATTCGTTTCGTCGATCGATCTTTGCCAGTCGTTACGGGACGTCAGAAACCCGAAAGTCTGACAATCTGCACCCTAATTGCGTAACACACTTTAAATCTCAATCAATCTGAATCATTTTGAAAGATATTGCTAATCCATTGCTTCATAAGTTCGAAAAAAACCGGGCAAGAGCTAGTCGGACTCGCGCACCGAGGGTTCCGTATCATCATAATTATGTCTTTAAATTTTCATCGGCGAGGCAAACAAATAATTCAGACAATCAGACAATTCAAACAACAGACAAGTTTTAGGCCAGCGCCATCTCTTGACCGATAGAGGAACTAATGTAACTTTTGTTGATGATTTGTTATTCAATCACGCGTAAACCGTTGAATATATTAGGATGAAAATTGGCACACAGATAGACCATTTCCTGCATTAGCACATAGGAAACTTTTTATCCCAATATTCCCACGGGATCGAAACTTACGCGGGTGAAACCGCGGGGCGCTGCTAGTTATATTATAAATGTGAAAGTTTGTGAAGATATTTGGATGTTTGTTACTCAATCACGCGTAAACCGTTGAACAGATTTTGATGAAAATTGGCACATAGATAGACCATTTCCTGCATTAACACATAGGATACTTTTTATCCCAATATTCCTACGGGATCGAAATTTACGCGGGTGAAATCGCGGGGCGCTGCTAATGCTAAATAAATCCTAATATCGAAATTGAAAGCGTGATTTTTTTCAAAGAAACTGAATAAATAGTACAGTACCCGGCGATAAATATTGCACATCGACCTTTGGAAAGAGACAATCGGCTAATTTCGGCTTCGTAGAGCGTTATCTCTGTCGCACGAAATACAATATATATTATATTTTTTTTTCTTCAAATAAATAAAATATAAAACTTAATCCATCAGAGCCACAACCATCAACTTCCGGCATCTTATCTTCGTTCGTAGTTCTCACGATGCACCACCATCAACTATCTCCGACGTATAGGTACTATCTACAATGAAACGCAAGTTCCTCAGACGCAAGAACAGAGAAATACTCAAATCAACTCATCAACAATAAATGTACCAAACAAAAATGTAACTCTCTCTATCAATAATTTTTCTTTTACTTTTAATTGTCATTATTTTTAATAAATATGCTTATCTCATATTATTATTGTGTTAATTTTTTCGCAAATGGTACGAAAAGTAGAGTATTTTCCTCGGTGATAAAGCTGTCTTAGTCTTGGGTGAACTTAAATCCCTCGCTACACTCAGGACTCGTCTTAAATCCCTCGCATCGCTCGTGATTTAAGTTTTTAACACCCTCGCTACGCTCGGGAGTAAACCTCGAGTCCTTCGTTACGCTCGCGATTTAAATCGTCACCCGCGACAGAAGACACTGCTTTATCCCCTTGGTTAATAATCTACTAATACCATTTACTCGTATATATAACCCATTATCTAAGATTTCCAATAACGTTAATAAAAAGAAAAATCTAAACGCCGTTGATTTAGGGAGGCATAATAATTATAAAACGAGAGGCCTGCTCGCCGGAGGGGATAATTTGCGAGACCCGAGGGCTTTGATGTTCAGCGGCCTTGGAATAGCATGCGACGAAGCGTGAGCTCGTCGTCAGCCACGGACTCTTCATCCAAGAACTTGACCTTTATTTATTCGTCTCATATGTGCCCGGAACATTATTTTTGTAAAATTATTGAGCGTGTTTTGAAAATACTGGTATTCAGCTGCATCCGGTAAGACTGAAAGCTGACCTCAACGTAATTGGGAAAAGGCTAACTAAGCAGATGATGATATTGAGCGTGATTTGGATTTTGGACATTTATTTAACTTAAATCGTTTCTCTCAATTAGAGTTGGACAAGTAGGTAGGATAACGTATCGAATATCGATGAAATTCAGTTCTAGAAATTCATAATGTCGACTTTTACGTGATGTTTAAGTTTTACCTGCTTAATAATGTTCAATATACAGCACCCTAATTGTGTCAACTGTCAATCAAAATCTGAGAGTTTCGAAGGATATTTAGGAGAAAGAAGGGAAGTGCAAGCGAGAGCGCGGAACGAGCGATGAGAGACAGATGATGTCGAACGCTGCCGAATCGGCCTCCGCGTTCGGCAATTTCATTAATGTTTTGTTATGACGTTGTCACGTTAAACTATCGTCCGTAAACCGACTTTACAGACAACCAATTTTTTTTTAGAAGCCTAGGTAATGGCTTTATCAGAAAAACTGTACCTTTGAAAAGCTATAGGATTACCCTAAAGAATTATCCACAAGCCGTAGGTCTGTACTTCCCGTAGCGAGTGCTACGCCATTGTAGCAAGGCGCTACGTAGATATTTTGTATCATAATGACTTGCGCGAGAGCTTCGTTAGCGCTATGAAAGCGGATCTCTAAGCGATGACGTCACTGGAAAACGAGTTAAAAGCTGCTTGATAATAATTAGCGCAACACATCTGCGACATAATTTCATTGATTGGCATAGCTAGTCCTGAAGGTGTCCTGTATCAAAATTTGTTGGGGGCCCTTCTTACCTGACTGCGGCGAAGTTCCAAAGGAGGGCATTGTTTTTACTTCTTTTGACTTGAAAGATATTGTGTTCATTGTGATCTTGCTGAGAGAATGCAAGAGCGAGCGAAGCAAGTTAGCAAATTGTAGCATCCTGATTCGGATCCGATTACATCAAACAGCGAGCGAAGCGATCTCGAAAATTGGAGCATTCTGGACCGGGATAGGTTAAGTTTTCATTGTGATTTTACTAAAAGAATGCAAGACCGAAGGAAATGAGTTAGAAAATTGGGACATCCTGGCTCGGATACTAGTCGGTTAGGCTGGTGTTGTAATTTTACAAAGAAAAGGCAAGAGCAATTGTAGCGAGCTCGAGATTTGAGCACCCTGACTTAGATAGACGAAATAGGTTAGACTTTCTATATTCCAAATGAATGGAGTATCTGACGGCGCCTGTAGCTTGAATCCTTTGTAAGCCATAAACAAATAACGTCAATTTTCATACTTTTGCTAGAACATGAAGATTTAGTGGGCATAGCAACGGAAATAACATTTCCGTATGGAAAAGAAATCGCGTGCGTCACCATGAACGACCCTGGCGCTCCAAGTATAAGCCTATGCCAGAAATAGGTTTCGTGACGGTGCAAAGGAGGAAGCGCCAATCGCAAACTAACAAGAACCGCTGCGACAAAGCTCCTATATGGGGCCCGAAGTGAGCAAAATCGAACACACCGGTGTATATCTCTCGCCTGCACTATACCACTAAGGCGGAGGACATCGTGGAGTACGTGCGCCAGAAGACAAGTTACACGCCGAGGGTGCAGTTACTGGAGTCACGCCGCAACGTGAACTTTAAAATCCGTTTGTGGTACCTACGCGTACTGAAATGTTGATCTGCCCCTCGAGATGGAAAAAGACTTTTGGCCTCAGGACGTGGTTTTCCGTCGCTTTCGCGGACAAATACCACAGGACAGCACCAACTCGAGCTAGTGCAAAGTGAAGCGCTACAATTTTGTTTATAATAAAAGTATGTACAGACGCCAGCACATCAAAGCTACTACAATCTGTCAAATTTCTTTAATAGATTTTCAACCTTATCGCTAAAACATAATGTTCAAAGTGGATTGTGAAAATTTGACAGTTTCGGGTAGCTTGATATGCTGGCGTCTGTTCCTATGTTTAGGATAAGGTCTATGGGCATGTGTCGCCAGAAAATAAATGGGTTTATTATGAATATTAGTACAATCCCGTGGGATAATTTCCGACCCCCACGCGGCGGTGAAGCCGCGGGCAAAAGCTAGTGAAAACATATATATTTTGGTATAACCACGTCCACGTTTCATATATTGAGTTTATTTCATCTATCAGTGAATTTCACCATACGAATATCTACGTTACGAAAATCCAATACGTACATTATACAAACTATCTTAACCGTACCTAGTAATGATTCATTGTAAAATACCTAATCCATGTTCCTCAATATTTGCAATGAACGGATCCATTTCACAGTGGCCTCGAAAATTGACTGATCGCGTGTATAAGGCTGAAACCCCTGACCTTACACCTTCAATGTCAATGTTATCTGATCCGCCTCCATAATGTTATGAGTTTGGGGCGTAGCACCATTTACTGTACTGAAAATTACGTGTTTTCCTATTATTAGTTTCCAATTTTCCGGCAACATACTGTACCTGAGGGGTAATTGCGAAAAACGCTATCAGTAGCTTTGGTTTTCATTTTGACAGATCAACAACATTCGTTCCGTTCTTTATATTGTTGAGTCGCGACCGACGCGACGCGCTGAACGCGAAATCCTGCATCTCGCAAGCAGAGTTTACCGCGCAATTAGCATAATTATACATACATATACAACGGCCCGACATGAATCATTGGGCAGCTGCCCCCCAGTTTTTATTTGCAAAATCTATATCCTGAAATTACCGCGTCAATATCTACTAGTACGTTTAGCTTGTACTTATTTATTGCAATAGTTACACATCACTACTTTACAATTAGTGTTTCTATGTTCCTCTCCAAAAAAGCTATGGGTTTCATTTTGACAGTTCAACAACATTCATTCCGTTCTTTATATTGTTGAGCAGGCACATTTTTCGAACATATGAAGCAATGGATTACCAATATTCCTTCAAAGTGATTCAGATTGAGTTTGATAGTGTTTAACGCAATTAGGGTGCTGAAATCAACGCCATGACGTTTTCCAAAACTTTTCCATATATTTTCATGTTTGTAGTTTGCAGATTACGAAAGGTGAGTGAAATGTCCGACGTTTTCTGTGAAAATAGAGTTAATCATTTATAAATATGCTGCAGAAAAATTACACAGACGAGAACTATGTAAACGATCAGTGCATTAGTGAGCAGTGGGTGGACATTGATCTACCATTCCTATAAACATAGATACAGCTTTACCGCAGCAGGCAAACGTTAGGTAAGTATACACATATATAATATGATTGTTACTTTCGTTTACTTTCGTAAATGTAACATTTAAGCCAATTACGGAAACTTGACATTGACGAGCTGGCAAAAAGCTGAGTCAGTAGCATTATTAAGTTTTCCTCGTTCCCGCCCCTAAATGTCAGGTCAGCCACCTTTTGTTATATGTGAAACAAGGTCAGAGTTAATACTGTATGTTAAATGAGAATTTGTGCAAATGTTGGGCAACCTTCCTCATAGTCTTTTGTGTTATTTGAGCAAGTGGCCTCGGCATCGATCGTTTGCAGCCGGCAGTGAGCACAGATATGTGTGAAGTCGGCTACGCCCAAAATGCACTCATGTATCTTTTCAAAGTCAACGATTTTTATTTGTTAAACTGATAGGTTTAAAAATATGTGTTATAAATAAAATAGGTACACAGATCTTTATGTTTTTGCCGTTAATGGTGTACAAATCTCAAATCGGTAGGCATCGAAATTACAATTTAGTAAAAGGTTTTTTGTTAAAATTAAATGGCAACCTATAAAAGCAATGATAGCTATGTTAATGAATTTAATGGATGATCAGAACAGTTTTGAGTAAGTATGCTTGTGTATGATAGCTATAAGTGGAGAGGAAAATCAAAAAAACAGGGGCACTCCAGGAGTGCCGACAGAAGTGAAAACTTGACAAAGCAAGGTAATTTACATTTGTTTGAAGGTCATTCTTTCCAAAGAAAATGTATTGCGCGTTGATGTCTTTATAATGGCCAAAACTTAAAACAGATGTGTCGGTTATGGTAACAGTGTCCCGAGTTTAATAGGTTTTTCCATCTCAAAAAATGACCAACGCGCCTAAAGAAGTTTTGACTTCAATAACTAAGATACGGCTAGAACAGAGGTAAGATATACAAAGACGACGGCTAATAGAGATGTCTGAAAGGAGTAGACGTAATCTGCTCCGACCCCATATTTAACTTGGCATTAGTACAACAGGATAATGATGAATGGATAAACAAACCACAAATTGACAGCCTGATTATTTATCGACTTGATCATTATTTTTCTCATGAAAGCCGTTGAATGTCTGGCCTGAAAAGTTATTGACATGGATATATACGATTAATACGCAGCATTTGTTTTTCGAAATTGGTCAATAATTCTCGTCTGTCGCTGTCTAGCTAGCTGTCAGGCACCAGGCACACACTGCCCGCGGGAGGTGTCGGCTTGTGGTCGCAACAATAGAACTTAGAAAAAATATTATTGAAAGCCATTTTGTACAAGTTTATTACAATCATCACATTATTGTAATATTTTAGTATTAATTTATTATTTGGCCGATATAAATATTCTATGAATTAATGTGTGGAGATAGATTTGATGAAAGAAGACAAGATTGATTTAATTATAAGAGATTTATTCGATATCAGCAGGATACATAACAAGTGCATGACAAGATAGTTTACAACGCAAGAGAGAGAGAGAGAGAGAGAGACGATAAAACAAAAGTGAAAGCGATTGAAGACGAAGAAGAGAAGAAGAAGAGAAGTGAAGACGATTGCGTTTAGTTTACATTTCTGACATATCATCATTCTCCTGCTCCTATTATCCCATTTAAAACTAATTTGAAACGTAAAATGATATCTATCAAATACATTTTCAGACCAATAACCTGTTTGAAAGGTTGCGAATTGCTAGTCCTACGATTTATCAATTCAATTTTCGATACTTCTACTGTGTCTAATATTCCTGTAATAAAATGAATTGCATCTGAAAAGCACGAGTTTGGTATAAATCTTACTTTCGTTTAGAGAATTTCGATTCTCTTTCTTGTTTTGAAACATAACATCACGCCAAGCTACTACGCACATCAAGCTACTACAATCTGTCAAATTTCTTTAATAGATTTTCAACTTTATCGCTAAAGTATAAGGTTCAAAGTTGATTGGAAAAATTTGACAGTTTCGGGTAGCTTGATGTGCTGGCGTCTGTACCTATAGAATCTACACCCACATTACGCCAGTAATGTTTAAGTCCCATGTATAGGGGCGAGCTTATTGCCATGACCCGGAAACAAATCCAGACTCCAGGCTACTACTGGAAAATTTCTGTTAGAAAAAGCCAATAATTATACTTTGCTCGATCTGGGAATCGAACCCAGGACCTCATGCTCAGCAGTAGCACTTGCGACCACTACACCAACGACGAGGCAAACTTAGAAACTTTTCTAATATTGCTAAATTTTCTAATATTGCTATACAAACGCATTATAAAAAACAAGTTAAGAAGGTTGACGGCTGACGGAACGATGCAAATAGAAAAAGGCAACAGTATAATACTGATATAACGCTAAATTTTCAGGTAAACTGGAAATGAAGTTGTAGCGGTATGTACATGTCGCCACATGCGAATAACGCGTCATACTGATGTCACGCAAAATCCTGCATCTCGCAAGCAGAGTTTACCGCGCAACTAGCATAATTATACATGCATATACAACGGCCCGACACGACATGAATCATTGGGCAGTTGCTCGCCAGACACAATACCCGTCTGGTGGGTGGATTCTCCCAATTCTATGGAGGATGAGGGAACTTTACACCCTGCTCCTCATACCTCTATACTGGTGACCCCGAACATGAACGTCAGCGTAGCCTTCGTGTTTAAACGGTCTTTATTTGCAAAATCAATATCCTGAAATTACCGCGTCAATATCTACTGTACGTTAAGCGTGTACTTATCTATTGCAATAGTTAGACATCACTACACATCACTTCACAATTATTAGTGTTTCTATGTTCCTCTCCAAAAATAAAATAGTTTCTGAAAACTACATTAGCCCATCCCCCTTAACGGAGTATCTGTAACAATTAGCCGGCAATCAATCCACGTAGAGGAAAATTAGGGAAACAATGATTTTAGCAGAACTATCGGTTAACGACCCTCGATAAAACTCTCTGCGAGAAAACTTTGCGAAGGGCGCACGACGGAGGATTAGCAATTAGGTGGGTCGCGCACGTGGAGTCATGTCCTCCTCGATGTGTAAAGGGACACGTAGCTACACGGTCCAGAGATTAATGAGGAAATCCGGACATGTCCCGAGCCCCAGGTATGTCGTAGTTGCCAATAAATCTAACACACTTTTAATCAATGATCTGTCTTGCCTTAAGATTTATTTCTCAATTTGTCTGATAAAATAAAAAATAAAACATGGCTAAGTTCATGCCATTACATTTATTAGACACGTTGTTTATTCATCGTCCTTCCTTATAAAGGCAAGAGCTGTTCTGTACTTATAGAAAGCTTTATAGTGTCCTCATTCCTAAATGACCATAATAATGAGTCCTGCCAATGTGTCGCTTGTGTACGTAATCTAAATGGTTATAAAGTAATCAATACCACTTGCACGTGTACAACATTTTCGTAATTGAAAATAAACAAAGGTACAGTGATACAATGAACTAAAAGGCATACGAAACGAGTAATAAGCGTAACCAACGCATCAGCACGTGGTACGGTACACGGTTTGTTTATGCAAATTGGATCGCTGAATGAACGAATGAGTGCTCCACAGGCATAATGTGTGGTACCTACTGCAAACTAATAATGTTATAGTTGGAATACATGATGCGTGTGCACGATGCGAACTGTTTAATTAATTAATTTTTTTTTATCCCTCAACTTACTTATAGCTGTTCACGTATGCCACAAATGCGACATTTACCTACCACAGTAAATTCAAACGATTCACGTTCTTTAGTAGACTATGATTACTGTGAATAATGAACATAATAAAACAAATTAGTTCCTAAATAGGTACTGTGAGAGCTTTACGAGCTCTCACTACCGGGACGAGTAAATAAAACTACCGTTTGTCATAATTACTTAAATAGCAGGTTGCGTTCATCGCCATGGAGAACTCGCTAAGTGCTTGGGAACAACTACTCACCTTCCTTTACAGAATTCTTCATGTACAAAAGAATTTGGCAACAAAAAAAGATAGTAACTTCACAAATTAAAGAAAACTGTAATATTTCGGCTCATAATTTAGATTCCAAATTGCAGACGCAGAGATATACCTCTGCAAGAGGTATATCCCATCTTGTAGAATCTAATTTAGGGGAAGGTGACTTAGCGGAGCGTCCATGATTTTTTTAGTAGGGATGTGGTGGCACCGTGTTCTCCAGAAAGACTTGCAGCTCTGGAGAGCAAACGCCCTGCCGCAGCGGACTTTTTTTTCCCGACCCCCCTGATTTTGATAACCACTCCCTCACCATTACAGGTCGAGAGTTGATCACAGCCGTTTGCTCCATCTGGAGTGGCTCCACTGGAGGACTCAACGGCCTGAGTCCTCAGCACCTTAAGGACCTTATTTGTTCAGGCGCCGGGGCAGCTGGTGAGTTGCTCTTGAAGGCTCTGATTAACCTTTGCTCTCCGGCAAGGTGAACGAGGCCGTCATCGACGTTCTATACGGGGCCAATATATGTGCCCTGTGTAAGAAGGATGGCGGCATTCGTCTCATTGCCGTGGGCACTACTTACCGCCGTATGGCAGCCAAAATTTGTTGTAAATTTGAGGTTGTTTTGGAAAAATTTCAGCCCCTGCAGCTAGGTTACGGCTCCAAAGGGGGCTGTGAGGCTGCCGTCACGCCTCGACCTACCTAAATTGTGGAAAAGGAGAAGTCATCCTGAAGGTTGAAAGAATGCCTTCAATTCTGTTAATAGGGACACCTTGCTGGCAGAAACTAGATAAGAAATACCCCAAATAGTTTCATTTGGCAATGTTACAGACCCTTCTAAATTACTGTATCGGGACAACCTTTTGGAATCTGCACTTGGCTGTCAACAAGGTGACCCCCTCGGGCAAGTGATTTTTAGTTTAGCCATTCACCCAATTATTCGACAGCTAAATTTCAAATTTAATGTTTGATATCTCGACGACAGAACCTTGGGAGGTGATGCATAAACTATATTAGATGACCTTAAATTCTTAAAAATAAACTTTATTCCATTGGCCTTAATCCTCAATCTTTCTAAATGTGAACTATACTTAGCGGACAGTACATATACTGAGTTACTGACATGACACTTCTCAACGCAAAAATTAAAATTATTGAAAAAAGCTCTCTTCGTCTCTTTAGGTTCCAATGTTTGAGTATTCCTTTCCCGTTTAAAAAAAAAAAATCAATGACGTTTCGGAAATATTGTTCCAAATTAATATGCATTCGGTCGCTAGGTACTGCTGTTTCGGCCCTAAATTAACTTATTTCCTTCGCGCTTCCCATTTATGGAAGCACACTGCATATTTAATATTATTAAGCATATTTCGACGCAATATTTTAGTTTTTTAATAGTTTTATTTAGGACATTTAGGACATTATATTTTTATTTTAATAATTTAAAAAAAATAGTAATAATAATGATCCCTTTATGATGGTTCTTACTTTTTAAAGTATTCATAAAGGTTGCATTTAAGCTCCAAATAGCCTATAAACTCTACAATACCTACATTGAGAGAGAGATGTTCAGGAAGACAACGAAGGGGTTTATTTATATTAAACGTCAAAAATGTATGGTTTTATTAAACAGTCGCTAATCACTACTTAACTTTGAGCAACATTTATGAATAAACGGGTATAATATTACTCTATACCTAAGCCTTGCTAAAATTCTATCACAAATTATGCAGGTCGCAGTAGCTTTGGCCAAAAACCAACATTATGCTGATATCCGAACCCACATAATCTACTTTATAAGACCTACATTAAAGCATTGTGTATACTAACTTGACGGGACATTATGTGCACAGCCCACAATGTTGTCGCCCGTCGAAGGGAAGTCCCTTAGCGGATTAACATGACATGGCAACACATTATGTCTAAACAAGATGCTTCACTCACAGGACTATAATATAAGACTATAATATAAGCTGGGGAGACCTCATTGTTTCTCCCGAAGGCTCCGGTAACACTTAATGGATTCTTGACACGCGCCAGCTGTCCTCGACACTGGACAGATACCCATTGTTTGCTACATTTGTGAGAAAGGCAACATTGTTCACTCTCAACGGGCAGTGCAGAGGTAAAATTATAAATGTAGTAATTATCTTGTCAACCGATCACCTTTATGGTGCTCATAAATTATTGTCGCTTTGAAGTATAAAGTGTTGTGCACTGGTGACTTGTAATGACATCAGGCTTCTTGACTTTGTGGTCTTTATTCGATTATATTGCCGGGCGATGTTGAGTGTCACTTTCGTTTGATAAAATATATATCTGTCTTAATTTATGAGTGAAAATGTATTTCAGCTAGGTTAGTTATTACTTGGAAAATTTAAATGAAATTATTTATTACGTAAATAGGATATCGGAATAACTTTTACACGTCATAAAATATGACGTGTAAAAGTGATTAAAAAATAACAAAATAAGCTAGATGAGGTCGGAGTTTCCTATTTGACTACTCTGAGAAGAAAGGCCGAAACAAACTTAGAGGAAATAACAAACAGTTCAAGCTATCGTAATCTAATGCAGACATTATTTATTTCAGTTTTCCATGATTAAACGAATCAAACATTGCATTAATAGCAATTCTCATCAATCCCCAGTCGAATTTCCTTTCATTTTATCATCCATCAAAGCGATGATGCGATTGTTCGAACATCTTTGTAAAAGCACTTTGTTCACTTGAATACGGATGACGTCAGCAATTTTAAAATGTGTTTCTGATGTACAGCAGAGGAAATTAAACGTGCTGGCCTGCGAATATTGATGTTCGTTCAACTGGCAGTGTTGGCACAGTATCGCTTCGCAAGGATATGGGTGCTGCACTGCCCGCACTCCTGAACGAGAGAGTTCGTGTGCAGGATATCCGGCACGAACTGGATAGCGCGACGTGCGGCCTGCGTAGTTCAGTGGGCCAATAGGGCTGTGTGTACTGTGTGTAGCATCATCTGAAAGGTATACTAAAAGCATTTTTGATTTTGTTTTTGTTCTGTGGCTGACAGGGTGTCATCTCCGCTGTGGAGGTCCCTTATTAAATCAGCCAGTTAATTATAATAAATAATTACATTTTAATTTTGATTCTTATTTTTAATTTTAATCTTCATTTTAATTTTAATTTTCGTTTATGTAATATTGTTATTTATAATATACATCCTATGGATCCTTGTAAACTGAATTAAAAATATTTTTTTTATTATTGAATCACTAGCTTCTGCCCGCGACTTCGGCCGCGTGAAGTTTCTCGTTTTAACATAAAACATATCCTATAACACTCAGGGATAATGTAGCTTCTCGTTAGTGAAAGAATTTTCGGGATCGAATCAGTAGTTTCAAAGATTACCTCCTACAACCTCACAAACTTTACCTTTTCATAAAATAATGTTACATGAAGAGTAAAACTAATAGAAACACGAAGCTCGCCGTAAACTATTACGGCGAGCTTCGGCGAGTAAAATATGATCGGGGGTCAGAGAGGACCTCGCACGATCGTAGTTCAGCACAGACTGAAGCTCCGAACCAAAACTCTCCCAAATCTGCCGTTCACTAGACAAAGGAAGCGGCACAACGATTTTACACAAAGGACGCAGCAAAACGATTACATTTTAAAAGTACAATAATAAAACACGAGAAATACAAATGGGTACAATACAAGACAACTGAAAATAACAGAACAATGAACCTTAACTAAAAATAGCAAATGGGTACAATACAAGATAAAAACATAATAGAACAATGAACCTTAAAAGTAAAGAATCATGAAAGACAATAGTACCTATAACTTAAATCGCTTGCAGATGTGATTCGTGGGAAAAACACAAAATGAAACTTTCTAAAAATTATTACAATAAGTACCTCTATAAAAATATTACATTCTTAAAACTATGCAAGGGATGGGTACGTGAGACACAGTCCCCACAGTACCCCCCTACCAGTGATAAAGATCACGAAACACCTGCCTGATAGTAATCAGGAAATTTAACTCGCCTACCAGAACGGCGAGGAATATGCTTGCCAGGCCAACTTAGGTTCCAGTGAGTCGGAACCGGTTGCCGCATAGTTCACGGTGAGTCGGAACTGTCTGCAAAGATGTCCCCAGTGAGTCGGGGTGGCGCGGGCGCTGCGTTATGCTCCAGTGCGTCGGTGCCGCATAGTTCACGGTGAGTCTGAACTGTCTGCGAAGATGTTCCCAGTGAGTCGGGGTGGCGCGGGCGCTGCGTTATGCTCCAGTGCGTCGGATGTGGTACAGCGACCAGAACGGCGAGGAATATGCTTGCCAGGCCAACTTAGGTTCCAGTGAGTCGGAACCGGTTGCCGCATAGTTCACGGTGAGTCGGAACTGTCTGCGAAGATGTCCCCAGTGAGTCGGGGTGGCGCGGGCGCTGCGTCGACCAGGAGAGGAATTGGGCTCTTCTTGTTGACCGGCCGAAAGTGCAGTGTGCTGTGCCGAGGTTGCTGGTGAGGCTAAGGGTGATGACCAGGTATGCGCGGTCGCTGCATGCTGGTGGTCAGAATGCCCGTTGAAGCCGTGGGAGCTGGCTGGCTGGGAATGCGCGTCATCCGCCGCTAGTGACTCCCGCTGGATCGCTCGCCATTTTAACACGTACTTTGATTTAGCACTCGCGAAACTCTTTACGCACTGTCACGAACTCACGCTCTATGATAGCTTTAATCACGTCGGGGTCACCACTGTGGGGATTCGCGACCGTGCGGGCGAGTAATAGAACAGAAGTGTGTTGTAAATAGGTAACGATTAATTTATTACGATATCAAGTAACTAAAGCTAGTAGTTACACTTGACACGAAAAGGTAAAATTAAATAATGTTACATGAAGAGTAAAACTAATAGAAACACGAAGCTCGCCGTAAACTATTACGGCGAGCTTCGGCGAGTAAAATATGATCGGGGGTCAGAGAGGACCTCGCACGATCGTAGTTCAGCACAGACTGAAGCTCCGAACCAAAACTCTCCCAAATCTGCCGTTCACTAGACAAAGGAAGCGGCACAACGATTTTACACAAAGGACGCAGCAAAACGATTACATTTTAAAAGTACAATAATAAAACACGAGAAATACAAATGGGTACAATACAAGACAACTGAAAATAACAGAACAATGAACCTTAACTAAAAATAGCAAATGGGTACAATACAAGATAAAAACATAATAGAACAATGAACCTTAAAAGTAAAGAATCATGAAAGACAATAGTACCTATAACTTAAATCGCTT
This sequence comes from Luperina testacea, assembly GCA_927399505.1. Lineage (NCBI taxonomy): Eukaryota > Metazoa > Arthropoda > Insecta > Lepidoptera > Noctuidae > Luperina > Luperina testacea. The sequence goes on from OV656758.1 coordinate 13,723,493, forward strand.
GCAGATGTGATTCGTGGGAAAAACACAAAATGAAACTTTCTAAAAATTATTACAATAAGTACCTCTATAAAAATATTACATTCTTAAAACTATGCAAGGGATGGGTACGTGAGACACAGTCCCCACAGTTATTTATAATGTACATCCTATGGATCCTTGTAAACTGAATTAAAAATATTTTTTTTATTATTGAATCACTAGCTTCTGCCCGCGACTTCGGCCGCGTGAAGTTTCTCGTTTTAACATAAAACATATCCTATAACACTCAGGGATAATGTAGCTTCTCGTTAGTGAAAGAATTTTCGGGATCGAATCAGTAGTTTCAAAGATTACCTCCTACAACCTCACAAACTTTACCTTTTCATAATATTAGTATCTAAGATTACTAATGCTCTAGGAAACCATGGAAAATCCAATAATTTCCTAGAATATATTTATTTAGGCTTATTTACCTACTGAAAGAGAAATGGACAAAAATAATAACTGAATGGTACCCTAGAGAAAGCAAAAGAAGTAGAGGAAGACAGTTGAAGCGACAGGATTTCAGGATTTTAAGGAACAGGCCCAGAACTCGGAGCCCAGGCAAAGGACAGAAACAAGTGGAAAGCCTTAGAGGAGAGGCCTGTGTCGAAAGTCAAGCTGTTATGAAGGGAGACCAAACGAATGCCGAGAATGACTAAGGGAGCGAGACGTGTGAATCTAACCACTCGACTAAAGAACCTGGAACGCAAGCAATACTCCCAGCATAGACAAAAAAACCAAAAATAAAAACGTCCGAAAGTGCGTCTGGACATTCTGTGGCTTTCGTTCGATGTCGATTTTGGGCAGCCGGACACTTTAGGATTTTCGGGAGCTGTCTATTTTCGGCAATGTACGCGTAAGTGGATTGGTAATTAGTTTAGTTGCCTCTATTTTCAACTTTTAAATAGGTAATTGTTTTGTCAAATAAGCTAAACACTAACAGCAATAAAGGCGTATTTTGTTTATTTTTATTTTTTATTACCTACTGCAAACCACATCATTGCTGCAAACCAATAAATGATTTGATTTGATTGCAAAAATAGTATCCTTTATTGTTCGTTACATACCTAAGGGTACCTTACCTAGTTATCAAGACGTTTAAGTTTTCTATGCTTTTATTCAGAATATTCTAAACGAACGAAATCTAAATAAAAGTTAGTTGAGTTATGCTGGTAAACAAAAGGACACATTTAATATTAAATAATCTTGTTTCATGGCAAGTTCCATAACTATTCAACAGGAACTTATTCTTTTCATATACTTTACAGTGAGTTTTAATAAAAATGTGGTTTTGAAGGAGATAAAAGGTAATAAGAAGCTTACATAACTAGGTACAGACAGACACCAGCAAATCAAGCTACTACAATCCGTCAAATTTCAACTTTATCGCTATAGCAAGGTTCAAGGTTGATTGGGAAAATTTGACAGTTTCGGGTACCTAGCTTGATGTGCTGGCGTCTGTACTTAGGTACTTTACTAAAACTAAAGGTGACGTAATCTTTCATAAACCCAATGATATATTGTCATTACGTATGCGTAACCTCCAGAAAATAATCTTGCTTATAAATTCTCTTTTAAAATTGCAGCATTTGTTTCTATAGTGAAGGATTTTATTTACTTACCTCGGTTCGTTTTAAAGTGCGGCAGAGTGCACTATTTTATTGTGCACGTAGGATGGGAATGTTGGGATAACAGCCACGCGCAGGTTTCCGCCAAGTCGATATCGTGGCTTCCTGTGAGCTAGAACTATTTCGTTACCTGTGCGGATGAAATATGTATTTCGAGACTGAATAGGTATATGTAGTGTGTGTGTTTTACGTTGCTGTACATTTTGCAAAAAATATATTCTTATATTATCTATTTATAATGAGTAATACTCAGATAGTAATACAGTCTACAGATTGCGACGTAGGGAGGTACTCTTTATGAACACATCACCTAATCAGTAAAGTGCCTCATATCTACAGAGAAAACATCAGGCTTGTAAGTATTCCCAGAAGGGACAGACATAGGTAAGTGTAAAGGCTGGCGTCCTTTAGGGACGGATCGGGGCGGGTCTCGAGACTGAATAGGTATATGTAGTGTGTGTGTTTTACGTTGCTGTACATTTTGCAAAAAATATATTCTTATATTATCTATTTATAATGAGTAATACTCAGATAGTAATACAGTCTACAGATTGCGACGTAGGGAGGTACTCTTTATGAACACATCACCTAATCAGTAAAGTGCCTCATATCTACAGAGAAAACATCAGGCTTGTAAGTATTCCCAGAAGGGACAGACATAGGTAAGTGTAAAGGCTGGCGTCCTTTAGGGACGGATCGGGGCGGGTCGCATTGATATAGGCACTTTGTCGGGGAACATTTTAATAAAACATTTTTTTAGAGAACATTTTCAACTCGAATAAGCTTATTAGGTAACGGGTTCAGACCCAGTATATTTTGAGCTTGTAGCTTACCTAAATCTAAATTTAACGCTTTCGGCGATTTGTAAGCCTTCATTAGTCATACCTTTATTACTTTAAATGTACTCAACCATTATTTTGATAAAATTTCCGTACATATTTTATGATGCTATTACGGAAAATAATTCTCTTTTCATGTAAATTTGTATGGGATCAATACAGATAGCGTGACGTCAGTTGACTGTTTGGGTCACGCTGTGTCCCATCAGCACACGAAATCCCGAATTTAAGTAAATCGAAGCAAATGTCCGATAGTTCATAGAATACAATGGCCAAATAAGATTCCGATTTTCCTAAAGCGATTTAAAATTCTATTCTTATTTTGTCGAGTAGCAGGATAAATCATACAGTAACATACATACATAACGCAGGAAATAGCTGTGACGCCCGTACCTTTCCAGATATTTCTAAGAGGTCGTCCAAAGAATAAGTAATGCATTAGGAAGATTTATACGTTCATTAGCATTCGTGCAGGTACACCGTCAATGTCATACGATAATCTTTGATGCCGCTTACATCGACAACAAGTGCCCGAGACCCGAGTGCACGAGAAATGAGATGTGCATCGAATACCATCCATTCAAGGTGGAGGCTGAACTTTGACCTTCTCCGTGCAGTGAGCTCGAGTGTCTAGGAAAAGAAAAATGGGAGAACACGAATCTGCATAAAGATATGTATAGCTATGATTGTATCGGTGTGGTATATGTGAACTATAAAAATTCATTAGCATTTCAGGCTACCGATTGTTAATTATAATGACGGTAATCAGCATTCAGCGTCAGTAGAGTGAGTTGCGAACGGATATAGCGATCGTACCGCATCGATAGTATACCCTCGAGGTTCGTACACTGCTCACTGATATTTATGGACCAATTTGCCATTGTCAATGTTTGCATTCCATTAACTCAGGGAAAAGTGTTTGTGTACAAGCAGTTTGTATTTGCCTTAGCCTGACATAAGACAATGGCCTCCGTTTTCTGGCAAGCATAGATGACATTAATTATGCTGAGGACTTTGTTTGGTGACTTTCGTGTACCTCAGTAAGGAAATAACACAAATGAACAATGTTACATACAATAACGATATATCTGCAGAATGTATCAATGTACAGTTTTTATGCGGATCGGGTGATAGAGATGGAGTATTGTAGACGCCGCGTACCGGCTGCTAACAAATTCGATTTTATCTGAGTCGACGCTACTCGTGGCTGGTCCTAAGTAATATCAATCTGTGACCGATAAACTAAAGATTGCATGTGTCCATAATAAGATGACGAGGATTTTTACAATATCGAAGCAACATCTGCTCTGTCTTGATTAGAAAATTCACATAAATTATTTTCTCTGGCTATGAAAAATGTACGACACGATAATCTTGGAGACAAGATTGAAATTATAATCTACATCATTCTTTAAAGTATGCTGCTTCGATAATAACGCTAGTGAAAATATGATTAAATTCTAAACTGCTTTTGGTTTACAAAAAAAAAATGAAATTTTCAAATATTTTCGCTTTGCGAGGTTGAGTTCAACCAGTCCCGCGATTTCATGCATGTTACTTTTTACACAGACGAGGATAAAAGTAAAAAATGTTGACAAATTACCTCAGTGAGTACAGACAAACTGCATAATAACTCAAGCCAACTGAAGATATTATAAATGAGGTTAGTTGTTATTGCAAAAAGTACCTACCTAATCTACTCGGACTCATAACTATATATAATGCTATTGTAGCGGTATCTACAACGCCACATGCAACCAACGCGTCATACTGACGTCACGCAAATCCTGCATCGCGCAAGCAGAGTTTACCGCGCAACTAGCATAGATACAACGGCCCGACATGAATCAAAGGGGCAGTTGCCCGCCAGACACAACACCCGTCTGGTCGGAGGATCCTCCCTTTTCTATAGAGTATGAGTGAACTTTACACTCTGTTCCTCATACCTCTATACTATTACTAGAACATAAAATTCAGAAAAAAAAAAAACTAAGTTACAGAAGCGTTGCGATGTCGTTTGATTAACTACAATGTAGCCACATGGCAACTGCACGGTCGTGCAGTTTGTACAGATGACGGCAGTGAACCGTTTGACAACTTTAGCGCACACAAGATGTTGTAAAGGTTTTAAATGTAAGCCCAAAGTTTCTAGCATCGTGCATCGGTCAGTATGTCTAACTTGCGTGTGATATTCGTCTGATGACGCAGTTGATCTTTGAAATATGATACTCTACTTCACTCAAGCATAGTTCATCCATAATCTAGTAAAGCATATGTTACTCGTATTATGACTATACGTAACTCGTTATTACTGGAGTCCTTTGTTGATGCAGATACCCAGTAAATGTCAGCTAAACCAAAAACTCTAGAGAGCCTGTCGAGCGGTTCGTTATGTGAAAACGTGTTGCAGTCTCGTTAAATTGCTATCCGTATGCACTGACTCAATACGTTATTATGGCGATGCCGCGTGGCGTTGAGTTCATGAAAATAAGTATCTTCATGTGATGTTGCATTTTTATGTAACGCTTTGACACCGTGCTCATTAATTTTATCTGTTCATAGAGAAAATTTTTTGACTGTAGTTTTCATGTCTTTATCAGTAGGTACTTGTTTTGTTTGTAGATGAAAACAGACTACAAATTTAACGCCGACGTTCCAATTAAGTAGCCGTGCTACGGTGAAATATTGGCAAATTATGCTCTAAGTTATAGGGAAGTAACTATCTCTGTCGATACAATTTTTCCGATAAGCGTCTATTCGCCTGGAATGACGTTTATCTCCACCATTAGAAGATTTTTTATGTTGTTTTCACCACCATGAAGCACGTCGGTCGAGGAAGGTTTCGCTTCATAAATTATTACTTGGCGACAAAGGCGAACCGACACAAAGTAAGTAAACATGCGAGTCTGGGAACGCGCTTTGGGGCTGTTCATTTATTAGTAAGGTAATATTAATCAATTTATGACCTCTGCCCCCCAGGTACTAAGAAAAAATAAAACATGCATGAACCTCCTCCCCCCTCTTTCAATCTTATGTAAGATCATTATCCACCAAAATTGCAAAGAAAAGTACAAATATAAAAACTTATAATTACTTTTATGATCTTACCTAAGAATAATCTAGACACCCGCAGCCACAGCCCACCCCATGAAGAAAAATAAGACTTGTTCGGATTCCTTCCCCCCTCAAATCGCATTACGTAACAAATAAACAGCCCTTTGATAAGAACCATTATTTGTATGATTGCTGGTAGGTTTTTTTTAACAAAGGGGGAGCATCGGCCGCACTGACGTCGATACCGGCTATTTACGTCTCCGCTTGACTGGTAGCTGTCAAATAGAAGATTAGCAGGCATGTGCAACGCACTTGTATCTGATATATTGCACGCAGCACAGTGCACAACACTTCAGCTTATACGCTCGCAACATACATACACTATTAACATATATAACATAATATTATTATTACGTATGCATTCGTTGACCCGCTTATGTAAATTGAAAGCAATTGTGGCGAAACGAGGGAATTAACGATATGTTCCATCAAATTATACCACATATAAGGACGTAGTTACTGATGAAACACTATGTGGGAGTCCACGTTTAATGTGAATATAATGTCTGCTGACTGCTAGCCTTTTGTTTGATTCGGCTTTGTTTCGGCTAAACAAAATATCGGAAAAAAAATATTAATTTCTCCATTATTTGGTAACATTTAGCTATTAAAGGATTCACCTCAGAATTTATTATTTAGGCAGTTGTCTCACCGCCGGCGAAGAAGCGACTAACTATCGGCTATTTTCTCGCTCAAGAAACGTACAATATTTATATAATAAAAGAGATGCAAATATTATAGTTGATTGCTGACTGTTCACATTGCCGGCGAGGACTCGCTCTACTGGTTTGTCACTGACCGACAAGAGCTATCAAAGATAATATTCGCTCAGCGTTACTCGCTCATGCTCGCTTGGCGGTCCACCAACTCGTTGTCAGTTGCTAGTTCTACTAGCTACTCGTTCACCGCCGGCGGTGAGACAACTGCCTGGATCTCCTCCTAGGATTCGACCTCATTTTTGTTATGTTCTTGGTTCTGTTAAACCATTACAATATTTGTATAGCTATTCATAGAGCGACCAATCGAAAGTCGTAAAAGTTAATGATCGAACACTATTTAATTATGTCTTATAATGGATTTCGCATTAGCTGTATATACGTATTAATAAAATCAGAAAATGGTAAATATGGATTGTTATGATAAGCAAAGTTGGTTATGAATATGATGGTCTAGACTAGACAGGGTGTCTGGTTCATTACCCAGTTTCCGGAATGAGCTCTCACCACGAGAATACTCTCTCTCCATGTGTTTGTGTGATAATAAGCAACTAACATATTTATTTTCTTTTAATTCTTACATTATATACCTACCTAAATAGTCACGCCTTCTTCCCATGGGGGTAGGCAAAAACTACAGACCGCCACGTGCTACAATCCTTTTTTTTTCTTCAGGATGGGAAATCATCAAATGACCCCTTCTGCTCTGGGTGGATCGGAAGGGAGTGTCAGACTCTTACTTACTAAAGCCACCCGTGTCCCTTCCTTAGCCCTTTATGTTCCGGGCCAGCGGTAACCCTTTCGGACAATCCCGCTGACCCGGCAGGTGCTACGATACGATCCTTACAAACTCTTTTTGCATCGTGTACGTTCATAAGTAAACTAATCGTTCGGTATCGGTTCGTTACTTAATTTTATATCTATTAGCATTTACGACGTACGGCATTTCATAAAACTCAAGCCCTTGTTTTTCGAAATGAATGAAACTACGCATAAGCAGGATACAAAGGTCTAAAAAGTTAGTAAAGAACATTTTCGAAATGTCTCGTTCAAAAAAAGATAACATGGTAATCTCTGTTTCTATGGAAAATTTAAAATCGGTCTAATTTAGCTATGACACTATTTTTCGAAAATGTTCTTAACTAACTTAGACCTTTGTATCCTGCCTATGCTAATATGCTAACGTGCTAATATCTGAATCCACCTGTCGGATTTGAAAAAATATTTTTGCATTGATTAACCCAATTCTTGAGAAAAGTTTTTAATATCACGTGAAGCCGAGCAAAAAGAAAAAAAAGTCAGAAAGAACGCAAAGCGAAGAATTAAACGCGGGAAGGTACGGAGAGCAAGCAAACGGACGAAGTCCTGTATTAGATGTTTTTTATATTTGTATGATTGGTACACTCGATATGATCAACTGTGAAAACAAAAATTATACTAGTATGTACTAGTACTACTTATGGTTTTACAGGATAAATAAATAATTTATTGAAATTGATTAGTAGGTATGTCGCAGGGTCGCAGCCAACTAGCTGGACGGCGCCGTTCAACTAGCAGCCTGAATGATATTCAGCCATTCAACCAAACTACTTGTACTTGCCTAGCCCAGACATTTAAATTGGCGATTGATTGATGGTTAATTGATTTAAAGCGCCAGTTGTTTATTGTAGTTTTAAAGTGCATATCAAGTTCGGCAGTAAAAACAGTGCAGTAAATTAAATAAAAATGAGTCATAATAAATATTTAAATGCGTAAGTAAATAAATATTTAGCATTAATCGAACTTGGAAGTGGCGCTCGCCGGCCGCTGCCGAAGCACCGCTCGCTGCGCTCGCTCGGCTCGTGCGTTTGGTCACAGTTTTAACCTTTTTTTTTTAACGTGGTGAAATGCTCATGCATTCTGCACTACCGGGAGATAGTGCAGTTATGTGAGACTCTAACAACCCACTAAAACTCCACGGTGTCCTCCTCTTTCGCTTACGGCGGGAACACGGGCACGCGTTAGCACTCATCCGTGAACGCGCCGCGGCTGTCCGTCACCGGACCCTCGTCTGGGGATTATTCCCCATCACCGGCGCACCAAAACATATAGCACGCCGTGACCACCTAAGGGACCAAACCAGTACATGGACGCCAGACGACCCCGTGTCTGGGCAGTTGGGCACCCTTTGGTCCCCCTGCGACGGGTCAGGTCATTGGCCCCGCCACCTGCCAATTTTCGGCCCCAGAAGATAGGGAGAGCTGCCAACGTTATACCAACACTCCTCCTCCCCTGCGGCCCTACCGCGTCCGCCATCAGACTGTGGCGACCCAGTCAAAGCCGCGGAAGGTAGGCAGAGCAACGCACCGCAATACCGGCACTCCTCTCCTGCCGCAGCCTCCAACCCTCAGCCGCTATGCCTCCCATACGACATCGCGGCCCACCTTAGTAGCGATGTCGCCCAAGCGGCACCGCAACCTACTTGTTGGCCGCTACGTCGTCGGCTTATCGGCAAAAGCCCTGACGAGCGGCCCTCCTCGAGTTCCTCTTCGCTTTACCGTGGGTGACCAAGCCACGGCTACTGAGCCCCCCCACCTCGACAATGCGGGAACCCACCGGGGGGGCACAGTTTTAACCTAACCCATTTGGTCGGGGTGGCCCGGCTTAGTTACTGTGACCACTTCGGCTCGCGCGTCACACACACATACACCCACCCTGACATATACACACACAAACACACGGTTGGATCACAGTTCCAACCTAACCTATGAACTGCCTAACTATTTACCTTGGCCTAAGCATCAGCCAGCCAGTTAATTAAATGTTGTATTAGACGGATTGGCTGAATTTCATTCAGGCCGCTAGTTAAAGGGCTAGGCAGTTAACTGAGGATCTGGCACAATTGCGCGAAAGACACATCCGCGAATGGACACAAAGTCTATTCGCGGAAGTGTCTTTTCGCGCAAGTGTCCCTTCGCGCAAAAGTCTGTTCACGTAAAAGTCCATTCGCAAAAATGTCTTTTCGCGCAAATGGGTTCGCGCAAATGTCTTTCGCGCAAGTGCCTTTTACCGTTAAGGGGGAAGCGCTAAGGTAGCCCGCGAAATTCAAATTTTCTTACGTTTTTTGCAATTTGCTGGTCAGCATTAAGTTGTACGTTGATTAATATATGAATCGCGGCCGTAAGAAATATGTGTTTACAGAATTATAATCATTAAAGTCATCAACACAACTCTCTAAGACCACGTAAGTCCAAAGAATGATGATTTCATGAAACAGTTATTCTTGAGACTTACGTGGTCTTAGAGAGTTGTGTTGATGACTTTAATGATTATAATTCTTTAAACACATATTTCTTACGGCCGCGATTCATATATTAATCAACGTACAACTTAATACTGACCAGCAAATTCCAAAAAACCTAAAAAAAATTGAATTTCGCGGGCTACCCTGGCGCTTTCGCCTTAACTGAACGGCTAATCAAGCCAGTTGGCGGCGACAGGTTTAATAAATTCAAAATCAAATCAAATAATAATATGCTATTAAATATACATTAAAATGCCTCTATATAATATTTATTACAACTAAATATTTACAATCGGTAGAGTACAGCCTCCTCAATTAAATGAATAACTAACATAACTTTAATATTTTTTTTACCTGTGGTACCTTCGTTAATTTATTCTATTCAACAAATTCTATTCTATTTAATCACTACATAGTATAAAACAAAGTCGCTTTATCTGTCCCTATGTCCCTTTGTCCCTTTGTATGCTTAAATCTTTGAAACTACCTACGCAACGGATTTTGATGCGGTTTTTTTTAATAGATAGAGTGATTCAAGAGGAAGGTTTATATGTATAATAATAATAATGTTTCCGTGCGAAGCCGGGGCGGGTCGCTAGTTATAAATATTATATTGTTAAAAAAATGGTTATAGATAATCCTACTAATATTATAAATGTGAAAGTTTGTAAAGATGTTTGTTACTCAATCACGCGTAAACCGTTGAACAGATTCAGATGAAATTTAGTGTAGAGATAGTTTGAGTCTCGGGAACGGGAAAGGACATAGGATAGTTTTTATCCCGATATTCCCACGAGATCGAAACTTACGCGGGTGAAACCGTGGGGCGCTGCTAGTATAAAAATAAAATGGCTTTGACAGAAACAATACAATTTGGTCAATTTGTTCAAAATGTGCGTTACAATTACAATATTAAAAGATTCATTGTTTATTTTCATTCATTCATTCATTTCAATATTACACTACCATTCAAAGAAGGCGTGTATGCCCCGCGCTCGCCGCACCGCGCCCCGCGGGCCCCGCGTCATGATAATCCGACCAAACGAACGGCGCGCGCCCGGCCCGCCACTGCCCGCCAGTCATCGAGCGGCGGTCTTGGAAGATGCTACTAGAGAGAAACAAAATATTCTAACGTTGTAAATCTGACATGCGCGTAGTTATTCCTAAATTGTGACTAAAAACAAACGAACCAATTGGATTTCAGTGATCGAACAGAGTGACAGTGCAGTGTTGACGTTAGATCGGCTGCTTGCTCGCTTATTCCGCGTTTGATTTAACAGTTTGGTGCAGTGTTTATGTTGGGTGCGCGGCGCCCGTTCCGTCCGGCGTGCTCGCGGGACGTCGCCCTCGAGGACTCCTATTAGAGGTAAGGCGCTAAGATGTTGATTATTTTAGCTTTTGTTTGTACGCGCAACACCTACGGCTAACAACAATGGACAGCTCGCGGCATAGAACGGTGAACGGTGATTTATTAGTGTACTGAAAGCCGGTTACCCCAGTACAAGGATGGGTTCAAACAAATTCGGTTACTATGCATAAAGTTAACTCTTTGACTTAAATGTGTTTGAGGAACTTCTCACTGAGTCTCTCAGAGTCCTCGGAGAGTTGAAGTGATGCTGATGATTGATAACATTAACAACTATAATAATCGAGATGTTGTAAATCTGGCAACAAATTTATTTTCCTACCTTCAAACTTCATAAATTATTGTTACATTTAGCAGATTTTTCAACTATCCAGCCAAACAAACAAGGATCACACTTTTAAGGACCAAGAAGGGTAAACTCACCAAAAACGGAATGCCCAAGGCCCAAGTAGTTTTTTTGGCCCATTTTATTGTCTTTCACGGTTATGTATTTTATTCTCTAACCACTATTTTAATGTTTTAAGGCCTACTTTGGTATTAATTAAACTTTCAGATCCAATTTTTCAATTGACTTGGTCAATTACCCAGTTATTAGGGTTCCTATAAAAAGTAGTTATGTACCAAATAAGTACCTACCAACGTAGCAAAAAAACTGCGTTACCTACACAAAAATCTATTTACTGACCTGCATCTTGCCAAGATAAACATCAAAGGTCAAGCATAAGGACTGCTAATTTGCAGAATCATTATCACGGTCGGTTGTTGTTGAGGCCAAGAAAAGTAAATAAAAACACTCTAAAAATATAACCCTCCTTCTGGCGCAGTCGGGTAATTAAAAAGAAATCCTTCAGTATTGTAATGATAACAATAATATCAGTAAAATTGGCGTATCTTACGTATGCTGCAACTGGCTCGGCACGGATGGGCCGGTAGGGAGGCGGGCACGGAGAGCGTAACCCAGTTTCACGGGTCACGCTGCTGAGCGCTCAGCTCACCCGGCGAAATGCTCATTCGCTCGACAACTCACCATTGACCCACTGATACAGGCTTATTAACACGCCTTCATAATAAATAAAAGTAATTAATAAATAAAAAACCCGACTGCGGTAAAAAAAAGCCCATTTTAAATTAAATAAAAGTTGGAAGCAGGCGGGACCCATTTGAGTTTGAAAATAAAATAAAAATGGTATGGGTCCCGCCTGCTTCCAACTTTTATTTAATTTTTTTTTAGAACGGTTTTTTTTTAATTTTTCATCAAAAGTCGACAACTATGCGGCCTAAAAAAACAGAAAAAATGTTTGAGAATGTGCAAACTGCGCTCGTTCATATGATACCCCACATGCCCTAGTAGCCCCACTTCCAATTTTTCAGACCCCCTTTCAGTCCCTTTTGCAAAAAATATACATATATTTTTATTTCTTTCTTATTTGCAAAATAGTTGGGCAAACGTTATCTAAAACTACTCCAAATTTCAAGTTGATAACATTAGTAGTTCTTGAGATATCCAGCTGTGACAGACAGACTGACAGACTGAGTCTCACCATAAGGGTTCCGTTTTACCATTTTGGTACGGAACCCTGATAAAACAGCGTTTACGACATTTTTCTTGTAGAAAAATCTTATTAGATATTTTTATTCAGTGTATTAACATCAGCAATAACTCATGTTCGTTATTTTTGCAGGCGTAAAGCTTGTTTAATTTACCCGGTTTCTAGGATGTGCAGAAATAATTTATGTAAGTATCATACATATATGTATATTATAAAATTAAAAGCGAATTTTGAAACACTAACGAGATCAGGGGAGTAAATACTTTAAAGTGAACTAAACCAAGTAGGTACAACTGTACCTATTTATGTTGATGTTAATCTCATTATGAAATCCTAGATGATCTCCTAGTTTCATGCATAATTGCAGAAGAGTATAGATTTCAGACATTGCTGGATTAATTTGGAATGCAGAGCTTAGAACAGTTGAATGTTTGGAATCACTTTGCTGCACTTGTGCTGAAATCACAGAAATCTAGAGTAACATTGATGACAAAGCATTTATTGTGTTATGCCCAGACGTGCCTCAATATGCCATGGCTACAATATTAAGAGCTCTTAACATTTTATTTAATATCTTCAATTTCCGTAATGCAACATCAGGCTGGACGTTAAGAGATTAAATAGTTACCCGCGATAGAATGGGAACAATAAAACACGAATGGTGAAGTCATTGGCCACGATGCCTACATGATGTAAGTGTCATCGTCCATTTCTGACCAGTTGCTGGTAGGACTCGGAAGATAACCGGTTTTGTCATGCCGAGTCGTCTCTAATTTACACTCAAATATGAAAAATCGTTTATATTCGACGAACGTTTTTTGAGTTGTTCACAGAATATGGTAAAACTTTTGTAATAAATAAACACGAAGGTATGAATTGTTGTAGGGACTAAAATACTAGCTTTCTTTTCAGGTTAATATGGTAAAAAACCGACCAAGGACCGACTTAGGGTTAATTTTTTAGTAACCAAAAAGTTGTATTCATTTTTAGGCGACAGGACAACCGGTGGTTTTACCTCAAATTAAAAAAAAAATGAGCCAGTCCGGAAGCCTATGCAAGCAATAAAGCATACCTACAGTTATGTAGACATATCTTAGTTTACTTAGAAAACAATACCTTGGAGGATTACCTACCTAAGTAGTGAGTGTATATTATGAAGTAAAAGAAGAGCATAATCACAGTATAAGGTTTCACTGAAGCATTAGAAGTCGCTCGTGCGAAACATCAACACCTGTTCAAAAACAAAACCAAATTGAATGATTCATTGAATCGAATGTCAATGCTGTTGCTAGAAACAGACGCAGATGTAAAAACAGCTACAAATCATTAGATTTGTGGCTAGATTGGGTTGGTTGTTACTTTTAGTACAAGCTCACGATCATTGATAGCGCCGGGCACTAGAATCAGCGGGGCTTTAGTAGTATGGCAATTATAGCATTAGCAATGGTTTCCATTTTGGCAGTTCAGCAATACTCATTGCGTTTTAACGTTGTTGAGCAGACAAATTTTTCGTATATATGAAGCAATGGATTACCAATAATATCCTTCAAAATCATTAATTCAGATTGTTAGTGTTACGCAATTATGGTCTTCACATAACTCAAATTGATATTAGGAACCCGTAAATAGAGCAGTATATTTACCACCTGTGTGCGTAGCGCGAAACGATCCAGTAGGCAATGGTCGCTAATTTGTTCGTAGAACTGAAATCGCAGCTACGCGCCTATCATATTGATTCGATATGACATAGCGTCGTTCAAGTTCTAACATTACGTAAGTCAAAAATAGCAATTTTACAGGAGAGTGAAAAAACTGCATCATTTTACATAGATGGTGGATCCCGTGTTACTTTTTACTTCGTTTTAAGTCTTCCCGTAGATAGGCGCGACACGACGCGGTGCGAGTGTGCGACGCGATTCTGGTAGAACATTATTATTTTCAAGAAGATTTCATAGAAATTGTTCTGCTAGAGTCGTGTCGCTCCTGTCTGCGGGAGCCTTTTTGAGTTTCTATTAAATATAATAATATCGTTTATTTATAAAAATGGTGCAGTTTACAGTAACATGACTTAAAAATTATAGTGGACACAGTCGCTCATTTGCCTGAACTAGGTAGAACCTGTGTTTCAGGCTAGAAAAAATGCTAACAATTTTAAAATATAAAAATAAAAACTGATAAGACTAATTAAAACTAATATTAACTTAAAAGACTAACATGTTTTATTTACAGACAACGAGTAAATCCTCTGTCTTACTGTATGATATGCTAAGTAAAAATTGCCGAATACTATTTTTAGAGTCGTAATTATTTAATTTATAGATACTTAATTTCCTATTTAATTTATTGTACAGAAATGGGCCTAAAAAGTATAGAATCTGTTTACAAAGACATACTTAGAGGGTGCATTTGACTCACATACAATATCATTCCGTCTCTTATTAGTACTTTCAATGTTATAGGAGAGCATGGTGTGCTGTTTTAATACCAAGTGCGTTATGAAAAGCTGGCGAACAGTCAGCACGTTACAGGATTTGTAAAGCAGATCTGTAGGATAGAGAAAGGGATGGAAGTTTGCTACTTTTAAAATTGCTCTCTGTGCTCTTTCAAGAGGCAGTAAGTAAGTTTTTGGTGCTCCACCCCATGAAGTGATACAATACTGTATTACAGATTGACCTAGGGCCAAGTAAACTTGTGACACTAGTTTTTTATCTGCAATTGCTCGCAATTTTTTAAAAACAAAAATTAACTTGCGCACTCTTGTAACCAAACTGTCAATATGTGGTCTAAATGAGAGCGACTCGTCTATTATAACCCCGAGATATTTTATGTTACATGTTTTGAGGATAAAAGGACACTTACATATGCTGACTGAGCGGAGTCCGCAGTGATGGGCGTACAGATGAGAGTTAGTAATATTAAAATGGGGTTTGCGGATGGAGAAGTGAATATATTTTGTCTTGTCGGCATTTAATGTTAGCAAGTTGCTTTGGAAGTTTGGAAGTTGCTTGTTTCTGACAGACCGAAACAACGAGTCTTCCGAAGTTCTGACTCTAGCAAATGGCATCAAAATGTCAAAACGGCCAAAAAATTATTTAAGTACGTGGTTTTAGAACGATAGGTAGGAAATTTATAAATATTTAAATATCTCGCTTCAAGCTGTGAAAGCAATATTCCGTGAAATTGTGCTGCAACATGATAGATATTTGATAGCATGTCGCCCACCCAATAACCTGTGTAAAAACTCAATCAGTATCAGTTAGTGGAGTGCTGGCTTGAACCCGGTTTATTGCTTCGCTGGCTGGCTGCATCCGGCTCGTAAAATTTTAAATGTTTGCCTTTGGTTCCACAACAGCCCTATATTAGACCTTACACAGTGGTTCGTAATATTTTTGATGGCACTTTAAGTACCAATGTTCTGGTTTGCTTTCTCGGCACTGTTTCTGTTTCTAACCAGGCAGTAAGAAGCAAATTTTAAGAAATTGTCAATTTTACATCGCGGCAACAAAAAAGGTCCAAAACAACGATGATAAATGGTTGTTAGTTGAATCGAATGACCACCAAAATATGAGTAATTTTACAAATTGAATTACATTAAAGAATAAATGCACAGACAAGGGCTGATTTTACCAAAGTCCAGATATCTTTTATTCGTGGAATAAAATTGACGTCTGACAGTTCTAGTATGGAAAAACTGTCAAAAATTCAAAATTTATTCTCAAGATAAGACTTATTCTAGGTATAAAAGTTTGGAATTTGTCCATAATAGAATAATTTTTAGGTATTTCTTTAGTTGATTAAATTCCCTTTATTAACATTACATAAAATATGATAGTTGACGCTCAACATTTTTAACAGACTTCTAAAAATGAGGAGGTTCTCAATTATGATGTTTTTAATTTTTTTTTTATGTTTGTTCGGGCATAACTCCGACGTAAATAGACGGATTTGCGATTTTTTTTTTGTTCAAAAGAGCGTTATTCCGAAATGGTCCCATTTAAATTTCGTAAAGATCTGATGTTGAGTTTCGGAGACAGACAACTCTTCAATAAATGCCAGCAAATGAACCGCGATTGCTGCTATAGCATTATGCATTGTTTACGCAATCACACAACATAACATCACGCCTGTACCCTTTAAAGGGGTAGGCAGATGTGTTCAATAGCTTTCTGTCACTGATATTCACATAGCAAGTAGTGGTATGAATATGAATTTGTTTGGTGTAGGTAGGTACAACTAAAGGGCCTGATCGACGAGCGAGTAAAACCGACGGTTTTATGGCTCGTCGGTAAAGCTCGCCGGTGTATCATGGCAATACCGCGGTTTTGTGAGTTGACGAGGCTGGCTCGCGGCTCGTCATGTTTGCTTCATTTTTTACTCGGCTCGTCGTGTAAAACCTTGCGTCGACAATAATTCGTCGTACAATTCTTCAGACATTCTCAGATAATTTCTGTAATCGAATGGTTCTGCCGACAACTTTCTAATTAAATGATAGTGATAACGCTTGCCTTCTCTGAATCCATCTTTTGACCCAAACCCGCGGGCGTCGCTTTTTTTTTTTCATGAAATCATGGTATACTATAATACCAAGATAGCACAAAGCTTCTTCGAATTTCGAACAAGACATGTTTACCACACTTGTATTCAGATACAACTGTCTTACTCGCAGGTCGGTCAGCACCGACGAGCCGCGAGTAAAACCTACGTTCTTTAAAACCGCGGTACAGGCTCGTACGTCGATCACCCACTTAAGAAGAAGTGATAAATAATAAAAACTTTTTCACAAAAAAAAAAACAACCGACTTCCAAAAAAAACACTACAAAGTGAAAAATAACTAGTCGGTGTCAAAAAACGAAAATACAGAACCAACGACACTGACTCCCGAAATTAAAGTTATTTTTCACTTTGTAGTGCTATTTTTGGAAGTCGGTTTTTTTTTTGTGAAAAAGTTTTTATTTGAGCTCTGTTTTACGATTGTTTTATCATGATACTATTAATTTATTTTTGTACCAATGCGCCTAACTGTGCGACCAAAAAAAGCGTTTTACGGTGTCTACTTTTGGGCAGAGCCTTAAATAAATATTGCAAAATCAATGCAAACTCTGGCTTTATTATGAAAATAATAACAATTTAAAAGTAATATTCCCCTTGATTACGTAATTAAGTCAACTTGCGTAAACATCGAGCAAGTATTTTCGACAAGTTAATATTTTTGGTAAAAACTTTTTATTGCCTACCCAAATTCATCGAGTACAATAAATTAACGACTTTATAATACAAAGTGATATATATGAATATGAAAATGAATGATCAAATTGTACATATAAAGTTTATATGTACAATTTGATCATTCATTTTGCATAGCGACAGCGTAGCCCGTGAAATTCTTAAGTTTTTTTGCAATTTGCAGGTCAGTATCAGTGTCAGGTTGTATGTGTGTTGAACAAAATATTATTCGCGACCGTAACATGTACTTATGTATTTACAGAACTATAATAATTAAAATCATCAAATAATGATTGATATTTCATGAAATAGTCGGGCTGCAATCTGCCCGTAACATAGCTAACTTCACGTGTAACAAAATAATCGCGGAGCCATGTCAATTTCATTTCAATGTTGACAATAATGTTTTCAAGAGTACCGAACCACGTGACTGTAAAATAAAACATCGGAATCGTACTGGCATTTCATTGGAATTAAAATTAGTTGGTCAGTAAGCATCTTGAGCGCATCTTCCCTTAACCAATTGTTTTTATAAATAACTGTATTATACAGCGTGTTTGCAAAGAAAGTAAAAGATCATGTATGAAACCTTTCGAGTTCAATCGTGTGAGCAAACTTTAAATAACTTTAAGTAAGACCGCACATAAAGCACAAAGGAAAACAAAATTGTTAAACATTTATGTTTGACATACAAGCTCAAGACGACCTCCAGCACTCGATTGCCTTGAAACTTAACATTTTGTTAACACAATTGCATGGTTTCGTTATAAACTATACCCATAGTTGTTTTTATCCGTTTCCTGAGTCCGTGTTCTATGACATAATAGCTCACAATCGAATATTCAAACACATAACTAAACGAAAGAACGAATAAAAAAATCGGACTCGCACACTAACCGTACCAGTACCTATACCATAAGGCATAAAACGTCGACAAAGACACATTTCTTGTATCCCCCTTTAAGGGGAAGCGCTAAGGTAGCCCGCGAAATTCAAATTTTCATACCTTTTATGCAATTTGCTGGTCAGTACGTTGATTATAATATGATTCGCGACCAATCATTATAATCAGTAATACAACTTGTTAAGTTTGTATAATCCTAAAATGTCAAGATTTCATGAAATAGTCATTCAGTAGGATTACTTGGTCTTAGAGAGTTGTGTTGATGACTTTGGACCAGGAAATTGCAGAAAACATTAAAAAAAAAATGAATTTCGCGGGCTACTCTGGCGCTTTCGCCTTAATTTTAAACTTTATTTTATATTTACTATTTGTTGTTATAGCGGCAATCGAAATACACAATAGAATCAGTAGAACATTTCAACTGTGTACCTATTACGGTTCATGAGATATAGCCGGCTGACAGACTGACGGACGGATGTACGAAAGGACAGCGGAGGCTTAATAATAGGATCCACCCACCCTTGTTGGCATTCTTTGGGTAGAACCTTAATTTAAATCTCGTCACTGATTTGATAAGTATTTTCTATCAAAAGCTTTGCTTTGATCAGTAACTTAGCGATGTCCATGACATTAAGTTCTGTAAAAAAAATCCTTTTAGAACTTTTTTATTTCTAATTCAGCAACATCAAACCATCTAAGATCTCAAGCAATTCGTTCACGTAGGAATTTCTTTGTGGAAAGAAGCTAAAGTAGAAGGATTTAGCTTTTAGAGATTATACTTTTTCCGTCATAAGAAAGTCAAGTCGTGTAAATGTCACATAAACAACCCTTATGTACAATATGGATTATGTTGGTTACTTTCTACTGACATTCAGTCCCGAAAACACTTTTTCCAAATCAACTTCGCTTGATTCTTTTCCATGGTATAGGTAACCGGAGTTTGGGAATCCGTAACTGCTGTTTATGATGGCGTCAGCTTGTATTGTTATGGTCATTGGATACGGGAACTGTAAATTGGAACCCACTAACCCAATTTGGGCTCGGGTTTTGTTCAATTGTGAACAATAAAAACTCGAAGAATTGTGTGCTTGCCCTATGTAACGTTTTTTGAATTTTTTTGCAGTTATGTGTGGTGTATTTGTAATCTTTGAGTCACATTAAGAGTATAAAATACATTGTATTTACCTGCTAATATGGTAATTTGTAGTCATGATTGTTAAGTCAGGTCTAATAACTTTTTAAGCGCTTCAATTTGCGTGTCAGTAAGTACGGGAGTTTTCCTTGTTTTTTTCTTAGTTTAACACAAACACGGTAAGCCTCTACATCTCCCGTAACAAATTGTTTTGTAATAAGCTTAGATCTATATTAAAATATTCATTCTATGCAGCAAGTTTATGGCTGATCTCGGCAAAGTTGGAGAAGCTGTCGCAACAGTTTAGAAAGTTTCTCTCGTAAGGATATACGAACAGTTGGGGAGCTACATAAATATTTCAGTTATTCGTGGCATAATTTATGGCGTCAATATTAAGGATACCGTTGATTCTATTTTGTATTTAATCTTGCGATACCTGACCTGGCATTTTTCAGGCTATACGAGTATATCCCATTTTGTTTTATTACGGCATTTTATGCCTTCGTAGAGCTTTCATCTATGAGGTTTCTATTATACATAATTACTAACTACCGCCCGCGGCTTAGCCCGCGAGTTATGTCGATAAAAAACTATACTATGTCCTTCCCCGGGATGCAATCTGTCTCTCTGCCAAATTTTATCATGTAACAGTATGGATTAATTTATTGTAAGAAATCTCTCTCTAGTATAATATCAATGGCGACACGTCTGGAAAGCTATTCTCAGAAATATTTATCGGAAATCCTATCATAAGTATTCGACACTTATTAAATTGGAAATTAATAGATTCCGGAAACCGCGCTAATTGTCAGCAGAAAGCTCTTCCGCTGATTTGTAGTATCGCTTAACGAGCTGCTGATAAAATTAATGGTGTGATAATGAATTAAAAGTAAGGTTCACCTCGATCGAATTGTCAATACTGTACCCTTGATCCGTATCGATATTGTAATGTAATTGCCGATATCACAATAATACTTTTAATTTAAATTCCGTCAACAACTTGATAATAAGGGCAGACAGTCTAAAATTACATTACTTGGCAAACTTATTTTTATTTAACAGAAGTTAACCGACTTACAGGGCTGGCTTCATAAGAAAAGCGTTTATCGGCCTGAAATATATTACATTTTCCACGACGAAGATGCTTTACAAAAAAGTAATTTCGTGTCAAGAGCGTTTACGACGTACGGCATTTCATTCAAACTTTCAAGCCCTTGTTTTTCGAAATGAATGAACCGATTTTAATGAAACTTCATATGCATAATCAGGATACAAAGGCCTAAAAAGTTAGTAAAAAACATTTTCGAAATGTCTTATTTAAAAAAGGATAACTGGAAATCTCTGTTTCTATGGAAAATTTTAAATCGGTTTAATTTGGCTGTAACACTATTTTTCGAAAATGTTCATAACTAACTTTTTAGACCTTTGTGTCCTGCTTATGCGTATGAAGTTTCATTAAAATCAGTTCATTCATTTTGAAAAACAGAAAGTTTGTTAGAAATTCCGTACGACGTAAACGCTCTTAATGAAAGTGGAAGTTTATTTCTCATTACAAGTTATTGTGTATGTAAGTCTTGTGCTGAGTGAACGTGATTGTGAGAAATGACTCATTTTGAGAGGAAATTAAACTGATCAGAATACAGATGAAACTAAACGTAGTAACGGTAAAAGAAACAGGTTTGCTAGAGTAGAGAAAGACACGATGATTGGATTGCATGAAAGATTAGGTGTCTAAAAAGGGGGTGAATCTGAATGCTGAAATGACGCCTGATAAAGATGTATGGAAGAAGATGACATGCAGCGTCGTTCCCAAATAAATTAGGATAAGGGCAAGAGGATCTGTAATAGGTATACACAAATTTGACAGAGTAACAGAGTACCGAGTATTGCTCGGTATTATGTTTACCGAACCGAATACTCTGCTGACTCGATTTAGCTGACGCAGGTATTGGGAACGTACGAAACGCTTCAAATATTATAGAAAAAGTTGTGCAACTACGAGCAATTATAGCATCTACATCGCCGCAACAGCGCGAAGTTCCGAAAAGTGTCATTGCTATAGAGTTAGACCACTGATATCGAAATACATATATCTAAGATTACGACGAGATACTGATTATTTAATTAAATATGTTCGTTTTTGTCACGTGATTTTTCTAACAATTAAGTACTAATCTACAAAGAGGTCAGGGTTATAATATATGTTTATGAGTTCTTGTTCCCAAATGGCCGAGTACCAAGTAATAAACAAGTACTCGTAACGCATCTCTAAATACATTATAAATTATATTGTACTAGCGACCCGCCCCGGCTTCGCACGGGTGCAATGCTGATACTAAATACACTACAGAAAAAACTGTGAACGTTGTATATAAAAACATAGCGGCCCGCTCCGGCTTCGCACGGGTATAAAATATACACACGCTCTTGCCGCACCGGGCGGCCGGCCGGTACCGCCGCAAACGCTACGTCCCGCAATTTTTAAATCTGTAATATCTTTGAAAATATTCACTTAAATCATACGGTGTAAAGGGCCATATAGATCTATATTAAATGAACAATGTATTCAAGGTATTTAATTGGTTAAGGATTAATGCTGTATTGGTTAAAATCGCTTCGAATATTAGCCATTATTTGTCGTAAAAAGTAAATGACAAAAAAAAGTTATTGTGGGTTATCCATAAGAGATAGACATATACCATCACGGACTTTTCTGTAGACCTTTTCAATGTGTACAATACTTAGTACATTATTTTGATAAAACTCGTAGGGTTCAGCCTGCGTTTGCAATGTAAGCGGAAAAAATGTAATTATTTACGACATCACATTAGAAACCTCAAAAATAACAGTACTTCTCCACTATTTAATGGATGTTATTATACATATAAACCTTCCTCTTGAATCACTCTATCTATTAAAAAAAACCGCATCAAAATCCGTTGCGTAGTTTCAAAGATTTAAGCGTACAAAGGGACATAGGGACAGAGAAAGCGACTTTGTTTTATACTATGTAGTGATGAATTTTCTTTCTAAAGTAACGAGTTCGCCTTATCACTAGGTGCAAGTGCTGCAGCTGCAACATTGTGCGATACAGCACGTTGACGATAGGAATTCCCTCGACTATCGAGTAGACTTCGGTAATCCTTTGACACGTTTTATAGCAGATCTAAAAATATAGAGATCTAACCACACATGACACTCGCTACAAGTTGCACTTTATTTTTATAACATAGAACCACTCCTATTGTGACTGCAGAAACTCGTTGTTACCGATATTTTCTTCATGGTATTGGTAAACCCAATAAATTCAGATATTGGTAAACCGGACCTGGGTTTACCAATATCTGAATTTATTGTTTTCTAGACCGGCTATAAATAACATAAATTAAAACCCTGACATATATACAGTATGTTAACTAACAGAGGGCGTTCCCGTTAACCCGCAATAGTATAGCATCCATACATGCTAAAAAAAATATTACCATTCGAAAATAAAATGTTTTTATTTTTTTTTATATTAAAATATTCACTAAAAATCGTAAATTGATACGTTAAAGAAACACTCTGTACACGCTTACTTGAAGGACAGCAATGTCGGAATTTATTTAATTAAATAAATTAGAATTAATTAAATAAATAGAGTATCAATTTACGATTTTTAGTGAATATTTTAATATTAAAAAAAAATAAAAACATTTTATTTTCGAATGGTAATATTTTTTTTAGCATGTATGGATGCTATACTATTGCGGGTTAACGGGAACGCCCTCTGTTAGTTAACATACTGTATTTTCATCCCCTGACACATATATTTTCATCAAGGTTTTGATTAAACCCTTTGATGTTACTTATTAATATTATTTTTTGAAAATGTGAACAAAAAAAGCGAGAGCCTTTGATTATAATTATTAAATAATCAAATCGTGGTCGCAGTGAAACCATTAAAAAGGTTTATAGTTTACAATTTAATGACTAAACCGAATTTACGCAGATAACTCTCATGCGGTTTAAGGCCTGTATTAATGCCGATAACCTTGAGCATTTGGGCGGAGCTAACGACCCCTTCTCCGCGCCACTCCGCTACCCGCATGCAACAGAAAATGTGCGGTTGTGTGCGCCGCCACCACGGTTTGCCTCGCCTAGTCTCGTCACAGAGTATCGAAATCACAGAAGGTCAAGTCATCGTGAAAGTTAAATAATTATGTGTACCACATATACAGGGTGTCCCAGAACTCAACGTCAAGCCGAAACGGGGTGACAGGATTGATCATAACCATCACGAGAAAAATATAAAAAAAAATCTATCCCATGCAGTTTGAAAATTATGGGCATTTTAAGAAAAACCTAGAAATTTGATCAAACTGTACCATTTTTCGGTTATTGTGTTTATTCTTTTTTATTTTTGTTCAATTAAACTTTGGAAACGTAATCCTAAATAACATTTCTAGAGTCCCAATAAAAAATAATGACACGATTGCCTCAAGTTTCCGAGAATTGAGACTATTCGTTAAACTACGAATTTAAAATTTTCAAGATTCGTCGACTTTGATTGGCCCTCCTTAAAAAGTGAAAAAAAGTTAGTAAAATAATGAAAAATCTTGATCTAGTTTAATTTAGGTTTGTTGGAATAAAAGTCAGATAGAGAAATAACGTTTTTTATTACAATAAATAAGCCCATTGAGAACGTAGCCGACCTGCGTGAACGCATTTCTCAAGCAGCTGAGGAGATCAACTCTTGAAGATATGCCCGACTAATAAGTAGATCTTTTTTAAGAAGATGTAGGGCTTGTATTGAGGCTGATGGTAAACAATTTGAACATTTATTGTAATAAAAATGTTATTTCTCTATCTGACTTTTATTCCAACAAACCTAAATTAAACTAGATCAAGATTTTTCATTATTTTACTAACTTTTTTTTCACTTTTTTCACTTTAATAAAAGTGGCGTCACTATCTGTCTCGCTCACTCATGGCAAACATACCCACTATCCATCTCTCTCATCATTTTGCCTTAAAATTAAGAACCTACCTAGAGCTTGTGCGAATCAAAAACATTTTAACTGAGATAGCAAAAATCGGGTTACTTGAGGTTTTAATTTTTTTACTCTTTTTTATTGTATGGAACTAACAAGTATTGTACCATTTTAGAATTCTGATTAAATGCGCCAACTTTTAATGCCACTTGCCAAGGAACTCTAGTACATTTTTTTTAAAGGAGGGCCTATCAAACTCGACGAATCTTGAAAATTTTAAATTCGTAGTTTAACGAATAGTCTCAATTCTCGGAAACTTGAGGCAATTGTGTCATTATTTTTTATTGGGATTCTAGAAATATTATTTAGGATTACGTTTCCAAAGTTCAAATGAACAAAAATAAAAAAGAATAACCACAATAACCGAAAAATGTTACAGTTTGATCAAAATTCTAGGTTTTTCTTAAAATGCCCATTATTTTTCAAACTGCATGGGATAGATTTTTTTTCAGATTTTTCTCGTGATGGTTATGATCAATCCTGTCACCCCGTTTCGGCTTGACGTTGAGTTCTGGGACACCCTGTATACTATTGAACTATGTACTACTTTTTACTATTGTATGACATTATTATTTTTAATTCCTTATTTTGTTGACTGATCTGTATTTACGATAATTTTATTTTCAATGACATTGTACAGACGCCAGCACATCAAGTTACTACAATCTGTCAGATTTCTTTAATAGATTTTCAACTTTATCACTAAAGCATAAGGTTCAAAGTTGATTGCGAAAATTTGACAGTTTCGGGTAGGTTGATGTGCTTGGCGTCCGTACTTTATTGAATAGTGAAATTAACAGTTAACATTCTTGTTTTATATTTGCACACCTGGTTATTAACAGTGTACCATTTGACCTTTTTTAACATCCACTGAACCTGTTTTATGCAAATAAATGATTTGATTTTTTTATTTGAAACTAATTACCCCGGTAATCAATAAATTGACAAATTATTAGCAAGTACGTAACCTATTATCATAATTAAACCTACTTTAGGAGCATTTTCAGTTTTGTGTCACAATATGTCACAAATAATCGCAACGCATCAGAATAAATAGACTTTACTTAGGCACCGAAAAGTAAAATTTATAATATTGGCTGAATCATTTCGTGGACGTGGACCTTCTGTGATCATTCACTACTAGTACTTACGACTTTCGTTTGAATGAGGTAGGTATTTTATAAACAGTACCTATGTACACAGAGTAATGGACAGCGCATAAGTTTCATAAAACCCCGCTTGGGTAGGGTACACTTTTTGTTTTTGCAGTAATATTTTACGATTTTATTTCGTAGTGCGGAGTTCTCGCAACGCGACATACGTCCACCTAGCAACACGATGCGCCCCGCACTAAATTTATGGACGAGTGCGGGGGTGATGTAGACGCAGTCCTTTATCAGAGGCCTTTTTAATTTATTATCATAAAAATAATACATATTTTAAAAAAGTAACAAAACCAGATTATTCTCCTTTGTATTGCAAAGATGTAGATATATTTTTTTACACTCTTTTGATAAAAAATGAAGGAGTAAAACGGTTTCATCTCAATGATTTGGAGGTGATTTGGTGATTTTTTTTTAAATTATGTGATACCTGTAGAAAAATTATGGCTAAACCAAATTACGTATTATATCATGAAGATTACTAAGGATTTTTTTCAGATGTAATTTCTCTGTAAATGCCGACAAAAACTGGCTTCATCTGCATGCTTTTTTCAAGCGTTTTTCGAGAGAGCAGCCTTAAGCAAGACAAATAGAGAGATTCGCTTGTACCACAGAATAAATAGTACTTTTACATGGACCATAGATTACAAGATAATTACTATCTGCTCCGTTTCGAATGAGTCTTTATTGTTTAAAGTAGATAATGGATCTCCAATTGATTAACTTTTTCTTTTCTAAGCACGGTATTTGTATGTACCGTTTCAATGCTGTTGAACGTCTGGGATCGGTCTCATAGCTAGACAATGGTCTATAATTAGGTACCTATGCATTACGATAGCTAAATTAGGGTGATACGGATGATTATCATATTATCATAAATATAAAAAATTGATTAGTTTTACATCTGTTAGACATCATTAGTATATAAATTTGAAATCGCCAACACGTCTCTGTATGAGAAGAGGAAGGGGCTTTTACCCTGCACTGGGACAGTAATAGGCTGATATGTCTTTGTAATTTTATTCAATTGCTACAGAAACGTTATTATTGGAATTTTATATTGCTATATCCATTGCTTGATCTTTCAAATCACTTCCCATAAAAGATCGTGTTTCGTCTCGCTGTAACATTGTATACAAGATAATATATGTGTATATGTAAGAATGAACAATGACAAAGAGATATACAGTGGATTTCGGGTATAACGACGATGAAGGGACCACTCTATTTTCGTCGTTATATCGGGAAGTCGTTACAGGCAAAGGTAAAGAGATACAGACATGTGGAATGGGAAACTTTGTATTCTTTGCACAAATCAGCATTGTTTTCACCGTTTTTCAATTTTGAAATGATTTCCGCCTTTTCTTTAACAGTGAATGTGCGTCTAGCAGCTATATATACTTATTCAAAAGTTTACTAAACCCAGTTGCTACTTAGAATATCGCTTTGTAACTGAACCATAAATTTAATTCCGAAACTTACACGCTTCCCTACCTACTTAGCTGATATCTATAAACAAAAGGTAAAGGTCTCCACACTTGCTGACCATCTGTGTGGATGTAAACAAAAGATAAGAAATGTTTGTGAAAGAAAGAAATCTACAATGTCTTTGGCGGCCGATTCCGGTCGCAATATCTGCATGGGATTTCTAGGAATTTGTTACAAATGATTCATTAAGGCCAGGATCTTCGAGCGTAGTAGGCATTTAGCGTTACCTCCGTCCTCGCGTGGCAAATGCCGCGAAAGCGCAGTTCGAATGAACTCGCTGACCCCTGTCACGGTTATTTTTATAAGTAATAGATAGTATTGTGAATCGGCCCTATTCTTGAAATATAGGGCTGCTCGTGTACAGTATTTTAATTTCATCATCCTACTTTAGTTTCTTTCTAGTTTTGTGATTTTAAATATTATATTTTTAACCGACTTCAAAAAAAGCGGAGGTTGTCAATTCGGATATTTCAATTTTTTTTTTATGTATGTTAATAATTCCATCGTAAATAGACAGATTTGCAATTTTTTTTTTGAAGTGAAAACTTCTTTAGCATCGTTGTGATTTGAAAATTTTATGAAACGAAAAAGCAACAGTAAAAAGAGACATGAGATTTAACGTGGGAGAAAATGAGATAGGAAGCATTATACAGTGTTTTTGTTTTTTATTATTACAAATGACATCACATTTAATCCTATGCTACTAATTTGTGGTGATGATGATGATGAGGATGATGGTGATGGCGTTGGAGATGGTGATGGCGATGGTGATGGTGATGGCGATGATGATGATGGCGATGATGATGATGGCGATGGTGATGGCGATGGTGGTGGTGATGGTGATGGCGATGGTGATGGCGATGATGATGATGGTGATGCGATGGTGATGGCGATGGTGATGGTGATGGCGATGGTGATGTTGATGATGGTGATGGCGATGGCGATGGTGATGGCAATGGTGGTGGCGATGGTGATGGCGATGATGATGATGCGATGTTGATGGTGATGGCGATGGTGATGGCGATGATGATGGCGATGTTGATGATGGTGATGGCGATGGTGATGGCGATGGCGATGGCGATGGTGATGGCGATGGTGATGGCGATGGCGATGGTGATGGCGATGGTGATGGTGATGGTGATGGCGATGGTGATGGTGATGGTGAAGGATGGATGGATGGATGGATGGATGGATGGATGGATGGATGGATGGATGGATGGATGTTCTTTAGCATCGTTGTGATTTGAAAGTTTATGAAACGAAAAAGCGACAGTAAAAAGAGACATGAATTCATAAGATGTAACGTGGGAGAAAATGAGATAGGAAGCATTATACAGTGTTTTTGAAGGTTTCATTTCTACCACGTGTGAATTGCACACATGCTGTTTTTTTTATTTTTGTAAAGATCTGATGATGACTTTCAGAGACAAACAACGGAACTCTTCAATAAATGCCAGCAAATCAACCGCGATTGCTGCTATAGCATATGTAATCGCAATCACACAACATAACATCACGCCTGTACCCTTCAAAGGGTAAAGCAGATGTGTTCAATAGCTTTGTTACTGATATTCACATAGCAAGTAGTGACATATGAATTTGTTTGGGGTAGGTAAGTACAACTAAAAAGTGAAAAATAAAAAATTTTTACAAAAAAAAAACCGACTTCCAAAAAAAAAAAAACACTTCAAAGTGAAAAATAACTTTAGTTTCAAAAGTCGGTGTCAATAAATGAAAATACATTCTTCACGTTGTAGTGTTTTTTTTTTTGAGTTGGTTGTTTTTTTTGTAAAACACTTTTTTTGGTTGCTTGAATTCGTCAATAAGTTTTCTTAATTAAATCTACTAATCAAAAACACCACAATACGTATTTTTATTGAACTCTTCCTATTTCATTCACAACGAATTTCATATTTTTAAATAAAAAAACAGCACGTGTGCAATTCACACGTGGTAGAAGTGAAACCTTCAAAAACACTGTATAATGCTTCCTATCTCATTTTCTCCCACGTTAAATCTTATGAATTTACATGTCTCTTTTTACTGTCGCTTTTTCGTTTCATAAACTTTCAAATCACAACGATGCTAAAGAACATCCATCCATCCATCCATCCATCCATCACCATCACCATCGCCGTCGCCATCGCTATCACCATCGCCATCACCATCGCCATCACCATCTCCATCACCATCGCCATCACCATCACCATCGCCATAACCATCGCCATCGCCATCACCATCGCCATCACCATCATCATCATCGCCATCGCCATCACCATCGCAATCACCATCGCCATAACCATCGCCATCGCCATCACATCATCATCATCGCCATCACCATCGCTATCACCATCACCATCGCCACCACCATCGCCATCACCATCACCATCGCCATCACCATCGCCATCACCATCGCCATCACCATCGCCATCATCATCACCATCACCATCACCATCGCCATCACCATCGTCATCGCCATCGCCAACACCATCACCATCATCATCACAAATTAGTAGCATAGGATTAAATGTGATGTCATTTATAATAATAAAAAACAAAAACACTGTATAATGCTTCCTATCTCATTTTCTCCCACGTTAAATCTTATGTCTCTTTTTACTGTAGCTTTTTCTACTGTAGCTTTTTCGTTTCATAAAATTTTCAAATCACAATAATGCTAAAGAAGTTTTCACTTCGAAAAAATATAATATTTTACCTATACAATCACAAAACTAGAAACACAAACTCAAATTTTGCAATAGAATATAAACCTTATTCCGTTGTAGTAAAGTTGAAAATCTATTACAGATATTACGATAATTGTAAATTTATGGTACCGACCTGCTACTGCTAGTACTGTGACGAAAGCAAGAGAACCTATACAACTACAATATTATTCTGTCGCGTCGTCTTATAAATACGTAGAAAAATAATAATCAAAATTACCTTATTTTTTTTTAAGCTTTGCAGTTAAATGCTGAACGTTTTTTTTTCTTTCTTCTGTTTTTATTCCCCATAATTTAATCTTAATTATCACTATATTACAACTATATTATAACAAACTAATATTTAGTTTAATTATTAATACTAGAACCTAAACAATATTTACAGACTTAATTTTGAAACTAATACACAAACACGGAAATTAACTAACAATATTATAACGTATATTTCGATCGATTAGCGGGAACGCGGCGAGCCAGCAAAAGCGACACAGGTCCTACCTCGGTAACGCCCGGCGGGCTACTGAAGTGAAGCGCGCAGGCCGCCTTTTTAGATTATATCTTGTTAAGACAATAAAAATCAGTTTTGAGAAAAATTAACCGTAGAATGTTCTACTATACATCATTGCCTATTTTTTCATATATTTTTTGCGAGTAAAAGTTAAGTCTACTTCAAATGCGACTTGAAAAACGATTAAAAACTTCGCTGTTTTCGATTTGTTTGCGATTTTTTATGATCGAGTGAAGTTGTAAATATCGTGTTTTGAACCATAGAATAATCAAGAATGTTAGTTAAACTATGCCATATATTTTTTTCAGATTAAAACAAAGAATATTTGATTGTTTAATGTTGAATCAAAAATAGGTCGATTCCGAGATTTCCGAGAGTCCTGGCCTTAAAAACAGTCGCTACACCCGAACTCGGCGTTACATCCAAAGTCGCTATAGCCACATGAATTTTGTACTAAAGTATACTTTAAATTCAAGGGACTTAGATTTAACGTCGCTATAGGTAAATGGTCGCTACAACCAAGGTCGTAATAAATGAAATCCACTGTACACAATGATGTATAAAACTATAGATACGTTGTCCGCACTCTAAAATGGCAACATGAAATGAAGCCAATTGCCACATTTGCGCTCAGTCACGCACCAACCTGTCGCGCGACGCGACGCGACGTATGTTTGTTTTTAATTTATATCGTATGTGAAAACCTGTGCAAAACATAAAGAAAATATGCCGTCGTGTGTTTTCAGAGGATGTAAAAATTATACCCCAAAAGTTAAAGACAAAAATGTGTCATTTCACGCGTAAGTTTACAAAACTAGATTATTTTATTTTATTTTGTACGACGCTGCGTCTAATGGCGGCCGGCGCATGAAGTGACTCTGATAGCTACGTCACTCATGCGCTCGACCAATGAGCATGTAATTTGACTATTACTTATCCTGTGACGTAACTGAAGATGTTTATTTATCTCCCTCTAGCAACAGACATCCCGCCGTACGGTGATATATTTTCTTTCCCTTTCTTTACGCGTATAAGTAGTTATCTAGTATTTTCGCCGTTTTTAAGCGCCGAGATGTTGGTTGATAACGTGTCTATATATAATACGTCATTGGATATACATTGTTACATATTCACCCCTACATGATGAGCAACGACCGTAACGGTAATTTTTAACTGAGAATGAGCCCTTCACTATCAACGTTCTTACTATAGAATAATGAAGTGAGAAAATGTATGACAACGTTCATTATTATTTACACGAGCCATAAGTCTGTTTAGTGGGCTTGTGTGGTATTTTTATTTATGCTGTATGTGTGAACTTTGTGTGAATTAGAAAAATAAATACTTCTAACTTACTTACGTCTTTTAGACAAGATGTGTGAAAAAGCTTTGACTTTTGACGCAAATCCTCTGTGTGTGTCTAATTAAAAATTTGTGAACAAGAAATTCACGCGAACGAAATAGCGGGCAGAAGCTAGGCATTTTAATAGTAATTATGCAGTGACTAATACAGTTGAACTCACAGTAAGTAATAATGACAAAGATAAAAACTATGCAAAGGGAACACGTAGTTAATTTGTTAATTGAAATATTCAAGTGAACAGAATAAATTTTACAGTAATTGATTCTAATATAGGTTAAGTGCCTTTACCGGTTCTAAATGCGTGATTTTCGATAAAATATAAGTGTCAAATCACTGTGACATAATTAGAGCCTAGTATATTAAAAGTGTGTTTTATTGACAGCAAACCAGTTGGGTATAGTTAATCCGTTTAGCAGTGGCGACATGGCTAATAACCGCTGGGGTATAAGTGTGTTGTTTTAATTAGATACGGTGAAGTGGGTTCAGTAACAACGCCATGACGGTCACCTGTCACCGTGACCTGCCACCACTCCGTGCTGCGGTTATTTATTAACTAATTACGTTACTAATTGATTATAACATACTATTAAACATTTTACTTTCGCCACATATACATGGTTGCCGAAAGAATATTAATCATTTATGAATATGATCGACCAATTTCTAGAGTGGGCAACTGTAGTTAAAGTTTATTATGACCCGTAATGTCATGTCTTTTGACATTATACAACGTTTTTGTTTCGAATATTATAAAGAGATTGGATAGTAAGTTATGTCTCGAATTTATTACCACATAAAATTGCTGCTTGTGCCCAATGAATCATTTGAATCGTTTCCAGTTGACATGACAGTTAGTACACCAGCGTAAAGTAACGTCAAAGTTATCAAAGTTATTTTATTGTGAAACTGATTTGATATGGAATAACCCGTTTGTACTCTATGAACCATAACAAAGATGTATATTATGTACTTGCAATATTATCTTTATTACTAAACAGGCCGCATTTCATATGAAAAAAAAACCACGGAAGCGTGAACCTGATATTAATGAAAAAACATAGGTATCTACGTCAGTACAACATGATAAGCGATAAGAAAGAGCAATGTACTTACTGTTGTTATACATTGTTGTAATCTGATTCAGATGTTTTCCATATGTAAGGCAATGTAACAAAGATAATTTGAGTAGTGTCGTACACCTCGGTTAGGGGTCAAATGTAAGGACAAGTTTACAACGCAACAATAGCAGAGTAAAGGCAGACAGGCGCGACGCATCTCCGGTAGAACAGTTTCCATGAAATTTTCATAGAAATTGATCCACCATAGTCGCGTCGCTGTCGCCCCTGTATACAGGTGGTTTAGCACGCCATGAAATCTCAAAAAATTTGAATACTAGACTAACAACATACGCCGGTGCGACATGGCCAACAGGATATTTTGTTTTACAGTGCAAAAAATAAACATAATTATTCGTACCAATTAAGTAAACCAGAATTCGTTTGCTAACATTAAAATTTACAATCGTGTGCAAAAAACTAGTCTTGCAATTTGTCGTGACGATAAGTTTGTTTTACTTACATGGATATTTTAATCGAATCGATTTTTTTAAATCAGTGACAATTTGAAACGGAGTTACGATTCTCAGCAGTGAGAGTGCTGGAAGACAAATTGTAAAATTTGTAAATAACAATTTATAAAAAAATAACTTCATATGTTCAACGGATAAATTGGCCGCGTATTTTTATTTAATAGTCTAAACATTACTAAATTACGGTCATAACATCATTTATCTTTTGTGTATAGCTACTAAAATAAACATTGAATTACATTAACAGGCCTAAGGCATTGATACATCAACGTTAAACGTTAAAGTTTAGTGAATTAGAATGAATTACATGTGTTGATAATTTATGTTAGGTACTCAGTTTAGTTGCTTTAAATAATTTAGATCAACAACGTAGGTGTGAGCTTTTGCTTTTTTAAGCCAATTTAAAATAACCCTGTATTATTATTGTAGACGGAAGTGTAACGGAAACAATGCTATTGCACTGTGAGTCTGAATATCCCTCAGTATTTATTCATATTCCGAGGTGACAGTCTATTTTGGTGTCGCCATCCAGCGCCGCAGCCCTGTGATGTCAGATCCCCGTGTACAATTGTACATACAGTACAGATTACAGAACTTTTTAACATTCCCATGCCAAAAGATGTCAGCTTCATTCGTCATCTCTCGAAGACGATGATATCGCTCATGCAGCTAGTTAAAATGTAGACGTTTATGTTTACGACTGGTTCTATGTCCGCGTCTGTTATTAACGTTATAATAACCGCGAATTGAATAAATTAAATGAATGACTTTTTAATTTCCTAGATGGGTCTTGTGGAATATACTGGTATGGTTGCCAAGCGTGGCGCTTGTTATTTCTCTCATGATAAACATGTAATTGCCATGGTTTTTTAATTGTTTTCATATAAATAATAATAATAATAATAATAATAATGTTTATTTTTTCTTCCACAAATAATACTTATAAACTAACACATGTAAATGAATTGAAAAAGACCACTATGTTTATTTGTGGGAGACTGGTGCCTAAACTAAGCCTAAGCTTGTATTTCAGGACACCAGGGACTCCCCCCTACAGGTAAAAATTACCTTGTTTATTGGTAAAAAGTTAAAGTAGCTAGGTATACTGTTGTCTAGTTATTGTAATTATAGGTATACAGATATGGATATTTGATGGAAAGAACAAAACATTATAATTTAATAGCTAAATAATAATAGAACCTTAAATTTGTGTGAGGTGTGGTGGAGACAAGATGTGGAGAATAAGGTGCGTGTGGGATGTAGGTGCGTTTAATATGTTTGTCTGTATCTGTGTGTGTGTGTATGTGTGCCTGGTGTATTTGTGTGTGTGTATATGTGTGCCTGGTGTATTTGCCTGTATGTCGGTGTGCGTGTGAGTGTTTGTCTGTGTAGGTGTATGTGATAAAGTATAGTTAGGATGAGAGGGTATAATGTGAGTGGGATCATTATCTAACTAGATGTATGGTAAATGAAGGATATATGTCTTTTTGATTCTTGTTAAATTTTTATGACTAGTAACTCTTCTGTTTTAGTGTAGTTCAACTTTAGTAGCCAGTTTGTTAATACCCGTTTACATTTAGCTTTACTGTAATTAAAAATACCTGTTTCTTTGTTTATCTTATTGTACAGCTCAGGGCCTCGGAATATATAAAATTTTTGGGCAAAACCTGATTTCATTTTAATGGTATTACATATTGCATACTGCCTTCTCGTTGCTAATTTTGAGAGATCAAAAGAAGATGAATCCGAATGTTGTCTCAGAGTAGTGGAGAGGATGTATATTTGTCGTACTGTTAAGACCTCGGCTTCTTGATACAATGCGGCAGTGGGGAAGAGTCGTGGTTTTGAGAGGCCTATTTTCAGAATCAATCTTTGAGCTCTTTCTATTTCCAACATTTTTGTTTTACTGGCACCTCCCCAAGTTGTTATACAATATGTCAATATGGACTGAACAAGTGCGAAGTATACCATTTTAAGTGTTTTACCATCCGCAACCTGTCTAAGCTGTTTAAATATATAAGTAAGTTTCCGCACTCTTTTACATAAGTTGTGAATGTGTTCATCAAAAGATAATCTTCTATCAATGGCAATACCCAGATAACGAATACTCTGTGTCGGCTGTACATTTGTGCAGCTGCATTGATTCAAGGGAGGAAAGCAACATCGATGCACAATTAGGGGGGGTTTATTTTGGAAGAAGTTTTTAATGCTCCTGATTGAAAATGGGATATATTTAGTTTTATCAGCATTAAGTGAGAGCGAGTTTGCAGCGAGCCAGTGGCAAACCGTATTTAGCCCCAATTGAGCTAGTGAAAGTGAAATGATTACATATGAAATAAAGAAACAACTATGAATGTAATGTGACTCATTATTTATGTCTACTTAAATGTAGGTTTTCATAATATGATATTTATCTACAAAATAATAGAAAACAATCCAACAAGAACTCATTTAACACTCCAATTACAAGGTTAGGTTTATACTTTATAGGTTATTAGAAGAATTTTAGGTGGTTAACCTGTGAATGAGTTTACATTAGTTAAGTAAAAGATTCCAGTACCTACGACGCATGACGAGACCGTCGACGGATATTTGCGTTTACAAACGGATATTTGCACTAAGGGCGAGATAAAATTAGAAGTTTATTTTAGAGCCAACGACTGTTTAAGACGCCATGCCAGCGGCATACGCGGCCTGTTATTGTTTACTCGTCATCAACGAATACCTCGTTTATATAGGTATTTGAGCAACCACTGCTTTATACAGTTACATAGACATAATCAGTCTGTAATGTTCCCACTGCTGGGACACAGGTCCAGTGTGGACTAGTGGTTGTCATATTGACACTTTGAATTCTTAGTTCTAGGATATGCCAGTTTCAGTCCCATATTTGAGTAATCACTGTATGAGGAAAGCCTCATACTGTCTTGTTCCCATGAATCACAACATGATTCAATCGTTGTTTCTGAACGACAGTGTACACAATGATAATGTCACCACAACAACAATCAACTTTATCTATCGTTAACAAGCTTTACTCGCGTTACTTAATTATCTTTACCGTATTAGTGTTTTGTTTACAAATCGTTAATTGTTCAGTATGACGCAGCTGTCATAACCTTTTTTGTTTTCAAGTAGTTGACTTAATTTTGATTCATGCTATTTTCCTCACATACACAGTCATCGCTGCGGCTGTCTGAATATTTTAACATCCACCTCATTCATATAAAATTTTCCACGTATTGAACAGTTTTTCCAAGAACTGAATTTAATTACTTCATTATGGTCCCGATTTGGAGATTTTAATAGTTGTAGACTGTAGAATGGTGTCTTGCTGTACTTCTTTTGTTCCGCAGACAGTCGGTTAACGCAATAGTGACGTCATTCTTTGATGTATCGTGTACTATCAGTCCATTCGCTACCACATTGTCACTTTTATTGATATGAACAAAGAGCTCATTATGTCTGGATCTGTAATTGCGTCCATTACCATGCTAATATAATCGGTAATGCGATTACTGTACTTATCGGCCGCTACTTACTGCAATATGACAGGCAGCTTGATACTGTTGATACTATATAACCATAGAGCTGTCAGCTTAGAAACTGGTTGCATTGAAACACGAAGACTAAAAAAAAATGATTTGAGTTATGCCTCAAATCTGGTTAGTAATTAAAAACTGGAAATTATCATATGACGTGACTTCTTGTCATAAAAGTAAATATAAAAATACATGTAAATTGACTTAATTAAACGTAAGCCTAACATTTAAAGGCAAGTGATGGAATCGTATCATGAAAACGATGTTTTGCGACAACCATAAGGGCGGTCGCCCACGGCGACGTTTTACAGCGATTTTCAGTTAGCGATACAATCGCAAAAATACCACGATGCTGTCGCTGGATGTATACCTTCGCCCACGTAACCAAGATTCTGCATCGTTACTATCACGATACAGCCGAGATTCAGCATCGATACAGACGCAATGCAGAATCGATATATTCCTATGTTGTAGCGACTACTTGTGAATGCCCTATGGACGCTACAGTTGCAATATGGACTCGGGTCATGTCAACATTGATAGTCGTGTGTTAGTAGCGATGCTGAATCAATGCAGTCACGCGTTTTTCAACGATGCAGAAGCGATGCACATACGATTGCCAAAAGTAGCAATACAGACACGCGTGAACGAAACGCGCTACTGAATAAAAAAAAACCGGTCAAGAACGAGTCGGACTCGCGCACCGAGGGTTCCGTACCATCATGTTTTTAATTTTTCTGCGGCGAGGCCTATATTCGTCAGAGAATTTTAACACTGCACTGCGGTGTAGAATATTGCAATTTTATGTCAGCGCCATCTCTTGGCCGATAGTGGGACTAATGTAACTTTTGTTGATGATTTCTGAAAAGTGTGCTATTTAGGGACTTTATTTTTCCTGTAATCTTTACGAAAAAGTCGAAAACTGCGGCCTAAAAAAACAAGAAAAAATGTTTGAGAACTTGTAAACTCCGCTCTTTCATATGATACCCCACATGCCCTAGTAGCCTCACTTCGAATTTTTCAGACCCCCTTTCCGTCCCTGTTGCAAAAAATATACATATATTATTATTTCTTTCTTATTTGCAAAATATGTAGTTGGGCAAACGTCATCTAAAACTATTCCAAATTTCAAGTTGATAGCATTAGTAGTTCTTGAGATATCCAGCTGTGACAGGCAGACAGATAGACTGAGTCTCTCCATAAGGGTTCTGTTTTACCATTTTGGTACGGAACCCTAAAAAAGCAACGCCTGTCGAAAATTCGCAGAGCACCGTCGGAGAGACATTGTCATCTATGTGATTTTTTAAGCTATTGTCTTTAGAGCTTTGTTTGCTTTGAATTCACGTGAAAGGACGGGTTCACAAAACGATACAAACTAGCTTTGTCAGAAAAACAACAGTATGAATTTATAAAGTTGTATATTTGTTCACAGAAATCGTTCTCTAATCTGGCCTAGAAGGAAAAACATACGGAATTACAAGCTTATCTCCTCGCGCCCAGTATGTTGGGATTTGAGTGAGAGAAATAGGTCACACTGGGCTCTCGGTGCAATTTAAAGTATAGGTTATTGGATTCTTAAGCCCATAGCGTTTCACTATCCATGGCTAAAGATGTACTAGTACTTGATGATGATATGGTGGCTGGTACTGCGGCTTATTCTAAAAGAAACTGAAAAAGAGTTGTTCGCCGTTAGTCGTTCTTGCAATTCTAAAGCCCGATTGCTTTATTATGCGCGCTCATTTTTTAATTTTTTATTTATTTGAAATTGATTTGCTCTTGACTCTAATCTAGACAGACGAAGCACTAAATTTTCCTCTGCGATAAGCTAAGCAAGTATGTTTTTTGTGGATTACTCACTGACTCGGTTGTGTGGTTTCCGCAATCTTGAAGGAAATCAGGTTTTCGCCAAAGTTATTTATCCTGGTGCAACTAGATTGACAGTAGCGTCAATCTTATTCTAACAGATCAAAAGTCAATAAACTATTAGCTAACACAAGTTTCTTGATAACAATCAGTAGCTACTTCACTGAATGGCATTTGCTGGACATTTTATATTCTATTGTCAGAGCTCTAACCTTAGCATATAAATTCAATAGTAAATAGGAATCGATTTCATAAATATCGGCCCCCCCACCTCCATATGAAATCGAAGGCTTTAAACAGTAAAATTATAAATTATTGCAGACCAGGAAAATCGATACCACTTCGTCATTTGATTGGTATGTTAACCTAATATTATATACTAGAGATGTTACGGATGTCGTTTTACCGGAACCGGAACCGGAATCGGAGGTTTTAAATTTGATTGATCGGAATCGGAACCGGAATCGGAACTGGAATCGGAACCGGAATCGGAACCGGAACCGGGGCGGAGTAGAAGAAAGATGTGTTAAGGGGCCTCCCCTTACAACATCTTTCTTCTATTTCTTCTAACATCTGAGCTGAGCTGAGCTGACTGAGCGCGAGCGTGTATAAAACAAACAAACATTATCCTGGCGATAAGTTAAAACTTTTTTGTAGGCGCTCTAGTCACGTGTATCGCTGCGTTTCGAACTTCGGTCTAACTCCGATTCAAAATTATCGGAACCGAAATCGGAATCGGAGGTGTAAAATTAATCGGAAGTTCCGACTTTTCGGAATCGGAACCGAAGCTCCGTAACATCCCTATTATATAATCTATTTATTAATGTTATTGGGAATGTTAGAGGAAGCCTAGATTACAGGGATATTTGGTCATCTGTATATATAATTGGGTCATATGCATTATGAATTTGTGTTTTAATGACAGCTAGAGCTCTTTTATCTGGTTCTCACAAAAAAGATAGAATTCAATTACACATAAGAATATTTATGTATTGCTTTCTTTCATTTCGGAGCTTCTTGTTATCTTTCGTCGCAGTGATTCAATTCACGTGGGAGTCGTTGCTTTCAACGTAAAGAAAGTACTCCATTCTTTCTAAATTCTCTGACAGACTTACTTCCATTTCTTCGGCTACAAATGCCACAATATTGTCTTGTTTTGATAAAAAGGAAACACTGATCTTCTGTATAGGTTTTACATTTAAAAAATAAGATGTTTCCTGACAAAGAATGTTTAAAATCTTGTCGATATTTACGTTTTTCTATACAGTTATTTTTGTTTTAGACATAAAGCGGTTTACCTACATATTTTAACGAGTATATCAATAATGTATTGTTGATTTTGTTTATCATTAAGGCCGCTCGTAGCTTGTTCTTCAATAGTTATGCTAACGAACTCGTAACTTCTCTTTGATTACGAAGTTGGTTGAACTTTTTAACTCTTGCTCAAGTTTTCTCTTTGTTGATCATCTTTAGAGTAAGAAAGTAATTACCGAAGGAAATGTTCAATTATTTTAATCTACTAACGATTGTGTTTAGCTATTTGTATTCCTTGTATGGTAACAGACTTATTAGACATGACGAATCACCGAAACATGTAAATAATTGCAAACCTCCAACCAGACGTTATACATTATACCGTCAATTAATTAGATTAATTAGCTCAACGTTTTTCTGCCTGTAGATACGCAGGTAATGCGGTCAAATACATATAGGCATTATGAGTCAACGGAAAGCAATTTCAAGCTACGAATGCACCGGATCTGGCGATCGTAATAAAGGTATGTTTGGCCACAACCTGCGCTTTCATTGACTGAAATTCATGAGTGCGGCTCGTGGGGGGTTCGAGTCGTCGGCTGGCGTCGT
Source organism: Luperina testacea (assembly GCA_927399505.1). Classification (NCBI taxonomy): domain Eukaryota; kingdom Metazoa; phylum Arthropoda; class Insecta; order Lepidoptera; family Noctuidae; genus Luperina; species Luperina testacea. Next base: position 13,764,407 of record OV656758.1, read on the forward strand.
GGCGCGTTTTATTCGCCACAGCTATGCCTGCCGGGTTTATTGACCCGGCGACCGTGACCCCCCTTCCCCTCTTCTCAACATCTTCCCCGCGGTCTGAAACTGTTTTCTAACTTATTTGTTCCCATCCTCGTGGTGTATTATCCGTCAATCCGACGGCTTATTCCGAAAATAATGGGATCAAATTTACGATAGCTGCTCTTCGATATTATGATATTATATCAGAGCCATATTTCACAAATATTTGATCATTTTCGATATATATGCATACAAGGTTTTACATCCCACCCGCACTCCGCGAGATCTAGTTTATGCAAGCAGTTTTTCCTGTAGGTACAGTACAATTTTCTCGCATTCGATGCTGCTTGTCTGCTGGATTTCTAAATTTTACCTACTTACAATTTAGATTAAACCTTTAAACCATAGCAGACCATAGCTGTATTTGTTTCCATTGGCTCCTATCAGTAACCACAACACAGGGTATTTCATAAAAGCATATCAGGCCCTTTCCTGACAACATGTTTATTTCAATAAAGATAAAGAAATTTCCTACGTAATGGACGTCTGCGCCGCGTTTTATCTCTAATTGGGTTGTATTGCCAGACGAAATGGTCGCTTGGTTTGGGACTCGCTTAGAAGTAGAACATTTGTGTTATCTCACATTTAAGTGCTTTAAATCAATGAGGTATTTACTATTGATAATAAAGTTTAGAGAATTTACACAGTATGTATTCTCAAGAAACCAAAAGAGTTACTCCCAGCGGACCAATAGTTTTTCACACATTTCACTCCTCATGCAACTTTATCTCTACGTCTGGCTAGGTTTCTCTGCCTGTTAGAGATGTCTGGGCAGAAGTAACGACTCTAAATGAAGATCTAAATATTCAAAGGCCAGGAGGCGACCCCGGTTCGCAAGATTAGAACTTGAATTGCAAATATTTTCTGGGTACTTGTGTATCAGTCGTCATAAATTCGTAAACTATACATTATTGTATCTTACGAATTTACGACGACATATCTATCTATCTTAATGTAGTTGCTAAGAACAGTTTTGCAAATAAAACTCCTTCAAATATAGACTTAAACCTAGTAGGATAGTGTGAACAGCAAACAACCTCATGTTTAGAATTTGTGCACACAAAATAGTTTTCCGAGTTTCTTTATGAATAGCACTCTTCCATGAAAATATCGTATCGGTCTACGTGTTACGTTGGTCATAAACAATTGGCGCAGCGCGGCCACGCTGTGCAGCTGCCAAGTCTTCACAACGGTGCTTGACATTCTGATTGAGGGGCTCAGATTACCCTGCTAGGGAAATAAATGTGATATTTAACAGGTTACTAAATATTTTTTGGTACTTTTTACCAATATACGGAGTTTTCTGTGTTGATTGGATAAGGACACCAACCACCAGGAATGAGTTGTGTTGGTTGGGATTGTATTTTAGACGTTTTTGAACAACTTAGATTAGGTGTACAGCATCTCGACAAGTCGGCAGTTCATAGCAGAGATTCTTGTAAAGGCTAATGGAATTAAATGTCAACAGCAAGTAGCTTCACTAGCTAGAATGCAAGTCTAGATATGCATACGATATACATATAAAATTTTACCCACTTACGTATAATAAGAAAACACTAAACTACTTAGTAATTTCTGCCAAGAATTACCGTGTCGTTGTATCGAATACCGACATTACATACAGTATGTTAACTAACAGAGGGCGTTCCCGTTAACCCGCAATAGTATAGCATCCATACATGCTAAAAAAAATATTACCATTCGAAAATAAAATGTTTTTATTTTTTTTTATATTAAAATATTCACTAAAAATCGTAAATTGATACTCTATTTATTTAATTAATTCTAATTTATTTAATTAAATAAATTCCGACATTGCTGTCCTTCAAGTACGCGTGTACAGAGTGTTTCTTTAACGTATCAATTTACGATTTTTAGTGAATATTTTAATATAAAAAAAAAAAAAACATTTTATTTTCGAATGGTAATATTTTTTTTAGCATGTATGGATGCTATACTATTGCGGGTTAACGGGAACGCCCTCTGTTAGTTAACATACTGTATAACAGTATAGCATGAAACACCAACAGTACAAATACAACACGTGGTAATTGTACGGTAAAAATTTCAACATTGGTATCGTGTTTCATTAGCTATCGGATGCAGGCGCACGACTCGATTATGCTAATTTGATTGTCTCCACGCGCGACTCGTCTAGCCTGGCCCGTGTCGGAGCCTAATCCGTACTCATCGCTTTTTTCTACAATCAATAAAACAAGGATTAACCTACAAAACTACGTAATAGTACCTATAGATAATATTACCGTGGTAATAGTTTGCTTACAACTAAACGGGACAGTGATTAGGGCTAACCTAATATGTAGTATTTCCTAAGTTGTACTAATCTTAGAAATTTCTTGGTTCAAGAGCAAATTAAGGTGATATATAATAAAATGTGGTTTTCTATTTCCTGTAACTTGAATAGGGATTTAACATTTTAGTATATGTTTTTTGACTCTTTGGTCTAGTATCATGTAAAAGGAATACACGATTCAATGAACTTTTCTCGATACAAAAAATTGCAAAGTTTATATCTATTTGTTTACTTTTTTCGACATCACGGCGTAATGCTTAAGAGTTTATTCCATGGAATTTACTTTAAAACATAAAGAATTATTATATCAAAGTTTACTCAAGTTAGTTTTAAATTTAATTAATTTATTTGTTAAAAAAGGAGTAAATTCGTTTTGGCACATACGTCGTTTTATTCCGAGCGCACGCACATTATAGCCATCACTCTTATTTTGCGTTTCAAAAGTAATTGCATCACTTTCGCTCGCTTAGTAGGTTTTCGAGGATTTTAGATTTTGTTTAGTTTATAAAGGACTTGGGGAAATAGTTGACTAAACGGCAACTTTCTTTGAATCTTTATGCTCCTTTACCCTCTGCTATTTGAGCTTGTTTCTGATAAACCTGCATTAAATATGCTGTTTGTGCTATGAAGCTGAATTCCTTTTAACTCCTAGCTCATTCCTGCCACGGTTGGTGTATGTGTGGTGTCCCTGTGGCGTAACCGCAGGCTATGGAGCAACCTTTCCATTGGTGGTCTAGCGCTGAACGGGACTCGTTTACCCTTTGAACACAAGAGAATTTGCCCTTTTGTCAGTTTTAAATGCCTCGTCTCGCTTAATATTACAACAATCTGATCTTAATTATGTTATTCAGGGCCACTTGCTTTGTTATACAATTGATATGTTCGGGTCGAATCGTGGTTAATCCAAGTACTCGTCTTAGTTGATCAAAGCCGATTTATAATTGCCTTGTTTCGAGGTACTAATTAAAGGGAACGTTCTGCGCATTTCGTATGTATAATTAATAATATAAGCTTTACTGTACAATATGAAATTTACATTTTAAGCTGGAATTGCGAGGTGATTGTTTTTATCAGTCAGTTAACCTAGTTTTCTTGTTAAGCTATTCGAAGCAGTTAGTGAAATAGGGACAGCTCAATACAATTTTGTATCACATGAACCACCAAAAACGATCCACTTAATTCGGTTTATTTCGAAGCGTTCTTTAAATGTCTTTTTTAATGCGGCATCTGAACATAATGTTTGTTGTTTTATTACTGTGGTTTTACTCTAATAGATTAAGTGACGACCAGGACTTTTGATACTTCACTTTGCTTTAAAAGCCAAGAACACTTAGGAGCTGTCTCACAAACTCTACTCGATCGTACCGTGACGTTCCGCCCCGGCCGAGTTACTAACATATGTATTTACTTCGGGGCAGCATAGGCACTAAAAGTACGGTATTTCTGATTTCAAATTCAGCAAAACTTGAATAAAACTTTCTTACGCTTTTGTCCTTAATTATTACCTATATTCCAAAAACCTAATACATTTATAAAATCGTGAATTAACGGTACCAAGAACCAAGTATAACAAGTCGGTAAAGAATCCGCCTACGTAAAAGTTCTAATCACTGACATTTTTATTAGTGATAAACGTAAAAGAATTTAAATAAAAATATCTTAGGAACTTGATTATACTTTGACGTTATAAGTTTTATTTCCGTTAAAGCCAATGTTTTTTTTCATTTGAGATTTATGAGACGTGATACGCTCGTTTTATTGATAGAAAATTATATTTCTTACTAAGCCAACCATTTATGACTCCCACACCTTTTTTTTTGATTTTTTTTTTATGTGGGAAATTATCAAATGCCCCTCCCGATCTGAGTGGAGCGGAAGGAGTGTCAGACTCTTACTGACTAAAACCCACCCGTGTTCCTTCCTTAGCCCTTTATGTTTCGGGGCAGCGGTAAACCTTTCGGACAATCCTGCTGAAACTCCCACACCTCAAAGTATGTAATAATATGTAACACGACGTAGGTGTCCTGAATTTATAACTATTTTTTCTCGTAGAATTAAAAGTAAAGCTATGTTTGGCCGTTGGCGGTTAAAAAGAAATATTTTAGAATAACTTTCCTACGTTAGGCATCTTATCGGCATTTAATTTAATATATGTAGAGTAATTTAGGCATTCTCGAAACCACATTATAAGATGTTTAAGATGGTTGACGCATACTTCATAATTTCAAAAACAAAATAAGATGCATAAACCTTAAAGTAATATTGAATGTTCTAGATGAGGAGGAGGGGGGTGTTACGCGCGGCGGCGAGGTGAGGCAGCGGCTGCGGCATGGACCATGCGGTGAAGGCGATGTCGGCGCGCGGGCCGCTGTCCCGGCTGATGGCGCGGCGGCGGTTTGAGTCGGCCGAGTTGGAGGAGCTGTACGCGCGCTATGCGTGCAAGCTGCAGCGCACCTCCGTCGGCTCGGCGCTGGCTTTGTGGGCGCTGCTTGCCGCCGCGCTTGCCGCTGTCGATGCCACTCGCGGGTGGCGGAGAGCACCACAGGTAACCTACCAAACACAAAAAAAAAATAGTTTTACATATCACTTGGGCACAGATTTTAGTACTGCATTCGAATGACTCGATCATAAAAAAATATCTGTGGGGTATCTAATGTTAGGACTAGACTTTTGCGAAGGTAACCTTCTAAACCTACATGATATACTTATTGAAAACATTTTTATCGTATAGATTTAGTCAAATAGTCGTAAAATTCCAGGTAAAAAAGACTGGGAGTGCTCCAAGGTAGCGTATACTGTCCAGTTCTTTCCATTGATAATCTAACCGAAAACAGTATAATTGTGTACCTTTTACAAAAATATAACCTTGAACTATAGAATGACACTTTCAAGGTTGTGTTACATGTATGAGTTTGAGGTAAATGTACAATGTCACGCAGTGCAATTTAAAGACGTTAAATGAAGAAAATAGGTTACTGTGTCGCGACTGATGCCAAATTCGTTGGGCTTAAAGTGCAATATAAAATCTAGCTTATTGCGTCCAATTGAGAGGTTTCCAGCTATGACGCATAATATACCTGTGATTACTCTAAAATCAGCACATATTATTAACACCTACTCTTTTGTACAGGTCGGCGTTTTGACCGCACACGCATTGCTATGTAGCGGGTTAGCATGGTGGTGCGGTCGCGCCGGTGTGGCACCGGAGAGGCGATTACCGCGAGCTTGTTGGTTGGCACTGGCTGGTGGTGGCGTCGCTCTGGCCGCCACGCTGCCCGCCTGGAGCACCGGTGCGGCAGCTGAAGGCGCTGCTCACGTAGTATGGGCCGTCTTCGCTGCATATGCGTTGCTACCGGTCGGAGCACCCGTCGCCGCGGCTTTCGGCATCCTTCTACCCACAGCGCATACCATCGCATCAGCACTCGTCGCTAACCGCTTTCCTTATCACGTTTGGCAGCAGGTCAGTTACCTATAATTTCACTTTTGGCTAATTTGAAATAGTAAAAATTCTGGCATGAACGTTTATTGCCGTAGCTCTCACATATGCAAACGATTGTCTGTTATAAAATGTTCAAGCTTAGCCAAGCACGGACAGTACCTCACCTACATATCGATTAAATTTCATTGTGCTACTCGGCGTAGCAATAAAACCAGACATTTGTGTTAACTTAGGGTTGCTCAGCTCGCAATATGTTAGTTTCACAGTCTTGACCTTGACACACGTCCAGTGCAAGTTGTCGGAGCTTCTAACTTGTACTCGTAACGAGTAATAAAATATGCTATGTGAATATCTGTGACAGGAAGCTATTGAACACATCTACCTACCCCTTTAAAGGGTACAGGCGTGATGTTATGTTGTGTGATTGCGTAAACAATGCATACATATGCTATAGTAGCAATCGCGGTTGATTTGCTGGCATTTGTTGAAGAGTTCCGTTGTCTGTCTCCGAAACTCATCATCAGATCTTTACGAAATTTAAATGGGTGGTCCCATTTTTCGGAATAAAACTACGAGTATATTATTATTTTAGGTCAAAATAAAATCACTTTAATCAGTGTTTTTTTTTTTGCTTGGATATCTTTGGTTAGACGAACTCAGGGCTGTGTTAAAATTTGTCCATCTATTTTAACGGGACCCTGTATAAACATCCGAATTGAGAACCTCCTCCTTTTTTGAAGTCGGTTAAAAATGTCTACCAAAATGTTCCCAGGGAGTACAGCGAAAACTTCATTCTTTAATATAAATTTTGTATTGAATATTTCACAAATAGTAGTGACATAAACCCGATTTAAGCTGATTACGATCACGTGCAAATTAAAAAAGGTAATTAAGGAAAGTGCTGTTTCGTTGAGTCACGTTGAGTGCAGCCATAACGGCTATAATAAATCTGGTAGCTATTCGTAGGTACGTCGCATTATCGAGTTCGTAGAACTAACCTTTTACTATGCCTGTGATATTAAAGTTATTTTAAATAAGTTTTTTTGGACTTGTAACAGATTCAGATTACATCTTCTTTACACTTCATATTTTTTATTTAATAAAGGCACACTCAACTGTCAAAAGAGATACGCTTTCGAAAGAGAATTAATGGATTTAGTAAATGATTTATTACGTTCATATTATTTTTGAGATATAAAGTAACGTGGATCGTTTCATGGCATCAGATCTTTTAAACAACAAAACCTTTTGTAATATACATATTATGTATGCTTGCAACTTAAGTATGAGTAACTGAAGAAGGAAATGGTTCCTAAAATAGAACACTAACTTGAATTTAGTTACCATGTAAAGTCGTTGCTTTAGAAATAAGATTTAAATAACTGCATGATTTCCAAGTACATAGTTTGAAACCGTGCGGAGGTCGTAGCCTTGCCCTCTTGGCGCCCACCGTGGGGCCTGTTTATTATGCCTCACTCCGACATAATAAGGGTTGCTGCGCTCGCGTGTGGCGCTTACGTCATCCTTGCCGTCTAAACAAACTTGGCATATCCCTCAATCTACCCTCAAGTGTAGCACAATATATGTCTTGGACGTAAATATGTAAATCTGGTCTATTAGATAATAGTGAGTTACATTGTATTTACTAATAGGTTTCATAGGATTACGAACTTTATTACCTAGATAAATCCGACATGAAATTCTAAGTCGGAACGAATCCAAAAAAAAAACGACGGGTTGCACTCCGGGAGTGCCGGCAGAAGTGAAAACTTGAATATTAACGTTGTGCATTTTTAATATTTTGGAATGGTTAGAGAATAATTTTGTACGAATTGCTTTCATTATCAGTATAAAAGTACTATTATTTATGTGGTGGAATACAATATTCATTTATTGCGCTATCGTACACAAACATGACAATTTATATTACATTAAAAATTTAACACTTCAGAACTATTACAATTATTTTACATTAAAAAGTTTATCTCTTAGGAAAATCAACTTCCATCCATAATTTCAACGACTTTTTCATCATCATCATTACCAGAACCATCATCGCTAATCACATGGTAGGTACTGAGAATTGAGAAGAAAGAAAACTGAGAGTTTTATAGGTTTAAAATATATATTAAAGGTCTATCTTTAAGTATTATAAGGAATATAGTTAAACTATAACCAATATCATATTTAAAAGAGCTTATTTCATATTTCTTATTACATTTTAAGGCTGAATGACGATTCCTTTGCTCTATTCGTGCAACGCGACGCGACGATGAATTAAAAGTCAACATGACATAACAATAACAACCGATGACGCGACGCTAACAAAATCACTTGAATTTGTAGTTTTTAAACTTTTGGGTGCTTGATTTATTGATTATTTGTATCAGCGAGTGCTTTTAACATAGGTAGTTCTGTGACTAAGAGGATAAATACAACTACCTAATGAAATGTGAGTATTATGATTTTTTCACTGATAGTATATGGCTATTATTACTATTGTCTCATCCACGAGTATTGTATGATACACGAGATATTAATAAAATTTAAGTAAATTACATGATTAGCTATTGTTTTACTATAATATGTACGTATAACTTTATTGTTGTAACGTAACATTGTGTGTTTTAGCATGCCAAGAAGTGCTATACTTTCATTACATAATATGAAAACTGTATAGGTACTTGGAAATTATAATTTTCATATTTAATTTTGTAGAGTCCTAAGCAACCCCTAAGACGACCTACTGACCAATTACTGCCTGTAGAACAATCTACTAGAGGCATGCTCCAGACCGAACAGTCCACACCTTCAATACCAGTAAGTTAATTCTAATAAAATATAATAATGTAATGTTATATTTGCAGGGCGAACGGACATACAACCAGGCCCATCTTTGTATAGGGACAATGTGCCAATGGAAAACCAGCCTAATACAGAACAAAAGGTGAAGTTTTAAATAAAAGTCTTACAATAATATGTTTTAACTTTATAATGGATATTTAGATAACTTTTTTTTGTATTACAGTTTGAGGCTAGATCACCACTTGCAGTCTTGCAATGCGTCATCATAGGAGTAATGCCCCAATTGCATCTTCATGTAAGGTTAACTTAATTATAATTTGGTTAATTATTGGTTTAGTGTAAAAAGCACTACATAGTAGGGGTCTCACTTTTGATTCCCGGGTTGGGCCAATTTGTTGGGATTTTCTGTAGGTTTTTTCAACACAGCCCTTATTCAATCAAGATCAAGATATAGACTACATCTAATAGAATCAAGATATAGACTACATCTAATATGTATACTACATTGTAATATCTATTCCTTTAGAGGGAGAGTGATGTGATGTTGATGATACTTACATATTTGTTTTACCTCTGTATAGTAATTTGTTGCATTTTTATGTTCATAGCATCTCGTAGGCATCGAACGGCACACCGCCGTCTGATCCAGCACTCACCACCTTCTCAAAGGCAATCCAAATGGCGAGCCTGACTGAATGTTTTGTCGCCATTAAAGAGAGGTGTTTGGAAAATGAGAGACTTCTTATTGACAACCAGCAGAGGATGTTCGACTTTTATGGAAATAAGTGAGTCATGGTCAAGGCAGACCCAGGCACTGCAGGATTTATGAGCATCCATCAGTCGAGGAAGTTGAATCTCCGAAACATGGATCTACTACTATGTTTAGATAATTTTAAGTTTATTTAAGATGGATGTTAAGAAGTTTAAGTATAAGAACTGTTTTTTTGTAGTAAATGTCAATGTTTGTTAGCGGGCATGCTCTTTATGCCTGCAGGCTTTTATTTAGGTACTTATTTAATTTTGTTTTGCTTGGGTAGTTTTCATTGTATATACTAAATTATTTAATTAAATGTCCTGTTTCTTGTAATGTTAATTACTTTGCATACCTACTATTGTATAGAATCAAGTTTTTCTAACTGAATATCAAAAGTCATTTTGAATAAATGATTTTTGATTTGATTGATTGTTTTTAATAGTAAATAAAAAAGAAAATAATGCAGTTATCTGTTTAATTTCTCATACCCCTGTATACACTCTTACCCATTTAAAAATATAGTACAAATAGGGACTAAGGTATAAATAGGCACATATTATTATAGGCTATTGATATTATACTAATCATATACACCTTAAACACCACACTTTAAATACACACCTTAAATGTTATGACAATTGTTGATTATAATAATATTTTTATTAATAATTTAAATACCTATTTATTGTATCTAATCAATAATGGTGAGTATATTCTATCTAAACACGTTAACCACATCTGTAAAGGAACGCATAAATTGTAGATACAACATGCTCGCCATAATTGATTAACTAAATCTCGCCTACTTATCAGCCTACTCTCTAAGTCATCATGTGTTGGAGCCTGATGTGTCAGGATTCCAAGTAACCTAGATTCTTCATCTAAGTCACATTGGTCTCATCATCATAGGAGCTGGTAGCCCGGCTCTATTACATATGTCGTTTAAAACACAGGAAGCCATCACAATTTCTCCCACTTTTATAGGATCATAGTACAATACCCTATGTACTAATAAACATCTGAACCGTCCTTTCAGGATTCCAATAGTCCTCTACACTGTTTCTTGCACTGCTGTGCAAATTGTTGTAATGGCTCTGGAGTCTCAGTTTCTGAATTACTAAAGGGAGTCATTAAATAAGGCCTTTGAGGATATCCTGAGTCACCTGAAATCAATGAATGAAGCTAGAATTAAGTGCAATCTTGACTTGTGTTTAAGTTATCATTGTATTGTAAATAATAACTTCGTGGATTGCCCTAGAGGCAGAAGACTGAGATATGTAGGTATGTGTCTACATTCTTCCCAATGATTTTTTGGTAACTTCCATTAGCCAAAAATGATAGTGTGCATAATATCTGAAACATCAGGAATTCAATAGGCTTTTGTTGGTGTGTGGTGAGGTATACCCATCATATCTCAAGAAACCTAGATGTAAACAAACCTTTAGCCTCTTGGTTAAACCACTGGAACGAAGTCGCGGACGCATATATGGAGTTAAGTCATCTTCCAATATATTAATTAAATCCTCAGAAAGCCTGTAAATATGGATAAAATCTGTATCACGGAATATTGTTTTAAACTTTCGTATTTGTTTCGCCTGTCGAGCTTTCTTCAAATTATCACTTTTCTTAGCTTCTTCTAATAAATGTAGCTTCAATTGTGTAGTAAAAGAATAGAAATATTTAAAAAATTAAGTACAGTTTATTATTTTTGTCAGTCTACGGCCGAATATTTAGAGCTTTTTGATTTGACAGTTAGAATTAGGAGTGGGCGATACAAATCGTATATAGATACAATATCTATATATCGGTACAATATCCAATACCTATATATCGGACAGTACTGTATCTATATTTCAGGTATCCGCGTACCTAGAACGAGACACTATAACGATATCGTATCACATGATCTATGATATTCGGTTCAAACTGATTCCGGTACAGTAGTAGTTATACGGTTGTAGGTACCGTATCCTTGCGATGCGCGCGGGCGGGAGTGATGTAGCTAGAGATGAACGAGCGAGAAAGCGCGTTAAGCTAACGTCTAATACTAATTTTAAACATTATATACAGGAGCATAGAGTTTAATACCGAATACATTATTTTGTAAACACTTGTAAACAGGTAACCATCAATAAACGTCAAAGGGTTTTAAATCGTACCTATGGCATTCTCAACAAAAAAAGTGAGCCGTCACGGGACGCCTGGCAGATGTGAAACATTGCGCATGGCGACGCGTCGCCACACAGTACACAAGACTGTGACTGTATATATACTTACACCATCATAAAGCGTGGTGACGCGTCGCCACGGCATGCGTCGCCACGCCAGAAATTTGTTTTACGTGCGGCTATAGATGTTTCACATCAAAAATTGTTTTAAAATCACTTTACGTGACCCTTGACCTTGATTGCACTTTGCTGTTTTCGTCAGTCTTCAGTTATTAGCTTCACTCATGACTGATGAATAGATACTTGACCTATTTAAATAATTGATAAAAATATAAATCTAGAAAACCGAAACGGCTGTACTAGTTTCATTTCAGAGTGCCATATTATCAACAATACATTCACTGATTTCGAATATACAGTTACAAATAAAATACAATGATGTAATGAATCGAACAAAACCGAAACCTAAATATCACAGTACCAATTTCGATTCCGAGTTCCACACTGATTCAGCCAATATATAGATATTGAAATATATAGATACGATATCCGATATTCTAAACCGATACATAGATACGATTTGATATAGTGTAAAAGCGATATTACCCATGCCTAGTTAGAATCGAGGCTGTGGGCGAGACGTCTGACGTTTTACGTCTTACGAATTTTCGATCAGGGTCACGTGACCTGACGCGAATTTAGAAGTTTTTACCCATTCCAAAAAAGTACATACACAGCGCCGCTAAAGAAGTTTTCACTTCAACTAGAAGGACGGCATTTAGAAATGTTAGCATTTAAAATCGCAACATTTAAAACGTAGCGTTTATTGTTCATCTATTTGTAAAGTTTTTATGTACCTACATAATAATCTGAATTTATTTACATAGTTCCATATAGCCGTCTCGTTAAAAACACATCAGGAGAGCTCGTTCTTACTCAGCTGAACATAAAGCTTGTCGTTTGCATTACTGCAAACAACAATAAAATGGTTTTCTGGCAATGATACTTTCTTAACGTACGTGTTATTGTTTTATACCCGTTTTTACCAACACTAGGCGGCACTTAAATATAATGCGTAACCATTAAGCAGGTAGCGCTATAAAACGTTTCAGCAATCACTAGGCGATGACTAAGGTTGCTGGCAAGACAGACGGCTTCACCGATGTATAATACTTACACAACTCTTACAGGTTGCCTCGCAACAGGTTTTTTGACAGACACCGAACTTGACTTAAATAAAACATCAGACAAGTGTCAAAAACGTAGATTTTGACGCTTACGAGTTGCCTGCTGAAGTGCTGAGAAACCAATCAATAGTGAAACTTATGTGGTTACTTAGAGATCTGCTTACCGTAGGAATTATCTAACTAGACATTTCCTATGACATTAGTAGTATTATAGTGTATTAGTAAAAAGAGCAGTGGTGGCTCAGTGGTAGGACTAGGTAACGGCCGCGACTTACGAGTTGTACGTCGTAGGTTCGAACCCAGTCAGGCGCTTTACTATGTGTAAATTATTTCATCACCATTCACCTCTCAAAACGGTGAAGGAAAACATCGTGAGGGAACCGGCATGTCCTAAAACCAACAATTCGAAGACATGTGACATCTATCAACCCGCATTGGGCCCGCGTGGTGGTTTATGGCCTACTCCTCACTGAGAGGAGGCTTGTGTCCCAGAAGTGGAAACATGAAGGCTGATTATGCTAGTAAAATAATAGTTCTTTTACCTTGCAGTTCAACCACCCTGCCTATAAGGTCTAAATATCCACTCTATCTGTACTCCCCATCTTACCTCATTTTTACACAAATCACGTAGGACGCCAGACGCCTAGGTTTAGATCAAATATTTTTACGCCATGTCTGGCCAATATTTGTTTTGTCGAGGTTATTGAACTAGAAATTACTAGAGAAAACCTATCGACTCGACTGAGCCAATTTAGTGTTCAAAGATAACATGATGTGTTTGGCAGATTTTCTTCAGAATGGGATAGTGTATTATGATTATGCGACATACTTGTAGTAACTTTTTCATGAAGAACATAATTTTCCATGTGTTATTTTTCTACATATTTTCTTATTCTTAGTTTTTACGGGTAGAAGTAAAAAGTAGGGATGGGCCGAACGTGGTTTGACCCGAATACGAACTTAGGCCGAACATTCGGTGAAAATAAAAAGCTCGGCCGTATTTCGGTTATATTCACCTTTCAGCGCGCGTCCTCGAGAGTGACACTCAAATATTGTTAACGCGCTCACTTGAATGATTGGAGCACAATATACACTTTTCTAAGAGGCAGGAAATGTATATGAACAAAAACGTAACAGACTCTTGCCAAATAACGCAGAATCCTTGGTGTTTTTGGACCATAATCTGTCATTGGTAAATTTAAATTAATATAAGCACCCTAATTGCGTAACATAGTATCAATCTAAATTATTTTAAAGAATATTGCTAATCCATTGCTTTATATGTTCAAAAAAATTGTCTGCTCAACAACGAACGCAATGAATGTTGTGAAACTGTCAAAATGAAAGCCAGCCGGCAATTATTCCGCATTACAGAGGGTAATACTTAATATAATACTTTTGTAAAAAATTAAAATAGTGAAATATACTCGTAGACTGAACTTTTGATTATAAATATAGCTACAAGTAGTGATTAAAGTTTACGAATAGTATAGGTATAGTTAATGCACCTAGGTGAATTGACCCAGATCAATTAAGTGAACTCCAGGGATTTTTGGCGATAATTATTTCACTATTAGGATGTAAAAATTCGGGTACTGTGTAGAATAGATTTAATTGTTTAATATGTGACAACTGACAAACAATAAATAAGTGCTTAAGATTTTATTTAAGGGGCCGCCCGGCCATATGCGTCGTTCATACAAACGTAATACCAAAATAATTTGTAAATCAAACATATTCCTAGGGTAATGTGTATTTATTTCGATTGGATTACAGAATATCTAGTTCCCCAAATATGTATTTTGAAAGGACACTAATATAAAGACGAGATGAGATATGAGGAATTTGAAATTTCTATAGAAAACTTATTTTTCTCAAAACTCGTCTTAAAATCAGTATCCATTGAAAATATATGTTTGGGGACCTAGATATTCTGTAATCCAATCGGAATAAATACACACTACATTAAGAATATGTTTCATTTACAAATTATTTTGGTATTACGTTTGTATGAACTACTCCGGCTCCGTCGGCCGCGGCCCCCCTTACTGGTCTAGGTTTGTTATTTTAGTCACTACAGTTATTTTAATATTTCCTTGTATCGAATGTTGGCTTTTTTTCGGTTTAACTGCCGAAGTTCGGATTAATCGAATGTGAAACGAGTTTCGGCCCATCCCTAGTAAAAAGTGATCGTTAAAAAGGCAGAAAACTTTGAAGGGCCATATCACAATGATTGACTCTATAGATTAATAAACTCGCTTATAAATATTGACGAACGCTACGTCCATCACACTGAAGGCTTAAAAGCTTTTTGTTTGAAATTAATCAAACGACGGTCTATAAACCGGGCGCCATTTAAATCAGAATAGATTTCCGATAAACATTATGACGCGTTGAACAAATAGTTTGACGGACGTGGAAAGGCTGTTACATTTTGTGAAACAGCAGTGCGATTCTGTAACCATCTCACCGTGAAAACTTAGGTGAAGTGAGCGTGGAGTGAACTGTCAGTGTCATCTTACCAGATACTAGGGATTGACCAAGCATACATTTACAATCATAAAAGAGATTTTAATAATATTTTTTTAGCCTAATCCTATTGATATTTTTATATAATTCAAAGCTAGTATTTTAGTGGTCAAAACATTAATATTTTGTGGGGTTTTACTTAGTGCATGTCGCACAGACTGCGGCCCCGCATGTAAATTACACGAATGTGCGTCAATGAGCAATTGTAGATCGAGTCTAGTAAAGACTGCGACGATGTTCAGCGTTGTTATTAACCCAAAACTATTGAATTAGAAGAGATAACCGAGTGTGTCAAGTCATCGAGTGCTAACGGATGCCTAGTTGACGGACCATAGAATGTAATCCCACGTAGTTTGTGTGGCGTGATCACTTCACCCGATTCACGACACTAATTGTCGTAAATCGGGTGAAGTGAAGGTGAAGTGATAAGATCACGCCGCGCTTGCGCGTTAATCACTGTCGTTATCACATTGCAGATTGCGTGATCACTTCACCTTCCCTTCACCCGATTCACGACATTTAATGTCGTGAATCGGGTGGAGTGAAGGTGAAGTGATAAGATCACGCCGCGCTTGCGCGTTAGTCACTCATCACATTAGAGATTTGTTTTTACATATTTAACTTGTAAGGCGTCATGTATAAGAACATTAGGAAATTATGGTAATAATATTAATAATTAATATAATACACCATGGCGACCCTGCCTTAGGGTCTGCCAAGGGGCAGATTAAGCAAAGTTTTCGTTGAGCAATTTTCAAAATGTGTAACTCTAAAGTAGAAAAAGACGAGGTATTCGTCAATCAAAACGCGGCTGGTGGAGGTGTTGTTGACGCCGAGGTGGTGTTGCCATGGTTACGAGATTCGAGTGGAGTGATATATGGTACATTCCGAATTGCACTGTAATCGACTACAGCGTGCTTACACCTTGACCCCAATTATTCTGCTGTATGGTATTTATCTATTATTCCCCGCATAATCTTACCACGCCGTACGGTTGTCAAGCGTGGTATTTTGACAGTTCAAACCGGTTTCGGTCATTGTGTCATAGAGAATACGTTTTCGCAAATTATTTATGTGAGCGCTGTGTGCGATGATGACTTAATTCGGAATGAGCCATATTTCACGCCGCGCAAGCGCGTTAGGCGCTGGCGCTGTCTGGCTATATAAGGACTTACTAGTCTAGGGAAAAAAGAAAAAAAAAACAAGGTTGAGATTCTGACTGCGCTTCTGTTTTGCAATTTTATTGTAAGTAAAACCCCACAAAATATTAATGTTTTGACCACTTAAATACTAGCTTTGAATTATATAAAAATATCAATAGGATTAGCATTAAAAAATATTATTAAAATCGATCATGATTGTAAATGTTTGCTTGGTCAATCCCTAGCATCAGTAGGATGACACTGACAGCTCACTCCACGCAAGTATTCACGGTGAGATTTTTACAGAATCGACATGCTGTAATGCTTTAATTTAGGGTTATTGTTTGCACTGGAAAATCTTTACATCTTCTATACAAATAAATAAATAAAAGTGAAGTGTCTGTATGTAATGTCAAAAAATCAGGTTTTTACTTACACTACTAATTTTTACTTCCTACCATATGAAAATACACACATCAAAAGTGTCTAGGGATCAACATATATTTTTGCAATAACTTTTCTCCTGATTGATATTAATTAAAATTTTCTTTAAGGATTCATCAAATAAAGTGTTTTCGTTTGTCACAGTAACGATAAACCAAGTCACCTTTGCATTAATAAAGAAATTTGCCATTTTCCTAATAAAGGGATTTTTGACATTTGAACCACTAACATTAAAGTTCGAAAAAAAGACTGAAATAACAGTTTTCTTTAAAATTTTATTGGGTAACTTAAACAATTAATAATCCGTGTTTCTACCGCGAACACTAACAACACAAGAACATCGGTTTGGCATACTCAAAATGAGTTCATCCAAATCACGCTGTGGAATGGCCGCCCATGTTCGTTGCAACAACAAAAAAAGGTCTTCTTGCGACTGGATACCCTCCATATTCGGCAGAGCTCTTCTCTGTAGCATATCCCATGCATGCTCAATCGGGTTCAAGTCTGGCGATTGAGCAGGCCAGAGCAGGACATTGATGTTAGCTGCGGCGAGAGTCTGTCTTACAACTCTTGCGGTGTGCGATCGTGCATTATCATGCATTAACTGAAATAAGGGACCGATTTGCACTTGTAGAGGAACGATGACGTCAGATACAATCGTCTCACCATAAATTTGAGCGTTGAGGTTGCCTCTGATCCAAATCAACTCAGTTCTTCCGCCGATCCAAATACCCGCCCATACCATGATGGTTCCACCACTATAAAGATGGACTTCCTGGCAGGATTTTAATCGCTGTTGGCGTCCAGGGGTTCTCCAGTGTCGTATACGTCTTGTATCCGGTCTCATACCAAAACGAGACTCATCAGAAAAGCACACGAAACGCCATTGTTCTTCTGCCCAATTTCTGTGTTCAAGAGCCCATTGATATCGAATCCTACGATTGTGCATTGCTATAGGTGGTACCCGTAGCGGTCTTCGGGAATGAAGGTTCACTTCATGCAAGCGGTTTCTGACTGTTTGGTCGCTAATTAAGTTCCCTGAAGAGTGATGAAGCCTCACGGCTAACATCATGGCGGTTATTGTTGGAGCTCTTCGAGTTAAGATTTGAATGTATCGGTCTTGTCTCCGTGTGGTGCAGCGATACCGTCCTCCATGGCGCTCAGCCACGGTACCAGTGCTTCGGTAACGTGTCCAAAGTCGACTGATAACACTCTGACTTGTATTCAGAGCTAAAGCCACAGTACGTTGCCGGGAACCAGCTTCTATCATTCCCACGGCTCTGAGCATTTCTTCCCTGCTTAAATGACGTCGCCGCTCCATAATAACGTTGGTTTTAATCAGTAGTAGGGAAACAGTAGCACTAATAATGTCTTCAATGCGTTGTATGTTTTTATAGGGAAAATATTGACAGCTGATTTTCATCTTTTACTCGAATTTGATTAACAGTTCCTGTTTCAAATTATGAAATGCACCAAAAAGGATCCATATAAATTTATAAAATCATAAATTTATTACAAAGCCACATCTCAATCTCAAGAAATCCGCATAAAAATGCTTGATCCCTAGACACTACTTAACGTAAATTGATACTCTATTTATTTAATTAATTCTAATTTATTTAATTAAATAAATTCCGACATTGCTATCCTTCAAGTACGCGTGTACAGAGTGTTTCTTTAACGTATCAATTTACGATTTTTAGTGAATATTTTAATATAAAAAAAAATAAAAACATTTTATTTTCGAATGGTAATATTTTTTTTAGCATGTATGGATGCTATACTATTGCGGGTTAACGGGAACGCCCTCTGTTAGTTAACATACTGTATAACATTAAGCTTATCCGCTTGTAATAACGTTACAGGTGAAACGTTACAGATTCATTTGTAACGTTATTCTTCATACTTTTCGTCTTTTTCGTCATTTTATAAGTCATGAAGCTGGCAACGTTGAGTATCGAAATGAATGACGTTATTATATCGTTATACTAATAACGATATATCGATAATACTGTTAGTGAACAGTTTAAGATTTTGTTCCGTTTGTCATTATCGTTATAGCCAAGGAATTAATTTTGTTACGATTCTGGTGGAACGGTACAAATTATCGGTACCGGAACTAAGTACGCGCAACGTTATTCTGAGTAACGTTTCAAGTCCCTGACTGAAACTGTGAATATTTTCGGGTTAGTGAACAGCGTTCTAAAAGGACTCCTTCGACAACAATGATTGGTGTTCGATTCGGCACGGAAGCGTTATCAAATGGTTGTGAAAAGCTATGCAGGTATCTTATCAAAGCCATCTTATCAATTAAGTTACTAAGCCCAGTGATAATATTGCAACACTCTGTTTCAAACACATAAGATCTTCTCATGTTCAAAATTGGACCTGCAGTGCGATTCTGTAACCATCTCACCGTGAAAACTTGAACCGTGAACGTGGAGTGAGCTGTCAATAGTGTCAATTCTTAGCAAAAACAAACTCACATACAAGTTCAATATCGCCAGTCGACCACCTTATAGCCATAATCATGGACACGTAACATACTCGTAATAGCAAGACAGTAACATATTATTTGACATATAGTATGGTTATTTACTGCGTCGTAACTACGCCTGTAGCATCTGGTTTGTATAAATCAATCGGCCAACTTGTATGTAGAATTAGGTGCGATTTGCTATGGTTCAGTGCTTATTATTGCCTTTCATCCTGTTTAATAAATGTTCCTGAAAGCGATTACTGTAAGTTATAGGAGTTTAAGGCTACGCCGACCGCCTAGTGGCGCCCTCATCGTTTGTTTGGTTATTTCTTTTATTTTTGAATGAAAATGCAGAAAATAAGCACGTTAAGATGTGCTTGCTCTACAAGATTATACGTTAATATTATTATGAACGGTAGTTTAACATTGTTTAGTTTTATTATAATCATTAAAACGGATAATAGTGGCCACTATTTTCCGTTCAGCCTATTTATACTAAAATAAAAGAAATAACAAAACAAACGATGAGGGCGCCACTGCCCGGTTGGCGTTTGGTCGGCGCCCTCTTAAGTGCGAATGGGTATGGTAGGGTGGAAATCTGTTGTATCATTGGCTGTCTTCTTCTTCTTCATGGCGCTGGCACAACAGCTAGGTACTTAAAATTTATTGGCCAATACTTCGTCAATTCCAATTTCCACGGCGTTATCGGTGGTCACATTGGCTGCATATGGCATAGTTTTTGACACAGCTTCACGTCCTGCTGCCATTCCGTCGAGGTAGCCCCACTTTACGAGGTACTTTGCGTTAACGATATTAAGATTGGTAAGAAACTTGCACAATTACGACATTCAAGACAATAATTATCATGTTTAACCAAAAGGTTGTCTGGTGGAGCTCGCTGTTAGCGATAAGACCGCCCTTTGTGCATCTTCATAAACATGTCTTTTATTGTGTGTACAATATAGTTTATTGTATTGTACTGCCCACGCGTAAGCGGCAAGTTCATTATCATTATCACACGTCTCTAAGCTTTATATATACTTATATTGTAGGTACTAGCTTTTGTCCGCGACCCACCGCGTCGCATCGCATCGCCCGCACGCGCTATTACTTCGTCTTCGCATAGCGTACTTTCAGACTTTTTTTGTTTTTGCTCGGTTCCTAAGGGTCGTAGCGTGATGTTATATTTAACATCACCTTCCTCAATAATTGTGCTATCAAATGTAAAAATAATTTATGAAATCCGACTGGGGCAGTTCCAGAGATTAAAGCCTCCTACAAACAGGCGTGACACGCGATATAATCGCGCGCGACACAAAGGCACTGCTCGTTGCGCGACTTGCGATGCCTTTGTGTCGCGTGTCGTGTCGCGCCTGTTTGAAGGAGCCTTAACGCGTTCAAACAAATAAACAAACTCTTCAGCTGTATTATTAGTATACAGAATAGATATAGATTGTATTTAGAAGTATCACAAGTTTCACCATTTTCCTATTCTATTTAATATTTAAATTCTGATTTATTTGTAATAGTTTTTGTGTTTAGTCTGGTCTTTACAAAAAGCTAATCTATTTTACCTAAACGTCTGGCCATTCATACCGATATCGTAAACAGACACTTCAATTTGATTTGCACTTCACAATTTAAATTACCAATCATTATTATTCATCGTATTTTATATGTGGCTGGTATGATAGTTACCTACTACATTAAAATATGTACTACGTTATGTGAATGGGCGGGCAATAAAACATGATTGATATCGTGAACTGTAACAAATGTTTTGCAGGCATGGCCTTAGCGTTCTTGCGTTTCATCTAGATTTTAAATAACTCACAATGTTTATTTTCGGAGCTTGTTGGTTTGAGAAGGCTACATACGACGGTAGCTTATATTAAGCTAAGTGCTAATTACTCATTGCTAAGGTTTCTGCGCTGAATAGAGCCGCTATCATTCGGCTAATGGACGCGAACCGGGAATTATGAGGATGGTATCAGTAACTGCCTGTATGCTAATCCTAATCGGTGTAGTTGAGTTTCAAGGCTAGCCCGAGGCTGTATTGTGTCGTGATCTACCTACATAGCACCCGATATTATTCACTTTTTCAGTAGGTAACCGAATCTGTTACTGCTGTTACGTGATTACAGTACCCGGCGATAAATATTGCACATCGACCTTTACCTTTTTTTGTATTTCATACAAAGAATAAAAATAATTATTAAAAGAAGCAAATCATAATTGTTTTAACAGCTCCTAATAGATACCGGACTGTTTGTATTTCGTGCGACAGAGATAACGCTCTACGAAGCCGAAATTAGCCGATTGTCTCTTTCCAAAGGTCGATGTGCAATATTTATCGCCGGGTACTGTACTTACTTTATTAGTTTCATATTCGCATCATCATCATCTGCCTAGCCTTCTGCCAACTATGTTGGGGTCGGCTTCCAGTCTAACCGGATGTAGCTGAATACCAGTATTTTACATGGATGGAGCGACTGCCTATCTGATCTCTACAAACCAGGTACTGGGTAATACAATAACCCCTTGGTAAGACTGGTTGTCAGACTTTCGGGCTTCTGACTATCCGTAACGACTGTCAAAGATCTACGAATGGCTGCCGGGACCAAAGGCTTTAAGTGCTTTTCGAGGTACGAAGGGTCTTGGTATGTAAATATGGTCACCCATCCACAGACCAACCGCGGCAAGCGTAGCTTAACCTGATCGATCGACCCGTGCGGCTGTTATCACTTAGCCACAGGCCCCTCTTATTACTTACATAGTTTCATATTCTCTAGCTAATAAATGGTAAACAAAACAAACATTTAATAAAAAGTATGTTATGTAGCTAGTAACATAATATTAATTAATTAGCATAATTATATAAATGTTTTTTGTCATACGGGATGTTATTACGAGGAATACCTACATACTTAGTTGATTATTTAATTATTCAAAATAAATATATTCCATAATGATTGTGCCTCGTCTACATTTTTGCCTGTAAAAATATAGTAGATGGAGAAAAACATAAATCGGCGTGTATCGGGCGTGGGGCAGGTAATAAATTGTATCTGACATTTTATTTATTTATTATATTAAATTCTGACATTTTTATAATTTTATTTATGTATTTTTTCTTTTTGACAAATTTTATTATGTATTATTATTATTATTTTTAATTTGATCACAATTTTATTCTGAGTTTTTAACTGTTTTAATATTATATTTTATAAGTAATTTTAATGTATGTTTTGAATCTATGGACTAGAATTATGTCTGAAATAAATAAATAAATTAAATTAATTAATTATAAAAATAAAATATTGTAGTGATGTTTCAAAAATATGTATATTATTTTGAATGCATAATTTTTGCTTCTTTGACCTTTTAATAACAGGTATTTTTTTAATGTCTTAAATCTATTAAAGGCTGCTACAAACAGGCTCGACACGCGATATAATCGCGCGCGACATAAAGGCATCGCTCGTTGCGCGACTTGCAGTGCCTTTATGTCGCGTGTCGTGTCGCGCCTGTTTGAAGGAGCTTTAATGATTACTCTCCAAAATTAAGGTTATAATATCCCATTGAGATTAATACAGCCGGTCGATTCTGTAAAAATCTCACCGTGAAAACTTAGGTGATGTGAGTTTGTTTTTGCTAGGAATTGACATTATTGACACTCCACGACTCCACGCTCATTTCACTACGTTTTCACGGTGAGATGGTTACAGAATCGCACTGCTGGCTCTATTACGGTAATTTTGCTATATGTAGTTTCGCCTACTATATTTTTTTTTAGAAATGTAGTTACGCTCCAATGTAGCAGGATACTATATTATACTAGCAGCGCCCCGCGGTTTCACCCGCATAAGTGTCGATCCTGTAGGAATATCGGGATAAAAACTATCCTATGACCTTCCCCGGGATGCAATCTATCTCTCTGCCAAATTTTATCGAAATCCGTTCAGCGGTTTAGGCGTGAAAAGGTAACATACAGATAGATAGACGAGAGTTATTTTCGAATTTATAATATTAAGTATGGATAGTACGGTTGGCAATCATAATGTTGACTCAGATATTCACAAATAAAAATTGTATGTTGCAATGTATTATCTTGTTCTTTGTGTATAAAATACTGTCGTTGGGCAGTTGAGGTCGCTCCCGTGTCACCACTCAACCTCAAGGGGAAGCCAAAACACATTTCTGAAACATGTCTCCTCCGAACGAGTTTACCGCGCATTTCCATAATAATAATGTATTTATACAGCGATGTGCGTGAAATTTATTCAGTGTAGCCCGTCGGCTCGGTAGCAATTGAACATGTTCAATACTTGATCATCCTCATGATTGCTCTCTAATAAACACCGTAAAACGCTAGTTTTTTTGTCGCACAGTTGGGAGTATTGGTACATAAGTATTATAAGCCAGAAGAAATTGAGTTTATTGTCAAATGTTCGAAGAAAAGACGTATTAAAAAGACGACGACGACGTATTCAAAAATATTTCATAAAAATAAAATATTATTATGATAAAACAACCGTAAAACATGGTTAAAAAATATTTTTTTTGCATTTACAATATTTTGAACGTAAACTACATATTTTCAATCAAATAAAGAAATACCTAAAAATGATTCCACTGAACCGTCCATTTATTTTTAAAATATAATATTATAAACTGCAAAGTTACTTTTATTTTAGTGGTCTTTCGATTCAATTACTCAAACGCATCGCTATTTTGATCTATTACCTAAAAATTTGCGTCGTACCGTGTCTTAATGCTAGAATTTCTATTCGTGAAGCTTCAAATATTTGTTCACGTTTTTTCCAACGCACGTCATGCACACTGAATTTGTATTGAAATGTTTTCAACGTGCTGAAAAATGTATTTCCACCGGGTGTCTGTATAACAGAAATGGATAGCAACGCTCGAATAATACCTGATGCAAATTCGTATAATTCGATCGGGCACATTTTACACTGAGAACGTCGCGTCGTGCTGACTGATTTAAGGCGCCAACAGACAGGTGCGACGCGACTCTAGTAGAACAATTTCTACAAAAAACTTCTTGGAAATTGTTCTACCTGAATCGCGTCACACCGCACGCGTTACTAGCTGCTACCCGTGGTTTCACCCGCATAAGTGTCGATCTCGTGGGAATATCGGGATAAAAATATCCTATCCTATGTGTTATCCTGGTTATAAACTACATGTGTCCCAAATTTAGTTTAAATCCGTTCAGCCGTTTGTGCGTGAAGAAGTAACAAATATACAAACACACTCACAAACTTTTATCTTTATAATATTGGTGTGATAGCCCATCCCCTTTTTGGATCCGCGTTCTGCGCAATGTCAATCCGCATGTCATAAGACTTACGTTACGCCAAATCACTTTGCCTATTCGCGCGTTTAGATAAGAAATCAATGATTGGCTTATTTGAACTAGAAATCATTCTTTCAACATTAATCCTTCACCTGTTCTGCTATCATTAAGTACATCAGAAAGTGTTTGTAGGCGCCAGCGCCGCGATACACAGCCTGCTAATAAACACGTCTTGTCTCGTTGCTTGATCGCGGCCATTTACAATTTCACGTAATGCAGTCGGACAGGTGAGTTGAGGTGAGCTTTCTTGTCAAACTGACTAGTGTTGTGAAACGCTTGATCAATCGAGTTCCATACTAGATAGGTACGCTTGATGGGAGGAGCTGTCTCAGCCACGCTCAATTTCATTTGACATGACGCTTTAGGGTTCCGTGGCCTGCATTCCAACTAAGTGTAATTTCGTTGGTGCAGAAATGAAACATAATAAATACAGTTTTATTCGAGTCATTCAAAATCAATAATCAAAATTATTTTATTTCACATAAACCTACATGGGCACTTAAGAAACGTCAGAAGCTAGGTGCACGGTTCCAATTGGTCGTGTCCTGTGGAGAATAGCCGACAAAAAACTCCACGGTTACTCTTTTAAAAATAATTGACTTTTACAATGTTTTCAAATTACAGTGCGACTATGATCAAGATCACGAACGATGTTGACACAAAAATCGATAAAATATATTTCTTATTTCGAAACTTAATTAGGATCTTTGAATAAATAAGTAATAATTATTATCAAAGAATTTTTAATCTTTGATCAAATAAGCGCCGCGCCGCTGGGGACGAGATTTTCCGGGCAATTGACCTAATTACGAAAAATGATCTGAAAATATTCTTGAGTTCAAAATAATTCGGGATCTACTCTTATTCACACTTTGCAGCTTTCGTATCTTTACAATGGTGCTGACATTTAATCAAATTATTGGCGCCTAAATTATAAAAGGATCACTCTATTGTTAAAATCAAACCACGCAGCATACCAATTGCGTAACACACTATCAATCAGAATCTGAATCATTAATTTACTTGTAACATTTTGTTGCCTTACTCAAACCTTTTGAATACACTATTTCGGAAACGGCACGTTGCGTCGCCGTCGGCGTTTACGTTTAAGGCTCGTACACACAGGCGCGACGCGACACGCGACACAAAGGCACCGCAAGTCGCGCAACGAGCGGTGCCTTTGTGTCGCGTGTCGCGTCGCGCCTGTGTGTAGGAGCCTTTAGCGCTCTCGGGGTTATTCGGCCCATTTTGAAAAACTGTAAAATGTATAGTATAGAAGATGGTTGTCATGGAGTATTTTAGTGATTGGAAGACGAGTCAACTTGTGGGGGCGAGTGAGGCGACACGGGCGGCGACAGGTTCTATTTGCATAACTCGGGCTGTATAGTACACGGCTCGCTGCCTATCTCATAAACGCTATAAATAAATTAAACGCTCCGTGGTTGGGCCACAGATCACTAGCTCAATAAAGTTATAATAGGTGTGTCATGATACCTCTCATGGCAGTTTACTTGCAATGAGCTTTGCCTTCTAGAGCGTGAACTTTAGCTTGATATAGGAACATTAAATTACATCGTCTTAAATATTTATCATCGATAATTTATACCACATTTGCTAAGGCGTCTATGACAGTTACATTATAATTATGTCGTTTTACTCGTTTACTAAGATCTGGCGCACGGGGTGAAAGTAATTAGACTCTGGAGTAATCTGTGCAAGCTTAGGGTTGAAGCTGCGCCCTCTGCAGGTGCTCCCTAATCGCTACGTCATCAACTTCACGTTTTTATTACTCTCGTAATATAAGGATCCAATCTTTATAACTTAGAATATTACAAATTACTTTTTCTCTTGTTACTGTTATTCCCCGTGGCGCCTGGAGCACGTAACAACTTAATTATATTAATGAGTTTCCCGAAGTGGTTCGTGCTCATTTTAATAGTATTTTTTGTTCTGTTCGTATGTGTTTTATGTAAACGAGCACTGTTCCCTGTGGCAACCCTCGCAGAGTTCTTTTAAAGCGAGTGTATTCAGTCCATGTTTAATTGAATTCCTGTTTTGAATGTGTTTGCAGTTCGCTTCAAATGTACTTCTATGTTCGCATTTTGCTTTGTAAGTATTTTTGACGTGATAACTTCTTTAGGTGCGTTGGGCATTTTTTGAGATAGGGAAAAACTATTGAACTCGCGCCACTGTTACCGTAACCAACACCGCTTCGGATGTGTTCGGCTATGCTCGGGATGCCGGAATAAATCGTTTATGTAAGTATATCCAATATGTCAGTGAGTGATGGCAAAGTATTCTGTTTGTGTTTTGTTTTCAATTCTGTCGGCACTCCCGGAGTGCCACTTTTTTTTTTGTTTCACTCTTTTATAGTGTTAACATAAGAGTCAGGGGTTTGCGTACTGATATTCATTGAAACTAAAGCTTACAACCTAAATCTACTGGCAGATAGTTGCAATAATAACAGTTTCGTTGCATTACACAGATTTTGTAGACGGATTTATCGAATAAAATAAACCCGGCAGGTCAGCTATCCAGTTTGACAGGCAATTTTCAGTCAACATTGATGGATGGCGCTCTATTTACCGAGCCACGCTAAGGCTCCTACAAACAGGCGCGACGCGCGACGCGAATCGTGCGCGACACAAAGGCACCGCTCGTTGCGCGACTTGCGGTGCCTTTGTGTCGCGTGAACTCGCGTGTCGTGTCGCGCCTGTTTGAAGGAGCCTTTATGTAGGTAACTGCATGCCATGCCATGATGATATTTGTTATAAACGATCATAAACGATGCCAATTTGTCACACCTTGTTGTAGATTACGGCGAAGAAAATGCTTTACAGTAATATTATAAACAGGTAAAATTTGTTTCTTGCCGCGGTTGATCCGTGGATGGGCGACCATCTTTACATACCGAGACCCCTCCGTGCCTCTGAAAGCACGTTAAGCCGTTGGTCCCGGCTGTCATTCGTGGATCTTTGACAGTCGTTACGGGTCGTTAGAAGCCCGAAAGTCTGACTCTTACCAAAGGGTTTCGTATTACCCGGTAATTGGGTTGTGAAGGTCAGATAGGCAGTCGCTCTATATAAAATAGGTACTGATACTCAGCTGCATCCGGTTAGATTGGAAGCCGACCCCAACATTGTTGGGAAAAGACTAGGCAGATGATATGTGGAAAAGGCAGAGGGAGGCTTTTGCCTTGCAGTGGGACATAACAGGCTAGTTCGTTTGTTTGTATGAAGGGGACCATCTGTGGAACTACCAGTCGGATGGATTTGAAAAATTATTTTTACATTTAACAGCCCAAATTATTTTCTTGAGGAGTTCTATAGGCTACTTAACACCACTCTGGGGCCCACAGGAACCAAGCAAAAACAAAAAAAAAGTCAGAAAGAACGTTAAGTGAAAACAAAAAATAGCGAGGGCAGGCGATGCGATGCGACAGGGTGGCTCAAGGGAACAAGAAAATTCATGCGGACAAGTCGCGGGCAGAAGCTAATCGACGATAAAAAGAAAAGTTCCCTCGGTTTATTGTCGTACGCGGCTGTCATTGTTGAAGGTTATGAAGAACAAAAACATCGTAAACTATGAAATTCTGCTTTGATGTTGTCTACCTTTATATGGTTAGTCGTAAAACTAGGTTTGTTACGAATTAACTACAACTGAATTACTGTTCAAACATAGGAACGAGGCACTCAAACTATTCAAATTGAGTTGAACGAAACTATGTAAGTACTATGATTCTATTACAGGACGTCCCTCAATACTCAACCATTACTTAATACTAATTTCAACCAATCAAATGGCTTGAATCTAGTTTAAAGTAATGCTTGAATATTGAGTGACGTTCTGTAATACTATGTGACCTGAAAACAGTTGATGAAATTTAGCGGACTGTTTAACAAATACAGTGTAACATGGAGAGGACACATATCTAGATGTGAGAAACCTCTAGTAGTAATAATAATTACAATAGGGTCCCGACTCTTTTGCATTAAAATACCTCTGTTACTGAGCCTGATAAAGGCTCCTACAAACAGGCGCGACACGCGATATAATCGCGCGCGACACAAAGGTAGCGCTCGTTGAGCGACTTGCGGTGCCTTTGTGTCGCGTGTCGTGCCGCGCCTGTTTGAAGGAGCCGTAATCTATTTATTAGATTCATACGATTTCTATCTCTATCATTATGACTTTGTAGTCAAATAGCCTGTATAAGTAAGACAACTACTTAATAATAAATAATTAATTCATCATTTTGAATATTGGTCTGGACATAAAATATGCATTTTTTAGGGTTCCGTACCTCAAAAGGAACCCTTATTTATACGACTTTCTGTTTCATTTTCCTTTTGTTACTTTTTTTTATATAAGGAAAAAAGCTTAACTTGGAATTTTATTTTGCTGTGTTTAGTTTAGTTTGTGATCTTCCTGTACGAGTCGCAATAAATACTTTTTCTTTCTTTCACTTTGTTTTCCGTCTGTCTGTTTGTTAAGACCCTTTATCTCGGGAATGCGTGGAGGTATCGAGTTGAAATTAAAACTATATACTCAGGTTTGCGGTCCCTTGAAGCTGTGAAAAAAAATCAAACTTCTAAGTTAACGTAATAAAAAGATACCGTTTATGCCGCAAAAAACGTATATTTCGACACTCTCAAGGAATTCAAAATGTATAGGGTAGGTACAGACGCCAGCACATCAACCTACCACAATCTGTCAGATTTTCCCAATCAACTTTGAACCTTATGCTTTAGCGATAAAGTTGAAAATCTATTAAAGAAATCTGACAGATTGTGGTAGGTTGATGTGCTGGCGTCCGTACTTCCCGTTGACCTAGAATCATGATAATGGCAAGAAGCAAGATCATGGAGCACAAGTAAAGGAAAAATCCGAAATCCGTAAATTTATAGTTATATTTTTTTTTAATCCCGTGATAAAATACTTACATGTACGGAACCCTCAGTGCGCGAGTCCGGCTCGCATTTGTCCGGTTTTTTAATGATAATTTTCACCTCTATAAATGAAAAACGATACAAGTTCGACTTAATTTTAGCGGAGGCCTCTGGAAATAAGACAACTGTAATTTTAAACCTGTCTAGGGAAACTGGGTAATCAAAAGCTCTTTAAGTGATAAATAATCCTTGATATCCCACTTATCAAGGTTACACTGTATAATTTATCACTAATCTACTGAACGATTCCGTCACGTTTCACTCGCTAGAAATATTTCAGACTCTTGCATTGCCGAACATTTTATTCTATACCCTTTTTCTTATTACTTCTGCTCCAATAAATAAAATGTACGAGTATGTGTACTATGGTGTTCTCAAGGCTGCCATTTTCCTTTCAATAAAAATGTTTTCATGATTTCGATCGGCTGAAAGGTGTCCCGTCCCGTCCCTACTTTTACATAACCACTTCTGGTTATCTGTGTCGATTTAGCAGATGGAAATACTCCTCACGCTCATGGAAAATGAGGCAATCAAACGAAATGAAACATTTCAATAAATTAGTTCAACTTAAAAGAATATAAAATGAGAGTTCCCGGAAGAACTAAATATGCGTGAACGGATTTATGTTTACACAAAATAAACAAAACTATATAATATTATTAAGGCTCGTACACACAGGCGCGACGCGACACGCGACACAAAGGCACCGCTCGTTGCGCGACTTGCGGTGCCTTTGTGTCGCGTGTCGCGTCGCGCCTGTGTGCACGAGCCTTAAGAGAAAAGATTTATTTTTTTGTATGTTTGTTACGCTTTCACGCTATAACGAATGAACGATGGATGGACGTAACACATGGGGTAGACCATAACTTGGATTGGGACATACGATAGGTACTTTATATCCCAATATACCCAAGGGATAGAAACTTATGCGGGTGTAACCGCGGAGTGCAGCTAGTACATTATAAAGTACAATCAACGCCCGTGACATCACAGCGGGCCCTATCAGAATACCAGCGCTGCAACATTTATTTTTGATGTGAAACATAGCCGCACGTAAAACAAATTTCTGGCGTGGCGACGCATGCCGTGGCGACGCGTCGCCACGCTATATGATGGTGTATATATACAGTCACAGTCTTGTGTACTGTGTGGCGACGCGTCGCCATGCGGAATCGATCGTAATATTTTATTTTATCATTATGCCATATTTAGTTTATATCGCAATCTGTTCTTTTCAATTATATTACTTTTACAAAATAATGTCTTCTTCTTCTTCTCTTCGTTTAATGGCTTTTGCCAGATGTTTCACATCTGCCAGGTGTCCCGTGACGGCTCACTTTTTTTTTAAATGTCGTAGCATCATGCTGAGATAGAAGCTTTTTGGCCTCGTATAGGACTTTCTGTTTCATTTTCCTTTTGTTACTTTTTTTATTTATATAACTTGGTTTTTTATTTTGCTGCCTATTTAGTTTAGTTTGTGATCTTCCTGTACGAGTCGCAATAAATACTTTTTCTTTCTTTCTTTCTTTCAACGACGAAAGCACCTCATTGAAACTAATTATTTTCAATCTAGTCTCCAAAAGTTCCCAGTATTCTCTACGCTCTAAAAATTTGTTAAAAAACAAAAAGTTTTAATTCATAAATTTATCTCTTCTGCAACTTTGGACAGTGTTAACCTACTTTTTTCACTGATCGTACCTATACATAAAGGCTCCTTCAAACAGGCGCGACACGACACGCGATACAAAGGCACCGCAAGTCCAGCAACGAGCGGTGCCTTTGTGTCGCGCGCGATTATATCGCGTGTCGCACCTGTTTGAAGGAGCCCTAAATCTGAACATTTACATGCTTTGTTAACAGATGGTGGGTAACGTGGTGGTATTTGTGTGCGTGAACGTGGTGGGGGCGCTGATGCACTCGCTGATGGAGACGGCGCAGCGACGAGCCTTCCTCGACACCAGGAACTGTATAGCAGCCAGGCTAGACATGGAAGATGAGAACGAGAAACTGGTAAATACATCTTATTTAAAAAAAAAAACAATTGCCGTTCGTGAGTGCTTGGCCAGACTGGCAGCGCGGGCGAGGGACATTCATACAAGTGGCCGCAGTGGATGCGCGGGCGGGCCGCGCGGGTATCTGGATTCTCAAACTAGTTCGAGCTTTATTCTAGTAAAAATAAGTCTTCTTCATTCATATTATATTTTGACAAACACTGGACACGATAATACGCAGAACGCAACCGCTGTCGACTGTGGACAGGCAGCTTGCGCGCGTTCCCGCACCCACGCCGCTCCCCGCCCCGCGCTGCCAGCCTGGCCAAGCACAGTATCGCAAAAACTCGAAAATGACTCGACTGGTTGTGATGAAACTTCACTAAGATCTTGTGAGCGTTCCTAACAACAACAAAAATTAAATAAGAAGGCATTTTTAGTATTGTATGTAAATTGAAGTCACTTTTCGTGTCGTTTGTGTGACCGCGTTGTTCTAAACTCCGCAACGGATTTTCATGGTTGTCACAATCATTTAGAGAATTTATTCCGAACTAGCAGCGCACCGCGGTTTCACCCGCATAAGTGTCGATCCCGTAGGAATATCGGGATAAAAACTATCCTATGTCCTTTCCCAGGACTCAAACTATCTGTATACCAAATTTCATCTAAATCGGTTCAGCGGTTTAAGCGTGAAGAGGTAACAGACAGACACACTTTCGCATTTATAATATTAGTAAAGATGGTTTATGTGCGTGATACATGACTATTAAACTTACATATAATAAAGAAAGAAATGTTTTGTCAAGTCGTAAAACCCGTGGGAAGTAGGGACGGCTGTAAGGAGTTCTTCATAAACTTCTTACAACTTAGTCCCACTACTTTTGTTGACATGACGTTCACAAGGCTTTGCAAAGCTTTTAAAAAGTTTTTATGAACGCCTCGCAATCTGCCTAGCCTTTTCCTATGTTGGGGTCGGCTTCCAGTCTAACCAGATGCATGGAGCGACTGCCTATCTGACCTTCACAACCCATTTACTGGGTAATACGATACCCTTTGGTAAGACTGGTTGTCAGATACGTAACGACTCAAAGATCCAAGAATGGCAGCCGGGACCAACGGCTTAACGTGCTTTCCGAGGCACGGAGGGGTCTTGGTTTGTAAAGTTGGTCACCCATCCACGGACCAACCGCGGCAAGCGGCGTTCCCGAGATAAAGGGTCTTGACAGACAGACGGACGGACAACAAAGTGATCCCATAAGGGTTTTTTTTTTTTTTTTGAGGTATGGAACCCTAAAAATCAGGTAAATATTGCCTCAAGGCAATATAAATTTGGGCCTGTCTGTCATTGCGGATGAAATTGCGTGACAGAAGGGTACAATAAGGTCTAATTTTGGCCAAGGCTGCCAGAAAATCTCATAATCCCCCAAAGGGCAAAACAATGCGATCCTGCACTACTGCGGCTGCCCCGTTTCAAAACCTAGTAAGGACTTAAAATTAAATTTTACAGGAGAGCGCATAAACGTAATATTGGTCAGCCTATGGAATATATTTTTTGAATTGTTTAGTGACTTACTAGGTTTTAAAATAGTCAATTAGTCACTAGGGAGTGAAAGGTTCACTTACTAGGTATCGATGCTTAAATTCCTTTTATGTAATTTTAAAACGCTGGTGTTTTTGTATTTGGTAGAGACCTTCTAGGTTAGCAAGATTATACAATAAGCCGATTTTTGTAAAAAGTGTCCCTTACTAGGTTTTGAAATGGGACAGCCGACTGAATAATGTCAATGATCTACATTGACATTATTCAAATTAATGACAGCGCGTTTCATCACAACAACATAAGCGAACAGTTGTAAGCTAGATTTATTTAAGGCTCCTACAAACAGGCGCGACACGCGATTTAATCGCGCGCGACACTAAGGCACCGCTCGTTGCGCGACTTGCGGTGCCTTTGTGTCGCGTGTCGTGTTGCGCCTGTTTGAAGGAGCCTTTATTTTGGTACTCATCGCGTTTCGTTGTGTAAAGTTTCATTTTGGAAGAAGGAGTTCGCTGGTTTAATTTATTAGTTATTTTTTCACAGCTGGGTGCTGCGGCTCATCCGCTTGGTGTAATTAATCGCTTGTTATGACACCAATGATCATCGGACTGTGATTAATCTTATAAAATTAAGAGCGTCACGATCGATCTAAAAAAACCTCAAAAATAATAGCCTTTTTGACCTATTGCAAAGAATTATTTTACTAAACTAATCCAGTAAACTATACTGACATTTTCGATGTAGTTCGTACAAAACCAATTTTCGGAAATGTATTTCTGCCAGCAATACATTTTTTTTCCACTTTGCCCCTTGATATAAATGTGATAAATAATGATGGCTTATCCAACCGAAAGTTGTTCCTTTTCTGTTCCTTTGCAAAAAATTTTCACTTGGGACCTTTTACGTAAGTCTTAAAATTATGCTAAGGTTAATATGACTTGATAAAAACCGTTTTCGTAAGTGTTAGGCGTTATGTTTTGCGAGCTCTTGCGAGTCGTGTTCATGGCATTGTGATAAGTACTACAAGTTCCCGCAGATCGGCACTAATATAGTTACCTAAATGTTTTTAGGCCACTTCACCCTTTTTAGCCTTTGTGGGTTTCAGATCATATTTGTTTCCGTGCGGCAGTGAACAGCGGGGTACAATGCGTGCCACGAAAGATGAGACTTGACACACCACGTGGTTTGACATGCGCAGTACACGATTTTAGGTATCTTTAGCGGTATGAGGTCTGAGTGCGGGACGGGACCGGGCGTCATAGGGGCGGCGGAAAGAGCGGGGGAGGCGGGGTCAAGTCTCATCTTTCGTGGCACGCATTGTAATTGCGTAAAACACTACCAGTAGCAATGGCTTTTATTTTGACGGTTTAACATGACTGTTGTTGAGTAGACAAATTTTTTGAACATTTATGAAGCAATGGATTAGCAATATCCTCCAAAATTATTCGGATTGAGATTGATAGTGTGTTAAGGCACCTTCAAACAGGCGCGACACGCGATAAAATCGCGCGCGACACAAAGGCACCGAAAGTCGCGCAACAAGCGGTGTCGTGCACGATTATATCGCGTGTCGCGCCTGTTTGTAGGAGCCTTTACGCAATTGGGCTACAGGGATTACTATCTCATGAAAACTTTTTTAGGGTTATGTAGCTCTAAAGCACTCAGAAAGCCACTCAAATGTATAGTATTGTAGGTAGAATTCCTTTATAGAAATGTTGGTCTGATTCATTAAACAGTTCCAAAAGTCGTAACTAACGTCATAGGATATGATTAATTTAACCGTATACAGGAGAGTACATTATATTAACCGCAGTGTGCAATAACGAAATAGTATGACGTAAAACGTCATTTGGTTTTATGTTGTTGAAGACATTCTGAGAATGGATTAATATTACTATGTGTAGTGTTTGTTAACGTTAGTAATTCAACTCAGGAGCGGGTAGAATGAAAGTGTAAAAGGTACACCTAGAACCTCGGACTTCATCGTGTTCATTGGGCATATAATGATGTTCACTGAACACATCATAAACATATTCGATTTTATTTTATAATACAGTGACACTTTTTTTTTTTTTTGAGGATTGGAAATCATCAAATGACCCCCCCGCTCTGGGTGGAGCCGAAGGGAGTGTCAGACTCTTACTGACTAAAACCCACCCGTGTTCCTTCCTTAGCCCTTTATGTTCCGGGCCCGCGGTAACCCTTTCGGACAATCCCGCTGACCAACAGTGACACTTCTTGCTTCATTTTTTTTCCATTTTCATGATGTTGAAGCTGTGAAGCTCATGTATGCGGAAATTTTAATGATCATCATCTGCCTAGCTTTTTCCTAACTATGTTGGGGTCGGCTTCCAGTCTAACTGGATGCGGCTGAGTATCAGTATTTCACTATAATAGTGATCCATACAGCACTGACGACCGAGCCTGTACACACGGCGAAGAAACCGTAGTTTTTAACGGCAAGAATAACGGTTGTGAACAAAGAGCCTTGTAAGTTCTTTAATTTCGCTAAGTGCACAAATACCAGTATAGCATAAAATCTACGTCTGTTCAAGCTACCCATAAAAATACCACGGAATATTAGCCCGAACAGCCGCGAGACTGATTTAAAAAGAAGCAAATACATACTTGATCTGTGTTTTTTTTAACCGCAAACAGACATTTAACATTTTTATTTATGCGTCTGGAAACGCTGGATTTAAATAAATTGCTACACATTTCCATCGGAATAAAATTAAGGAATATTAAAACGGATAACAACTTGTCTATCACAAAGGCAGATAAGTGTGAAGGTCCTTTATGTTGTAAACAACAGCGTGAAAATAATATGTAAATCTCGGTGGCAGGATTAACATTAATCTAGTCCACTGTTTTATTCATACTGTTTAACCTAGTATAAAAAGTTGACAGTCGCCCATATTGTAGTGACTTAAAAGGTTCCTGTAGACAGACGCGACCCGACTCTAGTAGAACAATTTCTATGAAAACTTCATGGAAATTGGCCTACCAGAATCGCGTCGCGTGGCGCCTGACTGCGGGAACCTAAACAGGCGCGACGCGCGCCGCGAATCGCGCGCAACACAAAGGCACCGCTCGTTGCGCGACTTGCGGTGCCTTTGTGTCGCGCGCGATTTTATCGCGTGTCGCGCCTGTTTCAAGGAGCCTTTACAAATTGCCACGAGACCTCTACTTATATGGACGACGCCCGCCGGCGCGTTTCAATTTGATAGCAGCATTACCGACGTCTCTATAATGATTCTGTAGCAGATAAGCTGGAACGTTTCAGAACAAATTACTCATACACGCCGCACAAAAAACTTAATTTATGCATGTATGGGCTTAATGTTCTTAAATCTTAATGTTGTAATTTTCAACTCCGTAGGTTTATTAACATACTTGTCGTAATTATATTTTTTATTATTATTTTGCACACCTTGATATATAAATGAGCAATAATTATGATTTAACATAGCAAATGTTTAATAATTAGTATAGCACTCAACATTTATAGTTGCCGAGGTGACTAAAAAGGTGACTTATCGCTATAAAAAAAAATGTTTTGTACAAATCTTTTGATTTAATACATTTATTGTCGACGGGCGATAAGCTTTTAGGTTTACGAGTTTACTGGACTCATTTTTTTAACGCTCGGCCTATTGCCAAAGGTCTGATAAATATCATCATTTAGCAAGTCATAATTTTGATTAGATGAGCTTACAAACTTTTTTAAAGTAAAAAAAAATACTACAATGTTATTAATTTTTCTGTTTCGTAGGAACGATTGCTGCTGTCGGTGCTGCCCCAACACGTTGCCATGGAAATGAAAAACGACATCATCTCACCTGTCGAGGGGCAGTTTCATAAGATCTACATTCAAAAGCACGAACAAGTCAGGTGAGTTTAATCCATGGGTTCTATAACATTCTAATTGGGCGTTTGAGACTTTCAGGGGGGCAATAGCAGACCCAGAGAAACTCATATATCCTATCTTACAACTTACAACTATATATTTATACACGTACACGTTTAAATATAATCGTGACAGAATTTGTTTCAGATTCGTGACAGAAGGTAAGTAAAAAAAAAATGGGTTCTATAAAAAAAAAATAACTCGAAATTGGCGGTGGGCAAAATAAAGTTGAGAACCTATGGTTTAATCCATATCGGGCACACCCCATAATGCTCTTACCATACACAGTAATATACGGCTCAAACTAATTAGGTTGTGTTCGCCAATTTAGTGGCAGTATCTCATATTTAACGCGACACGACTTTGGCCTACCTCCAAATTGATCTCAAAACGACTCGATCTGATTCAATACCTCCTATACAGCTCAGCTCATATATCTATTTGTAAGTCGTGGCGTCAATCAGCGCAAGAACCGCACAATTACTTCGAATTTCAGAGACAGTTTGACATAGATTTATACGACGGAAATATCTTATTGTAACACTAGCTTCCGCCCGCGGCTTCGCCCGCGAGGTATGTCGATAAAAACTATCCTATATCCTTCCCCGGGATGCAATCTATCTCTCTGCCTAATTTTATTGAAATCCGTTCAGTGGTTTAGGCGTAAAAAGGTAACATACAGACAGACAGAAATACAGTTACTTTAGAATTTATAATGTTAGTATGGATGTTCAACACGTGCACTTTTACGTAGAATCAAATAACTGTAGGTCTAGCAGCTCTTGCCCATCGGAAAAATCTTAACGCCAAAACAAAGGACGCTCATTATTAGGAAACCAGGCTACTTAAAAAGTAAATTAGGAAGGTCAAGTGTTCTTCCGAACAAATGGAAGTGCGTACCCTCATCACTTCTTTTGATGAAACAAAAATAGACAGCTGGTTAGGGTAGGCAACAAAGTGATGTGTTGTAGTCCCTGTCTGAAAATAAGGCAGCCATCACTATCAGTTACATAAATGCGACTATGTTAGCTGCTTCTCAGGGTTGTGGAAGTAAGACTCGTTGTTCTGTGTCGATCAAGATGACGCGAAGAGTGGAACTATTTGATTAGAGCGGAATTAGAAGTAAGTACATAGGGGAAACACTTGGATATCTGTGGGTTTATGAGATCGAGATGAAAGGAAGTCGGAAATGTAAAAATAAATTAATCGATTTGAAGACAAATCGAATCCACGACGATGGGTTTGAGTTCAAGCAGTGATGAGTTTAATATTAGATAGAGATTCCTTACCATTCTTTCATTCATTTTAGTCCTGGATTCGATCGATCCCGTGGTTGATTAAATATTTATAAATTTTTCTTTCGACGCATTAGGTAGGTAGACCTGTAGACCACTGTTTGAAATATGGCCGTTAAATCCCTGAATTATTCCGACCGTTTTAGGGTGATTCGGGTCGTGATCTTTATTTATTCACTAGGGTCCACCATCACTGAAATGAACGTCAGAAAATTGATTTTTTATTTACTCCTTCCGGGGCGCGGGGTTTTTACACGCTTGTATAATTTGGCGTCGTCTAATTGGACCTAATAATGTGGCGCTGAAGCATTAAGTAGTAGTACCCGGCGATAAATATTGCACATCGACCTTGGTTGATTGGTGTATTTTATACAAAGAATAAAAATAATTATCAAAAGAAGCAAATCATAATTGCTTTAACAGCTCCTAATAGATACCGGACTGTTTGTATTTCGTGCGACAGAGATAACGCTCTACGAAGCCGAAATTAGCCGATTGTCTCTTTCCAAAGGTCGATGTGCAATATTTATCGCCAGGTACTGTAATGATTTTATTATCATCGACTTAGCTGTGCCCGCGACTTCTATCGTGTGCATGTCGGAAAGCAAATTAGGCTTTTTTTTTGTTTAGCCTATACTGTCCCATTGCTGTGCAAAGGCCTCCCCCAAGTCCTTCCAGGAACTCCTTTCCCGCACCACATCAAACTAGATTGGATTACATGGATTTTATTGTTTTGCGCGGAACCCTAACTCTTTTTCTAAAATAAAAGTAAGTTACTCCCTATAACGTCAGCTATCTGCTAGTGAAACTCCCGTCAAAATCGGTTCAGCCGTTTCGGAGATGAGCCGGAATGAACACATTTTTTAAAAATAACTCTTTTGTTAGAAGTACCAATAGATTCATGTGCATTTAGTAGATTTAGTAAAAAACAGGAGAGGGAGGGGCTTGTGGCTAAGAAATAACAGCCGCACGGGTCGATCGAGGTTAAGCTATGCTTGCCCGGGTTGGTCCATTGATGGGTGACCTTTACATACCGAGACCCCTCCGTGCCTCGAAAAGCACTTTAAGCCGTTGGTCCTGACTGTCATTCGTGTCATCTTTGACAGTTGTTACGGTTGGTCAGAAGCCCGAAAGTCTGACAACCAGTCTTACCAAGGGGTATCCGTATTACGTTACACTGGGTTGTGGAGGTCAGATAGGCAGTCGCTCCATTTAAAACACTGGTATTCAGCTGCATCCAGTTTGACTGGAAGCCGATCCCAACGTAGTTGGGAAAAGGCTAGGCATATAAGATTTAGTAAAAAACTGCTATTTTGACATTACAAACAGACTTTAATTTTATTTATTTGTATAGATTCTTCCTAGCGTGCATCATTCTACACGGCAATTACATTCAAGTTCTTAGTATAAATATAATTATATCTGTTAAAAGTTCCAATCAGCGTGTCCGAAGTTCCGTACTAATCGTTAACGTTACCTCACACAGCGCACTATCGAGGCCCGGCACGCTTAGCGGTCCACGCATTATGATTACAACCTTATCGCGCACTAATTACTTACTGTACCGTTCATGATTAGCTCCAACAATGTACGGGTGTTATGTTTAGAATAAGCTGATGTCTTCAGCTCACATTCATTTGTTATTTTATAGAATTTTAATGAACTTGTGTGGTTTGGTGGACGCAAAACTGGTAACCATTGCGTGTTTTCATTTCACAGATGAGTTGGTTTTACGGCCGTTCGATGATTAAAATCTAACAGCCAGCCTACACCTGCTGCAATAAAATTACCTTGATTTCAAACTTCTAAGAGCCCCAATAGAATGAGAGGATTATTTTTAAATACAAGAAAAATACGTTTTCAAAAAGTGGCTGAAACACATCACACGATTATTCATATTCAGGCTATGAAAATACGGTGCAATATAACTTTTTGGAAATAAAGAAATCAAAGCGGATTCTTTATAATAAAGTTAAATTAACTATAATTTTTGAAGTGAAAACTTCTTTAGCGGCGCTGTGTACTTTTTTTGGAATGGGTAAAAACTTCTAAATTCGCGTCAGGTCACGTGACCCTGATCGAAAATTCGTAAGACGTAAAACGTCAGACGTCTCGCCCACAGCCTCGATTCTAACTGTCAAATCAAAAAGCTCTAAATATTCGGGCGTAGACTGACAAAAATAATAAACTGTACTTAATTTTTTAAATATTTCTATTCTTTTACTACACAATTGAAGCTACATTTATTAGAAGAAGCTAAGAAAAGTGATAATTTGAAGAAAGCTCGACAGGCGAAACAAATACGAAAGTTTAAAACAATATTCCGTGATACAGATTTTATCCATATTTACAGGCTTTCTGAGGATTTAATTAATATATTGGAAGATGACTTAACTCCATATATGCGTCCGCGACTTCGTTCCAGTGGTTTAACCAAGAGGCTAAAGGTTTGTTTACATCTAGGTTTCTTGAGATATGATGGGTATACCTCACCACACACCAACAAAAGCCTATTGAATTCCTGATGTTTCAGATATTATGCACACTATCATTTTTGGCTAATGGAAGTTACCAAAAAATCATTGGGAAGAATGTAGACAAACCGAACCGATGCTAAATTGTGGTGGTTTTTCCGCAAAAGCCATTAAACGAAGAGAAGAAGAAGACGAGACGCTAACAAAATCACTTGAATTTGTAGTTTTTAAACTTTTGGGTGCTTGATTATTTGTATCAGCGAGTGCTTTTAACATAGGTAGTTCTGTGACTAAGAGGATAAATACAACTACCTACTGAAATGTGAGTATTATGATTTTTTCACTGATAGTATATGGCTATTATTACTATTGTCTCATACACGAGTATTGTATGATACACGAGATATTAATAAAATTTAAGTAAATTACATGATTAGCTATTGTTTTACTATACTATGTACGTATAACTTTATTGTTGTTTATGTCATGTTGACTTTTAATTCATCGTCGCGTCGCGTTGCACGAATAGAGCAAAGGAATCGTCATTCAGCCTTAAAATGTAATAAGAAATATGAAATAAGCTCTTTTAAATATGATATTGGTTATAGTTTAACTGTATTCCTTATAATACTTAAAGATAGACCTTTAATATATATTTTAAACCTATAAAACTCTCAGTCGAGATTGATCGATTATATGTAATTTATAGAATTTGTGTCAAGCCCTACGTTCGTCTGAGAAACAGCGACGGGAGGTTACAGCCTTGGGTTCGACGACGAGCACAACCACGTTAGTGAATACGGTTTGAATCAGCGCTGTACGCTCGGTCGATCTCAAGGCTGTCTCGTCGACGAGCTCGTCGCAGCTTACAGCCATGAAATTGTCTTTTAGAGAATAGCACTGCTGAAGTCTATCCTGTGTGCTTATTTGTAAATCTGAATAAATTCCTTTCACGAGAAGAATAAACCAGTCACTTTGGTCATCATACCTGATTTGCAAAAAACCCTATAAAATAAGGAACACACCTTAACACGCGTGTTTTGTTTATAAGACGATTCACAAAATACACTCGTAATTGTTCAAGTTTTCACTTCTGTCGGCACTACCGGAGTGCCAGTGTTTTTTTTTTTTTTTTGTTTGCTTTCAGTCTTGACAAATTATTAAAAATATTTACGTTTACACCCCATAATTTTCATGAAAAGGTCGGATTTGACGACATTAACTTTCTTCTTCAAAGATTTATTGTTATAGTCTGTGTCATAGGTTTAGTAACTTCTAATATCGCTTCAATCAATGAATTGATAACACAATAATAAGCTCTCAATTTCCGTGAATTAGGTATCATCGTCTGAACTCAG
The DNA here is from genome assembly GCA_927399505.1 of Luperina testacea. Lineage (NCBI taxonomy): Eukaryota > Metazoa > Arthropoda > Insecta > Lepidoptera > Noctuidae > Luperina > Luperina testacea. The sequence goes on from OV656758.1 coordinate 13,806,634, forward strand.
TCATTTTTCTTTTACTACTTCCCCAGTCACGTTTTATGCAAAAACATGAATGTTTCTTTTTCTGTCTGGTTATTATAGTTTGTGGAAAGGAAAAGAAACTACTAAAATGAATGTTAGAACTAGGTACCTAGTTAGAGGTCATTTTCACAAAGTGCCTCTTAAAACTAATGAACTTACGCAAGTTCACAATAAAATCATTCTGTATTATGTAGTCACTCAAAGAGATAAATAACCAGGGTCGTCGGGACCCCTAACTCTAACTAACTCCCTATCCCTAGATAGGGAGTTAAAGTTTAGTAAGAAACCGGTGGATGTTTTCAAATAAAATTTAATTTGATAAATGAACTGTTTGTTTTCTATTAATTAAATTAAATTTTATTCGAAAACATCCAGCGGTTTCTTACTAAACTTTAACTATATCCGACGACCCTGGTTACTCACCACCTTTGGTGATCGTAGGTACTTACATGATTATGTTACTAGATATGGTCTTCCTAATAACAAGCAATCAAATTAGCACAGCAAACATTTCTTTTTAGGACACGAATCCATATTGTTCAATTTGTAAGTTACACATAGGTACTTAAATATTTATAAGTCTGGCCAAATGTTTCAGAAAGGTAAAATTCTCTTTGGCAACAATACAATAAGATCAGTTATTTGGTTCATATTATTAAGAAAGTTACGATACTAAGTATTAACGAAAGCAGTGGTTGGGAACTTGAGATTACTTCAGAATTACGTTGGGGGTAATGGTTATGATATTGCTTGTAATAACATTAAACGCGTGTTCTGTAATATCGTTCATACTAATTGGTAGCACGTTGTGTTCATTTTCTATTAGTGCGTGCTTGAAACGTCTAAGAATCAATTACGCAACTGTTTTATGGTGTGAAACAGATTTCAAAGCTGTTACAATAATAATATTAATAGTTCCAGAACTGTAATGTTCTCGGAAAATAGATGTAACAATTTCTATACAATCGTTGGTATTTACAAAAACGACTTCTTAGTAAACATAGGTACACAGCTAATGCCTAGTACTAACAAAGCCCTGTTTTAATCCAGCTCTTACTATTAATATATTATGAATGGAATCAGCTCTTTAGAAGCTCTTAGCATTGACGTCACGCCGACTTTACATTTAACAGGTACCTACTTGTCCGAATGAATTATGTTGCCAGTTTCCACCCTTTATCACCTAGTGTTTATATACCTGTAAACTTGTTGTTTCACACAACAAACCAATGCTGTAATAAATCTTTGTTTGCAAAGTAATAATTTAACTTTTTCTGTTCATTTTTCTGACACAGAAGTACAACAAGTGTCAGAAAAACATAGGTTCAGCAAAGAATTTATTTAAAAGTACATTAAAAGTTTGTTGCCGAAGTTGAATGGAAGTCTAGAAAAAATGCACAGCTTTTCACATTGCATTTCTCTTCGTGTCTGAAATCTAAATAGAAAGCTACCAGACATCATTGTTCGCGGATAATGTTTTCGTTGTTTAATTTGTCATGTAAATTCTCATGTAAAATAAATATTGTTTTGTTGTTTTGTATGAGGTCTTTGCGTCTCTTGTGTACGAATCACCGTCAGCCGACGTGGGTGAATCATTGTGCTCATTTAGCCTCTGGCTGTTTGTTCATGTTTATAACATTGTGTTTGCACAGTCTTATTTCCATAAGGAACGAATCATCGGGTTCGCTGTTCATGCGGAGATCCGGCCGTGGTGGTGTGGTACAGGTGCTTTTGTTTATAGTGTTGCTCAACCGACGTGTATTTACTTTTGAGTTATTTTCGTATGAATCGTTACTTTATAGCTGTGTTATCTCTGACTGCAACTTTCCTCTGAAAACATTGTTTTTTGTTTACAACTCAAATACTTATAAAATGTAGGTAACATCAAAATATGACAAAAATACAGTTTTCCCCGTTACTCAGTTTTTCAGGCGATTGCTTTTTCTATGTATAAACAATTCCTCGAGGAAGTTGAGAAACACGATCTTTATCCATCAGCATTCTTTCAATCATCTCTTTTATGACGGCTATTTGTTTTACGTCGGTAGGTATTACATAATGTTGTTGTTTAGAAGATCATCAAAATGTTGCCGACGAAATATTTGAGGCGCGTTCAACATTTTTCTCTGGCATGCTGGGACTTTTATTACGTATTCTTATCGGAGTGCTATTAAAATCCATAAGAACAAAGACATGCGGTACAATAACGTACCGTACACAAATAACCATCAATATCAATTGCGGGATAAATTCGATTTCTTTTCTAACTCCCACGAGTCAGTCAGTCGCCACATTAATTTGATGCTTCTCCTCAAAAGCAACGATCTTTTTTTTTACCGCCTAGCGCTTTTCTTTTCTCTCATTCACCGGGAGCCACTTTAATACCTAATTCCAATTGTAAAAGGCCATATTAATTTGTTTCACAAGAAATGTGCGACGTTTTAAGCTCCTAACGCATGAAGTCTGAACCTAAGCTGTAGTGAAAATTCATTTCAGACGACTGACATTGCAACTGCAAGATTTTCACTTCTGCGTTTTCAAACAACTGTCAAAGATCCACAAATGACAGCCGGGATCAACGGATTAACGTGCTTACCGAGGCACGGAGGGATCTCCGGGGCATGTAAAGATGGAACAACTTGTATTATGAGCGTGAAACTCATCAATCATGTAAATATTGGTGTAACAGGAATTACTGACTATAACAGGAAATGTTCCATTGAAGTTTAGAATAGCGGCGGCGCTCATACCTATTTATTGACTCTACTTGTCATTCCTTGGCGGGCTTCCAAACACTAAGACAAGTATTATAAAAATAATTTAATGAACTGCTTTTAAACTATTTATGCATAGGAAAATGTTGCATTTGAAATAAGGGCCTCTGGAGATTGGAGATGTTTGCAGCTTCTTTGTACTACGTGTGCCAATAAAAACATGATTTATTATCAATTTGACTTTTTGTCGTATATGTTTGTGGTGTATTTGATTAAACACGTATTATATTCAGCAATGTCATCTATTTTGATCAAAGGGACAGCACAGAGGTCAGATATATAAAGTCAGGTTGAATTTGGGCATGTTGAGGTAAACTCAATCGTAAATGTCCATATATTATAAAAAAAAAAAAAAAAGATATTGATTTTGTTGTTGTTTTAACCGGTTTAGTCTTACTAACTAGTACGAGTCCTGAAGTTATTTATGTATTCCAGTGGCGCATTTAGTGAATCATCTGGATGAGTTAATGCAACTTCTAAAGGCTATCTTAGGCCCACTTGCGCCAAAAGTTGAGTTAAATTGGGTAACTCCGAGTTTAGTAACTCTGGGTTAAAGTGTAAAAATTTTAACTCTAACATTGTATTGCGCCAGGGGAAATTAACCTTAGGTTAACTAACCTTTTGGTTTTTTATTTTACGCTGGTATCTTTACAGAGTATTCATTCTATTATATTATCCGGCAAAATATGAATGAGCGAATGATGACCGAAACATGTATACTTGTCTCTTTTGCGCTACAGTATTTTGTATATAATTATCTCCTTACTTGAACTTGACACAGACTTTTCATTTTGATCATTTGTTATTTGAAATTAATCATTGTCATTTTCACGTTGCGCGTTAGAAAGATAACCTAAACGAATTCTTTTATCACAACTGTTTATTTTCTTCCTTCAGAGCACGGATTTCACGCCGTGTAAACGCGTAGTATTACATATTTTATTAGTCCGTGTTTTGGAGAGTGATTTAATTGTAATATTTGTGTTTGTGCGTCAGTTGCGAGCATGGAAAAGAAAAACCGTTTACGAGGGCCTAATTTCACAAAGAGTGACAGTATATTGCTGTGCGATATAATAAATAACTTTAAACATGTCATAGAATGTAAAAAGACCGACGGAGTCAATCTTATGGAAAAACATAAAGCCTGGCAAGAAGTGGTAAAAATATACAATTCGTCGACCACCGGTTCGCAACGAACTTTAGAAAGTTTACAGCAGAATTATAAAAACTTAAAGAAAAAATGTAAAAAATCTGCTTCTGATGCTAAAATGAATATACCAGGTATGTAATAATAGGCATGATTTTATTAGGTATTCGAAGTACTCAAGTGTACCAATGTACGTAGTGGTCACTATAATTCTTTTTTATTTTTTTCAGTTGAGGAGTTGGTCCACAGTGTTGAAGAGTTTGGCACCTCCTCCGATGGCTGGGAAAAAATTTCTCATAACATGGGGGTATCAACAGAAACATGCCAAGAAGTTTTGGCCGATCTGAAGAAAGAGGCAGATCGAAAAGATGCAATTTTAAAAAAGAATGTTATGGGTACAGGTGTGTAGCCCATTTAACCACATCTTGTGATGTTGAACATGACCCATCGACCATTATCTATTCAAAACTTCAGTTAGTACATAGTACTTACCTATACATAATCAAATATCTATTTTTCTCCACCAGGTGGAGGACCAGCACCAAATTATGATCCAGACCCATTGTTGGAAAAAGTTAAAGTTTTAGTTGGTCCTGCTATCGATGGCCTGTATACAATATATGATGGTGACAGTTGTTTAATGGCATCCCAACCAGCAGATGAGCCTGTTGAAGCCATTAATATGCAAATAGGTATTGATAGATCTCATACTCTATCTATTTGAATTTTGAAAAATTAAACTTTAAAAACATTACTTTCTTATAGCTTGACCGCTACTACTGTGCTGCGCCTTAGGCATACTGGCAGAGGCAAGGGGGTCAAACACCCGCTCCCATGCCTTACTTTCCTCTTCGCTCGGTGCTTCCCACTCCCCACCTCGCCGTGTAGGCCTAAGGTGTGGTACAGCAGTATCGGTCAAGCTTGTAGTAACAAACTTCAAAAAAAGTGGTTATTAATTTGATTGTTTCTTTTATCTACCAATGATGAATTGTTTCTAAAAGTTGTTTTAGGATAGACTTAGATTTGTTCTATAAATTGGTAAAGTTCCAACTTCACCCAAGTCAGTTTTCAAGTCCTTAAACCTCTATAAATAAAATTATTTTTTTAGATACACAAGGAGACAATCAGCACGGGGAAAAAATTACCACATTGCAACATACTAACATCAAACAACAGGATGAGGAATATTTTACAAATGACAGGGCAAACTTAAAAAAGAAGCCCCACTCTTTATTGGTTCAGAACATTAAAAGTGAGTTTTATACACTTTTTTGCAAACATAACGAGAATACAGAGAATAGTAAATAGGAAAGTGTGTGCAATATTGAATTTATTTCTTCAATAAATAAATCTTTTCTTGCAAACAAATTTTGTAATAAACATTATTATGTACTTTTCTATTTTATTTAATAATTGAGATAATGTGTTTAGTTTAAATATTTATAAATTATTAATAAACTGAAAAGTAATACAATGATCATAACAGTAAATAATGAATCTTTTTATTTCAGATAAAAAAAAGAATCACTCAGAAATGCCGCAGAAACAATCTGTTTCAACAAAATTTATAAGTTTGGCAAGTGAAAAGCTAGAGTTGGTGGCTTTACAAAAAGAATTACTCCAAGTTCAAATAAAAGAGGAAACAGAAAAGTCAGAGCATGGTCGTTTACTCCGTGCTATGGAAATGGAAGATGCAAAAAAAAGATATGAACATAATGAATTAATTAGAAAATTAGAATTAGAAAATATTAAGTTGCGTTTTTCTAACTGAGTATGTATTAAAGAATGTTATTATTTAGAATACACCGGGTTTAATAAATACTTCTTTCAAATATTTAGTTTTTTATTAAATCTGAGTATGTATGTACATTAAACTTATGTAAAATATTTCAAAACAATAGATTTATAATCTACCAAAATATTCTTCTACCAAAACTTGGCGAGCCTGGTGTCCCAATGTACTTCTGACAGAGCTGCCGCTCATTGATAGTTCAAGTCCATCATCAATATCAAATATGGGCGAGTATTCTGGATCAGTGGGTGGTTCTGGGTCATTTTGAAGTCGTGCAATATTATGAAGCACACAAGTAGCAATTATAATCCCAGGTATCCTGCTTAAATGTACTTGAATACCTCTTGACATAATAGGGAACCTTCTTTTCCATATTCCAAAAGTACGTTCAATAGTATTTCTGGTCCGTATTTGTGACTCATTATATAAAGACTGATTTGCAGAACTCACTGTTGCAAATGGAGTCATCATAAATGTGGTTTGAGCATATCCACTGTCACCAAGTAAACAGTAATTTCGATAAGTACCCTGTAGAAAATGTCGCCGTTGATTACAATTGTCCCAGATGTGGGAATCATGGGCAGATCCATGCCATCGTGCAACAACATCATTGAACATTAAATCAGCAGAACATATTGCTTGCATATTAATAGAAAAATATCCCTTTCTATTTCTGTATATCTCTGCAGTTTCTCCTCCTGAAACAAACATACCCAAGTAAAGAAACCTACTGACAGCACTTTAATAATCAACTAGCAGATCTAAACCACTCTGTCCCTCCCATACTTATACAAAACTTAATCAAAATCCATCCAGCGCTTCTGAAACTTACACAGAACACTCGGGCAGACATATCCGTGTATTCCCGTTGTCCCCGTAATATACAGAATACAAGTAGCTTGTATGAATAAAATAGAGATGGATTTACATACCTGGTGACTTCATTCGCACATGAGTGCAATCTATTGCCCCAATAATTCGTGGAAATCGGGCAATGTCATAAAATTTTAATGCAGCCTGCCTTTGTTCATCTTCAGTGATGGGCATAGATATAAATTGTGGATATAACCGTGCTATAGCATCAGTGACCTTATGTATTATTCTGCATGCAGTTGACTCATGCACTCCAATTACATCTCCACTTGTTAGTAATTGACTTCCAGTGGCGTAAAACCGTAATGTGCACAATAACTGATTCATAGGCGAGACAGCTTGGCTGTAAAAATAAAATCAAATTAATGCAAATAATACAATGTATTACTTAGCAATGAAATCCACAAGTCAAAACGTAATAAATATAGATATAGGTACCTACTTACTTCTTATTTTCATTTGCGTACTGCAATCTACTTTTAATTTTATTTAATAAAAACAAGACGCTTTCTTTCTTTAGTCGAAATCTTCTATGAAAAGCTTTGTCTCTTTGCATGTTAAAATAATCAGACCGTTCTGCAATTGTTCTATTAAAAAAGTCCGAACTAATGTATTCGATAATTTCTTCGTCATCATCAGAAAACATTTCATTTATCATAATTGTAATCTTGTTTTAATAAAACTTCCAACCGCTACGAGTAGTCTCTATTTTCCTGTGTCTATAGTTTGTTGTTACAAACGAACATAACCTCAAATAAATAATTTTGACATTACTAACCCGGAATTAGTGACGTAACCCTCCAACATTGCTGGGTTAAAAATTTAAAAATTTAACTTTGAGTTACCTACTAACTCTGAGTGGCGCAAGACGAAATTATAATTTAACTCTAGCGTGGACGCTAACTCCGAGTTAATTAATATAACCCAGCCTGGCGCAAGTGGGCCTTAGTGGTTTACATTTGATATATTGTTGGCATGAACACAGTCGTGTTTTGTATTACTTATGCAGCTCATATTCATGACAGTTCCAATGTAAATCGAGCATGACCCAAATTTTAATAAGGAATAGAGATAATACATTAATATGTATTATCTCTATTCCTTATTAAAATTTGGGCAAGTAAAGTTATCTCGGTATAATTACCGAGATAACTTTACTTGTTGCCCTTTTGGCCTTTAATATCATACCTTAGCATAAAAATAGCATAATCAGACCAGAATTTTTCCCACTACTGGGACACAGGCCTCCTCTCTGTGAGAATGAGCGGGCCGTAATCAACCACGCGGGCCCAGTGCGGGTTTGTAGATATTTTTAGTAGTAGCGCCTCGCGGTTTCACCCCCGTAAGTGTCGATCCCGTGGGAATATCGGGATAAAAAGTATCCTATGTGTTAATCCAGGGTGTCAGCTACCTCAATACCAAATTTTATCAAAATTGGCCCAGCCGTTTGGGCGTGAAGAAGTAACAAACATACAAAAACACTCACAAACTTTCGCCTTTATAATATTAAGTGCGATTTAAAGGAGCAAACATTATAAGAACTTACAACTAATTTAACAAAAACTATTTTAGTGATAATATAACCCACAACGCTGTTCACAGGTAGACATAATACAATCTTCCAATCTATATTCTCTACAATTTTTTTTATTTCTAAACTATTATATTATCATAATAGTTTAGAAGAGAAAAAAATGTAATCGTTAGGAGTTTTAGTAGCAGTGCGTGTATGAACGTAGATGTCACATGTTTTCGAATTAATGCCGGTTTCCTCACGATGTTTTCCTATACTGTTTTGAGAGCAGTGGTGATTAAATAATTTACATAAATTAAAGCGCCTGTCTGTGTTCGAACCTACGACCTACAGCTAATAAGTCGCGGCCGTTACCACTGTGCCACCACTGCTCTCTACCATACCTTATTATATTAGACAAGTATTTGTTCAGTATGAATGATTTAGATCAGGGGGCCTAAAAAGGCCACTTTGGCAAAATCATAAAAGGATAAAATTATGAATCACAATATCAATATGGCGAAAACAGTCTGTGTTTTTCTTTTTTTCGCTGCACTACGTAGGTATAATCAAAGAGATTGGATTGATTGGTAAATTAGCACAGACAAAAAAAAATAACTGAAAAATCCTTTACCAATGGCTTAACAGTTAACTGTCCATTATGATTTATAATGTTATCCTTTTATGATTCTGCCAAAGTGGCCTTATTAGCCCCCGAGGTCGCGACCGCACTTGGCCTGCGGCCTCCTCCGACCCGTAATTCAGCGACTGAGCAGCGAGGACATTAATTATGCAGCTGAACTGGACAGGTATCAGTTTGCCTACAAAGGAGAAGCCTCAGTGGCAACTAGGCGTGCCTAATCGATATGTATGACGCGTTGCTTTTGCTTATCAAATTATACAGAGTGTTCTAATACTTCTAATCCATCATCTGCTTTTGTCAGCTAAATGGGACAGGCTATCATATAACCATAGTCGTGTCTCGTTATGTAAATTAAAAGATATTGTATTATATTCTGACAAACAAGAAGCAATTTGTGTAACGAGCCAAGTCTTAGAAAGTTTTAAAGTTTCGTAAACAAAACATCTTAAAATCTACCACTTTTGTTTGTTCGTCTTAGCTAAGAAACCACAAAGTTACCAAATACTGGATTCATGAATAATTATGAATGTGGGTAGATAGTTACAAACGTAAACATGGAACTCTTCCACATACGAGTACATGTTCTGTTAATCGCATCCCACGCAAATGTAAACAATAAGAATAAATTATTTATTTACAAAACTGACAAAACCTCACAGTGCAGTGGCCAGTGCTATTTACATTTAAAACATTTCAGTTATAAACATGATTGATGGAAAGCAAATTAGATATTGAGCTTTTTATGTGGTTTGTGTGTTCAGCACTAAACGCCAAACTGCTCCAATATTTACGTCCATTAAAATGCAATCAACTCACTGTTGATATTACATTTTCATTAAACAAACGTGGGATTGGCTGGGGACAGTTTTAATTGCTTTTTGGTTTTAAATTGCCACTTACTATGATTATTAGTTTTGAAAATGTATTCGTATTACCTTGTTTTAGGCTCGATATAGCATCGTATTGTGTACTTTAATGATGGATTATAATTGATGAAAAGTGTTGAATAGAACTGTTTATCAGTTGTCATGATAGCCGTCATTAATGATGGCACTTTGTTTTTTATTGCGCAAAATGTTAATGAAGTTTAATGGGTTATTGAAGTATTGTTATTAGACATTTACCTACCTGTTACCATCCATCCTGTTCCATTTAACTGTTTAATGCTACAGCTTCCAATGTCAGAACACTTCACATATACCCTTAAGGCTGCCTTTCCACCAGAGATGGGCGAGGATGCGTAGCGAGGGATGTGTACAAAAGTAACCAATACCAACGCTAACTTAGTTCAAGTTATAAAAATGAAGCGATGTTATTGGTTAGTCGGAAAGGCAGCCTAAGGCGCTCTCACATCGGGGGCATAGCTCTGTAATGTAACAATTCAAGATTCCGTGTAACGGCTAGGGCTTTGCAAGTAGACAACGCAGGTCTTCAACTGCTAGGAAGTGTAGAGAGATAATGAAACCAGCAGCATAGGCTAGCTTCGGCCCGCGATTTCGTTCGCGTGGAAGTCGTAAGATGCACAGCACAATGCCTATACTAAAATAACAGCCACATTTTTATAAAACCCCCCGTCGCTATTACTTGGTTTTTCGCTTAGCGTTGTTTGTCTTTTTTTTTAGTTTTGCTCGGCTCCTATTGGTCCGTGATGACAGCCTTCCTCAAGAATTAGGCTATCAAATGCAAAAATATTTTTTCAAAGCCCACTGGTACTTCCAGAGCATAGCGCGTTCAAACAAACAAACAAAAATCCAACCCTGCTTTATTATGAGTCTGGTCAACAGGACCCACTCGAACTGGAACCGTAAAGGTTACATTACAGGCGAATGCTCCCGGTGAGGGAGCGCCTCGGTAATACTTATCGTACCTATACAAAATAAACAGGCTTTGTTGTTACGTTATAATTTGTAAAGGACCAATAAATTCGCGAACATAAGAACTTGAACATCATTCACCAATTCCTCTTCAAAGGTTCTATTGAACTTGGCGCGCAAGGGCGTGCCTTTGTCAGAATTCGCTCAATTCACAGAATGTAATGTAAGACATTGATTCCGGCACAACTTAGCATCTTTCTCATCGTTTCTTTGATGTTCTGAGTACGCCATTAAATCAATTAACGTTCGAAGTTGTAAAGCAAATAGAAAACTTATACTTAATGTGAACAGATAAGCTCATTCCTTCTGTTTTAGTTTGAAGATGTCTTTACTTGCAAGGCTGCTTCTTCATACCTTAATCAACGCCATATTGGATTAACTAAATCTCATTACCAAGTTTTGGGCTGAATTTAAATGAAATCATACCGCGGCGGAGCTCAGCGGTAATTTAATTTGTAATTTAATTGTATATGAGTTATTCTGTCTTGTAGGCAAGCTGTCTAAAGACACTGGGATCTCATTATGATGCATTTACTTTCTTGTCACGTATCTTTACGATTGCGCAACGTTTCCAAATGATGTGACGTCACGAAATCAGGAAGTCTATTACTGCACTTCGCCGCGCCGCACCGCACTTGATCCTTTTAATCTAAACGGATATTCCGTTGATAGGATTGTCTGTCTGCCTACCTCCCTTCGCTGGTTTCAAGTTATAACTAATATTTTCATTTAATTTTCCGAAAAAAAATCTGTGACTTGTGACAGCATTTTCATTTGTACGCAAAACTACATTAGACTCGGCAATAAATCTTTGATGTTTCTCTTTTACATCAAAAGAATTTTCATTTCTTCTGTGTACCTATTGGCTAGACTGGCGGGTTGGGTGTTACTATTTGATGTTTTCGTATCTCCAGGCTCTTTGCGGCTTTATTTACACTCCCATACCTATTACACACAAAGAGTATTCTATCTAAGTTCTAAATCTCCTAAGATATACTTCTTCATGTAGAGAGAAAACTATGAAAACTTCTTTCATTCATTCTAATCATGGAAACGGAATAAGATATACATCATTCACACAACAGTAGAAAATTCCTCGGAAAATGTTTACAAATCTTATAATTATAATCCATTTTGATTTATTTGTAGCGAAATGTGTAGGAATGTGAAAAAGGTGTGTTGATGCGATACCTGTGTTCATCCCATCGGATCACATCAATGCTCTACCGCGTTTCAATTTTCAATACAGATTAAGTATGTTTGGGTAAACATTTACTCAACAAAGATATTGTTTACCTTTAATAATATAATGTAAGTACAATTTATGTATACCTTTTGTGGCAAGTTTTGCTGGAATATCCACCAACCCGCACTGGGCCCGCTTGGTGGATTATAGCCCACTCCCTCTCTGTAAGAGTCTTTGGCCCAGCGGTAGAAAATTAAAACGGCTGATTATGCTTCGCTGGAATTGGAAGTCGATTTAATTTATTGTTTCATATTACATTGTTTTGCTACTTACTTGGTGTTGTTTTACAACAATGCTTGCAAGTCACGAACTTACTTGACGCATGCAGTAACGATAATCAATATAGCCAAACCAATGATATTATCATTGAGCCAAACACTATAATTATGTGTCTCTTGATCGAAGTATATGCCAGAAATGCAATAGTGTCGCATTGTTTCAAACATTCCTTGTACATGAACTTGAATCATAATGTGTCCTAAATAACGGGTGTAAAAATACCCTTAATGGAGCCGAGAGTCATTTGTTCTTTCTTCCCGAGATATTGAAGGTTAAAGTATTTTCACGAAAACATTTTTTAATTGTTTTAACTTTACTTTATCCCTGTACCGCTGCATGCACCCATAAGCTAAATGTTTTGCGTCCGTTGCGTTGCGCAATACCGTAAATTACAGCGAATTTTCACCAAAAATAAAATTCATTTCCCAGCATTTATTTTTGCACAAAGTTACTTAGTTTGATTGATGTACAGAACACGTAGGTGACTTCGTAAAGAGGCTGGTTCTGAATCATTTGTCTTTTCGTTGAGAAAAAACATGTGGTTCGACTCACGTCACCGAGACTTGGCTAGTGCCCATTGAAAAACACTCTCGGTTGCATAATGTATCGTGCGCGTGCCGCAATCGGAAATCCATTGTGATCACAATGAGCTCAGCTCTATTTTGTCAACTGTCATGTTTACCTCTGAAAATAGTGTTGTTCTTTTAACTCTTGAGTGATATTTGTCTTTACTTTGTTATACTAAGTTGCTTTTATGGTAAACAAACTTTGTATAGCTATTTCAGGAACCCAAGTCACAACATGAACATAAGCATGGTCTTTTGTGAAACCATGCTACAATATTTGGTCCTTTTGTGAAATCATGCTACAATATTTGGTCCTTTTGTGAAATTATGCTACAATATTTTGGTCCTATGAGTCAGGGATCTAACTTAGTATGAGCACTAGGTATGAGCAGAAAGCTCGTCGCTGTATAAAATGTCCGATATCCGATACCGTTGTCTTTGCTCAACGTCGAGCTGTTTTAATTAGGGAAGGATTAAAAGGTTAGTTTTTACTTTTTGCTGTCTTTGAAGGAAGTAGCTCGGAGAAGTGAAGACTAAGCTTTTATTTTTATTAAAAATCTATACCTTTTTAGTTCTGCACCATATTTCATAAATAAAAACGCCATCAAAACATGAATAGAATAAAAAAATATAAGTACAAAAACACGTTCATAAAAGTTTATCATGTGTACAATGCTCGTACTTACAGGGTACACACATAAAAGCTGTTATAGTGGCAATTTACACGCGACGATTTCCGATAATAGGAACTTATCCATGTTTACATATGCGACACCTATGTAATGGACTTAGTATATTCAAAACGCTTCCCTTTGAATTCGTAACAATAAGCTTATGTAAACATACTTGTACAGAAAAGAATTCACATAGTACCTACTACCTACACACCATTATACTGTGTATGAGTTAGCACAAAAGCCGCTCCTACTACCTACACACTAAACTCAAGTAAAAAAAAACTTACGCGACTAATGCTCGTTTGATCGTATAAAAAACTATAGATATATTAAAATTTATTATATTAGTTATTTTTTTGTTAATTATAATTAAGTAAATTACGTTGAATAAAAGAGCCATTTTCAATAGGGTTCCTCCTATGGGAGAAAAGAATCTATTAGAAAAAATTGACTCAATAATTGATTTTTTCGCAAGCTACAATGTTTTCAAGTTTCACACTTGATTGACATTTTTAGAAATATTTTGATGTTTTTTTTTCGTTTCTACTGCATCAAATCAATTTTTGAAGTATTAATTAATCTTCATTAAATTATCTATACAATGGTATATAAATTTAGTAGGTTCTGTGTACTAGCAGGGGTATAAAAATAGAAAATGTTGCGGAAAGGAGGCAAAAAAAATCTTTGAATCGTAAAGCTTTACAAACCGAGCTATAACTAAAGTAGGTAGGTACGTGAGAGCAGAAATGTTACAAACTGAAATTGTTAATTATAAAACGAACTGAAAATTAAATCTATCTACGCTGGGACTGCATCAAACACGAATGGAGAACTTGAAACAACTTAATTAGATTAAAACTGCAATATGTTGCCGCGTCCCTGAAGAGAGTTTTCATTAAAAGTGTTACTAGAAAGTTGTCGTTCCTCCGGCTCCTCGTATCTTTTAAGTTCGGCAGAGGAGCATAAAATATAATGTGTCATCTAGTTTCACAGACGACAAGCATATTGGAAATTGGAAAATAAATTGAAACCTGACGTAGTGGAAACTAAATATTTGCAGTATATAATCATTGAGTAAATAAATAATATGTAAATGTAAAACGTTCAGTCCAAAAGAGGCCACTACAGAAATTAATAAGCTAAACGTCCCAAAGACCGCACATACACTCTTGATAGATGACTTAAGTTCGTGGTGATTTAAATCGTTAAATGGTCCAATAATGCCTAGTGTTAAGAAAACCAGGCATAAAATTCTGCTGCCTCAAAGGTGGTCCTTTCAAGCTTTTAGGCCACCGCTGCATTATAATTTCTCCTTTATCGTGTCTACGATTTGTATCAGAATTCATTCCGGCGTTTTTTCGAAACATCCAATCATCGATATTTTTTAACAGATTCTAATAACATTTTCTTTTTGTCGTAGTATCCTCTTCGCCGATATAGTGGGATTCACGGTGCTCGCATCGCAGTGCAGCGCGCAGGAGCTGGTGCGACTACTCAACGAACTCTTCGGACGATTCGATCAGCTGGCCAATGTGAGTAATACTGTTGTGTCTATTAATGATTACCTATTACTGGAAATGTTATTATTTGTATCTGTATGTAACGTCACAACTTATACGCCATAGGGAAACCTCTGAATCGTCATCGGCATAAACATGTTTATTAGATGGCATTAAAGTCTTCATTGAAGCATAAATTGCGGTAGACTATTCTTTATTTGTTTACGTTGTAGGTATTGCGTAACCTTAATTTTTTGTATACATATAATGAGTATAAAAATAAACTGTTAACTGCGCTTAAAATCGGACCTTATACTAGTGGCATGATTGCAAATCCTTTTGAGCAAAGATGATGATGCTGATAGATGGATATGGCCGAAATTATGGTCCATTATCGTTATATTAAATACCCAACTGCACAACAAGAAGGGGTAAAAATCTCAAATTAATTTTCTGACAGACAACGCACTGCTTGTCGCTGAGTCTAGAAGCATTTTTGCACAAAAGTTTCTTATTTAACAAAAGTGAGCACCAAGGAAGGAATTCTTCCCCTAAAGGGGTTAACTAGGGGATGAAAGTTATGGAAGTTCGTCATTTCAGGAGTTAGACACGTGGAAGTTGGTACTCCGACTTCTGTTTTGAAGTAAAAATTTGTTGTACCATCGTTTTTTGGAAAATTATCCCCTTTGACTCTTAGAAGTTGCCGATGGGAAATCCTGGCAGGCACTCGGCTTGTGTTTTATTGAACCTGGTCTTTGAATACAGGATAATCACTGTCTTCGCATCAAGATCCTGGGCGACTGTTACTACTGCGTGTCCGGGCTACCCGAGCCGCGGTCTGACCACGGCCGCTGCACTGTCGAGATGGGGCTGGACATGATCGATGCTATAGCGTGAGTCACTTGTTATCATTCTTCTAATCTTTTATAAGTTATCTTGGCTGTTGAAAAAATTGGTTTTAGTAAAATGAGGTTGAATATTATTAGGAATATAAAAGAGATTGCCTTGTAATGTTACTACGAGTATAGCAAGATGGTTAGTAAGAGATACCAGAACCGTGAAGTTAGATCAATCTATTATTATTATTTTATTTGTGGTTATTATTGGTTATTATTTGTGGTTATGAGTTGTGACTGTCTGTGACTGACGACTGTCACACGTCGCGTCGCTCTGGCTCATGGCTGTCATCATAGTAACGAATCTTTACAAAAAATCAGGAATCAATCGAACATCTACTTATTATTCGGCCGTCATTATTGCAAATACAAACGTGTTAAAAATCCAAAACTTGACTGCGGCTATGTTGCTCTAACGATGCGTAGATCACGATAGTAATAAGTCCATAAAACACCGAGTGACATCTACGAAGCTAAACCAAAAATAGTCGAAAGTAGCCACAACCGACCCACGCCTACGACAAACAAACAGCGCCACTTTGACTTGCCAATTTATGGCGGCCGCAACAATAAAATTTAATTGGTCATTTCAGCCGACGTGGCTAGCTTACTGTCCGTGAAACATATACCACAGTAGATAAACCTTGTGATATACATGCTGAAAGAACAAAAATTAGGTCAATTAATCTTAATTGAGTTCCATATTTTTATGACGCAGGGCGACTGGGTCACATCACCTAAACATTTATATTTATTTAAAACGAGATTAAAGAGAGAAGAGAGAATTCTGTCGTGTATTATTGAATACACATATTCATATTAATTAATAAGCTAGGTCTGTGCGGCTCGTGTTCGCCGTAGTACGAGGGCACGCGCATCGGAGCATGTCGCGAACTCGCGATACGCGCTTATCTGCGTATTGGCTCATCAAAGGAGACTGCTAAATATACTCTTTGTGATCATGGCCCCCTGGCCGCCTGGCCCCCGGTGACATCCTGGGTGGCACCGTCGGGCCGCGGCCCTCCCTCGTCACGTGAAGGTCACTAGGGCGGTCTGGAATGTTGCACTTTATCGCATTCTGTAGCAAATTTTTCGAGATGATCGTCTCAAGGCAATTTTTTATAGACGCTTTTACTATTTCAAACGTTTCCAGAAATAATTTGGCGGTCCACAAGGCAAGGCTTGTAAGGCCTGTATTAATAAACTGCTTCTTATTTTTGTAACCTGCTTAGAAAAGTGCGCAAAATGACGTTCACGTTCATAAAATGTTCATATTTTATTCTACCTGGGTGGAAAATATTTTCAAAGCAATTCCGCTCGGGAAGATCGAGTGCACCATTCTGTGTTGACAGGAATTACATGGTCCATTATAACTGTGGGCATAACGCGGACTTATAATAAGAGGCAAGCAATCAACACCGTGGTCCGACCACAGACCGCAAACCTCGAGCAGAACACAGCTATCTGTATTCAGTGCGGGTAGTGTTTCAGACACGCGTCACGTTCGCCGCTGTCATCTGTACATTATCGAAAGGACATATCCGCCTTGTCGGGCACACGAATATCCAAATCAATGTGACGCGAATGGGAATGATAAATAAACTATTGCTATTATGCCAATTTTACTATAAATGGATCGGAATTCTACGTGCAGCGTGTTTATTCGTTTGGAAAGGTGTATTCCTATTTTCTTTTGTACCTAAGCGAAAATCAAACACATGTCTTGATATCATAGCTTTTGTTTGCACGACTATGTCGACGAAGTCAGTAACAGCTTACACAGTACCCAAAGTCACGTAGAAAACTTGCCAAGCGTAACGTGAATATCTTTTATGATCAGATTCCGAATCGAAGGACACGCTCCTTCAAGTGGAACTGTGTATCATTTCGTAGGTATTGCTTGCTTTTTCATCCAAATTACATTGAATTGCGTGCGTAGGTAGCTATTCAACCAAAACATGGAATATTGGAATCCTTAAATTACTATTCATAACCATCAATGTAAACATTATATCAGTCTGATAGACAGTGTTTGTAATGAAAATAGTGAACAGAAATAGTTGTCAACAATATTCCTAAATGATATTCGGCCGACGTGACACGTCATTGGAACTGTATGTCTTGCTCTTGACCTAAATGTTATTCCTCGTGTGTGGAGACAGGTAAATAGTCACAATGGTGCGCTGTCCATTAACACACGATACAGCCGTTACAGGCATGTTTTTTGTCAATGACTCGTATTTACAGACCAGCATCAATTAGCACGCTAGCTATATTAGTCTCGTTCGTGTGATCTATTAATAATGTTCCGCTTACGTTGCTCCACACATGCATGCTTGATGCATGCTCGGTGTCGTATTTGGGAGTTCAATATGAGAGGGAAAACAAACAAAAGGCGGCATTTTATCGCAATCTCTGCAGCTGTGTTGACCAGCCGCGGCCGGCAGATACACAACTCAAACATACAATTTGTTGACAATGTCCGCTTTGCACCACCGCAAGGCCAAGGGGCAAGCGTGTTTATTGCACATTTACATGGTTCCTATATTAAAACATGGCGTTGGAGTATGAAGGAAGCCGAAATAATGTTGCAACGGAATATCTAATCGTATTTGCGCGCTAGTATGTTAGTGTCGACAGCGTTGTAAAATTTAATTTCCCATCAATTTAACTACGTTGACTGACCTTTCAAGACGTGGGCGAATTGGCCCGTATTACTGAAATATCATCTACACTTTTTTAATTTCAATTATGAATGCACGGTGAAGCGTGCAAAACGACGTAGGTAAATAATATCCTCGTATGATGTAGTGGGTAATGTATTTGTGTATGAACCCGTATGAATGTCGGAATAAAATTGGTCCAATAAAATTATTTTCATGTTGGTGTTATTTCTGTCGATACTAGATATTATTAAAGTTGTATATGTATATAAATATAGCGGGAAGAAGTGCGGGACGTACTCGACATTGAGGACAATTAATTTTGCCAAGTTTGTAGTCCATTTACTGTAGGAACGTTTAGATATTTGTAAGAGCTCCCCGTTACAATTCTACTAGCGTTTGTGTTTTTAGACTAATTTACGATGCTTGCTACATTTTCTGTTAATATTGAAGCACTTAATATCTTAGCATTTTAATGGTAATTATCACCCGTACCTACTTTTAGATAATTGAATTTTTAATTAAGAGCTGTGTAATGTTTGTTAAGATTTCAAAGAACCTGGAACACTTTTTCTATTTCAACAATATTAGCATAAGATTAAAATCATATAAAGAAGCATACTGCAAATAAAACTGTAGGAAAACAGCGAAAACTCGTTTTTGTTTTATGATAAGCCATAAAAGATCGTCGCGTCGGTCGTTGCTCCAAACTATGAGTGAACTCTAGGGGCTACGCGAACACGGACTGTTCCCAAACTGCTACCACTGACCTGGGTAATTTCGTATTCAGGGGATGTACGCCCGCATCGATAGTGACATGTGTCCCCTTTCAACCCACTGCCGTTCAGGGAGTGGCGGGCGAAAAAGGGAAAACTGGAACATACTACAACTTCCGAGACACAACACCAAGAAACGTAACAATAGCTGCTTTATCGCTGTATTGGGCAAACATTTCGTAACGCCATTAGCGATGGGGCGAAGCAATAACAAAGGGAAATTAACATATCATAATTGCGTTAGGTGTCCTCGGATTAACTTCTCATCTGCCTACGCTACTGCGCTCGGATTACAATTCAATTTACTTTGTAACATCAGTGAGCTTCTGGGAGTTCATGTTCATCTCAAATAAACTGTTTCAAGCCGTGTTATTGTGTTCTACTAGCGTTGTTAAGCTACTGAACAGGAAATAACATCTTCCCGAACTGTCTAGAAGCTTTAAAGCTGCTTGCTGAAATGTTATATATTTTTTGTCTATTCAAGTGACAGTTACTAGAGAGCTTGCTTGCAGCACTCTCGCAGTTTTTCTTTCTGTGGAGGATTTATTTCATATAAAGTACTACATAATACTTTTCAGAGATTTTACGCCTAGGTATTGTTAGATAGACACCTTGGAATTATCTTTATTTATTCGCTAAATTAACCTTTAATAATCATAATTTATTTATTATTCTAATTAAATTGTATTATCCTGTCTTACTGCCTACTTCTGTTGTGATTTGAATATTAAATTAATTGTTTAATTTTGTAAACTTGAAGATTATAAAATATATAAATTAATCATTTTAATTGAGATACCTACTACATCAACTAGCTTCATATTTCTGACTGTACGACTCCTTGACAATTCAAAAGTGCCTGTAAATGGTGTAATCGAAATATGTAAATGCTTTGAATTTGATATAAGGATAGGTAAAGTTAATGTGAACTAATAATAATGAGATGAGATATCAATTCAAAACATCAATTCCTACAATTTCAATGCGGGTGGGAAATACGGAATAAAATGTTTTATGTAGATAAATGTAGGTATATCTCTTCCACGCGTAACTCATTACTGCTATTGACAGCGAATGCGGAATGAATCCAGACTACCTTGTTGGATAATTAACGTTTATTGACCCACTTCGCAACTAATTCGACTAATAGCTAATTAATTTGTCGTTTCTCTCCACTGGAGTATACTTCATACAATTGATTGATGAATGAAGATGTGTTCACTATTCAGTCTTGGCGCTCGCTGTATTACTTCACGGGTACCTACTTACGTGTTCTCAGCGTGATTGATGACCGTGTGTACAAGATCGGTGAAGGGGACAAATGGAGCTTCCTACTCCCACGTAGCACGTTTTAGAATATTATATTCAAAGATTCGGAAAAGCTGTTAGTCTCTTTAAGACTTAATTTGGTGCGCCGCCTGTCCGAAATAATGAAAAAATATGAGTCTGCTGTCGCTGTCTGCCTGACGGCCGCTTTATTAGCTTAAGTAAATTGCGCAATTATTCGTTTAAAATGTTACAGCGGTTTAAATTTTTTAAATGATGTGTCGACTTATTCTGTCAACGAGGACCAGAAATTAATCCTCGGCCAACCTCGGCCGTCATGGAATCATAAATGCACATTACTTCTAACCAGTGGCGTGCCTAGGGGTCAAAATTAGGGCAAGCCCACAGATTTTCAACGTATAAAAAAAACGCCCAACTGAGGGATTGGCTGATTTTCAGTTATTAATGTTTGTGTTCGAGTTCATTGATTGGTATTTTAATATTTTTTTAATATATTTATTTATTGATAGGTTTAAATAAGTTTGTTGTTGTGAATTATGATTTTATTAGGGCAAGCCGGGCTTTTCGGCTTCTATGAAGGTACCGCCCCTGCTTCTAACAAAATGGACTGTAAAAATGCGGTAAACTAAGGTCGATTTGTCACCGATAAAGCCCATTGCTATAAAATCAACTGGCGTTAATAAACAACAAAGGAAATCGTAAAGGCGGCCATAATTGAGTAGTTATGGTTCATTAGCTAAAAGAAATTCCTGAAGTAGGTAAGTATGTAAATCTTTTTCTGCCTGCATAATACCTACGAATGGGCAATGAACATAAACAATACATTTCTATTATAAGTTCTGGGCTAAATTAAATCATGGTGACGAAAGAACGCCATCCACCCCAGCCAGCCTTTTCAATTGCCTTGTTGAAAAGAATGAAAAGAACGACTGACTACTGTCATTACAGTAACTTAATAACCTCGTTTAATTTAAATCGTAGCTTTGTGAAACATTAAGAATTAATCTGGGAAAATTACCAGGATTTTGTGCGCTGTGAACGAGAAATGGGCCCATTACAGGAATCCCGCATAGGGTGCTCGACTCGGGTTTCACAAAGTCGCTTAAGGGGCTTACAGGACCTAAACGCAAAAAACGCAAGTTTTAGAAAAAATAAAACTATATGATCGACTACATTAAACAAAAGCAGAAAAATATATGATATTCTTCAGGATATATG
The DNA here is from genome assembly GCA_927399505.1 of Luperina testacea. Classification (NCBI taxonomy): domain Eukaryota; kingdom Metazoa; phylum Arthropoda; class Insecta; order Lepidoptera; family Noctuidae; genus Luperina; species Luperina testacea. The sequence continues at coordinate 13,828,375 of OV656758.1, forward strand.
CTAGGTAGATAGTGTGTTGAAAATATAATACAACTAATTTGATACGATAGAAAAAAACCATGAAGATACCTCTAAAAACTTTCTTTTTACAATAAAAACCATATTAATATACATACAATCATTCTAATTTTTTGTCAGATAATTCTACAAGCAACATACTAAAATACTAGTGTTTTAATTTTTTAGTCCAAACAATAGATTTTTGTAATTAAATAATTGCTTCGTATTTTGCAATAAATTACCAGCTCAAACTCAAACAGGCAATTTTGTCAAGAAGTCGGTCAGTCAGAAAATATGAAGCTAGTTGCCCATTCGAAAGCGTAGGTACCTATGGAGAGGAACGGGCAAGAAACTCCATGGACATTCTTTTTAAATTATATTTTACAAAAATATTAGTTAAATCATTACTTTTGAATTTAAAATTATATAATGTGAGAACCATGTAAAAAAATAAAAATGACGTACGCGTTATAAGCGTCCAGAGTACAACAAATAGTACTTAACAAAACAACAATCCAAAAATAAAATAATTAAAAATAAGCCGAGGCAGCTAAGTGATGACCAGCCCCAACTGACGGCGCCCGTTCACGAACATGGCACATAAATCAGCACCATTTAGCTCAACCATTTTGAAGGGAGCCAAATGATCCAACACACACGCCACCGTCAGCGAGACATTTGAGAGAGCATGACATACTATCAACTGCCAGGGCACATTCAAGTCAATGAAAGACATATAATTACCCAGTAAATGGTAGCTATAGGGTACATATAACTCACATCTGTGCTATGCAATTATACAATACAAAGGAAATTGAGTTTATACAATGCAAAGATAGTCTTACAATCTTCAGCAGCTCCAAACAGTCTTTTCAAGTGTTAATCAATTAGTTGTGGTTGTGGAGCAGGACCAGCGTTGTGTCATCGTGCTTCTCTTTCTTTTCTATGTAGTCCGACAGAGACCGCGCTTTAGGTCATGTAAGCCCCTTAATAAAGGATTATTAATAGCCAAATAACTAAAAACAAAGCTTAAATTTTTAAATGTAAAATTGTGTTTAATCCATAAAGTGGTTAGAGACTGTTTAACCTTTTGACCGCCACAGTCATGTATAGTATAGATGACAAACTATAATGTGCCCAGCACGCCTCAGATCGACTAGATGACAAACTTTGACGCCGAGGGTACGTTTTTTTTATTTTTTGACGTGTGGCGGTCAAAAGGTTTTGGGTTTTGGTTTTTTCAAAACGGCGGCCACGCATAAAACTTTGAACGTTAATATCTCGGAAACGTGACACTTTACGGGGTTTGGTCTTAGTATGTTTTCTGTTTGCATTAATGTCAGCTATCGATTTAAGGCTCCTGCAAACAGGCGCGACGCGAATCGCGCGCGACACAAAGGCACCGCTCGTTGCGCGACTTGCGGTGCCTTTGTGTCGCGTGTCGTGTCGCGCCTGTTTGAAGGAGCCTTTAATTATATGAGTTATTCCGAATAGGTACAATGCGTGGCCGCCATTTTGAAAAAAAAATCAAAATGTCGCAACAGAAGGTATGCCAGACTCCATATAAAAATTTTGAAGGGGATTGATCCCCTTTAAAATTAGAGAACACATTCTGTAATCTACATTATCTGGCCCGTAATTATTACCGCCCACGTCGTTAATCTTACACAATAATCTTAATCTTCGTCATTGTGTATGAAGTATATTGGATAAGCGCCACCTACTATACGTAAAATTCTTTAGGTATTAATAAATCAATTGTCCACGATGTGAACAAATGTCTTCGTCAAGCCACAGCGATCCAAGCAACAATATTTTAATTTAATTAATTTCACTTGTTGAACTCTTAATCTTGTCAATATATTACAGAATCTCATGTAAAAAACATGTCTAATCTGCATTCGCGTATTATTTGCCAAAAATGTAAACAAATATGACTTTATGGAAAAATAACTTTAATTTCTACACAATAAAGTTCAGTTTACGCTACAACTTCAAACATTTTTATAACATTTTCAATAGTGCTAGTCACTCTGAAATCAACTTAATTACCATTCAAATAAAGTTGATATTTGTTTAACTTGAAATAACATCAATTTGAAATATATAGACTTTAGTAGGCTGTATCTTTTGTCTTTATTTTTACATACATAACCTCACGCGTTTTTTCCAATGGGGTGGGCAGAAACTACAGAACGCCACCTGCTACGATCCTTACTCCTTTTGCCTCTTTCTTGTCTTTATTTTTATACACTTAAAAAGATATAATTCCCAGCAAATGTTGAGGAATTTAGATACGCTACGTGGGAACGGGAACCGTAAATTCAATAAGAAAGTGTAGGCGAATTCCAGTGTGAAGTAAAATAAACCAGCAATTCGTATCCGACTGTGGTGTTTACATCTGCACATTTTTATTTGGAACAACTATACATACCTATAGGTACTACGTAGCACTCCAGCGCGTGCGCACTGCTGCCAAGTTTATCGCCATTCGTCTTTTACTTACGTTGTCTATTCAACGTGAAAGAGTTACAACCCGAGTGTTTTCAAAAGATTTATATCTCGAGTAAATAATTCCACTTTAGCATCGATTGCCACCATTCTCTTGATTAATGTACTGTTTTAGTTCTGAACTCTGATACATATGGGGAAACGTGTAATTATTTGAAATACTACAGCTGTTGTATATATTCTTGTCTGCATACTTGGTCATGAAAATTAACCTGGGGGCCTAAAAAGGTCACTTTGGCAGAATCATAAAAGGATAACATTATGAATTATAATGGACAGTTAACTGTTAAATTAATCGTATCAAATCCCGTTGGTGAAGGATTTTACAGTTATTTTTTTTGTCTGTGCTAAAATACCAATCAATCCAATCCCAATGTCTTAAAGGACTATACCTACTTAATGCAGCGAAAAAAATAAACACGGACTGTCTTCGCCATAACACAGGCGCGACACGCGATATAATCGCGCACGACACAAAGGCATCGCTCGTTGCGCGACTTGCTGTGCCTTTGTGCCGCATGTCGTGTCGCGCCTATTTGAAGGAGCCTTTATGATCCATAATGTTATCCTTTTATGATTCTGTCAAAGTGGCCTTTTTAGGCCCCCTTTATAATTATGCATCTTGTCAAAAAAATTCCCTAAATGTTGAATACCTACTTAGTAATAGCTTTGGTTACTTAGGATAACAATATTCTTGGAATAAAAACAAGACTTACGCAAGGTAAGCTTGGGATTTGTTCAATTGTTCTTCGTTCGTCTTTGAAAAAGAAACCTGCCGTAGTTTCCTTGTCTATGACGGATCAGCTTTTGATAATTATTTTACCAATAGTGGCCACACCTTCTCTTTTTTTCTTTTAGTACTAGCTACTTGAAATAATGGAACATTTATTGAGCAAGCTTTTAATGCATTAGCTGATATAAAAATGAAATGTACGATGTGTTGAGATAACACAAGTGCAAGAATCTCTAATGTAATTTATGGATACTCTCTACCCAGTGGGGTTACTAAGCCGGAATCTACGTTTTCAGTAAAAGCGGACTTCTCATTGTACGAAAATAAGGACGAAAAACCTATACAATGCAAGGTCAGCTAAAACTGGAAATGTACCTATAGCTTGATATTTCGTCGTGTGTACAAAATATAACATACTATTTGGCAAACCTAGTGACGATTTATTAGGTTATGGATTTCTACTCCATATTCGAATTCAGGCACATTTTTTGCTTGCTATAAAGTATTAAAAAATCATTTGCACATTATGTATATTTTTGCGCGTTACCAATTATTATGCAGCATGTTTTCATAAGTTTTATCATTGATCATCCTTCAAGTCTTTAACAATATACCATAATTTTATAGCGACGTTAATTGCCTTATGCTAACGAGCATAAACATATTTGTTAAGCACTTACAAAATAACTCATTTATCATGTGTATTATGAGTAGTTATCCAGTTTTCGCCTGCGGTGTCTTTCGTGCTCATAAAAAAGTTTAATTTTCTTCTTAGCGTAGTTGCCTCCTGGAGTTTAAAGGAATCTACGGAAACTTTTTAACCAATCTGTTTTACTCTGAAAACAACTTTAAACACGGTTTTCGGAGTAAATGGAACGTAAATAGCAGCCACTTTTAGGAATCTCACATTTTTAGAATGGAAAAACATTTATTGTCGCTTTAATAAAAGTGTAAACTTTTGGATTAATTTGATAAAGGTCTGTGACTCAGTTCGTCTGATTGCTACCGTTTTAGTAACTTTTAATCACTGAAATATTAGTACCTAACTACCTAGATATTTTTTGTATCTTATTATTCTATACAAAATATGTATATTGGAGTGAAAGGTGTTGACTACAGTTAGTCACCGGCAGAGGGGCAATTCTCGTAGTTTTAAGAACGTTCACAGTTTGATCTGTCTCAACCTGTCAAAAATACCTCTAATTTCCCTACATTTTTGACATTTGTTTGTCGCCGAGATAAGATTGCGACTAGATTTTGAACGTTTTAAATTACGAGAATCCTACAAACACGCGTGACACGCGATGTAATCGCGCGCGACACAATGGCATCGCTCGTTGCGCGACTTGCGGTGCCTTTGTGTCGCGCGCGATTTTATCGTGTCGCGCCTGTTTGAAGGAGCCTTTAGTCTTAACAGTTTTTTTTTTACAGAATAGACTGGTAGTACAAGATGGGATTGACCTAACTGTACATGACATCTTTTGCTATTTTCTTGCAATTTGTCATAACCTTTTGTCTCCTTAGGTCTGTGGTGGAAGCGACGGACGTGCAACTTAACATGCGCGTGGGTATCCATACCGGGCGGGTGTTGTGCGGGGTGTTGGGTCTGCGCAAGTGGCAGTACGATGTGTGGTCGAATGACGTCACGCTCGCCAACAACATGGAGGCTGGCGGGGAACCAGGGTAAGTGGAGACAATGACAGGTGAAAAGGCGAAAATACACTAAACAAGCAATTTTGTGATAGAAAAAAAAACTAATTTGCTATTCCACGCAGAGATGTATAAGGCTCGATCCATGATGCAATCATGCACAATAATTGATATGGATGCAACCTGTACGATGTCTACCGTATGAGTCAACGCGCTTTGTCATCTTTGAGTCATCCCCATATGGAAACATCGTCTTAAACTAAAAGTCACCTTCCATTTTATATCCTTACAGAAATTTCCTCGTGAAACATATTGTACAATATGTCGATTCCCTTCCAGGCGTGTGCACATAACGCAAGCGACGCTTGAGAGCCTCGGTGGGGCGTACGAAGTCGAGCCCGGCCACGGCGGCAGTCGCAACGCGTACCTTCGGGACCATTCTGTGCAGACTTACTTCATCATTCCGCCGCCAAGACGGAGAAAAGTACGTCTAAAAGCCCATATAAAAGTAATCCTCAAGTTTCTCGACAAGCTTTCCGGAAACCCATGGGATTTCTGCCATTTATTTGATTAATTTTTCACGAGATTAGTTTTACCCAAGTCGCTAAATGAGATTTGTTTAGAATTGTTTAGCAGGGAATTAGGGAATGGCTTTAAATTGTAGTGCTGTACATTACAAAGAAAACTAAGTACGTAGCTTGTAGCAACAAAATTATGATCATTTTAGGCGTAAATTGAATTAGTTACTTTTGTGGCTGCTACATATCTTTTTCCACGTATTGGAAGAGCTATTCAGTCAAATGTAATATTTGCAGATGTGCCTATCCGCTGGCGTGGGCCTCGGCTCAGCGTCTCGCCGGAAACTCTCCTTCAAAAACGTTTCCAACGTTGTGGTGCAGTTGCTGCACTCCATCAAGTTCAACGTGGACGTGCCATTCTCCAACATGGCCGCCTCCCCTCAGGAGCTCAAGGCCAATGCAGCTAGGAAGGTACAACACGTATGTCAAACTCGAGACTGAACAAAAAGATTCGGAATAGTTCCTCTTGGATAACTAGCGACGGAAATCGTTTGCGTTCCGTATAGGTGAACATCACAAGAAGGCACTAAGGGCGCCACCGGTTTCCGTATTTATCCACATCTCGAGAGGAATTCTTCCAAAAGTTTACTTGTTTCACAAATAAAATCTTACTGTTTGCACTTTAACTATTTTGCGAAAATTTTGCACCTCAATGGACAAGACAAAATAATACGAGTTCTTTGTCCACGGCTTTGTATCTCGCTCTGCAGAATGTTTGTCTCGAGTGATATATTTTCTCGTATCGGTGATCTACTCTCGACTTTAAAAGGTAAGTTCTCTTTTCTTTCATTTGATACTGTTTTTATATTTTCTGAAACTCTGAATGTGAGATGTTTTTGAAATATTGATGGTTGTTTTCGCCAACAACGTTATCAGTTGATATATGATGTGGTTAAAAATGTAAATAAACTTGTACCACTGAAAACTGAGAGTTATTTGAGATATCTATTTTTGAAGTGAGAGGGACGACGGCGATTTGAAGTGGAATTCTGAAAACATTCAGGTTTTAATGAAATCCTCACGCGTCGGTGTCGTCCCTCTCCCCGTGCGTGTACTCGTGTAGTTCAATGATATCAGTGGGCTGTGCTTCTGGTTCGTACGGTCGGCTGAGCTTGGTACTAGCGCGCGGTTGTGGCAGGTGCTGGACCTGCGGCGCGCGCTGCACGCGGAGCCCGGCTCGGCGGAGGCGCTGCGGCTGGCGGCGCTGCGCCCCGAGCCCGTGAGCGCGCCCCCCGCGCCCCCCGCGCCCCCGCGCCCCGCCTCCGCCCCGCACCACCACACCTTCGACGCCGTCATGCAGCACCACGCCCTCCGCACGCACGCCGTCGACGACACCCCCGCACATGTTAATATTCTGCATACGCATTTACGCAATTACCAGCACCATTTGTTTGACCTGTGCTACTTTTTATACGACTATAATGGGAACTTTGCATCGATTTACGCGATCGTTTGAACTAATCTGGCACAGATGAACATGCATAGTGCGCATACGTAGTAAGCGCACGCGCGCCGTCACATGCTTAGAGAACTAGAGGCCCGTCTCATGTTGCGGCGCGCGCTCGTTACACACACATGCATTGTAGGGATGATCTAGTATATGGTTCTCTTAGGTCTAGTTTAGGAGTATAACAATGAAACCATATTGCTATTTCTCCCGCGGTTATGAGATTTCACGCTTCAGAAACGATATGACACGCGAGACGCATCGATGTCGCAATGGCGATGCGTTTCGTACGTTACTGTGTGTCGAATGATAACCTCGCTTAATGGTTTCCTAGTAGTTAGTTTGGTTTGAGTGGTGGTTTTCGAACTTAATCTATGCTGCTTTTATTACATTTTAAGGTGTGCACTGAAGCTTTTTCACGAGTTTTACAGAAATATTTTTGCGAGGAACTTCAAGAATGTTTTAAGACGCTTCGCACCACATTTGCGATTTTCGTTTTCTGCCAAACTTCATTATTATATTTATACCACACGTATACACAAACACAGTAATTAATTAGTCCCCAACACGCTACGAAACCGAAATATAGAATCTTTGACTCGTACCCTAACTAAGCTCAAAAATGTATTCCAAGTTTCCGAATTATTTCCTGAATGTGCATTTAGTTGCTGGTCTGTTCAAGCCTCCACTCACTGTTATTATATGTATTATGTATTCAAGTAAATCAAAATGATAATTATTTTAACTTTTTTTTTAATTCTAAACTATTTGATGATCTCTTTTTAGGGTTCCGTAGTCAACTAGGAACCCTTATAGTTTCGCCATGTCTGTCTGTCCGTCTGTCCGTCCTCGCTTAATTTCTGTGACCGTTAGCACTAGAAAGCTGAAATTTGGTACCAATATGTATATCAATCACGCCGACAAAGTGGTAAAATAAAAATTGGAAAAAAATGTTTTATTAGGGTAGCCCCCCTATATGTAAAGTGGGAAGTGATTATTTTTTTAATTTCAACCCTAACGTGTGGTATATTGTTGGAAAGGTATTTAAAAATGAATATAGGTTTACTAAAATCATTTTTTGATAATGTCAATAATTTCGGAAATAATCGCTCCAAAAGTAAAAAACAATGTGTCCCCCCCCCCTCTAACTTTTGAACCATAAGTTTAGAAAATATGAAAAAAATCTGAAAAGTAGAACTTTATAAGAACTTTCTAGGAAAATTATTTTGAACTTGATGGAAACAACAGTTTTTGTACAAAAAAGACAAAAAGTTGTACAAAATAATTTCTGGACTAAGTTTGTAGTATAATCGTATATGCAAGCATTTTTTACTTTTAAACTCATAAGTGGGAACACTTATTGTGACGGACGGGAAACTACGGAACCCTACACTGAGCGTGGCCCGACACGCTCTTGGCCGGTTTTTTTCTCTAATTTGTCCTTATATTTTTTCAAGACTCATTCAAACTTTCTTGATCCATTCCAAACTGAACACTGTGCGGAAGACTGAAATACACCAGCGACTAACATGACGCGTCTGCTCATTATTTTCAGATATTCCGACCCTGGACATTAGTTCCACAACAAATACCCGCGGAAACAGTAAGCGCAGACAAAATGTTGTTCAAGTGTATTATTGTTTTCCACTATTACCGGGCGTCACTTTATAATTCCCTTTAATTACTGTAGGTACGCATTGTCCACAAGCAATATCTGTGGGTCGCACCTGCCGCGACTCGTTCGCATTCTGTTTCTATTCACTATTAAATCAATTACACGGAAAGGGGACGACTAATATCGACGTGAGCACACAGACCACTCACTATCACTGTTTCTTACTCCGAAATTGTCAACTGTTTTATATACTTGAGATTGTTTTATAGAATGTTCGATAATAAAGCCGGATGCACCGAACTGTGTTTCACTCGCTACCCCGACTAGTCACCTCGAGCACTAGAGCATGGCATGAGCCCCGACTGTCGATTAACCTGCATGACGTCACATTATTTACACTTGTTTTATTTTGTGCTTGATTATTTCCACTGCTTTCTACTATCGTCTTTCTCTTTCTCACTTAATTTTCTTTTATGGAATAATCAAACACGAAATTAGTCTTAAGTCTCGATTACTACTGTCGATCTATCTCAAAGTAAATTCAGTCTTAAAGTATTCCTTCGTAAAGTTCAAGTTCAATATCTTGCCAATCTGAAAGTATCTGTCTCTATCTGTATTATGTTTGTACTACATTTCATTACTATTCTAATAACGTGATGCTGCTTTGGACTCCGGATCTTTTGTATTCTAAGGTCAGTTCTAAATTCCAAATTGTGTAGCATGGAGTCGGCATGGCCCTCACGTGTACCTCGACCTCGGCCATACCCTTGTCTCACTGTACCTAAACTTTACCCTACCTTATCGATGTGTGACCAGATAGATGTTCCATTATGATCGTTGTATAAATCGGTGGTTAGTAGTATCTTCTCTTTTTCTTTTGTATCTCAGTGTTGTTGACGTAGCATTTGGGTTTTTACAGAATAAAGTGACGGAGAAGTTTAAGCGTCCGTTGAAAAAGCGCCACTCGTCTGTGTACCACCAGCCCACGAACCGCGTGAACAAGTACCTGGCGCAGGCCATCGACGCGCGCTCCGTGCACCGCGAGAAGGCCACGCACGTGCACCTGCTCACGCTCTGCTTCAAGGATGCTGATAAGGAAGCCCAGGTGATCTTTTTAATTTAAATATCGTGAACGTTAGTGAATAGTTAGGTAGGTATGATGCGCTGTTTGTAAACTGTTTGTGGAACAAAGATCTACTGGATTGGTTTTTTGAGAACTGTCTATTAGAACGTTTAACTGTCTAAAAGTATTAATTCTCATCCCATTTTTATTTTGTTATATGTAATATGAATTATAAATATCTTATAGAGGTGTTTGTTTATATATGTAAAAGTAATTTCTGGTAGTATTGATCCGATTACAAAATTCCTTCACTGGCAGAAAGTAAGCAGTGATGTATAGAATATTATGTTTAGGAGGATGTTCCCGCTTTAAACAGGATTTACGCGGACGAAGTCGCGGGCAGAAGCTAGTATGATTTAAAATTCAATTATTGAAAGTAAACGGTTTATGTATGTGTGATGGATGATGGTTTCTTCTGAATATCGTACAAAACCCAATTATTCTTAATTGAATTAGGGTTCAATCTAAAAGTTCAATTTCTCTCATTTCAGTACCGAGCCTCGACAGACGGCGGTTGGGCAGGCTCTTTATCCGCAGCCCTATGTGCCTTAGTAGCCGCCGGCGCTTTACAAGCGTCCATTCTACCACAGACCTACATACTCCTTATATTATTCGTCACGGCGTTCGCTTGGTCTGCTGCAGTATTAGCCCTGACACTGGCAGCGAGATTAAGGCTTATTCCCTGTGATGTGTCGAGGCCTTTTACTTTGAGAAATGCTATTACTACCTTTACTATTGTGCTGGGATATGCAGTGGGACAAGTTAACGTGGTAAGTTTTATGGAAATATTAATTTAATTAAATCTTATGTAATCAGCAAAATCGTAAGAGAAGAGGAACCTTTGAAAAACTTAGCTTATCTTATCGCCTATCGGTCTCCTGAACTAAATATATCCATCTAGTTCCTGTAGGACTGATAGAAATCTTGGTTTTACCTACTTGGTACTAGTAACAAAACACCCCCATTTTACACCCCAATAAAATTTAACTAATCTTTCTCTTCTCGTATCGGTACAAACTGTATTTTGAGATTAGATAATACCGTCGTAAAAATACATAGCCAGTCAGCAATTCAGCAAACTTGATACTATTTTCACATGCACATTAGAAATAATGAAAGGCGAATAAAAAAAAAATTACGAATTTTTTTCTCAATTTCCAGGTTACATGCGAACACATAGAACTATGCCGAAACCTAACCGGCAACACGACAAACATGGACGAGGTCCTAACAATGAGTGGCGACGTTGCCGCTCATCTCTGGTCAAGTCGCACGGAACACCTCGCCTGCCCCGTGCCGCTGTACATCACGTTAGGTTGCTGTCTCAGTATGCTGGTGGTCGCCGTGTTTCTAAGGCTACCCATCCTTGTAAAGGGGATATTATTGTCTGTGATGACGGCTGGGTATATGGGCGTTATATTGGGATTCCATAAGGCGCTGTTTGATTGTTATGATCTAATGATTGAGTGAGTATAACTTGAACGTTACTGTAGCCTTTAGTTAGTATCCCATTGCACGTTTCCCTGTCTACTGGCGTATGGAGACGGTCTCTTACATGGTAATACAGTTTGACCCGCCATCTCCGACTTTATTTTTATTTTATATTATATTTTGTATGCCTTTTGGCGGGACATAGCATGGACCAACATTTTTTTGTATAACATCTCTATAATTGTACCCTATGTTCACAAAATGAAAAAATGAAATTGAAATTGAATCTCCTTCAGATACTACAATGTTCAGACAATTTTGTACTCGATTAAGGTGAAATATTGATTTAGCGATGTGTTTGTGAATGCAAGGAAAAAATAACAGCAAATTAATTACCTGTAATATAATTAGTGCCATTGTAAACAACCTTCTAAATGAGAAAAGCTGCTTAAGGAATTAACTTACTACATTATGAAAGTACTAATAACAATAGAAAACCTACAGACACAAAGAGGATTCGAACGGCTCATGAAACATGATCTGTCTAATCCTTAGGATTAGGTAGGTTAGGTTTCTACCCGAGTCACAGTATTATGACATCATGTCTCATTTGCTAGACTAGAATTTACTTTATAAACGACCACTCTTTTCTTCAATTTAAATAATTTATATCGGAGATAGGCTATACTTTTAGGATGTGGACTAGGGATGTTATGGATATGAAATTTCGGATACGGATTAATTACGGATATAGGAATGATTATTATACCGGATACGGATACGGATATGAAATTATTTCGGATTATCCGTTAGTTTCGGATAATTTCGGTTACGGTTATTAATTTGTAGGGACTGTGTCTTACGTACCCATCCCTTGCATAGTTTTAAGAATGTAATATTTTTATAGAGGAACTTATTGTAATAATTTTTAGAAAGTTTCATTTTGTGTTTTTCCCACGAATCACATCTGCAAGCGATTTAAGTTATAGGTACTATTGTCTTTCATGATTCTTTACTTTTAGTTAAGGTTCTTCATTGTTGTATTATGTTTAGTTATCTTATATTGTACCCAATTGCTATTCTTAGTTAAGGTTCATTGTTCTGTTATTTTTAGTTATCTTGTATTGTACCCATCTGCATTTCTCGTGTTTTATTATACTTTTAAAAGGCAGATGTGGATTTGCCGCGTCCTTTGTTTAGTGAACGGCAGATTTGGGAGAGTTTTGGTTCGGAGCTTCAGTCTGTGCTGAACTACGATCGTGCGAGGTCCTCTCTGACCCCCGATCATATTTTACTCGCCGAAGCTCGCCGTAATAGTTTACGGCGAGCTTCGAGCTTCGTGTTTCTAGTAGTTTTACCCTTCATGTAACATTATTTAATTTTACTTTTTCGTGTCAAGTGTAACTACTAGCTTTAGTTACTTGATATCGTAATAAATTAATCGTTACTATTTACAACATACTTCTGTGTATTACTTGCCCACGCACGGTCACGAATACCCCACAGTGGTGACCCCGACGTGATCAAAACTATCAATAGCGTGAGTTCGTGACAGTGCGTAAAGAGTTTCGCGAGTGCTAAATCAAAGTACGTGTTAAAATGGCGAGCGATCCAGCAGGAGTCACTAGCGGCGGATGACGCGCATTCCCAGCCAGCCAGCTCCCACGGCTTCAACGGGTATTCTGACCACCAGCATGCAGCGACCGCGCATACCTGGTCATCACCCTCAGCCTCATCAGCAACCTCGGCACGGCACACTGCACTTTCGGCCGGTCAACAAGAAGAGCTCAATTCCTCTCCTGGTCGACGCAGCAGCCAGCCTCAACCCGGCGCTGTACCACATCCGACGCACTGGAGCATAACGCAGCGCCCGTGCCACCCCGACTCACTGGGGACATCTTCGCAGATAGTTCCGACTCACCGTGAACTATGCGGCAACCGGTTCCGACTCACTGGAACCTAAGTTGGCCTGGCAAGCATATTCCTCGCCGTTCTGGTCGCTGTACCACATCCGACGCACTGGAGCATAACGCAGCGCCCGCGCCACCCCGACTCACTGGGGACATCTTCGCAGACAGTTCCGACTCACCGTGAATTATGCGGCACCGACGCACCGGAGCATAACGCAGCGCCCGCGCCACCCCGACTCACTGGGGACATCTTCGCAGACAGTTCCGACTTACCGTGAACTATACGGCAACCGGTTCCGACTCACTGGAACCTAAGTTGGCCTGGCAAGCATATTCCTCGCCGTTCTGGTAGGCGAGTTAAATTTCCTGATTACTATCAGGCAGGTGTTTCGTGATCTTTATCACTGGTAGGGGGGTACTGTAGGGACTGTGTCTTACGTACCCATCCCTTGCATAGTTTTAAGAATGTAATATTTTTATAGAGGAACTTATTGTAATAATTTTTAGAAAGTTTCATTTTGTGTTTTTCCCACGAATCACATCTGCAAGCGATTTAAGTTATAGGTACTATTGTCTTTCATGATTCTTTACTTTTAGTTAAGGTTCTTCATTGTTGTATTATGTTTAGTTATCTTATATTGTACCCAATTGCTATTCTTAGTTAAGGTTCATTGTTCTGTTATTTTTAGTTATCTTGTATTGTACCCATCTGCATTTCTCGTGTTTTATTATACTTTTAAAAGGCAGATGTGGATTTGCCGCGTCCTTTGTTTAGTGAACGGCAGATTTGGGAGAGTTTTGGTTCGGAGCTTCAGTCTGTGCTGAACTACGATCGTGCGAGGTCCTCTCTGACCCCCGATCATATTTTACTCGCCGAAGCTCGCCGTAATAGTTTACGGCGAGCTTCGAGCTTCGTGTTTCTAGTAGTTTTACCCTTCATGTAACATTATTTAATTTTACTTTTTCGTGTCAAGTGTAACTACTAGCTTTAGTTACTTGATATCGTAATAAATTAATCGTTACTTATTTACAACTTACTTCAGTGTATCACACGCCCAACACGCGGTCACGAATTCCCACAAATTTTTTTAGGAATTTCAAAAGTACAATACAAATAGTTAATAAAATAGTTTTATTTATATGTAACTATTTGGTAGGAATTACAATCAGTCTGTGAGTTATTACAGCTATTTAAATTAAAAATGATTATAAATAAATGTTGAGTGTTATCTAATCTACCTAAAATGAAAATGTAATAATAATATTATTACTTATACTTATTTAGTAATTTCGTATTCAAAGAAAATATTAAAATTAGATTTAAATTTAGAATGCACATTGCACATATTTATTTACTATGTGGGAATTCGTGACCGGATGAGCGAGTGATACACTGAAGTAAGTTGTACACAAAAGTAGCGATTAATTTATTACGATATCAAGTAGCTAAAGTACTTCTAAAAATATTACATTCTTAACAACTATGCAAGGGATGGGTACGTAAGACACAGTCCCCACAACTATGATTTAAGTTTAACATACAATCATAGCTATCTTTATCTTGTGTCTAAATTAGGCTCCGCCCCTATCCGATATTATCCGAAACTTTTATTTCGGATTCGGTTACGGATAATTTTTTATATCGGATATAGTTTCGGTTACGGTTACGGAGCTCCCTAACATCCCTGATGTGGACTATAGTCAATTGAAACCATTATTTTATTTACTACTACTAACAATATGATCACCTCGCTATAAAGCACATACCAAATTAACTAGTATTTTTGCAGTTATACAAGACTTGATATAACGTATGTTTATCCCAATTTTAACAAATGTTGACCTTCTGTAAACCTCTTGAATCGCTGGTTCCCAATTCATGGTCGTTTCTTATCCGGAATTCACTAAACTGTCATTTTTACCAAAATTGGATGGCTCGAGAAAATATATTTCCATTTCTGCTGACAACTAAGTAATGCGTTATTAATATTATCATCGTTATATCGGAAATCTGTGTTATTTCAGTTCAGGCTCAGTTGGTTCAGCGTACGTCGCAAGCGCATGGACGGTGGCACTAGCTCTAGCAGTGTTACTACACGCAAGACAAACGGAATGGACGGCGCGGCTCGACTTCTTATGGCAGGCGCAGGCTAGGGACGAGAAGCGGGACATGGATGCTTTGCAGGTACAAACATCATGAAGTTCTTATGTATGATGAAAGTCTAGTTGTAAAAGTTGACAGTTACAACAGGGTTACACTTTTGCTGGGAGATAAACGCTTAACACGTTCACTGCCACTATAATTTTATTGAAGTTCATAGCGATGCCGCCCTATAAAGCCACGCGGACAAGCCAGGCGTGTCAGCGGCACTGCATTTTGTTAAACATAGACACGCTAGGCGTGTCCAGTGGCACCTCGATAGACTTAAATTCTAAATCTGTCTTTTTTCGGTTTAGCTTAATTTTCGAAATATCATTGAAACATTCAGGACACGCCTGGCGTGTTCAAGGCGTAGTTATAGAAATTCGCAAGAACACGCTAGGCGTGTCGGCGGCATTGAACGTGAAAAATGAAATTTTGGCGTGAAATTTTTGGGATGCATGAAGAAGTCTCCTCCTCTAGCGCAGTTTGTTCCGCCAGTTACTCAACTGAACCGAGCGCTCGGCGCATCCTGGACAGTCACACCCAACAACATATTTGACTCGCCAATTCTTCCCATGCGGTGGTAGGGCTAACGCCCGCTTGGTTTGCGACCACCCTCGCACTGGAGTCCGGCGTCAAGCAGCCTGCTGTGTTTCGTCGATGCTCATACCATCATAGACCTCATCCATCGCTTTCCATCAGGCGTGATTGAGGTCACGAGCAAGCCCATTCAGCAATAAAAAAAAATAGCACAAATAATCTAGCCAAGCTTTCTCCACAAGGCTCGGCAAGAAATTAAATGACCATTAGAACTTATGACCCATGTATTGTACAGTTAGCCCAAGTTCGCACGGACGTAAAAATATCGAGGCGGGATTTTAACGCGCACTCAATTTTCAACTCTCTGTGTTGAGCCGAGCATTGAAAATCCTGTGCGCGAATAAATTCGCCGCGAGAAAAACGCGCCCGTGTGAACCTGGGCTGTGAATGCACTGCTCAAAAATGAGGGAAGTAGTCGCTATAGTTTTATTTTACTTAAATAAACTACTGTGTGATGGGTGACCATCTTTACATATCAAGACCTCTTCGTGCCTCCGTTGGTCCCGGCTGTCATTTGTGGATCTTTGACAGTCGTTACGGGTCGTTAGAAGCCCGAAAGTCTGACAACCAGTCTTACCAAGGGGTATCGTATTAGTAATTGGGTTGTGGAGGTTAGATAGGCAGTCGCTCCATGTAAAATACTGGTATTCAGCTGCATCTGGTTAGACTGGAAGCCGACCCCAACGTGGTTGGGAAAAGGCTAGGCAAATGAGAATGAAACTACTGCGTTTGCTTCCCATACATAAGAACAATGGAGTATTTTTTTTTTAATATTAAGTCATTAACGCTCATTTATTTCAGGCTTCAAACCGAAGAATTCTCTTCAACCTCCTCCCGGCGCACGTAGCAACGCATTTCTTGGACAACCAGTTCAGAACGAACATGGTAACTATTGACGGAGCATTGTGACGCTTACTAAACGTTAAACGCAATAATTATCGATAATTGTTTCTGCATTTTCACAAGTCAAGAGAATTGCTTATTTTAAAGGTGATGGCTCTCAGTTTAATAGTAAATGCTTTAGTCCGTAAACAGGAAAAATTTTGTGATGTCAGATGTTATTGCTACCTACGGTATATTGTTTACTATGAATTTGGACACCTAAATTAATGGGAATCTTTACTCAAGCAGTAAAACCCAGACAAATTTTGACTGCTGAAATCATATTGTCATATCATATTCGGGACTACATTTACTGGGCTACAGCGAATATTCGTACAATTCCTGTTTTCGTGACATTACGAAAATTTGCTGGAAAACAGAAACTGTGTCTTCATAGTTACAAAAGCATGATAATCGTGAAATCGTTGCACTGAATAAACTACTCAAGCAAATATTCATTAATTCACAAGAAAACATTCAATCACAAATCTTCATCACAATCGTTTTGGTGTTCATTCGCATTCACAATGCTTTATTGTCGCACAACGCACTTATGGGGTCTAGTGACAGATTGTTTTTATATTCAGAATATTCTAAATGGGGTAGTCTGAGTCTCCAGTACATTCGCATTTTCCTGTTGACAGTATAATATTCTCTGTAAGAATTAAGATTCATCGACCGCGAGTTACGTATTGTGAATCCACGGACTAAAAACCTATGACACTTACCTAATAGATAGCAATTTAATATTAAGGTAATAACTTAACATTCAAATAAACAGGAAAAAAATGTAAACCAGTCTTCGTATAAACATAAATAACTAATTGAATTCTTTATTATTCTTTTGTTTTGTGGGAGAGCATAAAAATATTTGTTGTAGACCAGAGCCAAGTTTATAAGGGACAGTAAAGATTGAAAAGTTTATTACACTGTATATTATTATTATTTGGTACTGCAAAGGTCTCTCTATCTATTATATAGTTCAGTTTGATCCGAACTCAAAGACAAAGTATGACCATCGGTATATTACATTAAAAGTATCAAGACTTGTTACTCTAAACCCCCCACCCCCCTCAACTGTCACTCCCCCTGACGTGTCCGCATGGCTTGCACGCTGCATTGACTCCTGCTGATCAAGAGGCGTGTGCAGGACCTGTACCACCAGTCGTACCAGCGCGTGGGAGTGGTGTTCGCGTCTATCACCAACTACCACGAGTTTTATATGGAGCTGGATGGAAACAATCAAGGGATGGAGTGTCTGAGGCTGCTTAATGAGATCATCGCAGATTTCGATGAGGTGATTATACTTTTTTTTTGTTTCGTTCTACATGAGTTATGTTCATGAATGGTTCGGATCAAAGACTTGTTTGGGTTTTTCTCACTACTGTCCATGATAAGGAAATTCGATGGGAAGGATGCAAGAATGAATGTTGGAGGTTTCTGCGAAATGGCTTATCCTAAAATATAAAGTAACCAAACAATATTGTGTTGTGTTTGGCAGAGAAATGGGATAGGTGTGAATTCAATGTTTTTGATTTCCAACTGCCCTAAAAAGAAGAAACTACTTTTGCGTTGGTGACCAAGAAGATAGTATTTTTTTATAAAAAAATAACCTTGTAATTTACGCGCTGTTTTATTTTAGCTTTTGGGCGACGATCGTTTCTGTGCCATAGACAAGATCAAGACTGTTGGCTCCACATACATGGCCGCCGTCGGTTTAATCCCTGACAGGAAGATGACTGATGAAGCCAGCGCTCGCAAACATATGGCAACTCTGGTCGAGTTTGTATTCGCTATGAGAGACAAACTGAAGGATATCAACGATAACTCGTATAATAATTTCATGTTGCGAGTCGGTGAGTTTCTGTTATGTATAACACTGAACAGTCTAACGTAGCTCTTATTTTCATTTTAATAAAGAACTTTTTGCTTATTAACAACAACACAGTCTTGAATAAAAAAAACCTTATTTTTCTACTTTCTTTTAAAACGTTTGGTAATCAAATAAAAATGTATCTATTTCCACCAGGTATAAACGTTGGTCCAGTAGTAGCCGGGGTCATAGGTGCAAGGAAACCTCAATACGATATCTGGGGTAACACAGTTAATGTAGCTTCTCGCATGGATTCCACTGGACTGCCGAACCACACACAGGTGACTGAGGAGGTATACCAAGTACTGAAAGACATGGCATACCAGTTCGTATGTAGGGGCAAGGTCAAAGTTAAGGGTAAGGGGGAGATGACCACCTACTTCCTCACAGACAGAGCACCAGCGAATGGTACTGTTCAAAGTACGTCCAACGGACCCACACCCACACCTCCCACGGCATATGGTGGAGTTGCAACACCTCTTGCCATGCTGCAGAACTCCGCGAGAAGAGCGGCTGCACAGCCTTCAAGATTGCCACCTTTGAGGGAGTCGTCAGTTGCTGGAGAAAATGAGCCTCTTCTACCTTCTAACGGGCATCAGTGTAATGGGAATAATAAAGGTAGTAAAGGTCGGAGGAACAAGGACAGTGAGGACAGCCCGCCCCCTCCCCCGCCGCACGGCCCGCACGCCGGCACGCACGCCGGCCAGCCCGCGCGCTGGCCGCCGCCGCGCGCGCTGGTGGCGCCGTGGCCGCGGCCGCAGGAGGCGCGGCCGGCGCCGCACAAGCGCCGCGCGGCGCCGCGCCTGGCGCGCCCGCGCTCGTCCGAGAGCCTGCCGCTAGCGCGCAGCCCGCGCGTGCACTCCTCCGCCGACGAGCTCAGCTCGCTCACCCGCTCTCCGAGCCTCAGCTCCTCCGACGAGAGCTACTCGCGAACGACCGACGCGTCCCCCTCTCCCCCGCGACCTTCGCAGTGGATCCCGCCATCCAGACCGCAACGCGCCAACCCGAGCCCCGGATACGACTACCCCCCCATTCGACCCGCTAAACCCAGCGCGAATCACATCGCCGAACTCTACGCGAAACATAAAATCGCAAGAAAGCCGTCTTTAGAAGACAAATTCCTTGACGGCAGTGTTGACTTCGCTAAAGAGGAACAAAAGCTGCAGAGGAGCATCATAAATATGCTTCAAACTTCGGCTGCGAAACGCGACGGCTGCTGCCAAACTGACAAGAAGGACGTTGCCAGTCGGTTAGGACAACGAGCAGATTCGTTCTCAAGTTCCGGCGGCCGACCGACGAACTTGAAGCATCTAAACCATGACGGTCGGGAACCGTTCGCCAAGCGAAGTCCGTCAGACGTAGCATGCGTGCCGCCGTTCGAACGGGAGATCCAGCGCCTGCTCGATGATAAGAATCTTATCAAAATCAATCCACCGAAATCAGAACGAAAGGAGCTGAAACTCGAACTCAGGTGAGGTTTTATTATTACTAATTAGAACGCTGTCTCGTTGGTCTAGAGGTCGTAAGCGCTACTGCTGAGCATGAGGTCTTGGGTTCGATTCCCAGTTATTATTTAGTTTAATTCCCAGTGTTATTAGGGGTTTTCCATTTGGAATTTCTCAATAGCAGTCTGGAATTTGTGCTCGGTTGTTGGCAATTGACTTACCCTATTAGCGAAATGTGGGTGTTGTACTATGGGTACACGTCTGCCTAACTGTTCGGGGAAATACGAGGTGATGTTAAGTTTGGCATAATTTTACTCCAGATTTATTAATAAGGGATTTTATGTTTGCCAATGGCCCACGCCACGGCTACATAATAACAACCGCACAGTTCGATCGATCAGGTTAAGCTACGCTTGTCGCGGTTGGTTTGTGGATCGGACACCATCTTTACATACCGAGACCCCTCCGTGCCTCGGAAAGCACGTTATGCCGTTGGTCCCGGCTGTCATTCATGGATCATGACAATCATTACGGGTAGTCAGAAGCCCGAAAGTCTGACAACCAGTCTTACCAAGGGGTATCGTATTACCCAGTAACTGGGTTGTGGAGGTCAGATAGGCAGTCGCTCCGTGTAAAATACTGGTATTCAGCTGCAACCGGTTAGACTGGAAGCCGACCCCAACATAGTTGGGAAAAGGCTAGGCAGGTGATGTTTCCCAATGGCTTAAAATAATACTATTTTGCTTGGATTAAATGAAATCTATATTTCCAATCTGCTTTCATTTTAGGGGCGCCAACCCAGTCCCAGTCCTGGAGCCGATGCTATACTGCAACAACAACAACAGCAGTCCTTTACACGCGGTAGGCCTGGCCGCCATCACGCAGGTGGCGCGGCACGACGCGGCGTCGCCGGCGCGCGCGCACGACTTCCCCGGCGTCCTGCCCGGGGACGTGGTCGTGCAGTTACCTTCGCCCAACCATGAGAGACATCATCGACCAAGGTATGAAATTTTTGATCCTGATATACATCAGCAGGTTATCTGGGTCTTTTCACAAACCAAGTCCCAAAGTGCGACTCGATACTTTTGATCGTTTGTTTAGCAAAGAATTTGGAAAAGGGCGGAACTGTAAATTAGCGCAGTTCAAACTTCAAAGATTACGGTTTAGCTCTCAAACTTGAAATTAATTGCACCAAACTTGAAATATGTCATTAAAATATGTGAATTTTATTATTTTGTGTCTTTTAATCAGGAGTGTAACCTTTCGAATAAGTCTATGTACAGACGCCAGCACATCAAGTTACTGCAATCTGTCAAATTTCTTTAATAGATTTTCAACTTTATTGCTAAATCATAAGGTTCAAAGTTGATTGGGAAAATTTGACAGTTTCGGGTATCTTGATGTGCTGGCGTCTGTACAAAAAGACCATATTCTAACATTTATTTTGCATTCCTAGTCCGCCGTGCGAAAGGAAACCAGATTCCGTTATAGTCCGGGAGAAGGAGAGAGAGAAAGAGGTCCAGGAGAGACTACACAACCGGGTAAGATATGTAGCTGCTGATCATAGCATTGATGGGATCATCTATTGTTGTATGAAAGGCATACCAATGCATCAATTCTATTTCTAGGTGGCCACTTCTCATCACAGAGAAATGGGTATCTACGGGGAGAGTCAATCCGAATGGAGTTCGTCGTGTTCGGAGGGTGAGGGCGACGGGGAGGGAGGGCAGCCCGAGAGCACGGGCTACACGACGGACGACCCCGCGCTGGAGAACGTGTCCATGCTCAACGAGGCCGGGCTCACGGACGCCGAGGCGGCACTTAGCGACGTGAACTCGTGCTACTTCGACCGCGACGACGACGTCTCCTCCCGCGCCTCGTCGCGCCTGCTCGACTCCGAGGCGCTCGTGTCGCTCGAGTCGCTTAGCGCCATCTACGACTCCGACGAGCCCGCGCACAGGTACCTCGCCAACATTCGTACCGTCAGCGAATCCATCACCAGAAATTTTGGACAGCCCGCCCACGTCACCGACGGCGAGAGTGATGTGTAGTGATACTGTGATATGTCGCGAGTTGTGATAACGTCCGATTTTGCTAATCGACTGAGTTTCGTGTACATTTCGACTATTTCTCTTGTGTACTGCCTTTTGGTCAATTGTGATATAAAAATCTCAAATTATTGAACTCTCACGACAGGGACTCCAACGTATTCGAGCTGGAACATTTATCGGAGGAACAGTTAATTTGGCTCTCTATTACATACTAAGAAATGAATACTCAAAACGTTTGTGTTTCCCCGCTGTTTGTTTTTATAATAAGACGTTTGTGGTCGTGTAGACGAAGCGCATAGTTTTTCGCGTACGCGGATATAATTGTTTTATCATAATTGCTGACGTGCCTGTACTTTGATGATTTTGTACTATGTAAATTGTGTCAATATGTACCTATTAATGTTACACTGTATGATATTCATGTACAGTACAGCTGTGCCATGTGATGGCGTGATGCATCATCTGTAGGAGTATGCGATGATCTCTACAATTATAAGGTGCTCTGACTTAGAATTATTTATGGTTTGTCTTGTGATAACGGTATAGGAATTCGAATTTGAGCGACCAATCTCTGTTAATGTCAGTGTTCTAGAGTAAGGGCTGGTCCCTGTCCTGTAAAGTGTAGTTGTCTCTCTGTGTCGTGAGACAGGGGACGTAGTGAAGTGGTGTGAACTATACGTAAGTACTTAAGTATAATGCATTTCAAACTATCTATAGAGTAAACATTGTTACCACAGCTGGATAATTATGCTTTGTAGTATTCTTTTATCTGCCTTATATATATCTCATATAATATGTTTATTTATATGAAGACGGAAGTTGCGATACTCTGTCTATTTTCACGAACATTATCCGATAAATAATAACCCTTTTGGCATTTTCTTTCCGTAATCTAGTCACCAATGGTTTTCTAAAGTTTGGTCGTTTCTTTATGAAGAATATATAGTGCCATTATCAATTCCCGTTATTTTTTCTTGTGTAGGTACTTTATTGATGAGGTGTCGTTAAAAAGTGGAGGAGGGGTAATATCATATAGTTCTTAAGTAAACAGCCGTGAGACTTGAAAGTACAACCAATATAAAAACACAACTAGCGAATATTTGTTGTAGAATATTCTCTGTATTAATAAATATCAATTATTTTTTATTATTTAATTGTAATATAAGTTAATGTCAATTTCATGTAATTATTTTAGATTGAAAGAATTATTAATAGCTATTTGAAAAAGTATATTTCTCTCATTTGAGGCACATCCGCACATGTAGCCCTCTGATTGTAAGTACATACCTATTTTTATGTGCCGCAGCGTACTTGATTAAACATGTACTTAATTCGGAAGACGATCCACAAAGATTTATTGGTCAACAATTATTTTTGGGCAGTTTTATTTTGTACTGATTATTGTATCAGCACTAGTTAGGCTACGTTTATGTTTTTTTTATTAATCATCCAAAGTATGTACTTACAGTTTACGTGAAAATCCTTTTCCGATTAAAAGTAATATTTAATTACGGTTTGCGCTTCTATTATAGTATTATTACATCACATTTTAAAGGTTATGTTTCGGCTGCTTTAAGTGGATTGAGAGATGTTAATGTCTGAGAAATGTAAATAGGACGAGCACGGTATAGTGCTCCAGTGAGATCTAGAGATTGTTAATCTTTGTAAATAATGTTATTCATCTGTCAAGTGCTATTCCACTTACAATACATACCTATACCTAAGTATACCACGCTGTGAAGATATATTATTTTTTGAAGGAATTCTCTTGTTTGCTATTTTTATTCTCAGTATTTCGATTTAATGTTTTTCATGTTGATGTATGTACACATAGTGCCAAACTATTTTTATGTCAAAGCTTGTATACAATATGAATTATTTATTTGACGCTTTGATAATGTTGTTTTTATATAAAAGTTTACTTGTTCATCTCAATACAACATACAGACAAAACGTTTCAAGTTGATAAAATAGATCTGACGTCTAGTGTACCTTGGTAGGCAAGTAGTTGAACAATATTTTGAATGTTTTTAATATACTCATTGAGGAATTACTGCATCTTTATTATAGTAATTCAATGTATCGGACAGTCGCATTATAAAGGATAAAAAATCATAGAATACGGAAAATTTTCAATTTTTTGCTGCAGTATTCACATTAATGCTATTTACAAAACGAATGCGAGGAATAAGTTTAATTGCAGATTCTGACACAGCCATGACCTTCTGAGCACAAATGATAACAAAAACTTTTGTTATTAAGCTTTAATGTGAATAAATAACAGCTGGGATACAGTTTACCTGTTGCATTGCATGTTATTATCTCATAGAAATTATATTGTCATGTATAATTTGTGTAGGAAACTTGAATTGCGCCTTATGTAGCAAATGTATTGTGTATTTTTATTTATTTAAATTCAATTACCTAAGCAATATTAATTACTTATTACAAATTAAAAGTGGTTTACATCACCGGAAGTTGTTTATTTCCTTATATCCTTTTAGTAAATACGATTATGCAGAATATTTCATTTATTTATTGGTGGACTATTAATGGATGACATATTAATACAAGTGTAAATGAATCATAGTAGAAGAATTTGAATAGTTACGAACAGGCAAATAAGGATAGGTACTCATTTCCTCATATAGACTGGATGAATAACCCTTATTTGTAAGCAAAATAATATTGTTTTTTTTTTATTGTTAATTCTTAACAATAAAAAAATATGGTGGTAAGTATATGTATATTGTGGTTCATTGTGGTTTATAGTAGTAGAGGTGGGTAGACAAGACACAAACTGACCGCATAAACAGAAGAATGTTAGTTTTCATTAAAAAAAAAACTGAACTCAGAGAGTGCCGACAGAATTGAAAACAAAACACAAACAGAATACTTTGCCATCACTCACTGACATATCGGATATACATTAAAGCCGAGTACATCCCGAGGACAGCCGAACACATCCGAAGCGGGTATTTTTATAATCGTCTTATAAACATAACACGCGCGGTGTCGCTTACGGTAACAGTGTCGCGAGTTCAATGGTTTTTCCCATCTCAAAAAATGCCCAATGCGCCTAAAGAAGTTTTCACTTCAATCATAAACATAATTAATGCAGGCTTTATCTTATTTTTGGTAGACTCACTTTTTACCCGTAAATAAAAAGGTTTACCCGACTAACAGTGTAAAACTGAGCAATAACTTGTGTCTAAAGTAGTAATGTGCCATAAGTTTGCGGGTCAGGTACAGGTGTGTCGGTTATAAGCGTGTTCCGCATACAAATGCCCTTCGCCTTGAACCAGCACGCGAGCTTCATCAACGGATATTGTTACAAACCCACGTGGTGATTTCATATTACCTGAGCAGGTATCTATGAAATTATAGTTATATCATGGAGTGAAGTTGTTCCTTCAAAAGACTAAGTATAATTAATTCCTGTACATTTTACAATTCAATATTATCTATTGTGTAGCAGTCGGTCTGCAATGATTTAAATATAAATAGCCAGCAAGATAGCTAGATAATATTTTATTGTACGGATGCACATAATGAAAAAGTGAACGGCATTCCTATGCAAAGCACACACAACTCTGTGTACCACACAATGTATGTTTCCATTTGTCTGCAGAAAAGTGACTAGTTTACGAGATCTATTGTTTTTTTCTTCATTGAAAATCATTTTAAAATATGGAGGAAAATCAGGGTTGCTAGCTGCTGATACTAAGTGAACTTAGATAATCGTTCATAGAAAGGTCTACTTTGTTCTATCTGTTATGCTATCTACAAAAGGGTTGGCATGGTGATATTGATTACACAAAGGTGTTCCACCAGACAGTAAATTAACAAAGTTCAGTACCTAGTATATTATTGAAGTTATATTATTAGGTTGTTGATTGCATGACATCAACTCCAAGTTATGACTTTGATATAAGTACTAACATTAGTACTGTCATTATAATGTATGTGTGTGAGTGGCGTGTCCACAGCGAATACCAACGATGCTGGAGTAGTACGTTGTAAAGAAATAAGAAGGCTGCTCGCTAGTGAAACAGGCTGCACACTACCAGTTCGGACTTATCGTGAATTCTCGCAATTTAATGACTCAGTTAAGCAGTAATCAGGGACAGTTTCATTCAAAATAATGTGTAGTAGTCGGTATGCGAGTGAAATACAAACCGGAGCGCGGCAGGTATGACGCGGCGGTTCGGCGGGCCACTAGCACAGGCGCAGCGCGCACAGCTGCGGGCCGGCGCGCCGCCGCCGATTGGCTGTGTGCGGGAACCGGTCGCGTCCCGCGCCCTACCTCCGCCCCGCCGCTACAAGCTACAAACAACTTCAAATTCTTATTCATGTTCGTTGCCACGACCGTTGCTGCCGTTGAGAGCGCGCGCACTATGCGCCCATACTTCGCGTAATCTTATCGATATGTGCTCGAAGTTGTATGTGAATCTAGTGTTTGATGTGTGAATTTAACAATAAAATAAGTGCACGGTGGACCAGTCCGAAGGTGCGGCGAGACGCTGCGACTGCGCTATGAAAACACACGCACGATCTGGTGTTTTTGTTCTTTTTGTATCGCGAGTGCTTCGTGAGCGGCTTCGACGCAGGGTTACCTTTGCCATGTGCATCAGATAATGTTGTGCTCCTATTAGTTTGACGACAAACT
This sequence comes from Luperina testacea, assembly GCA_927399505.1. Taxonomy (NCBI): domain Eukaryota; kingdom Metazoa; phylum Arthropoda; class Insecta; order Lepidoptera; family Noctuidae; genus Luperina; species Luperina testacea. The sequence continues at coordinate 13,855,036 of OV656758.1, forward strand.
AATATGCTAGCTAGTGGATATTGCGACGGAGTGGCGTTGTGTTTTGGTGAATCATAGTATATGTGACATGAAGGTGACGGTGTGTTTCGGGTCTGTGCGGGTGCTGGTGCCGTGCGGCGCCGGCGACCTGCTGGTCAGGGACCTCGTGAGGGAGGCCACGCACCGCTACAAGAAAGCTACTGGACAGGTCAGTCGACACATCATTCAATACTGCGGATAGTTCTCCCGGGTTTTCTACTGTTTTTATTGGCAAGATCGAGTTTGTTTACCTTCCTTAGTACTCATAACTGGTCAGCAGTAGTTTGTTTGTATCTGCGTAAGGTGCACAAGGACCTAAGCAGAAGCAAAATTTAGGATACCTACGAAAAAATTGACTTAGTGTGGGTAGTTGACCCATCTGACATGTTTTCGTGGCGTCAAGTGGATTCTACCTATATTATGAACTACTTTGGCGATTGTTTTGACCTATTTTCATCTTAGTTCAAGATGACTAAATACTATTCAAGGCAGACATCATTCTAGCTACCTACCTGGTACATACGTTCCCAGAAACTCTGCTAACAGAAGCTACATTGCAGTTGCTTCTCACGTTCTACGCATTAACCAACTCTAAATGTTTCTTGGTATCAACATAAATTCAACCATAATGGAATCTGTCAGATTGACCAACTTACCGACACTGTGTTTTTGCCCTGCCCAGTTTTCGCTATAGAACTATTACCGAGTTACCTGGTTTCACGATTACGATTATCGATATTCGCTACAAAGCTGGCCTGAGAAGGTTGAGATAGGTTGTGTTGCAACCACCTCTTGTTTTTGTATTGATTATCATTTGGTTATATGGAATGTAGGTACGGTGCTGGGAGCAAGAACGGCTTTCGCGACAATGTGTCCATAACTCCATGCCTAATAGAGAGCATCATTAGCGATGCCGCCACCACGATAGTTGTCCTACTAGGTAGCTTAGATAGCTACTAGTTGTCAAACTAGATTCAACCATGAGACGCTCGAATTTCATAATTCAGACGGCACATTCGACAGCTCATTATTATTTATGGACAGACCTTCATTGGATGTCGATCTCGTAATTGGATGAAGGTTGTCGCTATTTAATATTTATGTCTTTGGGAATGTTTATGAACTCCTTACTTAGAAGACACCTTTTTGCGTCACCCGCCCCCTATCCTTGCAAGACAACAGTTACGTAATTTATTAAGAACTCATAGGTAAGACAGGTGTATTGTTAATTCCAATTAGCGTTAGGCATTCACCTGCTCCTGCCCTGCAACCTACATGCGTTCCTTAAGATCATTTCTCGTAGGAAGCTGCCGGCCTTGCGAACTGCCTTACTCCGTCAAACATACCACAAACATGTTGTTGGTACTCAGCTAGGTAGGTACGTATTGGGTGAAACTGTTTTTGCAACATCCTGTAGGAAGACTTCACAAAAAAATTGAACTTCCCGACAGTGCGTCCCGGCGTATGCGTTTGTTACATCAGTTTTATAATCATCTTTAAGTGCAGTTTGATGTCAGAGGATGTATGATATTATAGATTAAGCAATAGTTGCTACCTCATTATTTACTTAACACAGATATCGGTTCTTAGAAATATCATAATAAGTAGCTTTGTGGATTACATCTAGTCATCATCTAAAATAAGTACCTACTCTACTGCATTGTTGTGCTCCTCGGAGCACTCCATTCTACTTTGCATTGCATTCGCGCAAGCCAGGTTGCATCAATCACACAATAAATTATAATGTTAATAATGCTGGTAGCTGTTTAGATAACAAGTTAGTTTTGGCGAACGTTTAGATTTCTGCATGTTTGCTGCTCAACGATTACTCAACGCAAAAGGTCGCGAGCGCACTTAACGACCGGTAAACTATACTTTTGCTGCTCCACAGGTGAAACGATATATCGAGACACGCGCCGGTTTCTAATATTACTGGTAGTATACCAAAATAAAGCGATCGTACAACTTGTACCGTTTTTTTTGTCGATTGAGATGAGTTCTTCTCATCTCCCACGCCATCCATGAAAGGCGAATTAAGAGCATCGACTAATAAAATGTGACTTCTTTCTTTATCGATAGGTAGTGTTTTCTGAATCTGTGACTAGACCTTCAAGAAATTGAATGTTATCTATCGCAAACACAAAATAAGGCGAGACGACGTCAATAACCTCCATTACTAGTTGACCTTTTAAGGCACGTTTTGCGCCTTTATTATATAACAAAAAACTCAAATGTTATTACTGCAAGACTATTGTGTGCCGTCACGTATTACTTTACCTTGGAACGTAATAAATTTTCAGTTTGTAAAACAGTTAAAACTCTCGAAAAAGTCGATGGTGAAACAATGGGACCGTTGTCGCGGGAAGGTATGCGAGAGGAACGCCCGGCACCTTGAACACTCGAAACACCTATTGTACCGTGCTGTATGGAGTGCCTCGCCACGCTCACTACGGACTACGGACAACAGATCTCGTCCAACGACCGGTTCTCAGAAAAATGACGAGACATTCTTTTGAGATACGAGCGTCATATAAACTAATTCATGGTTTATATCCGAGCTGTGCTACTCCACCAACTGTGTGCACATGCAGTTTTATTGGGTTTCGAAAGATACACAGGCGTAGATAAGTGTTATTGGAAAACGATAGCGAAGCCGGTGGTCCTCTGCGTGCCCATCGTAAATCTTGAATAACAATGAGCACTATTGTCTGTGTCAGATTCTCAAAAAAAAAAATGGCTTTACCTCAACTTTGAGTGTTTTATTTGTAGATTCGTCTGCTACAACCCTTTTTATAGGTTCCATGAGAAGCGGACCCGCTTTCTGCTGGTCAAAATATAAAATTTATGTAAGCTTAATTTATTAAGTAACCGATGTAGGTAAGTACATATGTGCGTTATCGTGGAAAAAATAACAAAAACCGTTTCTCATACGCCATATGTCGGGCTTCCCGTCAAGTGGATTGGATAGCGTTAAGGGTCTTTGTCCGAACCAAGATAATTTTTTCTTCAATTCTTACTAATGGTTTGCACATGTTGTATTAATTTATACTGAATCTTATAAAGTGCTAACAGATTTGCAGATTCACAACACTTGAAAGATTGTTTACACAAAAAAATAACGCTCACAAAATGTAATGCCGTAGACCTTCTCTAATAAAATAATGAAAAGCTTCAACTTCCACGAGGTTTGGTGATAACCAAAGGTGGAGGTCATCGTATTTAAAACCAAACTTAATTAAATGAGTTGGTTAATTGGTTTTAATCTTATCACCACGAGCGGTTAACGTAATTAGGTAAGTAGGGCGTGAAGTAACTACTGAAGTCGGTAAACAGAGGCTATCACACTTTTTTTGTATCTCTAACAAAAAAGTGACACGGAGGAAAAAACAAAACACTTATTTTTAAACCAAATCTACTTTTGGAACACTTTTTGCGGTGATAGAGCGCCAGTATAAAATTGAATAGTAGATGGTGAAGTGAAATACATAGTTGTAAATAACAACTTAATAACTCTCAATATTCGTCATGTAAACGAGAGGCACAATACATAGAATATGAAGTGGAACACTACATAGTTACTTTCTCTCACATTCACATAAGGAAATTTGATGATGGACTGCGTCATTCCACGATCTGACATTATAACGAGAGTACATCTTTATCGGTTTTCCCTGGGCAGTAGATTGTAGAGTGGTCGACCTCGATGGTGCTATGGCGGATGCTAACCATTTATGATGGTCCATGGGCCGAGCACTTGACACACAACCTCATAGGACATGCCTCCTTAGACCACCGAAATTATTGCCCATAAAGAAGTTAGCCTTATTGAATGGAAATAATGGTCATCCAACAGAAATATGTATAGTTGTGTTGTGTGTAACTGTTCTGTAAGTTTAATGCTTTGAGGAAGTTTTACTAAATAATTGTTTGCCGTTTGTGGCTTTTAGTAATTGTGTGTCTACTGACGAATCGACGAAAACTGACAAACACTGGAAACTGCCGAGTTAACGTAACTGTCTAATCGGTAAAACTGACGAATCAGTGAAACTGACTAATCAACGAAACTGGCGAATCAAATAAACTGACGACTGAGGGAAACTGACCAATGATACGCGGACTCTGTAAATCACTGGTCAGCTATTCATTTATAAAGCCCATGTGATTTTTATATCTAGCCATACAAATGAAACCTTCTTTATTATTAACTCATTATTCCGTAGATAGAGGCTGATTGATGATCAGCCTCTATCTACGGTTAATAATGAGTACTTTGAAACCATCTTAGTCAGCTGAATGGTTACTATACTTCATAGTACGTCCTAATTCCATGCATTCTTCTTATTCTGAAGCTTAAACATTTCCAGGAGCAGATCAAATGCTATAAATGTAACTTGGAAACCGTTTCAAGTTGTTCAAAGTGTTATTTCAGTTCCTAACACTTGTCAGGCATTGTAGTCCAGTCAAAATAGACATTTATTTGACTTAGCAAAAATTCGCATAGAGCTGAAAATTGGCAGAGACGTTATATACATCATTATAAATGAAATGTCAAAAATCCCCTTCGATCCTACTTCTGCAAAAAAAATTATTCAAGGTCAAAAGTACAAAATTAAGGTTTTTTCCATTTTTCTCGAAAACAGTAAGTATTATCGTGAAAATAGATCAGACAAAAGTTGTAGATCATACAATTCTCTACAAAAATGGTCCAGTCACTTTTACTCTTATGACTCACCATTCGTGAGATATCGCGGTTTTAATCATTAGAAAATTCATATTTTACATAATATGCACACATTTCCGCACCACCTATGAGGTAATAATGTACTTGGCGCATTTTTTTAACGTGGTTTCCCCAGTAGGTATACTCCACGATCTATTGTTATAAAGAAAGTTTGATCAGATCGTATCCTATTAATTGCAAGAATAGTAATATTGCCAATGATCAAAGTGGAATAAGTTGTTTTTCTACATGTTATATTGAAAGAAATACAACAGATGAAGATATTTATGATATTAATGAGGAGACAATTGATGCATCCCTTTTCTTAGAACAGCGAACTTCTGCAAGAAGAAGAAAATAAAGACGAAGAAATAATATTGTTGAAGTAGAATTAGACAATTATCTAAATATAATGTAATGACATGTGGAAAAAACAATCTATTCCACTTTACTCATTAGCAATATTACTACGAGGATTCTTTCAATTAAAAGGATACGATCTGATCAAACTTTCTTTATTACAATAGATCGTAGAGTATCGTAGAGTATACCTACTGGGGAATGATGATGATGATGGGACTCCCTTTCCCGTATTCGGGCCGTTGTGCGTGGGGATTCTGGCTAACAGAGCCAGCCTAGCTCCGCCCAGAAGCACAGAAGCTTCCTGGGAGCTTCACAGGCTTCGCGGAGCGACCTCATTGTTCCGAGGATTTCTGCACGTTGAGAAGCCACGGCCTCGCAATCCAGGATGACGTGGGCGGCTGATTCCTCGGCATCAAGGCAGCCCCTGCAAAGGGGGCTGTCCGTGGCGCCTATGTTGAAAAGATGTTTGTTAAGGAGGTTGTGGCCCGTAATTGTACCTATTATTATTCTAAGGTTATTCCTACTCAGGCTGAGAAGTTTTTTGGTTAATCGCGGGTGTATCATTGGTAAAGCCAATTTTGACTGTCTACAGTCTGTTGCCCGTGACCATCTGTTGTTATGAAGTTCGGTCGATCTTTGGCGAATCCACGCACGAAATTGTGAGAAAGGCAAAGGGAGAAGTGGGTACGGGCCTAGCACCCTCATATCAGAGCCTCTCTTCGCAAGTTCATCTGCAGCACCATTGCCCAGAGATTCACTGTGCCCTTTGATCCACTGGAGAGTAATACGATTAGACGTCGATAAACTCTCCAGAGCTAGATGGCACTCAAAAATTCGCTTATTGTTAGTTTGTTTGCTTCTTAAAGCTTTGAGCACAGATAGGCTGTCGGATAGGAATTTAATGCCATAGTTCCGGATGCCTAAGCGCTTTACTGCTCTTGCAGCTTGTGTTAAGGCAACACATTCGCATTAAAAGATCGAACTATGTGTGCCTAGTGGTATGTAAAAGTTAATATTTAGGTCAAGGGAGTGTACGCCAGCACCTGAATCGTTTTGTGTTTTAGAGCCGTCTGTATAAATGCGCACTTCATTGACTCCTGACTGATCCCTTTCTTCCTGAACTGTTTGTATAATGTAGTTCTTGTTGAACATCGGTTGGTTTGGTGTTCTATCACACGGGGCAGCGATGAGAGGCTGGTACTCAATCGCCCGGTCCAGGATTTTAGCGTGTGGACTGGTAATGTTTTTGCCCCATATGCCAAGATGCATTAGCCTGATGGCGGCTAGCGCCGCTTCCTGCTGTATGTACAGGTCAAGGGGAGTTAATTGAAGGGCTATCTCCATCACCTACTGGGGAAACCACGTTAGAAAAATGTACTAAGTACATTACCTCATAGGTGGTGCGGAAATGTGTGCATATTATGTAAAATATAAAATTTGTAATGATTAAAACCGCGATATCTCACGAATGGTGACGAGTCGTAAGAGAAAAAGTGACTGAATCATTTTTGTAGAGAATTGTATGATCTACAACTTTTGTCTGATCTATTTTCACGATAATACTTACTGTTTTCGAGAAAAATGGAAAAAACCTTAATTTTGTACTTTTGACCTTGAATATTTTTTTTGCAGAAGTAGGATCGAAGGGGATTTTTGACATTTCATTTATAATGATGTATTTAACATCTCTGCCAATTTTCAGCTCTATGCGAATTTTGTCTAAGTTATGACTTATTTTTGTCTATTTTGACTGGATTATTGTTCTAGAATTCACAGTATTTCGAACACAATGATTTGGTTCTGATGAAAGTTATGATCAGATTTGTCCCTAATGGCATAGCATAGCGTGGCTGTGCGTGGGCGCAGACTGGCTGGACTGAGTCATGCGCACGTGCACCGCGGCCATGTCATATCCCATGTCCAATTATGCGACAAATAACTACTTTGCATTACCTCCGAGACTTAGCATTCCTGACGCTATGAAACCTGATCTTTGTGCAGATAGAATGTCATCCAGCCTTAAGATGAGCCTTTTGTTTAACTTTTGACTGATGATACCAAGAATTTTATGAGAACACACACGAAATTAGTTCTTTTGTTCTCGTGCACGATTGAAATTACAGATGACTCAAGTTTCAAGATATAGCGCTTATGTTCCAATAAGTAATTGTTCTATTGCCTTCATACAACGTGCTCATACACACGAGCGATACGATCAACACAACTCCCTAAGACCACGTAACCCAAAAGAATTACGATTTCATGAAACAGTTATTATTCTTTGGGGTTACGTGGTCTTAGAGAGTTGTGTTGATGACTTTAATGATTATAATTCTGTAAATATATATTTGTTACGGCCGCGAATCATATTTTGATCGACGTACAACTTAATACTGACCAGCAAATTACAAAAAACGTAAAAAAATTGAATTTCGCGGCGGTAATAGTCGCGTTCACAAATTGATGTTTTTAACAGTGAGAACTATTGAACAGCTTAATTCGTATTATGTCCTATATACAGACAAATTGTTTGTAACAAAACCATTAAGCAAGTTCAATGGTACAAACATGAGCAAGTCTGAGTAACATCTAACTAATGAACAATTGGTTTTACGAGCAAAGAGTGATTATTACGGAGGTCGTGAGTCACTTTGACGCACTCCGGTCTCAACTACTAATCGTAAGAACTATTGTAAGCGTAGTATGTAACACAATCTATTCACATGTATGTGATAAATCGTTTGAATCGTGTTTTGGAGTTCACCAAGGCGTTTATGTAATGACTACTTGTATTTACGATTGGTTTATTACGCAGTTCATTCAAGTAGTTTCATATGCTTCGGTGACACAGATTTTGCCAAATATCACTCAAAACTTGACTCTTCTCTTCTCTTATGAATGATCATATTCTCTGACACTTATGATTGACGCGAGCTACATCAACATTATCTCCTTTTCGTCTCTTAGACTAGTAGAAGTTTCAGGAATCCCAGAATGGTACAGAGTTTTGAATGCCCAACCTGTCCCTGCTAGCTTATCAAGTCATCATCAAGATCTTTAGCCAAAAGACGTTCTCTTGAAGACGTCACGCTGTTTCTAAAATCCATAAAATAAATGTATTATAAACGTACGGTGTCCAAAACGTTGTTTGCTGTTCGACTGTATAATAATAACATTCTAAGGCATCCTGTAGCCTGACCAATAAAGACGATTAGTTACACTCAGTCAAACACTTGAGACGCCTAATATTGCCATTGCTTCTAAAATGGGAAGCTGCTGCTACCGAGCACTCGGCTTGCGTTCAAATGCTCTTATTGTAAGCACCATCTATTTTATGACATTGCAGCCCTTCTGGTTCGGACCTTTTATGGCATGGTCTTACACAGTGTATCTTTAGATTCAATCATTCGAGCAAGTTTGGACCTAAAACCAGCCTCTTGTAGTCTTTTTGTCGTCGTATATCACTCGTAGGTCGACTTTGCACCTATGTAGATGCTAAAAAGTTTCTGATTTCTAGCTCTTAAAAGCACCTCCTACCCCTTATGCTTGCTTAGCAAAATTATGTTCCTATATTATCATAGTTAGATTATGCTCCTATAGTATATTAGCATAGTTAGATCATCATCATAATTGGCAGCCATTTTTTTTTTCTTCGGCGAAGTAAATGCCTAACGCATACCACGCCGTCCGGGGAAACGACGTGGTTATGTGGGGCTTGCACACCCACTAAAAACTCCACCTGTGCACCTACTTTCGCCTTGATGGTTGGGCCGCGAGAACTGCTACGTATGACATTCGCGACCCATCCAGCGTGGCCCACTTCTGGGCTCCCTCTTCTTGGCCCGCCTCCGGGCTCCATCCTCCTTAAGCGATGTCCGGATGCACTGGGACATCACCACAACTCCAGGGATCGTGCAGCGTGGATCCGATCTATCATCCGCTGGCCCCTCTTATGGCGGCATCAAGTCCGCATATCGCCGCCTGCGCCGTCCTGCCCTCCTACGACGAATCGGGTCAACGAGAGAGTCTGCCTCCCTGACCCGCTCCGCCGCCGCTTCCTTCTGCCAGATTACGTCCTCGCAGAAAGACGCAACCGTCTCCCATGCCCCTTCTCCTTTTGTCTACGAATCAATCTTTTGATTACCTACTAAGAACTTGTTCTGATAGACCATGGGAGCTTGATCTTAACATTCGATTACAAATCATAAAGATCAAGATAAACAATTGCTTACATAATTATACAGATGAACACTCTATTGTTTTCGTAATGCTTCTAAAATACTTTTGGTTTCGACAAAATACGGTAATTGAAGATTTATCTCGGTAACACGTTACGACCGTGGTAAAATAATCTCATGTAAAGATGATATAACAATGGGCAAGCATATTCGTACAAAGTTCATCATTGTTCTTGAGCAGTTTCGTCAAAAAATTACCGACATTTGCTAAAAGAGACTAGTATTTCACTATTCGCACTTTCAAGGCCAGTTAGTAGCTTTGCTTAGCGGATCTGTCATTTATAAATAAGAAAACTTAGTTTTGTTTTAGAGCTACATAATCCTAAAATAAGTTTTCGTAAGATAGTAAGCCTGGAGCTCAATGAAATAACAGATTTAGGTTGCTTTGTAGTGCGGATGCCAGAATTATCCGATGACACAGCATCTACAGACCGATTTATATTATACCATGTCGCCTCTAAAGTCATGATTTATGCTGGGACAAAATGAACACAGAAAATCAAAGGCATGCGATACGATTGATCGACAATCTCCTTCTAGGATAAATAGGTAGACATTTCCTTTTTTTTCTACTTCAGTGGTTGCATTTTTTACACTCTTACCAAGAACACGCGAATTCAGAGGAAGTGGTGCAATATCAGCATCCGTTTCTTTACAGAAAAAAAAGTAACATGGCTTCCATACAAAAACTGGTTTCCAGTACGCGAGAAAACTCAAGTAACCACAGAGTATCCAGTACTTACTTATAGTAAGTATAATATTCCTAATTAAATGTTGGATGTAATCTGTCACTTGTCGCAAACAGCTTCTGTTACTGTGGTTTAATAAACATCTTCTACCGCCGTGCAGCTCGTGCTCCACAAATAGACTGTGTATTTATCTACCTGTTTTGTTTCCACTAAGGTAAAGGCGTAAACCAGCCCTTCTGATCATTAAATGGAGTTTTTACAACAAATCTTGCTTTTATTTCTGACTTGGACAAAAAGTAATGATGCGTTTTTGTCGCTACCCGAATCTATCCGATCCCGAGATTAGAATGGATGCCAGCCAGTATCGTGATGGATAATTCGATTAAATTACCAGTCATTAGTGCTGGAGTCCACGGTACACCGGCACGACTTGACGGACACGACTCTTGAACGTGAACCTGTAATGGTATCTGAAGAAACAATGCAGTTGCGTTCGTCAATAAATTAAGTTCTAATTTAAAACGTGGATGGTAAACCGTCTGGTCTTGAATACCCGTTTTAAGTTTAAAGAAAATAATATACTTTAATAAACTTTTCTTAATTTGAATGCCATTTTTCGAATTCTTGTAAGTACCTACTTAACTAAATGTCGGTCATACAGAGATTATAAAATGTTTTGGTAAGCCAGACATTAATTACCATTCCAAAATTAACTCCAACCGTCAGGCACCTGATCCGCCCACTTATCTCGGCATGTTTATGTCAATGGACACTGTATAAATAAGGATGTATGGAGAATGTCTTTCGCCTAGTCTGTTTTTTTTATTCGGCGTGGTAATTACACGGGCAGGCGAGTTGCCCGTCCCAGTCGAGGAATGTTACCTGCCGTCCTATTTCAATTTATGTAGCCCCACTATTGCCCTTACTGTCTACAATGATACGGGGATATTTTTACTCGAAGTGTAACTAAGTGATGAAGGGTTTTTGTGTTTGTTTCGGTGCAAGTGAGTGCAACGCTATGAAGGAAGCAGGGCTTTTTAACTTTTTTAATGCTCTTGCTTGTGTTTTTTTTGTCTTTGACTCTTTAAAACAGTAGATAAATTATTTATTTTACTGATTTAATAGTAATTTGATAATTATACAGATCCCACGCAATACTTATTAGTAAAATACACCTTCCAATGTTTAAAGAAAAGGATAGGATAATAAACTTATTATTGCGATGATTAATCCTTATCAGAACGGCTTTATTTATAAATATGTAATTATGTATTTAACTACATACTATAAATAGAGCACGATTACGGAAGTTCAGTAACTTTATTTCATAGAGCTCTCTTTTTGCAAGTCACCATCATTAGATTGTCTAGGCGATACGAGGAATTCAATGAAAATTGAATCATTTTTATGATTGAGTTTTTCTCCACATCATAGGATAAATAAAACTCATCTCGGTTTTCAGCTGGTACGAAGATAAGTTTCTATCAAAACTAATATTGAACGTGCAGAATCTTTAATATTATTCCTTTTATAGAATCATAAAGTTTTTTGCAAGGTAACTAACATCAATCAGTGTTTGATAGATTTTGCGGAGTGGGTGTGGTACGCGAATGCCTGTGTGCAAATCCTACGCTTAGACGCTGCTAGCTGACTTAGCTGCGCGCTAGCTGCGCGTGGGCAGCGTCGCTTAACAAATTATCAAGTACGTCGCATATTTCGTCATATACAACGTGCAGTTTTGCAGCGTCGTGATAATTGCACTAAAGCTTTAGCTGTACTAGCGACATTAGAGCCTCTTTCATTTCGGTGATAATGATAAACGTTTCACTATTGAGAACCGCTAATTGACACCGCGAAGAATTTTGAGGCCTTCTATTCGCATTCGGGTGTTACTATAACCTGTCAAAATATTTACAAAATGTATTTAGTATTACTACAATATTCAATACTAACACGGAGTACGTCAGTTTCCTTCCCTATAAAATGACGTGACGTCAGCTGCTATAAGTGCGTTGATTCATAGTTTATGAACCGCTAAACTAAATTTCAGTACGTAAAACTGTTTACTTGGAAAACTCTATAAAAATGTAGTTTATGTAAACAAGTTATTCTTCGTTACACATCGTTAAGATTCACTGTAATCACCACTTATCATGTTTTCTTTCAATCATGTATAACGGTGCGGTTTTGTAATCAAACTTCAATGATAATGCAATTCGTTTAGTGGAAGTTTATTTATCCTTAGTTTCACAATGTAATTTCAGGTCTAACTGTAGCTCGATACGACCACTGAGCGCTTTGTTTAACAAGTTAGTGCCAGTTACAATAATATTCGCTGGTTTATATTTTGTAAAACAAAAGCGCAGGTACGGGAACAATGTGGAAACATAGTGTGAAGTATTTGAGCGCAGTGTATTGTCCTGCGACCTACGCATTGTCGTCACGTGTCGGTTACCTGCGTTTCCGCGAGGATTCGTGACCTGTTAGCGTTATTTAAATTGTACTTGTAACTGAATTGTGTATCTGCAAAATTGAAGTTATGGGGCTGTTTTGAGTAAAGTGTTCCAATCCTATAAATTTTTGTCGCATTTAAACATGACAACAAGTAAAGCGCAGTTACAACTTCTAAGTCAACCAATCGCAGTCCAGTGCTGCACAATTGCTTTTTAGCCTCACCCATGTTCCGACATCGACGCAATCACAACCTTTTTTTTTTTTTTTTTTTTTTCACGTGGAGAAATGCTCATGCATACTGCACTACCACGGGGAGAAAGTGCAGTTATGTGGGACTTTAACCCACTAAAACTCCACGGTGTCCTCCTCTGCCGCTTACGGCGGGAACACGGGCACGCGTTAGCACTCATCCGTGAACCCGCCGCGGCCGTCCGTTACCGGACCCTCCTCTGGGGAGTACTCCCCATCACCGACGCACCAGAACACATAGCACGCCGTGACCACCCCAGGGACCAAACCAGCACATGGGCGCCAGACGACCCCGTGTCTGGGCACCCTTGGTCCCCCCTGCGACGGGTCAGGACATTGGCTCCGCCGCCTGCCAATTTTCGGCTGCAGAGGATAGGGAGAGCGGCCAACGTAATACCGACACTCCTCTTCCCCTGCAGCCCCACCGCGTCCGCCATCGTACGGTGGCGACCCCGTCAAGGCCGCGGAAGGTAGGGAGAGCGGCGCACCGTAATACCGGCACTCCTCTCCCGCCGCGGCCTCCAACCCTCAACCGCGATGCCTCCGGTACGTACGACATCGCGGCCCGCCTCAGTTGCGATGTCGCCCAAGCGACACCGCAACCTACCTTTGGCCGCTACGTCGTCGGCTTGTCAGCAGAAGCCCTGACGAGCGGCCCCTCCTCGGGTTCCTCTTAGCTTCACCGTGGGTGTCCAAGCCACGGCTACTGAGCCCCCCCGCCTCGACAATGCGGGAACCCACCGGGGGGGACGCAATCACAACCTGCCATAACAATTCGTAAGATTTATTTACAAAATACAATCTCTAGCTTATGAGCCGTCTAGTCATAACAACATACCTCTCGGTCTCGGGGTTAGAGATCACAATAGGAAGACCATACGTTATTTTACGCACTATGAATCATAAGCTAATGGCCAATCGATTCCGTAATTAATGTCGTTGAAGTTCCGCAGTGATATGTTGGCAGGTTCAACCGCAGGGCTCATCTAGCACCCAATAATTTGAGCCATTGTCTGTCTATAGTATTTAAGTAAACTAGGTATAAAATAATGAATTAGTAAAATTTTGTCATTAATTCAAGACTTCATATTGTTAAGAATTTTATAGTCCTACAATTACCATAAAGTATGCTCATGCCGCCTGTGATACAGGTATATCCTAGTACAGGCATCTAACATTAATATTTGTAAATAATTTCTAAGACTCTATGTAATAATTTTACCAATTTGAATACTGAATAAAACATTTTTTTTTATTGATTGTTACGAGGGAACGATTCGTGGTCACACTTTGAGGACAATTTTCTTCTTGACTTGCGCATTACCACTTCAACTTAATTCTCCTTAGTGCATAAGCATAACTAACCTCGTCATTATGACTCTGCTGACACAACAGTTCCAAGTGCACCTAAATAAGGGTCTTCGTTCCCTATACTTTTAACTTAAGTAAACTCATTGTTTGTCGTTCTCCCACTATTATGATAAGCATCGGTCGGCATACAACAGTTTCTGGGTGATACAGAACAATACAGGTAGTGTTTTAGTTCGTCACTTGTTTCTCATCATCAGCTGTGTTTGTAAACGTGGCTTCAGGGAAATTGTTTTAATGCAACTCCTGCCTACCGCATAGTTGCCGATTCTTGGGATGACGTATTACCTACTGGGTATTACTCTCACTCACTTTAAACTGATGTCATGACGTCTCTAGGTGGTAAATACCTTACAATCTCAAGTCTGTTGTTTATTCATGGTTAGTATAAAACCCACCATGATTATTTTTGACAATTCATTGTTTAAATCCATTGCTTATCCAAATATGCTAACCCAAGGCTCAATGGATATTGAGGTCGAGTACCATAAATGTATGTATACAAAAACTCGGACCTGATTTTGGATCCATTTAGGTTACCTATCAATTGCTTGTTATCAAAGGTTGGTGTGCGCTCCACTTTATTTGACCGATAATAGAAATTTGAAATGTAGTGTCGAACTAAAAATAAAACGGCGAGTGAAATTAAGGTGTGTATGCATGTTTAGGGAGTTCTCTATGACGTCAGTGTATATGATAGGCCTTTTTCCAAGGTGTGGCGGTACACATGTCTTCATAGGTGCTGATTCTCAGTTGTTTTGTACGCTTGTAACATATACATAATTATAAGATATCAAATTCTACCTCCGTATGTCAAGTACGACCTCGTGCCTTACACGATTTTCACCGCCCTACGTATCACGGGTGGTGAAAATCGTTATTAAGTTTGCAAGTTAAGTTGATGCAACTGAATACCAGTGTTTTACATGGAGCGACTGCCTGTCTGACCTCTACAACCCAATTACTGGGTAATAGCCTTTGGTAAGACTGGTTGTCAGACTTTTGACCATAGACGTTGTTATATTCTCTATGCTTTTGACGATCCGTAACGACTGCCAAAGATCCACGAATGACAGCTGGGGCCAACAACGTGGCGAGGAAGGGTCTTAGTATGTAAAGTTTGTCACCCATCCAAGGCGCGACCGCGGCAAGCTTAACTTAACGTGATCGATCGACCTGTGCGGCTTTTATTACTTGGCTACAATTCCCCAATTAATTATTGGTTGACCATTAAAGAAAAATAAAATATAAGTGCCTATAGAGTTAATATTTTAGGTTATACCTTCCCTTCCTTCCTTCTTCATATTTCCCAACAACATGGCAGGCTGTTTGTTACGGGAGACTATTCTATTTCTATTCAGTAAAATTCCATCTTTAGTCTTGTATAGGGCAAATAGCATCCATAATAGATTGACGTGTGTTCGTCACGTTGCTGACTCGTGACGTAGATCCTGTCGCCGTTTCAGGAACGTATTGGTATTCCAAACGTTTGCAACTTTAACGAATAGGATTCCCACGAGGTCATCACAGGTGCACTCTGGAAACTGAAGTTACTATGTTTGCTGTTTTCATTGATATATTCAGGGGATCAGACGACCGGAATAACTCGTTTATTTAAATGTAAAACAAAAGTTTCCTGTTATCATCTTGTTCATTACCAGTCAGCTCACTGTTACAGTCTACTATCATCAGCCCTTGCGACGACAACTACTTGGTAATCTCAGAAGAACCTATGTCATAATCTGCCTAGCCTTTTCCCAACCATGTTGGGGTCAGCTTCCAGTCTAACAGGATGCAGCTCAATACCAGTATTTTTCATGGAACGACTGCCTACCGGACCTCCACAACCCAATTACTGGGTAATACGATACCCCTTGGTAAAACTGGTAGTCAGACTTTCGGGCTTCTGACTACCCTGTAACGACTGTCAAAGTTCCGCGAATGACAGCCGGGACCAACGGCTTGACTTGCTTTCCGAGGCACGGAGGGGTATAAGATTTATAGATAGATAGATAAGATTAAGCGGTATTATAAGATGGTCACCCATCCACCGACTAACCGCGGCAAGCGTAGCTGAACCTGATCGATCGACCTGTGCGGCTGTTATTATTTGGCCACGGGTCCCTCTGAAGAACCTATGTATGAACGTGAACCTAAATCCATTACCCAGCAGTGGAATGTGAGGAGTTAAGAAATACCTCAGATTCATAAACGGTACGCCAGGCACAAATACATTGTATTCATGAAGGTTGAAGCCGAACCTATCGATCTTTGATATCACTGATATTTTCCACCCTTTTTTACTGATGACAATGGGTCGTTATCTACGAATGCTGTTAGTTATGTGATATTGTTCTGGTGTCAGATTGGCTCTATATTCTGCTGGCCATATAATATAATCAGTAATGTAATTTAATGTGGAATGATAAGCTCTTCATTATTGGGAACTTAATAATGGTAGGTATATAATCAGCATATAATGTTTCCACATTACATACATGCCGGTTTCCTCGCCGCCTTAGAACCATAAATGATGAAGTTTTCCTTCAGCGTTGTGAGAGCAGTGGTGATGAAATAATTTACACAAGTTAAAGCGCCTATCTTGCCTAGTTGCATTGCCTGCATCAAAGAATGTTTGTTCTTTTCCTCTTTATCCCCACCAATTGAAATCTGAGTATTTTAACCAGATTTTATACTATTTATTCTGTGACCGGATGCTTTAAGTTTGGTAGAAACAACTGACTTTTCAATTTAAGGCCAGGTATTCCGAGCGCTGTAGGTATTTAACGCATACCTCAGCCCCCGCAAGGAGTAGCGATACGTAATAAGTTACGATGAGCGGGGACGCGCGCGCCAAGCGCACGGCTCACGAGTTCACGAACTCGAGTAGGTACTAAGTTGCGTCACAGAGTAGAGCAATGCAGTAGATCAACTTGAATTGATTAGTATAAGTTTATTTTGTTTTATTTTTCTAGTAGTAGTTATTTTTAAGGTTATAGATAGATTAGATACGTATTGTATAAACTTGATACTAATTATTAAAAATAATTTGTATACTTTTTTTTATAAAAAGGATTTAAAATCTGACTGACTAAAATCAAATATTCGTGCTACAGTATAAAAAATCAAGCAGTAGGCACACTTACTTTAGGAGAATTGTGTTACAATTCTTGAATTACAATATCAATGCATATTGTAATTCAAAAAAGCTTAGAGGTATAAATGTAAAGGAGAGAGAAGGGAAGGGTAGAGGTGTAAATGTTCGTCTCGTGTAACACATAATGTGAAGCGTGACTGTGTGAGTCTCAATAAAATAAAAATAAAGTATTTTTATTTTGACGTGACAACGTCTAATAAATCGATGAAGCTGGTTGCACTCACGAAAAAACATGACTCATGTAGCGTTACCTCGCGGCCTCGCTCTGTAGCGTTCCATGGCGGCTTGAAGTGCAAGCGAATATTAACAGATGTAATGCAATTATTCCATCAGTATTTTCTTATGACGTTGTCACGTTCAACTATCGTCAGCAAACCGACTTTACAGACAACCGATTTTTTTTATTAAATTAAAAGTAAACACTTTTATATCTGTAAAATATCCAACTCTGCTGTCAAATAAATCGATATGATGCGTTTTTTCTTGGAGCTGTGTCATCAGGTAATTCATGTCAACAATTCGTCGTCCACTGATGGGTTGATAGTCGTGTTCGATTTCGTTTTCAACGCTTAGAGTGTAGTTTTCAATTTCCTCCATTGTTCTAAAAACAGATTATTTTAATATAACCTATTGAATTCCACATAATTATTATGTAAAACAAAAAGTAGCAACTTACTCATTGATATTATTATTAGGTGATACATTATTATGTTCATCTAAAGGCATTTCAGCATGTGTGACATGGGCATTGGCAGCATGAATAGTCGTTCTGTAACAATAAAATATATTTTTTTGTTTCAATATTCATAGTTGTTAGTAAATGCGATAATTATCGGATATATAAACTTACGCATTTTATGGGCTATTTACTTATGCCTATGGCATGCCGTAGCATGTTTTAGTGTGATTTTAATTGAATCGGTTAAAACAATATAATTGATTATTAATAAGTACAATACAGTTACTTACTCCTCAATCCTAAGATTATTCAAGTAAACCATGCTCTAAAGTCATCAATGGAGACACTTTATGCCCTTCCGCATGCTCTATTGATCTGTAACACAAAAGTTGTTTTTGACTTGTTGGTAATTAACAAGTAAAATTTTAAAAAACTTTCTTATTATTAAATCAGTCTGTTTAATAGAGACAACTGCATTGAAATCGATTCATCCGTTTTCCGTTTAGGAGCTACAATGCCAAAGACAAATACACACGCACACTGACATACAGACAGTTATACAGAAACAAAGATACGCAAACAGTAATAATAATTAATAAATAGGTACTTTAATTTTAATAATAAAGTAGGTATGTATGTGACCCCCACATACATACGTACCTACTTAATTCAAGTATATGTATATTATTAATTTTTATGGTGTTACAATAACAAGTGAGATACTATTTAATTCAAATATGTAGTAAAAAATAGAGAATGTCTTTAAAATAAATAATATAAAAAAACTTACTCGATATTCGCCGAATCATTAGTTGATACATGCGCACTGCGCTTGGCCTGCAACTGCATTGCTCTAAAACATTAAAAACCCACGTAAACATTTCAAGCCAAGTTTCTTTTATTATTCCATTTGGAGTGGCATAGTTAATAATAAACATGCAATAACAAAAATCTCGAGTGAATTCTACAAACTGTTCCTCTTGCAAATAAATACTGAATAAAATTATGCATTGGAGAACTTCTCTATAGCCAAACTAGCCATTGATTTTTTTATGTATTTCAAAAATCTTAGCGTTCTCTAGTAGTACTGATATTTTTATACTGTGGCTCACCACATTACAATACAAATAAAACATTTAGGTAGGTACTTACTTCTTCACATATCTTTGGAGTGCATTCTTTCTATTTGTTTCTTTTATTGCTTTACACGACTTTTTTCGCCTGCGTTGTTTATTGCCCATTATAACTAACAAACAAACTCTCAAAAACAGATGATAAGTTTCGCGAAGTTGTCGCGGAAAAAACTGACACAGGTCCGTCGTCCATAAGCGCCAGCACGCGACTGAACGGCCCCGTAGGAGCCGCCGCGGGCGCTTTTAATTCATATTTAAACTTAGTAATTAAGAAAATCATTTTATCAAGTCAAACTCTGCGAATTTGTCTATAACTAATTAGTTTCTTTAATATAGTACAAAAATTAAATGTAAAAAGTCAGTAATATAGTCATAATATTGAAAAAACGTTTTAAAAAGGGGTAACTTTGCGATTTTTTGCTATCGTGTGAAGTTCATCAGGTCTTGCAACTGAATGCGATTTTGTCTAGACAAGATCCTTAACTAATACAGATATATTTTTTTTTTTATTTAAAACCCTATATTCTTTGTCTCAGATTGTTTTAAAAAACTTAAATTCGGGGCCACCTAGCCTTAAGGGGCTTATAGGACCTAAACACAAAAAAAACGAAAGTTTTAGAAACAATAAAAGTATAATATGATCGACTACAGTAAACAAAATCAGAAAAATACATGATATTCTTCAGGATATATGCTAGGTAGATAGTGTGTTGAAAACATAATACAACTAATTTGATGCAATAGAAAAAAATCATCAAGATGCCTCTAAAAACTTTCTTTTTACAATGAAAAAAAACATAATAATATAATACCATCATTATGATTTTTTGACAGATTATTCTACAAGCAACATACTAAAGCACTGTTTTAATTTTTTAGTCCAAACAATAGATTTTTTTGTAATAGATATTTGTTTTGTATTTTGCAATAAATTACCTGCGTTGTGTCATCGCGCTTCTCTTTGTTTTCTATGCAGTCCGATAAAGCTTTAGGTCATGTAGTCGCCTTAAAAGTAAAGCAATTTCTCTCTAATGTTCGTGACAAAATTCCATCATTACGCAAAAGCAATCCATATTAACCGTTCTACAGACCTAAATATTTGCTAACCTCTAAACAGGTATTACTCTCGTTTTCTCCCACGGTCACCCATGGCTGCCCACCCCGCATTGCAACCACGTAACCATAACCACGTGAAAATGTTAACCAAGCGAGCGATGCGAACTTGCACTATCCGATGACTATCCGATTTTTAAGGCTTCCGCAGACAGGCACGACGGAATGCTACTCCGGTAGAAGTGGTAGAACAATATCCATGAAGTTTACATAGAAATTGTTTCACGCTGTCTGCGGGAGCCTTTACAGAATACGGACGGGCAGTCGGGCACCCACTCGAGTTGAAAGTGATATTTTATTGCATTTAGTTTTCTTGATGTCCACTTTGCATATCGTTAATTACATTATGACACGATATTTTATAGAGAAATGCTCTTGTTTATCATTTTGATTGAGTAAAGGCTCGTACACACAGGCGCGACGCGACACGCGACACAAAGGCACCGCAAGTCGCTCAACGAGCGGTGCCTTTGTGTCGCGCGCGATTCGCGTCGCCCGTCGCGCCTGTTTGCAAGAGCCTTAACTTTTTTCGGACACGCTCGTACGATAGAACGTTATACATTTTTGCATATTTGAAATGTTCCGAATATTCCGATAGTTTTGCTTTTTGAGATTTTCCTTTATTAGCTATGCTCTCTCATATTTTGTCGTTCTATGAAAGTTTGCAATTTGTAACAGTAAAGTTTCAACATAGTGCTCTCTGAGATAATGTAAACTTGCCAATGGTTTCAACTCAACTTTTTGTTGTGAATTGTTATATTTCTTTAGGTACCTAACGAGAGTTCCACGAGCGAAGGTCAGGCTTTTCGCGGACGCGGCAGGTTCGTTGACCCCGCGACCGTAGTGACTAGTGGTGTGATTGATATGCATGAAACAAGTGACGCTAGTACGGCTTAGGACATGGCAGTATGAGACTGTTCGAAAAATTCAAACTTGGAATGCGATTTGTTATGCTACGAGGGACAGTATTACATTTTTTTTTTAAATCTAAGTTCGTAGATTTCGTTCGTGTCGTACAGGACCTACTTACCTTTAAAATATAATTATCTTATAGGATAAAATACATGATCCTAGATACGATAGTGTAATAACCCCCTGAGTGACTAGAAACATGCAATTCGTTTTGACAGTCTTTCTTTGGCAATGTCTACGTCGTTTTCTACGAAACCATGCTTGAAATTGTAGAAAGTAAAAATGATTAGTTGCTATAAGTATAATATAGAATTTCTAATACTTAGAACTGTCCACGCACCTTTATAGGATCTACATTCTATAGCGTTTGCATGACTTCGGTCATCGGACGTTCTCATTTCAATAACTACTCACCTACTAACTTATTGGTTGCTTTGAAACTTGATTGGTACTGATGGTTCTTCAAAGATGAAAACAAGTATTCATCATATGTATACGTAGTTTATTCTGTTCTGCAAAAAGAACAATAACACACACGTGTTTTGCCTGAAAGGTTAAAAGGAGACATGCATTATTATTATTATGTACCCGTCAGTTCAATAAAGTCCGATATAAGAAGTCAGTGTTGCCAGTAAGCCCAATTAATTAATTAACTAATAATAATTAACCTGCCATAAATCAGACTCCGGACTGCTGCTTTGAAGAATATTTCATAAGGCAAAAACCCAATAGCACTGTCAGACCGAGTCCTACAGTATAAGTTTCTTTCTGCTGAGCGTTTTGGTATTCCTTTTTGAAAAAGCCTAAGTAAAAAGTCATAATTCGAGGTTTGGGTCTCGCCTATTTTCTCCTCCAATATTGGACCAATTAAAAAGATATTTCATAAACAGAATAAGAAGGATATAAATCTATTGTGTCCCTACGTTTTTCTTTTTCATTATTAGTTGTCAAATTGTACACTAGGCCTCTGTTGATAGCGGCAGTTATGAGCATTTTTTGAAAATTCTGGTGCTTATAAAAATAATGTATCATCAAAAAGGAAACCAAACCGCCAGGCATAGTTAATATGCATGATTATAAATTTATAATTATAGATTCGAAAATTTTTAACCATTAAAAGTCGAGACAGTGAAAATTGTTAAAGATGTGTCGGATAGGTACCTACTCGAACTTTATGATGCTTTTCATTAAACGCCTCTATTGTCTCTAAGCGAGACAAATGGGAAATTACGTTTCTAATGCATGGAAACAGGCACGTGGAAAACTTTTGTATCGGAATAAAATAATGTGGCTTGTACTAGTATCGATTGGAATACTAATTGCCTTTTTTAGTAATTACTGTTTAATGGTAATACATTGTAGAGAAATCTAGTAAACTTCATGCTATTATCTGCTGCTTGCTATGCCTAGCTGTTTAAATTTTGTGTCTCCAGCCGATCCATTCTGTAGAATTAATGTCACCGTGAAAACTGAGGCGAAGTGAGCTTGAAGTAAGCTACTAATAATTAATTAATTAATAGCCTCCCGATCGATTTCGATCAAGGTGGCCAATCTCAACTGAGATTAGCCAGGTACGCAGGAGATATTATAGTGTACAAGTGTGTGCGTAAACACAGGTACAGTGCGTGCCACGTAAGAAGAGACTTGACCCCGCCTCCCCCGCCTCTTTCCGCCGCCTCGATGACGCCCGGTCGCGTCCCGCACTCAGACCTCATACCGCTAAAGATACCTAAAATCGTGTACTGCGCATGTCAAACCACGTGGTGTGTCAAGTCTCTTCTTACGTGGCACGCACTGTACGCTCTCTGTTCCTTCACTGTCATAGTCTCATGGGATGGCAATCCGACACGACCGGGGAGTGATCAGGCGCAGGACCAACGGCACGGTAATATCATAATAATATTTGTTTATTTAGATATTCGGTAGTACATACATATACATTTTATACATTTAAATTGGTGCCAACATAAACTCATTAGAGGTTTACATGATATGTCATAATTATGATAATATTACCCTGCCTAATGGAAAACCCTACAATACTTTGCTCCGACCTGAGAATCGAAACCTGGACCCCACGCTCAGCAGTCGCGCTTGCTATAACGAGACCAACGAGGTAGGGAGCCACTCGGCTGCCCCATTTCAAAACCTAGTAAGGACTTAAAATGAAATTTTACAGGAGAGCGCATAAACGTAATATTGGTCAGCCTATGGAATGTACTTTTTTGAATTGGTTAAAGTGACTTACTAGGTTTTAAATGGTCACTAGGGAGTGAAAGGTGCACTTACTAGGTATCGATGTTGAATGAAATATATCTCCTTTTATGTAAGTTTAAAACGCTGGTGTTTTTGTATTTGGTAGAGACCTTCTAGGTTAGCAAGATTATGCAATAAAACGATTTTTGTAAAAAGTGTCCCTTACTAGGTTTTGAAATGGGGCAGCCGCACTATTGGCATAGTGTCAATACATATCACAAGCGGGATGACACTGACAGCTCACTCCATGGAACTTTTTACGGGGAGAATTTTACAGAATTTGCACAGCAGGTCGTAATTAAGTACCCGTTATTGGCTAAATCTAACACCCAATTAATAAATCACAAATCATTTATTTGCCTGAAATATAGCGGGCACACAAGATGTTAATAGTTATTTGTTATACAAGAGTGCAAAGTTGCTTTTTAACCGCGTGCTCAATTTTGATGACCGAGCAAGCGAAGGATTCTAAAATTGAATCACGAGCGCAGCGAGTGATTCAAAAATTAGAATCCTGAGCGTTAGCGAGGGAATCAAAAGAGCACGAGGTGAAAAATCTTTGCACTCGAGTGCAACACGTAACTTTTCATCCCACCTCAGCGAGGAAATGATGAGGCTCTTTTTAAAAATGCCACTAATCTAAGATAGGTGTCTAAGATATATATGTTATTTTTCATCTTTATTGTTGCTTTTAGCATTGAATACGTACTCCGTAGAGTGCTTGATTTCTTGGTCTCGGATAATTCAATAAAATATGCCAGCAAAACGTTTTCTGATAAAGTTTTGGCTCCTTTAGCTAGTCGCCACGTGTTAAACATATTATCGTACTGTTTCAAATACTTCTCGCGTGATTGTTGAGGGAGAAAGCTCATTTGCGTATTTTTTACAGTTTCAGTCAATTCTGTTGGCGTCAAATAAACTTCGTCGTCGCTAGATTCACTCATTTTAGATTTTTTACTTGTTTACAAGTTTCTTGTTTTTATTTTTAACCTAAGGGTTTAACAATATGACGTGAAAAGCAAATTGCGCGCGCAAAGCAAATTAAAAAAAAGTACACCAAGAAGGTTCCGAGTCTGAGTTTTTAAAAAATTAAAAAAAAAGTTGTATGATAAATTCGGCACCATGGAGGTAGAAGTTAAATAGGTTTAATGATGTTTTGAATTCACAAACTTAGTGCACACGATGTTCTAAATTCAATTTACTTTATCCTCTAGCGGATAAAAACAGCTTTTGCACTCAGATATCGAAGAGCAAAAATACTCTTTCCGAGATGGGGGGATGAAAATTAAATTATAGCACTGGACATATTTCACCCTCATTACGGGCATGCAAAATTGTAGTTAATTATGCAACAATTATTTGAATAAAATTACAATTATTAGAACAATTTAAATTATTACAATTTATAAGAAAATTTGAATTACAATTAAGTACCTATTACAATCGTTTAAATTACAGTTATTAGAATTACAGTGATTTCAATTAATTAAATTATTGAAATTTTAATTAAAGACAAAGTCACAGGAAATAAGAGGAAGAACCAGTGTCTTAGTGGACACCAAATCGGTGTAGAAACTCTTTTCGCAAGGCACAACAGGACCTTTTATATGGCAGGTCAGTCATCCTAGTAGAGCACCCTAACCTAGATTATCTTAACCAGTCGAATCCTAGCAGAGAAGACCCTTCAATACGTATTAGTTTAAATCCTTTCGATTCGTTCACATAACGGTATGGCCCTCAGAGCCTTTCAAAAGGCTATTTGCAATACTTACTAAGTATAAGCAATGCTATTCGTTTTTGGGCCGGGAACCGGACAGTATCGCGCAATCTTCACTAGCTTGCGCGCGGCAAACTAGCTAATAAAGTTAATTACCAAAAATTGTGGGTATTAAGTACTATTATATCACCCTAATAACTGGTTGTGAAAAAATCACTACCTATGTCAATTTTATAGTTATAATATTTTCTAGGTCAATAAACTTTGTTACACATTTAGATCCAGTTTTAGAACCTTGCATAGCAATTTATGTTAATGTAAGTGAGCGTGCCAAGAAATCGATAATACCTACATCCTACATGACTGTAATATTCCGACTATTCTGTGGCCCCAATTATCCTAACTAATATTATAAATGCGATAGTAAGTTTGTTTGTTTGTTACCTTTTCACGCCTAAACCACTGAACCGATCATCCTGAAATTTTGCATATAAGTTGTCAGGTGTACAGAAACGGACATATACCTTTCATCCCGAAAAAAGTGCTGTTCCCGAGGAAAACAATAATAACGTTATTATGATAATAGATGGCGCCACGTGTCGAACGGGTTCGACACTTATGCGGGTGAAACCGCGGGGCGCCGCTAGTATGTTCATATAGGTAGCTAATCCAGTAAAGGGCTTAGGACTTATTCCCGATACGTAATAATAACTGATAGCGCAACCACGCAGGCATTTTGTAGGTTTCTGATTCTTTCAAAGTCAATAAATGTAACCGAGTTTTCCCCGTTGCATTCATACAGGTAGGTACCTACTTAGATAAATACGTTTTGTGGGACTTCACTGTCATTGTCATGGATTTCCCCCACAACAACCATTGCCACTGTCAGGCTCTGACAATAAGCAGGATCAATAAAATAGATAGATTGTCAACTGTTTTGTTACCAACCAAAAATATAGGCGTTGAAGTCAAAATACATATACTTACTTTTATTTGGAAAAAATAAATTAAATTCCCAGGCAGGTAGATATGTTAGGTAGGTACTTGAAAAATAATACTAAATAGTTGAGTAACGACGGCAGAATTGATAGGTACTAAGTTTGCGTAACATGAGGAAATTCTTGTGTTCTTTAAAATTATTTAGGTAGGTACAGACGCCAGCACATCAAGTTACCCGAAAATGTCAAATTTTCCCGATCAACTTTGAAGCTTATGCTTTAGCGATAAAGTAAGAAATTTGATAGATTGTAGTAGCTTGATGTGCTGGCGTCTGTACCTATTTTCCCGCCAACAGAACGCGATGCCTCGCCAGGCGCCAAGATATACATGTATAACGAAATATACCTACAGTAATTAGTAGTGATGAGGGTATCGCTATCGTCATATCATATCGTAAATCCTTGGCGGCATAATATAGCCAGACTTTAAAATAACCACGTAAAATTTCCAAAAAATTTCCCTCATTTCACTCACTTTTAAATTTTTGTTTTCAATGTGAACTTGGTGACAGGTGAAGTTATTTGGTATTCAGTGCCATCTGTTGGCAAGCTACGAAGGCATCGTGAATGTAACGAATACTTTTCTAAAATTTCACGATAATATACCGCTTATTCCAACTATAACACAGCTGATCTTACTTTCAACCATTTATTTTTTATTTGTATCATACTTGACCAATTTTGATGTCTCTTAACTCGAAGATTGACTAAGTAGCAGGCATTGTAGTTCTTTATGAATTGTATAGATGGCGTTACTTTCAGGAATAAAAAGAGAAATACTTAATTTTAACAGAATATTAATTTAATAAATAATAGTATTATTACCGTTTATGTGTTTATTATTATAGACCCATTTAGCGTTATTATAGACCTATTGCCAACAATAACACGTCGGTAAACCTACCTAGAATCATTCAGAATATTTAGCCATTTTGGCAATCAGCAGCCTATTCTCTTTTTATGAAAGTGTGATATTTCTTTGGCTTGACCTTGGCTAGTGGAGGTGGTGCGACGGTTGGCACCCCACGCCGTCGTCGTTCCGGCTGGTGCCCCCGTGCGCCCGTCGCGTCGCGCTCCGCCACGCGCCTCGCGCCGCTGACCCCTGCCTCGTCACAGGGGAGGTGCCCCACGAAAGTGCCCTTAACTTATTACAATTATACCTCCGGGACTTACATCCGGGAGGAAACCAGCAACAAGGATCTTTAGTTCGTTAACTGACAAAATGGAGTGGTTACCCATCAATATTCATTCAGAAGTGCCGTGGACTAGTTCCTCTTCTAAATTGGTTCAACTTCGGTGGTGAGTTATGGCCGTTAGAGGCGAATGGTATTAGACGATTCGGTGCCAATTGTTTGTAATTGCACAGGTGGGAGGATTGTTTACACGGCGTGCGAGCTCCTCTCAATGGCTTTGGCTCGGCTACCAGCAGGGGGGGGAGCGGTGACCTGCCGGCCCTCCCCCCGCGCCCCGCAGGCGTCGCCGACCGGCGCACGCGCAGAAACTCAGAAAGCCAAGCCAGTTGCTCGCCGCGCAGCCTCCAGCTTGTTTACGTCGATTATAATATGTGACGTTTACCCCTTTACTAATTACCGAAATTCGATGTTTTTTGTGGTGCATGTGATACCCCTGTGGACATTTTGCGACAAGTGAGGCAGGTTGAAAACGTAGCTGTTGTGTGACCAATGTTCCCATTCTGAGTTGAAGGCATTGTGGTATTGTACGCTTTTGCCAGTCGGTTATATTGAATTTGCACAAAAGTTGCACAGCTGGTTCCTGTGATAACATAGCATGGTAGACAATGGATGACGTATCCTTTATTTTTCACGTCATACCATCCTGAGGCTGAGCGTGTCTGTGAGAAATTCGGTGCTAATTTTTATTCCGCTAGTGTTTTAAATTGACAGTATTTATAGGTTTCTCATTTTGTTGAAGGTGTCTGTTAGGTGGCTACTAGGGTTCCTATTGTCAATTAATATTGTTGGTAGTTTCTGTACCTATATTTTAACTTAAAACAGTAATTTGTGGTAAATTGCATGATGTGATGCCGATGCGTGTCTACATCTATTTTTAGTTGAAAATTGCAAAACTACCAATTAAAAAACTCAAGTTACTGTTCAGGTTTCTGTTCAGGGATCGTTGCACCTATGTAGGTACATGGCCATAATCAAGGCATTGTGATTGGTCCACAGCACATGAAGCATAGCGTGACCGATGAACCATGGCCGTAGGTGCAGACCTGTGTGTAAAGACCTGACTCAACGTATAGAGGTTAAAAATTAAATATAAATAATTAATAAAGTACATACTTAAAAACCGATTCACGTTTTATTTACTTACACAAATGTAGACGTTTGGACACATTTTAGCTTTTGCGAAAAAACTTGATGAAGCATCAGCGATTATTATTTTATTTGGAATACACAACGGCATCCGCTGAGGTTGACACACTTTGTCAACCGTTCAATAAGGCAATGAAAATGAGCTGCTATTATTGTGAATTTCTCATAACGCGAGGCGACGCGATCACGGTAACTAATCAGTATCATTGCCACGGGTTTGTATTGCCATTGTTGTTTGAAGTGCGATCTGGTAACATAATAGTTACTCCGGCGCCGATCTAGATACCCAGATCTCGAGGTAGAAAGCGTCGTGAGACTCGCGACACTCTTTACAAACTCGCTTATCAAATGTAATATGTATTCCGCCTCTTTGCACTTATATCTCGTTTCCCAGTATCGAACTTTTGAGTTCGCCGAAAAGGGTATTCATGGTTGCATCATTTGCGTGCAACACAAATAGGTTAAGACCTTAAGACGTCTTATTACCTGCAACAGCTAATTAAGCATTACATGCTGGTAATTAAGTCGCTCAGTAATGCTTCTTAATCTTATCGTAACGTAAAACAAATGAGGTCCCACGTAGTTTCGTTAGCATACCTCGCAACTGACGTTGACAATAGGTTTCTGTTTGAAACGTTGAATGATGAAGTCTTCGTCAATTGTTCGCTCGATTGCATTCAGTCAATCTTACATGTCGATAATGTAGTTACGCTAGTTACCGCCGTTACTGAATTCGAGCAGTACTCGAACTTCGAGGTACGAGCACGCTGATATAATTGAGACATTAAAGTAACAAATGAACCTTTATGGAATTTTCTCTTCTAAATACCAGTTTTCTCTGCTCATTTTCCCGTACTTTAGAGAAAATGTTATTGCCCATCGTAAAGTTTCAAAACCGCGTGACAAAGGCATGCAAACTGGCAGAGTCAACGTTTTGCGAGGTATGCGCTAATGTTCACTTTGTGGTAATTATTCCTGCATGTTGCTAGTTTGCGAGCCTTAGAACTCTCCGGGAGTTTTTGCGGTATTTCATGAAAATATACGTTTATGCATCATTGCGTTGCTTTGAAATTAAATAATGGGCACGTAGAATCTCATCATTAGCATTTCTGAAATGTTAAACAGATTATAAGGCAATTTAAATGCAGTACCGTACTAAGCTGTATTAGATTGCAACTTGTTTAGGTGGATTAGGTTTAACTAAATGAACATCATCGCGGATCCGTTGTGCAACTGGTGACATCAAAAGTAAATTGGACGGCAATTCAGTTTGCCGTTGTTTGCGGATATTACACTGGAATGAAAGACTAATCAAAGCTTCGTACGGAGTTACAAAACCGATGTTATGTCCAATCTACTGCTGGTTATTGGATATGTCTGCAACAGATTGTGCTAAAACAGACACAGTCTCTCGTCGTCATTATTGATTGGGAGTGAGTTTTCACTTTCAGAGTCTTTATTGGAAATATTATTGTAGTGGTCTAACATATTCACGGATTTGGGCCTATTAAATGTACAAGTTTTGTCTGTATTGTGTAAGTCATCGAAGATGGGCCTGTCTAGTGGGCAGGAGATTTTCATAAATTCTTGTTTAATTCGTAGGCTGCATAGCGGCCTTTTTATGGAGGCCGAACCGGCGTCGTAACTTAAGCTACGACTACTTCAAAAGTTTTAAGATTTCCGCGCGTTGATCGTAGATACATCAGTCATTGTATTGTATGTCTTGGAGTGAGGTAGTGAAGGTGCAGTAGA
The DNA here is from genome assembly GCA_927399505.1 of Luperina testacea. Classification (NCBI taxonomy): domain Eukaryota; kingdom Metazoa; phylum Arthropoda; class Insecta; order Lepidoptera; family Noctuidae; genus Luperina; species Luperina testacea. The sequence goes on from OV656758.1 coordinate 13,885,191, forward strand.
TTGGAGGGGCGGTGATAGTCAGATAACGATGGTAGCGATAACGCGGAGGCCGCGGAGAGCGCCGCAGTGCCGCGCGGTGCCGGCTCAGCGGCTCGGTCGCCACACTCCACTATTTTTCAACACTTTTTGCGCGTCTGGCCACAAGGTTGGCGGTCGTGTTATTGTGACTTGTGTACACGTACATCGGTGTTGTCAGTGAAATTAGTTTTTTAATACGCATTTAGTTCAATCAATTCTCATTATTTGAAACAGTGCTAGTGCACAGTGCTCGTTTTTTGTTTTGGAACTTTCTTCTAAACATTCATTGGTTTTGTTTTCTTTTTGGGCGACACAGCAGTTACTTGAAAAAAATGCCAATCTTCCCTGAATTGGAACTTTAATTCAGTGCTTAGTGGTTGTTATCGTGAAGATGAAGGAGTCCACTCCTCGGTGCGAGGATGTGGCTGACAAACTGGTGCGTCTGTTTGGATGGAGACAGACGTACCCCGTGCAGAAACTACAGAGGAGCATACTCCCCCAGACTAATGAAACGGTAAGATTCATTATACCAAATCTTTCAAAGACGGAATGGACTATATACGTTAACTATGGCTATAGGTATATATTATTATATAAAATGACGACACGGATAAAACTAAAAACACACCTGGGTACATATAATGCATGAATTTCATCATATTTTTTACAGTTTTTATTTTAGGCACCAATTTGTTGAATTAGTTACTTGATGAAAGATTACTTTATTTGTAGGTAGTTTTTTTGTACTTTATATAGAAAATTAATCAAACCAGGTTAACTTATCTAAAATAATTAGATAAACAATTTTGTGGCAATCATTAATGTACATTGTAATTATGAATTGACTGTTATACTGATACCAAATCATATAAAGGAAAGGGTTAAAATAAAACTGTTATATTTATCCTAATGTTTTTGTTTTTCCTTTTGCCTCTTTGTAGCAATATTTACGATTAGCATGGATTTTCTGATTTCTTCCCAAAGTGACACACATTCATTTGTTTAGTAACTCTAGAGATAAAAGCAAATTAACCATCGTCTGCCCATGCATGTCCATGTGTGTTATGAGCATGACATTTTCTTCTATTATCTCTTTTAGGGGGATCCCATTTCAGTATTGACAGACTTCGATGATAGCAATCATATTCGCAAGGATTTATTCCGGTCTGATCCCCTTAATCCACACCTCTCCTTTCCTCGATCGCCTGCTAGTTCGTCTTCTGTTTTAATCTATGTCTTATCCACTTTACCTAGGTTTACTCTTTTTGATAGATAAGTACAGTCGGGAGAAAATAAACGTTTCTTGATTTACAAACTTAAAAAGGAGTCGCTAGTTCGTTGTTTCCTGTTCTTTTGAACAGTTACAACTAATAGTCCTTAAGGCCAGGATCTTCGAGCGTAGTAGGCATTTAGCGTTACCTCCGTCCTCGCGTGGCAAATGCCGCGAAAGCGCAGTTCGAATGAACTCGCTGAGCTTAATTATCATTATATATTACAACTATATTATAACAAACTAATATTTAGTTTAATTATTAATACTAGAACCTAAACAATATTTACAGACTGATTTTTGAAACTAATACACAAACACGGAAATTAACAATAATATAACGTATATTTCGATCGATTAGCGGAAACGCGGCGAGCCAGCAAAAGCGACACAGGTCCTACCTCCGTAACGCCCGGCGGGCTACTGAAGTGAAGCGCGCAGGCCGCCTTTTTAGATTATATTTTGTTAAGACAATAAAAATCAGTTTTGAAAAAAATTAACCGTAGAATGTTCTACTATACATCATTGCCTATTTTTTGATATATTTTTTGCGAGTAAAAGTTAAGTCTACTTCAAATACGACTTGAAAAACGATTAAAAAATTCGCTGTTTTCGATTTGTTTGCGATTTTTTATGATCGAGTGAAGTTGTAAATATCGTGTTTTGAACCATAGAATAATCAAGAATGTTAGTTAAACTATGCCATATATTTTTTTCAGATTAAAACAAAGAATATTTGATTGTTTAATGTTGAATCAAAAATAGGTCGATTCCGAGATTTCCGAGAGTCCTGGCCTTAATCACTTTTATCATATCTACTCACGGAAAAAAGGAACTGCTTTTATAGAGATTGCCCCACTTCTATTAGTACCCTTCCACACCTAGAATCTTGTGTGACATGTGAAAGATTGCAGTAAAAATTTATCAATTAGTCCGGGAAAATCCACACCTTTCTTTAATATAACTTCTAACCACTTCCTATAATGTCGCCAGTCTCGTTACGTACGCATGTTACTATTGTTGCCAATTACTTTCACGGAGCTCTTTTATGATCTGAAAGTGGAAAGTACTTCATTAAATCAACTCACTTATAAGTCGCAATTACGTTGCCGATGGTACCTCCCTGTATATTCACGCGATACGGACGTTGAACCCTGCGTATGAGTTGCATACGGAGTTAAATTACTGAATAAGTTACTTCTATAGCCAATGTAGCCTTGCTTAGGAAAATACAATCTAGTTGTGTAAGCGAATTTGTGGAATACTAATAAATTTGTCGTTCGTTTGATAAGTATGTTGTAATGTATGTCACGCTTGAACCAACGCGTAGAGAAAGGTAAACAGGCTAAGTGTCGAAAAATCTTTGGCCGTTATATCATGCCGTTGATTCGGGGTCTAATGGAGTTTGGAAGTCATGTAAGCATTTCCAAGAGAAGTCACTCTGGTGACGATGTGTAATTGTGTATAAACACATCATCTTTCATCCCCCAAAAACGTACCATGCCTCTTCATGACATCATCAAATCATGTTAAGCAATAAATACACCAACATTTTCGAGTTCACCTCTCCAAGTACTTCAGATTAACTCGGCGATCTGACTAATTGGACTACATGAATACAGTTGATTAATTACCTGATCAACCTTGAGCGTAATCAGTGACATTCCAGGCGGGGTACGTTTTACGACTTGTACTGCTTAAGCGGTAGTGTCATCTGATAACACCTGTTTTACCACACGTACACAGCCGCTGGTATTTATTGGAAGACAATTAAGACGAATAATTAATAAACAATATAAAAGTTTGTATGATAAGCTGTAGCATCATCAACTTCGTCACTGGAGTCTTTATCTTAAGTGACTATTACTAATAGCGGTTTTTCTACAGCTATAGACACTCCTTTGGGAATAGAGATGTTTTTGGCTTTCTACTCTTTTGGTAGGCTCAGAGAACGCAGCAGACTCTAATGGAATTGTATATAATAAAGAGCGGGAGATTTCTAAAATTTATATGAGATCGACCAAATATTGGTTGATAATCTGATAAAGCCTCTAATTTGTAAGGGCTTCTATCTTTGACCTAGCGTGCTGCTTAGACTTTTGCTCGCGACAAGGTGTCTCCTAGTGAAGTTAGATTAATGATCTAGGATTATTGAGCACAAAATGCAAATCCGAAATCTGGATTCTGATGTCATGCAGAGTAATGATCCGCTTTAATGCTCATACAGACGAGCAGCACGCGTCAACGTCAGGGGCATCGGCGGCGGCTGCAGTTACCTCTGCCGTTGAAAATCGGAACATGCCTCTTAGTGTTCATATACACGAGAGGTAGCTTAGGCACCTCTCGTGTATATGAACACTAAGAAAGAGGCACGTTCCGATTTTACATTCAAATGTTTAGTTTTAAGTCACAAGCTACTTCTATTTAGCAGACACGCTGTATAAACATTGGTCCTTGGGCAAATATTGAATCATGATCGGGCTTGGCTTGTTTATGTTCGCATGGATTTCTATGATAATTATGTATAAACATTGGCCAAGCCTTTTAAACTTGTTTGAACTGATATGAAAAAGGGGCGGTTTGAAGGTCTTTTAGAATCAATAGATTGTGTGTCAACTGGTATAATGTATCATAGAAATTCTCACACATGACCATGAACCTTTCGCATAGGCCGAGACAGTAGACAAACTAGACATGTTGTCATCTAAATACCACTCTTTTTCGCTCCTGAAATCATTGGGACTGTAATCCAATTACGTTTTTGTAACAATATTTTGATTTAATTTTTGAGTTTCTTGTCAGTTCTTCTCCATAAGAACTTACTACGCTTTGAAAAAGGTAATAGCTTCATCTTTCTGACTGACCGACTTCTTTGACAACTCAAAAATGCCTGTAAATGGGTTAATTGAAATTAAAGCTTTGAGTGAGTTTATATTGTAATTGGGGTAACTAGGACCCCATCGTCCTCATCTTCTTTCTTCTGTCGTTTCAGCTCGAAATGAAAAAACATTTGGCATTGATTGATATCGGTGACATTTCACTGTTCGCTGGATTAAAGCGCCAGGGTAGCCCGCGAAATTCAAATTTTCTTACGTTGATTTGATTAAAATATGATTTGCAACCGTAACAAATATGTATTTACAGAAGTCTCTGAGACCAAGTAATCCTATTGAATGACTATTTTATGAAATATTGACATTTAGGATTACAATAACTGAACAAGTTGTAATAACTGAACAAGTTGTATTACTGATTTTAATGCTTATAATTCTGTGAATACGTATTTGTTACAGTCGCGAATCATATTACACCCAGACACTGAGCTGCAAATTGCAAAAATCGTAAGAAAATTTGAATTTCGCGGGCTACCTTAGATTTTGTAGAGGCTCTTGCTTGTAATACTTCTAACAGTAAAACAGCTATGACTTTTGAGTACCTATATTCCAAAATGCTTAGAAATGTCAATTCAAAGTAAACTTGATGTAAGGTACGGTGAGAATCTTGAAGCCATCGCTGTAAGCTGTATCTACCTATGTAGTATGTAGTGAGAATGTCTTAGGTCAAAAGATCAAGCCACTACTCTATATAAGTAGCGGCAGTTTGATTGGTAGGATTGGTAGTTATAAGCTCTTGGGTTAAATGATTTCCGCCATGAGAGTGGGACCCTTATTTAAAACTACGTAGATTTTGTTTTTTGACGATAAAAAAACCTTCCGTCTCTTATTGATCTCATAAACTAACAATTAGTAAAAAGTATTAAGTTATGGGATATGGTGGAAGACTGCTTTGAACATCAATCAATTTGTTGTTTAAGACGCGATAAGAAAAGCGTGGCAGTAGGTTTTCTATTTACGTTTTTCTGTCTAGATAAAGCTAGTCCCCACCAAGACATATCAATCGACTCCGCTTATTCTATTCTATTCTATTCTATTGCTGGACATAGGCCTGTCTCATGCTGCGCCACAACACCCTATCCTCCGCCATCCACATGCAGTCTGTCCCAGCCACCTTTTTGAGGTCGTATGTCCCATCTAGCTGGAGAGCGTCCCACACTATCTACGCTTGCCGATACGCGGTCTTCACTCCAGGACGCGTCTGCTCTACCGGCCATCGGTTCTTCGACAACCACGACCAGCCCATCGCCTCTTCAGCTTGCTTACTTTGCAAGCTATGTAACTCTGGTTCTTCTCCGGATAACTTCGTTTCGATTTTATCCTTCAAAGAACCTCCGAGCAAGACATATGATGAATCATAAGCTGTAAATGAATGCTTCCTTGAAGGAGGAAGGAGAGTGCCTATTTGGAGCTTATTGCGCGTTTCAATTCCTACCCCATGGGACCTAATACCGTCACTGCATCGGCAAACCGTTAATCTAAACTTGGCTCGTAGTGGCAAAAGAACTCTATAATAAAATTGTAAAGCAAAATGAATCTTAGCGAGCGTGACAGACTAATTATAACTAAACTGGAAAAACCGTGCTGTTTTCTATTGTTTGCGATCAACCAGCTAATTAAGAGTACTTTACAAGTAAGATGGAGTAGGTATGCTGTCATTTGCATACGTAGTATCTTCTAGGTCACAAGACTGAGATTATCGCTAGCTATTTATGAAGCTAGTTACGGGACTCTTTTCTGTTTAAAATAATTATAATTATTTAATTGTAGATCACTTCTTTGGAAGTGTTCAAGACAGGTTGGTCAGAAAAGTCTACACAATAACTGTTCCACAACCCCACTATCACCAGGGTAGTAGCCTGTCACTAGTACCGTAAACTCTGCGGATAGGTTGCGTAGGATCGGCGTAGACGTTGCGTAGATTATTCGACGATCGTCATGTCGTTGACATGTCTTTCAGTAACTTTTCAACTATTTCTTCAAAATACTGACGAAGTTTTTTGTTTGTACTGTAATCAATTTTAACATCGTGTTGCCAAATGTTGCAGCATTTGACAGACTGAGGAACAGAAGGTATCTGTCAAGGTGGAGAAAGGTGTGGCCGTGATATTCTCATTACATACATATATCAATAGCTGTGTCTGTGGTTGATGTTCGGGCCTGTATGCTTTCTCTTATCTCTGGAAATACTTACGGAGTGAATGTGAGCCTGGTTTCATATCACCACATATTCTGTGGGCTTTTTATCCTCTATTTTACTAATTTGTACCTATTTATCATGCAATTTCCTGTAAGTATGAATACTTTGATGTGAACAGAATTATTACCTCACTAGCTGTTGCCCGCGACTTCGTCTGCGATCCATGATGAAAAGTAGCTTATGTCTTTACCTAGGTCATGATCTACTCATGTGCCGAATTTCATCCAAATCCGTTCAGCCGTTTTAGCGTAAAAGCGTAACAAACAAACAAATTCACTTTTTGCATTTATAATAATAGTTAAGATATTTACCTATTGGTTTAAATAATAATAGTTAAGATATTTACCTATTGGTTTAAATAATAATAGTTAAGATATTTACCTATTGGTTTAAATTTACCGTTTTCTTAGACGCTATTGATATATTTTCTGTGTTGCCGGGTTCAAATGTATCATAAAAATGCTTGAAGTAAACAGGAACTTGGTCTTGTAAGAACTACGAAGTGTCTTAAATTTCGAGTGAAATGCTACACTACAAGTACAAACTAACCTGACGATAGTGAAGATTTTGACTGGTATCATAAGTTTCTAACTTCACAGCAAACCTACATAATAGTCATAGAAACTAACTTAACCCAATGTTACGTATTTTATTCAGGATTAAAATATATGTTCAAAACGGTGAAGGAAAACATCGTGTGGAAACCGGCATGTCCTAGAACCAAAAATTCGAAGACATGTGACATCTACCAACCCGCACCGGGCCTGCGTGGTGGATTTACACGGCTCTCACAGAGAGGACGCCCGTGTCCCAGCAGTGCGAACATTATTTAAAAAAAAATACGTGAATAACAACTAATACCTAACTAGATAATAAAAATATCAATAATAAGTTATAACTTAACTAGAACTATTCACATATTAAAATATAGCGTCGTAAAATTGATCCGCATCGCTGTCAACTGGTAACGTATACCCAAGAGACTGGCGGCATTACCACGTTGTATGACAATGCTTAGCCTCTGGCCAAGGTAAAAGCTAGGCCTTGGGTCACGGGAAGTGTTGTCATTAAAACATTATTACAGATTTAAAGCACTCTAGAAAAGGCCCTAATTGGACTAGATTCCTACGAACATGGAATTTGAAAAGACATAGCAAAAACTCATTACTTATCTAGAGATAGTTTGGTGACTGCAAGTAAGTACATATTGCCCTACAATGAATAAAAACTTACGAAAAGGCTGGTATCTATACATATATTGCGACCCTTCCCAATGGTATTCTTATTATAATCCCTTAATTGTCTTATGAAGCCTTTGAAAGATGATTCCGAGATTCTGAAAATGATGTGCCTGCCTATTATATTACGTAGTTTTATTTTCATATAGGAAATGCTATACGAGAATAGTTCATGCATGCAGCTTGAAAAAGATACCTAAGCCAGTCATTAAGCCATAAATAATGTAAAAAAAAAAAAAAAAATTGTAAATGTAATGTAATAAATACATATTTTTAGGGAGTTTTGCTGAACGTTCACATAATTTTTTAATTATTCTTAGAGGCCTAAGAATCATTTATCGGTATATTGGAAATCAAAATAAAATAAAAGTTAATAGACATAGGTTCACCTCTGCCATACCCTTCGGGTAGTACAGGCGTGATGTTATGTGTTTAATTTTTCATTTTGGATTAAATGACAATATTTCAGATAGTTTTACTTTGGATTGAACAGTAAACAGTGTCAACCATAGAACTTAGGGCTGATTGCATACTTGTGTGTGAAGGCCTTCTTTCTTATATCTATGGTGAAGGTTGTTTTAGGAACCCACTTGCTGCACCATGTGCGGTACGACCATAGATTTGAGAAAGAAGTTGTGTTGCTGTTTTTACATTTCTATGGGTCCGGCTATGTATGATAGGCTGAGGAATGATGTGATTGGGTAACGGTGCGGTTTAAAAGGAGCTATAGTGGCAAAAATTTTAAAGAGTATGCTTAGCCGGCTTGGTCATGTTGAGAAGATGAATGAAAGGTGACTAACAAGGCTGATAGTAGGTGGAAATGCGGGGGGGGGGGGGCTCTAGGATGATATTATAGTGACCTTATTGGTGATGTTCATTGATTGATGTTCATCCTTATTGTCAGGTGCGTACTGCGTAGTACTCCGGCGTGCTTGTATGACGATGTATGAACGTAAACGAGGCAAAGGGAGTATGTAGGGATTGTAGCAGGTGGCGGTCTGTAGGTTCTGCCCACCCGCATGAGGAGAAGGCTTAAGTTTATGTGATGTGTGTGTATGCATCTAAAGAGCATCCACGGTTTATTAAGGTAGGAAGTAGGTAATTCATATTACTTAAATAAACGTTCACTATGAAATACCTATACATATACATAGGTATTATTATGGAATACGTGTGGGTTGATACTTAGTCATTACAGAACCGTTATTAGTGGACTCTCGTCCTACTCCTGAACATGGAGTCTAGTTAGTCAGACGAGAAAAATACTGTTTGATCTAATTATATTGGCGCCAACTTGGAAAGTAGACTCACAAAGATCATGAAGGAAATGGTTTAGACCCGTTTAGGGGGATGAGGAAGTAAGTTGGTTTCAGCCACAGACCATATGACCATATGAAAATGAATCAAAACACTCCATTATCATAACCATAGCCCAACTGAACACTATTTCAGAAATACACACAACCTATTTTTCAAACATACTTCGATTACTCAACTCACTTACTCATCAAACTATAATCTCAAACACTATACACCTAAAACATACTCACAAACACTGTTTAACTATTTACATACAAACTCTTTCCATAATCAATGTACCTACCTTGACCACAAATTGTGTCTACACCTACCCTCTTGTTAATCATTCGATCACGTAACTAATTTATCGGATAATATTGACCAGTTATCCGTATCTCACTCACAATCCGCGGACCTAGAGGATTGTCAAAATATTATTACTTCTAGTACGGACAACCTAATTATACTGACACAAAATATACGAAGCATAAACCGAAATCTGCTTGGCTTAGAGGTTTTATTACAAAGACTTAAACTTAAATGCGATAATTATACTAATTTTAACAGAGTGTTGGCTTAAAAGTGCAACGATAATCCCTCACCTATCTGGCTACTCTCATGTAGCAACAAATACAAATCCCATACAAAATGACGGAGTAATTATCTACTACAAAGAAAACATTAACCTAACTACAATAGAACCTAGTTTCCATGAAAGCAATTGCCTACTAGCCACCGTTGGAAAACACATTGCCATAATTGCCCTTTACAGATCGCCTTCCTACACTAAACTGGAGCCGTTCCTCTTGTCGTTGGATAATATATTACAATCAGTGTCTTCTTTCGAGCACACCGTTGTTATAGGTGACATGAATCTAGCAATAAACTCCAATAAAATTAAATCTGAAGGGGAACGCTATCTAACCTTAGCTGCTTCGCACGGCCTACTACCAGCGCACACTTTAGTTACACGCAGTGCCCGCCAAACATGCATAGACCATGTCCTTATAAAAACTAAATACTCCTCCAACACCATAGTCCCTAATGCAACATTAACAGATCACCATCCCGTTTTATTTTGTTTAAATTTAAAAAAACCACGGCAACATGCAACTACAACAAAGGCCATCATTAACGAAAAAACATTAGCACTAGACATTTTACATATAAATTTTGATCCCATTTATCAAACAGAAAACCCTAACATTAGTCTTAATTACCTAACACAATGCTTACAAAAAGTAATAGAAAAGAATACAAAAATCGTAACACTTTCCAGACGCCAAAAAATCATTAAGCCCTGGATAACTCCAGGACTACTACGTTGCATGCGAAACAGAGACCAACTACACAAAAAGGCAAGCAATGATCCGGATAACGAAGTCTTGAAAATTACCTACAAACGATACAGAAATTTCTGTAATTCCCTATTACGTAGGTTAAAAAGAGCATACGAAAAAAACAAAATCCTGGAAGCACAGAACGACAATAAAAAATTATGGAAAGTCATCAAAAACATCACACACACAACAAAAACAAAACAACACCATAAAGATCTTCTAACTCTATCATTTTCTCCAGACCAATCACTTCACGAAGCAAATAGCTATTTTATAAATGTGGGTAGCTCACTGGCGGATAAAATCAGTCAACAAAATATTAATTCCCGAAATCTACGAGTACCATTACAGAGTAACACCCAAGACAAAGTACTAAATGTCCCCAATTCTTTCGTCTTAATTGAGACAGACCCATACGAGATTGGACAACTTATTATGGATCTAAAAACAGATAGCGCACCAGGATGTGATAATATCAGCAGTAGATTCCTAAAACAACATAAAAATATTCTCGTACATCCCCTGGCAAAAATTTTCAACGATTGTTTAAGAACTGGAGTGTTTCCCTATTCCCTAAAACGATCAGAAGTGTGCCCAATCTATAAGAACGGAGACAGAAGTCGTATAAGCAACTATAGACCGATATCTATACTGCCCGCAATTTCCAAAATTCTGGAAAAAATTATAAATATTCGTCTTGTAAAATATCTCGAAAAAAATAATCTCCTTTCAGTTAACCAATACGGATTTCGGCACGGAAAATCTACAGAACAGGCAGTGAATAAACTTATTGAATTTATTAGTTGTAAATTGGACAAAGGGAAAAAGTGTCTTTCTATTTTTCTTGACCTAGCAAAGGCATTTGATACGATTTCTGTCTCTCTCTTAATCGACAAATTGGAGGCACTGGGTATCAGGGGCACCCAGCTTGAACTTTTCAAAAGCTATCTCTCTGGGCGAACTCAGTGTGTCCGAGTGGATAAACACAAAAGTACACACCTTCCAGTTACACATGGCGTGCCTCAGGGAAGTATACTGGGGCCCACCCTTTTCCTCGTGTACATAAATGAGCTTACTCGTCTTAATCTTGCCAAAGGTGAAATTATCTCTTTCGCAGATGACACTGCGCTGGTTTTTGCGGGTGATAGTTGGGAAGAGGTCTTCACTATCGCACAAAATGGCTTTGATATGACAAGGGGATGGCTGCAGAAAAACATACTTACTCTAAACGTAGTTAAAACCAAATATATCTGCTTCAGTATTAGACAGGCGGTGAATATTCACGGCGACCTACGAATTGTTTCACATGAGTGCAGTTCTGCGGATAGTTGCGCATGTTCACCTCTGGAACGCGTTAATACTCTAAAGTACCTTGGTATTACATTGGACAAAAACCTCAACTTTAAAGAACATGTCAAAATTCTTTGTAATAGAGTACGAAAATTAATTTATGTATTTAAAAACCTACGTCATGTCGCGGACCCTGCCCTGCTGAAGCGTATATATCAGGCCCTGTGTCAGTCGCTTCTTACCTACTGCATTTCATCCTGGGGAGGCATCTGCAAGACCACCTTAAAGGCAGTTGAGGTCGCCCAGAGAGCTGTACTGAAGGTTAGCACGTTTAAACCGATGCGCTTTCCCACTTATACACTGTTCCAGTTGTGCGAGGTTCTGACAGTAAGACAGTTATATATACTAAAAATCATCTTGCAAGAACATAAAAAACAGCCATTCAACCCAGTGTTACTACAGAGACGTCGCAAACATCATGTATGTGACAATTTAACCACATTTAAAACAACCTTTGGTAAAAGATTTGCAAGTTTTCTGGGGCCTTACCTTTATAATAAACTTAACAAATCAGTTAATATATACACCTTGACTAGAAAACAATGCAAACTAAAAGTATCCCAATATCTGCAGAAATTAAGCTACGAGGAGACGGAACAACTAATATACTTACCACCCTAAGAATAAGGCTAAGAGCACAGAAATCAAAGATACACTCACTACTTAGCTCACCTACACACACACTCATCCATACTCACACCCACAAACTCACCTCATATTTATTTTCACACACACCTACATACATATACACCCCACTCACACCCACACATTCTCATATACATACACCACATATACACACGCAATACGAACACACAACCACACGAACACACACACACACACACGAACACACACACACGAACACACACACACACACGAACACACACACACACATACATACACCCAATCCATTTAGTTTAATCCACTTAAATTAATTATGTACTTACCTATTTGAAAATTACTTATCTAGATTACTTTTCTACTATTTTTCTGTATTTCTGTAGTACTGATTTAATTATATACGCCTCGTTTGCTTGGCACCTATTCTAGTTTTATAATATTCGAGGGGAATGGTGCTGATAGCCGAAATACAGGCTATGCCTAGTTCGGCTACAGATGCTAATCTCTTTACCTTAATTGAAATTGTTGCCACATAGCCATTGTAAAGTAGTACTAAGTTTTTGGAAATAAATTATTATTATATTATTATTATTATATATTATTATATATCTCAACGTCATCATTTCCATTCGCTGCTGAATTTGTTTTTAACTACCTACCTACCTAGGTAGTCTGGACTTCTAATGAGAACTCCTATAAAAATATTTGGTCATAGGATTGGACTCTGATCTGCCTTGAGAATTATCACGTAGGATTAGGGAAATGAAAACATGTATAGCGTTAGCTTCTAATAGGATGTTTTGCTAGTTTCTGGAAAAAATAGTATTTTTCCCCCAGTAGCGAGAAAATTGGAAGTAAACCACGGAAAACTAATCACAGCTAGCCTCTGCTACTGCTACGGTAACTGCCTTATTTAAATTATTTCTCTGTATTGGAGAAGAAACTAGATCTATCTACCATTACTGAGCTAAACGTTCCATTCAAACGAAATAATGGCTACATATAAAAAACTAAGTCACTAATTAAATCTTCATCGTAAGATAAGGCATGATCCGATAAATTTTATTGTGCGTTTCTAAGGTGTGAAATTAAAAAGTGATAAAATCTGATAAGTTTAATTTTCCTTATTGTTAAACATATTTTAATCTCAACATAAAATGCTCCGTTAGGTAATCGCGTTGTACTTAAACTTTTTGTTATTGCAAACCGCATACCTTGAAAATTATTAGAGGTTTAGTATTATTTTATTTGCGGTCATTGTTGAAGATCTTTCTAATCGACAGACAGACTTCAGTAGGAGGTTTGCCGCGGCGCCGAGCGTATGTCGTTTCTGCTTACGCTCTATAAAACCACGTTAAAAGAAAATATTCTGTGATAATACCCTGCAGTGTGCGTGATAATTACGTGTGTTTATAATAGATCTGTGATCTAATTTTTTAGAAAATTCGTGATTTATGTTTGAGTGAAAATAAAATTGAGAAAAGCAAACAACTGGAATGGATGTGCGCGAATTGAAATTGCGATGATTCAGTTTCATATTCATGAAACTTGTAGAGCTCTGCTTGACCTATTTATTGTCCTGAAAAAAAGATAATGTAATGCCTCGTGTAAATCAATTTGACACTGATATGTAGCCTATGTAGGCCGGTATTATATGAAGGCATTAAAAGAATCGTATTTGTTGGACAAGTTTTAGCGAATAGAACGGATAAAGTTAATATTTCTCGTAGGCAATGACCTAGTCTGTGCTGCCTGTGTGCTAAATGTGAAAATCTTGACGCATACGAGAATAAATTCTATTAATACCTAATTATTGTTTTACACCTTGCTATGAAAATTAATAAATGCAAGCTATAGTTGTAGACATGAGATTGTTTTAATTAAATCAGTTAATTAAATCTTAACGTAACAATATCGTCATTTATAACTTTATAAGTCTATCATCTAACAAAGTGTTTTCAGTAGGTATAGGTTTTCATAAATAACAATAATAGTCTAGACAAAATGTGACAAAGGTTTCAACAAAAGTAAATATACATCTAGTAGGAGGATGAATGCAACGCTGTATTTGCATAACAATTTCGCGAGTCGCCTTGAGGCGTGTTTACATACGCACTATATGCCTAGATGGCCACTTGACTCGACTCATGAAAACAGACACACTTGCAAATATGACAGAGATTGATCGCGCAAATTTACTCGCAAACTGTAACTTAACTCATAAAAAACCAACATTAAAATGTATTAGGGGCACATTAATTTATTAAAACAGTTAATTACGGCAGTGAACCAGTGAAGGTATTTGTTTTTGTTAGCCGCTGATTATAAATTCAATTCGTGCTTCTGTCCATAAAACAAATAAAGAATCTTGTATTAACTTTCATTGCGTGTTTATAGAGCGAAATTGAATTTACTTAAGTTGGTGATTGAGAATTAAGTAAATAAACACCAAATACACAATTACTTAATTATAACGTGTAATGCAGTCTAATGATGATAATATAGAATAGATTATAGAGAAACACAGAAGTATCCAAATTCACCTAAAGTCGCAGTTTTTGGAAATTGAAAACAATAACAGTGTTACCGATTAAAATTCGCAGCGCGTTTGCAATTAAAACAATGCTCAGTTAAGGTCTTGATTTGATTGTTGAACAAAAACCGCGTATTGACGCAACGTGGACCATTTAACATTCAGCACACAAGTCACGGGCCATAAAAGCCTGCATTTCCGCTGGCTTAGGTATACCACGTTAGGGCATGGACAAATCAGCCAGCTTAGATAATACTTCATGAATAGTCATTATGGGCGTTCATGATAGGAACAGTGTAGCTTTAATGATAACTTTGTACTGTATGTGTACAGTGCAGTTTTTTCTTTCTTTCCTGTATATTTGTAAGCATGCGTGTTGTCACGCAGTTATGTCGTATTCTGTCGACAAATATCGTTTTTCTGTAACGTCCGAGTTAGTCTTCCCTGAACGTAAACGGATAGCGTGTGCGGGCGCCACTTCAGTTCAACACATTCTTGGAATATGGACGGTTGATCGTGCGTATTTCTAAAGAAGGTTACAACTTCATTCGTTGTTTTATAGTGGTCACGTTAACAGTCGTGTTTTTTAAAAGTGTAGAATTGTTCATTTCTCCAAATATAAGAAGCGTCGTGTAGATTTTTCATTAGCACCTAAAACATGTTCGGTCGAAATGGTTGACACAAAAATGCAGTTTTCCTTTCAGGACACAAACATTATTCAAACCGTTTTCGAGTTATTGGCTAGGTCATTCCAATCAGAAACATTTGCAACAATGCCAAGGCAACTAGACTCAGTTCAGTTTGTATAGTTTTAAAACAAAAATAACAACGCTATTGGCGTCAACATTCTTACTAAGTCTGCACCATAGTAGGTGTTGTGCTCCAGATAAAATTGAGCTTTAAAGGCATAATGTTGAACAGTGTCTCTTATGGACGCGGGCGCAGCATCTGGTGTGGCGCGTGAGCGCTCTGTGTTTGGTCAGTGGAGCACGAAGGTCAAGGCTTCACTCGCGCCACTGACCTACCCTGGCACTCCTAAACATCAAACGCTGACTGTAACCTCAACCATCCAGTTGTTTTTTTCTCTCAATTAAAGTGCCACAAAATTAGATCTTACTTCTTTTTGTAGTATCAAGAAATGTTCTCGTTTCACGGTTTCGATAACCGAAGTTAGTGAAATCGATTGGATAAAGTATTGTGATGGTAGAAATAAAGATGATGAGGTGACGAGTGGCGGGCCGCGGTGGCGGATGGCATCAGTGCGATGGATGGTGGGACGGCTTTGGAGCCCGTGCCTCCGCCGAGATTGAAGAAGTTGGCCCGGTTGGCCGCTTCTAAGCCACCAGAGCGAAAGTCTGTCACATGGGTATATATTTTTTTACAAATGTCGTCATATTTCTCAACAAGATAACCCGGATTTTACCAGAGCAACGTTATTGGCACAAAATAATAAGAACAAAACCTAATCATAGAGCAAATCTAATTTCATTTTGGACATGTCGTATCACCTGAAAAGATTGCGTATTCTACAGCAATCCCTGCCAACCTGTTGAACAAAGCCTTTTTCTTTTTAAAGATAAAAGATCATGTCCTTCCCCAGATCGTATGTATTTTATTTCGAACGCCTTTTCAAAAGTTTGCGCTAAAGATTGATGTCCGCATAAAACCTTTTGATATCATTCAATGCGAATCACGGTGACAGTTGAACAAAGGCGGACGAACACAGACAAAAGTTGAGGCATAGGTACGTATACAAGTGCAAACTCAGTTGAATGGAGTGAGCGCGGCTTCTGCGAGGCGTGGGAACGTCTACCGTTCCTGTTTTATTATCTCGCTATAAGAAAAACACACAAATTCGAGAAACTAACACAATGTGCATTTTCGCACATTATAGTTATTCCACTTAATTTTCGCAGAGAGATTAAGATCCGTTAGGTGTCGCGTTACGAGGTTTAGTTTAAAAAGTGCAGTAGGTATGCACCGTGATGTTGTTGTTTTATATATCTTGCCATATTCTCAGGCTGTGGCGCTTTGGTTTGCAGTAATAATATTTTTATTACAATCTCGATAAATTAAACAACTTTAAATCGTGTGAAATTATCTTTGCATCAGCAAGATTTTACGGCTAACAGGTTTATCCATGTCTTGTGATGGATTAAAATTGTCGTATTTTCACTTGATGCCCACACTTATTTTTTAATATCAACTAGGATCTTGTAATTTGATTTGATTGACTGGATCTCAAGTATGCGGTCAAGCAATCTCTTACCACTGCTTGTCACACAGGTGCATAGTCACACAGGTGCATTTCTTAAATTACAGTTTCAGGTATTTTCAGTAATATCCAATAATTTCACAGCCACAGCATAATTACTTTAAATTACAATTTAAATAATTGTAAATTCCTAATCCTAATAAACCAATAAAATAGCTTACATTCTAAACGTATTTTCTCCTTTTTCCAGGGTCCGGAGACATGGGTGGGTGTGCGAGCGCTGCGGGCCAGTTCCGGGGGTATCCTGGACCCGGACGACCGGGTCCGCGACGTGGCTGATGACCGGGAAACCCTCACTGCGGAGTGCACCAACCAAGCGCCACAGCCACGCGCTGCGCAGGCAGATGGCGCTAGTGGGTCATCAGCAGGCACCGCCTCCCCTGATATGTTTCGGGTAAGTTCATTATATGTAGAACAGACGTGAATCATTTTAGAGTGCTACAAGGATCTTTTGGCGTCCGAATGACAAGGGGCGTTGTTGGTAAACATTTGTGAAACTCACATAAATTGCATTGAAAAAACAAGATGGCGGCGATAGTTCTGATTTTGGCCAGGCGCCGAAATAATAACATTTTAAATTTTAGTCCTTTAAAAATAACATTTTAATTTTCGCACACCTTTTTAAAATTTGTTCTTGTCACTTTGTTATTAGCATGGAATTAAAGGAAAATAAACCTATTAATTAATTAACGAGTCATAAATTAAATCTTATGTAGTTTAAAAGTAGGAATATAAGATAAACTTTTTTTTACTAAAGGCGATATTATTGCAACTTCACCCCAAAAACAATAGACTATTCGTAACATTCCTACACACAAACAAGAACAACATTTATAAAATTCCCGCAAATCATGTAAATTACGGAAAATCAGTTAGCTGTTTTATTTCATTTTCACGAAAAAAAAACTTGTAAGGAAATTAAAATCAGACTTGCCAACATCTAGGCTGAATGCGCAACTACCCATGCCTTAAAGTAGCGTTCGTGAAAAAATAAATCAGAAGAAAAAGCGCGCGGATTTCCTTCAGTTTAGTTTTAAGATCCTGTCGAAACTTGTTGCGCGGTATTTATTTGAAGTGTGCAAATAAAATCATTTCGTGACATGTCGATCACAAGAAAAGAGTCTCGGAATTTTAACTGCAATCTCAATATGGGCTTGTGTTTCTCTCAATGTTTTTGTGTTCAACAACCTAATAGGGTGAGTTAAAAATACATAATTGTTGTTTTAAATAAAAACCCATTGGTTTTTATTTAAAACAACAATTATGTAGTTGGCATTCCAACTACACTGCAAAATGCATGTTCAGCATATTAAATGAAAGGATTATTGTGTATTTGGTGGCTGTTAAATAGTATAGGAGTAGTTCCAAGGACGTAATATAAAATAATTGAGTAGTTCAAACAATATTTAACTGTAGGATAAAATAAAAGTACAGGCAGTGAGGTACAGAGGTAACATAGATAATTATTTAGCTATATTATCCTGTTAGAACAATAACTAGTAGGTATGTATGTGGGTGTTTCATGATCTATTTATATTGCCTATTGTCTATAGTGATAGTATATACCTAACGGACCTACTTAAGCCTATTGCAGAACCTTAGGATAATCGTAAGCAGTCTTAAATTATGATCATCGTAAAATGTGAATGCCTACGATTTGTACCTCAATCATCAATTTACTTAATAAATAAGTATGTGTCATTCATTATAATTATGGGTGCGCCGTGCGATATTATTATATTTGTATCAGGTGATGATGATGATGATGATGATAGGACTCCCTTTTCCGCACTTAGACTCTCATTCGGTCCGTTGTGGGGATTCTGGCTAACAGAGCCAGCCTAGCTCCGCCCAGAAGCACAGAAGCTTCCTGGGAGCTTCACAGGCTTCGTGGAGCGACCTCATTGTTCCGAGGATTTCTTCACGTTGAGAAGCCACGGCCTCGCAATCCAGGATGACGTGGGCGGCTGATTCCTCGGCATCAAGGCAGCCCCTGCAGAGGGGGCTGTCCGTGACGCCTATGTTGAAAAGATGTTTGTTAAGGAGGTATTTGTATCAGGTACACCATAGAAATTTCTATACATATATTTCTATAAATGTAAAAAACACAAATGTAACAAACTTCCTTCTTATAAATATCTAAAATTGTTACCCTCTTTTCAAAGGGTTTTGTTGGCGTGTGTACCCTAGACGTAGGTATACTGTTGTACCTACCTACCCTCAATTAATATCTTAGCACTTATTTTATCTACTCAAGTATTTAATCAAATTGCATACCTAGTGTAAATCACAAATGTGCGGATTTAGTTTTACTACGCTGAATTATAATGTTAATTAGCAACTGAAGAGTATCGTGCAACATACGGGATATTAACGTAGCGTGCTTGCAGCCCACACGGCAAATACACTATTAAGTATTACGTATGTGTAGCGTTCTGAATACCCAATACATTTGCAAAGAATAAAGTCAAATTAATTTACGTATACATAGCCTTACATAGGTATAACGAACGATAACAAACGCGCTATGAATCATAGCACATAACGGGCGGCGCGAATGCCTGCATTCACGCGTTCACGCCTCTTTCATACAAGCCACAACAGTATACGGCGTACCTACCTTCCATGTACCTATTTAGTAGATAACAAGCTGAAACTGGGCTAACAGGATTACAGAGCTCGCAAGCAGAGTGAATACGTTTATTATATCTAGTTATAGGTTTAAATATAGACTTTAATATCATCGTATAGCCTTCATACGTATTTCAGTCCAGATTTCTTTATTGGTCGATAAAGCTGCCTTAAGGCTCCTTCAAACAGGCGCGACACGCGATAAAATCGCGCGCGACACAAATGCACCGCAAGTCGCGCAACGAGCGTTGCCTTTGTGTCGCGCGCGATTATATTGCGTGTCGCGCATGTTTGTGGGAGCCTTTAAATAGTAAAAAATAAAATTACGATTCATCAATTTCACGAATTTCTCAATAATCAGGATCATGTTCCAATATTTTGTAACCATATTTTGATTTAAAAGAGTGTCCGTGGAGTTTCTTGCCCGTTCTTCTCCATTTATGTACTTTACCTACTACGCTTTGGAATGGGCAACTAGCTTCATCTTTCTGACTGTCCGATCCCTTGACAATTCAAAAGTGCCTGTAATTGGTTTTATGATATAAATGCTTTGAGTTTGAGTTCATGTCAAAACTTTAAACGATTTAACTTCTAAAGGCTCCTTCAAACAGGCGCGACGCGACACGCGACACAAAGGCACCGCAAGTCGCGCAACGAGCGGTGCCTTTGTGTCGCGCGCGATTCGCGTCGCGCGTCGCGCCTGTTTGTAGGAACCTTAAAGTTCGAACGGTTTCATGTTTCTGCGAAATCCCCTGCGCCTCCTTATTGAAATTCGGCGAAGACGAGGTGACCTCTATTTTCACGTCACGTCTTGTCTGGTCTCTTGGGGAGTTCAGAAACTCTTGCATGTAGGCAGGTAGGTCATTGATATTTACCGACCAATTTATTGTTCTTCTATTGCACTTAATTATGCGCTTTATCCAATTTAAATTGGCCAATAAACAAAACAAAGATTTAGCAAAAAATCGATTAAAACATTTATCGATATAAAATCTGCATTGTACGGCGGAGTTTACATGGTTTACATACAGTTTCTATAGTCAGCAAAGTATTCGAGAGTGATTCGATCGCTTCAATAAACAGACTAAAGCAATTAAGTATTGAATCTCATAAGTACCTAATTGATTATCGAGATCGGTCCCGCTCCGTGGCTGAGTAGAATGTAAGCTGTACAATGTACAAGTAACTTATTATTCGTTATGTTTGTAGCTGTAATAATTACAAGAACATGATTTGATATTTTAATTAAGGCTGTCTGTTGTGTTGAGTTTGAAATCGTGTGTCAGAAAAAGTTGAAGTAGACTATTTAATTACCTACCTACTTCGAGATTTCTTGTGCTCGTGATGTTGTCTCTTATCTCGTCAAAATTAACATGTGTATAGGCAAGCGTGTATTTAGGATGGATCAGGGCGCGCGATCCTCCATACAAATTTCCCCTTTTATTCCCCTTTTTTCTTCCTGAATAATACCTCTAGTGCAATTTTTTTATAAAATTAACATCTGTAAACACGTCCCTGTTATTTTCAGCAACTAATTAGTAAAGAAAATATGACCCTCTAAAAATGTCCTATTTTTACCGCCGTGATTAGAGGACTACCAAACAAATTAGAAACATTTTTAACATAAAAAAAATTATAGGAACCTAAACATACTGTCTTAAAATGTTAATGTAAAAAATAATTGAATCGGCTCAGTTTTCGAGGAGAAAAAAGGGGAATATGAAATCGATCTCGTCAAAATTTTTGTGATAATTTAGTTCTGAGTTGCAGCTGTCCCTATCACACACTACGGGGGCTGACTTGAGGTAAGGCGACGGCAATAGTTTCTTTAAATACCTATTTTTCAAAATCCTCGCAGGCCGCGTCCCCTCTTAAGGTTCTTGGCCTTGTAGGGACTACTGGTACCTAAATCATCACGTGATCATGTCATCAATGGCATAATATGAGGCCATGCTGGTTATTGTATAACTATCAAATGAATGGTTTGTCTACCTCGTCAACGGGTTAGTAATATACAATAGAATAGGTAGCCATTATATCACAGATGTACGTGCCTATCCTTGTTTTGACGTGTGGAATGATATTATGTCATTCGCATGATGATCTGGGGATCACTTTGAGGGCAAGGTTAGCTTCCAAGTCATAGATCTTTCTAGTCGGTCGATACTTGTCTTCAGTCTTCTGTGTCTGTGGTAAAGGCTCGGCTCCGAATTACGACTTCTTGTAAGTCGTGGGTTCGAACCTAGCCAGGCGCTTTACTTTGTGTAATTTATTTTATCACAATTGCATTCAAAACCGGTTAAGGAAAACTTCGTGAGGACACATATGTCTTAGGAACAAAAATTCGTTTACGAATTCATCGAAAAGACATTTACCGACCCGCACTGGGCCCGCGTGGTGGAGTATGGACCATTCCCTCCCACAGAGAAGAGGCCTGTGTCCCAGCATTGGGAACGTTATAGGTTAAAAGGTTCTGTGTCTAGTTGATATGTATCACTTGCTACTTAATGGTCGGCCAGAGGTAGCGTGGAACCCCGTATGTCCGGCATTAGACTTTGATTATCCTAGTAATTAAATTTATTTTGTTGTCTCCAGGGTGGCGGCGGCGTCGGTGGCAGTATGCGGGTTCCTGACAACGACTCCTGCGTGGAGGTCGGGGCCGCAGATTTGGAAGACGGATCCAACGGCCTGCAGGTGCGGCGCGGAAGTGAACCCACGCTGCACCAGGACACGCTACCTCCTCAGAGACAGGTATGAACTTATTTTTAAGATTTTATACGTGGATTTTATGTCATGCTTATACTAGTACAGTACCCGGCGATAAATATTACACATCGACCTATTTACACAAAACCATTTTATACAAAGAATAAAAATATTATCAAAAGAATAATAGATACCGGACTGTTTGTATTTCGTGCGACAGAGATAACGCTCTTCGAAGCCGAAATTAGCCGATTGTCTCTTTCCAAAGGTCGATGTGCAATATTTATCGCCGGGTACTGTAGGTAAGAGGGCATAAAATATGATAGGAGTTATAGATATTTCGGTCACAAGGGGTTTGAAAACCCTTTGGAAAGTTGGTGTGAACAACTAAAGTAAATACCTAACTTCTCAAGTCATTTGTAAGCCAACAAACGTTCTCTAATCTCTTTGATTGATCGTCAAAGATAGGTCAATTAATCGACCTTCATCTCGATATGGAACAATGCATATTCAGAAGGGACGTCCACGTCATATCATTGTCCTGAATGGTTGAATAAGTTACCTTAGGCTTTTAATTTTAATATGTAGTTTCAATCGTATTAGCGACTCTAAGGATAAAATATTTCTTATGCTGTTTATGCCGAAACAGGCCTTCCCTACAACGCTGTCCGCGACCGTATGCTACTATTCCATATCCTTGTTTCCAATTGAATAAATATCAACTCTATGTTAGTATAAATTAAGTGGATTTTAGAATAAATAAAAAGTTATCAAAATGTTTGGAGTTGTAGGCACAACAAACTGAACTTTGTTGAGTGGGTTTTAAAGTTATTTTTCCTAAAACATATCATTTTCTGTAAACGCAGTATAGGTACGTTATTTGCATTTTTCATTTTAGGGTTCCGAACAGACAAAGCGCTGGTCGGCTGCGGTGGTGTGCCGGGATGACAGCAGCCGGGTGACGCACAAAGTGCACCCGCTGCCCGACGGCCGGCCGCCGGACGTCGCGGTTGACCGGCACGGACAGCACTTCCAAAGGCAGACCAACCGCCTGTCTATGCAGTTCTCTGGTCCTGGGTAAGATAGTTAGCCATATCACAGTTTTCGGAGCTTATCGGGAAGAATCATACATATATTGTCCATTATGCTCAGTATTGCAATATACTTCAAATTCAAAGGCAAATGTTTCTAAGCAAATTAATACTTGGCTATCAATGACCCTGAAAAAATCAAACGAAATCCTTTTCATTGAAACTGTAGCCTAACAGGGACAGACA
The DNA here is from genome assembly GCA_927399505.1 of Luperina testacea. Classification (NCBI taxonomy): domain Eukaryota; kingdom Metazoa; phylum Arthropoda; class Insecta; order Lepidoptera; family Noctuidae; genus Luperina; species Luperina testacea. The sequence continues at coordinate 13,908,840 of OV656758.1, forward strand.
TACATATTCAGGAACAAGGTGTCAAAGTTCACTCATACTCTATAGAAAAGGGAGGATCCTCCGACCAGACGGGTGTTGTGTCTGGTGGGCAACTGCCCGTTGATTCATGTCGGGCTGTTGTATCTATGCTAGTTGCGCGGTAAACTCTGCTTGCACGATGCAGGATTTGCGTGACGTCAGTATGACGCGTTGTTTGCATGTGGCGTTGTAGATACCGCTACACAAGTTTCGACGAACAGAAGACACTAAATTAAACTTATGACTAATTTCCATTACCTTTGTTGGATTTTAAGAGCCATTCAGTCAACAAAAAGTGCTATTATTAGTTTTTGCCAAAATCGCGGACATACAAACATACATACATACGGGTCGAATAAAGAAACTCCTTTTTGAAGTCGGTTAAACATAATCTCTTGAATCCTAAGTAAAGCAAAAGCAATTGCTTTTATTAGTCAGCGCCTGACGTAAATTGACGTATTTTTAGAAGCCAATTTTTTAATCACGTCTAAACTTGTCTATGGAGTATCTTAATTTGACAGTACCTACTAAACTAATATTTATCTTCTGTCCTTTTCAAAATGAAATAGAAAAAGATGCACTGAACTTAAATTTAGTTTAGTTTGTGAACAAGGGAATCGGCGCGGCGCCATTATGTTATGAACCATAATATGGCGAAGACAGTCCGTGTTTTTCTTTTTTTCGCTGCACTACGTAGGTATAATCAAAGAGATTGGGATTGGATTTGGATTGGATTGATTGGTATTTTTGCACAGACAAAAAAAAAATTACTGAAATATTCTTCACCAATGGGATTTGATACGATTAACTTAACAGTTAACTGTCCATTATGATTCATAATGTTATCCTTTTATGATTCTTTCGAAAGTTGCTGTGAAGTTTTTTAGGCCTTTGTTCCAAACTGCCCCTGCGTTACTTTACGTAACTGTAAAAATATTTTATAAAAAAATCTTTCTTTTCCTTTTTAGCAGTGGTGTATGGTTAGACGCAGCAGAGCGGGTCCAAAGTTACGGCAGTAAGAGTCTTCCGAGAGACGCGCGGAGAGAACCCTTAGGACAAGACACGCCGGTCAACAACCATCAGAATCATAGGTAATTACAACAATTCATATTATACTTTATCACTGCATCAAAAATAGGACTTGCCCAGTCGAGTTTGCCCAGAACTCAACTACCAAGAAACATTCATGTTTCGTTAATGTAACGGTCAGTCGATATGATGATGTGAGCTGTTGACCTCCCTTCATAATTTTTATGTACCTCGGTATATACAGGGTGGCAGGAACGTCGACGCGCAAACTGTAAACATGAATTCAGCACATGATTCTAAATTTCTACGCTAGAGTGTAGCGTAGAAATTTTTCGTCGGTTATAAAAAAAATATCTACTGTTTCATAGAAAAGTGCAACACATACATACATACATATCAGCCTACACTGTTCCCACTGGGACACAGGCCTCCTCTCGGTGAGGAGTGGGCCGTAATCCACCAGGCGGGCTCAGTGCGGGTTGGCAAAAAGTGCAACACATAAGGGGACAAAAAGAATGGAAAGCTAATTAAAACAAAAATTTTCAACGCATTGGGGGTCAACAAGTATTGTAAGAAATCCATACATGGTACAGATTGCGTGTCGACGTCCCTGCCACCCTGTATCTAATGTTGACCATTTCCCGTTAGATTTGTCCAGTACGTCTCGCCATTTTTTACCCTGGTCTGCCTGGACCATGAACTATTTAAGTATGTACCTACATATATTGATGTTCTTTTATATTTTTTCAGGGTAGAAGATATGCTGCGATGGGTGTCAGGAGTCAACAACGTAGCAAGTGTACATCCTGTGCAAGAACGACCTCTTGATCTCTTACCGGAAGGTATGTGAAACATAGCTTAGCCCCTGAGTACAGTGTTGTACAATATGCCTTAAAAAGGGCTATTTTAACTGCAACTGTACATCGAGAGAACCTGCTGGCCAGTATGTTCGCCCGGACTGAGAACGCTCTGCGCTCCCTCTCCAAAAATAACATGCATCTTTTTAATACTTATTCAATTGCAATTCTAAACGCTAACGATCTTATGTTTGTTTTGGAGCTCCATTTATTTTGTTTGCTATCCGTCAAGAGCATCATACGTATAGGTAAATCTCATATAACACCCACTCTTTATATTTGCAGGAGGCAGCAGAGAACGCGCTGTATCCGGCATGGAGGTCCCAGTGAGTCCCAGTTCCAAGCAATCGTCAGGCGCCACCCAAACTGTCGCCGTGACCTTGGTGAAGGGCGAGAAGGGACTCGGCTTCACGATCACTACAAGAGATAATCCTACGGGCGGACATTGTCCTATCTATATTAAGAATATTTTGCCTAAGGTTAGTTGTTAAATTATTTTCATATTATGAGAGTTGTTTTCTTACTTTAGTACTTACCTATGGTTTCTGAGCCTATACAATTTACCCAATTTTTTTTTTGGGGTCAGTGTTCACCCGCTTTTAGCCATATTGTATTTCATTTGAAATGATTTATTAGTTTTGTAAGCAGTTTCACTGATGAGATGAGTTACTTGGTACAAAGTTGTAATATATTATAAAAAATAATAGTATGACAGTAACTATGGACATTTATCAGGAATAAAACAACTTCATTTAACCTGATTATTGAAGCGACAACGAAGTCATTATCTGAGATCCTTAAGTATTACGGGCTGGTGTCTGCAACTCCACGTCAATGCGTGTATTTTGCGTCCGAACTTGAGATCCTTATCTGTCCGTCTGTCTGTCTGTCTGTCACCAGGCTGTATTTTTCATGAACCGTGATAGCTAGACAGTAGAAATTTTCAAAGATGATGTATTTCTGTTGCCGCTCTAACAACAAATACTAAAAACAGAATAAAATAAATATTTAAGGGCTCCCATACAACAATCGTGTTATTTTCCCCCGGCGTTTTTGCCTTGTGGCACGGAACCCTTTGTGTGCGAGTCCAACTCGCACTTGACCAGTTTTTTATTACGTTTTTGCTTCGCAGTAATCTGTCCTTGACAACAATAAGCTACTTTTTGTCCGATTTCTCTGGGTTTTTATTAGGCTTGGTAATAACTTCGCAGTTAAGTTTCTCATTCCAATCACCCGAATCCAACCGCCGAACCCGAGGAGGGTTCGGCTTACTAGCCTTCTCCTCCTTACTAGCCGAAGTTTCCTACTTGCAGGGTGCGGCAGTAACAGACGGGCGACTCCGAGCCGGCGACAAGCTGGTGTCAGTGAACAACGTGTCGGTGTCCGGTCTCACACAACAACAGGTCGTTACGTTGCTTAGGAACACCCCCACCGAGTCCACCGTCGAGATCGTCATTGAAAGAACTGTGCCTAATAGGACGCAGGTAAGATGCCTTGACGCTTAAGATTTCTTGTAAATAACAGAAACTTAACTTTATTTAAACATGTTTATTAAGAAATCTTATATACAATATACAATCTAACACCAAATTATATTATATATTATGTACAAGTATAAATAAAGGAAAAAAGGAATAGTTCATTTGGGCATAAAAAAAAATCGTCCGCATCGCTGTCCATGGAAAAACTGTCCAAAAGGTTAGCAGCGTTGTCAAAATAGGCCAGCTCTCTGGTCATGTGAAGAGTTGACTTACCCTTTGGTGATGTCCTGAAATACTTAACTGTTTAAAAGCATATCTACGAGACCTTTTTCTTTCGTCTGTGTATCCTGAGGGGAAAACCAACTTCATAAGAATATTGATCTTCTTAGTGGGCAATTATAACGAAAGCAAGAGCCTATGAATGCAGCAACTACTTGTAGAAAGGCATGTTCACATAAGAGGGTAGAGAGGAGGAGGGGAGAGGGTATGAGTGTCGTGTCGTTAAAGATACGGTTACGACGTCATCACAACTTTACCTCCTAAAGTTTGCAATGGCACTCATTGTCTCATAGTCAAGTCCTTAAGTGTTGCACAAGATAGTATTCACCTGCCCATGGACAGTTACTTACAACTACTTTCTATCAGATGTATTTTTTATCTATTTGTTAAAGGTCCACCAAGATATTATTTAAAAATAAGTAATTGTATTGAATAGAGTCGCAACATTTCTTTAGGTAATAAAACAATCATACTCACCCACCAAATCTTTTCTTTTCTTCCAGAGGGTAGAACCCCAGCAAAGTCCAACGAAATATACAGAAAAGGCGATAGGTCCACCTCCTTCAAACGAAGCCAACAAACCCTCGGAGAACGGCCGCGTGTCCAGCATAGTAAACGCGATCAATCAGAACAGTGTGAACAGTTCCATGCGGGGCAGGATACCCAAGAGTTCTTCTAAAGATGACCTGCTACACAAGGACCAGAGTAATGATAGTGCGCTGCAAGAGGCTTTGAACTCGTCGTCTAATTCTGTGAGTATTGTTTTAAATACTGCTACATTTTTTAAATATTTTTCTGCGTTCAAGTCAGGCTTTTGAATATTTTGACCAAGCCATGCGGCTGTCCCATTTCAAAACCTAGTAAGGGACACTTTTTACAAAAATCGTTTTATTGCATAATCTTGCTAACCTAGAAGGTCTCTACCAAATACAAAAACACCAGCGTTTTAAACTTACATAAAAGGAGATATATTTAAACATCAATACCTAGTAAGTGCACCATTCACTCCGTAGTGACCATTTTAAAACCTAGTAAGTCACTTTAATCAATTCAAAACCTCTTTTACAACCATTAGCATTTTTTTTACTTAACATAAATAATTTCCATAGGCTGACTAATATTACGTTTATGCGCTCTCCTGTAAAGTTTCATTTTAAGTCCTTACTAGGTTTTGAAATGGGGCAGCCGCATGGTCAGATAAATAGATTTGTTTTGTCTTACTGAAATCACACGGTCTGAGAAGCGCGCGCGAAAATGTTTTGTCCTTACAACATAGTCAGCCTATTATAATCCCACTGCTGGGACCCAGGCCTCCTCTCTGTGAGAGGGAAGTAAGCCGTAATTCACCACGCGGGCCCAGTGTGCGTTCTAATCTGCGTTCGCGATTTATTTGTCAAAAATTTAAACAAATATGAATTAATGGAAAAATAACTTTAATTAACAATAAAGTTAAGTTAACAATAAAGTTCAGTTTACGCTACAACTTCAAACATTATTATAACTTTTTCAATAGTGCTAGTCACTCTGAAATCAACTTAATAACCATTGAAATAAAGTTGATATTTGTTTAACTTGAAGTAGGGAGAGGTGTTTAGCACTGCGCACTTGTACTATAGGTTGGTTCGTATACGTAAACGTATGCATGTGTGGTTACAGGGCGAGATGATACGACGATAGGACTTTGCCGCGCTGCACATGTATTTTAGCTTGTTTTCATGGTATCATCTGGTTCTAGCTTAGATAAATGCAGAAATGTGGAAGAATAAAAGTTGTTCTTTTTGTTTACCTGCAATTCTAGCTAAGCTTTTGCCCGTGTTACTTAGCCTATGTCACTTTCTAGGACTTAAACTGTGCGAGAATGACACTGATCCATTGCTCCGTTGTTGCGTAAAAAAGGAAACACCTGTTTTGGTAGTATTCATTTAATTGGAAAGGTTCCAAGAAAAATCTGTTAAGCCAAGACTTTGTATTAAGTCAATTAATGTTATAACCCTTTCTTATCTGCAGATCCTAGGCCTCCGAAACCGGCTAATACTTCGGTTGGACGTGCCGGTTCACGACTCGGAGAAAGCCGGGCTCGGCATCAGCGTGAAGGGCAAGGTCACCGTGGGAACAGACCCTCAGGACCTGGGTATCTTCATCAAGTCTGTGCTGAATGGAGGGGCTGCGTCTAGAGATGGGAGGTAAGCTAGAAGTCTAGCTACTTTAACTTCTCTCTTGGCTTGGTAATTTATTTTTAAATTCAAGCAAGATGGATACTGATTGTTCTAGCATGCATAGTACAAGTGCTTTAAAAATAATATCTTAAAAAAAATATTACAATTATCTTATTCCTTGATAAAAAGGGACTGTCTGTGCAAAACTTCAGCTTTCTAGTTCCAAGTTTTGGCTGGGCGTTGATGGTTCAGTCAGCCAGTGAGTCAGGTCAGCGGGGTTGTCCGAAAGGGTTACCGCTGGCTCGGAACATAAAGGGCTAAGGAAGTAACACAGGTGGGTTTTAGTCAGTAAGAGTCTGACACTCCCTTCCGCCCCACCCAGAGCGGGAGGGGTCATTTGATGATTTCCCATCCTGAAAAAAAAAAGCCAGTGAGTCAGGACTTTTCTTTTTATATGTATTGATTATTCTTTACACTTATTTGCCTACAGGTTACACACAAACGACCAGCTACTGAGCGTGAACGGCGTGTCGCTAGTGGGCCAGAGCAACGCCGACGCGATGGAGACGTTACGTCGCGCGCTGCTGCACGCGCGTCCGCAACGTTCGGGCAGCATCTCTCTCACCATCGCCAGGCGGACTGGTATGTACAACTTATAGTATACTAGATAATTGAGTATCGACGAAATTAACTGATTTGCTTCAATCAATAAAAAAAAGAGCAATAAAAGAGCAAAGAGCAATAAAAAAAGCAAGCAAGCAAGTAAGCAAGCAAAGCAAGCAAGCATATAAGCATATAAAGAGCAATCAGTATTTGCACCAACGACAGCCCCATTCTTATCTCCAGAAAAATCACTGTTTATTCTATGGTTACCTGGAAAAGATCGAACGCAGAAAGCGACAAGGCCGGCCGTTGTATATTTTGTAGTGTTTGATGTATTTTTTTTTTCTTATGTATTTTTCTGGTGTACAATAATGTTTAAGTAAATAAAACAGTCTAATTTTTAGACCGGCAGGTCCTGTAATAAGCATTATCATCTTTATCTGGAACTGGCCAAAGTGTTGGTACTTCAATACGAAAACGATTCTGGTCGTTCTTACCTGATAATAGATTCCTAAATCTAGATTTGGGATTCAAGTCGTGGTATGTTCGCAGTTACAAATTATAATAATAATAATAAATAAATGTTTTATTCAGTATTCAAATTGGTAAAATTATTACATAAAGTCTTAGACATTATTTACAAAGGTTATGTTAGATGCCTGTACAGGATAAACCTGTATCACAGGAGGCATGTGCATATTTTATGGTAATTGTAGGACTATAAAATTCTTAACAATATTTAACTTTAGAAGTCTTGAATTAATGACAGAATTTTACTAATTCATTATTTTATACCTAGTTTACTTAAATACTATTTGCCTTAAAGATTAAAATAACAAAAAGTCTTATTGTATACGTAATCATTGAGCCAGCGTGAAATAGTTTCTAGCGCTTTAAAACTTAGCTAAACACGTCATATGATATGATTTTGTCAGCAGAAATTGGTAAGTGGGTCAATGTTGCTGTTTCGTCTCGAAACCAGTTGATTTTTTTGTTTAAATATTTCTTTATTCGTATTAGGATAAGATGACACAATTTGGTTGATAAACGTGGTTCTTTTAATTTTTATTGGTATACTGGGTCGACGATAAACTGCGTCGACTGGAACGCATCTTTTCCTTGAGGAATGGTCGTTGGTGCAAACTTCGCGCCACCACCATGACGTAGTCAAAAAATATACTCCGTCGCGAGCGCACGCGTCACCGATATGCAGTGCTAGTGTGTCCCGTTTTATCGATTTACCCAAAAAAAACAAAGTTCCCCTTTCATCTTCCTGGAAGACAGTGTTTATAGTGATCTATGGACCTATATGTTTGGGATTATTAACTGGAGTATCTCTGTGGTGTGCTCTGCCGACAAGCCCCGACGTTCTACCAGGCCAGGACCCTTGGATTGTGGCTGCGGGAAGGTTGAAGCGGGTGAGTCGCTGGACCCAGTAAATTCCCTACATAATTGTTTGTTCCTACGAACCGGATAATATCTTCCAAATTGTGTCGTCTTGTATCGCGCGGGTACGGTGTGTAAAATTCGCCATCTTTGTTTCACAAAATGCCGGATAATGAAGCATCTTCTTGCCAACAAGACATCTTCGAAAGGGATTTAATTTTGGATGAGCTCAAACGAATTATTTTACTTGCGAATTCAAATGAGCAACAATTTCGGTCGCGAACTACAGATTTATCGGCTCACAAAAGAAAGTTCGATAAGGTTCAGGCTAAGATTGAAAAGACGCTAATTAAATCCAAATCCTTTTGCAAAGATGAGAACATAAAAATTCGTAATGATTTTAATGACTTGTACTACGAAATAGTCGGTCATTTAGACTCGTTAAAAGCAGACGAGGAGCGAAAAAGGCGTCTAAATCGTTCAAGTAATTTTTCTTTTGAGGCGGTAGGTAACGATAGGCGAAACCTACCTACTTTACCCTTACCAGAATTCAAAGGCGATCCTACAGATTGGCCATCATTCTTCGATTTATTCAAATCACTCGTGCATAGCAACAATGCTTACTCAAATACGGAGAAACTTAGATACCTACTTCTTACCGTTAAAAATGAGCCGTATAACCTAATTAAGTCTATACCTATAACGGAAGATAACTATTCCATCGCATTAGACGTTTTGTTCACCCGCTATGAAAACAAACGGATTATCGCATCAAAACATTTAGATAGAATTTTAGATATAGAACAGTGCTCCGAGAAATCGTCGTTTAGTGTACGAAAATTACTAAATGCCTACCAGGAAAACATTAAGGCATTAGAAGTCATGGGCTTTCCGACAGAGCAGTGGAATTTCGTTCTGTTGCACATTTTACTACGTAAAATACCTAACAGTCTGAGAAAGGGTTTCGAGCGTTCGTTAACCAGTGCGTCCGATATTCCCGATGTGGACACGCTGATTTCATACTTGCAACGTGAAATAACCGCGGACGAAATTGCATCATCTAGTTCTAGTACCTACGCGCCGCAAACTAATAAACAATCTACATTGCGGGTAGGTAACAAAGACGCCAATGCGAACGGTGTCTCTTCGGCCAAACGCGCGTTTCCCGCGAATGTTCAAGCGTCAGACCAAACTCGACCTACGGCCGATGGTAATAAGGCGCGAACTTGCTTGCAGTGCAACGGTTCGCACTTGTTGACAAAATGTTCAGAGTTTTTAAATCTGTCACCACAAGATAGGTACGTTTTCGTGCAAAACAAAAATGTGTGTTATAATTGCTTGAACGTCGGGCACGACGTAAAAAACTGCAAATCAAATTTCGTGTGTAGAACGTGTCATAAAAGACATCATAGTTTAATTCATTTTTCAACTCAAGCATTACCGATCATAAACGAAGTCGCGCAACCTGTAGCCGTCCCGCTCTCCTCTCCGGAGGCAATACCCGATTCCGTTGCGATTCATGGAAACTGTGCAGCATCTAACTTACCTCTCGCGCGCACACAGACTGTTTTATTGTCAACCGCTTTAATTGATGTGTGCGTGGATCACACAAAAGTATCCACGGTGCGTGGCCTAATTGATACAGGTAGCCAGGCGTGTTTTATTACGGAAGCATGTGTACAACGACTCGGCTTAGCGCGTAGGTATAGCAATGTGCCGGTGTTCGGTATTGGTGACACCAAGCCCGTCCATTCAAAGGGATTAGTTTCTTGTTCAATTAAGCCGATAGGTAAACAACAGCCCGTCATTCCGGTTAATGCATTAATTTTGCCCGAATTAATTTCAAAAATGCCAAGTGTACCACTGCCTTATTCGGGATGGTCACACATAAAAAATATAAACTTAGCTGATCCGGACTTTCATACGCCGCAGCCCGTGGAGATGTTACTAGGAGCGGATATACTATCCCACGTGTTACTAGGCAACATTATATCGGGCCCGCCGGGTACACCGATCGCTATGAATAGTGTGTTAGGTTATTTGCTTTTAGGTAAATTAAATTTCGATAATGTTGTTCCGACTCCACTCCAAGTGTGTTTTAGCTCGTTTGACAACGACAATCTTCAGAAGTTTTGGGAGCTGGAGTCAATACCAGAGAAGCGGAGTTACACTCCCGAAGAAACGATATGTGAATCATTTTATCAAAATACGCATACTCGTGACATGAACGGGCGATACGTGGTCGCCCTCCCGTTCAAGCCCGACGCACCGCCCCTCGGCGAGTCGCGGCCTACTGCGCTAGCACGGTTCCGTAAACTCGAGTATCGGCTAGAACGTAACCCTAAGCTGAAGGATGAATATCACGCGTGCCTCCAGGAGTACGTGGACCTCAACCACATGGAGCCCGTCGATGCTCAACCTCCAGCTGACAAATGTTATTACATTCCACACCACTGCGTGATCAAAGAGTCTAGCACGACGCCCACTCGTGTTGTATACGACGCCGGGTGTCGCTCAACGAGTGGTTATTCGCTAAATGACGTTCTACTAACGGGTCCTAAGCTTCACCGGGACATAGTAGACGTGCTTCTTAAATTTCGTGTCCATTCCGTCGCGCTTACGGCCGACATAAAACAAATGTATCGTAACATACTAGTTCGTGAAAGTGATAGGGACTTTCAGCGTATCGTGTGGCGTAAATCACCGGATGATCCCATACGGGACTATCGCTTGCGTACAGTCACATTCGGCGTGAACTCGTCACCATATCTCGCCTTGCGTACCATTCAACAGCTCGCACGCGATGAGGCCGACCGGTTTAAATTAGCCTCGCTCGTTTTACTCAATGACGTTTTCGTGGACGACGTCGTCTCTGGCGAAGACTCAGTAGCCAGAGCGCTCGCTCTGCAGCAAGAATTAATAGGTATTTGTAGAACGGCAGGATTTGAACTGCGTAAGTGGCATAGCAATGCGCCCGCGTTACTCGCTGCGGCGCTACCGCCAGAGTCTCATGGTGAGCGGCCTGAGAACGTTCCTTTCGCTGAAATGGAAAATGATAAAAGGGTCAAGGTCCTTGGTCTCCAGTGGAACCCTAAGTCCGATTCATTTAATTTTAAAGTGCAAGTTTCATCTCAAAAAATTACGAAACGTGTCATTCTTTCTGAGATAGCAAAAATTTACGATCCTCTCGGATTATTATCACCGGTTACACTGTTTGCCAAACATTTGATCCAACTTTTGTGGATAGCCAACGTGGACTGGGACGATGCGCCGCCCGTTGACATAACCAATTCGTGGACCTCTTTCGTTTCTGAGCTACCACTCATCTCACAAATTTCGTTCCCGCGTCACATATTTAAAAATGATAATTCAACGCCAATCCAAATTCACGGTTTTGCTGACGCTTCCAGTAAGGCGTTTGGAGCGTGTGTATATATACGCTATCAGAATAAGGATGGTTTTATTCAAACTCATCTAATTATGGCAAAAACCCGCGTTGCACCGTTGCGTGTGTGCCTTACCATTCCGCGCCTCGAATTAATGGCCGCTGTCCTTTTATCTAAATTACTCGAAAGGGTAATATTTACCTACAGTAATCATGTAAGCCTCGACCAGGTCTACGCTTGGTCCGATGCCTCCATCGTGCTAGCATGGCTACGCTCATCGCCGCACGAGTGGAAAACGTTCGTCTCGAATCGCGTCAGCGAAGTCGTATCTCGCGTGCCCGCGGATTGCTGGCGCCACGTCCCGTCGGCCGACAACCCCGCCGACGCCGCGTCACGTGGCCTGCTGCCCGCCGCGCTGGTACACCACGACTTGTGGTACCATGGACCCTCATGGCTCCATCTAAGTCCAGACTCCTGGCCAGTTCAAACCCCGATAGTGGACACGTGCGAGGAAAAACGTAACGTAACAATCTGTTCTAGCGCGTCTGCGGCACCCCCTATACAGGATGTTGATTTTATCTCGCGATTTTCGTCGCTCGGCAAACTTGTTCGCGTCACAGCGGTTATATTTCGTTTCTTTAATAAATGTAAAGGAGCAAAACAAGTCTTTCCGACGCACATTACTGTGCCTGAATATAATTTCGCTTTAACGCGACTTATCAAAGTTACACAACAGTCCATTTTTTACGAAGATTTAACAAAGATCGCAGAAGGTAAATTACCGTCCACGCGCTTACGACGTTTAACGCCATTCTTGGACAATACGGACGAGTTACTTAAGGTTGGTGGTAGAATCCACAAATCGCTTTTACCATTTGAATCTAAGCACCAACTAATTTTACCTAAAAAACATCCTTTAACTGATCTTATTATTGATGACGCACATTCGTGTAATTTACATGCGGGGCCGCAGTCTGTGCGACATGCACTTTTACAACGGTATTGGATTTTATCGAGTCGTGACATTGTTCGTCAACGCATTCATCGATGCGTGCCGTGCTTCCGCGCGCGACCCACTCGCAACCAACCGCGCATGGGACTGCTCCCTGCAGTCCGCGTCCGCCCCGCGCGACCTTTTATAAAGACCGCGGTAGATTTTGCCGGACCATTTTACGTTCGCGCCAATAAAGTACGCAACGCGAAAATTATAAAATGTTACGTGTCAGTTTTTGTATGTATGAGCGTTAAGGCGATACATCTCGAGTTAGTTTCCGAACTTTCGACAGAAGCGTTTTTAGCAACCCTACGCCGTTTCACGTCCCGACGTGGCTTATGTACTGATATATACTCAGATTGTGGTAAGAATTTTATCGGAAGTGACAATTATTTAAAAGAACTTTACGCGTTTTTACGGAATGACTCGGTGCAAAGTGTGCTTAATCAGCAAACCCTTCAGCAAGGTATCACGTGGCACTTCCAACCCCCTTACGCGAGCCATTTTGGGGGTCTTCATGAATCCGGAGTTCGAATTTTCAAGCACCATCTTCATCGTGTAGTAGGTACACGCACTCAAACATATGACGAGATGCATACCCTTCTATGTCAGGTCGAGGCAGTCTTAAATTCGCGTCCACTCTGCGTTTTAAGTGCGGATTCGTCGGATCCCTTACCCCTAACACCATCTCATTTTTTGATCGGAGAACCCATGACGGCTTTGCCTGATGTTTCCTTAATTGATGAGACGCCGAACCGTCTTACTCGTTGGCGCTGGATTCAACAATCAGTCCAGCACTTCTGGAAAAGATGGAGCAAGGAATATCTCCATGAGTTACAGCAGAGTAGCAAGTGGCTTCAGGACAGAGGCGCTGCCCTTCGTGAAGGCACTGTTGTGGTTGTATGCGACGACCATTTGCCTCCGTTGCAATGGAAGTTAGCGCGCATTCACGCTCTACATCCCGGCTCTGACAATGTCACTCGCGTAGTGACTCTGAAAATGGGAAACTCCCTTTATAAACGACCCGTCGTTAAAATATGTCCTCTTCCTATAGAGTAATTAGAATCATTACGAAACCTAGTTTTAAGTTACACTTCTTTTCAATATTAGTTTTAACTTTAGTGGCTTTAAAAGCAACTACGTGCTTTTAAGGTGAGCGGCATGTTTCGTCTCGAAACCAGTTGATTTTTTTGTTTAAATATTTCTTTATTCGTATTAGGATAAGATGACACAATTTGGTTGATAAACGTGGTTCTTTTAATTTTTATTGGTATACTGGGTCGACGATAAACTGCGTCGACTGGAACGCATCTTTTCCTTGAGGAATGGTCGTTGGTGCAAACTTCGCGCCACCACCATGACGTAGTCAAAAAATATACTCCGTCGCGAGCGCACGCGTCACCGATATGCAGTGCTAGTGTGTCCCGTTTTATCGATTTACCCAAAAAAAACAAAGTTCCCCTTTCATCTTCCTGGAAGACAGTGTTTATAGTGATCTATGGACCTATATGTTTGGGATTATTAACTGGAGTATCTCTGTGGTGTGCTCTGCCGACAAGCCCCGACGTTCTACCAGGCCAGGACCCTTGGATTGTGGCTGCGGGAAGGTTGAAGCGGGTGAGTCGCTGGACCCAGTAAATTCCCTACAGTTGCACAAAATTAAATCACGTTCGAGGCAATGTGTTTATTCGATTTTTGCTGCGGGCGATTAATGTACTTAAACATCAACAAAATCGAGGGTTTTTAGGCCAGTGCAGTGTGTTGTTGAGTCAGCAGCAGGCAGTAAACCCGGAAGTCTGGCCTTAACTATGACACTCTAGGCGCCCTCGTAGTCGGTAGAGTTGATGTACCTGTATTCCGCTATTTTCCTAGCAGGGCACTCAGCGTCTCCCGTTTTATGGTTATTGGGCTTTTTAAAGCGTGAGCAAGTTGCACATTTCGGTGTGTCGGCTTTCTTTGTGACTAAGCAAAAGTACACACTAAGCAAAATTACAGTTGCATTAAGTTGGTAATGCACTAAAGGAGGTCATTATATTATTAAAGTAGGTAATTATTAAACTAACGAGCACATCTGTACACTGCGAATGACCACGACTAAATTGTGTTTCCCTTGATCATTTCGACCACGTTACGCGTTTTTCCTGCTGAATGCTAAATGAAAAATCTTGGCAAAACATAAATTTTAATCTAACAATAAACAATCTCCCAACAGATAGTATGGACAGCTTAGCAAGGTGGAAAGACGAGACGCCACCAAACGGAAACGACACAACAAACTCAAACGAAAACTCACAGAACTACAACACAGTGATATACAACGCGAGTAGCGACAAGGAGAACAAACCGGTAGACAACTTCAACCAAAAATACGACGCCAACCAAAACGAGGGCTTTGACAGCCATGACGGAAGAAGCAGCAAGAAACACGCCTCCATAGTCACTATCAATAACAATAATAGTTGGGTGTCTAACCAATCAGATGACAGCAAAGGTTACTTAGAAAGAGACAAAGATGCCCCACCTCATGATAACAAAAGAGATAGCTTCGAATGGAGTAGGCTAGATGGATGGAACCCTGTCATAGATAGACTGACTGGACTAAGAAATGAGAGCTACTATATGGCGACTCAGATCGAAGCTCCAGTAACAAATGGACATCATTATAGGCAGAATTTAGGACATGTGCACATGCCGCGGTCGCCGCCTGCGCATCATAATGTGATTATAGAAGAGGATTATGGTACCACGAGGTAAGTTACATAATTATGTACATGGAATTTTTGTAAGGAACCTAAATCTTAGGTTCCGAAGCGGCGCCTTAGGGAACCTCACATAACGACAGCAATGGCGTTATAAACGTTTTGACTTTATAAAGTACACTGGTGACGTTATCTTCACGACGACCGTCGTAACGACCATTACACATGAGTCCCAAACTAAAAAATTAGTAGTAGTAGTAAAAAATTAGGCCGGAAAACTTCACGTCCCCAAGATCTTCGATCTTTTTATTAAAATATTTGTACCGTTAATAATAAGCCTATCTTTCCACTACCTAGGGGTAGCGGCAGCGGCGGTGGAGGCGAGTCAGGCAGTGAGAGCGGCGCCGGCTTCAGTCGCGACGCGGTCGGACGAAGGTCCATGTCCGAGAAACGACATGCCGCTCTAGACGCCAAGACTACTGGCACGTACAAGAAGATCAAAGAGATTAAGGCTGTTAATTGTAAGTATAAACGAAAATCTCCAGGTATGTTTTGATTTTGGTAAAGCTTTTGACTCTCTCACACTCTCTGTGGCCGTTTATCTCTACAAATTGGGAAGTTTTTAATTAAAGAGGTAAGCGATTAAAGACTGCTTAAAGGTAGTTCAAATACGAAGTCATCAATAGTGGAGTTCCCCAAGGCACAATAAAATCAGCGCCTTTTTCAAATTCTTTGAGGAAAAGATTATTTATTTAAAAAATAAAGTAAAATTGATGGATGGATATAGATGATAATCCAGATATTAACATGTCTATTTCATTGCAGCCATGCTAGTAGGCCCATCATTAGGAATGAGAAAGTCGTCAAGTTTGGAGTCGCTACAGACCGCCATACAGGAGACGCAAAGAAATCCGCGCAACGAACCAATCTATGCGCGAGCGCACCCACGTGAGTCCACTTCCTTATTAAGAGCTATTACTACAATTATACTGAAATTGTGCATAAAGTTTTTGTTATCATTTTCCCACGATTATTGTAATGATGATTAAAAATTAAATTAAATTAGAAAAATTGAAATTAGAATTGGAATAAAAAATGTAAAACATAGAATAAATTTATTCTAATTTTGTAGTAGGTAAAAAATGGAAAAAACGTACATATGTATTGTTTACAAATTCTTCAGGATCACTCACAGAGGTCGTGGAAACTTCTTGATCATTGCTAGAACAATAATATGATTTATAAGCAACCCACAAACACAAATTTATATATCTAGTCGATAGAATTTAAAGAAGTGTAATTTAATTTTCATAAGGGGCTGCCCAATTATCCACTATTGTAACGAAAATAATTTATCCAGCACTATGAGCTGATGCCTTCGTACAGAATTGTAAATATTTTCTTATTTTGCAGCATTAAAACACTGGTTGACGGACGACAACAACGGACCCGACATGATACGAGGATCACCGCAGCAGTCATCTCTCTCACACAAGAAGCCGTCCCTACTCAAGTCTTTATCAACTATGTTCAGGTAACTTACTCATCTCTTCATCTTAACACCTGAAGGCCATTAAAGACGTTCAAAATCTAGTCACAATCTCCTCTCAGCGACAATCAATCAATCAATCAATGTATAAACCGGGTTAAAACGGTTGACAAATTGAAAAATTAACTACATATAATAGCCATATATTCGTTGAGCAATCGACATTGTTGTAGATGTGGTTGTGAAGATCCACTAACGTAGCCTACGTTAGTGGATCTTCACAACCACATCACTATCTCGCCGCAAGACGCAGCGGCTGTACTATGCGACGCTCCGCAAAAATAATGTATCGTTTTGTAATTTTTACATTGCTTTTCCAGTCACTTAGCGACATACTTAGGTAGTGGTTTGCAGCAATGTATTTGCTGCAAAAATAGTACAGCCGCTGCGATATTTGAAAACAAAAATAACGTAGTAAAAGCAAGAAATATTTTACGATTTGTTGTTTTTCACGATTTTAAAGACAAATTCAGTAAAATACTTTTACTTACATGTGGTAAGTGATTCCATGAGATACGAAGTTTTTATTTTGACTTCGTTTTTTACAAGAAACCACTGAACAACTCGGCATTTTTACATTTTATCACGATCACGGTCGAAAGCGCACTAGTTCGCAGAGACGGCCATTTTCCTAGTACAGGCCCATGTTGCTCATGGCGCGTAGACACAGACACGCCCCCCTTGCCATTTCTCCTATTTTTACATTTCTATGGTCCATCCAATCAGTGCCGTCGACGTTTGACCGGTTAAATTAATTAAAAGTACACACAACAAAAAAGCACTCAACGCTTTTTCTATTACAAGTCAATTTACATAACAGCGTGTTTTTTTTATTTTTTTGAACTACATATTTAAATCTGAACAGGGTGTGCTATTAACTTCTCTTTGTTTTTTATTATTTGTCAATCAACTCATTAAATCCAACTAAGTAAATAATTCGTTCTGCATTCGATCCCACGTTTTTGTGTGGCGCTCGTAAAAGTTACAAGTTGAACTTAAAAGCGGCATATTTAACAAGAACATTGGTCTTTTAAAACACGTAATAAATGAACAAAAACTTTGAAAAATAATTGAATATAAAAAATCTAGGTTGTTATTAAAAGACACTAAGTAAGACCTATACGTGTTGCTGGGGAGTTGAAAAGGAACTACAATAAATTATTGACCTTCAAAAATCTTGAATTTTAAGCCTAGTTAGGGCAAATGATTTTTGTCTTGTGTACTCTGAGACTTTTTTTTTTTTCAACACTAAACTGTTAGAAGGACCTTCTTTGATGAGCCTAAAAATGTCCTTATTTTTTATTAAATATAGGATAGGCAAGCCTCACAAGAAAACAGAAACAGAAGTATGTGGAAGATCACAGCCGGGTCGCGCATCAGAGAAGTCGCTATCAAGAGAAGCGTTAGAACGGCACAACAGGATAGATGAGAGGGAGAAAGAAGAAGAACCCAATCCGTCCCAGTCAAAGTCGCAGCAGAGGTATGTTCAACTTCTGATCTTGTTTGTATTGGAATAGGGTTTATTTTGGCTTAAACACAATGCGAAATGATAATGATGGTGAAGAACACAGAATGTCATTGAGATTTCTTAAAATAATAAACAGGTTTGAGAAATGAGATTTAAATGTTCTACTAATTGACTTTATTTTATATCATCACTTCCTCTTTTTATTTCTGGTGTCTTAGTGCAATTTTTACTCGGTTCATTGGTTATTATTTTGCTATTTATGATGTTTATTTATTTATTTAAACTTTTCGCACAAAAAGGTACAAAGGCGGACTTAATGCCTGAGGCATTCTCTACCAGTCAACCAAGGGTGGTGAAGAGATTGGATAGTGCTTTGATTGAGAGGAACAATGATAAAAAAGTCTATTAAAACTAGGTACACAAATAGGTTTTATACACATACATACTATTTACTTATACAGTGTGTTAGGTTAAACGATGGACGTACTTTAAGAGAGTGTAGTACTCATGAAAATGAACAACTTTTACTAAGAGACCAACACTGAAATCGAGAAAATAAAACCAGCCTCTCTATACATTTTCTGTTCGCATAACTGGACAAAATGTAGGGAACAGCTGTTTTTTTTTTTCATATTTTTGAGTCAGCCCCATATTAAAAGTTGTTCATTTTCATGAGTACTACACTCCCTTAAAATATGTCCCTCGTTTAACCTAACACACTGTATATTATATATACAAATTCAAGGGAGAAAGGTTTTGAGATGACTCTACGCTATTTTTTTTTTAATAACTACAATTTCCGCTTAAATGCATACCGACTGGTGGCCGTCCTGATATCAAGAGGAAGTAAGTAATAACAGCTGCATGGGTAGATTGATCAGGTTAATCTACGCTTGCCGTGGTTGGCCCGTGGGTGGATGACGGCCTTTACATACCAAGAATGTTCATGCCTCTGAAAGCACGTTAAGCTGTTCCTCCCAGCTGTTCTACATGGATCTTGGACAGTCGTTACGGGTCTTCAGAAGCCCAAAAGTCTGCCAACCAGTCTTACCGGTAGGTTGTGGAGGTCAGATAGGCAGTCGTTCCATGTATAATACAGCTGCCGATTAGACTGGAATCCGACCCCAGCATAGTTGAGAAAAGGCTACGCAGATGATGATGTTACTTTTTTATATCCTCTCGACTCGATCAGTCTGGTATCAGGAACTTTGCTATGAACTACCCACGTTTGAGAAGGTAGATAGAGCTGCCGGTCGATTCTGTAAAAATCTCACCGTGAAAACTTAAGTATAGTGGGGTGGATCGAATGATCGATTTTCCCACCCGTACGCAAAATACGCGCATTGACGTGGAGTTGCGGACAGCAGCCCGTTGTACCTATTACCTATTAACTTAGGTGAAGTGAGTTTGTTTTTGCTAGGAATTGACACTATTGACAGCTCACTACACCACGCTCACTTCACCTAAGTTTTCACGGTGAGATTTTTACAGAATAGCACTGCTGTAAAGTTTATAAGTTATACCAATAAAAGTTCGTGTCCCATCAGGTCAGAGGCAGCACACTCGCGGCAGGGCAGCAGCGCCAGCGCCGGCGCGCGCGCACACAAGGCGGAGCGCCGCGCGCCGCCCTACCGCGCGCCGCCGCACCAGCACCCGGTAACTGTGGCTTACGTTGTATACACTACCCGCCGATAAATATTGCACATCGACCTTTGGAAAGAGACAATCGGCTAATTTCGGCTTCGTAGAGCGTTATCTCTGTCGCACGAAATACACACAGTCCGGTATCTATTAGGAGCTGTTAAAACAATTATGATTTGCTTCTTTTGATAATTGTTTTTATTCTTTGTATAAAATGAAAAAAAAGGTAAAGGTCGATGTGCAATATGTATCGCCGGGCACTGTACCTTAGTACTGTCGGGAAGGAAGCATTGATCACCTATCCTATGTTCGCGTTTTATTTTCCAAACATGTAAATTAAGTGTTTTTGGAAAAATTACTTTAATATACTCTGGGTAGCCCGCGAAATTCTAATTTTCTTACGGTTTTGGCAATTTGCAGATCCATGTCAGGTAAACAAAATATGATTCGCGACCGTAAAAAGGTACATAATTGTATATTTACAGAACTATAATCATTAAAATCATTACCCTCCAAGTTCATATAACCTTTTTGAATAGGTAGCTATTTCATGAAATATTTATCAATCAATAGGGGCATTAAAATACATACTTGTTACGGTAACAAACCTACAACCTAATACTGACCTGCAAATTTAAAAAAAAAAACTTAAGAAAATGTATATTTCGCTTGGCGCTTCCTCTTTAATTAAGTGGAAATGTAAAGAAGTATTTAAATAATATATATAGGTACAATCTACCTTGTACTAGATATCCAGTTTACATCCCTCGTGTCAGACGTCAGGATTGAACATCACTTTGTTTACATTCCTCGGGAAAGCTTTTATCTGTGTGTATACAAAAAATTAGTACACAAATTTTCGTTTTTTTTTATTATTGATATAGAGACATGTATATTTGCACAACTCCTTCAAATGATAAGTGTATTTTTTACCTTTGCTTATAACTATTTTGTATAAGTAGGTACTCACTACACAAAACAGGTATTGGTAACGAACGAAAAAGTGGGTTACCCCAATGATTCCCGAAACCGAAGGTCATCGTGCGGAGTTTCTTAGATAAATAACCTCTTAAATAACGTCAATTAAATTCCAAAACATATATAAAAATGGAATTTTCCTAAGTTCATTGGAATTGTGTATTATTACCACTACCTACAAATTAATATCGTCTAGAATCGCGATTGCAACCGATATCAAGATATTTAATAACTCCATCAACAGATTGGATTAATAGGACTTTTTATACTTATTATTACGGAAAGGACATGTTAGGAAATGGGCTTAAAATAATAACTTTTTTGAACAGCTGTCATGTATGGTTTTTCTGATAGGGAAACTTATTCAGGATGGCCTGACAAAAACAGAAAAAATATTAAAAGCACCATTATTGAATAAATACATATTTTAAATTCGGATATTTTTGGTGTCATAATATTATTTTTGCACATTGAAACAAAGAAAAAATGGTTAAATATCATTTTTTAAAGCAAATTATACACCTTATTGTTATTTAAAATATTCTAAAATAATATTAGATGGCTTAAAATAATACCAACTCCATGATTTGTATGTATGGCATTAATTCCTTTGCCTCCTAATGGAATCTATGAAAATATTACCTGTGCCAGTAAGGTTGTCATACTTGTCAGCTGTCAGTACACAGGTCAAAATTGAATTGAATTTGACACTTGATTGACGTTCACAATTCACAATGACAATAATGACATCCAACCGAAAAGTGTTGCCAAAATCAATAATTACTGTGGGTTGCAATTTATTTTTTAAATAATGATTATTAAAATGTATAATAATTAGGGAAAGGGTGCTTTCAAAAAAAATAAAAAAAATATACAACGTCTCCTTAATTTATGTACTTTCATAAAAATATGATCTCTTCCCTGTTCACAGCAGCTTCGAATAAAAGCCCAGCCTCCATACAAAAACCTAACATGTCCTTTGCTACAACAAAGATGAATATTAATGATACCTCCGTAATAAATAGTAGATTTGTATAGAACACGTGTATTTGTTGTGTAGCAGGGAATGGACAGCGCTTGGGGACCCACCGGCCACTACGTCAACTATGAAGAAATACAACAGAATTTAAAGTGAGTGCAAATTATTTTTAAAACCACCCTTATATAACCCATTTTTCAAATTATCTAACATTTTTTGGTTTTCACGCGGTCCCTTTCTAACAAAGCTATAACAACATGCCTGTGATCTTAAAATGCTCTACATTCTAAATCTTCAAATAAATTAACAGCATCTCAGGTTCGCCGCATTCACAATATCGACGTGCGGCGAACACCAAACAAAATATGCATGAAAAGCTAACTTGTTTTGCGGCGGTAAGCGTTAGGGTGTAAACGCCACAGTCCATTGTACTTTAAGGTTTAATATCATCAAAAAAACCGAGCTCACTTCGATATATCCAGCACAGTTCCACTTCCGACTTCGAGCTTACTGAGAACTCCGTAAAATATTCAGTGTCACACAAGCCTTAAGTAGGACCAAAACGTTCGTTACATATTTAACTTTTAGTAATTACTTAGTTTTGACCGTCGACCTTGACTTGTCTTTATTGAAGCGCTTAACTAGTTTGAAAACCACTTATTTTCATGAAAAAGTTTTTATTTTCTTACCTTCAGTGCTTATGGTACGGCAAGTACCGAAGGACCAAAAACAAGGTTCTAGACTAAACCGCTCATAATATTACAGCGCGCGTCGCGAGAAGTTGAGCGAGGTGCAGATAGGACAGATGAGGCGACAGGTCAGCGCGCAGAGAGCCAAGGCCGAGGACGAGAGGTGAATATCATTGATAATACTATTCAGAAGAATACAATACAATACCCAGATCTGCCATTAGTAGGGGATTTCAAAAGAGTTTTGAAGATATAAAAACTTAATGGTCCTAAATTTTAATGTCGTCCAATCAAGTTAAAAAAAGACGTCAAAAATACAAATATATCGTTAAATCGCGATTCCTAGAACATACGTGGCTACTACAGAAACGTGCCACTGCACGTTTATATACCTACCAGAAGTTAAAAAAAAAACTACAATGAACTGGAATTGTAATAAATATAAATTATATGGACACATTTTACAACACAACCATATAATTGATTAGCAACTAGTCTAGCGTCATCACTTCATCAGTCTCACTATCAAGTACAAGACTATTAAACCAACCTTAACATTGAACAGTTGCATTTCACAATGACCTGCTAATTGGACATAAAACCTCATTCTAAGAACACTTAAATAGGTGTATTAAAAATAAAACGACGACTTCCATCCATAATAAACAGCGCACAATAAAATAATATGACAAGTCTCCTTCGTTATATCTAGTAATTAGATAAACGTTAATAAAAGTGGACATGTGTGTATTAATTAAAGTTGTTATGTTTTGCTCTTCCTCTGGAAATTCCTGGGCGTCGTCGGTAAGATGCTTGTGCTTTGTAAGATCACTCACTTATATCAAGCCGAGTACAGATTATGTGCAACACAACGTGTAAAGCAACATTTTCAATAAATCCATACGAATAATAAAGCTGAAGAGTTAGTTTGTTTGAACGCGCTTATCTCTATAACTATCAGTCGGATTAAAAAAAAGAACGGTTTGTATTTGATAGCCCAATTCTTTAAGTACTAAGTTATAGACTTAACATTTCGCTAGGACCCTTTAAGAGCTGAGCAAAACGAAAAATTCAAAAGAACGCTAAGCTGAAACGAAGTAATAGCGCGAGTTCTCGATGCGATGCGACGCACACGGGGTGATTTGGGGATCAAGAAATTTCACGCGGACGAAATCGCGGACAGAAGCTAGTTTTTAATAAAAATGTATGGGAAATGTTGTTGCACGTAATCTGTACGCGGCTTTAGTCTTGTTTGAAGGTAGCATGCTCATGCGTTGCTTCCTAGACTTCATTTTACTCTCGATCCACAATAAATACAAAGTTTCTTAGATAATTCTCAGTTATATCATACCTTTGTAATTGGATTGGAACTGTGCTCGATATCCAAAAGGCTCATTAACGTCATCCTCAATAGAAATATGACGTGTGATTTAACACCTCCGCTAACAAAAAGTTAATGTGCAAAAAGTGGTTGCGCAAGTGTAAAAATGTTTTTGTGTTCTATAACCAAATTATGCGATGGGGCCGCCAGTCGCCGATTTGTATCTTTATTCAGACAAAAATAAACATTTTACATATCATAATCTAGGTATTACCTGACTCTTGGCAATATAAAAGTTACAAGGAATCCATTGTTGTTTTTGCATCCTGTATGAATTATTGTATAAAAACCTTACATCTTCTTAAATCAACATAATGACCCGAATATGTAAATTTCTAAGAAATCAGTTTTAAGTGACGCGTGAGCATGAAACCTTGGATTGCATCTGAGATTTTGCGTATTTTGCTAAGATGACTGGCTAAAGTTGTTTACTTTGTAACTTTCCGTTTGAGTTTATATTTAGATTAAGTTAATTAGCCGCATCTTTAGTTACCTGCATGTTTAACGTATACCTATACATTTATGATGAAAAGAATGACTAAAACAAACGCAAAAAGGCAAATACCCACTTTAATATAATTCCTGAGTGTGCATGCAATAACAGAGACATTATTTATTTTAGGTACCTTTATTGTATAATTTGACAAAATCTAAGCAAACAATATCTTGTTTGCTTAGATTGTATTTTAAACCCTTGAAGTTATAAGAAATATCTGATTACTTATCTACATGCCTCTCGGTTCGTGTTGCTGTTGTGGTCCTAAAAATATTTGGTCCTTTGATCCACAATTGTTCTTCTTCTTACACACGGTAAAAACTTACTAAGTATGTCAAATATAATGTAATAATGTTGTAAGTTTATGTTTAGATTGCTTTTGCACATAAAATCGTATGATCATATTGCACAGCATTAAATTAACTTTGAGTGAACAGATCGCGCAATCATTAATCAAGTTGTGGAGTTACGCACTTTTCTTAGTAATACATTTCAACATTCTGTTACAAAAAGGATTTCCAGTAAGTTACGTAGTATTTTTTTAGCAGGATAATTAATCATTTGATATCTACATAATTATTTAAAAAAATATATACATGGTGGCAGGTACGTACGGACATCAACCTACCACAATCTGTCAGATTTCTTTAATAGATTTTCAACTTTATTGCTAAAGCATAAGGTTCAAAGTTGATTGGGAAAATCTGACAGATTGCGGTAGGTTGATGTGCTGGCGTCTGTACAAACATCGACGCAAAAACTGTAAAAATGAAAATGTATGGATCAGCTAACTTTTTTTTAATAACTCGGCTAAAAATTTCGACGCAGGGCCAGAATCATTGTAGGTACTGAATCCATTGGAACAGGTTGCGCGTCAATGTCCCTGCAATTCTGTATTATACCACATCGGTATGTGGATGTATATGTATGTAGGTACTTAACTAAGGGTCTAAACAGACGGACTGCATTTCAGCTGCAACATCGCAGTTTGAATGCAGTTGACTTAACTGCTTCGAAACCTAGTTATAATGTCAACTGCATCCAAACTAAATAATATTGCAATTATAATGTTGCAGCTGGCATGCAGTTCAAATGCAGTCCGTCTGTTTAGACCCTAAGATTTATGCGCTTTTAGAAATCATTGGATTCATATTCATCAATTAAATCGTTGCCTATTTTTATTATTAAGGATATTTCATTGGTAGGTAATTCTTTCATCGCTAAGCGGTATTTCGGTACCTAGATTTTATTTCGCTAACCGTATTTTAGTCGTACAGGCTTATTTTTTTAAAACATTAACGAGCATCATTAAAACTAAGTAGGTACCTATTTATATAATATTTAAAAAATCCAAAAACGTATTTATTATCTTCCCTTAAAAAAATTTGCGTTGGCCTTGTAAAGTTTTCGTTAGGAAGATTTTTATTTCTTGGGTACCTATTTCCAGAAGCCATCATTTGTAGAGATACCCTAAGTACTCGCCGTTATTTTGACAATAACTCTGTACTCCTCTTAACAAAGCAATTTGTATTTTGTCTATAATCATTGTTTTTAACGACAGTCGTCGGGCAGGCGCGGGTGGCTACCACTCACAGCGCTCCTGTAGGGAGAGGGACAGCGGAGTCCGGCCACAGTCCAACTACTATGAGTACGAGAGTGCACCGCCGAGGAGGCCCGGGAAACTCTCCCATTACCACTGAGCAATGGACTGCGAACACCGCAATAACTTCTCTGCGGCTCCGAACTTCGTCTTCACCCGAGATATCAGATCTCATTTTAATTGGCGATACTCTTAACGATTATATCGCTTCGCTAGACATTAGTAACGCGATCTGTCGGGTCGACTCTTTATTGATTTAGCTTCAAATGTTCAAGTGCCTTCTCCGAGACTGAGATCTTGAGCTAACATAATCGGTTGTTGTTTCTTAAGGCTGCAATGAGCAGGAGAATGAAGGCTCGTACACACAGGCGCGACGCGACACGCGACACAAAGGCACCGCAAGTCGCGCAACGAGCGGTGCCTTTGCGTCGCGCGCGATTCGCGTCGCGCGTCGCGCTTGTTTGCAGGAGCCTTTATGGAAAAGGGATAAATAATTTGGGATTCCACATTATTTATCACAAACTGTTACACACCTTTTCTTTTTCAGCAATTAGTTAAAGCGCGATAAAGCTACTTAAAATAAAATTTTATTTACTTAACTGACTTACTGATACTTAGGAAGCTATGTAATTTTGTGATGAAAACATCTAAATTAATAGTCTCTACACTATTTAAAATAAAGTGTTGTTTATTAAACTGACAAACTGAAATTAAATAGAAGGGAGCTATGTAATTGTGTGATGAAAAACTTTATTTTTACTATTTCCCAGTGATACGTATGTTTCATTATTAACTATGGTTTGTGACTATAACAATGTATTTTTTCCACGAGTATACAGAATGGTTATTTTTTGTCAGCATTTCAACAAAAATTATATAAAATTATTTAGTTTGTTGTTTTTATTTTGGATATTTGTGCGCAAAGACCAACTTTACACAACTTAATAAAAAAATCCAGTAAAACTGTCCTTGACTTTGAATTGAATTGTCAATGTGTGTCGACTACGCGTCATTTTCTTTTAATTATGAAACGAATTAATGATTATTACCAAGTAAACCATTTTAGTGGACGGCGTTAATAGTAATTGTATAATCTGTCCTCAAATCGATTTTTCCTTGAGTTTATTTATATACGTGTCATCTTTTGGCTTTGAAAGCTAATCATATAAATACAAGGTTAGCTATCTTCGGCGCCCAACAGTTGACATAGACAATAATCTGTAGTTGACACATAAAAAAGAATAACTACTATTTAATAAAGATATATCATAGTTATGTCAAAAACATTTCAGTTAACACAATGGTTACACAATTAACCTTAGAATAAAACCTGTTCAATGTCAAAAAAAAAAAATGTGACATTATAATCAGTTTCTTCTGTTATGTCCTTACTATGTAGATAACATTAGGAATCTGTTTAACAGAGATGCTATTGTTTAAGATTATTTAAGACTATGTTATACCGGCATTACATCTGGTCATTTCCTCGGAATATTCGCACCCGAAAACGAAAGAAAAAGTTTTGTTCATTCTGGGAAATTAATTGTTAAGATGCCCTTCGTCAATTTGTCTTATTATAGCCATTTCATTCATACATCTGTCAAAGAATGACAGTTGTGATTTGAATATACGATTAATTTATGTTTGTTGTCAATTAGCAACACATTTCTCTGTTTAACTTCAGGTACCTATATAATGTCTCCTTGCGACCAAAAACTTTTCATTCAAAACTTGCTAGTTTAAGAGCAAAGTGAGAAATTGTTACTCAAAGCATTAATCCCAGCGCTCACTTTAGTTTTGATTGTTCTACCAAACTTGTCTGTGACGATGATAGCCCCTAGTTTGTTACTATCAAACATCTCCCAAACTTTATCAAAAGCTCTGAAATTAACTTTTCAGTCCCTAAAATGTCTAGTGATAATGCTAGTGAACTTTTTTGAATGTACGAGGAATGCGTTGTGTAGTGGCCGTCTCCAGTTCTATGTAAAGATTCCTAGTTATACATATTCTATTGTGGATGGTGGTGCCATCTATACTTAGTTTTAATTTTATCTGATGTTACTGTTATCCTATGATCTGTGCTATCGTTAACTACCTAAAAGATAAAGCGTCAGGGTAGCCCAGAAATTCAAAATTTCTTACGTGTTGTGCGATTTGCAGGTCAGTATCAGGTTGTATGTTGATCTAAATATTATTCACGGCCGTAAAAGGATTGATTTATAGAATTACTAACAGTGCCCCGCGGTTTCACCCGCATAGGAGTCGATTCCGTCGGAAAATCGGTATAAATCGGCTATCCTATGTCCTTTCTCGGTACTCAAACTATCTCTTTACCAAATTTCATCTAAATCGGTTCAGCGGTTTAAGCGTGAAGAGGTAACAGACAGACACACTTTCGCATTTATAATATTAGTATGGATAATAATAAAAATCATTAATACATCTCTCTATGTTTAAATTACCCTATTGAATGACTATTTCATGAAATCATCATTTGAGCCTAATTAGTTCTAACTTAAGGCCAGGATCTTCGAGCGTAGTAGGCATTTAGCGTTACCTCCGTCCTCGCGTGGCAAATGCCGCGAAAGCGCAGTTCGAATGAACTCGCTGACCCCTGTCACGGTTATTTTTATAAGTAATAGTATTGTGAATCGGCCCTATTCTTGAAATATAGGGCTGCTCGTCTACAGTATTTTAATTTCATCATCCTACTTTAGTTTCTTTCTAGTTTTGTGATTGTAAATATTATATTTTTAACCGACTTCAAAAAAGGCGGAGGTTCTCAATTCGGATATTTCTATTTTTTTTTATGTATGTTAGGGGGGGCATAACTCCATCGTAAATAGACAGATCTGCAATTTTTTTTTTGAAGTGAAAACTTCTTTAGCATCGTTGTGATGTGATTTGAAAATTTTATGAAACGAAAAAGCAACAGTAAAAAGAGACATGAGATTTAACGTGGGAGAAAATGAGATAGGAAGCATTATACAGTGTTTTTGTTTTTTATTATTACAAATGACATCACATTTAATCCTATGCTACTAATTTGTGGTGATGATGATGATGAGGATGATGGTGATGGCGATGGCGATGGTGATGGTGATGGTGATGGCGATGATGGTGATGGCGATGGTGATGGTGATGGCGATGATGATGATGGTGATGCGTTGGTGATGGTGATGGCGATAGTGATGGCGATGGTGATGGCGATGTTGATGATGGTGATGGCGATGGTGATGGCGATGGTGGTGGCGATGGTGATGGCGATGATGATGATGGTGATGCGATGGTGATGGTGATGGCGATGTTGATGATGGCGATGGTGATGGTGATGGCGATGGTGATGGCGATGGCGATGGTGATGGCGATGGCGATGGTGATGGTGAAGGATGGATGGAATGATGGATGGATGGATGGATGGATGGATGTTCTTTCGCATCGTTGTGATTTGAAAGTTTATGAAACGAAAAAGCGACAGTAAAAAGAGACATGTAAATTCATAAGATTTAACGTGGGAGAAAATGAGATAGGAAGCATTATACAGTGTTTTTGAAGGTTTCATTTCTACCACGTGTGAATTGCACACATGCTGTTTTTTTTATTTTTGTAAAGATCTGATGATGACTTTCAGAGACAAACAACGGAACTCTTCAATAAATGCCAGCAAATCAACCGCGATTGCTGCTATAGCATATGTAATCGCAATCACACAACATAACATCACGCCTGTACCCTTCAAAGGGTAAAGCAGATGTGTTCAATAGCTTTGTTACTGATATTCACATAGCAAGTAGTGATATATGAATTTGTTTGGGGTAGGTAAGTACAACTAAAAAGTGAAAAATAAAAACTTTTTTACAAAAAAAAAACCGACTTCCAAAAAAAAAAACACTACAAAGTGAAAAATAACTTTAGTTTCGAAAGTCGGTGTCAAAAAATGAAAATTTATATTCTTCACGTTGTAGTGTTTTTTTTTTTTGAGTCGGTTGTTTTTTTTGTAAAACAGTTTTTTTGGTTGCTTGAATTCGTCAATAAGTTTTTTTAATTAAATCTACTAATCAAAAACACCACAATACGTATTTTTATTGAACTCTTCCTATTTCATTCTCAACGAATTTCATATTTTTAAATAAAAAAACAGCAAGTGTGCAATTCACACGTGGTAGAAGTGAAACCTTCAAAAACACTGTATAATGCTTCCTATCTCATTTTCTCCCACGTTAAATCTTATGAATTTACATGGTCTCTTTTTACTGTCGCTTTTTCGTTTCATAAACTTTCAAATCACAACGATGCTAAAGAACATCCATCCATCCGTCCATCCATCCATCCATCCATCACCATCACCATCGCCATCGCCATCACCATCGCCATCGCCCTCGCCATCGCCATCACCATCTCCATCGCCATCACCATCATCATCATCGCCATCGCCATCACCATCGCCATCACCATCGCCATAACCATCGCCATCGCCATCACCATCACCATCATCATCATCGCCATCGCCATCACCATCGCCATCACCATCATCATCATCGCCATCACCATCGCTATCGCCACCACCATCGCCATCGCCATCACCATCGCCATCGCCATCACCATCACCATCGCCATCACCATCGCCATCATCATCGCCATCACCATCGCCATCACCATCGCCATCGCCATCGCCAATACCATCACCATCATCATCACAAATTAGTAGCATAGGATTAAATGTGATGTCATTTGTAATAATAAAAAACAAAAACACTGTATAATGCTTCCTATCTCATTTTCTCCCACGTTAAATCTTATGTCTCTTTTTACTGTAGCTTTTTCTACTGTAGCTTATTCGTTTCATAAAATTTTCAAATCACAATAATGCTAAAGAAGTTTTCACTTCAAAAAATATAATATTTTACCTATACAATCACAAAACTAGAAACACAAACTCAAAAAACTCAAATTTTGCAATTGAATATAAACCTTATTCCTTTGTAGTAAAGTTGAAAATCTATTACAGATATTACGATAATTGTAAATTTATAGTACCGACCTGCTACTGCTAGTACTGTGACGAAAGCAAGAGAACCTATACAACTACAATATTATTCTGTCGCGTCGTCTTATAAGTGGGTAGTTATAAATACGTAGAAAAATAATAATCAAACTTACCTTATTTTTTTTTAAGCTTTGCGGTTCAATGCTGAACGTTTTTTTTTCTTTCTTCTGTTTTTATTCCCCATAATTTAATCTTAATTATCACTATATATTACAACTATATTATAACAAACTAATATTTAGTTTAATTATTAATACTAGAACCTAAACAATATTTACAGACAGATTTTTGAAACTAATACACAAACACGGAAATTAACTAACAATATTATAACGTATATTTCGATCGATTAGCGGGAACGCGGCGAGCCAGCAAAAGCGACACAGGTCCTACCTCGGTAACGCCCGGCGGGCTACTGAAGTGAAGCGCGCAGGCCGCCTTTTTAGATTATATCTTGTTAAGAAAATAAAAATCAGTTTTGAGAAAAATTAACCGTAGAATGTTCTACTATACATCATTGCCTATTTTTTCATATATTTTTTGCGAGTAAAAGTTAAGTCTACTTCAAATACGACTTGAAAAATGATTAAAAACTTCGCTGTTTTCGATTTGTTTGCGATTTTTTATGATCGAGTGAAGTTGTAAATATCGTGTTTTGAACCATAGAATAATCAAGAATGTTAGTTAAACTATGCCATATATTTTTTTCAGATTAAAACAAAGAATATTTGATTGTTTAATGTTGAATCAAAAATAGGTCGATTCCGAGATTTCCGAGAGTCCTGGCCTTAAGGGATTATTATTATTACTTATTGCCGATTCTAATGATTATTATTAGGTAAAACCATATTTGTTACGATTGCGAATCATATTTTAATCAATATACAACCTGACTGTGACCATCAAATTGCAAAATATGTAAGAAAATTTGAATTTAGCGGACTACCTTAGCGCATCCCCCTTAACGTT
Organism: Luperina testacea; assembly: GCA_927399505.1. Lineage (NCBI taxonomy): Eukaryota > Metazoa > Arthropoda > Insecta > Lepidoptera > Noctuidae > Luperina > Luperina testacea. The sequence goes on from OV656758.1 coordinate 13,940,525, forward strand.
AGTGATTATGCTACACCATTATTGATTGTATATAAATCTGAATACTATGTTAGAGAGGTATAGAGTAGCAGCCTGGTCATGTGGCAACAGCCCGATAATTGTTCTGGACCCTTTATTTCACATTTAATGAGTCGTAGTATCGGATTCGGTAACAATGTTTCCGGGCTCTCTTAAATCACTCATTCAAATACGCATGGGACGCTGCGAAATGTGTAATTAACGGTCCAATAACAATTACGAACTCTTTCTATACGAGCAGGCTGTCGGGTGATAATTAAAATTGAAGAGACTATTACGAAAATACGAAATTCCCGAATAAAATGCTCCCTCCCTAAGGGAGCAGAAATTCGTTTGTCTCGTACCTAAATCTCCCGAACGTCGTATTTACGTAAAAGGCTCTCACACGAACGTACTACGTAGGTACATACATGTACATTCCTATTTACCTTTTAGTAAGTTTATATGAAAGAAGCTTTAAAGTGTAGATTAGATTTATAATTAAGTTTATTAAAATAAATCTGATAACATTTACGTGTGACTGAATAATTTATATCACTTGAAGAATTATAACTATTCATTAACTTTGTAATTTTATAAAATAAGACTACGTTTTCATCGTTTTCAATGCAACAATTATTATGTATTCATTCTTTGTTTTAATTTCTCCATGTTTTTTGTGATATCTAATCGGTATTTAACCCGACTATGGGTTTACGTGGTGATAAGAATATGATCGCTAGTTACATAATTACACGTATGTAGACATTTCTAATGTATATATAATTTCTAGGTGTTCTACGAGATTAATTTTGTATAGACAGAGAGAAGTAGCTTTTGTATTTCATCAATCATGACTTATTTTTAGTTAAACGAACAAGTTGTTTTTTTAGATATAAATCACATTGCAAATGAACATTTGCACCGAAGTGCCCATACTTGTACATAATTAGACGTTTATATTACAACGTCAATGGTAACTTAGTCTTCGATTTATTTGTATTGTCGTTATATAGAAGAGTATGTTATAATGAAATGCATAAATATAATTGGACATTCAATGTATGTAAAATAAATCAAAAGTGGTATTGTCTGATTGTTTTTTATTTGTTTACTTAATGCACCTTGCGGGTTAGCCGCTTCATCGTGCTTCAATTCAATTAATCTTTATTGCAATCAATGTACACAAACAGGTGGTAAGGTAAGGTAATTAATAAATATAAACAATTATAGACCCTGTCGGGAGAACAAAGAAGAAAAAAAAGCTGGGTACCTACTTTACCATGTGAAAAATCCAAACGGATAATAAAACATTAACAAACTCTTAAGAGGTCATTGTACTCATCATTATGAACAACTTTTACTATGGGTCCAAACCTGCAGTGAGATTCTGTAACCATCTCACCGTGAAAACTTAGGTGAAGTGAGCGTGGAGTGAGCTGTCAATAGTGTCAATTCCTAGCAAAAACAAACTCACTTCACCTAAGTTTTCACGGTGAGATTTTTACAGAATCGACCGGCTGAAATTGCGAAAAAAAATCAGCTGTTCCCTACATTTTGACGTACTCAATCAACTCCACCTTTAGCAGTCCACTGCTGAACATGGCTTCTCCAATTGGTTTTATGGTCAACATATTATGTCATGTCAAGATTCTGCCAACTAGCCGCGATATCTTTAAACCAGGAAGGATATCACTCAACCCAGGTGTTTCAGCAACGCTAGCATCACAGACTGCCAAAGTAAGTATATGGCCCAGGACTCGGGAGTGTAAGTAGCACTCATAAAACAGAAGAGCAAGTATACCTACATAAACTATAGAACAAAACCCCTTTTTGAGTGGCTCATATATCAAAAACGGAACGTCCTACGTAAAACATAATGGAATTTTTTGTAATCTCCTTGTATTTACACCTCCCGGGGTGGAAGGAGCTCGATCTAGAGAATAAATGTACAAATTTTATTAGATTTTCGTAATAATTTTAACGGTTCTATTTATCTTCCCAAACACATATCATAATTCGCCTGTATTCCCTACTGAAGAGCTATCAATTACCTGATCAAATTCAGAGATTAGATATTATCATTCTAATAGAATTAGATGGGTAGGTACACAAATAGTCAGTACACTTACAAGAGCATGCATTCCGCGCGTGTATGGGTTTATCTGCTACAATTGTCATCCACAATTTGTGTCCACACGCATTTGCAAGTGAAATCACTTGTCATGTCATGTCATATAATCCCAGACCATTACGCGGGCTGCCGTGCTGCCAGCGTGCAGCGTTTATCTCCAGTGCGCTCGTTAGAAAGGGCAAGGTCGGGCTTCGCGTGTCCGATACACTTTATGGCGAATTGTGTCTGTGGCCGCCCTTTGTCGTGGCCTCCCGTCACAGTGCCACCCTGTGCGCCTCCGACCTCCCTGGCTTTCTCAACTAATAAAATGTTTATAGGTAACCCAAATTACTAGTCTTACCGTTTTTCTTGCGTGTGATCATTTTAAAAACCTGGCGAGGATAGGAAGTAAAAAGAGTTTGAAACGTTTCAAACTCTACACCATACAAATTCTACCGCGTACCTACTTCAGTAGGTACGCGGTAGAATTGGTATGGAATTTTAGTGAGTTATAAGATAATGGTCACGCGTCGAATCGTGAGATTAACACTCCTTTATTAGGCATTCAAATCACTTAAGCGACTAGTCATTTTATTCAAATTGAGACGATTGCGGTTAGTTTGGGCACGTTTTCACAAGACGTCCAAAAATACAAAGATGAACATTATTTTTGTCTCAATGCTACATTAGGGGTCTAGGAAGTCCATAATTATCTATACTGTAAATACATAAAGTGAAACCCACGCTTAACTAGCTTTATTTATAGATGTTAAAAACATTTTAACCTAACCACTAATCACCGAGATTTTATGTTCGCCATTCTCTGTAATCAATTGAATAATTAGGACGGACTTGTATCTTGTAAGTTACAATTCCAGTGTTATTGCTCCTTAGGTCCTTGATTCTCGGAAATGGTGGCTCTGACCGTGAAACCCCATGACGTCAAGAATTGTTAAGGTTGCTCCACACGACAAAGTGTGTTGGCGTGAGAACTACAAAGATAATACGACTTCCATTTATAAGTTTATATTAAGAACTCTGTTATAAAAGGCTGATTTTGGTGTTTTTGTTCCGGAGTCTACCTGCGTCAGAGCAACTTTTACAATTCATTCTGATTACATCTGCTAAATGATTAGTTGAAAATGACGTACCTACTCACACTTCTAATGTAACTGAGAATGAATAACAAATTATTGTGCAAAATATGCTCGTACAAAAACAATGGTAACTTTTTATAACAGCACTAAGCTACTTCTGCTTACAAAAGCTAGTATTTTTAGACAAATTAAGTACAAGTTTTAAGGTTTAACCGGTTGAATGCCAATTACAGAAACAATCAAAAAGCCAGTGTGACTCGCGTGGAACCACGTTCCGGCGAAGGGTTAAGTTAGAGGTTAACGTAGGTAATCCAAGCCTTCTTAAAATACAGGTAAACCTATAACTTACTAAATTTTAGTAAACATTTTCTCATTAATACATTATTTTAGTTACATATGTATCTTGGTACCTATTCTGCTCGTGCCGTTGCCCTAACACGTACGTAAGAAAAACCGCAGAGCCGTAGTTATCATACCTGTATTTGTTGTCGATATAACGCCTGGTCGTGCAAACTTTCCTATAATAAACTCGAAACTCGTTGGCTGCGGTTTTTAATCTTATGATTTACAAGCTTACTAAGACAATGATAAAAAACCATTGACGTAGGTACATAACAGGTATGTAGATCATCATCTGCCTAGCCTTTTCCCAACCATGTTGGGGTCGGCTTCCAGTCTAACTGGATGCAGCTGAATACCAGTATTTTACATGGAGCGACTGCCTTCCTGACCTCCACAACCCAGTTACTGGGTAATTCGATACACCTAGGTAAGACTGGTTGTCAGAGTTTCGGGCTACCTGTAACGACTGAATCAACAAAGAACCACGAATGACAGCCGGAACCAACGGCTTAACGTGCTTTCCGAGGCACGGAGGGGTCTCAGTATGTAAAGATGGTCACCCATCCACAGTCCAACCGCGGCAAGCGTAGCTTAACCCGATCGATCGACCTTTGCGGCTATTATTATTTAGCCACGATGTTTGGATAAAAAATACCTGGAGCTACCCTAGTGAGTGGACGTTTTTGCGAAGATGAAAATATGATCGGTGAAGAAGCGGGGAGGACGAATATGGTCGAAAAGGTCTGCAAAGCATTTCCCATTCTGCTGTACCTGTATTTAAAAACAATAGCTAGGTAATAAATTTATTGCACAGTCTGTAAACAGTTCTATCCAATTAATATAGAAAAGAGAAAGCCTGAAAGGACCACGTCACCAGATCTACCAGATTGTCAGACTTTTACAAGATATCTCTGCATCAAAAACAACTACTTAAAGTACGTACTTACATACATACTTAGTTACTTCCATACGCGCAGGCATGATTCAACCGTTAAGCGAATAATTGTTCTCGCTCTGGTTACGTTGGTCGGTAAGAGATGAAGCTGACAGAACGCCGTGACCTACATCTCCAAAGTGTGACGTAACCCATGGGACCTTTAACCCTTGACAAATCATATTTCCAGACTATTTTTCACCTAATCTAGGTCTATGGCAGAATGTCGCGGATTCGTTATCTGACGGCAAATGTGTATTAGGCCAAGTTCAGGTACTTACTTGCCTGCTGGATTGCTGAATAGGTAGTTCCGTCTAACTAGGTATAACAGACGCCAGCACATCAAGCTACCCGAAACACTGTCAAAATTTCCCAATCAGCTTGGCTTTAGCGATAAAGTTGAAAATCTATTAATACAGATTGTAGTAGCTTGATGTGCTGGCGTCTATACATCATTATCATACTTTTGCCCCTATTCCAATATCTTTTTGGGATTGGCGCAGCTTGTCTTCTTCATTCATACTTGTCTATTAGTCGTCATCTTAGTAGTCAGTAGGTAGTCATCCACTTTTTAGCCATATCTTTCAGTCCATCCATCTTTTCTATGGTCTTCTCTTATCTTAGAGTCATTCTCAAAACCTTCCTCACAATAGTTAAATGTAATTCAAAGAATCATCAGTGCCATACAATGACAATAAAACCATACAAACGTGGCAATGCTGCCAATCTTTTGCGTACTTGCAGCCTGTTGACAGCGATGCGGATGAATTTTTTGATGTTCTATGATTCTTCTCCTTCTTTTTTTAAATACATGTACAATTGTACATATTATTTTAATGGCGCAAGGGTGTCTACACACGTTGCATCCCACACCAAAAGCCTACCTACCTTCCAAGGCATTATGGTCATTTCGTCTGGTCTCTTCCCATCGTCGCGTGCCAAGCCATTGGGTTTTAAAACAGCTGGCACCCCGGTGGTGACAAGAGCCCGACAGATGATGTCATTGATGCTGGCGTGCCGTGCTATCCGGCCTGCGCTTTTAGTGCAGGATAAGCCATGTGGAGCAGTGGTGGCCAAGTGGTAACGGCCGCGACTTACGAGTTGTAGGTCGTAGGTTCGAACCCAGACAGGGGCTTTACTTTGTGTAAATTATTTCATCACCACTGCTCACAAAACGGTGAAGGAAAACATCGTGAGGAAACCGGCATGTCCTAGAACCAAAAATTCGAAGACATGTGACATCTACCAACCCGCACTGGGCCCGCGTGGTGGATTACGGCTCACTCCCTCTCACTGAGAGGAGGCCTGTGTCCCAGCAGTGGGAACATTATAGGCTGATGATGATGAAGCCATGGTGTCCGAGGCAGTCGACACCTTCACCGCATTGACAGCGATGCGGAGCTACACAAGGAATGCCCAGACGCAGACAAGTAGCGAACCGGAAGGTGGTGTCACTCAGCAAAGTGCCTATGTTGGGTGACGGTAGCGACTGAAGCCAGAGGCCCGACTCCAACTCACCCACAGCCAGTAGCGGGCACGCTCAGCAGTATTGGTGGACGAGTGGGTGGACGTATGATCAAAGTGTTCAATTTTTTATTGTAATTCTAATTAGATTGAACAAAAATATAATTTCGATTATTTCCTCTAACTGCAGGGCTAACATAAAATCGTGCGGATACATAAAATGCGCTTCTCAGTAGAACTAACAAAAAGAAAACTCTATACTAATAATAATACTAATAATAAAGCTGTAATAATATAATAATATACTAATAATAAAGCTGAAGAGTTTGTTTGTTTGAACGCGTTAATCTTGGGAACTACCAATTGGATATGAAAAATTCTTTTTGCATTCGATAGCCCAATTTTTGAGGAAGGCTATAGGCTTCTTAACATCACGTTAGGACCCCTATACGCCGAATAAAAACAAAAAAAATCTAAAAGAACGGTAAACGAAAACGAAGTAGTAGGGCGAAGTGACAAAGAAGCGCGACCTGCAAAAAAATTTGTAGGTAAGTCTACCTTTCGACTTCATCATGTGTCCCAGGGCTACAGTGCTTGTCAATACAAATCCTACGACTCCAAACACTGCGGGGCCGTCTTGTTTAGTTGGGGAGTTCCTACGGTCACCTTCTGGTTCTATTATCAGACTCTGGGCACCAGAACTCATATTATACTTGTTATGTTATACTTGTCTTTTAGTTAAGGAATTCCTATGATTAGGTTCCGGCTCAGTCATTAGACGCTGGAGACAACATAAATATAGGCTTATGAAAGAAACATCAAACAATGGATCATTCCGATCATTATTTTAGTATTTGAATAAAACATAGGTTGCATAAATCTAATTCTTCGATTGTTAAGGCTCCTTCAAACAGGCGCGACACGACACGCGACACAAAGGCACCGCAAGTAGTGCAACAAGCGGTGCCTTTGTGTCGCGCGCGATTATATCGCGTGTCGCACCTGTTTGTAGGAGCCTTTATTCTATTTTCTATAGGTACATGATGTTGCTATGCCTATCGCAGAAAATAACCGCAAACCGCAGAGCCGGCGTTTGGCCCCCGTATGCCGCAGCCTCTACAGAAATTACTATCTCGTCTTGAATGTTGACATATTATACATTCTTGTTAGAAAATTAATGAAAAAATTGGTCCAAGAGTGATAATAAACCTGGCAGTCTGCTTGCCGCCCAACTGATAATGCAATGTGTAGAAATTGCTTTATTACGTTAGCAGCTATGTTACCACACCGAATTATTGCAACAACTTCCCTTGCATGCTTATACAGTCGGGTTTCCTTAATGTTTCATGCCAACATATTGGCAAATAAATATTAAAATATTCTTTGTGGTTCCTTCAGTGCAATGAATACGCGATGCTGCAAAGGTCTTTGTGACTCTGTTGCATTCGAGTGTCCCAACTACGCAATGCAATCACTCACAAAATCAGGTTTCTTACATCATTCTGTCGGCTGATGGATCATCAGCCGACACAGAATGATGCCGACATGTAGTGGAATCGTCTGGCAGCCATATGAAATTTTAGAGAAAATCTTGTTATGAAAATGGGACGTCTGACAGCGAAAGTGACTTATGCTTATGCAGCAAGCGTAGTGCGGTGTGCGGTGTGGCCACTGTCCGGCGTCCGTTTGTAGGACGCTATCGCGCCAGTCTGTTTGACTGTTTTTATTGGTGAGTGTTAGAGTCGCCGGCCACCTCTCCGGAGTCCGGAGTGCCGCGCGGAGGGTCTCCGGTGCGCACTCTCTCAGTGTCGCTGCTGCTACGACGCGCGTTGTCTCGCTCGCGGCCGCTGCGTCGCCGCCGATCGATCCGATCCGATAGTCGCGATTTCACGTGCGCTTGAGCAACTCGTTCCGGTTTTATCCAAAACCCTTCACCTGCATAAATAAAAAAAATATACCAGTGTTTTTACGCAACGAGTGCACCATATCGCTATTAATACCTAGTGGTTAAAATTGTGTCCGCCTTGAAGAAGTGCGAAAGGCTGTGTTTGCACAAACGAGCGAAAGCGGTCAAGCGTGTGTCAACCGAGCGCGGAATTTGGCTGTGTAGGTGTTTTTCCCTGTGCTGTGTTGTAATGAAAATAAGTGTTAAAATGTCGAAATCTGGTTTATAAGGAGCTTGGTGAACGTGCTCATGCGCCTGTAAAAAACGGGTACACGTGCTTATGTAAGGAGACCTGACGCATAGAACAAGTAAGTAATACCTAGACCTACATTACCGACAAATCAATCAACACATAATGACTTAAGTAATACATATTTATTACCTATCTGCTAGACTACATAACTTTAATGTTGAACGAGCACACCTGTGTGAGCCTGTAACACTTTGTTTGCATATTTAACTTACTTTTTAGTTTATTTACAATAGCAATACAATACAATACAATACCTGTTCATTATAGTTCACGATGGCTTACTACTTAGTTACTTCTTTTATATTTCTCGACACTGCACTCGGGTCTACTTTTCCATTTTATAGCCAAAAATAACTACTAATTAATAATTGTATGTATTTAGAACATTAAGAATCGATACTTTCAATTAATTAAATTCAAAGCCCTCTTTTCAACCGAATCTGCCATCAAAAGACAGAACTAAACTTTCGAAACTGAGTTTCAAAAGCCTTAATAAACACTTGACGCCGCATACCATCACGCTAGCTGGGCTGAGAGTGAGCAAATTGCTCAATTTCGAATATGACATAAGATACAACACGGGCAACATGGTTACAACGAAGCGAACACACTTAAAAAAAAATTATGAATGAATATGGAATGTAGTGTTGAGCAGGTTAAGTGATTATACAAAGAGGCCATGATTGGGCCGAGTATAGGACCCTGTGGCAGCCCAGATTCAACAAACGAAAAAGAAAAATTACACAGTTGCTTTTTGTATTTCTAACACTTTTAAATAGTACTATTAGTATTAGTTATTATTTATTTGTGCTTTAGCATGATGAATATGACAACAGTACCTATCTAAGTCTCATATTTAGTTTTTCAGAATTATTTTTGTAGTGAATGAGTCAAAATGTAAAAAGTGATTTCAACGTTGAATTAAAATACAAGTGTGGTGGTTTTTCCACTTGGTAAAAAAAACCAAAGGTCGTATTTCTACAAAGACTCTCAACAGGATTGACATAAGCTGTTCGGTAGATTTTTTACTTTTCCATTATTGTTATTACTAACTAGCTTCCGCCCGCAACTTTGTTTTCGTGGAAGTCATATGACGTCACAATATACTTAAATAACAGCCATATTCTTATAAAGCTTCACTGCGTACTACGTTTGTAGTTTTGGTCATAATATACTGAGAGTCAGGACTGGTAACGCGGGAGCAAGCGTTGTACAGTTATCTGTGTGAGAAGTAGCTCGTCCTGAAGTCGACACCCGCAGCCTTCAATTTCCCATAGCTTACGAAGTTTTTTGTTTTTAGTGAATTAATGAACGCCTGCATATACCTACTACCTAATAGCACAACACTGATACACTGACTGATGCACTCTTACAGATTATTCCTGACGAACGGCTATTACTAAAATAATATTCTATTAGACCGTAAACACACGGGATTTCTCATTAACATTCAACTAACAATAGACAATTTTATTATAACCATAGATACACTGACAGAACAGAATAGACAACAACGGACAGAATATGCATAAACTTGATGTTTTCTAAGAACTATAAATAACGTAGGTATAACAAAAATAAATTAAATAATAATAATACAAAATGTGTGTGAATTTGTGTATGTAAATGTGTGTGTGCATGTGTAATGTAAAATGTAGAAAAAAGGATCACACAAACAATAGTTGGAAGTGGTACTTACAACCACAAGTTTGTAAAGCAGTCGTCAAATTTTAAGAAATTTTCTAAAAACAATATTTTCGGCATTAGAATCGTTCTTAAGCCTCGTAGCTATTACTTTAAAACATATTCAATGTATGTATAGTTTTGACTTTATTATATAGATATAGTTCCATTTTCTCTAGTCTCTCAGCTTCTTTTCATTCTTCGATGGTGTGTCGATGATTCCATATTATTCATTGAAGCAGTAAATAAACTACCATAGCATTCGCACGTTATTAATTGCTAAGACTTACAATAATAGATAACTTTGTTGAGTCAATTGTTTTTCTAAATCACAAATGAACTAAGTGCAAGAATTTTATCCTACAGCGTTACTAGGTAAATTATATTGCAATAAATATTATCTTTTACCTTCATTGAACGCGGAAATAATGTCAATTTATTAGAATAATCGAACTGTTGTGTAAAATGTCAGTATTCTAGATACAGTTTTGTAACACATATCGAATCAAAATTGTTGCATTATGTAAATGTTTGACCTTTACATGTATATTTTCATTAATTTATACGTCTTCTACGTTAAAGATTCCCGAATTTAAAATCATTCATAACATTGTTTTTCTACTTTACCTCCTGTAATCAGTCTATGCGCACATAGGTACATAATAACTAACCTAATGAAAATAAGTAGGTATATACATTGGTATATATGTATATACCTAATTATGATTACGAAAATCATGACCATCAACACTTTTTAAAACGATGAAACTAAAAATGAAATTATGAAAACATTTGGAAAATTAATAGCTGTTTCCGGTTGTTGCAAACAGATTTTATTTCTTTGGTTTTAATTTCTTTATATTTGCCAAAAAAATAATAATGAAATAAACCTTTCGTAGTTAGTGATCTGTTCATGAAATCTTTTGGAACCATTCACATCGATCGCCTGCCCGCTACTCGCAAACAAGTTAGTTTTTCAATATAATGAGTCACTTGTAGGTTTTAATTTGACAGTTCATTGACAAGTTCTCTGACGTCTTTGCGGTTTTATTTATTGTTTTCTATTTTATAGTTAAACAGAGTTATTAAAACGATTATATACAATACTGCCGTACTTACAATAAGTGCAATAACTCGGATTTTGGGCTTTAAAAAGTTACATACATATCCGTAATCAGCAAAATTTATTGATTACGGATACATGTATGTAACTTTTTAAAGCCCAAAATCCGAGTTATTGCGAGTTCCGAGCAGAATATAACGCAACTACTTAACTAACTATTTACGCTAGGTACTGAAGTAAATGTCTAACTAACAACTATACAGGGTTATTGGAAAAACACCAACAACCTCTTAAGAGGTCATTGTACTCATCATTATGAACATCTTTGACTATGGGACCAAACCTGAAATCGCGAAAAAAAATCAGCTGATTTTTTTATGAGTAGGTACAATGACTTCTGAAGAGGTTGTTTGTGTTTTTCCAGTAACGCTGTAAATACAACAAAATCCTTTTGTATTTATTTGTAAATACATTTTAAATCTTTGAGGCTTTTTTTTTTTGCTTTTGAGTAAATACTAGCTCTTGCCCGAGCCTTCGTCTGCGTTTATTATGTATTTCATAATTTTTAATACAAATATCCAGGAAAATCTCCAGGTCCCAGGCTACCTATGTCACATTTCATAACTATGGGTTCAGTGGTTATGGCGTGAAAAGGAAACAGACAGAATTAGGTACTTTCGCATTAACAATATTACTAACTGCGCCCTGCGGTTTCACCCGCATAAGTTTTGATCCCGTGGGAATATCGAGATGAAAAGTAACCTATGTGTTAATCCAGGGTGTCAGCTATATCAAAATTGATCCAGCCGTTTGTGTGATTATGGATTCTTGTAAAGCAATTAGTTAAACATGATTGTTTTTGTACGTATCACTACCCAGTAGCTCTTTAATTTATCAGCTTTTAATAACGTATATAGATACAACAGCATACATTGATTGCTAGATAATAATTTATCATCACTTACATTATATGAGTAACTAGCTTGTGCCCGCGACTTCGTGCGCGTGATATTTCTGGGACGTCGCGTCGCATCGCCTACCCTCCAGCAATTCATTTTCGCTTAGAGTTCTTTCTAAGCTTTTTCCTTTTTGCTCGGCTCCTAAGGATCCTCGCGTGATATTAAATTTACTTACTCAAGAATTAGGCTATCAAATGCAAAAATATTTTTTCTAATCCGACAGTAGTTCCACAGATTAGAGCGTTAAAACTGACGATCCTTCAGGAATAAAAACAAAAGTTAAAGCGGATCAAATCGGAATGAGAAAGTTTATAGTGGATAAGACAGAAATTAAAACAGAAGACGAACAAGCAGGGGATCGAGGAGGGGGTTGTTAATATTAGTATTAATTAAATTATAATTATAGTATAGATATTATTCAATGAAACTAATATATACCTACGAAAACCATAACGAGAACTTTTAAAGAATAGTTTGCAATAGGTTTTCCTCTCTCGCTGGCAAAGTGCCGAGTTGTCTTGTTAGCATTTCTTTACAAATTAAAAACACTGCACATAATTTAGTAGAAGGACATTTACACCATTATGCACTTCTAACAAACTGTTGCTAGATATGCCACGTTGTTTATCTTCTAAGTAATCCTAATTTAATGTTCCAACTGCTGGGACTCAGGTCTCTGTGAATGAGGAACTGTTACCTCTGGGCCACCGCTGCCGCTGCTCTAAATGTAGTTGAATTTTCAGTACTTGCTTCTAGTTTTAACAGTTTGAAATGACCGTTAGTTCACATGCTTTGATTGTAGTCAAACAAGATTTTAATTGGTGGGTTTTTGAGCTTTTATTGATACTGCTATATTTTCCAATAGGTATGTGTTACTTTTAAATATTTACTCATCATCATTAAGTTCTTGATAGTTACTTGATCTATACTCGTCTTATAAATTTAATTGTTTTTTAAGAAGAAGAGAAATTTTAATAAGATATCAATTGAGATACGAAGTGTGTTACAAAATAAACAACGTTTGCCGATGTCTCAGGACCTTTTAAATTGAGAACAGTTTAATGAAATTACCTACACTATCTGAATTCGCTAGAAACTTTGTCCTTTTAAAAAAAAATCGATTGTGACCTTTTGCTTATTGAATATTTTACAGTTTTCCTCCAAGGAAAGGTAAGAATTGGAGGTGAATGGTTTATTCACATTGCCAATATCCTATTGTTTGCCTTTACCTTCCGCTAGCTACTTTCACGTCCTCGTGTGAATCCACAAAGTGGGTCACAACACTCACAACGCATTCACGATTCTGCAACAACAAGAGAAATATGATTTAAAATTGTATCTGTTCGTAGAAAGTTTATTACTGCATCGCATGCAACAGCAGAGAGTGATGCAATCGTTTGTACCGCAATAGTAAAAGCTGATAAGGTATGCCAGGATCCGAGGTTCCGGTCCTCCGTTGATGACACATTGTGTTATCTCGTCCCTTTTCGGGCCAAAGTGAATGAGAGGTGCAGGTCAAGAGTGCATCGTTTCCAACCTTGATTTTTACGAAATTGAGAGATGTATTTACAAGCGTGATTATTATAGATGGAAGCGCGTCGGATATACTTATTTAGTTTATAGTGCACTTTGTGATGATTATTTCTCATCGTTAAATTACGCCTTGCGCCTCGGAAAATTAATCTTCTGGTTTGCAACATAATTGCACATTTTTACATTGCAATTGTACACACCTTCTTCTACATGAACTTTCAAAATAGTTTTAATGAAGCTGGCCTAGATTCTCAAAGTTAGGTAGGTATAACGCGGATACAGTATGCTAATCGCTGACGATGCAAAATCATTATTATAGTGTACTTGACATACTTACATTTGTGGTCTAATTTCTAGTCAATAATAAATCTAAGTAGGCACGTGTTACAACTTTCTCTATTTTTTTCAATTAGGTGATGTAAGCAGGTAGTACCTGCCTACTTTCACAGATTATACAGATCAAAATACATACATTATGGTATCTTATAAATAAAGTCTAGTCTATTGTATACTATTATTTATCTGTGATTTATTGGTGAAGTTTCGTTTGTAGGGTAGAAGACGTTAAACCTAGTTAGCGCCTTCAGTAGCGTCCCATCAGTTCCCGTAAAGTGCCAACAGGACACACAAAGGACGTTTATTAAGTGTCTCACCGTTTGTGAAAAAGCACATTTACATTCCAGGGCGGAGTCATAAATATATATATCCAAGTAGCACACTGGCTGATTTAGTGTCGAACTATAAACCTTCATAAGTTTAAAAGTGTTATTAAAGATGTTTAAAGGTTTTGGTGGCTTCTTCATGCTGATATGTTGCATTTAAAGAAGTTACTTATTCAATAATCTGTAAAAGGCACTCCAAAAATATGTAATTACACTACAGGCTGTTTACGAGTTCATAATAAATGTTTTATTATGTTTACTGCTGAAAAGCGGCGTAACGAAATACTTCTATAATGTTTTTTGCTGTTGAATGGTCTAAAACGAATCTTTACTAACACCAGCTGGTTAAGAGTACGAATGAAATATATTTAAACGTTTATAGCTGTGAATTGACCTTGAAGGCATCTTTTATGACGCTTTTGTGCTGCATTGTGGTGTAATTTAATACCACTGTAAGGTTGTCTGGTTAAGAGTGTAAAGGAAGCACTTATAACAGCCTAATGCTGCTTAAATTACGCGTAAGTATAAAATAATAACTCTCAAAGCTGAATAAGTGTACGAAATGATATATTTAAACAGCTTTCTTTAAGAAGCTGTTATATACCCTTTTTCAAGTGTTTTGTAATTCTCAAAGAGTTAGAATGTAATTGGTACATACTATTAAACAGTTTTTGACATCTATATACACCATATTAGAGCTCGTTGCTCTTGTTAAGTTCATTTAACAGCTTCTTACTGTCTGTTGATATATAATTCTTTCAGTTGCTAATTTTTAACTTATTACTTCTAATTCGTTTGATAAATATTAATAATGGATAAGACCTGGTCCAAAAGAAAACGAAATGGCGCAATTAAAAGAAAGTTAGCACGAGAATATCAACAATTTCAGGAACGTAATAGTGATGTCAACGAATCTGGCCAAGCGTTATCCGTACATAATGACGAGGGTTCCGTACATGTAAATCCTGACATTCCAAGTACTTCTCGTTCATTAAATACAGAAATAGAGTCTTTTGCATTAAACGAATCTATGTCTAGTAGTACAGAAGAAGAAAAAGAGGAAGAATTGAACAGGTTTGAAAAAAATATATATTTAAAAGAACAAATAAGAAAGTGGGCGTTCGAAAACAATATAACTCAAGTCGCTTTTATTACATTACTTTATTACATTACATCATTTGCTTGCTTATATGTGAAAATTGAGGATCTCTTCACTTGACATCGCATTGTGGGCCAGTCGCGACCTGGCTTAGCATTTCCATCACGATAAAGCTTAAAATCTGAGCTTTTTACAGGATATTTTAAAATCCCTTTGGTTTCCCATTGGCTGGGAACACAATACATAATTTTTCTTCACCGTCCTCGAAAGTTTTAACAATTTTAAATGGCATCGCGTTTGAGTACTGAAAATTAATAGGAAATAAGTATTGTATTATTTTAATTTTAGGTAGACACCTTAAATGTGCGCCCACGTGGCACAGAAGTGCGGTGCACAGTGGTCCTGTAGAAAATTTGTGGTCACTCGAAATACTAATCTGATATTTTTTATAGTTTTTTATATAAAAATATAATGTCTGTATTCCGAGTGCCCACATATTTTCGAGACCACTGTGCGGCGGTAAAACGACAGAGGGCGGTGTGTGGCGGGGTCGAGTCGACTGATGAGCAGGGCGGCACGGCAGGCGCGCATACGCACACTACACGCGCCTACCCCCCGCTCCTCAGTCGATACCGCCACGGGCGAGGAGTCACACAATAAAAATAATTAATTTCAATCCACTTCAATAGGTACCTATAAAATGCTCAGCTAAATGTTTCTAAACTTTGAAATGAGCTTCATAATTTTTGTGAAAATTACGCAAATACATTATATTTCAAAATTATGGTAATTTTCTTTTGTTGTACTATTATAGATTATAATTCTCAAAAATATTCTCAGATTAAATTAGAAATCTTTGGAAAACCGGCAATGTGCGAGTGAGACAGAAGAGCAAGTGAAAGGGGTAAGCTACTCGCTTACATTTATCAACGATATTTAGATCGTGATCTGGATCACGATCCAAATATGTATGGTGAAATCCTCGATAACGCTATACTACACTCTCGATATATATCGTGATCCTCCAAATATCACGACAAATACTGAGCGTGTAGCATACCCCAAAGAGCGCTGTAAGGAGGCAGATATTATTGTTAAACACGACACCGACTGGCACGAATTTCAAAAGAACTTACCTAGTTAGTACATACTTATTTTTCTAATCGACTTTACAAGAAAATAATAAAGAGCTGCTTTTAAGACTATAAGATAAATTTGGTTTTGATTGGAAAGTACTATTTTTGTTTTTACTAGAGGAACCCCAATTTGCTGCAAAAAGTATTTGTTGGAATACAATATAACTCTTAAGTCAGGAGAACTGCATTTCCCGAACCCATATAAAAACTAAAAGTGTAAATGAATGTCTCTTATACAGAACATGAGCAGTCTATGGCTGATTAATGGTATTCTGTTCAGCAAATAGTGTCACAAGATAATATTTTAACGATTTAACCTGAGAAACTTATGGACGCCATAACTAACCTAAAAAAATAGCTTTACTATTTTATAAAATCAGTTTTAACTGTAAGAGTACACCATAATTTAAGCTTTTAACTTGATAGGCAATTTAAAGAACACATTTTATCTATGAATCTCACTTTGTCTTCCATTTTAATAAATTAGAAATTCATGCACCCGTGATTTATCCACATATTTCTTAGGTTTAAATCTAATTATTTGAAGGGCGCATGAAAATTTTGTTGTTAATTGGTATAGACATCACGATAAAGTTGCACTCGCATCCTAAACGCAATTATAATGACTTGGATCATTACTTACCTAGTCCCAACAAAAAAATATTTCAATATTAAATATGGTGGAGCTGGCAAACTTTGCAATCATACAATATAAATAACACTTTAAACAAATTTCAAAATAAACGTTAAAAAAGATTGAATAGGGAGTAGCAAAAGGTTAGAAGCTCTACAAGAGCTGGATAGGAAACTCTTGTACAGAATTTAACTTTTTACGATGCTTTATGACAGCTCTAATAAAGCCTTTGATAAGCCTAACTGCAGCTTCTCTCCAGCCATTATAATACCAAAAGCTGTATAATTTGGGGCCCTTTTTTGCTGAATAAGCGCTTAAGCAGCTTTAATTCAGCCAAATTGGTATACCGTAATACAGACTAGAGATTCAATGGCAGCATTTATTAAGCACTTAAGCAGCAATTGTGTGTTACTATCACTTTGCGGGACACTTAACGCCCCTCGACGTAATAACAATAAAACTTCTATTGTGTCTCGTTCAGTGTCCTTCAATGTGATATGAAACTCCACCTGCAGTGGTAGATATTCACCTCCATTCGACAGGTTGTCGTATCGAAAATGACACATTTTCAATTACTGATTTGTCTTGTCTCTTGCCTCCTATAACTTGACAGCTCTTTGTTATCGGAAGAATGGCGCTCGTGTATTTGATTTAAACTGACAACATTTTCGCGTTTTGGATTTATGAACTTGATAACATTGATTGATGTTTGATTTGGCACGGAAGATTCTGAAAGTTAATGGATAACTGAACAGGTTTATACATTTTCGTACATGACATTTGTGTGTGTAAATTTTCAGCCGATAATTTATCACTGTCAGTAATAATTGATATCATTACAAGTCTCAATACTCAAACAAATGAATAGTTAATTTTAATAAATGAATAGTTAGTTCTACAATATTATAGTTTTATCCCTATATTGGTTCATGTGATTGATAGTAAGTAGGTAAATGGTATACCTAATTATAACAATCATAAATGACAATTAACGATCTGAGTGTAGGTATAACTATGTTCACATACCTACGTATGGATATCCATACGAGTTTGTATTCTCGTATACTAAGTATAAATGCGAAAGTAACTCTGTCTGTGTTTTCCCTTTTCACGCCTAAACTCTGAACCGATCGTTATGAAATTTTACGGGTAGGTAGCCCGGAACCTAGAGAAGGACATAGGCTACTTCCAATC
This sequence comes from Luperina testacea, assembly GCA_927399505.1. NCBI lineage: Eukaryota > Metazoa > Arthropoda > Insecta > Lepidoptera > Noctuidae > Luperina > Luperina testacea. The sequence goes on from OV656758.1 coordinate 13,958,633, forward strand.
CTGGATGTTTGTATAAAAAAACGAGGAAATACAAAATACCTAAATGCACGCGAAGGCTAGTAGGACATTTTTTATTTACTTTATTACTACCTTTATTTATTTAACTATTTATTTTACCATTTCTGTGCACACATATATAAACAGACAAGAGAAAAAACAGAACAGAAAAATATCACTGTCAGTAATAATTGATATCATTACAAGTCTCAATACTCAAACAAATGAATAGTTAATTTTAATAAATGAATAGTTAGTTCTACAATATTATAGTTTTATCCCTATATTGGTTCATGTGATTGATAGTAAGTAGGTAAATGGTATACCTAATTATAACAATCATAAATGACAATTAACGATCTGAGTGTAGGTATAACTATGTTCACATACCTACGTATGGATATCCATACGAGTTTGTATTCTCGTATACTAAGTATAAATGCGAAAGTAACTCTGTCTGTGTTTTCCCTTTTCACGCCTAAACTCTGAACCGATCGTTATGAAATTTTACGGGTAGGTAGCCCGGAACCTAGAGAAGGACATAGGCTACTTCCAATCCTGGATGTTTGTATAAAAAAACGAGGAAATACAAAATACCTAAATGCACGCGAAGGCTAGTAGGACATTTTTTATTTACTTTATTACTACCTTTATTTATTTAACTATTTATTTTACCATTTCTGTGCACACATATATAAACAGACAAGAGAAAAAACAGAACAGAAAAATAGGTTACAAAGGTGATGCTTTTTTCATAAGAAATCTCTTCCAGCATACCTGCGATAGGACAATAAATAGAGAGATGTAGACAGCGTGTGAAAGAGTAAAGCGGACAAAAAAAAATAATACATAAAATTTTAAAACAATTAACTTAAAAAACTAAACAAATATTATGAGAAATACTACCTATATGAAATATACTCGTACATATATTTATTTAAAAGAAATGTCGAAGCGTGTGCATTCTCAACGACCTACATGTATATGAGTAACAAAAACGTGTTGTTTACGTAAGTGGTCGCGCCTCATTGACGGACAGACGGAGAAACCGAGAAGCCAAAGTTTGCTGAAGCGAAGGTCGCAGCACTCTTTATTTGAAAATCACACTGCACGTCTATTAGCCTGTTCGTCTGTTCGTCATATCGTACGATGCCAACGATTACTTCATTACTGCTAAACGACGCACAATGGTGCAATCAAGGGCAATCAGCAGCGTCGTCACGAAATGATTGGTCGCCGGACCTCCGTTATGAATGAATGTGTTTCATATTTACCGACTGGTAAAATGGCGTGTGTTGACTAGGAAAATACAGATAGGTACAGGAATATACGTACTTTTCTACGAGTGTAGGGTGTGTGTAGGGCCCCTCCCTACATGCATCGCTGTGTCGCTGTAGTGTAAATCCTAGATTTGCACTACAGCTATGTGCTGTTATTACTGAAACTGTAACTCTTCTATGAATAGAAAACAATGCTTCCCGAGCAACTTGCAAACTGTCAGCTGGGAAATCGATGATTATAGTACAAGGGAACGGACATGAAACTAATAATAGCTTGTTGCATGGAATTGGGATTCTGGTCGCCTTCCCGGAGGAACGAGTGACATTGTGTTTCAAACATTTTAAGCACAGGCGATGTTGCGCAACACTATCAGGGGTGGAAATAATTGCATTTGGTAGATAAGGTTAGTATATTTAATAAAAAACTACAACAATTCTTACTGATCGTTAAATCCTCCCCATCTCCCTCATTTTCATTATTATTGCTACGTCGTAGCACCGTAGCAAACGTTCGCAACATTTTTGAGAAGTTTTTTTTTTATCTAAGTAAGAGCTGATTTCTCAATAGTCGGATAATTTTAATCTGAAGAATAAATATGACTTTGATATATTTTCCATACAAAAGCTGTCAAACCGCCATTATGTATTCTTCCGATTAAAATTATCTGGCTATTGAAAAATGCCCGCACTGGGCCCGCGTGGTGGATTACGGCCCACTCCCTCTCACTGAGAGGAGGCCTGTGTCCCAGCAGTGGGAACATTATAGGCTGATGATGATGATGATGATGATTGAAAAATGAGCCCTAAGTCACCTTTATTTCAAAACGACAAATTAAGTATTGCTTTATGTCTGAAAAGAGAATACTTTAGCGTGAAATCCTATTAGAGTAAAAAATATTTTAAATACTTAGTAGGCAATCAAAACGCCTGCATATTAGGTCTACCTACTTAAAAGGGACGCATATTTAAATTTTACGTAGGTTTACCGCAAACCCTACTCAGCTTAGAATTGAATTACCTGGACAAAGGAGAATTATACCTACCTACGCGAGCGACAAATAATCATCACACGTTATATACCCTTTCGTGTGTAAAAAATATAATAAGTATTAGGCACTCTACAGGTCATCTACCTGGATACATATATCCGTTCTGCTCTTAAGTAGAATTTAATATGATCAAAAAGATAGTACCTAACTATTTTTTAATGATCTATAAGTACTTATAATAAAGCTGAAGAGTTTGTTTGTTGGAACGCCCTAATCTCTGGAACTAACAGTCGTATATGATTTTTTTTTTTTTTTTTGCATTTAATAGCCCAATTTTTGAGGAAGGCTATTTGTCTTCACGCTAGGAATCGCGGAGCCGAGCAAAAAGAAATCATAAAGCACGCGAAAATAGCGCGGGCAGACGATGGGATGCGACGGGGTGGGTCGGGGCAACAAGGAATTTTACGCGGACGAAGTCGCGGGCAGAAGCTAGTACATTTATTATACACACAAAATATGAAAACGGTTATTGATACAGCTATTCACAATATGTATAAGAACCTACAATAATGTTAAATAAAATTTTGAGACAATAAGCCACTGAACAATGTTCATTGACCTATTTAAGGGCAAAATTAATCGCTCTCATTTCCCTATACTTAAAGGCTCCTTCAAACAGGCGCGACACGCGATAAAATCGCGCGCGACACAAGGGCACCGCAAGCCGCGCAACAAGCGGTGCCTTTGTGTCTCGCGCGAATCGCGTCGCGCGTCGCGGCTGTTTGCAGGAGCCTTAAATGGGAAAGAGCTATTGACACGAGTGCCAGGTGGCGGTTATTCACCTTTCGTCATTAACATTTTATTACGTCTCTTAAAGAACAAGTCCCTTTAGGACTACAGAGTAAAATAATGGCTAATTAAAGCGAGGTAATTCCAGAACGTTACTCTATTTTGAATTTCAATTTTAAATTGTCATAACATAATCCGCCTATAATATTCCCACTGCTGGGGCACAGGCTTCCTCTCGGTGGAGAGAGTGGGCCGTAATGCACCAAGCGAAACTATTGTGGGTTGGTAGATGTCACATTTCTTCGATTTTTTTATTCTAGGATATGCCGATTTCCTCACGATGTTTTCCATCACTGTTTTGAGAGCAGTGGTGATTGCACAAAGAAAAGCGCCTAATGGCCTAATGGATTCGAACCTACGGTCTACAACTCGCAAGTCGCGATCGTTACCACTGGGCCAGCACTGGCTTTCTTATATAGGTACTTTAAACATATAAATATAGCTTTATTCCTCATGTTCATGATTGCACCTACCACTGTTTTTCTCTGCATCACCCAAAGGTTGACTGGTAGAAAATGCCTATGGCATTAAGTCCGCCTCTATACATTTATTTATGTGCTTGAATAAATGAATTGACATAACACATAATAATAATTCTTATTCATACTCGTATCGATGCCAACCTTTTTCGGTAGTTAATCCGTCCATTGAAACACTCTATGAAACTGTCAAAAGCTCTTTTTTTGGCCCTCATACATAACAATGCCAGTCCCATCATGACGCATACACAGGATAAAACTACTACTTCAGAGTTGTCAACAAACTTGTAAGTTTTAATAGCTTCATTCAATGGTCAAAAGTTCTTCTTGTATTTTGTTATGGTTGTACCTACTATGAAGATAATTCTATCTATCTATCTTAGGGCTGATTTTTCAATAGTCAAATTAATATAAATCTGAAGAATAAACATGACAGTTTGACATAATTTGCCAAAACCTGTAAAACCGCAATATTTATTCTTGATATAAAAATTATCTGACTATTGAAAAATCAGGCCTTAATTTCAAAATAGAATATGAACCGAGAGGCAGCCGTCTATCCATTGGAGCGGACAAGTGCAAAGCTAGGAAAATATTACCCAATAGAATTCCCCGAACATCACGTCAAGTGAACTCAGTAGAGTTGTATTGGTTAATTTTTGTACTCTCCCCTCCACTTCAATGGACAGCGGCCAAAGTAGTACAGTAAAAGAAGTTTTTAATCACACTAAAGGCGAAAGTTTGTGAGTGTGTGTGTGTGTGTGTTTATATGTTTGTTACTTCTTCACGCTCAAACGGCTGGACCAATTTTGATAAAATTTTGTATGGAAGTAGCTAGCACCCTAGATTAACATATAGGCTACTTTTTTATCCCGATATTCTCACGGGGTCGACACTTATGCGGGTGAAACCGCGGGGCAGAGCTAGTTATAATTATAACTTTATTTTCTAGTTTTTCTCACGTATTTCTTTTGGTTTATCCGACTAATTTCGGAGTATGTATTTCGAACTCTATCGATTATTATTAGCCTTGACCAAAACCTAGGAAAAATCATAAAAAAATTAGAGAGGTTACCTGATGACGATGAGTCACGTAGGTATAACTTTCCAATGGGCATCTACTCAGATGGGATTCAGATTCTGGAAACAGGTTTCGTTCAAGTCAATGAGCCGCTTGTTTTGTGACGTCGACGTCGTACGCGCGTCATGTGTGTAAACGTGGATGTAGGTAATCCGTAATAGGTACGTTGTATTTAATCCTTAGGAATCTGCGTTAAAATTAGGATCATGGTTCGGAATTTATTTTCTACAGAGAATTCAACAAAGGTTAAAAATCCAACAAAATGCTATTGGCGATTTTTGTCACTTGACATATTTATTTACTTTCGTCTCCTATTTAGTAGGTATGCCTATGTACTTAAATTTTTTCCATCACGATTATAAAAGTGCTCCAGATCGAATTTCGGCCATGGCATCCAATCTCAGCGGAGACCAGCCTTTGGCGCGGGAGATATTATAATGCACAAGTGTGGCGCACACACTGGTGCACACCCTCTTCCCTCACTCTCATTGTCTGATGGGACGGTAACCCGACACAACCGGAGAGAGATCAGCCGGTCGATTCTGTAAAAATCTCACCGTAATAACTTAGGTGAAGTGAGTTTGTTTTTGCTAGGACAGCTATTGCTATTGACAGCTCACTCCACGCTCACTTCACCTTAGTTTTCACGGTGAGATTTTTACAGAATAGCATCGCTGAGGGGCAATTCTCGTAATTTTAAGAATGTATACAGTCTGATGTCAGTCTCACCTCAGTCTCAATCTGTCAAAAATACCACTAATTTCCGTACATTTTTGACAGGTTTTCGATATTGATTGTCGCTGAGATGAGATTTTTTTTTTAAAGGTTGCCCCACACTTGGAATTACTCCTGTATCGTGGGTGCGTTTATAAACATTTAAATTCACATACACAAACAGCCAATACAAATATTTGTTCCTTGCGGGAATTGAACCCGCGACACGCAGCGCAGCAGTCGATCGCTCAGCCACTGCGTCAACCGTGTCGTCCGTCAGATTGCGACTAGATTTTGAACGTTTTTAATCAAGAGAATTGCCCTTCAGGCGTAGAACCAACGGCTTAACGCGCTTTCCGAGCCACGGGGGTATCACACCGCCAATTTCCAAACTCCGGACTGTTAGGTACTAAGAAATTCCCAAAGGAAAAACCCAATGCCAGTTTGCCCGCTCCAGGAATCGGACCCAAGTCCCCACCCACACTCAGCAATCGCGCTTGCGACCAGGAGACCAATGGGGCAGTTACTTAACTATTATATAAAACTATACCAAACACATATCATACTACTTTAATCCATCTCACAAAAACAACACGTAAATAGGGATGACGAATGATTTTGAAATCCTCTTCCGTAATGTACATACACATTTACTATTTACGAAAAAACCTATATTTCGGTTATAAACTAAAGTTGAACGAAGTTTAAAGACATTTTTCTAATATTTTTTCAATAGCGCGCGAAAACAGCTCGCAGTGTCATGGCGTCGGGTCTGATGTCACGCCTAGGTAAACACTAAACGTCAAATGTGTCAACCTGACACATTTTACGTTTAGTGTTTACCTTTGCTCTGACTGCGCGTGTTGACAAAACAAACATTGCATATTTCATCTGATAAAAATGAATTCCAAAGTGTATAAGTGGTGTGCAGTGCCTCAGTGTAAAAACACATCAATAACCACTCCCAACAAGGTGTTTATATATGTCCCAAACAAGCAAATAATAAGAGTTCAATGGTTAAAGCTCGCAAGGCGAAACCATGTTGTTATAGATTCGTGTTGTAGAGTCAAGTGGAGTGGATAAATTACACTTAAATTAATAAAAAATCGATCCAAATGCGTAATCGGTAGTAGTCAACAAAACGCAAGTGATGTTTACATAGGCGTGACGTCATGCGCTGTGATTGGCGTTTCAGTCAAAATGGCCGAATGCCGTATTTTCATTTTTTATTTTAGTGAAAATCCGATTAATCTCTAGTTTTTAAATAAAACTAAATCAGTGTTTTAAATCCTTTTAATATGTACTTTCCCCTAAAATCATTAAATCTTTGATTATTTGATACTGTCGCCACGCCTATTATACCTTATTATTGAAAAACATCGCAAAAAAAATCTGAGTCACATCACACGTCCATTTTCTCGCGGAAAAGTCTTTGTAGTAGTAGTTTTGTATGCGAACCTCGCCTCAGATCCTCAACGCACACGAAAACGTGACGAGACAGGACAAACATGTTCTGCCAAAAACATTAGCTGTAAATGTAATAAACCATATGGAAAAGATGTAAACACGTCATGACGATAAAAAAGATGTGGCGAAAATACATGAAGCGAATCATTTGTTTAGGAAACGTCTGTGCCGAAAAACACTTAAATTAAAACGCCTTACAAGTCTCATTTTATTGACCGCAGCTTTTGTTAAATTCACTACATAGTATAAAACAAAGTCGCTTTCTCTGTCCCTATGTCCCTATGTCCCATTGTATGCTTAAATCTTTGAAACTACGCAACGGATTTTGATGCGGTTTTTTTTAATAGATAGAGTGATTCAAGAGGAAGGTTTATATGTATAATAATAATAATGTTTCCGTGCGAAGCCGGGGCGGGTCGCTAGTAATTTTATAAAAGACATTCGTCTTTTTTCTTATTTTGGGTCGTTTTTAAGCCAATATGGATATTGATTAGTTATTACTGCTCATGAACGTCATTCCCACATAGAACGATGTAATCACAAACTATTTCGAGATCATATCAACATTTTCAAATTGATAATCGATCGTAGTTTGTTTGCCAAGTGGATGATGGTTTCAGTGCTTCAAATTATCTAGAAAAAATACTATAATATTATAGCATACATTTGGACAATGCATCAGCTCCGCTTCAACGCAAGCTCAATTAATTAACAAAATTCTATTCCCCGAAGATATATGCAGAGGTGTAAAAATAGTGTACCTAGTAGGTACTGCACCCACAAGTGCGTGTCGGACCACGCACAATGAAGGGTTCCGTAGTTGGAATGAATTTATCCCAAGAACAAACCTAACATTGTAGTTGAAAAACATGTTCTCCCATACAATACACCTGAAAATTTAAGTTTGTACACACAATTTTTTAATTTAATTTTTCCTCGATTGGAATTAATGTAAATCCTATTTTTTACTTTACTTTTTTTAATAAAAAATTTATTATTTATTTATATTTTTACAATATTGAGAGATTTACCATGTTGTTTTAAGACCACAGACTTCTTATAGGTTTTCCTTCAATGTATAGGTATAGAACTATCTTCTGTTTTTTTTTTCAAAATCTTAGGCTCAGTAATTTCGGAGATATACTTAGGGGGGGAATGGTCAATTTTCGTCTATTTATTTAATAACTTTAATACAATTTACTTTAAAATTATGAAAAAATATATTTGAGATCCTCACAGTAAGTCCTTTCATTTGATATGTCACACGGTACAGATTACGAAAGTTTTTTTAAATTTTCTATTTACCCCCAAAAATGACCGCCATATTCAAAATTCATTTATTTACGTCTGTGTTTGAGTCACAGAGGTAAATAAATTAATTACTATATATGTACCAAATTTCAAATTAATCAGTCCATTAGATTCTGACCAAATTGGCTGTGACGGACAGACAGACACACGAGTGATCCTATAAGGGTTTCGTTTTTTCCTTTGAGGTACCCTAAAAAAGAAGAAAAAATCAACAGAATCAGAATCAGGGCATGAAAAAAATCGTTCGCATCGCTGTCAACAGGAAAAGTTTCCAAAAGGTGCGCATATACTTAATCAGTTTTTTGTCACAGATTTACTAGCTACAAGTATATTAGCACAATGTTTTATCGACCGATTTTTTTTTCTAAAACTAAACCAACACAAACAAAAAATTGATTTGAGAATATGTAACTGTATTCTTGTTCTCGCCATGATATCGTATCGTTTGACAGAACGTGAACACAATATCGACGGTCAAGAAAACATTTAAGTATCATAAATCAATTTGAAACTTTATTAAACACATGGTCATACGAGTATAATGGGTGTAGATGGCGATCAAGAAATATATAAAATCATACATCAAACAGGGTGGAGGTGTGTCTATAGTACCTACCCTTATATTGCGTCAGTTATGTTTATGTCCCATATAATATGGGGGAGCCTCTTGCCGTCTATCGACACAAATCCAGACTCCGGGGGCTGCTACTAAGAAATTCCTGTCAAAAACCCAAATAACATTTTGGCCGACCCGAAAATCGAAACCAGTGTGGCGTCACGTATTTAATTGTGCATTTATGTCCCATATAATAGGGGGCGGGCCTCTTGCCCTCTATCGGACACAAATCCAGAATCCGGGGGCTGCTACTAAGAAATTCCTGTCAAAAACCCAAATAAAATTTTGGCCGACCCGTAAATCGAAACCAGTGTGGCGTCACGTATTTAATTGTGCATTTATGTCCCATATAATAGGGGGCGGGTCTCTTGCCCTCTATCGGACACAAATCCAGACTCCGGGGCTGCTACTAAGAAATTCCTGTCAAAAACCCAAATAACATTTTGGCCGACCCGAAAATCGAAACCAGTGTGGCGTCACGTATTTAATTGTGCATTTGTGAACGCAACTTCGAATACGTAGCGTCGTCTGTATTGTTTTAGATAAGTAGGTATATTATTATAAGTTAGTCGGGAACGCACCCCTGTTAAGTGGCAACACGAATCTACGATTCGGGGCGCTAACCGTAACGTTCCTTATGTAGCAACGCTCTCTTGCTTGCCAACCGTCACGATCACGTCAGATTAGTTTATTTTGTCCCTACTAGTTTTAATTAGTTATGTTATGTGCTAAATATATTGTGTATCTTAACTGTGAACTATAATGCGTGTGGCAATTACAATATTAACTGCAAGTTGGAGTTTCACTTCCGCTCTTCGACCACAACTTTACCTCCAATACGCGTAAGAGGAGACAAGTAGACCATCTTCCACCTATGTCTTCAAACCAGGACCTCATGCTCAGCAGTAGCACTGCGACCACTATACCAATGAGGTAGTCAAAATTGAATCATAGTCAAATTGAAACTTAATCTTTGTTAAACCCCCGGCCAGACTGCAAACGCGGGCGCGGGGGCGGGCGCAGCGCGGTGTACTCAAACATAAGAACTTCATTTGATTGTCCAAAGAGGGCACGCGGGCGCGGTGAGCGGCGCGGGCTGCTTGACGCGGGGAGCGCGTGGGCAACTCACGCCATTGTAGCTCGTTCATACAAGTGGCCGCAGTTAGTGCGTGGGCACGGGTGGACCGGGGTTCTAAAACTAGTTCGAGCTTATTTTCTAGTAAAAATAAGTCTTCTTCATGCATATTATATTTTGACAAACACTGGACACGACAACACTCAGAACGAAGCCGCGCTCGACTGCGGACAGGCAGATCCGCGCGTTCCCGCACCCGCGCCGCAACCCGCCCCGCGCTGCCAGTCTGGCCAAGCACTTTGTATAGTTGCTATGAACTTTATTTAATTAACTTAGTTATGTTGATCGTATGTTCATGTTAAGCGTCGTGGTCGGGTGTCGTTGAAGTTTCCTTGTAAACCGCCAACAGGCAACACGTCAACAACTTTCAATCAATTACAAAGTTTTTGTTGACGATAGTCCACCCCGTCGTAAATCCTTGTATCCAACCGAAAGTTTTTAGGAAAACATGAACATTAATTTATTTACGAGATACTTCGTTTTTCTTGTAATTCTGCATTATTTTTGTGAGATAATGTTATTGTTGTGTTTATGTTACTAGCTAATTATTATTTTGAAAAAGGCTATTTTCGTGTCATATTGGAAATCATTGATTTTGCCGTCAATCCGTCATATCGGCGATATAACCTACTTCAAAGTGGTGTCATGTCAAACCTAATGTAGCATTAAATTCAAACACTTTAACGAATAATTACAGGTATACCAGGTAAATACCTATCTCTTTACGAAATTACGTTCAATTTACCACTGAAAAAGCTAGTTTTTGTGCCAGTTCGCACGTTATCGATTTTGGTGTCATACCTATTAATATTGCCGTTAGTGCCGATACCGATAGTAGTGGAAAGAGGTGACATTCTGTATCTGTAAGTAGGTACAGACGCCAGCACATCAAGCTACTATCATCTGTCAAATTTCTTTAATAGATTTTCAACTTTATCACTAAAGCATAAGGTTTAAAGTTGAATAGGAAAATTTGACAGTTTCGGGTAGCTTGATGTGCTGGCGTCTGTACCTATTTAGCAACCGTAGCATTAAACTCAGACACTTCTAAAAGTAATTACGGAGATTAGTGGTATCTCTTAACAAAATTACCTCCATAAGTAAGAGTTAAGTATTGCAAATTACTTAACGATTTTTTGACGCGCTAAATTACTAAATTACTTGTATTGCCAGTTGACAGAAGAATTTAACAGCTAGGTAAGGGTACTCGTCATTCTATTTAAGGCATAAGGATTGTGACACTTTAAAACGTAAGTGTTCCTGCATTCAGGGCCCCACATATTGTTTCAATAAAATATCGACCCACGCATCGTCAAATGGATGTCATTATCAACATTTTACATCCCAGTAGCTAACCATATAACTCCCCTCAAACCCTTATCTTTACGAAACAGATTTATTGAGATTATAATAAAATATAAGTCCGATAAGTGGCAATATTACACGTTTACTACTGACCGATAAAACTGCCGTTATGAGTTATATGAGACGGGTTTTGTAACGTTATAACCAGTTTAGAAGACCCAATAAACCTATGTAGGAGGGAACAGCTCAAATCTGTGCATCTCTGGTTCGTTCACTCATTTGGAAGTATCGTACATTCAGTAGAGGGAAGCTTTGGGTTGATAATATTGACATCAGTGTGTACTACCTATATTTGAATCTCTATCGTTCTAGATGAGCTACAGCTGCAGCGCTGCTAATCAGTTCAAACTGTTTTAATTTTAGCTATGCTGTCAAAAATATGGAAAATTAACAGATTGATCGAACAACAGAACGGACGTTGAGATCTAATTTCAAACAATAATAAAAATAATGGTGTACGCCGGTTTCGTTTGAAAAGGCGTGTATTTCCTGTATGTTACATTATGCATCTTTTGTGTATTTAAAAGTCAGTTCTTCAGATCTGATCAAGGGAGTGACCAAGATAACGACTAATTCAGAAGTATGAAAGAAATATACATATTGCGGTCGACGTTACGTCGACCCCAAATACCTACATTGGCATATGGGCGAGAGAACGATGATTCTTGATTTGCGCATTTTGAGGCGCGTTTGAGGACCGGCAATTTAATATTATGTTCGTGATAGGTATTACCGTCGATCTTTTTATGCTCTATGGTCGTCGTCCTTGAAAATGTACGGCTTTTTCACTTCTCATTGTTAGCTCTTCATATTATTCATACTAATGACCGTCTAAGAATAACGCTTCTTTTTTTTTAGCGCATTTTTAATCGTATAATTCTCGAAACCAATCGTTGAACCGGTGCAAAAAAACGGGTTGTATACAACCCGTTACAAATAGAACCCATGCTGATATTTGATGCTATTATAAGATAAGCGTCGTATTGATCGAATAGCTTACATGCTGCGCATTTATAAACTAATTAAATGAGAAACAAATAAAATGTTTTTCAAAATCTCTTTGAATACCCACGTCATGTGCAAGTTTTCATAATAGGGTTAGTGGTAATTCAAGATGGTGTGATAATAAGCAGTTTTGAAGAAAAGAGAAAAAAATAAATCGACTTTCTCGATTTCTCTGTACATAGCGTTCATTTTGTTTAGCAGCTGCTCTCAATATCCAACAAATTGTGTCACTAATCTACTCTCTAGTTAGTAAAAATAATTTCATTTTATAAATTATTCCATGTACCTATGTATAATTATCCTTTGGAACACGGCCCTTGTCTTAAACAATAGAGAATAATTAATTAATGAGTCTGGGTCTAGCTAGTGGTCGCCCGGGGTTCAGTTTAAAGTCCGAGTTGTTTGGGGATTTTTGGTCATTGTTGATTTGATTACCTACATAAAACTAAGGAAAAGTACGATAATTTAAAAATCTATCGTATTATGGAGTACCTAATGTAAGAATCGTAACAGAGGTGGCGTTCTGTAGTTTATGCCTGCCGGATCCCATGGGAAAAATATCAAATACAGCTGTATGTCTTATGTACAGACGCCAGCACGTCAAGCTACTACAATCTGTCAAATTTCTTCAATAGATTTTCAACTTTATCACTGAAGCATAAGGTTTAAAGTTGAATGGGAAAATTTGACAGTTTCGGGTAGTTTGATGTGCTGGCGTCTGTACTACTCAATTTTAAAGTTGTATTATTCTTTCACGCTACGCCAAACTGTCAACAACGACTAGTTGCAGGGTAATAAAGAAAATATACGATATAACCAACGACAAAAAAAAACTACAAAGAAAATAGGCGAGAAGAAAGAAAGAAAAGAAAAGAGAAAGAAAAGAAAAGAAAGAGAAGAAAAAAAGAAAGAACGAAGAAAAATACTTTGTTCCATATTTTAAATAACAGCATCTCTTTAGACAGCTATTGTGAAAAAAAAATAGAACAACTTACTGAACAATACGTTTCCCAGGAAGCCCCGTAGGCGGACGTAACAGTATGCAGATAATGAATACACGTATACGTGTCTTTCGGAAATAAAACAAAAATTAACAAAGACAAATCTATATTTATCTTTTAAATATATTTTAATATTATTATCTCCTCTCAAACAGAGCATCAGTCATCTTACCTCTTTATCACCCTTGCCTTGAATGACTGGTAGAGAATGCCTAAGGCATTATTTAAGTCCGCTTTTGAACGGCGTAATGTGTGTGAGAAGTTTAAATAAATATAATTATGCTCTCATAGATCATACTTTACTTTAATTCGTATTACTTTTGGCGGAAATAAAATCGACGAATTGACGTAGTTCTATTTAGTTTTAGTAGGAAATAGTTATGTTTGTTATTAGTTCTTATCACAAATAAATGGAACTGCTGAATATGGTAAAATCTATTCTATTTGTTTAGCTGTTTATTCAATGTGGTTAAGTAATATTTTTCCTGAACATCCGTAGGTGGAACGTAGGTATGTGGTAGCTACGTAGCTACTTTACTCGTAAAGTAATATAATTATGTTCACACACTTTCGAGGGTATCACGGCTATAGCCGTCATAACAATAAAACTTCTTTCGTGTCTCGTTTACCGCACCGGAACCTGTTAAAATCACATACAAGTCAATGTACCTAACTTTAGACACGGTAATTAGATAATATTACCGTGCTTTAGACATGTTTTGGTATGCTTTTGATAAGAAAGAAAAATGTTTATCTAACTAAAGTCCCAAAAGCGCCTTTCTAAAGATTATCTGTTAGATACCCTGGAGTAAGTTTTCCTGTTGTGTCTAATTTTGCCTCAGTTTTGCGTGAAGTGAATAATTTAAGGCTCGTACACACAGGCGCGACGCGACACGCGACACAAAGGCACCGCAAGTCGCGCGACGAGCGGTGCCTTTGTGTCGCGTGTCGCGCCGCGCCTGTGTCTACGAGCCTTTATTCGTTCGTTCGTTTCGTTTGTACCTACTAGTACGCTAGGTACCTAATTGATGGTGCAGTGCTTTCCTGTAATTTAAATACATGCGAGATCAATATTATGTCAACGACTATGGGTTAATGCTGTGTATGTGTTTAGTTGGTAAGCCTTATTACATAAATAAACATTCTACCGACAAGCGCTACCAAAAGCTGTTTCTGATCATAATTCAATCAGTTGCGAACTTGCGATGTAAAAAGCAAGTCATTATCTTGGATGCAGCATCAGGAGACTAGAGTCCAACTATAGTAACGTACGATATTTAATTACTCTACTCTACTAGCCAAAACAACTGACTCATGTTATAGCCGTAAGTCAACCTGGTTAGGTTAACAAACAGGTACCTACTACGAGCCCACAGCCATGCAACCGGAGACGTCACCTGCGGTGCATAACAGCGTACCAATTGGTACCAACAGTCAGCGTGCACTTTATATCGGTTTCGATAGTAGATAAGCAGTGTCTTCCAATTTCTCTTCATTATTCTGTTGATCTTACTCTACCGCGTCAAGTGAAGATGAGCGTGAGTGAGTGCGACGCTACTCGATATGGCGGTAAGAGTGCACACTGTACTCGGCTAGGTTCGGACGGTTCGGTACAGTTCGTTGGAAGTCAGCGGTAGTCGTCGCCGGTAGCTCCGCAGAGCAGCCGCGCGCAATCTACCGGCTGTCGCGTCACGCACCGCCGCTATAAACAACTCATACTCTACTGACAGAAACACATTAATTGTTCAATGAAAACTAATTAAAGCCTACTTGCTGGCACCGCCGATCGCTCCGATACTTTCCGAGACGCAGTGAATAATAAATCTAGGCGGCCGGCCGCTATGAATAATTTAGACAATAATAAAGCTAGGTTAAAAGCGATGTTGTTTCGATGTTTGCAGTGAAAGGAGTCGCTGTAAGAGGCGATTCGGTGTGTAACTGTGCTGCGGTCATTTTATATTAGATGAATAAGTGTAGCGTCTTTCCGCCTGTATATTATGTACTTGAGTGATGAGTGCCGCCGGTGAGCCGCGGACCTGATTGTGCTGATCCAGTGCTAGTCCGAGCCGCCTGACAGCGCTTCTGCGAAAGGCGCTTCACTCCTGATTGTTCCTCTCTCAACTCTTTGTATTCAAAGTATGTATTTTTCTTGTCTTTATTTATGATTGTTTCCTTATCTCACGACGTCATATCACTTGAGTTCAAGAGATTAAGGCCGCTAAAGTATCCGAGATTATAAAGTTTGAGTTGTCGCGGAGTATGCCAGTCAACAAGATGTTTTTTTATCTAATCTCTATCAAATACTTCGCAAGTTAACATTATTACTATAACTCAAGAAGAAGATATCAATGCAGACATGGTATTCAAATAAAAAAACATTTTTAGGACTTTTGTTTTATGTACACACGGCATGGTCGCCTAATTCATATTTATTTGATTTTATGGAGGATTCAACGTCATAATTGTTGATATTGTGGGTAGGTACCGCTTATTCCACTAATTATAGAGAATGTATACATATAACGTATTATACTATGTTAGGCAAATGCCATAACAAGCTGCCACTTTTTTCCCTACGAGCTACATTAATTATAAATTCCGAAGCACTTTCATAGTTTCAAGTGCTTATTACATAGCAGAGAGAAAAATATAAAAGAGTACCTATGTCGATAAAAACTATCCTATGTCCGTCCCTGAGATACAATCTATCACTCTGCCAACTTTTATCGAAATCCGTTCAGTGGTTTAGGTGTGAAGAGGTAACATACAGACAGACAGACAGGTAGAGTTACTTTCGAATTTGTAATATTAGTATGGATACGAATTTCGAATTTTATGAGGAAATACGAATACTTACATTAAACACTTAGGTACCTAGCTATATTAATATAACAATTAGGGGCCTTATAGGAGAAGCATTTATACTTCTTTTACTTAAGAGGGCGCCGACCAAACGAAAAATTAAATTAGAATGAAAATGCAGAAAATAAGCACAACTTAACGTGCTTATTTTCTGCATTTTCATTCTAAAATAAAAGAAATAACCAAACAAACGATGAGGGAGCCACTGCGCGGTCGGCGTAGCCTTAATACTAATGTTTTAGTTTTTAATGTAACAACGAAAAACAATAAAGAAGGCATTTAAAAATAGAAGCTCACAAATGAAACGTTAATAATGTTTAAATATACGATTAGTTAATAATGTTTAAGTACCTATACGATTAGATTAGGTCTTCAAGGTTCTGGACTGGAAAGGGGCTGGCATTAACATCAATGGCGAGTACATAACTCACCTTCGGTTTGCCGACGATATCGTAGTCATGGCTGAGACTATGGAGGACCTCAGTACAATGCTCGATGACCTCAGTAGGGCCTCCGAAAGAGTGGGTCTTAAAATGAACATGGACAAAACGAAGATCATGTCAGATGCCCATGTAACACCCACTCTCATCAAGATCGGAAACGCTACACTCGAAGTCGTGGACGAGTATGTTTACCAAGGACAAACTGTCCAGTTAGGTAGGTCTAACTTCGAGAAAGAGGTCAATCACCGAATCCGACTCGGCTGGGCAGCGTTCCGGAAGCTACGCAATATCTTCTCGTCCCACATACCGCAGTGTCTCAAGACGAAACTCTTTGACCAGTGCGTGTTGCCAGTGATGACTTATGGCATTGAAACGTGGTCGCTCACAATGGGCCCTATAAGGATGCTAAAAGTCACCCAAAGGGCAATGGAGAGGACTATGCTTGGAGTTTCCCTACGTAATCGTATCAGGAATGAGGAGATCAGCAGGAGAACCAAGATAACCGACATAGCCCAAAGAATTGCCAAACTTAAGTGGCAGTGGGCAGGTCACATTGCTCGCAGAACTGATGGCCGATGGGGCCGAAAGGTTCTGGAGTGGCGACCGCGTACCGGAAGACGTAGCGTTGGAAGGCCTCCCACAAGGTGGTCCGACGACCTTGTGAAGGCCGCAGGAACCCGTTGGATGCGAGAAGCACAGAACCGGTCGAAGTGGAGGTGCTTGGGGGAGGCCTATGTCCAGCAGTGGACGTCTTTCGGCTGAAATGATGATGATACGATTAGTAACACTGTTCTTATAATAGTTATTATTAAAGGAACAGTTTTCCTACACTCGTAAAATTTAAATAAAAATTTCGTAGCACCCCCGTAGCCGGCGTAGACCACCCTACGTAACTTCGTAGACACATCGGAAATTGCTTTCGGGGATCGCCAATTCGCTGTACAAGCACTTCTGCTAGCACATGGGGCACTCCACGAAAACTATTTTGATGAAAACCCAAATCCAGTATCAGGAAATGTGGAAATGGACTTACAGGTTGTGGGGTATTCGTGACCGCGCGTGGGCGAGTGATACACTGAAGTAAGTTGTAAATAAGTAACGATTTAGTTCATTTAAGATATCAAGTAACTAAAGCTAGCAGTTACACTTGACACGAAAAAGTAAAATTAAATAATGTTATATGAAGAGTAAAACTAATAGAAACACGAAAACTACTAGAAACACGAAGCTCGCCGTAAACTATTACGGCGAGCTTCGGCGAGTAAAATATAATCGGGGGTCAGAGAGGACCTCGCACGATCGTAGTTCAGCACAGACTGAAGCTCCGAACCAAAACTCTCCCAAATCTGCCGTTCACTAAACAAAGGCAGCGGCAAAACGATTTTACACAAAGGACGTAGCAAAACGATTACATTTTAAAAGTACAATAATAAAACACGAGAAATGCAAATGGGTACAATACAAGACAACTAAAAATATCAGAACAATGAACCTTAACTAACAATAGCAAATGGGTACAATACAAGATACCTAAACATAATAGAACAATGAAGAACCTTAACTAAAATAAAGAATCATGAAAGACAATAGTACCTATAACTTAAATCGCTTGCAGATGTGATTCGTGGGAAAAACACAAAATGAAACTTTCTAAAAATTATTACAATAAGTTCCTCTATAAAAATATTATATTCTTAAAACTATGCAAGGGATGGGTACGTAAGACACAGTCCCCACAGTACCCCCCTACCAGTGATAAAGATCACGAAACCTGCCTGATAGTAATCAGGAAATTTAACTCGCCTACCAGAACGGCGAGGAATATGCTTGCCAGGCCAACTTAACCTAAGTTGGCCTGGCAAGCATATTCCTCCCAGTGAGTCGGAACCGGTTGCCGTATAGTTCACGGTAAGTCGGAACTGTCTGCGAAGATGTCCCCAGTGAGTCGGGGTGGCGCGGGCGCTGCGTTATGCTCCGGTGCGTCGGTGCCGCATAATTCACGGTGAGTCGGAACTGTCTGCGAAGATGTCCCCAGTGAGTCGGGGTGGCGCGGGCGCTGCGTTATGCTCCAGTGCGTCGGTGCCGCATAGTTCACGGTGAGTCGGAACTGTCTGCGAAGATGTCCCCAGTGAGTCGGGGTGGCGCGGGCGCTGCGTTATGCTCCAGTGCGTCGGATGTGGTACAGCGACCAGAACGGCGAGGAATATGCTTGCCAGGCCAACTTAGGTTCCAGTGAGTCGGAACCGGTTGCCGCATAGTTCACGGTGAGTCGGAACTATCTGCGAAGATGTCCCCAGTGAGTCGGGGTGGCACGGGCGCTGCGTTATGCTCCAGTGCGTCGGATGTGGTACAGCGACCAGAACGGCGAGGAATATGCTTGCCAGGCCAACTTAGGTTCCAGTGAGTCGGAACCTGTTGCCGCATAGTTCACGGTGAGTCGGAACTGTCTGCGAAGATGTCCCCAGTGAGTCGGGGTGGCGCGGGCGCTGCGTCGACCAGGAGAGGAATTGGGCTGTTCTTGTTGACCGGCCGAAAGTGCAGTGTGCTGTGCCGAGGTTGCTGGTGAGGCTAAGGGTGATGACCAGGTATGCGCGGTCGCTGCATGCTGGTGGTCAGAATGCCCGTTGAAGCCGTGGGAGCTGGCTGGCTGGGAATGCGCGTCATCCGCCGCTAGTGACTCCCGCTGGATCGCTCGCCATTTTAACACGTACTTTGATTTAGCACTCGCGAAACTCTTTACGCACTGTCACGAACTCACGCTCTATGATAGCTTTAATCACGTCGGGGTCACCACTGTGGGGTATTCGTGACCGCGCGTGGGCGAGTGATACACTGAAGTAAGTTGTAAATAAGTAACGATTTAGTTCATTTAAGATATCAAGTAACTAAAGCTAGCAGTTACACTTGACACGAAAAAGTAAAATTAAATAATGTTATATGAAGAGTAAAACTAATAGAAACACGAAAACTACTAGAAACACGAAGCTCGCCGTAAACTATTACGGCGAGCTTCGGCGAGTAAAATATGATCGGGGGTCAGAGAGGACCTCGCACGATCGTAGTTCAGCACAGACTGAAGCTCCGAACCAAAACTCTCCCAAATCTGCCGTTCACTAAACAAAGGCAGCGGCAAAACGATTTTACACAAAGGACGTAGCAAAACGATTACATTTTAAAAGTACAATAATAAAACACGAGAAATGCAAATGGGTACAATACAAGACAACTAAAAATATCAGAACAATGAACCTTAACTAACAATAGCAAATGGGTACAATACAAGATACCTAAACATAATAGAACAATGAAGAACCTTAACTAAAATAAAGAATCATGAAAGACAATAGTACCTATAACTTAAATCGCTTGCAGATGTGATTCGTGGGAAAAACACAAAATGAAACTTTCTAAAAATTATTACAATAAGTTCCTCTATAAAAATATTATATTCTTAAAACTATGCAAGGGATGGGTACGTAAGACACAGTCCCAACAAGGTCATCATTATAAAAACATTATGGTTATGCGGTTATGCATAACATTTTAAATGAAGAATTATTGAGATTTAATGCTTGTCAAATGTTTTCTCGGCCATTTACGCACGGAATCATATTCCGGATGTTTATATAATAAAAGTCTTAACCTGCCGGACGTCATCAGAAGTAATTAATTATATACGTATACGTATATGGGTTTTCTTTAAAATATTTGTCATTTTGCAGCGTTTTTCTTAAATGATACGGATTATATCTTTTAATGTGGCATTATAAAGTAAGATGCAACTGCCCCGATGATTCATGTCGGGCCGTTTGTATCAATGCTAGTTGCACGGTAAACTCTACTTGCGAGATGCATGATTATGCGTGACGTCAGTATGCCGCGTTGTTTGCATGTGGCGTTGTAGATACCGCTACAGATGATTGGGAAAATTTGACAGTTTCAGGTAGCTTGAAGTGCTGGCGTCTGTACATATTATTTATAACATTTATGACTTGCAAGAACTTCTCAGTTATAGTGTCGTAAAGAGAAAACAGTATTCGAATTTACATCGTTGTATAAGTTGGTCACGAAACAGCCATTCTCATAGTCATTCTCATACATAACGTTCTACATTTATAAAGAATTTTGATGATTGATGACTCTCGGCTCGGTTTTATCAAGCGATGCCACTAAACTCTGATTTTTAATTTTCTAGACTAAAAAAACTGTTGCGATCGAACTTTTTTTGTCAACATGTCATTATTTAGTACATGTTGGCTGTAATTTTGGTCTAACAAATTAAAAGTTAGAGTTTAGTTGATAGTTTCAAACTATGCAGATTTTTCATACAGAGGAATCATTAGATTCATTAATACATCTTTCTAAGTTAGATTTGTTCCATAAGAACAAAATCTCTTATGAAAAAGTTCTTAGGGAACAAATCTAACTTAAAGATTCTATTCTAATGAATATAATAGTCGCGAATCATATTTTGATCAAGATACAATCTGACACTGAGCTGCAAATTGCAAAAAACGTAAGAAAATTTGAATTTCGCGGTCTACCACTAAAACCACCACCTAAAACAACCAAACACCCACCACCACCACACCAAAACCACCACCACCTTCACCTATTAACCACCCTCCCCCCCCTCCCCTCCCCTCCTTCCCTTATTCACCTTAAAACAAGAAATTTCACGCGAACGAAGTCGCGGGCAGAAGCTAGTTATATGATAAGAATGCAAATATTGAGATCCGGTAATAATATCAATTACTGATAACATGAACTTGATTTGTAAAAAACATAATTTAGATTAAAGATAACAAAAGACGATAACACGTGTAAGACTAAACTATGCACTTATGTATTTTAACCGACTTCAAAAAAGGAGGAGGTTCTCAATTGTGTTTTTTTTTTCTTTTTTTGTTTGTTACCTCTCCGTTATTTATTAACTCCGTTATTTATAAGCCGATTTGCAAAATTCTTTTTTAATGGATAATGCGTCACTCAGGGGGTCAGGGGTCCCATATAAATTTTATTAACTGATTTTGGGTAAATAACTTTAATTTCGGAAGCCGGTGTCTAAAACCGAACTCGACACCGGCTCCCGAAATTAAAGTAATTTTTCACTTTGTAGTGTTTTTTTTTTGGAGATCGGTTGTTTCTTTTTATAATAATATTTTTTGTTTCACTTTTTAGTTTACCCGAAACTGTCAAATTTCTCAATCAATTTTGAACCTTATGCTTTAGCGATAAAGTTGAAAATCTATTAAAGAAATTTGACAGATTGTAGTAACTTGATGTGCTGGCGTCTGTACCTACCTCACACAAATTTATATAACACTGCATGCTATGTAAATATCAGTGACAGGACGTTATTAAAACATCATCAATATAAACTAAGTGGAAAAAAATCGTATTATTGAAGCTAACTCAAACACTACCCAAGAAAAGCGGCGATAAACATACCGACCGATCTGTCAGATATAAAAATATGATAATGTTATCCTCCTCGCGCATGAAACTACATTCCAATAGCCCCTACGTAATGTCAATAAAATATTTAATAATCTACCAGATGCAATAAAGGATGAAACCAGCGAAACGACATTTATAAATACCACAAACTATAATAAGCTGATCTCAATAAAATAAAAAACAGCATGTGTGCAATTCACACGTGGTAGAAGTGAAACCTTCAAAAACACTGTATAATGCTTCCTATCTCATTTTCTCCCACGTTAAATCTTATGAATTTACATGTCTCTTTTTACTGTCGCTTTTTCGTTTCATAAACTTTCAAATCACAACGATGCTAAAGAACATACATACATCCATCCATCCATCCATCCATCCATCCATCCACATCCACACCCACATCCACACCCACATCCACATCCACATCGCATCCACATCCACACATCCATTAAATGTGATGTCATTTGTACTAATAAAAAACAAAAACACTGTATAATGCTTCCTATCTCATTTTCTCCCACGTTAAATCTTATATGTCTCTTTTTACTGTTGCTTTTTCGTTTCATAAAATTTCAAATTACAACGATGCTAAAGAAGTTTTCACTTCAAAAGTTATATTACTTATTTAATTTTAATAGCATATTTTTAAAATTGCTTATTGTTGATTTGTGTCCTAAATTTATTATAAGATTACATTTCATACCTTTTAAGCCATTCTAATATCTCTACAACATTGTGGAATGCAAATAAATATGAAAGTTAATAAAATTTATATGGGACCCCTGACGCATACATTATCCATTAAAAAGAATATAATTTAATATTACGTGAGACGTGTGATCCCCACGCAAGACTAAAATAATACATTCACTATGCGAAAGTTAGGATTACAGTCCGAGTCCAGTGGTAAGGGGAATAAGAAATACTTAATATTTATAAGCTAGAATGAGAAAGACTATAGTGTTGAAGTAGGATCGATTTGTTTTTGCTATGGATACTCCAACATACATAAGCAAAGAACATGAAATATATAATATACAGAATATTCTTTTTATTTAAATACACCACCCAGAATATACCGTTGTAGATACTTTTTAGGGTTCTGTACCTCAAAAGGAAAAAACAGAACCCTTATAGAATCATTTGCTGTCCGTCTGTCTGTCAAGACAGAGCGCGATCGCGTTGATCTCGGGAACGCGTGGAGAGAGAAATTAAAACCATACTTCTATGTTAACGTAAAAAAAGATACGGCCGTTTATGCCGCAAAAACGTATATTTCGACACTCAAGGGAATCAAAATTTATAGGTTACTTCCCGTTGACCTAGAATCATGAAATTTGGTAAGAAGCAATGTCATGTAGCACAAGTAAAGCAAAAAATCCGAAAACCGAAATTTGTAGTTATACATATACCTACAAATTTGTACGGAACCCTCGGTGCGCGAGTCGGACTTGCACTTGACCGGTTTTTTACCAATTATGTAAAACATAATTTAAAGAAAACCCTACTTTCTTTCTTTCTTCCTTCATGTTCTTTTCTGAAGATTTCTACGGATAGGTATTTAAAAAAAAATTGCAAAAAATTTCAAATGTAACAAAAACATCAACCTATGAAACAATATATAAATAAGTAAACCTAAAATAATCATATTTTATTTCATTCTAAGAACAACTTATCTCCTTTGTAACAGCTACGGTAAGAAACTTTCTAATGGTTCACACAAGAAAAGTTTGCCTTTGAAAGAACAAGAGTTCTGCAAAGAACGTGGCTACATGTTTTAAAGACGTCACGAAATTTTCATAATGTGTAATTTTGTATTGTACTTAAGACGCCGGTAACGAAATCGAGACTGGCGAAATTAGGTATCTATCGCGCACACACACAAACGCGAGGGTGCTCTGTCGCATGTGTGCGTGAGTCGACGGCCACTTCAGCGATTAAACAGTTTTGATCCTTAGATATTTTTACGTGCATTTGAATATCATGAGTTTTGAATTGAAATAAAATATCTGGTTAATTAGTATGCCTGAAATTTATTGTATAAAAATGTAAGGTTAGGTTAGTAGGTACCTACTATATTCGTAACTTTACAGGAAATAAAATCGACTTGATTCCTTTTGTAATATAGTTTTTAAGTAACAACTTTTCATTTAACACACATTTTGTAACAATATCTCCATAAATAAATAATGTCATTTTCAAGTTACGTAATTATTTACAGAACAAGCTTTTACTTGCAAATCCTCAAAAGGAATCAAAAAGATAACCCACTTCCAGATGACCTAGAAACTTGAAATTTGGCGTCGAGATAGACTAGTAGGCGCATACTAAGGAAAAAATCAGAAACCTACGAAAAAGAAAATTACGATGCTAGCTGTCGCCGAAGGCTCCGCCCGTGTGACGCGAGAACTATCCCAAGGGTTAATACTCCCAGGATAAAAGTATTCTTTATATTATTCTAGACTATAATCTATCTCTGTGCTTAATTTCATCAAGATCCAGAGAAACTGTTGTGAGAAGAGAAGCTGTTTTGATGTGATTGAGTAACAATTATCCATCAAAATTCAATAAAATTTTATATTCATCTTTCGCAATAGATTTTTATTAATTTTAATTTTTTTTTTAAACCAAAGATGTTTCACATCTGCCGGGCGTCCCGCGACGGCTACTTTTTTTAAACGGTTTTTTAAACGGTTTTATTTTAGCTCACCCCGTTTGTCTTTTTTTTTTATTTTATTATTTATTCTTGGGTCATATTTAGTAATTCAAATTTCACCCTCTTCCTGTCAACCGATTAATCTGAAATTTTGTATACACTTTGGATTTTGGTGACAATACAATTATGTTTATTCATTATCATTATAAATTCAAGATGGCCGCCGCTACAAAATGGCGGATAATTTATGTTTTATTAATCCCATCAATATGGGTATCAAATAAAAGGGCTCAACAAGCAGAATACAATATATTATAAAAAATTGAAATCCAAGATGGCAGCCGCTACAAAATGGCGGATAACGTAGGTTTTATCAATCCCATCAATATGGGTATCAAATGAAAGGGCTCAACAAGCAGAATACAATATACTATAAAAAATTGAAATACAAGATGGCGGCCGCTATAAAATGGCGGATAACGTAGGTTTTATCGATCCCATCAATATGGGTATCAAATGAAAGTGCTCAACCAGTATAATACAATGTACTATATAAAATTAAAATCCAAGATGGCGGCCTCTACAAAATGGCGGATAACTTAGGTTTTATCAATCCCATCAACATGGGTATCAAATGAAAGGGCTCAACAAGCAGAATACAATATACTATAAAAAATTGAAATCCAAGATGGCAGCCGCTACAAAATGGCGGATAACGTAGGTTTTATCAATCCCATCAATATGGGTATCAAATGAAAGGGCTCAACAAGCAGAATACAATATACTATAAAAAATTGAAATACAAGATGGCGGCCGCTACAAAATGGCGGATAACGTAGGTTTTATCGATCCCATCAATATGGGTATCAAATGAAAGTGCTCAACCAGTATAATACAATGTACTATATAAAATTAAAATCCAAGATGGCGGCCTCTACAAAATGGCGGATAACTTAGGTTTTATCAATCCCATCAACATGGGTATCAAATGAAAGGTCTCAACAAGTAGAATACAATTTACTATGCAAAATTGAAATCTAAGATGGCCGCCGCTACCAATTTTCAAGCACTAAATGAATTAAACAGAATTCGAAATAAAAACTAAAAACTAGAAAATAAAAAAAATAGGTAAAAAAACTTTTTCAGTTAAACGGTTTTATGTTAAACATACATTGCAATGTTTAAGATAAATGTACTAAAAACCAAAAAATAATAAAATAGATACAGTCGTGGGAATTATAAACATATGCATAGACTAGACTAAAATAAAACCGTGGGGTACGTCAATTGTCTACATTTTAATCAACGATTGTAGGCCATTTTGTAGAGGCCGCCATCTTGGATTTTAATTTTATATAGTACATTGTATTATACTGGTTGAGCACTTTCATTTGATACCCATATTGATGGGATCGATAAAACCTACGTTATCCGCCATTTTGTAGCGGTCGCCATCTTGTATTTCAATTTTTTATAGTATATTGTATTCTGCTTGTTGAGCCCTTTCATTTGATACCCATATTGATGGGATTGATAAAACCTACGTTATCCGCCATTTTGTAGCGGCAGCCATCTTGGATTTCAATTTTTTATAGTATATTGTATTCTGCTTGTTGAGCCCTTACATTTGATACCCATGTTGATGGGATTGATAAAACCTAAGTTATCCGCCATTTTGTAGAGGCCGCCATCTTGGATTTTAATTTTATATAGTACATTGTATTATACTGGTTGAGCACTTTCATTTGATACCCATATTGATGGGATCGATAAAACCTACGTTATCCGCCATTTTGTAGCGGCCGCCATCTTGTATTTCAATTTTTTATAGTATATTGTATTCTGCTTGTTGAGCCCTTTCATTTGATACCCATATTGTGGGATTGATAAAACCTACGTTATCCGCCATTTTGTAGCGGCTGCCATCTTGGATTTCAATTTTTTATAGTATATTGTATTCTGCTTGTTGAGCCCTTTCATTTGATACCCATGTTGATGGGATTGGTAAAACCTAAGTTATCCGCCATTTTGTAGAGGCCGCCATCTTGGATTTTAATTTTATATAGTACATTGTATTATACTGGTTGAGCACTTTCATTTGATACCCATATTGATGGGATCGATAAAACCTACGTTATCCGCCATTTTGTAGCGGCCGCCATCTTGTATTTCAATTTTTTATAGTATATTGTATTCTGCTTGTTGAGCCCTTTCATTTGATACCAATATTGATGGGATTGATAAAACCTACGTTATCCGCCATTTTGTAGCGGCTGCCATCTTGGATTTCAATTTTTTATAGTATATTGTATTCTGCTTGTTGAGCCCTTTCATTTGATACCCATGTTGATGGGATTGATAAAACCTAAGTTATCCGCCATTTTGTAGAGGCCGCCATCTTGGATTTTAATTTTATATAGTACATTGTATTATACTGGTTGAGCACTTTCATTTGATACCCATATTGATGGGATCGATAAAACCTACGTTATCCGCCATTTTGTAGCGGCCGCCATCTTGTATTTCAATTTTTTATAGTATATTGTATTCTGCTTGTTGAGCCCTTTCATTTGATACCCATATTGATGGGATTGATAAAACCTACGTTATCCGCCATTTTGTAGCGGCTGCCATCTTGGATTTCAATTTTTTATAGTATATTGTATTCTGCTTGTTGAGCCCTTTCATTTGATACCCATATTGATGGGATCGATAAAACCTACGTTATCCGCCATTTTGTAGCGGCCGCCATCTTGTATTTCAATTTTTTATAGTATATTGTATTCTGCTTGTTGAGCCCTTTCATTTGATACCCATATTGATGGGATTGATAAAACTACGTTATCCGCCATTTTGTAGCGGCTGCCATCTTGGATTTCAATTTTTTATAGTATATTGTATTCTGCTTGTTGAGCCCTTTCATTTGATACCCATGTTGATGGGATTGATAAAACCTAAGTTATCCGCCATTTTGTAGAGGCCGCCATCTTGGATTTTAATTTTATATAGTACATTGTATTATACTGGTTGAGCACTTTCATTTGATACCCATATTGATGGGATCGATAAAACCTACGTTATCCGCCATTTTGTAGCGGCCGCCATCTTGTATTTCAATTTTTTATAGTATATTGTATTCTGCTTGTTGAGCCCTTTCATTTGATACCCATATTGATGGGATTGATAAAACCTACGTTATCCGCCATTTTGTAGCGGCTGCCATCTTGGATTTCAATTTTTTATAGTATATTGTATTCTGCTTGTTGAGCCCTTTCATTTGATACCCATATTGATGGGATCGATAAAACCTACGTTATCCGCCATTTTGTAGCGGCCGCCATCTTGTATTTCAATTTTTTATAGTATATTGTATTCTGCTTGTTGAGCCCTTTCATTTGATACCCATATTGATGGGATTGATAAAACTACGTTATCCGCCATTTTGTAGCGGCTGCCATCTTGGATTTCAATTTTTTATAGTATATTGTATTCTGCTTGTTGAGCCCTTTCATTTGATACCCATGTTGATGGGATTGATAAAACCTAAGTTATCCGCCATTTTGTAGAGGCCGCCATCTTGGATTTTAATTTTATATAGTACATTGTATTATACTGGTTGAGCACTTTCATTTGATACCCATATTGATGGGATCGATAAAACCTACGTTATCCGCCATTTTGTAGCGGCCGCCATCTTGTATTTCAATTTTTTATAGTATATTGTATTCTGCTTGTTGAGCCCTTTCATTTGATACCCATATTGATGGGATTGATAAAACCTACGTTATCCGCCATTTTGTAGCGGCTGCCATCTTGGATTTCAATTTTTTATAGTATATTGTATTCTGCTTGTTGAGCCCTTTCATTTGATACCAGGGCTCGGAAACCGGTTGAAATTCTTAACCGGTAATGGTCATTGACCCCAAACCGAAATCGATTTAGGTTAAAGGTTGCACTTTACCGGTTTTTACCGGTTTATGCGATTTACCGGTTTTCCATGAATTTTGGTTTTGATACTGAAAATTAACCGGTTAAAACCAAGTTTGATAGGGTCCCCGGCCCCCGCCACTCTCGCTCGCACGTTCTGGAAGTTGCGATGTCATTTACTTACAAAATTTTAGTCGCATCAAGTCGCATGCAAGTTCGCAACGTCGCCGCCACAAGATACAAAGACTTTAAATACTAATAGTCGCATGCAAGTTCGCAACGTCGCCGCCACAAGATACAAAGACTTTAAATACTAATAGGCAACGAAGAATAGAGGTGAGTTTTATTCGAATTAATTATGTTGACTTCATTTTAACTAGCTTCCGTCTTAAGTTAATTTATTAAGTTTATTCTTTCCAGGATTAAAGCGGAGCAAATCTCCACATCCTCTTGACTTTTTTTTTTCGGGATGGGAAATCATCAAATGACTCCTCCCGCTCTGGGTGGAGCGGAAGGGAGTGTCAGACTCTTACTGACTAAAACCCACCCGTGTTCATTCCTTAGCCCTTTATGTTCCGGGCCAGCGGTAACCCTTGCGGACAATCCCGCTGACCCGACAGGCTTCGGCCCTGATGGGCCCCTCCGAATGATGCTGACATCTCTTTGAGGCGATGACTGCTTCGCAGAAGGAGGCGACTGCCCCCCACTCCCTCTTGCCCCGGACCATGGCTTGAACCGGGGCCGGACGCGAGAGGTCTCCGCCGCTGCCGATCGCCTCTACGAGGAAACGGCGGTGCTCCGCTCAAGCGGGGCAGACCTCCACCGTGTCCTCTGGGCGATCCTGGCAATGGTGACACCCGGGCATTTCCTCCCGCCTGATGATGTGCAGGAATCTCCCGAAACTTCCGTGTCCGGTGAGCACCTGCGTCAGGCGGTAGGTGAGGGCGCCGTGACGCCTCTCTAGCCACTCCTCAAAGAGGGTTCTTATCGCCGCTATCGTGGCGTGCCCTGAGCTGGGTTGCGACAGTCGCTCTTTCCATGCCGCCATGAGATAGCGCCGGAGGTCCGTCCGCTCCGCCGCGATTTGCCGCGGAAGCGCAGTTTCCCCCCGGCGTAGTGTCTCGCGCGCCTCTCATACAGGCGCGCGAGGACTATCGCCTCCAGATCTCATGGCGGCAGTCCGGCAAGGAGGCTTGCCGCCTCGCCCGAGATCGTACGGTAGCCCCGGATCAGCCTTCCCGCTATCACCTTCTGGGGCGCGTTCAAATAATGGGCGGCTCGCCGCCGCAGTGAACGCGCCCACACCGGGGCCCCGTATAGGGCCATGGACCGCACGACCCCCGCGTAAAGCCTCCGGAAGGAGGGGTTTGGCCCCCTCAGGTTGGGCAGGAGCCGCTTGAAGGCGGCCCCGACTCGTTCCAGTTTGGGAGCCAAACGTCGGAAATGCTCGACGAAGTTCCACCGGCTGTCGAGGACGAGACCCAGGTCACATCGTCGTCTCGACGCCGATGTGAACCCCTCCTACCGTTAGTTGGGATACCGATGGTGGCGTGTTCCGGTGCCCATGAAACGACATGGCCTCGGACTTGTGCAATGCCACCTCGAGACCCAACTGCCGGATCCTCTCCACCACTATCGCAACCCCGCGTGTCATCGCGTCGGCCGCCGTCTGAAGCGAGCTCCCTTGCGCCAGGACTAGCGTGTCGTCAGCGTAGCAAACCACGCTGGCGCCATCAGAGGTCGGCCCGCAGCACCCAGTCGTAACCGATGTCCCACGGGAGCGGCCCCGGAACGATCCCTGCGGGACACGGCACGACTTCTCTCTCCGGTTCCACTCCCCATCGCGACCGGGGTAGATGACGGCTCTGTCCGTCAAATACGCCCCGACTACTCGAAGGAGGTAGGTCGGCACCCGGTGATACCGGAGTGCCTCCCCAATGCAGCCCCAAGGCAGGGTGATAAACGCGTTGGCGATGTCGAGTGACGCCCCCACGACGACCCCACCCCGGGACACCGCGTCCCCCGTCGTGAGGGTTCTCACACGCATGATGACATCCACCGTCGAGCGCCTTTGCGGAAGCCAAACTGGCTGTCCACAAGATCCGGCCCCGTTCTCACCAGGTGCCCGACGAGGCGGCCAGCAATTACTCTCTCAAAGAGCTTGCCGACCTCGTCGAGCAGCACGATGGGCCGGTATGCGGACGGAGAGTCCGCAGGGCGCCCTGGCTTCTGAATGAGGACCAGCTTCCCCGTCTTCCAACGGAGTGGAAACTGGCCTCTCTCCATACATGCGCTTAAGAGCGCCTCTAATCGAGGCCCGAGAGCCCTCGAGGCCAGGACCCAGGCTTTACCTAGCAAGCCGTCGGGTCCTGGGGCGGTATTTTTGGCCTTCAGCCTTCCTACCGCCGCTCTCAGATCTACCCCGGTCACTTCGGGGATGTCGTCATCGTCCACGTGGTCCGCTTCGGGCATCGGAAGTGGCGGAGCCATAGGCGGGGGAGTGTGCTACCCCCGTGTGGGAGGGCTTGTTGGAGTTCTAAATTAGAGGTCTAGGATTAGTTTAGAATCCACAGACGTCCCACATATTACAACTATTCATTTGTACAGACGCCAGCACATCAAGTTACTACAATCTGTCAAATTTCTTTAATAGATTTTAAACTTTATCGCTACAGCATAAGGTTCAAGGTTGATTGGGAAAATTTGGCAGTTTCGGGTACCTTGATGTGCTGACGTCTGTACACAAAAATGTAATTTTTAGAGGTGAAATAAAACTTTTATTGAATTTGAATTACCAACGATTAACTATCAAGAAATTAAAAATAACAATATATTGTTACAACTCACATACGGCCATAAGATCCCAAACTAGGCAGAGCCTGTATTATTATTTACACAGGGTGGATACGATAAGACCCATGAGGTTTTCTTTGAAATACCTACTGCTTCTGCCAATAGAAATGAACAACTTTTTCCAAGAAAGTAATAGTCTAATCCCAAGAAAAAAATTGGCTTTACCATATAAAGTTATCATCAGCTGATCAAAATTAGTACGGGAGGTCAAACATTTTGGCATACTATTAAAATATTACTCCAACGAAAATAAATGATTATTTCTGACTACCAAAACATCATCAATTATTAAGTCATTCAATGACATACGTAAATTGTTAAGGACAGATTTCAAAGACGAAAAGAGCCTCTCAACACTAACACTTGTCGGTGATGTCGACAAAACTACTTTTGCCAGGTTGTATAGATATGGATCCGTCATTTTCTTCTGCTCAAAATACTCTAAAATGCTGCTTTTCGACGGTAATACTAGTTCTTGTAAAAAAGCAACTAACTTAAAATTAATGTCTCTTTCTAATGATTGTAAATTATGTTGATCTATATTTATATCTCTGTTAGTAGCAAAATTTTGGCGAATGTAGCTGTCAAAATTTATATCTTCATTAAATGAATCAAGTTCTGCAGAACTTCTTGGAACAACGTTATCGTTAACACCTGGACTGGAAGGTTCTAAAATCGCTTCTGCAGTCGTTCTTCTTTTTAAGTTAGTCAACCTTTTATATGTTTCAACTAACACAGCTCTTGCGCAGTTTTGTTGTGTAGTCGTAAGTGTAGCATTTACTCTCGGATCGAGGTAAATAGCTGCGAGAAAGTATTCATTGCTGAAAAGCACTTCTTGACGACTTCTTAAACAGGACAGCAAACGCTGGGCAAAAGAGCTATGTAGTTGTTCGACTTCGAGACGACACTTCGTCCAAGCAATGTAGAAAAGTTAGTAGTTTCTTTTGCAATTTTTATGATAAAAACGTGAGTTTACGAATTGTCCAAAATCCAAACGCAATGAACGCGGTGACGACTGGCGTAGGTATGCTCGACGCTTGCGGGTGCAAAACTAAGCAAGTCGAAACATCAATCTACCCACACCATTAAGTTCTTTGGTTGTATTTGTCGCCTCAGATGAACTATGTATTTTTGTTTTTCATAATATTTTCTGGGGTAATGTCACTATAACTTCTAGAAAGTGTTAAAAAAAATAGACGAAAACAAATTAAGTACGAATTATGAAATTAACCGGTTAATTTGGGTGTCAAAACCGTTTGTGCTTATGTAACCGGTAACCTTTATTATTTGGGTTACATAAAAACAGTTCACTTGTTTAACCGGTAAATGAAGGAACGATATATTTACCGGTATTTAATCGAAATTAACCGCTCTTTTTAAACCGGTTCCGAGCCCTGTTTGATACCCATATTGATGGGATTAATAAAACATAAATTATCCGCCATTTTGTAGCGGCGGCCATCTTGAATTTATAATGATAATGAATAAACATAATTGTATTGTCACCAAAATCCAAAGTGTATACAAAATTTCAGATTAATCGGTTGACAGGAAGAGGGTGAAATTTGAATTACTAAATATGACCCAAGAATAAAGAAAAATAAATAAAACAAACGGGGTGAGCTAAATAAAACCGTTTAATAATAAAAACCGTTTAATAAAACCGTTTAAAAATACAAAAACAGCCCAGCAAACCCAATAGCTGTGAATGTATGTCAAGCATAGATAGTTAAGGAATTATAATAAATATCCTAACAATAAATGATTACATTTGCGGTAAGTATTCTAAACAACATGTCAAAATCATCACAAAATATTTCAAAAATAAAAACTTACTACTGTATCAAGAAATCACGGTCCGGTCACGTTCGCTTGTACTCGTTGCGCGATCTCTATAACTTGGCGGGAAGCGCAGAGCGATACACCCACCCTCTGAAAGCGCTCGGCGCGGACTGCCGACTCGAGGCTTGCGGCGAGTAATATAATGCAAGATTTTGGTTGTTTTAAAACATATTTTTTGGCACAATTTGTTTTTTTTATTTCTTTATTTTTTCTCGAAATGGATAGAATTTGATCTATAGTTTATTCCTGTCGTTTTTTTTTATGAATTAGAGTTCCAAATAGCCGAAATTATCACCAATTCTTTGCCCATTTTCTCTAAAATTTGGCCAAGTTACATATTTTTTTACTGAAATATTTCATATGAAAGTGGTAAAAAGTAATTCCAACATTATATAGACGACTTTCTCAACAGTACATTGTAATTTTTTCATACCGTTAAGACGTCAATACAATCCATAAACAGGTGATTTTCTAAACCTCTTACAGCAAAAAATCACAAAACAGTCGCGGGTTTGAGGTGGATTATTTAAAAATAGATAATAAAAATAAAAAAGTAGCTCCAACATTAGATTATAATTGAAATGATCTTTCATGGTGTGCATTAATTCTTATCGAAATATTGTATTTTAACTGTTAAATCACGTCTGTAAAATCTGGTAAATCAGCGGAATCGGAAAAATGTTGTCTACGGCCTCTTAATCCCCTTTTCTCTAAAATGGACGGGGGATCTACGGCGTAGCATTTGTACTACGATTTTCGTAGACTACTACGCGGATGCGGCGAAAATAGGCTTGTATCTGAATTATTGTTGAAATGTACAAATATGTTGGTTTATTGCTTTAATGGAATTCGAATCAGTTACTGATACTTGAAAAAAATATTTGTCGTTTGTTTTGTTTTTTTCATTCTCATACAGCTTTTGATAGTAGTCAAAAATGTTTTTGGTTGTTTCATTTATTTAAAAGTTATTCGAACTATTTGATTGCGTGTTATTTAGGTACGAAATTACTCTTTATTCTATATAGTTATTAGTACCAGTGAATTAACATGTCAAGGCAAACCAGTTAACATGACGGCTGATAGAAATGTAGCTATGTGTCTAATAAATATTTAAAGTTAAAGGAGCAGTTTGTTTCTTTTAAATTCAATAAATCACCAATTGCATAAAATCAATAGTCTTAGAAGAAATGAGAAAGCATGTAAACACGTCACTATGGATGATTCAAGTTATAAGTAAAACATGGTTGTAAAAAAAATACAACATGTAACCTTATACCTTTTTTTTTTTGTTTCCGGGGTGGAAATTCCTCATGGATGTCCGCCGCCCTGGGACGGACGCGCGGGTTGTCTGTCAGACTCTTACTGGCTAAAAACCACCTCGGTGTTCTATTTCACACCTACGCCGGGGGTCGCGGGAACGTACGATCCTTCCGCAACCCCCGACTTAACTTAGAATAACAGCGGCTTAGAAGAAACGTCTAAGAAATATCAATTAACTCCCAACGTTTCATAGACAAATGAGACTAACACAAAGGTATTCAGCTATTCCACCTTCCATTAAAAGTAATTTATATCTCCATCGCGTTCAGAAAACAGACAATTTATTCTTATGGAGGATCTTGACGGATCCTGAATCCCACTTTAATCTTGAGGGATTCAACAAACGGCAGTGAAATGTATAGAAAGAAATAGGTACAAGTGACGAATTCACATGAGATTTTATTAAAGTATGCAGATATTAAACTTGGAGACCCTCTCTGTTTATTTTTATGTTCCCTTGGCGCCGTGTTGTATGTTATTTATAGTTTCTTTCATGTTTCCCACAATCATGGACGTTCTATGTTTGTAGCTATGTTCACTATATTGTATATTGGTCCCCATGAGAGCACTTAAGCTGCACCAAACTTAATGTATTGTGTACTATAACTGTATCTATGTATAGTATAGTATCGTGTACTATAACTGTATCTATGTTTTATATAGTATAGTTCCATTTCCCATAATACCTAACTAAATTATGCCAATAATGGAACACGAAAGCGTTAGTAGTTAGTGATTTTCTCAAAACAAAGATTGGTATTTAAATACTATGTAATTGGCATTCTTCTACACAAATGGCTCCTACATATTCGAGAGAAACACGAAACAAAGAGAAAAAGTCTGTAATCACATTACTTTTCCAGGCGAATTACAACATTTCCTAGCCCCCAATACATTTATTGCGTTAAAATATTTATATTGGAGTTAGAAAGTAGTAGAGTATTGGATTTTTCTGATACAAGATTCCTCAGTATAGGCAAGTATGTAGCCTCTTCGCATTTCACTGGCTTCCGATTTCTTCTACTTAGCGCGGATTTGTTTGTATTCATTCGACACTAGATTCAAGCTACGAAACGCTTGAAGGGAGAATAAAATATATTATTAGCTTCATTTTACACACGTGTAAAGAAAGAAGAAAGAAAATACATTTATTTAGTGTAGGCTTTCGACAGTTAAATTAGCACCTACTTATGAATGAGGTCAAGCCCTCGACAGGAATAAGTGGTATAATATGATATTTACTTTCTATTTTAAATATTGAGACACAGTATTGTTACCGGAATTATGATTTATTGACTTTTTTGGTTGAAAATATTCAATTTGGAAAGCCCCAAATTGAATATTTTCAATACAACAACCAGGTATTACCCCCGAGTTTACGTGTCATATGCAGGTGCGTGTTGTCGCCCGGTCGCATGCTACGTTTGCGTTATGCTAGTTTAGCTTTGTTATATTAAGTTAATATATATTTCTTACTTAATATACCAGCGAGGGTGCAAGTCAAAAGCCTCTCCGTGCTTCATGGGGTCACCATGAACAAGAAGATTTAATATGTTTATTATAATATGACTGTATAAGACCGGGAGAAGTGGAAAGAGGGAAGGGAGGGACCTTAATGTATACCATAACCTCGAGACGAGTCTTGCTCCCCAAGGTGGGCCCAATATTGTGAAAAGGTCAACACATAAAATTAAAAGTCATGATTTGCAATTCGCAAGACACTCAAACAAGTATGTAAAGGTACACATTGCGTGGTCAGGTTACGCGCGGTCGGGTGCGTCGGCGCATCGGATCATCAATATTCGTGTCATGCGCAGAGGCGCACGTGCGCTATAACTATAATTACGTGATGTCATGGCGACATCTACATGACATACATGACAGTTATCGAAAACGTTTTACTATGATTGGTTCCGACAAATTGGTTCGACTCGTGTATGGATTTATTGCAATTTGTGGCATGCAAAGTGCATCAAGATAAGTTCCTGGTAACTATAATGTTGAGCGATCTTCAATATCCCAAATTAATTATCAGTAAAACGTTCTTCTTGCTATGACGGAGGTGAAATATAGTTAGTGATGCAGTACAATTATTATCCTAACACCTGACACCGAAAGGTACCAATATTCAAAGATCACAAAACAGATTTTCAAGTTCTATAATTTATAATACTTGTAAGCCCGTTATGGCAACTCACCTGTGTTGTTGTTATTATAACGTAAGTGTTTTGTTGACAGCTACCGATACCATTAAGAATGTTCTGATAAATTACATAAAAACAGTAGCCAATAAGTTATTTTTAGCATCATCATCATTATCCATTTATTTTTAGATGATGTTTATCAACATTTATAGGCTTCTTCTTCACATATTTACACAAAGCTCTGTTTATGTAAAAATAACTAATACGATTTTTTCTTTTTATATAAGTAATTACTATAGGGATTATTTCAGAATGAGTATAAGTATAAACCATTCCTTCAACAGCAAGTAGACAAATCCACGAATTCGCAAGTATTATGAGACCATGTAAATTCCACGCCGACACACTTTCGAAACCTGTTATCATTACATAATTATGTTTCCGATACCAACAACGTGTGTGCTACAGCCTTTACATAGTAGTTCAAGGTCTGTCGAAGCCCTGCTAATAAAAGGTAGGTACCTACTCAATCTGATTGTTTCATGCTCCATGCTCCTGTATAATGCGCCATTCATGTAAAATGTCCGTTTTATTGTTTGTATTAGCTCGACAGCGATCATTATCGTATAGGTAGCGAATGCTGATACAATCTTATCAGTCATCGGTTCGACACTTCAATGTAGTACAAATGTAGGTAGGTACCTAGCAGCTCACATTATCTAACAGGTTTTTGCAAGTCATGGTCCAAAACGCGAATAGTGATCGCTGGACTAAAGTGGAACTGGGCTGGCCACGTCTGCCGCATGTCGGAGCAGCAATACGCAAAAAGCAAAAACCACTACTCAGTGGATCCCAAATAGCAGGAAACAACTACGCGACAGACCCAGAAAGAGGTGACTCCTTCTGGGTCTGTCGCGTAGTCGTTTCCTATTTTCCTATTTCCGAGATGAGCTGGATTAATTCCTAATGGATTGGCCCACAATCGCAGTCTGTAGACCGGGAGGAGTGGAAAGAGGGAAGTGAGGGACCTTAGCCCTGCACTGGGGCAACAAAATAATAATAATAAATCGTTTATTTCTTAATTCAAAACAAACTTATAAATCTTATAATCCTAGTAACAATTTTTTTTTATTATAAATGCGAAAGTTTGTGAGGATGGATGTTTGTTACTCTTTTACGCAAAAACTACTGAACGAATTTTGATGAAACTTTACACTTACAGCTTATACATTAGAATAATACATAGGATACTTTTTAACCCGATATTCCCACGGGATCAACACTTGTGCGGGTGAAACCGCGGGGCGCTGTTAGTACATAATAAAATGGTTGTATAACAAACATAAATGATTATATCTGTAGAAAATCATCACGCAGCCGGCATTCTCCGAAAGGCAGAGATGTATAGTTCATCCTCACTTTGTCAGTTAAGGTTCCTTCAAATAGGCGCGACACGCGATAAAATCGCACGCGACACAAAGGCACCGCAAGTCGCGCAACGAGCGGTGCCTCTGAGTCTCGCGCGGTTCGCGTCCAATGTTAAAGGGAGCACGCCTATACAGGCTGGCAGGGAAATCAACGCGCAAACTGAAACCATGAATTCAGCACGTGATTCTAAACCCGTAGCTTAAAAATGTTTCGTCGATCATAACACCACCACACCACCATCACGCAGCGAAACACGACGCCGATGTTACGTGTAACAAACATGTGGAGGTTGTATGGGTCAACTTTTTTGTAACAAAGTTATATAGGTATTAGATCAATAATTTACATAGGTTAAAAATACATGCCGTGTTTAACTTACGAAACTTATTTTGAAACATGAAACACTTAACTTGGCACATTCTGCAGAATTGAAACATTTGCCAAGTTGGGTAGTTATACAGACAGTTACGTACAAGTATTTAAACTATGTTTAAATGAAACCGTAGTACAAACTCATTACAGGGTTCTGAACGTTTATTAAATCTGTTATAAGTTTATGCGTTCACATTTAAAGCTGTGTGCAGACCAGAGCTATTACTGGTATTTAGACAATTACTTACTTTATGAAAAAGTGAAGCCTCGCTCAAAAAAATACAAGGAAGGTACTGACGCCAGCACATCAAGCTACCCGAAGCTGTCAAATTTTCCCAATCAACTTTGAACCTTATGCTTTAGCGATAAAGTTGAAAATCTATTAAAGAAATTTGAGAGATTGTAGTAGCTTGATGTGCTGGCTTCTGTACATAACATAACATCACGCCTGTATTCCCCGAAGGGTTAGGCAGAGGATATAGTACACGTACATTTCGTCAGTTGTGTTTAAGTACCTACATGGGATAGGGGACGAACCTATTGCCACTACTCGGGTAAAAATCCAGACTCCTGGCTGCTGCTGCAAAATTCCAGATGGAAAAAACCCATTAACACTTTGCTCGATCCGGGAATCGAACCCAAGGACCTCATGCCTTCAGCGGGATTGTCCGAAAGGGTTACCACTGGCCCGGAACATAAAGGCTAAGGAAGGAACACCGGTGGGTTTTAGTCAGTAAGAGTCTGACACTCCCTTCCGCTCCACCCAGAGCGGGAGGGGTCGTTTGATGATTTGCCATACTGAAAAAAAAGGACCTCATGCCTGCCTACTTTACCGTGGGGAAGTTTGGAATGGAGGTTTTTTTTTTTCAGGATGGGAAATCATCAAATGAAGAGGTCATTTAGAACCAGAACTTAAGGCCGCTCTCTCGAAAAAAGCTTGAAAAAAGCATGCAGATGAAGCCATTTTTTGTCGGCATTTACAGAGAAATTACATCTGAAAAAAATCCTTAGTAATCTTCATGATATAATACGTAATTTGGTTTAGCCATAATTTTTCTACCGGTATCACTTAATTTAAAAAAAAATCACCAAATCACCTCCAAATCATTGAGATGAAACCGTTTTACTCCTTCATTTTTTATCAAAAGAGTGTAAAAAAATATATCTACATCTTCGCAATACAAAGGAGAATAATTTGGTTTTGTTACTTTTTTAAAATATGTATTATTTTTATGATAATAAATTAAAAAGGCCTCTGATAATGGACTGCGTCTACATCACCCCCGCACTCGTCCATAAATTTAGTGCGGGGCGCATCGTGTTGCTAGGTGGACGTGTGTCGCGTTGCGAGAACTCCGCACTACGAAATAAAATCGTAAAATATTACTGCAAAAACAAAAAGTGTACCTACCCAAGCGGGGTTTTATGAAACTTATGCGCTGTCCATTACTCTGTGTACATAGGTACTGTTTATAAAATACCTACCTCATTCAAACGAAAGTCGTAAGTACTAGTAGTGAATGATCACAGAAGGTCCACGTCCACGAAATGATTCAGCCAATATTATAAATTTTACTTTTCGGTGCCTAAGTAAAGTCTATTATTCTGATGCGTTGCGATTATTTGTGACATATTGTGACACAAAACTGAAAATGCTCCTAAAGTAGGTATTAATTATGATTATAGGTTACGTACTTGCTAATAATTTGTCAATTTATTGATTACCGGCGTAATTATTTTCAAATAAAAAAATCAAATCAAATCATTTATTTGCATAAAACAGGTTCAGTGGATGTTAAAAAAGGTCAAATGGTACACTGTTAATAACCATATAAGGTGTGCAAATATAAAACAAGAATGTTAACTGTTAATTTCACTATTCAATAAAGTACGGACGCCAAGCACATCAATCAACCTATCCGAAACTGTCAAATTTTCGCAATCAACTTTGAACCTTATGCTTTAGTGATAAAGTTGAAAATCTATTAAAGAAATCTGACAGATTGTAGTAACTTGATGTGCTGGCGTCTGTACAATGTCATTGAAAATAAAATTATCGTAAATACAGATCAGTCAACAAAATAAGGAATTAAAAATAATAATGTCATACAATAGTAAAAAGTAGTAGTTCAATAATATATATGTACGTATATATACAGGCTGGATTTTTTTAACCTCACCTAGAGGGCAAGTACTCTAAACACTGGAGATAGCAAATTTTACTCAAAGGAAAATCCCTTCATTAAAAAAAAACAAATCTGCAATCAAAGATGTTCGAAAATTCGCTTGCCGCTCTCGGGAATCGAACCGCCTAAAATCCGAAAAAATAATACTCTGTACTTTTATGGCATCAATCGATAGGGTCAATCATAAGGATCAAATCTCTCTATGGCAGATCGAAAGTCGAATACTTTTTACTCGACTTCTATCGTCGCGGGTGACATCAATCAATCAATTAAATCAGCCTATCGCAGACCGCGGGTGGCACAGACTACATAAAATTAGAAAATCAAATTGGTAGTCATGTTTTTTATTATAATTATCACTTTATCATTACTATCCATGTGGGCTAAAGTGGGTCAATAATATTATTCAACTAATTAAATCAAATAAAAAAATCATTACCTATACGTAGTGAATCAATTAGTTCTACCAGAGAAGTTGAAGGTGATTCTGTTGATTTGGATGTGAATGTATTTTTTTTTACAAATTATGAACCTATATTTTTGTTTTACTTGTAAATATATGTATAACTGCATTCATTTTAGGAACAAGATGATTTGGGCATTCAAAAACTACGGTCTCTATTGGATGACATGGTGACTCACAAGCATCTTGTAAGGTCTGTCGAAGAACTTGAAGATTATTCAGCTGAATTTTAGTTATAATATATTTGTTTATAAAAAATATAACAAATAATAT
Source organism: Luperina testacea (assembly GCA_927399505.1). Taxonomy (NCBI): domain Eukaryota; kingdom Metazoa; phylum Arthropoda; class Insecta; order Lepidoptera; family Noctuidae; genus Luperina; species Luperina testacea. Next base: position 14,000,151 of record OV656758.1, read on the forward strand.
GACATACACTAGTGATAATTATACTACCTATACCTACCTACCTACCTACTTTACCTGCCTACCTATCTACCCTACCTTCCTATCTGCCTTACCCTAACTACCTACCTACCCTACCAACCTACCTACCCTACATACCTACCTACCTATCTACGTACATGCCTACCTACCCTTTTTCTCTTCATAGAAACCTTCCTAAGACTTCAACGAATATTTAAAAAAAAACCGAATTGGTCCAGCCATTCTTGAGTTTTGCGCTTAGCAGCACATTTAGCCATTAATTTTAGTTAAAAAGATACATTAAGTTGTTTACCACATGGCAAGCCAGGCTGATTTATATTAAGGGTATAGCTTCTACTCACGGCCTCGAAAGCTTTTAACAATTTTATTCGTAACCATAGCCCGAAAAGTACATCCATATCAATAGATAATACCTAAATAAAACCAAAACTGGACCATTGTAAATACAGGGTGTCCCAGAACTCAACGTCAAGCCAAAACGGGGTGACAGGATTGATCATAACCATCACGAGAAAAATCTGAAAAAAAATCTATCCCATGCAGTTTGAAAATTATGGGCATTTTAAGAAAAACCTAGAATTTTGATCAAACTGTAACATTTTTCGGTTATTGTGGTTATTCTTTTTTATTTTTGTTCATTTGAACTTTGGAAACGTAATCCTAAATAACATTTTTAGAATCCCAATAAAAAATAATGACACAATTGCCTCAAGTTTCCGAGAATTGAGACTATTCGTTAAACTACGAATTTAAAATTTTCAAGATTCGTCGAGTTTGATAGGCCCTCCTTTAAAAAAAATGTACTAGAGTGCCTTGGCAAGTGGCATTAAAAGTTGGTGCATTTAATCAGAATTCTAAAATGGTACAATACTTGTTAGTTCTATACAATAAAAAAGAGTAAAAAAATTAAAACCTCAAGTAACCCGATTTTTGCTATCTCAGTTAAAATGTTTTTGATTCGCACAAGCTCTAGGTAGGTTCTTAATTTTAAGGCAAAATGATGAGAGAGATGGATAGTGGGTATGTTTGCCATGAGTGAGCGAGACAGATAGTGACGTCACTTTTATTAAAGTGAAAAAAGTGAAAAAAAGTTAGTAAAATAATGAAAAATCTTGATCTAGTTTAATTTAGGTTTGTTGGAATAAAAGTCAGATAGAGAAATAACGTTTTTTATTACAATAAATAAGCCCATTGAGAACGTAGCCGACCTGCGTGAACGCATTTCTCAAGCAGCTGAGGAGATCAACTCTTGAAGATATGCCCGACTAATAAGTAGATCTTTTTTAAGAAGATGTAGGGCTTGTATTGAGGCTGATGGTAAACAATTTGAACATTTATTGTAATAAAAATGTTATTTCTCTATCTGACTTTTATTCTAACAAACCTAAATTAAACTAGATCAAGATTTTTCATTATTTTACTAACTTTTTTTCACTTTTTTCACTTTAATAAAAGTGGCGTCACTATCTGTCTCGCTCACTCATGGCAAACATACCCACTATCCATCTCTCTCATCATTTTGCCTTAAAATTAAGAACCTACCTAGAGCTTGTGCGAATCAAAAACATTTTAACTGAGATAGCAAAAATCGGGTTACTTGAGGTTTTAATTTTTTTACTCTTTTTTATTGTATGGAACTAACAAGTATTGTACCATTTTAGAATTCTGATTAAACGCGCCAACTTTTAATACCACTTGCCAAGGCACTCTAGTACATTTTTTTTTAAAGGAGGGCCAATCAAAGTCGACGAATCTTGAAAATTTTAAATTCGTAGTTTAACGAATAGTCTCAATTCTCGGAAACTTGAGGCAATCGTGTCATTATTTTTTATTGGGATTCTAGAAATGTTATTTAGGATTACGTTTCCAAAGTTTAATTGAACAAAAATAAAAAAGAATAACCACAATAACCGAAAAATGGTACAGTTTGATCAAATTTCTAGGTTTTTCTTAAAATGCCCATAATTTTCAAACTGCATGGGATAGATTTTTTTTATATTTTTCTCGTGATGGTTATGATCAATCCTGTCACCCCGTTTCGGCTTGACGTTGAGTTCTGGGACATCCTGTATATGTGGTACACATAGTTATTTAACTTTCACGATGACTTGACCTTCTGTGATTTCGATACTCTGTGACGAGACTAGGCGAGGCAAACCGTGGTGGCGGCGCACACAACCGCACATTTTCTGTTACATGCGGGTAGCGGAGTGGCGCGGAGAAGGGGTCGTTAGCTCCGCCCAAATGCTCAAGGTTATCGGCATTAATACAGGCCTTAACCACGAAACTCTATGGAACAAGGAGGCATAAAAACCTAAGTGTCTATTTACATCACATAAGATTACCAGCAATTTAGAACGGAACGGTAATAAAACTGATCACTTGTAATCCTTCTCAATAGCTGGACAGGAATTATTAAAAGGTATTGAGTTATTATATCAAGAATTTAATCGTTATGATCTTTGTAGCTTTTTCATCGAATGGCATAATTATGGTACTTAGATAAAACTTGTAAAATTACTGAGTGCTATGCAGTCACAGTCTAATACCAGTTTACCAATAGGCTTATTATCTTGGTAGCTTATGATGGAACCACCTGGTTTAACAAACGTCAAAAATAATGTCAAATTCAGTACAACTTCCATTTAATTCTTGTTTTTGCCGCTTGTCAAAGATATATTTGTAGGACGTAGTATAACATCATACTGATCGGTTGCTGTATTTAATTTTTATCCTTCATCGTTGATTTGCAGCAATAATGATTTCTAATTGTTGCGTTCCGTCAATGATGCTCAATACCACTCATGTACCCACCTGAGACGCTCTTTTTTGTTCAATGCTATTTTTAAGGTCGCTCGAGTGTTGTGGTAAAAACCACAAGTTTTCCTTGTCCTGAAACAAAAATCATGGCAGAAAAAGCAGGAAGTTACTATCTTTGATTTTAGATCTATAAAAGGCTAAAAGGGAAACGTTCTTTTCCGGGTTTTTTTTTTCAGGTACAGACGCCAGCACATCAAGCTACCCGAAAATGTCAAATTATCCCAATCAACCTTGAACCTTATGCTTCAGCGATAAAGTTGAAAATATATTAAAGAAAAAAGCACGTTTTTCTCCACCTTCAGCTAAAATCAAAATAATGGAATCAAACAGATATCTCCAGTAAATTGGCAACCCGGGTAAATTAAAACCAAAGTAGCTATGGGTACGTAGGTTGGTAACCTAGGTGCTTAGATATCCGTGTCAGGGATGCCGCGGTCGCCACATTACACCCGATAAAGACCAGCCGATTGTAACACCTTACTCGGCTATTTGCAAAGGACCAGTATTATGGCAACATTAGATAGCCAATGCTTTGTGTACCTATCTCGGCAAACACGAGGTCGGAGTGTACTTGTGTTGTAATGCTGATTCTACATGCCCTTAGTCTCTATTATTATTATTGAAATTGATTATTGTTCCATCATCATCTGCCTAGCCTTTTCCCAACATGTTGGGGTCGGCTTCCAGTCTAACCGGATGCAGCTGAATACCAGTATTTTACATGGAGCGACTGCCAATCCAGTAACTGGGTAATACGATACCCCTTGGTAAGACTGGTTGTCAGACTTTCGGGCTTCTGACTATCCGTAACGACTGTCAAAGATCCACGAATGACAGCCGGGACCAACGGCTTAACGTGCTTTCCGTGGCACGGAGGGCTCACGGTATGTAAAGATTGTCACCCATCCACAGACCAACCGCGGCAAGTGTAGCTTAACCTGATTGATTGACCTGGCCTCTCAAAAAATTGATTATTGTTTATGGGCAATAATATTATCTATAGCCTGTTGTTTTCTTAGGTACACGTACAGGTATCTAGGTACCTAAGCTTTTTGTTACGTCAAACCCTGATCATTTATCAAACCCTGATTCATATTTGAGATAAACTCATTATGTAAACGGGATTTCCAGACAGTTTCTTCATAAGTACTTGGTTTAGTTCTAAGCTATTTATTTTAAAACAAATCATTGCTTCATAATAGAAATAAAAATAAGAGACGACTGAAAATATCTAGACAGCATTTGACATCAAAATATTATGTAGAGTTCACTTTTGGGTGCTAAAGAAAAAAAAATTTTCATTTTCTTCCGAAACTTTACAATTTCCCTCTATTTATTTCATTAAAATAGTGAAAACATAACCTCACGTTGGGACATGTAAAATACACGAGCGAACTTTATGTACAGACGCCAGCACATCAAGCTACTACAATCTCTCAAATTTCTACAATAGATTTTCAACTTTATCGCTAAAACATAAGGTTCAAAGTTGATTGGGAAAATTTGACAGTTTCGGGTAGCTTGATGTGCTGGCGTCTGTACCTTCACATACTCTCTTATAAATATTCACGACACGACGCGTACGGACTGCTTTGAGTTCCGAAAATAAATTACCAACGCTGAAAGGATTTTAAATTAGTGGCCAGTACGATTTTAATTAAAACCCGAAGCCTGTGTTCTTTCAAATTAGTTAGGGCAATTAAAATTAAAAAGTATTTGCTCATTCATTATTTTGATAGGCTTGAAATATGCGCTTTTGTTTTAGAAGTTTTAAAATAGCGTTTTATGATGTGAATAAATTACAGACACGACAATTACCTACATATGTTGTTGCATACGACTGATACGACGTCACCATATAATACAATTATATTGATTTTTTAAGTACAAGTTATGCAGAACTACTTCATGGAAATAGCGTGACCTGCACCTTGATCATTTTCCTAGTATTTTTAGCATAATTGTTTTTTTAACATCCCGCTCTTTGATTTTGACAGTTCAACAAAATTCATTGCGTTATTTGCGTTGTTGAGCAGCCAAGTTTTTCGAACATATGAAGCAATGGATTAGCAAAATATTCTTCAAAATAATGCAATTAGTGTGTGATTAGTGTGCAGTGCAGCCTTAATCAAAGTCTTGATTCTACTCTCCCGATATACATATTAGTTATGTACAGACGCCAGCACATCAAGCTACCCGAAACTGTAAAATTTTCCCAATCAACTTTGAACCTTATACTCTAGCTATAAAGTTGAAATCTATTAAAGAAATTTGACAGATTGTAGTACCTTGATGTTCTGGCGTCTGTACTTCCAACTTTAGCAACCTACGTGCGGTCTAGTATGCATTGTACGGTTCCTATGTAAATAGCAAGTTTATTTACCGAGCTAACTTTATAGTACGTGGGCGAAGTTTGTAACACCGAGCCCCGAGATACGAGACAATATTGACATTTTTAAGTACGTTACATTTAATGGATTCAATTTTACTTTACCACGTCTGAACATAGCTACACACACTGGCCCACGCTGGATATAGATACATAGGTGGCCATCACAAAAGAAGTTCAATCAGACGGCCTCAAGGCAAGGGTATGACACTGAACTTCTTCCAACTCTCTCATCGATCTAGTCCTGGATTTATCTATTGTAGTCTGCTTCTGCTACCGCTTCCAAGAAACCGTTCCTTTCTCAGAAAATCTCTACTACCTATATGTTCGGCTGTAAACTGTGATCTTCATTTTCTTCTTCGTGTTGCTGGCACGACACGACGACGACGACGACGACGACTTTTGTTGGCCCAAAACTTCGCCACTTCCACGGCGTTATTGGTGGCAGCGCAGAGGTCACTTTGTCTGCATGTTTTGGGGAACAGGGGGCAGGATAGGAGGTGAAGGAGGAGGGAGGGGGGGTGGAGGTGGTGGTGTGGTGGTGGTGGGTTTGACACAGCTCCACGTCCATACCCTGCTGCCGTTCCGTCGAAGTAGCCCCACTTTACGAGGTTATCTATCATCGACCATTAAACTCATCCATGATACCAGCCATTAATCCCTCGGCTGTTACGATGTTATCTTTCTATTAGCAAGTTTAGAAGAACCATTATTCACTTTGTCTTTTGATAAAAATGAACGAGGACTGATATCAATCTAAGTTGTTATAAAATTTGCTAGGGTTTTGATAAAGTTATGCTTTGCAACTTCACTGCTTTCAAAGTTTGAATTTATTAGCGTTAAAATTTTTCCCAGACAAAAGTAAAGTCATCGTTCTATTATTATTTTTATTGCTGAATAGGGGCTCTTGGCCTCGATCACGCCTGATGGAAAGCGATGGATGAGGTCTATGATGGCACGACCGTGCCCAGAAGATCCCTGTTCACTCTTCCTTTAAAGGAATTCACTCTCTCATTGAATTAAGTTTTAACTATAGGTACACACAAGATAACATAACACAAATACGTACGTAATATACGTACGTATTTACGTATCGATGTTTAAAAAAAGAACTACTTACCTAGTTTTCAAAACACAACGAGAATAGAGTGCACCATTTTCAAAAGAAGAATACGCCAACGGTTTTCCTTCATTCATTCAAAGACAAAGGAGGTAACACCTGTGTTTTCACACAGTATATAAAGTGGCAATGCTTGCTAACCACTAGCCACATGTACTATGAACACGCGATGAACTACATAGCTATGAAGGTTATGTTATGTTTACATAATTGGAAATTACATTTCTCGTTGCATGATCGATTTAGCAAATGTTTAGTTTTCTTTACAGCTTCCTTATATCTCGTGAGTATTTTAAACTGCCAGTTCCGCAATGAAATAGAATTGTAGCACATTTTTTTTCTTATAAAACAAAATGTAGGTAGGTATTACCATTTTAGGGCTAGTTTAAAAAAATATGTTTTTGACCTTACAACTTTACAAGGTACGACACCTTCCAAAAATACATAAGCCCTTACCATTTTATCGATAAATAAAATTGAAATATGTCCGGTCCTTAACACGACTGATGGCTCTAGCCTTCGTCTGACGCGAGACATGAAAGATATTTCCCCTCTTAAATTGAATTCGAACGTTATATAGATCAAGTTTCGATACACCTTCAAACGTAATAACCTCTTTTATAAGTACGAGTAATTGATTGAAAGAGACGCGTGGGCGCAATTTTGTAAGAAAAAATATCGACGCCATTTTTCAAATGTCACGTGAAATAAGATCGGATACTTACCTACATGGTTTTTTTATAAGTAAATAAGTAAAACATATGTTAAATATTACAAGTTACTTTTTTATAACCTTTGTATTATATTGATTCTGATATAGATTACATTCTTTTACCTAGAATACACTGACGTCTGAAGTGACGAGTGCGAATTATTTTTATTTTTATACAGCTAAATGAATGACTTTTTAAATTATTGAAATCATTACTCTAATACTAATCGTCAAAATTAATTAAAACAGTTATTTGAATAGTGGCAGTGACAAGTGAAGTATTTATTTGTTTGATCGAAAATGTCACTGAAAACATTTACATTATTTAGATAGATAGATAACTTCATGATGAATGCTTTAAAATGTAAATATGTACTTAAATGTTAAAAGTTCATTTCGTTGATATACACAAAACAGCAACTACGAACTGAAATATTCTGCCAAAACATTGCATAATTCTGTCTGCTTCAAGAGATTTGTTCTAGGACAGTAAGTTACCAAGAAAATTAAAAGCAAATTGAGTGAAATCGATAGTGATGTACGTACCTCTGTCTATTGTACCTATGTAATGTAACTTTATTATATTCTTTACGTACTTAAATTATGTAATATATTATGTACCTATGTATCCAGTATCGTAGGTTGCAAAGGAACAGGCGAGCATTTTGCAGGGGAGATAAATTGACCCTGGCAAGCACTTAGGTAAAATGTCTTAAGCTTAGCGTAGATGGGTAGAGCCTGAACCCACCTGCTACACCTGCATACTGCACTTGATTTCGTAACCGAATCAGGATTTTCCTGTAACTGGCTACCTATATTATAATAATTATTCATCAAATTGACACCCAACGTCAATTTCTCGTGTTATAGCCATTTCATACAATTGTCAAAGAATTGACAGTTGTGATTTGAATATACGGACAATTTAGAAGTCAATTTGCTCATCAATTAATTTCCCCGACTTTACAAGCTGTCTATGTGAGCCGTGTCACGTTAATTAACTACTTACTTACTTTAACACCTGTATCACATTAAGACAGATGTCCCCAGAGAAGGCGTGTGTGTATCTTTTGGGACCGAAGTTAAGTAACATTCTCTATGTCGAGTCTCGACTTTATACGTCTGTTTTATTTAACTAAGTACATATGTAGAAACAGCCTTCTAATGTACATAGATACTTACACTTGGAGTCCTTTGTGACATAAACCTAAAGCATATTTTACACGAGGAGAGTTTATCAGGAAGTTTATGAATATGCATGCGACTTTACGACAAGTTATGTAATTCTTTTAATCTTGACACACGACGCAGCCCTGGAACTGAATATGATAAATATGCAATTCCAAATATGTAGGTAATTTCAGCCTTGCTCTAATTTTTTTATTTTACTTGGTGGTTAAGTATTGAGTATCTAGTTATCCTCATATTTTTTGTTGATATTTCTGTACATAACCGATTTGGCAACAAAAAAAAACTGATTATAAAGATGCATTTTTATACTTCCTGCAAATAAACTCATTTAAACTGATGAGGAAGTCTGTAAGAGAGATCTTAGCCAAGTTGCCAGACAGAATAAGGTCTTCTGAAAAAAAAATACCGGTGTGTTGTGAAACCTGAGTAGGTACTCCAGACTTCCCATGAACCTAGTGGTATTTAATTTTTAAAGTTTTATAATATAAATAGATTAACAAAAAGAAAAATTGCACTGTACACGTGATAGTAGTGAAACCGGCCAAGTGCGAGACGGACTCGCACACGAGGTTCCGTGCCACCGTACGTACAATATTTAATAAGTTAATAACACTACATATTTTAGAAAAAAAAAAACACGTTACTTGTATGGAGACCCCCTTAAATTTTTAAGTTTTTTTCATTTTTATTATTTGTTGTTTTAGCGGGCAATGGAAGTAGACACTATGTGAAAATGTCAACTGTCTACCTATTACGGTTCAAAAGATAGGGCCCGCTGACAGACAGACGGACGGACGGGCGGATTGAGGCTTAGTCCCGTTGGCACCCTTTGGGTACAGGGCCCCAAATAAGATACGCGATGATTTCGTGCGAGAGACAGCCAGTAATATCTTTCTTCTCTCTCATGTAACGAAATGTAGGTACCTAAAAGTATTTCGCTCTCAATTCTCGTCCAATTATCGAATCACTGGCTAACAAGTTTCACTTTAAAAACCTGCTTACTAAATATAGTATGAACGTAAGCACACGACACAAAACATTTATGGCGTTGTACCTAAGTAGGTATGTAACAAACAAATTCCATGCACAAATCGGGCCGAACATTCTGGTATCAATTAATCGAATCAACTTAATAATTGAGCCAATGAAGCGGATTCCTTTACATGAATTCGGCACACAAAGCATTGCACTCAACAGCGGCGGCACATCGATTGTTCATCAAGACCAGCGCCAATGATTTAAATTTATAACAGAATTGGGGTCTATTCCGTAACAGAACATCGCCGGATGTATCGAATGACCTTTAAGTTATTCTTAATCACGAGAATGTGGCTGTTGTAGACATGGCTTTATGTGCATAGCACAGTCAGGACTGTGGGAACTTGGCCAGTGGCCTGCTAGGACACAGGCCTTCTCTCAGTGAGAGGGAGTGGGCTGTAATAAGTGATGTTCAGATCCGCTATAAACTGTAGACGTGTTATAAACTATAAAATATATTCATATAGTCTGTTATTTTATACGCTATAATTATAGCGCGCTATTTCAAAACTCGGGCGCAGTCTGAACGCGAAGACGCTATAATTTGGCAACACGCTATCACGTTAAACGGACTTGATGAATTGATGATACGCGGTAGATGTTATTTCGCAACGCGCTATACATTATTGAATAAAGAATATACCTAATAATATTTCGTGGAAACGTTGAAGTTTGCTAAGTTGCTACTCGCTAGTCGCTAAAGGCTCCTACAAACAGGCGCGACACGCGATATAATCGCGCGCGACACAAAGGCACCGCTCTTTGCGCGACATGCGGTGCCTTTGTACCGCGCGCGATTTTATCGCGTGTCGCGCCTGTTTAAAGGAGCCTTAACGCTATCTTGCTATCACGTTATGGCCCCGCTGTGCGCGTTGGTCTGAGGTTTAAACTTTTATTCGTTGAGTAGGTTGAGGCGCTATAATATAGCGCGAAGTCAGAGCCGCTATAGCACACGCTATACGCTATGTACACATAGTCTGTTATATTTGATTTGGGCGTTATACGTTTTATTAACCACCACTAGCTGTAATCACCACGCGGTCCTAGTGCGGGTTGGTAGATGACACATGCATAATTGCATAGGTATGTCTTCGAATTTTTGGTTCTAAGACATGCCGGTTTCCTCACTATGTTTTCCTTCATCGTTTTGAGAGCTTAAGCTTTAGAATAGAATGCATTTATTTGTCAGAATATTGTACAAAGTTGTTATTTGCAATACATATTACGATCATAATATTCTGTCGTTTCTGACGTACAAATATGGTTTGTAAAATTATGGGTAATCATTACATTCAAATTAAATTATTAATCATTAGAATTAGAATTACTAATATAATATATTTATTTTATGTAGGCATTTTAGTTATTATGGTAAACATACTTTTAGTTTCTACTCTTCTACCTCACAATAGCGGTAAAAAGAAGCTTTATTTTCCGTGAAAAACATTTTCATTTTTTCTCCCAGAATTTTTTCATCATCATCATCATCATCAGCCTATAATGTTCCCACTGCTGGGACACAGGCCTCCTCTCAGTGAGAGGGATCAGAATTTTTTAGAACAAGCCTAATATAAATAAAATCCAGGTTTTGTGGACAGACTAAAGTCTAAGAATTAGTAGCTTATTTAGGCTGGGATTTGCCTAATATGATACCTTGGTAGACACTCTTTATAGGTAAGGTACTTACGCGGTTCGGTGAAGAACGTAAGTCTAAGATAAACTAAGTACCTATAACAAGTTATTACGTAGGTAGTTATGTATTTAGCTTGCTACTAAATTATTCAGGATATTTACAAACAGTGGAATTCAAATAAATGATATGAACTGTGAAACATATTACAATTTATAAAATAAGTCGTAGGTAAACATAATCATGACCAGGAATATAAACTGTGTAAAGTATTGTACATATTTTACATCTTTGTGTCCTTGCAACTGAAATATAATTATTAATATTGCATCTGTCACACATGGACACAATATTAAAGGTTTTATTACCTACGACAATGCGGATGCAACCAACTTCATCTGAATTAATTCTATGTAGTCTTTACTTATGTGAACAAAAAAAAGAAGAGACAATAATAAAATCACAACTTTGTGTAATTACGGAAGTAATAAAAAAAACGATTCATTTTATACTTCATAAAGATATTAATAAAACCGAGCAATCATTCCATATTCAAATATTTACAAACGGCGCCTACGCAGAGCTTTGTTATCTTTAGCTCGAGTGTTCGTAAATCAAAGTTTACTATGTTTAGGCACATCGTTCATAAAGTAATTGTTATGCTCATAATAATTCCAATTGGACTATAAATTTTCTCAAGGAAAACAGGGTTTAAAGAGAAAAATAAGGATTAACAATACCCTGTTAATAGTTCTCTTATTAAGTCTGAGAACAGAATTAAATCGTAAGATTTGATCTACATTTTCTTAGTCACCAACGGGCAGTCTCGATGAAATAGTCCAGTTAAAACAAAAACTTTTTTAAAGTATCCCAATCGGTGATACTTTATTCACATTACAATCTAGTAATTTAAATATAACTAAAACTGATAAGTATCTATAAAATTAAGAAATCGTCCAACAACGTCTTTCTTTTTCACTATAAGTTAAAGGGAAGACTAGATTCAAGTTTTCTTTTTAGTCAGCACTTGCACTACAGTTTAAGTTCAGCTACTTATAGTCCAGTTGAAAGAAGATAGGTTCCTATTTGATTGAAACACAGGTTTACACCTAAGTATTTTTACTGATGTCCCAATAGAAAAACTTAACAGATTATCTTCGATCCCTTTCACATTTAAATTGACACCGAGGATCCATCAAAAGTGAATTGAAACAAAACTTAAATTAATTAATTTGACAGAATGTAGGTTCACAACGATGGCCTCATTCAACGTATTTTCTTTCTTTCTTTCTTTTCTCTACATTCTACCATTACATTATGGTGTGCAAATATTTAATTTTATCTTGCGCAATTATTTTAACAATTTTTTTACAACAAATAAGAGCTCAAAAAGATCTATGGAAATATTATCACTTTGTCCGAATTATGTTAGTCACGGACCATTAAACAGGTTATTTCCTTAAGATTGACCTTAAGGCAACTTGCCCAAAAAACGCAGGTACTTATGGTACCTGCGTTTTTGTACGCAAGTTGCCTCAGATTAGATGATCCAGAAAATAATGTATCTATGGTGATTTGCAACGAAGAAGCCTGTCATAGTCGTTATCGCTTGGCAACACACGGAAGCATGGTGTAGTAAAAGCGATAGTCTTGCAATGCGCCCTACTTATGCACTGATGCGATCTTTACAACCCACACAATACCACGGAACCCAGTGATAAGCAAGCAGCTGTCATACAATGTCATTACTTGTACAAGACGTATTTACTTGCGTACCTACTTGTACCACTTGTGCAAGTTTGAACAATGACATGACAGTCGAACGCGTGAAGCAAAGGGTTGTAGTGCCACCCTTCTGTGATCAACATTGATAGTCAACACGCCTATTGTTGTAGTGTCGAACTTGTCAACTGCTATCGACATTCAATTGTTTGTATTTTGTTTACTAATATAGACTAAAACCGTCGAATGTATTGTCATTGTGAATTGCCAGTATCTGACTCTTCATTGTATTGTGTTGATCGCGAAAACAATATCGGGTGCCTCTAAAAGAATTTTCCCTCTTGCAGTCAACAATTTCCCTAATAGCTATGATGATGCTGACTTCGTCACCCGTATCGGCACAAAGAGATCAGGTTTCGCCGTGTGGCCACTCAGTAAGGTGCTAGAGGGGATAACTGCCCTGGGTGCTCCGGACGTACTCAACCTAAGCTGGCTTTAGTGAAAATAATCAGAATAACCAGTATTGGTAAACATTCACTAGTCAGTCAGGATAGTGTTGTTCCCGTCCCTTAAGAGATTACCTTTTAAGACCCTAGTCGTGTTGCCTGGAGTGTGCTTCATGCATAACAATTCCAGTCCTTGAAACTTAGTAGTGTAGTGTTGTAGGTACTAAAAGCTCATTAAGTAGTTAGACGTTCTACTTTTGACGTAAGGTTGAATTAATAAATCTTTTCCTGCCAGGGTCGCGGGTTGTTCGAAAGAGATGCCTTGGCCCCTGGCACAGGCAACTGAAGGAACACGGGTGGGTTTTAGTCTGTAAAACTATGACACGGAGAGCGGGAGAAGTTACTTGATAATTTCCTACCCAAAAAAAGAAAAAGGTTACATCAATAAGAATCGCAGGAAAAAATAACGCTACAAATAGAGCAGCACGTAATAAACAATGTAAGTAATTAGGTAATATCGGGAGATAATAACAATTTAAGTAGTTTATAGTAGCGATACTTATTATAGAAGCGATCTTAGCATTTCTCTAACGAACCCTAGGGCCTGTCTTTATCTGAAGTAGAAATTGTTCCGATCGCGGAGTAGCTTATCTAGTGACGTTTCACTTCCAAATTTCCCATGTTTATGAGCAGCTTGAGTGGGAAATAAATGACGATCATATACTGAATACCCTACTTATGAGACGGGTACAAAGTGTCCCGTGTATCTTTACATGTGGTGAATTATGAAACTCGGTGTACAGTCAACAAAAGAGATGAGTGTGCAGGATCGTCGGATATAGTTGAAGTTTAGTAAAAAACCGATGGATGTTGTCGACTGAACTTTAATGAGCTGATTGTTTTCTATTAGTAAAATTAAATTTTATTCGAGAACATCCATCGTTTTCTTACTAAACTTCAATAATTATATCCGACGATCCTGCATACTTATCTCTTTTGTTGACTGGTACCTACTGAATTTGACATAATTATTGCTTACTTCTTTTTTACGCGACTGCGAACGGCGACAGGCGTTTACACGATAACCCTTTGGCAAGACTGGTTGTCAGACTTTTAGGCTTCAGCAGACTACCCGCACGATACTTAAAGATCTAAAAATGACCGCAGGGACCATCGGCTGTCCCATTTCAAAACCTAGTAAGGGACACTTTTTATAAAAATCGTTTCATTGCATAATCTTGCTAAAATAGAAGGTCTCTAGCAAATACAAAAACACCAGCGTTTTAAACTTACATAAAAGGAGATATATTTAAACGATACCTAGTAAGTGCACCTTTCACTCCCTAGTGACCATTTAAAACCTGGTAAGTTACTTTGACCAATTAAAAAAAATACATTCCATAGGCTGACCAATATTACGTTTATGCGCTCTCCTGTAAAATTTCATTTTAAGTCCTTACTAGGTTTTGAAATGGGGCAGGTGCTTTCCGAGGCAAGGAAGGGTCTCTATATGTAACGGATGGTCACGCATCCACGAACAGATTACGGCAAGCGTTGCTTTACTTTCGATCGACCCGTGAGGCTGTTATTGTTTAGCCACGAGCTACTAAAAGAAACAGTGATAGCTCTTAAACTAAGCTTATCGTTTTACTGAGTTAAAGAAACAGTGATAGCTCTTAAACTAAGCTTATCGTTTTACTGAGTTAAAGAAACAGTGATAGCTCTTAAACTAAGCTTATCGTTTTACTGAGTTAAAGATCAGTGATAGCACTTAAACTAAGCTTATCCTTTTACTAAAAATGAGTGAGTTCACATCATACTTAATATTAGTTCAACGGCTAGGATTCGAAGTGGAACTTTCACCTGCCAATCAGCAGCCAACATCTGTGTTGGCAACTAGCACTGCATTGCCAAGACATTTAACAACCCAGTACCCGATCTTCCTTAGTGATTCATCTACTCTAACATATTACGATGCTTTCCTAGACAATGTATTTTTACGACCGTAAACACAATCCTATTAACATCGACGGAACGTTAACAGGATAGATATTTTCGGATCACGTAACTTTTAGACGTTAATGTCAGTTCCGTACATTTTATTGGGGGAGCTATCAATATGTGGGATGACAGATCGATAGTGAAACGATAAAAATAACAAAAATTGTTCTTACAGTGGTTAAATTTACTTTGTTAATGGTTTTAGGTATTCCTATAATTTGCGGGCCATTATTTGTGGAATTAAGACTCGTGTATATTTGCCAATAATGAAGCAAAGACCTTCATAGCTTTGCATAGTAGACCTTTCCCATACGGCAGTTTACACAGGTAAAATTAGCTTACGAATAAATTTACGTACCCAGTTTGGCAATAAAAAATGCTACCACAATGTAAGAAAACGATTTGTGTTTTTTTATAGGAACCGAGCATTAATTATATTATTATCTTGAAAACGAAACCACCTGCAAAGTTGTAAGAAAATTGTCATATTAGGAAACCTGTTTTCGTGAAGTTGATTAAAACAATATTGCATGGTTCACGTGCTCAGACCAAACAGACTTACCTATTTTTTAATTTGAATGTCTATTTTTTAATATCTACACATCAAAAATCATTCCTTACTAAGTATCCCGATTATGTTGTCAATAAAATCCTTTAAGCACCTTATAAGACCACCGGAAAGAACTCGAAGCATATCAAACATTCTTACAGCATTGCCGCATGAGTGACGCCGCGGTACCTACCTCTCTCCAGACACCGATAGGGCACACGAGGGAAATGTTCTCTGAGTTGTGTGTGACACGACGCAGATACCACGACACACGTCACACGACGTGTCGGCGACGTGACGTCATCTGCCACTAGACAAGATGCCCACTCTATGAGAAAACAACTCGTAAAATATATCACCCGTACATACATTCGATCGGTATTTGTAAACAAACAGTTTTAATGATCGCATCTCTCTTAAACACTACTTTAATAACCTTTAGACTTTGATATCGTATACCATAACTTTCTCTATCGAGTTTCCAAGGATTGTAATTAGCAACATGTATTGCGTGTTTGTCCCCGGCAACGTTGCCCAATGCTGACTGCCTTGTCCCATAATGTCACGATACACGCCGAGTTTCGATAGAGAATCAATAGTCTTAGACAATACACATAATATACATCAGCATAATTATCACATATCTCACTCGTAAATATGCATCGACTCTCATAAAGTCTGAATGTACTTAGGTACATCAAAGGTTAGGTACGACGTTATTGAGAATAGGTACTCAATAAATATCCTTTATTTACTTTAACACCGCCGAGTTTTCATGAAACTAATAAAAACACTCGTTAATCCACAACATTACGTCAACGACATTGCGATATAAAACGACGAAAGTAAAAACTGGCCAATGTGCGAGTCGGGTTCCGTACCACAAGGCAAAAACACGTTTTTTGTATAGGAGCCCCCCTTATATTTATTTTATTGTTTTTTAGTATTTGTTGTTATAGCGGCAACAGAAATGTATTGGTATCTACAACGCCGCATGAGAACAACGCGTCATACTGACTTCACGCAAAATCCTGCATCTCGCAAGCAGAGTTTATCGCGCAACTAGCATAGATACAACGGCCCGATATGAATCATCGGGCAGTTGCCCGCCAGACACACCCGTCTGGTCGGAGGATCCTCCCTTTTATAATAGAGTATGAGTGAACTTTACATCCTGTTCCTAATACCTCTATAGAAATACATCATTTGTGAAAATTTCCACTGTCTAGCTATCACGGTTCATGAGATACAGCCTGGTGACAGACATACAGACGGACAGTGGAGTAATAGGGTCCCGGTTTTACCCTTTGGGTTCGGAACTCTAAAAACGGGGTCTGAGTGAAAAGCGGCGCCAGTTTTGGGCAAAGAAAGGTCGCCCACAGACGTTATAAGTACAGCCACATGAAACAACCGAACATTTCGGTGGTAATGTGAAAAGCTGTGGGTATTTGAGAGTGCTCTCATTCCAGCGGGTGTAATGGCTTAAAGCGGACTCCTCAAATATTAAACGAAACTGTAGTCATGCCAGCGAGCTCATGCAAATTGAGAATACATACTTAAACGTTTTAATTTTCTACTGTGAGTATTGACTGGAAGTAGAGATGCTACTTACTGGTTTTAAAGCTACACAAGTAGAACACGACATCGAAATTATTATGAATCAAGTTTGTTCTGAACTCTTTGAGAACTCGTTTCGGTTTTTGTCTTGCCAACGGAAAAATCTAGTTAGACTCTTAAGGGGCTTAAACGCGAAAATTGCAAGTTTTAGAAACAATAAAAGTATATGAACCACTACAGTAAACAAAATAAAAAAAATACATATGATATTCTCCAGGATATAATATGCTAGGTAGATAGTGTTTTGAAAACATAATACAACTAATTTGATACGATAGAAAAAAATCATCACCTCTAAAAACTTTCTTTTTTACAATAAAAATCATACTAATACTCGTATACATAGGTAATAGGTAATACGGGCTGGTGTCCGTAACTCCACGTCAATGCGCGTATTTTGCGTACAATAATTATACATACAGCATTCTGATTTTTTGTCAGATTATTCTACAAGCAACATACTAAAATACTAGTGTTTTAGTTTTTTAGTCCAAACAATAGAACAAAAGATTTTTTTGTAATTAAATAATGGCTTCAAATTTTGCAATAAATTACCAGCGTTGTCATTGCGCGTCTCTTTCTTTTCTATGCAGTCAGACAGTGACCGCGCTTTAGGTCATGTAAGCCCCTTAAACGACTCGACATTCTAAAACCGGAAGAATTTGCATCTATAAAGTCTACTATGATAGTTCTAAACATGATAACAAAGTAGGCGAACATCTTTCTTGTTCTCAATTCATATGGCGATCGGCCGATGTTTTGATGTGGGCATAAATTATGCCATATTTTATGATTGCATACAATCATTATGCCGCATAATAATTGTATGCAATCATAAAATATGGCCACAGTTCATCTGATCGCAAATAAAGAACGTTGTGGGTAAGAACTAGGGTGACTCAGATCTGATGAAGTGATTGATGACACTTAATTACTTTTCTCCTTAAAATAAACGTGTGTTTTAGATGTAAGTATAAACGACCGTGGATTTTAAGTACCACATGACATGTATATATCATCGAAATTTGCAAATGATTTATAGTGTTAACCTCTAATGTCAATATGTATAATATAATATAAATACGTTTAGTAAAGAGTACCTAACTTTTTAATGTCATAGGTACTTAGAATATGAAAATATGAACGCCATAAACGCAAATATCACACGGTCGTAAACGTCTCCTTGTGAATATAAAATCTTTTAACACTGCCTTTTACAATATACGGTTCTTTAAAGATATTGCAGAACATCCTCAAAGGTGTCTTGTCAAAGAAACTTATAGTCACTCACTAGAAAAATATACAATAGAGACAGGTAAGTACTAAAAATGTGTAAAATAAAGTGTTTTCGATAAGGAAACGTCCTTTTGGGCGTGAAGACAAGAGAACTAAATTTTGCCCCGCGGCTTTATCCGCGTCGATGTCGGATATTATCCCACGGTAACGTACTACGGGGATAAAAAAAAGAAGTGTGGCGTGTCATGGACACGGCCGGGTGTTGTACGTGAATACGTTTACGTAACGGGGTTGATCCGCTCGGCCGTATTCATTCTTTTACGTTCCCGGCACTGCGTGACTAAGTCATATGGTGTTTTGTCGATACCATTCGATTGCTCTTGAGAAGCCCTTTCCAATCGTATACGATCTCTGTATTTGGATTTGGATTTTTGATGCGTATAGGCCGACAGTGTATATTTTTACCCAACTGCGCCAGAAGGAGGGTTATGTTATGTAGGTATGTATGTATATTTCTTTGGCACGCTCTTTAGCCTAAACGGCTTGATCGAATTCAGCTTGAGAGGTGCCGTTAGATTCGTCCTAATTGTGAAAGTGACACTGGGTATATTAAAAATGAAAAAATAAAATGACAATGACAGATTTTTGGCGCCGTATTGTCTTGAAATTTTTTTTTCTTTATCAAAACCGATAGGTTTTAACTTTATTTTGATACCCCACTTGATAAAGTGGGGTATCAAAATAAAGGGTTTTAAAAGTTGATTACAAAAATATAAACAACTTATATGGTTAAAAGTAATTCGAAGTGACAAATCGTAAAAAACCCGCACCAAGAACTAAATCGTCTGCGAAATCTTTCACATTATTTTGTAAACTAAATAGCTGGAAAAAAAAGTACCTAATTAAAAAAAAACCGACTGCGGTAAAAAACTTAGGGTTAAAAAAAAACTGCAAAGCAAAAATCGACTTTATGTGAAACTAGCTACGTCAGCGTGAAATTTCTTGTTTACCGACCCACCCTGTCGCATCGCATCGCATCGCCTGCCCGCGCTATTACTTCATTTTCGCTTAGCGTTCATTTTTAATTTTTCTTTTTGCTCGTCTCCTATAAGTCTGAGCGTGATGTTAAATAGCCTATAGCCTTTTTCAGGAATTGGGCTATCAATGCATGATTTTTTCATTTCGACCGGTAGTCCCAGAGATTAGCGCGTTCAAACAAACAAACTTTAGGTTTATTATTAGTATAGATATCGACTTTATACGTAACTAGCGGTCGCCCGCGGCTCCGCTCGCGTGGTCCCGCTTTTCTGTTGAAATTTTTCCTGAATTTTCTTTGCTATAAACCTCACGGAGCCCGAGACCTTTCCAACGAATGCAAAACCGTGGAAATCGGTTCGTGCGTTCTGGAGTTATAGCGTCAGGAAGGAAAACCCGACTTATTTTTATATAGTAGATAACAAAACGCGTGGGCGTTCACGTAAATATTATTGAAAAGGAACCCAATAACCTCAAGTATATTTATTTCACACTCTTATTGCTTTCGTTTCTCCTCTGCCCTTCGGCCCTTCGCGCCTGTATTATGCAAGGTAATCCGATTTGGTCTGGAAGCTGAAGAAATATCAGATATCTTTTTATTGTTATATAAATATGAATGGAGCCTGCCTTTTGTAGACTGTTTATACAGACTATGAGACTGCAGGCTTATTCTTTGTACAGACGCCAGCACGTCAAGTTACTACAATCTGTCAAATTTCTTTAATAGATTTTCAACTGTATCGCTAAAGCATAAGGTTCAAAGTTGATTGGGAAAATTTGACAGTTTCGGGTAGCTTGATGTGCTGGCGTCTGTACCTACCGCCATTTCTAAGGTTTAATAGATTAGGTTGTTCAAACTTGACGGGATGAAATCATAAAGAGATTTTTATTGATATGGATAAAAGGAATGTGATTTTCGATTTCAACGTCTTCTTTTTTTTAAACGTGACGGGTAGATCACGTTTTAAAAAAAAAAATGGAAAATACTCTTCGATTCTGCTCAAAAACTCGTATATTATAAACTAGCAGCACCCCGCAGTCTCACCCGCATAAGTGTCGATCCCGTGAGAATATCGGGATAAAAATTATCCTATGTTAAGACATAGGATAATTGAGTAGGATAGGATAGTTAGGATAGTCATAGGGGGGGGGGGTAGTCATAGGATAGTTTGAGTCCCGGGAATAAGTTCCCGGGACTCAAACTACCTCTATACCAAATTTCATTTAAATTGGTTCAGCGGTTTAAGCGTGAAGAGGTAACAGACAGACAGACACACTTTGGCATTTATAATATTTTAGTATGGATTTATAATATAGGAGGTGGTTCATCAATAAAAAGAACCTAAATTAAAGTAGAAAAAGGTGATACCTTTAGCCCAGGTAGCACGGGCGGGTTTTTCCTGCGACTACTTTTTTTGCACTGGATTTAGCTTAGCGCCAAGAATGTGTTTTATTGACGCGCTGGGAAGCAGTCTGTTCGATTCTCAATCATCATCATCATCATCATCAGCCTAAAATGTTCCCACTGCTGGGACACAGGCCTCCTCTCAGTGAGAGGGAGTGGGCCGTAATCCACCACGCGGGCCCAGTGCGGGTTGGTAGATGTCACACGTCTTCGAATTTTTGGTTCTAGGACATGCCGGATTCTCAATGCTCGCCTTAATACCTAGCGTTGAAAATCCGGTACTCGATAAAATCCCGCCGAGAAAATTTTTACGTCCGTGAGTACGCGGACTTACAATAATTCTACTATCATTTACCTTCATTACAATGGACACAATAGCCTTAGCCTTCAAAAGGTTTATAATTTGGTTTATTACTACATCAAATGGACTTTTATCATGCACACCGAGCTTTAATTAATTTGCGTCAATCAAAAGCGGGTTAATCGAATTAACATGTAAATACTCAGTTAGGTCAATAGGAATTCATACAAATATGTACAGTCGTGGAATGTTGTACTTTACACAAGTATGTTCCACTTTCATAGAATCTGATATAAGAATATAAACACTTTCTTCATGATGTTATAAATATAATAGCTTAACCCTTTCGTTTCCCAAGTGTAGGTACCTGAGTTGGTATAATTATGTGATAGGTACTTTTAGTTGCTGGATGCTCCGATCTGATCTAGGTATGTTTGTAGAAAACTTTTGCTTTGAAGTGAGGTTTAATAAGCTAAGAATTAAAATCGATGAATGACATGGAAATAGTACTCAGACGCGAATTGCGAGCACCTGTATCTGTATTCCTTTGTTTTTCTTCATAAAGTTATAACATGAACTTCCTGCCGTGGGATTAATTTCAGTTAGAACCACATCAATCTATTTAATCAATCCTAATCTGTTTCTGAACTCAAAGTTTCGCCACAACAAAACTATTTTCGAAGATTTCCAATCCAACTATTCTGTTACAAAGATCGGTTTCTCGTCTCCGTCAGGATGAACGGTCACTAGGCGTACTTAACGTTGTATTTATGCCCAAGAACTGCTTCCCTATTGCTTCTATATTTGCTTCCTACTCTCAAACAATTGCTTCCATCGTATTCTAGAAGAAAAATCTGATGTCAGGACGGCTGGTTACCGAATCGTAGTAAGTATATAATTATTGAAATTCACGGTGGCCATTAATTACTTCGCGTTTGCTTCTCTCAATGTTTTACACCGATAAAACTGTAACTATTCACGGCAATAAAGATATCGACAAAAGTATTGTTTATCAATATTTTATGTCCGTGACTACCAACGCAAATAGCTTCCATATTTGGTAAATAATTAGTACTCAACGAACAACAAAATTGTTACCACCACATTGGTACAGAATATCAGAATGAAAAAAAAAAATTGCAATTGTCTGAGAATAGGAAGCAAATAGAAGCAATAGGGAAGCAATTTTTGAGCATAAATTCAACGTTAAATACGCTTAGTTACCATTCATCCTGAAGGAGACGGTTTCTCGACTTCCGAGAAACATCAGAGACAGTCATGACCAATATTCACCTATTTTCCCCCTTAATATGACCAGAGGTAATAAACTTATTTAACAGGTAGTTTTTATCTTTGGGTTACAATCTAACAAACATTTGAAGTCATTTTACACACACAAAAAAAAAAACGACGCGACGACCATAAATCACTACCTAAGTGATAATTTTACCTAATAAGCATGAGCATAATCAGCATAACGACTGCTGGGACCCAAGCTTCTCTGTGAGAGAAAGTGGGCCGTAACGAAATCAACCACGCGAGCCCAGTGCAGGTTAGTAGAAGATGTCACATGTTTTCGAATATTTGGTTCCAGTCCAGGACAAGCCGGTTTCCTCACGATGTTTTCCTTCTCCGTTTTGAGAGCAGTGTTGATGAAATAAATTACACAAAGTAATAAAAAGCAGGCCTGGGTTTGAACCTACAACCTATAACTCGTTCGTAAGCCGGGGCCGTTACTACTGCTTGTAGGTAAATGTATACGTCCCTAAAAGGAACAACAGGGTTTTTGTTACATATTGTATGTTTGTAAATAACATCACATAGGTACACACGGCTACACATGAAGCTATACATTTCCAGTTTTAGCTGACGTCGCATTGTATAGGTTTTTCGTACCATCAGAGTCAGCGTATACTGGTTGTCTTGTTCTATCTTGATGTGTAGCCGTGCGTAAGTACACACGCCAGCACATCAAACTACCCGAAACTGTAAAATTTTGCCAACTTTGAACCTTATGCTTTAGCGATAAAGTTGCAAATCTATTAAAGAAATTTGACAGATTGTAGTAACTTGATGTGCTGGCGTCTGTACCTACTTATTATCCTTAATATTATTAACATCCTAATTTTTTGTTAATAAATATTTCGTTACAAGAACAAAATGACGTAGGTAAACCGAAATCAAATTTAATAATACGATTACAAGTAAGAACAAGTTGCGAGTAATGATCGGGTATTATTACTCGTAGGAAAACGTCAAAAACCATTTTGGGCAAAAAATAAGACGCCAAGTTTGACGTAGATCAAATAAAAAGTATCTTCTGAAAAGTTACATACCTAATACTTCGAGATACTTATAAAGAATCAAACATTACAAGTAGGTAGTTATTGTTTTGGATACAATACCATAGTATTGTATCCAAAACAATAACTACTTGTAATGTTACTTGTTATGTTGTGTACTCAATTTAAATCACATTTCGCCTGTCAGTATCATAATACTGACAGGCGAAATGTGATTTAAATTGAGTTTAATCCTCAGAAATAAAAAGAAGTCAAAAGTTCTTAAAGATTCCAATCCACCAGAAGAAAGCAAGACTTATACAAAGATCGGTCCTGTATTTATAAGACAACTTAAATGCAAAGTTCCCCCAATACATT
Organism: Luperina testacea; assembly: GCA_927399505.1. Classification (NCBI taxonomy): domain Eukaryota; kingdom Metazoa; phylum Arthropoda; class Insecta; order Lepidoptera; family Noctuidae; genus Luperina; species Luperina testacea. The sequence continues at coordinate 14,024,042 of OV656758.1, forward strand.
TTTATGGTATTGTGACGAGACAGCCCTGTCGTTTATCATCAAACACAGACAACATCTCATAAGGATTCCGCATCTCGTTGAGGCAAACACAAACTTTTGACAACCGACAAAAGGCACCAGACCGACTCGAAACAAAACCGAAACACGTCCTTTTTACTCACGAAGAATAGAAGATGACGGGAAAAAAGTAAAAAAATAAGTTGAAAACCTGACGCAAAAAATACGCGTGTTCTTAAAAATTGTTTTGTTCCCAAAGTTGTTATTTCAATACTGTGGGAATACGTCTCATGAATTTATTCAGCACGATACTTAATTCCATCAGGAACTTCTCGAATAAACTCTTTCATATAAACAAACATGCCAATTGTTGATTGATTGATTTGTTAAATAACAATAAAGTCAGAGTGAGTGACTGGAATGTCGAATATAGCATCAATAAGTGTTCGATCGTAAAGCTAATATTAGGTACAGCAGCTATGTCTGCTACTAATAGATCAAATAAGACTGGAACGTTCGAGTTCGACGACTATAATCTCTTGTCCAAGAATGAAAATAGATTATCGCATTACATGCCACTTGCACTGGTCCTTCCGCAATGAACGAAGAGATTGTGTTTGCAAGGTAGCTCTTATTTCAATGCTTCACAAAAGAAGTTAGAAGAATAGAATATTCCTTATCATTTACACCATTAATATTACAGATAATATACATGTAGAAATTTTACATGGGGTGACACAATGGGCGGTGTTATCGCTAAAACTCTAAAAGTGATCTTTTAAAGACCAGTTTTGCAGCTTTGGATGGATTTAGAGAGAAAGGAGAGACAATACTGCAGGTAATCTGTGGTGTAAGTTAAGTTCTAAGGAGATTTGGAATAGTTAAGCTCTGCACAAAATATTATGGTATTAGCCGCTCGAATTTCAATATCATGATGTCAATAGACACTTTGCGTGTCTACATTTAGACACTTTAAGGCTTATGATTAGTTGGACGCCGACATGCGACGGTTTATCATATTCCATCAAATTGAAGGTTTCATCGGCTCAATTAATTTGAGTAACTGGATGTTTGTCCCCCGTTAATTGAATTAATTGGATCGCGTTCGCCCCTCGCCGGGTTTGTCGCTGCTCGCAAACAATTACCTAATTAATATTATACGTAAATATGACTGCCGATAATCCCGGTTAATACAATTGATTGATTGGTTGATGAAAAGGGATCCTGGGTGCTTTTGTTTACAGCGTGCTCTGTGGTTCTATTATTGTGGATCCTTCGATTATTCAAAGGCAAGAATAAATAGAATGTAGGTATGGCGCACAGTGGCGTGCTTTGCTTTCCAGAATAGTAGGCAAACACTAGTCCTTCTGGCCTAGTCTAGGCAGATATACGCGGTCACTAATCAGGAAAATAACAAAAGTATCTATTTTGAATGTTCAAATTGTTTTCTTACCCATTATGGGCCTTCCATGAACTTTAAAAGCAAAAAATGTCCATCGGTCGAACACGAAACGAAAGGAAACCTTTTTGCCACCACAAGTGTCTCAAAAAATAATAAGATAATTATATTCATACATATATACATGATTATATAGGCAAAGAAAATAAGACTCATGTTCTCATAGCAAAAAGATTATTTTATGATCATGAGCATCGGTTTTATACCCATGTATTGCCAATTCCGATAACTAGGTAGGTAAGTAAACCGGCAACTGTCAGCCCAGCTAGAAGCTAAGAAACAATTCTATTTTAATAATAGAACACTAATTATCTATTGCCTGTAAGGTCCATCCATTACATTTTTTTAAAAGTCAAACGTATTTGAAAGAGCCAATTACAGCAAAATAAAGATGTGAAAGACTATAAAGAAAGGTTAACCTTTTGTATCTTAATAGACTTTTAACGATCAAAGTTAACTAGCCTGTAGTAGGCAAAAGAGTGAAAGTTACAAAGTTTTGACCGTCTATTGTCAACGTTTTAATAATAAAACGGGTAATTTCAGTAGGAAAATCCAGAAATAAATAATGGAGTCTAATCAAGGCTTGTTGAAAGATTTGTGGTTCCTAACCAAGGAAATATTATAATATTATTATTATGAATGTCGCCAATCTTCTGTCATGGGTTTTTTTTTCATCATTCATTCAAGTTTTGACATTGAATGTGGTCGAGGTGTGGTCACTTAAGTTTGTCTATGTCACGCTTTGTGGTGCTATTTGCCCATAGACACCGATTTCAAGGATCCATTATGAAATAAATATTGGAAAATTCAAATTCATAATTATTAAATTAATAACTCTATTGGTCAAACTTTGCGGTAGGAAAATAAACTACGAAACTTACCTATCTAGATCATCGAACAGCACTTGTCTTGATATTTATGGTGTTGCCAAAACATTTTCGCTGATATTTCAGCAGAAAATATCTAAAGTGTACCCAATTCGCAGTAAAACGTTTCAGTTAAAGCGATAACTTCTGAACACGTATAAGTCGTGCCTTCACCTTTTCGAGAATAGTTAAATGCAGTAAAGTCGGTCATTGGCCTGCTCTGACGTCAATGGTGATGTTGCACTTCTCTGCTTAGACGTACAGCAGATACTTAACGCTTTATAATATTTATCGATACTGAAATAATCGAGGACAGCGTACAATCAGGAACATAAAAGAATTGCGAGTTCTTTGATGTTTCGCTTTTGTTGATATGTATTCTCAACTCCGTTGATGCGTGAATAGTATCAACAGTTCTTGTGTTCCGACTTCTGAAGTTGGCTGTACCTGAGGTCAGTGCCACTGTAATCTGTATAGCAGAGTGTTTTGGTAGTACTCTTAAATTGCAGACGCAAGCAGAAACGGTAAATGTGGGTTAGTGTTGAATACGTGCCGACAACATGTTTTTTTATAATATATGTGTACGAGTATATTATGTATGATTAAAACGCAAAAACATCTTTCACTCCAACATACTTTGTAGCTGTATGTATATGTATGCAGCTATTAATGTCTAATCACAATTGATTCTAATCACAGTCTCAAGATCTAGTCTAGTCATAAAATGTGAAACGTTTAGAAAACGCTTGCCAGTTTTGTCTCTAAAGACAGTAGTATCTCTTAGATGTTTAATTGAACACCAAAAAGTTTTATGCCTTAATAATACAGTTTCCAAATGGAGGCCTATTGTGTGAGTCACTTTATCTGAGGAGCTCCCCTCGGCCACAATAAAAGTGGTAAATTTTATTAGCACGAAGAGTGCTCCAATCTGTTCGACGTAAAACAATTTATTTTGCCCTTCTGTAAATCATTTTGTGGAGGCGTCCTTGGCAGACTGGTGGCACCGTCGGTTATACGCATTTAACTGAGCTAAATGAGTTTGGAGAACAAGGGAGCTAATTCAATTATGCCAAGTTGTGCGGTGTTGTTTTCCTCGGCGACACGATGTTGAACTGTGTGTTCACTGTTCACTTGCTCCCCAGTATGTCGTCATGATATGGGTCGCACCTACCCGTGTAATTCAACTGTAACGTAATTAAGTGTACACGGGCACGGTTTCCTGGCATTTTACCGATACCGCGAAATAAATAATATGCAGAATATTTACATTGAAAACAAAATTTGCTAGAAATTCACTTCACTTTAAGGTTCCTTCAAACAGGCGCGACACGCGATAAAATCGCGCGCGACACAAAAGCACCGTAAGTCGCGCAACGAGCGGTGCCTTTGTGTCGCACGCGATTATATCGCGTGTCGCGCCTGTTTGTAGGAGCTTTTATTGGATTGTAAATCTGTCCATGTGGAAACAGAGATAGGTATGTACTGCGTATTGAATATTTATTAGGAAACGCCAGGCAGTAAATCTTTTACACGTGAAGGGATGTTTTTGTTTTACTAACTTTATTTCCAACACCGAACATTTTATTTGATGGCCTACTTAACTCCTCGTCTTAAACAGTGAAATATACTTAGTAGGTATTAATTAGTATCTAAAAGTAAAAAGTCTTTTACATCAACTTTGCCCATTTCAGGCACTAAATAAACTAGGAGATGAAACAGCCTAAAGGCTCCTGCAAACAGGCGCGACGCGCGACGCGAATCGCGCGCGACACAAAGGCACCGCTCGTTGCGCGACTTGCGGTGCCTTTGTGTCGCGTGTCGTGTCGCGCCTGTTTGAAGGAGCCTTGATGCAGGGTAATTGCGTAGCACACTATCAGTAGCAATGGCTTTCATGTTGACAGTTCAAAAACAACCATTGCGTTATTTACGTTGCTGAAGAGACAATTTTTTCGAACATTTGAAGCAATGGATTAGCCGTATCCTTCAAATAGGTTCAGATTGACATTGACAGTGTGTTACGTAATGAGACTTCTGATTACATTTGCATTACAAGCACTACTTCGTAATTATCATGTAAGTAGCAATTAATATTGCTATTAAACTGAGATATTAATGGCGTTGGGAAACAGTTATTAACTGTTCAACCGACAGGTAATCCATTGTTTAATTTTTTCATACAACATTTCAAGAACGATCTCAAGACGGCTTCCTGGAACCCTGACCTGACCCAACGTGTTTAATAAAATGGTATTCAACTATTATTTGTATAAACATGGGTTCGGTGTACGATAGCTCTATTTACATGTGATAAGTTATCACGACATAGTTAAACAAAAACAGAAGCACGTGTACGTCTGACGCATATTCTTCAAAATGAAACGCCTCTATGTCTGTCTGTCCGTTAATGCGCTTATTAAATAGCTCGAGAACTACTAATCCGATTTTCGTGATTTTTGTTTTATTTTGTACCTACGTTCTGTGGCTAGATTAAATTATACAATATTATTCCACGCAAGTAATACCTAGTACCTAACCGGGTTGTGAAGGTCAGATAGGCAGTACTAGCTCCATGTATAATACTAGTATTTTGACTGGAACCCGACCCCAACATAGTTGGGAAAAGGCTAATCAGATGATGATGATTATCCCACGCAAGCGAAGCTGTGAGCAAAGAGTTTTACTATGTGCATACCTAAACAAATGAACTAAACCCAATCTTGCAAGTAACAACGACTACGAAAATACGCGCTACTTAGTGATGTAGGTAAACCCCGACATCCAGCTTGTTCTCTAGCGGTCGAGAAACGTAAGCATGGCCGAATAATTCATGTCCTTGCTTTATGCTTGTTTGGCCTTTGGCCTACGCTTCGCAGCCCACCGCATCCTGTAGATTGATGTCAGCAGTTACGGGGTATCACACTAATATTATAAAGGCGAAAGTTTGTGAGTGTGTGTGAGTATGTGTGTGTGTGTGTGTTTATATGTTTGTTACTTTTTCACGCTCAAACGGCTGGACCAATTTTTATAAAATTTGGTATGGAGGTAGCTGACAACCTGGATTAACATATAGGCTGCTTATTATCCAGATATTCCCACGGGATCGAAACTTATGCGGGTGAAACCGTGTAGCGCAGCTAGTATAATATGTATAAAAGAGGTTAATGTGCAGGCAGTTAGCTTCAACCTTGTGAGTAGTTGTTTCATGGTATACCTAAAAGTCTTTAGGTATTCTGAGCGTACCTAAAAACTGATCATGAGGTCCTGGGTTCGATTTCCAGGTTCGGGAAAAATTTTATTGGGATTTTCCGTAAGGAATTTCTCAGTCAGTCCGGAGTCTGAATTTGTACCCGGTTAATGGTAATAGACTCGCCCCCTGTTACATGTGACTTAATAAAAACACCACAGGCGAAATTGGGTAAACTACAGTGCGTGCCACGTAAGAAGAGACTTGACCCCGCCTCCCCCGCCTCTTTCCGCCCCCCCTATGACGTCCGGTCCCGTCCCGCACTCAGACCTCATACCACTAAAGATACCTAAAATCGTGTTCTGCGCATGTCAAACCACGTGGTGTGTCAAGTCTCTTCTTACGTGACACGCACTGTACAGGTAAGTACACGTCTGCCTAACCCTTCGAGAAATACAGGCGAGATATTATGTTATATTATTTTATTTTTTTAAATGCCCCGTGTAAAGATTTTTCTTTCTTGATTCCAAAAATAACTCCTTTTCTGTGTGTAGCTTTACACTTCCGGTGAAAAAAAAAAAAAACAGAAAGAACTTCATGAACTAATCCACGAGGCGCGGCAGGAATGTCTGAAAGCCTGAACCTGTCTTTCATTCGCTACAGTCAATCTGTAAATCTATGCACGACTAATTCTGGCGGAAAAGATGAATTTCAGAACGAGAAATTCTTGTGTGTTGGTTTTACAAAAAATATATGTAAGCATCCGAATTGAGGAACTCCACCTTTTTTCAAGTTGTTTAAAAAATCAATGACAAGCAGCTATATAAGATTCATCAGAAAAAAACAATATGACCTTAGCAGATGTATTAAGATAATACTGTGAATACCAATAGCATACATGAACAACCTCTAGTAAATAAATATCAAATGACTATTGCATCTTTGTATTAAAACCAATTGCGTCTTAGAATGCTTCAATACGAATGCAATTATTGTTACTAACATAGTAACGAATGACCTTGAGACAATGCAATGACAACTAACATGGCATTACGCTTCTATTTTCCAAAGGAGTAGCCAGTAGCAAAGGTATATAAAGGTAACATTTCTCTATGTACGGTTTTTACTTCTTGACAAAGCATCGAGATTTCTTTATTACATCCAAGTTTAATAAATGTATAGCTCATAAACATAGATAGAACCGACCGGAATAAATCTCTAAGATGGTTTTAAACCGCAACAAAACCCGTTGCACAGTTTAAATGAACAACGCGGTCACACAGACAAGAAAAGTGACTTAAATTTATAACATACTAGCAATCGGGGTTGGTTGGTTGGTTGGTTGCTTCGAACGGTTTTTATTATAGAAATATCATAATATATGTATGGTTTTTACGACTTGACAATACATGGAGATTTCTTTATTATAAGTAGGTAAGTTTAATAAAAATGTATTGCTTTTTTTTCACTCTGAGATATTTTTATCATCGTTATATTAATCAAGGAAAAGAAGACAATAATATATAGGTACTTGCTAAACTTCTTGTAATAAATTAACTTGCAAACTAATAAAATTACTTGTAGGTACACATAAAACTTCTGGAATAAGTTCTCCAAATGATGTTGAAAACCGCATCAAAATCCGCCGTATAATATCTATGTAGGTCTATACCTATTACTATTACTATTATGGGACTTCTAATCTATATTAGAAGTCCCATAATAGTAATAGGGGGAGAAACCGGGTACGAAACTTCGGACCCAGGCGCGCTTTCGACCATTACACTAACGAACATAGTAAGTACTCGTAGACTTTATAATTACACATTACACACAGGTCCGGAATAAGGGTCGATACTACCTTATTTTTGAACAATTTTGAACGTGTGAACGATCCCGATCAACGAAGACAACAATAGATTTAGGATCAAAAGAACACGTGACGTTTTCCAATAAACCAAACTTGGAATCCTGAAATTCTCTGCTTTCAGTCCGTTATTGAACCTTTAGCTTAAACTCTGGAGATATTTTATTACGAAAGATTCATATTGGAATGGCCAATCGGCATTTTCTCGTAAATCAATAGTCTGGATACAGTGAAACTAGAAGGTATTTCCAATAATCCTTGAGGTTCTATATAGTCTCGGTGGGACGAATTCGTCCCTGCAGGAGTGTGTGACGATATCATGCAGGTTGTAAGTACTTATACGTGCTTCGATAGAGATCTGACCCGAAATTTTGTTAAATCGTGTGAAGTGGAGCGGGGTTACTGCTAATTGTTTTGACTGTCAAACCATGAGATACTTAGTTAGTTAGAAGCCTTTATATTGTATACCTACCTACCATTTTATGTAGCAAGCTAGTCAAGCTACTAAACGTATAAGGAAATTAGCATAGAACACGGAAAATTGCGAAATAATCTGTTTGTCTCTAACAGCACGAACAGGAGATATTTTAAGCCATAGTATTCCGTTTAATCATTTCGATGATTTTTTAATATTTCATTACAAGTACCTGTTCAAGGTAAATAGGTACCTATTATATTAGGAAAAGATTCATAATAGGAAACAAGGAAGTGTTTCCGGTCATCCTGTAAATATGTAGTTTAAATATACCTACTTTACTTAACTTTTACTACACGTTTTTACGTAGAAACTACTATAAACAGATAAAGGCTCCTTCAAACAGGCGCGACACGACACGCGACACAAAGGCACCGCAAGTCGCGCAACGAGCGGTGCGTTTGTGTCGCGCGCGATTATATCGCATGTCGCACCTATTTGTAGGAGCCTTAATGCAGATATAAATAAATTCTTAGATAAAAATAACTCGCATGGAGTGCCAAGTAAATATGCATTAGACGGTTAGATTACAACCGCGTGTGCGCATACATTGCCCTCCTTTTGGTTCGCTGTGATTGGATAAAGTCGGACACATCCTTTTTTAAAATTTAATTAAAATAATAGCATTGTGCAATGCAAGATAAAATTAAATTTTTGCGCACCCTATGTAACGGTAGGATGTAAAGGGCTCATTATAGCTTTAAGATCATACATTGTAAATCTACATTCTAAAAAAAATATGAATTTGAGCTTAAAATCCTGACAAATGTAATAGAAACAGAAAGCTAAATGGAACTGAAAGCTATATCTACAGTTACGTTCGAAAAAAAAAAACACATTTGCGAAAAAAAAATCTCTTTTCCTCTCCTTAGTTATTTTTACACAGGTACAGAAACTTTATTAGAAAAAGGGCAATCAGAAATTAGCTAATTGTACCTAAATACCCACCAGCTATAGTTAGACGTCTGTAAATACATCGTTATGTAACGAATGAAGGAGTATAATTCTTTTAACCTTCAATTTATATCTTTTGCCTCCGCCGTGTTAGTATCTACCTTATGCTCCATTTGAAATATTAACAACGTTATACTTTTATTACATTCATACGGTCTGTAATGTTGCTTGGTATCTCTTTATTTATTACGAGTCTACGTACAGGTTACGAGGTCAACTCCCAAATGATACCTTATGTAGTTTGCCTGTAAAATAAATTTTGTTCTGACTTCGAAACCTTGGAAGCAATATTTTAATATGTATCTTATTCAACGAAGACCATCTATGTACGTTTATATTGCTGAATTTGCTGAACCAAACCATCATTATCATCATCTCAGCCACTGGTGAGCATAGGCCTCTCTTTTCATGTGCCAATCCATCAAATATAACCTTTTCAGACACCATCAATCAATCAATTCAGCCCATCGAAGTCCATTGCTGGAAATAAGCTTCTCTCATGCTGCGTCACCAAACCCTGTCCTCCGCCTTGCGCATCCAGACTGTCCCAGCCACCTTTTTGAGGTCGTCTGTCCATCTAGCTGGGGGGCGTCCCACACTACGCAGACTCCATGACCTGCACGAATTACATAACGTTGTCAAAAAGACAACGACCTTGAAAAAACACTTTCAAGAAACAAGATACACACTGAGTACAATATTACGCAAATGTCCGCATACCTCGTCCACTCACCAGTGTAGAATTCCATCTGGTTAGCACTCTAGAAATTAATTCACATCACGTCATCTCCACGAGAGCGGTAATTACACAATCTAGACCAGCCGTTTTATTCTGTAAAAATCTCTGTCAATAGCGTAAATCCCTAGCTTCCGGTGAAACGACAGCTCACTTCACTTTAGTTTTCACACTTTTCACAGTGTGATTTTTACAGAATAGAGCTGTCAATAGCGTTAATCCCTAGCATCCGGTGAAACGACAGCTCACTTCACTTTAGTTTTCACACTTTTCAGTGTGATTTTTACAGAATAGAGCTGTCAATAGCGTTAATTCCTAGCATCCGGTGAAATGACAGCTCACTTCACCTGAGTTTTCACACTTTTCACAGTGTGATTTTTAAAGAATAGAGCTGTCAATAGCGTTAATTCCTAGCATCCGATGAAATGACAGCTCACTTCACCTAAGTTTTCACACTTTTCACAGTGTGATTTTTATAGACTAGAGCTGTCAATAGCGTTAATTCCTAGCATCCGGTGAAATGACAGCTAACTTCACCTGAGTTTTCAGTTTCACACTTTTCACAGTGTGATTTTTACAGAATAGAGCTGTCAATAACGTTAATTCCTAGCATCCGGTAAAATGACAGCTTACTTCACCTGAGTTTTCACACTTTTCACAGTGTGATTTTTACAGAATAGAGCTGTCATTAGCGTTAATTCCTAGCATCCGGTGAAATGACAGCTTACTTCACCTGAATTTTCACACTTTTCACAGTGTGATTTTTACAGAATAGAGCTGTCAATAGCGTTAATTCCTATAATCCGGTGAAATGACAGCTAACTTCACCTGAGTTTTCATGGTGTGATTTTTACAGCTTAGACCGACAGGCGAATAAAAGGCTATCTCTATCTAGAACTTTAGCTATTTCCAATGTTCTACTAATTCGTTCGTCCGTATTTATTTCAATGGTATTAAATGATTAATGATATTATTTGTTTCTGTACATTGATTCAAGAAACCCTTTTATACAAAATTTAACTTTGTTTTTAAAACCATATTATGAGTTCGGTGTTTCTGGACTGCTCTGAGAACCGGAACAAACTGGACGTAGTCAATTATCTACGGTACGGTAGTAATGAGATGAAGAACGTATGTAAATATCCCCTTGTTCAAAAATACAATTAAAGTTGCTTGTTATCGTCCGCCGACTAACGGTCCGAGAACTAACGGTAGCGCGTAACCGTAAAATCACTGCCCTACGTTCACACAGAGCAGTAACAAAAAAAAACCGTTTAAAACAGACACTGGCAAACGTTAATTATGTTTTGATTAACGTTCCACAATACTTCACAAGTTAAACATGGATATAACGGGCCACGACATAGACATAGAGCCGCCATTAAACAACATGACAATATTTTTAATTATATTTAGATTTAAATTTAAAGCAAAGATTACCCACGATATTGACGTACCATCAACAAAAAAATATAGCCATCCTGCTCTGAAGAGTGACATAATAGGATAATAATGTTGTTTCGCTGTAACAGCGTGGCTGTAAGCTTATTAAATGAGCGTCGTGTCGTTTTTCACCCCATTTCGCCGTACTGTGGGTTGTTTGACGTCACGGTTGTCTCGACTCCTGATCCTGATTCCCTTATTTCAAGAATGCCTTTTTACGAATTTGGACTTTTACGCGAAATAGGATTGATTGGGCAACATCTGTGAACTTGACATGTCGATCCAATATCGTTATTTTCATCACATAATTGCTTCTTTGTCAATAACTTGTTTACCAAGATATTTCGTATTATAGTGTTACATGCTCTGTGTTTCGCATGTTTTTGTCTCGTCTCACAGATTATAAACTGAGTCACTGCTTCACACTGTATATAGCTGGAACAATGTGTTAATCGATTGTTTGGCCGTAGATCATAAAAGTTATTACTTACACATCGATATTATACACACATCGGCTGCGAAAAACTTATGTTAAAAGGAAACGCACATTATTCGATCATTATCACGATTTTAAGGTTTATACTTTATAAACAATGACGAGAACTTGTGATCGGTCAGTGTATAATCTGAGATTCATAGATAAACAAGTTTTTTTTCATTGTCTTGTAACAGCTGATTTTATTACCAAATATTAGGAAATACTTTTATATTAGATTGGTGTTTTTGGCGATGCAAAATATTAAAAAGTATTTTGTACTCGACTGTCCCGTACAAATATTATGAAGTTTTAATTTATTTTTTATTTCAAGTTCATCCGTTTGTGTTAGCGAAGGGTGGGTGGAAGTAATCCTGTTAAGAACTCATTATTTAGGTCTCAGTTTCAGGAGCAATCATAAATCTGTAAAACTGCTGAAAACTTTGCAAGAGGGAATGGATTTTTCCGTTGCAAATTTTTCAGTACCTAGCTTCTTTCATTATTATTTCTCACAATATTATAATAATTCGATATTATATTCCTGCTAACTAAAGGATCACATCAAGTGGAAAGACACCCACCCTGCCTAAACACTAGATACCAAGCGTGCCTACAACATGTTCCCTTTGAACGTTCACAGTAGCGATCCTTAGGGCCTGGCCTGTGCACACCACGTTTTTTAAACGCGCCGGCGACGCGCGTTTCTAGCGAAAAAGACGCAATACGCACGCAAGTCAGACGCAGCCTGTAGACCTTCTGTAGGATAAAAGCGCGCCGTCGACGCACGTTTCCAAAACGCGCGTCAACGGCGTGTTTAAGAAACGTGGTGTGCACAGGCCCTTAGGTGTTTTAAGTCATGCTGACAAATTATTTTTTTTAGAATTATCCTATTTTTAGCAAATGGTTTTAACGATTTAAAATCTGACAACCAATCTTACCAAGGGGTACCGTATCACCCAGTAACTGTTGTGGAGGTCAGATAGGCAGCCGCTCCATGTAAAATACTGATATTCAGCTGCATCCGGTTAGACTGGAAGTCGACTCCAACGTAGTTGGGAAAAGGCTAGGCCAAAAATAAATCGTTAAATTATCATCATCAGATGATAATGGTTTTAACGATTTATTTTTGGACTATGGATGCATATGATGGATATAGCTTACGAATCTTACGATGAACACAGAGTTATAAATATTAATTATGGCTTTCGCGAACGTGAATAGTCAATATAAATAGAGTTTTTGTATTGAGTTTTAGTTCATTTAACTTCTTTTTGGTAGGTACAAAAAAGCGAACTGCAGAAATAACACATGTAGGTAGGTAATAAATATTATTTATGGTAAGCGGCTTCATTTTAATTAAATGTCCATAAAATATTAAAAAGACATCTTATTAAAACGGAAATATTGACCTAAATGCGTTTATTTATGATCTCATTCGTCTTAAAAAAGTTGAAATGCGACTAACCGAAAAACTGCCATAATAAATTGGTATAAAACATACAAACTGCCAGGTAAATAAACAAAATAATTTGGGTTAACGTTTTTCAAAGAATCTTTGGAACCTATTAACCTTTAAGTTAATGTTTATATTAACCCAAAGACAAAGTGGCTTCTCTCCTTTACTTGAGTTAGTTTCTTTTCAAACAACTTTTATCGACATTGATTGCCCCGGAGAGACATGTGAGTAACAAAGAAATTTATCTCCTCCCGAGACTTCAAAATTTACAGTAAAAAGTAAAAAGTTTCTTTGCATCCAAAGTATGAAAATGTTTTGTGTTTTTCATCTTCTTGTAAAACTACAATAGTATTTACATAAGCGTAGTTTTCCATTCGCATAATCGATTTAAAACTCTGCAAACATTTTAATTGAAATATTTAGCATAACCTGTTTATGTCGAAAATTAAGGCTCCTACAAACAGACGCGACACACGATATGATCGCGCGCGACACAAAGGCACCGCTCGTTGCGCGACTTGCGGTGCCTTTGTGTCGCGCACGATTTTATCGCGTGTCGCGCCTGTTTGAAGGAGCATTTACACTACCATCGTCAGATTAGTCTAAACTAAACCCGAGCTATAGCAAAAATACCATTTATTTTGATACAAACTATTTTGTTCCCCTTGACGTGGAGCGATGTTATGTTCCGAATGTCAGTTCAATCGCTTGCAAAGGTCACGGAATCTACAGGTACCTACGTGTAATCGATAATCGTTAATTATAATAAACGTTGGCTGACGTTTTACTTTATAATATTAAATAATTCAGCTAATGATTGCCACTTTGAGGTAGAACCTCGAACCCTGGCACGCAACAGTTATGTTTTCGTCGTACCTGCTCGTTATGGTTTCGTTGTTTTCGTCATCATTATCCTGCACTTTCAAGTCAATTCATGTGGGAGTGGAAACGCCTTTTTTCTATATATCTTTATTAGCCGTCATGTGTCAATATTTCTTATAATTTTTTTGCCCCTTACTTCGGTCAGTCCGATAAAAAAACAAAAAACAATCAATATAAAAAGAAGTATTCGTGTGTGTGTGTGTATGTGTGTGTGTGTATGTGTGTGTGTTGGTGTTTATGAATGTAATGTGTGTAAGTACTTATCAATAGATTTTGCCTACGGTGCCAGCATCGTCTGCTGCCCACCTAGTGTGCTTTTATAATTTTTTCTAACTTGTCGATTTATCGTGGACGTACCACGTCCATAAAATGTATGGCATTACTTACGTGCACGTTTTAACGATATAGTGGACGAATATTTAAAACCGTCTTCATATATTTTTACATATATTTACATTTTACTTCCCTGCGTTATCATGAGCCCATGGACGTCCACGACAATATCGTCACGATAGAAATTATATAAACGCCAATTACCTAACGAAACCTAAGCCATGCGTCGTCATAATTTTGATAAATGTCCAGAATACGGTCACTGCCCACACCTTGCTATGACGTCAAATTAATGCTTGTGATAACGCTGATGTATCCCATGGATTACCGATCGATATTTTAATCGACTTAGAGCCCACGCACGCATCCTACGGTGTGCACTATTCATAATTCTGAGCTATTTTTAGTTAGTCTAAAACGTCCATTTGGATGCTATTTCGAGTGAGCCATTTGCAAGATCTTGAATATATGAAATGAATTATTTTACGAATGTTTCATTAAATCAACAAATAAATCAAATTTAAGTGTCTGTTAGTAATGTCAAAATAACAGATTTTTACTAAATGCATAATGAAAGTAGGTATATACGGTAGGTAGGTACTTGTGACACTTTTTTTTTATGTTTAGCTGTCTTTCTGTTTGTACCAGCTAATCTTCAAAACGGCTAGACAGACTTAACTGATGTTATAAGGAATAATGTAGGCTACTTTTTGTCCCGGTAGCACGTTCCTGTGGGATAATTTCCAATATTCTCGCGGGCGAGGTCGCGGGCAGGAGTTATTTAGTAATAATCAGCATGCATCTCAAAAAACAATCAAATAAGGTAAGTACCTATTAGGTAGATACCCAGTAGTAAACCTCGCTTAAGGTAACATCAAATTAAACTTTCGTATACTAATTTTATTTGCACTTATAGTCAAGGAAGTTGTATACAGAAAACGTACCTACATATTATAATCTGACAAATTCTTCAGCAATATAATAAAAACCACTGTCTACCTGAGATTTGTTAAAACTATAGGTAACGATATCTCGACAATTCATAAAAAAAAGATTAAATATCAACATCGTCTGCAAAACAAACCAACCGTTATCTCTACCACACCAAACAATATCCGAGATAAACCAACGATACGCTAAATTTCTTAGCACCTCACTATATTAGCTAAACAAATACCAACCCGAGCACTGGAGCGATAATTACTTGAGTTTAATTATGCGCGCCATTGCCCAATTAACCCACTATAACGGAGAGCTTTAGGAGTAGGTACCTAACTCTAATTTTTCCAGAATTAGGGCTGCCCAAAGGGTTGCTACACCCACACGATCGACATCGCATAGATGCCTTGATCTTCGTGGATCGCATTGGGGAATCGAATGGTGATCGATAATGTAAAACATGTCGGACGAAAACGGACCAATCGGGAACAGATCTTCATAATCAGCCGATAATCGGTTCCCACTTCTGGGACACAGGCCACCTATCTTCGAGGGAGTAGGCTATAAACTACCACGCCGCGCCGACCCAGTGCGGGTTGGTGGATGTGATGGATGTCACATGTCTTCGAATTTTTGGTTCTAGGACTTGCCGTTTTCCTCACGATGTTTTCCTTCAACGTTGTGAGACCTGAAATCGCGAAAAAAAAAACAGCCCATACATTTTGACGAGTTATACGAACATAAATGTAGAGAACAGCTGATTTTTTATCGCGATTCAGGTTTGGTCCCATAGTAAAAGTTGTTCATAATGATGAGTACAATGACCTCTTAAAAGGTTGTTAATGTTTTCCCAATAATCCTGTATATCAATGCCGAATAGATTAAGTTTGGTGTAACGGCATCAATAAATGTCGATGACAGCCAGACAGCTTAATATTATATAATGACGTCTTTTGCGCTAATTCAGTGGTTAAAAACAATTCGGTGAAGGCTTCGAACTGTTATTTTGTCGTTATGAAATTTTAAAAGTAGCGGATTATCTATCTTGATCACTTTTATGACATTAGGTACTGAAAAATCGATACGTGGTCAATGCCTGATTTGATATACAACTGCAGTGCATGGACTCGTTTCAAATGAATATTGAGATTGAATTCACGTATGTTCCACTTTTATTCGTATCCAGACGAACCAACGAACCCCGAATGCACGTAAAATGCTTGGCAGCCCAAGCTCGAGATGCTAGGCGAAGCAGGCTATTAGGGCGATATTGCTCCCATGTACCCACTAACAAAGAGACAACATCTTGCATATTATCTTGAGAAATCATATGCAAGACTTCTGCTGTGCACTCTTGCATAGCATGTGTTATCTCAGCTACACGGTAGAACAATAAAGTGATTTTCTCTAATAAAGTGATTTTTATTTCCTTAAAGAAAACAAGAAAGTAGTTGTAATCTTTTCGCTGTTAACCTATGTAGATAGGTTAACAGCGAAAAGATTACAACTACTTTCTTGTTTTCTTTTACTTTGTTTCAGCGGCAACCCTTACTCGTTACGTAAAACATACCGGCATTTATATATACCTACATATAATTATATATTATTTTATTCGTCCATAAAACCTTATGACGCTTCTACGTTGCTAATGGGGTAAAGCATGGTTTACTCACTCAAGCTTGAAATGACGATAACAAAATCAGACGCATTCATTCATGGGGCGAATGACCTTAAATTATTCCGTCGCATGTTTTATATGCAAATTGTATCGTGATTACATTACATGCTGATTATAAATCAAGCATTATCAGTATTTTATAATATGATCTGAAATTTTAATGCATTTATAATAGAAAATAAAGGCTGCTAAACATGCAACGATAAAAATACGCAATGAAAACGGAGTTTCATAAAAGTGCTACGCTTGTGCTACGGAGAGCTATGAAATGCATAAAACCGTGAATCTGTTTTTAATTGCTTTCTCTACTTTAATTTTGGCTATAAAATTCAAGGTCTTTTCAATTAGTGGACATTTTAAGGGGTTTCATGTAATTTTATAGAGCTACGCTGTGCTACGAAATGCATAAAAATTTTAAATGTTTTGAATTGCTGTTTGTATTTTAATTTCAACCATAAAATTTCCTTTCCAATTAGTGGACATTTCAAGGGGGTTTCATATAACTTTATGGAGCTACGCTGTGCTACGAACAGTTACGTTTACGTTTAAAATTGTTAAGTAACTTTTTATTTGTCATACATAATATAGTTGAAATTTTGAATTATAAATACTGTATAAGAACTGTTTAGTTAATTGGACATTTCAATGGGCTTAGTGACAGGTTCTCAGTAGCAAAATGATGGCGCCAGCCTGGCAGTGTCATGAGATATCAGTAAACATCTCCCCTAAGTACCCATTGCTGGCTTGCTATATTGACACAGCAAAAAAGAGTTTCCGTAGTGACACGGTTCGAGAAAAAAAATACATCGTTTTAAAAAGCTTTCTCATTCGTTAATAGATGGTTAAATAAAGGTTATTCCTATTTAAACGTTAAAATGTCGTGTATTATGCAAATCTTGATTTTTACCTACATCTCCGAGAAGTCTAATGTTAGGTTAACATCTTTTATGTATGCACCTAAAAAGCACTTCAGCATCTTAAATGTTAATGGTAATTTAAAATAATTTCTTGTATAGTTCAGTACCTACCTATATTTTACAGGTACAGGCCGGCACATCAAAGAAGAATATCATAACGAGTAATAAGTTAGAAGCTCAAATATTAATGGCTTACTACAAAGGGGTGGGAAATAGAAAGTAATAATTACTGCTCCCATGTCAAAGTTTCAAACCACGAGGTGCCTGCCGTACATAGTAAACAACAGACAGTAATAAATTATAGGATTGCTTTTGAGGCAAAATTTTAGCGCGATACTTACCTTACATGATATTTAATGAGCTATTTTATATACCTACTTATATTTTAGAGTAGGTATCTTTTAACGCATAATCAGCCTCTCTGCAGGAGTGCAGGCTGCTTAGACGGTAGGTAGAACTCTACTTTCACATCGTTGCTGGGACACAGGCCTCTTCTTTCTGTGACAAGAAGTGGGCCATAATCCACCACGCGGTCCCAGTTCGGGTTGGTGGATGCCACATAATGTCTTCGATTTTTTGGTTTTAGGACATGTCGGTTTCCTCACGATGTTTTCCTTTACAGTTTTTGAGAGCAGTGGTGATTAAATCAAATATACAAAGTAAAATGTACCTGGGGTTTGAACTCACGACCTACACTCGTAAGTCGGGGCCGATACCACTGGGCCACCACTGCTCTGTTTTTTTACTTAAATTCTGAAAGTAAATTTAGGTTTCCAACAAACTGAGTAGGTAATATACCTGCGAATATTATTTCCACAAAATATGTGAAAAGGTGGAAAAGTTTTACACATTTCTACAATAAACAGCCGTAAACTCTCTAGTTCATAAACAGCTTTAAACACGAAAGCTTTCACATAATATAACACCGGTGTCAAGGCTTAAGCTTTGACAATAAGACAAATTGTCAGTGAGAACCTCCCCTTTCAGCCGGCCTTTCATAACTCTCTCACAAAGTTATAAGGCTACCTTTCCATTGGAGCGGAGCGAGTATAAAACGGAAAAGAATGAGAAAGCAGATTACCCGAAACGGAATACGCAAAACCGCGGTGCATGAGCGAAGAAGCTATCAAAGCAGACACTGAGGCTGAGACCTATAAATTTGGCTTAGACATGACTTGTAATTTGACAGTTGTGTCACAGTGCCAGGAATAACGCTTAGCTATAACCATAACCAGCCTATAATGTATACTGCTAGGACAAAGGCCTCGTCTCAATGAGAGGGAATGAGCCGTAATCCACCACGCGGGCCCAGCGCGGGTTACACTTAGCCATAGCACAGAATAACTAATAGGCCATAGTGCTTGCTAAGTAACATTTATAGATCACTGCTTGAATGGACCCAACCGTTCATTATGTACGCAGAGCTGCATTATGTGCGCAGTTGTCCGCTACCTTCCGCGGCCTTGACGGGGTCGCCACCGTGTGATGGCGGACGCGGTGGGGCTGCAGGGGAAGAGGAGTGTTGGTATTACGTTGGCCACTCTCCCTATCCTCTGCAGCCGAAAATTGGCAGGCGGCGGGGCCAATGACCTGACCCGTCGCAGGGGGACCAAGGGTGCTCAGACACGGGGTCGTCTGGCGCCCATGTGCTGGTTTGGCCCCTCGGGTGGTCACGGCGTGCTATGTGTTCTGGTGCGCCGGTGAATGGGAGTACTCCCCAGAGGAGGGTCCGGTAACGGACACGGTTCACGGATGAGTGCTAACGCGTGCCCGTGTTCCTGCCGTAACCGGCAGAGGAGGACACCGTGGAGTTTTAGTGGGTTAGAGTCCCACATAACTGCACTAAACGAAACGAGAATTTAATAAAATTATATTGGTTAATGTTTTCCTAGCTCTATTCTTCTCCGCTCCAGTGGACAGGGAGCCTAATAGGGTTTTGAGGCCCGCTCTCACGCGACACATATATCTTAGTTACGCGGATGGTCGCTACAGAAATAGAACAATACCATTCGACATTGTCAATGAACAGATATATGGGAACAAACCGATACGAGTTACAATAGTCGATAGTTACACATTCTTGACAGTAAAACTGTTAGACCGGGAGATGATGACACATTTTGGTAAGTCATTTCTTACAGGATGGCGCTTTCAGGGGGGTTCATATACGTAATAAGTGAGAGGAAAATGATGTTCTTACCGGTGGTGCGCGGGACGCAATTGCAGAATAATTAATTGAAATTGCTCGAAAATCCGGAGGTGTCAAACAATTTCTTTCACAAAATTTCTTCAATTTATCGGTATTTCAACAAAAAAAACCCGGCGGTCGCTATGTGCCATACTTCTCCGGTGGGTGTTTAGACCCGCCATACTTTTTTGAAAATGTTTTTTTTTTTATTTTTTTTTATTTATTTCTTACAGGCTGATTTTTTTTTTAACAATTGCTTTTTATTAATCTTGTACGAAAATCACCATGCCATACCATTCCGACGGTCCAAAATACCCGCCATACCCCCTCAAACATGTCATTTTTTTAAATTCGAGAAACCATTTCTTTCACCTTAAAATTTGGTCTAGTAGTTGTTTTTATGATTAGAAACGTAATTGTTATAATGCCATACCTGTAGAGTGGGTGATATACGTATAATGTTATTAAATAATTGTAAAATTTTATGCAACATTTGAACAAGTTCTTACAGTATGGCACCATTTTTTTTTGAAAGTTGGTTATGTGAGGAACGTAAATACGAAATTTGAAAGTTGTATGTAGGGACAATCTTGTTTAATTAAATAATGTGTTATGTCGTATAATATTCTACGCTCGAACGTCTCCGAACTATCTTCCTCAATACAAATTCTAATGCTGGTATACAGCAGCTGTGCTGGTCAGGCGTCACTCATCATTACGTCGCTGAAAATCGGTTTTCCGGGTATGGCATCACTTTTGGACTTCATGATGAGTATGGGATAATTTTCCTGAATCATACTTTTTATAAACTTTCCAAAAATTAAAATGCCATACTGTAAGAAATCCTTTCATTTTTTTTAATTTTTTTTACACCGCAGCATGCGTATGACGGTCTTTCGTACCATGGTCACAGTATGGCATATTTTTTTCAACTCATAATAGTATGGGAACAATAAAAAATAATTTCACGGCTTCTATAGGCGTGTTTTAAAAATGGTTAAAAAATACAATTTTTCAAGTATGGCACCACTTTTATACTGCACTAGAAGTATGGCGAATATAATTTTGTCTCACTGTACCATAAACTGACCACGACTTAAGTGCCATACTGAAAGAAATGGTTTCTCGAATTAAAAAAAATGACATGTTTGAGGGGGTATGGCGGGTATTTTGGACCGTCGGAATGGTATGGCATGGTGATTTTCGTACAAGATTAATAAAAAACAATTGTTAAAAAAAAAATCAGCCTGTAAGAAATAAATAAAAAAAAATAAAAAAAAAAACATTTTCAAAAAAGTATGGCGGGTCTAAACACCCACCGGAGAAGTATGGCACATAGCGACCGCCGGGTTTTTTTTGTTGAAATACCGATAAATTGAAGAAATTTTGTGAAAGAAATTGTTTGACACCTCCGGATTTTCGAGCAATTTCAATTAATTATTCTGCAATTGCGTCCCGCGCACCACCGGTAAGAACATCATTTTCCTCTCACTTATTACGTATATGAACCCCCCTGAAAGCGCCATACTGTAAGAAATGACTTACCAAAATGTGTCATCATCTCCCGGCCTATGTCTAGCTACCTACGTATCTATAGTTTTATTCAACACATAATAACACGTGTACAAAGTCATCATTATCTGCCTAGCCTTTTCCCGACTATGTTGGGGTCGGCTTCCAGTCTAACCGGATGCAGCTGAATGCCAGTATTTTACATGGAGCGACTGCCTATCTGACCTCCACAACCCAATTACTGGGTAATACGATACCCCTTGAACACATGTACAAAGTGTTTATAATATAATTATGTATATCAGACTCTAAGAAAGTGGACTTGTGTAAAATGCAATCAACACCATTCTAAGTTTTAAAATAATTATCACGTAAAAAATTAAGTTAGATTTAAACTGCTTTTTAGTGTTTTAGGCTAGATTGTATGAGAAGTAGCCCAAGTGAGAAGTAGCCCAAATGAGAAGTAGCCCAAATGAGAAGTAGCCCTAATCAGAAGTGGCCATAATGAGAAGTAGTCCATTAGGGAGTCGGTTGCCAAAATGAGAATTAGCCCTAATGCGCCTAAACCCAATTATTAAGAACCTGGTTCTTTTTAATAAGGGATAAAAAAACAACAATAAATATGAGAAAAGGCAAACAGTACATGAAGTTGACGTCATCAGTACTTATTTTTAATTAACATTTGTAGAGGTGTGACGAAATTGTGAAGCTCCGGAACATTAATAATTAATAGCATCACTACAAAGAGAAACAGACAGACAGACAGATACGGCGGGGGGGGAACCCCTGCCGCGTCTGTCTGTCTGTCTGTACGCGATATACTAAAAAACTACCGACTGGGAGCTTTATAGGCGTGCGCCGCGTAAACCAAAGAGTTATATGAAAACAATGTTTATATGGGACATTTTCCGACATCCACGCGGGCGAAGTCTCGGGCAAAAGCTAGTAATTTTATGACTATAAATGTAAACGCATTTTTTTTACTAAATCGTGAGCTGCAGCGTAACCTTGCCTGTGTTGTTACACCTCGTTAATGTGACTTCGACAATAGTCAGAAGTAGATGTCGTTTTGCAGTTATCTTTATTGAAATCACAACCCATTAAATATTAATTAATGTTGCGTTTGACGGAAAAACATTTTAACGAGAAGCTCATTAAATGTATGTACCATCGAGGAAACTTACATCTATACGCCGTAACCTGCTATACTTGCTTGCAGCGCTCGGCCGCTATAGTAACTCTTGCTAACAGATGTGGTCATCGTGTGGACGGCATTTTGTTTTCAAATTGAGCAGATGTGAGTTTCCTCAAGTTATTCCGGTCTGTTCCCTTGACCCCCCCTCCCCCCCTACTCGATCCACTGCTAGTTCTTCTTCTGTTTTAATCTCTGCCTTATCCACTATAAACTTTCTCATTCCGGTTTGATCCGCTTTTTCTATTGTTTTTATTCCTGAAGGATCGTCAGCAACAAAAATAATTACATGGTCGATGGTACGTATATTTCGTCAGTTACGTGGAAAATGCAATACTACGTACCTACTCAACAACTTAATAAGTACAAGCACCCACAATTAAAGTTACGAACTTTACCTACTTAGTATAGGTACAATAAGTAACAAATTACGATATTGTAGACCACTGTAGCACAAAATACAGAGACGGTAGATCACGAAATCGAATTGCCATTGTTGGTTAGGTAAGTACGTCGTTAGTATCATAATACACTTCGCACTATCGTATTTCTTATTGTGCCATTCAGCTGATTCAGCTAAACCCAATATCTGATAATAATACAAAAATCGTGCAACATTTATTAATTATTTACATAACTGTTTAAGGCCTGTATTAATGCCGATAACCTTGAGCATTTGGGCGGAGCTAACGACCCCACCTCCGCGCCACTCCGCTACCCGCATGCAACAGAAAATGTGCGGTTGTGTGCGCCGCCACCACGGTTTGCCTCGCCTAGTCTCGTCACAGAGTATCGAAATCACAGAAGGTCAAGTCATCGTGAAAGTTAAATAATTATGTGTACCACATATACAGGGTGTCCCAGAACTCAACGTCAAGCCGAAACGGGGTGACAGGATTGATCATAACCATCACGAGAAACATATAAAAAAAAATCTATCCCATGCAGTTTGAAAATTATGGGCATTTTAAGAAAAACCTAGAAATTTGATCAAACTGTACCATTTTTCGGTTATTGTGGTTATTCTTTTTTATTTTTGTTCAATTAAACTTTGGAAACGTAATCCTAAATAACATTTCTAGAATCCCAATAAAAAATAATGACACGATTGCCTCAAGTTTCCGAGAATTGAGACTATTCGTTAAACTACGAATTTAAAATTTTCAAGATTCGTCGACTTTGATAGGCCCTCCTTTAAAAAAAATGTACTAGAGTGCCTTGGCAAGTGGCATTAAAAGTTGGCGCATTTAATCAGAATTCTAAAATGGTACAATACTTGTTAGTTCCATACAATAAAAAAGAGTAAAAAAAATTAAAACCTCAAGTAACCCGATTTTTGCTATCTCAGTTAAAATGTTTTTGATTCGCACAAGCTCTAGGTAGGTTCTTAATTTTAAGGCAAAATGATGAGAGAGATGGATAGTGGGTATGTTTGCCATGAGTGAGCGAGACAGATAGTGACACCACTTTTATTAAAGTGAAAAAAGTTAGTAAAATAATGAAAAATCTTGATCTAGTTTAATTTAGGTTTGTTGGAATAAAAGTCAGATAGAGAAATAACATTTTTATTACAATAAATGTTCAAATTGTTTACCATCAGCCTCAATACAAGCCCTACATCTTCTTAAAAAAGATCTACTTATTAGTCGGGCATATCTTCAAGAGTTGATCTCCTCAGCTGCTTGAGAAATGCGTTCACGCAGGTCGGCTACGTTCTCAATGGGCTTATTTATTGTAATAAAAAACGTTATTTCTCTATCTGACTTTTATTCCAACAAACCTAAATTAAACTAGATCAAGATTTTTCATTATTTTACTAACTTTTTTTCACTTTTTTCACTTTAATAAAAGTGGCGTCACTATCTGTCTCGCTCACTCATGGCAAACATACCCACTATCCATCTCTCTCATCATTTTGCCTTAAAATTAAGAACCTACCTAGAGCTTGTGCGAATCAAAAACATTTAAACTGAGATAGCAAAAATCGGGTTACTTGAGGTTTTAATTTTTTTACTCTTTTTTATTGTATGGAACTAACAAGTATTGTACCATTTTAGAATTCTGATTAAATGCGCCAACTTTTAATGCCACTTGCCAAGGCACTCTAGTACATTTTTTTTAAAGGAGGGCCTATCAAAGTCGACGAATCTTGAAAATTTTAAATTCGTAGTTTAACGAATAGTCTCAATTCTCGGAAACTTGAGGCAATTGTGTCATTATTTTTTATTGGGATTCTAGAAATGTTATTTAGGATTACGTTTCCAAAGTTCAAATGAACAAAAATAAAAAAAGTGAGCCGTCACGGGACGCCTGGCAGATGTGAAACATCGACATTATTTTTGCGCATGGTGACGCGTCGCCACACAGTACACAAGACTGTGACTGTATATATACACCATCATATAGCGTGGCGACGCGTCGCCACGGCATGCGTCGCCACGCCAGAAATTTGTTTTACGTGCGGCTATAGATGTTTCACATCAAAAAGAATAACCGAAAAATGTGACAGTTTGATCAAAATTCTAGGTTTTTCTTAAAATGCCCATAATTTTCAAACTGCATGGGATAGATTTTTTTTCAGATTTTTCTCGTGATGGTTATGATCAATCCTGTCACCCCGTTTCGGCATGACGTTGAGTTCTGGGACACCCTGTATATACAATGGTTCAGTTTTGGTTTTGTTTAGGTATTATCTATTGATATGGATGTACTTTTCGGGCTATGGTTACGAATAAAATTGTTAAAAGCTTTCGAGGCCGTGAGTAGATGCTATACCCTTAATATAAATCAGCCTGGCTTGCCATGTGGTAAACAACTTAATGTATCTTTTTAACTAAAATTAATGGCTAATGTGCTGCTAAGCGCAAAACTCAAGAATGGCTGGACCAATTCGGTTTTTTTTTAAATAGTCGTTGACGTCTTAGGAAGGTTTCTATGAAGAGAAGAAGGGTAGGTAGGCATGTAAGTAGATAGGTAGGTAGGTATGTAGGGTAGGTAGGTAGGTAGGGTAGGTAGGTAGTTAGGTTAAGGCAGATAGGAAGGTAGGGTAGATAGGTAGGCAAGTAGGGTAGGTAGGTAGGTAGGTATAGGTAGTATGATTATCACTAGTGAGTAGTGTATGTCATATTATTTGTTATATTTTTTATAAACAAATAGATTATAACTAAAATTCAGCTGAATAATCGTCAAGTTCTTCGACAGACCTTACAAGATGCTTGTGAGTCACCATGTCATCTAATAGAGACCGTAGTTTTTGAATGCCCAAATCATCTTGTTCCTAAAATGAATGCAGTTATAGGTACATATATTTACAAGTAAAACAAAAATATAGGTTCATAATTTGTAAAAAAAAAATACATTCACATCCAAATCAACCTCTGGTAGAACTAATTGATTCACTACGTATAGGTAATGATTTTTGATATGAAACATCTATAGCCGCACGTAAAACAAATTTCTGGCGTGGCGACGCATGCCGTGGCGACGCGTCGCCACGCTATATGATGGTGTATATATCGTCTGCTTACTGGTAAAACAAGATAAATGCATTTTTTTACTAAATCGAGTTGAAAATGCAGTCACGTGTATTTTTTTACGCGCTATCTATGGGTAAAACCGAATAAATGCAATGTCCAATGGCTGCAGAGATAATGAGTTTGTAAAAGTGATATCTTCTCACATTTTGAAAAAATATACTAGTATAACATAATAAATAATCTTATGGCATAAATCCGTTTCAGTTTATTCAGTAAAAAAACAATAAATACGGTTAAAGCTTTTTACATTTTCTAATTTAAATAGTAAAATGGTAAGAATTATTCTGAGAAAAGGTCATAAACGCATTTATTATTATATGAACCTTATAATTTGAACACCATAAATATGTTAAAGTTATTTATTCCATTTTACTAGTTAAATACTTCTACTTAGCTTGCTAATTTCTCTACAGCTAAAACGAAATAAATGTCATTTATGCTTTTTTACTAGTAAGAACGAGAGCGATCGAACGCAGTTGTCACAATGCAGAATGTTTTGCGTGGAATTGAATTTTTGTATTTTGCCGTGAAAGAGATCTGAAGGTGCCTTTGGCATTGTATAAAAACCTTATTTCTTTCATCGTTGCTGAAAGTCAGACAGTATAGAAAATTCGATAGTAAAAATAAATGTGACGAGTGAAGGATCTCCTACCTAGGTTCTTGTGATGAACAGACGTTGTGTAACGGTATCTACAACGCCAATTAGAATTACGCATCATACGTCACGCAAAATCCTGCATCTCGCAAGCAGAGTTTACCGCGCAGCGAGCATAGATATGCAATGGCCCGACATGAATCATCGGGCAGTTGCTCGCCACCGGTCGGGCCGGAGGATCCTCCCTTTTCTATAGAAAAGAAAGAAGAAAGATCCCTTCGGCCAGACGGGTACTCTATAGAGTATGAGTGAACTTTACACCCTGTTCCTCATACCTCTATATTTGCCTAAGCATAATCAGCCTAATATGTTCCCACTGCTGGGACAGAAGCCTCCTCTGGATAAGAGGGAAAACTCATCAAATCGCGGCCTTTACCACTGTGGGCTACAACTGCAGAACAAACGCTCAACTGTGCTCAAATCTGCAAAATAACATAGACAAGACAAATAGAACAGTCATAAAAATAAAGCGCTGTAAACTTTACCAGCTCTGCACCA
This sequence comes from Luperina testacea, assembly GCA_927399505.1. Lineage (NCBI taxonomy): Eukaryota > Metazoa > Arthropoda > Insecta > Lepidoptera > Noctuidae > Luperina > Luperina testacea. The sequence goes on from OV656758.1 coordinate 14,051,284, forward strand.
CCAAACTCTCAAGCGCTGCAGTCCAGCAATTCCTTCCACCATATAGTGCAAAGCACCGAATAGTAGTGCGGCTGCCGTCTCGGGCATGCATTACGTCCTAATCCCTGGATGAGTTCAAGTGTGACACTGAATATTAACCCTAGATTCATAAACATTCGTCTCACAGAACGCGCGAAACACAAATTTGTTTCTACTGTTTCGAGTCAAAGAAAGGTGGTAGCCACAAGGCTCATCCGGGGCTACCGCACGATCTCGGGCGAGGCGGCAAGTCTCCTTGCCAGACTGCCGCCATGGGATCTGGAGGCGATAGTCCTCGCACGCCTGTATGAGTGAGGCGCGGAGGCACTACGCCGGGGGGAAACTCCACTTTCGCAGCAAATTGCGGCGGAGCGGACGGACCTCCGGCGCGATGTCATGGCGGCATGGAAAGAGCGACTGTCGCAACCCAGCGCAGGGCACGCCACGATAGCGGCGATAAGACCCCTTTTTGGCGCCCTCACCTACCGCCTGACGCAGGTCCTCACCGGACACGGAAATTTCGGGAGGTTCCTGCACATAATCAGGCGAGAGGAAACGCCCGGGTGGCACCATTGCCAGGATCGCCTAGAGGACACGGATTAAAAAAAATTAAAACATTTTATTTTCGAATGGTAATATTTTTTTTAGCATGTATGGATGCTATACTATTGCGGGTTAACGGGAACGCCCTCTGTTAGTTAACATACTGTATATCATTATTTTAACGAATTTTGTCAAAAAAAGCTTTTCTGTTCAAGTAATTGGTGTAAAATACAATAAGCCATTATACTATACTGAAATGAGCTTTTGAAATAATTGAATTCAGAAGATATATCACGTTTGTTAATTACAGGTAAAACATATTAAATGCGGTCCCCTTTCGATCTAAATTTAATTATACACAGTTTTTACGAATAAAAAATATTATATAAGAGTAAATCTGAAAAGAAGGGTAGTTAGTGCAATATTTTGCTTTTACAGTTTTTTAATTAAGGACTTTGAAATATTTCTAATTAAAACTTAAACCTTGAAAAGCAATTTACTCGAATTGACACTAACTGCACTTATTACTTTTTACCCGTAAGCAGACGATATACAGTCACAGTCTTGTGTACTGTGTGGCGACGCGTCGCCATGCGCAATGTTTCACATCTGCCAGGCGTCCCGTGACGGCTCACTTTTTTTTTTTTTATTTGATTTAACTCACCAAATAATTCCTAAAAAAAATTATGATTAGTTGAATAATATATTATTGACCCACTTTAGCCCACATGGATAGTAATGATAAGTGATAATTATAATAAAAAACATGACTACCAATTTGTTTTTCTAATTTTATGTAGTCTGTGCCACCCGCGGTCTGCGATAGGCTGATTTAATTGATTGATTGATGTCACCCGCAACGATAGAAGTCGAGTAAAAAGTATTCGACTTTCGATCTGCCATAGAGAGATTTGATCCTTATGATTGACCCTATCGATTGATGCCATAAAAGTACAGGGTATTATTTTTTCGGATTTTAGCCGGTTCGATTCCCGAGAGCGGCAAGCGAATTTTCGAAAATCTTTGAATGCAGATTTGTTTTTTTTTTAATGAAGGGATTTTCCTTTGAGTAAAATTTGCTATCTCCAGTGTTTAGAGTACTTGCCCTCTAGGTGAGGTTAAAAAAATCCAGCCTGTATATACATTATATACTAATGAACTACTACTTTTTACTATTGTATGACATTATTATTTTTAATTCCTTATTTTGTTGACTGATCTGTATTTACGATAATTTTATTTTCAATGACATTGTACAGACGCCAGCACATCAAGTTACTACAATCTGTCAGATTTCTTTAATAGATTTTCAACTTTATCACTAAAGCATAAGGTTCAAAGTTGATTGCGAAAATTTTACAGTTTCGGGTAGGTTGATGTGCTTGGCGTCCGTACTTTATTGAATAGTGAAATTAACAGTTAACATTCTTGTTTTATATTTGCACACCTTATATTGTTATTAACAGTGTACCATTTGACCTTTTTTAACATCCACTGAACCTGTTTTATGCAAATAAATGATTTGATTTTTTTATTTGAAAATAATTACGCCGGTAATCAATAAATGTCACAAATAATCGCAACGCATCAGAATAATAGACTTTACTTAGGCACCGAAAAGTAAATATTTATAATATTGGCTGAATCATTTCGTGGACGTGGACCTTCTGTGATCATTCACTACTAGTACTTACGACTTTCGTTTGAATGAGGTAGGTATTTTATAAACAGTACCTATGTACACAGAGTAATGGACAGCGCATAAGTTTCATAAAACCCCGCTTGGGTAGGTACACTTTTTGTTTTTGCAGTAATATTTTACGATTTTATTTCGTAGTGCGGAGTTCTCGCAACGCGACATACGTCCACCTAGCAACACGATGCGCCCCGCACTAAATTTATGGACGAGTGCGGGGGAGATGTAGACGCAGTCCTTTATCAGAGGTCTTTTTAATTTATTATCATAAAAATAATACATATTTTAAAAAAGTAACAAAACCAAATTATTCTCCTTTGTATTGCAAAGATGTAGATATATTTTTTTACACTCTTTTGATAAAAAATGAAGGAGTAAAACGGTTTCATCTCAATGATTTGGAGGTGATTTGGTGATTTTTTTTAAAATTATGTGATACCGGTAGAAAAATTATGGCTAAACCAAATTACGTATTATATCATGAAGATTACTAAGGATTTTTTTCAGATGTAATTTCTCTGTAAATGCCGACAAAAAATGGCTTCATCTGCATGCTTTTTTCAAGCTTTTTTCGAGAGAGCAGCCTTAACCAGCTGCTTAGAAAATAAATCGCACGAGCGAAACGGTTAACCAAAATAATCAGTAGAAAGTAAAAATAAACATTACACCTGATAAAGTTAAAAATAACGTACCCTACTGACCGATCCATAGGAGCAAATTGCGTAAAAAGTTTGGAGTGCGGTCTCCGTCCCGAAATACTTGGGTTCGAGTTCCCGGGATCCCGGGTTCACAGACCGGGAAGCATGCGACAGCGGTCGGCAGACGGCGCGCGTCGCCACGGCTGTGCGGTGCGACGCATGTAAATGAGCCGGCCACGTGCCCATTACCAATGTGGACGTGATTTGGACCGATTTCAATGTTACCTTAGACAAATAATGTTTATGCTTTTCCACGTAATAGCGTAATACTCATCTGCGGGGTAATTGCGTAACACACTAAAAGTAGTGTAGCTGTATCTACAACGCCACATGCAAACAACGCGTCATACTGAGTTACTGACGTCACGCAAAATCCTGCATCGCGCAAGCAGAGTTTACCGCGCAACTAGCATAGATACAAAACGGCCCGACACGAATCAATGGGCAGTTGCCCGCCAGACACAACACCCGTCTGGTCGGAGGATCCTCCCTTTTCTATAGAGTATGAGTGAACTTTACACCCTGTTCCTCATACCTCTATAGTAGTATTGCTTTCATTTTGACAGTTCAACAACATTCATTGCGTTATTTACATTGTTGAGCAGACAAATTTTTCGAACATTTGAAGCAATGGATTAGAATTATACTTCGAAATGATTCAGATTGTTATTGAGATTAATTTATAGTCAGGATGTCGTGGAAAATCACCTATAAAACAATATAAATGAATGTAGGTACAGACACCAGCACATCAACCTACCACAATCTGTCAGATTTTCCCAATCAACTTTGAACCTTATGCTTTAGCGATAAAGTTGAAAATCTATTAAAGAAATCTGACAGATTGTGGTAGGTTGATGTGCTGGCGTCCGTACATAAAATCCTCAAAGATTAATAAAATAAAGAAGTCCATAATTATTCAGGCATATAATTATAGTCGCCACATATTAATGGTTTTTGTAACTTTCTAATCGGTTTGCAAAAACGGTGTAGATAACTATTCAAACTGCCGAATTTGACTTTTACGATAAATTATCCTGAACTCAATTTATTATCAGCGGTTTTTGAACAATCATTTATCAGACGGGATTCATTTATTTTGTTCGATGTTTTTGAATTTAACTTCTAATTAGAAATTATACTTAGTTTTTTATAAACATTATACCTATACTTTCTCTCGTAAGTCTAAAGAAATATTGTTATTTGAATAGGTACCTACTACTTATAAGATAAAAAAAATGCGGGGTAATGGCGACAGTTCTATATGTAACATTCTTTGCGTTACTTGCGTTGTTGAGTTGAGCAGGCCAATTTTTCGAACATAATGAAGCAATGGATTAGCACTATCATCAAAATCTGAATCATTTTGAAGGATACAAAATGATTCAGATTTTGATTGATAGTGTAAAAATATCATTTTTTCTGTTGAAACATCAAAAATTAAAACAGAAGTAGGTACTTCGCAAATAATGGAGATGTGTAATTCTCATTATGTATGATAAAACCAAGATTTACGTAATTACCACTTACTTGAATAATTATTATGTAGCAGATTATTTACATTGTAGGCCTTGCTATAAGGTTATTAATAGCTTTAACAACCTTCTTCCCCAATCATGAGACTTTAATTATTCAGGTTCTGAGCACAGTTTGGATGGTTTGGCCTCATTTTTTTTTACCTTGGGGACACTCAGACCTTCCTAAAATTTTACGCAACAACGTGGAGCTCTCCAAAATAAAAAAAAAACGAGTCCCAAACTTTTAGTTCCTTTGGCATAGACAATAGTTAATTAGGATACCTACTGTGAATTGTCTGCAAAGTTCTTGAATAAAAAAAAAAGTCGAATTGAATTACTATTGAGCAACGATTGTTCAATTGATTCGATTTGTATCAACGGTTTTTTGCCCTTTAAGCTCAATGTAAGCAACTGCTGTAATGTGCAAAGGCATGTATTTCACTAAGTTAGCAAATTGTTCGGCATTTGCGTCAATTAACTTAGGTACGCAAAGTTACACAACAAGGCTGGAATTGTCTGGGCTAGCCGCCATTGGCATTATAATACTCAGGTACCATGACCATTGGAATAGTAGGAATACTACTTACCTATCAGTAGCGAAGGGTCAATTTTTGTAAGAGGTGAGCCGGAGAAGATGTCTTTAATATGATTACTTATATTATTTGTTTATAGAATACTGACTGTGCCATTTCTCAAAGGGAAACCGGTAGTAATTGAACCGTTGTATGGAACCTTCGCCACTGATACCTATGTACCCATAACAACTGTTTGGTTTTGTGTTTTACCTAAGCATAGTAGTGTTAAAAAGATACAATATTATGGTTGGCACAAAAAGAACGCGCACTTTTAAAACATAACCTCGCATTTTATCAGTCCCAAAAACTCTAAGTGCTCATACTTATCTCACTTCTATTAAAAGACACACACTTTTCACACATATAACATATTACGAGGCCACTTAAAATCGTACCGAAAAAAGATCAACGCAGACACTTAAGAGTCGACTAAAACCCTAATCGGGATGTCGATCACAGCATAAGTGCCCAGCACTCGACTCCAAGTATCCAAGTATCACCACTTTATGCTGAACTGATATCGCAATCTCACTATTTCCGTCCAAACCCAGACCCTAGGCTATCGTCGGGTGGAACAAAAAAATAAAAGTAATGTCCCTTACTCTTATAACGAGGACTAATGTCGGTCGCCAATAGCTTTGGCGACAACACTAGATCCGAGTGGTAAGTTTCATTATCCCGTATTCCCGCCTTTTACGCCGAGTTCGGGTTTTTCTAAAAGGATCCGACAGTTTTTCCTCACATTCGTCTCAATTGCTGTAATTAATTGGAGGATTTTGTTCGCAGCTGTTATTTACGAAGTGTAGGGGCGACACCTACTTTTTTATTAAATCGTTATTAGGTGTCGGCCACTTCTACGTGTAATTCAGAGTATTAAAAAATATTGGATTTACTTTCATGAAATGCTTGATGGATACGATTGGTTGGCATAGCCCTTGGTTATATTGGCGACAAAACTGTAAAAGTTTATTAACTAACATCTTCTTCTATCTATCTATATACAAAATTCAAAGTCCTGACTGACTGATATATCAACGAACAGCCTAACCCGCGGGTCCTAGAGACATGAGGAGGGTGTGTTCTTTGTGAAGAGTAGGTCTCCACTAAGAAAGGGTTTTTCGAAATTCCACCCCTAAGAGGGTGAAATGGGGGTTGAATTTTCTGTGAATAATTTCCGACCTCCACGCGGCCGAAGCCGCGGGCAAAAGCTAGTAAATAATATAAAACCACATCTGCATTCCCAGACAGGTTAGGCAGAGGTACCCTCCCACCTAACTTATATAGATGTTGATGTGCCAAACGTAAATGGAAAGTGTGTAACAATACCTTAAGTTTCCTTGTCGTTGTTCCAGAATGCCAGCGCTCAGGCTGCTGGGGCGAAAATGGCTGGCAGCCTCAGACGATCTCGTGTTCCCCAGCATCTTCGAACTTCTCTTCAGATTTGTGTGGTATGTATCTAATGGCCAGTTCTACCATCAACGTTCTAGTTAAGTTATCTGGCTTATAAATTCGCAACTTCTAGCTAATTTTTCCAACGCCAGATAACTGAGGAATAATTTTGAATTTCTGACAGTTCTTCCTAGAGTAAAATGTTCTTTGGTTCTTCCCACTGACCTCTATAATACAAGTGTAATACAGGTCAGTGGTTCTTCCATGCAAAAACTGTCAGAAGTTAATTTTATTCCCCCAATAAAAAAATATCGCTCGATTGAAAAATCAGCCCTAAATCTATTATTTTTTATTTATTTATCTAAGAGCAGATAGCTTAGATATTTTTTAAGAATTAAAAATATTAAGGTTGGCTGAATAACCTCAAAAAAATTACAAATGCCATTTAAATCGAAGAAACAAAAACTTTTTTCTTTATAAATAAAAGGGCTGGACTATTTGTTTTTTCAGCAATACAAACCAGCTATTAAGTGGTATTATTGAAGACCGAATTGTATTGACAACATTTTTTAAGACCTAAAAATATTGCAACTGACTGACAACCTTAAAAAAATGACAGAGACTATTAAATATCGACGAAACAAAAATTTTTCATTATTGAAACGGGTTTCTTCAGCAATGCCTGCCAGCTACCGAGTGGTATTTTTGAGGACCTAAATCTGCAAAATTGTTTTAAGACCTAATAGAAAGAGCTTGGCTGAACTAAGTACATAATTACGAAAAAATTGCGTAAATATAGCTGGGATATATAAAATAATAGCAGGTTAATATTTATCCTACAAATTAATTAACTGTTAGGTTTAACAATAAATTGATCAGTTTCCAATCAACCGTAGTTCAACAAAAAAAAAGTAAGTAAGTAGTTACCTACCTAAGTACATATTTCAATTTCGAATCGGTCATAAAATTCCAAAAACATGTTGAATGCATCGGTGATTTTCTGTCTTTTGAATTTAAATTAAAAATAGCTCGGGGAAACGAAATTGGTAAGCGATTAGATTTTATTTTTGTCTAGTTTACGTAGGTACTAGGTACATAAAAACGTCAATTTTTATTTTATTTTGTAGCTGTAGTTAAAAATACATACTCAAATGTATTCTCGACTCTCGAACAGGTTTGTAATATTAACAATATTTGGCAATAAAATTTGTGTGGTACCTACTAGTTAATAAAAAATCCATCGAATCGATTATGTAACGATAATAAAATAAACAGGCCACAAGTCTCAATGATCGCGTTATGTACCTAGTAAGTAGGTAAGTAGGTACATCATTATTGAAAATTCATCAAGTTCTGAAAGTATCCATCTATATCGATATTCCTGGATTTATATTCCGGATTATCCTGTGCCAAATATTCCCAAGTAAGTTGGGGACTTTTTTACATCCTTAATTACAATTTTGAGACAACCAATAAGTTCACATTTCTATGATCAGCACCTTACAAGTTTAGTACTTACTTGTTTACCTACTAGGTAAGTATTTTTTTGTCAGTTGAAAGATAATAAATTATGAGGGTTTTCTGAAATGACGTTTGCTAGGTGGCAGCACTGGCACGTCAGGTTCAGGCATCTGTCAAAGAGCCTATATTTTCTTTAGTCATGACTGAATGATGAACGAATGAATGAAACGAATGATGAACGTCATCATATGTTTTATATATATACCGTATTCATTCATTGTCGAAATGGAACACCTCTTGTCAAAGTGGTGCCAACTGGTGTCGTAAATTTTCACGAAAACCCCCATTATGACAAAACAATAACTGACATACCAATAGTTTAGAATAATTATCGATATAAGTAATTACTTTGACTTAAATAGAGCTGTTTTGGAACTTCTTCCGTTGACCACTATAGTGTGTGAAATGAAATTGTTTATTCTGTAAGAAGGATACAAATCACGTTTTCACGTATGAGGACATCTTGCACCGAGAAGTTACATCAGTGGCTCACTTTCACCTAGCTACCTAGTTAGATAAATTAAATCATACTGCACGAAGTAATCGTCCACAGATCATTAGTTCTTGTTTATAGTTAGTTTAAACTATATTCGCGTTTAAGACGATAACAAAAACAAATTAAACATTTAAGTATCTTGTACAGTAACCTAACATTTTCTGTTTACGTCAATAACGGTAAATCATAGATCTTCAGTAACTTGATTATACAAGGGGAGATGCAATATAGGCGATAAAACTGTTCCGCATAAAAACTTTGCCAATAAAAGGGATTCCCTCAAGTATTAACCGATATGTAAAGTTCGATAAAAGGGTCTTCGGGAACAGCGTTTTACAGCAAATATAAAAACAATGAATAGAAAGAAAATTCACAGAAATCTTCAAACTTAGTCGTAGCTACACAAGAGAATAAATGGAAGGAAAATGCTGTAAATATCATGAAAGAAATTAATTTACTCGTCCCTCCGGTAAACTCGATAACAATGATTAACTTAATGAAGGTTTTGATTTAACAAAGAGTGAATTTTCACAGAATTGAATAAGAATAAATGTTGAAAAGAAAATGTTTGTAACCTATTAACGGTTGAATGTTCTTAGGATGTGATAATAAGTAATTTGAGAAACTCGATTTAAGGCTCGTACACACAGGCGCGACGCGACACGCGACACAAAGGCACCGCAAGTCGCGCGACGAGCGGTGCCTTTGTGTCGCGTGTCGCGTCGCGCCTATGTGTACGAGCCTTTAAGCGTAAAAAACATCGTCTCGATTTGTTGATCAAACATGGCGGCCAGTCCTTCGGGTCTCGAACCTCACTTGTTGCGAACCACATTAATATGAATGAGCTTTCGCTCTCGATATTGGCTCGCATTTTCTCTGCACTTCAGCCGACCTTCGAATTTCGGTCTGATTGCCCCGTAATGGATTTTAAATTGTCGCAACATCCATCGTTTGATTGACCATGCCCGTTCCATGGTCCATGTCCGTTACTAAGAATATCGCCTGACTTTTCGTTATTAAAAAAATAGTTTTGTAGAAAAAAAAGAAAATGGTTACGATTGTTCAAACTTCAATGTAGGTCAAATGGCTTCAGTATTCGCGCCTTTGTAGTGTAAATTTATTTCTCGATATTCATTCACATTTTGTTACAATTCCAATGCAATTTATTATTTGTCATTCCTATTAATAACCTCCTCCGTTTTTGAAACGGTTAAAAAGATAAAATAAAGACGAGCATCACAGACGTCTGATATAACATGTTACAGATACACTACGGTTTCCGCATCATTTGGTACGGTATGCCATTCATGAGAGATGCATTAGCATTTTTATTTACAAGATATTTCAGCTTGATTTAGGTCATAAACACTTTTTGATGTTTTGCGAGACGTCAAAACAATGCTCTTTATGGTTTTATGTTTCAACAGCTGTAGCTTTGTCTTTGAAATCACAATGATCTTTAAGATACAAAAAAAGTATCTTGAAAACGGAAAACGTTTACAATAGCCCTGGGAAGTTTCGGGCTAGCAAATTAGTGTTTAATTTGATTAATCCATTAATTTATAATGCCAGCTTCAGGATTGGATTTATTATTCCTAAACAGAATAGCGCTTCTTAATGTGTATTTATACAACGCCTGTTCAACAAACATTTGCTCCGTAAACCGTTTGACAAGGGTCTAAGTCCGAACCCTGAAGGTTATAAACGAAAGCTAATTTACACATTTCCTTTTGTTCACAGGCTTGTTTTAATAGCACTGGTGGTGGAAGTCCTGTACCCAGTAACATGGCAGTGTCAGTCGGAAGGCTGGCAAGGCGGCGCGTTTGTCAGGCTGTACCTCATCGCGACCCTGACGCTGCAAGCAGTACTTATGCTGATGTTGGCAGCACTGGCTCAGCAGTCGGCAAGAGGGACCATCACCGACATCGATGCTAGGAAGATGGTGTCGCCACTGCTTCTAATAAAGTAAGTTGTAATTTTTTATTAGGGAAAGTGTAAGTTCACTTTATTTTTTTAGCCACTAAACCCTTTAGACAGTATAAGCTCCTGAAAACCCTTTTTCTATGAAAAATCTCTTTAAATTTTTGACCGCCACAGTTATGTATAGATGACAAACCAAAATGTGCCCAGCACGCCACGGTTCGACTACATGACAGACTTTGACGCCGAGGGCACGTTTTTGATTTTTTGACGTGTGGCGGTCAAAAGGTTAATAAACATCGCGCTACAATTAAAACAATTTATTTTCATTTCCATTCCAAACTGCTAGTATTGCTAGTAATATATATGTCAATATTTCAAACACTTTACCTAAGCGCTGAATTTTCCGAGATTTTCTTATTTCGTAACAAGCGAAAATTATTTGTACATCTATAAAAGAGATTCTACAGATTGATTAGTATTAAAATTAAATATGAGCCAACTTCTTTGTAATGCGCAGTTGCGTACCTATTACAATAATTTTAAATATGATGCCTAATTTTTTGCCTAACGTTTTTTACGTTGGCAAAAAATTAAGCACTCACAAATCTCGTATATTTGTTCCAAGAGCCCTTGGTAACGAATAAAAGCGGTTTGCGTGACCGAGAGCTCCCTAAAGAGCTTATGAGATCGCAAAATAAATAATACATAATCGACGAAAATGTTTACTTTTCTTTTTATAGCAAAAAATCAAATAAAATCACGTACCTGATAATCTGCTTATTTGTTGTTACACGCATACCTATGTTAGTTAATCATTTTTTATCATAAAATAAACAGTTGATGTTGTCTTGTTTGCGTTTTCAGGTCGGCCTTAGACGCGTTATAAATATAACCGTAAACACCTAACGTTCGTACATTTTCTCTCTTCACAAAACGTGGTTAATATTACTTTCTCTATTCAACGCAGCTGATGCATTAGGAGTGGCAATAAGTTTCTAATCTGAGGCGCTAATAACCTACAATAGTTGAGCACACTCACTTCATCATTTATAAACACTTTTCATTGTCTAGAAGTGTACACTTGTATGAGAATAAAACTCATACAAATGTACACTTCCAGACAATGAAAAGTGTTTATCGAAGTTGTGAAAACTTTTATGAGCGAATTGCGCAGTTGCCATTAGATCCAAAAGTTTTAGAAGTATGAAGGTACGCAGGTATTTTTGTTACACACATAACAAAAATACATAAACACAATACTGTTGGCACACATTTCTATTTCCTGGCTAGATTTGATTCGGTAATTAAAATAGAACGATAGAAGTTGATTCACTAACGTTAGACATTCATAAAAAGCTACTTATGTATTGTAATCTCGTTTTCTTTATGTAAGTAATTGCGAATGCGTGAATAATAAATATTTACAGTTATATTTCTCTGTGAAGTGGGATGCTCGACTTTTACAACCGTGGTCGTAATATTCTTCACATTTATGAAGTAAAACTAATATAGATGTGCCATTTTTAGCCTCTAAGAGTGTATTTACAGGCAGTGTGTGAGTGTGCATAATAATGAATGAAAATTATGTCCACTCGCCGGTAACAATACGTGCTAAATCAAATGATTTGTTTATGTTTGGTCTTCAATCTTGACCTACTATGCCTTTATTTATATCTCGACGAATAACAGTTAAACTCTGTGAACTATTGTGAAATAAATAGGTCCCGAACCGGGAACAACTTGGCTAACTAGTTATTTGTAACTGATAAGAAGTTAATCAGAACTATAGTGTTACCAGGGGTTCATTTGATAACTGACGTCTGACACGGGCACCAATATTTTTTAAAGACTAGCTTCTGTGTGAAATTTTTTATTCCCCCGACCCACCACGTCGCATCGCAAAGCCTGCCCACGCTATTATCTACTCCATTTTCGCTTAGCGTTCTTCCTGACTTCTTTTCTTTTTGCTCGGCTCCTATGGATCCTAGCGTGAAGTTAAATAGCCTATAGGGTTCCTCAAGAATTCGGCCATAAAATGCAAAAAGGATTTTTCTAATCCGACTGGTAGTTCCAGAGATTAGCGCGTTCAAACAAACAAACTCTTCAGCTTTATTATTTGTAGTAGGTATAGATTGTATCCACCTGTTTATGACCGCTCACTTTTAATAAATGTTTTATTGCAGAGTGCTGTTGGTGTTCCCAGAAACGGCCCTAAACGTCATGGGTACCATGTGGATGTTCTGCGAAGTAATACAGTGCTCCGTCGAGGACAAATTCTCCAGCATAGTCATACAAAGTGAGTTAATATTTCATCCTCGCAGTGTAAATTAGACCACCCTTTGTGCGCTGCCTTTCAACGCGGCATGCGGCACAATGAACGGCTTTTAACGTCAAGATTGTACATTTTGTATGATTTATTCCCTTTTGTGAATGATTTAATTAATCATTATATGTTTCTTGTCAATCAATGCTGTGGTTTTGGGGTCTTGACAAAAAATAGACCCTTTTGATTAGAATGTAATATATTAATAAAACAGCATTCTTACATAGTATAAAACAAAGTCGCCGAAATGTCTGTACGCGCATACCTAACACTTCCGAATGACTGCAACAAATTGGATAATTCTTTTATTGATGAGTTCGGAACTGCCAGGACAAGGTTTGTATGAAAGAAAATTCCGAAAATTCGAAAAAAAATCGCACCCATGCGAAGCCTTACAATATAAAATCCATGCGCTAAAAACAATCTTGTCACTGACTGGATAGAAATCACAACAGAAGTTTCAACATTCTGTCAACAAACTCTATCAATGAGAAACACCGCTTGAAATATAGTTTTTTTTATTAATTAGTGGCTTTGATGATTTTAATTAGTAGGTGCCTATACCCCACGCGCTATCACGCTCTTTCGAGCCTACTGTACTGCTTTTTACACGTGCAGCCTGTGGGCTAGATATACGCGAAGATAGTACAGAGCTCTTCGCGTTCAATATAACAGTGCGTTTAGGATACTGGTGGGGCTGCCCCGTTTCTGTTGTGTGTCAGGGATGTTCACAGATGCGCATGTAGATTGCTTTTACGCAATAATGCATAAAAGGTGCGCTTCCCTAGTGCGCAGGGTGCGGGGCGGCTCCAACAGTGTCTTAAACATGGTTGCGAGTCGAATTGACTGTGTTTACGTGGGTCCCTGTTGTGCCGTCTCTCATGGGATGTCGCAACAGTGACAAACCAGTAATTACGAGTATTCAATCAGTCGCCCTTTAGAGCAGTGGTGGCTCAGCAGTAGTAACGGCCGCGACTTACGAATAGTAGGACGTAGTCGAACCCAGACAGGCGCTTTACTTTGCGTAAATTACTTAATCACCACTGCTCTCAAACCGGTGAAGGAAAACATTGTGAGGAAACCGGCATGTCTTACAACCAAAAATTCGAAGACATGTGACGTCTACCAACGCGCACTGTGCCCGCGTGGTGGATTACGGCCCACCTCCTCTCACAGAGAGGAGGCCTGTGTCCCAGCAGTGGTAACATTATAGGCTGATTGTACTTATCAGTCGCCTTAAGGCACCTACAATCAGGCGCGACACGCGATATAATCGCGCGCGACACAAAGACACCGCTCGTTGTGCGACTTGCTGTGCCTTTGTGTCGCGTGTCGTGTCGTGCTTGTTTGAAGGAGCCTTTATGCATGTGGTCAATCAATATTCAGTACGCGTCATCCTATAACACCTAACATTACGTATAGTAAGTAGCACTTCGATGTTCGATGATTTAATTAAGTATGTATATGTATATAATTTCTTTCACAGGTATAGTCCTATTCAACTGGGCACAACTAGGCCTCACTGTGTTCGGTCTTTTCATGGTGTTTGACCCTCTGGGCTCAGTGAACTATGGTGACATGCAAGATACGCCCAACCAGGTCCGACATCATAGGAAGGTTACAGGACTGTGGTCCAGAAGATTCCGATGGGCCTTCTGCTGGTTAAAGAGAGATGAACATGGGAAAGAAGCTTTTCAACAAGTTGCAGGTAAATAATATAAATAAGTATGTACCTGAATTCTTAATAGTGCAGCTATGAGCTATTATAGGTAATAACTTTGCTAAAGTACATATTATTTTCAGTTAATTTTATGATCGAGTCTGATACATACCTACTCGTGTAAAGTAAAACTGTTAACAATAACAAACAAGCCAATGTATCATTGCCTACATCCCAAAAATGTTTGCTAATACAGATTAACGTCCAAATAGAAATTAAAGTCAACTCTTCAGCTTCCCAAGGTATAGCCAACTAACACTTCATTCATTCTTGGAAAATCAATTGGCGACTCCAAAAAGTTCTTATTAGCAAAAGACCACCCCCCCTCCTCCCCCTCCTCTCTACCTCTTTACTCTTGAAATAGGTGTCTTCAGATAAAGACCGTAGATGACCCTTAGCTGCCCGGAAATGACATAGCAAAGAGCTATACAAATAAATCATTATTTTAGATAGTTAGAGACCGGAAACACTTCAAATGAAATATGACGGTATTCTGAGAAGATCCGTTTTTTAAGAGGTAAAAGTTTCTTCGAAGGTTTATGGCACATACCTAAATAAGTTTTAATTGTCGGTGGTCGTATGGATTAGTAAGAAGGCTATTTAAAACAGAAAATAACCATTTCGCAACACATCTAGCATGTTGCTCGCATACCATGACCACCGTAGAAACGGAAAAGACTAAAGAAACTAGACTAGACAAAATGACTGTTTGTAGAAAGATTTTTACGGCTCGATGTCAAAAACGAAGAAGAAAATGTCTTTTTAGATAACGAGATAATAATTATGTCTATTCTTGGTAGAGTAGAGATACAAGGCCATGCTATGCTGTGCTGGTCGCAAACTGAGAAAGTATGCAAAGATACACCTCACCATGTTCACATTTGCCTTTCTCTTTGAGAAAAGAACAGACACTTTATTTTATATCAGCATTACCATTCCATTACATTATTATAATCCCGGGAACATATTTGGTTACGTGAAAGTATACGCAATAACCGAACTTTGCGCCCTACAAAAGTGTTCCGCTCTGATTACGGAAATCGCGTCCACAATAAAATGAGCATTGCCATTTTACTTATTTTCCTTCCTGATTGTTTTCCAAAATTGAATTCGTATTTATAGAAACAATATAATAAATTGTTAACTGTAATATTGTTTTTTTACAACTTCAAAAGCAACATTACCTACCTTCGTGTATTTAAATCAGCACTTACACCCGCAATGAATACTTTTAATACAAGATACTCTCTAATGCAACAAGTTACGGAAATACCATTGCCAAGTTTCGCTTTTAAATTCCAGCAAAAACCAACTTTTGCTAAGTACCGTAGTTGAAGGAAAAATCGGTTGATTCAAACAGATACAGCTCCGCGCAATTTATGTGCATCAAAATGAGAAAACTTTACAAACCGCCTCATTAATTCAATCCTCAAGTTGTAGGTTTTCCTGGAAAATGTATAGGGTTGAAGTTTTACTTTTAAATATGATTTTAATAATGCTTTCCGCCTGGTTATAGGTCCATACTCAAGGTTGGAAGACGACGGTTCTACTGCTTCTCTCGAATTGGCACGCACTATGTTAGAATTGCTCATTCTGTTTAAAAGTAGGAATTTTATTTAGGTTTAAACTCCGGGTAGCCATCCAGAGTTACGCCACTAGCAGAGCCACTAGCTATTTAACTGAAACCTACTAATCGACTCTCTTCTTTCCAGCTCTACTCAGCGCCCTATTCCGATCAACGGACCTGGTACCATCTGACGTGGTCGCCGGCTGCGTCCTCCTCAGGGTCCGTCAGAAGAGAGAGACAAGAGAAATGAGGAGGATCCAAATGCTTAACGACGAAGAACCGATATACACCACGGATGTGAACAAGATATTCTCCGAGACCCCTCCGTGGATGAATCTGGAGGACGCTTTGCATTACCTGAGGCTGTCCATAGCGGCGTATGGATGGCCTTATGTGCTGTATCAGCACTGCTTCACTGGTTTCTGTAAACTGGCGAGGCATCTGACTTGCTGTTGCTGTCGGTAAGTTCATTTTGCTGATTCTTTGTTTAAAACTTTGCGTTATGTTTTGTTTTTGTTTTTAACGTGGGACGTTTGAGTTGTAGACAAGAGTGATAGAAAATGTTATGAATTTTCGTAATTGGTTTATGTTTTTTTTTTGTTGTTGAATTTTGAAGTCTTCCCTTTCTGTCTTTCATATATGAGTATCATTACTACCTACACGTGTCCCTGTCACATTAAGCGAAATAATGACGCAACCATACCTAACACAATAATTCCATGTACACGTGACGATTCTTAAATATAGCGTCGCTTTTCCTAAGAAAGTCCATTCACTCATAACAAGGTGTTACGAATAGATCCACAACAAGGAAGAACAGTAAGTTCAATCCTATTAATAAATTCTTCTATTCTAATACTTCCGTCATATAACAATACCCGCTTTGTACCTCGCGTTCATGCAATCTAGGACAATTGCTTGTCTCAACTCTATTATGGTAATCCTGCAACGTTTTATATATGTTCAAAGAATAAGATAGTAGTTTTATGGAAATATTTTTAGAGTCTTCCTTGATTGGTATCGGAGAGTTAGCGATATAAAACGTTTGCTAATAGGCAGTTAAGGTAATTTATTTTTTCGTTTTGCTAAAATAAAGATAACATTGTTACATGTTCTAGAACGAAATTTAATACGATATTTGATTTACTATCGTTCAAAATAAAATGAGAATGTGCGAGTCGTGAATTATTTATGGAAACCACGGAAACTTCACGTTAGTCATAGCACGAAACAATACGGTCTGATGTCATCGTTGATCATGCCTATTGATTTATTTCGGTAGCGATTCCAAGATATTGAGGTAGGTTTCCCATGATTTTTATAAATAGGTAGGTACCTGTAACAAAACTAGGTCATGAAAATCATTGCGATAATCAACAATTAGGAAGTCTTCTTTTGGTAGGTAAACCAATATAATAATATGTATACGAATATTATACCTAACTCTCTTAACTCTTCATACGCAGTTCGGTTACGTAGATATACCTATAACCAATGGATCATCCTATTTAATCATCAAGCTATACGATACACACCTATCAGTTCAACTCAGCTGCAAGTGTGTCTAACCAAATAATAATAATCCTTCGCGATAAATTTCTATAAATTAGCAACATTTATTATAACACCACATACTTATTATAACACCTAAGAAATAACTTACCGAGACGGATGGTTGTTTTTCTATTAATTTACGAGTATCATCCAGGATTACAAGTGATCCTGATAAATGGATCCTCATTTATCAACCACGTTGCAAAGCTTATCGACGATGTTCCAATAAATAATTACCTACATTTTCAACCTAATTTCGTCAACAGTATTTTATTTGATGTAGGTACTGTTGATGTCTTATTACATTGATAATTTTGAAAACAAACACATGTAGTTAATTAATTGAGTACTATTACTTATATATATTACTTATTACTATTATATATACTTAGAGCAGTGGTGGCCCAGTGGCATCGACCGCGACTTACGAGTTGTAGGTTCGAACCGAGACAGGCGATTTACTTTGTGTACATTATTTCATCACCACTGCTCTCAAAACGGTGAAGGAAAACATCGTGAGGAAACCGGCATGTCCTAGAACCAAAAATTCGAAGACATGTGACATCTACCATCCCGCACTGGGCCCGCGTGGTGGATTACGGCCCACTCCCTCTCACAGAGAGGAGGCCTGTGTCCCAGCAGTGGGAACATTATAGGCTGATTATGATTATTATATACTTACCTATTTTTTTAAAGTTATCTTTTACAACTTTTAAGTACTTACTATCTTGTCTACATTTTCCAACTACGCAAGACCTTTTAGAGATTATCTTTTAAAGACCAATTTTACAACAGTAAAATTGGTAAATTTAGGATTCGTCTAATAACGTGAAAGAGATTAGTATAGATGTCGTAGTAAGATGGTTGAAGCCGTTATATGTATACCTAGGGAAGAAGAAGAAAAAGCTAAATACCTACCGTAACATAGTTATACGAGAGCGGTTCATAATTAGTCTTATAAATAACTTTAATTTCGAAAGTCGGTGGCAAAAAACTAAAACTAAAATACAGATACCAAGACACCGACTTCCGAAATTAAAGTTATTTCATAATTTTGAGTTCATTTCTTTTTGAAGTCGGTTTAATTTTTTTATTTCGTAATTTTTAGTTTTAAGTAAAAACTGGAATATGTGTTTGTAATAAGTAGGTAATAGTTTTGTAGTAAATATTGCACTAGAATTTGACCAAGGTTTTGAGATGTTTTCCCTTTGTCACTACACCCGTAGCTCGTATCAATAAGCCAGGCCGTCACACTTACACGTACCTATTAGTCCATATGAAAATTACTGAATCGATTTTGATAAAACTTGCACTGTTCCCTAAGTTGAAGTAAATGTAAGCCAATAAAAAAAAATGGTCACGATCCTATTAATAGTTGCGGAGAAATGCGTGGACAAACATACATACCATACGTCTATAAAATTTTGTATGTTTGTTTGGAAGCCCTAATAGATTGTCATATGTGAATATAATGCAATTCCAATAATATTACATACATACGTGTCGAATTGATAACCTCCTTTTTTTAAGTCAGTAAAATAGGCCAAGTTCGTGTGACGGTAAAAGTAGCAAGACCTACCTACCGACGCGGTCAAGTTCTACTTCATTTACATAATGTTTTCAATAGCGTTTCCAAACACAACAATATACTTTGTTGAAATACAACAAGCGTGTATTGTAAATATTGAAATTCTGTTGCGGAAATGCTAATTTTAGCTGTCAGAATAACTTCTGGTTCTAGGTAAAAGCAAAAACTCGATGACAGTTTCAAATTATTTTTAACGAGGGTCGAATATAAGGAAGCTTCCAAATTATTTCGTAATGATGAGACTACAAGTATTTTTGTCAGCTGTTTATCATTATCATGCTATTGTGTCATTTATACGGCTTTGAAATTACAATTTTCGATGCAATCCTCCAGAAAATTACGTTGTATGTTCTGGCAATTGTAGATATTCTTTGATTTATTATAAAAAATATTCTTATCTAGCGAGAAAATATTATAAAAAATATTCTTATCTCCCCTGCCTCTCACAGTTTTTACGTCATGACAACACATCGAGATTTCTTTATTAGGTAGGTATATGTTTATGCTGATTATTAAGTACCCAATTATTATTATTTAGATTATTTTTTCTTATGTATAGATACCAATCTACACATAAACCGTTTAGAATAAATCCTTTAAATGATGGTGAACATCGTATTAAAATCAGTTGCGTAGTTTACAATAACAACGTGGTCACACAGACAGGCACGAAAAGTGGCTTTGTTTTATAACGTGGGCTCATATCGATAAGGTAGAATAGCTTAAAAAAATATCTCCATGAGGCATGGAGCCTCATGAAGATATATTTTTTAAACTATTCATAAAACTACCTTCATCATTATCATCTGCCTGTACCTGCCTATCGACCCTCCGATGGGATGATCCTCCATTATCTTGTAACATAGACTAATGTCCTAATTTCTGACATGAAATTAGAATTTTGTTGCAGCATATCTTTTTTACGACAACATTATGGATACGATTTTTATTTTTTTACTAGCTTACTCTGTCTCACTCTTGGGCAAAGGCCTCCCTCCACTCCTTCCATCTTTCGCGAGCCCGCGCGTCCTCCTTCCAGTTTTGACGGAACCTATCCAGCACGTCCCGCCATCTCCTACGTGGTCTGCCGCGATACGATTACGATTACTAACATAATTACTTCTGTCTGCAGTGTTATCTCTATCATACCCATAAACGAGATTGATACTTTCTAGAATCAAAACATGCATTGATCAAATATTATGATTATTTATATTATGATTGAATCAACAATTATGTATGAGTCTTAAGCAGAGTTGCAAGTCATTTATCTTAAAGACTGGAGTAAACTTTGATCGCTTTAAATATGATTAGGTACTTACTTATTATTGATTACCTTATAATCTTAAAGATAAATAGGAAAGTAGATAAAATAAAAGTAATCTTATCGGCTTTGCACTAAATCAAAACATGTAATACATACCTAATAATAAAATACTTAGTTATATTGGAGTTTTGCTGTTCTTACGATTGCAGAGATTATTTTGAAATACGTAGGTACGGGCTTATTGTTACTGGTAGGTCATTTTCATTGCATTATCTATGGCAGTCACCTTTTTGGAAACTTTGAGGGCTATTTTAATCATTTTTTGGAGGGCTACAGAACTAAACCTAACTCATAAACATATATATTAATATTACAGGGCTCTATGTCAGTTCTCAGTCAACTATAGGTACGGTGTTTACATTCTAGCTGATGAGCTGGATGAGTGATGAGCATTCATTATTCATAAATTAATCAAACCCTAGCTAGAACTTACTCGTAACGAGACTCGAAGCCCAACCAGACAACTCAAGACCAGCAACTTACTACTATAATATAATATGTATAAATAAAGTGATCGTGTTATGTATTTTGCATTCGAAAAAACAATTTCCGAGACCTTGACATATAAACGTTTCAGAGCGCATTCAAAAAATTGAATTCACAAAGCTCTTTCAACATTGACTTCATTTGATGTCTTGACAAGGCCGGATTTCATATTAATTAATAAACTCAAGTCTAGACAATTAAACACAATTTTAGCCTCGATGAAGAAAGGTTTATTTATCAACCGATTACGCAACGCTCTGTTCAGCAACTTTTGACACTAGGTTACTTTGGAAATGAAAAGACAACAAACTTGAGCACTCACTATCGAAGCTTTAAAGTAATTGAATTAGAAAATTCTTTCCAGGTTTCAATTGTTTAGGTGTTTTTGTCAGAGCAAGATTTCGGGGCCCCATTTCTTCTTTATTGGCTTGGATTTTCAATAGATTGTTTGTTAAAAAAACAAGTAGGTAATTTTTGTCCCTAACTTAGCTTTAGCTCCAAAAAAAACAATCTCATTATGTTAGGTAAAGTTCGAAAGTTCATGAAAGAACAGCCTCAAGTTCAACCCACTGATTGTGGTGACGGATGGTTAACTTTTGACAACGTTATTTACTTTTCTTCTTGCCAGGTGCTATATTTAGCCTTCTCCGAAATAAGTGTGACGTAGGAACGAGTCTCAGTCTTACGTTAAAAGTACCTACACGGCCTTTAATATGAATTATAATAGCAAAATAAATGCTGCGTGGTGGATAACGGCCAACAACCTTTCGCAAAGAGTAGGCCTGTGTCCCAGTACATTATCGGCTGATTTTGATGTGCTCCGATTAGGGCTCTGTTTACCTATTGTATACTGATGGGAGGACTATCAGACGACCAGACCGGATTTCGGCCAAGGCGGCCAACCTCAGCGGAGACTAATAAACACTGATATTGTATACTTTCGTATACAGACATACCAAAGTTTTACCTTTGTTAGGTAAAACTTTGGTTTAACGCCAGTACTCTCAGTAACTCGTCTTTGTTAGACGAGTTTTTCCTACAGGTAGGTATTTATTACAAAAGACTTTATTTATCCACAGGCCAAAGAACTCGATAGTGACCGACGACAACTGCTGCATGTGCAACTTCGCGGGCGTCAAGTACATGTCGAACCTCGCCGCAGACGACATCATCTTCGCCTCTTTCAACAACCGCGTCTTTGAAGTACGTATTTTACGCTAACAACCTTGCATTTTTCACACCTTTAGTTTACATTTTTCCCAGAACTAGGATAATTATTATTCCTATACTATATGTATAATTTTTTTTAACGTACCTATGTCTGGATACTGGATATCGTTGTACCCAGTAACTAGGTCGTGGAAGTTTAATAGGCAAACGCTCCTTGTAAAATACTGGCATTCAGCTACATCTGATTGTACTGGAAGTCGACCACAACATAGTTAGGAAAAATCTAGGCAGATTATTATTTTTCAAATATTTTGATCAAGTCTTGCGAAAGATTACGCAAAATGTGCTTAGTTGCTACCACATAGATAGTACCTAACTCAAGAAAGGACTTAAAAGGTTGTCTCTCTAATAAATCCCAAATGAATTAAATAAGAATTATTTTCTCGGTTGCCACGGTCAGCACTCACAGTCGGTAGCGCAATTATTAATTTATTTAACATTTCGCCTCTTGAAAATGTAATTTACCATACCATTTACCATATTTAATGTAATTTACCTAAGTTTTGTTATTTTAATCGTCCGTTTAGGGGCACGGACGATTAACAAAAGCATTTTAATGCATCTTAAATCCGATTTCAATGTAATCCACAAGAAAAAAATCAAGTCAAGTCTGATTCCTAGAAATAGCAAGTTCTAAAAATATCTCTATTAATTTTGTGATTCATTCCGATTCTTACGCGACACGCCGTCATCGATGAATCGGCTGCTCAAAGACGGCGGTGATGTGACCGTGCAGAAGCCGTCTGACAAACGTGATGCACCTGGTGTGTCATTAAATAACATAAATATAAATAGGTACGTAGTTTTCTAGCCAGTATTTAATAGAACATTCCACATTATATAGATATACAAAAACTAATAAGGAAGCAAATTTCCATCGTTAGATATGTATTTTCTACGTAGCTAAACATCTTCACAATATGATTTCCGTTGTGCAAAATACACTGGTATTCAACTGCATCCGGTTAGACTCGAAGCCGAACCCAACATTAAGAAAAGGCTAGGCAGATGATGATGCTTTCCGATATAGGGCGTGTTGGAGTACAGCTAGCAAAAACAAATCATTCCTACTTCAACACTATCGTCTTTCTAATAATAAAATAATAAGTTTGTTGATCCAAAAATATACATAGACACAGGTTGTAAAGGAGTCATTCCAAGACAGTCAGTCAGTCGTCAGTCGTTCTCATTCTAATTAATAAATATATTTTTTTACTACCCGAGTCCGTCCTTACCACTTGTCTGAAATCCTTACTTTCTCATAGTGACTACTATTTTTTCAGCCAGGGCCGTCTTAAACATATTGGGCGCGCCGGGGTGCGAAAAACAGTCTGGGGGGAGTAGGCTGTTTGTTTTTTGGCACCAAAAAAAATTTGACTTTGGAGTCCAATTTTTAGGGAGAAGCACCAAGGTAGCCCGCAAAATTCAATTTTACGTGTTATTTCTTACGTTTTTTGCAATTTGCAGGTGTGTCAGGTTGTATAGGTATTTTGTCTTGCAATTGACTTAGAGGGTTGTATTACAACCCTCTAAGTTCATATAATCCTATTGATTGATATTTCATGAAATATTTTTTCATTTGAATTTCACGGGCTACCCTGGCGCCTCCTAAGACCCTGCGCCCGGGTGCCATGCACCCCTTGCTCCGTTGGGTAAAGACGGCCCTACTGCTATCAGCCTTGTGTGTCTTGTGTGTGATTCAACTTCATTTTTGTTGTCTAGCTCCCATTCTGCGTGATAGCGGACCACGAGCGTGAAAGCATCGTGGTGGCAGTGAGGGGTTCCATCTCCCTGAGGGACATCTTCACAGACTTCACCGCTGGCTCAGAACGGTTCGAGGCTGAGGGTAAGTTTTAATGGATACAAAGTTTTGAAAACTGTTCTAGTTCGGATCGAATGAAATTAGTATCATTAATCGAGTTTAGAAACCAGCTTGAATTCGGATGCAATGCATTACACAAGCTTTTATGCAAATAAACCTATGACTAGGTAACAAAAAAACTGTACATCTGACTTACTTAGGTGTTTTTTGGTGGCAGATTGGGTTTGTGTAAATGTGCACTAAGCCATCTACGTCTTCCGTCATAGAATACTGTGAATAAAAAGCAACGTTTTATTTTCTTTCATTTCTTTCAGTCCCGTGTGAAAAGCCGGTATAGGTACGTTAAAAGTGAAAAAAAAAGAAACCAATACCGAATGCCTATCAAAATGTCCCTACAGACATGTACCTATAAACTATGGCTAGTTGCAGTATTTACAAAAAAAAATATAACTAATTACCTGCCTATAATCTATAATCCATCGTCATTGGTCACAGGTCCTTCGGAAACTTTGTTCTCTAAAACATAACATAATTTTATGCTCAACAGGTCTACCAGAAGACACAGCAGCTCACAAGGGCATGTCGATGGGCGCCGCTAAGATGCTAAAACGGCTGCTGCCCGTACTTGACCGCTCCTTCGCACAGTTCCCGCATTATGACCTCGTACTTACTGGTAATTAAACCCTGAAGGCCCTCAAGTCTGATAAATCAGTCTTACCAAGGGGTATCGTATTACCCAGAAACTGGGTTGTGGAGGTCAGATAGGCAGTCGCTCCATGTAAAATACTGTTATTCAGCTGCATTCGGTTAAACTGGAAGCCGACCCCAACATTGTTGGGAAATGGCTAGGTAGATGATGACTTACTGGTAATTACACATTTAAGAAAGAAACTCTATAAAGTTATGAACTAATATCGACCCGGAATTTGCTGCTGACAGCTAGTAAAGATTCAAAAGGCAATATTTTTTCATGCGACAAAAAGTTATCATTCATAATAAAAAGTTATAAATATAAATTATTTAAGCACGTAGTAAAGTTACAGTTATATACACGTGTTTGAAGCGTTTTTTAACTCTAACAAATGAATAAAAAAATCCATAAAAAAGTCCATAGGCACAAAGTAGTTAGTAACAAGAATTTAGCTTATAACTAATGTTAATAACTAAAGGTAAAAAACACATTACCTATGCAAATAAATAAAACGCTCTAAAATGCTTTTTTATGCTTTCCAGGTCACAGTCTAGGTGCAGGAGTAGCAGTATTAGTAGCTTTAAAATTAAGGCCGAGGTATCCACATCTCAAAGTATTCGCGTTTTCAACACCAGGTGAGAATAAATTTCCCCCAAATAACTTACTAAATTGTGGTAATAAAACATACCTACCCTAACGATCCCCAAATGTAATCATAATTTTAGTAATTATATGGGTCCCAAATACTCGTTCGTTTTAAAAGCCAAATGCGACCATTATTAATTTCCTCGGAAAACAGGACCTTCGTTTCACCCCTTTCTCCGTCTGTAGGTATCTCGTTTTCCCAGAAGCTAAAATACGTGGGTAGTTGAGTTTTGCGAAACATTTACATCGTTTTTAATCTCCTGCACGCTTGTAGTCTTAAAAGCTTAAGTTATTACGGGTTCAGGTGGCTCATCTGTTGAAATATTATACTAAGAGAAGGAAGATACTTTCTTATAAGTGTAGGTACAAAGGCAGAGGGAGCACGGCTTTGATTACGGCACCTTGTCCATAAGGCCGTGTACACACTATGCCGTAACTGTAGCGGCACCGCCGCCCGCCGCGGTGCCGCTGTATTAGTTACCCTTGGATTTGTATGAACCCTTACACGTGGAGCCGCGGCGGCGCCGGCGGCGAGTTTTGATAGGTCTTATCAAAACTCGCCGCATTGTAAACGGCCTTATAGAATGTTTTAACAACGTTATGGCACGTGTTATCGTGTTATAATGTGTTGTCTTGAATATTGAAATGCTCAGACTTATCACGTTATTGAAGTAAAGAGGCGACATTTTTATATCACTGATCAGAGAGTTTTATCAAAATAATATCGCTTTATTTACAATTAAAAGCAGGTAGCAACAAGTCGACCGCTTGACGACCGCCTAAGATTCTACCACTTGTGTCAAAACTCTCTACTAATCTGTTGTTCTCGGATTATTTTGGGGCTGTCTCTAACTTGGCGGGCTACGAGCAATCAAAAGCTCCGCTAAAAAACCGGCCAAGTGCGAGTCGGACTCGCGCACCGAGGGTTCCGTACAAACCTGCAAGGTTTACAAAGTTCGTTCATTACGACAATCGAGTCATAACTATGGTATTTTTATTGCAAAATGAAATTCATAACATTACAGTGGGGAAAGATGGAGGAGCATGAATTTAAGACAAAGATCTCTTTATCGTTTAAGTAATCCTTTATTTTATATTAACACAGTCATATCATTTATCTATAATATAACTGAAACACTTATACTAGCCTTGCAGCAGACTTGCGAAAGTTCTTTTATTAAAGTTATTTATTTACTAAGTTTTTTAGTCACTATTTAGAAATCTGTTTCAAAAATATTAATTAAGTATTAAATTTGAACCAGACCTGTAAATGGTGACTGAAAAAGTTATGAATAGTACCACATTGAACATGGCAAAAAAAAAAAAAATTAAGGTTTTCGGAATTTTTCCTTTATGTGTGCTATAAAACGTTGCTTCATGCCAAATTTCAAGATTCTAGGTCGACTGGAAGTACCCTTTAGGTTTTGATTCCCTTGCGAGTACTTGCGAGTTTCAAAATATGCAGCTTAAATTGCTGTTTCTTTTGATTGCGTTGACATAGAAGTTTGATTTTGTTACAGCTTAAAGGTATTATAGACCTGAGTATTTGGTATGAATTTCAATTTAATACCTCTACGCGTTTATGAGGAAATGGGTAGTAAGTTTAAAATTATTTAAAAAAAATATATTATGTGATGTAACTAAAAATTTATGGTTTTCGTAATTTTTCCTTTATCTATGCTATAAGACGTTGCTTCGTACCAAATTTCAAGATTCTGAGTTCACGGGAAGCACCCTGTAGGTTTTGATTCCCTTGCAAGTGTCGAAAATTTGCGGCATAAACGGCTGTATCTTTTGATTGCGTTGGCTTAGAAGTTTGATTTTTTCACAGCTTCAAGGGACAGTAGACCTGAGTAATTGATATAAATTTCAGCTTCATACCTCCACGCGTTCCTGAGAAAAAGGGTCTTGACAGACGGACGGACAGACGGACAACAAAGTGATCCTATAAGGGTTCCGTTTTTTCCTTTTGAGGTACGGAACCCTAAAAAAGGGTCCATAATCAACACGTAGCCAAAACCAATTCGATTACGAAACTTATTAACGTCCACAAACTCAGCAAACTATCATTAGCGAACATTTTTTCCAGCCGGTCTAATAAGCCGTGAAGCGGCGCGGTTCACGGAGACGTTCGTGATGACAGTGGGCGTCGGCGACGACCTGGTCATGCGGCTCTCCGTGCACAGCATCGAGAATCTCAGGACCAAGATCATTCAGACGATACACGCCACTAAGTTGCCTAAGGTAAGAAACTCCTCGTGAACAAAGCAACAAGACCAAGGTACACTAAGGATTAAATATCTCACTGGGACACCATGATGGCGCAACCATGGTTGCCCTGCCAGAAAAATATATACAGCTTTATGGTGGGTATCTCACCAGGCGTCCAATCGGATGCGCAACCAACCATACATTTTTCGGTAGTGCGACCATGGTTACGGCGCCATTAGTGTCCTAGTGAGATGGTGTCCTTAAAGTCTAAACAGCTTACTTTGGGCCGATTTTGCAATCTTCAGACTTCTATCTTCTACCCTTTCTTACTTGGACTAACTTTTATCTTCAGAATAATTATGGCGGTGTGACAAATTTTCTATAGAAAAGCTGTCAAACCATCCTCAGATAAAAGTTATATGACGATGGAAAAATCTGTCCTACGTTACTCAGCCAGTTTTTGAGACGAAAAAGACTCAATATTTTTAACAAATTATTCTCATGAGAATAATTATTAAAATTATTCTCATGAGAATAATTTTTCCAGCCACGTTAAAAATATCGTCATTGAAATAAAGTTGATATTTGTTTAACTTGAAATAGGGTTGGGGGTGTGCAGCACTGCGCATTTTTACTATACACACCTAATTAATAAACAAACTATCACGGCACCTTTTCCTCCCAGTACCGGATAATGCTGAACGGCTTCGGCTACGCGTTATTCGGCGTGCCGGCGCGCGACCTGGAGTCCACGTGGCGCCGGCCGGAGCAGCTGGAGGCGCAGCACTCGGACGACTCGGCCGACGCGCTACTGGTCCATAGCGTGTCCACAGTGAGTGCTGTCAGTTACCATCTTTATACTAGCGTGTGGCTTGTGTGAGCTTCTTTTTGGCCTTTGATTTGTTTCGTGTAGTGGTAAGGCTTCTTTTTTTACAATTTTATTTATGCGTTTTTTTAACTTAATTGGGACCGAGAGTTTTGGTTAGATCTGATTTTAATCTGGTGCCATAATCATGACGGCTTAGTGCCATCATGATTCTAGTGTAAGAGAGAGACGGAGCTATACATGACCGATAGCACCATCCCTTTTTCGCACTGGAATCTTGACGGCATTAATTCGTAATAATGTCGATGGTCGATGCCCTGATGTCCTTATTGCCAGTTTATCGTCGCACTTCCATGTCGACTTCTACGGTCATAAACTTTACTTTTTCATACAAGAAAGCTGTAACTGAAACCTGTTCATGAAAAATGAAAACTGTATTTAATTTTTCAAACAAGTATGAAAAGAGAAACTTTTCATACTTGTTTGAAAAGTTGATAAAGATAAGATAAGATGTTGTTGATAAAGTTTTAATACAAAAATAAAAACTTTCTGTACCTTTTGTGTTTCTGTAACTTTTTGTGTAAACCTTTAATACAAAAGTGAAAACTGACTGATATAAGTACAATAATGAAAAAAATACTACCTGTATATGACTAAAAACTGGCAGGCAATTACAACTTTATGATCTTTACATTTTTGAAGGAAAATTCATTTAAAAAGTTTCTAATTGTTGTTTTTAACCTTCAGCACAATATACTGCATGCGTATTAAATAACATGTTTTTCTATGTATTTTAATAAGTCTGGTAAGGAAAGAAACAAGTTTCGAACGGCGCGGCGGCATAATATACGATAGGCGCCATCTTCAAAAAAAACTCAAGATCAATCTGAAATATTAACTTTCATATTCTCTATTTATTCTAGATTTAATTCTATCTCTTATTCTCTATTTATTCTTTCATATTCTCTATTTATTCTGGATTTAATTCTATCTCTTATCTATCTTTTTTCCGTATTATAAATGATTTACACTATCCTACTGAAAATAATAAGTATAATTACCTAACTGTGTTAAAAATATAGTGACAATCAAAAAGTACCTATATTTCAGCTAGGTAAATATCAATCATTAACTTCGCGGGCATTCGCATTACGTAACCATTTTTATTTTATTGTTTTTATTTATTATTTTATTATATGGTTTGCATCGAGTGTGTTTTAATTTTTGGTTGCGGAATACCTACATAATTAATTATAATTTTAATTGACTTTTGTATTTGTTTGTACTTATAGCATTTATTATTATTTAATAAATGTGCAATATATTGAAATATTTTATGGATGTTTTATATTATTAAATGTTTGTTCAATTTAGACATTAAAAAAAACATTAAAACACGATGAATGATTTAATTAATTATATTTATTTGATATTTGATGTAGGTAGGTATGTATAAATCTGTTTCTGCTTTCAGTTTAATATATGTATGTGTTTTATAAATATATTAATTGTTAATAAACTATGTTAATACGATCAGTTTTTAATAATAATAGGGTTAATAGAATTCTGTAGAAAATAGAATTTTATTAAAGAATTCAATGAGTATCAAAAAATTAAAATAAAACTTTAAGGGTTGAAGAAAAAAAAAAGTCCAAAAAGTCTGAATTTACGACATCGACAGGCCGCTACCATTAATTAGGCATAACACCACACAGCAGAGGAGAAGCCAACATAAGAGAGTAGTCAATACATTAAAATTGGAACGGCCAACCCTACGGTTGGCCGTTCCAATTTCGGTTCCGTCTACACGGAAGAGGAGCATCTCCGAGCATAGACCAAAAGCTCACCAGTAACTTATACTTAAAACTAGCACGGTTCTTACGACTTGTCAAAAGTCATTTCTTTATTATACGAGTAAGTTAGTTTGAAATTAATGTATTGTAAACCTTCCGGAATTTCTAAATTATGGATGAAAACCAAATCAAAATCCGTTGTGTAGTTTAGAAGAAGAACACGGTCACACAGACAGACACGAAAAGCGACTTTTATGATAAGTATTGATATAAATAATAGATCGTAATACCCGTGTGTTATAGGAAGCAGCATTAGTTTCTCGTGACGTGTTTGCGCGGCGGTTCTCTTCAGCGAGGCTGTTCACACCGGGACGGATACTGCACATCGTGCGGCGCAAGCGCATGGGTATCGAGAAGTAAGTTAATTCACACTTATTATTATATTGGTGCTTTATTTTTTTCTGAAAGTAATGAGCAACTCTGTGTATATAATAAAGCAAATATAGGAAACTGGAAACACAAGCGCACGCGCATAATGAACAAAGCTTCAGTTCTTTAATGGGGCTATCCCTCTAGAGTACTAAATTTACTTTGTATATTACACTTTATCCACTATTGTTTTGGCTAATTTTTATTCACACGTTTTCAACCATGTCTTACCAAAGTGATGAAGGAGGCGAGGAAAGGTATTTTTTATTTTATACATTTGTGTATTATTTACAGTTCAATTCAAAGTATGAGTATCTAAAAAGAGCTTCAAAACAGATTTTTGTCTTTAAAGTGTTCTCCCTCATTTCATTCATTCATTAAAGTTTTCCCTCATTTCGAAGAAAACCTTCCCAGAAGGAGAACTAGTTATAACAATCTCAATATGCAAACAGAAATAATGCGTCAATCGTTACTTTAAAAGACTTGAATTACTATGTAATTATGTATGCTAATTACCACTATTCACACCTGCT
Organism: Luperina testacea; assembly: GCA_927399505.1. Taxonomy (NCBI): domain Eukaryota; kingdom Metazoa; phylum Arthropoda; class Insecta; order Lepidoptera; family Noctuidae; genus Luperina; species Luperina testacea. The sequence goes on from OV656758.1 coordinate 14,082,405, forward strand.
TATTATGGCACTAAATAATAAAATAAAAATGTCACAACTTTAAGGAAACTGTAAATATTAGAAACGCATTCACACAACTAGTGACTACAAAATATAATTTAGAAAAAATATACATATACCTTTATTGGTCTGAGCATATACCTAAATATTTTTTTTTTCAATAGGTACTTGATTTTTTTTCCGTATATTTGACGGGTCAAGTAAGCAGTCTAACAATGTCCCTAGATGCAGACCGATGACTCGTTTGCTATACGATTAACAAAAATAACTAATTGACTCCCAATATTACAGAAAAGTGCGCACAACAGAACCCACGTACGAGATGCGATGGGCGTGCCCTGAAGACTTCATGGAGCTACAAGTAATGCCTCGCATGCTACTCGACCATCTCCCGGAGAATGTGCACCGCACCATACGCACAGTCCTCGATGAAAGGCATCGCTATAGACTCACACATACCGTGTAAGTAAAGTAGATAGAACTATGATGTGACATGTTATCTGTGGTATAATGTGTGTGATGGAAAATGACGAAGAAATTTAACACTTATGGATATATTATCTGTGGTAGAAATGGCGTAGTGCTATGACTTACGGATATATTATCTGTGGTATAAGAGTGGAAAGGTGAGGTGTACCGTGTAGGAATATTAAGGAGTCTGTGGAGTAATGAAGATAAAAGTGATGCTGTTTGCTCCTGCGATGAAATTCAATCGTAAAACCTGGATGATATACGCGTACGTAACAAGTTCGAGTTCGCTCTAAGCTGATGACAATTATATCTGCATACTTGCATAGTAGCGTACTGTAAATGAGAACGTTTCTAAAATGAGATATAACGTTAGATATACCTACTTCTTTAAACTTTTTCATGCTTATTACAAAAAGAGTCAAGTCAAACCCTCCGCCCTAACCCTGCAGTTCCAAGTCTAAATCTTCGCGCCAGATATTGTATTCCAAACTTTATTTCAACTGCGGTAAGGTTCTTGATACAAAAGCTGTCAGTAAACCTGAGTCTAAGTTACCAATGTTGTAATATGAACTTTAGCGCAGTCGGAATAAAATTAAAAATACAAAAACTGACGACTGACAAACGTTCATGTTTGGACTAAAGTTTAAAACTGCGGGGTAATTTCGTAACACATTAACAGTAGGAATAGCTTTCAATTTGACAGTTCAACAATATTCATTGCGTTATTTACGTTTTTGAGGAAACAATTTTTTCGAACATACCTATGAAGCAATGTATTTGCAATGTCCTTCAAAATGATTCAGATAGTCATAGATAGTGTGTTACACAATTAAGGTGCTGATTTGTAATGAGGTTTCTTCCATACACTATGAATGTAGGTAATCAAAGACGGACAATTAGTAAATGCTACTGTGTCTTGCAATGTAGACGACTGAATCTTATAACTTTATAAAGAAAATTAGATCGGCATGATTTGTACTATTTTAGCATAGCATTGGTTTCTTACTTCAATGTCGCATATGATCAAACAGAACTCTGCTTTGGTCAATAGTTGAACTATGTACAGTCAGGGAAATTAAATGTTTATCAAATTGACACACTACGCCAGTTTGTCGTGTTATAGCCATATCATTCCGTTGTCAGAGAATGATAGTTGTGATTTAATTATACAGGCAATTTAAAAAGGTTATCAATTTGGTAAACAATTAATTTCGCCGACTTTACCATCAAGAATATGTCTTTATTTTGACTCGTAACTTGCCGACGTGATATTGCCTGTTTAATAAGTTTTGTAGAAGTCATTGTTGATGAATGTTTAAATAAAATAACAAATTGCAATGCACAAAGTTCTTGCAGTAGAGTTAATTAAGCAACTCAGATATTGGTGTTGTTTTTAATATTGGTCAACTAGACTAATCACCTTCAGACCGAAAAGCAGAATACCAATATTATTAATATTATTAAAGACATGACAAAATGCGACTCCCTATGAAAGATCCCTATCTGTCATATGAAAAGCCTAATATGACAAAAAAAAAGGTTAGTTGTCCTCGAAATGGGCAACTTTAATATAAATTAAAAGAAAACAATTCTACTGTATAAGCAAAGTTTTTTTTATTAAGTATTTGTTATTTTATATCGTTTTGCTGAGCTACATGACATGACAATGTGATTATATTTTATCGTTCCTAAGTTTAGAGTTATACCTCACCGGGACGTAATGCTGGCGCAGGTCGCGTCGCCAACAATGTTTTTTATTTTCTATGGTTCAATTAGCGGTCAGTATGGCAACACATTTTTTTTTAAATACAGGTATTTTATAAGTTTCTAAAATCGATTGAGTATAATCCGCACGGAACTAGTTGGCCGCGCCTTAGGTGGGGACGGGGGTTAGGCGGCGGGTTGCCTAGTGTTCGCAACGCACATGAGTTTAATGACAGCAGGCGCCCCCGCCCCTCCGTCCCACCGCTCACATACCTAAGGCGCGGCCAACTAGTTCCGCGCGGACTACTAATTATTATAAACAAACTATTTTCAGGACTTGCGTTTATTTTGTTACACCTTGTATAACTGTATACATTTGGTTGGCAGCGCGACCTGGCGACGTTGCCATGGCGTCCTGGAAAGGTATTACTCTTAACGTGACTCAGATGCCTATCTCTATGAATCTTTTGTACATACATAGTTAAAATTACTCAGAATTTCAATTTAATTGATATTAAAACAAATTGACAAAACCAGTGTCAAAATTAACTTGTAGTTTAGTATAAGAACCTGTGAGAAGACTGTGATGATGCTAGTGTGGAAATGTTAAAGTTAAGCGATGTGTTTGTGGATGTGTGCACGTGCCGCAACGGTAGTTATATTATTTTGTACATAATTTAGTATATAAGAATATTGATATAAGTTTCTGATGCACGGCTCTGGCATATTATGGTAGAGCACGTTCAAGGCGTGCTACATTCTTGTTCGGGGCGGCATGGTTCGGCTGGATTCGGTACAGCCGACCGGCAAAACAAACATTCGATTTTCTCGCCCGGCCTGTGCCGAATCGTGCGGAATCAATGCGACCTGAACCGTTAACTAGCTCCCCTTAGACAAGTTTTGTAAAAGTCTAATACATAGATCTGAAATCTACTGTCAATTTTATGTCGACAAGAATCCGATGATAAGAATGGTAAGCAAATAAAATCAAGCGTTTTTCTAATATCAATTTTGAACGCGATATAACATAAATGTCAGAGCCTTTAGGGAACCGTACCTCGTCCCAATGTATAACATATCAACGTTGAAAACGTTTATTTTTTAATTAGTCTGGGGCCACATAGTAAAATGTTAAATTCATCATAGTCCTGGTGCGAAGAAGGGATGGCGCTATGCGTCTTGCTTAGCTCTATCCCTTCCTTGCATTAGAAAAATTATAGTTTTAACAACAAATTAAACGTGTGCCCTCTTCTTTGAAATTCTTTCAATTTGCTTAACGGCGTGACCCACGCAATACATTGATTTGCTCAAACACAAGCAATCCTATCGTTCGAATAATATGACTAGATACTCTTATTACTCTTTCTTTGTATAAATTCTACTGCCAAAGCGTATGACAAATGTTTAAGACACTTTAATTTTAACATGTAGGTTGGTCGCGACAATTTCTTTGAGTCCATTGCGTTACCTGTACAGTATTAAATTATCTGTGCCTAAAGTCTTATCTTGCCTATAAACGCAATGAATACAGAATATTGTCGTCGATATTTATTCATAATCACGTTTGGTTTCCCGAGCGGTGCTACTAACTAGAAGCAGTGGAATGTTTTGTAGCCAACATAAAAAGTGACTCATCATCTGTTTAGCCTTTTCCCAACTATGTTGGGGTCGGTTTCCAGTCTAACCAGTAGTCCATTCAAAATGCTTTCACGACGAACGGCTCGGCTCGGCTCTTTCGGCTTTTTTTTCGATGCTTTCGACGATGGCTACATACTTTTTACAGCCGACAGATGGCAGCACCGGTGGCAAAAATAAAATTAAACTATATTCACGTTATTGTATCGCCTTTTTACTTTAAATTAATATTAAGACTTGCGAAGCTACCACTAAGTACAATAACTAGACTGTAGAAGTAGCTTACAATGTTACCGAAGTCAATTATGTAATAAATTATCTACATTGCATATTAGTTACATTGAATGTAAGTACATTTAGGTATAAATTATAATCATTGCTTACACCAATGCTCTAAACATCAGGTACCTGGCCGTAAATATGGCGCATCAGGTTTTAAAAAAGTTCGACTTTGTAAAGCGTCGTCGTCTCTATCACTCGTACCTATATAGCTATACAATGTGTTTCAGAGGGGTGTGACCAAACTTGGGGGTGTGGTACAGACCATCAAACTGAACAACTTTTTCCCGGGGACAAACACAGTAATCGTGAAAAAAAAATCAGTCGTCCCATACTTTGGTCAAGAAGGTATTGAAGTTTTGTATGGGACGACTGATTTTTTTTTCACGATTACTGTGTTTGTCCCCGGGAAAAAGTTGTTCAGTTTGATGGTCTGTACCACACCCCCAAGTTTGGTCACATCCCTCTGAAACACATTGTATACATATATAGTAGACACTATACAGAGTGTATTGTCAAACTAAACCAGTTTCTCTATGGGACCAACATCGTAATAGTGCAAAAAATAATCAGCCCATTTGGGTCGAATAGGTATCGCAGTTTTGTACGGGACAGTTCTGAATTTTTTCCAGATTACGAAGTTGGAACCATTGACGAGTTGTTAAGTATTATGATCTGTACCACACCGTTAAATTTAACCACACCTTTCTGATAAATGCTGTATAATAGACACTAATAGTGTGATCTCTTTCTAAAGCATGTGCCATATTTGCGACCGGGTACTACACGTAGTAAATATTTGTAAAGATGTATTTTTGTAAACTCTTTGTTGATAATAATCATGTTGCCTTTAGTTACCAAGCGAACAAACTGTTGTATACCTACTTATAATGTTGCAACGTAAATTAGTATTTGTTATGTATTATATTATATTATAGCCCTGTATATGAATAGTATCATTATTTTTATATTATATTTTTGTATTTGATATCATCGTACATAAAATCAATTGTCTTGTGTTATTTTACATGCAGCCCCATTTTTATTTCTGTATGTTTTAAAGTTTATGAAAATGCATCTCCGTTGTTTAAAATAAGTAGGTCTCATTGCAAATTAATTCTATATTTGTAGGGTCCTACATTTATTCCATTTTAGAGTCTACTGTTTTAAATATTTCTTGTAAATACACACCTGAACCTCGGGAACAAAATTATTGTGACTTGATAAAAATATACTCTGACTTCACTTTTAGGTGATATTTTTTGTAAATAAAGCATTTACTTCGAATAATTTACATTCCAATTTGTATTCTGTAGTCCTCAGTCCGTCGCCGGAATATCGATGTTACATGGATGTGGTCGCTAAAGATGTGATTTTAAAGAAATTTTTTGTTTGGTCATTCATTTATATATGAAATTTTGTAACGCGAATATTTATATAGAAAAGAATTTATATTTTAGGTTGTAGTCTGATATGTTTGGACTAGTGTAAATGATTATTGGAATTTTGTGAGTTGTGGCTATTCAAAAGCCTCAAAACGGAGCAATTAAATTATTCTTGCTCGTTTTGAGGACTTTTGAACCAAGGGATTGTTAGGCAGCTCAGTTATTATTATTAGTAAATCAAAATTATAAAGTACCTTTCCAAATTTAACCCAATTTCGTTTTGTTTATAGTTAATGTTTAATACTATAAATAAATATATTTTAATGTTATGATACGACAATCTCAAACACTATGTGACAAGTTGTTAGTAGATATAAATATTTTAATATTTACTTCAGTATGTTTGTATATAATGTTGTTTTAGCGTTCAGTACCGTTGATATGTTACTTAATTCTTCTATTCTTTGTATTTTTATATTTTACACAAATTGGTACTGAATCGCGAGTATGTTCAAGTATTAGAAGGACTGAGGTTCTTTTCACTTGTACCCTAAATTAGGGCTTTATAATCTCTTTCACCTTATGTAATAGAGTGTAGCCAATGTCTTGTGTTGGGTTTTGTTTTAATTTATAAATAAAATCTATTTTAAGTATGATATCGTTTTATTAAAAACCCCTCAGCGACTATTAACTTTGACTTAAAATAAAGCAGGATACCACAGTATGAAATATAAACTCTAATGCACCTTACCCTTAACAAAGCAAAACTTTCTTTTACTTAATTCTCTCAATTCATATTAAGTTTGCTTGTCAACAGTTTTTTTTAGCCTAGTGGGTATTCTAATTTCTATTATACAGTTATTAATTTATATTAAAGTAACAAAAGTTAAACATAATAATATTTAATATAGATTTTAAACATGATATACAAAAATACACTTAATTCATCAGTCAAGTCAAAAAAATTATCACAGCAATCGATTTAAATTTCTTTTTTTTTTTCAATAAACTTTAAATTGAAATAATAACATATTTATATACGCATTTAAGCCATTTAGTAAGATATTATGATATTTGTTACAATATTGAAACTTATTTCCTAGTTACAAATGAGCATTACAAATAGAGATATACCTGTCTCGGAGTAAATTATTTTAGTTTATATCATCTGCACAGATTGCGTAGCTCTGTCATGGCTGCTTGGGATACTGTTGTTTTGTTCCTTTCCATCTTATATCTGCAACATTTTTTAAACATTCATCATCATTCCAGCCGAAAAGACGTCCACTGCTGGATAAAAGGCTTCTCCCAAGCACCGTAACTTCGACCGGTTGTATTTCTCGAATCTAGCCGGTTCCTGCTGCCTTCACCAGGTCACCAGTCCACCTAGCGGGAGACCTTCCAACGCTACTGTTTATCCAATATTTAGCTGTCGTAAATCTATCGCGGTTTATCCAATACACAGCTAAAGTTCGTTTTTTTAATCCCAGATACTAATCTGACATTTAAGTCTTTTGTGTTTGCGTTTTTTAGTACAAAAGTTTGACATTACACCTGTCAAATTAGTATCTGGGTTTAAAAAACGAACTATAAGTATATCTTGAAATTTTGTAATATAACAGTAGAAAAACCCACGATTATTCTTTACAGAACCAATTGATAGATATTTCTCGATTCTAGACTTGGTTTACTAAGATCAACTTAGTGTAACCTATTTTAAATCGCAGTGAACTAAAATATACAGGTAATTTTCCTCCTAGAGGTATAAGCGTTCCTGCACACGATGCCGTCGCCGCGCCGTCGCCGCGCCGGCGCCGCACCGTTGCACTGTAGATACGAGTCGCGCGAGGCCCGCCGCCGCGCCGCCACCGCGCCGCCGCCGCGCCGCCACCGCGCGCGTTCCCCTCCCTATCTGTTTGATTCATTCACGGGAAATTACGCGGCGTGCACGTTCGTACGCGGCCGGTAATGGAATGAATGAAACAGTAAAAACGCGCGCGGTGGCGGCGCGGCGGCGGCGCGGCGGCGGGCCTCGCGCGACTCGTATCTACAGTGCAACGGTGCGGCGCCGGCGCGGCGACGGCGCGGCGACGGCATCGTGTGCAGGAACGCTAACAGGACAAAGGTTGACAAACATACCTGTTGAGGAAATCATGGGTAACATCTGGCCTATACATCGCCATATCTCGTAGGTACGCCTGGTCGTTGGTCAGAGTGCGTCTGTATGCAAGTTCACGCCACGCCTCGCCGCCGCGACCAGCCAATAGCACTAGGCCCTCCATGAAACTGGAATGCGAATTGTTAGTGATTAGAATCAGGGCCGTCTTAACCATATTGGGCGCCGGGGTGCGAAAATCAGCATGCGCCCCCCTTGCCAACAAAAAGAAATTAAACGTAATTTTTGTGTTCCATTTTTAAGATGATTTCCACCAATTTTCCTAGGGATTTTTTCGAGGCGGTGACGTGCGGTTACAGCGCTGGAGCGTTGCGGTTATAATGAGTGATTAGTAATGACCTGATCGGCTTAATACTCCACCTCTATAAGATTGGGCCATAATCCACAACGCGGGCCCAGTGTGGGTTAACGGATGTCACGTGTCTTCGAATTTTTAGTTCTAGGACATGCCGGTTTCCTCACGATGTTGCGAGTTGAGAAAATAGTGAATAGTAAATAGTGAGTTTAGAAAAATATGTCTCCAGATCTGCTGTGTCTAGTGTCAACCTTGAGGAAACATTCTATTAGGAATCTAAAACGTCACAAAATTTTCTGGCCTACTACTGATATTTCAGTAACTAATTCTACACCTTGTAAAATAACTTAAATACAAAGACGAATAAAAGAGGTTTAAAAAACGGAGACAATACAAAATAAAGAGAGGGAAACAAACCAACTCACCTCAAATATTCACTAACAAGCCGATACAATTGCTCGGTGCTTCTATTCAATATAAGCCTCGTGGGTGACGCGTTCAGTAGTGATATTTGCAACGCTATTTGTTGCGCAAGGGCCGCCATTTCTCCCGCGAAGCCGGTACATCCACCCTGTAGGTATAGCTCGGCGGCGTCCATACAATGTATCAATGCTGTGTCTAGGAGGGACCTCGTTGACACGTTGTCGTGTATCTGCAGCCATGTCGGCGGTTGAAACGGCTTTTTGGATGTTGCCTGATACAGAGAAAATGCTATAAGTTATGAATCAGGCGTTACTTTACAAAACTTCTAACTCGGCAAAAAAAAAACGAAATACCTGAAAGTTGTGCAGCTTAGTTGTTAAAAATACCTCCACTTTTCACTTATTACAGTCGACTTAAAGGTACATGAAGACCTATCTTGTGGCAGACCACAAGATAGGTCTTCATGTACCTTTGAGTTGAAATTCACTAGACTCAGTAGTCTAGTGAATTTTGAGGAAACATCCCAGAATTCGTTTGACACTTTCAAAGTAAAGGCGGAACCCGTTCCTTATATAGTCATCGCTTTAAGCAGTGCAAAAAAAGAGGTAATTCTACTTCATAGCATACCTTTGCAGCATCCAAAGCCATTTTCTCCAAGTCATTGATGAGGTTTAGCGCCTGTTTTCTCTTCACATTCGCAGCCTCTGCATACATATTGAAATGCAACGCAACCATTATGTAGGTATCCGTATCTCCTGGACAATGGTTCTTGAGGAAGTCAAGAAGTCCTTGCTTGAACTCGGCTATCTTGTCCCCTTGCTGGCCTAGCATGTAGTCGAACTGACCCAGGAGAAATTCGAACTGATGGTTATCGCGTAGAGCCTGGAAATTGAGCCGTTTATATTGATTTGAAGATTATACAGCCAGATAGATGTATGACATAGCCAGATGGATGTCAGTTGTTCAACTATGCGGTTTTTGGATTTCGACAAAGCTACGGCTAAAATAAAGAAGAAGTGTATCACAGAGCGAGTTACTTACTATTTATTTCACTTTAGTCTATGGCGACATTGTTTTTTCCTATAATTTACAACTGTTTGGTAAAGCTGTCTTCCATACTGCCGTGGTATAACTAAACTGCCGTTATCCGACATCTGGTCGATTTTTAACTTTTATAATAGAATTAAAAGTTAAAAATCGACCAGATGTCGGATAACGGCATTTTAGTTATGCCACGGCAGCATAGAACTCCGCACATTTCTTTGTTACTTTTTCATTTCAGCTGGTACGCACGAAGACATATGAAGCTATACATTTCCAGTATAAGCTGACTTGTCATTGTACGAAAGGCCTATATAATGCGAGGTCAGGTAAAACTGTAAATGTATAGCTTGATATGGCATCGTGTGTAACGTACACGCGATGCCATATCAAGCTATACATACAAGCAACTTAAACTGTAAGACTAACTTTTTGGAATACTAGATAACTAGTCACTTACCTGGAACACATAAGCACACTCAGTGTACCGTGCAAGCCCCGTAAGTAGTCGCACCATGAGTCTCCACGAGCGCGCCGCCAGCAGTCGCGCCGCCAGCGCCTGCGCAGACCGCAGAGTCGTGGCCACGCCCTCCGTGTCGCACGCGCACGCGAAACACTCGTGTGCCACTACGAGGAGCTCGAGGCAGATTATGTTCACCTGACAATGACAAAATAAGAACTTATGTCTTCATAAAATCAAAGGAGGGATAAAAAAAAACTAACTGATAAGCGCAAAACAATATCAGAAAATAGACAGAATAACAATTTCATAAAATAAAAACAATTAGTTTTAAATTAACTTAGTGGTCTAAACAAGCATACCTGCTTCGTAGACAACTTCGCTCCTTTGGTTATCTTCCTGATATTCGACTTGACCTCATACCGAACATGCACATTATTCTTGTTAATCACATCAAACAAATTCCTTCTGCTATCTCTTGACATTTTGTTACTATAGACTGTGTAAACGGTCGACACTGAATATACTGACTCAGTCTCAGCTGATAATATAGTTCCTTCTTCAGTCAAAACTGATTCGACTTCATCGCCTTCTACGTTTTGGTACTCTTCGTCTATCAAATTTTCAACATCCAGACAACTGTCGTCTAACAAATTGTCTGGTAATTTAGAAGTCCCAGTACATTTGTATATTTTTTGGAAGGCCATCAGGTGATCTAAGATTAATTTGCCGATATGGCTGCAGGCGTCGGGTCGCATGTTGAGGAACATTTCGGTGTCTGCGTTCAGCGCGTAGCCCCATAGAGTGTATTGGAAGTGCTCTTTTTGTCTAAATGCTGAGGTTTTCACTAAGTGGGGGGATATTATAGCTGCTACTATTTCTTTGCAGAGGTATTCGGCGACCTAAAAAATAACAGTCCTTAGAAATACCATCATCGACCATTTAACCATCGTATTGAAAGTCGGACTTTAAGCTGCCTATGTGGTACACCAAATATTTAAAAACATTTTTTTTTAGTTTGTTAATGCTCTAATATTTATAAGGCTAGGCGCCGCTAGTATGGACAATCGACGAGGTCTTATACTTATAGACAGACAGATTCGTACCAATTATTATTAGTGTATTTTAACTGTGTTATACTCGTAGCAACGTACCTGTTTAGAAGGTATATTGAATGTCTTGAACACAAGATTGGCGAGGGACATTCTAGCTCGTCCACTCACTAAGTTGATAAAGTCAACGGCGCGGTTCTGATATTTCAATACGGATATGTAGTCCCATCCTATTTGTAGCGCGATGCGGAAGTAGCTGGCAACCTGGGCAAATAAATGTTTGGTCTGTTATACTTATAACCAACTTAAAACTAAACGGTGATGATGAAAAAAATTAAAAGATGAGGTAATAAGGATCCCATATTATGACTGAACGAAATTGTCTGCCGTATAATCCCATGCCAACAATAAGCTCAAAATCTTCCGAGTTTAAGCTAACTAAAGGTAGCTTAGTACCAACACATTTGCCCATAGATATTTTCTATCTCGGATAATTTACTATATTGCTGGCAAATAATACACACTCATATTATTATGATCAGAACAAATCTATTTAATTAAATGATGTTTATTTTTGTAAATAGATCTTGTAACACAATTTTACAAGTAAACTTTTTGATCTATACTTATAAACTAGATCGGCCAAGGTACCAAGGTATTACCTGCTTTGCAAGCGTGAGTCCACTCCTGACAGCCAGAGCGTCGAGTGCAGACAACCGGTCCGCTTCCTCGCGCGCCGCCAAGTGAGCGCTCTCCGGCATATTTTCTTGTTTCTCCTGAATCACCACCAGCTCCTCGAAGCTCGCGTCCGATATACCTGATACTGAAAATAGAAATTATAAAAATCTGCTAGAAAGTGAACATAACAAGAAAGTCGCATTCAAAAATAAAACAAACATGCTTTTCTTATCCCATATTAATTACTTAGAGACGAACCTATTGCCACTAGCTGAGCATTATTTCTGAGAATATTGTTGCACGCCACAATTGATGCCTGGTACATGGTGACATTAGTTGCCACTAGCGCCATCTAGTATCGGGTAGCAGTACTAGTAGGGTCAAGGTCCTACAAATTCCGAGAACTATCGACATCGGGTCAGTCGGGACCGGTATGTACTCGAACGTTGTAGATGTTTATATAGTAGCTCTGTGGCACTCTACTAACTATAAGGCCGGTGTGAGCCGCGAGACACATAGTTTTGAATAAGCGATACAAGCGAGTACATCAAAGCTATATTCAAGTGCGACTAAGAGTGATCAGTAGTGAAATTGTGTTTCATAATTAGTGTGTTTGAGTTGTAATTAGTGTGTTAATTAAAGTGTCAATTTTTGGTTATTAAATCGGCAGTATTTAATTGTCACCAACCCCAAGCTCCTAACAATATCTTCTTGATGCGGAAAACTCAATAATAGTTTGCCCGACCCGAGAATCGGACCCAAGACCCCCCCCCCCACGCTCAGCAATCGAGCTTTCAACCACTAAGCCATCGAAAAAAAACCAGCTATCCAAATTACTTTCAAATAACTTACTTGACAATTTATTTTGTCGTATAGGCGACGATATCACGAGTCTCAACTCTTGCGGTAGTTCATACGGCGTACACAATCCCTCCGCCAGCTTCAAACAAGTCCTCACTATTTGCACAGGACACGCAGGAGGCCTGTATCTATACTCCGGCGGACTTTTAAACAAGGCTGATAATCGAAATGCATCAACTAGAAGCTTTAACTCTAGTAAATGATTCATAACTTGTCTCCAACTGTCAATGGCTTCAGGCTCTTCGAGTGAAACTACGTTTTCTATATTACTAACATCCGATTCAATTTCTATTTCATCCAGCATCATAGAAAATGGTTTCTCTGCGTTAGCCATACCGATCTTCTTCGAAATATTCGCGTCTTTCTGTCCGTTGATTATAAAATGCATCGTGCTTTGATAACTGTTGAGGAATATGCTGGTCTGCGACTCGCTTTTGAAGTATGCATCCCACATTAGGTGTTCGATCTCCTCGCGTCTTCGTCCGTATTCTAAATTCTCTTCGAACCAACTCATTATGATTCTGTAGGAGTAGAATTTTTGTGTCGTATCTGAGATGTTGTTTACGTGGGATACAAGGAATTCTGTAGCGTCTTTAAAGGTCACCGCTGCCTTTTTAAAGGCTTCACTACACTCTGCTATGAAGAGAGTAATAGCTTTATCATCAAGCATGTCGTCTTTTGCAAGAAGATTCTCGTACTTATGCGTCCATTCTGCTATCAAAATCCCATTGACGGGTACCCCAGAAAGTTTCGCGATTTTCAGAGCTACGTCATAGTTCCTACTAGCCGTATACATTTCGACACATTCTTCTAAATAATGCTGTGAGTCGTCTTGAAGCATTTTGGATATATTCACTGCTAACGATGTCTCCATAGATATTTTCAGTATTTCATACAGCGTTGAAAAGTTTGGCGTCGACACTGGAAGGCAAAAAACATTTATCATCCCACTCTTCTTTCCTGTAAGTTAACAAGAAAAGAAAAAGCACTAAAATGTTCGTACCTGTGAATCCCTTTTCGAACTGATTAACAGCCAGACACTTGAGGAACTCCCTCTGATGATAAGCGCTATCAAAGTTATGGCTCAGTGCAATCTTGACCAAAGACACAGAGACTCTTTGCAGGGCCTCTTTGGATAGTTGCCACGGGGCGCCACTAGCACCAACGCTGTATTTACGCTGTGCGTGTTGTAGAAAACGCGTGAGGAGTTTCGTGGTTTCTGAGTCGAAGTTGTGGTGGCGAATACAACGGTGGAGGAACGATGTGAATGAGGTCAGGGGACTCTCCTGAAAATATTAAAATTGTGGTGGTATAGCATAAAACCTTCTCTCGAAAACACAAAGGGAATGGATTGAGATATCTTTATTTCCCAAGAATTATAATTCACTTACATAAGAAAAACGAACCTTGCAGCGCAGACGGCACACTTTTTGTGCGATCGAGTCTGCGGCGCACAAAAAGTCTGCATGGCGCGCAAAAAGTCGGTCGCGGATTTTTCACACACACACACACATTCATTCACATACATTCTTTTTAAATGTCTATCATGATATTCTGCCTTAGAAGTATCATAAATTGCTGGTCTGTTTTGTATTTCTTGAATTAACATCGTTACATCGACCTCTGGCGCCATGATAATAGATCGCGTGCGTTACGTCCACCCCTAGCAAATGCAGATTGCCGACTAAAGTGTGCGCCGTCTGCGTTAGCGCGTGTTGAAGCAAACGTTCAATTTTTTTCACACACTTTTTGTGCGGAGCGGCGCGGCCCGGCGCGGTGCTGTCTGCCCGAATTACACGGATTTTTTGTGCGCCGGACTTTTTGCGCGTCGTGTGCGTTACTGCATATAATTGCATAGGTTCTATTTTCACAGACTAAAAAGTGCGTCACGGATAGTCTGTCGTCTGCGCTGCACCTTAAAGAGCGTCCATGAAAACTATATTTTTATGGACGAAAGCAAAATCTATCAACAGCTGTTGTTGACGGTCTAAGCCAGTTAAAATCTCTTCAAAATTACAATACATCCAGAACTCACCGGTAAAAATATCATCATGGCTTCATGTAGCGTGGTCACATAGCCCTCTAACAAACACAGTTCTGCGACTTTCTGGAACTGCTCCGAGGCTATATGCTGCTGCGTCATCAACTGTTGCAGCACTCCTTGAGATCGAGCGCTAGGAGACAAGGAGGACAGGATCCATTGAGGCCATAGTACGTCTATTGCGTTTGGCTAAAAAGGAGAATTGACTTTAAAAAGGTAAGAATTAATAGAGGCTTATATTCAGGCAGCAGTCTAAGATAGGTCAAGTTGATTTATTTGAACTCTAGCTGTACAGGGATCTTACGGAGCGTAGCCCAAATAAAAAAAAAAATTGCGAAATTAAAGCCGCCATCTTGTTTTTTTAATACATTACAAAAGTAATTGTTTGTTTACCAACTGCGCGCCCCTGATAATGTAATCTGAACGCCAAAAAATCATTGTAAAGAGGTAAAACTGTTTATATGTTTGTATGTCATCTCTGGAAGTACGAGTATGATCCGCTTACATAAATTCTTCCACTTTTATAAACCTACGCCGAGTGCCAATGATGTTTAATTTAAAATAGGCGAATGGAGTAGCGGGCAGAAGTTAGTGGTATTAAAGGATTTCTACATAGTCAGTTCTATGTTCAGATCCGCCTGGCCGCATCACCAACAACCTTTTTTATAACACATGTTTTATCACGATTGCCCAAAAATAATCCGCTGTGTTCGCATTAAGATACAGATAATATTTATTGCATAACTATAATATTTATATTTTTGGTTATTTTAAACATAACAGTTTTAGGCTGAAGTGTATATCCATGTCGGATATACATTAGTATTAAAACGAATTATAAATTACATTCAAACATAATTTATCCCAAAAAAAAAACTCATGCAGACTATAAAAAACATTACCAATTAATAGTTTCTTTTTTTAATTTTGTGTTTTTTTACGACAATATGCTCGCCCCTCGTTACATGGCCAAATGTGGGTGAACCGTGTAGGTACCTCTGCCTAAGCCTTCGGGGAGAACAGGCGTGATGTTAGTTTATTAAAGTTTTAAATTAAATACATTGCTACAAACCTCATAACAGCTAGCAATAAGTACAAGCAAGGGTTCCCTGCAGATATCAGCCGCCCTCAGCAAGGCCGCCGGCGGGTCCTCCGGGCCATGACACGCGGCCGCAACCTCCCACAGTTCGCGGCCCATGTATGCACTCGAAGGGAACTCGAAACTACCACCCTGTGTCGGACTGGGAGTCTGTATGAGAACAGAACCCTATATGGAATGGCAGAAGTTTCAAGAGATTAGAATTTGGATAGTTTTGGGAAGTGCAATGCGAAATTCGATAAGTGAAAGTGTGTGTAGGCCGCCGGCGGGTTCTGCGGGACGTGACACACGGCCGCTACCGCCCACAGCTCACGGCCTATGCGCTAGAAGGGAACTCGAAACTACTGCCCTGCGTCGTGCTGGGACCGAAGATTATAATTTGGACAGTTTTTGGAAGTAACAGTTAGTGGAGTTTCATAAGTGTTTTATATGGAGTCCACAGGGCGTAAGATGTGCTACACAAAACAGTAGTGTATTGGTGCGAGCTTAGGGTGCATTATTAAATGCACCCTAAGCTCGCACCAATACACTACTGTTTATAATCAATTGAGAGAATGAGGAGTTGTGCATTAGCACAACTCCTCATTCTCTCAATTGATTCATTCACTGCAGCACATTTTGGAAATAAAGTTATTATAATGAGCAGAAAAATAAAAAAAAAATAAAAATGATAGACAAAAAAAAAAATGATGATGGGCAAAATAATATAAAAGTTAACTTACAATTTCCACCGAATTCATTCTCGAAACTCGTCTTTGACCATTACTAGTGGTAACCTTATTATCTTTTTCGACACCCTCGTCTACAGTCCGATGTAGCATAATATGTTTCAAATGCTCCGCATACGACCTCCTTTCAAATTCCTGAGATAATTGCAGCATCTGGCTGAGCGGGTAGCGGAACACGTCGCCGAAAAGAAGGAAGTTAAACCAGGAGTTCGTCTTCACAAACTCCCGTAACTGCAGTTCTGGTAATGGTAAGTTGTGCAATGTTGCGAACTTGACCATCGTCTGAGATTCGTACAGTACCACCGACATATCGACCTTTCCGTCCAACTTCTGCCTGTCTGCTAATCTGCTCAGCGTAATTTCCTCTATGAAACGCAACATCTCTCTAGCAGCTTCGTCATTACTCTGGATCAGTTTCGACATGTATTCGTTTACAGTTTTATTCGCTTTTTCTTCAGGAAACCCTCTGTATTTCATCAAGTGCTTCTTTATCAATTTAGCTGCAGAAATGTGTACTCTGCATCTTGTAGGATTGCAGCCTATCATTGCTATAAAAGACACCGTACAGGCGGTCATAGCGCCGTCGAACCAATTCTGCAAAGCTAAAGCATGGGCCTCACAGCATGCGCTCTTCACACTTTTGTCGTGCAAACGATTGTATGTCTGATACTGCTGAGATACGAACGCTTGACTTGCGTTACAAGGCCGGTACTGTTTCAAATAATATACATGATTCAACTTGGCAACATAGCCGTATTTTTTCATAAGTTTCTCATCCGCGAAATCGGGCATCTCCATAGCTCTTTGGGATAAAGACTTTATACCGGCAGCTTTAACATCTACGTCGCTTGACAGCAGACTGCCCAGGCTGCGCCTGTCTGGCTTGTCAGACAGCAAGCTGTTGGTGCTCTGATTGACCAGTTGAAATTCAAATATTTTGGAGACGTCTAATCCGCGGTAACCAGACAGCAACTGGTATACGTTCACGTCTTTAGAATCATATGTTTGATTCACATCTGTATATTTCTTATAAACATTATACAAATGTGGAAGCTTGTCTTTGTATATCTTATTTGGCAATTTAAAGTCTTTGAACTGTAAAAAGTCCTCTTTGCAGAATATATCAAATAACTTTTTAGCATCTTCGAGAAGAATCATTCCTAGAACTAAGTGGGGATTAGAAGACACATAGTCGTCAATATTTTCGTTAGCAATTTGTACACAAGTGTTGTATACCGGAAGCACATGGCTTTGTCTGTCAGAAGTTTGTTCAATGCTCTTGAATAACAACCACAGCTCTATGCAGTCTTTCGCCTCCTTTTCCACGTCAGATAAGTCAGTATCTAATATATTGCCTTCTACACATAGCGTCAGCACTTTATATAACTTGTGTTTGACGCAATACTTGGCTAGCTCCACGTAGAAGTGCTGTCGACTGATAGTGGAGCACGATTCAGTAAAAATGTCGTCAATGAGTTTCAAGTTCTGCGTGCGTGACAATCTTGATATAATTAGATACAAGTTGTTTCTCTCACTCTCATTCACAATGCCGTATGAGGACAGTGTGTCGTAAATGCATAGTTTGGTGTAAGCAAAACAGTTGCTTTTGGCAACATTTTCGATCATTTCGTTGGTGACTGACCATTTACGAAATATTTCGTCTAAGTTTTCTAAGACATGCGTATCGAAGCCCTTGGTGTCGACATTGAGGAGTTTCTTCACGAATCCGTCGTTGTTGAAGAAGATATACCGCGCATTCATATCACGAACTACTTCCGATGTCTGTACATTGATCCAGCGGACTAGGATCATGGCTTTGTTGTTCTCAACCAAATAGTTCCACATTTCAACAGGTGCTGAGAAGTCTAATAAGGAAAATTCTGAAATAGAAATAAAAAGAGTAACTTACAGAGACTAATAATAATTTTGATTCTTATGTGTCTGTTATAAAGGTTCAAAATGATGTGCAACTTGTGCAAGTATACAACATAAATCAATCAGCTTACAACACTGTGCTAATAGCACCAGTGTTAGATAGATACAACCAACATAATAATAACAGAATAAATAACTAACATTAGCATCTATGAATAAACAATGTTATGTTATCAATGCATACTTATGTTGTCCAGCAATAAGTCACCAAATAGCCCAGTTCTTTAAATGTTTACCTAAGTAGGTGGGCCATCTTAAACATGGGTCTTAACAGTTGTGGAGGCAGTTACCACATGGAAAATGGACATCTTTGTCATGTGCCTTGTCTCACAGCCATCAACCATTACCCACATTTTTTAAAAGCAGTATTAAGCCAACATTGCCAGCTTTGACCAATAAGTTGGATCAATCAATGAGTCACTGTGTGCATATTTAGTAAAAAAAGCATGACACCAGCCAGAGGTTAGGTAAAAATTTCATGAACATCTGATTAGCAAGAACCCTGGGGCTCTAGCTTAATGTTATCTTGTGTAATAATAGCTGACCCGGCGAACTTCGTACCGCCCCGCCAGCCACACTGCCCCCGCTTTTTAAATCTCTGATATCTTCTAAGACATTAATTTTAATGATATGCTGTAAAGGGTAATTTTGATCTCCATGAAATGCACAACATATTTAATGTATTTAAATAGATAAGGAATAATACTGTATTTGTTTAAAATAGCTTGGTAAATAACCCATAACTTTTTTGTACTATGTAAAAGATAAAAATGGTTACTGTGGGTTATCCTTAGGAGATAACATATATCATTGCAGACTTTTTTTTCGATATTTTTAAAATATACAATTCCGTAGTACATTAATTTGATCTATCTCGTAAGGTTTAGGCAGCGTTTGCAATTTAAGCACACAAAAATATGTTTGTTAAGACATCACATTGCAAATCTTTGAATTTCTCGGCTTTTCTCTACTATAATATGGATGTATTTAATGTATAATACATATAAACTTTCCTCTTGAATCACTCTATCTATTGCTGAAAACAAGATCTAAGTTAACAGGGAGCGGGAGCAACTTTGTTTTTATACTATGTAAAGATTTTAATGAGTATAAGTAATTATGGTTTTAGGTAATAGGCTAACATGGCAAACAGAAAAACAGTGTGTGTGTGGTTGCTTGCATATGTTATGTGCTGACACTACTCATCTTCATACACATTCAGTATGTTTGTACACTTGGTTACCACAAGTAAAGCGCGCGCCGCTTTCTAAAATAATCATACTCTACTTACTATGTTTAAAATATTACTCCAAATAATATCTTAAGAAACCTCTATGCAAACTGCTCAAACTCAAAACATTTATTTTAATTAAACCGTTTACAGGCACTTTTGAATTGTCAAGAATATAGTTTTACAAACATATTAGTTACATCATTAACGTTGAATATAAATAATATAATAAATATTATTTACCTGCCTTATCATCTGTGCACTTGACTGACAACCTCATAACTGTTTCAGTGAGCAAGTCTGCATGGCTGAATTTTGGGCTAAACATATTTCAAGTTTTTTGAAGAATATTACTTACCAAAAGAATGAAAAAACAATGCAGTAGCAATTTTACTTTTCCATTGCTGTGGATATTTCTCTATTTTCTCGATAGTTAAGGCTTTGATTTCGCTCTCGTTGACAACGATTCTGTCTTTTCCAGTCCCAAAGACCTTGTTCTGCTTGAAGGTCCCATCACTCTCAAATGATTTCTCAAGATATCTAAGGAGATTCCAATGTCTCTTGAACACAAGCCATTTTTCCTGTGTTTCATTATTCATGTCTTTCGACAGTTTCTCAAGATGTTCAACAATAAAATCTCGGTGTTCAATTTGGGCAGAGTCCTGCGCAAGGGTCATCAGGTGCAACTCAGGGCTTACCTTGACCTTGTTAAGAATGTGTAGAACTTTGAATATTTGTTTTCTTAATAATAGCTGTACCGTCCATGCTTTCACCTAAAATAATGATTAATTTTGTTGAACTGCATGTTTGGTGTTGGAATTTACAATAAAAATATATAAAACAAAAAATATGGCAATGAGTATGAAAGAGTAAAATTTCTAAATTATCATAATTAGATATTGCAATTTTAAGTAGGCGTCTATTATTATTTGCAGACGCCAGACTATCAGTCTATTGTTGTAATTGTAATACAAATAAAAAGGTTATTCACCTCTGCCAGAAACCATTCTCTGGCAGTAGATTCATTCCATCCATTTTTTTCCATGAGATACGTGATCGCCAGCTCGATGTGTGTTCCCTTTGCAGCCGCCTCCCTGACCACATCCCTCGTAGACTTTTCTTTCCAACATGACCAAATAATTTTCTCATTTTGTGTTAATCCCTCCATATTTAGCACAACATTGAAGCACCGTTTAGATTGTTATTTTACATTTACAAAATGATCGAACAATGAATAACAACCTTTGCACAAAACAAAAATATACCATTAATAAAATCAAAATTTCGTCATTTCAAAATGAATTTTAGGTTCTGTGGCTTTAGAGTTCAAATTTATTTTACATTTGAACAATAAATTAAAAATTAACTTCAGTTCAGCTGACAGTGACAGCACTGACAGCTTATACGGTAGAGTTGCTATGTTAAAAAAAAACATTACCTTCCAGGGAATCAGGGAAAAAGGTTCTTCAATAACATTTAAATATTTTACTTCATATTACCAGTATTTGTCACAATAATTATTGTAAACTTTTATTTTGAACATTTAACATAAAAAATCTAAAACATTATGATGAATGAAATACTTTTCTTGTTTTATAGACAATCTCTCATTAGTCATTATGTAAGGTTTTGAAGAATAGTGCAGTGAAACTACATAATATTGCTTTACATGCGAGCTATTATATTACGCAATGTTGAACAGACAATTTTATTCTATTTTTACCGATTAAATGTAGTAAGTTCTAGACTGGTAAGACCAATACTTTTTAGGGTTCTGTCTGTACCAAAAACGAAACCCTTATGTCAGTCTGTCACAGCTGGATATCTCAAGAACTACTACGGAACCCTCGGTGCGCGAGTCCGGCTCGCTCTTGCCCGGTTTTTTTTTTATGGTATTTCACTTATGAAATCGTAGTGACGCAGTCAATTATCACAGAGTACTTTTTAATAGACTGAAATCAATTAGGATACAGCCACGGGCCACTAGGGCTAGGGTAACACGACCTGCATATATAAAAGTACTCTGTGTGCCTAACCTACAAAAACGGACTAATCGAATTTTCCCATACTTACACTTCATTAAAACATGTCCTTATTGAATTATTATAGACTAATGTGTCTTTTTAAAATGTTAGCTTTGTACATTATTGATCGAAGGCTTTATGTCCACTGTTTGCGTCATATTTTTGATAGTTTTGTTTTTGTTGCCTAGTTGCCTAGCAACGTGCCCATCATAACAAAAAACTTTCACGAAATTCCTGTTTAATCGGAGATGTTATGATATCATAAAATTAATAATGGCAGAAGAGTTACAGAAGGTCCATTTGTACTATGATGATATTAACAAAATCCGAGTGATAGAAACAAATGTCCTAAAAGAAACCGAGGATCTAAAGGACACATGCAAGGATTATGACACAAGTGCGTAGGTACCTATTTTACGTTAACCTAAAGAACTGTAGGTACTTACTACTTACCATTATTTTAAGATTACCTATATGCTGTGCTATATATCCATACTAATATTATGAATGCGAAAGTGTGTCTGTCTGTTACCTGTTCACGCTTTTACCGCTGAACTGATTTAGATGTTTGCTTTGACTTTTGGTCTATAGATAGTTTGAGTCCTGGGAAAGAACATAGGATAGTTTTTATCCCGATATTCCCACGGGATCGACACTTATGCGCTGCTAGTTTATAATATACTAGTTAGGTAGGTACTATAACCGAACAAACCCGGAAGCATTGACTAATTACGGAAGATTTAAAACCGTGCACAGAGCATAACTCCGTGACACTTCACTGCTTTCATTTCATAAGTTTGTATGAAAGCACAAGTCCAATATCGAAATCCGGATAGACCAAGCTGTTGAATCTCCATATTTGGATCAATTGTATCCTTCCACGCCAATGAGGCAGCAAATTTGATTACGAATGTACTTATGTGCATATGTACATTCTGGTTGCAATCTGTTTTAACGAAATGGGCTCTTCAGTAAATGTGTCATGTACGAGTCTCGTACCGAACCGGAGGATCAAGCAAGTCTGTGCCCAGATACTTTTTGACCTCTATTCTCACCTTTACAGAGATTCAAGATTTCGGGAAGATAATCAACGCGTTGCTAGAGGAGCTAAAAGAACTTGGTGATAACGTCGAGAAGAAAAAAATGGCTGCAATAGGTTCCATGAACCTATTAAAATCCACTTCGAAAGAAAGGGAGGCGGAGCAAGCTAAACTGCAAGTTAGTTACCTACCTTTATTTTACCACATAATACGTTTTCACTATCTCAGACACCTAAATCCGTGCCTAAATGAAAACCGCGCTATTGGATTTTCAAGACTGCTCAGCGCCAACCACAGACTTTATATTGGCCAACAGTTACAAATTCAACAGCGCGTGCAATGAAAACTAGCATTTGTGTCTCGTATCTAGTTTTTTTTTTTTCATGGGGCACGGAAATAAGAAGTTGTCTTTATTTTCAGGCAGAGATTAACGACAAGTCCATGATACTGGAGCAGCTGGATAGTGAGTATGATGCACTTCAGATTTTAGAAGCCACACAAATGGAAACTATTGAGTATTTGACGCAAATAAGATAATTTAAATTTTTGTTATGATCGACTTATTTTTCTTTTTCGGTTTGTCTTTAGAACTGCACTAAATTGTCAAAATATTAGTTTTCTATTGCAAAAATAATTTGAGGAAAATGTGATTAAAAAAAAGAATAATTTATTGACATGGTCTTTTCTTTTACCCTCCAATGACATTTGTACTCTAAAAGGGAACCCATCAAGACTCACTTCGTTATGTCCGTCTGTCTGTGACAACCGGCTTTTTCCCAGGAACGAGTGGCGGTATTGTAAAGCTGAAATTGATATCAAAACTAGATATCTACGGTCCCTTGGAGGTTGGAGCTTAAACTAATTCAATGCAATAAAAAATTTATGACGTATATTATGAGTTGACACTCGCTAACAGATCAAAAATCTCAAGGTACCTACCTACTTCCGGTTGATCTAGCATTACGATAATTTGTATAAATAAATCACTTTTTATTTCTTACAAATTTAAATTTACAGTTGGAAAATTGGTCGTGACGTATATCGATGTACGGAGACCTCGCCGATGAAAATTTAAAAACATGATGGTACATACGAGCGAGTCAGACTCTCTCTTGCCCGGATTTTAAGTGGGTGATACACTGATAACGCATGAGCAACAAGTAATAAGTACGCATATTTGTCTCGATATTGTCACTTGATCCACTTTATACTGAATAATCTAGCGTATTAGTAGGTGGGAATGGATTGAAGAAGAATCCGTTTCAACGGGATTGTCCGAAAGTGTTACCGCTGGCCCGGAACATAAAGGGCTAAGGAAGGAACACGGGTGGGTTTTAGTCAGTAAGAGTCTGACACTCCCTTCCGCTCCACCCAAAGCGGGAGGGGTCATTTGATGATTTCCCATCCTGAAAAAAAAAAAAAAAGAAGAATCCGTTTTCGTGCTCGAACTCAAACAAATAAGTAACTGACCCAACAAAATAAAACTAAGATTCAGTCGGTAAAAATGTAATTTTCACTGAAACACACAATGTAATTAACACAGTTCCTATAGTCAATCTGTAAATCATAGCTATTATTATTGTTATGGGGTTATCCGAATTCGCTTGTAATTCAATTAATTTCTACTATAGTCACAATTTGGAATTATTTCAACTTAATCACAAAACTATGTAGGATTTAAGTTATTTTACAATACCTGTGATTACAAAAATATAACTACCTACTTATTACTACAGAGTAACACAGATAAATAATTGAAATATACATACATTCCCTTGATTCCAATTTTTTAATCATTTAATTTTATGTAGGAACATGCCAATGTCATAATTTTACTTTTACCAAACACCAATTATGTCCAAATCGTGCTGTCTTGACTTATCTAGAATCAGAGTCAATCTTTGAGATTTCAAGAGTCTATCTTGGATTTTATTAGTTAATTTATTATATTAGTCAAAGTACACATTTTAATCAGGTCTTAATTACAAAAATGTCTGTTTATAAAATATTGAAAATGAATAAATAACAGTGGCACTAATACAAACATTGCTGCTTCCTGTGAGTTTTGTATACAAGTCAATGCTACCGTTAGAAAAACAAATGTGACATAAGCTTAACTACTCACAGAATCTTTGCAACTTTAATTATAAGGATACTATGTTCAAATACTCCTATCATCTATATTCAGTTTCATTATTCTTCCCTCTGTCCAAAAACATGCAGTCAAAGTGACCTCTGCACTGCCACCGACAACGCCTTGGAAGTGGCAGTTTTGGGAAAAGAAGATTTAAAATACAGTCGTGTCAGCAACACGAAGAAGAGGTTTCATTACCATTAAAGGAGAACAAAAATGCCAGTCCTAGCAACGAAAACCAAGAAATCTTTACTCTGCAATATATTTAAAGTGGGATTCAAAATAATTAGATTGTACACATTAACTTCTGTAACTTACACTTACAGATTAGCTTACTTACTAGTTGCTATCGTCAACAATCAGTTCTGGAATTTATCATTAATTCTCTCCCTCTAAACAGTAAACTTACTACAATGTCAATATTTCACTTATCAAGCTTCAAACAGTTTTATTTGTGTGCAAGTTGTACAATTGTAGTAAGTGTATGTTTCAATCACATTATCAACTGCAACAAACTACCTACCAATTAATATATAAATGCTTGAAACTATTTTCAAAAGTGGCGCGACTGGATGAACAGTCGACCATGTTGCGTTGGTGGATGCCGCTGACATTATACTACGTCAACAAACACTATGTGCATGCATAATTAATTGCTATGTTTTGTCTGCTACTTGTCTACAAATTGAGTTATTCCAACACAACTATCTCTAAAGACACTGGCGAGTAATAAACACCGGGCCGCATTGAACCCCGGTAAGGCAATACCGACACGATATAATTTACGTTACACATTTTTCATAATAAACGAGGGAGATTTTTGTAGCAAAATTTGCTCAGTATAAATGATAAATTATTACCAATTAATAAGTAGAATATGCTCAATGAACCCTTATGTGACAGAACCTGTCTATTAATCATAATTTAAATTACAAAGTCTCCACCATACATTTCACAATACTATGCGTGGTTTGAACACTTTTGTCTATAATGTTTGATGGTTTAGACACTTGAAGTCACTACTGAACTTGAGAGGGGATCATCGATTTTTTGCCTTTTCGAGTCCTGTTGCTCCTCCTGGTTGTGCTCCTCTTCAGCGGCGCGTTTCTTGGCTCCCTCCGCGTTACTCGTGTGCTGCCCTACCTCACCGATGACTCCGTCTTTGAATCGTACAATAATAGCTGTCATATTGTCGCACCCGGTACCATCGCCCATCGTGCTCGGCGCCAGGCAGTGATCGAACATCTGTGGATTTTTTTTTTTTAATTATATAGTTGAAACCCTCAAGGAAAGTAAATATCAATAGCTTATGCAAGCAATACAAACCTCCTCGCAGATCTGCGATAGTCTCTCGCGACCTTCGGTCAACCTCGGCAGAATGAAGTCACAGACGTCTTGACTAGACATAAAGTTCCATATACCGTCACACGCCAGCACCATGAACTGATCCTTCTCTGCATCGATTGTTAAAGTCTTTACATCGGGCAATGCCGTGATCATCTGTTCCTTAGCACCCAAGTCTTTATTCTGTTTGTAGGAGTGGTCGCCGATGGCACGGGACAGGTTGAGGCCACCGTTGATGCGGCCGTCATTCGAGACTTTTCCACCAGCTTTGGTGATTCTTTCAAGTTCAGGGGTATCCTCTGGTTTGTGGTCTATTGACATGTCTACGGCTTTGCCCTCTCTGCAAATGATGCAGCGTGAGTCTCCAGCGTTCGCCACAAATAGCTCATTACCTAAAAACATACAATAAACAAATGTTATGAAATGATGGAACTTGTTTTTAGAAAGTACCGAGTTCTAGCATGTATGTAACTCACCCCTGAGCAGTGCTACCACAGCTGTGCAGCCACTGTCGTTGCCAGGCTCCTCATTCATAGACATGTCCTCTCCATCTTCATCACTTGATTCTGCCTCCAATTCATCGTCTTCTTCCTCCTCCCCATCTCCTGCAAAGAGTAGAAAATGGTGTCATTAACATTTTGTTGCGTACAACGGCCGTCGGCGTTGTCGGCCGCCAACAATATAAAAAATAACTACAGAATAACCTCACGAATCTTTACTTGGGAACTAACCAAATCATCAATCTACTCACCATCATTCGAAGACTCCTCAACACCATTAACATTTTCCTCATCAGAAGAGTTGACCTCTCCTCCCTCAAAGGTTTCGTCATTGGAGTCGCTCTCGTCGTCGTCTTCCTCGGCGGCCTGGCGCAGTAAGGACTCGTACACGGCGGCAGCGGCGCGCCTCATCTTCGCCTCTTTGGGCCTGCCCTTACCATCTGAACTTGATACGGCTGCTGCTTTCTCTGAAATAAAAAGAAGAACAATAAAATAAGCCTTGCACGAATAGTTAACAAAAGTTGTGCAACATTGATGTAGCAGAAAACGATTTGGCAACTGTTTTTCGACTTTTGTTTATCATAAACTAGCAGCCCGCCCCAGCTTTGTACGGGTGCATTTTTTTGAAGTGAAAACTTCTTTAGCGGCGCTGTGTACTTTTTTTGGAATGGGTAAAAACTTCTAAACTCGCGTCAGGTCACGTGACCCTGATCGAAAATTCGTAAGACGTAAAACGTAAGACAGCGCCATCTATGCACATCGGGAAGAACTACGAGGGCCTCGCGTACTAACTACGTAGTTCATCCAACAAGGACGAGATGGCGCTGAACCACGGATATATAACTGACGACGAGCTCAAATACATTTTATGTACAAGGCCAATAGTATGTAAAAATGTAACTAATATCAATCGTACCATCTACGTCCTCTTCTAATACGCCTCTGCAAACATTATGGTAATCGAACAAAGGTAACATTGTGTAAAATTTCATACAGGCTCCTTATTAGTTTATCTAGTTACCACTTTAGAAATGATTAACGAAGCACTGCCGCGACCAACACCACGAACTGAAGTCTATCCTGTGTGCTTATTTGTAAATCTGAATAAATTCCTTTCACGAGAAGAATAAACCAGTCACTTTGGTCATCATACCTGATTTGCAAAAAACCCTATAAAATAAGGAACACACCTTAACACGCGTGTTTTGTTTATAAGACGATTCACAAAATACACTCGTAATTGTTCAAGTTTTCACTTCTGTCAGCACTACCGGAGTGCCAGTGTTTTTTTTTTTTTAATTTTCGATATTTTGTTTCATACAAACCTTGTCCTGGCAATACCGAACACAACAAAAAAAGAATTAGTCCATTAGGTGCAGTCATTCGGAAATTATGCGCGTAGAAACATTTTGGCGACGTTCGTATATACTGTCAGGATTACGTGGCTGTAATACAACAATAACTTATGTTTCCTAAGCACCATTGTAACTGATCAGGAAAATCAGAAAGGAAAAAAATATCGCACAAATTACCTTTCCCCTTTGGTGTGGCTGAACCATTGGATGACGTAATATTACTTTCCTCGCCATCGACTTGCTTGGAGTCAGTGACCTCTCCGTTGCACGTGTCAGAAGTAGCACCATTACCCGTAGCTACTGAGCTCTTGGCATCTGCACTCTGTTCTGGCTGAAGACAGTTGTCTTCGGAACTGTCTGGGGCAGTAGAATTGGCTTTGTCTACCTCCATAGCAACTGGCTCCTTAGCTTTCTCGGCAGGCTCACTGGTTGAGACCTGTAAAATATTAGTACTGGTTATTGCTGGATATGGAACTGGAGTTTTTTTTTTCTGATCTATAAACTATGTTGGCTGTCCTTATAATTGTATTACAAAATAAGTTCTACCTTTAACTCAAGCCTTAAGCCAAGTCACCTTTGAGCTAGTAATTGTAAGTTTGAAGCCGAAAACTGACTTTAGAGGAAAGTCTAAGTTGTCGATTTTGTATGAAGTATGTTACCACAGTATAAATAAAGTTCATAATACAATCTGGCTCAAAGGTTTGCTGTTATGCTTGAACTAAAGTTAGAACCTGTTTTGTAATAAGGCAATAAATGACTTGCAAAAGAAAAACACAAAACTCACTTCTCCATTGACATCCTTATCTTCGTTAGAGTTTGTGGAAGAGACACCTCCAGTGTCTTCATCTGCATTGCTGCCCTCTGCGGCTTCCTTTGTAGAAGACAATCCATTCTTGCTGGATGAAGCCTCTAAACTTGGCAATCCCGAGCTTGTGCCAGCTGCAAACACTAAACCAGAACTTGATCCACCAGCACCTAATATTAAACAAAGTATGAAAAAGTAGTTCAGCTGTACTTTACGTGACAAATGGGCGAAAAAGGTCGTTAATCCATAAGTACGCGTACTTTAGGAACCTCGAAAGTTGACATTAAAATGCTACCTTTACAATTTTTCAATTTTAGGTTGTTTTCAGAATTCACTGAAATGGCATTATTAATAAATATCCATGTACCTGAACCGCCAGCTTCCTCAGTGTTCTTCTTGGCACGAAGGCATGGCGACAAAGGCGTGGCGGTGTCACCGAGACGTGCACGATGAAGAGTGCTCAGCCTATTTTCGTATTTAGCCAATACTTCCTATAATTTTTATAATAATTAATATTTCTTGTCGGTTTCAATAATATATAATAACTAGTATTTGGGCGTTGCGCGAGCTGCAAGCAGCTCGCGGGGTCGTGTTTTTGAGGAGTATTTCTTACCCTTGTAAAAAGTATTTGGGCGTTGCGCGAGCTGCAAGCAGCTCGCGGGGTCGTGTTTTTGAGGAGTATTTCTTACGATGGGGGGAGGGGTGAAGGGGGGGGAGAGGGGGGAGTTTTGAAAAATGATTTTGACCAACTCTGGGCCCCTTGATATGAATCTGAAAAAAAAAATTTTCCAAGTCTCTTAACTTCCGAGATCTACCTAGAGGGGGGGAGAAGGGGGGCAAGGGGGGCAACATTGAAAAATGGATTTTACTTTTCCGAGCCTCCTTTATACGAATCCGTAAAACAACAAAACACGGGACTCTTAGTTTCCGAGATACGATAGGGAGGGGGGAGAGTGGGGTGGAAAAGGGGAGGTTTGGGATTTTTCTCATACTCGTGAGAGTTACTTCTATACGAATCTGTAAAAATATACCCACCTCCCCCTTCACCATCTGGGAGAACAATTATGTCAATCAGTGAGTCAGTGGTAATCGAGCTTTATATAGTATAATTATGTTGTTTGTCAGACCATGATCATAAATAAAATTCTACTGCTGGAAATGAGCCTCCAATGAAGTAGAATAATCACTAAGCATTCCAGACAGATTGGTGACCGCATGGTAGTGTGCATACACATGGCAGCGGCAACTACAGCCGTCGACAATATGCCACTTGTGTATTTGAGCACCATACTCAAAAATGCAAAGTAAATCATAATCTATTTATTTTACAAGTTGCCTATAAACACCCTCTACAGATGTAACCCTGTAAAATGCTACTGTTATTTTGTTACCCACTGAATACAACATACTAATCACAAAAAAAAAGATGTTCCTATGTGTAAAAAAAACAGATTTAGAAAATCTATTCCTTAAAGTATATTAAATTCAAATAATTGTTAACCTGTAATGGGAGCTTTGCTTCTTGGAATAAGTTGTTCACATTGTCATCTTCATATTCTTCCTCATTATCACTGGGGCCTGGTGGATTTATTTCACCTAAAATTATTGACATAAGATGTTCACAAAAATATGGTATGCTCTATACCCTATGCACAATGTTTTTGTGCATAGAGCATAATATCTAGTAGAATATTCAAAATTCCTAGTAACAAAAAGGCAGTGTGCAACTGTATAGCACCAATCTTAAAATTTTACTTTCACCAAGTAATTGCATCAAATCTCATAAAATAAGACAAACTGTTTTTTTTTGGGTAGTATATTATATTTTAAATTTTATCATACCAATTCCCTAAAGAGTATTTTTATCAACTTTTGGTTTGCAAACAATTGGATACTTCTTGTAATTAGAAATTTTTGACTGGTATATTATGTATGCAATTAGAAGGAATAAATCACAACAAAACAATCATAGACATTAAAATAACATGACAATAGTTTATATTTTGCAAGTGTATCTAATGGTGTAACTACACTATTACACCCTTATTATAACCTAATGGTACAATGGAAGATACTATGAGACTAAATAAACAAACAATTTAATTCACCAAAGCAAAAGAGTATATTTAGTTTACACATGAAGAACACAATATTTTGTCATTGCGCATGCAAAAGCCGCTATGTGTTATTTAGTTATTTTTGGTTCTTTATGCAGTTTTAATAGGGTATTTGACAAGGTTTTGCAATCCATCTCAGATTGTTTAGTAGTGTCTAAGGAACCCACAAAAAGTAGTTATTTTTAATTCTGTGATGGTTTTCGTTAAAAAATCAAACTTAAAAATGAATAGTTTAATTATCCCGCCAAAACGTTAGCTCGAGCAATATGGCGGCATTAGCTCCATATGACGTCACAACACAGTAAACAAAACAAACTTCAATAAGTCAAATCTTTCCCAAGTGCTTTGGTACTGATTTTTTTCTACTGTATAATAAGAAAATGAATTATAAATGGTGTGCAATGCCAAACTGCACCAATACGTCAAAAAAAACTCCGGAAAAATTGTTTATTCATGTGCCGAAGAATGCGAAAATGCGTAGAAAGTGATTACAACTTGCTCGCAGGAGCAAAGTCCTGGTCCACGACGTAGTTGTACGTACCCAATAGCATCGTCACCATAAGATTCTCGTGCAGCCCTGAGAATGGAAACTAATTACTTACCTACCTACTGTAAACAAAATATATTCTTTATAACCTAAAACACTATTACTTGCCGAAAGAAAGACTATTATTTCACCTTCGCAGGATTAAGGTTACTTACGTACCTAGTGTTATATTTATGGTACAATACATTGCTGTTTTTATATTTCTCAGCTCTGATGAATAAAAATCGGGGTTATTTTTGAAGAACATTCCAACCATGATTGCGTCCACTTTGGGCAAGTTTCTGCTGTCTGCTTTCACTAAATTGACATCCATGATGGAGTGGAATACCAAAATATACGATGGAGATTGTAAAATACCACAAATTTTCACAATAATATTTTATAATCTTATATAAACAGATCAAAAATCGTAAGACTGCAACAATGACAGATCTGACTACTGTATTGTGACGTCATCTTAGATTCAGCCAATCCTGACTGTTTTGTATCACGTGACATAATTTAGAAATTAATAACTTTTTAACAGGGATTTTGAAATAAAATAGCCATTATATTTAAGTCGGATAATTGCAAATCCCTTTATAAATTTATAATAAATGTGGATAATAGCATTTAGCACTTTATTATTCATACTGTCAAATAGCCTATTGTTATTTCAATACACACAACACATACTGTATAAACAGCTATGTGATAAGTGCAATATTTGAAGAGTTAAGGAATGTAGCTATGTGATATTCATGCATCGAAAGTTCCATATAAACACGCTAAATGTTATAATTCATATAGCTCAAATAAGTTCATTAAAAACACATAGCGATTTTTGCA
The DNA here is from genome assembly GCA_927399505.1 of Luperina testacea. Lineage (NCBI taxonomy): Eukaryota > Metazoa > Arthropoda > Insecta > Lepidoptera > Noctuidae > Luperina > Luperina testacea. The sequence continues at coordinate 14,114,593 of OV656758.1, forward strand.
CGCGCAACAACAATTTTATGCTTGTTGTAAAATTATGAACATGATCACACAATAATTTCATTATATTCAAACAATAATAAATTATAATTTCAAGAATTTCATAAAGTTGTAAATGCAGTGATTCTAAGTCATTATGCAAACAATTCACCTCTGCCACATTATGCTATTCCAGACACACTTAAGTCAATCAATATTTTCAATTTATATCACTATCTTACAATAAAATACAGTTAATTTTATCAAAACCATAAACACAAGACGACCCACTGACCAAATCAACTGCAGCTATCGAGTTAGTAGACTATGGATATATTACCTAACCTCTAATTATTCAATGAAAACAAAACACTTATTTTTGTAGGTTATATTTGGCATCAGTATTTTTGTGAAGACATAAGAAATTGGAAAAGTATAAATAGTTTTCATATAGTTTGAAATGATCAGCGCTGCTTAAATATTATTATTATTAAAATTTAAAGGATATAACTAAGTAACTCACCAGCTAGCTCTTTCAGAATGTCCATAACTTCTTTAGTGGCAATGGAAGCGTCAAATCCGAGGAAAGCATCTTCCAAAGCTTTTGTGAGCTCTCCACTTTTGTATGCATCTGTGTTTTTGATAAAATTTGGCAGATTTTGGGAACAATATGTGGCCACTTCAGCTCCCCCATGGCCATCATACACAGCAAACAGAGAAGTATTTGTATCATACTCTAGGATTGTGTTGTGTGCATCCTAGAATTATATAGGATGTATTAGCATCAAATTAACAGTATTATTATAAATCTTTAACTGTGATGCTTTCTAAATGTATATTAGCGGATACATCAAATTATGGTTAGTATGTATGAAAATAATTCTAAAATTTATAAGCTTAATACGTAATAAATACCTCTCTAATACTAAAGTTATAATGACTTTTTAAAGCGTAGGCATCCCGAATACAAAACCTAGGCCGTCTAAACTTCTACTACAAAAAATCTCTCAGTAAATAAGATCGTGCATTGGACATTGGACATGGTAAAATGCCTCGACATTTTAACATAGCGCTAACCACGATCGGTTATTAGCACAATGGTAGGACTATATATTGATTGATAACTGATCCATCGGAGGTAGTGATTGTGATTGATTATTAATAAATATCGGCTTTTTCAAAGACTGAAATGTACTATCACGAACGAAACAATAAAGTACCTCTTGATTGACACGCCATCCCTGCATGGAGCTTGCTCCGCACTCAAGTTTATCGTTAGCTTCATCGCTGGACACTTTTTCCGTAACGGGTTCAGACAAATACGCACCCATGTTGGAATGATAATAACATGAATTATAATTACATAAAATAAATAAATGAGGCGCGAAAACCTCCGAAAAAACGCACAGGCGGCAAGCTAACCAGAGTCAGTCAACCGCCGAGAATGGGGCTGCCAATAAAAATATTTCAACTCCACCAAACTAAGCTCATTTTTTTTTATTTTTAGATGGTTTTAGTCATTCAAATAGTCTTGTACAAAAATTAAAAATGAATCGTACTATATTAGTCTAAATTATACAGATTATTTGATTTACAATTCCATAACATTTATGTGAATCAGCGCCCGTGGCAGGTATAGATCCGTGCCTAGTTCGCCGAAGTTGAATGTGAATCGGGATCATCCGAATATGTATTAAGCTCAAAAGACGTACCTAGACCTAGGTCATGTTTTTATAAATAGTCATATTTCCGCCCAATTATAACTCGGAGAGTTGTATTGTTGATTTAAGGGGACTACAGGACCTAGACACAAAAAACGCAAGTTTTATAATGCCTAACAGTGTATGATCGACTACAGTAAACAAAATCAGAAAAATATATGACATTCTTCAGGATAATTATGTTAGTTAGATCGTGTGTTGAAAACATAATTACAACTAATATGATACGATAGAAAAAAATCATGAAGAAACTTTATTTTCACAATAAAATACAATCATTCTGATTTTTGTCAGATTATTCTACAGGCAACATACTAAAGCATGTTTTAATTTTTTAGTCCAAACATTAGATTTTTTGTAACTATCCAATTGCTTCAAATTTTGCATTAAATTACCAGCGTTGTGTCGTCGCGCTTCTTTTTCTTTTTATGCAGTCCGACAGTGACCGCACTTTAGGTCATACTGGAATATTTCAATTTCACGGGCCATTACCTTGCAAAGTTGTAATTTTACCCCCTAATAAAAACTAATTATTTTGTTTTTTCGTACGTCAAATAAGGTGAAGGCCACTGTATCAAGGATGAAAAAGTTTTACTTTAATATAATATTAAAATAAAAACACCGATCAAGTGCGAGTTGGACTCGCGCACCAAGAGTTCAGTACTTTGTAGATATGTAAATAGTTTATCACGGATTTTTTAAAATGTAATTACAAATTTACGGTTTTCGGATTTTTTCCTTTACTTGTGGTACGTGATCTTGCTTCTTGGCAAATTTCATGATTCTAGGTCAACAGGAAGTACCCTATAAAATTTGATTCCCATGAGTGTCGAAATATGTATACGTTTTTTGCAGTATAAACGGCCGTATCTTTTTTTTTTACGTTAACTTAGAAGTTTAATTTTTTCACAGCTTCAAGGGACTGTAGAGTTGAGTATATGGTTTTAATTTCAACTCGATACCTTCACGCGTTCCTGAGATAAAGGGTGTTGACAGACAGACGGACGGATGGACGGACAACAAAGTGATCCTATAAGGATTCCGTTTTTTACTTTTGAGGTACGGAACCCTAAAAATAAGATTTGTTTGGAGTTTAATGGGTTTACCTGCCAAACTATTATTGAATACTTTTGACGAGATCATAATTTACAATAGGTAGGTGGGTATTTACGTTATAGCTTGATCAATGCTATTTATAAAATAACTAAAAATAAATAAATACATAATTTAAGAAATGATGTGTTCTAACAATTAAGAAATATCCGCGGCGTGCCCTAGAAATTAGAGACGGGTCGATTATGACTTTGGCCTAATCCGAGTCAGCCAAACCGATCATTGATTTCGGTCATAGATTTCATGCACTTAAAAATGAAAATGGACTTAGTGCTAATGGGGGCGTCACCTGTATACGAATTTCCACCATAAAAGTACGATTTCATGCCAATCTTATAAATATGTTAAAACAACGAAATATGAATAAAGCTGGGTACAGACGTGTGTAATGTAATGCGAATAGTGTGGACGGCATACCTACTCAACGTGAATCCTGTATCTCTCTCTCGGGCTCTCGCGTGTTCGACTGCGAGAGCCTTTGTTTTTGCGATAAAAACCGACAGCCGATGGATCAGTGCGAGCGACCTCCGAGCGTTACATGTAATGCTCATAGTGCCGTCCATACGCAGAATTCACGTTACATTACACGATACATTACATTACATACTACACACTTCTGGATCCGACTTAAAGTTATGAGCCAAATACACAACATAGAGTTTGGCTAACGAAAGCTGACCACGAATTATTTTCTAAACTTTAAAGTATGGAAAGTTGGAAACATCTTAGGACTGTCAAAATTGTCAGTTTCCAATTTGGATTATTTTCATAATTATTCGGCTCTATGAAACAAAATAAACGAATGTTATGGTGTGATAAAACAAGTCCCAACACTGAGAAGCCTGCACAATCGAGCTGAGGGAAGCAATAGGATTTATATGGGATGCCGTGAAACACTTAGAATTTTGTTACACAAGAACGGGTTTGAGTTTCAAAACAATAAAAATTAACGGAGTTTGCTTACAGAAAATTATGATATTGCGGCATGGAGACAGATTCTTAGAACAAGACATCAAAAGAGACTAGAAGACTGTCACCATCCGGACAAACCTATTGCGGTTTTTGTGATGTTTCTGTTTATATTTTATTTTGTTCCTTAATCTTGACCGGAGGAAGGGTTTGTGCCACACGCATTATTGGTATTCAGTACAAAATCTAAATCAGCTGACCACCATGTTGATAGGAATAATATACATGAAATGGCTTGAGGAAATATTGATACCAAATCTCACTAAACCTAGTGTAGGTACTTGCGATGGACAATGCCAGTTACCATGTGAAACAAGTGAACAAACCACCTACTATTTCTGATTCTAAAGCTAATCTCCGAATATGGCTTCAAGAGAATAATATTCATTTTGAGGAATATCCTATTATAGCTACTATTGAAAGATAATAAACCTGCAGCTATTTACGAAGCAGAAGTACGTGCCGGAGAAGAATCCGCAAAAAGAAAAAGGAAAGAGGCATTGCAACACATGGTGGGCATTATTTAGTCATAATATAAACATGAAATATAATTCATATTCATTGAAAATTAAATAGTATCAACTCCGTTTAAGCAGTGTATAGCCGGGGTTAACAGCTCTTGATTTTCCAAAATTTCCGTCTTATTGGACAGCTTTCTAATATCACGCCTGTATTCTCCGAAAAGAAAGGCAGAGGTACACCTTCATTTCGCCATTTATCGGACTTGTGGGTACTTTTAACCAACTAGTTGCGGTCTAGTCGCTAACTACAAATACAGCCGGATATACTCGGCTTCCCCAAGTTGTCGGTACTTGTTTGCTGGTGATTCAAACTGAACTCTTTCTTTACATGTAAGTATACATTTATTTTTCTTTCTTCGATGTAGGTACGTACAAATGTATGATGGTTCGTATTTTATATTTAAGGTATATAATCATTATTAAGCATGAAATAATTGTAGATGAATACCTGACGCAAGATGCTGCAAATAATAATAATAATTAAGTACCTAATTAGTAATAAGTATTATTAGCTTAATTGATGTTTGTATGCTAGATTGGCGTATTAAATGCTGTCTCCATCTTATTGTAAATACCTACATATTAAGCAAATAAATATTCTATTCTAAATTTATTTGAACAAATAGGTAATAAACTTCTACTGAACTTAATATTAACGACTTGCCCGTATGTTTATACCAATAATGATAAAAGAGACTTGATTAATGAGGAAACGGTGTCTGATAGATAACAAATATGAATGTAAGCAAATAATGAGTAGGTATTGATAATTTATCTCTTATTATATATAACTTAAACACGACGGTTATTTATGCACAATCATAGTAGAAGGGTGATAGTAGTAGGATGGATTCTTTATATGATCGCGCGCTGTCCGAAGTAGGTCAAGAAGGAAAATTTCAAATAAGATTTGATATTTTTTATAATGTTTTGTTTTGCGCATTGTGGTCCATGGCATATAATAATATAATATTAGCACTCACGATTACTCCACATATATGCCGACTTCCTGAAAATCCTACTAATTTGAGTGAATATTTCTGGAAGTTGAAATACATTCCTACGTAAGATAAACATTTTCATAAAGTGAAGTTTTATCTGAGTTATTAAAATTTATAGTTGTTGTGTACTTTAACTTATTTATTTTTGCTCAATTGTGTTGCAATTTAGTGTTGAAGACGCATCTGGAGGAACAAAATTTAGTGACTGTTTAATATACACTAGGCAAGAAAACAATCGTACTGAAGGTAATGATTATTATAGCAATATTGAGGTATTTTTAGATTATGTCATTTTTCCTATATCTAAACTAATATAAGAAAGAAAACAGATTTGATTTTTTGTGTTTTTGTTTGTTACGCTTTCACGGTAAAACGGCATGCAGGACGGATTTGGATGAAATTTGACATATTCAATTCAATTATTATTCAGTGACAATTCGCATTGCGTTCGAATATAATCCAGCATCAAATATTTACATTAACAACATTATTAGATGTAGGTACAAATATACAAGAAACCACGAAAGAAGAAAGAACCACGCACAACGGACCGAATGGGAGTCTAAGTGCGGAAAAGGGAGTCCTATCAATATAATTATACAAGAATATATGCAATTTAATTTAAAATAGAAAATATTATTTTACAAAAAAATCAGTAAACCATGATCTGGATTAGGACATAGGACTTTTTATCCCGATATTCTCACGGGATCGCGACTTATTCTGGTGAAACCTTGGGGCGCAGCTAGTTTCAATAAAATGATCGATATTTCTTTTTCAGCTTGTAGTAACTATGATTACGATAAGACTTGGTTTGAAGCAACAGTCCCGTCGGATAACAACTGGGTTTGTGAAAATGAACTATATGTGGCAAATATATTTGCTTAAACAGTAAAATCGGAGAAACCGTTGGTTCTTTTATTTTTGGGTGGTTTGGAGATGTGTAAGTACCTAGTACTTATAATAGTGATACATTATTTTATTTCTATAGTTTTATTATTTACTGATAAAGAAATATAAATAATACACAAAGCTCCTATTAAATAAAAATTGTTATGACACACTGCGAAATCATTATAATTAATTATTTTAATCATAAAAGGATAGCGCCTTAAGTGGAGCGCATAAGATACCAAAGTTTAAGTTGCGCATTGCTAAAAGGCTAGTGCCTGTGGGGTAATTATTGCGAAACACACTATCAGTAGCAGTGAGTTTCATTTTGACAGTTCAGCTGCATTCATTGCGTTATTTACGTTGTTGAGCAAATACATTTTTCGAACATATGAAGCAATGGATTAATTAGCAATATCCATCAAAATAATTCAGATTTATATTGATAGTGCGTTGCGCAATTAGGGTACTGGTCTCTGGCCCGTTTGTCACCACAAATCACGTTTAGCGTTAGACGATCTGTTTCTCTCTATCATTTGAAGATGACAGAGATAGAATGATGTTTTAAAAATGTTTAGTGATTTGTGGTGCTTTACAGATTTTTTTTTTTAATTATTTATTATTGTGCCATTTCTTTATTACGAATCTTATGTTAGCCGAGACAATATAATTGATAAATCAGTTAGACTTAAACTTTGATTTTCTTTTTTTTTAGATATGGACGCAAACCTACCTATATAATATCTTTAGCTATGCTGATAGTTGGTCGATTTATATCAGTAATAGCTAGTTCTTCGTTTGTATTATTTGCAATCGGGTGTATCATAGCTTCTTTACCATCATGGTCAGCCACGCAGAGTACAGCTATTATATCCATGGAAATATCTTCTCCTAAACGACGAGCTGGTGTCGCAAAATTAAGATTAGTTTCCACTAGTTTTGGCTTATGCCTAATGCCTTTGTTTTACTGGTGGTTAAGGAGTTGGAAAACTTTCATGATTATCTCAACAGCAACGCAGTTGCCCTATTTACTATTTTCTTGGTAACCAACAATTTAACTTTCTTTATCAAATTAAAGTATAAAAAAAAAACTACTTATTACTAAAGTATTTTATTTTTATAATTTCAGGAATCTAATTGAATCTCCACAGTGGCTTTGGGTAAACAGAGAATATAAAAAATGTATTCAAATACTTAAGCAAATAGGAAACGTAAACAAAACCAAGCTGAGTACCAATGTGGAGAACGAAATATTGACAAGCGCACAAGATGTGGTAGCTAGCAAAACGGAAGCCTTAGGACCATTAGCATTATTTTCTGGCTGGCGATTAGCTTTCAATACTATTTTACAACTATTATTGTGGTAAGTACATATATATGAAAAGACTTAAGAACAGTGTAATCAGTAGGCATACCTACTTATTAGGTTTGTTAAATTCTAATTAAACTGTGTTTGTTTTTGAAGGGTCTGTGTTTCGATAAACTACACGGTGGTTTTATTAAGTTCCGCGGAAAAGTCCAGTGGAAATCCATTCTTGGACTTTGCTTGGCAATCTTTAGCTGAAATTCCCGGATTTTTTATAGCATCGTGGCTAGCTGATCGTATCGGCCGTCGATACACAGGAATGATTTCAACAGCGTTAACAACTTTAATATGGATAGTATATGGTATCCGTGATATTAGTGAGTATTATTTAATTTTCATTTATTCTAAAGATTAATTTATTGAGAATTATGAGTTAAAATTGCATCATTTCAGGTAGTACAGAATGGCTTAAAAGTCCATGGGTGGGTACTTTCCTGGTTATTTCAAACAGATTTACTATAAGTGTTTCATATTACATAATTAATTTGCTAAATATGGAACTTTATCCAACATGCCTTAGACAAACAGGAATGTCATTAGGCAATGTAGTAAGTGGTGGAGCAGGTGCCATTGCACCGTACATATTACATTTGGTGAGTTTTATTATTTTTTATATAGGTATATGAAATAACAAAGAAATAAATTAAATTACATTTTAATGAGATCTATCATCTTTTTAGGGACGTCGGTTTGATGTTCGTTATTCAAATGCTATATTGATTATCACCACTATGTTTGGCGGAGTTTTAACGTCGTTCTTTTTGCCTGAAACTTTGAATGTAAAACTGCCAGAAACCTTAGAAGACGCCCAAAGATTTGGCAGACATAATCGAATTTATTACGTGTCCGTAAATATTAAAAACGATACAGTAGACTCTAACCTTCCTGTTATTTAAATTCGTTGGTGAACAGTTGAAAAAATACATACCAAGAATAAACGTGATTGTGGTCATTGAAGCTTTTTTATCTTTTCATTTAAATCTTCTACCTGAGTGATCTAGTATTATTAATCATGGTATTTGGTTTGTACCTATGCACGTTTGAACGCACAAACTAACTTCTATATCTACTGAGGTGGCAATAAGCATTGAAGGACATTTCAATGACGTCGGGTAGATTGGGTAAAAGCACGATATGAACAATAAAATATTATTGTCTTTCAAAAACGAAACTATCGAACAATGAACGAATGAGATGATAAAATACCTTATTTGAATCATTTATACAAGTAACTATACAAGTAATGCAACAACTAAAAAATTAATTAAAGTGGAGTCATTTTAATAGGTAACATTTGACAATTCATCAAATATTCAACAACGTAACCTTGTAACGGCGGGCATAAAATAACATATCTTTTCGTTTTGTTAGAACTGCACAATTGCTTACCTTTTTTCAATTACGATTACATATTTATTGTAATAATGACCGATACGAGTAATTTTACGATTTGCTTTCATTAATAAACCATTCTAAACATAATAAACAATTTCTGTTCTAAAGAACTGAACGTCGTTACAAGGTTACGTCAGTTAACCATTTTTCTTTTTAAACACTAGGGATGTTACTCTAAAAATCGAAAGCTGATAAGTAGAATCGAATGCAATGGCGACTTGTGAAGAAATATCACCATAAATTAATAACCACGTTGTGATTATAATAAAACATTTATTTATTATTCTTTTAACTAACTAGGTATAAAAATACAAAAAATAATGAAATAGAAAAATCATTGATGTTAGGTACAATTTAGGTGGTATGTTGCTGGCAACACCAGTGCCTGTCGATGACGCCATGTCATGTCGCCATTACATGACGCAGTCTTTTGTCGTTGTGCGAAGTGACTGTGCGTTTTTGGTGTGCTCTCTGTTATTTTGTTCTGACCCGGCTTTTTTATTGGACTGATCTTACTGACTACGTTTACCTGGCTATAAATTGGACTCCGATTGCTTAACGATTAGTAAACAAGAACAACATTACAGTCTTACCATGTCGAAACGGGGGAAAACGCTAAACAGTCAATCTCGCGAACTAGTGGTGAAATTGTACAATTATTTTGAACGGGAATCAATTAACGATGGGCCTCTTTTACCATTGACACAACCGAGAGAACGCGTTGCCGAAGCATTGGGAATAGGTAAGAGGACAGTAACTCAAATTCTGAAAGAGAAATACGGACCATCAGGCTCAGAAGATAATACTTTACGTACACCGAAAAAAAGAAAGAGGGACAAGAAAATTGTTGGCATTGATAATTTTGATGCTGCTGCAATTCGCAACCACATTTATGGATATTACTCGAGAAAAGAATATCCTACACGGGAAAAGCTAATAAGTTCGTTAAAAGACGCAGGCTTATTTTTTGGCGGTAAATCGTCTCTATCAAAGGTTTTGAAATCGATTGGCTTTAGTTTTAAAAAATCTGACAAGCGGAAAATCCTGCTAGAACGCTACGATATTATTTTGAAGAGAGTAACATTCTTACGTCAAGTAAATAAAATTACAGATTGGGACAATGTCGTGTTTATTGACGAAACATGGTTGAATGTGAACCATACGGTTTCGCGGACATGGACCGATGATACAGCGGCGTCCACCTCAAAAGTTCCACCGGGAAAAGGAGCCCGACTTATTATATGTCACGCGGGATCAGCTTCTCAAGGTTTTATTCCAGACTGCCTCCTCGCATTCGCCTCTAAAACTACAAGTGATTACCATGAGGAAATGAACTTTGAGGTTTTTAAAGAGTGGTTTGAGAAGCTGCTAGTCAGCTTAGAAAACCCATCGAAAATTATAATGGACAATGCACCGTATCATTCTGTACAAGTTGATAAACCACCAACTCAAGCAAATAAAAAGCAAGAAATTGTCTCGTGGCTGGTAAGAAATGGTGTGGATGCAAGTCCAACTTTATTAAAAGTTGAGTTGTTAAATCTAGTAAAAGCAACTAAGCCGTCCAAGCTCCGCTATGTAATCGATGAACTAGCCCTAGAGCATGGACACGAAGTTATTCGATTGCCTCCCTACCATTGCCAGTATAACGCCATCGAGCTTATTTGGGCACAAATAAAGGGTTATGCAGCGCGGAACAATACTGAACCACCCTTCAGTACTGCTAAAATGATGTCTCTGCTAAAAACTGCGTGTGCAGAAGTCACTACAGAAGACTGGAAAAAAGTCGTAGAGAAAACAAAGAAAATAATTTTACAAGATTTTGAACGAGATGTGAGAATAGACAATATTATTGAAAATGAATTAATAATATCTCTGAGTGCTGACAGCAGTGATGAAGATGACAATACTTTTAACAGTTCTGATAGTTCAACTGAATAAATGCAATTTTTTTGTTAAATTGTGTACTTGTCTTATTTTGCTCCTTAAATTTACGAAAAAAATAATAATAATGGGACAGGGATTCGCCTAATGATTTTTAAAATTCGCATATGTTTCAAGTCCGTATCGATTCATTCACTTTAATCGATGTTTATAAGCAGGTCACCTCACTATGAGGATAAAACTGACAGACGTCAAATGTTACCTATTAAAATGACTCCACTGTAGTTCTGAATAATAAAACAAAACGTACGTTTTCATATTTCCCGGCAAAACAAGTAGTAAAATTATAAAAATAAAATAAAGTTGTTACCAGGGTACAAAATAATTTACCCCGAAACTAAGCTCAGTTTTTCCAACTACTAAAATATAAATAGTGATGCACCACCCGATTCGACTAAAGATTTACTTCTCTAGTTCTCTGCTATAAAATAAACTCTTGTTAGTCTTTGGGTGAATTATAGATAATTACGGGATTTTGTGTTGGTGATTAAATTTCTATTTATCAGTGATTAATGAATATGTAGTTAATTATGTGATAATGCTATCATAAGTCGAAATAATTCCAATTTCGATTAGAGTTGTAGTACGAGGTCTCGTATTTTCGTAAAACTTCTAAATTCCGCATTCGCAAGTCTAGCTGACTGCTAAAATGTCGGGCGACCACAAAACATTGATAAAAGGCAGCCCGTCGCAGTACGTGAAGCTGAACGTGGGCGGAACGCTGTTTTACACAACTATCGGCACACTGACAAAGAGTGATAACATGCTGCGAACGATGTTCAGTGGCAGGATGGAAGTACTAACAGATTCCGAAGGTACGTTCAACTTGTTCAGATTGAACCTTGCTATCACAACACGCTTTTAACAATTTGATGTACCTAATGAGCGTATATGATATAAATTTCGTTAAACTGATGTCCTTTCTGTTATAGGATGGATACTTATTGACCGCTGTGGAAAACATTTCGGCACCATACTAAATTACCTCCGCGATGGCACTGTGGCACTCCCTGATAGTTACCGTGAGATCATGGAACTGCTGGCAGAAGCAAAGTACTTCCTGATAGAAGAACTCACTGAATCTTGTCAACAGGCGTTGGCTAAGAAAGAAAGAGAAGCGGAACCTATTTGTAGAGTTCCCTTGATAACTTCTCACAAAGAAGAACAACTGCTTATTATGTCAACATCTAAGGTAAAGACATAGCAAGTAATAAATACCTATTGACTATTTTGTTAAAAGGGAGCCAGGCTTAACTGTCAGCGGAATAGTATTCAAATATCTAATCTTGTTATGCTTATTTGATTAAATGATTTTTAAACAATTTCCTGAACCAATTTGATCCTTACTTTTTATACCTTTGTTCACATTGTTGTACTTGTAATACAATCATATTATTACCATTTCAGCCTGTTGTCAAACTCCTGATAAACAGACACAACAACAAATACTCATACACAAGCACATCAGATGATAACCTGTTGAAGAATATTGAGTTGTTTGACAAACTCTCTCTGCGCTTCAGCGGGCGTGTGCTGTTCATAAAGGATGTGATTGGTTCAAACGAGATCTGCTGCTGGTCATTCTTTGGACATGGCAAGAAATGTGCTGAAGTCTGCTGCACTTCCATTGTGTATGCAACTGACAAGAAGCACACGAAAGTTGAATTCCCTGAAGCAAGGATTTATGAAGAGACATTGGGAATTTTACTGTATGAGAGCAGGAATGGACCTGATCAAGATTTAATACAGGCGACTTCATCGCGCGGCGCTGTCGGCGGACTGTCCTGCACTAGCGACGAGGAGGAGGAGCGGTCTGGCTTAGCCCGACTCAGGTCCAATAAGCAGAATAATCAATCTTAGCGGTTACAGTCGGGCTTGGCGCGCCTTCGAAGCTCGAAACGGACTAATGTCTGATACCAGGCTGGCTTCTTTTTGCCATTTTGCTGGCTGCCCTGCTTTGGTCTGTAGACTTTACTGAGCTGTGTCCTTCTATATAGGTCAGCTTGACCACTTTTCCATGGCTCTCTTGATGGAGGAATGAAATGGCATGAGGCATTTATGATTATAGTCAGATCATACTATGGACAACTTTCTGCTAACACTATGTGTCTTTGTGTCTGTTCTGTGTCTAGTGAGTAAATTCTGCCAGAAGTTAAATAGAAGAAAACAACAATCAAGTGCTAAACATGATGCAGGATTTCTACATATCTTAGATTCATGATCCAATCTGTACTTTTAGTAGTGTATCTCTATTACAACAATGTGATTGATGTCTATGTAGTATATGATTCATAAATGTATTTGATTAAATCTACAGTATTTGTTGTTCATGTGTAAATTTAGATATAGTGAAAAATGCTGACATTCAATGAATGCTAAAGATTTGTCATAATCCACCAACAACCCTTTATTGGCAGGTGTATTGAACTATGCAAGTACTATTGGGAGTCTTGAAGCGTTAAATGTAAATGAATTCAATGTTGCATGATATGTTTAAACACGTGTAAAATACTGTAATGTATTATCTAAGATTGTATGTGAAACAATGTGTACAAGCTTTGCAGTACATCTATGTCATACTAATATAATGTAAAGTAATTTTTACGCTTATTATTATCACAATTTTCACAGCTCAAGTGATTTGCCAAATCAATGTTGTCTAGTATTAGAATCTTGTTCCTGAAGCATCTTTAGTGGATGAAGCTCATAATTTAGTACCAACTTTGTTGTTAAGATTTATTCTTATTTCCTCTTAGGTAATGACTAGAATCCTTGATGTCTATATTTAATCATTGATGTCTGTTATTCGATATTCTTATTAATCAATACAATATGTAATAGATTACTGCATTGCACTACTATCATGATCTTTGTCACTGGAGATTGCCAAATATTTGGTAGGTATATTGTAAATAAAGGCATAAATACATAATAAACATGAAATTGATACTCTTCAATTAGTAGAAATAAAGTTGATCTATAATTATGATAAACTTTTACAGTTAAGGTTGATTTATCAATCGACAGATTATTTTTATTTGTAGAATAAAATTAGTGTCTGACAGATTTTGTATGGAAGAACATTCAAAATTATGCCTCAGATAAAATTATCTGGCATTGGAAAAATCAGCTCTTAATGTAATCTGTCGTGGCGTGTAAGTATGATTTTGCCAAATTATATAGGTGATGCGAGTTTACTTGATTGAGAATTATAATTATTGTAAAAAAAAACATGGAATGGTATTAAGGTAGTTCAGATTATCTGTCTGCACAGTCTTAGTCTGGTATTTTATTGTTCCATTAGACTTTTTATAATACGAGGAGATATAGGTAATAGTGCATATCAAATTACCGTCACTATAGGTGCTGCTTTGGAAAAAAATTGTGTAAATCAGCACCTCTGAAGTACCTACTAATATTTTTGAATAATGTATGTCGTACTTTTCTATTGTGTGACCATTAGCACACGTGCATAATAAGGTTCATTTAATTTTTACAAAATACTGGTTTCACCCAACAAAGACATTTCATATAGAATAAAAGTTAGATTTAGCGAAATAAGTATGATGAATATTAATAACCCGTCCTAATAGAAAGCGGTCGTCGCGCGAGAACGCGATCGTCGCGCGAAAACGCGATCGTCGCGTTTCTCTCGTATGTCACTTATTGTTTGGAAAATGGGAAGCTGCGCTCTGTCGGCGTGACCACGCCGTCTTCTTTGTTAGTTAAGTGAGGGTCCTGCAGACAGGCGCAACGCAAAGCGCGACGAGTTATGTAGAACAATTTCTATTACTAGAAGCGCGTCGCACCTGTCTGCCTTTATTCGCGCGACGATCGCTTTCTATTAGGACGCAGCCTATTAATTAGAGGCTAATATTAAATTGATTGAATAAAAAGAAGTCGGTTGAGAAATAAGTAATATTGGTCATTGTACACAATGGGTAAGGAGTCCCTCCTAGTTACATTGCAAGACTGGTTTCATTACGATAGAAGCCATTTGAGTGGAGAATCATGACTTTTGTAAAATAAATAATACTTGTTATATCCTTACAAAATATAATATGCTCACTGTTTAGCTGTCTTCAATTGTTTTACTGGTTGTTATATGAATCCTGATTATTGTGCAGAGATGAGAGAAGCAGAGGACAACAATGAGGTTTTTATATATAATATCATTGGAGGACAAGCAGTTAAACCATACAATGCGAGTGGCAGCTGTTAACTTTTTACTGCATAATTATTATGCACTGATGCAGTGTCACCACTAACTGCAATTCTTTTTGGCAGGTCGTAATATTCACCTACTTTTTAGTGAGATGTATATAGGAGTTTGGCGTTTGTCCACCGCCGCCGTCACTGGGACGGCACGTCACCGAGATTATTCGAGCCCAACGTGCGCTTTTATAATTTCTAAGGTCACGATATTATTGTCACGTTAGAAATTATAAAAGCACACATTGTGACGGCGATTGTGTGTCCACCGCAACTGAACTCGGCATGATAGACAAAAGACAACGGGTGTCGGATATGCGGTGGACACGCGGCCTTAGAAAATGTATGTATCGCTACTACGGGCGTTGTCATCTTACTTCAAGGAACATTATATTTTACTCTTATCTTACTTTCAGTGACGGCGACGGTGGACGAACCTACAGGGTGTGGAATCTTTTTCAAGATGTATTTCTTGCATTTTACAAGAGAATTAGGCTCAATTCCAGACAACAATTCACACTGAGATGGCAGTGGCTGGTAGTGCATAACTCGGCAAGCAGTGATGCCAAAAGCAGGCTCGCGCCCGTATTTAATACACTATAATATTATTATAAAAGCGCGATTACTATGTATTAGAGAAATGAAAGATTAAAATGCTGCAAAAAATTGAGTAGGTAAAGCTAAATTGTTGGAAAAAAAAATAATTAAGACAGGTGGCTCAACATTCTTGTTGATAGCAACTTGATTGTTAAAAAAGTGTGTTTCTATCGACCGTTCTCGTCTACATAGTCATGCTCTATCACCAACAATGCACTCACCACTATGCTATGTCGCCGGCGCGTAATGGCTGGCACGTACATTTTTTATGCCTAATCCGTGGTGAACTATTTCTATTGTCAATTGCGATACAGTATTTTAATCTCACGAAGCGACGCGCGCTGTACTTGTGGTAGACAAGTGTACAAACACGCTGTGAATGCGAATGTGTGCGTGAAGACGATTAGTCTCAGCATAAATAATACATACACGCACACACTTCAGACTTCGTCATTGTTTCTGGCGGGTACCGAGAGCCCCTGCGCATTTATGAGCTTACACACACATTCACAGCGTATTTGTACACTTGGTAACAAGGAAAGCGCGCTTAGCGAGATAAAAATACTATAAAAGATACCCGGCAACGGTGCTGCCGGTACTATGTATTTTGTTCCAAAAATTACATACAATAGCACATAACATGATGCAATATTATAGTAGTTTTAATTAGATGTGAAGCATTTGTCTAGCAGTGGATGTTCCCTGCTAATGATATGAAGACATTGCAGTCTAGCAGCATTATGTAGGTGGTAAGATGTCATTTACATAAAATATACATAATATTAGGACTAGTTAAATACTTTATTGAGTTGATATTAAATTTCTTTTGTAACATTCTAAACTGCATAGTGCAACTCCTGTTGTTGAACAGTTATACTTTTTTAAATTGTCACATCCATTCACACCACACTTTACTGGTTTTGGAGGGTCAACCGGAGTTTTCCTATCCAATGGGAATGGTACGCCAGCTGGTAATGTTAAAGAGATGTTATTTTTATTGTTTTTGTAAACTATCATTGGTTCTAGTTTTCTAGTTGGTTTGCCTTTTGACATATTCTTCAATTTAGATTCTTGCTTTTTAAGAAGTCTGTCCATTGTTTTCTTTTTATCTTTCTCTCTCTTTTCATCAGCCATCTGTTTGCGTTTCTGTGACTTCAAGGCAGCTTTTTGAATGGCTTCTTCTGTCATAACCTTTTCTTTGTACCCTGAGGGCAGTGCAAGAAGTACTTCTCCTCCAGGACTAGTCTCTTTATCTGTACCTCGCTCGTACATGGCTCGTTGTCTTGCTGTCATCATTTTTGGATCCTTAGGTTTTATTTTTTTGAGCTCTTCATCAACCTGAAAAAATAAATTGTAACAAATGTAATAACTTACTAGACGTTCCTGAGAAGTATTCATGTACTCAGAGAATTGCAATATTAGTTTTACTTACTTCTTCTAGTTTGCCAGATTTTATAGCATCAAGCCATCTTTCTTCTTCGCTAGAAGTGCCACTGTCCCTGCCTTTCTTCTTTTTCTTTGAAGACGACGCCTTAGGTGGAGTGCTCGAAGACGAGCCCGGTATGGACCTCCGAGAGTCTGATGACGACTTCATGGTTTGTGCCTTTAGCAGATCTGCGGCAGAAGTACCCGGGACGTCGCGCCCTTTCACTTTAATTTTATACGGCTTGTCCAGCGCGTCTTCGAACGATACGTCGATTGACGATTCGCTCTCGTATTCATTTTCTAGTTTTCTCTTCTTATGCTTTTTGTGCTTATGCCTTTTATGTTTTTTCGGTGGCGGTGTGTCTATAAATTATCATTTTTATTAATACTTGGAGCGATTGGTAATGTCAACAAAACAAAGGTTAGATTATTTACCAATTACGATTTCATCCTCTGTGGTGCTCTGTTCACGCTGCCTGCGAACCATTTTTGGTTAATTTATCTATATTTCTGATTTATTTTCGTCAGTTCTATTACCGAGCCTTTCTGAGCAGTTTCTATTTTGTTGAATTTACGAATTCAGAATCGGAAATATAAAGCACAGAACACTACTAACATTGTATTCTTTGCACTCCTATCCTACTCATACATACTAAACCAAAAACAAAATGCCTTCTATCAGTCAGATGTCACTGACAGATGTGTATGTTGATTTGTTGAAGTGTTGGCAGAACTGCCGATTTATCAAATATACATAATGCTAGGTACACACGCAGGTCGCCAGTGACTCGCGCTGGCGAGCTCAAAATCCCTCCAGCAAACTCAGTGTCTTTCGCGGAAATGTATTTCGCGCAAGTGTCCTGCTACGGCTGCTACCCTAAATTACGTAATGGATTTTGATGTGGTTTTCAACACCATTTATAGTAGGTACCTATTTATTCCGGAAGGTTTATGTGTAAAATACATCAATAGTTAACATAAACAAAGCAATAAATAAACCTCGATGGTCTGACATGTCACCACATACTTAGATATTCGTAGATTGCATACGTGCGAAGCAGGGCGGATCGCAAGTTTTAAATAAATTTGGTTAATTACGGAAAATGATGAAATATTTGAAAGTAGCCATCTACCACGTTGTTTTATTATTTAGCATGATCATCGTCTGCCTAGCCTTTTCCCAACTAAGTTGGGGTCGGCTTCCAGTCTAACCGGATGCAGCTGAGTACCAGTATTTACATGGAGCGACAGCATCTGACCTCCACAACCCAGTTATTGGGTAATACGGAACCCCTTGGTAAGACTCAAGACTGGTTGTCACTGTCAGACTTTCATGATATGGTAGTAAAATGTTCAAATAACTAATTGTTTGCTCTTTAACGTTAAGTCTTTATTATTTTCTGCAACAGCGTGCTAATGGTCGGGTTTACTTTCCGGAGAGCGTGTCGCCTATAACGTCGGACGTCGAGATACGTACGGAGCGTAGTTCGAACTAAAGTGGTATGGTGCATTAACTGCACAGCTTCCTTATATCTGGGATTGAGATTACGCTTTAAAGCACTAATGGCGCAATGGACTAAGAAGTTCTCTAAGCTTTTATTGTCTGGAGGTGATAAGGTTACAAACTGAATTAGTATGTACCGGTACGGATTTTCGTATATCATAGGTGAGTGAAAAAACTTGGTGTCTTTTACAAATGAAGTGTTATGTGAGGTAGTTTAAACTCTCTATGTATACTCAAACTTCTCAATATTCTTCTTCTTGTCGTATCGACGGTATTGTATCTTTATTATACTGTTTGGGCCCAGGATTTGGCTACGTTTATTGCGGCCTCAGAGGTGTTGTTCAGATCGTCAAGAGTGATCGGACTTTTTGGATAGGGGACTAGTAATTGGCACCTAACTCACAATTTTAAAACATAATGTTTAAAGACGCCAGCACATCCAGCTACTACAATCTGTCAAATTTCTTTAAAGATTTTCAACTTTATCGCTAAGCCTTAGGGTTCAAAGTTGATTGGGAAAATTTGACAGATGCTCTGTGTTTGACAGCTTCAGGTAGCATGCTGTGCTGGCGTTTGTACATACAATCCGTGTACGAATACGAATTAAACCAATTTACGTGGTCTTAGAGAGTTGTGTTGATGACTTTAATGATTATAATTCTGTAAATACATATGGTACGACGGTGGCGGTTGGTACGGACGCGAATCATATTTTGAGCAAATTACAAAAAACGTAAGAAAATTTGAATTTCGCGGGCTACCTTAGCGCTTCCCCGCGAAAGCGCCAGGGTAGTCCGCGATATTCATTTTTTTTTAGGTTTTTTGGAATTTGCTGGTCAGTATTAAGTTGTACGTTGATTAATATATGAATCGCGGCCGTAAGAAAATGTTTTTATTTTTTTTTTTATATTAAAATATTCACTAAAATCGTAAATTGATACTCTATTTATTTAATTAATTCTAATTTATTTAATTAAATAAATTCCGACATTGCTGTCCGTCAAGTACGCGTGTACAGAGTGTTTCTTTAACGTATCAATTTACGATTTTTAGTGAATATTTTAATATAAAAAAAAATAAAAACATTTTATTTTCGAATGGTAATATTTTTTTTTAGCATGTATGGATGCCATACTATTGCGGGTTAACGGGAACGCCCTCTGTTAGTTAACATACTGTATAGGTACGGTCACCAAAGTAGATAAGTAACAGGGTCGTCGGGTATAGTTGAAGTTTAGTAAGAAACCGGTGGATGTTTTTGAATAAAATAAAATAAAATTAATAGGAAATAAAACAGTTCATTCGTCAAGTTAAATTTCATTCAAAAATATCCATCGGTTTCTTACTTAGTATCTCTTTTGGTGACTGTATACAGTCACGAGCACTAATATGTCAACTCTTGGCAACTTTCAATTGCGATTTTTTCTTGAAATAACGAATGCAACGTTGAAATACGACACTTTACACAAACCTATGGATTCGAAAATACGTTGTTCGTAATAACATAAAATTTCATTCAAAACTAAAGGAGAAAATTGTCTTTGAATAAAGGCCAAGTGTATACATACTTATGCTTGTGACTGTACATGGGTGGTGAATTGGTGATGCCTAGTACACTAGGCAGTGGTGACTCAGTGGGAGCAGTGGTGGTCCAGTGGTAATAGCCGCTACCTACTTAGGAGTTGTAGATGTTGCAGATCGTAGGGTCGAACCCAGACAGGCGTTTTACTTTGTGTAAATTATTTCATCACTACTACTCTCAAAACGGTGAAGGAAAACATCATGAGGAAACCGGCATGTCCTAGATCCAAAAATTCGAAGACGTGTGACATCTACCAACCCGCACTGGGCCCGCGTGGTGTATTATGGCCCTCCACTCCCTTTCACCTAGAGGAGACCGGCTTGGGCTTCCCAGTAGTGAGTACATATGAGTATACTACTGCGATGACGAATCATTTAAGTAGCGTTCAATAATTAATAGTATCTAATAAAAAAAATGCCCGAAAAAAAATGTAATTAGTAATTAAAAAGATTGAAAAACAAAGCTACTTCTGAAAATTATATTATATTAAATTATTTACATTGCAGTTCTGTTATTTTCAATTCTTCAAGCATTCTGTTCTTCCAATATCTCTTGGGTCGAGTTCGAGATGTCTACTTCGTGTTCACAAATGAAGAAGCTCCTCGTAGCACAATCGATGTGAGTCAGACGACCGGTGTAGAACATTGCGCCGCACTGCTCACTCTCGTCTACTTCAGGTTGGTATTTACCCCACCAGGCAACGGCATCATTTAATGGTGTCCCTTGAAAACCAAATCAACATTTGAAGTAGGTAATTATAGAAAGCACAAATCAACATTTTGCTTGCTTCCTCATTACATGGGAGTTGCGCGCAGACGGAGATCAACACAAAGATTTGCCTAGGTGAAAACATACTTTCATAAGTACCTACTAGTCTTTGTGACAAGTCAGGCTCAGAAAGGCCCAACTTACGCAAGATTAGGGATAATGAAGGCTACTTATAATTATGAACAGCAAAGAAAGTTGCTAAATTGGTGCGTTTTTTTTGTGCCAACTTGATTTCGTAATTGCAAGAAATAAATGGACGGCCGCGGATTTTATCTTTAGATAGTAAGACGGACACTTCTTACCTCTAACTGTCTGCCAGCCCTCATACAATCTGTTATGGAAGCCCAGATGAAATATTCCTCTAAGGTAGTGCCCTCTGACTCTTTGTTTCGATGCGGACTCCGTTAACGACGCAAGGTAGTCTCCTTCCATCCGATTGTTGACCATAGCCAAGTAGGACTGTTCCGCGCGACACACGGCGTGTGCTTCCATCCAGTTTAATGGTGTGGTGTGCAGTTTGTAACATTTGCCAATATCGTTATTTAAAGTGTAATCTGTAAAAAAAGAAATTGTCAGGAATCAATATTTTTTTACCTAAAGCCTTTCCGTAGAATTATTTTACATATTTTATTTTTAGCTAGCTCTGCTGGGCAAAGGCCTCCCTTTCTCCTTTCCACTCCTGTCTATCTTGAGCTAGTGTGGACCAATCCTGTGTGGCAACAAGCTCGTCCCGCTATCTTCTGGTCTGCCTCGATGTTGAAGAATTTGGGAATGTAACTACTGGATAATAGTTATTTATGTAATCGTATAATATCGTACAAAATATATAAATATATATATATATACGCTATAACTAATATAAACAAACTATGTATAGGTAATTATAATAATAGAATAATTTATTGCTGCATTAAAAATATCTGGTTGTGTGTTATCAAAGCTTGTCTCCCTCATTTTTGTAAACAACAAAGTAATACATTTTTGCAATACCTACTAATATCGAACGAAAATGGCGGCGGGATACGACGTGAATTCGAATAACTTCAAAGTTTTTTTTAAATTACGGCGCCGCGCCGTGGTAGTGGAACGCGCGTGCATGACAATGTTCTTTTTTTGAAAAGGAGTTGCATAATGAAACGAGGTCAACAATAGCCCATACAACTTTGTCCAAACATGTGCTTCGAGGTACACGTGTACCAAATCGTAGAGAAAACATAGAGGAATTCGAAAATAATTGTATATTTTTCCTTACATAATTTAAAAGAACATAATAAATTATGTTTTATTATTTTAATTACCTGTAACACAATTAAAACATGTGGGAACTTTACATGTACAATTGCGTTACATTTGGTTGACACTCGAGCTATTTTCGTAAATGTCAATCATTTATTATTCCTTTCTTTTTTGCGTTTAGAAGTACGAGTTATCATGTATTGAATTCAGATTGAATTATTTATAATTATATTCGAAACGAAAGAAATGAGAAACAATAGCGGTGGAAGCTGACAGCAGACAGCAGGCTGTCAACTTGACAGTTTTTTTTTAAATAAGTAAAGTAATTGTGCCAATGAAAGGTTGCCAAAATGGCGTGCTTTTTGTTATGTTAAAAGTTATTTTATTCTCGTCCTCGGTATCCATAAGAAAAAATATTAAAATGCAATATTATTCAGTGTAATCTAGTTTATTTTATGCCACTAAGTGTACCACGGTACTTCGTTTGGGCAGATTTTGGTGACATCCTTTATTACAACATTATAACACTCGTTTGGATGATATTATGGTTACTATGACACTTTGGTTGTTTTAATGTTAGCAATAAGCTAACTGTTTCAGAAACTTTTATAGAGGACTAGCTGCGCCCCGCGGTATTACCCGCGTAATATCGGGGAATATCGGGATAAAATACTAACCTACGTCCATTCCCGGGACTCGAAGTATCTCTATACTACCAAATTTCATCTAAATTAGTTCAGCGGTTTAAGCGTGAAGAGGTAATATACAGACAGACAGACAGACAGACAGTGACACTTTCACGTTTATAATATTAGTATGGATTTATAGCACGGGTGTAGATAAATAACAAAATGCTCGTTCTCGTTCTTCACAGTTTGGTTCAGTGCAAAACTAAGTACCAAGGTAAATAACTACGTTGCACTTTAAACTTCGGCAATTATATTATTCAGATAGGCAATTTTACAATTTAGTTATTTGCCTGCTATTTCTCGCATAGCGACACATTTTATCGATAAATAGTACTGCGCCCTGTCCTAACAGAAACTTACCTAAATTAGGAGTATCGCATTGTTGGTTCCACTCTAGAGACTGGAGACTCTTCTTGCAAATGAAGTAAAACTTAGAGTCACAATTGCCATCATCCATGTCGCCAGCCCGGTATAAGACAGCACAATCCTGTTTACTCTGATAATCGTCCGGTTGCCCTGGCTGCCAGTTGTAGTACACTTCAGACATGGACTTCCCTAGAAAAGTTACATGTAAAATTATTAAAAAAAAATGAGATAGATTGGTTTTAGGATCAGGTATAGGTAGGGTTGCCAACCATTCTGTTAAAACAATGTTTGTACTTTATCAAAATTAGCCTATATATAAGGTTCCCATTGCTGGGAAACAGGCCTCATGTCGATGAGAAGGAGTGGGCCGTAATCCACCAAGCGGGCCCAGTGCGGGTTGGTAGAGATGCCAGAGATCTTCAATCTTTGGTTCCAGGACATTCCGATGGTTTCCTCCACCGTTTTGAGAGCAGTGAATATTAAAAATATTTTGAATGGAACATAATTAAACGGACAAAATAAATACTGGAATGCGTACCGTCGATGGTCTCAAATAGTCCTTCAACCAATATGTCTGACATCCCCATAAATATCACCCTTATTTGCGGCCAGGTATTGTTCCAAAACGCAGTCACAGCTTGAGCCTCAGCGCTGTTGTTTGGGTAGAACAAACTAGCTCCTTCCAGAGCGCAGACTCGCTTCGCCTCAGCCCAAGTTTGTGTTGTCTTGTGCATCTTGTAGAAACTCTCCGTTGCTTCTATGTAAGAGTAGTCCTTCCGGAAAAACTTTTTATCCCTTTGTCCATCTACGAAAAAGAAAATAGTCACATCACAGTATATTGAATTGTATTACTCTGATCTCTTAATTTTTACTGCGCTTACTGAGTTTCAATAAATATACAAAACAGCGACTGTATTATACTCACGTGAGAAATCCGATAAAAAGT
Organism: Luperina testacea; assembly: GCA_927399505.1. Classification (NCBI taxonomy): domain Eukaryota; kingdom Metazoa; phylum Arthropoda; class Insecta; order Lepidoptera; family Noctuidae; genus Luperina; species Luperina testacea. The sequence continues at coordinate 14,138,812 of OV656758.1, forward strand.
ACACAGCAATAAAGACAAACAAAGTTTTAGAAAACATTGTTGTAACTACAAGACATGCGTCCTAACTCTTGCAACAAGTACAACAATATGTGAGCGCTATCAATACAGTGAAGTAAATTCAGATCGTCTTTCGAAGCTATCTTCGGAATGACTCTGTGACTGTTATTATCTTTCTGCAAATACTCGCAATAACAAAAACTTTAAGTGTTTCCAGTAATTATTTTTTATGAGGGTAGGTCAAAAAATGTTTACTTTTAGTCCAAGAGGGTAATTCATTATGTTTGAGTGCACTATGGTGCAGCTTTCAATTTTTAGTCGAATCGTGTCTCTTGAGCGACTAAGTTGTAAGTTTAAATATTTGTGTTGTTGAAGCTTACGGTTAGCTTTTTGTAATTATTGTGGTTTTCTGCTTTTTATTAATTAACGGAAGGTTAATTGCGAAATATAGTGAAATTTACGTGGCCAAGTTTCCGTGCCTGTGAGTGTAATAACAATTTACTCATCCACTTGACCCAAGTTGACTTCTAGTATCAACGAAAGATTATGTTAACTAGAATTTCAACTCGCTACGATAACTTTACTACGTAAAAGATAGCTTGATCTCTGCGACATAAGTCAAACTGACATTCCTAGGGTTGTCATGATATAAAAAATTGTCGATAGAAATTATCGACGTTTCTTACTATTATCGATGCTAATGTAACATTTAATTGGGTTTAATTTAATTACAAACATTACTAAATTAAACGAATATTTGAATATAAAATACATTTATTCTCGTAACGGAGTATACACCAAATCCATATCTGAATCAGTTTCTGAATCGCTGGAACAATCTTGTAAATTTATTATAAACTCTTGTTCGCAAATATTATCAAATCGGACGTCCCAAATTAAAAAAAATAATTAATTTTAAATTAAGTTTTATTTAAAATATCGATAGTTTATAGTCTGTGGTCACGTTGATTCATCACCCATCACTAAGAAGGTCGGCATGCCCATAAAGTATGACATTTACAGGTACTGTCTGTACTACTATGAAATTCAGAACTTCATAGACGTGATTTTACTGACAGCTGTCGCAGAGATCAAGCTATCTTTTACGAAGTATAGCGAGAAAATAAATTATATTATCATTCTATACAATACAGACATTGAAAGATACATATAATTATCTCCTCATCTGCAGGGTCAAAATTAAATAAACTAGCGAAACTCCACAGACGTGATAGGTATCGATATCTATCAAGCTAAAACGAAAATAAATTAATATAAAGATGTTTTAGGGTTCCGTACCCAAAAAGTAAAAACGGAACCCTTATAAGATCACTTCGTTGTCCGTCTGTCAATGCCCTTTTTTAATACTCGGGGCTACGATCCCTTGAAGCAGTGAAAAAATATAACTTATATGTCAACGCAATCAAAAGATACGGGCGTGGTCCGTTTATTTCGCATATTTTGACACTCGCAAGGGAATCAAGTACCCTATGGTACTTCGCGTTGACGAAGACTTGACAGATTGACATATAGTGTATTCGTTTACATAGAACGCTCCAATACTAGAACCATGAAATTTGATAAGAAGCAATGTCATGAAGGGATGTTATGTGTTTACGCTCACGTGGTCCATTGTACAGTATATTGGGGTCGAAGATTGTAGTAATATGTACCTACACTCTTTTTTGCAGTGGTGGCATTGGGACAAAATGCCACGGGCCCCCAGACAGAGGGGGCCCCCGGCCCGAGAGGGCCATGAGCACAGGAGGATCCTAACATAAGTTTATAAAAGCAAACTTTTTTTGAAAATTTGCAACAAAGGACATCATTCAGTTTTCGAACATTTTGTACCTTTTCCCATTGTTAGTCCAATTTTGTTGGACAGGACCTCATGCTCAGCAGTAGCGCTTGCGACCACTAGACCAACGAAGCAGTCAGGTGTAAAATTTTGTAAAGGATGCGAGAAGCACAGAACCGGTCTAAGTGGCGGTACTTGCGGGACGCCTGTGTCCGACAGTGGATTTTTTTCCCGGCTGAAAAGATGATGATGATAGTTAATATAGTTTGAGCAGAAATAAAATTTAGTTTTGAATATCGATGCAGCGTTGCAAGCCTATCCGTGGTTTATCGGGCGCATTTCGGTACCGAGGAAACGCTGGAATTACCCAATTTAATTCCCTCAAGTGCATTCCATCATCGCAGGATCAGACGTGTAGCGATGCGCCTCTGTGATTTGTTGGATATTTTGAAGCGATTACACATTTATTATGCTTACTGGTAAGGGTCGAAAAACATCTGATGGAATTTAGTTGCCGATCTTCCGTCATCTAACACCGCTGGTACTCTTTACTCTTTCGTTATCTCTGCCCGTTTTTTACCGACTACATGGCAGACGTGCTGTTATAGAGTTATTGTTACAGTTAGCTTGCGTCATCCCACTGCTTGGCTTCTCCCAATGACTTCCAGCTCTTTCGATCCAGGGCTAAAGTGGACCACTGGACACTGGTTGGTTGTTTTCTCCAGCTCGTCCCGCCATCTTTTACGGGGTCTGCCGCGATGCCTTCTGGCTGTTAAATAAATAACACAGCTCATTGGGCATACGGCATACGTGGCCAGCCCAGTTATTATAGTGTATGAATAGGCCTGAAGAGGAAATACGGTCGGAGAGACTTTTAAAAAAAGCCTAAATAAAAAGTCATAATTCGAGGTTTGGCTGTCGCCTATTTTCTCCTCCAATATTGGACCAATTTAAAAGATAAACAGAATAAGAAGGATATATTCTGTGTTGCTACGTTTTTCTTTTTGCTTAATAGTTGTCAAATTTGTATACTAGGCCTCTGTTGACAGCGGTTTAAATAGGCATATTTTGAGGGCTCTATAGTGCTTATAAAAATAATGTATCCTCAAAAAGGAAAACATAAGGACATACAAGTAAGTAGTTAATATTTATTACTAGCAGCGCTCCGAGGTTTTACCCGCATTTAAGCTTGAATGTTTACTGTATTTTTTTTTGTGACTGTATTGTGTTGTTCACACTCTTTCTTTGTAATCTGTTTTTAAAAGTGAGGACTTTTAATTGGCTGTCAGTCTCACATACTATTTTTTAATCTGTTAATTTTAGCTGTAAGTCTTCCATAGTTAGTAAATAAATAAATAAATAAAAAAACCGGTCAAGTGTGAGTCCGACTCGCGCACCGAGGGTTCCGTACAAAGTAGGTATGTAAGTAGTTTATCACGAAATTTTTTTTAAAACGGTTTTCAGATTTTTTCAAACAATAAAGTTACATTTCATGTTTTTGTCAGTGTTTGATTCTTTATGCTACTTTTTTGTTTTAAGAACATTGGTCGTCATATTCCACACAGTTCGGTTCGGTGTTTTTCATTCGATGCATGATTGGGAATTACGTTGTGCGGTCATTTATCCTGCACCATGTTGTAACAGAGCCGGTGTTTGGGCATTCAATCCCACGTTAATCCAAAAAATCCTCACATTTGCAACGCTGATTGATGGAAGCCTACTGACTACTGCATGTTGTATCGTGTGTCTGGCTACAAGAATACAATATATCCCCCAACGATAATATGAGGAGTTTTTTTACGACTTTCTTTAGTAAATCTTCAATATTTATATCACACTAATATTATAAAGGCGAAAGTTTGTGAGGGTGTGTGTGTGTGTTTATATGTTTGTTACTTCTTCACGCTCAAACGGCTGGACCAATTTTGATAAAATTTTGTGTGGAAGTAGCCGACACCCTGGATTAACATATAGGCTACTTTTTATCCCGATATTCTCACGGAATCGATATTTATGCGGGTAAAACCGCGGGGCGCAGCTAGTAAAATATAAATTAAAGTCGCTTTTTGAGTCTTTATATGTGACTGAGTTGTTCTTTTAAACAGCAACGAATATTGATGCAGAATGCGAATTCAACGCTTTTTTTAGAGAATGTATTCCAGAAGGTTTATATGCATAATTAATACATTTTCATATTAAACTTACATATGTATAAATATAATAAAGAAATAGATCACCGTCGAGGTACCTATACCACGGCGAAGGTGGTGTGACGATCTAACGAGGTTTGCAAGGCCAACATGGCTAGAGATCGCTTAAGACAGGGACGTCTGAAAGGAAAAAGGGGAGGACTTTGCCCCCCAGTGGGACACAATATAGGCTAACGAAAAAAAAAAAACAAATCTCTATGTTTTGTCAAGTCCTTTAAACCGTGCGAAACAGGGGCGGGACGCTAGCATTTTATAAATAGACATAAAGGACCGTGGACAGTGAGCTCATTTGAAGATAAAGAACCAGTCCTAACGCTTCAAGTTACAGACAGGCATTCCAGGATTGCCGCCCCACGAAGCTACCGACCTTCAGTAGTCCCTGATGCACAATTGACCGATCTTTCTATGTATTAATAATATCCCATTGTTTATAACATGGTCTCGTTCAATGCCAACCAGTTATGCCAGTTCATTGGCTACGACGTGCGAAAAAGGTCAACTCAAGCGGACGTGTAATCGTAAGCACCTAATTTGACGGAAAACTTAAACAATCGCTTGTTTATGCTCATGTATCTTTTTGTATGTAGGTGTGTGTTCGGGCGATCTTTTTTTTTTCATTGAATGGCTTCTTGTCTCGCAAAAGTGTACCTATAATGTGTCAGTGTGGTCGGTGTACCTACTTGTTTGTTAACATGTGTTACTCTTTTGTAATTAACCTAAAATCTAGATACAATATACATCAGGGGTGGCCAACCGGTCGACTATTAGTCCAGTCGATCGTGGCAAGGAAAAAAATATAAATACGTAGAACAGACTGCGCGACGTACAGACGCCAGCACATTCAACATTATCGCTACAGCATAAGGTTCAAAGTTGATTGGGAAAATTTGACAGTTTCGGGTAGCTTGATGTGCTGGTGTCTGTACCTAATCACTAACTGCTGCACGCATCAATTTGTATCATTTTTCAATCGCCGTTCTGTCACGTTATTTGTCGCTCCGTCATCAGTCAGTTGACGACAGACTAGCGGAGTTACGAGTGGTTACGAGTTATATTTTCCCTCTTAATAAAATAAAAAATACTACATAATTGTGGACTTAATGAAGTATGTTGTTTCATTTAAGATTTCAAGAAGTATGTAATTGGTAGATCGCACAGGGTGTCGTCAGTGAACAGTAGATCTTGGGTCTAACCAAGTTGGCCACCCCTGATATACATTGATGGGTTGTGATAAGGTACACAGGTGATTTCAGTTTGTTGTGTTTAGATTATTCGTTAATTTATTCCTCAACTGCTAAAACAGGTCTTTACCATAAAAAAACAATCCCTATTTCCGATAACACAGGTAGTTTGAATTAAATAAACTTCAGCACAGAATATATACAAATGTTTACCTGCCTGTTTATCGCTGTATCTATTACCCTTTTCAATAAGACGACCGTTCCGAACTAAAAAGGTAGGTATTAGCAACGACAGCAAAGGTTTAACTGCAATCCCATCAAGGAAAGAGGAATGAAACTAACTTTGTTTTTATACTTGTTCTTGCATTAAAAGTTGACTGTTGGCGGGCCGACCTTAAATTAATTATTCAATGTTTTCAAGTAGGTACCTAAGTAATGCTTAGCTGTACAAGTTGAGTATTAATTACGGTCAAATAAACAACGGCGTCTCACCGTAATTTAATCAGTAAACTTTGTTAAATAATTTCTTTGAAAGAAGTAGGAATTTTTTGCTTGAGAAATTGTACAGGTTATGACAAAAGGTAAGGGCAAACAAATAACTTTGTTGCTTGAACTACAAACAAAAATCTTCTTTGAAATGTAAAATCAAAATTAAATTACCATTTCTAGCTCAATGGATGTGCGAAAGTAGTAAAATCCTAACGGATAACTGTATAATGGCACCCTGCCAGTACGAACTGCGGTTTTCACAGCCTGTGCGTGACTATGAAACGTGATTTCAATTAGATCTTTGGCACTATGGAGACCATGCCTCACTCGGTAACAGTCACAAATTAACAAAGCGTAAAACCTTTGGGTGGAAAACAAAATCCGGCCTATTTTTACATTGCAGGTCCCAGAATAGGACGTGCTCCCATAAAAGTGCTGTGGACGTGTGTTGGTAGCCGTATGTTGGCTACTACCATCAAAATAAGGTACTACATAAAGATTTTTATGACGTATATAAATGCTGCACGCTGTTACACTATATCTTACCTACATGCATGCATCAAACCTTCTTCTGAGTAAGCTCACTCCATCTTCAATTTTGTCTCTGTCACCTCTGACCTAGACTAGAGTCAAGAGCAAACTCATTTCAAATAAAAAAAAAACCTAAACACGGAAACCATGTCAAAATAAGAATCTACAGTATAGGGCCTTTTTTGTTCTGTAATCTGAGCTATAGAGTCAATACAAATCCATAAAAATATCTTGAGTGTCTTAGCGTTCCTGCACACGATGCCGTCACCGCGCCGTCGCCGCGCCGACGCCGCACCACCACACTGTAGATACGAGTCGCGCGAAGCCCGCCACCGCGCCGCCGCCGCGCCGCCGCCGCGCCGCCACCGCGCGCGTTTTTACTGTTTCATTCATTCCATTACCGGCCGCGTACGAACGTGCACGCCGCGTAATTTCCCGTGAATGAATCAAACAGATAGGGAGGGGAACGCGCGCGGTGGCGGCGCGGCGGTGGCGCGGCGGCGGGCCTCGCGCGACTCGTATCTACAGTGCAACGGTGCGGCGCCGGCGCGGCGACGGCGCGGCGACGGCATCGTGTGCAGGAACGCTCAGCCAATCCCTGTGTTGAGTTACAAGGGGAATTTTTCGCTCTTCTACGAGTTATCTCCATTTAATATAGTCAAAAGAAGATCTCGAACCAGGTAGAGGCTGTAACAGATCACCAGGAACCATGTCTTTACATTATGAAAGCGGAAATTAAACTTTGCTGAAAGTTACGAGCTGGGAACATTTTGAAAGTGGGTAATAACTTAAGGATAGTGAGTAGTCAAGTCTTTGTAGGAAAGTATGTTATTGTGCTTCAAACATTTCGGTAGACTCGTCACTTTTGTGATTTTTACGCAAAGTTGACACTGTGTGGCTTCTGAAATCCTTTTGCAATCCGCGTTATACAGGTACTTATGTATTTACATAATACAATGTATTTTTGCATGGCATCGGGCGTGTGTTTCTTTATTGAAAATGTATATAAGGCCTGGTTTTACTAGAAGACCCGTTTGTCTTTGGAGAACAATATTTCTGAAACCATTTTTTCTTGAAAATTATGTTTGCTCAAGTGTCTTCCAGCTCCAAATCGTCGTATCGTATACCGTTACCGCAAAGTACACAATTATTATATTTATAACGACAAGAACGTCTCGGTGGGGTAATATCTTTTTCGTGCAACCCTTTGAGTTGATAATGGCGTCGTTTTATCATGGCGCTGCGTAACGTTTTAAATTAGTCCCACCTCCCCAATTCGGGTGGGCCCTGTTTATACGTCCTATAAACGTTAATGTTTAGCAACAACATGTATTCGGCGGCTTAGGAAATATGTTGGTCGGTGGACATCAATCTCTAGGGATTTGTCGACTTACGGCGTGTCCTTACAGCAAAGTGTTACGGACCAACTCATTGCCACAAATTTTTTCGTCGTAATTTGTACACGTACGTGTCTGGCTGTAACGAGTGGTTCTAATTTGGGTGGCCCTGTATGTACTTCACTAGTTTCTCAAAAATTGTTATAAGTCGCTAATTCTTATAAACCTAAAATATGTCTAACATAATCTAATAATTAACATGAAGAGCGGAAAGCCGGAATTGTGGTTCTAATTTATGTGAACGATGGGTCACCATATATCCCAGTACGCTACCAAATTTTCTATGAAATACGAACGTGGGGAGAAAGATGCTAAGTAGAAAGAGTTTGTAATACATTTTTTTTTGCATTGTTAATGAAGAGGACTGTCCCTGGAGGACTGAGATGGTCCAAATCCTTAACTTTGTTAACATAAATGTATATTGGCTGGAAGAAAAATCTTGTTTGTTTTATTACGATATAAAAATAAGAAGCTAACGCTACTGCTATACTGTTTGCAGACTGTCTGGGGAATGGAATAGTTATTGAGAGTCGTCAGTTTAGCAACTTTGGCTTAAATTAACAATGAACGTTCGAACAAATAACAGAGATTACTTTGAGAGTCTATAAGGGGAAGTTTTGTGCTGATTTTAGATTGAAAGATACAAAGCGTTTAGATGTTTCGGTTTATTAATAGGATGGGATGAAAAGTCAGTCAAAATATATAAGGACGTGGTTGGGATATTCATTCAGTATACCTAAGTATAGGTACAATAAGCGTTTCAGTATAATACAGGTTGAATTTTTCAAGTGGCCGTGGATGGCCAAATCCGATACTATGAGGAATAGCGAAAATTACTCAAAGGAGTCGCGAGCTCGATTTTGATGAAAACTAAAACTGCATCATTGGATTTTGGAAAAATCAATTTTACTAGCCAGGAATCGAACCCGTTGATTTTGTAAAAAAAAACACACTATATTATTCCACCATTCGATAGTGTCGCTAATAAGGATCGAATTCTGGGAAATAATGACATACGGCAAACTAAAGAAAATACCTAATTTTTAACAAAGTACTTTTTTAATATTTCTTCTGTTACCTTTACCTACCTATTAAACCTTAACTGATTAATTGTTCAAAATGGTGGCAATTTTTTTCAATACATAGATGGATTCGACGTCTCAAGGACTGTATTCAGCATTACAATATTATTGATTCCATTTAGAATATTTTCCAAAGATCGTAATATAAAATTTGAATTTAGAACATAATGTTGTGAAGGTGACTGCGCTGCGGGTGTGTGTTAATAAAAATATTGAGCATCATTTCAGACAAGGTACAGGTAATGTAGGTATGAATACTTTAAAATAAGAAGCAGTTTATTAAAATCAAACATTTTCCTTAAGTTTGCCGTATGCCGAATGGTGTAATAATACAGTGTTTTTTTTCAAAATCAACGTGTTCGATTCCTGGCTAGAAATATTGATTTTTCAAAAATCCAATGATGCAGTTTTAGTTAGTTTAGTTTTTTTAGTTTTCATCAAAATTGGGCCCAAGACTCCTTTGAGTACTTTCCCTATATCTCATAGTTTCGGATTTGGCCATCCACGCCCACTTCAAAAATTCATCCTGTATATGGTTTAATTAAAATCTTTTTTTATTTTCAATTTTTTAATTTCACGTGGCAATCTAGCAAATACATTCTTAATTTTGCTATGGTTTGTGATGTGGTTCTCTAAAACATAAAGGTGATATCTCATACCGCAGCTTGACTGAATTTATGACACCCAGAACACATACTTTATTAATGAATCCAATATCAAAGAAAAATCATAAAATAATATTAATATTATCGCCGTAACGCAATTGTTACGACAGAAATAAAAATAAATACAATTTATAACGGTCCGAGTCCGGCAGCGGTCTTCGTGACTCGTGTCCGGGTTGTCCGGGTCGTCCGACTGTCCGGACCGTTCGTAGTGTCAGGGTGAGATTCGATTATTGGATCAATCGTTAATTAACTCTTGTGCATACAATCACGGTCCCGCTTGTTATGGATTTACTATTTACATAATCGTTGGCTATGTATCGGTGTGTTTTAATTCTTATGTACTCCTATGTATTTTCATTTGTTTTGTTAAATTAATTAAACATTAATTTGAGTGGTGTAAAGGTGCATTCAATAAGTTGATAATTTTAAAGTGGCAATTAAAATAATTGTAAAGGGTTTTTCAATATTGGCAAGGGGCAAGGTATCTTTGACAGCCGATGGCGTCCATATTGAATCGATTGATATATCTTGACTAGCTGCGCCCCGCGGTTTCACCCGCGTAGATATCGATCCCGTGCGAATATCGGGATAAAAAGTAGCCTATATGTTAATCCAGGGTGTCAGCTACCTCCATACAAAATTTCATCAAAATTGGTCCAGCCGTTTGAACGTGAAGAAGTAACAAACATATAAACGCACACACAAACTTTCGCCTTTATAATATTAGTGTGATTATTTTTTGTGGGGTTATGTGAAATCACTGGTGTATGAGAATAAGCCAACATCACACGCACGCGTCATCAATGAGATAGAGGTATCGAGGCATATTATGTCAAAAAGATCATGGAAAATTGGATTTCTCGTATTCACCCTACGATACGAAGCCGAGGTGGTCATTTAAATGATATGGTATTCCATACATAATGCCAAAAAGTAAGCCTTCAAAAAAAGAATAGGTAGGTACATAATCTTCTTGTGAACAATCAATGTGTTTTTATTTCAAAACAAATATACCGAGAGGGTAATTGCGTAATACACTATCAGTAGCAATTGGTTTCATGTTGCATGTTCAACAACATTCATTGAGTTATTTGCGTTGTTGAACAGACACATTTTTCGAACATATGGAGCAATGGATTAGCAATATGCTTCAAAATTATTCAAATTGAGAGTACCTAATAGTGTGTTACGCAATTAGGGTGCAGCAGTGCGATTCTGTAACCATCTCACCGTGAAAACTTAGGTGAAGTGAGCGTGGAGTGAGCTGTCAATAGTGTCAATTCCTAGCAAAAACAAACTCACTTCACCTAAATATTCACGGTGACTTTTTACAGAATCGACCGGCTGGTCCCTATTGAAAAACCTTGTATTTCGTTAAAGAAACTTATTTTTTGAAAATTATAAGCAAATGTGCTGAGGGTCTAAAAAGGCCACTTTGGCAGAATCATAAAAGGATAACATTATGAATCATAATGGACAGTTAACTGTTTAGTTAATCGTATCAAATCCCAATGGTGAAGGATTTTTCAGTAATTTTTTTTTGACTGTGCTAAAATACCAATCAATCCAATACCAATCTCTTTGATTATACCTACGCACTACGCAGTGCAGTGAAAAAAAGAAAAACTTGGACTGTCTTCGCTATATTATGATTCATAATGTTATCCATTTATGATTCTGGTAAAGTGGCCTTTTTCGGCCCCCTGGAAAAGAAGTAAAAACTTCAGCATACGCTCACTATAATTAACTAAACATACTCAAGTAAATGTGAAGGCGTTTGTCAGAATCACGGTAATTAAAACGCTATCACTGGTTCGACACGTAATACAATAACAATCTCACGCACACACGAAAATATAAAAAAAATAATTTAATAAAATCATCTGAATCATCCCACATACAAGTTCACAGACGCACACACATTTTGAAGCCAACATCTCTAAAATCCCGTATACAAAGACGACAGTCATATAAAATTTTATGTATTATAAACGTCATATCGATGTATCTATACGTCACGAGAGCTTAACCCTCCAAAAGCAAGCGCTAAAAAAAGGCATATTCACGTTGCGTGCAGTCCATAATTTCCATAGTCATGCAAGCTCCTACCGTAAACACATAGTCATTATAACGAACTCAAAGTTGCCTCACGAATCCGTACGAACTTCCTTTAATTAACCCCACACTGGCTTGGACGTACATGTATATAATTAAAGCGCCAAGATATCTTGGTTTGAGTGCTTCATGCCCCGTACTGACGATAAGGTTGTTAAATTTGAACTAGTTAGCATTAGAGGGTTGAGTAATGACTTTTGAATTATGAATGTGTGATTGTTATTGTCTTCTGTAATTATTATGTTCATAGATGAAAGTTTAATAATAATAGGTTACATGATTGTAGGGGAGGTAAGTATTACTGTAATTAATCTAGGTGATCTACTCGATATAACGTAATTATTCATGTTTTGTAGTATTGTTAATGCGCCCTGGTAGGTATATAAGAAATGACGACCTCCATCGTGACCTAAAAATGGAACCCGTCACCAACATAATCCAAAAATTTGCTGAGGCCCATGAACACCGACTCCACCGACATGTGAACATCGAGGCAATTCAACTGTTAGACCAAACAAATATAGTGCGAAGACTAAAACGGACAAAACCTTTTGAGTTAGTGTAGTGTAAAAAGTGTAGAAATAATAGTGCTAATGACACACATAATAACACATGAACAAAGTGTTTACTGATGTAAACACTTCCACTCCACTTCGTTCGTTTCGTTCCACTTTCTTAGAGTCTGATTATATGATGATTCATATCAGACTCTAAGAAAGTGGAACGGACTTGTGTAAAGTACAATAAACACTATTCTAAGTTTTAAAATAATTATCATGTAAAAAATTAAGTTAGATTAAATTGCTTATTAGTCTTATAGGCTAGATTGTAATTAATTTTTAAGAACTTGGTTCTTTTTAATAAAGGATTAAAAAAAAATGGTTTGTAGTTACATAATTATATTCTCTGAAAATAGCTCAGAAAGTCTGATCGTATTTTGAAACTTTTATACAATGCAGAGATCACAATACGACAATAAATAAAAGCAGTGGCAATAGATAACATTGCCGTAAATATTTAACTAGCTATAAGTAGTAGGTATATTTGATTGAATTTCCGTATGCAGATTGGTAACGTCATTAGATATTAGCAGTTTAATTTATTGTCGTCTCCACCTTGTATACTGTCTATAAAACAAAATTAAAATTGATATTCTAAGAATGTAGAGAACTGAAATTCGAAAATACTCAGACAGATTTATGTTTTCTCTACGTTCCGTAACTACATCCCGATACCCAAAGACACGTAGACATAATTAATCCCAGAAGACGGTAGATACATAACCATTACGAGGAATATCATTCTGATGGGTTAGTTAATCGAACGCGATTAATAATGTGTCGGTGCCTTGCGCCCAAAGTGTACACTGCATACAGGTTGGAAGGAGATTCTTTTGAATAGAATGGAGCTGGGTCGTATTCACTGCCAGAAGTGTATTGTTACTTCTTCGAATAGGTGCTAGTGTTGCGTCTGTTCAGACTCGAGTTCTATTGCGGTGTTGCGGTGTACAAAAATAAAGGAAACAAATGCAGTGTGGGAAAATTGAATGTTTTGTGCGTTTATACTCGTAGTACCTAAAACGCATTTTAGCTATTGGTACTTACATAATCTTAGGGTTACTAGTTTAAACAATTGATCTTGAGTTGTTTATCAGAGGTGTTGTAAGGCATTCATTATTTTGTTACCTACTTAAATAACTTTAGCAATTACATTCAAAACGAAGTCTTTATTTATTTATACATAGGCTACATATTTTTTTTTTATTTAGTTTTAAGTTGGCTTGTGAACTGTACATGTACCTAGGCTTACAAATTAACATAATTTTAGTTCATGTGGTGTTTACCTTTAAGTAATTGTTACACTGTTCAAAGTTTTCAAGATGTTATTTGTACCAAGATGTTAGTGTAAACAATTGTTGGTGAACCAAATAAATAAATAAATTAAACAGCTTATTAATTTCGTACTTTTTTATTTTTATTGGTGAATGGGCCTGCTCTTGACTTCGATCACGCCTTATGTAAAGCGATGGATGAGGTCTATGATGAAACGAGCGTGCCCAACAGATGTCTGTTCACTCTTTCTTTTAAGGCGGACTCACAAAAATAACCCGAAAAACCTTCTACTTATCTTTCAAATATGACATGTAGGACTTTATTTAAGCAGTTTGCCGCCTTCATGTGAAATATGGACATTTCTTAGACAATATCTACACTTGATCCCTATCGATCCCAGCTGTTTTGTTATTCCACAACCTACGTCAAGATATGTCTAACTATACTCTAGGCCTTGTGTCAGAATAGCTTAAGCAGTTTATGTTGGGTTTTGACATTCTCTCGGGGGCATACAAGAGCCAAGGTAACAATGTTCTGGCTGTTTCAGCGTTAGACTAGAATCATTATAGCTAATGTTCTGGACCCTAGTTAATAAGTTATGATGTAAGTTTCAAGGCCCGGTAGCCGTTTTAGAATAGTTAAATATTTGAGATATTTATAATTATCATTAATTTTGTTCCGTGTTGTAAAAGATAACAAACGTATTGGGGAAAATTTTATTTTGAAAATGCAAATATAATTTATTTCCAAGGTGCACAAGTCCGACTTGCACTTTGGTGTTTTTTTAACGTATAAAAAAGGACATGTTTGTTATATTGCTTCTCTTCAACGTGTGACATAATAAAACTTTTTGCTTTTTATTAGATTCAACATAAGCCCAGAAGAAGGTAACTAAGGGGTAAAAGATAACAAAGCGACAAACGGATTGGGGAAAATTTTATTTTGAAAATGCAAATTATATATTTATCTTTCCAACGTGCGCGAGTCCAACTTGCACTTTGATGTTTTTTAATGTATAATGAAGGGATGCATGAAAAAATTACTATCATCAATCCATGTTTATGCTTCTCTTTAAAGTGTGACATAATGGAATTGTTTTGCTTTTTATTAGATTCAACATAAGCCCAGAAAAAGGGGTAAAAGATAACAAAGCAACAAACGGATTGGGGAAAATTTTATTTTGAAAATGCAAATATATTTATCTTTCCAACGTGCGCGAGTCCAACTTGCACTTTGATGTTTTTTAATGTATAATGAAGGGATGCATGAAAAAATTACTATCATCAATCCATGTTTATGCTTCTCTTTAAAGTGTGACATAATGGAATTGTTTTGCTTTTTATTAGATTCAACATAAGCCCAGAAAAAGGGGTAAAAGATAACAAAGCAACAAACGGATTGGGGAAAATTTTATTTTGAAAATACAAATATATTTATCTTTCCAACGTGCGCGAGTCCAACTTGCACTTTGATGTTTTTTAACGTATAATGAAGGGATGCATGAAAAAATTACTATCATCAATCCATGTTTATGCTTCTCTTTAAAATGTGACATAATGGAATTGTTTTGCTTTTTATTAGATTCGACATAAGCCCAGATTCGCACGGGCGTGTCTCTCCCGCGGCGATTTTTTTTTCGCGCATTGAACTTTCAACGCACTCCTAAGCGCTGAGAGTTGAAAATTCTGCGCGGTATAAAACCCCACCGCGATACTTTTACGTAAGGGCTAATTGGCGACACGTGGGTGTAGGTACAGACGCCAGAACATCAAGTTACTACAATCTGTCAAATTTCTTTAACAGATTTACAACTGTATCACTAAAGCATAAGGTTCAAAATTGATTGAGAAAATCTGACAGTTTCGGGTAGGTTGATGTGCTGGCGTCTGTACTATACCATACTACACTGTGAAGTAAAAGTGACGCTTTTTAAAGCATATTGTCAGACATTTTACACGTTCCTTTGGACAAGCTGTACGCGGAAAGCCATCAAAGATCTTCCAGTCCAATACGTGCAACATTGCATTCAGGATTCTGCTGGGGCTGCCACACTTCTGCAGTGCGACGGGAATGTTTGCTGATGCGCGCACTGATGGCTTCGCAGGGTTCAGACAGACTCCTGAATGTCTCGAACAGCCTCCTGAATACCATTGCGCGGAAGTTTGATTGCCCGTCCGTCCATTTTTGGTCCAACCTACATGTTTACCAAGAAAGTTATTAAGTTTAATGTTTACTAACAATTATGAATTATTATGCTAATAGGGCTTGTGGCTAAGAAATAACAGCCGCCCGGGTCGATCGATCAGGTTAAGCTACGCTTGCCGCGGTTGGTCCGTGGATTGGTGACCATCTTCACATACCAAGACCCCTCCGTGCCCTGGAAAGCACGTTAAACCGTTGGTCCCGGCTGTCATTCGTGGATCTTTGACAGTCGTTACGGGTCGTCAGTAGCCCGAAAGTCTCAGTCTTACCAAGGGGTATCGTATTACTCAGTAACTGGGTTGTGGAGGTCAGATAGGCAGTCGCTCCATGTAAAATACTGGTATTCAGCTGCATCCGGTTAGACTGGAAACCGACCCCAACATAGTTGGGAAAAGGCTAGGCAGATGATGATATTATTATTATGCTACACCTCTGAAAATTCCTTTGGGGAATACAGGCGTGATATTATGTTAGATGTATATGTAATATATAAGAAACGAGTAGACAAATTATGCAGCAAATACTCCATCTAAGCTTTACTTGATCGCAAAAAGTACAAAAACCCCACAAGTCAGCATGATCGCTCTTGTAGTAAGTACCTACATTATATTCACTCCATAGGATAGATATGTAAACTCGTAATATTCTCATTTAATATTCTGATGCCTGAGAGGCCATTTAAGCCTTCTAAACCCGACTATCGATGCCAGGATTTAGTCGTTAGAACCTGTGGAAGCTCTGATTACGATTCGCGACGGGAATTTCAGTACATCTACCTTATATTTGGTTTAGCGATAAACTGAACCGAATTTAAATAAGTGAACGTTCCTTTTTTGACTTATTTGGTTTAGTGAAAAATGCCTCATTTTGTAAATATATATTGTTAACTCTCTGGGTTAATTTGGATTTAGGTTTAATATAGAAGTTTAGATTCCGTAAAAATTAAATTATCTACTAATACCAAGGAACCTATGTGCCTTGGTAAAAAAATCAATTGAAGTGGGCTTTAGCACTTAATTAAAATTAAAAACTGAAACGAACTCATTGTCAAGGTTGCATAAAGGCTCCTACAAACAGGCGCGACACACGATAAAATTGCGCGCGACACAAAGGCACCGCTCGTTGCGCGACTTGCGGTGCCTTTGTTTCGCGTGTCGTGTCGCGCCTGTTTAAAGGAGCCTTAAAATGGGAGTCCAACTCAGCATGTGCTCAAATAGATACCTGACGCTGGTATTCTGCTGGATCCCTGCAGGGACATACGGACGTCGAGCTGACGAGATAAATACGCAAATTTTGATCTTTGGTGTGGTGAAGAAGTGGGTGAAATTATGTAAGCAGACCCGCAATTTAAATGATTTACTTTACTACTGTAAAGTTTTGCATTGGAAAACGTTCTTATTTGATGATATTTTGATTCGGTATTTCTGTATTTACACGTAAAGAAGGAAGACGCATTCCGAAAAAGATGTATATGTGATAAAAAAATCCTTTTCCATACAACCTCATATTGAAATTCCTATTAAATTTCGTGTAATGTTTACGAGACATATCAGAAGGATCACTAAATTCATACGATTAGGCGTTAAGTATTGCGTGTCGCCGCTCACAGGTTATTAGAGAAACTCGTTCAAAATAAAATGGAAAGCTATTTACCCGATTACGGCGAAGCGAAAAGGATGAGGCACGTTTGAATGCTTTAGTATGTACGGACGCCAGCACATCAAGCTATCCGAAACTGTCAAATTTTCCCAATCAGCTTTGAACCTTACGCTTCAGCGATAAAGTTGAAAATCTATTAAAGAAATTTGACAGATTGTAGTAGCTTGATGTGCTGGCGTCTGTACATACGGAGCAATACACATCATAATAAAATTGTAGGTATCAGGAAAATGTCTACTACCCTCAATATTTTATGTCGTAAACAAGGACTGGTCAAGGGTAAACCAGACCGTAGATGATTATGTTGATTAGCCATCCAAATTTTAATACTAGCTGCGTCTCGCGGTTTTACCCACGTAAGTTTCGATCCCGTGGGGATATCGGGATAAAAAGTATCCGACGTGCTAATCAGGTCATGGTCTACCCATGTGCCGAATTTCATCTAAATCCGTTAAGCCGTTTCAGCGTCAAAGCGTAACAAACAAACACACAATAAATTAAATCCTTTCTCTTTATGATATTACTAGCTGTGCCCCACGATTTCACCCGCATAAGTGTCGATCCCGTAAAAATATCGGATAAAAAGTATCCCATGTGTTAATCCTGGTTATAAACTATCTGTATGCTAAATTTCATCCAAATCCGTTCAGCCGTTTGTGCGTGAAGTAGTAACAAACATATAAAAACACAAACTTTCGCTTTTATAATATTAGTGTGAAAGTAGCTCTGTCTGTTACAATTTCACGCCTAACGGCTGAATTGCTTCCGATGGCATACCATTAGACCATGACCTGGGTTAGGAGATAGGATAGTACGAACGTAGCAGAAATTATCCCACGGAAACGGATAATTTCTGACCTCCACGTGGGCGAAGCTGCGAGCAAAAGTTTGTTTATATAAAATACAATTTATGTTTAATAGAAAAAATATACAATTTCTTTTACGAGCACTCGTTATATGAAACACAAATATAATTTTGTTACTAGGCAGCGGGTACGCGGGTTAGCAACAAAAAATAATCCAACTGACAGACTCATTTTGTGTGAGCCCAACATATCGAATGTTGACGCAAATGTCTGTGTTGAGTAAGTAGAAATGAATTTATGAGGTAATAGTGAGAAGGCGTACCGTACTTACCTATATTGCCTGGACATTTTTTTGTAATTCCACATAAACTGGAATATCTATACATTCATAATGTCGCTTTTGGTGTCCTGTGTGACCGCGTTTTTCTTCTAAACTACGCAACGGATTTTGGGGTGGTATTCAACATCATTTATAGAATTTATTCCGGAAGGTGTATGTGTATAAATCGCTAGCTCCAGCTCGCGACTTTGTACGCGTGAAATTACTTGTTTAAACATAAAATATATCCAGTGTCATTAGGCAATACTAAAGCTTCCAAGTACTGAAATAATTTTCGGAATTGGATCAGTAGTTCCGATGTTAGTTACCCCCTTATTGAACTGCCCTGTTGGTCTCGTGGAAAATTATCTCAATTTCCTGGCTCTAAGATAGTAACTCTTTCGCGTATTTTTAATAACAAATAAATAGTTTACGGCCATACCCAACCCATGCCAACCGCTAATCTTGAAAATCATAAATAAGCCTTTTTTTTGTTTCCGGGGTGGAAAATCCTCATGAATGTCCTCCGCCCTGGGGCGGGCGAAAAGATCTGTCAGACTCTTACTGACTAAAAACCATCCCGGTGTTCCATTTCACATCTACGCCGGGGGTCGCGGGAACGTACGATCCTTCCGCAACCCTCGACTGGGTTACCGCTGGCTCGGAACATAAAGGGCTAAGGAAGGAACACGGGTGGGTTTTAGTCAGTAAGAGTTTGACACTCCCTTCCGCTCCACCCAGAGCGGGAGGGGTCATTTGATGATTTCCCATCCTGAAAAAAAAAAAACCCTCGACTGGTGCCGGCCCGCCACCGCGGGCCTCCTCGAGTCAAGGGGGAGTGAGGTGTTGGTTCCCCTCGCGACGTCTAAGAGGGGCACGCATGGAACACTACGCGCCGCCACCTCGGGTCCTGATGTGTGGGGGGCGACGGAAGTCCCCGAGCCGTCGTCATTATAATTAGGCCTTCCAAACACACACTAAAAAGAGTGTTAATTTATAGGAACAAATAACGTATACCTAAGCAATATACCCAGAGTACCGGAACCATTTCGCACGTCCAATTAATATCGAATGGCGACACTATCCGGACCTTAGTACACAGGTTGCCTTCAATGGCGAATTAACAGTATAAAGTAAAGGCAGCTCCTGCGACAAAAGCCGCCTTACTACCCTCACCCTCTTTAGGCTATTTGGCTCCCTTCCTTGGCTACTTTATCACCTGCTCTAATGGATGTTAAAGAGACTTATTATTTATTCAGCTGCTGTGGTCCAATGTAAACTTGTACCTACACTTAGTCTGTGAAAGGGTTGAACTTTTTTTTCATGTTATTTGGCTAAACTGCCCACATTTTTAAAGGGTTAAGTATAGTAGAGGCTTGCCGAAGTATGGGCACACGGTTTGTTAAATGTACAGACGCCAGCACATCAAGCTACCCGAAACTGTCAAATTTTCCCAATCAACTTTGAACCTTAAACTTTAGTAATAAAGTTGAAAATCTATTAGAGAAATTTGACAGATTTTAGTAGCTTGATGTGCTAGCGTCTGTATCTATTGCTGAAGCATGAGCCATAGGAGATTAAACTCAGAAAAAAACCAACAATATACAGGGTGTGGCATCTCCATCGACGCACAATCTGTTTGCACGCTTTACTTTCTGAAACACAAGATTCTCACCTTAGTTAGTATTTAATATCTTAGAATTATGTAAACTAGTCTGTAAATATCCAGATTCTTACTAACATTAAAACTTACTTACATAAAAATAGACTAAATATGTCCCGCCTTAAACTACATTCATCTACTCTATATTCAATGTCAATAAAGATACCTATATAATAAATTACCAGAAGAATTAAAACAACAAAATAAAACCAGTATACTCGTATTTTTAAATAAACTAAAGCAATACTTAATTAAAAAAGTGATTACACAGTACAATAATATCTAACGGATAAATTTAATAATAATAATACATAACTAAGAATAACAGATATATTTTAATAAAAATAAGTAAAATAACAAAAAAAAAACTATAATACTTAACATTTATATTACATTAATAATAATGCAAAAAACAATTTTGAAGCGAGTAAAGAAATAAGCAATATTAAATATAAGTAAATGAATGGAAATATAAATACCTACATAGATATTAGAATATAAAATAATTCTAATGGCAAAATTCAATACTTAATAATAATACATAATTATGAATAAAAAATATATTTTAATAAGTAGAATAACAAAAATAAATTATAACATAATACTTAATAATAATTAGTAATAACATTAATAAAAATGAACAATTTTTAAGCAAGTAAAGAAATAAGCAATTTTAAACATATTTAAAAGAATAAGAAATGAATAGATAGTCCTGCATATAAAATATAAATAGAAAAAGTGAAAAAAAAATCGAAAGTCGGTGTCAAAAAACGAAAATACAGAACCAACGACACGAAATTTAAATGGGACCATTTCACTAATGACTCCTGTCATTAGTTAAATTCGAAATATTGTCTATAATTTAAAATTGTGGACAAATTTTAAATTTGATTGTTACCAAAATCTAACACTAAAATGGTTAATTAATAATAATTAATGGTTCACATCAATCATCGCACGTTCAATATATTTTTGCCACGAATTGAAAACCGCAAGCGAATTTCGCTGAATAAACCGAAACATTGGCGGCATATGAAAACTGAGAACCAAAGTCGTGTTTATAGGGAAAGTTACGAGGTATCTCGTACTCGTGTCGTTTAAGGCTGCGGTAACACGAACTCAGTATTTTTAGATCGTGAGTGCTCGTGTCAGATATTTGCACAGTACGCACACGCCGCAGGCCGCCGCTATCTATTCCCTTTATCGAGTTATCTCTATGAAATATTCAAGGAAAGGAATATTTTGATAATGATTTCCTTTTTTTAGGGAATATACAGTCATCCAAACATAAGTGGTAACACTTGCACTACGAAAATCGCCCCTACTGCGACGACATGGAAGCACTGCCAATGTCAATTTATTATCACTAATGTGCCTCGTGGTTGACTGTACGTTGTATGCACAAAAAAAAGGAATCGAACCTTCTCTCCTTTCGTGGTAGGTATAAAATAAGTAAAATGATTTTCATTCCTGATTTACAGGTAGGCTGTAGGCGTCGCTAAATCTGTGTTGTCGCTGAAAACTTATCCTTCAGTTAGGTACGTTCCTTTATACGTTAGCGGCAACTCTGAGAATAGTTTCAGGCATATTTGAGGTCAAAATTTGAGAATGTGAAGTTTACTGTAGATTTACTTTTATTAAAGGACTGATATAATATAAATAGTAATAAGATTTATTGTGACGATTGTCTTAATGAGAAATAAAGTTCTCAGCTCCGGTCCCTTATCAGGGAATGTGGCAGGGGACAGGTCACCAGCTCGGATATTAACACCGACACCGGTCACTTATGGCGCAGCCGAACCTCCACCTGATGCTGTGTTTAACTCGCAACAGCAGCTAGTGCTGCAACTAGTGTGAGGTCGATCTCTACTGAGAGACGGTGGAATGATACTGGAATAAAAGAAAAAGGCAATCTACGGAACATTTGTCTGCCTGTTATTGAAAGAAAATTGCTTAGCTTTATGATATCATTTCTAATTTAAGTAGTCTTTATCAAGCAAAGTTTATTAGTCAGCTTGAGCTCCGCATACTTCTTTCAATCTTTCGCTATGATATATCAGACTATTTGCATCACTAGCGCAATGCATACATAAAGCGCTTTAACATAACCTTTGCAGCAGCTGCATCATTCTTATGCATTCACACGTAGGTCTGCAAGTGGTAATGTCGTCGCATATGTCGGATAATTTAAATCTCACCACTGTACATTCGCTGTAGGTAATCTAATTGCAAATACTCACGGTAGCTGCGAGTGTCGGTTTGCGCGGGGTGAATCTCAAATTTACGCTTTATGGCACCGAACACTTTCGTGTTGTTAGAGGGTGAAGATAAACCTTTTTTAGACGAACAAGAATCTTCTTAATTTTATAACCCCCAAGAGCACTATGATGAACGGTTGTCATTTGGTTCAAGCACCACGCTTGAAAAGCCTAACGTCCTTTTTACACGGCATACGGTTTCTTTACATTAACCCGCGCCGTCGAAAAAACGTGTCTTTCAACAAGCTTCACAACTGACGACCATGCCTACACACAGCGAATGAACCGTAATTTTTCACGACAAGAAAAACGTGTGTGTACAAAGGGCTTTATAAACTACAGGCCTCAAAAATGATTTAGAAAGTACAGACGCCAGCACATCATACCCGAAACTGTCAAACTTACCCAATCAACTTTGAACCTTATGCATTAGCGATAAAGATGAAAATCTATTAAAGAAATTTGACAGATTATAGTACCTTGATGTGCTGGCGTCTGTACTTAGTTGTTAGTTTTGGAGCCTCCATTTCCTTTAACTTAGTGTAATTATGACACGATGTAGGTATTTTATATATGTAGGTACGAGTAATACTGTAGCCAGTTGAATTGAGCTTTTATAGAATAGTTCAGGATGCCTACCATGATCTAATTAAAAACGATTCAAAAGCAAGACATTTCAGTTTAGGTTCTTAAACTGCATCGCTTAAAGTCGAACCATGAAGTCCATTACGCGCAGCGGCATTTGGATCGTTAAAAGTGAATGAAAGATCGCAATTTGTGGCTGAACCGCGTTTGAAACGTTTTTGGTGAAAAAGAGACAACGCTATTATTATCAAATAAGTTTGTTTCGCGCACATTGTAGTGTGTCAGACACGTTCAGAAGCAAGTAACATTTTATTTGTTCTTAACTCAGTATCATTACTTTAAAGTAAAACAGACACTCAACAGTTGTTTTTAAGATTCCACGTTAATACGGTAACTATTGTTAAAATAATTCTTAGTCAAAGTACATATTTATTTACCATTTGGCATTTATTAGACGAAAAAATATTTATATTTCGACTTAATAAAACAATGTTTCAGTTTCGAACGTACCAGAGTAAAAAAAATTGTGTCTGCTGTCATGTCACTGTCAGTTTGTTTTTTTTTTTTTTTTAAAGGCTAAGGTCTGAGACCATGCTGCCTAGTCATCAGTTACTATTTTTTTTTTTAGTCTAACATTACATTAGAATATGGGTGTACACATTCTAATGTATTAGGAGTATTTGGCAGCAAATGTATCGAATCAAGTTTCCCGGTAAACTTCGCTGAGGTAGCCAAAACTACAATAAAATTCTCAGCTCCATTTTACCGGGATCGCGTCTGTTTCAATGATTCCACATATTGTCCAGTTGCGCAGACACTTGAGATACAAAACTACACCAATTTTACATCACAATATCCACTAGGAATCAATTTGCGAATAATTAAAACAGCCAACTAGACTTTACTCGAAGAAATCCCGCCAAAAACTCCCTGTCAGTTTGTGTGTCTGTGTCAGTTTAACTAGATAGTCTGTGAAGTTGTGATCTCGGTTGTGTGGTGTTAAAAATGCATGTAAAATATGACGGTGAAGGTATAGTGTGTCTCGTTATTATCAGCCATATTTAACTATTGTGGGCGTACAGTGGGTATGTGTTGGTTATTGCGCAATAGAAAAACGTTTGCAGTTCAAAAAGATTATAATTTCACGAACAATATTTAGTCACACTAGCAAATTACACACTGTAGGTACACGACACAACCAGATACGGAACGCTGGACAGTTTCTAAGCACATGTGGTCCGTACGATGTTCAATGTCCAAATCCAAAATCCAAAGTGAGCTCCACATCGTTCTGTCGAGCTGTTTTCTAACCCCCACGGACTCAGGCTAGACTCTGTCAAGCGCCGCCGGGTGGCGCTAGCGTTCCGAATAGTCAAATGCATGACCGGATGCGACAAA
The DNA here is from genome assembly GCA_927399505.1 of Luperina testacea. Taxonomy (NCBI): domain Eukaryota; kingdom Metazoa; phylum Arthropoda; class Insecta; order Lepidoptera; family Noctuidae; genus Luperina; species Luperina testacea. The sequence goes on from OV656758.1 coordinate 14,163,002, forward strand.
TACGTATTTTAGACTTTAAAAGAAAGATTAAAGTACACTTACACTGGTTTTTGTGAAATTCCACTAAAATAGCACTAAAAAACTTTGTTTTCGCCAATAATTCACCAAACGTTTCAGTTTATGTTAGAGAAATAGTAACTTTTATTGAATCGCTTATTTTGACAGTTAGCGTTTCAGTTTAGGTTGCTCTATGGATGTCATGGTACCAAATACAGTACAAAATTGAATGAATGAAATCAAAACTTGCGACTCAGTTTGGAACAATCGCTGTCAGATAGCACGGCCTAAATTGAATCGTTAAACTGACTTCATGGTACGAATTAGACGAACAGTTCAGTTTAGGTCCTAAAATGGATCGCGTTAAGAGGTCGTGGTAGGCCTGCAGGTCAGTAAACATGTGATCCATTTTCAACACAAGATGAAGACTCGCCCCCATTTGACAAATGACATTCTTTTGTTAATTCTTTCTCACTTTGTTTAAGTATATCTTTTTGAAGAAGTTAGTCGATTTGTCACCATTATTTAAATCTAAACTTTAGTCCGTTTGGGCTCTGTTCGTGATATTTATACGGGCTACAGTCGCATCCATTCCAGTCGTTTTATTCCGAGTCTGAATAACAACACGGGTGCCAATATTATTCTGCAGGTTTGTACAACTTCCTAAATAAAATACGACAGCTTTCCAAAGCTTATATTTTTGACGCCATTTAAAATTCTCAACAAATGAAAAAGTTATATTTTCACGATTGTTGTTTCCTTATCCCGTGAGAATATAAATTGTATGTATTTTCCATATTTTTGACAATGTTATGTTCATCTGGTTTATATTTAAATTTGAGTCATATTTGCGTGTGAGGCCCGGAAATATGAACAAGTAAATATTCGTTAACATGATATACGAGGAAAACGCACTCATTGATATCCGGATATCGATGTTTTATGCTCGCGATAACAAAGTTAAATTCAACAATGCGAGTTAAAAGGAAAAAAAATTGGCCCATCATAAATAAATGTTGCTTTCAACCGTATTAAATACTAGACTAGCTTATGCTCGCGACTTCGTCCGGGTATAAAAAATATTCTATGACACTCGTCAATACTGTAGCTTCACATTAGTGAAAAAAAAGTCTGAATCGGATCAGTAGTTCCAAAGATTATCCCCTACATATAAACTCACAAATTTTACGATTAGATAATATTCACATTATAATATTAATTTTAAAATGAGAACGAAAAACTTATTCGTAAAAAAAATATGCAAATAACACACACAATCACACACACATAATCACACACACAATACACACAATTCACACACACACACACACACACACACACACACACACACATCACACACACACACAATCACACACACACACACACACACACATAACACACACATTCACACACATCCACACACACACACACACACATTCACACAATCACACACACACACACACACACACACACACACACACACACACACACACATCACACACACATAATTCACACACACACACATACACACACACATTCACACACACACACACACACACACACAACACACACACACACACAACACACACACACACACATTCACATTCTTCACATAATTTTCTGTCTTCATAATATCTCTACTGCATTTAAATTCCAAGCAGAAATAAATTAAATTATTATTTTGAGATAAACGCGCCCGCAGCCATTACGACTTCTATTAATTTTGATAGCTTATGAACTAATTTAACAAGAATTGAATTCGCAAAATATGTGAAAGAACAACTAATGCTACGTAATATTTCGGATTAATTCTATTGTTTATGTAGTGTTGCCAATTAATGACAATTGAATAACGTTCACACTCCTATGTAAAGTTTTTCGGCAACTTTTTCCGACTGCTATCTTTTAGGACAGAAGATCCTGGCAGCCTGCCTAATCGCACGACAGTTAGTGATACGACTAGTAGAAAAGGCGAATTTATCTCCCTCATTCTAATAGTAAGGTTATTGTGCCCTAACACTTCCATTATTTAGAAAAAAAAGAAAAATAACTATGTAGTAGACATTTTTAGTCGGTTATTAAAAAAAAATTGCCGTTCCGTAGATTTTGACCGCGTAGGTTTTGTACTTTTGTAGGAAACGGCACATTTTTTTTTATCAACCCGCGAAAATTTTTTACAAGGTGGGTTCCAGTATCATGTATTTACCGAATCCATGATAACAGGTTGCGCGTCGATGTTCACCCTGTATAAAAAGAAATGAAACGCTGGTCGTTGGTAAGCGTATCACTTGAAAACTGCTGCAGTGCGATTCTGTAACCATCTCACCGTGAAAACTTAGGTGAAGTGAGTGTGGAGTGAGCTGTCAATAGTGTCAATTCCTAGCAAAAACAAACTCACTTCACCTAAGTTTTCACGGTGAGATTTTTACAGAATCGACCGGCAGAGTAGTTTTTGTTTTAAAATGTTCGTTAATAGTCCAAATTAAGTTTTATAGAGAAAGTAAAAATTGAAAACTTGCCCAGGAAATTGGAAAATTCAGGAAACACTGGAATTGCTTGTTTATGAGAGTTTTGTATTTATTGGGACAGAACGTCTGTCGGGTGAGCTAGTTGCTTATAAATGTTGAATATCCAAGGATTTAGGATTACCTAAATCACCTGGAACAGACACTTCTGCCCATACCTTAATATTAATTAAGGCATGGGCAGAAATGTCTGTTGCAGTCCAACAATTCCTTTACTCCTAGTAGTCCTAGTTTGCTTTACCGAATCATTTTAGTGTAAAGAGTGGAGCTGACGACCAACGTCTCCGATACAATTTGGTTATGATAATTCCTCAAACGTACGCCCTTCGTGAGACCGATATGTCTGTTCTAACAGACACATCCCTATGAATATGTAGGCACAGCAATCTTGGCCACCTATGCCCGTGTATTTTAATGAACACATGTGCTGAAGGCGTGACAATTTTAAATGTCTGTGTGAAAAAATGGATGGGGTTTTTGTAGTTGGGAAATGAATTTTGGAGCGCAAAAAAATTTGAGGTTGCAATCTGAAAACAAATAAGTAATAATCTATTACAAAATAATTAACTTTCAGCAGGTTGTACATAGTCGTTCCACGCGCGATATCACGTAAATAGAAAGGTTTTAGATTGCAACCTAACGTTCTTAGGATTTTAGTACCTTTAGATGTTGTTTAGGTAGCTACCTAATAAAGATTTGAATTAGTTATAAGTTTGAAATGTCTTTTACATAGATTTACAAACTGTTACGAACAAATTTTAAGACATCACCAACTCTTCATAACAACCATTTTATCAGCCAATTAAATCTGTTTACCCAGTACATCTTCACAACCGGAAAATATCGTCAAAATGATTTCTCTGTTGTTTGTTTCTCATTAAAAAGTTGCTCAGTAATTTCAATTCGATTAAAAACACGGTTTCAGCTAAGCTCTTATCGACGTTGCACTTCGTTCGTTATTTACCATTCGAGAGGTGATTGAGTCACAAAGGAGGAATAATTCCTCACTCCGTATCCCGAGATCCCGGGAGGGGGGGAGGGATTGACTTGTTAGGTAATTTTCTCAGCATAAGTATTATCCGGGTGCGTAGTTGAACTCCGGTAGAAGTGCTGTGCAGGTGCCGTTTTTCGCAAAGTTCTGCAGTTTCATCGACACACGTTGCTTTGAGAAGTAATTGAGGAGTAAACATACTGCCTGACTTTCTAATGAACGCTAGTTAGAGCGTATCACGGACTCGGAGTGTGAAAATTTATAAGAGTTTTTTTAACATTGCGCTTTTCTGAGGTCGACGTGAACTGTCTGGCCCTCATTTCAGCTCAGCTAGTACAACAGCTATTGAAAGTGTAGCGGGTAACATTTCAAACCTATGGCACAGCTGTGGCAAAAGTCCTGGCAAACACACTCTCCATCCTGTGTTAATCCTCAAAACCATTGTCAAGCTTGCTTTAGAACGTGCGTTCGTTCATACATCAAAACAATAGCAACGTCTCGTGCGGGTAAACCAAAACGAACGTATTCAATTAGTAGTTTCGGCTGAAAACACTAACGAGCTAGCAGTCGGCAAGACAATTTGGTGCCGTAGTTAGCGACGATCGCTCCCGCACGTGACGAGAGAAACTTTGTCGGTTCCACGGGGCCCTTAAATTGATTACCGACGCCCTTCTCCCGACCATCCCCTGTTTTCGATATTAATAATTGAAACTGTGATTGAGCTTAATAGTTATCAGATAATGAGATATGTGTGGTGATGACCAATATGATGTCAGGCAAAACATACTACATGGCAATTTATTTTTTTCCTTGTCACCATAGAGTAGTCGATACTATTCTGTCAACATCAACCCAGATAGCTAGACGGTAGCTCGTAAGTTCATATAACCCTATTGAATTACTATTTCATGAAATATTAATACAGGGTTATTATAATATATATAATATAGGGTTATAGGTTATTATATATAATATATGGCTGTCTGTGTGGTGCCGGACTTAAAGATTAGCACCACCCCATACTTCCCGTGGGTGTAGTAAAAGGCGACTAAGGGTCGTACCGGAGGATAGGCAGCAGCGTTCTCTATGCATTCCACTACCATACCATACTGCGATCGCCAACCCGCCTGCCAAGCGTGGCGATTATGGCAAACCAAGAATGACAAGCACAAAAAACACTTGGCCCTCAGTACCCGGCGGCCCGCCTACCCTTGGCTACGGTGAGGCAAGGGGTGCTAAGAATCCCCGGAAGAGATCCGGCTACCACAATCACCGAAAACTGGACCTGGCAACATACAACACGCGTACACTCCGGACTGACGAGAAGATCACCGAACTCGAGGAAGAATTGAGCAGGTTACGATGGAGGATAGTGGGCTTGCTCTATTTCCGGGAGAGCAACAAGCAGTCCCAAGGTGGTGTCGGGTTTATCGTCCATAAGTCCCTCGTGAGCAACGTGGTGAAGATCGAGAGTGTGTCGACCAGGGTGGCGTACCTTATACTCGGAATATCCGAAAGGTATTCGCTGAAGGTCGTACATGTTTACGCCCCGACCTCGTCACGTATTATAATCAACTTACTACCTGACACTGACCCGCAAATTGAAAAAACGTAAGTTAAATTGAATTTCGCGGGCGACCTTAGCGGCCCCTTAAAAAGGTCACTTTAGCCAGTCTGCATCAAAAGCAAACCCTTTTGACATTACAACTTTATTTTTTCTTTTACTTTTGCCACTCGATGCCCGTGACGTGTTCTCGAGGGTCGTCACGAACCGTCTCGCCAGGAGACTCGACGAGTTCCAGCCGCCAGAACAAACCGGTTTTCGAAAAGGCTTCAGCACCGTAGACCACATCAATACTGTTCGGCAAATTGTACAGAATACCGAGGAGTACATTCAGTCGCTGTGTATGGCATTTGTGGACTATGAGAAAGCTTTCGACCAAAACATCTCAAAAGCCTTCGACCAAAAAATCGAAAGCATCCAATTGCTTAGGGGGTGAGACAGGGGGATGTAATATCCCCTAAATTGTTTACAAATGCGTTGGAGGACAGGGTATCAGCGTGAACGGCGAGTAGGTACATTTCACATCTTTCATTTGCCGATGACATCGTCATAATGGCGGAGACGCTGGAACACCTAGACCAAATGCTGCACAGCCTAAATGGAGCCTCGAATTTGGACAAGACAAAAGTCATGTAAGTACAATTCGCACGTCTTGACGAGTCCAATCTACATCGAAGGGTCGCTTTTCGAAGTTGTGAAGGATTATGTCTACCTAGGGCAAGTACCTACTCCAGCTCGGTAGACACAACTTTGAGAAAGAAGCCGACAGAAGGATCTAGTTTGATTGGGCAGCATTTGGAAAATTCCTCAAGTCTTCTCGTCACCTAATCCGCAGTGTTTGAAGACTAAGGACTTCAACCAGTGCTTCCTGCCCGTCATGATATTTGGTGCCGAACCGTGGACTGACGGTCGGGCTGGTCCACAAATTCAAGGGCGCTTAGCGCGCTATGGAGCTATGCTCGCTATGCTCGGAGTCTCTTTGAAGGATAAAATCAGGAATAAAATTATCCGGAAAAGAGCCGGAGTTACCGACATAGCTTGCAGAATAAGCAAACTGAAATGGCAGCGGGCTGGGCATGTTTGTCGAAGGACCGATGGCCGGTGGAGCAGACGAGTCCTGGTGTGGAGACCGCATATCGGCAAGCGTAGTGTGGGACCTCCCCCAGCTAGAAGGACGGACGACCAAAAGAAGGTGGCTGGGATGGACTGGATGCGGAAGGCGGAGGACAGGGTGTTGTGGCGCAGACTGCAACGGGCTTAGTTGATTGATTGATTGACTAGATGACCATCACTATTACCTACAGGATGATTGTCATACCTTCTACCACTAGATACTTATGACCACAATTTTGTAGCTTTTACTCTTTTGACATACATTATATGATTGTTCAAAGAGTTTTATTTAAATTCTGAGTTACCACGATAGCTATATTATTGTGACACAGTTGTTAGGCCTAAATAAAATGAGTCATAAACATTATGTAAATGACCGACCCATTTAACAGATATTCAATTTTATATTCTCGTGTCCAAAATAACGGAGTGCCTGTTCATTATGAGTAGAGCCTTTGAGAGGTGTGAGATTAGGTCCATTTTTTTCTAAAAAAAAATTCACTAAGTACCGGAATTTGTTGAGTATTGTGTCTGTTTTGTTTAGCAACTGATGTTCTCTGGTTGGATACAATTTTAGTAAAAACATGGTACTTAGATACAGGTAGATTAATCCTGGTTCTTACCCTTAGTCCAAAAGATATTACTACAGTTCGTTTTTTAAACCCAGATAATAATTTGACAGGAGTAATGTCAAACTTCTATACTAAAAAAACGCAAACACAAAAGATTTAAGTGTCAGATTAGTCTCTGGGATTAAAAAACGAACTTTAGATATAATTTTGAAGCATCTGGTTTTGTCAAAAAATATTTATTCTGAGAAACTTTGTCTTTGTACAATTACATCTGGTACGTTATTCTATGCACAACTCTGACCATCATTTTGTGTCACTATGCAGACATGCACAATTTTACCAAAGCAAATATTTCGTACAGATTACTGTACGAAGTTTTTGTTTTGTGAATATTACAGGACACTAATAAACCCGTTTCACAGCGCACAGATGACTTGAAAAGCAAACAAATCCGTCCAGATTAAAATTATATAACACTTTATCATACTTGTACCTACATTCATTCAACAACGCGCAAGGCTCCGTACAAAACGTTAGTATAAACAGTAACGTTTCAAATTCACATCTATGCAAATTTTATTTCATAAAAGCGGTGAGGAAAATTACGTAGATTGAACACTTCCGCCGAAGTTTGAGCTGAACAGTAAATCGGGAGACTGTCTGTGTAACGACCTAATGGCGCATCCACACTTACACAACGAGTGTTAAAGCCAAGGAATGATATTCGGCGGTGGTTTCTGAACGTTCGTTGATGTTCGGTGGTTCGTGGTGCGCTGCTATCGCGAGATGTGTGAGATTCTAAATTAAAAATGACAATATTTTTTTGCATGGAATCAGTATATAGTTTTTATGTTTCACATAATAATATAACTTTATCTCTGTTCCGTTTGTCTACTCATGTGGCATAACACCTCTTCTAACTTTAAATGCAGATTAGTAATTTTGTTCAGTATTCATTTTAGCACTTGTAACGACCCCAAATCGAGTGAAGGCGTTGTTGAAGTTAATTGGGTGAATGTATGAGACAGAGTAGAATCATGAGGACCTATTTTCTGGTAATTCTTGGGATACTCCTGAACGATTGGCAAAATTAAGAAGTCACTAGAGAGTTTAATGCAAAGGCTGATGTCTAATAGTAGTTAATATTGTAGTTAAAATTGCTCAAAAAAAGTGTATCCGCGCAATTTTTAATATGAAATGGTCTGATTCGTGTAGACCTATATTTAAGTCACATAACCTTTTGACTGTACCCTGCATATATATCTTTGAAGTTGCCAAGTTTCTGAGATCCAATCTTGCATTATTCGAAAGAAGGGATAATACAAATAAGAGGAAAGCTGCACATTTGGATTTCGAGATACCTGTTCCTAAGTTGCAACTCTTCCGGAAGAGTTGTATCTACATGGCTCCCCTAATTTATAATGCTCTGCCGAAGTCAATTACCCAACTACCCTTCAAAAAATTTTGTTCGGCACTACGGAAGTGGTTGTTGCAGGAATGTTTTTATTCAATTCACGAGTTTTTTGCAAAATGTCCCTGTAAATTTTTTTCATTTGATCTGGCATCAAAACACAGGCATCAGTAATTATTTAAATAATTTAAATTATGTGATAATAATTGTTAAATGTATTGTTTTATTTATTAATAATAATGTAGTAAAAATGGAAGTATGTAGTATCTAGGTATTATATAGCTAATATACTAATTGTAATAATATTTAAATTTTAGAATGAATGTAATGCAAATGCACTTAAATTGGTATTTTGTGCCTGCCTTTAATTGTAAATTGTAATTTGTTTTTTGCATACCGTTAAAACGGTGAGACATGTAGCACTATGCAATGTTATGAACACCTATGTAAACACCATGTTTCTGGCAAATAAATAATCTAATCTAATCTAATAAGACAATGCTACACGAAACGCCTTTTTCCAGGAATGGTCTTTTGAGCCAATTAGGAAACGTCTTGAATACGTACCTACCTAATTTTTTTTGCACAATTTAATACAGACATGGTCATTCGCGTAACCTTTCCAGGCATTGTAATAATCACCAATTTTTGCCTGAAATGAATTTGTTCTTTATTTTCTTACCTCAATTACAATTTACAAGAATTACCGGTTTCAGTTCACTGGAAACTTTCCGTGTCCTAATGGTAATTTGAGGTCGACGACCTGCGTTCATTATAGGTTTTTTTAATGGTTATTATTAAGTTATGAAAATTGCCTACGAGCGTGTAACGAGCTCCGATATCAAACGAGCTCGAGCTCCTGTGCTGTATATTTTCAATAGCAGCTTTATTTATTTACATGGCAGGGTTTTTCATTGATCCGAATTTTATTCACAAAGAGCTTCGAACAGTACGATGTAAAGGCTTATTAATTGTGTCTGCCTTTTTCTGTTGACAGTTGCCCTAAAAAGGAGCTGTTTCTTGCATGGAAGGCAGTTGCTTTAAATAACTTTGAAAGTAGAGAACAATGGGTAACGGAATACACAGCTTTCATTGTTATTATTTTTTTTTTTTTTTTTTACTGTAATTTGTTCTTTGAGAAATAAATATCTTTAAACCGAATTCTAAGAAAACTTACAGCTAGTACATTTGCGGATGCAGTAACCTTATGTAGAAAATGGCCAATTACAAGTTTCCACAAATGAACATAATAAGTATAAAAGGGATTGAAGATTTTTGCATACCTACTGTCCCGCCATTTTGAAAATAAAAAAAAAACAATATGGTGGACAGGTGACAAAAACAATATGCCGCGATCCTTCAAAGCCTTTATCTCCGGTTTCTCATGTCTGTCAAAATACGCATCAGTCTAAAAATAAACTGACACTGTAATTAACAAAACATCACTATTCAGATTAAACTTAAAATTATAAATAAATCATAAAACTCTCAGATCCTAAAACAGAAAGAAAAACCACTGTTCCATTGAAAAAAAAAAAAATACTATGATTTCCACACTTAATCGAATAAGCGGAGACAAAGATAAAGTTGTCGCCTGCCCGCTCAGTAAAAAGTTAAATTGCATGAACCTTCCCTCCACCGGCACTGTGGCGCTCGAGAATTTGTTTGGACGAAGCCACGACCAACTACAATCGGGAAATCAGGATTAACGTGGCGAATAGTTAGAGAAAATGTTCTCAAAGGACGTGTGAAGGATATTTACTAAGTTCAATGTGCTTTAATATCTGTGGTAAACTGTCTTTTGTTTAGTTTAATATGGCAATGATTTAAAGAGGCAGTTGTAAATAGCGTAAATGGCACGTTTAATAACTAGTTCAGCATGTCGATTCTGTAAAAATCTCACCGTGAATACTTGCGTGGAGTGAGCTGTCAGTGTCATCCTACTGATGCTAGGGATTGACCAAGCAAACATTTACAATCATGATCGATTTTAATAATATTTTTTAATGCTAATCCTATTGATATTTTTATATAATTCAAAGCTAGTATTTAAGTGGTCAAAACATTAATATTTTGTGGGGTTTTACTTACAATAAAATTGCAAAACAGAAGCGCAGTCAGAATCTCAACCTTGTTTTTTTTTTCTTTTTTCCCTAGACTAGTAAGTCCTTATATAGCCAGACAGCGCCAGCGCCTAACGCGCTTGCGCGGCGTGAAATATGGCTCATTCCGAATTAAGTCATCATCGCACACAGCGCTCACATAAATAATTTGCGAAAACGTATTCTCTATGACACAATGACCGAAACCGGTTTGAACTGTCAAAATACCACGCTTGACAACCGTACGGCGTGGTAAGATTATGCGGGGAATAATAGATAAATACCATACAGCAGAATAATTGGGGTCAAGGTGTAAGCACGCTGTAGTCGATTACAGTGCAATTCGGAATGTACCATATATCACTCCACTCGAATCTCGTAACCATGGCAACACCACCTCGGCGTCAACAACACCTCCACCAGCCGCGTTTTGATTGACGAATACCTCGTCTTTTTCTACTTTAGAGTTACACATTTTGAAAATCGCTCAACGAAAACTTTGCTTAATCTGCCCCTTGGCAGACCCTAAGGCAGGGTCGCCATGGTGTATTATATTAATTATTAATATTATTACCATAATTTCCTAATGTTCTTATACATGACGCCTTACAAGTTAAATATGTAAAAACAAATCTCTAATGTGATGAGTGACTAACGCGCAAGCGCGGCGTGATCTTATCACTTCACCTTCACTCCACCCGATTCACGACATTAAATGTCGTGAATCGGGTGAAGGGAAGGTGAAGTGATCACGCAATCTGCAATGTGATAACGACAGTGATTAACGCGCAAGCGCGGCGTGATCTTATCACTTCACCTTCACTTCACCCGATTTACGACAATTAGTGTCGTGAATCGGGTGAAGTGATCACGCCACACAAACTACGTGGGATTACATTCTATGGTCCGTCAACTAGGCATCCGTTAGCACTCGATGACTTGACACACTCGGTTATCTCTTCTAATTCAATAGTTTTGGGTTAATAACAACGCTGAACATCGTCGCAGTCTTTACTAGACTCGATCTACAATTGCTCATTGACGCACATTCGTGTAATTTACATGCGGGGCCGCAGTCTGTGCGACATGCACTAAGTAAAACCCCACAAAATATTAATGTTTTGACCACTAAAATACTAGCTTTGAATTATATAAAAATATCAATAGGATTAGGCTAAAAAAATATTATTAAAATCTCTTTTATGATTGTAAATGTATGCTTGGTCAATCCCTAGTATCTGGTAAGATGACACTGACAGTTCACTCCACGCTCACTTCACCTAAGTTTTCACGGTGAGATGGTTACAGAATCGCACTGCAGCAGTTAAAACTAAGCAGTAAAGTAAACAAAAATGAGTAATAAAAAATAATGAAATGGATCAGTGAATATATAATATTGAGCAGGAAAATAATTAAATAGGCGGTAAAAATTATTGAACGAGCGGTTACGTGTGGGCAGTAAAAAATCGGAATTTGTCGGTAAGAAGTCTCATTCTAAGCAATTTTATAAACAATGAGGTGGTAAAAATTTGTTGCCGTTTAATATTACCTAACAAATGTATGAACACACAAGGAGTAACGACGTTTATAAATGACATTCTCGATCATTTATCTTTATAAATGATGTGGTGTACCTGTGTGTTTGGATATGCTGCCACACATGTTTTCCTTAATCGACTTCTTATACAAATATCACTTATTTCACCGTTAACGTCAACGAATTGTATGGCGACAGCCAAATTACCGGTTGAAACCCCCACACCGTGCGATTCGAGTTCACGACTCGCGTCCTTGTGCGGTTCAATTACAGTAATTTAAACAGTGAAAACAATTAGCTAGGACCACAGGGAAATTGTTAGATGTCAACAGAATGACACTGCAATGTTCGTGTTTGTGACGGTGACGAGCGGCCAGTAAGGGATGGATGGTTCAAGTTGAGCGGTGTTAATTGAGCACAGCGACGATAAATAGGCAGCATCGTTAAAAAAGTGTTTGTGAAATTCTGTTTTTCACGCCTACCTAAAAAATAGATGTTTTGAAAGGTTTTTCTACGTAATTGAAAGATTGCCGCTAGGATAAAGCATCACTGTACGGTTAAACTTTCCTTTTCCACAAGTGTTCACTAAAAATCACTTTATATCGAGTTCTTATCGTAACACCCTATCCAATATAAATTCACCATTACAGTGAGCTACTAGCTCCTATCAGAGAAAGTTAGGGCTCTATCAGTTGTCTAAACTTTCCTCGGTCTGCTATTCTATTCTATATAAAGTATGTAAAATCTCACTTCTCAGGGAACGACCAGGGCAAATGAAACGTGGAGAGTGTCAGTCTAGTATGAGATTTTATGAGGATGTAAAGTTCTTGCATTATTGGTTGGAACAGCCTGACATACCTAGCATGTTTTTAAAACTGTTTCCTAAAACTGGAGCATGGCCGGAAGGCCTCAATTATTTACCTCCGCTGCTAGACATCGGATCGCTTCACTGTTGGTATTAGATATTTGTAGGTCCTCTATATTGTTTAGTTTTTAATTTGCTTCATTAGTTCGGCGTGATCGAAAATGTTTTGTGTACTGAACATACTGTCAATTTCCTACTTTAAAGTCCTGTATGTCGAAGGTGAGATAGTTTTGGGGAACGTGGATAATGTTTGAAATAAGTAAATGTCACGAACGATACGTGCATAATAAGTACAATGAGCGTGAATGATTTGATGTTACAGAGAAAATGTTTTCGAAACACGTGATATTATAACAAATTATAATGGCGCAAGGCGCGTAAAGAATGCACTTCAGTTAAAGTTGATGTGCAACGCTACACTACATTGCAGCAATATTAAAATAAAAGGAATGTATGGTTAGACACGACAATTTGGGAGCATCCCTTTGTGTCGGAACGAAAAAAAACCGTATGGAATTTGCCGCAGCTGTCGGTATCGGCAGGCACAACCCGATGTAGGTTTAAAATTTAAGCAAAATTCCCGCATACATGAAACTGAACGGCTAGACACAATTCCACTGACGTTATCGTATTTTGCAGTAACACCCTCCCCCCACCACCCACTCCCTGTGGCAAAGAGAATGCTTGTTTTATTCTCATGGTCTATACGTGATTGGCGGACATCGAATTTTTATTGTGAGCTAGGTATTCCAACATGACATACTCAAAGTATAGGAATTTATGAAATGCTTGTGTGTGAAATGGATAGTGGCGTGTATCGAGCAGGATATTTGATCGTTTTGTGAATTTATTCAACTGTAACGTCGGCTCCTCTTTTATCCATTTTTATGCTTTTAGCTGTTTATGTTCGTTTCTTAGCACGAATTTGGATACCACTTCAGCTCCGACTCGGCTCCGAAAAATGACGGAATTGATCACACGTAGGTAATAAATACCTATCTACAGTATCCATTTTTTGAGACTTTTATTTACAGTTTGAATTGCGTTTCATATTCATCAGCGTATGTTTTGTGGAATCGGCAAGTAAATTTGACAGTTTCTATTTTCCGTTAGCAGAGATTAGAAAACGTATGAGCACGTACCTACATATATTTACGCAAAATTGAAATCTAAAAATAAAAGTTTAATCCTGTACCGATGGTCGTTGCTATTCGGATCGCAAATTTGAATTTGATATTTATCATGTTAAAATTCTAATATTTGTAACGAGTTACCCACGCACTGAATTCCCATTTTTTGATAGCTATATTCACACGAGCGCGCGCAAAATATTACTTTCGTGTAGCATTTGTTTAATTCAGAATCGGAAATCTATATTTGAATTGTAAACGTGTACAAATATCTATTTAATTGGGTTCATCAAACTAGGATTACAACATTTCAGGTCCCATAGTTAAATTTTAAATAAAATGATTATGATACATTCCACGATATTTGTGGCCTGTGGGGTAGATAGATAATCTATTTATCAAGTAACACTTGAAAAAAGTAACAAAACTTTTTTAAACACAGAGCCACTTGAAACGATCCGAGAGTGCCGGATGATAACGTTAAGTGGAGGCAAACTAAAAAGAAATAAATGTACGAGCAAAGCGTAACGAAGCTTAGTTAACCGAAGTGGCACCTCGATTCTCACGCGGTGCTTACGCTACATCACAATAAATACACATTACACCATGCTCGGGTTACGTAACCACGTAACAGTGAAATATTCAAGTCGTGAATTCCTCTGAAATATGAGTATATTGTTCTATTCGGCCTACGATATTTGTATTGAGACTGTGTCGATTTGAATTCAAGTCTCGCGGCGCCCGTTCTCTGTCTAAATAACAATGTCAGTATCTTCTTCGCGTCTTAGATACATCTAATTTCTCAAGATATTTGACTTTAGCCAAACACAGAAGAACCGAAGGAATAAAGATATCTTCTTCTAATAATGTGCTTCGAAATTCAAATATGGTTTTCATTATTATTGTCTACATCAAAAAACAAATTGGTTTAATTACGTTTCACCGACGATAATAATTACTCGCCCTACTACAATCGTGAACAATTACAAGTTTAATTTTATTCATCGACGTTATCCACCAAGCTTAACAGCGCAATAAATTAACAGAACAAAACCCAGGTGTCTGTACGTTTGAAGTTTAGAGCTCGAGGTGGGACGAGCGAGGGTTATCAATTAAATTGCGCACGTCGGCAGCTGCACCACAGCGCCGTGATGGATGCCCTCTGCGTCCTCAACAATATCCATTCCTCTCGTTTATTACCTTATTTGTACTGACATGCAGTGTACTGCCATTTCTCTAATACAAATGGGTGGCCATTTTCCAAGTGGACGTTGTTTGTAATGTTTTACAAAGTTCATTCAACCCCCCTTCTCGTTACGTTCATCCTATTAGCGAAATGGTTTAAGTTAAAGGATGATTTCCACCAGACGGCTCGCATCGCATCGGATCGGAAAGGATACGAACGGATGCGGCGACAGCCGATCGCGTCCGGCAGCATGTCGACGCATACGATCGGCTCCGTACTTTCGCCTGCGAACGTACCTATCCGTGTCTGTGCCTATAGTCAAATAGTTTCATTCCTACCGTGTTGACGTGTTTTAATTTTTGAAAATAGTTGACGTTTACGTAGTGTTTTGGGCTATTTATTGTATCAGAAGAAGAAAATAATCTTAAAACACAGAAGAGGAAAAGACAGATTTGGACGACAGCCGAAAGGATTCGATCGGATACGACGACAGGCGAACGGAACCGATCGACGACCGTCGCAGTATACTTTCGGCTACGACCGCGTGTCGCGGAAGACGCCCGCGGCCAAGCTGCTGTGCGCGGCTTGGTAATTAGACTTTCAATACTGTGTACAGTTCGTGCCACGTAAGAAGAGACTTGACCCCGCCTCCCCGCCTCTTTCCGCCGCCCCGATGACGCCCGGTCCCCGTCGCGCACCGGGCGTCATCGGGGCGGCGGAAAGAGGCGGGGGTGGCGGGGTCAAGTCTCTTCTTACGTGGCTCGAACTGTACGATTTAATATCGTTTAAAGATTGTAAAATCCGTTCCGATGAGATGCGAGCCGTTTGGTGGAAATCATCCTTAACTCGATTGTCTTTAAACTCTGACGATAACTAAGTTATTAAATACGTAGCCACAGTGTGATTATCTTACTTTTCGTTATTGCGTTTGAAAATGATACCTATCCAAGAATCGTTTGTGATGCCAATTGCCGGGAGGATTCCCAATGTAACCTCAAACAGTAGATATATGTATACAGAGGCAGGCAGAGGCGGCGTAAAGCGTGGGCGACGTGGGCCATCGCCTACGGCCTCGCTCCCCTAGGGGCCTCGCACTGACTCGCACCTCGAAGGCAGGACGAGCACATGCCTCTACGTACTTCCACATGCCTCTACGTACTTCCACATGCCTCTACGTACTTCCACATGCCTCACCACGAATATGAAAGTCCACACATTGTGAATCATGTGATGAGCGCCGCCGTACGCTGCGCATGCCTCGCAATGTCTGTATCCGCCTTAACTCATACTAAATTATTTTTCACTTCACATGGTGTAAAAGTTCGTCTTTATGTTGTGCGTAAGCGACATAAAGTCGCTTTTTATGCTCAAGTGCATAATTTTTTTTTTTCTAAGACTATGAAAATCGGGCCCAAGCCACAAGCACAATTTCAATTTCTATCGTTAATTGAATAAAACCAAATAAAATAGTTGTCATTTATTATTTAAAAACGCAGATAAACGTTTAAATGACTTGGCAAATGATGTACCCAAGTCGAATGACATGTTGAAAATAAAAAGTTTCGTGGCGGTTCTTCAATTTTGCAACATTTTTAAACAGTGAAAATACTTTTATACACTTTATGCCTGTTTACGCCATTTTGCCCCTCAATTGGATATCAACTTCTCGGGGTAAAATGGCTTCTTTTATGCACTAGTTGTTCAATCTAATATTTAACACTCTTTTATTATCTTCACTAACAATGTAAAAAAATCTTAGAAGTCAATTTTACTTGTAATGGTCGTATCGAAATTAAACTTTGTATGCATTATGTAGTTTGGGATACAAAACTATAATTTGGTATCTTGGAGCTGATCTGATGATAGACCCAGGAAGTGGATAGTGGAATTCTTCAGTGGTTACTAGTAAACTCCTCGAGTTTGGGGTCATATGATCCATTTTGATGAGTCCAACATATTGCATTGTTGTTGAGGGTCTGATGATGAAGCCAGGAGGTGGATAGTAGAACTCTTCAGTGGCTACTAATAAACTCTTCGAGCTTGGGTTCATATGATCCATTTTGATGGGTCCAACATATTGTACTTGTTGTCGAGGGTCTGATGATGGAGCCAGGAGGTGGATAGTAGAACTCTTCAGTGGCTACTAGTAAACTCTTCGAGTTTGGGGTCATATGATTCGTTTTGACGAGTTCAATATATTGCACTTGGTGTTGAGCTTTAAACACCTTAAATGTGACCTACCTTTAATTTACGAGTATGTACATAACATGTACGGACGCCAGCACATCAACCTACCACAATCTGTCGATTTCTTTAATAGATTTTCAACTTTATCGCTAAAGCATAAGGTTCAAAGTTGATTGGGAAAATCTGTCAGATTGTGGTAGGTTGATGTGCTGGCGTCTGTACATACTCGTAAAAAAGACTATATTATAGTCTTTTTGTAGGTAGCTTTTTGATTGTCCATAATAAATAAACAAATATTAGTTTAAATTGTTTTTCAAATCCATCTTTTTGCATTACCAGAGGGCCTCGCAAAATGTATGTTGCCCACATGAAATTTAGGTCTTGCTCCGCCACTGGAGGCAGGTTATGTATACAGGAAGTAATTGATGGTAACTGAAATCGGTAGTAATTTGTGGAACTGTTTGAACGTCACTGAAATAGATGGCTTTACCTCTCCCGGCGCGAATTGTGTCCCCATACGTGATGTCATGCCCGAAGCTATCGAGGCATGTTGTTGTACCTATATTTGAATGTGGAGTGAAACTCGACACAAATTTTCAGCGGCGGACGGACAAACCACTCACAACTGAATGGCAGCACTCCACCTTCTATTTATTTTTTACGCAAATCGGGAAGCTTTCGGCTTTTATGTAGCCTGTGTACTTAGCCAATTAGAATGCTTGTAGCTCTGTTATTATTCGAGTCATTTATTTATCTCTTAATAGGGTCCTAATACACAAAATACTTGGCATTTTTACAAGCTTTTATTAAGGGGCTTACATGACCTAAAACGCGGTCACTGTCAGACTGCATAGAAAAAAAAAATAAGCGCGATGACACTACGCTGGTAATTTATTGCAAAATATGAAGCAATTATTTAATTACAAATATCTTTTGTTTGGACTAAAAAACTAAAACACTAGTATTTTAGTATGTTGCTTGTAGAATAATCTGACAAAAAAAATACAGAATGATTGTATGTACGAGTATATTAGCATGGTTTTTATTGTAAAAAGAAAATTTTTAGAGGTATCTTCATGATTTATTTCTATCGTACCAAATTAGTAGGATTATGTTATCAACACACTATCTACCTAGCATATATCCTGAAGAATATCATATATTTTTTCTGATTTTGTTTACTGCAGTCGGTCATATACTTTTATTGTTTCTAAAACTTGCATTTTTATGTTTAGGTCCTGTAAGCCCCTTAAACTTGTTTACTACTAGATTTAAAATTCAGTGATTTGTTTGTAAATAATGGGATTATCTTACAGCAAGGCAATAACACCAAAATCAATCTATCAATCTGCCTAGACTTTTCCCAACTATGTTGAGATCGGCTTCCAGTCTAACCGGATGCAGCTGAATAGACTGGTTGTCTGACTTTCGGGCTTCTGACGACCCGTAACGACTGTCAAAAATCCAAGAATGACAGCCGGGACCAACGGTTTAACGTTGCTTTCCGAGGCACGAAGGGGTTTTGGTATGTAACGTTGGTCACCCATCCACGGACCGACCGTGGGCAGCGTAGCTTAACCTGATCGATTGACCCGTGCGGCTGTTATTACTTAGCCACGAGCCCCTCCAAGGCAGTAATACCATTTCAATTAATTCGGCAGATAGGCAAGCCCTACAATATAGGTACCTACTGCATACCATACTTAGATTATTACAATTTAATAATCCACATAAATGACGAATATAACCCTTTATATCAATAGACTCTGTATTATTACTACTGTACTATACAATATTATTAATAAATTTACGGCAACAATATGCTTGCCGTAAAATATTTAACTGCCCAATAAAAATGACGATAAAAATCAATGCGTGTATTATGTAAGTCGTTTGCGTATAAAGGTAATGTGCAGACATACTCGTAATTTGGTATAATTTCGTGTAATAGTTAGCTATTTCACTAGACACGTCTACATCCCTAGAGAGTTACGGAACTGCGAACGATGTAGCTTTATCTGTAGACCGATTGCGTTTTTATATTGTATTTAAAATTGTTATTAAGTTTGTTGGAAACTTCCTGTGTATTTCCAATACCTATAATAATTGCTTATTAAACAAACTTTCCAAGGATTATTGAGACATTAATTGTTTGTTAATTGTAGCAGGATTTTTGATTAAACGAGTACTGGTTTTAGATCGAGTGATTAATGTTAATACCTACCATAAATACATCAATGTATTTTACATTTATAATTAATTGGATAGATTAATTAGCACTATCTATAATATGTAATATATCTATCACTATATTATAATAAAACAGTAAAGAAGAATTTTTGTCCGTGTGTCTGGATGTACCTATTTGTGTTTGGATAAAAGGCACACAGATAGTTTATAACCTGGGGGCCTAAAAAGGCCACTTTGGCAGAATCATAACAGCATTACATTATGAATCATAATATAGCGAAGACAGTTCGTGTTTTTCTTTTTTTCGCTGCACTACGTAAGTATTATCAAAGAGATTGGGATTAGATTTGCATTGGATTGATTGGTATTTTAGCACAGACAAAAAAAAAAAGTATAAAATCCTTCACCAATGGGATTTGATACGATTAACTTAAAATTTAACTGTCCATTATGATTCATAATGTTATATGAAGATTTAAAACCTATGAAAATGATGAACCACGAATCACGATGAACCTATGTATTTTCTGGTGTACAATAAAGTATATATAAATAAATAATAAAACACCAGGCTACGTCGTACTAATAATACTATTACTTGCTACGAGCCACGGTAATACGATTATTATGAGCTCCTGTATAAATATATAGAACATTATGATATAGATAACTTAGATATTGTTATGCCTAAGCGGATTAAACGGTAATGATGTGTTTGGCAAAATGGCCTTATTTTTATGAAAATGCCTTTTATCTTCCTCTTGGAGATCTCTTCTGGACTTAATCCGACCATTTTTGTTTTGATACCTCTTTTTAATAACTTTTTATTAGTTGTTAGCGTCAATCAAATCAACTCAGCCTATTGCAGTTCACTGTTGGGCATAGGTCTCTCCCAGGCTGCGCCACAACACCCTGTCTTCTGCATTTGTATCCAGTCTGTCCCAGCCACCTTCTAAGGTCGTTGGTCCATCTATCTTAGGGGCGTCCCATACTACGCTTGCCGATACGCGGTAGTTAGCGTATGATCGTTATTTTACCTCATGTTAAAATCCATGTCGTGTGTGTTCATTTATAGAAATGTCAACGCCCATTACATGAAAGTTTAAACACAAGATTACTATAGGCAGTAACTATAATCTTGTCTATTACTCGGCTACTAAATTTTGATATACATACCAAGTCACCATGATAAATGATCCGACGTATTTTCGATTCATCTTTATACGACGTTTTTCGAGGGGCCAGTGGCTAAATAATAACAGCCGCACAGGTCGATCGATCAGGTTAAGCTACGCCTGCCGTGCTTGGTCTGTGGATGGGTGATCATCTTTACATACCGAGACCCCTCCGTACCTCGGAAAGCACGTTAAGCCGTTGGTCCCGGCTGTCATTCGTGGATCTTTGACAGTCGTCACGGGTAGTCAGAAGCCCGAAAGTCTGACAACCAGTGGCGGACTAACAGGGGGGCGGAAGGGGCGGCCCGCCCAGGGCCTCCGGTCTTGGGGGGCCCCCAAATGCTTCCGCGTTCCCCTGATAAAATCCTAAACAAGACTTTAAAAATGTGCTTAGTACAACATAATTTCCTACCTACCTACATAATTTCATCAAGATCAAAACACTACAGCCATCTAGACTTTTTACGTGGTACTAATATTCTTTTCACTTCAGTAGCTCAAACATGTAGGTTTTGCTGCGTGAAATCAGTGAGCAAAATGCGATTTTGCTCACTGAGTGAGACAAAGTAACTTTTTAATTTATTTTTCAGAAAGCCGCGAATATATTATTCAGCCTTGGGTTAATCATACAATTCGAAACATTAACACTCTATCTCTTTCTCACCATTAGAAAGAGAGAGAGACAAAGACGAGCCCTTTCGAAGTTCGGATTTTGAATTCGACCTCAAAGACAAACACGTTCGGAATTTCGTACTAACTAAAGAAATTTTGCAAAAAGAAAATTATGTCTTTTAATGTAATTTATTGAATTTTTAACTTATTGTTGTATTTAAACGAAAATAAGTATTTACTGCAAATAAAACTGATATTTAACTTGTAAATATTTATTTCTAGTTTCAATAAATGTTAGGTACGTAATAATATATTTTGAACAATAAAATATCATGGGTGCTATTTCCGAACACGCCTTAATTTAAATAAAAGAGCGGGAATAAAATTTCGTGACTGGCGTACAGGGTTGAATAAGTTAAAAAAAATTAAAATAATCGTAAAATATGAGTGAATCTAGCGACGAGAACAGTATTTCAACACCGGAAGAGATAAAATAACAAGTTATTAATGCAGAATTAAGTTTCCTACCTGAGAAGTCTCGCGAGAAATATCTGAAAGCATACGTCTTCAATGTGTGGGGAATTATTATTTTTTAGTAGTGATTGCAAAGATATGTCACTGCTTTGCGAAACTGCCAACTCTGACCAATTTATACATGAGTCGATTGTTTCGATCCGCGATAAGACGTCAGCTGGTACATTGTCTGTACCTTTAACATGGCGAATATCGGTTGTGAATTGACTAATGAAGTCCAAATAACGAAACTGTCTAGGCGTATTTTGCTGATCTTTCTTTCTAAAAGCATATGTAATTGGTTTATGGTCAGTAAAAATAACAAAATTACGCGCTTCAACATGATGTCTGAAATGTTTTACTGCAGCATAAATAGCGAGGAGTTCGCGATCATACGCTGAGTACTTTTGTTCAGCAGGTGATAATTTTTTGCCATTCACCATGTGTAAAGGTGATGCCCAGGGGCTTTAACAGTGTCATTGCGCAAGAAGACATGACTGGCTGTATACACTTATGAGCCTTCGCGCCGAAGTTGAAATGATACCAACACAAGCCCTGACCATTGCGGCTCTGCTGCGACGGTGATGCTTCACGTCGCATCTTCGTTTACGACTGTAAATGAATGGAGACTTACAAAGGGCGTAAGCAGTTTTTCGGAGGTGTTGATATCTTATTTTTTAGATTTTATAGAATTGGTTTGGTGTGTGCTACAATGTTAATTATTTTGATTCACAATAAATAGTTATTTCAATCTATTCCTGATTATTATTTATCTCCTAAAGTGTTCTCGCTGCTGAAGTGAAAAGTTATGTGTGTTACTCGAGAGCAAAGTTTTTTTGCATCTCGTGCCTTTGAATCCCTCGCCACACTCAGGATTCAACTTTAGAATCACTCGCTACGCTCGTGATTCAATCGTTGAATCCTTCGCTTGCTCGGGATTCAAAATCAGCACTCGCAGCAAAAAACTACTTTGCTCTCTTGTTGCACAAATAACTATTTAACTTTGCTGAACGCGTCCAATATGCTGGGAGAATTCCCGTCTTTTCAGCGGGTACTTCCCCGGGAATCCCTGAATGAATGAAGTGCAAATAATTCACTCTTGTACGCCTACATTTACTTTCACTACATTCTATGTACGTCGAAAAATAAACATAGGCCTCATTTAACAAATATTGAATTTCATTACGTTGATATTTAATAGTTTATTAGTGCACGTACTGATATTTTCGCGAACAGATAAGCCTTTTTTTAAATTGTAAAATAATAAACGCGATCTTATCTGTTCAAAGTAATTTCATTAAAAAGTGTAATAGTGTTTTTGATTTTTGTTGCGGTATAAAAGTAAATGAGTTCAGAGTTGAGTTAGTGCATTTTCGAGTACATATTTGAAAAAAGTAAGTAATTCTTCGTATAATTTAGCCTAGCAATTATAATCCGTAGTTTCTAGTCAATATGCACCTACGAGTACATTGGTTCTTATTTTATTTGTAGTACACGTTTATTAGGGATATAGGTACCTATGAACTTGTTCTCCTCGTGAGACTCAACATGGCAAAGTCTCTGTACATTTGTAATATCTATATCATCAAATCAATAATGAGGCTTAGTTTAGCTATCTTTTATAAAAGTTTCTTATTTATCTCATTATTGTTATTGAAAAGGATTCAACCATCTGGCTCTCAGAAAAGGAAGCTAAAAAACAAAGACTGAAGAGGCAAAATCGCT
This sequence comes from Luperina testacea, assembly GCA_927399505.1. Lineage (NCBI taxonomy): Eukaryota > Metazoa > Arthropoda > Insecta > Lepidoptera > Noctuidae > Luperina > Luperina testacea. Next base: position 14,186,397 of record OV656758.1, read on the forward strand.
TGCTGGATCTTTATCCAATTACTTTTCGAATTCTGAAGAGAAGAAAAGTGGCGTCACCGACGAAATTAACGAAATAAACATAAACACTTATTTATACATACAAATGTGAACTAAATAAAAAGCTTGTGAAATTAATTTTTTTTTAAAGCTGGCGGGCCCCATTCAGCTTTGCCGCCCCGGGCCTCTGACGGGCTTAGTCCGCCACTGCTGACAACCAGTCTTACCAAGGGGTATCGTATTACCCAGTAACTGGGTTGTGGAGGTCAGATAGGCAGTCACTCCATGTAAAATACTGGCATTCAGCTGCATCCGGTTAGACTGGAAGCCGACCCCAACATAGTTGCGAAAATGCTAGGCAGATGATGATGAAACAATAATCAATTTCAATAATAATAATAGAGACTAAGGGCATGCAGAATCAACATTACCTACAACACAAGTACACACCGACCTCGTGTTTGCCGAGATAGGTACACAAAGCATTGGCTATCTAATGTTGCCATAATACTGGTCCTTTGCAAATAGCCGAGTAAGGTGTTAGGTGGGAAATAGCTAGGCAGATGATGACTGTACTTACGTTTTTTCCCATCCCTTATACCTACGTACGTCGCTTTTTTGAGTGGGGTTGAAAAACTATTGCACTGACTAGAACTTTTACATTAGTATGTTGGTCTCGTGGTCGCAAGCGTGTCTACTGAGCGTGGGGTGCGGGATTTGATTCCCAGGCTAGGCAAAGTATTATTTGGTTTTTCTATTACAAATTTCTCAGCGACAGCCCAGCGTTTGGAAGTTGGTGGTGTGATACCCCCGTGGCTCAGAAAGCAAGTTAAGCCGTTGGTCTTGCGCCTAATCTCTCACCGGTCATGTCGGAATGGCGTCCAAACGGACTTTGAGACTGTGTATGCGCACACACTGGTGCACTATAATATCTTTTTTTTTTCCGGCGTAAATGGCTAGTCTCCGTTGAGATTGGCTGCCATGCCCGAAATTCGATGTGGAAGTCTATTATTATTATTCATCGTTTACTCTACTAAAGTATTTTTTCTAGAATATTTTCTAGTTACAAACCTTACTACCCACGGGAGTAAACTGTACACAAAACGCACAACAAACGGTTTTTAAGGCTATATTGGATTACCACAGTTTCGGCTCCCAATTAGCAAATAGGCCGACTAATCCGCGCAGCACAGTCCAAACTGCACACGAATGTACATTTTAAATATTTAATTTTTTTATTTAATACTGGCGTCCTTCGCGCGATTTTTACGACTGACAAAAACATCGAGATTTTTTTATTAGGTATTTGTAAGATTAATATTATTGTTTTATACACCTACCTATTGCAAAGGTTAACTGGCAATTTCGGAAACCATTTGAACAAGCTTTATTTAGCTTCTCTTGTTAACACGTTAAGGTCGATTTTCGTAAGACAATTTTAACGGCTATTTCTTGCCTTATCAAGTAGAATTTTAAATATGTAATCATCTCGTTTCGATGAGAATATAAATATTGCTAGAAGATAGAATCGTCTCTGTACGAGAGAACTCTTTACTAGTATCTTCTTGGGTTAGGAAAACGGCTTAAGTGAAGACATACCTAGGCATTTTTCAAAAGCTTGTTTAAAAATTACCTTTAATTATTCACATCAATCTTTCTTGAGACTGGACCCTGCCCATTTCAGTAACTTAGAATAACTTCCAACAATCGTGACATTACTACAATTCTACAAGAAAGAAAGAAGAAAGAAAATACGTTCGTTTGCGGCAAACATGACACATAAAAAAAATTAAACAAACAAAAAAAAAACAAAGTAGCAATTTGGGAGAAAATATGCGTACCATCTGCGCAAAACGGCCATCGCTCAGCATAATGCTATGACCCTATACGAGACAGAGCCCCAGCGCTGGTTTTTAGCGACAGCCGGCGTTGACGTGATGACGTCAGCCAGTGCAGCATACGATTACATATAAATAAAAACAACAATCAAAATAAGAAATAAATAAACAAGGCTACAGTGGAACTGGGGCCCGTTCACTACACTTAGAGTTAGTTAACTACAGTTAACGAGTCCGATGTCGTTACGATAGCCGCGATAGCCGTCAGTGCCGGCTATAACTGCGATCAACTTAACATTGTACTTCGTAATGCGAAGAATCGCGCAGATTTTTTTTTAATTATATGTGGTTTCGGCCTTGCCTGAAAGCATAAAACTTTAATTGCATTAAATTGCAGTAAGTTGGAAATAATTTGTTGATTAAGATAGGAACCTTGCCTATAAACTGCAATTTAAAAAAAGCAACATTTGCATTTGCATTTAAAGATAATTAACAACGGTTTTTCATAGAATCCTGCAACTAACGGAGTTATTATATATCTACCTACATTTAGGTACCTGAGTCAAGTTACCTTAGAACAATATAAGTAAGGTAATAAAGTTAGAATTGTTGGTTTTAATATGTGAGTACCACTCTAGTCTACCCACACCACGAAGGACTCGGCATCGAAGAACACGCATACCGTCTGCCCCTATGAAATTCGACAGGGTTTTACTCAAAAGCTCGGAAATCTGAACGGTGTCTTACCTCGAAATATCGGTTATACCCAGTAATTGGGTAGCGGAGGTTGAATGGCAGTCGCTCCGTATAAAATATTGATATTCAACCCCATCTGGTAGGTCTCGAAGCTGACCTCAACCTAGTTCGGAAAAGGCACAAAGTACGGCTAGGTGGATTATTTACCTAGGTACTGCAGATCTCTGCAGTAGGTAAATAATAATAAGGTAGTAGAAACCGCAAATCTATACATATTAAATGTCGCTGCTCGTGTCTGCTTGTGTGACCTCGTTGTTCTTTGAAACTACAAAACGGACTCTTTTGCGGTTTCACCATCATTCAGATAATTTATTGCAGAAGGTTTATTTGAAAATATAATTTTAATGTTTTATATAATAACATAAATCATTAAAATTAAACTTACAAATTATGAAGAAATTTTGATGTTTTTGTCAGTCGTAAAAACCGCGCGAAGGACGCAAAAGTTAAATAAAAAATTTAAATATTTAAAATGTACATTCGTGTGCAGTTTGGATTGTGCTGCGCGGATTAGTCGGCCTGTTTGCTAATTGGGAGCCGAAACTGTGGTAATCCAATATAGCCTTTAAAACCGTTGTTGTACGTTTTGTGTACAGTTTAACTACGATTAAACAAGTTATTTTTTAGGTATTTTATTACGCGAAAAAGGTTATTTGACGCATTTGGTTTAAAAATTGGCTCCGTTAACATTTTTGGCTAAAATAAAGATGTTGTTTAAAGTGTTGTCCAATAAACGAATTTAAACGAGCATTTTATTTCATATCTACTTTTCTTAACGTTACCAAAGCTTGTCAGGAACGTTTTCTTAAGATATTTAGTTTGACCTTTGTATGTATTCTTTCAAAACGACAAGACTGATAGTAGGCGTTCTTATACGATACGAAAAAAAAGCTTGTTGAAATTGGATCTCAACCTTATGAGTACATTGTGTTTCGCCCACCATGGTCTGGTTCTTATGTATAAAAAGCATTGTTTTACTTACTTCCTTTAAAAGCCTTTGAAAGTAATTTTCTTCCTTCTTGTAAAAGTATCAGAAAGGAGAACTCTCATCTTTTATGCTAAGTTATAAACACTGCTTCGATATTAGCGAGTAGGTGGGAATGCAAACGTTCTAACAGAATACTATTAGTAATAATATCTAATAACCAGGCTTACCAAGGGGTATCATATTGCCCAGTAACTGGGTTATGGAGGTCAGACAGGCAGTAGTGGTGTTCAGCTGCATCCGGTGAGACTGGAAGCTGACCCCAACATAGGTTGGGAAAAAGCTAGGCAGATTGATTGGTCTCACATGACAAACCAATCAAACCGATACCTACCGACCGTGATAAATTAAGGTTCAATTGAAAAGGAAACAACCAAATATGGACAGTTATAGAGTTGTTACTTCAGAAATAAATATTCATTTCAAAACTTTGTGCCAGCGCAAAATGTGCGTGTCTTGTCGCTGCAACAAAACACAGAGCTGAAGTTTTTACCTGCGACTAGACGCAAAGCTGTCGTTTGTATCTGCGACTAGACGCAAAGCTGTCGTTTGTATCTACGACTAGACGCAAAGCTGTCGTTCGTATCTGCGACTAGACGCAAAGCTTTCGTTTGTATCTGCGACTAGACGCAAAACTGTCGTTTGTATCTGCGACTAGACGCAAAGCTGTCGTTTGTATCTGCGACTAGACGCAAAGCTATCATATGCATCTACATCTCGTCGCTGCGGCTAGACGCAAAGCTGTCGTTTGTATCTGCGACTAGACGCAAAGCTGTCGTTTGTATCTGCGACTAGACGCAAAGCTGTCGTTTGTATCTGCAACTAGACGCATAGCTGACGTTTATATCTGCGACTAGACGCAAAGCTATCATATGCATATACATCTCGTCGCTGCGACTAGACGCAAAGCTGTCGTTTGTATCTGCAACTAGACGCATAGCTGTCGTTTATATCTGCGACTAGACGCAAAGCTATCATATGCATATACATCTCGTCGCTGCGACTAGACGCAAAGCTGTCGTTTATATCTGCGCCTAGACGCAAAGCTGTCGTTTGTATCTGCGACTAGACGCAAAGCTGTCGTTTGTATCTGCGACTAGACGCAAAGCTGTCGTTTGTATCTGCAACTAGACGCATAGCTGACGTTTATATCTGCGACTAGACGCAAAGCTATCATATGCATATACATCTCGTCGCTGCGACTAGACGCAAAGCTGTCGTTTGTATCTGCAACTAGACGCAAAGCTATTGTGTGCATCTGCCACTAGTCGTCGGGTTTGATCACCGAGCTATCGCGGCCGTTTGTCGTATAGTGTGCGCTTTGTCTTATAATCCCTTTATGCTGCGACTAGACGCAAAGCAATTGTGTGCATCTGCCACTAGTCGTCGGGTTTGGTCACCGAGCTATCGCGGCCGTTTGTCGTATAGTGTGCGCTTTGTATTATAATCCCTTTATGTTTACATAGGTATTAGGTAAGTACATCAACCGTAAGTCGTACTTGAACATGTGTAAGGAGTATCTAAGTGTTAGGTGGTCTTAAAGCCGGCAATCCGGGATAATACTTAATGTGAATTGTCCTCACGTTAATCTAGTGGGTTACTTAACACCCGAGAGGTTCTTCAGTTAGCTCGTTGTTTGAGGGTGTATAAAAATGCATTTAATATTGAGTTTTATTGTTTAGTACACGGTTTATAGCTTCTAATGCCAGTACCTACAGTCTAACCGTCGAGATAATGCGTCCTTGACACCGTTCAGAGCGACAATTTTAATAGCTAATAAAGATCAAATTCGCAAGACACGTGTTCGTTTGTATGAAAATGACAGGGGTCAAGAACGCATTCAGTCGTCGGCCGCACTGTAAGTAGGTTAAAAACTTATGAATAGATAATATAATTAGAAATTATGCTACTATACTGCCTTTGAAAAATAAGCCCTAAATAATGTTGAAAACCGCACCAAAATCCGTTGAAAACGTTGTCACACAGATAGACCCGAAAAGCAACTGTAATTTATGATATGTTTAGAAGTAGAAGCTTTATTTTCTAATATGGAAAGTTTTCCCAGGTAGAAGATGAAAGCATTATGATATTTACACGGCCTTACTTTGTACCCAAACACATATTGCGCAATCCTTTGCTTAGTAGTATTTTGTGATCCCCAAAGGAAGTAAAGGGGTAGTTTATTTGTAGTTGAAACAATGTGGCCGAAACACGTTCACTTATAATGCTTTATTTTGTGCCTGAGAGCTAAGATTTCATGCATTTACGAGTAGTTACTTATTTATCTTAAATTCCCCTGAATTTAAGATAAATAGTTATAGTTTTAGTAATACTAACAAAATTATGGGTAATGTACATTACCCATAATTTTGTTAGTATTACTAAAACTATGTTAGTATAATTAATAATAGCCTCCCGACCAATTTCGGTCAATGGTGGCCAATCTCAACGGAGATTAGCCAGGTACGCAGTGTGCACAAGTGTGTGCGTAAACACAGATGCACTCTATGTTCCTTTATTCTCATAGTCCGAAGGGACGACAATCCGACACGACGAGAAATCAGGCGCAGGACTAACGGCTTATGTGCTTTCCGAGGCACGGGGGTATTAAACCGCCAACTTCCAAACTCCGGACCGTTACTAAGAAATTCCTAATGGAAAATCCAATATCACTTTGTCCTACTTGGATATCGAACCCAGGACCCCACGCTCAGCAGTCGCGCTTGTAACCACGAGACAACGTGGTAGTTAACTAAAACAAATTAGGAACAATAAAACAATACAATACAACTTAAGAACTATACTACGTAAAAGATAGCTTGATCTCTGCGACATAAGTCAAACTGACATTCCTAGGGTTGTGATGATATAAAAAATTGTCGATAGAAATTATCGACGTTTCTTACTATTATCGATGCTAATGTAACATTTAATTGGGTTTAATTTAATTACAAACGCTACTAAATTAAACGAATATTTGAATATAAAATACATTTATTCTCGTAACAGAGTACACCCCAAATCCATATCTGAATCAGTTTCTGAGTCGTTTTTAGATTAAGTATATACAAATGTAAATAATGTTACGATATTAAAATAAAATATACAATAATATTAAAACATTAATTAATTTTAAATTAAGTTTTATTTAAAATATCGATAGTTTATAGTCTATGGTCACGTTGATTCATCGCCCATCACTAAGTAGGTCGGCATGCCCATAAAGTATGACATTTACAGGTACTGTCTGTACTACTATGAAATTCAGAACTTCATAGGCGTGATTTTACTGACAGCTGTCGCAGAGATCAAGCTATCTTTTACGAAGTATAGTTCTTAAGTTGTATTGTATTGTTTTATTGTTCCTAATTTGTTTTAGTTAACTACCACGTTGTCTCGTGGTTACAAGCGCGACTGCTGAGCGTGGGGTCCTGGGTTCGATATCCAAGTAGGACAAAGTGTTCGATATCCAAGTAGGACAAAGCGCTCACGCTCACCCAGCCAGCAGTACACAGGACAGCGCGAAAGTGGCGGCTTACGATTTTTGCACGTAAGCTGGGCACGCGAAGTAGTTGCTTGCGTTATCTAGGTGTATCTATATCTGTGGTTGCAACTTTTAGAAAATACTATTTTCATAATAGTATGGAGTAACATTATAATATTTCTTTTAATACCTACATACATAAACTCACGCCTTCTTCTCATGAGGGTAGGCAGAAACTACAGAATGCCACCTGCTACGATCCTGTCATACTTCTTTTGCCTCGTTTACGTTCATACATCATGTATACGCACGCCGGTTGCGAGTACTACGCACCTGAACTTTTTGAAGCAGATCACCTAAAAAAAAAAAAAAAAGCTATAAAAAAGCTATAAAGTCACTATATGTCCTCTTTTAATACTTTAAAAGAAAGTAGCTTTTGAAAATTGTGTAAGTGTAACGTATTTTACACTTGACTGTACAGACGCCAGCACATCAAGCTACCTGCCAATATCTGTCAATTTTTTATAATAGATTTTCAACTTTATTGCTACAGCGTAAGGTTCAAAGTTGATTAGGAAAAATTGACAGTTTCGGGTAGCTTAATGTGCATGTACAATGCCGTTTTTTAAATATTAGGCCAGGAATATGTGATGAGATGAAAATGAATTATTTGTAAAAGTGTCAACGTAGAATCGGTGCGCAGTGTCAGACCTACGAAAAGACGGATGTATTTTGTGAAAGATGACATCCTACTTTCGGAATATGATACTTAGATGACGACTGTAGAGATTTAGGAAAGAAGCTTCAGCAACTTTCTGTGACGATCTTCAATAAACTGTGACAGGACAGAAGGACTATGATGATTACGTAAAGTTAAGTGGTTTATAAGGACTACGAAATATTACACAAGTTTCATAGTAACGTCATATTCTTTTTAGGTTTCCAATTATGAAATTTGTTCGTCTCCCACGCACCGCCCACGTACTTCAAACCTTTTATAATTTATAGAATGTCTTTAGGGAATTTAAATGTCAACTAAGGAAATACTTCACTTTACTAAAGCCTTTGTTTTAGTTTTATCTTCTACGGTTTGCTGTCGTCGACAAGTTAGGTACAAAAAAAGGGTAATTCAACATTTATTTTTAGGATAGCAATGAAAAGAAAATATTTAAGTAATTCTCAAGATGCGGGAGTAATAAAACTTAAGAGAAGTAAAGGTCTTTTAGTTTATAATTTACAATGTACTAAACCCAAGGTTCAAATTTTATTAAGAACGTCGTACGTTTCAAAAAATAATTTAAAATTTTCGTTGAGAACTGTCACTGTGAAAAATAGTGCTTTTATGAATGCTTACAAAAATTTGCTTCTTAGCTCTTTTGAAATAAGTATTATCTCCAAAGTGTTGGATATTAATCATGCAGTCAATAAATGTATAAGTGTGTCGTAGCAGAAGGATTGTTTAAGCAAGTGCAGTGCCCAGTGACTACGCCTGCTGCGAGACGTAACTTGCTTGCTACGAGACGTAGCTGCGCCTATGCTTGCTACGAGACGTAGCTGCGTCTATGCTTGCTACGAGACGTATGCTTGCTAAGAGACGTAGCTGCGCCTATGCTTGCTACGAGACGTAGCTCCGTCCATGCTTGCTACGAGACGTAGCAGCGCCTATGCTTGCTACGAGACGTAGCTGCGCCTAAGCTTGCTACGAGACGTAGCAGCGCCTAAGCTTGCTACGAGACGTAGCAGCGCCTAAGCTTGCTACGAGACGTAGCAGCGCCTAAGCTTGCTACGAGACGTAGCAGCGCCTAAGCTTGCTACGAGACGTAGCTGCGCCTATGCTTGCTACGAGACTGTGTTTGCTCAGTGCGTGCAGCTAAATGCACTGTTTTACAGTTGTACACAATTCTTAGCTACGCTTGGATTAATAGTTAGGTGATACAAACTAGCACATAGCTCCTCGAAGGTGAGGCCATTTGAGAATTCTATCAAGATTTTGTACCATAGCATTATAAACCCATAAATAATTAAAGCAACGTTTCTTAGATTTATCATAGGAATTAAAGGATCAATCGTTTTTAGTAATTTCATGACCTACAGTGGACTCCTAAAGTTAGTTCTCCTAAGTACTCCTAAGGAATTACTTGATTATTTTTTTACGATAAGTCAAAGGTAAGTTATATTTGACTTATCGTAAAAAAATAATCAATTCGAATTCGAATTCAAGTGAATTAATCAATAAAAACGTTATAGCAATTCATTTGGATCATTAGTTTTTTAAATCATAATTTGGTGTGTCAAAGCTGAAGTGGAAAAATGTCAACTACCTTTAGGAGGCCACTGTATATCTAATAAGAGAGCTTGGTGGTCTAGACGATGCTCCCATTAAACATCTGTGCCCTCATTCATCAAAAAACGCGTAATCTCTACATCGTTATAAGTAAACAAAACCCGTCACTCGTAACGCTTTCCAAATGGAGTTGTATTAAGACCCTTAAGTTAATATATTCAACATCTCAACTAGCTACTTGAGCAAAACAAAAACAGATGCTCAACTCTCCTAATTTCACCAGCCACGCTAATTTACTAATTACGCAACAAATTATTAAATTTAAATGTCTCTTGCGAACCCGCTCTTATAATGTTAGTTCCATTATCCACACATAGATGGCGAAGTATAACTAATTTGTTTAATTACGACATTGCAAAAAGGTACTCTTGTTTACGTTTAACGCCACTTTATTCGATTAATTTCGTGGGTAAAATCGTTGATACTCGGTGTTCGGGTGAAAGGCCCCCTGTGTATTCCTTTGTACGTAATTTTATATAGATTATCCTTTACTTCGTTAATTGCTGAGGCCAATATCTAAAGATTTAATATAAAGGCATCTCAAAGGTAGTTTCGTCCAGTAGCCGTGATAATTTATAATTTAAAGTATAGTTTATTCGGGAAGGCTGTCAACTTGTAAGTGCTTAAATAATTAATGACTGTTTTCAATAGTAAACCCTCATTTTGCTAATAGCCCGCGGTTGATATAGGGCTGTCCCAAATTACGCTACATCATCCGGCTCGGCGCCCTCATGCATACTTAGTTTTGGACAGACTGCCACGTTCAGATTTACTGATTTAATTCTGTGGAAATATGTAGACTAGACTACAATATACTTCTTCAAAACTCTTCACGATTTCTATAACTGAATTGAATAAACTTTGTAGATGGCTATAGATGCTATGATGGTTATGTATGCTTGTATAGTAATTTGTAGAAACTGTTTCTGGATTGTGTTAAACTATTTTTATACATAAGTTTGTAATTGCATCTGTTTGTTTCCCAAATAAAATAAAAATAAATAAATAAAATATATTCAATATTTACCAACTTAATTCAACAGCAACATGCTACAAGAACCTTAGCATCAAAGCGCTATTGTCGATCAGAATTTCATGAAATTCAACGACTATTTCCATTTAAAACTATACAATAAACAAAGGAATCGTAGTTGTTGAGAAAATAGAAATAATGCAACTAAACAATAACAAGGTTCGTCTTGGATAGCGTAGGAATCAGTAACACAAATACGTCTGGCTCTCAAGAAGTGTAAACTCAAACTAAATGTTGTTTTTTAGTATTAGATGTTGTTCCAACATTGCATGATCCATCTATATGTGCATTACTACCCTTTGTTTTGTTTTAGAAAAACTTCTTTGTTGGGAATTTGTTTTGGTTAGCGCTTTGGTACTTAGAGGGCGTTTTAATAGTTGTTTCTAGGTTCGCATTGCGCGAAATTGATATGCATACAGTATGCTGCACATGTCGCAGCTTAGAATTCAATTTCAACTCAATCGTATGGTTTTCCAATACCTGGACTGCTTCGTTGGTCTGGTGGCCGCAATCGACACGACACGACACGGCGACACAGTTGGCGCAGTGGCTGAGCGATCGACTGCTGCTGTCGTGGGTTCGATCGTAGTTTCCGCACGGAAAAAATATTTGTATTGCCTACAGGTAGCTGTTCCGAGTCTGGCTGTTTGTGTATGTGAATTTAAATGTTTGTAAACGCACCCACGATACAGGAGTAATTCCTAGTGTGGGGTACCTAACGTTTAAAAAAACTGTTGAGCATGAGGTCCTGGGTTTCGATTCCTGGTTCGGGCAAAGCGTTATTATCTGGATGTTTTTAGTAGCAGTCCAGAGGCTGGAATTGTACCCAGTTGATGGCAATAGGCTTGCCCCTATTACGTGTTACTTTAACATAAGTAGCGAAATGTGGGTGTACTACAGGTACACCTCTCTGCCAATCCCTTCGGGGAATACAAGCGTGATGCATGTTATATTTTTCAAATAAATGTTTGAATTGCTATTGTAGTTGTAAACAGGGGGCTTACTCTCCAAACTAATTTTAATTCCAATGAGATGCCAATATGATTCCAATGTTAATTTTACAGTCACGTGATTTGGTACTCTTGAAAACAATATTGTCAACAATTACCCCACGCCAAGCCCGAACCCAATTCCACTTACTTCTCCAAAATGGACACCCATTCTAAAAATCATTTGGCGCTAGCATCATCTTAATAAATTTAAATTATTCATTAAACGTAAGTTGTGCAAGAAAGCCTTTTATACTGTTAAAGATTATATTGAGGATAAAAAGGCTTGGGATTGAGCTGCTTCCAATTTATGCATTTTGAGTGTTTTTGTTGTTCTTTTGTTGTTTATTTTTTATATAATATACACATTGACATTAATATTTTTTTTTAAAAAACAATGACATTTGCTTACTTTGTAAAGTATTACATTATTTTAATTTTTGTGAATATGAAGACGATGTGGGTCATTTATTTTATTCATTTTATATTTTTTACTATTCTCTCCATGGTCTGGCAGTTTGAGTAATTTTTGTGGCCTACCCAAATGTCCTTTCTTTGGTATTGTTCGTCGGATCGTTGAGCTCCTTAAGTCTTGAGTTGAGCTGCACGATTTCTGACAAATGCGTGCACTGACTGGACAGGTCCTCTCAATCTGTGTGGTTCTTTCCTCAAAAGACCATCTCAGACATCGACCTACATGGTCTTCATATAACCTGACCAAGATTATGTCTGGACTTTAAAAGAGACTATGACCTCTGAGTTTGTTTCGGCCTTTCTTCTCAGAGTAGTCAGATAGGAAACGCCGACCTCATCTAGTTTAAAAAATATTATTGACGTGTAAAAGTGTTTGTACAAACCTACTTACAAAATAAAATCATTTATCATTTATCATTTATCAGCGAACTCAAGAGTACGAAACGTCACAATTCCAATGTCGATCTATCGGAATTAAATTAAAGAGTAAGCACCCAGGGCCGTCTTTACCCGAGGGTGCAAGGGGTGCGTGGCACCCGGGCGCAGGGTCTTAGGAGGCACCAGGGTAGCCCGTGAAATTCAAAATTACTATTTCATGAAGTATCAATCAATAGGGATATAAGAACTTAGAGGGTCATATATCAATATAACCCTCTAAGTCAATTGCAAGACAAAATATCGATCCAGACACTGACCTGCAAATTGCAAAAAACGTATGAAATAACACGTAAAATTGAATTTTGCGGGCTACCTTGGTGCTTCTCCTTAAAAATTGGACTCCAAAATCAATTTTTTTTTTGTTGCCAAAAAACAAACAGCCCAGACTGTTTTTTGCACGGCGCCCAATATGTTTAAGACGGCCCTGGTTGTAAAGTCCTGTGTAGTCAGGAAATACAATAACGGTGTCATCTGAAGGCGAATTCCCGTAGTTAAAAACGTTCAAAATCTGGTCGCAGTCTCATCTCAGTGACCATCAATATCAAAAACTTATCAAAAACGTAGGGAAATTAGAGGTATTTTTGACAAATTTAGACTGAGATAAGACTGTGAACATTCTTAAAATTACGAGAAATGGCTCTCTAGTATTAAGGAAAGTATGGTTATATCTATTAAATCTATCTGAGATGCTCTGAAAGAGAACAAAGAAAGTTTGGTAGGGAGGGAAGCAATAGTACATACGGGTTGTTAACCTTTAGCGTTTTAGCATTAACTGCCCCTTGTAGCGTTCACGCAAGATCCCTTGAAGGTATATAGGCATATAGAGCACTGACAAAACTATCGACGACCGAGTACTCATAACTATAATATAATTTGACAAGTAGAAGGACCAGATAAAAAAAACACAAAGGTTATATCCTTTCAGATTCCGAAGGCGGACCAAGTGGGCTTGTTTGTGGATTTTGATGTCTCTGTAGGTAATGTAACCACTGCACAGACTAAGTGTGCATACATACGAGCGCTACGCGTAGACTTCAACCGTAGACGCGTGTCGGTGACAATACAATACGGCTGTAGCGGTATCCATAACGCCACATGCGAACTACGCGTCATACTGACGTCACGCAAAATCCTGAATCTCGCAAGCAAAGTTTACCACGCAAATAGCATTTATACAACGGTCCGACATGAATCTTCGGGCAGTTGCCCACCAGACACGACAGCCGCCTGGTCGGAGGATCCTCCCTTTTCTATAGAGTATGAGTGAACTTTACACCCTGTTCTTCATACCTCTATACGGCAATACAGGAGCGGCATGTTGTCGATGGCAACTGCCAACGTGTCGTCGGCTACCGCACGCGTTGACAGCTGTCGGTGATACGCGTCGACGGTTGCACTTGCCTTTGTCGTCGACGCGTGTCTCTCGTGTGTATGCACACTGAGGCTCGTATTACTGAACCTCACTCAAGACTCGAGCATAACTTAAAACTGGTTTCAACCAATCAAATGGCTTTTAAGTTATTTTATGTAAATAGTTTGAGTTTTGAGTGAGGTTCTGTAATACGGGTCTTAGGGTGGGTGCATATCAGCGAAAGCGTAGCTACACGGCATGGAAACACACAAAACACGCGCACGTTGGCAGGTGTGAAAACACTCCCTTAAACCTGACCTATAGCATGTTATAATTCCTATCGAATGAGGTAATTTGCTTTCTTTACATGCTCCATAAAATATAAAGTATACCAAGTCGGTAGTTTGTTCACCGTTAGAAGTAGTTCGTTCGTATTCATCGTGACCTAAATATCATTTGGTGAATTTTTCATGATCTGGAAAGGTCTCAGCTAGTCGATTATGCCAGAGGTTAAATCAATGTATACGACTAATTTATTATACTATATAAAGCTCGATTACCACTCACTGACATAATTGTTCTCCCAGATGGTGAAGGGGGAGGTGGGTATATTTTTACAGATTCGTATAGAAGTAACTCTCACGAGTATGGGAAAAATCCCAAACCTCCCCTTTTCCACCCCACTCTCCCCCCTCCCTATCGTATCTCGGAAACTAAGAGTCCCGTGTTTTGTTGTTTTACGGATTCGTATAGAGGAGGCTCGGAAAAGTAAAATCCATTTTTCAAAGTTGCTCCCTTGCCCCCCTTCTCCCCCCCTCTCTAGGTAGATCTCGGAAGTTAAGAGACTTGGAACATTTTTTTTTTCAGATTCATATCAAAGGGCCCAGAGTTGGTCAAAATCATTTTTCAAAACTCCCCCCTCACCCCCCCTTCTCCCCTCCCCCCATCGTATCTCGGACATTAAGAAACCTGGGTTTTGTTTTTTTACGGATTCGTATAGAGGAGACTCGGAAAAGTAAAAACCATTTTTCAAAATTCCCCGCATTCTCTCCCCCTTCTCCCCCCTTTAGGCGGATCTCGGAAGTTAGGACTTGGAACATTATTATTATATTATATTATATTATATAAAGCTCGATTACCACTCACTGACATAATTGTTCTCCCAGATGGTGAAGGGGGAGGTGGGTATATTTTTACAGATTCGTATAGAAGTAACTCTCACGAGTATGGGAAAAATCCCAAACCTCCCCTTTTCCACCCCACTCTCCCCCATCCCTATCGTATCTCGGAAACTAAGAGTCCCGTGTTTTGTTGTTTTACGGATTCGTATAGAGGAGGCTCGGAAAAGTAAAATCCATTTTTCAAAGTTGCCCCCCTTGCCCCCCTTCTCCCCCCCTCTAGAGGTAGATCTCGGAAGTTAAGAGACTTGGAACATTTTTTTTTTCAGATTCATATCAAGGGGCCCAGAGTTGGTCAAAATCATTTTTCAAAACTCCCCCCTCTCCCCTCCCCCCATCGTAAGAAATACTCCTCAAAAACACGACCCCGCGAGCTGCTTGCAGCTCGCGCAACGCCCAAATACTTTTTACAAGGGTAAGAAATTATACTATACAGCGTGGCGGTACAATGGTGACATTAATTTAACACACATATACGTTTTCACATTTTCGTTTCATGAAGAAATTATGTTTCCATTAAACGTTATTATTTGCGGATTTATTTAAAGTTTTCTAAAATAGCATTTTGGAGCAACCTGTACTTAAAGAACTGTCGCGCAGCGGTCATTTGCCGGGTCACGGATCATAACATCGCATCAATGAAATTAAAATAAATAAACAATACTTTAAAGTAACGTGATATCCCTTTGTCGGCGAGCGGGCGGCGCAGGCGACGCGTGCCCCCCCCCCCCCCGCCCCGTCGCGTCGCAGCGAAATCCAATTCTTTTTTTTGCATTTCTAGTGCTAGCCTAACTCGTGCCCTTGACACACTTCTTCACAGTAGTGTACATAATTACGTCGACTAATTTTGTGAATGTTTCCGCGAAAAAGACGCTTACCTATTGTTTTATTTATTTATTTTTGTGTAATGAACTTATGAGTAATTAGATTATGGTACTGCGATAAAGACGCTTTGTTTTGTTTTCGTTTTCTAATTTAGTAGGTACGTTGACATCTCTTGCGATACGGGCGCTTTTATTTGTGTTATTAGTGCTTGTGTAAACTTGTGATCGTGATGGCAAATACACATCCGAACTACACAGCAGCTGAATATGCGGACATGATCCTAATTTATGGAGAATGTCGTGAAAATGCCGCTCTTGCCATAAGGACATATCGCGAGAGATATGGCGGTTCAAGACAATGCCCTACTAATCCTCGCACTATTGTAGGAGCTCTTCAGCGCATCCGCGAAAACCGGCCAGTGGATCCTAGGTCTCAACGCCCTGATCGACCACCTACACGACAAAACCCAATCCAGTTAACTGAAAATGTGCTACAATATTTCCAAAACCAACCCAAAACTAGCCTCCGCCAGAGCGCTAGGCATTTTCAAGTTCATCACAGTACCGTCCATACGATATTAAAGCGCGAAAAGTGGCAGCGCGTGAAGCGACGCGTTGCCGCTCCGAGTTAACGTAAGCCAGCGTAACGTAGGTAAGTAATTTCATGAATGATTTTTTGCAAGGGTGATCCCAATTTTAGTTACATTTTTATCATTTAGTTTGTTTGAAAAAATTTTTTTTTCAATTTACGAGTTATTTTAACCTACTAAAATTAATATGATTAAAGGGCACTAGCCCTACACGTGTGTTAAATTAATGTCACCATTGTAGCGCCACGCTGTATAAAGCTCGATTACCACTCACTCACTGACTCACTGACTGACTGACATAATTGTTCTCCCAGATGGTGAAGGGGGAGGTGGGTATATTTTTACAGATTCGTATAGATGTAACTCTCACGAGTATGGGAAAAATCCCAAACCTCCCCTTTTCCACCCCACTCTCCCCCCTCCCTATCGTATCTCGGAAACTAAGAGTCCCGTGTTTTGTTGTTTTACGGATTCGTATAGAGGAGGCTCGGAAAAGTAAAATTCATTTTTCAAAGTTGCCCCCTTGCCCCCCTTCTCCCCCCTCTAGAGGTAGATCTCGGAAGTTAAGAGACTTGGAACATTTTTTTTTTTAGATTCATATCAAGGGGCCCAGAGTTGGTCAAACTCATTTTTCAAAACTGCCCCCTCTCCCCCCCTTCACCCCTCCCCCCCTCGTATCTCGGAAACTAGGTAGCGGTAAAGCGAAGCGTTGTTCTCCCAGATGGTGAAGGGGGAGGTGGGTATATTTTTACAGATTCGTATAGAAGTAACTCTCACGAGTATGGGAAAAGTCCCAAACCTCCCCTTTTCCACCCCACTCTCCCCCCTTCCTATCGTATCTCGGAAACTAAGAGTCCCGTGTTATGTTGTTTTACGGATTCGTATAGAGGAGGCTCGGAAAAGTAAAATCCATTTTTCAAAGTTGCCCCCGTTGCCCCCCTTCTCCCCCCCCCCCTCTAGGTAGATCTCGGAAGTTAAGAGACTTGGAACATTTTTTTTTTCAGATTCATATCAAGGGGCCCAGAGTTGGTCAAAATCATTTTTCAAAACTCCCCCTCTCCCCCCCTTCACCCCTCCTTCCGTCGTATCTCGGAAATTAAGAAACCTGGGTTTTGTTTTTTTACGGATTCGTATAGAGGAGGCTCGGAAAAGTAAAAACCATTTTTCAAAATTCCCCCCATTCTCTCCTTCTTCTCCCCCCTTTAGGCGGATCTCGGAAGTTAAGACTTGGAACATTTTCTTTTTCAGATTCATGTCCGTGGGCCCAGAGTAGGTCAAAAATAGTATTTTCAAAACTCCCCCTCTTCCCCCTTCATCCCTCCCCCATCGTATCTCGGAAACTAGGTAGCGGTAAAGCGAAGCGTAGCGTAGCGTAGGGATAAGGTCACGATAGCTTTCCGGTGGTAGGTAGGTCCTGAGTGGAGCGAACCTGCGAGACCGAGTGGAGCGAAGGGGGAGGAATACTAACATGGCGGACAGCGTTTTTGTTTGGGGTGTGTTTAAGTCAATTATTCAGTTTAAAATAGACTGTCTAAGGGCCGAGTTCACGGACTGTCATTTGACCAATGTTTGAGTAATCGGCCGATGAATTCCTAAACATCGTTTATGCAGCCGGTTAAGTATTCACTGCTCACCACGAATATTTTAACCGTGATTATTAAATCGGGCAATCAGCATTATTGGATATTGTAGTCTATGTATATTTAGTCTGTGTAAGATTAAGTGGCAACACTCTCTTCCGGTGACGCCAATATTGAGTAATGGCGTGGTAACGTTTTGTTATAATGAAAAATAAATTATCGGTGCTGCTTTTATTCCACTACATACTCTATAAGCATTCGCTCAGAGTGAATGAACGAATGCTATAAGTGTACTCATTTGCGAAGTCACGTCGTTAGATTTAGTCAACACAAGTTTTGGTGACATCTATATTTAGTAGCATAAAATAAAACGCTTTCAACTTGAGAAGTTCGAAAACGCATTGGGATCATTATGCTAGCCTGTAGTGTCTAATTTGGATGGGTAATAACTTCACAGCGCTGTCACTGTCAAATGTCACACGTGTGACGTGCTAATATTATTCTCCGTGTTGACTGTTGAGTATTAATAAATTGTGTTTGTGTTGTGAAAGTGTTTAATTCTATCCTACGACTTACTATTTACCTTCTACTTGTAAAATGGCAGCTCAGAAAAAGAGAACAAATAATTTTTCAAGCGATGAGAAGCGTATTTTAACGGAGTTGGTGTTAAAATACCAAGATGTTGTCGAAAATAAGCGCACCGATGCCACTACGAATGCCTCTAAGTTAAAAGGGTGGATTCGTATAGCAGAAGAATTCAATACTGTCAGCACGTTTTGCCATCGAACTCACACAGTCCTAAAATGTTGCTGGGAAAACATTAAAAGGCAGACGAAAAAAGATCAAGCAGACAGGAAGAAAAAGCTATTTATGACTGGTATGTACAATAACAATTCACGTGGTGTATTAGGTATCTTTTAGGATATTGCATAATCATGCTTTTCTTGTGTGTTTTTGTATTGCAGGTGGTGGAAAACCGCCAACACCGCCACCGTCTAATACTGAGTCGACAATAGTCGAGGCCATATTAGGACCAGCACTAAAGGGAATCCCAAGTGATTTCGACACCGACAGTCCCACATTCAGTGTAAGTACTTTATTTCTTCCTGTTATCCAAAAGTGTGAGTTCAAATCTGATAATTGACCACTATACCTATAGGTATAGTGCACTCAACAGAGAACCTAATTCCTCCTGATTCTGCATCCAAAATTGTTGTATTTTGACTGATATAATTAATGTTTCAACAGGAAATTATAGGATGCAAGACACTGGATCAAAATAAAACAGTCTATGTAATAGAAAGCAATACTGATTATGCAGGCATAGAGGATAATGTGAGTTGATAATATTTAGGTATAAGTTATAATTTACATACCTACCTACCTGTTATCAATTTTAACTTATTGTTTTTTACAGGAAAACATTGAGACTATTGTTTCAACGGTTGATGAGTATGAACAGAATGCTCACACAAGTACTGGTTTATTGAAAGAAAAGAATGTAAGTTAACACAGTTTATAAGTTGAATATACATGAAACATCATACCAATTAATAATTCTCCTAAAATATAGACAATATATTTTTTATTCCATGACATAGTGCTTTATTATGGTATTTTTTGTGAACAGGACAATGATACCTGGAGTTCATGGACTCCGAAGAATTTAAAAAAACCAGTATCAGGTCAGAAAGTAACCAAAGAATGCGAAGAAGGGTGGTTAAAAAGAAGAAGACCTAAAATTGACTGCTTGGGTGATGAATTAGTAAAAGAAAAAAAGAAAAAATTCGCTTGGTAAAAATTTTACAAGAAAATGCTGAGAAGGAATCCCATATTCGATTAGCCATTCTGGAACAGCAATTACAGCAAGAAAAAATAAAAACCCAAAAACTTAACGATAGTTAGTTATTTTTTAGCTTTTAAGTATTACTAATAAAAATTATTATTTTATCCTGAGGGTAATGCGGGTTGGTACCCGAACAAAGTAGATAATAACGGAAATAAATTAACTCAAGCGAAATACGTTCGCTGCTTGTTATTGTCGGAGCCACGATTTTCCGATATAGGCAGGCTATCGGAAGAATGGTTAGTTGACATGCATTGCCGAATCATAGAAGAACGCCTACGTTTTATATCAAGTCTACAAAAACATAACTCGAGTAGTGCACTGAGGTCCGCTCCACTTCAAGAAGTTGAAATGAGCATTGAAGTCGCGCGTCAAATTCGTCAAGATGAAACCATTCAGGGAGAGGGATTCGTACCAGGTCGCGTTTATTTGCCCAGCACTTTTACGGGGGGGCCGCGATACATGAAAGGAAAATATAGCGATGCTATTGCAATAGTAAGCAGATTGGGGAATCCATCATTTTTCTTGACGTTTACTTGTAATCCCAAGTGGCCAGAAATTCAACAATCCACTCAAAGCAGCTATGTAAATCCTTCTGTATGTGCTAGAGTTTTTAATTTAAAGCTAGCAGAATTATTAAGAGATATCCGAGGTGGTAATTGGTTTGGCAAATGTATTTATATGATGCACGTAATAGAGTTTCAAAAGCGAGGTTTACCACACGCTCACATTTGTTTTAGGGTTGAAGGTGGCGGGCCTGTCCAAAATATAGATATTGATAAATTTGTTAGAGCAGACATTCCTGATGCATCAGAGGCAGAGGGAAGATTACGAAAAGCTGTTTTGAATCATATGATTCACGGTCCTTGCGGTCCCTCGCACAGAACTAATTTACCTTGTTGGGATAGTGAGAAAAGTAAATGTTCAAAATTTTTTCCAAAACGTGAGACAGCCACCACTTTTTCTGATGAAAAAGGATTTATTAACTTGTGTAGAGACAGTAAAAACGAAGCAACTATAAAATATCGCGGTAACGATGTAATTGTAAATGATACTTGGGTAGTTCCTTATAACGCAAGTCTTCTTTTAAAATACGATGCTCATATCAACTTGGAGGTCTCCTCGCAACGCACGGTCGTTAAGTATTTGTTTAAATATATCACTAAAGGTCCTGATGAATCGCGCGTAGCTGTCGTACCGGAAGAACATGAAAATAACGAAATAGAGCAGTATGTCACAAAACGTTATATAGGCTCCAGCGACGCCGCTTGGAGGACGTTAGAATTCGATGTGACCGCGCGCGAACCCAACGTCAAACAGCTGTCAGTGCATTTAGAAAATCAACAAACCGTTTATTTTAGACCAGGCACTGAAGTAGAAGCCGCGCAACAAGCTGGTTCGGACCTTATTACCTATTTTAACCGCCCCGTAAGAGACGAATTTGACTCATTGACCTACTTGGACTTTTACGAACAGTACATTGTTCATTCCAAGCGTCCCTCAACAAAAAATACGGAAATTTTTGAAACATCAAATCATAAATATATTACTAAAAGACAAAAGGGTGAGCTTGTCGCGCGTCTATTTTGGGTCGCACCTAACAGAGGTGAACAGTTTTATCTTAGAATTCTATTAAAAAAATTCTCGTGTCGTAGTTACACCGATCTTAAATCTCTTGGTGGTCCCGATTGTAAAACTTTTCAGGAAGCTGCTAAAATAGTTGGTCTTGCCGATGACGAAGTCGAATACGAAAGAGCTATGTTGGAAGCATCAAACTTTTTAACGGGACCACGCCTTCGTAGCTTCTTCGTTTGTTTGGCTGTAAACGGTGTTCCAGTCGCGTCTTTCTGGGACACTTTTAAAAATCAACTCAGCGAAGACATCTCATATAGGTTAGGTGCGGATGCGGACATGGAAAGAGTACACACTTTGTGTCTCATTCAAATAAATAGGTTGCTTCGGAAACACGGATCGACGTTACAACAACACGGTTTGCCAGAAATCGAAGATACCACTACCGAGTTAGGCAGGGAACGCGTAGAACACAACCGCGAATCATTGGAACATTTTACAGATCAATGGATTCCTCGCTTGTCTCGAGAGCAAAATTGTATTTTTGATTACGTTGTAAAACTTTGTAACGATACTGACTTCCGTGACGTTAATGATACCGCGATTTTCGTTGATGGTCCCGCGGGTACCGGTAAAACGTTATTGTTAAAAGTTATTTCTGCGTACGTACGCGGTAACTTAAACGGAGTAGTTCTTTGTACTGCGAGTTCTGCCATCGCGGCGCAAAACTACGAAGGAGGGACCACGGCGCATAGCATGTTTAAATTCCCCATAGATCTGGTAGACGATAATGACTTCTGGAATATCACAAACGGCACGCAAAGAGCAGAATTAATATCACACGCGGACGTTATAATATACGATGAAGCCCCTATGGCACACAAATTTTTGATTCATCTACTGGATAGGTCGTTGCGTGATCTCATGCGTAATGATAAAATTTTTGGTGGCAAAATTATTATCTTTGCAGGGGATTTTAGACAAATTCCCCCTGTAGTTACAAATGCAAAAACTAATTCAGATATATTAAATGCATCAGTAAAAACATCGCGCATCTGGCAAAGTATAAAATCTTTCTCCCTAGCTACTTCGCAAAGATGCAGGGATGACGTAGAGTTTGCGGAATTTTTATTAAATTTAGGCTCAAATAAATTAACATCTCATCCTTTTGTAATTGGCAAAAATATTCAAAATTTAGTTGATTTAGGTGGTATTGAAATTGTATCAGAATTAGACGATTTGATTGACTTTGTTTTCCCCGTTCTAAATATAGAATCCTGTGCTAGCATACATAGAGCAATTTTATGCACACGGAACGACGCCGTTCGAGAAATAAATAACTTAATACTCGATCGGTTAGATGGAGAAACACTGCATTTCTACTCCATCGATAAAGTCGAAAATGAAAATGCAGATGAATTATTTTTGGGGCCAGATGCGCTTAACAGAATGCAACCAAGAGGTTTTCCAGAGCACGATCTTAAGCTCAAAATAGGATGTATTTGTATGATCATGCGTAATCTCAGTTTTAACGACGGATTGGTAAACGGAACTAAAGTAATTGTAACAGGTACGTCGCCACGCTTAATTACCGTTCAAAAATCGTCGGGTACAGAGGAATATTTAATTCCTCGTATTATTTTTAAGGGTCCTATTGATCCCAAAAGTCCATTTGAAATGTGCCGCCGTCAATTTCCTTTACAGTTGTCTTACGCGATGACTATTCACAAAAGTCAGGGCCAAACCCTGAGCCGGGTCGGAGTAGATCTTAGGTCGGACATGTTTAGTCACGGGCAATTGTACGTCGCGCTAGGTCGAGCAACCAAAAAGGAATACATCAAAATTTTAATTCACAAAGATCGGGTTTTAGATGGCAAACCGTACGCGAAAAATGTAATAATACCGGAGCTCCTATAAATTAATTAATGTAGAGCTTCCTGAATAAGTCTAAAACTGTTTACCTCTGATCTTCGTAGGCAAATCAATTAAGTTAATCATTAAATCATGTTGACATTGCTATTCAATGAGCGTTTTTTATTATATTGTTTTAGCTTTTTTAAATTAAGTAATGTAATGTCATCATTCACATTATATATTGTTGGCATATAATATTATTTACATTACACTAACTGTGAAAAATAAATATTTTATAACCTGTGTTTGTAGCAGATGTACATTGAGCGTTATGTCGAATAATAACTCTGGTTTAAGCTGTTTATAATTATAAATAAATTAACGGATCAAAGAGGTTAGTTTTTGATGATATGCGTCTCAGTGTGAGATCCGTTGAACCATGTTGGTCTGTAGGGAATCTTTCCGATTGTAGATCGGAAACGGGTAATTGCCGGGTTAACTGTCCGATCTGTAAGTAGTTGGTTTTGGATTCTGATCAGAGTCGGCTTACTGCCGAGAACATGCTCCGTTTGGTGATGAAGTCAATAGAACGGAGTGATTGCGAATTCGTCGTTGAGGTGAGTTTTCGTACCGGTGATGGGGGGTCAGTAAAGTGTGGTCGGTGTCGGTTGATTGCTAGGAGGTCTTGCATTGTTTGTGGCGCGAAAGTCAGGATGAGATTCGATGTCAAGTTGTGGATGCTATCTGACTTGTGGTGGATCGGTCGGGACGGATATGTCCGTTAAAATGGGTAAAAGTTGTTGTCTTATCAGTATGATATTATTAAAGACATTAATTTTGAGATTTCGTCACTTATCGTAGAACGTATTACTGACACGTTGCCAAATGCACAAGTGGACGTATCTCAACTCACGCATCTCGAGATGTTACCGCTGGCAAATTCTGACTGCGCAGCCGGGAAACATCGATGCCCTGTTAGGGGCCTCCATATTACCACATATATTTTTACATAATGTGGTACGCAGTAAACAACATAATATACCTCCCGCTATTGAGACGGTATTGGGATATGTGATTATGGGTACCGTACCTACGTCACATACTCCTAATTATACCATGTCTTGTTGTGCTGTTCTTCAAGAAAATAATATTGATTTTCTTCTCAAGCGATTTTGGGAGCTTGAAGAGATTTCCGCACCGCCCTCGCAGAGCCATAAGGAACTCGAGTGTGAAGAACACTTCCGCGCCACCACTGTTCGCGATGACAGTGGCAGATATATTGTGGCGTTACCCTTCTGTGGTGACCCGTATTCTCTAGGCGACTCATACGCTGCCGCGCTTAGACGCTTCTATTGTTTAGAACGCAAACTTGATACATCGCTCAAGTTACGCGGCGCCTATAATGCTGCAGCAGCTGTTGCCACCTCCGCTTTATATATGGATGACATCGCTTGTAGTGTCACATCCGCTCCGCAAGCAATTTCGCTTTGTGAAGAGCTTATTCAGCTCTTCAAACGAGGCCAGTTTGATCTTGTCAAATGGACAAGCAATTGTAAAGAGGTTCTCACGCACCTACCTGATTCTCATAAGGCTTCTCCAGACATTGAGTTTGAGAGGTCTGTACCGCATAAAGTTCTCGGTTTACGCTGGGATAAATCCTGTGATAGTTTTCGATTTGACGTCGCACCACCTGATAATAAGTGCACCAAACGCACTATGCTGTCCACAGTGGCTCGACTATGGGACATACTGGGTTTTGTGGCTCCCACAATTTTGTACGCCAAGCTCTTGATCAAAGAGCTTTGGTTATCAAAGTGTGAGTGGGATGACGCACCTCCCGACCATGTGATAGTTTTCGATTTGACGTCGCACCACCTGATAATAAGTGCACCAAACGCACTATGCTGTCCACAGTGGCTCGACTATGGGACATACTGGGTTTTGTGGCTCCCACAATTTTGTACGCCAAGCTCTTGATCAAAGAGCTTTGGTTATCAAAGTGTGAGTGGGATGACGCACCTCCCGACCAATTCACTTAAATCATACGATGTAAAGGGCCATATAGATCTATATTAAATGAACAATGTATTCAAGGTATTTAATTGGTTAAGGATTAATGCTGTATTGGTTAAAATCGCTTCGAAATTTAGCCATTATTTGTCGTAAAAAGTAAATGACAAAAAAAAGTTATTGTGGGTTATCCATAAGAGATAGACATATACCATCACGGACTTTTCTGTAGACCTTTTCAATGTGTACAATACTTAGTACATTATTTTGATAAAACTCGTAGGGTTCAGCCTGCGTTTGCAATGTAAGCGGAAAAAATGTTAATGGAATTTACGACATCACATTAGAAACCTCAAAAATAACAGTACTTCTCCACTATTTAATGGATGTTATTATACATATAAACCTTCCTCTTGAATCACTCTATCTATTCAAAAAAAACCGCATCAAAATCCGTTGCGTAGTTTCAAAGATTTAAGCATACAAAGGGACATAGTGTGCAAAGGTGTGGGTAGAGTCATTGTATTGGTTGAATGAGTTATATGGCATGGAGTTATGAGTTATATGGCAGATACCGAATGTCTTAGTTACTCTTTACTAAAAAATAATAAGCCGTGGACTGCTGTGTTGCACGAAGGTGTGGGTTTAAATGGCAGATACCAAATGTCAAGTTGTGGATGCTATCTAACTTGTGGTGGATCGGTCGAGACGGATGATAATTATTTCCGTTAACATAACATAGGTATGCGGCATGAAAGTTGAGCGCTGACTTGAGACCCCGTGACTGCGCGGTAAGGATAATCGCTATCGCGCAGTTCACATTGGTCTCCGCTCACCATTCTTGCAGATATGATTTGTTGTCTTATCAGTAACAAGTTGCACTGGCAAAGGTGTAGGTAGAGTCATTGGTTCATTCAATTGGTTATTTTCTTTGTACTGGAATAAAAAGATGATGGGATGTAAAGCGATGTATGTACTACCTATGACGTGTTTGTTTGTTTTAATTACCATGCGAGAATTATGTTCATCAATATGCAAATCTTATTCTTTTTATAAGGTTTTTTAAAATCAGTTTCTTGTGATGTATTCGTTATCGTCTCAGTTTAAAAGCTTTTTAGAATAACTACACTCAATTTTAATTTAATTATTCCTTTTATATTTTGAGTATTTAATAAAAGACAAATTTTAATTATTCAAGAATGCCGTATTATTTGAAACTATATGATGTAAATAGAAATAGATTTTTATGAAATTATCTAAATTCGAACAGACGGACAAAATATGTATTGCTTAAAGGTTCATGTTAACAAAAAGGTCGAATTTGGAAAAAAATGTGAAAATTAGAAAGAGAGTAAGGAGTATCAAAATGGCAGTCAAAATGAAAATTGGACATGACTTTCTGTGGCTTTTACTTTCACTACTACTCTGATTGGCGCACTCAATCTTTTCATCGTTAACTCTTTCTGTTACTCTCACTGTTTTTTACTCTCAATTTGATTTTCTCTCTTACCACGTGCAAGAAAGGAGCCTCAAAAGGCGCACTTAATCTTTTCGCTCTGTCTCTTACTGTTTTTACTCTTAAGCTGCGCATGAAAGAAGCCTAAACACTTTCATTGGACTCTTATTTCAACTTTCATTCTGATTTTTATTCTGGTTCTCACAAACTCCAGTTTCAACCCCAACTATTAGCGTTTAAATTTTAATGTAAACGAAGAACTGAGATAATAATGAATTATTATCATAATTATCTTAGTTTGTTTCAAAGTACATTCATTATGTTGAATCTGTAATAAGGTGTTAAAATAATTAATACCGTAGTTTTCAGTACTTAACTGTCTCTGCTTCTTATGAAATAAGTTTAAATACAATGTCTAACGTTGCTGTCTTAACTAATGTTTATTCTTCGCCATTTTTTTAAACTGTTTTTTTTTTAATTACATTTAATTTTGAGCATGATATTAAGCTCAAGTAGTTTGAAGCTTAAGTAGTTTGAATTATGCTGAATTATCATAACGCTTTTCAACTATTTGTATGCGAAATTTCTATCGACAATAATTATTTTTTTGACAATATCGACAATAATGTGAAAAAAGATTTACATTATTTATTAATGTATTAAATAATTTATTACGTTCCATTCTGATGATATCCTGATGTAGATTACATTGCATATAAAAATCAGGGACCATACAACCCCGAATATAAGTTAATTCTTTCGGAAGTGTTACAGAATATACGCCTACAGCAACGGAAAATGTTACCTCTTGAAGTGTTAGCCCGTTCATAACCCTAACGTTAGGGTAACCCTATCAATAAGTTAACTAGTACAAGATGTTACCGGCTCTTCTATGATTTCCAATTGAAGCGATAACCCTTTGAAAGGGTTTGTCGGGGTAATCAAAGGGTTTTAAATCAAATCATTTTAAATTACGTTGAAGTGGAGGAATAGATTTTGTCCTTGAAATTTTGGAATCATATAGAATTGTTCATTAGTGTTTCTTACTCGGTTTGATAGGACGGTGCTGTTTTTTAAGTTTTAAATTAAGGACGCCTGAATATTGTAGATGAACAAAGGTAAGTAAGTGTATTTTAACTAAATATCATATATAATAAAACTGTAAATAGCCTGTGTCTGTATGAAAGTGTTTTAAACTTTTAGTGGGCTTGTAATCAGTATAGATACTAAATAACCAATTCTTGAACATTTTGTCGCTAAAAGTATGTGATGAATTTTGATTAAAGTTGTTATGGTAATGGCTGAATATCCTAGTAAACATTTCAGGTAGCTTTAACCTCGGGAAAATGTCTAATACGGACGATAAATCGTCGCGAGTATAGCTTTTTTTAATAAATAAAGAGACAGAGAGATAATAATTCTTGATAAAATTTTTATTTTTATTAAATAGGTACTTAATTTTCACTCTCTCTTATATACTCTTAAGTGTATAATTTATATCTATACCGACGTGAATTAGTTACATACTTTGTTAAGTTTTATTAAGTTCTACAATATAAGGGTTTGAATAAAGATCTTTAAAATAAAGCGTTGAAGAGACCTGAAATGTAGGTAAATAGCATATTGAACTTTTAAAAAAAATTAAAAAAATATAGAAAAAAATCCTGTGTTTCTATGTTAGGAGCTGTAATAGGTACTATTGCCCCAAGACCACGCCACTGGCACGGTGAAAAATTAGTTTTTCGCCAATATTTGCCGTCTTTCAGCTCCTAAAATATATGTAAATACAGGATATTTTTTCTATATCTTAGCAATTTCTTTAAAAATTCAATCTGTTATTTACCAAAATTTCAGGTCTCTGCAATAATTAGTTTTCAAGATCTAAATGGCCGCATTTCTGTAGTCCAATATGCCACTTAATTGTTTATTACTAATTTTATAATAATATATAATTCTTGTTTTTTAGAGCACATATATATTTCAGACAGCGACAGAAGCTCAGACGAAAGTGAATCAATAAATTTTGAGGAATTAAGGACAATCGATCCTTCATGTGAGTCAATACCGAGATTGCAACCGACATTAGACGATAATGCGTCTACTCCCGATTTATCTTTTGAAAATGACTCTAAAGAAATGGAAGATAAGGCTATAAATACTGATAACTCAGACAATAGCAAGGAAGATGTTATTCATGAGTGTTATTCTTTTTCTTTATTAGTTGCAAAATATCTAAGCAAATTAGGCAAATGTATGTATCAAATAGTTCATATATGGTCATGCAAAGTGTTAAAGAACAACAATACCAGTAATAAGGAAAAAATTGTGTATTTTAATAATAAATAATACTATGTTTTTTAAGATTTTTATTTATTCAATAACGACATCGTTATTTAAAATTATTACACAAAAAATGGAAATCAACAATTAACGGAATTATGGCCCTATTTAAAAAAAAAACAATTAGCTCAAAAAACATTTTAAAAGTGAAATGATATGTAAGGACCTATTTATTGATCGTTGGGAGACCGCTAAATATAATAAAGGTGAAAAAGCACAAAAAAATATTTCTTGCTCGTTTCACGCTCCAAAAAATCTCGGTATTTCGATGGTCGAACTAATGAATCGGTTTAGTCAGAGCAAACCATATTTTTAACTATTTGACCTTTAATATACTAAGTGGATTCCCAATGTTAGAGACCTACTTACTTTTTATTTTTACTTTTAAACTAATGAGAACAAAAGAAAATCAGAACATATTACTTTTCACGTTTTAAAAGTATTTCTCTCATTCGAATAAATCTGGATTTGAACGGATCAACATTATATCCTGTAACAAACTTCCACCCATATTACTTCTTAGAGGGTTTAATATAAATTTTACTGATGAAAATAACCGCTCCACTGATACCTGCGTTGCAGGAGCTGCAAACACTACATTAACTACTTTCATTAGAGAGGGATCAATCGAGGCTCCTTTGTTCGCCCAGTGGGCTAAAATATTGGCATTCAAGGGTAGTCTGGGTTCAAATCTTAATTTACTTAACATTCCATCAAATGTATTCAATGACGACCTCCCAGCTAACCCACGATTTGCTTCAGTTTCTTTTAAATAATTTTCTAATGGTAATGTTGTTTGACCATGTTGCCTGGTACTAGTAACTAGAGTCATCTAGTATTTCGGAAATTTCGATTGAAGACTCAGATAGTGTGAGAGATTGTAACTGCTGGAAAGTCTGCGCTATTAATGTTTTTGCCTTCTCACATTCTTGATCACATAAAATTACGTTGAGGCGACCATCTAAATATAAATTTTCTAGGACTAAATCATTATTTAATAAATCAGTTTCTCTACTTTTCATAGCTTTAACTAAGTCCTCTGCAAATGAGGTTCTAATAGCTTCCAACTTTATTTTGCAATTAAGCCATTCTGTGAAAAAGTCACCAATCGTAAGTTGTTCGCGTTGTAATGCTACTGTCGCCTCATAAACAGGTTTAAGGCAAGCAATTAAATTTTGGATTTCCATCCAGAAACTATCAGAAAAAATACTCGTAAGATCAGAGTCTTGAACATCTCAATACAAACATCTCAATACAAACGTGACAACATTTGATAGGTAGACGTCCACCTAGTTGGACAGTCAATGATCGGTTTATTTAAATTCGAGGTCCTTAAAATATTTTTTATATTTGGTCGGCGTAAGATTTTAACAGCTCTTCGTGCAGTTTGTGTGGCAATTTTAGCATCCTAATTTTCATTAAAAGCGTCTTTTACAGCAAGTTGTAAAGTATGTGCAGCGCAAAACATTGCACGTGGCTTGAATGAGTCATTGTTCCCACTGTTGATGAAACTTTTTAGGTCCGTGTTTTCATTGAGTTCGTACCTGTCAGCTATTTGTTCATCATCATCATCATCATAATCATTTACCTCATTTTCCTCGTACTCACCGCTGGCTTCACTATCGAAATCGGAGTTATTTTCATTTTGAGCAGTTGTGTAGCAAAATTCAGTCAACAACTTTGTCATTTTTTTAATATTACTACCGTTGTCTGTGGTTATTGAATAAATTTGTGTTTGTGAAATCATAAACTCATTTAAAACTTCCAAAAGCTTTTCCTTTAGATATTCCGCGGTTTGTCTCTCCAACACTTCTAATACAGCTAGATTTCTAATTATAATCCGACCGTTTTTCATATACTGCAAGTTGATACCCAAAAAATTCCTGTCTACGTAAGATGCCGAATCCAATTTTAAACTTATCATAATATTTTTGACTTCTAATGAAATTTTCCTTTTTATTTGGTATGCCTTTTGAGGTATCATTCCTTTAATAACATTTAAATTTATCCCTTTTGTTTTAGAATTGGATGGAACTGCAATATTAATAATTTCTTGAAACGCAGCATCTTGTAGCATCGCAAATGGTCGTCCATGAGTAGTAACTAGTCTTACACACAAATTTTTTACTTTTTCCGAGTTAGAAGTATCTTTAGACGTATTTGATTGATTGATATTTTCTTTATTTATATTAGTTACCATTAAATATTCTTCCGGATGTTTTATAGAAATGTGGTTTTTCAAATTAGTTGTGTGTTTTCCCTAAAACAAAACAAAAAAATTAAATATTCAGAGTGCCTAGTGTGAGTTAGTTTTACGCGTGTTAGCGTAAAACTATCTCACACTAGGCATTCGAATCGCAATCGACGCGTTTATGACGTTCAGCGCTCGGATTGGCTTGCTCCAAGCTCTTTAACCAATCAGAGATCCAAACGCGATAAACGTCTCGATCAAGTTAATGTAAAAACAACTCACACTCAGCACATAGTTGGATAAATGGCTGCGCCATTAAAATGGTGACAATCATGTTATCACCGGTATCGATGTGTCATTGAAACAGTCGTGCCAATTATTCAAAACTAGCGACATGCCCCAACTCGGGCAACAACTAGTACTAGGTATCTATACAAAACTAGTACTAGGTACATATACAAAACTAGTACTAGGTACCTATACAAAACTAGTACTAGGTACCTATACTAAACTGGAGATCATAATTTAAACCGATATGTAAAAACAAAATCGAAATACAAAAACACTCATAAAAGAGACGCGTCACAGGTTTTGCACATAGACGCTGCCGAGGGTGGTCCGGCCCTGGTTACAATTGAATTAAATAACCTCGAGAAGTGTCGTAAAACTGGTATCTGCTAGATTAGAAGATTGGGAAAATCACATCATAATAATAATGACCTTACCTTTATACGATTTCCACATAAATTGCATTGACTGCTCTGAGTAGTTGCATCGTATTCATAATATCTATGTACGGCATCTCGCTTCGGTTGTGGCATTTTTTTATTAATTTGACGCTGCTCCTTTCCCTTCGGGCACTAAATAATGAGTGAGCCGATGGAATGACATTTATGATTCCGTAAAATAGACAAGATTACACATGAAACAACCCCGATTATTCAAAAAAAAAAATAGGTACATTTAACTTTAAAATCACTGTAATAATGACCATAATCGTATGTGTATGAACTGTGGAGTCGCTAGGTCCTAGACTGCGTGTTGCGACTTGACGCGTGCACCCGCCGAATGCATACAGTTTAGTACTTTATAGTAAGGCACGAGAGATAAAATTACAATATTTGTAGTTCGAATGGGTAACTCTGTTACAGTCGTTGAAGGGGTAACCCATTCAAAACGTCTTACTATTAAAAAGTATAACCACCAAGAATGGGTTTTTGAATAAACAGGTAAACAAATCAAAGGGGTTTGAAAGAGGTTATCCATTGATGAGGGTTTTCGTAAAAGATGGTAATAAATATGAAATTGGTTTTAAAACAACAGTTTGTCAAAACCCTATTAAAAACCCTTTCAATGGGTAACCAAAATGGTCCCTGATAAAAATACACAAATTGTTTGGAAGAAAGAAAAAAGAAAGAAAAAATTGATTAACCGTCGTCGCATAAAAGCAAATTCAAATGAAACTTCCGAATCTTGATGGAACTATGCGAAAACTTGTTTGAAACATATTTGAAAAAACATTTCATAAAATAAATTGTAACAACGTAATCCAGCTTTGAATTTAAATTTTGAAGATTTTGAAAACAAGAATCTAAAAACGTGTTCCAGGCGTCGCTTTCTGCAGAATATCCACAAAACCTGACCACTATATTACTTCACAAACAAACATATTTTTAGTTGCGTCATCAGCCTTGATTTTTGTATAGCATAGAATATGAGATCTGGATGGAACTCCATTGATGCCGTAGTAGTCTACTTACTTATTCTGCAAATTTACACGGTGACATTCATGTCGTTACAATCTACGCATAGCAATTTCATCATGACGCATTCAAGATCACTGATAGAACGCACTCCAAATTCAAGTTGCATGGATCACAGAACAGAATCCGCAGAACATTCTTTCGAATCATAGACATAAACTTTGGATACGCTTTTACTATTTCGACGACGATGCTCAATTCGTATCATCCTTTGACCATGAACAGATGACTCAAGATTGTAGAAAAAAATTTAGATATTGCAAAAAAAAAAATGCAAAACAAACAAAAAATAAAACATGCAAAAAAATGGGTCATGTATTAAAAAAACAGCATGCAAAAAAAAGAGTCATGCGTGTAAAAAAACAAAAAAAAAAAAAACGAACTAATATGTAGGTACACTATACTTACTTAGTTATTATAATTGCTCTTTATAAATTTTAACTATAATACATATTAAAATGTCAGTAGTTAGCTAAGAAAAACGCTAGAAAGCATATTGCAAATGTGGTTCATAAAGAAAACTTTCCAAACCGAGTCAAAGTGTAAAGGCCTTTTGAATTGAGACGGGTCAGATTTTTTATATTTACCTATATTTTTTTACCTATATCTTTGAATGGAACCTACAAAACTTATATTATTAAAGAACTAACTTAAGAAGAAAAAGAATTGCATATTGAAGCACTTGTTCTCGCGTGTCACTGAAAATAGTTACATTTTGATTCATACATTTTTTGGTCTGCTTATTAATTTATTTCACAACTTAACCGTATACTAAAAAGAATATCATGCAAGATTAATATTTTATTTAGTTTACACTTTAGGTGTACCATTTAATAATAATAAACAATTTATTTCAGGTAACAAAGACGCATAGATAAAATACCTTACATACCTACTAATAACAGTTTTGTTACTACAGCACACACACCTTCATGCATTACAGCTGTCCACGGCTTATTATTTTTTATTTTTTAGCAAAAAATAACAAGACATTCGGTATCTTCCATATAACTCATAACTCCATGCCATATAACTCATTCAACCAATACAATGACTCCACCCACACCTTTGCTCACTACGTCTCATTACTGATAAGACAACAACTTTTACCCATTTTAACGGACATATCTTTCGTCTTGACCGATCCACCACAAGCTAGATAGCATCCACAAGTTGCCATCGACTCCCATCCTGATTTTCGCGCCACGGACAACGCAAGACATCCCAGCAATCAACCAACATCCCATCATCTTTTTATTCCAGTACAAAGAAAATAACCAATTGAATGAATGAATGAACCAATGACTCTACCTACACCTTTGCCAGTGCAACTTATTACTGATAAGACAACAAATCATATCTGCAAGGATGGTGAGCGGAGACCAATGTGAACTGCGCGATAGCGATTATCCTTACCGCGCAGTCACGGGGTCTCAAGTCAGCGCTCAACTTTCATGCCGCATACCCATGTTATGTTAACGGAAATAATTATCATCCGTCTCGACCGATCCACTACAAGTCAGATAGCATCCACAACTTGACATTTGGTATCTGCCATTTAAACCCACACCTTCGTGCAACACAGCAGTCCACGGCTTATTATTTTTTAGTAAAGAGTAACTAAGACATTCGGTATCTGCCATATAACTCATAACTCCATGCCATATAACTCATTCAACCAATACAATGACTCTACCCACACCTTTGCACACTACGACTCATTACTAATAAGACAACAACTTTTACCCATTTTAACGGACATATCCGTCCCGACCGATCCACCACAAGTCAGATAGCATCCACAACTTGACATCGAATCTCATCCTGATTTTCGCGCCACAAACAATGCAAGACATCCTAGCAATCAACCGACACCGACCACACTTTACTCACCCCTCATCACCGGTACGACAACTCACCTCAACGACGAATTCGCAATCACTTGGTTCTATTGACTTCATCACCAACCAGAGCATGTTCTCGGCAGTAAGCCGATTGATCAAAATCCAAAGCCTAACTACTTACAGATCATTCGGTTGACCGGGCAACCAACCGTTCCCGGTCAACAGTCGGTCAGATTTTCTACTGACCAGTAACATGGTTCAATAACGATCTCGCATTGGGTACGTATTCATCTCGAACTACCTTACGTTCCGTTTTATTTATTTATAATTGACGAATAGTTTGGGTTGGAGTGTTTGTTTGCCATGATTATCAATGACAATTTGTTGTAATCATAGATTTATATTTATTTATTTTTCATGTACACATACACTTTGCACGCACATAGTCCGTATTATGTCCATTGCTAGCAATTAGTACGTAAAATGATGATTGTAAGGGTTATGTACGAATGAAGTCAAGGGGAAGTAAGTGTGTGTGTGTAAATGAAATTGCTAGCAATTAGTATATAAAATGTTGATTGAAAGGGTTATTAATGAAATCAAGGGGAAGTATGTGTGTGTATATGTGAAATTGCTAGCAAGCAGTATGTAAAATGTTGATTGAAAGGATTATGAATGAAGTCAAGGGGAAGTATGTGTGTGTGTATATGTGAAAAGAAGGATAATAAGAGAACGTTGTAGAAGTATGTTGTGAATCTTGTGAACTTGTAATAGTTTAAGAATATATTTGAACGTATTTGTATAACTTTTATCATATAACATACTATATCACACTTGTCAATGACACTGACTTACAGAGTATTTATTTTTAGGTATTACTTATTATTTTATTTTCTATTTAATAATTATTTTCTAATTTATTTTTTTGTTTTTTAGTTTTTCGTAATAATATTTACAATAATTTGTTATCTTACCTAATAGTAATAATATATGTAAGTATACCTACCTACTGCGTGATCGAAACTGAATGAAAATAAGATGATTAGAGAGTGATGGTTAAGTGGAAATATATTATTTGCTATTAAAATCTAACATAACTACACTAACATAATATTTATTTAATCCAGTTTATTTATTAATATTAAGAAAATATATTTTAACGTAATTAGGCTACTTTGATTTTAGAAAATTGTAGTATAATGTATTAATGTATGTAGGTACATAGACGTAGTTTAGGTGGATTAGGCCTATTTATTAATATCAAGTAAATATATTTTAATGTGATTAGCTACTTTGATTTTAGGGAAGTGTAGTATAATGTATGTAGGTACATAGATGTAGTTTAGGTGGATTAGGCCTCTTGGGGATACCACGTAAAAAAAAACGCTCTTGAAACCTTACCTCTTCGGGTGGTGTGGAAAAAGGTTTGTAGTTAGTTATCTGTAGTTTTGGATAAATACATACTTAATATAAATGAAGTTTAGATTTGTTTTAGTGTTATGTAAATCGAGTAGTTTAGGTGGATTAGGCCTCTAATATCTTTAGATTTTGATATACATACCTACTTAATATAGATGTAGTTTAGATATGATTTAGTGTTATGTAAATCGAGTAGTTTAGGTGGATTATGCTTATAATGGGGATACCTTGAAATAAAACGCACCAGGAACCAAACCTTCTGGTAGCGCGGAAATTACTATCTTGTGAGTGAATCGAACCAGGAAATAAAAAATCAATGCGACCTTGGTAATATTGCATACTCCCATACACATGCTAAATAAATAAATAAATGTTACCCTGGGGTAGAGTAGTTTTGAAAAGCATAAAAGTAGGAACTTATTTCATTATTTACTTACCCCCGAATACTGAATCGTCACTCAACATTTAAGGGCTGCTTAAAATTTGAGCAGTTAAAACTAAACTTTAAATTTTGTATGGCCAAACGTCACTTTTGAGTAACTGTTAAATTTAAGTGCTACTTAAATTTTGAGTGACGTTTCAGCATTCGGGAGATAGTCACTTACAAGGAATATTATTTTATAGTTTATTCGTACTGACTTTTATATAAATCAACTGTAGGAATAAAAAAAAAACATTCAGTTGATTTACTTAAAAGTCCATACATAAATCCGTACAAAATGTTTAAGAGATTTTATTACAAAATCCTATAAGTGCTAAGGATTACTGTCCAATTCTCAAAATTTTACAAGGGTAAGAAATACTCCTCAAAAACACGACCCCGCGAGCTGCTTGCAGCTCGCGCAACGCCCAAATACTTTTTACAAGGGTAAGAAATACTCCTCAAAAACACGACCCCGCGAGCTGCTTGCAGCTCGCGCAACGCCCAAATACTAGTCTATTTATATAAAATTCAAAGTCCTGACTGACTGATATATCAACGCACAGCTAAACTGCTGGTCCTAGAGACATGAAATTTGGAGGGTTTGTTCTTTGTGAAGAGAAGGTAGATATCCACTAAGAAAGGATTTTTTGAAATTCCACCCCTAAGAGGGGGAAGGGAGGGGGTGAAATTTCAGTGGGCAGAAGCTAGTGTGTAAAATGTTGGTTAATTGTTACTTATAGAAACTTTTGACGTCATAATTCTACTTTATAAACTGGGAAAAATAAGTCGTCACTTAACTAGACGAGTTATTTACTGAACATTTTTGCTCGCAAAGTAACGCGAAAGAAAATACTTTCTTTTTTATATTTGTAGAAGTTAGAAGTCAGTTTGTATGACAGTTGTCTGGCAAAACAGCGACATCCTAGAAAAATATGAGCCACCAATATTTCAGTCTGTTGCTACAATAAGAAAAAACAAATGATACGCGTCCACCCGAGGCTGTTGTTTTTTGCAAACATAATTTAATTTAAGTTTCTCAATACAATGCTTGGATTTACTTTGAAACTATTGTGTATGAATATCTACTTCTTTGTTATTGATGAAAACACACTTCAATAATAAGCAACCATCCTTCACTCAAAGCCTCTAACTCTGAACAACTGATAAACGCCAAACACACAATGACTTTCATCTTTCATCTTCTTCTTTTGTCTTCAAAGGAAGTCGATAAGGCTGACATAGGAAATAAACCCATATGGAACTCGTAGAAGCAACGGTCATTATCTCATGTTGTACACAAAAGCCGAATCTGAAGTACCATCGGCACAAGATGGGGCGGCCACTCGTCGCGAGAGCAGTTAGCAAGAAGTTATCGCGGACCAGTTTAACTGGAGCACCCTCTGTCAGCAAGGTGCTACGTGCCTCGGATGCCCGCCAACTACCGAGTACCTACTACAACTTCACTAAAATTATATCCAACTATTATCCCTTGGGTTAACGGGGCGTCGGTATATAGTTTCCTATTATGTCATAACGAACCCTTACCTACTTGTGGTGGTATTTTTAATGAAAATATGAAAATGGCGACATTCTATCTAAGTGATAGCATATCGACTAGTCCCTTATAATCACTTCCGAATAAAGAATAAGAGGTTTACTTATAAAGTTGCTTAAAGTTTAATAGTGATTAGCGACTGATTAACCATACATTTTGACGTCTCTTTACTTTAGACAACGTTTCTAACTAAACCCCAATAAATGTAAAAGTTCCTAGCTAGTCTACAAAAAAACGGGAAGGTACACAGTTATCAGTGATACGAGTTTAGTTAGCAACTAACTAAAAATAAACCCACCTTTTTCACCACACAAGAAAATGCTACATAGTTTAACCCGTAAATAAAATCCTGTCGCACATTTCCCATCCGGTTTTTCATAGCGAAACTACGCTACATTTATTTGCTAACGCCGACCAAAAATAAAATAGTTACGAGAGCAACTAAATAGTCGGAAACTTGAATGATACAAAAAGACCGCTGCGCCGAGTTTCTTCCGGTTTTTTCACGTTAAAGAAAGAAGCTCTTTTTCCAAACTGTTGGTTTCACGACTTTTATATTTTATTCCCGAGGGAATTAAAGCGTGTGATATATATATATCCTGTATTCCCATTGTCCCCGTATGTCATGTCCCCGTTAAAGGGGACAAAGGGAATTTAATATCCATTTAAAATATCAATTTGGTAGACGCTAAAGTCAAAGTCAAAGCCAATTCATTTATTTCAAATAGGCATATTAAAAGCACTTTTGAACGTCAAAACTTACAGTAGAATTTAATTGATTCTAGTCGCCCCTTCCAAAAGGTAGTGTTTGTATGGAGAAGAATGGGCAACAAACTCCACCGTTACTCTTTTAAAATGTTTTACAAGGTTTTGTATACATAATATAATTATATGTGAAGACGATGCACCTAGAATAAAATTAGTCTACCACAAAAAGTAAAAAGAATAAAAAATGAAGCAATGACAGGTAAATCAATTATGTGATACATACATGGTGCTCTAATAGATACATGGTACTCAAGCTAGCTTTGCAAAGGTTTTAACTACTATTTTTGGTGTTGTGTTATAACCTATACTTCGTTGGTTTAGGTAGTTAACTAAAGGTAAAAAAAAACACGTGCTTCATGCTTGCTAAACCTTTTGTTACATATTTTAAAATAATTTTATTTATTGAACAGGGCTGCAAGCATAAATACCGAAATTTTACCGAAGCCTATTCACACGCACTTTTAACGATGTTATTTTATAATAGAATTATGCATTTTAAAATGAAAACGTCAAAAGTTTCACATGATACCGCCAATTTTTTGAGTGAATTTATACTAAACAAAAGAAACCGAAAAAACGTAATACCTGTCACTTCAGTTGTCATGCTACGTCACAGTTGCACTCTTCGATTTAGCAACGTTATCTAATTCGTTGTATTTTTTAAGGTTTAGATAACCTTTCTTTTTGGGCTCTTTACAATAGACAATAGACATATTTTAAAATATTATATTATTATTATAAAAAAAACGATTTGTTTACCTTTACTTAATTACCTAAACCAATGGAGTACCTACAACTACTTACATTGTATTAAACTGGAAGATATTTACTAGATAAATATTGTTTCTACCTATATCTCTTATATTTCTCCGGACACTAATCCGATTGATCATTAAAGCGATTATGACAGTAGTAATCCTCAAAAAACGTTTATCGTTTCAGTTACCAGGCTTATCGCAAAGACTGTTGTTTAATTAATAGAAATCCTAACTTTAATATTATAAACACCAAAGTGAGTTTGTTTGTTTGGGACGTTTTCACGCCAAAACGGCTGAACGAATTTGCATGAAATTTTGCACATGGATAGACCATGACCTGGGCCAAGGACATAAGGTACTTTCATCTTGGAGCACAGACAAAGTCGCGGGCAACAGCTAGTATCAAAGCTCGTAACAGCCGCCAAAATCAAATTCAGGAATAATTAGGTAAATCTTCTTCCATCCAATCGGATTACCAATACCATTTACCACCCACCAAAAAAAAAAAAAAACCATAAATCTGTAGGATATACAGTAAAACACCCTCCACATTTATATAAAGTAAATTCCTTTGTCACACTTCAAGCAAAGATTGCGCTAACAACATCACCCTTTTAGCGTCTTGATAAAGCACCATATTCCTGTTAGTGCTTTAAAATTACACCCTCAAACATCAAACCTTGTTGGATACCCGGGTGATGAGGGCCAGACTCCGGCCAGATACTGCTTTATCATTGGAATTGCTCTATCCGAACGAAATGGCGACCTAGTATTAAATTGCTCCAAGCCATCAGTCACCTGTCACCCGGATAGTAGTGCCATCAACCCCGCCTGGAGCTAAATTGAACTATTACAAGTTTTGGCGTTAACCTTCGTATTTACATGTACGCGAGAGAATTACCTAACATGACGCTCATTATGTAGAAAAGGTAATTTTTCGTTGCTAATTTATGCGCAGTCGTTACAAGTTACACACAATAAATTTTGTAACTTTTAATTATAAACAAAACTGTTAACAAGAGCTTGTCTTAAAAGGTAAAGATAAATATCATGATTAAGAAAAACCTGCGGGCATTCTTGGCGGTATTAAAAGTCACAAATCTGCATTACGCTGAACACCAAAGCCAACAAAAACTAGTGCATTTAATTAAAACCATAAAAGGTTAACGGAAAACAAAAGGAACATTCTCTTTATATTATACTGCTGTAAGTGTTGTAACACGGAACAAAAGCCGCCATCCCGGTAAATACATGCTTCATAATTGAGTACCGGGTAATTATAGTGCGCAATACTAACGTGGACTTGATTTATTATCTTTCTTTGAATTTTACCACAACGGAGCACGTTTGTTTCGTAGTGAAGGATTGCTTTTCCACTACCCCGAGGAAAGTATTGAATTCACCCCGCTCCATTCTTTACAAATTCGCTGCTAATTCAAGCCGCGAAAACTTGTATGAATAATAGTCTCCTACTTGTAGAAAGGTTGAATCAATTTCAATTTTATTTTCACTTATACCATTCTCTATTACCATATCACAGAGGGAAAACTACAGGTCTATTTTTAGATACTTCAGATTTTATTTTTGGCAAAATATAAGGATATTTTATTCATCCAACGATACTTTACTC
Source organism: Luperina testacea (assembly GCA_927399505.1). NCBI lineage: Eukaryota > Metazoa > Arthropoda > Insecta > Lepidoptera > Noctuidae > Luperina > Luperina testacea. The sequence continues at coordinate 14,227,688 of OV656758.1, forward strand.
CGTAAACAAGATATATGAAACCCTAGTAATATAAAGCCATTTTAAGTAATGTGGGTTGTGTCCACTTGCGCACATTTGTGCACTATAATATCTCCCGCGCCGAAGGCTAGTCTCCGTTGAGATTAGCCGTCGTGGCCGAAATACGGTCTTTAGAACTTTATTTTATTCGAGTAATTTACGGCAATTTTGTTAACGAAATTTCGTTAGCATTTTTACCAAAGTGGCGTAGTAAATAAGAATAAGCGCCTTCACTTTCCTTATTTGCGACTATGGTTTGTTTATCCCACAAAATACTTTTTGTTCGAGAGCTTAATATATTTTCACGTAATTTCGACGACGGTGCAGATGTGACATGAGCGCTTTGATGTCGGCGTCTCTTGCTTAGATTTCTTCACACACAAGAATTTCATTAAGAGAAGTACACACGCCGCGAATATGCCTGACAGTGATTGTCTTCGTAATAAATTGTTGTTGTTCTAACAATATGAATTATGATCATGATGAGGAAATTTCCTCGGTTACACGTGAATCGTTTTTAATTTTCTTAGGGCTGATTTATCCATCGCCAGATAACTTTTATTCGAGGAATAAAATTAAGATTTAGCAGTTTTTGTATGAAATAACTGTCAAGATTTCAAAATTATTCCTCGAATAAAGTTATCAGATGATTGAAAAATCAGCCCTTAGAAATCCAAAAAAATGTATGTGTGGGTTAGAATAATATTGATACCTATTTAATTAGTTTTGCTATCATAAATTGATTAAGGCAATGTTAGTCTTTATGCATTCTAAACCATAATGCCAATCAAATAAATGTCAACATACCCAATGCTGACGTTTATGATTGGCGTTACTTAAATTAACCTTTACAATTAAGGTAATGGAGCGAACGAGCTCAAGTTTTTTTGCCTTACAGTTGGATAATCTTAATAACCTTGTTCATTTGTCGCTTAGGTTTGTAATTAGGTGTGAAATAAAAAAAATACAACACGACAAAATAAAAGAATATAAATTCCAAGGACACGTTCGCCTTTTGGTTATGTAGAACAATAAAAACTTTCGCAGTTTCTCGAACACGCAAATGTAAGCATGCTGTGTTTCAGCCGTTACGTCTTTATTTGCATGTACGACATTGATGTTTGGCGTGTCCGGATTGCGTTGCCCCTGATGGCCGTCCTTGGCCGAGGGTGGTCGCCAGTCGACACCAAACTGTCATAACTCCACAAAACAGACCCGCTGTTTTTATGACCGCTGTATAATGTGCCTGTACCTTAATAATTAGCTTCGTGCATCTATTTGCTTTAATTAAGAGGGTTAAGCGGTCAAGGCCGTAACGTACGGGGATGTCACCGTTAGTCCTTGTTTTGGAATATTTAAATACTTTATTTATGGTAACGTCGCGGGTAGCGAACTGCCAGACATTAGCATAGAAACAGGAGCTTTGTATTTACTTATTTAAGTTTATAGAATAGCATAATGGCACGTTGGGTAGCGGGTATAATTACCATTATTCTAATTTTGATTGAATTATATACGTCTGTAAATGGTGTATAATTTTGTGATTGCATAATACATGTGGTATTAGGCGCTGGCGACCAAAAGGTGAAACTTTGGTGCTGGTTAAAAAGTTGTTATTAAACTGGCGGTAGAACACATTTAACTTAGGTGTGAACTGTGCTATAAATCGAGAACGTGCAGGCATGGTTAATACAAAGAGACTCGAATATATAATTTTATTTGTATTTCAACAGTTAGTTATTTGTTGTTGTTACACGTGGTACTTATTTAATTTAATTTTGGTCATACGACCTAAAACCTGGGTAGTACGGTTTATGTGTGCTGTAATGTTATTTGTTTGCCTTGCCTAGAACGAACTTATCCATCTTGTTCCCGTCAGTGTGAAAGTTGGGTTCCCATATGGATTGAAAAGGTTTTGTTGCACACGGCAGAGAGAAAGGGAAGAAATGCAACAAGAAAAATATATAGTACTAACTGCTCAATCAAAACATCGACAGCTTCTAACGTTTCATCAATGATTTACATTTACTAACATTATTCTCGACTGCAAACATTAGTAAATGCGTCTGTTACATTAGTACATTCGATTCGTGAATTAATTACGTCCACAGTACACGTCCGATCACTGGGTCAGGACAATAATTATACGAATTAAATGGGAGCCGGCTCAAATTATTCTTCTATTTGGGGCGAATGAGGAAGTTAACAAATTGTTGGGGCGAATTAGTGAGTCTGCGGGTTGTTAGATACTTTTGTCTAAGCATTGTATGGGAAACAATCGGTCCTTTTTTATTTAGTTTTTTCCTTAGTTTCTGTTGTTTCATTAGGTTTGACTGTGTGTTTAGTGTTTCAGATTATCTGGTTGACTTAAGAAATTAACAGAATTGGTGGTTTTAGTTTTACCCGTAACTCCGACGTATCTTTTGTTAATTCAATTTTAAGTACCTAAGGAAAGTCTTACATGCGGCATGAAAATTGGAAAAAAGCTGGTTCGGATTTTAATAAATTTTTCTTAGTATTAGTTACTTCTGATTGGTATTAGGGTGATCTATCTGGTCCTGTAATCAAGAACGTCTATTAGTTATTTATTAGTAGAAAAGTACTCGTATAAGTTCGTTGTGCCCAAGGCCACTCATCTGCCTAGCCTATTCGCGACTTTATTGGGGTCGGCTTCCACCAGTATTTTACAAGAAGCAACTGCCTATCTGACCTGCACAACCAAGTTATTGGGTAATACGATAACCCTTTGTAAGACTGGTTGTTAGACTTTCGGGCTTCTGACCACCCGTAACGACTGTCAAAGATTCACGAATGCTTTCCGAGGCACGGAGGGGTCTTGATATGTCACCCATCTACGGACCAAGCGCAACAAGCGTAGCTTATCCTCGCTCTATATCATCAATTATGTGCTGCTGTACAACCATCAAATACCTTATTAAATTGTACTGTATATAGATTAAGTTTTTGTTGTACAGTACCTGGCGATAAATATTGCACAACGACCTTTACCTTTTTTTGATTAAAAATAATTATCAAAAGAAGTAAATCATAATTGTTTTAACAGCTCCTAATAGATACCGGACTGTTTGTATTTCGTGCGACAGAGATAACGCTCTACGAAGCCGAAATAAGCCGATTGTCTCTTTCCAAAGGTCGATGTGCAATATTTATCGCCGGGTACTGTACTTTGAGAGTGAAATTAATTTTATTTATTTATTTATTATTCTCTTGATCGATCGATACCTGCGGCTGTTATTACTTAACCACAAGCCCCTCCCAAGGCCACTTAAGGATTAAATCAAGGGCTCAAAATAACGAATAATTGAGGCAAACAATTATCTTCAGCGATTAAAGTGACGTACACTCTTTCAGAAATACTTCTACTTTCTAGCCCTGGCTTACTTCCAGCACTGAAACTAATGAAGTGCCACGGACTTTATTAGCATAAGTTATTATTATATTGCACACTTACTTACATCGCTTCCACGAGCCATTCATTTAATTAATTTTAAGAGGCTTCTTCTATTAAGGTACGTATTGCCTTTTGCTTGGTCGAGTATGACCCAGTTTAAGTTCTTTTACACTCATTAAATTGATAGGGATATAAATTAGCTTCTGCACTGAAAAAATAATTTCTTACTACATCGCATTAAAGCGATTTCATTAAGACTTACTGACTTTATACAGTAAGTTTGTAAAACAGTAAGTCAGTAACTTTTAATGATTGAACATATTTACTGAAAAAAAAAACAATAAAAAAAAGGAAAATCACCATTACTGTAATGTAAGTAAATTTCAATGGTTTGAACGTTATCACCAAATGAATAAAACAGTTAATTTTGTGACCTTTTAGCTACGTAAAACGTTAAAGTTTACTGTCATGACGGTAACATTTTGCTTCAAGCTTTAAGGCTGGCGTCCTTTAGGGACGGATCGGGGGGGGTCGCATTGGAACGGGCCGCGGTTCTGTGATGCTCTTGCGTCCATCTGTACGGGGCGCGGCGGACCGCCTAAGCGGATTTGATCTTACAGACGTGTTTTCGTGCTTGGACTGACATCGCGCTACCATGGACAGCTCAGACGAAGAGATGTTATGGTTTCAAATCCTTCTTGAGGAAGAGCAAAAAAATAAAAAACGACGACGAGTACACAAGGTGTGGGTGCATGATATATGCCAGAAAAGAAATGTATTTGGTGAACACCATCATTTGTTTAACGATTTGAAGAAAGATCCAGTCAAATTCTTCGAGTATTTTCGAATGTGTTTTGGAAAATTTGAAACATTGCTTAATATATTACGTGAAGATTTACAGAAACAACATCCGCCTGCCTGCGTCGACTAGACGGATCGGGGCGGGTCGCAGCGCACCGCCGACAGAAATACGCCTGCGAAGCGATCCGCCAATGCGTTGCCGCCCGCCGCGCTCCGATCCGTCGCTAATAAACGATATTTCATACAAAACATAGCCAGGCGTATTTTTGCGTTGCGATGCGGCCCGACCCGATCCGCCTAGTGGACGCTAGCCTTTAACTGTTTTCGGACCAGTAAAAATACTGTTTTGAACGTTAGGCTCATATGGAACAGTGGCGTGCATTGGTTTTCAGAATAGGTAGGCAGGCACTAGTCCGGGTCTAGTCAAGGCACACGCGGTCACTAATCAGAAACATAAAACAAAAGTACTTATCTAATATTTAACAAAAAAAAAAGTTTTACAGCCATCATCTTGGATTTTCATTTTGACTTTGTTTTCGGCTCTAGCAACCTCGAAAACCACGAAAACGACAAAAAAAAAAAAAATTCAGCCGCCATCTTGGATTTTCATTTTGACCTCACTATTGGCTTTAGCGCCCTTGAAAACATAAAGACGACACCCATGATGTAAATAAAAAAAAATGAAAGCCGCCATCTTGTATTTTCATTCTGACATTACTATCGGCTTTAGCACCCTTGGCAACCATAAAAACGACATCCAAGGTGACAAAAAAAAAATTACAGCCGCCATCTTGGATTTTCATTTTGGCTTCAGCACCCTCAAAAACCATGAAAACTACACCCATGATGAAAAATTTAAAATATTTTTGCAGCCGTCATCTTGGATTTTAATTTTTACCTCACTATCGGTGACCTTAATATCCATCCCTTTCTTTCTTCGCACGGCCAAACTACGAACGAATTACAAAATACGATTTAAACATTCATACTCGGTTGGTTATTTGATACCCTACCTACTTTAGGGTGATAAATTGCGAAGGTCGAACGTCATGGTATTACGCGTGAGACAATGTGCGAATAATACGAGAGCCGAGTAGGCCGTCTGGCGACTGCCTACTAGGTACCGCGCGTGTTTGTATGAAGATTTTTTGTTAGGTGTGATAATTTAGTGAGTTTCTTAGTTGTGGGCACACACACACTAAAATGTAATTGACAAGCTTATGGTGATTTATCGAGGTAGGCACTGCTTATATGCCTTTCTGCTCTGCGCTGATAAATTAGAAGATTATATCTAAGACAAGAACGCTTGGAAACTGCTGGTCCTGCTCCATAGGACAATCTAGAGTCTAGACAAAATCAAACTGGTTGCTAATTTAATTGTAAATTTGTTCTTTTTTTTGGCATTGATTTACATTCTGTAACTACTTTAACTCACACCCTGACTTGTTATTTGTATTTTTTTTTTATTTAAATGAAAATTGTTTACTTTTACCATGTTTCTAAATATGTGAGCACTATGATCTATCAGATAATTAATTTATATGTCATGGTTTCATTTTTAATTCTTTTACCTATTGTGGTATAGTAACTTTATTTTACGTGCATCTTCTTCACATATTATTATATAATTAATGTTTGCAAAATATTGTAAAACATTTTAAAAGAGCAACGGTGGAGTTTCTTGCCCATTCTTCTCCATACGAAAACTACCTTTTGGAATGGGCGACTAGAATCAATTCTATTTTGTTGTAATTTTTGACGTTCAAAAGTGCCTTTTATGTGCCTATTTGAAATAAATGCTTTGACTTCGACTTTGCAATGCACGCTGATATGGAACTACTTAAAGTAGTTCAGATGTTTTTTCATTTTTATTTACTGTTTATTTCTTTCAGTGTGAGTGCATTAGTGTTGTGTAAGCTTGAAGGTAAGGAAGGGCCTTAGTAGATATGAAAGAAAAGGAAAGAAAGAAGATACGTTTATTTGTAGTAAGACATGACGCCGAGAAAGAACACAAACACAAAAAGAGCAAATTGGGGGAGAATATGCGTCACGTCCACGTAAAAGACACATGCAACTTTTAGTATACCGATACTCTAAAAGTTGTCATTATTATCGTTGATGTTGGTCACCGGACCAGTGATTTAGTGAGGTTTTGACATTTATGAAAAACGCAAAATTTTGATAGAGTTCCAAAAAGGTCGCTAAACGCCGATCGCCGATGCTAAACCTATGTAGTGGCGTTTGTTAGTTGATTGATTATTAAAATTTATCATTTAATCGTCATTTTATTTCCGAATGACCATGTGTTTTGGTAAAAATAGGTATGTTTCAATAAAACATTTGAATTCATTATGAAGCTGCAACCTGACATGCGAAAATATATTTCTTTACATATCTATATATCATTTATCTATCTATTTTTCTTTTTTTCTTAATGTTTTTTTTCTGTTCTTATTTCTTTTCGTTGTTAAAAAATAATCTAGAAGCTATTTTTAACAGTCTTAAAACGAACTTCACGATATTGAGCTATTTTTAATTGAACTTCTCACAATTGAAAAAGCTTTCATAACTTTTTTTACTAGTCTATAAAATAAACATCAATAATAGGAAAGGTCCCAGTTGTTCTAGCTAATAGTAACAAAAGATAAAACAAGGATAATATATTCACAAGGTCTCGCTGAGCTTAAAGAAAAAAGTTGCCGTTTAAGGAAGCTGGTATAAAATGACGAAGTAGGCTGTAAAGTGAAATGCTTCCGACTCTCCCTCGTTGAGAGAAGTTTTATCTTTCGCGCATTCTCAGAGGCTTTGAGTATCAAAGCTCGATGGAAAAGATTGCTCTAATTTTAGAAATAAGTCTTAGTATACTGAAACTTCAATAAAGTATGCACGCCTGAAGTTTGCAATGTGTTCTCACTAAGTAAGCAAATATACGTTTTCATTGAGGTATGAAAATGAACACATTACTATTCATTCAATTTAAATTATAGATTAATCTTGCAAATGGGTGCAAACCTATTTGCGATAGTAACGATACTTTTAGGAAGCAATGATTACATTTAGGTAAGTTTATTTTAGCCGTTTACGTCCTTTAATTAGTCAAATTGATATTCAACATAAAGTAGTAAAAAATCGAATTACCGTTCGTCAGTGGACTCGTCGCAACACTAGAAAAAACATTCACATCGGGTTTTGTACCGTACGTGTTTAAATATCGAAACCGGCATGAACATTTTTGCTGAATTCTCGCAGTGACTCGTTCAAGGAGTTTTCGTAAATAAAATGACTCACACAAAAAGGTACAGTCTCACAGCCTCAATCTACTAATTGCGTTACGGAATATTTAATTAAATTAATCTGCTCATAAGTAATAAATCCACGTAGGCTCTAATCTTATAATGTTATTAACCCCGGAAGTATTCGTTTTTGGTATGTGGAGGTCAGATAGGCAGTCGCTCCATGTAAAATACTGGTATTCAGCTACATCCGGTTAGACTGGAAGCCGACCCCAACATAGTTGGGAAAAGGCTAGGCAGAAATTGATGATGAAGTATTCGTGAGCAAAATCAAAGTACCAAAAACGTTAACAAAGGTTGTGTACCCAAAAGATGTATGTTACGAAATGGCAACACTGTAGAATTAGTTGGTCCGCGGTCGGCGAACCGTTAGATCGTGCAAGGGTATTAAATTAAAGGGATCTGCCGGAGCCTATTCGTCACGTTATGTCATATGAGGCCCGGGAGACTAGTAGCTTTGTTTTAGCTCTGGCGAGATTAAACCATGTATTTGGCGAGATCGTGCGTAATACTGCCGTGTCGATAGCCTTGCGTGTATGAGTTTTGATATTAGTACGAGACGACGAAATTGGTTGGAGCAGTTTGTTTCGGGGTTTTCGTTGCTACCTTTATGAGTAAAGCTTGTCAGAGTTATTAACATGAATACTCTGGGATATAGTCACTCAAGATTAGTCCTTTAAATGAGATTGTTTGTGTCACAAACAAATGTTTACAATTATTTGGCTACTTAGCTCCAGGGTTGACCGAGCTTAGAAGTTAATTATCGTGTAGCATGAGAACGATTAACGTAAAAGAGAATTCTACAGCTACTATCATATTTCACCACAGACTGGTTGCTATTTAAGTATTTATTCATACTGCATAACCGTATAGTCAAGTTCAAAACTAATGAAATGTAATAACATCCTCTCAGGACTAAGACAACAAAGCGAATTTAAGTACCTAATTTACTTTTTATATACATATTTATGTTCTAAGTAAGTGCCGTTAATATTCATAAAGAAACTTTTGTTAACTTTGTATTTTTACGACGACGCGCGACGACACAAATGAATTATTACTTCCTAAGGGCTGTCGAGCTAATACGAGTGTAAAATTTTGTTTTAAACAAAAGTATTCACGTATGACCTCATTTTATTAGTTCCTGTCATTTTCATGCTGAGTGTCTAACTAAAACACTATTTATCCTCAAACTTTAAGTTTGTAATGTACTTATAATTATGTCGATTTGACTAATGAAGCGTCTTTAATAAATCTAAATCAGCGTATGAGTGGTCTAGACTAAATTAAGAAACAAAATTATGAAAATATACCGTTTTTATTCCTCGAATTTGAGCATGAATAACTACGTCCTTGAGTATCTGTTTACTTCGTTTAACCTGTCTTACTTTATAAATAAAATCACAAATTATACAAGCTGTTTAAGATTATTATGGTTGGCCGATTTCAATGGCGGGTTATAGAAATCGTCAAATGAATTCGAATTTAAATGTCATTTACGCTACGTAATCCGGTAATTTGATGATTCGATTCAGCTTTTAAACAATTCAACGTGATCCGCGTTGTAATTCGTATTTAATGCTCGGTTCATGGCATTTTGATTATTATTTTTTCCATGGAACAATTTTACCTTGAATACCTCTGAATTGCGAACTTTTTCAAGTACCTGTGGAAGTTTATTTTCCATAACAGTACACCATAAAATGTGTTTCCCGGAAGTAAGACAGAGATGTATAACATAGCCACAGCAGTTTTGTTATAAGTCTCATGTAATTAAGGGCGGGCTTTTAGTCGTAATATCCAGTTATAAATCCCGTCTTGAGGGCCAGCATCCTAATTGCGTAACATACTATCAATCGGAATCTGAATCATTTTGAAGCAAATTGCTAACCCATTGTTTCATAAGTTCCAAAAATTTGTCTGCTCAACGCGTAAATAACGCAATGAATGTTGTTGAAGTGTCAAAATGAAACCGATTCCGATTGATAATGTGTTACGCAATTGCACCGCTGGATTCGATTCCCAGGTCGGGAAAAGTGCTAAAGAAGAAAAAAAAAGAAAGAAAATACATTTACTTAGCACAGACTAAAAGACACCACAGTACACCATAGACATACATCAGAAAATAAAAAAGTGTAAAATCCGACGTAAGAAATTAGCAGGAAACTGGTTACTGGTTTTTCTTATCGGGATTTTCCCAATATCAGCCCGGAGTCTGGATTTGTGCCCAGTTAATGGCAACAGGTTCGCCCCCTGTTACATGGGACGGTTCGCCCCCTGTTACATGGGACGGTTCGCCCCTTTAACATGGGACGGTTCGCCCTCCTTTAACATGGGACGGTTCGACTCCTGTTACATAGGCCGGTTCGCCCCCATTAACATGGGACGGTTTGCCCCTTTAAGATGGGACAGTTCGCCCCCCTGTTACATGGGACGGTTCGCCCCTTTAACATGGGACGGTTCGCCCCCTGTTACATGGGACGGTTCGCCTCCTGTTACATGGGACGGTTCGCCCCCTGTTACATGGGACGGTTCGCCTCCTGTTACATGGGACTTAACCATAACGCAGTATGGATGCATAGGTACACGTTTGCCTAACCCTTCAGGGATTACTGGCGTGATTTTATATTATGTTAATTAAATCCGAGCTTCGGGCTGCTACTGTAAAAAAACCAATAAAACTTCAAGTTAAATAAATTACTTGAAATTAAGTTAGAAACATCAATAACACACATGCCTATGTGTGTTATTGATGTTTCTAACTTAATTTCAAGTAATTTACTACTACTACTATTACTTACTTACTTTACTACTACTATTTACTTTTTTGGCCTATTTACGAGAATGCATTAAACTTTATTTTGTTTCTAAATCCATTAAACAAATGAGACTCCTTGATTGATACTGATTGATCAGACAGCAGGTGATCCCTAGTTGTTCTTTCAAAGTATTCAACAAAATCGCTTCAGTTTGAGTAAAAACTCAATCCTCATATTTGAGGGCCTTGAAACTTTGTTATGAGAAATATCATTCATCTGTTTTGTTCAGTATAACGTGAGATGTTATTTTATTATTACGTTTCGATTATGCTATAAGCTTGCTTCGCTTTCTTAGTGAATGAAATGGTTGTTATAGTACCAAGTTATTTTTGGGATGTAAGTTCAGACGTTGTCAGGAGCAGATGTCTGTGAGTGACTCGCGTGGTTGATGTGATGTGAGAGCTGACCGTTTTAGTTCTAAGATATTTTAGCGAGTAAAGGCTTATTTATACTCGCTAGAGGAGGTATTTATAGAATATTTTTATGATATACGAAACATATTATAATTTACAAGCATTGTTATGTCAGGAACAGGATATAAACTATTATTGATTTTTAGGGTTCCGTACCCAAAGGGTAAAAACGGGACCCTATTACTAAGACTCCACTGTCTATCTGTCTGTCACCAGGCTGTATCTCATGAACCGTGAATATCTAGACAGTTGAAATTTTCACTGATGATGTATTTCTGTTTCCGCTATAACAACAAATACTAAAAACAGAATAAAATTAATGTTTAAGGGGGCCTCCCATAAAACAAACGTGTTTTTGCCTTGTGGTACGGAACCCTTCGTGTGCGAGTTTGACTCGTACTTGGCCAGTTTTTTATATTCTATGCGGAAAATACTTTCGAGTATTTAATTGAATAAAAACCTATGCATCTGTTTACTGAAAGCTACAGAACTATCAGTGAAAATATTGGTATGTTTGTCTAGCACTTGTATTAAGCTAGATTAAATTAAAATATTTCCTAGAAGCCTGGGTTTTGTTAATCTTGACCTATTCCTAGAAAATATTAATTAAATTTAATTCAAATAGAGGGTTAATGTTATTAATAACATTATACGTCGAATTACTACTAAAACCCTAATCTGCTTCAATTTACCTAATTTGCCACTTATATCGCCTTTATTACGGACACCAGGGGCTTACAAATAAAATCAACAAACACATTACAATATTTTACCTTTATTTGTCCGTTCCATACAAATGGGATGTAATAAGCCCTGCACATTAGTATCCTGACCAATGGCGCGGCGGGTAAAAATGTGCGGCTTCCATGGCATGCGTTACTCCTGACGAAGCGATGCCGCCAATAGCGACCTACTTTGTGACCGCCATTGTTTAATGTGAACATGTCTTTCTTTGTTTGCTTACTTTAAGCTACAATTTTTATTTAGTTTGGGACGAAAAAAGACAAACAAACAACAAACATATTTCTCAATTATTAAGTTGTGAAAAAACATATATGTAATGTAAACAATTACATAACTGAAGTTCTCTATCTACATAATTATGAAGCTAACGATATTATCCGCATCTTTTAAAATATTACGTTATTTGCCCGCAAGCGAAACTTAAACGGAGAAAATACCTTAATGACGCTAAGTTATGTAACTTAAAAATAAATATCTTTTATTGCTTTTTATTTATAAGTGTATTAGGGTAAGCGGGCCGCACACAATAGCCACCATACTTTCATTAGCTGTATCCAACTTTCCATTGAGAAATAAACTTACATTTGCAACTTTCGCTTTACCAGGATAACAACAAAATATAGATTTTTATTCTGAAATCGGTCAGTGTTTTTACCAAAACCCCAAGATTTATAATAAACATTTGTATGAATACATGAGCGTAGGCTGTAGTAATCCGGCAGTCAGGATTCCGAGATAAACTGTGCGTTTTGAAGCCGTAAATCTGACAAGATTGATGATATCTCTGACCCCTGTACGCCTTCCTTCCGACAAGACATCGCACCCCGGTGCACAATAGCCCCCCACAGATATTACCGGTGATTCGGTTAGTAATTGGAAGTGTTATCGTTTGTGTATCGGCAGTATTTAATGTTTATTTGTACTTAAATACTAAATAATTACGGAAAGAAAAAAAAATCTGCGCTTCTATCAGTTGGTACTGTTTGAATTCCTATTAAATCTGACAGCAGATGCTTTGTACACCAGCTAAATGAAAAAAGGTAATTAATTATCATTATTATGTAAAAAAATTCATTTAATAAATCCTCAACGACACTCCTTCCTACAAAAACCACTTAATTTCCCAAAGACGTCTTCAAAACCAATAACAAAAGCAATCCACGGAATGAAGTACCCAATACGGCAACTAATTCGACCGGACTTGTGAATAATTTGTTCTTTGTTCGGTTCATACGAACGATCGAGATATCAAACGAGTCACGTACACACGAGTGGGTGGCGGCGGTCACCCACAAACGCACATTGTACTGCGTGACACTGTACAGGAAGTACAGAAGACTTTTGAAATAGGGAACAAAAGATAATCTTTGTGTAGGGTGTGAAAGAACCTCGTGCGTGCAAAGACGCTGAAAGCATTTGTTATTGAAAAAGCATGATGTACCTATGTGATAAAATCAGCCGTTGTTTATTTAAATACTAGCTTTTGTCCGCGGTTTCACCCACATGGAACTCGGAAATTATCCATTACAAAGTAACCTGTCCATATCCTAACTCACGTTATGGTCTATCTATGTGACTATCTATTTTCATCCAAATCCGTTTAGCCGTGTAGGCGTGAAAAAGTAACAGACGGACAGACAGAGTTACTTTCACATTTATAATAATATAAAGTAGGTGCCTATGTATTAAATAAAAATCTTGAATTTTTAATACATAGGTACAGAGGCGGATTTAATGCCATAGGTATTTTCAACTAGTCAAACTTTGCGTGATGCAGTGACAAACAGTTTTAAGTGGAACTACGAAAAATTGAGGAATAATAGTAGATTGTTTGCCAAGGGAGCAAACAACTATTTTGAAGGCGAAAGTGTTTCTTTGAATCCAGAGTGGAGCGAAGGATTCAAAGTACGTCACTCGAGCTTAAAATAGTATTGCTCCCGAGGTGGACACTCTACTTTTTATTACCCTCTATGAAAAAATCAGTAAGTGCAACTTATGAATAAGAATAGTAGATACGTTTATTTATTTACATACAATTACTCGAGGAAGACATACTAATTTTTTATAAAACTAAGTAAAATCCTAATTTAAGTAAACAATTACGAACGAAGGCAGAATGTTTTTCGCGCGTTTTTTATTTTTTCACAAACTTTTTTTTTGGCTCGTGCATTTTACTTTATCATACAGTCTGTTACTTATTCATACAATGTTCGTAATTGATCTCTTTGGTGAAAGAAACTTTTACTAACAATATCCACATTCCAAATTCAAATCACTTTTAGTCCCTAGGGATTCAAGAGCTATTTTAGTCCCTATTTACGAAGAATACACTAGCTCTTTTTGAATAGATGTGATAAAAATATTTTTATTGTATACTAGCGGCCCGCCCCAGCTTCGCACGGGTCAATTTGTTTTTTCGAATTTCCGAAAATTTCTTTCATACAAACCTTGTCCTGGCAAAACCGAACACAACAAAAAAAAAGAATTATCCAATTTGGTGCAGTGATTCGGAAGTTATGCGTGTACAGACATTTCGGCGACTTTGTTTTATGCTAAGTAAGGAAGCAAAAATAAATACACTAATATACTAAAACTAAGATTAACGTTGTATTGATACTTCTTCTTCTCCTCTTTGTGTTGATATTAGGTAATTTCTTATATTAATTGGGCCTCGATAGTTCCCACGTTAATTTTAGAGTACCACAGTTCCTAAAAAAACAAGTATTTTCATTTTAGGTTTAAATTTTTTTTCGCATTGTTATTATCATAAGGGCACAGCTCTTAAAGAAACATTGATAGAACATAGAATAAAAATTGTCGTTACGTACTATGAACAGTTGGAGGCGGAAGGTATCACATATACTATGCTGTAGCAACTGGGTTGATGACCACAGTATGTTGCCATTAGCTGAAAGCAGAACTGAAAATCTATTTTGTATATTAAGATATACATCATCCTGTAATGCCTTCAAACCTACGCACTTAGAAGCCTTTGTATCAAGTGAGACTACGGCACGTTTGCATTTTAAGATTATAAATACCGTCTGATTCGTCGGATGCTTGTAGCACGTAGGGCTACGGCGTAGCGCGTAGGCGGGTTACGCCGTAGCGCGTGGGTGGCCATTCATCTACACGGATCTTGGCGTTATCATTGTTGTACAAGTTTTGGGTGCTAAATACCAATATCTAATTTAATTATAAATTGTTCAACCCTATTACTAAAGTTGAAATGCTTTTGATAATTTACATAGAATGAGATGTTTTTAAATAGGTTTGACCTATTAATAAGGTAGCCTAAGTGTGGGCTAGGTTCTTCACGTTTGAAAAATTCCTTAATTGTTTCATTCAGAAATATTATACTCAATTATTTCTCGTTGATGTAGTTAACTAATTTCATTTATAATCTATATACCTACACGTCTAAACAAAATGACTAAGTAAGTATATAACAGCATAACTCAGGTAATTAACATAAAATTAAATATAATATGTACCTTTGTACTCAATTTATAATCATGTCATGTCCCTATGTATTTTACTGTGTGTACATAAATTATAAAATAAATAAATATGTAGGAAGCAGACTGACAGCTACCACAATGAACTGAATCATGTTTTCACCTCTGCACTGCAACGTGGGACGTTTGTCTTCGTACATATACCTTTAAACAAATGAAGTAACAAAAAAACAGAAAATAAAAAACACATTCGCATACATTTAGTGTTAAAACCAATTACGTTTAAAATCATGCAATCATAAGCTACGATTGCTCGAGCTGATTGGACTCGAATTCATTTAATCCAATTGTGTGTGTAACTGTAAAATTACAGTAACTACGTAAAGGCATTGTTTTACACTCATGTAATGATTGAACCTGTAAATAAGTGACGAGAGTTTAATTTATGGAGTTGTGTGGTTTACTTTTTTGGTTTGGTAATTCGAAGCGTTACTGGTGCTGATTCTGTTGTTCACAAACTAAACTAAATTTAAGTTCAGTACATCTTTTTCTTTCTATTTCAATAAGAAAAGGACAGAAGATAAAATTATAGTTTAGTCCTGTCAAATTAATCAGCGCCTGACGTAAAATATTAGTAGGCAACTATTTAATCACGTCAAAACATGTATGAAGTGGTGTCAGCCGCTGATTAATTTGACAGGACTAAACTAAAATTTATCTTCTTAATGAAATAGAAAGAAAAAGATGAACTGAACTTAAATTTAGTTTAGTTTGTGAACAAGGGAATTGGCACCAAATGCCTGCCGTAATATGATTCTTTTCGTCCGAATAGGGTTATTACAGATTTGTTTTTAATAATATTGGTACTTATTAATGCTCCTCTGCCCCCCCTGCGTTGCCACCAAGGACGTTGTGGAAGTGGCGATGTTTTGGGCCAACAAGATTTGAAATACAGCCGTGCCAGTGACATGAAGAAAAATAATGCTTTTCAGCTAGAAGGACGGATGACCTTAAAAGGTGGCGGGTACTGACTGGATACGGCAGGTGGAGAACCGGGTCTCGTGGTTGTGGCACAGCTTAGGAGAGGCCTATTTCCAGCCGTGGACTGCTGGAGATCTCGATTCTCGTTCAGCGGCTAATCACCGAGTTGATTGATTGATACTTTTTAACGTGAGCAAGATCTGCTATTACATATCTACCTTTTCATATGATTTCATATCATACTATAAGCAGAATACTTCCTTTAGTATACGATACACATACGAGTTCGGATAATTGAGATGCTATCGAATAAGGCCTATTCATAGGAAATCGGTAATTACAGTTGCGGCTAACAGAGAGTATTCGAGCGAAGACTGGTTAGCTTGAACAATAGAATGTCTGTTTCTACATAGACAATGGGGTATGCGACGCTTTCTAACCGAAGCCCATCAATAGACTAACATTCACCTGAACCCGTGCTTTGATTACACATTACAAGCTCAATTGTTGAAGAGGTTTAGACTGCTGATGACGTACTGGCGACATTGGGTTGTCTAGTTTTACGAATAATTCATTAGTTTCTACATGATGTCAGATCATTGACTATGCTGGAATTAGATTCAGAACAGCTTGCTCGTTACAAACTCTCTCTCTTTCTTCTCCTTTTTTGTGACACCAGTGGGCCAAAAAAGGCCACTTTGGCAGAATCATAAAAGGATAACAATTATGAATCATAATGGACAGTTCACTGTTAAGTTAATCGTATCAAATCCCATTGGTGAAGGATTTTTTTTTGTCTGTGCTAAAAACCAATCAATACAATCCAAATCCAATCTCTTTGATAATACCTACGTAGTGCAGCGAAAAAAAGAAAAACACAAACTGTCTTCGCCATATTATAATTCATAATGTTATCCTTTTATGATTCTGCCAAAGTGGCCTCTTCAGTTCAGGCCCCTTGGTGGTGGGTGAACTTTCCTTCGTTTTCATTATCCATTTCGCCCTGTCTTTTAAACATTCCTATTTTTGAACTTGGGTCACGGTACAATGGCTTTTTGATTGTTTCTGTAAATACGGCATTCAACCGGTTAAGTCATCTTAGAAGATTACTCAGTTTCTTTTGAATACGTCTATCTGAATCCGACTTCTTCTCGTTCTCTACTCTCTTACTGTTTATGGATATGCTATATAATAGATCTGTAAACGGAAAATTTCAATGTTCAGACAATTTTATCTTCTTAATATATATAAATTACGTGTCACGATGTTTGTCCGCGATGGACTCCTAAACTACTTAACCGATTTTAATCAAATTTGTACACCGTGTGCAGTTTGATCCAACTTGAAAGATAGGATAGCTCACATCTCCATTTATAATTGCAATATTATTTTATTGCAAATTATTTGTCTACCACAGCAACGCGTGGCCGGGTCAGCTAGTAATTTTATAGGTATTCAGGGTGACAGAGACATCGGCGTGCAAACTGTAATCATGATGAAAAGAAAAATCTCCCATTTCATAGAAAAATGCAAAACGTACGCGGTCAAAATCTATGGAATAGCAATTTTTTTGTAAATAACCGGCAAACAATTTAACGCAGGGGATTAAATTAAATTTTAATTTTAATCCATGGCTATAGTTTGCACGCCAATGTCCCTGCCTGTATACATGTAGATTCGAGCACCGCAGACTTTAGCAATATTTAGAAGGTACTATACTAACTATTTATGTGGTAGCCTAGATATTATGAATGGCCGTAATTGTTTGCCATCGTGCCTCGGTTTCATTGTATGCCTAGGGTGGTATGTTATTAGTCTGTATGTCAATAAGCCCTGATATCTGCCGATATTAAGGCTAATTTATTACCAGACGAACAGAAATTCCCAGCAGATACTGGGAATTTCTGTTCGTCTGGTAATAAATTAAGTTCGTGACGTTTACATATTGTTACTTCAAGGCTGTTTTTAGGGCAATAAAAAACCTCTTTAATAAATAATGTAGGGTTCCTAGAATTACAGGCCTGTATTCTAAATGAGAAACTGTTCAATAAATTTATGTATAATGCCTCCAGTCGTGTACTTTAGAATAAGATATCTGTAATAATTATTTGATGTATAATTCCTCGAATTTTTTTCTTTCGTAATTAAAATGCTAATGCGTGGGCTAATTATGCGTTCTTTGAATTTGTTATATATTTTAAAGAGCTTTTAGCGATTATTTAATGAAAATGAGCAAGTATTTTTCTTTGGGGAATTATAAAATAGAAGAGCTATGTTATTATTGATACGCATTTGTCTATCTGATGGTTGTTTGAAAAATGGTCACCCATACTAATATTATAAATTTGAAAGTAACTCTGTCTGTCTGTATGTAACCTTTTCACGCCTAAATCACTGAACGGATATCGATAAAATTTGGCAGAAAGATAGATTGCATCCCGGGAAAGGATATATGATAGTTTTTATCCCGATATTCCCACGGGATCGACACTTATGCTGGTGAAACCGCGGGGCGCTGCTAGTGTTCTATAAAGTTACATAACAAGACCATTTTTCTTTACAACATCTCTTTCTAATTATTCATATTATGTTATATTCTTGGTTACTGTTTATGCTTAGTTGTAGCTGAAACCTATCTATCTTTTATCCTATGTACAGACGCCAGCACATCAAGCTACTACAATTTGTCAATTTTCTTTAATAGATTTTCAACTTTATCGCCAAATTATACGGTTTAAAGTTGATTGGGAAAATTTTACAGTTTCGGGTAGCTTGATGTGCTGGCGTCTGTACCTATTGATCACGGAAAAGTCGATTCTTCCCATTGATAAAAGTCACAACATACTGCACTGACTTTCAAGTAGGAAAGATAAGTAGGCTAGTATGTGCCGTCCTATCTTAGGTATAGTCAATCTCATAAATGCTTTACTACTTTTGACATCAATTCCTAGTTATTTATCCTTTGTTATTTTTCCTTTTTTTTCTTTCCTTTGCATCGCTGTCAAAATCACAGTGATATTTATTTTCATTACAATAAGTTTGCTGCATAGGTTCAAACCCAGACAGGCACTTTATTTTGTGTATTTAATCTCATCACCACTGCTCTCAAAACGGCGAAGGAAAACATCGATCGTGAGTAAACCGGCATGTCCTAGAAAAAAAAACTCGAAGATACGTGACATCTACCAACTCGTACTGGGCCCGCGTGGTAGATTACAGCCCCCTCTGGAAAAGAGGAGGCTGTGTCGTAGCCGCGGGTACATTATAGGCCGATCATGCAAAGGTTGGATTGCTGATGTCAGAGGTAATATACTGTGAAAGGACTGCAGGGTTGAAATTATTTGACTATCACAGAAAAATATACCTTGTCATTTTATGACGTGCAGTGAAGTGACATTCGACCTGAGGGTGGTAGAGCAATTACGACTTTGACTATACAAAATGTTGTTAACTAGTCTAGTAGGTCGATAATCGTTTGCTAGGTGTCGCCCGGATACCGCCTCGCTAATTAAACTATCGCCTCCCGCACTAACTAACCTTCGATAGCGTTCATTGATAAAGTCCGCATAACACGAATCACGATATAATTAGATGATTTAGTAGTGAAATGGTTATTGAATATCTGATTTTCGACTGACCCAAATTGCTTTATGAAGTTTCGTGTTAAACTACAAATCAATTTGTTTGGCGAAATATATCTATCTACTTATCTACCTTATTTGTAGTACAAGACAAACGAATGTACCTACTTATTCGGTCCAATCCAATTAATTAGAATGGAAATCACTTGATCACAAATGTAAATACTATATTCAATGAAGTATTTTTTCTAAAGAGGTTTGCGTAGGTTTTGTGTTGAGTACGTTTCATCCTTCTACTTACGATTTTATAAAACGTAGATGCAGTTCTCTATAAACTATAGATATACGAAAAACTGCAAGCAATATAAAACAAATCTCTTTTTCTATCTGAGAAAAGCAAATGTCCAGGAAATTACTCACGGAAGTACTTTAGAATTCTCTGCTAAAATTGAAAATGTGGAAAACTCTCAGACACACGCTCGGGTCTGACTATTTGTACTGTACCTACAATCTTTCATACTTTGTTCTATGGACGTCTAAAAAATTACTTACCTTTTTGATCACAAAAAAGTTGGTTAAAATAAAACTAGCACCAAACGGCTTTGAAGATCCGTAGTATACCTACTGTCGGCCATTTTTTTTTCAAAATGGCGGCCATACCTGTAACTTATATACATCGATAGCAGACATCAATTCACACAGAAAACATAATAGGATCAAACAACAAAGTGTCACGTTTCCAAGATATTAAGCGTTCAAAGTTGATCCAGTTGATTTTTGACGTGACATCTATATGTATTTTCTTGCTTACATCTTGTTGCATAGATAGATGGTTGAAATAATCACTCTGAATGTTTGAAGTAATCATTTTAGTAACTTGCCAGGCTCCCTATAAAAATCAATTCCTTAACATACAATGAGGCGTCATTCAAGTATTTTAAATAAATACTCGTACAAAATAGGAACGGGTATTAAAGCGCCCCAATATAGATTTCCATTTTGCGTTCGTGTAACAGTGCCCATTATGAAGAACAGTTTAAATTATCTTTACGTAACCGTTGCTATATGAAGTAGGCGAAAAGGTCACAGGTCAATATGTCAGCTTTTTAAAAACTAAAAATGCCGTACTGACCTTTAGCACTCGAGTTAAACTCGCGCTTGGCCGGATTTTTAATTAATCTTAGGAAATCTGAGCGAAGGAGAAAGAAGGGTAAAAATATGAACTAACCTTTTAAATATTTCATTTCAATTAATGTGCTTCTTTTACAGAACATTTAACTCTTTTATTTTGTTGTCTACTTTATGGTAATCTTAGAGGCAAAGTATGGTGTTTGTATTTAAAATTTCATTTGCATTATTTATGTTTTGTTCATAACAACATTGAAGCGAAATGGACATATTTAAATGTATGTAAATTAAACAGGTACTAATAATATTAACGACAAATACATTTCTCCCTTTGTTTATATCAATATTATTAGTAGTATTTCGTTTGAACATATCCACCCGGAGGAATCATCTAAAAAACTCACTACTCTAATCAACAATTACGCCTAATAATGACCTATTATCCCAATTACTGGAATTTCCATTCAATTTATTCACAAAAATGTTAACTTTACAGGAAGATTAAAACAGCGAATTTCCATTAATGGCCTATGCATTCATTAGTCAAATTCTGAATCATTTATTGGCGTCCCAGTTGCCTGCTTTATCTCAGTAGTGATAGTACTTGGCGTACCAGTAAGTACCTACATTGGTATTCGCCCCGCATTTCGCTGCGATTATTATGACCCGTCCGAGTTGCGGTCGTCTCTTGCCCCATATATTTTGCAGGACACTGGTACACTGGTGCATTAGAGCATAAGTTTGGTCTCACAGGACTTGAATCTGTCGTATCGGATTGAATTTATGTGAAAAGGATTGGCTAGGTTTTGGTCTTAAATTTTTCGTAAAGTACAAAATATGGTCGGCTAAAAATTACTTTGATTTATGTGGTGGATAATGCATATGACTCGTAATATAAGTTTAATGGTATGATTAGTATTTCAAATTTTTCTTTTACAAGCATCTTTACAGCGTAGGTAACTAACTACTTTTGAATTTGACCCCAAAAAGAATACAGTTAGTACCTACATTATGCAAGAAAATTCAGCAAATAAAGCAAATTCAGCATTAAGCAAATTCAGCCTAAATTGTTCCCACTGCTGGGACCCAGGCCTCCTCTTGGTGAGAGAGAGTGGGCCGTAATACACCACGAGGGTCCAGTTTCCAAACGATGTTTTCCTTCACCGTTTTGAGAGCAGTGACAATCGTCACTGCTCTCAAAACGGTCGACGAACACGACATCGTGACATGGATAATAACAAAAGAAAAAACAGCATTATAATAACTGCATCTACTGTTTATTTCGATTTATTCCAGTCTGGACGAACTAGCAGGGGATCGAGAAGGGGGGGTGGAGGGGCGGTTCAGGGGATTTTTTTTTAATCCAGGTTCAGGGGATTAAAAAAAAATCCCCTGAACCGCCCCTCCACCCCCCCTTCTCGATCCCCTGCTAGTTCGTCTTCTGTTTTAATCTTTGTTTTATCCACTTTACCTAGGTTACTATTTTTGACAGGTAAGTACAGTGAAGAGAAAATAAACGTTTCATGTTTTACAAAATTAAATAATGTGTTTTTTTGTTTTAAATGTCCCATGCGTGTTCGATGGGATTTAGGCCACGGCAATTATACCCGAATATTTTCCATTGCCAAGTACTCTCTGGTGCTCCGAGCTGTGTGCGAACGCGCATGTTTCATCATGGGAGTCGTTTTCACGGTTTTCAAGGGTGCTGACGCCGATAGTGATGATCAAAATGAAAATCCAAGATGGCGGACGTGATTTTTCATCATGGGTGTCGTTTCATCGGCCAACTCACATACCGAAAACGACACTTTTTCCTCCTTAAATCTCTCATTTACCCAACCTTTCTTACATAAGAAGTTCAGAGAAGATTTGTGTCGCATTCCTCACACATTATAATTAGGTATACATATACAGGTGGCACAGTAAACACACACGATCGGAATAACAACTAGGTAAACCTCAGCAAAGCTAAGTCCTGTGCCGCGGAAACACAAACTTGGAATACATTGTCTCATTAGGACGAGCCCATGTAATGAATAGTGTATGCAGCGCGGGCGCCGGGCCCCGCGCCCCGTGGACCGCGCGATATTGCATAATGACCAAACGAGACTATATATCTAGGGGCCCAACTGCAGATAATTCTCACTTGAATTTCGTATAATTTTGTGTAAAAATAAACGGTGAGTGCTCTGCGAAAGCTACTTTTGTATTGTTACTGTAAGTTTGCATTATACGTGTGTTTATTAATTTATTACTAGCTGTGCCTGTGACTTCGTTCGCGTGCATGTCACATGACACACATGACAAATTGGCTTTCATGGGGTTAATTTTTTTGCGCGAAACCCTAAATCTTTTTCTAAAATAAAAGTCGAATAGGTTACTCCATATGACGTTAGCAGGAACAAACAGACAGACAGACAAAACAAAAAAATAAAAACTTGTATTTTTTGTTATAGGTAAGCACAGTAAAAGTACAATGGTAGACTTTAAAGGCTCCTTCAAACAGGCGCGACGCGCGATTATATCGCGTGTCGCGCCTGTTTGTAGGAGCCTTAATGCCTTGGGGCCCTTAGGCGAGAGAGAGAGCAGGTAGTGAAAACGTATAGTATCATTATCGAGAAATGGAAATATTTTTGTCATCAGAGAACTAGACAACAACTAGAAATTACAGTATTTGAACTGCGCTTGAAGTAGTAGAAGGATAACTTTGGAAACGTCGTGCTTAATCAGTAGTAATCACGTTACTGTAAGCCTGAAAAAGGCTTCAAACAAGACATTTTTAAATTGTTACTCTTTTTAGGGTTCCATAGCTCAAAAAAAAAAACGGACCCCTTATAAGATCACTTTGTTGTCCGTCCGTCAATCTGTCTGTCAAGACCATTTATCTCGGGAACGCGTGGAGGTATCGAGTTGAAATTAAAACCATATACTCAGCTCTATAGTCTCTTGAAGGCTTGAAGCTGTGAAAAAATCAAACACCTAAGTTAACGCAAAAAAAAAGATACGGCCGTTTATGTCACAAAAAACGTATACATATATTCGACACTCTCAAGGGAATAAAAATTTATAGGGTACTTCCCGTTGATCTAGAATCATGAAATATGGCAAAAAACAACATCATGTAGCATAAGTAAAGGGAAAATCCGAAAACCGTAAATTTGTAGGTACATTAAAAAAAAACCTCGTATTAAACTATTTACATACCTACAAAGTACGGAACCCTCGGTGCGCGAGACCGACTCGCACTTGACTGTTTTTTTTAGGGTTCCGTACCCAAAGGGCGCCAACGGATCCTATTACTAAGCCTCCGCTGTACATCCGTTCGATACGTTCGTTCGTCCAACCCGTGCCGTCCCGCGTCTGTCTGTTAACGGGCTGTATCTCATGAACCGTAATAGGTAGATAGATGAAACACAGAGAGTGTTTTTCTATTGCCGCTATATAAATATATAATTAAATAAAGAGTTAATAAACAGTAAAGGGTAATTTCCACCCCTAAATTTTTATCCCTTTAATTGTATTTTTTCGGCGTTTTTAACCTTGTGGTACAGAATTTTTTACGTACCTACTGAAAGTTTTACGAGACCACCCAAATTTTGTTTAATTACGTACATATTTTACTATTGCCAAAACCCTTTATCTCGGGAACGCGTGGTATTCAGCTGCATCTGGTTAGACTGGAAGCCGACCCCAACATAGTTGGGAAAAAGGCTAGGCATCTGCCTCATCATCTGCTGCATCATCTGATGATGACGATGATTTATTATTGCCATACCTAAGCTCTTGCCAAACCCTAATATGATTCACGTAACTAATTTGAAACGTTGTAGTTTTCAAAGGAACGTGTAGGAGTATCATTACGTTGCCGTTTCTAGTAAAACGATCACTACATTAAGGGGAACCAAAATCTTAAGTAAATACAAACTCACTTATACTAAATAGGCTGTAACAGCATATCTTGAACCTAATTCAATAATGAATTACCTAATTAGTTCAGGCGGGAGTTTTGAGTACATTAGTTTACTTGGAAACCTAGTACTTACTTTGTGCCTACGAGTAATACACTTTATATCACTTAAGATAAGGGAAGGTAAGAATTTTTATGAGAGAAAATTGTCTTTGGTTGTAATTTGTTTGTTTTTGGCAATTAATTTTCCGAATCTCTTTGACTATGTACTTGTATTTATATCTGGTTTTATTAATGTTTGTAATTTAATACACAAATTAAGTGTATTACTACTGGATACATTTTTAACCAGTGCGCAAACTGTAACCTGTATTCAGTACATGATTCTGAACAGCCCTGCGTTATTTTTTGTCTGTTATAAAAAAAATAGGTAGGTATTGCGCGCGTAGGTATTGTACTTTTCTATGTAACAGCAGATTTATTTTTATTGTTGATAACTGCCGAAACATTTATATGCTACCTATCATAACCATGAATTTAGCACATGGTTCTAGACACCCGGCCCCTACCCCCTGGTCTAGAACCATGTGCTAAATTTATGGTTACAGTTTACGCACTGGTTAAAAACAGACAAAAAACAAATTGCTCTGCCATTCATTTTGACCGCGTAGGTTTTGCACTTTTCTATGAAACAGCAGATTTTTTTTTGTTGATAACTGCCGAAATTTTTATATGCTACCTATCGTAACCATGAATTTTAGCACATGGTTCTAGACCCCCGGCCGCTCCCCCCTCTCCC
This sequence comes from Luperina testacea, assembly GCA_927399505.1. NCBI lineage: Eukaryota > Metazoa > Arthropoda > Insecta > Lepidoptera > Noctuidae > Luperina > Luperina testacea. Next base: position 14,253,042 of record OV656758.1, read on the forward strand.
CTGGTCTAGAACCATGTGCTAAATTTATGGTTACAGTTTACGCACTGGTTAAAAACAGACAAAAAACAAATTGCTCTGCCATTCATTTTGACCGCGTAGATATTGCACTTTTCTATGAAACAGCAGATTTTTTTTTGTTGATAACTGCCGAAACATTTCTATACTACCTATCGTAACCATGATTTTAGCACATGGTTCTAGATCCCCGGCCCCTCCCTGGTCTAGAACCATGTGCTAATTTCATGGTTACAGTTTGCGCACTGGTTAAAAAAATATCCTGTAAAAGTGTACGAATTGCTTGAATCAATTTCATAATAATTATATCCTTTAACTAACTTATATTCTTCATAATATTATTTATTCTTGTTCTTTTATTATTCTTATATTCTTTATCTACCTTGCAAAATAGCAATCTTTATCCAACTTCGTATTTTATTTCACATTTCACGCTACAAAATATGAGTGTCATTACCCGGCTGTCTGTTCATGCGGTATTGTCCTTTACAAGCAATTCAGACTCACCGCTTCATTAGTTCACAAAGGGTAGTTGTATGCAAGTGCGGGGTACGCTGCCGTCTCAGTGGTCTCTAACAACTTTGCAGTGCAAGGGTTATTGCCCTCTTTTATTAGGTGGCACAGAAAAGGTGTTTGCTTAAATTGAATTTGTTGACAGGTATCGACTTTCGACGTTCTCGGGAAATTGCTCTAGAAATATCATAATATATTTGCGTGTATTTTGTAGACCCACTATAGTTTTATACAAGCAAGTGTCCCTTGTCTTAATCATTGCGTGCAAACTTTGATCTGTAAATGAAACTGTAGATTGAAACTAAAAGGATACTACAATTACTAAGGATACTAGAATTAATTTCCATTAAATTGCATACTTTTTATTTGATATTTCTTTCGCAATTAAGAACGGTCGAAATACTGACAGCTTTGATTACTTTTTCACGTCGTTGGGCTGAAAGCTATTCAGTGATACTGATACTTAGGTATAAGACATGTATTTTAGTCTCAATAAATAAATATATTTATTGAGGCACTTTTCAAAAAACGTATCAATAGTAAAATCGTGATTAACATAGGCGTTATTATCTACATACATATGTATATAGTGACCTTACCTAAGTGCAATTAAATAGATTTAGAAATCGTTATCAAATTCTGTTTTTATTTAAATAAATGTTGCTCATTATTTACGAAACAGTTATCGTGTTTAAGTTGTTATTTATTTGCAACAATTATTTAGTTATTTATTTAATTGTGTTACTCGTTATCAGTTTTCTGGGAACACGGAATGGTTTATCACAATACATTTTAGGTAGGCAGGTAGGTGGGGCTATGATTCGTGACAATACGTGGTTAGCTGGTTCACTTATAATCATGCACAACTAGCTTTTCCCGCGGGTTAGCCCGTGTGGATCTCGGAAAATATCCCACGGGATCGCACACAGATGAAATTTACGTAATTTATGGTCAATATTGATAGAAATTAACTTATTCCGATTAAAAGTAGTAACCTAAAGGCTCCTACAAACAGGCGTGACACGACACGTGACACAAAGGCACCGCAAGTCGCGCAACGAGCGGTGCCTTTGTGTCGCGTGCGATTATATCGCGTGTCGCGCCTGTTTGTAGGAGCCCTAAATCATCGACAAGACAATATGGCGCTGGTTATTGGTGGACAGTAAAACATTTGCCACATTTAATTTTATTACCCACACATTTGATTACGTTAGTGATTGTCTATTGGAGTAATTTATTACAATTTTGAGTATTAAAAAAAAAAAATCACGATTGATATTTTATTTAGTGAATGTTAAGATTAAAACAGGAGCAGTGGTGGCCGAGTGGTAACGGCCACGACTACGAGTCACTTACTGGTCATAGGTTCGAATCCAGACAGATGCTTTACTTTGTGTAAATTATTTCATCACTACTGCTCTCAAAACGGCGAAGGAAAACATCGTGAGGAAACCGGCATGTCCTAGAACCAAAAATTCGAAGACATGTGACATCTGCCAACCCGCACTGGGCCTGCGTGGTGGATTACGGCCCACTCCCTCTCACCGAGAGGAGGTCTGTGTCCCAGCAGTGGGAGGGATCATTATAGGTAATCAACCTATAATGTAAGTTTAAAACATTATGGATTCCATAAATTCAGATAAATGCCTTTTTTACTGAACAACTAAAACGTTTACATTACATACGAATGTGAAGACAGATCGTTTTAAACACAAGGCTTTACTTTATCAGTTTCTTTTTTATTCTCATAGTAAAAACGTTTATAGTCAACCGTACTCAACCCGATTTTTACACATATTTAGAACGTACATTTCAGTAGCTTTCATATGATACTGAAAAGTAGCAAGCGAGAGGAACAGAATCTAAATCTAAAGTAGAATTTGATAAAAAAGTATTATAGAATTCTTGTATATTTTATATAATTTGCTCAAATAAATAAAATATCAAATAATTATAAAATTATATCGATTCGTATTCTAAAAAATCTCAACCATTTATGCAAAGGTGGGTCAGCTATCTGCTATAACTGACTGTATCTACCTATCAATAAAACTTTAATTTTGTATAGGTAATACACCTACGCTTTGGAATGGGCAACTAGCTTCATATTTTCTGAGTGACCGACTTCTTGACAATTCAAAAGTGCCTGTAAATGGTTTAATTGAAATAAATGCTTTGAGTATGAGTTTTTTGAGTTTCAGACACATTTAAAATATATAATTTTAGACCAACTAAATCAGGCGTGAACACACCTCATGTAATATTGTCTAACTTTAGGGTAAATTTTACCTATGTGGAACGTACTATCGACCAGGTCTACCGAGATTTTTACCGGGGTTTTATTATAACTCCATTGGTTCACGCGGCTCATCGCCAGTAGTCGGCATGATTTTTCCGACATCTTCAACAATCATCGTCATATTTCAACAAATTTACACTCAACCTTAATGAATTATACACATAAACATTTCTAATTAATCACTCCGTCTATTTGTGAAAACCGTATGAAAATCCGTTCGGTAGTTTTTGCGTTCATCGCGTTCAGACAGACAGACACACAGACAGACGCTGGTGGGAGCCTTTGTTTTATAATATGTAGTGACGTACCGATTATCTCCTACTTTGCAATGCGATGAAAAGGAGACAGTTACAGAGAATATTATTTATTTATTTGAGTTACCAATTAAAATGTTCGGTTTCTTATAAAAATGTTCTCTATTTCTTAAACGGTTTAGACCCGGTAACTGGCATTTTCATTATTATAATTTCTTCTGGAAAAGTTGTTTCCTTCGAAAATGCTTTTATCAAGATAAAAATAAAAATGCAAGTTATCCTTCATCGATTGGCTGGTTTTCATAATAAATGCAGTCAGACTTTGAAACTATTATCCAATTACCTACGTGAAGCCTTGGTACGAATCGACAAAGTAATAAGCTTTGATATAATTGCCTTATTAGTGTCAATTTGTAGGGTTATTGCTTTGAGACTGTTGATAATAGCTTTCAATGCAGTGGTATTAAGTAATCTATACTTTCTCGTCTTTTTAACTTGGTCAACCTTCAAAGGTCTGAGTTCTATCCCATGGTTATAAAGGGTTTTTTTGTTTTCTGTAGCGGTCCGTGATTTGGAATATCTTGTCCTACAAATGGAAAAGTCTATTATTCTGTAAAACAGATTTGAACCCGTAATTACCGAATCTTATGCAATAGTACCTCCACTTTCATTATTCCTTTGTGTGAAAAAGTAGATATCTAGGACTAACTTGTGCGTAAGTGGCGACTTTTTGACTGCGGACACGTGAGTGGATATAGATATTACTCCAGATGTTTGTCACTTAGCTATATAATATTTAAGTAAACCATAACTTCTATCATTGTGCCCAGCCTTTTTCCAACTAGTTTGGTGTTGGCTTCCAGTCTCACCGGATGCTGCCAAATTAGTATTTAGCTGCATCCGGTGAGACTGGAAGCCGACCCCAAACTAGGCCCCAACTAGACCCCAGGCTAGGCTAGATAGGCAGTAGCTCCATGTAAAATAGTGGTGTATTTTACATGAAGTTACTGCCTGTCTGTCCTCCACAACCCAGTTACTGGGTAACACAATACCCCTTGGTAAGAGTAGTTGTCAGACTTTCGGGCTTCTGACCCGTAACGACTGTAAAAGATCCAAGAATGACAGTTGGGAGCAACGGTTTAACGTGCTTTCCGAACTACGGAGGGGTCTCGGTATGTAAAGATTCTCACCCATCCATGGCCCGACCGCAGCAAGCTTAGCTTAACCTGATCGATCGACCCGTGCGACTGTTATTACTTAGCGACAAGTACCTCATACCCTAACTTCTATAATACCGAATAAAACCTTTGTCCCCTCCCTCATCTGCATAATCTCAACAATACTTCGAGAAGATTGGACAATAAAAACTTGAAATGGAAAACCATTACATAGAACTTATCTTCAAAGCGGTCGAAAGGTCTTAAAAAGGCATGCAGAGTGAGAGAGGACAAATGCCAATTTTTTGGGTACATAATCTTTGACTTTTATAAGTACCTACCTACTTACTGAATTATTGTACTTTAAAATTAGTTTTATTGTTTACTAGGGTTTTTTACAAAAGATTGTGTGGCTTATGCCGTACGGCATTTCATACAAACGTTCAAACCCTTATTTTTCAAAATAAATGAACCGATTTTAATGAAACTTCATACACATAAGCAGGATACAAAGGTACAGTTAGTAGAGAACATGTTCGAAAAATAGTGCTACAGCCAAATTAGACCGATTTTAAATATTCCATAGAAACAGATTTCCAGTTAATCTTTTTTTAAATAAGATATTTGGAAAATGTTTTCTACTAACTTTTTAGACTTTTATATCCTGCTTATGCTTATGAAGTTTCATTAAAATCGGTTCTTTCATTTTGAAAAATAAGGGCTTGAAAGTTTGTATAAAATGCAGTACGGCGTAAACGCTCATAACTCGATAGGTACAAGATTTTCATTTCAACTATGTAACTTTTTGGCTAACCTCAAGCACTTTGTGGTAAAATAAACATTGTTAGTAAACCTGAACCTAATAGTCTTACTTAAATCGCCATTATGCGGGTAATCAATGCTCGCTCCAGCTCTTTAGAAGTAGGTACATAATTATATAGTTAGTGCGTATCAGTTGGACTACAAATGTTACTAACTTCTGCCTTAAAAAGTTATCTTTTAACTAGTCTAAACGTTCTAAATTATTTGAGGTCATTTTTGTCACAAAGTTAAAAATCACAAGCACCAAACTATCTGGCTTTTCTTTCAAACAAAATTATGACGCGAATTCGTTCGAAAACAAAGTTAATTTTTTTTTGTTTATTTTCGGCCACTCTTCGTTTTTGCAGCCAGTCCATCTTCATAAAAAGGTAAGTTGATTTAATAATATGATGTTTTTTTTATTTTATTTTTTTCAATTAGTATAATCTTTATTTTTATGTAAATTCACATGTTTCTAATGAAAAAAATAACAAAATTAAATTCTAACTTAACTAAAACTATACAGAAACTAAAAAATAGCGTCGAAAAATCCATCCGCATCGCTGTCGACTGGTAATGTACCCAAGAGACTGGCGGCATTACCACGTTGTATGGCGATGCTTAGCCTCTGGCCAAGGTAAAAGCCAGCCCTTGGGTCACGGGAAGTGTCAACCAGCCGTTTAGAAATTTCTTTAAAAAAACCATGAGCACTCGCACACCACGGCCCGAGAGTGTCTACCCCAAACGGCTCGAAAATATAATTTCCAATAAGGTTATCATATTTTCGACGCTTGAGGTTTTCCGCAGCCGCAGCAGCAGCGCCAGCACAGCATGCCGAGCCAGGAAATTGGGATGGCGCAAGAGTATCGACACACGTTGCGTCCCACACTAAAGGCCCTACCTACCTTCCATGGAAATAAAGACATACCGTCCGGTCTCTTGCCATCGTTGCGTGCCATGCCATTGGGTTCTAATACAGCTAGAACGCCGACGGTGACAAAATATGATGTTGAGATAAATAAATGAGTTCGCATAAATATGTAATAACAGTAGATTAAAAAATGATTGAAGAGGGGTTTGTAAGTAAGTTGCTAAGTAATATCAGCAGCACGGGTCGATCGATCAGGTTAACCTACGCTTGCCGCGGTTGGTCCGTGGATGGGTGACCATCTTCACATACCAAGACCCCTCCGTACTTCGAAAAGCACGTTAAACCAGCTGTCATTCGTGGATCTTTGACAGTCGTTACGGGTATCAGTAGCCCGAAATTCTGACAACCAGTCTTATCAAGGAGTATCGTATTACCCAGTACCTGGGTTGTGGAGGTCAGATAGGCAGTCACTCCATGTAAAATACTGGTATTCAGCTGCATCCGGTTAGACTGGAAGCCGACCCCAACATAGTAGGAAAAAGGCCTGAGCAGATGAGGATGAATAGTAAATTAAATAGCGACATATTTTACAGTTCATAACTCTTGCCATTTGGACGTTTACGTGCATAAACCAGGAGAAACGTAAGAGACTGCACGTTAAACGCAGTTTATTAATCGTAAACACTGGATTGAGTGACAAGTTGCCCAGCTGGCTGTAAAATATGGCGAGAAATACGATAACGGCTTACTTGACTATTAACTTACTATTAAGTATTTTTAGGACCCCAAAATAGAAATTATTTGAGGTTCACAAAAAGTGGCGCAATCATTATATTAGAGTGTTCAATAATATTTTTAGGAGCACAAAACAGGAATTATTAGAGGTTCGATTAAATATCTGCCTTAATTAATTACACGTATGCAACGTGTCTTTAATACCTACCTATCTTCTTTCTTATATCTATGGTACCTATAGTATCATGAGTAGGTCTGTAAAGAAAGAAAGAAAATACATTTATTTAGCACAGACTAAGAGACACACAATACACCAGATATTACTACACTGTCCTGTCCTGTCCTATCCTGTCTGTCTGTACTATTGTGTTGATGCCTCACTAAGTTGTATTATGATTATATTAATCAAGTACGGTACAGAATTTCTATGAGATAGAATTGAATTGCTTTAATGGCGGCTAAATTAGATTGATTCCAGGATTTCACTAAGACGGCGATTAAGGAATGTTTTGTAGCATGTGTTGCTGGCATGCGATCATCGATTGGTGTGGTGATTACCTATGTATTGATATAATCACCAAATTTAGCTCACGAATCGGTCAAACAAACATTGGGTATACGCCTGTTTGTTAGACTGTTAATTAAAATATCAATTCAGCTCTTGTTTCCAATCCAAATGTTTACATGAGAACTGAAAATCTGCACATTTCGCAAACCTTACTAGTTCGACCTATAGTTTTGTTAAGATAATCAATTGTTGTTGAATATTTATGGCCAATATTTGGAAAATAAACAAACAGGCAAGGTCCTAGAAGTTACTCTTGATTGATTTTCCAGAACTGACCTAAAATTTGTTGGTATTGGGTACAAATTGCCAAGGGGAAGACGAAATGAAAAAAACTAATGTTGGTTGCCAAGAGTTATTTATTTACGGACCCTACTCAGGTAGTTTAGAAATTTTTTATGTGGTCAAATATCAATAGGTAAGGGCCACTATTTGCCTCAGCCGTGGAGGGTTAAACAACGTCCGTGATTGATGCTACTCGTTGGCTTGACTAGCAATTTTAGGGTCAAGAAAAATTTATGTGTTCAGCTTGATACTATGTTATTCCGGACTAAGGTCCCTTGTTGATTTATGTTTCTAGGAAATAGATCTCATAAATGAATGTGTGTTGGTGGTGATTATAAATACTTATTTCTTTGGTTCCATGCAGTCACGTTGATGAAATCAGCAATAGTTTGTGCAATACCTTAGCAGTTTTGACATAGTTATTGAGTTTGCTAATTCAAAGGACCTAATTGTGTATTTCACAGCATAATATAACGTTGCCGTAGAAGCAGCTTTAGGATTATTAGTAGTACCTATGCTTGATATAGGTCCAACTGTAGCCTTTTAAATGACTAAACATATTCCATAGGAGCGTGCTGGTAACATGATACTGTAAACACAAACCAATCTGATTGATATTGATCACCTCGAAAATGCTAATGTGTAGTAGGGGGAAGTTTGTGAGATACTGGCGCCGATACGCTTTTTTTTTTTATTTTTTTTTTTTTTCTTTTTAGCGCCGATACCCTCGTTCACAAACTAAACTAAATTTAAGCCCAGTGCATATTTTTCTTTCTTTCTATTTCATTATGATAAGGACAGAAGATAAATATTAGTTTAGTCCTGTCAAATTAGTCAGCGCCTGACGTAAATTGACGTATTTTTAGTAGCCAATTTTTTAATCACGTCTAAACTTGTCCATGGAGTATCTTAATTTGACAGGACTAAACAAATATTTATCTTCTTTATTTTTTGAGGTCCATAGCAGCGGATATTGCATTTGAGCTGTTGTTTATGTCGTCCAGTAAACCCCGTCTTCGTCGCCACTGCTTAATAAAAGACACGCGCTCAGCAAGACAGTTATTTCGAGACTAGCTCGACTGCCTTATAAAACACAACAGAAGCTATATTTTCCTGTATACTTGCTAGCCAGTAGGTACCTACCACTGTAAAGGAAGCATAAAAAGAAAATAAAAACAATGTTGCTTCATATTTTATTTATTGAAGATGTATGTAGGTACAATGTAACTTACAGAAGGGAGATTTAGAAGATATTTACAAGGTGTTAAGGTAACATTTAAAATTTAGTTAATACTTTTAAAATTTCAGTGACTAACCGTAAAATAATCTATGAAAGTAACACTCAAAGGAAACTCAAGCTGAAAGAATTAAAAAGCGAAACATATACATGTACACGACATAGTTAACAATTTATTGTAATATAAATTATATTTTTAGAGATTTTCAATGTTCCTAAATAATTTTATCAATAACTATAAAAATTATTGCCCTAATTAAAACTAACTACATCTTATGAACGTGCACAACATTTAACAGTGATTAAAGTTATCTAACAACTAGTGAATTATCTAAACAAATAAAGTTTCTTATTTATTTAAAAGATTAACTTAATATAGATCTTATGTTAAACTTAACTAGGTATATTATTGAAAATTTTGATATGTTTGATATTTTTGTTTTACGCAACTCGTTGTAATTCTTCAAGTACAGTCGTGTGCGAAAGAGAAATGTAATTATTTACATTCAAACTAAACTTTATGTACAACGTTGTATATTACGTAGGTGTGTAAATATGAACACTGTTTCAAAACTTTTAGTGAGGGACATAGAAATTAATTAAATTACTGTAGTTGTTGCCAGTTCTCTACACAGTTCTATTATTATGTGCTTTTTAATAAAATCGTTCACCAGGCGGGTTGAGAACGATATTGGCAGTTAGTTTCATTCGCTATTTTCTCTTTGTAAGTAATTCGACTTTTGCATAACTGTACTTGAAGCAATTTCAACAACCTGCTATAAAATACGCAGCAAGTGCTTTATTAAATTCCATTGTAAATACATTATTTTAATTTTCAATAGGTTACTGAAATATCATTACGAATATTCTCGTAAATACGCCAATAAAAGGGTCAATAAAAACATATAAATATTCGTTGATTCTGGATTTTGGAAGCAAATATTCTACTTAAAAATAATTTCACCCTTACACCGACTGCGCCTAGTTCCGACTCAACATTGCGGGTAGGTGTTCCGCCTTGCAAAGATCAAGTACCCTACGTTATAAGATATGAAACACTCAGATGTGTCGTTTTAAAATAGGATTTATTTCAGAATTTTCAAGTAAATGTTACATTTAAGAATTTTCCAGTAAAAATATTACTCGCTTTTCATATGGCTATTTTTCCTTTTTTTTTTCATATGGCTAAGAGCTGATTATTCCATCGCCAGATAACTTTTATTCGAGGAATAAGATTGATATTTGATATTTTTGGTATGAAATAACTGTTAAGATTTCAAAATTATTCCTCGAATAAAGTTATCAGATGATTGAAAAATCAGCCCTTAATCAATGCGATTGAAATCTCTTTTCCATGTTAATTTTCGTTCAAGTACAAAATTTTCATTTAAATCGTAAACATTGAAATCGTATGTTTAAACGATCTTTATCACTCATATTCTCATTTATAGTAATGTATCGTGTATCCGTATACCGCCTAGAATTTACGTTTTATCGCAGCGGTTCATCGATAGTATTTTAATTAAACTGTTTGAGCTGACAATGTGGTTTACTTGTTGAAACCTGTGTTTTAAACTTTCGATTCGATAGTTTTTTTTATCTGTGGCCCCTGTAATGAAAAGGTATTTTTTTTAAGACAAATGATGAATCTTGTATTTTCAAAGGTATTTAACAGATGTATAAGTAGATAATTCATTTATTTTTCGGTTTTATTCTAAACAGCGTTACCATGTAGCTGACAGCAGTTCGGATTTTGATATGCTACGCCATTTCGTAGCTCGTGTGCTACGGCGTAGCATGCTTGCTACGACCGCGCGATCTCAACGCCTTCGGAATGTTTTGAAAAGGTAAGCTTCACAATGGCTGATTATAATGTTCAATCTATATACTTTCATTATATAACTTTTCCGGATTTAAAAAATACATTCAATGGGTATAAGTGGTTTAAATCAATTTACTTTAATTCCTGCATGAAGAATAAAAATAGTTATTTGCTTCATATTTTCCCAATATAAAATGCATACGAAAATTTATACGTATATAAAATTTAAATAGATATACAAATATCTGGTTATCCAATAGGTTTTCATGCAAACGAAACATTATATTTTATGTTTCCTCATAATTTCGGGTAGTTCATTTGAATTACCCTTAATTATTAGGAAATGTAATGAAAAGAACAATATTATTTCTAAAGGCGTTATCGGCACGTATAGTTATATCGGGTACCATTTAGACATGAAAACCCGGTGTTTCACATATTACAAGATACTTAAAGCTTTAAAAAGCTGTGTTCAGGGCTCGCCGTCTCGTGTATTACCTATGGACATTTTATGCTAAATAGGTATTACTTAGACTTATTCAACTAACTCTTCAGTCTTGGACGTTACACTTAAATAGAATACTTCTAAAACCCGCGTCGAATTTATTCTCTCCAAAACTTGTAAATTAAGTAGAGTCTGCGTGTTTAAACTATTCCATGGTGTAACTCAACACACACCAAAGACAAGTTATGATAACTAAAAGCTAGAGACACACAATTGTGGATTAATTCATTGATATTTATGTATACTCACGTATACAAACACATTAATATCTCGACTACGATTTAATTTCATTGCTGAAGGTTATTTATTTGATATAGATTAAGTTTCTAAGATTTGGAAAAATCACATTCACTAATAAATGAAACACATTTAGGACAACGCACGATCAAAAGTTACGACACCTAAAGTAGTATGCGAAAATGTACAACACTCATTCACTGGAACGTAATAGTTCAATTAGATTAAGTTCATATTACTTACACCTATATAAAATTCATTAATTCTAACAAATGAAATTATCACAAATATTTAAAAAATTCTCATTCTGTATAATAAACGCTGTATAATTAATACAATACTTAATTATATATAAAAATATATTGCTCAGGGTTTCAGTGGGTCGGTCTATCAAATCAGTGCTTTAAAGTTGCCTGTGGAAAATCTATTTTGAAATTTGTTTATAAAATGATAAAATTGTGAAACTAATTGAATGCCACATAATCATAACTTCACGTTGTTCCCCATTCTTTAGACGTTTCTTTCATTCAAACTTACTTTAGATTACAAACGACCGAAACAGAAAAAAATACATTGCCTAGTATCGTTTTAAAATTTAAAATGTCTAATATAATAAAATATTGCTAGGTATAAATAAAATATCTCTTCGGGTTTCTTATACTATGTTACGCCAGATGTATACATAAACGACTTTAAAAAATTTACTGACTAGTGATATGTATCATGATATGTATTTGATATGTTGATCACAACAAAGTAGTTCGGCCATCGCTGTGCGCTGATGACCCTTATCCTAAGTTCTCTAATCCTCTGGCCAGCCGAGGTCTTCACCGATGAGGTCGTAAAACCTCTGGTTGTGTTGGATGAAGAACTTCCTCAGCTTGGTGACGACTGCGGGGTCGACCCGCGGGTGCTTACGACCCTTCGTTTCTCGCAGACACTTGTCTGTTGTGTCGTTTCGGAGGCAATAAAAGCCTTTCGTTTCGTTGAAGTAGAAATTCTTTCTTCCTGTTAGGACAATACACGCAGATTTTCAAATATTTTTTTTATATAAGAAGATAACTTTATTAGGGTTACTTTCAGATTTGTAAAGCCTGGTTTATGTTGAAATTAATGTTTTTACTAAATATCTGAATGTCGAAAAATATTCAAATCATAATCAGGAAAGTAGATTTGTCGATTATTCTGTAACTGACCAATCTGTAACTGACATATACTCTAAGGACGTTACATCAATCCACCAATTTAGGCGTCTATGGACATCCTGCAATAATAAACGGTCACTTACCAATCTTATGTTCAAGTCCAAGGAACTTTTCGATGCGTCGGAGCTGCGGCACCGGATCTTCAATTAGCAGGTCACCGTTCACGACGAGTATCTGCTCCCGAGGGAACACTTCCAGCCACCGATGGAGGTACGCGTGGTACAGGGATATGGCTATTGGCCTGTCAGGAATTGTCATGTTGAGTAATATTATGATAATTTAATTACTCAAGACTGAATTTAGCTTGGTGTACTGCGTTCAAGTCTCTGATTATAAAATATACGGATCAGAAATATAAAATATACGGGTTGATTGAGAACCTTATATTTTAGTCGCTTAGAAATGCTGTTATGATTTACAGGAAAGTATATAAAAAGATGTTAGATACTCAAAAAATCTGATTTGGGATTTGTAATTTCAGGATGTGCGGTTACAAGTTCCAAATTACTTAAAAAGTATTTTTCCATACCTGTAAGCAATATTAATCGATCCATCAGGTGAGATGGCCAAATGTTCGAAGGGCTTGGCGGCGTCAGGAACCGGGTGGGCAGGTATCTGAGGATGCGCGGGCGCTGAGGGCGTGGCGCGACTGCGCAGTTGAGTGTAGTCGGAGATTGCGCGTGTTACTGGCTCTCGAACTATCAGTAGCAATCGGACCGAGGAGTTCATAGCTCGGACACGTTCTGGTACCTTGATGGAAAGTCAGTAAATTGGTTTGATTCGAGTATAACATATATATATATTTCTATGAGATTAGACACAAAATATCGTGGTGCAGAAATAGGTCAAATTATATAAATTGTTTCAAGTTTTGGAACAAAACAGGTTAGAACCTATTTAGTTTGATCTATGTATAACCTTTATTTGTATCCTTTAATAATTACAAGGCAAGTTGGTGTCATACAATGCAAATTCTATATAACTATATAAGAAGAGGCCTTTGCTCTAAGGTAGGACAATAATAGGCTGTTTTTTTTATGCCCATATGAAAGTCAGATTTTCACTTACCTCAGGAGTAACAAAATAACTCGGGCTCTTTTCTATCGTGATCTGCCCTTTGAAAGAGAGAGGCATTTTACTCCGGTACCACTCCAGGCCCAATGCGTAGTTCTCGTCTCGGTCGAAGAAGTGAACCTCTCCTGACGCCTTCTGTACCATGGGGTGGAGGTACAGCATCTCTAGCAATGCCCGGGTACCGCATTTTCTGACGCCGATTATAAGAGCCTAAAAGATAATTTTATGATCACATTGGTCATTACTACAGAGTAAAAATGTAACTAAATAATTTAAGAGTAAGTAATAAGTACAGTAACAGGGGTTTATTTATAAACTTTTCCTAATGTTAAGAGACGTTTTTTTATGTCAATAATTTATGGTTAAGCAGACGTTAATCATTAGTTAACTTTAAGCAACTTTTATAAATAAACCCCAAAGTAACTAGGTACTATGCTACACCCAATTAATTTTGTAGAAATTGATTCCTAAGAATAAACTCTTACGTTATTAAACATTTATAAATGGAACCTCTAGTTCTTTTTTTTATATTTCAAAATTTCTAATACATTATGCTACGTTTACCTACATAAATATAGTAACCAGTTTGCAGTAAATACTTTAGAATATAAGGATAATAAATTAGCGACATCACCCAGAATCATTATTCCAGCCCGCCTACTAAGAATGGTGATTAAGACACTCCCCAGGGGTCGCTCGTTGTCGGTCTATGGGGAAGGTCCATAATTGAAGATGTTTATTGGCTGGCATATACATATCTATAGCGGCTATCTCTAGGCGGGGTTCGAACCCTGGTGTATAAGTGGGCCCTAGTTTCGAACCCTGGTCAGACAATGTGGGTCTTGGGTATTTCCATAACGGATTCTAAGTAGCATGTGTGTGCAGTGTATTTGTGAGAAGCAATATAGCTAATTTGTTTGATGTTGTTACTGTATACTAATATGAAATTACTCAGCCTAAACCCTTAACTAAGATTGCCACAAGCCGATCCCGAACCAGAAGATCAGAATGGAAAACGCGTCTTGGAAAAACATTTATAGTGTTTAACCGCATTTGGTTAGGCTGAACGCTGACTCTAATAGAAATAACGCCAGCCGGGTGTTAATGATTACTATACCTGTGGGAGTCTGCGTGCAGGTCGTGGTTGTCGTGGAGGTCGCAACCGCTTCCGCAGTGCCATTGGATGGTTAATCGTCCTGGTGTTACTCTCTTGGCTCTGCAGGATCTTACGACCTTCGCTCGCGGCCGATGCCATGCTCGCCGCCTGCCAAAAAATCAATACTATAAATGCCGACAATATTTTTTTAATAAATTAACCTCTATAAACTTTTTGGGCTTCTAATAATATTTTCTTTTTTTATAAATAAGCCTCGAGAAGTAGTGGGCCGTAATCCACTACGCGGGCCCAGTGCAGGTTGGTACTCGTAGATGTAAATTGGTTGTTTTCCTTAACCGTTTTGAGTGCAGTGGCGATGAAATAATTTATACAAAGTAAACGCCTCTTCGCCGGATCGTGTTCGAAACACGTTGACGTGGCTCAAAAGGCTGCTCAACTTAAACGGGACTGGGCAGGACATGTCTGCCGCATGCCGGACAAACTTGGGGCCCAAATAGCACGAATTGGTGCCCTGAGACAGTGAGGCGGGGTCGCGGCAGACCACGTTTGAGATGGCGGGAGGCGCTAGATAGGTTCTGTCAAAATTGAAAGGAGGACGCGCGGGCTGGCGAAAAATTGAAGGAGTGGAGGGAGGCTTTTGCCCAGGAGTGAGACAGCGCAGGCTAGAAAAAAAAATCGTCTGTCAGGATTCGAATCTACGACCTAAAACTCGTAAGTCGCGGCCGTTACCACAAGGCTACCGCTGCTCTCAGCTGCTGCTCTCCTGGGCTTGATCCCCGGACTGGCTAAAGTGATTTTACACTTTTTCCTATTTAATGGAAAAAGTCGCACCTCTCTTACATAGATGGAATCTTGCAACATAGTTTTAGGAATGAGGTTGTACTATAAACCATTGGCAACCATTGGCAACCGTTAGTTACAGGGTTGACATTAATGTAAGGTAATTTACGCAAAGGGTGACAGTAAAAGAGGTCTATGACCCTCCTGGTGAACTAAGATTGCCTTAATGTTCCATGATACCCATAATTGTTTGCTTAGAAATTAATAACGCAACCTGAGGTATCAAGTTGTGTAAAGAAAGCAAGTATATCGCAGGAAATCACGAAAATATATGACTTTAGATATTATCAATATTCTAGATGGCGCGTTCCAGAATATCATTACCGTAAAGACGAAAGGGCAAAGAACTTAGCGTTACCCTTTCCATATAATTTCGTATGTATTTGCATATATTTTTTCGTGTGGTAAAGGAAAAATGAGACTATCAAGGAAAATAATCTTTTCAAGACTGCCAATATTGTGATAGTTACCTACTTATACATGATTAGCTTCTTGCCCGCCACTTCGTCCGCGTGAAATTTCTTTTACCCCCGACACTTCCCGTCGCATCGCATCGCCTGCCCGCGCTATAACTTCGTATTCGCTTAACGTTCTTTCTGGCTTTTTGCTCGATGCCTAAGGGTTCTAGCGTGATAATATCCGACCGATGTTCTAGAGATTTGCGCGTTCAAACAAACGAACAAACTCTTCAGCTTTATTTAGTAGTATGGAATGCGCGTTTCGACCATGTTGGACGAATTGGGGCCAAACTGGCGTTCTACCCTTCAGATAGCAAGGAGTTCTGGTCCCTGTGTAAATCGGTCGAGACGAACTTCTGTCGTCCTACGCTGCCTCCGAAGTCAGATGGAACGCTGGCTCATACCGCGCAAGAGAAGGCAAATCTATTTGCCTTCATCTTTGCCGGAAATTCACGCCTTGATATGGCCTCTAACATACCACCTAACATACCTCACTGTGGCTCCACAGTGCTGGTCTCTCAATGCTGGTCTCTCTCAAGATCTCAATCCATCTCAAAGAGGTCCGTAAGGCCCTTTGTAGACATGAATAAAGCCAGCGGACCTGACGGAATACCCGCAAGTCCTGAAAAGCTGAGTTGAGGCGATACTTCCCATCAGGACAGCTTTTAAGTCTGTACAAAGTACAGTTCCGATCCTGTATGGAGTATTGCAGCCACTTGTGGGATGGCTCAGCAAAATACCAGCTTGCTGCACTTGACTCGGTGGAACGTAGAGCTAAAAGGCTTATAGGCGACGAGACGTTGGTAGCTACGCTTCACAGCCTAGCTCATCGGCGTAATGTTGCTTGCCTGTCGGTCTTCTACAGACTGTACTTCGGAGAGGGTGCGCAGGAGCTCTAAGACCTGATCCCACCATCGCCCTTTTACCACCGGACAACCAGACGTACTGCAGCGTACCATCCGCACTTGGTTAATATCCCCACGAGTCGTACTCAGCACTTCTCTTCCACTTTTATTATGCGCACAGCCAAAGTGTCCTCTCTCTGTGTTCCCTACCACATTTAACCCGTCTGCTTTCAAAGCAAGAGTGAACACGCATCTTTTGGGCACGCTCGTTCCATCATAGACCTCATCTATCGTTTTCCATCAGATCAAGACGGGGCCCATTTAGTAATGAAAAAAAAAAATAAACAAAAGTATAGATATAGATAACTCGATAACGCACTTGGCTGGATGCTGACTTTTTAACCAACGAAAAAACGGAGGAGGTTCTCAAGTCCACGCGCATATATTTTTTTATGTATAACCACGTATAACTTTTTACGTAGTAGTAGTCCGATTTTGATCATTTTTTTTTCCCTTTGAAAGGGTATAAGTACTCTCGAGGTGGTCCCACTGTCATCAAGTTGGAATCTGATGAGAGGTTTCCATGGAAATCGAGGGAAACTCTCAAATTTTATGGGCAAACCTATAATGATTTGGGTATTTGGGTATTTTTTAAAGTAACTTGAGCATTTACTCTCTTAAATCATCATTTGGTATAGTGGAGCTGATGATGAAGACCACAGATGTCCATCGGAACTACTCAATGATAAATATTTCACTGGTTGCGATTCGATTACTTTAATATGGTTGTTAGTTAAGCAATTTATGCTTGTCACAATGCGAATGGTGATGGACCTGATGGTGGAAAACCAGGAGAACTCAACAATTAAGGTCCCTTCATCGGAAAAAGCAATATTTTGTAAAAGGCGATGAGCAAGTTGACACTCTGCCATTGCAACTTAGATACATTATAAGCAGACCCACTAAAAAGCGAGAAATAAAAACTTTTTAACAAAAAAATTAAGCCGTCGATAAAACTAAAAAGCAAAAATAATAAACCGTTTTTATTTAACTTTAATAACTAAGTTCTTAAACTAGTGTAGGTATACCTAAGTAATTATGAGTCGGCGCCAAACAAGCAAATTAATTTATTACGTAAAGCGTGATGCGCGGCGGCAGCGCGGCGTGACACGCCCCTTAGCCAGAAAATGCCGAGCGTTCACGAAGTTAATGTCAGCGAAACAGCAACCCGAACGGGCACACACGTGAGGGCACACGTCGTTGCGAGTGAGAACCTGTAATTGGCTCTATGTCTCATATACAATTGTTATCCTTCTGTTATAGCTGTTGGTTCTTCTATAAATAAATATGTATAGAGACATGATTTAAGGTTAGGTATAGACAGAAACTGTCTCCGAGAGTTCACACTGCATTTTACCACTTTTCCCTACCTCGTAACCCAATTTCCTCTTGAAATCAAACCTCAAAAACTTACTCCATACAAATGTTATGATTAATGGATCTAACAACCTCATACTCAACACCTCCATCAGTAGGTCATTGAGCTAGATTGACATACTCAAACTGCCAGTCAGGTGCTAGTATAATTACAAACGTAGTGCTAAATGCTGGCTTAACAAGTAACAAGGCTACGTATATTGGACACCTGAATAGGTTAAGTCAATTATGAGATACCACTGTTTCTCGGGTTGCATCTGGTTTGGTAGCTATTGCTGCATAATTTGGGTATAGATAGATATAAAATCTGTTCAAATTTATGTTTCAAATTAATATTATTTCAAGTTAAACAAATATCAACTTTATTTTAAGGGATATTAAATTGATTTCAGAGTGACTAGCCCTATTGAAAATGTTATAAAAATGTTCGAAGTTGTAGCGTAAACTGAACTTTATTGTGTAGGATTTATAGTTATTATTCCATAAACACGTATTTGTTTACATTTTTGGCAAATAATTCGCGAATGCAGATTACATAACATCACGCCTGTTTTCCCGAAGGAGTGCAATATTAAAAATATGTAGCAGCATCTACTCTACACCGCCACATGCGACCTACGCATCATACTGACGTCACGCAAAATCCTGCATCGCACAATCAGAGTTTACCGCATGACTAGCATAATAATATATACAACATCCCGACAAGAATCATTGGGTAGTTGCCCACCAGACGCGACACCCGTCTGGTCGGAGGATTCTCCCTTTTCTATGGAGGATGAGTGAAGTTTACACTGTTACTCATGTCTGCAAACTAATACAAATAGATACTTATTCATATACACTGCGATGGATGGATGTGACATTAAAATAACATCTGAAAGCTGAGAAAGGCGCTGCCTTTTATTTTTATGAACAGATTCGTCGAATTTTTTATCCCGAGTCTTCGGTCAGCTGGACCCGGTCGCTTCTGGACCCGCGGGTCCAGTTGACCACATCATTTATTTTCTGTAATTATTTTGATTAACTGGATCCACATTCAAACTTAGAAGAACATCTATTGTTTAAAGCTACCCGTGGATACAGTCGAGACAAAAAGACACAAAGACAAGGGCACGAATCTGGTACTTAATTTCATAAATATTTCCTATTACTGCTGGTTTGTACTAGTTCAAATACTATTTCTCAAACCCGGATAAAAAGTCAAAATATACTACGCGAGAGTTGGAATTCAACTCCCAATTCAGCTTGATTCTGTGCCGTTCAATTTTGATCGAGAAGTTAATTTACTCGTGTCAATAATGATAGATAGGCCGCTTTGCCGTTAATACGTCACAATTTCACTAACAGCACAGTTATAGTGAATACGGACGCGATTTCAACAGTTGAACGTCAGTCAATGTGTGGTACTCATCTAATTATCGTTAATGGATTCACTTTGTCTGTTTAATTGAAAACGTAGTGTTTAATCCTTTTGATGAGTAAATAAGCGGGATAATCATCCTTGAGAAAGCGTGCCTTTGTGGTAGTGTAGTACGAGGTTGCTACATTGAACATGATTTATTTTTGGGAATACGGAGATAAAATTAACCTCCTTACTAATAAACGTATTGTATCAGATGAATAGTTACACACCGATTTCTCTCTTTCAGTCGTCAGTAATTTGACTTTCGAAAGAAGAAGACAAAGCGTTGTGTAACTATACAGACGCTGTACAACGTTTATTAATAAGAGGCTAAATGTTTCAAAATTTTGTGAAATTTCTGAAATATTTCTGTGAATTATTCATGCAAGGTTTCATTTTAACCTTGTAGCGTATTGTATGTGATAAAAACGTACTCATGCTCCGTTATTTTTTCCTTAAAGCATGACAAAAATTTTACATTTTCCCCTTCCGGCATTGAGGCCCAAGGCTATATACCTACTATACGTTTATATCTATAGAATGTACTCTCTGCCTACTCGTTACTTCCACCTACTTGTTGATGTCGTAAAACTCGGTTACATTGTAAAACAAGGGTGCCATAAAAAGGGCGGTGGTATGTTATCTGCGGAGAACGGCTCCGAACATTAAATTATGATTACGACACGAAACAAAGTGGGTGGATCCAGAAGATCAACAAACAAGGAATTCTTTATTAAAAGTTGCTAATCTCACAATGGCACAGTAACGCGACATTGCCTCAACTGAACACTGTAACTTTTAATGAGTTTTGGATGTAGTGAACGGCAAAGTAATCTCGTCACCACATCCGATCAGTTGGTTGAACAGCAACTTTAATTAAGAGGTTTTTGTTAAGAGTGGTAGTCTTTTGCTACCTTACTATACTTTCGAAAACATGGAAAATTTATAAATTATTTTTAGGATGAGTACTATGCCTTACCCTTACAATAAGAGAGAAGTTGATACATTGTTAAAGAAACAAATTCTAGACTGCATTAAGCGTTAATTTTTTTCATAGCTTTGTGCATGTATGTACCTTCTGTATAACCTCTTTATGGGGTCAGGCAGGGTGCCCATGGGCTTGGCAACCACGCCTCGAGGCTTGGCGAGCCACGCACAGCGGAAGTCAGGCCGGCTTGAGGAAAGTAAGCCGCTTACCCGAAAGGGTTGCAAGCTTACTAAGTTCGATACGCTAAGCGTGTTCGCTCCTACGATTTATAGTACGAAGCTACGGGCTTAAAGTACGAAGGGGCGTATTACAGTGTTCCGTTCTATCGGATGGATCTTGTACTATGGTGGATGCGAATATATTATGGATATTTAATGCTAAGCTTTTACTGAAACAAAAATGTTTGCGATAGTCGGTAACTGTAGTTGTGAAACTCACCCAATAATATTTTTGCTGTTACAAATATGAAATATTTAAATGATGATTTTTATTGCCGACACAGTCTGTTTAAATTCAAACCCAGTGCATACGAGTGCGTATTAAAATATACATGAAAATAAAACTTTTAACAACACAAAAATAAGTTAGAAAATTATGTATAGTATCGTGCGAATGAGCAATTTATATGTTTATGGTCACTGCAGTACAGCTGGTATCAAGGTCAACGTAGCCAGTGAGACATGTTCACATTTGGATAGTATATTTTGTAATATTTTTATAGTTATGCATAAAAATAATAAATTAAAAACTTAGCATACTTAAAAAAAAACACTTGACGTCCACGTCAGCACAGCTCGATGTATCCACAGAACAGCTGTTCTGTGGTTGAATCAGTACCTGAGTGCTGTAGAGCGCGCTGTCATACAGCATGGAGAAGGTGAGGTACAGAGACAGCAGCGTGACGGGGAGAAGCACGGCGGTGAGCTTGTGACGTCAACACAGCGTGGTGTGTTCGTACCTGTATGCTGTAGAGCGCGCTATCATACAGCACGGGGAAGGTGAGGTACAGTGACAGCAGCGTGACGAGGAGAAGCACCGCGGTGAGCTTGTGACGTTAACACAGCGTGGTGTGTTCGTACCTGTATGCTGTAGAGCGCGCTGTCATACAGCACGGGGAAGGTGAGGTACAGTGAAAGCAGCGTGACGGGGAGAAGCACCGCGGTGAGCTTGAGACGTTAACACAGCGTGGTGTGTTCGTACCTGTATGCTGTAGAGCGCGCTGTCATACAGCACGTGGAAGGTGAGGAATAGTGACAGCAGCGTGACGGAAAGCAGCGCCGCGGCGAGCTTGGGCCGCGACACGCCCACCACCAGCACGCAGTCTGCCAGCTCGCCCTCGGCCGGCCGGAACGACGACCGCGGCAACCATCTGTGACACAACACTACAGTTACGAGTAGATAGGCACCAAGCCAGTTCTGGGTTAGTTAGTCAAACAAATTATGGAAACATTAGGTACATATGTCGCAGGCGCTTTTGGTTGCAAGATTGATTAAGATGCAAATATTTAGAATAGTATCAATGGAAAAAATGCTAATTAAATATTGTTTGAGTTTTTACTATCCAAGAAACTAATAAAAACAGAGAGCTCATTATAAAATAAAAGCAAAAGAATCCCGTTTCAAAATTCAATGCTACTTGAAATTGAAACAGTCGAGGGGTTCGGAAGTTATAAGGTTCACAATGACACAAGTTATAAGTAAAATAAATACACTACACATTTAATAAGGAGCTTATGGACTCAATTCTAGACTAAAGTCAAGAATTTTCAAACAGAGAAACGCAATAACAGCTTGTACGGAACCTAATTGAACTCAGTTCCTCTAACTTCGCAGTCGTGATCACGAAAGAAGTTGTCATGTTTTTTTAATTGAAAAACAAACACTCCTTCTCATCTCATCTCATCGCCTTGAGATAGATACGTGCTTTTGATACTTCTACCTTACCATACTGAGATGAGAATGCCGAGGGGGACGTGTGGTATTACGCGAATCGATAGAATAAGATATGAGTATACACGACGAAGTTTGAAAGTGACACCGGTGACTGAGAAATTGTGTTTAAATCGGTTGTCGTGGTACGGGCATGTGCTGCGGAGGAATGAGGAAAATGTCGTCAGGAAAGTTTTGAGTTTGAATGTGGATGGGATACGAGAAGGGGGCCGACCACAGAAAAGATGGATGGACTGTGTGAAAAATTATAGTAGAAAGGGAGTTATTACCGAGATGACGACTAATAGAGGGGAGAAATGGCGTATTGGAGAAAAATCTTAATATATATAAATTACGTGTCACGATTTTTGTCCGCGATGGACTCCTAAACTACTTAACCGATTTTAATCAAATTTGTACACCGTGTGCAGTTTGATCCAACTTGAAAGATAGGATAGCTCACATCTCCATTTATAATCGCAATATTATTTTATTGCACAAAAACGTTAGCCACAGCAACGCGTGGCCGGGTCAGCTAGTATTATATATGTTGCGCCTTCCCTAAATAAATTGGGATAAAGCCAGGAAAATTATGATGACCTACATAATAACGAATAACTTTTAGAATTATTAAACATCTACAAGTAATCATTAAAAGTTTTGCCTTCTGGTGTTAAAAAGTAAAGAAATAAAATATACGTTTTTATCATCCAGAAGGCTGTCTTTTTACGACTTGGATCAAACTAATAAAAACTTTTCAAAACTGCGTAACCATCGTATTTTCAGTTTTAAAAATTTTTTCATCAGGTACCTATGATGTGTAAAATGTAACAAAAATTTTGGTAAAATAAACTGTTTCACCGAATCCTCAGTCGGTCGTAATTTAAAGATGCTAAATGCCCTTTTGACTGCCATCTCTGAATGTGATGTGTTTGCGGATAAATGGGTAAAATCATGCGTATATGTCTGGTGTTCTGTGAGAGAAAGAATCTAAGGTTCACTGTTCCATATTAGTTTTAAATTCAATTGTATACAACATAATTATTGTCAACGTAATAATGGTTCCTATATTAATTAATTGGTAAAGGACTGTTTTAATTAACTAGAAATAAATAAATCAATACGAATGTTACAAAATAATCATCTTTTGTGTTCATATGTATTGTTAAACGTGGTACTTTGTTAAATTGATCTCTTCCGAGTGTGGGTTCATTCCCACGCAAAAGCGTAGGTGTGATAAAACCGACAAAGCTTATCGAAAGCAATATTTTTTGTACCGATAAATAATATAGATATTTTCTTTATGAATTAACTATTTTTTTCCATGTTTTTGTCCTTACTTGGAATTATTTTTTGGAGTAACAAGTCTTTTTTTCCTTTCATTTACTAATGGACGTCGACTGAAAGTCAATTTTAATTACGTCCTTCACTTAAGTGTTTTCGTAAATTGGTTTTGTAAAATAATCAAACTAAATTAAAAAAAAAGCACCCTAATTGCGTAACACACTATCAATCGGAATCTGAATAATTTTGAAGCAAATTGCTAATCCATTGCTTCATAAGTTCGAACAATTTGTTAACTCAACACGTAAATAACGCAATGAATATTGTTGAACTGTCAAAATGAAACCGATTCCGATTGATAATCTGTTACGCAGTTGCCCCGCAGGTCTGTCGGTGCTACATGTAATTATTGATTTAGGGTACAAGTAAGGCCTTTTGTACACATACGTTTTTTTTTGCTGTGAAAACTACGGCTTACTTGCCGTGTGTAGGCACGGTCGTCAGTGTTGTATGGATCACAATGGAAGCTTGTCAACAGACACATTTTTTCTACGGCGCGGTTTATACGCCGTGTGTAGAGGGTACGGTTGTCAGTGTTGTATGAACACAATGGAAGTTTGTCGACAGACACGTTTTTTCTACGGCGCGGTTAATACGCCGTGTGTAGGCACGGTCGTCAGTGTTGTATTGTATGCATCACTATGGAACCTTGTTGACAGACACATTTTTTCTACGACGCGGTTTATACGCCGTGTGTAGAGGCACGGTCGTCAGTGTTGTATGGATCACTATGGAAGCTTGTTGACTGACACGTTTTTTCTACGGCGCGGTATATACGCCGTGAGTAGACACGGTCGTCAGTGATGTATGGATCACAATGGAAGCTTGTCGACAGACACATTTTTTTACGGCGCGGTTTATACACCGTGTGTAGACACGGTCGTCAGTGTTGTATGGATCACTATGGAAGCTTGTTGACTGACACGTTTTTTCTACGGCTCGGTATTTACGCCGTGTGTAGGCACGGTCGTCAGTGTTGTATTGTGTGCATCACTATGGAACCTTGTTGACAGACACGTTTTTTCTACGGCGCGGTTAATACGCCGTGTATAGGACGGTCGTCAGTGTTGTATTGTGTGCATCACTATGGAACCTTGTTGACAGACACGTTTTTTCTACGGCACGGTATATACGCTGTGTGTAGGCAATGTCGTCAGTGTTACATGGATCACAGTGGAATTAAATATGTTAATAAAAAAAAATACTGTAATTTTTTTTTAAGTCATTGACTGGTTTACTAACGAATGAGATTCCAATTGAAAGTATACCTATAAAGCATACAGAACATGTACCTAACAGCTAGGTACAGGTAGCCTTATACCTTTATCTGGTCCCTATTGCACCTCCTGTTTATACCTGGTAACCCGGTATTTGATCCGAAGTAAGATGGTCCATCTTGCTTGGCGGATCCTATATTATGAATAAAAGTAACAGTTCGAAAAGAAAAACAATCCTTAAAATGTTGGAAAGGAATTTGTTTGAAAATTGCTTAAAATGATCGCTCCTTGACCGTAACTAATAAGGGCTAACGTATAAATACTTACAGAATATCGAGCGGCAGAGACTGCGAGCAACTCCTGTAGGTTGCCTCAGGGCGGTGCTTGGTCGGCAGCGCGTGACTCATCTGCGCGCGCGACTCCATGCGGCTCCCATAATAAATTAACACATCCCCGTCGCAATATTCTACGTCATTTCTAAAATACAAGCCATTTCTCAAATCACAGTTAGCTTTTGAATGTAGTGAACGCAGCCCCGAGGCTGTTTCTCATTTTCGCTTCTTTAATAGTTTTTCTAGAATCTGTAACAAAATATTTAGACTAAGCCCAGGTACGCACGGGCGCGTTTTTCCCGCGGCGGGATTTTATCGCACACTGGATTTTTAATGCATTGCTTAGCGCCGCTTTAAAGTTGAAAAATCCAACAGTATGTTTTTTTGACGCGCTGGGATGCGCTTTGTTCAATTCTCAATGCTCGGCTCAACACTGAAAGTTGAAAATCTTTTGCGCGATAAAACCCCGCCCCGATATTTTTACGTCAATGCGAACGTGTGCCAAGGACGTAGGTAGTGAAATTGTAAAAATCACGTTCTTCTTGTTCTTCTTTAAAATGGCCACACTAATAGTGGTTTTGTTTGTCCCACAAATGCTAGTTTCTTGCGAGAATCGAACCCGCCCGGACCGTATCGCATAAGCCAATTGCTCGGCTAAATGTAAGTCCATTTTTATTTGCCTTTATCATTACACAAATCGTCCAACAATTCAAACATTACGTGTCTAAAATAAACACACAATAATAGTCTGCAAATGGTTCATAATACTCGAAACGCTATAATAAATTACCGTGTAATAAAACTGAACTAAGTAATGACATACCATATTACATGACCTTTGAAGCGCCTCCTACACCTGTAACAACAAACGGACCACGTGAAAATTATATCACAAGTTCTCTCACCATCCATGTACAAATTAGCATTCAGTCGTACATAGAACACAAAGTACTCGAATGTGGGGTGGTCAGGAAATCTCAGTCGCTCCCAAATTCACGGCGGGCCTGACCGGCACGAAACGTGCACCGTACACTGTGGCGCTTTACGACTTGGCGGTAAAATAAGTTCATTTTACACGTTTTCACCTTTGTAGTGCCGCACTATGGCGGCAGCACGGATTGCAGGTCGCCTAAATCTTAAGAATGGGGGTATATTTTGGTTGGAAGCACCTCTTAAACTTGGAATACAGATGACCGAAGCCGTGTAGGAATAATAGATAAGATTGGAATATTTTATTACTTCTTTGTTGTCAAGTATGGTCAATGTTTGGTTTTAAATTTCCAGTCAAGTTAAACTAGATATGGAGTTGGAGTTTTAGGTATACATTATGTACTGCGTAACATTCCATGTTTTGGTATATTATTTGGTCTATCAATCACATTAGGAAAAACGTAGGTAGTGCTGGTTACTTTCTAGGTTACCTAACTTTACGTTACAGTCATTATATAAGGTGTATATTTACGTCACACTTCGGGTCAACAGTGTGAGTGTAGGTATTTACTACTTAAAAATGTCGTACGTTGTCTAAATATAACTTCAACGAGTCACAAGTCGATTCTTCTGCTCTTTAGTCAACTGAGGCCGCTTGGACTTACCCCGCGGGGTGAGTTGACCTGATGAATGTTTTGACTGATCCCGTTGATAGATTTTCAATGAAAAATATTTGATGTTTTTTATTACTAACTTTGCAAAAACAAGAGCTAAAAATACCGAACCTAACTGCTGCGATCCAATTCGAATAACAAAGCTGAATGGTTCGAGCCCTATTTGTAAGCCGAGAGCCGAAACTATTTTGAGCATACTCTACAATTTACACTGCTATAATTACAGAGGACGAGTATTTCATACGCACCTAATACGTGGTTCTTGTGCCTAAATGGAGGGAAATATTTCACTGTATTTACCTTTTTACTAATGGGTTTTAGTGGCGTGTAAGCTGTGTGGTTCATAAATCAGGCCGGTTATCGGCTCAAATGTGCTGGAGTGGCGTCATCGTGCTAACCACTCCATCACTCTCTTAATCGCAGTAGGCGATGGGATGGGCATGGTTCACCTATGTTTAATACCACATAAGTAGGGACTAGGTACTATAGTTACTAACCCATCAAGTGTGATGCTTATGGGTACGGCACTTTGTAATTAGGTGCTAAAACGTTTTATAATATATTCATTGTTTTCATTCATTTTTAGCACGCGCCCACCGTTCTACTTGATCCTACAGGCATGGTCGTAGTTTTTATGCAGAAACAAATGTGTATGTTGGCAAAAGACAAACGCCTTTATCACACTGTATTAGAAATCAAAATTGCATAATTATCAGAAGAAAGTTTATTTTAAAGCTCACTTCAACTCGCGTAGAAATGAGTGAATCCATAAAATCAAATTGCACGTTCAAGTTTCAAATTGTCTAGTTCCTAGTACTTTCGACTCATATGCAGTAAAATACATATTTGATGAGAGATAGATAAACTTAGGAACGTTCGTACAACTCAATAATTGTACTAGTTTCCTTGTTAATTCATCGGGTATTTAAATAGTAATCGAAGTTTCACTGTGGTTTCTAGTTTCAGCGAATGTAAACAGGCAGTAGATAGGTTAAATATATTATGCAGAGTTTCTTGAGAAATTCGTTCTTAAATAATATATAAAGGATAAAAATATGAAGTAAAAGATTGAAAGTAGAATTCAAGGAGAGAGTTACGACCTACATTAAAATTCATAGCGGCTACAAAAAACACTTTTTTGTTACCTACTAAAAGAAGTATTTCACAAATTGGAAAATATTTTAATTATGTACGAATGAACAAAGAAATTGTTTTTATGGGGTTTTTTAATAAATTAAGTTTTAAGCTTCATTTAAAATTATTTATTAGCTTCATTTAGTTTTTACGTTATATTGATTGTTAATTTATTACATAAGTACTTATGCACTTTCTAGCCTGATGCACAGGTTCAACCTAGTTCAGGCAAATTAGCAACTTTGCGCTATTTTATTTTAATTGTTAAGCTATTCATTGTAAATGTAATAAATAAACGATTATTATTATTTATTTATTATTATTTTATTTATTTAAAACGTTTCTCAAATATAAAATTAAGTTTTGCGGACCTTGAAATTCATGTTAGGTGTTGCTAAAACATGTATCTTGTCTGCTATTCCTGCAACATACACCTAAACAGGTATGAACAAAGGGTTGCGTCATACCGTTGGTTTTGTGGCAACATAAGTCACATTCCGGAAAGGTCAACGGTGAAGATGGTTTAATGAAATTATCTGGCTGTGTGGGGTTCAAACGGCATGTAATGCATTTTTAGTAAAACTTGTTTATACCTGCGGGCGGGGCGGTGTCTGGGGTGCGGGGTGCGGGCTCCGGGGGCTGTAGGCTGGGTCAAGGCTTCAACATCGCCGTATATATTAATAACGTACGAGCCCACAATCACGTCACCTTACTATTTCCACGTGAAGGCCATTATTGGGTCAGATTGCTAAATTTAACCCTCAGCGGGAGTCCAGCTATAAATAAGCCGACTGTGTAGCGAGATAACATCAAACTGAGCTGAGCTTGCAGTTCACGATGCTGTAAAGATTTGCGCTTACTAATGAGCAAAGTCATCAGTATCAGTTTCTCAATTAACGCGCTGCCTACTAAAAAAAGGTCAGGAATATGCAAGGAAAACTCACTTTCATACATTACTTACAATTCCAAATGCCTCTCTGTATCATAGGAGTCAAATTGATACCTTTTTGACCAATATTTAAGGTAAATAATAATAGAAAGCCAACCGTCTTAGATCGCTTGAAATAAAATAAGACAAAGAGGATTACTTCCGCGGATAGACAACAAAATGCCTGGTTTCTTAGTTTTAAGACACTTTGAAAGAGGTTTACGTTTTAATAAATAAGAATTCGAGATGGAAAAGGAAACAATTGAATTACAGTCTGCTGGACATAAATTATAACTACGCTCCTGTACGTTCCTATGGAGTAATGTTAGCATAGATACGACATTGAGATGGATGAGAGTTGTCCATGTACTGTAATGGTGATTACACATTAGTGATTTACGCTCTCCTACCCTAATGCTGCCTAAGGCTAATGGATAGGTGTCCACTACGGCTCAATACCATCAACAACATAGTACATACCGCATACCGCGATGTTCCGTGTAAAACAAGAATGTTACCCTAATTAAAGAACGAAATTGGCTCGCGGAGGCTCGCTTTTTTACGACCAATCATAAAACAGGTTTTTTGACTACAACATAAAGTAACCTACCTACTCAGAATTTTTACGGGAGTCAGACGTTTTATTTGCGAAATTAAATTCACAGCTTTCAGATTTTACATCATGTCAAATGACGAATTACGTGGCAATTGAGGAATTCCGTTCCATTATTCACGTACTTGTTCAAGTTACGGATGAGCTAAGAAAGTCCGTAAAAGGCGCTTCATATAGTACCTATTTTAAAATAATTTACTTTTGAAAGAGAGTTATTTTGGGAAGGTAAAAGAATCTTTGTGAAGAACTGGATCTTTGAATAAGATGTGTAGATACTTATAGTTAGTTGGTCAAAGGTTGCTGTATTTGTTTAAAGTTTGTACTAATTCAAGGAATGGAAACTTTTTATATTAGTCCATCATTTCATGTACAGACGCTTTCAAGCTACTACAATCTGTCAAATTTCTTTAATAGATTTTCAACTTGATCGCTAAAGCATAAGGTTCAATGTTGATTGGGAAAATTTGACAGTTTCAGGTAGCTTGATGTGCTGGCATCTGTACTAGGAGGGGTATTCATTCAATCGATGCGTAAAACATGGACATACATAGCATTACATTTTCAAATTACGATTCCATTGTAAGTAGTATAGCTATAGGGAAATGTAACACTCGTTAAAATTAAAATAATAGGAACAAATTGCGATAAAAAAAAAACTTTTTCATGTAAAATAAAATGGTTAGATTTCACAATTACAAATGAAAATATGCGGAGGTATCGTAAAATGAATTTTACATTTTATTGAACAATTTAAATTCCCGTTTCACGAGCTACGCGGATTCGATAAAGGTCAGTCGAAATTAAATTAGAATTTAGGCTCTATTTTTATTTACTATTTTTTTCCCTTCGTTAGGTTATAACAACACCATTTTAATTTTATCGTAGTAATTCTATCCTTGCGTAAAATTTATTAAAAAAGACGATTTACTAGACATCTTAGATAACGGGGTAGGTAATGCTTATTAGTTTTACGTGATAATCAAGGCAGACTGTCTTTAGGTAAGTAGGTACCTATTTCTTCGCTTGTTCGTCGTCATTAGCTGTTTTAAGTAATAAATAATAATAGACAGACGTGAAATTAGACTATTAGTCGAGCACCTAGGCCAATAGTGATCAATTGATAGATAGCTCTGGTTAGTGACAAATTGTACGTAGTACGGTTATAAGGCCACATTTTAGACCCATGTGTTCTAAATACTTTACTAACTTCCATGGTAAATTTTAAACTGCCGTTTCATTAAAGTTGGTATTACCGGCGTGCATTATTTCCATATTATGCAATATCGTGCTTCGTTCCTCGCAATTTTACCTTAAGGCGAAGTGTTGCAAAACGGTGCTTTAGAATAACAAGGCCCGTCCTTGTGAAGTTAATTTTTAAGGGTGTTTAGGAGAATGGGTAATAAAATTTCCATTCTTACGAAGTAGCGACGATTACTGTACTTAAAGTGTAATGTCGTGGGAATAAACGTATCTACAAACGTTGTGGGTGACGTGCGCCGAACGTTTGCATGTCACTTAACCTGTTATTCGCTGAATACAAGGTGAAGGTCTTTAAAATAAACTGTGCAATTTCCAAGAAATGGTTTTTTTTTCTTTAAATTCTGGTGTAAAGTTAATGGTCTAGGTTAATAGTCCACATATAGTGGCGGTCGTAAATTGCAATCTGCATATTCAGTCTATAATGTTCTCGGTGAGAGGGAGTGGGCCGTAATCCACGACGCAGGCCCAGTGCGGATTGGTGGCTGTAACATGTCTTCGAATTTTTGGTTCTAGGACATGCCGGTTTCCTCACAATGTTTTCCTTCACTGTTTTGAGAGCAGTGATGATGAAATAATTTATACAAAGTAAAGCCCCTGTCTGGGTTCAAACCTACGACCTATTAAGCAACCAGACCCAACAATAATTATTGGAAACTACTAACAGACAACGTCCCCACGTGAATCGACGTAACTGCTCGTATGCCACTCACACAGACAGTTACTACCCTTTAATTGGACAAAAACGTCGACGTCGTAGTACCAACTTTCCGATATACACATAAGTGTTATATAGTGGACTATTGTGATAACTAACAAGCAACTTTCCTGTGTCGCCAGCAACGGCTTCAGATCCAAGCTATTGTGCACCAAAGGCCACGGAGTTCGGTGAATGAGCCAGAAAGGTCGCTCTCTATGTTGTATCTCTATTGAGAACACCTTTGTACAATAAATAGCCGCCCTCTGCCTTTTTACTGGCAACACAAAGCAGAGGAAATATTTAAGATACACTTATATATATGTTTCGGGTCGATTGGATTTTTTTGGGATAATGATGGCTGTAATTTTTTACGTCTATTAAGACGAATTTAGGAAACTTTTAAATGACGTAGGTAATCAGTTCATTGCTCACGTACCAACTATAAATTATTCATCTAAGTCTTATTACACCCATTTGTAGTAATAGCTATCCTATCTTATCCCATTTTAGGGTCGCTGGACAACAAAAAATTATACGACAAAGATTGGTTCGATCTGTAATACCTACTTCGATATCCGTTGTTATAACAATCGAAAGATTTGTAATTGCATCGGGTCTCATAATACGTCGATAAAATCGTAAGTTATTCGTAATGTGAGCAGAGTAGGTAGGTACTGCGGAACAACCGGAGGTTTGCGTCTATTACCATAAAGTACGGAAGCTATAAAACGAAGCGTCTACTGAATTTAGTTCACGACTTCACGTCGATACCGTAACAGAAGAAAATATGAAAAGGAATAAAACGCCGTATAGCCCTGTTGAATAAATTAATAAATTACGGCTTAATGGACGTTTTCATAAATTTTTCGAAAATATTTCACTTAATTATTGAAGTATGGGAGCGAGAAAAAGTTATGGTTCGTCATTAACCTAATTTAATAAACAGCCCTGCTTGAGGATTTATGTCATTTCGCACTTTGTGTACCTACTTCACTGGTAAGTATTTTAAGCCGAGGTACCTGTACAATCTAGGTAATAAATTTGTGTTTAAAAGAGAATTTTTAAATTTCTTTAATCACGTTCCATTACTTTTTAGGGTTTCGTATCCGAACGGGTGCCATCGGAACCCTATTACTAAGACTACGCTGTTTGTCTTCCGTCCGTTTGTACCTATGCTGTATCTCATGAACCGTAATAGGTAGACAGTTTAAATTTTCACAGAGTGTGTATTTCTATTGCCAATTTAACAACACTAATAAAAATAAATAAAAAAAGTAAATAATAATGAAAGGAGGTTTCTATACAAGAAACATGTTTTTTTCGGCGTTTTTTGCCTTGGACAGAACCTTTCGTGTGCCCAACTCGCACTTGGCCGATTGGATGAAGTTTTTATTTATTCAGGTTGAAATTGGAAAGGAAACGATAAAATACTTAAACGCATTCAAGAGTAAATAAACAGTTAATAGGCGCAGTGTTATAACTAGGAATGGCGGTAGCCAGACTTTTTATGAGTTGGCAGACATTTGATGACTTTAGGCATTTTTAATAAATATTTAACCGGAATAAAAAGGTTCCTTTCAAAATTAATTTCTGCCGACCGTAACCATTCTTTTGCTTGTTTAAAAAGTATAATGAATAATTAAGTCAACAAAATAAAATGAAAAACCAGCACAAAAATTTGGGGGCGGGCGCCCACAAATTTTAAAAATATTACGTTACCCAAGTAACTTTTGGTTAGTAACATGCTTTAATTACGAAATGCTTGCAACGTTATTATTATATGGTTTGTTTAATAATGAAATGGAAAGTTCGATGATTTTATAATCGATGTAAAGTAAACAAGCCTTCAATTAATTAATTATTATATTAATTAATTAATTAAGGCAACTTTATGACAGAAATTTTATAAGTAAACACGTTATTTATAGTGAACTAGAATCTGTCCGTGACTTCGCTCGCGTAAAATTTCTTGTTTCCCGACTCACCCCATCGCATCGCATCGCCTTCTCGCGCTATTAATTCGTTTTCGCGTTCTCTCTTACTTTTTTTCATTTTGCTCGGCTCCTAAGAATCCTAGCGTGATGTTAAATAGCCTATAGCCTTTCTAAAGAAATGGGCTATCAAATGCAAAATGATTTTCATGTTCAAACAAACAAAACAACTCATTAGATTTATTATTAGTATAGATTAGATATATTCTTTTACTTCAGTTATGATAAGAGTACCATAACATGGATGTAGTCAGACAAGTTGAGTTAGCATTTCCTTATTATCTCAAACCTGTCGTGTCAGCTGTGTGTCTCTGTTTACAGGAAGAGGCTGACAAAGATCCTTCAGGAAAAATATTGATAAAATCACAACATGTTGCAGTTAAGTCCCTATATATATCTAGTAGGAAAACAACGTATACATAATATCTAAGTACAACGATTTAAATTCCTAAACACGTATCTACGTAGGAGTTCTAACTGCGTAGGCACCTGGATGTCAAACGTGGAAATGCATGCAACGCTCCCGGATAAAGGCGATAACCAAGTGGAAACGGAGGCAGTTTCCACTTTGTTACCCGTTTTTTTACACAAATATGTAATAATATGTAAATCGGTATATAACATGTAAATACTTAAGTGGTTTTCGATGACATCGGCGAGGACGCACAAGACACAGGTACAGATAATCGGCTTTCCTTTTGTGCCTGGAGAAAAAAGAAATGTTTTTTCCATCGCACAGTTAGTAATATGTTTTTCAGAGGCGGAATTTTAACGCCCTGGGGATGTTTTTATGCTTAGACTCAGGGAAATTGGACAAATTGAATTTTGTGTTTTGTTTGAATATAATGCTACAATATCAACCTGCACTTACGTTACTTCATAAAAGTGGTTGCCTTTTATCGAAACTTCATAATAGAATGTTCCCACTGCTGGGACACAAGCCCACTCTCTGTGATAGCCGGGCGTATAGGGAAGTGGGCTGTAATCTAGCACGCCGCCGCCGGCCCAGTGCGGATTGGCAGGTCACTTGTCTTCGAATTTTTGGTATTTTTTCTAAATTTTTCTATCTCCGAATTTTCTATCTTTGAATTTTTCTAGGACATACCGGTTTCCTCAAGATGTTTTCCTTCACCGTTATTGAGAGCAGTGGTGATGAAATAATTTACACAAAGTAAAGCGCCTGTTTGGGTTCGAACCCAAACCTAGAAGTCGTAACTCTCAAATCTCTTCAAAGTAAGAGTGAACAGTCTTCTTCTGGGTAAGCTCACTCCATCGTAGACTTTGTCTCTGTCATCTCTAACCTAGATTAGAGTCAAGAGCAAACCCATTTCAAATTAAAAAAAAATCTACCTAATATCTACTAGTGTAAAGTATATCCCGTGTAAAGGCAATCTGCGTGTTCATATATTATAATGGATGTTAGATATTCAGTTCTGTTTCCTTTTTGAAATAGGCAATCTTGCTGAGAATCTTTTATGCAGAGCGCTTTTGCTGAGATAATTGCATGCAGATGAATATGCACGTGTTTTATATTTTAAAGGATTTCTGCAGGTGAAAAATGGAGTTAAAATTTTATGACTATGCTCACATAACTAGAAGATTTTGAAACTTGAAATAGCACGAAGGTACGTAAAAGTATTATTTGCTAGCCTTTGGTTTGTAACAATTGTTATTGTTCTCAGGAACTGGAGGTTATTCTCATTATACCGTAACTCCAATAACTATAATTATAATTTTTATAAGCGATTTTCCTTCATATTATTGGGTACCAGTTTCTGCCCGCGTCTTCATCGCGTGGAAGTCGTATAACACCACGATATACTAAAAAAATGCCACCCATCTTACTCGCTGATAATATAATGTATATTTCTATAGGTGAAAGAATTGATTAAATCGGTTAAGTATTTTTTGACTTTATCCATTACAAACAAACATTAAAAAAAACTATTTTAAACTTTATAATACGAAATTACTTGATTCTATACAATAGTAGGTATGCAAAGTTGTTTGCCATAATGTCAGCTAGCCACGCCATTATACCAACAACATTGGATTATTGGATTGATATTTGAAATGTTACTGTTTATATTTAGACTGTTTAAATACATTCGTATTAGTTTACACTAGGTATAACAATACAAGATCTTTCAATTTATTAGAAGCTACGTAGGTACTGATTAAATACATGTTGTTTCTTAGAGAAAGATGAACGATTTCAAATAAAAAAAATCTAATACCAGAACCAGAAAACAATACAGAATACCAGAGAAAAATATGTTTCGGAAGAAAGACATTTGTTAGAAGAATTGCAATATTTGTGTCGACCAGCGCAGTTCAGATATAACAAGCATCGGTTCACGCGCTCTCGGAGACAGCTCGCATCTGAGGCTATAACTCAAGTGGGAGACAACATTTGAGATCCCAGCACACACCGAGAGCCTTGACCCAAACCTTGTACACGCGACAAAAATGATATGTATGAGTATACGGATAATATCAACATTTGAAGGTCAATTCTCGTAATTTAAAACGTTCTGTCTAGTCGCAGTCTCATCTCGGCGACAAAAAAAGGTCAAAAACTTTTCAAAAATGTAAGAAAATTAGAGGTATTTTTGACAGATTAAGACTGTAATTTTTTTCAAATTACGAGAATTACCCCTTAGTGTTTCGACAGAAATTGTCTGTTTGACATGGCTCGTCGAGAGTGTCATGATTAAGGAATGGAATCGCACCGGTAAATGACATCAACGGTATGGGTACCAACGCCAAAGCATTTCCGTATCATTTCCGAGAATAATGTAAAATTGAAATCTCATCACTATCAGACTTGTAACCTTGTTTGTTCCAGGGCTCCCGATCATTGGTAATGATGGGTATAAAGGATACAATAACAGTAGGTAAATCGGAACATAAAAAACATTTCCTCTTTTTAACGTAAACAATAATTTTCATCAGTAGCTGACCTGTAAAATGAACGCTCTTTGTCGAGATTAGGTACATTATGTTACCGCAATTTTTCATTAAAAAGCCGTTTCATTTTAAACTCATTTATAATGAAAAACAAGAGTACGAGGAAATACGAGCCCAAAGAATATAATAACAATGGAATTATTAATAACAATTGGCAAATATGGCGCGTGTATTTTGCCCTTTCATTCGAATTTCAGCTCCTCATGTGGTATTTTTATTAGCTGAAAGAGAATCTTAATTTGCCTGTAAACATTACTCACGTAATTAAAAGAAACGTAATACGGTGCTTATATTAAATTTGAAACGTTTTTTGCCAAAGAACAGAGATTACTTAATACTTTGGCTATCCAGGAATTTCTGTTCCTTGTGACATCAACCGATAATTATAGAAAAATGCTTTGATCTTTTTTAAGATGAAATATCATCAAAGGAAAGCTAAGGGCAAAAAATAAAGAGACCCCATTACGTAACGACTTTTTATGCGAAAAATATAACGGCTATCGGGAGAAAAACAGGGTAATTTGTGAGAACAAAGGAAGCAAGTCAAAACAAAATGAAAAGCGCACCTACACAACGTGCTCTCAGTCACTAGCAACGGAGAAAATTTAAAATTTAATCTACTTGAACATAAGAATAACAGAATTTCCGCAAACAGAGCCGCGGGCAGACAAGTCAATAATAAAATAGTGAAACCTTTTTCATCCCTCAAGTGCTTTCCTACGCTCAACTCTGAACAAGTGAATTTCAATGAAGTGAAAAGAACACAAACCCACCTTTTCCTTTTTTCACTTAATAAAGAAGTAGGCACTTCGAGCAAAGTCTTCCCTCAGTAATTTTCCATCAGATTTTGTATCATTAAGTAGATACATTAAAAACAGTGTTTTTCTACTTTTTCTAGTTCAATCATTTATCATAAAAACGTCGTATTTGAGAAACTGCAGTTTTTGCTTCGCATCGAAAAGTTGGAATCAAGATTATAAAGTTGGATATCCCGCGGAGCAACGATTCAAAAAGCATTAGTCAGAACGACTGAGATAACACATTCTCTTTGAAAACTTGATCCTTTAGTGGAATTGAGAAATTATTACGTTGGAGCGGTTTTTATGATAGTTGAAAGTTTTATTTTAAGTTTATAAGGGGTAAGTTTTTATTATTATTATAATGATTTATTGGAGTTGGGTGCTATGAGATATTTTTCGACTGGTTTTTATCTTGATATTTATTAATGTAAAATCTAGCAGATGTAGCAACAGTACGTAGAGTACTGCAAAATGTCAATAGTTGAATGTCGTACAAAATGAATATAATTAGCCTTATAATGTCCCACTGCTGGGAAACAGGCCTCAACGCGGTGAGAGTGTGCCGTAATCCGCCACGCGGGCCCAGTACGGGTTGGTAGATGTCACAGGTCTTCCAATTTTTGGATCTAGAACAGTCTGGGTTTCACACAATGTTTTTCCTTCACCGTTTTGAGAGCAGTGATGATGAAATAAATCACGCAAAGTAAAGCACCTGACTGGGTTTGAACTTACGGCCTATAACTCGTAAGTTATCATACCGTTTTAAAACATTTTTTGATCATTAAATAGGATTTGATATGCTCTCATCAGATTGAATGTTCACATAAACAAATGATACGTAAAAAAAAATTACTACGAACACCAGTTATGCATTTTACCGAGCGAATAGGTACTCAAGTTCTGGGAAAATGAGCAAAGAGCTGACAAAACAGCTTTCCAGGAAAGCGTTAACCGATCGGATTACAGCGGTCAATATTTAACTGAACCAATTGTGATTATGAATTGAAAGCTTTTATTGTATAGTAACTTAATGACCAATAATTTATTAGCTTTAGCGATTAATACCTAGGTGCATGAAAACTTTTTGTCTATACTAAAGCTTAAGAGTTTGTTTGTTTGAACGCGCTGATCTCTGGAACTACTTACCGGTCGGAGTCGAAAAATTATTTTTGCATTTGATAGCCTAATTGTCGAGGAAGGCTTTAAGCCATTTAACATTACGCTATGATCCTTAGGAGCCGAGCAAAAAGAAAAAAAGAGAGGCAATAGCGCGGGTAAGCGATGCGATGCGACAACGCATCGCTTACCCGCGCGGTTTAGAAAACCGCGGTAAACGGGGTTTAGAGAACAAGAAATTTCACTCGGACGAAGTCGCAGGCAGTAGCTCTATTAGTACAATAATTATATTTTAAGCGTTGATAAGTTTTGAAAATGAATATGTGTAAAACAAGGAACAGAATTATTGTGTGAGAGATGATGATACTACATTGCTGGAAAGAATGGGAGTGAATATTGAGATGTTAGTTAAGTGCTCATATGCACGAGCGACACGCGTCGACAACGGCATCCGTGGACACACGTTATCGCGGCATCGGTTTCCATCGACAACGTGTCGCTCGTGTATTTGAGCATCGTACTCAACATGGACGTCGACGACTGCCGCAGACACGCGTCTACGGGTGCAGTAGACTCTGTCGTCGACGCGTTTCGCTTGTGTGTATGCACACTAAGGAAGACAGTATGTGCCGCATCAATTGGCTTAGGGTATTAGGATAATGAATACCAGACCTTGCAACAGCACAAACTGCAGCCAGTCTGATAAAAAGCAACGACCTAATTTTAAAATTTCAAGCTAATCTGGCAACATTACAGCTTGTAGTTTAATTTATAAATAATGTAAGATTACTAGTTATTCGGGTCTTGCGCCGCACTGCGTCGTTTCGCGGCAATCCGTTTTTATGCAGTTATCTTGAAAAATACCTATAGCGTGCAATAGTGCATAAAACCACGATTATTCCGTACTAGCTTTTGTCCGCAGCTTCGTTCGTGTGGAGGTCGAAACGCCACGGCCACGGGAACGTACGCACGGCTATACACATCAAACTAAACATAAGCAATATAAGCTGACTTCTGATTGTACGATAAACAATGCGAGGTCAGTTAAAACTGGACATGTTTAGCTTTTTGTGTAGCCGTGTGTTCTATCGCGATGAAAGTATCCTAAGTCCGAAGCCAGGTCATCGTCTACCTGTGTGCCATTTCATTTCATCAAAATCCGTTCAACCGTTAAGGCGCGAAAAGGTAACAGACAGACAGGGTTACTTTCGCATTTATAATATTTGTGTGGATTTACTCAGAAAGGTATTATCCACTTTATTAACATGGTTTGTTCACGTGACGTCTTGGCGCATTTGCTTTATGCCGACTGATTCAAATATCTAGACTGGTCGCGATACTTTTCATCACGACATTTTAAATTGATTGGAACGTTGAATTAAATTGAAAAATGTCAAGCTATTTTCTGTGAGGTTCGTTTGGTTAGACAATGCGCATGCTAGAGTTAAAGTAGTTTGTGTCGTAGACCGAACGGTTTTGTCTTGTGTCACAAGATTTTTGACTAGGAGACTGTTTTATTGCGAGTGTTCCTACGCCATTATGTTTTCATAAATCGATAGTCAGTCTGAAGACAGGTTTAATCCTACTTCCTATACTACTTATAAACGCGAAAGTTTGGGAGGATGGATGATGGTTGTTGCTCTTTCACACAAATACTACTGAACGGATTTGAATCGGCACACATATAGTTTATAACCACGGGATCTAGACTTATGCGGGTAAAACCGCGGGGCGTAGCTAATAACAAATTTACAATTATAAGTGAAGAGTTGTTGGCATGTACCTTTATTTTTTTATGTTGAAAAGGTATCCAATTACCCTTCTAATATTACAAGCGGCTTCCAGACCCGTCTGGCAAGTAATTATAATGTTGCTATTTTTTTTTTTTTTTTGTAAATTCAACCGGTTTATTTTTATACGCAAAGGTATCTAATAACGTCCAAAATGTTGTATGTCAAGAGAAGAAGCCGCGATAACACAACCGATCCAAGCCTCTATGTCAACAAAAATGAACGGGACCGTGTTTTATAATTTATCGTCACCAGCCGACATTTTAGGACGAAATGTTAAAAATTTAAGCTGAAATACTGACCCATTCGCTCCGTAACAGTTGAACATTCACAAAGGAACGAACGAACGAATGAAACGTGGGTTCGTAATTTTTATTTTATTTATTTATTTATTAATCACAAAATCCACAGCTCTTTGAAATTTTATCTTAACCCTTAACCAGGCTATGGATTGAGCATTTCCCACATACATTTTTAAGAGTTTTTACCAGGTTTTGGTAAAGAATCTACCACAATCTGTCAAAAACGCTAACATAGAAATAGTAGGTACTTATGTTAACAAAAAAAAAGTGGAACAGAACGCAAATGTCACTTTTGCAGCCATTTTATCTGTGGTCGGCCGCTAAACGAACATTTTTGTGACAAGTGTACCGTATTTTTAATCATTATGGAGAATCGGAGAAACTTAAGTCGTACAATTTTTTGATATGTTGTAGAATTTGAGTTTTTCTAGTGATTTGTGCATAAATTATAAGTAAAAACTTCAAAAATATCATGATATAACGAAATAAAACATGTGGGGAACCATATGCCTTAAGCCTGTGATGCCTAATTATTGTGGGAGTTATTATATCCATTGCCGGTGAATTAGAATCTTTATTTTATACTAGGTTTTTGCCACAGGTTTTATTTAGGATTTACTCACGGTCATTTATCGATATATAAATTGTGGGTAGTGTAAACTTTTGTCGTCATTATTTGTCAGTCTACTTTAGTGTATTTTTTGTTGTTTTTATTTTATATATAGATAAAAAGTCGTCGTCTAGACAGGCAATGGGATTATGTTTTCCCACATGTATTTTTTCAGGTTTTCAGCTTATTTTCTAAATATAATTGATAAAATCTCATACCAAATTTTATTACTCATCTAAATCTACGAAAAAAACATTATTACGGCAGGATTTGTCCGAGGCCTGGTAAAGGGTTAAATATATATAAGCTAGATTTACAGCCAATTACGGATTTACAATTTAATAACTATATAATACATGCAGCAGAAACAGAAACAAAAATACAGAATGAGCTGCTAGATCCACATAAGCATTGTTAAGTGTACAGTGTGAGTGAGTGTGTAGGAGTGTACATGAGGAGTTGCAAATGGGTGTGTGAGTATGTGATAGTGGGATGTGGTGGGTGATTATCTGTATACTTACCTTCTATACAGGTCAGTTTTATTTAGATTTATTTGTCAATTCGTCACATACTAATGCTATTAATTGTTTCCTGAATACAACTTTTTTGGTATTAAACATATCAAGATGAGAGAATCTTTTGTTAAAATTACTTAGCATCCTACCAATGACTGAATTTTGAGCGTAGTTTGCCACTGCCGCGACCACAAAACACGAACTGAAGTCTATCCTGTGTGCTTATTTGTAA
The DNA here is from genome assembly GCA_927399505.1 of Luperina testacea. Taxonomy (NCBI): domain Eukaryota; kingdom Metazoa; phylum Arthropoda; class Insecta; order Lepidoptera; family Noctuidae; genus Luperina; species Luperina testacea. The sequence goes on from OV656758.1 coordinate 14,295,091, forward strand.
ATTAAATAAATTCCTTTCACAAGAGAATAAACCAGTCAGTTTGGTCATCATACTTGATTTGCAAAACCCTATAAAAATAAGGAACACACCTTAACATTGGTGCCGGTCTTATTAAATATTGAATAATGATGTTGGGAAACAGCGGGAAAAAGCTAATCTAATAAAATATAGGCGGTAATATTGGTTGCCAATGTAAAAAAAGTACTTATGTTTTTTTTTCAAAGCTTTTGTAAGTTGAATTTCTCCTCGAATTAGCTTTAAAATGCAATTTTATTGGCATTTGTTTGGAATATAAAATAACATAATTATTCTTATGCGTTTTTTTTCCAGGTTTTGTAGGTTAGGTACCTATACTTATACGTAGGTATCATTTATATTATCTTCATACTACTATGAATTTGTACAACAAATTGTTTGCAAATAAACTCTATTATCTAATATATACATGACGTCACAGACATGTCCTTAACATTTTAAATAATTCAATATACGAGAGGAAGAATCGGAGCAGACGTTTCTCAATTTATTTCAATCTGGCTGCGGGACTGAATTCACTCACCATTTTCAAAGGAGAAAGGCTTGAGAGAATCCCAAGTCCTGCATATTGGCACTGGTTTAACTGAAGTACGACCTACTTGCATGTGAATACCTATTTGTACAAAAGATATTAGACGGATAAGGCGAGGCAAATGTGTTGAGAACCCCTGCATTTTATTACAGAGATAGTCACGTTATTTATTCATTTTAACAAGAGTTATACGAACAAAAATAAATATAATCCTTTGTACCCAAAATCAGAAATAACTATTTTGTGATGTATGATGTTGGGTTCGGCTTCCAGTCTAACCGGATGCAGTTGAATACCAGTATTTTTACATGGAGCAACCGGTATTACAGGAGTACTGGGTAATAAGATACCCTTTGGTAAAACTGTTTGTCAGACTTTTAGACTTCTGACTACCCGTAATGACAATTCAAGGATCTACAAATGACAGCCAGGACCAACGGTTTAACGTGCTTTCCGTGACACGCAGTGGTCTCGATATGTTATGAATGGTCACCCATCCACAGACTGACCTTGGCAAGCATAGCTTAACTTTTGATCGACCCGTGCGGCTGTTATAAATTAGCCACGACCCGTGTGACGTAGGCAACTAACTATAGAATAAATTGATCTTCAATTAAGACATTAGTTGTCTCAAGGACACAAGCCAAACAGTACGTAAAACAACAAAGTTTTGAAATCACCGAAAACAAAGTAAGTTACACGACAATATCGTTACATATCCGAAAATATTTGTGATACTTTCGCTTTGTTGTCGATTGCGTTCCTTGTGATTGACACGCAAACAAAACTATGAATTGATCTAACAATTTTCTGGTTACTAAAAATTACCAAAATATTGTATTGCCTAGTTTCTATCGAATTATGTTGCCCCGTTGGTCTAGTGGTTGGAAATGTTACTGTTATGTGGGAAATGTGGGTGTAGTAGTATAGTGTGTATGTAAATACAGACGCCAGCACATCAAGCTACCCGAAACAGTAAAATTTTTCCAATCAACATTGAGCCTTATGCTTTAGCAATAAAGTGTAAAATCTATTAAAGAAATTTGACAGATTGTGATAGCTTGATGTACTGGCGTCTGTACTACACCCACAGCAACACAACAACTCTGCCGAACCCTTTGGGGAACAAAGACGTGATTCTGTATCTTGTTTCACTTTTGGAACTTTGATTCAGGATTATAAAGTGAGATTACTTTTAGAGCAGTGAATTTCATTAATACTTCATCATCATCTGCCTAGCCTTTTCCCAACTATTTTGAGGTCGGCTTCCAGTCTAACCGGATGCAGCTGAATACCAGTATTTTACTATTTCTATTATATATATTAATAGTTGGGATGTTAATTTTCGAAGTTCGGAGGAAATAAATTGTGTTATTCACACTTACCAACATACCTACTTACGTTACAAACTTTCCTATCAAAGCAAGTTTTCTATCAAAATGATCACATCTAAAGTCTATTCAAACTTGTTTCAAATTAATATTAATTCTAGTTAAAAAAAACATCAACTTTATTTTAATGGTAATTAAGTTGATTTGATTTTTGAAAAAGTTATAAAAATGTATGAAGTTGTAGCGTAAACTGAACTTTATGGTGTAGGATTTAAAGTTTTTTTTTCATAAACTCATATTTGTTTACATTTTTGGCGAATAAATCGCGAATGCAGATTATGTAGATCTAATCTATACATACATATTCTAAATAAAAGTCACTTTTCGTGTCTGCCTGTGTGACCGCGTTGTTCTTCTAATTTTCGCATCGGATTTCGATGCTGTTTTCGCTTTCATTAAATAAAACATATTTCGGCAAGTTTATGTTCTTTTAATACGATAAAAAAAATAAGTTTCACCCGCGCCTCCTTGCCTACTAAAGACATGTCGATTTACTTATGTCAAGTCAAAAATCACGCGAAGCAAGGGCGAGTCGCTAGATTGGTAATCTAAAAAATAAGTGATGCGTGGGAGTTCCAGTGCCTTAGGCATCTTCTGGGCACGCTTGTTCCATCATAGACCTCATCCATCGCCTTCCATGAGCCGTGATTGAGGTCAAGAGCGGTCCCATAGCAACAAAAAAAAATCCAATAATTTCATGATGTTAAATCCCATACAGATTGTTATATTCCTGTTTCTTTTCATTTCTGGGATAAAACCTCGTATTAAGCACTTTGCATTGTACATTATTCTTGAACAATAGGTGCGATGAATAACCGGTATAACTAATATTTCTTTAGTATTCTCCGTATACCTATTCTTATTGTCGATTTAATTAATGTGCTTTTGTTTCTGTATGTAACAAAAATGAGCCTAGCTAAGAACTAGAATGGAAGTAGTTCAAATATTCTGTACCGTGTGCGGTTGCGATGTTACGGAAGACCTATTATTCATTCCAGTGTTTTTGACAATAATAATATTCTATTAGAAATCTAATAAATAGTTAGTTAATAGTAGCTAGTCGGGTATAAATATTATATCGTATATTGTCGTATTATTGTTGTATTATTGTTGTATTGTTGTTGTTGTTCTATTATATATTGTTGTTGTTGTTTTTTTATTGTGTTGTTATTGTTTTTTATTTTTTTTTCTGCCCGCGACTTCGTCCGCTTAAATTACTTGTCCCCTGACCCACCCCGTCGCGTCGCATCGCATCACCTGCCCACGCTGTCACTTCATTTTCGCTTAGCGATCTTTATGACTTTTTTTATTTTTGCTCGGCTCCTAAGGGCCATAAAGTGATGTTAAATAACGTATAGCCTTTCTCAAGAAATGGGCTATCAAATGCAAAGTATTTTTTTTTATCCGACCATTAGATCCAGAGATTAGCGCGTTTAAACAAACAAAGAGTTTGAACGTTTGTTTGAATGCGCTAATCTCTGGATTTATTATTAGTATACCTAGATAAATAATTTTTAACTTCTTACGTTACCTAAAGTAAATCGTCAATTTTCTCTTTTAGACTAACTGGAATAATATGACTGCGGAATATGAGATTTTATCAAATAATTAATCATTGATAGGATTTTATCTACAAAAACAAATTGTGGAAAAGTTGCTGATCATTTCTCAAAGATGATCGTCTGTTTACCTTTCGCTCCCGGGCAAGGGAATACCAGTCAGCAAACAAACACGACGGAAGTACTAAAATGTTGTCTTTAATTAACATAACATAATATTAGAGCAGTGGTGGGCCAGTGGTAACGGCTGCGACTAATGAGTTGTAGGTTCGATCTCAAAAAGGCGCTTTACTTTGTGTAAATTATTTCATTACCACTGCTCTCAAAACGGCTAAGAAATACATCGTAAATGATAAATGATTTTATTTTTGTAAGTAGGTTTGCACAAACACTTTTACACGTCAATCATATATTTTTTAAACTAGATGAGATCGGCGTTTCCTATCTGACTACTCTGAGAAGAAAGGCCGAAACAAACTCAGAGGTCATAGTCTCTTTTAAAGTCCAGACATAATCTTGGTCAGGTTATATGAAGACCATGTAGGTCGATATCTGAAATGGTCTTTTGAAAGAACCACACAGATTGAGAGGTCCTGTCCAGTCAGTGCATGCATTTGTCAGAAATCGTGTAGCTCAACTCAAGACTTAAGGAGTTCAACGATTTGACGAACAATACCAAAGACAGGACATTTGGGTAGGCCACACAAATTACTCAAACTGCCAGACCATGGAGAGAATTATAAAAAAATATAAAATGAATAAAATAAATGACCCACATCGTCTTCACATTCACAATAAATTGTAAGGGAACCGACATGTCCTAGAACCAAAAATTCGAAGACGTAACATCTCCCAACCCACACTGGGCTCGCGTGGTGGATAACGGCCCACTCCCCCTCACTGAGAGGAGGTATTATAGGCTGATTATAACGTCACCTTTCCCCGAATGGTTATGCAGAGGTGACTCACGAAGAGGTGGTTCTGGCTGAAGCCTGTTGTGTACCGCCTGCTTCGTGGCTGGCTACATGACACCAGTCAGCGAAACGACGCAGACACTTCGTGTGCGTTAGATTTTAGTTATTAATTTTTAGGGTAATTATAATGTTGTATGTATTTATAGTATTTTTAAGTTATATTAATATTGTATTGTATGTGTTTATATAAGCCTTGATGCCTAAAACAAATGGATAAATAAATAAATAGTACGTACACAGCTCTATTTCGCAAGTCATTTTTAAATCCCAGTTCCTACAATTCTTCTGCATTCATTTTATTATCACTTTTTACCTCTCAAAACATCAGAAGCACGATGAACCTGACAGGCTCCTACAAACAGGCGCGACATGCGATATAATCGCGAGCGACACAAAGGCACCGCTCGTTGCGCGACTTGCGGTGCCTTTGTGTCGCGTGTCGTGTCGCGCCTTAAAGGGTAGAATTACGGAAGCGCCGGTCCGTTAGGTTTTTAATTAAGTAAATGGGCGTAATGTTACTCTGCTCATGATTAATACCGGCGAAGGTAACCCGAAGGTCGCGGCTGCACCGTACATATTTATCACTTGGCCACTGTTTGTAAATAAACTAGCAGCCGTATTAATTGTTAAACTGTTCGGAAAATGATCTGTATGTAGGAAACAGTAGTTGTATTAATATTGTAGTGTTGCTCTAGTTTGCAGTGTAATGGAGGTGTTAATAATAAATATGCCGCGTAGTTCCCAGAATAGGTCTGCCATCGAGGGCTTATTCTTTTCCATTTCATAAATCGTGACTGAAACCTGAAATTGCGTCATACACTGTGAAAATTATAATTAAAATCTTTCATAAGCGCAGTAACTATAGTTGTACGTAATTCCTATTATAGGATCCATTAATGTTGACATTTGTTTTGACAACCTAACGTGTCCCATAAACCTATTAAATTGTATTAAAAATTACTTTTACATTATCTAATCTAGTTCATAACTTAGTGCTTTTGAACGAACCTTTACATAATTTGGTACACATGCCAGCACATCAAGCTACTACAATCTGTCAAATTTCTTTAATAGATTTTCAACTTTATCGCTAAAGTAAGGTTCAAAGTTGATTGGGAAAATTTGACATTTTCTGATAGCTTGATGCGCTGGCGTCTGTACAAGACCCCAATAACGGGCGCCCTTACTTAAAATAAAACCGGCGCAACAGACCACTCAATAAGTCAGACCGAAAACATTTATAAATAAAATCGAATTCTATCAGAAAACAAAAGAAAAGGACACATTAATCGAAGCCTTCAACCTTGACCAAAGTCTAGAACACGTGTTTAAGGTTAAGGTGAGGAAAAAGGCAGCGCTGGCGCCGGGACGGATGTGACGTACTAGTGAATAAATAACTAGTTTCCGCCCAACACCGCAGGTGGGTTCCTACCTACAGACTGCCGATCAAGGCAGAATTGATTAAGGGTTCCGATGTTAAATGTTTTGGGTTCACCTATTATCGGACTTCGGTTGATGTGTAGCCAGTTGGTTTTGTGGCTAAACTTTTACGTCAAAACAACTCCGAATGATTGAGTTTTGTTTTTAAGCGATGAAAAGTTCTGCGTTCCAGTTTACGTAGCAGACGTGCTAAAATAACAAACATCAACCGTTCGTTCACAAGGTTTTTAACCCTATGAATTTAGGGTTCGAATTAGTTATGAACACCTAAATACCTTGGTTATGTAAGCCCTTTCGTCCCAGAATAGTTGCTAAAAATAATTACGCTTTAAACTAACATGAAAACAGGTCTAATTCACACATTCTAGAGGCGTTTCCACAACTATCAAAGTTTTAGTTTTAGTTTATTTTAGTTTTGGCTGTCGATAAACTACGTGACAGTGATATTCACTTAACGAATGATAGAATAAATTTTTTGTTGTGTTAAATTAGCAGAGAAATTACTTTACAAAAAATAACAAGGAAAATCCTGAAAATCCCTGAAATGTGACAGGAAAACAGGAGCAGTGATTGTTTCGTTCAGAATCCCGCCAATTTATAGATGAGGAAACTCCACGTCTTGGTAATGAGCACTCATGCTGTATATCTGAATGCATTTTAATTATATCGGCGTTTTGTAAACCTTCAAAAGATATAAAATATTTACTTGGAGTAATCACCATGCATGGTGTACAGATTGAGGATGGTCCATTGTTGTTCTTATAATCAACTAAGTGCCGATTTTTCAATCGTCAGATAACTTTTATCTAAGGAATAAAAATTGTAGTTTGACAGCTTTTGACGGAAAATAATTATGTTTATTCTTCAATTGTAAGCTATCGGACGAAATCTAAATATTTTGCGATTCAAAATTATCAAAATTATTTTATTTAGGTACCTATTTATTTTTTCATTTATGTACACACATAAACAGACACGAAAAAAACAGAACAGAAAAATAGATACAAAGTTGATGCTTATTTCATAAGAAATCAGAAATAAATCAGAAATTATTCAGAAGAATTGTATTTTCGTATTAAAAACAAAAGAAGTTTACCTTTTGTTGCATCACATGATTATTGATTTTAAAACATTCATCATTACATCACATAACGGTTGCATTTCAAGTTTCAATATAATTTAATATTGTAATGTCCTTGGTTATTAAAACGAGCAGAAAAAAGAAAGCCAAGGTACACATTTAAGATTATTATAATGTGGTATTTGCATGCACAATATTATCAAATAACTAAGCCCCGTTGGTCTCGTGGTTGCAAGCGCGACTGCTGAGCGTGGGGTTCTGGGTTCAATTCCCGGGTCGAGCAAAGTGTTTATTGAGTTTTTCCATAAGGAATTTCTTAATAACAGCCCGGAGATTGAAAGTTGGCGGTGTGATACCACCGTGTCTCGGAAAGCACGTTAAGCCATTGGTTCTGCGTCATATCTCTCTCCGATTGTGTCGTATTGCCTTCCTATCGTACTATGAAAGTGAGGGAAGAGGGAGTGCACACTAGTGCACTATAATATCTCCCGCGCCGAAGGCTAGTCTCCGTTGAGATTGGCCGCCGTGGCCGAAATACGGTCTGGAGGACTATTTGTTTTATTATCAAATATTTGAGCTCCAGCAATTTCTGTAGACAATGAAATAGTCTACAAATGTCCACAGTGCGATACTTGATAATTCGAAACTCGTGATGGCATTAAATCTTCGATGTATAATTTAGAGAATTTAGTTTCAGTCCGGGCCATTCAAAGTTTATTTGTTCAAGTTTCGATGTCTATTGTTAGATTAAATTATGTTACATAAAATTTGGATTATAAGGGTGTATTATTTAAAGTCATAGAAAGTATTTGGGGGAATGCAGTACTTAAATAGGAGTTGTAGCAAATTGTTAGCTGTATAAGTATTTGTCACAACAGGTAAGGCCCTGATCCTGGGGGTTGTGGCTAAGTAATAATAGTCGCACGGGCAATCGATCAGGTTAAGCTACGCTTGCCACGGTTGGCCCGTGGATGGGTGACCATCTTTACGTATCAAAACCCCACCGTGTCTTGCAGCAGTTGGTCCCGGTTGTCATACGTGAACTTTGGCCGTCGTTACGGGTCGTCAGCAGCCTGAAAGTCTGACAACCAGTCTTATCAAGAGTATCGTATTATTATCCATTAACTGGGTTGTGGACGTCTGATGGCCAGTCGCTTCGCGTAAAATACTAGTATTTAGCTGCACCCGGTTAAACTGGAAGCCGACCCCAACATAGTTGGGGAAAAAGCTAGGCAGATGATGAGGAGGTAAGAACCTGACCGGCTTTCTCCGGATATATAGGCACTATCTGTGTAGATAAAACAAAAATAAACAATGTTTTCATGAAATTTTTGCCAAGTAAGTTTACCGGAACCTTTCAGAAGATGGAGTTATACGCCATAAAAGGTTTATGTTCGTTACAGAGTAAACTCATGTTTATGGCGATGGCAACCCTAACATTTAAATTTATAGTGTCATCGCAGTTGAGATGGGCGCTGCGCAGATGGAGCAATTTTGACCCTTGAGGTTTGGCAACTAGCAACCTGCAACTACAGTACTTTCAAAGTTATTTCAACTCTGAGAGCACCTTATGATTACGGGAATAAAGACCACTGTCATTTTGACAGACTTGTCAAGTGAAGTAACCCAACGGCAACCTTATTATAACGGCAATAAAGACCATTGTGATTTTGACAGACTTATAGAGGTATGAAGAACAGGGTGTAAAGTTCACTCATACTCTATAAAAAAGGGAGGATCCTCCGACCAGACGGGTGTTGAGTCTGGCAGGCAACTGCCCGATGATTCACGTCGGGTCGTTGTATCTATGCTAGTTGCGCGGTAAACTCTGCTTGCGAGATGCAGGATTTTGTGTGACGTCAGTATGACGCGTTGTTCGCATGTGGCGTTGTAGATACCGCTACAGACTTGTCAAGTGCAGTAACCCAACAGCAACCTTATTACAACGTCAATAAAGACCATTGTGATTTTGATAGTGATGCAAAAACAGAGGTAAAATAACTGTGAAATGTAAGTGACATTTCTCAGGAAACTGTCCAAACATCTGCATGTTGCTGCAACTGGCAACCGTTTACGGAAACCTTTCAAAAAGTTGTCAGTTGTGTTAACTTAAGTTACTATGTATACACAGCGCCTAAGTGTTCAAACATCAAGTCTACTTCCGTATAATGTTTACTGGTGAAGGCTGATGATGATGAAACAGTGTACCTACCTATCTAACTATCTCAAAAACTTTAGAACAAAGCATGTGAATTGTTTTGCCGAACGCGTTGTCGTAAATAAGTATTTAGAGGACAACGACTTATAAATAAGATTTTTTTAACAGAATAACTGAACACTAAGTAGGTACTTGAAAATATAAAAACTAATACCTAAGAATATTATTATTATAAGGCATTAAAATTGCTGTCTATTTAATTAAACAATTTTTTTTTCGCTTACTTTTTAAATTATTATTTGTGAGGTCTATTAGAAGCCATGTTTGTACTCTGTTTGATCAATCGAATACGTAGGTAATACAAGTAAATAATTGACATAAAAAGTTCCTCATGAATGTAGTTCAAAAAAAACAAGAAGATAATACTCAACGCTAAGCTCCTTAAGAAATGAAGAGAGCTGCCAAATGAAATACAAAAACGTAGTACAAATAGTTACTATACTCTCCACAAAGTAAATAAAACTTTAAGTAATCCTGTACTTAAATATTTAACAGCTTTAACTCTCTTGAAATTAAGTTATCCTTATACTATATCTAAATAGACTTGTTTAAAATACAGATACATTTTTAAATCAGTATAAGGTCTTACAAAGTAACTTTGACGTTTGCTTGACATGCCCTAAGTGGAGGATAAACAAAGGCTTTGTTACTTATTGAACGGAACCTTACAATCTTCCCGCGGGCATAAATAAAACGGGCAATATGACACTAATTGCTACACGCTACTCTACTACGAAGTTGCTACGCCGTAGACCCCTTCGTAGTCGCGCTTTGTACTTGTACTACACAAGGAACAGTTTTGCTTAACAATATTAAATATTTGATCATTTGTAACAAAGCACAATAATGTAACATTAATCTCATTTAATATTGCCATTGTAAGTTTAAGTGCCTTGTGGAAAACATAACCATAAATATAAAAGCATTGTAGTAGTTATCGTAACCTCTTATCAAAGATCAAAACTTAACATGTTTACTACCCGCACGTACTCACATGATATGGTACACAAATATACTAACGACCACGAACGTTGACCTTCGACAAAAGTTATCTATCATTATTCAAATAAAAGTAACATCTTACCGTTTAGACAGCCGCCTGAAGATTTGCGAGCTTTAGCAGCACTCTCACATGACACAACGTTTCGTTTTGTTTAATCACATTCGCGTGACCGTTCGTAGCGTGGTTAGCTTTAATCAAATAGTGATATCAGTTGTGACAGTTTATTAGTGTTTGTAACACAGCGAATTGTTGTGTGGGTTATCGGCAGCTGTCATGTGCTGGTGTAGGAGACGAGCGGGTCGCAGCGCGCGGCGGAGGCGACTGAGCCGGGCGGCGCGCGCCCGCGGGGCCGCCCGCCGGTCGATATACGCGGCAGAATAAACACGCCGTACTAGGACGCGAGTACCGCCGGTGTTGCCAGTCGCGACCGAGGGGTGCCGCCTCCGATGTTTGCCGCCGTTTGTATCTCGCTTCCGCGTATTCTCATGCCGGTCTCGTGAACGCGCGTCCTAATGAAATATGACGCCGATGTGTTCCATTCGAATGTAGCGTCCCTAACGTCGGTAGCGTCTTTCTCCGAGTTTTACACTTTCACGTTCGGCTTATCGGATCGCCGAAACCCGTCGATATGCAATAGTTATTCAGCGGCGGTCGCTGTATAATTTACATGTAACCTTCACTTATCTCTACGTTGAGACAGGACCATTTCCATAATAGAACCATCTGTAGTCAGACAGGATCGCCCTGTAGTTTTGTCATAGAACTATCTCGGTACTTGTTATCTTTATGAGATACTAGCAGCGCCCCGCGGTTTCACTCCCGTAAGTTTCGATCCCGTAGGAATATTGGGATAAAAAGTATCCTTTGTGTTAATCCAGGAAATAATCTATTTATGTGCCAATTTTCATCCAAATCTGTACAACGGTTTACGCGTGATTGAGTAACAAACATCCAAACATCTTCACAAACTTTCACATTTATAATATTAGTAGGATTGTAAACGTATAGTGTGGGATAACCAATCAATATTTATGAATATAGACACACAGTCTAGGTGTTCGGGGAATATTAGATTTAATTTCAGTTCTAAATGTAAAATGTTTTGTTCATTCACATTTTTTTTTTAGAACCTAATAGTCGTATATAAGTATGCTAATAGGTATATCTCTAACATGATAATATTATCTATAGCATCTGTTATATCGGCAGAGGTTGTTCATATTCATGAATTCAGATTCGGTTTGCTGAGTAAACAGCGCTGCGAGGGAGACCAACTATCTGCCAAACGTAGCCTACATATTTAACGTATGAAATATACTTGTTGTAAATGATATCCTTTATGTATAAAATACCCACAATAATATTCGCGATTAAAACCGGCCTTCTTGGAAGAGCTCAAAATGTTTTACAAATTACTCGTTGATTTAATGGCTACTGACAGTTCCGTAGGTACTAATCTGATTCACCAGTAATATAATTAGCTAAACAACATTTTCTGATTGTATCTCTTGTATTAAAAAATGTTTACTTACAAATGTGACGTTCTTTTAGTCATTTTGATCATATATCATTATTAACTTATGAATGAAATACAGTTTCTACTTTTTTTTTTCTTTCGAAACGCTAGGGTCATGGGGCCCGAGTGCGCGTCTCCTTTTTAAGGAAATTTCTCGCCGACTGGTCGACGCTTCACGTGACCAGAGGGCTGGGTTGTTCTTTGGCCAAAGAATTAGCATTGCCATTCAACGTGGCAATGCAGCCAGTCTTCTGGGCACGTTTCCGGATGACAGCGATGCGGACGAGTACTTCGACGCCTGATTTGGCCTTTATTTTTGTTTTTATTTGTATAGTAAGTTAGTTAGTCATTTAATTTAGTATCTAGTGTAAATAGTTTGTAATAAAATAAGTTAATTGTATATGTAAATAATAAACGGATATACCTATGCATATTTCTATAAAGTACCTATTTTTATCCCCGATTTATTTTTCTACAAATTGATATCTACGTGTTCATTGAGAGAAACGATACCTACAGACAAATTGATTAAATATTGCCATTCTTATTTGAAGCCAATTTGTTATATTAAAAGGCGACGTGTCTCGCTAAACCTGTAAAGATTTACTTGTCCCACTGCGGATCCACCGTGAGCGACAAACATAACAAATAGAAAAGAAAATTTCTTTATTTTTCTACGTTGCCACTGGCACGACTTATCTTTAAAATATTGCAATTTATTTCAACTGTCCTGAACACGACTTGTATTCCTTTAACAGTATTTATTTTATTTTATTTATTAAACATAGAGACGTGTGAAAGCTTCGAAAGATATTCATTTATCCTAACTCAACCGGACAAAGATTTGGATCTAGGAAGTAATGTTTATAATTGACCCATTTAGCGAGAACAGGGTCAAAACATTCGCTTTCCCGTCGTGTTCGTACCCCAACAGTAGTTAAAGTCCCTTTCAAATTTCCCGTAAGCACGCTTTTTGCAGACCATTTCTTTATGCCGCCATTCATCATGGTCATTCGGACCCTACTTACTTATATGTTTATGTTATGTGTTAATAATAAAAATGTTTCGAGTGAAAAGTTCGGGCACGGTGAATATTAAAATGATCCTTTCGTGGAAATTTGGGTATGAAAAGAGAGAAATTAAAAGAAAAAAAAACTGGAGCTAAATTAATTGTGTTTCTGATGTAACACATCCTTTTAGTTTAAAATACTCCAAAAAGAATATACGACTACATTCATCAACTTCTAAGAGAAATAAAAACTTTTAAATCTGAAAAAAATTTCGAGCTGTGGTGTTTCAGTAACCTTTTAAAAGTTACAAGGGATTTAATTTACTGGAACGCAAAATATTGGCATAGGAAACAATCCAGTATAAAAGACCGGAGTAATTTAATTCCGCAAAAGTTGCTTCAAAGTAGGTCTATATACATGAAGGACCTTTTATTTGAATACTTTCGAGTGTACTCAAATAGAGTTAAAACCACATCACAGTATATTTGCATTGGTACCCACCCTCGTGGTCAAGACTGAGCTGTATCAACAAAAATGTTATTCAGAATAATAAAATAATAACCGGCCATGTTTTTATTTTTCCAGGATATAAAAGACTTTTTGATGTTGAACTCGCATACAAGTTATAATTTAATAAAAACTGTAATTATATTTGAATTTGTTGGTGAACAGTGATGGTTCCTTTCTTCAGTCCCACGCTCTGTTTGAGAGATTCGCTCCCCACTTGAGATATTATTTCATCTGCAAGGAAAAGAAATGAAGACGATCTTGACAGACAAGTGGATGGGGAAAATTCTTTATATTCGCTTTCAGACTATAAGGACTTTTATAGGAGTTTCAACCAACTTTCAAAATGAGGTTCTCAAGTCGAATTAATAGGTGTTGTGTCCGATTTTTTTTCAATACTTTTCATAATTACTTTTCATTGAGTAGGTTTTTAGAGCTTAATTTGTTTTAAAATAAGGGTTCAACAGAAGAAAGTAAAAAATCTCTCAAATTCATATTGCATTTTCATAAGGAAATTAAATGAAATGAATTATTTAATATACCTCTACAATATGTTTACTATCATTGATTTATTGACCAATTCAGTTTAACGTTCATTTTCCTCAAGGAAACGTGTCAGAAGATGGCCCAATTCCTAAAATCGGGAAGTCTGTAAGTTCAGACGGCGGCTGTAATATTGAAAACTTGAACCCGACTGTTACATACACAATTCGTAAGCCTTCAGATTGTGGGCTACATTTAGACAGTTTTATTTTTGTAGCACGCGTTATTTGAGGGACATAGGCTACATTTAGATAGTTTTATTTTTGTAGCACGAGCTATTTGAGGGACATATTGGAATGCTGATATCTTACCTATATTGCTTCATCTCTCATATTGTCACAACTTAAGCATACACATAACACAACAACAACACACTTAACATAGCTCATGTCTTAAATGGAGCCACCAAGATACAGGCTGTGCGTAGTTTGGGACCCATGGCTACTTCTGCTTATGCACTCTTTTAACTATCATTGTTCCTGTTTGTATGTTTCCTAACTTGTGTGTGTCAATAAATTGATTATTAAATAGATCGTTACTATAATCATCATTATCATCACCATGGTGGATATCTAAAGCCCACGAATGAGCTTACACACGAATGCTAGTTTAATTTAGTTTGCCAATCTCGTATGTTTCTCTATAACCACATAAATACTAAAATAACTCTAATGTGGCTTAAACCTTCAGGGGAACATAACCCTGAAGTTATAAACTTTTCGGGAAATTGAGAAAATTACCTACTAACAGACAACTACTGACATTGTTTCATCGTCGTGTTTATAATGAAGGGGCGGCATCCGATGTCGGCACACAAAGACTTCCATTAAACCCAACATTTAACGTGATGGGGGTAATTACAATAATTCGATTGTGGATTTTCACACGAACAGGTCGATTAATGAAACGATAATAGTTAATATTGTAAATAAATTCATTATTATTTTAATTTAAATTGGAATTTTCAAGAGTTGATTGGTACGAGTTGTATAGGTTCGAACCCAGTCAGTCGCTTTACTTTGTGTAAATTATTTCAACACCACTGCTCTCCAAAGCGGTAAGAAACACACGTGAGAAAACCAGCATGTCCTAGAACCAAAAATTCGAAGATATGTGACATCTGCCAACCCACACGTGGCCCGCGTGGTGGATTACGGCCCACTCCTTCTCACTGAAATTAGGCCTGTTTCTTAGCAGTGGGAACATTATAGGCTGATTAAAAACCATGTTGTGGTTGATAATAATATGTTCAGCAATCAATTTTTTGACATATTCGCTCATCTGAATGTATCACCTACCTACGTAGGTAACTACTTTAAGTAACTTTTAAAAATTATAACGGACACAATCATAACTAAGATTGCTTTCACAGAGCACACCATACTTGTCAGTTATATGACAAAATACCTACAATTTACTCGTACTACAAAGTAAGTACATACTTGGCGTACCCTCACAAAGGCGAGAGAATAATTCAACTAAGAGAACTCAAACCAAGCAGGTAGCAAAATTTCAGACTGAACATTCCAAGACGAGGCGTATTTAGAACAAGACTCTCATTTAAACTATAATCCATCTTCATCTACTTACTTGCATAATTTAGTGGGGTAAGTGTTCACACTTAACGACCACGCTGGCTGGGGATGGCAGATACTGGCGGGTGTTGGCCTAACTAATAGACAGTGGGTACGAGGTGTTAGTTGGATAATAGGCGACAGTGTTTACACCGCGTGACTTTTTGTAAGATAAACATACAGGGCGTAAGCTTGCGAAAATCGTTCCAAAATCTTACTGGTATGAAGTGTTTCGAGGTTTACTCTGTAATGTTTGCCTCTATACCTTTAAAGTAGTCATTACAATACAAATTTGTGTGTAGATGTTAAAATTTCGGAAGACACATTTGTTACACTGAAAAAAAAGAATTGTTGAATGTACTAAAGTAGCGTAGGTTGAGTAATGAACTGCCATAGTCAACCCTTTTCATAGTTAATTTTACTATAACAAGAGTAAATTTAACAAAATCCACTTTGTTGATTTTACATAACAAAACAGATTGACTAAAACTATTTTAAGTATAGTAAAATTTATCGAACAAATATTTGAATACACTAAAGAAAGTTTGTAAAATACTTTCGTAAGAGTTCTCTAAATTTCCAACAGGTGACGCTACTAAATTTGTTCGTAACACTAACAAATAAGAAAGTTGATTTTACTTGACACAAATCATGAGATACGTTTAATATAATTAACACTAGAAATATGTACATTTTACACAAGCTTGTCAATAAAATCAACAAAGAAGTTTTGTTTAAACAACAGTAAGAGTTTCGCAACACAGTTCTCCAGATATCCGATAGGTGTCGCTTGCTACTCTACTAAAGTTGTTCGTAAAAACTATCAAATTGGAAGATTGATTTTACTTGACACAAATTATGAGATACATTTAATATAATTGACATTAGAAATATGCTAATTTTACGCAAGCTTGTAAATAAAATCAACAAGGAACTTTTGTTTAAACAACAGTACGAGTTTAGCAAAACAGTTCTCCAGATATCCGATAGGTGTCGCTTGCTACTCTACTAAAGTTGTTTGTAAAATCTAACAAATTAGGAAATTGATTTTACTTGACACAAATTGTGAGACATTTTTAATATAATTGACATTACAAATATGTACATTTTACACAAGCTTGTCAATAAAATCAACAAAGAAGTTTTGTTTACAAAACAGTACGAATTTAGCAACACAGATCTCCAGATATCCGATAGGTGTCGCTTGCTACTCTACTAAAGTTGTTCGTAAAATCTAACAAATTAGGAAATTGATTTTACTTAACACAAATTGTGAAACATTTTTAATATAATTGACATTACAAATATGTACATTTTACACAAGCTTGTCAATAAAATCAACAAAGAAGTTTTGTTTAAACAACAGTACGAATTTAGCAACACAGTTCTCCAGATATCCGATAGGTGTGGCTAGCTACTCTACTAGAGTTGTTCGTAAAATCTAATAAATTAGGAAATTGATTTTACTTGACACAAATTATGAGATACATTTCATATAATTGACATAGAAATATGCTAATTTTACGCAAGCTTGTAAATAAAATCAACAAAGAACTTTTATTTAAACAACAGAACGAGTTTCGAAGTCAGTTCTTCCCGACAGGTGACGCTTGCTAATCTACAAAATAATACTAAAGTTGTTCGTCAAAACTAACAAACTGGAAGATTGATTTTACTTGAAACAAATTATGAGATTAGAAATAAGTATGTACATTTTACACAAGCTTGTCAATAAAATTTACAAAGAACTTTTGTTTAAGGTTACTAAACATTAGCCCGTGACATGACTCGCTATTGTAGGCACATAACGTGGTTTCCATGGGTTTTAGCTTCTACATTATATATTTTAGCGTGTTCCGACAACTAACGGCAATTTGTTCACTATGAAAGAAAGCAAAATTATGTCATTATATGCAATATGTTTTAGTATTTGCCGAATACAAATTAAGTGTGTGCATATACACTCATTTGTACAAATCAAAGTTGTATTCGGCAAATACTACAAGCATACCGAATACAACAGCATTTAATTAAATAATTTTGCTTTGATAGTTAACATAGTTCATTCATACTATAACCTTAACCGTTAAGTATAGTTACAGGAAATTGTTCCTATGAGACCATCCATAACTTTTTAAGATATTCTGAACTGCATTCACAGATTTCGGAAAAAGTTTACAGTCAGCAAAAAAAAATCTAAAATAAAAAAAAAATGCCAATCGATCCTATTTCATGTGGGGATCAAAATACTCTATGGGACTATTTAAGGTATGAGTAATAGAAATGACAGCAATCGCCAAAAATGTTCCCATACATTTTGAACAGAAAAACGATAAATCAACCCTAAATATGATTTATTGCCAAATGATCCTATTTCATACTGTGATCAAAATACTCTTTAAGGTCAACTGAAATTTGAGTACCTACAGAAACTACGGTAGGTAAGTCAAAACACCGGGTTCACACGCAGGCATAATCTTCTACAACATAAGTACTAAAAAAAGTAGTTTCTGCACTCAAATATCAGTTAAATGTGACTTCACATATCCTAAAACCATAAGACAATTTAGACGCTTCTAACGATAGGTACTTCATTTATCAAATTATCATAAGTAGTTTAGAAGTTATGAGGGAACATAATAATAATAATGAACATACTTTTGAGGTTGTAAATCGGGTGAATGCAAGCAAAGGCAAAAGCTAACAATGTATATTATATACAGCGTGGCAGGGACATTGACGCACATCCTGTTACCATGGATTCAGTAAGTACATGACTCTGAATTTTTTTTTTGGGGTGGTAAGATCATCCATTGAGTCCTTCCGGCCAGGGTGGGGCGGAAGGGACTGTCAGACTTTTACTGACTAAAATCCACCCGTGTTCCTTCGGATGGCCTTTAAGTTTTGGGGCCACGGTGTCCTGTTTAGACAGTCCCGCGGCTCCAGCAGGCATTTGGCCCTATGGCGGGCCCCGTCAGTTTGCTGACAGCTCTTTGAGGCGCGCGTGGAACACGACGCACCGCCGACCCGGGACGCGCCGCCGACCCGGGTTCTGAAGCCCTCTGCGTTGAAAGTTTTTGTCGGTTATTAAAAAACAAAGTTGATTTTCCATACATTTTGACCGCGTAGGTATTGCACTTTTCTGTCAAACTAATGATTTCTTTTTTTTGATAACCGACGAAAAATTTCTTCGCTAGAGGATCTACAATCGTGTGCTGAATTTACGGTTACAGTTTGCGCGTCGATGTCCCTGCCACCCTGTATATTTGAAAAGTACTTATTAAGCCCTTTCATTTGGTACCCAATTTTTTTTAACAAAACCTCACATATCCTATAATATTACAAATGCGAAAGTTTGTGAAGATGTTTGGATGTTTGTGACTCAATCACGCATAAACGGCTTAACGGATTTGGATGAAATTTTGTACACATATAGAATATGATCTGGATTAACATGTAGGATACTTTTTATCTCGGAAAAATTAGTGGTTCCCGTGGGAACCACAAAAATCATAATAGTGAAGAGATTTAGTTGAAATTTGGTATGGGGATATCTTTCATGCCGAATTAACGTTTTAGGTACATTAAATCCCGGAATATGTGCAAATAACTAGGTAACGCCACGCGTACGAAGTCGCGGACGCCCGCTAGTAATTATAATAAATGCGAAAGTCCGTTTGTTTGTACGCCTTCACCTCTTATCTACTAAACCGATCATGATTCATAACTTTATAAGCTGTGAGTGTTATAAGTATTCAGAGCAATTTTCGTGTCTCTTCTTTTTTACCCGATTACGGCGAAGCAAAAAACGAAAATATGTATGATTTTGACCGGTATGTATGTATGTTCCTCTGTTCCCTTATAAATTCTAAGCTACTTGTCATAATTTGACATAATTTTCATATTTTTTTTAATTTGAGGTAAAAAAAAAATGCGCCTAAAATCTTCCACCGTTTGACATTTGACAATCGTTTTTTTTTATTAACTTAATATAGAATAAGCAAGGACCTCATAAGCCATACAGCCAAGTGTGATGTATCCGTTCAAAAACTTAAATGGAAAAAAGCATCAAAAAGGACAGCGGTGTACCTACCTACATAATATAAATTATATAAGCCCTTTTGTTCCGTAAATATTGGAAAAAAACAATTTTCTATTAGAATTAAGCTGTTTTGAAAGAGAATATTTAAATTGATTAAATGGACTAAAATGCTATGGATATAAGTCTATTTGACGCGGAAGGCTCTTTTTGTAATCGATTTTTTAAAGGAAATAAGCTTATTTCCTTTAAAAAATCGATTACAAAAAGAGCCTTCAATGATTTTCAATGATATTTTGGTTCTAAACAGCTGTTTGGAACCAAAATATCATTGAAAATCATTGAGAATATAGTGTTAGGATCGAATCGCATCAAAAAAAATAACTTTTCCAAAATGAGAAATAAAGCCTTTTGAAAAGACACTCCTCAAATATTAAAAAAGTAACGATTTAACTCTTTGTTTTGATCTATACCATACCAATATATCTACCTACATGTTACTTAATTAAAATGTTGATTTTACGAAACATCTTTGAGATTTTACTAAACTTTAATGTCATTTGACGTGACGTCATACCTATTCATCGTATGACGCGTTCCGTCTCGACCGTCTCGACTCGATACTACTTAGAGTTGCCAGATTAACACCTCTCCGCCCTTTTTAATTTTATTATAAGTAATTTGACGTAGGAAATGACGGGAATAATTTTGACTAAAATTAAACGTTTTTAGGGTTCCGTCTAAAGGGTAAAAACGGGATCCTATTGCTAAGACTTCACTGTCTGTCTATCACCAGGCTGTATCATAGGCTGCTGTATGATAGCTAGACAGTTGAAATTTTTGCAGATGATATATTTCTGTTGCTGCTATAACAACAAATTCTAAAAACAGAATAAAATAAATGTTTAAGGGTGGTTGCCATACAATAAACGTGATTTTTTGCCGTTTTTGCTCTACAAGCAGCCAAGAAGCTACCGCCATTAGATAAACTTCTGATTTTAAGATTTATAATATCATGAAAATAAAAAATAAAAACTTTTATGCGGACACGAAAACATGCTTCTCTCTCATTTGTTCCAAGTATCTACAGAAATAAGGTAAAATCTAAATAATGGAAATGAAGTACAGAAAATATGGCCAATACCATTTCTAAATACATTTTGGACTGAAAAAAATGCCAAGGCATGTTACTCGTGCGATTTACCCGATGAAGTAATCGTAAATAAAATAACATATAATATTTTTGGCGGAAAAATTCCAACTTGCATAGCGGAATTCAAAATATCTCGTTGGCAACACTGTTCTTCAAATTCTTTCTTTCGGTTGGTCGGTTCGTGTGACGCGTGCGTCGCGGTTTTCAGTATATTACAAAGTACTCTGTTCTGTGGCCGCGGTGCTGTCTGTGTTGGATTAGTTAGATACCTATTTATAATTATCATTCATAGTTACGCTAAAGTAATACTAATCAATCAATGTTCATAGCAGTTCATAGTGAGTGAAAATGGACTCGACGTCACAAAATACGTTAGGATTTACATTAGACTCCAACTTCGCCATAGCACTTCTCGATTCTTGGGGAGTCTCGAAGGAAACACAAGCTGTATTTCAAGGTAAGTTCTAAGTTCCTACTTATTATCAACTTAGAATGGTAGAATAGGTACCTTCGTCCTAACAGGTCAGTCTTATCGTAAAGTACGCGGTCGCCATCCAACGGCGGCTGCCAGTTCTCCTAACTATGTGCCTTGCCTATTGCCACTGCAAGCTTGTTTGGCAGATCTCCTTATTCCTGATTTGAACGCGCAATAACTCCAAACATAGCTCGTTAGATAGTCCTTGACCTTGAGCCTTTAATATGATACCCTAGTTAGCGAATATCTGTCTGATAACTAGCGGTGGGTAACTCCGCAGGTACTGATCTAAAGGTGCCGGTTCCGAACGCGGATACGAAAACCTTTTTTATTCCTCACAATACTTACCGGCACCGCGGTGTCAATCAAATGTATCAAAATTTTTTTATTCGTATTTATTTTTATTTTGGGGAAGTAAAATGGAAATAATAAACAAAAGTATTTTTTTTTTATTGAAAACAAGATAGTTTATTAAACTTTCTAGCTATGAACGCATAGTTAGCAAAACAAAAATTGTTACCTAGTTATTAAAGTATAAATTCATATAAATAAAGTCTGTAAAGTGATCAATTCAAAAGGTGCCAAATGATCCAACGAACCAAATGAATAAAATGTTCTGGTCGAACCGCAGAACCAGAATGACCGAATTAATGCCGGTGCCAAAGGAATAACTAAGGTGAACCGGTACCGGACTTGGAGTCGGAATAAGTGAATCAATTCACTTTCCGGAATAAAGATTACCCACATCTACTGATAACCACAAAATATTGTATTTTTTTTTGTATCTAAAGTATCTAACTACACACCGCATATTACTTGATACAAATATTAATATGTAATATAACTAGGTAGATACTTTAGATAAATGTATTCCAAATTTTAATATCACTCCCTGGACCCTGTCCTTATTTTTTTTAGAATATGACTTGGATGTATTTTGTATAGAAAATATTTCTGATTCTGATATAAATGAGCTGATTCCAAAATCAAGAATAAAGGATAGAATTAAATTCAAGGCTGGATTAGCTCAATTTAAACATGAAAATAAATCCCTGGTGAGTATTTTGAAGTATACTTACCTATTATTGTAGGTACCTACTTTCCAGAATGTAGCAAAGGAGCCTTTAGGCTCGGTAATCTCAAGCACAGGCTTTGCTTGTTTTAAAACTGATTGATTTGTTCATTTAATAATATTAGTAAAGATTATTATTTTAAAGATTTTTAGTTTTGGTAGAAATGTTACTAATGTATCTCAGATCAAATGCTCTTAATAGTATGAGCACTGATCTAGCTGGAGTCAACTTGAAATTGTTTTTTCACATTAATAAAATAATAACATAGGTACAAACGAACTTATACGCTTAAAGTCTTATCTTATCTTAATTTTTACAGAAAACATGTTCTTTAGATACAGAATCAATAGAATCAGATAAGGATTCTATGGGGCATGTGGGCAGCGATTATAGTTCTGCGGCTAGTGGCTGTTCTTGTGCTACTTCGAACGAAGAGGTTAGTTTTTTACACTTTATTTTGAAATTGCCTTGTTAATAACCAATACCATAAGTACCTACCACAAAATTAAATAAGCTATCTATTAAAAAGCCCGCCCTATGTTATTCCTGCTACAAATGGCCATAACGCTAGAAGAATTTCCCTGCTGTATGGCTATGGCCAGTTTTCCAGGAGTGAGTCAATGTTATTGCCTTTTTGTGATTGTTTTTTTTCGTTACCTATTTTTTTTCTTCCAATTTTGTAAGTTAGTTTGGTCATAGGATTAAGAACGTCAGGAAATATGGAAGAACTAAGGTCAATCAACAAAAAACTCATGAAATTCACTTGTAAGTACTTATGTTGTATGTGTGTTGGGGTACTTACCTTTGTTGAACTTGACTTTGATTTCTTTTTTTGTGAAAAAGAATTTGCCCGTACATTCACATTTATGTTTTTGATTCAATTCAATTTCTTGATTGCAAATCTTTTATATCATAAATTATTATGTATGTACGATTAATTCTTTATTTTTTAATTAAAAAATCAAAGTGGTCACAGGGTCTGTACCATAATAGCCGGAAACCCAGCGATTTAGACTCGTTAGATTGGTTTTGAATAGCACTTTGTGATGAGTGATGTTCAAAATTTGATGATGGATGGAGCCAGAAGGTGGTCACAGGCAGATCCTGTGACCAAAACCTCACTGTGTTTGGGCTCTTTAGAATGGTTTTGAAGAGCACTTTGTGATGAAGTAAAGTGATGTTCAGGGTCTGATGATGAATGGAGTCGGAAGGCGGCCACAGGATCTGAACCCTGGTAGCCGGAAACTCACTGTTTTTTTTTTTGAGGATGGGAAATTATCAAATGACCCCTCTCGCTCTGGGTGGAGCGGAAGGGAGTGTCAGACTCTTACTGACTAAAACCCACCCGTGTTCCTTCCTTAGCCCTTTATGTTCCGAGCCAACGGTAACCCTTTCGGACAATCCCGCTGACCCGGCAGGCTTCGGCCCTTACGGGCCCCTTTGAATGATACTGACATCTCTTTGAGGCGCGCGTGGTACACGTACGCGCCGTCCGGCACGGGCCGTCCTGATCGGACGGTGAGCTACCCATTACTCACCGCCCGCAGGCCCGCGCCTACGGTGGCCGGGAGTCGTCGCGCGGCTCCCGACGCCCGGAGCGTCTCCCGCGGCGGCTGGGACGGGAGGCTCTTTCCCTCAGCCGTCCCGCCGCCTTCTTCGCTAGCATGACTGCTTCGCAGAAGGAGGCGACTGCCTCCCACTCCCTCTCGCCCCGGACCATGGCTTGAACCAGGCCCGGCCGCGAGAGGTCGCTGCCGCTGCCGATCGCCTCAACGAGGACACGGCGGTGAAACTCACTGTTTTAGGGCTCGTTAGGTTGGTTTTAAAGAGTGCTTTGTGATGAGGTGATGTTTCGGGTCTGATGATGGAGCCAGAACATGGTTCCAGGATGATGTATTGTGATTAGAGATGTGCCGACTACCACTTTGACCGACTAGCCGACTAGTCGGCTGTAAAGAGGCCGACTAGTCGGCTAGGCCGATCTCGGTTTCGGGGATTTCCGTACGACTTCGTTCTCAGCTTGTTCGCGCGCTAGTTGCAACCGCCGCCCGCGAGCAGGTCGGAACCAGTTTATGCGTACTGTTTTGTTTACTTCGCTAAAGTCGCTAATAAGTTCGCTAATAAAATAGGTTCATCTTTGCTTATGTGCGGGTCATAGTGCTGTTTAAATGTAAAAAATAACGTTTTTTTGTGAATAATTCTTTTTAAGACAGTATTTTTTGAAAAATTTTACTTACTGAAGAAAAGACTGGTTTGCTTTACTTGTCGAAATGTGTAAGATTGATTATAAAATCCAAATAATAATGAATAATTAAGGTTTTATTTCATTTAGTTCCCCTGATATAGTACATATTAATGAAAATACATACAAAGTAAAAAGCCGACTAGTCGGCGTTTTTTGCCGACTAGCCGCCGACTACAAAAGCGGCCGAATAGTCGGCGACTAGTCGGCACATCTCTAATTGTGTTTTTTATTTCCCAGTGAGTCGAATTTGATCCCATGTCTGTAGTGAAGTTAACTTTGATTTCATATCTTTTTTTTATCCATATTTTTCCAATTGATAGTTTTATCGATTTTTTTAAAATTCAGTTAGTGTTATTACAAAAGATTTTTAAACACTTTAACTTAGACGCCTGTTTAAATGTGATGTTGTCTCTTTCAAACAATATTGTCAAAAAATTTACAGCATTGTTTAAAAATTTTTGTAATAACACTGACTATTTTTACCATTTCTGTGTAAGTATAAGTCCTATTTTTTTTTCTCCCATTAGTCTTTTAATTTAAAAGAAATTCTGAAGACCACTAGTATCGGACAAATATGCCTTCAGTATATGAACAAGAAGATTGATGATACAACTATAAGAAACAATTTATCAAAATGTATTATAGAATACTTCATAAAAAGGAAGGGTTCGATGGATGCAAAAAATTATGAGGACATGTCCAGTCAAATTGTTAAATTTTTCCCATTCGAGTCGAAGGTTATATTTTTATTGCAAAAATATTTTGGTATGGTAGATTAGATAATAGTATATCGGTACCACTATAGTAGTGTTATGGTAATATAGTAACAGTAGTTTTATGGTATAGATAGCATACCATGTATAGTCTTGATTTTTCTCGGATTCTGCGCACTCTTCCCATTGTAACTCGTCGCCAGGGCGCGGAAACGTTATTTAAAATAATGTTTTTGAATGTTTCAGTTTTTCCTTCAGTGTTCCAGATCAATAACCAGATTGTTGCAAGGAGCGCTTACACTGACAATAGGGTATTTTCCAAATTTTTACAAACCGTTTATTTTATTAATTGGTTTCATGGAGAAAAATACATTCATTAATTTATTTTTCTGTTGGATTGTTCGTCCCAATCTTTAAATATAAGCGGTTTTCAAAAATTTGAAAACTGCCCTATTAAAATTGCTCTGCTACCTATCAGCAATTTTGGTCGATGGCAATATCAAGTAATGGGTAATATCTGAAAAAAAATCAAATTGGAATTTACTACATTACAAACAATTTTTCAGGATGCATATTATGTTCCTAGTAGAAAATATGGGAAGTCATATATTCCAGCAAGAGGGAAATTGGTAGACCGGTACCATAACCAAAGAAGGATTTTAAGAAAATCAGGACTCATAAAGAAACACGAAACATCCACCATTACCATAACTGAAACTCATGAAGGTATATTATTCAACATTTCAACTTTGCACTATCGGGTTTGAAAATAATTTTGCTTGTATGAAAAATCGTTTAGTTGCATTAATTCCACTTTGCATTTGGCCCACTTTCCGAAAACACGTCTCTTTCGCAGTTGGTCCATTTCGCAGAAAAGGTTAGCTTCTATATTTTCAATCACTTTATATTAAATTTTTTTTTTCTTTTCTTAGTACGTCGCAGTAAAAATAAAAATCTGACATTTGTAGAATATGAAAAAAAGAACGAAAAAACATTTACCTTTTCCCATATTTATGTGAAATATTATCAAATGGGAAATGACAATCTGCGAAATGGACCAAATGCGAAATGGACGTTTCGCGAACTGGACCAAGTGGATCAAATGCGAAGTGGACGTGATGTGCCTAAATGCCGCTGCGAACGGGCAACCAGTAGTATATATCTCGGACCGCGGTCACCCGCAGCCTCGGCGCTCCGCCCCGGCGGGTTGCGCCCGCGCGCTCTGCGATGGATTGGCGGGCGGCCGCGGTGGAACTCAACTAAACAATCTGCTTTGTGAGTTCTTATCTTAACGTCTCACATTCACAGTTTTACGAGGTCAATTTCAATGGACATAGAATGTTATTTGTTTAAGAGTCCCAAAATGTATCACTTGAAGATCTTAATAATATGAAGCTATGGTTGAAATTTAATAAAGAGCCTTGGGTAGATGTTGTGGAGAAGTGGAAACTAACAAGGACATTGCGAAAAGAAGATTTGTCTGGAAAAGATAAAACCATCCGGGACTTATTTAATGAGTGGCCTTCAATCAAAGCAAGCTTGGGCTACAAACTTGTTCGTATAATTTATTATTAAATATTTAATATATTTTTTTAAATATTTAAGTCTTTTGCAAATATGCCATTCAATATTTATGCTTGACAAAATTCGGCCTTATGATATTATGCTTTTAGAATTTTTAACAATAAATATTATGCCAATTGATATTTATGCCATTTAACAGTAGGTAGGTTTTATGTTTAGGACAAAAAATTATGCGTAGGCAATCATTCAATTTTATTTTTTATTTTTTTAGGTTGAATTAGATTTTGAATTCATGTACCCAAACCTTGACCTAGAATTGTTCAAAAAGTGGCCAATATTCATGGAAAAAGCATTGCCAATTTACAGTAACATAAAAAGTTGCGTGGATAATCTGAAAACTTTGAACGACGATAGTACCACACCAGGTCAGTAGGTGCTAATTTATTTTCATTATATTAAATAAAGATAATTGACAGTCCTCATTTTTACAGGCTTATCTTTGTAATAATTTTTAACTCCTTGCAGATGTGAGAGATTATGTTTACCTAAAACTGATGAGTTCGAAGTTGCCACCCACCATTAAAATTCCAGTTAAAACCGAAGAAAATAAGAAAAAATATTATAAACCAAGCATTGCTGAATCAGAAAAGGCTTTCATTTTACATGTCGCGGTAGGTAAATAAAGTGCGCAATAAATTAAAAAATAAATAACACAAAGTATTTGTGTCTACCTGTGGTAGCCGATTCGTTTTTTTTTCTTATTATGACTTGCTCTTTGGTGAAGGAAGACATCGTGAGGAAATCAGCAAGTCTTAAGAACTCAACCCAATGAAGACTTGTGATATTAGTTTACAGGCAATGGGTATGGGTGTGGTAGATTATTTATGACCCAGAACATCTTGTATATTTGTATTTGTTCAACCTTGTATTTGTTCTATTACAGAATCAGAGCGAAATATTAACAAAGATCAAGCTGCGTCAGGATGAGCACTTGGCCAAAGGACTTACTTGCCAACCACTGATAGTCGTGGTAGGGTCATCGATAGAAGAAATAACCGATTACTATGTCCATTATGAAGCAGTCATTTATAAGATCGACAACCTACTAAAAGCAGTAGATGTATGCTTTAAAATTTTCCATGTTTTCAATTTAGAGTACCCGACAGAGTGTGTTAACGTGTGGACCTTTATACAAAAATATTTTTACGGAATTGATTGCAAATCTGATAAAAAAATTTCAAGTGTAGCTTGTTTTATGGCGGATCTGTCATAAAACCTTTTTAGACTGAAATTTCTATTTTGTGCCAAATATTTTATTTTGTACATAATCCAAAGACATTTTTAAGGAATTGATGATAAAAAAAGTCTAATTTGTTTCCATCGAACCTATAGTTAGTTTATTTAAACATGTTTATTTGTTTTATGTGTTCGTCTGTGTTAAATGACTATAAATCATTTTTCGTACACTTGAAATTTAGCCATGACTTGCAACCTAACTCCACTTATTGCTGTAAACAGTTTAATTGTACCAGAATATTTTCAAATATACGTTCGTTTCGTCGTCATCTGACCAATGCTCATAATCTGAATCTACCTTCCGAAATATGCCTGTCAAACTGTAGAAACAACAATATTATTCAAGAACCGAGTACATCAAGTAGCCAACAAATAATTTTCAACTTGGACTGTAATAGTGATAATGATGAACGCTCTTTTGTTTTTGAACCTGAAAGTAACCATGTTCCCCAGAAAGATGAAATTTTTAATAACTCAACAGCCACTTTCGCTTTGTCTTTATACAGTAATCCTAACATTAATCGAAAATGTGCCAACGAAATAATTAGTAATATTTCAGAGCATATAACTGATGTTATTAATAATATGTTAACTGATCTTTTACCTAGTGCTTCAGAAACAAATGTCGAAAAATTAAAAAAAGTAATTAAAACAATATCGCAACCTTTTGAAAATGTATCCACAGAGTATCAAGTAATGAATCATTTTTCTGAACTTGGCATTTATATACCTCCTAAAAAGTTTCTTATTGCAGAAGGTACATTTTCAAATACTGCCAATTCTTCAATAAGACCAAATTCCGAGTATGGAGCTAGAATACCCTTAAAATTAATATTTAAGAAAATTTTCGAATTACCCGGTTATATTTCTGTTTTAAAAACATATAACGGTGCTGAACCTAATTCAATATCAAATTATACTCAAGGCAAGGTTTGGAAACATAAAATATCTGGAAAAGAAGGGTACTTATGCGTACCGTACTTTTTGTACAATGACGACTTTGAATGTAACAATCCATTGGGAAGTCATGCTGGGGTTCATTCTATTTCTGCCACATATTTCCAATTTCCAACTATGGGAAGTGAATACTTATCACTTTTAGAAAATATATTTGTTGCTATGTTGCATAAGTCGTCGTATAGTAAAACTTACGGAAACGCGGCTACTTTTCACGAGCTTATTGAAGAAATGAAGTGTTTAGAGGAAAATGGCATTGATATAGTAACATCGGAAGGTAACTTCAGGGTATATTTTATACTTGCAATGGTCATCGGTGATAATTTGGGCCTTAATACTGTACTAGGATTCACAAAATCATTTTCAAGTAACTATTACTGTCGAATTTGTAAAGCCGATAAAACTATAATGAAAAAACAATGTAAACAAGATGACAACCTTCTAAGAAATCGAGAAAACTATTCCTGTGATGTTGAAACTAATGATGTATCAGTGACAGGTATTAATGAATCTTGTATATTTAACGACATTAATACTTATCACGTGGTGGACAATTTATGTGTTGATATAATGCATGACATATTTGAAGGTGTTTGTCATTATGACCTTGCTCATATTATTTTGTATTATACGGAAACCATAAAACTTTTTAATTTAGATACTCTTAATGACCGGCTACGACTATTTGACTATAAAGGAAATGAGTTAAATGACAAATGTACAAAAGTAAAACGGGAGCATTTATTAAAGAACAAATTTAATATGTCAGCTTCTGAAATGATGTTGTTTGTACACATTTTCTCTCTATTAGTAGGAGATTTAATCCCAGAAGATGATAAAGTATGGTTATTTTTTCTTACATTGCTTAAGATAATTGACATACTTTTTAGCGGGAATTTTGATTACAGTACAATTGCTTTATTTGAATCTTTAATCACTGAACACCATGAGGGTTACGTAAAGCTATTTTGTGACACCTTAAAACCTAAACACCATTTTATGGTTCATTACCCTGATATTATTAAACAAGTTGGTCCCTTACGATTAATTTGGTGCATGAGGTTTGAAGCCAAACATAAACAATTAAAAAACACTGCTTCAATAATAACCTCCAGAAAAAATTTAGCATTAACTTTGTTAATTAAGGAACAACTGTCATTTGCTCATAGACTTTATACTGTAAAAAGAGATGAAGCTAGAATAAAACTAAGTCCACGGGTAAACTTTATTCCCTCTAATATTAATGACATTGAAAATATTTTTATTCCTCGAGATGTAGAATTAACTGGTACATTTAACTGGGTTTCTTTCAATGGGATCAAATATATGCAACATGCTATTTTAATTATTTCCAACGAAGACAGGTACCAGTTTTTTGAAATAAAATTTATTTTTGTAACGGCTTCAGGAACAGATATTTATTTTCTGTGTAAAGAAATTAACTGTAACGGATTTAATGAACACCTACAAGCGTTTGATCTCAACTTAGTTGAGGTTGACGCATGGAAATTTTTAAAACCTGAGGACCTTATCATAGCTCCAACTTATTCGCATATAATGTGTAATGGAGATACATACTGTAGAATTAAGTACATGTAACTAGAGAGATTATCGAACCGTGTTTTGGGTTAAAGCAAATTTTAATTAAAATTATAAATTTGAGGAGGAGTGTTGAGTAACTAGTATTATCATACTACCCCGTGACATTTTCAACATGGTAGCAGAGCGTGGTTAATATGATAAGTAGGATTTGACTGTAAGAATTATTTAGTATATTTTGAACTAAAACTTAGAAATATTTTTTGTATGTATTGATATAGTATAAAGCTGAATTGTAACTGCGTTAGATGTAAACTTAGCAATAATGTTAAGTAATATAATATTAAGGTTTTGCATGGCGTTGGTATGTTGGACATTGTGGGCGGATAATTCTTTCTTTTTATTGCAGAATGGGTCAGCATATCTAACTACCCTTAGAGTAACATGATTGAAGATGATCCCTTCTGGACATCCTTTAAGACGAGCCTTTTGTAAGAGGTTACCGCAACCTTAGTTTTAAGTACATTTAAATATAAATATGTACCTACATATAATATTAAAGTTTTGCATGGCGTTGGTATGCTGGACATTGTGGGCGGATAATTCTTTCTTTTTATTGCAGAATGGGTCAGCATATCTAACTACCCTTAGAGTCACATGATTGAAGATGATCCCTTCTGGACATCCTTTAAGACGAGCCTTTTGTAAGAGGTTACCGCAACCTTGGTTTTAAGTACATTTAAATATAAATATGTACCTACATATAATATTAAAGTTTTGCATGGCGTTGGTATGCTGGACATTGTGGGCGGATAATTCTTTCTTTTTATTGCAGAATGGGTCAGCATATCTAACTACCCTTAGAGTCACATGATTGAAGATGATCCCTTCTGGACATCCTTTACGACGGGCCTTTTGTAAGACTCTTATTGAAAGCACTGTGAACATGAAACATCTGTTCAAATTGATTCCTTTTTTCCTCCAGGTTCAAAATGTAGGTACACTTCCCATAATTTACACCGGTTTCAAAAGGTACATTTCCTGAAATGTCCACTTCTCAAATAGTACATTTCTCAAAATGCACCTATCCCGGAATGTACATTTCCCTAAATATATCTTACCCAAAATGTACATTCATTCATTTAACATCTCCATATTTATGTGATCCTGGTACTTTAAAATCTGTTCAGTCAGTTATTCCTATCTGTTCTAAGAATGTACATTTTGAAAAAGATACATTTTGGGAAATATACATTAGGGGAAAGGTGCATTTTGGAAAAAGTACTTTTTCGAAAGTGGACATTTCGGGAGTTGTACCTACCTTTTGAAACCGGTGTACACTGGGAAGTGTTCATTTTGAACCTGAAAGCCTTTTATGATTATTTTGAAATATTTTGTGTCACATTTGTTTTGTGACACACTAGTTGATTATTTTATGTGATATTTCAGTTATTACCTCGCCTGTAAGTGAATTGTTTAAGTTTTATTGTAAAAGCAATTTGATAACAATTATAAATATACTCAATTTTATTCATTTAATATTTTGTTTTATTTTACTATTTTAGTTATAAACCGAACAAAATTATTGTAACATTTTATCATACAATTCAGATTTAATTTGTTTAACATTTAAATGTGTATTTTTAACAGTTATAATTGGAGTACTTTTTGGTAAATTTTGCTAAACATGTTCTTTTATTTTGTACTGTATGATACCGCTCACTGGCGGGTGATTTTGTCTTTCGTTTATTTTTTTATTGGTAGTTTACTGATTTGTAAATTAGGCAGCTGACTACAAGTCTCTGGCGACAAAGTATACACGGTGACTTTATTAGTGCGCATAATTTTTGAGGATGTTCGTTCAGTCGGACCATTAGTTTGATGGTCTGAACATCCATAAGGATGTTCAGACCTAAATAATATAATAATATAAGAAATATACTGGGTGACTAGTGCGCGTAACTTATAAAAGTTACGCGCACTAGTCACCCAGTATATTACGCTACGAGAGATTTTCAGTCAACCAATAATTTACAGCTTTCATGCATAATGGCGAAACATGTTTAATAGAATATACCTACATCCTGTTCGTACATTTTAGGAGAGCGCATTTTGTATATTTTACTACTAAAAGTGAAGTAAAGTATACGAAATGTGCTCTCCTAAAATGTACGAAATGGTATGAGTAAATGTTACAATACTAATTTTACATATTTTATTACAATACCTTACGTAAAATATGCAAAACTTATTTAATGTAATATACGAAATCATACGAGTAAATATCACAAAATTAGTTTTGCATATTTTAAGTAAAATATACAAAACCAACAAGAAGATATCTGGTAAATTGTATGAAATTAATTTCACATGTTTTACCAAACACTTTTAGTTAAACATATTAAATCAAAATCGTTAAATGGACGAAAGTAATATACGTGAAATATGCAGGACTCGATTAGCTGAATATACTAAATTAAATGAGTAAATGTAGCAAAATTAATTTCATATATTATACATAACACATTTAGTGACATTCATTAAATCTCATCGTGAAATATACAGGACTGGATTAGCTGAATATACTAAATTAAATGAGTAAATGTAGCAAAATTAATTTCATATATTATACATAACACATTTAGTGACATTCATCAAATCTCATCGTGAAATATACAGGACTGGATTAGTTGAATATACAAAATGAAATTAGTAAATGTAGCGAAATCAATTTCACATTGTTTACATAACACGTTTAGTGGTATTTATTAAATCTCATCGTAAAAGATCAAAAGTAATCGACGTGAAATGTACAGGACTTTTTAGTTGAATATACAAAATGAAATGAGTAAATGTAGCAAAATTAATTTCATATATTATACATAACACGTTAAGTGACATTTACTAAATCTCATCGTAAAATATCGAAAATAATCGATGTGAAATATACAGAACTTTTTAGTTGAATAAACAAAATGAAATGTGTAAATTTACTAAACGTATGGGTTACATAATCAACCAGTTCTATTTGGTAAAATCAACAATTTCGTGTGTAGGACCTATATTAACCCGCGGATTTGATAAAATTTACGCGGAATTTAGTAAAATCAATCATTCTTTTTTTTCAGTGTACATGTACATAGGTAAGAGCGAAAACGAAGACATGTGATATAGGTACACCAATTCGCACTGGGACCGTGGTGGATTAACGCCCACTCCCTCGCACAGAGAAGAGGCCTGTGCCCCAGCAGTGGGAACATTATAAGCTGATCATGATCATGTCATCCTACTTTTATTTGGATGAAAATTGGCACATAGATAACAACCATTTCCTGGATTAACACATAGGATACTTTTTATCTCGTATTCCCACGGGATCGAAACCTACGCGGGTGAAACCGCGGGGCGCTGCTAGTAGGTAATAATGCCAATAGCGGGAAAGAAAAACAAGGTATTCTATCCTCTGCTACACTTTTCCCATCACATCGAGCCTAGAAACATATTTAACCTACCTATTTCATTCCAGTAGGTACTTCTTTCGATAATGGTTTTACACCCGAACACAAAATCGAATATACACGAATGAACCTCTATTTCTTTTCTACAAATCTCAACAACAAATTATAAATATTGGAGAAAATATAGGAAAATGAAATCACAAACTTTGTACTTTCAAACTGTAACCGCAAGAATGATGAAGTTGCTGTTACCAGGATGTAATAAGAAACGGCTGCCGATCGACGGTAAATGGTTTCCAGCCGAGATCAAAGGTATATTTGTGTTAGGTATGTTTTGAATTTTAATTAAAACTTTATATCTTTAGGTTTCGTATTTCAATGGATGCTGTGAGTAGTTCAAGATATTTTTTATTGATTTGTTGCAACTATATTTTTTTCTAACCATTTTTTTTTAATCTTTTAATTGTCTACTTTTTATTTTTTGCTTTTCGAGAGCAGTGATCGCTCAGTAGTAACGTTAGCGACTTATGAGTAAATGTAAATTATTCCATCACCACTACTCTCAAAACGGCGAAGGAAAAACATCGTGAGGAAACCGGCATGTCCTAGAACCAAAAATGCGAAGACATAATTATGACATCTACCAACCCGTACTGGGCCCGCGTGGTGGATTACAGCCCACTCCCTTTCGAAGAGAGGAGGCGTGTGCCAGCAGTGGGAACATCATAGGCTGATTTATGTACTCTTTATTTGTACCTATGTAATCCAATGAATTACATTTTTTATGAGTTACATTTATGATAATATTCTGACAGAACCGTAGCTTTGATTGGTATCAAAATATCTACAGTACCCGACGATAAATATTGCACATCGACCTTTGGAAAGAGACAATCGGCTAATTTCGGCTTCGTATAGCGTTATATCCGTCGCACGAAATACAAACAGTCCGGTATCTATTAGGAGCTGTTGAAACAATTATGATTTGCTTCTTTTGATAATTATTTTTATTCTTTGTATGAAATACAAAAAAGGGTAAAGGTCGATGTGCAATATTTATCGCCGGGTACTGTAAATAGGGTCTCCGATTTCCAATATTCCGACAAAACATTTTCATTGTAACTGCGACCTATAAATAAATCTGCAACAACGTAACATTCTATACCACGAACTCATGAACATTCATGCATTCTCTGGAAACCTTTGTATGTATACGCGTAGGCAAATAAATTAGCTAGCAAACTCGGTAAACGTGATGGGTATCTAAACAAGAAGCCAAAAAAAAATTAACAAAATAAAACAAAACATAACCCTCCTTCTGGCGCAGTCGGCTAAAAAGAGATATGATGTTCATTTTTTTTTGTGGTCAACGACCGTAGATAGTATACTTAGGGCTGATTTTTCAATCGCCAGATAACTTTTATTCGAGGAATAAAATTGACGTTTGACAGTTTTTGTATGATATAACTGTCAACATTTTAAAATTATTCCTCGAATAAAGTTATCAGATGATTGAAAAATCACCCCTTAGTTAATTAAAATAATAGTTTAAAAATCAGACATAAACAGACGTGGTGAGTACCTATATCTAAAAATGATACAACAAAAAAAAAAAACACTTCAAGTAACTACACTACTAGCGGTCGACCCCAAATAAATTAACATCTTTTTTGAAGTGAAAACTTCTTTAGCATCGTTGTGATTTTTGAAATTTTATGAAACGAAAAAGAGACATATAAGATTTAACGTGGGAGAAAATGAGACAGGAAGCATTATACAGTGTTTTTGTTTTTTATTATTAAAAATGACATCACATTTAATTTTAATCCTATGCTACTAATTTGTGGATGTGGATGTGGATGTGGGTGTGGGTGTGGGTGTGGATGGATGGATGGATGGATGGATGGATGTTCTTTAGCATCGTTGTGATTTGAAAGTTTATGAAACGAAAAAGCGACAGTAAAAAGAGACATGTAAATTCATAAGATTTAAGATTGAAGGTTTCACTTCTACCACGTGTGAATTGCACACATGCTGTTTTTTTCATCGTGCTTAGACCAATACCCATTATGTTCTCGGAGTTATGCTAGCTAATTTAATTTGACCTAGAAGACAAAACAGCAGTTATCCATCCTTCCTGGCAGGTCCTAGTAAATGCTCATGGTTTCCGAAAACCTTCGAATAACAAACCAAGAAAGTTTGTTACTGCGAAGCGTGGCTCCGTGGAAATTATAATTTTAATAGGAAGTATATTATAAAATGTATTTATTTTTATAAAGCTCGTTTATTTATAAAGGTACACCAACAGCTTCTGTATACAAAATATCAATTAACAGTAGGTAACAGTTATGTGCTTATACAGTTGCCAATAACAGGTGAACCAACATTCTCAAATACAGTGATAACCTAAGGTAAAAACTAAATTAATAAAAATTAAGTGAAAAATATAACTAAAAAACTAACAATGTAAACAGAAATATAAAATGATATAAGTTATGGAATACAGAGGTTGCAAGAAAAACCTACATATTAATACAACGAATCTTTAGATTGTGTGGGTTGCGTGTAAAATAAAATAGAAACATAACCACGAAGCTACACTACTACACTATCAGTAGCAAAAAATACTAGTACTCAGCTGCATCCGATTCGACTGGAAGCCGACGCCGATGACTATCAGTAGCAATAGGTTTCATTTTGACAGTGCAACAACGACCATTGCGTTATTTACATACGTTGTTGAACAGACACATTTTTCGAACATATCAAGCAACGAATTAGCAATATCCTTCAAATTGATTCAGATTGAGTGATAGTGTGTTACGTAATTAGGGTGTTACGTGTTTCTAATAAAATAGGCAGGATAACCGGCACGTACGGACCTTAATGCGTATTGATCTTCTGAACAAAAACATCTGCGGGACCTAGCGCATTCGAGCAAATGGAGGCGCCTTGGTTGTGATCTGTCTAAGTGATTGTCTACCTCCATCTATCTACGATTTTCTAGAAAAATATCTGACATAAACTAAAACAGAACAATTAACATTTTGAAGAATAATTAAATTTAATTTTTAGGGTAAAAACTAAATAACGCTCCATTTCTTCTGCATAAATACAATTCAAACAACAAAACCTTTAGCCGTGTGGTACTCAGTAGCAGCTAAGTTTAGTTGGAAACAATTCCACAGAAAGTCAGCCATCTGGCCACATTAGCCACGCTTAAAATAGTTGTTTGGCAAGTGTGCGTGCCTGCGTGACATCTCCCGTTAGCCTTACGTAACTCTGCTATGAAAGCCTAACTGTAAAGATAACGTGACGAATGCCTATAGCCTGCAAGCCGACCCAGCCACCCCAAGGCCAGCCAAACATTCCTACAGCTATTAGCGAGGGACACGCATTTAATTTACGTAATTTTACGAAATTTTGATTGATATGCTAATATTAAGCCGCATTCACAAACCACGTTCCATATATTTTTGGAACAGAAATGCTAAGCGAATTAATTCATATTAAGCGTTCGCGTCATTCTTGATTCATTACTAACTAGTTGACCCGGCGCGCTTCGTACCGCTTCAGAATATGAATTATCTTAATTTTTTAAAAGGTATTCTGCTATTCGGGGCGGAGAAAAATGCAGCAAATCAAAGATCACAAAAATCGGTCCAGCCGTTCTTGAGTAAATATGACGAGATGCGTTTCTGTCAACATGCGTTTTCTGGCGAAATGCGTATTTGACCCCTTGCGTTTCTGACGACATGCTAGTAATCCGTTATAAATGGTGTAACTAACCCGAATTTGTTTTATTTATACAAATATATACAGATTGGCGACTGTTGAAGAAATAATATTTCGTATATTTAGCAAGTATTTCAAACTGCGTGGGTTTTCGGCATTTACTTAAGGCTAGACAGAAATAAATTTTCACGTCTATTGAAGACTAAATCTGGAAAACAAATACGAATGTCTGAATGTTGTTTGTCATTGCGCTTGGTATCGCGTGTAGGCGACCGGTTGCCGCTAACTAATAATAAATTTAATGTGTTTTCGAGGCTAATACGATAGGTAGGTAGACTTTAAAGGCTCTTTCAAACAGGCGTGACACGCGATAAAATCGCGCGTGACACAAAGGCACCGCAAGTCGCGCAACGAGCGGTGCCTTTGTGTCGCGCGAGATTCGCGTCGCGCGTCGCGCCTGTTTCAAGGAGCCTTAAGGCATACACTGTATGGTGATAAAATCGCGTGCGACACAAAGGCACCGCAAGTCGCGCAACGAGCGGTGCCTTTGTGTTGCGCGAGATTCGCGTCGCGCGTCGCGCCTGTTAAGGCATACACTGTATGGTTGGTACGGTAACCTTGTTGCCAGACGGAGCTCATCATCGATGCATAAGTTCTACGAATGCAATCGGTTCCCGCGACCTAATGCTATTCTATTTCTGTCGAACACCCTTGAGACGGTCGAAGCGTACATTTTCCTTGCTACATAATTTATTGTTCCGAAGTAAGGGTATGTATTACAAGAACCTATTGTTTCATGGTTGAGCTTTATCAATCACTCTGAATAAATAAATTATGAGACAGCTCAGGCACATTCTTCAAAGTCACAGAGCTCGAACTCTTGATTGTTTTAGACACACGTAATTAATTAATTTTGACTTTTGTATTGATTACAGTCGATAGTAACGAGGTACCTACATCAAGCCTTTGTCTAGTATATAATAGGTATTTACATAAAAAATTCCGTAGGTATATTATTGATGATTAATTCGATAGAAATGAAACGTTTTTAACCACACATGCTCGTTAGTAGGTAGTCAACCAAAATACCGTTTGTGTTCGGTTGGAATTTTCCACCCTCGTGGAAAATTGTAATTCAGTA
Organism: Luperina testacea; assembly: GCA_927399505.1. Lineage (NCBI taxonomy): Eukaryota > Metazoa > Arthropoda > Insecta > Lepidoptera > Noctuidae > Luperina > Luperina testacea. The sequence goes on from OV656758.1 coordinate 14,333,823, forward strand.
GAGTCTGGGGATTTAGTGATTACACTGTGAACTTCAAACAAATTATAATTTATTTTATGCACTCATGGGTTTAAGTAATTATCTTATAGATAGCTAGAGCTTATAATACCTTATAATTCTAATATTCTAGAACATAACAATAATATATATGACTAGCTTCTGGCCGCGACTTCGTCCGCGTCAAATTTCACTCTCCCCCCATTCACCCTCTTAAACTCTTTCTTAGTGGATACCTACTATTCACAAAGAGCACACCCTCCAAATTTCATGACTCTAGGAACAGCGGTTTAGGCTGTGCGTTGATATATCAGTCAGTCAGGACTTTGAATTTTTATATAGATATATTTCTAATAAATAACATCACGCCTTTAAACCTCGAAGGGTTTGGCAGAGATGTGTATATAGTTAAACCCTCATTTCGCCAGATATGTTTAAGTTACATATAAATGGGAGCAGCCTATTGCCATCAATCAGGCACCAGTCCAGACTGGACTGCGATTGAGAAATGCTCATGGAAAAACTCATTAACACTTTGACCGACCCGTGTTCGTTTACCAGAAACGAACCTAAGACCTTAAGTCCGTGCCGGACGGCGCGTACGTGTTCCACGTGCGCCTCAAAGAGATGTCAGCATCAACCGAAGGGGCCCGTCAGGGCCGGAGCCTGCCGGGTCAGCGGGATTGTCCGAAAGGGTTACCGCTGGCCCGGAACATAAAGGGCTAAGGAAGGAACATGGGTGGGTTTTAGTCAGTATGAGTCTCCCTTCCGCGTCACCCAGAGCGGCTCTCCCGCTCTGGGTGGAGCGGAAGGGAGTGTCATTTGATGATTTCCCACCCTGAAAAAAAAAAGACGTCAAGCTCAGCAGTAGCGCTTGCGACTACTATACCGACCTCGACGAGGCAATTCAATCAAGAAAATACTCCGTTTTTAATTTTTCACAAATACGTGTGTGGTTAACGCGCAATGTTATTATACCGTGATAGTTCTTGATTAAACTTTTATCTGTTGAGAAACTGAACTCTCGGGTGACCTCTCACATATAGTGGTCACGATAAAAAACGTAGATATATCTAGAATAGATAGGTTTACGTCATTCATAAACAAGTAAATGTACCAATGAATGTGAATATGTACCAATGAATTTGATAAAGAGATAACGTACATATGTGTTTCCCGAAGCGGTAGATAAAGATGACGATTTTTTCACTGTTTTCAGTCTCTTAGCTAATATTTACGACCTTACGCTCTATTGTCGATACAACCTGCTCATAAAATTAGGTAATTACTATTCCGAGGCATGTTATGAGTTCGTTGCGAATTGCAGTAATAAAATAAAAGTAAGCTACATAGAATCCGCTCGGATAACATCATTTTCTCCAAGATTTATAAAACGTACAATTCCCAACGTAAAGTTGTTACACCCACCACCAAAGTAGCTATTAATCTTTTTACTATGATATCTAGAAGCACGTACAGAATTACGAGATGATGCTTTCAGCAAAATTTTATTTCCATGTCTCACAACCCTTTTCTCTTCACGCACTCGTGAATAATTCATAGTTGAGTTCCGCACTTAAAGCGGCAATCTGTCGCCGAACCTCATAAAATGGTTGCGGTTTTGTGTGCGATACAAAAACGTCGGAAACTATGTATAAAATAAACACAGATACGTCGCAACGGTTAACTATCTGCCGGTCATGTATTGACAGAGAGTTTTGACCGTTTATTTGCTCGTTCCCTTTCACGCTACTGCCGGAGGGCTGTCCATTACACAAATAGTTTAGCTTTAGTATATTGACTTGTACGTAGATATCTATATAGGTAGAAAAAAAACACACACAGCTGGCCGCAATTAAAATATGCCGTCAAAAGATAAAAGTTTTGTATCAGATTGATTGGATACAGAAAACTCCTGCTGCCCATATTTTTAGCATAAAATTGCATGGTTGCATTTATGATTACAACTCGAGAGGAAACGGGGTTCCTGATTCAGGACTCGCGCTTTAACGTAGGTATCTGCATTTTACAAAGATACTGATAACTTGATAAGGGAGGATCATATCTGTTTACGAGATAGTTAATGCTACTACGGTTTTATGTATGCCAGAGACGGTAGCACTCGTTGCTTCAGTTTGCATAAATAGATTCTCGTGGATTTGAATATTTCATTCAAAACTAAAACCACGTTTGCATTACTTTTGCTTTGGGTTACGTACCCATAGAGGTTGAGTAAATATAGTACTATTATTATGACATTCCACTATCTCCTCTGTATTTATAGAAGAGAGACGTATGTGCTGTCAGTTGAAATCAAAATACCACTGTTAAGCCGAATTTACATTATAAAACAAGTTGCGCAATATAAGTCTCATGACATTAGTTTGACGGACAGTTTCACATGTAAAATAGCACAAAATTAATAATATACCTATTCTTTATTTCTCGTAGAAGTATTCACAATCCACATAGTATTAGTAACAGTGATTTAGAAACTATGTTAGTAAACTTTTACAAACTGAAACATGGCCTAATGCATGCACGATGAAATTATCTATTTACACTATCAGTGAAACCTAATATCATGAAATTAATTTATTGCGCAACTAGTTTCGTAATGTAAAATTCGGCTTTATAGGAATGACCTCTTATATCATTTATCGGGGACGATTCTTTTTAGCACGTTCGCAGAATTTGTTTACTAAAATCCCAATCACATTCTGGGCTTGCGAAGACACCATAAATATATGACAAATGAGATGTAACGTTAACTGTTTTGGTTCCTAAAATATAAGTAAGTATTTTTTTAATAATGGACTCGGTAAACAAAAGGACGTTAGCTAAAATATTCATGCAAAACGTTCAACTACTATTTCAAACCTTTGCACAAAACACAAAGCATCATTAAAATTTGTAAATATTCCACACTGCGACCATAATTCATCTGTGATTTAATTAACTTTGCCCAGATGGGTTTTAATTAAAGTATTAATTATACTTTGAAATATTTGATATAACATTTAAGTTCTTGTCTATTGCAATATTTTCAGCTTCAGGCAAGTATGATTATTCGGGGTATAAACAAGGATTTTTTTATTATTTACGAGATAAAATAAATGTAAAAAAATATATTTGCTATAAGTAAATGGATGATATACTATTTCCTAGTACGTTTGTATCTAGTTTAATGGAAAAAGGAACGGATAAAGGCTCCTACAAACAGGCGCGACACGCGATAATATCGTGCGCGACACAAAGGCACTGCAAGTCGCGCAACGAGCGGTGCCTCCGTATCGCGCGCGATTCGCGTCGCGCGTCGCACCTGTTTGCAGAAGCCTTAACGCTTTACATGAATTCTTAAATTTGAATGGTGTAAAAAGTAGTCTTCGAAAGCTCTTATGGAAATCATTCCCATTTTTTCTTGTTTGGGTTGTAAAGGAATTTTTGACCTATTGAAGACCTATGACGCAGTGGCGGACTAACAGGGGGGCGGAAGGGGCGGCCCGCCCAGGGCCTCCGGCCTTGGGGGGCCCCCAAATGCCTCCGCGTTCCCCTGATAAAATCCTAAACAAGACTTTAAAAATGTGCGTAGTATCAAAATCAAAACACTACAGCCATCTAGACTTTTTACGTGGTACTAAACTAATATTCTTTTAACTTTGCTAAACGCGTCCAATATGCTGGGAGAATTTCCGTCTTTGTAGCGGGTACTTCCCCAGGAATCCCTGAATGAATGAAGTGCAAATAATTCACTCTTGTACGCCTACATTTACATTCACTACATTCTATTTAAGTCAAAAATAAACATAGGCCTCATTTAACAAATATTGAATTTCATTACGTTGATATTTAATAGTTTATTAGTGTGTACTGATTCTATTGATATTTTCGCGAACAGATAAGCCTTTTTTCAAATTGTAAAATAATAAACGCGATCTTATCCGTTCAAAGTAATTTCATTAAAAAGTGTTTTTGATTTTTGTTGCGGTATAAAAGTAAATGAGTTCAGAGTTGAGTTAGTGCATTTTCGAGTATTTGAAAAAATTAAATAATTCTTCGTATAATTTAGCCTAGCAATTATAATCCGTAGTTTCTAGTCAATATGCACCTACAAGTACATTGGTCCTTATTTTATTTGTAGTGCACGTTTATTAGGGATATGTACTTGTTCTCATCGTGAGACTCAACATGGCAAAGTCTCTGTACATTTGTATATCTATATCGTCAAATCAATAATGAGGCTTAGTTTTAGCTATCTTTTATAAAAGTTTCTTATTTATCTCATTATTTTTATTGAAAAGGATTCAACCATCTGACTCTCAGAAAAGGAAGCTAAAAAAAACGAAGACTGAAGAGGCAAAATCGCTTGCTGGATCTTTATCCAATTACTTTTCGAATTCTGAAGAGAAGAAAAGTGGCGTTGCCGACGAAATTAACGAAATAAACATAAACACTTATTTAAACATACAAAATTAAATGTGAACTGAATAAAAAGCTTGTAAAACTACATTTTTTTTAAGCTGGGGGGCCTCATTCAGCTTTGCCGCCCCGGGCCTCTGACGGGCTTAGTCCGCCACTGCTATGACGGTCGATGTTTATTGTCATAGAGGATTACTATAAATTACCTGATGCTGCACGCACGTTGTTAATCTAAAATAAAGAACATCTAAAGTCTTATAGTGATATTAATTAATTACCTTATTAAGACATAAGTATAACATTTATAAAATTAATTAACTTTAATTTCAGTAAAGGTAATAAAAATATTATAAATTTTAGAATTTGCAATTACAAACACAATATCTACGTCTTTTGATCTTATATGGCTTTTGGCTAATTAATCAGAAGCTAATTTATTTGAAAACCTTTTTTATAAACATAAACTTACCTTATTTTTACTAACCAAAACCTGTTTTTAATAAGAACACACAGACAAAATGACAACATTACTTATAGCTGTCATAAGTTAAAGAAACCTTAGTTCTTTTCTTGTGCCCGCGGCCGCCTCGCTCGAGGACGCTTCACCGCGACCCCGATACCCAACACTTTCTTTTATCCTCCATCTGACAGGTAACTTGGCTCAAACAAGGATATCCGGTATCTACTTTTAAGTCGATATGTTTGAAACAGAATAACGATCACGGATTTTTGGGGAATATTTTCCTTGGTGAATATTCTTCCTTGTTTTGGTTTAAGTGGAGGCATTTTGTTATTTGCTTTGGTGCTTTGGGTTTGTTATAATATCAAGATATTATTTACGATTAGAAGAGGAAAAATACTGGATGCTTCTGCGACGAAGATTTTATAAAAGCAACGCGTGTTTAAGAAAACCCAATTACAAACACGAATAAACGTAGAGCCAATCCAGCGTAATCTAAGCCCACACAGAAATCAATGATTTGTCCGCGAGGAATAAGAAAAAAATGTATAAAACAAATTGGCAGGGGCTATGGGAGAGCGTGAAATGACGACATTTGCTGCGGGCCCATTTAGCGAGATGGTTTTATTATGAAAATCGGTCCACGAGGGAATCAGCGACCGGCGGCGCCCACATCGGGTACCTCTCGCCCTTCACCGACTAAACCGAACAGAATACAGCTTCAAATCATAAACTTTTATTGACAGTTTATTATTGCAGATTGAATATTTACCTATCTGAATGTATTAAGATTTATCTGATTGTACATAATGTATGCCTTTCCTTAGCTGTGAAACATAAACGTATTCTGTATACATATTTCCTCGTTTGTACTGTAGAGACTATCTGTGTAGCTCTACCGTTAATAGTACAGGCTGGTTATAATTGCCGGTGTGTTCCATTCGAACGTTCAAGCAATGGGGATTGTCCAAAATTTCTAACCATTATATTTTATTTTATTGTTTGTAAATTTAGAGCATTTTGAGAAACTAATTTGAATATTTTGATGATTGGCTCAATAGTTATTAAAAAATAAATAAACATTATTTTAAGTTTTTAAGGTAGGTGACGTCATCAGTGGCATAAAGATTAAGTGCCGTTGCCTTACTAGTACATAATTAAAAATTTTAATCTGTCAACACAACGTCAACAATGTCACATCTGTCAGTGTCAATAGGCCAAATAGACGTCTTAAATAATCGAATCCTAGCTTAGCGTATTTATTTACAAATGGTTTTTTTATGTGTAAGTGTCCTCCAAGGAATATACTACTCTCTATCGTCACTAGAACAATCGACGCGGCGACTTAGAAATAGAATAATAACGCACGCGGCGACATTATTACTATTATTGCTGCAAGTTGGAACAAAGCACTTCCTGTATTCCATAACTCTTCCAGTATATTAAATATTGTCGAGTGTTGAAATAATGTATGTGTCGGCGGCGTTGTCGAAAACAACACATGCACCGACGATCACGCCACCGACAAGTACGTCACTCGACTTCTCCCACCGCCCCACTGCTCGACTTGTTTTGACACCAGTATAAAACAGCGAGCAACGAAGCGGCAGGGGACTTGACCATTGGACATCGTACGGACATCATGTGCTCAGAAACTATATCGCGTTCGTATCTGGTTGTATCGTGTACCTATAGTGCTTGATTTGCTAATGTGATTAAATTGTTCATGAAATTATAATCTGATGTGAAGTGCAAACCGTGTTTCTATTGCGCATTAACCAACACTACCCACTTAGTACGCCCACAGTAATTAAGATATGCCTGATAATAATGACACACACTTTACCTTTGCCTATATCAGAAGTGGGATTCGTGTTGGTTCATGCGCAAAATGAAAACGCTAAAAGTGAAAGTGACCGTTGACATTTTAAAAAACAAAGTGCAAACTGCGAACGCTTATTAAATAATCGTGTGGACCTGTTAGAGTTGAACCCAGACAAGCCAGATACGGATGCGCGATCATAGTGAATATAGTTTTGGGCATAGGCTGTATGCCGAAATACCTTTGCCCAGTGACGCGCCAGTTGCGCCCTACCGCCATGTTAGGAAAAAAAGTGTTCCCGTAATTAGAAAACGCGATAGGACGCGTGTGCAAACGTAACCGCACACAATACTACAGCTGATTTGTGATTTGCTGAAAATTCACTGCAAGGAGGTCAACTTGTGGCCGTCATTAAGGCGCACAAAGGAAGCAGTATCAACGTGGCTATCGTAAATAGTACGAAGGACGTAACGTGGAGCTACCAGTGACGTTGGGTGACTTCAAGAATCGAGCCAAGCAGCCCGCAGCCTTCGGTGAAGCCCTTCGTGTGCTGCAAGTGAGGGAATCCTGGACATGTCGTGACCCGGTGCACGAGAAGTGGCAGCCAAGCAGATGATGGAGGTGGAGCACGCGCTGCAAGCAGCAACGGCGAGTGGATGTTTGCGTCGTACAACTACGCTCAGGCACGTTAGAACAAAGGTGAGCTGTATCATTGTTTTGTTACGATTCTGGTGCTGAATGCTCGTTAGTAAAAGCGAGTTGTGCAGCCAAATTAAGTGCCAAACGAGTTAATAATGTTATTGCGTTGACTGGTATTGGTTAAACGCGTGTTTTCAGCACAAAACAAATCATAAGAAGCGTTGCGAATTGCGAGCCACAACTTGAGATTTTATTTCATTACTACACGACATTTACTTGCAAAGTATTATTTTGGGTAGGCTATTTTGTGTTATTATAAAACGAAGAGTGAAATCAGATTATCAGACTAATCTAGATCGGAAGTTCAGAGGTCCATTTAAGGTTGTGGAATTTTTGACAAGTGATCGCTATACGTCATAAGCTTTAGATTCTAACCGAACTTACTAGTATGCTCACGATCGCATACGAAAGATGCCTCTAAGTAGTGTTCCTAACGTGTTAAACGTAGAAGGCGGTGAGGATAGTTCCTACACCGAGTAGTAGAGCACATACCATGGCTAGGTCGCACTGTACGTACTTGTCTGTAGTCGTAACTGCAACTCGCTTGTGAGTTGTTCAGGGAGCGATGGGCTCTCAAAGGAGACTATTGTGGTGTTGGTTTTCTAATGACCTGGGAGTCGTAGACTATATGGGATGTGATGTGTGTTGGTCGTATCACTTGAGGTGATGACTACATGGGTGGCATGAGTGTCACTAGATGCTGCGGCAGCCGGGTCATGAGCGTTGTATGTGATCTATTACCAAGGCTTAGAGGAACCGCCCCTAAGACGAACCACCGACCGAATCTTTTATTATCAATGATTGTTATTGTTTTTATTAAATGTGGTCAGAATTGGCCGAGTGGAACATGCACTGCTGTTGATTTTTTTTTGGTTACAGGCTTACACACAAGGACGTGTGCAAGCAGAATGACAGTGGTGGACAGCGCTGCCCTCTTTGGATCTCCTGTACGAATAATCGCTGATCAAGGACGGTGCTTTTCGAGCGAGGAGTTTCACGACTTCTGCCAAGGAAACAGTGGATTGCAACCACTATAGCCATTAAGCCAACTACAGATCTATTGTCTACCGAATTTGGTGAGTCGTTTTCATTATGTTTTGACTCTGGTACCGAATGCTACCCTGCTAAACAAGTGCAAAAAAAAAAAAAAAACTCTTACATTGTTAGGTATAGCCCATATCTAGTTAACGATGCAATTTTTAAATACGCTCACGATAGGTTATGAATGATGCCAGTAGGTCATGTACCAGTCGAAATAGATGGTAATCATAGTGGTGATGAGCTATGAGCAAGCCTAAGTAGTGGGAACCACGCGAGTAGGGGTTATCTATCGGCCGTAGTAAAAAGTGTGTAGTCACAGGGCACATGGATCCATGCGCTGGATGGGTGAGAGCAATGCGATTGCTGGTCGGCCGGAGCGCCGTGGCGTTAGAGTGGTTTACTCGTCTGTGGGTTTCCAGGTGTCTAAGGCTCTTAGTGAAAAAGATTGTTGTAATGTGGATAACGATGGTACATGGCTCTGGTTGATATTTTTTTTGCTATGATTAATTAAAGTTTGATTACATGGCTCTGGTTGAATCAAGTACGCTAATGAGACTAAGGCATATGCCATGGCACAAGCCAAGGGATCAGAGTATTAATGACGAATTTGAGGAAAGCTAAGTAAAAGTCTTGTTGATGAAACAGAGTAGAAATTAAGTCTAGTGATAGTGGTGAATCTTAGTTCGGCTGGTCGGGGACCATACCAGTAGTTATTACATAGTCGTAGCCCTGTAGAAATCGGTGTCTCTTGAGGCAACTCAAGTAGTCCGTGGGTGCGCGATGCGTGTTTAACTCTGGCGGAGGTCAGGGTCTTGTAGAGACCATAGAGCCCGTAGGACTCGGAATTCAGGAGGAATTCATAGAAACAAAGATGAAGTTTGTTGTAGGGGCTTAATGAAAAGCCACAGTTCATGAATAAGATTCCTGCTGTGTTTTGTGATGCTCTAAGGATGTTTTATTGGCTGCTCCATCATGTTTAGTTGATTATTTAGTTTGTGATCTTGAGATTTGGGAATCAAATAATGATACTATCTCTGCCAATAGTGATACTATCTCTGCCAATAGTGATACTATCTCTGCCAATAGTGATACTATCTCTGCCAATAGTGATACCATGTCTGCCAATAGTGATACCATGTCTGCTAAAAGTCCCACTATATCTACCAGTTCTCATAATAATGCAAATTGTAGAAACCCTGGTTTACGTGCTACTTCAGTAGAATCAATTGGTCCTGAGTCAATTACCATTATAACAGATGCACTTGTACATCAACCAAAATATTGAGCTATTTGTTAATTAAGCTAAAGGAACGATACTTGTTCGGCCTAGCTACGTCCGGTCCAGTTTAACTGTAGGGACACACCTGAAAGGCAAAACAATTACCGGACCAGGAAGCTAATCTTGTAGGGTCAAAAACTGATCGGACCAGGAAGCTAATCTTGTAGGGTCAGAAATTGACCGGACCAGGAGGCTAATCCTGTAGGGTCAGAAATTGACCGGACCAAGAAACAAGTCTTGTAGAGTCATGGCTGACTGGACCAAGTGGTTAAATATCTGAAGGGTCTAACTTGACCGGACCAAAAACAATAGCAGAATGACCAAACGGTAGTTAATCAGTTTTTCATGCTTTAGATGTAACATTGTAATAATCGTAATTAGTAATCAAATAATGATTAATGCTCTGAACTCAATTTTTTTTAGTTTGTGCGAATTTTCATTGTGTTTTAGTCTGTACCAAATTCGGTCAGAAGTGACCGAACTATGTGATACTTTGCGGGGTATGTTTCTTTGCAGATTAACACACGAGAATGTGTGCGAGCAAGATGGTCGTGTCGGCGTCATTCATTGACTATTCTGAACGCCAGTGTCACCCGGCGGCGCTCGACAGAGTCTAGCCTGAGTTCGTGTGGAGTGGAAGAGAGCGCGCAGTGGTGTAACGAGACAGTCTTGGCTCTGGCATGTCACGGTGAACGTACGTTACGGAAGCATCGTACGTTCCCGCGACCCCTGGCGTAGGTGTGAGATGGAACACCGGGGTGGTTTTTAGTCAGTAAGAGTCTGACAGACCCCTCCGCCCGCCCCGTGGCGGAGGACATCCATGAGGATTTTCCACCCCGGAAAGTGTATGACGGGGCACAAGTTGCACTTTATGTCAGTTTATTCGGAACCGATCAATAATAACGCGAGCTGATGTCCATAGAACTAATGATGACAGTTAAATTGCAATAATCATTGTAGGGTTAAACCGGTCCAATGATAAATCAGCTATAGGGAATAATAATATTCCGGACTAGCCAAAATAAGATAAAATAAATTCTGAAGGGCTTGTAGCCGGACCAGAACTTGTTAATCTGTAGGGCTTGTAGTCGGACAAGAACTTGTTAATCTGAAGGGTCAATGAAGACCGGTCCAGAAGTTTTAATCTGAAGGGTCATTGAAGACCGGTCCAGAACTAATTCTTACCAGCCTGTCTGTAGGGTTTAGATAAACCGGTCCAGATTGTAAAGTAAGATTTTTGGTCAGGATAATCGAACGATTTATGCTTATTACAGATGTATGAATTGTAAGCGCACGAGGACGTCCGCACGTCAGTATGGCCGTGTCGGCGGCGTTGTCGAAAACAACACATGCACCGACGATCACGCCACCGACAAGTACGTCACTCGACTTCTCCCACCGCCCCACTGCTCGACTTGTTTTGACACCAGTATAAAACAGCGAGCAACGAAGCGGCAGGGGACTTGACCATTGGACATCGTACGGACATCATGTGCTCAGAAACTATATCGCGTTCGTATCTGGTTGTATCGTGTACCTATAGTGCTTGATTTGCTAATGTGATTAAATTGTTCATGAAATTATAATCTGATGTGAAGTGCAAACCGTGTTTCTATTGCGCATTAACCAACACTACCCACTTAGTACGCCCACAGTAATTAAGATATGCCTGATAATAATGACACACACTTTACCTTTGCCTATATATGTAATGTAATAATGAGATATAAACAAGAATGTTTATATTTTTGACATATTTACAATAATTTGACATTTGACAGATTGTAGACAATACTTGCCTCTTACTTTTTATTTTCTGAGGCAACGATACAAAACTGTACGGCCAAAGCCGACGTAATTTGAAGGGCAAAGAAGGTCAATCGTATTTTATCAAAAATATCAATAACATATGAATATTTTTCAAAATTAATTAGTGCGTAATGATCAGTAACGCTATTCCTCGAAATGGTTTTTCAATTAGAACATTTAAAAAAATATGAACAATGCCCATTGTCAAATATTCTAATATGGTTTTTGTTGTTTAGTAGAAGCAGTGCTAGAAATAACGTGATAATGTAAAGTCGTGAATATATTTTAATCAAGTCGAAGTATTTTTCAATTATATCGTGAAGCTCCCATCTGCAACCCCTATAGTACCGTATCTTGTTTATTTTATAAATAAAATAGGCAACGGTCTTTATAAAAGTTTAAAATAACGTAACTACTCTCTTTGAAAAGTACACAAAAAAAGAACATGAAAAAAAAACAAACTTTTTTTTTTAACTGTAGGTAAAGTCATAATATTCCATCCTCAGTGCACAACCGAAAATTAATTAATTAAAGTAATCCTGACTTGCAGTTTTAAGCATTGTATTATTTAATCAACAATGTCAAACGAGTTTTTTAATTAAGGCAATGTAACGAAACATGCCGTGCAAATGTCGAGAAAGAGGTTAATTAAGTGAAAAAAGGTTGTTTTATTTGTTATAGTGGGCAAGTTGAAGCGCGTGTACTTGTTAGGTTTTGTATTTAAGCTTGGGAAATTAATTATAATGGGCTTAATAACGTAGTTATTTATAGTTTTATGTTTCTACATAAAAGGATTGTAGTATGGCCGTGAGAATTATAAAGACAATGGCGCCAATACCCTTGTTAACAAACTACCAACACTTGAAAGACCAGACTTGAAATTTCTTACTGGCAGACAGCTCGAGAAAATGACGGTAACAGAAATTAACTAAGTTAGAGATTTCAAATAAGTTGTATAATGTGTTGGTTTTTCTATTTGGTAATTTTTGTTCGCTTCTTTCTTGTATAATTTCGGAGAAAATAATGTAAATAGCTTTAATTAAGTACTAGATATATGCCGGTATCCTCACGATGTTTTCCTGCACCGTTTTACGGGCAGTGGTGATGAAATAATTTGCACAAAGTAAAGCGCCTGTCTGGATTCGAACCTGCGGCCTACAACTCGTAAGTCGCGGTTTTTACTACTGTGCCACCACTGCTCCTTGGCTTCAATTGAAATCTTCGAAAAAAATAAAAGGAGCATCTTTGATCCTTTTCTTTTTTTCTGTCACTACTTCTATTAGATCTGCTCACAATAGACAAAAGTCTTACCACTGCGTCACGGTGTAAAAGTTTGACCTTAGCAACGCTTTTCTGTATCGAAATATTTGTCTACATACTTTGATTGGCTACTTGAAAACGTACGGATCAATAGGCAGTGAAGTGTAGCCTTTATACCGAGGCGTCATAAAAGATTCCAAAACTTCAAAAGCCTGTGAATTTCCTCTTTAACCTGAACTTATAGCTCGACCTACTTTTCATGAATTCTAGGCTTAATTTTAATATTTTTGCAGACGTTATGCCAGCAGCCTCTTCGTCTTAAAAGCACTTATAATTAAAATTGGCGTTGTTAAACAGAATAGTGAGATAAAAACAATATTACCTACTACCTAGAAAATAATTATCACGTAAAAATAAGTAGGTTATTAGATAGAAATACCTTTCCCAAGTAAGTATTAGTCTAGATGCTAATGATATTTTGTTTCATACAAAATGGAAATTTTATAAGCCTAACAACGTAAATAGATATAGGATAGAGACATACATAATATTATTATGATAATACAAACTTTGTTACGCAAACGAAACGTAGAATTTCTAAGTTAGACCAACTTTGCAGGGGTACTCGCGAAATTGGTAGATTTATTCTGTACATATATTATTATAACATAGAAAATAAAGTAGATTGTATCTGTGGTTTGATTAATTAATATATGGAATTATGGAGTGATAGGAAAATAATAAAGCGAAAAGTGACCTTAGTCGATTGATGGCGTTTAAGAAGCGTTTAAGCTGAATATATTATTCGCGGAAATTACTCCTAAGGCCGGTGGCGCACGATAGTGGCGATAAGACCCCTCTTTGAGGAGTGGCTAGAGAGGCGTCACGGCACCCTCACCTACCGCCTCACGCAGGTCCTCACCGGACAAGGATGTTTCGGGAGGTTCCTGCACATCATCAGGCTGGAGGAAACGCCCGAGTGTCACCACTGCGAGAATCGCCCAGAGGACACGGTGGAGCATACGGTGGAGGTCTGCCCCGCTTGGGCGGAGCAACGCCGTGTCCTCGTAGAGGCGATCGGCAGCGGCGCGGCGGCGACCTCTCACGTCCGGCCCTGGTTCAAGCCATGGTCCGGAGCGAGAGGGAGTGGGAGGCAGTCACCTCCTTCTGCAAAGCAGTCATGATAGTGAAGGAGGTGGCGGGATGGCTGAGGGAAAGAGCCTCGCGTCCCAGCCGCCACGGGAGACGCTCCGGGCGTCGGGAGCCGCATGACGACTCCCGGCCACAGTAGGCGCGGGCCTGCGGACGGAGAGTAATGGGTAGCTCACCGTTCGATCAGGGTCTACTCTAAAAGTGGCCCGTGCCGGACGGCGCGTGTGTGTTCGCACGCGCGCCTCAACGTTTGCCCGGGACATAAAGGGCTAAGGAAGGAACACGGGTGGATTTTAGTCAGTAAGAGTCTCACACTCCATCCTGCTCCACCCAGAGCGGAAGGGGTCATTTAATAATTTCCCATCTTCAAAAAAAAAAAAAAAAGGCCGGTGGCGTGTGAGTCGTTGCCCGGAATGGTACTATTTTATAAATACTGTATGTGAGAGTGACCTATTGAGTGCATAATATCTTAATTTTAATTTTTTATTGTGTTATTTATATCTTATCGTATACTGCACCGGTTGACGTCATCACGTCAACGCCGGCTGTTGCTGAAAACCAGTGCTGGGGCTCTGTTTCGAATAGGGTCTGTAGCATTATGCTGATGCGTTTTTTGTGGACGTGACGCATATTTTCCCCAACTTGTTGTGAAATTAATGCGTTTCTTTCTTATGCTTAATTATGTAGCATAATCAGCCATTATAGTTCCCACTGGGACAGACCTCTCTGTGAGAGGGAGCGGGCCGTGATCCCCAAACAGGCCAGTGCAACCCTCCCTGGCCAGTTTGGTGGATTACGCCCGGTAGATGTGATAATCCGATTATGTATTAATTCGATTTACATAGTATTTTGTTCATTCAATATTAACGAACTAACTCCACAAGATAGGAGAACTAGTTCAGTTGTAAATGTACTGAGAAAGCGAATGCAAGCGGTGTGTGGTGGCGCGGATAAACTCTTTGCATAAATCACTATACCGCATTGGAGCACTGCTAACTTTGTTCATTAATTGCCCACTGGTGCTAGGAATATTGCCACGATTACATCATAGCTATCCTAGATAGACGGGACTTAATTACCTTATTATGAAACCGCTCATACGTAACAAGTTCTAAGTAAATAGAATTCTTTTAGAATTCTTGGTCTTTCGTGATGAGATGGAAACTGATGGACAGCTTGTTGTGTACCTACTTCGTTTTGTGTGTATATATTTTCTAACTTTCTACTACAATATCTGGGTAGGTACCTAACCAATTAATGTTTAGAGAATAGAATCTTTGAGTGTTATGGGATTTTGAACACTTAAAATAAAAAAATAGGGGGAAAAGGGGGTAAAGAACTTCAGGGAAGAGTTTGCAGAAATAAACATTTTAATCCCCAACCTAACAGCGTTGTTAAGTTTCTTGCAGGTTTGTAAAAAAAAAACAATAGTTCTCAGTTCTAGAATATTACAATTTCAATAACGTAGTTCAGTGGACATACTAATCGTGACACGCGTCCCAGCAGTGTCGTTGGTCTCGTTACGCGTCTGTGTGATGCGCGGCCGTTCGTCGCGAGCTTCCCGAGTGTCTCGTTAAGCTCAACGCTCGCATGGAGACCGATTTCACACCGTCTACACAATTTATACGCGCTGCTTGTTAATTTTTACACAAAAATCATGTGTGGTTACGCTAGGCAAGTAGATAGAAGGAAGTTTTACATTTTTCCATGAATAAGGACTTGCATTAAATGAAGGTTTTCTGAAATGACGTTCACGAGCCTTCAAAAGTCTTAAAGCGCCTATGTTTTCTTTAGTCGTGAGTGAATGATGAACGAATGATAAATATCATCATATATTTTATATTCATTGTCGAAATGGAACACCTTTTGTCAAAGATGGCGCCAGCTGGAGGGGTAAATTTTCTTGAAAACCCTCATTGGCATGGTTTCATCTCGCTTGAATTTACTTACCTACATGCATGCTTTTATTTCAGTTTACATCTAACTGAAATAAAAGCTGATTCAATTCTATATTACTACTTCTACTAATGTATGTAAGTACATAATTATGTAGATACCTACATATAACATGTTACATGAAAATACTTTCTCATTTAATATGTCCAGAACATTCGTTCAAAACGTAACCTATGTTAAGTTTACATAATACTATTGTTTGTTCACTTACGTTATTGAAAATCGATAAGCAGTTAAGGGTGCGTCATAATTTACCGACGTACCTATAATCTTTCAATTGGTACTCGACCGACAGATGGGAAAACGATAGCCCAGATTTAAATGGTCGCCGATCGGCCAGGATCAAAGAAAGTGAAATTTTATTGACGTCCGGAAACGTTCGAACGAACATATGTCTCTTAGGACCCTAAAGGCTCCTTCAAACAGGCGCGATACGACACGCGACACAAAGGCACCGCAAGTCGCGCAACGAGCGGTGCATTTATGTCGCGCGCGATTTTATCGCATGTCGCGCCTGTTTGTAAGAGCCTTAATGGGGATTTTGGACGGATTTCACATATGTGATACGTGTCGTAAATAAATAATTTATTTATCAACACTATGTGGTTTACAATATACTATCTACCTTTTCCTTTTGATGTTTGATGTTACGAACACAGTTGAGTTTAGTGAGGGGCTCGTGGCTAAAGCAACCGCATGGGTCACACGCGCAGTCAGAAGCTCAAAAGTCTAACAACCAGTCTTACCAAGGGTTATCGTCTACCTAGTACAGTACCCAGCGATAAATATTGCACATCGACCTTTGGAAAGAGACAATCGGCTAATTTCGGCTTCGTAGAGCGTTATCTCTGTCGCACGAAATACAAACTGTCCGGTATCTATTAGGAGCTGTTAAAACATTTATTATGATTTGCTTCTTTTGATAATTATTTTTATTCTTTGTATAAAATACACCAATTTCCAAAGGTCGATGTGCAATATTTATCGCCGGGTACTGTAACTGGGTTGTTTACGTCAGATAGGCAGAGCGACTGCTCGCTTATATAAAAAATACTAGTATTCAGCTGCATCTGGTTACACTATAGAAGCCGACCCCAAAATAATTAGGAAAAGGCTACGGCAGATTGATATTTTGTTAGGAACATATTTGTTTAGTAGTTTGCGAAAAAATTGATTCACGCGTTACAACAATTTTTAACTCATTAAAAAATAATAACTAGCTTACATGTTTACTTTTCAGATCCCAGTCTCATCGGTCGTCTCTTAAAACAAAACAACAAAGTTAGATACTAACAGTACTAGCAGCGCCCCGCGGTTTTACCCTCATAAATGTCGATCCCGTGCGAATATCGGGATAAAAACTATCCTATGTCCTTTCCCGGGACTCATACTATCCCTATACCGAATTTCATCTAAGTGAAGAGGTAACAGACAGACACACTTTCGCATTTATAATATTAGTATGGAAGTATGGATACCATCTCCTTCATCTAAGACCCAATCTTACAACGTTATACGAATACTAAGCTGTATTTTATTTAGCCTTGTAGTCTAATTCTCTTTCATAAACACACCACCAAAAAGAGACTTTACAAAGAGCTTGACTGTAATAACATTATACAATTTCATAGACACTAATTTGCAACAAGAAACTCCATCTGATTTAGTACTAATAGTCTTCTACTCTATTAATTACTGCGGCACTTAGGCACAAAATGAGCGCACATTACATAGACAATTATGGCAATATTTTATAAAAATAATGGATGATGTGACGCTTCTCTTTAATTACCTTAGTTTACAACCGCGATAAAAAGAACTAGACGTTGTTGACTTTTATGTATTTCTCTATGGAAACATGGCGACCTGTTGATACATTTTGTTTTTAACTTTGTATTTAGAATGGCAGATAGATTATGTTCATGTTTGTGCTTCACGTGGGATTACTCTCATCTGAGAGTATATACTGTCTATATTTAAAAGTCTTACATTTGTAAGACTTTTAAATACCCACAGTTTGCTTCAACAAAGCGAGCAAGCATGTATTAATCACCCATTCGTAACATCAAACATTAGACTTTGTTCAAAATTAAATTCATGACTTTGTAAGTATTATTTAACGCATGAATAATGTTCTTTTTGACTACGTCCATGGCAGTGGAACAATACCCCAAACCCTTTGTCTACAACAAAACATTTTCATTTTTCTTCCGTTGCGGAGGCAGTAAAAAAGTTTGCAGCCATCTCAGGCACGATATCTACCAGCACCTTTACAAAAAGTTTAAAATATAAAATTCAACTCTGCAAGTATAAAATAGTAAAAAATATCGTCCGAGAATACCAACGGAGACTCGTTTGTTGAATTTAAATAATTTTATTCTTTGGTTTATAAAGTAAAGTTTTTTTCTTTTCTTTTGCAGGGTAAGCAGTGTTCCGACTACGTTAGCAGTATGACAAGTGGCAGTAAATTACTTCAAGCGACATATTACGACACTGTCATATTAAATGTGACCCCACTGCTTGACGTAATTAGTTCCACGATGTTATGTGCTTTGCAGCAGAAACATCGGAACTCGATAGAACTACTCGTAAGTAGGTTCTGAGAAGTAAGGAATGGTATAGGTTTTGTTAGTGATGCTATGTTCGTTGCAACACTTTGGATTAAAAATTAAAGACTGCAGTACCTATTGTATCATAACTTTTGAGACTTGAAGAAAGTTTCATGAATTAATATGCGTAAGTGTCTCATTTGTTCCAGTTGACTTAAACTTGGGCGGAATAATAAGTTTTACTCTACAACTGATAAACTCTGAAGAATAAACTCGACAAACTTAGTTCTCAGAAAAGTTCTATCCTCAGATTTTCCTGTGCACTTAACTCGAGAGGAGTTTATTAGATTATATTTTTTAATTGCATACTTACCTCTTTCAGTGCTCTTCATGCATAGCTTGAAGCAACTATTTACTGAAGTTGTATGTATTCTGTGAGAGAAAAGTTCCCAGGTGTCACGTCCACGTAGGGACGAAGTCGGTGAAACTTGCCGAAGTTCGTTGAAGTTTGCCGAAGTTGGCAATTCCCCGAATCACTCGGTGTATCGCCTGATTGATATCTAATAAAATATTGTTGCCTGACATTGTTTCTTTGTTATTCTTGTTCTGAATTGAGTACTAAGGGATATTTTTTACCGTTCCGTGTTTTCTTTACGACACTCGTTCGAGGATGGTTACCGCTACCCGACAAGATTTGACGGCAGCATAATTTATGTGGCTTGTTACATTGTTTTGGTGCTTACAATTTTCGCCAGAGGATTATCACTGCAGAGTAACCTACTTTGCAGTGATAATCCTCTGGCGAAAATTGTAGCCACAAGCTGTAATACAAATAAGTTCAACTGTGCTAGTAGGTTCCTGAAATTGCTACTCTTTTCTAGTTATAGCAGTTTTAAACTGCCAGTAATATCAATATGAATCCACACGAAAGCCAAAAAACCGTAGTAAACACACAATCATGCTTTCAAGTCAAACTAATATTCCATAGAGAATAATAAACCAGTGATGCGAACTCGTAAGGAAGCTGTTACTTCCCAGTATATCCTCATACCGTTAACTTTGCTGTTACATAGAACCGACGTAAGTTCTCTCTAACTAAACCTTTACAATCTAAACTTACACTCAGCCCGTGGTGATTTCGACGAATGCAATGATAGTGAAGCGCTTTGGCCTCGGATATACGATTAAACTAAGGCCCATCTGTACTTTATTTAGACACAATTTCGGATAAATAAATTACATTAGTAAGTAATTACAGTTAAAGTATTTATACATATTATCTCATCGATGTCCATGATGTGTGATGTTGATGATGTGATGTGTGTGTGATGTGATGTTGTTGATGTGTGTGTATTGTCTCATCGAAGTTCTTTATTATATAGTGATCGATGTTCGTCATGTTCGTCATTCCGGAAGGTACCTGCTTTTGAAGACAATAATAGAAACTCCAAACTTTTTAGCACTTTCAATAACTTTACAACCGTGATTTACCGCCAGTCTCAGGAATTACTTGGCGAATCCCTTTCATATTAAGTTATATCCGCTTTTCTATCCGCCAATTATGATGCAAATTGTTCGTATCCGCATCCGCGGCTCCTATATTAACCACTCCCATCACTACTTTACCGCGAATTTATTACGCTAACTTTCCTTTTCGATTCAGAACTTTTAACTTAACTTTTAACCTTTTTGTGATATCGCATTCGTCTAACCACGGTCTTATTATTATTATGCACCTTTCCTTCGTGGCATTCTACAAATTGTACTAACTCTGCGCAAAGTGCTAAATTGCACCTATGATTAAGTTCACTTTGCTGTGAAATCGTTTGTTTCTTTTGCGACACCGACATTTATATCATAAGTTTTTTTTTAAACCACTGCTTTGTTTCGAACTGTTCTTGTGATAGCTTTGTACTAGGTATAATGTTTGTACTTCCGTAAGTACAGACGCCAGCACATCGAGCTACTACAATCTGTTAAATTTCTTTAGTAGATTTTCAACTTTATCGCTAAAGCATAAGGTTCAAAGTTGATTGGGAAAATTTGACAGTTTCGGGTAGGTTGATGTGGTGGCGTCTGTACATAACACATCAATCAATCTGATTTGCCTTTTCGTAACTATATGTTAGGATCGCTTTTCAGTCTAACCGGAGGCAGTTGAATACAAGTGTTTTTCATGGAGCGACTGCTTATCTGCACTCCACAACCCAGTTACAATGCGTGCCATGAAAGATGAGACTTGACACACCACGTGGTTTGACTTGCGCAGAACACGATTTTAGGTATCTTTAGCGGTATGAGGTCTGAGTGCGGGACGGGACCGGACGTCATAGGGGCGGCGGAAAGAGCGGGGGAGGCGGGGTCAAGTCTCATCTTTCGTGGCGCGCATTGTACTCCGTAACTCGATACCCCTTCGTAAGACTGGTGGTCAGACTTTTGGGCTTCTGTATACACGTAACAACTGTCAAAGACCTAGGACTGAGAGCCGCGCGCTTTCCGAGGCACGGAGGATATGTAATGGATGGTCACCCATCCATGAACTGACCGCGGCAAGCATAGCTTAACCTTCGATCGACCCATGCGGCTTTTATCATTTAGCCTCAAGCCCTTACCTACCTACATAACACATAATGAGTATGATATGTATGGTAAGTACATTAATTATTGACCATGACAAGGCAAGGTCCCACTAAAATTATGTTTTTATTTAGGTAGGAACAGACGCCAGCACATCAAGCTACTACAATCTGTCAAATTTCTTTAATAGATTTTCAACTTTATTGCTAAAGCTTATGGTTTAAAGTTGATTAGGAAAATTTGACAGTTTCGGGTAGCTTGGTGTGCTGGCGTCTGTACATTAATATAATGTTAGTAAAATAATATCAAACAAAACGGAATATATTTAAAACTCTCCACAAAATTGCATTTTATATGAAGTGGTCAGAGTAGATAGTTAACTCATAACTCTTTGAGAAAAAGTGGTTGCTGATAAAATTGCTGAACGGAGTTAGATTTTATTTCGCATGTCGTCAACCTTTTTAGAATTTACATGAAATATATTCGGCACTAGGAGTGTTGAATTTATTAAAGCCACTCACTGCACGGCGTGTCCTGTCGCCCACCTAACCAAACGCTCAGTTTTATGCAGAAAGGGCATTTTCATTACACTGGACTTAATTACGTTCTTATACAACAATGCTTTGAAGTTGACCATTTTTTAAGACAGCCTCTGACTACAAAACAACGTTAGAAAGAGAGTAAAACAACGCCCCACCCTCTCTGATTACCTCGAAAGGAATAACGAACGCTCCAAGAAAACATGTTTTCTATCTATTTGAATAATTTAAATAAAACGCCAACAGTAAGTAGAGTTCGCATCAACAGAGGAAGCGCGACAAAATTGCTATCATAATTTTTAAATGATGATTTACTTAAAATTGCTCTTGTTTTATACTTTATCGCGCTTTATTTTCTCGAGTGGTATGTAAAAGGTTCCTACGGGCGATTTGCACGAGCTATAAAGGTCGATGTAAGTGCTGGGAAGGCGGTGAATTTAACTTTAATAAGTTCGCATTGCGCCTCCGTGCACACTGGCGAGCGCATGTAATTCTCATTAAAAATACAACAGTACGATACATATCGGGAATTTAAGTAAATGAAATCCTATCCAGCTGAGAAGATTTTCATATCTGCCAATAGATAACCTACTCCGAAATATCGTTGGATTACCTACATTCCAACAATAGCTTTTAAATCTTTAGTGCGGAAGATATAGCTATTGCGAGACCTTTTTGAAATCGGAAAATGTTTTTTTTTTTAAGAAACTTTGTTGTACCTAGGTATTTCTAATGAAAACTTAAGGATCTCAGTTCCGTGAATACAAAGACAAAGATATTTATTTGTAGGATATGGTACAAGGTTGGTAGGTGAAGGTATGTTTAGGACATATCTTGCGCTAAAAGCTGCATACGAATATTAATTGTAATTTTACACAATATGAACATTTAAAAGGACACCTCTCAATAGAAATAAGATACTCATGAATGAATGAAAATTCTTATGCAGATTAAAACTTAGTATTACGACTATGCTTAAAAGTCAGTACATTCGGAGTTATATTGCCATAAAAGTGATCCCAATCTAAGCAATTAATTATCGTAGTTTACTTCATTAATTATAAGATAAACATTACCCAGACTCAAACCGGACGCCACAGTTGGCGCAGTGGTTAAGTGATTGACTGCTGCGCTGCGTGTCGCGGGTTCGATTCCCGGATGGAACAAATATTTGCGTATGTGAGTTTAAATGTTTGTAAACGCACCCACAATACAGGAGAAATTCTTAGTGGGGCAACGTATACAATACATATCTTGTAAATAGCTTGTTCTAAATTACCTCACTTCTACTTCTGTATTTGATAGCTGTAAGCCACCCAAACACAATAAAATATAAAAAACCGTGTCGTGTGTAGTCATTAATATAATAATTGTTCGAAACCAAGTTGGAAGAAACGCGATAACACAATATTATTGCTCTTGCTTGACCGGACGGCGAAAAGTAGGAACTTGCGCTCACACCATCTTTGATTTGTTACCTAGAAGTTGGGAGATATCAACCATTCGTGGCCCCTGCGGGTTTTTTAAATGAAGTCCAGGACGAATAAAGGCTCCTACAAACAGGTGCGACACGCGATATAATCGCGCGCGACACAAAGGCACCGCTCGTTGCGCGACTTGCGGTGCCTTTTTTTTTTTTTGTTTCGCGTGTCATGTCGCGCCTGTTTGAAGGAGCCTTAATACTTTTTTTTGTTTTAAAGTGAAATACATGTATTATTACTACTTTACCTTATAAATATCCACAAAAAATATGATAGACTGAGACGACTTTAAAACGTCGTATCTCCGAAAGTACTAACATTTGACTATAGTTTTATTAGTAACTAATGTTCCGCTTAAAAAGCCCTGTCCAACGGTATATTAAATGTTATTATTGAAGGGTCAGACCCCATACTTCTTTTCCACTCTTATTTAACTTATTGAAAGATGTGGCGATCAGATTGATAGGAAGACTTACCTACTCATAACGTAAACAGGTGTTACAATACATATTGGATATTGTTTACTGCTGGCTAGGAAGTGAATTTTCTTTAATAGTTAACAACCGCATAAATTACTGGGGCATACAATGCACGCCGCACGCCGCCTCTAGGCAAACATTTACCATTTTTATTTAAGCCTTGTCTACAACGGATTGAAACAGTATTTGCCTTCTTGAAATCTTGAAAAAAAAAAAACAAATTACATGGGTCTGATACCCATCGATAAATATTTCAGTAAGAGCTTTTTAAAAGATTTTGCGGAATAACCTTAGAAATGAATAGGTACTCCTATGTGACAGCAGCAAATATTACAGCAGAGATATGAAAATGGAAGGAATGCATTTGTCACAATGACTGGCATTTGATTTATTCTGTGTATTTTGCAACCGCCTTAGAAAAAGTACCTATTTTAGATAAACTAAAACCTCTTTAGTATAGTCAGCACCTCATCTGTTAGGCCTCACTTATCTGTTATTAAGTTCGGTAACAATAGAAAAAGTAATTGTGTCTCATTAGTGACAGTTGCGCTCATAACTTTAACACCTTGGAGAATTAATGAAATTATTGAAGACGATTTTCTTATTGAGTAAAAACTCCTTCATATAACCTTAATGCACACTCAACCGTCGTCTGTTAGAAAGAGGATTTCATAGACTGTTCAGTGAGAAACAAGCCAGAACCTCCGCCTTCCATGTAATATTCTGCAGTACCTATCTCAAGAAAGTTATTCCCACCTCTTCGGAACTCTTGAGCGCGTTATTCGTGAATTTTAGATCGACCTAGTATCCGCGTAAATTACCTAAGCGATCCGTACCTTGATTTAGGTCAGATGTAACACGCCAGTTTAGCTTCGTACCTACTTTAAGGCTTCATAATTTTGTATGTACTGCGTAAATTGTATGAAGGCCTGCGTTTTTTTCCCAATCAGCAATCCAATTTTTATTGCATCTTAAGTATTTATTGCAGTTCCGGTTCTGATGACCTTCTCTATGATACTTAAGTACGGTTCTTTTTTGTATTTTGGTACTAGCCATTCCTGAAAGCTCGACCAATTCAAATTCAACGCTAGGAAATCCGTCGTCACTACGATGAAATCCGCCGTCATGTGTTCAGAAAGTGTCAATTTGCACACTGCGCATAAAAGCAGCATAGATTATTCACTTTTGTCTGGCTTTTCTTCGACATTCATTACTGCTGTTGGCATAAACGTGTTTAACGAAATATACTCCAATTCTTTTTTAACGAATAGAAGATTGTTTAACTTCAAAATTTTTCTTTCTTCTGCTGAAATACGCAGCTAAGTTTAATCCAGATTGCTTAATAACCTAAATCAGAAATAAAAAGTTAATTAATCAAGTAATTAACAATATGAACTAAGGTTTACGAGGTTCGTTAAGTGAGTCGTTGGCACTCGGTCGATGTCAGGCGTTTTTACGTAAATGGTGCATTACAAGGCTCGCTCAATGCGAGCGCCAGCCATCTTGAAGCTGTGAAATATGAGTTTAATTTCGTCTCTTGTGACCAAAAGTTCACGTGCGCTTTGACAAGAAAATCTTGATAGGTGTGAGAAATTGAAAAAAGTTCGCGAGAAACATTTTATTTTTCGCAGAAGCTGAGATTAGGTTTACGTGCAGATTTGTAAATTCAAATAGAATTTGATATTTAATTCGTTTGGTCCCAAAGATGTATTTTTTTAGTCGTTGAATTTATTTGTTTGCTCTGTTGAAAACACGCTCTCCTTTGTCTTTTCAATAAAGACTATATATAATCAAGATTTCGTTAAACTTCAATAGGTACTATTGAAGTTTAACGAAATCTTGATTTATTCAAAATAGACAGTGATATAGGTAAGTAAGCGTTTTCAAAGTTTTCCTCAATTTTTTCCTCAATTTAAATTGTTTCTTTCTTTCTGTAACACCTTACTGTGTGTTGTATTCTAGCTATCATATTCTAGAAAATTTTAAAATTCTTGTCATGTCTTAATTAACTAAGTGGACATTAAGGGCCTGTGCACACCACGTTTTTTAAACGCGCCGTTTGTAGCGATACAGACGCGATACGCACGCGAGTCAGACGCAGCCTGTAGACCTTTTGTAGGATAAAAGCGCACCGTCGCTCGACGCACGTTTCCAAAACGCGCGTCAACGGCGCGTTTAAAAAACGTGGTGTGTACAGGCCCTAATTCTGTCGTTTTAAGAGTGTCATCCATCAATCCCAGGAATTCTAACTACCTGTCTGAGTTCGATTTACGAGAACATAGTAAAAGTAAACATTGCTGTCTATGAAATGCTTTTAAAATCTACATTTCTTTGGAAAAGCAATTTGCTTATCGTAGACATATATTTATCAAACATTTTAATCTGTCAGGCGCAGACTAGACAAACATATTATAAATTCAATGACACAAAGAAATGGGTGAACCGTTGAAATAAAGAAAGCTTGAATTCTAAAGAAAAGCGTAAAAAAGCATTAAGCTTGTTTTTGTAGTAGTGCTGTCGTCAAGCGTGAGTGATAAAAAGATTAAAGTACGTTTTTATGTAGATACCTACCCTTACTTAAAACTTTATTTTTCTTAAACAAGACGAAATCGATCTATAGTTATTTAAATTCAACTAATATTCTTTGATAACCCGTTAGGTACGGACGCCAGCACATCAAGCTACCCGAAACTGTCAAAATTTCGCAATCAACTTTGAACCTTATGCTTTAGTGATAAAGTTGAAAATCTATTAAAGAAATCTGACAGATTGTAGTAACTTGATGTGCTGGCGTCTGTACATGGACGTGGGAATAAAAGGGCTGAGGTCAGAGAAAACCACAATCAATACGAATATCTTAGTTTATTCTTTTATAAACTAGTAAAACACATTTTAGTAAAAAAATTACGTCTTCACGACTTTTGCGTCCTTTAAAAAAGGCAACTGTCATTCTCCTTTTCAAATACCTTCCACGTCATCCCAAGCATACATACGTCTTTGACATACGTCATTTGTCTCACTTAGATACCCCTTAGCATTCAGCTCTTTCACACAATCATGGATTGACATGCATTCATCGACGTTTCATTCCTACATGGATTATACCTAATGACGCCTGAACCAGAAGTCCCCAATGCAGACGAACTGACAATGCATAAATAGATTCTGCTAATTTTGACTGAATCCTGCTTCTCCTTTAGGTACTATTGCATCTTTCATCATTTAAGAAACAATGTCGATCCCCATATTTCTCTATTCCCTAAAGTGTCGCAGCATTTCACCATCAATAACCGTTACGTTCAAGATGATCCAGATATATTTGCAGTGATAATAATATGGCAGGAGTGGTGCAGCTGTATCCACGTCACGTTGCGCTGCAAAGCGCTTTAATATTGCATCGATGCCGACAACAGCTTGGACGAACGCCACCGGAATATACTCCGCTAATGTGGAAAACGTCCACGATGTCAGATATTATTATGTTATATATATTTTTAAAAATTCTTCTAAGAAAAGTCTTAAATTAAAACAAAAAATCTGCTGCCCGAAAGCTGGCAACTCGTAAAAGTTGACATGTCAATTCGGATAATTATGTTTGAGTCGAAATAGGCATTTCGACTCCAACATACCCCAATTTACAGGTCACTTTTAGATGCCTATTTACTAAAGGTGGCTTTAAAGTTGTTCGACTATTTTATGTTTTTCTCAAAGAAATCCACAGCTTTATGTTACAACTCGACTGTTTCCTTACTTATTTCTATTGAAGGCTGTAGGCGCGTGGTTTTTCAACCACCCTGGCAAACTGGCAACTAACTCATAGGTATATACCGATCAGATGCTGGGCAAAGGCAAGGCTACTCTCCTTCCATCTCTGCCGAAAAATGTTCTAATGACTCTTGAAATTATTTCACCTCCACTACTCTCAAAACAGTGATGGAAAATATCGAAACCGGCGCTGGATCCTAGAACCAAAAATTCGAAGACATGTGACATCCACCAAATCCACACTGGGCCCGCGTGGTGGATTACAGCGTACTACCTCTCACAGAGAGGAGGCCTGTGTCCCAGCAGTGGGAACATTATAGACTGTTCATGCTTTTGGTTATATTATCTCTGGAGAGCTGCAAGTTGCTATTATAGGGGAATATTTCCATAATACAAGTTTGCTATGCTTAGTAGTTAAGTAAGTTAGTCACATATTGGCATAATAAAAGTATTTGCTTTATCTTTCGAGGCAGCCCTGGCCCAAGCTTTGGCTACAGACTTCTAGATAAGAATTTTCCAGCCATTAACTAATTATATCTTGAAGGCCCTACATATTTCATCATCATCGAAAGAAGTCCAAGCACCTCCACTTCGACCGGTTCTGTGCTTCTCGCATCCAACGGGTTCCTGCAGTCTTCACAAGGTCGTCGGATCACCTGGTGGAAGGCCTTCCAACGCTACGTCTTCCGGTACGCGGTTGCCACTCCAGAACCTTTCGGCCCCATCGGCCATCTGTTCTGCGAGCAATGTGCCCTACCCACTGCCACTTAAGTTTGGCAATTCTTCGGGCTATGTCGGTACTTTGGGCTTCTGATGATGCACATCTTTTTAATAAATGGAGGCTCTTTTTGTTCTCGGTAACTAAGCTAGGGCAACCCGTGCAAATGAGTTAGGTAAGTTTAGAACTGTATCCAACTGCTACATCTAAGTAATTAGTCACAGTTACATAGCAACTTAGGATTTTAGGGTCCCAAAATAGAAATTATTAGAGGTTCAAAAAAAGAAGCGCAATAATTTATATCAGTGTTTAATCATATTTTAAACGGTTTTTTAAGAAAGCAAAATGGGAATAATTTGAGGTTCGATTAAATACAAGTCAGAAAGTAACGGAGAATGTCATTTCCAGAGTTGCCAAGTACCAATCTTTGTTTAAAAGTCCAGCTTATTCCGTCATCCAATAAAGTACAAAATTCTATTTATATCTTACTCATGTGGGACAGATCAGAAGACATGGCAGTCACGTCGCGTTGCAGAACGGTTGCAATATGGCGGCAATGCTTAGATGACATCGACACCTGCTCTTTTGTACGCGGGGCACGGCGACGGCGATGCTGCAATGAATAGTTATAGATAGATCTGTGGAGAATTTAAAGTTCTTGAACTATGAAATACATAGTTAGTACCTGAAGGTGCATCGGCATCCGCACCGGAGCTTGTAGTGGACAATAACAGATAACACAAAGTTATAACTAGGTTGCAAAATGTTGCTCTACAAAATGTAACTTCGGTGTGGTATTGGTAGTGGTATGTGGTAGTGGTATTCATTCATTTAGGGTGGACGTTGCAGGTATTCTTCACACTAATCCTACTATCCCACTAATATTATAAGCGCAAAAGTTTGTGAGGATGGATAGATGGATGGATGTTTGTCACTCTTTCACGCAAAAACTAGGGAAAGGATTTTGATGAAAATTTACAGTACTATAGCTTATACATCAGAATAACACATAGGATACTTTTTATCCCGATATTTCCACCGAATCGACACTTATGCGGGTAAAACCGCGGGACGCTGCTAGTACTATTTAAAGGCGAAAGTTTGTGAGTGTGTTTTTAAGTTTGTTACTCTTTCACGCAAAAAGTACCGTACGGATTTATTTGAAATTCGTCACACAGATAGTTTATAATATTACATTATATTACATTAGTTTATAACTTTACATTTTATCCCGACGGGTGAAACCGCGGGTCGCAGCTAGTGTTCTATAAATCTCCAACCTTATCGTCTTGTACTCAGTCAATTCATCGTTTCTTCACGCGAGCTCACTTAAGTGCAATTATCTAAGTATTGTAAAATGCGTGATACGCATAAGAGCTAATTAGTAAATAATCTATTGACTATGTGTATGCTTGGGCACAAACATCCAGAAGAATCCGCTAGCTCGATATTCACAATTAATTTGTAATTAAAAACATATCTTTGTTGATTATGTATAATGCAGCATAAAGCAGTGGTGGCCCAGAGGTAACTACCCCAACTTACGAGAAGTAGACTTGGTCTGTGTCATCTCTGACCTAGATTAGAGTCAAGAGCAAACCCATTTCAAATAAAAATAAATGAATAAAAAAAATGTAGGTCGTGGGTTCGAACCCAGGCAGGCGCTTTAGTTTGTGTAAATAATTTCATCACCGTTGCTTGCAAAATGGTGAAAGAAAAGATCGTGAGGAAACCGGCATGTCCTGGGACCAAAAATTCGAAGATAATTACTGTAGATTACAGTCCACTTACTCTCACAAAGAGGAGACCTGTGTAATTCTTTTTTTTAATCTTTAATGATGAGCTTGGTTAACATGACTAAGTCGTTCCGTAAGGCTACCTTATAATAGATATTATATTAGGTCCCCACCTATGAAATTGGCGTTTTTTTTCTCACAAATAAA
Organism: Luperina testacea; assembly: GCA_927399505.1. NCBI lineage: Eukaryota > Metazoa > Arthropoda > Insecta > Lepidoptera > Noctuidae > Luperina > Luperina testacea. Next base: position 14,363,768 of record OV656758.1, read on the forward strand.
GAACCTCGTCACTTCTATTATTTAAAATATTCATCAATTGCTTGATATTCTATCGGATTATGAGCATCATAGACAACTACCAATAGTAAAAAAACCTTAGTACATATAGTTTTCTAAACATAAAAAATACCTTAAAAATGACTCCTTTTTTGTTAGTAGAAATGACCACTATGTATTTGTTTTAACTTAGCCAAAACTTATTTTTGTCGCTTAATCTAAGTGGCATACGTTATATTACTTAGTTTTTAAACATTAGTGCATAAAAGTTTTAAAACATTAGTGTTCATGGTTGTTAAATAAATTAAGAAAATGTTAGTATGAAAAATGCAACTTCTTTAAAACGCCAATTTCATAGGACCCAATATACCTAAACATCATTTTATAAACATATTACAGTCCTTCAACATAAATTTCTACATATCTTCTACGAATACCAACCCGCACAAGTTTATACAATAGCCTCGCTGTTTCTGACAAGGGGAGCGCTAAAATATGATCGCATCTTCCCACCTCTCTAACCTCAACACCAAAGTGTATTACTAACTCACCTCGGAGATTATTGTTTCGGGTACACTCCACCATCATGTGAAGAACGTTCTCCACTTTCAGTGGGAACATGTAGAATGATACTTTATAATACTAGATAGTCCCTAATCAACAAATGGATTGCCAACCACGCTACCGCGTATGTTATTACAACGTACCAAATACCTGAACCAAAAACACACATTCGAGTCTATTTATACTGTGTGAACACTGGATAATGCAAAATGTGTAGTTATTTAATTGGATTTCAAGCTAATCATTGACAAACTAATTAATGGATGTCAACTGCAGATGAATTTAACAACGCTGTTTACATTGTATCGACTTTATGTACCTACCATGTACCTATGTACAATTTATTCTACTGTAGTTGTTGCTAATAATGAGTATCCGTATGTGAAGTTTGTGATCAATGAAGTGAGGTTCAATTTACAATAATTTGTGTAATAATTTACACAAATTATTTTAAAATAATTTACAATAATTTACAAAAATTTTGTGTTTTATTTAACACAAGCGGGCGCCGCTTGTGTTAAATAAAACACAAAATTTTTACTCATTTTTATTTTTTTACAAATATTCACTTTCTGGTTTTTTTTTTTTGTTAGTCACGCGATTATTTTCATATTCAGCCTATACTGTTCCCACTGCTGGGACACAGGCCTCCTCTCGGTAAGAGGGAGTGGGCCGTAATCCACCACGCGGGCCCAGTGCGGGTTAGAAGAGGTCACATGTCTTCGAATTTTAGCTTCTAAAACATGCCGTATCCTCACGATGTTTTCCTTCCCCGCTTTGAGAGCAGTTAGATATTCTAACAATTAAATAATATATCCTGCAGTGATGTAAAAATAAAGAACTTAAATGTAGCTTCCTACTTGTATTTTATTACTTCTTCTACGCTAGCTACGAATGCTACGCAAGTTGCTACGACCTATAAAAATTACGCTACGCGGCCTACGCCGATGTAGCCCGATTGAGATGTACATTTTTATAAAGACCGTGATAAAGACAGCCTTCGAAATAGTTATAAATTGCGAGTCGTAGCTCAGGTAAAGCTCTACAATATGTCCAAATATTGTTAACAAAGCATTTTACTGCTATTAGATGTTATAACTGACTGCGTCATTGGTCCAGTAGTCGCAGCAAGAGCTACTGCTAAACATGATGTCCTGGGTTCCATCCCTAGGGAAGGCAAAGTGATATTAGGTTTTTTCTTTAGAAATTTCTCAGTAGCAGCCCTAGTCTTGTCTTAAACATTAAAAAATTGGGTGTATGAGAGCCACCTCTGTCTAACTCTTTGGTGATTACAGGCGCCATGTTCTATTATAATAGATGGTAGAAGGAATATCGCAGAGCTAAAACTTTTAAAAAACATACCTTTCAGAAAATATACCTTCGTCGAAATATTTTATACCATTTTCATTTCTGAAGCAGACACAAAATAAACACAAGGTTTTAGTGTTGCTTATACACCTGAAACTTAATGAGGTGGCGCTACGTTCGTGACTTGCAACAAAGTGTATGTAAGTTTTTTCTCGTTAGTGGGTGCAAGTTTTCTTGTTAATCCCAACTAAGTTGTGCTAACTTAGATTATAGCATGTCGTATCGTTTATTCACATTATATGGTAGCAGGGTGATATTAAAAACTAGTGGTAGACTTTTTATATTAGCTTTATCCTAGTAATTACTTGGTTCATAATGTAAAACAAATTAAAGTTCTTTTTGTTGCCGCAATGGCAACAATGTCGTCTGCCCATCTCGCTGTTGGACGACCGACATCTCGTCTTCCAGTCCTTAGATTCGGCTGGCACAGGTGCGTGGTGATTGGTGCAAGAAAAGAGAATTGGCGCAAGGAAAGAGATATGTAGTGAGTGAAGTCAGGGTGTGGATATTGATGAAGTAAAGATTGGTGGTCTCCAGTGTATTAGGAAATTTAAAAGTTTGCAGCCCTGCAGTGTGACAAGTAACATAAATGGCGGTTATTCACTAATGACCTTTTGTATAAAGTTAAGTAAATGCTATTTATATAGGAGGATAAAAATATAAACACTGGACAAAGTTCTAATACTAATAAACTATTTAAATTAAAATATAACAACCTAACCTAACTAAAACTATGAATAAACTACTATGGTGTCGAAAAATTCCTCCGTTGATAAAAGTTATTAAAGTTAGGTATCTACTTCCTTTAGTAATTAAACATGGGTTGGTTGGCAAACAAATTTTATATTGGAACTTTTTAGTTTTAAGGAGAATATTGAAATTAGTCTTAGTCTGCATACACACGAGGGACACGCGTCGACGACAGACGCAACTGCAATCGTCGACAATAGGGTGTCCCGTTCATGTATGGGGGAAAAAAAAAATTGAGCTACGGCTACGCAAGAGGTATCAAAAGTTGCGTTTTGACACATATATTACGATTATTATAAAATTTAATTAGATATCCGGCATCTTGAGGCCTCTACCAGTCCTTGAAGTTTTTCAAATTTGCTATTTTTAGGGGTTCCTAATATAAACTATAAATCATACAAAAATAACATTTAAATGGTTTTTATTAAATTTAAGGGTACAACAATGAGTTAAAGCAAGGTTTAAAATAGTTGAAAGACAAAATAATCAATGGCAACTTTAAAAACGGAACTGGTTTTTGTGACCAAAATTAGGCATTTCTGAGCGAGATTTTAATCTGTTCCTAATAAAACCATCCCGAGCTGTAGCGTCCGTGACGCTTTGAGAAGCCTCCGTCACTAGTTTTACACATCTTTCCACTGACTGTGTCAGTCCGCGTTTTTCTTTTTTTCATTGCACTACGTAGGTATAATCAAAGAGATTGGCATTGGATTTGGATTGGATTGATTGGTATTTTACACAAAAAAAAAAAACAGCATGTGTGCAATTCACACGTGGTAGAAGTGAAACCTTCAAAAACACTGTATAATGCTTCCTATCTCATTTTCTCCCATGTTAAATCTTATGAATTTACATGTCTCTAAAAAAACAACAAAACAATATGTAAAAACTGTCGCTTTTTTGTGTCTTAAACTTACAAATCACAACGATGCTAAAGAACATCCTGATGATTCTGATCCAGATTCTGATCCAGATCCAGATTCAGATCCAGATTCAGATTCAGGTTCAGATTCTGATTCAGATTCAGATTCAGATCCTGATTCAGATCCTGATTCAGATCCAGATTCTGATCCAGTTTCTGATCCTGATTCCGATCCTGATTCAGAACCTGATTCAGATCCTAATTCAGATCCTGATTCAGATCTTGATTCAGATCCTGATTCTGATCCTGATACTGATCCTGATTCAGATCCTGATTCTGATCCTGATTCTGATCCAGATTCAGATCCTGATTCAGATCCTGATTCAGATCCTGATTCAGATCCTGATTCAGATCCAGATTCAGATCCAGATTCAGATCCAGATTCAGATCCAGATTCAGATCCCGATTCAGATCCAGATTCAGATCCAGATTCAGATCCAGATTGAGATCCAGATTCAGATCCAGATTGAGATCCAGATTGAGATCCAGATTCTGATCCAGATTCTGATCCTGATTCTGATCCTGATCCTGATTCTGATCCTGATTCCGATCCTGATTCAGATCCTGATTCGGAATCCTGATTCTGGTCCTGATTCAGATTCTGATTCTGAACCTGATTCTGATTCAGATTCAGATCCAGATCCACATTCAGATCCTGATTCTGATCCAGATTCTGATCCTGTTTCTGATCCTGATTCAGATCCTGATTCAGATCCTGATTCCGATCCTGATTCTGATCCTGATTCAGATCCTGATTCAGATCCTGATTCAGATCCTGATTCAGATCCTGATTCAGATCCAGATTCTGATCCTGATTCAGATCCTGATTCAGATCCTGATACAGATCTTGATTCAGATCCAGATTCAGATCCAGATTCAGATCCAGATTCAGATCCAGATTGAGATCCAGATTCAGATCCAGATTGAGATCCAGATTCAGATCCAGATTGAGATCCAGATTCTGATCCAGATTCTGATCCTGATTCTGATCCTGATCCTGATTCTGATTCTGATCCTGATTCCGATCCTGATTCAGATCCTGATTCGGATTCTGATCCTGATCCTGATTAAGATTCTGATTCTGAACCTGATTCTGATTCAGATTCAGATCCAGATCCACATTCAGATCCTGATTCCGATCCTGATTCTGATCCTGATTCAGATCCTGATTCAGATCCTGATTCAGATCTTTATTCAGATCCTGATTCAGATCCTGATTCAGATTCAGATCCAGATTCAGATCCTGATTCAGATCTTGATTCAGATCCAGATTCAGATCCAGATTCTGATCCTGTTTCTGATCCTGATTCAGATCTTGATTCAGATCCAAATTCAGATCCTGATTCAGATCCTGATTCAGATCCTGATTCTGATCCTGATTCTGATTCTGATCCTGATTCAGATCCTGATTCAGATCCTGATTCAGATCCTTGAATCCAAAAAAACTAAAAAAAATGCCGGTAGAACCCTCAAGATATTTTTTTATGTTTTTTTATTATTTTTACGGTAATCTAATAGTAGTTTATAAAACTGTCGCATAATGAGGGGTATTAAACACGAGTGTGTGTTTACAAACCGAGCGGAGCGAGGTTTGTAATAGTATCACACGAGTGTTTAATACCTTATTATGTGCAGTTTTATACAACTTTTTATCTACTTTCATACATTGAGATTGAATATACTAAATAAAAGATCAAAGTTCAAAAAGTAAGACATACTTTACTGCTTATGATAATTATTGAAGTTTTGTATAAGTCATTTTCGTCGCCGCATCTAAAATATCGGGCGGAGTCAAATTTCCTTCACATTCACTGGTATCAGACATTTTTAAGCAATAATAGAATAAAACATTTATTCAGAAAAAACGTAAAAATGGCGCCAAAAACCCAGCTCTTCACCGCACTTTAGCGCAACCACAGATAAGTAAAATTTACACAACAAAACTTCACGCTCCCGTATATATGTAAAGCCCTATCCACACGCTGGCTGTTTGTTACAAACACCGCAAACAGCACACAAAGTGACACACACATCCTTTGATCTGGCAAGAAAAACCGACACCGATGCCGAACACTGCCCAACACAAACACAAACAGGCAAACAACGACAAACACCCATCCACATGTCCGTGTTTGCTGTTGGCTGTTTGCCATTGTTTGTCAAGCATGTGGATGGGGCTTAACGAGTTCGATTAAAAAAAGTTATGCATTCTCCTTCGTGATTTAACTTCTTGGTTAACCTGTATCGTAATGGAAAAAAAATTATTTTATAACATTATTTTGTTCGAGAAATAGTGTTATAATGAAATTTTTTTTTTCTATTTCGGTATTGTGTTTATAAAGTATGTTAATATAAACTCGTTTAAAATTTTATAATTAGAATTTTACGACATGAAAGTAGATAAAACTAATAATGCAACTTTTGAGGGGGCTTGAGTAGCGAAAAGCGAAAAAAAAATTTTCGGGACACCCTAGTCGACAATGGTGCCGATTCCCTTGTTCACAAAAGTTCATTGCCTCTTTTTCCTTTTATTTCATCTTAATGAAATAAAAGGAAAAAGAGGCAATGAACTTTCACTTTCACTTTCTTTAACTTTCATTTTCTGTCCTTTTCTTAAAAAGGACAGAAAATACATTTTAGTTTAGTCCTGTCAAATTAATAAGCGCCTAACGTAAATTGACGTAATTTTAACAGGCAAGTTTTTAACCACGTCTAAACTTGTATGGAGTAGTGCCAGGCGCTGATTAATTTGACAGGACTAAACTGAAATTTATCTTCTGTCCTTTCTTAATGAAATAGAAAGAAAAAGATGCACTGAACTTAAATTTAGTTTAGTTTGTGAACAAGGGAATCGGCGCCAATATGTCGTTCGTGTATATCAACACCATACTGAAATATACGAGCCGCACGTTGTCGACGACAGCCGTCAATGTCAAATAAACTAGCGGTATGTTGTAGCTGTCGACACTCGTCGACGGTTGCAGTTGCGTCTGTCGATAACTCGTGTCGCTCGTGTGGTATACATAATTAGGGATCTGGAGTAGGTACCTAATTTTAACACCTAAATAGACGAACTAAAAGTACCTACCATTCGTATTATAATCAATATTAAATCACCAGAACAACGTTATTACTGCTGAAGTTGTAATTACATTAAGCGCTTGTGGTTGGAGAACACGTGAGTTCCATTACTGTAATTGCAGTGACAAGTATCTAAACAGCACATCTGTTTAGTAAATATTGCAATTGTTGAGGTATAAATGTTACTCAAATATACAGCAGGTTTGCCTTACCATTAGGTAGGTATTGGTGTTTCAAAGTGTATTCTGGATAAAATTTTAACTAGTGCGCAAATTGTAGTAACCATGAATGAAGTACATATTATAATGGTTCTGAACCTCTTGCGTAAGAATTTTAGTCAGTGGGTCGTTTTAGGTGCGGATTTTCGTCGGTTAAAAAAAAATTTGCTTTGCCAATTTGCCATACATTTTGACCGCGTAAGTATTTCACTTATCTAAAACAGCTGATTTTTTAAGTGTTTTTCTTTAGCGGCGTTGTACAATTTTTGTAATGAGTAAAAAATTTTAAACTCGGGTCTGGACACGTGACTTCGTAAGACGGATGGCCGTAGCCAGTACCGCGCGTGTTTTGTTTATATGACGATTCACAAAATACACACGTAATTGTTCAAGATTTGTTTTTTTTTTTTTGATAACTTTTTTTTTTTTTTTTTTGAATTTTATGACCTGGTAACTGGACCTTTAGGTCAAATCTTATTTTATTAAAGAGCACTGCACTATCACTTCATTTTTAAATTGATTTAATAGTATTTTTAATGTATTTATATATCGGTTTGTATGTATTTTTGTCTTTTAATATCTCTTCAAGTGGCGGCGGGCGGGATAAAGAATCGCACTTAATGTTCACATCACTAAGTTCACTAGCCAACACTAATCTGTCAAGCAAGAAGTTTTGACAGCCAAAAATAAGATGTTCCATGGTTCCTTCTTGGGATTCACAATGTGGGCATGTATTGCTTGTAATAATGCCAAGTCTAGCAAGGTGTGACGGAGCAGTATTATGGCCAAAGCGCAATCTATTTATCGTAGTGATAAAGTCTCGGCTGGCTTCCTTCAATCTATTGTACCAGGGTCTAACAGGTAAACTTTCTTGAATACTTCCATACCACTTTCCTTTGATGACTTGGTCTTTCTTCCACATTTCTAACCATAACTTACATATATTTTCACTAATGCATTGCAAGAAGTCAGTCATAGGAATGCCCATTGCATTTGTAACATCAATAGCATTATTACCTTCATATGCGGTTTTATCAACTACTTCATTGCCAGAGATACCTCGGTGAGAAGGTACCCACAGGAATACAATTTTTATGTGCTTATGATAATATTGATAAATTATTTCTTTGATGTAATACAGAATATAATTTGACTTAAACGAAACTGTAAGGTTAGTTAGGGCTTTTATCAAACTGAGTGAATCAGAAACAATCAAAAAGTATTTACAATTGTTAATTTGGCGAATATGTATTAATGCCTGATAAACCGCATATGCCTCAGCAGTGAATATAGTACATGTATTGTATAGAACAAAGCTTTGAGAGAATTTAGTATGTGGATCATATATAGCAGCACGAACATAATCACTCCCCTTACTACCATCAGTGTAAATAACATGATAATTCTTATTATCTGCCAAAAACTGTATCATATCTGAATTATTATTAATGGGATTTTGTAATTCTTTAACGGGATGTGAAATACACTGATAAGAGAAGGAGTAACATGGCCATGGGCATTGTTTTCTAATACCAGTAAAACTGTTTTCTGTTTCCAGCAATATTTTGGACAATGTTGGGGATTTACCATTCAAGAGATCCTCTCCTGTTGTTAGAGGCCCAAAAGTTCTACTTACAGAAGGTACAATTTTGTTTATTATTTTCCTGTTATTTGCAGCAATTAATTTAAGACAGAATCTCTCTGCAAGTAGAATGCGTCTCAAAATTAATGGCATAGTTTTAGTCTCCACTTCCATGGCCCTTATGGGAGTAGAGCACATTGCACCAGAAATTGTTCTCAAAGCCCTGTTCTGCAATAGATCTAGTTTATTTACATGAGTACTATTTATATACACTAGTGAACTATAATCAAAATGACTTCTAACTATACTTTTATACAAAATTGATAATATTTTCGGGTCTGCTCCCCATGAGACACCTGCAAGACATTTAATTACATTGAAACCTTTTAGAGCATTCTTTGATATGTATTTAATATGTTCCTCAAAGGTTAATTTCCTATCTATTACTATGCCTAAAAATTTATTTGAATTTACTGGATTTATAGTTTCTCTGTTATAAACTACTTTTGAATTTGTGTTCTCATTTCCAAATATCATAACACTGCTTTTGGAGGGATTAATTTTTAAATGTAGCACATCATTGTAATAGTGAAATAGTTGGGACAAGGCTCTGTTAATATTGTCAATTGCAATTTCTAAATTATAATTACTACTGTACATAACAATATCATCAGCAAACTGCAGAATATCTACATTACTATTAACAAATTTACAGATTTCACTTGTGTAAATATTGTATAACAAAGGAGATAGTGTAGCACCCTGCATTGTACCCCTAGATGCACATTTTGGACCATGCAATGTATTATTATGTCTTACATAGAGTGTTCTATCATTCAAAAAATTATATATCCATTTACATAGTTGGCCAGGCACACCTAACCTAGACATAACTTGTACAAGTATAGCTGGATCCAGACTGTCAAAAGCACCTTGAACATCTAGGAATACACAAACAGTGTGTGACTTTCTATCCTTTGCATGTTTCAGGTCTGAAATTAAGGAAGTGAAGCTGTCAGCACAACTTCGCCCTCGACGAAATCCATATTGTACGTGTGGAATGAAGCCGTTAGATTCCATATACCAATCCAAACGATTTTTAATCATGTTTTCAAATAATTTACCTAGACATGAAGACAGTGATATTGGTCTGTAAGAGCTGGCAAGCTCTGAAGGTTTATCTGGTTTGAGTATCGGAATGACACATTGTGTTTTCCATGATTGTGGAATACATTTACAATGCCAAAGTAAATTAAGAATATTAAGAAACATTTTTTGTGCTGATTCATCTAAATTTTTAATAGTACAATAGGGGAGATCATCTAAACCAGGTGTAGTGTCTTTCCGAGATAACAAACTCATTTTAAATTCAGACCATGTAAAAGGATCTAGCAAAAATTTTGAATTTAGATTATCATTATTTAATTCGAAAATATTGCCTAAACTATTAACATTATTTAGATTGCTGTTGTCAGATAATTTATCTAGAAATTGGGAAATGAACTCATCTTTATGTGATTTATTGCCAGCTCTTATACCTTTAAACATTTTTAGCATATTCCAAATCTTACTTATAGGAGTAGTTCTATTAAATGTGTTACATAAGTTACCCCAACCTATTTTTTTTTGTTCTGATATGGTTCTTTTTTTAAGTGCATCTTTTCTTTTATAATCTAAATAGTTCTCCATACTAGGTTCACTTCTATATAGTTTCAATGCATTGTAAGAGGCAATTACACTTTTTTCACAAATGTCATTCCACCATGGAGCTGGAGGTCTGCTTTTAAAATTATTTGGTTTATTAAGTTTAGGAATTGTCATATCTTTTAAAGTACCCAATCGAGAACAAAAATCATTATAGGTTAAAATAGGATCATACAGTTTTAAGACTAAATCATTGAATATTGTTTTAGAAATAGTTTTATACTTTTCCCAATCTGCTTTTTTATATATAAACCTATCAACAGGGGGATTAATATGATATTTATCTATATGTAGTGAAATCTCTGTTATTGTTGGGTAGTGATAGCTGCCCATGGCATCGTCATGTACAGACCACTCGCATATTGATGCGAGGTTAGCACTAGTAAAGCTAACATCAATTGCAGATGGATTCCGTCTCGGGTTGTTAACAGTTGTAAAATTACCATCATTTAAAATACATAAATCCAAGTCATCAATGATATTAAATAAATCATGACCTCTACCCTTAGTGGATAGACAACCAAATGCAATGTGGTGTGCATTAAAGTCACCACTGACAAATATGGGCTTTGGAAGATCATTAATAATATTACGTAATCTATTGATCCGTATATGTCCACTAGAAGGAGGGCAGTATACACAAAGAATAGTCAAGCTACCATGTACAGTAGATAAAGACAGAGCAACAGTTTGAATGTCTTCATAAAATCTAGTGTTTAAAACTTTGTACTTTAAGTATGGTTTAATCAGTATTGCTACACCATTATGAGTATTTTTGGAATTTTTATTATAAATATTATATCCGGGTATTCTAAAATTATTATCTTTAAACCATGTTTCGTTAAGTAAGCAAATGTCAATATTTTGTTTTTGTAAGAATTGAATCAATAAGGGTTTTTTACTATTAGCACTTTGAATGTTATACTGAGCAATACGTAGCTTAGATATTGTGTGACTTGGATCCATTACTTGAGATTTTTAAGTAGTGTTTCTTTTATACTATTTACGGTGGTAGGCGTATTATCTCCCTTATTACCCAGTTCCACCAACGTCTGTACCAGGGCCATAAGTACATCGTTGTTGGCAACTATTTGGGCTTTAATGTCTACTTTAGGAGGGATATCTTTAGATTTATTTACACTATGTACAGTATTATTTACAGATATAGACTTATTTACAGATGTATGTACAGACTTATTTACAGAGTTAGTTGGTTTCATTTTTGGAGGTAGCAGAGGTGGAAATTCAGTGTTATCACTCATGTGTTGTTTCGTCAATGTAGCACTTGCATAAGTAATCTTATTTTTCTTTTCTAAAATTTTATTTAACTTAATTGGACATAATCTAGAAATTGCAAGATGAGGCCCGCTGCAATTGCAACAGCAGATCTCTGTTGGTCTATCACATTCTTTATATAAATGCTCACCTCCACAAATGGAACATCTTTGTTTGCCATTGCATATCCTAGCAGAGTGGTTGAATTTAAAGCAACGGAAACATTGCTGTAATGGGGGCACATATTCAAAAACTCGATATGAAAATAGATCATATTGTACATTGTCCGGAAGAATATTCGATAGAAAAGTAATGCTAACTGTTTGTAGTGGTACTCGCTCCTGTCCTACCTTCTTTGTGAACCTTCTTACAGCTATTATTTCATAAATTGATGATAGTTTGGTGTATAGTTCTTTGTTTGAAATGTTTGCTGGTACAAATCTAATTATACCTGTTTTTTCTATTTGCGCAGCCGGAATAAATGCTTTCAAGCCATGTTTGTTAAGAAAAGCGCTGTTGTTAATAAAGTTATTGGCCGTATTATACTGTTTAAATATTACTGCTATTTTATTTGCGTTTATTCGTTGTATAGCCGTCACCCCTTTTATTTCGCTGGAGAATATATGATTGAGATAGATAGGGCTCTTATTGCCTATTCTATCCTTATTGTTGGAAGCTTCAATAAACACTTTAAAGTCTACATAAGTGGCATTTTCTGAATAAAGTCTTTTATAGTCAGGTTTAATGTACGGTGAATAGTCAGAATGCTCACCGCCGCCGCCATTACCACAGTCCATCCCATTCCCTCCGTCTCCGACCTCGGACCGAGGACGTTTATGTGAAGAGGGCGGGTTATCCCCGCCCCCCTCATTTCCCACCATTTTTTCAAGTTTGTACACCTATTACTATTGTTTTTAATTCACTATTAAGCAAGAAACTAGTAAATATTTAATAAAAAAGAAAATTGAGAAAAAAATCCGAGCGCTCTTTTTTAAAATTCCCGCCAGAATCCTTTTTTGATAACCGACGAAACACTCTAGGGGATCTAGAATCATGTGCTGAATTCATTGTTACAGTTTACCGGCGTAAACTGTAACAAAAATTATTAACCCGGCGGTTAATAATTTTTCCTGTAGGTAATATGTTTTAACCAAAAATGCAAACTTGTTTTTGTTCCCTCGGATTCCAAGAAAGTATAGATACAAAACAGTACCTATCTACCTAAAGCAGTTTACACAATCTTTGAAATGTCTTCTACTCAAATAACGTGGGAATAAAGTACAGTCACGACTCACGAGCATGAACATATTATTATGGACTGCTCAGCAATAATATCTGACTTCATGATTCATCCATTAATATCTGTCGTCAAGATGACAGCAAATCTAACACCAAAACTATCTTACGAGACAAGCGACGCTTCAAAAATATGTATGTGTTACATACCTGTCTACTCAGTTAAATTCAGTAGAATGTGATACCTCGTTGTGATCAAAAATATCTGACGACGTACAAAATAATACCATAATATCCGCATATTTTGAGACCATACAACACAATTAAGAACAGCAGCCCCAAAATGAATACAACTCGATTAACATTAACTCTTTGCTGCATAATATTAAACGGTACCCCGCCGCCGGTACCAATTCTAAATAGAGGGAGGGCTAGAAATTTCCATCCCTGAACGATGCAGCTAAATATTTCGTCGTAGCGAAAACCACTAACTACGCGGAAATTCTCGCTCCTTTACTATAAAACCCCATTTATACTACAACCACCAACGGAAGTTACTTTTAGTTCATACAATTTTCTAACCATATTCAAGCCCAAATGACGTGTAATTATGGAGATTTTTTTGTAACGAATAATAATTGAAACAGAATCACGTACTTATGCACGAAATGTAAATTAAGATTTCTGTTGAGACGTCGTCACGTTTTCGTCAATTATTCAAAAAGGATTTTTTTGTACAGGAGCGTTTCTTATTACTTACGTATTTCAGGAAATAGGTAGGTAGGTAGATGCTGTAGGTATGTAAAATACTTTGTGAAGGTATTTTTTTCATTTGAACTGCCAATGTAATGATCCGAGCGCAGCACAGCGATTTTAACAGTTCATTATATGGGTAATTCCTCTTCTCGAGCTTGCTACGATACAAGTCTTTGTATGGAAGGCATGTAATTACTTTAATTACTTTCCGACTATTATGTGAACTCTACGTGATAGCAATTACTCGTTTCATTCGGTGTGCAAGAATTGTGATAGGTGCTTAGTAATTAAGATATTGACATTTAGTAATGCTTTGTTATCGCAACACAATAAGTTGCGTGCCCTTGTTCGTTAATTTCACTGAAGTTACCTATAAGAAAATAATAATTAATTAATCTATGAATGGAAGAAAATGATCCCCGGGAGCATAAAATATTAAGGATAAGTCTACTTCACTTTTGTCCTTTTGTTATCAAAACAAATATATCGGTTACTAACAGCGCCTCGCGGTTTCACCCGCATAAGTGTCGATCCCGTGGGAATATCGGGATAAAAACTATCCTATTTCCTTTCCCGGGACTCAAATTATCTCATACCAAATTTCATCTAAATCTGTTCAGCGATTTAAGCATAAAGAGGTAACAGACAAACACACTTGCGCATTTATAATATGACTAGCAGCGCCCCGCGGTTTCACCTGCACAAATGTCGATCCCGTGGGAATATCGGGATAAAAACTATCCTATGTCCTTTCCCGGGACTCAAATTATCTCTATACCAAATTTCATCTAAATCGGTTCAGCGATTTAAGCGTGAAGAGGTAACAGACAAACACACTTGCGCATTTATAATATGACTAGCAGCGCCCCGCGGTTTCACCTGCACAAATGTCGATCCCGTGGGAATATCGGGATAAAATCTATCCTATGTCCTTTCCCGGGACTCAAACTATCTCATACCAAATTTCATCTAAATCGGTTCAGCGATTTAAGCGTGAGAGGTAACAGACAGGCAGACAGATAGACACACTTTCGCATTTATAATATTAGTATGGATTATAACGTTTCCTAGAACTCAACAGGTCTGTTTATCTGTTTTTTAAGTTTCAATAGGTATTAAGAGTATTCTCAGTAGGCAATCTTACAAACGATTGCTACAAAATTAAAATCTCATCTTTGAAATGTTATCTCAAAGTCATTGTTATCAAGTATATCTGCAAGTTTATGCTATCCCCGCGGAGAGGGTCTTGTCCGTTTAACCCTCATGAATAATTCAAGATGGTGCACACCAAGATCTCAACTCGATATTCTTCGTGGAACATGACCGTTCTCGTAAAAATCACAAACGTATCAAATAATATTGCGCCCATTAAGTTAATACAAAGCAAACACGAGTTTTATTGGTCAAATAAACTAAATTAGAAATGAACTTTTAGTTAATCGTCTTCTTGTGTAAAACTAAAAGTAAGAATAACAGAAAAACAAAGCAAAAGGATACCTATGATAAGATTGTCGGTTTTGGTCCTCCCTCTCAGTATTTCGAGCTGTCATTGAAACTCGGGTACCTACTTATATATCTACAGCCCCTACAGATATTTTCTGGGGCCCTCTGAAGTTCGACTGTACCTACACACCTAGTATCTTAGAATAAGTATGTAGATAGTTACTAATGTACAGACGCCAGCACATCAACCTACCACAATCTGTCAGATTTTCCCAATCAACTTTGAACCTTATGCTTTAGCAATAAAATTGAAAATCTATTAAAGAAATTTGACAGATTGTGGTAGGTTGATGTGCTGGCGTCCGTACCTAACTTACCTTACCACAATGTGTTAATGTTATTTTAACAACTAGGTACTCTAATGTACGTACTTATTTGATAGTTGTTTCAGAGTCTAAAAAAACGTAGGCTGATATTTCGTCACTTTATTTAACTAAAAAATATTTTCATGAGAAGGTAACAATATCATCGTATACTAAAATTTAAAACCACTACCTTGTAAGCTTCGATCTGTCACCTGTAGTTACGTCTACGACAACAGCGTCTTTTGGCTCGACAACTGCTGGCAGTTGCTTGCCTACTCCTGGCTCATAGCACTCCTGGCAACACGCGACAGAGTCTCTTGGCTAGCCAACTGTTCTTGGCTAGCTAACTGCTCCTGGCTCATAGCACTCCTTTCAACACGCGACAGAGTCTCTTGGCTGGCCAACTGTTCTTGGCTAGTTAACTGCTCCTGGCTCATAGCACTCCTGGCAACACGCGACAAAGTCTCTTGGCTAGCTAAATGTTCTTGGCTAGCTAACTGCTCCTGGCTTATAGCACTCCTGGCAACACGCGACAGAGTCTCTTGGCTAGCCAAATGTTCTTGGCTAGCTAACTGCTCCTGGCGCATAGCACTCCTGGCAACACGCGACAGAGTCTCTTGGCTGGCCAACTGTTCTTGGCTAGCTAACTGCTCCTGGCTCATAGCACTCCTCTCAACACGCAACAGAGTCTCTTGGCTGGCCAACTGTTCTTGGCTAGATAACTGCTCCTGGCTCATAGCACTCCTGGCAACACGCGACAAAGTCTCTTGGCTAGCTAAATGTTCTTGGCTAGCTAACTGCTCCTGGCTCATAGCACTCCTGGCAACACGTGACAGAGTCTCTTGGCTGGCCAACTGTTCTTGGCTAGCTAACTGCTCCTGGCTCATAGCACTCCTTTCAACACGCGACAGAGTCTCTTGGCTGGCCAACTGTTCTTGGCTAGCTAACTGCTCCTGGCTCATAGCACTCCTAGCAATACGCGACAGAGTCTCTTGGCTAGCCAAATGTTCTTGGCTAGCTAGCTGCTCCTGGCTCATAGCACTCCTGGCAACACGCGACAAAGTCTCTTGGCTAGCTAAATGTTCTTGGCTAGCTAACTGCTCCTGGCTTATAGCACTCCTGGCAACACGCGACAGAGTCTCTTGGCTGGCCAACTGTTCTTGGCTAGCTAACTGCTCCTGGCTCATAGCACTCCTCTCAACACGCAACAGAGTCTCTTGGCTGGCCAACTGTTCTTGGCTAGATAACTGCTCCTGGCTCATAGCACTCCTGGCAACACGCGACAAAGTCTCTTGGCTAGCTAAATGTTCTTGGCTAGCTAACTGCTCCTGGCTCATAGCACTCCTGGCAACACGTGACAGAGTCTCTTGGCTGGCCAACTGTTCTTGGCTAGCTAACTGCTCCTGGCTCATAGCACTCCTCTCAACACGCAACAGAGTCTCTTGGCTGGCCAACTGTTCTTGGCTAGATAACTGCTCCTGGCTCATAGCACTCCTGGCAACACGCGACAAAGTCTCTTGGCTAGCTAAATGTTCTTGGCTAGCTAACTGCTCCTGGCTCATAGCACTCCTGGCAACACGTGACAGAGTCTCTTGGCTGGCCAACTGTTCTTGGCTAGCTAACTGCTCCTGGCTCATAGCACTCCTTTCAACACGCGACAGAGTCTCTTGGCTGGCCAACTGTTCTTGGCTAGCTAACTGCTCCTGGCTCATAGCACTCCTGGCAACACGCGACAGAGTCTCTTGGCTAGCCAAATGTTCTTGGCTAGCTAACTGCTCCTGGCTCATAGCACTCCTAGCAATACGCGACAGAGTCTCTTGGCTAGCCAAATGTTCTTGGCTAGCTAGCTGCTCCTGGCTCATAGCACTCCTGGCAACACGCGACAAAGTCTCTTGGCTAGCTAAATGTTCTTGGCTAGCTAACTGCTCCTGGCTTATAGCACTCCTGGCAACACGCGACAGAGTCTCTTGGCTAGCCAAATGTTCTTGGCTAGCTAACTGCTCCTGGCTCATAGCACTCCTGGCAACACGCGACAGAGTCTCTTGGCTGGCCAACTGTTCTTGGCTAGCTAACTGCTCCTGGCTCATAGCACTCCTCTCAACACGCAACAGAGTCTCTTGGCTGGCCAACTGTTCTTGGCTAGATAACTGCTCCTGGCTCATAGCACTCCTGGCAACACGCGAAAGAGTCTCTTGGCTGGCCAACTGTTCTTGGCTAGCTAACTGCTCCTGGCTCATAGCACTCCTTTCAACACGCGACAGAGTCTCTTGGCTAGCCAACTGTTCTTGGCTAGCTAACTGCTCCTGGCTTATAGCACTCCTGGCAACACGCGACAGAGTCTCTTGGCTAGCCAAATGTTCTTGGCTAGCTAACTGCTCCTGGCTCATAGCACTCCTGGCAACGCGTAACAGAGTCTCTTGGCTGGCCAACTGTTCTTGGCTAGCTAACTGCTCCTGGCTTATAGCACTCCTGGCAACACGCGACAGAGTCTCTTGGCTAGCCAAATGTTCTTGGCTAGCTAACTGCTCCTGGCTCATAGCACTCCTGGCAACGCGTGACAGAGTCTCTTGGCTGGCCAACTGTTCTTGGCTAGCTAACTGCTCCTGGCTCATAGCACTCCTGGCAACACGCGACAGAGTCTCTTGGCTGGCCAACTGTTCTTGGCTAGCTAACTGCTCCTGGCTCATAGCACTCCTGGCAACACGCGACAGAGTCTCTTGGCTGGCCAACTGTTCTTGGCTAGCTAACTGCTCCTGGCTCATAGCACTCCTTTCAACACGCGATAGAGTCTCTTGGCTAGCCAACTGTTCTTGGCTAGCTAACTGCTCCTGGCTCATAGCACTCCTGGCAACGCGTGACAGAGTCTCTTGGCTGGCCAACTGTTCTTGGCTAGCTAACTGCTCCTGGCTCATAGCACTCCTGGCAACGCGCGACAGAGTTTCTTGGCTAGCTAACTGTTCTTGGCTCGCAGTTATAAAGCTGACATCTCGGGTATTACGACGGTTATATCCGGGATGGGTTGGACCTGTGTCCCTGCTGCCGCCCTGACGACTTCCACCTCCTCTTGAGGCTCTGGGAGTACTTAAACTGCGTGCAGTTCTACTCGGAGAATATTCGAACGTTGGATGACATGTTGTCTCAGCAATAATCAACGCGGACACAACCGCTAATATAATTGTTAGTTTAATCATAACGAGTAATGTTTCGCGCACCTTGTATTGAAATGATCGCTCGATTTTACGGCATGCAGTATTTATACCGGTGCATATAATTAATTGAGATACGAGATTAAACTAGTTCTTTGGAGAAAGGGAAAGAACCTGGCGGACTATCTTTTGACCCGACGTCCCGACCCCTTAACTCGTGTAGCATTAAATTGATAACGACTATCGACACAGTGAAGTCATAATTTCGAATAATTTTGTCTCGGCGTTATTTAGTTTTTTGGAGCATCTCTTATTACAACATTTCTATTATTTTAATGAAAATATTAATTCCATGTTGTATTTAAATGTGAGTAGATGACGTAATGCTATTGTATGATCCCAACGGTTAGGATATTGATTCATGCAATAAGATTTCAATAGAACAATAGAAAACATATCATATTAGGAATTCGTTAAAAATAAGTGGAAACACAAACAAAGTATAGTTTGTAATGATGCGATAACCTATGACAATTATACGTCAATGTGTGCGGTATCTATAAATATTTTTCTGTATGACCTTAGCTTCCTTGAGGTGTGCATGCGATATTCATTATTCTTTTAAGCACAAATAATGCGGTCTGCATGAGCTTATATGCTGACAGAACAATCATGATGTACGAGTACATCGATGCTGTCTAATGCCTACTAATGGCAACGGAAGTAAGGACCTCTCCCCAGGAGAATGAAATCTGCTCGTATGTGGCAATAAAGCACTATTCGTGGTTTACTACCATAAAAGGTAGTACCCAGTAATGGTTCAACTTATATCAATGTGTAGCCCATTGTTAACAAATTGGTATAGTAGGTACTCCTTGTAGAGGTGGATGGGTAGACGTGTTTATATCAATGTAACTAGAGTACTGTAGTACTGTAGACCTAAAGATGTACTATTAATTGTATCGAATAACGCATACATATAAAATGCTTCATTGTATAGTTCGATATTGAGATAGACTCATGATAGCACAAGCTTTAAACCTTAGTGGTTTTTGTTTGCTATTTAATATGAATAAACCCGTATTCTTTTGTTTAAATGACAAATAAATAATCGTTGATAACAAATTGGTACAACTGGCACTCGTGCTTTAAGTGGGTAGACGTCAATAATGCAACGGCTGAGTATGTAAATTAATCGCAACGGGTCACTTACAACCCTGCCTGTTGCACTGCCGCTGTTTCGTAGGGTGCCCTTGCTCTGTGGCTGCATTTTTTTTTTAATTGAAATGATTTGTCTACTCTTTTTTTTTTCACTAGGCACTGAAACTGCGAAAACCCAAACTCAGAGACGAAATTATTATATGAAAGTGTGATGAGGATGACTCTTTCATATAATAATTTCGAAACAACAAATTATTTTTTTGACCGTAGACAGATGTGTAAACTGTCAAAAAAATTACTCCGTATACGTTAGACCGAAACTCAAAATCCCGAATAACTTCACACACGGAATAGTGTGATTCGGGATAGCGTTCATTCGGGATAGAGTAATTCGGGATAGCGTTCATTTGGGATAAAGTGATTCGGGATTTCGAGTTTCGGTATAACGTATCGTAACGTATAGGTATAACGTACTTACCTTAGATTGTCGTTGCCTTTGCTATTGCGTAGAAATTACAAACGATAATTTATTTTCCTGTTTATAAATTCAGAGCAAAGGTCAAAGACATGACTTCTATAATCCGCAGTTGGTTAAAGCAATTTATTATTTAAAAATAATTAATAGATTAACGTCTCAGGTGATCATATTTAATTAGAGATAAGTAGATAGGTTAGTAGTTAAGAACTAAATTAAGTTCCAAGAATCTAAGTCGTCGGTAGGAGAATAAAGGAAGATGCATTTTCTACAATGTTTGGTACCTAATCAAAATGAATCTTAACTTTTTATAATAAAAATAATTTTTGTAATCGGATCAGTCGGTAGGTACCTACGAACTGATCCGATTTTGTAAAATATAATTTAAAAAGAGTGTCCATGGAGTTTCTTGCCCGTTCTTCTCCATAGGTACCTACGCTTTGGAATGGGCACCTAGCTTCATATTTTCTGACTGACCGACTTCTTGAAAATTCTAAAGTGCCTGTAATTGGTTTAATTGAAATAAATGCTTTGAGTTTGAGTTTGAAAAGTTATTTCACCGATAGAAAGCAGAGTACCATAGGAAATGTTTTATGTTTAAACAAGAAACTTCACGCAGGTGAAGTCGCGGGTTGAGCTAGTAATTTTATAGTGATTTTACTATAACTCAAGTCAAGGAATCGGATATTTATAAATACAAACCGACTGCGACTGCTAAGAAACGTTGAGCTTAAAATACAAAGCGTGGGAATCCGACTCTTGGACTCGATGCTACTTGAATTGGTGTGACTGAAGATGACTCTCAAGGACAGTCCGTCCTTCGTAACCTCTCCACGAACGAACCGTATCGAGACTTTCGTTTGTCGCGGTTTACTACGTGTAAGTATCAGTTTTATTTACCCATCGGAATATTTTTCTGACATAATTGACTTACCTACCTATGTATGTAGCTGAAATATCCAGAAATTCTTTCTTGTCCATACTAATATTATTAATTCGAAAGTAACTCTGTCTGTCTGTAGGTATGTTACCTTTTCACGCCTAAACCGCTGAACGGATTTCGATAAAATTTGGGAGAGAGTAGATTGCATCCTAGGGATGGACATATGATAGTTTTTATCGACATCTTGCGGGCTAAGCCGCGGGCGGAAGCTAGTCTTCCATAAAATGTAACGAAATTATGGAAAATGTCACATCTTTACAAAGGTGACTGTTACGGAAGAAAACGTGCTAGCAGTGAAAAATTTAATAGGGGAGTTACGTATCAAGAGATTTCAGCACATACTGCAGGTTGGATCGGGAAGCCTTCACGAAATTCTACACGTGCATATTCGCGTGAGCAGGATAGTTTCACGCTGGGTGCCGCACAACCTCACCGATGCTCAGAAGCAGGCCCAGGTGGAATGGTGCCTTGATATGGATCAACAAAGGAGATGTTCCATTTTTGGCTAGCACTTGTACAATATATAAAAAAACGGGGAAAAATACCCTGAATTTAGGAAAAATATTAATCTGTGAATTTGAGAATAACCCTTTGTGTACAAACAAATTACAGTTTTTCAATTATTGCCATTTGATAACGTTATGGCCAATATGGCGGCATCCTGACAGCAAACATGCGTTCTGAAACCAGATTGGATCTGAAATGAGTGCGAAACCGTAAATACTGTATCACTGTAGTATTAATTCATCTATTACAACTATTTCTAATGTGTTATTAATGGACACATGTAAAATAAAGTAATATCAATATAATATTTTGATAATAATATCCTAGTTCAATTAATCATCTACTTGGCCAGTGTACTTCCGAACGTTTTATTTTGACATACACTGTCTAAAAAATGGCCAAGAGCAGCTCATATGATCCGCCTTAATACTATGGGCTCTTGGGGACTATTGGGGTACCTGACGAGTCGTGACGTCGTCATGACATCGTCATGACGTCGAAACCCGTATGGGTTAGTGAACAGATAAACAATGTTTTACTGTTAACCAATATGGGTTAATCGACGATCAAAAGGCTAACAATGACGCGCAAAAACATAACAATATATAACATAACAATATCCCGTTTTAGGTTATAATGACATTAAATAATGACATTAACGTCATTGTCATATCATTGACTCAATATGTCTCCATTTTACTCACAACAAATTTAATGTCAAACATTTTCAATTTTAATTTTGTACTAAATAAATACAAATTAATTCTATAAATCATTGCCTATTATATGTTAATAGATATATTTAACAGATTTTCGGAAAGTTACACGTCCTAGCCAAAGTTCCATACAAAACTGAAACGTCTCCTTTAAAGCAGGCTCGTCTCGGCGTGTTTACGACATCATTACAGTACCTACAGGTGATGAGTCTTAGATTTATCAATACGATCCAGAAACGAAGCGCTAGTCGATGGTTTGTCGGCTTTAGCACGAAACTTTAAAAAGTAAAATATACTGTTGGTGTAACATAACG
Source organism: Luperina testacea (assembly GCA_927399505.1). NCBI lineage: Eukaryota > Metazoa > Arthropoda > Insecta > Lepidoptera > Noctuidae > Luperina > Luperina testacea. Next base: position 14,386,291 of record OV656758.1, read on the forward strand.
AGTAATGCTTCGCGTACCTTGTATTGAAATTGAAATGCTCACTCGATGTTGCTGCTTTGAGTTATTTATATCTACCGGTGCATCAGGCGAAATGAGTTATGAGATTGGTTTTTTGGAGAAAGTGAAAAACCTGACGGGCTATGATATTGCTTAGTACCATAAGATTAAAATAGAACTACATAGTTAGCATCCTGTTGCACTGTCGCTGCTTGTTTGCGGGGCCCGTGCTCTGCGGCTGCAATCGTTACTTTTTTTGTTTGTTTATGTTATACTACTTAATAATAAATTGACAAAGAAAAAAAACAGCATGTACCTACATAATATGTAATACATAATTATATAGGTACTGGTTTTTTTTTCTTTCACCTGCTGGTGCCCCTAAAACTACACGTACCCAAACTCAGAAAAGAAATTATTAAATGAAAGTGTCAACTGTCAACTGTCATGAAAATTGATTTGTTGTGTTGATTTTCAGGTAGCTGGCTGAAAAAACGCTAATTCTAAATAGAAATGTGTAAAAACTAAACACAAATGAAACGAAAAACTTCATAGTGTTATAATTTAAATTCGTTTGTAATCATGGGGGACGCACCAAATTCTTTGGGTAAGTATTATTTCAACAATGTGTATACTTGGGTGTGGATGCGAACAACTACAAATTAATAATGTTTACAGAAGACCATGAAATGCTTAAAGCGCTTTACGACTTTGAGGCAACGTTGGCCAAAACCCTCAGCTTCACGGAAGGCGAGTTTTTCTTCCTTCAACAAAGTAACGCCAAACAGCGGAATTGGTGGCATGTCGTTAATAGAAAAGGTCAAGTTGGATTCGTGCCCTCGAATTACGTCGCTGGAGTCAAGGTAACAGGCTAAATTCATTACCATAATTATCACAGTTCATAATTCAGTTACTAAAGTCAGTGTATTGTTCATATTTGTAACAGGTTGAGCCAGAGTTTTATCTCGCCTTCCTGAATGATTGCTTGAAAAATATAAGTGAGAGTGGTGCAATGTCGCAGAAGCAAGATTTACTAGCCAAGTTGAGTGAGAAGAAGAAACAAATTCAGATAAATTTAAAGCCTCATGGGAAGAAGGCACCAGCTCCGAAACCCCCGCCGCGTTTGGACGACTGCACTCCACCTAATGGTGTGTCACCATGTTTTGATTTGCGACCTGTAATTTCACAGCAGCACATCTGTGAAGAGAGAGAATCTTCCCCATCACCTACTAAGCCTAATAATAATGTGCCTCAAGGTAAACATCTGAAAAACAAATTACGTGCATGAAACAAATTGTGTGCATAAATCATATCTATTCTAAATAATGTTTCATGGTATGTTTTGCTGTTCATGGCTGATTTAGAGGCTTAGTTCCTGTGTCAGTTTACTGCTGGTGGAAGTTTCTATTTAGATGCATTATATTCATCTAGGTAGGTAAATAACAATTGTTTATTTCCAGTTATAACAGAGGATGAAGAAGTCAAGAAGAAACCAACGGTTGGCAAGACATCGTCCAACCAAGTGTCTTCGGACACGGATAACCAGGATGACAGCCAGGATAGCAGTGAGAGCATCAAACCCAATGCCATTTATGAAATAGTGCAGGCAGTGCGGAAAGAAACACAGCTCAGCCATGACATGTCCAAAGTAGCTGTAGAAACTGTTCTAATTTCATTAAGAGTAAGTTTTAAAAATGTTTTTTTTATAATCTTAAGTAGGTATTTATTTAACTTACAAAAAAAATTGCCTGTTACATATAATTACATATTTTCCAAAAAGATTGAAAGTATCATAATAATTTTCTTTCAACCCTACAGTTGATTTATACAGAAATTATAAGATATAAAGTAAATTTATTACTAACATACATAAACTCATGCCTTTTTAGGCAGAAACTACAAAATCTACCTGCTACGATCCTTGTGCTACCTTATTTATGGTCTATATATGATTTTTTTTATTGTAGGCATGAACAAATTTTCACATTATTTTTCTGTAATTTCAGGAGTTCCTGCCAGGCGGGGCAGCACGTTCGATAATCGACGCACTTCTCCGCGAGGCAAACAGCAACATAACATGTCCTAAGAACGCCATCGACGCAGCCCCGGACGCATTGCGTATGATGACGGCACTGAACGCGTTGTCCAAGGCAGCCAACGACGCACAGCAGAGAGGCTGGGCGTTACATGATGATGCGCACGACATACAGACGCAGCTGCTTGAACTGATCTCTGTAATGGTATGATACTCATCATATCACCATCAACTCTTGCCCTTATCCCAATTTATTTGGGATTGGCACGACATTTCTTTTTCTTCCATGCTTCTCTATTAGTCGTCATCTCGGTAGTCACCCCATTTCTAGCCATATCATCTGTCATATAGTCCATCCATCGTTTGTTTAGTCTTACTCCTCATTCCTTGTGATGAAAATGACGTGTTGACAGTAATTTTAATTACCAGCAAAATACCACAAAGTAACTGTAGGTAATAAAAGTAAATGTTGTTGTTGTTGTTGTAAAAATAAAACTGCTTTTACTTGTTGATGCTTTAGCACTACAAAAAAGAGTTTGAAATTAACATTCTTGATTCTTATAATCGAATTTTCAAACAGTTATTACTTTAAAGAATGTGACAGGCTTTTGGCTAAGTAATAACAGCTGCACGGGTCGATCGATTAGGTTAGGCTACGCTTGCCGCGGTTGGTCCGTGGATGGGTGAACATCTTTACATACCGAGACCCCTCCGTGCATCGGAAAGCAAGTTAAACCGTTGGTTCCGGCTGTCATTTGTGGATATTTGACAGTCCTTACGGGCAGGGAAGTATAGTTTGAGATTTGGATAAGTGTAAATAGTTTTGTCATAATATCTAACCATAATTATGTTTGTGGCAAACACTTGAAATATCCTATGACATTTCACTACCTTTCAATTTCTCAGGTTGTAAACAAGAATTATAAAATGTTTTTAACTTGCAGTCGAATGCCGACGTGAACATCTCGCAGCATGTACTGAGCAGCCACAAGTACGCGTACGTGACTACACTTGTGCAGTACTACCAGATGGAAACCAGGTGGCCCCTGCGACAACTACTGCTGCAGGTAAATTGAATAAATTATTTTATTTCTATAGGTAGGTTTGCACAAACACTTTTACACGTCAATCATATTTAAAAAAAGAGCTTGTAAAGACTAGATGAGGTATATCCTATCTGACTACTCTGAAAAGAACGGCTGAAACAAACTCAGAGGTCACAGTCAAATCATGAGAAGACCATGTAGATTTGATGTCTGGATTGGTCTTTTGAGGTAATTCTTGATATTCTTTTTTAAACCAATAAAATGCTCATTGGTAATTGTTGACTTAATCAACAATTACCAATGAGAATCTAATAGCCAAGTCATATCATAAGATTCTTCTAGCAGGTTTATAAAGCTCACAATGTGACACTTCGCAACATGGCTTATTGCGTAGCTTTTTTTAAATTCTTTTTACGCTACGTTTCCAAGAATTTCGCAAGCCACATGTCAGCTGCTCATTGGATACGAATTTGTATGGCACATAAACAATGGCCGTAAGAATTGAATGTCCATAATGTTTACGATGGCACTTTGTCAGTCTTCCGGTGACGTTGCGTATATCGCTAACATAATAGTCGGAAGATTATTAAGATTTCTGACGTCGGAACTATACGCACAATAAACTTGTGCCTAATGTGCTGGTTCTGTGCCTGAAAGTCCGGGAGCTTAAGTACATACAAGTCGTGCGCAATAATGGGAAACTTCCATGGTAACTTTCATCCCTTCTTTACCCCTTTGGGGGTAAATTTTCATAAATCCTTCCTGAATCCTGTGCTTAATCTGTCAGTGAATAAATTTAAGATTTTAACTAAGTAGATTTACACGAATCAATATCATACTAAAAACGCAATTTACGCCGAGTCAAGAGTAATGTAATGCAACTTTATTTCAGGCGTTCGGCGTAATGTGCGGCTTGGAGCGCACGGCACTGGCGACGCTTGCTCTGTCTGCCCTCCCCGCGGAGATAGCGCGGGACATGCGCGACAACCCGCGCGCCGTCAGTCGACTGTCACACTCTGCGCTCCTGTTGTCTATGGTACTGTCCATGGGGGACAAACTGCCCATCACGCATTTTGGTTGGTATTCAAGTCCATGTTTATTTGAACTGATTTTTTGATCTAGTGGCCATAAGCGCTATTGACCAAGAGGTGTTCGATTTCCAGATCGGCCAAAGCGTTATTGGGTTTTTCTCTGGGATTTTGGATTTATGCCCAGTTAATGGCAATAGGCTGGGACTTAAGGACAACTGGCGAAATATGGGTGAATTATAGGTACACTTCTGACTAACCCTTTAGGTGTGTTATGGTTGGTTTATTTTACCCTTCAACGTTTCTAGGCCCTCCGACTCCCTAAGGCAGTTACAAATAATAGATAATTTCTAAATGGTCTCATTAGTCAAGGCTAAGCAGATGATGTGCATAGGTTAAGCACGTAAACAGAGTCCGAATTAATGTCATTATGCATTTTCTGCCGATTGATCTTTGGTCGATGCAGGGACAAATAATGGTTGGTGTAAATAGATATTATAGAAGTAGCTGTGAATGAATGACTTGAACAGATATCTAGTTTTAGAATCCGATCACGATTGTGTTCTACTAGGTTGATCTAATAATTGTAAAAATATGTAAGTATTTTATAGACATAAATATGCATAGTGTCAAACAAAAACTCTTATAATAATCTCTAATTCCGTTTTGCAGAACAACTTGGCGTCGACTTCGCAGTATTCCTACTAGAGCTGATAGAAAACCCTCCAGAAACAGACGTGGATGAACAGATACCTGACCTGTTCCTGACTCTAGTACTCGCATACAACCTGCAGTTCGAAGATTCCTTTGATAACCTACTGCTGAATGCGTTGGAGACCAGAGATAATGCCAAGACGTTTTGTGAGAAAGCTCTTTTCCTCCTCAATCGTGAAGGTAATATTAACATTGTTACAGAGTCCCTTGTTCACAAACTAAACTAAATTTAAATTTAGAGCATCTTTTTCTTTCTAAATTAATCACTACTTCTTACAAGTTTAGAAGTGATTTAAAACTTGCCTACTAAAATTACGTCAATTTACGTCAGGCGCTGATTAATTTTATCATCTGTCCTTTTCTTAATGAAATAGAAAGAAAAAGATGCACTGAACTTAAAATTTAGTTTACTTTGTGGACAACAGAATCGGCACCATTGTTCTCGTTATTGTATAAGAATAAGACACGCTAAAACTTTGTTTTATCAAGGTCACACATCATCGTTATCATAGTCATTTCAGCCAGGAATCACCCACTCTCAAAGTCACACATATTTTTATATAATGGTATGTAAAAATCTTTTGTTCAGCAGTATGGCGGCATTGCTGTCTTAATTCTCAATTATGCTTTGTTTACCCGTTTTTTCATAAATAAAATATACAATATTTCAGACACGCCGAGTAAACCCGCGTGTTCGCAAATAGACACTATTCTAAAATCACCAAAGACAAATTAAATAATTTAAACCTCATACATTACAGAGGACCCGGTTCACATCTTCGACCACGAGCCTGCGCCGGCGCACGCGGTCCTAAAGCTAGTGATGGACGTGTTCAGTCGCAAGAAGACGGCCGAGCACTTCTACACCAACGACGTCAAGGTCGCCATTGATATTATCGTGAGGCAGCTGGCTGACCTGTCACCTGGAGACGCGGTAACTAACAAACACTGCTGCACTCTTTTTTCGTTTGAATAACGTTGAAATGGCGGCGTTGTTGGTAAACATTTGTGCAATTGTTTTGGTGAAATTTATTGAAAAAACAAGAGTTCGTTCGGATTTTGGCCACGCGCCAAATGATCCTTGTAATTACAGCTATATACTTGAACATTAATATTCCATTGCCACTTACTCAATGTCTAATCTTAAGTCAACAAGAACTCGTATTGTAACGTCATACTATCGATCATCGATTAGGTCATCGTAAGTAGTGGATAACTGCTTACGGTATAGTATTTTTATCTCACGAAGCGCGCTTTACTTGTAACAAGTGTACAAACAAGTTGTGAATGTTTGAGTGAAGAAGAGTAGCGTCGGCACATAACACACGCACTTCCGAATTTGCCTCTGACGGTACCGAGAACTGATTCACAGCGTGTTTGTACACTTGATAACCACAAGAAAAGCGCGTGTTGCTTCGTGAGATAAAAATACTGTAGGCCAAACCTCTATATTTTTTAAGAATCTCTAAAGGTATGACTCGCCATTAATTCATGGCGATAGCGGTCTAATAGAAGCTTCACATTTCTCCCACGCACAATGAAACCAACATGTGTTTCCACAGCGGCGTCTCCAATACCTGCGGATCCTCCAAGGCATAATCCGCAACACAGACTACGGCGCCCACGTTCACCGGCGCGACGACCTGCTCCGATGCTTCGCACGCATCTTCTGCGAGGAGGGAGAGTGCAGCCGCGAAGACCAGACCCTCGTGCGAGCCGTCTCCAACGAGTTCCCCCAATACTTCAAACCTTAAGACCTTAAGGTAACATCTGGCTTTGATGGTTACAGGTTGTCAGATCCTATGAGAAAATATTCCAGTTAAGGTTTCTAGAAGTTAATGGTTCTAGAAATTCGTGCTTCCGTTATTTTGTAACCTCTTTTTCAAGTGAACTTATTATTTGGATTTGTCTATGATCAATTTTGGAACAAAAGAGGTCGTTGTAGTTTTCAATTTAGTTTTAAAATTCGAATCAAAGGTCTGGCAACCTTATGTAAGATAGAGTCTTTGTTATAAATTAAACTGTGTTCAGATGTGAACTACATTTTGGGAGACGCTTGGATTGGCTGTGGTACCTGTTAGAGAAGATTCGTCGTGTTACTGTTGCGTTATATAGTATGGAACTTACTTATCATTACAGTGCTTCTCGTTTAGTAGACTTACCATTATTGTTAGCCTTATTACTTGAAGGGTTCTATGCACTTGAGCGGAAAACGACAGCGAAAAATGGCTGCCTTTTAATATCTTCATGTTACTTTAGGCTCTTGAATAACGATTTCTGCCTAAAAAATAAAATTCCTAATACAGTGCTAAGCTATGTTCTAGGTGTATTAAACCCTTTTCAACAAAAGAGTTTTAAAGTGTTCTTTGTATAAGTATTGATATTTACACGTGGAGAAATAATTACGCTGAAAAAAAAAACAGTATAAGTAACAATGTCGAGTTGTATTTAATAGATTCAAATCAAAATATATATACGTAAAAATGTTTATGTGAGTGTTACTTAGAAATCACTAAGTGAATTTTAACTTGCTTTGCAAATGTTTTATTCCACCTTGTTCTTATCTTGTAGATTTAAATTGCTGCACAATTAGAATATGTTTTGCATGGCAATTATATTTGCACATAACGAAACAGTGCAATAGATAATAGAAAATATTTGAAAAAATCTTTAAATGTATTCATACACTTGTTCGATGTTAATTGTCAAAGTAATTTAAAATTCAAGATTATTGTCTTAGATTAGGACAAAATCACTTTAATTAAAATATTATACATACTTTATCTCATATTAACATAAACAGTATTTACACTGCATTTATTTTGTCTACAATTAAACGTGTCATTACATTACACAGTATTTATCTTAGGATGTAAGCAGTTTATTTTAAAACACAAAATATACTCAGTGAGATTTAGAACTTGCTATAGCTCTGGCCTTATAAGAAAGAAATATGTAGGTATTTAAAAAATGTCAAAACAGGAAATCTTAATTCACTATTTACTCAATTACTTAAATCTAATAAGTAAATTAAACAAATAATATTAAATTAAATATTTCTTGTAAAAAGTTATATATGTAATAAACACTAACAGAGCTATTGTTTAAATTAAAATGCAAGGTTATAATTTCAATAGAGACGTAGTATTGCCATTTATCACCAAAGATTATTGAATTCCTAGTACATTACGCTCGTTTAACAGTCAATTAAAAATGCTTTAAAGTATGTCCGATCCAAAAGTATGTGTGTATTTATTTTTACATTCCGCTACTTGAAACATTCGTGAGCAATTTATCGGCCTAATGTGTGTGAAAATTTCAATGGATACTTGATTTATTAATTGATATTATTTCTAATAATATTATTGTGTTGTGTTGTGTTTGTCGCTAGATGCCAGATGATATTATTATAATTGATTACTATCAATAGTATCAGTTATGGATTGTGCCAAGGCTTTTGCGATGTATACTCTTCTATTCCCATACTCTCTAGGAATGAGTGCATTTCCATGTATTTAAACAAATAATTATAAGAACCATCCTTATTTTAATTTATGTAATATGTATTTTTTATGTGATATGTGTTTTTTAATATTAATATTGAATGGTATAAAATATATTTTTACCATAACAACATCCAACTGGCACAATTTACCTTTGAGAAGCACACCATATTTTTCCAATAAAAATCAAAAAGGCTTTGATAGAATAATCATTGTAGTTTGTCACCGACTAGTTCAGATCAGGCCTAAATGTAACATTAGAATCCTACATACATTACATGCGTTCGTACTTATAAAAAAGAGCAATATTTTTCTAGTCAACAATCGTAAATGATATAAAAATTATATTATTACTGGTAAATAAGATGTTGAATATATTGTAGATGTTGATTTCAGAATATTCACTTATCTCCAATAGATATTTTTGGGCTATCATTCTTATATCTAATATGAAAATAAAAGAAACCGTACATTATAAAAAGGCCATAACTAATTTATAACTAGAATATAGTTTTATAAGTCTTCAAACTGCATGTCACACCAACGAAATAAATTAAGGTGTGACCAGAAAAAGAAAAATTAAATACTGTATAATCTTCATCATCACCAACGAATTAAGTAGGTACCTGTTTAAAAAAAAATCACCGACAACCAACAACAGTACTTATAATTCGGAGTACAAAATAATAAAATATACTATGTTCTGCCGTCAATATAAATTGTCTATTATTAAAAAGTTACGACTGTATTATATCTCCTTGTTAAATGAGTTTCAACGTTGACCAACATTTCAGGGTGTCCATATTAAAAATTATTACAAATAATATTATGTAGAACTTATTATAAGTGCATGATAAAATCACAGTAGGTATATTAATTTCTCAATCTATTGTAATTGATCGAAAATAGATTTCTTTTATCATAAAAAATAGTTGGAAATGTTAAAAATGATAATTATATAATATTTACTGTACTATCTATTTCTATTGGGAAGTTATTAAATAAACCGAACTATATTATGATGTTAGTCTAAATTCAAGTTAGTATCTGATATAATATGAGCTTATTGTCGATTCGGTTGAAAAATGCTCAAATCGAAGCCAAATTTTATTAGATTCTGATTATTATTTGTGCTAATCTTACTCGACTAATATGTAATTAAAGAATTTTTGTGAAACATGTTAAATCAGTGACTTCAAAACATCTGTGCATGTTATTTGTATGGTTTAATGTAAAAAAATAGATTTCGCACATTCCACAATATTTGTCTCATAGGTATTTTTCAATTATTTAAAATCTGATCCGATCTCTAAACCAAATGCATTACGATAAATAAATTATAGCTACTAAAATGTGACATCCCATAAAAGTAATATGTGCAGGCCTTTTCATCGAATGTTCTACTGATTATTATCATTAACTTTTTAAATGTCATCAAAAATATTAAAGTAAATCTTGGCAACATTGGTGGTGTGTTACATGATCAAAAAACTCATGGCAGCTAAATCGCTTATTTATTTGATTGTGTGACATTGTCTAGTCAGTTTGAAAAATTAAGCGTCATGATGTCTCGTTAGCTTTTTTGCGCAAATTAATTATCTATAATACGTATTTATTCTTATTGAACGCTCTTTATTATTAATATTTAGAAAGAAGGTTGTCAATATACTTAAATAAATGATGTTCAATCGTCTTTGATGTTTATTATTCTTTAGACAGCGATGTCAGATTAAAATATACTTATCCTTATTTATGGTTAAGATAAAGTCCGACAACCAGTCTTACCAAGGGGTATCGTATTACTGCCCAATAACTGGGCTGTGCAGGTCAGATAGGCGGTCGATCCATGTAAAATACTGGTACTCAGCTGCATTCAGTTAAACTAGAAGCCAACTCCAACATAGTTGGGAAAAGGCAGATGATTAGGAGAAAAAAAAAAGATAAAGATCGCTTGAATTTTCATCGGATGTATTATAGCTTGAAAAAAATGACGTCAATAATAAAAACCGGTCAAGAGCGAGTCGGGCTCGGGCACGAAGGGTTCCGTACCATCACGTTTTTAGTTTTTTTATCGGCGAGGCCTAATTCGCTAGGGAATTTTAACACCGTGCATTGCGGATATTGCAGTTTTATGTCAGCACCATCTTTTGACCTATAGTGGAGCTAATGTAACTTTTGTTGATGATTTCTGAAAAAGTGTGCTATTTAGAGACTTCGTCTTATTTTTCCTGTAATCTTTACATAAACTTCTATCTTCTATCTATTCTTCTATCTTCCTGTACGAGTTGCGATAAATACTTTTTCTTTCTTTTCTTTCTTTCTTTATCACATAGAATAATACGGTATTTTACATTTTTCATCAAGTCGAAACTATGCGGCCTAAAGAAAAAATGTTTGAGATTGTGCAAACTGCGCTCTTTCATATGATACCCCACATGCCCTAGTAGCCCCACTTCGAATTTTTCAGACCCCCCTTCAGTCCCTGTTGCAAAAAATATACATATATTTTTATTGCTTTCTTGTTTGCAAAATGGGCAAACGTCATCTAAAACTATTCCAAATTTCAAGTTGATAGCATAAGTAGTTCTTGAGATATCCAGCTGTGACTGACAGACAGACAGACTTGAGTCTCACCATAAGGGTTCCGTTTTGCCATTTTTGTATGGAACCCTAAAAACATACACAAGATTCAGGTTGTCCAAGCCGAGCTATTCAGTTATTATTAATGTTTTAATATTTTCCTGTTCCTTAGTTATCTATCAGTCCTATTAGCTGCACGTTACAGGAGCTGATGGCGCCAAAGACGAATTCTGGGCCGAATCCATTTATGTTATCATTGACACGCTAAGAAGTTACCTATTAATAACAATGAGACCCAAAGTCAAACACCCAAGTTTTTTAATTGAATTCGAACGTGATTTCTTCAAGGTATCCTGCGAAATTCAAAATTTCTATGCAAAAACTGAATCACTTTAAGGGTGATCGCACATCTGACGGAACGTCCGTCACGTGACGCCAGAACTGACAAGCAGTGCGTTAGTGTGTCGAGCGTACCCACACGAACTAAACTACGTCATAATCAGTTCCCACTGCTGGGACACAGGCCTCTTCTCTGTGAGAGGGAGTGGGCAGTAATCCACCACGCGGGCCTAGTACGGGTTGGTAGATGTTACATGTCTTCGAATTTTTGGTTCTAGGACATGCCGCTTTCACCACGATGTTTTCCATCACCGTTTTGAGAACTGTGGTGGGAAATAAATTACGCAAAGTAAAGCGCCTGCCTGGGTTCTAACCCACGACCTACAACTCGGAAATGGGGTTACCACTGGTCCACCCCACCACTGCTCGCTAAACTATGTAGGTACCTACTAATTACTAACTTCCAGTAAGTACGCTCGACGCACTCCATCCGTTGAGTCTAAGGTTGAATGTTGTATTATCTACTTGTCAGATGTGGGATCCACCCTTAGTAATGCCAAAGAAGAGATTGATAAGTTCTCAACTTGAAATTCTCAATTCAGAAACCGGGTGAGGGAAGGCCAAGGAAGGATTAGGGATGAACAAATGAAACAACTCATAATTATTACAAGTATTTAATGTACCTTATGAATGCCGTATAAATATTTCAAAATGTAAAACAGTGATAAAATTCATATTTCAACCAATATTTAACTGTAATCAACGTAACTAAGTATGCGAAATTATATTTCAATATTCCAAATAATTACAATTGAAATAGTAAGTATGAAACTTATCTACCATTCGCAACATATGAATACAACTGGAAATTATTTATTGTTATAATATCTTTAACTATAACATTAATAAGCAGGTACCATATTTAAATCTCTTAGTGCATTTTCAAATAAAAGGAAGCGTCGGACTTCATAGTGCTCAATGTTAAATAGGTAATAAACTTTGTCACTAATAGAACTGTTAACAAAATCTGCCTCAACTGTACAATTGGGGATCATATAATAATATAAAAACTTGGCCCCAGCATTTGAAAGGGATCCACAAAAACTAGAATTATTTTAATTTGTAAATATCATTTGCAAAAATTATAGCAAATCCTGTAATTGAATACAAAAGGTCCTACTTATGAATGCAGTCTTAGTACTGTTGTATATCCATCAAAGAATGTTAAAGACATCGAATGCTTACATGGAATGCAATTTTATAAAATTGAATCCTTATATTCTATTTTTATTATATAATTTAAAAGAAATGAACGCGTCGGTACCCCTCGTATAAAATTAACACGTTGAGCATTACCCTACAATTATTGATAAACATGCTACTTGTAATACGCAGTAATAATTGATTATAACAAACATAATATGACCACTTGACTTTACACCGAATTTGGCAACTTGGATGAACACTTGTCTTATACAAATTATCTATCATAATACATGTTAATGTCAACGGTGTCCAGCTTTTGAATTTGAAAATTTGTAGTTTTTATCAGAAATTGTATCTTTTATTTTTAAATATGTATAAAAGAGAAAGATGTTTTCGAAATTCTAATAAGAACTCCAAAAATGCAGTGACCTCCAATTAAGTTACATTTAACACTTTATAGTGTATTCTGTTTCAAGTTTTGATATATGTACGTATGTTTTACTGATCGTTATAAATATTTTAATGGTATTTTTGCTACTACTCCATCACATTCTACAACTATCGAACACTCGCACATTACATTAAATTAGATTAAAATTTATATACAAGTTACATCTAATATATCTTAACTAATCAACCCTACGTAGGTTAGTTTGATACCAACAAAAATGTATCATGTGTATGGCCTCTGACTTTTTCATTTAAAAACAATAGATTTATATGGGTATTTTATTTTTGGTACTGATTATGTTTAGACAATCCGTTACATACTTGGTTTCGTTCCATACTTAGCTTACACTGCAAGTAGTGTCCTAACGCTAGTCGCTAATAATATAATTTCACCACAGAACAGCGAGTACAAAGTTGAAAAAAAACGAACCTATTTCCAGCTTATTCGATACATTTCTTCATCATAGCAGAATACAAAATCCTCCACATACATTGCATTAACTTTATATTACTAACGTTCGTTAACTGCTTCCATTATTAGCGTATAATAACTAGGTACTTATATAATGTTGTTTACATTAGCAAAGAAATGAAATAAACGCTAGTTCCAATATCAGTCGAATTAATTTTGACTAAGACGGAATCAACTCACCCATATTTTTCATCTAAAGATTTAAAAAATGGAACAACGCACAACCCCAAGAACAATCATAAATAATGTCACCACAATAGAATTTGTAAACCTAAAGTTAACAAATTGAGCTAAATAATTATATTCTTTAATTGAATTAGTCGAATATAAACTTCACAAAACACAATAAGACCGTGTTTCAGAATAAATAGATATTTGTCTTTTATTGCGCAAAATTGTCTATACTTAAGGAAAATGGAAGAATTATTATATTATTCGATTTTATGCTTATGTTATACTACTAGTCCATAGTCATGGTGTTCTTTCGCGTCGAGCATAAAAACGAACTTACAAACTGTTTAAAAATTGTAGAAAATTGTTTGGTGACAAATCGCTGTATCAATTTCAATCCACAAAGATAACTATAGCTTCTCATTTTTTTCCCTTCACAACAGATCATTTTCTCAAACTAGATTTTCGGTTTCGCTGAGTTACGCACTAAAGTCGCTATACTCTTCAAACTTAATTGATGTGTCGAATCTTTACAGAAAGGACCCTGAAAATATTTGCTGTCCGTGAAAAACTGTGAGTGTGATGACTTTCAATTGTTTTTGTTGTTCTTACACAATACAATTGCGACTGGAGGCTTGTCCGACGGTCGAGCGTGGAAATAATAATTTAATTGGCAGCCGCATTGCTAAATTATAATGTGAATGTTATTGCTTTATCGATATAAAATTGTGACAAATCTTAATTATTGTTATTATTGCTTATTTCTTTGCTGTTGTCGGATAGTCCTCATCAGCGATATCAACAACAAGACACGTCATCCCGCACAAAATACTTATAGTCCAACTTTTAATTAGCTGCAGTACAATGACACTTCTTAATAACTCATTTCGGAATGAGTTTAGAGACATGCATGTCAAATAAGTTTCGTTTGTTACATTATTCTGTACTAGAAAAACAAGATTTGGTTGATGGTCGCGAAAAAACAAAAATAACGCCAATTTCAGTCATTTAAGTAACACATTAACTTTATTAATTTTACTGCAGCTAATAAAAAGTTCGACTACATAAGTTCACTTGCGTGTGTAAGCACCTCATATGTCAAGCTTAAGGACGTACCGAATTATATCTCAAATATTTGACAGTTCATGTGAAAAAAGCGGTTCTAGTTGTTGATAACGCTGATACACACACTCATCAATTTATGAATTTGTCACCAAACTGTTGTGGATTACGTCTACATCTCCTCCTGGTGCTTAGCTGGGGTGCTGCGCGGCCACCTTGCGCAGGCGGTACCCGCCGGTGCCGCGCACGGTGTACAGCACCAAGATGGCCACCGCCACCACCGACATCCCGATAGCGTTGATCACGATGGCCTCGTTGTTCAGCGTCGCGTATACCTCGCTCCTGTACACCGCATGCCCCGGGTTAGTTGGTTGGAAATGTACACGGATACAGAATTGTTAGGACTTGTCTGATTCCTGACGTCTTTACCGGCTGTGTCTACGCCCTTATTATAACTTAAAGAATCTTTCATGGTTCAAGAGCGAAATGAAATAAATTTCAGAAAAAGGGGTTAGATATTTAAACAAAGTTGGGTAAGTATCAGTTATTTTACTTTAGACAGCCGACTCTAGGAACCAGACAAAATAAAAGATAGAATTTATTTGACGGTGGCACTCTTGCGCTTTAAATAGGAGTTAAAATTAGGTAAAGTGCCAATGCTAAATAATTGACTCGAATTAAGTACCTACCTATTATTCAAAATCGCCAATTTAAAGATCACGTCGTGGGAGTTGACGGTACTTTTCTCCCTGAACCCCAAAGTGCAACTTACCTTAACGTTGATATGATGGAATTAAAGGGGATAAAATTAAATCTAACTAAATTTAGAGTTGGCGCTACGGTGACTATTAAACTAGGTGATTGTTAAATATTTATATTCGGTTAGTGGACTAATTGGATCATGTCTAATAAATCAAGATCCATACATATACGGTATATATTATACCTAAGTGCCGAAAATCAGGACAATATATAATCAGAAATATAAAAACTACTTTTTAAACAGAAGGCTTAAACTAGAACGAATAAGTATCTACTTGCCGTTAGTAGAATAAAGCATAGGTAGTGGGTAACGTCTATTGCAATTCAATTTAAACAGATATTGAACAACAACTTTTATATAACATTTACCACATAGATATTACATAAAATGTAAGTGCAAGTAAAGCGGAATAATGGTGCAAAACCACAAGCATAAACATAGATGCAGTCACTACAACAAGCACACCAAGCGAAATGCTTACATAACATAAAACTACATGTTTATTAGTGTTTACTGTTTTAGTCCTGTTTTTTCTTCAGAATTTTTCCAACTTGTTTCGAACTCGAATCGAGGGCTTAGTTATAGCTCCGTTCGAGTACGTTACTAATCGGTCAAACCCAAAATAACCGTAAATATTAATAAACATAATTATATTTCACGAAATGTCATCTGACGTATGGAAAAGTAGTGTTGCCAAAATTATTCAATAATTACTACCATCATGAACTCAAACGCACCCAATAAAGTTCTTACTCAACAAATATTTCACCCTGGTCTGTTCAACAGACCCAGATCGTCATCTCTGTCCGATGTTAATAACGACAGTCAGAAAGGGAACAATACCCCAAAACCTGCCACTACTGAATATCAACCAGGCCATACAAGCCATATATCTACCACCGATGATCCTATGCCAGTGCCGCCTTCCTGGCAGCGAGTGCCCCCACAAAAGCGCAAGCGAATTACAGAGTCCCCACCTAGAGTGACCACCCTAACTGCAAATAGGTTCAGTGATCTACCACTAGATACAGAAGAGGACTATGCTACTGTGTCCAAACCTAAACTGGCCAAACCACCGCCAATAGTCCTGTATGGCATTGAAGATGTCAATGAACTCACAACACTTCTACTGACAGTGACGGACAAAAGCAAATTTAAGCTTAAAATTGCAAATAAGAATCTTCTACGTATCCTTGTAAGTTGCTCAGAAGAATACAAGAAAGTCATAGGAGTAATAAGAGCAAAAGGCCTTATTGGCCACACCTTTACCCCAAAGAACACCAAAAGTTATAGGATTGTCATTAAAAATCTTCACTACACGACCCCTCATAGCGCAATCATTGAGGAAATAGAAGCCACAGGCAATAAAGTGAGAGGCGAAATTGTCAATGCTCGAGGGCCTGAGAAGAAACCTACCTCGACATTCTTTATTAATATTGAACCGGGGCCAAACAATAAAGCAGTGAAAGAAATTAAGTATGTATACCACCAACATGTTAAAATAGAAGATCCCCGAAAATCCAAGGTTATTATCCAGTGCCAAAGATGCCAGCAATATGGGCATTCGAAGAACAACTGCATGAGGCCATTTAGATGCGTCAAATGTGCAGAAAGCCACAAAACAGCTGATTGCCCGAAAAAAGACCGAAATACCCCAGCAAAATGTGCACTCTGCCTGGGAAGCCATCCTGCTAATTATAAGGGGTGTGAAGTGTATAGAGAAATCCTAGCTCGAAAACAGAGCACTAGGCGGGAAGTACCGACAAAGCAACAGTACCAAGAAAATAACCAGAAAACGATGGAAGATTACTACTCAACAAATGGAAATACAAGCAAGTTACATGATAATAATATAAAGAATGTAACAGCCAACAAAAAGACTTACAAGGAAGTCTTAATGAATGAAACCCGTCAATCAAACGTGGAGCCAACTTATGTAGTCCAGGAGCTACTTATTAAAAACTCAGAAAAAATTGACATGTTAGTACAACAAATAAGCACCCTTATGGGGCTTATGACAAAGCTTATAGAAAAACTTTTAAGATGACTAACCTACGTATAGGGACGTGGAACATTAACGGCCTTGCGCCCAATAAATCCGAAGTGGAATTACTCCTGAAATGCCACAACATCGACATCCTATTAATATCAGAAACCCACTTTACCAGCAGAAGTGCAGTCACAATACCTGGATATAATATCTATTCAACTGACCATCCTGATGGCACTGCTCACGGAGGTACTGCTGTTGTCATTAAGTCCTCAGTGAAACACTACCAGCTTGCGAGCTATCGAACAGAGCATATTCAAGCGACAACATTGAACATTGAGGACAAAAATGGAGGATTCAATGTCTCGTCAGTCTACTGCCCGCCAAAGCACAATATCAAAGAACACCAATTCTCACATTACATTGCTACGCTTGGAAAAAAATTTATAGCTGGAGGCGACTGGAATGCTAAGCACACATTTTGGGGCTCAAGATTGGTTACCACAAGAGGAAGAGAGCTCAAATTGTGCATTGACAAACACTCCCTTCGTACCTTGTCTACAGCCGAACCAACACATTGGCCAAGCGATCCGAATAGGCTTCCAGACCTAATAGACTTTTTTATAACTGGAGGACTCTCTAGTTTATATTTTAAGGTAGACTCCTGCCTAGATGGCTCCTCGAACCACGTGCCGGTACTACTAACTATAAGTACAACTATTGTGCATTATGAAACCAACCTGAAATTGTACAACAACTTAACTGATTGGGACTCTTTTGCGGAAATAATAGAAGAGAAATTAGATCTGAAAATAAGCTTTAAAACAAAAGATGACATTGAATCTGCAGCTAAATACCTGACAAATACTATACAGACTGCGTGCTGGCAATCAACTCCAGAGATCTTGAACATACATTCTCAACCTACTATCCCCGGGCAAATTAGAATGAAAATCAAAGAAAAGCGACGTCTGCGACGAGTTTGGCATACGTCCAGGGCCAGAGAAGACAAGACTGCTCTGAACAAAGCTATTGTAGACCTTAAAAACGCTATTGTCGAAGCTGAGAATGTAACCTTAAAAGCAAAATTAGAGTCCCTGACAGCTACAAAGACCACAAACTATTCCCTATGGAAGGCTACTAGTGGCATAAACCGACCACAATGTTCAAAACCGCCAATTAAATTGGATGATGGACTATGGGCGAGAACTAGCGAGCAGAAAGCAGATGCATTTGCAACGCACTTAGAGGACGTGTTCACACCAAACGAGGCAGAGCCTGGTTCTGACGACTCTGATATTGAAGCCATACTAAATCAGCCGTACCAACTCGATCTACCCATTCGACCTATAACTCCCAAGGAAGTACTTCGGCAGATAATAAAACTAGAAAATAAAAAAGCACCAGGTTTCGATCTTATTACTAAAGAAGTCCTAAAACAACTACCAAAGAAAGGAATTGTATTCTTGGCGGCACTCTATAATGGTATAATAAGAACAAAACACTTTCCAGCACTATGGAAAGTCTCCCAAATAGTGATGATTCATAAAGACGGCAAACCAGAGCATGAGGTAACCTCATATAGACCCATTAGTTTATTGCCTGTAATATCTAAATTATTCGAAAAACTATTACTGAAGAGAATGTTACCACAACTACTTCATAGGTCTATCATACCTGACCATCAATTTGGCTTTCGGCAAAAACACGCTACGATAGAACAAGTCCACAGGATCTATGACAAAATAAGAAAGTCTTTGGAAGATAAGGAATACTGCTCGTCTGCATTTTTGGATATTCAGCAGGCCTTCGATAAGGTATGGCACCGCGGGTTACTATGTAAAATCAAAACATCCTTACCCCACACTTACTACGAACTGCTTGAATCTTACCTCTCCGACAGAACTTTTCAAGTTAAGGAAAGAGATGTTACCTCATCTTTCCATAAAATAACTGCAGGAGTACCCCAGGGCTCTGTGCTGGGACCGGTGTTGTACACTATATACACAGCAGATCTGCCACATACTACGGATACTACGTCAGCAACATACGCAGATGACACAGCCGTTTTGGCTAGCCACAAAGATCCTGAAGTTGCATCTAAAATACTTCAGAGTAGTCTAGATGACATAAATAAATGGCTAAAGAGGTGGCGAATAAAAGCAAGTGCATCCAAATCAGCCCACGTGACCTTCAGTCTGAGACAAGGTATATGTCCACCTGTGAGACTAGGCGATCACGAACTTCCACATAAGGACTCTGTGAAGTACCTGGGCATGCACCTTGACCGCAAGCTTACATGGAGAACACATATTCAAGCCAAGCGAAATCAACTCAATATCAAATACCGGAACCTATACTGGCTCCTTGGAAGAAATTCTATCCTGTCAATAGACAATAAACTACTGGTGTATAACACCATCTTAAAGCCAATTTGGACATATGGCATCCAACTATGGGGAACTGCTAGTGTCTCTAATATTAACATGCTCCAAAGATTCCAAAATGTCATCCTCAAAAACATCACAAATGCACCATGGTTTACAAGAAACTGCGAGGTGCATGAATATCTTAACCAAAACACAGTGCATCAGGAAGTAAAAAACTGGGCAGAACGCTACAGAGCACGCCTACAGAATCATCCAAATCCTTTGGCGAAAGCGCTCACTAAGCCGGATCATAAAAGGCGGCTGAAAAGGTTAGCTGTGGTGGACCTTGCCAATGCCAACTAGGCAACTAGGACATGCTGCCAGGAAATATTATGAGGGAAATCTCGCTGGAGAAACCACTCTGCACCATCAACCCAACAACAAATCTGCTCATAGTCCAGGGACTGATTGCAGAAAAACATAAGAAAAAAAAAAAAAAAAAAAAAAAAAAAAAAAAATATTTCACGAAAATTATAACAAAAGTAAACTTAAAAAATGAAAAGTCCATGAGTAACTTACATTTATTTTAATGCAACAAAAATACAGTGTTGATTCTTACATTACGGAGTCATTTATTTTCCTATTTTATAGTAATTCTACATTTGCTAAAATTACCTAATGCCTACGTTAATTTGATCTGATACAGATCAAAGCTGATACAATAAAGCCTCGTTTCTGTAATCTGTGTAAATTGATAAAAAATCTCTTCATTTAAATACTATGTGTGTGTACCTACCTCTAATAATGTAGCAAGGAATATACGTTTTTCATAGGAGGTCGAGTATGTATATAAGTCAATAATGATATCAAAAATATATTTGTCTCACTTATCTTACCAGCCAATTGCACTTATGTACATATTTATATGAAATAAAAACTATAAAAATGCAATTTGCAAATTCATTCAAAACAACTATTTTATCTATGTACGTTTTGTGTAATCTATTTCTATGCAAAATTTTCTATTTTTTTATTTCAGAACCAATGATCAAACTAACATAACATTAAATAGGTTTTTACATGGCTAAACTAATTTTAAATCGCATTTTTATAACTACTAATCTAAGTAATCATTGGCTCTGATATCTAATTTTGTAATAAATAGTGGTCTAAATCTAGAGGTCTACTGAGGCCCTTATGTGTTGCCCGCGGGACTCCGGCGTGCGGAACTTGTTTCTCGACAAGATATACATGACGGCGGCCAAAATGGCGATGCAGGCGACTCCAATGGCGTTGATTATAATTCCCTCGTCGACCATGCCGCTGTACCTCTCCGCGCTGTGAATACGGACACTTACAAGCAACTGACACAACACAAGACAGAACATAAAACTAAGACAAAAAAAGACAGTTCTAGGACTATAACATGCTGAAATGACATCGAGCACACGTGCAGCGTACATACACAAATGGATAGTGCAGTGCTTTCGGTGACGGAATTTATGGAAGTTATACCTACAACAGTCTAATTACTCCAGTTGGCTGTTGTAATACTCTTAATTTTTGCATAGGCTTTGGTGAGCTTTGACGTCACAAAAGTCAATTTTAAACTGGTTTTAACGAAACTTTATCGGCCTTATTACAAAACAAGGTTTATCTTTAGATCCAGATTTAAACCATAGAGCCATTTTTAAATTTCGAACTATCATCCGATAAAGTTAAAGTTTTTATTACAAAAACAATTGCATTAACGACTTTACGCTTGTCGGATTAAAGTTCAAAATGCAGTATCTGGCTCGAAGGTTTGCGCTAAAGGTAGAGCTCGTTTTGTAATAAGACTGCAAAGGTTTGCTCTATAATCAACTATAGTGCCAAAATAAATATGACCAAAGCGAAGAGACATGCCGAGATTTCTTGTACATAAATAGACTGTCTACATACCCGAGGCTGAAGATTGCCTTCTCAGTAAGTCCAGTGAGGCAGGCGCAGACCCCAAGTACGAAGGTGAGGATTCCGAACGCTGCGTGGACAGGCACCAGAGAGGCACGGAAGCCAGCAGTTCCCTTATTGCAGATCAACAACAGCAGGAAGCTGAAGAAGCCGACAGCGTACTGTGGAAAATATTTAGAAAATTCGTTAGATGTGATGTATTTTCTCTTCGCAAGAAATTGTTTCAGCTGAGATTCTAGTTGCGGGCCTTGCGGATGTTGTAGACCCGTAACGTCTTTATGTTATTTTAACGTGTAGGGATATACCAGGACACGCAGGAGATATCCATTTAACTATTAAACTATATTTACGGCTAAAAAGTATTATTGTACGTATATTACTGTTTCGGTAATTCATTTTACGAGCCAGATGTGTCTGCCGATAACCTGTGTCCAGGTAATGGGACTCCAGATAATGGTAGCAGCTATACGATACGGCTACGAGCATCGTTATTATTGACAGCATCGTCTGCGTCCCTTGAAATCACATGTATTTGATTGATGCTTGAAAGTTCAATAACAGACAAGTTCCAGCTTAATATGATATTGAAATAAAAGCAACTTCAAAAAGGGTCTGAAGATGATACCTATTTGTCTAATGTCACATGAATTTATGAAAGCATCCTCGGTATATCCAGTAGATACCTAACTACCGACGTAAAATCGTACGTAGGTACGTAAAATCTCAAAATAAATATTGAATTCGCTACCATAATTATTTGCCCCTTAACGTTAAATTATTTCGAAACGTGATCACAAGCCTCACGCCATAGTCTACAAAAACCATTCGGCGTAATTGTAGAGCTCTCAAAAAGCTTTTGATGCAGTTGAACTAATTAATTTGGACAAGCATTTGATCCGCAATTAGCTTATCGTATCCTGCCGTTAACGTCCCTAACGAGCCGGTTGCTTATCTGTTGTGCCTCACTTAGGCACTATCTTCACGCTCGTTTTGCGAGCAGAACTTGGCGATATCAGCTCCAAATTAATTTTGAACTCCCAGCTTGACTTTATAAAACAATGAATTTGCTTAATGCATATAATATCACACGCCTTTATTCCCCGTGTGTTTAGTGCAGAGGGCGTTGTGGCTAAGTAATAATTTAACAGTCGCACGGGTCGATCTATCAGGTTAAGCTACGTTTGCCGCGGTTGGTCCATGGATGGGTGACCATCTTTACATACCAAGACCCCTCTATATCTGGGAAAGCACGTGAAGCCGTTGGTCCCGGTTGTCATTCGTGGATCTTTGACAGTCATACGGGTCGTCGTAGAAGCCCGAAAGTCTGACAACCAGTTTTACCAAGCGGTATTGTATTACCCAGTAACTGGGTTGTGGATGATATGTCAGATAGGCAGTCGCTCCATGTAAAATACTGGTATTCAGCTGCATCTGGTTAGACGGGAAGCTTACCCTAACATAGTTGGGAAAAGGCTAGGCAGATGATGTTAATGATGTTTAGTTAATTGTGCAAAGCAAAGGCATCATTTGATGCAGTTCAAATAATTCTCAAAACTTTTTTCGGCTGAAAAATGGTTTACTTATCTTGATAGAAGATAGAAATTACCTGTAATCCAAACAGTCCCATAGCAACGAAGCCGATCCAGCTGTGTAGTGAGTAGAAGTTGGTGATGCCCTTCTTGTTGTGGTAGTCAAGCACGGCTAGGAATCCGATGACGATGCAGGGGAACGCCAGCGCGTGGAAGATGGCGTGCAGCAGCTTGACATAGATGCGTCTGAAGCAGCGGCAGATGCGGTACAAGAGCACGGCTGTGGACAACATGGTTTAGGTCGTTGAAATAAGGAAAGAAGTTTATGGTTTCCCTGTTAAATCTGACCGAAGTATTATTCGGCAGCTCTGGGTCGGTCCTATCTGCACTTAGCCAATGCAAGATATTTCGATCACTAATCCGTCTGCCCGTTTGACTCTCGTGAATGATTGAGTGCGTAGCGTGGCAGCGAATATAGAACAAGGTGAACTTGGACATAGGTACTTTTCATACAACAAGAGCTTGGTCTGAGGTGTTGAATTCTCGTCTGATTCTCGACAGATATGCCAATTCATCCTGTGGGTGTAGTAAATGGCCATTACCAGATTAATATCAGTATCAGTGCACGTAATCAGTGTTCTCTGCTTTGTTTTATTATGAAAATGCCTTGTCTGTTCATGCTTCATTGTAGCATCGCCATTAAGGTTCATTTTAGCAGTAAACTACAGAATTCTTTTAATCATTTTCATAATACTTCCAAAGAAATCCTATGATAGCAAAATGTCACTTGCTACGATCCTTAGGTTTTCTGTTTATAACGAGATCTTTTATAAAAAGAGATATCAGTCAACAATACACGGCTTGCATAAAATCCTAGCTGATATTTTCAATATCGAGAATACTGTAATATCATCGGCTCTATACTTTATTGTATCGTTTTATCGGCAAAATGCGCCCGGAGCCATACCTTTTCTTCTGTCTCGTCTCAGAGAAATGTGACTGTAAAACCTTCTAGTAGGATAGGTAATAAATAGATCTTGACTTTGATAGCAATCTTTCTTCACGATTTATGATTTCAGAGAGCAATCAACGAGGATAGACTTCATAAAAATAAAATTAACAACGGCTGTCTTGTTATCATTCAATAAAGTAATTGGCTTCATTGGTGATGTTCTTCAGATAGGTCAGGTGCGTGGTACTCGCAACCGGCGTGCGTTATCACCAGCACCCTACTTGCGTAACACACCATCTATCTCAATCTGAATCATTTTGATGGATCCCATTGCTTCATATGTTCGAAAAATGTGTCTGCTCAACAATATAAACAACAGAATGAATGTTGTTGAATTGTCAAAATGAAACCCATTGCTACTGAATCTGCCCCCGATAGGAAAAAAGACGCATCTAACAGTTTTTCCAGATTTGAGTTATGTATATTGCCGAAATCAGAAAAAAAACGCGCATCTGCCTGTATTTTTTATATTTCTCTAACTTCCTCCAGTGCGGTTTTAGCACAACAAAATAGGGCGCTTCTGTTCATTTTTTACACCCGATTGAAGATGAAAAGACGAATTTATGTGAAACTTAATAAAAAAGTCGCATTTATGTAGATAATGTCATTATATTTTATAGTTTTTTTTTAGTTCAGTAATATAAAAGGCGCATATTTGTCCCTATTTCTAAAAGGAAGTTAATAAGACGCAAATAGGTATTTGCGACTAACGCGCTAAAAAAAAAACTGTTTTTACATTAAGAAAAAAAGACCACATCTGACCACTTGCGCCCTATTTACTTCGTAAAATTGTTTTAGCATAGGCGCATTTGTCATAATCGTCTTAATTACTTTACGTTGAATAAAAAAATGTGTTTTATTTACAAATAATAAATTAGGCTATGACTTATATGATAACCACGAACCTACTGTACTATTTCTGATATACTACCTTAGATAAAAGGATTATTAAATATTTTATAAACATTTTACCTAAGCCAAGGGCTATCTACATACTTTCTAATTCTTAAGAAAAAAGGCGGAAATACCTATATGCGCCCATTTATGTTAAAATCATTTATTAGATAGATAAACTAAATACTTAGAAAAAAAGTATACAGCCAAAAGCGTTTGAAATTTAAAGGACGCATCTAGCCGTTTACGTCTATTCAATTAAGTACCTATGTAATATTATTTTCCTTAATTTTTTATGCTAAGATGAAACTGTTTTTTCATTATTTTTATTATAATAATTTAATAAATTCATATTATTATTAAACCAGGTTAAAGTCTATTATTAGAGGGTATTATTTTCAACTTTAAGTATGTAAAATATTAATTTACTCGAAGACAGCATACGATTTCCCGTTTTATTCATTAAAACATTTATTTCTCCGTTTTTACTTTTTGTTAGATACGTCTTTTTAACTATCGGGGGCAGTGATAGTGTGATACGCAATTACCCCACAGATGTAGTATGTGGCATTCTGTAGTTTTGCCTACCCCCATGGGAAAAGGCACGTGTTCATGTATGTAGTAAGAATTAATCCATAGGTACTTACAGAATCCGCTGAACGTGATAAATCCGGCCACCATAAGCGTAGGATGCAGGTTGAACTGCTTGTCGGGCAGATCATCGGCCCAGGCATAGCCCTCGCGGTAGTAGAACACCCAGAACACGGTCAGCGCCGACACGCCGATCAGCAGGATGGTGGCAAGCGTGATGACGAGCGCATACTCGCACCACTCGCACGCGCCCCTCTCATGATCGTCCGATTCGTACGAACGACTGCGTTGACTGGAAAAGAAAATGAGATTGTAGTATAAGTCAGGCTAATAAAAGAACGGTGAAGACTTGCTTTTTGAGGGTTCTTATAGCGACTTCTATTAACCTTTTAACCGCTTACGTCGGATTAATCCGACAAATATTTTCGTGTTCATTTCGCCAGGGTCGTATATTTACGACCACATGCCACAGTTCGTATGATCTGCTTTTTTTATTTAATTAGGCTGTATTCTATCAGGTATTTATTTTTCGATTCACTGTGCCGGGCGCTGGGGGCACGACAACTGATATGAAGTCGGGCGGTTAAAAGGTTAAAACCTGTGATTTTAAAAACAGCCATTATTCCTGTATTCGATTTTTGATATGGAGCAGAAAACCGCCCCTAACAAAATTATTAACGGTAAGAAGGATATAGTTATACCCGTAGAACAAATCTGCTACGTTCATAATGCCGACGTTTTGCTACGAGCTGTCTTTGATGGATACTGCTACAAATAGGTAATTTTGTTTCATGTTGAAAGATTTTCTCGAATCCAATGACATTTCCTATCCTGTATTTATTTGTAACACCCATGGGAATTCGTTTGTAACCGAGATCAAAAGGCAAAATAAACGACAAACAGTTTTTAAATTTCAACCTGGAAACAACCCTTTTCTTAACTAAAAACAGCCAGTAGGTTCTGTAGTATCTACTTTGAAAGCTTTAATAGAATTATTACAGAATATAATTTTTATCCTGAAGCACCACCCCTCAGTTTTCTGAATTTCCATACCAATGAGGTGGTAAATGTTATTAATAATTTAATTTCCATGCTGAACATGCGCACCAACTTTACCCCAAAATTAAACAAAGTTTCCAACAACCATCCATCCATTGCAATGGGTCATGTATGAAAATATTAAATTGTCTCGATTTTTTTTCTGCGCTTATGAATAAGCTAATACTATCTACAAAAAAAGTATCAGATTTATCTGATTAGTATTTCCAGAGAAATAAATTAAATTCTGTTAGAGGCGGCCATCGACAGTAACCCACGGATTTTTATTCAATTTCCTTAGCCTACTCAATTAAAAAGTAAAAACTTGTCAATTTGTCATAACATAACCTCACTTTTCACCTCTTGCTTTGTGTTTGTTTGCGATTTTATGGATATATCTTTACGACGACCCTCACGCTTTGAATAAAATAAAGATAAATCGTATCGTAATCGTAAAGATATATCCATAAAATCGCAAACAAACACAAAGCAAGAGGTGAAAAGTGAGGTTATGTTATGACAAATTGACAAGTTTTTACTTTTTAATTGAGTAGGCTAAGGAAATTGAATAAAAATCCGTGGGTTACTGTCGATGGCCGCCTCTAACAGAATTTAATTTATTTCTCTGGAAATACTAATCAGATAAATCTGATACTTTTTTTGTAGATAGTATTAGCTTATTCATAAGCGCAGAAAAAAAATCGAGACAATTTAATATTTTCATACATGACCCATTATTGCAAACAACCTGTCGTTTTCTTTTTTCTTCAGCATAAAACTGTTTAATGTTTCAATTAATTCTAGCAACATCAGAATATCCTCTAACTAGATAGGGATCGATAAACTTTTGATCTCAGTTCTCTAGTCTATTTTAGGAGAACAAAACCGCATGAGTTAAAATGGACCGATTAAATGGACTCGCTATACGTTTCTTTCGACGCTAGCTCCGGCGTTATCAAAGCTAGCCTGATCACACACGAGCAATGAAAGCCGTCACATTGAATACTCCTCTAAGTAAAAGCAGGTTACCAGACAGGAAACCGCAGCTCCATTGATACTACTAAGCTAACTATCTACATAGGTATACGCATATGCAAAGTTTACAGTGTACTCCTGTGGACCACACAAGGGTGTCGGATGGCGTGAGATCATTCGCGCGACAGCGCCGGATGCGCGGCGCATCATGCAACGATGGAGCATCAAGCTTTTTCTACATAAAACTTGCTACATATTACTTAGCTTAGTACCTACGTCATATAAATTCCACCCTATTCAATACAAGAAAATGTGATATATCTCCTTGCATCCGTCTTCGTAAAGTTGCAGAAAACAAGTAATAACTGTCCGAAGCAAACGTGTTGGCGCTGGGAAAATGTTACGATTTTGCATATCCTCGTGTAAACCGAGTGACGTAGAGTTATTTCAAATTGTATTATATGCACGCTCCGCTATTTTTCTTTCCACTAAAGAAATTGTGTTTCAAATAGAAATAGACGTAGAAATTACTTAGTTATCTACGTGCAGTATTAAGAGAAAGGCCGTAGTGACGCAGGTGTTCATGATATAAATACTTTACCTTTACCTTTTAGTTAGGTACACTAAGCCTTTGCGTAGGCCTTTGGACTACATGGCCTTCTCAGACTTTTAAAATTAAAGATGAAACACTATTCCATTCCATACTTATGGGATGAAAGATAGTTATTATCTATACAAAACTTATATATACTTATATACCTACGGTTCGTTGCACAAAAGCTCATTGAGGTCAGATGCTCTTTTGTTTAAACATTAATTTATTGAACGTTGTCTTTGAACCCTGGAACAAATTATCAATTTACCGGAACGTGAGCATGTTGACCGTGTATGTGTGATGTCATGAACGAAGCTTACCTATTATAAAAATAAATGGCCAAACAACGATGTTACGACAAGGTCATCAGGATTTAGGTAACAAAAATAGGTGGGTAGGTACCTATAAAAACGAAACTGTAGCAGGTGGCCATAAAGCATTAGCCCTTCAACACAAGTGACAGGGTTGGCTTCATTTCGAACCTTTATTTAGCTTGCCCTTGCATGCTAAAATTAAGTTGATTAAAAATGTTTGATGGAACCTTCGGAGGTAACAAATTCCTTATACCTAATCCCTTTCGCCTGCATTCTATCTGAGCAATATTATGATGGTTTAATTCCATTTTGCATAAAATTGAGATTGGCTCTTAACAATTTTGTTCAATTTGGGTCGAATTGCTAGATTCAAACGAAAAAGAAACTATAATTACAGTGGAGTCATTTTAATAGGTAACATTTGACGTCTGTCAGTTTTATCCTCATAGTGAGGTGACCTGCTTATGAACATCGATTAAAGTGAATGAATCGATACGGACTTGAAACATATGCGAATTTAAAAAATCATCAGGCGAATCCCTGTCCCATTATTATTATTTTTTTCGTAAATTTAAGGAGCAAAATAAGACAAGTACACAATTTAACAAAAAAATTGCATTTATTCAGTTGAACTATCAGAACTGTTAAAAGTATTGTCATCTTCATCACTGCTGTCAGCACTCAGAGATATTATTAATTCATTTTCAATAATATTGTCTATTCTCACATCTCGTTCAAAATCTTGTAAAATTATTTTCTTTGTTTTCTCTACGACTTTTTTCCAGTCTTCTGTAGTGACTTCTGCACACGCAGTTTGTAGCAGAGACATCATTTTAGCAGTACTGAAGGGTGGTTCAGTATTGTTCCGCGCTGCATAACCGTTTATTTGTGCCCAAATAAGCTCGATGGCGTTATACTGGCAATGGTAGGGAGGCAATCGAATAACTTCGTGTCCATGCTCTAGGGCTAGTTCATCGATTACATAGCGGAGCTTGGACGGCTTAGTTGCTTTTACTAGATTTAACAACTCAACTTTTAATAAAGATGGACTTGCATCCACACCATTTCTTACCAGCCACGAGACAATTTCTTGCTTTTTATATGCTTGAGTTGGTGGTTTATCAACTTGTACAGAATGATACGGTGCATTGTCCATTACAATTTTCGATGGGTTTTCTAAGCTGACTAGCAGCTTCTCAAATCACTCTTTAAAAACCTCAAAGTTTATTTCCTCATGGTAATCACTTGTAGTTTTAGAGGCGAATGCGAGGAGGCAGTTTTTCTATTTCATTATTTTTTGTATTTTTATAACTAGTTAGTTAAAAGAATAATAAATAATTTTTTTATTATAATCACAACGTGGTTATTAATTTATGGTGATATTTCTTCACAAGTCATCATTGCATTCGATTCTACTTATCAGCTTTCGATTTTTAGAGTAACATCCCTAGTGTTTAAAAAGAAAAATGGTTAACTGACGTAACCTTGTAACGACGTTCAGTTCTTTAGATCAGAATTAATTGTTTATTATGTTTAGAATGGTTTATTAATGAAAGCAAATCGTAAAATTACTCGTATCGGTCATTATTACAATAAATATGTAATCGTAATTGAAAAAAGGTAAGCAATTGTGCAGTTCTAACAAAACGAAAAAATATGTTATTTTATGCCCGCCGTTACAAGGTTACGTTGTTGAATATTTTATGAATTGTCAAATGTTACCTATTAAAATGACTCCACTTTAACTTGTTAGAGTAGTCAGCGAAATTCAAAATTTCTTACCTTTTTTAACAATTTGCAGTTTAGTATCAGGTACCTAGTATGTCGTGCTAAATATGATTCGCGGCCGTAACAAATATTTATTAATAGAATTTTTTTTTTTTTAAACGTTGCCCCACACTAGGAATTACTCCTGAAATTAGAATTATAATATAATTAATTAATTAATATAATTAGAATTATAATCATAATAATCATGAATATTTCTCTCTAAAATCATATTACCCCTATTGAATGACTATTTCATGAAATCATCACAAACAATCAATCATTTGAGGCCAATTCTAGCGGAGTTGTAGGTATTGCTGAATTTATATTATAATTCCGTAAAGCCACATTTGCTGCGGTCGCGAATCATATTTTAATCAAAAAACAACCTAACAGTGACCTGAAAATTGCAAAAAACGGTAGTAAATTTGAATTTCGTCGGCTATCTTAGCGCTTAAGGGAGTCAATTGTACTTAATTGTAATTTTTCCAAAAAAAATACATTATTTTGTTTTCATGTTTGGAAGCAAAATTGTGAACGCAGTTTACTCAGCGGCACACCTAAATAATAACAAAATGCATAAACAAATCTCTCACCTATAAGCTCGGTTGTATGGCTTTCAACCGTGGATAGTACACAGAATATCAACAATTAATAAGATGTGTGTGCCAGTGTTACTCACTGCTAGGTGAAAGTTGCGTAAAATGCAGACGCGACCACTGCCCTACCTCGACGAAGGTACTTGCTTTGTAACTACCTATTTATGTTGGCATATACGGTACTTGAGGCTTTGTCCGGACCCACATTGGCTTACTGCCCAGCCTCTATATTACTGTGTCTAGGACACGACAAATGGTGGGGTCTTGACTTGGCAGAACGCTGGAATTGGCTTCACCGTAGGAGTACCTTAAGTTTAAATTCCCCTTTGTCAAATACAGACTATGTTACTTCGCCTCCTCTTCTTGTTTATTTTTCTTATGTTCTTCCTTTTCTTCTGTCACCCCTTGTAAAATAGTGTATTTAATAAAGAGCATTCTATCTACCTATTTTATTATCCGGATCGTTGAAACATGAAACAACAAAGTTCTTCCATTTGCGAAATAACAAGAACATTGTCGATACATCTGTCGGCGATGGTTACGTGTGTACCTACCTAAGTATGCAACTCCATGTGCTTTGTAGCGCAATAATGAGCTTTCTCTCTAAACGACTGCATTCAAAATAGAAACGATAATGTAGAAGCAAATTTAATGTGCTTATATAATTTAATTCAAAAGGCAATGACATGCACGTTCTGTTAGCTACGTACCTGTTGGTAATTCAAACATGGTTGTTATTTATTACGAATGAATTATAAAATAGAACTTTCTTTGAGGAATTCTAGCAAGTGTTTTTGCAAACAGCAAAATCGCGTTTACCTAGATCCACAGTTCAGTACAAAATGGAATGTCTATGCAACATTATCGGCTGGTGATTTGCTACGGACGCAAAACGCAGTGCCCAGGCTCGTGATAGGTCAGTCGAGAAAGTGGAGGAAATGCAGGTAGTCTTTATTTCGTATAAAAGACGTGTCTCGAATTTTGGGATCTTGTGTGTGTTACTGCGTAGTATCGTTTAGGCTCTCGTTTGTGGCCGTAAATGAGGTTCGTCGTTTGGAGTATCAATTTAGCTTTATTGTACCACGAAAATGAAAAAAAATATGAAGCCACGTTCAGTGAAACGTTATCTTACCCGCTGTGCGAGGCTTTTTCACGAAATAGCCATTGACAAACCGAGATAGCGCCAAGTAGAACCCTTTTATTAAAATTGCAACCAATTAAGGCGGAAATGACCAATCGTTTGGTCACGTCAGTGCAGCCCGTGCTGAACAATCTTTGAGATAACTCGATTAACCTCGATCACGATCTGTGACCGCGTAACTTATAACTTCGGCTCCAGTCGGCCATAACCGAACATCTCGTAAAACCGCACAATTACCGCAAGTTGCCATAATTATATAGAGTACCCGAACGAAAACCCACTAAACGTTGAATACGGTGTAACAATAGTCTTACTGACCAAAGCCAAATTGTTAAAAACAGCTAAATGCCGATGACGGCACGGTATGTGACGATAACGGCAGGTTTTAAAACTTAACAGAACGGTCTCAGAAATAATGGACACTCGTTTTTTATTGTACTGCATGGCTTTCACTGACTATTCAAGCAATTGTTGTAGTTATGTGTGAACCCCACACATAACTACAACAATTAAACAATTTGAGACGAGATCTGCTGTGTTTAGCGATAAAGTTATAATTTCTATTTTAAGAAAACGTCGTACAAAACTAGTTACATTTGATCTGGTGGAGCTACTTGATAACTCGTGCAGTGCGCCCGAGTAGAGAAATGTAGTAGTGCAGGGTCTAGAGTTGACGGGAAGGGGGGGAGGAGAGGTCGTCGACCCCACCGCCCGTGGTACTCCTGGCCTACATGGGAAACGAAGAGCACGATCGCTCTTACTATAACTGGTATTAAGATTGACATCAAAGATGAACATTCAACTTAAATATTAAGGGAGAGCAACAAAAGCAGCTCGTTACAATTTGCTTGCGCAGGGATCAAGTTCTCCGAGGCAAGTTTCACAACTTTGTTTTCATAATCCTTCTTCAGACAAATGTTTGCAAGATTGCGTAACTGTTAAGAAGAACCGTTAAATTAACCACATTCATTCGGAAAGTTCTAGGAAGTTCGCCTCGCTGTCTCTAGTGTCCTTATCCAGTAATTAATTTGCCAAACGAATGAAGCCCTTAGCTTCATCCATCAGTGAACTTTAGCGAGGTGTTCATAAGAGCCACTTTCGATGCCACGCTCCATAAGTCATAACTCAAATTTACATTAATAAGCGAACGGAGAAATGGAAAATTGCAGAAATTGTACGTTTAATAGTCGAACAAAGATAGTAACTTTTCAGTTGAACTTTAGTCGAAATTAAAGTGCACGGCTATTACGAAATAATAAAAATTTAATGTAACGACCAGTGTCTAGTTTAAACGAAGGTAGGTATTAATTGCACAAGTCATGCTTGAGACAGCAGTTGATAGAATAAGTAACAATTCAAATTATTTATTAGTCACAATTTGTACAAGAATAGAATAGACTAGGCTGTTACCCCAAAACTAGGCATTTGCCTGTATCTTGGGAGTCAGTGTTGCGACATTTTCAAATTGGTACATAGTGCATAGTGATTATTGCAAGACAGGAAAAGAGAAACTAAAACTAACAAATATAAATCATATTTAAAAAAAAAAACGCCTCATTGGTGTACCTAACGGTAACAAGCAGGTCGGACTATCTGAGCTATCCAAAAATGAGTTTCTTTTTCTTTTTGAAACAGATAAATGGGTGATTCTGATTATGTAAGAAAACCTACTACTTAAAACTTATTAGCAAAGAGTTTAAGACTTGTCCCAGTATCTTTTGAGGGACTAAACTAGCCTAACCAACATCATTAAAACTTCATTGGTTTTTCTTGTTACGTAAGTATAAATATTAGTGGGAATCAGATTATAAAAAAACTAAAGCTCTTAGTTATTTTTTAAAGCAATTTTATAAAGTAACGAGCTTTATGTACAGATATAAATTGTAATTTTTATCAATTGACCGCAATCTAAATTACATAAATGCATTGCATTGACAATGAAAAGTATTTTACAATCTTTCAAACACAAACAGCTGAATGGTCGTGCCCCTTTCAAAATTACAAAATAAACGAATGCCATACAAACTTGGTGGCTCGCTAAAGCCATGAACATTTCAATGGAGATGGACTCTGTTGACTGTAGAGACCAGTGGCCTACTTATTCACAACTGAGAGGGATTTGACGAGTGGTCATACAGCTAGCTAGAATCGACGATGAGTAACGTTGATTTAGCAGAAGCAAGGATAGATTTTTCCCTTGTAAGGTCACTCCAGCACCTACTTGATGTAATTAATCCTTACTGCAATTCAAACACTGACTATACAGGTAACTTAGGGATTGACTAAATAATAAATTACTCCGAGAGTCACTATGCATATCTAACTGATACGAATATAAAGCCATGTACCTACGCACGAACAAACAAAAACATAGTGAACACGAACATCGAACACTTTGTTCGCACGTGCGTACCAATAACGAACATCAAACACTGTGTTCGTCAAAAATGTTCGTGGCGATCCAATTTGGTTGTTCGATGCTACTTCACTGTCGACCACTTCCAATGGTGATTCCATGGTTACTGAAGGGTTGAGCGCGAACACAAGTAGAACTGTGTTCGCAAGGTGATCTTATTCGCTTTGCTAATTTACGTGCACACGTACGAACCAGATGTTCCGTGATCGATGTTCACGAAGTTTTGTTCGTTCGTGCGTACACGGCTTAAGACTTGCGCCGAATGAATGTTCGATGAGTAACAAAAGCTCGCGCAACGAATGTTTGCAAGACAAGTTTGTGAATGTTCGCGGTGAGTACGTTTCTTGAGCTACCTATTTCAAAACCATTCCATACAAATCTTTTGTTTCATACAATGGAGTCCACACACTGTAAGTAAGCGGTTTTGTCATCTGAAACCGAGGCCCTATAGCCGCGCAGTTTGACCCGCGTCACGCGAAGTGATAAACGAAGTAACCGTGAAGCCGCCGAAAAATTCCGTCCGTGTGTAGGCGCCTTTATCGTGCACGTAAGATTACGATATATTTTATACCATACAATGGGTCTCTTTTGGACACGAGCCTTTTGCGTATTTCGCTAATAAGTAATTAACCAATGTTCCTTTGTTTAGTCAAAGTCTTTGAAATGACTAGATTAGTTTAGTAATTGCATTTTGCTTCATTTTTCGGTGATGTAAATACGTATTAATTTGTAGATATTGAAATGTAATAACTATTTGATTACCTAATAAAATATAGTGATTATGCGGGTATATATACGGCATTATATTTATTCTATTCTTACGGGTTAATAAACAGGTAAAACTTAATTAAAAAAACTTCGAAAAATCATGTACCATTCGAACTATTTTCAGCCATTTTCACCACTCTAGATTTCTGTGCATGTGAATACCCATTACCTCTGCAGAACAGTTATGTCCAAGAGACTAAATAAGGTTAAACACGGACCATAATATAAATAACAAATGTCTGTTAGTTTCTCACAAAAGTATGTACCTAATTGCGTTTTTTTATCCGTTTATATCTGTGTAATACCGGTCGAATCTCACTACTTGTTTTCTCTTGGCATTGAAGCCGTAGATACAAATCTTGACACTCGCATTACTGTCGCGGTAAACTAGAACATGTTGTGTTTAAGATATGTGTGTATGTGTCGTGTGCCTTAATACTTACCTAAGCTTGCTTTTATCTGATGACTTTGGATGGGTTCTGTGACTTGTCGCCTTAAATTACGATAAAGATTTATATATTACTAGCTGTGCCCCGCGGTTTTACCCGCATAAGTCTCGAACCCGTGGGAATATCGGTATAAAAAGTATCCTATTCCAAGTCATGTTCTACCCATATGCCAAATTTCATCCATATCTGTTCAGCCGTTTTAGTGTAAAAGAGTAACAAACAAACATACAAAAAAGTCAAATATTTTCTTAGTTTATATATTTCCACGACATCCTATTTTTAAAAGGCCTGAACTTTTCCGAAATGGGAA
Organism: Luperina testacea; assembly: GCA_927399505.1. NCBI lineage: Eukaryota > Metazoa > Arthropoda > Insecta > Lepidoptera > Noctuidae > Luperina > Luperina testacea. The sequence goes on from OV656758.1 coordinate 14,422,364, forward strand.
GTGGAGGAAAACCATGTGAATAAAATATTAACCTGAATTACGTTAACCAGTAGGTATAATTTAAGGGTAGGGAATCTCGCATGCATTAGCGGCAATAATTCCTTCATGCATGAATATAAGAAAGCTTCCAATGACATTATGTGAAAAGAGGATTTCCCACAAGCAATGGTCAAAGGCTAGCTCGATATAACCCACTAACACTAATGCAATCTTGAAGATGCGCGTGCGCTTCAAATATACCCGTTAGTATCGGTTAAAAGTCTCTTTTCCCAGAACCACATTTACATCAATAATAATGATTGCTGTATCAAATCAAAAACGATTTTAATCAATCGATTTCTAATAATTAAAGCCAGTTTTAAATAAATATTGATGTTTAGAAAAATACCTACAATAAATGCGAATGCACTATCTCCCCGCATCAGCACATGAAAGCTGTCGCGAGAAACAGACGTAACTAGATTTCCTTTAGTGCCGAGTTAGAAAGTGCTACAGCAGGTATGTTACATACTTAGGTTTTAACCGTGTATTGAAAATAATGTGTTTACTGATGATGTACAGTCAACAAAAGAGATAAGTATGCAGTATCGTCGGATACAGTTGAAGTTTAGTAAGAAACCGATGGATGTTGTCGACTAAAATTTAATTTGATAAATGAGCTGCTTGTTATCTATTAATAAAATTAAATTTTATTCTATATCCGACGATACTGCATACTTATCTCTTTTGTTGACTGTACCTAAGCACAATACTATTAGGTATGTAACGTGTGAAAGATGTAAAAATTATAAGTAAATCCAAAATAAGGAAGTCTCAACACTTCGTTTCAATAAAGAAAAAGAAAAACATGGCTCGACTCTTGTAAAACTTAACTCACATTAAGAAACATTTATCAAAGCATTCTTATAAGCAACGATAACATAAAAACATTATCCTGCAATTCCGTAAACACGAGCACGAAGAACCGTAATTATTTGTGAAACAATACTCGACTCAACTCAACTTATTTAATAACCTTTGTTGGCGGGAGTGTCCATCTCTCATTCTCTCCAGCAGCTTTTGTTTCTATGCAGAGCTACGGAACGTTCAACACAAAAGCGTTCGTTCATTTGTTCGTTCTGCGGTTCGTTCCATTTAATGAGGAAGTGCTCTAGAAAAACTACGGTACAATTATTGTTACGAAATGCCACCGTTCCGCCGTACCTACGTAATTTGTACCGCTTACATAGTCGCGTAAGCAATCTCCCCATGTGAGATTTGTGTTACGATCGAAGCCATTATGATAGGTACGCGGTACAAAAATGACAGTGATTTTCTTGCTGAGGTTTCATAATGCTAGGATGCTCCGTATTAGCTATATGCTTTTGTTTTCAATGTTATGGTTGAAGCCAATGACGTAGAAATGATGCCGATGAAGTCAAGGCCACCATCGACCATGACCACTAAGAGTTGTTTCGCGTTGAAAAACAGTTATCTCTAAGTAAACCGAAATGTTGTGTTATAAAATAAAACCATGTTGTATGCAAGTGAAACGATTCAAACACACGCCATACAAGCATCTCTCAGAGCTTTGCTTTTCTTTCTTATTCCCTTCCCATGAATAAGGGAATGGGGACGTGCAAACATGGGTGTAGAGGACGTCGCATATTTACGACATGTCGTGCAGCCTCACAGTACCGCGGAGTAATGAAAATGGAGTGAATATGTGCAACCAACTGTTTGGCGTCTTTACAAACAGCTGAATCATCTACTAATTAAGTGTATACGCAAAGTGAATTTGCATGATTATCACGATTTTTTATGCATTTTCCTTATTTTTCCGGCTATTTTGATAGCATAAGGCGACTACGAAGTTATACACGTTAAAATGCCAAGTTTGAAATAACCGTGACGCCTCTCTGTCACTGATAATTATTTCTTCAACAAAGATTTACAGGCTGATAACATGAAACCAAGTATGATCCAGTGTGACACCAGTTAGGTATTAGGTTAGTTTAGGTATCAGGCTTATTCATCACCACTACTCTCAAAACAGTGAAGGAAAACATCGTGAGGAAACCCCTGCACTGGGCCCGCGTGGTAGATTATTATTAGCCCACTCCCTCTCGAAGAGAGGAGGCCTGTGTCCCAGCAGTGCGAACCTTGTAGGCTGATTATGTATGTATGTGGGCTTATTCAAGGGCACTGTTCGTACTCCATTATTACTATTCCGTGGTCATGATCATCTGTCGCGCCGGGCTGTCGTCGTGGCTGCCGTTGCATGTGTAAAGCCATTTCAGCGCCATTATATGCAATACTCTGACCCACTTCTCACCTAGACACTTCACGTACATCTGGCGCATTTCTAATTAATTACTTTATTAGCGTGTGGTAGTGGCCGAAAATTGAGTGGAGCTATTAATGGAATTTAAATACTTAATTGTTAGTTGATGATGGATAAATGCTAGTCGTTACTCCCTTCTTTCTCGTAGACTCCAATAATTGTAATATAGATTTTAATACTTTAATTGCACCGTAAGTTTGTATAATCTTTTTCTACTAGTAGATAGGTATATTAACCGTTACCTCAAATATAAAATAGTATTTTAGTACGCAGAGCAAAACAAGCCTTATTTTTGTTTTTTATTTCCAGATACGTAATGTTACACAGTTTAGTTTCTTATGTATTACCAATCTTATGAAATTGTTTTATTTGCAGAGGCCACCATCATACCATTCACTTGCAGACGTGTAACGTGTTACGTCAAGATGCGCACACTTCATTACGAATATCTTAATTACAAAATTAAATCTTATTATATTAAAGTACTTGCCAGTTGCAAGCAAGCAACGGCGGCGACTGCTTCAATCAAAGCATGCACGAGAGCCGATAAACAATATTAATTGCGTTTGCGACTGATGCGCGGTCGACCGGTAAATTGTGCTCACTTCAGCATTGATATCCTACGCTCTGGCGATCTAACACCTTATTATGCACACTAATGTTCGAAGTCCTACTTTAAGCCTTACAGCAGTTTCATGCGCGTGCGCACGTAATAATACACGAACTATGGTTACCAATTAAGATTTCCTTATAGGATACCTTACCTGTATATTATCACAAAATCACTTCTGTATATTTTATAGGTACCTACATAAGTACACAGTTACCTACTTTCAGAAGAACATGATTTTAATCTACCGTGGAAGCAACTGTGTCCGCTAAGTTAGTAAGATGAAGTTCCTAGGCAAACTTCAAAGACATTACCTACAAGTTTCAGTGTCCAAAGTTACCGTGCAGTTTCAATGAACAATGAACTTAGCAGATAGACACAGAAATTCAGAATATTTTCACTCAAATGTAAGGTGAATGTCTTAAAATATTTACGTACCGAAAAATTCCGGGCGTATGATAAATTCGTGCTTCATTTTTACGGACACGAGAGAGAGTGTAGTGAGACGAATCTGTTAAATTGTCTAAATCTGTATTATCTTTGATTGAATGAATGCGTTATCCGACACATTGTTTTGTTCACTTATCGTTGTTTTGTTAACTTACATATGAGAGAATCGGACAGAGTTACTGTCTAAAGTCCGCAAGAACTGCAAACTTGATGTAACTTCGTGATGTTTTGGTAGCTTCTTGGCGCAAAAGTGGTAAGTTCTGTGGTCCACTCCAACAAACTTCTTCTAATACGACAAGACCAGCAAAGAACGGTCGTATTTTCTCTAAACTTCTGTACTTTATCTGCAATTCAACTAAGAACAGTATGTTGCATTAGTACTTACGAGCTTGCAAATGACATTGAAATAGCAAATGCAGCGAACAGCGACATTGAAATAGCGTGCACCTGTCACTTTTTATACTAGGTATATGTGTAATTATTTCAAACGTGGAAGTACCTACGAATAAAATTTTCCTCTTATTGATTAATATTTATTATAAAAACGTGCATTGTGAAAATAAGTTTAACCTTGACGTGGATGAAGGTTTTTATAAGTAAACATATTTGATCTTAGATTTTCGAGAATAAGTTATACTGAATGATATCAGAAATTTAAGATAAACTTATTTTAGGTTGTTATAGTAATACGATACATTTCGCAAATTCCGTTGACAAATATAAAATACCTAAATAATTGAAAAGACGATAAACGAAAATGAGGTGACGATTTTCTCATACCTTTTTCATTGAGGATAACAATGCCCTTATTATCGTTGAGGAAAACAAGGAAACATTTTATAGGGTCGTGATAAAGAATTTATCTCACAAAATTGAATGACAGATAGACGTGTTATCAAATAATTTCAATTAATTCATCAATTCATGTTTAGATTGGTGGCATTGAACTTTTCAATGTACCTACGTAAGTAATGGTACAGACGCCAGCATATCAAGCTACTACAATCTGTCAAATTTATTTAATAGATTTTCAACTTTAACGCTAAAGCTTAAGGTTCAAAGTTGATTGAGAAAATTTGACAGTTTCGGGTAGCTTGATGTGCTGGCGTCTGTACCTACTTATTAAAGTAAGGAATTTAATAATTGACTAAATTTTTCTTACAAATACGCCGTATAACCATTATTACTGTCGTAAAAGGTAGTATTTGACTAATGCATTTCTAAATGGTGCAATTAAGTGCAATTGAACTTGCTGCAGTTGGTTATATTTACTTAGGTACTTATACAGGGTCAAATTAAATTAACTACCGAAACTCCGTAGACGTTATGGGTACTTATCGATATCTTAACATGATAAAACAAAAATAGTACATTACTTCAGAGGGAAGAAAGTGACAGTTCCATACCGAGGTTATGGCATTTGCGCCACGAGCTTGCGAGGGGCGCAAACCATTTGAGGTATGGAACTGTACTTTATCCTGAGGGATGTATAGTGCTTTTTATTACACCTACGAGGAAAATTATGGACATAAATGCATAGAAATGTTTACCTATATTTAGTTAAAAGTACAATTATTAAAAGTGCAGCTATTATAAATAATTTCGTTTTTAATTTTCTGTATGCACCAAGGAGGTTGGTAACTGGTAAAAAAAAAACTGTATGTGGCCAGTAACAATTTACTTGAAATTTAATTAGTAGACAGTTAAAGTCTCTTGGCAGTATGACTGCTGACAAATTTAAAAAAAAGAAAAACCGGGTATGTAATGGAATTTCATACATACTTCCCACCCTTGGGTCGGAAGGATTTTCATACAAACTTCCATACCTTGGGATGAAAGGATTTGAAGGGCGGGATAAAGGCGTTTCTTCCCTCTAATTGGTATAATTAGTATGTATTTTCAGAGCAGGTGTGATAAAAATAAATTAATTTAATGTTTATTTTTGTGGCGTCATGGACCGCAGTAATTAGTGTTTGGTGTAATAGTCTCTTGAAATATTTCAAGTAGTCGCTTAAATTTTGCAGACGTGATGAATATCGATGTGTAAATACGACCAAACAAAGAAAACAGATTTTCTCAACTCATACTTCAAGTAACAACACAATCAGCGGTCGTTGACACCCCAAAAAAGTCCATCAATTTTTTTTTTTAATCGTGTTTAGATATTATAATAATAAAGCTAATTTAATTTGACCATGTATATCTACAGTTTGCCAGCCTTGTCTTGAGGTTTCACCTCTAGGAATATATTGATTATGAACATTAACCTTGTGCTCTAACGCTCTAAAACCAATTAGAGCCATTTTTGCCCGAAAAGGGACTAAATCTGTACCTGTCTGCTGCGGTGTCACTTAGACCCCGTCCCTTTTTTCCACAAAACACAAGGAGAAACTTTTGTACAATTATTCTGCAAAGTCAACCCTAAACAAACTTTTTCTATCTCCGTATTTCTGAGAGGCTCACAAGTTACATAAAGTTACACATCAGTGGGTATCGATGCATTAGCTCTGTGGGAAGAACGGAAATTAAACGCACTACACTCTACAGCTACACGGCTTGATGAGCGTGTGAACGGAACGCACGCGGGGAATCGCAGCAAACCATTTAAACCGTCCGAGGTCAAGGTGCTGTAAACGTAATCAGTGAAATGAGCCTCTTAAGTTTTACTTTTTTTTCTGCATGTGAAAATAAACATAATGCCGCAAAGCGTCAACCTTGACATTGGTTATAAAACATTATATGCCGTAGAAAGTTTAGAGATTTATCAAGCCGACACGCAAAGCGCTTTTTACTATGTATGCTACAAGTAAATATAAAATATTTCACAGTTTAACTCACTATTTTATGTGCAAATTAAAACGGAAACGCAGCGTAACCTCCATAAATAAAATGGGTCATTCCCGCTCGTCCACACCCCGTCGTCCACACTGCGGACGACTGGGAATGTTGCGTTCTGTTCGTCTACACTATGGACGAACAGAACGCATTATTCCCAGTCGTCCACACCCCGTCATCTCAAAAGTACATACCTAGTAAATCTAAAGCTTTTTTGCGTGTTTTATACTAAATGTATAGCATAAGAATGTTTCACATTTTAATTTTACACATTGGGTATTTTATCAATATCAGTTTAAATGCAATTAATATGTAAAAAGTTTTAAAGTTACAATCGCCTGGGTATACTCAACTATTATAACTGCACCCCGTCGATCCTCCAACAAAAATAGTCTTTGCTTATCAGTTTTGACGACGCTCGAGGTGCGGACGACTGGGAATGTTGCGTTCTGTTCGTCTACACTGTGAACGAACAGAACGCATCTTTCCCAGTCGTCCGCAGTGTGGACGACGGGGTGTGGACGAACGGGAACAACCCAATAAAATGTGCATGAAAACGGAATTCAAGCGCAGAAAAAGGTTAAATACTTCGAGTCTACGAAAATTTACCGTTAAGGCATTCATGAATACAAATCTACAAAAAAAAAAATTGTAGGTTTACTTTTTAGCGTAAAACAAGTCTTCAAATAAACACGTTTTTCTGGCCCACATTACATTAATTCTTGTAATCCAAGTGAAGTATAACAGACATTTAGCGATGCGCCCAATAAATGGTAAAAAGTGGCCCACTGACCGTATGCTAACGGTAAAAGAAACTACGCCTGTTTTCACTATCGGTTTTGTGGTCAATCTTGCTTACCAATGCGAGAACCTGTTCATTTGTTAGCGTCTAGTATGCAGGTGTCGGATGCCAGATTAAGCCACTTGGCTACACAGACCAACTCGTATCATTCGTGTATTATTTCTGAATTCCCGTCGCTCTGCATCAACCTACATCCAAGGCAGATAAAGGGAACGGTAAGGTGTAATTTTCTATGAAATACCGGCTGCATATTCTGAAGTAGCTCGCCTTTAGTTTTACAACGTACAAGGACTAAAATATGACTGTGTCTGAACTCAAGTTTACATACATTTATTTTACTTTTATCTTACTCAGTTTACATGGAATTCTTTAAAATTTTAGAGAAACTTAAAGGAGAAGATTTTTCTTAGATACTAGAAAGCTATTGCTTTTAGCGAGATGATCGCCTATTGTGTCATCATCGTCATCATCAGCCCACAGCAGTCCACTGCTGGACATAAGCCTCTTCTATTGCTCGCCATTCAACTCGATTTTCGCTAACTCTCATCCAGCTGCTACCAGCCATCCTGCGAAGATCGTCGCTCCACCTAGCCAGAGGGCGTCCCACCTTTACGTTTACCGATTCGCGGTCTCCACTCATTATCTAAAACTAGCAGCGCCCCGCGATTTCACCCGTGTAAGTTTTGATCCCGTGGGAATATCGGGATAAAAAGTATCCTATGTGTTAATCCAGGAAATGGTCTATCTATGTGCCAATATTCATCTAAATTTGTTCAACGGTTTATGCGTGATTGAGTAACAAACACCCAAAAATCTTCACAAACTTTCACATTTATAATATTAGTAGGAAGTAGGATAGGATAGGAAGTAGGAGGTAGGTAGTAGGCACAGGAAACTGAAGGAACACGGATGGGTTTTAGTCAGTAAAAAGTCTGACACGAAGAGCGGGAGAAGTTGTATTTATATCTGTAATTTTTATTGTGTACAGAAGCCAGCACATAAAGCTACTACAATCTGTCACATTTCTTTAATAGATTTTCAACTTTATCACTGAAATATAAGGTTCAAAGTTGATTGGGAAAATTTGACAGTTTCGGGTAGCTTGATGTGCTGGCGTCTGTACATGCTACATGCAACTATGCTCCACCTCCTATCCTGCCCTTTGTGCTCTAAAACGTGCAACCAAAGTGACCTCTGCGCTGCCACCGATAACGCCGTGGAAGTGGCGAAGTTTTGGGCCAACAAATTTTAAACAACTGTGGTGCCAGCAACACGAAGAAAATGGTGTATAAAATAAAGAGTCTATATATATATCTATCTATCTAAAGCTTATGTACCTAAAGATGAATAAATTTATTTAAATTTCAATTTACATAAACACCTAAAATTCCCAGTGAATACTGTCACTAATGATTCAAGCAAAACTAAACAGTATACTCATCGAGGGCTTTTGATTATACAACATAATCCCGCCTGGATGAAAAGCTAGTCAGTCGCCTAATTTGCTATTCAGGGACACGTGTGCGGATCAAAAGCCTGAATGCTGCACGTGTACTTTCATTACCAGCACATAGAAAGTAGATACATAGTCCATGAACTAACTTTGTGTGGAATACAAAGTTGTATAAAGTTTAGTTTGTACGGAGATTTTACGACCATTTGATGGATCGGTTTGGAATTTATTTACTGATCTGGCTTGATATTCCCTTGAGGGTTGAGGTAAGGGAGAGGTCGTTCGTCAGTAACGTTTCCATTTGGTAAGGACTCTCGTCTACTTCTCTTGTCTTCATGTCATGCCGTCGATATTGAAAAGACGTCAACTTTTACGTGGGTTATGGATACGCATAGATGGAACAGCTCTATCAGCTGACTTAGGGTTATTTTAATAGACTTCATGGAAATTTAGCTGGAATATTGAATTAAGATATTATATTATTAGAGCTCATGCAGGAGATATAGTTCGAGCCAGTATATAATCAGCATAGTATTTAATTACCCATGTCATTAAATTTTTTTTAGTACCTAAGTACGCCGTACTACGTAATAATGAGACACGTAAGATTTCAACATGTTTATACAATCATTGTGGAAATAAAAAAAACAACACAACAGCAATAGAATATTTTATCATAAGTAATAAGAAACCAAAGGAATTCCTGTGGAATCGTTGATGCATATAAACATGCCCTTATAAGCTTAATGTTTTTTTTGTTGTAGCAACATTAGCCTAATAGCTACTTTTAATAGGAGATAGTCATTGCATATTATTGCCCCACATATACTGGAGTGCCCGTTCACCTGCACCTTGCATGATCTAAAAAATCCACTGATTGCAATGGCCAGCCCACTGCCACTTGTTTGCTTACTCTGTAAGCTATGTCAGTAACTCTGGTTCTTTTCCGGATAATTTCATTCCTGATTTTGTCCTTCAAAGAGACTCCGAGCATAGCTCGCTCCATAGCGCGCTTAGCGACCTTGAATTTGTAAACCAGCGCGACCGTCAGCGTCTACGTTTCAGCACCGCATGTCATGACGGGCAGGACGCACTGGTTGAAGACCTTAATCTTCAAACACTGCGGGATAGGCGACGAGAAGACTTGACGGAGTTTTCCCTCAGTTGAATCATATAATTCATAAAAGCTAGGCAATTATTTCCGTTATATTTCAACAGTTGCGTGACCAATGACAAGGTGTGACGTGTTAACTAACAATAAAAATTTCAGCTGACAAACACATTAACTGAAAATAACCGTGAAGCTTCATTATACACAGAGGTGATGATATCACGTCATAATCAGCTAATAACGTTCCCACTGCTGGGACACAAGCCTCCTCTCTTCGAGAGGGAGTGGACTATAATCTACCACGCGGGCCCAGTGCGGGTTGGTAGATGTCACATGTCTTCGAATTTTGGTTCTAGGACATGCCGGTTTCCTCACAATGTTTTCCTTACCCCGTTTTGAGAGCAGTGGTGATGAAATTGTAAATCGCCTGTTTGGGTTAGAACCCAAACCCTAACTCGTAACTCAGGGCTGTTACCACTGGGCCATCACTGTTCAGTATAGGATGATTATTATTTAATTTTATAAAATAAAAATGCCAACTTAATACACCAGCTAGCGAGATGTCGAAAAGAGTACTTCCTTTTTGTTTGTTAGTTTATTTTCCGAAATGCATTCATCCCAATTCTCCTAAAGGTCCTATACAACAAAAAGTATAAATGTACGTACTTACTTCACTTATAGCACAGTGTATTAAGTGCATAGGACCTGTAATAGGTCGCTAATCATCTCCTAACCTACTGCTCTAGAAGGCTAGTAAGTACTCGTGACGCGATATACAGTTATTATGGAAAGAGCCATTAGTTTACAACCTACCTGAGGTTGTAAACTAATGGCTCTTTCCTGCCATGTCGAAATTAAATTCCGATTTCTGAATTGCAGTCGGAAAATTCAAGAAATAAGAAAGTACTTAACAAGATCTTCTCTAATGAATTTAACTAACGTGACATTTAAGTGCCAACATCCGACCAGCTAGTACTTTTGCTTCTTTCTTTTTGGACTGGGCAGACAGCTGAACGAATTACGAGTTGTAAGTTCGAACTCAGCCAGGCGCTTTACTTTGTGTAAATAATTTCATCACCACTGCTCTTAAAACGGAGAAGGAAAACATCGTGTGGAAACCGCCATGTCTTAGAACCAAAAATTCACATCTACCAACCTGCACTGGGCCCGCGTGATAGATTATAGCCCACTCCTTCTCGAAGAGGCCTGTGTTCCAGGACACATAGGCTGATTCATGCAGGCATAATAGGATGAATTTATGATTGACCATCTATGTCTATTACATTTTTGAGAACATATAGAGCTACAAATTGAATCGACATACATGTTTGGACGATTTGAAGAACATGCTAACGGTGTCCATTAGCACGTAAGCAATAATCTCGAATGTAAATGAACAACTGCGTGTTCTGGGTGAATTAGATTGTTTCCTTATTGGTCTCAATATCAAAGGTCGTAAAACTACTAAACGGTTTGATGGACACGAGTCAAATACACACACTATTATTGGGAATCCAGGGAATGACGTATAACTGGTGACAGAGGGGCTTTAATAACAGTTTTAAGATAAACATTTGCCACGTTATCTTGTCTTCCTAATTAGCATCTACACTGTGTATATTAGCTCCCTTGTGACCCGGAAAACAAGCGCGGTCGAATTTGGGTGATACGAAAACTGGAGACAACCAGTAATAGCTGAAATAGTTACTGGATTCTTCTAGTAAAGAAGTGGGTGCTTATAATATCACCTACCGATATACTTAAGTGGCTTTTTGTGGCTCAGGAGGGACTACACCAAATCATAATAATATTAGCTGCTATACATTTATTGGAATTGTTAACTTTACGTAATTAAAGTATATTTAAACAATGTTTCAAATTCAAATTATTTTAAGTTAAACAAAATCATCTTTATTTTAATGGTACCTAATTAAGTTGATTTCAGAGTGAGTAGCAATATTGAAAAAGTTACGAAAATGTTTGAAGTTCTAGCGTAAACTGAACTTTATTGTGTGTAAATTTACAGTTATTTTTCCATAAAGTTATATTTGTTTACATTTTTGGCAAATAAATTGCGAATGCAGATTAGACAAAAATTGCTACCGAGAAAAAAGTACAGTAGATCAAAGGTCCATTAGGCAGTCAGTAAAGGAAATAGCAACTGTAGACAAAGCGGGTAAAAAATTAGCATTACTTGGAGCAAGAATGGAAATAGCTCAATCGACAAATGCCCAGCACTTAAGTTTTGGGTGAACGGACCTAAAATTTAGAAAGAAACCTAACTGCTCGATAAGTAGGTACCTACCTAAATCATCGTGTCCCATCGGTGATGAGCCACATTCCGACGTATACGTTCAATACTACACGCGCAGTGGGACATCTGCTTAGTATTCCGAGCACCGGGCGACACAAACACGGGAATCTTTCACCGGCATACCTCCTTCGATGTTGAAGGGAATACGGTATCGATGGCGTTTTTGTAAGCTGTAAGAATAGCGGTACTGTTGGTGGTCTCAATTTCTTTATTGGTACCTAAGTTTAAATGTACGTAGTACATGCTAGGAGTGTGTAGGAATATATTGCATATTGCCGAGGGAAAGGGCATCATTATTATTTACTTAAGTAAGTACTTAAAGCCAAAATTAAATTAAAAAGAGTGTCCATGGAGTTTCTTGCCCGTTTTTCTCCATAGGTACCTACGCTTTGGAATGGGCAACTATTTTAGCTTCATATTTTCTGACTGACCGATTTCTTGACAGTTCAAAAGTGCCTGTAAATGGCTTAATTGATATAAATGCTTTGAGTTTGAGTTTGAGAAGCAAATGTTTGTTTTCAAATACCTTTTTAGGGTTCCGTACCCAAAGGGTAAATAGGGAACCAATATTACTAAGACTCCACTGTCCGTCTGTCTGTCACCAGGCTGTATCTAATGAACCGTGATAGCTAGACAGTTGAAATTATCACAGATGATGTATTTCTGTTGCCGCTATAACAACAAACACTAAAAACAGAATAAAATAAATATTTAAGGAGGGTTGCCATACAATAAACGTGTTTTTTTCTGGGTTTTTGACTTGTGGTACGGGACCCTTCGTGTGCGAGTCTGACTCGCAATTGGCCAGTTTTTTGTGCTTAATTAGGTTATTAAGATTTCTGTGAGTGTTGAGTGCCAACTGAAATAGCACATTTTATCCTAATGACCACTGTAGCTGCTTTTATGTAAGTACCAAAAAAAGAGAGACAAAGAGAGAGATAAAAAAGAGTAGAGAGAGAGAGAGTTTAGTATAAAGAGTATTCTATTCTATTCTATTCTACCCTTGGTTGCCAATATCAACAAAGAAAGCCCTGTTTGTGGAATAGTTAAGGAGTTGTGCTTTTTCTTTATGAAACCAAACCTGCCAAAACCACTATATGGAGTGTATATGTATAGAGTCTCTTGCCTGTTCTTCTCCATGGGAAGCTACTACGCTTTGAAATGGGCAACTGGCTTAATCTTTCTGACTGACCGGACATCTTGACAATTCAAAAGTGCCTGTAGGTAAATCGTTTAATTGAAATAAATGCTTTGAGTTTACCTAAGGTTTACAGTATTGTGTAAAAGCAAACTGCTTTCGAAATATGTAATTAATTTTGAAGTACTCAATAAGGACACCGTAAACTTTATGCTACATATTTTTAGCTTTAAGGCTTCTACAAACAGGCGCGACGCTCGATATAATCGCACGCGACACAAAGTCACTGCAAGTCACGCAACTAGCGGTGCCTTTGTGTCGCGCGCGATGATGAATCGAGTTGATACGATACGTTATCTCCGCAAAACATTCTTATGGCAATGCAAAATCATGTATGCATGAATCACCTAAATTTTAGGAGTGATCAATCATAATTTTCAAAATAGCATATCTCTCAAACAAGAAAAACTTCCAAGATGTTGATAACACAAGGTCATGTTTCGCACACAGATTCTTACTGATAAAGAAAACACAGCGTGACACTGATAATGAACGGCCTTCGAGATAACAGATGTGTTTGTTAAGGGTTTTAGTTAAAATGTTTAACATTGCTATCATTATCTTTAATTTGGCCACGGCTGCTGTGATTTTCTAAGCAAAGGTATATAACGGTAGAATACAAACAAACTAGACACGACATTATCAATGGAAAAGCTTTGAAAGATAAAACTAGCGTTTTAATACTTCATCAATTGTCACTATATCGCAGCAAAAGCAAGGCGATATTTTAATACAAATTATGTAAGTATCTCTATCTCGCTGAGTATCACAGAAATATGAAAATATAAGTACAATCTACGAAAATTGCATCCTCCCTATGAATGAAGGAGACATTCTACAATAAAACGCTTACGTTGCCAAGGAACCTGGCATCGTTGGCCCAGATGTGAGGCGATAAAGCGCCATCACCGTCCACTGTGTAAACATGATTGTGCGAGCGCATATATCAGCGATTCGTGACAGATGTCCGAATTACGAAACCGTGGGCCGTGGGAGGGAATCCTGCTATTGTTTGCAACCTGTCAATGTGGGCTAGATGTCCTCGATCTTAACAAGTGCACTACTTTCTACGATACACATTAATATGTATCGTTTTAGTAGGTAGGCTGCAGGCACCTACTGCAGCTAAGTCTGTGTTTTTTTTAATAATATGATGAAGTATCAAACAGTTATCTAATGTGCTATAATCCAATCAAATAACAAATGCTGACGTTGCACTTAATTTAAGAAAGAAAGAGCAGATAATGCACGGGTTTGTGACAAATAAACCTGTTTTTCATTCTTTCAATGGCGATAATCAGTACTTGATTGATTTTTCCTTAGTTCATTTAAAGGCAGAGGGAGGCAGGGTTTAGGAGTCTACCCCGTTAGGAAAAGGGCGTGAGTTTATGTGTATTCGATTAATATTAATGGATGCCTATTACATTTTTTAACACCACGAAACACATGAAACGATTGATTTATCAAACTCAAAACTAAAAAACAATTAAAATGAACATAAAACTACACCAATTCAAACTTAATCTCAACTCTGGAATTTCAAATTATGAATAACTTATCTCATACCCGTAGAATGTATATGTAGATATATAAACTTATAACGGAGCTATTAAATTTAAATCCTATGACAGCTTCACAAAACAGAAAAAATATAAGACCTTTTTATAAAATAGTGGATAGGTAGGTACTTATATTGAGATTGAGACACTCAAGCAGCATGATTACCTTTCTCTGGCCGACGCAATTTCCGGCAGTGATTGGACGGTATCAATGTTACCAAACAATACAATGTTTTATGATAACAGTGATGTAACGCAGTCACTGACCTCTCCAATTTGTCAACACTGATCTCTGGAATGATTGTGACTTTATGTAATGGATTGACTATTGATTATTTCCTTTATTTAATTAACTTTATTGTTCTGAATTTACTATGACAATTGTATCACTACATAGTATAAAACAAAGTCGCTTTCTCTGTCCCTATGTCCCTTTGTCCCTTTGTATGCTTAAATCTTTGAAACTACGCAACGGATTTTGATGCGGTTTTTTTTAATAGATAGAGTGATTCAAGAGGAAGGTTTATATATATATAATAATAATGTTTCCGTGCGAAGCCGGGGCGGGTCGCTAGTTGTTAATATAATTTGCATGCTAACATAGCTGAATATGGTGAAACTGTACCTGTGCAACATCTTCTGTAAACCCATATTATGCAAATAAAATTATTGATTGATTGATTGATTGATTGATTGATTGTGAGAGTAACCGCAAGGGTTCAGTATATTGAGATTTATTGTTATTTTCATTTGCATGCGTTTAACCTAACGGAGGGCTCAATTAACAGATATTACTATTACGTTATTAATTGTTTTTGGGTTTTTCTACAGATATAGATAGACCTAGATAACGCTAATATCACGAGCTGTATGAAAACCAAGCTTGCCATTTTTTGACTACCTGCTATGACGTCACAAGCTCGCGCTCTCGCTCACGCTTACCCAGCTAGCAGTACACAGGACTGAGCGCGAAAGTGGCGGCTTACGATTTTTGAACGTAAGCCGGTGCGATTTTTGGCAGGCGAAGTAGTTGTTCTTGCATTATCTTGGTGTATCCTGTGGGTTTTTCCATCAGAATTTCTCAGTAGCAGCCCGAACTTTAGATTAGAGCCTGGTTGATGGCAATAGGAATGAACACTTGGGATTACAGGCGGTTTGTTTCGTTTATGTTGCTACTAGCTGTGCCGCGCGGTTTCACCAGCATAACTGTCGATCCCGTGGGAATATCGGGATAAAAATTAGCCTATATGTTAATCCAGGGTGTCAGTTACCCTCATACAAAATTTTATTAAAATTGGTCCATCCGTTTGGGCGTGAAGAAGTAACAAACATATAAACACACACACACACACACACACTCACAAACTTTCGCCTTTATGATATTAGTGTGAAGTGTGATTACTTGCTCTAACAAGGTTCTTTAAACAATAGAATGGTCTCTGCATCACCCAAAGGGTCGACCTTTGGGTGGTAATGAGCTGCTGATGATGACTATTGAAAAATTTGATCTTAGTTATTTTTTATGTTTTATCAAACACCAACAACAACAACAACAACAACATCATCAACATCTGCTTTGCCTTTTCCTAACTATGTTGGGGTCGGCTTCCAGTCTAACCGGATGGAGCTGAGTACTAGTATTTTACATGGAGCGACTGCCTATCTGACCTCCCCACAACCCAGTTACTGGATAATACGCAACCCTTTGGTAAGACTGGTATTCAGACTTTTGGGCTTCTGACGACTCGTAACGACTGTCAAAGATCCACAAATGACAGCCGGGACCATCGGCTTAACGTACTTTCCGAGGCACGGAGGGGTCTTGGTATGTAAAGATGGTCACCCATCCACGGACCAACCACGGCAAGCGTAGCTTAAACTGATCGATTGATCCGTGCGGCTATTATTACTTAGCCACAAACTGTTCTATCAAAATTTGATAGAACAGTTTTAAAAATATATGAATACAAATCGCTATCGCCTATGCAATGTAGCCGCAGTCTTACAAATCGCTATCGCCTATGCAATATAACTGCAGTCTTACAAATCGCTATCGCCTATGTAATATAGCTGCCGTCTTACAAATACGTTTAAACCCCCAGATGCGATTGCTTAACACGCTCGCATCCTCTACATCTATGTTCTAAGTTATGTTTCTTGTTTCTGCTACGTACTATGTATTTGTATTATGTAGTTAGGGAGGGACGTGCTCACACATTCATTCTGGTTACGGTATAGGATATTTAAATGTTTTGTGAGCAGTTAATTTTATCATAACGTTTTGTTTAGCTAAGTTGCGGGAGATACTGGTACAATGCATAGATATTTTGCAGCAAATATTTTAGAATAGAATACAATATTCTTTATTACGTACACCATAAATACCTATTACTGATATTTATTTATTGTTATTTCACTCTAGATCCGGTTAGACTGGAAGCCAACCCCAACAAGTTGGGAAAAGGTTGGGCAGATTGATTATTTTACTCTAGATATAAGCTAACACCATCGTGTGCACTAACATTAAAACTATTTTTTTCGACTTCTATCCGTATACGTCAGGGGTGGCCAACCGGTCGATTGCGATCGACTGGTAGATCGCGACTATTAGTTCAGTCGATCGTGGCAAGGAAAAAAGTATGAATGCGTAGAACAGATTGCGCAACGTACCTAATCACTAACTGCTGCACGCATCATCTTGTATCATTTCTCAATCGCCGTTCCGTCACGTTATTTATCCTCTCTTCTATGCAGTTTAGCTCTCTTTTGTTTTCGGTGCGCGATAACAATAAGCGGGAAGCGTATGGGACGCGGGAGTAGGGCGCGGGCGGTTGTCAATCCGTCAGTAAGTTGTTGACAGACTAGCGGAGTTACGAGTAGTTACGAGTAATATTTTCCTTCTTAATAAAATAAAAAATACTACATAATTGTGTACTGAACTATGCTGTTTCATTTGAGATTTCAAGAAGTATGAGATCGCCCAGGGTGTCGTCAGTGAACAGTAGATCTTGGGTCTAACCAAGTTGGCCACCCCTGGTATACGTGGTTTGTCTAATAAAACCTTTACTTTTACAGGACCCCCCAAAATAATATATTTTTTTAGGTAAATGATTTCAATATAAAAATTTGGTTACTATAAGACTTAGCAATTTACTAATTTGTGTCTAAGTGCCAAGTATCTACTAAGTTCTCATGAAGCAAAACTGGTATCTAAGATCAATTTCTTAAGACAAACATTATCGAGTATCTAAGCCTATCTTTAAAGCAATTACGTAATCTAAACGACGAACTCGATAACAATTCAGTAAACTTCTCATTTAAGAATTAGTTAAGGTTAACAGTCTTATCTAAGTGAGTCTTGACTCTTTTAATGAGTTAAGATGAGTTAAAACTAGAAGTACTATTAATTAACTGGTACAATAAAAGTTTAGTAGGTTATAAAGATACATTCTACCTGAGAAGCTTCCTAATCTTAGACCAATTCTCGGTTGATCGGTTCCTATAAACAAAACCGAATCGTTTTGCTTACCAATTGTAGCATTTTTTATTGCCAAACCGGGGCAGATTAGTAAGCAAATTTTACCTGATGAGGTATTTGCTGCATTATTAGTAAAGAGACAAGAGTCTTAATTTTAACCAATAACGGTCCGTAAATTATAGGATTAATATATAAATAAATTTTTTAATAGGATTAATATATATAAATTAATTTTAGATAATTAAATTTTTAGCAGTTTAGGTAGGTACTAAAAAAACTTAAAAGTAAGATGTTTGAAAGGAATTACACGTTGGAACAATAGCTGATATGCGTTTTCTGGCGAAATGCGTATTTGACCACTTGCGTTTCTGACGACATGCTAGTTATCCATAGACACCTAGGTATGGAAGGAAATCTCGCAGATGATGACAAAGGAGAGTTATCTTTAGCTCTGCGGGTTTATTATACCTAAGAACTTCATTCTCATAGTGTCGACAATTGAATCTACGCAAGTAATGGAGATAGCTTAGCTAGTACCTGTGATATAAACAGTGGTTATTTCTTGGAAAGTGAAACTGGGAGCGCACTCCATGGCATTTACGTAATTACGGAACGCACAGGCCGTGGTGAGGCGACGTCACCATGGCAACGCTCTGATACCTCAGAAAAGTGAAACTAAGGACGACGACCGACACCAAAAGGTGCCAGACCCCATTAGCGAGATATTTTACACCAATATACGGCCCCTTTTCAACTACATAGTTAACTTTTCTTTTAATAGCGTAACATTGCATTTGTATAACTAAGCAAACATTTTATTATTTAAATCGAGTGAATGACGTCAACGATACGACGTTGACGTTGGTGTCAATCTATCATTAACCTGTCTCATCTAAACAACGTTTATCTTTTTGCATTATATCGCAAAATCTTAAAAATAATCTAAACTTCAACATTTTTCAATGAAAAATTACCGACTTCCGTCAAAATAAACTGAAGAAAAAACATAAGTAACATAAGGATTTACGTGAGTACCTCTTGATATTGAACATGATAAAATATCAGATAAAATTCGCAACTGAAATCTTTCCTGTCAAATATCTGTTACAATTGACACGCTAATCAGTTAACGCTTTTAAACAACACGCTTCAATTGAGTCTAGTCAAATTATAATGATTTAAAAATAAAGTTGCTTGAAGGCCACAGTTGCAGCTATGGCACAAAAAATATACAGTGTTATCTAAAGAAGAATAAAAAATCGAAAGTTGAAAACGTTCTAAAATAATTGTATGGTGTAATACTGTGTAGGAGTGAAAGATCGTAAAAATATAAACTCTAAATTCTCTGTGGGCGTATTATAATGTTCTTTTTAGTACATTAGGTACTAGGAGTATGTAAATACTTCCCAAGTATTCCTCACGTTGTAGGTGCTCGCAAAGTCTAAAATATAGTCGCATAAAACGGTTTTGCGAGCTTATGTGCGGTATTATGTTAGTCATAAAAAAAACTTTACAATCTCGGGCTTATGAAAAATCTACCTGAATCCTTCGTCGTGGAAATCTCACGAGGTTTATGAGTTAGTCCTACCACTATACGTTTAGATACCCCGTGACCCTTATTATGAACACGGCGATATCTCGTAACCATAAGTTATGAAAATCGCTGAAATCTCGATGTTTTCCCGTGTCCTGTACTCTATTATTCATGAAAACCTGATGTCATGCAATTTAGATAAGCCGGCTGGGCCTTTGATGCCCTGGAGAAATTTCATTTGCACTTTTAAGCTCCGCGACTAACAAAGCCGCGCTATTTTCTCCATGGAAAACCACTATTCAAAATTTTACGTTTTATAAAAGTGGGCGACTCGGCAGCCTTGTTGGCAAATGGATTCTGAGTAAAACTCAAAGTAGGGAAAAATTTAATATTTTTCAAGGCGTATTTTCCTCACTGACCTACTTATGTCAAGCAGA
Source organism: Luperina testacea (assembly GCA_927399505.1). NCBI lineage: Eukaryota > Metazoa > Arthropoda > Insecta > Lepidoptera > Noctuidae > Luperina > Luperina testacea. The sequence continues at coordinate 14,442,468 of OV656758.1, forward strand.
AAATTAAAACGTTACTTGTTATGTAATAAGTATATAGTATATAGGTCTATATAGGTAGTATGTATATAGGTCCTTGTAGACCTACGTACAATAAGTAGGTGCACGAAAGTACCTCTCCCTACACATACGTTTAATATTATCATTTATAGCACATGTTCAGTTGACTCGCCTCCGCTGAGATCAAGAGTCAATCATAATTGAGTTTGTCGAGTGGGGACAAGTTAATTTATATACCTTTGTACGTGCTATATTGGATTTCAAACACTATGCTCTGTCAGTGTGTGTACTCCAGCGTTCTGTGGGAGAGATGCTCGGTGCTAAGTTAGGTAACAACTAGTTGCACATGTAGGTATGTACATCGAAGTTCGGCGAACTACCCGTACGACCGCCCGAAACGGTTTGTACGGGACTTGGAACAATACATTCTGAATTACTCTACAAAGGTGCGCCTTATTGAAGTGTTGTAAATAATAATTGTACCCCTCCTCCATTTTAACCCTTCGATATTACGTGCGCATCACAACGATATCTTCAACCACAGCCTCACGCGGCAGAACAGCTCCGCCTGCCAATAGTTATTAGATTAGACATGCTCAGATTAGGTACGCTCGAAACGTTTTACAATATGTAGTACCGTTTGCATACCGCAGATATTGTCTGAGTTCTGTGTAAGCCCTGTAAACGTCGGAGATTTAGCCACTTAAGGACTACCAGTAATATTCCAACATTCCTCACTTTATGGACAATTAAAGTGGACACGTCTTAGTAAATCCGAAGCACGGGACGGTTGTGCAACAGTCCGCACACACTCGGCCGCAAATCATCGTACACGATTGTGCCTACGATTAGATCATACTGACCTTTATCGCTGTCCAGGAATTAGCCAACCGGCCGGCGCGGCGGCGTGGCCAACACAGTTGTGGTACGCCGCGGATACACTGCACTAATGTAATCATGAGGAAACAATACGTCTATAATGAATCTGCCAAACAGAGAAATGAGCTCGTCATCCGATAGTAAGTCTTGTAGACACATTCGTGATGGATTTCTATCACGACTTTATAATGTTTCCCTAGAAAGTCGAGTCGAATGTTTGTTGATTTTATCGTGCAATAACGAATTTTGATTAGTTCTTATGAAAAGCGTGGGTTTATACTTCTTAGTAGGTGCTAAGTCATTTTGCAGTAAAAATAAAGGTGCCTGTTATTGTTATATGGTGCTTCGTAAAGTCTTGCGTAGGTATCATGACAGTAAAATATTAATGTTCTCAGTGTTACCAAGAACCGCGAATTTAAACTGTGTGTGGCTACAGTCCTAATCCCAAAGTAGTGAATCATTGTTCAAATTATACGCTCCGTGTGCTTGATGACTTGAATTTGCATCATTTCTGCAAACAGTGATTAGATTCTACCTTTCAGGTAATTCACCGGAATTTGTTCATCATGACTAGAATTCTAAAGTAAATAAGAAGCTAAAATAATGATACGTGTACGTTATTGTCTTTACTTTTTTTTTGTTCTCCTGATCCGGTGTCATCTAGTAATGTATATGTATAAAATTCAAAGTTCTGACTGACTGATATATCAACGTACAGCCTAAACCGCTGGTCCTAAAGACATAAAATTTGGAGGGTGTGTTCTTTGTGAAGAGTAGGTATCCACTAAGAAAGGATTTTACGAAATTTCACCCCTAAGAGGGTGAATGGGGGGAGGGTGAAATTTTAGAATAGAAACTGGTTATTACAAAAATCACAAAATGATTCCTTTTTATATTAATACATCTAGGCCAAAATTAAATCGATTCTAATTTTGTTCTGGAAGTCTCGTAATTCCAGGACGTCCCAGGACTTTGATCGTGGGTTGTCTCGCGTCCCGAGACTTTGAGACTGTCGAGATTACCCAAAGTCTATAAATTAGACGCTGACACTATCCAAGAAAAGGCTTATATGAGTGTAATTCAGTGTAGTGTAAGTTAGAAGTAGTTGTATATACCTAAGAACGAAAAAACATGGAACAGTGCAAACAATGAGGGTTTTCGTGAAAATTTACGACACCAGTTGGCACCACTGTGACAAGAGGTCTTCCAATATAAAATATATGATGACTTTCATCATTCGATTCATTCATTCGTTCATCATTCAGTCATGACTAAAGAAAATATAGGCTCTTTAACAGATGCCTGGACCTGACGTGTCAGTGCTGCCACCTAGCGAACGTCATTTCAGAAAACCCTCATTGAGTACCCATTAAGATTCGGGTTTAAATACCTAACAGACGTCCTACCGGTAAAGAAAAAAAATCGAAATCGATGCTCACAAGGCAAAACAACAATAATTCAATGAGTGCCGACTGCATTCTTCCTGCCTTCACCCGACCACCTTGAATAAACTCGATTGTTAAACAAGTACTCGAGTTGCATACCTGACTCGATTAGCAATATTGATACAATAAAAATATTCAGATATTATCTACCTATTTGTAATTACATATTTGTATCTTGTTTCAAAACAAATGCGATTCCTCGAAAAGGCTCGAGGAATTTTGTTTAACATCCAGGACAGAAGTAACAAGAGACACATAAACCTGTGAACTATTTATATTTTCTAATTATTTTTGAACACTAAATGATATTAACATAATTATAATCTTTTACTCATAAACACAGGAGAGAAACGAAGCCATGATGATGTTCATGAAACTATGAAATTCGTCGAAACATCACAAAATTATAGATTCCTACGTTATTTCCCTGCGAGCGAAGAACTAGAAACAGAACAATATTAACTCGAAGTAGTTAAACTAAGAAAAGTTTTGGTAAACAGAAGGCCTGCGGAAGAGTTCCAATCTAACTATCCAACTATGTAGCTTCGGGTAACAAACAGGCCCAAATTAGATTTACACCGGCACCGAACTTGCTACTCAGAAAAACAATGTTGTGTATTTAACCTCCCGGGGAAATGAATGGCTACAATTTGCGGGTACTGTGCTGTAAATTAAGGTACCGTTGGTTTTTAATGGAAAGCAATGAGCATTAGTAAAGCCTATGCGAGTAATGATACTAAAGTACCTCTATTAGGTACTCGATGAATAAGAAAAAGAAAAGTAATCAATTGACGACACGGTTGGCGCAGTGGCTGAGCGATCGACTGCTGTGCTGCGTGTCACGGGTTTGATTCACGCACGGAACAAATATTTGTATGGCCTACAGGTAGTTGTTCTGGGTCTGGCTGTTTGTGTATGAGAATTTAAATGTTTGTAAATGCACCCACGATACAGGAGTAATTCCTAGTGTGGGTAAACGTTTTCAATAAAAATTATAAAAAAATAATTGTCAATTAACAGTGGTGATTCTAGGAATACAATGGTGGACTAATTAGAATCTGGAATGCGGTAATTCGGCAGAGAACTGAAGTTATCGACACCAGCTCACAGAATAAGCAATCTGAAGTGGCAATGGGCCAGCCATATTGACCGTAGAACCGTTGATCGTTAGGGTAGACGTATTCTTATGTGGAGACCGCGAATCGGCAAATGTACGGCAGGACGCTCTCAGGTCTCAGGCTATTTGGAGCGACGATCTTTACTGGGTGGCTGATAGCAGCTGGATGAGAGCTGCCGAGAATCGAGCCGAATAACGTGCAATGGAGAGGCCTATATGCAGCAGTGGACTGCTGCAGGCGTATGATGATGATGAATGGACTAATAAGCAATTAGGGTGTCCAGTAGGCGCAGTACCTACTTATGAATTGCTGATACATTACTAAGTTTGTTGCATAAGTTCACAAAGACGATGTTACAAAGGATGTTACTGAATACATGCAGCCGGTCGATTCTGTAAAAATCTCACCGTGAAAACATAGTTGATGTTTGTTTTTGCTAGGAATTGACACTATTGACAGCTTACTCCACGCTCACTTCACCTAAGTTTTCACGGTGAGATGGTTACAGAATCGCACTGCAGTAGTAAATGTCAGTGTATATCCAGTATTGAAATGATCAGAAATCCCTACAGAATTGATAAGTTGCCGAACAGTTCGGATATCCACAAAGGTACCTGGATTCCGTACCACAATGACATTGAATGCAAGTGCGCAGTTAATTTACGTTGCTTAGAAATCATGACTCGAATCAGCTGCATGATTATCATTAATAACACTCATCATGATTTTCTATGGTGGATCATTACATGCAGGAATGTTCTGTACCTTCATCAACAACATTAATGAGATAAGTGAGGACTAATAGCGTCCTTATAAATATTATAAGGTCCGTTTTGAACTTGTAAAACGGCCCTGCTCAGCCTAATGCTGAAAACACTGTCAAAACATGGCAATCGAATTCGTTTAGAAAGGTTTTCTTAAAAAAAATGCAAGAACAACGATTCTATAAATAAACCATATAAACTTCATCTATTTGAAAAATGAAATGTTTTTACACCAATGTGTTTGATAATCGCTCGTCCTCTTCTGTAATTTAAAAGATTCAGTATGTAAAAAACGTCATATAATTGGGACCTAAAGTGACTCCTGTTTCTATTTCACTGAAAATATCACTTTGATGTAAAATAATGCAAGAACAAGCCATTATCACATAATAATAACACAGCGGAACAAAAATTTGTCATTGTGCAACGTTATTGGTTAACAGACATATTGTGGCAAACACCTGTGCACATAGTTGGTTTACATGCTATACGAATCTGAGCATTTTTACACTCACTGTGCAAGAAAATTGGTTGTTCGCAAAAGTAACCTGTTTTGTCTCGGCGGTTGTATTGTTTCAAACTCACACGTTTAGAGAGGCAAAAAGTGTATAATTTGAAAAGATTTCCGCTAAGACGTGAAAACCACCTCGATACTAATAAGCAATGGAAAAGGTTAACTTGACTATATTTACCTAAACTTCGGAGAACAGAGACAGAAAGTGAAGACTTCCTTACGACGACATTTTTTCCCGGAATTCGGGAAAAATTTTAAATAAGTTGAAAATAAGCTTTATTTAAGAGGGTAAAGGCTGCTAAAAAGACAGGGTAACGCTTTCAGTGATTCAGACTCTGCTTGAAAACCGTGAGTAAATATTTGTTATCTGCACTACACACTGTGCTGGTGGGGAGTTTGTTGCGCCTGTACTTCTTCCCAGGCGAAAGCACTAGGAAGTGGTGAAGGGCGTAATTTTGACGTTCGAAAAGTGGTGATTCTCAGACTAATTTGAATAAATGACTTTTGATTTTGACTAGTCTCAAGCACAAAAATTTATGACTTATGTGAGCAGTTCTGGCTAAGTTTTTTTTTATGAAAAGGAAGAAAAAGTGGCTACCGCTCACTGTCTGTCTAATTTCTTTGGAGGTGCCGTTGCAGCCGTTGCCAAACGTGACCAGGAGAGAAAGAAGCAATTTAATCCTAAACCAAAACTTATTCAACTGATTCTCAACCACTTATTTTCAATATATCAAAACGAATCCCTCACTTGTATGTCCCCCACTCCCCAATCATGCCTACCCACAAAATGAATTGGTAAATCTAGGTCAATATCTAGTTCTTCAGTAGGTAGTAAGAAAATTGCCGGACTGCTAAATTTGAGATGGAGACTGTTTGTCCAGGGTAGGTAGGGTTGGCAAACCTACTATTTAATATTAATACTACTATATTAGAAGCCTAAATAACAAATTCCTTAAAAAAAAAAGATTGTAGGCGAAACTACGATATTTTCATTTCAATACTAAATGGTGAGATGAGCGCAATATGGCCAGTATTAATGACATGAAAGAGTAAATAATGGTATTTTATAAACTTGATTCAGAGTCTAATAATAGTTATGAACCAGATATAAAAAAAACTCGTTGATAAAGATTCAAAGTAGCAAAAATATGCTACAAAATAAAATATACTATATTTTTACAGGCAATTGCTTCGAAATACCATATTTAATGTAAAAAAAGTTAGCAACCCTAGTCCAGCCAGTGTCGCCAGGACATAATGGTAAAGATTATTTCTGTGCAATATTTAGTAAGTATGATCCAATTAATGAAAGACTTGCCGAAACAAACGCAAAGCATCGTATTTCACGCTCAGTTTCACGTGTCAGAGTTTTAGTACGAAACCAGTCGTTAGCGATAATTGGCCACGTGTGACCCAACCGTATTGTTGGGAGTTTTTGTTATAAAACAATGAATATTTGTAGGTACTAGAACTGATTCTGATCGGGTATCGTAATGTTGGGCCGTATTGCTGAGTAGTATTAAGGCTCCTTCAAACAGGCGCGACACGCGATAAAATCGCGCGCGACACAAAGGCACCGCAAGTCGCGCAACGAGCGGTGCCTTTGTGTCGCACGCGATTATATCGCGTGTCTCGCCTGTTTGTAGGAGCCTTTACGATGTTTGTGATTTTTTTTTCAATTGAAGTCGTTTGGCGTCTATTTAACATAATCAGCCCACTGCTGGGAAACAGGCCTCCCCTCTTCGAGAGGGAGTAGCCGTAACGTACGACGTGGGCCCAGGGTGCGATATACTTAATCAGCCTATAAGTACTGTTCCCACATGCCGGTTTCCTCACGATGTTTTCCTTCACCGTTGAAAGGCAAGGCAAGGCTTGTTTTTAATCTTTTATTTTGAAATGTTTCTTCATTTGTGTCTTTTTTTTACATTGTTCTCACATATAGAAGCAACAATAACAATAAACCCAGGATTTGTAATATCTTGATTTAAAAGAGTGTCCATGGAGTTTCTTGCCGGTTCTTCTCCATAGAGATCTACGTTTTGGAATGGGCAAGTAGCTTCAACTTTCTGACTAACTGACAGACTATTTAAATTTTGACAAGTCAAAAGTGACTGTACAAGGTTTAATTGAAATAAATATTTTGAGTTTGAGTTTGCAGTGGTGATCAAATAATTTGCACAAAGTAAGCGCCTGACTGGGTTCGAACCCACGACATACAACTCGGTAAGTCGCGGCCGTTACCACTGCTCAATAGATACCTATTTAACTACTGGAACTAAACTGGCGACAAATTACTCGACAAGAGTTATTTGTCTAGCTAGAGTCGTCTAGACGATTGATTACAATTAATCAAAAAGATGACTTTTGAATCCATGGTCTTACTTTTAAAATCATGTCTGATTAAAACAGTCTTTTCCTGAAAATTACAGACACAAAAACCAGAGCTATTCTCACTGGTAGGTAACCCTTCGGAAAATTTCATGTTGGTATACTGTACAAGTGTACAGTTGAGCATAGATATCTTACACTTTTTTTTTATTTTTAATTCCAAAACTATTAAACCAAAAATTTTTCTAAAAATATTGGAATTTGTTTAAGTATCAAATCCTTATGAAATCTTTTCTACAAAGTTTAATCACAATGTCAAAACAGGTTAGCCGAGCTCGATTTGCATATCAATTAAAACAACACCTCGGTTGCGGAACTGGCCCTAGCAGCCTATAACAACGAGCCTTTTACCCGATGATTGGCGAACCATTCCGCATTCTTGTCTCTCCGGCCAGCGCAAGCGCAAGCCCACGCTTCCCTTTACCAACCGTTCCACGTTTAGAATATTTCAAAAACTTTGCCCTTTTTTAAACTGAAGAAAAATAAAATGAAGCTAACTTTTTTTTATTGTGAGAAATAGTTGCAGATTGAAGTCAATGATTAAAAGCTGCGTATTGAATTTCATAAGTATCGTTAAACGGTCCATTGCGTGTTTTATTTGAAACGATAATTATCAATTTATGTAATTGTTGCGTTGAGAATAAACTAAAGTTATACTGAAATGTAATATTTCAATTTATGTCTTGTTTCTGAATTTATTTTTGTATCGTTTGTACTCGCGAAGTCGCGATTTACTCTGTGACTATCAAGGCTATCTTGATAGTAACTGATTTAATTATAATTTGATGAGATGTTTATGCAATTTATGTAAGAACATATATAATCACAAGCATCTGTTTGTAAAGGCATTGTTCCAGCTCACCTGTTAGAAATATCGAAAGGCGTATTTTGTTTACAAACTTACAGAAGATTATATTTCAATTAGAAATGGAAATTAAAATAGATACAGAACCTTCAAAAATATGTATTTGAATCATTACTACAGCAACGGAAGTGACAATAACCTTGTTATGAGTGTCGGCTCCCGATCGGAAGGTCATGGGTTTGAACCGAGTATAGTCGAGGGGCCAACATAACGATTTCAAACAAATTGTTCACTTTTTTCTCCAGTCTTTTCCGATTCTTTATTGGCTACGCCCGCATCGAAACGTTACGCTTAATTTAGGGGACTTTGAAAGGTTTGTTGATCGAACGAATTATAGGAAATTGGCCTCTCGGGAAAAATAAGACGGGAAGGGCGAAAACTGTGCTTTAGTGCAACTTGATAAGGGTGAATAATCAAGACAAAAACTGTCCTTAGGTCGCAATTTCACATAATTTTTCACACTTTTCAAGTAGTTTGTACTAATCAGTCGGACAATTGCGTAGGACACTTGCTTTTCATTTTGACAGTTCTATAACATTCAAAACAGACGAATTTTTCAAATGAATGAAGCAATCATAGATATCTGCGTGGAAGCAATGGATTTGTAAAAATATCCTTCAAAATCTTTTAGATTGTGATTGAAAGTATATTACACAATTAGGATGCTGGGGATTCTCAACGGAATTATATCATGACCGCCAACTTTACTTTTCTGGTTATTCAAATTCCAAAATCCGTCCAGTATAATCCTCGTAAACAAAGGACGGTGTCGTGTTTGGATTACTAAACATCCTGCAATCAAGGAAACAACTCGACAACTCAACTTGAGAGTTGCGAACGGGATACTCAATTACATAATTACTTCGGACTCACAGGATAAGTATAATAAACGAGGATGGCCCTTCAGTTGTTAGGATCGGCCCTTTCTTCGTTCTAAACAACAACTATTAAACTCGTCAAAAGTGCAATTTTTCGTAATTCTTAGATGAGAGCGGCTCTTTATTGCTAAAGTTTGGCAGTATCGCAAATAATTGAAAATAGAAAACACGAAATCGTACCTTGACAAAGAAGTTTTACTCATTTTCATTTTTGGATAAAACTTTTTTTTAGGCTATGATGATATTTAGTTACAGTAGGCAGTGTGTCAACTGTCCAGCCGTTTCCCAACTATGTTGGGGTCGGCTTCCAGTCTAACCAGATGCAGCTGAATACCAGTATTTTACATGGAGCGACTGCCTATCTGACCTCCACAACCCTGCTACTGGGTAATACGATACCCCTTGGTTAGGCTATATAGTTGTCAGACTTTCGGGCTTCGACCCGTAACGACTGTCAAAGATCCACGAATGACAGCAGGGACCAACGGCTTAACGTGCTTTCCGAGGCACGTACGTAGGGGTCTTGTTATGTAAAAATGTCCAGCGGCAAGCGTAGCTTAACTTGATCGATCGATCTATGCGGCTGTTAGTACTTAAGGCTCCTTCAAACAGGGGCGACACGCGATAAAATCGCGCGTGACACAGTGCCACCGCAAGTCGCGCAACGAGCGGTGCTTTTGTGTCGCGCGCGATTATATCGCGTGTTGCGTCTGTTTGTAGGAGTCTTTAGCCACAAGGTAGCCAGTGAGTGAAGCAAACATTTTATCACGTAAAATAGAAAACAAAATTTATAGTTTCGACACGCGTCACATCCCACCCCTACGTTACCAGTCCGCATAGTCATTTGTCAGAAACCTAATAGGTACATCAAAATTCCTAACCGTGGTCGCAAGGACGATATATTTATTCTAATTTATGTGTAGGTAACACTTCAATCGTGTCCATTATAATAGCCGTATGACAAAATTCGAGCACATAACAATTAAGGTCACTTGCTGCGAATAACAAACTATTTTCGTTCGCATCAGATGCTGACATTAACACAATAGTATGCAGAACTATTGTATACTGTTTATATGTTTTTAAGTATAGACTGTTATTACATAATGTTTATACGGGTATTGTTGATACAAAAGTAGGTTCTATTATTCAGCGTCCTAGAGAGACTATCTCGCGTAGAAAGCTACGAGATCGCACTAGCTGGAGTCTATGCAATGCATCTTCAAATTCCATAACTGTTTATTAAATAATGACTATACGAGTATTGTTGATACAAAAGTAGGTTCTATTATTCAGCGTCCTAGAGAGACTATCTCGCGTAGAAAGCTACGAGATCGTACTAGCTGGAGTTTATGCAATGCATTTTCGCAAATTCGACAACTGTGTATGTTCTAGACTAGGCGCTTAAGGGAGGGCAACTTGATGAAAGGCCCTTTTGGAAAGCTGTTACATAGAATCCTATTCGCATAATATCCAAAACCATCAAAGATCTATATACTTTTACATACCTAAGTAAGGTACCATCTTCCCATGGGCGCTGTAAATGTCGAGTAAGGAATTTTCGGGTTCACGGTTTGCACCATTAATAATAATATCCTCTGAGAAAACCTTGTCTTTCTCCAAGGGCTGAAGGGAAAAGACTCATAAAATAACTAGCAACCCGATGTTTCTCTTAAATCTTTAAAGCGAAGCCTTCTAAAGTTTAAGTAGAAATTGCTCCAAATTTTTTATAGGATGCGTCATCAAGGTTGTCTTTATGTCTTATCTCTGAAAAAACCGCGGTGGAAGAGCCGTATTGTCAGTGTATGCAAACAGTTTACTTATCATCAATCTTACTCATTATTCAGGCTGAAGGACTTACCTGAAACAGAAAGATACATAGAATCAACAAACGAGCAATGAATCTCAGCAGATGATACAAATACAAATGTTTACTTATAGAAGTTTCCATGGTAATACCACGCCTGTGCATAGTTTGAATTCTGAATGTAGTACGGTACAGTTTTGCTTTGAAACAAGACAATTATTGTTTGCACACCAGACGAAGTTTTCCGTCAAACAATGTTTCATATTGCAAAACATTCAACAACTGTACTCTGCTGTCTGTAACTTTACTGAAACGTCGACATTTCTGCTAAATGAACCAACATCTCGTGAACCAACATTTGTGCAAGAGAAACAGAGACAGTTCTTTTGACAAGATGCTAGGACAACGCATATAATTGTTAACATCTGAATTGAGGTTACATGCGGCCTTACACTTGTTTGTTGTAACTATTATCAAAGCTGGCATCGATGCACGTAAGGAATGCTATTGTTCAGGATTATCTGTGTTACTTTCTAGCTATTGTATTCAATAGTGAGGCATTTGTTATCGTTTGCACGTATAAGATTTGAATGTAACAAATAACAACATGTTTCAAACAAGCGGTCAGCGGGTCAAGTGGATGCAGGAGCTTTTGTTTTACGTTCGTAGGTAAACTATACGTACGGTCTCTGCTTCAGTTGGTATCTCTGACGCATTGTGACGACGTTTGACTAGAGGAAGGTAATGCTTGTAACACAGTGTTGAAGGCGAGATCACTATAACATGGGTTATTCACTAGATAACCGCACAGGACGCCGGGGAGCCACAAGCGGTGCCATCAATCGGCACGAGCACGAGACCGCGACCGAGCCGACACTGGACAACTCGTTTTAGAAAATTCGCAATTGGATTGAAAAAGTGCTAAATTATCCGACAATTACGACAGGCGAGGATGTAATTAAGCATTACGGGTGAACGTGTATCAGTCGGCGGGTTGGGCGCGCGACTGCGGCGGGCCTGCGCGGGCGCACACCTCGCCCGTGTCCGCCGCGCCAGCCAGTGGCGTGCAATCAATTTATGCAAATTACCGACGGGACGGTCTGCTCGCACGTCCAATTGACTATTAGCTATACCGGGAACGCTGCGAGATACAAACGACATTGATGCCTGTTATGGAGATAAATAATTTAACACGTTTAGAAATTCAGTTATTAAGTGGGCTGAATTCGGAGTGTGCCAACTAGGCGAAATAAATTTAGTTGTGCTAACAGCCAGACTTCTGTCACAACAGTGTTCGCAATTCGGCAACGGTTCCGCTTCACTGGATGTTTATAAATACGGGTAAAGGTGTTACACGGATTTACCTATACTTAAAACTAATTAGCAACTAATAACAGTTCCGTAGTTTTGTGAGACTATTAAAGTCATGTCATGTAAACCTATTTTATTTTTTGTTTTATTCACCTGCCTGATTTAATGAGGGAATTTGTTGCGTGACTTCTTTTTTCCAGCGATGAACTAGGAAGTGGTGAAGGGCGGGTGTTTTGGAGGACTGTCATATGTAATTTTGACGTTCGAAAAGTGCTGATTCTCCAGCCTAATTTGAATAAATAACTTTTGTTTTGATTTGAATGCCTCAGAGGCTCATCGTTTGTAATTCCTGTTTACAGCCTCTATCTACTAGGTACCTACGTAGGATCGTATAAAAATCGTTGATAAAAACGCTGCAATATTTTTCTACAATATTCTATACTTGGTAGGGCTTATTCTTATCGAAACTGCGACGAATGATAATAATTTGCATCACAAAGGACCGGGAAGCTTTCACAAAATAAATAGACATGAAATATTGCATTTAATTAAATGAATGATCAATTGCTATGTCTGAACTCCGAATAAATCATTTAAATAATACTAATAGTAATAAGTAGTGTTGAACTGAGTATCTAGTTTTATTTATAACTTTATGCACAAGTAAAAACTGCTTAATGCCTTGGGCATTTTCTACCAGTCTACCTTTTTTTTTGAGGATGGGAAATCATCAAATGACCCCTCCCAATCTGGGTGGAGCAGAAGGGAGTGTCAGACTCTTACCGACTAAAACCCACCCGTGTTCCTTCCTTAACCCTTTATATATCGAGCCAGCGGTAACCCTTTCGGACAATCCCGCTGACCACCAGTCTACCTTAGGGTGATGCAGAAACAATACTCAGTAGGTGCAATAACAGAAAACAAATGAGAAAATATTTATAACTAAAATATAAGAATAAATACTTATATTATATACATACAAAAAAAAAAATATTAAACAAAGCAAAAGAAAAAGTTATGAGAGATAAACAAGAAAATCTACCTTACAGTATCACGTATAATAAGCGATGATAACTACTAAATATTATTATTTTAATTACATGAGTCTACTAACATTCGATTCAAAATTGGCGAAGATTTAACTTGCCCTTTCCTAATTTCTAACTTGGAGATATTGTCAGCGTCCTCGTCACGTCCACGTCACGTTATCACCATAACACAGGGAAATGAAATATAAGGAAATATGAAAACGCTTTTAATTTCCGTCCACAATAACGTTGCATTTTATGGACGTAGACGTCCACGATATTATCGTTAAGCTAGAAATGAAAAACCTGGGCAAGAGCGAGTCGGACTCGCGCACCGAGGGTTCCGTATCATCATGTTTTTAATTTTTCATCGGTGAGGCCTATATTAGTCAGAGAATTTTCACTCTGCATGCTGCGGTGTAGAATATTGCAGTTTATGTAACTTTTGTTGATTATTTCTGAAAAAGTGTGCTATTTAGAGACATCGTTTTATTTTTTTTAAATATGCGGCCTCAAAAAAAGAAAAAGTGTTTGAAAATGTGCAAACTGCGCTCTTTCATATGATAGTCCACATGCCCTAGCCTATCGACTAAAAGCGGTCTAAAAAATTCGAAGTGGGGCTCCCCACTTCGAATTTTTTAGACCGCTTTTAGTCCTTATTGCAAAAAAAAATTATTAGTTTCTTATTTGCAAAATAGTTGGGCCAATTTCATCTAAAACTATTCTAAATTTAAAGTTGATAGCATTAGAAGTTCTTGAGATATTCAGCTGTGGCAGACAGACAGACTGACTGAGTCGCACCATAAGGGTTCCTTTTTACAATTTTGGTATCATAAGATGATTGATTAGGTACCTACATTAACAATCGTAAAATTAATCATATGTTGCGGCCCAAAAATGTAGACTGTCAGGCTTCTACCTCCCCTATATTATGGTCAATTCCCACCATGTGCACTCAGTTTGATTGATATAATCACAAAATGAAATGATAAATTATATTTTTGGGCACTTTATACTATTTTCATCCTTGGACTTTAGTGGCAACGAAGTCTCCCCATTATCAATATTTTATACAGAGGTAAAATTACTGAGGTGAGGGGATCTTCGGAACTGCTGATCCGATTCCGAAAATACTTTCATAAATAGGAAGCTACAGTATTGCCGACTGTCAGACGATAAGTATATTATTTTATGTTATAACAAGTAACACGCTGACGAATTCACGGACAGGAGCTAGCAAATAATATTCATAGATACCTAGGTCTAACAAATGACGATACTAAAAACACCTAATATTTTAACCCTGAGTCACTTGCACCGTGTAAAGTACATAAAATTACAAATCCGTACTAATTACCAGTAACTCATGCTAAACTAAGTCGTGCTGACAACATATGTAAGTAATGCGTTCGTGTAATCATTACTTTTACGTGCACTTTGCACATCAATTAGTAAAAGACTTTGTTCCTAAAAATAACAGATAGAGCCCAAATAAACATCATATAAGAGAACAGTACAATTGTTAAAGTAGGCCACAAACATCAATTGATAACTCAAATAATGCGTGTACTATGAGTAGAATAACAAAGACTACTTATAGTGAACTACTATAGGCCGACCGCTTAAATGAGACGTTGCCTGAGGTGGCTTCAAATCAAATCAAAAGTCATTTAATCAAATTAGGCTGAGAATCAGCACTTTGCTAACGTCAAATTACAAAAGACAGTCCCTCAAAACCCTTCACCACTTCCTAGTACTTTCGCTGCGCGGTGCAGGAGGGGTGATAGTTGTCACAAGTTGACAAATAACCCCTCCCGCACCTAGGGTTACCATATGACAGGCGTTTGCCGCATTTGACAGGCATTTTATGGTTTAGACAGGCGTGCGGCCGGCATTGGTCTGAGACAGGCATTTTTAAATTTCGCGCCCGCGCACGCATCGCGGTTGCATAAATGCAAGCGCGCGGGCGCGAAATTCATGAAAATCTGCCAGTTTGTGTTCTCTATTTTGGCACACAATGCGAACGTAGAACGTACGTTTTCTCTCGTCAACGCCCAGTGAAGTAAAGAAAGAAATCGGCTGACAATTGAATCAGTAAAACCAATATTGATTACTCAGGAAAATTACAAAACTGTATCTTGTGAAGATTTTTACGTTTATGTTTTATGAAAAGAACTATTACAGCGTTTTGCTTTAGACAGGCATTTTTCTGAAAATTCAGGCATTTTAGGTATCATAGACAGGCATCCCTCTATTTACATATGGTAACCCTACCCGCACCGCGCTGCTACCTCAGGCAACGTCTCAGTTAAGCGGTCAGCCTATGGTCTTAAGAATGTGCAGAAAATGATGACGAGCTTTTTAATCGAAATACATAACATATTATCACGCCTGTATCCCCCGAAGGGTTAGACAGAGGTGTACCTATAGTGCACCCACATTTAGCCAGTTACGCCAGCACATCAAGCTACCCGAAACTGTCAAATTTTTCCAATAGAATAGAATAGAATACTCTTTATTATGAACAAACCAACCAACCAACAACCAAACCAACCAATCAACTTTGAACCTTATGCTTTAGCGATAAAGTTGAAAATCTATTAAAGAAATTTGACAGATTGTAGTAGCTTGATGTGCTGGAGATAAAAAAAAATAAAAATCTCTAAATAAAATAAATAAAAAAAAAGGATACAGGCTCAAATTAAATTGGCTAGCGAAACTCTGCAGACGTAAAATGGGACGTAACATCTAAACATGATAAAACAAAATAAATAAAATAAAATAGATTTTCACGACTCATACTTCAAGTAACAACACTACCAGCAGTGCCTAATTAACTCACCCACAAAAAACATGGTCTTCATGGTATATGAAATAGAAATCTCTCTTTTTTTATCTTTTTTTTTATAAAGCAGTTAAGATAATAAAATGTAGGTAGTTAAACTCCGCCTTTGTCACCCTCAAATTTCACAAACAATACATCGCTATATTTATTTACGTAAGTGTTGCTATTAGGTACTTACGGTTAGCACACAAACAAGTAAGACCACAAAACTGCAAGTAAAACGACATTGTCATAAGAAAAGTGGCGAAAACCGACGACTTGTACTTTAGAAATAAGAGAAAGGTGACAAAGAAAGTGTTTGCCAGACATCTCCAGTGTTATCGCAAATAGAAAATCTGTCCATAGCATGATTAAGTGCTTTTATTTCTAGTAAACTATCGTATATTTTATGTCATTTAATTAAAATCCACTATTAAATTAAAGTCATCTGAGAAATTGATATAATCATTAGCTAGTCTGTCGAGGAAAAATAAACACAGTAGGTATTTATAGAAAGATGTTGCTACCCAGCCATTCTTAATAGTACATTACGATATTAGTGCGTAAAGATGGTTATAACATGCGAGGCGGAATTTCAGCCCGAGCCGAAGGCGAGGGCGTAATTGAGCCGAGCATGTTATAACCATACGCACGTATATCGTACGACGTTTTTTAACACATTTGCGAGGAAACAGAAAAAAAACATTTTATATTTTGTTCATTTTTAATTATTGAAACAGTTAGTGAAATTACAATTGTTAAAATGATACGTAGTTGTAGTTGGTTTTTTAATTATGTTTTTATTATTATTATTACTATTCATAATGTCATTGTTTTGTGTTAGGGTAAATGTTGGAGACGACGAAACTTCTTGAAAGGCGGCAGAAGAGCATTGTAATTCGTCATTAGTTGTAAATAAAAAAGTATCATCAGTAGAAGAGGGGCGCGGCTCAGGGCAAAACTTCTTCGTTTGTGGCTCCAAATTTATTGTCTGAGTTATTTTGGCACTTATATTTGCTTTGTTTTGGATGGAATCTTTAAATTACCGAATAAACTGTTTTTTTAATTTTAAATAAACTCAATCTGTGAATGCACACTGTTGCTTTCCCGCCATTTTAACAGCGCGCTAGCGCTGCCTACTGACTGGCGCCGCGCGGCGATTAGTTCGAAATTTGAATAGCAACAGCGCGCTGCTCACTAGCTGGAGTCGTGCGGCGGCGGCGGCGGCGATCAGTTCCAAATTTGAAATGGCAAATAATGCTGTTATGGAATTTGTATGGACTATAACTTAACTATTTGCTTTGATAACACACGCGTTTTTTATGACCCTCTTTACATATTTAAAACCGGTGGAATTACATCAGCTTTACGAGCAAGGGTGTTAAAAAAGTCTTTTACGTCATCCAATGTAATTAATTACCGTTGCATAAATAATTTTTCGCACAACGTTACTGTCAGGTCGGTATTCATTTCAAAATTACGCTACAATAAAACATCTCGAAAAAGCTTAATCAAATCCAAAATATTGCATAACGTGTGAACTGAGTGTGCTCTTATGAAACTTACAAAGTTACATCAAAAGGTCAATGACACAAAAATATTTCCCCGCATGTGTGGATGGCAACTGGCAACTGGCAGACAGACGCACAGACAGACGGCAAGTAAAGTGGAGTGGTGCACTAATGAAGCGCAGCACCCGCCAATTAGCCGAGCTCGGCCATGCAACATGAGCTCAGTATCACTCAAACGCAAAATGAATTAAACGCCACAAGCATTTAGATGCACTCTTCCTTTTAAATCATTTAGATTTTTTTCCTCTACCTAAATTACACGATTTTCAAGAGATGATACCTCGATCTAAAGTATTACATACCGAAAAAAAAAGAATCGAATAGATATAATAATTTGATAGGGGTGCTTGTGCTTCGAATTATATTAAATTCGAATTTTTAATTAAATTAATCATCATCAACTACTATCGGTACATCGAGGCGCTGAAGTGTCTGTACGAAAACGCCACTATGTCAGTCAGACTCAGGATCAGACCTCCAAACCTATCCTTCTGCAGCGAGGTGTGAGACAGGGAGACATTATCTCTCCGAAACTGTTCACCGCTGCATTGGAGATCGGACGTCTTCAAGGTTCTGAACTGGAAAGGGGCTGGAATTAACATCAATGGCGAGTACATATTCACCTTCGGTTTGGCGACAATATCATAGTCAGAGCTGAGATTATGGAGGACCTCAGTACAATGCTCGATGACCTCAGTAGAGCGTCCGATAGAGTGGGTCCTAAAATGAACATGGACAAAACGAAGGTCATGTCGAATGCCCATGTAACACCCACACTCATAAAGATCGGAGACGCCAGACTCGAAGTCGTGGACGAGTATGTTTACCTAGGACAAATTGTCCAGTTAGGTAGGTCTAACTTCGAGAAAGAGGTCAATCATTGAATCCGACTCGGCTGGGCAGCGTTCGGGAAGCTACGCAATATCTTCTCGTCACACATACCGCAGTGTCTCAAGACGAAAGTTTTTGACCAGTGCGTGTTGCCAGTGATGACTTATGGCACTGAAACGTGGTCGTTCACAATGGGCCTTATAAGATGACTAAAAGTTACCCAAAGGGCAATGGAGAGGGCTATACTTGGAGTTTCCCTGCGTGATCGAATCAGGAATGAGGAGATCCACAGGATAACCAAGGTAACCGACATAGCCCGAAGAATTGCCAAACTTAGGTGGCAGTGGGCAGGGCACATTGCTCGCAGAACAGATGGCCGATGGGGCCGAAAGGTTCTGGAGTGGCGACCGCGTACCGGAAGACGTAGCGTTGGAAGGCCTTCCACAAGGTGGTCCGACGACCTTATGAAGGCCGCAGGAACCCGTTGGATACGAGAAGCACAGAACCGGTCGAAGTGGAGGTGCTTGGGGGAGGCCTATGTCCAGCAGTGGACGTCTTTCGGCTGAAATGATGATGATGAATAATCATCAATATGTTTTCAGACATACCGAAATTAACATACAAGCACACAACTTTTAGCTTTCAGAAAGCTTTCAGCGTGAGGAAAGTAAATAAGATAATTATTTTCATGCATTATTAATAAGAAACACACACAAAGTTTATAGCTAAATTTGGTATCTTGCTGAACAATTATATACTTGGGTACTAATTTTACAAGGCATTATTACGAAATCAATTAATATTATCTGTATTTATACAGTACATTCGCTGTTGGCGGTTACGCCATTCGTCTTTCCAGCTAACTTGTGTAATGTAATATTTATTGCTTGATCAAGAATGTGCGATCATGTGCTGCAACTGTCGCTTGAGTTTACTTGCACTGCTTTGCATCACAATAAGTTTGTTTTTATTATGAATATCTAATCATTTGTAATATTACCTAATACCTAGTAAGGTCCTGCCTATTATTTGTATGTGAGGGTTAAAAACTGGGGTTAGAATGATCCGGCTCGAAGGTCCATGGTCAACCCCCAGCAGTTTAACCGTCCTAGGATTATCAACAAAGGTCCAAAGAACTTGCTCAGTCTTCAAGACTACAGTGAACAAAACCCGTTGAGTAAAATATCGCACAAAGATTAAGATGAATCAAAAGCCAGAGTTTCGAAAAAAAATACAAAACTCATAATAGAAATCTCTCTGATCATCGTTAATCGAATTTAATATGAGATTATATAATAGTATAAGTATGTTACCACTTCCTTTTGTCAATAGTATCGACTCAAACGAAACTTTGTATTGATTTTACAATAATAAGTAGAATGTACATTGAATTTGGCAATTATTAACACATACGAAGCTACAGTTCGAAGATAATCTTCAATGCGGTGAGTGAGACAGTCAATGAATTATTTTTATGTATATCATTACATTACATGATTCTGTACTTCCTGAAAGGGTATTCCCAAAAAGGTAACTACGGGTATAGATAGAGGGCACACCTACGTCACCGATTATGATTATAATCCAATTTAATTAGAGATCGCGCTGATCGCCAATGGGCCATTAACCTAGCATAAATCCAGAATTCGGGCTGGTATTGAGAATAATTTTACTAGGCCAACGAGGCAGTGAGTTTTTTGCATATCATTATCAATCGACCTACTAATAACTTGTAATAGCTAGCTCGGAGCAGGCAGATCGCTATCGGTTATTTCCTATATGATTAGTATTGTAACACTAAAACTTTAGTATTTACTACCTACTATACAAATCACTGGTATTATGATTTCAAATAAGCAAGGAAATTGGTTATTTTATTTCTATATTTCAAGCACCGTGATGTATGAGCAAAGATAAAACAATGATAGAGTTTCCTATTCAATTCAGTTTATAAACTCGTACAGTATCACCTAATTTAATTTTACGACAAATATTGCGAACATTAAAAAAGCAAGTGGTATCAACATCGTATCACAGAATAAATTCAGAACGAAATGCAATCGGAACATAAAAGATAAGTAATTTACGTTACGTTCGCAACCAGACACAAACCACATTGTCGTAGAGCTAACCGCGTGCGATATTTTCCGAGTTTTCCGGCTTTTTCCGGCTGCCGGTGACGTCATACCGGCTGTTGGGCACAGCTTTTCCGGAAAGCTCGCAGCCGCTGTCTGTCTACCTTATCCTACAGACGTGTAGTGGAAAATGGGAACGAAAAGTTAAAGCTGCCAGATGCTGTTTCTCAGGATTATCATATTCCTTTTGAATGTGAAATGACTGCTGCATAAGGTAGGTTGTATTTTGTAGTTAATCAAATAATCAGCGATACATTTCAAGATTACATGCATTAATAAGAAAATACCGAGCAATAGCATTAACAAGGATAAACATAAAATTCTATCCATAAAAACGACGTTAACGACAGTTACAGATTAAATAAAATTCCATTTCCTCCCATGATAATAAAATGAGCAAACCGTCAGCTTCTACTTTTCTAATATATTCAAACCCCGTTCTTTTATCATAAGAGCGACGTCTCGGCTAACAAAAAAGAAAACTGAGGCTGAAACCATCGCAGACGCCATTGTCAGCGAGGAGAAAGATATTTGAATACGAAATATCGTAATATTCCTTCGCAGACTCGGAGTTTTATTTCTACTTGACAGACTTTCGTAGGCACGCCTTAATTGCACGACTACAGCACTACAGAACTGGAACAAAGGATCAGCTTCGCGGATTTATCTTTTACAAGTATAATTTAAAGCATTTGAGAGTCTCTTTATAGTCTGCGAACTGTGAAACATAATTATTTTTGCTGGTGCCCGCAGCCTGTTTGCTATTTAATTTAATGTTTTTGAAAAGTGCACAGCACCGACTGATTTTACAGGCAGGTATAGGCTCTTTTTAGCTAAACTAAACATTATGATGAAAATACGCATAATTTAGTGAAATAATAAGATCAAAATCAAACACCCGCTTAGTTTCGAATACAACCAGAGTTCTAACTAAAACATAGTATAACACTAAAGCTCTCTCGAATCGTTTTCACAGGAAACATTCCAGTACTAAATTAAGAATAATTTCACTGCACAGTTACGACTAGAACTAAGCACGTCGAGTGGGTGGTCAGATTTATGAGAGGATACAATAGATTGCGCCAAGGTCTGCTGCAATGACAGATGTCCGTCTCAATATGCCAGAGTGGCTGAGAGTTGAGAATATTGTCGGTCGGTCGCTACTCGGGATTGTAGGTACGATTTGTCTGAAGGGGAAAAGTACATCTGTTCTCGGTTAGGATAGAATGTCATTGAAGATGTTCGGTGAAAATGGGTGGGTACAATTTCTTGGGAAAAGAAAAGATTTATGAGAGCAGATCGTAGCACTCAAAATGAAGTACGAGAAATCTAGGATGCCGTTGGCCACATTTGGGTGCGGAACTGCGGAACTCTTAAATAAATCTAAAGGAAATCTAGTCGCAATCTCATGTTTTATTATTATTTGTTATCTCAGCGAAAATGTAGGGAAGTTACAGGTATTTTTGGTAAATTGAGACGATCACACTGTGAACCTTCTTAAAATTACGAAAATTATCCCTCAGACTTCTGTTCTGTTAAATAAATACCGGGTAAGCTCCGCGCGTAACCTGTGTTACGATACAATAGAAAATCAATTGTGTCTCATTAGCGGAGCTTAATGAATTAAGTTTATTAAATCGAATGCTTTAACTTTATTTTATACCCATAGCGCTCAGAGAGATCTTAGCTTAACATTTTAATATTTATATTTGTGTATTTTGCAATAATTGTTGAAGAAAGTTGAAAGTTAACATAAATATGCTGGGAGAAAGTCCGCAATCAAATAAATACATT
Organism: Luperina testacea; assembly: GCA_927399505.1. Lineage (NCBI taxonomy): Eukaryota > Metazoa > Arthropoda > Insecta > Lepidoptera > Noctuidae > Luperina > Luperina testacea. Next base: position 14,464,617 of record OV656758.1, read on the forward strand.
AAGAGCTGATCGTTTGCTAAATCATTACAAATTGTAATGTAATATAGAGTGTACAATACTGCCACGGCTCTATGGGTGTCTTCATAAATTTGTGAGAGAGGCCTTGAGGCAGAATTACTGCGACTAAAAATATGGACATACTGTCATTGGACCTCCCATAGACTAATTTCTGCAGTGTAGAACCGGTAAGTAATTTGGTTTGGCGATTTAATTGATAGGTATGCTGGAACAAGAGACAACACTCCTAATGCTCAGTTCTTATAAACAAACACGAAACGTTTATTTTTATTGTCAAACAGGCCATATAGGTAGTTTCGTAAGCTAATTTTACCTGTGATACCTAGTCCATATGGGCTTTTAAATATAGCTTTGTTTAGTGGACCCTCCATTATACAAAGCTATATTTGAAGTCTTTGCTTCATTATTGATAAAGATACAAGAGTCTCATTTTAAAAAATAACGGTCCGTAAATTGTAGGAATCTATCATTGGTATGTATAGTCTACCTCGTAATTGCTTTATCACCATATGATTGAATGGCACTTGCACGTCATAAAACGACAAGGTACAGTCCATGCAAAGTTATTTTACCTTTGATTTTACATTACTGTCCAAATCACTGTGATCTTTATTCGCACTCTAATAAGCTTGCTGTAGGGGTTACTGCCACTGACAAGTCTGTCAAAATCATTATAATCTTTATTCTAGTTACAATAACCAGACCAGTTGCTGCTGTCAAAGGTAAAAATAACTGTGAATGAACTGTATATTTCTCTATATGACAGTTATATACGTAGTATGAACCTTAGTGAAGTTTAAAATTTCTGGGAATTCTTGTCAAAAGTGGTAAGCAATTACTAGGCCGACAATGCCTATGTGTTTATTTTTCCGACTAGTAAATTACACTGATTTACTACTGCGTTATTATAAGGTAATTATTTTTTAAATATACAAGGAAAACCTTTCAGTATCCTGTAAGTAATGACGCGTACGTGATATTATCTGTGCGATAGCTTGTCACCCGCAGCGGGAACATTATTATTGTGCAACTACCCTCCCTCACGTGACGACCACGGTCATTACCGTCCCCCTATCATTGGTGTCACTGAAAACGTGACAAGTACTCATTCACGTCATAGGATGTGTACATGCGGCAAATCAGCAATATTTACTTATCTGTCCACACCATTCTGGCTATTACGATTTCAGAAATAAAGCCTAATATAGGATGCGTGATTAAGAAACAACAATGCGTGCTGTTTGACGCTTGTTAAATAAGGTTATTAGCAATTTTGAGCATTATGCTATGGTGCGAAGATTGAAATTTGATTAATGTAGCGCTCAGTAGATGGTGCTTAAATTGATGCTTGACACTAAAAAAAAGTGCTCAGGGTCTGATGCGCGCGATTCGATATCATTAATATACCATGTATGTGATGTATATTCAATTTGAACAGTGTTCATGTACTAATAACAAGAATACTGCCTGAAAATAGAACGTCTAGACCTGTATATATATGTAGGTACTTTATCTGCAAGTGCTAACTCTAAACTTCCCTAAAAATGCCGATTGGATGACTCGCTTTAAGGAAACCAACAAAAGCCTTTAATGTTTTTATTTTAAAAGTACTAAAACAAATCAGCTGTCAAGACTTCCGCAAATTAAACCTCATGAAGTGAAACGATTGAAATTAAACCTCCGGACGCGCGGTTAAGCAAACAGAACAGGTGGTGAATCTGTTAAGCAATCGAATTGATTCCAAATTTGCTTCATTAGTGCATTTGCATGTCATCCTCCTAAATGTTGACAAACATAAATTCCTAAGTGAGAGACATTGAATGTACACAGAGTTCTAGAATTTATAAACAAAACAACAAATTTTTCCTCTTACCACACGTATGTGAGCATTCAGGTGTTGCTGGCAGCGATTAAGGGTAACCAAATCCACTATTAGTTATTGCTAATCACACTATAATATTATAAAGGCGAAAGTTTGTGAGAGTGTTTGTTACTTCTTCACGCAAAAACTACTAAACGGAATTGGATGAAATTTGGAACACAGATAGTTTATAACCAGGATTAACACATAGGATACTTTTTATCCCGATACCCACTCCCACGGGATTGAAACTTATGCGGGTGAAACCGCGGCGCGCTGCTAGTAATACATAAAATCAATGTAAAAATTAAACTGACATAGTGATCGCATCTATCTACTGTTAGATCATCTGTAATCTAATCACGTAAGAACTTCATTTATAAGTCAAGTCATTTACTCGTTAATTATATTACAGAAAATAAGACTCAAATAAATTACAACACGAACGCTGTAATAAAATTGATGAACAAACCCGTCAGTAGTCAATTACTAACAACCACGCTAACAACAGTAAGCTTTTACGACTTTTCTCTACCTAATCGAATAGTGACAAAATGGGCATCACAACCTCTAATTTCACCCTTTTTTATGTTGTACAAGACGCACAGAAGGCGTTTTTACGATGAACGCTCAAGTATGCGCGGCAATAGTTGCAAAGCAGTGTTCCCATAAATCATAAGTGCTCATGAAGAGATAAAGAGATAGGTTCACGTCTGGTAGCACCGCTGTCGGCTTTCGCAATAAATCAGAGCAAATGTGTTGTCAGACTGGATCTGGCGGCTGTTGCGGATACCGCCGCCTCTCCGGCCTGACTGATGTTACACAACCACTTCTAACTGCTAACTAACTCTGCGTTATGCCTGCATTGTTGTGGCCTTTTCCTGGAGGCGAGCAGTCAACCTAGTTATGGGTTCTTCACTACGTAACGGGAATGTAGGCAGGCCCCTCTTTTCCATAGGGCACTCTGGGCAAGTGCCCAGGGACCCGCGATCTTCGGGGGCCCCGGCCTGCCCTCATAAAAAAACATTCTTTGCAGCCACCGTTCCATTCTACGCATTATTAGTACCCGATTCAAAGACAAAATAAGTGATTTGCAGTGCAATTTGCAATAAGTTTCTAGCCCCCCAGTTATGAAATATTTATAAGTATGTTTCTCTTATTGTCTCTTATCTACACAGGGGCCCCGTGATTCTTATGTGCCCAGGGCCTCCAATAGGTGAAAGACGGCCCTGAATGTAGGAGTCGTTGACATAGCATGGATTTTGTACTTGCTCAGCTTGATACGATCGCTTTTAATCATGGAAGTCATAATTACTTTTAAATTACCTTGCAGTTATTTGAAATACATTACAAGATATAAATCCACATTGTTAAGCAGAATAAAACGTTTTTTTTTTCATAAATAAATAGGTATTTATAGTAACTTAGCCCCCCTACTTCTACTAGACAAACGGCTACACGTTAATCGCGGTCCATACTTACATGCAATACATTTAAGCCTTTTTTTCAATTACTTTCAGGGTCAGTTTTACCTTCAGATGCAATTAAGAGCTGTTTTTCTAGAAACATTCGTAAGAAACTTTATCTAAGCTTTATGCAAAACAATAATAGTTATTTGTGCAACAAGAGAGCAAAGTATTTTTTTGCTGCGAGTGCTAATGTTGAATCCCGAGCAAGCGAAGGATTCAACGATTGAATCACGAGCGTAGCGAGTGATTCTAAAGTTGAATCCTGAGTGTGGCGAGGGATTCAAAGGCACGAGATGCAAAAAAACTTTGCTCTCGTGTAACACACATAACTTTTCACTTCAGCAGCGAGAACACTTTAGGAGATAAAATAATACACAGGAATAGATTGAAATAACTATTTATTGTGAATCAAAATAATTAACATTGTAGGTAGATACCAATTCTAAAAAATAAGATAGCAAGAGCAACACCGTCTCCGAAAAACTGCTTGCGCCCTTTGTAAGTCTCACAGAGTACACTATAATAGACTGAAAGTAAGTCTTCATTCATTGAAGACATGGTATATATGCTTTCAGATATTTCTCGCGAGACTTCTCAGGTAGGAAACTTAATTCTGCATTAATAACTTGTTGTTTTAACTCTTCCGGTGTTAAAATACTGTTCTCGTCGCTAGTTTCACTCATATTTTACGATTATTTTAATATTTTTTAACTTATTCAACTCTGTACGCCAGTCACGAAATTTTATTCTCGCTCTTTTATTTAAATTAAGGCGTGTTCGGAAATAGCACCCGTGATATTTTATTATTCAAAATATATTACGGAAGTACCTAACATTTATTGAAACTAGAAATAAAGATTTACAAGTTAAATATCAGTTTTATTTGCAGTAAATACTTATTTTCGTTTAAATACAACAATAAGTTAAAAATTCAATAAATTACATTAAAAGACAGGTAATTTTCTTTTTGCAAAATTTCTTTAGTTAGTACGAAATTCCGAACGTGTTTGTCTTTGAGGTCGAATTCAAAATCCGAACTTCGAAAGGGCTGGTCTTTGTCTCTCTCTCTTTCTAATGGCGGGAAAGAGATAGAGTGTGAATGTTTCGAATTGTATGATTAACCCAAGGCTGAATAATATATTCGCGGCTTTCTCAAAAAAAATTAAAAAGTTACTTTGTCTCACTCAGTGAGCAAAATCGCATTTTGCTCACTGATTTCACGCAGCAAAACCTACTTGTTTGAGCTACTGAAGTGAAAAATATATTAATATGCTTTATAATATGAGTCTACGAAACATATCATTAGTTATTAACAAGTTATTTATTTCATATGTGCTGTTTGAACATAATTACATGTTTTTTTCTCTCCATGTAAGTAATAAACGACAATATTAAAAAAAAATAACTGTGCTCTAGTTTGGAGGGCTCAAAGATACGGTAAATTATGTACATTATGAACTATTCACCGAGACTAATTATAGACAACGTAACCAAATATTTGACGGCAGAGACAATATTTACATTTTCCACGATGAAGAAATACACGTCACAACCGTATTGTTTTAAGTGCTTTAGGAATATTTTCATGAAGGTTATGACACAATAATGAAGCAAACTGAAAAAACGTGTCGTTCAAGATTTCCCGTATAACTTTAACGCTTACGTAAAAAGCAATACTTAGGTATTACAAAGTGCGATACGGAATTATGTCTCGATAAGGCTTGCATATTAAAATATTTTGAAAGAATTGTCTAACAAGTAATAAATAAGTAATTGTTATTGATAAACCACCTAAGAATAGCAACAATTGTACACACCACAATCTTTTCTAATGTCAGGGCTCGGTATGCCCTGACAATTGAAAAGATTAGGTACAACACGGACGATAAAACTTTGATAAAGTCCACTAAAGTGTATAAATCGAACATATTGTATTACATCATACGTGATACCCTTGTACAGTTTAAGCCCATATTACATTTATGCAGTGGTGTTCCATCTCACGGTCTCGTGTGGCTGTCTCCCGTCTGTAATAAACAGCGTCAATTTCATTCCATTTCCTGAGCGTGCTCCCGGCTCCCTTCCCTGTGCGACCCACTCGGCGAATTATTGGATTTAATAAGATAACACTCGGAGAACGAATACACCCGTATCTGTGGCGATGGCAACGTTGCCCGACGGTTGTTATGTGGGTATTGTGGTCAAAAAGATCGACCAATTAGGGTGTTGTTATCCGACAATATCAGTCGTTTTAATAAAAGTTGGCGAACGGTTGAAAAGTGTTTTGTACAAGGAAATAATATTAGAGCTTGGACCTAGTTATTTTATACTTATAAAAAGATTGATGTAATAAATATCCCCAAGTCCCGTAAGAACATTAAACGGGCGATAAAGTCTACGGAAGACTCGATCTGACTTAGAAACCGTTACCGACTAGAAGCCATGAATACTTGTTGTCATCCACGTATCGATAAAAAACATGGTCACATTAACGGCAGCCTTACTTGGCCGAGCTGCTGCTAGTAAATAAAGTGGTGTAATTGCGGACTTCCCGTGTTATTACCGTTCTCACAAAACGTATGGTCACCCTACCAATTATCCTGTCATGTCGGTGGGACAGGTTTATAGTTTTAGGTATATAAAGTTTCACTTCTTAAAGTTATTAGAGATAATATAGATATAGGCAGTGTCTTTACATGGTTTAACAATTTTATTAGTGAAATGTTCCCTTTAACTAAACAACCAATTTTGTACCTAACGGCTAAACTTTTACTCGTGACTTGGTATAAAAATACATATTCTTTTTTACCACTGTTACAAGATTTATCTGTGTGTATGTTATTGTTTGTTGTACGTTTATTCACTTTTGCTCCTCACTCCCTCAAAGAGTAAGTAAATCTATCTGGCGAACGTTACGGGTGTCGTAGAAAGTATTCAACGGTATGTACCTACGTATTTCTTTGATTTCGCAATCTCTTTGATTTCGACCTAAGAACTACATAACAGAATGTGTAATTAACTAATTACTTGGATTCGTAGAACCGGCCCAACAATTAAATGATCTGTTAATAGGAGTGTCTAGGAAATAGGACACGCTTATCACTTACGTGTATATACCTACTTGTACAAACTCATAAGTAAATAAATATTTATGGTCAAAATTGCTATCGTAAATTGTGGTAATTAATACAATGAGCGGAAAAAATAATATTAATCGCTCATAAAGAAATTGAATTAACATTGTTTTTGATATTATTTCTGAAAGCTCCGAATTTGTCCTTTGAGCCTTCAGTTTGAAAATTTTTTTTGTTGGGAAATCACTGTAGAACATATTTAAATTAAATAAAAAAATACATACTTTTGAGTCTTTCCTCGCGCCATTTCTTCTTATTTTCCAACTCACAAATAAAGAAATCACAGATAAAACAAATAAAAATCTTCGAAAATCACAAAACACCAACACAATCGTTCGAAAAAAATAGAATGTTCGAATAAAAAAAAGTAAAAGTTCGAAAATTAAATATAAATTTTGGCGGCAATCTGTCACATGAGCATGTTTCCCGCGAGGTGCGTACGTCCACTCTCCGAGATCTCGACTCGGTCCGGACGCGACAAGCGCCCTACTTCGGCGTAACCAGTCTTTCGCGTGAGACAGAGATCGTCAATAAATAAACATGTTAGAAAGAGACAAAAGCTCGATTTTTAATTATTGCTTATTTTATTTTATTACTATCGTTAATGACATGTATTGTTATTGCATTATAAAACCATTCTTATCTGTATAATTCCACCATGTGCCAATGATCTATACTCAACGTACTAGTAGCGCCATCTAGCGGAACAAATCTGTACTAAGCTAACAATCAGCTGGCTACGATTCATACTCTCTACAGAAAGGTGTACACCATGGATCACAGATGGCTGATGCAACGACAATAAGCGCAATAGATGGCAGCATTTCTTACTAAAGAGATTATGCAATCCGGCGCATGGAAATGGACAAATGGGGTAAAATCACTGTCATCACATCATCAGATTAAATCCACGATAAGAACGCTTGGAAACATGCTGGTCCTGCTCCATAGGACAATCTAGAGTCTAGACAAAATCAAACTGGTTGCTAATTTAATTGTAAATTTATTATTTTTTTTTACATTGATTTACATTCTGTAACTACTTTAACTCGCACCCTGACTTATTACTTGTATTTTTTTTATTTAAATGAAAATCGTTTACTTTTACCATGTTTGTAAAATGTAAGCACCATGTACCTAGTCATGGTTTCACTTTTTATTCCTTTACCTATTGTGGTATAGTAATTTTATTTTAGGTGCATCGTCTTCACATACCTATTATTATTATATAATTAATGTATGCAAAATATTGTAAAACATTTTAAAAGAGTAACGGTGGAGTTTCTTGCCCATTCTTCTCCATACGAAAACTACCTTTTGGAATGGGCGACTAGAATCAATTCTATTTTGTTGTAATTTTTGACGTTCAAAAGTGCCTTTTATGTGCCTATTTGAAATAAATGCTTTGACTTTGACTTTGACATCTGCCTAGCCTTTTCCCAACTATATTGGGGTCGACTTTCAGTCTAACCGGATGCAGCTGAATATCAGTATTTTACATGGAGCGACTGCCTGTCTGACCTCCACAACCCAGTTATTAGGTACCGTCAAACGGGGCTACTTTGCACATATTTCGATAGTTTTTTAAGAATAACTTTTTTAACAACCAAAATTAAAATGATGTTTTTGTTCCAACAGAACAATGTGTCCTTTAACTATCAATCTCATACCAATATCAAGCCCTACAGGCCCCCCACAAATATATATATTTTTTTATTTTTCATGAGTCAAAGTAACCCCGAAGGGGGTTTCTTTGACAAGGCTTTAAAATGCAATCAACGGCAAAAATCTAAAGTGTAAGGATTACTTTGTCATAATTTTGATAAAAAAATATTAATATTTTATACATTTTAGGGGAAATAGAAATAAAAGCAAAGAAGAAGTTGAAGGTATAGGTTGGAAGATCGGGACGCTACTAGCCACCAATCAAGGTCACTAGCGTTCGTTTCACACACGTTTAAATCATTATTTGGCGCGCTGTTAAAGTAGCCCCATAAACTGTTAAAGTTACCCTTACTGTTAAAGTAATCCCGTTTGACGGTACCTAATACGATATCCTTTGGTAAGACTGGGTAAAAATCACTGTCATCAAATAAAAAACTTTTCTGGCAGTCAAGTTTCTTATACCTTGACTGCCTGAATTTTTTTTTAATAAATGTAATTCTGATATGCTATTCTAGTGATAAGTAATTTAATGCTAACCTAAAGGTCTCTTTTATATCCTGTTTTGTTTAGCCAGTTTTCCCCCAGGAACAAAAAAACGCGTCGTCAATTCAATGCTACTTTTTACTAAGTAGATCTAGATACTTTGTAGTCGCTTATATACTCGAGCTAAATAGCTTCTCAATAGGGACAAAACCTGATGTAGCCGAGCCCACGATAACAAGGACTAGACAAAAGCAGAGGTGCAATTCTCGTAATTTTAAGAACGTTCACAGTCTGAAGGTCAATTCTCGTAATTAAAAAAATCGGTTGTCTGTAAAGTCGGTTTACGGACGATAGTTTAACGTGTCAACGTCATTACAAAACATTAATGAAATTGCCGAACGCGGAGGCCGATTCGGCAGCGTTCGACACCATCTGTCTCTCATCGCTCGTTTCGCGCTCTCGCTTGCACTTCAAGCCGCCATGGAACGCTACAACGCTACAGAGCAAGGCCGCGAGGTAACGCTACATGAGTCATGTTTTTTCGTGTGTGCAGCCAGCTTCATCGATTTATTAGACGTTGTCACGTCAAAACGTACAAAATCTAGTTGTAATCTCATCTCAGCGACAATCAATGTCAAAATCTTGTCAAAAATTGACAGATTGAGACTGAGATCAGACTGTGATGTGACCGTTTACTTAGATTTTGAACGTTTTCAATTACGGGAAATGCCCTTCAGATTTGTTCTCAATTGCAGACTCGCTTTCTATTCAATATTTTGTGTAAACGCAAGTCTTCGATCTATGCACATTACGAATCGGATGTTTTTTGCGTAAACAACGCTCTGAAGAACTTGTTTGGTAACAAAGTAGGATAACAGTCCTTTGTTCGGGAGCGATTTATCGGCATTGATTTGACACGTTCTGGAGAGAAAAATTTAATTGACACTTCTCCTAACCTTGGAATCGAACTGAGAGAAAAACGTTCAGTTTCTGTTCGCTACTGCTAATGCATGTGACATCTACCAACCCGTACCGGCCCGCGTAGTAGATTACAGCCCAGCCCCACTCCCTTTTAAGAAGACCCTTTCCTCTAGAAGAGAGGAGCCCTGTGGCCAACAGTGGGAACATATTAGGCTAATTATTTATGCTTATGCTGCTAATGCAGTACTCGTAGCAAAAGAGCTAACACGCCAATAAGAAGAATCACACACAATTAACACATAACCCACCGTAGTAATCTAATTTAGCACCACACAACCCAGTCGGTCCCACCAGGCCAAATGCTTATAACAATAACGTACATACAGCACGTGATCCTTGCCTCTTATCCTAAAAAGCCAATAATCTTATAATACACCTTTAGATGGAGTGCCTTTTCCCAGAGCTAAGCACTTAACCGAAGGGATTGGAGTTCGAGGAAAATCAATATCCGGTTATATTGGAGCTCTTTACTTATTTACCATTCCCCTGTATTTCCAGTACTCGGGAAAGTAAAACGTTTCTGAAACAACATGCAAAAAAAAAACTGGAAATTTAGATGTGTTCCGATTCCCGAACACCCTTTGAACGTTTGTATCGAAGTAAATACTTTTATTACTTCATGTTTGTATCAGTCGTCTGTGTATCAATGTTTTATTTATGCTTGCAGATGAAAGGGATCAATCAGAATGATTTATTTGACTTGAAATATTATGTTACCTACCATGTTATATAAGTAGAGATGTAACATTCACTTCTGACAACTTCAGCATAGTTCGGTTTTTCAAGAATCAATGAACTCAATGAATGGTTATTACACCGTTTGATATCAGCGAGGTACGGACGCCAGCACTTCAACCTACCACAATCTGTCAGATTTCTTTAATAGATTTTCAACTTTATCGCTAAAGCATAAGGTTCAAAGTTGATTGGGAAAATTTGACAGTTTCGGGTAGCTTGATGTGCTGGCGTCTGTATTTAATAGCGTAACACACTAACAGTAGCAATGGCTTTCATTTTGACAGTTCAACAACATTCATTGCGTTATTTATCTCGTTGAGCAGACAAATTTTAGAGCATATAAAGCAGATTATGATAGTGTGTTACGCAATTAGGGTGCTGGGATCGGTGTTACAAGGTGTGGCGAACCAAACTAAATGTCTATGGTTCCCACTGAGGACAACACTACTTGATGCTAGAGAGCGATGTCTATGGCAGACAAAAACCAACCACCAGAGACCTCTTTTTTTTTGGTTCATTTCGTCCATTTCTTTCTGGGACCACCAGAGACCGGTGAGGTAGACCAAATATATTGTGTTACGAGATTGCCATGCAACTAGATGTTAAATTGTTAACCAGTGTCGTGTAAATCATATTCCTCCGCTGTCGCTCGGAAACTGTGACGTGTAACAAATACACATTTTACAACAACTGGCCGAGTTTTATTTAAATAAACAGGGCGCCATAACGCGCCCAAAAAGGTTTCCACTTAAGGAAGCAACATGGTCCAGGACCGCCCTTAACATTGGCAATCGGCAACAGCTTTTCAACAATAGTGATCCGAACTACACTATCTGCTTGCAGTGGCTACCGTTGGTAATTGTAAGGTATGTCAAAACGTATTTTAATGAAATGATTACGATGCCCTACATTTTTCAGAAGTACAACTGACCCCTCTGGACCAAATTTCCGTAGACGACTGCGACGCTTTTAAAACCAATTCAAGTGTCGCTTGTTAAGAGAAGGAGGTATTCGTGTAAGAGGATATGGCTAGTTGCACATTGCGCTAATAACATAATTTTAAGAGCATCAATTAGTTTCATTCTTATTGTGATTATGGCAATGAATAATTATAAAAAACCTGTGAACCTGAAGGGCTCAGTACCACATTTAACGCTACATATTTTTATTAAATACGTTTCTTGTATGGGACTCCCTTTAATTTTTAGCTTAATTGAATTTTTATGATTTTTGTTCTAGAGCGATCAGTGCTTGAAAAACACTTGAAATTTTCAAGTGTCTGCCTAATACGGATCGAAACATACAGCGCTGTGACAGACAGACGGACGGAAAACGGAGCCTAGTAATAGGGACCCGTTGGGGGTGATAACAGGCCACCAAGCCCAATACAGATGTCTTGGGTGCGACACTCGGGTCACCAAGCCATCTGTCTTGGGTGTGACACCCTAAAAAATGAAACCTATTGGAAACGCCGACCATTTCCAAAAACAAAGATTTCCAGCTGCAGGCTGATGAAAGGATTGATGAATAAAACGTAGTTCACAATTTCAACAATAAAATTTTAACCTAGCGTGGAGTAACATAAAAGTCTACGAGGAACATTTATACTTACACTCGTTATCATGTAAGTGCGTTAAAGGATAAAACGGCTTGTTGCGAGCACACAGCCGTCATATTCTTTTGATGTCTTTTACAGACACTTCTGCATTAACGATTAAGATGATAGTTATTTTATTCACTTACACATTGAAATATAGGAACATATTCCAGCCATGTAAGCTGAGCTATGCTCGAAAGTTTTAAGCTTAGGAAGTACCACCGATGCAGTCGCTAATACCGCTAAGCTTGCTGAAGCTCTTCATCCGAACGGTCAGTTGCAAGAAATAACTTTTGAAACCTTCTGTGTAACGTTTTGCCTTTGAAGGACCCATAAATTGATTGAGTAAGGGAATTTAATCATTAGATAATAACGCATAAAGCCACGCGTCTATTTTCCGAAGGTTTAGACAAAGGTGCACCTGTAATACACCCACGTGTTTAAGACCTACGTAATATGCGAGCCTATTGCCATCAACCGGGCACTTTGCCCGACCCGGGAATCCAACCTAGGACCTCATGCTCAGCAGTAGAGCTTACAACCTCTTCACGAACGCGACAGTAATTAGAACATTATAAATAAAAGCTTTGAATACTCACACTTTAATTTTCTTCCCCTCCGCCTGGGATATGGTGGCGGGCGGCGGCGGCAGGTCGTCCATAGGCACCTCCTCGTTGGGGGGCGACGGCGGAGACTTGTCGAACTCCGCTATCGGCGCCAGCTCCGGCATTGGAGACACCGAGTTACTGTCCATAGCCGACAACTTTATGGGAGACACTTTGGCTATTTTGACGACCTTTTCACACCCCCGGGACACGGGAGGAGAAGTTCACTCGAATGTTCGGAAACGCCCGCAAAACTAAACTAGGACCACTCGAAACGTTTCACGTTAAAGTTCACAGTTCTGTATTTAATTAAGACCCACGGCACTGGTGTGTGTTACTCCACACACGATACTGCGCGCAACTTTCCCGATAGAATGGCAGCAACTTTCGGGATTAGCTCCGGACGAACTTCGGGACCTGGAAGCGATTAAAGAGTTATTTATTATTGTACTTTCGTGTTCGTGCTCGTTCCACACAGAGTTGAACTAAGTGACGATGTATTTATCGATACGGACGTCGTTGACCGGAAAGTTAGCTGAACGTAGTTTATTATCGAAGCTTTATTCATTGGTGCAAGGAAATACTAGTTTAAATCCTTTTTATTTTTTTATTATTGTTCCTCTCAACCAAAGCACCTGCCATCTACACCATCCTTGGTTGACTGGTAGAGAATGCCTAAGGCATGAAGTCCGCCTTTGTACCTTTTTGTGTACGAAAAGTTTAAATAAGTAAATAAATACTCACTAGTGGTAAAAAGGGCATAATTTAATTTGAATGTTAGACCGGTAGTGAAGTGAGATAGAAGCGCGGAAGGCCAATGTCCCGCGCCCTACTGGCTATTATTCAACATTCGCCTGACGTGACGCCGCGGAAGGGACTGACACGATCCCCCACACCATGACATTCCTGTTGTTTTTACTAGTACCGGCTCGTTGACCACTACACGAAAGGGATCCGAAATAGATTCACACAAATATTATCCGGGCTTTATGTTAATGTTACTACTTCTCGCGAGACGAACCATAATATTGTTTCAAGTCTTCAAAAGTTTGTGTATCTTAAAATAGAGAATAAACGACGCGGCTTTTCTCGCGGAGTTCAATGTTTCTAGGGATAAAAATGGCGGTATTTGCGTAAAGGTAGAGACGCCAGCATATCAAGCTAGTCAAATTTCTTTAATAGATTTTTAACCTTATTGCTACAGCATAAGGTTCAAGGTTGATTGGGAAAATTTGACAGTTTCGGGTAGCTTGATGTGCTGGGTGCTGGCATCTGTACCTTCTCAGCTCAGCTTCCTTTCAATTCGGCTTTAGTTTGGGAAATATAGGGACCTAAACAGACAGATAGGTCAAAGTCGAAGTCAAAGCATTTATTTCAAATAAGCACAAAAAAAGGCATTTTTTAACGTCAAAATCATAAATATATAAAAATCAATTGCCGTTCGTTAGTCTCGCAAAAACTCGAAAATGGGTCGACTGATTGTGATGAACCTTTGGTAAGTTGTTGTTTCCGCGCCGGAGAAGGTTGCGAACCAATTATGGCAAGAATACTTTTATTAAAAGAGCATGTCGTCTGTACAACGACGCAATTTCATTAAAAGCAAATCAACATTTAGATATTTTTCACCTTTCTCTACCCAAATTCAAATTTTGTATAAGAAATATTTTGGCATCGAAATTTAAATATGTAATTTGTATGTTATACAATACTAAATTGTAAATTCTTTAAACTTTAACGGTGTGAACTTCTGGTTGTTGTTACATTTAGGTACCTACATATAATTTACTTGAAAATATAATAAACTGTGGAAACTGTTTCTGGATTGTGTTGAACTAATTGTATACTTGTTGTTATTGCATCTGTTTGTTTCCCAAATAAAATTTAATTAAATTTTTTTTAAATTAAAAAGGTAGGTATTGCAACGCATGCCCATTAAAATATAATATAATTGATTCTAGTCGCCCTAGTCGAGAAGAATGGGCAAGACTCTCCACCGTTAAGGCTCCTACAAACAGGCGCGACACGCGATATAATCGCGCGCGACACAAAGGCACCGCTCGTTGCGCGACTTGCGGTGCCTTTGTGTCGTGTGTCGTGTCGCACCTGTTTGAAGGAGCCTTTACTCTTTTAAAATGTGAAATGTAAGTATGTTCGTATTGTCTCATCAATGTATTGTATAATAATAAGTATATATTACGTAGGTGAAGATTGCCCACCAACGTACGTACTCAATCTTGAACTAATTGATTGTGCAATATCAATTGATTTTCATTGCTTCACAGTTCTCTGTTAACCTTACCTCGCACTGCAGTGTGATGCACAATGCTTTAGTAATAAAACGTTAATTTTATTAGAACTTACTCATTATAATTACCGTTCATATTCCAGAACAAAACAAAAGGTACTTGCAGGCAAGCGTTACCTAAGATTAGTACTAACTACTTTTATTTCATTACAAAGATCTGTAAGATTTACCTATCCATAAAATGATGTTAGAAAAGCTCATTTTCCTAAAGAAAAGAAATCGCTGATAGGCTCAGTCCTGAAAGTTGGAAATCCAAAAATACCAGCTAATATTAAAATTAAACTAATGGTATCTTACACGTCCTTGCATCATTAAGATGATTGCTAGTGCCGTGCACTTCTGTAAGTGACGAATTCACAACACACAAAACTTTATGAAGTCATTTTTGTTTGTGTATGTTTTAATAAGTACCTACCAGTGTCGATCTATAAGATCTATACTAATAATGGAAGAGTTTGTTTGTTTGAAGGTGCTAATCTCTGGAACTACCTGTCGGATTTGAAAATTATTTTTGTTTTTGATAGCTCAATTTTATTCTTGAGGAAGGCTACAGACTATTAACATCACGCTAGAGACCCTTGGTAGCCGAGCAAAAAGAATAAATGTCCGAAAGAAATCTTAGCGAAAACGAAGTAATAGCACGGACAGGCGATGCGATGCGACGGGGTGGGTCGGAGTAACAAGAAATTTCACGCGGATCAAGTCGCGGGCAGAAGCTAGTATCTATATCTATACTAATAATAAAAGAGTTTGTTTGAACGCGCTAATCTCTGGAACTACCTGTCGAATTTGATTTTTTTTTTTTGATAGCCCAATTCTCGAAAAAGGCTACAGACTATTTAACATCACGCTAGAGACCCTTAGGAGCCGAACAAAAAGGATAAACGTCCGAAATAAAGCTTAGCGAAAACGAAGTAACACGGGCAGGCGATGCGATGCGATGGGGTGGGAACAACAAATTTCAGCTATTCAATAAATAAATAAATACATTTTACAGGCGTCGCGTAGTGTAAAATTAAAACAGGCATAACCGTTTTCCAACCAAATGAAGCCGCTGAACAACAAAGCTATCCGCCTTTCCACTTGGTTTCACATGTATGGCGTGTGACAGACAAGTAGGTACAAGCTTCTGCGCTTGCACGGACCGTCTAATCAGCATCACCATTGTGTAATTGTTCGTCCACTAAGGAAACACCGGCTCTTATTACTGCACATCTAGACTTAGACCAGACTTTCGCTTTCAGCGTGAGAATCACCCAAGTTGTTGACATGTTCACGGACTATAATCGCGAAAATGAAAGGAGATCTGTTGGAAGCAAACATGTTTTTTTTTTTGTATAGTGATATTATCTATAGTCTGGGAATGATTAATGTAGGTATCGCCTTTGCTTTTTTGTTATAGGCTTTTATTTATAACCTAGCTTCATTACTGTGAAACTAGATATGTGGCAATATCCTCCGGTTGAAAGCCCTTAAATTTGCGAAAAAGGGTCATTTTCACAATGCTGCAGTAACTATTGCCAGAGTGTCATCGATCAAGATACACAAGCGTTTTAAATGACAACTTTCTGTAGCTAACCTATTACTATTTGTTTTATTATTTATTTATATATACATATGTCGGTAATACGTCATTCGTTTGACTATTCGGAACGTCTGCGACATCTGGTGGCGCTGGACAGAGTCTAGCCTAAGTCTGTGGGGGGGTCGAGGAGAGCGAGCAGCGAGGTAGAGCGGCGGACTTGACCATTGGACATCGTACGGACAACATGTGCTCAGAAACTGTCGCGCGTTCCGTAACGTTGAATGTGTACCTACAGTGTGCGATTCGCTAGTGTGATTAAACTATAAAATTATAATATGATTTGAACCGTAAACGGTTTTTCTATTGCGCAATAACCAACACTACCCATAGTACGCCCACAGTAATACACTTACCTTCTCCGTCTTATACTTTATTGTACACCACAAAAATACATCAATCAATCATCATTAACATCATTTCAATTTTATGCCATGTAATTCATACTATATAGATAATATTATAAATGTGAAAGTAACTCTGTCTCACTCTCTCTGTCTGTCTGTAACCTCTTCATGCTTTAAGGGCTGAACCGATTTAGATGAAATTTGGTTTATCTATGGATACATGACTTAGGATAGGACATACTTTTTATCTCGGTGCTTAATTATGTTCTCGTGGGATAATTTCCGAACTCCACGCAGGCGAAACCGCGAGAAAAAGCTTAGTATCTATATAATATACAGAATCACGTCCACAAAATATTTAAATTGACTTTACTACAGTTTTGTCTTGAAACTTACCTACTTTTATTAGAGAGAGCTCTGACATATAATAAAAACTCATGCTTGGTGGATAGTGGTAGATATTTATTTATTTACGATGCTTAGAATCTACGTCCGGTACAACAATCAAACACTTCCTTGTTGGCAGTATTACAAAAATGTACTGACATTTTTATAGTAGAGCCACCAAGTATTACCCTAAATATTTGAAAACAGCATAATGATGAGTATTGACTACCTGTAATAAACAATGTCAAGGAAATGTATTTTTGATTATTTATTTCTTTCAATGCTTTACTTGCAACATTCACTTAGCACTTTTGTAAATCTATCGAACATTTCCTGTTTCCTTTTTGACGTGACAACGTCTAATAAATCGATGAAGCTGGCTGCACTCACGAAAAAACATGACTCATGTAGCGTTACCTCGCGGCCTCGCTCTGTAGCGTGGCGTTCCATGGCGGCTTGAAGTGCAAGCGAATATTAACAAATGCAATGCAACTATTCCATCAGTATTTTCTTATGACGTTGTCACGTTCAACTATCGTCAGTAAACCGAATTTACAGACAACCGATTTTTTTAAAAAAAGAACGACCGTAAATCAACGTTTCGTTCCTTTCTAAATATGCACAACATCACGCTTATTTCCCACAGGGGTATAGGCATAGCGTAAAACTCAATCACCCATCTATTTTTCGAAGTTCCATAACACTGAAAGCCTTTTTTGAGGTGAGAAAGAAGGTGGTAGGGATCCTGCATAAAATCGTGAATCGATACTGTATTTCTTCGTATGTTACCCCAAATCATGCTCGCTATGAAAATATACACTTGCGTGCAAAAAATCGACCCACCCTATGCTCTTCGATTTGAAACAATATAATTCAACAAGTTTTACTAACAATAACCTAATATATTGTATATTAAAACTTTCCTGAAAGTATGTAGATTACTCTAGTGAAAAAATTATCAAAACTGATTCATGAGTTTTTGAGAAAATCGCGAACTTACAAATATGGGGGTTGAATAAAGAACCTCCTTTTTTTTAAATACGTTAAAAAAATCAAGTTCTATTTTGATTAAACAAACAGAAATAACAAAATTTTACGTTTGTCAATTTCATTGACAAAAAAAATACGCGTTTCCCGAGCAAAAGTGAGTGATGAGGACATCTGAAGAATCGAGTCGATCTTGTCAAGAATATTGCTTTAATCAAAATATATTGTATGTTCAAATAAACTGTGCCTTACCTACCTTTACACAATATAAAATAATAAATTATATTCATTACGATTTTTGAGATATTGTCTCTCAAATGGAGAGCATGGGATGGGCCAATTTTATTGCACGCAAGTGTAGTATCAGAGATCGCACATTATTTACCCCTCGTGTGTTCCCTCCGGGAATGGAGGGTTGCTTTGAGAGTAATAAGAACCCAACTTGTACCACAGTGGATTGGAATCAAATTAGCCCTGATTCTGAACTACACGGAATCATTTGTTGCCATTATTGACGAATAGCTTCTACTGTTTAGTGTTTAATTTTCCGGGATACAAAGTGCCTATGTTCTTTTCTATGTATCATGCAACCATTTTAGTATAACTCGACCGTTAAAGCATTCACACTGACAGATTGAGACACTTTCCCATTTATTTTATTAGTAGAGAAAGATGTAAAACAGTGGTAAATTATGAATATTAATCGTTTTGCAACCTACGTTACTGACATTTGACAAAATTTCATACATGTACATTCTGACAGTCTAAGACAATTACCTACTTTCCCCTTTTATTTTTTCGGTAGAGAAAAATGTACAACAGTGATAAATTATGAATATTAATCGTTTTGCAACCTAAGTTACTGACATTTGACATTATATTTATCAATATTTAATTTTGTAATAATTACGCAACGGACAATACTGGGACATTATGTAAGCTAATTTTATTTAATCAAGAATCTGATGATCTTTGCGAATATAATGAGCTGTTGAATCTACTTTATAGATATCTTGTAAGCTTTGTAGATGGCTACAACTTGCACCAAGCTAAATAAATTATGCGTGACAGCAACGTGACATTTACGTTATCCTGTTATGAAATATCCACGAAATACCGGAGCATTTCCTCTCTCAGGTACGACACGATTCGGAGCGAGAATTCCCCGGCATTTCCTAGCATTTCAGGTAAATATACGACTACATAGACCAGTACATAGACGGCACGTACGCCTGTAAGTGCTTTCCAAGTCCATGACGTTGTAAGTTCCATAGCAACAAATTTCTCTCGCGAACGTTTTCAGCTAATCACTACAATTTGCTGTTATTGTTCTGTAGCGACTTATCAAATTCAGATGAAACCAACCGTAAGCGGCTCGCTACTGTTTCTGCTACAAAACAATGAAATGTTGCTTTCTTCGCTGCATCTGTCTTTGTAGTTTGTTAAGTGCTCAGTTGTTATATACAATAGTAGTATGTTTTTGTGAATTTCTATTCGCGTAGAAGCACTCATTTAAACAAAGGATTTTTTGATTATTTTAATCATGTTAACCCAATTTTTTTATTATTTTGTCGCGTATTTATTCATACTAATTACTCTACCTGTTCTTGAAAGTCGTCGCGCCCATTACTCAATTTCATGGAAAGGACATGGTACCCCAATCAAGTTCACTATCGGGGGGCACGGCAGTGCCCCTGCCAAGTCGAGCGCGAAGCAAACACTGCCGTACCATCCTTTACTGGAACCATTTCGCCGCATTTTCAGGCCCATATTTGAGAACCTCTGGATAAGACCAGAACTCAAGTTCACTATATAACTTTCAAAAAACAACAATAAAGTAAAGTAAAGGAAATATAACACTCGCTTAAAAACTAAAGAAATGAGAAAAAAACGAGAAGAAAAAAAAAAACGAAAAAAAAAAAGAAAAAAAAAACGCCTTGGAGCAAAATAATGATGAGTGCGCCAAGTGTGTGCCGGACGAAGGAGTGTGGAGTAGTGCGAAGTTGTGCGAAGTATTGCGGACTAGTGCGGAGGCGCGCGGAGGAGTGCTCCCGAGTGGCGAGCCTCAAATGAGGCTACGGCTCTCGAGCACGTCGATGGCAGCTAGCGACTCCTTACCGCCGTTTTATTACAGAAAAGGATGCAGGAAATTGTCTAGTTTTAATTTAGAGGTGTGGCTGCATTTCTGGTAGTAGCTAATGGATATATATTTATCTATTCATAATATTTGCACGCCATTACTAGGTGGCAAACATGTCTGATCCTTTTATGTTATCCTGCATACATTTTTATTGTTGTATGTGTACACATGTTTGAGCAAATAAATATATCTTATCTTATCTGGACGCAGGCAAATAATAAATTTAGAATTATACTTCGGGTAGTTTTGTACGTTTAAAATTGACGTATTTCGTGGTTTACTGACTTCTCAACTATGCCTACATTGAACAACTTAGTAGCTCATAACCGGAAAAAAAGGTTCCCTAAATATGATACGGAATTATAGACTACCTCGCATAACCATAATGCTTCTTGATACGAGTATACCTCGTACATACGTACCATACTACATACGAGACAAGCTACCAATTTACGACGCAGTTAATACTCCTGCTACTATTGAATCCTCCGAATAATCTGAATTTGTTTGCATCTGTACCCTGTGAGTATTGTGCAAACTTGACCGTAAGCCCGTTGTCGCTTTATATTGGACACGCTCGGTTAGAGAACATTCATTCATTTCGAAATAAAAGGCAATGAAATAAACTACGTCTCGGGTACTCAATCATTTAAGGAAACTACTACGGGCAGTTATCCAATCGTAGGTCAGTGAAATAATCAAATTGGATGACGACACCCCTGACCAAACCAAAATGGGTGCTCCATTGCAGTTGATTAATACGCCTACTGGATAGACCATTTCATCTGTCACTGAAGATAATTCACGAGATAAAGAGCTTCCTCATGTTCTCAAATCACGCCTGATTTTTTACCAGTCGTTATGGCAATAAAGTGGTTGAAATAATTTAAAATATTTGGAAAGTGATACCTGAATTTAATTATAAAGTTATCTGCATCATCAATTACTATTACTTTATCAACGATGGGTAACCTAAATGTTAATTAAATATCACGAAATCCAATATCGACCAAACTTTATCAATAAATAATCAAATCCAAATCTAATTAATGCCAAGTGTGAACATAGACTGGAAGTGCCACAAGAATATTGTGTTACTGGATCAAGGTCTGCAAAGTTAATAAAAATAATTTGGTTCAAATATCACCGGAACAATGAACTACTAACCCCAACACCTGCGGGGCCCAGCACCTCTTTAGAAATGGAACTATAAGTAATAAATGAGATTTTCCATGAAAACCGACTCTGCTGGTATGTTGTATGTACACAGGCTTATTCGGCAAAAGCGCTCCGAAAATCGATACCATTTTTCCCCTAAACTATTCATCACATCCCATAACTCATCGATTAAGAACGAATGTGTGTTACCAACACAGCGGTGCAATTCGTCATCCTGATGGCTGCAGCTACTCCCGTTCCCGGGCTCATGTGCTAGATAAAACCGTGAGTTATGTGCTGGGGTATAAGGATAATAATTGAGTGGCAGTGAAGCGAGGAAGAGGACAATTTGTAGTGGCCTCAAATCAGTACGCTGGGGAAGGCTCTCCTACGCGACTAGATCCGTCCTACCTCGTGTAACTTCGCAATTTATTTGTGCAACACATCGCCATTTACTGTGCTATAACATGCACTGTATCTGATATAGCATCACGTATTTTAATTAAGCTCGGTGATCTCGGAAATTTTGCATTTTATGGGACATCGGAGGACCTAATGAGGGATCCATTACATTTTGTCTATGCACTCGGCATACATAATTATGCATAAAAATCAGCGCGTATACCAAATATGACGCAAATCAATTAACGTCGTTCCGTCACATAAAGGAGGGGACAAAGGAAGGAACTAACAAATGTAAACAACGATTTGTAAAGTAATTCCCCCCTAGCTGTCATAAAAATGTGCCCACGGAAGTGACGGGGGTCGTTATTAAAGCGAGTGACGTAAAATTGTGACACTCCCGTGAGCGTGTCATATCGTGACACAAGGGTGCACCGGGGACCGATGACAGTGACAATGTGACAGGTCATTTTGTTAATTAACCTGGGGGATTCGTTTAATTTATCCCTCTTTTAGCCTCTAATTATTGTAACATAGTTGTAATGAGCGCAAGTTGTGAATTGTCGGAGACTGAATAACGAATGAGTACAAAATTGGGTCAGTGTTATTTTTTTATTTAGGTAGGTATAACTTGTTGTTATTTTGAACATTTTGAATAAGTTGTAATTGTTGTAAGTATTATTCCAAAGGGGCAATTTTCTTAATTTTAAGAACTATCTAAAAAGGCCACTTTGGCAGAATCATAAAAGGATAACATTATCAATCATAATATGGCAAAGACAGTCTGTTTTTTTTTTCTTTTTTTCGCTGCACTACGTAGGTATGGTCAAAGAGATTTGGATTGATTGGTATTTTAGCACAGACAAAAAAAATAATTGAAAAATCTTCCACCAATGGGATTTAATACCATTAACTGAACAGTTAACTGTCCATTATGATTCATAGCGTTATCCTTTTATGATTCTGCCAAAGTAGCCTTTTTAGGCCCCCTGTCTCAATCTGTCAAAAATAGCTACAACTAAAATCCCTGCATTTTTGGCAAGTTTTTAACATACCTAATATGAGATACCTAAAATGGATAGTACGACCTACAAGTTTGCCAGCTATAATTGTAAGAACGTAAAGAGCGCCGTCAGCGATGTTCAACGTTTATGTGACGAGTGTGTGTTGATAGCACTACAGGAAACTTGGCTGCTTCCAGAAGAGTTGGCGTATCTGAGTTGCATAGATAGCAGATTTGGTTCCTGTGGGACTTCGGCTGTTGACACGACGGCGGGTCTACTGCGCGGCAGGCCTCACGGTGGCACAGCGCTGCTGTGGAATACGAGTGTGTTTCCTAGTGTTACTGTGATAGACTGCGATAATCCGCGTGTGTGTGCTATTCGTGTTAATGCGGCCGATGGCCCATTGATTGTAGTGTGTGTCTATATGCCGACAAACAAATCAGATAACCTGCCGATGTTTACTGACTGCATGGGAACTGTAAGTGCTATTAGTCATGATTATGTAAACGAACCTATTTTTGTTTTAGGAGATTTCAATGCTCATCCTGGAGAATTATTTTTTAATGAATTGAATATTTTATGTCATGATTTTAATTGGGTAATTTGCGATGTAAATATGTTAGGATTGACCTCTGAAACTTTTACATACATAGATCAAGCCTGTGGGTCTAAGCGCTGGCTTGATCATTGTGTTATGTCACAATCAGCTGTTGTCTCTGTGTGCAATGTGTACGTTAATTATGACGTACTGTGGTCGGATCATTTTCCCGTGATATGTGAATGTAAACTAGACCGTTTGACTCCTCTTAGAATTACGTCGAGTATTGCTGATAATCGGGTCATGTGGGGAGAAAAAACCGCAGACGACATCACACAATATCGAACTGAATGTCATAAACGCCTCAGACTTATTGACTTTCCGACTGAATTTCGAATGTGTGGTGATCTGTATTGTGATGACCCAACTCACAGCTCAGTTATTGACAGAATGTACTCTGACATCGTGCTTGCGTTATCACAGGCTGCGGTGGGGGAGCGGGGGGGCAAGCGAAAGCAGAGTAAACGTCCACCTAGAACCATTGTTGGATGGAGTAAAATTGTGAGCGACAGCCACGGGGCGGCCAGGGCGAGTTTTCGGGAATGGTTATTGTGTGGTAGTCCTACTTCTGGTGTTATGTTCACTAAAATGTGTGAGACTAGAAAAATATTTAAGTCGCGTTTAAAATGGTGTCAGAATCATCAAAACCAGTTACAAATGGATGTTCTGGCAGATAAACATAGCACGAAGGATTTCAAGGGGTTTTGGAAAAGTACCAACCGTTTGAGGACACGCCCTGGTCTTCCCGTGAGTGTTGATGGGACGAGTGATTTGAAAGGTATAGCTGATAAATTTAAAAACAACTTTATTGTAAGATCACCATTGGGAGCATCCTCGCCACTGGGGCGGGAAGGGGTGAGTGGGGAATATGTTAATACCAGAATCTCAGCCAGGGATGTATTAATGGCAGTAAAATCGATTTCCCATGGGAAATCGCCTGGTCATGACGGATTGGGTGTGGAACATATACAGCATGCTGGGCCTCATATGTACAGGGTGTTGGCTATGTTCTACAACTTTTGTATTTCACACTCATACCTGCCGGCTGACATGTTGAGGACTATCGTAGTGCCTGTAGTAAAAAACAAAGCAGGGGATTTGTCGGATATATCTAATTATAGACCTATTTCTCTAGCTACAATAGCTGCAAAAGTGTTTGACAGCATTCTTAATACACAATTAAACAAATACATTAAGTTGCACGATAATCAGTTCGGGTTTCGGCCAGGACTGTCTACAGAAGCTGCAATATTGTGTCTTAAGAGTGCTGTTAAATACTACACCGACAGAAAAACATCTGTGTACGCTTGCTTCCTCGATCTTTCCAAAGCCTTTGACCTGGTCTCATATGATATCTTGTGGAATAAGATGAGATCATCCCAGATACCGTATGAACTTATTAACATCTTTAAGTATTGGTACGGGAACCAGGTGAACACCGTGAAGTGGGCGGGCACGTTGTCGGACCCATATAGGTTGGAATGTGGGGTGAGGCAGGGGGGGTTGAGCTCTCCCTCCATTTTTAACTTGTATGTGAACGGACTGATCGAGGCGCTCAGCGAGCAACACATCGGTTGTCACATAGATGGCGTCTGTTTTAATAACATCAGCTACGCGGACGATATGGTGCTGCTGAGTGCCTCGGTCTGTGGACTCAGGAAGCTGATGACCATATGTGAGGATTATGCAGCTGATCACGGGCTGCGTTATAATGTTAAGAAGAGTCAGTGCATGGTTTTTCAGGGTGGGTCTAGGAAAGTACGAGATATGCCACCCATAAAGCTGAATGGCTCACCCTTGGAAAGGGTGGACATTTTCAAGTACTTAGGACATTTCGTGACTCCTACCTTGAAAGATGATGCGGACATTGAGCGGGAGCGGAGGGCGCTGTCGGTCAGAGCGAACATGGTTATCCGCAGGTTTGCACGTTGTTCCAAAGATGTTAAAATAACTCTTTTTAGAGCCTACTGCACTACACTGTACACGTGCAGCTTGTGGACTAACTATACGCAAAAGTCATACAGCGCCCTTCGTGTGCAGTTCAATAACGCGTTCAGGATGATGTTGGCGCTCCCCCGCTACTGCAGCGCATCGACTATGTTTGCAGGAGCGCGCGTGGATTGCTTCCACGCCACTATGCGCAAGAGAGGCACGTCGCTGGTGCGGCGGGTGCGGGGGAGCGCTAACAGTATGCTGGCCACGCTCGCGGGAAGGCTTGATTGTTCCATCATCTCCCACTGTTGCATGCGACATGTGGCAGGTTGATGCAACTAACTGACCTGATTAAATTTGTTATGTAAACTGTTAATGTTATTTGAGTGATTTATTTATTTTATTGTTTTTGACTTATTATAATTGGAATGTAATTGAATTAAGTAAATGAAATTGTTATAAATTGGATCGAATTCAATGTTGTGTATGTAATGTGACTGTGTGAATGTATTGTTTATATTATGAGTCAGTGATACTTGAATTAAATTGATTTTATTTTTATTATTATTTTTTAATATCTATATATTAATTACTTTTATTAATCTTTATTATTACATCTAAAACTGTTTGCATGCCTTAAATAAGGTAGTAGATATAGAATCATTTTAAACTTAACATCTGTAGCTTGTACTTGTACCAACTACTTTTATTTTTTTTTTATTTTTTTTTTTCAGGATGGGAAATCATCAAATGACTCCTCCCGCTCTGGGTGGAGCGGAAGGGAGTGTCAGACTCTTAGTGACTAAAACCCACCCGTGTTCCTTCCTTCGCCCTTTATGTTCCGGGCCAGCGGTAACCCTTTCGGACAATCCCGCTGACCTGTACCAACTACTTTCTGTGTAAATAAAGAAATATTCTATTCTATTTAAAAAAAAACCGCAAACGTAGAATAATCCTAAAAACGATTCTACAATTTTTAATTCGTACGAGAATAATTAAAACATGAATATTCAGCAGTAAAAACCATAATAATTCAACGAGTTCCCCAACGCGTAAAGTGCGGCGGCAAATGGCCATCAGTGTAAAAGGGCTCACTCCTACTCCCACTTGATTATATTCCACAGTACCTAAGTACTTGATCCTGGGGTCCCACAACCACATATTACAAGCCAAACGAATATAAAGCATAATCACAATGTCGCAAAATACACTTTCCTTTGACAAGTCTTATTACGATACTTGTCTCGCCCGAAGTATGCTTACGAATTTGCCAGGTTATTTCATACGGAATTAGATTTGTAAATTGAGAAATAAGGACGCTATTTATGTTAAACATTGCCGTATTGGAAGCAAATATTGCAGTTATTATTGAAATAAGGCGAAATGTTCTTGTCTTTTATGGGTATTCACGCTTTACTATTGAACGTGTCTCCAAAACACTGTCTATAATACGGAAATATTAAAGGCCCTGAATGTGAACGGGTCAAATGAGGGTATGAAGGCATAGAAGAGCCAATGTTAAACAAAGGATAACTGTAAATATCTGTAAATATATCATTGTGATCATTTAAGTGAAGTAAGTTTGAAATGAGCTGCTAAGTGTTAATCCGTAGCATATACATATTATGATGGAATGACATCTCACCTCGAGCTCACTTCGCCTGAGTTTTCACGGTGATATTATTTACAGAATAAACCGATAGTTGATTAACTTTAGTTTCCGAAAGAATTTGTTCCTACATTTTAAGATCCTACATTTCCAAAATAATTTGTTCAAATTCAAATTCTTTAGTAAACACTATAAAAATGCAATGACCACAGAAAGACAGGTTTATCGAACCATAAACTAATACTTAAGAGCGTTTACGCCGTACGGCATTTTATACAACCGTTCAAGCCCCTGTTTTTCGAAAAGAATGAACCGATTTTAATGAACCTTCATACTCATAAGCAGGATACAAAGGTCTAAAAAGTTGCTTAAGATCATTTTGGAAATGTCTTATTTAAAAGAGATAACTGGAAATCTCTCTTTCTATGGAAAATTTAAAATCGGTCTAATTTGGCTGTGACACAATTTTTCGAAAATGTTCTTTTAGAGCTTTGTATCCTGCAGTGCGATTCTATAACCATCTCACCGTGAAAACTTAGGTGAAGTGAGCGTGGAGTGAGCTGTCAATAGTGTCAATTCCTAGCAAAAACAAACTCACTTCACCTAAGTTTTCACGGTGAGATTTTTACAGAATCGACGGGCAGCTTATATTATACTCATTTCGAAAAACAAGGGCTTGAAAGTTTGTATGAAATGCCGTACGGCGTAAAAGCTCTTAAGCTCTGTTCCAAGTTCGACCGTCTGCGGTCATTCCATCTATTTTAGTTTCCATCATTCAAAACTGAAGACTGATCCTGGACAACGCTTCCTTAACGAAACATTCTAGTCTACTAACTTAACTCTTATTACGACGCAATAAAATGCAAAATTGATAAGCTACGTCTCCTTTACTAATAGAAACTGTAAACCCGTAACCACGGACGTTAACATCAAATAATTTTAACGTAAATATTTACCAGAGGGAGAGGGAGGGAGGGGGGAGTGTTTGGCACAGCTGTGTGGTCCTTTTATGACTAATAACTGTTTGTAAGTATGAGAAAAATTTGATACGTAAACATTTAAGACACTCTGACCAAACGCCTAATAATAAAATAGTTTTTATACTTTTATTTTATTTTTATTTTTTTGAGAGGGTAGCTAGTAACTTTCCATGAAATAAATTTAATGTTGTGGCGTAGAAAAAAAAATTAACTAAATTTACTTATACAGTCAAATAAAATAAACAATTATATAAAATAGTAGTAGTAAATGACGGAATTAATAATTAGTTATAACACAACGCATAACATCACGCCTGTTTTGCTCCGTAAGTTTAGGCAGAGGTAAACCTATGTAGGACATCAAGCTACCACAATCTGTCAAATTTCTTTAATAGATTTTCAACTTTATCGCTAATGCATTAGGTTCAAAGTTGATTGGGAAAATTTAAAATTTGACAGTTTCGAGTAACTTGATGTGCTGGCGTCTGTGCATACATAGTACACCCACATTTCGCCAGTTATGTTTAAGTCCCACGTAATAGGGGGCTAGAAAGAAAGAAAGAAAGAAAATACATTTATTTAGCACAGATTAAGAGACACACAATACACCAGATATAGTCGTACATCAGATAAAAACTAAGATAAAAATAAAAAATGTGCAAAGTCCGATGTAAGAAATTAGCAGGAAAGTGTGCCTCACGGCTGCGCCAAAAAGGCCCAGTTCTAGCCTATTGCCATCAACGCTCGGGGCTGCTACTGAGGCGACCACTTGACCAATGAGACAGCGGGTAAGTTATATATTATTTCTTATTCCTTGTTGTTTGGTTTAGAATACTATAAATACGCAACTTACGTTATTATTTACATTTATGAAAACTTCAATTTCCTAGTGTAGGTACACTCAAATTATAATACCTACAATTCAATTTCCTAGTGTACACTAGGAAATTGAATTTGAATTGTAGCCTAGTGTACACTCAAATTACAATACCTACAATTCAATTTCCTAGTGTACACTAGGAAATTGAATTGTATTTGTAGGTATTGTAATGTCAGATCTTACACAACAACAACTTAAAGCCAAGAAGAAATAAAGAAAGATAAGAAATTCACCAAAGAATATTTGGTATTCATCCTTGCACTGAACGTTGTATTTTACGAAGCAGCAGCGTTTGTATAAGATGTGCCATGAATTGCATGTTTAAAACAAAAGGTTTTCCTAGAGTTCACGTTAAAGAAACTCGTTTGTTCTAGAGCTGATCTTTAGACATGGCTGAGTTAAACTGTACTTCATCTTCATTTTGAACATAAAATTCTGGATATGAATTTCACTCATAGATCGAAAAATTTTTGTGTGCGAATATTTATGATGTCAAAATCTTAAACACACGAACAGACTAAATTATATTTAAATGTAGATGTTTTAAAATAACTAAAAATACTATCAAAGATGAAAGCTAAGTGAAATTTCATCAAAAACTAGATCACTTCTACATCAGAATTTTCAGTCTCACCACAACAAAATTCCTATGTTTTTTCCTCTCAGAAGGAGAAAATGAATAAAACATGTTATACGTCCCTTAATGTGGAAATGTTAATTTAAACTAACCCACTTTCGCACAAAGCGTGCGAAATCAACAAAAGACTGTGAGGGTTGAATAAAGCCTCTAATAGCATAGAGCCATTGAAGACGACCTTGTAGCATCGGCGTAGCGGGGGCTTCCCTTGCTACGATTTTCGTAGCAATGTGCTACGAAGACCCTAATAATTATTTTTTACTTATAACAATTATTTTCCTCGGCTTAAGGTCATTTTATTGTCTGTTATATATATTTTAGGGTTCCGTACCAAAATGGTAAAACGGAACCCTATGGTGAGACTCAGTCGGTCTGTCTGTCACAGCTGGATATCTCAAGAACTATTAATGCTATCAACTTGAAATTTGGAATAGTTTTAGATGACGTTGGCCCAACTATTTTGCAAAAAAGAAAGAAATAAAATAATGTATGTATATTTTTTGCAACAGGGACTTAAAGGGGGTCTGAAAAATTCGAAGTGGGGCTACTAGGGCATGTGGGTTATCATATGAAATAGCGCAGTTTGCACATTCTCAAACATTTTTTCTTTTTTTAGGCCGCATAGTTTTCGACGTTTAATAAATACCGTTCTCCCCCCCCCCCCCTCTTATCTCCGAAGTTTGCAAAGAGAAAAATCTAAAATTATTCTATGAGATAGAAGTTTATGTAAAGATTACAGGAAAAATAAAACAAAGTCTCTAAATAGCACACTTTTTCAGAAATCATCAACAAAAGTTACATTCGTTCCATTATCGGTCAAGAGATGGCGCTGAAAAAATTCTCTGACGAATATAAGCCTCACCGATGAAAATTTAAAAATATATGATGGTACGGAACCCTCGGTGCGAGAGTCCGACTCGCTCTTGCCCGGTTTTTTATTTTGTACAGGTTGATAATATTATTTAATCCTGTTAATTTAGGCCCTCAAGGGGATGTTTAAAAATATCTATGGCCTTATTTTTCTCATGTCCGATTTCGCAGAATGAATTTTAGTTATCAATATTTTATTTTTTTTAGAAGTGGTGAGTCACAATGTTTTTATAACTCAATGAAAATACTATACACCATTCATAAATATCCCTCAGTAGGGGCACAAAAGAATTAATTCTGAGTAAACAAGACAGGCCATTTGAAAACAACAGGAAATGCCCGGTGAATGTCGCGGATCAGACATTCTTTGTCTCTTACTATAATATCCATTTTTAATTTTAATAAACATCTGGGTACGGTATGTTATGGCACATAGAAGAAATACCATTTTAGAACTATAAGCATCGGTTTGTGAAAAAATTTGTCGTGGTTTTTCTCTTGGTCTTTATCGTTTGCTATGAAGATTTCTGACTTCAGTGATTTTTTTTTCTGTTCATAATCAGTGGGTTATATTTTCATTAGACTACAACGAGTAATTATTGTTATAATTGTCATTTAGTAATTTGAAAAAACTTGCAAAATAGGCCAGCGCTTGACCTCGATCTTGCCTGGTGGAAAGCGATGGATGAGGTCTATGATGGAACGAGCAAACCCAGAAGATGCCTATTCACGGCTGACGGGTTATACGTAGAGGGGAACACAGACGCTGGCAGAGAGTTCCACACTTTGGCCGTGCGCATAATAAATATGGAGGAGAAGCGCTGAGTACGACTATTGGGTACCTACTGCCTTGTTAAAGATTAACTTTTGCACATAGATAAAGTTTTGCTTTCATTTCTCGCTCAAAACACGTTTAGCGAGCGCATCGCATGCAAATTACTTTTAAATATCTGTGAAACAGTTGCGAAGTAAGTTCAAAGCGCCGCTGGATTCTCTCCAAAACTTATTGAGTGTAGTATTGAATGCAAACTACACTGTACATCGATGCATTTCAAAAGAAATTGCATCTCGCCTCAAGACGAAATACAAATCTGAGGAGAATAACAAAATCTTGTCGATGAACATTTAGGTGCTACTTGTGATTGCCGAAGTGCGTTCGATCGTGGGCCGAGAAAGTGATACGCGACCAGCATTGTTTTATTACACGGAAGAAACCGAGACGATCATGTAGTAGAAGTTTTCCTAGATAATTATGTCTCAGTGAGAGATAACGTCTGAATGCGGACTCGCTTCTGACGTTCGCGATAATACTGCTGTGCCAGTTAACTACGCAAACAATGATTTTGAAGGCAACATAGAATAATTAAAATAAAGCGACAACAAATGGTCGTTCACCTGCTTTTGGGGCCCATTTTTTTTAGTATTGAGATCATGAACTGATCTATACTTGAAACTGTACTTCCGGCAGACTCTAAGTGAAAGAACATAAGCACACTGTCAATATGCGATTAAGTATCAGATATCAATTACATATTCATAAGTGGATTATGCTAAGGAAACTATAAAACGAATGAACGTGATAGAATTAACACATCAACCATGGAGTAGGTAGAAATGGAGTGCTTATGTGCGGGTGGACGGAGTCCAACAAAAGCAGTTGAAGACACTAAGGTGCCATTCAAATTTATGTTTTTATAATTTATGTTTTTATATATAAGGAAAACATCGTAAGGAAACCAGCATATATACTAAAAAATTCAAAGACATTTAACATCCGCCAACCCACACTAGGCCCGCATTGTGGATTACAGCCCACTCCCTCCCCCCACAGAGAGGAGGCCTGTGATTCAGCACCCACCAGTGGGAACGTTATAGGCTGATTATGTTTATAGTTATCCTCTAAGTACTTTTTTAAATAAAATGTAATATGGTTTTTAAACAACATTGCAATGGCCTTTTACTATAATAAACGTCGCATGTGTACAACTTATATACAGTACCTACTTACGCACAGGATTTAGGTAGATATATTAGGAGTTAGCTCTCCATTTGCTTTCATATCCCGATGTTATAAATAAGCATAATATGATGCACTACAAAGTAATCTAGCAAGTCTGGAACTGCATTTGGCTCGTTACTTGTTGCCGACAGGTTCTATTAACATTTCCCTATAGACTTTAAGCTTAAATAAGTTAGTAATATTTATGCAAGTTAATTTAAACTTGTGAAAGTAACTTATTCGTAGATTTGTGTTGGGTCCTCGATTGTGATAAGAACTACGTGTTTCGCATCCCGTTATAAGGGAGCATGGGAAAACATCCCAGGTACGTAATTGTACTTGTTCAGGGAAATTTTAACTTTAAAGGCTCAACTGGTCCCAAATAGTTGAAAAGAGTGCTACTAAAGAGTACTGATCTACAATCATACTGATCTTATTGAATGCAAACTAGAAAAAAGTAAGGTGCGTACCTATCTCTTAAAAAAATTATTTCTAGATCAAGCACCATCCACAAACCGCACTATGCCCACGTGGTGAACGGCCCACTCCCTCTCACAGAGAGGAGGCCCGAGTCCCAACAGTGGGAACATTATAGTGATTATAGGATGATTATGTATACCTATAAGTTACGTATGTGACTCTTAAAATAATGTAGTGTTACCAACTATATTTAAATAGACCTGCTAAACTGGACTGTGTCGGTATCAGTATGTACAACGCGTAGTACCTAATTAATCATCAACGAGTTGTGTTATGGCTAATTTCACCCGCACTTTATGTTCTTTACCTCTGGAAAGTGACGCAGTCACACCGTCATGTAATGCGAAATAAGGAAAAGTAATAAAGGCCCGCTCTACCGGGACAAGTGTCTTGAATGTTGTTACAAGATTTGATTTAACCCGACACATGTCACAGGGTTAATAGGTTATATGGGAAATATAGGAATGTATGTGCGTTTCTTCTATTAAACTGTTTACATTCCTAGTCAACGTCATATTATTAACTATCTTCTGCCCGTGGCTTCGTCCGCATGGATGTCGGGAATTATCCCAAGGGAACGTTCTACCGGGACAAAAAGTAGCCTATGCATCCAAAGGTTGTCTTTAAAAGATCGCTCATAGCGATAAGACCGCCCGTTGTGTCACCCTTTGTAAAATTTCTATATTTATATCTGTTATTTATATGACGTAAGTACATAAAAAGTATTATATTCAATGCCTTTCGTAAAAATCGTCGAAATCTGTTCAGTGGTTTAGGCGTGACTGTAAGTATACCTATGTATATTGTATTTCATGGATTGGAAATGGTTCTGTCTGAAGGTCCTATATTAAAATTAGGCTGAGAGCCAGCATTAGTCAAACGTCTAAAAATAAAATAAAGGAATAGTCCAAATAACGTCTATCCCTTATATAAAGGATTGACCGCTTATTTAATACCTATGAGAAAGTTCCAAAGTAGGTACACGGTAGAGCTAAAACTGTGCCGATCTTCCATAGGTAAGTAAGTCAGTCAGATACTGTCTGATGGAGTACCATCTAATCAGTTTGCTTGTTACATTAACCCTGCACGCAAGTTATAGTAAACCAGTTATTGTGCATCATTATCTAATGTTATGTCACTTACTACTACTGGATATAAAGTCAAATGCGTCAGAAGTACCCACCTAATAATAGAACAGTCAAGACGAAATCAATGCATAATAATATTACAGCACCTAGGAACCTAATTTTCAATGAGTATAAAAAATTAAGTAGCCGAGAGTAACTTCCGATATGAAAAATAACTAGTGGGTAACACAAAGTTGGATTGTAAGTAGGTACTACCTACCATCGATTAAAGGACACCAAATTCAGTACCATTAAACCGTAATTTCATAAGAACACGCGGTTTTCATGTAATAAAGCACGTTAATAATCGAATTTTCCGCTTATCGGTACAAGAACAAATCGTAAATGAGATCGGTAGGTTTCAGTTGCACCGCGGCGGGTAGGGACGGCGGGAGAGCAACATGGCGAGCGGGCGGATGCTGCGCGTACAGCCTCCGCCGCGGGCGTAGTACGGCGCGAACAAAGCGTCCCACCCTACTCGCTTCCTGCCTCCGCTTCAGCCTCTTCCGGTCAACTCGTCCATAACTCATTTTCATGTATGAAACAAGCACTCAATTGCATATTTATGATAGGAACATTCACTTTATAATTATAGAATACTACTGATATCGACGTACAGTGATAGATAGCTGAGGATGAGATTCAGGAGCGTGTGTGCGCGTGTATCGTCGAGAGCGCGGTCCGCGGGCTACTGGCGGCAGCCTCCGAGCGGGGGCGCGGGGCGCGGGGGCGTGGGGGCGCGGGGCTGCGCGGGCCACGCTTTTCATTAAGGAACCGAGCTACGCCGCCGTAGCAACGGTCGCCGCCCCGGCCACGGGAAAGCTCCCAGCCCTTGTGATTTATCTCAAAACCTCCACCTTATCGTCGGCGTTCTGCTACGAACATTTGGGCTGCACTTTCATGCATTTAAGGCAATAAGATGAAATCTTTTGTAATCAAATAATGTAGCTACCTAAATATGTTTTAATTAACGAAACTACTTAGTATAAGTAGGTAACTACCGTCACCCGTATGAGGCATCTGAATCATAGATAGATAACAATACTATACTTAGATACTAGTAGGTACCATAGATTTAGTACCTATCACTTAAAATCAAACCCAAGTCCTCAAGTTCACCGAGCGCTCTCCCTTGTAACTACAAATCGTACGTTTATCGGCTAGCTCACTACCAGCAGGCTACCTACTTATATTCACATGAGAACTAGAGCTATGGCATCCTTCTGTATTCGTGAGTTCCGGAAATAAGATAAAAATAGGAACCTACCTATTTTAGTATCTAGTTACGTTTAGACAGGTAGGTAGATACAATAGTTCTCTTCTGTCTCCGACTTTTCATTGCATGCACCTTACCTACATAATGATACTTTCAAACTCAAACTCAAAACATTTATTTCAATTAAACCATTTACAGGCACTTTTGAATTGTCAAAAAGTCGGTCAGTCAGAAAATATGAAGCTAGTTGCCCATTCCAAAGCGTAGGTACCTATGGATCTTCTCCATAGGTACGGGCAAGAAACTCCATGGACACTCTTTTAAATTATAGTTTTACAAAAATATGAGTTACATCAATAATGTGAATTTATAATTATATGTGAGAACGATGTAAAAAAAAAAGACGTACGCGTTAAAAGTGTCCAGAGTACAGCAAATGGTAAGAAAACAACAATTCAATATTAAAATAATTAAAAATAAGCCGAGGCAGCTAAGTGATGACCAGCCCCAACTGACGGCGCCCGTTCACGAACATGACGCATAGATCGGCACCATTCAGCTCAACCATTTTGAAGGGAGCTAAATGATCCAACACACACGCCACCGTCAGCGAGACATTTGTGTGAGCATGACATACTATCAGCCGCCAGGGCACATTCAAGTCAATGAAAGACACATTACCCGATAAAATGTACATAGTGTATAGTATATACATAGAACTCACATCTGTGCTATGCAATTATACAATACAAAGGAAATTGAGTTTATACAATGCAAAGATAGTCTTACAATCTTCAGCAGCTCCAACATTCGTCATAAAGTCGAAGGTCTCGATATTCCCGGTAACTTAAGACGGTGTCAAGTCTCCAAAATCTTGTCCCAGAACTCGAGACTGCGTCGACACAGGAACAGTACTGTACTGATTGGTTGTGCCTTCTTCCCTCCCCGTCATGTTACACATGCAACCTTCAGGAATATGAGGTAAACGATGGGTCCGTCCAGAGGGGTTACCCTACTCTCTTATAACAGGTACTTAAAATACTATATAATAGGTAATATAGATACTTCAATGTACATAATATATACTAATTCTAAGCAAGTCAATCAGGCGAAAATTGATGTGAAACTTAATGAGGGTTATTACTTTTAGAGCCTATGTATGTATGTTCATCTGTTCTCTTACAACTCCTAAACATCTGGTCGTGTTTTGATAAACGAGGTATCGTTGGAAGCGTCATGTTGTTCTACGGATTAAAAGCTATACAGGATGGCAGGGATGTCGTCGCGCAAACTGTAACAATGGATTCAGTACATGACTCTGAACCCACCTGCATTGAAAATTTTCCTCCCTGTTTATTTTTCGTGAAATTTTTGTAATAAATATTGCAAGATAAAGTAGTAAAGAAGGCCATGCATTGCCAAATATTAGAAAGATAGAAAGAAAGAAAGAAAAAGTATTAATTGCGACTCGTACAGGAAGATCACAAACTAAACTAAATACAGCAAAATAAAAAACCAAGTAATATAATTATAAAAAAAAAGTAACAAAAGGAAAATGAAACAGAAAGTCCTATACGAGGCCAAAAGGCTCCTATCTCAGCATGATGCTACGACATTTTAAAAATAAATGTAAATAAATGTAATAATGTAATGTAAATAAATGTATTAAGTAATATCAAAAAGAAAACTACGTTTCTGGGAATGGAATCTCTGATAATTTTCAAGCGATCTTAACACCTCCGTTCTAACTAGATATTCTTCTGTGTTGTTGGTGGTCGATATACTCATTATAAAATGTTTTTGTAAAAATACAAAAAGCTGTTATTCAGCTATGTCGAATTTGAACTAGAGAAACTTCGCACGAACGAAGCTGTGTGTAATTCATAATACAATCTTATAGCCCCAGTGCCTCGGAATGTCCTGCGCTAAATCTCTCCGGTCGTGTAGGATTGCCGTCCCATCGGACTGGGAGAGTGAGGGAAGAGAGTGCACCTGTCTGCATAGTACTTGTGCACTATAATATCTCCCGCGCCGACGCGACGGCTAGTTTTCGTTGAGATTGACGGACATGGCCGAATTTATACAGTCTCGAGGACTAGGTACCAGTGGCGAAGGGTGAATTTATGACATAGGTAAGCACGAACAAAAAATAAATGCCAATTTTTTTTTTAATAAAACTGTTCATTAAATTTCCTAATTTGATCTACATTTCTAAGACATGCAGAGCTTCATGCGAATTAGCGAAAAATGACAATGACAAATTCATGTAAAGCCAAACAACTCCTTATAATATATGAATTTGTCAGATTATTAATATCTGTAAAACGCCCTTTATTCCATAAACTACTAGAATCTGAGAAAAGTAAACACGGCACGGCCTAATTCAATTACGTGTTTCTTATCAAAGAGAATGTAAACACAAGCGTTATTTCTTATTTTTAAAACTTAACCTTGAAGAGCATGTTTCCTCACAAAGAAGCTCACAAAGCCAATAATCTGTCAAACAACAATCTACTGCCAATAATGCCATCCTAATGATTACTTTTTAAATCAACTCAAAGTAATTTCAACTTAATTAACTATTTAATTACCCCAAATACCTATATTACAACGTAGGTACAGTACGATTCACGAAAGATGACCACAAATGGCGGCCGTCTGCGCACGTAAACTCATGAAGAAAAGAAAAACAATATTTAAATGATAGTTAAATAATTTGTGTAATGTTGTAAATGCTGGTTATGCAAATAAATCAAACGTAAGTAATTTAAAATGCATCTTGTAGCCTTTTTTATGCCTTCTGCGCCGTGGTCATCTTTCGTGAATCGTACTGTACATACTTTCACTACACACACACAACACAAAACAAACTATAATTCTAATACTAAATACTAATCACTGTTTTATTATAAACAATTTCTAACCGTTATACTACTACTATATGGTACATGTATTAAATACCTACAGTATGATATCATTATATTTCAACGATGAATTGACTACATATAGAGTGGTTGTGTTCTGAATTTTCGAAGGAAAGCCGGTGGGAATCTGCTTGTATGGACCCTTCGCCACTGCTGTACGAGTATATACACAGTCTGGCCATAAATACTGTTACAATTAAAAATAAGAAAGATATTACATTTGAATTTTGGAATCTGTCATTTTTATACGATTGTTCATTGAGTTTTCTAATTTTGGCGCCAATACATTGTACCTACCTACAATA
Organism: Luperina testacea; assembly: GCA_927399505.1. Taxonomy (NCBI): domain Eukaryota; kingdom Metazoa; phylum Arthropoda; class Insecta; order Lepidoptera; family Noctuidae; genus Luperina; species Luperina testacea. The sequence goes on from OV656758.1 coordinate 14,503,037, forward strand.
TTTTGCGATATTAAAATGGAGTGGGGTGATAAAGAGAACCGAATCGCTGTGATTGCATTACAAAAAGTTGGTATGGAGCCAAATGCAATTTTTAAAACTCTTCATACGCTTGGAATTAGTCAAATGTTTGTGTATCGGGCTATTAATAGGTATAATGAGACCTCCTCTGTTTGTGACAGAAAAAGATCTGTCCGCCACGTAGTGTTCGTACGAAAAAGGTGGTCAAAGTAGTAAGGGAAAGAATTCGAAGAAATCCTGTCCGAAAGCAAAAGATTTTATCTCGGGAGATGAAGATAGCACCCAGAACCATGTCGCGTATTTTAAAAGATGACTTAGGACTTGCAGCCTATAAGAGACGCACTGGTCATTTTTAACTGATAAATTAATTAAGAATAGGGTGGTAAAATCGAAACAACTACTGAAGCGGTACGCAAAGGACACAGAAAAAATTTGTTTACGGATGAGAAAATCTTTACAATTGAGCAACATTTTAACATACAAAATGACCGTATTTATGCTCAAAGCTCTAAGGAAGCTTCCCAATTAGTCGACAGAGTGCAACGTGGGCATTATCCGACTTCAATGATGGTTTGGTGGGGTGTTAGCTATGAAGGAGTGACTGAGCTATATTTTAGTGAAAAAGGTATCAAAACATCGGCACAAGTGTATCAAGATACCATGTTCAATAAACAAGTATGGTCCTTCCAACAAGACTCGACGCCGGGTCATAAAGCTCGGTCCACGCAGTCTTGGTTGGAAGTGAAGTAGTGAACGTTTCGGACTTCATCAGAGCTGAAGACTGGCCGTCGTCTAGTCCCGATCTTAATCCGCTGGATTATGATTTATGGTCAGTTTTAGAGAGTACGGCTTGCTCTAAATGCCATGATAATTTGGAGTCCCTAAACAATCCATACGATTAGCAATGATGAATGTTCCCATAGAAAAAATGCGTGCTTCTATTGATAACTGGCCACATTGTTTTATATTTATGTATTAAAACTAACACACTGTAAAAGTTATAAATATTATTTTGCAATAAAAATTTTTTTTCCTCGTGACAACATTTATGGCAGGACTAGGTATACAATCTTATCATAACGAGAATAAAGATCGCCGTGATTTTGACAGTGATGCCGAAACTGGGTAAAAAGACTGTAGGTAGTGGTTTCACGGGTTCAGCCGGTGGTTTACTGGGTGTTTAACCCAATCATGGAATAAGTAAGTAGGTACTTTAAAAACTCCTTGGAATGCTAAGTGGTGTTGACAGGTCAAAACCTGTCAGCGGGTTTGACAAACCTAATGACGTTTTCCTTATTTATCTTTCTTATTTTCGTAAAATCGTATTTTTTATAAGTTTATATAATCATATAATAATAAATTATTTGAAATTTCCATAAATACAATGAATGAACGGAAGGGGGTGGCTTTTTTATTTACCATTGCTAAAGAAATTCAAATTTCGTTCACAAGTCCCGTGATTTTTTTTACACGAAAAGATTATGCCGATAACATTTTAACGACCATGAAAAATATCCACGATGCTTTACTGAAGCAAGAATCACCCGAGAAATTTGTAGAAATCGTTAATTCGTTCCATATTGAATGGTTGGAAGCGGTTCTAGATGTAGAAACGTTTTCTAAAAGGATCAAGAACACTCCGCGTGAGGTTATCCTTAATGCACTCGATTACACCATGAATTGTACCCAACTGAGATATAACCACATTCTAGAGTATATTGACAAAATGCATTCTACTATGACGGAAGAGGAAAAACGGTTAATGCAAGAAAATCTTACAATCATAAAAGAAATGCAACATACAGTTAATAGTGCTCTGCTTGAGAAACTACAATATATCCGTTCACAGGCGGATCAAACAGAATACCTTACTAGGATTCATGATGAAACAGAAGAACTTTTACACTGGCTGGACAGACTAGAGGACAGTTTAGCAATAGAATTTTGTAATGTATTGGATTTTAAAGTCCCTCTTGCACCAAGTAATCTTGCAAAGACGTTAAAACAAATTGTTGACGAAGTTGCCCAGGATACTACTCCAGAAGCTCAGAGATTAGCCGAAGTAAGCCATGTAAGTAATTTGATGAGTTCTTCAGCCCGACTGAACGATGTCAACGAACTAGAAATAGCAAAAATTACTGAAAAAATTAGAGCTATAGAGATTCGTATAAATCGATTACGTGCTGACAAGTCTCCTGCATTGATGGCTCTGAAGCATAAATCCATGTTTTTAGAAGATCGATTGCAATCGCTCGAAAATATTAAAATGTCAATGAATAAGCTTAGAAATAACTCTTGGGAACAAGACTCGGAAGAAAACTTAGATGAACATAGACCTATAACTTCGATGATCTTCAATCATTTGCTGCCTCATCAAGATCGTTGTCGTCTCGTGGAAAAGTTAATGCTGCTATGGAAAAAAGCATTGACGGAAAAAGGACATGATCATGAATCGATAATAGATATATTAAGCGCTGTAAACTTAAGAGAACAATACACTGACGAGATAGGAAATTACACCTTAGATAAATTTGGGAGAAAAATTTACACAACAGGAGATGACATATTATATCAATTAAATGACCGTAATAAGCTAGTCCCTTTGAGTGACGACGAAAAACATATTTATTTTTATGACTCTTGCGGAAGATATTATTTAGATGATAGCAGACAGCGGGTGTATAAAAATCATGACGGAGCTAGTGAATATATGCTAAATAAAGGCGGACTTCTTGTAAAAATTCGGGAAGAAAAAGACGGCGTTGTATATTTCTATGATCGTCTCGGTCGATATTATGTTAACGCAGAAGGAAGTCATATATATCACGATAAAGATTCAAATGACGAATACGAACACGACGGCTTAGATAATTTAGTAAGAATTCATGAGCAGCCTTTCTATTATTCACCATGTTCAAGTGAACCGATTACTATGGAAGAAAACAAATATCTTAAAAAAGAGGTGGGCGACGCTTTAAAGAAGTGCATAGCTGAAGTAGTTGTACACCTACCTACTGATCCTATAGCATACTTGGCAGATCTCTTGACAAAATATAGTGACAATATTAAAGCACATCAGAAACATGTTAAGGATGAGCAAGAAAGATTTGAACTGAGCCAACTAATCCACACGACCAAAAATAATTCGGTAAACCTCTCTTATGCAGATGAAACAACTGAAGATATAAACTTCATCAACTACCAATTTGAAACAGACCTAAGTTTAACAAGCTTTTAAGGATTTTTAAACAAAAATGTACCGAATGTTATGTAGAAAAGTGTCACCCAATGATTCTTATCATCTACTTGGCTGAACTTTACCGAACCGGAACGGGGCCACTTTGTGGAGATTGAGTCGATTTCGGGTCATAAGTCCATAACTTCCATGTTTTTATAGATATACAGCTGATTTTTTTTAGATAATCTATTATAAATATACCTACTTTAAAATAAGATACAGCTTATGGATATAAATATATATTTAATAGTCATAGAAAAGACAAAATATTGAAAATGATCAGAAATTTACGATTATCTTTAAATAATGTGCCCTAAAATGTTATAATTAATACAAAATATTTTTTATAATAATTGTTATTAATAAAATAAAATAAGGAAAAAAAAATTACATAAATGTGTATTATTCTACTAGCTCCAAAGCTTCATCTATACTATACCTAAGTTCCATAGACTTTTAGGGTCCAAAGTGTACAAAAGTGTATGTAGAACATCTTCATTTGTGGCTACTCTAGAGCATGTTCTAGCATGATGAAGTCTAAATCGTTTTTAGTCTTTGTTCCTTGATTTCTGGGCATCTTCGGAGATCTGTCCAAGAGGTAACACTGAATAATGTCGAATGATGCTTTCCGCGTGAATTAGGACTTTATGGACGGATGATGGCATATAATACCACGTTATATTTATTAACATATCGTTGTGCTGTATCGAAAGCATACTGTCCGAATTTTGTAGCATTAATTACTTTTCCACGTGACATAAGTTGAAGTAGTAAAACATAAAATCGATTTATCAATTCCTCATCCACACCAGTAATTTTTGCACTGCACTGATAATTTTGAAAAAATCGTCTAGCTGTATTGCCGTCATTGCTGTTAGTGTCTCTTAGTGCCGGTGGAGTTTCTTGCCCATTCTTCTCCATATGAAAACTACCTTTTGGAAGGGGCGACTAGAATCAATTCAATTTTACTATCTATAAGTTTTGACGTTCAAAGGTGCCTTTAATGTGCCTATTTGAAATAAATGATTTGACTTTGACTTTGTTACCAGTAGGTACCAAGTTCTTCTCTGAACCTTCCTTGTACATAATATGTACAAAAGAAGACGTACATAATGTAAGTCTTCTTTTGTTTTTTCAAATCTTTATTTTCTGTTGTTGTAGCAGAAAATTTTTCAAAGCCTAGATTATAAGATATATTATGTAAAATTAATTCCATAAATCTAATCCAGCAATGCAAAGTCGAAAGCCCATATTTTCATCAACCAGTTTATTTTATACTTTTTCTAAATTGTTCATCTCTGTAGGTCTTGCACCACAAATAGTGACCACCTGATGAAATTTCGACAAAACTTGAGCCACTTTCCCGTCAACCATTGTTAATAATAATGTATGTTTGATTTCAATACCTTCACCATTTATATTGATTGAGCTTGGTGTAAGAGCGTCTTTTTAAGCTTTAATTTCATTAACTACGCTTGTAGTCTTCTCAGGTGTCTCTTTTGAAATTTCTATTAAAATGGGCCTACTAAATCTTACTGATGATGGAGCAGGGTTTTCCCAGACAGTTTCATTTTTAATATTTACAAGTTTCAGAGGCATAAAGATATAAATAAAGTGTCAGAAATGAACTCCTCTCTTCAGCTAAGACTTGCTTGTATTTACTTTGTCCGCTTGAGCCATCACAGCCACATTTAGTATGTAACACCATCAATTTGTAAAACTCTTGCAATCCACTCTCGCTCTTGCGATCCAGTAGATCTTGCAGTTTCACTTTTGCTATAGTATTGTTAACTTCTATGCTTGGTCTTGGTGGGTAGCATATTCCTTCTTCCAGCTTCTTGAATTGATTTATATGATGGAAATAATGTTACGCGCCACAATTAATGCCTGGTACATGGTGACATTAGTTACCACTAGCGCCATCTAGTATCGGGTAGCAGAACTAGTAGAGTTAAGAACGGTTACATGTTTTACACCTGTTTCTTTGTGTGAGTGCATAAGTTAATGTGGGACTATTTCACCCGCACCGATCGGTACAGACTTGTCTTTACCGGGAACCCGCGTCTTGAGAAACTCAAAATGTACCAACCTAAAATATAACATATCAGAATAAGCTCAATGATATCACACTTGTAGGTACTTGGCGATCTGCATCGCAGCTGCCAGTGCTCTTGTGAGACGATAGCGTGACCTGCTATTCTTCCGGCAACTATTTGCTGCCGGGGGTACAGCATTAGTTTCCTAAGAAAGCGGTGTACGGTCACACTAACGGCTGTACAAAAACAGAGCATTTCTGACACCTTGGTGTAAATTACAGGTTTTAATGACGGCCGTTTTAGGAAACCAAAACTTTAGCTCTTTTATAAGCGTGTCACGATCGCCCATCAAAATACGAACGCTACCCCAGCTGTAGCACCCCAAACAAAACAAGATCGCAGTGCTGAGAATTTGAAACTAACACTTATTGCAATTTTATAAATATCAATATTCATACATAGTCTGAGCCGGGAGAATCGGACTAACTCAAATGCGGAAAAATAACATTCTGCATTTTAGGACACCAAGCTATAGGGTCGATCATAAGACATAAGGATCAATTCTCTCTATGTTTTTATTAGGAGTATATTTTAAAGAAAACAAAACATAAGATAAAACATTAGTTTTATTATCAAAATAAAATTATTTTATATCAATAAAATGTCACTTATTCTTAAATTTTTTACCAGCTGCTTGACCTTTCGCAGGCATTTTATCTTTGTTAGGATTTATTTGACCTATTTGCTTCTTCTTTTTATTAAGTTTGTTTTTTAATTTCTTTGAAGCTGCAACTGCAACTTTTTCTGTGATTTTGTCGTCATTTTTGATTACGGCCTGTATCTGTGGATTTGCACCTTGTTGGTTCCGTTTGTTCTTTTTATTCTTATTTTTCTTTTTATTCGGACTTTGATCTATTTGTACCGCGTCAGCTTTACTTTGAGCTGATTTAGGACTGCTGTTGACGTTCTTTACATTTTCAGGGGCATTCGCTGCATTTTTATTTTTGTTTTTGTTACTACCTGCACTTTGTGGAGTACCTGACTTTTCAATAGCCATGACATTTTTATTATTTTTGATTTTGTTTTTCTTACTACCTGGACTTTGTGGAGTAGGATTATCTGACTTTTCAGTATTGCTGCTATTTAATACCTTGGCATTTTTGTTATTTTTGTTTTTTTTATTACCCGGACTTTGAGAAGTAGGAGTTGCTGTTTTTTCAGTAGTGCTGTTGTTTGGTGCCTTTACATTATTAGAGTTTTCTACATTTTGCTTGTTTTTGTTCTTGCGGTTTTTCTTTTTCTTTTGATTGTTATTTTCGGTGGGCTGGGCGATGTTAGCAATTTGTGGTTGACTTGCAGGTCTGAAAAGAAAATAAACAGTTTGCTTATAAAGGATGTTTTTTAGAGGTTTGGTTTTTAAATTGGCAATACTACTCCTAGTGATTGTCAATTTGACAGTTGGCGGTATATTTGTGGTCAGTACGTGTTGCCATTTCACAATGGATGTGCAATGGATAGACTTACTTCAGAACAACACTTGCAAATTGTGCTATTTTGAAAACCATGGTTCAGTTCGCCAAACTTACTGCACCCTACGTCCATTTTACGGTCGACATATTCGTCCATACGAGCAAGTTATTCGGAAAACAATGCATTGTTTTCGTACCACGCACACTCTAGTTGTTATTACGCATCCACAAAGACGCCGTAGAAGAAGTTATTGCTGCTGTGGAGCGTAGTGTTGAAGAGGACCCGAATGAGTCGATTCGCCATCGTGCACAGAAATTAGAGCTGTGCCCATCCACTTTGTGGAAGATTTTGAAGAAATATCTTGGACTGCGAGCTAACAAGATCCAACTTGTGTAAGAGCTGAAACCGCGTGACAAATCTCCGAAACAATACTGCTTTCAAAAGCATTACAACATAGTGCTTAAAGAGGAGCAGTGCGGCTACTCAGGGCCAAAGGAACTGAGAATTTACACTGATGGTTCAAAAACCGACTGCGGAACTGGAGTCGGAGTCTTCTCACACGACCTCAACATAAAAATATCCAAACCGCTGGGAATGATCAACACGGTCTACCAAGAAGAGTGTGTGGTCATAATGCAAGCGGCGTATCTTGCCGCATTATTGCCGATATACGGCCCCAGTTGCTCGAAAAAGTGGATGAAACTTGCGACTTCCCGATTACGCTTCATTCGAGCCAGCCATGGCGCCCATATGCCCGAAATCATTTTTAAGCACTAATGGCTTATGAAATCTTTTAGATAAAACCAATACCATAATAATGAAATATATTTTTAGGTGTTTTATTTCATTTTGAATTTGTATAGGTACCTCTAAAAAACACCCGTTAGATAATACTGCAGTACAGTATAACCAGATATATTTAAATAATAGGGCAATATTTTGACGAACTCAACTCAGGATTTAATTTTAAATAATAGCATAGCAGAGGCTAGAGTGGTATCCAGTTGATGATTATTATTTTAAGAACGAAAATAGCTTGAATACAAAGTATCAAAATTTTACTTATAACATTTACTTGAAACCTCTGTAAGCTTACTTTGTGTGCACATTAGGCTTGGCTTTCTTTTTCTGTGGCTGAGCACTGCCCGACGGAGCTGATCGTTTTACAGGTGACTGTTTCTTATTTTGTGTCTGTGCCTTTTCTTCTTCTGACTGGCTATCTCCATTTTCTTTAGGTTCTTCTTGATTAGGATCAACTTCTTCATCATCTTCGTCTTTAAATGGCTCCGGCTAAAACATTAAATAAATAAAACCTTTTGTACACAGCTTTTCCAACATAAAATTTGTGAAACATTACATGAATACTTACAATAACATTAGAAAACTTCTTGAACTTTGCCACAAAAAAGCCATCCATATTATGTGTGTGAGGGTAAAACCTTCTGGTCAGTTTCAATGACGGATGGAACCGATGGTGCCTGTACTTCACAAAACCTTCAGTGCCAAAGTCAAGACCTGTGGGCACCAACTTCACATTCCTGCGCTTCAATGCATAGTTGACTACCCATTCGTTTTCTTCAGGCAGAATTGAACAAGTTGAGTACACAATGTAGCCACCAGAGCTAGACTTTGCACTGCAACAGTCAATGGCAGCAAGAAGAAGTTGTCTCTGGATGTTGAAACACCTCTGAATATCTTTCTGATCTTTAGTAGTCTTAACACTGGGATCTTTAGCAATGACTCCTGTACCAGTACAAGGAGCATCCAGTAATACCCTATCAAAACCTTTCATTACATCAGGGAATTCTCTACCATCATGGTTACAAATAACAGCATTCACTACACCCAACCTGTGGAAGTTACCAACTACAGCTTTTGTTCTTTCTTTATTAGCATCATTAGCAAATAATGTACCCGTGTTCTTCATGATAGCTGCAATATGTGATGCCTTGCCACCTGGTGCTGCACACATGTCCAATATCCTCTCATTCTCTTGTGGTGCTAAAGCCATTACTGGCAGGAAACTTGAGGCACCTTGTAAGATATAGTGCCCCGCTAAGTATTCCGGAGTTGCACCAATTGGTACAGTAGAGCTATACACTACAAGACCTACTTTACTCCATTTACCCACAGGGTCTAAATTCACTCCTCTGTTAATAAGAGCTTGGGCTAAATCGCGCCGTCTAGTTTTTAGGCTATTCGTTCTAATAGTAACGGGTCGCGCAACTTCACTTGCTTCCAGAAATTCGACCAACTCTTGCACAGGAAATATTTGCATAAGTACTTCCATAAGAAATTCATTGTAACTGTAATAAGTGCAAAGATCTTTTAGAAGCAGATCAGTATATTCACAGCGGGATCTACCATCTTCCTTCAAGTGACTGAAATCACCTAACACTATAACAACATCTTTGATTCTTTGAAGAACATCTTGGAGACTTGCTGGATTGTTTAGTTCCTCTTCAGATGGGAATGCAAATACATCTTGTTTGGCAATATTCAATTGCATCTCTTCATCAGCTAGCTTTTTGTCTACTTTCTGTTTTTTCTTTAATTTTATATTTGCCTTCTCTATGGGCAACATGTCATCATCGTCGTCATCATCATCATCGCTGTCTTTACCTTCTCCACTGGAGTCAGAATCATATTCTAATTTGTCACCACTAGCTGAATCTTCATCTTCTGATGTCGCGTCACCATTTTCAATGTCTGAATCTTTAAATAAATCATCCAGAGTACCAACCTGAAAGCAATTTTCATATTAAATCAGAATAGTAGTTATTTTAATTTTCTTTTTTTTATCGTCTGAGGAATGATGATGATGTGATATGTGGTTTAAAATAAGATGTTGTGACAAAAATTAAGAAGACTGCTTAGATGGTTTGGATGACCATACCATCTAAGCAGTCTTCTTAATTTTTGTTGATAGGATTAACGGACCACAACAAGGCAGGGAAACACTGGGAGGGGATGCCCTTATTGGTGATGACGTGTACTCGCAACCAGCATGTGTGTATGACCAGATGTATAAAACCACAAACAAGGCAAAAGGAGTATTTAAAAATCGTAGCCAGTGGCTTCTGTAGTTTCTGCCTCCATGAGATGAAAAATAAATGTTATATTATTTTATTATAGTAGTTACAGATTTACAGTAATAGGACAATAAGGTCGAGAATTAACAACAAGTATAATTATGATTTTCAGAAAAAACTGCAATTAATCATAATTATGCTATGCTTACCTTATACTTTTCTCCTCCAGCTTTCTTCTTTCCTGAGCTTTCATCATCAGAATCTTCTTCCATTTCTGACCCATCATCATCCACCTCATCTTCATTGCCACTGTCGTCATCTTCTTCAGATTCCGAATCAACCTTTTTAGCTTTGCTTTTCTGTTCTTTTTTGTTTTTCTGCTTAGGTTTCAACCATTCCTTATTGTCATCAGTGTAACCTGTTATATTATAAATAAAAAGATTTTGGATTTAACCTATCAAGTTGTAACAGCTAATTTATGATGGATCATTATTGTATTTTTTTCAGTAATGTATGCAGGGCAAGTTTTGCACCAACAATAATTTAAAAACTTGTGCCATTTTGATGGCATGACAGTTTTTATGAACTGGAATAAGTCATAAAAGAGCTTATTCCGGTCGGATCCCCTGCTGGTGTGGATCTGACAGAAATTAAAATAAGAATAACTAGCACGGGATCCAACCTGAATTCGAATAAAGAAGAGATGATATTGCATAATTTATGGCAACATTGAAGACATTAAAGATATTCTAAGAAGGGTAGAGAAATAGTTTGACTTAAGAATTCCTAAAAACAGCTGCTGTTTACAACAAATCTGAAGTAAATGTTTACCAGGTCCAGTTTCTTCATCAGAACTGTTCTCAGCATCCTCATCTACTGCCACCTCTGCCTGTTTAGCTACATTCTTCTTTGCTTGTTTCAATGCTTTTTTCTTTTCCACTAGTTCTGCCTTCTTCTTTGCTCTTTTAGCTGCTCTTTGCTTCTGCCTGTGAGTAAGCTTCTTGTCTGGTGTGTCATCTTCTACTGCAATAAAAGCATATAATGTAACAATGAGAATTCTAACAATACCAGTTGATAGTAAAACTCGCAAGAGTTAACAGTAGAGTTTAATCGGATGACGTAAGCGGGCAGTACTGAGGCGTTGATGGCAGGAGCGGTAACCGCTCGGAGATCAGTAAACTCAGGTCTCAAGTTAACTCTGGCATGTTGTAAGTACATATTCTCCATGCACTTACAACACATTAGGTGTAATAGTGCCACAAACTATGGTACAGGCATAATTTTAACACTAGAAATAGAGACAAATTAGATCAACCGCGTTTCAGTTTGTCTAAAGTAAAAACTTCTTTTATGGGTTACTGTATAAAATGTTATAATAAAATACCACTCGATATTCTTCAACTAAATGAGAAGAAATTTAAAACATGCATTAAACGCACACTATGTAGACAAGCATATTATAAGTTGGATGATTATATTGTTGATAAAAATGCTTGGCTTAATGCTGGTCCTGCTCCACAGGCACTTGAGCTCACTAGTTAAAATTTCAATAATTGGAAGAGGTGCTTCCCTTTTTCTTTTCTTTTCTTAGTGTTTCTGACATTAGGAACATATAATTTATTTTTTGTTTTATTCAATCGAGTCTTAATTGCTGAATACTTTGTTATTAAATAATATCTCTTCCTGTTTGGTAGTAAAATTCTATTAATCTCTTAAATAAATTACAAACTATAGTGTTGTATAATTTAGAAGCATTTTTAAATTTTGTAAATGTAAGAACCATGTTTCCGTTTATTATGATTTTTTTTATGTTGACTTGAAAGAGCATGGCAGTTGAGAACATGTCATGCTCACTTAAATGTCTCATCAATGGTGGTGCGTGTGTTGGATCATTCGGTTCCCTACAAAATGGTTGAGCTAGATGGTGCTGATCCACGCGTCATGTTCGTGAACGGGCGCCGTCGGTTGAGACTGGTCATCTCTTAACTGCCAAGGCTTATTTTAAATCTTATATTTTGAAATGTTTCTTCATTTGTGTTTTTTTTTTTACATTGTTCTCACATATAGAAGCAACAATAATAATGTACCCACGATTTGTAATATCTTGATTTAAAAGAGTGTCCATGGAGTTTCTTGCCCGTTCTATTTCCATAGAGATCTACGTTTTGGAATGGGCAACTAGCTTCAACTTTCTGACTAACTGACGGACTATTTTAATTTTGACAATTCAAAAGTGCCTGTACAAGGTTTAATTGAAATAAATGCTTTGAATTTGAATTTTCGGTCAATGGGTTGTCTTAGGTCTCAGTGGTTCCACCGGATGCAGCGATGTATTGATGTAAATGTACACTATTTTGAAATGATATAATAAAACTAATAACTTGCTAGTTTGTTCAGTTTTTGAAGTTCTAAGAACTTTCAGTCTCACCCTCGTACTTATAATTTATATTTATGGAAGAAAAAGACATGTTGCGCCAACCTCAAATAAATTGGGATAGGGGGAGGAGAATGATAACTTTCGTAACAGATAATCCATTTACATTGAATATCATTCTTGAAAAAGGTTAGATAAATCGTATAAATTACAAACTAAAGCCAATCCGTGAAGTTCATCTTGATACCGAAAAAAAAACAAGTATAGATGTACTTCTATGCTCTTATTTCTGGGGCTAGTGGAAACAGATATTTATTGATATTTTAGGTCATTTACTTACACAGTTCTTTTTTAAACACGGGATCAGGCTGCTTGCGAGATTTTCTGCCGGGTCCTTTTTTCACTTTTTTAGTTTCATCGAATTTTGCCTTACGCCCCATGATAAATTATTAGGCTATGTAAATACTTGTAATAATGCTTAGTTCTAATATCAATTTTCGGCCGTAAATCCTATTGTTTGTCCAAAAACTATTGATTTCTAACTCTAGACCACCATGCACGACTTTAGAAGTAACCACACGTGTTCAGTAGGTACAGTTCACGAACGAAACAGGTTACAACTTACGAGTTGACAGTGATGACACTGACAGAAGTGACAGACCGTAATGACAGTACATACTTCTTTTTTTGTTCCTTGTGGAACAGGCTAGGACAGACCATGGACTTATTATGGACATACATACTACTGCGTTAGGGAAGCACTGCTTAGTCTGTGCTTAGGATACTTGCACTGGATTTTCTGCATAAGTTGACATGGGAAAATATAATAACATAAATTGTCAATCAGCTTGCAATCCGTCGTGAGCAAGCAAGACGCCTCTAAAGGCGGATACAGACATTGCGAGGCATGCGCAGCGCACGGCACTCATCGCATGATTTGCAATGTGTGGACGTTCATATTCGTTGTGAGGCATGTGGAAGCGTGCCTTAGTATTACACTCAGAACAATAAAGGTATAACATACCTAACTAGCTGTCAGTGTCAACTGTCAATGCAAATTGCAATGTTGACATTGACATGACAGTTAATAAATTCGCAAAAAGTCGAACACGGACTCGCGGAGGAAAATATTTTGCCGAAAAACACCAAAAGAATTCTTGTAAAATGCATTAAAATTATCTTTCATAAAAGTTATAGTACTTAGTCAAAAATAAATTTAGTACATAAAATGGTTTTATCAAAAATCATTTTTAAATGTGGTCGTAAAGTTCTCTTTTCGAATCAAGGATTTTTCAAGTAAGTATTTATCGAACTTTATTCATTTACTACGGTTCCAGTGAATTTAAGTACACTTGTAAATTTTTTAATTACGTACATCTTAATTTTAAATATTTCATTACACTTCCTGTAGTTTTCAGGGTCATTACGTAAATAGACTTATAGACGAAAATGGATGTCAATGTCATGGCACTGATCACCAGAAACGAACCTTCTTTAGTTTTCCTAAAAGTGCTCGAACCCGTGAATATCGAGGGCGACAACTTGTTGGGTGAGTTGTTCTTTACTAGATTCTGTTTGAAAATATTTATTAGCCATAAATCGCAACAGGTGATACAATAAAATGGACAGCTTATTTGTGCACACAAACAATATTTTTTTCTGATACATTTATTAAAAATGCATTATCTTCCCCACCAACTCGCCCCCACTGACTAAGCAATTTGAAAGCATTTGCATAATCACCCTCCTTTATAATTATTCACAGTTCAATGGCTAAACAATTATGTGCATAATTATTGTTGTAAGTAGAATGCCAGAAACATTTAATTATTAGAACAGGCATTGAATGTAGCGTTGTGGGCATTTTGGTGGCTAATTCAAGATTTTGAACCTTTCCCAGCCCCCTTGATGCACAGTTTTTTTCCTTTTTTCTGTATGGATTTTAAAATTATTAATTAATTATTTTGGAATTTAAAAATCCTGGATGGTTGCATTGGAGTGCAGTATATTAGGCAATAAATGAATAATTTTGTGTTCTAAACATAATATTGAGCTCCATAACTAATATAGTTGACATGGCTCAAAAGGCTGCCCAACTTAATTAAATGGGACTGGGCAGTGGACCTGTCAGCCACATGCTGGACAAACTGGACACAAGCAAGGAAGTGGTGCACTGAGACAGTAAGACAGGGCAGGCCACATAGGAAATACCTGGACCAAATGGATAGGTTTAGTCCAAATTGAAAGGAGTGGAGGGAGGGCTTTGCCCAGGAGGGGAACAACGCAGGCTAGAAATAAAAAAGAACCCAAGATCATTCATGTCATTCATTTTCTATTTTTTTTTTATATATTTTCAGGCACACAATGGAACAAATGTTTGAAGTTGTATCAGATGTTGATAACTACTACAATTTTCTCCCATGGTGTAAGAAATCCATAGTATTACAAAAAACTCCTAAGAACCTTAAAGCAGATTTAATCATTGGTTTTCCACCAATAAATGAGTCTTACACCTCTAATGTGACCCTATTTAAACCACATTTAGTAAAAGCAGAATGTGTAGATGGCAAGCTCTTCCACCACATGTTAACCCTTTGGAGATTTAGTCCAGGGCTAAAAAGGGAACAGCAGTCCTGTGTAATAGATTTTCAAATTACTTTTGAATTCCGCTCCGCGTTCCACTCACATTTGTCGAATTTGTTCTTTGACCAAGTTGCTCGACAAATGGAAGGAGCTTTTATCAAAGAAGTTGGTAGACGATATGGACCAGCTTCAATGCAGCCTAGAAATTTGTTGATTGAGAGTGCTGATAAAAGTTGACAGAACTTGACTAGTCTCTAGTACAATTTGTGTAAATGTATTTATTGTGATTAAGTGTTTGTGTTTGTAATTATTGTGATTGTGATTAAATGATAACATTTATGATTGTTTTACAGAGAAGCTAAGCTTCCAATATTGTTACCGACAGAAAAAAATATAAACATAAGCATTGTTCAACAGTATTTTATTTACATTTGTCCACATTGTGATATAGTCACTGGTATTTTTGGTTTATTGTTGGGTCCGGTGGGAACATTTTCTATTTTTCTCATTACCAGAAGTCCATCAATCACTCGTCCAAACACAACATGCTTATTATCTAAAAAGTTACACTTAGCACATGTTATAAAAAACTGGCAGCCATTTGTATCTTTACCACTGTTGGCCATTGATAATAATCCTGGGGAGTCATGTTTTAATACAAAATTTTCATCAGCAAACGTGCTGCCACCATAGATGCTCATAACACCGGTACCATCACCCTGAAAATAATAATAATTTTATAAAGAGATCATAAAGTATTTTTATACATTATTAAAATGTGAGCTCCCTGAAATAGGCATACAACTTTCCTAGCACATCAATCTATTAGCAAATTAATCGCTGTCCCAGCGCAGGCCTCTGGTGGCCCATTACAATAGAAAATCAATTTTGTCTCATTATTAAATTTGCTTAACCTTTTAACCCGCCGACTTCATATTAGTTGTAGTGCCCCATGCGCCCGGTACAGTGAAATAATCTGCTTTTTTTATTAGGCCGTAGCCTAAAAAAATGATTAAACAAGCTGTGGCATTTGGTCAGCAATGGACACGAAAATATTTGTAGCAGTTAATAGGTTAGGTTGATTATATTTATTACACTGGAGTAAAACAGCAAACAGCCATAAAAAGTTGGAAAAATTGAGGGATACTTTTGTTCAGCAGTACAATACCATGGGTTGATATAAAAAAGTATAAATTTCTTACATTGACAAAGTCTCCACCTTGGATCATGAAATCCTTTATAACTCTGTGGAATGTAGCACCTTTGTACCCAAGAGGTACGCCATCTCTTCTATATTCTCCGGTGCAGAATTCTCTAAAATTTTCGCTTGTTTTTGGTACGACATCGGCAAACAATTCAAAAATCATTCTCCCTATTTCCTGAAGCAAAGAAAATTCGAGAAAAGGTTAAACATTAATTATTATCTTACTAGAGATCCATAGAGATAGCTCACAACAAATTGATAAACTTACTGTTGTCCCAACAGTTATATCGAAAAATACAACAGGGTTGTTTGGATTTCGAAGTTGAGACTGAATCTGATTCCAAGTGGGCATTTTTTATGAGATTACTACTATTATATTTTAAGAAAAAAATTACATTCGTATCCAACAATTCGCAGATTTTATAGAGGATTTAGAAAAAGCTCAGTCTGTTAGTCAATAGATTTTATGTAAAGGTAAATAAATAAACTAAGATTGGCGGTTCTCAGTTTTAACCTATAAATTAAACGTCACAGTGACGGAACAGTTGTCAAACAATTCATTTTTTTTTTAATTTTATGACCTGGTAACTGGACCTTTAGGTCAATCAAACAATTCACAATCCATCGGCACGGCAGATTATAATAATCATAGTCCATCTCACCGTCTCACAAAAGAAGTCTCGCAGCTACGGCGCCACTGGCAAGCGACAGAATCATACATTTTTGTTTATTCATCTAACAAGCACTAGTAGAAGAGTTTAAGCAAAGCAAGTGCTCTCCACGATCTGTAATGTTGTGTTGTCTGATTGCCTTGTTCTTGTTTTGGACAAGGCCCAACTGAGTGCACACACAGGAAGCTTTGCTGGACCTCAATAAAAAGAGAAGTTTCGACTCTTTACTTATAGCCTTGTCCACGTTGTAGTATAATAATACTAATCCTATGTTATCTACAAAGTTTGACCGTAGGTAGATCATTATGGATGGTAGTTTGACAGAAAATGCTTTAGTTATTGTTCTGAGAAATCGATAGTTCCTTCCAAGTTCAAAAGCCAATGTTGTTTGATACTCTGTGGCCAATGTGTTTCAAGACGTGGCTAAAAGGTCTTAGCAACCAGGCCATAAAACTAACAAAAAAAAAAAAGTTTCCACCACACAGGCCTCAGAACACAGGCCATAAAACTTTTTTTTTTTTTTTTTTAAAGGCTAAGGTCTGAGACCATGCTGCCTAGTCATCAGTTACTATTTTTTAGTCTAACATGACATTAGAATATGGGTGCACACATTCTAATGTATTAGGAGTATTTGGCAGCAAATGTATCGAATCAAGTTTCCCGGTAAACTTCGCTGAGGTAGCCAAAACTACAAAAAAATTCTCAGCTCCATTTTACCGGGATCGCGTCTGTTTCAATGATTCCACATATTGTCCAGTTGCGCAGACACTTGAGATACAAAACTACACCAATTTTACATCACAATATCCACTAGGAATCAATTTGCGAATAATTAAAACAGCCAACTAGACTTCACTCGAAGAAATCCCGCCAAAAAAACTAATAAAAAAAAAAAAAAAGTTTCCACCACACAGAAGAATACACATGTTTCCACAGAGCTAGTTTGTATATAAAAAAGTACTCTGTCAGCTGTCTGTGCAATCATAAAGCATGTGTAAAGTGTGTATTGTATAAGTGAGTTACGAAGATTCGAATCAGTGGTTGATGTTTTTAGTTTTTTGATAATTTGATTGTTTATATATTATCTAATAGATATCATTCAGTTGTATTTGTGAATACCTACCTAATCAATTTTTTTATGTATAAATTAATAAGTAAGTGACAAGTTATTAGAGAATTAATTGCAGAGCAATAACTTTATGAAGAGTTCTGAAGACTGGAAGCAAAATAACCTATATTCTGGAGGTACCAATTTGGTTCTGAACTTACTTTTCGTAGTTAGGTACAAAGAATACGTTGTAAGTTGTAATGGAAGAGGAGGAACTGGCTGTTATGGATTACTACAAGGCTTTAGAGTGTGATAGAACTGCGACATATGATGAACTAAAGAATAGTTACAGACGTCTCATACTCTCTTCACACCCTGACAAGGAAAATCAAAATGAGGAGGCTTTTCTTCAAAACCACGATGACCAGGCTTTTCTTCGTATACGAAAGGCTTGGTCTGTTCTGAAGGATCCTCTGACTAGGAAGCAGTATGACGCGAGGCTTTCATGTTATGAACATAGTGAGTGTTTCCTGTATGATACCATTTCTTTAACGGACATGGAAATAAACAGTGAAGGATTTTATACCTATCCATGCAGGTGTGGTGGTACTTATGTCTGTGAAATTAGTGATGAGGTTTACTCAAATATTCTTGTTGGTTGTAATGAATGTTCTTTCTCCATCCAAGTTAACATTTTAAAGAATGCTATACCCCAAGAGGCGTAATAACATTAAAACTTCTATTGTGTCCCGTTCGGTGCTCTTCACCCAATTTATAAACCATACTGATAGTTTAGTTTAGAAGTAACAATACCAAACAATTTATTTGTGTACCAAACAGTTTATATATTATTAAAGTGAATTGAAGCGCTTGATGCTCCAGATCAGTTTAAAAAAAAAATGTCTGTCTGTTCTGGCTAATCTCCGAAACGGCTGAACCGATTTTGATGAAATTTGGTATGGGGATACTTTAAGCCCTGGAGAAGGTCATAGTACTTTTTATCAACATACTATGTGGGCGAAGCCGTGGGCGAAGCCGCAGGCGGAAGCCAATTTATAATATTTAACTTCTATCGTTACACTGTGTTCCGGACGATATAAATAAACTGCAACCATATATTCAGACCATGGAAATAAGCATTTTTCATTATGGACAGATTAATGAATTTTTATCCCGGTATGCATACCTCTTTATCCGAATTGGCAACAACTTATTTTCATTCATAAGATTTGGCAGGCTGAAACTTGTCAAAACTAAGTTAAGACAGTCTTACTGCATAGCTCAGTTAAATTTCATTGAATGAAATTACAAATATCTTCGTACCTAACAAAGCCTTTTTAAGTACTACTTCCTTTGTTGGATTTAATTTGTAAAAGCTATAGAAACATTTGACAAAATTTATGGATACTGTGAAGAACACAGTGTATATAAATTTTTCAAAGTCCTGACTGACTGATATATCAACGCACAGTCTAAACAGCTGGTTCTAGAGTCATGAAATTTAGAGGGTGTGTTGTTTGTGAAGAGTAGGTATCCACTAAGAAAGGATTTTTCGAAATTCCACTCCTAAGGATGAATGGGAGGAGGGTGAATTTTCACGCTAACAAAGTCGCGGGCAGAAGCTAGTAGTAAAGATACCAGCACATCAAGCTACTACAATCTGGCAAATTTCTTTAATAGATTTTCAACTTTATCGCTAAAGCTTAAGGGTCAAAGTTGATTGGAAAAATGTGACAGTTTCGGGTAGGTTGATGTGCTGGCGTCTGTACATAAGACTAATCATAGTACATAATCAGTCCAATGGTTCTTGTAGTCTTACTAACTTGGCATAGAAAATACTTCTAAATATATATATATGTAGCTATTAGTTATAATATTATGTTTAAGCTGTAAGTACCCTTCAATAACATTTTTTGTAGATAATGCCCTAAGTATGTATTTATAATAATGTAAGTACCTAAGTACATAAATATCATTGATAAAATTTATAAGCATGCATGTATTGTGTAAAATATTACATTATGATTATAGTAGTAAGTAATGCCTTTTACTATGTTTTATTGAATAAACCTTTTGTACCAGAACTGCATTTTGGTTAGAGGTATCATGAATGTGAAACTGAAAACTGACTTTACAGAACTTGTAGGATGACGCAAAAGCATTGTTAAATATCATAATAATTACTTAAATCATATCCTCCCAACCAATTTTCGGTCATGGAGCGGCAGCCAATCTCAACGGAGATTGCCAAGTATGCAGGAGATATTATAGTGCACTTGTGTGTGCGCAAATTTAGGTGCGCTCGCTTTTGCCTTATACTCATAGTCTGCTGGGATGGCAATCCAAGACGACTGGGGGGAGGTCACTTGCAGGAGTTGCAGGACCAATGTCTTTACGTGCTTTCCGAAGCTCGAGTTTATCACACCACCAAATTCCAAACTTAGGTTGCAAGTGAGAAATTCATACTTAATGGAAAAAACCCAATAACACTTCCCAACCTGGGAATCAAGCCTAGGAACCCGCGTTCATCAGTCGCGCTTACGACTACGAGGCCAACAGGTTAGTCGGGGCCATATCAGATGGTATAGACATAGTGTACAGTGCGTGCCACGTAAGAAGAGACTTGACCCGCCTCCCCCGCCTCTTTCCGCCGCCCCTATGACGTCCGGTCCCGTCCCGCACTCAGACCTCATACCGCTAAAGATACCTAAAATCGTGTTCTGCGCATGTCTCAGACCACGTGGTGTGTCAAGTCTCTTCTTACGTGGCACGCACTGTACTAGTATTAATTATTAAACTTTTATAAATACTAAATAGTGGCCATATCCATACGTCTGAGCGTAATATTGTAAAAAAACTCGAGTCTTATGTCATACAATAATAAGACTTGGGTTCTCTTTGAAAACTCCGTTGTTTTAGTAGACTTGAGTCTTGTCTGAAACAACTCGAGACTCGAGTTTTTTCAAAGGAACTCGGGACTGAATCTTCAGAGTCCTTACTTTAAATATTGATAGCATAATACGTCAACTTAGCTCATGAGTCAATTTAGCTCTACGAACTCCTAAGACTCAACAGACCAAGGACTCAACAGACTCAAAGAACTCGAAGTTCCAAGTCATCAAAACAGACTTGAGTCTCGAAATGAAGACTAAAATACTCAAGCCTTGTACTATTATCTGAGCGAGTATATGGCGTGCGGGATGGGAAAGAGTAACCACATCTAGGCACATAAACATTATTGCCATCTTTTTTTCCCAATAAATTCAGCGCATTCCCGCGGCCTTCATGTCGTCGGACCACCTTGGTAAAACTCTTTAACTTAGTGTCGTGTTTAGATTTCGATATTCATCACGTCTGCGATGTTTCGCCAGATAGGCAAGGGAACAAAATTAGACTTTTTTTTTTGTTACATGGAATTTTATGGCTGTTGTTTACTAATTCGAGGTCGCTGATTTACCCCATTGAGTTAATACTACCAACTCAATGTTTTACCCTCAAATTTTCTCTAACAGCATTAGTTTTTGAGATGCAATATTTTTAACTTGTTATGTGTTACTCGACCAGTCCAGTACTCCGGCGGCGGCTATGCGTCAGTACCACAAGAATCTACATCTACACAAAATTATCACAACTTAAAAGAAAAAAAAATCTTGTTCAAGCGAAGAAAGTGGGACAACTAATTTTAATACAGATATTTCTTCTGAGCACCGACCCTTTATTCAGGAAGAGCTCAGCGCATTAGTTGGCCTTTCTAAAAAGGCGCCCAAGAAACAAGAATTTCGTACTATCGGACGATGACTTTGTTTATTGTTCAGATATTCCTAGTTTATTGAAAGCAATGGGAGTACAAAAATATGATCCAAATGAATGGCGTTTATTTATTGATTGCTCTAAACGTAGCCTGAAATATTTAACTTTAATTTTCGGCGATGGTATGACAAAAATAGTATGTTTACCATGAAAACAAAGTAGTTCATCTATACCTGGGTGTTTGCCACCCTCACCTACCGCTCGGGGGTCAATTTTACACCCGGTAAAAATGTAGGTACTACTTTGCTCTCTTGGTGAACTCTGTAGATTTTTTGGAAAATCATGTTTTCATTATACAGTGTGTTAGGTTAAACGAGGGACGTACTTTAAGAGAGTGTAGTACTCATGAAAATGAACAACTTTTACTAAGAGACCAACACTGAAATCGAGAAAATAAAACCAGCCTCTCTATACATTTTCTGTTCGCATAACTGGACAAAATGTAGGGAACAGCTGTTTTTTTTTTTCATATTTTTGAGTCAGCCCCATATTAAAAGTTGTTCATTTTCATGAGTACTACACTCCCTTAAAATATGTCCCTCGTTTAACCTAACACACTGTATATTATCTCATCTACAACTAAACTGATACAAAAAATCTGACTAAAAGTCTAAAATTAGCACCCCGAAAATGTATAATATTAGTCACAACATTTCATTCAACAAAAATGCTGTTCCTTGTGTAATTTGCCCCATAGAAGCCCCTTTTCCTCATACTCATGCTAGGCTTCAATATAAATATTTGTTTTTTTTTTCCGTAAGAGGTGTCTCGGTTGTTTGTAGTTTGTCGTTCCACAAACTGATAACCTATACGTTGTAGCCAGCGTCGATCGGTGTCGTGGCCGTGTCAGGATGTGCGCTGAGTGCGCTCGCTTTGTTCCGCCACAATGGCCGCCCATAGGTACCCATTTGATACTCCTTACATATTTTTGGGCAGAACAACAAAAAGTCGACATTCCCACTATGTAATCAGCTTTAGAGTTTGTGATGGTGGCTGTGCCAAAATGAGTCACAGGTACTCGTACAGTATTTATTCTATTTATAAGCAGTCTATTTGTGCCCATTAAGTCTCTTGGAATGAAATGATGGAATCCAGTATTTCAATAATGCCATTTATTTCGTGGTTAGAACTAGGCTAGTACATAAATACAAGTTTGACGGAGTACAATGATTTATAATAAGGTTAACTCATAAAAAATGACTAAAATAAAATCTACATCTAAAGTATAATTTTGTACAGGTTCAAGTAATAACATTACTTAGTTTGGAAAATATTTCATGCGGAAATGAATTAGGTACATACTAGGTAGCAACATATCGATATTTTCGAGAGAATTCATTTAAATATTTTTTACATTACAGAAGATCTAAGCTATCACATAATGTGAATTATAATTTCGTAATATTTCGCTTTTTACAAATACTTCATTGGCAAGATACTAATTTTAAAATAAGATAGGACATAAATTCATTGTAACATCTATAGAGAGTGAAGGGATAGAGAGATAATATAATATTACCAGAGTCAATAAGCAATTTGCCATACTACTACGATAGCAAACATTCTTATTTAACCAATCATATCACCACCTCGTGCGATGTTCTTGAAACACTGCAGGGTGGTGATAACTTCTCGTATAACAGCAGTATATAATAATTCACAAGCACTCATTGAGATTACGATCTTATTAGATTACCAATTGCAATGTGTTGAGACACATTGAATCTTTAAATTATAGCCATACACAAAATATATACACATTGTGCACATGTTTGTACTTTAAAATTAGATTCACATAAATATGTAATTAATGTCCAATATTGCAGTCACCGATCATACACACTCTGCAGAATGTTGGCTTGTCTATGTATTCATAAACAACCGTTACACTAATAACAATCAGCACAGTCTCACTTTGTTCACGCATCTGTCCATGAAATTTCTTTTCCTCTTCGTTTGTGTGGCAGCTTCTAAAGGCGTGGGCAAAGATAGTTGTGTGTGCATTTGTTCCTCGGCTTCTAAAATGCCTTCGCAGCTACGGCATCTACGTGAAGTTTTCTCTATTTCGTGACAGTCTAAGTTATCACTACTCTCAGATAACATTTCTGGTAGACTATAAAGTGATTTTTCAGGAGATGTGTTCTTAGAAGTATTACAACTAGTAGGTAATTGTTCGCAGCTTTGTGAGGAGGCTAATAAAGATTTTCCCAAGGAGGATTGGCGATTTCTTCGTGGTCTGTAAAAAAATAACCAAATATTTCAATTCTGTGTTGCGGTGAATTAGACAGTTGTGAATGGCGAAGCTTCCTTTGAGTTCGTAATTTCGTGTAATTTTAGATAAGACTACAAATAATTAGTCGATTTTACTGTTACTTGCATTGCAGGTTATGTAAAAGACCCAATAATATTCGATAAAATTCTCAGCATTTCATAAAGATAAAGTCAGCGGTGCTATTATGTAAAAATCTCTCCGTGAAAACTTAGGTGAAGTGAGCGTGGAGTGAGTTGTCAATAGTGTCAATTCCTAGCAAAAACAAACTCACTTCACCCAAGTTTTCACGGTGAGATTTTTACAGAATCGACCGGCTGTGCGTATTTATTTTTTGTTCGTTATTTACTTTTATGTTTGGTCAGTATCTGTTAGAACATTTCAAATAAATCAATAACATACCTAACAGGCGGCAGTGTGTGTATGGGCGGCTCTAGTCAATCTGCTTTATCACTTCCTCTGCTCTCGCAGGAGGCCATACGCTGGTAGTTCGGAGGTCCTCGGCCAATGGTGGCAGTTCCGGGCGTTTGCGTGTCCCCACGACCTCTCAGTTGTCCGTCAAGCCGATTAGCGAGATTTGATTTTCCTCGGAGGAAGCTGGAAGTTTTGATTGGTTCGTTAGAATTTGGAAAGTACGGATTTGATTTGATATTGCGTCATTTTGGACGGAGGAGCTATAATATAATCATACAATAATTCTTATCATATAGTAAACAGTGCATAAAAAAGCTATAGTTACCTTTCCAGTTTATCAACACATGCATCCTGATAATCGTGTATCCATCTAACACCATTGAAGTGGCAAACTGCACGCATATCCTCGGGAAGCTCTTCAGCTTTCGGCCATTCAAAGTTGTCGATAATTGGTACAATATTGCACTGTGATTGCAACGCTGCCACTATCTCCTGTAAGACACATTTCGATTAAAACCTTGATATGTTGATACATTTCTATACACTTAAAAATATCTGTGTGAATCAATCAATTTGGATAAGTAGATACGTTATTAAAATTATAAATACTAAATAGATTATTGATTCAAGCTACTGATATGTACCTACAAATATTCAAAATCGAGGGGAGGTTAGTACTTACTCTATGAACCCAGTCTTTTCTATCAGTATCTTTTTTACATCTGTCGAGTGCATTTGGTGTCAAAACCAGCAAAAAGTGTTTTGCCTGCCTTATGCTTTGCAGTAGATTGTTGTCGAACTTCCCAGCCTCTAACCGTTCTACATCTATAAACACTGTAAATCCTCGTAGCTGAAGATGGACTTTGAGTAAACTAGCCAGTTGCGATCCATTAGACCTCCGGTAACTAACGAATACATCCAAGTTCTTCTCCATATTTTCTTCGCCCTTACTTAGCAAACTGCACTCGTATGCTGAAAATATCCCAACAACCCATTATAAATAACATACATATTTTTAGTGGTGTGATTGTTTCTAAGTGGTTCCATGTCAATTTGCTTTACAATAGTATCAGGCTGATACTATCAGCTAAATGATAACGTAAGTTATTGCAATCACCAAATGGGGAATTTAAGCGAAATTAAATTGCAGTTGCTGCTCAAACTAATAATTGGGATCATCAGGTAGAATAGTGAAGATTTAATTTGATTATTTGACAGCGGAACTGGTAGAATTAAAAAAAAATAATAACATAGGTATAATTTACATACCTCTAATAGCGTTTAAAATTCTTAACCTATGTATACTATTCACAATTCGACACTCGTTTTCTAGTTGCTCATCACTTAATCCTCGAATAGATTCCTTGTCAACGCCAGCATTTAACATTGAATACGTATAAATAGTGTATTCGGGTCCTATACATTGCAGAAAGTCGTTTAGACTACTTGTGTCTCGAGAAGTGTAATCTGCCATTTTCTTTAGTTGCTGGAGTTCTCTAGTGAATCTGTAATAAGTAAAACACAGTTAAAACGGGTACTCGTTTTCAGGATAGATTTGAGCCAAAGCTGGTATCGTAGTAAAATAAATACCTTTTACGTTTGATTCCATTTTGCAAACCAATATCTTCCTTGAGGTTTTCTTCACTTATTTGTAGTAACAAATCTCCATCAACTCTACTGTCGTAAAAGTTAGTCGCATATTCTATGAAACCTATCTGCTTTACCCATTCTCGAACATCTTCTATGGACCAAAGAGGAACCTGCTGCGATAATTTATGTGGCACTTCTTCACCTATCAGTCGCAAAGCTTGTGCAGCATATTTAGATGCAACAGCATTCGGACAACTGGCCACCTTTTTCAACGATTCTATTGCCCCGATCTCTCTAAATATTTCCGTGTTTCCCTGTTGTTTCTTGATTCCAGCCTCCATGCAAAAATGGAAGGCGGCTAGATTTCTGGCTTCTTCTCTTTTCGAACTCAACACCGGCACTAACCTCTTTAGCCAGTTCTTGCTTTGTCCGTGAGCGTGTGCAAGATTTGATCGGGCGAATTCAGATGGGTTGTGGGAAGTTACAAATGGTTCTACTAAATCTAAGGTGCCAGATTTAAGGACGGCGGCTTCTATTTCTTTATTCGCAACTAAAACGGCGATAGCTAAGCAAGCATAGTACTTGATGTTATCATCATTATGGAAAGCTAAAGGGAATAGCCACATCGGTACTTTTCTCTTAATCATTGCTTCCTGATTTTCGGCTCCACCGTACAAAGACAAATTAGCGAGTGCTGTTGCGCAATGTCTGAGTGTATCCACATCATTTTTCCTACACTCAAACAAGACTGCGTCTAAACCTCCTAATTTAATTACATCGCCACACGTGCTTTCACTGTGTTTGAATAGATGTTCCAATATCCCTGTACCTATTCTTGAATGGTCTACTGAATTTGCGTGTTTTGTACAAGAGCAAGCGACGTTGACAACTTTTTCAAGACCATTTTCTACCACATGAGCTCTATTTTCAGTCGTTAGACATTGTTCAAGCAGTTTTGCAGAAGAGAATTGTAATTCGGGATTATTATACTCCAAACAATTGCCCATAAGTATGTCAAGTCCTCCGGATTCTCTTAGTGTGTTACACAGGGAATATCCCAGTTCGTGACCGTAAGTTGGCACCGCCCACGCTCTTCGTAACATTTCGTTCAGTTTGTTGAAATGCATTGATGCATTTTTCATATCCATTTGGTTATTTTTTATGGATGCAATAAACGCGTTCATTCTAGATGAATACTTTTGGATCGCCATTTCGACATCTTTTTGGTTAGAATTTGCATTTAGCTTATCCAAATCATCAAAAGATAGATTTGTAAGATCTTCATCTCCCGGCTTAATTGTTCCATTTAATAACTGACTCATCTGAAATAACAAATTCATTACATTTTAACATCCATTTTTATTGTCATTTAAAATCATGATTATTATTGAATAGGGTTAATCGTTCACGCTCATGAATCATTTTAATAACAGCACGAGTAAGTGTTACGTGAATAATAGAACCCTTATTAATAAATTAACTGCAGGTGAAAAACACTTAAAAAATTAAACCTGCATGCGCTTTCTTTTATGTCCAAGCAGTATCAAAACACGTTTGTCTTTTAATTATAGTACTTTAGTACACATAAAAAGTGTATCCTGTTAAAGATATCATGTCATGGAAGATATATTAAGAATTTAAATAAGCGCAGTATAAATAAAATAATAACATACCTGAGAGGAAGTGTGAAGTGTGGATTTGGTTGACAAGTTTTTGCTAGAAATCGTCATATTAGAGTGAGCAACGCTGGAGTGCTCCTTGTGACTAAACATCCCGCTCGAGGTAACAGTTTGACGTGCTTGTGCTGAAGCCATCGCCATTTTCTCTGCGCTGAAGGCCTCTGTCTGTAGTCTTGAACTCGAAGTTGTCATGTTATTTGCTTCCTGTGCTGTTACTTCACCCGCTTTCAACGATCTTTGCTCCTGGAATACACATTTGAACGTTATTTTATGTAAAAATCTATACTTATCACTAGCACTGGTTTTGATAAAGTTTCATGAATGACGAAAAATAAAAAATCTTAAGTTTTGATTTCACGTTTGAGAACACACTGGTGGCATCACTGAAATCACCAACAAACTTGTATAAACAACACACGATTCACAAAGTAAATATTTGATAGTTACGGCAATAGCGATACGCAATTTGGGTCTTGATCGTCGTTTTGAAGACATTATTGTTTTTTAATAAAAATGCGACACGTTCGCCCTGGAATATGAAAACTACTTTTATATCGGACAGCGGCCCACGTCACTGCTCGGATTGTACGTACTAATAATTCCATTTGGATATAGGCCAAACGTATGAAATTCGTGCGTTTTCTAGTTTTGAAGTTTGTGTACACACGTCACGTGTTTTAAAGGTCGTTTGAGAAAATTTCCGAGTAAATGTACTCTCACCAAAGGATTTTGTGGCTGCGGATGAAAGCGTGCTAGGACACCGCGGTGTACAGGCCACGGAGCGGACCCCCCTCCCGCAGACATTCTGATTCTATATTTATAACCGTCTATTCGAGTACTCGTGCGCGCACGCGCAATAATTGACTTCCGCGTGTGCTCGCGCGCACGACGTTCAGGCACTGACTGAAAGAAGCGTGGTTCAGTAACTGCGGCGATAAGCGCCTGCAGATAAATGAGCTCACCGCTCCAGGCGATCCTCCGCGTCGCAGCATCCTGCCAGTCCATGCGATAATTCGTGCAGCCATGGTACGCGACAAAACTATCGCGTGATTTTAAAAACATTTACATGTTGGATGTTATCGAAGCAAGGAATCCCACTATACTGCGCGCTACGCCGTGGTGGAGGCGGTTCTCTGTGATATCGATCGGTCGCATTCACGCGAGGTCACGTCCTTCGGCGCGCCTTTTCGGCGGCTCCGTAGACGATATTCCTAGACGGCTGAATGTGGCAGTCGTCTATGTTTTGGAAACTATTTATTCACCTTTGATTGGTTGGTTTGGTTGTCATACTTTCAATTTTTAACTATATTTGCAATATTTAAAAAAAATATGCGATATATTGTAATATTACCGAAGTTTTACACAATAGGATTTTGAAAATAGTTCACTTACTTGAAGGGATGCTGCGTTTTGTTCTGCAGTTAGGCCTTCGGCCTGCAGTAATCGATGTGATGCACTAGCTGCGCTACGTTCCGCATATTGCATATCACCATGTTGTAGTCGACGCATTTTTGTACTGTTGGATGCAGATCTCGATGCACTATATCCATCAGCGACGACTCGAGTAGAAGTAGCAGAAGTCATACGCGCTGCACTGTACTTTAGTTCATTCGCTGCACTTGATCCAACAACAGCACTATTGCCAGAGAGTAGAGATGGTTTCTCTGTTATAGGAGGTGGCGTGTCAGATTCCGGAAAAGTTACTAGAGGGCCTTCACCGGAGAGCTCACCCATGTCACTCATATCGCCCATGTCATCCATTTCGCTGAGATCTCGAATCACAGGCAAATTCCGATCACCTAAGTCATCCTGATCCACTATGTTCTCCATTGAGCTTCTTAATCTGGAAATAGGATGATAATTTAAAATAATGTGGCACAGCAACCCAACAATATTTTCTTCACTTAATATAGCCAGCGTCCGCGGTGCGAGAGCACGAAAAGGGTTGCGCGGAATCAGTAGTGTTGCTATTGTTTGTCGGCTTGTTACTAAAAACATAGAGTGGAGAAACAGCGGGTGGGAATTGGACGTGAGCCAAGGTCGCTCAGGTGAGCTCGCTCGTACAGGTTCGTGGGTAATAGCAAAAGTATCTTTAATGTTCTCAGGAAACCGTCTGCGTTAACACCTATTGACTAAACATGAAACAACTATTGGCACGTTACGAATTTTCTTATGTAAGTAATAGTGTAAAAATAATTCCTCCTAAATATTGTTTTGATGCAAGCTGACTAACCTTTGGCCAAAATTTTTCGCTGCGGTGTTACTTAGCGTCTTCATCTCAGAAATAGAGCTTTTGAGTTCAGTAAGGTCGGACTTCATAGAGCTCGCTTTCCTTTCAGTGTTTGCCATGTGCGCGAGTCGCTGCGATGAACTTTGCAACCTTTGGCTCGATGAGGCGCTGCTTGAAGTCGTACTTGACACCATCTGGAAAAATAATACATTTATAATTGAGAAAAGGTCTTCGGGCACTGGTTAATGATGTATATTCTAAAGTACTAAATATCAACCTTTTATTAGAGAAATATATCACTAATTCACATTTGCAATTGTGAATTTTGTAAGGAGGTACAATCATGCGTATTGTTCCTTACGACTCGTTATCTAGACTAGGACTGCAGAGGAGTTCAGTGCCAATGCTAGAGGAGATTGTTAGTTTGGGCGTCACACGTCTTGGCGCACCTACACGAACGAAGTAAATAAAGCCAGGGCTATACAAAATAGAAATACAGAAATAACAGGGGCATTTTAAAATTAGCACATGTATGAAAAATCGGCTCAATATACATTGATAGATTATTGTTAGGTATCCTACATTCTAAAGGGTATATATTATAATACCCGTAATAGGCAATATTTTATTACGTATTATTTAAAAATAAAAAGCTATAAAAAGCTTACAAATCGTTGTCTATAAACTATTAGTCGGCTTTTATAGTACCATATTTTGGCATTGAACACTGTGATTGAGAAGCGAAAAAATGATTCAGCGCGTGTGGGCAGGCGGGATGCAACAAATCATGCCCTTGAACCTCGAGCGTACTTGATACCTACTCCCAATGTTGTAGACCCGTTAGCGACGGTTGTCTTTAATTGCGTGGGAGATCGTGTTAATTCAGTTGCGAGTACAAAAAAAAATATTTGTGTATTCTTATATTGATTCAAGTTTTGGTAAGAAAACCATTATTAGCTTTTTAGTGATCTGTGATAAAATCTGCTTAGCAGTACACTTATTCGTTTTTAACCGACTTCAAAAAGGAAGAGGTTCTCAATTTGGATGGTTATATTTTTTTTATGTATATGTTCGGGCATAATTCCGTCATATACAAACGGATTTGAAAAATTCTTTTTTTAATGGATAAGGTAGGTATGCCTCAGGGGTGATCCAATTATTTTTTTATTAACTTTGCTTGGGTAGTTTTTGAGTCAGATTCAATAATACGAATTTTTTTTCCCTTAGTTTATATTGACGATTTTTTGATAGCTACTTGTCACTGATATTTACATAGCAAGTAATGTTATATGAATTTGTGTGGGGTAGGTACTTCTAAAAAGTGAAAAATAAAACTTATTTACAAAAAAAAACACTACAAAGTGAAAAATAACTTTAATTTCGGAAGTACCGATACCGAATTTCGAAATTAAAGTTATTTTTACTTTGTAGTTTTTTTTTGGAAGTGAATTGTTTTTTTTTTTTTTGTAAAAAAGTTTTATCTATCACCGATTAATTTAACTATGTACCTACCTCTAAAATGCATTCGGATGGGTTTTCACTTTTCAGATATTTGTGATTCTGTGTATAGACACAGAATCACGGATATAGATCCTTAATATAATTTACAGCATAACCTTAGGGTGCTAAAAGTTAATAGAAAAGCTACATGATATATGTATTATTCTCTTAGTCGGTGAATGGTTGCTTACTAGAATGTACAAGGTAAGGTAGGCATTGCAGTGTCAGTGCGTTACGAATAGTAATGGTAAACTCCCGAGAATATTCTCCTAGCGAGAACTTAGCTGTTAATTTTTCGAGAATATTCTTTTGAAAGCGAATTTCGAGAAGTTAGGAATTTAAAAGTATTGTATCGATCTACTTTTAACTTATAGTTTTGAGTGTGTTGACGTCAAAATAATCTACTCCACAACTT
Organism: Luperina testacea; assembly: GCA_927399505.1. Lineage (NCBI taxonomy): Eukaryota > Metazoa > Arthropoda > Insecta > Lepidoptera > Noctuidae > Luperina > Luperina testacea. The sequence continues at coordinate 14,534,618 of OV656758.1, forward strand.
AAAGGACATTGCTCGTCGTCCATACATAGTTGGCCTAAGATCCAATAGGGAGGTGTATTTACTTTTTGGGTTTTAGATAATTTATATATTCGATTGAACTTAAATTAAAACAACGGACACTTCTGAGAATTCGGAAAAAATCAAAACACTTTCGGATTTTGAGGTTATAATTACGTCAATAAAATCATTCAGTATGTAGCAATAACAGAATGCGCGCGCCAAGTGACATTACTACCAAATGTCAAATGTCATCTGTCAATTCAACAATTGTCAGTGTCATTATTGCTCGTTTCAAACAGCGCTCAATCGAGTTTTTTTATAAGCCGTATTATGATTCCGCGACATCATAGCGGACGTTTGTAACTAAAAACCATTATCGTATATCAAGCGTTGAGAATACTGACGCTTGTCTGTGTCAAACTCTTATTAAGAGTGTTGTTACAAAGACTTGGCTGTATGAGCTATAATACCTTTGCCTATTGAAAACCTCAAATTGAATCAAAAAATAATAACACCGATGATTATGACGGAAGTGTTCAAGTGAATACTTTTTAAAATGTTTTCGAAATTAAGAAGTGTCCGTTCTATTGAAATATTTGTAATGTATATTATTAAAAGAACTAGTAATTATAGTAAATGTTTCATGCGTGTTGATTCATAGGCCATTTTTTACAATGTCCTTTTACAATATTTTAAATTCACCATGTTCCGAGAATATTCTTTGTCGAAAAGATTATTACAGAATATTCTCGATCGGAGAACATTCTCCGTGTGAGAATATTCTCTCGACCCATCACTAGTTACGATTACGAATAAGTGCCGAATTCTTGTCGCTGTTAAGTCACTGATTTAAGAACTTGACTTATTTAATATATTGACATTAGCGGCATAGCTCTTATATAATATGACAGGAGGCCCTTAGGGCGTGTTATAAAACGTCGTACGAGTAGCATGTCGTCCTACGTTACACGATGTCATTATGCTCTTTGGCACTGAGCCAGTTTACAGTCCAGTCAGTTTATGTTCACTCGCAGCTGATATCCGATCAGACTGTAGTTTTGTCGGTTTTTCTTTGATTCGTTCGACACACTCCGTAATGTCAGCCATTCCCATCGTTGTTTATATATCTGCATTTTGACTAAACTTTACCATTTTCAAGCGTAAAGCATCATTATCACACGATTTATTTTATTTCTGTTAATTCCGAAACAAAGGCTTACTAATTTTGTACAGCTTCGAAATAATTATGCATTCTGACGACCTCGTCGTCATTAGTGCCGACAATAGATACTCGCGGGCAAAGCGGAGTCAGATTTGCGTTGAAAATTTTATTTTTCCCGTAACTCGCGTTGGGCGAATTCAAAATAAACATACACTGTTTTATAAACCGAGGCCGGGGCTAATATAACTCACTATCTATATTTAAACCTGAAATTGTGTTCAGAATAATTTATACCATAAAATATTTTTCAAAAATGTTGTTTCTTGGAAGAAATTATAAAGAAATTTTGTCGTTCAGACGGCTAAAAAAGCAATTTTATTTTTTAGATCGAAATAACTTTTTCATAGTGGCTGGTGTCATTGGTACAGCGATTCATCTAAACCGACTAATTTCTTCCTTTCCTAAACCCCCAAATATAACACATCTTGTAAATAGCGCGTTTGTTTATTTTTTATTGCCATCCTTTCACTTGATCTGTTTTATTTTCTCATTATTCGAAATTGGTGGTGAGCAAAGGTCAATGTATTCTCATCGTTGATTATTTAAATCTTATATTGAGATATGAATCATACATTTTTGAACTATTTGTTATGGTTCTCACTGACATTGACATGCTTGAACTTTCATATTATTCTCATAAAACGTAATAAGGAATGTTAGTGAACCCGTCTGAAGTCTGGTTTATTGAAGTAATTATTTGTAAGTTACATAAAAAAAAATTGTACGGCTCGTCAGGCAAAACATGTACGGACTGGTTATAAGATTGTATGTTTGATTTCTATGTAAACGCACGATTGACAAATAAATTATCTTTATCTCTGCAGTTCATGAATAAAAAAAATCTTGCTTGTAATGTCAAAATCTTTAACTGGATAGCTTTACCGTAATGTAGGCCATAAGGTCATGTTATCACTACAGAAATAGAGTATAAGGCAACTCCAACCGCAAGTGATAATGCGAAATCATTATCTCGAATGCATAGAACAATAAGTAGTTATATTGTTTATACTGATATTATAGCATTTAATTTAATAGTAATCCCGGCGATAAATTAGATTACGGAACGTAAATGGATATTATTACATTTAATGGATATTATACCGTTTTTTGTAGTTTGAATACAAAATTTTTATATTCTAAAAAATCGGCTAACATCCGCTCCTGATATAGGCCCTGACTAGAAATTCCTATTGAACCTTTCTGCTAGTGGCTTACCATAGATACCTTAAACAATCTTGAAAATGTTGTAATCTCTATGAACACATCTGACGAATGACGACGATGGTTTTTGGTTATGAACCACTATTCTGACATCTGACATTCATATGCTTACTAGCTGCGCCCCGTGGTTTCACCCGCGTAAATTTCGTTCCCATGGAAATATCGGGATAAAAAGTAGCCTATTGTTAATCCAGGGTGTCAGCTACCTCTATACAAAATTTTATCGAAATTGGTCCAGCCGTTTGAGCGTGAAGAAGTAACAAACATAACACACACACTCAAAAACGTTTTCCTTTATAATATTAAGTGTGATTAAAGTCAATATGAGGATATTCAAAAGATTTCATGGTTTTGATTTTTATGGCATAAACTAAAATCTATTAATTTACGAAACGTTTTGGAAAATGTGTTGAACTAACCTGTTGTGTCGATGAGCTAGTAACCTGGGTGTTAAGACTCTGATTTTGTCGAGACATGAGATTGCCTTTCTTCATGTTTTCCATGACGGAAGCCAAGTCCTTGGCACTGCCGTTCTGTTTTATATTGTTGCTCCCATCGAGCGTAAACTCTGGTATCTGTAACAAAGAAAACTTTGGTTAATATTTTTAATAAGACTCTGTTCATAGTAGAGAGTGTAAGTCATTATACTATTAATGATCAAGCAGTATCGTATCAATATTTTTAAAGCGAGAAAATATTGCATGGTGGTCAGCAATTCATCCTTCCATTATTATATCAGGGGGCCTAAAAAGGTCACTTTGGCAGAATAATAAATGGATAACATTATGAATCATAATATGGCAAAGATAGTCCGTGTTTTTCTTTTTTTCGCTGCACTACGTAGGTATAATCAAAGAGATTGGGATTGGATTGATTGATATTTTAGCACAGACAAAAAAAAATACTGAAAAATCCTTCACCAATGGGATTTGATACGATTAACTTAACAGTTAACTGTCCATTATGATTCATAATGTTATTCTATTATGATTCTGCCAAAGTGGCCTTTTTAGGCTCCCAGGAGGTTAACGTCGATTCTTTTAAAACCCAACCTAAAAGGTGTAGGTTTAGTGTGTCTAATGATTACAGATTGTTTTATTATCATAGTAGGCCAACTTTATTGTTGTTCTTGGAACACAGTAACTACAGCGAATTTAGCACAAGGACACATCTAGTGCACTTATTGAACCCGTTGAATAAGGTCAAAGGACTCATTGACGGTGTAATGTAATATCAATGCGTGAGTCATCGGATAGTCCGGTGAGAGGGCAACGCTATTAATCAGAAACTCAGCTCACGAGTCTGATTGTCGAACGCAAAGACATGCTCGACGCATATTGATGGGGCCGCCTACGATACATCCGTGCTGTAGATTGTTCGGTTATGCCTATGATGTCAAAATATGTTAGTCAACAATTCGTACTCAACAATGGATATTTGATTAAGAGATTTTCAATACCCTTATATGGATTAATTAATCAAGAGTTTCCTGTAGATCTCTTTGTGGTTATATTTTCATAACGCAGCGCAGCCCGCAGGTATCTTTAGATTGCGTAACATAAGAATTATTAGAATTGTAGCGTCATCTGCCATTTATAAACACTATTTTAATTTATCATTCGCATAAACACAAGATTTAAATAATGATAACGTTGTTTGATTGGCTGTGTGACACCGCGATGATTAACCTATCATGCGGAGAAACTGTTCGAGATTCGCATCGGATGACGCGCGCTGACGCGGACAGTGCTGATGTCATGGCCACGCCGGCCGGCGCGGCGTCATCATAACGTCTCACAGCTACTTGTTATTTATAATACCAACCTATTAAACACTATCAAAATTTGTATTTCATATTAGGAAGTAACGAAGTAGGGCGAATCTTAGAAGAAAAAAATATGTGTGCTTTTGGACCGTTATGTTCCTCTTAGAGCTGATAAAGTACCTATTTTTATAATTTGTGTAAATTGATGTCTAAAAATACGAATATAGCCAAGAGAAAAAAAAATTAGCAGTCATCTAAATTATGTCATAGTTATTACGTATTTGCATTGATTATGTGCGTAAGTGCCGCCAGCTCCGCGTGTCTCGATGAGTAATGTCAATGCAAAAAAGAGGCTATTCAACTAAAGTATCAACAGGTCAATCGTGGTCCACGAATGACTCATATTTCGCAGAAATGTCGTCACAGTTCCAGAGATACATCATTTAACGTTTCTCTATGTAGGTATCTGTTACGCAATTAGATCACGGATTTGAAGTGTCAGTTTAGCGTCACAGGATATGATACAAGCAATGTATTGTTATTAAACTACTACAAACGATACATAAATAAATTTTCATGCGTGTTGATAACGATAACGTTTAGTTGATTACTAAAACTCGAATGCAGTGCAGAGCTTTTACAATTGGTAAATAAAGATAAAAATCAATCTATGTTGTACTTATCTACAAAGTAAGCAACTTGTTAAAAATTGTACCAAATTGTTTACTAAATTCTGTATTTCTGGAAATCCTAATAGTGACAGTAAAGCCACAATTAGGGCTTCCAAAAACAAGGATTAATTTTGGAAGCCCTAATAAAATTGTGACTGTTAAAGTTTTAAAGGTAGGCCACAATTGGGCCCTACACGGTTGGTCAAAAAGAAATAAGCTTTGGTGCCCAAAATGAAACCTCATATATAGTACCTACTTAAAAATACTATAAATTATTTTATTATTGACAGTTTTATAATAGAAAATCACTTGTTAAGGTGGTTGAAATACTACGATTATTTAAAAAAAAAATATTGGGTTTATGATTTGGTGCTTATCAGACTAAACTTTTTAACTACATACATTGGAATTGTTTCCTTACGAGGATCACCAAGTCAAGTCAAAGTATTTATTTCAAATAGGCACATAAAAGGCACTTTTGAACGTCAAAATTACAGCAAAATAGAAATGATTCTAGTCGCCCATTCCAAAAGGTAGTTTTCGTATGGAGAAGAATGGGCAAGAAACGGGGGAGTTTCTTGCCCACTTACTCTTTTAAAATGTATTACAATATTTTGCATACATTAATTATATAATAATAATATGTGAAGACGATGCACCTGAAATAAAGTTACTATACCACAATAGGTAAAAGAATTAAAAATGAAACCATGACATATTAATTAATTATCTGATAGATACATGGTGCTCACATATTTACAAACACCTCATCCTTATGCTATCATAGTCTTGTCACAGGTAATAAATAGTCTACGTAGTCTCGTAGTTTACGTAAATGACGTTCTCAGCTTTTGTGAGATGGAAAAGCATTGTTTTTGTAAATAATAAATACAATTATATGATAGGATAGACTCCCGTAATACCCATCTAATATTATGCTGATTTTTTTGTTATAAAACTGTCGTATCGTACAGATTTAATTTGTCAAAAAGTCTATTATAGTAGTAAGTACTGTATTTATTTGCTGTTTTCCTGCGATGGCAAATTAATAGCAAAACTCAAACAGGAAATATATTTTTTGTACATATTAAAGGAAATGTTTTTCCTTCATCATTTCTAAAGTACTTATCTATTATTGAAATCCATAGAGACATAATGGTAACTGAATACAGATTTGGGTGCACTTTGAAAATTACAAATCCACTGTCAACTTACATGGTATTCTAATTTATATCTTTGAAAATGTCAAAAGGTTAACCATACAAAACAAGAATTTTGCGACAGCTTAAATGTACAAGGTTGATTGCAAACTAACAACAGCTAGGTACGATGTTGTCACATACTTTAAGCTTAGTTATGCTGTATTAGTTGAGCTTATTTTATATTGCTGTATTTAATGTTTAAGTAATGCATTTAGTTTGGACACACTAACTTCTACTATGGACTTCTTAAAATATGTTAATTTGAACTACGGATCATCTTGACGTTTTGGAAAATATGGTACTGCTTGTTACGTGCAAAAACAATACATATAAACATAATCACAGCTGTGTAAAACAAACGTATTGCGCTATCCTCGTAAACATTAAAGATAAGCAAAACGTAGGGCAGTCGTGAAACAAACAAAAGTCAATACTACACGACATAAATCGAAATTAATGAGCAGGAAAATAATACTGCAATGCCTATGCCCATCACGTCAGTGTACAGTGCTTATTTCTGAGAACAGCTTTCACGGTTAACTATTCTGCATTTTGAAATTGATTTTATTTTCTCGCCACTCCCGCTGCGTTGTAGTTCGAAATTGCATCTTGTGGCTTGCTGTATTGATGTCAAGTTCCTATGCACGGTTGACCGTCCATTTATAATGCAGCTTAATGTTCTGGCTAATGCCAGATGCAGCACATTGCAGTGACCGTTGCATGCCGATCAAGGAGCATTATTAACGAAGGTCAGTTTGGCATGCACAATCATTTTATATGTGGCATGATAGGGAAAACAAGAGAGCTTTATTACATAATAAACATTATGACTTTGCATGCAATTTGTATGCATACCTGAGCTTATAAATGTAAGCAGATTATAATCGGTCATCTAATTCCGATAGTGTCTTTAAAACCTAAAGGTTGCAGAATTTGCGAAGTGCACTGTGAATTGTATTTTTACAGTATTATAGGTATAACAGTTCTACTAAGTATTTTAGATAAAGTACTTACAGTAATGTAGGTACTCGGAACCTCAAGATATATTAGTTACAAATATTTAAATCAAGTGCAAATGATTGCAATTAAGTTCACGTTAATAACTAACTAGTCCAAAGATTAACTGAAATAAGACAGGTTTTGTTAGTATATAAAATGTCTACGTACCATATACTTTAATAGCCAAGTGTACATTTCATAGATATGTTTATGCATAATCAATTTACCTCTCTCAACATCAAATCAAGATTTTAAATGTATTCTTGCTAATTAGTTGTAATTTATATGCATTTTTCTTTAAGCGCAAATAAATACTTGTAACTGCACAAGCATTTTAGCGAAACAGTCAGAACAAACTAAGTGCATACCTACTTCGGTCATGGATTTGTTGTATCCGCTGATAGCCATACAATGGTCCCAGTTTTAACAGAATACGAGTAGATCATAATGGCTTTACCTTGTACTGCGCCAACAACTAACACTTTAATAACGTTGACTTAAATGTTTGACAGATAGATTCACATAATGGTAGAACCAAAACGAGATAAAGTTGGTCTTTATCAACGGAGAGCACTGTCGATCACTTATCGTCATCACAGTCGCGTGTCGTGTATACGAACTGAATACGACCGTACGTGTTACTGTAGCGGCGGCTCAGGCGTGACTGCCGGCCGGCCGGCCGCAAACTTTAACTGGCGACCACAATGGGCTAATTAGAATGGGCGAGCCAAGCGAGGTGCGGGGTGGAGGGGCTACACCCACGGACCTTTGCATCCGCCTCACGGATAACTTTGATGAGAAACTTGGATCTTATCAATGTCTCTTTCCCTTATTGAAGAGATCTAACTACAGTCTCACAAGACTGAAAACACTTCAACATCATTGCAGTGCTATCGAATGTTGCCAAAGTTGTTTGACAGTAAAATAAAATTGAGACAAAGTATATATAGGAGAATACAGTGATAAATTGCGTAGGTAGGTAGCAAACTGCTAGTACTTATGAGGAAACCATAACTGGAAAAATGAAACATTTTTGGCAGCAATCAAATTTTTAGGTTATTGTGACATGTTGTTATGCAATTTAACATGCTTCTGAATTATAACATACGTGCAACAGATTAGTTATAAAAAAGCTTTGCAAGGGAAGGGAGAGACCAGAGAGCCACTTCTGTCGTCCGCCGTAATAAGTCAACGACCTTTCAATGTCAGCGAGATACTCGCACAGAGAATCATCGGCACAGATAATTAAGCGAATATTATATATCTGATTTCCTTTCAAATACCGATTTCATCTATTTGATGATGAGAGACAATAATTTAAGGCACTGTCCATTTAACTGGAATCATTATACTGAATCGCTATAACCTCAAATATTAAGCGATAATTTCAGTCTATCGAAATGATATCAATTTAGGTGCGTTCTTTGCGTTCATTTCCCTCTCACAGAGACGAGGCCTGTGTCCCAGCAGTGGGAACAGTAGGCTGATTTCGTATGTACCTATGTAGCGTTCATTTTGCTCCCACGCCGTACAACTTGAGTTATATACCTACACCTATTACCTACTCTCTAACCTTAAAATTAGTAGCAAGTTGTATTATGCTACCAGCTATTAGGGTCTGAAGGACTCTGTCGTATGATTCATAAGATCCAAGTAATAATACCAACACTTATAATAATTTTTTTAATTTTTTTTTTAATTTAAAATTTGCTTTTGCTTTTAATTTTGCTTTTGTTTTTGCTTTGCTTTTGTTTATTTTGCTTTTGATTTTGTTTATTTTGCTTTTGCTTTTGCGTACCTATAGGTACTTGAGACAAAGGTTTTCTTCAAAAGAATTTTCCGTTCCGTCAAGACAATTTCTTAAAAGCAATAAACGTATGAATCACAGTCCAACCAAATCGTTAAGCCTATACGTATACCTATATAGGCTATATACGATTCGACTCAGACCACTGTAGCAAATTTATGTTTACTAAATTCGTGAGTAACCATATGCCTTATTCATGTCTTTGGATTAGGTATTTTGAATTCAAAAATATTAACATTATTTCCTTAGCGCAATTTATGGATCCTAGTAATAATAATTGCAAATAGATATAAAAGAACAGCTCTACGTATGAACGCCAAATGTAGAGAAACATCTTAAAATGACAATGAACTGTAAAAGCTGAAAATATTTCAGCAGTACGTTGGCTTCGAGACTGCGACAGTGGAAAATAAAGCGTCTGCCATGTTTGTCAAGTATTATGAGTTGAGTAAACTATTATTAGTTTTCACGATTCGAAGAAAATACTTATATTGCTTGTCTAATTTAGTAAGCAAAGTAGTCGCTTACCAAGACAAGATCATATTATGAGAACAAAGAGAAATGTTCAAATTTTACAATTTTTTTTTCATCTTAACGTTGAGGATGATTTTTTGATGCCCTATGATTCTTTCTCCTCCCTTATTTATATACTTGTATACATATTATTATTATTTTAAGACTTAGCTTTTGAACTAGAAATATTTACGTGTGATTTAAGAGAATGTAATAAGTTTTTCATATATCATCATTATCTTTATCTCCTTTCCTTAATCCAATTTATTTGGATTCTGCACAACATGTCTTTCTGTTCCATACTTGTAATAAGATTTTCATATATCTCTATATCGTCACCTTAGAGTGAAAACCTCGGGACTGTAGGTAAGTAGCATTTTATGCATTTCGGATAATCTTATAGTATCGAACAGTTTTGGATATTAAAGCGGGTTAAATTTCCATATTAATTAATAAGAATACAGAATCTCCTTTTTTGAAGTCAAGTAAAAAAAACGGGGTGAGCTAAAAAACCGTTTAATAAAAGACGCCGTACAAAAATTTTACAGCACGCAGTTCTTTCTTCCTCCCGACAAGTTACTTCTTTTACACATTGATATGGGGAAAGCGCCAGGGTAGCTCGCGCACTTAAATTGTATTACGTTTTTTGCAATTTGCAGGTCAGTGTGTCAGGTTAATGATCATAATATTTTGCCTGAATTTGTTTTATCAACCTGAATTTGAATTTAGCGGGACACCCAGGCTTCCAGTGAAATCGGTTAATCCAATTCACTTTATGTTGTGCAACATTTCGGGATGTCCTCATAGAATTACTATTACTAATTGACGATTTAATTAATATAACGATAACACTGAATAAATATGAGAAAACAACACCTACATTATATGAATATTGCTTGACTCATATCAAGTATTATGCAGTTCTACGTAAGTAGTTCTGTTTCACAGATATATGACTAAACAGTATGAGTAGTTTCATTCATAAATGATTTTTGTTTAGTGGTCACGGTTTAGGCACTATTTACGAGAACTTTATTGTCAATGGAGGCGTGAAAAATTGTGTCATGTGAGATAACGTTTATTACGATTTCTTACAATTTGATAATAATATGACGAATTATGTTACACGTGTTTAATTTGGAGTGGTGACGAATATTAATTCATTAAACAATTAAGTTTCGTAAAAAAAAACAGTCTCAGCCTGTTTGTGAAATAATGGAATTAGTGGGTATCACAGTACGAAACGATTGATTCAAATACAGATCAGTGACAGTTATAAGTTAGTCCAAGTCGATATCCGTGGTTTAAGTAAATTATCTGCGAATAACAGAAATATGAAAATGAAAGGATAAATCATTTAGTAGATTGCATGAATTGATAAACCAAACATTTTTATCGTTATCATGAAAAGGATTCTTTAATATGCTGCTGTAAAAAACAAATAAATAAAATTACATTTGCTCGTAACCAAATATAAGTAAATATCTGACATACGTATAAGAAAAACCTGTGAACATTGATAAGATAATCTTTCAAGATAAATTGAAGATACAATTTTGGATATGATGAGCAGATAGCTAAAAATAGCTTCATAGCAAAACTCTTCTTATGACAATATAACTAAAATTAATTAAGAATCAGTCGGTTATCCCTGTTTATCTACCCCAAAAAATCCGCCCTTAGTTGGATACGCGGAAACGGGTGTCCGAGAATCCAACCTAAGCCTATAAATTCCGTATATCCAACTAGGCCTAGGGTGGATTCTCGGACATGCGTTTCCGTGTACCTATCCATCTTAGGGTGGATTTTTTGGGGTGAATAAACAGAATGACCCGAATCAGTATAGTTCATTGCCTACCTACTACTACTACTCTACTAGTCTTCTAGGTTAGAAGCATCAAAATGGGTTTGTTTCGATGTGAGAGATATTTAATTCCTTCCGCATGATTGACATAATGAGGTTCGAAGTCAACCGCTGAGTCATCAGTGGTTCACGTGGCCGCTTATCACTCTACATACATATTGTTATTACGGCACTTAGGTATAGTAGATGTTACCTGCGCACGCGCCGATTACAACCACTATGACTCACAGTACATCCTGTTCGCCATTGTGGGACTTTCTCGAATATTTGCACCATTGGAAAGCTTTTGTGTATGAATTCAAATCGGAGTCACGCAATTAGATCAAATTATAATCGCTTTTTCTTTTATCTAAGTTTGATATTTTACCCAGTCACTAGGTTGCGAGGTCAGATAGGCAATTGCTCCATGTAAAATACTGATATTCAGCTGCATCCGGTTAGACTGGAAGCAAACCCGAACATAGTTTGGAAATGGCTAGGCAGGTGATGATTAAAAATTAAGTAATGCACTCAGCTTTATTGAATCCTTATCTTATCTGTCATTATACCTAGTATAATTGTATAAGTACACGGAATCAAACGTTTGTTTATTTATGTATTTGCCTAGGTATATCTACTTAATTTAGTACTACAAATTCCATTGGTGATAAAATACCTATCTCCATTTAACATCACACATGACTTCACATGAGTCATAATGTAGTTTGGTCGGTCGATGATGATAAAGGATAACTATTTCTACTAAGTATTTCACAAAAAAATGCTAGATGAAGTCATACAATCATTGATAATAATGTAACGCTCAATGGCATCATCGTCCCATTTATGATAAGCAAGAACACAGGAAACTCTATAAGTATATTTATTTTGTTTATACGCGGGACACAGAAAGTTTTATGGAAATAAAAATAAATGTTCTATAGGTAAATATTTTTTTATTAAATCTATAAGTAGGTACTCTCCACTAGCCTCTATAGAAAGCTTCATGAGTCTGAACCACTTTATCGAAACACTTTTTCCGCCGCAGACACCTCGTTTACAGCCTGCTTGAACGCTGACAGCACATCTTCCGGCGACGAAAATTGTATCTCTTTGAGCAGCTTTTTTATTTTTCGGGAATAAGAAGTCACACGGTGCTAGGTCAGGGCTGTAAGGAGGGTGACCCAGGAGTTTGACCGGCGTGCCATCCAGGAAGTCCCTCGTTTTGAACGCGGTGTGCGAAGGCGCGTTGTCGCGGTGGAGCAGTAGCCCGCGGAACCCTGTGTTTGATCGCTTGTTGCTCACAACAGAGAACATTCTGCCAAGCATTTGATAGTACACCATTCACCGTTGATGCTTCTTTGGTTCCGTAAAGGAATTGACACCAAGTAGCCAGTAGCCAGTCAAATTGAAAAAGTTCGCGATCAAAACTTCCCCCCGCTTCTAGATCGCTTCACTTTGGTAGGTGTTGATTCGTTTTGAAACACCTTAACCGTCGACTGGCGCTTCCTTTCTGGATCGTATTGATAAATCCAAAACTCATCACCCGTTGATGTCGTAAACACGCCGAGGCGAGCACGCTTCAAATTTTTTTATCATATCACGGCACCATTCCACCCGGACCTGCTTCTGAGCATCGGTGAGGTTGTGCGGCACCCAGCGTGAAACTATCCTCCTCACGCAAAGATGCACGTGTAGAATTTCGTGAAGGCTTCCCGATCCAACCTGCAGTATGTGCTGAATTTCTTGATATGTAACTCGTCTATTGTCTTGGATTAAATGTTTCACTGCTAGCACGTTTTCTTCCGTATCAGCCATCAAAGGGCGACCACTTCTTTCTTCATCTCCCAAAGTTAGTCGACCGCGCTTGAATTCGTTATACCTACCAACGACATACGCCTTAGAAGGGCCTTCATCCATGAATGCCATTTGAAGTAAGTATATCGTACGATTCGTCTGGTTTCAGGCGACACTTGAAATCGTAAAAAATCATAGCGCGAAAATGTTCCGGCGCAGATCCATTTTTTAATGAGACACGATAATTTAAATTAAATCGCAAACAATGTGGAGGGAAATTTTGAAATAGGAACGTACCTACTTTTACTTATAAAATAATCAAAATTATTGCAAAATAGATTACCACTGGCCTGCAGTCTCTCACATATTAAAAAAAAAATTTCGCCATACTTTCTGTTGGGTCGCTGTAAACTGTTATTGGGTGTTTCCTGTAGGCATTTCTCCCGGTTGATGGTACGAGGGTGACACTGAAAGTTCTTAGAAAATCAAAAACTGAACAAACTAACATGTTATTAGTATAATTATATCTTTTCAAAATAATGTCCATTTATTGATATAAATGGACATTATTTTGAAAGTGCTTTTCTCAGTGGTTTATTAGTCTCAGTATTGATATACTGAGACTAATAAACCACTGAGAAAAGCACTTTGCCCACTCGTCTTTAGGGGTCTCTTCGACGACATTTTGAAACGCAGCCACTGCTTCCTCGGTGTCCATAAAACGTTTTCCTCGGAGATTTTCTTTTATTTTCGGAAATAAATAAAAATCGCAAGGTGCGTCTGACGCCGCCAAGTAGTCGATTGTTTGCTGGGCGGTGTGCGACGAGGTGTTGTCGCCGCACAACACTGATGTTATCTTCAGTCGTCGCCGTAGAAGGCCGTCCCTCACGCATATCATCGGTGAGATTAGTGCGACTACGTTTTTCAATTTGACGCCTAATCGTAAACAAATGACAAATGAATAAAATACATACACAATAATTCCATTTTCAAAATTTGAACTTATTTTTTTATTATATCGTTTACATGTGGCTAGTTCTAAAAACTTTCAGTCCCGCTCTCGTAATAGGCTCGCCCCCCAATTCCATGGGACTTAAACATAACTCTGCCTAAAACTTCGAGGATTACAGGCGTGGTGTTATGTTATGGTGTTAAGGATAACTAAACATTTTGGAAGTTGTTGTTCCGCCTTCAAGTACAGTCAGTAGGTACCCAGGTCTTCAGTCTCCGTTTCAGATAACGCGATATATATTATAGAGATTAAGATTAAGACAGGCTTGTGGCTAAGTAAAAACAGCCGCACGGGTCGATCGGACAGGTTAAGCTACGCTTGCTGCGATTGGTCCGTAGATGGGTGAGCATCTTCACATATCAAGACCTCTCCGTGCCTCGGAAAGCTCGTTAAGCCGCTGGTCCCGGCTGTCATTCATGGATATTAGACAGTCGTTACGGGTCGTCAGAAGCCCGAAAGTCTACAACCAGTCTCACCATGGGGTATCGTATTACCCAGTAACTGGGTTGTGGAGGTTAGATAGGCAGTCGCTCCATGTAAAATACTGGTATTCAGCTGCATCTGGTTAGACTGGAAGCCGACCCCAACAGTTGGGAAAAGGCAGGCAGATGATGTTAGAAATTAAGACTCATTAGGTAATTTATTTGCATGCGTATTTAGTGTGACTGATATTTACTGAACGATACTAAAACACATCATTGTACTCATCATAACAAACAACTTTCCCAAAGAAAAGATTATTTTTTTTTGATCTACGAAGCGCATGACCCCAATCACTCCAATACAACCGCGCGCGCGGTCCGTACGGTTGTTAAATGAATGAAAAAAAGACTAATGCATGGTTAAAAGTGGAATAATTAGTAAAGGCTCCTTCAAACAGGCGCGACACGCAGCAGTCGAGCAACGAGCGGTGCCTATGTGTCGCGCGCGATTCGCGTCGCGCGTCGCGCCTGTTTGCAGGAACCTTAAAAGGGATTACTTCGTAACTAAATTGAACTACAGCTGATGGTGTATTATTCTTGTTAAGTCCTACTGAATATTATATTGGGGTAATTGGAGTCAACCGTTTGGTAAATAAAAACAAGTTTCTTTGGGAAAGTTGTTTGTTTTGATGAGTACAATCATGCACTGAAAGAAGTAAGCAGTAAATAAAAATGAAAAAAATAATCTGAATTGCTTTAAACACTTCCATATGAGCCTAACGTTCAAAACAGTATTTTTTACTGATCCGAAAACAGTTAAAGCTTGAGGCAAAATGTTACCGTCATAATCATAACAGTACACTTTAACGTTTTAAGTAGCTAAAAGGTCACAAAATTAACTGTTTAATTCAATGGTGATATCGTTTAAACCATTAAAATTTACTTACATTACAGTAATGGTGGTTTTCCTTTTTTTTTTGGTAGTTTTATTGTATTGTACCTATATACAATCGTTAAGGCGACTACATGACCTAAAGCGCGGTCTTTGTCGGACTGTCGCGTCGCTGGTACTTAATTTATTGCAAAATATGAAGCAATTAAAACACTAGTATTTTAATATGTTGCTTGTAGAATAATCTGACAAAAATCTTAATGATTGTAGGTATGTATATTAGTATGGTTTTTATTGTAAAAGTAAGTTTTTAGAGGTATCTTCATGATTTTTTTCTATCGTATCAAATTAGTTGTATTATGTTTTCAACACACTATCTACCTAGCATATATCCTGAAGAATATCATATATTTTTCGGATTTTGTTTACTGTAGTCGATCATATACTTTTATTGTTTCTAAAACTTGCGTTTTTTGCGTTTAGGTCCTGTAAGCCCCCTAAAAGTTCAGGCTCCTACAAACAGGAATCATAAAAGGTTAACAATATGAATGAACTTGGTTTTTTCATCATCATCAGCCTATAATGTTCCCACTGCTGGGACACAGGCCTCCTCTCAGTGAGAGGGAGTGGGCCGTAATCCACCACGCGGGCCCAGTGCGGGTTGGTAGATGTCACATGTCTTCGAATTTTTGGTTCTAGGACATGCCGGTTTCCTCACGATGTTTTCCTTCACCGTTTTGTGAGCAGTGGTGATGAAATAATTTACACAAAGTAAAGCGCCTGTCTGGGTTCGAACCTACGACCTACAACTCGTAAGTCGCGGCTGTTACCACTTGGCCACCACTGCTCTCTTGGTTTTTTATTTTGCTGTATTTAGTTTAGTTTGTGATCTTCCTGTACGAGTCGCAATAAATACTTTTTCTTTCTTTCTTTAACCCTTAATTAGGCGCATGGGGTCAGAGCAACTTGAAATTGAAAAAAAAATGTTTTACAGTGTTTAGAGTGCGCTCACGCTCTTAGTAGCTTCCTCACTGCCCGCGGGGTACGCAAATTAGTCGCGTCCAGAACATCAACGCGTGCACACGTATCGCTGCTCTCTAGAGCGCTGACCCCATGCGACCAGTTACGTTACTTTTTTTGGCGGAGGTAAGTTTTTACTTTTGTGCTTTCTTTTAGTTTATATTAGTATATTGTTTATTATTTTTCTTTGTTTGTGTGTATTTTTACACTGCGTAATTCCTTCATGTATGTCTGAGATTATTTTAATCATTTTCCCTTTTTTTTCAGTTTTTTACTGATTAGAAATGTCTAACGAAAGCCAGATATTGCAATGGCTGCAGGAAGTGTCCGATGAAGAGCAAGATGTTGCTGGTTCGGATTCGGAAGACGAAACGGTAAATGATACCGCTGCTCATGATTCAGAAAGCGAAATTGAAGAGTCCGAAGGTATCCAAGACATCCCCGAAGCTGTTCATCATGTCCTAGAAAGGACGACAAAAAAGTGCCAACAAAATGCTTCAAGTGTCGTAAATTTATTTGTCAGCAACATTCGAGGGTTTACTGCGTAGGATGCAGAACAGAAGAATCCGCTGATGAGACTGATTAATTATTTTTTTTTAAGTTGGTCTCGGCCATGCCAAAAAATATTACTTTATAGAGAGGTTACTTACATTTTTTTTAATTCTTATTAAGTAAAATGTTCTAGCTATGTTTTTCTTTCTTCAAGTTAATTATATTAAAGAACTTTATTAATCACTATAAAATACATTAAGTTTTATTTAATTTTGACACTCCTTTCCCAATGTTTTCTTTGGGGTCACTCAATACCCCATGCGCCTAATTGGGTGATTTTTTTAATGCGCCTAGTTAAGGGTTAATCATAATGGACACTTAACTGTTAAGTTACTTAATCGTATCAAATCCCAGGATTTTTCAGTTATTTTTTTTTGTCTGTGCTAAAATACCAATCAATCCATTCCAAATTCAATCCCAATCTCTTTGATTATACCTACGTAGTGCAATGAAAAAAAGAAAAACACTGACTGTCTTCGCCTTATAATGATTCATAATGTTATCGTTTTATGATTCTGCCAAAGTGGCCTTTTTAGGCCTCCAGTTCTTTATAGTTATGGCTACAATATGCACACAAGGATTATCTGACTGTAACTACAACTACAGATAATATAGGAAGAGAGCCTAGAATGTCACTCCACGCACGATTTTAATCCCACGTCAGCTTCGCTTATAAGATACCTTATAGACTTAACTATTTAGACAACAAACAACACTTGGCTTACGGTCTGAGGTAATTATAAGCCCATGCAGATAATTATCTAGAATAAGGAAGAATGGCATTAGTGGAAACAAACGGATGTTGATTATATCGCGTTACGACATGCACTCATTCTTAGGAAATTTATGAAATTATTATCTTTTCTTTATCTTTTAGTTATTCATTGTGTTTCCATATAACGAGGTTAACAATTCGTTAGCTAAATGAATGATACAAATTTTGTTACTTTTGCAAAATTGTTGTCTGACCGTCAACTTTTTAAAACCACTAGCTGCGCTCTGCGGTTTCACCCGCATGAGTTTCGATCCCGTGGGAGTATCGGGATAAAAAGTAGCCTATATGTTAATCCAGGGTGTCAGCTACCTCCATACCAAATTTAATCAAAATTGGTCCAGCCGTTTAAGCGTGAAGAAGTAACAAACATATAAACACACACACACACAAACTTTTGCCTTTACCTATAATATTAGTGTGATAATAACTTCATAACCTATACTTATAAGGTTTTCTGTTTGTGTGGTCATGCAGGTAACATAATATTACGCAAACTTTTAGTTAGATAGTTTAATTAACTAAATCACCATAACTAATTGAGGTAATGAACATCGTTTCTCAATTAACTTTCAGTCAACATCTGCCTAGCCTTTTCCCAACTATGTTGGGGTCGGCTTCCAGTCTAACCGAATGCAGCTGAATACCAGTATTTTGCATGGAGCGACTGCCTATCCGACCTCCACAACCCAGTTACTGGGTAATACGACACCCCTTGGTGAGACTGGTTGTCAGACTTTCGGGCTTCTGACTACCGTAAGGTGCCATTCAAGTATTACATACGTAAGCACTCAGGGGGCGTGGGGGTCTTTGCTTTGCTTATTTTTGATGACATGGGGGACGGGGGTCTGGATGGTGATTACGTCAGCAGTAAATTTATTTTTTCGGATTTTCTACTTTAGTACGATTTTGGTTTGAAGACATAATGGCAACCCTACTTGTCTATGCTTGAAAGCGAAACGTATATACAATTGCAGCTCATGAATCAATAAAGAAACCAGAACACATTGAAAAATGCTTATACCAATGTTTACGTAAGCACGCGCTTTGCTTACTTTGGTGACAAGGGGAGGGGGGGGTTAATAATTGCAAAAAAAATCTACTTACGTAATACTTGAATGGCCCCTAACGACTGTCAAAGATCCACGAATGATAGCCGGGACTAGCGGCTTAACATGCTTTCCGATGCACGGAGGGGTCACGGTATGTAAAGATGGTCACCCATCCACAGACCAACCGCGGTAAGCGTAGCTTAACCTGATCGATCGACCTGTGCGGCTGTTATTATTTAGCCACGGGCCCCTCTTAATTAACTTTCAGTAATAAGTGGAATTGCTTAAATGCATGGCTCTTTGTTTCCTTAAAATACCCATAACTATTTAGCAAACTACATTCGTGAAAACAAGTACAGATTTGCAGGCAGTAAAGGATAATAAATTCCAAGGCTTCTTATAAACAGTTTTTATAAGTATATGAGTTGCAAAGGCTTCTTGAACCATTTAACACCAGTGCATGCTTCAATTTCTGGTTTTATACAAGTAAAGATTGTTTAAAATATGTAAAATATACGGCCTTTGGGGCATGCATGGCGGGCGCGAGCACCACATGTGTTTGCTTTGTGACGCAGTGGCCACAATACGTTACACGAGGTATGTTTCGCGAATAATTTATGTTACTCACCGATCCCACCGAACAAAAACTTGTTTAGTTGATATTAAGTATATCAACTAAACAAGTTTTTAAAACAGCAGATTAGAACGACTCGCTAAGCACGTAACACGTTTTCAAACGATTTTAAATAACTTAGAAGTACGTAATTACCCTTGTTACTTCATGTTGTCAAGGTTTCAACACTTTCGGTAGGTTTCATAGTGGGCAACGGGCATGTCTCAAAGCTACTGTTATCAATAACTGCAGTGTTTCGTATTATAATATTGTTATTTTTATACGAACAGTTGTCGGTATGTAGAGCCAGGCAATTATTATGCAAATTAGATTATATATAACGAATTCCACATGTTTGAAGTAACACTTTTAATATAATTATACAACATTAGCTTTATATTACCCGCCACCTAATAGTTGCAAAGCAAAACATACCCATCGTGAACTCTTTGACGACTTTTCCGGGGAAAGAAGGGACTCTTCCGAACGTACCTGAAACAAATGTGAAAATGAAAATAAGAAAATAGTAAAACACAATACAAATGCCGATCTAATATTAAACAACACCATCGATGACCTGAAAATAAGGAAGCGGCTTCGAAGAATCTTGATGCTGCTATACACTAATATTATAAAGGCGAAAGTTTGTGAG
The DNA here is from genome assembly GCA_927399505.1 of Luperina testacea. NCBI lineage: Eukaryota > Metazoa > Arthropoda > Insecta > Lepidoptera > Noctuidae > Luperina > Luperina testacea. Next base: position 14,554,645 of record OV656758.1, read on the forward strand.
TGTGTGTGTGTGTTTATATGTTTATTACTTCTTCACGCTCAAACGGCTGGACAAATTTTGATAAAATTTGGTATGGAGGTAACTGTCACCCTGAATTAACATATAGCTACTTTTTGTCCCGATATTCTTACGGGATCGAAACTTATGCGGGTGAAACCGCGAAGCGCAGCTAGTTAAAAATAAATAAAATTAAACTCTATTTAGTTTTGTGACAAATAACTAGATTAAATCTACGTCACATAGTTTTATTTCAAAATAACTTTTAGCCACAGTAACTTTTGTAACACCAAAATATGTTAAATAAATAATTATTTATGCCCAGCTTGCAACCACCCTTCACGAGGGGCTTCACGAACTTGCGAGGGAAAGTTGCGCGTTATAATTTTTTTTGGGTAGCCCCCTAGCGATTACTATCGCCCTTCCTGTTATTTTGGCAAAGTTTTGAATGGGGTGCGTGGATGGCGAAATCCGAAACCATAAGAAATAGCGAAATAATCAGAATAGTTTTGAGGTCAATAGAAAACTGTTATCATACGCATTAGTTTAAAAAAAAAAATCTCTGGGCCAATAGCATGATCAGTATTGTCTTAATATTGTAGGTTACGTCCTGAAGCAATTTTCAGCACACTTATAATATTTTTTTTTCAGGAAAGCAATCTTGTTCGCATTTTTGCGCGTAGATCACATGCTGTCGATGGCGAACTAAAATGTCTAGGCATAGAATTAATGTTATAACCATGTGCAACTGTTTGCCCTAGAGATTTTACTGTATACTAGGAAGTATTGTTGCACTATATTTGTTGTCCGACATTGTATTCCGTAAGTATAACATAAACATTATACACAGTATACATTCTATTGTCTAATCGATTACCTACCGATATCAGGGGTAAGTGCATTTACTCATCTGTCGTGTCTTGTGACTCATCAAAATATTTCTGAATCGGTGACTCATAGTTCGTTTACCTGCTAATGTTTATATACTTGAGATGTCGTATAAAGCTATAAATATATCAGATTTTCGATTTGGTATACATACGGGAGATAACTTTAAATGCCCTCAAATAATGTACCGTATTGTTCTGTACCGTTAAGACTCCTGCAAACAGGGGGCGACGCGCGACGCGAATCGAGCGCGACACAAAGGCACCGCTCGTTGCGCGACTTGCGGTGCCTTTGTGTCGCGCGCGATTTTATCGCGTGTCGCGCCTGTTTGAAGGAGCCTTTATTGATATTTCAAGAAGGCAGTCCAACATCATGACGTATTAATGTTGGAAAGTTCATCCATAATTCAGGAATAAACTATAGATGAATTAAGGATGGGAAAGAAAACTTTTCTACGAAATGCTACTAATTGAAACACTAGTTAATTAATTAACTCCCGTTTAATAATTCCGAGACAGGTAATCAGAAAAGAAAGTACCTACTTTATGGGTATGGTTGAGAGTTCGAGACGCTACAGATTAATTGATTGATACCTAGCTATCTCCTTGTTTTTTGAAGTCGGTTAAAAATATGCTCATAATATCTTGAACAATCTTAACTAATATTATAATAAAGAGAAAAGATTCGATTTTTTGTATGTTTGCTTGTTACGCTTTCACGCTAAAACGGCTTAACTGATTTAAGGCTCCTTCTACCAGGCGCGACACGCGATTAAATCGCGCGCGACACAAAGGCACCGCAAGTCGCGCAACGAGCTGTGCCTTTGTGTCGCACGCGATTCGCGTCGCCTGCCGCGCCTGTTTGCAGGAGCCTTTAGACGAAACTGGCACATGGGTAGACCATGATTTGGAGAAGAACATACTTTACATCCTGGATCGCAGTCACGGGCAATAGCTAGTATTAAATAAAAAGTTATTGTTCTATTTACAGTAACTGCCGAGTATGTTTTTGAAATGTCATAATTTCCACTAATTGTAGGTGTGACCTCTGCGCGTTGATTAAATTAATTTGTTTGTATCATTTTAGAGACAAACAACCCACACATAGCCGTAATTTGTTACATGTAGTAACATAATATTACTGTTTTTAACCGACTTCCAAAAAGGAGGAGGTTATATGTTCGACTTTATGTATGTTTTTTTTTATTAATATTTCACTGGTTGCGATTCGATTACTTTAATATGGTTGCTAAGCAATTTATGCTCGTCACAAAGCGTGTGGTGAGTGGGAATTAAAGTCCCAGAATCGGGAAAAGCATTGTTTTGTAAAAGGTGATGAGCAGTTGACATTAGACTATTGTAACTTAGATAAATTACAAACTCTCCCACCAAAAAGTGAAAAATAAAAAATAACTTTAATTTCGGAAGTTGGTATCGTTGGTTCCGCATTTTCGTTTATTGACATCGATTTTCGAAATTAAAGTTATTTTTCACTTTGTAGTGTTTTTTTTTTTGGAAGTCGGTTGTTTTTTTTGTAAAAGGTTTTTTTTTTAAATGACTACTTTTGTTTTTTATTCTGAAATCTGAAAAGTTTATTGAAGGATGCCTTGATTACAGAAACTTTTCGTGTAACATGTTTGACTTCAAATAATCGAAATATAGGTAAAGTAAGTACCCAGTAAAGAAACGCCTCGCTTAGGTAAATACGTAATATAAATATTATAATTCGTTTTGGGGACAAATACTTCGAAATGTGCAGTGTAATGCCAAAAAAAAAGAAAAAAAAAATTCGAACCAGATTCGTTTCAATTCTACGGAAAATTATGCATCACCGTTGCGTAGTTCCTTATTTGGTTTTATACATACATATATTCGACCCACGCAAATGCAGTGTTCCGTTTAATTTCGCAATAAATATTCTACCTACCTACATGCTCTTAGAAGCGTATTTAATATCTTTTTGGTTTCAATTCCGCAAAAACACGTGTTCAGTAACTATAAAGGCTCCTACAAACAGGCGCGACACGCGATATAATCGCGCGCGACACAAAGGAACCGCTCGTTGCGCGACTTGCGGTGCCTTTGTGTCGCGCCTATTTGAAGGAGCTTAAGTAGCGCTTTTTCAACTATCAGAAAGGTCCAGTTATTGTAGATAATGTATGGAGTTAATTTGTTAAAACATAAAACTTTGGTAACCTGTTGTATAGCATGAGCTAAGTCATCAACTTCGTATCAGGTTCGCATTTCTTTGGAACTGTCTGAACGAAACCCTTAATGGGCAATGATTTCAAAGTATGAGCAATTTAATTCAGCTTAAGAGACAATGCGTAGGCACATTGCAGCTCATAAGTGCGTTGTAAACTCAATAAGCGTCGAGACAGCTGTAGGCGGCCGGAAAAGTGGACCGTCGAGTGTTAGTCGACTTCCTACTTAAGAGTGCTCGGTGTTCGGCGGAAACGCTATTTTTGGCGCCCACCGTCGTTTCCTTCGAGGAAAGTTCACTTGTTGAATGCAATCACTTTTGATCAAATCGAAACCATCCTTCTTTTGTTAAATAGGTACTTAAGTCTGTATTCTGTAAATTTTAATATTGTTGCACTTTATGTCCTTATAAAGACAGGAATTACTGCCTGCCGGAAAATTACGATTGCCGCACAAATGACACTGATTACATTTTCTTACGCAGGAAGTACGCATTATTAATACATAGTCGGAAATAGACTTCGTCTGTTATTATCGTTTGTAAAGCAATTATTCTGCACACACAGCGGTGACAAATCCATATGATAAAACGAAATCAGTACCGCCGTGTGGACCCCGTTACTGTATTAAAACTTGACATTGTCATGTGAGATAACAACTTTCTAAAACAAATAAACTACACAAAAAGCCAGGAAGATGGTCCGCACATTCCTTACCACATATTTGTACCCTTACGGATCCCGGTCTGCATTCCCTTCATTGTGTCCACGCCCATTATGGTGCGCGGGGAATGCACTTGGGAGCCTTCATTCACCGGAACACCCAGTTAAGGCGCAACAAAAAGTTCAATTTTTGCAACAAAATATGGGTAAGGGACATTTGTTTTCGATGACAAGTAAAATTATTTCTTGATACATCAACCATCAGTAAAATATTCAAAAATCCAAGTGAGTAGTGTGAGTAACTATGTATACCTACTTGGTAAACTACACAATAGGTACAGGTTTTATTGTTCTCAGGTGAATCATCTTAAAACGATAAATCCGACAGCCGTTCTTATTTCAAAATCCGATTTTAGAAAGGATTAATTACGTGACCAAAATTTCATTTAATTTTATTGATGGGTAAATCGCTGTTACCCCTACCGGTCTTTACTTTTGGAAGAATAACTAGATATTAATAGGCTTTTATAGAAACTTTATTTCTGGTAAATACATTCATCACATGGTTATATAAAGTCGAGATTAAAACATTTTTAATTAATTAGATAGGTACTGTTATTAGTAACCTCCGTAATCGTCTTTGTTATCCCCAATATTGGTACTGGCGAACTTGAAACTAGCACAGACACGTACGCGAAACACTGAGACAGGTTAAATTAACTATAATATTTTTATTATGGCGTCCTTTGATTCCTATCTCCAGTTGACAATGACAACCGTGGCCTATATAGAAGGCAATCAATTATAATTTTGTGCCATACACGGCAAGATTGCTGTTAATGTATAACCATAAAGTCGGAGGTCTGATGTGAATGCGCAGTTGACTCTTATCAGAGAGGGCGGTCATATAAAAGGACACAACATTTAATAACGATTTAATTTCTTGTCATTACAACAACAAGGCTTACATTCATTTGTCCCACAAGTTTCACCAGATGTGGGAACGGTTTTACCCTCTGACCTGCTTGCGCGATGGTAGAATTTAGTCCTTAACAGCGCTGACTCTGAGTTCAATCTGACTACTCAGTGCATTTGTAGGTCACCGATATTGCAGAGGGGACCTTGTGTAATTACCAGTATCTCGAACGTACGCGGATGCTGCGTGTGAACAAGAGCGAAGAGAAAATTAAGAAACCTTAATTTAGAACAGGAAATACGCAAATATTTACTTTTATACATAAATGTAGAGACTTGAATTCTGTGAGTTCACGTATATGTTAGCATTCTTATTGTTCATGTGATGAATAGTGATACTTCTGGATCTGGTAAACTATCAACAACACCAACAATGGCCTGCTGCCATTACTGAGAATCCAGCCAAGGCTAAAATGTGAATATTTCTGAATTAGGTCGCCTAAGTGGAACGGCTTACACTTTAACTGAATCATAGGTTACGTGAAACATTATCATTCACATGATAAATATCTGTGTGCACAGTTAATTTATTTGTATTGCCATGGAAATTGTTACTACGTGGTTTAGATAATGCCGTTTTTAACCATGTGAATTAATTCTTAAAGGCCTTTAAGGCGCCTGCAAACAGGCGCGACGCACGACGCGAATCGCGCGCGACACTAAGGCACCGCTCTTTTCGCGACTTGCGGTGCCTTTGAGTCGCGTGTCGTGTCGCGCCTGTTTGAAGGACCCTTTACGGGGTCCAACTTAATCAATCCGTCTTGTACAAAAAAAAAAAAATAACAGTTTTATTGCATCCTAATGCAAATAACTATGCGATGAAGCAACTTTTTTATGTTTATTTTTTACTTAATATATCTACATCCGGTGCACATTTAGGTGCAGATAAAAACTAGCTTATTATAGAAACATTTTATGTTTATTTAAAACCTAACCTGAAACTATAGGTATTTATATAATTCTAATCTTGTAACTCTAATCACCAAATGTTTTAATTTGCTTCCAGTATTAACCTGCATCTTAATTGCGAACACACTATAATCACAATTTGAATCATTTTTAAAGGATATTGCTCATCCATTGCTTCATATTTTGTTTTTTTTTTTGTCTTCTCAACAACGTAAATAACGCAATGAAAGTTGTTGAAATGAAAGCCATTGCCACTAATAGTAGGTTACGCTATTACCCCGCTGTCTACACAATTGTTTGTTATTAAATATTTTGTTCGCATTAAAGCTCCTACAAACAGGCGCGACACGCGATATAATCGCGCGCGACACAAAGGCACCGCTCGTAGCGCGGCTTGCGGTTACTTTGTGGCGCGTGTCGTGTCGCGCCTGTTTGAAGGAGCCTTTAATACACTGTATAGGTATAATAAGTATTAAGTAAATATGATTTAGTGGTTATTAAAAATGCTTAGGTTAGAATTTCATGTATTTATTTGCTGAAATGATTTTGAACCATTCTTGAAATCACTACTGATTGTTTATCACTATAAAGATAATGGTAAGATACCCATCTAATTGAAAATACAGGTACACCCAATCTATTTGATCTTCATTGTCTTTAATTTATTTAAATATATATAAAATTAAGTACTGTAGAATCAATACGGTGTTTGTTTACATCGCATTGTGTTATCTGTTACCAAGTCGTTGAATGTTAACTTAGAGTCGCTTGATAAGTAAAGTGGAGTGTCTTACCTTCTTCGGAAAGAATATTTTCGGTTTTCCCGTGTATGTGGAGTATGAGGCCATGTTATCGACTTTCGTCACAACCATAATTTGGCCAAAAACACTAAATCCGGGACGAGCAAACACTACCCAAAATGAGTAATACGTAAGGAAAACGTATTTTTTCTTTTGTTTTCGAGAATTTTCGATGATCACGTGTTTTTCCGTGAGAGTGAATCTATAGTAACACTTTATGATTACAATCGTACGGTACGCATTAAGATCGTCACGAAAGTTTTTGTTCGAGTTGGTTCTCGTCGCAATAAACTTTTAATCCTTGGACGCGACGCGTCCACGTCACCGTCGTCGTCGCGACGGTCTGTCTCTTACGATGCTACTGTGTTCAAAATTCGATCGTATACACTATAAAACAACATTAAAATATTATTCGAAGCACTCATACAATATCGCTGTCACATCTTAACCTCGCCGCGATTGTTTACGAGCCACGTTGTACGGTAGGCCGCGCGCTGTTTCTTTTCAAACTGAATTTTCGTCGTGTTCACCAGTTGCTTTTATCAATTCATGCGTAGGTTCTCCCCCCGCTTTGCTCTTTGTCTCACTCGCACCTTCATATTTAACGGATGCGTAGAGAGCGATAGCATACCACGCCTCACACTACATATTACATAACCACGGCAACTGTATGTATAGAACATAATGCATGGCATACATACGTTACATATATGTGGTTATTATAGTACGTATATAGTGACGCTTTGTATGGGAATACCACTAGTGCCTATAGATTTAGAATTTTTAGTATAGAGAAACAAGATGTTATTATGAAAAGCACCTAAAGTATTAAGCAGTAGTTCATGTTACCTATGCTATAGAGATGTAAACAGTACCTACCTAATAAAATGTAGGTATTAATAATTTTATATACGGTAAGTATAACAACGGACCCGATTTCTTGCCACGTAAAAATAACTTTTATCTGGTATGCATCAGGATAGACAGGCTACATCCAAGCCATCCCGTTTTTGCAACTCAAACAGTAATTTTTAAAGATACAAAGAACTACCAACCGATTTTTGTAATAAATAAACAAATGGTATCCATGAAATTCATGCTGTTCCTAAAATTCTGGCTCTACATTATAATATGTTTATTAAATGTGATTAATGTTCTAGTCGTTACATGAAATAAGTAGCACACATATCTTCAGTCTCAGGGTTTGTGGCTAAGTAATAACAGCCACACGGGTCGATCGATCAGGTTAAGCTACGCTTGCCGCGGTTGGTCCGTGGATGGGTAACCATCTTTGACTATGACCATGACCCCACCGTGCCTCGGAATGCACGTGAGGCTGTTAGTCCCGGCTATGATTCGTAGATCTGTGACAGTCGTTACGGGTCGTCAGAAGACCGAAAGTCTGACAACCAGTCTTACCAAGGGGTTTCGTATTAACCAGTAACTGGGTTTTGGAGTCAGATATGCAGTCGCTCCATGTAAAATACTGGTACCTATTCAGCTGCATCCGGTTAGACTGGAAGCCGACCCCAACATAGTTGGGAAAAGGCTAGGCAGATGATGACATATCTTTAGTCTCAATAGTATGCAATATAGAACAAATCACTGACACACAAAATCTTTGACTACCTTTAGTTGCAGAGCGGCTTCATAAATCGCTGGTGAAGACCCTCGGCACTGTGCGAGGCATAAGGAACAAACGTACAAAGAAGAAGCACTTTATCATCTTAAAGGAAGGACAAAAGAGAAGTAGGTAGGTACTTAAAAATCTTTCAGGACGATTCATAATGAACAACGAATACCTATATTACAAGGATAAATGACCCATCGTGAAACAGTTCACAAGTTCATCGAAATAAGGGGACATATTATTTTCAGCTCTTGTCATGACGGATGAGGTGGGCATCATAGGTGGCAACATTGGCGCCTGTGTAGAAATAGAAAGCAGTGACACATCAGAGGGGCGACGGCTGGCGAGACAACTGCAGCCGACTGGCGCCGTCCGTGCAAGGGACATTATACATTTGGATTTATTTTGCAAATACGATGTATTTCGCTGAAAGTGTGACTGCTGACTCCACTATTGACGAAAATATATCAAAGAGGACACTAGTCAGCTTTCTGAAATTATTCACGTGTTCAAGAAATAAATGCGATATCTACGTAACTGAAAAAATCTGCTGAGGTTAATATAGCAAAACATGTTAACAAAGTCTCATGCAGCCTCATCAAGTGATCACATAAGAACTGGCGAGTGATGATGGGATATCACTACAAATTATGAAAGCTGGTATGCTTTGGGATCGCAGAAGATTGACAATCAAAGCTTTGGCCAGTCAACAGAGCAGGGAACGTTATATTCAATATAGGTACACAATATGGATTATGCATTTATTAGAAGAACAGTTTGTGTTTGAATACAAAAATTAAAAAAAAAAGAGCTAAGCGAAAGAAGATTATGGAGAGGGGTATTGTTGATCGAAGACTAAAGGCCTCAATTATTTATTATGCTTATTTGAACATAGTACAAAATTTTGGTGATATTATATGAGCCTGCATACTTATGGAACCATTCATGAAATTGATAAGATTTAACAATGAATGACGCAAACGGAACTTCAAAATAGATTAAATTTTGTGTTTAATTAGCTGTTGGTGTTGTTATTACAACTCAGGCCACGCCGCACATCTGCGTTTGCTGTTGCCAAATGAACGCCAGGAAACTTAAAACTGTTTACTGTGAAACATTGCATTTATTTTTCATTTGAAGTAGGTGCCGACACGAATTATGACCTAAAAAATAAACTACTTGGTTCTATTTGCAGAAAGTAGGTACTTAATCGGTAACATAAAATTTGCTTTATCTTTGGATGAAACATGAAAACATGTTTTTATGAGCTGCCTAATTAGGTTAGACTAATAAGACAGTAGAATAATTTGTAACTTATCTTTTGTTTTTGTCAGTAATTTATACTCGTAAATAGCAAAAGTAGCAATATTTTAGATTGGCACCTTCTAGAACGATACACAAGCATTACTCTACATTTAAAACTTCATAGACCACTGACCAGAGGCTCTTGTAGAGAATAGTAAGACATCTTTTAGTCTACAATACAGGACTAAGATTTACAGTAGGTGATAAACAGATAATATTACCTGAGGCATAACTTTGGTGCTGTACTTAATACAAAACGAATTCCCTCTCATACAACATGTCACTGTTTTCTTTAACTTCATGTTACACGAAATAAATACTTCTTTAACACAAACCTCCCGAATCACGTAGTAATACACACAGCACATTTGCGAACGACTGCATCAAATAATGCTACGGATTATTATGTCGCTAAGTGAAACAAAGAATCCTGACGGTGTATTTCATAAAAATCAGCGCGAATCATTACTCGACCGACTTAATTCCGCCGTTTTGCAATTTTGCTTCTATGTCTTATGCAATAAAAAGTAGTACATGACATGAAACATGTTCGTCTTTTAAGGGGCTTACATGACCTAAAGCGTGGTCACTGTCGGACTGCATAGAAAACATAGAGAAGCGCAATGACATGGACACAACGCTGGTAATTTATTGCAAAATATGAAGCAATTATTTAATTACAAAAAATCAATTGATTGGACTAAAAAATTAAAACACTAATATTTTAGTATGCTGCTTGCAGAATAATCTGACAAAAAATTAGAATGATTGTAAGTAGGTATATTAGTATGGTTTTTATTGTAAAAAGAAAGTTTTTAGAGGTATCTTCATGATTTTTTTCTATCGTATCAAATTAGTTGTATTATATTTTCAATACACTATCTACCTAGCATATATCCTGCAGAATATCATATATTTTTCTGATTTTGTTTACTGTAGTCGATCTTATAATTTTATTGTTTCTAAAACTTGCGTTTTTTTGTGTTTAGGTCCTGTAAGCCCCTTATGAAAATAGTACGGTCTACCATCTTGATATTGTTGCTGTTTCCCAATAGAACAAATGACGGTCAAGCAAATGTTTTGATCATTTCTAGACAAACAACTGACATCAATTTCGTAAAAGAGAGTTAAAGCTATAATTCACGTTTCATTTAAACTTAAGTTTCACTTAAATGGTAATACACAATTTATTAAAACATCTTGGGACAATTTAGGACGATGAACTATTTTGAGATGAATGGTTTGATTAATGATGTACTTCCAAATTTGTTTGGATTTTAATCACGCATGATTTTATTTTATTCAAACGTTAGTCACGTCACACTTCCGAGTCGGGTCAACGCACTACCGGTCATAATATCTATTGCCCTTTGTGCATGCTTTTTGACACCCATCAATGTGCAAATTAATCATAATACACAAATCGAAAGTGCACGTAGTTCAATGACTGACGTGTTAGTACAATGAATATAAAGTTGACATTTATTGAAGGCATTGGGGCTGGCATCGATTCAATTGAATACCTACAGCTTTTTTTTTCTTTGAATGGAGCCTAAATAAATCGTCACGCTACAGAAAAAATTGGAGTTTAAATGGTCTCATCTCTACGGTGAGATTAACAATATTAACAGATATTGTAGAACTGCAATCAAATATTTTTTTATGTAGGTTCGTGTATGAATAACTCGATATTTTTCCTTTTGAAAAACCCCTTTCGTCATTGTAGCTCGCACCTGCGTATAAGAGAAGGCATTTTACCACTTACATTATAAGTTTCAAGTGCCTTAACTAACTGAACAAAAATTATTTCTTGATTATTGTCGAACTGAAATTGACTTTTGGTAATTTGGATTCAGAATCACACATCAGACTGCAGAATTTACCTTATTGAATTTGATTGAAATTATGTTGAAAATGATGACTCGTTTATAGTTGATATTTCTAAGGTAGTAACGGTGTTCGTAACATTACACGGCAAGCGGGTAGTCACACATTACACGCGCGACGCCATTTGCCTTACGACGTTGTTTACGTTTGGAGTCACGTTGCTGTTGAGATGCAGCACAAAGTGCACAAAGACAGTAAAGTTGTCTATCCGGAACAACTAGAGCTGCTTAGTCAGATTAACACTTATTATAATAATAATTATTATAATAATCAGTATCGACCAATGAGGGCAGCTCTTGTGTTTTGAATGTTTATTTGAATTAACAACTATCGAGTGCTCATAGTCTTTTTAAATTTTCTTTCCAGGTGTTTGGCTGGTTGACACTTCCCGTGACCCAAGAGGTGGCTTTTACTTTAGCCAGAGGCTAAGCATCGCCATACAACGTGGTAATGCCGCCAGTCTCTTGGGTACATTACCATCGAGGTAATTTTTTAGTTTCTGTATAGTTTTAGTTGAGTTGTGTGTTATTTTTATTAATATAGAAGATGTTTTCATTATCTACATTAACTGTACAGACCTAACTGTATAATCATTAACATCATCGTTACTAATACAATCTGAGTGAGGTATATCCTAACTAACTACTTTCCCGCAAGGTACTCCGTATTTTCCATAGTTTCGTGACGAACTGTTGACGTACATACATGTACAGAGTTCATTCAAGCTGTCACGTTTTACCTCTACGAAAAATTAGGTCCTTATATTAAATAGTAGGTATACTATTTACTGATTACATGAATAATATAAACGTATTTAAACGTCAATGTATGCTATTTCATTGTAGGTAATTTAGACTGCGTAATTTGCTCTGGGCGATACGCAATCTCACGCAAAAATAATGTTAGCAACATAAGCATACATGGTATCGCTTACATATGGGAAATCAGATACCGTACTGAGGACATTCATTTAGTCTTGGAGGCGCGTGGGAAACGACAGAAAATTGTAATCTTTAGGTAAAGTAAGTAACGTTCAATAACCGTATACCCTGAAGGATTAGGCTGAGGCACATCACGTCGCTCACATGACTAAAAGTCCCATCTATTTTTTCTCATTTTTTAGCTGACCCGAGTCAGGACAACCATATTCCTCCATTCGTGATTCTTTACACTTTTCACTAAATGTCGTACCTCTGTTATTTGTATCTCAAAATATGACCATTTTGAAAGGCAACAATATGTAAAGAATCAGGAATAGAAAAATGCAGTTCTCCCAACTCAAATCAGCTAAAAAATTAGATAAGACTTTTAGTCATGCGAGCGACGGCAGGGCCGTCTTAAATTCTTAACCATATTGGGCGCCGGGGTGCGTAAATCAGCTTGCGCCCCCCTTGCCAACAAAAATAAATTGAACTTAATTTTTGTGTTCCATTTTCAAAGGATGATTTCCACCAATTTTTCCAAGGTACCTACTAATTTTTTTCGAGGTGGCGCCATGCGGTTACAGCGCTGGAGCGTTGCGTTATAATGAGTGATCAGTGATGACCTGATCGGCTTGTGCCCCCTAAGACCCTGCGCCTGGGTGCCACCCCCGGGTAAAGACGGCTCTGAGCGACGGTATAGTACACCCACATTTCGCCAGTTACGTTCAAGTCATTAATATGGGGCGAGTCTATTGCCATTAACCGGTCACAATTCCAGATTCCGGGCTGCTATTGAGAAATTCCTGCTGGACAAAACTCAATCACTTTTCCCGATCCTGGAATCAAACTCGGGACCTCATGCTCTGTAGTAGTGCTTGCGACCACTAGATCAACTAAGCAATCGTTGTAATCATAGTTTCTATAATACCTGCCATAACATCACGTCAGATGGCATAGGTTGGGAGCGGTAAATGCTTACGCGAATCCCGTACCCCCGGCCATAGGAAGAGGTGGAACGCCGCGGTGCTTTTAGCCGGTAAGAGTCCCGGCATGTGCCCTTTTGTCACCCCCATGATGGAGGAAGTCCATGGGGATTTCCACCGCGCACGAAAAAAAAAGGTCGCAATAGATTAATAGAAGGAATTAACTGAAAGTCGAGATCGGCGGCGGGCCAAGACGGTGATGGGGGGTGAGCTGGACTCTTTTAATAAAGGTTGGTCCTTGGCAGCTCTGAACAGAGAGAAGTGAAAAAAGAGAAGGGAGGTCTTTGCCCAACAGTGGGATATTAATGGTTAGTAAAAAAATAAAGAATAAAACAGTTCGTGAAACACAAAATACAAAATTAACAAAATATAAATAATGTTTCAAACAACAATAGTGTGTGCCTCAGTAAAAAAAAATAAGTAGGAAAGAAACATATCTAATTGTCTTACTCTGAAGTTGACTCGGTACTGGTACCTACTACTTTTGTTATTTTGGTAAGTACTCACATGCTGTTCTACCCAGATTAATTAGGCAGGTACACATAACGGTAAACAATTTTCTGAAAAATATGTGAAATTTGGAAAAACGCCAAAAAATTTACAGGGTGAAGGTGCGAGAAAGGTTACCTAATTTCGTTTCAGAAATTCTTTTCGAGTGTTTAATGTCTGTAATGTGAATGGTTAAAAAACACGTGACTTTAGATTGTGAACGCACTTACTGCTGCCAGTTAAAGCACAAGTTAAAGTGTTATCTTTAAAGCACGTGCCTTTAATGTCAACATAGATGGTGTTCGGTGTCGTCACGGGAAGTGCCGAGTAATCACCACATGAACACATCTTAAGAGCTATCTCCACAAGGAGAGTAACTACAACCATGTATGAAAATGTTTACAGAATCACACTCACTCTGTAGCTCATATTTTATGTAATATTGTAATGTGTAGGTAACCGTTTATTTTCCCAAATAAAATAAAATAAATTATTTCAGCATAATCAGCTACTGGACACAAGCCTCCCCTCGGTGACGGGAAGTGGGCGGTAAATCCGTAATCCATCACTCTGGCCTAGTGCTGGTTGGTGGACGTTACCTACATGTCGTCGGATTTTTGGTTTCCTCACAATGTTTTAATTCACTGTTTTGAGAGCAGTAGTCACACTAATAATATTATAAAAAAAAGGCGAAAGTTTGTGAATGTATGTTTGTTACTTCTTCACTATATTTCTATGTTTGTTTCTTCTTCACTGATTTAGATGAAATTTGGCACACAGATAGTTTATAACCAGGATTAACACATAGGCAACTTTTTATTCCGATATTCTCACGGGATCGACTTACGCGGGTGGAACCGCGGGGCGCAGCTAGTGATGGAATAAGTTTCACAAAGTACAGCGCCTATCAGGGTCCTACCTACGACCTACAACTCGGAAGTCACGGCCCATTTAGACAGTGGTGATCACTGGGCCACCACTGTTCTAAATTTACCTTAAAAATTTATCACTTTGGCAGGTAGGTACTCTTGGTTTTAGCGGCCTAAAACTTTCACTTCTTCGAATAACAATTTTTTAGAACAAGGCAAACAAGTCGACGTTGATTCAAATATGCACGCGTCGTATACGCACAATGTACGACGTACGTACCTAACATTCATACTAATATTATAAATTCGAAAGTAACTCTGTTTGTCTGTATGTTACCTTTTCACGCCTAAACCACAACGGATTTCGATGAAATTTGGCGGAGTGATAGATTGCATCCCGGGGAAGGACGTAGGATAGTTTTTATCGACATACCTCGCGGGCGAAGCCGCGGGCGGAAGCTAGTAGGTATTATATAAAGCTACTACCCAAAAGCTAAAAGCCCAGAAAGCGGTTGCGTGATGACCTGGACGCGTACCGGTGAGGGTTGGTTCGAGGTGGCGCGGGAATAGAGTTCCTGGAAGGACTTGGTGGGGCCTTTGCCCAGCAGTGGGAAAGTAAGACTAAACACAAAAAAAGGTAATTACAGTACCCGGCGATAAATATTGCACATCGACCGAATCTCGGCTTCGTAGAGCGTTATCTCTGTCGCACGAAATACAAACAGTCCGGTTTATATTAGGAGCTGTTACAATAAAATTATGATTTGCTTCTTTTGATAATTATTTTTATTCTTTGAATAAAATACAAAAAAAGGTAAAGGTCGATTTGCCATATTTATCGCCGGGTACTGTAACTACGATGAGTGACTAGTTTAGGGTATCCTGATTTAACTTTACAAAACTGTAGTTGACCGTATCACCATAAGGTGATACGGTCAACTACAGTTGAACTACAGTGCGGCAATCCATAAGGATTGCCGCATATATATTAGGGAGGTACTATTATAGATCTACCACACTGAACTACTACTCCTGTTATACTGAATTCTATCTAGACTATCTACATTATAAAATTATGACATAGAAAAAAAATAGAATGATTCGGTGAAAGACTAATGTGTTCTAGAAAAAAGGGTTAGGTACCTACCAGTTCCAATAACTCCAAAATTTAGGCTGCTATAAGTAATTCGCTTCTTCACTTTTTTCTTTAGAAAAAGCGTGATTAATATTTATAATACTTAATAGGTACAAACGACCCAAGCAGTTTATGTAGGAAACAATAACAAAACTTCACCCTTACTTAGTCGACATCTTCGCAGTTGTAGGTATGGAATATTGAATTACTTGCACGATTCAGCTTTACTACAAAACATTAGATGCTGACAATCATGAAACTTGTTTGACGCAAAACATATTCATTAATTTAGACACGTTCGAAACTTCACATGATTGTAAGAATTGGTACTTATTTGATACTCGGCACAATTTCAGCATGTTAAGTCGTTTTTTTCTAAGGATTAGGCACCTATTTTACATTTTCTGCCAATAAAGTGGATCTCCCATGTAATATTATTTCTTTACCAACCTTAGAATTAGACTGTGCTTACTATGATGAAAATAAAATTCATATAATCAATAAGAGCGGGAGTACCTACCTACCTAAAACCTAGCGTTTTAAAATAACGTCATTCCCCCACCATTTAGATTGGCAAAGATCGACACAGCATAGGTGAATGCGTTCACACGAACGCCGAACGGAACCGGATCGAAATTGTGAAAACTCGATGACTAAATCTCGTATGGAATATCCCCAGGGCTCTATGTTGTAACAAAGTTCACTTGTGACTTCGCCTAACAGTTGTCAAAATATTTTTATAGTATGAAAGGTGTACTAAATCAAAATATAGTCTAATACAATAACTCTAGATTAGCTTTGTTAGCAAATATAGGTAGATTAAACCAAAACAACCCGAACGGTTCCACGCCGCTATCTCATTGAGTACACACCTGTGTTTGAGAACGACGGCTAATTGAATATTGTTAGTAATTAATAGTAGGCAAGGCGATTGGACCTGCTTGCATGGAATAAGTTAAAACAAGTGATACTCAATTTTACCCTGTCGAGAATAGGTGCAATCTAGGTAGGTAGGTCCGTTTTTTTTTAATTTTTCGAATGTAATCTATCCGTCCAAATAAAATCTTTAAAATTCACTTAGCTCGTTCTGAGTTGAGATGTGCCCCATAAAAAAAAGCCAAGGTTAAAATTCTAAATTGAATCGTTTTGTTTGAAATTGCTATAGCGTCCATAGCGAATTGTAGGCGTCGACTTAAAGCCTAAATTGTACGTAAACATAATAGCAGTCGTTTTCCAATTGGGAACACAAGTAATTCTGTGTTGCTATTACAACGTGATATCAGGATTGTAATCCGACACACTTGTGCACAGCGTCTTTAAACTACGTTGGACAATAAGCGCTAGTGCAAATAAACTTGTCGACCGTATCGTTGGACAGGACATCCCAATAGAGTCGACGTAAAGTTATTTGTTTAAGTTTAGTGTCGTCCCACGTTCAACTCAGGGCTAAATTAGAATATTATAGTTTTATTGTACCTAACTCGTTCATTGTTCACTTTAATTTTTTAACACTGCTCTCAACATCATTCTTTATATAAAATTATTAGTAGTAAACTCTTCGGAAATAAGAGAAATACTGGCTGATTATGGGTATCTCGTTTATTCCTAAATAAAAACTAAAGATAGCGATAGATTTTCAAGACCGCGTCAAAAATTGTATAAATATTTATGCTTTCTGTCTTACGGCATCAAGTTATTTTAAGAGGAAGCTGCAGGCTGCAGCCAGTACATTCAGTTAGGAGTAAATTAGCTTAGCTGTAAGGTCTGCGCACATAAAAATATGTATTAAAATAAATCACTAAATACAAAATATCTATTGTTCAGGTTTCGGGTTTTGTGTCTTTAAACTTATCTATTCCTGCTTCTCTATCAAAAAATTCTAAGGACTGTGCTATTCAATGAAAGAATGTGCGACGTTCGACTCTCTCTTTCTTTCGACTTTTGTCTTTGTGAGTATGTATTCTATTCCATTCTTTCAATTATCATAACTAATTCTGAATGGGCATTATCACAATTTAGTGAATCATTAATAGTAAATTGAAGTGTATCCTTTTACTGTTCAACAGTCAGTGCGAAATTTTCCTACTAGGTATATGGAGGGTATACAAAATCTTTAGCCGTTATCTTTCCGTCGATGTTACGATAAAGAAAAAATATCAAATCGGTCAATAGTGAAATACCGATTGTTTGTGAGTTAACTTTTCCGCGTATCGATGGTATCGTAATATAAATCTACAGATAAAGTCTACTGGAAATAGCACTTCCCGGAAGTTTTAAGGAAATGGCAATCAGTAGTAGGTAGTACTTACGAGGCTCGTGGCTAAATAATAACAGGCGCACGGGTCGATCAAAGGCTAGGTAAGCTATTCATGCCGCGGTCTGATCGTGGAGTGGTGACCATACATTACATCTGTGCCTCTGAAAGTTACGTTAAGCCATTGGTCCCAGCTGTTATTCGTAGATTTTCGACTGACAGCCGGGTCTATTTGGCAGTCGTTACGGATAGTCAGAAACCATAAGTATGACGACCAGTCTTACCAGGGGGTGTCGTGTTACTCAGTAACTGGATTGTGGAGGTCAGATAGGCAGTCGCTCCTTGTAAACTACTGGAAACTACGGAATACTGGTAGAAGTCGCCCCAACATAGTTGGGAAAAGGCTAGGCAGATTGAAGTGGGCAGTACCTACTCTATGATGTGAATGTTATTTAAATGTCTATGTGAACATCTGAAAATGATGCCTTCAGCAGGATGTTACAGAGAACTGTGCAGTCTCACTCTCAACGCTCAACGCAGGAAGTTCACAACTTTCAATTTATCGTTCATACCTATTTCTATTAATTTTGTAACATCGATATTACAAATGAATAAATACACACATACTTTGTCACATGTCTTGGTTTCGTCAGACATAACAAATATCTTGAAATGACAAATTGTATTATCTATTTTGTATATTTATATACACATACTTGGACATTTATAAGCCGTCAAGATAAAATTCTTGTGATACCAAAGTTTAAATAGGTATATCCTTTTGTCTTTAACATAAATATTTATGATATCATCATATTAATATTCAGAATGCAAATTTTAGAATGTCGTTCAAAATGTATAACACATATAATTACTAAATTCCTTTGGAGTTCTAAATGAATCACTGGAACGATGATTTCATTAGTCCTCACTACATAAGTTGATGTCAAGCGATCGAGCTCATTCATGAACGTAATGAAATTATGTTGTTGCGTAAAATATGGGTGTGTCATTGTGCTCTTTCTATTAAATGATCGTATTAAATGATCGTAAAAGACTTGTGAGTCGTTTATTAAAACTTATTGCCCTAGGGTAGAATCATTATGATGTCAAGATTTGAACGTAGGTAGGTATATATCGACGAGTGTAGAATAAAATTATTCCGGATGCTTTGTCTACTCTTGTGTAGTCAATACAATTACAATAAATACTCTATTCATCAGGTGTGACGAAATTAACTAATTAAATCATTTTTATTGATGTAGAGCTTACGTTCGGAGTCAAGATATCTATTCCTCTTGGTATGTTATTAAAGATTCAGTGCTATTGTCAACAATTTTGTATCTTGTTTTGTTCAGAACCAAAGTTAAACCAATAACAATATTGTTTAGACCTAAACCACTCTTCCTGTACTTGAACTATTATTTTCGCGTTCGGTTATGATTGGTTGGTTTTAAAACCATGAACTGCCCACTTCTCGCTCTATTTCTAGAATATGCGTCCCGCTTTTAAATTGGCACCCATTGTCGTGGGAAAAGCTACATTTATATCTATCAAACTATGCTTGGATGTAGTTATACGCTTTCTGCCACCTACGCGCTTTGTAAATAATGATTTAATATGGAAATAACTGGTGACTTGTTTACTCACAAATTGCATCTTTTACCTGTTTGCTCTATGACGATTTACATGCTTCTTAGTATTTGAGTCACAGTACTAGCATCGAATGTGAACTCACCGTATTATAGTCAACTTTTAGGCTTACCTGAAATACAAAATGGATGTTTATAAATTGTTATCCTGTGAACACATCATTGCGTATCACTATCGCATGATTCATGGTGTTACTCAAGTTTGAGGTTAAAACGAACGATGTTTGTACAGTTAGTAATATGCGAGAACATACGACACTGTTCATAAGATTAAACTGAATTACGACAGTTTAGCCAAATAGGTCCCTTCTGGGTAATATTTTAATCCTTATCAAATGACATTAAATAGATCAGTCATAAGCCTATTCTTGTTCATGTGCGTGCGTAGTGGCGCCTGTACCTATTAGCAAAAATGTAATCTCAGTCTGCAGTTGCAACATGGTTATACCAAAAATACGCTGAGGTGAAATCATGGGTATAAATGTTTGCAAATTCAAATTATCTTACGTTTGCTGAAAATTAAGTAAATTAGACTAATTGGCAGTATTGGGACACCGGTCTAATTGCTTAACCAATTCAGAAAAAAGGCTGCCGCTGCAGATTGGAACTTTTCGTCATAGATAAAACCGTGTAAGACGACATTTTTTTAATTAGATTTTTATTTTTGAAGTGAAAACTTTAGGCGCATTGGGCATTTTTTGAGATGGGAAAAAAACATTGAACTCACGCCACTGTTACCTAAGCGATACCACGCGTGATTTGTTTATAAGACCTTTAAAAAATATCCGCTTCGAATGTGTTCGGCTGTCCTCGGGATGTACTCGGCTTTAATGTATATCCGATATGTCAGTGAGTGATGGCAAAGTATTCTGTTTGTGTTTTGTTTTCACTTCTGGCGGCACTCCCGGAGGGCCACTGTATTTTTTTTTTGCTCATAGAGTGTTATGTAGTACAGACTGAGTATTTTCTAGGTACCTACCTAGTTGTCCTGCATTTAAGTATGTAATGCCTAATAAGCGTCATCTTTCGTAATGGGTTTTGATTAACGTGGTGAGTGACTATGTCACAATTTGGAAATTGTTTTGTGCCTAACTTTTAATATTGTGTTATCCTCAATTTGTAATACTTACCTACCCACCATTGATTCATGATAAATCTATGTTAAGACATTGTGTCATCTGGGGTTTAATTAAGATACCTACCCATATACATAGTAGTCGTAGAATATATTTATCTATTTGCATTATTTTATATAGGAAGTTTATGATTATAATGCGATCAAAAAATATACAAATCTATAATCAACCCGCGGGTATACCTACTAATCGAGGATTATCATGATTCTTATTCTGATTTGTGTTCACTAGGTAACTGGCATTCATGTATGGACTGATTCGAGTAGGTACCTATTACATTTCAATTATAAGTAGGAAAGTTGACTTTGAGGTTTACACCGTAATGTCAAAACACCGGTGAAATTATGGGTTCTCATGGAGAGTCGTCATATCAGACCGCTACCTTTACTTAAGGTTTGGATTCCTAAAAAAGTGGTGAACGGTCAAATACAGAGCGTTTTCAGAATAGAATAGAATACTCTCAGCCCTTTCAGCCCTTCTGTCAGATACAAAACAGTAGAGGAAAACTTCGTGAGAGACATGTGACATCTACCAACCCTCACTAGGCTCGCGTGGTTGATTACGGCCCACTCCTTCTCACAGCGAGGAGGCATGCGTCCCAGCAATGGTAACATTATAGGCTAATTTATTATGCTGAAAGGCGACACGCGATAAAATCGCGCGCGACACAAAGGCACCGCAAGTCGCGCAACGAGCGGTGCCATTGTGTCGCGCGCCTTTATATAGTCAGTGACTTGTGAAAATTACAGATTTTCAAGACAGCCATTATAATATGACGGAACTGCTCTTCTAGGAAACTGAAGCTGAACTCGGAACATAAAAGTGTAACGTAGGGCACTAGGGATATAAACCTCCTTTTCTATGTATTTGTTGGAAGCTAAAGCTACTTTTAAAAATAAAGTGTTATAAAATCTATTTCGACATTGGTATTTAGGGCGCATAAACAAGCGGATTGTCTTGATCCCAGGAAATTCGTTCAGGAAACTTTTGCTAGAGACAGTTCGTTCAGTAGTTAGTTCAGTTCTGTTCTTCAAATTAATATCCAGATACATTTTTAGGTCAAAGAATATTTGCTATAGTGGCTATGATTCTGTAAGGTATTGTGAAATGTATGTATATGTTACGGTAAGTATGATTAATTGAAAATTATTAATAATTGTCTATCATTATTAATAATTACCGAAAGTCGAGGTAAAAGTAAGAAATAAATCACATTTATCGTTGATTATTAATAACCTTAGTACCTACCGATAAAAGTAATAAATTTTAAAAAATAACTTACGCTAAGCGATCAATAAATACCTATTGAACAAAGAAATAGACAAAATACTTAAAAAAAAATAATTTTGATTTTACGTAGTCTATGATTGTATAATTTTTATTTTATCTGTTCTTGTTTGATTTAAGCAAAATCAAAGAATAAATGATTTGGCATGTAAGTTTCTTTTATTTATGTATTTGTAAGTACTGTAGTATTATAAATAAATACCTACTGGACAAATAACTTCCTAGTCATATTTTATTTTATTACTTTTGTCGACGAGAGTAGTGAATTATAAAAGTAATGAATTTCAATTTTATATTCACATTTATCAAATCATGAGGTAATTATTAATAATGATGGATAATTATTCATAATTTTCAATTAATCACACTTACCATAACATATATACAAGGTATATCATGCTCAGTTGCTTGCTTGTATTTTTGCTTTTCTTACGGTTACCTATTTTCGAATAAAATTAATTCACCTACATATTAGGCCCTTTGTACACGGCACGGTTTATTTACGGTACGTAATATAAATCGCGCCGTAGAAAAAACGTGTCCGTCAACAAGCTTCCAAGTGATCCACACACACAACACTGACGACCGTGCCTAAACACGGCAAATAAACCGTAGTATTTCACGGCCACTGCTCACAAAACGGTGAAGGAAAACATCGTGAGGAAACCGGCATGTCCTAGAACCAAAAATTCGAAGACATGTGACATCTACCAACCCGCACTGGGCCCGCGTGGTGGATTACGGCCCACTCCCTCTCACTGAGAGGAGGCCTGTGTCCCAGCAGTGGGAACATTATAGGCTGATGATGATGATGATGATGATGATGATTTTACGGCAAGAAAAACGAGTGTGTACTCTGGCTCTATTGTAAAGTTTTTTTTTTTCTAGAGAAAGATATTAAAACAATATGCACGTGATTTAGGTATGAATCACAGATATTCCGCAAATAATATCGTTAGCGTTAACTTTACCAGCAAAAATAATCACCTAAACGTAATTAGATAGACTTAGGTACTTATTACGAAGCCGTTGAAGAAGGTTTTGAATTTTTAACCACCATAATTAGCAATTTTATGATAAAACCAATAGATATCAAACCAAAACGAATGATTTGAGTACCGCGGCGATTCTCTGTTCGGTTCCTTATGTGGTAGTAGCTAGGTCATTCGACAATACGGCGCCGGCGCACAAAGGGTACCCTGTTTTCTATCTTAGTCTTAAGTTTTCAAGAAACATTGTTGCTCAGTTATTGGCCTGTAAACTAAGAATTGATATTAAATCTTTGTTCATTATGTTACTTTGTTAAGTATAAAAGACACACACGAGTATAATATTCATTGTCTATTATACTCGTGTTATGTGCATGTAATAAACACCATTATTGGTTTGTTTTCCTTAGACGCGTTAGAGTAGGTGTGTCGAAGCGTAGAGGCCTATCAGCTGCTAGCCTAGGTAGGAAAGTACCATATTACGTACGTCCTTGTTCACAATGTTGCCGAGACCCAGTCGGGGCCTAAAAAGGCCACTTTGGTAGAATCATAAAAGGATAAAATTATGAATCATAATATGGCGAAGACAGTCCGTGTTTTTTTTTTCGCTGCACTACATAGGTATAATCCTTTGATTATAAGTACCAATTATCAATCCAATCCAAATCCAATCCCAATCTCTTTAGATTGGGATTGGATTTGGATTGGATTGATTGGTATTTTAGCACAGACAAAAGAAAATAACTGAAAAATCCCATTACGAATAAAGCAAACTAAGCAAGCAAGTTATTTATCATGAAGTTACGTTGACTTTGGAAATAATAGGTATATGACACATTGGAAAAAATCTCCTACCAAATCTACAACGTGTCTACAACTCAGTTTAGGTACTGCTCAATGCCCTTAATTAGGTACATATTATTGTCTCTATTCTAGCCATGTTTTGTGTTAAAAACACTGGTTTAATTTGGAATTTACCTACTTGTGCAATTACCTATGATTAATGTAGGTACTATCAGTCTAGAGTTAAGTAATATAATTATGCAGGATGGCGTTATCACAACCTATTCAAATACTTGGAAAATAATATCTATGATCTAGAGTTCAATTTTGATTAGCAATGAATATAATGATTGTACTTTGTGCAATCTTGAAACGCCTGACAAATAATGTAAAGCAAGATGTGGTTCGCGTGTGCTTTATTGACGTTAGTGTTGCGGCGCTAAACACTAAAACCAATCGAAAAATAAATGCAGTAGTACGTGTTTTGGTGTACATACCCATCGACATGTATATTGCTAAAAATATCAATGATTAATCTATGGAAAGGTCCAATCGGTTTGACCGTGATCCTGATATCGTCTGTTCAATGAGTTCCTAATATTAAAATATTGTCACATTGATACCAAGAGCCAATGAATTTTATATCCCTTTTGTCGTATGACTTCAACTAGCTAGAATTACCTTGAGTGTTCCTTTTCGATACAACAGGACTCATTTTAAAACGCAACAAAATGTTTATCATGTAACAAAACAATCGAATCTATCCTCTTTCATTCTCTTGAAAAAAATATATTCATGAACAATGAATTAACACATTCCGACATATTTAGGTCGGCACGTGCTCTGGTAAAACCGCTAAACGAATTCGTAAATCGGTTAATGCCCACGCTGTCCCGCAAACCGGACATGTCAGTCTTGCGCGGACGTAGGGAAATTGAATAAAGAGGAAATATGACACCGGCTACTTGCGACAAAATTCGAGTACCTAGGTTTATAGCGTGTGCTGCGCCGGCGACGACGTCGCCGGTCGCTAGGGGCAACGCACTTTGAGATGAATTCTCACAGAGCGCAATGACACACAGAACAATACAATGCTTAGTTTGATTTAGACAAATGATTGCTTCATGCCTGTCTTTGTAATTATGTTCTCTATCAATAAGTTATGTCAGAATTACGCAGCTATTAAACTAAGAAGGACTTAAGAGTTAAATTGAACATTTCACACAGTTTGACTTCTTCGTTACTCTTTTAATTGCCCTTTAATAAGCCAGTAGAATACGAAATTCGGTAGATCTGGATGCTATGTACCACAGTTCTTCTTAATTTATCACATTTTCATAATTTTGAAAATCTAAAGGCAAACGCCTAATTAAGATCACCCCTTAAACTATTTTCTCATTCAGTGACATGACGCTATGTGTTCAGTTGCTACAAAGATTATAAACAATGAGATACTTTTACCTAATATCCTTTCTAAAAATCGTCAAATGTTCTCAAGTATGGTTAACCCTAGAAGGCCTCCAAGAAGCAGGAGGCCTATAGCACGTGCTTATCTGTTAATCCGGCACAGCTCAAGTGGAAACGTCGCTCTACTACCGCCTTCCGTTTCACAACCATAATTGTCAAATTACGGACCGGTCAAAGTACCGTTTCGGGACACAACAATGTGCTCACAGCAACCAAACTTTTCATAAAGAAGTCGTGAATTGTTAGCCGCATTTATTAACAAATAATTTTAAAGAAAACTTATGGAAGTGTATATTTCTTTAATGTCATATATAAGGTCCCATTAAAGTAGATGGACAAACTTTTGGAAATCATTCTGACCACCAAAATAAGAAGGATGGTATAAAATATATAAGAAAAACGCATAGATACTTACAAGAAAAATAATCAGCTAACGAAAATACACTAATGCGCCGGCAATTTATTATTTTAGGTCAAAATAAAATCACTTTAATCAGTGTTTTTTTTTTTTTGCTTGGATATCTTTAGTTAGACGTACTGAGCGCTGTGTTAAAATTTGTCCATCTATTTTAATGGGACCCTGTAGGTATATCTTTAATTACGGCTTTAAATTTAATAAAACTATTTTGTTAGGTTTATTCTGTGACCAAAATGTTTTATGAGTTTCGTGATGCAGAATCCGATTTCCGCCTATAACCCGAGGCCCTAAAGTTGTCAGTCAAGACTTTTTATTTATTCATGACTGACAGATAGGTATAGGTATAGGGTGTCCCAAAAGAGCGCCGGATTTAATTTTATAGAAAAACAGATTTATTTTTGAATTAAGCAATAATTTTTATTTCAACAAAGTAAAATAGTTCCGAGTAAACGTGAAATACAACATCAGGCATATGGCCCCCACGAAACCCCTGGCACAGGTTATTCTTTTGAAATTTTGAATAACGTTTTCGCATAAATGTGGCTGTAATTCACCAATAACGCGCCGTAGATTCATTTGGTGCATTATCGCGACCGAAAACTTGCCATAATTGGCGAACTGTTTTCGCAAAACTTTCAACATTTTTGTAATCTGTTCTTACAATAATTAAAAGTTGTTGGTTTGAATACTTCTCCATCGCGTGGTCTGTACCTACGTGACCGCTGTCAAAAAAAAAATCACCGTACAACTCGTATTAACAAAATGGCGGCAAATTTAAAAAAAAAAAGCTCTTATTGGGACACCCTTTACTTCAAATTGCACGTAAATAGTATTGATTTTCAGTAGGTATAACTATAAGCTAGGGAAGCAAATAAAGAAATAATTCTTGTTGCGATCACGATTACCTACTTCGCTTTACGTAAGTATTGTAACTCTGACGTGTAAATTGTATGTGCATACGTATACTTATTTTCATAAGTGTAGGGTTGTCGAGTTGTAGATTTATGTAGATTATGAAATTGTACAATTTATCCGGTCCTTTAGATTGTAGGCGCTTCCTACTCTTTGGGCAGAACTATTTAAAAAAAACTTTCCGTCTACATGTCTAGGCACAACTACAATTAAAGCCACTTGCACGTCTAGTCGGGTTAAATGAATAAAAGTAGAGTTTGTAAACTTGGAGGTAAGTTATTAACATTATAACTCTTATGCGTTGCGCCACTAAAAACTAACACCGGCCAGCAGGGTAATTGAGTAACACACTATCAGTAGAAATGGGTTTCATTTTGATAGTTCAACAACATTCATTGCGTTATTTGCGTTGTTGAGCAGACACATTTTTCAAACATATGGAGCAATGGATTAGCAATAAGTTTCAAAATGATTCAAATTGAGAGTAATAGTGTGTTAAACAATTAGGGTGCAGCCATTACTGTTTTTAGGGTTCCGTACCAAAATGGTCAGACTCAGTCTGTCTGTCTGTCTGTCACAGCTAGATATCTCAAGAACTACTAATGCTATCAACTTGTAAAAAAAAATACCGTCCCCGCCCCCCTTATCTCCGAAGTTTGCAAAGAGAAAAATCTGAAATTATTCTATGTGATAGAAGTTTATGTACTTACAGATTACAGGAAAAATAAAACGAAGTCTATTAATCAGTATTTATTTATTTATTGTTTAGTTTTGCAATGTAACTCAATATCACGCTTTTTATACATACCTATTCGTTACTGTTTTTATGTGACACTAATTTATTTTTATTTATTTACTAAATTATGCATACACATTACACACATCACGATACAGTATAAAACTGATTTACATCCGTCACCTCACACATCAGGTCCAGTTGAAAACCAGCGTCAGGCACCAGTTGTCTGGCATTTTTGCTGAACTGGGCCTTTTTGGCGCAGCCGTGAGGCACACTTTCCTGCTAATTTCTTACATCGGACTTTGCACTTTTTATTTTTTATCTTATTTTTTATCTGATGTACAACTAATATCTAACTACCTGATGTATTGTGTGTCTCTTAGTCTGTGCTAAATAAATGTATTTTCTTTCTTTCTTTCTTTCTTTCAAGTCTCTAAATAGCACACTTTTTCAGAAATCATCAAAAAAAGTTAAATTAGTTCCACTATCGGTCAAGAGATGACGCTGACAAAAACTGCAATATTTTACACCGCAGTGCACAGTGTTAAAATTTTCTGACGAATATAGGCCTCGCCGATTAAAATTTAAAAACATATGATGGTACGGAACCCTCGGTGCGCGAGCTCGCTCTTGCCCGGTTTTTTTTTAGTTGGGAATAAAAGCAATGATTTCAAAAGAGCATTAAATAAGTCAAAGGTTTTAAGTTTTTTTTTTATAATTTATACATATGAGAGAGTTTATACATATGAGTTCATGAATAAAGTGCCTGCTGATATAGTACCAAATTTTCACTTACTACAATGTCGCACATGTAAAATACAAAATAAGTTTTCAATGGTACCTCATAACGTCATTTTTTTTGGATTTAACTCTCCCACATCGGTGGGTTTAATATTTAAAAGTCTGTTTAACTATAAGTTTCTAAGGGTCTAAACAGACGAACTGCATTTGAACTGCATGCCAGCTGCAAATTCGCATTTTGGATGCAGTTGACCCAACTAAGTTTCGAAGCAGCTAAAGTCAACTGCATCCAAACTGCGATTGACTGCAACCAGTCAGTCTGTAGGAAGTTTATGAAATAATTCATCAGTCAGTCTGTAGGAAGATGGTGGCCATCTTCCTACAGACTGACTGTTGAATTATTTCATAAACCGTGATAAATTATATGAAAAAAGCAAAATGAAATATTTCATAAACCGTGAGTCAACTGTTAACTGAGAGTTATATATGATAACCAATGAACGAGCAAGTGGGCCGTAATAAACTAGTGTAATTACTCAACCTATTAGCATTGTTACGTCAATACGATTGACACCACATATTACGTAAATTATCACAATCACATCGCCATTCATTAATCTTGTAAACAAAACTGTGAAGTAACAATTAAGTAGGAGTCATGAATGACCGGCAAACGAGCTAATTCCAACGCATAGCTTTAAATAAGATTGACACAGTTTATTAAGATCATCAATGGAACGACCTCGACTCATTGTTATGTGTTGGAGACAACCCTATTAATTTTAGACACTCGATCGTTGAGACCACACGCGGTAAGGCGGTGAAAAGTCAACGCGATAATTAACTGTCAGTCTGTGTTTGTTTCCAATGGAACGCGTCACGTTATTATTATTAACTATTTGTCATGTTTGTTTGTTTTTTTTGTTTGTTTGTCGTATTTTCTTTCTTTTCTTTCTTTCTTTCTAACTATAATCCTACTTGACTTAAATTTTTTCGTGTAGTCGTAGTTGGCTTTTACATTGCAATGGATAGAGACGATTCGTCGAAATAATATTTGGTACCTGTCGGGATTATCAACACACGGATGCATAGTCAGATCTGGTAGTTGATAGACGCGAGGCCTGCTCAGATGTGTAGTCCAAGCAGAGCGACTACGTAGGCTTAGTAGCTTCATATCGTCGAAATAAGGCCGATTTTATCTCGTGGAAATCATTTGGTTGATATAATAATATCAAAATTATGCCTATAGAGTTTGCGCGGAGTCTGCATAACGCTGGCGCAGGTTATAGACGTTTTTGCGACGTAAGTGTTACCGCGTGAGTATTACACGGTTACGACGCAGCTTCTACGCACCCTCTACGAATGCGGCTACTACGCGGCATCGACACTGCTACTACGCGCCCTCTACGGAAGCGGCTACGACACAGCTTCTATTTCACCCTCTACGAATGCGGCTACTAAGCAGCTATACGATACACCTTCTATTTCACTCTACGAATGCGGCTACTAAGCAGCTACGACACACCTTCTATTTCACTCTACGAATGCGGCTACTACGCAGCTACGACACAGCTTCTACGCGTCCTCTACGAATGCGGCTACTACGCAGCTACGACACAGCTTCTACGCGTCCTCTACGAATGCGGCTACTACGCAGCTACGACACAGCTTCTACGCGTCCTCTACGAATGCGGCTACTACGCAGCTACGACACAGCCACTACGCGCTACTACGCGGTTACGACGGAGCTTCAATGCGCTCTCTACGAAAACGATTGCTACGCGGTTACGACGATCAAACGCCCAGAGTGAACTGTAAACGGACTCATGATGATTTACCTAGAATTTTTCTAGAATCCTTGCTTTATTGGTACTTTCAATTAGTACATTAATTGTCCTATCCATCTTCAGGATGATAATCATATCAACCGTTAACATGAAATTAATGTTAAGAGAGAATAAATAAAACCAAAAGAAACATAAAATATTTAACACGTTATCGGCAGTACTTCAACCATCTCAGAATAGCACGTGTTGGTTAATTATTCATGCCTATTTTATTTAAACAGGTAGCAATACGATTTAAATGCAAGTCTTTTACAAATAATGTATACCTAGGTTACATTTTCTGTAATTTCACTCATTATAAAAGTAGAAATTACCCTACATTGTTTTATATACAATACAATTGAGAAGCAAGAACAGTTTGAACAACTTACAGGATTATTACTAAATATCGTTAATGTCACGGATATCGGTTAATATCGAGATATCAGAGGCAAAACTTCTAATGAAGTAGGTAAATGGAGAAGGGACATTAGCTGCGAGTTTAATGATCCGCAAGACCAGAGTGAAAAAGCAATATGATTTTTATTAATAATAATTTATTTAAATTTTAATACATAATCAAAATTAGCCTACAATGTTCCCACTGCTGGGACACAGGCCTCTTCTCTGTGAGAGGGAGTGGGCCGTAATCCACCACGCGGGCCCAGTGCAGGTTGTCGTCACATATGTCTTCGAATTTTTGGTTCTAGGACATGCCGGTTTTCTCACGATGTTTTCCTTCACCGTTCCAACCGTTCTGAGAGTAGTAGTGATTAAATTATTTATTAAGTAAAGTGCCTGTCAGGGTTCGAACTCGCGACATACTCGTAACTCGTTGCCATTACCATTGGGCCGCCACTGCTCTAATTAACTTAAACAATTTAGATCCTTAAGGCGAAAGTGCCAGGATAGCCCGCGAAATTCAATTTTTTTTTAGGTTTTTTGCAATTTGCTAGTCAGTATTAAGTTGTACGTTGATTAATAATATATGATTCGCGGCCGTAACAAATATGTATTTACAGAATTATAATCATTAAAGTCATCAACACAACACTCTAAGACCACGTAACCCCAAAGAATGACTATTTCATGAAATCTTGACATTTTGGGATTATACTAACCTAACAAGTTGTATTACTGCGGTGCTATTCTGTAAAAATCTCACCGTGAAAACTTAGGTGATGTGAGTTTGTTTTTGCTAGGAATTGACACTATTGATAGCTCACTCCACGCTCACTTCACCTAAGTTTTCACGGTGACATGGTTAGGTACAGAATCGCACTGCTGATTCTAATGATATTATTCTGTAAATACATATTTGTTACGGCCGCGAATCATATTTTGATCGACGTACAACTTAATACTGACCAGCAAATTGCAAAAAACGTAAGAAAATTTGAATTTCGCGGGCTACCTTAGCGCTTCCCCCTTAAAGGAATTAGCCTAAGTACATGCTTGAAACTCCTGACGCCCAAACTTAATAGGCATATCCTGTAATCTCAGGTGTCAGCGTTCCTCCCTGCCAGTCACATTGTGAAGCTTAGCTTTTAGTTGCATGTTTCATGTATTTGGATGGTGAGGTTACAAATAAATTCAATTTTAGCATTTTTTTTGGCGAAAAACAATGTTGAATAAATACTTAATTACTTTATATTATTTTACCTCTGCTATACTATGTGCGTGTGGACAAGTAGGGGTGTGTATGTGTGTGTGAGAGTGAGTTGATAGATAGTATACCTAATTATCCAACATTGTATATTGTAAATAACAAAACTAATGTAAAATTGGCTACAGTGCATAGTGCCAGTTTTCATCGCCCCCATTTTCTGAGATCAAATGCCAAATGAAACGACAAGGCGATGATTGAAATATGACATTTTATTTTACCGCCAAACGCGTGTTAAATATCAAGAAGAATTTTATGCAGTCATTTAAGTATGTTATGTATTCTGATTTATTCTATTACTAGCTGACCCGGCGAACTTCGTACATCCTCAGAATCATCATCTGCCTAACCTTTTCCCAACTATGTTGGGTTCGGCTTCACATTACTCCGAACCTACTTGTAAAATTAATAATACAGTTATAGTATTTTTGTCTCACGAAGCGACACGCGTTTTACTTCTGGGGTTGTGAAATATACAAACACGGGTTGATGTATGTAAGCGTGTGTGTGTGTGTAAGCGTAGGAGCTCTCGATACCGGCCAAGACAATGGCGAAGTCAGGAGTGTGGGTGTGTGTGCATGTGTGTGATATGTGCTGACGCTACTCGTCTTCACTCACACATTCACTGCGTGTTTGTACACTTGGTTATCACAAGCAAAGCGTGCGTCGCTTCGTGAGATAAAAATACTAATATATCTTTGTATATTTACCAGCGAAGTCTATTGCGCAAACTAAAATAATACAAATACCCAATAAACACCTCGCTATAGTAATGATAATGAACTACGATGTATTTAACCTTAGCTGTCAGTGTAATGTCTTCAAAATATAAACATGATTAGCATTCCGACATATTTACCTACCTACCTACCGATTGTGGAAACTCGTGACTGTGAACTTTACCTCTTATAGGTAGGTACCTACACAATACCTTGGTAGTATTTTACGTATCAGCTTTTACTTACTGAAAAATAAAAATGTTTCATTTCATTTATTTTTAGTAAGTAACCCAAGTACTTACCAATAGGTGTCTAAATAGGTACTTACAAACTGAGGATACTGGATTTTCTTCTAACATAATATTGAGATAATAATCATCTTGAATTGAATATGAAACAAAGTCGCAAATATTTACAAAATATACAACATTTTAACGTCATGCTGACAGCATTGCATTTCGGAAATCTTATCAAATAAATTCATAATTGGTCCGAAATTAACAACACGTGTGAGGATTTTTTACCTAGCTACTGTAAAAATGAGGTTTTATTTATCATACTTCCGCAAAATGTTATCAAGCCCTGCCAATTTTACAAAGAAATGGAACACGACACCAGCAAATCTATTCTGTAAATCTCTTCGAACTTAGATGAAATTAGCTGGAAGTGAGTTGTTAATAGTGTCAATCTCTAGCATCAGTTATAAGGATATTGCGAATCCATTGCTTCCTAAGTTTGAAAAATTCGTCCCGTAACAACGTAAATACTATAAAGACTCCACAAACAGGCGCGGCGCACGACGCGAATCGCTCACAAGGGCACCGCTCTTGCGCGACTTGTGGTGCCTTTGTGTCGCGCGCGATTTTATCGCGTGTCGCGCCTGTTTGAAGGAGCCTTAATAATAGCTGGATGAGAGTTGCCGAAAATCGAGTTGAATGGCGTGCAATAGGAGAGGACTATGGCCAGCAGTGGACTGATGAACGTAAATGACGCAATGAACTTGGGTGGACTGTCAAAATGAAACCCGTTGCGATAAATTGTCATTTTACTCGTAAGCGTTCCTGCACACGATGCCGTCGCCGCGCCGTCGCCGCGCCGGCGCCGCACCGTTGCACTGTAGATACGAGTCGCGCGAGGCCCGCCGCCGCGCCGCCGCCGCGCCGCCACCGCGCGCGTTCCCCTCCCTGTCTGTTTGATTCATTCACGGGAAATTACGCGGCGTGCACGTTCGTACGCGGCCGGTAATGGAATGAATGAAACAGTAAAAACGCGCGCGGTGGCGGCGCGGCGGCGGCGCGGTGGCGGGCTTCGCGCGACTCGTATCTACAGTGTGGTGGTGCGGCGTCGGCGCGGCGACGGCGCGGTGACGGCATCGTGTGCAGGAACGCTAAATGTGTTACCTACACAATTACCCTCAGATGGAATGACATTCTCGTGATTTTTACTGAATTGACCGGCACTACCTAAGCTGGATAGGTATTGTGGTATAAGCACTCATAATTGATTTTAATTGTGATAAGCATACCTACTACAGAGTTCCAGACTACACAAGGTCAACAGTAAATTTTCATTATCCATTTAAATGTTCATTATATTGAGTCGGGTTCGTCGTGGGCGGTAATTATCTCTAAACTATTTCAATTGCTCGCCTATAAATATAGTTACTATCGAGATGATTCATAATCGCAAAAGCATGAAAAACATTGCCCCACATCGGTTGGAAACGTTAACAGTTATTTATAAAAGCACGAAATGAGAACGATTACTAAACGTGAACTGTTTCAGCGGAACATCTGACAGAGGAATGTTACGATCACCTGAAGCATGCGATAGTTAGAAATAGCGCAGGCCAGCTCGTATTGTGAATTAATATTACAGTAACTATCACATCACACTAATATTATAAAGGCGAAAGTTTGTGAGTATGTTTGTGTGTTTGTTACTTCTTCACGCACAAACGGCTGGATGAGTTTTTATAAAATTTGGTATGGAGGTAGCTGATACCCTGGATTAACACATAGGATACTTTTTATCCCGATATTCCCACGGAATCGACACTTATGCGGGTGAAACCGCGGGGCGCTGCCAGTTAGATCTATTTTCGTCCTACATTATTTGATTCAGCCAACGAGGTTAAAAACGGAAGTCATCGTTACAAAGCAAATAAGCTGATGTTTCTTAGCATCACAACATCACGCCTGTATACCCGAAGGTTCAGGCAGAGGCAGGGCCGTCTTAACCATATTGGGCGCCGGGGTGCGAAAATCAGCCAGCGCCCCAATTTTTGTGTTTTATTTTTTGAAGTGAAAACTTCTTTAGCGGCGCTGTGTACTTTTTTTGGAATGGGTAAAAACTTCTAAATTCGCGTCAGGTCACGTGACCCTGATCGAAAATTCGTAAGACGTAAAACGTAAGACGCGCGTTGTTGAGGACAGCGCCATCTATGCACATCGGGAAGAACTACGAGGGCCTCGCGTACTAACTACGTAGTTCATCCAACAACGACGAGATGGCGCTGAACCACGGATATATAACTGACGACGAGCTCCATGCGAGCGGCTTGCTTCTCTTACCACTGCCGCGACCAACACCACGAACTGAAGTCTATCCTGTGTGCTTATTTGTAAATCTGAATAAATTCCTTTCACGAGAAGAATAAACCAGTCACTTTGGTCATCATACCTGATTTGCAAAAAACCCTATAAAATAAGGAACACACCTTAACACGCGTGTTTTGTTTATAAGACGATTCACAAAATACACTCGTAATTGTTCAAGTTTTCACTTCTGTCGGCACTACCGGAGTGCCAGTGTTTTTATTTAATACTTACTCTACAATAAAATTAGGTACATTTTCAAACATCAAATTTAATTTTTCCGGCTTTAAAATTGGCAATCTTTTTTATGATATCGTCTGTTTTGTAATCCACTTTCACGATAGGTATACTATAGCCAAATTTGTCAATCTATCTTGACTTGAGTCATAGTTAATCGTATTTAGTTTTTTATTTATTTAAATTTCAAGAAAGCTTACGCATGGTACGTGTAGGTATTGGCTTGCACCCCCTAAGACCCTGCGCCCGGGTGCCACACACCCCTTGCACCCCCGGGTAAAGACGGCCCTGGGCAGAGGTGTACCTATACACCCACATTTCGCCAGGTATCTTTAACTCCATTGTGATACGGGCGAGCCTATTGTTATCAACTAGGAACCACCCATTAACATTCTAGAAATTCCAGATGGAAAAA
This sequence comes from Luperina testacea, assembly GCA_927399505.1. Classification (NCBI taxonomy): domain Eukaryota; kingdom Metazoa; phylum Arthropoda; class Insecta; order Lepidoptera; family Noctuidae; genus Luperina; species Luperina testacea. The sequence continues at coordinate 14,590,136 of OV656758.1, forward strand.
CCTAATAACACTTTACCGACCTCGGAATATAACCCAGGACTTCATGTACAGACGCCAGCACATCAAGCTACCCGAAACTGTCAAATTCAAATTTTCCCAATCAACTTTGAACCTTATGCTATAACAATAAAGTCGAAAATCTTTTAAACAAATTTGACAGATTGTAGTAGCTTGATGTGCTGCCGTCTGTACATCAGTAGCGCTTGCGACCTCTAGATCAACCAGGCAGCTGAGGTTTCTTATTGTATCTATTACATGTTGACGCTTTTCGTATGATTCAATTTGTGTTTGTTTACTATTTTAATGAATGATACGAGTAATAATGTATGAGTCATAGATATTATGTACTATCGTGCAATAAGGTTACCACGAACTGATGACGGAATGTTTATACATTTTATTATCTAACTAAAAAAAAGTTAATGGGGTCCGCTCAGAGTTTGGATACGCATTATCAAAGGAATTACGCTTTTTTCATACAGATATAGTCGGAACGAATCGTCACACTTTGAACTATTATTTTCAAACATGATAGTGTTCACTACATGAAAACAAACCATTCTTACTATAATTTTTTTCTGTACATGGAAAATAAAGTCAGGTCCAGCTTCTACAGGAATTTGGCCATTGCTCTATACGCTAGTCAACAAGTAGGCAGTAACTGTGTTGAGATTTCATTACCTATTTATAAAGACCAATCATCGAAATGGATACGATGATTTATCTAAAACTAAAACATTGTAGCATCCACCATCTTGCATAGAAGTCAGTTTCGCTTATTTACTAGATCTGTAAATAAGCTAGATAAATAACTCATGAGTTTGTATTTATATAACCCTTTTAGGTATTATTTTTGTAGAGACTACTGATCGATGAATTTCAATCAATATAACCTATATTGATTGAGATTCATCGATTAGTAGTCTTCTTAGGTAAATAACAACACCATCTGTTTTAAACCGTAACATTGACAGCAGCTCGTACATTAAAATTCTGTACACGTTGGTAAATATTCGTCTTTCGTGATTTACAAGTGTGTCCCAGCGACGACAATGTGTCACCTTGTGTCCCTTCACTCTGTTCAAAATTATCACGATTACGTAATGCGACAATTATTGCGATGATGATCACGTCTCTATCCGCGTGGTTCTGGCCAATGGCATGGTGACACGTCACGCTGGGTGATTCCTAGTTTATTTCTATGGTGTCTGTCACTAATTACCAATTCAAACCGATCAGATATTGATGGTTTTTGTTGTTTAAATTCGAGTTACGATTACCTAGCTTATCTGTTTTTTGATGACAGTCACTTAGTGGTGTATTCATCGTCAAGATTATTATCTTGATACTTCCATACCTAAAGCAGATAGACATTCTTTAAGTTCTATAACACGAGTTATTTTTCCTTAACAAGGAAAACGTAAGTTTGCTAATCGCATACAATGTCGCATACAAACAAGGGACCCGTGCATATTTTAACGTCTTATATCAGTGGTTTTTATGGCCAAAATTAGGCAGTCTTCATTGGCACACATCAGTAACCGGTTCTTGGAAGTCAAGTTGCAGCGCATGGAGTCCTGTCCTCCGACTGCGAGACACAAGATACTCTTATAAAGCCTGCGACCACATTATATTCGTACGACGTACATAATGAGTGTAAAACACATTGTGAAGTGCATTAATAGCTGTTAATAATACATGGCATGTCGTCTGTTTATGACGAACATGATTATTGTATCTACATGGTTTTAGATTTAGACTATTGTATTACATACATACATTCGCGCATAATAATAATAATAATAATATACTATTTTTTTATATTTTTAAATGTTTTTTTTTTTTTACTTATTTTTATATTTTAAGAAATATTTAAAAATGTAATTAAGTAAGTAAAGTAAATGAATAAACGAAATAATAATAATAATATACTTTATTTTCAGACCATGTTGTCCATTTTGTTAGTAACAATGTTCTTATAGACTAGTGTTAGTAATACTTAAAACTACCCACAACAAAATATAAAAGAAATAAACACAAGGGACAAAATAAATAGACTCAAACAATCATTACTGCGCCATTCCATAACAAATGGCGCAGCAATGATTGATGTAGCCACAGTCCAGCCGACTAGCTATCATGCTAAGGACGCTGTTGGCGCTGCCACGTACTCTACGCACCAGGGATGCGCATCTTTTACGCATCGTAGCGTAAAAGCAGTCAACGCGGTGTTCAGCAAACATCCCTGATGCACTACAGAATCGCCGCAGCCCCAACAGCACCCTGAATGCATTATTGAATTGGACTCGGAGGGCACTGTAAGATTTTTGAGTATAGTCGGCCCACAGGCTAGACATAATGCATACGTTGCTGATCATTTATAAAATCTGAGCCAAGTAAAAATGATTTCATACTACCGCGATACCAGTGTATTACGTTTGCGCATGGAGAAATTTTTGAAATGATTGAAAGCGTTATTTTTGTGGTTTGAGCAAAAGCAAATGTATATCTGCCTATTTTAAACTGAAATGCTAAACCTTATCCTAGTAAAGTTGCTCCTATTAGATTTATTATAATAGTCTGTTCAGCAGATAATGACACGGACATGCCATGGTAAACAAGCGGTGAACAATGGAATAAAATGGTAGTCAAGCTAGAAAGTTGTTAGATCAGTGCTTACATTGTTATGATTTCATTGCTACATTCTCTTTATCTATTATGAATATTTACTTACTACGTATGTAACTAGTAGTAGTCGATTGTAACACCACTCGAGCAGACATATCTAGCATTTCACAGGAAATGCGTGCGCATTTTCTAATTGTACCTTCATATGAAACAGTTCCGTGTCTGATTGAGTAGTTACCGACTGATAGGAAAGACGCAGCTACTGAAAATATATACCGACATGAGTTTCGAAAAAAATATGTTTCTTAGAAGGAGGAGTCTTAAAAGAGCTCCTTGTAAGTACGTACTTCTCTCATGCCTTATTTCCCTATAGGGTTAGGCACATACAACCACATTTCACAGAAGCAGCCCTTAGTCTGGATTTGCGCCCGGTTCTGAGACAAACCAAAATTCCAAAATGTCTGAAGTCCCGCCTCTATAACTAGTGCGTTCTGTCCACCATGACGTACGGTGCTGAAACGTGGATGCCCACGCAGGAGGCTGTGTACAGGCTGAGGGTTCCTCAGAAAGCCATGGAGCATAAGCCTATTAAACCGATTACCAAAGGTCCAGATACGAAGACGTACGAAGGTCTTCGATCGAAGATCGCGAGCAAAACCTGGATGAGGCTGGCACAGGATCGTGGGAATTGGCACCAGAAAAGAGATATAATGACCAGCAGTAGGTGAAGGGGTGAAGTCAGGGTGTGGATAATAACGATGCTGATGGCAATAGGCTTGCCCCTGTAAGGCTGCCTTTCCACCAGAGATGAGCGAGGATGCGTAGCGCGGGATGTGAGTGAAACCAGCCAATAACATCGCTTCATTTTTATAGCTTGAACTAAGTTAGCGTTGGTGTTGGTTAGTTTTACACACATTCCTCGCTACGCATCCTCGCTCATCTCTGGTGGAAACACAGCCTTACATGAGACTGACGAAATGCGGATGAATGTACCTACCCACTTCTTAGTATTTGGTTCCAAATACGTCCACGTGGCGCTGCTAGACTTCCAAAACAAACTGTGCAGATGACGAGTGTGTACATTATTATGGTAACAGTTCATAAAAAGTCGTGCTCTAAGTCATACACCAACTAGAACCGAAATTGTAATGAGCATGATTGTAGATAATGGAATTATCTATGATATCATCACATAGGACTTCCTATTATTTGTGTTACGTATCAACGGCATGTTTTAGACATGGTAAATAATCTAAAATTGTGATTTAGTCATCGCTTTATTATTATTTATCTAGCAGAACTCGTGTAACCAGTGATACATCCTACACTTCAATACGTCAATTCCCGTGTGTTCTAAAAAAGTTTTGTTAGTAATCTTTCTAATAAGAAGACTCGGAACAGTATGATGATTCATTTTGAACTAAAACATTCTAATTTTCTTCATAATATTAACACTATATTTATTTAAATTGTTAGTAAACGTTACTAAGTAATAAAAGCCGCACGGATCGATCAATGCCGCGGTTGGTTGGTGGATGGGTGACTATTTTTACATACCGAGACCCTTCCGTGCCTCGGAAAGTTCGTTAAGCCGTTGGTCCCGGCTGTCATTCGTGGTTCTTTCACAGCCGTTAAGGGTCACCAGAAGCCCGAAACCTGCAGTTTGTCAACCAGTCTTACAAACGGGTAACGTACGTTACCCCTTGGTAAGAGTATTACCCAGTAACTAGGTTGTGGAGGTCAGATAGACGACTGCCTATCTTATCCTCTTATCCTTGGAGCGACTGCTCCATGTAAAATACTGGTATTCAGCTGCATCCGGTTAGACTGAAAACCCAACATAGTTGATAAAAGGCTAAGTAAAAATGACGTTAGTTTGTCACTTTTCGCTGCTCAATTTTACCGTCCCTGCATTTGTGTTTCAGGAATCTAAAGAACGTAAGAGCCCTTTCCCAATCTGAGGATCGATAAAGGCAACCGCTAAGGGATTTTGCTAAGAAGATGGCAGCAGCAGGTAATCTCCTGTCCGTCTTGTCAATAATAATTTGATATGGCTGTTAATTGTAATATTTGTAATGTCAACAGTGAACGTTGATGGATGTGCTTACAGAATAGGTACCTATTGATGCCATTTTAAGTTGATTTCCTTTCTAATTGAGACACTATCCCCGCTTCGCAGCGTGATTGTCCCATTTGAGTGATTAGGCAACATCAAAATATCCGAAGATAATCGCCACGATTTAAAATATAATCTCGTTACAGAGTTTTTTTTAAGATCACGTTCTGGGTGCGGCCATCTTTTAAACTGCATGCCAGTCTTAGCAGTGTATCACGTATGAATACTGATGTATTTACCGAAATTATGACGTCACGCATCATTGACCCGCCGTGCCTGCGTCTGTCGAGATAGACGGCCAGTAATGCTATAATAGATAGATTTGAGATGAGCACGTAGATTAAGGTTAGATAAAAGGTAGGTGTATCAAAATAATAGGTAGGTAGACCTAATCGACTTTAATCGACCTTTACTGACTAAAACCCACCCGTGTAACTTCCTTAGCCCTTTATGTTCCGGGCCAGCGGTAACCCTTTCGGACAATCCCGTTGACCCGGATATATTCTGGCTCTAGTGTAAAATATACTGCCTTTATTTCTATTTATTATGGAAATTGGTTAAACGTTCTAAATTGATAGACCATGATGTCAGGCTATATAATACCTAATTATAAACGTAACGTTTTTTTGCATTTGCTTTCATGGTTTCGATGTTTTCTAAACTTTCACTGCCATCGTATTAGATTTCGTACCTACCTATGGGTTATATTCTTTTATTTTATTCTGTCCAATTAAATGGATATCTATTTTTGTGCTAATAAATAGGTAGGTACCTGCAGACACGATGAATTAGAGTAAAAGTCTAGATTAGAATATTTCATTAAAATCTGCGGATAAGCATAATTTGATTTTATGGTTGATCTCAGTTTTCAACTGATTAACAATGGTTTTCTGGAGTGAGTCTAATGTGTAGAAAATAATTTGTTGAGGAAAAACTACTTAGAAGAGTAAGAAATCGTTATTCGAATTCATGAGAACATTGCAAGAAGTCAATTGAATGTTTTGTCATTTAGGAAATGATTATCTTCCAGGTTTGGTTCCTAAAGGAGACAGGAAAAGTTGGAAGAGAATTCCAAAGTGCACACAATTTTGTCTGAATAACAGTTTTAGGATTTCTCTTGACGAAATACATTTCAAAAGAATAGCTATTCACGTGCTTCCAAGATATTGCTTGGCACGCTCTCAATTTTAAATTTATTATCGTTGTTTAAAAAACTAAAGCCATCTTTTCTTGTATTTAGATATTGCGTGTGCTCCATTACATAATTTGTTTTATGCCGGGTGTAGTTAACTGCTCACTTGAATAGTGTAGGTCATGACTAGGATAACCATACTAACCGGAAGGGTACCTACTTATATGAACGGGACAGTGAAATATGTTCCGATTCCTATGTCCTATAGTTATGGATTCATCGTTATTCGATTATTAAAACTTCATCGTTTTACCGTAACCTTATTTTTATTTTTTTAATTTATTTTATCAGGTTGATAGAACCAGCGGGGTAATTGCGTAACATACGATCAGTCGCAATAGCTTTGATTTTGACAGTTCTACAACATTCATTGCGTTATTTACGTTGTTGAGCAGACAATGAAGCAATGGATTAGCAAATACCCTTCAAAATGATTCAGATTGCGATTGATAGTGTGTTAGGTACGCAATTAGTATTTTTTTAAATCTCACGGGTATAAACAAAGGTGATATTTTTTAACTTCATCGTTTTATCGTAACCTTATTTTTATTTTTAAAATTTATTTTATCGGGTTGATAGAACCAGCGGGGTAATTGCGTAACATAGTTACGATCAGTCGCAATAGCTTTGATTTTGACAGTTCTACAACATTCATTGCGTTATTTACATTGTTGAGCAGACAAACTATGAAGCAATGGATTAGCAAATACCCTTCAAAATAATTCAGTATGCGATTGATAGTGTGTTAGGTACGCAATTAGTATTTTTTTAAATCTCACGGATATAAACAACGGTGATATTTTAAGTTTTAGTAGATAGATTAGGTACGTTGTACTGCATTGAAGTTATTGTCTAAATCGAACTGTAGGAATTTCCAGTCTAAACGTCATGTGTCTAATATATAACTAGCTGCTTTTTGTAGTGCAATCTATATACAGGATCCCATTAAAATAGATGGACAAATTTTAACACAGCGCTCAGTACGTTTACCTAAAGATATCCAAACAAAAAAAAAAACATTGATTAAAGTGATTTTATTTTGACCTAAAATTGCCGTACATTAGTGTATTTTCGTTATAGCCCAGTCTTTTTAGATTTTATCTGCGGAAAAATTCCTAGTGAGCTGAATTTTTGTATACACCTTTATTACGGCGTTGTAATGAAGATGTGAAAAATCGACATTAATATCGTGCCGGCTAAAAGAGTTATAAAGGTCAAAAGGTCACGAAAATCAGTTTTTTGCAAATATCTCGCGACCTATTGGTCGGAGGTCAATACAGTCATTATAAAAATTGTTTGTCGTGAAATTATCTACAAAAAATGCCTCTTGCAATTTTCTGTAAAATTAACTGTTTTAGAAGTAGAGCGCTGAGAAAGCGACTAGAATGCACTTACATAAGTATTGTATACCGTATAACAAGGCGTAAACTCTATTGTTTTTTATTTATGTTTTTAAGTGTCTTAAAAACTTCTATCAGATATTTGGGCGTTTTGTGAAAAGTATACCTACTTATATTATAGAGGTTTGGAACTTAGTAAAATCTACTATATATTATACAAACGACCTCCGATGGCAGATGTTCTGTATTTTATTGTTCCGAGACCCGTCCCTTTATACCTGCTACTGTCTGTCGGACTGTGTTTAGCTCAGTTGAAAAATATTTCTTGAGTATTAAAGACGTTGTTAAAGACAAAAGACGTAGAAAAAAAATGTGTTATGTGTTCAGTATGTCATCGGGTGCTGGTGGTAATAATGTTGTTATTGGCTGTAATACGCAAAATACGCGCATTGACGTGGATTTGCGGACACCAGCCCGTATTACCTACCTATTGGCTGTAATATATTTTTTTGTAACTCCCAACCCCACTGTTCTGGATCAATTTCTCTTCCTAACCAGGTTTGTATTTGATAATACACTCGATAAATATGCTGTTGAGCTGCTGAAGAAGTAGGTGGTAATAATGGAAATTTCACAGCTGTGCTTAGTCTTGTTACTCGTAGTTTAGCAAAGCTAAAGTATCTGTAATTATCTATCGAATGTTCTGATTTTGGAGCACCATACATTGCTAGTAGAAAATGTATTCCAGCATTAACAATGTCATCTCGAGAGCAATTTTCTTGTTGGAATATTTCTGCAGAATTGTTTAGACCACGCCTAACTTCTACTACATCACCATCCGATAATATATTCATTGCAAATAAAACATGTATCACTCATTATGAAAACTGTTCAAGAGCATGGAAATATTAAAATAACGTCTTTAATACTCAAGAAATATTTTTCAACTGAGCTAAACACAGTCCGACAGACAGTAGCAGATATAAAGGGACGGGTCTCGGAACAATAAAATACAGAACATTTGCCATCGAAGGTCGTTTGTATAATATATAGTAGATTTTACTAAGTTCCAAACCTCTATAATATAAGTATACTTTTCACAAAACGCCCAAATATCAGATAGAAGTTTTTAAGACACTTAAAAACATAAATAAAAAACAATAGAGTTTACGCCTTGTTATACGGTATACAATACTGTATGTAAGTGCATTCTAGTCGCTTTCTCAGCGCTCTACTTCTAAAACGGTTAATTTTACAGAAAATTGCAAGAGGCATTTTTTGTAGATAATTTCACGACAAACAATTTTTATAATGACTGTATTGACCTCCGACCAATAGGTCGCGAGATATTTGCAAAAAACTGATTTTCGTGACCTTTTGACCTTTATAACTCTTTTAGCCGGCACGATATTAATGTCGATTTTTCACATCTTCATTACAACGTCGTAATAAAGGTGTGTACAAAAATTCAGCTCACTAGGAATTTTTCCGCAGATTGGGGTTTAAAATGCCTAAAATGACTGGACTATTAGCTGATTATTTTTCTTGTAAGTATCTATGCGTTTTTCTTATATATTTTTTTTACCATCGTCCTTATTTTGGTGGTCTGAATGATTTCTAAAAGTTTGTCCATCTATTTTAATGGGACCTTATAGGTATATAAAATTCAAAGTCCTGACTGAATGATATATCAATGCACAGCCTAAGCCGCTGGTTCTAGAGACATGAAATTTGGAGGGTATGTTCTTTGTGAAGAGTAAGTATCCACTAAGAAAGGATTTTTCAAAATTCCACCCCTAAGAAGGTGAATTAAGGGAGGGTGAAATTTCACGCGGACGAAGTCGCGGGCAGAAGCTAGTGTAAGTATATTTGGAAAGATTGGTTGCATTTAAACTGTTAAATAATAGTTTTGCTTTTTTTTTAATTTTTTTTTTGTTTTGTAATAGTTTTTTTTTGTCTTTTTAACAATTTTTTATGCGTCATGTTTGCCGCAAACAAACGTATTTTCTTTCTTTCTGGGATAATACCAATCGTTAATACCTCTATTGAGACTATTGTTACTCAAAAGACCATCTCAGACATCGACCTACATGGTCTTCATATAACCTGACCAAGATTATGTCTGGACTTTAAAAGAGACTATGACCTCTGAGTTTGTTTCGGCCTTTCTTCTCAGAGTAGTCAGATAGGAAACGCCGACCTCATCCAGTTTAAAAAATATGATTGACGTGTAACCGTGTGTATGTGCAAACCTACTTACAAAAATAAAATCATTTATCATTTTTGTTCTGTATATTTCCTGATTGTATTATTATTAAGAGCCCGTATGTCCCACTCCAGGGCAAAAGCCTCTCTACTCTATTTACACTTCTCTCGAAGTTAAAGCGACTAGGAACCCGTCTTCATTGAAGGATTCTAGCTAATCTCCCGTAACCTAAAGTCGTCTTTGAAACGACTCTCAATCAGTAAATGACCTTAGAATTTTTCCTACGAAAGAGTCTTTTTCTGTTTAGAAAATACCAATTGCCAGTGCCAATATGAGCAATAGAGGTTACTTAGTACTTGTTTTCCTATGTCCTTCCTTTTCATATGATACTTATTTTGTATCTTGTAATTGTGTTACCTATCTACTACTACACTTATAGTGTATTAATAGTAAACTAGTTGCGAGCTCGAACTCACTGGTGGTTATGGCCAAAAAGTACGCTGTCTCACCTAGTTTCGTATCCGACAGAGCTAGTATCAGTTATGAGCAGTAAGACGCTAGTCTACACGCATAACGTCTAGTTCTCACGCACATAAATACCGTTCCGAAATGAAAGGCGCGTAAAAAAATTCGAAAAGTGCTTTGGAAAATCGAGTTTTATAAAAAAACAACTGCATAAATCAATTACAAATAAAGTTTAATGAACTCTTCGATAACTGAGATTTGTCGGTACGGACTTAGTTTTGAAGATTTTACAGTTCTTTTATTACTTATTTACATCCAAATTTACGTTAAAAATAGCAAGAAAAACAAATCTTTGTTGGCTCATAAATTTTTAATGGCTTTTTATTTTACTATTCTGTTTCCGTACAGACAAAATTAATAACAAGTCAAAACGATATCATGTTTAACTTTGGATGCATAATGTCAAACAGTGGAGGAATGCTCTCCCGAAATTTGTATGGGAAAAATATCGACTAGTGGCACCTTAATGGTCGTGTTGAATAAAATGAGGTAGTTCAATCCAAGTTATCGTCCAAGGCTGTCTTTATTGTGTTAAATGATAAAGCAAATACCCTTGAGTGCCGCGAAGTGGTGTTTTTGTGTCGGACTAGTACCATCACACTATTTGATTAAAGCTCTTTTAGTTTCAACTCTATTATAATTGCGATAAAACACAGATTCAAATACGCTTAATTTTATTAACTTATCAATTACTTACTTTTATTTAAGTGTATGTAAAAATAAATTTCGATCGTGCCCACTTCTATGTTGTTAATCGATACTTGCCTGTGTATATAAACAAGTTCTCCGTTTTAAAACTGAATCGGAAAATCGATAACTCGGCTTTAGACGTTTAGACAATTCATGTTGCCGACACAGGATATAAAACAAACATTTTACGACAGGTCAGTCGCGTTGGAATGGCGTATGCACTCCATGCACTTAAAGTAATGAAACCTACTTAAACGCACCTAGAAACCATCAAGTGACTGATAAAAACATACGTTATTTTAAACTACCGTATCTTTTTTTTGGAAAACTGAGTCTCTGTAGTTGGTTGGTATTTATATGAGTATTATGTAGGCTTACTTGTAATTCGATGTTTATCCGTCAGGAGCTAATAGGCGGCCCAAAATGCAACAAATTAAACCCCCCATGTGTATGGTCGAAACTCAATAGTTTCCAAGATATTTGAATTTTAAGGGTGTTTCGATTCAGCGGGATTGTCCGAAAGGGTTACCGCTGGCCCGGAACATAAAGGGCTAAGGAAGGAACACGGGTGGGTTTTAGTCAGTAATAGTTCAGACTCTTACTGACTAAAACCCACTCGTGTTTGTGGTGGAGCGGAAGGCAATGTCAGTTGCCTTCCGCTCCACCCAGAGCGGGAATCATCAAATGACCCCTGTCATTTGATGATTTCCCATCAAAAAAAGGGATTTTCGATATAATTCCAAATAAAAAAAAAAAACTACATATTGAATGAGTACCATTAAAAATGATATTGTAGCTGGCACTTCAATTAAGCTATGAACATAATTAAAAGAACTTAATTCAACAAAATAATTAAAATGATGAGCGATTTAAAAATCATTTTTTACCAATATATTCATTTTACGCTTCAAAAATATTTCAAATATCTCGAAAACTATTGAATTTCGGCCATACATATGAGGGGTCCAATTTCTTGAATTTCGGCCCCCCTATTAGCTCCTGACAGATATACGTCGAATTACAAGTAACCCTGTGTACCTACATAATACTCATATAAATACAATCCAACTGACGGATATACGTCGAATTACAAGTAACCCTGTATATTATCACTAGTTAGTAAGTAAAGTAGGCATGCTAAATATCGATGATCGACTGCTAACAATCTTTTTAAGGAGATGATTTCATGTACAAGTTAAATATTGAATAGCTCAAAGTAAAATAAAATAGAAGAGACTCTAGTTTGAAAGATTTGTAATCATTGAGTGTTCAAAATAATACATTTTAGCTAATGCATAACTAGATTTTCGTAGTCTTATGGCTCATACAATTCATTACTACAGAATATTTCCTATTGTATTCTGTGATAAGGAAACTGTGTTTTATACGTGGCGACGTAAAACTGGGACGAACACACACAGAGGTGTATCCTAGTAAGCGGAACGAACTATTGCAAGCACGAATGAAATCTTGCATTAACTCGGAACAGTCAAAGTTATTTCGGGAAATCGTCTGGACTCTTTCCAAAAAGTGGAGGGAGTAGAATCAAAATCACTCGGTCACTTTCCTCGTTGAGTCAATGACATGGGTGAGTAAGTATCAGATCCAGAAACCCTGAATCTGTAAGACTAACGGGAGCGCTTCACAGAACTACCTACATTTATTTATTTCATGACGTACGAGTATATACTGCGTATGCATGTTTAATTTGACGCGCGGGATGAGGCGTGGGATTCGGGAAAAATCATATAGGCGGAATTGGTGAATCAATTGAGATAAATAACACAGACAGAGTGGATAGAAAGCGGGCAGAGAATGTTTTGTGAATGTAAATAGAACATATGAGTCAGATTTTTGTTAGGAATATGCATCACATCACATACGTTAGGTCGTATGTCCTAAATGGCGTATTGAAAATTTTTTGGAGGCATCATGGAATCTTTACAATAAGTGGAATCTGATACCTAGGACATGGTATTCGAGACATGAAGACGAAATGCAACATAACAAAGTCACACGCAAATGCAATACTAATATCTAAGCTGTGCACACGAGTAATCCACATGATAATGATAATAATTTTGCAAGGGTTGCTACAAAAATATAAATAATAAAATAAAATCAAAACAGTACACAGACGACATGTATCTTTTTGTTCTTTTGAAGACAGAAGCAATGAAATAAATCTAATTATAATTCTTGACAGAGTATTTTTGTCAATCCGACTCAAATTAGTCCTTGCTTCGAACAAAGATGAAGGATTTACGAATCATTTCGTAAAGTTTGATAAATGGTTTTTTATAATTAAAATCGGAGAACACTGGCATCGTGTGATCGTTAACATTAATATTTATTTCTACTGCGATTATCTTAGTATGATAGGCCTTGATGTATAGCTATAATATATGCACATTAGATCATCACATAACCTGTTCGGTAACCTTTAAGTACAGAACACGAGCGTAAATGAAGTAAAAAGACGTTTTTAAAAATGGATAATTTGAGAAAATCTTCGATTTGCACTATTATGTTAGTTTGTTGTATGTATTACATTCAGGTATAACGGATATAATGGATGTTCTGAGAATCCATTTAATGTCAAGCATTTATCAAATAACATTGAATATCTACCTACTACTTATATTTCGCTATTTAATGCTATGCACAGCAATGTTTTTTTTTTTATTTAATATTAGGTAAAAACTAGTTATTTTTCGACTCTTGAAAGGCTTTAGATAAGATGTCTGCCTAAATTTAGCATTAAAAGAAATATTGCGTAGTTTTCCATCTCAAGTACCACATTTGTTGATTGGTAAATACATATGTTCAAGAAAACAACACGCTCTTGAGGAATCATTGAGATTTTCTTTTCATATTTACAAATATATTTTTTATAGACGTTTTTAGAAATCTTTACTTGAATCAATTATTAAAGCCATAAATTATACATAGCGACGTAAAACTGTTACATTTGCATCTTTGCATAAGTAATACACATTTTGGTACCGCTTACAATGAAATTTTGAATGTTGAAATACGACTCGCACAACCTGACCTAAAACACGCTCTGGGTCGCTTCAAAAACAAACCAATAGGAGGACGTTGTGAATTCCATATTAAAGCAATTAATTTATTTTTATACTTTATTTTTATACGAATATAAATGTTGGGTTGCATTCACCAAATTATACAAACAACTATAAATCTGATATATCAACGTAATACCGTGAGCTATTAAATTCTACCGACGTCTTCAGATAAAAACATCCTACATCTGTTTTATTGCCACCAGTCAATACTCTTAAGATAATGCACGTAAACAGATACCGTTCGAGAGTTATCATGAGTACAACATTAGCTGATGTAAAGCAGAGCGACCTACGAGCCGGGCAGATTCGTTCCGCTACGATAAAGGGATTAGTTCGTCACGCCGCACGGCATTTGTAATATTCCTGTTGCTATACCTACGCGCTTTAGATATGAGGAAAACGTTTAACGCTTAGAACGGGTCGTTAGGTACCTGACCGAAGAATCGTTCCCTCGCAGCCGCCATACTCTCCGAGCGCGGTGAATTGGATCCCGAACTAGTGTCGTTAGCTTGTTGCGTCTCGTAATCCTCCTGGCGGGGAGTCAGCCCATCGGGGACGTCTCCAGCGGGTGCTGCTGCCTGCACCAGCGTCTCAGCTGGTGCTGCTTTCTCGGAGCCATCTTCCGCCATCGTCGTCACGTTCTGCACAGCTCCGTTGCCTTTGCCACCACTCACACCGTTACTCTTCCTGCTGATACTCTTAAGTCCTTTCGATTTCTTCTTGTTCTTCGGCTTCTTAGGCGGTTTGCCCACAGGGAAGCGTCCGCTGGCGCAGCACTGCACATTACCCATGACGGTGCGCGCGCATGTCGCGGTTTACTCGGTCGGCGGGAGTCGGCTCGGTCGGTCGGTCGTTCGAAGCGCGTCGGCGTCGGCGCCGACTCGCAGAATGAGTGCGGCGTGAGAGTCCCCGGCGTCGCGGCGCCGCCCACCCGCCCCGGAATTTTCGACGTACTTCAGAATCGCACTGACCACTGATTACGCGGATGCCGTCCGCGAAGGATCGCACCCGAAAGCCGAACCGCGAGCCGGCCGCGCTGGCGTCATCGTGCGCCCCTGCCTCCCGCGCGCCGCAAGGTCAAGGCGCGCTCATTGTTCCCGCTGGTGTTACTGGCTAGACGCGCGCCGCTCCGCTCAGATGCCCGACAACTATGCCTGGCGCACCACCACCACCACCACCACTACACGCGACCCTCTCACAACTGCTATCGATCACGCGATGTTTATGTTTGGCTACCACGGGAACGGCACTGTACCTCGTCGATAGTGTCACGCCATTTGCACACCCCTGGCTTGCATATCGTTAACACCGAACGGTGAAAATAGTGTTGATTTTTACACTTGGTACGTGTGGTGTCAGCACGAATGTTTAGTTACTAGTGTTGTTGCGGCGTGCAATGTTTTGTTATCGTGCACGCGCGGCGCGGAGCGGAGGCTGATAGCGCGAGAGGCGCACGTGTCGTGTCCGTCGCCTAGTAGCCGTAGTAAATAAAGCGCTGCTCGTAAACCACATGCGTCGAGGAAAACTGACGATTCCCGCGACAATGATACCTACCATGTTTACGCAAATAAATTGTAGTAATTTAATATTATTTGTTTAGCTAACAGGATGTCCTGCAGCTATGCGGTTTATATTTACCCCCTTATTAATAAACGTATAGCGTCTGTATATAGATACACAACGCTTTGTCTTCTTCTTTCGAAAGTCAAATTACTGACGACAGAAAGTGAGAAATCGGTGTGATTTAAAAAAACAAACTATATATAAAAACCATATATATAACCATATAACCATATAACTATATATATATTACCTATATCAAACTATTCATTTGATATGGGTAATACGTTTATTAGTAAGGGGGTTAGAGAATAGAGATTAGTTACCTATTTAAAATTAGAATAAGTACCTACTAGTCTAATGAATTATTTTCTTTACAATGCGATCAATGCGAAAAATGAGAAAATAATTCACTGCAGTAAGTTTTGGAGTTGTTAACGAAAAATATCATAATGATTGGAAATCATGAAAATTATGTAGGGTACAACTTATTCTCCTACTTAACGGACCTGTGATGATGACCCACCAGGTGATGTATTTACGTAACCTGGTGGGTTAGCTATGTCTCGTGTAGAATATCGCTAAGTATCTTCTACAAACCAGAATTAAAAGTCTTAAGGCTCTTACAAACAGGCGCGACACGAGATATAATCGCGCAAGACACAAAGGCACCGCTCGTTGCGCGACTAGCAGTGCCTTTGTGTCGCGCGCGATTTTATCGCGTGTCGCGCCTGTTTGAAAGAGCCTTTATGCTTTTCTTACAACTTTATCATTTCAGTCGCCTGAATTAGCAACGAACAAAGACAGTCAAATAGAAATATAAACGCTTCGGCATCTGTAAGTCTGTAACATATTTATGTAAGTAAACAGAACGGTTTGGGATGCTGTGTTGACGCGATGTCGCAATTTCACTGAGAAGATGCAGCTTTTAGCGAGTGTTTTAACATGAATCGTGTTACACCGTCGCCGTCGCCGCTGCGAAAAATAATATTGTTTCGCTTGGCTGACGGTGGTGTTAGTTTTTACTTGTTTTTCTTTTACCTAGTCGACATCATTCATTACTTACTGTAACGTTAAAGTAGACTGAATTACTTGCATTTTTATAATCGATCACGATACCTAATCATTTTTTCTGTCGAGTATCGAGACGTTGATTGGGCGTTTTTTTTAAATCACTGGCGGCAAAGAAGTCTTTAAAATTAAACTTAAGTAACGTTTAAACGTCAAACATGTATGGTTAAATAGTCGCTAATCACTAATTAACTTTAAAACACGAATCAACGATAATTAATAAAGGGGTTTATGTCATCTTTTTTTTGTCCAAATGTAGGTACCGACTAGCACAAAGCAATGTTACAGTTTGGTGTGATAATGCACCGAGTTCCAGTTTCTCAGCTGCTCTCGCCATAATAAAACATGGTGCGGCGCCGCACGCGCACACCGCAACACATGCTATTTACGATTCAGATATGGGACGCGATTTGACCGAGAGTGATAATGTTTATTTATTGTGAATATTAAAAATATGCCAGACACCTTGGAAGTGGTTTTATGAGTTTGAGATGAAAGAATGGCAAATATTTTTGACCTGGACGTCTAAAACATTTGCCTTTTTTTAAATATTTTATACGTCGTGTTTTATTTTGTGTCTACGTATAAATCAGGACCAAGAAGAAGAGTCTTCTTGGTCCCGAATTAAGGCTCCTACAAACAGGCGCGACACGCGGTATAATCGCGCGCTACATAAAAGCACCGCTCGTTGCGCGACTTGCGGTGCCTTTGCGTCGGGCGCGATTTTATCGCGTGTCGCGCCTGTTTGAAGGAGCCTTTATATTTTAACGATTGACAACTGTTATTTTATTTCTGTAAATTGGTTGTAAAAAAAAATACTTTTACACGTCAAAATAAATAATAATATTTTAAAACTAGTTGTGGTTGGAATGCCCAAAGTGCCCATACTTATGCGATACTTGATATTTTGAAAAAGGCAAATTTGAAGAACGTGGGTTAATAAAAATAATCAGCATTTAATTTTCCCACTGCTGGGACACAAGACTCCTCTCTTCGAGTGGTAGTAGGCTATCTACCACGCGGCCCAGTGCGGGTTGGATTAATAATGCAGGAAATTAAATACATATGTTTAAAATAACTCTACATTATGTAATTACAATGGTACAGAATGATACAGACGCCAGCACATCAAGCTATTACAATCTGTCAAATTTCTTTGATAGATTTTCAACTTAATAGCTAAAGCAAAAGGTTCAAAGTTGATTGGGAAAATTTTACACTTTCGGGTAGCTTGATGTGCCGACGTCTAGCGTCTGTACAAAGAAATAAAACTAAGACTGCTGTTACCTATGTACATAATAGTGTTCAATAATTTTCTGTGTGGTGTCTGAACCTTGTCGGTATTGGTCGTTATTCTCTTAACCATAGTAATGGAGTGGAACGTCATGGTTTGCTTAAAAGCGTAGAATAAATAAAGAACACTCCCACCCGTTTGCCAGAATTTCATAGAACCATACACTTATACCTATAAGCAATAACAAGAAATTCGTAGAAAATGTAAGTTGTTAGTTTACTGTTAGTAGCTGAGGTAAATCCGACTGAGCTTCGAAAATATTTATATTTTAGGTAACAGAATCATTCTATTTTGTGACTATCTAAACTTATCTATTTTAGTTTTAGATTAATGGGCTAAATTAATGAGCTTCGTCATACCAAAATGTTTAAAAAAAATCATTACAAAATTCAGAGTGAATACAAAAATATCTGTTTGATTCCTAGTAATGGGAAAATATAAAGGGTCCCCGAAACGATCAATTACAATTGTCAATGTTTACATGATTGAAACACATTGATGCGCAAAATGATCGTCTACAAAATGAAATCTAAGCGATTGTCAAGACTTTTTTTTTAAGACTGACAGCAAATGACAAAAATTTTGATTGATGGCAATTGACGCACCGTGTTTTGATGTTCAATGACAGCAAACGACAATCATTATTTTAAAATTGACCTCGGCAGCATACGTAAAGTCAGTGTCATTTCAGTTTATGCCATTCTTCATACCAAACGTACATATGTTTTTCTGAGTTAAAACTGCAAGCAATTCCTTATCTTATTTGCTTTTGAAATCATATTGTTTATGAGTGACGCGACTTTTCTCAGTACAGTTCAAAAGGCCAATTCTCGTAACTTAAAAGTTCAAAAAAAAACTTGTTAGAAAAGTAGGGAAATTAGAGATATTTTTGATAGAAAGAAAGAAAGAAAGAAAATTGCGTTTATTTGGCAAAACAAAAAACCCTTAAAAATAAACAAAACAAATTCATAATAATAATGCCAAAAGGGCCTCAGCTCAGCATAATGCCAGATGGCAACACAAAGTGCACCACCTGACGCTGATTTTCAGCTGCTGCCCACTGATAGATTCAGACTGAGATCAGACTTGACCCCGCCTCCCCCGCTCTTTCCGCCGCCCCTATGACGTCCGGTCCCGTCCCGCACTCAGACCTCATACCGCTAAAGATACCTAAAATCGTGTTCTGCGCATGTCAGAACCACGTGGTGTGTCAAGTCTCTTCTTACGTGGCACGGATTGTACGGGCCTATTAAAAAAAAATTTAAAAGAATATATCGTAATTACTATTCTAAACTCACCGTTTCTGCATCGCTTTCTTCAGTAGCCATGGCCACTCCTTTGTCCAAGTGGCTTTCAGCATTATCCAGCTCCCTATCCAGTTCAGCAGACTCCAGTTCCAGTTGAGGAGATGACTGCAGTTCTTCAACTCCTGGCGACGGAGGATCACGATCGGTGTGTAGAATGTGGCGAGCAGGCATCTTCACCACCAGAGGTCTGAAGTTTAAACGGGTAGAACCTGCAAAAAACGGAAAGATAATTTTGACTTAATCATAGTTATCACTACATAGTATAAAACAAAGTCGCTTTATCTGTCCCTATGTCCCTTTGTCCCTTTGTCCCTTTGTATGCTTAAATCTTTGAAACTACGCAACGGATTTTGATGCGGTTTTTTTTAATAGATAGTGATTCAAGAGGAAGGTTTATATGTATAATAATAATAATGTTTCCGTGCGAAGCCGGGGCGGGTCGCTAGTTTATTTATAAATCATGCTTCCATTATGTTACATGTTACTACACTACCTACCTATTAACCTACCTTTTGGGTCAGATTCGATTGAATATGTGGTTTCTACAGGCTTTTAGATTTTCTTTCTATAAAATGACGAATGGTCCACCCGCCATAATTCTGTTCGTCATTTAAACGAAGAATAATCAATAAACTTCGTAGCAACTCTACCGGTAAGGTAAAATGTCAAATTAAAATTAAAAAAAAAAAATAATAATAAAAAAATAAATAAAATAATTAATAATAATAAATAATTAATTTTTAATTAATTTTTTTTAATTATTTTAAATTATTTATTATTATTTTTTTAATTATTTTTTTTTATTTATTTTTTTATTTTTATTATTTATTGTTATTATTTTGTGTTATTTTTGTGTGGTGTCAAATTAAATTAGCTAGTGAAACTGCAGATATGAGGGGTATCGACTCATCACCAGTGGTCGGAGTAGGTAGAGCTGTTTGGGGTGAATGACCGCAAACATTGATGTAAACATGAATATGCCTCTGAAATCCCGAGATTTTGAAATTGTTTATTGATTTAAGTGAGTTAATATGGGTAAGTGGGCAGTTATGAGCAGGTAGTAGGTGAGCACCCAAACAGTATATACTTACTTATATACACACACAGGGATCCTGGAATGTTGGAGGTAGCTTCGTGAAATATGAATTAATTAAGTAATACTGTTAGAAACAATACTAAATATACTTTACTGCACAAGGAAATATTATTATATATTCCGAGAATTCCCGGGATTCCGAGAAATATTTGGCATATCATGTTATGTCCGCATGTCGCAAGTAGCAAAAACAGCTCTACCTACTCCGATCACTGCTCATCACGTCTGCAGAGTTTCGCTAGCTTTTGAGTTACTAGCGACATGCAGTCGATTTTATGTAGATGATAAAGTAGTTTATGCTAATAGTTTTAGCTAATTTTATGTAGGAACTATTTATTAGTAGGTACTTGCGCATGCGCGTAAATTTTAGAAACATTTACATTCAACATGTGACATTTATTATGTAGCTATTAAATGTTATGTGTTGTTATTAAGTTTGAGCTATGTTAATGTTGGTAGCAACATTAACATAACTTAATCTTTGCGATCGTAAACTACACTAAATAGCAGTTTACCGACTTCGGAGAACTCAATAAAATAATATTACTTTTAACTTAGGAGGTCGTTACGGCTACGCTGATTTATTTATTTATTTAATACTTCAAGTACATAAATGTACACAGGCGGAATTAATGCCATAGGCATTTTCTACCAGTCAACCTTTGGGTGATGCAGAGACAAACAGTGGTAGGTGCAATCATGAAAATTGAGGAATAAATATTTGAAATATATTTCAGATACGCATAAACCTATAAAAACTATAAATATAATAAATACCTAATTAATATATAATATATACAGTATGTTAACTAACAGAGGGCGTTCCCGTTAACCCGCAATAGTATAGCATCCATACATGCTAAAAAAATATTGCCATTCGAAAATAAAATGTTTTTTTTTTATATTAAAATATTCACTAAAAATCGTAAATTGATACGTTAAAGAAACACTCTGTACACGCGTACTTGAAGGACAGCAATGTCGGAATTTATTTAATTAAATAAATTAGAATTAATTAAATAAATAGAGTATCAATTTACGATTTTTAGTGAATATTTTAATATAAAAAAAATAAAAACATTTTATTCTCGAATGGTAATATTTTTTTTAGCACGTATGGATGCTATATACTATGGCCGGTTAACGGGAACGCCCTCTGTTAGTTAACATACTGTATAAGCACAAAATTAAATTAAAAATAAATAAATATTTTTATCCTAAAATATATATTTAAAAAGAGCTTCTCTAAACATGTAACACTTACGGAAGTACTAATCTCTGTATTGACATAGTAAACAAGTAACGCAATCAATACGTAGCCTTGGTACGAATTTACAGAGAAGGTTAAAAATATTCTTATGTACCTAAATGTAATCTTAAGCTTCAAATCAACAACGATTTATGCCACGATTTCATAATGTAACGACTTTTGAACCTTTGAGTGGCAAATTTACAGTAAATGTGACTGCTTTTCGCAGTTGGAAAGCAGTTCATCTGAATGCACTCTTAAAAAAATTCATTAAAGGGTGCATTACTTTTAAGTTGGTACCTAATTAATAGTAGATTGTTTACCAAGGGAGCAAACAACTATTGTGAAGGCGAGAGTGTTTCTTTGAATCCAGAGCGTAGCGAAGGATTCTAGAGTAGAATTCCATAGCGCAGCGAGGGGTTCCAAAGTAGAATCCTGAGCGCAGCAAGGGATTCAAAGTACGTCACAATAGTGTTGCTCCCGAGGTGTCACTCAACTTTTTATCACCCTCTATGAAAAAATAAGTAAGTGCAACTTAGGAATAAGAATAGTACGTTTGTTTATTTACATACCATCACTTGAGGAATTACATACCTACTCATTTTTTATAAAACGAAGTAAAATCCTAATTTGAGTAAACAATTTAAGAACGATTGCAGAATGCTATTCGCGCGTTTTTTATTTTTTCACAATTTTTTTTTTTAATTTGGTTCGCGCGTTTTCCTTTATCATACAGCCTGTTACTTGTTCATACAATGTCCGTGATTGATCTCTTTGGTGATTGGAACTTTTACTAACAATATCCACATTCCAAATTCAAATCACTTTTAGTCCTTAAGGATTATAAAGAGCTATTTTAGTGCCTTGCTCTCTTGCAAATCCAGGTGATATTTGTTTGTCAGAGGAAATTAAAACCGTTTTTTATCGAAGAAAATGGCATGTTGCTGGGCAGGAGAATGACGACTAACTGCAATTTAACCCTAAAAACCAGCTGGATACTAAGAACTTTAAACAGGGATTCAAGCACTTACCTTTGGAGTCATCTTTTTGTAATTTCTTCATTGCTTCTCGTGCACTATGCAGCGTCTGTGTTGCCGTAGAGTGAATGGGTCTTATGGACACACGCTGCAGACCACTGCCGGGCAAAATTGATGTCATCACTTTTCGCGGCTCCTCCCTTTTAGGGCTCCTGTACTGAGTAATTAAACTCTCATCTTGATCTGCATCAATATCTATGAAGCATTCCTCGAACTGCTCAAAGTTCTCGAGATCCGAGTCTAGTTCGCTTCTAGATCCGTGAATTTTCGGTCTGTAAAACGAGTCTGAATTTCTTCTGTAATCGATCTGCTTCGGGTCTGGCGAAGAATAGCTTCGTATCACATACCCTCTTTGCATAGTCTGAGGCATTGCGACATCTGCATCGTTTTGAGACGCTGGTGATGAATAGCTTCTCGGCAGTAGGCTTCTGGTGCTTTGCGTCTTGCGCTGCTGCTGTTGCATAGTTCTAGTTGATATCAGGCTTTTACCGCGGCCTGCACTCTGTGCCTGCGGTGTCTCTTTACGCCGCATGGCGAAGTTTAAGCCGTCGCGTTTTATCAGCTCCTGTAACGTGTTACGTGTGGAACTGATTGGATCTAGGAACCAACTGACATACGGAATAGCACGGCTCCAGCTTGTAAGTTCACTTTGTGATCTATGGATATCGAACACCAGCTGATCGAATTACGGTATCGTGTAACAAGGCCGGGTGCAACCAGATGATATATCATATGGTAAGGAACGGTGAATACGACCGACTTACTGATATTTCTGTACACAGATGACAATTTAATGTGTTAACAAGGCACTGGTTCACCTACGCTCTGATCGTCGATAAGATTCATAATTTAATCTCTGGTTCACGTTTCACGAGCTGCTGCTGACGTTACTGAGGTTAATTCAATTGAAAAATAAGGCATTGTCCACGTATATTCCATTACCACACTTCCATGTATCGAAGTCATTTAACAGTCACTTATCTTCGGCACTTAACCCAATATAATAGTTTACTTTTGCGAGCACTGATGGTTTCCATACACACGCACTTGTCTACAACTTCAGAGACGTTCCTGTTTGCTTGATGAACAGTTTATTCTATTTGCATTAAAATATATTCAAGTGCATGACGTGGGATAAACAGAATACTACTAAGCTTGATGTATTAAAAGTATACGAAGAACCTTGCGTACGCGCATCGTGGGCGGACAACTTTCTCTTTTTAGGCCAAGCTCCATTGATATTAAAATATATCGACCACATACTCATTGCTAGCACTTACCTATAGCACTTACTCAAATTAAATTATATCTTACCACAGCTACTTGCTACAACTTTACTAATCTCATAGTCAGTAGATTTTGTAAAAAATCCTCATCCAATATCAACAGTGATTATAACATAAAACAGAAAATCGATTGTTATACTGTACATACATAAAACCAAATTGTTAGTGTTTCCTTTGAAATATTAAGGTTAAATTCCTGATTAAGGCTCCTGCAAACAGGCGCGACGCGCGACGTGAATCGCGCGCGACATAAAGGCACCACTCGTTGCGCGACTTGCGGTGCCTTTGAGTCGCGCGCGATTTTATCGCGTGTCGCGCCTGTTTGAAGGAACCTTTATAATTATTTTAATAGCAAAGCCATAATCCATGTTATTACCTGACACAGATAAACATAAAAAGCTCGCGACTCTACCAAAGAATGCAACGATTATGACCTACAATAAAGTTATGGTTACGTAAGTGGTTGCCGTGTATGGAAGATAAGTACGAGTAATAAAAATACAACTGACATTGTGCAAAATAATAAACAAGATTTTGACGTTGTCTTATCCTTTGAATTTTGATTCATTCATCATTAGCACAATAAATCCAGGCAGGCAGCTCAGTAGCAGTCAAGTTTTTTCCTGATTGATGGCATCACATAGACTCGCCCTATTACACACCTTGCTAGATGTGGATGTATTATAGTATCCTACACTTCTGCCTCATGGGAGAAAGCAAGCGTGATGGTATGACTAAAATAATTCCAAAAACTATGAGGTGACATCGACTCTCTTACTTTGGTTTGAAATCCCTTGCCTCGTTGATAAGATTATAAAAATAAAAAATCTCAAATAGCGGATGTTGGAGAAAAAACAGCCAGGCTGAAGTGGGAATGGGCTGGACACGTCTCACGAATGCACCCGGAGAAATGGGCGAAGTTCGTCACTCACTGGACGCCTGAGGCAGGACATCGCGGTGGTGTGACGATCTAAAAATATTTGCAGGGCCAACACGGCCAGAGATGGCACAAGACAGTGAAGTTTGGAAGAAAAAAGGGGAGGCCATTTCCCAGCAGTGGGACACAAACAGGCTAACAAAAAAAAAAGTCTTGGCCATTAACCAAAAATAAACAAATAAATCCCCAATAAGGATGTATTTCTGTATATTTGCTTCGGTAACACTCGAGATAGGATAGGACATAAAAAACGATGTCATAAACCTCGTTAAACAAAAGTTACGTAAACTTTGTTTCAGAAACGTGATTTTGTGTTTCAAACAGGCTTCGAGTTTGAGGCTACAGGATTTTATTAAAAAAAAAAATAAGTACAGTACAAACTATAGGTAGGTACTTACAAATAGCTTAAATATATTGCCACATAAAAAGTTTGGCATCACTCTGCTAAGAAGATTGCGTGGGAGTAGCAATGTAACAGAAGTCACGTAATCAGAATACCAGCGCTGCGGAATTTATTTTTTAAATATCGCAGCATTATGCTCAGATATGAGCCTAGGTCTATTTATGGTTTATTTATTTTTTCGGTCATTTTTAATGTAACTTTGTTAGTTATTTGTATTTCGTGGGTGTGTCCCAAATAAAATATTTATCTTTCTTTCACACGATGCAAGTTTGTTGCCTGTGGCATCCAAAAGCAACAAATGACTTGCACCTTCTAAACACTATTTAGACGGTGCCCGGATATCGACGATGCAACTTTTATGAATGCTTCATTTTTCGATATGCCACAGACAATTAAATCGCACAGTGTAAACCAGGCTTAAGTTATTAACACTAACATAGTCTTTAAGATCTTAATAAAAAAATAAATATGGATCTGTGGCTTAATCAGCTTATAATTTTCCCACTGCAGCAACACAGGCCTCCTCTCGGTGGAGGAAGTAGGTCGCGGTAATCCACCACGCGGGTCCAGTGCGGGTTGGAGATATCACATGCCTTCGAATTTTTGGTTCGAGGACATGCCGATTCGGACAGTAATAATGAAATAATTTACACAAAGTAAAGCGCCTGTCTGGGTACCTACGACCTACTAGTTGTAAATTGCGGCCGCCAAATGGATCCGCGGTGATCTGATTAAATAAATAAATTGTTAATATTGTTGAGCTTCCCTCAATTATTTTTGTCCTCAAGCTGGTAACCCCAACTTTATTTACCGCGCCATCTATACAAATCGTTAGCAACGACAACACACGCTAACAAACACACATATTTAGTAGTTCCAGCGTCATTCGCTAGATGGAAATATGGTAAGTATTAAATAGCTTGATGAGTCATGCAACTTGATTCAATTAGACATCAAATTCAAGTCAGATACCGCCACCGTCGCGTTGTAAATCACGTAACTTTGTCGGTACATTGTGTTTATCTAATTCAGACATGATATTATTAGTTTGTGTTGTCTGTCCATTTTATACTAATAGACTTGGGGCTGATTTTTCAATCATCTGATAACTTTATCCGAGGAATAATAATATTGAAATCTTGACAGTTATTTCATACAAAAACTGTCAAACGTCAATTTTATTCCTCGAATAAAAGTTATCTGGCGATGGAAAACTCAGCCCTAAGTACT
The DNA here is from genome assembly GCA_927399505.1 of Luperina testacea. Lineage (NCBI taxonomy): Eukaryota > Metazoa > Arthropoda > Insecta > Lepidoptera > Noctuidae > Luperina > Luperina testacea. Next base: position 14,616,392 of record OV656758.1, read on the forward strand.
ATCAGTTATTCTGTGCTAATATTAACATTTTCATATTTTTCACATTTTTGCGCTGCTCTTGATGACTCTTGAGAAGTAAAGTAGGTAGCTACTATCCAATGTTATAGTTCAAACAAAAGTAAATAAAAGGCGCTCCATTCAGTTCCATTAGATACTGCGCAGAGAGAAAGGAGTCCAAACTAGTTTTATTAGTATAAGAGATGGAAGTAACTTAAACGGGTGCATGTCGATAAAAAAGAGATTATGATTTATTGGCTCGGATGTATATTTTCAGTTATAAATTATCACAAAAATGTAGCATTTCTAAACTACTTTAAACTAGAATATTTTGCGGCTGACTGACTACAGAATAAGTAGGTATGCTAAAACTGTTAGTTCAAATTTAAAATTCAAATGCGTAATATTCTGTAGCGATATCTTGATACTGCAAATGTTAATTAACGCTTTCACTTTCTCTAGAGCTAATTATTTATTTGGTTTTAGGTATTTTTAGACTTTAGTCAGATGTGTCAGCCTATAATGTTCCCACTGGTAGGGGGCAGGCCCCCTCTCTGTGAGAGGGAGTGGGCCGAAATCTAAAACGCGGATCCAATGCGGTTTTCTGTAAGTTACAGAATCTGCATCGTCAAGTGCTGACACCGATTCAAGCCACCTATTAGCCTTTATTTACACAAATACCCGGTTGCTAAATATTTTTATACATATATCCATCGACAAATAAGCCTCCTCCCTTGCGGCATTCCGTAGCTCGTGAGTTGTTGCTGTTATACAACTTCAGTTAGCATGCGCCCGCGCACGCTACGCTGCGTCTCGCACTGTTGGATCACAAGACATAACCGGTGTTCACGCGTTCTGAACAATTTTCACTTTTTGCTGCGTTTATAGAACTATTTACTTGAACAATCTGTTGTGCGGCGGTTCAAAATTTTGTGTGTGATATAAAACTCTGTGTTGGATCTCGTATAAGATTTTTGTGAGTATTTAATAAAAATAAATAAGTTTATTTATAACTAGCCCCAGCTTCGCAGAGGTGCAATTTTTTTTCGAATTTCCTAGTTTTTCTTTCATACAAACCTTGTACTGACAATACCGAACACAACAAAAAAATAATTATCCAATTTGGTGCAGTCATTCGGAAGGTATGCGCGTGCAGACATTTCGGCGACTTTGTTTTAGATTAGACTATGTAAGGATAATGATATCGACATTCTATGTTTTTTGTTAGTAACTGTAGGTATGCTATGCTGAACTTAATTTTCAATGAAATAAACAGTAAATTGGTGCTGAGTACCTACTGGGAAAACATTGACTTTATCCGAAATCTTTTTCTTTACACTAACGAAAGTTACTTCTTAAACAATCAAAGGAACTGTTAGAGTTATTCCAAATTCAAATGGTTTTGTATAAATGAGGTACTAACACTAAGTAATAGAAACTAGGGATGCAGAGAGATTTTCCGAAGACCTAAAGAAACATCTGTCTAATTAGGTAACGGAAAACCTCTTTTTAATTAACGGTAGACCATGATTAACCGTTCAGAAGAGCACGTTTAACACAGATGGTATCAGTGCAAATAAATTGAACTAGGTATTTGTCCGAAAAAGTAGGTACAAGCCGTTAATTCGTTGAACTATTTGTCCGAAAAAGTACAAACCGCGGCAAGGATTAATCGCTTAAGTATTTACCTTCAAACATCCTTGCAGGAAGGATGTAATTTTTTACAGCCAAGATTTCTATAAAACCTTGTCGAGTAAACTAAGTAGGTACCCACCAATTGAAAATGTACGGGCTTATACTTTTTTTTTCAGGTTTTTTAAGTTTATTAGGAATATCTAATTCTAAATGTAATAAAATATGAGTACCTAAGTACCTAAGTACCTCGTAGAATGAATGATGATAATAGATCAAAAAAAGTAAATACCTACCTACTATACATTTAGGTATCTACTTACTATTGGCATAAATATGCAGCTTGGAAACTGCAAGGCAATTGCGTAACACACAAACAGCACCAATCGCTTTCATTTTGACATTTCGACAACATTCATTGCGTTATTTACGTTTTAGAACTGACACATTTTTTGAACATATGAAGCAATGGATTAGCAATATCCTTCAAAATTATTCAGATTGTGATTATAGTGTTAAAGTCAAAGCATTTATTTCAAATAGGCACATAAAAGGCACTTTTGAACGTCAAAAATTACAACAAATAGAATTGATTCTAGTCGCCCATTCCAAAAGGTAGTTTTCGTATGGAGAAGAACGGGCAAGAAACTCCACCGTTACTCTTTTAAAATTCTTTCAATATTTTGCATACATTTTATATAATCATAATAATTATGTGTGTAGACATCGATTCTTTCGACTGTATTATCGCAAAAACGTAGATCCTGTTTAAGTTTTTTTTCTCTTTTTATATGCCTGTGTTGGTAGGTATATCTATGCACGCAAATAAACAGTATGTATAATGACATACAAAAACAAAGAATTACCGTAACTAATATTTTAACGCAAAAGTATGTTTGTTCGTTTGTTTGTTACCTTTTCACGCCTAAACCACTGAAACGATCATCCTGAAATTTTGCATATACGTTGTCAGGTGTACAGAAACGGACATAGGGTACCTTTCATCCCGAAAAAAGTGCTGTTCCCGAGGAAAACAGCAATAATGTTATAATTATAATAGATGGCGCCACGTGTCTTTCGAACGGGATCGACACTAATGCGGGTAAAACCGCGGGGCGCTGCTAGTATTTCAATAAATTCTCTGTATGAGAAGAGACCTTTGCCCTGCTGAATAGACTGGTATTATTATATATTATTTTTTTGTGTAAAAAATATTCAAAGGATCATGATTCCGGTACAAATTAGTAAAAAAAAAACCGGTCAAGAGCGAGTCGCACTCGTGCACCGAGGGTTCCGTATTGTGAAACGTGAAATGTTTTTAAATTTTCATCAGCGAGGCCTTTATTTGTCGGAGAATTTTAACACTACGGTGTAGAATATTGTAGATTTAGGTCAGCGCCATATCTTGACCCATAGTGGAGCTAGTGTAATTTTTATTGATTTCTGAAAAAGTGAGCTATTTAGAGACATCGTTTTAATTTTCCTGTAATCTTTACATAAACTTCTATCACATAAAATAATTTCAGATTTTTCTCTATGTTAACTTCGGAGATAAGGGGGGGGAACCGGTATTTTTTTTACATTTTTCATCAAAAGTCGAAAACTATGCGACCTAAGACCAAAAATAGTTATTTGTGCAACAAGAGAGCAAAGTAGTTTTTTGCTGCGAGTGCTGATTTTGAATCCCGAGCAAGCGAAGGATTCAACGATTGAATCACGAGCGTAGCGAGTGATTCTAAGGTTGAATCCTGAGTGTGGCGAGGGATTCAAAGGCACGAGATGTAAAAAAACTTTGCTCTCGTGTAACACATATAACTTTTCACTTCAGCAGCGAGAACACTTTAGGAGATAAAATAATAAACAGGAATAGATTGAAATAACTATTTATTGTAAATCAAAATAATTAACATTGTAGGTACCAATTCTATAAAATCTAAAAAATAAGATAGCAACACCGTCTCCGAAAAACTGCTTGCGCCCTTTGTAAGTCTCCATTCATTGAAGACATGGTATGCTTTCAGATATTTCTCGCGAGACTTCTCAGGTAGGAAACTTAATTCTGCATTAATAACTTGTTGTTTTAACTCTTTCGGTGTTAAAATACTGTTCTCGTCGCTAGTTTTACTCATATTTTACGATTATTTTTAATATTTTTTAACTTATTCAACTCTGTACGCCAGTCACGAAATTTTATTCCCGGTCTTTTATTTAAATTAAGGCGTGTTCGGAAATAGCACCCATGATATTTTATTATTCAAAATATATTACGTACCTACCTAACATTTATTGAAACTAGAAATAAATATTTACAAGTTAAATATCAGTTTTATTTGCAGTAAATACTTATTTTCGTTTAAATACAACAATAAGTTAAAAATTCAATAAAAAACATTAAAAGACATAATTTTCTTTTTGCAAAATTTCTTTAGTTAGTACGAAATTCCGAACGTGTTTGTCTTTGAGGTCGAATTCAAAATCTGAACTTCGAAAGGGCTGGTCTTTGTCTCTCTCTCTTTCTAATGGCGGGAAAGAGATAGAGTGTGAATGCAAGGCTCAATAATAAATTCGCGGCTTTCTGAAAATAAATTTAAAAAGTTACTTTGTCTCACTCAGTGAGCAAAATCGCATTTTGCTCACTGATTTCACGCAGCAAAACCTACATGTTTGAGCTACTGAAGTGAAAAAAATATTTCATTCTTATTTGCAAAATAGTTGGGCAAACGTCATCTAAGACAATTCTAAATTTCAAATTGATAGCATTAGTAGTTCTTGAGATATCCAGCTGTGACAGACAGACGGACAGACAGACAGACAGAGTCTCACCATAAGGGTTCCGTTTTACTATTTTGATACGGAACCCTAAAAACGCTATACGATCAATCAACGTAAGTACCTAATAGTAGCGTATATGTAAGACGGGTTTTCCACAGATTATATCAAGCAGACGTTATTATACTGAACTTGAAACACTTGTAAACACGGCAAGTAGTTAGGTAAGTACCTACAGAATTCTCTAACACGTAGGTAGTGTTAATTACTTTAATGAATGGAGTGACCCAACTAGAAAGTTCATTGATCTTTTGTTCAAAGTCAAATCTCGACATCCGCTTTGCTTGCCATTTATTAAAAATAGAATAGTTTTTTTTTTTAATTACATAGTCGAATAGCAGATCGTTTAAATGCGAATGAACCTACTGACTAAAATATTTAAAAAATTGTTTTTTCGTTATTAAATCAGCAGTGTAACTGATTACACTAACAGTAACAATAGCTTTTTTTTGACAGTTCAACAACATACATTGCGAGCTGACAAATTAGAACATATTAGTGATGTAACGGATATTCGCATTCGCATTCGCGAATGTTGAAGATAAATATTCGCATTCGCATTCGCGTTCGCGAATGTGAAAAATCCAACATTCGTTACATCACTAGAACATATTATTATGAAGCAATGGATAAGCATATATCATTCAAAATGATGTAAGATAATGCACTCTTATTTGTGAACACCACGATATCTGCAGGACTGCAGCGCAAATTATTACAATCTACACAAATTTTTTGAATGATGATAGAGTACGGAGAGCGGAACAATCAAAGAGAGAATGATGGCCCAGCAGTAAAGGCTCCTACAAACAGGCGCGACACGCGACATAATCGCGCGCGACACAAAAGCACCGCTTATTGCGCGACTTGCGGTGCCTTTGTGTCTCGCGCGATTTTATCGCGTGTCGCGCCTGTTTGAAGGAGCCCTAAGTCGGGCAATGCGGGTGGTAGTGTGCATACACACGAGCGGCGCGTGTCAACGGCAGAGGCGACTGCTGCTGCAGCCGTCGACACGTCTACGGCTGCTGCACACTAATGGCCGATTCCAATAATTTACGGATCGTTATTTGTTAAAAGACTTGTATCTTTACAAATAATGAAGCAAAGACCTCACAGCATTGCATAATAAACCCTCCCTATGGAATCCCTCGTTATGGAAGTGTAACAATGACCACAATTACGACATGTATTACACAATATGACATTATTTAGCGCCTACTGTCAATCTTTTTACACCTGCAGCCTGTGGACTAAGTACACGCAGCGTACATACAGTGCTCTGCGAGTACAATATAATAACGCGGGCTTTCGTGCCACTGCAGCGCTTCAGCAATGTTTGCGGTGAAAAGCGTGGATGGTTAAACCATCCACGCTTTTCATGCCATCATGCGGAAGCGTTCTGCGTCCCTTATGAAGCGTATGCGGGCCAGCTCGAACAGCCTTCTGAACGTGTTCGTGGGTCGATGGGACTCGCCGATGTGGCGGCACTGGATGCGGCTGCACACTGCGGATGGTCACGTCCAGGTCCTGGCATAGACTGGCACTCCTGTGCCACTTCGTGATTTTTATTTGTTTCTGTGGCTTTGTTTTTTTATTTACTAACAATAGTTTTATAAGGTTTTTGTGTTACTAACAGTATATGGACTACGTCTCAATTAAATGTCTTGTTATTATTATTCGTACAAGTGATTCGAGTAGGTATACCCACTATTGCAGTCTATTGGAATTCATTTTTGTGTTACCTAAGTAACCGGGTTTTTTTTATTCTATTATACAATGCTACGGTGGCTGCTAATTTTCTGAACTAATGGGTGATGTAATAAGAACTTCCACCTGCCTACCTACTACCTTATAGGTGTGTCCCGTTTTATCGTCAACCGATTTTAAGCTACAATCCAGGATAACATTTAGCGGTAAGAAATGAGCAATCTTCCTGACTGTTTGTAGTGGAAGATCGCCCTTCATTTCGACGGGAGCAAAGTAAAAAAAGACAACTGCAATTTTGAGATTTTTGGTTTTTGTAAAAACTAACTTAAAATATCATGTTCTACAACATAGCAAAAACAAAAATACAAATATCACCTTATTTTTGGTACTTTTGTCACGTAAAAGAAGACAACTACGCCTCTTTTGTGAAATTGCACGATGTAGATGCGGATAACTACCGCCTGGCCGTTTATACGCGGGACGCGCGGGGGACCAGCGGTCAGTCATATTTCGTCATCAGTCAGATGACATGTTCTTCGCCGGCCGGCACGAATATTTGTTTGTTTTGGTTTGTTAAGTGATAAGTGTGTGTAAAAGTGTTATCATATTAGTAAACAGTTTGGGTTCAAGACAATAGACATGGAAAGACGTAAATTATTGGTGAATTTGGGCAAAACGAGACGACAATGCGATATTATGAACCGAGAAGATCTATTTGAATTCCCACGTAGAAACGACCAAGTGGTAGTTAACACAGTTGTCATATTTTTAAGCGCAATGTAGATGCAGACAACTACAATATCTCGTAAATTAAACATAATTAGAAGAAATGAAATATACATGTGGATATATTATTAAATAATGAAGCAATGATGAAAATTTCAATAAATTTGGTTTAAAATTGACAAAATGGGAGCATTTTTTCCTATTATGCGCTCTCCTGAAAAGTAGCTGTTTTGTAGATGACTCTTTTTACTTTGCGCCCGTCGCGTCGATTTGATCTTTCATGGCACAATAGCTCTTCTAGGCATATTCGGTGCCTCTTGCAACTTCTTTTTTTTTGTCTTGCCAGTAAAGAAACTAGGTATTTGACCAAGATAGAGGATCGACATATTTAACGTCTCCACCCGCCACGGTGATTCTGCGATACGCCGAATGTATGCTTTAAAAAAATAAACAAGATGCGAAACAGTTGCAAACATTTTAAACGCCTATTCAACCGAAACGCAGTAACTCATAAAATAATGCATAGTAGGTACACACTTGAATGGGCCATAAATGTTACGACTTACGATATTGTGGTCCAGCTGATATAATGACATAAGCCGAAGCCATTAAAATAACCATTTAACTGCCTAGTAATTAAAATGGTGGCCAGACATAACAATGCTATCTGTACAATTGAAGAAGATAACTAAAATTAATAAAAAAATATAAGTATTATAAAAAAGAAAAGCTACACCAACTGATACCTAAGTTCATAAACAAACTGAAATATAGATACCTGCTTGTAAAATAATTCACACCTTAATGTAAATATGTAATTTATCCATGATGTTATTCAGGCAATTAGTATTCCTTTAGCTGTGTTATTAAGGCATTTACTAGTAAAAATATTAAACCATCTTTCATAACAAACCAAACTAAAAATGATTCAAGTCAATGTACCAAAATCATAATCAAAATATTTTATTTCACATAAACCTACATGGGCACTTATGAAACGTCAGAAGCTAGGTACACGGTTCCTATTGGTCTTTTCCTATGGAGAAGAGCCGGCAAGAAACACCACGATTACTACCAAATTGGCTTTAAAATGTTTTCAAATTACAGTAAGTATGATGGGGGGACAGCGTAGGTCTGTCAACAAGTACCAGGTAGTTAACAAAATAAAAATGGTCTACAGATCTAAAGTCTACAAGGCCTACAAAGTCCTCACATTTACAAAATATAAAAGAATCTATCAAAAGGATAAATAAAAAAATAAATATAAAAACCTATTAAACATTATATGATTGCCATTACACACACTAAAAACAGTTGAAATTAGAATTGTCTTTATATAATGTCAAATAATAAAAATATTATGTCAAAGAAAAAATAAATAAAAAATCAATAAAAAATAAACAACGTAATTTGGGAGCAACTTTAATAGACATTTACATAGATATGCCGTTAATGAGGTGCTAGGGAAGCCACATGTGCAGAAGGATTTATTGCCAAGCTACCTTGTCTTCAAGGTGCTTTTTTGATAAGTACACATTTGATGAGGGTTTTGAATTTTCCATCGCTAAGTTCTGTAACCGGCTTTGGCAACTTGTTATAAAAGCGGATGCTGTTTATAAGAAATGACTTGCTAGTTTAAGTTAATTTAGGTATACAATTAAATTTTTACTATGTGTGTTTGTTTATATTATGGAAATCGCTTCTTATTTTGAAAAGTCTTTAGTTTTTGCGAACGTACAAAATAGTTTCTAAGATATAAAAAGAGCAGGCAGAGTTAGTATATCAATTTCTTTAAATTTGTGTCTATAAGAGACTTGTGAGGACCTATTTACCAACTTAAGGCTCCTACAAACAGGCGCGACGCGCGACACGAATCGCGCGCGATACAAAGGCACCGCTCGTTGCGCGACTTGCGGTGCCTTTGTGTCGCGTGTCGTGTCGTGCCTGTTTGAAGGAGCCTTTAACTTCCTTATATTTGCGACGAACCATTGCATGATAATCATACGACAAAGCTACCCCAGTTACTAGAATTTGGGGCAACAATTTCAAAATGCTCTCATTAGTTTACTCGAACTAATAATTCACGCGTAGTTTACGCATCTAACCATCACCGACTTCTTCGTGACACAACTTTTACGCAATCGTGTGAGGTACTTACGCAGAAGTGGGTTGACATGCATTACGATGTCAGAAACTTCTGACGCACAATAAAAATAACTTAACTTTTTATTACTTATATAACTAAAAGGCTTATGCTCGCGGCTTCGCTAGCGTGGATATCGGTAATTATCCCACGGGATCGTTCTACCGGGACAAACGTACCTGGTACCTGGTGTAGAACGTTCCTGGGGAAGGACATATGTGCTTTCCCAGGACGCCATTATCTCCTTACCAAATTTTGTCGAAATCTGTTGAGTCGTTTAGGTGTAAAAAGGTACAGATAGAGTTAGTTTCGAATTTATTACACATACTTATGTATATTAGTATGGATAATATCAGCCAGCAGTGAATAATCTGTGGTGTTGAGAAATCGTCTCGTATCCAAGCCCTTTACGAAATGCTGTGTCAGTCAGAAAGTTATGTAAAGTTGTGGGAATCGGATTGCTGAATGCTTTTTTATTATTTATGTGTATAGGTATACATAATTTGTAGTTTAAAGCCCGGTCAAGGTCCCTCGTGATCATGAGCAAGAAAACCCTACCAACATCTTTATTAGTAGTAATAATATTAATATTTTCGTGGCTTTCATAAAGTAACGCCAATTTGGTTAATTTTGTAATTTTGTATTCATGAATGTGAAACTGTCAGTCTCGTCATCAATATGCACTATCATCCAATTTATTCAAAATATTATTGGTGTAAAGGTTCTGAGTCTCGCATTCGAAATAGTGAGAGACGCATTTCACTTATTGCATGAAAGTTGTCAGATCATTGGCAGTATACATATCGTAGTAGGTTAAGAGACTAATAAAAAAAAAAAACATGGCAGCTAAAAGTAGTAATTCAGGTTTGGCGGGAATTCTTGAAGAGCGATACATAACCTCAAACATCTCAACATTGAGTTTTCCGAACAACAAAATTAAATATTCTAGTCAATAAATCTGCATAGCCTTTTCCCAATTATGTTGGAATCGGCTTCCAGTTTAACCGGTTGCAGCTTTTACATAGAGCGACACCTATGTGACCTCCCCACGATACCCCTTGATAAGACTGGTTTTCAGACTTTTGGGTACTCGAGTACTCAGAAGGAGTACAGTGCGTGCCACGTAAGAAGAGACTTGACCCCGCCTCTCCGCCTCTTTCCGCCGCCCCTATGACGTCCGGTCCCGTCCCGCACTCAGACCTCATACCGCTAAAGATACCTAAAATCGTGTTCTGCGCATGTCAGACCACGTGGTGTGTCAAGTCTCTTTTTACGTGGCACGCACTGTACTCGTAACGATTGTTTATTATAAAATAATTTTGTTAATTTCCAGTTGCCAAAATGACTTCAGAAGTGAACGAATGGTACAAAGGGAGGAGCGTCTTAGTGACGGGTGCCCTCGGTTTGATGGGCAAGGTCCTAATAGAGAAGCTGCTGTACAGCGTGCCGGATTTAGGCTGCGTGTACGCACTGGTGCGGTCCAAGCGCGGCAAGTCACCGGAGACACGCATCGAAGAAATGTGGAAACTGCCTGTGAGTGTTGCAATAGTCATCATGTTTGTTGAAACAGTAATTGTAGGTACTTAATTGCGTGGATGGGCGTTTGGGAATAATTAAAAATACGAGTAGGTATGGTCCTATGTTTGACGTAATCGCAATTGAAAACAATTTTTTTTAAGCAGATGTTTTCAAGACTAGTTAATTGTTACTCTAAACCTTATTTGCTCTTAACCCTTCGTATGCCGTGGATCCATAGCATTCAACCGATTAAGAACGATTTATCATTAAATTTTTTTTTATAGTTTTGCCTTTAAAATCTGAAATCGCCAATCCATCTTGAGCAAGCGTGGTGATCAATGATCTTGTCTACACTGTATGATAAGAGCCAAGAGGCCCTTTTCCCTGAGTGGGACAATAATAGGCTGGTATTATTAATAATTTATAATATTACTTATAAAACCCTATACTTATAAAATTTCAGCTGTTCAAAAGAATAAGAGAGGAGAAGCCGCATGTTATGAAGAAGCTGATCCCAGTGACCGGTGACATCATGTACGAGGAGCTAGGCATTACCGGTTCTCATTTGAATGAAATCTACAATGAGGTAACTATCATACCGATTGATAATCGTGTTTAACTATCGTCTGGTAACTATCGTCCTATTAGTCTACAATCAAACATTTACAAACTTTTCGCCTCGTGTTTGGAGGAACGTCTAAAAAAGTACACAGAACAACACCAACCACCGGAACAAGCAGGCTTTAGGAAAGACTTCTCCACGATCGACCACATCCACACGCTAAACTTAATAATTGAGAAGTACGAAGAACGCAAAAGTCCACTCTACCTCGCGTTCATTGATTATGCCAAGGCCTTCGACTCTATATCTCATGCGAGCATGTGGAAAGCTCTACACGAATGCGAAGTACCCTGGGAAATAATCGAACTAATAAAAGACATCTACAGTAAAAGCAAAAGTCGAGTTAAAATGGAGAAACGTGGTACTGAAATAAGCATCTGCAGAGGTGTCAGACAAGGAGACCCCCTGTCGCCGAGAATATTTATTACTGTACTCCAAAGCATCTTAAAAAATCTGAAATGGAAAAGCAAAGGTATTTATATAAACGGAGAATATCTATCCAACCTTAGGTTCGCTGACGACATTGTCCTCTTCTCAAATTCAGCAGTAAAACTGGAAAAAATGGTTAACGAATTACACGACGCGAGCAGAGAAATTGGATTATAACTAAATACAACAAAAACTAAAGTCATGACAAACCATCAAAATATACCTATAACTGTCAACAAGAACTCTTTAGAATACGTAAAAGAATACATATACCTTGGGCAAAAAATATCATTTTCCAAAACCAGACTCTACGATGAAGTAGACAGACGTATAAGTATTGCGTGGAACAGCTTTTGGAACAACAAAGATGTACTGAAATCAAACCTTCCGGTAAAACTGAAAACAATAGTGATAGATTCATGCATACTACCCTGTCTCACTTATGGTTGTCAATCCTGGACATTTACCAATAACATTAAAAATAAAATTCAAACATGTCAAAGAGCAATGGAAAGAAGTGTATTAAACTTAAAAAGGATAGACAAAATAAGAAACTCGGACATAAGGAAAAGAACAAAGGTCATAGATGCTTTGAAACATTGTATGAAACTGAAATGGAAGTGGGCTGGCCACGTCGCACGTATGAACGAAGAAAAATGGGCCCGTAAATTAACTACCTGGACTGGACCACCTAACAAACGAAACAGAGGCAGACCAAAAGAGAGGTGGCAGGATGAAATAAAAAAAGTCGCCGGCAGAGATTGGCTCAAAAAAGCCACAGACAGAAAAACTTGGAACGAAATGGAGGAGGCCTTTACTCGTTGTGAGGTCCCAAAAATAATAATTAAATAATAAGTATTATAGAAAAACTCAATTTAAATATTCAATGTTATTTTTGTTCAAATCTTAATATTTACTAACCACAATTTATTATAAATTATTTAATCTCAAATTGCATGAAAATAAAATTGTATTTGTAATTGTAACATATTTTTGGGAAATAAAAGGCTGTAATAAATAAATAATAAATATATTAGTATTGCAAAAACTGTTTCTGAACCTTTTATAGAGGATTCATATCATGGGTGTAGATAAAGTCTTGTATGCAACTGTACCTACATAATTAGGTATTAAAACACTCGTGTGATACCTAAGTCCATTGGCACTTGCAATTTAATAGAACACATTAGACTTTTCATATAACTGAACATTTGCTGCTGACTGAATAGGTACCGGTGTAGGTACAGTCAGCACTGACACTCTGCGTCCATTTGCCGTGTTATACCCTTTTCATACAACTATCAAAGAATGACAGTTCTTATTTGAATATACGGACGATTTAACTTGCTAGACTTTACCCATTACCTTATTTAACAAAAGCACGTCTTGGCTACGTCAAAACGTTACTGGATACAATACAATTTCGTCTCGATCCGGAAACAACGGTGTCGAGGGCCTCAGCTTCTTGATCTTAGTTGAGGATAGTTCAAGGTTCGACGCTTCGTTTACAAGGAACAAACAACTGACGTCGCAATTACAGTATCAAAGTAGCTACGCGCGACGCTCTTGGCGTCACTAGTGAACTCTGCGTAGGTTAAGTTTGTAACACTTCTCAGATTTATTGTATATGTATTGTAAATCAATTTTAACGCGATATTCTAATAATTATTCATACTTCTGACTGCCGAAAAACACATAATTCGACATTTGTCGACCAAAAAACTCTTGATATGACACAAACCTATTATATGTAATATTTAGCACCCGTAGAATTATTTCCATCTTTTTATAAGCATTTTATTCATAAGGCAAAGGACATTAATGTGGCCTCGCTTTTCAGGACAGACAAACAAGCGTAATGAACCATATCGTAATAACAGCAGATGTACAAAAAACCAGATATAATATGTAAACGAAAGCGGTGTGCGTGTAAAGGAAAGTGTAACCACGTGTTTAAATCACTCTTGATTCTTACGCGAGAAACCTGCCGAAGTGCCTTATGGAGTAGCGAGGCGACGATCATAATAACCGTAACAAGATAATATACATAATACTACTACTAATATACAACATCAGCCCACAATTTTCCCACTGTTGGGACACAGGCCTCCTGTCTTAGAGAGAGAGTGGGCGGCATGTCCTAGAAGCAAAAAATCGAAGATATGTGACATCTATCTACCACGCGGGCCCAGTGCGGGTTGTCAGATGTCACATGTCTTCGAATTTTTGGTTCTAGGACATGCTGGTTTCCTCATGATGTTTTCCTTCACTGTTTTGAGAGCAGTGGTGATGAAATTATTTACACAAAGTAAACCCTGCCTGGGTTCGAACCCACTACCTACAACTCTCGTAAGTCGGGGACGGGATTACCGTAAAGGAATATTGCTCAAACAAACAAATTGATTTGTCAACACTTGTTAATTAGTATAAGTGTGGGACATCACTCCTTGACATTTCATAAAGTAATTTCTGTAGAAAGTTCCGAAGTATGAAGGAGAAAATCGGTATCCATAAGTTTTCGAAATAAACATGAACAGAGTCACGGGTAAAAGCTACTTCTATTTTATGATAGAAACAGAATATTGCATAACCAGCCCGGTTTTACCGTTATTATGTTTTATTGGTTACAAGTGTTGCAACTTGATTCAAATCTGCCACACTTTCTTACGGCATTGAATTATATCATCAGGTTTATGCGCTGCTAACCCCATTTCACAATAATCGTTACTTGGAAAATCTCTGTATACATACATACATTTATTTTATTTATTTATTTTACTATTTATGTACATACATATATAAACAGACACGAAATAAATCAGAAAAGAAAAATAGGTACAAAGGTGATGCTTATTTCATAAGAAATTTCTTCCAGCATACCTGCGATAGGACAATAAATAGAGAGATGTAGACAGCGTGTGAAAGAGTAAAGGAGACAAAAGTAATACATACAATCTAATCTAAAAACAATAATGAATGAACTGTTCATTTTTTGCACATTCCTTAAAGGTCTGATTATCGAATAGACTATATACGAGGTCAAATTAAATTAGGTCTTCTACAGATTGTACTTCGGTGAGTGTGCCCAAGAACTCCACGACCTCATTCCACCGGCCCCCTTCTACCTTCGGACATCCAGACGCACTGCAAGTTACCATCCCTACCTAGTTGCTATTCCACCAATTCGCACTAAGCGTTTCCAAATGTCCTTTATAATGCGCACAGCAAAAGAGTGGAACTCTCTACCTGCGTTTGTGTTCCCGAGTGCATACAACCCGAATCTCTTCAAAGTAAGAGTGAACAGGCTTCTTCTGGGTGAGCTCACTCCATCGTAGACTTTGTCTCTGTCATCTCTGACCTAGACTAGAGTCAAGAGTAAACACATTTCAAATTAAAAAAAAATATCTAGCGAAACTCCGCAAACGTGATGGTTATCGATCGCGCCGTATGGGCCGCAGGCACAACTAGTTCATTATTAAATTCTAAGCTTGTCGGTATGATCAGCATGTGCCGAATAGTTTATTATTAATTTCTGTCTTTTACACCTTCTAAGAGCAGTGGTGGCCAAGTGGTAACGGCCGCGACTTACGAGTTGTAGGTCGTAGGTTCGAACCCAGACAGGCGCTTTACTTTGTGTAAATTATTTCATCACCACTGCTCACAAAACGGTGAAGGAAAACATCGTGAGGAAACCGGCATGTCCTAGAACCAAAAATTCGAAGACATGTGACATTACCAACCCGCACTGGGCCCGCGTGGTGGATTACGGCCCACTCCCTCTCACTGAGAGGAGGCCTGTGTCCCAGCAGTGGGAACATTATAGGCTGATGATGATGATGACACCTTCGATTGAAGCCGCAGAAAAGCTCCAGCAGAGTACCTATTTCTGTCAAAATAAATATTTTTTTCAATTCTAGGTGTCAATAGTATTCCACTTCGCGGCAAGCTTGCGACTGGAAGCCCCTCTAAAGGAAGGTCTGGAGATGAACACCAAAGGCACCCTAAGAGTACTGGACATGGTAAAGAATATGAAGAAGCTCGTCGCCTTCATACATCTGTCTACCGCATTCTGTTATCCGGATTACGAAAGAATGGCCGAAAAGGTAAAATCTACGCCTGAAAATTTTCAAACTAATATGAATTGTATTTTTTTATTCGGGTATTAATTTAAAACTAGTTAAATTGGTACAACATTGAAACTTCCACTCATCACTGTGACCTACTAGAAACAATATTATCTACTTATAAAAACCATAAATTTACTGACTGACAGACAGCCAAAGTCTTAACACGTTCACCACCAGTGTAACATTTTTGCACACGCTTGTTATAACAGTGTGTATCAAAAATGATACATCGTGCCGTTAACGTTCAAAGCATTGCGTATCATGTAGTCCTCAGAGTACCTATCAGATGGTTTGTGTGATGTGTATCACAAAGCATACACAAGGCCAAAGAGATTTGAGAACTAACAGATGTGTTTTTGTGTTTGTGCCAGTGTATCATTTAGGATACACACTCAGAAAACCTGAAAAAGAGCACAAGAAGGGAGAGGGTAGATTTTAACATGTATAGATGATATATATACATGATATCATAAATATAGCAACATAAACAAAAAAAATTGGAAAAATGTGTGACGACGTCGACTACGCTTGGCGGTGAACGTGTTAAACGTGAACTTTTTCCCAAGAGTTCCTTATATGACAACGAAAGTAACTACTATGGAAGGATTTTAGAAAATTCATCCCTAAGTGGAGTTAAATAAGGGATGAAAGTTTGTATTGAAGTTCGTAATTTTTGCCGATGTAATGTCATAAATTAAGATATAATAACTGTACTGTTATGTCCTCAAAACTTTTCATGATGCATTCATTCCATGTACGAGTACGCATGGAACACCAATCGGTGAATTATAGTCCCCCATATTTTTAGCGATTTTTTAATCTTTCCAGGTGTTCGATCCTCCAGCGGATCCACACGAGGTTCTTCGCGCAGCAAGCTGGCTGACGGAAGAGCAGCTCAACATTCTGGCACCTTCCATCTACCAGAAGCATCCCAACTCGTACACATACTCCAAGCGGCTAGCTGAAGCGTTGGTCAGGGAGAGCTACCCGCAACTGCCTGCCGTTGTTGTCCGACCTAGCATAGGTGAGGCAGAGCAACATTTTTATCCGATTAATTTTTTTCGGCCCAAATAGCGCAGAATTGGTGCCCTGAGGCGGGGTCGCGGCAGACCACGTAGGAGATGGCGGGACGAGCTGGATAGGTTCCATCAAAACTGGAAGGAGGACGCGCGGGCTCGCGAAAGATGGAAGGAGTGGAGGGAGGCCTTTGCCCAGGAGTGGGACAGCACAGGCTAAACAAAAAAAAAAAAAAAATAAAAAAAATTTTTTTCGTGAATGCGGGAGAGTACAAAAAATAAAATCACCAAAGAAGGAATGGACAAATCCAGCGATTGCTTTTTGTTTTAATGTACACATCATGCAATTCTCAATTATGTCAGTATTGAAAATGTAAAACAGGACCACACTGATGCAGTTCCCTATTCAGAACTCGATTCTTTTCGGTTGGAGTAGTCGTTTTTGACATAAAACCATATGATGGAGAAGTATCTCTGTAGCCAGTAGGCTACAAACATACCTACATGCGATTTTCAAGCATAACCTTTTTCTATACGCTAAAAAAAGAAACTTGGCCAGTTATTTTAATACATAGATTATGATTCTAGTAACTCCATCGTATAAGGAGCCCACACCTGGCTGGGTGGACAACCTGAACGGTCCCATTGGTCTGATGGTGGGCGCCGGCAAGGGTGTCATCCGCTCCATGCACTGCTACGGACACTACCACGCCGAGGTCATTCCCGTCGACATCGCTATCAACAGCATCATCATCATTGCTTACAAAACTGGCAACGATACTCAGAGGTAATACTGTTACTTTCTTGATTGGTTTATTTTCCTCTGCTTCGCCTTAATGGAGTATCAGTTTTAAGCTCTATTTACACGATGTAAAAATCTTGCCTGTGGCACACAATAAAGTTAAAGCAACGAATGACTTGTATCGCCTAAACACTGTTTACTAAAAGCCGCAAAAATTTCCGCGTGAGTCTGGACTCACCCGGAAATTTTCCACGGAAATTCTCCACGGAAAGTTGTGATCTTTGGAATGAACAGCTTAAACCTTCTGATCTATTTATAAAACCATCAGAGTCTCTCATCTGGGCAGAAGTTACCGTGGCCTACTTGGAAAACCTTAAATAGACTTCGTACCGAAGTAGGCCGCAGCAAGGAAAATCTCCATAAGTGGGGTTTCATGGAAAGCTCAGACCCCGGTGTGTATGTGGTGTCTCTCTACAGATAAAGGCTCACGTCCCATCTTTTACCGCATGCTCTGTCACCTGCACACGTGAGGACCTAATGGCAGCGTCAGCGAATGGTATCTGCGTTGCTGAATTTTGGGCCAAACAAATTTAAAAAACTATGTTTTTTTTTCTATTGTTGCCATAGGCTACAGTCTAAAAAAAAAGGTTTTTTTTACCTTTTTTTTTACCTAAAATAGACTTTTACTTTTATTTCAGACAACCCGAGATCCCTGTATACAACATTACGACCGGAGACGACCGTAACACGACGTGGAAGCAAGTCCTGGACATCGGCAAAGCCACCGTGCGGAAGTTCCCCTTCGAGGGGCCGCTGTGGTACCCTGATGGAAACATAAGGCACAACAAGTTCATACATGACTTATGTGTATTCTTCTACCATATCATACCGGCTTACTTCATCGATTTCCTGATGATCTTGTTTAGACAGAGGCGATTGTGAGTACTTAAGATTTGTTACTTTTTATACGTACGTAGCCCGTGATGTGACGTCATGTGTGCGGGACGAAATTTTACTGAGTTTTGTGAGAAGTAATGGGAGAGTGCCCACTGTTCCCCCCGTTCTCCCAGTATACTAAAAGATTCCTCACCATACTACTGTAAATTCCGCGGCTGGGCAGAGCATTGTTTGGTATTTACCACTATTTTCTAGGAACCGAAAATGATTTCGATAAGTTATACAAAAGTTTATTTTCTACAAACATGGAAAGATTATCCTAACCAATATTATAAATGCGAAAGTAAGTTTGTTTGTTACCTTTTCACGCCTAAACCACTGAACTGATCATCCTGAAATTTTGCATATACGTTGTCAGGTGTACGTATAAACGGACATAGGGTACCTTTCATCTCGAAAAAAAAGGGTTGTTCCCGAGGAAAACAACAAGAACGTTATTATGATAATAGTTGACGCCACGTGTCTTTCGAATCAAAAGCAGGACGTCTGTCGGGTCAGCAATATGTAATGACTCTTAACTTCATTTATTACTTGTTATATTATAACACTTTGTACTTACCTGTTTTAAGTAGGTGTTATTTACTGAACTACCTACGTGCCTAACATGCGTAAACTGGTATTAAGTTCAGCGCTATTGACATAAAATAAGAAGATGTATACATGCGAGAAGTAACGTAATTAAGTAGGTAATTTGTAGCTAAAAAAACCGGCCAAGTGTTTATCCCAAGAACAAACTTTTGTAGTTGAAAAACATGGTGACCCATACATTTCATCTGCAAATGTAAGTTTGTACGGACAGTATTGAGTGATTCACTTTGTTATTTTTAGACAATAGACTATTTATAGGTTTTTCTGTTATCTATAAGAAAGTATATAAAGAAGAAATTGCTGTAATTTTTTCAAAATTTTAGCCTAGCTGTTTTGGAGGTAAGTGGGCGGGAGGAATGGCTCATCAATTTTCTTTAATAACTTTAGACCGTTTTTACTTTAATATTATAAAAAAAAATATTTGTGAACCTCATAACAAGCCCTTTAATTTGATATGTCACACGGTACCATTTCCAAAACTGTTTTTTATTATTTTATTATTTGCCCACAAAAGACAAAACTCATTGATTTATGTTACATGTTTGGGTTACAGAAATTCATATGTGTACCTACCAAATTTTAACGTTCAGTAGATTCGGAGGGAATTGGCTGTGACCGACGAACAGATAGACAGACAGACACACGAGTGATCTTATAAGGATTGCGTTTCTTCATTCGGAGAAGTGCGGAACCCTAAAAACAACTTTTGTTACGATATTATACATCTGCAAATTATGGACGGCTTATCTTGACAAGTTTTATTTGTATGACTACCAATGAGACTATAAACTGCGATGCTATTCTGTAAAAATCTCACCGTGAAAACTTAGGTGAAGTGAGCGTGGAGTGAGCTGTCAATAGTGTCAATTCCTAGCAAAACCAAACTCACTTCACCTAAGTTTTCACGGTGAGATTTTTACAGAATCGACCGGCAGTACTTTATAGCATATAAATGTACAGAGGCGGACCTAATGCCTTAGGCATTTTATACCAGTCAACCTTTGGTTGATGCAGAGACAAACAGTGGTAGGTGCAATCATGAAAATTGAAGAATAAATATTTTAAATATAAACCTAATAAAATTATAAATATATTATAAACCTAACTAGCTTCTGCCAGCGGCTTCGCCCGCGACGTATGTCGATAAAAACTATCTTAAGTCCTTCCCTGGGATGCAATCTATCTCGCTGCCAAATTTTATACATGAAATCCGTTCAGTGGTTTAGGCGTGAAAAAGTAATATACAGACAGAGTTACTTTCGAATTTATAATATTAGTATGGATTACGATTACGTGTAAATACTCAAATACTTTGAATTCCTTTTCATGAGTGTCGTGAGAAACAGAACTGTTTTACGGTTTCTTATTTGATTGGCTGGAGACAATATATTAGGATTATTTTAGGATCTTAATTTAGGATCTTAGGATTATTTTAGGATCTTAGGATTATTTGGTTTCTTTAAATCCCAATCAAGAAAATGAATATTTGAGAACAGTTTTTTATTTCAATCATAATGTGTTCTATTTCAGCATGGTACGCATCCAGAACAGAATAACAATTGGACTGGAAGTCCTCCAATACTTCACGACTCGGGAATGGTGGTTCGATACGCACAACTTCAAGTCCCTCGTTTTACTTCTGAACCCTGTTGACAAAGAGACCTTTCCAATGGACCTGACCATCATTGAGGATGAACCGTATATAGAAAGCTGCATGATCGGAGGAAAGCTATACTGTTTAAAGGAGAAGTTGGAGAATTTACCCAAAGCTAGACTGCAGAATCACATGTAAGTTCGGTTTTTCTAAATGACTGATGTAACTAGCAGTGGTACAGTGACAAAAGAGTAACCTAGGTAAACAAGCAAAGATAATAATTTTTCTACTACACTGTCAGTTCGTTCATTTTCATAATTTTGACTGTACATGTATTATAAATAATTCAGGCACTTAATCATACAAAAGATAATGCTAATTTGAATCTTGCAGGTCCTTAAGGCGAAAGCGCCAGGGTAGCCCGCGAAATTCATTTTTTTTTTGCAATTTGCTTGTCAGTATTAAGTTGTACGTTGATTAAAATATGATTCGCGGCCATAACAAATATGTATTTACAGAATTCTTGTCACGTTAAGATTGAAACAATAACCATTTAATATTCATATGATTTGTTGGACAAACTTCTGTTTTAATGTCAAGCAAGTAAACAGCGTTAGAACTTGAAAGAATGACCCTGCTATTCCTTCTAAACTAACAATTAAAATTTGTTCCCAGTCTGTACATACTGGATCGCCTGGTATCAGTATTCTTCTACTTGGTGCTTCTGTATTGGATCGTGTCTTACTTCGAGCTGGCGAGGGAACTACTTTCATACGGTGGCCCCGCTGTAAGGTACTTACCTCTAGTAGGTAAGGCGGTTTTTAAAGACGCTTAAAATAATGAATGTATGTATGTAATGTAGATAACCAGATTATATTTTAATTTTGGAGAAGGTTGATCCTTAAACTGGTGATTTATAATGTTATCGAGACTCATTTTTGTGACATTATTTTATGTATATTTTGTCAATTTCTAAATTGTCACTTTTGTAAGTAGGTCATTGGTGCTTTATTTTATAACACCTATATATATACTAATTATAGGTTAACGTTTATACGTCCATATCACATTGATGTACCATAATGATTATATTCCGACAATTAGAATGTAAATTCAACAGAATTTTGTACCTTTTTTAACCCTTTACCAGGCCTCGGACAAATCCTGCAGTAATAATGTTTTTTTCGTAGATTTAGATGAGTAATAAAATTTGGTATGAGATTTTATCAATTATATTTAGAAAATAAGCTGAAAACCTGAAAAAATACATGTGGGAAAACATAATCCCTTTGCCTGTCTAGACGACGACTTTTTATCTATATATAAAATAAAAACAACAAAAAATACACTAAAGTAGACTGACAAAATGACGACAAAAGTTTACACTACCCACAATTTATATATCGATAAATGACCGTGAGTAAATCCTAAATAAAACCTGTGGCAAAAACCTAGTATAAAATAAAGATTCTAATTCACCGGGCAATGGATATAATAACTCCCACAATAATTAGGCATTCACAGGCTTAAGGCATATGGTTCCCCACATGTTTTATTTCGTTATATCATGATATTTTTGAAGTTTTTACTTATAATTTATGCACAAATCACTAGAAAAACTCAAATTCTACAACATATCAAAAAATTGTACGACTTAAGTTTCTCCGATTCTCCATAATGATTAAAAATACGGTACACTTGTCACAAAAATGTTCGTTTAGCGGCCGACCACAGATAAAATGGCTGCAAAAGTGACATTTGCGTTCTGTTCCACTTTTTTTTTGTTAACATAAGTACCTACTATTTCTATGTTAGCGTTTTTGACAGATTGTGGTAGATTCTTTACCAAAACCTGGTAAAAACTCTTAAAAATGTATGTGGGAAATGCTCAATCCATAGCCTGGTTAAGGGTTAAATATCATGTATGTTATTTTGTTAAGTTTATTGTAAAATATGTATCATAATAATATATTTCTGTATTAATACTTGTACCAAATATACGTATTAAATGCCCACAAAATGTAATTGAAATAAACAGTTTCTGCTGTAGGTCACTCAGGGTACCTACATCAAGGTCTTACGAATGAAGAAACATAACAACATGATTTTCACTTCTATACGGTTTTATTATTATAAACCACCGCCTACATAAGGTTGTAATATAGGTCGCTCTGAATCGATACTGCTGCTAACAGGCGCAGGTAAGTTATCGACTTCGTGTTCACAAATGAAGAAACTCCTCATATCGCAATCGGTGTTGACCAGCCGTCCGTTGAAGAACATTGAGCCGCACTCATGACTGTCTCCGTTCGGTTGGTAATTGTCAAACCAAGCGTCCCGCTCTACATTCATGCGTGTTCCTGGATGAAAAGAAATATTTTTTTAAATCTAGCTCAACAGCATTGTGTGAACAACAGTGCCCAAGCCAAATAATGTCATGATGTAAAAATCGTCAATTTTATAGCTGCCTATTAGGATTTTCAAAACCGTGAATATTATAAATGAGTTCATGACCCAGTAAGCATTTTTCTATGGCCATATTATCTTGAATTTAAATTAACGACTACAATTTATCAGAAGTCAGAAAGTCAAGACACTTAAAAGTTGCATTATGGCAGCCTGGGTCACTTATGTACAGTACCCGGCGATAAAAATTGCACATCGACCTTTGGAAAGAGACAATCGGCTAATTTCGGCTTCGTAGAGCGTTATCTCTGTCGCACGAAATACAAACAGTCCGGTATCTATTAGGAGCTGTTAAAACAATTATGATTTGCTTGTTTTGATAATTATTTTTATTCTTTGTATAAAATACAAAAAAGGTAAAGGTCGATGTGCAATATTTATCGCCGGGTAGGTACTGTATGTCCCAGGTTGCCATAATGCAGCATGTCAGAGCACTTCCGATTTATGTGATCACCTACAAAATGCATGCGGCATTACGCAGGCCCAGGTTTTTAGTGGTCCGACTACGGAAGGCACTTTCCTACAAAATCCTTTCCATCTCTCCTTTCAAAATATCTAAGGAACACACGCACACGTACCTCGCACAGTCTGCCAGCCCTCGTTGAATCTGTTATGAAAGCCCAGGTGATAAATTCCTCTTTGATAATGCTCTTTGAGCCTTGGTTTAGGTGTAGATTCCGTTAACTTTACGAGGTAATCCGCTTCCAGCTGATTGCTTATCACTGCCAGGCTGGATTGTTCTAGTTGGCACGTAGCATACGCTTCTGTCCAGTTCAATGGAGTTGTGTGGAGTTTGTAGCACTTGCCATTGTTCTTATTGTAACTGTAATCTGAGAAAAAGGTAGTCATAAGGATCACTAAGATGGATGAATGGGCCAGGAAACTGACCTTGGGTCCGGAGCCCACAAGGCTAACCAATGGCCCTTGTGTGTCACAGATATGCGCATTGTAACTAGGTACTCACTTTTACAGTCCATAACAGCATTGCAATTTGTACGCCAATTTGTCACATTCGTTTTTTATTATGTCCACGGTACGCGAACACGATATACTTGTATAGGGTAGATATGTTGGAACTCCGCAATGGCTAGCCAGCTCCATTGGAAATAGAAAAATATATCTAGTGTGTTACTCACAGAAATAAAAAATTACCTACCTAAGTTAGACATATCGCATTGATAGTTCCACTCTAGTGATTGAAGACTCTTCTTGCAAAGGAAGGGAAACTTTTTGTAACATTCGGAGTCATCCAGATATCCATGTCCTTCATGTAAAAAAATGTACACACAATCCTGTCCATTACCAAAATTGTCCGGGTTACCTGACTGCCAGTTGTTGTACACCTCAGAGATCGACTTCCCTAGAAGTACGAAAATTTAGGTATTAATATTATAGAGTAAAAATCAACTAGTTTGTTTATACTGACGGTTAAGTTTATGATTAAGTTCATTGATGATTTTAATTCACCAAAATGTAATACAAAGTTTTAGGCTTTGTTACTTTTTCTATTCATTTAAAAAGTAGGAACATGTATGGTTCTTAGTTAACATAATGCTTGAAACATGATACGTACCATCAACGGTCTCAAATATTCCTTCAACCAATAAGTCTGACAGTCCCACATACATATATCCGATTTTGGGTTTATCTTTTTTCCAAAACGATATCAAAGCGTGTGCTTCATCATCGTTGTCTGGGTGTCCTAAAGTAGCCCCTTCCAGAGCACACACTCGCTTGGCATCAGCCCATGACCGTGGTATCGTGTGGATCTTATAGAAACTCTTGGATGCTTCGATATAATTGTAGTCCTTTCGGAAAAAGTTTTTAGCTCTTTGTCCGCCTATGAATAGATTAGAATAATGCAGTTAGAGAAAGGTTACTTTACGAAAAAATAAATCACTTTACCATTATACCCACTTTTCTAAGTGTTCATAATATACATTATATATTATGGCATTTTATTTAATTTAGGCTCCGTGCATAAAAAAACCCTCTTTTGTCAATTTCTTATCTAATTGTGAAGAAGTTTGAAATAATTGAAACATTAAATACTATAAAAGTACAGTTTTCGTGGCGCTAAACCATTCATGTCAGCCACAATAACATCTGTTAATAGTTTAATTACTTTTGCGCTTCCAAAAATATAGTTTACTAGCTGTTGCCCGCGACTTCGTTTGCGATCGAGGATGAAAAGTAGCCTATATCCTTCTATGGTCATGATCTGTCTGTGTTAAAAAATTAAATTTTTAAATTATCCAACGTTAAGGCTTCTACAAACAGGCGCGACACGCGATATAATCGCGCGCGACACAAAGGCACCGTTCGTTGCGCGACTTGTGGTGCCTTTGTGTCGCGCGCGATTTTATCGCGTGTCGCGCCTGTTTGAAGGAGCCTTAAGTCTCACGTAATTTTTTGGAAAACTTGTTGCGAATATTACTGGTTTTCCATTAATACTTAATTTATTTTAAAAATTCCCTTGAGCCAAAGGCAACACCAAGAACTAGACTTTTTAAATCACAAATAATTTTCTCTTTCTCACAAATGAATAACAAAATTTATCAAAATCGGTCGATATCGTGCACGGCTCTCAATATAAAACACTTCACT
Source organism: Luperina testacea (assembly GCA_927399505.1). Classification (NCBI taxonomy): domain Eukaryota; kingdom Metazoa; phylum Arthropoda; class Insecta; order Lepidoptera; family Noctuidae; genus Luperina; species Luperina testacea. Next base: position 14,642,092 of record OV656758.1, read on the forward strand.
TACAGTAAAAAATAACACAATAAGTATTATAAAATATGGTCATAGACCATTTACTTAGGTCTAACAATATCGTAGATAATCACTTAAAATAAGACAAACTTTCATTGTAAATATAGGTACTTACACGAATCTGACACAAAGTTCATAATTAGAAAGAGTAACAAGGTTTTCGAAAACATTTTGTGGAATGATACGACAGACATCTTGAACCGCGTCGGGTGAATAAACGTAGGAGTATGTTTTTGCAGATTTATCGACAGTCTTGTCCAACCAGTTCACCCTGCGACCATGAGCGAGATCGGCGCATATTCGTGTTTTCGCTTCTAATGAAAACCAATAGACCAGAATGCGATGAAATTGTGATAGACAAAAGAATTGTACCTACGTACCTACTTAATTAATTATTATTTAAAAAATATATATACATATACGCGACGACTTGAGACCCTCCTCCGTTTCTTCGTCGGTTAAAAAAAGGAAGTATTTTAAAAAAGGAACTGCTGAACTGCTGAGCTCTGGGTTTGATTCCTACGTCGGGCAATGGTCGTTGGGTTTTCTATCTAGAATTCAGTTCAAATTAAGAAAAGCTGTAACGGCTGTCTGGGCGTCCTTAGCCCGGGCCTTCGCCGAAGTTTTCATCTGCGTCAAATTATAAAAAAAAATAGTGAGTTAAAGAGTTTAAAATAGTATATTTCATTACAAGTGCGGAAAGGTTGTCATTGCAAAGAGTTCCGACAAATGTCTGCTGTCTGTATGTCTGTGTCTCTGTCTGCGTGGCGTGTCTGTCTGTCTGATGTCTGTGTGTCGCGCGCGCGTGCGTTTTTCGTTTCGTTCGTATTCGTTAGTGTTGAAGGTGTACAATAAATAATTCTGATCCGAAGAATAGATCAATGAATGATCAAGGAAAAATACATGTATACGTATCTACATATTTTTTAGTCATTTGTTTATTTTAGATGTATATGCTAATTGATAAGGAAAACCTTTTCAAGAAATACTGGCGCGAATTTGTGTTAAAATAAAGATAAAAATATTACTGTTATAATATATGTATTGAGCGCAGAATAACTTTTCTCAGAAGTGGTCATCGTATTAGTAGTTCAGTAGCTTTAATATCGTCAGGGTTGTGCCGGATTATAGCAGTTCGTCGTAGATACGGTACGACAGCGGCTCCCCTGGTACCATCACTGTAAACATTGTTTTGGTCATAGTATTTTGGGACAAATAGTTTACTTTGTTTTAGTAAAATTAATTGTATACTATGTTTTATACTAGTAAGGCGGATAAAATGTTATGGAATAATGGTTTTAGATAATAAAATGTTTCCTTATCCTTATACAACTTTTTGTGCGGACTGTTCGATCATTATGTAGCCTAGCGTGTATATTTAAAATGATATTTAGCATAAAGTGAAACACAGTTACATATTGTAATAATACAACATATTATGTTTATTTTGCAAGAATATCAACACACACATAGACTATAAGTATATAGAGGTATACGTTGGATCAATCGGGTGGGGGACGAAAGGTAATTATTTCGGCGACAGCACCGATAGTACAGACGCCAGCACATCAAGCTACTACAATCTGTCTTTAATAGATTTTCAACTTTGTCTCTAAAGCATAAGGTTCAAAGTTGATTGGGAAAATTTGACAGTTTCGGGTAGCTTGATGTGCTGGCGTCTGTACATGAAGGAAAATTAATGAGTTTCGCTTCTACTGTTTTATTTATTTATGCCACCTCCGACATAAGGTTGTAAAAAAGGCTGCTCCGAGTTACTTAAACTGGCGCCAGCAGGAATTATGTTGTCTACTTCGTGTTCACAAACAAAGAAGCACTTCATTTCGCAATCAGTGTTGATCAAACGTCCGGTGTAGAACATTGAGCCGCACTGCTCGTTTTCTTCCGGCCGGTAATTGTCGAACCAGGCGTCAACCCCTAGATTTATCGGTGTTCCTGAAAAGAATGTCATCTATCAAAACCATCATAGGGTACCTACCTGATAAAAAGGCTTATCGCTTGAAAAATATTGGTAGGTAGTCGTTTTTATTTCGATCTCAGGAAGTCATGCTTTTCACTTTTACAAGGAACCCATGTGACGAAAACGATCGTTGCGGAAAATAAGTTATTATTGAGATGGGATAAGCCAAGAACCTGCCCCTAGGGCTATAAAGGTTTAATTAAAGGGTTCTGGCAAAAAAATCGGTATCATGCAACTTGCTGTGAGTGAGTGTGTACAAGGTGCTATATTTGGATCTCTGAGCTAAGTCCATCACACACTATCTCGGTTTATAACTCGTTTTGCTTGATAAATCACTAGTGGTAGCAAAATGGACGAAGAAAACATTTGCTTAGAAAATAAACACAAAATTTTGTAACAGTTTCGTTATTGAACGTTTTCCCTACCTACCTTCTTAGGATTCTACCAATCTAAATCACACTCACGTACCTTTAACAGTCTTCCAGCCTTCGTTCAATTTGTTATGAAAGCCCACATGATATATTCCTCTTTGATATTTCCCTTTGACCCTTGGTTTCGGTGTGGACTCTATTAACTTCACAAGGTAATCGGCTTCCCATTTATTATTGATTACTGCCAGGTTGGATTGTTCCAGTTGGCACATTGAATATGCTTCGCTCCACTTCAATGGAGTTGTGTGAAGCTTGTAGCACTTGCCAACATCGTTATTCAAAGTGTAATCTGAAATAATAAACGGTATGTGTTTATTTTGATAGTGGCAGATTTAATAAATATTTATTGACATTAGGATTTTGTTACAATTATTTTTTCAATTTAACAGTAAAATTTAATTTAATTTATTAAATGGTTTGTATTAGTAATATGAATTGTGACATTACAACAAAATTAGGGTGCTCCTCAGGAGCGCCGCTTTACTTGCAACGATTCAAACTTACCTAAATTAGGCATATTGCAGTTATTGTTCCACTCTAGTGTCTTAAGGGTCTTCTTGCAAATGAAATAACCATGTACTCCACATATGTAATCATTCATTTTGGAATTCAAGTTCAGACTGACACAGTCCTCATTACGATCAAAATCGTTAGGCTCAGAGTGCATCCAGTTAGTGTACACCTCAGAAATTGACTTTCCTGAAAATATGAAAATAGTGTAGGTATGATTATTAAAAGCTCGGTAGACCGCGCGAAACTCGTAATTCTAATTCTAAAATCGTTCGAATTAACATAAGGTTTACACCGTGCGTTCGTGCCAGTACCACTGAGCTCTATTCAATTGGGGTACGAAAATTTGAACGAATTGGGCGTATGTGGACATAACGGTCTGACCGGTTATATCTTTGAAGAAATACTGTTAACGATTCCACGAGATTATTTAGCACACTAAACAGTATTTTTAGGATTCCGTTAATTTTTTTTAGTAAAACTGGGTGCCAGCGCTAAACAAAAATGATCTAATCAATAAATGCGTAGGTAGAAGGGCAAAACATGCTGAACACGAATTAGAAGTCAATGGTCAAAACTGTCACTTGTGTGTCAAAAAACACCGAAATATTTAGGGATTTGTGGTGAAAATGTAACCATAAAATATAATAGCAAAATATACGTACCGTCAACGGTCTCAAATACTCCTTCAACCAATAAGTCTGATATCCCTATCCACACTGACTTGATAAGAGGCTTAGTTTGGTTCCAAAAAGATAACACGGCACTTGCTTCAGCGTCGTTTTCTGGGTAGAAGAAAACGGCCGCTTCCAGTTCACATACTCGCTTGGCATCAACCCAACTCTTTGGTGTCGCATGAAACTTATAGAAACTCTTGACTGCTTCTATATAATGGTAATCCTTTCGGAAAAACTTTTTAGTCCTTTGTCCATCTATGAATAGATAAGATAAATGTACAATTTCATTAGAGAACAATTTGCTCTGCGAACTAGACACGTTTCTAGTACATGTTTAAGGATTAGATTTAAGATTTATTAATTAAGACAAGATAAGATACTGTTATGAGTAGGTGTGCAGTGAAATTGAAGACTACTTACATGAGTCCGACACAGAATTTACAATCAGAAAGAATAAAAGCGTTTTCGAAAACATTTTACTGTACGACTGACGCCAACAAACGCCCCAGGAAAACAAACTTAAGAGGATGTTTTGCAGATTCATCGAATTCCAATCCTGTTTAACCAGTTCTCTCTAGCGTGCTGCGACCATGTTAGCGAGATTGGCGAATCGCGGTGTCTTCGTACAAACAAGAATGCTCGTTGGTTTTGGTTGTTTATTGGCAAAAAACGATTAAAACTTACAAGCTTTTATAATTTTTTGCAAAAAATTTAATGTAATACAGGCTTCTATTACATTAAAATTTTTGCAAAAGTTAAGTGTTAAGTCTAAATTTGAAGGAGAAATTCCTCAACTACTATGATACATTAAATGGAGTTACAAAACTTTTTTCGGAATTTCGAACTTCGTTCGTCCGTAGATTAGCCGCAGCACAAAGGTTCAGTCAAACTGAAGTGAACCCCCGCGGGATGGCGGGCACAATTCTCTTGCGCCAATAGGCTAGTTGACGGTTTTTGAGAAATCAATTAGTAATGTTCCTTGACAGTAGTGGTGGCTCAGTATCAATGACCTAAATGAGGGTTTGAACCTAGGCAGGCGCTTTGCTTAGTGTGATTTATTTCATCACCACTGCTCTCAAAACGGTGAAGAAAACATCGTGAGGAACTGAAGTGGCAGTGGGCTGGCCATGTCGTAGGACCGATGGCCGGTGGAGCAGACGAGTCCTGGAGTGGAGACCGCGTATCGGCAAGCGTAGTGTGGGACGCCCCCCAGCTAGATGGACGGACAACCTAAAGAAGGTGGCTGGGGTAGACTGGATGCTGAAGGCGGAGGACAGGGTGCTGTGACGCAGTCTGGGAGAGGCCTATGGCCAGCTGTAGACTACGATAAGCTGAGTTGATTGATTGAGACAGATCGTCCAGTGTTCATCAAGGAAAAAATAAGGAAAAACATGTTTCATTTAAAGTTACAACTTTATTTTGAATAATATGTGAGATAGATACTTAGTTTATATAGGTATATTTAGTACGCAGCATAAAAACTTAGCACAGTAATGTTTAATGTAACTCCGCTAACGCCCTACAATAGCGCCCGAACGAATGAGGGCTAAGTGTGGATATAATTTGAGGACCCTTGGTGCTTATTTAAAACCATTTTAAACACCTTTTACGAATAGGTTTCCTAAGGATTATCCCAATTTAATGACTTTTTTGGACGGAACCTTTAGATTAATAATAAAGACGAGAAGAGAAGTTTGCAAAATGTCATCATCATGTCATGCGCACTCAAATGACTCGCTGATGGTGGAGCGTGTAGTGGATCATTAAGCTCGCTTCAAAATGGTTGAGCTGAATAGTGGTGATCCATGCGTTATGTTCATGAACGAGCGCCGCGCGCCGTTGCGTCAGTTGGTTTGGTCAACTCTTGGCTTATTTTAATAATTTTATTTCTGAAGAATTTTTTTTGTTCCTATTTATTTTTTTGTTCCTAAATTGGTTCATTAGTTTTTGAGAAAATTGGGGTTCAATACAGAACCTCCTTTTTTGAAGTCGGTTAATAAAGACTGAGTTTGACAACATATCACATTTTCAAGATAAAATTAAGGTAAATTTTATACATTAAATAATTTAATTTAAGTTAAGCATAAGTATTAAAACTGTACCTTCAAATAAGATGTCAACCGTTTTAATTTTTAAATTTTTGTACTTTCTTTGAATTTTTTTCTATTCTAAACAGACGTAAACGGCAACGTCATTTCAGTCATCATCAGTGAAAGCTCTAGGAAGTTTTTTTTTATTCGAAATGGGTTTGCTCTTGACTCTAATCTAGGTCAGAGATGACACAGATAAAGTCTACGATGGAGTGAGCTTACCCAGAAGAAGCCTGTTCACTCTTACTTTGAAGAGATTTGGGTTGTATTCACTCGGAAACACAAACGCGGGTAAAGAGTTCCACTCTTTTGCTGTGCGCATTATAAAAGACATTTGAAAACGCTTAGTGCGAATTGGTGGAATAGCAACTAGGCAGGGATGGTAACTTGCAGTGCGTCTGGATGTCCGAAGGTAGAAGGGGGCCGGTGGAATGAGGTCGTGGAGTTCTTGGTGAAGTGGTGAAGGGCTGGCGTTTTGGGGGACTGTCTTTTGTAATTTTAACGTTCGAAAAGTGCTGATTCTCAGCCTAGTTTGAATAAATGACTTTTGATTTTGATGACATTGTTTTTTTATTATTTCGTTTCGAAACTACGCACAGTAATATTACCCCTATTAATTCACCTCCAAGGTTATACAAATTGTATACGTCACACGGATCATTATTACGAATCTATTAATACTCACCTCATTCATAAAAATCGGTTCACTAGTTTAGGCGCTACGGCGGAACACACGTAAATACAAACATACATAGTCTGCTAAAACCATAACCCTTTCTTTTGGGCTTGGCCGTAGTCGGATAAAATTACATACATCCCATCACACAAACTGCATGCTGGTGCCGTTCGTGGATTGAATTTTTTTAAATAAACTGTTCTATCGGACTGTACTTATCAACAATTTGTTTCCATGCGGTTAGTGGTACCGTTCAATCAAGTGCCGTTGAAACCAGTGCTCAGAATGGAATACCTCAAAAAAGTAAATATACGTTTTGTTGTCTACTGTTTTATTATTCTATTCCACCACCTACATAAGGCTGCAGCACTGAACCGGTTAAACTGACGCTATTAGGTGAATTTATGTTATCTAGTTGGTGTTCACAAATGAAGAAGCTCCTCGTGTCGCAATCGGTGTTGATCAGACGTCCGGTGTAGAACATTGAGCCGCACTCCTCTTGGTCATTGCCATCCGGCTGGTAATTGTCGAACCAAACGTCAGCATCTACATGCATCGGTGTTCCTGAAAAATAAAATGAATAATCACAACAATCGCATAGTAGCTGATAAATATTGAAATTCGTTTCCTTATGTTTCTCTATTTCGCAAGGAACTCAAGTGGCTCCTGATCCACCTTCGCAGGAGCATTCAGAAACCTTCTCAATATAAAAAAATATATGTATGACGTACCTTTCACTGTCTGCCAGCCCTCGTTTAACCTGTTATGAAAGCCCAGATGATAAATTCCTCTATGATATTTCCCTTTTAACCTTGGTTTCGGCGTGGATTCCGCTAACTTCGCAAGGTAATTCGCTTCCCGTCTGTTACTGACCACTGCCAGGGTGGATTGTTCTACTTGGCACATGGCATATGCTTCGGTCCAGTTCAATGGAGTTGTGTGAAGCTTGTAGCACTTGCCAGTATCCTTACTGAAAATGTAATCTGAAATAATAAATGTAATGTTATGTCATGTTACATATTAAGTAGGTACATAATAGTTAGATATAATATGTTTTATTGTAAGACCAAAACTTGCATTTTATCTATCTGGCTATAATTGCTTGGCAAAATTTAATAGAACAATAACATTAGATAATTCCTAGTTCTTCAAAGCAACTCCGAGCACAGGCCCTTTCCTATCGAACAAACGAACTTTCATTTGACTTTTTTGTATTGCCAAAATAAAAAAGTATTGTCATTCAAAGTTGCTCCGTCCGGAGCGTTGCTTTACCTACAGAGATTCAAACCTACCTAAATTAGGCATATTGCACTGCTGGTTCCACTGTAGTGACTGGAGACTCTTCTTGCAAATGAAGTAAGACTTTATGTCACATACGTAATCATTCATTTTGCCTTGTAGGTCAATATTCAAACAGTCCTCGTTTCCTCCAGCGTTGTCCGGCTGACCCTGGATAAACCAGTTGGTGTACACCTCAGAGATTGACTTCCCTAGAAATATGAAAATCGTATGATTAATTATTCAAAGTGTGGCGTAAATAGTGGTCCAACATTAAGAACATCACCATTTATTTAACTGACCATAGGTCTCAGAATACCTATACATAGCTTTTAATATGTTTTCTACTAAAGGAATAAAATACGTACCGTCAACAGTCTCAAAAACTCCTTCAACCAATATGTCTGATATTCCCACCCACAACCACATGATAGTAGGCTTAGTTTGGTTCCAAAATGATAACACTGCACTTGCTTCTTTATCATTTTCAGCGTAGAAGAAAGTGGCTGCTTCCAGCGCACACACTTGCTTGGCCTCAGCCCAAGTCCGTGGTATCGTGTGGATCTTATAGAAACTCTCGACTGCTTCTATATAATGGTAATCCTTTCGGAAAAACTTTTTAGCTTTTTGTCCAACTGTAAAGAGATAAAGGTTCTTAGATAAATAAAAGTTTCCTTTATTATGGTAAGGCTGTATTAGGTCAGTTTGTTTTTTAAAATTTAATACAATCTTGTGAGTCTCTTCTGGAATCATAATTGCAATTCTTAAAGGTTTTTACAACTTATTTACTGTGGTAAATAATCATGTTAGTAACCATGCGCTAAGTTCAAAGACGTGTCTTCATAGAGCACTGCATTCTTACGAATATATACATTCTTAGTCTGATTCTGACAGGATGGCCGCGTTAGATCTTTTCATGAGAATGCACTTGAAAATGAAACAAGTTTGAGATAAAAATATGTGTACTTACACGAATCTGACACAAAGTTCACAATAAGAAATATTAACAAAGTTTTCGAATACATTTTAAGATAAGTAACGACATTCGTCTTGAACCGCAGTAGGCAAACTTAAAATAATGTTATGTGAATGTTGTGCAGATTCTCCGGCAATCTTGTTTATCCTGTTTTACCCTGCGGCCACATTAGCGGAATCAACGCTCGTGTCATCGCAATCGCGACGTTGTCAGTAAAGCGCGCGTTAAAATGTTTTGTCGCGGGAAACATTGCTCACCGCAAAACTTCGTTATAAATTAACACATATAACACATACTTGGTCGGGCAATAGGTAAGATGTGCGTGTAATTTTTAGCAGCAACACCTGTCGAATAACGTGGCCAGAAAAATTTGTCGATTTCTACGTTACCAGCTATAACTTACGAAGTTTTTATCACAACCATATAACACGAATGTTCGTCCGATAATGTGTACGCAGCATAAAGCCGCCGCTCGTCGGTACCTATGTATTCTGTTAATTTATAAAAAAAAAAATAATTTATTTTATAATGATAATGATAGATACGAGGATAATATGAATTAATCAAAAGCTTTGAGTTGTTAAAATACGTCATTTGTCCATCGTGGTTTAGAAATCAATAAAAGCGGTTTTTGTTTACCTAACGTTGACATCTCCGTTATTCAGTAAACCTACTAGTATATAATATACACCTAGATTACTTTTTTAATTGTTTCCATACTACGACATTGCACACAGTCGCGCCGTTGACTGAAGAGTTGTGTGGAAATCGATTGTCTTGGTATGAGATGTAATGCGGAGGAATGAGGAACATGTCATGAGGAGTTTTGAGCATCAATGAGGATGGTTATGAGAGTAGATTAAGATCAAAGAAGAAGATGGATGGATTGTGTGAAAGATGATATGGATATATATATATTTTATCATTGTTCCTATTAATCAAAGCTCCTGCGATCTAATCTCTTCACCACCCTTGGTTGACTGGTAGAGGATGCCTAAGGCATTAAGTCCGCCTTTGTATCTTTTTGTGCGAAAAGTTTAAATAAATATGACTCGAAAGGAGGTCGAGAAGCCCATTTTTGTTCAGAAATTTATTCGGATTGCTGCTGTCCAACCTTTGCCAGAAAGTACTTCGGTTATAGGTAATCATTTTGCCTGGAAAGACAACGAATTGCAAGGACACGTAAGCTAATCTGTCTTTTCTGAAACTTCGGCAAACCGCTGACTACAATAGACAGTCAACATTGAGATATTATTTTTTGTACCAGTATAAATTTTCCTATTTGGGAGAGAATTTCTTGTGGCTCTAATGCCACAAGAAATTCTCTCCCAGTCAACATTTCAGTTAAAAGGATAATTGTTCTCTAGATAATAGTAATCTGACGTTTCAAATAATTAGCCCATAAATATACTTCTAATGAAATAAAACAGCACAAGAAATGAGAACATTTGTACTTAATTAAGACAACTTTAATTGGCGCATATATAAACATTAAAGTACTATAATTTTGCTTCTACAGTTTTATCGGTCTACGCCACCGCCGACATAAGGTTGTGAGTTAGATAAACTGATGCTGGCAGGTGTAACAACGTTATCCACTTCGTGTTCACAAATGAAGAAGCTCTTTATATCGCAATCAGTATTGACCAGCCGACCGTTGAAGAACATTGCGCCGCACTCCTCTTCTCCGTCCGGCTGGTAATTGTCAAACCAGGTTTCAACATTTACTTTCAATGGTGTTCCTAGAAAAGAAAACATCAAATAAATTTTAGTAGTTTATGAGCACAGGTAATGGCAACTTTTTTAAGGAATATCATTTTTGAAATACTTCCGTTCACGTGCGAATCGAAGTTTTCCAAAATTTTACAAGTTTATAATAAAAAAAAAAACTAAATGAGACAATCCTTTTAATTTATTATGATTTGAAGCCAATGTCTGTCACGTCTGAAATATATTTACGATAGCAATCAAACAAAATGAAAACCACGTAAACATTGATAATTGCAATTGATCGTTTTGGGGGATCCTAAATAATTTAATTTGAACCTATATATACGTATTTGTAAAATATAAACGATTACCCCCTACATACTTAGAACTAGAACCTGGTAGGCGTTTTTTACGATGTTATGATTTCGTCTAATGTACAATCAGCAACAAAAGTCGATTAACACTTCAGTTTTTTTAATCTCAGTTAATGAGCAAAATATTTGTTCAAAATTGCAGCAGAAGTACAATGCAATTTTGATCAAACATTTTGCTCCATAACTGAGATTAAAAACACTGAAGTGATAATCGACTTTTGTTGCTGACCGTACCATCTGGTCTACAGTCTATTACTATACAGGTGCAGAATATAAGTCATGGTCTCCTTAGGAGATACACACACTAACGTTAAACGTACCACTAACTGTCTGCCAGCCCTCGCTGAACCTGTTATGAAAGCCCAGGTGATATATTCCTCTTTGATATTTCCCCTTGACCCTTGGTTTCGGCGTGGATTCCGTTAGCTGCACAAGGTAATCTGCTTCCAACCGATTAGTGATCACTGCCAGGGTAGATTGTTCTAGTTGGCACCTGTCATTTGCATCGGTCCACTTCAGTGGAGTTGTATGGAGTTTGTAGCACTTGCCAGTAATCTTACTGAAAGTGTAATCTGAAATAATTTGATTTACTCGTATTTATTTTATTGTAACACCTTAAATCTATCTTTACATGTTGCTTAGATGCAATAGTTAATGTAACATTTAGAATAAATTAAACTACTATATGTACGTAATTTTGAGCAAGATGTAATTTAACAACATAAGTTATTTTGGGAGTCGATTTTTCGTAGAAATAGATAGCCTTTCCACAGCAAGCTGGGCTTCTTTTAAGGCTCCTACAAACAGGCGCGACGCGATATAATCGCGGGTGACACAAAGGCACCGCTCGTTGCGCGACTTGCGGTGCCTTTGTGTCGCGCGCTATTTTATCGCGTGTCGCGCCTGTGTGAATGCCTTTAACCATTTTTTGTTGTATAAGTTCGTTACAGAGATAAAAACCTACTTACCTAAATTAGGCATATCACAGTGATGGTTCCACTCTAGCGATCGGAGGGTCTTCTTGCAAATAAAGAGAGCCTTGCTATTACATGTATAATCATTCATATCTCCTATTTTACCTAAGTGCGTACAATCCTCATTACCGTTAGCATTGTCCGGTTGACCCACCTGCCAATTGATGTATACCTCAGAACTCGGCCTTCCTAGAAATATGAAATTAATATATATTTAAAACTATGTATTTGTAGGCCACTCCAAAGGGTTGGTTTAATTACTACTGTGGAATTATATTGTAATATTATTAATCGGTTGAAGGACACTGAACGCGACATAAGTTTTAGTATTATTAAGGCTCGTACACACAGGCGCGACGCGACACGCGACACAAAGGCACCGCAAGTCGCGCAACGAGCGGTGCCGTTGTGTCGCGTGTCGCGTCGCGCCTGTGTGTACGAGCCTTTACGCTTATAGACGCTTAGTTAAGTGTCCTTCAAAGTATCAATTACGTCATGAACATAATAGAGTAATTATTGTACTTAGCATCTGACATTTCTAATTATATATTGTTAATTTTATTACTTTCATTGGTTTACACCTTGTTACGTATACTTTACACTATGCCTGCCCAAAATCGACACGATAGAAAGTACTGGAAAAAATTCTTGAATGCCTAAAAAACCTTTATTTTTTTAAGTGTTTGTCACATACATTGTTTGCGATTCAGTAAATGTTCAGCAGAACGTCTTTCAGCTGAAATGTTGATGATGACAGCAGTGACAGCGGTATCATGGTAAAACAGCGGCGGTCTAATTTCAATATAGATACATAAAGTACAGGGAACTTTCTTCAAGGGCTCATTCGAACTTTTCTTCTTGAATAGTTCTACAGAATATTAAAATATTATGTACGTACCGTCAACGGTCTCAAAGCGTCCTTCAACCAACATATCGGACAGCCCCGTCCACAACCACGGCACAGTAGGCCTAGTTTTTTCCCAAAATGATAACACTGCGCGTAATTCTTTGTCGCTCTCTGGATGCCAGAAAGTGGCCCCTTCCAGAGCACACACTTGCTTGGCTTCAGCCCAAGTAATTGGTATAGTGTGGATCTTGTAGAAACTCTCTACAGCCTCTAAATAAGTGTAATCCTTCCGGAATTTTTTTTTATGTGTTTGTCCATCTGTGAATATAATAAAGAAATGTTATCTTAGCGAAAATAAATAGTCAAAGTTCATATTCTTTTCAAGTCTCCATGGCTACTTTATTGTCGTCATTGCCCAATGACCTTGAGCATGCTGCCCCGTACTAACTTACGACGAAACGACGAGAGAGAGAGGGACGAGTGCGGGAGTGACATAGTGCTTTTCGCGAAATTTCGGATTTTGATAAAATATTAAAAGAAAAAAAATCAATACACATTGTTAAATACGTCATTACGTATTTTTTGGTATAAAATTCATGCCAAGTTATTGAGCCGTTATAGAGAAATATTTCAATTTTAAAATTTGAAAACGAATTGTTACTATTTTTTGATAAAATTTGAGTAAGTTTATTAAAATTTCAAACAATACAATGTATTTGTGATGACCTTTAGTTTAACATAATTATATTGAAAACGCACAAAAGAATTCTTCTACAAACTTCTTTAAACACACGGTATTTTCAGGATTTGAGCGAGGTAATCCCCTTAAATCACTAAAATAAGTATTAAAAAAAGTATATTTACTAACTTCAGTTGTACAAAAAAACACTTATCTAAACACTATGCAGCGTTACGTGATATAGATGAACTCTGGCACCCAAAGTAAAATTTAACTTGTGTCTAGGGTGCCAGCGTCCTCGCCTATAATTGAATATAGAATATGTATCAGTAGTTGTAGGAAGAGCACAGTATATTATTATTATGATAACTACTTACTAGTAAATGCATAGGTGTGGCCTATTAAAATACCTATGTGTATTGTATTGAGAGAGATAAATATGGTGAAAGCTCGTGTTTATGTAATCCTGTATAAATATAATTATAAATATATGACTTTATTAACTACATTTGGTTAAGCGATTGATACATTTAGTAAATCTTCCGTCCCATTGTAACTCAGTGACAATAGCAACTTTGAGACCTTGGTCTTACATTCATTTAGGCACGTGGGAGCAATGGGGCATAGTTTATTTATTTTATAATATAAATGCAGTTAGACAGAACATCATAATGACGCTGAGCAAGGGCCGTTCTACATCCAAAATTTGAGCATACTTCGTATTGTCTACGCTTTTTAGCAGCATTCGGCTTGTATACCACAGAGGGATGTTTGCAAAAAATAGTGCCAAGAACAAAGAGCTGTCTCACAGTGTGGACCTGACATTTGGTGTAGAGAGCCGAGGTTGGATATCTAAACGGCTTCGAGCCATTACCTTGAGGACAGCTCTCTATGCACGTTCCAGAGGCAGTAGCGTTGTCTTGGGAGCCCCACCCCACACTGTGATGCAGTAGTTTATTATGCTTTGACAGAATAGATGGCTTTGACAGTTTTAATGTTACAATACTCCGCGGAGTGCCTTAGTTTAAAAAAAAAAGAATAAACACTTGCGGACTCGCGATATGAGATACAAACAAAAATATAACAAACAAGTATGCAAAACTAAAACGACTATCAGTATTGATATATTTTTAAAACATTATAAGGTAGTATATCTATGTATGCTAAGTTCGAGGACATGAGACCTCACACGATGGCCGTCACGAGTATGCACTTAAAAACGAGACATCAACGTTAGTTATACCTAAGTAACTATGTATACCTCAAACCTTCTTAATTGGAATAGTGTACAATAAAGATTCTATTTGTCTATAGGTACTTACATGTATCTGCCACCAAGTTCATAATAAGAACGATAAACAAAGTTTTCAAAAACATTTTTTGGAATGATACGACTGGCGTCTTGAACCGCACCAAGCAAATACATAGGATGTTTAGCAGATTTTCCGACAGCCAATCTTGTTTAACCAGTTCTACCCTGCGGCCACATTTAAACTAAATGAGCGTATGCTCATTCCAGTACCACTCGGTCACAATCGCTTGTAAACGGACATAGAGCATTTGATCTTTGTTCTATCATTGTTCGTGCACATTCTGTTAAATATTCTTCTATTTCTTTTATTTATTTTTACACAAATGTCCGTTGTGGTCAAAGAGAATATAACCACATAGTCTTTGGTTGTGAAGCAGTTTTGATCGCTAAATTAAAATGTCTTATTGCTACCAACTGCGTGTGCTAGTGGGGCAGTGGTGCCCAGTTGTAACGGCCACGACTTGTGGGTCGTAAGTTCGAACCCAGATAGGCACTTTACGTTAATTATTTCATCACTGCTGCTCTCAAAACGGTGAAGGAAAACATCGTGACGAAACCGGCATGTCGTCGAACCAAAAATTGTATATTTTCTCGTGGTCCTACTATTTTGTCTTACCAGTAGGTCCACGAGGGTATGTTATTGCTGTTGGTCCTACTGAAGTTTTGAAACTAAAATGTACCTCCTTTATAAAGAAATTGACTGGATAGGTGTGGGGCATGTCTCAGTTTCAGTCTTCATAAGTACTGCTTTCTTAGTGAGTCGACATCACTTTTAGTACATACCTCTTTTTAAAAATATCGTTGATGACATTTACTTCTTTTTGATCAATATCCTATGTCTATTATGTCATTACATGTCAAGCCATATGTTTCAGTTTATCCACAGACTATAATATATTTTGGAATTGTCGCTCGTCTAAAAAAGAAAAGTGCCGTGGTTCCCTGGTTAGGTATTAGGTGGGAGTTCACCTAATACCTAAGGTAAATTATCATCATGGGCATTGCAATATAAATCGTGTGTGAAAATTATTTTTTAATAATAATCCGTTTTCTAAATATTTTTTTAGGGTAAAGAAGTTTTGGAAACTCACGAACTTGCCAGGTGTTTTCTTCTAAAAATATGATTGCTGGATCCATTGACAATATGAAGAAATATGCTCTACGTACGAAAAATTAATAAAGTTCTCGAAAACATTTTATGAAACTATATACAACCACACCGTAAACATAGGTACAAGAGAATGTTTTTTGCTTAACTGGTCGTGCCGCAGTTTGCCATTATCTAACCAGTTGAACCCTGCGGCCACACATACGGGGCGAATGCTCGCGACGTCTCGGGTTCGATTGCCCGGCTCTGTTGATATACAAGCGCGACAAACTGCATTCTGGATGTCTCATTTGGTTGAAACTACATTTTTTTGGCAGAAATTTCTACTCAGAACCATATAGATTGCGGCGATTCGCGAATAAAGTTTTTACCACCCACATCAAGTTCGTCCGACAATGTGATCATCAGCCGAAAGACATCCACTGCTGGACATAGGCCTCCCCCAAGCACCTCCACTTAAGGGGGATGAGCTAAGGTAGCCCGCGGAATTAAAATTTTCTTACGCTTTTCGCAATTTGCTGGTCAGTATTAAGTTTTACGTCGATCAAAATATGATTCGCGGCCGTAACAGATATGTATTTACAGTATCATAATCATTAGAATCAGTAATACCTACAACTTGTTAGGTTAGTATAATCCCAAAATGTCAAGATTTCATGAAATAGTCATTCTTTGGCATTACTTGGTCTTCTTGTCTTCAGAGTTGTGTTGATGACTTTAATAATCATAATTATGTAAATACATATTTGTTACGGCCGTGAATTATATATTAATCAACGTACAACTTAATACTGACCAGAAAATTGCAAAAAACGTAAAAAAAATTGAATTTCGCGGGCTACCCTGGCGCTTTCGCCTTAAACCGGTTCTGTGCTTCTTACATCCAACGGGTTCCTGCGGCCTTCACAAAGTCGTCGGACCACCTTGTGGGGCCTTCCAATGCAAAAATAATAAAAATATAATAATGCAAAAATATTAAAAGTAGCATACGGATACTTTTAATCTTTTTGCATTATTATTAATTTACCTTTAGCAATGAGGAAAATATTTGTGGATAAACAATGTTGAACTGATTTAACACAGTCATGTAGCGTCTATTTACTTCCCAGTTTTTGGTGTGTAGGTAACGTCTTTCTTATATCTATGGTAGGTTTGATAGGTAAGTATTAGGCTGGCGGGAATGTTAAAAACAATAATTTCACATACTACGAGTATTGTAGCTACGTCAACTTAACATGTTGGGCAGTGACGGAATATCATATCTAATTAAAGGAATAAGGCCGGTCGATTCTGTGAAAATCTAAGCGTGAAAACTTAGGTGAAGTCGCAACAGACAGTACTTAGAAGAAGTCTTCCATTCATGCTAAGACAATTCTCGTAATCTGAGGTAGTAGTACAGGCCATTAAGAAACTCTTCGGGTGACGTCACTGATCTTAGCACTGCGACGTCACAATGATTTTATATGAGAGTTTGCCCTCCGGATTTAACCGTCACTTGACGGCACACGTCACTTATACTATTCACTCCTCGCCATATCATCATCTATATTGACTACCGTTATAGCGACGCAGTTCGTATCAGGAGGCCTACTGTCTAAGTCCGTCAACGTAGATACGGGTCCGCCAGAAAATAGTTCGACACTTCGGAATTAATTCTAGTCCCGAATAATTAACTTTCTTGCACGGGCAAAAATACCTCGGGAGTAAGGACAACTGTCAAATCGTGTTGTTATTCAATCTTAGTTCGGGCCCCAAAGTTATCTTATGTCTGTAGGTGTTAAGCAGTAGGACACACCCGTACCTTCGGTTGAAACTTCAGATGTCGTTCTTAGAGAGTAGATCCCATGCGAGAATACTTATATCGGTGACAGAGGCATACAAAGAAAATACAGGAGTTTCGCTTCTTCGGTCTTATTATTCTTTGCCAGCACTGACAAACGGCTATAAAGCAGGCTGCGCTCAAAACTGCTGTGAACTGATAGCAGGAGAAATAATTTTATCTGGTTAGTTTTCACAAATGAAGAAGCTCGTCATATTGCAGTCGATATTGATCAGACGTCCGGTGTAGAACATTGAGCCGCATTGCCCCTGGCCTTTCGGCTGGTAGTTGTCGAACCAGGCGTCATCATCCACATTTACCGGACTTCCTGAAAAAAAAAACCCAAAGAAATTTTACACCGACAGTGGCAATTATTATAGGATTATAGATTGTATACATAGGATGCTGCATCGGTTGTAATACCCCTTGGTGATAAAAATGTCTGACATCAATTTAGCAGCATAAAAATAACATTATATGCCTCTCATATTGCAAAATGTAACATCCTACTGGCAGCATCAATATGTAAGTGACAGTTCATCTGGAGTCTTTTTGGAGCCGATGCGGCATGCTATGTTTTGGCGTCTCTTGTCTCGTCAGATAGTTTTGGGGTTCCTTAGATTTGTGTATCACTATATATTATGCCATCCACAAATTATCACATACATATTTGCAGCCATCTTGTCATCTTGACGACAGATTATTAGTCTGGAATCCCGCTGCATCCATAATAAAGAAAAGGCTAGGCAGATGATGATTTTAACGACAGATATTATGAATGAATGAATCATGACATCAGAAGGGAAATTCTTATAATTTTATGAACGTTCGGTTGACAGTCTGATCTCAGTCTCATTTTTTTTTAAATATGTACTTGTTATTTCCTTACATCTTTGACAAGTTTTTGACATATTTGGTTGACGTCGAAAACTGCGACTGGATTTTGAACGTTTTAAATTACGAAAATAATTGGCCTTCAGATATTATTTACAAGCTGTCTATAGTATGCTTGTGACTGTACATTAATTAACTTAATTATAGTAGGTGGTCTCTGTTGTATTACTAACGGCCACCCAGTTTTTTTTTTATTTCGGTGAAAACGTATCTGAAGAAACAAGTTCCAAAAGAAGCACGGAGGTTGTGATCGAAAGAACGATTTATTCCGGTCTGATCCTCTGAACACCCCCTCCATCCCCCCCCCCTCCTCGATCCCCTGCTAGTTCGTCTTCTGTTTTAATCTCTGTCTTATCCACTTTATTACCTATGCAAGATCTTGAAGGAATTTCATAGATTACAAGGAGATACACCCAATCACTTACCGTTAACTGTCTGCCAGCCTTTGTTTAACATGTTATGAAAGCCCAGGTGATATATTCCTCTTTGGTAATTATCTATGAACCTTGGTGTCGGCGTAGATTCCGTTAACTTCATAAGAAACTTCGCTTCCAGACGACTGTTGATCATTGCCAAGGAGGTTTGTTCTCTTTCGCACATGGCACTGGCCTCTGTCCACTTTAATGGAGTTGTGTGAAGCTTGTAGCACTTGCCAGTATCCTCACTGAACCTATAATCTGAAACAATAAATAATGTGTATTGGCAGATTTAATAATTAAACAATTGACGTGATAAATATATGTTTATCGACAGAAGCTTGGTCGACAGCAGGATGATGGGGCTTATCAAGCTAGGCTTACCGCAGCAAGCGCGCTGTGAGAATTACATACTTTTCATACAGTAGGTACCAATGGGAATTACAATGTACCTATACGCCAATTTGATAATTTTTAGGGTTCCTAACCAAAATGGTAATGGTGGCTTTTAGCGATAAGACCGCCCATTGTGTCACCCTTTGTACAGTTTCTATATTTATGTCTGTAATTTATATGGTGTACATAATAAAGAGTATTCTATTCTATTCTATTCTATGGTAAAAAGGAACCCTTATGGTGCGACTCAGTCTGTCTGTCTGTCCGTCTGTCGCAGCTGGATTTTCAAGAACTACTAATGCTCTCAACTTGAAATTTAGAATAGTTTTAGATGACGTTTGCCCAACTATTTTGCAAATAAGAAAGAATTTTTTTTTTTTTGCAACAGTTACTGCAAGGGGTCTGAAACCCCTCTTTGAGGAGTGGCTAGAGAGGCGTCACGGCACCCTCACCTACCGCCTGACGCAGGTCCTCACCGGACACGGATGTTTCGGGAGGTTCCTGCACATCATCAGGCAGGAGGAAACGCCTGGGTGTCACCATTGCGAGGGTCGCCCAGAAGACACGGTGGAGCATACGGTGGAGGTCTGCCCCGCTTGGGCGGAGCACCGCCGTGTCCTCGTAGAGACAATCGGCTGCGGTGGCGACCTCTCGCGTCCGGCCCTGGTTCAAGCCATGGTCCGGAGCGAGAGGGAGTGGGAGGCAATCACCTCCTTCTGCGAAGTAGTCATACTAGCGAAGGAGTTGGCGGGATGGTTGAGGGACAGAGCCTCATGTCCCAGCCGTCCCAGCTGCCGCGGTAGACGCTTCGGGCGTCCGGAGCCGCGTGACGACACCCGGCCACCGTAGTCGCGGGCCTGCGGACGGAGAGTTAGCTCACCGTCCGATCAGGACCAGGCCCGTGCCGGACGGCGCGTACTTGTTCCACGCGCGCCTCAAAGAGATGTCAGCAATAAGAAAGGGGCCCGTCAGGGCCGAAGCCTACCGGGGCAGCGGGATTGTCCAAAAGCGTTACCGCTACCCCGGAACATGAAGGGCTAAAAGGAAGGAACACGGGTGGATTTTAGTCAGTAAGAGTTTGACACTCCCTTCCGCACCACCCAGAGCGGAGTGTTATAGAAGTGTATGTAAAGATTATAGGAAAAATAAAACGATTTCTCTAAATAGCACACTTTTTCAGAAATCATCAATAAAAGTTACATTAGTTCCACTATCGACCAAGAGATTTCGGTCAGCACCATCTGGTGCTGACCTAAAACTGCAATATTCTACACCGCAGCGTGCAGTGTTAAAATTCTCTGACGAATATAGGCCTCGCCAATGAAAATTTAAAAACATGATGGTATACCCTCGGTGCGCAAGTCCGACTCACTCCTGCCCGGTTTTTTTGTTATGTGAACCTACTGCTACAACAGTATATGATTTTGGCATTATAGCAAATACAAGAAGACGGTAGGTATGTAGTGCGTCCGCATACTAGAGATAATAACCTACCTAAATAAGGCATGTTGCATTTTTGGTTCCACTCAAGTAACTTGAGACTCTTCTTACAAGTGAAGATTAAGCTTTTGTTACAGTCGTCATCATTCATGTAGCCTTCTTTGTCAATGTGCACGCAGTTCTCGTTACCGCCAGCATTGTTCGGCTCATTTTCCTCCCAGGTACTGTACACCTCAGCGATTCGCTTTCCTAAAAACAAGAAACACGGTATTATAATTTTATAAAAATGACTTTCTTTAGATACTAACAATGAATGAATAGTGCGGGCAGGTGATGGGATGCTACAGGGTGCAACAAGAATTTCACGCGGACGAAGTCGCATTCAGTAAGTAGGTACTTATGTAAAAGGAGAAATTTATTGACTGACTGACCGACTTAAATATCAACGCACATCCAAAACTACTGGGACCATTAATGTGAAATATTGTCTATTGCTTTGTTTTATTCGGTAGGCGAGCACAAAAGAGGGCTTTTAAAAAATTCAATCTTTAAGCGGGTAAAAAGAGCGGATCCAGTTTATATGAATTATCTTATTCCTTTGATCTGTTAACTTGGCTCGAATACGTATCTAAATAAATAATAAAGATCTGAAAGAAGCTCTATCTGAAGATATTTTTAGAGGAAAATACGAAATACGACCGATTCAATGGTTACGCCACCTGTTAAGAGCGTTATTACAAAACCGAAGTGCTCAGTTTTAGGTAAATTCGACGGCGCGCGGCAGCAGATGCGCACGTGTGCGTCTAGGGAAGAACGCTATGCACACATACAAACCGCTATGCGTCGGACGCCAGGATCAAACCAACAAGAGCCTTCGTTTTCAAAATGAATTAAATTACTGTTATTATAGTTCATGAAATATTATTTGTACCGATGAGTGTTACCTACAACGGTTTGAGTTACAATAGGGTCATACAAATTTACTTCACTTTTAATTTTTATTTTATAAAGAAAAAAGAAAGAAAATTTGTTTATTCTGCACAAACAAAAACGCACATTGCAAATAAACACCACACCACCACCACCACCACTAAAGTGACAAACTAGCATACGGCCCGCTTGATGGTGTGTAGTTACCGCAGCCTAAAGCAGTGTTGCCAGTGACAGATAGTCAAATGTAACATGAGAGAGCTCAAAAAGTAACATTTTCACGAGAAAAGTAACATTACCTTATTTTTTGTGGAAAACGACTAATAATAACATGGCACTTTATTACATAAAAAAAAGCTGTCCCCTTAGTAGGCTTCGAAAGAATCGTAATAACAAACTGAACTGAACCAACACGGATGCCACTACTAGGCTGTCGCTCACTCGCCTAAGTAAGCGGGATGGGTCATTTAGAAATTCACGCGAGTGAGTGAATATGCGATACGACAAACGAAGTGAAAAATTTTCGCGCTGTCGTCGCGTCAGAATTTGGTCACAAAATCAAGACAATCAAGTGCGCCAACATGACAAACGAAACCTTTGCGTTCCGTTTCATGTTTATTTTTTGTTTTCTGAGAAATATTTTTTATTAAGTCTTAAAAGTAACATTTTGAGGCGTGTAACATGGAGGTAACATGATAGGGTCAAAAGTAACGTAAAATGTTACAAAAGTAACATACTGGCAACGCTGGCCTAAAGACGCTTGCATTGCCAGAAGCTGCATTACTTGCGCGTTGCCAGCCTCTAACATTACTTACAAATACTTTTGTGCTACTTTTATAAATACTTTTTGTACCTACTTTTTTACGAAGTTTAATATATTATGTAATTTATTTAGCAGGTAGGAAGACATTTTAGTACTTATTTATAGAAATAAATGCAATGTGATGTTGTTTCTACAGTTTGGATAAAAATCGGTTGTCTGTAAAGTCGGTTTACGGACGATAGTTTAACGTGACAACGTCATAACAAAACATTAATGAAATTGCCGAACGCGGAGGCCGATTCGGCAGCGTTCGACATCATCAGTCTCTCATCGCTCGTTCCGCGCTCTCGCTTGCACTTCAAGCCGCCATGGCGTACAACGCTACAGCAGAGCAAGGCCGCGAGGTAACGCTACATGAGTCATGTTTTTTTCGTGTGTGCAGCCAGCTTCATCGATTTATTAGACGTTGTCACGTCAAAAAAGTCAAAAGAAAATAAAAAAGACAAATCAAAAGTCGTTTTATTAAAATTAAAAATTACAACTGTGAACTTGTAACGGTTCATGAGACACTAGCAGACAGACGGACGGTCGGACATCGGAGCCTTAGTAATAGGGTCCCGTTGGCACCCTTAAGGTACGGAACCATAAAAAACCAGTATAATAATTGTAAAATAATTAAAATAATATTCTCCGAAGCGGCATAGACCGTGCTTTCCTCGAATCTATGATTTCAGGAAGCACGCACTCCTCATAAAATTCTTACCGCTGAGCTTCTCTTGCGCGTTTCAAATTATCGGCCAAAACCTTTTTTTTTTATTTTGACAGCACCAAAAGTTCTATTTTTTTCTATTTTGCCCATTATTGTTATTGTGTGTTATTTGTCTGAAAATAATTAATTAAATTAAAGTTGGAGATGACAATAAATAAAAAAGTCAGAAAAATTAAAAACAACAACTATATTTACGTATGTTTTTTTTCTATAATTATATTCGCGATGGAACATCATAGGAAAATAATTAAATTATATACATTACAATCAGAACATAACTAATTAAAAAAAAAAACTCACTTGTATCAACAAGTGTTGGTCGCTTTTTATTCGTGGCGAATTGTCGAAAGAGATCACGTGACGGCAGCAGCGAGTGAGCGCTACGTCCTCCCTCTGAAAGCGCTCGGCGCGGACTAAAGCTAAGACCGTGCATCCCGAGATTTATATTGATAAAAAAGCATTGCATAAAACAATTGCTTAAAAATATTATTTTACTTCAAAATAGAGTATTTTTTTTTTCAAGCAAGGTGACAAAGTAACCTTAGTTATTAAACACTTTTTGTTTGAATTTCTATTAAATATTCAGAGATAAAAAATATCATTTCGGCTGAAAAAATATCATTAACTCTCTGTTTTACGGAATTATTTTTGGTTTATTACTGTATTAAACATAATAAATTGATGTATGCATACCAAAGTAGAAGATACAGTTGTACCGTGGACATTTTTATAAATTATTAAACTATTATATCTTCGATGTAACAGAGCATCGCGAGATGCCCGAAATTAAATTTTTATGAAACAGCCTTTGCAGGAACAAGTTTTTTACTGATTTATGTAAACAAACTGAAATATTTATTGAATGCGCTCCCAAAAGAAGGAATTAAACTTTCTCGGGCATGTATTTTTTTTACTATTGTGACTTTAGTTAAACCATAATCACAAATCAAAACTCGAGTCAAACGCTCTAAACAAGAAAAACTTGTGATAGCGCTCTTAAGGCGAAAGCGCCAGGGTAGCCCGCGAAATTCAATTTTTTTTTTGGTTTTTTGCAATTTGCTGGTCAGTATTAAGTTGTACGTTGATTAATATATGGTTCGCGGCCGTAACAAATATGTATTTACAGAATTATAATCATTAAAGTCATCAACACAACTCTCTAAGACCACGTAAGTCCAAAGAATAACTGATTCATGAAATCATCATTCTTTGGACTTGTGGTGATGACTTCAATGATTATAATTCTGTAAATACATATTTGTTACGGCCGCGAATCATATATTAATCAACGTACAACTTAATACTGACCAGCAAATTGCAAAAATAGTAAGAAAATTTGAATTTCGCGGGCTACCTTAGCCAAGAGTTTAACCGTTGAGGTAACAAACAGACAGGTATTCGATATTTTTCGCATAATTGGTTATTTTAGCGTCATTTGTATGAAATACTTAAAAAATATCCAAAATACTATAATTACAATACGTACCGTCAACTGTCTGATATATTCCTTCGGACAATATGTCTGACAGCCCCACGTACATCCAATTGATTTCAGGCTCAATTTTGTCCCAAAGCGACATCACTGCGCGTGCTTCATTTTCGTTATCTGGGTGCCAGAAGATGGCTCCTTCCAGAGCACACACTCGCTTGGCCTCAGCCCATGTCAGTGGTATCGTGTGGATCTTATAGAAACTCTCTTCGGTTTCTATATAGGTGTAGTCGTTTCGGAAAAAGTTCTCATGTCCTTGTCCATCTATTAATGTAGATAAAAAAAAATTAAAATCCAAATGTGCACGACTCATAATGCTCATTAGACGGTATAAAAAATCATAGATATTATATTAATTAGCTTTTTATTCATTATAATTAAACTTCTTTGAATAAAAGAGGCATTTTCAATAGGGTTCCTCCTATGGGTGAAAGGAATCTATAAAAAAAAAACTCAATTAATTGATTTTTAGAAATATATGTTGATGTTTTTTTCGTTTCTACTGCATTAAATATATTTTTTTAAATACAGTATTAATCTCCATTAAAATATCTATACAATGGTTATATAAATTAAGTAGATTCTGTGTAGGTACTAGCAGTATAACAACAGAAACAGTTACTTACAGAAAGAAGGCAAAAAAAAGTTCTATCGTAAAGCACTCTCTTTTGCTTCGCATTATGAATCGTGCAAAATTGCTTTACGAAATGAAAAAGCCAATGTCATGGTTTGGAACAGTCTAGCAAATATTTTTTGCAATTACAATAACATACATACCTAGTTACTACCTCATTGATATTTTTGGTCGTCCAAATCAAAAGGGACCTTATGGCGGAAATGAGTTATCTACAGAGCTGAAAACTACATAAATGTACCGAACTATAGACCCAAGAACCAACCTTCTAACCACTACCGTTATTTTTTTACGAATTTTTGAAGTTCACTGATCGAAATTATAAGTTTCGAGAAAATCGCAATTTATGTATGCCGTACAAAAAAGTTATGTTTTAGTGTGAAGTTATGTAACTGATGGTATACTTTGATTGACTATGATTATTACTAATGGAAATTCTTACAATCCTTGCATAAACTTAAAACCTACTTTGCAATATTAAAATGTCGATATAATATATTATGGTTTGAATTATAAGAAAAACGATTTGTTAGGTCTTGCCGCGATAAGGTTCCTTTTTTACTAAACTTTAGATGAATACAAAACTTTTTTAAATTGACTTTTCGAAAAGTTGAACACATCTACATGTAGTAAATACAATCATCTTTTTAAAAATACAGTTAATAAAAAAACGATTTTTTTTAGGTATTTTACAAATTTATTAATATCTCGGAAACTAGTTACCGCCATAAGGTCCCTTTTGATTTGGACGACCACATTTATAGGTACGTTTCCGTGTAAAATACGAACAACTAAGTTAAAGCACTCGTGTTTTCACAGGATGTGTATATTTTTACATATAAATGATTTATTGAAGTGAAAACTTCTTTAGCGGCGCTGTGTACTTTTTTTGGAATGGGTAAAAACTTCTAAATTCGCGTCAGGTCACGTGACCCTGATCGAAAATTCGTAAGACGTAAAACGTCAGACGTCTCGCCCACAGCCTCGATTCTAACTGTCAAATCAAAAAGCTCTAAATATTCGGGCGTAGACTGACAAAAATAATAAACTGTACTTAATTTTTTAAATATTTCTATTCTTTTACTACACAATTGAAGCTACATTTATTAGAAGAAGCTAAGAAAAGTGATAATTTGAAGAAAGCTCGACAGGCGAAACAAATACGAAAGTTTAAAACAATATTCCGTGATACAGATTTTATCCATATTTACAGGCTTTCTGAGGATTTAATTAATATATTGGAAGATGACTTAACTCCATATATGCGTCCGCGACTTCGTTCCAGTGGTTTAACCAAGAGGCTAAAGGTTTGTTTACATCTAGGTTTCTTGAGATATGATGGGTATACCTCACCACACACCAACAAAAGCCTATTGAATTCCTGATGTTTCAGATATTATGCACACTATCATTTTTGGCTAATGGAAGTTACCAAAAAATCATTGGGAAGAATGTAGACACATACATATCTCAGTCTTCTGCCTCTAGGGCAATCCACGAAGTTATTATTTACAATACAATGATAACTTAAACACAAGTCAAGATTGTACTTAATTCTAGCTTCATTCATTGATTTCAGGTGACTCAGGATATCCTCAAAGGCCTTATTTAATGACTCCCTTTAGTAATTCAGAAACTGAGACTCCAGAGCCATTACAACAATTTGCACAGCAGTGCAAGAAACAGTGTAGAGGACTATTGGAATCCTGAAAGGACGGCTCAGATGTTTATTAGTACATAGGGTATTGTACTATGATCCTATAAAAGTGGGAGAAATTGTGATGGCTTCCTGTGTTTTAAACGACATATGTAATAGAGCCGGGCTACCAGCTCCTATGATGATGAGACCAATGTGACTTAGATGAAGAATCTAGGTTACTTGGAATCCTGACACATCAGGCTCCAACACATGATGACTTAGAGAGTAGGCTGATAAGTAGGCGAGATTTAGTTAATCAATTATGGCGAGCATTTGTTGTATCTACAATTTATGCGTTCCTTTACAGATGTGGTTAACGTGTTTAGATAGAATATACTCACCATTATTGATTAGATACAATAAATAGGTATTTAAATTATTAATAAAAATATTATTATAATCAACAATTGTCATAACATTTAAGGTGTGTATTTAAAGTGTGGTGTTTAAGGTGTATATGATTAGTATAATATCAATAGCCTATAATAATATGTGCCTATTTATACCTTAGTCCCTATTTGTACTATATTTTTAAATGGGTAAGAGTGTATACAGGGGTATGAGAAATTAAACAGATAACTGCATTATTTTCTTTTTTATTTACTATTAAAAACAATCAATCAAATCAAAAATCATTTATTCAAAATGACTTTTGATATTCAGTTAGAAAAACTTGATTCTATACAATAGTAGGTATGCAAAGTAATTAACATTACAAGAAACAGGACATTTAATTAAATAATTTAGTATATACAATGAAAACTACCCAAGCAAAACAAAATTAAATAAGTACCTAAATAAAAGCCTGCAGGCATAAAGAGCATGCCCGCTAACAAACATTGACATTTACTACAAAAAAACAGTTCTTATACTTAAACTTCTTAACATCCATCTTAAATAAACTTAAAATTATCTAAACATAGTAGTAGATCCATGTTTCGGAGATTCAAGTTCCTCGACTGATGGATGCTCATAAATCCTGCAGTGCCTGGGTCTGCCTTGACCATGACTCACTTATTTCCTTAAAAGTCGAACATCCTCTGCTGGTTGTCAATAAGAAGTCTCTCATTTTCCAAACACCTCTCTTTAATGGCGACAAAACATTCAGTCAGGCTCGCCATTTGGATTGCCTTTGAGAAGGTGGTGAGTGCTGGATCAGACGGCGGTGTGCCGTTCGATGCCTACGAGATGCTATGAACATAAAAATGCAACAAATTACTATACAGAGGTAAAACAAATATGTAAGTATCATCAACATCACATCACTCTCCCTCTAAAGGAATAGATATTACAATGTAGTATACATATTAGATGTAGTCTATATCTTGATTCTATTAGATGTAGTCTATATCTTGATCTTGATTGAATAAGGGCTGCTGTTGAAAAAACCTACAGAAAATCCCAACAAATTGGCCCAACCCGGGAATCAAAAGTGAGACCACTACTATGTAGTGCTTTTTACACTAAACCAATAATTAACCAAATTATAATTAAGTTAACCTTACATGAAGATGCAATTGGGGCATTACTCCTATGATGACGCATTGCAAGACTGCAAGTGGTGATCTAGCCTCAAACTGTAATACAAAAAAAAGTTATCTAAATATCCATTATAAAGTTAAAACATATTATTGTAAGACTTTTATTTAAAACTTCACCTTTTGTTCTGTATTAGGCTGGTTTTCCATTGGCACATTGTCCCTATACAAAGATGGGCCTGGTTGTATGTCCGTTCGCCCTGCAAATATAACATTACATTATTATATTTTATTAGAATTAACTTACTGGTATTGAAGGTGTGGACTGTTCGGTCTGGAGCATGCCTCTAGTAGATTGTTCTACAGGCAGTAATTGGTCAGTAGGTCGTCTTAGGGGTTGCTTAGGACTCTACAAAATTAAATATGAAAATTATAATTTCCAAGTACCTATACAGTTTTCATATTATGTAATGAAAGTATAGCACTTCTTGGCATGCTAAAATACACAATGTTACGTTACAACAATAAAGTTATACGTACATATTATAGTAAAACAATAGCTAATCATGTAATTTACTTAAATTTTATTAATATCTCGTGTATCATACAATACTCGTGGATGAGACAATAGTAATAATAGCCATATACTATCAGTGAAAAAATCATAATACTCACATTTCATTAGGTAGTTGTATTTATCCTCTTAGTCACAGAACTACCTATGTTAAAAGCACTCGCTGATACAAATAATCAAGCACCCAAAAGTTTAAAAACTACAAATTCAAGTGATTTTGTTAGCGTCGCGTCATCGCATCGGTTGTTATTGTTATGTCATGTTGACTTTTAATTCATCGTCGCGTCGCGTTGCACGAATAGAGCAAAGGAATCGTCATTCAGCCTTAAAATGTAATAAGAAATATGAAATAAGCTCTTTTAAATATGATATTGGTTATAGTTTAACTGTATTCCTTATAATACTTAAAGATAGACCTTTAATATATATTTTAAACCTATAAAACTCTCAGTCGAGATTGATCGATTATAATTTATAGAATCTGTGTCAAGCCCTACGTTCGTCTGAGAAACAGCGACGGGAGGTTACAGCCTTGGGTTCGACGACGAGCACAACCACGTTAGTGAATACGGTTTGAATCAGCGCTGTACGCTCGGTCGATCTCAAGGCTGTCTCGTCGACGAGCTCGTCGCAGCTTACAGCCATGAAATTGTCTTTTAGAGAATAGCACTGCTGAAGTCTATCCTGTGTGCTTATTTGTAAATCTGAATAAATTCCTTTCACGAGAAGAATAAACCAGTCACTTTGGTCATCATACCTGATTTGCAAAAAACCCTATAAAATAAGGAACACACCTTAACACGCGTGTTTTGTTTATAAGACGATTCACAAAATACACTCGTAATTGTTCAAGTTTTCACTTCTGTCGGCACTACCGGAGTGCCAGTGTTTTTTTTTCTCAATTTTCGTTATTGCGCCTACCACTGTTTGTCCCCGCATCACCCAAAGGTTGACTGGTAGAAAATGCATATGGCTTAAATCTGCTCTGTACAATTGTAAATAAATAAATAGCCGTATCTACTAGATCATGCCCGTATTGATTCTTAAAACGAGACAAAACGTTGATTATAATATACTTACATGAATCCGACACTAAGTTCACAATAAGTAACATTAACAAAGCTTTAGAAAACATTGTATATGACATACGTCTTGCTTGAACTGCTCTGGAGAAACATACGAAGTAGAATGTTATGATTATTCGCCAGCTTCTAAGCCCAATTTAAAACTGTGGCCACACTATCGATCGAGATCGGCGAATGCGAATGTCCTTCGCAGCGGCGCTGCCAAAAGTAGGAGAGACCGGGCTGGTCGATATTTTTTCACTTATTGGTCTATATTGCTCGCAGAACAGATGGCCGATGGGGCCGAAAGGTTCTGGAGTGGCGACCGCGTACCGGAAGACGTAGCGTTGGAAGGCCTCCCACAAGGTGGTCCGACGACCTTGTGAAGGCCGCAGGAACCCGTTGGATACGAGAAGCACAGAACCGGTCGAAGTGGAGGTGCTTGGGGGAGGCCTATCTCCAGCAGTGGACGTCTTTCGGCTAAAATGATGATGTCTATATTTCTGGTATTTCATCATTTACATGCATAAAAAAGGGAATTTATTTCATAGGTTCGAACCAAGCCAGGCACTTTACTAGATATGTGTAAATTATTTCGTCACCACTGCTCTTAAAACGGTGAAGGAAAACATAATATTAAGGAAACCGGCATGTCCTAAGATCAACTATGCTTATAAACGCTAAAGTTAAAACTGTCAAAGCTTTTATTTTTTATTTAGTAATTCTGCTGACATACAGTGAAAAGCCGTAACTAACCACACAGAACATTAAATTAAATTACACACGACAAGATTTTAATTTATATTTAAAATTAAGTAAATCATTATTATATAATGTAATTATTTTATACATTTATAATTAAATATACCAAATAGAACGCCACGGCTTCCTCCATTCGACTTTGCGCGAATTTATAAGTCCAGAATGTGAATTGGTTGGTGCATATGAACATCGTCGATCATCGAACACAAAGTTTTTGCAGTGATAAATGCGAGTGCGACACCGAATATTCGTCCGAAAATGTAGTCACACCATAATAAGGATACATAACCTGTTTACTATCTTATTTTATTTTTATGAACTTGACTGTCTAAAACGAGGAAAATATTAGTTGATGAACAACTTTGAACAGACTATATTGACATTGTTGTGCAACAATCCAAATTTTCCGTTAACATTGTGCTTCGTAAAAAAAAATGTAGCAAATAGGTTACGAAAATGGGTAGGCCTACTTAATTTTTTTTTAAATCATATGGCATATTGGAGGAACTTAAAAAAAATAATTTCAATGTGTTTCCCCATCAATACCACTTCATATAGATCCAGAATTCTGGAACCAGTAAACGTTACAAGTCCCCTAATTTCGTCCCTTTGTAACCAACAAATAGAATAATACAACAAGTAGACTCGATCTGAGGTAGAAATATTGTAAGTCGGCTGGAATTTGTGGGATAGTTGATTGGATTAACAACCGATGTCACAAATCAATACAATAACCTGCTAAAGACGATTAGGTGCCGAATGAGCTCCAAAACGCCAGTGAAAATCCCAAAGCAACTTGGGATATCGTAAAATCCATAAGTTATAAAAATACTACACCCACAAGTAAATCGAGGGATCTCCTTAATATATGCAGTGAACCTGATGCCTCTGTTAACTCTATAAACAGTTACGTCACAAATGTTCCAGGTAATCTTGCTCAGAAGATACATCAGGCTCAACATATTTACAAGTCAAAGGACATCATTCAAGTGTCGAACATTTTATACACAAAAATTTAAGTGCAGGCCAGAAAAAAAGTACCGTACTGTTTTCTTATGGGAAATAACATCGTGAGCATTTTTTACTATTAAATACAGCGAAAGTATACAATTTTATTAACCCCCCGTGTTCACACACACACGTGAACACGTACATCACACACACATGGACGACGAGCGGCGCGGGGACCGGGCAACGCGAGACCATCGCGCCGACCGCACGACACTGCATCGTCCGCCACGACAGCGATCGCACCATAATTTTGGAACTTAGTTTTGCTACTTTGTATACCTACCGAATAAACCTTTTACAGTCCACTCGTCTTTTCCATCACCTGGGCCTATCTACCCCGGCTGATAATTGAGATTTAAAATGCCAAATATCATATTTTTGTAACAAATGTTTTAAGCATATCATTGAAAAAATATCAATTTTAAATTGAATATAACATGGGGTATTACAACATAGATCTACAATTAACCCCCCGGCCGTTATTTGGGTCCCGCGGTGGCTGGAACGGGAGGCTCTCTTCCTCAGCCATCCCACCACCTCCTTCACTACTTCACTAGCATGACTGCTTCGCAAAAGGAGGCGACTGCCTCCCACTCCCTTTCGCTCCAAGTATCAATTATTACGTGACCTCATTTTACTATATCTCAGCTCTCAGATTGCAAATCCGCAAAATTATTAGTGATGGTTTGATAATATAATAGCTATCAATTAGCACCAATTTAATCTTTTTACATCCAGGCCCAAGATTGTATGAAAGCGTTTCAGTCTCTTTTGAGAGTAACAGCGAATTGAAAGCAGATCACCATGGAATTAGAGCAAACACAAGAAAACTGTAGGTACATATGTAGTGCGTCCTCATACTAGAGATTATAACTTACGAAAATTAAAAAAAAACTTAAACTTACGCAAGGATCCACATTTCCAAGCTGTTCTAAATCTACCCTACGGATTTTACCGTGACTTGGTGGCAAAAGCCACTTATGCTACACGCTCGTCGATCTATCATCATCAATATTGACTACCGTGATGGCGATGCAGGTCGTATCAGGAGAGAGTGATTATTTCAGTGGAGGCAGAAGCATACAAAGAAAAGACAGGATCAAGTTTTGCTTCTTCGGTCTTTTTATTCTATTCGAGTACTGACATACGGCAGTAAAGAAAGCTGCGCTGAAATAATTTTTCTATCTGGTTCGTTTTCACAAATGAAAAAGCTCCTTATATTGCAATCGATGTTGATCAGAACTCCGGTGTAGAACATAGAACCGCACTGCTCACGGCCTTCGGGTTGGTAGTTGTCGAACCAGACATCGTCATCCACATCTATCGGAGTTCCTGAAAAAAAAAATCAAAGAAATATTATACAGAGAAACTACTGAAATTAAATATTATCATACAGACATTTAAATCTCGTATTTTTCACTTTTACAGAAAACCTTGCTAAGTATTATAGGATTATAAGAAAATATCGGATGCTGCATAGGCTTCAAAAATATGTATCAACTCTTAGAATGCAATAATATCGGACATTACTCGTGTTATAAATATTTGCCTACTCAGTTAAATTAAAAAATGTGATGCCTCGTGATCAAAAATATCTGACATAAATACGGTGGCATAAAAACCTGACATTATAATGTTTCGAGTTTTCTTTTATAAAGCAATCAGTGCCGCTGAAATTGCAAAAATGTGACATCCCACTGGCAGCATATTATGTAAATATGTAGGTGACATGGCATGCTTTCCCCCAGATTTCTGAGCCAATGCTGAGGAATATTCTCCCATTCCTCTACTAGTGCTTCTTTCAGTTCACGAAGCGTGATTGGAGGGGAATTTCGCTGGCGTACACGACGTCCCAGTTAGTCCCAGGCATACTGGATGGGGTTCAAGTCTGGGCTGCGTATTGGCCACTCAATACGTGTGATAGCGACATCTTCAAGGTAGTCAAACGCTACCTGAGCTGTATGGGGACCAGCGTAATCTCGCATAAAGTTGGCGTTCTCACCCATGTTTACAAAAAATGGGCCAATATACTGATTTAAGATTTCATTCGCGTATCTTTCTGCAGTTAAAGTGCCACTTTTTAGTACTACTAGCTCGGTGCGGTTTTCGGAAGAAATTCCAGACACTCCGAGCACTTTCTCGAAAAAAGCACAGAGATTGTGATCGAAAGAACTACTTAAGAAAATCTATCTACTATCTGGAAGGAATTTCTCAGAGAATCCTATCTGTATCTGTACGCAAAATACGCGCTTTGACGTGGAGTTGCGGACACCAGCCTGTATTACCTATTACCTATCCTATCTGTAAATAGATGCACACAATCACGTACCTCTAACTGTCTGCCAGCCTTGGTTAAATATGTTATGAAAACCCAGATGATATATTCCTCTTTGGTAATTTTCTATGATGTTTGGTTTAGGCGTGGATTCCGTTAACTTCACAAGAAAATACGCTTCCAGACGACTGTTGATCATTGCCAAGGAGGTTTGCTCTCTTTCGCATATGCCACTGGCCTCTTTCCACTTTAATGGAGTTGTGTGTAGCTTATAGCACTTGCCAGTATCCTCACTGAAATTGTAATCTGAAATGATAAATTTTAATAATGTGTTAAAAAATAATGGCAGATTTGAAAAATATACGCATCGACGTGATAATTATGTTCATCTACAGAAACCTGGTCGGCAGCAGGATGATAGGGCTTACCAGGCAAAGTTTACCTATTGCAGCAAGCGCGCTGTAAGAATTACTTTTTTACAGTTCCAATCGGCATTGCAATGTACAGACGCCAGCACATCAACCTACCCGAAACTGTCAAATTTGCCCAATCAATTTTGAACCTTATGCTTTAGCGATAAAGTTGAAAATTTATTAAAGAAATGTGACAGATTGTAGTAGGTTGATGTGCTGTCGTCTGTACCTAAACGCCCATTTAACACTTTTTAGAGTTCCGTACCTCAAAATGAAAAACTTAAAACTTCTTTGTCCGTCTGTTTGTCCGTCTGTCAAGACCCTTTTTCTCAAGAACGCGTGGAGTTATCAAGTTGAAATTAATATCTAATACTCAGGGCTGCAATCCCTTGAAGCAGTGAAAAATTCATACTTCGTCAACGAAATCAAAAGATACGGGCGTTTATGTTCGGTTTATGTCGCATATTTTGACATTCGCAAGGGAATCAAAACCTATAGGGTACATCCCGTTGACCTAGAATCATGAAATTTGGCAAAAAGCAATGTCATGTAGCACAAGTAAAGGAAAAAACCCGTAAATTTGTAGTTGCATACCTACAAATTTGTACGGAACCCTCGGTGCGCGAGTCTGACTCGCACTTGACCGGTTTTTTTTTATACTATTACTGCAATAATACCTACTATACGATTTTGGAATTATAGCCAACACAAGATAACTGTAGGTATGTCCTGCGTCCGCATACTAGAGATTATAACCTACCTAAATTAGGCATGTTGCATTTGTGGTTCCACTCAAGTAACTTGAGACTCTTCTTACAAATGAAGTTATACAATCTGTCACACTCGCAATCATTCAAGTTGCCTATTTTGTCAATCTGCACACAGTCCTCTATACCACCAGCATTGTTCGGCTCATTTCGCGCCCAGTTACTGTACACCTCAGTGACTGGCTTTCCTAAAAATAATAAGAAACACAATAAAAATATCGTTCTTATATACAGCGCCAGGGTTATTTTAAATTGGCTAGTAAACTCCTCAGACGCGATGAGAATTGAAGGCTCCTACAAACAGGCGAGATACGCGATATAATCGCTCGCGACATAAAGGCACCGCTCGTTGAGCGACTTGCGGTGCCTTTGTGTCGCGTGTCGTGTCGCGCCTGTTTGAAGGAGCCTTGATATCTAAACACGATAAAGTAATAAATAAAAAATAAATATGTGAGTATAGATATGATTCGTTTTATAATAATAGGCGAGTTAGAAGGGGTTTTTGAAAATTCAATCTGTAAGAGGGTAAAAAGGGATTTTGTTTGTATGAAAAATCTTACTCTTTTGGTTAATAAGCTTGAAATTTAGTACAAATACTTGCGGATTTTTCAAAATTTCACCCTTGTGGGGAGGGTATCCAGTTTATATGAAAAATATTATTCGTTTGATCTATTAAAGGCTCTTACAAACAGGCGCGACACGTGATATAATCGCGCGCGACACAAAGGCACCGCTCGTTGCGCGACTTGCGGTGCCTTTGTGTCGCGTGTCGTGTCGCGCCTGTTTGAAGAAGCCTTAACTTGGCCCTTGGCCCGAATACTTATTTATCTAAGTTAATAATAAAATCGAAATCCGAATCCCGCTCCGACGAAGTGCTTGTAGCACTTCGCCTGTATTTCTATAAAAACACAGACATCTCGTAACAAAGTAAAAGAATTAAAAGGAGCGTATATCCTTCAACAGGCGCCAGGCCATGTCTTTGTCAAAAATCATTACGATCCAGTTCGAGTTCAACAGCTCATGATGAGGTACATATTTGTCATTTGAATGAAAAATATACAAAATACTATAACTATAATACGTACCGTCAACTGTCTCAAATTCTCCTTCAACCAATATGTCTGACAGCCCCACGTACATCCACTTGAGTTTAGGCTTAATTTTGTCCCAAAGCGATATCACTGCATGTGCTTCATCGGCGTTATTTGGGTGCCAGAAGATGGCTCCTTCCAGAGCACAAACTTCCTTTGCCTCAGCCCATACCAGTGGTATGGTGTGGATCTTATAGAAACTCTCTTCGGTTTCTATATAGGTGTAGTCACTTCGGAAAAACTTTTCAGCTCTTTGTCCATCTGTGAATGTAGTAAAGAAAAATTGATTTACGAAATTAAAAAATCAATGTCATCGTTTAGAACCGTCTAGCGAATATCTTTTGCGATTACAATACCTTGCTGTATGTACATAGATTGACTACCTCATTGTTATTTATAGTTATCCACGTAAAGGAATAAGTTAGGAAGCACTCGTGTCTTC
Organism: Luperina testacea; assembly: GCA_927399505.1. Classification (NCBI taxonomy): domain Eukaryota; kingdom Metazoa; phylum Arthropoda; class Insecta; order Lepidoptera; family Noctuidae; genus Luperina; species Luperina testacea. The sequence goes on from OV656758.1 coordinate 14,678,847, forward strand.
ACAGAATGTGTATGTCTTTATATTTTAACTAACTTCTGCCCGCTACATCGTCCGCGTGGAATTCTTGGTTCCCCCTTCGTTAACGAATTAATAGCGCCCGCCCGCACTATTAATTATTCGTTATCACTTAGCGTGACTCTCTCACTTTTTTTCTTTCTGCTCGGCTCCGAAGACTCGTAGCATGATGTTAAATAGCCTATAGAATTGGGATATAAAATGCAAAGATATTTTTTCAACTGATACTGACAGGTAGTTCCAGAGATTAGTGCCTTCATACAAACAAACAAACTCTTCAGTTTTATTAATAGTAATATAGATTATTGAGGTAATCTATAACATCGTTTAGGAACAATTTGTTCCTTATAGACATATGGCTGTTTGGTAAGATGATGAGCCTGGACTAGGTGCTTTCATTTTTATATACTCTCAAAAATCAAAGTGACACTTCGTTGCATTGACATTTGTACCTTGAAGACGCAGTGATTGCAGCCGAAATAGCTGTGGTAGAGAACCCCAGGTAACGCTTCCCACCGAGCAAGATCGGAAGATTCTTCCCTTTTCAATAAAGGAGTGGTAATCACGCTTTTCCTTTCGACACATTATTGTTTTCCGACATCCACGCGAACGAACTCGCGGGCACAACTAGTAATTAATAAACAGCCGTAATAGATCATGCCTGTCATGATTTTTAAAAACGAGACTAAACGTTGGTTATAAATATTTATATTATACTTACGCGAATCCAACACTAAGTTCACAATGAGAAAGATTAGCAAAGTTATCGAAAACATTTTATGCGACATACGGCTTGCTTGAATCGCGCAGGATAAACATACTTACGTAGTAGGATTTTATGATTGTCTGCTAGCTGCTAAATCCAAATTAACACTGCGGCCACACTGTCGATCGGCAACGGCGAATGTTCGCGGTGTCATCGAGCGCGAATATCCTTCGCGGCGCGGCGGCGTTGCCAAAAATAGGGGAGACCTGGGCTGGCTGACGAATTTGTCACTTATTGGTCTATATTTCTCGTGGCTTTTTAACATGTATATTATAAATGACTTTGACTTTGAAGTTTGAAGAAAAGTTAGATCGAGGCGTGCGAGCTGGAATGCAGATATGATAAATAGACGAAGAAGGGAATTAGTACCAAATATAACGCCACGGTCTCTTCCATTTGACTTTTTGCGAATTGGAATGCAGTGCAGAATGGGAAAGTGTGCATGTGAACATCGTCGATGATCGAACAACAAAGTTTTTATAGTGATATTGCAACACCGAATGTTCGTCCGCAAATGTAGCCAAAGCATGAGGTTATACATAACCTGTTTACTAACTTATTTTATTTTTTTATTAACTTGTATGAACGAGGAAAATTAATATTAGTTGATGAACAACTTTGAACAGACTAAACACGTCAGGAACGATGACGGTACCTTGTCAATATATCTATTGCAGCGTGACCTCTACAGTTGCAACCAGGGGGCCTAAAAAGGCCACTTTGGCAGAATCATAAAAGGATATCATTATGAATCATAATGGACAGTTCATTGTTAAGTTAATCGTATCAAATCCTATTGGTGAAGAATTTTTCAGTTATTTTTTGTCCGTTCTAAAATACCAATCAATCCAATCCAAACCCATCCCAATCTCTTTGATTATACCTACGTAGTGCAGCGAAAAAAGAAAAACACGGACTGTCTTCGCCGTATTATGATTCATAATGTTATCCTTTTATGATTCTGCCAAATTGGCCTTTTTAGGCCCCCTATTCTTTTCTAATTCGTATAACTTTTTATTCTTTTATAGCTTGAATACAATTTTATAGCTTAAATACACATGTCTTTATGTAAAACACTTTCCAAAAATTTCACACTGCGCAAACATCTAGTTTTTGAGAAAAAATCCTACAGTTTTAGAAATTCTACTTATTTACATACATTTTATTCCATTTTACCACGAATAATATACGACTTCACTCTTAGGTTGATCCCTTTTACGTTCAGACAAAGTGACATATTATATACTACTAACAATATATGGATGTACCTAATTCTGAAATAAAATATTTCAATTCAATTCAAATAAATATTGTAAGTTTTTAAATATAATTCATTTTTAAATCGCTGCTTCCGCAATGAACTCAATTATGAAGCAAGTAATACAGTTAATTAAACTAGGGGCTGATTTTTCAATATTCAGATAACTTTTATCTGAGGTATAAATTAGTGACAATGTTTGTATAGAAATTATGTCAAACGTCATAAAATTTATTCTTCAGATAAAAGTTCGGAAACGCCGACCTCATCTAGTTTGAAAAAAATTGACGATGATTGACGTGTAAAAGTGTTGGTACAAAAATAATAAAAAACATTTTAAAAAATAATAATAAACAACTGGCCTGTCAGTCAAACGTTAAAGATTATGTTTCTTTATCTACGATCTTATAAGAGAACAAAAAAAACTTTATTATTTTAGGGTTGATTTTTCAATCGACAGATAACACTTTTAATCGTGGAATAAAATTGACGTCTGACAGTCTTTATATGGAAAAACTGTCAAAAATTCAAAATTATTCCTCCTATAAAATTATCTGGCGTTGGAAAAATCAGCCCTTGGCCCTTAATAGGTTTAAATATGATTGACGTATAAAATTGATTATACAATCACTTTTACACGTCAATCATATTTTTGAAAACTAGATGAGGTCGCATTAACTATATGTCCAGGTTTCCTCACGATGTTTTTCGTCACAGATGTCCAAGATAAACTCAGAAAATACATATGAATTGAAAAATTCACATTGTCTCTTATCAGGATTTAACCCCCAACCTCGTGCATGAGGCGAGGCCTAAACCACTGGGCCATCACAGCATTGTTATAACCGGAAAATATAATAATTGGGGCATTTACAGAGATTGAAGTTAAGATAAATTGAGAGGTGAAGTCAAATCGAGTCAAGTCGCAGCACCCTGCGACTTGACCCGATTTGACTTCAACTCTGATTGACCCGATATTTATCGTTTTGCAGATAACCTTTCACTTCGGGACAAACCGATTTGCAAAAGATTGTTTACAAAAAAAAAAAATTCAATGATATCACTCTGAACTTCTGAACCTATTAAGGCGATATGAAGAAATTAAATAAGCTTCACTTAATTGTAAGCGGTCGTATAAAATTGTTGTGTCAGTCGCACACGCATAGCACATCACGCATATCAACAATGTTTTCTAAAACTTTGTTAGTATTTTTTGTAGTGTACTTCTTATCTAATTTCGCACGTGAGTATTGATTGTACCGTTTATTTTATTTATAGTAACTAAACAATCGCTCGTATATTAGTTAAAATCGTGAGGTCAGGACAAAAATTGAAATAACTGTTATGACTATTTTCCTATTCGTAGATGGACAAAGATATAAAAAGTTTTTCCGTGAGGACTACAGTTATATAGAAACAACGGAGGGTTTCTATAAGATTCACTCGTCACGAAAGACTTGGGCTGAGGCCAAGCGAGTGTGTGCTCTGGAAGGAGCTACTTTTTTCTACCCAGACAACAGAGATGAAGCCAACGCTGTGATATCATTTTGGAAGAGTAACCAGCCTAATATCCCATGGGCGTTTGTTGGAATGTCAGATATCTTATCTGAAGGAGTATTTGAGACCGTTGATGGTACGTTTCTAATTTTATTATGTTTCTAATGAACAAATGGATCTACTTTTTGAAATTAATTCTGTATTCGTTGCATTTGCCATGAACGCCGAGAACTGTTTTAAAATACATGCTTACCTAGAAAACTGGTCATGTAATAAATTGAATGTTCATGTAAACATACCAGTTAATTGGGCCTTAATCTTTTTAATACAGATATTTCATATTTCCAGGAAAATCTGCCTTTGAGGTGTATAACCAATGGCAGCGTGGTGAGCCGAACGATTTGGGTGGTAACGAGGACTGTGTGCACCTGAACCTACAAGGAAACATTAATGACTTCCCATGTGATGGAAAGTCTTACTTCATTTGCAAGAAGAGCCTCGTCTCACTAGAGTGGAATTATCGCTGCAATATGTCCAATTTAGGTATGTTTTAATCTCTGCATGTAGTACTTACCTACATACATACATACATAATCAGCCTTTACTGTTCCCACTGCTAAGACACAGGCCTCCTCTCTGTGAGAGGGAATGGGCCGTAATCCACCACGCGAGCCCAGTGCGGGTTGGTAGATGTCACATGTCTTCGAATTTTTGGTAATAGGACATGCCGGTTTCCTCACGATGTTTTCCTTCACCGTTTTTGAGAGCAATGGTGATGAAATAAATTAACACAAAGTAAAGCGCCTGATCGGCGCGAGCGAATTCCGTCCCGCATCCCGCCCGGGCTTCGCTTCACTTTGGCCAGAGCTGTAATTTTTCGTAAGCTTCATAGAACATTTAGTTCGTTTACCACAATTTTATTCCTTTTTTTTCAGATTATACTTTTAATGAGGATATTGGCAAATGTTACAAGCTGCACTCAACTCCATTGAACTGGATGGAGGCACACGCCGTGTGTCGCGCAGAACAATCCTACCTGGCTGTAATCAATAATCAGTTGGAAGCGGATTATCTTGCGAACTTAACGGAGACTGCATCGAATCAAAGAGTCGGAGGGGATTACTTCAGAGGAATATATCATATGGGCTTCCATAATAGATTACACGAAGGCTGGCAGACAGTTAAAGGTACATACGTGATCGTGAGTGTGTGTTCAGCACGGAGTTCCACAGTCAAAGCCGCAGTCAAATAATAATTTAAAAAAGCTCTGTTGCAAATCTAAATTAATTCGTTGTCTGGAATATACTTTTTGCAATTTAAATATCTCAAAACTTTAGATATCCCAATTAATGTTGTTTATAATATTAATTCTAATATTGAGGTACCTATGTTATAAAGTTATGACGTTGATTACATTGTTCTGATTTATAATTTCGTTTTCCAGGAACACCAATGACTGTAGATGCTAGCATCTGGTGGGACAAACATCAGCCGAAAGGAGATGACCGTGAGCACTGCGGCTCTATGTTCTACACAGGACGTCTGAATATTGTCAACTGTGATACGAAGAGCTTCTTCATTTGTGAACATGAAGTAGGCAGCTCAAATATAGCCGTAGTGGAAATTCAATAATCGAACAAAATAATAATAAAACATACCGTTATTTTTTTTAAGAAACACCACCTGTCCGCTAATGTAAAATTATATACTTATGTCACGCAAACCTAACCTTAAGTAGTAATAAGTACTTTCACACCCTCGCGATACTTTTATAGGTCACCCAAGCTTATATGGCACCCTTAATTTCGACCTATAAAGTGATTATAAGCTAATGTATAAGATCAGATATACCATAAGGACCAACTAACTCCATGCTTGCTATTATTTTTATTTATTTATTTATCCATTTATTTCAGGCGTCAAGGCCCATATAAAACACATACAATACAATATTAATATAACTTAAAAATACTATAAATACATACAACATTAAAATTACATAACTAACGCACACAACACGCTATTATAAGCGTGGCAGCAAATACTAGAACCTGTATGTGCTGGAGGCCTAACAACTGCACTACAGGATAATTTTGCTGCTTCTAACTGGGCATTAATATCGTACTGGATTTTAGGATTATTATTTTTTTACCCGCTGATGTATAATGTGATTTAAATTTGGAACCTCAACTAAAAATATTGTATAAAAACTTTTTTTAATTACGTCTTTTTTTATGTTTTTTTAAAGTCGTTTTAATTTGTTATATTAGGTCCTTACATATGAAATTAGCGTTTTGTCGTACTGACGAAATATCTCCTCTTTGGTTAAGAATTCCAAATTCAAATTTATACATTCATTTAGCTGGTACATTTGAGTTTTGAAAACAGTCATTAATTTGTTTTTTCCTCATTATTTTTTTCTTTGGCGTCGCTTATTACCGCACAATGGAAAACATGAAACATCGGTATATTTACGAGTACGAGTTCTACCGTGGCACCAGTGCTGCAGAAACAGCTCGAAGGATTAATGATGTGTACGGCGCTGGTGTCGCAAAAGAAAGCACGGTACGTTTTTGGTTTCAACGTTTTCGTTCTGGAAATTTCGACCTTCAGAACCAACTCCGTGGACGGCCGGAGACCAAAGTGGAAAATGAAGAATTAAAGGCTATTGTGGAAGCGGATCCATCACAAAGCACTTCAGAGATAGCTGCAGGCTTCGGGGTAAGTGATAAAACTGTATTAATCCACTTGAAGCAAATCGGGAAAATAAAAAAACTTGAACCCATCGTTCAAGTTTTTTTATTTTCCCGATTTGCTCATGAATTGAGTGAATCGAAGTTGCAAACACGCGTCGACTGCTGTGTTACTTTGCTCAACCGACACAATAATGAAGGGATTTTAAATCGAATCATTACTTGTGATGAAAAGTGGATACGGTACGATAATCGGAAGCGCTCCTCGCAATGGCTGAACCCTGGAGAACCAGCCAAATCCTGCCCTAAACGAAAATTGACTCAGAAAAAGTTACTTGTGAGTATTTGGTGGACTAGCGCCGGTGTCGTTCACTACAGCTTTCTAAAATCTGGCCAAACGATTACGGCAGATATCTATTGTCAGCAACTGCAAACCATGAAGGAAGAACTAGCTGATTAATTAAATATATTTTACAAAAAAAAATTGACATTATATTCCTCCCGTACAAAATGCCAATTTCATAATATGTAAGGACCTAATATTATATTTTGACCTTGACCTGGTCGCCGTACAATGTTGAGAGCATGGTAACCCCCCACTTTGTTAATATCCAGTTGTTTCGGAATAAACGTGCACAAACAAACAGAGAAACAGGTAAATTCAAATTATCGATTAATTAATGTAAATAGGTTGTTTATCGCCAAAACGTTTTTTTTTTAATTGAAGAGTTCAGTCACCTCTACATCTTAGGAGCGTTATACAATATACATGCTGAATTTTTAAGATGCTTTTGTAACTGATTCTTATAATAAAGTGTGCGTTGAAGTATAAAGATTTAAGGCTCCTACAAACAGGCGCGACACGCGATATAATCGCGCACGACACAAAGGCACCGCTCGTTGCTCGTTCGCGCCTGTTTGAAGGAGCCTTTATAGTTCAAAGAATCCAGTAAAGGCTCCTACAAACAGGCGCGACACGCGACGCGAATCGCGCGCGACACAAAGGCACCGCTCGTTGCGCGACTTGCGGTGCCTTTGTGTCGCGTGTCGCGTCGCGCCTGTGTGTACGAGCCTTAAGGATCGAGTTAAGGCATGCTGATCCCGTGCATTGCTTATGATTGTGTTAGATAATTCATTTTTATTTATTATAATATTGTTTGTTGGATAATGGCATCTGTCACATTTACGAAGCGTGGAACCGATGTTGAAATACTTTATTTGAATAGATATTATAGTGTTTACAAAAAATAACATTCTTTACTTGTAAAAATCACTTAGATATTAATACTATAAATATTTAATTATACTTGTAGTATATATTAGATTTTATATTACAATTTTAATATAATAGGCTGTTTCAAAGTGATTGACACAATACTGTAAGGTCTGTACCTTACAGTATTGTGACAGTTAGGTGTAGCTTGATGTACTGGCGTACAGCTACACCTAAATGTCAGATTTTCCCAATCAACTTTGAACCTTAAGCTTTAGCGATAAAGTTGAAAATCTATTAAAAAAATCTGACAGATTGTGGTAGGTTGATGTGCTGGCGTCCGTACTTTATTATTGTTTGTGAATTTTTTAAAGAAAATGTATGATGATTTGTGATTTGGGTTGATAATGGGCGGTAGTTGTTTGACGACAAATAACGTTGAAGAGATATAAAAAAAAATTACAAAAAAAAAAACAACTGACTTCCAAAACAAAACACTAAATTAAAGTTATTTTTCACTTTTAATTGTTTTTTTTAGGAAGTCGGTAAATTTTTTGTAAAATGTTTTTAATTACCGGTATTATACGGTATAAATTTTTAGTTGTACCTAGCCCACACAAATTCATTTAACACTATTTGCTATGTATCAGTGACAGGAAGTTATTAAAACATCATAAATATAGACACTAAGTGCAAAAAAAGAATATTATTGAAGCTAAGTCATAAACTACCCAAACAAAGTTAATAAAATGTACATGGGACCACCCCTGAGGCATTCCTTATGCATTAAGAAAAGAATTTTGCAAATCCGTCATGACGGAGTTATAAACCATACATAATAAAATAAAAAAAACATCCGAATTGAGAACCTCCTCCTTTTTTGAAGTCTGTTATAAAGGATTGTAATGACGTTATCGGGTCACCAGTCCGTTCACTATATGTATGACAAGCCGAACCCTTGGGGGAACAAAAGCCAAATACTGACTTGACCACGCGCACGCACGAGTCGCGCGTGATTTTACCGCTGTAGCGCCTGTTGAAGGAGCCTTTAAAGTATTCTATCAACACATTTCCTACATTGCCATAAATTATCGTCATCTTAAGAACGGTTAATTCCTTTTTATGGTCCAACAGATCTCAGAATAATAACCATGGAATTTCTTGTCCTTTTTCTCCACAAAGACCTAGTTTTGTGAACGGACTACTAGCTTTCTGATTCATTACTGACAAGCCTAATTTAAATGAATGTCTAATTTTGTCTTTCTGTGATTTCTGTGATCATAAAATCCTTTCCCTACAAACTATTTTCATAAGAACCATCATACAACCAGTAACCATTCTGATATTCAAAGTTTGCTATTGCTGCAAAACGATATTTATTTTTGGTGGGAAAATTCACTGTTTACAATAGTCCGCAATGTAACTCACGCGAATCATTATGTACACTACATGTAGGGTGCATGCCCGTCGGCATGCACCCTGCATATACAGGGATTGTGTGCGTATTTAAAGTTAAGTTGTTGTTGTAGTTTTTGTTGCTTATTTTCGTATAAAACGACAAAAAAAACTTGGAACTTTGACCTTCAATATCTCCGTAACCAGAAGGTTCCCAGGTTTGGTCCAGCCGGTCGATTCTGTAAAGATCTCACCGTGAAAACTTAGGTGAAGTGAGTTTGTTTTTGCTAGGAATTGACACTATTGACAGCTCACTCCACGCTCACTTCACCTAAGTTTTCACGGTGAGATGGTTACAGAATCGCACTGCTGTACCTACATAACAAATACGGGAAGAACAAGTGAGTCTCGCGAGACTCACTTGTTCTTCCCGTAATTTTTTCGTTACGCGTCTCAACGAAGCCGAGACCTATTGTTTCTTATAAAGGGCGTAAAAAGCGTCTTTTTACGCCCGTTATAAAAAAACAATAGGTACTTAATTTTAAAGCAATCAGTATTTTGCCACACGACTGCACCAAATAAACAAAAAGCAAATAAAAAACATACGTTTGCTTTCATTCTAGGTATAATATTCATTTCCATCATTTGATTCTTACCGAAAACGCGACCGCTAGTTAGGTACGTTTTGTTGTGTTGTACTTCGTAGCACGACCATGAACGCATTCATTATAACTTTAGATGGTAATAAAATCCTTTTAATTTGTACTATTTTATACCACTAATTAGAAATTTTATACCTCTCAATTATCGTAGACATACAGGTCGTGCTGGTATTCAACTGCATCCGGTTAGACTGGAAGCCGACCCCAACAAAGTTGGATAAAGGCTAGCAGATGATACAGGTCGTGCTGGAAAGATTTTCGAAAATTTTTACTTTTCCGGAACGTGTAGTTCGAAAATGGGTAGGAATTTGAAAAAGTGTGTAAGATAAAATTTGGAAAAAATTGTATTAGCTTTCATTACGTAGAAAATATTTTTTCTCTATGACGCACTGTTTTAAAGATATTAGCGAAAATATTTTCGCGCATGTTTGTTATGCTAAACAAATGTAGCTATCTAGTATGTAAATTCATGTAAGTCATTTTACTTTTTTCGCCAAGTATAAGCGTCAAGTATAAAAATCATATACAGGCATAGGCAGATTTTTTTTTCTTTTCTAGCAATTTATGACAATTTACCAGTAATGAAATAGGAGTACATTATGGGTACAAATTTTTAGGCATGCTCCCGTTTTATTAACTTCTATGCCAGCTGGAATTTTAGCGTGGTCGTGCTGGGAAGGAATGTTGCCAGCACGACCTGTATGTCTACGATAATTGAGAGGTATAAAATTTCTAATTAGTGGTATAAAATAGTACAAATTAAAAGTATTTTATTACCATCTAAAGTTATAATTAATGCGTTCATGATCGTGCTACGAAGTACAACACGTTTGATTTGCTCCCTGGCTAGTCTCGTTTCAAAAATTCATCCTGTATATTATGTTACGGGGGAATTTTTGAGACAGGCGATAAATTCGGAGCGCTAACTCTCACTTTATAAGCCTCACTTTATTGTATGCGTTCAGATACTGTTCTGTCTGCTCGAAGAGACGCATGTCGTATTGTTACAACAATGTTTTCTAAAACTTCGTTAGTATTTCTTGTAGTGTACTTTTTATCGGATTTCTCACGTGAGTACACAATACGTGTCGTAGATGTTTTTATAATGTATGTTTTTAAGACTTTGAAAACCCTCATAATTATGTGCTATCTTATTATCTACTTATTAATTGTGTTCAGGATTATTATGTCTTGAGTCAACAAAGTTACGCAGTAAAATATTCCCCAAAAATATCTCCCCTTAGATGCCGCCTACACTCTAGGTGGTAATTACAACTTTCCAACTCACACCGTAAAATTCACCCTTATAAACTTTATTCCCTCTTTTAATCGCAATAGGTTTTATGTTTCATCCTGAGACTCGTGTTTCGTTGTTGAATTAAAGATGTGTTATATTATAGCATCAGATCTTTCAAGCAACGCAGTATAATCCTTCCACAGCAAACTTAATATCGCTTTTCGACTCCATCCCATAAGACAAAAATCCTTTAAACATCACGAAATTCATTACATTTTGTAAATATTTCAGGATGCCGCCACCTGTAGTTTATACCCTTAGTACTTAAAATATTTACTTAGCGCTCCTTCTTCTTAGCAGAGTTTTTTTTTTTTTTTCGTCATGTAGTTTTTATCTGCAGAATAAACGTGGCGGATGGCATTTTATTTTGTATTGGTACAGTAGTCAGTAGTCCGCAAGTCAGTGGATCTTTTTGTTGATGTAGGTACAGACGCCAGCAAATCAAGCTACCCGAAACTGTCAAATTTTCCCAATCAACTTTGAACCTTATACTATAGCGATAAAGTTTAAATCTATTAAAGAAATTTGACAGATTGTAGTAGATTGATGTGCTGGCGTCTGTACTCTCAAAATGCAGATTTGGCTTGTTTAATAATATTAGGCCGTTAGTAGCGTACCTTAAAGGTTTTATAAAATAAAAAGAATTTAAACATTGAATCAGTCAACAAAAGAGATAAGAATGCAGGATCGTCGGATATAGTTGAAGTTTAGTGAGAAACCGATGGATGTTCTCGAATAAAATTTAATAGTATTAATAGAAATCGAACAGCTCATTTATCAAATTAAATTTCAGTCGACAACATCCATCGGTTTCTTACTAAATTTCAACTATATCCGACGATCCTGCATACTTATTTCTTTTGCTGAATGTACATAGCTACATAATAGGTTGTTAAGACAGAAGATGTTTTAGGAGTCCTAAAAATGTTTATCGTTCTCAAATATGTCTATTTTCCGTATTGTAGATGGGCAAAGGGATAAAAAGTTTTTCCGGAAGGACTACACTTATATAGAGTCAGAACGGAGTTTCTACAAGGTCCACACGACACCACAGAGTTTTGCTGATGCCAAGCGAATTTGTGATCTGGAAACAGCCCTTTTGTTCTACGCAAAAGACGAAAATGAAGCCAAGGCTGTTATATCGTTTTGGAACAGAACCCAGCCTAACATACCGTGGGTGTTTGTGGGGCTGACGGACATAATGGCTGAAGGACTGTTTGAGACAGTTGATCGTACGTATACCTACAGGGTGCAAAAAGGTGTCACCAAGCCGAAATCTACGCATTATAATTTTTTTTTTTTAATCAGTATTCATTTACTTTTTGGAACGAATTTTAGTTTAACTACCTATATTTTATTAATTATTATGAGATTATTCATTTATACAATATACTCATAACTATTGATAGAATCAATTTATCAAATACATATTTACATCATCGAAAAATAACGTTTCCCAATGCAAAACTTTACTGCAGGGATGCAGCAGAATTTCAACATCAAGTACCTGACACATGCTGAGTTGGGACTCTCATTTGGTGCAACCTTAAGACTATAGTACCTAATTGTTCGTTATTTGATTAAAAGTGGTTCATAGTAACACTTAATTTCGGGGACTATATAAACGCATTTTAAAAATAATTTTTCACACTTCATAATGTTTAGCTTTAAAATGAATTGAATGAACTATAAAAATAATGGTCCTATTAATTATTATTGCTTGTAAACCAACTTAGACACACCACGTGATCTTCCTTCCGGGGCGGGGTCGAGCGAGCTTAGCGACACCGTTCGCGTGGCGTCAAGCTACATAAAAAAAATGTCTGTCTGATAATAAACTAAAATACTCGCAGAAATAAAATAAAATAGTAAAGGACAGACCAAACAATTGAATAAATTAAACTATACAATCTTATTATCTCCGTATTACTGAACGCACGCTGTTTGACAGGTACGAACAGTTTGTATGGGATATTTAAATAAATTGTTGCTTTTACTATTTTCCTTACAACTTCTTCATATTTTCTCATATTTCAAAACCAAAATTAGCCAAATCGGTCCAGCCGTTTCCATTTTTATATATGTATATAGATTTATCCATTTATTTCAGGCATCAAGGCCAATATAAACTATTATTTTTAAAGCTATACTATTAAATTATAGATGTATTATTATTTTGAATTACTGATATAAAATTATATACCTGTTTTCGTCAAATTTAATAAGTGCTATTAAATACACCCCCTTAATTTCTTAAAAAAAAATAGTTTATTTTTGCATGTTCCTTGTATTTTCTTCAAATATTTTTTTATCATTTAATTTTTGCTCCCTTTTTTGTGTGTACTAAATAAATCATATATTTACCTATGTTTATAATTGTGAGTATTTGTGAGCCATTTCAATACATGAAAATATTTGCAAATACTACTGCGAACAATGTGTGAGTCTTGGCATCCGTAATGGTCTTTCTAAGTCCGTTTTAATTCTATTCTTTACCGTTTCAGTGTTCATCGAAGTTGGCCCCTGCTTAAAACTAAATGAGAGTATAGATAGGAACCAGTAAATTTTACGTTTTTTATAATTTTTAGGAAGGCCAATCACTGAGGTATACAGTAGATGGCAGAATTATCAACCGGACAATTCTGGCGGTAAAGAGAACTGTGTACATATGGACCTATTTGGTACCATGAATGATTACCTGTGTGACCCCAAGTCTTACTTTATTTGTAAGAAAAGTCTCCATACACTAGAATGGAATTATTACTGCAATATGCCTAATTTAGGTAGGTTAAAATATTTTTAATTAAGGCAACGCATTGCTTGGTAAGCTCTGTTTTTTTTTTTATTTAACTCACCTGAAGGGCCTTCAATTGTTTCCTATCTGGGGGCCTAAAGAGGCCACTTTGGCAGAATCATAAAAGGATGACATTGTGAATGATAATGGACAGTTAACTGGTATGTTAGTCGTATCAAATCCCATTGGTGAAGGATTTTTCAGTTATTTTTTTTTATCTGTGCTAAAATACCAATCAATCCAATCCCAATCTCTTTGATTATACCTAGGTACGTAGTGCAGCGAAAAAAAGAAACCACGCCTTCGCCATATTATGATTCAATGATTCATAATGTTATCTGTATATATCTATGTGATTCTGCCAAAGTGGCCTTTATAGACCCCCAGAACAGAACAAGAAGTTTTTGACAGCCTGCATAACATTATCACGTACAATATAATGAATCGCCAAACTTGTCAGCGGCTTAAAGCTATTCACCAAGTGCGGCGCGTGCACTGTAAGGGGAGTACTCTCAGAAGAATCAAACTTAGAATTAACTAATGTTGTTGTTAGAATATATTTGCCCAACAGTATTTATAAAAAAAAATGTATTAATTCAAAATACATTAACTATCGTGCAATAATATATATTTAAATCTTCCACCATTAAATAGACACATAACATATTTTATCACTCCAGATTACACTTTCAATAACAAAACTGGCAAGTGCTACAAGCTCCACACAACTCCAATGAACTGGGCCGAAGCATATGCAATGTGCCGTATAGAATATACCTCCCTGGCAATGATCAGCAATCGGATGGAAGCGAATTATCTTGCGATGTTAACAAAATCCACACTAAAACCACAGATCAGTGAGCAATACCAAAGAGGAATATATCACCTGGGCTTTCATAACAGATTCAACGAAGGCTGGCAGACAGTTAGAGGTACGTGAGTTCGTGGCTTAGCAACACCGGTCTCCCTTGGATATTGAAAAAGGGGTTTCGCTGTAGAAGCACTAAAGGCTCCTTCAAACAGGCGCAACATGCGATAAAATCGCGCGCGACACAAAGGCACCGCAAGTCGCGCAACGAGCGGTGTCATTGTGTCGCGCGCGATTATATCGCATGTTGCGCCTGTTTGTAGGAGCTTTTAATCAATACAGCAGCGATATGCGCTTTACAACTATTTTATGGTCTGCTTCATGTACAACCAGATGTGTCAAAACAACCGTTATTACGTTCTGACATCCACGATTAAATAGACGAGAATAAACTTTGCTTATTGCAGTTGTCAAGCTTAACTTACCGGTGGCTCTGAGTGGAACTAACGAAATTACTATTAAAAAGTGACTAAATGGCCGTTTGCACACTGCGACGATAACGACACCGATACGTCTATGTCATATCGTCAGCTCGGACGACAACGATATCGTCCGACGATATCGAGACGATACATTAAAAATACAAACATACAAAGTGGGCTTTCGGCTACTTTGTATGATTTTTTTTTTAATGAGTCATGAGACACGATGTAACCAACAGCATATTGTCATACGGTATGCCACAGCAGTCCCGAATAGTCGCGTTGTGCCAGCAAAAAACTTACATCGCCTCGCGCTTCCAAAAGTGTACCTATTCGAGGCAATAAAGGATAACAATAAAAAATAATTAAAAGAATAACGCGGGCGACGCGGTGTGGCGGTGAGCAACGGCCGTCCGGCGGCACCTGCCCAAGCCACTCCCCCGCGATCTGCTTCACCCTGAACTGTATCGTCCGCCGATATCGACACGACAATCAATGTCGACGACGATACCGTTGACTATAACGACACAGTGTGAAAGCGTTTAGTAGTAATTGTATGAAACTACCAGTACGATGATATGATATCGTGTAGTTATCGGGACGTTATCGTCTAATGTGAAAACGGCCGATCTGTCTACTGTTATGTCGGCATCCACTTGCTACTCTGTAGGTACACTAATCGCCGTGGATCTTTTTCTCTGTGAAGTTATCAGCGGGTAGCCTTTTTGCGTTAGTTTCATGGACAGTAGAAAGAGGTCCCAGAAATCTCAGTTGTAGTTTAGATTATTGATGTATCAATAATTTTTCCAGGAACACCAATAAATGTAGATGCCAGCGCCTGGTTCGACAACTACCAGCCTGTCGGAAACCAATATGAGGAGTGCGGCTCAATGTTCTACACCGGTTGGCTGATCAACACAGATTGTAATACGAAGAGCTTGTTCATTTGTGAACACGAAGTAGACCACAAAGCAGACCACGAAGTAGAGAGCTCGAATTCATACATAAAATTCAATCATTAATAAAATGGTTTAATATTGTTAACAAAGGAATAAAGTAAATAAAATATTATGTTTCCTTTTAATAATACAGCCTTTATTACATAATATTTATAGGTATAGATAGTGCAAACTTGAAAGAGTTTTTAGACTTTGAAAAATAGTTCTAGAATTGACTGTTTTAATTTAAATACTAATAAAACCGCAGAAACTAATGTTGGCAACACCGAGTGAAGCTACTTCAAGTGCTGGCAGTGAAGTTTTTGAAGGAATGAACTTCCATAGAGCATAGGAAACTTCCCGCAATTATTATTTTCTCATGTCGCGAAACGCGTTTGGTTTTGTGGATTGTTATTATTTTCGGATTAATATATGTTTGCATAAATAACTAATACGTGGTTTAAACGCACTCCTTATAGAAAAAGTTAATATCAGAAGTGTGCATAAAACTTCTCGCGCCCCAAAAGTAAAGTTAAACTAAATAATGGGTAAAACTGGTAAAAGACGCTTAAGTAAGCGTAAACGTTACGAGCGCTCTTTGCCCTGTGCAAAGAGCGCTCGTAAATCATCTAGTAGTAGCAATACGAGTTTTAGCAGTAGCAGATGTTATAACAGTATGAGTTCTAACCTTGGCGGCTCAAGAACACCCCCGCTATAACCTCGCAAAGGATAAAGGTACTCGTATTTAGGAGGAAATGCGGGTTGTCTTTTCTCCATAGAAACGATCTCGCCTGTTTTCTTTCTGGTTAATGCATAAAAGCAATGATTTTTTACAGAATAATAAACATTAACTAAGTAGTTAATATTTATTATTCTCTAAAAAAACATTGCTTTTGGGTCCTAGTGTTTATAAAAACAATGTATCATCGACAGTACATTATTTTTAAAAATGCTCACAGAGTTCAGTATAATATATCCTTTTTTTCAGTTTATGAAATATCTTTTAAATTGGTCCAATATTGGGGAGGAAATAGGCGGTGAGAGCCAAACCTCGAATTACGACTTTTTACTTAGGCTTTTTCAAATCTCTCCGACCGCATTTCCTCTTAAGGCAAAAGATACGGAACTGTGAGTAGAATTTTGCATAATATGATACTGGATTTTGACCCCTTGAACGTTAATATTAACTTCTTGGTTAAACGTGATAGAATCATATACATCAACATTTTCCAGGCACTAAATACGCTCAAAGGTTCTGCTAAAATCTGGCACAAGTCATTACTGCGTAATGATCACATGTGGACTACTTGGCTGCGAAAGGATTGGAAGGAAAATCTTTCTAATACATTATTAGAGTGAAGAGAAATATGTTTGACCTAGTTAAGGAAATTGTCGACCGAAAACGTGTGGAAAATCAACCGCTATATGACTTCTTTTTTGAACAAAAATCGATAAATTGATAGTCTGTGCTTAAAGTTTACTGAAAATGACGTAATCTCGATAATATTAGGAAATATTGGCTTAAATATTAGCTGGATTTTTGCACAGCCGCGTTTACAAAGCAAAAGCCGGGCCAGAGCGAGTCGGACTCGCGCACCGAGGGTTCCGTACCATCATATGTTTTTAAATTTTCATCGGTGAGACCTAGATATATTTTGTCAGAGAATTTTAACACTGTGCACTGATGTGTAGAATATTGCAGTTTTATGTCAGCGCCATCTCTTGACCGATAGTTTAACTAATGTAACTTTTGTTGATGATTTCTGAAAAAGTGTGTTATTTAGAGCCTTCGTTTTATTTTTCCTGTAATCATTACATAAACTTTTATCACATAGAATTAATTCAAATTTTTCTCTTTGCAAACTTCGGAGATAAGGGGGAACGGTATTTTTTTTTTTACATTTTTCATCAAAAGTCGAAAACAACAATGCAGACATTTTGATGCAGGTTACGGATAATGGACATTTTCTTATAATGCACATTTGTGACACGCGTTAACTTAGGCAGTACGATGTATGTTCCACCCTTTATTAAATTTCGCTACTGACCTTCAGTTAACACGGACACCTTTTTCTGGTCCTTGTAAATTATATTGAAACGAACAAACATAAGTTGCATCGAATATGACTACCTGTTTTATTACCACGATAAAGAATTACAGCCAAAAAAAAACCTCAAAAGCACCTTGGTTTTCTAACTGCTAAAGAACTTGAATTCGTGGGGAAATGCCTTTGCTTCATCATCACCCAACTTCACCTACTGCTGAGCAAAAGCTTCTCTTTGCATGTGTCAATCCAGCTCTTGTGCCAGCCTCATCCAGGACCTTGCTTAGCAGTGGAATAATGCAGGCTAACAAGAATGGCAACAGTTAACTGATATGCAGCAATTTCTTTCGTAGTTGAAAATCAATAAAATTACGTTAGGCTTCGTTACCGTCTTGACAATTTCTTAGTGGTTTGCTACGCTGTTAAAAGGATTAAAAAAAAACTATTTGAGTGCTGTGTTTTAAAGACAATATGTCATTGTATGGTGAGGTTTAAGATGGTGATATGGAAAAGAAGATAATCATAGTGACAACTGTTTGAATAGAAAGCATATTATCCATATCAATATCGCTACCTTGTGCTCGATAAACCGCTACATTAAAATTATATCTCCTATATATTTTACGACCAATTGGGTATTCCCAAACTAGTTACATACAACTTATGAAAGAGATCTTCCGCAATTCAATGTAAATAATTACTATATTTTTTGCATTAGAATTGTTGCCAGACCTTGTGTGGCCTAGAAAGGCCACTTTGGCAGAACCATAAAAGGATAACATTATTATGAATATGGCGAAGACAGTCCTCCGTGTTTTCCTTTTTTTCGCTGCACTACGTAGGTATAACCAAAGAGATTGGGATTGGATTTGGGTTGGATTGA
Source organism: Luperina testacea (assembly GCA_927399505.1). Classification (NCBI taxonomy): domain Eukaryota; kingdom Metazoa; phylum Arthropoda; class Insecta; order Lepidoptera; family Noctuidae; genus Luperina; species Luperina testacea. The sequence goes on from OV656758.1 coordinate 14,697,593, forward strand.
TTGGTATTTTAGCACAGACAAAAAAAAAATAAGTGAAAAACCCTTCACCAATAGGATTTGATACGAATAACTTAACAGTTAACTGTCCAATTTGGTTCATAATGTTATCCTTTCATGATTTTGCCAGTGGCCTTTTTAGGCCCCCATGTACAGACGCCAGCATCAAGCTACCCGAAACTGTCAAATTTTCCCAATCAACTTTGAACCTTATGCTTAAGCGATGAAGTTGTAAATCTATTAAAGAAATTTGACAGGTTGTAGTAGCTGGATGTGCTGGCCAATGACCAATTACTTTTGTCAAAAATATTAAATGTTCAGTTTTAACTTCGCTACGATTTTATTACATGTAACCTTTAGAACAATCACTCGCACAACAATCACAACACAAATTTGAGTTTATGATTGTAGGTTTAGTCCTCATAAAAGCCATTGGACTAACGGTTTGGACGAGAGGCCACTTAAAACCAAATTTAATGAACTCTGTAACCTCGACGGATGCGTTGATATGAATCACCTGAGCTTGAAGTTAGTCATTCTCTTATATTTTCCTGATTATGAATAATATATATTAACCATATTTGATAAAAACTTATCTAAATATGCCTACGTCTACAGATATATTGCTTACGCGTGCCCACTTTATGCAAATGATGAAGTCTGTCGGAGAATCTGCTATCTGCTGAGTATCCTCATAAGCATGTTTGCGTGGCGCGGCTCAACACGCGTGCCTTATCTTTAAATAAGATGTTTTCGAAAACTTTGCTTATATTTCTTTTAGTGAACTTTTTGTTGGATTATTCATGTAAGTAATTATTTTGATATTAACGTTTTTAAAAAAAATCTAATCTGATTTGAAATTAAGTTGCTAATTTAAAAAAACCGGCCAAGTGCATGTCGGACCACGCACAAAGAAGGGTTCCGTAGTTGGAATGAAATTATCCCAAGAACAAACTTAACATTGTAGTTAAAAAACGTTCTCCCATACATTCCAACTGAAAACGTAAGTTTGTACGATATTGAGAGATTTACCATGTTGTTTTAAGACCACAGACTTTTACTAGTTTTTCTGTAATCTATAGGTATAGAACTATTTTCTGTATTTTTTTTTATTTTAGGCTCAGTAGTTTCGGATATAAGGGGGCAATGGTCAATTTTCTTAAATAACTTTAACACACTACTACTACAATTTTTTTTATTATGAAAAAAAATTATTTGAGATCCTCACAGTAAGCCCTTTCATTTGATATGTCACACGATACAGATTGCGAAACTTTTATTTTTATTTTTTTTTGCCCCCTAATATGACCCCCATATTCAATATTCATTTATATACGTTACACGTCTTTGTTTGAATCACAGAGATTCATATGTGTACCAAATTTTAACCTAATCGATCCATTAGATTCGGAGCAAATTGGCTGTGACAGACGGACGGACAGACACACGAGTGAAAGCTTGTACACACAGGCGCGACGCGACACGCGACACAAAGGCACCGCAAGTCGCAGCAACGAGCGGTGCCTTTGTGTCGCGTGTCGCGTCGCGCCTGTGTGTACGAGCCTTGATCCTAAAAGGGTTACGTTTTTTCTTTTTGAAATACGGAACCCTGATAAATAAAAACTGACTTATTTAGCGGCGAACGCTTGAAGAGTAAATCTTTTTCATTGTGTGAAATAATCTGCCTAATAATCAATTTTTTTTTTAATTAACAGATGGACAAAGGGATAAAAAGTTTTTCCGAAAGGACTACACATACATAGAAGCCACGGAGAGTTTCTATAAGATCCACACGTTACATAAGTCTTGGGCTGACGCCAAGCGAGTTTGCGCTCAGGAAGGAGCCAGTTTGTTCTATCCAGAAAACGAAAATGAGGCCCATGCTGTGTTATCATTTTGGAACTCTACCCAGCCCTTCATGTGGGTGTATCTGGGAATATCGGATTTAGTGGTTAAAGGAGTTTTTGAAACCATACACGGTAAGAATACTTATAATATTTTATTGTTAGCAGTCGCTTGCGGCTTCGTTTGCATACAATCTCCAATCCCACGTTAAAGTTCAGAGATCGTACCACAACCTCCTTATCAGAATTATTTGAATCGCACTACATAATATGAAAGAGGTGGAGCTAGTAGTCCCACACAGAAGATAAGACTGCTATAAGAGGTTCTGGTAGGCCCCCCTGGAGCTGTTTCGAAAATTCTATTAATCAGTGCACTTTTACACTTAATCTCGGTCTTACAACATTAATACACAACATATTGGCTGTATGATAAACTTGTAGAAGTTATTCATACAGCCAATAAGTCAATTTTGTTTTTTATTTAATCTTAGTAGTGTCAATTAAATGAACTTGGGGCCTAAGCGTTCCTGCACACGATGCCGTCGCCGCGCCGTCGCCGCGCCGGCGCCGCACCGTTGCACTGTAGATACGAGTCGCGCGAGGCCCGCCGCCGCGCCGCCGCCGCGCCGCCGCCGCGCCGCCACCGCGCGCGTTCCCCTCCCTATCTGTTTGATTCATTCACGGGAAATTACGCGGCGTGCACGTTCGTACGCGGCCGGTAATGGAATGAATGAAACAGTAAAAACGCGCGCGGTGGCGGCGCGGCGACGGCGCGGTGGCGGGCTTCGCGCGACTCGTATCTACAGTGTAACGGTGCGGCGTCGGCGCGGCGACGGCGCGGCGACGGCATCGTGTGCAGGAACGCTAATAAGGCCACTTTGGCAATATCATAAAAGGATACCATTACGAATCATAATATGGCGAAGACAGCCCGTGTTTTTCTTTTTTTCGCTGCACTGCGTAGGTATAATCAAAGAGATTGCGATTGGAAATGGAATGGATTGATTGGTATTTTATCACAAACAAAAAAAAATTACTGAAAAATCCTTCACCAATGGGATTTGATACAATGGGGATTGTCCAAAATTTCTAACCATTAGATTTTATTTTATTTTTTGAAAATTTAGAGTATTTTGAGAAACTAATTTGAATATTTTGATGATTGGCTCAATAGTTATTTAAAAAAAAAATATTGAATTATTTTAAGTTTTTAAGGTAGGTGACGTCATCAGTGGCATAAAGATTAAGTGTCGTTGCCTGACTAGTACATAATTAAAAATTTTAATCTGTCAACACAACGTCATCAATCCAAAGAGTACTGTCACATCTGTCAAAGTGTCAATAGGCCGAATAGACGTCTTAAATAATTAATCGAATCCTATCTTAGCGTATTTATTTACAAATGGTTTTTTTTTATGTGTACCTCCAAGGAATATACTACTCTCTATCGTCACTAGAACAACGACGCGGCGACTTAGAAATAGAATAATAAACGCACGCGGCGACATTATTACTATTATTTCTGCAAGTTGGAACAAAGCACTTCCTGTATTCCATAACTCTTCCAGTATATTAAATATTGTCGAGTGTTGAAATAATGTAGGTATTAATGTAATATAAACAAGAATGTTTATATTTTTGACATATTTATTATAATAATTTGACATTTGACAGATTGTAGACAATCTTACTTTTTTTTTCTGAGGTAACGATACAAAACTGTACGGCCAAAGCCGACGTAATTTGAAGGGCAAAGAAGGTCAATCGTATTTTATCAAAAATATCAATAAAATATGACTATTTTTCATAATTAATTAGTCCGTAATGATCAATAACGCTATTCCTCGAAATGGTTTTTCAATTACAACATTTAAAAAAATATGAACAATGCCCATTAACTGTCCTTTATGATTCATAATATTATCCTCTTATGATTCTGCCAAAGTGGCCTTTTTAGGCCCCCTTATATACCTAAATATGTACATACACATATCAAAAAAGTCTAAGCAACATGTACTGTTTTAAACTTTTGAACGATTTTTACTATTGTAATATATTTATATTTTTTGTTAGAAATAACTAAGCATTTTTTGAAGCATTAGTGACTAAAGCAACAAAATCCTCAATTAAATTATTCATTTAATCACAATAATTAACAATTTGTGTACCGTAACATACGTACATACATACCTAGTAATACAATATCACTACATAGTATAAAACAAAGTCGCTTTCTCTGTCCCTATGTCCCTTTGTATGCTTAAATCTTTGAAACTACGCAACGGATTTTGATGCGGTTTTTTTTAATAGATAGAGTGATTCAAGAGGAAGGTTTATATGTATAATAACATCCATTAAATAGTGGAAAAGTACTGTTATTTTTGAGGTTTCTAATGTGATGTCGTAAATAATTATATTTATTATTGTATTAAGTATTGTACACATTGAAAAGGTCTACAGAAAAGTCCGTGATGGTATATGTCTATCTCTTATCACACAATAACTTTTATTTGTCACTTACTTTTTACGACAAATAATGGCTAATTTTCGAAGCGATTTTAACCAATACAGCATTAATCTTTAACCAATTAAATACCTTGAATACATTGTTCATTTAATATAGATCTATATGGCCCTTTACACCGTATGATTTAAGTGAATATTTTCGAAGATATTACAGATTTCAAAATTGCGGGACGTAGGGTTTGCGGCGGAACCGGCCGGCCGCCCTATTCTAAGGTTAATTTTTTAATCGTTAATTTTTAAAGGTTAATTTAATTTTCTGTAGTGTATTTAGTATCAGCATTGCACCCGTGCGAAGCCGGGGCGGGTCGCTAGTAAATAATAAAGTTAAAACTAAATTAAACTTTTCATGTTTAAAAAATAAAATAACGTCATTTTTAGGGTTCCGTACGCAAGGGTAAAAACGGGACCCTATTACTAAGACTCCACTGTCCGCCTGTCTGTCTTTCTGTCACCAGACTGTATCTCATGAACCGTGATAGCTGGACAGTTAAAATTTTCACAGATGATGTATAATCTGTAACAACAAATAATAAAAATGAAATAAAGGTAAAATTTAAAGGGGTATAAAAGAAACGTTTTTTATGCGTTTTATGCCTTGTGGCACGGATCCCTTCGTGTGCGAGCCCAACTCGCACTTGACTGGTTTTTTTAATTACTTGGTAATTCAATACAAAATGTGACCGCCTCAGTTGTTTAAAACTTGTCGGCAACGATTTTTCATTGAATTTATAAGACTGTTTATCTGATGCTGTAGCAATCGCTCCCAATAGAATTTTAACAAGTATTTCAGTTGTTGTATTATCGACACTTACAGGTTCTCTAGAACACTTCTCAGGAGCACTTGCTCCTGAATGAATCGCGACCGTCGCAACGAATAGTGATGGTGGAATAGTGGTGAACAGTTGTTCCCTCCACTATTCGTTTCGAGGGTCGCGATTCCCGTGGCGTATAGGTAGGCATCAAATTGGGCGTCGGTCGTCCCGCGTACTCGTAGGCAGTATTCATGCAGCCTATTTCTCACGGTTTGGTTGCTAACAAGAACACCGCTTGAGAATTGTAACTTTCTATCTCCCAGGCGGTTAACATCGGCTGACGTCTTGCAATCAGTTGTACTCCTTCCACGTCGTGGGTGATACTCAGCAGGAACCCCTGTATTAACGTAATGCTGCCAAAGACAACAAATCAATAGGTGTCAATAGGAGCGCCTATTGACACCAAAATGCCGAGATACCTAGGACTGATTTCTTCCCGCTTGTAGCATTCCTACAGCTCTCTGCATTTCATCAGCAGTCAAATGGCGTCGCTCCACGAGATAAAAAATGATTCACCACTCGATTTTTTCAAAAACTGTACGTTCCAAATAGTGTTGCCCAAAATCGGTCTTGGTCTTGCAGTCTTGGTCTTGTTCTTGCATTTTTGCAAGACCAAGACCAAGACCAAGACCGACATATTGTAGCAAGACCAAGACCAAGACTGAACCCTGCAAGACTTGAGCAAGAACAAGACTAAGCCTGCAAGACTCTTGCGTCTCGCAGTTAAGTCAAACTGAGATTTGGGCGTTATAGTATATATTTTTTATGGTACAGACGCCAGCACATCAAACTACTACAATCTGCCATATTTCTTTAACAGATTTTCAACTTTATCGCTAAAGCATTAAGGTTCATGGTTGATTGGCAAAATATGACGTTCCGCGAATAAACTGTTGGTCGGTCAGTGTATTACGTACCTACTTATTTGATAATATACGGACAAAGACGCCGCCGCCGCGCGGGGATTTCCGCAATCTTCAGCATTTTATGTCAGGTTCAAGCATTTATGCACTTTATTGTAATAATTTAAAGTTTATTTTCAAGTGCATAAATAATACGAGGAGACCGCTTGGCGCTGCAGTCCCTTTGTCGCGGCATTTGAAAGCGAATAGCGTAGGTACGAACTACGAAGATAGTGTTGACCTCGTAAATGAACTTTAGCCATACAGCTGATCAGGTAGCCCTTCCGAGTTTTATTTACATTGCTGTTTTAAGTGAAACAAGTGAATTTATTATTTTTTAATTGAAAATCTCATTAAGTCAGATAGAAATAATGATTTTATATAGTTTACAGTAAAAAAAATTGCAGAAAAAAACGTAAAAATTAAGAAAAAGCCGACGAAAAATTTCAACGCATGGGAGTCCAGAATCATGTACTGAATCCATGGTAAGCGCGTCGATGTCCCTGCCACCCAGCAATAGGCTAATAGGTATTTGAATGTAGTCTAGTCTAAGTAGTAGAGTCTCGCAAGACTTGCGAGACTCTTGCTGCAAGACCAAGACCAAGACCAAGACTGAGAGCGCAATACCAAGACCAAGACCAAGACCAGGTGTATTGACGCAAGACCAAGACCAAGACTGGCTAAGGTCTTGTCTTGGTCTTGCATTTGGGCAACACTAGTTCCAAATTTGTCAAGAAAAGAAAACACATACAGTCGGGAAAAAATAGTAAGCTTTTATTTTAATGAAAACAAAACACAATCGAAAAGATTCTATTTTTAAATCAGCCAGTACCTTTGCTTCCGAGAACAAAAAGATTGTATACCAATCTACTTTGTTAAGAAAAAAATAAAGTATTAATTGATACTTTTTTTTTCTTAACAAAGTAGATTGGTACTAAAAAAATTGAATTTGATTGGTATTGGTTAAACTGCATGTTTTATTAATTAATAAAACATGCAGTTTCTGTAAATCATGCGTATTGCTTAGACTTTTTTGATGTCTGTATTAGAAGCTAGAAATCTTCGCCTTCTAAAGAAACTAGGTACCTAGTTTGCCAAGTTTTACATCTAGAACGCAAAAATCTATTCACTATTGAACTGTCGACCTATTTAGTTAGTTTTGAATTACGAAGATAGTAAGAAAAAAACAATTAAAACTTGAACTATTGCTAGCTTTAGAATACACTAAATCGGTGTGCATGAAGCATTCATGTGAATAAGAAAAAAAAAACTCGCTGAATGTATAACGGTTAAAAATAAGTACTAAATTGTTGACCAAAATCACTTTAGTAATGATAACAATTATCGTCGCTTTCAGGTCACCCCATATCAGACGTGTACAACAACTGGGCGGCTGGCGAACCCAACGATGCCGGTGGTATTGAGGATTGCGTCATTCTTCGAAGAGACGGCACCATTAACGATGACACATGCCTTAAGAAAAACCCTTTCATATGCAAGAAGAGTCTCCTCTCCTTAGAATGGAACCAACAGTGCAACATACCTAATTTAGGTGGGTTACATTGATAAATATGATGTTTCCAAACATATGGAGGGTTTTCTGAAATGACGTTCGCCAGGTGGCAGTACTGACACGTCAGGTCCAGACATCTGTCAAAGAGCCTATATTTTCTTTAGTCATGACTGAATGATAAACGAATGAATGAATCGAATGATGAACGTTATCATTATATTTTATATTGGAAGACCTCTTGTCACAGTGGTGCCAACTGGTGTCGTAAATTTTCACGAAAACCCTCATTGCGTGCCACTTTCAATTACAATCCGACGGATTTTGAGGAAAATTGCTAATCCATTGCTGCAGATGTTAAAAAGTTAGTCTTCTCGACTACGTAAATCACGCAATTCAAGGGTTTAGAACTGAATACGCCAGGATTGAAGTAATAAGAAGGTAACTTAATAATTAAGTAGGCTGGGTAAGCTCACTCCATCGTAGACTTTGTCTCTGTCACCTCTGACCTAGACTACAGTCAAGAGCAAACTCATTTAAATATATATATATATATAAGGTTGATCGATGGTACTTCACGTAATCGACGAATATCATAACGATTACTAAGTCGAGGACGTGTTTCAGTAAGCGAAAATCCACTTGAAATTTACGCCTCGATGGCAAAAGCGCGGTGCACTCCACACAATTCACACCACCGCTCCATGGCAGCTAAAAATCCGCAGAGCTTACGCATTCAACGACGCCCCCCCCCGCGCCACTCTAACGTGTTGCGTTTAGAAATTACGTTTGTTCAAACTTTGAAATCTGCCACTGGACACCCTGTAGATAAATGCTTCGTCTCAATAACAGGAAAATTGATAACTTTCGGTTTATGATGACAAAATATTATAAATTGTGACCCCGCATATTCGTATCATATTCTTTCAAAATATGCATATTTTTTATGTATTATTTGCCTTGTGTTACTGGTTTCATTTTTAAACAGTAAGTCATCATCTGCCTAGCCTTTTCCAAACTATGTTAGGGTCGGCTTCCAGTCAAACCAGATGCAGCTGAATACCAGTATTTTACATGGAGTGACTGCCTATCTGACCTCCACAACCCAGTTACTGGGTAATACGATACCCCTTGGTAAGTCTGGTTGTCAGACTTTCGGGCTTCTGACTATTCGTAACGACTGTCAAGGATCCGCGAATGACAGCCGGGACCAACGGCTTAACGTGCTTTCCGAGGCACGGAGGGGTCTCGTTATTTAAAGAGATCATCCACAAGAGACCAACCGCGGCAAGCGTAGCTTAACCTAATCGATCGACCTGTGCGGCTGTTATTTTAACCACGGGCCCCTCTTTTTTAAACAGTAAGTACCTATTATATTTAGAAATAAAACGGATATCTGACAACTTTTCGGTATTTGGCCAGCCGATATCCGCCAACGGTATATCCCTTTGAATATTTTTCCATTTTAATAAGGTTTCTGTAAGAACCAGTTGGATACCTTAGTCCGGTTTTCAACAGTGAAAACCGGTTTTCAACGAAATTTGAATTGAGGATCTTGGGTTCGACATTCTACGTTCATCCAGAATTATATTGGACATCTTCGTCGGCTCCGGGATCCGGGACTCTCAAAGTCCCTGGCGCTCATGTATTAATTAATAACGTTCTTAATAACTGGAAGGTTATACCTTGTCTTTGAAATTTATAATACATAGTTAATTTAAACTTTTAAAACGGAACCGTACTGGGTTTATCTCCAACTCCCCACTGCCATAGTTCTTTCTTCTGACATTTTAGCTGGCTGGCAATAATAAGATCTTACTATAGTCTAATATACTTACCTAATTTCTGGGTGATAAGGTAAATTAGTTCTAAAGGTTCCATTTGGACCACATTTTATTGCGGTAGACCTGTATCGGCTACCGGCAGATTTACTTTTATAAATATACAGTGTTTTAGATAGTTCCTTGTTTCCTTATATTTCGATAGCCAACCACCTGGCATCTGGGCTTATGTTAGTTCGCCACTAGAGGGAACAAATAAAAAAGTGTAACAGTGGCTTACCCTATAAATAAGCCAGATATCCGGTATCCGACCAAACAACTGACCATTTCCGCAGATTGCTGCGGAAATGGTCAGTTGTTTGATCAGTTGTTTGGCGTTCTGCAGTGTCTGCCTGGGTCCATGGAAAAATGCTAACATTAGCATTGGCTAATGTTAGGACCCAGGCAGACACTGCAGATCGCCACCTGTACACAATCCTTACATACCTACTCCCTTTACTTCGTATACGTTCATATATCTGAGGGGCAATTCTAGTAATTTTAGAAACAAATCAAAAGTCATTTATTCAAACTAGGCTGAGAATCAGCACTTTCGAACCTCAAATTACAAAAGACAGTCCCCCAAAACGCCCGCCCTTCACCACTTCCTAGTGCTTTCGCTGGAGAGAAGAAGTGGCGCAACAAACTCCTCAGCAGCACAGCTGTCTGTTCAGTTAGAAAATACTTGATTGTATACAATACTAGATATGCAAAGTAATTAACATTACAGGACACAGAACATTAAATTAAATTATTTGCCATATGTTAGCTAACCCAGCAATATACCAGTTCCTTGTATTACATAAAAGATACATGCATAAAGAAAGAAAGAAAAAGTATTTATTCTGAAAATACTTTTTCTTTCTTTCTGCACCAAACAACAGATGCGATACTTGAAACAACGTAGTGAGGTCCTAACTAGACAAAAAAGGGTTAAGATTCGCAACCTTCTGTATCAACCACCCTGTCATAAAGATATCTAGATATGAAAAACGTGTAATATACGTATGTCTTAGTTCACGATAACTTACCAAACGAGTCAAATTATATTATTACAGGGTGACGCGTTCAAGACAAATATGACAGAATGGTTTCTAAAGCTTGTTGTTTTTAATGTTATGGAAATTATGGAACATAAATATTTAAAATTAGTATAATAAAATTATTTGAATATTAATTTACAACATAGATTATTTCTGTTTTGGTTCTATTGCACAATTTTACTTTTTTAATTATTTGTTGTCTACTAACTAGGTAAAACTTAATTAATATCAGACATTTTAGAAGTAATATAATCTACGAATTTATTTAAAGTTAATAAAAATTTGCACGCTTGCTTGCAGGCAGAATTCAATGACACTTAGGTTATAAGATCTCACTCACCTTTACCAAAACCAATGTATTTCAAGCAAATAAACGTTTGATTAGATTAGACCTGAACGCCAATTCCCGTAATTAAAAAAGTATAAAATTTAGTCGTAATCTCATCTCTGCGACAATCAATGTAATAACTTTTCAAATATGTCACATCAGACTGTGAATGTTTTATAAATTACGAGAATTGTCCCTTTGATCTCAGTCTCAATCTATCAAAAATACCTCTTATTTCCCTACATTTTTGACAAGTTTTTGACACTGATTGTCGCTGAGACTAGATTTTGAAACTTTTTTCATTACGGGAATGGTCTCGCACGTCGAACTTTTCTGCAGAACATCACCATCATTATTGTATAACATGTATTACAGATTACGTTTACAACGAGGAGATCGGCAGATGCTACAAGTTCCACCTGAATCCCTTGAACTGGACCGATGCTTACACCGTGTGCAGCGCAGAACAATCGTACCTAGCAGTGATCAACACCCAGTTGGAAGCTGACTTTCTCGTGAGGCTAACGGAAAATAAAACTAAAAACAAGGCCTCAGGAAACTTCCTAAGTGGAGCGATTCACTTGGGCTTCCATAACAGACTCGATGACGGCTGGCAAGCAGTGAAAGGTAAGAGACGATTTCTTTCCTGAAATGCTAATTAATCTCCCTGATAAATATGGTCATACTGACTATGACTAACTAGACCTGATTCAGGCCTCCTTTGATAGACAAAATGGACCCTAATCTACACCGCGGGCCCAGAGTGGCTTGTTGGATGTCACAGTCCCGATTTTTTCTTACATTATATATACAAACTTCCAAAAATCTTTCATCTCTTATAAAACCCCCGTAGGTAAGGAATATTTCGTTAGGTCTCGTCGGTGTACCTTCGTTATACAGTATGTTAACTAACAGAGGGCGTTCCCGTTAACCCGCAATAGTATAGCATCCATACATGCTAAAAAAAATATTACCATTCGAAAATAAAATGTTTTTATTTTTTTTTATATTCAAATATTCACTAAAAATCGTAAATTGATACGTTAAAGAAACACTCTGTACACGCGTACTTGAAGGACAGCAATGTCGGAATTTATTTAATTAAATAAATTAGAATTAATTAAATAAATAGAGTATCAATTTACGATTTTTAGTGAATATTTGAATATAAAAAAAATAAAAACATTTTATTTTCGAATGGTAATATTTTTTTTAGCATGTATGGATGCTATACTATTGCGGGTTAACGGGAACGCCCTCTGTTAGTTAACATACTGTATAAGAAAAATCATACTGTGCAAAATTTCTGCTTGCTCAAGATAAATGATTGCTTCGAGAACCAGCGGTTTAGGCTGTGCATTGTTTTTCAGTGAATTTTAGATTATTATTAAGTTGATAACTTACTTGTTTACAGGCACATCGCTTGATGACACCGGTTACGTCTGCTGGGGCCACAACCAGCCAGATGGCGAGAACCGAGAGCAGTGCGGATCAATGTTCTACAACGGGCTGCTAAACGATATCAGCTGTAATACAAGATGCTACTTTATCTGTGAACACGAAGTAGACACTCTCGCTTCACAATTTGATGATCGATTTGGTAGCCCTGAAATAGTGTGATTAATATTTTTTATTAAAATTACTGTAAAGTCTCGTTAGGTTCATGTTAACCGATATTTACTGAGCCGATTTCATCCTTAGTTACCCTTGGTACCAGCGTACCAGTTAGCGTTTCAAACAGTTTCTACATAAGTTATATATATTACGTTAAATGTCCTTAGGTAATTTGACATGAAGTGCAGTTTAAATATGTAATCGATTGATTAAACGTCGTTGAACACGACCTATAAAATGTAAGTAATACTTAAAAAAATTAAATATTATGTTTAACAATACTGCAGATATTTTTTTTTGCCATTACTGCTTTTTGTCGAGATTCATCATCAGAAAAAGAAGAAAAAAAAAAATTAAAAAACTAAAAAACCAGACCGCGGTAAAAAAACTTAATTAAAAAAAAACTGAAATGCTAAAAACATTTAAAATTAAATAAAAGTTGGAAGCACGCGGGACCCATTTGAGTTTGAAAATATAATAAAAATGGTATGGGTCTCGCCTGCTTCCAACTTTTATTTAAAATGAGCTTGTTTTTAGCTTTTCAGTTTTTTTTTATCTTAAGTTTTTTACCGCAGTCGGGTTTAATAGTTTTTTTAAATTACTTTGTTTTAATTTCCAACTTTTTAGTTTACAAATGTGAAAGATTTCGCAGACGATTTAGTTCTTGTTACGTGTTTTGTGCGATTTGTCACTTCGAATTACTTTTAACTATATGTATAAGTTGTATATATTTTTGTAATCGCCTTTTAATATCCTTCATTTTGATATCCCACTCGATGGCCTTAGAAGAAAAAAAAAAATTGAACTCCACAATATGCCACCCCAAATCCGCCATTTTACTTTGTTTTTTATTTTAATGTAGCCAGAGACACTCACGCTATCAAGATAAATCTAAAGACGTATAATTCATCCAAATCAGTTCATCAATCCGTTTAGAAGTTGCGAGGGAACAAAGAAACGGACATACATCAGGTCAAACACATAACCCTCCTTTTGGGCTTCGCTGCAGTCGGGTAAAAAGAGCTTCGTAAAGAAAATAATACTAGGTACTGTCAACGCACATAAGAGGTAACAATTTGCCAATGACAGCACCTTTATCTCGTAGCAGAGGAAATGCACCCTGGTTTATTCTCCATAGAAACGCTCTCGCCTGTTTTCTTTCTGGTTAATCACTATAAAGCAATGATTTTTTACAGATTAAATAATTATATACTAGTCAATCTAATTATTAATTAATTTTAGAGATTTGTTAGATTTTTGATGATACATTATGTTTATAAGCACTAGAACCCTCAAAGAATATCGATTTAAACCGCTGTCAATAGAGGCCTAGTGTACAAATTTGAAAAAAAAAAAATTAGGGACACAGTATAATATACATATATGTATATATGTATCCTTCTTATTCAGTTTATGAAATATCTTTTAAATTGGTCCAATATTGGAGGAGGAAATAGGCGGGAGTCAAACTTCGAATTACGACTTTTTACTTAGGCTTTTACAAAAGTCACTCCGACCGCATTTGCTCTTAAGCGTGATTTTCTTAGCACAAGACGTTCCCACTGATGTGAGGGCCGGATGGCGCTTCTCCTAGACTTTTCCAATCGAAACTTACCTATTAGCCCCCAGGCACTACGAAGCCTTACCGCAACAAACCTTACCTACATACACTACAAACTGGCTACAATGAACCTCGCTAACTGACGTGTTTAGTCAATTCAAAGTTGTTTATCAACTTAATATTTCCTCGGTATTAGCATACAAGTTAATAAAAAATAAAACGAGATAATAAGCTGATTATATCCTTATAGTTTGACTACTTTTTGGACGAACATTCGGTGTCGCAATATCACTTGATAAAATTTGTGTTCGTCACAATCATAAATAATACGCACCAATGAAATCACACCCTGCTCTCAAACGGCCACTACACCTAGAATAAGTTTGCGCAATATTATTGAATCAGCCCTTGCACTCAAACGATTCATTATTTTATCGCGGCAAACGTGGAGAGAATCGCAATTAGGGGTTTCGAATACCGGATTAAATACCGGTGTTAATACCGCATAAGAACCAGGATCCCGGGATGGCCGGTATTAGACTCAATTTTATTCCAACAATGGTTTTTGAAATTAAATAACTAATAAGTTTCACCACAAAACAATAAAATATAAAATGTTGTTATCGTTTTCGACATATAAAATCACTTTTTAATGTAACTATACTATAATATAAGTTATATAGGCCAGTCACTGTAGACACAAAAATCGCGTTACGTCACAAAAATTGCACTGTACTGATTTTTGGGATGTTGTTAGGGTAGATATCAATAGTGTAAAACCAAGTTTGCAACTTCGAAAGACTAGCTGCGTGGTGCTCGAAAAAACTAGAAATTTTCGGATTTTCAGTTACAGATTAAATTCAAATGCACAATTATTTATTTATTTATTTATAGGAGAACCAACAGCTATAATAGAAGCATAACAATTGTACATGAGACATAAAGCCAATTACAGGTTCTCACGGGTAAAAACAGAAAATATAGTAGAAATCTTAGGATCACTAACAAGCACGACAGAAAATAATACTTATATGAGGTATATAGTTTCATAGGAACAGACATTTTTTATAAAACCGATGGGCTTCACAAATTACAAATCATTTTATGTTTAGCACAAAAAAGTTGAAATATATCTACAGTATGGAAACTACATAATATCACACTATCACACTAATATTATAAAGGCGAAGGTTTGTGTGTGTGTTTATATGTTTGTTACTTCTTCACGCACAAACGGCTGGACCAATTTTTGATATAATTTTGTTATAGAGGTAACTGACACCCTGGATTAACATATAGGCTTTTTATCTCGATATTCCCACGGAATCGACATTTACGCGGGTGAAACCGCGGGGCGCAGCTAGTATGCAATAAATTATATCACACTTGTTATCGCCTTTTTTGTTATATACAAAAAATGAACGAAATCGGTCGCGAAATAAAATCTGCTGTTCCCTACATTTTGACGAGTTAAGGCTCCTACAAACAGGCGCGACACGCGATATAATCGCGCGCGACACAAAGGCACCGCTCGTTGCGCGACTTGCGGTGCCTTTGTGTCGCGTGTCGTGTCGCGCCTGTTTGAAGGAGCCTTTATGCGAACATAAATATAGGGAACAACAGATTTTTTTAAAACTGGATTTTGAAATTTGAAAAAGTAAACTTTAGCAGCCCTGAAGACCGTATTTGAAAAACTATTTTTAATTCTATAACGACTTGAACTTATAAATACACTCTTTAGCAAAGTTAATCTGGGGTTCTCTCTACCACATCAGTCAAGATCGGAAGATTCTTCCTTTCAATGAAGGATTAGAGGTAAATTACAAGAGGTAATTACACCTTTCCTAAGCGACACATTATTGTTTTCCGACATTCCCGCGAATGAAGTCGCGAGCACAGCTAGTACTACATAAAAACAAATCTTATTTTTAAAACATGAATTTACCTAATATTTATAATTTTTTTCGAGCCCTAAGGTTGAATGAGCAAGTTCGTGTTCACAAAGAAATAAGCTCTTCATATCGCAATCTGTGTTGATTAGACGTCCGTTAAAGAACATTGAGCCGCACTGATCACTGTCACCAGGCTGGTAGTTCTCCCACCAGGCGTCCGCATCTACATTCATCGGTTTTCCTATAAAAGAAATATGTTTGAATTATTTGATTGTATTCATTGATTTAGGGCTGATTTTTCAATCGGCAGATAATTTTTATTCGTGGAATAAAATTGACGTCTGACAGTATTTGTATAGAAGAACTGTCAAAAATTCAAAATTATTCCTCGGATGAAATTATCTGGCGTTCGAAAAATCAGCCTTTAAAATATAAACCATCGTTATTTCGCAAAATTATTTGGTAAATTATCGTTATAAACGACTTTCTAACCACCAACTTTAAGATTTATTTCTTATTACTATCCGGTTCTCTATTAAGTATAGTATATTTATCTGACGAAGCAACGCGCACGTTACTTGTGCTTACCAAGTGCACAAACACGCTGAGAATGTGTGTGTAAGCGCAGGAGCTCTCGGTACTGTCCGAGTCAATGGTGAAGTCGGAAGTGTGTGTGCAAACACAAGCACACTTCCGACGTGCATGAGTGTGTGTCATGTGCTAACACTGCCCTTCTTCACGCACACATTCACAGCGTGTTTGTACACTTGTTTACCACAAGTAAAGCGCAAGTCGTTTTGTGAAACAAAACTAATATACGCATCAGGTTAAACGTGAAATCAACCCCAAAAATAATAGAACGTTAAAAAATAGCAGTAAACAATGTTTAAAAAAAATTAAAATATGAACATAAACATTTTATTTCTCTTCTCTCTCTCTTTATATTGTTGTAAATCCACAACAACTTGAAGGACTGGACATGGATACGTGCAGGTGTTTAGTGATCTGACTACGAAACTCTTCGTACAACATCCGTGTGAGATCGGAGTTACCTAAGGAGATAGACTGTCACGTACCTTTAACTGTCTGCCAGCCCTCGTTGAATCTGTTATGAAAGCCCATGTGATATATTCCTCTTTGGTAGTTTCCTTTAGGTTTTGGTATGGATTCTGTTAAATTCGCAATGTATTCTGCCTCCTGCCTATTGTTGATCACCGCCAGGTAAGATTGTTCTAGTTGGCACACGGCATATGAATCGTTCCAGCTCAATGGAGTTGTATGGAGCTTGTAGCACTTGCCATTATGCTCATTGAGAGTGTAATCTGAAATAATAAATGTTTTATGTTTATTCTGATGATAGGAGATTGATCTGATACCAAGAACGTTATCATCACGCACCAAACAAAATGAGTTTTGAATAAAAAAAAATCGTAAGTAAATTGTTGAGCAAATTTCTGCTTGTCCTGGAATGGGTAAAACTCATATGGCTAAGAAAGTGATGAATATAAATATTGATAAACGGAGGGAAAGAGATAGCCATGGAATATATGGATACATTAAAACGAGGGATCATATTTCAAATGAAAAGGAAGTCAAAGACGTGATGGCCAGTAGGAAATATTAGAAGAGATATTTTGTGCCGACCCCAAGTAACGTAGGACACGTGAGGCAGAGAAAGTATTTACGAATAACTTATACAATAATGAATAAATTGAATATCAACAGTAGAGCTCCAACAGGGAACTCCAACAGAGACATAGCCCATAGATGACAAGGGTCTATATTAGCCATCGAACCGGTAGCCATTGGGGAAACGTGTCCTTGGGTGAATACCGCGAATCAGCAAAAGCTGGCTGGTAAAGAACAACATTCACGGGTGAAATTTGAATGACGTCGAACCATTACAAAGTTATTGCAAAATACCTCTTATTAAAGTATAAATTAGAATAGTTGCAATTTCATAAAGTTTTTGTCAATTGTTCTAATTTACGCCTACCCACCGACATAAGAGTAATATTGCAATGACTTACAAATGGTTTTACGTCGATCGTGTGCTACCTTAGTGAAGCGACGAACTTTTTCCGGATATTGACGAATGATAGTGGCAGATGACCAGGTTTGGGAAATTAAGGGCTAATGCTGGTAAGTAATTTGTTCATTCAATTATAAAATGATTTCAATTCCGTAAATGTTTATGCATAATTATAATTTATGTCGTGTAGTTATACGTTCCAAGCAAAGATTAAAGCATACCTGAATAAGGACTATTGCACTGAGAGTTCCACTCTAGTGACTGAAGACTCTTCTTGCAAATGAAAGAATACTTAAAGTCACATGCACAATCATCCAAGTGGCCTCCTTTGTAAATATCCACACAGTGCTGGTTACCGCCATAATTGTTCGGCTGACCCGGCCCCCAATTATTGTACACTTCTGAAACTGACTTGCCTAGAAAAATAAAGTCTTTTTTTAGTGTATAGTTTTACATACAACGATTGTCATACATAATATACCTAAAGTAAATGTAACGAACAAAGAATAAATGGAACTAATACAGAATCAATTTATAAATGTAGGTAAATGTGGCACTAAACAAAAGAATACTAAAATTATTTACGTACCGTCAACGGTTTCAAACAGTTTTTTAATCATTATGTCCGACATCCCCACATAGACCCACCCCAAATGGGACTGGGTAGTGTTCCAAAATGATATCACTGCGTGTGCCTCAACGTCATTGTCTGGATGCCAGAAAGTGGCTCCTTCCAGAGCACAAACTCGCTTGGCATCAGCCCAAGTCCGTGGTATCGTGTGGATCTTATAGAAGCTCTCTAAAGCTTCAATATAACTGTAGTCTTTCCGGAAAAACTTTTTAGCTCTTTGTCCATCTATAAATAAAATAGAAAATAATTTATTTGCAAAAAATACTCGCAGATAGTTACATATAAAGATCTTAACGAATTAGGTATTGCCATATGTTTTGTTTTATAATACATAATAGATGTTACTGTAATAGTTTGAACTACGGTAAATCCTAACTTTTGCTTCTAACAATAACTCGGTAAATCTTAAGATTCACTTCAAGCACATGGTAAATTTGAAAAAGGCAGCGATTTAGCTGTGAATTTACCAATGGAACTTGGAATGCGTGAGCCAGCGAAGCGAGCTCGGAAGTGCCACCAACACGGATAGGATTACTTAGAAGCCCTTCGAGCTGTTTTTTAACCGTCTTCAAAACGCAGGAGGCTCTCAATTCGGCTGTATTTTTGTTTTCTAGATATAAGAAAAAAAATACAGCCGAATTGAGAGAATTATACATAATTATTGTACGTGATAACTCTGGCTATAATTGTTAATCGATTACGAAATTTCTTTTTTTAATGAATAAACTATGCCTACTAGTAATAATATGCCAGTTTTGAGTTAGCTTCAATAATACGTATTTTTTCCACTTTGTTTATTTTGATGTCTATTATAATTACTTCCTGACACTGATATTTACATAGTAAGTAGTGTTATACGAATTTGTGTGGGGTAGGTACAACTAAAAAGTGAAAAATTAAATAAAATTAGAACAAAAAAACAACCGACTTCAAAAAAAAACACTACATAGTGAAAAATAACTTTAATTCCGGAAGCCGGTGTCGTGGAACCAACGACACCGACTTTCGAATTATTATTATTAAGTAATTAATTTTTATAGAACTACTGATTGGATACAGTTTTGGGTATAGATGTGGATGATTTCAAAAGTAAAGGAAGTCCCAACAAACGGTGATGAATTGTGTGAAAGATGCTGGTTTATAGAGATTGTGTGGTAGAAAAAGACATTCTGCGCCGACTTAAAAATAAGTAGGGGCAGGCCGATAATACAATACACATTACACATATACATTATTAGCAAAACAAAAAAGACTAACTTCACCCCAACACACATTTTATTCGCAGTACCTAATCGTCATTAGTAAAACCTAGTATGTCACAAACCCCCCACGGTGTTTGTGACATACTAGGTTTGTGACATTTTATGTTTATTTATTTTTTTAACTACCTACTACTTCACTATTAGTCAAAACTAACCTAAACTTTTACTACTAAACTATAGTCAAAAATAACATACCAACTTTAACTGGGAAAAAAAATAATTCGTCTAAGACATGTATGGCTCAAAATACTCTAAATGGTGTCAACTCCAGCAACCCCCTTAAGGCATTGTATCCAGCTTCCAAACACGCTATATAACATCACGCATGTGATCACCGAAGGGTTAAGCACAGATACCTATCTATAGTATACCCACAATTCACCACTTATGTTTAACAATATTGTTTATAGAAAAGTGAAAATAAAAATTTGGCAACAAAAAGTGGTCTGGTTTAAACTGTATGGTGAGCGCGGCTTTGTTTCCATACCAGTCCACAGGTCTAAATAGAAAACAATAAAACACCTATTTGATGGTGCATAGCTTATCACCTGGTTGACTTTTGCTTATCAAGTAGTTAAATATAATAATATTTTGAGCTTTTTACGACCCAATACTCACGTGTGGAACCCGAGAAAAAGTACACTACAAGAAAGACTAACAAAGTTTTAGAATACATTGTTATACTATACGACACGCGCCTTGTCTCTTGCAGTATGTACAACATGGGTTGTTTATATATGCGTCTTATCATCACAGTTATTGTTATTGCATATACATCTGTACAATAATAAGGATAAAATATTGCAATAAAACTTGTCCGCAATTAGTTATACAGGGAATACCAACCTATTATTTTGAATACGATATCTAACATTGGCAGCGATGATAATGACAGGATACCCCGAAGGTTATCGAAATCATTAACGGTGTTTTCGAGGCAGAACAAAATAAGTTATAAATAACTTATTTGCAAACTTTACTTTGCAAACTTTGTTGTCTGCATTTCAAAACTTAAATTGACCGCTGCCCGCACTTTTCACAATTAATTAAAAGATTTACCCGAAAACACATGTTTATCTAGAGCGCTTAAAATCTTAGTTTAACTGCAAAAACTGTTGTACTTTTATAAATAACTAGCACTTTGCTCGCGACTTCGTCCGCGTGGGTTTCGTACTTTCCTCAAAAACTTTTAACACCCTCTCCACCTCCCCTTGAAAGGTAGTTTTCGAAAATTTTTGTTTATGATCTTTCTTTTATAGCTTCTGCCCTCAACTTCGTACGCGTGTTTTTTTTCCTTATCCACCCCGTCGCACCGCATCGCCTACCTGCGCTATTACTTCGTTTTCACTTAGCGAAAATGTCTGACTTTTTTTTTCTTTTTGCTCAACTCCTAAGGATCCTAGCGTGATGTTTAACAGCCTATAGCCTTCCTCAAGAATTGGGCTATCAAATGCAAAAGATTTTTACGAACCTACGACCTACAAATTTGTAAGTCGCGGCCGTTACCACTTGGCCACCACTGCTCCCAAAATAATAAATAAATAATATACATATATGAATATTGTACAGCGCCCTTAGCGGTCACAGAAAGAATTTATAATTTGTACCATGAGCACTTTTCACCATTAAAGTCAGAATAATGTCTGGAAGAGCTTATTTAGCATGGAATATGTTAGCGGCCGCTGAATTTGAAGATCAACAACGTGAACAGCGTCTCAAATTTTATTTTCCTGTAATTTTAGCTTGAAGTAAATTCAAGCCATCTATAATTACAAGAAAATGAAACTTCTAGCGACTTACTAATGGGTATTACGCAGCTAGCTAGGAGGCTTCCTGTGATTAATATAAACTTAAATTTAAAGAAAAACATGTTTTATATAAATGGCCTTTTTATTTATTTTATTATTATATGAAAAACATACAGCTTATTACAAAATAAGGAACACAAAAGCTATACCCAATTGACATGAAAACATACACTTAGTAAGTATCTACTAACTACACAATTTTTATTAAATATTGCCCCATACTAGGATTTATCCTGAATCGTGGGTGCATTTACAAACACAAATCTTACATGCACAAACACCCAGACCCGGAACAACTTGGTATTTGTGGAAGAGTGGATCACACACATTTTTGCTCCATGCGGGAAATGAACCCGCAATTCTTAGCGCAGAAGCGACAAGATTGGTGCAGTTTCTGGAAATTGTGCCACACCCCTCATTGTCTCTTCCTCATTAATGGTCCTCATTATATTATTATCTTTTTGTAAACTTGTTTCACTAAATTAAAAAAAAAAACGGCCGCGAACCACACAACGTCAACAAAATTACAAAATATTGAAAACGACACTCGATGACTCAACAGTGACATCTCTACTCTATGTCTACGGATTACATTTTATACAACAAAGTTATTGCCAATGTAACATTAATAGTTTCTATATTGATTAATGGTTTTGTCCCGTTTTATTTAACTATAAATAAATATAAATATGTTACAGGGGAGATCGGGGCTAGTCGCCTATAGGGTTGAGTCTGGCAGCCTAACTGCTAAAAAATCGTCAGCACGTGTAAGAGTTTTGGGTAACCTAATCAAAAGCGAGCATGCAGACACGCGCCGTTTAGAAATGGTGACAGGTTTTTGGTCCACTAAAGATCATACTCGAAAGTAAAATTTTACTGTTATTTATTTTATTAGGTCAATAGTGTCACTAACAAGTAATTTTAATACATCATCATCTGCCTAGCCTTTTTCCCAAGGCTAGGCAGACGATGATGTAATTAAAGTTATAATTATTTTAATAAGTAATTTGATTACAAATGTATAAATATTTAAACAAAAGTTATAATTATAGACCAAGAAATAAAAAAGTTAGTCCACCAACCCCAGCCTTCCCTACTGTGGATATAAGTTACAAAAACAGTGATAAGGCGTATCTACACCAGTTCATTACTCACTATATAACCCTCACTTCATTGTAAGCATTCAGTTAAGGTCGTGCCCGCGGCTAGAGTTTTTAGACACATGTCGTACGTATAGTAACAGCAATGTATTCTAAAATTTTATTTTTCTTTTTGGTTCTATACATTTTATTGGATTTCTCAAGTGAGTATCAAAGTTGCTGACGTTTTTTTTACTTGCATTAAATATCGACCATCTCTTAACTATATATATTGTCTCTAATGTTATGCCTCAGTAAAAACATGCCACTTTGTAATAACACTATTTTCTATTTTATAGCTGGACACAATAATCAAGTGTCTTTCCGGAAAGACTACATTTATCTAGAAGCAGTAGGGAGTTTCTACAAGTTTCACACGACAGAGAAGAATTGGCGTGATGCCAAGCGAGAGTGTGATCTGGAAGGAGCCAGTTTGTTCTACCCAGAAAACAGTGATGAGGCCAACGCTGTGATATCGTTTTGGAGACTGTACCAAAACAATACCGAGCCTAGCAATACATGGGTTTTTGTGGGCATATCAGACATAATAACTGAAGGTGTATATGAGACCATTGATGGTAAGTGTATAATTATTTTAATATTAGTTTTGTGCTGATTCCAAATAACTGGGATAAGGACAGAAGATTGACTTAAAGCTGTCTAGTGTAAAAAAAAGATACCAGTTAATTTGGTTTAGCAATAAGGGTTAACTGAGAGGCTTTTAACTTTCTGAATCTAAAAATTCAAAGTCCTGACCGACTGGTATATCAAAGCACAGCTTAAACCGCTGGTCCTAGAGACATGAGATTTGGAGGGTGTGTTCATTGTGAAAAGTAGGTATAAGAAAGGGTTTTTCGAAATTCTACCCCTAAGAGGGTGAATGGGGGGAGGGTGAAATTTCACGCGGATGAAGTCGCGGGCAGAAGCTAGTTTATATTTATATGTTTCGTATTCTAGGTAAGTCAATCTCTGAGGTGTACAACAAGTGGGGCCTCAATCAGCCGGACAATAGTGGCAATGAGGATTGTCTGCACCTGGACCAAGAAGGCGATCTTAATGATATCACATGTGACGGAGTTTATAGCTTTATTTGCAAAAAGACCCTTCCATCACTCGACCGGAACTGTAGCTGCAATATACAGCAGTCCAATTTAGGTAAGTTTTAACCACTGCTCTTGCTCCGTTGAAAAACAGTATGTACCGAAGCAAATATCTACAGCGGTGCTATTCTGTAAAAATCTCACCGTGAAAACTGAAGTGAAGTGAGCGTGGAGTGAGCTGTCAACAGTGTCAATTCCTAGCAAAAACAAACTCACTTCACCTAAGTTATCACGGTGAGATATTTATAGAATCGACCGGCAGTTTTCTAATAGATCTACAGAGCGTTGAATCAAAAGCTCTATAACTCAGCTATGTCTTTTCGCTTATCCCTACATAATGTCGAGTTATGCGAACATAAATGTGTGGACAAAAGGGTTCAGGCTTGGTCCCATATTAAAAGATGTTCATAGTTATTAGTACAATGAACCTTTTTCAGGTTTGCAGCTATTTCAATTACACTTTGATTTATTGAGGAAATTTTTAAGATGGGAATTCAGGGGAAAACTATTAAAAAGATCTCCAAGCTCGCATTTTTTTACTTTATATTTCGATTTTAGAGACTCAATATTTATTTGATTCTAGCATGAATCAAATAAATATTGAGTATAAGTATAAGTTGTGGGTAGATGTAGTACAGAATGATTCGTGATTTCTCACATGAATGTTGTGTTTTAACGTTTTTATAATATATTATGATTAAGACTTGAGGGATTGAAACTCTCAAAAATATATCATAGATACTATTGTAACCCGGCTTCGTAGTTTACAGATAATTTCTTGGAAACAAGCTGATGATGGTTCCTATTTGAACTTTACTACTCACCACCGTGCTAAAGTAAATTTATAAGGTATAATCTGCAAGGAAGGATTAATTAAACAAGTACCTTCTTACACAATAAAAAGTTTATTGGAATTATACAAAATGAAAGTACACATACAAACAATGTGGCAAGCCACCAAATTAATGTACCCTTCCAGAGTCTATGGCATACACCCACACAACTAGTCTCCGTTCCTAGTGGTGTCAGTGAATGCCAGCCATGAGACTAAATAGCAGTTTCTCAGAGTCGCTATAGCGAGTCCGTGGGATGATCGAATTAACAACTTCTAGCTCAATCGAACATGTATTGGCCTTTTCCGGACTGTGCTCATAGAGGGAAAATAAACGCTATACGAAGCTAACCCGAGACACAAGATCCTTACAACAACTGGTCTTAAAACAACCTAGTTCCTACAAAAGGCCTAACTCTCTCATAGATTAAACCATAATGACACACTGATAACACTCTCTATAAAACCTTCAGTATAATCCCTTCAGTTGACGGTTCAGGGTCCTTGGCGTCGTTCACAGGAGAAACCTGTGAACACACGCGAACGCGGCCTACGGACAAGATGGTGACGCTATCGTTACCTGGAGTGGCGAACTTCCCTCATCACCTGGATTCGGTTTGGTAAAGCCTTCCTAATGTCGGAGGACCACACCGCAAGGGAGAACCATAAATCCGCCTGCGCTTCAATCACCACACGGCGCAACACCAAGGCATCGAATCAATCGCACCAAACTTATCAGGCTAGCATAAACAGCCAGACCTGTAACAACGTCCTCGTGTCAGAACACACATGCTTGATCTAAGCTATAGGCTATCCAGCAAGAACAAGGAAAATGGTTTAGTACTCACGGAATTCTGCCAAAACAGCTCCTACTTATCAAAACCCATCGGGTTATTTGGGCACATCAAAATCCTCCTAGGATTAAGTCCCTCAAAATCGCCCTTTAGGCTCGAGTCCTTGTTCGTAAAAAACGGACACCGTCTCCGCCTATTCCTCCAGACCAATCTGACAGTTTCTCGAATCATCTTCCACAGACTATATAGATTCGTTATCGATTAGTATCTTCACTTTATCAAACATTACGTTTGACATAAAATGTGATAAATTATGTAAGTTTGTTTATTTATTTGGTTATCCAGTAAACTTGCAATTAATTAACTACTTAAACAAAAAGGCATCAACGCCATCTGTGTCACGCAGAACAGCGATGACCACCCTGGCGTAGTCCGCCGTTAATTTCAACAGGTGTCGCTACTAGACACAATCAATATGTAATTTTGCAACGTCACAATGCCCCTCTTCCCACAAAAAGGTTTTTGTGTACGCAAAAACCAACACCGCCCTCGGTGTTATAACACTGGAGTGGGTTTACAAATTCTCATAGAAACTGTAGTGGAAGAGTTCTGATCAATTTATAAATTGATGGTTGTGAAACGTTTTAATTTTTTTTTTTATATAGATGAAATATAAATAATTTCCTTAATTTTCCTACTGTAAGTAAATAACCAACCTTATAAAATCCAAACTGCCAGGAAACCTATTCTTCTTACAAATCTTCCTACAATCCGGGCATAACCCCCCCATTCTTTCATACATCCCTGAATTTCTATCTCTTTCAATCATGTAGCAACCTGCATTCAAATCGCAGGTAGCCACCTCTTGCATACTCCCGAATTCCGTCTGTAAACCAGTGGAACTCTGAATTGTTTAATATAAATCTAAACGATCTTCCTGGTGAATATGTTCAGCGAGCTGATACATATATTGGGCAAACAATGTGCATAAAACTCACCAGGCAAGACGTATACAGCGTTCCCAGAAATAATATTCTGTAAACATAATGGTGGTTTGGCTTATTTTAAGAGTCACCGGCCGCTCGTAACTAGATAAGCACTAGTGCTATCTAAAGTCTCACCGAAGCAACAATGCTATATTGGCAAAACAAAAATTAGTGAAGGCTTATTTTTGAAGTCACGATCCGCTTCATATGAAAAAAAAAAACAACCAAGCGAGCTTGGCTATAAAATGTATGGACCGAGCCATTAAAAAAAAAATAACAAGGCATGCAAGACAGCAAAATTACTGTATACTAACTTGAACGATACCCAAGACTTACGTTCATAATACAATAATCAAGACAATTTACTTATAAATAAAGTATAGCATGCATATAAGCCTTGTCGTCGTTGTTGGAGTTTACTTCCTAACAACACGTGAAACACGGACTACGGCTAAAAAAAAAAACCCTCGGCTGAGACGACCGAAAAAACTAATGATTATGTTAATAGATTTTCATATCTTTTATATGCCAAGAGCCCAATGGTTTACCATTTAACCCTATAAGCTCATAAACTAAAGGTGAAAGCTTCTTTTTCACTATGCACTGTTGATATTTAGGAGCCAACTTAGATGCTTTATACTTCTCCGCATCACTTTGGATGTAAGTTTTACGCCAAACCATCTGACCTTCGCGTAAAGTGACGTGACGCCTACGTAAGTTATAATATTTCGCGTTCGTGGCATGAGCCTTAACAATATTGGCGCGCACCTTTTCGAAAATCTCCTTTAGAACTCCTAATTCTCCTGCATATTCTTCACGAGGCATAGCTACTTCATAATCGCAGTCGTCTGTGTTCTTATAAAACGTGCCGTTTATAATGGGTTCTCGGCCATGGACCAAGAAAAATGGAGTAAATCCAGTTGTTTCATTCACTGCGCTATTTAAAGCAAATTGTATTTTCGTTAAATTGAGATCCCAAGTCCTATGATCTTCTTTTACATAAGTTGAAACTGCAGTCATTACTGTTTTATTGTACCTTTCAACCATGTTAATTTGTGGAGTGTATCTAGGCCCATAATGCACTCGAGGTATGTTATACTTCTTTAAAAGGTTACAAAATTCCGATCCCGTGAATTGAACCCCATTATCGGTAATTACGGTTTCAGGAATCCCGTGAGCCAGAAGAACATAATTCTCAAAGTTTTTGGCTACCAGGGCACTAGTTGCACGGCGTAGTGGAAACAATAACGTATATTTTGAAAAACAGCAAGAAACTACAAGTAAATGTACAAAACCCAAGCGTGATTTCGGAAGTGGTCCAACTAAGTCTATAGATACAGCTTGAAATGGTCTATAACATTGTTTTGGCTGACCCATGAGACCCGGAGTAAGAGTAGTCTTATGTTTATAAGCCGAACAAATACTACAACCCTTGATAAACTCAACTACGTCACGATACATTCCTGGCCAAAAGTACCTCAAACTTAACCTTCGGTGTGTCTTAAAAACACCCAGGTGACCTGAAGTAGGAGGTTCATGGTTTTCAGACATGACCTGTGAACGCAGTGATTTGGGTACTACCTCTTTCCAGTCGAACTCATGTGTTAACGCATATTTACCTTTAGTGTATCTATATAGTAAACCTTTATCTACGCGATAGTTGGGGTAATTTTTCGGGCATGACGAACAACCGGCCATAATTTTATCATACCATTCGTCACCAGTCGGTGTAGGCGTAATAGGAGTATTAGTTACAGCCTCAACTTTAAGTAACCTTGATAAGGCGTCTGGTACAACATTATCTTTACCCTTCCTATGCTCGATGGTATAGTTATACTGGGATAAGCGACAACCCCAGCGTGCTAAGCGACCTGTTGGGTTTTCCAAATTTTTAAACCACTTAAGTGAAGCATGGTCAGTAATAACTGTAAAATGTCTGCTACCCAAATATGGTTCAAACTTTTCTACCGCATAAATGACTGCCAACGCTTCACGTTCCGTTGCACTATAATTACGCTCGGTTTTACTAAGGGATCTACTAATATAAGCAATAGGATGGTCATTCCCGTTAATATTCTGGGTTAACATACCACCTATGCCATAACTGGATGCATCGCAGTGCACAGTAAACGGTTTTTCAAAATCAGGACACGCTAAGACTGGAGCAGAAACTAAAATATTTTTTAATGAGTTAAAAGCGTCGTCTGCCTCTGGATTCCATTTAAATTTGACCTTGGTGCTGGTGAGTGCATTTAATGGCGCTGCTATAGTAGAAAAATTTCTAATAAATCTTCGGTACCAAGAACAAGTTCCCAAAAACATTTTTACCTCTTTCGCGGTTTTTGGTACTGGAAAGTCTAAAATAGCGCGCACTTTTTCCGGATCAGTCCTAAGACCACACTCATCCACCACATAGCCCAAGTATTTTAATGATTTTCTAAAGAATTTACTTTTCCCGAAATTTATCGTTAAATTTGCACTTTTTATCCGTTCGTGTAGCCTTTTTAACAGAAGTATGTGTGTATCTAAATCCTCTGAAACTACACAGATGTCATCGACATAACAGAATATTAACCCCTTGGTAATATCACTACAAAACGGATGGCCAAACAACCTATCCATTAATCTTTGCTGACGAGCAGGAGCTCCGCAAAGTCCAAATGGCATTACTTTAAATTCAAATAGTCCTCTACCTGGAACAGTGAAACTGGTTTTCTCCCGTGAAGTTTCCTCTAGCGGTATTTGCCAAAAGCTAGATTTAAAATCTACAGAGCTTATATATTTTGCGTTTTTGAGACTATCTAAGATTTGTGGTATGTATGGTATTGCATAAGCATCCCCTTTTGTAACCGCATTAAGTTTCCTACAATCTAAACAAAACCGCAATGTACCATCTGATTTTGGGACCATAAGGACTGGATTGTTCCATGGACTTTCACTTGGCACCACCACATCGTGCTTCAACATGTTGTCCAATTCCTTATGAAGTTCTTTTAACTTTTCTGGTGACATTGGATATGGTCTGGATTTAATGGGCAACGCGTCGCCTGTGTCTATCGCGTGTTGTATTAAATGTGTTCTACCCAAACCTTTTGACTCAAACGATATGTTATGAAATTGTTGGACTATTAATTCCGCTATTGTTTTCTGTTCCGGACTCAAATTATCAAATGACTCTACTGTGTTTACTATTGTTTTATTTGTATTATTATTAAAGTGCATAAATTGTTTAGGTGTCTCAATATAACTAATGTGTTTAAACATTTGAGGCATCAAACTAAAAGCTATCCAAAAATCCACCCCAAATATTACATTTGATGTTATGGATGGTATTACATAAAATTTAATAATCTTTGTTACACTATTGAATGTAATAGGTAACCTTAAAATACCTATAGGATTGCTTTCGGATCCATTTGCAACTAGAATTGTTTGCTTTAACTCAACTGAGGTATCTAATGAATAACCTAAGTTAATAAACTTCTCATGGGCTCCATTGCCTATAATTGAAATGTCTGCTCCTGAATCTAACAAACCGTATAATACTACATCATATAAATTCACACTTAAATATGGCCGAATATCCTTATTCCTGTCTGGCTTAAACAGTGCTGACACTGATCTGTTATACTTGTAAAAATTAGAAACAAATTCTAACCAAGATTTCCATTCACCTGGATCGACCGGTTCAGGTGGTTGGTGACAGACTGTTGAAATTAGTTTTTTGCATCCTTTGGTTCCTTTTTACATTCTGGACAATTCCTTACTGTGAACCCTAACTTTCCACATTTGAAACATTTTGTTTCTTTTTGTTTATCTTTACAAACGGGACAAGTTTTAATAGTAAACCCTATATTTCCACATCTAAAACATTTTATCTCTTTCGCGGATGGTTGTGGTTTGGGCTTGTGTTTAGTTTGCTTGGACCTGTTGTCATGGTGGTCAACGCTGTCTACTTTTAGTTTCAGTTTTTGGTCTGACTGTGAAGTTGATTTGTAAGTATTCGACTTTATATCCTCTGCCTCTAGAAGTCGAGCAACATCCTTTAGTTCTGCCACTGATTCCGGCTTTACTAAAACTAAACCCCTAGATATGGATGGTTTGACATTCTTTTTTAGGATTTTAATCTTTTCTGGTTCAGTTAAAGGTGTCTTCAGACGAGAGAATAATCCATTCATGATGGCGAAATACATATGAACGGGTTCATCATTTCCCTGAATCCGTTTCTTGGCCTCATCCAGTAAGTTATCCTCATAATCAATGGCATGAAACTCACTAAGAAGCAGATCTGTCAACTCCTTCCAAGTTGCCACTTGACATTTTGCACTCCTGTACCATATTAAAGCGTCACCCTTAAAAAACGCAAAAGCCGAATCAAACAACACAGAATCACTTATTCTAAATGCCTTGGCACGTTCAGCGATTGAATCCAAAAACAAGAATGGGCACGACTTACCATCAAATGTGACATTCCACTTACAAATGTTTTTACTGACTGCATACTGAGTACCATTACTATCGAAGCTGTCCTCAACCTCTGGCTTTCCAGACTCTGACCGTACCTCAGAACGAGTGTACAACTTGACGAGTGTTGGTTCATAACCCTGTATCACAACCTTAAGTTTCTCCTGCAGAACACAATGTTTCTCCGTTTCACAAGTTAATCTATGCAGACGATGGTATAAATGGCAATACAAAGCCCTAGCACGAGCAAGACTATACTTATCACGAGTCTTTTCGGCACTATCCACCTTGCCTTGCAACTCCTTCAGCTTAACCTGAATCGTATCCAGTTCCTTGCCAATGTCCGACTCCTCATCTACAAACTCGGAGGGACCAAAGCCTAAACAGAGTGATTTGAGTTGCTTTCGAAGTTTGAAAACTGTATCTGCCGGTGTCTCTGCACGAACAGCAACCTCATATGTCAATTCGTCACGTAGAAGGGAATGTATGTATACTGTCTCTAAATCCATAGTGAAAAAACAATTCAACCAAAACTAATGACAAACTAAACGCAAAAATCGTGTATAACGCGTTTCGGAACGCACCCCGATATATCAAAACGTCAAATGTCACCATGTAAATGTGTTTTATAGGTTAAGTACCAATGTATGAAAACGAATGCTGAACGATACAAACAAACAATGCTGTTTTTTGGGATGCCGTGGTTGTTTTTTAAATCTGGGATTAAATAATCAGTGTTAAAACGTTAACAACGAAATGACCGACCAGTTGTCATAAATGTCAAAATGCCAGTTGCCATTGGTGTGGCAACACCGGCAGAGTAAACAATAGCTCCGTTATAAAAATCTAAAGAAAAATAGTAATATCGTCTAAAAGTGGCAAAAATTATGTGTAGCGTGTGTGTAAATAAACAATAGTTACTACAAAACGTTTGTGTAAAAAACTGTGCATAACAACATTACAAGTGAACTATTCGAAAGTTTTGTTTACGTTTCATAACAATAACTTCTAATTACTCCGACAATAAGCTCCAAACTCATTCTAAGGCTACAAAAAACACTGTTACTTAATGTGACATTCGTATTTATATAAAATAAACAACGAAAAAAACTTTAAATTAAGAAAGTGACATTCAGTGGAAAAATATTCAAATCGTTTAAAAACCAACCGATTTAGTAACGATCTTTTTTCGAACGAGCCTAATGATCAAAAATTTCAACACTACAAGTAACTATCACTGTGGCTAATTGGTTAAGCGACATACCTAAATACATGCGTCGTCGTATGGCCTGAGTTCGAATCCAGCACTCAGATTTGTCTTTTGGGGAATGTTTGCTACATAATTTTACTGTCAACCTATGTTTGAACACAGTGTCCAGTACCACCAGTACCTAACATTACGAATAGAGTGGGTTAGTGGTTACTAATATATAATCAAAATGAGTTTCTTTGAAAATATAACCTTTCGAAGGAACCGCACTCGCACACCGTCAGAAACTTTAACAGAGGTTGAGTCTGGCAATTCAACAATAGATGGCAGCACCAACAGCTTACCTAACATATCAATCGAAGACAACGACGAAATACGAAAGTTGAAGCAACAAATAGAAGAATTACAGTCACAGTTAAGTACAGCCCACGAAGAAATAAACAATTTATCTATAGAGAACACGGAACTCAAAAAATCTATTAAGGACATGACAAATAAGCACGAAATTGTTAACAAAGCGACGAAAAAACTAATGAGCGAATTGAGTACACCCAAGAAAAGCAAAAAATTGATAACACCTCGCCGTACTTCATATGACCAGCAGAAACAAAAATTATTGGATAGCAAGCAAAGGGACGTTGAGTTCTTGGATTCACCGATAAAATTATGTCCTGATCAGGCTGCTAATAATACTACCCGAGTGGCATCAACATGCACAACCTATAGCAAGCAGACTACTACTATAGTTAAACCAAAAATATGTTTGTTGAGCGGTGAAACATCAAATAAATTGAACACCATTGCAGAAGGAACTACCCTCCGAAACTACGACATCTGCCATTATCGGAAACCTAAATGTGGACTGAAGCAGGTATTAGAGACAATTGATGTAAAAGTTCAAAACTTTACAAGTAAAGACTACTGTATTATTTACATTGGCGAAGAAGACTTCCGGAAAACTCAAAACTATCTAGAACTAACCATGTTTATTCGAGAAAAATTAATAACACTAACCCACACTAATATTATAATTTGTTTACCGACATATAAATTTAAATTTCAATATAATAATACTTATTATGTAAAACAACTAAATTATAGCAATACTTTGTACAATAGTAGAATAGAAGCTTTTAATAATCTTCTATATATGGATACACAGGCATACAACTACGCCTATCTACTGGACTCCAACCTAAATCTTTCTTATAACTATGACATGTATAATCACCGCTCAGGCACACTGAATAGCTATGGCACGAGTTTTGTAGTATCTGATTTACAAGATCTTATGAAAACAATATACAGCCCAAGCAATGCAAATTTTGAGGCAGAGTGTTCCGAGTCGGAAAAAATTGAAATATCTACAGACTCACAATCACCAAACTTGCAATCCATAATAAATCAAGATAGTAACACACATTGTTTTCGTGTATAATCATATATTTATAATGCACCAAAATGTCAATGGTCTAATTAATAAGTCAGATCTATTAAGTACGCACCTGATTGATCTCGCAGATGTAGGTAAATCAATAGATATCTTATGTATAACCGAACACAACATGAAAAAAGATGACCAGGAACACCTACATATTTCTAACTACACATTAGCAGCTTGCTATGCTAGGCAAGATAGAAACGGGGGCTCGTGCATTCTAGTAAAAAACACACATCAATTTGAAACAATTAATGTAAGTAAATGGGCCATAACTAAAAAAACCTGCACTTTCTCTCATTGGTTTATCTATAAACGTGACTATAGCGATGAAAATATTAGCAAGTTTAGGGAATGCCTCCAAAATCTATCATTTCATGATGTCTATAAATGTTCAGATCCAAATGAAGCATTTAATGAGTTCCACCACATATTTAAATTATTCTATGACCTATGTTTCCCAATTAACAAAATAAAGATCTCGGTAATTAAAAAACCAAAGTGGATCACAACGGGACTGAAAAAATGTTCGAAAAATAAAAGAAACATGCTAGGGGAGTATAGAAAGTCTCCAAACCTAGACAATAAAAATAAACTTAAAACGTATACAAAAAGACTAAAACACATAATTAAACAGACACAAAAAGCACAAAATAATAATTTTATAAATACTGCTCAAAACAAAAGCAAAGCTACATGGAGCATAATTAATAAGCAGAAATCAAACTACCCTAAACAAGGTATTGATAGCATAACAATTGACAGCAAAAATATAAATAATCCTAAACAAATAGCGGAATCATTAAATAATTATTTTATAGACCAAATTGAATTTCGAAGTGACATTAATCTTAATAGTAAACCAGCAATAAATTCTCATCCTAATTCAATATTTATGACACCCACAGTACCCCTTAACATATTTGAAATTATTAATTCCCTGAAAAATACTAAAAGCGCTGGATATGACGACATAACCACCGAGGTAATAAAAGCCACATCTCCTATCATTGCACCAATACTCAGCCACATTATCAATGGTAGCATTGAGACAGGCATTTTCCCCGAAAAATTGAAAATCTCTGTAATTAAACCAATACATAAAAAAGGCGATAAGCAAGATCCTAGCAACTACAGACCAATCGCACTCATCCCGGTATTCTCTAAAATTTTTGAAAAAGTAATACAAAACAGCATATTATCTTTTCTAGAAACTAACAAAATCTTGGTTAGCGAACAATATGGTTTCAGGAAAAATAAAAACATTGACTCTGCTATTTATAAACTTGTAGAACACATTCTAACTAACGTTGACAATAGAACTCCTGTAGTTGCATTATTTATGGACATGTCTAAGGCATTTGACTATGTTAACCATAAAATACTGATTAACAAGCTGGAAAAATATGGAATTAGAGGCAATATCCTTGAACTTATCAAATCATACCTGACTAATCGAGAACAAATTACATACATAAATAAAATCTGCCCCTATACAAGAACTGAAAAGACTTATGTCTCTACACATAGACAATGCATATTTGGTGTGCCGCAGGGCAGTGTTCTTGCTCCATTGTTGTTTATTATATATATTAATGACATGCCTAAAACCATTAATAATCCAATGATTTTATTCGCTGACGACAGCACAATATTAATCAAAAGTAAAGATGATGGGACATTTGAAAAAGAAATAAACGACAACTTAAATGATATAATAACTTGGCTAACTAAAAACAACTTAAAAATAAATCTTGAAAAAACAAATTACGTTTCATTTGAACAACAAACACACAATAAAAAACCGATTATACGTTACGGTAACAAAATTATCAGTGAAGCAGAACACACTAAATTCTTAGGTATTTGGATAAATAAAGATATGACCTGGAAAACACACGTTCAAAACATATGCAAAAAGCTTAGCCAGTATTCTTATGCTCTCTATAACCTAAGAAAAGTGTCAAATCGGGCAACCTTATTAATGGCGTATCACGGGTATGTTGCTTCTACGCTACGCTACGGACTCATATTTTGGGGGAACTCGCCAGACAGAGAAATGGCGTTCAAAGCCCAGAAACAATGCATAAGGGCAATGTGTGGCATACAGAGCACAGAAAGCTGTAAGCCACACTTTCAACAGTTCCAGTTGCTAACATTTCCGTGTCTTTATATATATGAAATGGCGATCTTTGTCAAAGCGAATCTGCATCTTTATACCCATCCAAGAAGCGCACGACACAAAAATAAAATATGCGTAAGACGTCATAAAAAAGCAGTATTTAATAAAAACATTTTGGGCATGGCACCAAAAGTATACAATAAGTTGCCAAAAAGTATCACAGACCTACACAAAATGAACCAATTCAAATTATGCTTGCACGAATTCTTAGTTGCAAAATGTTACTATTCAATTAATGATTATTTAAATGAAAGATGAATCTATTTTATCTGAAATGGCACCACAAATATAATAATTATTGAAATTTTGTTCTGACTCGTGTATTATAATAGATTGACATTTTTTATTGACATTCTATTTTTTTTGTAACTCAATTTATAATTTATTCTGTAGATAGGTATATATTAATTTGCACACCTCAGTAGGTTATAATACAATGTACCTTTCATACTTGTAACACCTTTTTGACATGTATTATGCAAATAAATGATTTGATTTGATTTGATTTGATTTGATTTAAAGATTCCAAGTGTCCCGTTTCAATGAAAGTTGACTGTCATTGTTCATTAATTTCTACAAAATGTAGTTCCCTGTATTGCAAAATCCAATCAATACGAGTGAAACTTGCTTCTAGTGTTATTATCTTACCACTGAATTCCTCTAATACCAATTGAGACTGCTAAAACACCTCTGAGAATTACCTCATAGAAATTGTTTACAATTTTTAAGATTACCCCCAATTGTTTATAACTTTTACAGAAATTAATGTTGGGTTTTGTTTTATAATACAATGTTTCACTATAAAAAATAAATGCAATACAGTTTATCAGGACATCAACTGAAACAACCACATGAACATAATATCACAAAACTGTTGTTTCTTATTGTACTAATTATCTTCCAGTTGTAATAATTATTGCTTGTATTTGTTAAACAAACTGTAACACAAATGCAAACTAGAATGCTACATAAACTTCAGAAATATAGGTAATATTAAGTCACCAACCTCTTAAACACACATTTGGTATATATATAGTCCCAAAATAATTATCACAATGCAACTTGTCTTACTTGTGAGTTGGGCATACATACAAATAAATTACCGTTATCCACACTCTGTACCTTACCGGTCCAACAAAAGAAATGGTTTAATTGTGGTGCAACGGCCACTATATATTTAAAACTTAAAACTAGCCTTAAACTAATACAAGAATCCGCCAACTGAAAGGACTGAGGGAATTGAGAGAGAGAGAGAGAGATATTGTTATTAATTCGTTCACCCTATATTAGGGATGTTATGGATATGAAATTTCGGATACGGATTAATTACGGATATAGGAATGATTATTATACCGGATACGGATACGGATACGGATATGAAATTATTTCGGATTATCCGTTAGTTTCGGATAATTTCGGTTACGGTTATTAATTTTTTTAGGAATTTCAAAAGTACAATACAAATAGTTAATAAAATAGTTTTATTGTTGAGGACAGCGCCATCTGTGCACATCGGGAAGAACTACGTAGTTCATCCAACAACGACGAGACGGCGCTGAACCGCGGATATATAACTGACGACGAGCTCCATTCGAGCCCCTTTTTTCTTCTCTCACCACTGCCGCGACCACAAACCGAACTGAAGTCTATCCTGTGTACCTACTTATTGTAAATCTAAATAAATTCCTTTCACTAGAAGAATAAACCAGTCACTTTGGTCATCATACCCGATTTGCAAAACCCTTTAAAATAAGGAACACACCTTAACATTGGTCCTTCGAGCCGGATAATCTATCAAGATCACAGCGCTACCAGTGAAAGACTTCAGGGGTCCCAGGCATTCCTATCCTCACCTATTTCATTCTGTGTGTGCTAAAATCGTGCTTTTCTATACAGGAACGCGTAGACCAGCTTCGTGCGCATTGTTCACCGCACCCGTGCTGCAGGAAACCGTGAGTACCCTCTCTTTCCATAAAGTGCCACAATGAGTTTGCCTGAGGATATCAAAAAACTAGCAGATTTAAAAAAGAAACGAGGTACCATCAAAGGTATGCTCACCCAATTCGAGAAATGTGTGAATTTGTTAGTAGGCAGTGAGATTAATCCTAAGCAAAGAGCAGAATTAGAATTACGAATAAAATCTGCTCAAGGATTGCATCAGGAATTCAGTAGAGTTCAATCGCTAATCGAGGAATTAGTGTTAGAAAAAGACATGTCGGAACAATTAGAGTATAGAGAGTCTTTTGATAATTCTTACTATAGTTCTGTCGCTGAAGCTAATTGTTTAATGAATAACAGTAGTAGTCACAAACATGAGTGCAAGTCCAATAGTTCTGAACACGCGTGTAATTCCAACACTTTAGTAAAATTGCCAACTATTTCGCTTCCCAACTTCGACGGTAGCTACGATAGTTGGTTGGAATTTCGAGATATTTTTTTATCAATGATCCACAATTCAAAGCAACTCGACAATATCCAGAAATATCATTACTTAAGATCATCTCTCTCTGGAAACGCGTTGCAAGTTATTAAGTCTCTGGAATTCTCTTCAGATAACTACAGTATTGCATGGGAATTGATCGAGAATAGATTTAATAATAACAAATTGTTGATACGTAATCATGTCAAAGCGTTATTCTCAATGTCAGCTGTGTATAAAGAATCGCCTGCACAAATTAGGAAACTAATAGATACGGTACTCAAGAATTTACGTGCTTTGAAAACACTTGGTGAACCTACAGAATCGTGGGACACCTTGCTGATTCACATCATAACCGCAAAATTAGACGTATCCATTGAGAAAGAATGGGAACAGTTTAAAAATACCAGTGCTAGCAATTCAGATAAGAAGTTCAATTTAGATTCACTCATACAGTTTTTAAAATATAAGGCTGACACGTTGGAAATGGTTAAGGTTCACACTTCTCAGTCATCTCATGCAGGTCAGGATTATGTTAAAAAACCGTCTCACAGTTTTGTTGCTACTCAAAACAAGAAAAAGTTTTATAAATCCACCCGCACATGTGTTAAATGTAAGGAAAAACATCCGTTGTATGGGTGTCAACAATTTTTGGATTTAGGCTCACAGGATAGACTTCAGTTCGTAAAAGATAAGAATCTCTGTATTAATTGTTTATGGACAGGGCATGCGGTCAATGATTGTCAGGCCGGGCCTTGCAAACAATGCTACGGCAAACATAATTCTCTTTTACACAATGAGCTCAATAAGGATGGCACTGTGCCCTCTGCAGCTCAAACACACAAGGATAGGCCTTCAGATTCGCAGCATGGGTCGTCGTCAGTAGTTCAGACTCTTCATACAGTCGTAAATTCACACAATAATAATTGTAAAAGTTTACTAAGTAAACACGATTTACAATCCGTTTTACTGTCGACAGCTACAGTTGAAGTCGCTGGCAAAGATAATAAATATTATAAAGCTCGTGCATTGTTAGATAACGGCAGTCAACACTGTTTTATCACAGATTCTTTATGTAAGAAATTAAACACACAACGTCTACAGTCCACTTGTCAAATTAGCGGAATAGGACATTCAGTCACACAGACAATCCATTCCTGCGAAATTAATCTTAGATCAATACACAACGATCATGATTTTCACATTAAATGTTTGGTTCTACCTAGCATTACGTCGACTATACCGGCCACAAGTATAGACATTCACAATATTTCAATACCCAAAGACATAAAGTTAGCAGATCCAACTTTCTGCATACCCTCACACATTGATTTATTAATCGGTGCAGATTGTTTCTGGGACTTAGTTGTCAGTGGTAAAATCCGTTTACCCTCCGGTCCTTATTTAGTAAATACCAAATTAGGATGGATAATTACGGGTCCGTTATACACTGAAAACTCACACACAAATAAAATTCAGTGTCACGTTGCTCAATCCACACAATTAAATGAGCAATTAAGAAAGTTCTGGGAAATTGAAGAAATTTCGTGTTCAGGTCAGCAGCTTTCTAAAGAAGAAAGTTCGTGCGAAGACCTATTCACACAAACTACCAGGAGGGCAGACAATGGTCGTTTTTCGGTTCAGATTCCACTAAAGGAATCAGCGGAGTCACTAGGTGATAGCTATGAAGTTGCAAAAACCAGATTTTTATCATTAGAACGTAAACTTGTTCGTAATCCACAATACAAACACATGTATAGCGACTTCATGCAGGAGTACTTGAGCTTAGGACACATGACCCGCATCGATCACGATTACAAGATGCCATTTTATTTTTTACCACATCACGGCGTTCTCCGTGAAGATAGCGTAACAACTAAATTACGCGTAGTGTTTGACGCTAGTCAAAAAACATCCACACAAAAATCGCTTAATGACATACAGTTTATCGGACCAGCATTGCAAAACGATTTAGTTTCCATCCTCTTACGTTTTCGTCAGTATAAGTACGTTGCGTGTGCAGATATTGAGAAAATGTTTAGACAAATCTTAGTTCACGAGGAACAAAGAAATTTGCAATTAATACTGTGGCGAGAAAAACCGTCAGACCCTCTGAGTGTGTACCGTCTTAATACGGTGACGTACGGTACGGCATCGGCACCGTACCTGTGTATTCGCTGTGTTAGACAATTAGGATTAGAGTGTACAGACGAATTAGTTTCTCAGACCATACTGGAAGATTTCTATGTCGACGATTTAATTACTGGGGCTGATTCAGAAACACAGTTATCATATTTATGTAAAAAGGTCTCAGAAGTATGTCAGTCAGGTTGTTTTCCTTTGCGAAAATGGATAACGAATTCGTCGAACATTGTCTTACACACAGCACAAAATGCAAGTAGTTCGAAGTATTTGTCATTAGGTGAAAATGTATCTAGTAAAACATTAGGCCTTGGCTGGTATAACAGCAAGGATGAGTTTCATTTCACATCCAAAATAAATAACGATTTCTCAAACGTGACTAAACGTTCGATTTTATCCGCTATTTCTCAAATTTACGATCCTTTGGGGTTATTAAGTCCGGTGGTTATAGTGGTCAAAGCTCTTCTTCAAAAACTATGGCTCACAAAAGTAGGTTGGGACGATGCTCTGCCTCAAGACATAGTATTGTATTGGAAAAAATTCGTTGAGTCAATATCGAATTTATATAAATTGCGAATTCCTAGATTTGTTATGTGTGATTCACCTAATATAATTGAGTTACACATATTTACTGATGCGAGTCAAATTGCTTACGGTGCTTGCGCATACGTTCGTACCTGGAACGCAAATGGCGACGTCACAGTGAAGTTGCTATGTGCCAAAAGCCGCGTCACTCCTGTCAAACCAGTTAGCATTCCGCGACTCGAGTTGTGTGGTGCGCTTGTAGGAGCTAAATTATTAGATAAAATCAAAAAATCACTTCGCGTTACATTCAATACTATTGTGCTGTGGACGGACTCCACAATCGTTTTAGGCTGGCTTAGAATGTCTCCCAACCAACTCAAAACTTTTGTACAAAACCGCGTTGTGGAGATAAACGAGTTGACAAACAATGTGTGTTGGTTTCATGTGAGTGGAATAAATAACCCGGCAGACCTGTTATCACGTGGCAAAGGATTAGATGAATTGAGTGCTCTGCCCCTGTGGTGGAACGGACCTTTATTCTTGCACGAAAAGGTAAATGATTGGTCAAGCACACAACATAACCTAGATCATATTCAGACCGAAATATTACCCGAACTAAAATCGAACATTGTCAGTGTACCGACCTGTGTCAACAATTCGGACAGAGTAATTAAATTTGAAAGATTCTCTTCGTACAATCGACTCAAACGCGCTTGTGCATTCGTGTGTCGATTCATAAACAACACAAGGACAAAGGATCACACCAAACGTTCTACCGGTTCACTAACAATAGACGAGCTAGAAAATTCAACAATCTTACTCGTAAAGCTAGTACAAAGAGAATCATTCCCTAATGAACTAAAGGCGTTAACAAATAACTTACCTTGTAAACCATCACGTAGTTTATCAAGTTTAAACATATTTCTAGATAAAAATAAACTAATACGTGTGGGTGGTAGGTTAGCAAATTCAGACTTTATGTATGATAAAAAGCACCCAATATTATTGTGTAGTAAACATCACTTTACCTTATTACTATTTAACTTTCAACATAAACAGCTATTACACGCCGGACCACAGATGCTACTCTCACAGATTAGGGAAACTTGGTGGCCGCTAGGTGGCAGGAATT
Organism: Luperina testacea; assembly: GCA_927399505.1. NCBI lineage: Eukaryota > Metazoa > Arthropoda > Insecta > Lepidoptera > Noctuidae > Luperina > Luperina testacea. The sequence goes on from OV656758.1 coordinate 14,739,538, forward strand.
TAGCCAAACAAGTTGTTCATCGATGCACTAAGTGTTATCGCCTGAAAGCTATCACACCACAACCAATTATGGGTAATTTACCTAACGAGCGACTGCAGCCAGGTTTTCCTTTTCTGAGGTGTGGAGTGGACTACGCCGGTCCCATGTACATACTGAACCGTAAAGGTAGGGGCGCGAAATTGGAAAAGTGCTATCTATGTCTGTTTATCTGTTTCTCAACTAAGGCTTTGCACTTAGAACTTGTTACTACATTATCATCCGAAGGTTTTATTCTGGCACTAAAAAGATTTATCTCACGAAGAGGTAAACCTTTACAAATCTTTTCAGATAATGGTAGGAATTTCGTGGGTGCAGCTAGGGAATTCACACATTCCTTGAATAAATGTTCTGATGATCTACAAAATTTTAGTTCAGAAAATAACATTGAATTTAAATTTATTCCTCCATACTCACCTCATTTTGGTGGCTTGTGGGAAGCGGGGGTAAAATCCTGCAAGCACCACATTGCCCGCGTAATAGGCAATGCACATCTTAATTACGAGGAGTTCAGCACGGTTTTAGCACAAATAGAAGCCGTCCTGAACTCCCGTCCCTTATATCCTATGTCTTCAGATCCCGATGACTTCACTCCCCTCACGCCTGGGCACTTCCTGATCGGTCGACCACTGACGGCGCCTGCAGAGAAAGACGTCATGACGGTGGCCACACACTCACTGTCACGTTACCGCCGCATCGAGCAGCTGAGACAGCACTTCTGGGCTCGATGGTCGAGCGAATATGTTTCTGAGCTACAGAAACGTTCCAAGTGGAAGACCACCCAGGAGGCACTTACACCGAACACACTAGTCCTGGTGAAGGAGGACAATTTGTCGCCCCTCAAGTGGCGACTGGGTCGAATAATGACTGTGTTCCCAGGCAAGGATGGCGTTTCCCGAGTGGCCTCCATCCGCACCGCTACAGGCTTCATTGAGAGGGCCTTCTCCAAGATCTGCCCTCTTCCATCGCCCAGGGTCGACTTCGAGGCTTCAGACATACCAGCGACGGTCACACCACCGCATCAAGGCAATCATTGAGAGCTATCCTAAGACTCTCAAAGCCCCGGAGGATGTTGAGGACAGCGCCATCTGTGCACATCGGGAAGAACTACGTAGTTCATCCAACAACGACGAGACGGCGCTGAACCGCGGATATATAACTGACGACGAGCTCCATTCGAGCCCCTTTTTTCTTCTCTCACCACTGCCGCGACCACAAACCGAACTGAAGTCTATCCTGTGTACCTACTTATTGTAAATCTAAATAAATTCCTTTCACTAGAAGAATAAACCAGTCACTTTGGTCATCATACCCGATTTGCAAAACCCTTTAAAATAAGGAACACACCTTAACATTTATTTATATGTAACTATTTGGTAGGAATTACAATCAGTCTGTGAGTTATTACAGCTATTTAAATTAAAAATAAGTATAAATAAATGTTGAGTGTTATCTAATCTACCTAAAATGAAAATGTTATAATAAAATTATTACTTATACTTATTTAGTAATTTCGTATTCAAAGAAAATATTAAAATTAGATTTAAATTTAGAATGCACATTGCACATAATTATATATTTACTATGATTTAAGTTTAACATAACAATCATAGCTATCTTTATCTTGTGTCTCAATTAGGCTCCGCCTCTATCCGATATTATCCGAAACTTTTATTTCGGATTCGGTTACGGTTACGGATAATTTTTTATATCGGATATCCGATAGTTTCGGTTACGGTTACGGAGCTCCCTAACATCCCTGCCCTATATAATGAAATAATTATATACCGTTGGGCGCCAACTGTAACCCGGCTTCGTAGTTTACAGATAATTTCTTGGAAACAAGCTGATGATGGTTCCTATTTGAACTTTACTACTCACCACCGTGCTAAAGTAAATTTATAAGGTATAATCTGCAAGGAAGGATTAATTAAACAAGTACCTTCTTACACAATAAAAAGTTTATTGGAATTATACAAAATGAAAGTACACATACAAACAATGTGGCAAGCCACCAAATTAATGTACCCTTCCAGAGTCTATGGCATACAGTGTATGCCATACACCCACACAACTAGTCTCCGTTCCTAGTGGTGTCAGTGAATGCCAGCCATGAGACTAAATAGCAGTTTCTCAGAGTCGCTATAGCGAGTCCGTGGGATGATCGAATTAACAACTTCTAGCTCAATCGAACATGTATTGGCCTTTTCCGGACTGTGCTCATAGAGGGAAAATAAACGCTATACGAAGCTAACCCGAGACACAAGATCCTTACAACAACTGGTCTTAAAACAACCTAGTTCCTACAAAAGGCCTAACTCTCTCATAGATTAAACCATAATGACACACTGATAACACTCTCTATAAAACCTTCAGTATAATCCCTTCAGTTGACGGTTCAGGGTCCTTGGCGTCGTTCACAGGAGAAACCTGTGAACACACGCGAACGCGGCCTACGGACAAGATGGTGACGCTATCGTTACCTGGAGTGGCGAACTTCCCTCATCACCTGGATTCGGTTTGGTAAAGCCTTCCTAATGTCGGAGGACCACACCGCAAGGGGGAACCATAAATCCGCCTGCGCTTCAATCACCACACGGCGCAACACCAAGGCATCGAATCAATCGCACCAAACTTATCAGGCTAGCATAAACAGCCAGACCTGTAACAACGTCCTCGTGTCAGAACACACATGCTTGATCTAAGCTATAGGCTATCCAGCAAGAACAAGGAAAATGGTTTAGTACTCACGGAATTCTGCCAAAACAGCTCCTACTTATCAAAACCCATCGGGTTATTTGGGCACATCAAAATCCTCCTAGGATTAAGTCCCTCAAAATCGCCCTTTAGGCTCGAGTCCTTGTTCGTAAAAAACGGACACCGTCTCCGCCTATTCCTCCAGACCAATCTGACAGTTTCTCGAATCATCTTCCACAGACTATATAGATTCGTTATCGATTAGTATCTTCACTTTATCAAACATTACGTTTGACATAAAATGTGATAAATTATGTAAGTTTGTTTATTTATTTGGTTATCCAGTAAACTTGCAATTAATTAACTACTTAAACAAAAAGGCATCAACGCCATCTGTGTCACGCAGAACAGCGATGACCACCCTGGCGTAGTCCGCCGTTAATTTCAACAGGTGTCGCTACTAGACACAATCAATATGTAATTTTGCAACGTCACACTATCATCTACATATCGTATCTACTTTTTGTGTTAACGATTCCGTCCGTTTGGAAGTAGTAAAAGCGATGTGAATCAATAATGGTCAACTCAAATGTAATAAATAATTACTACATTTGAATTGACCAAGCTACGCAGTAAAATATCCCGTCTGATATAATAATATCTCCCCTTAGAGGTCCGACCTGCCAACTTTCTAAGAGGTAATTATAACTTCCAAATCCACACTGTAAAATTCGCCCTGATAAACTTTTAACCCCAATAAGATATTGACTTGTGCGTAATGATAATCCTTAGGCTCGTGTTTCGTTGTTTGAAATAGAGACTTATCAAGCAACGCAGTAAAATCTTCTCCTGCAAACTTCATGTCGCTTTTCATTTTCATAAGACAAAAACTCTCTAAACATTAGGAATTCTTTACATTTTGTAAACTTTTAATTATACCGCCCAAAGATTACCTCTTAGTTAAGCTTATTATCAAACCGCCACATTTTATTCTTCAGAAAACATATGGCAGGTATTAGGTATTTATACAAAAAGGGAATTAAATGTTGGTAGGTACAGCCGGCTGCATGGTGGTGGTTACACTTTGACCAAGAGCTAACCTAGCGAAGTTCAGTTTCAATAGAATAAGAGGCCAGCTTATACCCATTTTGTTACCACTGTACATTGACTTCAAGGGTTCAGTTTTTCAAAAGGAAAAACGGAACCCTTATAAGATCACTTCGTTGTCCGTCTGTCTGTCCGACGGTCAAGACCCTTTTTCTCAGGAACGCGTGGAGTTATAAAGTTGAAATTAATATCAAATACTCAGGGCTGCAATCCCTAGAAGCAGTGAAAAAGTCAAACTTCTAAGTCAACGCAATCAAAAGATACGCGCGTTTATGTTCCGGAATCAAACTTATAGGGTAGTTCCCGTTGACCTAGAATTATGAAATTTAGCAAGAAGCAATTTCATGTAACACAAGTAAGGAAAAAATACGAAACCGATTTGTAGTTACATTGTAATTTTTTTTTCCTGTGATAAATCCTTAGTGCGCGAGTCCGATTCGCACTTGACTGTTTTTTTTTAATAATATACATACATACATACATAATATGTTGTTAAGACTGTAGATTGTAGTAGTCACAAAAATGTTTATCATTATCAAATATGTAGGTTTTTATCACATTTATTCAAAAAGAGCTAGTGTATTCTTCGTAAACAGGGACTAAAATAGCTCTTTAATCCCTAGGCACTAAAAGTGATTTGAATTTGAAATGTGGATATTGTTAGTAAAAGTTCCAATCACCAAAGAGATCAATCACGAAAAAGTAATGCTCTAAATGCTAAAGAAAAAGGAGAGCGAGCCAAATAAAAAAAAAACTGTGAAAAAATAAAAAAACGCCCGAAAAGAAGCGCCTTCGTTTTGGTTACTCGAATTAAGATTATACTTAGTTTTATAAAAAATGAGTATGTCTTCCTCAAGTAATTGTTTGTAAATAAATAAACTTACTATTCTTATTCATAAGTTGCACTTACTTATTTTTTCATAGAGGGTGATAAAAAGTAGAGTGTCTACTACGGGAGCAACACTATTTTAAGTTCGAGTGACGTACTTTCACTCTCGCCTTCAAAATAGTTGTTTGCTCCCTTGGCAAACAATCTACTATTATTTTCCACTTTGTAGATGGACACAGGAATAAAATGTTTTTCCGGAAGGACTACAGTTATATAGAATCAGAGGAGAGTTTCTACAAGGTCCACACGACAACACAGAATTTTGCTGATGCCAAGCGAATGTGTGCTCTGGAAGGAGCCATTTTGTTCTACGCAGAAAACGAAAATGAAGCCAACGCTGTTATATCGTTTTGGAACAAAACCAACCCTAATATACCGTGGTTGTTTGTGGGGCTGACGGACGTGATGTCTGAAGGATTATTTGAAACCGTTGACCGTATGTATACCTACAAGGTGTTAAAGATACCACCAAGTCTATGCCAAATAGCAGAAACAATTCTAGTGTTTTTTTTTATTATTTTGAACTAGGTACATAGATTTAACGCATCATGTTTTCGTATAAAGAAAAAACGCAATAAAAAAGAGATCTACAATATCTACACATGGTTACACCAAATCGGTCCCCTGGTATGGCCCAGTACAGTATTTTTACAATGTCTAATGTGAAGAATGCCTTTATCCAGCAGTGGGACAGTTTAGGCTGTGAAGAATGTGTGACTTCATTAAGTGTATTTTTATACTAGTTTTTTAATTCTATTCTTTACCGGTTTAGTTTTTCATCGAAATCAGACCCGAGACTCCTTAATTTAATATTTTTCGCTTCTCCTGTATAAACCCTCCTGTGTGTGTGTGTGTGTTCTCCTGTGTGTGTGTGTGTGTTCTGTGTGTGTGTGTGTGTGTGTTCGTAATGACAAAATAACCGAAACCAATTTTGTTAAGTACACTATTTTCAAAACATAAATTATAATATTTTTTTTTTTAGAAAGGCCAATCACTGAGGTGTACACCAGATGGCAGAAAAATCAACCTGACAATTCTGGCGGTAAAGAGAACTGTGTACATATGGACCTATTTGGCACCATGAATGACTACCTGTGTGACCACAAGACTTACTTTATTTGTAAGAAGAGTCTCCAAACACTGAAATGGAATGATTACTGCAATATGCCTTATTTAGGTAGGTTACAATTTCTTTATGTAAAGCAACGCTTTGCTTAGAAAGCTTCACTTTTTAAACTTGAAAAATGGTGTATTGTATCCTGCCGCAAAGCAAGGAGTTTTTAACAGCCGACATGAAATTACCGCGTAAAATACAATGAAACTAATGAACTTGTCAGCGGCAAGTGCGGAGCGTGCATTATAAAGGGCTATGCACGGATGAGATATATAAGTTTCTCAGAAGTATCAAACTTGAAACTAACTAATGTTGTTATTACCCAACAGTATTGATACATACAAACTCAGACCAAATAAAAAACCAAGACAGAGGGCTGTCAACAATAAACTGAAGCCGGTTTCGTAAACATGTGTGCACATACTGAGGTGTAGTTTGATTGTAAATGATTCTAAATGTATTTATTTGGTCTGAGCATAAAAATGTAGATATTAATTCAAAAAGCATTTTGTACTACGCGTAAATACATGTATGTAAATCGTCTATCATCAAATATACACATTAATATATTTTATCATTTCAGATTACACTTTCAATAACAATACTGGCAAGTGCTACAAGCTCCACACAACTCCAATGAACTGGGCCGAAGCATATGCAATGTGCCGAATAGAATATACCTCCCTGGCAATGATCAGCAATCGATTGGAGGCAAATTACCTTGCGGATTTAACAAAATCCTCGCCGAAATCATGCACCAATGATGAGTCTTACCAAAGAGGAATATATCACCTGGGCTTTCATAACAGATACAAGGAAGGCTGGCAGACAGTTAGAGGTACGTGAGTTCGTGGCGTAGCAACAGCAATCTCCCTCGAATGTTGAAAGATGAGTTTCGTAGACACGTGTTCCACGCGCGCCTCAAAGAGATGTCAGCATTAAAAGAAGGGGCCCGTAAGGGCCGAAGCCTGCCGGGTCAGCGGGATTGTCCGAAAGGGTTACCGCTGGCCCGGAACATAAAGGGCGAAGGAAGGAACACGGGTGGGTTTTAGTCAGTAAGAGTCTGACACTCCCTTCCGCTCCACCCAGAGCGGGACGAGTCATTTGATGATTTCCCACCCTGGAAAAAAAAAAGCAGTTAATACATACAGCAGCTACAATCCGCTTTTTAACTTCTCTTACCGGCAGTAAATGAAGCTTAAAGGCTCCTACAAACAGGCGCGACACGCAATATAATCGCGCGCGACACAAAGGCACCGCTCGTTGCGCGACTTGCGGTGCCTTTGTGTCGCGTGTCGCGCCTGTTTTAAGGAGCCTTAAGACTTAAACGCGAATTTGTGAACAAACTAAACCTATTCCTTCGGATGCTCTATTAAAATTTGATGCGGAGCAGTTGCTCGAATGGTTTATGTGAATAATTTCACATTATGTTAGTTTAAAATCAACTTGTGTAAAAAATATCCCAAAGTTGTTTTTAAAGTTCCCCAGAAATGACCACAATTTTGTATCCATACTAATATTTTAAATGCGAAAGTGTGTCTATCTGTCTGTCTGTTACCTCATTACGCTTAAGCCGCTGTACCAATTTAGATGAAATTTGGTATAGAGATAGTTTGAGTCCCGGGAAAAGACATAGGATAGTTTTTATCCCGATATTCCCACGGGAAACTTATGCGGGTGAAGCCGCGGGGCGCTGTTAGTTATTTTATAAATGGCCACTGGTCCACTCATTAATAATTTGTCAAAGTATATTTTATAGATATGTATGTTTGAAAAAACTTATTTCCCACTGAAACATTTCTACCATAAAAGTAACCATTTTGTAGCATTCCCGCCCTCAACAAACCTTAATAATGGAAACCTCTAGCAAATCGACGTTTGTAAATAGCTGTGCTGACCTGTCTTTTCATGTCCACCGACAGCGCCGTCGTCACCGAGTCAGATGAGCTGCTCTGTAGGTACACTACTCGCCGCGGATCTTTGTGTCTGTGAAGTCATCTGCGGGTAGCCTTTATGTGTCAAGGCTCTTTCAAACAGGCGCGACATGCGATAAAATTGCGCGCGACACAAAGGCACCGCAAGTCGCGCAACGAGCGGTGCCTTTGTATCGCGCGCGATTATATCGCGTGTCGCGCCTGTTTGTAGGAGCCTTTAATTTTCTCATCAGTAGAAAGAGCTCCCAGAAATCTCGCTTGCTGTTCATTTGTTTGATTTATCAACAACTTTTCCAGGTACACCAATGAATGTCGATGCCAACCTCTGGTTCGACAACCACCAGCCTTGCAGAAATTATGAGGAGTGCGGCTCAATGTTCTTCAACGGACGTCTGATCAACACAGATTGTAATACGAAGAGCATGTTCATTTGTGAACACGAAGTAGATCGCTCGAACGACCTGCATAACTAGTAGTTACAAAGTAATAAAGTACCTATACAGCGTGGCGCTACAATGGTGACATTAATTTAACACACGTGTAGGGCTAGTGCCCTTTAATCATATTAATTTTAGTAGGTTAAAATAACTCGTAAATTGAAAAAAAAATTTTTTCGAACAAACTAAATGATAAAAATGTAACTAAAATTGGGATCACCCTTGCAAAAAATCATTCATGAAATTACTTACCTACGTTACGCTGGCTTACGTTAACTCGGAGCGGCAACGCGTCGCTTCACGCGCTGCCACTTTTCGCGCTTTAATATCGTATGGACGGTACTGTGATGAACTTGAAAATGCCTAGCGCTCTGGCGGAGGCTAGTTTTGGGTTGGTTTTGGAAATATTGTAGCACATTTTCAGTTAACTGGATTGGGTTTTGTCGTGTAGGTGGTCGATCAGGGCGTTGAGACCTAGGATCCACTGGCCGGTTTTCGCGGATGCGCTGAAGAGCTCCTACAATAGTGCGAGGATTAGTAGGGCATTGTCTTGAACCGCCATATCTCTCGCGATATGTCCTTATGGCAAGAGCGGCATTTTCACGACATTCTCCATAAATTAGGATCATGTCCGCATATTCAGCTGCTGTGTAGTTCGGATGTGTATTTGCCATCACGATCACAAGTTTACACAAGCACTAATAACACAAATAAAAGCGCCCGTATCGCAAGAGATGTCAACGTACCTACTAAATTAGAAAACGAAAACAAAACAAAGCGTCTTTATCGCAGTACCATAATCTAATTACTCATTAGTTCATTACACAAAAATAAATAAATAAAACAATAGGTAAGCGTCTTTTTCGCGGAAACATTCACAAAATTAGTCGACGTAATTATGTACACTACTGTGAAGAAGTGTGTCAAGGGCACGAGTTAGGCTAGCACTAGAAATGCAAAAAAAAGAATTGGATTTCGCTGCGACGCGACGGGGCGGGGGGGGGGGGGGCACGCGTCGCCTGCGCCGCCCGCTCGCCGACAAAGGGATATCACGTTACTTTAAAGTATTGTTTATTTATTTTAATTTCATTGATGCGATGTTATGATCCGTGACCCGGCAAATGACCGCTGCGCGACAGTTCTTTAAGTACAGGTTGCTCCAAAATGCTATTTTAGAAAACTTTAAATAAATCCGCAAATAATAACGTTTAATGGAAACATAATTTCTTCATGAAACGAAAATGTGAAAACGTATATGTGTGTTAAATTAATGTCACCATTGTACCGCCACGCTGTATATAAAAATAAGTTTCCTTTTATTTTTAGGGACAGTCTATCTATAAGATTATTCACACAAGTAAAAATATGTATTGGTACTGCAAACTTAAAAGTGGTTTAATTAGAATTTGTAATAAAATTTATAAGGTTAGTAAGTTTAAATTCTTTCATTGTTAAAAGTCTGCAGAGCCCCCACACTCTTAACCCGAACCGACGACTTTTAACAATAAAAGAATTTAAACTTATAAAAGAGCCAATTCAAGATAAAGAGGTAAATATTTTTACCCGACCAAACTATCGGTCGATAGAAAGTCTGTACTTTATAATGGCCGATAGTTCGGTCGGGTTAGTCTACTAAAGGCCACACTTTTATTTTTGTTACCGTTTTGGAAAATCCTCATGGATGTCCGCCGCCCTGGGGCGGGAGGAGGGGTCTGTCAGACTCTTACTAACTAAAAACCACCCCGGTATCCCATCTCACACCTACGCCAGGGGTCGCAGGAACGTACGATCCTTCGCAATCCCCCAATTAGAGGGCACACTGAGCCAACTAAACATTCGGGTCGCGGTGAGTGCTCAAACCAGGCCACAGTCGGCCGATTGCTCTTGAAGGATTTGCTAGTTGATAAGCACCTTACAAACGAGGCACTTGCGAAACTAGACAGCACACGATTTAACATGTTTTGTCTTTGTCAACGCTACATAGGTACATGACGATTCGTCGATGATCACAATAATAAAAGCCGCGTTGCCGCTTTGTTTAACTAGTGCAGAGGTTAGCTGAGGAAATTGCTAAAATCCCCGTCCACATTAAAGGCCACGACACGCGACATAAAAGCTCCTGCAAACAGGCGCGTCGCGCGACGCTAACCGCGCGTGACACAAAGGCACCGCTCGTTTCGCGACTTGCGGTGCCTTTGTGTCGCACGCGATTTTATCGCGTGTTGCGCCTGTGTGAAGGAGCCTAAAGGCTCCTTCAAACAGGCGCGACACAAAGGCACCGCAAGTCGCGCAACGAGCGGTGCCTTTGTGTCGCGCGCGATTATATCGTGTCGCGCCTGTTTGTGGGAGCCTTAAGTCGCGCAACGAGCAGTGCCTTTGTGTCGCGTGCGATTTTATCACGTGTCGCGCCTGTTTGTAGCACCCTGTATGCGTAACATGTTGATTATATGATCACTCTCTTCACTCTTGGGAGAGTTGTTGTCGTGTTTGTTACAAGTGGGAATGCAGCTAATCCCTACCTATTATTATACTGCGCTCCCACTTTAACAACCTTGAGATTGGTACTTTCTGCTTTTGGATGTTGTTCAAGGATCTGGACAGTAAGTACCTACCAGTAGCCCCTCTGCCTCTCCCAGGCGTTTTCCATTCGTCTTGCAATTTCCTTATCGTGGCTTGCCCGAAGAGACTACGTACACCGGCATAATATCTACTTCCCTGATAGATATACCTCAATTAATCAATCAACTCAGCCCATCGCAGTCCACTGCTGGACATAGGCTTCTCCTAGAATGTCCCACAGCACCCTGCCCTCCGCCTTCCGCATCCAGTCTACCCCAGCCACCTTCTTTAGGTCGTCCGTTCATCTAGCTGATCATCTAGATATACCTACTTACTCGCTCAATTCTTGGACCCATTGTTTATTCTCTCCGCCTATGTGTAATTGTTACTTGTTGGATATGAGTTTCGACACGTTCATCTTCAGATCAACCTCAAGCTATCTACATACTCTAGTCTTGTATAGTCTAAAGGGAAAAAGTAAATTGATAGGCAACTTACGAACGTCTTTGTTTAGAAACATAGATTTATGACAACCACTGAATAAGGTGACATACGTAACGTGACCATTCGTCCCGCTTTGGGCGGGACAGTCCCGCTTTCAGGCTGTCTGTCCCGTTGTCCCCAACCAGAGCAAAAATGTCTCGCTTTTACAAAGGGACCAAACGAAATTAAATTTATTCATGCACAATTTAAATTGTATCTGAATATCAAAAATATAAGAAAACATAAAATATAAGTATGTAGTCGATAAATTTTAATTACAAAGTCAAACATCGACAAATCATGTAGTAAGCTCTATTCCTACCTAAAAAAACTAGAACCGACATTTTAAAACTAATTTTCTCCACCGACAAATAGAAAACAAATGCAAATTTACATTACATTGCGGTTGAAGCGCAATGTAATGTAAATTAAAATTACATAATTATACTTAGCTAATAATTATATTACTTTTCATGCCCTTTTCTCTTTTTAATAAATACCTAGTACTGAAATAAGTTTTTTTTAATTCCGCAAGCGGGACGCTTGCGGAATTAAAATAAAACTCTGACAAAAAAAAATGGTCACCTTAGACATACATAGCTTAAGGGGCCGGCGTAGCATGTCTACTTCATACAAACGTAATAACAAAATAATTTGTAAATCAATCATTTATTCATAAGGTTTTTATAAAGACGACATATGAGGAATTTCAAATTTCTATAGAAAACTTATTTTTCTCATAACTCGTCTTTAAATCAGTGTAATAAGAATACAATACAATATAATTATATAACACACTACAATAATAATATGTTTGATTTACAAATTATTTTGGTATTACGTTTATATGAACTACGCATGGTCCTCCGGCCCCTTAAACAATTTCTGTTAAAATTTTGTTTGAATGATGATTTTTAATAAATATGTATATCCAAACCATGTATGTATTCAGTTGTGTTTTCCATGTTGATGTTGTTGTATAAGATTTAAAATGTTGGATAATCTTGGATAGGTGCGTAATAAAAGACAAAAAATATTTTTTATAATTTTATCTTGAGGTGTAAGTTTATTCGCATTTAACAATGTTTCATACAAATTTCCTCATTTTGTACACACCTTTCTTGGTTTTGTTTTTGTAGTTATTATCTTTTATAAAAGTTGTTTCTCTAAATTTTAACATTTCGTCATGTCTGTTCCCTATATCTAATTCGCTTCACCACTGTTGTTAAATCATTTAACAAAAACAGAGGATTTACTAAGGCAAAGTATTAGGAGGAAAGTAAAATAGTTACTGCGGACTAATAGATTTAAGAAATAATAATTATACAAAATTATTGTGTTTCGATGAACACGGAATGGGCCCTTATCTCGTAATATCAGCCTTCCCATCTTTCGACGTGGCACTAAAGTGTAATAAAGAGTTGGGCGTTAGTGCCGCAGCGGGGCGGCGGTGCCACGCGCGCTGCAGCCGGACAGACCGGGTACGTATTACTAGACATTGCACACATCGCACTGGTATCAGTGGACTCCAAGCCAGTCCACAAGGCTGCCAGTTACACCTAATAAGAAAATTCGTTACTAAATAACAACTAAATCACTTTAAAATCAATTCAAAATGTACATTACTCATCTTATCCATGTAAACAAATCTAATCTGCTACAAAAAATTAGCAAATTTAAATACAAAGATCACCTAGTCCGTCTATTATAAAATTAATCACTTAAGTATTAGAAAAACACAATAGTGAGAGTGTATGTTGCTGCAAGCTGCAACTCACTTGTGATATTGTTTATTATGCCTTCTAGTGTACATTCAACGTATGAATAGCGAAAGATATTGCGTTGACACATTAAAACTAAAAAATTGACTGTACATTTTATATTTAATATGTAAATATTTGTACATATTGCACTCTGAAGTAACAAAATTATTAAGAAACATCTGTCGAAACGAAGAATATATACGCAGAACAAAAATATCTCAGTAAATACAAATTCAAAGTAAATAGCAATCACAATGTTCGTAGCTCGTACACTAATCTAAGTCCCTATGGCTTACAAAGCTTACAAAAGATAAATACAGAGGTCATTTACAAAAAATATACTTCTACCCAAATAATATAAAAATAACAACAGCCATCTGTACTTTCTTAGATGAATAAAATTAAACGTACATATGTCAAACATATGACAATAGAATCTAAAGGTACCTATGTACAAAGTTTAATGGACACATAGTAGACTTTATCAAATCCACCATATTTATTTATTAGACTGGACGTGCCACGTTTGGTCACTACAATACTCAGTGCTTCCGAACAATATGAACTAAAGTATAGATCAAAAGGCATTGAAGAAGGGCAACAGCCGAACTCGGACCTCCGCCGTGTGTCGCGAACCGTCGCCGGTCCAGCCTCCCCGCCCACCCGTCATCACTCAGCCTGGTGCTGCCTATGCATGTCGTATCGTATCTCTTTCACATATTACATCTCGTCAAGCGATATAAACTTATTATCTTACTAATGTTCCATTATCAGCTAAAGACACAAATTATATTAGGGTATCTCATTACTTATTACTTTCTCATGTGAGATTATTACATACTTAATAAATCTATTACAATTTCGAAATAGAATAATATGTATCAAATACGACCGGCTGTGCACCGACAGAAGCCGAAATCTATGAAGCTATTTATGAAACTACGTGTCGAATGATGTATAACAAGTACTTATCGAATGGCAGTTATAATTGTCACAAACTTGAGATGCGGGCTGCAGGCCGCACGCGCGCGTGGTCGCCGCGACGGGACCGCGCGGCCCGCTACGGCCACGCACGCGCACACGTCTGCTATAAGGCAACGTATCGTAGCGTTAGATTTTAATGAATAATGTTCACTCCTATCGTCTACGGTTCACAACTGAAACATTTATCAATAGAAATACCCGCTATATCACGCATACAAGATCGCACCATGCAGTTATTATAATGTTTATAATGGCAGTGTGTTTGTTATCAATACGCCCCTATTTCAGCAGAGACACTTAAGACACTCCAGTGACGTTTGTGCTTCGTTTGCTATTTTAGAAACGCCTAATGCTACAATAAAATTATACAATGTTTATCGAAAAGATCATTTATAAGCGGCCTAGCGCGCGGTCCGCGGTGCAAGCCCGATCGTCTCACGCTGATTTTATACGTATATTAAGAAATGCATTTCCAAAACTCCAAACACATGGTATTATGTAAATATACAACACACTTAATGGCATGTAAAGAAGACACATTCAACACGCACCAAACAGACACTTACGTTACTTATTTATCGATTAAATGTAATGGATGAAGTGTCGCGACTCGCGAGCTGTGACGTAGAGCTGAACGTGACACACGATACCGGTGTTCTACCTATGAACAAACATTGCGACAGACAGAAGGCTTCGAGACGGACACAGTACAGCATCAACTATGAAGGAAACGCGCCGTCGAAGTGAGCGAATGAACGAACGACGCCCAGAACGGAAAACACGCTTAACGTATTCTTTAACAAACGCTTACCGGTAATTGAGATCGATTAATTTAATGTTCTTATACTATGATTTTCCTCTCATCAACAATGTAGGTACACGATACAGGTAACGCGAAATAAGGCATTTCGTATGTGAGACATAACGCTTTACGGGCAGTATCTTTTATATGTCGAATAAGTAGTATTTATTGTATTTAATAATGTGTTCATATTATATTGCTACAACGAGGTTCTTACTGTATGTACTGACTTACTGACGGCAGACAGGTTCGGTTCGCGCTGCGTGCATGTCATCTATCAACATGTTTACACTTTAGTGTCTACACCAATATTGTTCCCATAGAATAAGCTCGGCCAAATCGATACTACTTCGCTATTACTTTTATATTGAAGCCATAGAATAGAGGTAATTCAGCTGCCATTTTGTACTTTTTATAATATACATAGAATTAAAGGAATGTTGTATCTAAACAATAAAATAAATACTTACAAAGATTAATGTTTTAATTTTTAGGCTCTACCGTTTATTCCATACCTACGTTACAGCTGCCTTAGAACATGCACGCAATGTCAACACAAGTAGAACAATACTATATACATAATGTTAGGATCTGGGAGCCTAAAAAGACCACTTTGGCAGAATCATAAAAGGATAACATTATGAATCATAATATGGCGAAGACAGTCCGTGTTTTTCTTTCTTTCGCTGCACTGCGTAGGTATAATCAAAGAGATTGGTATTTGATTTGGATTGGATTGATTGGAATTTTAGCACAGATAAAAAAAATACTGTAAAATCCTTCACCAATAGGATTTGATAAGATTAATTTACTGTCCATGATGATTCACAATGTTATCCTTTTATGATTCTGCCAAAGTCGCCTTTTTAGGCCCCAAGAACGAATTACTGGGATTGAGCCAAACCTGTCTCCGTATACCTAAGCGTAATGTGACACAAGTAGTCTATTTCACGTATGTCTAGTTATTTTATTGTATGATTATGAACGTAACCTTAAATTGCACTGACATTTCAATTATTACTGGCTTCAGTATCTAAGCTTTAAGTGTTAACAATATGGTGTATTCGTTTAGATACTAAAGTAGTGTGATATTAGCCGTATGGTGAATGTACATCGTTTATCATTGCGGGCCGAGTGTCCATGTCAGTGAAAACACTTACTAAACTGAGGAGAGGCTTGCACGTGTGAAAGCTATCGACGACATACAATTTGTATTGTATTAAGACGCACTTATATCAGCCTACGGTAGATAATCAACATGTTATAAATGTAATCACAGCAATAAATTATAATTACACATTTAGTCGAGGGACGCGGGCACAGGACGATGGAACATGAATCGGAACTAAATCGACAGGACACGATAACACGCCTCACATAAACTATATATAAACAAACATGTCGTAGATCACCACGAGGACGTGGACACAGCGGACGACTCCTCGCAATATCATTAGTCAAAAGGTTAATCAACAAATAATTGTTAATTTTGGTAAATAAAAATAACTATCAACTTTTCACCCAATAGAAACATCTCTTCATATATTACTTTGTCTCTAATAACTCTCGTAACGTTGTAAACGTACGTATGTGTAATTTAGGAGGTGTACTTATCGAACGAAGTCTTATCATACAGTCGTATCCGAGTGACCAACTCAGTATCCAGTCGTAAACGAAATAAATTCGGAGCCGCGGCGGCCGTCGGTCGAGCTCGACCGGCGGCGGCGCGGGCCCGTAACGATCAACACTAATATATATTCTCCAAACGTTCAACAACACATATATTCACTAATCTCTCGCACACATCGTCGTCGGTCACCGAATACGTACGAAATCGGGTAAGGGTGTACCCTCTTCAGTGTTAAAATTCGTCCTTATAAATAGGTTGATCACGTCCGACGTCAGTGTCCGTGCACTTCACTAAAACTAGCCAGTCTATGAGCGTTCTCTCCTGAGGGCCGGGCGGTGCTGGTGGGCCGGGCCGCGGGCCGGGCCGGGCCGCTGCACGCGCGCGGGCGGTGCTGGTGGGCCGGGCCGCGGGCCGGGCCGGGCCGCTACACGCGCGCGGCCGGCGGGCGGCGCGCGCGCTAGAGCGCCGCATCGGCGGGCGGCGCCACGGCCGCTGTGGACACGTCCGCCACGTCCCAGATCTCCTCGAGGAACGGCGGCAGCTTCCTGTTCTTCAGCTTCAGCGAGATGCACATGTTGGAGTTCTGCATGCCGAGCGTCCGCAGCTCCGTCAGTATCCCCAGGATCTTGGCGAAGATCACGGCGCAGCGCGGCGACGCACTGTTCTGGTTCAGGATGTACACCCGCAGCGTGTTCAGGTAATATCGCTGGATCTCCTCTACCAATAAGGGTTGCTCGAGCCCGGGCCGGTCTGAAATCAAACGAGTTCATGTTATTTTCTGTAAATTTCTATACAAAGGACCCAAATGGTTCCTATGAACCGGAAGAACGGTTGTAAATGGAAGCAACATTGCTTAATTCAGGTGACCATAATCTCTAAAAATCATTTATCATATTAGGACATTCTACTGTCCATTTCTCAAATAATGCCTTAGTCACCTTCTACACTCATGGTTTGACCAATAGCTTTACTACAGATAATAATTTAATTAGACCGGGAAAAATAAGAAGCTGCTTACCTGAGAAAATTACGACGGCAGTAAGCAGCGCGTAGTGCACATTGTCCATCATCATGGAGTACATGCACCGACAGAAGTGCAAGAGGTCTTCGATGACGTAGGCCATACCCGCCTTGCGGTAGTTGTCGCGAGTGTACGCCTGGTTGTTGGCGAATAGCACGCTGTCAGTCGCCGCGTCGTACCGCCGAGCCACTCGAAGCATCATCACCTCACTTGAACACGCCTGGAAGTTAGACAACGTTTGTGTTAGTGAGGTACAAAGAATGAGTAAATCTGATATTTCGAAGGCTATGTGAGAAGCGAATTTGAAGAATGTGTATAGTCAAACCATAATTTTGATAGCGTATTCAGTAGATCTTGTTTCTAGATAAATATTTTGATTCTAATAACATAGTGCGTAAATGGCAAGTTTGTTACCTTTAATAACGTGATCTGATCCGACTGCGAGATCTTGGCGAAGCCTGGTAGACCTTTTGCGAATTCTACGATGAGCTGAACTGTCAGGATCGTCATCTCGGTGATCTGGCGAAACGGCATATCCGACTCCTCTTCATCTTCGTCCGACTGCCAGGTCTGAAAGTGATAGATATCATTAACGATATAATACAGATTAAAATAAGAATGTTACTGAGGCTGTGTCAACAAAACTTCAACGTCTTTGAAACTAAAAACATAACTTAGTACTATGTTAGTTAGTACTAGTTTTAAAATGACGTTATTATTACTCATAGCCCATACAGAGCTATGGTTCTTTAATTGCCAATTTGAACAGTAAAATTCTCATTTTATTATAATTTTGAAACAATGATATAAATAAAATCGACTTTACAGCTAAAAGCTGCTCTCGTTTATCTTCGTATTTTTTGGAAGTGAAAAAGTACTCTAAAAGATCAGTCGTAATAGAAAAGTTAGGTTTTGTAGCTTTTAATTTTCCAAAACTACTATAAACCAACTTTCCTTTTTTGGCTCGAATGAGTTTGAATAACGAGAGTCAGTTTCTAGGTGTAAGCATAATCAGTTTATAATGTTCCCACCTCTGAGACGCAGGCCTCTTTCCTCTCTATGAGGCTTTAATCCACCACGATTTTTTGGTTCTAGGACAAGCCGGTATCCTCACGAGATTTCCTTCACCGTTTTGAGGTTCAGGGCGTCACATTCACAATCGACGTGAAACCATTTATAGTAAGTAAGTAAGTCATTGCCATGTCACAGTTTTATAAAACTCACGACAACAATTTTAATTCGCACTTTATAACAATATGTGATAAGTTACATTGCAATGACTTACTAATGGTTTTACGTCATTCAAATTTGATTGTGAATGCGCTGGTCCAGGGCGTAAAGTAAAAATTATCAACAAGAAACAATTACCTGCGTGACCCTCTTGAGGTCCTCTTCTGAAGGTTGCTCGTAGCCTTCTTGGTACCACACGAGCCTCGCGATCAGCGACTTCTGGTTGGCAGTGAGGGGGGGCACGTTCTTCAGCCGGTTCTGTTCCATCAGCTTCTCGTTGAGGAACCGCGGCACGACCTCGTGCTGCAAACATTCCAGCTTCACATAGGAAACCGTCGGGTCATTATTTGCTTCGAATATTAAGTGTGGGGGGGAGGCTAGTTCTAAATTTGTTTTTCAAGGCTTTATGACGATTTTTTAGACTATGATTAACTGTTATAAGGAATGTGAGTAGGGTTTAAGGAATGGATTAACTGATTATGAGATACTTTGTAATTTGCAAAATATCTTTGTTGTAGGATGTGTATACTTAGTTTTTTTTTTTCTTGTAAATTTATATGTATAGTGTATCCTAATAAAGTCCTACGCTGCATGCATGAGGAGATCATGATAATACAAGAAGCAAAAGACCTGGACAAGTTCATCTCGCGAACACAGTGACGTTTTTCATTTACATTTCAAACACAAGTTACTATTAGAAATTCATAAAACCCGACAGACGGTTTCACACAAATGTGAATAATAAAACAGAATTCCATTAATTTTGCTTTAATATCCATGATGATGAAAAAAAAAAGTAAGTACGACAATATTCTTAATTTCAATTCAACTTTCAAGTAGCATTGTTGCACGTCGGTAAAATAAACTGTATTTTGAAAACCATATAATATGATTCATTTTCCAACTATTGTAGTGCTACTTATAAATCAGTTGTGCCATACTTCAAATTACGATGTAGTCGATTAATGAAGAGTAATAGTCACAATGAACTTACAATTCTTGCGGCCTCTGGGGGCGGAGGATCACATTGCATGATGGGAGGCATGTGATCGTCTACCGTCGTCGTACTGACGGGTAACTTGTCTTTTTCCCTCTGTGCCTTCTTCTCTTTCCGCTTCATTGCACACTGGTTCTCTGGCACCACACACTCGGGCCTCATGCCCACCGCAAGACATTTCTTCAACCGACATTCCTGACATTTTCTTCGCATATACATGTCCATCTCGCATGCATGTCCGAATTTGCATATGTACACAGCATTTTTGGTTACACTCCGCCTGAAGAAACCTGGAAATTTTAAAACCGCCATGTTTAGTATATTTCACAACATCTACTAACACTATCTAAAAGTAGGTAGATCTAAACAATGAGCGGTGATGGTGCAGCATTTGCGAAACCAGTTTTTAACGATAACATAATGGAATCATGAACGTTAAGGTCGCCTGAAAGGCGAGGGTCATTGACAGCAGCACGTATGCCGATTTTTATTACAAAACAAATAAGATGGATAGCTCGCAAATGACTTGAATTGAACGTAATTGGTATGGACAAGGTATGAACCTCTATAAATATAGTCAGATTACGGGCGTGCTCTGGGTTTATTCAGTGGTCTGAGTAAAATAGGTATATTTATTCTCGGGTCGACAGTGAAGGTTGGCGGAGACACACGGAGATGTCCGATAGGCGTCGGTGAGTCGTGAAGTAGACGCCTTGCAGACAGCTATTGTGACGACTAACTGTCTGTTACATGCACGCGCAGCTCATAACAACCTCGGCACAATGCGCCAATTTAAAGCTGAATTGGCACATTCGTGGGCGAGCCACAACTGCCACAAGGGCTACGTATGTGTGAAATATCTAGGTGAGCAACGCACATGACCTAGTTATGCTAAAAGTGTTCCGAGAACGATTTTGTTGCTGCATTAGCTGTATGTTTTGCCATCATCTAACTTTTACGTGAATGCTATTTAGCGCATTTCAATTCAATTCTATTGAGTCTCTTGTCTTTTGTTTTGCATAAGCTAAAATAATTATTTTTGTTCAGATTCACGTGACATTCTCGACTCATTGAACAGGGCCATTCATACCTTTACACCCTTCACATGTGAGCGCGTTGTAATGGTACCCGGAGGCTCTGTCGCCGCAGACGAGGCACAGCTCCTCCTGCTGCCGCGGTGCTGGGCCTTTCTTCTGCCGCCTCGCTTCGCCATCTGTACTACAGCCGTTTACACTCGAAGCTGGTGACAACTCCTCACGACCTGAGAACAATACAAATCGAAATTTAGCTTCTGGGGTTAAATGTTAAACTGCGTAGTAATAAAGAGACGAGTCCGGTGGCCGCGCGGCGCCTTGTCGAGAACATCTAAAATCGGACGCTATAAAATTTGCATACATTTCATGAACCATTTGTCGAGTCGGCGAGCGAATGAAGCTCGTTTTATTTTTCGTTTTTACATTCGGGGCGATGTTCCTTCGTCGAAGAGATGTTTTCGTAACGAAATACTCGCAAGTAATTTTCGGCAGTAGCGTGGACATTTCCTGCCCAAACAAAGGTGGGTAGAGCGGGGCCCGCATACAGATGAGGTCCAGTATTCAGTTTTGGTATTCGAGCGGCGCGGGAGCGGGGTGCGATGCGCGTTGGAAATGTAATCGGCAATTGTCAATCACGCAGTCGGAACTCCATAAAAAGTAACGATAGAATTGTTAATAATACCTCCTCAAGTTCGTGCCTGTAGGTACGAGGTGCATTCAATAAGTACCTAGCCTCATCGCCAGAGGGCGCTGTAGTTTCAAAAGAGTTTTACCACAGTGTAGCACATTCTTTAATAATTCTTTTTTCAAATTTTCATTCCAATCACTTCATTTGTTTTAATTTGACAACTTATGGAAGCGAACGTGTCGATCGGTTTTACAAAAATGGAAAAAGAGCAATATCGTTCGGTGATTCGATTCCTATTTTTGGAAGGGAAAACGCGCATCGAAATCAAAGAGCGCTTGGATGCTGTGTACGGTGACTCTTCTCCATCGATGGCCACCGTCAAGAATTGGTTCAACGAGTTTGCACGTGGCCGTACGTCGGTTTTTGATGAACCACGTCCAGGTGCACCGAAAACAGCTGCTACGGAGGAAAACATTAAAAAAATCCATGATCTCGTATTGGCAGATCGCCGATTGAAGGTTCGCGAGCTAGCTGAGACTGTAGGCATTTCAGAAGGAACAGTGCATCATATTCTTCACGATGAACTCGGCATGAGAAAGCTGTCGGCGCGATGGGTGCCGCGTTTACTCACACCAGAAAACAAGCGCAACCGTGAGACCACATCGGAGACGTGTTTGGCGCTGTTTAAGCGGAATCCAGCGGAGTTTTTGCGTCGTTTTGTGACCGTCGATGAAACCTGGATCCACTGGTATACGCCAGAGACCAAGGAGCAATCAAAACAATGGATCCAGACCGGGGAACGTGCTCCAAAGAAGGCGAAAACTGTAAAATCGGCCGGAAAAGTTATGGCCACCGTTTTCTGGGATTCACAAGGTGTGATCTACATCGATTACCTCGAGAAGGGTAAAACAATTACAGGGCTTTACTATGCCGATTTATTGGGCCGATTCGACGCCGAATTAAAGTAAATACGACCCCATCTGGCGAAGAAAAAAGTGCTGTTTCACCACGACAACGCACTGGTTCACACGTCTGCCGTTGCCATGGCCAAATTGGTCGAATTACGCTACGAATTGCTGTCCCATCCACCGTATTCTCCAGATTTGGCCCCTTGTGACTTCTTTCTGTTTCCTAATCTGAAAAAATCACTCGCCGGGAATAGATATGGATCAAATGAGGAGGTCATCGCCGCCACGGAGGCCTATTTTGCAGAGTTTGACAAAAACTATTTTTCGGACGGGTTAAAAAAGTTGGAGCATCGCTGGGTTAAGTGTATCGAACTAAAAGGAGACTATGTTGAAAAATAAATTGCCACTTTTCCAAAACTATCGTTTACTTTTTGTAGGCTAAGTATTTATTGAATGACCCTCGTATGACTGTCGTCAGTGATAATATTCAGGCGATAAACCTATTCGCGACAGAATTCAGTTAGTTTTAAAAGTAGGTTGTGATGGCATTATTTACGAGCTTTCGTTTGCAATAAAAATGTAGGGATTTTTTTCGGATTCCTCAAGTTCGTGCCTGTAGGTATGACAGTCGTCAGTGATAATATTCAGGCGATAAACCTATTCGCGACAGAATTCAGTTAGTTTTAAAAGTCAGCTGTGATGGCATTATTTACGACCTTTCGTTTGCAATAAAAATGTAGGGAATTTTCTCGGATCCTCATCATAATCGTTTCAGCTGAAAGATCTCAGCTGCTGGATAAAGGCCTCCCCGAGCGATAAAAATTTCTCGGATATAATTTCTAAAATAAACATGAGTAAGTATATTATGAACATTGTATTTTCCATTCCTTAAAAGCGTAAACACCGCGCTATTTGCCATGGGCGGATAAACAAACGACAATGATTAAGTAAGACGAATACCGCTCTAGCGTATTAACCGGGGGTCCATTTAAGCCTCTCCTCATTAATTTTATTTACATTTTATGGTGTCCATTAAGCGTCGCGGCCGTGGGTCGCTGGCCGCAGCAGCGTGTACCTGAGTTACGCAACCGGCCGAAATAGCCGCTGCCAAAAAACTAGTTCCATGTGGGATCGGAGCCAGCGGCAGCTTCGCGGAACCATTGCCGATCTCAATGTGAGGAAAACCTCGCATCACGGACATCATTAAAACTATTAAAAGCTTCAATTATATAAGAGACATTATTACTAATTAACGTTGAACATTAACGATAGATTCGATTCACTCGCGTTTCATCCGATGCGTGCCAATTTTTCTATTAGGTTACACTCTTTACGCTGATTGCTGAAATTATGTATCGTGCAAGGCGGGCTGTAATAATTCACTCGATAAAAATGTCTCAATAAAGAGGTCAAGTGCGTCGTTTTATCGCGAAGTTATTTACATCGAAGTGAACACCAGCTACTATTCAATTTAACAACACCAGTATCTTGATCTTCACATTGCACTGACCTATGCTGTATTTACGAACCACAAGTATGTAAGTATACCTACAGCTACACCACATACCAAACATTTTTTACTCTGTGGTATTACTATTGTTTTCACATCATGTCGCATCCATCTTAGTACTTAGATTTTTCATTATTGCTCTGTTAATTATTTTAAAAGTACCACCCTATCCTACTTCCTACTAATATTATAAACGCGAAAGTTTGTGAGGATGGATGAATGGATGTTTGTTACTCTTTCACGCAAAAACTACTGCACGGATTCGGATGAAATTTGGCACACAGATAGTATATACGACTTTTTATCCCGATATTCCCGCGGATCGAAACTAAAAGCTCCCACAGACGAGCGCGACGCGACGGTGCGATGCGATTTTGGTAGATCAATTTCTACAAAGTTTGCATAGAGATTGTTTTAAAAATGTCCCGTCGTCGTCGCAATCGCGTCGCGCCTGTCAGGTGGAGCCTTTATGCGGGTGAAACTGCGGGGCGCTGCTAAATTTAAAATTCTATCTTGTATCATAGGGTATTTTCTGTTTTTAAAATTCTATCTAGTATCATAGGGTTTTTCTGTTTTTAAAATTCTATCTAGTATCATAGGGTATTTTCTGTTTTTATTAGTACTTAATGCTTATTTAAAATACTTGACCGAATGACCGTTGGCCGTAGTTGCACAAGATCTTGGCACCTACATTCTACAATCACATCGGTGTGTTTACGATTAAGATGGATGACCGCGTTCATTAGGTTACCCGAATTAAATAACTTTTGTGAGTCGAAGCAACGTCATGCCTTTTGAGAAGTAAATAGCATAATCAGCTTATAATGTTCCCACTGCTGGCCTCCTCTCGGTGAGAGGGAGTGGGCTGTAATCAAATACTCTATGGCTGTAATCTACCACGTGGACCCAGCGCGGGTTGGTCACATGTCTGCGATTTTCGATAAAACTAAAACCATCGTAAAATTACTAATCTGGTTTTCTAAAGTTGCAAAGTATTTTCTTTATCGTCATTGTAATAATAGAGGCATTGATTCTTTCAATCTTAGTTAATACAGGCGCGGTCGTCATATTATTGTAGACACAACTAAACTTCCATAATTAGTAGCACTATCAAATCACGAAATCGCTGTCCGTGAAAAAGAAAGCTAATCAAAAGTTGAATGCACGGATGACCGAGTCAGTGTGTTATGTTATTACGTCTCAGCTGTTCAGTGTGTTGCGCTCGCGCATTGGAAGGTCTAGTTCGTGGCAGTTCGGCGACGCTCGGGCGCGGTCGGGCGTGCGAGCGAGAGGCTCTTGAGGAGCGACAAGTGGGGCGCGAGCGTCGACCGGGGGCAGCGTGCGGCCTTGACTCTTGCGTCCCCCCTTCCCCACTTCCTCGCCGCGCTCGCCGCGCAGGCACATTATTTATGATAGCATCAGAGCTCGAAGCAAGCTCGCGATTCTCTTCAACTAATAATAACTCGTTTTTCCTCTCACGCCATTTCGTTTTTTTCAAATCACCGATGACTTTAACAGCCCATGTTGCAAAGTGAGGCTTTGCGGTTTTATAAAATGTGAAACATCAATCGTCAGAACTTTTCGCTGGTGGAAAGTACAAGACTACAATTTGAAGCTATTGTAAGCTGACGCATGTTGAGAGACGGCGACAGGCATTGATTAAACAATACGCAACTTTCACTGACCTCAGAAAACAGACAACGCAATCATTTCGCAGGCGGGCCGCGTAAGCGACTAGTGAAAGTTACCCAAAAGTTGGTATTGCACAAGCCTACGTGGCACACGTAATTGAAATTCGGGTGCGGCGAAAGTAAGCTGCTCTATGTGTTGTGACATCACATTTAAGGTCTATTTGGCATTCATCAAATGCGTGCAGTGCACAAGAGTTGTGTTCAAACGATGTCCAGTGGCGCTCAACAGGCAATAGGCAACGTCTTTTGTAATAAATTGCATGTATACATGCTAGTTGATTGTACAATGTATGCAACTTATTAGGATTTATAAGGTTTTTAAGAGAAACGTGATTCACGACAAGAATCGAGAAGCATTCCAATTATCGAAATTTGCACGCGTGGTCTGATGATATAAGCGGCCAGTCGGGAGATAGAAAAAATGATGCAGAAAAAGTGGTGTACACGTGATCGATGCATCGGCTGGGCGGAGACAGAGTCGCGATGTTACTTTCTACGATACTTTCTAGCAAGAGATGTGGGCCGGAGCCGGCGCAACTAGAGCGATCGGTTTCTCCGCGCGCCGGGAAAATCGGATTGAAATAGAAATCGCATCGCGGAGAAAATCGCTATTTTCACGTCACTCTGCACGCCAGCGTGGAAACTTTGTAGATGAAATACATTTCAATTAGTTTAGCAGTTTGGTTCTTAACTATGAGTAAGTAGAAACCCAAAATATCAATTTCATCACGAATATTGTTAGGAAGAGGTGTGTAACACAAAATGTAGGAGTCGCGTTTCCTCGGTTTGGGTGACGTGATCTATATTTGAGGGGAATCAGGAAACGAGCGGCTGGTGTGCTGGGAGTGATCTTCAGCGAGGAGGGCGGACGTGTCGGGCGGACGCACGTGGAAGTGTTTACATCCGTCGAGATCGAGCAGAGCCCACTGCCGAGTGCACGCCATCCGGTGTAGTTAGTTAACTGCATGCTCGAAAATTCCTACTCACATTTTTTTATGAACCTCACATTTCTGAAATTCGCAAAATATGATCTTGGCAAGTAAAACGAACACTTATAATCAGTGCTGGCACTTCCTTATTACTTTTACACAGACAGTTTCTTTTTAGCCAACCTTGAATGGTGAAATCAAAGACGCAAATTGTTATTACGGCTTTTTCAAAATAATTTATTTTCAAGTAGATTTTTCAGAAATTCTTGTCGTCGTCTATTAAGACATTAAGACGATTGTATTTCGATAGCAATGTAGGAATGGTAACTGCAGATAGACGGAAGTTAGTTGGTAAAGCACCTAAAGATTCCTAAAGGTTTCGTCATCGCCCAAACCGATCCGTAAATTAGAAAGTGGTTGCCGGTTATCACGTACACGGTATAACACACGGCATTAGGAGTACGTAATGGATATGCCACAACTCCCCAAAAGACTGTTCCAGTTATTGACAGAGTGCTGTTGTATATCGGGCCCTCTTACTTCCCCATACCATACTTAATAGATAAAACTAGGTTTTTTGTCTCTGTCTACTCCCCAATTTAGTTGAGCGCGCACCCACGCTCCGGCGCGCCTTTTCGAGTAAACATTGAAATGGGTAAATAGAAAAGGGAGGGAGATATAATTAGAATAAATGCTGCATAGTTTCAGAACTCAGAACTGTAATGAACTTTCAAACCTTTAGCATCCTCTGCTTGGCAGCATTTTACCTTTAAAACTACTGTTATGATGACAAAGTGCGGAATAAGCATGCATAAAAAATCCAATTCATAATTAAAAATTATGAATTGGATTTTTTAATGTGAATTTAAGAATGTAATTTAAACTGCATTTGTTGAAGCCGTCATTCAAGTCAATGGGTCAATCTCAATGCTTAGTGCCTCTCACAAAAAAGTAGCCTCTGTTTTTACCGTGTCGGTCGTCGTGAATACTTCTGAACTATGTTTTGTGACGCATTAGGGCCATCGCGCAACGAACCGTGACTCGTCGGTATCGCTGATTCGCTGCCCTTGCCCTCCTCCCGCGCAGCCGACCTCGTGGTCACAGCGCGCAGCCGTTGACACCAACAGTTAACCATCTGGCATATACTAACACAGATCAACGGTTTACTCCGTTTATTAACAAAAATATTCATAATTTACCTCAAACATTAACAATTAATTGAATGATTAACCTTATTTACTTAACATGTTTGCGGAAAAGTAGGCCAAGGCATGATAAACTCGGTGATGTAAAATAATCGTTCGCAGAGTAGTCGCGTAAGGGCTAAATTATAAGGAGCCAGTGTACCTACCAATTGGGTCAACGACTCTTTTTGTTCTTGATGCTGATAACTTATCTGACACAATGACATAACCCGCTCCATATTAATTGTTCATACAAATATAGAGCGTGTAAAACACGGATTTGTATCAATATGAGAATATAATTATAACGTTCACGTGTCAGTATAAAATCATCCACTGATATTATTGTTCCTTGTTTGTTTATTACTAAATCAACCTCAACAACATTCTCTATGTAGGTCATTAACACTGAATTTCTGGGAAAATGGCGAGCGTGAACGAGGAAAATAAAGTGACGGAATCGCAATGTAGGTCGAGTAGAGCATCGAGGAATATCGAGGCTGAAATAACAAAATGTTTGTCCCAGTTAAGTAACCAATGGTAGTAGCACATTCACGTTTAAACGTTTATTTTGGGCAATGTTTTGGCCGCTAAAAATATAATAATGGCGGCGCTCGCAGTCACAGACAGCGACTATCGATAAGGCTCTTTCACACTGCAGTCAAGCTACGGAAATGGACACCATTTACTCACGAATTTGTATTTAGAGAGTGTCTTAATATTGGGTACTGTTGAGGTCACTGACCGGGTATCAGTGGAGATAAGCCAACACGCCGCGGCGCTTATCACCGACAAAAAACGTCTTTGTTTTCGTCGTATTTGACGCACTACAACCGCACTGATTAGATCAATCACGTTACATACCAATTCTCATTTCCAACCGCTTTTTATGTTCCTAAATGTCATTCATTAGTGGGCAAGTGCAAAAGCCAGGTTTTTTTTATCGTAATTGACACTAAAAAACCTGTCTTTTGGTGCAGTGCTAACAATATACAGTGAGTTTTGACCAGGTTCAAGGAAAGTAAAAGGAATTGTAACAAAATCGATTACTTTTCTAGATAAGATTACAGGTAGAGACAAATAAAATTATCGTTAAGGCTAGGTTGAACACGTGAGTGAATTGCTCATCGAATCCAGCACCTAAGTTCGAAAAACTGTACATGAACATGCATTTATAACAAATTTCACGCAAACGAAGTTCCGGGCTAGTTATAAAATACTAGCTTCTGCCCGCGACTTCGTCCGCGTGAAATTTCTTGTTACTCCGACCCACCCCGTCGCATCGCATCGCCTGCCCGCGCTATTACTTCGTTTTTGCTTGGCGTTCTTTCAGACTTTTTTTCTTTTTGCTCGGCTTTAAAGGTCATAGCGTGATGTTAAATAGCCTATAGCCTTCCTCAAGAATAGGGCTATCAAATGCAAAAAAAATTTTTCAAATCCGACTGGTAGTTCCAGAGATTAGCGCGTTCAACCAAACAAACTCTTCAGCTTTATAATATTAAAGTATACTATAAATGTTATATACTTATGATCACAACACCTCTAAATGTTAATGTAAGTCGATATAGTTTCAAAGTAATGTGGTCATACCAGGAGGGCCTCAACCGCGTGACCAGATCTCAGTAACGAGCAAAAACTGTGATACAACATCACTGAGGCAGTCGTGGAAAAAAACGTCTGGCAAAATACTGGAAGAGGCAACGAAACTGTATATTACATTAGTTATTTCAACTGTGAGCGTCATCATTTAGTACGCTAAATAGGTATGTATACTTATTAATTATCATGACAAAAAAAATCTGTTGAGTTACATTTAATACAAACTTTCAAGTCCTTGTTTTTCGAAATCGACTGAACCGATTTTTAATGAAACTTCATACGCATAAACAGGATACAAAGGTCTAAAAAGTCATTTCAGAACTTTTTCGAAAAATAGTGTTACAGCTAAATTAGCCTGATTTTAATTTTTCCATAGAATCAGAGATTTCCAGTAACCTTTTTTTTATATAAGACATTTTAAAAATGTTCTTAAATAACTTTGTAGACGTTTGTTTCATTAAAATCGGTTCATTCATTTCGAAAAAAGGGCTTGAAAGTTTGTATGAAATGCCGTACGGCGTAAACGCTCTCAGTACTTTGAAGTATGTACAGCTATCGTGGGATTGATAATACAACAGAAAGTGTCCTAAATATTACAGCAGATTTACACTGAACGTAAATGTTGGACAAAATTAGCAATTTTCGTAAATTAAGTCAGATGAAAGTGGTTCGCTACAATGTCGCCAGGTATTCGTACGTAAAAGTGATGAGACAGAAATAATTGTTTGTGGTGGCACATCTCGTCAACTGTGTCATGGGCTCGGCCCACGCTCGTCGGAAGGTCACCCGCCCTCCAAGACGGACTCATTACTCAATAGTCTGTCGTTTACGACCGAAAGTCGCCGCAGAAAATTCCATGACTCACCATCTCCACCGGACGTGAGCCATTTTTTATACTACACTTTTCCCCAGGCGCGACGTGACTCTTCCAGTAGAATTTATTTAATGAAAACTTCGTGGAAATTGTTCTACCAAAATCGTGTCGGACCGTCGTCGTCGTCGCGTCGCGTCGCGCCTGTCTGACGGAGCCTTATGTCGTTACGTGTGATTTTTTGCACAGTAACTACGTGAATAAAATTACACTATGCATCAAAGTAAATATGAAAATGAATTATGAGCTTCAACAAAACCCTTTTCTAAACCCCCATACGAATTTTTGTGAAAGGTACGCCGCAAGTACGCGTTGGTAGCGGAGTAATAATAATCGGTGCTGTCAGTATGATGGATGGAGCCGCGATGACGAGGCGTGGTGGATATCGAACCACCCCGACCCACCACCCTCGCCCTCTTCATCCATTCAGCGCCGTTACCGCTGACGGCAAGAACCTGGACGGAACTGCTAATCACCTCTCTTATAAGATTAATTTACAAAACTAAGCGTGCTTCCCTGTGAAGAGATTTCACGTTAACGGTACCTACCTCCCTTTGTTTTGGTTGAAAAATTAGTAATGTTCTAACAGTTTCCACACGTCCGAGCAGAGAGCGAGAAAACTATTTTGACTCAGAAAATAAGATTGTATGTAGGTAGACAAAATTGGATTTATTTGAGTTCTTGTTCAGCTCGTATGTACCTAATCTTATCATTACGTACTTCAACGACTTTTGTTTATCGGATCCGATTTGAAGAGCATTTCGAACGAAGGAGACATTTCCGATTAACAATAATAAAATCATTACAATTTTAACAACACGTTTTCCTGACCACACTAACGGAACCTCCCATCAACGCGCACCTACGCCTCTCAAACCATGTGTGAAACACGGAAATTATTTATCTAACGTCATACTCATAAACTATTATTATGTATCGTCTTATGAGCTCAGTGGAATTCATCATGTCGAACTAAAATAGTACTTGTCTAGGCGGCATTGTTAAAATTCGGCAAACAGCCAGGTAGGAAGGTCGACGACATTACAAACATCAAGTAATATTGCCAACCTATAAGTAGAGTGCCCACAAACTCTACTGAAGGCTAGCTCAAGTATTTATATTCCCTCGATGCACTTATACGAGTAATTGCTCTCGAACTACATTAATAATATCGTCAGATATCGTTTAGCACATGATTCTTTGACTGATAACATCCAAGTTGCGTCCAAGTGTTCCTTTAATGAATCGATAAAGAATTAATTACCATTTTTACAAGCACGTTCCCACGTGCAAACATCGTTCAAAAACATTTGGTTATTTATTAATCCTATTAGGGACACTACAATGCAACTGGCGAGGTAACGAGCACCAATTGGAATTCCATACGAGGAGAAGTTTTATTATAGCAGCTACTGAAACAAAATACATTGTTAGCGCATTTGCAATCGCTGTCGGGTAGTGATAGCCAGTGTAGTTAGCGAGAGCAAGAGCATTCCTGTGGGCCGGCCCGACCGGTTCCACTCTGCCTCTTTATGGTTGCACCAGATATAAATAGATGCGCCGCAAACCATCCATCTTAATGCTACCATTTTTAAATGTTTTACACGAATAATATTCTACTCTCCATAGCTCAGTTACAAGTTAGAATCTTTGGCTTCAACCTCTCCGATATAAACCCAAGCGACTCCACGAGGAATCAAGTACAAAACCTTGCTGATTTAAATTGGTCGATACTTTGAACACAGGATACCATAGATATAAGCAGGATACGTTCGTGATTTATCATTTGAACAGGTCTTGTTCTCTCTGACATATTGTGTTGTTAGAGCAATTTATTCGCCTATAGACAACTACATATTATAAAGACAATAGGCCTTGTTAAGAGTTGACACGTTGACAGAGCCATAAAACAATCTAATCAATGCAGCAAGTAGTCAGATATGGAGTGACGGATTGCCTCTGGCTGGACAAATGCAAGAAAGCCGCAGCGGTTAGTTACAGATCTGTATCTGCAGACATTATTACTGGCATGCGAGTAGTTCGTTGCCGACACAGCTTAGAAACATTGTCGATAAAATCTGCTAAGTAGTTAAACGGATGGGCAGTTGCTCTCACGAGCGTACTCGCGGTATTCACTTTCACTACGAATACCAATCTACCCTCTTCCACAAACGTTTCGCGAACGCGTTACATTCATTGCGCTGCAGGTGACCCAATAACAGGCTCATGAGCTTGTCGACTCTGAGAGGACACGACCGTTGCATAACGTACCACGTGGAGTGGGGAGCGTTGACCCCGGAAAACGTGGTTGATAGACAAGCACTATCATATCACACAGACCAACGCACCTGTAGTGTAATGGAGATAAGCGCGATATTTGGGCGCACTATAACATCGTTCGACAGCAAAGAATAAAGTCGACACTTGAGCAATCAACGACCAGAAGTCGAAAGACATCGTTCATTTAATAATTTTCAGGCCGTACATGCGAGATGGCCTTACTCAACCATCTCTACATTCCGTCCGCGCTACGCGCTGGAGTAACCCACTTTAAGGCTCCTACAAACAGGCGCGCGATATAATCACGCGCGACACAAAGGTACCACTCGTTGCGCGACATGCGGTGCCTTTGTGTCGCGTGTCGTGTCGCGCCTGTTTGAAGGAGCCTTTAGCCGTCGTTTGCCAATTCGTTGCATAAACGACCCACTAATGTCAAAGGAGGTCATTGCCGCATTACACGAACGTTCGCTCGCCTCGCAGGCGCAGGTTAAGCGCTAGTTGCAGGTTAGATAATTATATCGATTGAACTTCAGTCTCCTTCGGCGTGTCTGTGACCCCGATGTAAATAACTTGAGGCGGTTGTACTGTAAACAACTGGCGCAGCTTGCGTCAATCGCTTGCACGGTGTAGCAACGGCGACGCCCATCTCGGCTCTCATTCTCATTGATGTACGCGTTTGACTTAGTGCAGTACTATCACAGGTATTATTTAAAGCCACCAGAACAAAAACTATCTAGGGAATGGAAAACTTAGAAATACAAAATCTATGACCCCACGAATTATTTTCGGTAAATCCGAACCGTCATCTAGTCTTGTAAAATAAATGTACCTAATGTAATGAGCTATGAATGACGTTCTTCTACATTGACGTAGCAAGCTGTTATTTTCATTTTTTTAAAGCTTAATTCTGGCAAAGGCAAATATTCTAAAAAAAAAAGCCGCGATTTCTACAGATAAACTGCCATTCTACTTAGCGACTTTACTATACAAGAGTCTACTTTGATATTTATCTCGAACTTCCGTGTTTGAAAGACTGAAATTCTCTCTCATTTGTTTCCGATTCAAAGACACCAACCGGCCATGAAGAATATTTTATTGTAAAAACAGAGCAATTTTCTTGGTTATCTTCAACATTATGAAGTGACATCGCGGTCGTTATTGTTGAGTCGCGTTCAAGGTATAATTACTTACTCGTATTTGTTCTGCGACCGTGAGTATTTAACTCATGTACTATACCTACTCATTAGCTGCCTAGCCTTTTCTCAACTACGTTGGGGTCGGCTTCTAGTCTAACTGGATGCAGCTGAATACCAGTATTTTATATGGAGCGACTGCCTATCTAACCTCCACAACCCAGTTACTGGGAAATACGGTACCCCTTGGTAAGACTGGTTGTCAGACTTTCGGGCTTCTGACTACCCGTAACGACTGTCAAAGATCCACGAATGACAGCCGGGACCAACGGCTTAACGTGCTTTCCGAGGCACGGAGGGGTCTCGGTATGTATAGATGGTCACCCATCCACAGACCAACCGCGGCAAGCGTAGCTTAACCTGATTAATCGACCTGTGCAGCTGTTATTATTTAGCCACGAGCCCCTCGGCTCGGGTACTATACTTATTATACTATTAAATTGAATAAATATCACAAGCTGGAATCATATAGGCGATGTGCGACGAGGTCTATCAATTTTTCTTAATTTTAACCTTGAATACCGACTGAATATAAAAAAAAAATCGCTAAATTATATTCCACGATATATTTCCACTGGTGCAGCGCTTGCACACAGCTAGTGTAACGACTATCTACAAAGTAAGGTGACCTAAATGATAAGATTATTTCAATACTCGCTACATAGGCACACATGTGCGAAATGTGCGTGTGTTTGAATTTGCATCGGGTTCGCTCGTACAATGACATTGTCGACCTTGACTTCTGCCTCGTATATCACACGCACACAGACATAGCGGCGGTGCAAGGAATGAGTGCCTCACAAATAAATGTTATTAGTCTGAATAAAACATAAGAGCGTTTACACACGGCTGAAAACAGAGCTGCAGAAAACGAGTGATGTTCAGACAAATCTAGGTCTTATGAACTTGGTAAGATAGATTGTTGGTGGGTGGGTCATTTATTTAGCACCGAGCACCCTTACCTCGTCACAAATTTATATAATCCTTCAGATTAAAGGACGTGATAAAAGAGCTTTTAAGATGCATTTGGTGTAATGTTTAAAAACAAATTGGGCGTACATAGGTCCACGTCTGGTCGAATAGATACAGAACAGTTCAACACACGATAAGGCCGCTCAGCGACCAAGGCCAGACGAGCTGAATTATCACAAGTGCGTTATAAACGAATACTTATAAATACATGTAAAATCATAATAAATACTTGCCCATACAATTTCATACTTCCTTTTGTTATAGGTGTATTATGCACCATTGATTGGCTTTTGATTCATGAAAAATCTGTCGTCATCGAACATGCTGAATAAAAATAACGCAGCGGTAACCGCGAAATTCAAATATTCTTACGTTTTTTGCAACTGTGTAGTGCAGGTCAGTGTCAGGTTGTATCTTGATCAAAATATGATTCGCGACTATTATTATAGATATGTATGTTTTACAGAATTATAGTCATTAAAATCATAAAAATATCTTTTAGTTAGATTTGTACCATAAGCACTTTTCCATGAGATTTTTCTTATGGTACAAATCTAACTTAGTAACTAATGATTATAATTCTGTAAATACGTACCTATAGTCGCGAATCGTATTTTGATCAAGATACAACCTGACAATGACCTGAAAATTGCAAAAATTGTAAGAAAAATTGAAATTCGCGGCCTACAACTGCGCATTCACCTTAATTTAAATGCTCTAGTGATGCACTACGTTACCTGTACATATCGATATTTATAAGACTAGTTTTCTTTAATACGAAATGAATAAATACTATTTTTAGAAAAAATCAAAATGTAAGTAAATAATAATAAACAAATACATTTCTTGTTAACTTATTGTGTTGTTTCGCGCTGGATATACGAGGATAATTACTTAAAGCTATGCGATATAATTAAAAAAAAGATATTTACATTATTAACGACAACGGCGACGCTTCGTTTGGAATATAATTAGCAAAGTTGTTATCCTTGTCTATTAGTAAGATGTATTATTATTGGTAGTAACAAAATTAAATCGATTTTTAAATATAATTTGATTTAGTTTGTGTTGACAAAAACAAAAAGGTCAAGAAAACATTATAAATCACAAACAATATAACATTAAAATACTCGGTTCAGGCATCACACCTGACATAATATGTCACTTTATTATGGTATTTAGACGTGATCAAATTACTACATCACATTTCAACGTCAAAAAATATTTTGCGTAATTCCGTTTATTTCCGTATTGTTATAACAAACAACTCATATGTCAACGTACTGGTCATAATCCGGTTTTGACTTTTAATAGACATTAGCTACGTGTTTGAAACAATTACCCAAGTTTTACTGTGAGAACAAAGTTCGTTCGTCATCATAACAGGCCATCGCCCTCCACATAACGTAACATTTTTTTGAGTATACGTAAAAAAGAAAATTAAATAATAAAATGTGTTTCTAGATAAAACTGATAAAAATTCTGCATAGATGTATCATGTGAGATTTGGGTATCACCTCACTAGATATAGATACGTCATTTGTCTTTCTGTCACTACGCGATTGTCAATTTATTCATTTAAGGGGCTTAAATGACCTAAAGCGCGGTCACTGTCGGACGGCATAGAAAAGAAAGAGAAGGGCGATGACACAACGCTCGTAATTTATTGCAAAATATGAAGCAATTATTTAATTACAAAAAATCTATTGTTTGGACGAAAAAATTAAAACACTAGTATTTTAGTATGTTGCTTGTAGAATATACTGACAAACATCAAAATGATTAATGTATGTATTATTAGTATGGTTTTTATTGTAAAAAGAAAGTTTTTGGAGTTATCTTCATGATTTTTTTCTATCGAATCAAATAAGTTGTATGTATTATGTTTTCAACACACTATCTACGTAGCATTTATCTTGAAGAATATCATATATTTTTCTGATTTTGTTTACTGTAGTCGATCATATACTTTTATTGTTTCTAAAACTTGCGTTTTTTGTTTTTAGGTCCTGTAAGCCCCTTAACTTTGGAATTTGAAATCGTACGCATCGCAAACATAGCACTAAGCTGTTACTGCGGTGCTATTCTGTAAAAATCTCACCATGAAAACTTAGGTGAAGTGAGCGTGGAGTGAGCTGTCAATAGTGTCAACTCCTAGCAACAAACTCACTTCACCTACGTTTTCACGGTGAGATTTTTACAGAATCGACCGGCCTTACCTATTCGCATGATGTAAAGGGTCCTTTACTCACCTCCTATATTTGAATTTGCGTGTGGTTAATCTAAAATTACTTATTAAAGTGTAAAGCGTTGGCCTTTGCCGTGAATGTCGTCCACGAGTCCTGAGATTCAACCTCTACGAAACAACACATCTAGTGTCACGTAATAACACCTTATTTGAAGCTTCGTGTGTACTGAAGCCACGTCAGCACCCTAAATTGCGGAACACACACTATCAATCTCAATTTGAATAATTTTGAAGGATATTGCTAATCCATTGCTTTATACGTTCGAGAAAATTGTCTGCTCAACAACGTAAATAACCCAATGAATGTTGTTGAACTGTCAAATTTATTGCAAGACATTACTACATTTACTACTGATGGTGTGTTACGCGATTACCCTCCTGGTGTGAACGGGCAAGTACGCTCATATCATGAATAAAGAAAGAATGAAGTGTGCAGACTTCTGAAATTTAAAAACATAACAAATTAGATAACTAGATAACAGTTTTAGTTCTTTTACCCTTTTTGCTATCGAGAATAGATTATTTTAATGATAGGTTATAATGATAACAGATAAACTATATTATTAAAACTTAATTTTACCGTATGTTAAGGTAGGTATATAATATAACAGTGATGCTGATGGTGCGAACATTAATGCACTCGTGTTAATTTAGTGCCCTCGCTTGCGCTCGGGCACCAACATAACTCACGTGCATTAATAACTCACTTTGCGCTCGATGCAACAATCTACTAAAGTTGCACTTTCTGTCAAATCGAAGTCTCATTAATTCTTAGGTTGGACCCTAAATTAATCTTATTTCTGTAGGTGATACCATGTATTAATCATCCGTAAGTTAGCCCGAAACTACGGATTTCGTGCTTATTGAATAGACTTCCTGAAGCGTCACGTTCGGATCTGTGACGCTGAATCGGGTATACTCGGCTCTTGTCGGTCGGTGACGCTGAATTCCCTATACTCGGCGCTAAATCGCGTCGTAGACTGCTCCATTCGTAAGTATTCACTTAAGTCTTTCGTGTGGTCATAAGCACACCATCTTTTTAAATTAATTTTCTTTTATTAACCCCAATAATAAATAGTACAAGTACATTATGGTCCTGTTTTACTTGGTGGGCGAGGATGACTGCGTAAACTTCAAACAGGCGCGTCACGCGATCAAATCGCGCGCGACACAGAGGCACTGCAAGTCGCGCAACGAGCGGTGCCTTTGTGTCGCGCGCGATTATATCACGTGTCGCGCCTGTTCGTAGGAGCCTTTATTCGACAGCTTTTTATAGGTCGCTATAACAAGACCAAGACCGAAACATTCCGTTATCAACGCTAGAAATCACTGTGGTATAAAATTAGTAAGGTATCATAAATCCGGTTAAATTCAGTAAGGTAAATTGCATGGTTGGTATGTGCTAATAAATTCAAAAAAACAGGTTTAACTTGTATGGAGCTGCAACAATACAAAGATCATCGCCCTGCGTGCGTCTTTGATTGACAATGCTTAAAGATACGCATTTTAACTACACAATGATAAAGCTATACTGCTTGGCCTGCTTGCTATACATTGTGTACACAATGACATGCAGAGATTTAGCGTGACCGTTATGATCACTCGATTTATATCGATATTCGTGAGATCCGGGATGTGTTCACAGTTAAACAGTCACATCACTATAACAATGCCAACTTTGTTAGAGTAATACCAATGGATATAACAGATGGTATCGATTAAAGACATTTTAAATTGATTACTTTGGAATGCTCATCTTTCTATTCGATTTCGTGCAATGATCTATCGATCTTCGATTTATAACGCAATGAAATAAAATTAATAATGGAAAACTTGTCCTATTTGGATCATGGCTATTCCGGGAGATATTGCCTGGAACTAAAAAGTAGTTCTATAGGTAATTTTTAATCGACAGAAGTATTGTAAAATAGAATAAGAAAATAAATATATTATATTAAGTAAACGTTTGGATAAACCGTCAGATTTTGTACCCGTTCATAACGATGACATTAAAGAATGGTACGAACTCAACCATCCACAACTAATCTATGGTCATAAAAGTTCAACATAAAACACGAACTGAAACACAAGTCACTATCTTTTGAATCGCTGCCTTAAACATATCAGAATATAAGAGTATTACTATAATAAAACGTTGGTTTACCAAGAAATTCAAACTCCAGTGATTTGTCTCAAGATACTTGATCTCAAAGATGATTACAGCGGCCGCTTCGAGTTGAGATAATAGAAGTAACAAGCGACGCGATGGCAGCGCTTGCGCAGCCGAGCGAGACGCGCGCTCGACCGCATATCCGCCGCTATGCCTCTTCCTAGATTCACTTCATCGTCATTAAAAAAAAGCCTCTTTCTCTGTCTTTGTAATTCGCTTTTCAACAGAGATAAATAGTCCCTTGGAAACATAATTAGCTTCGTTAAATGTCAGTTCAAATTCAACCAACAAGAACGTATCTATTCTTAATTTATTAAAGCTGACGAGTTTGTTTGTTTGAACGCGCTAATCTCTGGAACTACTAGTCAGATTTGAAAAATTCTAAGAAGGTGTTACTTATAGAGGCTATATAACATCATGCTATGAGTAGAACCCTTAGGAGCCGAGCGAGGTGGGTGAAACCGCGGGGCACAGCTACGCATAAAACTTTTATTTATTAATGAAAATCACAGCCACATCACATACACTAAACTTATGGTAGAAATAATCTTAATAACTAAAGGACTTATGCACATCATGACAATTATATAAATACATGATAGCATTGATTACAATAATTATCTTGCTGCCTTGTTTAATATATTAAACTAAATTAATCGACTTTCGATAAATCAGATTATTAATAGGGCCTGTCTATTGTCTAACCAAAGTAACATCGTTCGTCGCTAATAGGAAATACGTCCTTAGAGGAGCTTGAACACTAAATTACGTGCTTGAGTTGAGGAAACGACTATCAGAAAGTTCATTAGTACTCTTTTTAGTATTTACGTAATTACGGAGCACTTATCAACTCACACCTGAATGTTGAATAATCGTGATAGTAAAACCTTAAATTCAACATCTAAGGGCTGATTTTATCTGAAGAATAAATTTGATATAATTATTTTCTATACAAAAGCTGTTAAACCGCAATATTTTATTCCTTAGATAGAAGTTATCTCGCTATTGAAAAATCAGCCCTAAATAAACTATTAAGTAACCATACATTATTATTTATACATGGATCACGAACTCCTTGGCATTATACTATCAAATTGAGAAAACTCATGTGACTTGATGTGACGCGGTCGGTTTTTTATATTAACTGGGTGTCAATGAACTTCAAACAGATTCAACACCTAACTAGGTATTTAAAACTGACAAAAAAAAAAAGAAAACATTTTTATTATTAATTCTCGTAATTTTAAGAACGCACGTTCACAGATCGATCTCATTCTCAATCTGTCAAAAATAACTAATTTCCCTACATTTTAGACTAGTTTGTGACATTTGTTTGTCAACGAGATGAGACTGCAATTATAGATTTTCAACGTTTTAAATTACGAGAATTTTCCTTCAGTTCTCAGAGTTTCAGCTATCGATGAAAAACTACATTTAGGGCGGATTTTTCCATAGTCAGAAAACTTTTCTCTGAGGAATAAATATTGCGGTTTGACAGCTTTTGTATGGAAAATATGTCAAACTGTCATATTTATTCTTCAGATAAGTCACCTGACTATTGAAAAATCAGCCCTGAGTCACATAATTACATTTAACCCACTCCTAATTCGAGGGGTCCCTAACAATAAAATAGTCACGACGCTTTTAAAAGCCCGCGTGCTTAGAAAATGGGGGGTCAGAGAGACCATTAGATTATACAGTCAAAGGGTTGCCAAAAACGTTTTATTATTGAAAAATATATGACCCTCGCTAATGTTGGAAGCAGCTGCCAAGTTTCACTAAGATTAATATTATTCTAACACTAAGCCCAGCTTAGTAGTTAAAAGCAACCGAGTTGATCAGATTTGTATATGCTAATTCAAAGACCAATTATAAATGGACGGAAACCTACATTACGGTATACATAAAATATAAGCGTATATTGAAGAATAACATCTTGTTACGTGACTGCTAATCGTTACATAACACGACTTATTTAAATCAAATGAAGTCATGAGCTATCGCTGTGCTTCTCCAGCGGGTCGTTGACCCGCTTGATTAAGGAATCATCAATCATGCATAGCTCTACGAGAGGGTATCGCATTTCACACATTGAAAACGTTTGCTCGCATATAAGTAATCGTTATAAATGGGATTTCGGTGTCATGTTCTGCAATAGCTACAATAGTTTTCTAGTGGTCTTATTGAAACCATTACACGTCATACAATGAAGTGCCTACAAGTATCTGCTCTACCATCTAATACAGGTACTTGACTGAATAATAATGTCATGTAAAACAAAAAGTATTAATCACATACCACTTCATACCAGCCAACAAAGGCTGTACAAAATTAATCAGCTAAAGATCTGTCGCGGGTTCTTAAAAAAAAAATTTTTTTTTTTACTCCAGCTGTCAAATCGGCAAGGTCCCGCCGAGGTTGGTAACCCTTTAGTTGCGATAAAACAAACGATTATTCAAATTCAAATTGAGAAACAAATGATTTCCGGCTAAGTGAACTGGGTATATTTACTGGCATGAAATAATTAGTGCCGTGTACACTACATTGGCTGACTTCTCGACTATTTATATGCGACGTGTCAAAAAACGGCTGTGACCTTGGCGCCCCCACGCGGACGCCGCGATACATTCACCTCAGGTGAGGCCCGTGGGGTTCCACTGTACCTACGTTTATTTTGCAATATGTTTCGTAACTATAGATCATATAAATCATTCATCAACTGGCAATCTGGACATTTCCCTACCACATCCATTCAACGATTCCATACAAAAGTTTTCACACAATTCTGCCATGTTTAATCATAACACCGGCACCGGTGTGATTCCAGTTTGTAGTGTGACAGATAAACTATAAAATATTCCTCGCCTACCAAGGTGATCTGACTGGGATTCGTTTGGCCTTTCAAAATAGACAACACACCAAATGATTCGGATCGCTTACTATAGAATAATTATTACAAGAACGTTGATTGACCCAGTTCATTTCTTACAGATGAATAGGCATCAAGGTGTTAATGGAACCTTTTAGGCCAT
Organism: Luperina testacea; assembly: GCA_927399505.1. Lineage (NCBI taxonomy): Eukaryota > Metazoa > Arthropoda > Insecta > Lepidoptera > Noctuidae > Luperina > Luperina testacea. The sequence goes on from OV656758.1 coordinate 14,781,470, forward strand.
CTTGTTTTTCGACCATTTAACTTTATAGCGGAAAGAATTCATCATAAAATCTCCTTTGAAGTCAAATCTTTGCAAATAATCCAACAAAAGAATTCTTCAATAAGTGAGCGAAGATTGTGAATGTAAACAATAAATTATTATTAAGTATTACTAACTGAAATAAAAATGGTTGTATTGTTACTTAATGGATTTATTACAGTATACAAAAAGCTATTTGTAACCGACTTTGAAAAAGGAGGAAGTTCTCAATTTGGATGTTTATATATTTTTTTTTCTCTCTTTTTAGTTGTAACTACCCCACACAAATTCATTTAACTCTACTTGCGATGTAAAAATCCGTGACACGAAGTTATTAAAACATCATCAATATAAACTAAGTGGAAAAAAGAGTATTATTGAAGCTAATTCAATTTAAGCTACCCAAGCAAAGTTAATCAAAATATTGGACCACCCCTGAGGCATTACCTTATCCATTAAAAAGAATTTTGCAAATCCGTCTTTACGTTATGGAGTAATGCCTGGAGTAATACATTTAAAAAAATATATATAATGTATTTATATTTATACTTCCGAATTGAGAACAGGAGGTTCTCAATTCGGATGTTTATATTTTTTTTTTGTAGCCGGTTACTTAAATTAATCATGATGTCTTTTCAAAGGATTCAACCAATTTCGACGGGATCTTTTCAATTGAAGTCGGAATTTCACAGAAGAATAGAGCTGGTATTACGCCTAACGTTCAGTTTTGAAATTAGAAATTAAGTCGATAATATTTTTCGTATTTAATTAGTAATTTTGAAACATAACATAAACAAATCATTACTGAGCTACAACGAATTTTACGTTGACCTGATATTAGATTATTCTAAAAGAAAATCGAGGTAGTTAGTTATTCTTGGTTTATAACCAACCCTATTTTTTCTGAGCATGTAAAACTTGATGGATTGGCCGGCTAAGGCTATAATGACGAAGTACCTATAACGTTATTATTCACCGAAATATAATTCAGTAACAACTGAATTATGAGCGTAAGGAATAAATCTTTTCTCATGAAAAATATTACACAGCCAATTCGAACGTTTGTAAGTAATATTTTTCAAGTAGGGTTTGACTAAGTGAGATCAAAATAAGTACGAAATGGAGTTAATAGAACGAGGAAAGATGTAAAAACAATCATCCCCAATAAAATGGCCCGCATACACGTCATTTGAAGTAAATGCGTCAATAAAATTGACTTTGAAGCCTCGGCTAATAGTAACATCACAGATAACTGTAGTATGCGGGCTGTTACCATATAAAATATCTCAGCACGGTGTAATAAGGGAAATATATTTGGGACTGTCGAAGCAGACCGCAATATTCCTTAAATAATTGTTTAACTTTAATTAAAAGGGTATGGATTCCCGACACACGAGGGTGACCATCTGGCTACAGACGACAGCACTGTTACACGTCTCGAAGTTTCAACATAGACAATACAGACCGTCATAATTATGATGATATCTATACAACAACGAACAATTTTCAAAAAATTACCTAATCTTTGAAAATGCACGATGACATCAATGTATACCAATTAACACGGACATGTACAAATAAGCAATGTTTTCGAGGAAGGACTTTGCCAAACTCGGAAGACCCTGGCGAGCTCGAAATAGCAAAGCACATATTCTAATCTAACCACAAGTACATTACAATACCTCGTGAGTAATGTGCCACAAACATTATTCAGGTTTCTATCTACAATCTCAAAGAAATATTTTCTCAAACAATTTTTTTTTGTTGAAATCCAGGACCTATGAAAGTGCGCACACCGGGTCAAAAAAAAAACAGTTTTGTCTATACATAGATACATGTTTGTCTTTGACTATGAAACTGTTTTGTCGCGAGTGTGTACGCCATCATTGTTTTCATAGAGCGATAGTCTGGCTAATGGTCGGTTCCTATAAACAAAAACGAATCGTTTCGCATTTTTATTGCCAAACTGGGTATATAAATAGATGTGTACGCTAATTTTACCGGTGATAGCTACTTCCATATGGGAGGGTCTACTATGCAAAGCTGTGAGTAAGGTCTTTGCTTCATTATTGATAAAGATTAAGAGTCATAACTCTAACCAATAACGGCCCGTAAATTATAGGAATTGGCCATAAAGCATGGAATTAGTATTTACTATGTATGTCTAAAGAGTCTGTCTCAAGACTGCGCACAGCCTACAATTACCTCAAAATTATTGTCACTTCTATAAATACATTACTTAATTTTCTAGAGAGCTGATTCTGAATAGTTAATTATGAAACATTAGCAATTATCGAGATATGTACCACGTACGTGAAACTTGAATTTATCGCATGGCCGCGCATTGATGAAAGTGGAAATCTGCAAGGGGTGACGATTTTACACTATCGCTAGTGTTTCACCGGGTAAATCTGAGTAATAGTTACTTTATCAGTGAAGATTAAATTAATTTTAATTTCTACAGAGAATAATGACATTATGAGAATCAGAAATGATAGATTTCCTTTTAACATCGAAAAGAAATTCGGGTTGTTGATCAGATAACAGGGTGGGAAAGACATCGACGCGAAAGCTACAACCATGAACTCTAGAGGTTACAGTTTTCGCGTCGATGTCTGTAATTAAGGATCCCTGTATGGAATAAAGGATCTCTCAATATGATGGTGGTTTATGATTTGGATTCTACTAGACATCCATTTGAAAAGTCTTTTCAAATGATCCAAACAAGCTTCATGAAGTCGTTTACAGCGTATAAATGCGACTGCGAAGTGCAATCGATTGACTTCACATTCAGAGATCACAATTTGGATTTCCTTACCTTTTTTTGTAACATCTTCACATATAAGTAGTTAGTTAAAGTATATCATGTGCATACGTGCCTTGTCAGGCGATGCGATTTACCATCAGAAGTAGTCTTGAAACCGGTTGGACCGGCGCGACCGTGGTCGCTTCGTCGAACCTCCACTGCAACCAGCTCTCTTAAATTGTTTAATACAGTATTTCTTAGCAAATTGAAATAATTTCAACACTCACTAAGCTGAGGTTCGAGGTTCGCTCTTTTATTAAGATATTTTCCGTGTAACCTGGCGCAAAGATTAACAAACCAAGTTGCTCTACGATCGCAAGATTTCAAAGTATTTTTGTAACTAATATTAGAAGTAGGTATCTCAAGGTTTTTTTTTTGGAATATAAACTTTGCCGATATATACGGACATCCAAACTTGTGTTTTCAATGGTTGCCAATCGCAGAATATTAGGTACTTAGGTGTTTGTTTATTTAGTAAATTCTTATAAGAATGTGGACTTAGTTTTGATTTGGAACATTCTTTTGTGTTGCTATTTTTGTAAATAGCTTCGTTACAAGAATAGATTATTTTACTTGTTGGTTGAGAGGGTGCGGCCCTCTTTTCGTCCGCCCTCCCATTTGCCTCCCTCTACGATTGATGATAGATTAAGCATACTTATACAGTTCTAGGAATATTTTCTCTATGTTCGTGAATCCTTGGAGAAGATTTAGTGTTTTGTAAAGTCATACTTCATACAATTGTCACTTTATTAGTCATCACTGGATGCATCTGAGCTCTATGACGCAAGATCTGTACAATGTTATGTTTTTGAAACACGTGACTAATACAATTTGAGTTACGAGGTCAATTTTTGTAAATTATAGTCATCAAATATTCAAATCAGAGCAACGCGAAATCAGAACAGATTGTGAATCATACTTAATTTTGTGGGAAACTTCTACTAATATTGCAATCCGTAGTGTAAATAAAGGATGCAATTGAAAACCTACCTAATTTAATGAGTATTGAATTTTTATGTGTCAAACATTACAGAGATGCAACGCTTTATGAAACTCAGTATTTTAAGTATTTAATTCAGGTAATAATAATAACATGTAACAAGTGCATCTAATTTTGTGGCGTACCTTATCTAATATTACGTTTAAACGCCAATCAATTGAATTCTATTAGGAATATCGCAAAAAATCCAATTTCACATGCGACATAGTAAATTTTCCATCGCAACCTTGAATTTTTACCTAGTTGATAAGAACTACTCATACTAATGCTGATCCTCCCACATTATCCGTAGACGCTAATCAAATGGCAAGACGTAAACTGTTGTTTACAAGAAACTATACTAATTAACGCATATTAGAAACCATGTGGGAAACCACAGACAAGTTTTATAAGTTTTTATAACTCTTTAAAGTCGTATTTTGGTATCACTAGGTAATAATTACTTCCTCATAAAATTAGCACATAATGCAGTGTACATGAATGTCACTGTTGCTAATTCGACACCTACGAATACGTATTAGGTACTGGCTGGTAAATACTTGAGTATCTGTTTATATAGATACTCAAGTATTTTTAGCCGCGCGCCCACTGTCCATCATTCCTAGATTAGTCAGACGAACACTCGCACATTCAAATGTATTGTTATGGTGGTGTAATAAAATGCAATCAACAGCGGTTACGTACCTATTTACTAGATTATTCATTGAAATACCTACTTCTTTAATACACACCATCGCGTATTTTATAAAGCGCGTCTAATTTGTTTCTTTACAAAGCACTTCGATTCGATAAAACGTATAAAATGCACAGACGAGTAATGTAAATGCTATTTCAATACTATCTACAAAAACATGATAACCCTTCCACTCGTCGAACTGAATGTAGGTAAACAAAACGATTGTGATTGTTGTAAGGGCAAGGAGACATCGGCTCGCAGCGGCCGGTCAAGGTATCCGGGCCAAAGGTCGATGACAGTCGCAGCTCGCTCGCGGCCGGCCGAGCGCTACGCTTGCCGCCAAAAAATACGCAAACTTTTTTGCATGTTACATTACAATATTCACAACAAAAATAACCTAGGTAATCCCTTATTTTTAACTTTCTTTTTTCAAACTAACCTGATGACATCGACTCATTTTCTGATTTTGGTGTTGTCGGGGGCATTGGTAAGGGCATCGACGGTAGGGGTTGTGTTTGCTGTGGCTGTTGCTGCTGTGGGGGCTGCTGCTGCTGCTCCATGGTGCAGGTGCCCAGCGACTGCGCCATGCTGTACGTGATGCCATCGTCGTAACCCCACAGCTCCAAGCCGCCGTACTCGGGCGACGCGAGCGACTCCGGAGACATAACCATAGCCGGCGGCAGGCCTAGCGCTGAAGACGACGTCACCTCAGACGAGCTCTCCTCGAGCATTCGCAGCGTCTGGAATCCTCCGTTGTTATACCAGCGGCGTCTCATGTCGGCGAGCGTGTCACACGCTCCGGTATCCACGAGCGCCGAGGGACATCCTCCGACGAAGGCTTTCACTTCACTTTTTCCTCGCACTAAACTATCTAAACGCGACTCTATGGACATGCACCACTCGTCTACGCAACGTTCAAACCGAAACGAATCGCTATTCACTGTCTCGACTTTCGTGCAATCCAATAGGACTCTGGAAGTCTCGTTCGAGCGGCGACAACTTTTTCTAGTCACAACACAATCCGAGCAACAGGTGAGAAGAGCACGCGAGTCCCACGAGTTCGTGCGGTGATGTGGAGACGGGGTTCACGCGTTGTTCGAGCAATAAAAACGAGTACGTTGCGCGCGCGCGACCGTCGTCAGCGGAGTACGTAGAGCGAGCGAACGAGCGACGCGGCCGCTCTCACTACTCACTGCCACGGTCGGCGTGACGTCACGTCCCCCGCGCCCCGCGCCGCACGCCGCCGGCCCCCGCGCGCAACCGTGGCACAGAAAGTCAAGCCAGCGGCGACAGAATGTAGCGCGCCGATAAAACACCCTCAATTTATGAAGACTCGTTCTATCAAAACAACTTCGCTGTTTGTTACGCAACTTTTGAACTTGAGAAAGTTATTTGCGAAATTATCTAATGGTAAACATTCCTGATTTCCTGTTTATCCGTTAGAGTCGCTGGGAGGTTTGTTAATTTGGTCATACAGTAGGTAGTTACCGACTTTACCTGCTATGTTGCGGCTATTACCCTGCATTTATAATGAGTTCTACTGCACGGTATATTATATGCGGCATAGTTATTTAAAACATAAATACTGAAGTAGGTAATTAAAGCGGATCTTAAACAATATTATAATGTCATGCTAAAATAAAAATAATGCTCTAAGTCACTAGAGCATTATTTTTAAATGCTAGCACGTAAGTAGATGCTTCGTTCATTATCCATAAAGGTAGTTGTGTGATTAAGATTATGATTACACTGTAACCACGGTTAGGTAGGTAGGTATTATACAGTATGTTAACTAACAGAGGGCGTTCCCGTTAACCCGCAATAGTATAGCATCCATACATGCTAAAAAAAATATGTATTACCATTCGAAAATAAAATGTTTTTATTTTTTTTTTATATTAAAATATTCACTAAAAATCGTAAATTAATACGTTAAAGAAACACTCTGTACACGCGTACTTGAAGGACAGCAATGTCGGAATTTATTTAATTAAATAAATTAGAATTAATTAAATAAATCGAGTATCAATTTACGATTTTTAGTGAATATTTTAATATAAAAAAATATAAAAACATTTTATTTTCGAATGGTAATATTTTTTTTAGCATGTATGGATGCTATACTATTGCGGGTTAACGGGAACGCCCTCTGTTAGTTAACATACTGTATAGGTACTGTTACATTCAGACAGCCGGCAGGTAGGTATGGTTTTAATCATACTTATAGACCTAGACCCATTTTAGCAGACGCCCCTAATAGAGAGATAAACAGTGCAGTACCTACACCGTTTGTTTTGCTAGAGGTAAGTGACACATTGACACGAATCACTCTGATGTCCTCCACCGAAAAATGGAACGACGACCTAAATTGCAGCATTCAGGTTATCAGACTCTTGGCCCGGCGAAGGTGTGGCGACCATTTTTATCTGCATAAGCGCGGCGATAGCATTGGTTTGTTTAGATTACATTTCGTTGCGTGCTCCGCGTGAACTGTGGCGCGTTTTCGTGCGAGCAACGATGTATAACGATTTGTTTGGGTATCGTCACCGGCTAGATTAGATTAGAAGTAAGAATGACGAGTGAGCCATGATTGTAGCGAACGCTGTTTAGCGTCACAGCATCACGTGGCGCGGAGCGTTGACCCGTCATGTTTTGGAAATACACCGCCATTGCCGTGCCCAAAATGTATCCGTCATGCAATCAAAAAAACTATTTATCTGCATAAGCTATGTTGAAATGATTAATTTATTATTTTTGTTTAGCACCCATTTTGTGCGCGGATACGTAGGTGTGAGACGATTTGTCTATTTCCCTCGGTTATTTATTTTTAAAAAGATAGTCGACTAAGTCTGAAATATCTGAAATAGCTATCGCATTTTTGCTATGATTCAACAATCTGGTTCATAATGGACGATGAAAAGATTATTCTACCATTCTCCCTGATTGAGGCGCTTCCACCAAATGCATGTATTAAAACGAGGCAGTTTCTAAAAGACATTTTTAGATATTATTTAAGGTTCGTACACACAGGCGCGACGCGACACGCGACACAAAGGCACCGCAAGTCGCGCGACTTGCGGTGCCTTTGTGTCGCGTGTCGCGTCGCGCCTGTGTGTAAGAGCCTTTATACGTTGTATCACGTCCAAGAGTGATCTATCTATGTTGTAGGTAACTCCTATTCACGTCATTTTATTGCTTACATTTTACTTCCTCTCCCTAATAAATTATCTAAACTTATATTAAAGATCATCTTCTATTATACAACAAGTAACAACAATGATTCCCATATACAATTTTATCTTTTTGTATCCGATTACTAAGCGACTAGTACTGTAGATTGCGAAATTACAAGCGATTTTGTTTGTAGCTATCCGATTTGAAACATTTCGTCATGATTTTGTACAACTGGGTACAGCGATATAAATGAAAACGAATATATATGTCTAAAGAAGTTCTTTCATTTCTATTTAGCAATAAATCTGCTATGTATGTACCTACCAGTTTACTGGCTATACCTCATAGCTATACAAGGTGGTAAAGATAAGAATTTAATCAAGATTGTATAAATGTGTATTTTGTATTGACCCGGCGGCGCACAATATTATCAGTATCATAAAAGATATAGCGAACGAAAAAAAGCCACATCGGAAACCTGCGTTTCATCTTGGAGGTATCGCTTTACCAAAACGAAAAACGAACGCACTCACTTACTTCGAGGTAGCCGGCAGCTTCATTTGGAAAACAAACAAAAATCACGAACGGCCGAACTCTTTTTTCCTCGTCTGTACCGTGCAAAGTGTTTGTACAGTGGAGTCGAGTCGTGAGCTCCAATCGTGCGTGCAGTAAAATGCTCGATTGGTTCCTGTGCCCCCCTCCCCCCACCAGATCGTCCTCTTTGCCGAATTGTAGCAACCTTGCCAACCAATTGTTACAGAACATCGGCCTATTTAAAAATAATTTAGATAGCACTGCTCTACGTGTAGAAAACGCGTTTTAGCACCAAAGAGAAAAAGAAAAAAGATTCGAAGTTAATGAAACAGAACAGCTCGCTCCGATAGAGCTGTCGAACAAACTTCAACTTAGTAGACACAGAGAAGTAAACACAGAATTAATACTTGGTACTTAGTCGGTAGGGAAACTGTGAAACTGCCTCAACAATCTGCATACATTGTAAAACTTTGTAAACTTTTAAGCCGCAACATGTACGCCAAACGTTTTCCAAGCAGTGCTTTGGCACTGATTATGGCATTCCTTGTCTAGCAGGGACTACTAGCCTCATTCCTTCATAATCAGCCTAAAACGTTCCAAGTTCCAACTGCTGGGACTCCTCTCGTGAGCGGGAATAGGCCGTAATATAATTGGTAGATGTCACATGTGTCTTCGAATTTTTGGTTCTAGGACATGCCGGTTTTCTCACGATGTTTACCTTCACCGTTTTTGAGAGCAGTGGTGATGAAATTAATTGCAAAGTTGTAGGTTCCTAGGAAATCAGGATGAACTGGTGATCACAGAATTGGTAGTATTGGTCTACCAATACTCTTATTCAATTGACTTGCTAGGTGCTTGTCCTGTTGTCGTGATAATATCTATTATGTATAAAATTCAAAGTCCTGACTGACTGATATCAACGCACATCTATGACGCGCAACCTAAACCGCTGGTCCTAGATACATGAAATTTGAAGGGTATGTTCTTTGTGAAGAGTATCTACTAAGAAAGGGTTTTTCGAAATTCCACCCCAAAGAGGGTCAATGGTGGGAGGGTGAAATTTCACACGGACGAAGTCGCGGGCGGAAGCTAGTTCGCAATAAGTTCGGTAATAACTCTCAGATAATTTTTATCTGACTTGAAAACTACTGCGGGAGGGAGGGACATGGAGAAGAAAAACTCACGATCGTGAGCTATGGAAAAGCCTGGAAGAGGCCGACGCTAAAGGACAAAGCAATCTAGAGATTTCAGATAGGCACCAGAAAACTTTAAATTTAAATAAATTGTTGAACTAGTTTTTAAGATTGCCAATAAAGGCTATTTGAAATTGAAATATTTCTGGATGTTTCTCATTATTCATCGTGTTCCATTGTTTTAAGTCCAAGTCTGAAAGCTTGTTATTACCACTTCAATACCAATCGAGATTTAAGATAAAATATTCAATTTTATACTTTGCTAATTACATACTGGTAAAGGCAACTACATATATTTTTTTTATAATTTTCTCATCAATAGCGTCGATTGTCTAGAATTGCAAAACCAAATAGGTATAGATTACGATACCTCTTTAGTTTCATCGACAGAAAAACTTGTATGATCTGAAACGTATTCCAGCCGCGATTCGATACAGCCTTGTGTCTGTATTCCGGTACGTAGCTCTGCTCTGCTGAGTGTTGCCATTTTTTGCTCTTAGCTTTTCCATTAAATGTAAATTAGAGATGAAATTGATCGATCTCAGTGCTGGCGTCAAGGTTACCAGAGATAACTACTTGTCACTTCGCGGTGACGTCATCTCCGCAGGTTTTTTCGTTAGAATTACCTGCTCAGTCATTTAGTTTGTTTTCTTCAACACCTTTTACATCTTATTCGAATTAATTTTTAAATCTGTTATAATCAAAAGCTTTTATAGTTATCTTATAAATTGATCGCTAATGGCTAATACTTTTCTGGTAATCTTGTTGGCCCATTCAAGTTTTTAATGTTATTCATCGAAATAAATAAAACTTTTGTTTTCTTTTATGTTCGGCTATCATTAGTTTTATAAATGGCGAGTTTTACGCACCGAGGAATGATTAATATAGCCGAAAGTTGGCTGTATGCCATCAAGCCTTTGTTGTGGCTTTTGCGAGAAAGATGGAAAACACCGAATATTAATTACATATTTTTACTCACAACCTTAGCTTTCGGAACCTTGTGTAAAAGTACTTACAATACCTTTGTTACTAACAACTATCACCATCTGTTCTTAGTTGGTTCTTACCTGAAACAAAATTAAAAATAAATAAGTACAAAAGTCAACATTTTGTTTTTGAAATGTAAAAAGTAATAGTCTTTATGGTTTATTCGCTTTGCCTTGTCCGTGTCTACTTGAAACTTATGACATTTCGTGATCATAATAACAAGAAAGCTGATTTATCGAGTAAGATCTGCAAAGGATTCAGAATGTCTAAGCGTGGCTTTCTCGGTAGAGCGCACTTGAGGTAAACCAACGAGTTTGAGGAGCTGTCGACTGGTTGAGTTTTGTTCGAGTTATTGCACCGTTTAGAGCCGGCTGGGTAGGCGACGTTGTCGTGTTTTTACTAGCGATGTGCAGGCGCATAAAAAGTGGCCGCGGCGGAATGGTCCGAGCAAGCGCAATTAAGACCAAGGTCTCCGGGTTATCAAACCCGTGTCGGCGACTCGCGATGCCGGCCGCACCTCGCTGCGGTCGCAAAAAAAATGTAGCGAATAATGAAGTCGATGGTATTAAAAGATAATAGCAGGGTTAACACGCCGGCTGCATAGCTTTAACTGCCCACGTCGCACACTCGCAACGGCTGACCGGCCATTCGTTCAGCATTACCGCGATATACTATGACGACAGCCTCACCTAGATATCTCATTCCTCTTCGGCTGCGTTATTACCTTTAATGTGGCCGGAATCGAGTATGCGGGCGCCGGCAATGCTAATGCGGAGCCATTCTGGTACAAGCTTCAATTTATGGCCGTTTATAAAGCAAAATAATACAGGAGTTTCCGAAGACGCGTAGTGGGTCAGTGAATGGTTCTGGCCGCGAGCCATGCTAGCTACTGGAGGAAGTCAAGGCTACGATGCATCTATTGCATACGCAATGCTAAATCCTGTTCGTTGACTCCTATGCACTTGACAGCGACTGATGTCATTCGCACCAATGTGACCTGCTAAGGAACCATGTTACCGTTCCTCGCAGTCACACGAACACTTACATAATGCAACCTAGACAATGTTAACCGGCGTTAAGTAAACTTGGACTGTTTGTGAAAAGCCTTGGCTTTACTTTCGCTTGCATGCATTTCGCAGTGCGCTGCTCAAGTATTCGCATTCGAATGAGCCTAGAAACGTGTGGGACAGGGAAATAGAACCTTAAACTTGTTAGCAGAAGCTTCTCCTTTCAGTGTCAAGTGATTTAGTGTAAGACGTTCTTGGTATACTGCGTTCATACTATCATTTACGTGATGTAACTATTGAGTCCGACTAGTGATATGAAATTGCGAGTTGGATCGAGACCTGCCGGTTTCCGACGCATTGTAGTCCCTGGGAATGGCCTACGAGGTATCGATGCGTGCATTGTGCCAATTACTGCTGGGGTGCTTAAACACAGAAATAACTAACTGTTATTTCTGATTACTCAGTACCTTTAACTATTTACGATCACGATTGCACAAATTTTCGAAGATAGATTGCTCTCGAGCTCGACTTCTGCTACCGCTGACGGTTGGTTTGTAATGGAAGCCAGTTATCGTGAAAAGGATATTTCTAATTTGGAAATTCGTACAATATCCTGTTTTGACACCCCAACATGCCTATACGGATATTAATCATGATTAAAGTCAGCAAAATGTAATAATTGGGTCCGGCAGAGCTTTACGAGCTTATTTACGAGTTCTGCGCGAAAACGTTTTCTTTTTTCGTGAAAACAAACTGAATGTGAAATACTAATGTTTGTTTTAGGTGTTTGTGCAGGCTTTATAACGAGTTTACGTAAACACCCGCTGCCAAGATATTAACAATATTACACGGGCTACCAAAATTGAGGTTGTAAATTATAGAACAGTTTGTAAAGATGGAAGAAACCTTTAATTTCAATGTAGCCACCTTTATTTATGTTGCTGGCAAAACGAAGTTTACTTTTAGCGCTTTCGCTACTTGCTATGCTAACACTTTGTTAAACAATACTGTAGACCAAGGACTACGTTGAATGATCGGACCTTCATAGTAATATGACCCATTCTCCATTTCTGATAAAAGAACGCTAAATCAAGTACAATAGTGTTTACTGGAATCAAACAGCAATTGGGTCACAGAAGCTACGATGCACCGGCGCGGCTGACCGTTGCTCGGTGCGCGTGCGTCGACTGCTGATGCAGGCGCACTCGTTGTGTAATGCATTGTCTTGGCTACTGGTAATATTAGGTGCGATGACACAACGATAACATGCATTTGGGTCGCTTTTGTTGCCAAGGGGCTTTTCTTTTTTTTCAGAATGGTAAATCATCAAATGACCCGGGGTCCCGCTCTGTGTTTCTTACTGACTAAAACCCACCCGTGTTCCTTCCTTAGCCCGTTATGTTCCGGGCCAGCGGTAACCCTTTCGGACAATCCCGCTGACCCGGCAGGCTTTGGCCCTGACGGGCCCCTTCAATTGCTGCTGACATCTCTTTGAGGCGCGCGTGGTACACGTACGCGCCGTCCGGCACGGGCCTGTTCCTGATCGGACGGTGAGCTACCCATTACTCTCCGCCCGCAGGCCCGCGCCTACGGCGGCGGCCGGGAGTCGTCGCGCGCCTCCCGACGCCCGGAGCGTCTCCCGCGGCAGCTAGGACGGGAGTCTCTCTCCCTCAGTCGTCCCGCCGCCTCCTTCGCTAGCATGACTGTTTCGCAGAAGGAAGCGACTGCCCCCCACTCCCTCTCGCCCCGGACCATGGCTTGAACCAGGGCCGGACGCAAGAGGTCGCCGCCGCTGCCGATCGCCTCTACGAGGACACGGCGGTGCTCCGCCCAAGCGGGGCAGACCTCCACCGTATGCTCCACCGTGTCGTCTGGGCGATCCTGGCAATGGTGACACACGGGCGTTTCCTCCCACCTGATGATGTGCAGGAACCTCAAAATCAATTTGATAAAAATAATACAGAGGTTCCAGCTGGGTCGCAAGAGTTTAAATTAAATAGCTCTGAAAATACTCCCATCAGGATTATCGTGGACACCAATTATTCACGATCACAGCGGAACAATGAGATAGCAAGTTTTTTCTTTATTTTTAATTCTAGAAAAACTACCCATTTATTTCTCCGACATGAGCCGTGTCGACTGTCAGAGAAAACGTTGACTCCGTGTAAAGGAGGGGCTTATGCCAAAAAGCTCAAAGTTGTGGGTTATAATAGTACCGGATTGACAGCCTGTGTCGTCTTCAACTTCCTTGCCAACTTTGTAATTAGAAAAAAAAAATACCACCACATTCAAATACCTATTATATGACATGTGCGACGTATGATAATTTGCACGTTTGCTTTAATTACTTTGAGATCATAGTTCGTATTTAGACAATCTAACCAGATGTCGTGCAACTGTTCAACAGTGGCTCGGCCTCCAAAGCCAAAGTATTTTTTTCTATAACTTTGTTACATTCAGTTACATGTTTTATCATCGGAAAGGGCGAATTACGCAATAAAAATGTAATTCCGAGCAAATAAACTTCCGCGGTAATCTAACGAGGCTTAATTTGCGAAGGCAAAATAATTGCAGAGAGCTAGTCAGACATGAGTCCAGACCACCGCGAATAACATTGGTCGTAGCACAAATTGAAGGTAATTATATCTAATTGCGAGTCACGGTCATGGCCAATAAGCACCAATAAGCAATAACATGGGAAGGTAGCACTACGAAGGTCTGTAGTTACCTCAACCACAGATAATATAATATTCTACGTACCTCAACTAAGTTATTATATCATCGTGTGCACACCTCGATTCGAACACGAATTGTTCTACTTTGTTCTCCACTCAGATGAATGGGACGCGTTCCTCATAAATCCACGAAAAGTCGAAAAGCGATGACAACAATGTGCAAACAAGTATGAAATAAGATCTACATCTTTGATGTACACTTCTAGCAGATTCATAAGAGGCAGTATGCATTCACGGAATAGCTGCGCATTTGTTTTCAAGGAGGAACAGCATTTCATTCACCCGTGCAAGTAACTCTTGAGTAATTTATGTAGCCAGCGTTGCGAATTCCATATAACCTATTAAGGCGATTGCCAACAAACGGTCTACCGATAGTCACCTATGAGAGCTTGCCCCAGTTGTGCTGGAACAACGCCAAGGCCTTGTCTAGTCATGGCTTTGGCTATTCGCAAATATCTCAATTCGTACGAGCTTCATATCTTAATTCCATAAATACAAACTGCAGAGAGGCGCCTCTAAGTGAGCTTCATAAATGATGTGATTTAAATATGGCCAGCGCCAGCGCCAGTACAATTTGAATAGCAGAACCAGTCCGGCTCGTTCTTGTTTACACAAAGTTGGAACGAGAATGTTGTAGACGTAAAACGAAAATTACAATAACATTATTTTCAGTCACGTATGAACCCAAAGTAACGTTTATAGTTCTCAATAACTCAATCAGAACGTTGCTAACAACGCGAAAAATATCAAAATAGTGCATTTTGTTAGCGTGGTGTGTTGTGGCGTGAAGGCGCGCGGTGCCCGGGTCACGGGCACGTCCTGCCGTATTTATAGCCTCGTAACTTGCACCAATGATCGGTGGACGGCAACAAAACCGGCTATATTACCGGCAGGCCTATTGTTCGTGCTAGGAATAAAAGTGGAATAGTCGCAAAGGCTTGCGTCGCCAATAAGTGCACTTGTTTTAACTTCTATTCTCGTTTGTATAGGTAAAACAATAATACGTGAGCTTTACTGCCGCATTGCGTTGCATACAACTATGTTCTTGATATTTCCTATATCGCAGATGTTTTGTGTCATACATAACAGGGCCGTTTGTTCGCGACTGTGTGCGAAAATCTTGCGTTATAATTTTATTGTAAGACTCATCATTAGTTCAGAAATGGCAAGATGTCGTCGAACTGCAATTTATTGGTTGTGAACGTCTAAGAGAGACTTGTAATTACGGACGACCATAAACAAGGCGCGATGGCGAAACCTTTTGACTTTTAATTATTGAACAGAACCGACAACAGCTCAGCTCCAGAGCTGCCTGGCTGGCTGCTCGGGGTGCTGCCCTTTAATAAAGTCTTGTAAATCATTTTACCAGACGCTTCATTCACCCAATACGAAATCAAGATAAAATTATTGTTGCCGTTTTATACATTCAGCTGACGCAGAGAGTTGCTGCATTTATTTACGCTCGTGTATCTTATCGCTGAAATTACTGTCGTTAGCCTTTTTCCTTTGCAACATTTTCTACTATAATATTAACGATATTAAATATTGTCAAGAGACGGCCCTCGAGGTATAAGTAACTAGTACATTTATCAACAACCGTTGGTTATTGTTGTGAATGAAATAGCATTTACTGCATGCACATGTTTGTAGTGGCCAATCAGCATAGTTTAGATTATCATTAAAAAAAAAATTGCTTCCCTCGTAGCAAGTTGGAGTCACACTCGCAGATCACGTCCAAGCCGTTGTGGACTTTTTATAGCTTTTATACTTCACGTTAACTCTGACATTTTAAACGGCCACCTATCGCCATAATTACTTACCATAATATCTCCTGTCTTTGTCTTGTTCTTGGCCTAAAGTCTTTCGTCCTTGTCTAACGTCTAGCGTCTAAATAATTAGTCGGTGCTGTTAAATACTAACTCACGTTACTCAGGTATTGCATTATAACTTTGATCGTTATAGTAGTCTTAATGCACCTGGGCCTAATGCATCCGTAATGCAGGAAACGTCATTTCTTTTTTGTTAGTATAAATTATCTGTTATAAAAAAAATCTATGGTTAAATGTTAGGCTGTAGGTACGCAACTTAAATTACATTAAAGTTTTTGCAGTAAAACTGAAAATGTTTGTTGGTTTTCCAAGACGTGTGTGAGTTATAGTCTTGTTTGTAGACGTCGTTTTTAAATTATATGAAGGCGTATCAAGAACATAATAATATTTCATGTCATCAAAAGAAGCTATTTTTAACATAATATTGTAAAATAGAAGCGAGGGTGGGACACCCCTCGACGGTGTATTTTCGTACTATTTGTACCAATATCAAGTCATCTTTTTTAATAGCCATAAAAGCCAGAAACCTTAATCCCAAAATCGTCTCAAGTCTGAACTAATGAAAAACATATTGCATTTATAAATAAACACAGACTTTCCTTTCTAAGAGATAGAGACAAGGGTGCCAAATTATCTTTCAATACCCAATTGATGATCAATTGGAAGAACATTATTCTCTGGTTTTGGCTAGAGTAAATCGTGAAATTATTTATCCAAGAATAGATTGAGTAACGTTGGCAAGGAGCAGAAATACATCAGATTCCACCACATTGTCGGAAGCACGCGGCCATCTATCTCCAACCATACCACGACTACTTATGAATAGCTGCTTAAAATCATAAAGTAAATCCGAACTATGTTTCCGAGTTTGTAAATCATTATCTTTACGTCCTTGTTGTTACTGAACGTGTCATTAATTTTGTAACAGGAGTTGAGTCTGTTATGTATATTGTCTCTACCTCTAGCATCTTATTATCCGCAAAAAGAACCATTAAAACCTCGTTTTTGATTCTTTACAAATGACGTATAGGTTAACGAATCGTGGGCGGAACGCGACATAAGTATAATAAATCACTTCAAGTAGGTATGCTTATTATAGGCACTGACTGTGTATTTTTGCACTCAAGTGTATGCATAAATCTGTTCTTGAGATGCAAACAAGCAGGATTTCTTTTCGGTTTGGGAGTTAATTTGTGAAAATGTGAATGAATTATACTGTTTATTTATTTTAGATTTAGTGCCTGCCGATGGTTTTAGTGTCTAAAAAGGTTTATCTTCATCAAAAAGCAGTTTTTGAATCCAAACTCGAATATCATTGCCAGACACATAAAGTTTCCAAAGTCGGCCGATTCGTGAACAAAGTCAACATTAACACTATCTATGGAATGCAGCATTGACTACAGATGCTCGTGATGACGACACACTCATGTTCATGTCATTAACAAGTTTCTGTCCTGCGCCGGCGCAGGCCTGGCCTTGAGTGCGATAACCAAGCGTTTGCCGATAGGCGAGACTCGGTTATGTAATGTTGCAAGTTGCAATATATATAATACATTCAAGTATTTTAATTCCACCACATTGAAACGAGGGTACGGCGACTGACTGATGGCTAAGTGGCTCAGTTATGGACATAAATTAATAAAAACTGCAAGCACCAATTGGAAGTAGAGCTACTTGCATATCTGAATGAATATCATTTGTGCTTTAAATGTAATTTATGTGATTTTGTAACGTGCGGGTGTCTCATTAGATATGATAAATTCAATGGACGATGTGAAGGTCTTCATGTCAATTTACTACTATTTTTCCACAGTTTTTTCTGAACTGGGCGATACAGTGTCTTAAAAATATAAGCATAATCATCCTATATAATGTTCCATTGCTGGGACACAGGCCTCCTCTGCGAGAAGGAGTGGGACATTGGGCCATAATCCACCACGCTGGTCCAGTGTGGGCTAGTGGATGTCACATGTCTTTGAATTTTGGCTTTAGGACATGCCGGTTTCCAATTAATTAAGAGTGCAGCGAGTTATCGGTAATTAAGAGTGCACTTGATGGCGGGAAGAGCATGACGTGACCATAGGCGGGATCGAATTGAGTGGAAAAGGAAAGAGAGGTCTTTATCCTGTAGTGTTACACACAGGCTTTTATTTATTGGATTATAATTGGTTTTTCAACTTTAGATTGAAATAAAACTGTAACGAGTAATAAACTTCACGGTCACCACGAGTTTTTGTTTGAACAAATTGCTTCAAGACCATGTTGCTACGTAATCGCATGAACTCTTTAGATTACTGCAGTCGATATAGCAACAATACAGTGCAACTATTCCGATAATCTTGCGTGCCGTTATAACATCGATTTCTAGCATAAACAGGGTGCTTACTCTTGAATTTAATTCCGATAGATCGACATTGGAATTGTGACGTTTGTATGAAACGTCACAATTCCAATGTCTTGAGTTCGATGCTAGCGCCAAATGGTTTTTAAATTGGGTGTCCATTTTGGGGAACTAAGTGGAATTGGGTTCGGGCTTGGCGTGGGCTAAACGGTACTCTTGAGTGTATTTTGACAGCTGTGTATTGCATCAAATTTGCGTTGGGATAACTATCCCAACGCAAATTACACTTTTGTTATTGGAAAAGCACAATCAACAAACTTGTTGATTGTGCTTTTCCAATAACAAAAGTGTAACTTTTTTGAAATTGTTTTGCGTATTATGTGGTTTTCTGTGGGTTATAAGAATATGACACGATAAGTAGTAATATATAGTGTTTTACGTAATTCTCATAAAAAACGACTGAAACAAAGACGAGATTTCTATGAATGAAAACGAATTTAAAACAAATTATAGTGAGCAAGGATTTTATTTCTCTTGCGTATTACCTAGCAACATTTTTAGCCTATCTCTATACTTACAATAAAATCATTCTAGCTTTTCATTATACAAAATTCTTTCTATCTCTAAAACCCCTAGACCGATTTACATAGGTAATTCAAACTAGAATGTCAGTTTTAAATTTATATCTAAATAAAAAATAGAAAAACTGTGCAACCATGAGATTTCATACAAGTTTTCTGCACTGTTTTGGTTCTAAGCAAAAAATACGTCCTTTGTGATTGGTTTTGTAGTTATATCATAACATTACTACGTAGTTGAAAGAAAAAGCATTTTAAAGCCCTATTACCGGTTTATCGTAATGGGTTGAACCACACTATTGCAGCCCTAAACTATCCTATGTCCTACCTTGGGATGCAATCTATCTCTTTGCCAAATTTTATCGAAATCCGTTCAGTGGTTTAGGCGTGAAAAGGTAACATACAGACAGACAGAGTGACTTTCGAATTTATAATATATGGACTAGCAGCGTCCCGCGGTGTCACCCGCGTAAGTTTCGATCTCGTGGGAATATTAGGATAAAAACTATCCTCTATGTCCTTTTCCGGGACTCAAATTTATGTCTATACCAAATTTCATCTAAATCGGTTCAGTGGTTTAAGCGTGAAGAGGTAACATACAGACAGACAGACAGACAGACACACTTTCGCATATATAATTTTAAGTAGATATGGAGGGTCACATTAATATAAAATTGCCACTGAAAAAGTAAAAAGCTTTATGAAGTCACTAAAGGTTTTGGACGAAGAACACCAAGGCATAAATGATTTTCCTAATGTCAGAGATAAATCGTTAACACAAAATAGGTCATTCGCAGCAAATCGGATACCTAAGCAAATCTAGACAATTGCCCCAGTTCGGAGGAGGCACTTGGTAACGCGAGGGGATGAAACTAGGTCACGGGTATCATAAATTGCCTGCCAATGACAAGTCAGGTCGGATTCAAAATATAGTAAATGATGGTAGCATAAGTTTCTGTATCTATACACAATAAATGGAAGTCCCTTTTCGTGTTTTCGACGCGTTGTTCTTGTCATCAGATCATAAAGTTTATGAGTGTGTGTTTATATGTTTGTTACTTATTCACGCTCAAACGGCTGGACCAATTTTGATAAAATTTTGTATGGAGGTAACTGACACCCTAGATTAACATATAGGCTACTTTTTATCCCAATATTCCCACGGGATCGACATTTACGCGGGTGAAACCGCGGGGCATAGCTAGTCATTTATATAATTGACTAGCTGCGCCCCGCGGTCCAGGATCCAGGGTTCGCGATCCAGGGTGTCCGCTACCTCCATACAAAATGTTATCATAATTGGTCCAGCCATTTGAGCGTGAAGAAATAACAAATATATAAACACACACACGTAAACACACACACAAACTCACAAACTTTCGCCTTTATAATATTAGTGTGATTCCGGAAAGTTCAGATGTATATTACATTAATATTACACTTTTCTTTTATCTGTATATTTGATCCCGCCTTAAAAACCGTGCGAAACAGGGGCGGGTCGCTAGTGTTCCTCTATGATATATTACACAAGGAAAATAAACATAGCACATTTAGATGTAGTCAAACTAGGCGACCAGTTTATGGTCTTTTGTTTCCAAGGCGTTTGTATTAAATATGGTCATAACTTAGAATATTACCGCGGAAGTCATTTTGAGGGTAAACAAATAGGTATTATTGTATTATTGATCGTCTCCAAGAACGGAATAGAAGTTTTATGTTTGATAAGACGTGGTCTTAGATTCTCGTTGCGTGAAAATGTTATGTTTATAAGGTTTGCAAAACCAATACAAACTGTTATATAATATTATAGAACTTAATGCTTAGATACATATATTTACGTATATGCAGGTCGATAAGTATAGACATGTCGTTACGTCATCTTAACAACCTACACAGGTCCAAAGTCTCATGAAACAGCTCAGCGTGAATAATATAAACGTAAAACGACATATTTAGGCGACAACGACGATATTGAACTTCGGTGAAACCGGGCCAGAAATTGTCGGAGCGACGAGCGACTCTTGCGCAGCCTTGACCCCGCGCATGCGCTGTGAGTCAGTAGTGTCGCGCCTGCGCCGTGCACTTTTCGTGCAGTGCCGTCACCGGGGGACAGTGGCCGACTTCCACTGTCCTCCTGATAAGCGCCCACGCAGTGACGTCACCAATAGCACTCGTAATCAACCGGACAAATGACCTGGTGTACCTACGGACGGTTGTACTATTGCTCTACTATTCGATGAATTAGCTCGTCATTTATTTAGTGGGTGTAATATTCCGACGCCATTTACCTATTAGGTGACTTACTGACACACCATCTTGTTAATATTAGTCATCTATTATAATAATTTACTTATGCTTATTCCATCGCATCATGTAAAAATAAATCGTCAGCGTTCGGTGCCTAACGAATGACCTGACTGGCCTACTATGCAAGCCGATTTCAAACAACCAAATATCCAACTGTTGAAATCACAGGGTAATTTCATGAGGTGTAAATTTAATGTTACTGAAGCTTCAATCAAGCCAACAAGCCGCTAAAAAGCGCATCCTGCTCAGGCCAGCAGCGGTAACTAGGCCGCGGATCGAGGCCAAGGCTGCCCAGGACACATTATTCTATCAAGCGCACTCCAGCTCGCCGCTATTTCTGGGCCTGCAGCGGCCTCCCCTCTTATTTATGAACCTCTACCCTGACGTATTTCTCCATAGGAAATAAATATAAATCTCTTCCAACATTTATCGCCACTTACACTTTAGTCCAAAACCTTTCACAATTAGACTACTTTAAAATGTTTAACGTCTGACTGCGTAACGTTAAAAATATCCTTAAATGCACACACTCAAGTAATGTCCCAAATTATCATGCCTTATCTACGAGGTCAACCTTGGAGTTCTTTAGGCGACTTGTTTACCAAATGTTAAACTGACAAAAAATGTAACCATACACGTTGTATTGATGTTCCACTGATAAACGCCTCTATAATTTGGCAGAGTTATAATGGATCGATTTCTTCCGCGTCCACTTAAGGCCGAGATAATTCTTATCAAACGCGACCTCAATAACAAGGAATAAAAACAAATGCATTTCATGTTATCGGTGAGACCTTCCCAATTTAGGCAGTGTAGATTGTGTTGTCGTTTTAATTTGATATAGGTATATAAGACTGTCCACTATTTTATTTAAGAACTAGCTTCTGCCCGCGCCTTCGTCTGCGTGATATTTCACCCTCCCTGGGGGCGAGGGTGAAATCATCACTCTCTTAGGGGTGGAATTTAGAAAAATCCTTTCTTAGTGGATACCTACTCTTCACAAAGAACATACCCTCCAAATTTCACGTCTCTAGGGCCAGCGGTTTAGTCTGTGCGTTGATATATCAGTCAGTCAGGACTGACTTTGAATTTTATATACATACATATATAGGTACGTTAGAACGTTATTAAAATATTATAAACTTAAAGTTCGAGCACCTTTAGCCTATTTTTATGTGTCGGGTGAACTGTGACATTTTGACCCGATGATTGATAAATATTTATAGAGCTGGCGATTTCACAATATGATAAAAATCTACTAAGGTACTTTGGACAAAAAGATACTATTTTTTAATATAAAACTTTGGTCGAACAGTCAAAATACCAAACTGTTATACCTGTCAAATATAACCTTACCGAGATTACCCACTGTTTATTGATGTATGCACTCTAATAACGTGATCAATCTTGCATGTTTTAAAATATTTCATTAAATCTCCAACATTTTATTGGTTTTATAACCGGATTTAAATAAATTAAAATATAAATTTAAAGTTATAATCGCAGTGGTCGCGGTTAATTAAAACCTTATTTTTGCAAGCTTTTTTATTTACTGAAAAACATTGCGTGTGGTTATACAACATTTGACAAAGCAGGCGGAGAGTAGAGCTTTTATCGATAAATGATAATCCTCAATACCCGTATCAATATAATCCTACAGTATCTTACAGTTGGGAGAATAATATCCTGAGAAACAGACCGTTAGGTAGTTTACCTAACACGCAAACATTCCGCTTGTGTATTATTAAATAAAGATATAGATTAGCCATATTATCATGTAGGTATGTATAATTCAGTAGATACACAGCGGGGTCAGGGGTTCGCGCTAACGGCAACTCACACGGAATTTATATTTTACATTCGTGAAATGTCTACTTCCATGTAAAAGTTTAATGTTTAGAACATGTAAATTAGTTATATTTTTTTGAATTGTCTAGCTTAATGAGAATTTATTTTATTGGTAGATTAAGCGTGATGATTAGTCTTTGTCGCAAACGATGGAGTATTTAGTAACATTATCAACGAACTGCAGGGAATATTTACTGTTACTTGCGTAATTCCGTTGCACTGTTTAATGGGCTTATAGGACCTAAACGCAAAAAACGCACGTTTTAGAAACAATAAAAGTATATGATCGACTACAGCAAACAAAACCTGAAAAATATATTATATTCTTCAGGATATATGCTAAGTAGCTAGTGTGTTGACAATATAATACAACTAATTTGATAGGTACGATAGAAAAACATCATGAAGATACCTCTAAAAACTTTCTTTTTACAATAAACACCATACTAAAATATAAATATACATACAATCATTATGATTTTTTGTAAGATTATTCTACAAGCAACATACTAAAGCACTAGTGTTTTAATTTTTTAGTCCAAACAATAATGTTTTTGTAGATAGATAATTGTTTCATATTTTGCAACAAATTACCATCGTTGTGTCATCGCGCTTCTCTTTCTTTTCAATGCAGTCCGACAAAGACCGCGCTTTAGGTCATGTAGTCGCCTTAACAAGTCTAAATCGAGATAGTTTTGCAGTAGGCACACTAGCCAGTAACTAGTATAGGTACAGTGAAATGCATATTGCGACAACCTTGCGTTATCTGAGTCCAGTGCCCTTGGTCCACTTACCGCGCTATCTCGGGCACATCGTCGCCATCTGATAAACATGCTTGTTTGTTCGCCTGCTGTGCTGATCGTAATTCATATTTGCAGTCATGTTGTGATAATATTAAATGTATTCATGTATCTGGTTCGGAATGCAAAATAGATATTCGCATGGATGTTGCAACGTGTAGACTGTTGGAATACAAATTCCGGTGCACATAATGCAATAAAAGAATATATCATGCAGGTACCTGTTTGACGATCAGCGGCGGAGTTGCGTAAAGGCTCCTTCAAATAGGCGCGACGCGCGACGCAAATCGCGCGCGACACAAAGGCACCGCTCGTTGCGCAACTTGCGGTGCCTTTGTGTCGCGTGTTGTGTCGCGCCTGTTTGAAGGACCCTTAACACCACTAACAGCAGCAATGGCTTTCATTTTGAGAGTTCAATAACATTCATTGCGTTATTTACGTTGTTGAGCCGACAAATTTTTTGAACAGGTGAAGCAATGGATTAGTAATAAAAAAAATATGTATTCAGATTGTAATTAAGTGTGTAACGCAATTAGGGTGCAGGTAGTTATGAAATAGTATATTCAACCTATAATGTTTCCACTGTTATGACGCCATTTAAAGTTGGTATGCTATTTTTGACTCAAAGTTTGCAGTTAAGGTGTATAGATGGCTCACTGACCTTGTGCATGTGGGCGGAGCTAAACGCCCTACTCCCGAATACGTAAAAATGTGTGCGGTGGCGCGCTACACTAAAACTATGATCAAAGAATATGAAGAGGCGCAGACATGCCGCACGTGGGTCGCCATTTTTGCCTACGATTCCAGAAGGGAATGGCGGATGCAAGGCTGATATATTTTGTACCCGCGACTTCGTCCGTGTGGAATTTAACAAAAAAGTTATTGTTGAGTTTACGATAACTTATTAAGGCGCTGTACTTAGTCAAAATAGGCTTCGCAAAACAATATTTTAGCCAAATGTATACATTTTAGAACAGCAAAAAAAATATGTTAATCTTGATCATATTTATGAGTGGACCATTGTGTTCAAAACACGTTTTCGGTAAATTTTCTCGATAGAAAAAAATCATAAAATAATCATTAAAATTGAAATCGTTGCAATTGTAACTGTGTTATTTATAAACAAATCTTGATAAAATTAATAACAGTGATGTAATGTATAATAATAAAGGGAACTGTTGTTTTTATTTATCGATTGAAATAAGATATTTGTAAGGATTAATTGTATTTAATGATAAATAACTCGAACGAGTCGAACGAAACGTCGCGCCATGCGCCATCGCGGCGTCTTTTTAGCTTCTCTTTCATTTCTACGCGGAGCGACAGTGACTCAGTGACCCATAGAGTATAAGTAACTAAACAGCAGTGACTACACATGGATCGTACTTGCAAAATCGCGTACCACGGCTTACAAGTACGACTTCTTTAAGAAATCACGTCCTAAAACTAGATCTCGGGATACTTTCAAGTATTTTCTACCTGCATAGGAAATTGAACCTTAACTGTATACAAATAAGGAGCAAAATCGCTTTTACAAATAAATACGTACTTATAGAGTACCTATAGACGATTAAAGTTTCTACTACTATTCCAACCAAGAGCCCTGTTGGAAGAAAAAAAACTTTCATAGGAAATTGAACTCTGAATTCTTACTTATGGAGCACAATCGCGTTTAGGCATGGGTCGTACTTGCAAAATCGAGTACCAGAGCTACAAAGTACGTCCACCTTAAAAAACCATAGCTCGAGATACTTTCAAGTATTTTCTATCTGCATCGAAAATTGATCCATGACTTCATACAAATAAGAAATACAATCGCGTATTCAAAAGCCCTGTTGGAAGTAAAAATACTTGCATAGGAAATTGACCCGTTACCTTCTGTGAATAAGGAGCATAATCGCGTTTACAATTAATATTTTCACAAACCATTAAAGTAAAAATACTTTCATACGAAATTGTTCCGTAGACTCTAATTGATAAGGAGCATGATCGCATTTGCGAAAACAGACGCGGTTGGGTACCTATGTAGTTGAGCGAGTAGACGTATAAAATATGTACTTTGAAGTCTTGCAATTAGTTCGGGTCGGTACCTAGTTACGTACTTTGGTATCTGTTTGTTGATGAAAGCTGTTTATTATATTTTATTTTATGATTAGTTTTTTCTAAGTTATGTTGTTGGTGTAAATGTTTGTACTGTTTCGGTTCTACTCATAAGTTGTATAAATAAGCAATCAGTGTATAAAAAATGGTCAACAAGAAAATAAACGGCAGGCAATAAAGAGATCTTATTCGACGAAACAAATTGTAAAGTAAGTACCTACCTACTTTTTTGTACACACCATATTTTGTTTGTATAGATTATCTATAGACGCGTAATTTCGACGTGTATTATAACAGCTCGATTGGTCTAGTGGTCTCGTGCGTCACTTTAGTTTTCTACACTAATGCCCGGGTTCAAATCCAACCTTTTCCACAATAAACTTTTTGTTGATTTTCTTATTTTTGATATAAATGTTTTTTTTATTATTTTACTTTTTGCCGATTTTCTTGTTTGAAAATTTTCAGACTACATTATTATTGCTTACACTCTTTTGTAACACACTGTAGGTATATTATTTTTCTTCCGAATCAAGCTTGGTGGACGTTTTTATTATATTACTCTAGATTCTGAAGAAAAATAACTATAGGAATAAAAATGATTGTTTTTATTAAAATAACAATTACTTATTGAATTATGTATTTTAAAAATAAGAAAATAAAAATATGCACATTATAATTAAAAAATAACAAAACAAAAGATAAGCACATTATAATTAAAAAATAACAAAACAAAAGATAAGCACATTATAATAATTAAAAAATAACAAAACAAAAGATATGCGTCCACTGAGATTCGAACCTGGTGATTACGCAGTGAGAATCCGGACAGTAGAGCGCGGAGGCAATCGTACGTCTTATTCGAGTCGCGAAATTACGCTTCTAAATATAATGGAAGTCGCTCATCGACGATTCTCGCGCGGTGCACCCCGCCGTAGGTGGGGACTATTCGTATCTTATTAAGGTGTTTGAAAACATTTTTTTTTAATTGTGGGTAAGTAGTTATTTTCTAAACAGTCAAAATAAAATGGCCTAAAGCGGTTGTTTTAATATTACAAACAGACACTCCAATTTTATTTATTTGTATAGATACTTAGATAGATACTTATTAGTCCACTCAACGAATAACCCAAAAAGAGGTGTAGACTGTGCGTGAGCTGGGCCCTGAGCGATTTCTTCAGAAAGTTGCTCAGAGTGCTTAGGGAGTAAACATACTAAAAGTCCCCGCGTCTAGGAGGTGAGCCGGAGTGGGGGGTATAAAAATTCCCACTTTTGAGTTTTTCGCTAATATCTATAAAACGGTGCGTCGTCGTAGAGAAAACGTATTTTTCTTGACTTGCTTTGCTTTGCCATTTTTATTTGTTTACAAATTTGAAATTATCTTATATTTACAAAATAAACAATATAAACAAAAACTGTATTTAGAAATGGCACCACTAATAAAGCGTCCACGCGGACAATAGAAATGGGCCCTCTGCAGCGAGCTTATCTATAAACGCATACTGATACAATTTGTTCATAAATATTTGCACTAACACAGCCAAACGCGCGTAGTCGATCGATAGCCGGGCGGAGCAGCGAGCGACACAGCCACCCCGTCTCAGTGCTAACGCACGACTGCCGCCCGCGCCCGCGCAGAGCACCTCTGAACCTATATCTCAAAATGGGGCATTGTCTTTGCAACTGTTGATTGATTTAAAAACGCTATTTCAAATATGTAGTACTTCTAACCATCAATTTTTCAGTGTAAAAATATTTCCAAACATCAAAGCCGTTTAGAAGTTATAAGGAAATATTAGCCAAAATAGCGTTTTGGTAAATATTTTTTTAAGGCAAAAGTATTAGCCTTATGAAAAAACCCTGTTTCAAAAATGCTGTACATGAATCTATAGCAAACATATATTTTTTACAGACCTTCTAACCAAACCGTTAATGAGTTATAAGCTTCATAAAGTGACCGAGTTACGGTACTAAACGAGAGTAAGGCCCTTAAACAAAAAATAGATACTTGGTCTAAGACATGTATGCTCCCTTAACGCTTTGCACTCAGCTTCCAAACACCCTGTATAACTCAATAGGCAGGCACAAACGTTCTGCTTCTACGTGATTCGATTTAGATTCCTAATGCGGTTTTTTGGTCGAGTCTGTCGATTCGACATAAGATATGACTGCCGAAATTAGCGACTTACAAAAAACGTACAATGAATATCTAGCCGCAGATCAAATTATACTACTATTAGGGTTTTTCAGCATAATGACGGGGCGGCGCGTAGCGGTAACATAGAATGGTAGCTAGCGATTATTGTGCGCATTTCCTTAGCACATAAAGTCTAATTCCCCAAAAACAATTACGAGACGATGATTCAACGTAGAACAATGAAGCTTGAACATCAAAAGATTATCTGACAATGAGAAGTAACAATTAACGCGAAGGTTGCTGAAGTGTAGGCGACGGAGGAAGCGGAGTACCGTTTGATAATTTCAATCTGTCGGCCAACGAATCAACCGATAGAGCCTTGAGCGTGTTATGACAAATTCGTTACTGAGTTCCTACTATGGCTGCATCTAAACGATCGCAACGTAACACTGTATTTTTAAGAATGTTAATATTTGTGTTTCCTTGTGCAAATTTTAATAATGTCATTGACAAAGATAAGGCGGGAGTACACGACATATTAGGTACCTACCTACTAATTAAATACAGGGTAACTGATTAAATTAATGAAGCATGGAGCAAAATCTAAACTGCTTGTCAAATAAGTAAGTTGGTTTAGAGTTTTAGAGCATGTGTTGTAGAAATAATACTATAAATTAAATTCAGCATAAACAATATTAATTCCTGACTCATGTAAAATATTTTTATAAATACACTGAACAAAAATAATCTATTCGCATTTTCTAAGTCCATCCTCAGGATTAAAATTCATAGACTTGTAATCCCAACAGCAATTGGCCAGTATTGTGTGGAAACTCCATCAAACTTGTATGATTAATCGGCGAGTTGTGTCGTAAACATGTGATAAAAATATACAGAGCCTGCAGTAGCTGGTGGAAACTGTGTTTTTATGCAAAGTTCATACGTTGCAGTGGACAATGTGACACCTGCGCCGCCGTCGCACCTGGATGGAATTTATAAATAGTTTCAGTTAGATCGCCCGTGACATGGACGCGGTTTTTGTTATGTTTTCGCTATCGGTTCTCCAAATGAAAAGGACAGGGCCATAAGAATAAATACTTTGACAGAACCACAAATAGGGTTGCCGATAGTCAAATCATAACAGATGATACAACCATTGGACTATCGTAATCTTCTTACAAGTAATTCGTTGTTTACGAAAAGAGGACCTCCTTCTATTTTTGCCAATCCTGTTTGAAAGTTCATGTTTTCTTATTGTTAACATTTATGAATGTTGTTTACACCACAGGAATGTTCACAAAATAAAAGTTGAGTCGAGTTTATTACACTGTAATTGTTCGTCACACTTTCAGGAAGTACATAATAGGCTAACTTTTGCTTTATTATATAATTTGCTACTATTTGAGAATCTGTATATTTCTGATCCTTTTGATTACATTATTTGACTTAACACCATTTATCTATCAATTTAATACTTATAAACCTCAAACTGGTTTATTTTCATGGTTAAATACAGGTTTACAGGCAAAGACAGGTATAACAGTTGACAGGTGTTTCTTTAATAGAAGTGACATTTTGTATATACGTGACGACAGTTGTATTCTAATATGGCAAGTTTTATGACAAAAAAAGTTCATAATTATAGACAGGTACGAGTTACCGACAATACATTATCATTAATAACAAGTTTCGACTGACAGCCAGTGTTAATATTATTCATAATAATTCATATTTATCTGCTCTGTCACTTATTTTGTATTACTTAGTAGTGTTGTATTACACCGTGATGACCCTGATACTGCAAGTACAAAATACCTAAGTGCATCCGTCAATAATATAATTATAACTCGTTAGTGTGATTGATGTCTAGTTAAGAGGCAGTGTATGGCAGTATGATGGACGGTCAGTCAGAGGTTCAAGACATTCGCCTATCGGTTAAGACTTTTCCACAATTCTATGTTATCTCTCCGAGAGGTTACGATTGTTTATGCGTTCCATTTGTGTCACCATATTGTTTAAAACACAGTTTTAGAAGCAACACGTTCTGTAACGTTTGTTTTAATATTAAGATTATTAGGTATAACAAAAAAACCTATTAACCTTTGATAATCTTGACTGTGACTGTTTCTTGTAATTCATTAATTGAAGTAATAATTCATGTAATTTATTTCAGTTAAAAATACTGTTGAGAATTTATCTCAACAGTATTTTTTAAGTTTCATCATATTATTAGAAAGAGGCAACTTATTTTATATCTGCAAATATATTCTACACTGAAAGCCAGATGTAGTTAGATTCTCAGTCTTCATTACGCAAACTCTCGTACAGACGTAATCCAAAATTATAATACATACCTGCGTCTGAGAGTATAACGGGCCATAATTACTAGGACTGATGCAATAACCACAGCTCGATAACGAATACATCGAATGAAATAAGCACGAAATATATGTTTATGGCCCAACATTATTGAACGAGTCCAGCAAGGGTGAGGAGGAATCTAAAGAAACATCAATTAAGAAGGAGGCACGTTCAAGAATATCTTGCTAACAAGAAACACAATTATAGACATACAACCAGATTATAAATCCAGGCATAACTCGAAATCGACGTTATTATCTATTTCCTTCGTGCAGAAGCAGAGAAGGTTCCAAATTAATACAGATAGGCTAAAATAGAAGTTAATAAAATTAAGCTGCATATGGTAGAAAATATGACTGCTGCATTGAAAAGAAGAGTAAAAATGGAATTAAAGTTCAATTATAATTATTGACGTTAAAGAAAGCTTAAATTATATTCTGCTGAGGATGGGAATGGGACAGACTGATCGAATAATTTCCTAGTACTTAATGGCTCTGATTCTGCTTCTTTTTAAAGAGATAGAAAAGATACATCATCCTAAAAAAAACATAATAGATACGTAGGCTCTGATAGATAACATAAAAAAGCTTTCAAAATAACTAAAAACGTTCCCAGGACTATTTCTGGGGTCAAAAGGTGAACCGATATTAAACTCACTAAGAGTTTTACGACTGTGCCAGTGATAAAATAAGAAAACTATGCAATCAAAACGAAACAGTGGCTTGACTCCGTTTTGAAGTCTCATATTGCTGCAATATAGTACATTTTACTGAGTATTTATTATTAGTCTGGGCTCCTGACCTAAATACTTTTCGAACGAAACTGAAGAGGAAAATTTTAGTCACCACGGAATAAAATGGCATTTGTAATTTAAAACGTTGCATTGCAATGCAACTGGAAATTATAATGAGCCCGCTAATATTTTCAAATATAATTTTGTACCGAAAAGAGAAAATATGAGAATATTATATTTTGTTGGGCCTACTAATGGCGTAACATGAAAACCGAGTGCCAAAGAAAGTTGCCAAAACTCGTAAACAAGATGACTGACAAATACTGACAATAGATTTTATGTGCCTAGTTGCTAGTTATTTTTAGTTGTAGCTACTTTGAGAATAACTTTTTTTATATAAATTACCAAACCGACAACTTCTATACCAACATTAGAAAAAACAAATTACATATGACGAAACATCAAACTTATAACCGTTTTACGGTCTTGCTCTACCATGTAAGCAAAATAAATGAGAACACAGTACCTACAGAACTGACCAAATTTCACAAGTTATATAGATGTAACGGTAAATATCTATGAAATAACGGGGGCAGAGCATCCAAATCTAGTAAGAAGTAACCATTCACATTATATTGCGTAGCCATGTTACAACATAGACATTGGTAGGTTCATCTGAGAAGCGGTAATTGGTAGGCTAATGTTTGATACGGCATCGCTTTTGTTGGTTGTAACTGTACCCATGTTTGACGGCGGAAAGAATTTCGTTGTTTGCGTTTTGGAATGATACTTTGTGAATGAGAACAAACTCGTTGCAGTATGGGAAGATAAAGACAGACATAAAATGGTTACTATAGGGAATAAAGACATGATTAGCAATAAAATTTAACTTTTATCCAAATTAACTTTCTTGAGAAGATAAACAATAAGGTAAAACAGCAACCTAGAATAACAGTACACTAAGAAAACTTATTTTATTGAGATTCCAACATACTGCCTCATCTATTCATAATTTGTAAGAAAAACTGGTGACTATAATATACTCCGTTACAAAGTGCAACATAATAAGAATTCAAGGAGACTCCGTAGAAATATTAGGAAGCAATGTGCTGTTATATATACATACTGAGAAGTTTGCTAAAAATTGGAGGTCTTACCAAGTTTGTTCATTAGCATAGCATAACGTACGTCAGTCGTCTTGAGTCACGACCACAAATTACATTGTCATACATATGCAGAAAGTTCCAGATAATTCTGTTTGTTGTTCGCATGTGATATACCTATCTGCTACCTGTTTACTGTTTTCCAAATTCATTTTGATTTGTAGCAAGAGAGAAAATACTGTTTTTATGTTTACGAATACGGTTTGGCACTCGACTACACTCAATGTTTCTTTTGATATATATACTTTGTGACAGAGGTTTTAGGCTGGTACAAAAACAATTTCAAATAACGACAAAATGTTACGCTCGGTTGGTGATCTTAATCTTATTTAATTTCTGGAAGTAAAACTAGACTGTGTCACACTTCTCAAGTAATTTGTGGTACATAAATAAAAAAATAGTAACAAAATGGCTGATCTTAACAGTGTAATGCAGTAAGTTGCGCAAGATCATGCTTACTGACCCAAACGGCGCGCAGCTCTCATCGTCTCGGTCGAACGCTACACGTGGCAGTGCCGACTCGGACGAATTGGACTGTCGTGAATCGTGATTTTAACTATTTCGACACTGCTACACAGCAGAATGAAGATATCCCAATGTTTGATATGGAAAAAAAAACCCAATCGATATAGCAAACAGATTTAAAAGATTGTCAAACATTATCATTACTGTTTGACTTATTGGAGGACTTATTAATTCATTATGTCTGTGTCAATGGCTGCTTTAGAATACATCTTCTAACAAAAACTCAATTGAACTTTAGTTGCACAGCCAGTAGAGTATTTTAAAAACGTTCAATTCAGTTCAGAACAAGTTGGGACTATGGTCACACAAATCGAAGTGTTCAATGAAGTAAAACTGTAGGATACTTAACTGAGGTTCAGTGTTTATGGTGAAGGTTTGACTCATGACGTTACTGATGTTGATGGTTTATCTTAACGCAAGGTTTCGAGTGGTGTCACCGGTCATAAGCACATAGTATATAAGACATATTTTGAGCCTTTGGACGGAATGGGAGCGGTTTCGATACTCCGAATTCCTTGAATACTTTATTGGAGCGTAAATATAACCAAATAGTTGGATGCCAATGTTCCAAGGACTTCGCTGAAGATGCTGTAGTTATGGTTACCTATACAGTATGATTCGATCATAAAAGTATGAAAATAATTGTACTGTCATGGTGAACATTCATTTATTTGTAAAGGTTTTTCTTAGAATGAGGTGATTTCTTAGAGTGATATTTAAAAAATCATAGAAATAGACAATGACTATTCTGGGTTGTTAATAGGAAAATTGACTCCTACTGTCCTACAGGTACCGATATACACAAAGAAATTCTATATCTTTAATTCTCTACGCAAAGCCAATGAATTTGTTTCTTGCTTTTTATCAGTAACATTTTTACATTGCTTGATAGTGTTCAAATTGATATGCA
The DNA here is from genome assembly GCA_927399505.1 of Luperina testacea. Taxonomy (NCBI): domain Eukaryota; kingdom Metazoa; phylum Arthropoda; class Insecta; order Lepidoptera; family Noctuidae; genus Luperina; species Luperina testacea. Next base: position 14,815,229 of record OV656758.1, read on the forward strand.
TTCCAGGCAGTCTGTATTATAAAGAATTCTTGATAACTTTCACTGTGATAGTATGATATCAAAAGTAAACATAGCTCATGACGCCAATACATCGAATGCTTTGCTTTGATTGTAATTGACAGCTATAGCAATACGTCCGCAATGTATGCAAATTAATGAAGCAAGCTATGATTTGGACTAAGTGGCGTTGCAGAAAGATTTATGATTTTGTACAGGATGTTAGCTGTTTATACATATACAGTGAAGGCTGCTATTATAGCTACCAAGTATACAGCCGCGCAAAAAATAAAGATAGTCTCTTTAAATTATGATATTTTGTGTAACGTTGACTGCTTTACTAACGATGCACCGTACACCTAAGCATATAATCATTACTTAGCGATTCCCTGCAGATGAGACCCTTTTCTAATTATGTACAGATATAATAATGTTTTCTAATGCACCCAGAGTCTCAGACGTGATTCAAGAGATAGCTCACAAGGGCAATGAATTTATAATACCTACTATTTTTTATCAAGTACATAATCCATTTCGCAGCAATGTAGGCAGATAGAAAATACTTAATCAATAATGTGTATGTGTAGATAGTAATGTGACATTCGTGCTGTGTGTGTGTGTGTCTAGATATCGCGTCCGTTGCCCCCTAACAACTCGGTGACATTGGCGGAGCACAAATAAAGTGATAACCGCACATAAATAATAATGTAGACATATATCTCGCATCTCTGTCTATAAACAACGTATGTCATCACTATTCTGTTAGTCTATCTAATTTTCCCATGAACGAATTGACCGTTTCTGATTTACATTCGGATTGGGCGTGATTCAGAACATTCATAGAATCCTATTTTTCTATTCTACCTGGCACTGTCGCTTGATAAAAAATATTATAATGCTAAGAAAATTCGCTCAGTGATGTATGAATCGACCCAAACCAGTTTTTATATTCTTGGTACCAAAGTACCAATCGAATTGAATATTCTCGATTGGATAAATAAATCTTACAATCCACATAATATTCATGTCTCCACCGTTCATAGATATCCGATGCCACCGTTGCGTTGGTGATTTTCAATTATGAAGTATTCGGAATTCTATTTCGGACTTTGTCTAATAATCATTTTATTCAAGTTTAGAGCGAGATTCGCATTCAATTATTGATCGTTCATTCTGTGGTCTGGTGCTGTACTTTTTAGGAGTAATGTACAGACGCCAGCACATCAAGCTACACGAAACTGTAAAATTTTCCCAATCAACATTGAACCTTATGCTTTAGGGATAAAGTTGAAAATCTATTAAAGACATTTGACAGATTGTAGTAGCTTGATGTGCTGGCGTCTGTACCTACATTTAAGCTGCCATTCAAGCGAGAAAAAAGATAGGTTGTCGTTTTCCTGCGATAAAAACTTGCTGCCTCTAGACGAGGCCGTGGCTTTTCGATCATTAAAGGCAATCACAATCTGTATGCAGTACCTACATACACATAAGTTACGGTACGGTACAATAATTGTACATGAACGCGCTAAATAAATATTGTCATGGTGCGAGATCAAAGTGTTTGTTTTTCACCAACAAAAACGAGTGGGTGCAAACTTGAAAGACGAGATGATTGAATAATGACTAACGTGCCTTATCCATGATGGTGCAATGATCTCACAACATATCGCAACAAGAGAAAAACTAGCTTGCTTGCTAACGTGTTCAATTTCGGTTATTATGAGTATGACGCCACAGACGGTACCTATAATAGAGGCACTTGGCTAATGTACGACATAATAAAAAACTCGGTAATATTTAGAGTTGCGATCATAGAACTCTGCTCAGAGGCTATTCATCTAAACACACCAAAATACAAAGTGACGTAATCTGTAAAGTTTAGTGAACGCTCGCGGGCAGTACTGTGGCCGCGCGCACGTTGCCTCGAACTAAGTCGGTGTGCTCTCAAGGTCTGCGCGCGCGCTTGATCAAGGCCATCAGTGGCAGGAAGGCTCGCATCGTGGCTCAGCCTGTGATTGTTTCGCTGTATTCGCTATTAAGTTCATACTTACCTTGTTGCCTGTTATAAAATTCATATTCATACTTCTCAACCGATTTCTTAGAACACGCCATTTTCTTTCTTTGTAGAGATTTTATTCTATTGATAACATTTTCTGCTTGTCAAATAACACGTTATTGGCAGTCATTTTAGTGGCTCGGTGGTTTTTGTTTCTCGTCTCACGTAGAATTGCGTCATTGAATCAAAGGACTGGGTTCAGTGGGTTCGGATAAAATATTTAATCAAATGCCAATAGTGAACAGAGCGATGCCAAAAAACTGCATGGAATGTTGTTTACACTCTTTATGTAGGAGTGAGACTCTTTATTATCCGAGTTGAGAATTATATCGATAGAATGGTTTTGTGTGTTATTGAAGGAAATGATTTTGGACGAACTTCCTTACTTTGAACACAATGGCTGTTATATTTTAAAAGTATCTTGTAACTAAGTATTTTATTTATTTCGCGTTTGAATACTTTGAATGTGGGAGGGAAGAACAATGACTTTCTGACTGAAGAAATCTATAGAATATCTCCAAAAAACTTGTATAATATGATCAACCACTTTTTTCGATTAGGTATGCCGTCAAATAGTTAACTTTTATTAAGAGTAATCAAGGCTTATTGATGTTTGATTGAGTCTGATAGACTAACCATATTTTTTAAATAATAAAATCACAAATCAAGTCACGATTACAGCTCCCAAATTAATTAAGTTCATTCAACCATTTCTGTGGTTTTCTAACGTAACATCACCGTTTTTTATATATGTTAGATTTACAGAAGCTTGTGGGTTCGTGGCTAAATAATAACAGCCGCACGGGTTTATCACAGGTTAAGCTACGCTTGCCGAGGTCGGTCTGTGGATGGGTGACCATCTATCACATATATTATCTTAACTGTAGCTCGGTAAGGACTTTAAAGGCTTCTTCAAACAGGCGCGACACGACACGCGACACAAAGGCACCGCAAGTCGCGCAACGAGCGGTGCCTTTGTGTCGCGCGCGATTATATCGCGTGCGGCGCCTGTTTGTAGGAGCCTTAAGCCTTTGGTCTTGGCTGTCATTTGTAGATTTTTAACAGTCATTAATGCGGGCCAAAGGGTGTTACCCAGCAATTGGGTTATGAAGATCAGATAGGCAGTCCCTCCATATAAAATACTGGTATTCAGCTGCATCCGGTTAGACTGGATGCCGACCCCAACATATTTGAGAAAAGGCCAAATAATAATTTCATTTTAATTTATTTAATTTGTAAGTTCTAGCCTTAAGTTTTGTTATTATTATGTGTGATCACTTATTTCTGAGATAGCTGGTGTAAGAACGAGACTATTGTGATCTATAAGTACTTACTTAAGATAAATTAAAATTATACATAGAAGCTGTTGGTGTACCTTAATAAATAAATAAGCAATATAAATAAAGACTCCTTCAAACAGGCGCGACACGCGATAAAATCGCGCGCGACGCAAACGCACCGCAAGTCGCGCAACGAGCGGTGCCTTTGCGTCGCGCCTGTTTGTAGGAGCCTTAAGACACATGATGCTAATTTACAGAAGCTAGTTAGTTATTTACATGTGATTAAAATAATCCAGCATAGTATTACAGTCATGGGAAGCGAATCTGAGTTTTTGTAGCGTCAGAAACGTATTTATTGTCAGGTAGCGGGCGATGGGGCCGCGATAATACAGCTTTTTGTCCTTATTTCCTCAGTGGAACTAAAATGGGAAATACCCGGTGATAAGCCTTTGAATTTTTGGCTGTAGGTGTTTGAGACCAAGGTCATAAAATCATTCGCTTACCTAACTCTATGTTTAGGGATTTTTTGTAAACTTATCTCTATCATCCATGATATGTCTATTCATAATCTCGAATATATATAAGTAATACAAAATGACGTCTTATACCAGTCTTCAATAAATAAAGCTCCAATAAATTTTACACAATGTATGATTAAGGAAATTTCTATACAAATACATACCTATATTTCTTGCTTATCTCTGCAACGCCCACAAGTTATGCCCGGTCGGGTCAAGCCTCATTTTTCCCCCTTTCGATCGGCCAACCTGGTGCCGAAAGCGCTCATGTGCGATAAAATTGAAACGCCAATAAATACGAACGGAATGAGCCGTCATTATTTCTGCATTTACGCTACACGAGGACCAAAAAAAGAGCGAAAAAGAAATCGTACATGAATTATGAATGTAGGTATGAGACGGTTCGGTAAAACGGTATAAAAAAGTTGAGTTTTCCAGATGACATTGAAAAGTCCTTCTTTTTTCCTCTATTGTGTTTCCTGTCTGTTAGATACATTTATTGTGAAGTAACTGGTGGTAAAGTTTCATATTTTTTGTTATCTACCTTTATTAAGTTGGAAATAATAAGTTATTAGCTATTGCCCGCGACTTCGTCTGCGATCCAGGATGAAAATGGTTATATGTCCTTCTCCAGGTCATGGTCACCCATGTGCAAAATTTCATCCAAATCCGCTCAGCTGTTATAGCATGAAAGCGTAGGTAACAAACAAACAAACTTACTTTTACATTATAATTATTAGTTAGAATTTATTTACAACATAAAGAAGAAAATCCCAGCTCCAAAAGGCCAAAAGAAACCTAATAAAATAATGAATTTCAAACGAATTAATAATTCTGATTACTCTTTTAAAGCTTTCATTAAATAGATGTTTCTGTAAAAGCTTATGATATTATAACATTTAATAAAACGTCTGTGCAATGGTCGAGTAAATATAAAATACTAGCGACCCGCCCCGGCTTCGCACGGAAACATTATTATTATTATACATATAAACCTTCCTCTTGAATCACTCTATCTATTAAAAAAAACCGCATCAAAATCCGTTGCGTAGTTTCAAAGATTTAAGCATACAAAGGGACAAAGGGACAAAGGGACATAGGGACAGATAAAGCGACTTTGTTTTATACTATGTAGTGATTAGCACTACTTTGTATATAAATCAACAGAGTTTTAGATTAATAATGTAAGAATTTGTTATGACACATTGTTGGCAATCTGGGATTAATTATACATATATCCTGTATTTCATACATCTCCCATGATTCTTTAAAACAAAAATGTCTCTTAAACGAGGCGCGATATTTTACAAACTTGTTTTATTTTGTAACTCATTATTTTCTTTGTAACCATCAGGTGATTCACGTGATTTAAAGCACTAACAAAATTAATTTTGGAAACTACACGAAAATCTTTTGCGGCAAATATTGCAACACCAGAGGGACAATTCTCGTAATTTTAAGAATGCTCACATTCTGATCTCAGTCTCAATCTGTCAAAAATACCTCTAATTTCCCTACATTTTGACAAGTTTTTGACATTGATTGTCGCCAAGATTAGATTGCGACTAGCTTTAGAACGTTTTTAATTACGAGAAACGGCTTTCAGTTTTTGGGGCGTAACTCTGGTTCACAGTAATTTATGTGTATTGTAATGGTACAATTATTTGCGAAGGGTTTATATTTATTTTTTCTTCGCATTAAGTTACCAAACCGTTACTTCCCACCTCGGGTTAATATCGTTCAGGCATGTGAGCAAACACACAACTCTAAAAAAAAAAAAATCTATTGCCTGTTCTTGAGTAAACTGACCTACCACGCGATGGGAATTAAATTATACGGTAACATCGTTTTATATGCTAACACCAATTAAAATAGTTCACGAACTTATCGATAGACTGAGGAGTAATGGGCGTAACCACAGTCATTTTAAAAAAGGGCATGGTAACACAAGTATTGGCTATACAGACCGATGAAATTCTTTAAGGTTTTTTTATTTTAGAACGGAGAGGAAATTAGTCAGCATTATTTCCTCTATGACTCTTAGGACGCATGACGTAATTTTCCTTTAACTGTAAAAAATAGCAATCCTATAACCCACACGACATAATTACGTACCTATAAGAATATTTCATATTTTTTCTTGCTTCAGATTGCATCACAAAGTGCGCTTGAACAAAAGTAATATATTGAGATGTTGTACCAGCCATAAGAAGTGACAAGTTGATCGTCTGTCTCGACTTCGAGCAAAATAGTAATACGATTGGCTTAAGGCGAAAGCGCCAGGGTAGTCCGCGAAATTCAATTTTTTTAAGGTTTTTTGGAATTTGCTGGTCAGTATTAAGTTGTACGGTGATTAATATATGAATCGCGGCCGTAAGAAATATGTGTTTACAGAATTATGATCATTAAAGTCATCAACACAACTCTCTAAGACCACGTAAGTCCAAAGAATAACTGTTTCATGAAATCATCATTCTTTGGACTTACGTGGTCTTAGAGAGTTGTGTTGATGACTTAAATGATTATAATTCTGTCAACACATATTTCTTACGGCCGCGATTCATATATTAATCAACGTACAACTTAATGCTGACCAGCAAATTGCAAAAAATGTAAGAAAATTTGAATTTCGCGGGCTACCTTAGTGCTTCCCCCTTAAGGATAATCGACTAACTAAAGCGTCGGACAGAAGGCACCAGTCGTCAGGCGGTCAGGCCGGCCTCTCTAAGGACGTTACTAGGTCTGTGTGGTTTCTATGGGGCCTTTGGTGCTTTCTTGACTGACGCGTTTTATAGAAAGTCAAACGTTACAGGACTTCGCCCTACTCCCCCCCACCTGGGCATGTGACGCGTGAAATTGTGACTCAATATAAATTGAAGTAGAAGAACAAACAAGACAGATTAAGCAAACGGTTATACGTAAGTACATATATAGAAAACTTGGGCGGCATAATTTCCTTTCTGCATGTAAGCGAACTGAACCAGACATTATCAGATCGTAAGTGGAACCATAATAGCTGTAGTCAGGCAATGAAAACGTTACGCACCTTTCGGTATTATTTTCGTTTTCCGACTATTTAATGTCAACGCGGGAAAGAAAACGTATTTGAGAATTGCTTTACCTGATCGATTCGTTCAATTTTTGTTTTGGATCTTGAAATAATAATTCCTTGTCTAATTTCAACATCCGAAAATCCCTGCAGCAAATCTGACATATCAATTTGACATCCATCGCGGGTTTTAAGCCGATTAACATTTTGGGCTTTCGGTCGACACACACCTTGTCTACCGGAGATTAAAACTGTATGTGCATATGTGTGTACGAGTATATTATGCTTAACAAAATGAGTATTTATGATGCATATAAAATAAAGAGATGCGGGGTTTTTGTTGTACTAAAAACCTGTTGTTTTGGAGCTGGTTGCAAATGTCTTGTCGTCTCCGTATACGTCGTTTAGAACGTTATTTCGTCAACTTTCGTCCATACAAAAACTGACAATACAAACACAAGAAGAAGCACTACAGAAACAAAAGCCAAACAACCCTTATTTGCTGCCTTAAAAATTTAAAACACTCAACAAACAACCGACCCCGTTCAAAAAGAACATTAAGAATTCCTCATACATTTTTAATAAACCACTGACGGCAATAAGTTAAACAGGACAGGATTCTCGGTTTCACGGTCACACAGTGAGACGGAGGGACCTTGAGGCTACAGTATGTGGTTAACGTTACCGTCCTCCTTACAAGTACACCTGATCAAACACATGGTCCGATAAGGGGACACTTGATAGGCCTCCACAGATAACGACGCCTTCCTGGACCTGAACACACTTGAACATTACACACTTCAGGCGTTTGATTGTGAACAGATTGAAATGTTACATCTATCTTGCTAAGTACATATGGCGCATGTGTGGGTAAATATCGGTTATATTTGTACATAGTTACTAGCTACAGACGGTATGGTTTTTATACATATACTTTGCAGTATTGATATTTTTGCGATCAAGCTATATTTCTTTAGATGGAAGGACTTTAATGGCCACGGCATTCCTCGGTGTAAGTGCATTACTCGAATCGAAACCACATGTTGCAATAAAATGCCGTAAAAAACAAGTGTAACTTTTTCTTTCATTCAATGAACAAAACAGAAATAAACATAAAACCGGGCGTGAAGGCAACAAACAGTTTTCACGACAAGTGCAGGGCATTGTATACGTCTGGAGACCTTGGGTTATAAAGCAAACTGCAAGACTTAAGACTTGACTGCACTAGTGGTTCAGTAAAAATCAAAACATTGAAAGAGTCGTCGTTTCATATGCAAATCGCTATTGATATGTGCACGCGAGCCACACGGACGCTGCATATAGCTAACAGCGAACCGCTGCAGCGAAACACAATAACTTACATTTTACAGATGCTATATTTGCCGCACCGACAGAAACATGTAGGAGGAAATACAAAGAATAAAGATACGTCGAGCTTGAAGAAATAAAACTCGCTGGACAGATATGTAAGCATAAAATAATTTACGGCTTGAAGGGCTATAACGTATAGGCAAGGGTTTTTATGATATATTTTAAGCATCCAAGACGTTTTATGACACCTCGGTTCCATAAGTTTGCTGAACTTAGAGCGCATGTGTTCTCGTCAGAACAGATTACTTTTTATAGCGGCTATTGTAAGTTATTGTGAGGCTGCTTAGTATGCGGCGAGTCTCCGAGCGCAAAACTGATACAATGTAGACCTAGACAGGTAAATAGGTAGACACCGACTGAGATAGATGGACACCGGGTTGTCGCAACAACGCACACGTCTACCAAAAATGCTCGTAAATTTCAACTGCAAGTGAATACACGCTCGTGATCGGTCCATCAAATGCCATTAAAATGCGGCTATAAAAAATGAAGAAGATCGAATGGATAATAAAGCGGGATTAATTTACTATTTCATGCTTTAACATGTGAACGTGAATAAATACTACATGAGCCGGACGACCGACCACAGTATTCAACGTGTAACCTAATGGTGGCGTAGGATCTAAATGCCTCTTTCCTTCAATTCAATGCGACCCGGGCGGAATTGATGTCCCATTATATGCAAGCCAGACAAGTTGGCCATGGCCAAAAATTTCAATAGCCCAGGGCGGTTGAGCTGACCGGCACACGTGTAACTTTTTGTGCAAAACTCCTTGGAATTCTTTTAGTAAAACTTCAGAAAAGGTTCTGGGTTGAATATCTTATTATGCAACATTTTATAATAGGTTTCGGGTTATTTTAAGTTTTTTAGCTGTAAAATTAGTAACGTGTTCTGAATTATAGCCGTCATCAATCATCTTCGGATCGCGTGTTGCCATGTTTGTGGTGTAAGCTAATGAATCAGTTAGAGGATCAGTCACTGACAGGACCGGAGACGGAGTGAATGAATCAAGCCAACTATAGATAATGTCGTAGTAGAAGCAGCGAGCAGAGCGGTCGCTCCGGCAACTTTCTACGCGACCTCGAAATGCTGCATTCACTTTCCTCACGACTCGACACCGGTTACGCAACCGACACCACGACCGACATATTGACGCAGCGCGCGCGCCGTCACCACCCGACCTGCGATGACTCTCAACATTCTCAACGCAAACACTAAAAGACACTCCACTCGACGCTCGACACCATCATTAACGAGCACCTGCTATCATAACTCCCTCCTTAACTTCCAAACAAACAGTTCATTACATCACATCGCGTAACAAAAGCCCCAAAAAAACGTGGAACCACTTCACAATGAAGAGACCTGGAAGAGTTATAAAATAAGTTCGCAATTTATTCGAAGGGCAAATAAAAACGCCAGGTGCCATGCCTCTTGTGTCCAAGGTCAGCGTTTCCTAGAGCTGCATATAGATATTATTTTTATTCGTTGCATGTCCCTTCGCCGGGACCGGCTAGCGTGCCCCAAACCAGTTTGATGCTGTTCTCCATTCCACTGGTAAAGCTGAACGCCTATTACACTCCCAGTTTTTATTTCTCTGTTTTAATGAAACCTATGTAATTAAAGTACGCTTTAATATTCCACAAGTATTTTAATTATCCTTGGGAATCCAAACGAACCATACTTGAACATAGGAGAGCTACCTTTCTGCATAGTAACAAATAGATCGTCTGTCAAACGAATTAAATAAACCAGTTCTTCAAATAATAATTATGTTTTATAATATAACAAGTTGTTGTATAACTTTCCATTAAAATTCAGAACAAAACGCTCCAAATTGGTAGGTGGGCGTGGAGCCTTAGCCCGTAGCCGGTAAAATTGGTAAAGCAATAGGAACAAAACAATAGGCGGCCTGCGAATTTGGCTTTTTCTTAGAAGCCATCGACAACTGCAAAGCGCGCCAGCAGGAAGTGGGGACGGACTAAGTTTATGTAACCTAATCACCTGCCGGGCTCGAGGCCAGACTCGCTGATTCAGAAAAAACCAAGGCCACGCCAGCCAGAATTCGAGTTTAATCCTAATATGTATCTAACCCTCCCTTACTTTAGTGCGTTCGTATACAGCAGGATGTTGCATAAGCTTTGTTGTTTTGTTATTCTTCGTGTAGACTCCGCATCGCATTTTAGATTAGTTTTTTGTGCAGACGCGGGCATATTCTTCTTATTACATGAGACACACGAATTTGAGCGTTAATAAATAAAGCAGTAGAACTGTTTTTAAAACAAGACACATCTCGAGCAGTGGAGGGACTAAAATATTCACTTCGGAGTTAGTCGCGATGCTCAAAGTTTGCTGAGACCATCAAACTATTCTCATTCCCACGTCCCGCGTCGTCGCTACATATCTATGAGATGCGCTTAATATCTTAAAAGTGTGAAAGTGCATAGTTTTTCATGTAACTTTCCCGATTCTAGAGCGTCTTATTTTGCTCTTTTCAGCGATGCGGGTGACTCGGCGCCAAGGGAAGGAAACTTTTAGACTAAATGACCTGGATAGAAATTGAGTGCTTGGTAATGTAAACTTTTGGACGTGTGTGAAAACGACCGCTGGGATTGGAAATGTTTTAGTTAGAAATGCTCTCAAACTTCACCTTAGTGGCGGGCTGTGTTACGCAAATGGAATTCTGAACAAAATAAAACTTCAGTTTCCAGATTTGCGAGGTGTCATTAATAATAATAACCCCATCGCCGTATCTCTACGTTGACGTCGTGGTGGGCTTGCGCGCTCCAAACTCTAGGCCTGTGCCGGAAGAGTTTACTTTGTCGGAACAGGTCTAGAGGTCCAGACCAAGTGAGATACAGAGACCCGCAGGGCAGCATGTGGCGAGTGGTTGGGCAGTAGCGACCCCACGGACCCTATCTACTGGGAGAAGTCTTGTTCCTCACCTCTGGCTTGCCTTTATTGACCGGCTGGAGTGAACAATGATGGGGAACAGAGCTTCCATCACATTCTTGCCTTTGTTGGCCGGCTTGAGTGGAGATTCGGAAAAACAAACGTGCTCGGAGGAAGAAAGTATTCCAGCAAGATGCTGGTAGGGATTTTGACCGTACTTCCGGGATAGTGCTGATAGCCGTGGAATACCTCTCCACTCTTCATAAGCACCTCAGGACATGTTGCCCCCTTGTCGCTACGACACTATGTGCTAGCGACCGTTTTCGGGGGCCCATTATTGAGTGTGCAAGTCACTCCCTGCCATTTTATCTGTGTAATTTATATAAAACATTGGTCAGGCAGGGGCTATAGACTTTCCATAGTCCTAAATAACCAGTTCACTTTAACCACCCAAACCAATAATCCAATATCTTTGTTTCCATATCCCGCAATAGTGCTAAACTAACCGGGGGTTGTCCTTGGGTGCACTTGCATATTGCGAACAGGGATAATCGTCGGTTGGTGCCTCGTTTAATTTAAAACGTCTAACGGGCTTCTGCGAGTTGACTTCGGCCCCTCGTACTCCTTCCAAAGGACCGGGACCCCATGGTCCCGAGATATATAAAATAAAAATTAACAATAATAATAAGCCTCAATCAACATCTATCGAGGCTCTCGTTAGGCAGTTGGATCAAGGGCCTGATTCAGAAGGCAGTACTCCTCGATACGGCTCGCATTGTGAGGAGATTCCTGTCTCTGAAGCCCTAAACCACCGGTAGCTTGGACGACCCTGCTCCAGACACCGGCGGACTACTATTTTTTAAATAATTTTAAATGTTTTTTATACTTTATTTATGTTTTAAGAAATATTTAAAAATGTAATAAAATAAGATAAATAATAAATAAACGAAATAATAATCTTTTTATTTCAGAATACAATTCCATAATTACAATACAAATTACAATAGGTAGCAAGATGTTAGTAACAAAAAAACTATGTTAGTAGACATTGCCAATATTTACAGAAGCATGTAGCTGACTTAAGTACCAGATGAAGTAGTCATTGAAGATATTCAAAAACTCACGAGTTGAATGAAGCAAACATGTAAAATGAGTTTTGAAAAACGCATTCGTATGTGATGGTATCGTAGCGGTATCGAAAGAAAAAAGTACACCGGGGGAATTCCATGGTGAGGTATTTTGTGGGTGAGCCGAAAAGGGCACCATCCCCATGGTTCGCATGTGCATGGGGTGCCGTTGCCCCGGGTAACGTGCACTATCTTTGTATCAATGAACACGGCGAGCTCATAGAACGCAATCTCATAATAGAAAATGGACTTGAATAGACAATGTATAATTGTGTCGCTGTTGACATTATTTGAATGATTTGGGGCTCGAGTGAGAGTTATTGTCAGCTGCGTGTGCGTCTAAAATTATTATTTTGAAAGAAACAAACCATACAGGATACGAGATGTGGCCATGCACAGTCTTTTTATTTATTCAAGTGTTTAGTTTAATGACACATTAAGTCAGAATTTTATGTCTAAGGTTATTTAAGGCATCGTTAAACATGAAAGGCATAATTTTGAATATGTATATGAATTCTGATTATATGTATGGCACGGTAAAGTTTTTGTTAGAAATGAGAGAGCTCAATAACTATGCTTACCTACTAAAAACTTGTAAAATTGTATAGAACCATAATGTAAACTATTTTCTCTATAGGTATTCAATATTATCCATATCTCAGCTGTTGCTTATCGAGGTGCGTTGTAATATCTTCTATACAATGGCAACTTTTGCAATAAATTGCAATAAACCGTCTACCATTATTGCCATATTCATTGCTCAATACTTCCTTCACATATTTGAGTAACGCAAAAATTAAAGGTATACTAAAAATATATGAGATTTTAAATTTATGTTATGGATAAAAGTCTTCAATAGTTTTAAAAGATAGTGTAGAAATCTAATACAATAAAGACGATTCAAGACCATTTTTAGTAACATCTACAGATACATGTATTAATGTCCCTGCTTAAGTTGTAGGTACAGACGACAGCACATCAAGCTACCCGAAACTGTAAAATTTTCCCAATCAACTTTGAACCTTACGCTTTAGCGATAAAGTTGAAAATCTATTAAAGAAATTTGACAGATTGTAGTAGCTTGATGTGCCGTCTGTACAAAGAGAAGGCGAACGCCTGCATGACTTAATTAAAACAATTTTAACCGTTTTACGTTTGAAAACATCTGTTACAAAAAGGCTCGTAGGTATTCGTACATAATATCGCGGCAAAAACAAAAGATATTTTGCAGACGTGTCCAGACGCAGGTGCAAAACGCAACATTTTGTAAAATAACCTTTTCAGAATTAAATTAATACATACTACTATGTCCTAGTATCTATGCTGTTTGTATGTTGTTAAGAGTACTCACTTTCATTTGGTGAATTCAATTTTTGTTTCAGATACATTTTTCGCATTTATGCTGGAACCAGTGGGGTAATACGAGTAGTAGCGTAAGGCCCGGTATCCACCAAAGCGGAGAGGAGAGGAGATGTGTTTGATAAACCAATCCGATTTCGTTATTTCCACATTTCTAAAGCTAAGCGGAGAAGAGATGTGGAAATAACGAAATCGGATTGGTTTATCAAACACATCTCCTCTCCTCTCCGCTTTGGTGGATACCGGGCCTAACACACTAACAGTAGCAATTATGGGTTTCATTTTGACGTTAATCACATTCATTGCGTTATTTACGTTGAGCTGACAAATTTTTCGAACATTTATGAAGCAGTGGATTTGCAATATCCTTCAAAATTATTCAAAATGTGATTGTTAGTTTGTTACGCAATTTTGCTGTTCTATTTTATGGGTTTGGTTACCGCACTTTAGCCCATCAATGGATCATTGTGCGGTGAGAGTAGCCGAGCTGAGCCTTGGACAGGCATATCCTTTACTTGACCTAAAGCGCGGTCACTGTCGGACTGCATAGAAAATAATGAGAACCGCGATGATACAACGCTGGTAATTTATTGAAAAATATGAAGCAATTATTTAATTACAAAAAATCTATTGTTTGAACTAAAAAATTAAATTTTTTAGTATGTTGCTTGTAGAATAATCTGACAAAAAATCAGAATGTATGGATTAGTATGGTTTTTATTGTGTAAAGAAAGTTTTTAGATGTATCTTCATGATTTTTTTCTATCATATCAAATTAGTTGTATTATGTTTTCAACACACTTTCTACCTAGCATATATCCTAAAGCATATCATAAATTTTTCTGATTTTGTTTACTGGAGTCGATCATATACTTTTATTGTTTCTAAAACTTGCGTTTTTGCATTCAGGTCCTACAAGCCCCTTAAGGCTGAGGCTACAGTAGGCAGCGATTTGCGATGCGACTGGAAGAGCAAAACGAGAAAAACATGGTATGGCTACATTACAAGCCAAAAAAAAAATATTCTAATAAATTCGCTTCAATTTCGCTCATTGATGTAGCCGATGCCGTGATTTCAGTAATGTTGTTCCTATCGCATAAAGAAATCAAAGATCGCTAGTAATATTTGATGTACGGTGTAGCCGAATACGTGAGCATTCATTTACTTGTTTTAATCGCTCATGTGTCGCAACTCGCAGGTCGCGTCGCGGCCTAATGTAGCCTCAGCCTTATAGTCAGACACAGTGATTCATATACCAAAACCATATATATTCACAGACCAAAGCCAATGCTTTGGCCGGCCTAAGCTGTCGGCCTATAAATAGCCGCACTGGGGTCTATTCTCTATGTCCGTCAACGAAGATACGGGCCCGGCCGAAAGTATTTGATACGTAAAAACAAGTGATAAATTAAATTTTTCGGAAATTGTCATTTACACATCGGGAGTAGGGACGACTGTCAAATCTTGTTGTCATTCATACTTAGTTCGGGCTCCGAACTAATCTTATGTCCGTAAGTGATACGGTGTAAGAATTTATAATACGCCAGTAACTTGATGAAACTGCGCGTTTCGTGTTTAGGGAGTAGAGACCCTCTGTCCCGTTCCCCTACTGCACGTTCTGTTCAAGTATTACAAACAAACAGTGCTTTAATTAAGGTAGCTTTCAAGTACTTCAAGAAAGAAATGGAAAAGTCATAAAGATAATAATTCTGTAGCAAAGGTTAATAAAGCTTTCTAGAAAGAATGATGCCTGAGAAAGTTCCAACGATGTAGAAATTGTAGGAAAGCATGAATCACATATTTATGCTTCTGAGGAAGTTGTAAATGTTGTAGTTATTAATCGTTATGAAGCTTAGGGATAAGGGATCGTTTGGAGTGTGCTATAACTTTTATGAACAAACTCTATGTATATTAAAACTGATCGTTCTAAAATTCTATTTATTTTAATGGGAAGCGGGGTAATTGCGTACAATGCGTGCCACGAAAGATGAGACTTGACCCCGCCTCCCCCGCTCTTACCGCCGCCCCTATGACGTCCGGTCCCGTCCCGCACTCAGACCTCATACCGCTAAATATACCTAAAATCGTGTACTGCGCATGTCAAACCACGTGGTGTGTCAAGTCTCATCTTTCTTGGCACGCATTGTAATACTCTATCAGTAGGAATGGCTTTCATTTTGTCAGTTAAACCATATTCATTGCGTTATTACGTTGTTGGGCAGATAAATATTTCGAACATGCGAAGCAATGGATTACCAAAAATTATTCTTCAAAATGATTCAGTAGTGTGTTACACAATTTTGAAGATCTTGTAGTTACAACTTGTGTTAAGGCACCTTCAAACAGGCGCGACACGACACGCGACACAAAGGCACCGCAAGTCGCGCAACGAGCGATGCCTTTGTGTTGCGCGCGATTATATCGCGTGTCGCGCCTGTTTGTAGGAGCCTTTATACGGCTGGCCCGTTGGTCTCGTGGTTGCACGCGCGATTGCTGAGCCTGGGGTCCTGGTCGGTTCGGAACTTCGGACAAAGAGTTATTGGGTTTTCCATTAGGAAATTCGTAGTAACCCGCCAACTGCCAAAATCCGGACGATTTTGGCAGTTGGCGGGTTAATGTTCCCGTGCCTCGGAAAGCATGTAAAGCCGTTGGTCCTGCGCCTCTGATCTCTTCCCGGTCGTGTCGGATTGCCGGACTGATGAGAATAAAAGAACAGGTGCACTCTACCTGTGTTTACGAACACATTTGTGCACTATAATATCTCCTGCTTACCTGGCTAATCTCCGTTGAGATTGGCCACCGTGACTGAAATCGGTCGGGAGGCTAAAGGCTCCTTCAAACAGGCGCGACACGACACGCGACACAAAGGCACCGCAAGTCGCGCAACGAGCGGTGCCTTTGTGTCGCTCGCGATTATATCGCGTGTCGCGCCTGTTTGTAGAAGCCTTAATATGGCTGGCAAATGTCAAGACAGCAGCATGTTATCAGTTGGCAATTAGTCTGTTACAAACGTCACTGACACCAAGAGTTTGACCATTTATTTGTTTTAAAGCTAACGTTTTTGGGATATAATATTATAGTATTATCATTACTCAATTAAGTATTACCATTAAGGCTCTTCCAAACAGGCGCGACGCTCGATTGCGTGTCGCGTCTGTTTGAAGGATTCTTTATCATTACTTAATATATCTTCTGAAGTAAAACAACTAAATTGGGCTTCACCTAATTACCGGGGCATATATGCAAAAGCAGCACTTTCAAGAACCAACCACTACATTATCATTTCCATATGAAGCCACTGAAGCCAGTATTATAAGTTTTTACTGGCACCGATATTACGGACAAGACACAGAGCGAGTTTAATGTCGAACATCTACAATTATAATGCGCCCGCGCCGCCGACCATAATATTTTTCAGAAGATCTCCATGAGCCATGAATTATTTATTCGCCGCGTAGACACCATTACAATTATTTCTTTTCTACTTGAAGGAAACGACTTCTGAATAATAAGTATTGGAACATTTGAAATTGTAAAATGTTAGATCAGGGCGAATATTGTGAATATACTTATTTATATCTTTACATTGCATTCATATTGTATGTGTAAGGTTACTAAGGGTGTAATTTATATCTTTTGGTATTGGATATTCTATCTATAACTACCGTAGACTGGAAGTCGACCACAACATAGGAAAAAGCTAGGTAGATGATGAACTAACTGCACCTTCTTGGTCCCTTATACTTTTCTTCCAAACAAAAGAACGAGGAATGTCTTTATCTTTCTCTTGATCATCTGCATAGCCTTTTCCCAACTATGTTTGGGCCGGCTTCCAGTCTAACCGGATGCAGCTGAGTAAAGTACCAGTATTTTACATGGAGCGACTGCTTATCTGACCTCCACAACTCAGTTACTTGGGTAATACTATACCCCTTGGTAAGACTGGCTGTCAGACTTTCGGGTATATTGCTTTCTAATTTAGAAAATTTTGTTATACGTAAATGATCATGAATTCATCCATGCACGTATTTTCTTTTTGAAACAAACAGTCAAATCTGAAGTTTATCATTTCATTATTTTATCCATGCATCCATTTGCGCACGTTTGACGAAAACACAAAGATAAGCGATCCAAATATAGCCGTCCATATTTAGCATGACAGATCTGTTAATTACAACTTAAAAAGTTGACAAATTACATCTTTTGCGAGCACTTTGTGCATCAAAAGATCAAAGTGAGAGGCAATCAGTGTGGTCCTTTGAAAGACGAGCAAAATAAAACAAAAAGGTCTTTCACGAGTTACGGATTGTGGTCGTGAAAGAGGTAAACGTAAACAGTGGGGTCATCGGCCTGGGTTCAACTTGACACATTTTTGGTCGGCCCCAATTGTACGGGAGCGGCGACCTGCGCCGCCGCCTTGCGCAACGGGAAGCCGGTTGTGTTGTGCCAATCGACTTCGGGAATCGGAACCAAAATGGAACATGTTTCCTGTGACGTGTTCGGGATGAACCATGGCTTGGGGTCTTAGTGTCACACGCTTTTAGTCCTGTTATGCAAATTCTTTTGGAAGCTGGGAGAGTATTTTTGTGATATTGTATTTTTGGGAGAATGTTGTTGCTTCATGAATAGGCATTATCAGTGCAAAGAAATACAATGATGATGAATGATGTGCCTTATTTAATTTTAACCAATGAAATTGTCGTCATTGTCACCGGACCACTGCAGCACTGAGATCAAAAAAGCAATAAAAAGCAAAACTGTGCGTACTTGAAAGTCTATAAAGCATTAACGAGGCAAACAAACAATGACATATTTTTTTGGCAACAACATTTACAGTGTTTTCATCATCGAGATATAAGTACGATGGTTTTCATTTATTTGGCAAGTATGGTTCATGTGGAATACTAGGCAAAATAATCTTTTACGCCAAAATGGTGTGACGCGTAATTTTTCGTTAATTATGTAGTTCGTGTCACTCACCCAAACATTCCATTGACGACTACCTACATTTGATGACGCAGATAAGTTGTTTACCTACATAGTTAAGCTAAGAAATGTGCTGTAATTACGACAGCAGTGTCAAGAAACTGATTTAAGTAATAAAAACAATGTTTAATGATTTTCAATATCATGGTAGGTATTGAAAATTATTAAACATTGTTTTAAGCACATGTGTTTTCAGTGCCCTTGTTGGGTATTCATAACACATAAGAAACGGCTCATTAATGTTGAACAGGTAATCTGATGATCTCCGAGTAGGTACCAATAAATTAATGTACCTAAGCTATTAGATAAAATAATGAGCCAATTTATTTACACGCACTTTGTAACAATACAAAGTTAACTGTGAAGATTCCGGTCGAACACCACAAACAAAAACTAGTAAAGGAAGAGTCAGGAACGGTCGAGTTGTAAGCGAAAGGAATCTATATCCCTTTGAGAGGATTCCGCTAATGTCACGAGGGGATGCACGAAAAAATGCAGGTAGAGCCCCGAGCAACGACCCCGGGGTTTTTGGGAGCTGACGTCATCGCCATCTGCAGTCCGCTCAATAACACGAATGTGTACCAGCGTTACGTCACTCGGTTCTTCAGTTTTTTACAATCCAAGAACTTGCGACTTTGTGATTCCATATTCCATGTGGCGAGATCACGACCGGCGACCGTGACTCACACTTTTGTTTCGAAATAAAAAACGCAACGATAGGTAAGTACAAAGGCTAAACTAATCTAGTGGCATCATTGCCCATTCTGCCCAAATGTCGAAACAAGGATAAGCGCATACAAAAATAAATAACACATTCGCGTTCTTGACGGCTCCCTAATATTCTGAGAATGCGACTGAGCACGCATGCGGATCCGACAGCAAAATGGATGTTATTTTTTGCTTTCCCAATGTGTAACTATACAATTTGCACTAGAGCCCCGGTGTCGATGACCTCTCGCCAGCTGTTTGACTATCGTGGTTTACAAAGCACGGTAAGACGGGTTACTTACTATAAGGAATCGTACGCAGTACCGGTACACTTTTATTCGAACCGTAACAAAAGAGCCGTGAATAATGACATCATTATTTTCTCATGATGAGTAGGTACCACAAGCAATGGCAACCATATAGCCAAACACTTCGCAGTTTCGGTTGTTCAAGAACATTCTGTCACGCCTTTACGACGCGACGTCGAAAAAATCTAACATTAGTAAATGAAGATTTATAAAAGTCACCGTACAGTCAGTTAACGAATGCCATTTGAATGTATACTTCATAATTAGAAGGTGTTTTGAATGGAATATTAAACAGGACCGAGTCATGGGTATAATGTGTCGCTGCTGTTCTATAGCGTGGGTCATGAGGAAGCATAAATTTAGAGGAGTCGATAGCGGCGGCGTGGCTCCACAAACCCACAACAGCTGTAGACAAAACGCCACGCTCACCAACACATGCTCGCACCCCTGCAACACGCACACCACTGCACGCTGAACACGCATACGTAACGTAAACACACGCAGGTTTATGTACACCAGATGCCCCTACACCGAGCGAGACGGACATACTAATAAACATCGTGTTAGAAGAGAATGCAGCGTTGAGGGAGTGAGGTTCGCTTTGACAACATGCAGAGACGTCTAATTAAATGTAGTTGAAGGTCGAAAAAATAAGAGGATGTATGATACATTATGTCAAGCACTCGAATTATGTGAGATGTAAAAACAGTCGGACGCAGCTGTAATGACTGACGACCGTGTGCATACGAACCGAATAGCAATGCCTTAAACAGCGAATGTTTCGTAGGAACCAACTAATAGAAAAATAAACAGAGCCGGTCCGAACGAGGCCGTTGTTAATTAACATACAGATAGTTTAATAAAAGGCAGGAAACAGGCAGCGAGGGGAGTAAGCAATGAAGCGGTAAAAATAGAAGCGGGGGCGACAGAGACGCGCAGGAATCGATCCTACGAACAATGCGACGATGCACCGCTTCATGCCAATCAATAATAGATGCTAGTAGCGTGCAACAGTTCCGTGTGTATGACGACGCGTCATATATTTTGGATTGTAGAAATTGCATCCCGTGATTTGATTCTTGAAATTTTGTTTTGCTTCCATTGTAAATTCATTTCATGCCACTTTTAATTCAACTTCCAATAAATACTCATCAGTTTCATATTTTATTTACTATGCATTGTAAAAATATAATTTACGATACTTACAATTTTTTTGCCAAACAAGCATTATCTAATATCAGTTTCCGTTAATGTATTATGTCGTTGATAATTTTCAATGTTTTCGTAATTTATACCATTTTACCACGTTGTATCCTCAATACTATTTAGTATTTTGAGAGCATTCCAAATGAATTACCTCATTTAAAACATGTTAAATTCTTAAATCCAATTTGTTTTATTATTTTTCATTAGGACGTGGACCGTCCATAAATCCAATCCCTTGGTAAACATTGGCATTTTAAAATAAAAGCTATCAAAGTCCAACTAAATAAAACCGAACATTGCAAGCAATCAATTTAAAATTTCAAAGGAAATCCCAAATGGCCGGACAGCGGTGTGAGTGCGGAAGTGGTCGGGGACACCCGTCCCGGTTATTTTAGCCGCGGCGCGCAACCGCCGCGCACTTGCCGTAGGTCAGGCACAGGAACACGAGGAAGACCTAAGTACTGGGGGAATATTTAGGTCATACAGCAACATGAGACGAACCGTGACGCGTTGTACGGGTTCGCTGCAAATTGGGTTTTAGTTTTACACACCGTGGAGTTTTAGTGGGTTAGAGTCCCACATAACTGCACTATCTCCCCGTGGTAGTGTAGTATGCATGAGCATTTCTCCACGTGAAAAAAAAAAAAAAAAAAAAAAGGTCTGGAGGTCATTCACTTTGATAAGGTTCACTGACGTAATTCAATTAGCTATATGCACGCTGTTTTGATGTAGGTTATTTTGTGGGTGTGCATATCGTCCAATTATATTAATGTATTGACACATGTTTGTTTTCGTTTTAGAAGTGCATCCAATTTGCTGGAATAATCAAAATAAACTATGTATGCGTGTGCTCAAATTACCCATAACG
Source organism: Luperina testacea (assembly GCA_927399505.1). Classification (NCBI taxonomy): domain Eukaryota; kingdom Metazoa; phylum Arthropoda; class Insecta; order Lepidoptera; family Noctuidae; genus Luperina; species Luperina testacea. The sequence continues at coordinate 14,836,955 of OV656758.1, forward strand.
ATTCGACATCCAATATTTACCGGTGGAATAAAATTGGTGTCACATTTTTGTTCTTATTGCGATTCCACGGTCTCTTGATTAAAGAAGATTATTTTTTTTAAACCGTGTTCACCACAGTGGGAACACAGCAGGAGTCTACCGCAAGTCGTACACGAGCGCATCTCGAGTTCTCGACGCAGCCAGGCAAAACCACGTCTAGACGCCTCTGTATAGAAACACTGCCATTATAGCCAGACCTGCAATATTCATCTACTTTCCTTTATTTAACAAGGTTGAATTAGCACCGGTGGGGTGTGGAGGATCAATTTACATTGGCCGACTGATATTTATTGCGAATGCGTTTGCTGTTTTAATTTGTTTTAGGCTCTGCAAATCGTGTATCTTGTCGGGTGGTCTTGACTAAAATTTGCAAGCGTGTGTCATTTTTTACTGCAAAACTCATATACTCTGGCAAGTTTACTTTACGACGTCCTTTTAGCGTGTCGCGGTCGAGCTAGGCGTGAGTCAGCTCGTAGGTATTTAAGCAACCCTTTGTTATGGTCGCGCAGTGTAAACGACCAGTACAAAGGCAGTCGGGCGAGCCGCCCTTCAGCTGACTGAGACCTTGGCTGGATTTAGATGCGGTTCGACGGACTCCCCGACGACACTCGATTTAGTTTTCATGTCGATTTGGACCTTTTATAGCGATTGGCACAGGAATGCAACACGCAATCTCGGATGGGCTTCAATTTTTTTGTCTATTTAGAAAAAAGAATGTTCGGAATACTCGGGGCATTTCGAATGCTCGATTCGGTTTTTTCGTAACCACAAGTAAAAGGTCAGTGTCCGCTGTGGGACCTTGGCCGATTTTAAACGCAAGTTCGACGTCTCGGGCGCGCCTGTGTCGGCGGCGTGTGCGTTTTATAACTTTCCCCGGCTAGCGATAAAGTTCATGTTTGAACTTTGTTTCCTGATGATCCGTACGGTGTATAAATAAACGCACATCTGCCAGATGGTAGGTGAAGACGGTCATAAAATGTTTATGGAAATATTTAAACAGTGAACTGAGCTCTGGAAATTGAAAATCCAGCAATTATAGCTCATGATTCAGTGAAGAGTGAAACGAACTGTAGCCTATGAGTACTAAGGCAGCGCTAATGGTTGTTTTCAATTAGAAGCAAATCACATTCCTTTATAGAAGAGCCATTAAACTTGTTTCTAATAACGTTTAAGACTATCCATAATAGTGTAAACAGTTGTTTTTTCCTTATTTAAATGATGCTGGTCTATTTGTAAGCCTGCTTGGGATACCTGCCGTCTCGCCGGTAGACCTTGGCCGAATTTAGCCGGGGTCGTCGCACTGCAGGTCGCTTTCTCCTAAGTGGCGCATGCGCGATGCAATCAGAGCTGTCTAGCTGAACTTGGTGCTATTGTGTTGAGTAACTTACGAGATAATAATTGTGTGACGTAATAAACTATCTTAGTCTTGGAATGAAAGAAATGCGTACGATGTGCGGCTTGAGTTCTACGTTCTACCCACAAAGAAGCCGAACTGCTTCTTTTTGGGTGTTAGGAGAAACCCAGGTTCACACTTACCTACATGTTTAAAGAAAACTGACTAAGCTATTTATCGTATGCATTTTTATTTATTTATTGAAATTATTCGCACACAAAAACGGTACAAAGGCGTCTTCCACTCAACCAAGAATGGTGAAGAGAGTAGATTTGCACGTGTGCTGTTTGAGAGGAAAAATAATAAAAAAATATATAAAAATTATATCATAATGAATTATTATTATTAAATAAAATTGGTACTACACATACATACCTATTTACCATAACATTTACATTATGATATAGTATATAATTAATTATATACAAAATCAAGGGAGAGGTGTTGAAATGACTCTACCCTATTTACTTAAAAATTAAAGGAGCTATTACTATTCGAAATCTTAATATATGACCCCCAGTAATTTCCAACTTTGATTTAAATCCTCTACTGAGCAATTAATTTACAAAGGTAGCGAAACAAACACAATTTGTTGCATTATGTTCTCATTTGAAACGCAACTTGCATAATAATATCAAGCAATGTCATCTAAACACAATAATACGAGTCTTTAAATATTCGTAACTGTAGGCTATAAGCGTCAGATTTGCATATCAAATGGTCTAGATTTTATAGTTATGAAATTAGGCTGAGGTCGACAACCAACAATTAACATATAATTATAATATCATAAGATATAATAATGCTATGGAATTAGCGCACTCCTGTATATTTATAGCAAGTTTTATAGGAAAATTATATCAAAGTTACTTACATTTTATTGTTAGCAAGATTGATTACTGGTTTGTTAATTACTGTGTTGATAAATTACATCATGATTGTAATGGTAATTTATATCATTTTCATAAATCAATTGTAGAGTGATTAACATAATTATAGATACTTATTTTAATGTTACTAACTTATAATTCGAATCGAATACACTTATCACAAAACGCACGTTATACACTGCACACTTGGCAAATGAGATCTAGACCGAAAAAGTGTAACATTTTGTTTGACCGTCACGACTCTTTTGTTTTTTCATTAGAGTGAATGCGCAGTGGTAAACCGCGAAATTCAAATTTTCTTACGTTTTTTGCAATTTGCATGTCAGTGACAGGTTGTATCTTGATTAAAATATGATTTGCGACTATAATAGATATGTATTTACAGAATTATAGTAAATAAAATCATTAATATATATTAATGATTAAAATTAAATTAATTATTATTAATCGCGAATTATATTTTGATCAAGATGACACCTGATGACCTGACACTGACCTGAAAATTGCAAAAAACGTAAGAAATATTGAATTTCGCGGTTACCACTGCTGTAGTTTTCTTAAACGTTGTAATTTTTTTTATTGTGTCTGTTGTTGTATTTAATACGTCATTTAATAAGATTTCTCTACGAATTCCAAAGTCCTATGTGAAAACATGTTCTTCGATTTTTTATAACCCTAATAAACGCGTGTCCTTCCATTAAGAGTCTTTAAAACATTATTAGAGATTGTAAAAAACACAGGAAAAGCGAACAACATACTAGTCACACACCTCCCTCACCATTACATCCGTGATTGGGATCGATTGACGCACTCGGAATATTGATACTTATAGCTACAAACGATTGTGATCCGATCATAATCGAATACTCGCGTGAGTATCGATATGTCAAAGGTAATGCGATACTTATTTAGCAATAGGCAGTCGAGATTGTTTTTCCGATACGATTAGTTGGCAATGAACATTTGAACCTGACTTGCTGATGTTTTAGGCTTGTTTTGTTACCGTTTTCCGAGTTCCGACACGCAGCAATAAAGCTAAATTACATCGTAAACAAAAATAACGTTCCTTGAAAAAATAAACAGAATTGAGATAGTTTTCGCCCATTTCCTGCCTCTATTTCGGAATCAGGACAGTCGATTCACGATTCCAATTTTATTATTCCTCACAATAATATACCAAAATCAAATACAACTTACGTAGGTAGGTATACCAATTAAATGACTAGAAAAATAAGTCGTGGAGTACTTTTCCAATTATGGCATAACCATGGCTCCGTTTGCCTGGAAGCAATCAATCGCTAACTAGACTTCTAATTAAATAATTCAGATCTCGTCAGTCCACAATTTATTGGCACATAATAATAATTTCGAAACACAGCAGTTGCTATGTAATAAATCAGCCGGGAAACACCTTCGCCTTACTAATAAAGGCTCCTACAAACAGGCGCGACACGCGATATAATCGCGCGCGACATAAAGGCACCGCTCGTTGCGCCGTTGCGCGACTTGCGGTGCCTTTGTGTCGCGTGTCGTGTCGCGCCTGTTTGTAGGAGTCTTAATGAAATTCATTAGATATACGATAAGCGCCCGATACGTAGATGAAAATCTACTAAATCATTGTTCGGCCGTTTCTTCGGCACGATGTTGTATTTTATGAACGCAAAAAAAATTCAGACTTCTTTTGTTTTTTTTATAACTATAGCCATATTATTGCGTGTATGATAGGATTGTCAACCTTGACTAGTCTGACCCAAAAATATCAACCTTGCCTCTGGTTATAAATACGTAATTGTACAAAATAGACTCCATCAGATCGTAAATTGTCAATATCACAAGTTATAAGTCTCAAAATGTGAGTGATTAATAAATCTCTCATAATTACGTTTTGTTAACTGTTAATTGGATTCTTATGAAAGTTTTACTATTAAATGAAATTAGAATCGAGTCGACACCTGTGGTTTTATAGGTTTTCAATTTTGTAAGTACAACTAATAAAATCGCGTTTCACTTCTTGTTTTTGAAGTAAAATATTTTAAAAGAGACGTTTTTGAACTTTAACAGAGACTTTCAGGCTTGAGTTTGATTCTCCATTTCTTCTTTGGGGTAGTCAGATAGGAAATGTCGACTTTATCTACCGTTTTTATATGACTTGTGTCATAAAAAAAACTGAAAGCTAACAAAAAAAGTGATTCCGATATCCTATTCGCAGAATAAACAATTTCATTCCATTACATTCCATTTCACGTGATTAAATTTTAATGACAATGTTTGCAAAACACTTGAAAACCTTTCAACGACCTAATCCAATATCAATTTGAAATTGAAACGTAAACATCTATAGAAAATTCAAAGTCCCGACTGACTGATATATCAACGCACAGCCTAAAGCGCTGGTCCTAGAGACATGAAATTTGGAGGGTGTGTTCTTTGTGAAGAGTAGGTATCCACTAAGAAAGGGTTTTTCGAAATTCTACCCCTGAGGGGGTGAATGGGGGAAGGGTGTAATTTCACGCGGACGAAGTCGCGGGCAGAAACTAGTCGTATAATGTAACTGATATATCACAAGGGTCGCTTAGAGACGCTTTCCCTCATAAATTGAGCATATCGTTACGTTAAGCAAATAACGTTATGGTGATTCCTTAAACCGTTGCTAAAAGCTCACGATGTTGGCAACGCCTGCCATGTTAGGTACCGACAACAAACAAACTCAATCCATTTATCAAAGTTTACTTTGCGAAGTGGCTCGACCTTGGAAACGGATTCAAACACCCGAATTATTTATATAATACGAGATTATTAAAAGTGTTCCCGAGAAACGATCACACGAATAAGTGTTTACTTATACTTTATTTTGAAGTGGATTATTGTACTCGTAGTTTGTGTTTTCTCAAAGTGGAATACAATAGCAAATTGAGACTGTTCAGTGCTTATAACACAGTTATGTAGTTTTAAATTTGCATTATTAATGAAATTTTAAGTAACTTTTAAATAAAGTCTGGTGTTAAATACCTTCATTTGAAGAAGTTTCTTTAACTCAAAATTATAAATCGTGTAGCATTTACTTTAGTTCAACATTACCATACATTATTCGTATTAGATCCCCATATAGATTGCTATGAATTTACCGAGGCGATGTTTTGACATATGGAAACTTAAAAACGAACAAATCGAATACCATAGGATGAGATTACGAAATGCCAAGGTTTGAAAACCTGTTCTATAGGAGGTGATACACCCATGGAGTTAAATGCTAATTCAGACTATATTTTTGTATCAATTATTTCTTTGGTAAAAAACATATTACTACATAGGATATTGGAATTAGATGCTAGTGTTAAGGCTCTTACAAACAGGCGCGACACGTGATATAATCGCGCGCGACACAATGGCACCACTCGTTGCGCGACTTGCGGTGACTTTGTGTCGCGTGTCGTGTCGCGCCTGTTTGAAGAAGCCTTTATCATTAAAATGTTGAATTCGATTGAAGATGTTAATTTCGTCTACATAATATCACGCCAGTATGCTCCGAAGAGTTGGACAGACGTGAATATGTGGTATACCCATATTTCACCAGATATGTTTGTAGGGGGCGAGACTATTGCTATCAAACGGGCACAAAACCAGACTTCGAGCTGCTACCGAGAAATTCCAGACGGAAAAACCCAATAACACTGCCCGATCAGGGATTCAAACCCAGGACCTCATTTTCAACAGTAGCGCTTGCGACCACTAGACCTACGGCAGTTTCGTTTACGTTGGTAATACATACATGACTGCCATACTGAGTAAAGGGTTCTGGGTGTGATTCCCACGTCGTGAAAAACGTAACTGAGTTTTTCCATCAGGAATTGACTGCTTGGATTTTTTACCTGTAGTGGTAATAGGCTCGCCTTTTATTAAGGCTCGTAGACACAGGCGCGACGCGACACGCGACACAATGGCACCGCAAGTCGCGCAACGAGCGGTGCCTTTGTGTCGCGTGCGAGCCTTTAAGACTCCTACAAACAGGCGCGACACGCGATATGATCGCGCGCGACTCAAAGGCACCGCTCGTTGCGCGACTTGCGGTGCCTTTGTGTCGCGCGAGATTATCGCGTGTCGCGCCTGTTTGAAGGAGCCTTTACATGGGATTTAAACGTAAAAGGCGAAATGTGGTTATACGCACGACGACATATCAAGGTAGAGATTTCCAGTATAAGTTAACTTCTCATTGTACGAAAAACCCATACATTGCGATGTCAGCTAAAACTGGACTTTTATAGGTTGACTAGCAGTGCCCCGCGGTTTCACCCGCGTTAATTTGAGGAAAAAACCTACTAAAATAATATATTCCATTATTTTAAGAGTATTATTTAAGATTATTAGTTTATTACTTATACCCTCATGATCGGCCGCCATGCGGGGATATTTTAAAACTATGAAATCTTCTAAGATATTCAATGACATCAAATGATGCCAACGGCAATTTTGTTCAAATTTAAATTTGTTGTGATGAATAACGTTTTTATTTGGATAAGGATTAATATCGTGTTTATAAAAACACCTTCGCAAATAATGCATTATTTTAGAATAAATTTGATTACCATAAAAAAGGTTATAGTGAGTCAACCTTAAAAGATAGATACATGCTGTCGCGTATTTTTTTTAGAACGTTTATAGGGGAATTGGGGAACAATTCCGTAACTTTAACCGTTTGCGCAGCGTCCGGAACGGAAACTCTCAAAAGGAATAATTTTTCCCGTTTTTGCAACATTTTTCATTGATGCTCCGCTCCTATTGGTCGTAGCGTGATGTTATATAGCCTATAGCCTTTCTCGATAAATGGACTATCCAACACAAAAATACTTTTTCAATTTGAACCCGTAGTTTGAGGTTTAAAGTATTCGAGACGATACGCCAATTATAGCTAATTTATAAGAGTGAAGACTTGTATGCAAGATTTCAGACGAAGTTTCAATGGTTTGAGCACATAACGAACGTGTATCTCACGTTTCTGATTGGAAGACGTATAGAAACAGCTTTTTGAAACTAGTCCTTGTATTTATGTCTTCAATTCGATCAAAATCTTTTTAAAAAAGATCGACTTACGACATCATCGTCATAATCATTGGCAGCCTTGTTTCACAGCTGCTGAGACTTCCTCCCTTTTGTGCCATGCTTCCTTCACCATGTCAACTCGCTGCTGAGTCATGCTTTCCTTTTTTTCGAGGGGAAATCCTCATGGATATGGATTCCCTCCGACTGGGAAGAATGGAGGGTTGTGTCGGACTTCTACCGACTAAAACCCCACTGTTCCTTCTAGTAACATGACTCGGGGGCCCGGGAGATACTTGTACATTCGCCGCATCCCCGACTGGTTGCCGCACACACGACTGGAAGTCATGCTTCCCTGGTCTGTGCGAGTCTCTTTAACGTCATAAACCTCCTTCGTCTTTGGCAGCCTTGTTCCACCCGCTGCTGAGTATAGATACTCCCTTTTGAGCCATGCTTCCCTAGTTGTGCGAGTCTCTAGTCTACCTCCTTATAATAATAAAGGCAGCAAGCATATGCTTCATTTTCATGTAAGACATTGAGTAGGTAGGTCCCTATCTAATTATACGTTAATTTTAAAACGCCACACACAACGTTTAAGTTTCCTACAGTTAGGTAATACCCAACTCCCAACATTCCTTATAAATTCTGACGTTAGTCTATTGTCTTTTGTATTACCTATTTCTATCATAGATTTTTGTCCGTGGCCGGTGGATCAAAGTGCTAGCCACCGGAAACCAAAGAGGTCGAACGCATGACGCCATTGTAAACATCGCATGAGCAAAATATTAGATTTAGTATACCGTCCGTACATACTCATCATTTATCATATATTAAATGAATTTATTATAGAATGAATATACTGCGCAGTGTCAGTGTCATGTAAGCTTGCGTGGGCGGGCGAGTTCTTATTTTAAAACTAGGCAGGTACTCAACGTCTTAGCAACTAGCTTCATATTTTCTGACTGACCGAATTCTTGACAATTCAAAAGTGCCTAGTGCCTGTAATTGAAATAAATACTTTGAGTTTCACTTATTTAAAATTATTTCAGAACTATAATAACTTATACATACATATATTGAAAATTAAAATTCTTGAACACTATCACGATGATAACATCGTGAAAAGATTCTCATAGCTATAATAGCTGAGAATCTTTTAAACATATTAATTAATGTGTTTTGTTACCAAAGTATTAATTAATATCCTTTCAGACTTCGAATCCAAGGTTATACAAGTCATTAACAGCATCTCGATGAGTCTGGCTTATTCAGATCGCATCTCAAAACACGAGAAGAAAATTAATTAGTATGATAAAAAGGAGAAAAAATAAGTTTGTTTCGAGTGCATATCAGGGTGATATGAAAAGAAAGAGATCTGTCTGAGACTGTTCGCCAGTTTGTTTACCTTCATTACAGACACAAAAGCCGCTTTGTAGGAAAAAAAAAACTCTCCTTTAATGAAATAACGCCGTGGCTTTATAATTGCTAAGTCTTTACTCCAATGAATATTAATAAATTTTCGTAAATAGTACGACGATTTTAACTTTTGACATTAATAAATATTTAATTATTCATTTACAAATGCTTAAAGTGTAACAACCTCTATGTTGTGACTAATAAATTGCTAGGTATAGTATTGTGATAGCGTTGGTTTAAGTAGATAGTTATGCAATTTAAATTAGGTACCTTTTACGTGGTTTTAAACTAACTTAGGCAGCTATTTTATTGCTTGTAATATGCAGGTAAGCTTTAATTTTATATTAAAAAATAGCTAAACTGGCAATGATGCCTTGCTTATAAATATAAGCATATTTATTTAAATAGTTAAAACATATATACCTACAATGTATATTACTTAAATATAATAGACATGAGAACCACGTCCCGCCAATGGAAATTAATTCAATAACTTGGAGTTATTGAGTCTCTCAGCCGTTATTTTTCTAATAGACACCAAAGGAGACTTACGCTGTCTGCTTATAAAACAAAATTATGCTCACCTTCAATAAAAAATGGAATTTAGAAGATCCACGAGCTCTACTCATAAAGCCGGTCCGCCGCGCGCCGTCCGCCACCCAATCGGTTTTAATTGAGTTTTACAACGAGCCTTTATTTTTTAAATAAGAAAATTCTTACATCGCTAATTACTCAATTCATTGCTCGCACAAAAGGCTCGGTGTCTCATAAATTGCTACAATTCCTTCAATTAGAGATCGACGGATAGCGTCCGCGTACAATTTATATAGGAACAGCGACAGAGCATTAATCACAATAAGGTCGTTGCAATGGAGTGATGAGATCATTTCGCCGAGCGATAAAATTGACAAGATCTGAAGATGTAGGGTCAAGATGGACCATAAGGACTAAAGAGTGAGACAGAAACGTTTTATTAGACTGGCATAAATTGCGATGTGGGTGAATCAGTGCAAGATATTTATTTATAAATCAATAATTTTATCTCTGGACGTCCGTTGGAACAAGTTGAATTGAGTTTATGTCCAGAGTCATACATACATACCAACTAGCGTGCGTGTATGACCTGGGGGCCTAAAAAGGCCATTTTGGCAGAATCATAAAAGGAAAACATTAAAAAATACAATGGACAGTTAACTGTTTAGTTAATCGTATAAAATCCCATTGGTGAAGGATTTTTCAGTAATTTTTTTTATCTGTGCTAAAATACCAATCAATCTAATCCAAATTCAATGTCACTCTTTGATTATACCTACGTAGTGCAGCGAAAAAAAGAAAAACACGACTGTCTTCGCCATATTATAATTTTATCATTTTATGATTCTGCCAAGTGGCCTTTTTAGGCCCCCAGATGTATGGACATAAACGAAGCAAATGGAGTAAGTATGCAAGGATCGTAGCCGGTGGCATTCTGTAGTTTCACGCCCTCGTGAAACTAGGGTAGATACCCTCATGGGGAAGAAAGCGTGGGCTTATGTAAGTATCATAGATAAAGTTTATAACTCTAACATTCTAGCAGCAAGTTTTGTTTTCCCATAGCCTAAAGGCTCCTACAAACAGGCGCGACACGCGATAATAATCGCGCACGACACAAAGGCACCGCTCGTTGCGCGACTTGCGGTGCCTTTGTGTCGCGTGTCGTGTCACGCCTGTTTGAAGGAGCCATAACAAATTATATTAAGAATCTAACACAAATCTCACATATAATTTCTTCCCTCTTCAAGCTTGGAAATAATTGCAATTAAAACACAAAGAAATCATTCATTTGTAACTTCACGGTTGATCGGAGGCAGGGGAGGCAGACAGGACGGCTCATTAAGTTATCGACATTAATAATAATGTAATACCAATAGGTACTTTACTGTGCCAAGATCAGCCTTCTAATTTATTAGTTATAACGTAGAAGCGAGCTCGTTCGTGGATGATTAAATTTAACAATGATTAATTAACTCATCATGTTATTAATGTAATCATGATCGTCTGTAATGGTTCGCTCGTGGTTCGGTTTATAGGTTAATGGGAATATTTTGATCTTGAGCAGACTATATGGTAGACTGCGCCCAGAATATAAAATGGTGAATTTATTTATGTCATTCTGTGGATGTTGTAAAGTCACCACCTTAAATTGTCCGTATGTTCAAATCTCAACTGTCATTCTTTTACAGTTGTATGATATGGCTATAACTCGGCCAATTGACATATAGTCCGACTTTTAATTAGCTGCAGTAAAATGACACTTCTTAATAACTCATTTCGGACTGAGTTTAGAGATATGCATGTCAAATAAGTTTCGTTTGTTACACTATTATGTACTAGAAAAACAAGATATGGTTGATGGCCACGAAAAAACAAAAAGACGCCAATTTCAGTCATTTAAGTAACACATAAATAAGCTGTCATTTTACTGCAGCTGAATGTCCGACTATAATGACTAGTATGTCAATTTGATAAATTTAATAATCCCCGAATGTAATTACAACTTTAGCTTTGAATAGAATAAGATTGTGATTAATTGGCGAATGATATTAAATATAGTAAATTGCTGTTTTATTTTTGGCGATGTTAATTTTTATTTATTGCTATTCTTTGTAAATGTGCTCACACATACACCTAAAGGCAAACCCGCAAAATCCTTTTTTTAACACGTCAACACCCTCCAAAGAACAAAATGCAGTGTGACGTGCACATTTTTGCAATGAATTCAGTACATGATTCTAGACCCACCTGCCATAAATATGAGCCGATTATTAAAAATCAACTGTTAAATACGTATATTTTTTAAAAGCTAGTATCGATTTTAAGTCACGTCTTATTTCAGAAAATAGTAACACACTATAGGTTCCACGAAGAAAAAGAAAAGCTGTAATTAATGTTAATAAAACAGAACCACCGTTGACTCCGCCTGTTAAAAGTCAGGTAAACTACCTTGACTTTTAACTCGGGCGGAGCCAAGAGCTAACGAACAACATAAATTATGCATGGAAGTATAAATATCACTGTATCACACTTTTTATTTTAAATATTCTATCTGCGGTTGTATTCTGCAGCTTTTTAGCCATTTGGCATTACAAGATATACACTTTTCTACCGTTTCCATTTAAAAAACCAAAATCTAGGTATTTTTAGACGCAAACTTCCACCTTTTAACTAGATTCGGGTACCTAAGACGGGTAAATAGTGAGTCTTAAGGCGAAAGCGCCAGGGTAGCCCGCGAAATTCAATTTTTTTTAGGTTTTTTGGAATTTTCTGGTCAGTATTAAGTTGTACGTTGATTAATATATGAATCGCGGCCGTAAGAAATATGTGTTTACAGAATTATAATCATTAAAGTCATCAACACAACTCTCTAAGACCACGTAAGTCCAAAGAATAACTGTTTCAAATCATCATTCTTTGGACTTACATGGTCTTAGAGAGTTGTGTTGATGACTTTAATGATTATAATTCTGTAAACACATATTTCTTACGGCCGCGATTCATAATATTAATCAACGTACAACTTAATGCTGACCAGCAAATTGCAAAAAACGTAAGAAAATTTGAATTTCGCGGGCTACCTTAGCGCTTCCCCCTTAAGGCTACGCCGACCGGAAAATAGTGGCCACTATTATCCGTTTTAGTAATTATAATAAAACTAAACAAACGGAAAATAATGGCCACTATTATCCGTTTTAGTGATTATAATAAAACTAAACAATGTAAAACTACCGTTTATAATAATATTAACGTATAATCTTGTGGAATACAACTTAACGTGCTTATTTTCTGCATTTTCATTCTAAAATAAAAGAAATAATCACACAAACGATGAGGGCGCCACTGCGCGTCAGCGTTTGGTCGGTGCCCTCTTAATATTTTTATACATAAGTTATGCGTTTTCGGCACAGATTAGGTATACAACTGTACATTGACTTGCGATGACATTTCCAAATGGTAACTAAAAGTTAAAATTCACACGCCATTTGCATTTTCATTGTGTAGTTTTGGCGGTCGTTATTATACCTAGCAACAATAGAATAGTTTCATTATAATTCTTGTGTAAATCGGGTTTTTGGCATAAAATGTTCCAGTTTTTGAAATAATTGTTCACTTCTATTACTCGTCCTTGCTCTTTAAAAAGTAACGATTTTTTTTTCTGAGTCTTTATTCAAAAGACGTAAAACTGTTGCATATTTTTACTTCTTTTGAATAAAGAATCAAGTTTTGGGAAAGATTTTTAAATAAAATCTGAATAGCTAATTTAAACATTCTATCGGTACTACTTATTCTAGAGCGATGCTGCATTAAGAATCAAATTTGAAAACTGGCTGATTTAAAAACAAATCTTTAATCTTGTTTCAAATTAATTCAAGTTTCAAGTCAGAGCATCGTTCTAAAATGTCAACTAGTATTATAAAGATTCACAAACAATTATCAATTATAAAATCATTATTTTCAAATATTTTCAATTGAATGGACTACAAGTTTTGAGACGCGATAGGTACACGTGCCGTGCCGTTCCCAAAGCGATTTATTGATTATAACGCGACATGCTATGGTTGATGGTGCTGCTATTAATCAATATTATTAGGGTGGGTTTGCTGGGTGCAGTTCCGTTGGGATCAAAATTCATTAAATTATTTATGGGGATTCGTTATTAGGTAGAAAACTGACAGAGTTAGTTGTCATCTTAATATTATGATTATTTTTTTGTAGTGGAGCGACCACTTCGATACCGATATCTAGCTAGAAAACTCATAGGAATTCATAGACACTTTTTTTTTCGAGATAAAAGTAAGAAATAAAATCTTATTTTTTTTGTTACCCTGTACTGTCCCACTGCTGGCTAAAAATATAATTGTGGCGTAAAATGTTGTCACACACGTGTAGGTAGGTACAGCAGCACGCCAGCACATCAATCTACGCAAAACTGTATAATTTTCCCAATCAACTTTGAACCGAATGCTTTAGTGATAAAGTTGAAAATCTATTAAAGAAATTTGACAGATGGTAGTAGTTTGATGTGCTGGCATCTGTACATTTATTCCCATAAAGTGGTATGGTTAATCACCGAGCGTGAAGTGTAACGACCACTGTCGAATACAACGGCTATCTTATTTTAGTAAATAAATGTTCTTACACCATAGGTAGTGAGTTACACATAACCGTTACTGAGGCACTTTGAGGCAAATGGCAAATACTGCCAGTTTCATTCTTATAGTGCGAACATAACGACATAGGAGACGAGCGGCAATGACGAATGCGACATGCTGCCGTGTAAACTGAGTATAAGCCTTCGTTAGATGCAAGTATGATAAGGTGAGTTAAGTTTAGCAAGTCTATTAGATTACTAGCTTTGAGGTGATCAGACCATTATTTACAAGCGTCACGTCTATCCAACTAAGAACGTAGTCCACCTATTCGTGCTATGGTTATACCTAAGGGGTAAAAAATGTGTCAGTATTTAGAATCTCAAGAGCAGCTGACAAGCTTCACTTGTAGTGTCACTGATGATCGAAATTAGTGATAAGTACCTACATACTACCTACTCTACGTAAACAGTGCGCGCAGTAGGAACCTACTAGGTACCGTAGAGGCCTTAACCTGACATGGTTTTAGCATGCAACCTCCGTAGCTTGTTAAAAGTTGATGGCGTAGTTACGAGACAAACTTTGATTTGAATTTAGAAAAAAAGAATAGAAGAAAAAACGGTAGGGTCAGTTGAGCTGACATGGCGTATATCATGCATGATATAAAATTTATAATGAAAAAACGTGAAACGATTCCCTAAATAAAAATTATTTATATCCAAAGAAGTGTTTTATAGATGTACCTCTCTCACTCTATTTACTAGAATCGCATCGTAATACATAGGATACTGAATTGAACCTTGACAACTTTTTAAGTTGGGAACACTGTACCTACCTAACTTTGTGTTACATATTGGAAGAATTAAAAAAATTAAGTAAGTAAGTCATTAACTTTTTTGCGTAGTTTTAATAGTGAATTAGAGGAACTAATGTGAAACAGTTAAAAGTAAGTAATTTAGTAAGACACGGATGCGAAAAGCAATTATTATAATAAAGTTAGGTATAGGTATTGTAATTAACTTTTAAACTAGTTTAGTTTAGCAGATGCTCTAAAAGATATAGAATGATAGAAATACATTTTGTGGTCGTGAGGTCGTTTATTTCCACTATAGATAAATCTAGTGAATAATAAATTACAATTATATGTAGAAGCTATCAACTGTAATTGAAAAGTATTTTTTTTTAATCGAATGCATATGAAATTAATGATGTCAGTTCATATGTCTCACCAAACATAACTTTCGTTAATGGAACTGTATATGTCGCAGCCAACTGGTTAAATTAGCCGTGTTTTGGAAGTAGTGCTCGTCTCGCTTCGCTCTCTCGGCTCGCACGCGGTTGATCACAGTTCTAACCTAGCCTAACCCATTTGGTCGGGGTGCCCTGGCTTAGTCACTGCGACCAATTCGGCTCGTGCGTGATTGGTTACAGACTTCCAACCTAAACTATAATTGAATATTATTCAGGCCGTTATTGAGCGGCCGCCGTTTAGTTAAAAGGCTAGGCGGTTAACTAAACGGCTAATTAAACCAGTTGGCTTCGACATAAACAACACTTTGGCAACACTAGGTACATAGTATTTTAATTTTAATAAAGCATTGTTTTTCAACAACGCTTTTCTTTCGTGCCAGTATTTTAGTAGCCCAAACAAAATAGTAAGCCACAGAGATAATCGCTTTTGTATTCTTCTGCCAAAGAATAAGAAAAAAAAAAACAAACGTGTAGGTCGGAGCCAAATATTGATTCAAAACAAGATTATAAAAGACTATAGACTTATATAGGATCAAAAGTCTTTAATCTTAGTCCCTCCGTGCCGTGGTCAGCACATAAAAATTCCTAAGTACTTACGTCTCATACATTTGTTTTTTTTTATTATTATTTTTACGAGTCACTGTCGTTTAGGACGAAAAGAACATTGTTGCACCATTAACGTGAACTTTTACACACGTTTAGAGGTGTTAATTTGCGCGTTTGCTGTAGGCATTTTCTTAATTTAACAGATTGAAACAAAAGAATAGATGGACACCAGATTAAAATAATGAAATGAGCGTAAAATTATTAAAACAGTAGAATTGTATCTATAGGCAATAGGTAGCAACCGTTTTTAAACGGTTTTATTAGTAACCGAAACAGGTTTTGCAAAAAAGCTCTTTAAATATTGTTTCATTACAAATTATTTTGTTTTTTTTATTAGGTAGGTACTAACTTTAATCACAAACATCGAATAGAAATACCTACATCCGATATTGCTGCCCATACCAAAGAAAGAATACTTTAGCAGGCATTGTAGCGCCATCTATCGGTCTACGTTGATATTAAAATTAGAGTTCAGAAACACATATAATATACTAGATATATTTAGGTAGGTACAAATACTTTTTTATCATACAAATTTTCATGATCGCTTGGAACCATTACCTACCTATTTTTAGACAGAGTTGGTATGTTAGTAATTAAAGTAATTAGCTGGCAGTTTATGACTATCCACCACGCATAAATTAAATCCGCATGTAATAAAATATTTAAACAAAAGGTACGAAAACTTCCGAATGAATGTTATTGTTACTTGGCATGGTAGTTTGTTACGCCATACGCGAGTCCATTCCACGCTCCAATCCACTGTTGTGTTGTGTTGTGTCATGGCAAGCCGCGGCGTCGAACGAACTCGAGAGCTCAGTCAAGAACGTTCGTTAACCGCGCGCGTCACCAGTTTCATGTACCAGTGCCCCCATCTAGCGGTCAATGTCGGCATGACGTATAGAAACGACTGAGTTCCAGCGTTTTGTAAGAGATGGCGTTCGTAGTATGATGTTGCGATAAAAATCGCGTGTTGTGAGTTTTTACTTTCTATTTCTTTTTTTTTTATTTACTATATGATAGTGGTGTAATAAAAAGTGATTCGTGTGATATTATTACTTTAAAACAAAGCTTGTTATAAAAACGAAAGCCTGTAACCATACATAACAATGTTTAGTCCGTCCTAAAAGTTAATGTCTGTGGCGTTTGTAGTTGTACAGACGCCAGCCAGCACATCAAGCTAGTAGTAGCTTCTAAAATCTATTAAAGAAATGTGACAGATTGTAGAATCTGTCACATTTCTTTAATAGATTTTCAACTTTATCGCTAAAGCATTAGGTGCAAAGTTGATTGGGAAAATTTGACAGTTTCGGGTAGCTTGATGTACTGACGTCTGTACCTACCTATAGTTTTCTTCAAGTTGATAACAGTCTGTTTCTGCCTATCTTGTGGAACATTACACAAACAATTAATTCAGCGGAATGATTGGTATAATAGAGTAATTAGTGGGCGGGTCAGCACAAGCCTCATTTTCGAAATATCCACGCAATAAACCTTACCAAGTGCTTGTAAAATGACTTGCATGCACCAAACATTTAACTATTAGATTGACCTTTAAGAATTCAACCCGCAGCTGCTTTAAGTTGTACAAAATTAAGTAAGCATATCAAGTGTATCAGACGTAGACAATTTAAAGAAAAAAAAAAAGTTGAGTAATATTTACTGAATGCACTTGTGTTTGAAACTAAAAAAAGTTAGCTACATTCACGATTCGAGACACCTGTCACCAAGACGATGCAGATTCGCTATCGTGACTTGTCTAATAGTACTTTCGCCTAGGTACCAAGTCCAAATAAGCGAGCGCAATTACAGACGCAATGAGTTTGGCAAATGACTGCTGCGACAACAAAGTCTAACGACTCTGTTGGCGGCAGCTTGGAATTAGCACCGTTGAAAGTGATCTCATCAGTCCACCGATCATTACTCATTGGTGGCTAGCAATCAGACTGGGTGTTGCTCTCACGTCTAACCGAAATAGCTGTTTAGATGCGTTAACAAACAAATGACTGTATTTTGATATCGTTTTTGGATTCATCTTCAATGAGTGTTGTGTTTAGGTCCTCAGTGACAAATATAGTTTGTGCTGCATTGTCTGCTCTTTGTTTTCTGTTGTTATTTTCTTCAGATTTGCTTTGTCTATCTTTGCTCTTTCTATTTTCGTCCTTCCAACAATTTGCAACATGTTACTATACAATGCTACGCTGTAGGTACTTACCTATAATCAAACTTATAACATAAATTTTCAAAAGCAACACACCAGAAAATGAAATGGAACCAGATGCAGAACTTAATGACAAAATTGAATACACAACAGTTTCTAACATAGTTGCAACACGACCTTTAGTTAATGACGGTGTCATTAAAGTCATTAGCCGACATAAGTCGAGAGGGCCCGACACGCCCGCGAAATGCCTTGATAGCTATGACAAAATTTAAATGAGGGCATTTTGCGGTGACGTCACACAACCGGTATTACCTGTAAGTATCACGAACACCTTTACAAAGGTAATGGCGTTAAACATGTGTGGTCGCTTGATTAGCTAGCCACTTAGTTACGATTTTAGAATTATTTGAGTCTTTAGAATTTTAAAATTATGTAACGTAATCGGTAGTTCCTAATAATCACAAAAAAAAAATTGTTTATTTCATAATTCAAAATTACAATATGAATGAAGGTATCGTTGGTTCCAAACTCATGTGAAGCGAATTAGTTTTGAATTAATTTAAATAAGCTCTCCGTGGTCATTTCCTCTTTTCGGGTCTGTTTAATGACGTAGGCCTAATGCTAGTCCTACTAATCATTCGTTCAATGTCTTTGGTCACGGCATTTGGCCGAGCGTCCAAACAACAGTCAAATCGGTCATAGCTATTTATTCACCAAGGGGAGTAATCTGTACTTACCCTCGAGTGATATATACTGCTTTATACTACACTTGTTGTACTACATTAATAAATTGCTATCATTGTCACTGGAATCACTCATTTTAACTTGTGATTTACACCGCCGAACTTTAAACTTTACCAAGAAAATTGTTTCTACAAAATACGTCAACACTCAAAAACACTCAAAACACTCAAAAACACTCAAAAACACTCAAAACACTCAAATACACTAAATAACACTCAAAAACACTCAAAAACACTCAAAAACACTCAAAACACTCAAAAACACTCAATAACACGCAAAAACACTCAATAACACTCAATAACACTCAACAACACTCAAAAACTCTCAAAGCACTCAAAAACACTCAATAAAACACAAAAACACTCAAGAACACTCAAAACACTCAAAAACACTCAAGAACACTCAAAAACACGTAAAAATACTCAATAACACTCAATAACACGCAAAAACACTCAATGACACTCAATAACACTCAACAACACTCAAAAACACTCAAAAAAACTCAATCAAACACAAAAACACTCAAGAACACTCAAAACACTCAAAAACACTCAATAACACTCAATAACACTCAAAAACACTCAATAACACTCAACAACACTCAAAAACACTCAAAACACTCAAAAACACTCAATAACACTCAAAAACACTCAATAACACGCAAAAACACTCAATAACACTCAATAACACTCAACAACACTCAAACACACTCAAAACACTCAAAAACACTCGATAAAACACAAAAACACTCAAGAACACTCAAAACACTCAAAAACACTCAAATACACTCAATAACACTCAAAAACACTCAAAACACTCAATAACACTCAAAAACACTCAAAAACACTCAATAACACTTAAAAACACTCAAAACACTTAAGAACACTCAAAAACACGCAAAAACACTCAATAACACTCAACAACACTCAAAAACACGCAAAAACACTCAAAAACACTCAATACACTCAAAAACACTGTATAATGCTTTCTGTCTCATTTTCTCCCACGTTAAATCTTATAAATGTCTCTTTTTACTGTCGCTTTTTCGTTTCATAAAATTTCAAGCCGCAACAATGCCAAAGAAGTTTTCACTTCAAAAACAAAACGCGTTAGTAATGAACGCATTATTAGCCTGATTTTCAGGGCAGTAATGAAATTCCATACAATATAACTGCCTAGATTTTTGAGAAGGTTTAATGAACAGCTTTCAAGCCTTTTAGTGGGGTAGTATTGGTACACTTACTAAGCAAGTGTAGTATAAAATATATAAATACCTTAAATGAAGGCAAGTAGGTATATAAGTACTTCTTTTTAGAACAGCACGTAATTATTACCTATAGTATAGCATGACATTGTGATGAGGTTTGAAGATAAGGTCAGTTCACAATGGAGGGCGCGTCTGCTGCAACTATTGTGTCGCAGAATACCGCGCCCTCTGGCGGCGCGACGGCGCGTGACCGCCAAACAATGAGCCGCGAACCAATTAGTCACCTCCCGTAATTATGTGCGATTATATTTAGTGCCAAAATGGTCTGCTATAGAGTTAAAAATAGAAACCTTGGTGTAGGACATGCTATAACCAATTGTGCGATTAACGAAGACATAAATGCTAAAGCGAGACTAAAAGACTTAATATAAACTGGAGGCGTTAAAGCTTCAAATCATAAAATTGCGTAAAATATAATTGTCTGTCAATTTGTTTGAGTAAATTACAAAATTACGCATGCAGCAATCGCAGTAAGTGCAATTGGAAAGTAATATCAACTAAGTTTGCAGATTCCTAGTTTAAATAAGAGGGCGTATCTAGTGGCTAACCGCGACACTTTCTACTACGATTTCACTGCGTTTTGTGGCTTAGCATTAGACGCAAGTATAGCAATCTTTAGCTCTATGCAACGTGAATTGTTCTTCTTTGTTATTGACTTGACTATATTTTCGTAATGAGGTGGAGTAATATCGTTATCCACATTTATTATTGTGGTTTCATTATAAGCATCGTTCTGTCAAATTTTGCGTTGATAGACATATTTTCTTCTACACGAAAATCTTGTCTTGTGTCTAACTTACCCTTCGTTGCTTCTTGCTTAGATGGAAATTATTGTGGGAGAATCCTTACCTGTAACAAAATAAATACCATTTTAATATTTTCTGGTTTCTCAGGGGTACTACAACAATTCATATAAAATGCATACATCATCTGCCTAGCCTTTTCCCAACTATGTTGGGGTCGGCTTCCAGTCTAACCGGATGCGGTGCATTCAGCTGCCTGAATACCAGTATTTTACATAGAGCGACTGCCTATGTGACCTCCACAACCCAGTTACTGGGTATTACGATACCCCCCTTGGTCTGTTTGTCAGACTTTCTGGCTTCTGACTAACCGAAACGACTGTCAAAGATCCTCGAATGACAGATGGGACCAACGGCTTTACGTGCTTTCCGAGGCACGGAGGGGTCACGGTATGTAAAGATGGTCACCCATCCGTAGACCAACCGCGGCAAGCGTAGCTTAACATGATCGATCGACCTGTGCGGCTGTTATTATTTAGCCGCGGGCCCCTCCATACATATTAAACTAAATGGATACATATTAATTCAAAATATTATGTTATTGCCCGCAGCAAAACACTCATTACTGCACAACCAAAGCAGTACTTTACCACAACCCAAGTACAGCTTCAAATACTGTTGAATTCTACATCGCAACAATAGTGTCCCTCAGCGAATAACTGCAGAGTGGCTGCACATAGCTCAATGATTCCCAAAGGACGGTTATAACGCTCTGGAATTGATTCTCTAGAATAGAATAGAAGTAAACAGTTCCTTGGAGAGCTCTATTGTGTTCCGTGCTAACAATGGTTTGTGAGCTCCGAAGGTCTTTTGCTCCTTTTTGTAGTGTTTACAACCACAATTTATGGTTATGACAGATATTTTTGAGAATATAAAGGTGGAAATTTTAGTTTGAACTGTACTCGCAAGTTTCTGCGGATGCATTTTCATGCGATGGGACATGCGACACTTTCAGTCCTTTGTGATGTTGGCAGGACAGAATATTTTACACAAATATTATCCATTGAAATGAAACTATTATACGGATTATGTCGCATTATATCTGAGTTCTTTATGCGTTGCGTTCATGGATTTTCGAGCGATTTTCAGTGCGAGATGAAACCGATTTAAAATGAAAAAGCTACTTCAGTCCAATGCGCAATGTCATATTTAGGTTGTTGGAATATTTTGATTCAATGCTATAAACATAACATTTTTAATTCCTAATTAAAATTTCATTTAATCACCCGTTTTAAAGTTAGGCAGTTTTGATAAGAATGCTGTTAAATGCTGCTGTAAATAATTTGTGGAAAAATCGATTACTCATTTATTACACAGTTAAAGTTATATTGTTGTTGCCAAAAAGTTGTTAACCATAAAAAAACAATACGTTCCGTTTCGAATTCGCACTAGTAGATAGATATTGGCAATCAATCAGAAATGTAAAGCGGTGATTGATTGACACACCACTATCGGTGATGGCGACTGATGGATGGTTCGACACATACTAAATAAAACTGGTGCATTTATCAATATTGGCTCGACATATGTATATGTTGAGCGAAAACATATTTCATAAAATTGTTTTTGTTTCGGCAGAACATTGTGGAGCTGTTAAAATGGAAGGCATTGCCATTGTGTGTTACACGATTATCCTACTGGTCTCTCCCAAGTTGCTTTAAGTCTCGGTCACCTTCCCCACAGACTAAGACCATGCCAAAATTTACCGCTAACCGTATAAAGGCTCCTTCAAACAGGCGCGACACGACACGCGACACAAAGGCACCGCAAGTCGCGCAACGAGCGGTGCCTTTGTGTCTTGCGCGATTATATCGCGTGTCGCGCGTGTTTGTAGGAGCCTTAAAGCGAGCAGTGGCTGCTCCGTGGTAACGGCCACGGATTACGAGTTGTAGATCGTAGGTACGAACCCAGACAGGCGCTTTACTTTGTGTAGATTTTTTCATCACCACTGCTCCCAAAACGGCGAAGGAAAACATCGTGAGGAAACTGGCATGTCCTAGAACCAAACATTCGGAGACATGTGACATCTGCCAACCCGCACTGGGCCCGCGTAGTGGATAACAGCACATTCCCTCTCACCGAGAGGGAGTGACCCAGCAGTCGGAACATTATGGTTATGATGCGATACTATAGCTATAGACAGACGGATAAGAAATATGCTGTATAAACAATATGCTGCGGCAGTTCGAAAACCGATTCCAATTTTTTTTATCAGTTGCCAATGATGTTCAACGGGAATACAACATGTAAATAATTGTTTTTGTTATTATATAAATCACAGCAGTACGTAGTGGTGAGATAACTGTGTTTAAATCAACTTGCTTCGCAAATTGGATACATCGAAAGCGCCAGGCCCAG
Organism: Luperina testacea; assembly: GCA_927399505.1. Classification (NCBI taxonomy): domain Eukaryota; kingdom Metazoa; phylum Arthropoda; class Insecta; order Lepidoptera; family Noctuidae; genus Luperina; species Luperina testacea. The sequence continues at coordinate 14,860,046 of OV656758.1, forward strand.
ATAATATCTCATCCAAGCTTCTCGTACGTTGCGCTGCATCTATTGCAGTTCCTATCTCAATTCTATTTAAAAAATCTTTAGATGCTTGTGTTGTCCCCAAACTTTGGAAATCGGCATTCATAACGCCTGTGCATAAGAAGGGAGTCAAAACGGACATTGCTAATTATAGACCGATATCCAAATTGTGTATCATTGCCAAGGTTTTCGAAAGAATTATTTATAACCAGGTCTATTCGGCTCTGGAACAATCGTTTAGTCCCTTTCAACACGGCTTTCTTAAAGGTAGATCCACTGTCACCAATCTCATTTTGCTTAATAACTACATCACCGACGCAATGGACCACGGTAAGCAAGTCGACGTTGTTTACACAGACTATAGTAAGTGTTTCGACCGAATCGACCACGTCATCCTACTACAGAAGCTAGAGGGCATCGGTATACGCGGAGACTTACTCAGATGGTTTTCCTCTTATATAGAAAACAGGTCGCAAGCTGTGGTACTGAATAATTATATATCTAGCTGGGTTTTAGTCCCCAGCGGAGTCCCCCAAGGTTCGTTGCTCGGTCCGTTATTATTTATCATCTATGTAAATGACATCGACTCCTGTCTGACCTCATCCAAATTATTGTGCTTCGCTGATGATATGAAAATTTATACTACCATATCATCGACTGCGGACATGATAGCTTTTCAAACTGACTTACAGTGTCTTGAAGTATACTGTCAAAAAAGTAAGCTTGATCTCAATCCCAAAAAATGTTCAGTTGTCACGTTTTCCCGTAGACGGTCAGTCCTAGCCACAACATATACTCTTGGTGGCTTTATATTACCTAGATGTAGTACTATTCGTGATCTGGGGGTTCATCACGATTCCAAACTTATTTTTGATAAGCATGTTGATGCCATCGTCGCTAAAGCCTCTAAATCCCTTGGTTTCATAATGCGATTATCCAAGTGCTTCACGCAAGCTAAGACGCTAAAAATTCTATACTGCACTTTTGTTAGAAGCCACTTGGAATACGCATCTGAAATATGGAGTCCATGCTATCACAAATATATTGACCGTATTGAGCGCGTACAAAAAAGATTTATAAAATTTTTATGCTTTCACCAGAGGGTACCATATAAGTCCGATAACTATCTCAGTCTCTGTAAGAAATATCATCTCTTACCATTGAGTAATCGTCGTGAGATCTCTGACTGTATATTTTTGTTGAAGACGGTTCAAGGTGACATAAATTGTTCTGATATTTTGTCAACTTTCTACTTTAATGTTCCAAGCAAATCCAAACGGTTCAATCCACCATTGCAAGTGCCATTTACAGCTACTAACTACAGACAAAATTCGTACGTTGTGCGTGTAAGTGGGTATTTTAATAAAGTGTGCAAGCAGTTCGACTTTGATCTTTTTAAAACGAGTGTGACCTCGGCAAAAAAGTGTTTAGCAATGAATTTCTTTAAAGCTTAAATTCTACAGACTTTTTTTCTTTTTACTTTTAAATTAAATTTTTAACATCTTGGTACTTATGGGAAATAACCTTTCGCAATTATACTAGTTTTTACATATCTTAGGTGATGATCTACCTGCAAATTTTTATTTTTTATACTATTTTTAATTTTTTATACTATTTTTGTTCTTTTTTGTGTGACAATATTTGGCAGTGTGTATATTGTGTTCCACAGTACTTTTATACCAGACAAGCTCTAGACGTGAAGACCTGTAATTGGCTGTCAGATTATCATACTGTTATTTATCACCATTGTATTTAGCTGTAAGTCTTCCAAAGTCCTTAAATAAATAAATAAATAAATAAATCAGTAGACTTGGAGATCAAAACTGAATATGACAATGATTAAATTTTTCTTAGATTTAGATTTCTGCGTGTAAGTGTTCATATGCTTATGGAAATATTTCAGGATGATGGCTGAAGCACAAATAAAGCAGAAAGCATGAATTCGATATTGAAAAAATTGAACGTGGCTTTTGAAAATCAGTGGGTTTCGATAAACTTAGATACTAAATTGCAGATGCTCGATAATCTAAAGTGCCAAACAGACGAAATCAATGCATTGCATAAAGGTTTATTTGCTGCGATTTAATTGCCTTTGGTATTCCATTGGTTGAAGCAACAATTCAAATTGCACCATCTTAAACAGTGTTTAGACAATGCAAGTTATTTGACGCGACGCGCGACTGTACGACGCGATTCTGGTAGAACAATTTCCATGACGTTTTTATAGATTTTGTTCTGTTAGAGTCGCGTCGCGCTGTCGCTTCTCGCTTGTCTGTGGGAGCCTTTAATCAAGCCCAACTCTTCGCCTTTATTTGTTTATTTTATGATTTAATTCCTTGCAAATTTTTATGTTACCTACTGAAAATTATGTTTCTGCTCACTCTTGACCAGTATTTTGTTTCATTCATTTATTTTGACCTATGACAACCGACGTCTTTCTGTCAAGTCGATTCAAATTTATTTTAACCTGTTTATCATTCAATGCCACTTGGTTGAGAAAAAACGACTAGGCCTTGGTTAAATCAAGACGAACATAAAATTGAGTAGTCTCGCTGTGGCTGCGAAATATGTATTACTTTAGATAATTTAATATAATGAAATAATATTTGATGGTTATTATTAATTTTGTCTGTACGGAAACAGAATAGTAAAGTTAAAAGACATTAAAAAGTTATGAGCCAACAAAGATTCGTTTTTCTTCCTATTTTTAACGTAACTTTGGGCGTAAATAAGTAATAAAAGAACTGTAAAATCTTCAAAACCAAGTCCATACCGACAAAGCTTAATTATCGAAGAGTTCAATAAATAGTAATTGATTTATGCAGTGATTTTTTCATAAAACTCGATTTTCCAAAGCACTTTTTGAATTTTTTTACGCGCGTTCGGAACGGTGTTTCTGTGCGTGAGAACTAGACGTTGTGCGTGTAGACTAGCGTCTAACTGCTCATCACTGATACTAGCTCTGCCGGACACGAAGCCAGGTGAGACAGCGTGGTTTTTGGCAATGACCGTCATTGAGTTCGAGCTCGCGACTAGTTTAGGTACTCTTAAGCTGTATTTATTTCAATATGCTGAAAAAACCCATAACAGCATTGATTCATTTAAGGAGTATGTATTTTATGATAGCGAGGTCACTGTTTAAATTGGTAGTAGAGTTTTCATTAATTTCATATCAGTATCAAAAACACGAATGGCGACACGAAAATTGAAGAGGCTTTAAACAAATAAAATAATGAGATTTTATGTGAATGTAGGTAATCGAAACAAGCTATAATAATACCAACAAAAAGGAAGCCCACGTACTAATGATAAACACGTGTAGCATAGAGAGAGGTGAAGCCATAAAACTGTCAAGGGCTAAGGAAGGAACACGGGTGGGTTTTAGTCAGTAAGAGTCTGACACTCCCTTCCGCTCCACCCAGAGCGGGAGGGGTCATTTGATGATTTCCCATACTGAAAAAAAAAAGCTCTCAACGATGGTATGACTGTAATCCCAAAAATACTTTTTTGCTAAATATAACAGCAACGATACTTTACTTTAACATAGTTTTACAATGAATGACCTAAATTCTTCATCGTTAAGAATTGTATTTTTGGGCTCTGAACATGGGGATGATGTACAAATTATTATGGATGGAAATGTCCGTATTTAACGTTTACAATTATTATTATTTTTTTTATTTAAAAAATTTTTACGTTTAAAATTTAGTCGCAATCTCATATCAGCGACAACCAATGTCAAAAATTTGTCAAAAATTAGAGGTATTTTTAATAGATTGAGACTAAACTAAGAGACGGGAATTGTCCTTCTGACTTCAGACTTCTGACTTTAGACAGTCGAGCACGAGTGTTATGCAAGACGTCCTTCTCAAATAATTCAAGGCGGAAGTTACGCAGCCATGGGTATGACTTTAACAGTAGTCAATTTACAACTGCTGCCAAGGGCCAAGGTACCGAAGCCATTTAAATTGGGCCGACCTCGATTACCCGTGGTCGTTAGCTCTTCTCTTTTATGGACACTTAAATTGCCATTATATAATAATGCAGTCTTTACATCATTAGTTATTTTTACGACTTAATTGCGTACTTACAATTGAGATGTTCTAAAATTTAAGGAACCTTGCTAATGATGCTGCTGAGATATCTGCAGGTCCTTTTTATAGGGTTTCATTGCTGAGCAAAATCTTTTTTATTGTGTTTATGGTAAGCTATGTGAGTTAAGGTACTTTTTTATTGCAATATTTTTGGTAGGGGACCACAAAGGTTCCAAATAATATTAAAATCTAAGGGCAAATATACACACGATATTTTTTTACAAGTAGAAGAAATGATTTTTATTAATGAACTTTAATAATGGTGACAGGATAATGTGAAAGTCAACTTAGTAGTAGGTATCAAAGAAGATCTAACTGTTGAGATTCGAAGAAAAGCGAGCAAAGTTATTGCTTGGAAAGTATACCCTAAGTAAGTAAGGTAAAGGTAAGGTTAAGGTAGATAAGTAAGTAAATATTGTTCATATAATAATAATAATTTATAATATATAATTTTATACACATTTTTACATATGTACCAATAAGATACATATTATAAGTATGTGATTATTTAATCAATTAATGTTACATCCAATCGTCTGAAACACAGGATTACCTAGTTCAGGCACGAATCATGGGTGAACTCAACATAGATTTAAGAAAAACTGTATTTAACGTTAGTCTTTATATTTATGAATAAATTTTATTATTATATCCTTTATTTAATTAAATAACACGTTTCTAAGAATTATAATAATAATTATTATTATTACCCTGAAACCAGGCCAGAGTTGACAGAACTAGAAAGAAGAATGCGGTACACCAAACAACCACAGAGGAGAATCTTATAGCAGTACCTTACATGTAGTAATCCAAATGGTCAAACACGTTATCAAAGAGCCCAATTCTTTCAGCATCAAATGCTTTTCATTGAGTCAGATTACGTCACCTGCATCGTGATCGTTCTGTATCGCCTGCAAGCGGTCTGCTCGCCCTTGAATACGGATGAGCATTCAACTGCTATGCTTATATGTTAGTTATGTATGCACGCTGCAATCGCCCTCGCTTCGACCTATCTTGTCTTTGTCGATCTCGATTTACTTATTTCGTAATTTAATTGCAGCTGTACCGTGTATCTACGCCTTAACTCTTTTTTCTTTTAATTCGATATTTGAATTTTATTGATACTGGAAATCAATGTCTGTGGAGGCTTGATGTTTTTTTTTTTTGAGGTAATTATTTTGGGAGGAAATGGACTGGTTTTCAACGTCATGGTATGTTATGGCTGTGTTTAACGATGCATCGCTGAAAGTTACCTCAAATATAGTCTGCAGCTACTACACTCCTTTGAATTGTTTTATTCCTTTTTATTATAAAATGCTCGAATTTCTTACGTAAAAGTACCTAAATATTAAAAGTACGATCGTCTATTTGTAAATTGAGTTAAGTTTCCATTTGCAACAATAAAAAGTAAAGATTGCAACCTATGTTGAGTTACGGAGGATTTCGTTTTTATTTTAGACAAACATAAAAACATATTGACACGATTCTATATCTTGTTTTCTTGTTGCAGTTTGTTAAATTTTGATGGCAGAGTTATACTAATTTAAATTCATGGATTCCAGACGAAATACTGTTGTACACAGTTTGTTGGCCGCTCTGTGACGAATATTGTTTTTCAATGGCCGCCATTCGCGTCATTCGGTCGGTTTTAGAGAGTCATCAATGGTGAAATATTCAAAATTTCCTCTTTTTGAATATCAATGCATATACGCGCGTTGTGTAACGTTGCTTGAAAAGAACTGTTTTATGTTCCACAAAATTATGTTGCTGATCGGAAATGGAATCGTGTATTTTACATAAAGTTATATTATAATACCTACTAGCTTCTGCCCGCGACTTCGTTCCCGTGAAATTTCAGCCTCCCCACATTCATCCTATTAGGGATGAAATTTCGAAAAACCCTTTCTTAGTAGGTAGATACCTACTTTTCACAAAGAACACACCCTCTAAATTTCATGTCTCTAGGACCAGCGGTTTATGCTGTGCGTTGATATATCAGTCAGTCAGGACTATGAATTTTATATGTACAGACGCCAGCACATCAAGCCGACCTAACTGTCCAACCTAACTGTCAGATTTTCCCAATCAACTTTGAACCTTAAGCTTTAGCGATAAAGTTGAAAATCTATTAAAGAAATCTGACAGATTGTGGTAGGTTGATGTGCTGGCGTCCGTACTTATATAGATAGCAGCGGCCCGCGGTTTCGCCCGCATAATTGTCGATCCCGTAGGAATATCGGGATAAAAACTATCCTATGTCCTTTTATGTCCTTCCCCGAGATGCAATCTATTTCTCTGCCAAATTTTATCGAAATCCGTTCAGTGGTTTAGGCGTGAAAAGGTAACATACAGACAGACAGAGTTACTTTCGAATTTATAATTTTAGTATGGAATGGATGTACTACGTATCAATTCCATTAATTCTATACGGTACCTTAGCTTTTTGCCCGACCTTTTCCAAGCTGAACTGTGCCTAATATCCCCGAGGCCATTTTAGTGCAGTGCTGTTATACCAGGCCTTGGTCTAAGGCGGAAGTAATTCGAGTAGCCAGTGAAGCCTTCCAACTCAATCTATTTACTACAACGCTACTATTTAACAAGCAATTGTACACACTACTGCGACTACAGATGCGTGAAAATCGCCTGCAAGTAATCCTTCGTGAAATAAGTATGGACCACCTATAGAGCGTTCGTCAGATTTGCAAAGTTTTTTTTAAGTATTTTATGTAGTTCATCATCTGTCTAGACTTTCTCAACTATATTGGGGTCGGCTTCCAGTCTAACCGGATTCAGCTGAAAGTATTTTATGTAGTTAGATCTAATAGGTAATACGGGCTGGTGTCCGCAACTTCACGTCAATGCGCGTATTTTGCGTATATTTATTTTAGTTAGATTTATAAAATGTTATTCGATACAGAAAAGTTTAATGTTTTTCAATTTTCATCAAATATTTTTTTGAAAATGTTTTTCAATTTTCATCAAATATTTTTTTGAAAATGTTTTTCAATTTTCATCAAATATTCTTTGCTGCCTACTGTTGTGTTGGGTCTCGTTTAATCCTTGGATCAGACAAGTTGTTTTTGCAGTTATTCCATTTGGAAATTTTCAGCAGTAGGTACTTTGGACTTTAGATCGATTACAGATATCGATGCGTCTGGTAGATAGCAATAGACTTGCCCTCAAGGGACATAAGTGGTTTTACTAGCACGCAGTAGCGAAGGGTCGATTTTTGTAAGAGGTAAGCCGGAGTAGATATCTTTAATATGGTTATATTATTTGTCTATAGAATTCTGACTGTGAACCTTCGCCACTGCTAGCACGTCTGAATCTGCATACCATTTCCCGGTTCACGATGTAATAAAAATTATTACACCTAGGGCTGATTTTTCCAACGTCAGATAATTTTACTGGAGGAATAATTTTGAATTTTTGACAATACTTCCATACAATAACTGTCAGACGTTAATTTTATTCCACGAATAAAAATTATCTGTCGATTAAAAAATCAGCCCTTAATGGATATTTCATTAAGTCCTATACATGTTCGTACGTCGAATTCCTTAGAATATGGAGAATACGCATGCATATTCTCCATGGAGTATGTAGTATTTCATATTCTGATTATTGAACGCCCATTCACAGCAATGTGGAACTGTACGGAGGAATTACATGAATTAATATTGCTGTTGGTTGGGACTTTGTTCTTGTTTTGTGACGTCAATGTATTATTTATTGTAGCGCAAGGGTTGGATCGCGGTGGCTCTAGATGCTTGGAAAGATTTGGGGCCTTTCCTCAATAGTGGAACAGTGTAAATTAAAAAATAATCCCTTTGTCAAGCCTAATGTGATTAACATTACACGTAAGTATACTACTTTCATAAAAACTTGAGGAAATAAGAAGGTTTTCTAATGTTTTATTATTCGTTAGAAGTCCAGGGATTTAAGAGGAAATTCATGCATGAGAAACGCTCTCGTCTGTTTTCTTTCTGGTTAATGACCATAATGCAATGTTTTTTTACAGAACAATAAATATTGACTACTTGTATAAGCACTAGAAACCCTCAAAAATTCTCAAAATTGCCGATTTAAACCGCTGTCAACAGAGGCACATGTATATAGGGACACAGTATATGTATATCCTTCTTATTCTGTTTAAGAAATATCTTTTAAGTTGGTCCAATATTGGAGGAGGAAATAAGCGAGATCCTAACCTCGAATTATGACTTTTTACTTAAGAATGTTTCAAAAGTCTCTCCGATTGCATTTCCTCAGTCGCCACGCAAGAAGAAAGCGTTTCTGTTCTAAAAATCTTTATTGTAGCACCATTTTTTATCTTCTAAATATGGGTACCTAGGTAATATGCCGATATTATTATATTTCATGAAAGTAGATTTAAGATGAAACGAAATATTAGATTCAGTTATGACTTTGTTATTATGAGTCTTTGACCTAACAAAAGGATCTGTCTTGGCATATTGGGCGTATGGTAAATAAACCGGGCTACGACCGGGTCACAGCCGGGCTGTCCCGGATACACTGACCCGTACAGTCGAATAACAGGAAAATGTATTGAAATATATCAAACAATTATTCTTGTGTAAACTTCTAGCTGATTTAACGTTTAATTAAAAATATTTGGCTGAAATGTTTACAAGTAAAAAAAAATATGAACGTTATATTTTAAAGCTAATCGTCAGAGCAGAGGTAAAATAATTGGAAAAATTCATCATCATCGTCAAAAAGTTAGAATACAACCTTCGTATTTTTAAAGCAATTTTTCAGTTCAAGAAACTAATGCGATGAGATAATTTAATAAAAAAGTCCTTTGAGTGAATAACTAAATACGCAAAAAATCGTGCAAAGTCGCTATGTTACCTGCTCTGACGATTGGCCCTTGTTAACGTACGGTCAGCCAAGAAAGTGGTGTACCAGTTTTGATTTAGTTTCCCGGTCATCGAAAATTACAACAAGGTTCGTTATAAAAAGATATTACTGAAAGAGACAACATTATCATGACGTAAACCTATGTATTTAGTATTCATACGTCATATGTCACATAACAAAACAAAATAAAACAAAATACGTGTTTGTTTTGTACAAGTTATACAGTAATCTGACATATGGGACATAATATCGCAGCGCCATCTACGATTAGCTTTGAGTTGCCTTCCCCATTGAAATGTTTCCAAACAAAAGTAATAAAAACTATTCAAATAGACAACCGAATTCCATTTGAAAAAGAAAACTGACAATTGACATTTTGTCAAATATATGCAAAAAATCAATATATTTTCCGTGTTATTTTTCAATCAACTGCATATAAAATCATCTCAATGCCTGCCAACTTGACCATTGCCGAAAGAGCACAAATAATTGCCCAATTTAATGAGGGAAGCAGTATCAGTGCGATATCCCGGAATTTGAATATATCGAGGCGTTCTGTCCGCTTTTGGATTCGTCGTGAAGGAGAGGAGGGAAGTTTGTTGGATCACAGAAGAAGTGGTCGCCGGCCTGCACTCTCCAATAACGATAGAGAATTCATGAGACGGGAATATGAAATCAATGGTTTTAAGCCCACAAAACATTTTGCGGAGATGTTCGATGTGAGTGCCCAAACAATAAGGAATCATCTACATTACATGGGGTTGCACCACAGGCATTACGCCAAGAAAATATATTTGACGGATGCTCACAGACTTGCTCGTCTGAACTTCGCCAGAGAGCACTTAGACTTTGATTGGTCTAATACAGTGTTTTGTGATAAAAAAAACGTTTAAATCCAGTCAGCATGGACGTCTTCACCTTTGGCGATATAATTCAACACGGTATAAAGATGATCATGTAATCCCAAATAGAGAATCAGGTCGAATTTCCGTAAATATTTGGGGCTGGATGAGTGCGGATGGTGTAGGAGAATTGTGTTCTCTACCTCCTCGAGCGACGGCTGTAAATTATATCGACGTGCTTCAGAATGCAATGCTACCGACAGTCCGTAATGTTTACCCGGAGAACGAAGTGCCACAATTTGATTTTGTTCAAGATAATTGTTCAATTCATAATGCGAGGATCGTAAGAGCCTGGTTTCGTTCACACACTGACGTAAGGGTAATTCAGTGGCCTTCAAGATCGCCGGACCTCAACCCGATAGAAAATCTTTGGGGCCTTATGGTCCAACGATGGTCGCATCAAAATGAAAGAACCAAACAAGCTCTTATTAGTCACTGTAATTATATTTGGGAGGAAATGCGGGGAACCGATATTTGCTCACGGCTTGTTGGTTCAATGAGGTCTCGTCTTTTAGAGGTTATAGAGGCCAACGGCGGTTACACCCGTTTCTAATTTTTAAAAATTTTCAATATCTTCTAAATATTACTATATATGCTATGTTTTTGTTTGTTATAAGTATTTTAAAATTGATTGTAGAAATTTAATAAAAGGATAAATCTATTTTTAGCTTGTTTTTTATTGATATTGTAATTACAAGTTTACAGAAATTGTAGGTTTGTGGATTCGCCTTGTGCCTTTACAATTTTATGTAACTTGTTGATTACAATTCTGAATTTGTAGATACAATTTTGTCATCAAAATCTACAGACCCCCGCCGTTGATTTTACGACGTCATTGGTTCCATCAAGTTCAAACTAAGAACAGCTGTCACGTTACAAACAGTAATAGTCGTTATCAATAATCAGATAAAGACAGCAATAGAAGTTGTCAGATCGATCTGCAAGCGAAACTAATCTTTATCACCTATGAATCTGCAAGCGATATTCAACCTTAGGGTGGTACACCACTTTCTTGGCCGACTGTACCTAAAGATTCAATGATAAAATATGTCACAGATTTTAATTAAATCTAAACAGAGTTGAATAAAATATCTGACTTTTTTTGTATGAATATCAATTCTACCAAACATAAAGCCAAGACCACGCTTACTTCTAGGTACACTTGATTCCAAGAACTGTTCGATAGTACAAAGCTGGGAGCACACGGCACGTGTATCATCCCTGTGGAACTGGGGCACGGAGGGAGGCTGGGCGCCCCACTTCGCAGGGTCACACCGCGACCTACCTCACGACCCGTTTGTTGCTGGCTTTATCCGATACGTTAAGGATACGGCGACGTCACATTTCAGAGGTCTTTTTGGATTGTGGAAATGCTTTTAGTGTGATATAGACTGACAGTTAGATTTATAGAATATATCAAACTGTCAGTATGAAGTCAGTGTATGAACATAGAGTTTTATGCCGTACGCAAAATTCGCGCTTTGACATGGAGTTGTGGACACCGGCCCTTATTAATTACTTATTACATATAGAATTTAATAGTGAAAATAAGGGAGGTATCATAGGTACCTGCATAAACAAATTATATCTATTTTATTTTATGAAATTGTTGTGATATTTTTTTTTTAAGTATGCCTGCCAACCTTGTTGTTTCTCTGCTTGTGATAAAAGGATTTGCGCATGATTGGAAAGGTTTGAAACCATGATCACGACTAAAGTCAAAGCTACTCGTATGTTGCTATTTCCTTAATATTCGCAACAATGAATAGTTGTTAGGTGGCCCTTTCTTCAGCAGAAAAGAACAGGCCACCCACTATTCCATTACCATTTCAAAATTACATCTTTATGTTTCCATTTTTAAACCTTTCGTTTACCATTGTACCTAACGATACTGGTTAGATAGTGGAGTTTAAAAAGAGAAATGTTTCAGTTAGCACGCTTAGCACGCAGCGTTACGAGATAGTCACGATCGTCGCGTGTAGCTACCCTAATGGCCGTGCTAAGGTCGCTGCATACGAGACGCGATTTAAATGTTTGTAGACGAAGCTTAATGTTATATTGTGTTCGAAAATGTTAAGCGATATTTAGATGTTATGAAAGGGAGTTTTTCACAAAAATGTTGCAGTATTTTTAGCTTAATTTAATGGCACTTTATTACTGGTATACTGCGATGCATGAATCCTTTGTGTTTGAAAGAGTATGCTGAAGCTTAACAGTACAATAAAAGCTACATATAACGGATCTAAGTATAACTAAGTGTATATATAAATAATCTTTGACCACAGCTGTTCTTATAAGAATTGTGGCGAAACGACAGAAGATAAAAGTTAGATAAGTTTTGGAATACCTAAGCCAAATATAAATAAAGAAAAAAAAATTGGGACAAGCACAGGAAATACAGGAATTGACGGTAGCATAGTAAAAGTAAACGATAGAATTCTGGATACTTTTTACAATTTAAAGAAATATCACACAATTTTGAAATGACATGAAATTGTTTAATAATAAGCAAGAATTATATTTTCACTTTCATACGTCACTTATGTTTACAATCCTCCAGACCATTTAGTCCATTTACAAGCTGGAGTTCTAAGTTTGAAAAAAAAAATGCATAAACAATAGTAGATTGTTGCATCGAGCGCAAAGGGAGTTATTAATGCGAGAGTTATGTTGGTGCCCGAGCGCACGCGAGAGCACTAAATTAACACGAGTGCATTAATTACTCACTTTAGCAAGGTGCGTAATCTACTTTTCTTTCAACTACCAATCTGCCTACCGTGATAAAATATACATACTCAAAATAAAAACTCAAGTTAATGAAAACAAAATTTTCCTAAGCTTTTAATTTTAAACATTTATCCCGCGACTTTTGCGGCAAAAAGTTATTAACAATTTCATTTGCAGCTGTTTTTATATTTTTCTGGAGTTGTATTCATATCGCTATTTCCATTTTTTTAATCTTTTCTTGCTAAATATGAAGTATCAAAGTTTTACAATGGTACAAAATGCGCGCCATTTGTTGTTTTTTTTTTCTTCATCTAGTCGGTTTTATTCAGCCGATTTTTATTTTCAGCCAGTATCTTTTTGATCTAATGCATACATTTTATATTAAACTTAATAGGAGATATTAAACCTCTGTGGTAAATTTATATCTAAATAAAAACAGTGCATCAATGAAAAACTGTGCAACCATGAGATTTCACACAACATTTCTGCACTGTTTTGGTTTTAAGCAAAAAATACGTTCTTTGTGACCGTTTTTGTTGTGATTAATGATAACATTACTACGTAGTTGAAAGAAAATGTTTTTTTATACCATTCTCGTGCCAATTTGCAAACAAACCTCTTTGTACCGTGTCGTCCTCGTCCCGTTCCGTGTTGTCGGACTTAGCAAGCAATTTGGCCGGAGTTAGCGCCATTAGGCCGCAGGTACCATTCGTGACTATTAACGTAATGTGTGCCTTGTATCGTGTGTGTTCGCAACTTCCCTACCTAGTATTAGGTACAGGCATTTACTTGGGACTATTGCCAGGTTGAGGGACCAAAGTTTTGTGGTAATTATGTCTCTATTTACATAGCCAGGTGCATGAGGGTGGACTTCATGCACCTGCCAATCTTTTGGTTTTTCTTAATAATGTGTTCAATTAAATAATAAATAGCGATTTCCTGAATACGCATTATATTGTAGAATGTTATCACTATATGAATACCTAATTATCGTAAATCGACTCATTACTGCATTATTTTGGCTCTTAACACACGATAATTAGGTAATCATTTAGTGTCTGTACATACATGCCTATTTATAAAAAAATTAATAAAAAATACATTTTCATTTCAGAAAAAAACAATAATATGGTTCACAAAAATGAACATTACAGAAAAAAGTGTACAGTGTACCGTTGGTATCTGTACTAATGTGAAAATCATTGTATCATCATAATATACACCGTAAACTGAAGAAAGGTGATAGGTTGGATCTACTGTGGTGTACCATTGCGAAACCACAAAGGTAGAATGATCTATGGATCTTCCTACATCTATAATATACCATAGTAAAGGTATCTGATACGCCAACGGAATTTAATGATGCATTGATCCATGACCGTTATCAATGGGCACCTCCTCTGTTTTGCTAACAAAATATTCCTACCATATTAAAATATACGCTTTTATATAAGAAAGTTAAAAGTTTTTTTTTTAGGTTTTTTATAGTCTGGTAGGTGAAGAGCCAATGACTTCTAACAGGTAATAAATAATAAGTATAAAAGTTTTTGAAATGAAAACTTCTTTAGGCGCGTTGGGCATTTTTTGAGACGGGGAATAACCATTGAACTCGCGACACTGTTACCGTAACCGACACCTCTGTTTTAAGTTTTGGCCATTAAAAAGACATCAACGCGCGGTACATTTCCTTTGGGAAGAATGACCTTCAAACATATTTATAAAATTACTATGCTTTTTCAAGTTTTCACTTCTATCGGCACTCCTGGAGTGCCACTATTTTTTTTATTGCTAAATGGGCCTGCTCTTGATTTCGATCACGCCTGATGGAAAGGGATGGATGAGGTCTAGTTTATTAACACTGACGTAATTTTAGCACTGGCAATGATGTAATATTTATTCGCGCATGTTAACATATGTAATTAAATCTAAGTGTGATTTCCTAATAAAAACAACGTCTTGGGTTTTGCCAGTTTACGTTTTTATTTTGATCAGATGCATACACACATTTTAAATGACTACTTATTTATTTATTTATATATACTTTATTGTACACCAGAAAATACATAACAAAAAATACGATTATGAATACAAAACATAAAATGGGCGGCCTTATCGTTTTCTGCGATCTCTTCCAGGCAACTTGTGTCTACTCTTGTTTTTTTTTTTAACTGTTTGCAGGTCATACGTGCAGCTGTGATAAAAATATAATTTATAATATGAAAACTTTTATTTCAGACAGAGTACCTGTGTACTCTGTCTCTCTGTCTCTCTCTGATGTGCTGGCGTCTGTACCTATTAGATAGCACAATTTGCGTATAGTGTTCCAAAATCTAGGACACAGACCTCCTCTCGGCGAGAGGGAGTGGGCCGCGTAACCCACCACGCGAACTCGAATTTTAGGTTCTAGAACATGCTGGTTTCTTAACGACGATTTCCTTCACCGTTTTGGGAGCGGTGGTGATGAAATATTTTACTCAAAGTAAAGAGGTTTGGGTATAACTCTTATGTACTGCTCTCATTTATTATTAGTAGTACTTCTACATCACACGAAAAACCTCACATTATTAATGTTGTCATGGTAAAGGTTTTGATATAGTTATAGACCTACAATCGCCATCTTGAATATAGGTTATCTGTTGTTTCCTTCAGTATAAAGGGCATAATAGCGGAGTAGCTTAGAGTTCTTAAACTAAATCGAATTCTCTATTTATCAGACAAGACCCAACCGTGAAGCAATTAGAAACGCCCCCAAAATCTCAATTTATTAACCGTCCAATTTCAAACAAACTCCTATAACAAGAGATATTCCGCCAAATTTCCCTGAATCCTTTAAGTCGGGTAATCCAGGTTCTTATTGCTTATGTGCTTTTGTACTTTGGCTATAAAATAAATTGGTACCCTGAAACCTTTTTATGTTCTTCAGAATTTACGTACTCCTCTTTAATACCTAATTTGAAGTGCTTTAGACGAATTGGGAGTAACATTTAGCTAGGTATAGTATTTTTATCTTATCAAGCGAAGCGCGGTTTACTTGTGGTTAACAAGTGTACAAACATGCCGTGAATGTGTCTGTAAGCGCAGGAGCTATCGGTACCTTCCCTTCAACATGACAATTTGGCGAAGTCGGAAGTGTGTGCGTGTGCTACTCGTCTTAACACACACATTCACAGCGTGGTTGTACTTGGTTAACACAAGTAAAGCGCGCGTCACTTCGTGAGATAAAAATACTGCAGTTCGTAATCTTGTATATTACGCGGGTTTCGCGATAACAGTTAGATGTAAGTGCAAGTGGTAATATAGATTATTTAAAACAACGAGAACTGGTCTTGCACTTGCCTGTGCATAACCAGTTTCTGAAAGCAGTGCATAATCTAATGTTCGGTTAGGAATGTTATAGATACTATGCTACCTTTCTTACGTATCTCTTCATTTATTTATTGTTAAAATGTCATTGATCCAGTGAATAATTGTTTAGCTAACCCATCTCGTACTAATGTATTATATCAAAACATCGAGATTTCCGTGCTATACCTAAGAACAATATAAATGTACTAGCAGCGCGCTGTGGTTTCACTCGCATAAGTGTCGATATAGAGGTACATATATATATATATATATTATACACATAAACCTTCCGGAATAAATTCTCTAAATTATGGTTAAAACCGCATCAAAATTCATTGTGTGGTTAAGAAGAATTAAGAGATCACACAGTCAGACGCGAAATGCGACACTGTCTAATACTATGTTCTGCTTACACTTCATTATTTTTAATAATTAAAATTTATTTAAAGCCGAAATGATCGTATTGTATTGTAGACTAGCTGCGCCCCGCGGTTTCACCTGCATAAGTCTCAATCCCGTGTAAATATCGGGATAAAAAGTATCCTATGCACTAATCCAGGTCATGGTCTACCCATGTGCCAAATTTCATCCAAATCGGTTCAGCCGTTTTAGCGTGAAAGCGTAACAAACGAACTCAAAATCTTTTCTCTTTAGTTTAGATATATCGGGCTGGTGTTCGCAGCTCTACGTCTGAGTATTTTGCGTTCCAAAATTCCTACGTCTAAATCAGACTCATCATCATCTCATTTACATTTATGGTTTCTATAATGATAACTTCACCCACGTTTTACTAACACATATTATACCTACTGAAAGCGAAAACCTTTGCCTTGCTGATTACATCCATCATTCCGACTCCTGCATAAGAGATGTTATCGTTTATACAAACTAAGCTGAGAGTAATTTCATGCATCGGTGCCTGTAAATAAACAATGCAATGCCTTTGTGTGAGTAACGATTGTCGCTCTATATACATACCTATATGTGGAACATTATTTTATATACCACAAAAGGCACTGGCTAAGGTTGTCACAAGTAATTTGAAATAGTCAGGTTTATAAAGTTAGTCGTTTTGGAATGGAAGAATATAAAAGTTAAGGTAAATATAAAATAACGAACCAAGCCTCTGTAGTTACCTGAATATTATTTCTGAATTGTAAGGTGGTTTTTCTTTTTTATATACTTATCTAGGCAACGACAAGGCATGAACAAAATTGGCTTAAAAAGTTTTTCAGTAGGTAAGTAGTTTTTGATAGTGAAGCTATTCAATTTTAATCTTAAGTTCTAGTCAATATTGTTTTTTTTTATTGCAAAATGAGGACCTCATCCATCGTCTGAAAGTAATGTATGAGGTCTATGATGGAACGATTAAGCCCAGAAGATGGCTATTCTCTTTTGGTTTGAAGGTTGACGGGTTATACCTGGAAAGGAAACACAGACGCTGGCAGAGAGTTTATAACTTTGATATATGGAGAAGCGCTAGATAAAGAATTAAAACAACAAAACTACAAATTGATAGATTATTGTGAATCCTCTAATGTTTTCGAATAAAGATTGGCACGGTATGCCGTGCCAATCTTTATTCGAAAACATTTTGTATGTTGTAGAGATTTTCAGGCAAGCATGTATGATGTTTGCCTGAAAATCTCTACAACTAAAGTTATTATTTATTAGGTACCAACAAGAATACAAAAAAAAAACATTATCAACCCTATGATGTAGTTACAATTGTTCGCGCATCAATTCTGTGCACGATCCCCTACAATGGAATTTGTCGGCGTCGTTTATAACACGCGTGCGAGTCATTATTCGCGCTCAGATCTGCGCCTACGCGTCCGATCTCCACTTTACAACTATTTCCTCCATTTTATTGTTAAATTAAATTGTTGAAGGATACATTTAATTCTTGTAGTCATGTTTTAGGGATTGGTTGGTCACTTTTCTGATCGCATTCCTATTTGTTGGTCCCGAGTTTAAGGTCCGGTTGCACCACAAATCACTGAAAAGGTTTAGCGCTGAAGGAATTTAAAAGATCGTTCTGTTTCTATCAATCGTTTGAAGATTCATAATCCACTTATAACGTTCCCAATGCTG
The DNA here is from genome assembly GCA_927399505.1 of Luperina testacea. Lineage (NCBI taxonomy): Eukaryota > Metazoa > Arthropoda > Insecta > Lepidoptera > Noctuidae > Luperina > Luperina testacea. The sequence goes on from OV656758.1 coordinate 14,878,107, forward strand.
GGACATAGGCCTCCTTTCTGTAAGAGCGAGTGGGCCGTAACCACGCGGGCCCAGTACGGGTTGGTAGATGTCACATGTCTTCGTATTTTTGGTTCTAGGTCAGGACGGTTTCCTCACGATGTTTTCCTTCACCGTTTTGAGAGTAGTGGCGAAATTATTTAGACAAAGTAAGGCTGCTTTTCCACCAGAGATGAGCGAGGATGCGTAGCGAGGGATGTGTTTAAAACTAACCAGTACCAACGCTAACTTAGTTCAAGCTATAAAAAGGAAACGATGTTATTGGCTGATTTCACACACATCCCTCGCTACGCATCCTCGCTCATCTCTGGTTCTGGTGGAAAGGCATGGCCCGGAACATAAAGGGCTAAGGAAGGAACACGGGTGGGTTTTAGTCGTAAGAGTCTGACACTCCCTTCCGCTCCACCCAGAGCGGGGGGGTCATTTGATGATTACCCACCCTGAAAAAAAAAAAGGCCTTTATCACTCGGCCACTCTGCTCGTTTGAAGATGAAATAGACAGAATAATGATTTAAATATGTTTCGTGTTATAAGGATCAGAGAGAGGCCTAAATGCTTAATCTTCTTCAACAAGTTTTTATTAACATTCGTGCTGCTGCTAGTCGATATCCGTAATCTTTATATCTTTCGTGGTTTGACACTAAAGGCTCCTGCAAACAGGCGCGTTATCGCGCGCGGCACTAAGGCACCGCTCGTTGCGCGACTTGCGGTGCCTTGTGTCGCGCGCAGTTTTATCGCGTGTCGCGCCTGTTTGTAGGAGCCTTAAAACTAAACTCTTACGCCTACACAATTTGGAAGCTGATACAGCATAAAAGATATGCAGAATGTTTTTACATAAAAGTAGGTGAGCGCCAGATTTATTCTTTAACCATGTGTGACCTATTTACTTTGAAATAACCAAACTGCTTTTAGTTTTTCGCTAGCTTTTTGTGTCAGGGAAACACTATTAGGTTTTATGTTTAAAAGCCTGTGGGTGTATAGGTATACTTTTAGGTACCTACTATTTAGAATTTTTTCAAAGGGAAAATGTCAATTGATAAAAAGCTTATTTGGTAAAAACCTTTTAATGGTGTAAGTACACTTTTTTAAATTAATGAAGCTCTTAAAACTTTTGCCGCTTCTAATGATGCACACTTTTTTCAATTACCGAGCTCCTTTAACATTCTGGCTTGTCACAGATGGTCGCAGTAAATAGCTAAGATACCAAAGAGAATATAGTCTTTGTAGGATACCCTGACCAAATGGGTTAGGTTAGGCTAGAAATGTGACGTCGTGTCACGGCTGTGGCGCGGCGGAGGACACGGCGCAGCACACTCTTGAGGTGTGCCCGTCGTGGTCCGAGCCGCGCCGCAGTCTCACCGCGGCGATCGGAACGGACCTCTCGCTCCCCGGCCTGGTCAACGCCATGCTGAGGGACGAGGGGTCCTGGGCGGCAGTCGCCTCCTTCTGCGAACACGTCATGTCCCAGAAGGAGGCGGCGGAGCGCGCGCGGGAGGAAGACCCTCTCGCGGCGCCGCTCCGAAGGCGGAGGAGGGGTCGAAGACGACGTCAGTATGACAGTCACCTCCGACTCCTCCCAGGTGGAAGCCAGCAGGCGACGGGTGCGGGGGCACCCTCGCCTGTATTGCACAGGCTTCCACCAGTGCCGGACGGGAATGGCCAGGTGTTCCCGGCCATTCCCGTAGCCCCCCAGCCGGGGGGACATGCGGGGCTCGCCAGTTAGGCGGGCATGCGCCGGGGGGGTTGTGGACGCAAAGGCTGAGCCGGATTCCCATGACCCCTCCATCAAGGCGACGAGGGAACACCGCTGAGTTTTAGTGGGTATACTGCCACCTTGGCAGGGAGTCCCACATACTCCGTGTCGTCCCCCGACGAGCGGAGATGCGTAACGTCATTTCTCAGCGACAAAAAAAAAAAAAAAGGCTAGAAATGTGACCAACCGCGCGGGACCCAAAAAGAGGCGCAATTATTATGTTATAGTGTTCATTAATATTTTAAGGGGTGCAAAATGGGTATTATTAAAGGTTCGATTAAATATATGCCCTTTTCAAAAACGAGAGTAATAAATAAAAGTCATGCCAAAATAAAGGGAGCAGTGGTGGCGCACTGCGACTTACGAGTCAAGACTTTAACCCTTTACCGCATGGATTTTTAAAATTTGTTCAAATTAATTTATGATATGTCTTACCCCGGAAAATATCATAAAAAAATAATTAAAAAAATAAAAATACATGGAAATCGTATAAAATTCGAATAAAACCCCCTGTTCCATATTTGGAACAACATGCATTTATGGTTATTTTGAAAGACGTTCCACATTTGGAACAACATGCAGGTATGGTAAGAGAGCCGTTAATAGGTTTAATAAATAATATATAAATAGTTTCCAGGAATTCCAGGTACTCTGTATGTACTGTATAATAAATTAGGTTAGGATAGGATAAGGATTTATAATCAAACATCGATTGTACAGTAAAGCTTTATTCATTTGTGAAAAATGTTATATCCTGACTCTCGTATTCAATAGAATCTTCAGTCCATAATAATTTTGATCGCTTTTGAACCTTTGCTCGTTTTGCTTTAGGAATATCTTTTTTTCAGACCCTGATGCCAATTGAAACATTTCATCGATATCTTCGAATATCTCCTCTGCATCTTCTGGTTCCGTTTCTTGCAGATATATGACTTCATTTTCCATTACTTCTGAATCAGATTCAGTCAGTTTCTGGAATCGTTTTCTTTGGTAATTGATATTAATCGTCATCTGATAGGTTTTCATCATCAGAGTCGTCGGGAAGTGCCAAAACATGATTGTTAATTTTTGTACCTGTTTAAAGTGAAATACAAAGTGAAAAATACAAATAGGCACAGCTAAATACATTAAAAAATCGAAAGAGGTCAGGTAAAAAGTTGATAGTATTATGATGTACCATAAACATACTGTTCCATATTTGTCCAATGTTAAATACAACCCTTACTTCATAGAGTTCCATATATGTCCGAATGAATTTACCGTTAGCGCATCGTGTTCCAAAACAGGAACGGAGTTTATGGATGTTTTTTACTAGGATGCAGTTAATGTAACTTACGTGTTATGCCATAAAATTTCCTGGGATCCATTTTTCTTGCGTTTAAAACTTGTATTATATTTTTATTTGCACAAAAAATCATAAAAATTGGCGAAACAAACAACTCAACCAGACATTCCTGACAAAATGGCCGACAGACGAGTTCTGACACTGAAATATAGAACGATTGGCAGTCTAAAGGTTTGCCATAGACTTTTTACTTTCGGAAACACACTAGTCGATAATTATACTTTCAATCAAGGCGAACAGATGTAGCTTGACGTACATTTTAACACAACTATGAAATGTACCAAATATGACACGACATGCGGTAAAGGGTTAAGTGAGACGAATATGTTTTGTTATATTACAAAATGTTAAAAAAGTTAAGTTCTTAATGCAAAATTGTCTCGGGTTTAACGTCAGTTTTTGTAATATTAACTTTAACTTTGTCGGATTATAGATGGAAATTTAAAAATGACTCAATGGTTTAAACCTGGGTCTAAAGATAAACCTTGTTTTGTAATGTGGCCGTTTGAGTTTAAAAAGTCTAAATAAAACCTCTTTGCAGACCGTTCAACCAACAACACCATTGATGACATCAACACAATGAAAGTACCTACGTACACTGTGCACGTCGCGTGTCACCCGCTCCACAAGGTCACCGCACAGTATCACGCATTCACACCGCACAATCGTGGACTCGTCGTGTACCTTCCATTCATCACTTTTTTCACAAAGTCACTGCACAGCGGAACCATAATGCTCTGCTATCGTGATTTTCTCCTTGGTAGTGTCTAGTTGTAGTGGTGTCATCATGTGGTAAATTAAACAGAGATACTGCTCAGAGTTTTGGCACGAACGTTGGTTCTGGATCAAGTGTTTACCAATGTCATTACTCAGGATTAGGTTTGATCTTTCGTTTGTTTCTGAGAAGAAATATCTATGATATATGTATACAGTCACAGTTGAAAATAGTGCTGCCGTCAGCACTATATCACCTATCTACGTATTCTGTAAAAATCTCACCGTGAAAACTTAGGATACTTAGGATAAGTGAACTTGAAGTGAGCTATCAATGGTTTGATCCCCATCATCAGGTGAAATGACTGCTCGCCTCACCTAAATTTTCACGGTGAGACTTTTACATAGAAGAGTAGACCGTCTGCTTCAGTACCTAAAGTGCGTTTTCAAATGTAAAAAAAAAACAAAAGAAAAACAGTCCAGTGTTTCGTAAACTCCCCCTGAACAATAAAGCGCTCTATAAAAACAGCAGTAAAGCGAACTATAGGGGTGTAATCTCTGCTAACGAGCATTAGATTCGGTCGATATGTTACAGTTACGAAGTAAAGATTGCGCCATACTAGGTTCACACAGGTTCAGACGCGCGATATCTGCGTCCTTGGCCCCCGAGCGATAAACAATGGTAATTATGACATCGCTGGCGAAAGCATGCTATTGATACAGACAGAACTGATACGGTTCATGTACTTTTGTCGAGGTTAATCAAGTATTATGTACTGAAATAGCAGAGGAAAACGTAGAGGAAGTATTAAAGGTAAGTGGAGCAAGGCCACAAACATGAGACGGTCTTATGGGGTTGAATGAATGTGAAATCGGCACGATAAGAAGATTGAGAAATACTATACAAGACTGTCTATATAACCAGTGGTGGGTCAGTGGTAACGGCCGTGAGTTACGAGTTGTAGGTCGCGGGTTCAAACCCAAGCAGGTACATTACTTTATGTAAAAAAACGAAGAAAAAATTGAAAACATCGAGGAAACTGGCATGTTCTAGAACCGAAAATTCGAAGACATGTGACATCCGCCAACTCGCAGTGGGCCCGCGTGGTAGATTATGTTTTTGAGTGTTTTTTTTTTTAATATGTTACTTCTCCCTCTCACAGAGAGGAGGCCTGTGTCTCTGCAGTGTGAACATTATAGGCATATGGCTGAATATACATATACGAGACTGTCTGATTGTTAAATTAAACATATTAACCATATTAAAAAATTCAGCATAACGACTTTTATTATTCGTAGAGCATGACAGGGTAAAATTGACAAGTACCAAGTTAGGATAATAAAGTTTCAAAACAAAGGTACTTTTATAAAGTTTAATGAGGTTGTATGCTTGAGGAATATTAATGGTAATTTAGGCTCAAGTAGCCATTTTGGCAGAAAAACATCAGCGTAGATAATAAAAGATTTTTTGGAAAATAATTACAAAATAGCTAGAAGAAAATATGCAGGAGAAAACCGTCGGTGCTCCATGGACCAATTGAAAAACCAATTGGTCCATGAGGAAAATCACATGTTTTCATCGTCCAAATACCAACTGTGCTATGGAGAACACTGGACGTAAACCAAAACTATGTTTCATTATTCAAATTCAAATAATTTATTTCAATAAAACCCTTTACAGGCACTTTTGAATTGTCATGAAGTCGGTCAGTCAGAAAATATGAAGCTAGTTGTCCATTCCAAAGCGTAGGTACCTATGGAGGAAAAAGGGCAAGAAATTCCATGGACACTTTTAAATTATATTTTTACAAAAATATTAGTTACATCATTAATGTTGTATTTATAATTATATGTGAGAACGATGTAAAAAAGACATCATAACCCTTCATGACTTCACACCAGTTTCCTATACTTTTGGTTCAAAGAAGCTGTAAGCGACGCTCAATTACTTGTTCAAATTTGTTTGTCAGAATTTGAGGGTACTTTGTTTTCTGTTTTAATTCGTGTACCCCAAAATTGTAAAAATCAGTCGTCAACCTTTTATTCATGTAATGTGTGTCGCATCCCCGTCAATAAATCGTTTAAAAAAGACTGAGTGCGTTTTGTGTGTTCTAAACACCACCCTTCACCAGCTACAGAAGCTTTTGTTATATTTTTTGGTTCACATCAAACTGAATTCCAAAGTCCATAAGGTTTGGTTTTCAGAAATGTAGTGACAAAGAAACACCCTAATTGTGTAACACACTATCTATAACAAACTGAATCATTTTGAAAAAATTGTCTGCTTAACAACATAAAAGGCGCAATGATTGTTGTCGATTTGTCAAAATGAAAGCCATCGCCCCTTATAGTGTGTTAAGGCTCCTACAAACAGGCGCGACACGCGATATAATCGCGCGCGACACAAAGTCACCGCTCGTTGCGCGACTTGCGGTGCCTTCGTGTCGCGTGTCGTGTCGCGCCTGTTTGAAGGAGCCTTTACGCAGTTAACCCGTAGGTCCTGAGTTAAGTGTCTCAATTGTGCAGTGTTATTTTGCACCTACACCTCATAGGAAAAAGTCAAAAGGTATAAGGCTGAAGCTACAGTAGGCAGCGATTTGCGATGCGACTGGAAGAGCGAAACGAGAAAAACATGGTATGGCTACATTACAAGCAATAAAAAAGCAATTTTATAATAAATTCGCTTAAATTTCGCTCATTGATGTAGCCGATGCCGTGATTTCAGTAATGTTGTTCCTATCGCATAAAGAAATCAAAGATCGCTAGTAATATTATTGATGTACGGTGTAGCCATATACGTGAGTATTCATTTACTTGTTTTAATCGCTCATGTGTCGCAGGTCGCGTCGCGGCCTAATGTAGCCTCAGCCTAATAGTCCACTAATAAAATCCTATATCGAAATCTTTTACACCGTCGAAAATCTAAATAAACGGTACATTCAGAGATTTCGGTATAGAGATAGAATGTGATATTCGATTCTATGTTATATTATTTAGAATATTGAATAGACAAACACGTCACATTGATTTTATTTTTCCTATTGTATTATATTCTTACAAGATATTAGATTTATATCAGATAATTCAAGAAGTAGTGATGGTAGCATCCTTACGTTATGCAATAAAACAACTCAATGAACCAAACTAGATGCCAACTTGGCAAACAGTACTATAACGTGAATCTTCTCAGTATTTTGACCTATTCCTCCATACGTATTTACATAATAAATGTGTCATATTAATAATACATTTGATATAAGAGCTTTAGGGCCAGTCATCCATACTAATATTATAAATTCTAAAGTAACTCTGTCTGTCTGTCTGTATGTTACCTTTTCACGCCTAAACCACTGAACGGATTTCGACAAAATTTGGCAGAGAGATAGATTGTATCCCGGGGACCTTCCGAGGTATGTCGATAAAAACTATCCTATGTCCCTACATAGGATACTTATTATAGTTTTTATCATACCTCGCGGGCGAAACCGCGAGCGGAAGCTAGTTTTATATATGTTTTTATATCTGTTCAATGTGTGTCGAGTTCCGAGTAACGGTGATGTGATCATGTGGGCTCATTTCACATTTGATTTGCGATCATTGGTTGAGCCAGGTTTGCATACTACATTTATTTTGAGTAGTGTTAAAATTGTTTGGAATTTAACCTTTTCTAATTACTCATGATTTCAGTAATTACGATAATTGTTTAAGCCACACTTTTTTCTGGGGGATTAGTTCATTTTTACCAACGGAGTTGGTATTCTTGATCGATATATCAACCACATTATTACTACATACTAATAAACAAAAAAAAAAATAGACTTACTAATTCCATGGGTAAATTAGAGGTATTTTTGACAGATTACAACTGAGGTTGAGAATTTTGTAAAGGGAATTGTCGCTCTTATTTTAGCGAGGGATGGTCCATAATTCCATAATATAGGTACCTGCCAATTGCCAGTATTTTATTTATTAATATATTGCATCACCCTAATCACCTGCCATATATTCTGATATTATAAAGTAGAAACAGTGACATGGTTTAATCTATTAGCGTCCTGAAATTACCACAATTTACATTTCGTCGTAAATTCGCGCCAAATATAACTTCGTCGTAATCTAAGTTATGCTAAAACACAAACTTAGGTCACAGTTATGAATAATTCATTAAGACTAAGTCTGTCCATACGAATAGTTAAATTTCCATTTAAAAGTTGCACATAAATCTATATTTAAAAACATTTGACTTCACTGGCGATTTTGTGATAAATGAGTTCTAATTATTTTGAAAATATCCTTGTGAGCAAGCTTTATAATATCAGGGTTCGGATATGCAGAGTTTACTTTGGGTGGGGTTTCCCAGGGTGGCTCATATTTCGATGTTTATACACGAACTATCCAATTTCTTTGAGGCATGTATAATGTGGGCCCACAAGAGTATCTCGCCAAAACGTAGGTCATCAAACGAATATTCACAACAACTTAGAAGGAAACTCATTCAAATTCAAATCAACAGTTTTCCATACAAAATTTTGTAATATGGGTCACATATTAACGTAGAATGGTCTATTTAGATTTTACAAGCCAATTCAATTCAACGCCAAATCGGCGAGAACAAAACAAAATAATAAACCGAGAGTATTTCTTCAGCACGAATGTAATTTCAGTTGAACGACACACAAATAGGTGCGGCAAAGTATTGAAGATATAAATCAATGCTTTCCACATTGAGAACCATTTTATGATCGTCCTATCTATTATAGTGCCTCATTTAGAGGTTTTCCGAGTGCTCCTCCATCGTTTTACAAGTATAGAAACGTCTCGCCCTCAGAGAATAATAGATACAGCAATAACAGACAGAAATCATTGAATTTGCAATGAATGTCTGCAGAAAAATACTGCTCACTTCTGACGTATATTGAATGAAAACAAAAAGATGAAGTGCAATTTCAAGTATGGGTAATACGTTTATTGTTGCGACGCCAACGTATACTTGAGCGAGTTTTCGTGAGCGCAGAAAAGAAAATTGTAAGATAATCTAGTACACTCTTTGATAAAAATACTTCATAATCAGCCAGTATGTATCCACTGCTGGGACACTGGTTTCCTCTCTGTGAGAGGGAGTGGGCCATAATCCACCACGCGGGCCTACAGCGAGTTGATAGATGTCACATGTCTTCAAATTTTTGATACTAGTACATGCCGGTTTCCTCACGATGTTTTCTTCACCGGTTTGAGAATAGCAGTGACGAAATAAATTACACAAAGTAAAGCGACTGCTTGGGTACGAACCCACGACCTCGACAACTCGTAAGTCGAGGCCGATACCACTGCTCTCCAAATAAATATTTATATGTTTTATAAATAATTGTTGTTACTTAATTACGTTACTTATCTTAAGAGTTCAGTGATCAGGCGAACATAAATTCTGTAGATATAATTATATACACAGAGTATAGAACCCAGTGTTTAGATACTTGTGCATCGCCGAGAATGCTCAGTATAGACGCTGTAAAATAACAAAACTGAAATATTTTATCGACGCGCGTAAAGCTCTGAGAAAGTTATGGCTATTGGCTTGTCTCGTTGGGAATCGGGCAGATTTTACTTCTTTATGTCTTATTGCTGGTTATTAGAGGAAATATACTTTTTGTTTGTATGTAATCATGTAATATTCTCTGTAAAGTTATGAGTGAAAAGTTTAAAGTTATTATAGTTGTTAACTTATGAATGTTGTTCCATAAAAGGTTGAAGTAACTTTGCTGAGAAAAACATAAATGCTTGCCCACGCAATGCATTTCGGTGTCCGTTTCAAAAATCAAATTAGAATTCTTTGAATATCTCGAATGCGCTCTCAAACGTCTTGTAAGATACTGTTCTTTATTTTTTTCTTGTGTTCGTTGGCTGCCGTGCGACCGGCATCGCTCACAAAAAGAGTAAAACACTTCAACCAGTGATTATCGTAACTGACATTTTGTTTAATTCATTCTAAACTGATCATCTTGATTTATGTAAGTAGCTGTTTTTATTTGTATACTAAATCGTTTTGATCTAACGATTGAGCCTTGATTTTCTCTTGATTAGGAATTGTGGGGACTGTGTCTTACGTACCCATCCCTTGCATAGTTTTAAGAATGTAATATTTTTATAGAGGTACTTATTGTAATAATTTTTAGAAAGTTTAATTTTGTGTTTTTCCCACGAATCACATCTGCAAGCGATTTAAGTTATAGGTACTATTGTCTTTCATGATTCTTTACTTTTAGTTAAGGTTCTTCAATGTTCTATTATGTTATCTTGTATTGTACCCATTTGCTATTGTTAGTTAAGGTTCATTGTTCTGTTATTTTTAGTTGTCTTGTATTGTACCTATTTGCATTTCTCGTGTTTTATTATACTTTTAAAAGGCAGATGTGGATTTGCCGCGTCCTTTGTTTAGTGAACGGCAGATTTGGGAGAATTTTGGTTCGGAGCTTCAGTCTGTGCTGAACTACGATCGTGCGAGGTCCTCTCTGACCCCCGATCATATTTTACTCGCCGAAGCTCGCCGTAATAGTTTACGGCGAGCTTCGTGTTTCTATTAGTTTTACTCTTCATGTAACATTATTTAATTTTACCTTTTCGTGTCAAGTGTAACTACTAGCTTTAGTTACTTGGTATCGTAATAAATTAATCGCTACTTCTGTGTACAACTTACTTCAGTGTATCACTCGCCCAACACGACCACGAATACCCCACAGTGGAGGCTCCGACGTGATCAAAACTATCAATAGCGTGAGTTCGTGACAGTGCGGAAAGAGTTTCGCGAGTTCTAAATCAAAGTACGTGTTAAAATGGCGAGCGATCCAGCGGGAGTCACTAGCGGCGGATGACGCGCATTCCCAGCCAGCCAGCTCCCACGGCTTCAACGGGTATTCTGACCACCAGCATGCAGCGACCGCGCATACCTGGTCATCACCCTCAGCCTCATCAGCAACCTCGGCACAGCACACTGCACTTTCGGCCGGTCAACAAGAAGAGCTCAATTCCTCTCCTGGTCGACGCAGCAGCCAGCTTCAACTCGGCGCTGTACCACATTCGACGCACTGGAGCATAACGCAGCGCCCGCGCCACCCCGACTCACTGGGGACATCTTCGCAGACAGTTCCGACTCACCGTGAACTATGCGGCGACCGGTTCCGACTCACTGGAACCTAAGTTGGCCTGGCAAGCATATTCCTCGCCGTTCCGACGCACTGGAGCATAACGCAGCGCCCGCGCCACCCCGACTCACTGGGGACATCTTCGCAGATAGTTCCGACTCACCGTGAACTATGCGGCAACCGGTTCCGACTCACTGGAACCTAAGTTGGCCTGGCAAGCATATTCCTCGCCGTTCTGGTCGCTGTACCACATCCGACGCACTGGAGCATAACGCAGCGCCCGCGCCACCCCGACTCACTGGGGACATCTTCGCAGACAGTTCCGACTCACCGTGAACTATGCGGCACCGACGCACTGGAGCATAACGCAGCGCCCGCGCCACCCCGACTCACTGGGGACATCTTCGCAGATAGTTCCGACTCACCGTGAACTATGCGGCAACCGGTTCCGACTCACTGGAACCTAAGTTGGCCTGGCAAGCATATTCCTCGCCGTTCTGGTAGGCGAGTTAAATTTCCTGATTACTATCAGGCAGGTGTTTCGTGATCTTTATCACTGGTAGGGGGGTACTGTGGGGACTGTGTCTTACGTACCCATCCCTTGCATAGTTTTAAGAATGTAATATTTTTATAGAGGTACTTATTGTAATAATTTTTAGAAAGTTTAATTTTGTGTTTTTCCCACGAATCACATCTGCAAGCGATTTAAGTTATAGGTACTATTGTCTTTCATGATTCTTTACTTTTAGTTAAGGTTCTTCAATGTTCTATTATGTTATCTTGTATTGTACCCATTTGCTATTGTTAGTTAAGGTTCATTGTTCTGTTATTTTTAGTTGTCTTGTATTGTACCTATTTGCATTTCTCGTGTTTTATTATACTTTTAAAAGGCAGATGTGGATTTGCCGCGTCCTTTGTTTAGTGAACGGCAGATTTGGGAGAATTTTGGTTCGGAGCTTCAGTCTGTGCTGAACTACGATCGTGCGAGGTCCTCTCTGACCCCCGATCATATTTTACTCGCCGAAGCTCGCCGTAATAGTTTACGGCGAGCTTCGTGTTTCTATTAGTTTTACTCTTCATGTAACATTATTTAATTTTACCTTTTCGTGTCAAGTGTAACTACTAGCTTTAGTTACTTGGTATCGTAATAAATTAATCGCTACTTCTGTGTACAACTTACTTCAGTGTATCACTCGCCCAACACGGTCACGAATTCCCACAGAATATTAATTTCTTGTGTATTCCTTAATGCATATTCTAGATGTCTTAAATTATGCTTATCTGCAGGTAACTTCAAAAATCATCGTCAGGAATAACATTTTTTGCTTGCTTTGTCCTTTTAATTTTAAATATGAATGTCGGTATTAGCACTCTTTTTATTTGTGCAAAAAGCTCTCGTGGAGCACAAATATCTTCGAATAAATCTTAACGAGAAAATAATGAGGGACACACGTTGCAACACTTGTAACATGATGCTGTATAATTATATTCTTCCTTTGAATAACTTACTTCTTAATAAGTTCTCGGAAACTTATCCCAGTTTTCATCGTCGGAATTAATAAAATGCGTGTGAATCATTAAGCAGTTTTCGTCTTCAGTAGATCTTAATGACAAATTAAATTCAAGTAGCCGAATCGGTCGACGAAAATTATTGGAGACTGACGTCATAATGTCTATGGAAGATCGGTTATTCAGTACCGTGTTAACGACTCACGGATTTGCGGAATCACTTAAATCGAGTTAGAATGTCCCACGCACATTCTGGCTCGATCTGGAAGTTACTGCGGTGAAAATCTTTTTTGTTTTTGTCAAATCCGCAGCTCATTTTATTTTGTTTTTACAGTCACGCCTAAAGTCGAGGCGGAGGTCGGGGAAGGTTAAAATATTTAAAAATATCCGCTGGGTTTTATCAACAACAATGCATTCAGGATGCTGCTGGGGCTTCCACGCTTCTGCAGTGCGTCGGGAATGTTTACTGATGCGCACACTGATGGCTTCGCAGTGATCAGACGTAAGCGTGCCGCGTCGCTGCTGCAGAGGGTCCGGAGCAGCTCGAACAGTCTCTTGAATGTCATTGCAGGGAAATTTGGTTGCCCGCTCGTCCATTATTTGTCCAACTTGCCTGCTTACTAACAGAGTTTTTTAAGGTTAATGTTTTACTAACAAATTATGGATGTTTAATTCTGAAATAAAATTATTATGGTGGTGATTATGATTATGTTATTGTTATTATTACATAATAATCTAAATGATTATTATTATTAGCATAGGCTTCGGTGTGAGTGTGAAGTGTGTGCGAGCTCTCCCGGCTTGTTGCTAATATGCACAAGCCTCTAGTCCTCATTACATACATCAATCCACGTCTGTTGTGTTCAGACATTCAAATAACGTGTTTTCCTAGCTTTGTTAGCGGAGGAGCGCGAACTCGGCCTGACCTCGAGGCTAATTTGACTTCGTATACGGGTAATGGAAAATCTCCGACTTGACGTTAACGATTTAGCAACGCCCATAAGAGTCTCATTTTATTTGAATTGTTGCCGGTATGTTAATGGGGTTAGTGTTAGGGGAATTAGCATTTTGTGGCTTTCTCTCGGTTCGTAATGATTTTATTTATGTGAGACACTTTTACGCTGGTAGGAAAGCGAAAATATCTACATGACGGCATTGCTATCTAAATCACACAATAGTCAGGTCGTTGCCCTCATTATCGCTTTGCACGATAACGTGGAATACGGAAAAAATCCATCCTCAGACTGATAAAGATGTCGACCAGTGTTGCGTGATCTATCGCGATCCCCGTCAGTCTTAGAGAATGAGGTCGTTGAGGGGAAATGGTGTGTTACTTTAGAGTTCTCGTTAAAATGGGTAATGAATGTGTTAATAACACGAATAGCTTAAGTAAACAGAAGCATGTCCTTGGTCGCGGATGGTCGCGGTTGGCGGCGCGGACGCGGGCGGTGAGGTCGCGAGAGGTCGAAATCACCATTGTAAATATTTAAACTGAGAACCTGTAATCTTTTATTATTCGTCATTTTTAACAGTGTGCATCAATAGCACCTACTGTACAAAATATCCCCATAATTAAAATCTGTGACGAACTTACCTAAACCCGATGAATTAAATGGTGGATTTAAGATTTCAAAACAAAAAAACATGATTATTATTGTAATTAGAGTCCAGCCATGCATCAAAATTGAAAGGAAAACTGTAATTTAATTTTCCTAGTAATTTCCCATTCAACTTGACCGATAAGAATCTACTTACACGCGTTTTTTTACTGCGTGATAAGGCCAATCTCTAAGCTTATAGGTACTTACATCAAGTAGGTAAGCGTATTTGTATTTCACTAGAGCATTATGAAATTCTTCGCCGTTTTCGTCATAATAAATTGCTTATCGTTCCTAAAACTGTTATTACACTTTCTTTCTAGTACCTATCTCTTACAAATTGGGGACGTGGCATACTAATTTGAGCCAATTCAAGCTGTTCTGATTAGTGTGTAGACACTTGAAATATGTAGGTAGACTAGGTAGATATTACGGATCAAAAGATAGCCCTATGACAGACGGAGCTGGAGTAATAGGGTCCTGTTGGCACGCTTTGGGTACGGAACGCTAAAAAAGCCAAGGAAAGGTTGAGGACTAAGAGCATATTATTATTATAATCAAATACGTGATATATCACGTATTTGATTATAATATATAGGTGCTAGTTGGCAATAAGTACGTGTTTGTTAAGAAACATGGATTCTCCCCCGATTGTGTTTAGAATTTCCCAGGTCAACTCAAGAATAGTAAGTGCGCACTGTTTCTAATTATCAGCATTGCTAATCCCTCATATTAAGTCATTATTTTAATTAATTAAACATGTGAGTATGCATTTGTTTATTTGTGATTACAATGGATAGGAATGTGCATGATTTTATGTTAAACCCATAAATTATAATGGTGCGCATATGCATCTTACCTACAAGAAAATTTAAGGCGTATCAGATTCGGTATGTTAATCTTATCTTTATGAGTTGATTTGTTACTCATTTACATAGAATTTCAAACCCATATTTTAGGATTTTAACACAGGCAGCCAAAGAATAGCCGCTTGTGTGGGCTCTGCCTAAGCCTGTAAGTATCAAGATAAATGATGACGTTACAATAAGCCCCTAAATATAAATAATAAAATATGTTCCATCTTTCCTACGGAAATTATCATAACTATTCTGAGAATCCCATTTTTCATTGATATCGTCTCACTTTGGACATCTTATTCGGCTAAAGTATCAAGAAAAATGGCCCTTCGAAATAAATCGTAGTTTTTCTCTATATCGTGTCATCCGATCAGTGACACGTACGAGTAACATACCTTCGTTACTCTTTCATTTTGCACGAAAATGGACAATATACCAAAACCTTCCCCTTTCGTTCCGAGATTTAGCTATGGAGATATGGGAATCGGATAATATTTTTTCTCCATAAGAACAATCAGGGAAATTTATTGTCACAAACTAAGTACAGACGCCAGCACGTCAAGCTACTACAATCTGTCAAATTTCTTTAATAGATTTTTAACTTTATCGCTAAAGCATAAGGTTCAAAGTTGATTGGGAAAATTTGACAGATTCGGGTAGCTTGATGTGCTGGCGTCTGTTCGTCAATTTTCTGTGTTATGGCCATTTCATACAACTGTCAAAGAACGGACAATTGAAGTTAAGGCAATTTGATGAAAAATTAATTTACATGACCTTTACATTCAGTTGAATTGATTCGGCTTACTTATGCTTTTGCAACAAAACTTTCAGATTCAGGGTATTAATAAAGGAATCCATTAATTAATTGTTCTTAGTAAGTTTCTTTAATGGAAATAATAACTGCGCCCCGTGTTTATACCCGCGTAAATGTCAATCCCGGGGGAATATCGAGATAAAAAGTAGCCTATACGTTAATCCAAAGTGTCAGCTACCTCCATACCAAATTTTATCAAAGTTGGTCCAGCCGTTTGAGCGTGAAGAAGTAACAGACATATAAACACACACACACACTCACAAACTTTCGCATTTATAATATTAGTGTGATTGGAATGGGTGTACTCAGACTTGGAATTAAACTTAATGAGGACATACATAAACTGGGTCCCGCGATCCTGTGAATTGAGACAGCAAAGAACTACAATTTAGGTTAAGCTGAACTATAAAGTAAGTTTATAATTGAATTTAGGGAATTAGGACCCTTGTCCTTAGGAGTCTCTTGTGTCGTCAACCCGCAAAGATCTACTGTGATGACATAATTACATAGTTTTCACTAATGGCAGGGACATCGACGCGCTACTTGATACCAATGATACCATGGATTTAGTAAACGATTGTAAACCCCTCTGCGTTAAAATATTTCGTCGATAATTAAAAAAATATTTTAACGCAGAGGGCGTTAAAATATTTCGTCGATAATTAAAAAAAAATTTATAAATTACATTTTGACCGCGTAGGTATTGCATTTTTCTATGAAACAGCAGATTTTTTTTGATAACCGACAATTTCTGAATTTCCTCTGGAATCATGTGCTGTGGACGTGGTTACAATTCGTGCGTCGTTGTCCCTTCCAGCCTGTACAGAAAAAGATTCCTTATACAGTTAATTCAATAACAGTAAAAGTGCACCACATTTCCTACTGCCCTAGCCTATCATTAACAGCTGAAGGTTGTTGGGAAATGGACTACACAAGTCCACATAGCTCTTTGTTACGCATGTAGGCCACTCATTCAATGCAGGATTACGGTTCTTCACTTAGTTCCCTGCTGTTACACAATTACGTTCGGTCACATTATGAAAACTGGGTCGAGAGTTGATATTGTTTGTTAAGAAATGACATGTATTTTATTAAGTACAGGCGTAAATTTATGCTTATGAGTATTCATGGGTGACAATTAGTGTCAGTCTTGGTTATATGCGAGCGCATTTAACCAAGATTACCAGGCGGTAGTGTTTAGCATTATGCGGGAAAAGATTGGAAGATTGTTATACAGCGTGGCATCGACATCGACGCGTATCTATCCTGTTACCATGAACTCAGTACATGTTTTTGAAGCCCCTGCGTTGAAACTTTTCGTTAGAATTATGTGTTGAATTCGTAGTTGCAGTTTGCGCGTCGATGTCAGGATACCACTCTGTGTGTGATGATAACCCTTTGTTAGTATGGCTAATATGGGCTTAACCAACATAGCCCGAAGATTTGCCAAACTTATGTGGCAGGGCACAGATGGCCGATGGGGCCGAAAGTTTCTGGAGTGGCGACCGTGTACCGGAAGACGTAGCGTTGTAAGGCCTCCCACAAGGTGGACCGACGACCTTGTGAAGGCCGCAGGAACCCGTTGGATGCGAAAAGCACAGAACCGGTCGAAGTGGAGGTGCTTGGGGGCGGCCTATGTCCAGCAGTGGACATCAAAGCGGCTGAAATGATGGTGATGTGGGCTTCACCTTCTTTAGAAAAAAGTCTTTGGGGACACTTGACAGACTGAGTAGTGGTGATAAGGGTTGATATAATCTAGTAACCATCATCAACACGATATAAAAGAGTTAGCGTTTATTGTTCGACGAGGTTACTCAACTTCATATAAGAGAAACGATATAAATTTGATGTAAGAAGGAAGCTGTAGTCTTTAGCTCTTGGCAGTAATGTCCTTTTGCGTGATTGTCTGATGGTTTTTATTCGACTACATTTTCAAGGGCGCCTTTCCTTCTTGAATATAGTACATTTAGTGTGCTTACATTTCGAGTCTCTAAACTTTTCCAAGGTTAAAGATAATTTCAATCAGTTGTTTACAAGTAATACGTCAAAATGGCCTATCTTACCAAATTAACACGAGTAACGTGTGTAGTAGTAAATTAAATTGTTTTCCTTGTCTTCATTATCATACGTCTACTATTAAAATTATTTCGTTCAGATATTAGGTATTTATTCCAGAACAAATTTTATTGTAAAGTGCCTATTTAAAACGATTTTGCTTGTTTTATCTTTGTTTCATCATTTGAATTAATAAGTCTTCTAACCTAGCGCGATAGGCATTAACCCAATGATGTAATTTGTTTTCTCTTCTAGTTTAATGCATATTATTGTACACAAGGAAGCTCCTCTTCCAACACACTCCTGAAATTTTACTGGCTGAGCTGATTCGTTGTGTAGTAATCATTTTTTCAACGGTCACCATTGTACCGCTAATTGTCATGCGAGATAGTAGACAAACGCGAGCAAAAAAAAAGAAAAGACACTCACCTATCTTTCCATTAGGGCTGTAGGGCCCGTAGCTGCCCGATGACAGTGGCGAGGAGTACCCGTTCGGCTGCGGCTGCACCGGCGGGCCGGGGGAAGGCGAGCCGGCGCCCGCGCCACCAGCCATCCAGTCGCGGACGTGGCCGTTGGCTTGGTGGCCGTTGTGGCTGACCCCCGGCTCAGCTTTGACCGCGCCCGGCAACACGCCGCGGTACGCCACCTCGTGCTTCAGGTCCATGCCGCTGCTACCGCATGCTGTTCCTCCGCCGCCGGCCCCGCCGCCCGCGCTCCACACTTCTAGAACAAGAGACAGGTTGGGTTATTTCACTTTCGTTTGAAGTTGTTGTGTGTAGGGAAAAATTGCTTTAAAGACGACTTGAAACTAGAAAACCTACAACCTTTCTGCAGTGGGTATAGTTTTAACACCTTTAAAAAGATATGTAAGCTTTGATCTTCTCCTATTGTAGGGTTCTAAAATTATACTATGATGTAGTCAACTGGACCCTCAGGTCCAGAAGTGATCGGGTCCAGCTGACCGAAGACTCAACCATGACATCCAAATAATATATTATGACTATTTTTAGCTGTACGAAAAAAACATTTTGTTTGTCTCATGCTTTTCTTGTATCTTAAGGACGATGACAGTTCAAGCTTAAATACTCATTTTATTTAAACTCACAATCTTTATGTCTACCAGTTATTATAACAGATATCATTTCCAGATCAATTAGCGATATTCCAAAGAAACGAACAAACAACGCTGCATCTTATCTTGCGTAGCGGTTGTATTTCAAGAGTATACAATCGAATGACCGAACGGGTATCCAGTTCCCATGGCCGCTGTAATCTTTGATCTCATCACAGATAAACAAGCCGCGGTTTGGCAACAAAGGGATTTGAAGGTGAATAGAAAGTTCCGACGAACAGTAGACCTCTGATTGTTTGTTTAAGAGGGTACATAACTGCAGGCGGGAATTGTCGGAAGACATTATTGCTGTCCTTTATTTCGAAGTTAAAGAAGAAAGAGATGGAAAAGTTGTAGCTGCCCAATCAGCTTGTACTAATTCATTGAAGTATAGACTTCTCAGGAAATGCCAACCATAATATGATGAAGTTGAGTTGTAGAGATGTGGATCACCTTAGTTGATAGCGCTTTTTTCCGTCTTTTGTACTCAGCCTAAAATAACAATCCTACCTACCAATAGTTTTGGTAACAAATTATAATATTCAAATAACTTGAAATCTCCTCAAACCGATTTTCAATAGGTTTCAGGCATGTTTCTAGTAGGTGTGACTGAATCATACGTAAATGTCATTCAGATTTATTCTCGGTTAGAAAAAGTTGTTATTGCCAGATAGAAGTTTAAACATCAACAAATTATATAAGTACAGACGCCAGCACATTAATCTACTACAATCTGTCAAATTTCTTTGATAGATTTTCAACTTTATCGCTAAAGCATAAGGTTCAAAGTTGATTGGGAAAATTTGACAGTTTCGGGTAGGTTGATGTGCTGGTGTCTGTACCTAAAGTACCAAATATTTGAAAATGTGAGTGAATATTATGCTTTCTGCTTAAATGTCCATATTAGTGGTCTATAAAGTTCTTGGTCAAATGGTATTCATTTCAACCCAGAGCGAATGAAGCGGTATTACAGATACTACTTACTCTTGGTAATAATATCCGAATGGCACATGGAATTTGTGTGTAATAATCATAAAATAACTTCTAATCTAGAACGAATAGCAACTGCAACTATTAATGCACTTAACTTGAAAGCTACTGAAACATTCCTAGTTTTACTTCATACCATAAACGTTATAATGTATTTTGAATCATAATTTTGCAGCACATGAAATAGTGTCAACGTACGGGTGCTTCCCTGCCCCTAATAACCTTAATTTGAATGAAATTACATTTCTGAGGACTCAATCATCATCATCTCAATGAAAAAATAAGTGGGTAGTAAGTTAGTAAGTAGTAGTAAGGTTCGAACCCAGACGCCTTTTACTTTTTGTAACAGAATGGGCACCTTCTGTTATTCACAAACTAAAAAAAAACCGGCCAAGAGCGTGTCGGGCCACGCTCAGTGTAGGGTTCCGTAGTTTCCCGTCCGTCACAATAAGTTTTCCCACTTATGAGTTTAAAAGTGGTTATCCATTATGTTCCCGTAATAATCGTAGTCGATCATAGATTTTAAAATATTGGGATTCGATTTTAATAATTCTTTTTTTGTTTTTGTTTGAAAAAAGATACGTTCAGGATAATAAAATATGTAAACGAAGTTAAAAAAATGCTTGCATATACGATTATACTACAAACTTAGTCCAGAAATTATTTTGTACAACATGTCTTTTTTGTACAAAAACTGTTGTTTCCATCAAGTTCAAAATAATTTTCCTAGAAAGTCCTTATAAAGTTCTACTTTTCAGATTTTTTTCATATTTTCTAAACTTATGGTTCAAAAGTTAGAGGGGGGGGGACACATTGTTTTTTACTTTTGGAGCGATTTTTTCCGAAATTATTGACATTATCAAAAAATGATTTTAGTAAACCCCTATTCATTTTTAAATACCTTTCCAACAATATATCACACGTAAGGGTTGAAATTAAAAAAAAAATCACTTTCCACTTTACATATAGGGGGGCTACCCTAAAAAAACATTTTTTTCCAATTTTTATTTTACCACTTTGTCGGCGTGATTGATATACATATTGGTACCAAATTTCAGCTTTCTAGTGCTAACGGTCACAGAGGGTTCCTAGTTGACTACGGAACCCTAAAAACAAAATAAAGTTCAATTCATTTTTTTTTTAATTTCATTAAGAAAAAGGACAGAAGATAAATTAAAATAAATGTGGATGGATTATTATTGTTTTGATTTTGTTATTTTTATTATCTTTGAAGTTTTTTTTTTTCGTTTGTTATATAATTTGAACTGAAAAAGGGATATTTTAAGCTTTTGTTATGATAACTAAGACAACGTTTCATTAAAACAATTGACGTTTGTTTTTTTTTGTGTATGTAGGTACAAAAAAAACATCAAACGTTAAATGTTTTTCGTGCGTTAATATCCCAAGTCGTTTTCTCTGCATTTTTCTCGGAATTGGTTTTTCCTAAAGCCAATATTATCATCTTCTGCCCTTCATGGTTTTTTTTAATGTTCTTTGGAAAGGATGTTTACTCTCATAAAACACTACACAACTGCTACATAACTGCTAGAGAAACTTAATTCTAATGACCCTGTCTAATAAACGCATGTAAACTCATTCTGTCACAATTACGGCTAGTTTGAATTACTCGCTCTGGCCAACACTGCACCCGTCTCCTTGGTCAGCGAGATTAAATTTCAGCAAACTAGATAGTAAATCTAGTTGGTGTATCAGGCGATCGCGGTAATAAACCGCAGCGTCCCGGGATTAACCGGGATCGCTCCGGGATGACGCCAATCCCGGGATGTTAACAATTGCTTGTGCATTGTGTAGATCGTAAAATGGATACATGGGTTTATGGGTTGTATTTTGGTACTGGTGTTGTTCCGTTTTGTTTTCTTGAATTTCCTTAGCATGTTTTTACGTGACGACGACAAAAAGGGTTCGTAACCATTTTCAGTCATCACACGTTGTTCGTATGTAGGTACCTATGTATGTTCAGTGAAAGTGTCGAAACTGCTTGATCGATTTTGATAAATGAAGTTTCTTTCGAGCATCTTTGTGATGTGGGTGCGGTCCGTTTTAGATAGTTTTAGTATCTACGGAAAAAGTTTAATTTTTGAAAGAAACATTTTACTTTAATTTTATACCGTAAATTTTAAACGATTTATGACTAGATTTTTCTTTGAAGTTTGTGTTTTAAAGTAGTGGTTGAAGTGCTTTTGGGTTCTCTATCATTCATTTTGTATCCCACACCGAAGAATTATTTCAGATCTTTTAAAATCAACACTATAGTACCACTTTGCCGTGGTATAATTTGTTATAAGATTTATGTAAGTACCTAACTACGTGTCTAGTTTATGTATTTTTAAATTTGTAAAAACAAACATATCACACATGTTTTGACATATTGTTTATACTTAATATTTTCTATTATATAATTTGTTAGACACTCTTCCAAATTAATGTTACTGTTCATGACACGAATAGTTTTTCAGGTCATTGACACCACTTATTTCACGAGGTAATTTATTTTCTATGGATAGCACCATAAATAATCCGAAAGCCGTTTCGTATCAATCTGATAAGCGGTTTTGATTGGATTCAAAACAAATAAATGTCATGACGTCATTAGAATATTACTTTTTATATTTTTAGGAGGGTGACGATGATATTAGTCTTATATTAGACTTAGTGTATACGCAAATCAACTACCAACTAGTGGTCAGCAGCAGTGCTCACTCGATAAAGGCTCCTGCAAACAGGCGCGACGCGCGACGCGAATGGCGCGCGACACAAAGGCACCGCTCGTTGCGCGACTTGCGGTGCCTTTGTGTCGCGCGCGATTTTATCGCGTGTCGCGCCTGTTTGAAGGAACCTTAAATGTCTGAAACATGTCTACCGCTGTTGCGTGAATCTAAATTATGTTCACCTCCTTACCTATAGTTGTGTGGCAAAGAGCAATGTACTGTACAGACGCCAGCATATCAAGCAACTACAATCTGTCAAATTTCTTTAATAGATTTTTAACTTTATCGCTAAAGCCTAAGGTTCAAAGTTGATTGGGAAAATTTCACAGTTTCGGGTAGCTTGATGTGCTGGCGTCTGTACTTCAGGTCATGATTTAATCCTATCTGTCCTCCACAAGATTATCTGAGTAGGACCTTCTTGAAGACTAATCGGTTCAACCGAAACCAGGATTAACTATGAATGAATCCGAATGTTGGGCCTTATTTACTCCGACATAAACTATGTTTGTTTACTATGTTTGTTTGTGTGTCTATGTGTCTGTGGGGGGGGTGTGTGTGATTTATACATAAAAGTAAGATTTTCCATATTTTATGGTCTCAACAATAAACTTTGTAACTTTAAACATTTTACGGCGAAACATAAAATGTGAATATGCAAAACATACGATTTCTGTGGAACAGCGGACGCTGCGATGAGTGAAATATATAATAGATAAATGTTTTACGACGACCCCATAGGTTACTTAGCATTACTGCTGAACAGAATATTTTTTAACTGATTTTCAAGAAACTATATGTATACTAATATTATAAAGCTGAAGAGTTTGTTTGGTTGAACGCGCTAATCTCTGGAACTACCAATCGGATTTGAAAAATTCTTTTTGCGTTTGATAGCCCAATTCTTGAGGAAGGCTATAGGCTATTTAACATCACGCTATGACCTTTAGGAGCCGAGCAAAAAGAAAAAAAGTCAGAAAGGACGCTAAGCAAAAACGAAGTAATAGCGCGGGCAGGCGATGCGATGCGACGTGGTGGGTCGGAGTAATAAGAAATTTCACGCGGACGAAGTCGCGGGCAGAAGCTAGTAACATAATAATCAGCTTATAATGTTCCCAATGCTGGGACAAAGGCCTCCTCTCTGTGAGAGGAAGTGGGCTGTAATACACCATGGCACGGAGGCCCAGTGCGGGTTATTAGACGTCACATATCTTCGAATTTTGGTTCCAGGACATGCCGGTTTCCTCTCGACGTTTTCTTTCACGGGTTTTGAGAGCAGTGGTGATGAAATAATTTACACGAAGTAAAGCGCCTGTCTGGATTCGAACCTACGACCTCTCTTTAAGTTGCGGCAGTTGCTACTGTGCCACCACCGCTTTCAATTGTTTTTTTGTTTTGCCATACGAGGACTAAACTTTCCTGTCTCAAAGGACCACAGTTTTGACCGGTACGACTGTTGGAATACAAAAGATCTGTGGACTCATTGAACCTAACTGTAATATATGAATAACATCCAAATAAGGTCAGAATTTCAAACTATAGCTTTAGTTTTACCCTAGAGAATAAAGAGGTCGGTAGCAGTTGTCACTTACAAAATACTGAATACCTACTTAGCCAAACTGGAAAATCATAAGATCATTTAATTGGGGAAAAGACCACTCAGACCAATGTACTAAACAAACTTTGATCAATAAATAAATTACCCCAAAACTTGATGTAATGTAATGAAGGTAAAGAATAACGTTGAATTGACAAAGTTACTAACAAGACAAAGTAATATAACGTTACTTGTTCCATCACAGTTAATTTCCTAATAATAAATAAAATATCTCCGTAGCTATCCTTTAACATAATTGAATAAAGGTTCCTTCAAACAGGCGCGACACGACACGCGACACAAAGGTACCGCAAGTCGCGCAACGAGCGGTGCCTTTGTGTCGCGCGCGATTCGCGTCGCGTCGCGCCTTTTTGCAGGAACCTTAAATCCACTCGTTTGTATTACAGCCCATAATTGCGTACCATACATACAATGGCAGTAGATCGCAATGCCTCATTTTGACAAACATCGCTTCCATAGGTTTGAAAAATTCGTTTGCTCAATAAATAAATGACGCAATGAACATGGCCGTACTGTCAGAACGACATACATTGCGATCGATTGTCATTTTATGTATGTTAATCAAATACCCCGCAGGTCTAATCCAAGTAATCATGTTTGAGAAAAGGAAAATTCATTAGAAATGAAAATAACGCCTACGTGGTGGAGATGTCGCTGAATCATTCGGTTTTCCTTTCTTTGTTGACGTAGCAAGAGGGTAACCCACATCTTGGTAATTAAGGAATGTATGTGTAGGAATTAAGTAATAAGTTATGTTAGGTTAAGTCTTGATTTACCCTGGAAGATTGTGATTGGAATGACTCATTGAGGATATGATTTGGTTATTTGATTATATTTGAGTCGCATAGTGATACGTATAGGTAGGTATTTCACCAAGTTGCATAACGATTGTTTTTTGTTTTTAAGATCTTCAGTGTTTATTGATTGACGCACGTATCAGTAAAATCTCCAAAATAAAACGTATGAGAGTGCAGTGACTTTGGTTGCAGTGAGCATCGCAGCAGCGGCGCGGGCGCGGTTGCACAACGCGCTCGCAGAGAAAGCGGGTGACGTCACGACCTCGACACGCTCACCTACTTGCGCGCGCGCCGCCCGCCGCCTGCACCAACCCACTTCTGCCGATACCGGCCCAATGTCGCCGGGCTTTCTCTCACAGTGTACCTCTTCACGCAGGCATAAACACAACGTAATCGTCATGTTACTACCTAATGCGTAATACCTTTCCATGGAAAACGATACGCAAATGTATTCTAAACACGGGAAAAATAAAAGTATTAACACTGACACCGTTTCGGTGCGCAGCCGCATCTTTTTGCGCTCGTTTTTTCAGCCACAACGAAGGCAATGAAAGTTGATATTTTTAAATGTTATGCTATAAATATCAGCGGGTATCTAAAGGCTGACCTGATATACCACTTTCGCTTCATCAGAGCGAATGCAAGTGTGCCAGTTTAGAAGGCAGCTTCATTAACGAAGTGCAGCCGCTAAAGCACGAGCAAGATTACCGTTTTGTTCAAGAATTGGTATTTAGCTCAAGCTCATTTATTTTTCGCTCTCATTCTTTATCGTTGCCTTCAAAGGTAAAGTTTGTAAACGATAAGATTTGAGAGGGAAAATGATTCATATTTAATGCATTTTAGAGTAATAAAAGCAAGCATCAGCGACGCCATGCCACTGTGATCATTAAACTAAATTGCATCCTGTGGCGCTGCACTCCCTAATTTTTCACAAATCGCGTCTTCTCTCTCAATCTTCCCATTATTCGACAATTGGCACCGATTGGTGTCGGCACCGCGGTGTGAGCTTTGTCTCACACTCGTAACATCAACGTTTTCGCCTCATCGCATCCTACCTTCACAGTTCAAACCCAACGAAGGATTCACTTTTACGACGTGAGCAATAAACTTTTACGACTCATTACGATAACGTTAGAATAAAATACGCGAAGAGCAATCGAAAGAATGTAAGTGCTAGCTCGTTCCTTACTGGAATCGCTCGGTTCTGTATTTTCCTTTCAGAAAATATTCATCGCGGAGACTCGCTAGTCATCGCGATTGCGATCGTCTGATTTATGCGCGTTACTATACAAGAGAGCTGGAGCTCAGAAAATATTCTGTGAAATAAATCCGGTGCGGTTCGGTGGTTCACGCGGAGAACGCGCGTATAAAGTATCTTCGGTGCGGTCAGCGCATATAGGTACTATCGCATAAAAGTATTATGGAGAGAACGAGGACGTCCTGAGAACATTCCGGAACGCATGCAGTTCGCTCTCGATGGCACTGATGTAGTGTCGCAGCCGGCGTGGCGCGCACCGACTATTTGACTCATGCAGGTTGTCACTCGCAATATATATGCAAAACTTTGTGGCCCTCGTTCGCTGCTGAGGCATTAAAGAATTGTCGATGACGCGGAAATAGAATTTACGAGTGTTGCGACCCCAGTACCACCGTGTGATATATTGAGCGAGGTCACTGGCTCGCCAGCGGCGTGCTGTTGCTGTTGCGTCACTGTAGGTAGACTAATGGCCTTGTTATAATATACATTTATGTAGGCATAGCATATTTCTAGGTGGAGGGTTCGATAACCGTGCCCTGAGGTGGGAATAAACCGTTTGTGTTGTTCGCCGTAATTAGAGAGTCTGTTCGGCGCAGCGGACGACTGACGGGCTTCATGCATTATTGAGTTGAGCGCATGGTAGGCAGACACCGGGCTCAGGTGATTGCGAGCAAATTGTTATAGTTCCCACGGGACTTATAGCCATGTTTGTGAGCTGTTTTACGTAATATTAATGAAATTTAAAACGAGTACCGCGCAATATTTACTGCTTTGGAACGCTAAAAATTTATACGACATTTTTACACAGTTTTTAAGAAGAATTCAAGGCATTTGGCGGATAAGGTTCAGGTGAATTGGAAAAATTGCTCTTTCTGCGACATATATTTTAATTAAATGGACACCCATTTAACCATAGCCAGTTTCGTCGAGAAGAACTTTCATCACATAAAGAAGTTAAACGACATTCTCAACCAACCCACTTTATATTACGAATGCAGAACTCTTGTGCAATTGAACGAATCAAGGATCGGGACGTCTCTCTAACAAAACTGCATTTTCACTTTATTGTCTGCGAGAAATGAGAATTGCTTTTCAGCAATAGCTAAAGAAAACAAGAAACGAATGTCTAGCAATAAAAATGCTAGAAAATAAGGTATCAAGTAACAATCACTACATAGTATAAAACAAAGTCGCTTTCTCTGTCCCTATGTCCCTATGTCCCTTTGTATGCTTAAATCTTTGAAACTACGCAACGGATTTTGATGCGGTTTTTTTTAATAGATAGAGTGATTCAAGAGGAAGGTTTATATGTATAATAATAATAATGTTTCCGTGCGAAGCCGGGGCGGGTCGCTAGTAAATATATAAATCTGTTCGCCTGATTCAAGATATTTGAGACTCGCAATACGGTAGGTACTGATATCCGCGAGGGAGTGCTTCAATAATGCGATTTCTAAACTTAGTCTGAATGTAAAGTCGTCGGATATTCCTGCCAGATGACAGTCCGTGTGTTTACTGCGTCTTTGCTGGGACACGAGACGATCCGGGCGGATGGGGAGAGATGAAAAGATTGCAGCATCCCGAGCGGGGAAATCACGTAGCTATTTTATCGGCGCATCGTACCGTCTCGATGGTCCGCCACACTACCACTGCTTTTACGAAAAGGATTCCACTACATGCTGAGATTTTAAATATACAGAGTTAATATCTGACTGACAAGTTTTCAATGAAGAAATTTTAAGTATTAACAGAGTTATATAATAACAAACCATTTCAATGAAAACAATTTACATTAGCGACAGCGAGAATAAATTCAAATACAATCAAGGCCGGGATTACGTATTCTTAAACATAGTTTGGAAATAAATTGGACTCTCTATCTACGTACAAGTTACTGTAGTTACTGTACTAATTCCGGTTTTACGTCTCTAATCAAGATTAATTAGCAACCATTTTGGGACAAAATACATGTTCGCTACTGACAAAGATTTACATATGTTCAGTTGTGTCACAAGCTCTTTTGTAATCTAATGCATCATGTCAATGTGCCAAAGTATCAGATTATGTCTTAGTAGACATATTGTTCGATTTAGTTGCGTCAAACGTTGCCCAACACAACTCAATGGGCACAATTCTTTTATTAATCCGTAACTCCGTACCAACGAACATGGACACAATTTATTATGAGGGGGACCAGTTTGATTATGTTTGACAGAGCTTCGTTAATCATTTCTAAAGTGGTAACTAGATAAACTAATAAGGAGCCTGTATGAAATTTTACACAATGTTACCTTTGTTCGATTACCATAATATTTGCAGAGGCGTATTAGAAGAGACGTAGATGGTACGATTAATATTAGTTGTATTCTTACATACCATTGGCCTTGTACATAAAATGTATTTGAGACTAGCTTTTGCCCGTGACTTCGTCTGCGACCCCGGACGAAACCTCCTGCTCTTGTCCTTCCCCGCGGTTCCAGACTACTAAGTGCCAAATTTCATAACGTTCGGTTTAGTGGTTTAGGCGTAAAAAGGTAGCAGACGGACAGATAGATAGATTTAGAGTATATAGGTAGATTAATGTAGCAAATATTAACGAAATTACATAATAAAATTAATAGTACCTAAGTAGAAAAAAGTTTCTGAAACAAAGCGGACTTTGAATTGAAGACATTCAAATCATACTATGATAAATCTGACTTCAAGCGACCCAGAAAGTAAACAACAACCCACTTATTACAAAACAAGGTTTTTCTTTAGATTAGGTTTAAACCAGCGAACACCGAACTAAGCTGTCATTTTTACCTAAAGAACTACATTTCTATAACAGTTAAATAACTGTATTTAACTATTATAGAAATGTAGTTCTTTAGGTAAAAATGACAGCTTAGTTCGGTGCTAATTTACATTTTAGTATTAAGAACTTTACTTAGATCGAAATAAAGTTCGAAATACAAACACTGGCTCAAAGATTTAGGCTAGAACTAAAGTTAGAGTTTTGTAATAAGACGGAAAACTTCTCTTGTATCTCATCTAATACCAAGTTAGATTTATGAAAGATCTGTCTAACCATTTTAGCATCTGTCTTAATTTGAGAAACATTTCAGGTGACTGAGGCTTCAAACTCCTCCATTATTTCCGAGATAAAAGGCTCCTACCCATTTCATTTTTACTTAGAGAAGACACGTGTCTTCATGAAATTCGCAGTTTCCACCGGAAAATAATAAGGACGAATGTACAAAAAAGGGGGAATTCGATATCAAGTATTACCTCCGATATTACTTACTCAAGTACGAATTGCTTTGTTTGCATGTAACGAAACGTTAAAATCGTCGATTGCGAGGAAGTGAGTGTCAATAAAGTTATTCCCTACATGTTTTGAATTGGAATCCTTTACATAAATTTTCCTACTGAACATTTTATATCTATCGTTAGCTTCAATACACTGTAGTTCTACCATACCCATGTTAATGGCTGCTTGTGTGTCGTCGTACAATATACTTTTATTTTCTTTGTTCTCTAGTTACAGCGCGAAGATTAAAATCTGCATACCTTCGATGTTTGTATACTTTAAGATTATTGGTACTGATGCTGTACAAGATAAACTTGTGGACAGTTCTGCTAATAAAGGAACGCTATTTTGAGCTCAAAAGGTGTACGTAAACTATCCTTGGTGATGGGTTGTATTTCTTTGTAAGTAAAGGCTGTGCGGAGGTCGTTATGCATGCCCGCGAAAGGGCAAATAAGCACGTAATATTTTTATTTTAGCGTCAGAAGTTGCTGTGTGACTAGTGAGGCTTTAGGTTGAAATTATTTTTTTCTTAAAATTAACTGCCAACAAGATGACATATAAATATACAAATACAATATTGTCTGAACGAATAAGAAACTAATATTCCCAAAACATATTCGCAATGGCAAAATTGCCAACGAAAACATTGTCACGTCCTCCTCAAATAGTTATTCTATTCCAAGGGAGCTCAGAAAATTTCTAGATTATTCTGCAGTTCCATAATGGTTCACCATTATGGAACTGCATTGATAAAACCAAGGCTAATCAAAGTACAAGGCTGAGGAGGCAAGGGCGGAGGGACCTTGCGTCCTACGATACTGAGCTTTCATTTTGTTGTTTTCACACGCAAACTGTACAAATTTACTGGTTTGATTAAACTAGAATTTACTTGAATAACATACAACGATAGTGTATTTTTCCGTTTAATATTGTGCAATATTAAGACTACGATCTAGAAGAGAAAGGAATATGGTAGAACTGGTTTAGACGATGCTAATATAAAAAAGCTTGAAATAAAATATGTTATTATACGTTGTCTTTCTCATCGCTCTGGTTTTATAAAGTCTTCTTTCAGGCGGTTTTCCTTTGGAATGCGCTCCCTCAGAATATCAAGACGGTTACCAATCGGTTCACATTTAAAGTGAAAGCTCGAGAACACATACACAAGAAATTGGCAGATTCGTCTCAGAATTAAGTTGTTGTAGGTTTTCTTGTTTATCTCTCATAACTTTTTCTTGTGTTTTGTTTTATATATTTTTTGTATGTATTTAATCTTATATTTTACTTATAAATATTTTCTATTTGTTTTTTTTTTTTGCTATTGCACCTACTGTGTATTGTTTCTGCATCACCCTAAGGTAAACTGGTAGAAAATGCCCAAGGCATTAAGTCCGCCTTTGTACAGTTTTTCTACTTGTGCATAAAGTTTTAATAAATAAATAAAAAACTATTTCTTGATTTTAGTAACAGATTAACCAACAAAGAATACGTTCTCATTGAGGAGTTAGCATGAGCCGTGATAAAAGTAGTTTTTTTAAGTGCTTTAGAACTCCTGAAATTGGTCACATTTAACGAAAAAATCCACAGGTTTTATTCAGACAAATACAAAGCTATTATTTGGTCATCTAATAAAACTTAATCTAGATAATATCATACGAATGAAGATAGTGGAACTTTAGACACCTAAACATCAAAATTCGCTCCCTCAAACGACAAAGTTATAAGTTCTAACATAAAGTTCCAATTGTTCATTGTTCGTACGTTCAAGTTAGACTGTTTGCATAATAGTTTTACTCCTATTTCATGTTCAGCTGCATTCCCTTCGAATATTATTGGAAACTCTTTAAATTTCGCTCAATAGAATATTTTTACGATGCTAAATTGCTTTCAGCTTTATTAGAGTTGTTTGCGAACGATATATTCGTATCTATTCAAGTGTGTTCTTTTATTATTTATTGATTCTTTAGTTTGGTAGTTTATTATGCGTAATGATAGGTATATAGTATTGTGCTAAACGTGCTTAAGCGATTTTATAAGTACATATAACACTAAGAAGCCACTAAAAAAATAAGTTGCCAGGCAAGTTATTTTGGCCTTGCGAATATGACAAACTACGTCTTATTTTTTGCAGTTAACGCATGCCATATTAATTATCGACAAAAAAAGTATTAACAGAATTATTATTTGTATATTTATGACAATAACGTCTCGTTCAAAAGGCCTTGTATTTTCCTATAACTAATCTACCTACAGACATCTATATACAATTACTTTGCAAAATTATTACAGAGGAGGATTGTTTTTCAAGTAACAATAGCATTCAGCAAGGCCTTAATTTGAATAAAGGTTATCCTTTATTCCTTTAATTTTCCATATGGCAGTGGGCAGAAAACACTTAAACAATTTGATTTTAATTATAAAAAAATATCCTTGCCATTCCCTTCTTTGTTTATGACGATCATGACTGTACGATAAGTCAACGACACTTAAATCGACTTTTAAAATAACGACGGTAAAAAGTCTCGTAAAAATCGCATTACACTACGTTACTCATTTGTTTGGTGCTCTCAAAACGGTGAAGGAAAAAATCGTGAGGAAACCGCCATGACCTAGAACCGAAAATTCGAATACATGAGACATCCACCAACCCGTACTGGGCCCCCGTGGTGGATTTTTTTTTTCGGCCCCTTCCTTCTCTCAGAGAAAAGGCCTGTGTCCCAGCAGTGGGCACATTATAGGCAGTATGTGTGGATCGTAATTACATGGGACTTATCTGGATGATGTCCTTTGTGCAACGTTTTATGGTCGCCATAAATAAACGCCCACTTCACCACACACAGATTTATTGCGTAGAAATTTAATTAAGAATTTGTTACGAGATATGACGGCTGCTGCTGCGACCCACACCCGTATATCAACAATCAGGACATGCGCGAGTTAAATTGTTAGTTACGAAATTGTACGTAGCAAAAAATATATAATTCCGAACCGAAGAGTTGATGCTTAAAAGAGCTTAGAAAATTTCAAGCCTGAATAATGTTCCAGCTATTGTATTCATATTTTCTGCCTATACATAAAGCTTAGTGCTCACTGTTCAATAAAGCCTCTTCAGTAGGTCATTTTCCTTTTACCGTATTCATAAATGTCAACTATTTATTATGGTTTCTGAATTCTAGAAACAGAAATATATCGTTTTAGATTTAAATAGATAGAAACACGTAAACTTATTTAGCGTGCTACAGCGGTATTGCACTGAAAAGCAGAGCGATAATACCCGACTGTAGGCTGATCACATCCAAATGTGCAATTTATCTAGATACAGTGCACTAGATAGAAATATAGGTTCTCTAGTGTCTCCATTCATTGATTCAGCGTTGTACTGTCAGACAGCTAAATCTAAGAAGCGTAAGAAAATTATGTATCGACCGTTTTATTTGGTTTGGTTTCCTATATCTTACTATCAGGAGTTGGTTACTCAAAAATAGAGAGCGAATAACCAAGCGTGGTTTTGTAATAGACCATTTAATGCGTCTTTAAGAATAGGAAGAAATTGCTCTAACCCTGGGCCCTTCAAAATAAGCCATGTACAATCAAAACGATTAGTTTTTTACGTAGACATAAGGCACATGGATCATGATTAGTTATTTGTTTGTGCTTCCCACCAGGGGTTTAATTACCGTATGTCTGAAAGTAGGCCGTAGAGCGTATCAGCTGCCTCCCGGGTTGTTTAAGTCAACAAAAGGAATCAGGTTAATGGCGGTCGCAGGCAATGCCAATTCGTATGTGCAGTTGTTAAATTTTGATAGCAGCATGGTTTTACTCTTGAGGATTGCCTGCAAGATTTCGCATTGTCAAAACTACGCTGTTTGTTTTTGCAATGCATGTCGACTCCCTTTACAATGAAAGATAGCCATGCATTGGTATGGTATTGTGTAACGCATGTACAATACCTACTACTAGTTGAGATACCCAATACTAGTCCCCAATACTAGTTGAGATTAAATAGTTCTTAGAATTATGTATTCCGAAGCAAATATAGAACAAAGCTTCAGACACAAAGAAATTGAACCGGTAACAGAAAATAACTCACTGTTACCTCACAAAGCGTCAACGATTTTCACGAACCTTTTTGCAAATATCTACCAGTTGCCAGCTTGATTTAATAAAAGAAAATAAAGAAACATTCATCCATTAATCAGGAGACACAAAACAGAAATGTTACCAACGTAAAAATTTATTGTACGGAACTGTAACGCTACCATTACGAACGAGTTATGGTATAAAGCAGATATTTTATAGTCAATCTCGCCAAATAAAACTGCTATAAACGTTTGTAATAAAGGAATATTTACAGAAATAACAATTCTATCGAACCGATATCAATAATTTGTAGGAAATCCTTATTCAAATGTTTCCTTATTACTAGAAATAAAAGTAACTTGTTTCTATTTGAATATTTGGCTTGGATCACTTGCGTAACTTCTAAAACTACGGAACAACCATCAAGAGTTTATTGAACGAGTCGTTACCATAAAAAAGGGTATTGTGGGTAAGTAATAACAGCCGCAATGGGTCGATCGATCAGGTAAGCTACGCTTGCCGCGGTTTGTCCGTAGATGGTGACCATCTTTACATAACAAGACCCCTCCGTGCCTCGGAAAGCACGTTAAGCTGTTGGTCCCGGCTGTCATTCATGGATCTTTGGCAGTCGTTATGGATCGTCACAGGCCCAAAAGTCTGACAACCACTCATACCAAGGGGTATCGTATTTCCCAGTAACTGAGTTTTGGAGGTCATGTAGGGAGTCGCTTCATGTAAAATACTACCAGTATTTTTCAGTTGCATCCTCATACTCAGGAAAGGCTAGGCAGATGACATTGTCACATAAAAAGATGTTAGATTGTCATTCAGTTTGTTTCTTGATTAGTAGTTTTGGAGCAACCGATAATGTAATGAACGAATGAAAGAAGCTTGTGAATGCATCACTGGTTTGTGTTTTTCTGCTATTGAGAGACGATTCGCTTTGAACTCTTGTGGTAGGTGCAAATCTACAACTATTGCCATATTTATTATAGTCTTGGTTACGGAAAACCCACAGAAAAAATGTTCGTTAATAAAATTTATTTTACCATAGATAATATTAATCCTACCACATGTAGACTTAATTCAGTGTCGTTAGATAATTACAATGTCCGATTCATGCTAAAGTCTATTTATATTCGAAGTACAAGTGTTTGTAAGCGAATCGAAGATGTTATTGAATATTGAAAATGAGCCATCAAGTATTTGTATTCAATACGAAGAGTACAGGTAAATAACACAGCGCGTGCAATCGCCTCCATCCTTGACGCTGCAAGGGGCCAACAACCTTTGGGCCTTCATGCTCCACAAATAATAACGTAAATTGTAAAGTTGTTTTCTACAACAATTTACCATCAGAAACTCATTGTTGTCATGTATTTAAATAGATTGCCGACCATAACCCATTTGTGTTACAAAGCCCGATTTTGTGTGAAAACTAAAATAAACAGTAGTATACAAACATGTCAGTATTATAGTTTAGTGGAACCTTGAAACCGAATACATTTTACGGATCAAATTTTCGCTCGCTACCGAAGAACCGACGCGGTTAAACGGACCCCGCTGCGAGGTCGGGATAGCACTAAAAAGAAACAAGAGAACGTGTATTCTCACGATACATAAACAAAGCGGAACGACCACCAGAACACGTTTGGAATCTTTGCTTTCAGAACCTTGAAAACTATTTCCAACATGGACTGAACATTACACCTTTGGGATACATTTCATTGCAGTTGCAGCTGTTATTTCTAGTTCTCCAAATAGTCGTTATAACATCGCATTGGTGTTCTGAAGGCTCTTAATGTGCAGAGAAAGGAGGGGAAGGGAGGAGGGCTGAGTGCGCGGCCGCCGAACGTTCTGTTGTGTCTGCCAGTCTGCCTGTATCGATCCGGCGCCCTCATTTCAGGCCTCGCCGACTGCGCCCACAATAACGCAATTGTAGCTGCCGCTTCAGGAGCTATGTGTGCAGGCGATCGTAACAATGCACATTTTTGTGTTTGAGAGAACAAAACCGTACTCTTTAGAACGTGGTTCAATTTCGGAACAAATTGCTTGCATGTTCCTACTAACAAACGGTGTGATGCGAATTGCGACGTGCTGTAGAACCTTATTCTGAATGGTGCATAAATAATATTGTTCTAGTGAAACTGGGTATTTTGCACTGGCGTGGCGCTCGTAACTGGTGTTTAGCTGTGTGGCGTCGGCGTGTCGCTGTGAATATTGCTTATACGAGTGACTTATGTTGGTTTTAGGTTACATTTATATTATCTTTCTTATATTTTCTTCAAAGTCTTACTTTACGTCGACTACGTATTTTAGACTATCTTACAGGTACTGAAACTATAAATTTTCCTATTCTCGTATAGCAATATCGTATTTGTCAAAATATAAACATTGCACAAGTCCGAGAGCACTCAAGTCCTTCAGGTTTTCGATTTCCTCGACAACTGTGTTCTGTACCTCGGAATGGTATCCAATTTCCTATGAAACCGTATTTATACTTTTGCAATTTTCAAAGATCCTTGTATGTGTAGGTACAATACCTGTAAAGCAACGTATCTATTTCATTGGCTGTTTATTCTTCTTTGTTTTTATATATGTAAGTTGTATAAGTATATATGTAGGTATACAAAAAAAAGTAGATATCAGATAATGGAACCGACTAAAGTTACCAGTTCCTACCTTTTCTGGTTGTTACTATTTTAAAACCTTGGAAGGAAATACTTTACGAAATGCTCTCTAGAACACACACATTTTATATTCCACATAATTTGTGCAACCAAAGGGACAGATTTATCTCGATACATTTCTAGTTTCGACACCACATTACATAACTTAGGACAAAGTGAATGTAAAAACTAACTAGATGGTACTTCGTCTGCATCATATCTAATTCACGATTAGTCGAGTAGTTACATGACGGACCCATGCATAATATTATGAGCATTACTAATAACGACTCGACATTGCGACAGTCTTGCTTCATAAGCAATTTTGCAATTCCGGTAACAAAATTGCAAAATTTAGGGCTCTAACACACGAGACCCTAAAGAACCATTCTTCAATGAGTAATGGAACTGACAGATGTGACACCAGCCGATCTATTCTTGAAGTGAAATGTCAATTGTGTCAATCCGTTGCATCAGGTGAACTATAGCTCACTTCATTTAAGTTTTTACGGTGAGATTTTTAGATAATAATATGCATCAGTTGATTTAGATAACGGTAGCCTTGTTAATCACGCTCTTCTAAAGCCACAGACACATTACTGTGTCGTGTTGTGTCGTGACTCGGGATACACCAATCAAACGAATCTGTTCAGGACTACGTCAAAATACAACGAGTTTTGATTGGCTAACACTGCGTCAGGAAGCGTCACGACACGACACGACACAGTAGTATGAATCCAGCTTAAGACATGCCCTTTACAAATAATTATAATGCATCCATGACAGAACTCAAATAAAACTATCATCGATATAATCAGGTTCGCGTCATATAATTTTTATTGTTGACCGTATCCCTGCATACTAATTACTGATGATGTAATAAAACAATTGTAATAAAAATCTCCTGTTACAAAATTCCACGGTTCAGCTGTCTCCTTTTCTTTGCTTACGTCAATGCACTATTCAACTTCCTGGTCTTAATTGTGCAATTTAGATGTATTAAACACATTGAAGATTCATTGAATGCGGCGTCAATGCTAGGCGCGACGAGCGACTTAAAAAGCTTACTCAGCGTTTCCTAAACTATCCTCAATGCTGGATGATAATCAAGAACTTGCACATTTGTCTTTACACATAATATGTCATTTGAAAAGCCTTGCTGCTGAATTTTGTAGATATTTTCCCGAAAACTTTTCTGAAAACCCAATTCATAAATTAATAAGAAATTCATTTGTGATTAATGTCGAGCAATTGCCCGAAATATTGCAAGAAGCTTTGGACGTGAAAAATGATTCGTCTGCTCACGATAATTTCAGCCACATGGATTTGACTGAATTTTGGATAAAATATAAGGCCATTTACACTGTTGTCGGCAAGCAAGCACTGCGTATTCTTTTACCGTTTTCGACTACCGATCTTTGTGGACGGGGTTTTTCGACGCTGGTGGGTATAAAAACGAAGCAAAGAAATAGACTTCATGTCGAAAATGATCTACGCTGTGCACTGACCAACATGAAGCCTAGAATTGATAAATTGGTTAATAAAGTGCAGGCCCAATGTTCTCACTAATGGTCATTATTATATGTTGTACAGTGTACACGATTAATAAAGTCCATTAAAGTTTTCATCGTTTTTTTTTTGTCTATTGTAGTTGAGTTGGGATAGGGGGGGGCGTAGTATTTTAGCGTAAACTTTAGGGAGGCGCATAGGGTAATAGGTTGGGAACCCCTGCTTTAAAGTGTCAGTTATCAGCAGACGTTTGCAAAACACCATAAATTATAAAGTCATACTCAGACAAATATGTTTCAATGTAATTCAATTATTTGAAAGCACCGGAAGCAATATAATCACACATAAATCTCGAGGCTTCCTTCCGTCTGCAACAGTTGATACATGATGTTCCCCAGCAGTGTAACGGGTTCAATCTGTTGATTGGAACTCAGCACCACTATTTACATTACCCCTATAAATTCCAACCTCCTGTTTCGCAAAACAGAAACTATTTCCCTAATTGAATTTGTGTTGTTTTTGCTCTTGTGGAAAATTGGCTTTGTGCATTCAAAGCGGGCGAGCGTGAGAAAGTGCATAACTTGTTTACATAACCAACACAAATTTACACGGAGTTTCTTATTTAGAAAATGTGCTGGGATGTCTGCCATGAGCGGTTGATGCTTCGAGATGAATAGTGAGTGAAACATTACGCGCTTGTCTGTTTACTAGACAGTGTATAATTTGGTATCTTTGGTATCTAACAAATAAGGACTGCGATGTGGGATAATTTGAGTTCATGTTTGAGCGAGAATTTTAAAGAGAAACGGACGTCAGATGCAATGCTTTGTATATTTTTGTTAAGATTGCCATCTGTATGATTATTTATACGAGGTTCTCACGAAATATTAATGGTAAGATTGCTGGCTTAAATAATTTTGTCAGAGGAAGTATGTAAACTGGCGATTAAATAGAAACTTTGTCGCAGGATAAAGCTGACAACTTTACTTTATTAGTTCATAATCCAGGGCAATGTGTGCTATAAGTGTGCCAAAACTAATCACAGTTTCGTAATAACTTTGGGCCATTTCTCCCGAATGACCTATAAAACCGTGTGAGTATCCAACCATCCGATACAATGTTTTCCTTTGATTCCCAGATAGTGTAATGTCTTTGTCTAATATTTATGTCTG
Organism: Luperina testacea; assembly: GCA_927399505.1. NCBI lineage: Eukaryota > Metazoa > Arthropoda > Insecta > Lepidoptera > Noctuidae > Luperina > Luperina testacea. Next base: position 14,917,131 of record OV656758.1, read on the forward strand.
TGGCAGGATTCCACAATTCTGTTTATACAAAGTGGCTATTAAATTAATATAACATTCTTGCTGAACGTATAGGCATTTAAAACTTAGTTTGTGTTGCTGTACAAGTAACACCATTGTTGGATCTTAAGATATTCCGCAAAAATCTATATGCTACTGACTTCTGCTGGGATTGCACGATGAAACCGGGACGAGTCTGAAATTGTCATTACATACACTCGGCGTCACAAAAATCGCACCTCCGAAAATAAGTTTCAAGCATGTCTCGCCATTTAAGTTATGACAATATATGTATATAATAATATAATGCTGGTTCCTTCAACATAAACTGCAGTTTGGCTGATTAATTAAGCAGTTGCAATGTTGGAAGTATGAACTAAATCCTTGCTTCATAGGAATTATTTTCTATCAAACATTCAACTCCTCATGTAAGTAGGTAAATCCTCATAATATGCACACGTACGACCTCAAACTGACCACGATTCGTAGTATTGCAGCGACATACATTAAACAATGTATTTTTTATTGCGACGGCCAGGGGTAAACAAAGGGCGTAGCTAGAGTTGCCCGTCTCCTTGGCGAGACGCGGGTCGCAGGGAGAACTTAGCAGGGCTGCCAAAAATAGGCTAGATTTTTTTTTTGCATAAACGGTAAAATGTTGTTATTTGTTTTTTGCTTTGATGGGGACGCTCGGTGCTATGTACAAGAAAGAGAAGAAAACGTATGTGCAGTAAGGTAGGTACTAATAATTATTTAAAATTCACTCATTCACTCTCTGGCAGAGAACCCACGGCCTAAACTATATTCCTACGGAAATAACTAAACATAAAATTTTGCACTAGAGTTCTTTATATGTATAACGAAGGTATGTGGTTAGGAAGGGTTTATGAAATCTCATCCTAGAAAGGTTTTAATAGAAGATAAAAATGTGGAAGTTCGTAATTTTTGCCGATGCGAAATCACATCGCACTCAACTTGTTTCAATTTAAAAGAAAAAGATGCGAAGCGGAATACAAAATTTGATCAGTTTTGGTAGTTAGTAGTTAATGATTGAATTGCATCTAAACCAAATTCTTTCAATTAATTGTTTCTAGAAAATGTGCTTTCATTGCATACATTATTGCACAACAATATGCAATTATGCACATCATAGATCAAATCACACGGTCATAACTTTTCCCAAGGATGCACTCAGACCAAGGATTTCAATTGCGTGGCAGCCCTACTTCAGACTATTTACGTTGACGAGGCTGGGCGAGGTGACCTACCCGTGACCTTTGACCCGCAGCCTGTGACCTACATCGCGAGCCCAATCGATACGCACCCCGCAGTATCTGTTGCCTTCGATAAGGACACGCTTCATTAAAACTTTTGATTGGCTGCCGTCTGCCAGCTTAGTGATAGAACCGTAATGGAATTCGTTTTTACTTTTTTGACATTCGAATTAAGTCGGGAGCCGAGAGGAGTAAGGCGATTTTCTTAGAACGTTCGTCCATGCGATTTTTTTCTGTTGACGTATAAGATTGAGACTTTGAGAGATTTTAGAAGTGTGTAAGTAGTGACAAGGTGACAAGAAGTAGTTGGCTCATTGCCTACGAGTATCATTAATCTCAACGTTTCTTTCAGCACTATGAAAGAATGAAAAGACACGCAGCTAACGTCAGACGTATTTATTTCCTTTTTTTACTGCAGCCACAGAATTTTGTAGCTATAGTTTTATGATTATTTACATTTTTTGTTTTATAACCTGTTAATATTTTAACACCATTCCCAAATTAGGTTCGTTCGCGGTACCACCATTAATTCAAGATGGCGCTGAATCACGCAATGTTATTCCTAAAGTTTATGAATAAAGATAGAAACTTCACAAGTATATACCTATGTTGGTATACCAGCGTATATTTTAATTTCAAACCTTACAAGATTAATGAAATCCGCAAAAACTATACTATGTTAACAATTTCAATTTATATTCCGTCGAACTCAACCTTTAAGCAAATATTCCAATTCAACGTGCACCTCTCATTTCCTGCTACAAATTCCCGAAGGTGAAATGGACCACCAACATTCTAAACTAAATCTTTTTAACAATAACTCATATATGCTTACCCGACGAAATGCTACACTCTTGCACAATATATCGCGATTTGTATGAGAAACACTTTGATACCTTCTGCAATGTTTTGTTGGATTTCTATGTAGTTGTTGTCATTTTCTTTGTTTGTTTATGAAGGGTTTTGTACTTTTTAGGATTCCGAACCTAAAGGGAGTCAACGGAATCCTATTACTAATCCTGATCCGCTGTACGTCCTTCCGTCCGTCCGTCTCACTGTCAGTGGGCTGTATCTCATAAACAGTTAAAGTTTTCACAGTGTGTATCTCTGTTGCCGCTATAACAACAAATAAAAATAAATAAAAATTAAAAGGTCTCCCTTTAATTTTTATTAACTATATTATACAAGAAATTTGTTTTTTTCAGTGTTTTTTGCCAGATGGCACTTGACACTTTGCCGTTTTATTAAGATCCTGATAGATATACGTTATGTCCTCTATCTACTATTCTCTTTTTCAACCTTTATTTGACTCTATACTGAAGCTCTTGACGTTATTCCCGTTACTGTCATCTGTCACACAACTGTCATACAAAATAGAGACAGGGCAAGTCTAAGTAAAAGCACGTGCTAACTAAGTAGCAATTATCGTTTATAGATCTCGGCCTATATAAGCTTCTTTCATTGTAAGTGATTATTAACTTCTTTATTTAAAATATTTTAATTTTTATTTCATCAGCAGTTATTTCTTTGACGTAATTTCATCATCATCATCATTTGAGCCGAAAGACGTCCACTGCTGGACATAGGCCTCCCCCAAGCACCAGAACCGGTCGAAGCGGAGGACTTCGACCGGTTCTGTTCTTCTCGCATCCAACGGGTTCCGGCGGCCTTCACCAGGTCGTCGGACCACCTTGTGGGAGGTCTTCCAACGCTACGTCTTTCGGTATGCGGTCGCCACTCCAGAACCTTTCGGCTTTGACGTAATTTAGACAAGCAGAAACAGAGAGAGGAAGAAGTTTCCGAATTCGATTGAAATATTTCATAGGCATATAAGTGCAGGTGGTTACAATGGTACAGACGCCAGCACATCAAGCTACCCGAAACTGTCAAATTTTGCCAATCAACTTTGAACCTTATGCTTTAGCGATAAAGTTGAAAATCTAATAAAGAAATTTGACAGATTGTAGTAGCTTGATGTGCTGGCGTCTGTACATCATGTGTACCTAAACTGCTGGACTGTGTCTGTTATTATCAGTCGAGTTTAATTTTTAGCAGAGTACCTAAGCATTATTACATAACAGATTTCAATCAAACGAACACTCGACATTTTAATGAATGAGCATTACACTGCTGCTAATTAAATTAACTACATAAACGTATTATAAATCGATAATACTTAATATCTATTTAATTTAATTAGCTACGTCGTTAGCATTAAGGGTTTCAAGAAATATGCAAAACGAAAGGTTTGTGTTTGTGGTTCCAAAATCAAAAGTCAAACTGGGTGAGAGAAGCACTTTTTGAACGTTAAATTACCCCAAAACGTCCGCCACTCACCACTTCTAGTGCTTTAGCTGGAACTGGAAACAAGAAGTGGTGCAACAAACTCCCTGTCGCTTACTGTCGTTCTCGATTGAGCCAATCAGAGTCAGTTTAATTAGTTGTCTGATCTACCTATCCCCTTACACTTTACATTTTTAAGTGAATCTTGGCACTTACTTTTAGATTTAATCGGAGCCATAATTTTTCCCACTTAGGTGTGCACCGTAAATCTATTTGCAAAAACACCAAAAAAGCAAAATTGACTCCAACGTAAAACGAAAGGTGAACTTCATAAATTTTCATAAAGTGCCTTATTTAATAAACACGCTGTATAAAGCCATATCGGGTTAAATTACTGTAGCTCTGCATCGCGATAACCCAATTTAATGCATGAACAAAGAATAAAAAGACTATTAAACGCTTTCATTATTTTATACAAAATGAAGTAATTATAACTGTTGAATAAAAAAATGTTCTTCCAATTATAAGCAAATTTATCTCCTCCTTAAAATAATGTATTCTTTTGCTGTTTTATAGCAATTAAATATTATGTTCATTTAAATTAAATGAATACTGCGTAGTAATAGGATCCTGAATGAGGTCATGGTAGAAAAATTACAAAAACAAAATTATGCTTTTAACCCTTCTTCAGCATTTCTATAAATAACATTATTTGCTGGTCTTTGTCAGGTATGTATTATTTACATAATGATTATTCTGTGTCTGCTTCACCTTATTTGGAGCATATTTTGCTAAGCTCGATGAACGTACAGATGCCAGCACATCAAGTTACAAATTACAAGTTAAAAAAGTCAAATTTCTTTAAGTAATAGATTTTCAACTTTATCACTACAGCATAAGTTTCAAAGTTGATTGGAAAAATGTGACAGTTTCGGGTAGCTTGATGTGCTGGCGTCTGTACATCAACGTCATCGATTTTTGAAGTGAAAACTTCTTTAGGCGCGCTGGGCATTTTTTGAGATGGGAAAAAACCATTGAACTTTTGCTACTGTTACCGTAAGCGACACCGCGCGTGTTGTGTTTATAAGACGATTCAAAAAATACCCGCTTTGGATGTGTTCGGCTGTCCGCGGGATGTACTTGGTTTTAATGTATATCCGATATGTCAGTGAGTGATAACAAAGTATTCTGTTTGTGTTTTGTTTTCACTTCTGTCGGCACTCTCGGAGTGCCACAATTTTTTTTATATGGCATGGCATCTCGCAGTTATACCTAGGAGATTGTCGTCTGCTTCACCGGACTTGCCTGTGGTTGCCTCAATAAAGTAAGAACTCCTGCCAGGGAAATAAAACGTAAAAGCTACCAACGACATAAAACATCCTAACTGCCTTTTAAAGATGACTTTGCATTTCAGAACAAGCAAAATCAAACCAACCCTTTCAAGATATAACTAAATACCGTATCCTCTATCATCAAGTAATAGAGCAACATTAACAATCCCATCACCATCATAATGGGACCGTAATCAAGTCATTACAACTAATTTGCACTTACAATCATGTTTCTTTAATTACCTTTGGATCGCGATCGCGACTAGGTGTAATTACGCTATCTCTTCGAGCTCTTAAAGGTTAATTCAGGGCAAATTGTTCAATTTATATCCTTCGTCATTCGGTACACCGCAATGATGACTGTTTAAATGACTTTAGTGTTACGAGAATAGATTTCTAAAGGGTCTGATATAAAAGATTTTTCCGTAAATCATTGACAGTCGTTACGCGAATTCAAAAGCCCGAAAGTCACCAGTTTTACCTAAGGGTGTCGGTTTACACAGTAACTGGGTTGTGTAAAATATTGCCATTCAGCTGCATCCAGTTAAACTGGACGCCGACCCGTGGATATTTGGGAAAACTATACAGTTTGGCAGATGATGACTGATACAAAAACTAATCCAATTTTATTACGTATAGTTTACGAGTATTTCCAAGAAATTCAACTCTCATGGTACTTTCCGTATAGCATATTTCGCTTCTTCCTATTGTTTTTTTTTTTTTCCGAAATATCACATTCTTGTTCCAAAATGGCGGGACTTTCTGTCTGACTCAGCTATACCGAGAAGTCGTTTGGCCGGTTAGCGGTTCGCATTTTCCTTAATACATCTTTCTTGCAACGATCGCACCATCCGTGTTTTACGCTCGCTTAGATTCGCAAAAAAAAAAGCGCAATTAGCGAAAACTTAACAGTGTAATTTAATTGTGCTGTAATTAAAATATTATCCGTTACATTATCTGGTACATTGTTCATTTTTTAGGGTTCCGTATTTAAAAAGAAAAAACGGAACCCTTCTATGATCACTTCGTTGTCTGTCTGACTGTCCGTCAGTCAAGACAGTTTTTCTCAGGAACGCGTGGAGTTATCAAGTTGAAATTAATATCAAATACCCATGGCTGCAATCCCTTGAAACAGTGAAAAAATCAAACTTCTAAGTTAACGCAATCAAAAGATTCAGGCGTAGGTATATGTTCCGAAATCAAAACCTATAGGGTACTATCCCGTAGACCTAGAATCATGAAACTTGGCAAGAAGCAATATCATGTAGCACAAGTAAAGGAAAATATCCGAAAACCGTAAATTTGTAAACACAAAAAAAATTATTTACATACCTACAAAGTACGGAGCTCTCAGTGCGTCAATCCGACTCGCACTTGACCGGTTTTTTTGTTTGAAGTCGGTGCGCGGACGACTTTGAACTAGGCATTGTAAAAAATATGATTCTGAGAGATTAGCTGGAAGTACAAAAATTGAGATAAAAACAGTACCATTGTACTAAATCTAACAGTTAAGCAATTAGTCTGTGTTTTAAATGTTGTCATTCTAAGGGTCATTTGTGAGGTCATGTAAACAATTATTATCAGTTGTAAACAACAACAAAGCATTAAAGATCAATCGTTAATCGCCTCAATCAAGCATCGGAATTAACCTGATGGATTGATCTTCTATAAAAAGACTGCTATAAAGGATTTGAATTGTTTGGTACGTTTGATTGCACTGAATTGGCTTTTAAAATTACGAACATACAAAGGGTACAAACTGATATTGGTTTTATAAAGGAGCTTATAATAATGTTATGCCATTACAAATAATATTAAATGTGATCTAAACCAGTCTATTCTTCGATGACTCTTTCTATTATATAATGAATGAGCAAACCAAACTTTCACATTTTACTAAATTTGCTATCCAAAAAGCCGAATAGCAAATCATCATCAGCCTAGCCTTTTCCCAACTATGTTAGGGTCGGCTTCCAGTCTAACCGGATGCAGCTGAATACCAATATTTTACATGGAGTGACCGCTTATCTGACCTCCACAACCCACCTATTGGGTAATACGATACCCCTAAACCGACTAGCAAATATCCTGCATAAATACCAACCTAAAATTTGTCGTCGTAAACATAATTTACAATAATTGCATGAGTTCATTAAGTCATTAGCCATTACTAGAGCAAACACTAGCAAAGTCCTTAATTACTGATTTCCATTAAAAAGACGACCACAGACAAAGCAAAATAAATACGCAGCATGACTTGCTCTGAGCATAAAATTTTGAAAAAGGTACGTCATATTTTGTTTTTTTTTTTAATGTAATGTAACATATGCGTGGAGGATTGTAGGAACTATGTTCCAAATTAGATTCACTGGTTTCCTAACAATATCATCGGTAATATTTGGTGACACACATCGCAGTCTCCTGGCTGGGCCCGGGGCTGCGACCGGGTCATGCCTCCCGCCCCGCTTCTCTCCCGGCCCGCATCTGCACTTGAACTGGTTGGCGTACTTTCAGTTTCTCTCGCCCGGGACTCGGGAGCCTGACCTACCCGAAGATGTACGGTAAGACGCAAGCCGCGTAGGGATGGTTCTCACTAGAACGTAGGGGCCTTGTTGCGTCAGATAACAACGCGAGAATGTTTATGTTGATTGTGCATCACTGCAGAATCCGGCTGTTGAATAGATATTTATGCTTTGTGTCATCAAGTTGGCAATGCGTACCACCTTTTTGTGTATGTAGTTTAAATTTTACTTGTTAAGTAGACATTACTGTTGGGTATTGTTTTTTCTTATATATTCTCTGCAAAAAATGCCTAATAGGGATTATGATGTCGATGGATATAGGTTTTTGGGGCTTTCAAAACAGCCACAAAACTAATTTTAAACATAATTTTCTTTAGCATGACGAAGGGTGCAATAGGATGTACAAAATCTGAGAGATATAAAAACACACACGAGTTATTAAAAATAGAGAAAATATTACAAGCAATACAATACGAGAGCAATCAATAAGGGCTGTGACCCGTTACAAAAGCCACTAATGAGAGAAAGGTCCACGGTAAAATGCGCTGTTTCCTGACATTATCACATGAAAGAAAGAAAGAAAGAAAATACATTTATTTAGCACAGACTAAGAGACACACAATACACCGGGTAGTTAGATATTAGTTGTACATCAGATAAAAAATAAGATAAAAAATAAGATAAAAAATAAAATAAAAAGTGCAAAGTCCGATGTAAGAAATTAGCAGGAAAGTGTGCCTCACATGCCTCTATTGTTGGACATGGCTAGGCCTTGGCCCCATGGGGCCCGTGAAGACGTCATTCAAGATGTCATAATCGCCATAACTGTGACATTATTGATGATAGCTTCTGCCCGCGACTTCGTCCGCGTGAAATTTCACCCTCCCCCCCAAGCAAGCAAGCAACAATGTTTTCAGGTTTCACCCTTGATTGACGGGAAAATATTTAGAAATATATTGACCATTTTTCGTTTCTACTGCATTAAATCAATTTTTGAAAAGTACAGAATTAATCTCTGGTATATAAATTAAGTAAGTTCTGTGTACTAGCAGGAGTATAACAATAGAAACAGTTGCAGAAAGGAGGCAAATTTTTTTTTCGGTCGTAAAGCACTCTCTAATGCGCGAAGCATTAGAGAGTGCTTTACGACCGAAAAAAAATTAAGACTCGTGCGATTAAGTAAAATTCTGAGCACGCGAAATTCAAATTTTCTTACGTTTTTTGCAATTTGCTGGTCAGTATTAAGTCCAAAGAATAACTGTTTCATGAAATCATCATTCTTTGGAGTTACGTGGTCTTAGAGAGTTGTGTTGATGACTTTAATGATTATAATTCTGTAAATACATATTTGTTACGACCGCGAATCATATATTAATTAACGTACAACTTAATACTGACCAGCAAATTGCAAAAAACCTAAAAAAAAATGAATTTCGCGGGCTACCCTGGCGCCTCGTGCGATTAAGTAAACTTTTGAAGTCACTTATTTAAAAAGAATATTTGGGTAAATGTAAAACATGGAGTGCCAAGGGAGAAAATAACTAATGCGCCAGTTTTCCTACCAAATACAAGGAAAACATCTTTGTTTTGTCTAAGCCTAAACTTTGGGTTAAGTGTTTCTACAATAGAAGCTTTTTGTAGAACAATGACATATTATGAACGAAGAAAATGTTCTTACATTAGTCAGACAAGAGTGACAAACGGTATACCAAGAAAATATGGAAAAACAACTCTGGAATATAATAGAGGCTATTTATAAACGTGCCGAGATTTGCCCCTTCTACAACATGGAATAAATTTGTTTCACGCCGGAAAATTACATGTATATCTGAGTAAAAGTCGTCAAGTCTTTTAGAAACTCACATATTTTAGATAGCGTACATTCACGTTTACGTATTAACGTTTATTATGACGTGAATGTATTTTTTAATATCAAAATTCAATTTGCATCCATTTATATGTATACCGTGTAATAGTAGAATATCCACCATCCTATTTTATTTCTTTAAAGGTAACCAAAAAGTATAACGATTTGAGTCTATGGTAAACCAAAAAAAAACATCTTGTTGTTCAAGACAAAAACACACGTCGTTTTTCGCGTTGTCTCAAATATATACCGACCTTCATTATGTCACGGAAAAGAAGACCAAGTACGTATTAACTTACAGAGACGCCGTCGACCTTATAGCAAGTATCTTTATTCAAGTAACTGACAATGATTTATGCCTCCATCACGCCCTAAAGTAAGCGGTAACATGAAAAAGGGTTTTATGTGTAAAGAAGAAAAATAAAAGAAAAAGACGCCGTTCTGGGGACCTAGAAAGGTTACTTTGGCAGAATCATAAAAGGATAACACTATGAATCATAATGGACAGTTACTGTTAATAGCATCAAATCCCATTGGTTAAGGATTTTTCCGTTATTTTATTTTTTATCTGTGCTAAAATACCAATCAATCCAATCCAAATCCAATCCATTCTCTTTGATTATACCTACGTAGTGCAGCTAAAAAAAGAAAAACACGGACTGTCTTCGCCATATTATGATTCATAATGTTATCCTTTTATGATTCTGCCAAAGTGGCCTTTTTAGGCCCCCTGGCTTTAAAAATATAACATAACATATTTCCAATATAAAGTGATAAGTAAATTAAAAAATAAACATATTTCACACTAGTCTAATTTATACTAGGTTTAACCTTGGGACAAATAAATGTATACCTACTTGTCACTGTCGTTGAAATACATCATTCTATTTTTGAATAAGAGTCAAAGTGACCATGAAATTTTTAGCCCTTGCATTTGCTTGGCGAAAGAAGTGTTAATAACCTAACTATATTACGTAGTTCCAAAAAACTATAAAACACGTTTATCCAATCTATTGAACTCGTCAAAACAAATCATAGTTATGAGCCCAAACTCGAGGGGTTTGCTAGTATCCATTGAAGAGTTCCACTATCATGGCTCCATCATCAGATCAGTTCCAAGATACCAAATTATAGTTTTGTCATCTAAACTACATATACATACAAAGTTCCATTTCGATACGAAGATTAGAAGTAAGGTAAAATTGACTTCTAAGATTTTATTACACTGTTTTTTTTAGTTGGTTACAAGTGAAGCTATTAGTTAAAAAGAACACTTCCGCTTATGCGTCATTCTTAGTAATCCACGCTTTCTTTAAGACCACAACTGATAATAATATTACTATTATCGCTTCGTCACGTTGTATAAAAGGTCGAACCGACTACAAATTTGTCAATGTGTGACAGTACACGTGCACGTTATAGATTTATTTATAACTAGTTTTTACCCCTGGCGCGGTCTGCGGGGACTTTTTTGTACAGTGAAAAAACATGTTGTTTGTTTGGCTTTCTGTTTGACTGGCTCAAAAACGAAGAGGTTTTTAGGTGTTTACATTTAAAACTTAATATCTAGAGCCATTTTTTCCATGAACACATTATACTCTATCGTTTTGCTCTGAAAACATACATACTTTTAAGTTTTACATGTTATTGAAGTTATTCTAAGGCGGCGATTCGATGTACAGACGCCAGCACATCAAGCTACTACAATCTGTCAAATTTCTTTAATAGATTTTCAGCTTTATTGCTGTAGCATAAGGTTCATAGTTGTTTGGGAAAATTTGACTGTTTCGGGTAGCTTGATGTGCTGGCGTCTGTACATAATTGGACGATAAATCTCTCTTATTATTTCTTTGTAAGAAGTTTCACATCTATCACTTGTACGGCGATGCACGCACAATTTTTTCGACGTGACAACGTCTAATAAATCGATGAAACTGGCTGCACACACGAAAAAACATGACTCATGTAGCGTTACCTCGCGGCCTTGCTCTGTAGCGTTGCTGCCGCGCACGCTGCCGAATCGGCCTTCGCGTTCGGCAATTTCATTAATGTTTTGTTATGACGTTGTCACGTTAAACTATCGTCCGTAAACCGACTTTACAGACAACCGATTTTTTTTCAGTAAATACCTATCGGTACCTATTTTCAATCGAACATCCATTGTATATTTATGTCTAGATACTTCTTATAAATATTTTCGTATAGCTATCAAACTATGTCAGTCTGTCTAGGTACAAACGGCTACATATCAAGCTATACATTTCCTTGACCTCGCATTGGTTAGGTTTGTTGAACAATAAGAGGTCAGGTTTTATTGGTAAATTATAGCTTGATATGTCGCCATGCGTATGTACCTAATAAGAACAATATTGGCGCCACACTATGAATTGAGCTTAGTGGTATAGATTTCATTACCAAGCTCATGTATCTGATTGTTGACAGATCATGGCCACTGAGAATGATCGAGACGGGGATAATGTAACCATTTCTTTATATTATTAGGCTTGATAGTACAGACTAGGGATGTTACGGAGCTTCGGTTCCGATTCCGAAAAGTCGGAACTTCCGATTAATTTTACACCTCCGATTCCGATTTCGGTTCCGATAATTTTGAATCGGAGTTAGACCGAAGTTCGAAACGCAGCGATACACGTGACTAGAGCGCTTACAAAAAAGTTTTAACTTATCGCCAGGATAATGTTTGTTTGTTTTATACACGCTCGCGCTCAGTCTCAGTTTATCGTTTTGTTTGTGGATGTTAGAAGAAATAGAAGAAAGATGTTTTAAGGGGAGGCCCCTTAACACATCTTTCTTCTACTCCGCCCCGGTTCCGGTTCCGATTCCGGTTCCGGTTCCGATTCCAGTTCCGATTCCGGTTCCGATTCTGATCAATCAAATTTAAAACCTCCGATTCCGGTTCCGGTTCCGGTAAAACGACATCCGTAACATCTCTAGTACAGACACCAGCACATCAAGCTACTACAATTTGTCAACTAGTTCCGCGCGGACTACAGATAGGTAGGTCTATCTATAGTCCGCGCGGAACTAGTTGGCCGCGCCTTGGGTAGGGACGGGGGTGAGGGCGGCGGGGTTGCCTATTGTTCACAATCACAACGCACGTACGGAGTCATGACGAAGCGCCCCCGCCCCTCCGTCCCACCGCTCACATACCTAAGGCGCGACCAACTAGTTCCGCGTGGACAACAGAATTTTTTTTGGTTAGAGTTACCAAAAAAAATTTAGATGTCTTTTAAAACTTCAAACTGAAGTGGCAGTGGGCTGGCCATGTCTGTCGAAGGACCGATGGCCGGTGGAGCAGACGAGTCTTGGAGTGGAGACCGCGTATCGGCAAGCGAAGTGTGGGACGCCCCCCAGCTAGATGGACGGACGACCTAAAGAAGGTGGCTGGGGTAGACTGGATGCGGAAGGCGGAGGACAGGGTACTGTGGCGCAGTCTGGGAGCGGCCTATGTCCAGCAGTGGACTGCGTTGATTAAAACAGTTTGTTTCGCAAACTGGTTTCTTAATTAAAAGCTTTTAAGTTAATTTATTACGTAGAAATTAAATCAGTGAGCTGGACTCGAATGAGAAACAAAAGAGGACCTTAATTATTTTTAAATTGCTTTTCCATGTTCACATCACTCAGTTGCTTTACATCTTTAACAAATATCTAATCGAAATCATTATCTAATAAGCAAAATCAGCGCTACTCAGTTAGCGTAACTGCTGAGCACGAAGTACTGGGTTCGATTCCCGGCTCGGACGAAGTGTTTTATAGGTTTTTTCCATAAGGAATTTCTCAGAAGCAACCCGGAGGCTGGATTGGTGCCCGGTTGATGGCAATAGGCATGCCCTTATTACATAGGACTTAAGGCTCCTACAAACAGGCGCGACATGCGATATAATCGCGCGCGACACAAAGGCACCGCTCGTTGCGCGACTTGCGGTGCCTTTGTGTTGCGTGTCGTGTCGCGCCTGTTTGAAGGAGCCTTTACACGTAACGAAATGTGGGTGTACTATAAAGTACACATCTGTCTTATCCTTCGGGGATTAAAGGCGTCATGCTTATGTTATTAGAAAGACAATTGGCATAATTATAGTTTTGTAATCAATTAAGGGGCTTACAGGACCTAAACACAAAAAACGCAAGTTTTAGAAACAATAAAAATACATGATCGGCTACAGTAAACAAAATCAGAAAAATGTATGATATTCTTCAGGATAGCTAGCTGGCTAGGTAGATAGTGTGTTGAAAACATAATACAACTTATTTGATACGATAGAAGAAATCATGAAGATACCTCTAAAAACTTTCTTTTTACAATAAAAACCATACTAATATACATACAATCTTTCTGATTTTTTTGTCAGATTTTTCTACAAGTAACATACTAAAATACTAGTGTTTTAATTTTTTCGTTCAAACAATAGATTTTTTGTAATTAAATAATTGCTTCATATTTTTCAATAAATTAATTATCAGCGTTTTGTCATTGCGCTTCTCTTTCTTTTCTATGCATCCGACGGTGACCGCGCTTTAGGTCATGTAAGCCCCGTATGAAAAGATATATACGACAAAGAAAAGACATAGAGAGACATAGAAAGAAAGACATAGACGCATATGTGTCGATCCCTTGGGAATATTGGGATAAAAAGCATCCTGTGTTAATCCAGGGTGTCAGCTACCTCCATACAAAATTTTATTAAAATTCATCGAGCCGTTTGTACGTGAAGAAATAACAAACATACAAACACACTCACAAACTTTCGCCTTTATAATATTAAGTGTGATGTGATATTCGTATGCTATTATTTCGCAATTGAAGTCTAAGTTATGGCCTGAAGCTTTTTTACCATTTAGTTTAAGGAACACGATTTATTTCGACAGCATATTTACAAAGTGTCGCTCTGTGCATAATCTTATAAGATTGCAACAGAGCACCAGACGCAATACCAATGACCCACCCATTTCCTCTAGCCACCTTACTTGAACGTGCCTGAATAGTGAATACCTAATTAATTCCCTTCTTAGGGTTCCGTACCCTAAGAATGCCAACGGGACCCTATTACTAAGCCTCCGCTGTCCATCCATCCGTCTGTCTGTCAGCGGGCTGAACCGTAATAGGTAGACAGTTGAAAATTTCACAGAGTAGGTATTTCTATCGCCGCTATAACAACAATTAATAAAAATAATATAAAGTTAAAAACTAAAGGGATGCAAGAAACGTGTTTTTCGCTTTTGGCGTTTTTTTGCCTTGTGGTACCGGCCATCTTCCGTGTGCGAATCCGACTGATCCGGTTTTCTATAACTATAAATCAGTATGTTTAATAGTTGAATCAAAATATATTCCATCTCGCGTAAAGGCTCCTGCAAACAGGCGCGACGCGCGACGCGAATCGCGCGCGACACAAAGGCACCGCTCGTTGTGCGACTTGCGGTGCCTTTGTGTCGCGTGTCGTGTCGCGCCTGTTTGAAGGAGCCTTAACTCGCGGCCTGACACTACATTCATAAGGGTATTAGCACATGTCGTAGTGAGAAACGATTCCGTTTTCGCAGCGAACTTGCTAATATGTCACCGTGATAACATCGCGAGACACAGCCACTTGGATAAATCACATAGATTGCTTCGAATTAATGGAAGCGCCTTTATTAGTCAACACTGTGATAAGAATATTTTACTTGTTTTACATGTTTTTATTACAGACAGATAGATTTTATCTCGGAGTTGGACTTACTTGTGTTTAACGTGACAAAAACAGGCTTGAGTTGAGATCGTGTGTGAATTTTGTTTGGTGTATATGTACAACTATTTTGTTGTAGGTAGGTATCTTATCTAGATTATCTTTAGAAAATGTAGAATGTAAATTAATACAATAGCTTATGATGAAAAACACGTTTTTTGTATGGAGACTTATTAATTTTTAACTTTATTTAATTTTTATAAGTAATTCTTTATTTAGTTGTTATAGCGGTAATAGAAAAACACACTCTGTGAAAATTTCAACTGTCTATATATCTATTGCGGTTCGTGAGATACAGTCCGCTGACAGACAGACGGACGGACGGATAGCGGAGGTTCAGTAATAGGGTCCCGTTGGCACACTTTGGGTAAGGAAACTTAAAAAAAAAACATTCATCTTTTTTTTTTGATGATGGGAAATCATCAAATGACTCCTGCTCTGGGTGGAGCGGAAGGGAGTGTCAGACTCTTACTGACTAAAACCCACCAGTGTCCCTTCCTTAGCCCTTTATGTTCCGGGCCAGCGGTAACCCTTTCGGACAATCCCGGTACACTTCGGACAATTTCGGTACTATTATATTAATCTCCGCAAAACATTCTTCTTATGCGGAGATTAATATAATAGTACGTCTCCACAACTTTACCCAGGATAGCAGAAGCGTTTAGCAGTGAATCTACAACTGCATGATAAAAACACGTACGAGTAAGTACAGACGCCAGCACATCAATCTACTACAATCTGTCAAATTTCATTTTCAACTTTATCGCTAAAGCATAAAGTTCAAAGTTGATTGGGAAAATTTGACAGTTTCGGGTAGCTTGATGTACTGGCGTCTGTACATAAAATGTTCCGCAGCAGTCCACAAATCATTTTTAGGAACAATGTAAAATCAGATAAAGCTTAATAATTCAAAACTGTTACATAGTAGGCTATAGTACAAATACGTAACAATAGAGGAAGTAGGCAAAATAGATTTCGGTTCATTCCGGAAATGGGTTGGCCGAAACAAAACGGTCATTTAGTATTTTCTTTGTGTTAGTTTCCAGGTGATTTCGTACGCATACATTTATTTCGAGGCTACTGTACTACATCGCATTTGTTTTATATAATGTTCATGAAGTGTTATAATGAGTTTGTTATCTCAGAACGAATCCCTTTGTTCAAATACCTACAATGGATGTGCGAAACATTTTGTCAAAAAGTAGTCGTAGTTTTGTTTTACCTGCGCCCTCGTAGCAACTCTACAAGGGTCTACGAATTTGCTACACTGCGAACGACGCCGATGGCTACGCGATTTTTTGGCAATATTATCTTTCACAGGCGGTTGTATTTTTGTTGACAATAATACCTATTCATAAAATATTTGTGTATCTGGTTCTGCAAATAAGTCATTTAGCTGCATTGATGACAAAATCTTATAAAACAATCTCGGCTAGAGATTTATATAAGTACCCGCAGCGCGTCAGTCTTTTGTTTTTATTATATTTTCCCTTTATTTTTTTCCGCTAGAGCGCATATTTGATAACCAGAAAGTTAAAAAGAAACTTAGGACCTACATTTCTTAGTAAATCGAAAAGACGATCGCATCACCCTTCAGCATCAATAAACTTTGAATATTTCATCGAATTCACTTAAGTAACTCGGACAAAGAAGAGCAGTATATTACTGAATGAAACTGTAAATCGGAGTTTAAACGAGTGATTGACGCACTACCCTATCTCAATGCATCGATTAAAATACATAAATATCGACATTTCTACATCTCGATTCTCGACTCGATCGTTCAAACCCGGTGGCCACCCAAGTTACATCACCATATTTATCTCTTGAAGTACAGACGCCAGCACATCAAGCTACCCGAAACTGTCAAATTTTCCCAATCAACTTTGAACCTTATAGCTAAGCGATAAAATTGAAAATCTATTAAATAAATTTGACAGATTGTAGTAGCTTGATGTGCTGGCGTCTGTACCATGTTAGCGTAGGTGCAGCGTGGGTAGCTCGCTCTGAACGTGTTGATTGAGCACAGCTGGATGCGCTCTCATAGTCAAACGCGTAAGAAAATCAATGATTATGTATTTGTATTAGTTAAGGAACGGTTAAAATGCATTATATAATTTGTTTTGTGGGTACTTCATGTTTATTTTGTAACTGACATCCGGTTGTTTGATAAATTGTGCGCATACGTAAGTGTCATCTAAATAAATGTATGTCAAACGTTGCGCGTGTTTTGATTGCTTGTATGTATTTGTATTATGTATTATGGGTTACGCATGGTTAGCCTATAACGTTCCTGCCGCTGGGACACACGTCTCCACTCTGTGAGAGGGAGCGGGTCGTAATCCACCACGCGGGCCCATTTGGTAGATGTCACGTGCTCGAATTTTTGGTTCTAGGACATGGCGGTTTCCTCACGATGTTTTGCTTCACCGTTTTGAAAGCAGTGGTGATGAAATAAATTATAGCGCCTGACTGGGTACATCCCCACAACCACCACGACCAGGCCTCGTATGACTGACCACCACTGTTCGTATTTTGGCTTTCGTTTAAACTATTTCTTGATTGGAAAACACATCGCGTGCAATATCGGTTTAGCAGTTCATGAGGTACGCGTCTACAGACAGACTAGACTTGTCAATTGACAAGCTATGATTTTCCCGTAGATGTCAGTCATATCGTCCACTTTCATTTAATAACACAGCTACATCGTGTTTGTAAACGTTGAACATGTTGTTAATGAGACTCGTTGCGCCTGCGCAAACCAGTTTCTGATTTCTCTGCCGATGTAAATATAGGGCTGGGTATAACGCCTAGAAAAACATAGGTGGTCACAATTTGCGCCTGATTATTTAGAAATCTCTATGTATCACGATTCTTGGAACTTTAATTGGAATAAAGTTTTATTTTAATGTATTCATCATTTTATGGTAATTAATTAAGTTCAGTGCGACCTACTCGTCGTTCCAATAATCTTAGAAAGTGATTAATATTCACACAAGTTGAGAAAGGTCAGGAATACTACGTCATGCGGCTATTACATAATATAAACTAAATATAGCTTACGAATGTTGAACATTATATCATGGTACTGACCCTAGTGTATCTGCTTATTTACTGAACTCAAAACTAAGCCAAATATGTACCGCTTTACACTGATTAAATGCTTATATTTAACGATCTTTGATAGCCTAACTAAAGGCTTCTAAAACAGGCGCGACACGCGATATAATCGCGCGCGACAACTTGCGGTGCCTTTGTGTCGCGTGTCGTGTCGCGCCTGTTTGAAGGAGCCTTTAAGATAACGTGACAGCCCTATTTTGTGTCCTGGTATGCGTCAAGATTGCGCATACATTCCGGATAGGGGACGCGGCGGCGCGGCGCGGCAGCAGTGCGACGCGGCTGTGGCGCGCATTTTCTCTCTGATCTATGCCCAAGCGCAGCTACCAGCCACTCCGGGAATGCATCGCACTGTAGCGGGTTTGCGCAATATATTAAGCAGATAACGCACCGATGTAGGGAGCGAGCTCAAACGTGACTAGTATACGCAAAAATAAAGAATGTCCTTATCTCGGCGTTTCGTTGTCGGAATCTACATAGTACACGGATTCGAAATTGCTTTTGCTCATCCCTAGCTGTTGTACAGTCAAGTGCAGAGAAAAGGTACCCCACCAAGACTTAAAGATTATCGCCCGAGCAAGCTCGGGCCCGCGTGTCACGTGAGCCTTGAGCAGCTCCCTCCCCCGCCGCCGCACCCATCTCTGCCCGCGTGCATCCACCGATCCGCCTCAAATAATATTTGCAAGTATTTAATAATTTTATATGGTATTTTATCGGCTTCCTTCTGGCCGAACTGTATAGATACCAAGAATAACTTACAAAAAGACACTGCGTGCGATTAAGATACGAACCTGCTTCACCAGGCGCCAGCCGATCAACTAGACCGTGCCTTATACCACTAGGCTATTGGCTCAGTTATCAACCTCAACGAAAATTTGAATAGCATTACTCCTTTTATCGAACAAGGTTATTAACGGTCTAATCTTCTAGATATTAAGGTTTAAATTTCAACTTCCGTGTTATATTATTTTAATACTAGCACCTTACCGTCTTGTTTTACAAAATGCAATACGCAACTCCTCAATTAACTAAAACATAAGGTTGAAATTAGCATAGATTTCTTGTTTGGTTGAATAGAATGTGTTGATTCCGATTGTTGCACTACCCTCATTTTACTTCAGAAACTTAACTGACGTATGAACTGCGAGTTAAGGTTGAATTTAGTATACTTCTTCGCCTTATTTACTAAACTGTGATTGAGGGTATTTTTACTTTTCAAATGGTTTCATTTTCGTGCCGATTCGCTTGTGTCTAATTATCTTCATCGTAATATTATCCAATTTATTATGTTTTTGACCAGTTGATTTTATTAATCGATGGTATGGTTCGATTAACAACTTTATTGAAGGCTAAAATTGTTGTTCTGTGGGAAAAGGAACAAAACAAAGTAAATATCACGAGATATGATCATAACGGTAAGATTTACGTTATTCTTACACATATACCTATTTATTGTTGCAATCATGTTGTATTATTACATTTATTACTTACAAGTTGGATTTTTTTTAATGTATTTCTAATATTATTATTTTCATTACAGAGAAAAACAGTTCGTAGATGGATACAAAGGTATCAAGCGACGGGTGATGTGAAATGTGATCACCAAGGCCCTCGCCCGATTGCTTACACTAATGAATCGAAGCGACAACGTAATATGTATTGTGAAAGTTCACTCAGTGGCACCCTTCAAAACTACGCGTTCAAATGCTGACTTCAAGAAGTGTTAGACAGTGACGGCCATCCTATCCGTTATGAATAGGCAACTCGGCAGATTGACTGTGTAACTTATTTGATAAAATTGCATTGGAACATTTATATGAGCAAGTGTTAATAATTCCCAATATCATTCCATAATCAGTGCGATCATTATCTCGTAGTTAATCAAAAATAAACAACCTTTATTATTATCAATCCAGTTACTCTTGTTTACAAGTAGTCTGTTAACGATTCATATCTGACCTCACATATTTTTCTAATATTGTGTTAAATAAGGCTAATCAGAAAATGTGATAAAAGAGAAAGATGTATATTGCTATACTGTTATAGTTTAGCATGTTGGTTCTTCCTCTGTAATTCACAGGCACAAATGACAACATTTCATTTTCAACCAAGCTTTTTTTCCGATAAGATCATACAGAGTATAAAAAATGTATGTTTTCACAACTTTAAATAAATAAATATTACTGTAGTTATGTTTCTAGAAATATCTATAAACGAAGCGTTATCTGTTAAACGTTCTAAGACAAAATAAGGTATCTATTTTGTGTTTAGTTAATATTCTAAGTAAACAACCCCAATTTAACATAGACAGGAATCTGTATATTCAACCAGGAAGTGGATTCCATAACGTCCTAGAAATGTAATTAGAAAAATAAATGAATATTGTTTATGCAAAATGCCTAACTTTTATTACAAACCTCCATTTGATTTCTTAATAATAATAAACAAAAATCACCTACTAAAGAAACTAAAAATAAATAATAAAGGTAAATAAATAAAATAAAAAAAACCCTTCTCATGCGCGGATTTGAACTCGAGACCATCACATTGCTAAGCCGCAGTGTATACCACTAGACCAACACGCCATTTGCGTTACATTCCAAAAAACTTAAATAGGTTCGATGTCCTTACCAAGGGGGTAACTATCACTGTGAAGCGCACTGTACAATAGGAATAAGTAGCTCTTTATATCCAGAGGCACTATTATTCGATGCAGGGTTAACACAAACTCACAGATGCATCGGTAAATATGAAATTCTCTAGAATATTCTGTTTATAGATTCGTGTGGCCAGGAATTGTGAGAGATTGTGAACCAAAGTTAAACCAATGATTAATTCATGTTTAGGCATTGTGGCGCCCTGTATTCTCATATAAATTAATATTATGCTTTATAAAAACTCGTTATGTGTCTCTTGACATTTGATGATTTACCGATTCTTATATAAAGTATTTGGTTTTTTTATTGTATATGTTAATTGGGGTCAAGGATGATCCATATGTAAAAAGGTGCCTGCGACGAAATAGATAGACTTTTTTATCGAATTAATTTTTAGTTTGATTGATTTTTTTTTCAAATTATGTGTGTTTTACCTCTCTAGTCTATAGTTTAGGTCTTTAATGCCAATTTTCCGCTTCAAAAAAGTATCTACAATAATATTCCTTTAAAAAACAAATATGTACTTAGTTTAGGACATTGCAAACATACATACACATGTAAGTGTCGGAAGTATGTAGGCAGGCGCGTTGGCGAGCGATAACGCTATCTTAGTGGGTTAACAACCTATTGCCCAGCATTGGAATATCGTACAATCACGACCACTTATCATCTTGTCTTGTAAGGAAACCCTTCGGTTATAATATGAAACTACGAATTTAAGTTGGTTACAAGCAAATTGTGGGAATATTACTGATATTTCTGATACCAGTTTTGCCTACTGCAGGCTATGGAATTGCTAGAAGTGGGAGAAATAGGTGATTTTTGTGAATCTAATGTGTAATCCGCGAAGGAAAACATCGTGAGGAAACCGGCATGTCCTAGAATCAAAAATTCGAAGATATGTGATATCTACCAACTCGCACTTGGCCCGCGTGGTATACATATTATAGCCCACTCCCTGTAGAGGAGGCCTGTGTCCCAGTAGTGGGATCATTATATATAGGCTGATTTTGCAAAGTGAAATCTGTAACCAGCTTAAGGCTAGGTGGCCCCGAATTTAAGTTTTTTAAAACAATCTGAGACAAAGAATATAGGGTTTTAAATTAAAAAAAAATATATCTGTATTAGTTAAGGATCTTGTCTAGACAAAATCGCATTCAGTTGCAAGACCTGATGAACTTCACACGATAGAAAAAAATCGCAAAGTTACCCCTTTTTAAAACGTTTTTTCAATATTATGACTATATTACTGACTTTTTACATTTAATTTTTGTACTATATTAAAGAAACTAATTAGTTATAGACAAATTCGCAGAGTTTGACTTGATAAAATGATTTTCTTAATTACTAAGTTTAAATATGAATTAAAAGCGCCCGCGGCGGCTCCTACGGGGCCGTTCAGTCGCGTGCTGGCGCTTATGGACGACGGACCTGTGTCAGTTTTTTCCGCGACAACTTCGCGAAACTTATCATCTGTTTTTGAGAGTTTATTTGTTAGTTATAATGGGCAATAAACAACGCAGGCGAAAAAAGTCGTGTAAAGCAATAAAAGAAACAAATAGAAAGAATGCACTCCAAAGATATGTGAAGAAGTAAGTACCTACCTAAATGTTTTATTTGTATTGTAATGTGGTGAGCCACAGTATAAAAATATCAATACTACTAGAGAATGCTAAGATTTTTGAAATACATAAAAAAATCAATGGCTAGTTTGGCTATAGAGAAGTTCTCCAATGCATAATTTTATTCAGTATTTATTTGCAAGAGGAACAGTGTGTAGAATTCACTCGAGATTTTTGTTATTGCATGTTTATTATTAATTATGCCACTCCAAATGGAATAATAAAAGAAACTTGGCTTGAAATGTTTACGTGGGTTTTTAATGTTTTAGAGCAATGCAGTTGCAGGCCAAGCGCAGTGCGCATGTATCAACTAATGATTCGGCGAATATCGAGTAAGTTTTTTTATATTATTTATTTTAAAGGCATTCTCTATTTTTTACTACATATTTGAATTAAATAGTATCTCACTTGTTATTGTAACACCATAAAAATTACATAAAGAAATTAAATACATATACTTGAATTAAGTAGGTACGTATGTATGTGGGGGTCACATACATACCTACTTTATTATTAAAATTAAAGTACCTATTTATTAATTATTATTACTGTTTGCGTATCTTTGTTTCTGTATAACTGTCTGTATGTCAGTGTGCGTGTGTATTTGTCTTTGGCATTGTAGCTCCTAAACGGAAAACGGATGAATCGATTTCAATGCAGTTGTCTCTATTAAACAGACTGATTTAATAATAATAAAGTTTTTTAAAATTTTACTTGTTAATTAATTACCAACAAGTCAAAAACAACTTTTGTGTTACAGATCAATAGAGCATGCGGAAGGACATAAAGTGTCTCCATTGATGACTTTAGAGCATGGTTTACTTGAATAATCTTAGGATTGAGGAGTAAGTAACTGTATTGTACTTATTAATAATCAATTATATTGTTTTAACCGATTCAATTAAAATCACACTAAAACATGCTAACAACTATGAATATTGAAACAAAAAAATATATTTTATTGTTACAGAACGACTATTCATGCTGCCAATGCCCATGTCACACATGCTGAAATGCCTTTAGATGAACATAATAATGTATCACCTAATAATAATATCAATGAGTAAGTTGCTACTTTTTGTTTTACATAATAATTATGTGGAATTCAATAGGTTATATTAAAATAATCTGTTTTTAGAACAATGGAGGAAATTGAAAACTACACTCTAAGCGTTGAAAACGAAATCGAACACGACCAACCAACCATCAACCCATCAGTGGACGACGAATTGTTGACATGAATTACCTGATGACACAGCTCCAAGAAAAAACGCATCATATCGATTTATTTGACAGCAGAGTTGGATATTTTACAGATATAAAAGTGTTTACTTTTAATTTAATAAAAAAATCGGTTGTCTGTAAAGTCGGTTTGCTGACGATAGTTGAACGTGACAACGTCATAAGAAAATACTGATGGAATAATTGCATTGCATTTGTTAATATTCGCTTGCACTTCAAGCCGCCATGGAACGCTACAGAGCGAGGCCGCGAGGTAACGCTACATGAGTCATGTTTTTTCGTGAGTGCAACCAGCTTCATCGATTTATTAGACGTTGTCACGTCAAAATAAAAATACTTTATTTTTATTTTATTGAGACTCACACAGTCACGCTTCACATTATGTGTTACACGAGACGAACATTTATACCTCTAAGCTTTTTTGAATTACAATATGCATTGATATTGTAATTCAAGAATTGTAACACAATTCTCCTAAAGTAAGTGTGCCTACTGCTTGATTTTTTATACTGTAGCACGAATATTTGATTTTAGTCAGTCAGATTTTAAATCCTTTTTATAAAAAAAAAGTATACAAATTATTTTTAATAATTAGTATCAAGTTTATACAATACGTATCTAATCTATCTATAACCTTAAAAATAACTACTACTAGAAAAATAAAACAAAATAAACTTATACTAATCAATTCAAGTTGATCTACTGCATTGCTCTACTCTGTGACGCAACTTAGTACCTACTCGAGTTCGTGAACTCGTGAGCGGTGCGCGCGTCCCCGCGCATCGTAACTTATTACGTATCGCTACTCCTTGCGGGGGCTGAGGTATGCGTTAAATACCTACAGCGCTCGGAATACCTGGCCTTAATAAGTTCCAATTTAGGAAACCAATTCTTGAGGTGATTTTAGGGAAAACACGGCGCTGACCAGTGAAATATTTAAGAGCCCAATGACCCAACAAGCTCCAGTTTACGATTTTTTTTGTTGTTGCTGGCGTTGGCTATACCAGCTATACCAAGTGATGCGGTAACCGGTTAATCCGGTCAAGAACCCTTGTGTCGAGGAGATAAGGGCGTAAACAAAGTAGCATTCTGCGTGTCTCTATGTCATTTATCGCTGTAAGTTCAGCTTACTTTGTAAAGACAATTTAAGCGTGAAAATACATAGATATCTATTCACTATCTTACATCGCTACAGTCTACTATCTCTCTAGGTAAATAGTTAGGTACTAGAAACGTTACACAGATATATCAATAACACTTTGTGATTCTTAAAGTACTTGTGTTGGTTAAAAGAAACATAGTCTATTTGAAAATAACAAATAACTATGTATTATGTTACTCGTATTATCTTACTATATCTACTACACTAAAGAAATATGCTCTATTTTATTTAATTATGTACTTGACAAGACACACACAAAGCATTGCGTGATACCAAACAGTTAGCTTGACAAAGGTTAGAGTGAAGAAAATATAACTTTTTTAAAG
Organism: Luperina testacea; assembly: GCA_927399505.1. Taxonomy (NCBI): domain Eukaryota; kingdom Metazoa; phylum Arthropoda; class Insecta; order Lepidoptera; family Noctuidae; genus Luperina; species Luperina testacea. The sequence goes on from OV656758.1 coordinate 14,942,272, forward strand.
ATTGTATAATGTTTAACATTAACAATAAACAAATGGTTTGAGAGTAAAAACCTACTTCATTTGAATTAATTCTATGAAAATTAATTTCTGACGTGTTTTTTTGTGCCTTATTTATGCGTTTTTGTTTTGATATATCTATTGGGTTTTCGACATGTTATAAATGTTTTCCTTGTTCTATTTTGAGCTCATCGACTTGCTTATTATATTATTCGGTGAGATAGGTTTTAATAGGAAATAACAATTATAAATGGCCAGTTATTTCAATGTTACAGCAAAAAGTGCCAACTGAAAAAAACTGACAGACTGACTGTTACTGAAAAAAAAATAATGTGTTACTACACCATATTAAAGCGATTTCATTAAGATTTACTGTCTTTATACAGTAAGAAGAAATGTTTGTAATATAGTAAAAGACAAACAATAACTAGTAGCTTTTAATGATTGAACATACCATTTACTGAAAAAAACAATAAAAAAATGGAAAACCACCATTACTGTAATATAAATAAATTTCAATGGTTTGAATGATATCACCAAATGAATAAAACAGTTAATTTTGTGACCTTGTAGCTCTTTAAAACGTTAAAGTTTACTGTCATGACGGTAACATTTTGCCTCAAGCTTTAACTGTTTTCGGATCAGTAAAAAATACTGTTTTGAACGTTAGGCTCATATGGAAGTGTTTAAAGCAGTTCAGATCAATGTTTTTTTCATTTTTATTTACTGCTTATTTTTTTCAGTGTGGAAACTACGGGTGATATTATAGTGCTCAAGTGCCCAGACAAAGGTGCACACTCTTTTCCCAGAGAGTGATCTCTTAGTCATCAGACTCTACGACCCACGTAACCATACATGACCGGAGAGAGATACATATATCAGGCGCAGGACCAACGGCTTGAAGTGCTTTCCGAGGCACGGGGGTATAACACCTAAGAAATTCCTAATAGAAAAATGGCAGTCAATACATCATCAGGTGGAATGACAGCTCACTTCACCTAAGTTTTGAGGGTGAGATTTTTACAGAACAGACTGGGTCTCAAAACGGGTATACTGGATGTAGGAAAGAAGACTGCCAGGCACAAATGGGATTGGGCGAGTCACATCAGCCTTAAGCACGATGACCGCTGGGCAAAAATCTCCATACAATGGGTGCCTGAAGAGGCCGACCCAGAAAGATGGCGCCTTTGCCTAGTAGTGGGACAGTACAGGCTAACAAAAAGAAAAAAAAAACAAAAAATAAAGACTGGCTGTTGATAGTTTTTGTCGTAGAAATATAAAACTCTTTGAAAGCGATTGCAACTTGTCTACACCCTCTGGTTTATGTTACACAGTTTCTGCTTTTACAAAGCTTGGCTCCCGATATCTATGTATCAACAAAATTGAAATAAACCTCAGACAGGTGTTCGGATGTGCAATCTTCGTTGCGAATATAATAAGAGCACGTAGCTCGGGGTGCTCACGATTTGTTAGATTCATCGTTCCTACATAAATTCGGTCGTGAAAGTGTTTTGACAGCAGCCATTTTGATTTACAGCTGGGAAATGTCAAACGTGCCGCGTTACAAAGTTCCAGGTGTGGTCAGATTTAAGGCTAAATTATTGTTTTTATTTACTTTAATAATGTGTCTGCGAAATGTCTGGGTACTATGCATGTCAGGATATGAAATTTGTTTTACTTTGTCTTAATTAGAGCTAACGTGGTTGAGTTTTTTTTCACTAACACTCTGTGGCACCTAAATAAAAGCTCAATGTTCGATTTTTAACTTTTGGCGTTAGCGCCTAGAGTGGAAAATCCAATAGTGCAACAATATTAAGGCGTTCATTTAGATGTTATGGTGTTAGTGAAAACGGGCTGATGAATTTATCAAAGTTTATCAAACAAGCATAGACTGAGATCAAACATGTTTAAAGGAAGTGGGATAATGATTAGGTAGGTACCTATATTTACAAACCTACATGTGATATATATATATGTATATATAGATTTCAATTACAGACAGGATATACGAGCGGAAGAGTCTGTATATAGAAACGCCTACACGAAATAAATTCACTCGGAAGAGTGGATCTCAGACAACAAAAAAATGACGTGGGTTGAAGGAGAGAGATAAAACTATTTTTATCTCTTTCCTTCAACCAACGTAATTTACCACGTAATACCTATGTATTTATCACACTAATATTATAAAGGGGAAAGTTTGTGAGTTCGTGTGTGTGTGTGTGTGTTTATATGTTTGTTACTTCTTCACGCTCAAAGGGCTGGACCAATTTTGATAAAATTTTGAATGGAGGTATTTGACAACCTGGATTAACATATAGGATACTTTTTATCCCAATATTCCGACGGGATCAACACTTATGCGGGTGAAACCGAGGAGCGCAGCTAGTATTTAATAATGAAAGCATTCGGGCTTCCATGTAACAAGGATGTGTTCAAAAATGTTAAATAAATAGGCATAGGTACTGGTATAATTTAAATGAAATCCAGACAAAACATGTCCGCCCACGCGGCAACTGATTTTTAAATTAGCTAATTAATTTCGAGATATATGTCTTATATTATATTTCTAGCTGCGCCACGCGTTTTCACCCGCATAAGTGTCAATCCCGTGGTAATATGGGGATAAAAGGCATCCTGTGTTAATCCAGGGTGTCAGCTACTTCCATACAAAATTTTATCAAAATTGGTCCAGCCCTTTGAGCGTGAAGAAGTAACAACCATATAAACACACACACTCACAAACTTTCGCCTTTATAATATTAGTGTGATAGTGTGATTGCCGATGCCGTGTGATTTTTCAAGACGCTAAATGTCATTATTATTCGAAATGTTTTTATAGAAAATTTTAATTGTCTGTTTGTGGAAGAAAGATTGTGGGATATAGTGTTAAGTTGCAATTTAAAACACTCCTGAAATAAAAAGTAAAAAGAATGTAAATAACAATTTTTAATGTTTTAAGTAAGTTACAACTTATTCATAAAAGCTCCTTTAATAACAAAGCATTAATGAAGAAAGGCTCTAAATTTAGCCGTTGGAAAGTAGGCACCGACTGATTTTGAATAAGATTATGCCAAGGAAGCAAACTGAATGACATGTACGAATCGAATAATGTTTGAGGTATCTTTCTTTCTCTGTTTTAATTACTCGACTGTGGCGAAGCAAAAAGGAGGGTTATGATTTTGACCCGTATGTATGTTCATCTGTTCCCTCATAACTTCAAAAGTAATTATAATAATTTGACAAATAAGGTATCTTTAGAAGCGTCTTGACAGTCAGCTGGTTATAGGCTATGTGACGTCACACTAATTTCAATATGGCGCCCTCTAGAGGACATAAAGTGATGAATTTGAAAAATAAATATTTTGGGATGGTGCCTTGTGGGGATCAAATGAAATAACTTAATTAGCACATTTCAAAAATATTGACATTACTGAAATAAGCCCCAAAATTATTAGATAAAAAAAGTTTAATAACTAAAACCCGACTACTGACAAGGATGAAACCAGAAAGTACCTTTCCGTGGTGGCATGCCGCTGTACTAACATACATATAAGCTAGCATGCGACCACGAGAAGGTACGTTCTTGTTTTTCTATCTTTTTCAGTAGTCGGGTTTAGTTTTTACCCTTTTTAGGGTTCCGTAGTCAACTAGGAACCCTTATAGTTTCGCCATGTCTGTCTGTCCGTCTGTCCGTCCTCGCTTAATCTTTGTGACCGTTAGCACTAGAAAGCTGAAATTTGGTACCAATATGTATATCAATCACGCCGACAAAGTGGTAAAATAAAAATTGGAAAAAAATGTTTTATTAGGGTAGCCCCCCTATATGTAAAGTGGGACGTGATTTTTTTTTAATTTCAACCCTGACGTGTGATATATTGTTGGAAAGGTATTTAATAAAAATGAATAGGGCTTTACTAAAATCATTTTTTGATAATGTCAATAATTTCGAAAATAATCGCTCCAAAAGTAAAAAACAATGTGTCCCCCCCCTCTAACTTTTGAACCATAAGTTTAGAAAATATGAAAAAAATCTGAAAAGTAGAACTTTATAAGGACTTTCTAGGAAAATTATTTTGAACTTGATGGAAACAACAGTTTTTGTACAAAAAAGACAAAAAGTTGTACAAAATAATTTCTGGACTAAGTTTGTAGTATAATCGTATATGCAACCATTTTTTACTACACTTATTGTGGCGGACGGGAAACTACGGAACCCTACACTGAGCGTGGCCCGACACGCTCTTGGCCGGTTTTTTATATGACAATTAAAGATCCAAACTAATTACCTCATTATGGCTGCAAGCAGAGAACTACAATAATAGTCGCTATTGTCAGCTCACTTCACATAAGATTTCACGCTGAGATTTTTACATATTCTGGGCGTGTCATATGTTGTACAATATCGCAAATTGTTTTACATAACGGAGTTGTTTTGAAAACAACTAGCGGTTTTGTAAAACATCGGATTCGACAATCCATCTGCGACATATACGTACATAATCCGGCCTTACCAAAATCATATTTCGCACCAAAAGCCCATCATAATTATAGTCACCCTTTTCTAGTCCAGTAAAATTTCCAACTTGATCAGATATTCATGAACTGACAATGCATTTTATATTTTCCCTTTATTTCTAGATCAGGGGACAATGGAAAATGTCGGCTTCGTCGGAAAATCAGAATGAATAGAATATCTCAGTAAAGGCTCCTTCAAACAGGCGCGACACGCGATAAAATCGCGCGCGACACAATGGCACCAACGAGCGGTGCCTTTGTGTCGCGCGCGATTATATCGCGTGTCGCGCCTGTTTGTAGGACCCTTAAGGCGTTATTACAACGGCTTGTCATTTCACATCATGTCTGACTGACATAAGGGGCAGAAAGACCTTTCTTTTGTCCGATACATTGTTGAAGACGCCTTAATGTTAATATGAAACTAATGCGTCTTCAAGATGACTGGCGTTCTTAATAAATGGATAGCAATATTGATACCTATATGATTTTTTTATAAATTAAATGTAGTTTGTTGGTAAGCGTATCACTTGACAACGGCTAGACAGATTTAGCTATTTTTGTTTTAAAATATTCGTAATAGTCCGAATGTGGGTTTTTGGAAAGAAAAAATTGGAAAAGTTGCCCGGAAAATTGGAAGACCTTTGTGTGCTTTTTTCTATGGGAATTTTTCTATGATGTCAACACCGTATTGAAACTTGACAGGACAATCTTCGCGGGCTTTGTGTCCTTTTTTCTATGGGAATTTTTGTAAGTTCTCAAGACCGTATTGAAATTTTGACAGGACAATCTTCGCGGATCCGCTAGTTTCAAATATAAATATATTACATAATGTAACATAAGTTTTATGAGATAACAATCAAGATAATATTAACATAAACATTTGATCCTTTCATTATTAAATATCACGGTTAATTATTAGACGTAATAAGCCGTATCAATATCAGCCCACCGGGTTAATCGATACGAACACTCAATTGAAACACAAAGAGTACTTTTTTCCGCAAAATAAGTGTATAATTATGATTCGCGTATACATTACTGACCTAGGGCAGTAAGGTATACGGGAATCATAATTAGTATTTCATAGTAACTTACAGACATCATCCATACTAATATTATAAATTCGAAAGTAACTCTGTCTCCCTGTCTGTCTGTCTGTATGTTACTTTTTACGCCTTAACCACTGAACGGATTTCGAAAAAAATTGGCAGAGAGATAGATTGCATCCCGGGGTTTATAGGATAGTTTTTATCCCGATATTCCCACGGGATTGACACTTACGCGGGTGAAACCGCGGGGCGCAGCTAGTCAACTATAAATAATCTTTACATAGTATAAAACAAAGTCGCTCCTGCTCCCTGTTAACTTAGATCTTTTAAACTGCGCAATAGATTATAATGCAGTTTACTCGCTCGGCCAATGACAGAATGACAATGTAATTAAAGAAATATATTTATCTCTCTCTAACAACATTTAATTTTCTTTCCCTTTCTTTGTGCGTATTAGTTGCTATCTGGCTACCGATAGTATTTACGCTGTTTTCGATTGCCGTGAGGTTCATGCATGACGCGTCTATTTATATTACGTCATTGTATATTAAGGCTCGTACACAGGCGCGACGCGACACGCGACACAAAGGCATTGCTCGTTGCGCGACTTGCGGTGCCTTTGTGTCGCGTGTCGCGTCGCGCCTGTGTGCACGAGCCTTTACTTGTGGTTGTGTTAGTATCGATGCAAGGGGTAAGTCAGGGTGCTTACACAAACATTATTTCAATTAAATTCTGCAATTATACACCTAGAATGTAGGTTATTGTCGTCGAGTTATTTCGGTAGCTGAAGTTGAAATTGCACTTCATCGTTGTTCATTGATAAATAATTTTATTATTTTGAGGAAGGAAAGTTTTTAATACATATTACTGTTTACTGGTTTTTGTTATGACAAAGGGATATTTCAGCAAACAAACGGAGGTACAACCACGTGGTTTGTGATTGTATGCACAGGAATAGGTATGTAGGTACATGGAGCATTATTTATACGATATTTTTTCTACATTATTGGCACTAACTTAGATTAGCACAGGCGTGCTAGAACTGTTACTGACCCAGTAATAACAAAGTGTTTTATAGCTCTCTTCACAGCTTTATAGCCTCATAATATTAAGTAGATTCTTTCATAACTTCCGATACTAAAAACGACGAAAAATTGCTTTTAGGGTCAAAGCACGCACGATACTTTTATATAAATAAATAATGATGGAAGAAGTGGAAGGAGTCCTTTGCCAAGGATTGAAATATAGCAGGCAAGTAAAAACAAATCTGCCTGTGTTATGCCACTGCAGGACAAAGGCCTTCCGGGCCCCTAGGCCCTCCTCATAGTAGATAAATGACATCTTTTACTGACAGACAGCTCAAGAAAAGGACGATAAAGGCTCCTGCAAACAGGCGCGACACGCGATAAAATCGCGCGTCGCTCCTGTTTTTAGGAGCCTTAACAGAAAATAACTAAGCTAGAGATGACATTACGAGTATGTATGTCAAATTAGATAATGCTTTGAATTTCGTCATGTTTTTAGTCTATGCCTTTTGATTTGTCAACTATAAATAAAATAAAAATAAAATATATATGGAAGTATTAGGTGAATAAAAATGAGCAGTACTTAATATATGTACATATCTTCACTGCAAAGTAGAAAATGGTGAAGCGCCATTTGGGCCAAAATGACTTATATAATATATCGTTGGATTCAACGATAACCACAATCCACAGAGACAAAAGCCACAGAGAAAATCTGAGCCAATAAAAATTGATGCAGGTTGTCTAGAAACCTAAACAGATCGAAGCAGAAAAAAAATCTAATCCAACGATATATTATATATTATAACTCATTTTGGCCCAAATGGCGCTTTAGCATTTTCTTCTTTCCAGTGACGATATGTTCGTCCCTTTCTTGGTTTATTAAAGAGAAAAGGATGGCAATAATCTCAACAGAATCGGTACCATTGTTCGACTCTATTTTGTTTTCGTGATTTTCCAGGCGGTTTAAAATAGGCTCGACACTCGTGGTCCAGAAATAGAGAGGTTTATGCAAATAATGCCTTTTTTAAAGGCTTTAATAATGGTATGTTGTATTTTTACTAAAAGCTTTTATAAAGGTCTACATTTTAATACATTATGTAAGTATTTATGCTAAATCTTACCACTGGAGGCGTTTTCCGAGGCGAACAGCGGGGCGGCGTTGTAATCTGTAATAAATAACATTTCAAGGTTAGTTTCAAATTACATTCATAAATTCATATAGAAAAACAATATGAGGACTATTTAGAGTCCTATTTTTATTACATTATAATGAATCGTGTAGCCGTTGCAAGTTACAAACTGATTTAAGGGGACTGCAGGACCTAAACGCAAAAAACGCAAGTTTTATAATGCCTAAGAGTTATTTATGATCGACTACAGTAAACAAAATCAGAAAAACATATGATATTCTTCGGGATATTTCTGCTAGTTAGATAGTGTGTTGAAAACATAATAGATATAATTTGAAACGATAGAAAAAAATCATGAAGATACCTCTAAAAACTTTCTTTTTACAATAAAAACCATACTAATATACATATGTACATAAAATCATTCTGGTTTTTTGTCAGATTATTCTACAAGCAACATATTAAAGCACTAGTGTTTTAATTTTTTAGTCCAAACAACAGATTTTTTTGTAAATAGATAATTGCTTCATATTTTGCAATAAATTACCAGCGTTGTGTCATCGCCAGAGATCGGAATTGGGTGTGTGAAAATACCTAAAGTTTGCAGCGAGACATAACATAGAGCTGTTACAACCACTTAAGTTAACCGGTTTTGAATTTCACCGATTTAGTTTCGGTTTTTTGTTTTACATGTTCTTTACCTTTGAAAAACCGAACTATTAACATTAGCAAGCTGCTAATTTTAAATTAATTTTTGTTTTGAACTTTTCCGGTTCAAATTCGGTTTTTTAGTTCTACTTGTTCTGTACGTCTGAAACACCGAATTTTACACATCTGAAAGCTGTAATACAGTTTTAGTTTTTTTTTTTTAAATCCGAATTTTAACCCCTTAATCTCCAATCAGTTTTATATAAAGAAAAACCTTACAGATATTTTTTTTTGGAATGCGTCGTTGGTCTTGTGGTCGCAAGCGCTAGTGCTGCGCATGAGGCAGGACCTCATGCTCAGTTTGGTTTCGATTCCAAACGGTTTTGTCCCACCGCGGTCGGACAAAATGTTTTTGGGTTTTTCCATCGGGCTACGGGCACGTCTTCCCTACCATTACCGCGTCCCCCGGTCTATTCCTTAATATGCAATGGTCACTGTAGCACCATGAACATGAGGCTACAGGAGCTAGTGCGAATCTTGGGGTTCATTCGATTAATCGAGTCAGCACCCTAATTAAATGATAAAAGATTTTATTTTGTAAGTAGGTTTGCACAAACACTTTTACACGTCAATCATATATTTTTTTAACTAGATGAGATCGGCGTTTCCTATCTGACTACTCTGAGAAGAAAGGCCGAAACAAACTCAGAGGTCATAGTCTCTTTTAAAGTCCAGACATAATATACAACTTGTACCTATAGTAATACCCACATTTCACCAGTTCTGTTTAAGGCTCATGTAATAATAGGGAGCGAGCCTATTTATTGCCATGCATATTGGATGCAGCTAAATATCAGTATTTTTCATGGAGCGACTGCGTATCTGAGCTCTACAACCGAGTTACTGGGTAACACGATACACCTTGGTACGACTGGTTGTCAGATTTTTGAGCTTCTGACGATCCGTAACGACTGTCAAAGATCCACTAATGACAGCTGGACTTAACGACGTAAAACGTGAAAGGTGTTAATAAAAAAAATCAGTATTTATTTTTCATTCGGCTCATCGATCTATCTACGTTGTTATTTTGTATCATGGTTTTGTGAAATATATTATTCTGTTTAACTTAGTTATCTGTGAGGTACCTGTCTTAGTGACACCATAATTATAAACAAGGCATAATTGATCAATGAATTTTATCATTTTTTTTTCTCAATCTTCATATTATGTTAATTGTTTCATTTAATTAATTGTGTTTATTATCTGCGCATAATGTAGTGCATGCTGTGCTTTTCTGTAAGTGATGAGGCGCTTAGACTTAAGTTTGCAATGTACTAATTGTAAAGTAACAGTGTACTCATTGTTGAAAAGCCAAATAAATAAATAAACAAGTAAGTACCACTATGGTTTTCCCGATTCAGGTAGCTAGCTATCTTTGAGAAACATAAAAGGTGTAGAGTATTTTATATTCATGACAAGAATACAACATTCTTCACACGGTGATTCACATAATATGTTAATGATTAGATAAACGGTTTTTCCCTAGGTTATTCTGTAAAATTAATTCTTTTATTGTTGTGAAAATACGCAAAAATTTTATCGTACTAATGTCATTTTTCTTGCTATGTAGTATACTTACTCCAGAGAGTATACTGTCTAAGCCAGTCAACGAAGATACGGGCCCGTTCGAAGGAAGTTGTACCGTCGAATCGATGGTCAATTTCAACTTTTCGGACGGGCAAATATATTTCAGGAGTAGTCGTGACTGTCAAATCGTGTTGTCATTCATTCTTAGTTTGGGCCTCGAACTAATCATGGAGCCAAATGGAGTTGGAATCGCCCGTAACTTCGGCCGGATCTTAGGATATCGTGCTTAGGGAGTAGAACCCAGTTTCTTTGTCCACTATCTACGTAATACATGTATTTCGTTTGGTCTACTTATTTTTTTTAATATTTTTTACACGAGGAATATTGAAATCTGCATTATTAACATATAATCTTTCCACTGCTGGGACACAGGACTCCTTTCTTGGAGAATGAGTGGGCTGTAATCTATACCACGCGGGCCCAGTGTGGGTTAGTTAGGATTTCATTTCACGGCGTTTAAAATAAGTCTCAAGTAATTAAAGTAACTATGGAGTTAGAACAGCCGTTTATGTTCTAAAGGGAAAAAACCTTATATTCTCCATAAGCCTTTTTCCTCCAAAGTCTTACAGGAACTTTTTGTTTAGCAGTGGACGGTATGGGCTGAACACAAATTCCTTTTTCATCATACCTTTTTTTTTTGGTGCGCGGTGGAAATCTTGGACTTCCTCCATCGTAGGGGTGACAGATGGGCATGCCGGAGTCTTACCGGCTAAAACCACCGTGGTGTTCCACCACTACCTATGGTCGGGGGTGCGGGTTCGCATAAGCATCATACCTAATACACGAATGAATTTCTGAACACAATAAGAAAGACGTGCCTTAAGGTGCCATTTGACCATTCCAAATTCCTTACTCGCTTTTTTGACACCCTCTTTTTTGCCATGCATTGTAAGAAGTACCACGCGAACTAGTAGGTCGTGTTCAAGGAAAACACATCATAGATATCGTGAAACAACCAGATAAGACATAAGACAGTGTCGTTGATGTCATGTGAGGAGGAAACCGTCTGTGGGCGTTAGCGGACGCCTGTACGACCGGGTAAGCAAAGATTGAGGCAAAAAAGATGAAAATTCTTATGAAGATTTCGTGTCAAAATTGTCAACCGTGTAGAGGTTGATGTTTATTAGGAATTTTTAATATTAGTCTGTTAAATTGCAAACAACTTCTTGTTTACAATTTAACAGACTCATATTAAAAATTCTGTTATTGAAATGACGAATAAGGTTGATTAGTTGAAATAACAAGAAATTCGAATGTAGACTTGTTTTTATGAAGAATTCTTTTATAAATTTTAATTTCTAAAATACCACCTACCATTTTTAATATGGCTGAGTTGATTGACTATTTAATTCGTCAAAGTCCTCAACTAGCACCATAATTTCCGAAACATCAATTAATTATTCAATGATAGCTACAATTTCAATCCTTTTCAAACGACTCGGATCGATAGGAAACCCCAAACATAATTGAACGAAGAAGGAAGTTTCGACCGAAGGCCACGGGGTAAACGACACTCGTACGAACGATTACACAACCACTGTCCATTTAACTTTGACCTCTATCCCCCTAGTAGAACGTAAACAAAACAGTACGCCCGCGGGGGTTTTTATTTAATGGTCGCGGTGGACACCATTCAATTAGGGACTGCAGGTATGCAGTTTTTGTATTGTGTTGCGAAGGTTTGTATTATTATGGGAATTAAAAGCGATAAGAAAGAACGAGTTTGCGTTAGGTATTAATAACACGATGATTTTAGGTTTTAGTCTTCTGAAGAGAAATTCTAGTTTTTCAATATTGATTTCAGAAAATAAAACTGTTCATTTAGCGTACGTAACTGTTATGTATAAATCAGAAAGCAGACTCAAACCGGATGATTGAGCTTCTGAGTTTATGAACATATTCTAACAACGTGAAAGTTATAAATTATATCGATGGAGATCGTTTCTATAAATTGGATTCTAGGAAAGCCTATTCTATATTCCAATTTACATCGAAAGGAACCTTCGAGATTGTTAGGATTGACAGAAAACCTTCCTACTTCATTTATACACTAGCACTAAAAAAAACCAGGCAAGAGCTAGTTGGACTCGCGCACCGAGGGTTCCGTCCGTACCATCAGGTTTTTTTAATTTTCATCGGCGAGGCCTATATTCGTCAGAGAATCTTAACACTGTGCACTGCGGTGTAGAATATTGCAGTTTTATGTCAGCGATATGTTTTATTTAATTTTCATGGGCGAGGCCTATATTCGTCAGAGAATCTTAACACTGTGCACTGCGGTGTAGAATATTGCAGTTTTATGTCAGCGCCATCTCTTAACCGATAGTGGAACTAATATAACTTTTGTTGACGATTTCTAAAAAATTTTGTTAATTAGAGACTTCGTTTTATTTTTCTTGTAATCTTTACATAAACTTTTATCACATAGAATTATTTCAGGTTTTCTCTTTGCAAACTTCGGAGATAAGGGGGAAGGGAAAACGGTATTTTTTTACATTTTTCATCAAAAGTTGAAAACTATGCGGCCTAAAAAAAGGAAAAATGTTTGAAAATGTGCAAACTACCCACCCTCTTTCATATAATACCCCACATGCCCTAGTAGGTAGCACTTCTATTTTTTAGTCCTTGTTGCAAAAAACATACATCTATTTTTATTTCTTTCTTATTTGCAAAATAATTGGGCAAACGTCATCTAAAACTATTCCAAATTTCAAGTTGATAGCATTAGTAGTTCTTGAGATATCCAGCTGTGACAGACAGACAGACTGAGTCTCACCATAAGGGTTCCTTTTTACCATTTTGGTACGGAACTCTAAAAAGAAAGAAAAAAATAGGAATCCTCCTTCCTAAAGACAGTTTGACATTTGAGTCATTAGTTAGGTGAGGTGGCATGCCCTACGTTTCGATCATGTTCGTTATGTTCAACCACCCCGAGGTCATTGACCACATAATTTGAATACATGCCAAGGTAGCTATATTAACGATCGGTAAATTGATTTGGTGACAGACAGGGAGACAGCTGAAATGGCGTTTCATGCACTGTGAATTTCATGACGTGAGTAATTTTTCAGTGTTAAAAATAATTGTTTTGGGTAGGGTGAAAAGTACTAGGTAACAGTTTGTTTTACTTTTACTGTTTCCTTTGTGTCTTATTTAAAAGAAATTTATGACCCTCTTAGATAAAGTTTAGATTTAGGGTCAGAACTATATACATAAGAACTAAATTAAGTACTTCTGTGTGTGATAAACTCTCGTAAATTTCAATGTTACAGTAACAACGCTTTAAATATTAAATCAGAGCAGCGGTGTCATTGCATAAACACCCTTACAATTGCAATGTCTTTCGTTTTGATAATTCAACAACATTCATTGCGTTATTTTCGCTGTCGAACAAATGAATTTTTGAAACATATGAAGCAATGGAATAGGAATTTCTTAAAAAATCCTCTGGATCATGAAATAAAGTGTGTTACGCATTTGGGGTTTGATCTAAATTAAAGCTGGAAAATAGAATTGCTCTTACTGGGGAGTACTCACTCTCCTTATGTATTTAAAGGAACTTTTCCACCCTGGTTAGCAAGGTGACATACATAACCCAATTTATATAGTAGCAGCACATCAAATGTCAAATTGCCAACCTTTAGATCGTTATTTTGGCTAGTGGCAGCGTGTCAACGTTAAAAGGTGAGGATTCCGTGTCAAACTTTCGTGTTTAAATAATTCAAATACGTCACATTGCTGAAGTAATGAAATGTGAGAAAGAGACAAAAGAGCACCGGAATGTCTCCTTCCATTGTTTAATTGTTGTGTAATAAAAGGTTGACCTGACAGTTTCTAAGGCACCGTTAATCATCATTGAATAATACGAGATTTTTTTTTAAATTGAAATGGGTTTGCTCTTGACTCTAGTCTAGGTCAGAGGTGACAGAGACAAAGTCTACGATGGAATGAGCTTACCCAGAAGAAGCCTGTTCACTCTTACTTACTTAGATAATAAAGCGAAGTACCTACTTTTAGTTACTACACCTAAAATCAACTTGACTCTTTATAAAAACACTCAAGCTAAAAGAAAGTATGTATAATAAGCATTGATATTGAAAGGAGACTTGGTATCGAAGTGACATACTGATCGAGTACTCAGTTGTATGGCTGGCTACTTTATGTATGTACTGCTGTCTACATCAGCCGTGTGCAAATGTATTATGTATGCCTCACACACCCACACACACTGACACACCTACACACTGACACACTACACACATTCACACCATGTTTACCGAACACTATTCTAATACAGGTTTCACACGCACACATGCTTGTGTCCATGTGTGAGTAGGACCGCGGCCTCTTTGCGTATACATATAAGTTATTGTATCCTCAAAATGTAGTGTCAAGTGAAAATAGCGATATTGTTATCTGTTTTTGTAATTTGTTAGTCACCATTTGAAGAATAGATAGAGTTGTTGATTTGGGTCTATCGGTTTCAAAGCGAAAAGCTATGTGGTTTCTTATGAGTTTGTTTTAACGTAATGATGGGCGAGACTGTATAATAATCCTTTTCTTTTCATTGAAAGTGGTGATAATAATATAATCCAGCAAAAACTGTTCAAATAAAGATAGACAGCTCGTCTATAAAAATATTTTTTTGACAGTTTTGTATGGCGACTACGAAGTTCAGTAATCACTATTACGTCAAGCAATCTAATTCTTTCATTTTTTTTACTTCAAGAAAAATAACCCGAAAGTCGAATAGGACGAATAAAGATATTTTCGCAAGGTGACTTCCCTTAGACAGTACGAACTTGGCAATTCAATAAATCTCATTCGGCACCCAGTCAGGTACCTACCCAGATCGACTCGACCGACGACGTTGGGACACTAAGCCAAGGAACAAGCGCGAATAAAATTTTATAGCATCTAGAAACAAGTGTCTTGAAGGCGTAGGTATACATGCAAGTTTATGTGCAATAACTCGAATATTTTGTTTTAATTTTATAACGACCAAATATAACTTCTACTTTATCACGAACCGTACCATACAAAGGCTTATGGATTCAAATTCGGAATATCGTCGGTAATTCCCGAGTAGTCCCGACCTATGTCACTTAGGAACGATCAGTTTATGCCCGACTGACCGTACGCGCGTCGTGCACAAATATACGATGCACGTTGTATAAATGCATGTATACACGATGCACACGCACAGCACGCGCCCCTATGTATTCATTACGACTCCCCGTCCCCACTTTATGTAACAGGTTAGGGCTTGCGCTGACGAACCTAGGTTTTAAGTGATTGCGGAGTAATGGTTGGTAAGGCTTCACGTTTTCATGGTAAACACGTTTGAAAGTTGCAATATTCGTTTTGAGTTTTAATTATGTTTGTCAGATAAAAATGCCGAACACAAAATACGCGCATTGACGTGGAGTTGCAGAGACCATAGCTCGTATTACCTATTACCAGATAAAAATGAGAGATTTGACTTTAAAATGATGATTTGAAATGATGATTTTAAACCAGTTTTTGAAAATAAACTTAAAATGCAATTAAAGCAAAACTATAAAACGCAAACCATACTACAAGGAAAACTAGTACACAACAATAATCTATTTGTCTAGACCAAGCAAATTCCCATAAAGCTTGCCTCAACAACCTAATGGCGCTCCGTCGAGCGTTGCTAACTCAATTTGAAACAAGCGCCCTTGGGATCTAGACAACCCTGGATGAAGGGGGGAAGGGGGGGGGCAAGTCCTGACCACGCACAACCGCCAGCCGTTGCGTTCGCCGGCCTATATTTAGAGTTGCATTTCTCTGTGCATGTATGTGTATGTTTACTCAACAGCGAAACTACGTTTTTAGATTTAGTACTTCAAAAGCGTATGCGTGGTTCCTTCGATTTTGAAGCCCCATTTCAGTTGTTTGATGTAAGGATTGTGATGAATGGTGTTATGTGGGGTTAACGGATTTTTGTGTAAATATTACAGTTAGTACAGAGCAAATAGAAGACCACAAACAGGAATACCCACGTTTAACATCTCTATGTTTTGCAAACTTTGAAGTAGTTAGAGTATATCTTTCACATTTATTAGGTTAATTGTCAAGTAAATGCGTAGGTAATAGAGTTAACGTTTCCAAATTTAGCAGAATTTCCCTCGAGACATTTAATTTTTATATGGGAACTTTATTCATGCAATATTTGCCTACTGTCATTTGCGATAGTGCGAAAAAACATAATTGACACTAAGCTTTATTAAGTCAGGCAATACTGAAACTATTGGCCGACCGCTTTACTGTGACGAAGCCTGAGGTAGCAGCGCGGTGCGGGAGGGGTGTGGTGAGGTGATGCGAGAGCTAAGTGATTCGTCCATTTGTGACAACATCACCCTTCACGCATCACGCAGCTACCTCAGGCAACGTCTCAGTTAAATGGTCGGCCTATAAAGGTAATTTATAAAGGGAAATAATGTGATGAAAAAGCTGAAATAAAATTAGCTCTATGGCATCGAGATATAAGTACTTCTATGGTCGTAGTATTTTAAGCACACTCCGTTTGACATAGGGTTCACTATTTTAGTTACTTTCTGATAGAAAATATAAATGTTATTAAGATACCCTTTACTTGGTTACTATTTGTCTAAAAATGAAGACAAGCTTAAACGTCAAAAAACGTATGGGTAACTGGGTACACTGATGTTAATCATTACCTAACTTTTACCAACGTTTATAAGTAGTGCCAGTGTGTGTAGTCACAAATTAATCATAATATTAAAAAAATATATAAATGACGCATAAGAATAAGAGCACAAATTGCTACTTTCTAATCGTTCGTAGTCGCCTGCAATTGTAAGATATATGGCCGTTGCAAGCATGTTATCAATTAAACGCATGAATATTAACGTCGGCCCGGAGACACGATCCATTACCGATAAATGTGTGACATATAGCTTGTATTACGTAGACTCTAGGAACCTAGTTTTATTGTGGGCATATGCACCTAAAGCTAATGATAATAATAATGATGGTCAAGTAAACACAATAATAATAAAAATACATTGCATAAAATTTTTTGGATTGTCTAAATTTTCTTGAAAAATTACTAGGTGCGATTTCAGTACTTAAAGTTGTACGAGAATCTTTTGACGCGTGGCCAAAACCGTATATATTATATAGTTTTTTCAATAAAAATTTCACAAAATGTTTACCAACAGCGCCACATTGTTATTATCACTATTTATATTGAAAAAGCAATCATAATTTTAGCCCATTTCAGGCTGGATCAGCCTATTGGCGGTGGCCTATTACTGAGAAACAACGAATATTAGCGTAGACGTGTTCTTGAGTAAAGTCCGCGAATCGGCAAATGTAAGGCAGGACCTAAAGCTAGGTGGAGCGACGATCTTCGCAGGATGACTGGTACTGCTACCAGCCATCCTGCGAAGATCTGGATGAGAGTTTTAAAAATTTGAGGCGTGCAATAGGTGAGGCCTATGTCCAGCAGTGGACTGCTGTAGGCTCATGATGATGATGATGATGAACGAATATGTGTCTTTTAAGTTTTACTGAAAATACGAATATAGACAAGCACGACTAGAAAACAAATTGAAATCTTATCGAAACCGGAGTAGAAAATGAAAGACAAAAACCTAGCACTGCATAAGATACATAGATATATTATTATGTGTACCTACAATCAATTATGTAGTTCGCCATGTTGTCACTTTCTGTCGGCTCGTATCATTATAGGTTCTCCGTAATGGTAAGAATTTAAACGGTTGGTGATTTTCTGATTGCTAGGTTCAATTTTATAACGATAACGCTACGCTAAAGGAGACATTGAACAAAGAGGATGTATGTACGCCCATTTCCCTTCGACGACTGACAACAAGGACTGTATTGAACGTTTTACTTTTAGCTTTAAGGCGTACCTAATTGTCTTCGTATGACCCTTCTTGTCCTTTAAAACATAATAGTTCTGCAATTTAATATTTAAATATAATTTGTTTTTTATAATCTATCATCATCTGCCTAGCCTTTTCCCAACTTTGTTGGGATCGGCTTCCAGTCTAACCAGATGAAGCTGAAATGCAGCTGCAGATGCAGCTGTTTTCATAATCTATATCTCTGAAATTGGAATTAGGAGCCAGTTATCCTTCATTATCTATCTTCTTAACCATATCTTTGTTCTAATCACTAACAACAGATTCGTTTACAGTAAAACTATGAACTAAGACTATTTTAATATCAAATATTTTGTTGAAATCTTGGCTACGCACCTCTGCAATTAAATTCTCTGTCCAAGTCTTTGCCAGTTGTTTATCTGGGCTAGTCTATTATGTTATTTTTATGTCTTCATATACACGATTTGGCCTAAATATATGATGATTTAGTGTTACCAGGAATATCATCATACCAGTCTTGTTTATTCTTTGTATTCCTTAAATTAGTATATTATCTATTACTAGAGCAATTGACGCCTATTCTTTGTACTTTACATAAACTAAGTACTTACCAGTTTTTCATAAAGCTATTATCAATAATTATACATGGTGCAGCACACGTGCCACTAAAAGTCAGCGACTATTAAAATAACATGACCACATCGTCCATATAGACTTCACTCAAGCCGTCCTACCTACGCGCACGCCTTTATTTGAAAAGACCTGACGTTGTGCGACACAAAAAACAAGTTGCGAGGGAAACACTAAGCAAAATGTTATTAGGTATTGTAGCGAAAGCCATAACAACCATGTTACTGTCGCTACGACATTGAACTGTGAGAAACCAACGCCCATATCCCTTCTACACAGTACTAAAAATTGCATAGAAGAACATTATGAAGAAAATGTACTAACTAGCAGTTTACCTACTTATGACAAAATTGAGAACGGTGAGCAAACTTAAGGAAATGAAGACAGTGAATGTTTAGAGGTTGATAGTAAAAAGGTGACGATGGATGTAGAAACATAGGTCGAAATAAAAACAGTAGCAAACGATATTAATACAGAATTACAAAAAAGACTCTGAATAACACAGGCCTCAATAAATCACGATTATATAGAAATAGATATAACCAGACCAGATTAGTTGGACAACGCATGTAAGTTGAAAGATATGCAAGGATGATTAATTTAATCTTCAGACTTTTCATTTTAAACGGACCAAGTTAAATTAAGACAAAGAATGTTGCCAGAGAACTTCGCAATTTCAGTTTTCTTCATTATAACTTAGACTTTAATGAATGTCAGACTAAACAAGTTTTTTAACGGCTTTCAACTTTACAATTAAGATTAAAAGAATTAGAAAATCTCTTTCCAAGAGAACAATAGAAACAATAGTATAAGCCCAACTTAAAAACAAAACAGTGATTTGTTTTATGGCATACCAATAAGATGGTATAGCAGCACGTACTTTGATGTTAAGATGCCCATGAACAATCTAAGGATTCTTACATGAGGCACCATAGCATCCCACATGGTCAGACATAATGTCGTCGTTACAATAGGCTCATGTTCGCCGGTTATGCGGCTATCTGTAATGGCCGCTCGTCACCTCTCGAGGTGTCATCGCGTGTGTGGGTGTAACCGCAGTCCCTTTCCCCCCAGACCTTCGCTTCGCCCTCTGCCCTCTGCCTCGAGAAGTCTATGCAACTTACTACCCAACGAGAAGCTTCCAACGTGATTTATTTCAATAGATAAACACTGTACGAGATTCTAATTTGTAACTATCAGTTGACCAGTGTCCGTCTGAAGACAAATATTGTAGAGTCCAGTCATAAATTGCAATCTACATAGTTTATTAACTATGATCAGGGTACTCTATTTGCAGCTCGCTATTTATTACGAGGATTAATTTAATAAAATTTCCAATTAACTTAATATACTTCGTCAACTATGTTCAAAGTTATTAAGTTTCATTAAATGCAAATTCATTAAGACTACCATACTTCATAGCGCAAACCTACTCCACCGACGATAATAAATTACATGTTATATTACAACAATTTAATCACTCCTCATACTTAATCTATATGAAAAACATGGTCGATCAACACGCTGTCTGTATTTACTGTTCCGATAAAAATAATACTAATTGCTTAATAGCATCGGAGTGGAGAGCACACCACCGACTGTACGTGATCGGAACAATATCACGAGTGAAATTATATTTTCCAACAAGTTTCACTCGGGTCGAGCTTTCTGCGAAAGAGAAACCGAGCGCGGCGCGGCGGAAAATGAAGAAAAACTTCATGAAAAACACGTTAAGGCAAGCGGCGTGACACCACGTCCTACACAATAACATAAATCGATAATAGGAAGCCCTCCGACTAGTTCAGCAGTGCGTGCGACCGACCTAATACACCCACTACGGCGACCGCATGCAATGCGGGCTAAATATACAGGGACCCGCTGCGTTCCTGCGTTGCAGCGTGCCGAACGGAACTTATGTCGCAACGACAACGTCCACAATTGCTTGTTCAGAGAAAATAACCGGTTTTGCCAGCGCGGCGAGCGATTCGCGACCCTGTGCCGTCGGCATGCAGTGCTGTTTAGTGTGCAGTAGGCGCGGAAGAAGGCCGTTTCGCAAGTCAGCCGCCGCGGTAATAACACAGCTAGGTGCATTCTCGCTGCAATTTCGCTCTCGGTCGGGCTGTGTGTTTGTGGCGCGCTGAAGATCAGGGCTAACGATCGGCGTGCGTGCTCCGTCTCAGTCGCACCCGCTCCTCGGCGAGCGTGTCTCGCAAAAGAAACGCTACAACTTTATCTGACAGCGAGGCGACGCGACGCCCGAGAGGCTTTTGTGCGTTTTCCATGTTTATGTTTATAGGAGAGCACGTACAAGGGGCGCTTTGAACGCCAGTTGCTTGCTGTTGCGTGGTTATAAATTCTGCGACGGTCTTGTTTTTATTTCAAAGCGTGTGTTTGTACCGAACGGTGCTATGGCGGCGTAGTTTTCGTGCAATAATCTTGTTAGACTATAAAATTTTATTATTAGCGTCGGTATTGGGTGTAGGTGTATTGATTGTGGGAAGAATGCAATAAATGGAATGATGTGTCTATTAGCACGTACCATAAAGTCTTGGCTAATATCCTTTTTTTTGTAATCTGAGCGGGATGCGCGTAATACAATGAAGTGGTCCTCATAAACAATTTTAATGCCATGAACTTAACTCCAATATTTTCATCATTACATCACACTATCATCAACAGTTTTAAACTGACATAGAACTATATCCGACAACCGTACAACTGAATAGGGGAAGCTCGTTTAGCTTCATTCAAATTCGATGACCACGGATTATCATACGAAAATAGATACGTTTTGGTCAACGTGACGTGTTATAGTCGTGTCTTGACGATTTTATAACAATAATGTTGTAGTGACACAATCAAAAGGTTTATATTACTCATTGATTACAACATTCCTACCTATCTATTTGTTTACAAAGATTAGGAAAGTGTGTTAAGTGAGGGAACTAATACAACGCCTCCGCCATGTATACTGTGTTTATTGAAGCACGAGACAAAATGTAAACATCCACTCTTATGATTGTCTTTATTTTTTATTGGATTGAGAGCTTAGACAATGTTCATTGAATAAAGTTATATTAAAATATGTGCTTTCAAATAGCTAATTAATTCTAATTACTGCAGTGAGGGAGTAAAAATGTATGTCAATAAAACGTTTGCGTGTTAATTTTAGAGTTAAACTGATATTTAACGTCTTGATTTACATTTTGTATCCCATTGCAGTAAATAGGATATTGTGGATTTTGAATTTTACTTTACCATTGGAAGATACATTTTCAACCAGTCATATAAAGAAATTTGATTATAGTTTTTAACCGACTTCAAACACGAATAACTCTCTGTTTCTCCCATAGTTTCAATTTTATAGTTTCCAATAGCAGATCGTTACTTAAATTCCTCACTTGCTATTTAAAACTCCCTCACTTTAACGGAAAGGGATGCCATTCAAGGCCCATATATTTTGCTCAGAGCCGTCCCTTTGGTTTTGTCGTGGAGAAAAACACCGGTCGTAATTACTCACATCTATTTTTATGAGTTTGTTGATGTGAAATAATGCTGTTCGCTCTTATTATTACTTATACGGCTTATTAGGTAGAAATGTAATAAGGAATACGTACAAAATTCCGATGAACAAGTTGGGAACATCGAAGTGGAAAATTGGATTATGATGTTATTTGGACTCAGTGTAAATGTTGGAAATGACATTTTATACGGAATTTTGGGAATAATCGAAGATGCACAAAGGACACGTGAATAAGTTAAAATGCTCGATGAAAAAAAACGCAAAGGGGTAATTCAGAAGTAGATGCTTGGATGAAGAAGAATTCTTACAAGAAGAATTTGCCATAATTAATGTCAAATATGAACCTAAATTGATTAACGCCCATACTATTAATCATAATTAGAATTTCCAGTAAGTTGTACTCACATAGTTGCATAAAATGGCCGGTTGCCAAGAACAGGTCTAAATCAGAAATTACACTAGAAGTAGAGCAGAAATTGTTGATCTCTATAGAGTTACGTAATGTGTTGTAATTAAATGGGGATTCGATGTCTGTTGTTGTTTATGAGACGTCATATTAGGAACTTGTTTACTTATAAGACCTTCTTGTACACTCAAAAATTTGTTCGTTTTAGGTCTTCTGTTACTTTGTATTTCAGTATGACGCCGGTGACTAACAAAATGAAGTAGTATGTAGTTACTTTTTGTGCGCATTGCGAGACTTTTCTACATAACCAGGTACATCGTGTCATGCATATCAATAGCAAGTATGTTACACACTAGACGAGCATCCGGTACAAAGTCGACGCGTCCAAGCGTCATGTGTCAATTCAACCGTAAGAAAGCTTTGTATAATAAAATCTGGCGAGGTTGCCACAAATGAGGATTGAATTGACTTCGACGAAATTCGGGAAGGACACCATTTGGCGGTACGTTACGGCACGATGGCGTAACGGAACGAGTACTATATTTACTTTCGGGCACGTGTACAGAACTGAATGGGCGAAGACCTTGCCCTTGAACCCGGGGGGAACGCACGCCGCCGCCCGCGGCACGCACCGCCCGCCCAAACGGCGACTGGCCGCGCCTCTGCCTATACCCCGCACCGCACCGCCCCGCACCGCGCACCCCGCACACCCCGCACACCCAAACTGATCAATAGCCTACTTCCTATTTACATCGCTTACTGCCAACTTACACGAAAGAACCGATTTTTTCGACAGAAGGAACAATTTAATAAAAAAAATAAACTTATATTATAGGAGAGGATTAAATTAGAGACTTCGAGGAATTGACTTCAACTTTCTCCAATATTTATAATTACGAAGCTTTTTGTCTTTATCGAAGTTATTAGATCGAATACACAGGAAGCTTTTATGACATAATAATAACTAAGCAATTACAGTATTATTTCATGCATTTACTAGACAATCACGTGGAGCCGTCCGAATTGTGTGTTCTTCATTGAATTCGCCGTAAACTTGCGGCTTCCCACGAGAATGATTACTTTTTGTATTTATTACTGGCATAAAAAATATAAACTATTTCCGTTTTAGTGTAGTTAGCTTGGTGCAAATATAGGTACTTGGTCACGCGATCACGATAAGGTGATGTATAATTATATGGTCAAGTTAGGGCCTTACCTGACTGTGTAGCGTTTAGAAGCTGATGGTGACGTGGTACTTAAAGTACTATGAGTTATATGGCATTCTTCTGACACAATGTTGCTCAGAATTGATGATGTGTGGTCTGGGCGAGGCATACAGACTACTTTGTATTAAGAATATGAACACAAGGCCTTACTATGCGGTTGGTTTCGGACGTTCAGTGTTTTATAGCACAACAACCAATCCGTCACGACGTGCAGCCGCCGACTATTTCTGCTTTGTGCTCGTGATTATAAATTAGAATTACTTATCTTTTTGTATGCACGTGTTTCCGTGCCAAATAAACCTATTTGTCTTTCTTTTCGTGTGTAGGTTGTATGTTTCTTCAAAGGATAGCATGAAAAGTGTTTATTATATCCTGCAGTAGAGCTTTTAACCCGGAGGGGCCCGTGGATAAATAATAACAGCCACACAGGTCGATCGATCAGGTTAAGCTACGTTTGCCGCGGTTGGTCTGTGGATGGGTGACCATCTTTACATACGACGCCCCCGAGCCTCGGAAAGCACGTTAAGCCGTTGGTCCCGGCTGTGATTCGTGGATCTTTGACAGTCGTTACGGGTAGTCAGAGGTAAGAGAAGAGGTATCGTATTACCCAGTAACTGGGTTGTGGAGGTCAGATAGGCAGTCGCTCCATGTAAAACACTGGTATTCAGCTGCATCCGGTTAGACTGGAATCCGACTCTAACATAGTTGGGAAAAGGCTAGGCAGATGATGGTGAGTAGAGCTTTTAACAGACAATGAGGTAGCCCAAGGTCTGAGAGGAATTGTAGTAGTACAATGGATAACAGCTACTTCATGCTACTTAGGACCGATGGACCAATACGATCAAAAGGACCACTGTATATCCGTTGTATGTTGACTTTTGTTATTTTTCTAAATTTATATCTGTAATTTATGTGGTGTACATAATAAAAAGTATCTATCCATTCTTCAACATCACCTGCCCGCCTTTCCCCCAACTATGTTGATGTCGGCTTCCAGTCTAAGCGGATTCAGGTGAATACCAGTAATTTACATGGAGAGACTGCTTCTCTGACTCTCACAATACAGGTTACTTAGTAATACGATACCCGGTAAGACTGGTTGTTAGATTTGGGCTGCTGACTACCCGTAACGGTTGTCAAAGATCTACGAATGACAGCCGGGACCAACGGCTTAACGTGCTTTCCGAGGTACGGAGAGGTCTCGATATGTAATGACACCCATCTATGAACTGACTGCGGCAGGCGTAGCTTGACCTTCGATCGATCCGAGCGGCTGTTATCAGTTAGCCACGAGTCCCTCCTAGTATTCTATCCATCTATCCATCCAACGTATCAACGTATTTCTTCAAGGCAAAAGCGCCAATGTAGCCCGCGAAATTCAATTTTTTTAGGTTTTTTGCAATTTGCTGGTCAGTATTAAGTTGTACGTCGATCAAAATGTGATTCGCGGCCATAACAAATATGTATTTACAGAATTATAATCATTAAAGTCATCAACACAACTCTCTAAGACCACATAACCCCAAAGAATGACGATTTCATGTAACAGTTATTCTTTCCTTCACCAATGGGATTTGATACGTTTAACTTAACAGTTAACTGTCCATTAAGATTCATGATGTTATCCTTTTATGATTCTGCCAAAGTGGCTTTTTTAGGCCCCCAGTAGTAAAGTTACAACATTACATAAGGTAATATGTTCAGCAGTCGCGATCAATAGCTTACCGTCCAGGGCCGTCTTTAAACTATTAGAGGCCCTGGGCACATAAGGATCACGGGGCCCCTGTGTATAAACAGTAAAAGAAACATACTAATATTTGATAACTGAGGGGCTAGAAAATTATTGTAAATCGCACTGCAAATAACTTATTTTATTGAATCTGGTACTCATAATGCGTAGAATGGAACGGTGGCTGCTAATCAATGATGTATAAAACTATAGATACGTTGTCCGCACTCTAAAATGGCAACATGAAATGAAGCCAATTGCCACATTTGCGCTCAGTCACGCACCAACCTGTCGCGCGACGCGACGCGACGTATGTTTGTTTTTAATTTATATCGTATGTGAAAACCTGTGCAAAACATAAAGAAAATATGCCGTCGTGTGTTTTCAGAGGATGTAAAAATTATACCCCAAAAGTTAAAGACAAAAATGTGTCATTTCACGCGTAAGTTTACAAAACTAGATTATTTTATTTTATTTTGTACGACGCTGCGTCTAATGGCGGCCGGCGCATGAAGTGACTCTGATAGCTACGTCACTCATGCGCTCGACCAATGAGCATGTAATTTGACTATTACTTATCCTGTGACGTAACTGAAGATGTTTATTTATCTCCCTCTAGCAACAGACATCCCGCCGTACGGTGATATATTTTCTTTCCCTTTCTTTACGCGTATAAGTAGTTATCTAGTATTTTCGCCGTTTTTAAGCGCCGAGATGTTGGTTGATAACGTGTCTATATATAATACGTCATTGCTGCTAATAATGTTTTTTATGAGAGCAGGCCGGGGCCCCCGAAGATCGCGGGGCCCTGGGCACTTGCCCAGAGTGCCCAATGGAAAAGAGGGGCCTGTTACCGTCTAGTCTATTCAGGCCCGTTGCAGCTATATCGAGGGAGGGAAACGGTTCGGATTGTGTGAACAAAGTTGTGTGTGTGTGTGAATAAGTGGATTTTATTTTGTAATTACTTAATATATCTTTTTAGTGCTTGTTTGTAACAACTATCTTTTGTTTGTTATATTCTATTCATTTTGTTGTTGGAGGTTTGCTTCAAGGATTTTTTTTGTACAGACGCCAGCACATCAAGCTACCCGAAACTGTAAAATTTTCCCAATCAACTTTGAACCTTATTATACTTTAGCGATAAAGTTGAAATTCTATTAAAGAAATTTGACAGATCGTAGTAGCTTGATGTGCTGACGTCTGTACATTAAGGTCTGAGTTCACCAACATTCAAACCACCGGTTAGGTATTTAAACAGTTGGTTTATGTCAAAATTTTAATTAGAGGACTGATCAGTTGATTTAAGTGTTGGTGAACACAAGGCTAAGAGTATCAAACGTTTTATTATAGTTCACAATATAAGACATCACGCCGTTTTCCTCGCCGGGTTGGGCAGAAATATACCTAATAGTAAACCCATATTTCGCCAGTTATTATTAAGTCCCATGTAATAGGGGGCATAATTATCATAATCACAATCATGACATTTAGGATTATACAGGAACTGTCAAATAAATAGAATAGCGATCAACAATGAATACCTAACATGATTACGATGATAAGTTCTATTAAAATGAATCATTCTAAACATTATATTCTAATATACTGGGAACAATTTATAGTTGTCACCACGATAATATTTACAACTTGGGAAGATAATAAGTAATATATCTGGTTTATATGGCTTCGATATATTCAGTCTGGACATGTGAGTAAGTGTCATGACGCGAGAACATAAATATTTATTGAGATGCAGTCAATTATATTTTAATAATGGAAGCTTTTATTTCTATCGTTCACAAACTGATTTAAAAAAGCTGTGATTATTTTTAAGGGGATTACAGTACCTAAACGCAAAAACATTTTAGTGCTTTAGTATGTTGCTTGTAGAATAATCTGACAGAAAATCAGAATGATCGTATGTATGTATGTATGATCGAATGGTTTTTATTGTAAAAGAAAGTTTTTAGAGATATTATGGTGTTTTTTTTTCTACCGTATCAAATTAGTTGTATTATGTTTTCAACACACTATCTACCTAGCTGTATATCCTGAAGAATATCATATATTTTTTTGATTTTGTTTACTGTAGTCGATCATATAAATTTATTGTTTTTAAAACTTGCGTTTTTTGCGTTTAGGTCCTGTAAACCTCTTAATCAGAGGAACAAAAATAACTAGTGGTCTTCCATGTGTCTAACACAATTAATATAATAGTTGTATCTCCATTATCATTATATTAGCAATAAAACCAAAACAATCAAGGCAATAATCAAATGTTAATTATCTATGCGGTCAATAAAAAAATTAATTACTAAACTCAAGCTTGTCCCATTTATTATATTTATATACATTTAATAACAATTTAAAATATTTATCTTAACTATAGAATGCTTCTTTTGTAATAAAACATTAAGTTTATTAAGCAACTAACTTGTCGCATAACTATAAATTAGAGCGAACAAGATGTTAGAATCAGGTTAAGTCGCAAACTGGTCTCACCTTGGCCAGTTTTCACCTTTTCACATCTGCCACTTGTCGCTCCGCTGGACAAATAGGCCGGCCAAGCTTGACCATTGTCAATCACGTTGCGCCTGCGCAATCTTCTTGGCCATTGTTTCACAAAATGGAATCGTTGGGAACTTAAAATTTCATTGTTTGCCTGTCATGTGCTTGAATGCTGTTTCCGACGCCAAAGACCGGCCTCGTAATTCGATTATAGGTATCAAAATAAGCTCGTTTTGCAATACAATTTTAAATGTCAAATGTGGAGAATAAAAAAGCGATTTTAATCGATGCTTACTCATAGTTATCTGTACGATCTTAATTAAGAAGATGTCTTTAACGTGTCTTCTAGACGATGATTGGTACGGTCATCAAAAGAGATAAGGAACCAGGATCGTCAGGTATTGTTGAAGTTTAGTAAGAAACCGATATACCTAATTTAATTTAATGAATAGAAAACAAACAATTCATTTTCGAAAACATCCATCGGTTTCTTATTAATCTTCAACTGTATCCGACGACACTAGTAGTATCTCTTTTGGTGACTGTACATAAACTGTTTTAAGAATTAATTTTAATTTGATTTCAAATGCTTACTTAGGTAATCGGAAAAGAACAAGTTGTGTTTAGTTCCAATTGTGCTTCAAAAGATCTACATTTGACGAAACGTAATTAATATTTATGGTGATATGTTGAAAAAAATGTGGTTTTTCTATTTCGTGTAACTTGATAGGTAAGTGGAATAGGGATTTAACATTTTGGTATATTATGTTTTTGGACTCTTTGGTCTTGGATCATGTAAAAGGAATACACGATTCAATGATTTTTTCTCGATACAAAAAAATTGCAAAATTATATCTATTTTTTGACTTTTTTCGACATCACGGCGTAACGCTTAAGAGTTATTCAATGGAATTTACTTTAAAACATAGAGAATTATCATATCAAAGTTTATTCAAATTAGTTTTAAATTTAATTCATTTATTTTATTACAAAAGGAGTAAATTCGTTTTGGCACATACTCTTCTTTTGCGTTTCAAAAGTGATTGCATCACTTTCGCTCGCTTAGTAGGTTTTCGAGGATTTTAGATTTTCGAGGTAGCGCCTTAACACAAAATGAATGAATAAAGAAGGAATTCCACAGCCAACAAAATGTTACTTTACTTCTTTATCAGCATTCAAACGAATGCTACAGAATAATAAACTAGCGGTTAAATGTTAATGGGACATTATTGTCACAATAAATACTAATGGTCCCAGCCAGTTACCAAATATGGTACAGATTATCACACTATGTGTAAAGATCATTGACTCATAATTATTATTCTGAACATCGAAGGCCGTATAGTGAAACGTCTATACTTCTATAGCTAGGAACAACGCTCACCTTAGAAGCGAACTAAACAAATGAGAGGGTATTATATAAAGAGCTCTGAATCACGATCCAGTTCCCAATTCCTGAGCTTCATTTATGTTTATTTTTTATTTCGGTCAACGGCCGCAGGAGCCCTATTGTGCCCATTCCATTGACATCGATTTCTAGGGTTAGATTTAAAACGGCCGAAATAAACCATAGAATGTTTAGAGCTTGCACATTCATAAAAAGAACTACATAATAGATTTGCCGTACTGGCTGTAGACAAAGTTTTAGTCGGCCTTTTTAATCGATTCCTCAAAAAAAGGCTGTATCAGCTATCGACTCGCTAATCGTGAACGGTAGCGTAGTTAGAACCGTAAACTCGAATAATTGTAACGCTTTAAGGCCTGTATTAATGCCGATAACCTTGAGCATTTGGGCGGAGCTAACGACCCCTTCTCCGCGCCACTCCGCTACCCGCATGCAACAGAAAATGTGCGGTTGTGTGCGCCGCCACCATGGTTTGCCTCGCCTAGTCTCGTCACAGAGTATCGAAATCACAGAAGGTCAAGTCATCGTGAAAGTTAAATAATTATGTGTACCACATATACAGGGTGTCCCAGAACTCAACGTCAAGCCGAAACGGGGTGACAGGATTAATCATAACCATCACGAGAAAAATATAAAAAAAAAATCTATCCCATGCAGTTTGAAAATTATGGGCATTTTAAGAAAAACCTAGAAATTTGATCAAACTGTACCATTTTTCGGTTATTGTGGTTATTCTTTTTTATTTTTGTTCAATTAAACTTTGGAAACGTAATCCTAAATAACATTTCTAGAATCCCAATAAAAAATAATGACACGATTGCCTCAAGTTTCCGAGAATTGAGACTATTCGTTAAACTACGAATTTAAAATTTTCAAGATTCGTCGACTTTGATTGGCCCTCCTTTAAAAAAAATGTACTAGAGTGCCTTGGCAAGTGGCATTAAAAGTTGGCGCATTTAATCAGAATTCTAAAATGGTACAATACTTGTTAGTTCCATACAATAAATAAGAGTAAAAAAATTAAAAAAAATTTGAGGCTGATGGTAAACAATTAGAACATTTATTGTAATAAAAAACGTTATTTCTCTATCTGACTTTTATTCCAACAAACCTAAATTAAACTAGATCAAGATTTTTCATTATTTTACTAACTTTTTTTCACTTTTTTCACTTTAATAAAAGTGGCGTCACTATCTGTCTCGCTCACTCATGGCAAATATACCCACTATCCATCTCTCTCATCATTTTGCCTTAAAATTAAGAACCTACCTAGAGCTTGTGCAAATCAAAAACATTTTAACTAAGATAGCAAAAATCGGGTTACTTGAGGTTTTAATTTTTTTACTCTTTTTTATTGTATGGAACTAACAAGTATTGTACCAATTTAGAATTCTGATTAAATGCGGCAACTTTTAATGCCACTTGCCAAGGCACTCTAGTACATTTTTTTTAAAGGACTCTCAAAGTCGACGAATCTTGAAAATTTTAAATTCGTAGTTTAACGAATAGTCTCAATTCTCGGAAACTTGAGGCAATTGTGTCATTATTTTTTATTGGGATTCTAGAAATGTTATTTAGGATTACGTTTCCAAAGTTCAAATGAACAAAAATAAAAAAGAATAACCACAATAACCGAAAAATGTTACAGTTTGATCAAAATTCTAGGTTTTCTTAAAATGCCCAGAATTTTCAAACTGCATGGGATAGATTTTTTTTTAGATTTTTCTTGTGATGGTTATGATCAATCCTGTCACCCCGTTTCGGCTTGACGTTGAGTTCTGGGACACCCTGTATTTACAATGGTCCAGTTTTGGTTTTATTTAGGTATTATCTATTGATATGGATGTACTTTTCGGGCTATGGTTACAAATAAAATTGTTAAAAGCTTTCGAGGCCGTGAGTAGAAGCTATACCCTTAATATAAATCAGCCTGGCTTGCCATGTGGTAAACAACTTAATGTATCTTTTTAACTAAAATTAATGGCTAAATGTGCTGCTAAGCGCAAAACTCAAGAATGGCTGGACCAATTCGGTTTTTTTTTAAATATTCGTTGAAGTCTTAGGAAGGTTTCTATGAAGAGAAGAAGGGTAGGTAGGCATGTACGTAGATAGGTAGGTAGGTATGTAGGGTAGGTAGGTAGGTAGGTACTTCCTCCCGGGGGACCTCGGGAGGAAGTTCGCCGCCTCTATGCGGGTGTCGTGCGATCGATGGTCCTTTACGGGGCGCCTGTTTGGTCAGGTAGACTGTCAGGCGTCCGACGCTGCAGGACTAAAGTTAATAGACTGCAGCGGAAAATGGCCATTCGTATCGCACGAGGATACCGAACGATATCCTTTGAGGCGGCAACTCTCCTGGCGCGCTTTCCGCCGCTGGACATCCTGGCGGATATGGACGCGAAGGTCTACGACCAGATTCGCGATATCCGCCAAAGCGGGAATAGTGTGCCAGGAAGCGTATTCGTAAGGCTGAGGCGGCGGGAACGGCGACACGCGCTCGAGCGGTGGCGCGAGCGGCTACAGCAGCCGCAATATTCGCGTAAGCGCGTTGTCGAAGCCGTTCTGCCGCACTTCGAAGCCTGGCTGAAAAGAGGGGAACGCATCTCCTTCAGGCTCACCCAGGTGCTCACCGGACATGGTTGCTTCGGTGAGTACCTGAACAGAATTGGGCGAGAGGCCACGGCAAATTGCCACCACTGCGGAGGCAGCCTGGATTCCGCACAACACACGCTCGAGGAGTGCCCTGCGTGGGCCTCCGAGCGGCGGGTCCTGGTTGCCAGGATCGGGCGAGACCTGTCTCTGCCGGCAGTAGTGAGTGCTATGCTGGCAGAGACAGAGAATTGGACGGTAGTAGCCTCCTTCTGTGAGACCGTGATGGTCAAGAAGGAGGCTGCCGAGCGGGATCGGGAGAGGGCTGATCCTGCTCGGAGAAGGAGGCGTCGGGGTGGCAACCGCCTTGGCGCCTGATACGCCGAACCCGCTTACCAATAAGGTAGGTGGACCTTTGGGGTCGCGGGCGCACAGAGTGGGGACTCCGTCCACCCACCAAGTGACCCCAGGGAAGACGGTGGCACAGTGATCACGTGCTGCCGTGCATAGCGAGGCTCAGGGGAGGCCCCTTTACAGTCTCCCCAGGGATGTGCCTTACAGGCGTTGCACGGGGGGGTTCCGGAATTGGTCTTTTAAGAGGAACCGGGACCACCCCTATGTGCTGAAGGTGATCACCGGGGCGGTTTTAGTGAGGTAAAAATCCCACACTCCCCGACCTCCCTCCCCGGAGGTCGGGTGCCTTTTGAAGGTTTCCCCCCGACAACAAAAAAAAAAAAAAAAAAAAAAAAAAAAAAAGGTAGGGTAGGTAGGTAGTTAGGGTAAGGCAGATAGGAAGGTAGGGTAGATAGGTAGGCAGGTAGGGTAGGTAGGTAGGTAGGTATAGGTAGTATAATTATCACTAGTGTATGTCATATTATTTGTTATATTTTTTATAAACAAATATATTATAACTAAAATTCAGCTGAATAATCTTCAAGTTCTTCGACAGACCTTACAAGATGCTTGTGAGTCACCATGTCATCCAATAGAGACCGTAGTTTTTGAATGCCCAAATCATCTTGTTCCTAAAATGAATGCAGTTATACATATTATATTTACAAGTAAAACAAAAATATAGGTTCATAATTTGTAAAAAAAAAATACATTCACATCCAAATCAACAGAATCACCTTCAACTTCTCTGGTAGAACTAATTGATTCACTACGTATAGGTAATGATTTTTTTATTTGATTTAATTAGTTGAATAATATTATTGACCCACTTTAGCCCACATGGATCTAGTAATGATAAGTGATAATTACAATAAAAAACATGACTACCAATTTGTTTTCCTAATTTTATGTAGTCTGTGCCACCCGCGGTCTGCGATAGGCTGATTTAATTGATTGATTGATGTCACCCGCGACGATAGAAGTCGAGTAAAAAGTATTCGACTTTCGATCTGCCATAGAGAGATTTGATCCTTATGATTGACCCTATCGATTGATGCCATAAAAGTACAGGGTATTATTTTTTCGGATTTTAGCCGGTTCGATTCCCGAGAGCGGCAAGCGAATTTTCGAAAATCTTTGAATGCAGATTTGTTTTTTTTTTTTTAATGAAGGGATTTTCCTTTGAGTAAAATTTGCTATCTCCAGTGTTTAGAGTACTTGCCCTCTAGGTGAGGTTAAAAAAATCCAGCCTGTATATACATATATACTATTGAACTACTACTTTTTACTATTGTATGACATTATTATTTTTAATTCCTTATTTTGTTGACTGATCTGTATTTACGATAATTTTATTTTCAATGACATTGTACAGACGCCAGCACATCAAGTTACTACAGTCTGTCAGATTTCTTTAATAGATTTCAACTTTATCACTAAAGCATAAGGTTCAAAGTTGATTGCGAAAATTTTACAGTTTCGGGTAGGTTGATGTGCTTGGCGTCCGTACTTTATTGAATAGTGAAATTAACAGTTAACATTCTTGTTTTATATTTGCACACCTTATATGGTTATTAACAGTGTACCATTTGACCTTTTTTAACATCCACTGAACCTGTTTTATGCAAATAAATGATTTGATTTGATTTTTTTATTTGAAAATAATTACGCCGGTAATCAATAAATTGACAAATTATTAGCAAGTACGTAACCTATAATCATAATTAATACCTACTTTAGGAGCATTTTCAGTTTTGTGTCACAATATGTCACAAATAATCGCATCGCAACGCATCAGAATAATAGACTTAGGCACCGAAAAGTAAAATTTATAATATTGGCTGAATCATTTCGTGGACGTGGACCTTCTGTGATCATTCACTACTAGTACTTACAACTTTCGTTTGAATGAGGTAGGTATTTTATAAACAGTACCTATGTACACAGAGTAATGGACAGCGCATAAGTTTTATAAAACCCCGCTTGGGTAGGTACACTTTTTGTTTTTGCAGTAATATTTTACGATTTTATTTCGTAGTGCGGAGTTCTCGCAACGCGACATACGTCCACCTAGCAACACGATGCGCCCCGCACTAAATTTATGGACGAGTGCGGGGGTGATGTAGACGCAGTCGTTTATCAGAGGCCTTTTTAATTTATTATCATAAAAATAATACATATTTTAAAAAAGTAACAAAACCAAATTATTCTCCTTTGTATTGCAAAGATGTAGATATATTTTTTTACACTCTTTTGATAAAAAATGAAGGAGTAAAACGGTTTCATCTCAATGATTTGGAGGTGATTTGGTGATTTTTTTTTAAATTATGTGATATCGGTAGAAAAATTATGGCTAAACCAAATTACGTATTATATCATGAAGATTACTAAGGATTTTTTTCAGATGTAATTTCTCTGTAAATGCCGACAAAAAATGGCTTCATCTGCATGCTTTTTTCAAGCTTTTTTCGAGAGAGCAGCCTTAAAAACCATTGCTGTTTTAACACAAACGATTAAATTATTCTAACGAGCGTGCAGTTTTCAAAACCCACGCTCGAACTACTTGTTTTTCAAGACTTTTTTTTTATTATGAATCGAGCCGCGGCGTACAATCAGCTATTCCTGGCAGCCAATCAGTAAAAACTATACAGATACTTAATGAGAACTTTAACCTCACCCTGCAGCAGATCCAGTTAACGTTAAAATTTAACTCATATTTATTTAAATACTTACATTATAATAACAACTTTGAGGATGTTATTCAAACGCGTGACGAAACCAAAAAACCTATTTAAAAGATTTTGTTTTTTAGCTTTTCGTCTATAGATTCTTTTGTAAAAAAATATGACACCCGACTAAATGAACAAAATAGCGGAGTCGACAGTAGTCATCTTTCATTTTCAAGGTTGTATTATGGTGGCATTATAGCTCACTCGTGGATGTACACGTACATAATAACGAAAAATTACTTTGTTGGCTTCCACTGAACGGTGTTAGCGAACCATTTAGTCTACTGACGCATAACTACGAGTGTAATCAAAATGTATGTATGTGTGTGTGTGTTTTTTCGACAAAAACGACGTGATCTGAATGAGCATAAGAAATTGTAAGTACAAAATTCGATGGCCGCCAACAATGGGAGGTCATCGAAATTTTGTGTAACCGTTCTGAATATATTTATAGTTAGGTCACGGGGCAGTGTTTGGTCTAGGTGTTCGTTGGTATCGAGCGTGTGTTGACCGGGCGATTCACCTTGAGACCGCACCTCGCTTCTTATAACCCCACCACGGCGAAATACCACTGGACGGTTGTACACGTGTAGCAGTCTGCAGACAACGTAAACTTGCCGCGTACCACGTTTGGTACAATGCTCGAGACCGGTCCGCTTGCTGTGGGTGAGCGAGTTGTGGAATGCACGGACGGACCGAGACGCCGAGATTTGAAAGTGTGCTCCAACGCGCGCCGCCTATCGACACACTAATATTTCCGATACCGATTCAATACTATTTCAACAGTGAAATCCCCCAATTTTCAATTCACTACACCGTATTTAAGTAATGAAACTTATTATTAAAACTTCCAGAGCGTGAGCCTCCGTTT
The DNA here is from genome assembly GCA_927399505.1 of Luperina testacea. NCBI lineage: Eukaryota > Metazoa > Arthropoda > Insecta > Lepidoptera > Noctuidae > Luperina > Luperina testacea. Next base: position 14,978,193 of record OV656758.1, read on the forward strand.
TTTCCACTGCGCTTAATGTTGAACCAAACAATTGTTTTGTAATTCAAAATTGCCTGCAATCACACGCTGTGATCTTAATTTTATATTACTACTGTTGGTTGGTAATCAAATTATCATATTTTATAAACACAATGTAAGCCGCGCGCGCAGCCAGCGAGCGAGTCAAGCAAAAAATTGGGTTTCGTTTGTGTTAGAAAAATAATTATGATAATTTTCTGTCAACGTCTCTTCTAGCTTTGTCAACACTACGATTTTTTGGAAATCAATTCTTATACCATATTAATAATAGCCTGTACCTAATGCGGAACAACACAGATACTGGTACAAATCTGCCAAGCTTTCACGTAGTTTTAATTCGAGCTGTCCCAAATAACATCAACAAATACATCATCCATACTAATATTATAAATTCGAAAGTAACTCTGTCTGTCTGTATGTTACCTTTTCACGCCTAAACGACTGAACGGATTGCGATAAAATTTAGCAGAGCGATAGATTGCATCCCGGGGAAGGACATAAGATGGTTTTTATCCCGATATTTCCACGGGATCGACACTTATGCGGGTGAAACCGCGGGGCGCTGTTAGTAACAAAATAAACGAAAGGCTAACTTATTTTCATGTCTAATAAATCCAATTTCCACGTCGGATCGCATCGAATCGGACAGACAATCAAGCTTCCTTGTCGTTATCGAACTTTGTTTACCTCCTAGATAGTTCCTACGCACGTCATGATTGTTTGCTAAGAACTACTTACCTAGTTACACTACCTAGTCATCCTATTATAATTCTTACACAGCACGTTGAACCTTTTACGTAAATGTTGTGTGACGCAATGGACATAATAAGCGTCCTTTGTGAGATGTTAAAAATAATAAAATTAACGATATTAAATTATATAAATATTAAAACCTACTAGATGCAGGTGCAGGCTGCAGCTAAATATTTAGTTTGTAGTCATATTGGTTTAAGATATTATAAAGTAGGTAGACTGCCAAATAGCATTGCAATTTAACTAAAATACGCTTGTGTTAATATAGGAAGCAATGGCGGATAATCCAGTTAGCTGTGAATGATTAATTGCAACAAGCGTCACTGAATGTCAGATGATATCAGGACGAACAGCAATTAGCATCCACATGTAAACAACCATGAATCTAAATTCGATAAATAAATTAAAAATTCGCATCAAACGTCAGACATGTTTCCTGACCAGTAAACATAGAGCTCTGGTATTTCAATCATTCACCCCTCAATCATCATTGTGTTAGTGATTCAGGGGAGGCGCAGGAGGTCTAATGAAACTGGACACAGTTTTAGTAAATGTAGGTTCGCCCCAATTCTGTTCGGCGGCGTCAGTGCGATGAACACTGAATAAATGATGACACTAAACGCGCCTCGTAAACGTTACGGGTTCACTTCAATGATACAGTTACTTTGTAACTAAGTTATACAAGCTAATGAAGCTAACTAAAAGTAAAAGTCGTGAATTATCCACAAAGTGTACCTTCATCGTGTACTTGAATGTTCTTAAGTGAAATTTTGTGAACCAGTTTCCCATGCCACGTCCGTGTTTAGCTTTCTCACGAAAAGGGCTTTCCACCGTTGCCTTTTTTGGCTTTGTAGGCTTAGAAACACGAGCTTAGGTTGTTAATTGGCACAATCATTCATAGAAAATTACCGGACAAAAAACACCACCATAGGACTCTAACAAATGACCTCATCTCTTATGGCATAGTTAAGGAACCGAAAAAATGATCCAATCAAGCCCCAAATTGTAAAAAAAACTTACTTTGTCCAATCCATCCTTACGGCTCGACAATGTCTTATGATTTTGACCATCAATATAAGTCAGGCGTCGTCGACGTGGTGGCGTCAACTTTGTCACTCACTTCTACGCCCACGGTATAGAGTTGAGGATCGAGTGGCATAAAAACGCCCACTCAGGTGTGGCGTGTAACTATTTGTTTTCATCGTAGCCACGACTCGGAAACCCCGATGTTTTAACGTGCCGCCCCAATTCAAGTACCGAAATAACCGGGCTCTGTCCCAGATTTGTCCCCTGCTGCTCCCTACGGCGGACGTACGATACGCAATGCCCGATTATTGCCCCAACTGTGTTGGTCAAATGTCCCCGAGTGCATTGCTTTTAGAATCGGATTCAAACTTTCCATTCCGCTTGAGCAATCGATCAAAACGAATAGATTAATAGAGGGGAGATTGCTGTAAGTAAGTTATTAGGTTTTTATGTATAGAAATATAAGTATTGAGGTCAGACAACTTTAAAAAAATCTATTTTTTTTATCATGAATTTAATTTGGAGTCAAAAATATTTTTGGGAAATCGACAAGTTTGACTCAAAGGACCAAAACAGCCGAAACGATAAATCTTAAAATCGATTCGTGACATCGAATTAGTGATCAAGTCGTGCTTGTATTCGGCGACATGTCTCGCATTCCCTTTTGTTTCCCCCGCGACACGTGTCGGTCGTCGCGCGTCCGTCTGAGGCCCGTTATCGTATAGCTCGTTATAAGTATGGGTGGTATAGTATCCGAATATCGGAGGCGTACGGGGTGAACGACCTCTCAGACACCTGCAATCGGCCGCTATTGACACAAGCAACTGACGGCCGTGACGATTCCAAGTGATAATAAGTGTCAGTGCAACGTACTTGAGATTTCAGTGTGGCTAGGATAAACTCAACGATTATTCGCTCCTGCGTTGCGCCTCAAATATTTGATCTGATGTTTGTAAATATTGCTTGCTGTTCTTTATGTCCAGTGCGTTTTTAGGGTTCCGCACCCAAAGGGTAAAAACGGGACCCTATTACTAAGACTCCACTGTCCATTTGTCTGTCTGTCTGTCACCAGGCTGTATCTCATGAATGGTGATAGCTAGCCAGTTGAAATTTTCACAGATGATGATGTATTTCTGTTGTCGCTATAACAACAAATAATAAAAATAAAATAAGGTTAACATTTAAAGGGGTATAAAAGAAACGTTTTTTTCGGCGTTTTATGCCTTGTGGTACGGAACCCTTCGTGTGCGAGTCCGACTGCACTTGACCGGTTTTTAAACTCTGTATACATTGGGTGCTTATACGTAAAAGGATAAATTATAATTTCCTTATTATGACCCAACATTCAATAATTATATATTTTTGTTATTCAAATTTTGCTGAACAAAATATTGTTTTTTATATATCTTTACTTTCATCATTATGGTCTGTAATTGCGACTAGTCGTTAATAACTTTGATAACAATAAATGAATTGTATATTATTATGCAAAGTGGACGGCGAACATTAGAGGACGCTTGCTCGGGTGACAAAATAAAGGTCACAGCTAATGTAGCGTCGCAATGAACTTTTACACAAGGTTAATTGGCTATTTTTGCTGTTCAATGTTTCATACCAATAGCTATATTTCATTTCTAAGCGGAGCACATCATTTTTTTTTTATTTGAAATGGTTAAGCTCTTGACTCTAATCTAGGTCAGAGATGACACAAAGTCTACGATGGAGTGAGCTTACCCAGAAGAAGCCTGTTCACTCTTACTTTGAAGAGATTCGGGTTGTATGCACTCGGGAACACAAACGCAGGTAGAGAGTTCCACTCTTTTGCTGTGCGCATTATAAAGGACATTTGAAATCGCTTAGTGCGAATTGGTGGAATAGCAACTAGGCAGGGATGGTAACTTGCAGTGCGTTTGGATGTCCGAAGGTAGAAGGGGGCCGGTGGAATGAGGTCGTGGAGTTCTTGGGCACACTCACCGAAGTACAATCTGTAGAAGACCGACAAGCAGCAACCTTGCGGCGATGAGCCAAGCTGTGAAGCTTGGTATCCACCAGTTTTACGTCGCCAATGAGCCTCTTAGCTCTGCGTTCCACCGAGTCAAGCGCGGCAAGTTGGTATTTCGCTGAGCCATCCCAAAGGTGTCTGCAATACTACATGCAGGATCGGACTTATGCTTTGTAAAGGGTTAAAAGCTGTCCAGGCGTAAAGTATCACTTCACCCAAAGTATGTATATATTTTGGGAAGACTCAATTTAAAATTTTCGATCGAAGAGTAGAAAGATCTTGTTACTGTACAGACGTGTATGAATTCACAATTGAGAGTTTATTACGCGATCCACAGTTTTCCCGCGCGGGGAATGAGGGCGCGGCCTTGTCCCGCTTCTCAGATTGGCACATTTTTATCTACTCTTTGAACTATAGCCAACGCCAGGCAGACTTTCGATTTGATTGATAGAGTATATAATAGTGTACATAGTATGATAGAAAAATTAATATAATAATTCGTTACACATTTAGCAAAATTCTAAACTATTGAGGTCAGCTCTTTGTTGTACCTAAATCAACTGAAAATTTTACTTCTCTCTAAATTTTATGATTACCGGGTACTTACGATCGTTTTAAATTGACCAAATAAAAAACACAAAGTATTCAAAAGTATTAAATGAAGAAGTTATTGAACCAGATAAGAAAAACAAGAAATACAGAAACATAGGCTGAGCTCTCGAACTTGGAATGAAACTGATGAAATGAAAACAGCCATCAAAATTACAGCAAAACAAATATTCCAAAGTTATTTAAATCAGAAACAAATAATACAATACACAACCCCGAGCTAAATAACGTTATTGCAGGATTGTTTCATTTCCAATTTGAAATAATTACAAATTGGGTTGTTGAATTTCTAAATTTTATGATAACTATGAGATGACTGATGACTTAGATTTTTATTTTGCTGTGTTTAGTTTAGTTTGTGATCTTCCTGTAAGAGTCGCAATAAATACTTTTTCTTTCTTTCTTTCTTTTCTTTTAGATGTATTTTGGAGCCGCATTCTATATTTTGCATTTTTATATCTATAAATGATAATGATAAATGATAAATGATTTTATTTTGTAAGTAGGTTTGTACAAACACTTTTACACGTCAATAATATTTTTTAAACTAGATGAGGTCGGCGTTTCCTATCTGACTACTCTCTCTACTAATACTGCTTTGTCTTTATCGTTCACTAGTTAACCTATCTTTTTGAATTATTGAAATCCAATAAGAATTTTAGTTTTTCCAACTTTTTCTGTCTCTGTATCATATATTTTTTCTAGATCATTGTTATCATCAACAGTATCTTTCCTAGTCTTTGGAGTCGAACTCTGTGCAGAAACAGCGTTGTTATTTATGCATTTCATTTCCAATTTGAAATAAGTACAAATTGGGTTGTTAAATTTCTAAATTTTATGATGACTATGAGATGTATTTTGGAGCCGCATTCTATATTTTGCTTTTTTATATCTACTAATAATGCTTTGTCTTTATCGTTCACTAGTTAACCTATCTTTTTGAATTATTGAAATCCAATAAGAATTTTAGTTTTTCCAACATTTTCTGTCTTTCTATCATATTTTTTTTCTAGATCAATGTTATCATCAACAGTATATTTCCTAGTCTTTGGAGTCGAACTCTGTGCAGAAACAGCGTTGTTATTTATGCATTTCATTTCCAATTTGAAATAAGTACAAATTGGGTTGTTGAATTTCTAAATTTTATGATGACTATGAGATGTATTTTGGAGCCGCATTCTATATTTTGCTTTTTTATATCTACTAATAATGCTTTGTCTTTATCATTCACTAGTTAACCTATATTTTTGAATTATTGAAATCCAATAAGAATTTTAGTTTTTCCAACATTTTCTGTCTTTCTATCATATTTTTTTTCTAGATCAATGTTATCATCAACAGTATATTTCCTAGTCTTTGGAGTCGAACTCTGTGCAGAAACAGCGTTGTTATTTATGCAAGCGATCCGTTTATCCAATGAAGGTATTAGTATAATTCTATTGCAATGGACTTGGCTTTACTAATTCAATTTGCAAAGTTAAGACTAAGCTATTTGCGTTGCAAGTTGTTGACCTAAGTTCAACATTAGGTACTAAATTATCTATCTTAACTGAACCGTGGAATTCAATTCATTATGGCTATTTCTAAATTAGCTCAGCTTTGTGTATTTGTGCCATATCTAAACAATTTACCCACATTTGATTATGTTCAGTAGGTATGTTATTGCGAATTTCAATGAAATATTTAAAAGGTGCGTGTGTGCGCCGTGTTCCAAATACAATATCTATTTTTAGAATAATTTCATGAGCATGATATTTTGTAAATATTCCGAATCCAGATTGGTTAAATCAGTTTTTATTCTACTATTTTACATATTAACTATTTTACGTATACCAAACGCAATACTGACTTTTGAATCGCATAGTGAGGATCTAACATTTGTAAATAACAAGCTGACCTGGCAGACTTAGTCCTAAGTATCAATAACTGATACAAGATCCCAATAGAAAATGCACTTTCAGTTTTCCCAAATGTTCCAATTTTCCCGGCAACTTTTCAATATCTTTCCGTTAAAACCTGATTCGGACTATTACGAACATTTTAAAATAAAAATTTGCCATACCCGTCCAGCCGGTTTTATGTGATGTGCTTACCAACAAACAGGATTTCATTTTTATTATATACATAGATGAACTAAACTAGAATAACAACCAGCTAACGAAGAGAGAAAGCATCCTGTGGTGAATTAAAATATTTCTGTTATTGCAATGCTGAACACAGTAGCTCTACATTAACATGTGTATCCTGTGTCGTGATGACTGCTGTCGACTCTCTCAGTTTCACGCACTACGCTCAAATAACGCGGAATGCATTCAGTAACAACTGAATCACGAAGAATTAAATCCCGTCATAATTGGCTACAATGAGCTCAATTGATATGAGGTGTTGCTGCGTGAGAAAACAAATCAGTCGGGCTCGACTGCAACCGACCCTAAAACACAAACAACCAACTTTCCAACTTGCATGCTATAGATACTCAAAGTCGCTCTGCCAGCAGCTCTCACTGGCTACACTACTTTATCCATCAGTCATAAGTCGTGATACCCACCTAGATACAGTTTGGGCTCAATTTTGACGACCCGCTTTCGCACTCAGCCAGAAATACAGTCGAGTCGGTGGTCCGCGCGCACACTGGCTTCTGTCTACTCATCCATCACTGCACATCCGCACGATACTGCGAGACTCACGATTTCACTGTCACAGCACGCGGCGGCCTGTGGCCAGCCGGAGTCACGGCACGCACCAGCACAGACGTTTCAATAGTACCGCGGCTACCGATGCAGTGGTGTGGACGACACGAGCACCAGTCGGCGCGCGAGGTGAAACCGCTGAGGACCGAAACTGCGGCGCGCGAGGTCGGCGCGACCTCCACGCTCGAGAGCGTGAGAGCCGGCAAAGCCTGAACGGTGGCAGGTGTGCTGCGCGAAGTGCAGCGTAATGCGGAGAGAGCTGTACGAGACGACGCGCGTGACTCGCCGCCGCCGACTGACGGGCGCGCCGCGACGAGCCTCGCTCACCACCACACGCGCACCCGCGCACACTCGCGCCTCGCCGACAGCCGACACCACACGCCGACACAGAGCCGCGCTACACCGACACGCCGCGCTGCCAACCCACCACACCAGATCCAAACATATTTTAAAGTTTCATACCCAATTTGACTTTAAAATTTCATCGGGCCCGTCCAAGATGCGAGCCAGTCTGTCAGCCTGAATATTAACCTGAACAAAAGCATTGCGGTGTTTCACTGGACGCATCGGTTGCGCAGTGAATGGACAGCGCGTGTAGAGACACCGAGAGCGCATGCGCCACGCACACTCCCTCGAGGCGCCTCTGTACTTACTAAAAATTCGAACAAGTGTGACTATAGTTTAGCGTGTCCGAAACGAGACTGGCAAATTGAAAAACAAGCCTGTGAAACTTGGAAACGTGTAGACTTAAATACGGTGTTGTGTATAAACTATACATATATAGCATAGATACGATAAGTTCTAGGAAGGCGAGTTCAGCTGACTTTATTGATAAAGCGTTTGAAATAGAGATCAATGGTCAATTAGCGAAATCAGCTCCGGTTCAGTGTGCGCTGTGCACTTATGCAACACTCATATCACTGCATTATGCAGCCCGTGCAGTCATTGTAAGGTCATCAAAATGCTGTAGATGTGATGCCACAAATTGCGCAAATAGATGTTCCAATGAACTCGTTTAATAATAGCGGGTGTAGTGAGGGCCATCACTGAAGAGAAATACTAGTCGAGTAGTCGCTACTCGACTCTATGTGAGACTGGCTCAAGGTTGCACTACACGTACGCGGCGCGTTGACATGGAACACTACTCACGGAAATACTGTCATAAGCATATGCAATGATGAGCTATTTACCTTTGACCTCTCTACATTTCAAAAAAAAGATTGTTATAATCAATCAACTCCTTTATTGGAATCACGTGTAGCTGTGTATTTATAACAAGAACGCAATGAATTTGAAGCAATTAAAAATGACATTGCAGAAATTAATGATACGACAAAAAGAGGAGCGGGCTCATCAACCGGGAGCCGTCACAGCGCGTCAACTTTCAGCGAAAACAAATTTGTTCTCTTATTGGAGTTGGCTTATGATTTTTTCGTACAGAATGGGAACTTTAAAATTTAACGTGACATACTCAAATGAAAACAAGTAACTGGAGTTGTCGTTTGAAGAACTTGAAAAGTAGCACAGATAATCAAAAGTTTAGAATAAACGTGGTAAATGTAAGTGGATAATAATTAAGTCCGCGAACATGTTACCAAAGAACACAAATAAGCTTTCAACATTGACATAGTGTTAAATAGATACCAACGCAAGTTATGTATTAAAACAGTGGGTTGAAGAAATACTGAATGATCTAACGTGGAATATGTTTATAAGATAAATTATAAAGATATGAAAGCAAAGAGTTAACATGGACAGCCGAACGATAAAAATAAAAGGAACAAAAGCTATGTTGAGGAAATAAAACGGAGGACGATAGTCATGTAAAAACTTTTTTACAAAAAAAAAAACAACCAACTTCTAAAAAAAAACACTACAAAGTGAAAAATAACTTTAACTCGGAAGTTGGTGTCGTTGGTTCTGTATTTTCGTTTTTTTACACCGACTTTCGAAATTAAAGTTATTTTTCACTTTGTAGTGTTTTTTTTAGAAGTCGGTTGTATTTTTTGTAAAAACGTTTTTATTTTTCACTTTTTAGCCTACCCCACACAAATTCATATAACACTACTTGCTATGTGAATATCAGTTAAGTACAGGAAGCTATAGAACACATCTGCCTACCCCCATTAAAGGGTACAGGCGTGATGTTATGTTGTGTGATTGCGTAAACAATGCATACATATGCTAAGGCAGCAATCGCGGTTAATTTGCTGGCATTTATTGAAGAGTTCCGTCGTCTGTCTCCGAAACTCATCATCACATCTTTACGAAATTTAATTATGACCATTTCGGAATAAAACTCTTTCGAACAAAAAAAAATTTGCAAATCCGTCTGTATATGAGGGAGTTATGCCCGAACGAACATACATAAAATAAAAATATATAAACATCCGAATTCATCACTTAAAAAAGATTGTCCGACACTATTTTTACAACAGATGAATCCATTCATTCTTACAAAAAGACAATTAAAATATTTTCATGTCGTGAAATTCACCGAGTGGTCCGTAGTCAAAGAGCCACGTTTAAAGGCCAGACAAAGATAGGTCTGTTTGCAAGAGGTGGTCGCCCGGGATGCCAATCCTGACTTCCGCCGGCGCCCGATCATTGCCAGAAACACTTAAGGGGAAAAACTCGAGCATAAAACGGTCCGATTTATGTACCACGAAAAAAGCTCCAGCTTTTAATTCTTGTTGTCTCATCATTGGTTGTTGATATTAAGTTCTTGATTTAAAGACATTGCATCTTCATTTTGCATATTTTAGATACCTTCAATAATTTCTTGGCAAAAAACTTTGTTGACCTTTAGTTGAAAACTGATATTTTTTCCTTCGAGATAAAAATACGATCCACTACGGTGTAAAGTTGGAAATAAAAAGTAACGCGCGTAAAACTTTCAGTGACGGGATGCGCGGGCGCAATGCGTGAAATTCCAAGTCAGCTGATTAATTCTCCGCAGTGGCAGCAGCGTATACTTTTTCTTACTTTAATAAGTGTGACATTGCAGATGGAAATATATTATTATTATAAGAATTGTTATGACACGTTGACTCTAGTGGGTTAGTTGGGATAAATGTGTCATATACATTTTTAAGCGAAATTAAAATAATAATGTTTACTGGCTGCCAGTTACATATTATAGTCAAATGAGAAAGTTAAAGCAAAGCTGGATAACGATAATACTTCTATGCATGCAGTAATAGCTCATCCAATCCCAAGAACGAATGACGATAACAATGCAATAGAAATAATTTAATCGGATGCATGTAAAATACAACGACTATTCTATTGTAGTAAAAGACGAAAAAAAAAAACTACATGATATGAACATTCTGAACATCGTCGCCGAACTTGAACGGTTTGAAAACGTTTAATATATCATATTGAATACAAAGCAAACGTGGTTTATCTTCAGGTCTATTGCACAGTTTGATATCAAGAACAGATGCTAAAAAGGAAGGCGGTCTGTGTGGTCTTCAGCAACAAACAACTTTTGATCACAAATGTGTACTTGCTTGATGGTTTATAGAACTTTGTCCTTTGAAAGATCCAAGCCGACGACGCTAACAAAAGCCTTCTGATTGGCTTAAACACATCATGGACCGGACAATGCGACATAAACGTTTGTATATTTCTGTCGGACGTCAAAGAAACATTTTCGCATTTCGTAGGAACGTAAACGACGTAACAAACAGTCGTAACTATGTACAAACAAGCTTTTTACACGTACAACTTGAAAACTCGTAACCATAATCGCGATTGTTCGCGACCGACCCTCGATGGAGGAAGTCTGCGGTACCCTTTGCAAAGATACCTTCGGACGATTGACCTCTGTTTCGCTAAGGCACAGGCTCCACTCGATTTAGAACATTGCAATGTTGTGTCAACGACCTACCGAAGGATGTCGGAAAATTTGGACATTTTCATAAACGTGCTCATTATCCACCTTTTTGGGAATGACGCATATATATGTTGTTCGATTTCAAACAACATTATAATGATGTGTTCAGCCGTAGTAATTAAAATTTGTGTAGGCAACCGGTAGAGCCCCATTCCTAAACGCAAATTCAGTTTTAGTCATATTTTATTAATTTTACCGAGAACTAAAATAACATTTAAATTTCTGCAGAGGATTTCTATCTTCATTAACGTTGAGATATTGCTAGAAAATATAAATAAACACAGTGGTTGCAATGTCAAGGAGGGCGCCACCACCTTTACGCAAAGTCGTTGTCAATCAAATAGTCAGCAGCAATTTGTCACTGCAGTCACCGACGATGCAGACTAATAATTTAGAATAAAGGATGAACGACAGAACTATACATAGTTTACACAAATTGCAGCTTGCCAGGTCTCTCAGGTTGTAGTTGGCTTTTTTCAAACTTCGCAATTATCACCTGCAGGGGTCGGCTCTCTAATGAGTGGCACATCCCCGGCGCCTGAGCACCCACGTGCCTCCCACACATGCACACCAATGTCAATTGTGCACGTAAATCAATGCGAACCATCAGAAAGCACACTTCCATTGTATAATTACGAAGGAGTATGATTTATGTGTTGTTTTTTAGCAGCTGTTATTCAAAACCTTCATTATTCAGTATTTTTGTAAGTTTTGTTTGGCTTGGCTTTCAAGGTAAGGTCGATGACTTTGTTTTTCAAACAGATGATGTATTGTTAGAAAAGTTTGTTTAAGATAAATTCAATAACAATTATAAAGTAATTGATTATGAATAAATAATTCATGTCATGATATTAAGTGTAAATAACAAAAATTGGTTAAGTTAACCAACTTTAAAATTAGTGTGTTAGCTTTACATGCTTGTTAGGTATTATCGAGGTTCGGTTGTATACTATGGTAGTAAGTGAACGTTCTCAAGTGTTTCCACAACAACCATTTCGACGCATTTGAACTATCAAAGAGGACATTACGAAAATTAGCTCTCAACAACCGTTAAGAAGTCAACAGACTGTGCATTGGGAACATGGGTCCTGTGTCACATCTACGAGAATGTACTTTTATTATAGTCAATATTGAAACCCTGACCCTTGTTGTTTCAGAATACTTTATTAGGAGATGATTTATTTTAAAACCTGTCTTAGTCCCAGCGGTTTAGTTAGTTTTTGAAATGTTTCTTCATTTGTGTTTTTTTTTTTTACATTGTTCTCGCATATAGAAGCAACAATAATAATGTACCCACGATTTGTAATATCTTGATTTAAAAGTGTGTCCATGGAGTTTCTTGCCCGTTCTTCTCCATAGAGATCTACGTTTTGGAATGGGCAACTAGCTTCAACTTTCTGACTAACTGACGGACTATTTTAATTTTAACAATTCAAAAGTGCCTGTACAAGGTTTAATTGAAATAAATGCTTTGAGTTTGAGTTTGAGTTTAGGCTGTGCGTTGTCCGTCAATGAGTGAATTCAAATTTAAAATCATTTATTGCAAATATGGGTAAACAATATGCAGATGTGTTACATTCATCAAAAAATTGTATATCACAGTCGGTATCACCATATTTTACGTTTCGGCATGAATTTAAGATTTTATAAAATTGATAGATAATGTTCATAGGTAATGTTTGAATTATCAAACATTATCTATGAGGTATTAACCTCATCTAAAAACAGTACAATAATAATAATTGTAATGGCTATAATAAACTACTATTATAGCCATTACAATTATTATTATAAGCGTCGGTAGTCTCGCGTATCGGTTGCGGGCGCAAGTAGGATTTCCTTTTTAGACCACACTCGTCCACCATTGGGTCAGTGTGCGAATGCGAGCGATTGAAGAGCTGTCACACTTTCCTGCAACCGCGTGTATTCAATAGTTTACACACTTTAAGACTCCTTCAAACAGGCGCGACACGCGATAATATCGCGCGCGACACAAAGTCACCGCAAGTCGCGCAACGAGCGGTGCCTTTGTGTCGCGCTCGATTCGCGTCGCGCGTCGCGCCTGTTTGCACATATGTAGGAAAGTTAATTAAGGCTGTACCAATAATAAACTGTGTAAATGTATGAGGTAAAGGTTTGGTCTTGCGTTTGTAACCAATGCATCTAACGATTTGTCTGTATCTTGTAGGGTAGTGATAAATATATGATACAATGTTGTGTTAAATTCAGCGTCAGCAATCGTCCTTTTTATATTTTCAGATTCCTATAATTTTATTATTTTAAAATATTTACATAATTTAAAAGCTAACAGTCTTAAAATAAAAATAGTGTTGGTACAGGTATATAATAAAAAGGAAAGAATCATATGGAATCAAAAACTTCGTCCGCATCGGTGTTGAACTCAACAATATTGGACATATTTTAAGATACAATTGAATCATGTAAATCTAGGTTTAGTTTGATTTAAATTGATTTGGAAGTGGGTACCGACGGAATAACGGAACTGAGCTTGAATACTAAATAACATTCGAAGATAGACTAGGAGCCTAACCAAAAACAATTATAATATATTTAGGGGCAAAGCTACGATGATAAATTAAATTACGATACCTATCGGTAAGTTACTGCCAAATAATTTTGAATTTAAATAACATGTCGAACCAAATAACCTTTTAATGCCACTTTTCATTGTTGTAGAGTCATTGGCTTAATGCAAAACTAATGCACTTGGCTGTATTTACACACATACCTTTGCCAAATGTATATTTAGTGCAGAAACAAGTTTAGCTTAGTCGATTTTATAATGTCACTATTAATGTCCTCATCTCTATCAACGTCGAGATACGCGTGTATTTAATGTTACAATGTCAAAAGTGATCATAATAACAAATGTTAGCAAGAATAAGATGTCTTGTTTGTATGTTAAATAGGCCAGGTAAATTATACTTTAATTTACGTACTTCGTAAAGATAAAAAATACTGTTGGAAATAATTGGTATATACAAAATAACATAAAGTTATAGCTGTAGCCTTTAGTTGAAACTAAATGATCATTATTATTTCAGTCCCAAGCATTGCCACTTCGACCGGTTTTGTGCTTATACGGATTCCTGTGTCCTTCACCAGATCATCGGTTGAAACTAAATAAACAACGAAAAACCTTTTCATTTCTAAGTAATAACTAACTCTTATAATATGGCTCGTATCGTAGTTCTACTATAAAACGTTATCGTAGTACATATTTACACGCTTACAGTTGTTATTTAATGTGAGTGAGTCGTCCACATTTCGAACGCGACCTAGAAAGGTGAACAAACGTCCGATATAGTTAAGTTCAACCCAAATGTTTGACCCGATTCGATGTAAAAACGCGGCGAGGCGGGCTAACGACCGCTTGACGTAACAAGGAATAGACAAATAAAACAAGACACGGAATGCAGCCAGTTTTTGAGCTTTCCTCTCGACTTAACGGGAATGAACGCGGTCGGGGTAAAGACATTCGAGAAACAACCATGACCCCACCGAATTGTGTTCCAGTTCTCGCTCATTATAAATACGTGTTCAGTAGTTCGTTGGCAACTGATAATGCCTTCTGCCAATCGTTTGTTTATATTCTGTCAATTAACTAGGTTACGTTACATAGGTACCTACATATCGTTATCGAAATTGACATATGCCTAAATGGCGTGGCTAGGTGCCAAAAAAACCGAAATAAATGTGACAACCGGCGTTTGCCACGACTGAAATACCCCATGTATTATAAATACGAGCCCAAGAATTGCTTGAAGCCTATTTAGATCAAGGTGTCGATTTCAATAAAAAATAACTAAAAATAATTACAATAGGCAGATGAAAAACACGCCTGACAGCTGACTAAACTTTTACAGGGTTCTGAAGCACAATGAAAAAAAAAAAAGAAAATGTTTCTTAGTAGCTAAGTAACCAAAATTACCAAAAATCTTACTCTAAGACTCAGAAAATGGCCACAGCTGTTGCTTTTGTAATATAAAATTAATAATATAATACTCCTCGAACACAAAGTTTTATATTTTAATAAATTATTATTCTTACTACCCACAATAAACAAAACAAAGAATGTTTCGCTCCTATTAAATATTTCTACCGCAACAAAAACCTTTTTTGATATCAAGGTAAGTTAAATACTTACCTTGATATCAAGAAAGGTTTTTGTTACCTTAAAATGAATAGTGTACCGCTATTACATAAACAATTACTTAATTAAATTAATTTAATTATATTAGGTTTGTCATTCTGCCCCCGATAGTTAAAAAGACGTATCTAACAAAAAGTAAAAACGGAGAAATAAATGTTTTAATGAATAAAACGGGAAATCGTATGCTGTCTTCGAGTAAATTAATATTTTACATACTTAAAGTTAAAAATAATACCCTCTAATAATAGGCTTTAACCTGGTTTAATAATAATATGAATTTATTAAATTATTATAATAAAAATAATGAAAAAACAGTTTCATCTTAGCATAAAAAATTAAGGAAAATATTACATACGTAATTGAATAGACGTAAACGGCTAGATGCGTCCTTTAAATTTCAAACGCTTTTGGCTGTACTTTTTTTCTAAGTATTTAGTTTATCTATCTAATAAATGATTTTAACATAAATGGGCGCATATAGGTATTTCCGCCTTTTTTCTTTAGAATTAGAAAGTATGTAGATAGCCCTTGGCTTAGGTAAAATGTTTATAAAATATTTAATAATCCTTTTATCTAAGGTAGTATATAAGAAATAGTACAGTAGGTTCGTGGTTATCATATAAGTCATAGCCTAATTTTATTATTTGTAAATAATACACAATTTTTTATTAAATGTAAAGTATTAAGACGATTATGGCAAATGCGCCTACGCTAAAACAATTTTACGAAGTAAATAGGGCGCAAGTGGTCAGATGTGGTCTTTTTTTCTTAATGTGAAAACAGTTTTTTTTTTAGCGCGTTAGTCGCAAATACCTATTTGCGTCTTATTAACTTCCTTTTAGAAATAGGGACAAATATGCGCCTTTTATATTACTGAACTAAAAAAAAAACTATAAAGTATAATGACATTATCTACATAAATGCGACTTTTTAATTAAGTTTCACATAAATTCGTCTTTTCATCTTCAATCGGGTGTAAAAAATGAACAGAAGCGCCCTATTTTGTTGTGCTAAAACCGCACTGGAGGAAGTTAGAGAAATATAAAAAATACAGGCAGCTGCGCCTTTTTTTTCTGATTTCGGCAATATACATAACTCAAATCTGGAAAAACTGTTAGATGCGTCTTTTTTCCTATCGGGGGCAGCATTATTGAAAACAGTTTTGTATAAACAAAACACGAAATTATTACAAAAATCAATCTGCCTAGCTTTATCCAACTGTATTGGGGTCGGCTTCCAATCTAACCGAATGCAGCTGAATACCAGTATTTTACATGAAGCAACTGCCTATCTGACCTCCATAACCAGTTACTGGGTAACACGATACCCCTTGGCAAGAGTGGTTGTCAGACTTTGGGCTTCTGACTTCCCATAATGACAGTCGTAATACAGCCGGAATCAACGATTAGAAGAACGTTAAAAAGAACGTTAAGGCCAGGATCTTCGAGCGTAGTAGGCATTTAGCGTTACCTCCGTCCTCGCGTGGCAAATGCCGCGAAAGCGCAGTTCGAATGAACTCGCTGACCCCTGTCACGGTTATTTTTATAAGTAATAGTATTGTGAATCGGCCCTATTCTTGAAATATAGGGCTGCTCGTCTACAGTATTTTAATTTCATCATCCTACTTTAGTTTCTTTCTAGTTTTGTGATTGTAAATATTATATTTTTAACCGACTTCAAAAAAGGCGGAGGTTCTCAATTCGGATATTTCTATTTTTTTTTATGTATGTTAGGGGGGGCATAACTCCATCGTAAATAGACAGAACTGCAATTTTTTTTTTGAAGTGAAAACTTCTTTAGCATCGTTGTGATGTGATTTGAAAATTTTATGAAACGAAAAAGCAACAGTAAAAAGAGACATGAGATTTAACGTGGGAGAAAATGAGATAGGAAGCATTATACAGTGTTTTTGTTTTTTATTATTACAAATGACATCACATTTAATCCTATGCTACTAATTTGTGGTGATGATGATGATGAGGATGATGGTGATGGCGATGGTGATGGTGATGGCGATGATAATGATGGCGATGATGATGATGGCGATGGTGATGGCGATGGTGGTGGTGATGGTGATGGCGATGATGATGATGGTGATGCGATGGTGATGGTGATGGTGATGGTGATGGCGATGGTGATGGCGATGATGGTGATGGCGATGGCGATGGTGATGGCAATGGTAGTGGCGATGGTGATGGCGATGATGATGATGGTGATGCGATGTTGATGGCGATGGTGATGGCGATGGTGATGGCGATGATGATGGCGATGTTGATGATGGTGATGGCGATGGTGATGGCGATGGCGATGGTGATGGCGATGGTGATGGTGATGGTGATGGCGATGGCGATGGTGATGGTGAAGGATGGATGGATGGATGGATGGATGGATGGATGGATGGATGTTCTTTAGCATCGTTGTGATTTGAAAGTTTATGAAACGAAAAAGCGACAGTAAAAAGAGACATGATTTCATAAGATTTAACGTGGGAGAAAATGAGATAGGAAGCATTATACAGTGTTTTTGAAGGTTTCATTTCTACCACGTGTGAATTGCAGACATGCTGTTTTTTTTATTTTTGTAAAGATCTGATGATGACTTTCAGAGACAAACAACGGAACTCTTCAATAAAATTAAATGCCAGCAAATCAACCGCGATTGCTGCTATAGCATATGTAATCGCAATCACACAACATAACATCACGCCTGTACCCTTCAAAAGGTAAAGCAGATGTGTTCAATAGCTTTGTTACTGATATTCACATAGCAAGTAGTGACATATGAATTTGTTTGGGGTAGGTAAGTACAACTAAAAAGTGAAAAATAAAAACTTTTTTACAAAAAAAAAACCGACTTCCAAAAAAAAAAAACACTACAAAGTCAAAAATAACTTTAGTTTCGAAAGTCGGTGTCAAAAAATGAAAATATATTCTTCACGTTGTAGTGTTTTTTTTTTTTTGAGTCGGTTGTTTTTTTTGTAAAACACTTTTTTTGGTTGCTTGAATTCGTCAATAAGTTTTTTTAATTAAATCTACTAATCAAAAACACCACAATACGTATTTTTATTGAACTCTTCCTATTTCATTCACAACGAATTTCATATTTTTAAATAAAAAAACAGCAAGTGTGCAATTCACACGTGGTAGAAGTGAAACCTTCAAAAACACTGTATAATGCTTCCTATCTCATTTTCTCCCACGTTAAATCTTATGAATTTACATGTCTCTTTTTACTGTCGCTTTTTCGTTTCATAAACTTTCAAATCACAACGATGCTAAAGAACATCCATCCATCCATCCATCCATCCATCACCATCACCATCGCCATCGCCATCGCCATCGCTATCACCATCGCCATCGCCATCACCATCGCCATCACCATCTCCATCATCATCATCGCCATCGCCATCACCATCGCCATCACCATCGCCATAACCATCGCCATCGCCATCACCATCATCATCATCGCCATCGCCATCACCATCGCCATCACCATCGCCATCACCATCGCCATCATCATCGCCATCACCATCACCATCACCATCGCCATCACCATCGTCATCGCCATCGCCAACACCATCACCATCATCATCACAAATTAGTAGCATAGGATTAAATGTGATGTCATTTGTAATAATAAAAAACAAAAACACTGTATAATGCTTCCTATCTCATTTTCTCCCACGTTAAATCTTATGTCTCTTTTTACTGTAGCTTTTTCTACTGTAGCTTTTTCGTTTCATAAAATTTTCAAATCACAATACTGCTAAAGAAGTTTTCACTTCGAAAAAATATAATATTTTACCTATACAATCACAAAACTAGAAACACAAACTCACAAACTCAAATTTTGCAATTGAATATAAACCTTATTCCGTTGTAGTAAAGTTGAAAATCTATTACAGATATTACGATAATTGTAAATTTATGGTACCGACCTGCTACTGCTAGTACTGTGACGAAAGCAAGAGAACCTATACAACTACAATATTATTCTGTCGCGTCGTCTTATAGGTGGGTAGTTATAAATACGTAGAAAAATAATAATCAAAATTACCTTATTTTTTTTTAAGCTTTGCAGTTCAATGCTGAACGTTTTTTTTTCTTTCTTCTGTTTCTATTCCCCATAATTTAATCTTAATTATCACTATATTACAACTATATTATAACAAACTAATATTTAGTTTAATTATTAATACTAGAACCTAAACAATATTTACAGACTGAATTTTGAAACTAATACACAAACACGGAAATTAACTAACAATATTATAACGTATATTTCGATCGATTAGCGGGAACGCGGCGAGCCAGCAAAAGCGACACAGGTCCTACCTCGGTAACGCCCGGCGGGCTACTGAAGTGAAGCGCGCAGGCCGCCTTTTTAGATTATATCTTGTTAAGACAATAAAAATCAGTTTTCAGAAAAATTAACCGTAGAATGTTCTACTATACATCATTGCCTATTTTTTCATATATTTTTTGCGAGTAAAAGTTAAGTCTACTTCAAATGCGACTTGAAAAACGATTAAAAACTTCGCTGTTTTCGATTTGTTTGCGATTTTTTATGATCGAGTGAAGTTGTAAATATCGTGTTTTGAACCATAGAATAATCAAGAATGTTAGTTAAACTATGCCATATATTTTTTTCAGATTAAAACAAAGAATATTTGATTGTTTAATGTTGAATCAAAAATAGGTCGATTCCGAGATTTCCGAGAGTCCTGGCCTTAAGCGTTCTTTCCGAGGCACGGAGGGTCTCGATATGTAATAACGCGGTAAGCGTAGCTTAACCTTCGATCGTCAAGTGTAGCTGTCATTATTTAGTCACTAGCCCCTCTACAATTATTACAAGAAATAATATTTTCCCTTGGTCTAATTGGAAGTACTCGAACTGTGCCGGATCAAGTAACCCATTCTTTTATTATTATAGGAAGAAACAAGGATAATGTCTACCTTGAATGTTAGAAAGTACTTCGAACTGCATTTGTTTTGCATTTTAATATCTTCAAAAGCAATTATATCCTTATTAATTACAAACGGTACGTAGTTACCGCCGTTTCAATTGGTTGTTCAATGGATTAATCATTAAAAAACCATAGCGATTCGGTTTATAACGATGGGATATTTAAATATGCAATTATGGTTGTGAAAGCATCGAAGCAGCTTACCGACCAACCATGGAGAATTCTATGGGATTATAAATAGTTTCAATGCGAGTGGGAGGAGCGAAGATCACATAATACGGGTGCTTTTTCATTGTGGAAATAATGTTAAATGAGTGGGGTTTTGTAGGACAAACGGAAAAACGACTCGTGTCTCTTATATTATTAGGTATGCAAACACTCGTAATATAGGGAATTTGGTAATTATGAGGAGTTTACGAAAAGTAAACAATTGTCGTTAAGTATGCCTGATAGTCAGACTTTTGGCCTTCTGACTGCCTGTAACGACTGTCAAAGATCTACGATTGTCAGCCGGGACCAAGAGTATTATGAGAAATTTACGAAAAGTAAAAAAATTACAACTTTGACATGCTCTAACTTCGGACACTACCGAAGTAATTTTAAGAACGTTCACAGTGTGATCTCAGTGACAATCTGTCAAAAATACCTCTAATTTACCTACAATTATGACAAGATTTTGGTTTGTCGCCGAGATGAGACTGCGACTAGATTTTGAACGTTTAAAAATACTAGAATTAGCCTTCTGATCTCTTGTGCACTAAGGAAAAACTAATTTTGGTATGATGTTCAGCCGGTATAATATTACTCTTTAGGGTTCCGTACCCAAAGGGTAAAAACGGGACCCTATTACTAAGACTCCACTGTTCGTCTGTCTGTCCGTCTGTCACCAGGCGAACCGTGATAGCTAGGCGGTTGAAATTTTCACAGATGATGATGTATTTCTGTTGCCGCTATAACAACGGATACTAAAAACAGAATTAAATAAATATTTAAGGGGGCTCCCATACAACAAACGTATTTTTTTCGGCGTTTTTGCCTTGTGTGGCAGTCCGATTCACACTTGGTCAGTTTTTTGTAAACCAACACCACTGCCAGTCTTATAAGGTAAATGGAACCAGCCTGATATAATGCACAAAAGAATAGGTACCTAACTAAAATTATTTCTTCATTCTTGTAACATTATTAAGAAAATACTCATACTAACATGTTATTGACAAGGGTTTCAATAGACATGTAATGGGTGGAAAATCCTAGCGCAAAAATAACAAAAGAAGAAAGGGAAAATCTATTAATAGTCTTTAAATTCAAGACGATAAGTCTAGCCCACGACTCAATTTACAGCACGGATCACATTTAAAATGTATTTAGAGTTTTTAAAGTTATTTCAGGACTTAAATCGAAATATACAACTTTATCACTTTGAGTAGAAATTGTTTTTGGTTTCGTGCCTAAAAAGGTACTGTGCGTAAAGTACAAGTACAATTTTTATTTCTAGGATAACTTCAAAAATACGCCCATTAAAACTTTAGTGACGTTACCAAAACAAAAGAGAGTTAGTTATAATGAGTTTCGCACGCGGACCGAAACTCTTTGCTCTCGAAAACTTTCACGTGTTTTATCATACTTCAAAAAAACTCGAAAAAATCTGAAAACGGGGAAAGTCTCATTCAGCGAAATTAGTTCTGTTTGTTGTTTATTCAAGATTTTATTAAGTGCTGTTTCTTCGCTACTACGACTGTTAATTAGGGGTTTTAAGAGGATTGCGAGAGGCGGTTTCGCAAAAATGGTTGTAGCTCCTTGGTTCTTTGACGAAAATCTTGCTACTTAAAGCATCATTAGGCTTCGTTATTAAAACCTTATTCCTCTTCAGATTGCAGAAGCAAATGTTATGAAACAAGGTTTGCAAGCAACAAAAATGTAAAGGGAATACAAGAAAGTAATTAAAAATACTTGAAAACATTCTTGGAATCGGCAATTTTCTAAATTATGTTGTTAGGTGTCCTATTGTCACCTAATAATAGATTCATCAAACACGATATTGAAATGTTTTCTGGACTGAAATTGGGGTAGTTCCTAGAACAATTTAGGACCGTTCTCTTTCGGCCAACTGAATATTTACAGTTAGGTTAACCTATTATTATGTTGGTTTTAGTATACTGGAGGTTTCTTTTAGCTAACTTTGTTTGTTTCTCAATTATTAGTATCTTTCGAACTGTTGTTTTTATACCTACAGAACAAAACTATATAAAAGTATTCTGAAAATTAAAGTTACGATACCTAACACGATTCTTGTAATAATCGAACAATATCGAGGAAACTCTTATGTATGAATTGCTTATGATTTTTACTTATAAGTAAAAAAAGTTACCAAGAGCCAATTACAATCACTTCAGACATATTTTATTTTCCTAATAAAGCTTTATAAACGTAATTATAACACCAAGTCTCAAAAGAAAAAATGAACGAAATGAAAAGAGGAAATCTTATGAAACTCTAACAAAAAGAAATTTTGTTTTGTCGTCCTTAATTCTTTGATTGAGCCACTTACTTTCTTTACGAATATTGTTGGAAGCTTTGATCCGTTCTTCTCGGGATAATGCCCTGTTAGGCTACAGAAATGTGAATGTTATACGGGTTTTTTTATTATAAAACGAAAATTCTAGGAAAATATTGTGGATGTTATTTAATGTTACAACAAAAAAGGTTTTTGTGTAATTCGGACTGCTTTCATTGTTTGACAAGGTAGCATAGCAACCTGGTCTATGGAATATGGAAATAGATTGATGTAATTTGGGAAAGCGACCCGACCGTTCAACATTATATTATGTAGGTAGTTGTCTAGTAGATGGGAGGCGCATGTATGTTCAGCATGATCAATAGATTTGTTTGCTAAATATTCTTTGTTTCTTAAGATATTGAAGAATGGCTGTATTGAGGCACAATTTAATCCCTGTGCACGTGAGGACCTAATGGCTCCGTCAGCGAATGCTATCCGCGTTGCTGAATTTTTGGCCAAACAAATAGAAGAAAAAGCTAACTTGGCTAGGCCTTGCCAAATCTTATATTAATTATTAGAAGTTATGCGATTAGAGAGTAGTGGTTATCCAGCGGTAATGACCGCGACTTAAGAGTTGTGGGTCGCAAGTTCGAACCCTGATAGGCGCTTTACGTTGTGTAAATTATTACATCACCACTGCTCTCAAAACTATAAACGAAAATATCATGAGGAAACCGGCATGTAGATCAACCAACAAACATCCTAGAACCAAAAATTCAAAGACATGTGACATCTACCAACCTGCACTGGGCCCGCGTGGTGGATTACGACCTCGGCACATAGAGAAGGAGGCCTGTGTCCCAACAGTGGGAACGTTATAGGCTATTTATGATATACGATAAAAAATATCGCTATTAAATCTTGGTCAAATAAAGCATTTCCAATGGCTTATCGGGCTGATTTTCCCATAAAACTTATAGACGTAACATCTAAATATGTTAATAAATAAATAAAATAAAATAAAAAAGCCTTTAATTCCATGCATTTACATGTTTACATTTTTTTCCATCTTGAGAATTGTTATTAATTGATTATTATTTAACATGCATTATCTATCATTAAAATTTCGAATTAATTACTAGAGTTAATTTGATATTAAAATTTCATTGTTATTATTTATTTAATTTAAATTTTTTGACGCCTACTTGCTTAAATACAATTCGATCTATTCATATTTAAATTTCAGAAAAATTTCGGAAAATCTATTATTATATTATTATTCTAATTTGCATGGACCCCCCTCAGGTAAAGGCCTCCTCCAAGGATTTCCATTTTTCTCTGTTTTTTGCTAATTCTAACCAGTTTGTTCCTGCGGTCTTCTTTATATCGTCCTCCCATCTCATGTAGGGTCTCCCTGTTCGGCGTTTGCCTGGCAAACGCTAAGTATGTTAATGGTCCTTAATTATTCACTTACGCCTCGAAGGGCCAAATGATGACTGCGCTATTTCATGGGAAGGAAGCAGACGTCTTGAAAAAGGACGTTGGCTATTTTTTTTTATTCCGATTGGATTGCTCGCTCCTTTCCTTTCGAATGAGGAATGAAATATTATTTATGTCTCTTACATCTAGTAACAATTTTAACGCTTCTTTAGGTATGCAATATTGGGATGGTGCTGTTTTTATTGAGCTATAAATGATTCAGATAATGGATGGGTGGAACCGGAGATGGTCAATGATTAATTATGCTTAATTGGAAAATATGAACAAATTAGCTGCCCCGCGGTTTTACCCGCATAAGTGTCGATCCTTTGGGAATATCGGGATAAAAAGTAGCCTATATGTTAATCCAGGGTGTCACCTACCTCCATACAAAATTTTATCAAAATTGGTACAGCCGTTTGAGCGTGAAGAAGTAACAAACATATAAACACACACTGACAAACTTTCGCCTTTAGGTATAATATTAGTGTGATGTGAGAGTAGTCGAGGAAAGGCGTTTGTAAACCTTTGGGCTAGGAGACCGCAGCCCTCTCGCTAACAGTAAGTGATGAAGGTGATGAGCAAATATTGACGAAGGAAGAATAAGGCCCATTTTACACACACGTTTTTCTTGCCGTGAAAATGTACGGTTTATTCGCCGTGTGAGGCACGGTTGTCAGTGTTGTATGGATACTATGGACGCTTATTGATGGACACGTTTTTTCTATGGCGCGGTTTATACGCCGTACCGTAAAGAAACCGTGCCGCGTACAAAGAGCCTAATTCTATGTTCGATTAATCACTTGAAGAGCAAGATTGTGTTAGTAATGTAATCTATAAGAAGTAATTGGGCTGAAATTATTAACATACTGGCGTACCTCATTTATTCTCAGTTCAGTTCAGTTTCTATATTTATGTCTGTAATTTATATGGTGTACATAATAAAGAGTATTCTATTCTATTCTATTCTTTTTTTTTTTGTTTCCTTGGTGGAAAGTCCTCATGGATGTCCGCCGCCCTGGGGTGGGCGGTCTGTCAGACTCTCACTGACTAAAAGCCACACCGGTGTTCCATCTCACACCTACGCCGGGGGTCCCAGGTACGTACCATCCTTCCGCAAACCTCATGTGTCAACAACAAACAAACAAACATAAACAACAAACGCTCAAACATAAATTTCAACTTAACAATGCAGGCTTTTGTCGGCCTGAAATCCTGGATTCGGAAATCGGAGCAAAAGTACGAAACTTTTACTTCAACTTAGCCATATGTTCTCATATCTATTCTACATAGAAATTCACGTAGGAGGCTAAAAACTTCCCATTTTATACTGCAGCAATACTGTTTACCAATTCTTTACACGTTCTTTAGAAATAATGATTTGATTTGTTTCCAAGAATCGGTCTTTGATATACTTACGCTAAAAGGAAAACAATTTCATTATATCATTTTGGGTAGCTGGTGTTGTCGTAAAAGTAATTCGGAGAACTAATTCTGAATCGACTAATAAACCAAGCTATATTGAAAGTGCAAGCAGTAAGGAATTCATTCCTTCCACTTGCGAGTGGGCCACTGTGCGTGTAATAACCTAGTAGCGAAAAGGGCGTATATGGCGAAGTTTGTCCTTGCAATTGCGACTGTATTAAGTTATAACTAAAGTGCATTTTTGTTCTTTTCTTGGACGCGTTCAAGTCCTTTAGGTTATGTGTTCAAGTAACTATTTATAGAAGGACGAGTAGCAAAACCTGTGCGGCGGGATAGTGGGCATAATGAGAGAAGCGAACTTAGATTATTGCAACAAGTTTCCAGTGTGAGTGATGCCTAAACTCGCGGTTGGTTTCGCTTGCTGGATGAAAGTAAATGAATACTTATTCCAATTTATTTCTAACTATTAAGTAAGTATCTACTTAAGTGAACAAAGAAACCCTGTTGAAATATTGGCATCTTTATAAACATTTGCAAAGGGAACTGTTTAGTCATGATTACAAATTGTAGACCGGTTTAAAAAAAATCTGTTATTTTGTCTATTCTTCCATCGACAAAACCCGTTTCTATGGTGGTCATGCTGCCCGTGCTGGATAGGACGTCCCCAAAGGATCACTTCAAAGAATGATCAAAGCGACAATTATAACAATAAACACCGTGTTTATTGGTCGTATTGGTGATCGTAAAATCCAAAAGCTCTCTTTACCATATAGGGTACAGCAAGACATTTCATAATCCGCATGTTATACATTCTTAAAAGTCAATTATTCAGTCATTTTAATGGCTGACGTGGTAGCTGAAGCTCTTCCATGAAACGACCGACCTAATAGCGTAGCACTGCCTATAAATAAAATCATGATATGTCATAACGTACCTGTATAATCGATTCTAGGAAATGTAGGTGTGCCGTGAAATTTTAATAGTAATCAAATAGTACAATAGAGTCCCATTACGATATGTTCGTTCATGAGTCGCGTTGTTCAAAGACTACTGGCCACCCAGGGCCAGATTCCTATTGTTTCCATTTTATGATCTATGAATATCTAGGCTCTATAAAATACAGGATCAGGTTTTGCATCAAATGGGAAAGCCCACATATTCCGTATATTTATTAATGGTTGAACAGTGGTAAGGAAGGAAGTGAAAACTGATTTTTAAAGTATAAAAATATACCCTTTGTTACCCGGACTATAATAACGAATCGATTGACACCTCATTCCTCTAATTAGATGAGAAGTTTAGGTGCTACGGTGGAACATATTCGCACATAAATTCAAACAATTAACAGAAAATAACAACTCCTAAAAACATAACTGACTAACTGTTGACTTTGCCGTAGTTGAGTAAAAATTAAAAGAGAGTTAGGCTAGGATAGCGACATTCTTTACCTACAAGATCCTCATTTACTTACAACCATCATATTGTCACTGCCATCACAATCCTAAGTCAAAAACTTGCATACTAATAGTCGTAAAGAACTATTCTCAAATCACATGTCTTCATTCTGTAATAGAATTTGACAGTTTGACGTGAAGATAAACTATAGTTTCGCTCGAAACTTCAAAAGTAATGAGTATATAATGTGCTATGACATAAATAGGTAACACACATTCAGAATGTTTTGACATCAAACGTTGATATACTTATCTTCTTTGTTCTATTATTGTGAACGTATCTAGTGCAAGCATTCACTTTGATAACAACTGGAAAGTCTTTCTAAGAAATCTGCTTTCCCTTTAGACCTTATTGAACACCTGCTTGTACTTTATTGCTAAAGTACAGTACCCGGCGATAAACATTACACATCGACCTTTACCTTTTTTTGTATTTTATACAAAGAATAAAAATAATTATCAAAAGGAGCAAATCATAATTGTTTTAACAGCTCCTAATAGATACCGGACTGTTTGTATTTCGTGCGACAGAGATAACGCTCTACGAAGCCGAAATTAGCCGATTGTCTCTTACCAAAGGTCGATGTGCAATATTTATCGCCGGGTACTGTAGATAGATTTTGAAGGAGAATGCTTTACCCTTTCACGTTTATCTCTGTTCCCATATCGTAGTCCGCGGCAGTATACGTTTGTAGTCCAATAATCTATTGAATAAAAGCCTTATAAATATATTGGTAGTCGCCGTACATATATTCAGTAAATTTTAGCTTAGTGTTCTTGCTGCGAGTATAGGTAATCCATTACATATGAAACTAAACGCAAACACAGATCTGCTAAAATGTAATAGTGTCTTTCAGACCGAATTTTGGCCATAGGGACCAGTCTCAACGGAGACCAGCCTTCGGCGCAAGAGACATTGTAGTGCACAAGTGT
This sequence comes from Luperina testacea, assembly GCA_927399505.1. Classification (NCBI taxonomy): domain Eukaryota; kingdom Metazoa; phylum Arthropoda; class Insecta; order Lepidoptera; family Noctuidae; genus Luperina; species Luperina testacea. Next base: position 15,006,120 of record OV656758.1, read on the forward strand.
GTGCTTAGACAGACACAGGTGCACTCTCTCTTCCTTCACTCTCATGAACCGATGGGACGACAATCCGACATGATCGGAGAGAGATCAGGCGCAGGGCCAACGGCTAAATGTGCTTTCCAAGACTGCTTATCAGAATACCTCTCACATAGAGAAGAGTGTATAATTGATTAGTAAATTAAGCGTTTCATTTGTATTGTTGACGTATTATTATTTTTTATTATTTATTGAAAATCGACTTCAGATTTTCAATAAATAAGAAAAAATAATATGATACTTTACGGTGGTTTTAATTTATTGTATTTTTTTTTCGAGGGATTCCGTGGAAAAATCTTTATTTCACCCAAATGTCCGGATTTTTGGAAGTTTTTATCTGAAATCCGTAATTCAGGTGATAGCAGCTCTATACACACGTCTCACGTAATATTATTAATCACACCTTCCAATAAATAAATAAAAGGATAATAAACGTATTATTGAAATCCTTAGAACGGCCGCCCTTTACCTTTACGCCCTAATACCCAGGACCCCAGCATGCTCAGCAGTCGCGCTTGCGACGACGAACCCAAACAGGGCAATAAACGGTCATACAGAAATGATTTATTCAACTACACCCTCAGCAAATGATCCAATACGAAAAGTATTATATTTGTCAACACCGATTTAGACAAAATCTAAATAACTGTAAAGGCTACATAGTACCTACTGTCATTAAGGGGACTACTTGACCTATGGCGCGGTCACTGTCGGACTGCATAGAAAAGAAAGAGAAGCGCGATGACACAACGCTGGTAATTTATTGCAAAATATGAAGCAATTATCTATTTACAAAAAATCTATTGTTTGGACTAAAAAATGAAAACACTAGTGTTTTAGTATGTTGCTTGTAGAATAATCTGAGAAAAATCAGAATGATTGTACGTACCTACACTCAAAGAAAATTCTAAACGTGGCGACTAAAATCCCTTAACAAATGGGAGCCGTCTAAAGGCCTCAGATCCCGCGTCAGAGGAAATTTGAACACTTAACCAAGTCACTGACAAAGGAACTTAGACGCAATATATTGTCACCTCGTATTAGCGCTGTAAACTTTGACATTGTTCATATGACAATGCAATATGATGGGTAAAGCATCGATAGGTAACTTTGTTCCTTCGTATAAGGTGTATTGTAATTTTGTTAAAGGTTTATTAGCGATGTGTTTTTACTGTATTGTCACATCGACAATGTACCTCTGTCGCTTCGTGTGGTGCAGTTGTGCCTTTGTCTCTACGTTTAAGGTAATATGTCCCTATCACAAAGATACATTGTCTCCATGTCTAAGGTGCGTCGTCACTTCGACAATGTACCTCTGACGCTTCGTTTGGTGCAGTTGTGCCTTTGTCCTTACGTCTAAGGTAATATGTCCCTATCACAAAAATACATTGTCTCCATGTCTAAGGTGCGCCGTCACTTCGACAATGTACCTCTGACGCTTCGTTTGGTGCAGCTGTGCCTTTGTCCTTACGTCTAAGGTAATATGTCCCTATCACAAAGGTACTTTGTCTCCATATTTAAGGTGCGTCGTCACTTCGACAATGTACCTCTGACGCTTCGTTTGGTGCAGTTGTGCCTTTGTCCTTACGTCTAAGGTAATATGTCCCTATCACAAAGGTACTTTGTCTCCATATCTAAGGTGCGTCGTCACTTCGACAATGTACCTCTGACGCTTCGTTTGGTGTAGTTGTGCCTTTGTCCTTACGTCTAAGGTGATATGTCCCTATCACAAAGGTACTTTGTCTCCATATCTAAGGTGCGTCGTCACTTCGACAATGTACCTCTGACGCTTCGTTTGGTGCAGTTGTGCCTTTGTCCTTACGTCTAAAGTAATATGTCCCTATCACAAAGGTACTTTGTCTCCATATCTAAGGTGCGTCGTCACTTCGACAATGTACCTCTGACGCTTCGTTTGGTGCAGTTGAGCCTTTGTCCGTACGTATAAGGTAATTTGTCCCTATCACAAAGGTACATTGTCTCTCGACAATGTACCTTTGTCACTACGTATAAGGTATATACATATTATACTGTCGCCACGACAAAATTCGGGGAAACCCTGTGATAAAGCACCTTTGTGGTAGGAACATTATCACCTTAGACGTAGAAACAAAGGTACATTAGGATAGCATTAAAAGCATAATAATTTATACCGTTCTCGCTTGCATTTCAAAAGCGGGATGCAAGCGAGAACGGTATAAATTATTATGCTTTTAATGCTATCCTAATGTGCCTTTATGCCTACGTCTAAGGTAATAATATTCCTACCACAAAGGTGACGTCACTGGGTTTTCCTGAACTTTTCGAGGCCACACCGTTAGGCATTGACTCGCTATCGTCGTGATAGCAGACCTGCAAAATAAATGAAAACCACTGTAGCAGTTTAAATACAATTATATTAATTATTAAAGAAATGTCATAATTAACAAAAGAGAGACCAAGTGTACGCGTCTACCTTAACACTTAACATAAACAATTATTATAGTTATAGAATGAACAATAAAAACAGAAGGGTGTAATATTTTGTAAGGCCTTACATTACAATAAAGTTATTTGAAAACAGAAACAAACACTTTCCGAAGGTTGTGAGCTCTAGTAGCTCTTTCAGCTGCTTTTTGTCTTCCAAAGGGCCAATTTCTTGCACGAACTGCCACTCTTCTTGTACCCAATCCTGAAAGAGTATTACAGTTAAAACATGGTTTGGATAAGGGGAAAAATACACTATTTTGATTTCATTTACATGTATGGGACACTAGAAAAATACTATGTAAAAGAAATGTCGATGGATAGTTAGGACCACTATTTGCAGCTTCGATTGGGGGAAGCCTATGTTCAGCAGTGGCTGATAATTATAATGAGTAGAGCTCTTTGTGTGTGGCTCATCCGGGGAAGTACTACCATGCCTCTCTGCAGCCAAGCAGCATCACTGTTTCGGTTTGAAGGTTGTGGGTGACTACAGGCACGTGAGGCTTAACATCTGTATGCCTCAAGTTGATGGATGCATCGTAGGGCACGTTCCTGATGTGCGACATAGAGAGCAAGAGCAAAATTATATTAAATTATTAATAATATATGGTACAGGTACTTACCAGTAAAAACTTGGTAAAGATGCTCCAATCCAGCTTTTCGTAAAAACATATGTAGTTCTGGAGAAGACATATTTACACTCACTGGTATTACTGTTTTAACTGTTCTATACCAACGTTTTAAGTGATAACATATTACTTTTTTAACTTTTTTTGAAGACATGCAGGGGGCTAAACATAAAATAAATACAAGTCCAGAACGCGTGACGCTCTGATGAGTACGACCGAATGAATGCGCTGATGGAAAGCCGTCCTGTCCTGACTCCTAGTCGGTCGTCTGTGTCCTGTGAACGATTTGACAATGTGCTATTGTCGTGTTGTTCAATGTTGCCAAGTAACTTAGACGAAGTCACAACAGCACTTTTAGGCGACGGTTACACGTAAGGTATTTACTGTGATGCATCAGTAAATACTGACGTATTGTGGTATTTAATTTAACGTGTAACCTAATGTATTGATGTATGTCATTATTTATTTATGGATTTCTAGATTTTTTGATTCTGTATTGATGATCCGTCGGATTATGATAAATATTGATCGTATAGCCTCGCGTCAATATTTATCACGTCAGTACGGACGACTTTATGGATCTTGTAGAGGCGGATGCACCGTCGTTGTCGCCGCCCCGCACCCTCTCGAAACTTACTAAAGATCAGGAAGTTTAAAAAAAAAAACCTATATTTAGAAGTATTGTCAGAGATATGGGATAGTTCTTCAAAAGATTACAAAAATTTAATAATTCAATATCTTTTGCCCATCGCTTTCGCTTAACCTTTTTATTTAATCTAAGTGCTAAAATAATAGCCACGCAACCTGTAATTTTCAGCTCAGTGGCCATTTTAGACGTTTATACAGCAGGAGACCAGACACAATACCACCGTAATAAATATTGAACGTGTAGGCTAGTGTATTAATCCATCAGTAAAAACTGAAATCCATCAACAAATAAATACTATATTGACGGATGGCAATAAATACCTTACGTGTAACCGTCGCCTAACGCTGCGTTGGCCCTGTTTAAAAATTTGACAAAGGCCTTTGTGAAATATTTTTAGGTAGGTATGGAATTATTAACAAAAAATAATAGAAACATAGTTTTGAAAACCGTAACGTTTTACGTCCTAATATTACTTAATCTGTCTGTCAGCGTAGCCGTTTTAGCCACTTTGTGGCTAGATCTAGCGGATTTTCAACGGTTTTAGCCAAAAATATAACCATTTTAGCCACCAAAATAAATCTAGCTTATTCTGGCTGATTTTTAGATTATATATATTATACAGTACCAATCTACCACCAAACTAAATTAATTGTGGGTAACACCACCAATTAGTAGTAGTAGTCCGCATTATGGCGGGGGATTCCCCAATTAATGTTTATTTTTAACGTAATTCAGATCCGATTGAATGAAAATGTAGGTTATTACTATTTGTTTTGCATCAAGTCAACAATACTATTCGTGTCAAATTTCAAAGGGAGAGGAATATTGACTCTAGAAATTGTTTTGTCGTCGGGGATTTTTGATTGGAAGGGTACTTCCCCCGAAAAGAGGCAAAAAGGGGGCTACTGGATGTCTCTACCGTATGAGATCCGATTTCGATTGTTCTTTTTTATTTAAACGGTAGTACCTTCAAATTGGTCTCACAAAAATTTGGCTAAGGTATTGGCTCAAGATAAAGGAACTCTTCAACGGTCAGCAGCACAGGCACAAGATTTTGTGTACTCATTCTGTTAATACACTCGGTTATAAGTTAGACCATGACATGGCTACTGCTTTCAAGATGGGCTCCTCATGAAGGAACTCTTCAACGGTCAGCAGCGAAGGCACGAAATTTTGTGTAAGTAGGTATGTAGGTACTCATTCTGTTAGGACACCCGGTTATAAGTTTGACCATGAAATGGCTACTGCTCTCAGAATTGGCTCCTTATAAGAGAACGTTACTCTTTAATGGTTAACAGAGCAGACACGATGATGACGACAATTTTCTGCAAGTACGCCTTTTATCATGATAGTCGATTTTTAGTTTTACCATGATATATGGCTACTGCTGCACTTAAGAATGGCTTAAGGCCATTCTTATTTTGATCATTCAGGCTAATGAGCCTGTGTGTGACTCACCAAATTTCATGTGTGTGCTGTTCAACGAATGCGTTGAACAGCACACACATGAAATTTGGTGTACCTACGCATTTTATCATGATAGCCAGTAATAAGATTTACCATGTTATGGCTCAAAACTAGGTTAAAATTTCCATTACTAGACAACGATTTTACGGGCGGGGGTGAGAGGGTTGTGGAAGGGGGGGCTGTACTCCCTGTACAACCCCCGCCCCGCGGAGCCCCATAGTTATGGAGATATCCATGGCCAAAGTTTAGAGGTTAGAACAGCACTATTTGGTTATTAGAATGAAAAGAGGTAAAAAAATAGTACTTATCTCCTATTTCTGTCTGCAGAGTTTAAAGGATCCTAACTAACCTAGGGTTGCCAACCGTCCTGTTTTCCCAGGACATGTCCTAGTTTTTGTAGTGTCCTGGGACGTCCTGAATAGTTTTTAAGCAGCGTCCTGGGTTTTTAAATTTTAAAATTCGCGCGCCTCTTCTCAAATTTTTACGTTACGAGCGGCCTCACGGTCGCAAGTAATTGCGTTGCCGCGCTGCCGTGCTGTTTCAAAACAAAGGCGCAACATGCCACTTGATGATATCTCTTTCGCTCTACTATGGTCGCGCAGTGCTTACTATTCCGTCCCTTTCTTGCATTAGACATACAGAGCTAGCTATCCAGTCAGATTATTATTTAGTTTTCAACTTTTATAATTTTATTCAAATATTTTTATTAAAAAATGTGATTATTTTAATTACTTGAATTTCATTTCACCTGTTTTCACTAGATATTTATTTAACTATTGCACTCTATTAATGCGTCCTGTTTTTAAACTGAATTGTCCTGGTTTTTCCAACTTCAAATCCTGGTTTTTTAAATTTGAGGTTGGCAACCCTAAACTAACCTAACATCAGGGTGCCCTAAGTTCTGAGTTCGCTTCGCTCACTCTTGGATCCAAATTCTCCTAGTAGCAGTAGTAACATTGCCTATTTGTGCACACTACACACGAGTACAATCAGTGACACAACATACACTTTTTTGTTTACTTTTTTTTACATAAATACGTACACTTCCACCGTCAACGGAACGTGAAATGTCAACTTTTATTATTTACCTACTACTTATTACAATAAAACCAACCAAAAAATGTGCAAATGTCGTGATATTTTCTAATCTGTATAGAAACTTTAAAGAATTAAATCTCGTAATCCGTGGGCGTCCGCGTATTGAAAATTTGTAAAACGGTTTCTTTTTATGTGTACTATCTCCAAAAAAAAATATGAACTTCGAAATTTTTGTCCAGTAATGGAAATTTTATCCCAAAACGAAAAACTTGAAAATAAAATAGGTAGGAACCTAACAATTTTTCTTTCGTGGCACGCATTGTAGATAGGTATTATAATAAGTAGGTAGGCGTGTAGGTAGGTAGGTCTAGGTGTGTAGACCAGGTACCTACCTGCCTAAGTGTTTCAGTCCCCCAGACAATGATGGTTTCATTCCCACTTGAAACCGTCATTGCTCCCAGAGAAGTAATGTTACCTACCTAATACAATATCCACTTCAATAGGTATCCCTAAAACTAGGTAGGTAGGTAGTCACTCTGGACTGGTCGTGTCTCAAGACAAACAATACTTACTTAGGTAGGTACGTATACCTACTTACCTACTTGCATAACTTTTTGTAGTTGGTAGGCTGGTACGTATCCTATGTAACGAACCCGCTATGCTAACACAACATCTGCTTGTGATTCTAAGCCCTACCTAGGCAGATACCTATCTTACCTACTTGCTACAACAGACTAGGGATATAAGTAGGTAAGTATGAATAAAATAAGCTGGTCTAGGTCTGTCTATCTATGAATATTAAGAACTAGGTAGATATGTACCTATATACCTTAAAACAAAATATAAGTAGACGCTACATAAACAGGAAAATTAGCACGAGGACAAATTACTTTTTATTATAAAATACTCTGTGGCGGAGTCCATGTCTACTAAAACACAGGGCATAAAAGCTATGTCATAGTCACAAAATAAAATTCATAAAATTCGACCAAGGAATCTCTTTAGTTGAATAATTTTTTTATCTAAGTAAATTGGGTTTTGCCGTAGACGCAATGGCAAGCTAAGCCAACACAGTAACAAAGCATTAGATTTACTCTGTTTCCCCGTTATAGTTTATCTAAATTACGCTTTTAACGGATTGTTTATCCTTATGGTCGTAGTAAAAAAAGAAAAGAAACTTGACGCTACGTGCGAAGTAGCATCAACGCAGTAACAAAAAGCCATTGCAAAGAAAAACGTTGTCGTCACGTAAATATTTACCTGAACGCACGGTTTAAAAACTATGTCTGAAGCACAAAACGAAATTTGATAAAGTAATTTTGTCAGTTGAACAACAGTTCTTTTTAAAGTGTTTTGTCGTAGGCACAAATGGCAAATTATCGAAGTGACAAAATACTACAGTGGAGTCATTTTAATAGGTAACATTTGACGTCTGTCAGTTTTGTCCTCATAGTGAGGTGACCTGCTTATAAACATCGATTAAAGTGAATGAATCGATACGGACTTGAAACATATGCGAATTTTAAAAATCATCAGGCGAATCCCTGTCCCATTATTATTATTTTTTTCGTAAATTTAAGGAGCAAAATAAGACAAGTACACAATTTAACAAAAAAATTGCATTTATTCAGTTGAACTATCAGAACTGTTAAAAGTATTGTCATCTTCATCACTGCTGTCAGCACTCAGAGATATTATTAATTCATTTTCAATAATATTGTCTATTCTCACATCTCGTTCAAAATCTTGTAAAATTATTTTCTTTGTTTTCTCTACGACTTTTTTCCAGTCTTCTGTAGTGACTTCTGCACACGCAGTTTGTAGCAGAGACATCATTTTAGCAGTACTGAAGGGTGGTTCAGTATTGTTCCGCGCTGCATAACCCTTTATTTGTGCCCAAATAAGCTCGATGGCGTTATACTGGCAATGGTAGGGAGGCAATCGAATAACTTCGTGTCCATGCTCTAGGGCTAGTTCATCGATTACATAGCGGAGCTTGGACGGCTTAGTTGCTTTTACTAGATTTAACAACTCAACTTTTAATAAAGTTGGACTTGCATCCACACCATTTCTTACCAGCCACGAGACAATTTCTTGCTTTTTATTTGCTTGAGTTGGTGGTTTATCAACTTGTACAGAATGATACGGTGCATTGTCCATTATAATTTTCGATGGGTTTTCTAAGCTGACTAGCAGCTTCTCAAACCACTCTTTAAAAACCTCAAAGTTTATTTCCTCATGGTAATCACTTGTAGTTTTAGAGGCGAATGCGAGGAGGCAGTTTTTCTATTTCATTATTTTTTGTATTTTTATACCTAGTTAGTTAAAAGAATAATAAATAAATTTTTTATTATAATCACAACGTGGTTATTAATTTATGGTGATATTTCTTCACAAGTCATCATTGCATTCGATTCTACTTATCAGCTTTCGATTTTTAGAGTAACATCCCTAGTGTTTAAAAAGAAAAATGGTTAACTGACGTAACCTTGTAACGACGTTCAGTTCTTTAGATCAGAAATTGTTTATTATGTTTAGAATGGTTTATTAATGAAAGCAAATCGTAAAATTACTCGTATCGGTCATTATTACAATAAATATGTAATCGTAATTGAAAAAAGGTAAGCAATTGTGCAGTTCTAACAAAACGAAAAAATATGTTATTTTATGCCCGCCGTTACAAGGTTACGTTGTTGAATATTTGATGAATTGTCAAATGTTACCTATTAAAATGACTCCACTTTAAATATCATTTGTTTCTGCGTTAGTTTGCTTATGTGGCTGTGTCAAATCGCACAAAAAAATCAAAAAAATATTACGCTACGTTCAAAAGAACGTTTGCACAGTGACAAAAAGTCGTAAAAATGCGTTCGACAAAAAAAAGTTGATCGTCGCGTTAGATTTTCCACGAACGCATGGCCTAAAAGCTACGTCAGGAGCACAAAAAAAAATCGACAAAGGGATTTTGGACCTTTAACGGCCGTTTTTTTTTTGAGTGTATATATTAGTATGGTTAAGAAAGTTTTTAGAGGTATCTTCATGATTTTTTCTATCATATCAAATTAGTTGTATTATGTTTTCAACACACTATCTAACTAGCATATATCCTGAAGAATATAATGTTTTTTTCTGATTTTGTTTACTGTAGTCGATCATATACCTACTTTTAGGCATTAAAAAATTTGCGTTTTTTTTGCGTTTAGGTCCCCTTAACTGCTGACTATGGCCCTCTGAATGACCGCTGCAATAAACGGTCATTAGCTCTAACGTCATAATAGGTACCCATGCTAGGCAGACATACCTACTAGAAGCTGACTCGCATTGACAGACAGAAGAACGTAGCTCCCATCATCTTGACAACATAATTCCCTAGTCGCTTGTTAAAATCTAAAGTCAAAACATTATAAAGTTAACACTAATTTATCTCGAAATTAACCTACTTCTATAATGACTGGTATATACGTATAACTATAAGTATTAATAATTACTGACCTGACAATACGCCTAGTTACGTTTCATGGAATCCATCTTGAATTAACATAAATGGTTTTGTCTCAAGGTGACCGCTGATGTCAATGGCCGCCGTAGGGCCAATCTCCTCCGATTTTTTATAACACTTCCTATTATGTATAATGTTTAAAAAAACTTGCATGAATGGGTTTGAGCCTCGGAATGGATCGTTAAAAATTCGGTAGCTGTAGTTTTTTTTTGCGGCTTGAACCTTCGTTCTCTCTTTTTACATTTTTTTTTTATGTGGAAGATAACTATAATATTATAAATTCTTATATTAATTTTATGTTCATAGGTACATACAAATTTTAGTAATAAATATTTCTGTAATTTAAAGCTATAATTATTAAAACAACATAATTAATTACTTCACATCTACATTTCCAGCTAGCTCAATTTCCTTCATTATAATAATGGATTCGAAGGTTACTATACATTAGTGTTGGCGTAATTATTCAGTGCGAACGCATCGCACTATAGGCGCGGAGGTCGGCTGCGCCCGCGCAAGTCAATAGGCCACCGCTCTATAAAAATTAGTTCTACTTCACGGTTAACGCTACGTTATCGTACACACAAGTCTTTGTGTTCATGAATGATCTATTTTAATATCATTTAATGGTTTAGTAGATTAACATGTGATTTGATACGCTGCTTTTAACTACATAATAGAGGTCATGTTGTTTGAAGTTCACATTTTCTGTCAGTGCCACAGATCATATAATATGATCTGTGGTCAGTGCCGACCATGGGGTATAAAAAAAAGTCCTCCAAACCGAATTTCGGCAATAGCGACCAATCTTAACAGAGACTAGCCTTCGGCGCAGGAGATATTTTAGTGCACACCAGCACACGTGTGTGCACAGACACGGGTGCGCTCTCTTTTCCCTCACTCTCATTGTCCGATGGTAAGGCAATCCAACACGACCGGAGAAAGACCAGGCGCAGGATCAACGGCTTAACGTGCTTTCCGAGACACGGGGGTATCACACTGTCAACTTCCAAACTCCTGGCTGTTGCTAAGATGAGCGAGCGTTATATTATTGGATTTTTCCATGACCCGTATGTTCATAATACAAAGGACGACGATAATTTGTTGATAGTATATCATTCCTACGCAGGTCTTACGCAATTACTTCGCTGTAAATGACATCAACGTGTCTTTGAATACTCTACAGCAGCGACAAACCTTTAGTAACCTCATTCAAATCAACTAGTAATAAAAATGGCGCGCGATGCCAACCGATTGAGCTCCGATCTTATCTTTATGTCGCCAAATCTGCATGGACATCACGCGTGATTGAAAACAAAACCTTTATTTTGCTAAACGATCACGTTTCGAAAATCCTCCAGTTATATATTATTATAGAACTTGTTATTTGTCTTTCGAGCTACATTAATATTAATTTTCTCGGCCCTTCGCATTACAAGTATTAATGAATATGAATCGATGAAAATTAATGATATTGTGATTTGTTCATTGTTGTCATATTGCACTTGGTGTCAGATATCAACGTACTGTGGGGCAACTGTTTAACAATAGTACCTACTGAATTAATTATAGCCGCTATTGGTTTGTTCTTTAAATATCTAAGTAGTTGTAGTCTAGTAAAGACACGGAGACCAAAAACTTTCTATGTTCAGAAACAAAACACAGTAAGGTAAATAGGCTTATTTGAAGACATCGATACCATGATTGATGGCATTGTTTATGTAAGGTTGCCGGGGTGACGGCGAGGTGCGGCGGCGCGGTGCGGCGCGCGGTTGTCGGTACGGACGCCCGACAATTGCAATATCCGACGCGCCGTCTGCCGTACCAATTGCGACTACCCACCAAATTGCTGCACCCAGAAAACGGCCGCCGAGAAAACTGCAACTATGACCTCATCCTATTGTCAACTGCACGTAGGAGTGAACGTTAAATGGATCTAACGTTACTAGCAATTAAGGACTCGCTGATATGTTATTATACTACGACAGTGCGTGACCGAAGGCTATCAATTTCACTAGTAGTTAAGAAAAACATTCAGAGCGCTAGCAAGGCCGGTCGTTGCTCCCGCGGACCCCACTGTTAGCCGCCTAAATTATGAACGAATCTGGAAAACGTAAAATACACCAATAATCGTGATTACGTTGGCCGTCTCGTGCGACATTGAAGCGTTACCTCATATTCCTATGTGGATGACCTCTTTATCGGTCATCTTGGACGTTACTTGCATTTATTATTGAAATTCAAAGTGTCTGTGACTAACAGCCTATAACGTACGTGCTTTGCGAGGTGAGTAACAGACTAACTTTGACACCTAGTTGCCTAAATCTTTAGCTTGTTGCCCCGAGTGAAAATACTCGTAATTATAACTACATATAACGAGTTTACTCTTACTGCCATAAAAACGTAATATAAGTAACTTTATTATGTTACCAAACTTTTATTTTGGTCCAAAACACAAATTACTTCTATGACATAAGTTTTGGTAATAAATGTAACTTATGTTTCCGCTTTAGTATTAAGGCTCCTTCAAACAGGCGCGACACTCGATAAAATCGCGCGCGACACAAAGGCACCGCAAGTCGCGCAAAGAGCGGTGCCTCTGTGGTGACATCATCAAGCAATGAAACTGTAGCTATATAAAATTTCGAGAAAATGTAGATCATTCAATCAAATATTTTCATAAGTTACTCGGCATAGAGACGACTTTAAAAGTGTAACTTTAGACGATATAAAATAAAACAAAATGCCTCGTCTTTTCCCAACCATGTTAGGGTCGGTTTCCAGTCCAACCGGACGCAGCTGAATACCACTATTTTACATGGAGCGACTGCCTATCTAACCTCCACAACCCAGTTACTGGGTAACACCCCTTGGTGAGACTGGTTGTTAGACTTTCGGGCTTTTGACCACTTGTAACGACTGTCAAAGATCTTCAAATGACAGCCGGGACCAACGGCTTCACATGCTTTCCGAGGCACGGAGCGGTCTCGATATGTAATGTATGGTCACCCATCCATGAACAAGCAAGCGTAAGCGCAAGCAAGCAAGTGGCAAGCGTAGCTTAAACTTCGATCAACCCGTGCGACTGATCCGTCGCACGGGTCAAAGCATATATTTTAACAACGTTAAAGTATAATTTGAAAGTAGACATTTTTTAGTCTACGTGTCTACATGTAGATCAGTCACCTGAAATAACTGAAAGGTTTATGTTTAGCGATATTTACAACTTTCAGTGTCGTTTGTGACTTTATACGCCGTGAAACACATTTAACGTCTTGCGAGGAAATTTCTGGAACATTAGGTTTAACTATTTAACTAAGACCATTTATTGCATCTAATAAACAAGCGTGGGGGGCCAGAGGTTATGGACCCGAATCTTTAGGTAATAGTACAAAGTCTCTGGGTTAAATCTGCGAATGAAAATACCCGGAAAGTACATGTAGTTTTTAACAGACTTCAAAAAAAAAAGGAGGAGGTTATCAATTTAATTTAACATATTTTTTTGTAAGTTTGTTGTTTTAGAACTTCGTTATTTAATAGCCGATTTGCAAAATTCTTTTTTATTTGAAGGGTTACTTCACCCATTGTTGAGTCTCTGTTGATCACAATGTGCATGTGCACGCTTGACAACATTCATAGCCAAACGGACTTCGTGACATAGAACATCTGTACACACATTTCACAAGTTATGTTTTAGTCCCGTATGATAGGGGGTAAGCCTAATGCCATCAACCTGGCATCAATCCAGAGTCCAGGCTGCTACTCAGAAATTCCAGCTCAAGGTCAAAGTGTTACCACTAAATGTGTCAAAATTTTTTTTTACTTGTAGATTGGTCCCATAATTTTGAAGCATATTGCTAATCCATAGCTCTTCGAAGTTCGAAAAATGTGTCTGCTCAACAACGTAATTATGTACGTATATGGCAATGAATGTTGTTGAACTGTCAAAATGTAACCCATTGCTTCTGATAGTTTGTTACGCAATAGGGAATATGCATGATTTTTTTTTATTTAAAAAATTAATCCTCATTCATGTAATAAACAGTTTAGTAAAACTGTTTTTCGGATAACTATGAAATTAAAAAAGATATGAGCCATCGAAGATTTGTTTCTATCTCTTTCTCGCAAAACGAAATTTAACACGGAGTTTATATGGCCGTAGTGACATGTGACGTCACAGTCTATGTCGGATCTCTCTGTCTAATTGGTGTGTAATCAATAGTTTTAAATGCTCATATCGGCCGTGTTTCTTGGCCGATTTTAATTTTAATTTCACTTTTTGTCATCTCTACTACGGTATTTTCATATTTTGTTAATAAATGCCATGAAAAAAATTCATGCATATTCCCTATTACCCTAGTCCTACTCTATTGAAAAGAGACAGATACAGTACCCGGCGATAAATATTGCACATCGACCTTTGGAAAGAGATAATCGGTTAATTTCAGCCTCGTAGAGCGTTATCTCTGTCGCACGAAATACAAACAGTCCGGTATCTATTAGGAGCTATTAAAACAATTATGATTTGCTTCTTTTGATAATTATTTTTATTCTTTGTATAAAATACAAAAAAAGGTAAAGGTCGATGTGCAATATTTATCGCCGGGTACTGTAAATCAGGAAGATAAATGAATAATTTCAAGCTGATTATTAGGTATAATCATAATCACATCCATTCAAGCAGAATGCCACCAAAATAAGTAGAATGATAATTAATAAAAATCAGTTCCACAATTTAAAAATCCTTCACAGCAATTACAGGAGCAGTTATTCATTAAGAGTTAAGGCAAACCACCAAAATCTAAATTAATTAAAATGTTTCCTTTTGATCTTGATTTATATTGTGGTCTACCGGATACAGCGGAGGATCAATCACGATTATTTGTCTAATTAAATTCAAATTGATTCGATTCCGAGAGGTTCTTGTTTATCTATGTACATTAGAGCAAAGAGATTGGTATACAGGCAGCTAACTTGCAACCAAGTCTCTTATGACAATTTAAGTTTTACTTATGATAGCTCAATCAAGTCTCTTATGATAATTATATACTCGCTCTTATAGCGAGTACATACTTTCTTTTACCTGCACGCCGCCGTTCTTAGCGTAAATATGTGGTCGTCTGTTGATCTATTGTTTAAAATGGCAGCTTGGTAGTTGCCCAATTCCGTTATTATATCGTTTTTTTTTGTTTCATTGCTGGTGCAATTTAATTCAAGTGGGTATGCAGACTTCACTTACAAGCTAGGAAATAGATACGTTGTTCAAGGTAGTTTTGGGAATTCAGTACAATGTTATAATAATAGAAAGTATGAAGTACGAAATCTAGAACGATAGTAACGTTTTTGTGCTATAATAATAGTTTATCCCGCCCTATTTATTACATTTAATATGAAAACATTGTCCTGTAACGATAATATAAATTGGTGTTGAATAAAATCACGGCCGGATGCAGCTTCGAGAGCAAATCTCTGAAATATACGGAAAGATCTCACCAGATTGGCCCGCAAAGGGCCATCTATGTCGCTCGACAGGCCGGCAACCAGTCGAGGCCACCTAACTAGGCTGGAGATCAGGAACGCACGTATACCACTTTTGCACCGTTTTAAAGTACATATTTTAAGTTGCGACACCGAGAGACATATCCACAAATGCTAGAGGAACACCGTTCGAACTCAAATTCGTAAACCACGTGTTGCGCACGTGGCATCAAGTTGAAAACAAAGGCGGGATGCAGTATTCGCATCTCAACATGACACTTTTAAAAGGTGTCTTAAAATTAAAAAGTTATGACGCTACAGCATTGGCAGTGCAGTGGAAAGATTAATATTTTTGCGGTTTCTGCCTGTAGACCCTAACAATTTGTTTGACTGTAGGTACATAGAATGACTTGTTTGTTTCAAGCCTCCGGACATTTTAAGAGGCGGGATACGTTTGCTATTTGAAATGAAATACTTTTTATTTGCCTTTTGGCCCTCGGTTGTATCCTCTGTTGCTTGGGGGCTTTCATTTGATTATGGTTGAATAAAATTTGTACTTAGAAATGAATGACCTTTTTACACACATCTAAAGAAATCGGCTGATTACTAAAATATTAAGTTTGCTGAAGAGAGTAGCTTCCATAGGTTAAACCAACACCCTAATTGCGTAACACAACAATTTGAATCATTTAAAAGGTTATTGCAAATCCATTGCTTCATATGTTCGATAAATTCGTCTGCTCAACTACGTAAATAACGCAATGAATGTTGTTGAACTGTCAAAATGTAAGCAATTTCTACTGTTAATTACCCCGCTGTTTAACGTAACGTGATTTTTCGAGTTATTATAGTCATTTGAATGACGTGAACAAACAATTTGGTTTAACTTAGTAGTTGGCGAGTGACTGCCTCTCATGGTAAGCTCGACTGCTGAGCATAGGTCGGCCTTTTTTTACTATAGGAATTTCTCATTATCGGTTTGTAGTTTGGATTAGTGACTGACTATGTCATTGGACTTAAACATAACTGGAAAAATGGGTACAGTCCGATTCAAAGTTTATGGCGGCTCGGAACATGAGATTGCTGCGCAATAACAAATTCACGCGTCAGCGGGGGTGAGGGGTGAGGTACTGCGCAGCGAAAAGAGCTCTTCAGATCCGCCATAAAGTTTGAATAGGGCTGTAGATAGAAATTTATTTACAATCTCGCTAATTCACTCTGATCCATTTATATGTGGTCAGCGGGATTATCCGAAAGGGTTACCGCTGGCCCGGAACATAAAGGGCTAAGGAAGGAACACGGGTGGGTTTTAGTCAGTAAGTTCCACCCAGAGCGGGAGGGATCATTTGATGATATCCCATACTGAAAAAAAAATCCATTTATATGCCAAATTTCGGCTCTTCCGAAGAAAAACAAACTTTTGAACAAGACGAGTTTAACGTTTCAAAGTCCAAAAGTTATCAATGTTTTCGTAAGTTGATTGTATCGAATTAATCTATTCATTGACAATGAACAAGCTTGAAAACGTGTGTAATATAGGGCAAGCGAAATTATGTCATGAGATTCAGGCCACACTAATGGGCATTGCTCGCAGAACAGGTGGTCGATGGGGCTGAAAGGTTCTGGAGTGGCGACCGCGTACCGGAAGACGTAGCGTTGGAAGGCCTCCCACAAGGTGGTCCGACGACCTTGTGAAGGCCGCAGGAACCCGTTGGATGCGAGAAGCACAGAACCGGTCGAAGTGGAGGTGTTTGGGGGAGGCCTATGTCCAGCAGTGGACGTCTTTAAGCTGAAATGGTGATGATGATGACTGGGCTAAATACTTGTGTGCTAAGTTGGACCATTTATCTTCTATTGTTGCACGTTATTGCTAACGATAGGTCTATCTGGCCTAGTGACGCGACATCCTGGTCTAGGGTAAAACCGTTTTTGGTAATGGTTCCTTTCGTTGTAAAATCAGGGAAATGAATTGTTTATCAAATTGACTACCTGCCAACTTAAATAGTCCGTACATACAAATCATAACATTCATTGTTTGACAGTTGTATGAATTTGCTATAACTCGGTAAATTGACGTATTGTGTCAATAAGATAAGTAATTAATTTTGCTGACTGTACCTACTACCACTACTCGAGATTTCCATATTCAACGAATACAAAGGAATTATGTAATTTATTTTTCATAAATATTCAAATGTTCAGTTATCTATTTACGGGTTTTTATTCAATACATTATTGAATGAAATATGCCTGTTTTGTAATTTATTAATGGGACAGTGTGGGAAGAAGAATGTGCGTGTCAAAGGAATATAATTGTGAGGCCTCACCTTTCATTATGGCTATCATTAGCATTTTATATTGGAAAAACTAGTCGTTTTATGTCGCTAGTAATTTTCGTAGAAAGTAGTTCACACTAAGTGCTTTGCCATATTTATTTAGATTTGAGTTCTCCAGTTACGATTTTTTTTCTTAATTAACCTAGGAAAAGCATCATGAGGAAATCTGGACTATATAGTTAATACTAGCAGCGCCCCGCAGTTTCACCTGCGTAAGTTTCGATACCGTGGGAATATCTGGATAAAAAGTATCCCAGGAAATGGTCTATCTATATGCCAATTTTCATCCAAATCTGTTCAACGGTTCACGCGTGACTGAGTAACAAACATCCAAACATCTTCACAAACTTTCACATTTATAATATTAGTAGGAAAGGATAAGTGTGAAATCGCCAACCAGCCGGTCGATTCTGTAAAAATCTCACCGTGAAAACTTAGGTGAAGTGAGTTTGTTTTTGCTAGGAATTGACACTATTGACAGCTCACTCCACGCTCACTTCACCTAAGTTTTCACGGTGAGATGGTTACAGAATCGCACTACTGTCTTGAGTAAGCGTGGTGATCAATGCTCGTACCTTATCTGAACCTTTACCAGGCTTTTGTCCTCCAGTGGGACCATAATAGGCTGGTAATATTATTATTATATATTAGAATGGGCAACTAGCTTCATATTTTCTGACTGACCGACTTTTTGACAGTTCAAAAGTGCCTTGAAATAAATGCTTTGAGTTTGATTTATATAATTAGGGACTTTATAATCCCAATGCGCATGACAGTCCCATTATACCCTAAATCCATTTACGATATTTCGTTTAGAAGTGCCAAAACATAGTTTGGGGAACTTCAGTTTAATATTGCTGAGCAAATCCTTTCCATATACATTTTTTCAACGTTTTACTTGACCTATATGCTAGTATAGAGAGGTATGAGGAACCGGGCCGGGCCGTTGTATCTATGCTAGTTGCGCGGTAAACTCTGCTTGCGCGATGCAGGATTTTGCGTGACGTCAGTATGACGCGTTGTTTGCTTGTGGCGTTGTAGATACCGCTACACTAGCAAGAGGTTTTTTTTAAACTTAAAGAGTACATATTAAAAGGATCTTTAAAAGGTTTCTGTTTTTTTTCCTAGCTAGTTAAATCATAGCAAGATTTTACATGAAGCTCAAAGCTTGGTATAGCTTAGCTGTACCAGAATCACGTGTTTTATGCTAAATCAGCCTATAATGTTCCTACTGCTGTACTGGGAGTGGGCCGTATCCACCACGTGGGCCCAATGTGGTAGATAATGGCGCGGTTTCACACCCAGCTTATTAAAATTTCAACGAAAAAGATGGTAAAATGGAGCGCCTTGAAGGATTGGGACAGGATGAAATTAAAGTTTAATTTCATTAGTGATAATAAATTTAGAACAGATTTAGAAAGGCATTTATAAAGAAGTTCCAAGTTTTACCGAATCATTCCACTTTGCCCTACCGAGCCGCCCCACTGGTGGGGCAAAATGGAATGCCTAAAATGTTGCAGTGGAATCTGCCCACTAATTCGATTTGGTGGGGCAGATTCCACTACTCTAAATTTTTTGTGGATTCTGCTCCACTAGGGTTGGCACCTTAGAATAAACATACAAACATTTTATTTTTAGCTAAACTTTACAAACTTCCTTGTTGAAAAATTATTAAAAACTTCCAAGCAGTTTTCTTTTAAATTATTCAATCTTTGGATTTGTATCGAATAATAATTAATTTGTAACAAACAAAATACCATTTCAAATATTAGATAATAACTTTGAAGAAACTTAGGTACCTATCTATCTTTTCCTTTAGAATAATATTTCAAAGACAAAACTCTGCTTAGTATTATAATAGCGATAAAAATCAAAGTGGGGTTTTATATTAAAAGTTTATTACCGTGAAAACATTTAAGACCGATTTGCATATTCTCTTTTGTAATCAACTAATTAGGTACTATAGTCTGAGAGCAGTCTACCAGAAACTTTGCTTTCACTATCTGGAATCGGAATCTAGAATACAATATTAAACTAACAAATTAATACAAAATAAAAAGAAAAAAAATCCTCAACTAATGTCTAACAATCCTATTATATTAAAAGTTGTATTTCGCAGAAACACAACTTCTAAGCCTTAGCTTTAAATTAACCATCCAACGATTCTCAAGAAAGACCAGACCGTTTGTCTCCCATTTTTATTACTACCATGCTGTTTTAATTAACCCGCAATCATTATAAATCGTCACATCGACCACATGTGTAGGCAATAGAATTAACTATTCAAATTAAACTAGGTATAGTTAAACCATTCCAATCACTAGCATATAAATTAGGAACCGTCGCGTGCTCTGCACAGCGTGACTGCAAAAAAACTACATGTCATGACCGATGGCGACCATGATGAATGGCACATCAATATTCGAAGAGGATAGTGCCAGATTAACCGGAGGACTCATGCGACGTGACACTAGTCACAAACAGCGTGACACAGACAGACTTGTAACAATTAAAATGATATAAAACAAGACGGTGGACTTCGGGCTTAAAATATAAAGTGACTTTTCTGCAATCTGTAGTGCTATTCTGTAACAATCGCACCGTGAAAACTTAGTTGAAGTAAGCTGTCAATAGCGCCAATCCCTCACATCAAGTGGAATGACAGTTCACTTCACCAAAGTTTTCAAGATGAGATTGTTACAGAATTGACCGGCTGATGTTTTAGTTTGAACACGTATTAGTCGGCTGTTATTTCAATTCTTTTTGATGGATAATGCAGCGTTTACTTTGTTTTTGTTACATGTAGCACTTACGGAACAAAAGGTAATAAAGATCCTGTTTGGAAATTAGCATCAAGATCAGGGCACGGCAAGAAGTGGTCGAAAGATCCGAGATTCCCATACTTAGGATAGGATATCACATTGAGGTTGTTGTGTGTCTGGTATCCATCCATACTAATATACGAAAAACGAGACGTACGTTCAATACGAGTATCATAAACGAGATAGTTTGTATGTTTGTTAATCAATCACACAAAAACGGCAGAACGAATGTGGATGAAATTAGGTACAAAGACAGTTTATAACCTGGAATAACACATGGGATACTTTTTATCCCGGTAGTTTATTTGTATGGGATAGTTTCAGATCTCCATGAGGGGGTGTATATATAGTTGCGGCTAGAAGCTAGTATAAAATAATGCGAAAACAATCTTAACCACTAAACACGCATAAACCACTGAACCAGTCGTTTTGAAATTTTAAAGATAGGTACAGTACCCGGCGATAAATATTGCACATCGACCTTTGGAAAGAGACAATCGGCTAATTTCGGTTTCGTGGAGCGTTATCTCTGTCGCACGAAATACAAACAGTCCGATATCTATTAGGAGCTGTTAAAACAATTATGATTTGCTTCTTTTGATAATTATTTTTATTCTTTGTATAAAATCGATAGGATCGAATAGGTCGATGTGCAATATTTATCGCCGGGTACTGTAGCCTAGACCTAGGCTACTTTTCAACCTGGATATTTGTATTACAAAATGATACAATAAAAATATACGCAGACGAAGTTATGGGCAACAGCTAGAAAGACTTAAGAGTTGTAAGTTGTAGATTCGAACCCAGACAGGCGCTTAACTTTGTGTAAATTATTTCATCACCACTGCTCTCAAAACGGCGAAGGAAAACATCGTGAGAAAACCGGTTTGTCTAACAGCCAAAAATCCGAAGACATCAGCCAACCCGCACTGGGCCCGCCTGGTGGGCGGCCCACTCCCTCTCCCGAAGCTTGGACCGTATCCCAGCAATGGGAACATTATAAGCTGATTATCCTTATGCCACCATCATCCAAGACACGTTTCACTTCCACGAAGAGAAGAGTTTCTGTAGTCTCTTCAATTGCTGAGAAAACCGTTGCCATAGAGGCACTCAAAAGTTTCATAGTTGCTATGCTGATTTTGAAGTAAGAAACTTTCACTCTGCAGCTGCTTCGCATTTCGCAGAACTTCTGCAAACCGAGTTGAATTTAGTTTATCTTATGCATTTATAGAAACCGAGATGACAACGGAACTTTTCATCTATTGAGGAAATCGAAAATCACAAGATATTTCCACGACTGCGTCTCTCAATACGATTGAAAAGTTTTATAAAATGAAATGGTTTTTTACGAAATAGTTCAAAGTAGCTGGAAACACTTGGATGAGGGACGGACGGAACCGAGAAGTATGGCAGAAGAAACGGAAGGTCTATGGGTAACCAGCAGTGGGTGATTCCAAGCTGAAATTATGATGATGATGATGGTGCATCGGAATCGTAACTAATATTATAAATGGGAAAGTGAGTTTGTCTGTGTGTTTGTGTGTTTATTATGCTTTCACCCTGAAACAACTGAACGGATTTTTATGAAATTTGGCACATGGGTAGACCATGACCTGAAGAAGGACATAGACTTCTTTTCATCCTGTATCGCAGACGAAGTCGCGGGCAACAGCTAGTTTCTAATCATTTAAAACTGATTAATTAGGTGGGAAGCGCTCGTGGTTAAATAATAACAGCCGCACTGGTTGATCGAAAGTTAAGCTATCCTTGACGCGGTCGGTTTATGGATGGGTCCCTCCGAGCCTCGGAAAGCACGTGAAGCCGTTGGTTCCGATTTGACTTGGAAGCCGATCTCAGCATACTTGGGAAAAGGCTAGGCAGATGGTGAGCAGGAAAACTAAACCTTAGGTGATAACCCTACTAGGTGTAGCCTACACCTAGTAGGGTTATTACCTAAGGCTTAGTTTACTACCTAGTACATAGGTGTATCAACAACGTGTATTAGCAACAAATTGTTTCTAGAGTTCTATTAGAGGTGGTCCATCTCTACTTAACAATTTATTGATAGTTACCATTTACGAGCTGATAATTCTGCAGTTTCACATTATAAATATTAGCAGATTATCTCGTATATAAGGTCCTTCTACATTCCAATACAAAGACCGGTGTAATTAACAAGAACAATAAAATTGTAATCTTAACTTAGCGAGCCATATGGCTTTTTAATATCATTTCGAAAAATATCTTAAGGATATTTCGGATATTTTTGTCAGTAAAACACTTTAAAAAACTTTTAATGGGGTCATATTAAAACGCACGAAGTTTCAGAATTTTAAGAAGCAAAGGCCCAATTTCCTCTTGAAGATGTAGAGGAAAGTCAAACAAAAGACGGATTATGCGAGGAATGTTATGGAAGAAAAGGGAGTGAATAATAGCGTGGCTGTTGATAGAAGTGAAGATGGTGATAATAATGAGAGGATTTCCACGTTGAAAGCGTGAAAGCAAAACAATTGAATGTTCAACAGTCATTATGACGTCAAAGATTTATAATAAGAAGTTATAGTTTCCTCTAAAGTCTTGAATGATTGTTAGTACGATCCTGAAGAGACATTGGCACCATCACTAGGCTTCGCAAATAAGATTAATGCACACCATCATCATCTGCCTAGCCTTTTTCCAACTGTGTTGGGGTCGGCTTCCAGCCTAACGCAATGCAACTGACTACCAGTATTTCACATTGAGCGACTGCCTACCTGACCTCCATAACCCAGTTACTACACCTTCACGATACTCCTTGGTAAGACTGGTTGTCAGACATTGGGCTTCTTACTACCCGTAGCTACAGTCAAAGAGCTACGAATGACAGCCGGGATCAATGGTTTAACGTGCTTTCCGAGGCACGGAGGGGTCTCGATATGTGATGGATGGTCAGTGGTCACCGATCCACGGACCGGCCTTAAACCAAGGTTGATGTTTGCAGCATATTTACGCACAGCTACCAACAAAGCAGGATGCTTACCGCCATGCTGTTTCTCTCAAACGGTAAACCAACCCTTCATTAAAGATTTATTCAATATTTTTTATCAACATAAATTTCTTAGAAGTTTTAAAACCTTCCTTCAAGTAACCGTAATTAAATCTTATCAGAGAACTAAGTAAAGCTGGGAAAGTTATTTGCGAAGTTTTCATCAAAGTAATATCTTTTTAATTAATGTCTTATTTATTAGAAGCAACTGTAGTTGCTTTTATTCTATCGTGATGAAAAATTTAATTGATAATTGAAACAAAGCTACCGTAATATAGGTTGATGTGGCGGTCGCATTCGCTACTGTCGAGCACGCTGAGCAGGAGATCCTGAGTTCGATTCGAGCAAAGTGTTCTTTAATTTTTCTATCAGGAATTTCTCAGAAGTAGCTCGGGATCTGGATTTGTGCCCGGTTGATGGCTATAGGCACGCCCTATATTACATAGGACGTAAACTTATCTGGTGAAATGTGGGTGTTCTACTTTGAAGGGTTACGCAGAGATGTACCTTACATATCTCTGCGTAACCCTTCAAAGATTACGGCGTGATGTTGTGTGTGAACCAGATAAATGAGGTTGTTAAGGAGTTGTGTGAGTTGCCATTATTATCGGTATTGCTTTAGGCTACAAATAGCTATAATGAGTTAGGGCCAATGCACAAATAATGGCACGCCATTTAGATCATCGCCTTTGACCACGATACGAAGTCATTTACTTATGCACTCAATTTGCACGATCTACTAAAGTACACTGGGATTTATAAGTACGTGTTTAAGGTCTGACTACTAAATCTGCTCAACGTGGTGCTTGAAAAGAGAATCCCAAAAGCAACTTTAAATAAAAGTGAAATCAAAGAAATAAATTAGGTTTGAATAGGCATATAGCATATAACGCACTGAAACGTGGTCGCTCACAATGGGCCTTATTAAAATCCTAAAGGTCACCCAAAGTGCAATGTAGAGGGCTATGCTTGGAACTCCCATACGTTATCGAATCAATACTGATGAGATCCGCGGGAGAACCAAGGTAACCGACATAGCACGAAGAATTGCCAAAAGTGGTAGTGGGCACATTGCTCGCAGAACAGATGGCCGATGGGGCCAAAAAGTTCTGGAGTAGTGACCGCGTACCGGAAGACGTAGCGTCGGAAGGCCTCCCACAAGGTGGACCGTTGACCTTGTGAAGGCTGCAGGAGTCCGCTGGATGCGCGAAGCACAGAACCGGTCGAAGAGGCGGTGCTTGGGAAAGGCCTATGTCCAACAGTGGACGTCTTTCGGCTGAAATGAGGCATATAGGCTGAAAATAGGCATATATGCACTGGTAGCGGAAAAAATGTGTGGAAATCGGATGTCGTGGTGTGCGCATGTAATGCAATGCGTAGGAAAAAAGAATATGTAGTGACTTTTGAGAACGAATGAGGATGGCTATCAAGAGTAGGGGAAGGTCAAATAAACGATGGGTGGACTGTGTGAAAGACGATATGCTAGAAAGGGTGAGACTACAGAGATGGCGTCTAATTGAGAAGTATCGAAGAATAAGATGCGTTGCGCGATTTGGTGTTGCCAAATAAACTGGGATAAGGTCAGAAGAATGGTGATGATGATGACGAGGCGTATGTCCGGGGAGCGGGAAATCGTGAGAACTACAACCTCACCCGTACCACGGTTCAGCGGGATTGTCCGAAAGGGTTACCGCTGGCCCGGAACATAAAGGGCTAAGAAAGGAACACGGGTGGGTTTTAGTCAGTAAGAGTCTGACACTCCCTTCCGCTCCACCCAGAGCGGGAGGGGTCATTTGATGATTTCCCATCCTGAAAAAAAAAACCCGTACCACGGTTGTTGATGTTATTTATTTTGTTAAAAATCTGACCTCCTTACTAATAAACGTATTATATCAGATGAATAGTAACACATCGATTTCTCTCTTTCAGTCGTCAGTAATTTGACTTTCGAAAGAAGAAGACAAAGCGTTGTGTAACTATACTGACGCTATACAACGTTTATTAGTAGGGGGTTAAAGTTCACATAAAAAAGTAGTTGATACTACCCCAGACAAATTCATATAACACTACTTGCTATGTAAATATCAGTGACAGAAAGTTATTAAAACATCATCAACATAAACTAAGTGGAACAAATCGTATTATTGAAGCTTACTCAAAAACTACCCAAGAAAAGTTAATAAAATTTATATGGGACCACCCCTGAGGCATACCTAATCCATTAAAAAAAGAATTTTGCAAATCTGTTTATATACGATGGAATTATGCCCGAACATACATTAAAAAAAAACATCCAAATTGAGAACCTCCTCCCTTTTGAAGTTGGTTAAAAAGTGGGTATTAAGGTACACGTACCCACTTTAATATGTATAAAAATATTATGAAAGCTCTATGTAATTATAAAACAGCGAACAATTAAAACTTGACCCGTCATAAAATCACAAAAAAATAATTTAATATCGTTTCTATTAGCACAAAATATTTTTTTTACGTTTAATTATCTATGAGTAATATGTAAATTCGGAGGGTTGTTACGTGTTAGAATAATATTTGCTTTGCTAGGGTGCGTGGGGAGTGTCACTGTGTAACATAGATATTAGACGTAACTACGTAAGTACCTAATTGTGGGTACCTATATAGGTACCCACAATTAGGTACTTACGTAGCTTACGTAATGTGTCATCATATGATGACATTAACCTAAGCAAATCTAAGACCCGCTTTGAGTTTTTTACATAGTGCTTGAAGTTTTATTTGGCTGTTAGTTAATTTTCACACTCTTCTTAAGGCAAGTGCGACAGTAGCTTTCCACGCTTCACGATTATGATGGCGTGCTTAGTGCGTAGGTGAGCTTCTGTTGCGGTTCTATGATAAATATTATGTTATGGCCCTTACTTATAATTTAGGTTTAATAATAACATTACCTTAACACGCTTTTCAGAACAAATAAGAGCAGCGGTGGCCCAGTGGTAACGGCACCGACTTCAGGCTCCTTCAAACAGGTGCGAAACGCGATAAAATCGCGCGCGACACAAAGGCACCGCAAGTCGCGCATCGAGCGGTGCCTTTGTGTCGCGCGCAATTCGCATCACGGGTCGTCGGTTAAAACGCAGGCAGGCGCTTTACTTTGTGTAAATAATTTCATCAAACATCGCGAAGAAACCGGCATGTCCTAGACCCAAAAATACGAAGACCTGTGACATCAACCAACCCGCATTGGGCCCGCGTGGTATCCCACTCCCTCACGTAGCCTCTAGGCCTCTCAGTCCTCCTCACAGGCCTCCTCGGCCTCTGTCCCAGCAGTGAGTCGATTATACAGTACCCGGCGATAAATATTGCACATCGACCTTTGGAAAAGACAATCGGCTAATTTCGGCTTCGTAGAGCGTTATCTCTGTCGCACGAAATACAAACAGTCCGGTATCTATTAGGAGCTGTTAAAACAATTATGATTTGCTTCTTTTAATAATTATTTTTATTCTTTGTATAATATACAAAAAAAGATAAAGGTCGATGTGCAATATTTATCGCCGGGTACTGTAAGTTGATTATGCTATGTTATTAGTTTTGCTCACACAGTCGTCTAGGTAATATACTCCTGCAATTAGCACGATGGTAGTTTGGGAAACAGCTGTTCCATATGTTTTTAAATTGTCACTACATGCATACATAATTATAAGAAAAAGGTGACAGACTGACAGCTTAGTTACAGGTGAACAAATGAATAAAAAAAAAGCGTTACAGTAATTGGTTTGAGCCCGAATAACGTGCTACATGCAATCATAATTTATCACCTTCAAACAACTGGTAATGGGAGGATGGGATCGGTAAGTGCAGTAATAAATAAAATAACGCATAAAAGAAACCCTTTATCCCTATAAACTTTATTTCTGGCCAAAATACATCTTTACGAGTACACATAATACTAATAATTTGTTTGATTAAACGCGCTAATGTCTGGAACTACCAGTCAGATTAGAAAAATTGTTTTTGCATTTGATAGCCCAAATCTTGAGGAAGGATATTTAATACCACGCTAGGATCCTTAAGAGCCGAGCAAGAACAAAAAAAAAGTGAGAAAGAACGCTGAGTGAAAACGAAGTTATAGCGCGGGCAAACGAAGTGACGCGACGCCGACGCCGACGCCGGGGTGGGTCGGGGAGCAAGAAATTTAGAAGAATTACTAGCAGAAGCTAATAAGCCATAAATCATAAAAAAACAAGACATTAATGAAGAGTAAAGGCTCTTACAAACAGGCGCGACACGCGACAAATTCGCGCGTGACATAAAGGCACCGCTCGTTGCGCGACTTGCGGTGCCTTATTGTGTCGCGTGTCGAGTCGCGCCTGTTTGAAGGAGCCTTAAGAAAAAATACGTCCTGGTTTTAAGCTGAATGAGCAGAAAGGAGAAATAAAGAAATCATGTCCCAAATGTAATTACATTACTCTGTTTTTATCAAAACATGTTTTATTTGTCTTTGCGCATTACTTTTTGGGGAACACGAAAAATTCGAACCAGAAATTCTGGCTGATGTTCAAAATGCATCTTTTATTTAAGATATTTATCATATTCTTGGGATCCTGTCATAGCGATTTGACAAATGAAACTTGTTCGGAATATTCAGGTCTCCGAGCCCAATCCGTCTTCCAAACTATCGTCAGATAAAGTTTTACGATGTAAGTCCTGGAGTTTTATTTTCTTTTGTTTTGGGTTTAGGTAAGGTACTGTCGTATGCAAAAAGAAAAATACATCACAAAAGGCAAAGGGGCCGTAAAAATGTAACAAGTAGATAAGGACATCCTGATGACGTAACCCCGGGGTGCCGGACGTGTGAGTGGGTAAGCAGATTTTTTGCAATTATTAACCCTCCTCTCCCCCTCGTCAGCAAAAGTAAGCCCAGTCAGCAAGTGTACCCCCCATGTTTACGTAAAGTGCAGTGCGGGTTGGTAGATGTTACATGTCTTTGATTTTTTGGTTCTAAGATATGTCGGTTTCCTCACGATGTTTTCCTTCACCGTTTTGAGAGCAGTGGTGATGAAATATTATACACAAAGTAAGGCGCCTGTCTGGGTTCGAACCTACGACCTACAACACGTAAGTCGCGGCCGATGCCACTGGGCCACCACTGCCCTCCCCCCTTCGCCCCCCTGTAGTGTTTACGTAATACTTGAATGGCCCCAAAAGCTATTTTTACATACAGTACCTTACCCGGCGATAAATATTGCGCATCGAACTTTACCTTTTTTGTATTTTATACAAAGAATAAAAATCATTATCAAAAGAAGCAAATCATAATTTGTTTTAACAGCTCCTAATAGATACCGGACTGTTTGTATTTCGTGCGACAGAGATAACGCTCTACGAAGCCGAAATTAGCCGATTGTCTCTTTCCAAAGGTCGATGTGCAATATTTATCGCCGGGTACTGTAACATAGTAGCTTGTATTCCCCGAAGAGTTACTTAGAGGAGGTGTACACCCACCACCATTTTTTAAGTTCCATGTAATAGGGTCGCTATTGCCATCAACCAGGCATAAATCCAGACTCCGGACTGGGCTGCTACTGAGAAATTCCAGATCGAACCAAGAAAAACCCAATACCACTTTGCACGGGAATCGAAGCCCGGACTCATGCTCAGCAGTCGCACTTGCTACCACTAGATCAATGAGGCAGTCGAGCGATTTTTTCGTAGAGTAAGGTATTGATTTGAATGTGGAACGAAACATTATCTAAACCAACCAAGTTTGTGTTCGTAACTGTCAGTAGGTACATAATATTTATAAAAGTTATATTTTTTATCAGTCCTACATTTTTAGCTTCCTGTTGTTTTTAGTAGGTAGATTTTGTATAAATAATAACCGTAGTTGCTATGGCCCTAATTATTAGCTTATTCTATTTAACTTAGGCATTAGTGGTCGAACTCGAAGCTATAAATATTTTTGGAGAGTCACCTTCACAAGTAGGTACAGACGCCAGCACATCAAGTTACCCGAAACTGTCAAAATTTACTACATGATCTGATTGACTGTACATGATCTGACCAAGATTATGTCTATTTATAGATTATATAGACATAATCTTGGTCAGATCATATGCAGAATGAGATCTGAAAAGGTCTTGAGCCTTACAATTTTTTTTTTGCTAGCCTATGCTATCCCACTGCTGAGAAAGGGACTCCCCCTAATCCTTCCAGGAATTCTTTTCCCTCGCCACCTCGAACCATCCCACGCATCCAGGTCATCTCGCCATCTCTTTCTGGGCCGGCCTCGGCAGCGCCGTCCAACGTCCATCTTCAGGCACCCATTGTGTGGAGATTTTTGCCCAGCGGTCACCGTGCATACGGTTGATGTGACCCGCGCAATTCCATTTGAGCCTGGCAGCCTTCTTTCCTACATCCAGTATGCCCATTATTGTATGCCCCTTATAATTAAAATACCTAAATTGTATTTAAAGCTTCGGAGCCTTGTAGTCTCAAAAGTCAGTAGATTAACATAATATCACGGCTGATATGCCCGAAAACACAGGCAAAGGTTTCCTTTCTATAGTTCATATACCCACATTTCGTCAATTATGTTTACGTCCTATGTCAAGTCAAGGCAGTAGAATATTCCCAAAATTAAACGAACATTTTTATTTCTTTACATATCCCGATATAAGCTCTAGCTTTATTTTATTTTTCTTTACGTGGGGAAATCCTCCTGGATACCCTCCGACTGGGAAGAACGGAGGTTTATGTCGGACTCCTACCGGCTAAAACCCCACTGTTCTTTCTAGTAACATGAGTCGGGGGCCCGGGAGATACTTGTACATTCGCCGCACCCCCGACCGGATAAGCTCTAGCCTGCTATTTACATAGTAACTACAAATGCTTTACATTTTCAACAGTATGTATCTCAGGTGTTGAGTAAAATGTGTGTTGAGTAAAATTTAACGGGTTTCAACTAAAAATAACGTAGCACCTAACAATTTCTGTGACATTATTTACCGTTTTCAGCAATAACGAAATAAACCAGTTAAACGAAGTGGAAACAAAAAAAATGCTAGACAAACAAATGAACAACTAGAAATATATTTAACGCGTTCAACGGTTGAGCAAACAAGATTATTTCATTACGACAGCTTCCACGTGTATTTTGTTAACACACTGTCATTAAATTTTCCATAAAAAACTTGTAAAAGGTTTTTCGCAAGGGTAAGTCCACTCTGCCTAAACCAACTTGGTAGCAAATCAACCCTGTTACTATACCAACAGCGAGTTTCTGTTAGTGTCAACAAAATTACTCGACAAGTGTCATCGAGGCATCGAATCGGGCGGTAGCCATTACCGACTCGTTTTCGGGAGGTCATTGTGCGCAATGGATGACGTCACGGATGACCTTGACGCGTTCGTGGCCCGCCCGCTCACCGCGCGTCGCGCTGCACGCATGAAAAATGTCGCTGTCAAAACGTGAGTGTTAACTGTGTGCCGCCGCTTTAGTTTGCGGCCATTTTGTTTTTATTTTTCTGTTTTTTGTTTGCTTTTTTTTCTCTTTGTTCAGCCTATCCTGTAACTAGTGATAAATGACAGTTTGGTAGATTTGTTAGGTTCTATTTTAGCTGGTTAATGTTTTTAATGTGTGTACCTACATTAAATCTCTATGAGTACCTACTTGTTTGCACGTGTAGGTATACGATGCCGCAATGATTACGTTATGTATTATTTTGACGCATATTTTATCTACCATACAATAAGCTATGAAGCTTTTTCTCGTATAAAAGTGAAATAACAATAACACCACATAAGGCAAACAAAATACCGAATTTTCTATGCCCACGTTTTTTTCCTGAACGCTGAATGGAGAGCGTCAATTCACTTACCTACTTACTTCTTCAATTGACATTTTTACAGGATGACAAGCAGATAACTTATTGTTCTGTTTTTTTTTATACTTCAATCATAATGGTCCCAAATTGGTATGGATATGACGTATGTATTGTCATCAATCATCATCATTCATTTGCAAGTTGTATACTTATAAGGACAGGACGCAATTCGGGCACTACACAAGTGGACCCGTAATTATGTAATACTTATTTGCCACTTCACCTGCCGCTTATGTGAAAAATATAGCATTATTGCCATAGAGCCTTCAATCGTAAGTACACACTGAGTAGGTTGGATACCAAGCCGCGGAGCGTGACCGAAGTGCTGGAGTACTTGCGCAAGTGCTCAAAGGTAGTTGAAGAAAACCGTGTGGGTTTAAGGCTCCTTCAAACAGGCGCGACGCGACACGCGACACAAAGGTACCGCAAGTCGCGCAACGAGTGGTGCCTTTGTGTCGCGCAAGATTCGCGTCGCGCGTCGCGCCTGTTTGCAGGAGCCTTTAGTCAGACAGATATCATCATCCTCCCCAAATCCATGAGGATTTCCAGTAGCAAAAAAATGGCTACCAACCATACTTAGTTAATATCGTTTCACAACACATGCTTTTCTCGTACGGCTCGTGTCAACACAAGATCAGAAAAAGTAATTATCTCACGTTAAATACTTTGAGACTCAATCCTTCCATCATATCACGAGCCGTCACCGCCTCTAGTCCTGGGGGAAAAGTGATTAATTAGCAATTAGTGTAGTAAAGGCCGGGTGAATCAACTGTCTGACATTACGCGCCCTTGCACCGTCCTCCTGTAAGTTAAACTTAGGGCTGCGTCGAACTTACTCTGCAGTTCAAAATTTAACGTACGGTTTGATGTGGTTGGTAAGATTAGGTAGTTTCGATTAAGGTTTTGATTAGATTGTTGGTTGTAAGTGCTTCAGTGTTTCTCTATTCTATCTTTTTTAATTCTTAGTGGACAGAAATCTTAATTATTAGTGAAACTGTAAGTTTCGTGGGCGTTGGTAAATGTAGACTAAAACTATGCACAAATTAAAAATCAATAAAATATGGCTGGGTTCCTACACCAATACCACCTTACAGAAAATTGATTTTTTTATTAGCACTTAAATACCATGTTGACACACCCCTAGCCAAGGTCGTACTAAGCGGTCAACAGTGTTGTTCTTTATTTTTATATTGATAAATGTCAAAACTGCACGTTACTGAATCGGCATGCATTTTATACTATAATTTTTGGCACGAAATGTAATATTGTAGCGGGTTCGAACATTTCCAGAACTTAAGCTTCTCACAGACAGGATTAAGACAAATGACTTATATAATTATTATTGAGGTAGCAACCGGTTGCTATGAAAACATAGAGTGTACTATTTTCGACACAGTTTAATTGAATACTATATTAGATTACTGTTAGGCTTTCGGCAATATGTGACAGTTTATCAATCATTTTCAAAACAATACCGTGTCTATGCCGTGACGTGTGTGGTATAGACACATTACACTTCGCAATATCGATTTCGATCAATTCGAGTCTCCAATCTTTACAAAATAGAGAATGGCTGGACAGATTTGGTAAATGCTCTTTTTTCAATGTCCGATCAAGTCCGGATAAGGTTTTTAGGGAAAGAAAATTGAAAAAAATGCTCGAAAAGCCGGTAAATTCTGGAAAAACTGACAATAGGTTTTTCTACGGGATTTTTGTATGAATTATTGAAATTTGGACAGGGCAACGTCTGTCGAGTCAGCTTTGTCAAAACAAAAACATACTTTACATATAATAATATAAAACTCACCGTTTATCAAAGCAAATCCGTCGGAAGCGTTTGTAGATATCGTCAGAATAACACTGTATCTGTGGACAAGTAAACACAAAATAAATATTTGAAAGTGCTTCCCAAACAAAACTGGCAGATGTTTTCGTTTCATTTGCTTTCTTTGTCCTATATTTGATAGCTATTACGTATATATTGGAACAAAATGATAACACCTCCATTTTTTTAACGAATTGCGTTATAATTGTGGTTAAAACCTAATCGCCTTAGGACTTTATCTGTAAACCAAATAAATGAATATACGAGTGTGGAACTCAATGGTTTTTTTATTAAAACTTAGCGAGCCCCGAATGGTCAATTATAGGCGACACCTATTAGATTCGGAATGTAAGATAGGACGCTAGCTCAACTTCGGTGGAGCGACGATCTTCGCAGGCTGGCCGGTCGCTCGAATAACAGGTAGCAGAGTCGAGCTGAATGATGTGGTATTGGAGAGGCCTAGCTATGTCCAGCAGTGGACTGCTGTAGCCTGATGATGGTGACAAGATTCGGCAGAAGGCATTCGGCAAAAAGCAACAATTGCGCGAGAATTAACCAAAAACCCTTCATCAAATTTTTTTGTTTCTTTTTATTTGGTTGGCTGCAAGCAGAAACACAGACTACTTCACCTTCTTTCTATCTTTATGAGAGTAGGTACCTACACTTCCTACATATTTTATCAGCTCACTATGTTGCCACAAAAAACGCAGATGCCTGGGTATGCAATGCAGTATAAGATATGAGACACATGTGAGTCATACTTATTGATACCAGGGGGCCTAAAAAGGCCACCTTGGCAGAATCATAAAAGGATAACATTATGAATTATAATATGGCGAAAACAGTTCGTGGTTTTCTTTTTTTCGCTGCACTACGTAGGTATAATCAAAGAGATAGGGATTGGATTGGATTGATTGGTATTATAGCACAGACAAAAAAAATAACTGAAAAAATACTTCACCAATGGGATTTGATACGATTAACTTAACAGTTAACTGTCCATTATGATTCATAATGTTATCCTTTTATGGTTCTGCCAAAGTGGCCTTTTTAGGCCCCCAGAATTGTAGCTGCTAAGCTCTGATTTTCTAAGAAAAATCCCTACCGAAAGATCATATAAATCAATATTACCAATGTCCCTGATTCCTGATTAAGGCTAATCCACCATATATAATAGGAAAATTTATTGCGAATCAAATGGATTAAATTACGATTCATGATGGTAATTCAAATCTCTTTGTGAGGAAACGGGCCTGCCCGTACATTGAACAATGTAAACTACCTTCGATTTGCAGTTAATAGTAATGATTATGTTAGTTAGTACTGTGTATTATCTTGAACAAAATACATTAAATTATGTAATAATTACTTATCGGTAGATGTGTATTCTGAGAAACATGCTTAGTAGTTATAAGGAGTTATTTGGGGCTAATAATCTACTTAGCCGAAATAGCAATAAATGTACGTACCTATTGCAAATGACCATTAAGCATTTTCTGGGACACTGATCTCCTTTCTTCGAAGGGAACTGGGCTGTAAACAACCACGCGGACCCAGTGCGGGTTGGTAAATGACACATATCTTCCAATTTTTGGTTCTAGGGTGTACCGGTTGCCTCTCGATGTTTTCCTTCACCGTTTTGAGAGCAGTGGTGATGAAATTATTTACACAAAGTGAAGCGCCTGCCTGATTTCGAACCCACGACCTACTACTCGTAAGTCGGGGCCCTTACCACTGGGCCACCAGTGCTACCAAGCGTGTAACTTAGTTCAATTCATTCAGTTTTGAATGCCGCAAAGAAAGACACTGCTTCTTCCTCCTATGAGGAATTATGGTTCCCAAATCCACCACACCACACCGCATCTTTACTAGGAAGCAACCTACAAAATAACGTAGATACAGGGCAAGTTAGATTGATGAGACGTACCTTAAAATCGAGCTATTACGTGTCAGTCAGACGCCGATCTTGAAGATTTCGTCGGTCTTGAAAATTTCAAGAAAATAAACTGCCAAATTTATCTCTACTACCGAGCGCGAGACATAACATTAAATACTATCTTTAACATTGAATTTATATAAATTGAACTTAACAACTTAATTTATAAGACGTGAGATACGTTAAATCAGCCAGATCGTAGCAATTACCCCTTATTAGTATAAGTTAACAAGACGTTCGCTATCCGTGGAATAATAAACTGTTAAGTAATGTAACATAATTCTTTAGTAACGTGACATGTCGGAAATAAACGCAAATAATAATTGATTTGGTCGTGTATTCAGCTAAGTCAACCAATTGGTCGTAACAAAACATGTTGTTCTATATTGTTCTGTTCCTGTTCCTGTGTTGTGCTGGCCTGTTATTCTGTAGAGGGTGGCCGTGACATCGATTCGGGAACTGTAATCAATTCAGCACACAATTCTAAGCCCCCAAGCCCACGCTATCTTGATTGACCAATTAAATCAGTGTCCCGAATCTTTTACTTTTCCTGCGATGCGGGTTAAAACGACCGAGACAGTCGTTTCGTACCTTTAAAGAAATAAAAAATCAACTAAAAAAAATCTATTTATATGATATTATGCTGTTTGTTGGTTAGCGCATCATTTGAAAACGGCCGGACCGTTTGGCTATTTATAACTTACCATAAAAGCCCAATCCGGAATATTTCCAATAGTCCGGATTGGGCTTTTATGGTAAGTTAAACTGGAAATGTTTCCCGGAAAAATGTCAAATTCTGCAAAAACTGAACGTCCTTTTTACTTTAGGATTTTTGTATGAACTATTGAAATTTGGACAGGACAACGTCTATCGGGTCAGCTAGCGAGACATGAGTATCCCACATTTCATGTCCGTATTGACTAATTAAAATACACGTGTAGTACATAACTGAAGAAGACGTTCGATGTCTGAAGAATAATTAGCCAGTAAACGTAATACCATATTCTTAAACCAAGGAGACATGCCGAAAACAAAAGTAAGCGAAGTGTCTTTGTTATGCTAATTACGTTCGTGCCTTTCAATTTCGCTAGAGTATTAACGAGGTAAGTCGGTAACTCAGTCTACTTAACGACATATAATAATTCAGTGAAATAATGGAATTTTACAGGACAGGTGGCCTACCATGATCGAATTAAATACAATTCAAAAGAAAGACAGTTCAGTTTAGGTTCCTAAACTGTATCGCATCAAAGTCGTACAATGACGTCCAAAACGCTCAGTGGCATTTGGATCGTTAAAAGTGAATAAAATATCGCAATTTGTGGCTGAACCGCGTTTGAAACGTTTTTGGTGAAAAAGAGACAACGCTATTATTATCAAATAAGTTTGTTTTGCGCACATTTTAGTGTCAGACACGTTCAGAAGCAAGTAACATTTTATTTGTTCTTAACTCAGTATCATTACTTTGAAGTAAAAAAGACACTCAACAATTGTTTTTAAGATTCCACGTTAATACGGTACTATTGTTAAAATAATTCTTAGTCAAAGTAGATATTTATTTAGATACCTTTTGCTATTTATTATACGAATATTTTTTTTTATTTCGGCGTAATAAAACAAATTATGTTTATGTTTCGAACGTACTAAGAAAAACAAATACGGTTAAAAAGATGTAAAATAGACATTTTAGACTTTAAAAGAAAGATTAAAGTACACTTACATTGGTTTTTGTAAAATGCCACTAAAATAGCACTAAAACATTTTATTTTCGTCAATAATTCACCAAACGTTTCAGTTTATGTTAGAGAAATAGTAACTTTTATTGAATCGCTGATATTGACAGTTGAGCTGCGCTATGAACGTTATGGTACCAAACAAGTACAAAATTGAATGAATGAAACCAAAACTTGCGACTCAGTTTGGGACAATCGCTGTTAACGTCGTTAAACTGACGTCATGGTACGAATTAGAAGAACAGTTCAGTTTAGGTCCTAAAATGGATCGCGTTAAGAGCTCGTGGTAGGCCTCTCCTGGAGCAATAACTTCTTCGTTTTCTCTTTCAAGATTTATTTTGAAGTAGATAATGTAATTATTTTATAATGTAGGATAAAGAATCAAGTGGATTTTTTATTGTGACTACCAGATACAATAATCGCTATGTACCTAACTCTGAAAATGTCGTGAATCCGACCCCCAAGATACAGGCAAATGCCTAGTTTGAAGATCACCGTTCAATCTATTCTTGTACAATCTTCATCAGGATCATCATCTCCCTAGCCTTTTCCAAACTATGTTGGGGTCGGCTTCCAGTCTAAGCGGATGCAGCTGAATACGAGTAATTTACATGGAGCGACTGCCTATCTGACCTCCACAACCCAGTTACTGGGTAATGTAAGACTGGTTGTGAGACATCATTTTCTTGTACAATATGATTATTAATAAATACATTTAAAAATTGACATAATAACAAAAAAATATGGAGCATTTGCACATGTTGTAATTATGCCCTTATATCACTTATCAGACAATATGCAACTATGGAATGTCGTGAGATTGGACTATAAAAGAAACGGCAGTAGCGTCCTTCCATCTGTCACAGTATACACTTTGAAGGTTATATGTATATACTCAGATCAACATTGTCTATTGACTTGACAACCACCGACACATAAGTCTCGCGTACTGTCTTCAACCTCTGTAGATTATTCAGAAAAAACGAAAAGCTTTTCTAGAATTATTTCAAAAAATAAAAATCTGGCTTATCTGCAAGAATATGTCTTCAAAATCTGTTTTGATTTTCTCAGCATAAGTTAAGTATAACTCAAAGTTAATGCAAAACCACTGTGAACAAACACATTAGTGGATTGGAAAACTTTCTGAATTACGATTTATATCAGAGACATGTTTAAAACTGAAACTCCAAATGATAAAGTGTTTGTTCTTTTGTGTCATCACTTTCTCTCGCAACTTTCTGCGAAGATTTATAATTTGTTGAACAATATTTTGGCGCGCACCAAAACAATTTTAATTATAAAATTCCTAAGAGACATTGTATATTTTTAAACATTGTTAATCGTTGCTTCATTTATTTATATTTTTATTGCATATATAGAATATTTTAAGATTGTTAGCTTTTTAAATTATATAAACATTTCTATGTAAAACATTCAAGCACCAAAAGGCATAAAAAAATTATGTTCGAACATAAATAAAATATAAATAGAATACTTTTATTATTAGCCCATCATAAAAATTACAGATATAAATGTCGACAAAATTGGGAATACCATACTGCGTTCCAAAACGGGTAAAATAGACGTAAGCAAGAAGGTCGCCAAACTCAAGTGGGATTGGGCGGGTCACATCAACCGCATGCAGGATGACCGCTGGGTAAAAGTTTCCACACAATGGGTACCTGAAGATGGATGGCGCCGCCGAGGTCGGCCCAGAAAGCAGTGGCGAGATGACCTGGATGTTACCGCGAGGGCTGGTTCCAGGTGGCGCGGGAAAAAAGTTCCTGGAAGGACTTGGGAGAGGCCTTTGCCCAGCTGTGGGACAGATAGGGTAAAAAAAAAATTCCATTTGGTGACACAACGGGAAGTCTTATCGCTTTAAGCGACCTTTTAAAAACACCCTTTGGATGGATTCAGGGAGAAGGAGAGACAATTCTGCAGGCAGTCTGTCTGCTATATGGTATCTACTGGTATATCTGCTTTGATGCTTATAAAAATAGGTAATGTATCATCAAAAAGGAAAACATAGGGACATACAAGTACCTAGTTAATATTATTAATATTCTGTAAAAAATCATTGCTTTATAATAAGGTCATTAACCAGAAAGAAAACAGGCGAGAGCGATTCTAAGGAGAAACGGCCACCCGCATTTCCTCTTAAGTATAGGAATTTAAACCTGAAAGCTGCTATTATTACATGAACAGTATTACATTAAAACAATCAAACAGGCAACAACAATAATGTATAAAATAAGTTTCAATAGAAAATTATTGACCGCCTGGAAAATCACTAGGACGAAAAGCTCAGCAGTAAAATACCGACTGAATCATAAGTGTTTTATATAGATGGTTTGGGCTCCGCTTGCCCCTTGGATCTCGCCCCCAATTACCTAAGTGTATCTACTCGCCCCCTTGGATATTAGATACCCCAAATCGCCCCCGATTGTTAGTAAATTAAAAGTAATGTCAGTATTCTAAGTTTTTAAAATTAATGAATTATATAATGATATGTAGATGACGCGTTCAGTTTTACATAATAATATGGAAATTAATTATCAGTGCAAAAGTTGCGAGCAATACAGCAAGATCATGCACATAAAGCTAACGATAATGTTATAAGGAACACTAGAATAGAACCCGGGGTGGTCTGACATTTATATTTCAAATCGTTTTCTCACGCAAATTAGTCGCGCTAAACACTAATGTGAAAATGGATAAACTTAAGAAAATGAGTAATAACATTAAAATTACTTAGCTCTAAAACTGGCCATTCAGTAATGTGCTAGCCTTCATAAAACAGCCGTAAAATAATGTTTATGGTTTTTTATTACAACTTGGCAAGAAAATCCCTTAAGCGACAAACTTTATCTTATTAAGTAATATGTACTTTACTAAGCATTAACAACAACTTAGTTACAAAGTTATAGGAAAGATTACATGTCTGCAGGATTTTATTTTTGACAAAATGCAAGGAACGGTTGATTTTTGGAACGAAGTTCGTTAACACAGCTTGCGGTTGGATTTGACTGGTACAAATCGTCACGTACGGAAAAAGCGATATGCCCCCTTAACATATATACACACACACACTCACAAACTTTCGCCTTTATAATATGTATTAGTGTGAAGTAAGGCAGGTCAGCGGGATTGTCCGAAAGGGTTACCGCTGGCCCGGAACATAAAGGGCTAAGGAAGGAACACGGGTGGGTTTTAGTCAGTAAGAGTCTGACACTCCCTTCCGCTCCACCCAGAGCGGGAGGGGTCATTTGATGATTTCCCATCCTGAAAAAAAAAAGGCGCCTGTCTGGGTTCGAACCTACGATGCACAAGTAAATCGGGGCCACCAGTTCTCCCTTTTAATTACACCTTGTAGATTTTACAAGCTGCATTCGTCCTATGTCTCCGATTAACTATTCTGAAGACTAATAGGTAAGTACGTATAAGAAAGTTGCATAAGGTAATTTTCAGCTCACGAAGAAAGCTCAAAGGAAAGTGAAGTATGCATTACGTATGTATGTGAGATGTTAAGTATTTGGTTCGCTCGCGAATTGTAAAGTTTCATTGGAGTGCTCGCTCTAAATTTAAAAATGGAAACGCGGAACAAAGATGTTGGTATAGCAGCTAGTTGCAATGGCCGCCTGTGAATTGCGGGCGCGTTTGTTTGTTGCGTGTTTAGTAACGTCTTTTATGAAGTTTCTGGTTTCGAATCCTAGGCTGGGCAGTGTTTTGGGATTTTCCCATAGGAATTTCTCAGTAGCAGCCCAGCGTCAGGAAATGTGCCCAGGTCACGGCAACAGGCCGCCTTCTATTACCCATGGGACTTCAACATAACTGAAGAAATGTGGAGTTGTGGCTCTCTGCTTGTTCCCTTAGGAATTTCTCAGTAGCAGCCCAGCGTCAGTAAATGTGCCCAGGTCACGGCAACAGGCCGCCTTCTATTACCCATGGGACTTCAATATACTGAAAAATATGGGTCTGTGGCTCTCTGCTTGTTCCCTTAGGAATTTCTCAGTAGCAGCCCAGCGTCAGGAAATGTGCCCAGGTCACGGCAACATGCCGCCTTCTATTACCTATGGGACTTCACCATAACTGAAGAAATATGGGTCTGTGGCTCTCTGCTTGTCCCCTTAGGAATTTCTCAGTAGCATCCCAGCGTCAGGAAATGTGCCCAGGTCACGGCAACAGGCCGCCTTCTATTACCCATGGGACTTCAATATACTGAAGAAATATGGGTCTGTGGCTCTCTGCTTGTTCCCTTAGGAATTTCTCAGTAGCAGCCCAGCGTCAGGAAATGTGCCCAGGTCACGGCAACATGCCGCCTTCTATTACCTATGGGACTTCACCATAACTGAAGAAATATGGGTCTGTGGCTCTCTGCTTGTTCCCTTAGGAATTTCTCAGTAGCAGCCCAGCGTCAGGAAATGTGCCCAGGTCACGGCAACAGGCCGCCTTCTATTACCCATGGGACTTTAACATTACTGAAGAAATATGGGTCTGTGGCTCTCTGCTTTAACCTTCGAGGATTAGATACTGGTATGATGTTATGTTATTATGAATTTAACCTTAAAACTATTTCCTGACTCTACCACTGA
This sequence comes from Luperina testacea, assembly GCA_927399505.1. Lineage (NCBI taxonomy): Eukaryota > Metazoa > Arthropoda > Insecta > Lepidoptera > Noctuidae > Luperina > Luperina testacea. The sequence goes on from OV656758.1 coordinate 15,047,507, forward strand.
AATATTCGGTGAAATCAAACTACCTTTCCGAATAATTTCACGATTTTGGTGCTAATTATCCCAAGCGCTCGACCGTGACGACTTCGCGTTAATGTCAGATAGATATGTCTACTTACTTGATTTTTATGTGAATAGTAGGTATAATCTAAAGTAATGCTATAAAGAGAAAATATTTGATTTTTGTATGTTTGTTTTAACGCTTTCATGCTAAAACGGCTGAACGGATTTGTATGAAATTTGGCTCGTGGGTAGTCCATGACCTGAATTAGGACATAGGATACTTTTTATCACGATATTTTCACGGGTTCGAGATTTATGCGGGTCGCGGGGTGCAGCTAGTGAATTATAAAAGAATATGAATAGTACACTATTTGAAAAACACAACACAACAATATTTAAAGAGAAGTAAGAAAATCATTCACTTGAAAATTTCCCAAAAATAACTGTGTAGGTATTTTAATTTTACTCAATAGCAAAGTATTCATTAATAAGCTTGGTATGTTATTAAGTCAACACAAGCTTTATTTGTGTGAAGTCGTTGCTGAAAATACCGAAGTAATGAAGAAAACATCTCAAAGAATTCGCTTTCACTTCTCTACGTGAATAGAAACCCTGCAAAGTTCAAACAAGGTTTTGTACAGTCGCGCGAGCAAGCTTCCAGTACTTTTTAGGGTTCCGTATCAACGGGACCCTAACACTAAAAGCGGTTTCGCACTACATCCGATCCATCTTCATCATCTGTCTAGCCTTTTCCCAACTATGTTGGGGTCGGCTTGCAGTCTAACCGGATGCAGCTAAATATATCAGTATTTTACATGGAGCGACTGCCTATCTGACCTCCACAACCCAGTTACTGGGTAATACGATACCCCTTGGTAAGACAGGCTGTCAGACTTTCGGGTTTCTGACTACCCGTAACGACTATCAAAGATCCACGAATGACAGCCGGGGACCAACGGCTTAACATGCTTTCCGAGGCGCGGAGGGTTCACGGTAGGTATGTAAAGATGGTCACCCATCCACAGACCAACCGCGGCAAGCGTAGCTTAACCTGATCGATCGACCTGTGCGGCTGTTATTATTTAGCCACGGGTCCCTCCAAGAAATGCTGGTCCGAAGTGACCATAGTCCTATTAGTATGAGGGGTTGGGCACTAGATCCAAACTCTATCCGTCCGAATTTAGAACATTCCCAATTCGGATTGAAGTCGGATCTTTAATTCGGATTCGGATCGGATGTAGTGCAGAACCGCTCTAAGGGTCCGGTGTCCGTCCGTCCACACGTTAGTCCGTTTGTCACAGGGCTATATCTTTTGAACAGTAACAGGTAGACACTTGAAAATTCCACAAAGTGTGTACTATTGTGGCCGCTATAACATAACAGAATCAGTCTTTAATGTTCCCACTGTTGGGATACGGGCCTCCTCACTTCGAGAAGGAGCAGGTTGTAATCTACCACGAGTGGCCTGTGCGAGTGTGCGGGTTAATATTGGCCGCTAAACAACAAATAAAAAAAAATTCAATTAAAAATTAAAGGGGTTCCCATACAAGAAACTAAAGTGTTAAATAAATATGTAGTGTAAAATATTTTTCATCCCCCCATCTCGGAAAGAGTATTTTTGCTCTTCGATATCTGAGTGCAAAAGCTGTTTTTATCCGCTAGAGGATAAAGTAAATTGAATTTAGAACATCGTGTGCACTAAGTTTGTGAATTCAAAACATCATTAAACCTATTTACTTCTACCTCCATGGTGCCGAATTTATCATACAACTTTTTTTTAATTTTTTAAAAACTCAGATTCGGAACCTTCTTGGTGTACTTTTTTTTTAATTTGTTAAAACGTCATATTGTTAAAACCTTAGGTTAAAAATAAAAACAAGAAACTTGTAAATAAGTAAAAAATCTAAAATGAGTGTATCTAGCGACGACGACGAAGTTTATTTGACGCCAACAGAATTGACTGAAACTGTAAAAAATGCGCAAATGAGCTTTCTTCCTCAACACACGCGAGAAGTATTTGAAACAGTACCATATGTTTAACACGTGGCGACTAGCTAAAGGAGCCAAAACTTTATCAGAAAACGTTTTGCTGGCATATTTTATTGAATTATCCGAGACCAAGAAATCAAGCACTCTATGGAGTACGTATTCAATGCTAAAAGCAACAATAAAGATGAAAAAAACACCTATCCTAAATTAGTGGCATTTTTAAAAAGAGCCTCATCATTTCCTCGCTGAGGTGGGATGAAAAGTTACGTGTTGCACTCGAGTGCAAAGATTTTTCATCTCGTGCTCTTTTGATTCCCTCGCTAACGCTCAGGATTCTAATTTTTGAATCACTCGCTGCGCTCGTGATTCAATTTTAGAATCCTTCGCTTGCTCGGTCATCAAAATTGAGCACGCGGTTAAAAAGTAACTTTGCACTCTTGTATAACAAATAACTAGTACGGTACCCTACGTGAGCGAGTAAGACTCGCACGTAGCCGTTTTTTATTTTGTTCCCTTGCTTGTTTTATATTTATTTCTTCCATTCTTGCCTTTTTGTATTGCATAGTACTCGCTACGGTTAGATGCCCGTACCGATTTCGTATCTGATTTTGTTTTAAAAGATTTTTTGCATCAATTAGCTGGTTTGTTACTATGCCGTTTTTATTAATCGGATGTGTGGCTGTAACTTTGCTGGTTTTTGTCGTAGCCTTTTTTGTTGTTGTTTGATATTTCTGTATACAATGTGTGTGTTTGTGTGTGTGTGTGTGCTACACAATTTCTAATTAATTCCATCAGCTTGATAATGCTAATACTTTGCTTAAAGGCTCCTCTACACACAGGCGCGACACGCGATATAATCGCGCGCGACACAAAGGCACCGCTTGTTGCGCGACTTGCGGTGCCTTTGTGTCACGCGCGATTTTATCGCGTGTCGCGCCTGTTTGAAGGAGCCTTAACACTATGACTTTTTTTAGTTCGATTTTTTAGTTCTGGTAAACACAACAAACTTTGCAAGCTGCTAGCTAAGGTTGAAGCTGCTAGCTAGTTGTGCTAGCAAGCTGTTGTCTAGTATACAATTATAATCTTTTGATCAAGGAAATGGAACAGCTGAAAAAAATTATACTTACCTAGTATTTACAAATCCAGTCCTAAACTTTGTGTATAGAAATAGACTTTTTATACATTACATTTATTATACAGAGTGGCAGGGGGCATCGACGCGCAAACAGTAACCATGAATTCAACACATGATTCAAATCCCCTAGCGTAGAAATTGTCCATCGGTGGTAAAAGTTTGTCCTTAAGTCTTGAGTTGAGCTGCACGATTTCTGACAAATGCGTGCACTGACTGGACAGATTCTCTCAATCTGTGTGATTCTTTCCTCAAAAGACCATCTCAGACATCGACCTTCATGGTCTTCATATAACCTGACCAAGATTATGTCTGGACTTTATAAGAGACTATGACCTCTGAGTTTGTTTCGGCCTTTCCTCTCAGAGTAGTCAGATAGTAAACGCCGACCTCATCTATGTAGTTAAAAAATATATGATTGACGTGTAAAAGTGTTTGTGCAAATCTACTTACAAAAATAAAATCATTTATCATTTTAAAAAAAATTGCAGTTTCTTACATTCTGACCGCGTGGGTAAGTATTGCACTTTTCTATGAAACAGTAGGTTTTTCATAGCCGAAAAAAAATTTCATCCATGTCAGAATCGTGTTGTTGTCCCGGCCACCCTGTATGCATACTGCATAAAGACAAGACAGTTGTTTTAGGTGCCTGTCTTGGTAGATTTATCACTTAACACTGATAGCGATATCACATTTAGTATAACAGAAAAGAAAAAAAAACTGGGTAAAGTATCAAAGATAACTTAGCAAAAAACTTATTATAGGTACTTTCAAGGAAAACATCAAACAAAAAAGCGTGTAATTTCACCTTCAACATAACGTTACGTTTTTCCGTAGATCGACCGATAGTCACAATCTCATGTATCTTCGCGTTTTACATGATATTCACTTGTTTCTGTGCGTCCCAGTTAGGGTTACCGCCCGTCATACCGCACAATACAACGTATTCGACGATTGGGTCCACCGTCGTATTATTACGTGACTCGCTCCCAAAACGGCGCAAATGAACGTATATTCTTTATTTCTTAATGTGGGTGTGACCTGGAAATAATTAAGGCTCCTTCAAACACAATGTCCGCACAAATCCGGACAGACGGTAATACCGGACATGTACGGATTTTTGAACCCCATCCGAACTTGTGCAGTCATGTCATTTGTCCGGTTTTGGGTGATTTTGAGTAAGGCATTTTTATATTAGGTATATTTTTTTTTAGTAAAGACCTGGGTTCGATTCCCACGTCGGTAAAAGTGTTAATGAGTTTTTCCGACAGGAATTTCTCAGTAGCAGCTCAGAGTCAGGATTTGTACCCGGTTTATGACTTAAAAATAAATGGCGAAATGTCGGTGTACCTACGACAGGTACACTCCTGCCTAATTATTCGAGGAGAAAAAAATCGTGATGTTGTGTGTTTTGTTTTTAAATTTCGAAATGGTAACCCTAGTCCCCAGTTGACGGACGAGGGCGCTGTAAGGGCGAACGCCGGATGTGCGCAAGAGTCGATGCGATCTGCGGCGTGTTTCATTTAGTCACACCGAAACACGATGCATAAGCTCCCTTTGATGTTATTTGATTTTCGTCTGACATTCGCTGAGGACTCGTAAATAAACTGTTGTTCTGCAACACGCCTTATTTGTGAGGGAAACTTGAGATGATGATGTATTTTTGTGTTTTTATTGAGATAAGATTTCAGCGATATTTTGGTTACTTCAATGGTGTCAGTACAGGATCCTAACTAGCAGAAAAAAAAAATTAAAAAAAATGTAAACAATACACTATAGTAGGACTTTTAATTAGCCGCAGTAAAATGACAGCTACCATTTTTTAACGAAATTTAAATAGTGATGTCACAAAGGAATCGATTCATTAAATTAGCATTCAATTCAAAATCGATCTTATAAAAGAGCATGATACATTTTTGGTCGGGTCAGTAGCTTGTGTTTTTCAGGAACGACGGACGGTGAAAACAAGATGGTAAAACCATATTTACAAAACTAACAAACTATGAGATAAATTCAATTAAATAGGCTTTTCTCAAAGACTAGATAGTTGATCGTTAGGTCCAGGTCTAGGTCCTAGTTTAGGGTACCTGGATGCACTAAAAAAACTTATAAATTTATAGCTATACAGGGTAATTGGTAAAACATTAACAACCTCTTAAGAGGTCATTGTACTCATCATTATGGACAACTTCTACTATGGGACCAAACCAGAAATCGCGATAAAAAATCCCCCCCCTACATTCCCTACATTTTGACGAGTTAGGTATAAGAACATAAATGTAGGGAACCAGTGTTTCTTTTTTTTTTCGCGATTTCAGGTTTGGTCCCATAGTAAAAGTTGTTCATAATGAAGAGAACAAAGACCTCTTAAGAGGTTGTTAATATTTTACCAATAACCCTGTATAGCTCACTTAATTGAGATAAATGTAGTTTGAACGATAACTGTGCAAATTCACTATTCGAGCACAATTTTGATGCGAACTAGTACCATTAATAACTATGTATCTCATTTACATTTCTATGGTATTTACAAAAAAATATATTTTTAAAATGTTTTTTCCGGCTAGCCACCGAAACGGCTATACCGATTTTAACGGGACTTTCAATGTCTGATGTTATAAGGATTAATTAAGGCTAAGGCTTTTATTTTACAAAAAGAATTAGGGTTCCACGCAAAAAATTAAAACCTATGAAACCCACATCCACGCGGGCGGAGCTGCGGACAGAAGCTAGTAATGTATAAACATAAGCACAATAGAGACGCCCACGTCAACTAAAGAATTATAGAATGTTATTAGAATCCATAGAAAATGGAAAATGTAAACTCAGTTACAAAACAAAGCACGGCGCTATAGAAGTAAAAACATAACAGTTCAACAAAGGAAATATTTTATAGAAACTACCTTTACTATGAAATCGAACCACAAATAATTTCCATTTTTATTTCCTAAAAATATTTTTGAACACTTTAATATTATGAATTCTTGTTGTGAACTTGTTCTTTTGGTGAACCTCTAATAATTTTTTATTTTGATATCCATAAAATACTTAATATCCAAAAAACTGACCTAACCTAACCCATTGGTCTAGCTAAGTTACTGCGACCATTTCGGTTTGTCACAGCTCTAACCTAACCTAATCTGACCCGTTTAGTCGGGGTATCCTAACTTAGTTACTGCAGCCAACTGTGTATAAAGGTCAAAAATTTAAAACGAGGCTCATTTATATTAAAAGTGCATCATTAGAAGCGCAATGTTTTAAGAGGATCATTTATTTAAAAAAGTGTGCATCATTAGGTAACATTTATAGAGGTTCATACATTCAAAAAAATGTTCATCATTAGAAGGTCAATAAGTTTTTAGAGGATCAATTGAATATTTCCCCTTTACTCTTTACAGTCTGCTACTACTTATATAAAATGTTCGCTATTCTGTTAGTCCAAGTTTCGTCTTAGTCACTATAATTACCAGTATCTTATTTTTAAGTCTTTATCATGCGAGTCAAGTGAGGTTCAAGTTACCTAAAGTAAAACCGCCGATTCCGCTACTGGTTTTAACTTTCGGTAAGTACAAAAAAGACATTAGCTTTAGCTAAATTTCGGTACAAAAAAAAGACATTACTTAACTTTTGCTAAAAAATATCTAGATGCATGTGTCGGAAATAAAGGTTATTTTTTTTTTAGTTTGGCTGAGGCTTAAAATAATACTCTATTATTATTTACTGGTAGGTCATTATCATCATAATTAGCCTAAATGTTCCCACCGCTGGGACACATGTTTACTCTCAGTGCGAGGGAGTGGGCCATAATCAACCACGCGGGCCCTGTGAGAGTTTGTAGATATTAAATTTCTTCGAATTTTTGGTTCTAGGACATGCCGGTTTCCTCAAGACGTTTTCCTTTACCGTTTTGAGAGCAGTGGTGATGAAATAATTTACACAAAGTAAAGCTAATGACTGGTTTCGAACCTACTACCTGCAAGTCGTAATTCGTGGCCGTAACCACGGAGCAGCCCCGCTCGCATTAGAAGGTTAGCGGTATACTCAAACTCAAAGCATTTATTTCAATTAAACCATCAACAGGCACTTTTGAATTGTCAAGAAGTCGGTCAGTCAGAAAATATGAAGCTAGTCGCCCATTCCAAATTATATTTTGGCAGATCTACTTCCCTATGTTATAAGTAGGCAGAAGTACCTACATAAGTTTAGAGTTACTTACGTAAATCGAAAACAAAATATAATATATCGAAGTTAATCGCAAACGCGTGGGCTTCTTAGTCTTTGTTTAACTTTAACATAAGCAAACAAATACTGTGTTAAGTTTCCCTTTATGTAAATGTATTGTGACGACTATTATGTAAACATCCTTTGAAGAAATTGATCCCTTGTGACTCAAGGGATTTCTAATTTCTATACCAATATGTGTTATGTACAAGTGTTGGCAAGGTTATGTAGGTACCTATTTTGTGAGGATTTTGAGTCCGATACGAAGTTTGATGAAGGTTGAAGAGTTTGACTTCGGATCGTTATTTCGATTTACAAATAAACATTATTACGTCGAACTTCAAAAAATGTTGAGTATTTTTTTCCTGTAATGCTCGGCCACATTGTCGCGATAAAGCGTAGATTTTCGTTGTCGCAATACTCAAGTTGTCTGGACAAAGCAATTCGTCACATCACGAATCATTCAGGCGAACTCGCATGCAAAACTGCGAAGTTTTTTAACTAAGTGGCCGATATATGTAGTTCGTCGTAGATCGAACACGAAGATTTATCGCGATGACGCGACATGAATCTTTGCGCGACAATGTGGCCGTAGCATTAATGGCAAGTCATGTATATGTCTATGATTTAAAGTAAACCGTCTTTATCATAGGTTCTCAACGTGGGTAAAAACGCCCGCCCCCTCGTGGGTGTTTGAGACTTTCAAGGGGGCAGTAGAAAACCCAGAGAAAATTATCTTACGACTATATAATATTACACGTTTAAATAATTATTAATCGTTGCAATAGCTGTTTCAGATTCGCGACAGATGGTAAGTAATAAAAATTGGGGGGCTTTTGAAAAAATATATTCTCAAAGTGGGTAAAATAAGGTTGAGAACCTATGGTCTTTATGATTCGCTGCACTGTTTCTAAGTTCTACACAACTAAAAGGTTTTCCCTTGAGGAGCCTCACAATACGCATTAGATACATACTAATGTGCAATACCATTGTTATATCATGTTGACGATCTAAATATAAACAAGAACACACGCACCGCGGTACGTACGGCCGTGATCTCTGCGCCCGCGCCGAGTTCCTCGAGGCATAATGATATGATGGTACTACAGTTATCGATGGAAGCTATAGAAATGGCTTACCATTTCTATTAGCTTCCATTAGAATTCCATTAGAATTTTCACGAAAACCAGTGCAGCCAATGTGATCCTTTATCGAAGTCAAAATATCTGCACATGAATATTTTTGAAAAAAAAATGTTGGCCGTTTGTTTGTTTTTTCTAGATGTATGTTCCGGATTGGCATAAAATCGGCTGTACGGGTTTGGATGAAATTTGCCACCTAGATAGTTTATAACCTGGATTAATACATATGGTACTTTTAATTCCGATAGTAGTTCCCGTAGGAATTCTTAAATTTTGTTATTATTGCTGAATAGGCCCTCTCTTGGTCTTCTTTTCGACATCCACGCGGGCGAAGCCGAGGCCAAAAGCTAGTTAATATAATACAATGTATGAAAAATGTAAAGTATTATCCGAACCATTTTTGGATTTAATTCCTTCAAAGGCTATGTTAGACCCAAGTTTTCGCGTAAGATTAACAAATGGATAGATTTTTTCGCAGCGAATTTGTTTGTTTTTGTGTGTGTTTGTTTGTTTTTATTGTTTGTGTTTGGTTCGTTTGTTTGTTTGTCATTTGTCAGTAACAAACTGCTATGTAAAACGTATTGTGTTCGATATCATGAGTTTCAGAAACACCTGTCACCTACAACCAGGATGTAGTTCCCCTGATGTCCACCTATCCACCTGAACATGTCCAGCGATACGCTGATAGTGAACTGCGTGTGCGGTGTCTATTAACTTATTCAGCTCCCTATAACCGGCGCGGAGAGGTTGCGTGTCGCGGCCGCCACCGCACATCAATCATCGACGCTCAAACCATTCTAGCGTGCCAACGTGCCAACACATCACACGCCCTCATATCCCACAACATTTTACATAAACCCCATTTATTAAATTCCATTTGATGTAATGTCACGAGACGTAGCTCTACACTACAACATGAATAAATTACTCGCGCGCTGCACAATTTTCAGCTCGTATTAAACACATCAATCATAACCAGCTTTTTGCAGCACAAAGAGCAATCATGAAAATAAATTGCAGCTCGTGGTCTGAAACCAAAGTAAAAAGGATAGTTTGGGTAAAACACGGTTTTTATCAGTGCGAGACGGATGAAGAGCCCGGAGCGATGCGGGACTCCTTATCCTCTGCTTTGCCCCTTCCCCCGCAGCCTCCCTGCGGTGCAAGTAGACAGAGCGTGCTTTAGCCATGATAGCCGTAGGGTACTGCAAGAACAAAGGTACACGTCCCTGACCCTGTTGCCTCGGGCCACGCCTGCCCTTAATTACGCGCAATTCGTAGCCCTAGATTTCGTTTTTTTGATCATTAAGCGTGTTTTTTTGTCTCCACAAATGACTGTAGTCACGTGTGCCAGTTTGGTTAGCTGTTTCAGCAAATAAATGGGTGTGTTTCTGCGAGGAAACGTATGGTACTCATATAAATCGTCCCGAAGTCGACCGTAAAGTACGCGTTTATCTTAAAGCTGCGTACCTAAGTAATTATATTGATTAAGGGCAAATAACTAGACGAGTTTTATAAGTCAATACATTAACGGGAATTTAATTGAGCCAGTTGGATGTTGTCTGTTGGTGTAGTCAGCTATAAGTTGTTAGAGCAATATTTATAGGGACTTTAGAACTCGCTAACTGCCCTATGAATTATTGGGTACTAATGCGGGTCCCGCGGTGGAGGGCCGTCCATTGAATTCTAGAACTGAAAAATGCCAGCCTCTAATTGAACTTGTGCTGGGTAATTATAAGAATCTTCACGAAATGTGGGTGCCATAACAGCGAAAAAGTGTGCTCAGAACAGAATAATTTTACCCAACCCCTTGGAGAACAAGCAAGGGCCTACAAGGGTGATGGCAAATCTATAGAAACGGCTGTTACTTTAGAAGATTTCCTCTTACCTTTTTATTGCCAAACCGAAGGAATAAGGAAGGAAAGGTCGCAATCAATGTTGCGTGTCGATGGTCGATATACTAAGTCCTTGAAGGTCAAAATTGACAACTATTTAGTGTGGCTCGCAGGGGAAATCAGTGTGTATTCGCTTATCTCGCGTCATTAGGCAGGAGCCGTGATACTGGCCCGAGGACAAGGGCACGGGATTTGGAGAGTCCGTGGGGAATGATCCGAACTGGATGGTAAATCGATTTATTATACTCGTAATACTAGCTGCGCCCCGCGGTTTCACCTGCGTAAATGTCGATCCCGTGGGAATATCGGGATAAAAAGTAGCCTATATGTTAATCCAGGGTGTCAGCTACCTCCATACAAAATTTTATCAAAATTGTTCCGGCCGTTTAAGCGTGAAGAAGTAACAAACATATAATTACACACACACACACACACACACACACACACAAACTTTCGCCTTTATAATATTAGTGTGATTGGTTAGAAGTCAATGTATCCTGTATGGAGCACGCTATTAAGATGGCCACGTCGGAAAAGATCCTTAATGGATTTTTAATTAGACTTGGGTTAAACAACAAACTTAGAAGTTGCATGCATTGTTTATTTATTTGAACGGACAACGGATATGAGCGCACTTAGTAATTGATAGTATCAGCTAGGTATATTTTTTACTAAAACACAAGTTTTTTTAGCAATCCTTCCAAGACCGCCGTTTTTTACCCGAATGCGCCAGAAGGAGGATTATGTTTTTCTAGTGTATGTATATTTCTTTGGCACGCTCTGTAGCCTAAACGGTTTGATCGATTTCAGCTTGAGAGGTGCCGATAGATTCGTCTTAATTGTGAGAGTGACACATATCAGAATTGAAAAAAAACAAATTAAAATGGTAGATTTTTGGCGCCATATTAGGTCTTCAAAATATTTTTTTTTGTAAAACCTATCAAATAGGGTATCAAAATAAAGAGTTTTAAAGGGTGATTACAAAAATATATACAACTTATATGGTTAAAAGTAATTTGAAGTGACAAATCGTAAAAAACACGTACCAAGAACTAAATTGTCTGCGAAATCTTTCACATTTGTAAACTAAAAAGCTGGAAATAAAAAAAGTAATTAAAATAATAAAAACTTGACTGCGGTAAAAAACTTAGGTTAAAAAAACTGAAAAGCTAAAAACAAGCCCATTTTATAAATTAAATAAAAGTTGGAAGCAGGCGGGACCCATACCATTTTTGTTATATTTTCAAATGGGCCCCGCTTGCTTTTTTTAGCTTTTTTTAGCTTTTAAGTTTTTTTAACTTAAGTTTTTTATTAGCTCCTTAGATTCAAGTGCACATTTAAATTGAATGGATAAGTAAAATGTTCCCCTTTTAAGGATTCCGCTTGAACAAAACACACATCTATCCAATTCAATTACGAAAGAAAATACCAGTGATGGTGCAGCGAAAGTTCCACTTTCTTATTCAAATAACCCTTTGGCTGCGCGAGGAACAAAGCGGGCTATTCATTAAAATAATCCGGTGCAACTTGCGCAGTAACCGAGGGTTATAATAATACGATATACACTGCGCGCTTGCGAATTACTAAATGGAGACGCGGTGGTGTTATGCACCGAGCTATATAAAATTGCTTATATGTATCATGGTTGTAGGTACACACGACTAAGGAGTTAAGTGTGCAGACAAATTAGAGACATCTTTGCAGAGGACTGACATTGAAATTGTGTGGGTTATAACCTCTATGTTAATTAGCACAGAGCGTATAAAATTAATTAGGTCTAAGTTATGAACTCTACCAGAGACACGCCGAATCTATCTAGTTTAAAGAATCCGCCCCAAATCATGAGAATAAAATAGAGATGCTTTTTATGGGCATGACACGTTCGTCTATTTATAACAAAAAAAAAAACCGGCCAAGAGCGTGTCGGGCCACGCTCAGTGTAGGGTTCCGTAGTTTCCCATCCGTCACAATAAGTGTTCCCACTTATGAGTTTAAAAGTAAAAAATGCTTGCATATACGATTATACTACAAACTTAGTCCAGAAATTATCTTGTACAACTTTTTGTCTTTTTTGTACAAAAACTTGTTTCCATCAAGTTCAAAATAATTTTCCTAGAAAGTCCTTATAAAGTTCTACTTTTCAGATTTTTTTCATATTTTCTAAACTTATGGTTCAAAAGTTAGAGGGGGGGGGACACATTGTTTTTTACTTTTGGAGCGATTATTTCCGAAATTATTGACATTATCAAAAAATGATTTTAGTAAACCCCCATTCATTTTTAAATACCTTTCCAACAATATACCACACGTTAGTGTTGAAATTAAAAAAAAAATCACTTCCCACTATACATAAAGGGGGGCTACCCTAATAAAACATTTTTTTCCAATTTTTATTTTACCACTTTGTCGGCGTGATTGATATACATATTGGTACCAAATTTCAGCTTTCTAGTGCTAACGGTCACAGAGATTAAGCGAGGACGGACAGACGGACAGACAGACATGGCGAAACTATAAGGGCTCCTAGTTGACTACGGAACCCTAAAAATGAATGATGATGATGGAATTTATGAAGGGGCCTTAGGCTGCGTTTCCACCAGAGATGAGCGAGGATGCGTAGCGAGGGATGTGTGTGAAACCAACCAATAACATCGCTTCATTTTTATAGCTTGAACTAAGTTAGTATTGGATTCAGATTCAGATTTCAGATTTATTTATTTGCCATCAATGTAGGTACAAGTTTAAGATGATACAAATAGCTGAAGGTATTGGGTATTTGGTTTTTGTATTGGTAAGGTATTGGGTTGGTATTGGTTATTTTCACACACATCCCTCGCTACGCATTTCGCTCATCTCTGGTGGAAAGGCAGCCTTCATCATGCATTCACCATACGTTTGTCAATCTACACCACCCTTCGCTGGATGACAGGACTTTTCGTGAACTTGCCATCATCCTACTTCTAACGTTAAAAATACAACAGCAATTCCGAAACGCATTTCCTTATCCCACAATAAACTTTGCACCCTTGGCGAATGAGAGCTACACCGAAAAAAAAAGGAGCAATGTGCGAGTCGGACTCGCACACGAAGGGTTCCGTACCACAAGGCAAAAAACACGTATCTTTTAAGGAGACTCCTATTTTTCCCTTACTTTATTTTATGATTAGTATTTGTTGTTATAGCGGCAATAGAAATACATACTGTGAAAATTTCCACCGTCTACCTATTACGGTTCATGAAATACTGCCCGCTGACAGACAAACGAACGGACGGTCGGATAGCGGAGGCTTAGTTTAAAGTGTAACATTTTGACATTCACAACACTTTTGTTATGTGACAAAAGTGTGCAAAAGCGAAAGGAAATTCGTTCTCACCGGGTGTCCCACGACTCACGACACCTCTCGTTTTTATTTTCACGACACGCATCTCGTAGTTACCCTTACCTGCATATTCATCTCTTTTGCTAACTGTACCAAGTTGGACAGAGTTCAAATATAATTTGTGCAAGTGTTAAGTAATTAGGTAGCTGGTAGACTGTTTAATAAACATTAGCTATGACTGCTATCCGTTTGAAGTTTAATTACTTTATGTAACGTGTGTTGGGTACGACAGCGGGATCAAGTAAATTTTGAATTTCTTCTCTGATTAAGATTTCAGAACCTTGAACATTTATAGTTTAATTATGTTACCTCGTGTGCACATTGCTGGTTGGTAGGTGGCTATGGATACTATTTCCATTTTCATAGATGCTAATCTTGTTAGTATTGAAAAATATAAATTTGAGCTGTTGTCCGCGACTTCGTCTGCAATCCAGGATGAAAAGTAGCCTATGTCCTTCTCCAGGTCTACCCATGCGCATACCCATTTTAATTATGATAGAAGACGAATAAAACACTATATTAAATGATTTTTTATTTTATTTTAGACATCCTCTCCCTATCTCCTTACCTGTTACCTACCTATCGCTTGAAGTCGTTGACGTTCATTCATATGATTTTTCAAACATTTTCTAGTAAATATAATATCTATTATTCCAAAAGAACACATTTTGCACTGCAGGAATCAGCTGTTAGTTAAAGATTGTAACATAACCTCACAAAAGTGAGGTTATGTTACAATCTTTTTGGCAATCTGCTGAGAACAGAGATATAAGAGATTAAGTAAAAACTTAATCTCTTATATCTCTGTTCTCAGATTGACAAAATCCGCAGAATTTTCAGTGAAAGGTTGATAATATATAAGCTATTAATTGACACCACTTTCATCTTCTTACACCTGGGCCCAAGATTGTATGAAATCGTTTCAGTCTCCTTTAATCCAAATCCGTTCAGCCGTTTTAGCGTGAAAGCGTAACAAACAGCTTACTTTCGCATTTATAATATAATTATAATTATTAGTATGATGCTTGAATACACACAACGTAACATTACGTCTTATTTTCCCAAAGAATTAGGTAGAGGTGTCCGCCATCTTAAGGCAATGGACAAAACTGTTAACTGTTTAAATGCTTGAGTATGAGGCTTTTGACTACGTTGTATGTGTATATTTAATGTTTTTTTTTTTCTGGTAATGTGCGTTTTGTTTGTGCAGAATTAAGATTTTTTCTTTGTTTCCTTTCTTTCTTACTTTACCCACATTTCGCTAGTACTGCGGAAGTGCTTGAATATGTTTTCATATCTTTGCTGAAAAGGAAAAGCTAAATTTTCATTGAAATACGCTTTTATTTTTGATGTAACCTGAAAAAAAAAATATACAGGTATATATTAAAAGAAAAGACTTGGAACTCAAAGAATATTGTAAGAGTAGTTTCCAGGTTTTTCATACTACACTGAGGAAATTTCAGAGAGTGAAAAATTTCAAGATTCCAAACTTATTTACAAACATTTTAAAATACTTCCGACTCCTTCACCATCGAATTCAAAAACACAGAGAATTGTAGAAGGTGATTGCTCCTAGAATTCTCTAAGCTGTAAAAACACAGTTTCAACCAAACCAATTACATTTTCATACATAAACCTCAGTAACGAGCTGCACCCAATGTCATCAAGTCCCCGATCTTCCTTTATGCTTTTATAGTAGTTCCAACGTCCTTCAGGGAGGACCTCTAAAGCTTATGCTCTATCTTTGAAATTGAGATATCCACGCTTGGCTTCACTAAGTAAGTTTATAATAAAGACTTTGTGCGCTGGAAGCTGCCTGTCCACGGGTACGATATCCTTGGAGCTTCATAGTTATTTGAATGTATATTTTTAGTGTCGGAAGGTTACTTTGTGTTAAAGTTTATGCAATTATATAAAACTTTTATTTTCTCTGAAAAAAAAACATGGTACACGCTTTCACAAGCTTCAGATACAGGCTTCTATTTTAAAACTAGGTAATATTTTTACCGACCGATCGACCGTTTTTTTTTTATTTATACTTTTTACCGACTCTTATAGTCTTCGAAAAAAAATATAAAAACCATTATTTAACAACAATGTTTTGAATTTTCCCTAAACTTAGTCGGGAGAAAGTGAATTTTCTGGACTAAGTTTTTAGGTATACAAACTTACTTAGGTTTTTTTTTAAATTATTTTTTTATTGCTGAATTGGTTTGCTCTTAACATCGATCACGCCTGATGGAAAGCGATGGATGAGGTCTATGATGGAACAAGCGTTCCCAAAAGAGGCCTGTTCACTCTTGCTTCTAAAACATAAACTTGACAGCATTTTAACACAATTGCAAAGAGGTCCACTTAGTAATATTGCCGAGCTTTACGTCCACAAGTCACTCGTACTGCGTAACACACACCAAACCGATTCTGTGAACTGTGATTCATAGCAGACGGGTTCAAAATTCACTTTTTACGATTCTGAAGTTTAATAACCTCGCAAGTTCTTTCACTAGTTCGAGAAGCTTTCTATATTTCAAGTGAACAGTGCGTCGGCATCGCGCAGTCGTGCATCTGATGCACTATTTCCAACATCCAAAATTACGAGATAGACTAAATAAAAACACCAACATTTTATCATTCACGTCTACCCACGTAGTTAAACTAACTACACTTTACTTGGAAACTCGGTACTGCCGATATGTAACGTCGCCAATAAAAGTGGATTTACAACTAAACACTAGACGCACTAGTAAACAACAGGAAACACTAAAACAATAATTATATATTCCAATCTGTAGTTATTTATGCATTGCTCGCTCATACTGAATTTACGATTATTATTTAGAAAATTTTCTAATAATTTCTTATAGGGAGAAAGTTAAATTGTACTCGAACAGGTTGTAATTCAAATTTTAAGTTTTATGTATCTATTAATATTTTATGGTCCTTCCAGAAATATGGACACAAATGATTTAATTGAAATAATTGCATTGTGATAATGTTACGTTTCTACCTATCCACAAGAAAACGGGTCTTTTAATAAGTTTAATTTCTAACTTCCCCAGCAAACCACTTGTGAACAAGACTGTACCCCGACCCAGAGTATTTACCTTGAAGCAAAGAACAAACAAGTAAGCAAATAAGTTGGAAGATAATGCACAACACTAGCGCTGAGATGTGGTACAACACTAACTTGATACATTTGTGTGATTATGTGGCCGAGAACTTGCAGATACGAGACGACTGAATCTGTGTTTTGGGTTGAGAAATTCTGAAGAGATAGTGTTTGAATACCTTTGTACTTAGGTATTTGAGAAAGTCACTGAGACTGATAATAATGGATTTTCAAGGATAGATGATCAGGTGCTCGTTCCTTAAAAGAAGCTAAAATGGCCAATTTGGGTTTTCTGGCAAGTGCGAGCGGTATAAAAAGACGGTGGTGTTAAATGGTGTTGTAGTACAATTTTGTGATTCTAATTCAATTATATCATCATCTGCCTAACCTTTTCCCAACTATGTTCGGATTGTTCGGGTCGGCTTCCAGTCTAACCTGATGCAGCTGAATACCAGTATTTTACATGGAGCGACTGCCTATCTGATCTTCACAACCCAGTTACTGGGTAATGCGATACCCCTTGGTAAAACTGGTTGTCAGACTGTCGGGCTTCTGACTACCCGTAACGACTGTCAAAGATCCACGAATGACAGCCGGGACCAACGGCTTAACGTACTTTCCGAGGCATGGAGGGGTCACGGTATGTAAAGATGGTTACCCATCCACAGACCAACCGCGGCAAGCGTAGCTTAACCTGATCGATCGACCTGTGTCGCTGTTATTATTTAGCCACGGGCCCCTCAAATTATATCCAGATACAAAATCTCCTTAAGAGGTAATTAATATTTTTAACATTAAAAGTGACTTTGCCCCTTGAGTTTGTTTCGCCATTTCTTCTCAGATAGCGGGCACACAAGCCGCTCGTGTGCCCTCCGATTCGTCGAAATCTTTGCGGTGCGGCGCCGCAACGCATCGTGTGCTCCGGCACTAAGTTGGGAAATTGTGACGGATTTTCTTCATGTCTTCTTTTTCCATACTACTCTATTAGTCGTTAATGCGGTAGTCACCCCTTTTTAACCATAACATCATTCACACAGTCAATCCGTCGTTTCTTATTATAAGCGTCACGATTGGCACAAACCTAAACTTCCGTAAACACATCGATTTATTATGCACTAGAGTGCGTAAATTAATATATATTTTTAAAGAATTTACGGGACATAGCCGACTTTAAACTAGTTAAACAGGTTTACATAGCTTTGTGTCAATCTATTCTTACATACTGCATAACTTCTTAGGGTGGTGCCGTAAAGTCAACTTTACTACTGCTAGAACGTGCTCAATGAGCAATTCTAAAAGTCGCCACCCGTCGTCCTTTCAGATTTCCCACACACCAGCTTCATATGGCATGCACGGTACTAACAGTTCGACAACTTTTTGTTCTATGTAGTTTTACTGCAGCACACTGAACTAGATTTTAGACCTGTACTTTCAGACAGGAGAAGAAATGATCTGGTTTGCACGAACTCTCAGACTAAACACGCTTTCTCAAAAAGATTCCATTTATTTCTAGGAACTTTCTTATAATAAATTTAACAAATCGCTTAAGATATGTCATGTAAGTTATAATAGGTGTAGGTGGTTTCATTCCAGAATAAACAAATTACTGCCACTAATTTGTTTATTCTGGAATGAAATTTCAGCTTCTATTGCTTATAATTAAGCTGAAATTGACATCATAACAGAAATTACTGTAATATAAGCAATCTCAATTTAATTTATAGTTAACAAAGGTCTTTAATTTCCTTTGTTTTCTGAAAATACCTATTTAATCAAAATCTATCAAAGTCGTAGTCTAAGTCAGTGGCGTAGCGTGTATGGGGCGGAGGGGGCGGCCCGCCCCGGGCGGCAGCCCGCGGGGGCGGCAAAATGTCGCGAGTGAAGCGGGTTGAGATCTATGATTAGATGATGATCAAGAAATATTGGACAAGTTCGGATTTTTTAAGCCAGCGAAACTTTTGGACAGCAAGTACGAGTGTGATCTTTCCCATGTATTAGAAGGCATCGACAAGGACGAGTTACAGATGGAGCGGAACCGTCTCCAGCAGTTTGTTGCCAGTTCTGAATCAGAGGAATATATAAGGGGTAAAGGACCACTGGACCTCCTCCAGTTCATCCAAAGATACCTCATTGCCTGTGAAATTTAATTTTAATTAAGGACCTATAGAATGGGGGCGGCAAAATGGGTCTCCCGCCCCGGGCGCCGAGATGGCACGCTACGCCACTGGTCTAAGTCTGAAGTAAAATGTTTTTATTTTATTTATTTTATAATAAATAAATACAGGGTGGCGGTAGCAATCGGTTACCACGGATTCAATACATAACATGTAAAAATTTCCTGTTCCATATATTTTGACCACGTAGGTATAATTATTGTACTTTTTTTTTATAACCGACGAAAAATGTCTTCTCTAGGGAATCTAGAATCTAGTTCTGAATTCATGGTTACCTGCCAACCTGTATATACCAGAAAACTAAGTATCAAATTATGTCCTATTTTGGAGAGCAGAAATCCTAATTAATGTTATAGATTAAAAATATTCTAAAAATTACTTGGACAGCCCAGAATTCACAGGCATAGAAGCTTGAAATCGTACAACAAATTCTCGTTTACTTACGTAAACAGGGCTTATCTATGTGAGCTCGCTAAGCTCTATCTATCCGACTCTGAAACTCATAACTAGAAATCATTTAACTTAACAGGATTAGACAATTTTAAACCTTTGTTTAAACCATTCAGTTTTACATTCGATAAGCCGCAAGGGATATACCATCGTTCGACAGCTACACTTCGGATTTCTTCGAGAAACATCGAAACTGCACCCACACGCCGAAGTTAACCCATTGTAATTAAGAAGTGCTAGGTGGAATGCAAATTCAGTGCCGTGATAGTTTCAAGATAGTAACTTTTGACTGGCAAAGCGACGTGACTTCATTTGAAGTCGTGATTTAATGTTCCATGAGAACTCTACTTAGTTAGAACTAGAATTTAATAGCAGTTAATGGCTGAACAAGATGTTTTTGGTCCTTTGTGTCTAGATTAAGTCTACGAGTACCAATCGCCAGACACTTAAGGACCAATCTCGTCCAGAACCATTTTTTGCAATAGATATTGTTGGAATAGGTGATCACGGTACGTTTTGACTTTACCAGTCTCAAAAATAAATTGACACCCTTGAAAAAACCCCACGAAAAATTTGGTCTTTTCTTAACTTAAAGGTTTATTTAATGCCTTCTGAAAAAAGTCTATAAATCTCCTCGAAAACCAGTATGAGTTATTGTTAGAATAGGTACAGTCACAGTACGTTTTCTCTATACGAGTCACAAAAACAAAATTCATACCCTTGAACAACACCAACGAGAGTGTAATCTATTCATAACCCAAAGATCTATTTTTACCTTTTGAGAAAAGCCTACTTACGTGTCCTCATTTCTTTCCTAATCTTAATACAACTATTACGACTACCTGATTATAATCCCCTATAAACCCACCCACGGCAAGTTACGGAACACTGTATTTTTAGCCAGAACTTTTAAACCTTTATAGCCCATAATTAGAGGAAGGTTGTTGACCCGTGGTAACCCATCTCAATAAAAACCTGTTTTCCTCACGATCGTTTACAATTCTCTTGGGATGTTAATGTTACCGACTGTTAGATGTAGTGAATTTTCTGTTAAAAGTTACGTGTTTCATATGTATTTAATGCATGTGTCGGAATATTTATTTATTATTTATTTATTTATTTAAAATTACGTAAATAACACCTAAACCAACAACCAACCATACCAATATGTAGAGTTATAGAACATAATCTTGATTTCTTTTCCTAAATTGCATGGAATTAGCATGTACTATATTCTTGCCAAACTGTCAAGAGTATTTGGTCGCGCCGAAATAGTTCGGTCGGCGAGAGTTGGGATCGCATCCATTCACTCATCGCGCGCGCGTATATTATGCATGCGAGTGCGAGCGAGTCAGTCGTCTCATGGTCGTCTCTCGATCACCGCTCCGCTGAGGTGTGTTTGCGTCCCCGCCGCTCCGTGCCGCTCCGCCGCCATATTATAATCCATATAATTATCATCTTCCGCGACTATCATAAAAAAAACCCGTTCATCTGGACTGCTTAGCCACCGCTTGTGCTTGCCGGCTGCCTCAAGTGCCTACCTCTCCAAGAAGAAATCGTCAGGCAGATCATCGTGGCGGCATTGCATGGTGAGTGGATTGCTTTTCTTTGCTCTCGTCTGATTGAACATATTTTTAGCGTACCATACCTCGCCTTGCTCATATAATCTATTTCCCGCATATAATCCAACCGCACCGCATCACCATAATTTTGGTCCTTCGAGCCGGATTGAGCCAGTATACCTTATAAAATAATCCCTATCTCCCTACCTAAGTAATCCCTACATAATTACGTTTATAACTGTGCTATATTCAAGTAAATTACGCATCTGTAACTTAACAAAGAAGCACACGTGTCACGCGTGCTTCGAGTGATTATCGACGTAGCGAGTGGATGTTATAGATTCCATTATATTCAGTAACTAGCGATAATCTAATTTACTTGTTCAATAATCCATAAATAGCATATTTTCTTTAAAATTTAACTCGAACACCGGGAACTTAGGTGTCGCCACAAAATGGCGTCGGAAGCAAAATTGAAAATGATCATTGCAAAAAAAGAAACTATTTTCGAAAAAATCAATGACTTATTCAAGATTGCAAAGAAAATAATTCCTTCAAATATTGATACTAGAAGTAAACAAGAATTTCTAGCCGCTTCTTCGAATATCGAAAAATTATATAACAACTTTAACGATCTTTGTGATCAACATAATACATTATTATTAGAAATAGACCCTGATTATGAAATAAGTTATAGTAATTGGAGCTCTTTCGAAACATTATATTCAGAAATACAATATATACGTAATAACATATTAGAGTCTAACCGCGCAAATGTAGTTAAGCCCGCGGTCGATTCATACTTTTGCCGCCTACCGCCATTGGAATTAATAAGTTTTTCTGGCCAGCCGGAATGTTGGCCACTCTTTTATCAATGCTTCAAAACTAACGTTCATGATAACAAACATCTGACTGATGATCAACGTGTACAGTATTTGGTAGGAAAATTAAATGGCAGCGCAAAAAATGTATTCGCGGGAATAGTTCCTAATGCGTCTGACTATCTTACGATATGGAATTCGTTAGTGACAAAATACCAAGACAAGAGGTTACTTGGGTCTATGTACTTAAATAATATACTCGACATAAAACCTACCTCGGGTTCACCCGTTCAATTAAACAATTTTATTGAAAAGGTTCATTCATCTTGGTCCGCGTTAAGACAGTTAGACATTAGCGATCTATCAGATTTCATGTTTACTCATCTCGTTTTAAAAAGGTTAGACGCTCAAGTACTACAAAGTTTCGAGTTATCCATCCGCGATAAAGATTTACCCACAAGTGATGATTTAGTAAATTTCGTACGTCATCACATAAAGGTTCTTGAACGAACAACTACTGTTCGTCAGAACACATCACCTCAAAATAATCAGGGTACTAACATACAAAATCGATCGCGATCTTCTGCATCGAAAACTTCGCATAGCTTTGCAGTAACAGAAAAAAGGGAAGTTAGTAATATACCCGCTTGTAATTTTTGTAAAAACTCACAACATACTCATTTATACGAGTGTTTAGAATTTAAAAAATTGGATGTGAAAGATCGCTTTAAGTTTATTAAAGATAACAAAATGTGCATCAATTGTTTCAGTGATAAACATACCACATTTAATTGTGGTTCTACAAATACTTGTAAACATTGTAACAAAAAGCATCATTCATTGTTGCATTTTAATAATCGCGAGTTAATCTCGCAGCAATCTCAACCTAATGTGTTAGGAGCCGCTTCGCTGTCTGGTGCAGGCGCACTGGATAGCGGCGCCAGCGGCGCGCAGCCGGTGTGTATGCATGTAAACTCAATCGCCTCGCCGCCGCCGCCGGTCGTGACATCTTCGTGTGCCGAGTTGAAAGAATGTACTAATTCTAAGAATTCGATCGCGTTGACGTCGCGTAATAATAATATAGATTTAGCTTGTGACCAGTTGAATACGTCAGTTGTTTTACCAACGGCACAAGTTTATGTTCCGATAAATGGAAAACGCTTTGTCATAAGATGTTTAGTAGACAGTGGCTCTCAAAATAATCTTATCACTCTCGCATGTTGTAGAAAATTAAAACTAAATATTCAACCGCTTGTTAACTCATCCTTAAAATCAGTAGGTACTATTTCCACTCCAATTAAAGGTTACGTGTCGCTTACAATACAATCGCGCGTAAGTGACGCTCAATACGAATTGACAATGTTAGTGATTGATCATATAGCTGATCCGTTACCTGTTCGCGCGGTACAAAGGTCCGTGATGGATCATTTCAAGAGTTTACCGCTTGCAGATGAATGCTGGGATGTACCTGGGAACATAGACGCGATTCTCAGTACGCAAATGTTCGCATTTGTTTTGCTCGGGAAAAGGGTTATACCAGCATCTACCTCTCAATCAGCTGATCGTAAGGTCACCGCTCGCTCCATACCTCATGCTTTAGAAACCACGCTTGGCTATATTGTCATGGGTGAGGTACCTTCTCTCCACCATGATAATGTAGCCTGGTCCTTCGGCCCATTAGTAGATAATTTAAATAATTTAATTTTAAAATTCTGGGAAATAGAGGAAGTACCTACTGTTAATAAAAAAGGTCCGGAATATCAAGAATGTGAAGATTTTTATAAATCGACCGTTTCACGAAATTCATGTGGGCGATATATTGTGTCGTTACCTTTTAAAGGTGAACCTACGTCTTTAGGTAACTCCTTCGTTCACGCTCAGCGTAGATTGTCTGCGCTCGAGCGCAAGTTTCATTCTCTTCCCGCTTTACGTCAAGCTTATAACGATGTAATTAATGATTATATAGATAAGGGTTATCTTTCGGAAATACCTTATTCTTTATCCGCTATAAATGAAGGCTACTTCATCCCGCACCACGCTGTTGTACGGCCGGACAAGTCGACAACAAAAACCCGCATTGTCTTAGATGCAAGCGCTAAAACTGATAGCGGCAAGTCGCTCAACGACTTGTTGCATACAGGGCCTAATTTGCAGGCAGACTTATTTTCGCTTTTGCTTAATTTTAGATATTTTAAGGTAGCAATCACCGCTGATATACGTCAAATGTATCTTAGAATTTTACTGTCAGATAACGATCGTAAATATCAAAAATATTATATCGTTTTAATCATAACGAGAGTATTCGTATTTTTCAATTTAACTCTGTGGCTTTTGGCCTCCGCTCGAGTCCATTTTTGGCGATGCGCACCGTCCGTCAATTGGCTGAGGACTATCGCGAACGCTTTCCTCTCGCGGCAGATGTCGCCATGAGAGAACTGTACATGGATGATTTAACTACTTCTGTACCCTCTGCCGAAGATGGTACTCGTTTAGCGGACGAGCTGCTCGCTTTATTCAAGGTCGGCGGATTTGATCTCGTCAAATGGGCAAGCAACTCATCGGAACTTCTCGCTCACTTGCCGGAGTCGTATCGTGCTGTGATCGAGTTCACAGATGATGATGATACATTGAAGGTCTTAGGTTTAAAATGGATACCTACTTCTGATGTGTTCTCGTTCGCCACATCCTCCGCGACTACCTGTAACACTAAACGTGCCATATTGTCTACTATTGCTCGCCTATTTGACGTGCTAGGGTTCGTCGCACCAGTTATTCTTTACGCAAAACTTCTAATACAGGATCTTTGGCTTGCTAAGGTGGGGTGGGATGAAGAGCCCCCGGAAATCATTACTGAATGTTTCGTTAAACTCAAATCTGAATTACCGTTATTATCTAATTTACAAATACCTCGCCACTTGGGTGTCGCGGCCGGCTGTGTCGTAAACTTGCTTGGCTTTGGGGACGCTAGTATGAAGGCTTACGGATGCGTCCTATACCTGCACGTAACGAACCCTAACGGTAATATATCCATTCATTTAGTATGCGCTAAGTCCAAAGTGGCTCCGCTAAAGACTGTTTCGCTGGCAAGGCTTGAATTGTGTGCTTCGCTACTTCTGGCTAAACTAGTAAAACAAGTACATACTGTTTTTAATAATCGCTATCCTATAAAAGAGATTTTCGCTTTCAGTGATTCTACGATCGCTCTGTCATGGATTCATTCATCTCCACACCGGTGGCAAGTATTTGTGGCCAACCGTGTGACTGAGATACAGGAAAATTTATCTCCTGACCGCTTTTTTCACATAAGTGGGATAGAAAATCCCAGTGATTGTTTATCAAGAGGTTTATTACCCTCGCAACTCATTAATCATCCGCTGTGGTGGCACGGTCCACCTTGGATATGCCATCCAATCGCTGAATGGCCAATTGCACCATTCAAACCGTCATGTGTTGAAGGTTCTATACCTGAAGCAAAGAGTTCTGTTACTCTAACGGTAATTCCTGATTTGGACATTTCGATACTTCTGGAGCTAGCTCTCAGAGTCTCGTCTTGGAAAAAATTATTACGCATTCTGGTATATGTCTTGCGCTTTCTACGTAAGTTACCTCCCGCTTCGGTAATTCAGGTCTCTGACCTTGAAACCGCTGAGCTCGTGGTTCTTCGCGAGTTGCAAAGCAAACACTTTGCTGATGAAGTCAAAAATATTAAAAAGGGTAGATTACCTTCGCCTTCTTTAAGAAAGCTCGATCTGTTTGTTGATGACAACGGATTGCTCCGCGTGGGTGGACGACTGACAAATGCTCATATACCTTTTGAAAGTCGGCATCCATTGTTGCTTCCTCGTCGACATCACGTAGTCGATCTACTAATAGATGATTGTCATCGATCCAATTGTCATACCGGTTCACATCTTCTTGTGTCTTTATTAAGACAACGATATTGGATCATTTCCGCTCGAAACATTATTCGACAACGCATACGCCAATGTAACTTCTGCTTTAAGGTTGCGCCCTCTCATCCTACGCCTATGATGTCAAGTTTACCCCCTTCTCGAGTGCAAGAAGCTAAGGCTTTCACTCACACTGGCGTTGATTATGCTGGTCCTATAAATATTACTATCACTCGAAAGAGGGGCGTTAAAAGCCAAAAGGCGTACATTTGTCTCTTCGTGTGTTTGACTACCAAAGCCATACACATTGAAATTGCCTCAGACTTGAGTTCAGAAACGTTTCTTGACGCTTTCAAGCGTTTCCTGTCTAGGCGAGGGCCAGTGTCTGTTCTTTATTCCGATAACGGCACAAATTTCATCGGTGCAAAGCGTCAATTGGACGAATTGTACACTTTCCTTTCTTCTAAAGATACATCTACCGCATTTCAAACTGAATTTAATAATCATAAAATTACATGGCGTAATATCCCTGCTCGCGCTCCCCACTGGGGAGGAATTTGGGAAAGCAACATAAAATGCATAAAAACCCATTTGTATCGTTGCATTGGGCAACAATTACTGTGCTATGAAGAATTGTTGACAGTATTAACTCAAATTGAGTGCGTCTTAAATTCTCGTCCATTGTGTGCGCTGTCTGACCAGCCGCACACGATTATAACTCCTGCGCATTTTCTAAACACAACCCCTTTGCAGTCGTTGCCTGCTTATGAGGTTGACGCATCTGTGAGTCTTCATAATAGGAAAAAACTGTTGGACAGTTTAGTCCAAAGCTATTGGAAAAAATGGCATGTAGATTATTTGCATACACTTCAACTGAGGCAAAAATGGAATACTCCTGATGTACCTATTCAGTCAGGTTTACTTGTTCTCATCCACCAGGATGATTCACCGCCGCTTCGCTGGCCTACCGGCATTGTTGAACAAGTATATCCGGGTAAAGATGGAATCGTGCGAGTCGCGTTAGTACGCACTACAGCAGGGACATTCAAACGCCCCGTCGTTAAGTTGTGCCCACTTCCTTCGCAATAATTTAAACTTAATCTATCAACTAGCACAGTTATAAATTCGTTAATCTTAAGTATGTAATTTAGTATATCTGTAATTTAATCCACACCTTCAATATTCCTACCTCTTGTATGTAACCTTTAACTTTACTTCAATCCATTTGATCTCGCTCCGCTTTACTCTAAGATCCTTCCCTTAACCTCTCCTTTTTTTTTGTTTCGAAAATCCTACGGATTTCCAAAGGGGGGAGGATGGTCGCGCCGAAATAGTTCGGTCGGCGAGAGTTGGGATCGCATCCATTCACTCATCGCGCGCGCGTATATTATGCATGCGAGTGCGAGCGAGTCAGTCGTCTCATGGTCGTCTCTCGATCACCGCTCCGCTGAGGTGTGTTTGCGTCCCCGCCGCTCCGTGCCGCTCCGCCGCCATATTATAATCCATATAATTATCATCTTCCGCGACTATCATAAAAAAAACCCGTTCATCTGGACTGCTTAGCCACCGCTTGTGCTTGCCGGCTGCCTCAAGTGCCTACCTCTCCAAGAAGAAATCGTCAGGCAGATCATCGTGGCGGCATTGCATGGTGAGTGGATTGCTTTTCTTTGCTCTCGTCTGATTGAACATATTTTTAGCGTACCATACCTCGCCTTGCTCATATAATCTATTTCCCGCATATAATCCAACCGCACCGCATCACCAGTATTTCTAGACGAATAAGCGACGCATTCCGAACGAAACGGTGATTTATGAGTTGGTCTAAATAAATACAATAACTTATTTTATTGTCACAATTAATTAAACATCGTATTTGAAATATTTTCTTAATTTAATGTGCTAATTTTGATTCAACTGTGGTGAAAGATGGACTACAGTTCACGTAAGTTAACTAATACTATTGCTGTTAACTGTATTGTCCTCTAAGTGGTATAATATAATAAAAAAATAAGCAAGATGGAGTCGTCATTTTCTATCCGACTACTTACTGCTGAGAAAAAATAGCGAAACAAACTCAAATGTCTAAGTCTCTTTTAAAATCCAGACATCATTTTTGTGAATATGAATTCACAATTCAGATTCAGATTTTTTTTGCTGTGGTGGTACCACAGCAAAAAAAAAACTGGCACTCCGGTAGTGCCGACAGAAGTGAAAACTTGAACAATTACGAGTGTATTTTGTGAATCGTCTTATAAACAAAACACGCGTGTTAAGGTGTGTTCCTTATTTTATAGGGTTTTTTGCAAATCAGGTATGATGACCAAAGTGACTGGTTTATTCTTCTCGTGAAAGGAATTTATTCAGATTTACAAATAAGCACACAGTTATATATCCGTGGTTCAGCGCCATCTCGTCGTTGTTGGATGAACTACGTAGTTAGTACGCGAGGCCCTCGTAGTTCTTCCCGATGTGCATAGATGGCGCTGTCCTCAACAACGCGCGTCTTACGTTTTACGTCTGACGTTTTACGTCTTACGAATTTTCGATCAGGGTCACGTGACCTGACGCGAATTTAGAAGTTTTTACCCATTCCAAAAAAAGTACACAGCGCCGCTAAAGAAGTTTTCACTTCAAAAATCTGTTCCAAACATGTTCAATGCGTACGCATGTATGGCACTTTTCTATGAAACAGTTGTTTTTTTTAATAATTGATGAAAACTTTCTACGCTATGGCCATTTTTACCTTGCACCTATACTATCTTTTTTAACAAAGTTTGGTTTTAATAAAGCTTTTAAATCGTTTAATGGGTAAGTTTGAAACTTATATCTTATGTCGCGTAAATATCACTTAATTCTGCTTCTGCATTTAATTTTGGAAAATAATAGCAGCGAACCTTTGATATGTTTTTATTTCAATGGGTATTACAAACATACATCATTATTCAAACACGAAAATAAATTAACATTTACCTACCTGAAAAAAAAGACATAAATAAACAACATCCTAACAACAGAATGCGTACAAACAAAATAAAATGTGCACAAGATCATCGGGTCATCGCCCTCTAAGCATCATTTTAGTGTCGCCATGAGTCATTCAAATGCAGTTTTGAATTTATTCTTAGAAAATAAGAAATAGAACTGTGACTCACACGTCATTAGCCAAGGACTTGTGCGAACGTAATTCCGACGCATGCCCGAGACGACACGACACGTTATTTTCGACGCGAAATAGAAACGTCTTTCTAAACAAAAAACGATGATGCAAAACTGATAAAATTCTATTAAAACATTCCGTTCATTCGATTGCATTTTTCCGCTCAAACATAAACGATTAAAATTCCGTTCGCATGGAAACAAAATACAGTAGAGCGGACAATAAATCTAACTCTGTCACAACCACAGACAAATAAAAAAGCAAAGCCCATTTTTATTCAAAAATATCGTAAATAATACCACAAAGCCGCAATTTCAAGTGTCGAATCCAGCATGGCTGAGCATTACGTAACAAATTATAACGGATATCCGAAATCGGCAAGTCCAATGAAGCGGAGGCAATGCGATCATGCGTGAATGTCAGGACGAAATTCGTGTTAGAATCGCCTGGGGACATCCGGACAAACACGTGATCTCTAGGACGTGAAATTTGAATGCTAGGGATGTGCAAAGTCTTGTCGGTATAATTAAACAAATAAAACAAAGAGACACATTTTGAAATAGGGCAAAAGGAAATGCCAATAATCGCCAAGCGTGTTGGTGATCGCATATCGGATATTGAGTCATTCCAGTTACCACGGGTAACACTGTTACTGGCGTCAGCGTTGTCGGGTCAGTGAAATTCGCACTACTTTTTGACTTCATCATTCTGTTACTAGTGTGCATGATGAGCAATTTCATGACTTGCTTTTTGTTATGCCCTTAGTTGTAATTTTATACCAAGCAAAGGCAGTAAGAAAGTACTTTAACCCTACAGTTAGTTAAATTAATATACATGTGATGTGACCTATTAGAAGTTGATGAAATAATAGTAAATGTTACGTAATAAATAATGTTGATGTACTGCCGTGATCTCTAACCTAGACACGTGACACTCGTGCAAATATTACCGATATCGACATAACTTTCTCAATGCGTACTATGCAGATTTCTTTGTTCAGTCATAAGTTTGTTACACATAATTATAATGGTGGAAGATATGGTGGTGGAAAAGTACACGCATTTTTTTATTGCAAGGAGCAAATTGTCGTTATGAGAACCTTACTAACTGTCCAAGATAATTATAACCCAGGTGGGGTGGAAAGCGGCCCACACACTCGCTTAACGCCTGCGTTCTAGCGTTCGCCTTTGACTACCTTATTACACAATTAGGTTTATCTTTAGACCTAGGTTTAAACCATGAAGCCATATTTAAATTTCGAACTATAAGATCCGACAAAGTTAAAGTTCTTATTACAAAAACTGATGATAAACCCGAGTCTAAGATGTCAATTTTGCATTAAAACTTTACGTTTGTCGAAATAAAGTTCAAAATACAGTACTGGCTCGAAGGTTTATGCTAGCCCTAGTTTTGTAATAAGACGGTATCCCCCTTATTACAAAACAAGAATTTTCTTTAGATCAGGTTTAAACCACCGAGCCAGTTATTGCATTAATAAACTTACCGTATAGAAACGCAGTTCTTTAAATAAAAATGACAGCTTAGTTCTGTGTGAAGTTGTCATTTTAGTATTAAGAACTTTCCCTATATCGAAATAAAGTTCGAAATACAAACACTGGCCCAAAGGTTTTAGAACTAAAGTAAGATTTCGTTTTGTAATAAGATTAAATGTTTAAATCTGTCAAATATTTGACAGATTTAAACACTTCCCAGTGTTTAAATCTGTCAAATATTTGTGAATGACTGGATACTGTTGTCTCGTCAGCTATTAGATATTTATCTAATTAAAAGAAAAAAAAACTTGAAGATAATTTTCAGACAAATCTTCGGTTGCAAAATAAAATAAAACTAAGTACCTCCTGCTATATAACCCTTTTTATCTCTAATGGTCATGTTTGACGGCAGTCACTTCATGTCTCGGTTCCCGCTCTAGAGACTCGTTATATCATGGATGAAGGACCTTGTTAGCAAACGGTAGATTAATTCCTTTCAGCAGAATTGTTCCGAGTAGTAGGCCGAGGAAATAATCCAGGATAAAGAGCGGTACCTACGAGTATCTGTGGTAAACTCAGTTTAATCGAGTAGAACTGTTAGCCAGATTATATTACGTTTAGTCATTTTAGTCATCTGAGCCCAACCAGAATCAATTCTATTTTGTTGTAATTTTTGACGTTCAAAAGTGCCTTTTATATGCCTATTTGAAATAAATGCTTTGACTTTGACTTTGAGCTGCATGCACTACGACCGCTGGGCAAGAGCCACCATGGTGATGGTAGGTCCCAAATGGGTCTTGCTCAGAAGTGTAACTTGGGTTAAAAAAAAATAGTACATTTTTAACATGAAGAAAAACGTTTGGTTGTCTACGGCTAGGCTCATTCAAATTATGGTCGAAAAGTTCGCTCAATGTGACTGACCACCGCAAACCAAAAGCCAATTACTGAGGGACACCGAAATCATATGGACTTTGACCTGTTGCGGTTCTTTTTGCTTGTGGCGACTGTCATTACTCAAACGCATGGATAATTCTCGATTTTTATAGAAAATCCAGGAGATTTTGCTCATCAACCAATATGAGGAGCTTAAGTCTTCTTAGTGGTTATACACACCAGTGGCATGTGTCAACGGCGGAGTCAACTGCAGTCGACAACACGCGTTGACGGCCGCCGCCGACACGACTACGGCTGCCGTCGACAACGTATATTTGAACACTCTTAAGCTTCTTAAGCTCTTACGCTTCAGATTGGTTGATGAGCAACATTACCAGTTTATCTTACCAATCAAACAACGTCTAAGAAATCCCAATTATTCGGATTTTATTAATTTAGCTACTCTTCGTCTCCCTTTTTAAAAGCTTTTTTTTATTATTATTATTTAACTTGCACTGTTCGTATCGTCGTTGCGCGTGCAAAAGTCGCTATGTGTTTTTAGTGAACTTATTTGAGCTATATGAATTATAACACTTAGCGTGTTTATACGGAACTTTCGATGTATGAATATCACATATCCTTAACTCTTTAAATATTGCACTTATCACATTAGCTGTTTTTGCAGTATGTGTGTATTGAAATAATGATTAAAACTGCATAAAGAATCGAAAATAACTAAATAACACATAGCGACTTTTGCACGCGCAACGACGGTATGTAAGTTGTCCGTCAAAATTTGCAAATCATTTTTCGACCATTCGTTGGTAGGTATCAGATTGAGCTGAAATTTTGCAGACCCTTAGTTCTGGTAACAATACAATGTGCAATACTCAATATTGTGATAATTTCAATATGGCAGCCGCTCCAAGATGGCGGATTACAATTTTTTTTCAACCCCCTTATAATGGATATCAAATAAAAGGGCTTGAAGAATAGAAAAAATAAAATTAATAACATCACACTAAATCCAATATGGCCGCCGCATTACGGTGTCTTGGAAAATAAACAAACCACATGACGGCGTAATGAGGATCTTAATTTCTTATAAAAGGCAATTATAATAACTGTATCCTCATTTTGAAGTAAAGAGTTCATTACCTCAATCATCCCACACATCACGTTACAGGTGAGCAAATATAAATTGGAAACACACAATTTTTTGCTTACATAATTAAAGTGTTTGGATACGAGATGTTCATAATTAAAATAATTGTGTTAAATAAAAGCGAAATTGCTGTGTTTACAGGTCGGAAAATTGCGGTATGGTGAACTACGGATGGGCGGAGGTTTTGAGTTAACTGGGAGAATGTTTAGAAATGGTAATTCAACACGTGTCTACGAACGAAGACAATTTGCGTTTCAGTTGTAAATTGGTAGTAAGAAAAGTGCTTGGAACGATCTATTGGTTCTTCGAAGTTCTTTATTAAAAAGTATTTAGTGCGAATGACTGTTTCGTTACATAAAAACACGCCTGAATTCTAATGAAACCCGAAATAATGAAACCCGAATTCCCTCATACGTATGTCAATTTGGAGTCAAAAGCAGTTATTGCCGTTAGTACTCCCACATTTTGCCAGTTATAAGTTCTATGTAAAAAGGCTCGACCCCATAAATCCGCGGGGTAATTGCGTAACACATAAAATGACAATTGATCGCAATGGGTTTCATAGTGACAGTTCAGAGACGTTCAATGCGTTATTTACGTTGTAGAGCAGATGAATTTTTCAAACCTATGAATCATTATTAGCTGGATAAGCAATATTCTTCAAAAATTACAGACTGTGGTTGAAAGTGTATTTTGCAGTAGTATGCTGGACTTCGAATTCTGTCCTGTAAATTTCTATTTCATGCCTGGCATTATGGTTTTTTCCATTATATGCCGGATTAACATCAGGTATTTCTGACTGTTCTACGCTTACTTGTACCTCAAATCGAAAGTAATTTTCTACAACATCTGTCAGACAGAACTTAATTTAATACACGAACGGGTTTCCAATACTTTGAATGTCTTCATAATGTTGGCGAATTAACATTTTACGCAATTACCTTCAGAGTTACGAGCATTTATTTTAATGGTTCTCGAATTGAAGATTGACGCATTGCTGTGTAACTACAGAAGCTCCTTCTAAAGGTAATATCAAGATCCGCTGATCTGACTTTTAAGGTACATAGCACACATATCAACTCGGAAAGGGATCGTACCATATCGCCTTTCGCCTGGCCGTCAAACAGGCGTCAACCTAACGTAAGCATGTAACCAAAGCAGATCAGAAGCTCCGATACGTCGTCTCGGCTATAACGGCTAGGCGACGCCGTGCTTACGGCTCACCGACCGCTGGTTGATGGTGCTGAAGGCAGGCCGCGGGAAGGGTGAGAGGGGCAAGGGTGTATAAAGAGACGTAAGCTCGGGTATGGAGAGACGTTAGCGCGGGGACGACGAGCCGCAAGCGCGTGAACTGCAAGTTGACCACGCACCGCACCGCGGTTCGTGAGCTTGTCCTGAAGCGAGGCGATTACGTTACGATTCCGATTAGTGTGCATTGCAGTAGAGAGTGTCATACAAAGAATACTGAATGGCTCGAGTTGATACGGTGACGATCCCTTTCCGAGTTGGTATGTGTGCTATGACCTTAAGTCGTAAAAACAAATTCGCATCTAAAATCCGCCTTTTTACTTTCTGAGATAATCTTCATTGATACAAGAGGGGAGAGTCATGACCCCATGGCTCTATCTTTATATATTTTTTTCACTTTTTAGTTGTACCTACCTACCCCAAACAAACTCATATAACACTACTTGCTATGTGAATATCAGTGACAGGAAGCTATTGAACACATCTGCCTACCCCTTTAAAGGGTACAGCCTACAGGCGTGATGTTAAATTCGCAAAGCAATCGCGGTTGATTTGCTGGCATTTATTGAAGAGTTCCGTTGTCTGTCTCTGAAACTCATCATCACATCTTTACGAAATTTAAATGGACTATTTCGGAATAAACCTTTTTCGAACAAAAATAAAAAATTGCAACCGTCTTATATACGAGGGAGTTATGCCCGAACATACATAAAAAAAAATATAAACATCCGAATTCAGAACCTCCTCCTTTTTAGAAGTGGGTTAAAAAAGTAATTGCTGCGAGGTGTGGGAATGTGTCTGAAGCCGAAAATATACTTTTAAATTTTTTTTCTGTTCGTCTAGAATCTAGATGTACTTATGTTCCGGATTGGCGCAAAAATGGCTGAACAGATTTGGATGAAATTTGGCACACAGATAGAATATAACCTGAATTATCACATAGATTACTTTTAATTTTTGTAGTACGTTCCTGTGGGACATACTATTATTGGGTACGTATAGATAGCAAGCAACTTGATATCTTATGATTTCCCTTCCTATTTTTGTAACAACGTAAACACCCTTCATCAAACCTTCCACCTACACACTTGAAATCAAGCTGTAAATGTCAAGTTACAAGGATTTATTTACATTATCATACCTTTTGCCGGGATCATTATAATTAATAACAAGAATAAAGAATCAGTATGTCCAATAAAAACTACATATACATCAAATGAAAGTTAAGTTATTGACGCTTATGTCATTAAGCATCAATTTTCATTATGAGCAGAAGGCTGTGAAATACCGGGTTAAAGAGATATCAGACCTGCAAGTACCATGTAAACGTATTAGTTTATGGCGCTAAAGTTCACTGCAGTTCTCAATAATATTAGTTATTGACTCATAACATTGAGGGGGCTTATGGCTAAGTAATAACAGCCGCACGGGTCGATCGACCAGGTTAAGCTGCACTTGCCGCGGTTGGTCCCTGGATGGGTGACCCAATTTGTTAGATATCAACAGGAGGATTGTGCTGCTTATTATTTTGATAAATTCCATTAGACATCTTTAAAGGGCCCGATACACCACGAACATCCCTAAAGGATGTACCTATCCCCCAGTATCTCCTCTGCCTTGGCAGAGCTCTACATACGATCTCGACACAGTCCTCGATGTCAGGCTGAAGGCCAATAGTGCCAAGGCCATGAATTTGTCTAAGGAAATGACTTTTTTTGTTTATTACTGCACGGAAAAAAATAATTTCTTACTACAGCACATTAAAGCGATTTCAATAAAACTTATAAGAAGAAGAAATGTTTATAAAACAGTAAAAGACAAAACAGTAACTTTTAATGATTAAACATAGTGCAGATGAGACTATACTATCAATGCGGTTTCGTTTGCACCATTCTCAATGGTGCAGATGAGACCATATTATCAATGCGGTTTCATTTGCACCATTAATTGTGCAAATGAAACTAATTAGTCTCCTCTGCACCATTGATGATGCAGGTCAATGGTGCATACGGTACAACGGGACTATTACTGAAAAAAACAACAAAAAAAAGGAAAATCACCATTACTGTAATGTAAGTAAATTTCTATGGTTTGAACGATATCACCAAATGAATAAAACAGTTAATTTTTGTGACCTTGTAGCTCTTTAAAACATTTAAGTTTACTGTCATGACGGTAACATTTTGGCTCAAGCTTTAACTGTTTTCGGATCAATAAAAACTACTGTTTTGAACGTTAGGCTCATTATATGGAACTGATTAAAGCAGTTCTGATTAATGTTTTTTCATTTTTATTTAGGTACTGCTTATTTCTTTCAGTGTGTTGGCGGACCAGAGGTGCACGTTTACATGCTAACCAAATGACCTGTTCTAACAAAAACTAAAAAGGTTATGAAAATACAATTAGAAGAAGGATCAATAATATCAGCTGAACACTCAACTCAAAGCATTTATTTAAATTAAACCATTTATAGGCACTTTTAAATTGTCAAGAAGTCGGTTAGTCAGAAAGATGAAACTAGTAACACTGGCATCTGGGCAAGTTTTGGACAATGAGGCCTTTGTTATGAGCATAAAGGGGAACGCTGATGTCCATGCAGTTTACACAATCTAGCAAGCCTTGCAGAGCTCGCATAGCAACAGTTCAGTTTCAATCAAATTCATACAACCACATTTTCCGATAGACCCGGAAATCATGCATCCAATAAACTTCCAAAGCATTCCACCGACGAACCAATCAACGTATTCCAATAATTTCGATTGTTTCAACTTCTGCATCGAACGTTATTAACGGCTAATTGAATAAAACAAACATTTAGTTCGCTTTAATTGCAGGTGGAGTGTTGAGCGCCTGCGTGCGACCTGGTCACGGGAACTGGGTCACCCCTCCCCCGCAGCCTCAATGTGGCCTGATTTAACATCACTCCCGAACATCATAGAAGGCTAACGTGCATTTTTACATGCATGACGTATGTCACCCCAGATGTGGTTAGGGTGAAACACTTTTATAAAGCACAGGTTACATAAATGTGTTTGTCTTTTTTGAACTCGTAACATATGTCAGTTTGGAGGGCATTAGCAACCAATAGAATAGAATACTCTTTATTATGACAATCCACCACCACTCACCACCACCACCACTCACCACCACCACCACCAAACCACCAAACCACCTCTTTATTACCCATCATACATGATTCAAAATACCCAGGTTGCTATGCTCTAACTTGGGACCAGCCATACGCCTAATGTACAAGCTCAAGACAACTAAATCCTTCAAGCCATTTTTAGCTCGTAGAATCTATAGCAGAATGATATACGACTTTTGTGATTGCATCAAATGACACACAGTTCCTTTGTCATTTACCACCGGAATACCATGTCTTTTTTCTCTTTGACAAAAATAAATGTCTATTGGACAAAATGAAGGGAAAAGAGAACTGTTCCCACGCAACTTGCGAGGATCAAGGAGGGTTACTTAATGACACTTACAGGCGGGAGAGGCTAACAATTTGTCTCTATTTATGGACGGTATATCTTCTATAGTCTATAGCTTAGGTATATACTCTATAGCTTAGGTATTTATTTATTAGGGACAAAAAACAGTTACATGATACAAAATACAGAAAAATACTAAAATAAGATTAACAAACATGTAACCCACACCATTGTCTACATTTTAACTAAAGGTTAGAAGTGCTAAATACATAAAAAAAGAGAAAAGTAAAACAATAGTCGCTGCCACAATAATAATGCTGTGTTACTTAGCTTAGCTTAGTCTAACTTAAAATACTCGCTAAACAAAATATTCAAAGCCATTTTCTTAAATGATTGCTTAGATAGACAAAATATATCCAGTTCCAAAAAGTGCGTGTTGTAAGAATCAACAAGGCGACGAAGAGGTGCACATTCCCCAGCGTTAGTCCTGCATGGAATAGTTGAGGGACGCGCACCCCCCTTCGAATAAAACTTCTGGGTACCTTGAAACACAATTTGTCTGTTAGGTCAATACAATCAAATTTGTTACTGCATATGCCGTGCAATGTCATGACATCAAGTAACAGCCGCTTAGATCCCAAATCCAGTACGCCATACCGTTTCAATAGCTGCACGTAAGGAACCTTTGATTGGAAGCACATATAGTTCATAGATCGTAAGAATTTCTTCACCAACCTTTCAATTCTAGTACCGTATTTGTCGTAGAAAGGATTTCAGATCGGGATGGCATATTCTAACTGGGATCGTACCAAAGTCTTATAAAGCAGTAAGAACGTAGAGGGCCGCACAAAGCCACGTGACGATCTCATAACGAAACCATACATCTGATACGCCTTGTTTACTACATTGTCAACGTGTTTGTCGAAGTGCAAACTGGCATCCAGTGTGACACCTAAGTCACGAACAAAACTAACTACATTTAAGAAAGCGTTATTAATTGAATAATTAAAATTTATTTTTAGGTAAATGATAAAATTCTCTTTTTGGTAAATGAGATGGCATGACATTTGGGAAGACTGAGAAAGAGCTTGTTGTGGTTACAGTATGTATATAATCTATCTAGGTCCATTTGAAGAAGTAGACAGTCTTGTATATTCTTGCAAGATCTGTAATTTTTATATCATCCGCATACATTAAAAACTTTGAGTTGATAAAACATTGTTTAATGTCATTAATAAATATGATGAAGAGAAGAGGGCCTAAGTTGGATCCCTGTGGTACGCCAGATGTAACAACTATAGGGTCTGACTCGTAACCATTAACAACAATTTTTTGGGACCTTTTATAAATATATGACAAATCCACCTAAGCAAATTCCCACATATTCTGTTGAAAGCTATTTTTTCTAAAAGCAGTGTATCATCCACCTTGTCGAAAGCCTTCTGAAAGTCCGTGTACACAGCGTCCACTTGAACTTTTTGATCCAATTTTTCAAATAAGTAGTTGGTAAATACTAACAGATTAGTTGCAGTTGAACGACGTTTGATGAAACCGTGTTGACCGGGTAAAATAAGCTGATGATTGTGGGGGTACACGGCGTCATGCACAAGACTATCAAAAACCTTGGACAAAGTAGAGTGGATAGAGATGGGGTGATAATGGGGTGTTCTTGTTACCAGTCTTATAAACAGGGGTTATAAACGCACGTTTCCAAATTGCGGGAAAAACACCCGTTTTCCGTGGATAACATATATCAGCAATGCAAGACGAGCCATTGACATAGTGACCAGGTGGTTGCCATTTAACAGGGTCCAAAGTTGAAGGTTCGTAGACAGAAGAAAAGAAACATGAAAATAGATTGCAAATGTGTATAGGGTCATTAGAAGAAACATTTCTGAAATATGTACTAGCCGGTTAGTTAGCTTTTCCTTTTCTAGATGAGATGTAAGACCAGAAATGCTTTATTTGCTTAGGAATGCTGTCTTCGACTTCTACTTCCGATAACATTTAAATGACTCTCCGTGGAAAAGCTTGCAAGAGTTAGAAAATTTTAAGTAGTCAGATTGATTATTGTAGTTCTTCCATCTTATCCAAGCTCGTTCTTTTGTTTTAAAGATTCTTATGAGAGAGAGTGTAAACCAGACAGGAAAACTTGAGTTTCTTATTCTAGTAAGCGGAACATGTGACTTGATAATACCGTACAATTTCTCATAAAAGACATTGACACCTTGATCAGAGTCAAGGTGAGATAGTTCCAAGTTCCAGTCAATTTTACTCAGGTCAAAATTTATATTATCGTAATTAGCTTTATGAAAGTTATGTAAACGGACAAAGCGGTGTTCTAGTGGAGTGTAATACGTATTAAGACAAGTCATTACAGAGAAAACTGGATGATGACCATCGGGGTCAAGCAGAGCATGCATGATCCGTATCATGCATGCTCTGCTTGGCCCCGATGCCAGTCCGTACTGGCAGTCAACATTTAAGATAAACAAGTCTAGTATTCAACCTAATTTGTTTTTTGTAATATTGAATTGTGAGCTACCAATTAAATTAATGAAAAAATATACATGTGTGTATTGTTCTTGCTGGTGTCAACAAGCTTCCAATCGATGCCTATAGAGGCTCCCTTACCTATGCTGTAGCTACGTTTGCTATTGGTACCCAATAGCAAACTAAAACGTAGCTACAGCATAGGTACATTGGAAGACGGTAACCAACTTTAATTTAACGTGCCCAATAATTGTAACTTATTCACTGCTTTCATGCTTTGTATCCTCAAAAGCAAAACTTTTATAAAGTCAAAGTCAAAGTCAAAGCATTTATTTCAAATAGGCACATAAAAGGCACTTTTGAACGTCAGAAATTACAAAAAAAAATAGAATTGATTCTAGTCGCCCATTCCAAAAGGTAGTTTTCGTATGGAGAAGAACGGGCAAGAAACTCCACCGTTACTCTTTTAAAATATTTTACAAAATTTTGCATACATTAATTATATAATAATAATTATGTGAACACGATGCACCTAAAATAAAATTACTATACCACAATAGGTAAAAGACTTAAAAATGAAACCATGACATATATAAATTAATTATCTGATAGATACATGGTGCTCACATATTTACAAACATGGTAAAGGTAAACGATTTTCAATTTATAATGCGAAGGCAGCCATTTTGTGGATATCGGTATGAAGAAAGCTAGATTGCATTGTCGATTTACTTTATGCATCTAACGTTCTTTTTGTCATGCTCAGAATCAAAATAGCCAAAAAAAATAAAAAAAAAAGCCAAAAAACCAAACCAACCAAGCCAAATAGCCATTGGAGTAGCTCAATAGAGCTACTCCAATTTCGTAATACAGTAAAAGCTTCTTATTCGCGCTTCCTTCATTCGCGTTTTCACTATTCGCGGATTAAAAAAATGCGACCCAATTCTATATTCGCGGCTAAAAATTTCTTTATTCGCGGATCTAATTGATCGCGCCGCCTTAGCACTGCCGCCTCCTGTCAAAGGATGCTGCACCCCGCTACCGACACTACCCAATACTATTTGTAAATGCCGTCAAATGGACTAAAAAAACAGTAAAATAGATCTTATTGTAAAATAGCAAATGAGCTCTGTGATTTCTTTATGAACATTGATCCGTCTATGGAACGAAGTCTTATTTTTAAAAGGCAAATTGCTAATGCGACTGCTGCGTATCAGTCTGAACTGAAGGAGCTTTTAAAAACTGCCAAGCAAGAGAAAATTACAAAATTCTTCAAACCATTGCAAGCCTAAGATAATTTAATGAAAATGTTCAAAAACTTGAATTAAATTGATTTTTTTATACATTTGCTTTTTTTTATTTTGTCACCTAGGAACGTATCCCATATAATCCCATATAAATTACCATTCCGTATTCACGGTTTCTGTATTCGCGGCATATTTTTGGAACATATGCCCCGCGAATAAAGAGCTTTTACTGTACAAGTAACCTACATCTTTTTGACAAATCGTTCCAACCATAGATATCCGCGAGATATGCCTTCACTCTATTTGTTCGAGTTCAAATGTTGCCACCTTTTTACCACTCCTGAAACTCACACAAAAACAAAAGAAATAGATACAGCCCACATGATGCTTTTTTGGCACACACGCAAAAAAGTAGGCGTAACACTTTTATGCTATCTTATTGTACACATGCTCAAAACACTATAAAGTATAATGCACACATGCAACTCTGCACTGCGTAACACACTATCAATCTCAATCTGAATAATTTTTAAAGATATTGCTAATCCATTGCTTCATTTGTTCGAAAAATGTGTCTACTCATCAACGTAAATAACGCAATGAATGTTGTTGAACTGATAAAACCCATTGTTACTGATTATGTGTACGCAATTAAATTTTTGGTCCGTTTGATCGGATGGAGGCGACATGAGCCACGCCTCATAGGTATCCCTCGATATCCGTGGTTCCAACATGTGTATGACCAACATTGGCCGCTGTACTCAGTAGTCATAAATGTGGCTAAAGGCTCCTACAAACAGGCGCGACACGCGATATAATCGCGCGCGACACAAAGGCACCGCTCGTTGCGCGACTTGCGGTGCCTTTGTGTCGCGTGTCGTGTCGCGCCTGTTTGAAGGAGCCTTAACCTTCCACGCACAGCGTTTGGGATCGAACAGTTCAAACCTTAGGTCACGGCCCTTCTTGACGTGACCCAAATGTTATCAAAACATCGTGTTCATTATACCTATGCAGCTATGTAATGTGTTTATTTTAGGTAAGTTTTCTATACATCATGTTGTTTTTTTTAGTTTTCGATGACGTAAATAAGTCAACCGCAATGGGCGTTAGTTGGTTTCGGTTTTAATAACTTTTAATTGAGGTAGCTTATCACTTAAGAATATAAGTACCCACATTCCAAATAATTCCTTTGTTGGGATGACAATGTAATAGTGCGAGTTTTAAAGTTTTGCTTCTCAAAATTTAATACTATTAATTCATCGACACTTACAGTTACTAAGTATCCAACTAAACGTGATAATAATGTCAAAAATATTCATGTCCGTTCTTAACGTGTCGATAGCAAAAATACCACGAAAAAATATAAATAGTTTTTTTTTAAATTAGTCCGGCCCAAAATTTTGCATCGCGAATACCGTTTGGTGGCAGGATATGT
This sequence comes from Luperina testacea, assembly GCA_927399505.1. Taxonomy (NCBI): domain Eukaryota; kingdom Metazoa; phylum Arthropoda; class Insecta; order Lepidoptera; family Noctuidae; genus Luperina; species Luperina testacea. Next base: position 15,089,817 of record OV656758.1, read on the forward strand.
CCGGTGTATAAGAACATAAGTGAAAATTTGAAAGCAGTAGTCTTTTGCGGGGAAGGAACAACGTTGTTCTAAAAAAAATATTGATGCTCTCCAGTTATTTATCCTATAATATTTACTTTAATAAAATATACTAGTCCTGCGAAATATCCTAGGGACGGTATTTTGATAGCAAATACCATATTCGCATCCTGCCGGCGCTCGTGCGAATTCCGGCTGGATGTCGTGCGATACTTTTGTCTGACGCCTCCCATCCGCTTTCGTCTCGCTAGCGGTCCGCCCCCACACCGCCCCCGCTCCGCCTACCGTGTGGCGCGCCTTTATTGAGATGCTTGAAAAAATACTTGTTTTTCTAAGGTATCTTGTTATGAATAGTTTTACATTTACATAATTATGTTTCTTCTGACCTAGTAATGTTAGCTGTACAAAAAATCCGCAGTCTTTGTTTGATTCAACCAACCATACTTTCTTTTTTTTCGGTTTTTTGCTTCGTCTAATTATCTATTTTATCTCTGTCCATCTATATGCTAGTTTTTTTGCTACATTAGTATCATTATCATTCGTTTTCAAGCTACCGTGATCATGTTATTGCTTGTTTCTTAGATGTTAGAGATCAACATCTCTGCCTCGATTACAGTAAGTTTTTGTCGGTAAGTCTTTTGTTAGAAATCGTCTGAATCGTCTATTAGTCCCATACGAATCAGTTTGTAGGTCGTTTTAATAATGATTGTAGGTTCATATTTAAGTTTAAGTTGTCATATTTTAATTATTTTTGTAAATAGGGTCTTTAACAATCGCAATGCGTAAGTATGTCAGTCCCACCATACCCTAGCGGCCGAACCCAATTACCTATCTGACATCAGTTTTGGCATACTGGAGGTAGAAAAACCAATCTATCTCTGGTTTTAACGTCCCGATAATCTATATGTAGCGATCGGTAAGATTTTATTATACTGACAGTTATAATTTTATGGGGACCATCAGTAACTATCTGTCAATAGGTTATTGTGTTCGGCCGTAAATAAATAATAATAAAATACACGCTGCTATAGATTATATTTGGGCTATGAATCTGCGGGGCAATTGCGTAACACATTATCAATCGGAATCGGTTTCATTTTGACAATTCTACAACATTCATTGCGTTATTTACGTGTTGAGCAGACAAATTTTTCAAACTTATGAAGCAATGGATTAACAATTTGCGTCAAAATGATTCAGATTCCGATAGTGTTGTTACGCAATTAGGGTGATGAACAGACTCTTCGCATCATCACCATTTAGTTACAAACTAGTAGACTGATGTAAACTCGACAGATAGAAATCGAGTGTTGCTACTTATTTTTTGTTCTTGCTTTCAGCAATTTTTTCTGGTAATACTTATATTTTGTAAAACCATTTAAAATCCGCACAAAAACTGATTCTCAGTGAAATGAACAGTGCCAACAGTAATGTTGTTTAACAAATTGAATCGTCCATTAGTCCCGTGAGATTCAGTTTGTATGTCGTCTCATTAATTGTAGGGTCGTTTAAGTTGTCGTTGATTGCAGTTAATCAGGCGGTAAGACTTGGCCGTACTACAAAATTTACGAAGTTTTTGAACGTGAACTTAATTGGCGATTATTTTGCTAGTGTATTTTGTTTTGTCGGGTTTAAACATCCAATTGAAAAGTTACAAACTATTGCTACATTTGTGTGTCTTATAGCTGTGCTTATAGTGACAATATATTTTCAGGGTATCTACCCAGGATATATGCTAGGTAGATAGTGTGTTGAAAACATAATACAAGTAATTTGATACGGTAGAAAAAAAAGTCATGAAGATACCTCTAAAAACTTTTGTTTCACAATAAAAACCATACTAATTTACATACAATCATCCTGGTTTTTTTTGTCAGATTATTCTACAAGAAACGTACTAAAATACTAGTGTTTTAGTTTTTTAGTCTAAACAATGGATTTTTTGTAATTAAATAATTGCTTCACATTATGCAATAAATTACCAGCGTTGTGTCATCGCGCTTCTCTTTCTTTTCTATGCAGTCCGACAGTGACCGCGCTTGTCATGTAAGCCCCTCAAACATAACTTGCGAGATGTGGGTGTACCTCCTTTTTTTTTTTTCAGCGTTGGAAATCATCAAATGACCCCTCCCGCTCTGGGTGGAGCGGAAGGGAGTGTCAGACTCTGACTGACTAAAACCCACCCGTGTTCCTTCCTTAGCCCTTTATGTTCCGGGCCAACGGCAACCCTTTCGGACAATCCCGCTGATGTGGTGTACTTCCTTCATCTGACTGGAAGCCGACCCCAACATAGTTGGGGAAAGGCTAGGCAGATGATGATGATGATGTGCGAGTACAGACGCCAGCACATCAAGCTAACCGAAAATATCACATTTTCCCAATCAATTTTGAACTTTATGTTCTAGCAATAAAGTTGACAATCTATTAAAGAAATTTGACAGATTGTAGTAGCTTGATGTGCTGGCGTCTGTACCTCCGTCTAACCCTTGGGGGTTACCGGCATGATATTATGTTATGCTATAACAACATGACCTCTTCATCAACTTAAATATAAGTAAAGAAGTATAAATGGAATAGGTACATACGCCAGCACATCAAACTACCCGAAACTGTCAAATTTTCCCAATCAACTTTGAACCTTATGCTTCAGCGATAAAGTTGAAAATCTATCTAAGAAATTTGACAGATTGTAGTAGCTTGATGTGCTGATATTTAAATATGTACTCCATTTACTCAGTGGAACTGCTCCTGTAAACAATGGATGGTCTAGCTAGATGATGAGCGCCACTGGCAAATAGATAACGGTGGCCGGATTTTGTGGTTACGACATAGGAAAAAACTTCGAACTCTACCGAAAACTTTCAGTTGTCTCTTACGAGCCCCATGGGAGTCTTCCTAAAAGTAAGCACCAATTCTAGTTCCTTTCAACTTTAGTGCAAACAAAACAACACAGTAGATATAAGTATCACACAAAAAGTTTCCGCTTAAGGCGCCAGCGGAGCATGTGTCATCAAAGCATTTATTTCAAATAGGCACATAAAAGGCACTTTTGAACGTCAGAAATTACAACAAATAGAATTGACTCTAGTCGGCCATTCTAAAAGGTAGTTTTTGTATGGAGAAGAATGGGCAAGAAACTCCACCGTTACTCTTTTAAAATCATCATCATAAGCCGAAAGACATCGACTGCTGGACATAGGCCTACCTCCACTTCAATCAGTTCTGTGCTACTTGCATCCAACGGGTTCCTGCGGCCTTCACAAGGACGTCGGACCATCTTATGGGAGGTCTTCCAGCGCTACGTCTTCTGGTACGCGGGCGCCACTCCAGAAACTTTCGGCCCCATCGGCCATCTGTTCTGCGAGCAATGTGCCCCGCCCACTGCCACTTAAGTTTGGCAATTCTTTGGGCTATGTCGGTTACCTTGGTTCTCCTGCGGATCTCCTCATTCCTGATTCGACAAAAAAGTCACCCAAAGGGCAATGGAGAGGGCTATGCTTGGGGTTTCCCTGCGTGATCGGAGCATGTGTAGTTCATACAAAATATAAAGACGAGATATGAGGAATTTCAAATTTCTATGGAAATCTTATTTTTCTCATAAATCGTCTTTAAATCAGTGTCCATTCAAAATATATATTTGGGAACCTAGATATTCTGTAAGCCGATCGGAATAACTACACACTGCATTAAGAATATGTTTGATTTACAAATTATTTTGGTATTACGTTTGTATGAAGTATGCATGCTCCGCCGGCCCCTTAATTGCCTGTACACATCAAACCTATTTGGAAACCGTAAAACTATAAAAAGTTGTCAGCCCATAAATCATTGGTAAATTGATCATAGCCAACATTTTTATTTTCAAGTAGCTATTCTCGTTTACTCAATGTGGCGTGAAGAAGAAATTCTTCTAATGCGTAAAGTCGCAACTGGAATCCAATTTGTATCTTCCCATGAAAATTTGTGGAGAAAGTATAAAAATGCGTAGACACAAATGGTGATTGACAATCTCAATAGATTTTGCAATCAAACTAAACTACAAGAGAAACGCGCTATTGAAAATATCTTCAGTTTGATTAAAACTCAGTGTTATTATTAAACGATAATAAAATCCGTCGTCCGCGCAGACTTCAATCATCCTCTTATCAGAGACTAGACTGACACGCTTCCCCCGTGCAGTTCGGCTGCACCCGAAATAGAGCTCGTGCATCTCCGTCTGCACTCGGGCTCGATCGTTTATCTTTTTCAATCCGCTGTAACACAAACAAAAAGGTCAGAAGCCGACGACCTAGTTTCCGAGCGGCGAATCCAAAGGTCACCCAGACATCAGCCCGGGAAGCGTTGATAACGACTGGCAAGGCTGCACTACACGCGAATGTTTGCGAGTTATGCAATAATATGATTCAGTTCTAGCTGTGAGCACACGAGCTAATGTCTATAGTCGCCTGGTCTAGTTGAATGATCTGCTGGCATTACTTTAGGCCGAACTGTCGGGCTGAATATGTTTAAATGATAGAAGGATTTTGTAAGAGATTTTGTGCTCCATTTGATATGAGTAGGTCTATTTCGTTTATCTCGCAGACATTAGGTAAGATCTATTGATTGATTGATCTGGGCGTGGGTGCTAACATACCTAATGTATTAGCTGTGTATTACTAAACATGATGTAAAGAGTTTCCTTTCTAGAATAAGTAATACATACAAACATAGAAACTATGATAACTATTAAAGCGACGTATAAAATATTTGCTCTCAGCATTGAAAATAAATATTTACAAGAATTTTTAAAGTACGACTTAACTTGCGAGACGGCTTCACGAAGACGCTTCTTCAAATGTCGCCGAAGAAAACAAAACAAAGTCGACATCTGGGTCACTCCCAACTTTCTAAAATAATGATATTACTTCGTCAAGTGACAGTCTACCTTAAAGTGATGCCCTCAATTGTGAATCACACAATGGTTTCTCCATTTTGATTAAAATGACGTTTATTTAATAAGTTACGAGCGACAACGCGTTTACGATTGTCCGCAATAAAGTGATTTATGTATTTCCAATCACAATGGAATATTATCGAAATTAAATACTGATTCGTTTCGCAAATATTTCATTAATGATGATGACGTGATGATGGCAATGGATACTGCAATCACTACTGTTACTGATGTTAATGCAATTGGAAAATAAACTGGTGGACACCGACTAAGCTAAAATAAAACATATCTTAAATTGCTGGATGAAGATATATTAAGATATGTCTTATTTTGAAGTCGAATTAGAGAACGAAGTCGATTTACGGCAAACTAAACTAGTCAAGCAATTAAATGTGGAAACTAGATTTTCACGGAATGATTTTATCTATGCAAGGATAGAAATCAACTTACCGTGTTCGTCCACATCCTAAACAAAGCGGACGATGGCAAAAAGCCAGGAAAACGATAAGACAAGAACATAAACGTTGGGAAGAAGAAGATAACAATGACACGTGAGTAAATAGAGATATACGATGTAAGTATCCAATTTGAGACTGGTTCAAATACTCGGAATGATAATATCATGATCATTAAATGGAGAGCAAAACTTTCCATTCTTGACATAGACATCTCTTTGGAAGACGGTGGAAATAGAAGGCGCGTAGACTCTCAACTTTAACTTACAGATGATAAAGACTAAGATACCATTGTTTCCTCCTACATGCGTGTTGCATAACAAGACTGAAGTATCACCCAGATGATAAACAGCAATGACTAGGTCATTAAAAGATCCATGTTTAGCAGTTAAGTAAGGTTATTGATAATTCAATGACTTCAAATAGCTGACACTAAAGAACCTCCACTATATCATGGCTCATTCTTAGCCTTCTAAGACTGAGTCATGTTATAGTGGATGTTGTAGAACAAGGGAGTCTGTCCAGTTAACAGATAGGAGAATTTTATTATCAGTAAATACTAGATGAAACAGCAAGAAGAAGGTCTTCATTCTCATCCAAACAAAATGAAACGACACTAACTTGAACCCAGCAATTTGTTTACATATTTAATGTTAATACTAGTTGAGAACTTCTTCGTTTAAAGTCGACGGAGTCCAGGCGACCTTAAATTGCTAATGTAAGAAACATGTCGTGCAAACTTGGTATCGCGATGCAGAATCTTCATACTAATTTAACACGTAGATTAAGTTCTTATTTAAAATGTTGTGGGTAACACCGTCTGGTACTTACATGGACTACATTATGTCAAATGTCGGTAAGTTTCAAGGCAGTTAGTACCAGCATCGATATTGCTTGAGCTATGAACAGTAATGGCTTCGCAATATGTAGGATTATTTTAATTTAAAAGTTGGTGAAGATATCCTAACATTAGAAATGCGAAAGGAAGTTTGTTTGTTTTGCTTTCACGCTAAAACGGCTGAACGGATTTTGATGAAATTTTACACATGACAAGGGTAGACCATGACCTGGATTAGGACATAGAATACATTTTTTATCGCGGTTTTACGTTTCTGTGGGATAATTTCCTACCTCCATGCGGGCGAAGCCGCGGGCGTAAGCTAGTAAGCTATATTCCAAGGACACAGGCAGGAACAATAAGAACATGGCCACTTTTCTAACGTACATTTTCTTTAGGTATTTTTCTGTAGGTATTTTTTTGGCCAACTCTCAGACAGTAATAAAAATAAAAGCCAATTTAGATCTAAGATGCTCTCTTTCGAAAATAGGCATAAAGGCTCCTACAAACAGGCGCGTCACGCGATAAAATCGCGCGCGACACAAAGGCACCTCTCGTTGCGCGCTTTGCGGTGCCTTTGTGTCGCGCGCGATTTTATCGCGTGTCGCGCCTGTTTGAAGAAGCCTTAAGTTAAATTCGTAGCAGTCTTCTAATGCTTATCTTATTTATTTATTTTACCATCTATGTACACACATATATAAACAGACAAGAAAAATAGGTACAAAGGTGATGCTTATTTCATAAGAAATCTCTTCCAGCATACCTGCGATAGGACAATAAATAGAGAGATGTAGACAGCTTGTGTAAGAGTAGGGGAGACAAAAAAAAACATAAATCTTAGATTGTGAACTTCAATAATGTTTGTTCGACAATGACCTCCACATGAATCTCTTCCTACTTTTAAGCAATTGAGGCTTTTAAGTCAAATCGGCGTCCGACCATTTTGAATGACACAAATGCTAGTATTTGTGTCATTCAAAATGACATTTGTAGACCTGACCGAATGATGTCACTATCCTAAAATATCGAAATAAAAACCGACCAAGTGCGACTCGGTCTCGCACATGAAGGGTTTCCGTACCAAAAAGCAAAAGACACGTACTATGCGTGCCACGAAAGATGAGACTTGACCCCGCCTCCCACGCTCTTTCCGCTGCCCCTATGACGTCCGGTGCCGTCCCGCACTCAGACCTAAAGAAACCTAAAATCGTGTTCTGCGTAAGTCAAACCACGTGGTGTGTCAAGTCTCATCTTTCGTGGCACGCATTGTATCTTGTATTGAGACCGCCTTTCATTTTTATTAATGTTATTTTATTTTTATTATTTGCTGTTAAAGCGGCAATAGAAATACATACTCTGGGAAAATTTCAACTGTCTATACCTATTGCGGTTCATGAGATACAGCCCGCTATTAGACAGACGGACGGACGGACAGCGGAGCGGAGGCTTAGTAATATTAAGGTTCCGGTGGCACCCTTTGGGTACGGGACACTAAAAACCAAACACATTTTTGGTAACCAATTAAATGTATTTTATTTTATTTAGTCGAATCAATAACGTTATAAGTAATCGATACTTTTTTGTAAATGTCAAAATAATGAAAATCTAATACAATTTGTCATGGACCTGTTTTTGTAGGTAACAAGATATCGTGTTGAAGCTAATAAAGAATTGCCATAAAAAAAAAGGATGATCCCAAGAATTTTAATTATTGATTAATGTTCATAAGCGTTTTGGATAAAATTTAATGTGAGATTGAACACAATCTTAAAGGCTCGCGCGACACAACGGCACCGTTCGTTGCGCGACTTGCGGTGCCTTTGTGTCGCGCGCGATTTTATCGCGTGACGCGCCTGTTTGTAGGAGCCTTAAATCAGTAAAGATTTTATGAGGGTATTTGGATATCATCATAATAAAAATATTATCGTTAGGTATTATCACACGCTTTAAAACGGATGAACACATCTGTTGAGACTTTTCGTAGTTTATAAAAAAATTTGATGTTCCATGCATTTTGACCGCTTGGGTATTGCACTTTTGTATGAACAGCAGATGATTTATTAATAACCGAAGAAAAATTTCATTACGGGGGTCCAGAACCATGTACTTACTGAATCCAGGGTACGAGTAACAAGTTGCATGCCGATGTCCCCGCCACCCTTCTATAGCAGACAGTAGGACGCTAGTTGCGAGCTCGAACTCACTGATGGTCATTGCCAAAGAGCACGTTGTCTCACCTGACTTCGTCTCCGACAGAGCTAGTATCAGTGATAATCAGTTAAACGCTAGTCTACACGAACAACGTCCAGTTCTCACGCACAGAAACACCGTTCCGAACAGAAAGGCGCGTAAAAAAAATCGAAAAGTGCTTCGGTAAACCGAGTTTTATGAAAAAACCACTGCATAAGTCAATTACAAATAAAGTTTGTTGAACTCTTCGATAACTGAGCTTTGTTGGTACGGACTTGTTTTTGACAATTTTACAGTTCTTTTATTACTTACTTACACCCAACCTTACGTTAAAAATAGCAAGAAAAACGAATCTTTGTTGGCTCATAACTTTTTAATGGCTTTTTAATATTCTGTTTCCGTACAGACAAAATTATTATTAAGTCAAAACGATATAAGACTTTGGATGCACAATGTAAAACAATGGAGTAATACTCTCTCGAAATTTGTATGTAAAAAATATCGACTAGTGGCACCTTATGACTCTTATCGAGGTCTCCGCAATCTTGACATACACATCTTCCTTTCTGAATATTTCCACCTCTCAGCTCTAATTTCCATCATGTACAGTAAACTACGTATCACGAGTCACGAGTCCCGTGATACGTAGTTTACGGTGCATGATCACACACGTGTAGGTACCTACACGTGTGTGATCTGTCATCCGCCAGAGCTAACAAACCTTTGTTTCCCTGTCAATCCGTCCCTTGTTCGCCAACGATTGTTCCTTTGACAGTTTGATGAAGATCAGCCTCCAACAGTGTAGGCAGACAAGAATATTTAATTAGCTTGCAATCCTTTATTTTTTATACCTGAATCAATGTTTATTTTTATTAACGCTTTATTGTCTCGATGCATTTGTAATCAGTTTTTTGCTGCATCTTAATCATTTTGTAAATATGTGATTTGTGTTGTAAATAAATTTCAATATCATTATTGGAGTTCTGAACTTGAAAAAAAAAATCTTTAAAAATATTGGTGAGATACCAACTTACTTAGGTATCTGATATATGTCCGGCTCGATTAGTATGACCGACTTCTGAATATAATAGAGTGTGAGGACTTTATTTTTTAGGCCTTGTAGACTTTAGATCTGTAGACCATTTTTTATTTAGTTAAATATCTGGTATTGTTGACGGGCCTATGCTGTCCTCCCATACCTACTGCAATTTGAAAACATTATAAAGGGTTTTTGAATAAGGGCGGGTAGATTTTGGCGGCAAGTGGCGGCCATTTTGTTTTGGTGACATCTATCAAATCTTTTGTTTATTATTCAATTACTTATGGTAAATCACTATGGCAAGTTACACGATTGAACAGCACGTTCAAATGACAAAACTTTATTATCAAAATGAGTATTCGTTAGACGTGGTGGCCCTTCATAGTCAACTCTTCAACGTTTGGTGGTCTAATTTGTGATGACCGGTTCGGTAAACAATCAGCCAACACCCGTACGCTCAAGGAACGCAAACAAACCACATTTGATCGATGCCCTAAAGGTGAACACAGGCCATCACTCAAATTCAACCGGATCTTTGCAGAAGAGTCATTGAAAATTGGACCGCTGCTCGGTTCCATGCCACTGTAAGAAGCCGGGTAAGAAGGCGGGAATTTGAATGATGACATATTGCACACTTAATGGCACATGTGAGCCTTTCAAATAAAAAAAGAATTTTGTTAATACCTCACACACAGCTTGTTTTATATAATTTCAACATCTTCCCGTCCTTATTGAAAAACCCTTTAAAAGTCAATTATTTTTAAAAGAGTGACCGTGGAGTTTCTTGCCGTGCACCTAGCTTCTGACGTTTCATAGGTGCCCATGTAGGTTTAAGTCTCCTACAAAATGGAGCGACGCGCGATATAATCGCGCGCGATACAAAGGCACCGCTCGTTGCGCGACTTGCGGTGCCTTTGTGTCGTGCGCGATTTTATCGCGTGTCGCGCCTGTTAGAAGGACCCTTTATGTGAAATAAAATAATTTGATTTGATTTGAATACTTTGATCATACTCAAAACGGGGATTTTTCTTTTGGAATTAAATTCTTATAGGTGTTAAGGTTCACAAGTTTTAAAATAAAATGAAAAAGAAAACATCACGCCTGTATCATACGCCCCGGAGGGTTAATAGGTGTACTAGGACACCCACGTTCTACCAGTTATGATTCAGCCCCATATAATAAGGGGCGATCCTGTTGCCATCAATTGGGCACAAATCCAGACTCCGGGCTGCTGTTTTTTTTTTAGCCTTCGCTGTCCCACTCCTGGGCAAAGGCGTCCCTCCACTCCTTCCATCTTTCGCGAGCCCGCGCGTCCTCCTTCCAGTTTTGATGGAACCTATCCAGCCCGTCCCGCCATCTCCTACGTGGTCTGCCGCGACCCCGCCTCACTGTCTCAGGGCACCAATTCTGCGCTATTTGGGCCCATAGTTTGTCCGGCATGCGGCAGACATGTCCTGCCCAGTCCCATTTAAGTTGAGCAGCCTTTTGAGCCACGTCAGCTATCTTTGTTTTGGAGCGCAGTATTGTGTTTCGAACACGATCCGTTAATTTAACGCCTAGTATACTGCACTCCATAGCTCGTTGGCAGACCTTGAGTTTGGACTTCTGGATGTTAGTCAGAGACGAAGTTTGTGCATATAGATGGAAAAACCCAATAAAAGTTTGGCTAACCCGGGAATCGAACCGAGGACCAGCAGTAGGACTTGCAACCACTAGACAACCGAGGCAGAAACTTTATCATATATTATTATAAAATAGTCTAAGATCACGAGTCCATTACTTTCAGCTGTCTACGTGAACTTTTTCACTCGGTCCACTATTAGACCCTTAGTAGAGGACCGCTTACTGCGTGATCGTGACAATGGCACAAATGTGCAAACTGTCATTGAGGCAAGACGACAGTTTAGCTGAGTTCGTGCGTCCATTTTTGAACCTAATACGTTCTTTTCTGAAGTTTATCTGAGCCAAAATCACAATGATCTTTATTATCGTTTAGATAAGGTTCCTGTTGGATCGCTGCTACTGACAAGTCTGTCAAATCACAGTGATCTTTGTTTTCGTTACAATAGGGTTAGGTAATATGTAGTGTCCGTGGCTAAATAATAACAGCCGCACAGGTCGATCTATCAGGTTAAGCTACGCTTGCCGCGGTTGGTCTGTGGATGGGTGACCATCCTTACATACCGAGATCCCTCCGTGCCTCGGAAAGCACGTTATAAGCCATTGGTCCCGGCTGTCATTCGTGGATCTTTGACAGTCTTACGGGTAGTTTAGTAGCCCAAAAGTCTGACAACCAGTCTTACCAAGGGGTATCGTATTACCCAGTAACTGGGTTGTGGAGGTCAGGTAGGCAGTCACTCCATGTAAAATATTTTAACTTTGATTTTTTTCTTTAACTTTGATTTAAAAACTAACTTGTTGCGATCAGCACCATAGCCCAAACTGACAAAATAAATCTGTAAAAATTATTATTTCATCTGTCAAACCTAAATATACCTTCAAGAGTGAATGACCCTCATTTTATCTTCGTAATCAGTTACAAAAGCTCATAAAACTAAGGTAACAATTAACAGATGCCTGTAATTCAATTAACACTACCATAGCAATTAGGTTTGTGAGCGGAAAGACTGTGTTTTTCTCCGTTCATTATACTGAGACACAAAAATTTAGAACAGTATCGTAAGCTTGCAGAGTGAACATGCTGAAGTGGCAGTGGGCTGGCCTTGTGTGTCGAAAGACCGATGGCTAGTGGAGCAGACGATTCCTGGACTGGAGACCGCGTATCGGTAAGCTCAAACTCAAACTCAAAGCATTTATTTGAATTAAACAATTTACAGGCACTTGTGAATTGTCAAGAAGTCGGTCAGTCAGAAAATATGAAGCTAATTGCCCATTCCAAAGCGTAGGTACCTATGGAGAAGAACGGGCAAGAAACTCCATGGACACTCTTTTAAATTATATTTTTATAAAACTATTAGTTACTACTAAACTATTAGTCTACTGTTTGTACTGTCAATCGGGTATAAGAGAAAGAGATAACGCTCTACAAAACTAAACCTTTTTTTCTAAAACTAGGTGTACCATATTTACGATTAGATACTGAACCAATACCTCTGGCTGCTCATAGCTAAATAACAACTGCCGCACGTATCGAAGGTTAAGCTACGTCTGTTGGTTCGGTCCGTGGATGGGTAACCATTCATTAGTTATCAAGTCCCTTTCGTGACTCGGAAATCACATTACACCGTTGGTCCCGGCTGTCAAAGATCTACTAAAACTTTAATGAGTCGTTACGGGTATTCAGAAACCCGAAAATCTGACAAGCATTCTTACAAAGGGTATCTAACCTTTCGTATTACCCAGTTACTGGGATGTGGAAGTCAGACAGGCAGTGCCGCCATGTAAAATACGGGTATTCAGCTGCATCCGGTTGGAATAGAAGCCGACCCCAACATAGTTCGGAAGAGGCTTCCCAGATGATGAATGTACCTACATAATAAACTTAACTATCTAGGTTGTGGAATATACGATCTTCGTGGAATAAACTATGACATTTTAAATTGCATGTGTATAATATACGAGTATCAAGGGCCAAAGGTTCCAATTTTATGAGCCCATCCTGTCACCACAGGCTTCAAATGATATGTTCATAATAAGTTCTCATATTATTCATGTTTTTATTAGTTTCCCATCATGTATATGTTGACGTGACTATAAATTTAGAATGAGGACGTAAAATGTGAATCTATTTATAGGAACGGATTGATTTTTTCGGTGCCTAGAGGTGTTTTACCGAATAACGTTACAAAAATAATTAAAACAATTAAAAAGTACTGCAAAAAATACTGGATTATTCCACTCTACCCCAAAAGTGACAAAGACAAAGTGGAATGATCACAATTTTTTCGTTCACTGTGTTCCAATAATTGATTTACCTGAGTATTTTTTCCCGAGTAGGTACGGTCAGCAACAAAAGTTGATTAACACTTATTGTGCAACATATTTGTTTATAGAACTCATTGAGCAAAATATTTGTTCAAAATTGCAGCAGAAATGCAATTTTGAACAAATATTTAGCTCAATAACTGAGATTAAAAAAAAACTGAATATTTTGCTCAATAACTGAGATTTAAAAACTGAAGTGTTAATCGACTTTCGTTGCTGATTGTACCTACACTTTTTTCCACTAGGGTTGAATCGTGAACATTCCACTTTGTCCCACTGGTGAGGTAAAATGGAATAATCCCAAATACTGCGATAGATTACAAAAGCAAATGAAATTTCATGTGTGGCTCCCAAGAGACCCTTAGCGCAGTCAATATGTAAATAATCTTTTTTCCGTTCAGTAAATCTACAAAATCGTGCCTCTGCCGCTTAGATAATGAATATAGATAAAATGGATACGTGAGCAACTCGCTAATTAATCACACCAGGTTCGAGCCGCCCTCAGCTATTTCCTTAATTAAAATACTAGTTGATGTTTACTAAGTACTAATTTGCTAATTTGTTTATGAGACATTAAAATCAAGTTACAATGTTTTTGAGAACGCGTTAATTGGTGGGTATATGATTATGCGTCATGTTCAATTTCATTATAGTGAACTAATATAATGTTACGTAGTTTTAAGCACATGTCAGCGCAATGGGGAAATTAAAAGCATTTAGCAAAAGCGTGAACGTTGGAGTGATTAGTTTAAAAAGTGCGAGGTCATATGTCATGTATGCTCCGTGTATTATGAGTTCGTGATATTTCGGGTCACGATTTAGGCTGAAAACGGAGCGGGGGGCGGTAAGAAGTCGGTAATGAGGTGTTGACCTACAACCCGCAAGATGAAATAGCATAAACATAGTATTAATCAGGATATAACGTTCCCACTGCAGACTGCTGGGGCGCAGGACTTTTCTCTGTGAGAGAGAGTGCCATCCACCGAGCGGGCCCAGTGCGGATTGGTAGATGTCACATGTCTTAGAATTTTTGACAAATAAAATAATCCTTATAAATGAAGAGCAATCTCGTCGATGATGTTCAAAATGATAGTTAAAGCAGTTATTTTTTTATACATAAATAGGTACCTACCTACTCATCTAGAGTAGGTTCCCTGAAATTTGTCATATTAGACGGTCATTAACATCTAGCCTAGCTTTTTCCAGCTATGTTGGTGTCGGCTTCCATTCGAACCGGATGCAGCTGAATACCAGTATTTTACATGGAGCGACTGCCTATCTGACCTCCACAACCCAGTTACTTGTTAACACGATACGACTTAACGACAACTGTAACGACTGTCAAAGATCTACAACTCGATGACCGGTTTGCGTCGATGTGACGCATGTTTTCTCCCAATTTGTTATTGTTTTCGTATTTGTGTTATGTTTAGCGCAAATAAACGTATTTTCTTTTTTTTTCTCTTAACTGACAGCTCAACGTGCTGTCCGAGGCTTACGGAGGGGTCCCGCTATGTTTCTTATAAAAATGTCATATTTAATAATAGTCATACTGCTCACCTGTCTGTCACCGGGGTGAACCCGGCGCTCCTCTTGGTTCCCGTTATATTCTCCACTTTTCACTCTGCACTGAACCGCGGGCGAAATTTTAACTTACACTTAGGGAATTGACTGATAACTATATTAATACTACCACATTACTATTTAAATTTTTTATCGATGCACACGACTTTGAAACCGATGAATTTAGACCTGAAACAAAAAGATTTCGTTAAAAATAATAAATACAAGTTCCGTCTAGGCACAATTCTATTTAGAAATAATAAAAATACAAGTTCAAATGGACCACATAATAAAAATAAAATGTGAACATTCAATGTCATGTGAGGTATTCTGCGGTTCCTTTTAATCAAGGCGAATGCGTAAAGCGTCTATTTCGATGCCGCCCCACGAAATATATTGAAAGTGAGGACGACTACGAAACAATGGGTTCGACCGCGAATTCATATCAGTTCGCCGACAATAGCGAATAAGTCTTTCAGAGACGAAACGGTCAACAGATCCGAGCGAATAATTCGTACCCTTGCCCTTGAGTACGAAATGCACGGTCATTATGAACTGTGAGCTCGGGTATCGAATGCAATCTCCGGAGGCTTTCGACTTAGCGAAAATAAACTATAATACCAACAAGATTCGGGTCGTAATTCGTTAACAAGGATACTGTGGACCTGCATTTGGCCGTCAAGTGGATACACCGATGCAATGAGTTAGCTAGACTGTCTGAATGTCAAACCAATGATCGGCAGCGTCTGCTGCACCAACGCAATAAAAAAATAATTTATTTGCGTCTGAGTAAATAACATAATGGCGCGAACAAAATTTGGACTGAATAGCCACGACATCTGGGGTCGCGTCGTAACAGCCGCTTTGTTCCAAATCGGATCACTTGGGAAACAGCCAGAAAAAGAAAAGCGCTGAATTCCAATTCAATTGTTTGCTTCCTAAAGAACGAAACTGCGAATACGCTGGAAAGTTACTAAAGAAAATGTATTGTTTCAACAAAAATCTTTAAAGCGGTTCAAACAAAACGTAAGATCTAATAAAAAGTTGAGCTATAAATTATGTGAATTACATCGTTCATGCTGTAAATAAATTACACGATTTATAGAACCATAGCAAATATCTCATATCGTGTCCATTCCAAATTAGAGCGTAGACTTTAATGATGCTAAATATTTTATTGAACTATTTTGCTTAGATTTATCGTAAGCAATATATATTTCGATGGCCGTGTAAATGTACAAAAAAAATCTAAAAGCATGATATTGACATTACTTGTAAGGAGAGAACGAAGGGAACTAAGTGCTAGGTATCATCAATCACAAAAAACTTTAACTTTTGTGACATATCCGAATATGATCGATGAATTTTACCCATCTACGGAGAGGAAGTTTCAGTAAAAGCGTTTCTTTTTACACGCGAGAAGTTCTATGTACCTACCAAAAGTATTATACAGCGTGGCGGTACAATGGTGACATTAATTTAACACACATATACGTTTTCACATTTTCGTTTCATGAAGAAATTATGTTTCCAGTAAACGTTATTATTTGCGGATTTATTTAAAGTTTTCTAAAATAGCATTTTGGAGCAACCTGTACTTAAAGAACTGTCGCGCAGCGGTCATTTGCCGGGTCACGGATCATAACATCGTATCAATGAAATTAAAATAAATAAACAATACTTTAAAGTAACGTGATATCCCTTTGTCGGCGAGCGGGCGGCGCAGGCGACGCGTGCCCCCCCCCCCCCCCCCCCCGCCCCGTCGCGTCGCAGCGAAATCCAATTCTTTTTTTTGCATTTCTAGTGCTAGCCTAACTCGTGCCCTTGACACACTTCTTCACAGTAGTGCACATAATTACGTCGACTAATTTTGTGAATGTTTCCGCGAAAAAGACGCTTACCTATTGTTTTATTTATTTATTTTTGTGTAATGAACTAATGAGTAATTAGATTATGGTACTGCGATAAAGACGCTTTGTTTTGTTTTCGTTTTCTAATTTAGTAGGTACGTTGACATCTCTTGCGATACGGGCGCTTTTATTTGTGTTATTAGTGCTTGTGTAAACTTGTGATCGTGATGGCAAATACACATCCGAACTACACAGCAGCTGAATATGCGGACATAATCCTAATTTACGGAGAATGTCGTGAAAATGCCGCTCTTGCCATAAGGACATATCGCGAGAGATATGGCGGTTCAAGACAATGCCCTACAAATCCTCGCACTATTGTAGGAGCTCTTCAGCGCATCCGCGAAAACCGGCCAGTGGATCCTAGGTCTCAACGCCCTGATCGACCACCTACACGACAAAACCCAATCCAGTTAACTGAAAATGTGCTACAATATTTCCAAAACCAACCCAAAACTAGCCTCCGCCAGAGCGCTAGGCATTTTCAAGTTCATCACAGTACCGTCCATACGATATTAAAGCGCGAAAAGTGGCAGCGCGTGAAGCGACGCGTTGCCGCTCCGAGTTAACGTAAGCCAGCGTAACGTAGGTAAGTAATTTCATGAATGATTTTTTGCAAGGGTGATCCCAATTTTAGTTACATTTTTATCATTTAGTTTGTTTGAAAAATTTTTTTTTTCAATTTTCGAGTTATTTTAACCTACTAAAATTAATATGATTAAAGGGCACTAGCCCTACACGTGTGTTAAATTAATGTCACCATTGTAGCGCCACGCTGTAGATGATAATATCAATTACCGACCTACACTTACTGACAGTATTAAGCCGGAAGAATTGAATTTCGAATGATGTATTTCCCTCTATAGGCCGCTATCCCACTGGCGTTTTACTAGCGTTGACGTCAACGTCACGTCTGCGCAGCGTCGACGCCGCGCAGACGTTACGTTGACGTTGCGTCGTCGCGTGGCAAGCATTAACGTCCGCTGAACGCGACGTTAACGTCGCGCACATGTACCTGTTGCCAACAAACGCGACGTTAACGTTGCGCAGACGCGACGTCGCGAAGAGAGGAGGCCTGTGTCTCAGCAGTAGGAACATTATAGGCTTATGTAACTTAATTTATCTATTCTGCAAATAGAAATATAATTAATATTAATTACATTTCTATAATTATGCAGAATGTATTATAGACCAAACATTATTAATATGTTCAATACAAAACTGCAATTGAATGCTTAAACTTAATTATACACAAGCAAAGACTGAAAGGAAATTTAAAAAATCGCAAGAACCGCCTTCTAATCACGCACTGCGATATTATGACACCTTGAACCGTTATAATTGGAGATCTTTTCGTAAAATTCTTCATACAGTGCTGTGTTTTCATGTACAGTTTTAGTGGCATTTCATTCAGAAACTGCGATAGTACCTATTGGTATTTGTGTTTAAACTCGAATTTGTGTTTGCTGTTGAGTGCGTCAAATGTGCTGAAGGTCGTCAATTAGGACGTGATTCTAGCGAGGCATTGAACTATGAAATATAACCGGAAGACGGGGGCCGATGACTGATGAACGTTAATATGCGAATACTAGGGTTGCGACTGTCTGCTGCAAAGCTATTATCCTGCTTTATGACTGATACCTACACACTTGAATATTCATAGCACAAATTATTGTTTATGTTCCTTTACAAGTTTCTTATTTATTCTTTTTACTGTTATTATCTTTTCATTAGTTTTATGAACCAACTGGTCGGAACACCTATCCTTTTTAACGACAATAATTGCAAAATAATCCAAGTTCATTTACTCCATTAGGTCAATGGCAAGATTTTTTCCACTTGCTAACAGTTAGCAGCAACCCTAAACAATTCCGTTTGTGTCAAAGCTGACAAGAATTTGTATAAGTAAGTCATGATGTCAGCGTTACACGTAATGTGAATCAAATCGTTAATGAAATACAATTGAATGAATATCAGATATTCAAATCGCGACCTATTAAGGAACTTATCACCTTTATTTCTTCTTTCTTTTATTCGTGCAATCAACGAAAAACGTGCAACGTCCGAATATGCCTCTCGGCTTGTTTATGATCAATAAAATCGGCTTTTATAATAGCACATCCGTTTTTTGCAAATTAGAATCAGAAGCGGGTTCCCGAATTCGTGACGTCCGATCGAAAAGAGAGGTAACACTGATTTCTGACCAGATTGGGCAAAAACCCCGCTTTCCGAATATTTTGGGAACGTTGACCGCAAGATCTTTTATTTTTGTTTACTGTGAATTTATGTATGGAACGAAAAAAATTGTAGCTCACCTACCTCGGGCATGTTTTCGCAGAAATATGTCAGGTAAAAAGCGAAGTCCAAGCATTTCTCACAGAAAGTGTTAAAAGCGCATTTTTCCACAAAGACCATAGAATTTAAAGAATTTGTGCTCAGTTGTGACTTGTGACCAGTTTGTAGGAAAATGACCGATGGAAAAACTTCACCGTCTATTGCGCGTAGACGCAAGTTTACACGTACGACTGCCTTTGTCGGTACCTTGGATAATTGGTTAGGAGAAACTGGCTTCTATGTGCTTAATGATTTGATAGATTAAGTGCCTCGGATTCTGATGCCGACTTTAATTCACAAAGTAAACGACGAGTATCTAAAAATAACTTAATTGCGTTTAATTCTGAAAACACTGAAAGTTAATTTGTCAGATTAGATAATGTTACCTAGATTCTCGTAATCTTCCAAGCTACCTTCGATTTCATTACAAACAACCGCTACGAATCTATTCAATGCGCACGCGCGTGGAACAAGTCTGACTCAAAGTTTAGGTACACCCTGCAAGCGACGCGGTGCATTAGGTCAGTGAGTTACATTTTTGGTCGGTGCGTTCTGCAGGCGAGTAGGTAGGACAAGTGCAATTATTTTTTTGAACAGGACGAATATAAGTCAAATCTACAATTACAAAGCAGAATCACGTTTTGGTTGTTGCTTCGCAGCCTCAGTTGACGCAAGCCCACATTGTTTTAAGTACCAATACACCCGAAAAGTAACCTTGACGGTAAGTTAGAGGACGTCGTGAATGGTTTTTTGGCGTTGAAACTTTTTGCCGGATACATATTGTCTCACAATGGGGCTGAGTTTGAAAGGAATACATTAGTTGGACGGTCGATGGCTCCAACCGTAGCGAGCCTTCTCCTGTTTAGGTACGTACAAATTGGATACTGATACTCGCAATACCTAAATACTAATGGGCTGTGGGGATCCAAGACAAAACCTTTACGAACTTGTTCATGTGAGCATTCATGCGGTCAGTAAATTACAATTAGGCTCCATCTCATTGGTCGAATCTAATTTGCAAACGGACCGCCGTAATTGTGTGCAGATTAATGTGAAGATCTCGCCTCCTAAATTAAATAACAATAGCGAACAAGATAATGAGCGATAATTTAGTACAAAGATGAGGGCGATGTCTTCGTGAGTTGAATTATTGCAACAAAATGTATAAATGGAGAAAAACTGACGTTACCTCTTGGTTTTTATTTTTTATAAAAATCTTCGAACCTAAAAACGTGTCAAGTTTTTATTATTAATTCGTTTCGTTAATTTAGGTCCTAATTAAAAGCAAACCTAAGGCTACGGTTTCCTGGAAGAGGTGTGACCGCCAATTGCGGCCATAATATCCAATAGGTACAGAGCGTTTTTTACCGACTTCAAAAAAAAGGAGGTTATCAATTTCGACACGTATGTATGTAATATTATTGGAATTGCATTATATTTATTTATTAAAACTTTATGCACAAGTAAAAAAAAACTGTACAAAGGCGGACTTAATGCCTTGGGCATTTTCTACCAGTCTACCTTAGGGTGATGCAGAAACAATACACAGTAGGTGCAATAGCAAAAAACAAATAGAAAATATTAAGTAAAATATAAGAATAAATACATACTCCTATACATACATACAAAAAAATATATAAAACAAAACAAAAGAAAAAGTTATGAGAGATAAACAAGAAAACCTATAATAACTTAATTCTGAGACGAATCTGCCAAATTCTGGTGTATATTCACATATGACAATCTATTATGGCTGCCAAACAAATAGTATATTTTTTTTATAGATGTAGGTATGTATGTAGGTTTGTCCACGCATTTCTACACAACTATTAATCAGATCGTGACATATTTTTTTTATTGGCTTACATTTACTTCAACTTAGGGAACAGTGCAAGTTTCATCAAAATCGATTCAGTAATTTTCAAGATATAGACTAATACGTGTAAGAGTGACGGCCTGGCTTTTTGATACGAGCTACGGGTGTAGTGTCAAAGGGAAAACATCTCAAAACCTTGGTTCTAGTGCAATATTTACAACAAAAGTATTACCTACTTACCTACTTATTACAAATATTCCAGTTTTTACTTAAAACTAAAAACTAATACTAAAATACAGATCCCAAGACACTGACTTCCGAAATTAAAGTTATTTCATAATTTTGAGTTCATTTCTTTTTGAAGTCGGTTCAATTTTTTTAAATTACTATTTTATTGACTCGTTAAAATGAAAATCTGTCATTTTCATCATTATTGACAATGCTGACGAAAATTTCACAAGAAGCTTAAAGGCTCCTACAAACAGGCGCGACGCACGACGCGAATCGCGCGCGACTCAAAGGCTCCGCTCGTTGCGCGACTTGCGGTGCCTTTGTGTCGCGTGTCGCGTGGCGCTTGTGTGTACGAGCCTTAATACCGATTTTCATGACGTCAGTAATTATAAATATGACTTAAACGCTCTTCTAGAAAACTGTAGTTTAAAATGTTACTACGGCGTAGATATTGCATTAATTCTACACTGTTAAGATTAATTAAACACACTATAACTTGATTACTCTGATAACCAGTTAGATTATCAAAGCTTTTGTATGAGCTTCACCACTACAATTCATAGGAAACGTGCACATAGGCTCTGACGTTTTATAAGTGCCCATGTAGGTTTATGTGTCATAATAATGTTTTGATTTAGAATTTTTTTTTGTAAACGAACATTCATCGGTTCCATTCTAGAAAATAACACCACTAAGTTTTTGTTCCAAAAGTGCCCAAATGAAATTCCGTATTTCAAGGTCTTGACACTTTCTCCTGTGACCTTGACTTGCTTTGACCGCAGAATCCAATCAAGTTATTCACTTGAGATTGATACCTATACCTGAGGTGCCTTTATTGGAAGATATTTGTCACTGTAATTAATCTTACCTTCCTGGTAGAGGTGGAACGGGTAAAGGATGTTTTGATGAAATTGTTGTGGGCACTTGGGCAGACATTAAGGCTCCAACAAACAGGCGCGACAGGACACGCGACACAAAGGCACAACAAGTCGCGCAACGAGCGGTGCCTTTGTGTCGCGCGCGATTATATCGCGTGCCGCGCCTGTTTGTAGGAAGCTTTATGAAGAAGCAAATAGTCTTGTTGGTTGAGTTCTAGAATTAATATTGTTGGCACTCGGGGTTAACTTGGACAAATTCAAATTATGTTTATGGATAATTTAAGGCGCGGTAAGAAGCAAATTTTTAGGTAATTAACAATAGCAGCTCGCGGCCATATACGAGTATAAGGTTAACAAATGCCCCCGCTTGGGCGGAGCACCGCCGTGTCCTCGTTGAGGCGATCGGCAGCGGCAGCGACCTCTCGCGTCCGGGCCTGGTTCAAGCCATGGTCCAGGGCGAGAGGGAGTGGGGGGCAGTCGCCTCCTTCTGCGCAGCAGTCATGCTAACGAAGGAGGCGGCGGGACGGCTGAGAGAGAGAGCCTCCCGTCCCAGCCGCCGCGGGAGACGCTCCGGGCGTCGGGAGCCGCGCGACGACTCCTGGCCACCGTAGGCGCGGGCCTGCGGACGGCGCGTACGTGTTCCACGCGCGCCTCAAAGAGATGTCAGCATCATTCAGAGGGGCCCGTTAGGGCCGAAACCTGCCGAGTCAGCGGGATTGTCCGAAAGGGTTACCGCTGGTTCGGAACATAAAGGGCTAAGGAAGGAACACGGGTGGGTTTTAGTCAGTAAGAGTCTGACACTCCCTTCCGCTCCACCCAGAGCGGGAGGGTTCATTTGATGATTTCCCAACCACAAAAGAAAAAAAAAAAAAGGTTAACAAATGCGATGGGTTTGATAGGTATTAGTTGATGAGCCATCAAAATAAAGGTAATTTTGCAGTTTAGATTAAATTAAAAAATAAACGCACGGCTCAATGGAAAAACTTTTAGGTGCTTACTTCCTTAGTAATTTTTGATTATTTATTTACAACGGCAACATTACTAACAAAAAGCCTTAGTTACAATTTATATATATATTATATACAAGTAAAATAAAAGAAAAAGGGAGGAACTAATTAAGCACGAAAAAATTCGTCCGCATCGCTGTCAATGGGATAAGTGCCCAAAAGGCTGGCAGCATTATTACCACGTTGTGTGTCTGTCTATGTGCTAAATTTCATCCAAATCTGTTCAACGGTTTACGCGTGATTGAGTAACAATCATCCAAACATCTTCAAAAACTTTCACAATTATAATATTATAGTAGGACACAACTAACTGTGCGACAAAATACGGAACATTTTACGGTGTCCTAGGTTTGGGCAACGCCTTAAAACTATCTACCTAAATTTCTACTACAATGTAAGTATGAAGTTCCCTTTTCTTTTCAAAATAGCCAACTTAACGTATCAGTCAATAAAATATACCTACAAACCGCCTTTATGTGTATTTCCATTCTGCGTGACTACAAAATTTCTAATGAAATCGTACAGGAACTGAACTTAGTTTCTATAGCAGTAAACCTTGAACCATGGCTTTGTGTTCTCTCCTTTGAAAGTTCACAACAATTCTTAACAAAGCAATCTATACTTATAAACTATAGAGGGTTTCCCATTATAACAGTTTGACGAAAATAGCTAACTTTTCAAGGTTTCCAATTTGAACGATTTTGGAGCGACAGTTGAGCGTTTGTGGGGCGACTGTTGCCGGCAACCTGTCATCCAAATTTAGAATTTAGGCCCGCCGTCCACGACGCTACTCGAGAGCAACCAGACACTTAAATTACCAATGAGAAGAATGAATGTCACAGCACTTATTTCATAATGTTCCGTACATGTCGCAGCCAATCACAATACCTTAGTAAGTCGCGTTTGACCATTGAAATACTTGTGCTGTGAGTTCACATTCTGACTACTCACTGGTGACTTGAGTTTGTAGCACGTTACTTTTAAACAGCGTCGTAGACGATGGGCCTAACTCCTCTTAGAAGCCTCCTCTACGAATTGCTCGCTAGACTTGGCCCAACCAGGGTTTAGCATGAGCTATTCAAATGTAATCTTCAGTCGAAAGTGCTAGAAAGGAAATTGATCTAAGTCTTTGTCTGAGATAAATTCACGTGAATCTTTTTGTCTGCATTTACATAAGTGTTGGTTGTAATGAATTGTAGCTTGTATATAAGTTGTCCTGTGCTGTGTATTCATTGTTAAATGTTGTACGTCTCCTAGTTTTCCAGCTTTCTCTGATAACACGAATTGTTTTTGTTGTTAGTGTTTGGTATGTACATTCTGCGTTTCTTTAAAGATGACAACTCTGTGAGCTGCTTACCTCATTTGAGACCGTACGCAAAATACGCGCATTGACGTGGAGTTGCGGACACCAGCCCGTATTACCTATTACCTACCTCATTTGAGAAGGTATAAAATGCTGTTTTATTACTATAATTATAGTAAAATAATAAAATTAAAAAAATATTAAATAAATAATAATATAATTAATAATATAATTTAATAAATAATTGTAGTATAATTATAGCAATTGCTATGAAT
Organism: Luperina testacea; assembly: GCA_927399505.1. Lineage (NCBI taxonomy): Eukaryota > Metazoa > Arthropoda > Insecta > Lepidoptera > Noctuidae > Luperina > Luperina testacea. The sequence goes on from OV656758.1 coordinate 15,114,552, forward strand.
GTTATTGTTGTATTCCTCAAATTATGGCCAATCTTTGCATGCTTGTACGCATTATTATAGGATGATCAAACTTCTACAATGATATCATAAGGCAATAAAACTGCCCTATTGCCTTAAGATGGCATTGTACAAGTCTGACCCTTTAGTTTTACGCGTATTTGAAAGGTTGCTTGTCAGTGTGGGCTCGAAAAAGTAAATACATAACTTGACAAGTAACTGTTATTTCTTTTGATGTTTGTACCAATGACATTCCTCCACGTAGGTAACATTTATTAAAGGAAAAACTTGATCTGTATTTGGACATAATTTTGTGGAAGTTTAGTGACGCCCACTGAGGGGTCGAAACTTGTAGTCTCGAGGACATGCCCAGGGACGTTTCACAAACATGCCGAATAAATACAACATAAATATTAATAGATGTGTATCTAATTTATAGCCAGTTAGGTGCTCTTCTTTTCTTGTGATACAATAATATAGTTATTTAAGAAGTAGTAGACAGTAGCGCACAATCAAGGCAGGTATAGTCTGTTCCAAAAGCATTTCATGAAAATGTAAACAAATAGATCAGAAAACGTACCTCATCATCATCTGCCAATCCTTTCCCCAACTATGTTAGGGTCGGCTTCCAATCTAACCGGATGCAGTTGAATACCAGCATTTTATACATATATCATGGTTCGACTGCCCCTCTGACTTTGTAATACGTGGTGAGTATCGGGATGAAAAAGGACAAAGACAAAATAAGTACCTAATAGCTATCACTAATGATAGCTGGTTAGGCTAGAAGCCGATGCCAACATAGTTGGGAAAAGGACAAAACTAAACAGAATAACTCTCTTCAAACATTCAACTAAAAATAATATAATATAAGAAATAATAGTTATTTCAAACAACTACCGAGATGACGACTAATTACGGATGAATAAAAAATCAATGGAAGAAAAATACATTTTTCTCATTTTTCACTTATATTAGACCAATTGAATTTTCTGAAATAATTTAATTGCTACATGTTTTTCAGGTCACTTCAGTAATTTAATTACGTTGAAAATAAATCGATCGTTAGCTTTTCGCATCATTGCTTTACCAATCCAAGCGTATACTGTGATAAAATGGAACAAATTATTTAAAAGTTCATTCATTTGTAATCTGATTATTAAATTGTTATAAAAGTAAATAAAATTAAGAGGAAACAGAACAAGTTTGGTTTAACAAAAAGTCTTACAGTTACTTCATCGATAAATTATTATTTCCGTAGTAAAAGGAATCAAACAATATAAAAATTAAGCCTCGTGTTCTGCCAACAGAACAGTTCAAAAACAAGATACAGTCGATTTCAGAACCTCTTCCTTTTTGAAGTTGGTTAAAAATCAATCAAATAATCAGTTATCAACTTTTAATGAGTTTCAATTTACTAGAAAATTTTCGTGATAATCTCAAATACACACAGTCGGATTTATTCATCATGGACGAGTTAAATATACATGATTGACTGTATCTATCGTACGTGTAGTAGAATGACCACCATAGAAACGGGTTTTGGCGGCGGAAGCGTTTATTACATTTTACACGAATTTCAGCAGCTCAAATACGGCAGAGCTCACGAAAATTCGGGATCGGATGACACGTGAGGAATTATGTCGATAACATATTTTCGATTTACGTTACCTTCAAATATGTTCGGAGACAAAGGAAATTAAAATGTATTTATTTACCTGTATTTCAGAATGTTTCAGGCAGTAACCGATAAAGGCATACATATTTTATTTGTCTGTTGTGTAATTGGAAAAGCTCTTTTAGTAAAGAACGTTTCAGTTTTGGTTCTTGGTGTATTTTATTTTAATGTGTTTAAAATTGCAATTATCAATGATCACTACATTGCTTGAATATGAATAGTTGTGGCTGACTGAATTAGATGCTTAGGTAGGAATAGCAGCCTGTGTTATTATTTTTAACCGATTTCAAAGAAAGGACTAACATAAATCATTCACCTTCCAAAAAACACTACGAAGTGAAAAATAATTTTAATTTCGGAAGTCGGTGGTAAAAAACGAGAATACAAAACCAAAGACACCGAAATTACAAAAAAAGAAAACATCCGACGTTTTCTTTTTTTAAATAAAGTTCTTATTTTTAATTTGAATCAACCTGGTGCTCCATAATAGCAAAAGCTTCCTCATTTTTATGTGAAAATAGAAAGTAATAAAATAATGAATAAGTACCATGTAGTTCCTAGCATGTATAGAGAATTTACTGATCGAAAGTACATTGTATTCCTATTTACATACAAATAAAACATAGACTGGCTCATCGAAAGTCCATATCATACCTACTTATCTACTCCGACCGTAAAATAATGAATAGACCTAGGAAATAGAAAGTCTAGAATTGGTCACGCTGGACGGCTGAAACCTAATTTATTTTACTATTAATATTGTTTTTTTTTCGAGACATTGATACCACCAGCCAATTAATATACCTATTGAATTAATTAATTAAAAAAGTTCTTAGTTAAAGCGAAATCGAAATTTCTTTCAGTTTAAATGAACTGTTCAATAATGCTAGCTATTAACCAGCTTACGAAGACCAATATGGAACAATGTGATCATAAATATATCGCTTCAGCAATTCATTACTTAAAGTTAAACAAGCGAATTGACGGTATTTGTTAAACGTGCCGTTTAACAAGGGCATTGCTCGAGGCTCGAGCTATGACGCGCTTCCTCGAAATAGCTCACGAGCTGCATCGAGCAATGACGTCACTGCACAAAAGCTTTTATTACGCGAAATCATGGAATGAGCACAAAAAGCTCATTGTGATAACTTGACACATAGACAAGAGGAGCTTGTGGCCAAATAACATTCGCACGGGTTCATCTTCAAGCAACGCTCGCTGACGACGGTCTGTGGATGGGTGACCCTCCATAACATACCAAGACCCCGCCGTGGCATGGAAAGCACGTTAAGCATTTGGTCTCAGCTGTCATTCAAAGTGTCAAAGATCTACTCTTTGACAGTCGTCACGGGTAGTCAGAAGCCCGAAAGTCTGGCAACCAGTCTGGCCAAGTGGTATTGTGTTGTGGAGGTCAGATAAGCAGTCGCTCCATGTTATAAACAGGTATCCGGTTGCTGCATCGGTTAGACTGGAAGCCGACCCCAACATTTTTGGGAAAAGGCTAGGCAGATTGATTGAGGCTGATTAAGTTATTCGTGCGGCTAAAAATGTGCGCGTGAAAACTGTGACTAACGGCAAGGTACATTTCAGTTTCATTGCAACTTTATCCGTCTCATTACAAAACGAGTTCTAACTTTGACTCAAACTTATAAACCCTCGAGCCAGTTTTTATATTTAGAACCTTATTTCGACTTTTCCTAAGTTCTTATTATAAAATTGACAATATAGACTCGTGTTTAAAATTAGTTTTTGAATTTAGAAGCTGAACTGCGGTGCTATTCTGTAAAAATCTCACCGTGAAAACTTAGGTGAAGTGAGCGTGGAGTGAGCTGTCAATAGTGTCAATTCCTAGCAAAAACAAACTCACTTCACCTAAGTTTTCACGGTGAGATTTTTACAGAATCGACCGGCTGTATCGGAATAACGTTCGAAATTAAAAATGGTTCGGTGGTGGCTCTAATAAAGATATACCTTGTTTTTCAATAAGGCCGTGTTTGTTTATATATTGTTTATAATTTTATTATTGTTTTTGTTTTGCTAATTCTGCATACACACGAGAGACTCACGTCGACGACAGAGGCAACTGCAGCCGTCGACGCGTGTCGGCGACCGCCGTCGACAACATGTCGCTCATGTATTTGAGTACGGTGCTTCTGGCGTCGTCGATGCGTGGCGGTCGTGTGTACGCTCACTATGAGTGACCCTTTTTTTTCAGTATGGGAAATCATCAAATGACCCCTCTCGCTCTGGGTGGAGCGGAAGGGAGTGTCAGACTCTTACTGACTAAAACCCACCCGTGTTCCTTCCTTAGCCCTTTATGCTCCGGGCCAGCGGTAACCCTTTCGGACAATCCCGCTGACCCGGCAGGCTTCGGCCCTGACGGGCCCCTTCGGATGATGCTAACATCTTGTGTACGCTCACTATGAGTGTCCCTTCTGACCTAAAATTGCCGCCTCGACAACATGAATAAAAGCTTCTAGTAAGTGGAAATTGAAATATAAAATTATGTTATTGATTTAATTACTGACTTAACATTAGAACGACAGCTGATTCATGTTTCATAATGGAATTTTCTTCTTCTTAGCGTGTCGGTGACAATCTATTAGAGTTAGCCCAGAATTTGGCTACGAGCTTGGCACCTTTAGTAGTGTCCATCAGCTCTTGTAGCACGCAGCCAGCTGAACACACTGAACACAATATTAAGTGCCCTATTGCTTGTGGGACAGTAAAACTTTTACTAAAGATTGAAACGGTGGCATAATTAAATAATTTCACACTTAGGTTCTTTACGATGCATGGAGCAAGTCTATGACTGCAGTGGACATCTTTCGGCTGATAATAAAATGACGATAGTGACGTTTTTCAAACGTATCATAATATCCAGTTTTACTTCAGCATACGTTGCATTTAAGGCATGCTACACACTTCGGGTGAAAAATTGAATCATACATTTGGCGCCCGGCTGTGCCGAATCATCCCGACCAGAACAAACACCTCATCACAATCGGCTTGTAATGTTCCCACAGGTCTCCTCTCTGTGAGAGAAGGTTGCCCAAAATCTACCACGCGGGCCCAGTGCGGGTTGATAGATATCACAGGTCTTCAATTTTCGGGTTGTTGATGTTTTCCTTTACCGGTATGAGAGCAGTGGTGACGAAATTAAGCACCCCAAAAAACACACACAAAGTAAGCACCCCTGATTCTGACCATAGAGCTCTACATTCTGTATAATTTCTCTTTTTACGAATAGACCAAACTAAAGTAATAATACTTACAAGCTTAATAACAATATTAGACCCAAACACATAATACCCACAGAATGGGTTAGCTCCAACAAAAACTACTTTCACAGACCAAATAGATTCTTTCAACGGACTCGTTCCTTTCATTGCCGTAACTAGATCGCAATCATTTCATAAAGAAAATGATTCAGTCGACAGTAAATACTCGTAATGTCAAAGGAAATTTGTGGTTCATTTCAAAGTGAAACCGGTTCATAAGAATACCCTCAAATTCATATGGGAAATAAAGGGAATGCACTCATTGGGCAAGTACAATGGTTGCATTTGAACTTGGCCCATATTCTCACGATGCGAAGGGCAGGCCACAAAAGAATGAGTGTTGTGCATAAATGACATCAGTTTTATTGGCACACAAAAGCTTGCGATCGTGTGCACTGTGCACTACGTCCCATGTTCTTGGTTTTTTATTGTAATCGTACACAGAGGGGTGAGTGCGGAGAAAGTAATTGTGCAGTTGGAGTTTTTTATTATTATTATTATTTTTTTTTTTTATGCGTCCTAAGGTTTTTTCGGTGGGTATTCATTTCTAATCAACACTTTGAAAAAAACTATTATACGTATTAATTATACAACTTGGCAAATTCTATATACAGCGTGGCGGTACAATGGTGACATTAATTTAACACACATATACGTTTTCACATTTTCGTTTCATGAAGAAATTATGTTTCCATTAAACGTTATTATTTGCGGATTTATTTAAAGTTTTCTAAAATAGCATTTTGGAGCAACCTGTACTTAAAGAACTGTCGCGCAGCGGTCATTTGCCGGGTCACGGATCATAACATCGCATCAATGAAATTAAAATAAATAAACAATACTTTAAAGTAACGTGATATCCCTTTGTCGGCGAGCGGGCGGTTTAGTAGGTACGTTGACATCTCTTGCGATACGGGCGCTTTTATTTGTGTTATTAGTGCTTGTGTAAACTTGTGATCGTGATGGCAAATACACATCCGAACTACACATCAGCTGAATATGCAGACATGATCCTAATTTACGGAGAATGTCGTGAAAATGCCGCTCTTGCCATAAGGACATATCGCGAGAGATATGGCGGTTCAAGACAATGCCCTACTAATCCTCGCACTATTGTAGGAGCTCTTCAGCGCATCCGCGAAAACCAGCCAGTGGATCCTAGGTCTCAACGCCCTGATCGACCACCTACACGACAAAACCCAATCCAGTTAACTGAAAATGTGCTACAATATTTCCAAAACCAACCCAAAACTAGCCTCCGCCAGAGCGCTAGGCATTTTCAAGTTCATCACAGTACCGTCCATACGATATTAAAGCGCGAAAAGTGGCAGCGCGTGAAGCGACGCGTTGCCGCTCCGAGATAACGTAAGCCAGCGTAACGTAGTAAGTAATTTCATGAATGATTTTTTGCAAGGGTGATCCCAATTTTAGTTACATTTTTATCATTTAGTTTGTTTGAAAAATTTTTTTTTTCAATTTACGAGTTATTTTAACCTACTAAAATTAATATGATTAAAGGGCACTAGCCCTACACGTGTGTTAAATTAATGTCACCATTGTAGCGCCACGCTGTATATAGACGATTCCATGAACAATATTGGTTCGAGTTAGATTTCATTAAGTCTTCCTTATAGTACACAAACCCACGCACTTTGAAACATTGTAGATAAAGTAATTGGATTTTACGTAAGTACCTAACTCTTCTAATAACTTACTGTTAAAATACCATACGAATAATGTGCATACCTGGCATACCAAGTACAGTAATTAAGATAGAAATAAGCACGGCTTAATGATGATAATTAATTAAACATAGCGAGGATTCAAATATTCTACCGTGCAAGCATTAATTTATACAACACAACATGTATGTAGGTACGCAAATTGGGTAAACATTTGAAAAATTAAAATTGCTTGCTGACGTTTACGATTTGAATCATGCTCCCTTATACGATTCACGTAGTGCGACCAGACATGGTATCTGTGCACAGCGCTGTAGGCATGCAGTTACTGGCCAGTTTTCGTAACACGACCTATTACTATTGAATAGCTTGCGACACGTTTTAATACTCTATCAACCGCTTGCAGGTCTTAATCTGCAACCATATGCTGCACACTGTACAAACTGGTGCATTCGGCTCAACATAAACACTCAAACAATCAGCAGACACAGTTACACGAATGTCTAAAGATATGCATGTACAATGTTGCTGAAACGCCGCGGTAAAAATCAGAGTTTATTTTAGAGAGTGTCCTCATTCCTGAGCGCGCTACCCAGCGAAAGTAACCACTCACATGCGCTCACATTACCTAGATAATACTTACCAGATACCCTGCCTCAAGTCTCAGTACATAAACAAGCACAGGCTTACAATAACATCACTTGGTTCGTTCACACTTACCGTTTGTGAGCTTCGCGAAGCCAGCCCGGTTTACAGCACCATCAGGAAATAAGTGTTTATAATGTAATAATAAACAATAACAGCGGAGCACAGGCGAGGGAGATCGCCTGTTATTGACGTAATCGTAACGCAGTTTTAGGTTAAGTTTTGGATGATCGCGCGCGGTGTCCTGCGGCCTGTGATGCGAGCGGACGCGTCACGGCATGCGTTATCGAACAGGGATTTGGATAATTTTGGAGGGATTTATTTTGAGGAAGAAAGAAGTATTTAGATGGTGTAAATGCAGTATTGTCGCGGGGCACGGAGTGTGCGCACTCGAGTCCGGGCGGGTACTGGCGGCGGCCGACAGGCGGCGCTGCGCTCGTCGCGTATTGATAAAAGCGCAAAGGGCGCGCGACGGCCTGGGACGAGAGGATGTGATCGCGACACTACGGTATAGCGGCAGCGCTTTCAGCGCGGCCAACCTTGAACTCGCCACATCGAATATTAGATAATGTGGGATTAGATAAAATTATGCCGTACAACACGCGAACTGAGCGGAATGTCTGCGTCGTTACGTGTCTGTTTACATTACAGTGCGTTCGCGTCAGACAATTCATGTCGAATGTAATGCGTTTGTTCTCGGCCACAATACTGTATGGACGATGGAGATTAATGAACTTGGCATTTGTATATTATTGGCTATTCACGGAGCACAAAATGAAATACGCGACCGCATGTTGTATCTAACTGGCGGCCGTTTTCAGAATAAGCTCTGCAGATAGCGCGCTTTATTTAGTTCTAAAATTATGAGACAAGATTGTAATATAGCTAGGCTATATAGCGTACCATCCTTTAACATATTATATGATAATTTTATGTTCATTTTCGCAAGGATTTAGTGGGACTAGCTTGTTTATATGTATATCAGTAGATCGTGAGACGTCAATGGCTTGCCGTTTGAATATTCATACACATAAGTACAATATAATCTTTCATGGAGAACGTGACAGGAATTAATTATGATAACAACTGAATAAAACATCTCTAGATAATTTTGTTAAATTTTTAATCTCTGTTAGCCATGTAATTATAAGGTAATTTGCCTTTTATGAGGTTTGAAATAAAACTTTGTTTAAAATATGCGTAGACTTTCTACATAGGTACCTACTTTCTATATAGGTACGTACTTATTATTTGCTGGTGCTCTAGGAATGTTCGTTAGGGTAATTGAAATTTCTTAAAATCTAAAAACAACGTAGGTTTGTTTCCCTTTAACATTCGCTAACCATTTTGAGATGGACCGACGACCTATAGAAGGACGGACTGGATGCTTGGCGGAAAACTGGGTGTTGTAGCACAGCCTGGGAGAAGCTTTGTCCAGCAGTGGACTGCGATAGACTGAGTTGATGAAGCATTTTGAGAACTCAGTTTTAGTTATCCCTCTTAAGGCGAAAGCACCAGGGTAGCCCGCGAAATTCAATTTTTTTTTAGGTTTTTTGCAATTTGCTGGTCAGTATTAAGTTGTACGTTGATTAATATATGATTCGCGGCCGTAACAAATATGTATTAATTATAACCATTAAAGTCATTAACACAACTTTCAAGACCACGTAACCCCAAAGAATAACTGTTTCATGAAATCGTCATTCTTTGGGGTTACGTGGTCTTAGAGAGTTGTGTTGATGTCTTTAATGATTATAATTCTGTAAATACATGTTACGGCCGCGAATCATACTATTTTGATCGACGTACAACTTAATACTGACCAGCAAATTGCAAATAACGTAAGAAAATTTAAATTTCGCGGGCTACCTTAGCAAACTCAAAAATCATTCTGTTCCTTGGCTCTTAAGTCTAAACATTTGACCACCTTTTGATACGTTGTAGCTTCAAGATTTATCAGCTCTACTTTCCCGATATCCACTTCCATAATGTACTTTGCGCATGTTCCCTTATAATTCTTCCATTAACTCCACTTTATAACATTATAACTTGTAACAAAATCACTTATAAATCGGGACACTTGTTGCCAACACTGCTCAGTCGTTATGGGCAATCCGCGAGCTTGCGCTGCGTGACCAGCATCACTAAGACTTTAGCACATCATTCGTTTCTCGTTACGTCAAAATGTATCTAATTGTCGTCGATAACTTGCATTTTAACGTTGTAGGAATTTTAAACAAGGCACTTGGTTATTTTTGTTAAACTATAGTCCGCGCGGAACTAGTTGGCCGCGCCTTAGGTACGTGAGCGGTGGGACGGAGGGGCGGGGGCGCTTTTTGTCTATTAAGCAACCCCGCCGCCCTCACCCCCGTCCCCACGTAAGGCGCGGCCAACTAGTTCCGCGCGGACTATAGTATGGATGATCTTAGAGTGGAGACGAGAATTTTAGACTTATAAAGAAGGAAAGAACAGTAGTTTACTCTGCACAAAGGAAAAGCACATTTAAAAAAATACACACTAATAAAAAGTACCTAGTCAAAAGTCCAGTGTACAAATAAACAGTTTTACATTATTTGTCTATTGCTTGATGTCAGGGCTGGTCCCAATATGTAGTAACACTTACATTGCTAGAGTCCTTTCACTCTTCAATTCATATTATTATCTGCGTACAATTCGTCTGTTTCACAGTTTTGTATGGAGATTCGTAACTTCGTAGACTTCAACCCAGTATCAGTTTCCTACGCCACGTTTAGTAGCGATACATAAGTTCCACGCCACACATTAACTCTGGCGCGGTTTACAGCGTTGGCATTATCAAAGTACTCCGAGAATACTTGCGGAAGCATTATACTTACCAAAAACACCATTTGACTCACAATACCACTTCGCTTGCACGTAATCCACTTCACCACACCCGAAATAGCTTGAAAATTATCATACTCGGTCTATTTTATGCTTGGTTACCATACCACAGTATTCACTCAACTCAAGACCTCAGATAGGTGCAATCAGGGACAAAAGTCTATCAGTGAACAATTAACTCAGGTTATCGCAGTCCACTGCTGGACTGCCGCCTTGACGACCGACGGAACCGATTTAGATGAAATTTGGCACAGGTAAACCACGACGTGGTTTAGTACACAGTATGCTTTTTATTCCAGTATTACCGAAACTCCCGTGGGATAACTTGCGACCTCCGCGTGGGCAAAAGGGGCTTACAGGACCTAAACGCAAAAAACGTAAGTTTTAGAAACAATAAAAGTATATGATCGACTACAGTAAACAAAATCAGAAAAATTTATGACATTCTTCAGGATATATGCTAGGTAGATAGTGCGTTGAAAACATAATACAACTAATTAGATACGATAGAAAAAAATCATGAAGATACCTCTAAAAACTTTCTTTTTACAATAAAAACCATACCAATATACATACAACCATTATGATTTTTTGTCAGATTATTCTACAAGCAACATACTAAAGCACTAGTGTTTTAATTTTTTAGTCCAAACAATATGTTTTTTGTAAATAGATAATTGCTTAATATTTTGCAATAAATTACCAGCGTTGTGTCATCGCGCTTCTCTTTCTTTTCTATGCAGTCCGACAGTGACTGCGCTTTAGGTCATGTAGTCCCCTTAATTTATACGTTGTATATTATGTACCTACCTATCTATAAGTATATCTAGTTGAAAGTGCGAGTATGCCAGGCTAACAAGCAGGTCTAGCTTATCGCCCCACATCGCCTGGCCCACCACATTTGCATCGGCTAGCCTACCCCGTACCAAGGCATCTTTGTAAATGAAACGACATTAATGATCGTTCAAGACATCTACATAACAGGCTAGATGGAGTCACTTTCTATTACCTCTATCAAAAAAAGGAAAGTTAATTATGGAGCTATTGTGATTCGCGAATAATGAAGTAGACACAGGATGCAATGATGGATGAATTTACATGGCTCATAAATAAACATCGAAATGAATGACTTAATTGATGATATCAACCTGTCTGTCCATAATATTATGCAAAGCAAAGATCTCTTCTCATAAAGAGCTACAGAGATGGACACCAGACACACCAGAATTCATGGGGCGTAGACGATTTCAGTCTAGGTTCCTAAAAAGTTTCAACCCAATTGTCAAATTCAAGATCTTCCATATTACGAGTAAACTGGTGCTTAAAAAGTATATAACTTTGGGAATACTCCGGTCGATCTAAAGACACTTCAAAATGATATGTAATTCCAAAAATTTATCGTGATTGTGGTACAATCTGCACGTCTACTTAAATCCTTAGTATTTTCATATGCGTCGATAGTAATCGACAAACTACCAATACAACTGCAATAGCCTGCAATATGAATACATTGTAAACAGCTTAATATCATGTTTGGTATACAAAGGTCGTCTTACCAATTTCCATACTGGTCTGGCACAAAAAGAAGGAGGGTGTCAGATGGTTATCATTCCACACTTGTATGAAACGCATTGCTAGTTTTAACAGGTATTACTAAGAATAAAAAGATTGTCAATTTCAACAATTTCGTTCACTACAGCATAATATAATCAGCTTATAATATTCCCACGAGATGGAGTGGATATTCCACCTCGGGACCAATGAGGGTTGGTGGGTTCATGCACTATATAAATCCAAAAATAAACCTTTAGAGAAAGTGACTGTTTGAGATAAAAATGTGACACATTTATTAGTCAAGCTTTATTTAAATTATTTCAGGATGTAAACAGCATGGTTGGCATCTTTAGTAGTAGTTTTATAAAGGTATGAAGAACAGGGTGTAAAGTTCACTCAACCACCATAGAAAAGGGAGGATCCTCTGACCAGACGGGTGTTGTGTCTGGCAGGCTACTGCCCGAAGAGTCGGGACGTTGTAGATTGATGTGATAGTATAATTGCATAGCACAGATGTGAGTTCTATGTATATTATACCCTATATACCTACCATTTACCGGGTAATGTGTCTTTCATTGACCTGAATGTGCCCTGGCGGCTGATAGTATGTCATGCTCACACAAATGTCTCGCTGACGGTGGCGTGTGTATTGGATCATTTAGCTCCCTTCAAAATGGTTGAGCTGAATGGTGCTGATCTATGCGTCATGTTCGTGAACGGGCGCCGTCAGTTGGGGCTGGTCATCTGTTAGCTGCCTCGGCTTATTTTTAATTATTTTAATTTTGAATTGTTGTTTTGTTACTATTTGCTGTACTCTGGACGCTTTTAACGCGAATGTCTTTTTTACATCGTTCTCACATAATATATATGTAATTATAAATTCACATTAATGATGTAACTAATATTTTTGTAAAAATATAATTTAAAAGAGTGTCCATGGAGTTTCTTGCCCGTTTTTTCTCCATAGGCACCTACGCTTTGGAATGGGCAACTAGCTTCATATTTTCTGACTGACCGACTTTTTGACAATTCAAAAGTGCCTGTAAATGGTTTAATTGAAATAAATGCTTTGAGTTTGAGTGAGTATGATGCGTAGTTCGCATGTATCCCTGACCTTTACAGTTGTAATTACAACGTTCGTATGTATAACAAATAAAAGGATTATAATAAAAGACGCAAATCACGTTAATTCGCAACAAACAAGATTGCTGTACACGCTTAAAAGCCATTTCTCATAAAGATTTACGAAGGCGTTATCACAGCGATTGACTACCAGTTCATTACACGAGTTAACTCGCTCATACACACACTGAATCCTGTTTACACGACTCATTAAAATTTCAACACGAAAGCACTAATCCCTTCGCACATTACCTAATCTCTGCTCCCTTGACTCGACATTTAGAAAATCGTCCAAGAATAAATGTGAACGGTGTAAATAAAGAAACGCATCTATAAAAGAGATAGTACAGGACCATTACCATTTGTTACACGTGTTGACTGCTCGTATATCCGCCGATACACATCTACTTCGCGGCACATGGCAAACGGAGTCGGAGTCGTACCGGCCGAGACGCACCGACCTTGAGATGTTGCACTTCTATACTCCCTACCCTCTGTTCGCCCTTCTCCCCCTTCCTCCTCGTCCAACTCCCCCGCCTCTCTTTTCCCCCTCTCCCCATTTAACACCACGCTACGCTCACAGCGCTTTCCTAGGACTTACGATTGCCCTAACTTACGCTTACCTTGCTATATTTACAAGTTTTGTAATGAACATCTACTACGTTGTTGCCTTGCTCTTTAAATTCAAGATGTTGCTCGTTATTTTTATTTAGATTTAGTTTACAATGTTCTACAATAAATTTATGTATACCCAATTAGAAAAGTAATGTCTATTAAAAATAAATAAGTAGTTTATCAGCAATTTCTTAAGTAATATTCTAGCATTGTCGAATCAGACTCCGTTAAAAAAATAAGTAAGTATAATAATTTATCAGGATTTTAACACCGCTGAATCATTGTAATGTCATTCCTTAATTATCTTCTTAAGGTCGGAATAAATAATCGTGTTCAATCATTTGGGTACGGTCACAATGCCTTCGATATCGAACGGTTATTATTCATCTTCGAACCCAACCGTGATTTAACAAGATTATCGAGTAGATACTCAGTCGATCGTTGCACTTACCTACGCGAATTTATCAAATTGATGAGGGTCCAAACTCAGGGGCGATTCTGGGCTGACCAGGGGCCTACTCACCAAACTAATTTTAATTTCAATGAAATGCCAATACGATTGCAATGTTAATTTTACAGTCACGTGATTCGATACTCTTGAAAACAATATTGTCAACATTGAAATGAAATTGACATTGCTCCGCGATTATTTTTTTACACGTGATGTTAGCTATGTTACGGGCTGCAATAGTGTGGTTCAACTCATTACGATAATCCATTAAACAACAAGGCTAATCAATAAATATGATATAAATAGTTGTTTGATTAATTATATAGTATTAAATTCATTTGGGCGTAAGAAAATTATTAAAATCATAAAATTAACCATGACTTTGGCTTCATGTGGTAGGAGCGTTGCCTACACTACTAATGAAAGAGACATTCGTATAATTTCTCCAATTTCAAAGATAAAGTCAAGTGGTTTTAGAAGTGAATTCGAACTGCAGTTTGTTTATGACAATATTGTTCGCGTTTGGTTCTTTTTTAGCAAGAAATAATTACTCGATCCCCGATCGAGTCCGATAGGTTACCTAGAATTTTTGAGAATTGTAATGTATTCAATGAAGAAAAATGATAAAATAATTACATAACTTGAAAACAAGTTTTTTTGCTTATAGGAATATTTGCGAGATTTTAATGTCAAATGAGAGGATTATGTTTGAAACTGATATTCTACTCGTAGTTTGAATTATATTATGTAAATCGATCTAGGGGTTTTGGAGATAGAAAGAATTTTGTATCATGAAAACATGCCGAAGTACGATTTTAGTAAGTTAATGTTCTAGAAAAATTTTATTGTATATAGATAGGATAAAAATGTTGCTAGGTAATACGAAAGAGGAATAAAATCCTTGCTCACTCTACAATTTGCTTTAAATTCGTATTCATTCATAGAAAACGCTTTGTATGTATAACGCATCATCCGACGCTCATCTCGTCTTTATTTCAGTTGTTTTCTATGGGAATTACGTAAAAACTATATATTACTGTTTATCGTGCCATATTATACTCTTATAACCCACAAAAAACCACTTAAAACGCAAAACAATTTCTAAAAAGTTACACTTTTGTTATTGGCAAAATCACAATCAACAAACTATCCCAACGCAATATAGACGCAATACACAGCTGTCAAAATATACTCAAGAGTACCGTTTAGCCCACGCAAAGCCCGATCCCAATTGCACTTAGTTCCCCAAAATGGACACCCAATTTAAAAACCATTTGGCGCTAGCATCGAACTCAAGAGTACGAAACGTCACAATTCCAATGTCGATCTATCGGATTTACATTCAAGAGTAAGCACCCAGGCCAGGCGTCCAGCACGATCATTTTGAAAACATTAGCGTACAATCATTAATTATTATGAAAATGAACGCCTGTAGGATCAACGAGAACTCCTAATTTATCGCCTCCCAGGCTTTACAAGATTGAAATACTTTTTATTTTAACGGTTAGGGAATTGAAGTTGCCATCAGTCATGACAAATTTAAATAAATTATAGCATGTGCTCCGGTGCGAGATAAGATGCTTACGGTTAAGAAAGGTCTCGGGTTTTCATCATTTGGAAGTGTTAATGCGGATTATACTAAGTATGTTTAATACTGTATAAGTACTTTGTTGCTATCAACATGGAAGGTACAACCATACTTTTTTATTTTGGTTTTGTTGAAATATTAGTTCGATTGGTTTCTATGCTAGATTACCAATAGTCTGAAGACTTGCGTCAATGCACAAGCAGAAAACCAGCGCGCAGCGGTCAATAACAGTAAAAAGTTGTCTACCAAAATCTCTCTCTGGCTAATTAAAAAATTCCTATTTAAAGATAATTTTATCGTTCACAACCATCGTTAAAACTTTAATCCGGTTATAAAATTAAAATTCTTATATTAAAAATATGAGGTCTTATTCCTCGGTACCAGGTGTCAGGATACTAATTTGTTGAAATTAGTGATATTCACTTGTTTTAGTGATATTTATTTGTTTTTGTAGCATTTTTTTTCACATCAAAAATTCTCATTAGATCCATTTTACTTGTTTTTTTTATATAAATGGACCTAATGAGAAAACAATCGTCACTAGATCCATCATGGTTCTGGCCAATGGATCTTCTGAGATTGAACCTATCGTAGCCGTCGAGCGGAATGTCAGACAATTTGTCAGTCTGGCGGGCTGACCGACGAATAGTCTGCCCAATACTTTGGGCGTTGTTTTGGCCTTTTACGTTTTATTTTTGGATATGTTTTGACGACTAATGGTCGGTCGGGTCTCGCCGATAAACATAATATGCCGAAACCCACAGTTTTTAAGATTATACCGTCCGATGATAAACATGACACCTCATAAATATGCTTTAGGTTCAAACTGAAATAAGTTTTTTTGGAATTTTTAGTTCGCAACTTAATAAAAAAGCTCAGATGGGTGGTGCTTTTATTAAGTTTGGCTTTGTCGTGTGTTTTGGATAAAGTATCTCACCTATTATGACTCTACATAAAAGGCAAAACCTTTATTCACTGAAAGTACTTATTAACCGTCTAAACTAACTACACTAACAACTTTGTAACTATCGAGCGTACACCAATTGAATATTCCATGTTACCAAGAATGTCGTCGAGTATTAAATTAATTGAGCACAATTTATTCGCTATTTAATGATATTTAAAGGTGTCGAAACCCGTCGGAAACAATATTTTATAGCTATAATGATGGACACTTGGAGAGAAAGATGGAAAGAGTCCAAGGCAAACCGTTTTGCGAGATTCATCAAATATTCATGGAGCTGCTACACCCCCCGCTACGCGTACTTTTAAAGGAGGATTTTATGAAGTTGTTTGGTTATGTAAGGGTCATGTTATAGTGGTTTGTTGGTGATTGCAGGAATATGCATCGAGTACATCGTCGCTAATGGCCGCTGATTGATATTAAGACTTTGGATACGTTCGTACGTATCGCATGACACGGAGCCAGCTTCATGCTTCAATCAGCCAGGAATGCTTAACGTTACTACATTCATTACTTTAACTTAGTGATTAATTTTAATGTAAGGGAGAATAATTTATTGTATGCTAATCTTTATTGATTATAGTGATGATATTGCTGTAGCAAGAGAAGATACATAATTATAGTTTTCATTTATACGTAGCTTTTGCCATCGGCTTCGCCCGCGTGGATATCGGACAATATCTCACGGGAACGCACTACCGGGATTAAAAGTACCAGTGATAATCTAGGTTATAAACAATCTTTGTGGCAACATCCAAATCCGTTGGGCCGTTTTTGCGCCAATTCGGAACATACATCAAGTCGTCTTAACGTACCTTCTAACTCACGTAAAGGCTCCTACAAACAGGCGCGACACGCGATAAGTATAATCGCGCGCGACACATAGGCGCCGCTCGTTGCGCGACTTGCGGTGCCTTTGTGTCGCGTGTCGTGTCGCGCCTGTTTGTAGGAGCTTTAATTCATACTTGTAAACTTTATGAATACAGAACATCAGTATTTTGAACTTCAAATTTCAGTATGTAAGTCAACGAATAATTCTAAAATCTATGTTTTCGGCATCAGACTCTTTCTCATACCTCGTAGCAATGACTTTTTCAAAAATATTCAATGTACAGTTTTGACTTCGTAACTATTTTATTATAATTATGTATAGAATCCCTATATTAAATTAACTAACAAACTATTCAAATAAACATAATATCCTATCCTAATTAAAACTATTAACAAACTAAAATAATTTATGGCGTCGAAAAATTCCTCCGCACCGCTGCTAGCTGGTAATGTATCCAAGAGATTGGCGACATTTCCACCTCGTATAGCAATCCTTAGCCTCTGGCCAAGATAAAAACCAGCCCTTGAGTAACGGGAACGGTCAACCAGCTGTTTGGAGATTTCGTTGAACAAACCATGAGCACTCAGACCCCACGGCCCGAGGGTGTAAACCCCAAACGGCTCGAAAATATAATTAAAGTATAATACTTTCGCCGCTTGAGGCTTTCCGCAGGCGCAGCACCAGCGCCGGCACAGCACACTGAGCCTGGAAGATGGAATGGCGCAAGAGTATCGACACACGTTGCGTCCCACACCAAAGGTCTACCCACCTTCCATAGAAATAAAGACATGCCGCCCGGTCTCTTGCCATCGTCGCGTGGTTAGCCTAATACGATAACGAAATGAGCGAATCGTCACTTTTAATAAATATTATTTTTTCTATAGGCATTCGCACGAAGTAATATCAATTTGTGGGCGAATCGACAACTCCAGAAATATGTATTAGGCAATTAATTGCCACAGAAAAATAAGCCATTACGAACAAGGCTTGATTCGGCCTCGACAACAAGAGTTAAATGAGATGATTTATCAAGAAAAACAACTCATTTAGACGCATTCAAACGACAGATCAGAAAAAAGTCAACAGGTAGGAATGTTATATGTGTCTCATGATAGGTAGGTACCTTAATAAAATAACTGATGCTATAGGTATAAACCAAGTGATAAGTTATGCTTAAATTATTTTGTTAAGGTCAATTATGTATTTTTGATTTGTAACTCAATTAACTTCAGACATGTTTTATTTATGAAATATGTGAAGAAATCTCAATTCCTTTTGAATAAAATCAATGAAACTCAATATTATGTCCTCCATCCTCATCAATATTTTCTTCACGCTGCTGTTCTCAATAACATCATTGAATTATTTAGCTACGGATTCAATATAGGTATATTTATTACTCTAGTCTTGTTCTGTATAGTCGATGAGGTTTCAGGCATAAACAAATTCATTATGTTTCATGGATCCCTTCTGTGGGCACTAACGGCAAATTTTACCATTGAAACTGAACACGATCAGCACATCTAAACCGCGTTCAAGAGTTGTAAGTGTCGATATTCCACAACATTGATGACAGTGAAAGCTTCTGAATGCGGTTTTAAACATAGTTTTTATTTAATTATTTCGGGGCTTATTTCAGTAATATTCATATTTTTTTAATATGCTAATAAAGCCCTTTCATTGGATACCCAACAAGACACAATCCCAAAATATTTATTTTTAAATTCATTACTTTCTGCCCTCTAGAAGGCGCCATATTGAATTTAGTGTGACGTCACACAGCTACCAGCGGATGGTCAACCTCATTTGTCAAATTATTATAAGTACTTTTTAGTTATGAGGGAACAGATAAACATACATAGATACATAACGGTTATGATGAAGCAAAAAGGACGGCTCCTTTTTGCTTCGCCATAGTCGGCTAAAAATAGATTGTTTGTTGGTAAAATCTTTACGAACTCAACACTATCAAAATTCTTAAGGATAAGTAGTACTGACGAAAAATTCACGCACTATGTATATCGCCCTTGTGGCCTAATGGATAAGGCATCGGCCTCCTAAGCCGGGGATTGTGGGTTCGAGTCCCACCAGGGGTACACAGCATTTTTATGCATCTTAATTTAGCAAAGTTAATTATGTCCTAGTTATGTTAATAATATATTTGATAAGATCATTTTTATGATCTTATCAAATATGTTATTAAGCATTGCTTTTTTTTCCTGTTTAATTCTCATTCTTTTACTTATATTAAGTTATGCATGTAAAGATAACAGCTGCTACCCTCAACATCGCCCGCGTGAAATTTCTTGCTCCCCTGACCCACCCCGTGGCATCGCATCGCCTACCCGCGCTATTACTTCGTTTTAGCTTAGCTTATGGTAATGTATAGGCCATTATCAGGTAAATAGTTTAACTAAATGTTGTAAAATAGAAGAAGATAGCATTATTAATCATCTATTAATTATCACAATTTTGCGTTCAATACGCTCTTCTGTAATCTCATGACGTTGTAGATAACCGTATATAATACTTTATGGCCGTCGATTTTAAAGATTAGATTACAAATAACTTATTACATCCACTTTGATAATTATGATTTTATGAATATATTTTAGCAAGTTAATAAACGAAAGCCCGTTGAAATAATAACGCAATAAAATAAGGTATTTTACTTCGATTCTATGGGCTGCAACAAATTTACCCTGTAGACTCTTTATACGAACTATAAATTGTCCATCAAGCCGATGCTTCAATAGCGCTTCGTCAGGGATCCACCGAGGGTTAACATCTTCAAAAAGCTTACTTTTTCACATCTAAATGAAAAAGTAAGCTTCTAGTAAAGAAATGTTGGTCGCAAAAGCGATTTTTATTAAACAAAAACTGAATTCGAGTTTGCGAGAGAATTTATCGTCGTCGTCATCTGTCTAGCCTTTTCTCAACTATATCGGGTTCGGCTTCCAGTCTAACCGAATGCAGCTGAAACCACTATTTATATGAAGCGACTGCCTATGAGACCTCGACAACCCAGTTCCTGGGTACTTGGTAAGACTGGTTGTCAGACTTTCGGGCTGTTGACTACCCGTAACGACTTTCAAAGATCTACAAGTGACAGCCAGGGCATAACATGCTTTCTAAATAATTATATCAATATATAAAATAATATTTTTAAGGAATAAAATAGCATGTCGTGCATGATTCGTCCAACAAATCCGCCATTTATAAGGGCGCGCGCAGCCGCAGCCCGGTCGCACACTTGCAAGCTTGCAGTAGCAATTGCCCACTTATTGCAATATTCTGCGGGCAATTAGTTCAGAACTCTGCGGGCTGTTATTAATCGATGTCTATTTCATAATAACGTAATGTTAATAAATCTGGGTATATACGCAGCTGTACGCGTGTTGATATGCAAATTATTTTAATAACAGGTTCCTGTGGCAAGCTGAAAATTAAGTCGGAAATAATTTTGAAGTAAGTACCTATAAGATCAGCTGTATTTTATGCATTGCTTATGCAAAGACACCTAAGACTTTAATCTTCTGTGGAAGAGATGCCACACAATGGAAGCATAAGTATGATCAGCGTATAATGTTCCCACTGCTGGGAAACAGGCCACCTCTCTGTGAGAGAGAGTGGGCTGTAATGGGTTACAGCCCACTCTCTCTCACAGAGAGGTGGCCTGTGTTGTGGCCCGAAGATATGCCGATTTCTTCACAATGTTTTCCTTCACCGAGAGAGTGAAGAAAAACATCTCCTTAAAGCGCCTGTCTGGGTTCGAACCTATGACCTGCAAGTCGCGGCCGTTACCACTGTCAGACAATGTACGCTCACTGACAGTCTACGCACGGCCTATAACGCTGGGTCAGATGCAGAGCATCTGATGCATTGAGACAGAATGAATTATGCACAAGATATTTGAAAATTCATAAATACTTGATGGAAGTACGTCATTTTTGGCGATGGAAGATCCCATAGAGCACACGTCGACGCTTATCAAGGTTCACTTTGAAGAAAGTCCAAAAGAAGGAGTCACTTATAATGGAGAGGAACTTAAGATTTTTGGGGTAGTTAGTTGGCCAAATCTCACTAATGGGAGAGATACCAGAAGAAAATGGAGAAGAAAATATCGTGATTAATATGATCCTCAGGCTTGGCAAACGAAAAAGAGGGATATATAGGTATTTATCCCTTTAAAATACCGCCCTTATTATTATCTATTGTAATACGTAGTCACGTTAAAATACTTAATACCTAAAATGCAGTGTAAAATATTGGACGGGCAGTTTAGCCAGCCATAATTCATCAGGTACTGCATATTTTTAAGCCTTAAATTTGGTTCATGGTACACCAAATATTCCCAAAACTCCGAATTGATGAGTGGGTACCGCTACGAACTATAAGGCATAGTTTGCCCAAATTCTGAACTTTACGTCACGAAAAATTTGAAGTGGAGTTACCTAATAGCTGTAAATCACCTTTGATGTCTGCTCTATTCATTGCTGACATGTTATAATCAGCTTTCGGCGCTGAGCCGAGCGTTCAAAATTCAACAGCGCGGTTTTATGATCTAGGCTAGGCATTCGTTTCGGTGTCACCTAGTGTTAATAAAAACGGCGGGTAATTGCGTAACACACTAAAGTTCTCAGACCATATTTCGGCCACGGCAACAAACAAATTTTTCGAAAATATGAAGCAATATGATGATTAGTAATATCCTCCGCCCTCCGACCAGGTGGGATGACGATCTGCGAAAGACTGCAGGCAGATGCTGGATGCGTCAAGCTGAAGACAGGGCGCTATGGCGCTCATTAGGGGAGGCCTATGTCCAGCAGTGGACTGCTATAGGCTGATGATGATGATGATGATGATGAATATTCTCCAAAATGATTCAGATTGTGATTGATCATTTGTTACTCAATTAGCGTGAGGTATTCAAGTGCTATGTCCCATATAAATGGATAGAAGTGTGTAGGTGTTTTTGTAGTAGATATTATAATTTCTTGTTGTACCTTACCTAAGCGGACAGTATTGAATTCTATATTCCTAACGGTTTTAACGAATCTAGGAACCATTCGAAATACTGCAATAGTAGGAAAACATCAATCTATATAAAAGCGTAATAGAATTATTCTATTACGTACCTACCTATACATGATAAGTAGGTACAGTCCAGCAAAGAGATCGGTGTACAGGTGGCTAATTTGCAGCTACAGTCCGGCCGCCGAGATAATGCGTTCTTGAGACCTGTCAGTTTCATACAAATGAATACGTGTTTTGCGACTTTGATCTTTATTAGCTACTAGAATTGTAATTTACTTCATAATGTCGATCTATTCTCACAATAAAGGATGGCAGCCTGTTACCATAGAGATTCAATACATGATTCTGGACACCCATGCGTTAAAATTTTTCGTCATTTATAAAAAAAAATCTGTTCTATACATTTTGACAGCGTACAATTTTCTGTGAAATAGCTGATTTATTTTTTTGATAACCGACGATTCTACGCTAGAAGGTCTAGAATTATATGCTGAATTCATGGTTACAATTTGAGCGTGGATGTCACTGTCACCCTGTAGAATCTAGCGACAACAGGCCTCTAATCAAATTTCACCCTAAAATTAGATCTAGGACATTCGAGCAATCAATCAGGCTTCGGCGCTTACAGTCTGATCATGAAACTGGGGTAATAAAATTTCTCAAAGGAACTGTCAATTTCCATCGGCGACAGCGCCCCTTTGTCAATCAAAATTACATAATGATTAGTAAAATTAATAATGAATAGATTTTAATTTTTTTTTAGGTATGGCTCCGATTTATAAAATTATACTACTGGCCCGCTTGCTTTGTGTTGGGGTAGATAATTAGGGTAATTAATAATATAGTGACTTATTTATTTGTATCGCTATAATACACTTTTTTTCTGTGAAGTAGTTGCATAGACAATAAATGAGGTAGCATTCCGGCACTCCTGTTCGATTTTATGTGAAAAGCATTAGAACATAAAAATCGTTAAATTAAATTAAATATCAACAACAACATATATATGTTGATATTTAATTTAACGATTTTTATATATATATTTTATATAGATAAATTAAATACTGACACAGCTATGTGTGTTTATGTTATATCAATACTTTGCATTGTTCTCTGATGTAGGTATTGCAGTCGCTAATGGTTTTGTTAACATATCAGCCAAATTGTTCTCAGTTTGTATGGATATTGGCATCTTTTTGAAAATATCAAATCTTTTATGTGATGATATCGAATATTGATCTGTTTCAATAGTTTACTATTTTCATAATCCTTTGAAATAAAAATAGCTCCTCTAACGACGTACAGCAATATTCCGTTTAAATTTATTCTTTCGCATGTTGCTAATGATGCTGCTTTAAAGGTACTATACTCTATTTCTTCTAAAAAAAGTTGGCAACCCTAGATATACCACGCCTAGGTACTTCTTGGTCCTTTGTGAACAGCAAATTATCGAAGTACCAAAGAGAAGTTTTGTATAGGTACCTCATCTCCTCTTCTTCCACTGCGCTGGCTCTCTGCCATTTTCCTCAATTCCTTCCGAAACGAGCCTCTTAAACTCTGTATTTTCTTTACAACAAAATCTCGATTGGCATCGTAAAACCCTTTTACCTTGCAAAAATCAACTAACTCATTGTAAGCTTCTTCTCTAAGGTATTTATTTTTGTACTCCTCGCTTTTAATTTTCCACAAGCAAGGAAATGATTTATATAGTGTAATTAATTCCACTATCGTATCCTTGTTCCACAAGCGCATGTCCACCATCTTGTATTGTACATGACGTTTGCAAGCGACTGGACATGACGCGTCGCCACTGACTGAGACTGAGTAATGAGCACAGCACAGTCCAGGACTCCAGGAGTCTATTCCCTCCCCTTGAACATCTCGCGCGCGCTCTTTCAAGCACGATTGCTGATTCACATGCGACAAAGCGAGTGTAAAGACGGCTCAGAGGAATTTGACGTAAAACTTCTAGTGCCTAGCTCATAATTTGAGGAGAAATTCAATTATACAATTGAACCTAATATTGCTCCCAAATAATCTTTAATTAAACGAGTACTACCTACGTAGGTACCAATCGTCAAAGCCTCTAACTAAACTAAGCACACCTACTAAAAAATCTATCCTCTACAAAGGTTCCATAACATTAAAGAAAAACGTGATCATGTTTTTTGTTAACGCGTCAAACATAATACGTCAGTCAGTCGAATGAAAAATCGCAGTGAAAAATCATTCAAACGGCCTATCGATTGACCTGAATCCAGTCTCTTTGAGTCAGGGATGCACCCGTAGCAAGCACTCTTCATTGAGAACCCTCGAGTATCGCTTGCATCTGTCGTGGAAGCCCTGATGACGTCACAACTTGACATTTTTTGTAAAGTCGGGAATCGATTTTTGTTTCACTGCAGTAGGTATTTCTGAAAAATGTACCGTACCAACAATCAGCCTCATAAAGATGTGAAAATCGTCAAGACTTTCATTGACTACAATTTTGTTCCATAATATTGTATAAATATGGCTTTATGTTTAATATTATTACATCAATTTTTTTTTTGTTGTTCATAGAGTATGTTAATATTAGGTACTTATAAGTAAAAGATAACAGGTACCTACGATTCAACAGTATGTCTATGGTAACAAATTCACAATGACAGTGTAGTAGCAATAAGGGCACTTTGGGCGATCTTGTCGTTATGGAACAAAGATTGTAGACAATCAAATAAAAAAAAACAAGCAAATTGAAAACCTCTTCCTTTTTCGAAGTTGTAGAATAAATTCTTGTCGATGAATTTATTTAGACTAACGGCCGGTTTCTTCATTAATAGTAACAGACTAACAGTCAAAGTAACGTCACAAAAGTCAAATATCTTCACTGTTTTAGCTGTTACTTGAATGAAGAAACACATTTGCCGTAGGTACCTATCAGTAAAAGTCAAGTAAAAGTGACTTTGACTGATTACTTTAGTTGTTGATGAAGAAACTGCCCGTAAGAGTATGTCACGAAACGAATATCAAAGAGGAGTAGCCAGCTATCTTTAAAAATGGGTTATTATTATTTGTGGCTTTTCGTATCTACAAATTCCACAAGGAATATGAAGTGGGAGAAAATTTACAGCACCTTGATATCGCCCCTGTGGCCTAATGGATAAGGCATCGGCCTCCTAAGCCGGGGATTGTGGGTTCGAGTCCCACCAGGGGTACAATTCTCTTTTTATTTCATGCTTCTTTTATTCGATACCTACCACTAAATAGTGGTAGCTAATAGTGGTAATAGTGTGTGTTTCTATTTCTATTTCTAAATAGAAATAGAAAAAAAAAATATTCACAAAGACAACAATTACAACAAGCCAACACTAAAATAAACAGTATGGAAACCGCAATATGCAATAAATTATACCACATACTGGTAATCGCCGTTTCTGACGATACACAAAAAAAAAATTAACGAAATCGGTCGCGAAAAAAATCAGGTGTTCCCTATATTTTGACGAGTTATGCGAATATAAATGTAGAGAACAGCTGATTTCGCCCGCGATAAAAAAAATTAAACATTTCATCGTATTACAAAATGTTATGTTAATCAATAATTAAATAAATGAACTTTAGATATTTTCAATTGAGTTACTTACTATAAAGATTTTTCTAAATATTTCTGACAAGAACATTTGTCTGTTATAAAATTAAAAATAAGTAAGTATTTTGGTATAGAAATCAAAGCGAATCTCTTTATTGTTACGATTTGATGTTTCGAAGTATTCATTAGAAATGAGAAGCAAAATTAACTGTCCGAGAATTCGATGATAAAGTTTTTCTTTTATGAAGTAAATTCAGCTAAATAAGAAGTAAGTATGTACAAAAACCAGACGTAAATAATACTTACTGTAATTTTGGTTTATCTCCAAAATCTTCAAACCGATGATTCAAAGTACTTTTTTGTACACAAAAATAAAAAACCCCGTGAATCAGACTCTAATTCATTCTACAACATTTAATATTTGAACGTACGATCATTCATCTGACGTTTTCATGTTCTTTACGACTTTATATTAACAAAATCCCTTTCATCGTACTTTACGCACACTACCACAACAGCAGGTAGATGGAGTACAATGCATGTATGTATAGGGTGTAATAAAATGTTTCTGCCTAAAGTGTAATGGCCGACCGCATGTACCCACGAGGTGCAGGTACATTGGGGCATGCGTGTGCGTAACGGCGCGTGTGTGCGTACGCAGTCTGCGACCTTGGCGAGGGTCGTCTGAAGCCTGAAATTCTGACTGAATCGCAGCGTGCGGCGCACGGGGAGGGGCAGGGGGGCCAAAAGGAGATGGGCAGAGGTCGATATTCAAATTTTAATCACAGAACAATGTGACGCTTTAATTTTTTTTTTATTGAAACCTTATTTTGATTTATTTGCGGACAAATTCCAGACAAATAAGCTCCAAGCTTATTTGTCTTTATTATTTGTATTTATTATTTGTACCAGCTGCGCCCCGCGGTTTCACCCGCATAAGTGTCGATCCCGTCTGAATATCGGGATAAAAACTATCCTATGTCCTTTCACGGGACTCAAACTATCTCTATACCAAATTTCATCTAAATCGGTTCAGCGGTTTCAGCGTAGAGGTAACAGACAGACAGACAGACACACTTTCGCAATTATAGTATTAGTATGGATTGAACTTCAACGTCTAGTGATAACTGAAGATATTTATTTTGAAGAAGATTAATGTATTTTGATGTTTTTTTCCCTGTATAGTAAATTACATGCTAACAACAACAAACATAGTAGAATTGTAACAATTTACAAGGAGGTATAAATCTGTCTTCATAGATCGAATCCTCCAACAATCCTGATAGGACATTGTATGTCTGCCACAACCGCAAAGCCATCTTGGCATGCGGAGTGGTAATTTGAACATCCGATAACAACGTAATAGAGAGGGATGAATGCTGTTACGCATTTGCCTAACTTAGGGTAGTAAGACCAGAGGAATACCTCTACCGTTAGAAAAGATTAGGAAGCAGGTAAAAAGGTTTCCCTATTCATATACTTATCTAATGCAATGTATTCTTATCCAGCGGAGTAATTGCGTAACGCACTATCAGCCGGTCGATTCTGTAAAAATCTCACCGTGAAACTTAGGTGAAGTGAGTTTGTTTTTGCTAGGAATTGACACTATTGACAGCTCACTCCACGCTCACTTCACCTAAGTTTTCACGGTGAGATTTTTACAGAATAGCACCGCTGTAGCAATGGGTTTCATTTTGACAGTTCAACAACATTCATTGCGTCATTTACGTTGTTGAGCAGACACATTTTTCGAACATATAACGCAATGGTTTAGCAACATCCTTCAAAATGATACAGATTGAGATAGATAGTGTGTTACAGTAGGTACCCGGCGATAAATATTGCACATCGACCTTTGGAAAGAGACAATCGGCTAATTTCGGCTTCGTAGAGCGTTATCTCTGTCGCACGAAATACAAACAGTCCGCTATCTATTAGGAGCTGTTAAAACAATTATGATTTGCTTCTTTTGATAATTATTTTTATTCTTTGTATAAAAGGTCGATGTGCAATGTTTATCGCCGGTACGCAATTAGGGTGAGAGCAGTGGTGGCCCAGTGGTTAAGGCCGTGACATACGAGTTGTAGGTCGTAAGTTAGAACCTAGACATGTGCTTTACTTTGCGTAAATTATTTAATCACCACTGCTCTCAAAACGGAGAAGGAAAACATCGTGGAGAAACCAGCATGTAACAGAGCTACAAAATCGAAGACATGTGACATCTAACAACCGCACTGGGCACGTTTGGTGGATTATGACCCACTCCTTCTCACCGAGAGGAGGCCTGTGTCCCAGCAGTGGGAAAGTTATAGGTTTATTATGCTGAAACTTAACCTGGGGCAGACTTGTCCCCACGTTATATACGGTGAATATTTTTATCCGAAATAAAATACAATTTTCAAGTTCAATTTCACCAAAACTTGAGTCAATACAGCTCCAATAAACAAACACACCGAATCCTTCTAAATGCGTCCTTTGTAGACTGTAATGGAACACTCAAATTTCAATCACCAAACGAAGTTCCGTAAACAAATCCGAAACTCACAATAAAACGGTTTTCGATCAGCGACAAACAAGGAAAACGAACCCTTCAAATACTACAAAGGCTTAAAAAAATATTTTTGTACGAAAAACTTCACAAATAAGTATATAAAAATTAGAGATGGGCCGAGTACTCGGTTGATACTCGGTACTCGGCGTACTCGGCGGGTTTTTTGATACTCGTACTCGGCCGAATAACTCGGTTTGAATGCCGAGTATACTTTGTTTAAGAAAAGCAATGTATTTAGGTAGATATAATTAAAACAACAGTTTTAATCAAAAAGTATTTATTACTAATAGCTGCGCCCCGCGGTTTCACCCGCGCAAATGTCCACCCCGTGAGAATATCGGGATAAAAAGCCTGTATGTTAATCCAGGGTGTCAGCTACCTCCATACAAAATTTTATCAAAATTGGTTCAGCCGTTTGAGCGTGAAGAAGTAACAAACATAAACACACATTCACAAACTTTCGCCTTTATAATATTAGTGTGATTTAGGAGATCTTTGACAATCTCAATGAATAAAATCAAAATTATGCTAATGAATGAGTAGTAATGAGACAAAATTAAGAGAACAGTAATAAACAATAATCAATATTTAAAATTGCGCGAACCTGTTTGTACCTACTTGTTTACGCGCGCGAAATGGGAATTTGATTGAACCGAGTTACTCGGCCGAGTACTCGGTTGAAAAAAAATTGAGCCGAGTAAAACTCGGTACTCGTTACTCGGCAAAAGTGTTACTCGGCGCATCTCTAATAAAAATAATATGTAGGGAAACCAAAAATAAAGCTTAACTTAATAAAGTTAATAAAGCTTAACACGAGGAGAGTAACCAGTGGGAAAATAAACTAAAAAAAAATGGCAACACTTCTCATTTTGACAGTTCATCGACATTCATTGCGTTATAAAGTTGTTGAGCAGATAAATTTTTCAAACATATGAATTAATGGATTAGCTATTTCCTTCAAAATAGTTAGGATTGTGATTGGAAGTGTGTTACGTAATTAGGACTGGATGCCAGTAAGTAACTAATGCAAAGTACAGACACATCAAGCTACTACAATCTGTCAAACTTATGTAATAAGTTTATTCTCTAGGGTTTCAACTTTATCGCTAAAGCATAAGGTTCAAAGTTGATTGGAAAAATTAAACAGTTTCGGGTAGTTTGATGTAGGTACTGTCGTCTGTAGGTACTGACGCCAGCACATCAAGCTACTACAATCTGTCAAATTTCTTTAATAGATTTTCAACTTTATCGTTAAAGCATAAGGTTGAAGGTTGACTGGGAAAATTTTACAGTTTCGGGTAGCTTGGTGTGCTGTACCTAAGCCATACATTATTATTTCTAAAAACATTGAACTGTCTTCAAAATAAAACTAGCAGGTAAGTCACTGTAGGTACTGGCTTCATAACTGTCCCCGTATTATCACGACCCAACATTGGATTTACATTAAATTGATTGGGTTGTGGAACCCCTCAAATTGGATCCTATGACCATTATAAAGCTTAGCACGAATCTAATGGTAAGATCCATTTATCTAAGCCTTTTCGGTTATTAAAGTTTTCAATGTTAAGATGCTAAAAAGCTCTTTGTTAGGTACTAGACATTTGAAACGACCCATAAAGAAGGTCGTTTCTGCAAACTTTCCTAATTTAATTTCCCTGCGTTAAATAAAATGGAATTTCAATTATTTTTTCGGGACCTACGGTACCCTCGTCAAAAATATTTACACATGGAAGCTGAAATTCAATAGTTTGATCCAGACTAATAAGGACCTCGAATTAATGTTTTTATAGCTGTCAAAGACTTTCGTTAACTTCATTAGCGCAAAAACTTAGGATATAGACAGTACCTGAATTCACTTAAGGACCTACATCAAACCCTTTCCGTCTGTCACTTCAGCTTTCGATGCATTTATCATTGTAACAACATTGTCTCTTCCAATTGTCTATACTTCTACTCCATTAACAACTCTAACACAATTTGAATAAAGTTCCAATTTAAATGCAGAAGACTTCTACATCAAAATGGTCGAGTACTAGACTTAAGTTTGTTCGACCTCTGAGGACGGCCAACGAACGCCTATGACATTGGCCGGGACACGGGCAGGCCCCACACCCCCTTAAATATGCCTCTAACTTGCACTCCCTTAACGATCCACCCCACGGAGGGGGGTGAATTTCAGAAAAATATTCGCTGGCAGACGCATTGTATGCGTCGAGTAAGGGGGGGGAATCAGGGCCCATTTAGCTGTATTTTACCTCAAACATAAACCTATGCTACTATAATACCTGCCTAGTCCCTAGATTACTCGAGTTGCTGCTATCTTTTTTATGTTTCGAACATTTTACACGAGCGATTAAATTATTCATCCACTGTGATGATAAATGGTATGATATGAGTTTTTATTATACAAGGGAATGCCTATTACTGTAAGGTCGCTCAACCATAAATGTTACAAATATTAGGTTTATTTTTCATTCAAAAACCTTTGCTTTACGAATTGTTCAATAGTGCTATCGGAACTTTAGAATATCTTGATAGTTTGTTCATTCATTATTGTGTATCTAATTCTCTTATTTTCAATGGCGATCCCGCTTACAACTAAAGGCTCGTACACACTGGCGCGACGCGACACGCGACACAAAGTGTGTCGCATGTCGCGTCGCGCCTGTGAGTACGAGCCTTAATTCGGTTTCTATTTATTTCTTACAATTCTAAATCATGTCAACTCCCACTATGTACCTACGTACAAGCGAATAAAAGAAAAATTAATACGTGTGTGCTGAAAATATAGTTAAATTCAGTTTTTCGTTGAAAATTTACTTTTATGAACAAATATCATTTTAAATTCAATTAATTTGGGTAGTTGAGTGTAGCGTCGGTTACTAAGCGTAGTTAGACCGATAGGGTGGTAGACCGTTGAGACTTTTTATGTTGTGAAGGTTGAAAGTGTAAATAAAATAAGTTATTTAGGTACCTAAAATAGCCTATTTTTATTGCCTGCTAGCTGACCGCTGGCGGTGTCCTAATTTTCTAATTTTCCCGGCAATATTTCTCTAAAGAAGAAACAGGAGGGTTGGGGGAGGCTTATGTCCAGCAGTGGACGTCTTTCGGCTGAAATGATGATGATGATGATGATATCTCTAAAACTACTTAAGGACTATAAAAAAAACAAATATTTCCAGCTGCTCTAAGATGAGGCGCTTACCAAAGAGCATTAAATTTTTACCGACTAGGGCGAAAGCAAAAGGTATGTATGTATGATGTTCATCTGTTCGCCCATAACTTCTAAACTACTTGTCATAATTTGACAAATGAGGTTGAAGGCGTCTTGATCGTCCGCTGGTTCTAGGCTATGTGACGTCACATTAAATTGAATATGGCGCCCTCTAGCGGAATAATAAAGTCATGACCTAAAAAAAATTTTTTTTTAATCATGCCTTGTTGAGTATCTAATGAAAGGGCTTAATTAGGACATTTCAAAAATAAATAAGCTCCAAAACAATTAAATAAACAATAAGTAAAAAAACTAAAATCCGACTACCTACTGAAATAGATGAATCAAGAAAGTACCTTCCCCTGGTACTTTCTTGATTCTTCCTTTTCAGTACCTAGTCGGGTTTTAGTTTTTGATCTTATTTTTTTATTTATACCTACCTACCCCACATACCTACCTCCTTTTTTCTATAAGTATCTAGATTAGTACCGCAAAAAGAAAAGGCCACTCCTTTTTCGCTAGAGGGTCTCGTTAAAAGGGATAATTCTTTTATTTACTAATAGAACCCACCAAATTAATAAGCACATATCTAAGTAGGTACCGCAAGTTTCGTATAATAAGCACTCTCTACCGGAATTATGTTGAAGTAGACCCACTTCGACACTAACGCCATCTATTGAAAATAGTACGAACTTTTAAAGTTGCGCGACTATCGCCGCATTCGACAGTTTCCGTATCGCCTTCTAGATGGCCCGCATAACTCAATTTAAACAAAAAAGGCAAAGGTCTTTTGGGGATACGCCGCTAGTTCAACGTCATCTACAGGGTAAGTAAAGTTACAGACAGCTATTGATGTTGGATTGCATAATGGAAAATTTCAACACTCGTCGAAAATTTAGTGTGTAGTGTACTGCATAACACGCCCCTCTTTGTTAATGCAACTTTCCTCGGATCAGTGACAATTACCGTATTGCGTTGTTGGATGGTGGTGCTTGATCCCTAGGCTCGGTAGGCCAAAAAGGGATGACAGACAACTAAGTTGCAGAGGGTGGAGAAGTCCAAGATCTTAAATCCTTGGACCAGTTTAATTAGTACGGATCGGCCCCAATTTCTATTACTGTACAATACGTGAACCGGGGGATCTACCTACCGAAGGCGTTTCTGCTTAGACGAGAAGCCAGACCCAACTAACGAACATGGAATAATAAATGGTGCATATTGAACACGGCACATTATTATTATTAAAACCACTTATCGCTTAAATGGATAAGTATGTGTTATAAGGATATATAGGTACATAGTTTAGTCATCAGCTCGTCGCGTTGCCTTATTTGGGAGTCCAAACAAACAGCCGGATATACGTAATGATAAAAACCTGTGTCTAAAATGTCCAAGTCACGAACCTACGAAGTTTACCTTTAACTGCTAAAACCATAGAAATGTACAAAAACCACACATCACCTATATAATTATCTAACCCTAAATATCGTGTAGCTGTAGTGTAATATTACACGATATTTAGGTGATGTGTTTTTTATTAAGGACCGTCCCTTTTTTTCAATGAAATTGTTTCTATTTAAAGTTGTGCTTGTGACTCTTAAAAAATCGTCAAAGCCAAGGTTTTTTTTTCTTTCCTTTGGGCGCATTGTGTCCAATTCGCAAAATGTCCAACTAACTAATTCTCAATTGGTCCAGTTCGCAATTGGTCCAGTTCACAATTGGTCTAGTTCGCAATTGCTCCAGTTTGCAATTGGTCCAGTTCGCAATTAGTCCAATTCGCAATTGGTCCAGTTCGCAATTACGGGGTGAGAAGCAGTTTTTGACACGACCCCCCTACGTGAGATTGGGTGAAATTCGGCTCGTTTCATGTTATGTAATTCTGTCTTACTTACATGCAGATGACACTTTTATCTTAAGATTAACATCGCTGAAAGATCAGTTTGCTTTATTTTTGTTAAAAGTCCATAAGGTATTTCAAACGAGCTAAAAGAAAAATATTCAAGCGAACCAAGACGCGAGCAGAAGCTAGTTAGAAGATAATAAAGAATATATCATTATCAGAATTATGATGATACTGTTTATATCTAGAAGATATACGGTTGTCAATAACTTAAATGATAAATCATTATACAATCAAGTCTTAATAATTAGGCTTCAAGGATAAATTCTGATATTCTAACGAAGCTCATGCAGTGAAGCGTACCGGTTTTTGCAAAGCATTAAACACACCATAATTAAATGGTATTTATTATAATTATATTATTTCGATGGCGGTACTTTTATACATGCACTAGCTTCGGCCCGCGATATCGTGCACGCGTTTTTTTCTTTTAGTTCGGCTACTCGGTCGTAGCTTTATGTTCCTTGCCCGTTATAAGTAGGTACATACCTACTACGCTTTGGAATGGGCAACTAGCTTCATCTTTTGACTGACCTTTTTTTTTTCTGACTGACCCCTTGACAATCCAAAAATGCCCGTAGTTGGTTTCTTTGAAATAAATGCTTTGAGTTAGAGTTGGCCTCAAGAATTTGGCTATCAAATGCAAAAATCCGACTGGTAGTTCCAAACTCATTGATGTTTGCCAGAGGCTAATCATCAAACGCCCAATGGAGCCACGGACGATTAACTTTAATGTAAACAACGTAGGTCGTTCAGTAGGTACACACTGCTTTAACATTTGAATGTTCTTACTGTCTAATATTTTAAATAATGCTTCATTTTTAGCTTCATGTAAATTGCCAAATGATCAGGATATAAATATACTTATTCGACTTAATTTTCTGGTCTGAAACGCTTGATGATTACTCCATGATACGGTTCATTTAACTTCTTCGCATTTATACGTCTTCAAAATTTCGTATCTTGGTATTACCTGCCTACCTTTTAAATGACATTTAATACACAAGTGCTAGAAACCACGTGGGTTCGAATAAATTAATGCAATAGGCGGGTTGATCACGAACTTCCACTCCTAGTACAATCCAATTGCTACAACAAATGCCTCGGTTATATGAAAAACTGTAGCTGTCCTTCTAAGGGCTGATTTTTTAATCGACCGATAATTTTTATTCGTGGAATAAAATTGACGTCTGACAGTTTTTGTATGGAAGAACTGTCAAAAATTCAAAATTATTCCTCCGATAAAGTTATCAGGCGTTGGAAAAATCAGCCCTTACTTACTAACGCAGTGATGTGGAAGAACGAGACGTCTATTCCCTCTATTATTGCAGTTATTTAACTCACTGATACCCGTCAGCTTTCAAAGCAAGAGTGCCAAACCTTATACATCGCTTTCCATCAGGCGAAATCGTGATCAAGAGCCGTAAAAACAGTACATTAGGATACGTGTGACTTAGCGAGGGTGCTAAATGCCGTGCATTAATAGACTACTTTATAACTCACACATATCGTAAACTACATAAGTCACGCTTTTCACGGGTTTAGGTCACACAATGCTATAATATAAATTAATGGTATATTCAAACTTAAAATACATTAAACATCATAATTCTTGTATTGCCACCCAAAATATAGCGCAGGTATGCACCTCGTGGTCTACAGATTAAAGTATAGTGACGTAACAGCGGAGTGGCGTTTCGCAAACGAGCGTCGTCGGTGCGCGGACGCCGGCTCCACCTTATGCAACAATTTCTTTGGGACAGACCCGGATTACCCCTGCGTCATGTTAGTAATGTTCTGTTTATTTAGGTCATCATTTAATAGCTGATTTCGTTAGAAAAACAACTTTTTAAGGCTAACCCCTATAAAGTTGTTTGTCACGATATACATTTTTACTCGTATGTATAATTCTGTTTCTTTTTCTAAGTTGTCTCTCTGTATATTCTATGAAGATTCCTTGTCAATTGCGGCTTCATGACCTAAAATGCGACGTTCAGACAAATGTCTCAAGAAGCTCTCTTTGTCCAGCTGTTGCGTCCATCTAAGGATTCACCAATACTAGACTGTCTGGTAAGACAGTTCATCAACAGTGAATCAAATTAAATCAAAAGTAATTTATGTATTCAAATTAGACTGAGAATCAAAACTTTTCGAACGTCTAAATTACATAAGACAGTTCCCCAAAACGCCTGCTCTTTATCACTTCCTAGTGCTTTCGCGGGGAAGAAGAGGCTTAACAAACTCCCCAGCAGCACATAGTAGATAGGTACCTACTTCGACTTTTAGCCACATAATAGTCTTGCCATAAAAAACCAAACAAGCCAGTATTAGTAGTATGATTAAGGCAAGTTAAATATGTCTCAGACTCTCAGATTACAGTCCAGAAATGTGCAAGGTTCCATTAAGGTCAGTCATTACGGGTCTCGTGTTGTCAATCTTCTGTACCAATTTCATGTCATGAGTCATTTAGGTTCCTTCTTAATTCCTGAAAGTGATTATCTTGTTAAGGCATCAAGATTAAAGGCGGAAATTAGGGCTCCAGAACGAAGATCACGATAGTGATTGTAGTGTCCAATCAGTAAGACTGTAAGTGTCAGACTGTAAAGAAGTCCTGCTTCCATGTTTCGTCTGGAAAATTTAGAATGATGAACTGAAAATATAAATTGTGTCCCGTGGTCTTCCTGTTTTAAAGATTAGGCACGCTTTCATTAACGTTGTCTTCTTGTTGACGTTGTTTTCTTGTCTTTCAACGCTTGCGCCGGTTGTGCAAACACTGTAGGTAAGGAAGGTATCTTGATACCATCCAATAAAGGATACTTAAACAGAAAGAAAAAACAACCAAAATAGACAAGGATAGAAAGAATAAACAGAAGAACAGAACAATAGACAGTTATTTAACCGATTTGAATTTAGTGAATGCAAAAAGTCTCAAAGCACCAGTAAAACCGGCTGGGATTGTGTGAGAGAACATTTAAGAGGTGCCTTAAGTTTCACAAATGCATAATTCAGGCAATTCTTCATCAATTAAACTGCAATACGCAACTATCACCAGCATAAAATCACCACAAACGCTTCAGATTTCACAGGGTTCCAAATAGGTTCTATTTCTGATCTATTGTAGGCACTAAATAATTTCCTACTTCTACAATACCTCGATATTGCAACCAATTTCAAACTAAATGTCGAGCCATAAGGAACTGGTTCCAAGTGCCATGAATCTTCTATAAACCGCATAAAGCTCATTGCACACGTATTGTGACGGATCCGCTACCTATGTGGAATGCAATAGAGAGGTGATGACGTAACACGATCGTTAGCTACCCGCCATGTGTACATAATCTTATGAAGAAACGTAGCATTTATGTAATCGATAACAGATGAAGTATTCTGGTTGTTTGATAGAAATTAAGAGTTTGCAGCTAATTGGTTGTCTGTTATAACTGCTGATTGAACGGTATCTGGGAATTTAAAATTGCAGATCATAGTCGTCAGATTTATTTTAAAATAAATTTGACCGCTTGCATTGACTTTCATGATAAACCAAGACTTGTACTACTCTCTTGGTCTGCAAAAAAACTTATCAGTATACATATAAATATCTTTTTTTTTATTGCTGGATACTACGCTCTTGACCTCGATCACGCCTGATGGAAAGCGATGGATGAGGACTATGATGGAACGATTGACCTACTACGATATTTTTTCTTATAAGACAAATATGTACAACCAGAACAAGGAATTTCGTAAATAGACATAGTTTTAGTGTCTGCTCAGTGCTCGGCATATGTTTTGTAAGGTTTAAATTATATAATTGTATACACCGTGAAATTTTAATGGTTGTTTTCCCGCAGCGAAACTGTTTTGTCTTAGTAATATAATCGTTTCATAAATAAATAAAATATTAGAAACAGGAAATGACAGATTTAGCATTGTGAAACACAAAACTCGAAAGTGATCACGAACTAATAGTAACACCGCCCGATATCTACGGCTGAAGAGCCGCACGGCCATTGACCCGCGTGCGTTTCAATCAGCTGTTTGCTATCCAACAAGTTATTAAAATTTTCCCTTCATACCATCGAGTTTCATACTTTTACGGGCTTAGGACCGTCATAAATACTTTTTGAACTGCAATTTACTGAACACGAAATTAAATTTAGATAATTACCGCCGCACGGATACAATAGGCGTCGAAACGCGGTTTCGATCGTTTGTAATTTTTGCGCGCAGGCTAGTTTATGCTGTATCACTACACGCGAGAGCTTATTTTACTTTGAACATTTCTTTTGTCGGCGTTTGCGGTAGATTTTTGTATTGTTAAATGCAAGCTATTTTATGCTGTATTACCGCGTATGAGAGCTTATTTTGGTTTCAACATTTTAAATCGGTCTTCGCTTTGTCGGCTTAGCAGGTGATTTTTTGCAATGTTGCGTGCAAGCTATTTTATGCCGTATCACCACATGCGGGAGCTTATTTTGGTTTGAACATTAATTTATGCATTGTTTTCTTTTGATGGCGCCGGCGCGTGCGACAGTACCTACAACAAATCTCGTCTAGTGTTACTATTTTTTCTCACTTTTTCGAGTTGTTGAATATTTTTTTAATTATTTTAAAACAAAAACATTTTTATTTTTTTACTTTTACTCTATGTTTCGAAAGTACTCCTTATGGCAAGTCGTTCTGCCGCGGGAAAACAACCATTAAAATTTCACGGTGTATAACAAGATTTAAATTTCATAATAAATCCTACCAAAGATCACTCAAGAGGCCTTGAAATAGGAATATCGGCCATTAACTCGTCTTTATGTAAACCTGTTAACATCTGCGGATGCTTGATACAACACGTGTGTCAAGATGACCACTTTCAAGACAACCGGCATGACCTCCGCCTTTGAATAAAAAAAACATTGACTAAGACCGAAAATGTTGTCACAGTTCCGTAAACCAATTGTTAGCAATACAAAGACAGTTAACTCTTTAATTCATTATTTAATTTTAAAGTACTCCTCCTAGATATGTATTCTCAGTAACTAATTATTTTAATGTTCTTTCTCAGTAACTAATTGCTTGCTGCTCCCAGTTTTGGAGTCCGGAGTCCCATTCAAAATATTTGGTAAGTAGAAAGAAGTGAAAATAAACAGGTCAATGAAGATGATCAAAAGATAAAGAATACAAACTGGGCTCTAATAAATAGTTTACCGACTGAGACAAAAGATAAGGGCATATTGTCTGTATGGTCTATAACTTTTACACAAAGAATTACAACTGCAGACAAAGTTGAAACTAGGAACGACTATTTTGGAACCACAATGCAAATAAAAATCGAATGAATTCCGAGGAAATTAATTACGGCCATTTTCTTTTTTATAAGGATGGGTGTCACACATAGACAAGCAGGCTGTGCGGCGATGGGTATGAAACAAAAATGTGTAATACACATAGTATTCTTTTAAATAAAGCACTATGATAAAGAGTTCGTCTATAAAACACTATCAAGCAAAAATCAACTGCAGAGCTGCAAAACCATATTTTGTCTAAGAGTACCTACATAGACATATGAGTTTTTATCGAGGTGAAGGGCGATATGCAGAGAAATTTGCATTTGTAACATAACATCAGTTGAGTCATCTAGCAGATTATAAATGAATATTAGAAAATATGAATGGGAAAAAGCATACATTTGAAAAAATCAAGACATGACAAGACAAGACAAGACATCAAGGAAATGTGACATCAGGCGTATACAGCTGATTTGATTCTTCTATAAATATGCCGATGACATACTTGTATATTTAAATGTCTTTGGTTCAACCCTTACTTTTGCTACACTTGCATACAGCGCTTTCATTAGAGTAATTTAGCTATCGCAACAAATAGTTGCGATAGCTAAATTACTCATATACATGTAGGTAATTACATAAGTAGTATTAAGGCTCCTTCAAACAGGCGCGACACGCGATAAAATCGCGCGGGACACAAAGGCACCGCAAATCGCGCAACGAGCGGTTCCTTTGTGTCGCGCGCGATTATATCGCGTGTCGCGCCTGTTTATAGGAGCCTTTATTTTAAGTCTACTGACGCATATTTTTATAGCCGTTTATAGATTCGATGTTAACATGATTTTCTTTTATAATATTTTATTAGATAATCCATACTAATATTATAAATTCGAAAGTAACTCTGTCTGTCTGTATGTTAACCTTTCACGCCTAAACCATTGAACGGATTTCGATAAAATTTGGCAGAGAGATAGATTGTATCTCAGGGAAGGACATAGGATAGTTTTTATCGACATACCTCGCGTGCGAAGCCGCGGGCGGAAGCTAGGATTTCCATAAAAAGCAAAACACATTCCTGTCCTTCCCAGTCCTTTCCTCATTCGTGACACATTCTATGAGACTTTCACTTCCTCCTGATATCGGCTTCTGCATCGTTATTTAGTGAGCTACTTACTAAGCCTAATGCTCTAGGTATCACCGTTCTGTCTTTGCCTGCTTGTCTGGCACATTTTTCATTGTCACCTTTCTCCTTATTATGTATGAGGAGGAAGCAGTTGGGTCTTGCTTTTGTTTTTGCTACTAGGTTTGGAATTTCATTCATAGTTATTTTATTATATTGCTGAATTTTGTTAATTGTGGCAAAATAGTTACGTCAATGGCTTCATTAAATAATGTTCTTTATTGGCTCTAGATAGTAGATATGTTTTTCTTGTGTCAAAAACATGAGAGAAGGGGTTTGTTTATGTCATCTTTATAATTGATTTCAATCTTCTTATATCATCCTCTTTGAAATGTTTAAGCTTACTACCACTGCCAATAAAATTAATTCTATTTAAAGTTTTGACTCTATGGGTATATTCATAGATAGCATACGCATAAATGCTTGATTATGCGTATGCTGTCTATGAATATAACCATAGTAAACAAAAGAGATAAACATAGATACTTATAATTTAAAAATCGTCAAAACCACGCTTTTTTCTTTCATGTTATGTAATTCCGTCTTACTTATATGCAGATTATGACACTTCTATCTTAAGATTATCATCACTGAAAGATCAGTTTGCTTTATTTTTGTTAAAACTCCATTATGTCAATAATGTAACACTCAAATTACGTCACTTTTGAATAGAATGGATTGCCAACTCCAGTTATAATGTAATTAGTATCAATAAGATTCGTAAGTTGATATCTTTCATCTAAAAATGTATTTAAGTGTCTTTTTGTGTTGTTAAATTTTGATGTTTGCAAAATGGACACTGGACTGTAAGATGACAAAGCTGTCTCGTCGAAAATTTGATTAATACGCTGTATTTTTATATTTCTGTATTGTATTCGTTTAAGTTTTTGGCACAATCTCTTCTTAGCGTGTTGATGGCAATCTAAATTGAGTCGGCCCAGATTTCGGCTACGTATTTTGCGCCGTCACTACCGTCCATCAGTTCTTGTAACATATGCAGTTGACAGGACACGCAGGACAATCGTTTCTGGAACAGCACCACATTTACATTCCAAAGCGCAGTCGTCTATGAATCTCTATCTGAATAGGTTTTCTTTGATTCGGCCAACCTGTCGGAAGTCTGTTTAAAGACTTCCAGGTTAGGCTCAATCTCTACTAGTATTGAAATGCAATAATATGTGGAAAAACATGTTCATAGTAAATGAAAAGCAAAGCATCATAGGTACAGACGCCAGCACATCAAGTTACTACAATCTGTCAGATTTCTTTAATAGATTTTCAACTTTACCACTAAAGCATAAGATTCAAAGTTGATTGCGAAAATTTGACAGTTTCGGGTAGGTTGATGTGCTGGCGTCCGTACATTTAGTACCAACTCTTAGTATAATTGATGGCTCTTTCAATAAGCATCAATCAGCTATGATTAATAACTACACGCATGCTCAGTAATATTTTAAATATTAATTATGAATGTTTTTCTTGGTAATATAATGTCATACACGTAAGTTATTTGACACAACGTAACTCATTGCGCACACGCATGCATAAATAAACATTAAATTGAGAACCAAAGTCGTTATAACAGGTTATTTAATCAAAGTCGTTTAATGATCTGTTACAACAGCATCTTAAAACGATCCATTTTTAATAGAATCAATAAAAATACAATAAAAGTAAAAGTCGAAAGCAAACAACGAGCAAAAACGAAAGTGATTTAGGAAAACAAAAATAAAAGTGATGTGGTCATGTCGTTTTTGTCAAAGTAAAGTATAATAGTATTACGTTTTACATAACTAAGGGCCGACGGAGCGGTCAGTGGGCCAGTGCATAAAACCGCGGACAATGTCCGTTAACTCCTTATCAACCTTATGTCCTTAGTAATAAAGTTGAAAAATGGTTCAGTCCTGTGTCCCCGATGGTACGGTGACGGCAATCTTGGCCGACGCAGATCTGTGTCACTGGGTGCGCGAGCGCAGTTGGAGGGGCGCGGGCGCCACAATGCCGTTAGATAATATTCTGACCTTTGCAATGTTTGACAACACTATGATATAAGCCACTTGCGCTGCACCCTTAAAATATGAAGGTTATGCGAATTTTTGGTTATTTTTGAATTAGAATAAGTAAACATTGTCGAGTCGGTACTCGGATGATGAGGTAACGTGTTACCCACTTACTGAGTTGTAGAGGTCAGATAGGCAGTCGCTCCATATAAAATGCTGGTCAGCTGCATCCGTTTATACTGGAAGCCAACCCCAACCGTTCTTTTTTTAAGACTTTGCCCCGCGCTAGTAATTACTCCTGTATCGTGGGTGCGTTTACAAACATTTAAATTCACATACACAAACAGCCGGACCTGGACCTGTAGGCAATACAAACATTTGTTCCATGCGGGAACCGAACCCGCGACACGCAGCGCAGCAGTCGATCGCTCAGCCACTGCGCCAACCGTGTCGTCAACGTGTTTTTGATTATCGACTAAAAATATTTAGCTAGGGAGTCTAGAATCGTGTGCTGAATTCATGGTTTCACTTTGCTCGTCGATGTATCACTCTGTTATAGACACGTGAAAATCCTTACAGATTTTCATTTACTAACAAACCTTCAACAAAATCAAGTCATATCACGTTCAGTTTACTAATTTACCTATCCCTATGTATCTGTCAATCAACCTTCGTCTCCGTCAAAGCCTTATTCCAATCACAAACAAATACCTTATGGAGAAGGTTTTGCCTTTTGAAATGATTAAAATACAAGCCATTTTGCCGAAGAACTTCTACGCAATCTTTAATCCTCTATTTTTTCCCTATGAGGGAAAGAATTTTCAAAAATATAACCTCCGGAATATCTATATCAATATAATAAAACTGAAGAGGAATCTCTGGAACTTCCAGCCGGATTTGAAAAAATCGTCTTGCATTTGATAGCCCAATTCTTGTGGAAGGTTAGAGGCTACTTGACATCAAGCTGCGACCAC
Organism: Luperina testacea; assembly: GCA_927399505.1. Taxonomy (NCBI): domain Eukaryota; kingdom Metazoa; phylum Arthropoda; class Insecta; order Lepidoptera; family Noctuidae; genus Luperina; species Luperina testacea. The sequence goes on from OV656758.1 coordinate 15,157,529, forward strand.
CCATTGGAGCCTAGCAAAATGAAAAAAAGCCTGAATGAACGCTAAGCGAAAAAGTTCAATAACGCGGGCAATTATAATTTAAATTCAGTATAGGTCGGGGGAACAAGAAATCTCACGCGGACAAAGTTGCAAGCAGAAGCCAGTATATTATATGTATAAGGAACGCTTGTTCAAAATTTCATGCTTCTTAACCGATAGTTTTATGCTGTACGTTGTCTATCAGTGAATAAATGAATTTAAGATTTTTACTAAGTAGACTTTACGTAACTTTTCTTATCTTATGATTATGACCAACTAAAGTAATGGACGAAGGTATTATCAAATTTTAAATCTCCTTGCTTGTAACTGCCACTTTCAAAAAGCTTTGATATTCATCATCAGTCTAGTTCACTAAAGTATCACTTATCACCTTCATTTAACTGGACTGACGGCGGTGGACAAATACTTTCACTTCTGCTAAGAATGAACGAACTGCTTCAAGCTGACAACTTCATGTCAAACACATTGTCATCATTAGCTACCGAGCCCTTTTCCAAATATGTAGACTTTGGCGTCCGTTCTAACCGGCTCAATGCAGCTAAAATAGAGCCACTGTCAAATAATGTTATAAATGTATTCAATTCTTGTACATTCTCATTTTCATCATTTGCCTAGGCAAACCCCAACATAGCTGGGAAAAGACTAGCCTTTTCCCAGCTATGTTGGGGTTGGCTTCCAGGTTAACGGGATGCAACTGAATACCAGTATTTAAAATGGACCCACTGTCATAAAAGTAATAAAAGTTTTAAATTCTTGTCCTTCGTATTTTATGACAAGTGCCATGGATGGTAATTTATACTTATACCAACGTAAATTCGAATGTATCTAATGGAAACAAGATATAGGTTCCAAAGCTTAGCTTAGAGACCGACCACGGAGCATCAAAGGGGATTTCTCTCTGTTATATTGAAGAGCGCGCTGAAGGATACCGTGGTGGGATGCGACGGCATGCAGCGGGTTACGACGGCAATACGATCGAGGGGGCGAAGCCGTGTGGGTGCACTTTTGAACTGCACGGCGTAGTCACTGGGCACGCCCCGAGTCATACCGAGGGATGCCGCGAGATGCTGCAGCATGTAATAGTGCATCGGCGGCCGCTGGTAGCATCGCAAACCAACAGTGTGCACTGGCCGGCGCCAAATCCTCCTCGGTACCGTCCCCCGCCGTCCGCCAGTGTGCGCAAAGGCCAACCATAAAGGCTCCTTCAAACAGGCGCGACTCGACACGCGACTCAAAGGCACCGCAAGTCGCGCAACGAGCGGTGCCTTTGTGTCGCGCGCGATTCGCGTCGCGCGTCGCGCCTGTTTGCAGGAGCTTTAACGCGCTTTATAAAGCCGATAATAATCAGTTGATTCTAGCGAAAAGTTCCAAAAAAGATAAAACCGACTTCAATATACATAATTTATCGTTGGTTCCAGGAACATGTGACGTTAGTTCCAACAGCCCTAAATGGGATAGCATCCATTTTTGAAGGATTTTCCTCGAACACGTTGAAACAGGCTTCGCAATTTCATTGAACGTAGTTCTCATGTATGACGTGACTTTCGTCGATATTTCGTTCTGGCGATAAAATGACAACAGTGGTACAGTCCTTTCACAGTTATTGTAGTGTTGGCAGTTGTAACCCAACTAAAATGTAACGTAACGTAACGTGAATAAAGATCACTATAATTTTGACAGACTATTCAGTGGCAACAACCCAACAGCAACCTTATAGTAATGAGAATAAAGATCACTGTAGTTTTGACACTCTTGAAAAATCAGAGTTGAAATAATTGTGAATAGACTGTAGTAGATATCCTCCTTAAGGCCTAGACAAGTGACAATCGCTTTCAAAGCGTTTCGTATTTCTACGACTTTAAACCCGATTGACATAAGGTTCTAAGGGCGAATACTACCAAACTTTTATAATAAATCTACCTATAATAAATCTTATATATCCTGAGAATAAATTTTAAACTTTTTACAGTTTTTCCATACTAGCCGGTCGATTCTGCAAAAATTTCACCGTGAAAACTTAGGCGATGTGAGTTTGTTTTTGCTAGGAATTGACACCACTGACAGCTCACTCCACGCTCACTTCACCTAAGTTTTCACGGTGAGATGGTTACAGAATCGTACTGCTGATCTGTCAGACGTCAATTTTATTCCACAGATAAAAGATATCAGAAGGCCAATTCCCGTAACTCAAAACGTTCAAAATCTAGTCGCAACTAAACTCAGCGACAAGCAATGTCAAAAACATGTCAAAAATGTAGGGAAATTTGAGGTATTTTTTGACAGATTGAGACAGAACAGACTGCCACCGTTCATTTATTTACAAAAATTTCCCGTCTGACTTTGGTGTAATTAGGGGGTTTACTCTCCAAACTAATTTTAATTCCAATGAGATGCCAATATGATTCCAATGTTAATTTTACAGTCACATGATTCGGTACTCTTGAAAACAATATTGTCAACAATTACCCCACGCCAAGCCCGAACCCAATTCCACTTAGTTCTCCAAAATGGACACCCAATCTAAAAATCATTTGGCGCTAGCATCGAACTCAAGAGTACGAAACGTCACAATTCCAATGTCGATCTATCTGAATTAAATTAAAGAGTAAGCACCCAGGCCTTAGTAGCAGATCAGATGTCAATCCATTTCATTTTTGACTTTCCCATAATCTCATCGCTGATAGAACTTCAATTTGTCTACTCCTCCAGGCAATGTCCAAGTGCTAAGTAACAACCTAATTAACGGATGGCCTTTTATTTTATGACATCAATATATCTCATAATATATAACAAATTAATATTCACGATGCATTCACTTTTTCGCTCGTTAATTGTATATATATCTAACAGTTCAAGGTACAATTAAAAATTCTAAAATTGTAATTCTCCTTGCATACGTCGTCAAGTTTAAACTAAGCATGTTCTACGTGATGTACATGTTACTAAGTAACACTATATCCTTAATCATTTATGTTATTCATTATAGAACCAATGAAAATAAATTGTTTATAAGGTAACGTTTAGAAAGATAGATGGATATAGGTAATAGATTTGATTAAAATGACAGGTCAGTCAAATTACCAAAGATTCAATTATTTTTAGCCTTTATTAAAATTCCTAGCCGAGACTTTATCCGCGTGAAATTTCTAGTTTCCCCGTCGCATATATCGCTTCGCCCGTCCGCGCTATTACTTCATTACCGCTTAACATTTTTTCTGACTTTTTTTTACTCAGCTCCTAAAAGACTTAGCGTGATGTTAAGTAGCCTTAGCCTTTTTCAAGAATTGGGCTATCAAACGCAAAAAGATTTTTTTAAATCCGACTGGTAGTTCTAGAGATTAGCGCGTTCAAATAAACAGGAAAAAAAAACAAACAATTCAGCTTTCTTATTAGTATAGATATAGATACATAGATATAAATATATAGATACATATATAGGTGGATTTAGATTGATAGATTGTATTTTTAAATAAAAACACGATTTTATTACAACCAAACGGGAAGCTAGTCTAAATAAAAGGTCAATGATTTGAATAAAGAAAGTTGTGAATCAAAACTTGTTTTTTTTTTAATTATGTCCGGTCGTTTTTTGCAGAACGAATTCATGAATATCAAATATTTAAAAAAAATATAGCTCAGGCCATCCATGTTTTTCGATTTGTTTCAATAATAATAACTGAAACCAATTACAGTAATTAAAAACGTTAAAAATTTGCTCGCAATCTTATCTCGGCGATATAATCAATGACAAAAACTTATTGAAAATGTAGGGAAATTAGTTATATTTTAGACAGAATGAGACTAAGATCAGACTGTTAACGTTCAAAAAATTACGAGAATAGCCCCTCTGGACACAATTAAAATCTGTAAAAATTCACATTTAGAAACTGCAGATTACAAAGTCAAAGTCAAAGACAAATCATTTATTACAAATAGGCACATTAAAGGCACTTTTGAACGTCAAAACTTACAGTAAAATTGAATTGATTCTAGTCGCCCCTTCCAAAAGGTAGTGTTCATATGGAGAAGAATAGGCAAGAAATTCCACCGTTACTCTTTTAAAATGTTTTACAAGGTTTTGTATACATAATATAATTATAATATGTATTATTATTTATTATTATTTTATTCTAGGTGCATCGTCTTCGATGCACCTAGAATAAAATTAGTCTACCACAAAAAGTAAAAATAATTAAAAATTAAGCAATGACAGGTAAATCAATTATGTGAAAGATACAGTCATGGTGCTCACATATTTACAAATTATTTACAAATATTGTAAAAGTCGATTATTTTCCTAGAATTTTAACAAGACAGATTTTTACAATCTGTGACTACGGTAACTCACACAGAGTTACCGTAGTCACAGATTGTAAAAATCAATGTCTTAATTAAAAAAAAAATATAAATTAAATTAGGAACCAGTTAGTTAGGAACCAGATAGTACATGAGGCATACATAAAGTTATATATAAGTTTGTACCATGTCAAACACAATCTGGTGGGTTACGTTGCCAGGTCAACTGAGGAGAACTTATGCCATAAACAGCCTGGCTTTAATGGTGCTGTTGTAACCTTGCCCTAACGTGCTGTGACTCTGTGAGATGAGCTCACAAGAATACATATTATTAGTTTTGGGTATTTTTGATGCCAGTAATTGATGTGACTCTGAATACCAGGATTTTACATGGAGCGATTGCTTATCTGACCTCCACAACCCTGTTACTGGACCCTTGGTAAAGGCTCCTGAAATCAGGCGCGACGCGGCACCGCTCGTTGCGCGACTTGCGGTGCCTTTGTGTCGCGCGCGATTTTATCGCGTGTCGCGCCTGTTTTAAGGAGCCTTAAACTGGTTGTCAGACTTCCGGGCTTCTGTGAACCCGTAACGACTGTCAAAGATTCTCGAAAGCTTATCGTGCTTTCCTAAAAATAATGCGTGTAAAAATAGTCACCTATCCACGGAGCAACCGTGACAAGCGTAGCTTAACCTGATCGATCGACCAGTGCGGCTGTTATTACTTAGCCAGAAGCTGACGGTTTTGGCTAAAAGTCCACAAGTAGCAATACGTCAGAATTAGATGGAAGTTAGGTACTAGATTTTGCTGGCACCATACAAATATGGAAATTGCCAACTGGCCCAAATTCGCAAAACCGCGTGTTTCTACTTTGCTCGCACCACACTACACTTAAACGCCAATGCCGAACAGCCGAATATTGCCAGTTTTTCTTTGAGGAGCATTTTTTTGTTTAGACTCTAATGGCCCACTGCTGGCAAAAGCCTCCCGCGAGTCCTTCCAGGAACTCTTTACCCGTGCCAGTTTTATTTCTAAAATATTTTTTATTCGTTAGGGAAAACAAACATTATTATATTAAAATTAAACATAAATATCATTTAAATAATGTTTTGCAGAACTTTCAGTTTTTAAAAGAACTGGCTGAACAATAAGGTGATTATGCACGATGACTCCTCCTCTCCTACTCTTTATATAAACATAAGTTGTTCCAAACATACTTTTCTATTTTTTTTTTTTTTGTTATCTGGGAATGAAGTTGACAGGGCAGGAGGGTTCTTTTTGTTCAACACCGGCGGAACTCAGTGAGAACCAGAGGAACTCAGTGAGATCTTTCTGAGTGAAATCAACTTGAGAAGTCTATGCAAAGTTTCCAATAGCCCTGATCTGGCCCTACCGACACCTTTCTACACCGCCTTCAAGAAATGATTACCTATGTTCTTATATTAACACACTCGTAGGTATCCGAGGCCGCATGGACAAGCAATTGATACGTTCTAATTATGTACTGACATTTGCTTGCGAAAGTCTTGCCATGATTTCCGTTAGGGTAGGGTTATTGTAGGGCAGCTTTTAGTATAATCTGAATGCTTCATAATTGCGTTTCTAATAGATAGAGAGGCCAAGAAAATTTAAAAAAATCAACCTAATAACCCTGCCTATGCGTGAAATAAATAAATAAGAGCTACCATGGGCAAGTCAGACTCGCACACGAAGGGTCCCTTACCACAAAAATACCTACGTTTCTTGTATGGTTTAAAACAAAATAAAGTTAAAAGTTAAAGGGGAAAGAGGAACGTTACAAATCAATCTCCCTTTAATTTTAAACTTTATTTTATTTTTATTATTCGTTGTTATAGCGGCAATAGAAGTAGACACTCTGTGAAAATTTCAACTCTACCTATTACGGTTAATGAGATACAGCCCGCTTTCAGACAGACGGATAGACGGACGGACGGACAACGGAGGCTTAGTAATAGGGTGCCGTTGGCACCCTTTCAGTATGGAACCCTAGTCATAGTCCCTGTCCAAATTCGCAGCACCATTACCTACATCCAGTACCACTGTGGATTCTTGGCCATGTAATTCTTCTTCGAATACGAATCACATCACCACAAACATAAACTTTATTTCCTTTTTCTGATTAACATGGAGCACATACCGTAACACAAACTAGAAAACTGTGACGTCATTGTATTCGATAAAGATTTCCATTATGTGAAGTAATTAGGTACAGTGCTACACTAGATTAATATTCATTAAAAAATATCGTTAAATTCTAAATGTTAAGATTAGTTGTTTGGTTATTTCGTGGTGATCATTAGTACTGCGCACGCGCTTTGTTGCGAAACTGCGAGTCCCCGGGTCAAACGTTCACTTTTCGGGTCGATGTGGTCGTAACCGGTGTAATACGAAGAGTTTATTTTATGAAATGTACAAGAAAATCCAGGGGACTAAGGTAAGAGTTAGAATTTAAAAAAAATAAGTAGTTTTGTTAAACCCAGCACTCTTATTGCATAACACACGATCGATCACAATCTGAATTATTTTGAAGGATATTGCTAATCTATTGCTTCATATGTTCGAGATTTTGTTATGCTCAACAACGTAAATAACGTAATGAATGTTATTGTACAGACGCCAGCACATCAAGCTACCCGAAACTGTAAAATTTTTCCAATTAACTTTAAACCTTATGCTTTCGCGATAAAGTTGAAAATCTAATCTAATCTATGTTAACAACAAATAATAAAAATAAAATAAAGTTAAAATTTAAAGGGGTATAAAAGAAACGTTTTTCCGGCGTTTTATGCCTTGTGGTACGGAACCCTTCGTGCACGAGCCCAACTCGCGCTTGGCCGGTTTTTATTAACAAACACACTGAAGACATAATAATTTGAGATTATATTTTCCTCAAAAAGCGATATACATATTTCTGCGATTTTCCTCGTATTTGCGATTCGCGTCGCTAACCTTACATGCCTTTCTTGGCTTCTATGTAATGCTACTCTTGCCAAGTCTGTCTGCTAGGTATTTTTATAACTGACATAAATACTCGAGTTGTCTACATTAGGTACAAACCAGACCCACGTACCTACCATAGTCTGCGCTGAACTAGTTGGCCGCGCCTTAGGTATGCGGTGGGGAGCGGGTTAGGGAGCGGTGGGACGGAGGGGCGGGGCCGCTTTGTCTTGACTCAGTACGTGCGTTGCGAACAATAAGCAACCCCGCCGCCCTCACCCCCGTCCTCATCTAAGGCGCGGCCAACTAGTTCCACTCGGTCTATAGCTGACCGGACAGACGTTGTCCTGTTCAAATATCAATGAAGCATTTTCATGTTTTTCCGAATTTTTTTTGAGCCATTTTTCCAATATTTCTGTCCTTAAAAACCTTATTTGGACTATTACGAATATTTAAAAGAATATTAACCAAATCGTTTCGTCGTTTAGGGTGCCCACGAGCAACTTTTGTCTCAGCAACTAATTTGTCTCTCACATCAAGTCCACGTTGTATGAAAGTGCGCGAATGTAGCGACGTGACAAAGACTGCACTTTCATAGATTACGAAGTTAGTGATGACGAACCGCGTTTTGATTAAAATATTATACATTAGTGGGTAGATATTGATGGAATATGATTAATTAGGTAATGATAACGCAAACATTGTTGCACTGATATAAGACTTATTAAGGCTCCTTCAAACAGGCGCGACGCGCGACGCGAATCGCGGGTGACACAAAGGCACCGCTCGTTGCGCGACTTGCGGTGCCTTTGAGTCGCGCGCGATTTTATCGAGTGTCGCGCCTGTTTGAAGGAGCCTTTATCGAGGATTGATTTAGAGGACCTTTTTATTTATATTAGGCAAATTAGAAGTGATAAAGCAACCCATTGTCACACGTAGCGCTATTTACTTGGTCCCTTTTTAGGGTTCCGTAACCAAAGCGTGCCAACGGGATCCTATTAGTAAGCCTCCGCTGTCCACCCATCCGTCCGCCTATCTGTCAGAGGGATATATCTTATAAACCGTAATAAGCAGACAGTTGTTTTTTTCACATATAACAACAAATAAATATAAAGTTAAAAATTAAGGGGGGTTTGCATACAAGAAACGTATTTTTTTCGGCGTTTTTTGCCTTGTGGTTGTGCCCTTCGTGTGCGAGTCCGGCTCGCACTTGGCCAGTTTAAGTAGGTATGGCTATTGTAACTGTTGCACATTACCTAGAATTTGATTAGTATGTGGCTTAATACAGTTTCTGTGTTTATCTTGGACGTGACATCAGTGAAGGAACACATCGTAAGTCTGATCACTCTGAAATCGCTAATCCACCTTGAACAAGCGTGGTGATGAATGCTTCTGTGTATGAGAAGAGGCCTTTTTTTCAGTGGGAGAATAATAAGCTGGTATTATTATAAATACCTATTAATAATAATAATAAGCTGGTATTATTACTAATAATAATAAGCTGGTATTATTAATAATAATACTAAGCTGATATTATTATTATTATTCCTTTATTTATTTTTTTTACAAACTAATTAGGTACATTTTTAAATATTCTTTACAAAAAATATTTAAAAATATAAAAAATTGTAGCCCACCGTTATTGAGAACAGGGTCCAAGCTACCCGGCGGTCAGGGCGCCAGAGAAAGGAACCTCCTAACAATACGAGCTGTGTCCAGGAGTACCGCTCTCTGCATCAAGCCCTTGGTCCAGCTGCCCAACGAGAGCCTCCTCAGGTGTTGGTCGAGGCTCTTGGCAATTAAGCCATTGGCTGAAACGACAAACAGCACAATGATCGCTGAATCCACACCCCACATGTCGACAACCTCGCGAGCAAAGTCAAGATACTTGATTTGTTTATCTTTCTCGGCTTTCACGAGGTTCTCATCATGCGGGGTTATGTCAACAATCATTGTGCGCCGCTCTTATCGATGCACCACCACTATATCAGGCTTATTGGCAACAATAGTCCTGTCAGTGATGATGGATCGATCCCAGTACAGTGTGATATTACCATTTTCGAGAACTGGGTCGGGCACATACCTGTAGTACGGCACCTCCGATTCCACAAGGCTGTATTTCAGAGCAAGTTGTTGAAGGATTATCCTGGCTACAAGGTTATTAATATTATTATTGTTATTAATAATAAGCTGGTATTATTATTATTAATAATAATAAGCTGGTATTATTATTATTATTAAAGTACAATCCCTGCACACGATAATCCCTGTGAATACGCAGTCATTTTATGATTAAGTTACGAATACGAACACCTTAACTATTATTATAAAGAGAAAAGTTTTGATTTTTTGTATGTTTGTTTGTTACGCTTTTACGCTAAAACAGCTAAACGGGGTTGGATTAAATTTGGCACATAAGTAGAACATGGCCTGGAGAATAATAAGCTACTTTCTTATATCTTACTAGGCTACTTTTCATTCTGAATCGTAGACAAAGTTGCAGGTAACAGTTAATTAGAAAAAATCGGTTGTCTGTAAAGTCGGTTTACTGACGATAGTTGAACGTGACAACGTCATAAGAAAATACTGATGGAATAGTTGCATTGCATTTGTTAATATTCGCTTGCACTTCAAGCCGCCATGGAACACCTCCACGCTACAGAGCGAGGCCGCGAGGTAACGCTACATGAGTCATGTTTTTTCGTGAGTGCAGCCAGCTTCATCGATTTATTAGACGTTGTCACGTCAAAAAACAGCATAAAAAGCTACAAATTCGGCTATTTCGGCTGTTTGTGTATGTGAATTTAAATGTTTGTAAACGCAGCCACGATACAGGAGCAATTCCTAGTGTGGGGCAACGTTTAAAAAAAAAAAAAACTGGCACTCCGGTAGTGCCGACAGAAGTGAAAACTTGAACAATTACGAGTGTATTTTGTGAATCGTCTTATAAACAAAACACGCGTGTTAAGGTGTGTTCCTTATTTTATAGGGTTTTTTGCAAATCAGGTATGATGACCGCTCGCATGGAGCTCGTCGTCAGTTATATATCCGTGGTTCAGCGCCATCTCGTCGTTGTTGGATGAACTACGTAGTTAGTACGCGAGGCCCTCGTAGTTCTTCCCGATGTGCATAGATGGCGCTGTCCTCAACAACGCGCGTCTTACGTTTTACGTCTTACGTCTTACGAATTTTCGATCAGGGTCACGTGACCTGACGCGAGTTTAGAAGTTTTTACCCATTCCAAAAAAAGTACACAGCGCCGCTAAAGAAGTTTTCACTTCAAAAATATTTCAGGTAACCTATTTACCTACATAATTTAAACCCAAATCTAACAATAATATTTGAACATCAATACACCTTTGCACACTACAATCAGTATGTAGTACATACAATGCTACTATGCCGTCAAATCAGCTTGTTATCTGCGCCCTTTGTAACGGATGAATCAATAAAACTACATTTAATTAAACAGATTAAACGCGTGTGGCCTGTGTAGGCATCAACTATGGTCTTGTCCTGGTTTAAAATGTTCTGCAAGACTTTTTTCACGTTCAAGCTTTGAGGAAAAAACAGTCACCAACAATAAAATATATTATCTACAAAAGGAATTTTAACAGAACAACCATAACAAACAAACAAACTACCAAACCAACCAAACCAAACAACAAACTAACCAAACCAACCAAACCAAACCAAACAAACAAACCAAACCAACCACCACCCACTACCACCACCACCACCACCACCACCACCACTCTTAGTTCGCAATAGAGAAAGGAAATCAAGAGGAAAAATGTTTGTTTGTAATACCTGAGGATGAAGATGGCAGCATCTCCACCCTCAGGTATTACAAACAACAGTTCCTTCAGTTCAACAAAAGTACATCATATATTTTATTGTTGGTAACTATTTTTTGCTCTAAACTTGAACGCAGCTGACAAAATAAGTCTTGCAGAACATTTTAAACCATGTCCTGGTTTAAAATGCAAATCAGCTACCGAAATCCTAGTGCCGAGCTTGTCACGATCATCATCATTCTGCCTTATTCTAAATTATTTGTGCTCGGCGTAACATGTCTTGTCACGCCATCTGCACGACCAGCACAGGCACACCTACACAAGAAGACCCCTGCGGTGGGCTGTAGCGATTATGGTTTACATTACAAGCGAAAGTATGCAACTAAATACAGTGTTGTTCAAATAAATCCTTGATTTCTTCATGTCCCCGTTAATGGCGAATAAAGATGCACCGACTTGTTTGTTGTGATACAAAGTGAAAGTAAAAGCACTGCCCTAAAGGTAAAACGTTAAGGCCAGGATCTTCGAGCGTAGTAGGCATTTAGCGTTACCTCCGTCCTCGCGTGGCAAATCCCGCGAACGCGCAGTTCGAATGAACTCGCTGACCCCTGTCAAGGTAACATAACAACATCTAACAGTGTTGTGAATCGGCCCTATTCTTGAAATATAGGGCTGCTCGCCTACAGTATTAATTTCATCATCCCACTTTAGTTTCTTTCTAGTTTTGTGATTGTAAATATTATATTTGAACCGACTTCTAAAAAGGAGGAGGTTCTCAATTCAGATGTTTCTATTTTTGTTTACGTATGAACATACGTAAACAAAAATAGAAACATCTTACGATGGAGTTATGCCCGAACAGGCATAACTCCATCGTAAATAAACGGATATGCAATTTTTTTTTTTTTTTGTAAAGATCTGATGATGATTTTCGGAGACAAACAAAAAATCAACCGCGATTGCTGCTATAGCATATGTAATCGCAATCACACAACATAACATCACGCCTGTACCCTTCAAAGGGTAAGGCAGATGTGTTCAATAGCTTTCTGTCACTGATATTCACATAGCAAGTAGTGATATATGAATTTGTTTGGGGTAGGTAAGTACAACTAGGTAAAAAGTGAAAAATTTAAACTTTTTTACAAAAAAAAAAACAACCGACTTCCAAAAAAAACACTACAAAGTGAAAAATAACTTTAGTTTCGTAAGTCGGTGTCAAAAAACATTCGAATTGAGAACCTCCTCCTTTTTTGAAGTCGGTTCAAAACGAAAATGCAGAACCAGCGACACCGACTTCCGAAATGAAAGTTATTTTTCACTTTGTAGTGTTGTTTTTGGAAGTCGATTGTTTTTTTTTTATAATATAATGTTATATAGAATTTATGTCCTATAGCCTAAGTATGCATGCATTGTTTACGCAAACACACTACATAACATCACGCCTGTACGCTGTAAAAGGGTAGGCAGATGTCAGTAGTGATAAATGAACTTTTTTGGGGTAGGTAGGTACAACTAAAAAGTAAAAAATAAAAACTTTTTTACAAAAACAAAAAAACAACCGACTTCCGAAAAAAAACACTACAAAGTGAAAAATAACATTAATTTCGTAAGTCGGTGTCAACAAACGAAAATATAGAACCAACGACACCGACTTTCGAAATAAAAGTTATTTTTCACTTTGTAGTGTTTTTTCGGAAGTCGGTTGTTTTTTTTTGTAAAAAAATTTTTGTTTAGTAGATTTAATAAAAACTTATTATAACAAGCGACTTCCGAAAAACACACTACAAAGTGAAAAATAAATAGGTAAATAAGTAAGTACCTACCTGCTTGTACTTATTTCAATGAATATTGTCACAAATCGCACGCTTCGGGCATAACTCCATTGTAAATAAACGGATATGCAATTTTTTTTTTGTGAAGATCTGATGATGATTTTCGGAGACAAACAAAAAATCAACCGCGATTGCTGCTATAGCATATATAATCGCAATCACACAACATCACATCACGCCTGTACCCTTCAAAGGGTAAGGCAGATGTGTTCAATAGCTTTCTGTCACTGATATTCACATAGCAAGTAGTGATATATGAATTTGTTTGGGGTAGGTAAGTACAACTAAAAAGTGAAAAATTTAAACTTTTTTACAAAAAAAAAACAACCGACTTCCAAAAAAAAACACTACAAAGTGAAAAATAACTTTAGTTTCGAAAGTCGGTGTCAAAAAACATTCGAATTGAGAACCTCCTCCTTTTTTGAAGTCGGTTCAAAACAAAAATGCAGAACCAGCGACACCGACTTCCGAAATGAAAGTTATTTTTCACTTTGTAGTGTTGTTTTTGGAAGTCGATTGTTTTTTTTTTTTCATATAATGTTATATAGAATTTATGTCAATATTTTTGGTGTTAAGTTTTTAGGGAATTATAAGTATAGCAACATAATTAATTTTATTACCTACTAACAATTGTTTTTAATTGCTACCTAATATTTTTTTCATGACTGTTACAGCGCTTCCGCACTACCCTTTCTTTTTTTTTTTTGAGGATGGGAAATCATCAAATGATCATCCCGCTCTGGGTGGAGCGGAAGGGATTGTCAGGCTCTGACTAAAACCCACCCGTGTTCCTTCCTTAGCCCTTTATGTTCCGGGGTAGCGGTAACCCTTTCGGACAATCCTGCTGCCCCGGCTAGTAAGTAGTTTTTGGAGAAAATTCAGGTCTTTTAGGACTAGCCGAGCGGCAACATGTTTCATACCCAAGTGATTATTTAAAATAATACAGATCGACTCGTGAGGTACAAACAGTACCTCACGAGTCGATCCGTATTATTTTTTATCCTAAAAGACCTGAATTTTCTCCAAAAACTCAATCGTTTATGAGTTGCTGAAGACATGCTGGAACGAGTCAAGTCCGACCCAACATTTATGAAACGCATTGTTACTGGTGACGAGACGAGTTTGACATGCAAACTAGTCAACACGCTTCGGAGTGGCGCCTTCCAACTGAACCGAAACCGAAAACCAGTCGATCAAAAGTCAAAGTCATGTTGACTGTTTTCTTTGACTATCGCGGTGTTGTGCACACGGAATTCTTACCGGAAGGTCAAACGGTAAATAAAGTATATTATTTGAACGTAATGCGGCGTTTAAGAGAGCAAATTCGAAGAAAAAGGCCAGATTTGTGGAAAGATAATTGTTGAATTTTGTATGTACCACGATAATGCACCTTTGCACAAGGCCATCATTGTGAAAGAATTTTAGCGAACGAATGAGAATTCAGGGCGTCAACTAAACTCAATTCCGGAAAAAGCGTTTGAAATTTTCTTTGATGATTGGATTATTCGTTGGCGTAAGTTTGTCGTTTCTGAAGGAGCATACTTTGAAGGTGATCAAAGTAAATTTGGATGAATAACTAACATTTTGTGTATTATTGATTCCCTTGGTACTTCTTTGACAGAGTAGTATTTTAGTATTTCTTATTTCTAAAAAAGAATTTTTTATCCTGTGTATTATGTTGTAATGAGCTTTATCAGAATTTACTAAGTCCAAAGTACTTATATAACTAATAATAAATAACTAACTTATGCCCGCGACTTCGTACGCGTGGACTATATAACTCATTTATTAAACATACCCTATGTGATAGATGAAAACCAAAGCTACAGAATATCGAAACTCCCATCAAAATCCCTCCAGTAGTTTATTATCAGACAAAAATTCCAAAACACGGATCGTAAGGGTAGTGCGGAAGCGTTGTAACAGTCTTGAAAGAAAACTTCCTTCTGCGAAGCAGTCATGCTAGCGAAGGAGGTGGCGGGATGGCTGAGGGACAGAGCCTCACGTCCCAGACGCCGCGGGAGACGCTCCGGGCGTCGGGAGCCGCCGAGTGACGACCCCGGCCACCGTAGGCGCAGGCCTGCGGACGGAGAGTAATGGGTAGCTCACCGTCCGATCAGGACCAGGCCCGAGTCGGACGGCACGTACTTTTTCCACGCGCGCCTCAAAGAGATGTCAGCAATAGGGAAGGGGCCCGTCAGGGCCGAAGCCTGCCGGGGCAGCAGGATTGTTCGAAAGGGTTACCGCTACCCCGGAACATATAGGGCTAAGGAAGGAACACGGGTGGGTTTTAGTCAGAGCCTGACAATCCCTTCCGCTCCACCCAGAGCGGGAGGGGTTATTTGATGATTTCCCATCCTCAAAAAAAAAAAAGAAAGGGTAGTGCGGAAGCGCTGTAACAGTCATGAAAAAAATATTAGGTAGCAATTAAAAACAATTGTTAGTAGGTAATAAAATTAATTATGTTGCTATACTTATAATTCCCTAAAAACTAAACACCAGAAATATTGACATAAATTCTATATAACATTATATAAAAAAAAAAACAATCGACTTCCAAAAACAACGTAGTGTTGTTTTTGGAAGTCGATTGTTTTAAACTTTTTTACAAAAAAAAAAAAACAATCGACTTCCAAAAACAACACTACAAAGTGAAAAATAACTTTCATTTCGGAAGTCGGTGTCGCTGGTTCTGCATTTTCGTTTTGAACCGACTTCAAAAAAGGAGGAGGTTCTCAATTCGAATGTTTTTTGACACCGACTTTCGAAACTAAAGTTATTTTTCACTTTGTAGTGTTTTTTTTTGGAAGTCGGTTGTTTTTTTTTTTGTAAAAAAGTTTAAATTTTTCACTTTTTACCTAGTTGTACTTACCTACCCCAAACAAATTCATATATCACTACTTGCTATGTGAATATCAGTGACAGAAAGCTATTGAACACATCTGCCTTACCCTTTGAAGGGTACAGGCGTGATGTGATGTTGTGTGATTGCGATTATATATGCTATAACAGCAATCGCGGTTGATTTTTTGTTTGTCTCCGAAAATCATCATCAGATCTTCACAAAAAAAAAATTGCATATCCGTTTATTTACGATGGAGTTATGCCCGAAGCGTGCGATTGGTGACAATATTCATTGAAATAAGTACAAGCAGGTACTTACTTATTTACCTATTTATTTTTCACTTTGTAGTGTGTTTTTCGGAAGTCGGTTGTTATAATAAGTTTTTTATTAAATCTACTAAACAAAAATTTTTTTACAAAAAAAAACAACCGACTTCCGAAAAAACACTACAAAGTGCAAAAATAACTTTTGTTTCGAAAGTCGGTGTCGTTAGTTCTATATTTTCGTTTGTTGACACCGACTTTCGAAATTAATGTTATTTTTCACTTTGTAGTGTTTTTTTCGGAAGTCGGTTGTTTTTTTTGTTTTTGTAAAAAAGTTTTTATTTTTTACTTTTTAGTTGTACCTACCTACCCCAAAAAAATTCATTTATCACTACTGACATCTGCCTACCCTTTTACAGCGTACAGGCGTGATGTTATGTAGTGTGATTGCGTAAACAATGCATACTTAGGCTGTAGGAGCAAACGCGGTTGATTTGCTGGCATTTATTGAAGAGTTCCGTTGTCTGTCTCCGAAACTCCTCATCAGATCTTTACGGAATTTAAATAGGACCATTTCGGAATAAACCTCGTTCTAACAAAAAATTTTGTAAATCCGTCTATATATGAGGAAGTTATGCCCGAACAAGTAGTATAAGTATACGGGCGACACAAAGGAGACAGAAACAGAAGTCACGAACACGATATCTCAAAGACGTAGGTATGAAAAGTGAAGCACATAAATGAGATTGACTTCTGTACCGATCTATTTTGTCGGGCGGTGTCACCCGACATCAAAGGCATTTCGCTACCTACTGTAGAGAAATAATAAATTTTGTAAAACTGTAACAGCCAGGGTCAATAGGAATAAATTAATAAAAATTATAACTTACCATATTTCTTTCGCGATTTTTTTTGCCTTCAACCGTGATTTAGTCCTAATTTTATTCTTTTATTTGCCATTTTCACCAAATCACAAATATAAATTGTCTTAATAACTATTAACAATAAAATACAAATTATTTACACAAGAAGAAATAAACAAACAAAATCTAAACTATGGTATTTTTAAATATTTACAATTTATTTTATTTCGAATTAATATTATTTACGGAACAGAAGCGAAGCGCGCGCGCAAATATTTGGCATAGGTCCCTCCTCGGTAACGTCCCGCGGGACACTGGCAAGCGACGCGTTAATCGAAAAACTTGAAATAATCGATAAAAAAATATATAAATTTAATGAAAAAAAACGAACAGGTAAAATCGATTCCAAAATGAATTACCTATAAATTGATATTATTTATAAAATATGGAGTATTATAGTACTCGTTTAAAATGAAATTTGCTTGTAAAAAAACTGCAAATCGGAGTTACTTCAGTATTTTTTTCTATCGAGAAAATTTTATTGCATCGTGTATTGAACGAGTACATGGTAAAGAGAAAGAATGCATCCTAAATATATATTTATTTCAGATTCAAAATGTTATAATTTGCCTATCAAAAGTGAATTCTAAAACAGGCAAAACCAGGATACCTGGCCTTAATGTTCACATACATAATGCAAACTCCGAAACTTTATTATAGACTTTCCACAAAGAGGGCCGTATACATCTTGTGATAAATTGTCTTCAAAAGACAGAGTATGGAGGTGGACTTTCTCAATATCATTTCACTTCGTGTCAAGTTCCACCTCAGCACATTTCAGGCAACCGGAATCTCCGGTGCAAAATGAGGTTCTTATATAAAATTACTCTGTGTTTTCTACTAATCATAGACAACACTATTTCTAGATTATAGATAACGGTTTAGTCACCTTGGAGCTCCTTAGTCCTTTGTATACCAATCAAACAAGAAGTGTTTGTCGGCTAAGATAGCACGATATCCTTACAAATAAGATACCACGATACTAAGTCAATACTGCCTTGTCGAATGCCTAATTCCTGAAACTGGCTGTTTACCTACATTAGTGTGTAGTTACAGAGTTTCAGGAATTTTCTATGCTTATATCGTATCTTCAAGCATAAGAAGTAACATAAGATCTTCTTAGCGTATCAACGGCAAAAGTTCAAACATCTTTGGCCCAAAATTCAGCTGAGCGAACTCCGTTCACTGACGTAGTCATAATCATCATCATTAATTGCACAGGTGACAGGGTCGAAGGTGGTCTTTGGGGAGATGCTACATACGTACTTGTCTTTGCCCCGACCGACTAGAATACGAAGTTTATTTAGAGATTCCCAAGTCGGCCACGTTAACGCGTGCACAGGCGGAACGCTCTCAGATGGTAAGATAAATTAATTATCAGGGGATTGTCTCCCGCCATAGATTACATCTTGCTGTGGAGGCGTTACTATTGGCTGGAAAAGCATAACATTGGAAAAGCATAAATATGCTTTTCCAATAAAAAAAAAAATAGGTCACATGACCTATTTAAACTAACCTCTCAAAATTATTTAAATAGGCCTTGGCTTGGGTTCGGAGCTTTGGGCTTTAGTCTTTTACAAAATCCGGCAAGACAAAATACCTACCTATGTAAGTTTTTCAGACAGGAACCGGGCGTAAAGCTCAAATCGTATCCCGTAAGTAACCATATTCACATCCAACTTAAATTCTCATATCTCAGCAAGATGAGATAAATTACAACGATTATCAAAATACATAACTGTGTTTTGCGGAGAGCGGCGTGTACTTGTAAAATTATGCTTATTATTTATGAAACACACTCTGCTAATAACACAGTGATTGTGTAACGTCTTCATGTTTTGCAGCTCATGCTACAAATAAAGTAATAAAGCATTCGCCAAGCCTGCCGGGTCAGCGGGATCGTCCGAAAGGGTTACCGCTGGCCCGGACCATAAAGGGCTAAGGAAGGAACACGGGTGGGTTTTAGTCAATAAGAGTCTGACACTCCCTTCCGCTCCACCCAGAGCGGGAGGGGGTCATTTGATGATTTCCCATCCTGAAAAAAAAAAGTCTAGCAGCTAGCTTTATTTCCTAACCTGATGCAGCTGTTACTTATAATATCTTCTAAAAATATTGAAGAGAATTGTTTCTTTATTATTTTCTTAGTCGAAAACCAAGATCCATCATCAATCTCTTGCCCTCAACAAAATTTAATTAGGGATCGATGCAGCACGTCTTCTACCATACTTCTCTCTTCTTCTTCTTCTTTTCTACTTCGTCTTCTTCTTCTTAATAAATAAATAAATACTTCTCTATTAATCGTCATCTCTTTAGTCACCCCTTTTCTAGCCATGTCACCTTTACACTGTCCATCCATAGTTTCTGGTCTTCCTCTAATCTTATTGCCATCTGCATTCATAGTGCGCAAAACTTTCCTTTAGGTTATAGAAACATGAAAATAATGAAATCGTTACTAATCTATAGATAGTTGACGAGGTTGTTTGTTTTTATTATTTAAATTAAAATCGTTTGCCGTTTTGTCGTTTTCGTTTTTCGTTTTCGTTTTCGCCATGTTTGTAAATATGTGAGCACCATGTATCTATCAGATAATTAATTTATATATCATGGTTTCATTTTTCATTCTTTTACCTATTGTGGTACAGTAATTTTATTTTAGATGCATCGTCTTCACTTCACATATTATTATTATTTAATTAATGTATGCAAAATATTGTTAAACATTTTAAAAGAGTAACGGTGGAGTTTCTTGCCCATTCTTCTCCATACGAAAACTACCTTTTGGAATGGGCGACTAGAATCAATTCTATTTGTTGTAATTTCTGACGTTCAAAAGTGCCTTTTATGTGCCTATTTGAAATAAATGCTTTGACTTTGACTTTATTGTTTGAAAGCACTAATCTCTGGAACTAGATGTTGGATTTGAACAAAATATTGTTGCATTTGATAACCCAATTCTTGAGGAAGACTATAGCGCGGGCAGGCGATGCAATGCGACGGGGTGGGTCTGGGGAACAAAAAAAATCACTGTAGTAATTAATAAATCTCATAATTACTCTTTTAGTTTCATAAAAATCCATTCAACTTCTTTACTGGCTGATCCTTCGCGTGTTGCTAATTTTTTTTTTAATTTATTCATGACCATGAATACATGTCCTTCAGTCGTGCCTCATGCTAAAAGCACAAAGTATTGCCACTAGGATGTGACGAAACCAACGGTTACTTGCAAAACATCCGCTTCCAACAAGGGCACTTATATTAAAATTACATATAATTTTTCAAAACGCTCATAAAACTATAAGTACACCAAAATAATTATCAAGGAAACCTTACCTCATCGAAACATATTTAAAAACTACTTAATCTGCTTTTAAATATTTTAATGGCAACATTCATTGAACGCCATGATTGGTCAACATAATTACAGCCTTAATACGAATTAATGTTATCTTTAATTACATTCTTTCGCGTAGAAATCATGTTTGTAAATAATTTGGGCGTAGTTGCGCTGGCGCGGTGTTGGGCAACCCTGCGCAAGGGCATGTGTACTTGCCGTAGATAACGACCGACATTTATCGCTTTAGTTCTAAAGTTTTGTGTACGTACGATAGTTATATATAAGCTTTGTGACTAATTACAGTACGAAGGCGTAAATATGACTAATCGAGCTTTAAAAAGATACTGTCATCGGTATCGGTGCCAAAGACGACGCTGAAACTGAACTTTTTTTTATAAATGTAACTGTACCATTTAGTATACAGTTTATTATTTTAGATGGAACTTCAATGCGAATTCCAAAGCCATGAGCAGCAGAGCAAAGTGTCCAAAATAACCAAGAGGTCGATTTGGAAGAAAATTTTAACTGTTTAAAATTTTTATGACTTATTTGGATACAATTACATGTGGTTAAGATTTCTTGTCGATATTCACGCTATGTAGGTATATAAGACCTTATTTGTTTTATCGTAGTTGAAACCAAAACTTGCGGGTGTATAGTAAATGTATACACAATTATTACATAAACGTAATGCGGCTTCTTTAATTCACATTTCAGCCTAAAACACACAGAATTACGCAGTAAGTAAGTAAATACGTAAGTAGCATTGTAAGTGCGTAATAAGTGTTATTATTTATAATAATGCAGGTACTTACGTGTAATTTATATATCCGCACATCGCTGTAATTGTTTGGTAATTAGTCAATATAAATCGTGGCTTGTGCTACGTTTAGTGTGGATTAAACAAAGTGAGAAAACTGTGACAGCTACCTAAATCTGAGGAAGTGATCTATCGGAGTATTGAAAAGAAAAATAAATTACTTATTTGTTTTTTTGTGGTCGGTTCAAATAAAATAATTCTTCAAAGGACAATCGCGTCTGGGTAACCCGCAAAATACAAATTTTACGTTTTTTGCAATTTGCAAGTCTGTATCAGGTTGTATATTGATCTAAATATGATTCGCGGCTGTATCAAATAGGTATTTGTTTATAGATTAATTATAATCATAAAAATCATCAATAAAACTCTCTAAGTTCATATTACCATATGAATCCCTTACCCTAAAATTGCAAAATAGGCTGTAGACACAATCAAAAGAAGGCCCTTTTTACTCAGGCTTCTTCTAGCTTGAATCCTTTTGATCCTAAACAAATCTTCAAAGGAAAGCTTTGACCACCCCTAAGAGTAATGAGGAGATAATTTCTCATTAGTATTTTTACTACAAACACGAGTATATCTCTTAATTTCCTAACTCATTAGTGTGATAGACTTCCAGGGAGAGTATTTACTCACTTATGACAATTTAACGTCATTCAGTTCCTTAGAAACGATAGCTACATTTATCGACATGTATTTTGCCTAAAGGATCCTTCAAACAGGCGCGACACGACACGCGACACAAAGGCACCGCAAGTCGCGGAACGAGCGGTGCCTTTGTGTCCCGCGCGATTGTAGGAGCCTTAATAGTAATAAGATAGGGTCCAAGCGAGTTCAAAAGCGCGCTGGGTTGACTATATCGTCATAACCGCGGGAAACGCCTGGATAAGGGACACACTGAACCGGGAAGTATGGCTGAATAACGGGGAGGCCCCAGCAACGGGTGATTCCGGGCTGAAATGATGACAAATAACATAGGTACGACTAGGACACGTTCCTGACTGATTCCCCAGAAAGTGAGATGTGGAAGAAAAGGAAAGATGTCTATGTTGAAAAAAGGAAACATAAATTCATATTTAAGCATTAATCTGTAATTGCTACTGATAGCGCCATACACGTAGCCGAATTCTGGGTCCAGTCTGGGTGGGAGAGGTGGGATCCACTTAGATTGCCATAGAAGATAAAAAATCTGTGAGTGCTGATGATAGGTGCAATAATTTAAAAACAAATCGCCATCTTTTCAAGCAGCTCAACATTTTGTATGAGGATAAATCGGTGGCATTTAAACTCGTAAGATAAATAATGCAATAAGTAGCAAAAGGTGTTTGCTAATCCAACGTGTTGCGAGCTTATGTTATGTCATAGTATCCACAGCTGATCGAAGCAGTGTTGCTGCAAAGTGTTGTATTTTCCTGTACTTGTTTGGGTTTAAGGCTCGTACACACAGGCGCAACGCGACACGCGACAAAAAGGCACCGCAAGTCGCGCAACGAGCGGTGCCTTTGTGTCGCGTGGGATTCGCGTCGCGCGTCGCACCTAATTGCAGGAGCCTTTAGTAAGAAAGGTAATAGTGGTTTTATTAAAGACAATACTAAGAAAAGCCTATAAAGGACACGAATTTTAACCGAAACCTACAAGAAATTGGGTATCGGAAAGACGAAATTCAAAATTAAAGCATTTATTAATAAATTCACTTATGAATTGTCAAGGAGTCTGCTAGTTAGGGGATGCTAGTTACACATTCTAAAACATAGATCTCTAACTCTAAGGAGAAGAACCATAAGAAGAAATATAAGGCCTTATGTATCCCAAATACCATAGCCTGCCCATAATTATGTTGGAGTGCCCAAAGTGTCCATACAGCTGCACTTCTGAGGATCTAAAAAACGTCACCGGTGCCGCGATTGGCGTAGGCCTGACTCATCTTACGTAATAAAATATTTGAATTTTGCCATCGACTCGAAAAGAAGAATACCTACCTAATATGCATTCGCGATTTATTTTCCAAAAATGTAAACAAATATGAGCTTATGGAAAAATAACTTTAATTCCTACACAATAAAGTTCAGTTTACGCTATAATTTAAAACATTTATATAACTTTTTCAATAGTACTAATCACTCTGAAATCAACTTACCTAATTACCATTAAAACAAAGTTGATATTTGTTTAACTTGAAGTACCTAACATCAGTTTGAAACAAAGGAAATAGTTTTTTTAGGGTCCACTGTCCTTTTACAGTCAACAAACTTACAGGTTACTAGGTTACTTTTCTATACAAAGGCATTGTCGAAGTAGGTAAAACAAAAGTGCGTGTCCCCGTTTAATCGTACATTGATAAACATTTACTTACCGACATGATAAACATTTACTTACCTACAACCTACATAAAACTTACGACAAATATTTGCAAAAAAAATTGTAGTATCAGCGAGAACCAAATTCGTTTAATAAATACAACGGTAATTTATGTTCTATCCTACGGAAAAAAGTAGTCAAACCGCAAGGCAAACAGTTAAGAGCCCCTAACAATTTCGCGGACTAAAAACAGAAAAATCAGTTTTTTTCAGCGCAAATTTCTCAATATCCTTAAGTTATCTAGTTTTTTTAAAAATACACAAGTATTTATCACCTATCTATCTAGTAAGTCTACGAATTTAATTTTTGATAACTACTTAATATAAATTCCAAAAAATAAAAAACAAACACACGTTTTTACGTAATCACGAAACACCAAGTTTTTCGATTGCTTTTTTAGCTTATTGGTAGCAAATAACGATCTGAAAAAAAATCCTAAATACTAGGCATATAATATATTAGTAAGTCTACGATTTATTTTTTTTAAGTTTAATGTATTAGTACCTGTAAAAAAATGTTAACTACGCTGAAAAATCCCAATAAAGTCATGTGCAAAACCGTCGTCTACGCGTAAGAATTTATTGAAAATAACAAAAAGTGTTAAATATTTTAAAATTTGAGATGTTTATCTACCAAACTCAATTTTTATATTTTTATTTTGACTACTAATTTAATTGTAGTAAAATATCTAAATAATGCCTTATAAACCGATGCGCTCGCTCGATGCATTCAGTCGCGCCCAAAGGCTTCTAGACGACGGACCTGTGTCGCCTGTGACGTTCGCCGCTCCCGTCGTAATTCTTGAATCGCGAGTGATTTTGTACTACGCCTAACCAGTTTTGAGACTGTATGAATATTTATTTTTTTATGTCAATAGTGTGACACTTTGTGATTTGTTAATGTTATTCATACATATTAATGTTTTGTATTGTACTTTTGGATAAACAAAATAATGTTTCGTTTGAATAAAGCTATCTTCAATATTAAAGTAATTTTCCTCCATGCCCCGCTCGTTTTCTCCTTGTTCTATACAAATAAAGTGATTAGCTTTATAAAATAGGACAAAATGACTTGCTATACTATACTCTCATGGTCTGCGGTCTTATGGCGAGGGAATACTACAGACCTCCCCGTCGTTCTGTATTACGTAAACAATAACACGTGTAATTCGTTTCAGACGTACCTTATAATACGCTGGTCACACTTTATAATTTGGTTTTACGAGTACTATAGTGAATGCCGTAATAGGTTACGATATTTTTATAGGGTACCTGAACATAACATGTCATAATCACCATAAAATCCATCCAGTATTACGCAATCTAGTAAGTAAAACTATGAAGTGTAGTAATAGCGGTTACGGACCAAGATTATTTGTTCCCGCTTCAACGCACACTACGATTATCAGTTTATAGTTCGAACGCACACAGACACACTGCGCTCCTATAATTACCTAATCTAATAGTGCGCCGAAATTGATAGGGGCTCTTAAGGCCTATTTCTGCATAGTTAGATGATTGACAGATTGTAAATACCTAACTATTTTAGTAGTAGAACTTTTTGCGAAAGAACTTGTTCGGGGAAGTAACCATTCGATCATGCAACCTTGCGATCTATAGTGTTATTGAAAATATGCTGAACAAAAATTTTGAAGTTTGGTCACAAAAACGTAATTTTTCAGTTTTAAAGTGAAAAATGTGTAAAATCCTGGAATTACGAGTACTAAACAGAACTCGAGCTCGCGGGACGCGCACCAAAATACATGTAAGGTAAGTAGGGACATGCCGCTGTTGTTCGGCGAATATTTGAGACATAATACTTACATTTCATGTCTCTGGAATGCCAACGCACCTGCGATTCCTCTGGTATTGTAGTAGAACTTACTGCTAATGAATGTGACGGCGCAACAAGTAATGACGCCTCGTTTTGTTACGAAGTTACTGGAAGCACCAAAAAGGTCGGATAAGACTGACACTGGCTGATTACTGTCAATCTAGCAGAGCCTCGCATCGATAACTACGTGGCGGCCACTGGCCTATCTTGTATGATAAAGGTCTGTGGTGGCGGCTATCTTCTGTTGACGGAAATGATGTCAGGGTACCTATAGTCGCTGTCGTACCACGCCTACGAGGAACTCCTATGTACCGGCATAATCCTGATGAGATTGCAGTTGCTGAACCGCTATTACGATGAACACTTCTGGTAAAGCTATCCAGCGCCGTTTTATGTAATTGTTCATATTCAAGAATTGTTTAAGTATGCGAAACCATGAACTACATGTGTACGTAGTCTTGGCTAGTTAGGAATTGTAGAATACAAGCGTTCTACCATTACTAAGTAAATATTTCAAGAACATTGTTAATAATATAAGTATACCTGCCTACCTCTAAACATTATAACCTGTATCTAATAGTTTGTTAGCAATGTGACCAGAGTAAAGAGACGTAGGTAAGTAAATGATATTTTTTCCTGTAAATAGGTTCAAAAAATACTTTTACATGGCAAAAATAACATATGTTCTAAAACTAGATGAATTCGATGTTTCCTATCTGACAAACTCTGTCAACTCTGAGAAGAAAGACAGAAACAAACTCAGAGATCAGTCTAATCATAATCTACACAACCACCCCATTTTATGCCCAGGCAAATCACTGTCCATTCCAAGGTTGCCTGGAAGAGATCACAGAAAACGATAAGGCAACCCTTTGTATATTTTTAGCGATAGATCAATTTTATTTTGTTATGTTTTTTGAGGTGTAAGTACAATAAAGTAAATAAATATTATGAGGATCACGTAGATTAATGTCTGAGATGGTAGGTACGTAAGGCCTACATATAGCTTTCGAAAATATCGTTGTTATTAAACTTGAAGATATGTCTGTATCCCTGGCAAGGTGAAATGTTCCCGAAGAATATTTGAGCAGTGCATGACTAGTAGTTACAGTTTTCATCATTCCTTAGAGTTTTGCAGTCCACTATATTACAAAAGATCTAACAAACTTTATACTTGTTAAGAATTACATCACGTCTATCGATTCGCATTATAATTGTATTGAATAAGTAGCTCTATTTGTACAGAATAAATTGAATTACCCATTCTGAAAGTGCATGTAAATCAATTTCATTCGGAATTTAAAATGAGTACCGCAACCCTATCGGCCTGTTACCTATTGGTCAACACCTTAAGGCAAATGGACATACTAATAGTACATACATTTTAATACATTTATTTTGAAAAATTGTCTAAAAAAAGTCGCAAAAAATATGCGCAATCTGGATGAAGTAATGGAACTGTGGAGTTGACGCTGTGTGAGCATGCGTGTTCCATCGCCGCCCGTTCAATGTCCACCGCGCACAGGGGGCTTACTCTCCAAACTAATTTTAATTCCAATGAGATGCCAATATGATTCCAATGTTAATTTTACAGTCACGTGATTCGGTACTCTTAAGAACAATATTGTCAACAATTACCCCACGCCAAGCCCGAACCCAATTCCACTTAGTTTTCCAAAATGGACACCCAATCTAAAAATCATTTGGCTCTAGCATCGAACTCAAGAGTACGAAACGTCACAATTCCAATGTCGATCTATCGGAATTAAATTGAAGAGTAAGCACCCTGGATGGATGGAAAGCAACACATGAAGTAATTTTTTGCTCCGTTGGCGTAATTGCTGTATGGCGTACCAGTAGGAGGATAAATGAATAATAAATACTGTCAAGAACATAATCAACCTACAATGCTACTCCTCTCTGTGAGAGGGAGTGGGCCGTAATCCACCACGCGGCCCAGTCTATACTTGACATAATAAGTTCCGCAAGTTGATGACGCGATGACCAATCTTTACAAAAGACAAGTTAGCTTTTGTGATAATTGATCAGGCACTATTTATCAAATGGACAATCTTGAGCAAAATAGTACATAAGTATGCAGGCATCCGCTTAGATAATAGTGACATAACACAAGAAGGCCAATAACCGTAATTAAAAACGTTCAAAATCAAGTCGCAATCTCATCTCAGAAAAAAAAAATCTCATCTCAGCGACAATCAATGTCAAAAACTTGTCAAAAATGCAGGGAAATTTGAGGCATTTTTGACAGATTAAGACTGAGACCAGACTGTGAACATTCTTAAAATTATGAGAATTGCCCCTCTGTTATCAGATTCGTATTCAAATAAATATTTGGCAATGAAAAGAGTTTAAACAATTCGTTCTGTAGTCTCAGTAATTTTCTTACCGCGCTGGTGCATTTTCAATGCGTATCAACCTGGAACAGTTTCCTAACACTTATACCCGCAGACATTATCAACTGAATCATAACATCAATCATCACATATATCCTCTTCAATGATCCTAATTAATAATACTATCCCACAATTTTCTAGCAGAGATGAGTGTTCTTTCACAGACATTATTGAAAAAGGGCCATACAACACCAAAGTCGTTTATTTTAATCTCATTTTCTGCCTTACATTGCCGCTCTAATTAACGGTATAATCCATTTTCTCCTCACGCTGATCAACGCCCTAGTTCTATTCTAGTCCTTCCTTCTATTGCGACGTAATATTAATTTATTTTCCAACAACCTATTTATGTATGGGTGTATAAAACATATGCCCACATTGCCCACGCCACGCTACGGCCCGTCGAGGGGGGCCCGGCCAAATTGGTGATGTCCGCTCTTTCTAATCAAATTGGGCACATGTACGGGCAAACTACGCGACTACGTGTTACAAACTTAAGGTCACCGTTGAAAGTAACAAGCAGTATGCTAATAATTATTGTGATATGCAGATACAAATTGTTGTGTTTCGACAGCTTGGCGTGATCAAATCTAAACTAGTAGATTTCTTACATGTGCTTGAAATAATTATGGTATTGGTATTTAATTTTATTGCCTTAGGATATCCTTGATATTACTGTATATTGATAAATGGATACACAAAATGTCATGGCAGTAGTCTCTTTAAAGATAAATTGTAAATTTAAAAAATTGTTTTTCAATATTACGAATACCTAAATTAAATTGGATTATTCCGATTATCCACCCCAAAAAATAAACCCTGTGGAGGGTGGATTTTTTGAGGGTGGATAAATGGAATAACCGATTAAAAAACCTAATAAAACAGCAAAACGACTGTCATATCAATGACAAAAAACACGATTGTGAAACAAATGCCGATAGTAAAGAAACAGACACGCCTAACATTCGCATACCTGCACGTGAACACGCGTAAATTATAGCAAAGGCATTAAATAACACAGAAAATATAACTATAGGAAGTAAAAAGTAAATCATAACGGAGTACACTGCATACCAAAGTTACATAACTGCTATACATGAAGTTATCAATTCAGAATGAATAATGAATTGTGTTTTGTTTTTCCCTTCATTGAAAAATGAATGAATAATGAATTGTGTTTTGTTATCTTTTAAATCTCTTGTCGAATCTGCTGTAATTGCTTGGCGGAATAACGACAGTCAATGCCAAATAACTTCAAGACACGAGATTTAAGAACAGATTATTCGCCACCAAATAAATTGATGGTTACATTTTTAATCGACGTAAAAATCTGTTCATTTCCGATGTCGAGTTATTCTTTCATACGTGTCCTCTTAAACTCACAACTCTCACTACATCCATTTAACTTTTATGAATACTTGATCGATAAATTGAATTGATCTATGTGCCATACTTGGCTTCTACTGCGACACATTTGGCGTGGTGGTGACAGCAAGCAATCAATGTCAACCGATTTCACATACTGATGGATTTAGATGAAGAAAAAGTAGTCACACCCCTTTAATAAACGGCACAAAAGAAAAAAGATAAAGAAAATAACTACTTAATTTACTAATCAGCTGACATTGGTGTTGGTAGTGAAACAGATGGCCGACATGACGCAAGCGCATCGCGTTTTACGCACGAATGCGAATTCAGGCCAGTGCATGAGTCGAGGAAACTTCAAGATACAGTACAACATAGTTGTAAGTAATGTATTCTATGAAGTTGTTGATAAAGAAAATCGAGGCCAAAACTAGCTAGATTCTTGAATGAAATATTCAGACTTATGCACAATTAACATAGGTACCTTTTCAGGTGCTAGTAACTCAAGGGGCTTACATGACCTAAAGCGCGGTCACTGTCGGACTGCATAGAAAAGAAAGAGAAGCGCAATGACACAACGCTGGTAATTTATTGCAAAATATGAAGCAATTATTTAACTAAAAAAATCTATTGTTTGGACTAAAAAATTAAAACAGTAGTGTTTTAGTATGCCTGCTTATAGAATAATCTGACAAAAGATCAGAATGACTGTATGTACGAGTATATTAGTGTGGTTTTTATTGTAAAAAACAAAGTTTTTAGAGGTATCTTCATGATTTTTTTCTATCGTATCATATTAGTTGTATATGTTTTCAACACAGTATCTACCTAGCATATATCCTGAAGAATATCATATATTTTTCTGATTTTTATTTACTGTAGTCGATCATATACTTTTATTGTTTCTATATTGCGTTTTTTGCGTTTAGGTCCTGTAAGCCCCGATTACAATCGGCCATTTGTAATAGTAATGCATTAACTAATAACTGTATATTTAATCTTATTAATTTATCTGTGTACGGATTTAAAAAATATAAATTATGTAACGCTACTCCAGTAACCCCGATACATATTTGTAAATCTCGTATATTTAGTCTAAACTTTCCTCATTTCTTCATCGAAGTTTTGATGCGAGTATAGATTCCCTCGTACTGGCGCCGAAACTATGTACTTACCAGTTATTGTTAAAGTCAGCTCTTTAGTGCTATTATCTTAACCATACGTTGAAATTATCGAACGGTGTCGCCGCGCGAATCCGCAATGAATTTTTTAAATATATAAAATTGGAGCAGTCGTTTTTGGGAACACTGCAGATTTGCAGACATGGATCCATTAGGTCGGAAGCACAAACTCTTTTATTAAGTCGATTACGGGTTGGGTCAAGATCGATGAGAACTTTACAGAGTAGCACACAGAACAACTTTGATAGTAAGTGCTTGGCCAGATTGCAAACGCGGGCACGGGGAGGGCGCGGCGCGGCGTACTCAAACATAAGAACTTGCATGCGTCACAGTACAAATAGGAGAAAGATCTATCTCCATAAAGACCTATCTGTCTACTGTCAGGCCCTTTGTACACACACGTATTCTTGCCGTGAAAAACTGCGGTTTATTCACCGTATGTAGGCACTGTCGTCAAATTTGTATGGATCACTATGGCAGCTCATTAGCAAACACGTGTTTTCTACGGCGCGGTGTATACGCCGCCGCCGTGTGTAGGCACTGTCGTCAGTGTGGTATGGATCACTAAGGAAGCTTGTTGACAGACACGTTTTTTGTACGGCGAGTGTAGGTGCGGTTTATACGCCGTGTGTAGGCAAGGTCATCAACGTTGTATGAATCACTTTGAAAGCTTGTTGCCAGACACGTTTTTTCTACGGTGTGGTTTATACGCCGTGTGTAGGTGCGGTTTATACGCCATGTGTAGGTGCGGTTTATACGCCGTGTGTAGGTGCGGTTTATACGCCGCGTGTAGGCAAGGTCGTCAACGTTGTATGGAATATGGATCGCTATGAAAGCTTGTAGACAGATATGTTTCTTCTACGGTGCAATTTATACGCCGTGTGTAGGCGCGGGTTATACGCCGTGTGTAGGCACGTTCGTCTGTGTTGTAAGGATCACTTAGGAAGCTTGTTGACAGACTTATAGCCGACCATTCGGACAATGAGAGTAGACATACAGTTTTCTTCTAAGAAAGAAAAAACTGAATCTATCGACAGCTCACGTCTGCGCTCGAATGCACCTGCAATCGAGACGTGTGTGCGGCGGCGCGTGCGACAATCATTTCTCTACTCTATTCCTATTCGTTTTCTTTATAAATAACATTCCATTTCTTTTTGCAGTAAAACATTCTTGTTAACGGTGCAAGTAGCTTTACAAAGAAAATTGCTTTGTGTACTTACCTCCATATAACACAAAAATAAGATGAAGCGGTTTGCGTATGGATTGAGGAACAATTTAATGTCTCATTATTAAAATATTAAATAGTAAATTAGCCGATTTTGTAGACCCGATCCTGAAATCTGTAGTAAAACCCGAAAGTTACAGGTAATTAACGTAGCACATATAACTCGAAAACTAGCCGATGGATAATTTAAGGTATTTAAAAAAAAGTAGTATGATTTAGTAGAGTAGTTTACGCGTAATTTGTATAAAAATTAGGTTTTATATTTATTTTGTGAACGCTTCACTAATGTAGGAAGAAAATCGTTGATTAGGACAACGTAAAATAGGAATTTCTACGTAAAGTAGGAATTATCTTCATTGCTTCACCTTTCCTAACTTTTTGATTTCAACTATCTACAGAAGACAGCTTAGTAATCTCTTGAACATGAATTGCTCAAGTACAATTTCCTACCTTTCAACACAGAATTTCCCATATATTTTCCTCGTCACTAAACATGTCATTTACATAAAATATAGCATGTGGAAACACAAGACGTATAACTTCCAACTACCCACTATAATAATGTTTTAACGTATTGCAATATTCAATGGTGTATGCAGAAAGGTGATCAAGTAATGTGATACTGACAACTAAATGAACAAGTTTCATCGCTGTACACCAGGATTTTCCTCGATTACTTTCACTGTTGGACTGTGTGCGTGCGCGCAGGCCCGGTTGCAACAGAATCCGCTTTATCTTGCTTGATCGCTTGATGGTCAGATCGTATGGGGGTAGAGATTTGTAATATCCGTCAAAATGTAATGTTTGTGTGTTGTATTGGGGAAAATTATATTACCTATGACTAAGTAGATGTTTGTGTAAAATGGAACTTGAAGTTTCTATCGAAAGATTGAATCGATGCGTAGTTTGTGTGCCATATTTGTGATATTTAATTTCAGTCAGTTTCAGATTTTTCGGGGAAAGCTTCAGAAAAATCAGGACATATTTCTGGAGTTCTAACTCTCACGATGCCATATTTTAATTTGAGTTTAGATTCGTCCTTTTAGCTAAAAATACTGAAATTCCGAACTGATACTGAAAATCCACAATCCCTCTCCCTTTAACCAACTAGCATTTATTTCCCGTTCTCGCGTATGCAAAACAAACTTTCCATTTAGGATACAGGTTTTGATTCGGGGTCAAAAGATCGCAACACACTATTACTCATTCATCATCTCCAAATTGATCCACTAATTTGAAAAGGAACTAAAAATTAAATAATTCCTCGAATGGCAATCAGTCTATGACAAATCGTTCTAACTTTGCTACTCCTTACAAGATTAAGATTTAATAAGATTCTAATTTAAATAAGATTCTAATAAATATTACATACAGTCCATCGATCTAGATAAGTCTAGAAACTTCGCCTGATGCAGTTTGTCATTAGAACGTTCGTTCGCGAGTTGTGAATGATTTAGGTGGCGACACCCGTCTGGGGTTTATAAACGATGTACGTATATATACTGTTCCTCGTAGTGAACTGTATTATTCGAAAGGAGAATAAAATTCTTGTTGTTTCGTTCACTTCGAAAAGTAATAAAAATCTGTAAAATGTGGGAAAAAATTTAACACTGATAAATTCCCTTCTAATTAGGTACATCATTACGAATAAACATAACTTTACACACGAGTTACACATGTTTTTCTACTATAAATCTACATTGTTGCATTTGCATTCTAGCACTTCACTATCATCATCGCCTTGTTTCACTCACTGTTCAGTTTAAGCCTTGTGCCTTTTGTGCCATGTTTTCTTTAACACTTTATTTTAATTTTAAAGTTTAATAGTTATGGTAACAAATATTTTTGAATTTAGCTTAACTTTTTGTTTACAAGTATATGAAGTGAATCATTCACAATGCCCAAGTTTATAAACCATATTATGAACAACACGTACTTCCTAGCAATACTAGTCAATACGGAAAACAGGAAACGCACATTTTAAATTTAAATTTAAATCTTCTATATTTGGAATGGGAGTAAAAATTTATAACAAAATACCAAACTGTATTAAAAGTACTTCAGCCATCAATATCTTTAAACTTAAACTCAAGGAATTCTTGATAGGTAAAGCTACACAATAAACGATTTTTTTAATGTCAAAAATTTGGATTGATGTATTTTGTTTAATTGATCATGTATGACTATTGAATGTATGAGTTTATATTTATGTATAATTTGACTAATGTATAATTATTTTAAATGTAAGTATAATTTAACTAAAGCATATTAATTTTTATAACATTTTTAAGGTATAATTTGATTAACGCAAAGTGACTAGACCAACTGTAAGAATGTTTAATAATAATAACGTAATAGAATACTGTACACCATAGAGGTATGTTACAGTGATACTATTCTATAACAACTTTAAGATCTTTTTCTACATGTAACAAACAATAAACGAATTTGAATTTATTAGTTTAAATCGAATGACAATAAACTAACCCATTAGATAAAAACCCTAATGAATAACCCTTGATTTCTTAAGGGACTTGTCTGACCATGGATAAACGAATGTGAATTGTATAGCATTTCAATTATTTATTTCGTATTTCTACAACGACTTTCAACAAGATTTACACAAGCTTTTCGGTAGCTTGTCAATCCAATATCCAGATTTTTGAGTTTTGCATCATCGTTAACGCTGATAGAATATCAATTTGTCTAGATCCCTCTGGTCTTATGATTTACGTGTCATTGACACAAGGCAGGCTCTAAGTACGTACGGCATTTTTATTAGCCCGGAATTAGCCGAATTTCTTAAAACAACAGTTGCGTAAGGAGGCCTAAGCTTGTCTATGGTAGACAACGTAGTTACAGTCTGTCATCATCATTAAACGTACTCGTAGGGCCTTCCAAAAGACGGTCAAAGGTGAAATTGTTATAATCGCTACCTTGAAAGACGGTTTTTGTTATTATGGACCTTGCATTTGCATCGCCCTCGTGACATACCTAATCCCTTTGTTGGTCTTTTGTTATTGGGCGGCAACCAATCATGTGGCAACAAAGATAGAAAGTGACCGACCTCGCCTTTGACATCTACAATACCAGAGACATCGCAGGTGCAGGTGCATAGCAATCCTAGTGATAAAGCTGAAAGGTGCCATGGCTATTACACCTTTCTTGAAACTGGAACACAGAAACGCTGCCGGGTACAGCTATTTCACGAAGTCCGTTCGGCTTTGACTGTAGTAGTGACGTATCCCGACAAGCGCGCTCCCACAGCGGCTGCCCCTTGCTGCCGTCGCAGGAGGCTATTTCCGCGAATGTGTACCGTTTTACTTCACCCATTGTTGAGTTTCTGTTGATCACAATGTGCATGTGCACGCTTGACAACATTCATAGCCAAACGGACTTCGTGACATAGAACATCTGTACCATAAATATCATAACATCGTGCTTGCTTCCCCGAAGCCACGATGGGCAGGGGAGTCCCTGTAGTTCATCTACATTTCTGCCTTACCTGTAATACACCTATACTTCTTTTCCCCAGTGAAAGCACTAGGAAGTGGTAAAACGCGGGCGTTTTGGGGGACTGTCTCTTGTAATTTTGACGTTCGAAAAGTGCTGATTCTCAGCCTAGTTTGAATAAATAGATAGATAGATAAACCATTGACCAAATGACTTTTGATTTTGATTTCGCCAGTTACGTTTAAGTCCCATGAATATAGGACTCGCCTATTGTCATCAACAGGGGACGAATCTAGACTCCGAGCTGCTACTGAGAAATTCCAGATTAAAACCCAATAACACTGTCTGATCTGGGAATCTAACCCAGGACCTCATGCTCAGCAGTAGCGCTTGTGACAACTAGATCAACGAGGTTGTCAAAAAAAAAATGAGCAGTAATTCCTCGGACGAGCTCCTTTATACAGAGCTATTCCATCTGCGTGTCGCATTTCACGACGCAGACCAACAGATTGGGGCTTATGCATTGCCGAAAACCGTTTGATACCGACTGACCTTGAGGAACCAAGGAAAGAGCGGTGATACACTTACTTCGACCAATCACTTTCACAACTCTTCATGCAATAGTGGCGCCCAAAATAGGACGATCAT
The DNA here is from genome assembly GCA_927399505.1 of Luperina testacea. NCBI lineage: Eukaryota > Metazoa > Arthropoda > Insecta > Lepidoptera > Noctuidae > Luperina > Luperina testacea. The sequence goes on from OV656758.1 coordinate 15,193,111, forward strand.
TTCTCGCGGCGGTGGTTCACTAATGAATCGGGCGGGCTGGCCTAACGTTCGCGCAATTTTCGTAATCCTATTACATAAAGGTGCCCGCGGTTAGTGTGCTGACAAAATACACTGACTAACGTCCAATATGAGCTTGGAAATAATTGTACAAATATTTTAGGACTTAACAAAAATACGAGCACCACAATGATCACCACCAGAGCATATGATAATAACAATGAAGGGTAAGCCAGAATAATCCTGGATTATCTCAAAATTTCAATAAATCAGAACAATAGCTTAGAGTTAAGAATAACAAAGAGTGCAGTGACGACAAAAAATAAGTTCAAGGATACTTACCTACCTAAATGACCAAAGGATCGTCTCTATATAAAAGGGATTCAAAGTTCTGAGTTCAACAGCTATTGAAGACCAACATTCCTCGACCCAAAAACAAAACTGACATAATATTTAATCAGACTTTGACCTGACCATGAGATGCAGTTTAGGAACCTAAACTGAATGTCTTGCTTTTGAATCGTTTTTAATTAGATCATGGTAGGCCACCTGTAAACATCGACAGGATACATTAATTCTCAGAATCCAAAAAGCGGGTCTCGAAATACCGTTAGGTTGAATTGAGTGTCGATTGCAAAGATGACTCATGGCTGCGAGAAAAAATCTTAATTCGTGTTTATCGTTATCCTTATTACAGGAAAACTCAGGAAGCTCGATTTTAATCTTACAAATTGTACCTTATTAGTTTCGCAGAAAAAAAATTGGGCAATATACCACCGCATCCCGTCACAGATTGGACATGAGAATAGAGTTGATATGATGTATTTGTACATTGTTTGGTTACCTAAAATTGAGTATCCAGCCAATCCAGTCGTTTTCTGCAGATGTCGAAGTAACACATCGCTAAAGATAAAAAGCCGTTTCCGAGTAATGAAGCGGCTCACATCGCCGCTCATAATCAGCCTAAAAATGTTCCCACTGCTGGGACACAAGCCTCGTCTCGGTGAGAGGGAACGGGCCGTAATCCACCACGCGGACCCAGTGCGGGTTATTACATGCCACATGCCTTCAAACTTTTGGTTCTAGAACATGCCGGTTACCTCACGGTGATTACCTTCACCGTTTTGAGAGTAGTAGTGATGAAATAATTTACACAAAGTAAAACGCCTGTCTGGGTTCAACTCTACGATCTACAACTCCTAAATAGCGGTGGTTACCACTGGACCACCACTGTTGCCACTGAGCCACCACTGCCTAGTGTACTGGGCATCACCAATTCACCACCAATGTATAGTCACCAAAAGAGATAAGTAACGTAAAATAAAACGCCTGTTACCACTTGGCCACCACTGCTCCGCCAATCGCCCATCGCCGATGGTAAAAGTATCGCAAAAAACGATGGCCATAAAATAATGCAACATGTGAATCAAATAAGATTTCACGGATAAAGTCGACGAAACCATCATCCAACCGGCATAGCTATTCACAACCACTCGATACGCTTCCGTACGGTATCGAACATCAGGCAATGCTATCGAAGGAGTCCTCTAAACGCTGTTAACGAGTCCATAACCCGAAAATCTTGTCAGTTTAAATCAAATAGACAACCGCTATTCTTCCGACAGTTTGCTGCCGGGGACAAGTCAAATCAGGTTATCGAAATGTGTCATTTTCGATACAATAGCCTGTCGGTTGGTTGTGAATAGCTATGCTGGGCCAGCCAAACAACGAACGCAAGACGGATTCAAACACAGCATCGCAATACATCTTGTGTAAGTCATCGATCGATGTTACAACGAGAGGATAGTTTTATAGATAATATCATCGATTACCAATTTAGCATATTGCTTAAATAATATGTTATTCTCACGTTTTTTGGTATTCAATTTGAATGACTTGCACGCATTCGTCGAAACGGTAAATAATTTTATGCATTCGACATAATATTTGTAACTGTATATGATGAATGCATATTTTACCGTAAGTACTTTAAGGATTATTATTGACGTATCGCCCCAGAAAGGAGAGATTGTGCCTTTAATAATTGAATGTCATATTCTTTACTAGCTGTTGCCCGCGTCTTTGCCCGCGTGTGGTCGCAAATTATACCACGGGACTAAAAAAATAGGCCAAAAATGTAAACAAATAAAAAATTACTTTAAATCCTACACGATAAAGGTTAGTTTACCCTACAACTTCAAACTTTTTTAATAGTGCTAGTCACCCTGAAATCAACTTAATTGATATTTGTTTAACTATATAATATTAATTAATTTGGAACATAAGTTTGAATATACTTTAGATCATGGTCGATACGTGTGCCAAACATCCAAATCCGTTAACCGGTACGACGTGAAAGGTAACAGACGGGCAGACAGTGTTTAATTAAAGTAGGTATTAAGTTTGGACGACATTGTTACCATCGCGGGTAGAACCACGAACCGCAGTGCGGTGCGTGGTCAACTTGCAGTTCCCGCGCTTACGGCTCGTCGTCCCCGCGCTTACGTCTCTCCATACCCGAGCTTACGTCTCTTCGTCCACGTTCTTTAGGTTGACGCCTGTTTGACGGCGAGGCGAAAGGCGATACGGTGACGATCCCTTTCCGAGTTAATATATGTGCTATGACCTTAAATTTGAATTACGAACTCAAACTCAAAGTATTTATTTCAATTATACCATTTCCAGGCACTTTTTGAATTGTAAAAATATCCGAAGTTGAAGTTGCCAATTCCAAAACGTAACGTAAAAAACAAGAAACTCTAAGGAAACTCATTTAAATCAAGTCATACATACATCGCTCTTGCTGCTAAGTAAGTCTTATTCGCGGTCCTTTTATGACAAATCGTAAGAGGTCCTACGACTACTTAAGATTATCGTAATAGTAACAGCACGTAGGATGATGTAATGTAACAATGTACGCTCGGCGCCCGGAAGCTGGTCATAAGCGGATAACTAAATAATCGAGACTTCGATGATGCTACCAAGATTCCAACTTGCCACAGACCTTTTAATGCGAAGCAAGTGCATTCAAATATCCACGGTTTTTAAATTCGCACAACGAAAATATCCAAATATGTTTCCGCATATAATAAAACAGAAACTTTCTGTCAGTAAATGTACGAGTATAAAGAGTTGCAAGAACATCGACGGGAAAACTGTACTCGGAAATTCCAGCGTTGAAATATTTCGTGGGTTATTTCAAAAAAAAAATTGCTGTTCTAAAGTTAGCGTTTACGGCATTACATACAAACTTTCAAGCCCTTGTTTTTCGAAATGAATGAACCGATTTTAATAAAACTTCATACGCATAAGCAGGATAAAAAAGTTACTAATTACTTACTTTCATTACTAGTGGTAACGGCCCCGATTTACGATTTGTAGGTCGTGGGTTCATACCCAGGCAGGCGTTTTACTTTGTGTAGGTAAATAATTTCATCACCACTTCTCTCAAAACGGTGCAGGAAAACATCGTGAGGAAACCGGCATGTTCTAGAACCAAAAATTCGAAGACATGTGACATCTGCCAACCAGCACTGGGCCCGCGTGGTGGATTACAGCCCACTCCCTCTCGAAGAGAGGAGGCCTGTGACCCAGCAGTGGGAATAATAAAGGCTGATTATAAATAAATAAATAAATAAAATCATTTAATTCAGATGTCACAAGATCCATATTCATAATTATTCACGTTCACAAAATTAAATGTATTATGTTATGTATATTAAAATAAGTCAAATGTGTTCAAACCCTATGAAATTTAATAACAACGGAACATTGATACGCCCCAGTTTCTATGTGGATCATTTATATACATTTATTACTTAACCATATCACTGTGAAAATGGCCCAATATATGTTAATAATATAATAATAACATTATTATCCATTCAACTATATATATTTTTTTTTTGCGAAAGTCTCTCTATCTGTTCTGTCTGTTACCTTTTCACGCCTAAACGGCTAAACGGATTAGAATAAAGCCAAATTTATCCGTTGACCGTTCTTATGACAGGCCTTAGGAACGGTCAACGGATCCAATACGAATACTTACTTACTACTAAGTACTTAACTAATTATACCCCTACTTCGCGGCGGGTTCACGGATGAGTGCTAACGTACGCGTGCCCGTGTTCCCGCCATAAGCGGCAGAGGAGGACACCGTGGAGTTTTAGTGGGTTAGAGTCCCACATAACTGCACTATCTCCCCGTGGTAGTGCAGTATGCATGAGCATTTCTCCACGATAAAAAAAAAATTATACCCCTACTTACTTATCTCGGCAGCACTTACCCGTGGAATAATTTCTGACCTCCACGCGGTCGAAGCCTCGGGCAAAAGCTAGTAAAGAATAAGGGATTCAATCATTAAAGGCGCAATCTCTTCTTTCTAGGGCGACATTAGCTTATACGCTAGGCAAATCTGACTATCAATAATAAACCTACCTACACGTACATACATACATATATCAACTCACGCGCTCGCGCTCTCGCGCTATGGAAGACCAAAGGGAGAAAAGAACCTATCTAAAAAAAAATTGGGTGTGGCTGTGTCATGGACACGGCCGTGTGTTGTACGTGAATACGTTTACGTAACGGGGTTGATCCGCTCGGCCGCAATCATTCTTTTACGTTCCCGGCACTGCTTGACTCGGTCATATGGTGTTTTATTGATACCATTCGATTGCTCTTGAGAAGCCCTTTCCAACCGTATACGATCTCTGTATTTGGATTTGGCTTTTGACGCGTATAGGACGACGTTATATATTTTTGATATTATTTTGCTTTTTATTTTAACACATTATTTTCACTGTCACTATTTTACACTAATGTTTTGTATACAATAGATACATTTTGACGAGAGTTGACGATTGAAACCTAAACGAACGTCGTGGCTTTTCCAAGCCAAAAGTTATACTAAGTGGAAATCTCGATACGCAGCAAAATGACCTCAAAATGGCGGCGCTTCCCCCTCCACCGCGCGCAATGCGTCACAGTCCTCACTTATCATAATGAATTATTTGATCCTTTAGCTATCCAAAGGTGTAATTGAATTTAGGATGGAGATGATAGCTATGAAGCTGCAAAACCAAACTGTATCCCCCGATTTTGTTATCATTAGTGTTTTTGACGTGCCTCCCACTATAGAAGCAATTTTAAAGACGTATTCACGTCAAAAAAATATTTTACACGTTTTACGGTTTTACAAAATCCCTATGACATGCAAGCATTAATCAGTAACAGCTTCTAGTGATGGTAATTTTGTAGTCAAAACAAAAAGTTATGCAATACAGGACCATTGTCATTCATCGCATACGGAAAGAATGCGAATGTATATAAATGTTTCACATTTACAAGAATTACTAATGATAACATCTCACTACAAATAGAGGCCTTAAGAACGATAATAATAAATTCATGGACTTGATTCAGATAGCCGTGCTGCTAGACACAGCAGCTAGTACTTATTGTTAGAAGGTTCCTCTCTCTGGAGCTCTGACCGTATCTTGGTTCCTCTTCCCGATATCGGAGGGCTACTTTTTTTTTAAATATTTTAAAACGTTTTATAACTTTACTAACTGTCGCCCGCGACTTCTTCTGCGATTCAGGATGAAAAGTAGCCTGTGTGATGTCATGCGAGTATTTAATAGATAGAGTAGGTATGTTGTAATATGCAGAAACAGACAAATTAAAAAAAAATCTGTAAGTATTACAATATTTTTAGGTTTTAGTGACGAAAAGTACGGTTTGTTAATTTCAATACCAATTTAAATCTAATATGTGTTTAAATGTACACTCAATCACACTAACACATCCTGACTTACTATAATATTTTAAAATACATAAATCTTCACAATAACACCATTTTTCACAACTAAGCAGAGAAAGGCAGACAATGCGCAAGAGCAAACAATATCTAAAAGATAACAAAGGAGTTTCAAGCTCTATCTTTTGTAATCTTTTTACTTTGGAACCTTTTTTTCTCTCCGGTCGTGTCGGATTGCCGTCCCATCGGACTATAGTGGGGGAAGAGGCAGTGCCTGATTTAGAGTTCTGACAGCCCTAGGCTAACTATGAATATGCACCCCCCTCCCCCGGGCCTGTCCTGCCCAGCCCATGAATATACTTAATAAATTTTTATATTTTACTAGATTTACGAACCGCGGTTCTTCTACCACTATTTAGGCGCAAATTTTAAATTAAGTACCAAATTTTACTCTGTAAATAAGTGGTGCTTGCAAGAGCAAGCTCAGCGCCCATCTCGGTCCTTGCGCCCTAGGCATGAGCCTAGTTAGCCTGTAGGTAAATCAGGCCCTGGGAAGAGGGAGTGCACCTGTCTCGCGCACACTTGTGCACTATAATAAATCTCCCGCGCCGAAGGCTAGTCTCCGTTGTGATTGGTCGCCGTGGCCGAAAAACGGGCTGGAGGACTTTATTTATTTTATTTAGTTAGGTTATTTAAGTGACGATTATCTTAATGAGAAATAAAGTTTTTTAAACCGATTTATTTTATTTTACTTTGGAACCTGTGAGCTTTGCTCTATTCTGTGGGAGGGCAAGTTTACGACCACGCGAACTCAACTCGGAATTAAGATAATAGCATAATAGAAGTCCAAACTGATGCGTTAAGAGCTGTGTACATTTGTGTACAGAAAGATATTGAAAAAAAAAACGATGATATTGAAAAAAAGTGGAATATTGCGTACAGTACCCGGCGATAAATATTGCACATCGACCTTTGGAAAGAGACAATCGGCTAATTTCGGCTTCGTAGAGCGTTATCTCTGTCGCACGAAATACAAACAGTCCGGTATTTATTAGGAGCTGTTAAAACAATTATGATTTGCTTCTTTTGATAATTATTTATATTCTTTGTATAACTATAAAATCGATAGGATCGAATAGGTCGATGTGCAATATTTATCGCCGGGTACTGTACGTTTCGTCACAGCTAGTACCAAATGTTGATGACTTGGTTTTAAATGGTATCAATAAAATTGCGTTAGATTTTTTTTTAATAATGAAATTTGTCAAAGATGATATCGCTAGAAAGGGGGTGACTACAGAGATGACGACTAATAGAAAAGCATGGAATAAAAATCCAAATAAATTGGGATGAGTTAAGAGAATAAAGATGATGATTATGAAAACAGCCGGTCGATTCTGTAAAAATCTCACCGTGAAAACTCATGTGAAATGAGTTTGTTTTTGCTAGAAATTGACACTATTGACAGCTCACTCCACGCTCACTTCACCTAAGTTTTCACGGTGAGATAGTTACAGAATCGCTCTGCAGAAGGGCTTTAATATAATCATTCTTGAAAGAGTAAACGTCATAATCGTTGAAGTCCGGTAACAAGACTAATTATAAAAACTAATTAACGATAATCCTGACCTAAGTTTAAAGAGGGGTAAAATTGACTGACTTAAAAAAAATAGGATTCAAACGATAAAGGCTCCTACAAACAGGCGCGACACGCGATATAATCGCGCGCTATACAAAGGCACCGCTCGTTGCGTGACTTGCGGTGCCTTTATGTCGCGTGTCGTATTTGAAGGAGCCTTAATCCTGACCAAGGTTTAAGGATGCCTACATACAATGTATCAAAGGTTTAAAGGACCTCAATTTTGTGTAATAATCTACTCATGTGTTGTAAACGAGGATTATAAAAACTTGTGTAAGTAGGTACTGTTTTTATATTTATTAAATTTTGAGTATTTAATGTTATGTAAGTAGTAACATTGTTGACATTGAAACACTTAAACGATTATATGATATACGTAATATTATATATGTATATTTGGAGCAATTTCAGTATTTGACCTAAATACATAAGTATTTAATGCATTACATAAAGTAAATAATTATTAAAATATTACAAGTTCTGTAGTTTTTAAAAGGCCAGAAAACATTCAAGCTTCGATACTACATGGTCAGTCAATTACCTCTAAAAGAAAATCTTCAGTAAGTAGATTATATAATATACAAGGTGGAGACGACAACACGACAGTAAATTAAACTGCGTATATCTAATGCCGGGTTAGGGGGCAACTGGCCTCCCCAGTCTGCATACGAAAATTCAATGAAATTATATCCAATAGTTTAGTCATTATAGCTAGTCGCCTATCGACAAATACCAGTCGGCGCATCACTACTACTGAGTTTGTTTGAAAAAAACACTTTTTATAATTTAGATGCTAGGATTTATTTGACATTACCAAAATACTCTTATGCATTAGTATTACCAGTGTTTTCATTGTCGTACTAGCAGCGGTCCGCGGTTTTCCCAGCGTAACTTTCGATCCCGTGGGAATATCGGAATAAAAACTATCCTATGTCCTTTACCGGGACTCAAACTATCTTTATACCAAATTTCAGCGTTTTAAGCGTGAAGAGGTAACAGACAGACAGACAGACAAACTTTCGCATTTATAATATTAGTATGGATTACAAATTGTTTCCTTATTTTCTAGTTTCATTCCGAAAACCACTACCAAAATCTGACGATAATGGACCGATCCCCTAATAGAATTATTAGCGGATCGGTCCATTATCGTTCATGTTAGAACAGTATCATCATGTAGCAAAAATGTTTCTGCTTTGGATCTTGGACACCCAACCTAACTTCGCACGTGGGTGTACTACCAAATATTAAATATGATTCAACGATTAGAATGAACATTAGCACATAGCTCCGTCAGTCAAGGCTGAAGATCCTAGTCTCCAGACAATTCCAGCAAGTGGTAAGGTCAGTCTTCATTTACTTCGCTGTTTCTTAGTGCGTTTGGCAAACGTTTTATGACAGAGAGGAAGCATTAGGTTGCTTCTGTGGCCGCCTTGAATTTTAAATTAATGTTACAGCAAATGTGTTTATACTATAGAGTCAGGAGACATTTGTCGGTTTTGTCGGTTTTGTCTTGGAGCCTCTGAGTTAGGCAGTAATGACCACTTAGCAACAAGATGGTAAGTATCTCGAAACGTTTGCCAAACAAGGGTTCAGTAAAAAAGGCTCTTTATGAATCAATTTTTTTTTAATTGCATTTAACATACTTACACAATGTTAAATGCAATTAAAAAAAAAACAAGTGCAATAAAAAAACTACCCTAATCTTATTGTCGATTTTATTTTGACGTTTAATTTTCCAAGGATACATTTAAAAAAAGCAATAGTTTTTTACTGATAGCAGTTTTGGCAATGATCATAAAACCGAATGTATTTTTTTCAGTTTGACCTGGTATACTTTCTAACGGATATAACAGTCTACTAAATTCACCTAGACATTTATAGGTACAATATATTACATATAAGTATAATAGGTAGCTTCTGCCCGCGACTTCGTCCGCGTGAAATTTCTCGTTCCCCGAACTAGGTAACCCGTCGCATCGCATCGCATTGCCTGCCTGCGTTATTACTTGGTTTTTGCTTAGCGTTATTTCTGACTTTTTTTTCTTCGGCTCCTAAGGGTTCTAGCGTGATATTATATTTAACATCACGCTTTTGCAATTTGAGAAGGAAGGCTAGGCTATTACCTTCCTTCCTTGTCAAATTAGGTTATCAAATGCAACAAGATTTTTTTCAAATCCGATTGCTAACGCATATTACAGCTGCTTGGGGCCGCATCGCATTTTGAAACAAAACAGACTGCACTCTAATTACGTAACACATTTGCAATCGCAATCTGAGTAATCTTGAAGGATACTGCTAATCCATTGCTCCATATGTTCGAAAAATTTAGCTGTTCAACTACGTAAATAACGCAATGAATGTTGTTGAACTGTCAAAATGAAAGTCATTGCTACTGTTGCAGTTCCAGAGATTAACGCGTTCAAACAAACTCTACAGTTTTATTATTAGTTATTATAGATTTACTATGATTGGAAACGAAGCAAGAGTGAAAGATTTAACCAATCCGTTAGAAATAACAGCCTGTCAAAAGTTAAACTATATGTTTGGTACGTTCGATCTCCATGTAAAGCTGCTGACGCAGTTAACAGCACTTTTTACCTGTTTTTGTCCTAGAAAAAATGTTCGTACTAAGAAGTCATGATGACATGAAGTGAGCGATTCAAGTCTTAGATACTAGTTTACCTTGTTTGTACAAGTACGTTACGTTTGCACCGTGGATCAGTGGATATTTGGAGCGATATGGGTCACATCGTAACTTAACGAGTCTTGTTGACGCGTATTCGATGTTACGCAACTCGATTATAAATGAAGCTACAAGACACAACTGATTAGAATAGATAGTTCCGTTTACGCAGAATACATTTTTTTGATACTTTTTGAGTGCTTCGACTCATTTCCATTTTAAACTATAATCCATAAAATGGATTTAAAAGTATTGATATTGTTTTTATTTAAATTAGAGAACATTTTATCGAGCCTCTCATTACCATAGCATAATAATCCCATAAACTAAGGGCTCCACTTGAAAGCCCGTATGGCAACACTAGAGGAAACATCCCACAAAGGGTAAGTATCCAGTTCCTTTAGGCGGGCTCTCGATCACGTTCCGCATTTTTAAGCTTATCTTTATTACACAAAAAGTTTTCTAACTTAATTCAGTATATGCTTTAGTCGTATAATGAGAAATGTCAATAGATTAGATTACAAAAGTCCACAATAGTACATCATGTGTGTTATGATCAATGCACACGCGTTTCATACGACGCGTTCATTGCGAGGAAAAAAACAGACTTGTATTGAAAATGGCGCGCTGGTTTTGTTTTTCGGCGCGCCCACAGAGTACATTTTTATAATAGGGTATAGAGTCTTCACTCGCGTCATTTTGCCGAATGTATGGCGTATGGCGCCATCTGGTGCTTTGTGCAAAGTACTTTCGCAATAGGCTCCCTAGACTTTTAAGATTTTAAATAAATATTTCGATTGGAAATTAAATAAAACGAAGTAGATAATACAAAAATCTGTTTTTATTTCTTTAACCTTTTCGTACAGTACATATGTGCTAATTTTTGAATTTCATCATTTTCATCGTAATCAGTTCTGGACCCTGATAATAACTTGTTTGTGTTTTTGCACCAGTTATACACAAATATTATTATTACCTCGCAAGTTTAATGTAGGTACTGCATTTGGGCTGAGTCTCTTACTCCAGGTGCGGTCCTTTTCATCAAAGTGTACATGACACACTCGATTAGAATCAAAAATAGTTTGATCTTTTAATAAAAAAAGATCACCATCAATAGCATCAATCCATAATTTAAATCGGTTTGGTTCCTTGTTTGGGTTAGGAAATAAATGCAGGATAACATTATCTGCCCCTGTAAAGAGAAAAGAATTGTCAGTTAGTATAATAGCCAGACTACAAGTTGTATTATACTAAATATAACACACTCAACTTAAACATAGGCCCAAACATTGCTTCGCTAACAACTAAGCCTAAACAAACTAGTGGCGAAACGAGCCACATAGCTATTAACATAGAATAAAATCAAATGTAAAATGTACACTACAAGTTGCACATCTAAGCAACAAGGAAACATTTTACAATATTATTTTCCTGTAAATCGTAGAAATAATGCAAGTATAGATCAGATCCACATTCATTAATTGTGTTAGTATGTACTCCCAAAAATGTGATGTGTTATCCACATCACTTTTGCCATTTAGTTAAGTCTTGTATGTACATATAGGACCAAAATGAACTAATATTACTTAGATTGGTTGTAATTTTAAATGCACTTACGTGTTTTGCAGCAGGCACAACATCTTTTCATAGGCATGGTCGACAAAATCCAATTCACAATACAAAACAGTAAAGTCCAAATTCTCAGCCACAGGTCAGTCGATGATAGCGGTAATATCGGAATCCGAGTAAAAGCCAGGTCAGTCGGGAAAAGAAACAGTGTTATAAGCCGGGTCGTCATTAAAAATTTACAAAATACAATAAAAGCATCCATTCACCTCAGAAGAAAATAAACGGATTGTTGTGATATTTCAATATTTGTAAACAGTCAATGTTAGTAACACGTTCCATTTCCGAATGAATCACTGTAATTTATATTTGTTTAAATAAATAATTAACATTTTCTGCTCAATTATTAGTAATTATTATTATTTTTAGTAAATAAACTACCAAATATTAAATTAATATTTTTTTGTCTGCTTTCTTATGTTTTTTTTTTCTGTTGAAGAGAATGTAAGTGCCAGTGTCTGCGTGAAATGAAATAAACACATGACAACTATGTTGTGATGTAGCCACAACAAAAAAAAAACAGTAATACCAGTGTAATAAAAATATTTGTTTGTAAACTTTTGAATAGCACCATCTAGTGTTACGGCCAAAAAACTTTTTGAAGATTCTATCAAGTTGTTCGAAGTTATAACACCATGGGCGCGCCGCGCTAGCCAGCACTAGCGATGCGCGCGCAAGTACACTATAATATACTGAAAAAAAGCACTGACAACAGATCGCTAAACAGCCTATAGAAAATATATAATAAACACAAAATAATGTTTAGACTGATCGTAGTGTAGTCGTATGTCAAATTGTATTTTAGTTAGTATGGAATTAGAAAGTATTATTGGTGTAGAGAAATATACATTAGTTCAGTGAGAATCCGCAATAATAGAATGCCAGTCAGGGTCTTTTCCGTTTAGTTTCGGAAGGGACCACAGACAATGTAAATGCGCAGTGGTAGACCGCGAAATTAAAATTTTCTTACGTTTTTTGTAATTTGTAGGTCAGTATCAGGTTGTATCTTGATCAAAATATGATTCGCGACTATAATATATGTATATGTATTTACAGAATTATAGTAATTAGAATAGAATCTTTAAGTTAGATTTGTTTCCTAAGTACTTTTCTTTAACTTAGAAAGATGTAATGTGATTCTAATTATTATAATTCTGTTAAGACTTACCTTTATAGTCGCAAATCGTATTTTGATCAAGATACAACCTGAAACTGACCTGAACATTGCAAAAAACCTAAGAAAATTTGGATTTTCCGGTCTACCACTGCGCATTCGCCTTAAATTGTCTGTGATCCCTGCGCATTCACCTTAAGGTAAATAAATATTAGTTCATTTTGGGACCAAGAACAATACAGACTATTTAAAAAAAAGCGAAATACGGCCCGCGGATTTCTTTTGGCATGAAGTCTCTTTGATGAGATTAAAAAAGCGCGCATCTTCGATTAGGAAGTAGTTATATGAGGCGATAACGCACTAGTGGAATAACATAAAGAAAAAGCACGCATTTTTAATACACTGCATTATGGCGGCCTAAAAGCGGTTCAATAGAGCCACTTTCCGAGCAAGTGTGTTGTAAAGAACTTTTTGACGAAACTCGTGTTTTCGAGTCACACAATCAGGACCACTTTAGTAAATCGTCACAATAATGGGTCAGGTAACGTCGTAATGCATTTCGAAAGATTGAAGAGAATACGTAGAATTCCACTGACAATGATACGACAAAAAATTGTGTGACAAAGTTCATAGACTCCTCTCCCGTCTCATAAAGGATTAGGGCCCTCGCAGCGGGAAGCGGTAAGTGGAGGTGGTCCTTATCTGAGACTGTTTCAACAGCGCAGTCGACAGCGTAGTGGGGTACTGCCGCGCCACCACTTCGCGCTCGATCGCGACTGACGCAAGCCGCGCCCGCGCACACGACCGCTACTTTCAAACGAGCCATTTTCGATATTCAACTTTTAAAAATGTATTCGAATGAAGTGAGGTGAATCGACTAAAACTGTTCAGTGAATAACAAAGTGAAAAAATAAAACAAGTGTTTTGGAACAAATTTTTGTGAAGGATTTATTTTTTTTAAGGAGCAACCCTCTACAAATCAAGGTAATTTTCGTTGTTTTGTTATTTTAGTTGTTTGTCCGTTCGTGTGTTGCGGCAACAGCAACGGTGTCGAGGCGACTTATTGCAAGGTGCAGTTTCGTTTTGCGGCTACCTATTTACAACATATGTAGTCGGAATGTCCGGTTATAGACAGACTTTCTCGCGGTTGTTTCGCGAACAGTTGAACTATATCAAAACAAACATTTGTAATGGCCGCTTTACTCCACTAAGGGGTCCTAAAAAGGCCACTTTGGCAGAATCATAAAAGGATAACATTATGAATTATAACATGGCGAAGACAGTCCGTGTTTTGCTTTTTTCGCTGCACTACGTAGATATAAACAAAGAGATTGGGATTGGATTGATTGGTATTTTAGCACAGACCAAAACCAAACCACCAATCAATCACCAATGGGATTTGATACGATTAACTTAACAGTTAAATGTCCATTATGATTCCTAATGTTATCCTTTTATGATTCTGCCAAAGTGGCCTTTTTAGCCCTCCAGTTATAATTTAGTATGATGGGCTTGACCTAAAAGTCCAGTTACTAGGTCATAAAATAAAAAAATAAAAAAAGTATGATGGGCGATTAAAAGAAAATGTCTCTCTTAGACTCTTAATGACAAACCAGTATGGTAGCGCAATTAAAGCCAGCGTAAGTGGAGAGAATCTAATTTACCAATACTTACTAAGGAAATGTTATCAAACAGTCATTACTTTACGTAATGTTATATAGAAGTGCGCCTAATTGAATACTTACCTAATAGCCTGATTCACTTTAATAATTCCCAATTTGTCACGGGTACTGACACGCTTTCTTGTATGAAATAGCTTTTTATGACAAAAAAGTTATTTGGACAGTTGAATAAGTAGATTGTACTCCCAAAAGTGTCACCTACTTCCATGCTTAGTTTCACAAGTAGGGTGCGCAAATCTCCAATTTTGTCATAAATGGCTAAGCATCTTTTTGTTTTTTACTATTACTTTAATCTTGGTATTTACTTGACTTACAGACTGTATTATGGTAAGAGTATTTTTTCTTTATACATATAAAGAATAATAAATATTGCACATGTTTCAAACCGATCCGAAAATATAAAAAAATTATAAATGCTAGAAGAAAATCGATCCAAAAAAAATTATCGAAAAAAATGTGCTTAGTTTTACATCCAAATGTAGATTTTGGACAAATGACAATTTGCATAAAAAAAAACAGTAATTTTAACTAAAAAAATCAGCGCAAACTCTATCTAAAATTAGTCATGTATCAGAGAGTATATTGTGAGCCATGTGTGGGAGGTCAGCGGGATTGTCCGAAAGGGTTACCGTTACCGCTGGCCCGGAACATAAAGGGCGAAGGAAGGAACATGGGTGGGTTTTAGTCAGTAAGAGTCTGACACTCCCTTCCGCTCCAGCCTCCACCCAGAGCGGGAGGAGTCATTTGATGCTTTCCCTCCCATCCGAAAAAAAAAAAAGACGTGGGAAAAATCGATATTGATTAAATAAATCTTCTCATAATGTCTTCGTGTTAACGTCGATTTTCCCAAGTTTTCCATTATTGATGACTAGGGAAAGTTTCAGTTAGTTTCTAATGCACACCACTACGGGCGCATCCTTATACTTTTAATAGGTAGGTAGATGCTTCTCAAAATTTATGTTTTGTTTATTCTTTAAATTTTAGAAATTGCAACACAAAAACAGATAACTTCTTAACTGTACCAAATACCCTCCTAACTTTAGAATAAGTAAAAGCATTTCTGTTTTTAGAAAATCTTTCTTCCGCTCTGTTGCTTTCAGCGAAAAAACTGTGCAAAATTATTTTTTTAAAGTGTCAAGTCATCAAGTCTTTTTTGTTTAAACCATACCTTCATTTTACAAGCTAGAATCATTTTATAAGTGATATCCGTTATTTGGTATTCGAGTGATAACACTAGAGGTGATCCTGATACGATTGGTGATATTCTCGTAATACGTAACATACGTTGAAACTAGATATGAAATCTAAGATCACGATGTGTAATTTTATCCCATCAGTTAGATCATAGAGAAAGTAGGTGATGCTATGACCGTGTGAACAAATAGTAAAAACATTACAATTGATGCCATAGCGTTCTACTTTTATAATATTTTTTTTTTCTTCCAAGTGATGATTTTCTTCATTAACATACGTTTTGGATAGTGTTGCCCAAATGCAAGACCAAGACAAGACCTTAGCCAGTCTTGGTCTTGGTCTTGCGTCAATACACCTGGTCTTGGTCTTGGTCTTGGTATTGCGCTCTCAGTCTTGGTCTTGGTCTTGGTCTTGCAGCAAGAGTCTCGCAAGTCTTGCGAGACTCTACTACTTAGACTAGACTACATTCAAATACCTATTAGCCTATTGCTGGGTGGCAGGGACATCGACGCGCTTACCATGGATTCAGTACATGATTCTGGACCCCCATGCGTTGAAATTTTTCGTCGGCTTTTTCTTAATTTTTACGTTTTTTTCTGCAATTTTTTTTACTGTAAACTATATAAAATCATTATTTCTATCTGACTTAATGAGATTTTCAATTAAAAAATAATAAATTCACTTGTTTCACTTAAAACAGCAATGTAAATAAAACTCGGAAGGGCTACCTGATCAGCTGTATGGCTAAAGTTCATTTACGAGGTCAACACTATCTTCGTAGTTCGTACCTACGCTATTCGCTTTCAAATGCCGCGACAAAGGGACTGCAGCGCCAAGCGGTCTCCTCGTATTATTTATGCACTTGAAAATAAACTTTAAATTATTACAATAAAGTGCATAAATGCTTGAACCTGACATAAAATGCTGAAGATTGCGGAAATCCCCGCGCGGCGGCGGCGTCTTTGTCCGTAAATTATCAAATAAGTAGGTACGTAATACACTGACCGACCAACAGTTTATTCGCGGAACGTCATATTTTGCCAATCAACCATGAACCTTAATGCTTTAGCGATAAAGTTGAAAATCTGTTAAAGAAATATGGCAGATTGTAGTAGTTTGATGTGCTGGCGTCTGTACCATAAAAAATATATACTATAACGCCCAAATCTCAGTTTGACTTAACTGCGAGACGCAAGAGTCTTGCAGGCTTAGTCTTGTTCTTGCTCAAGTCTTGCAGGGTTCAGTCTTGGTCTTGGTCTTGCTACAATATGTCGGTCTTGGTCTTGGTCTTGGTCTTGCAAAAATGCAAGAACAAGACCAAGACTGCAAGACCAAGACCGATTTTGGGCAACACTAGTTTTGGATTAGCACCTACGTGTAACGGTGTAAGTTATCGTCGTAATTAAAATGTATAGTATAAATATATTGAATGCTTTGTGATAAATTACTAATTTAGGTATACAAAAAAATAGGCAAAGTTCATAAAAATAAATAAACATTTTTACCTGTTGTTTTCAATTACAATGATATATAATTTATTGTAAATAAAAATTATTTATAGTACTTAAATAAAAATTATAATAAAATACCGTAACCTTAATATAAGACATTATAGCAGGTGAGTTAAAACGTTTGTTTGAGGTAAAAAAAAAATATAAGATAAAAAAATATAATATAATATGTATCTACCTTATGTGTAAAATATTTTGCAAGGTTGTTGTAAAACTAAAAGATTCTCGTAAGTAATTGAAATTACTACGATGTTTATAAATTCAATGTTTTCATAAACCAATATTTTACTTATTTTGAAGTGGAAACCTGGCTTTCTATAAAGAACAATATTTAAAAAACAAGAAGTGCTATATCACGTCACGTCACGGATTTATCGATAACAGTTGTCCCACCACTATGTTAACAAAACGACAATGAACTTTACCAGCATTGGTCCCACGCAAAATCCTGGTATCTGAAACTAAGAAAAAGAAAACAAAAATAATTAAGTAGGTACTGATAGCAGTAGGTACCACGCCACGTGGAGAAAAAATGCAATAGTTAGTAGGTATGTACATATTTCGTTGCCAGCATTGAGTTGTAGATAACTCGTATCAAGTGTGTGAAGAATAATTTATTTTTAATTCTTTTTTCATTACCGTACTATTGCGGACGGTATTTAATGTATGAAGCATTTTCAATAATTTTTCATTTCATTTCAAGGATTGAGAAAGAAAACTATGCACAATGTTTAACTAGTTTATTAAGAATCCAAGTATTATTAACAAATAATAACGTATTAGATAATAATGCAAAACTGTTAATTATCTTAAAATGTAAGCACCCATTTACAATAAAACCGGTCAAGCATTTTCTCAAACTCAAAGCAATTTCAAGGCACTTTTGAATTGTCAAGGAGTCAGTCAGTCAGAAAAATGAAGCTAGTACTGAATGATAAATTCACCTTTCTATATGTATAATATTTATTAAAATATCCTTTATAACTATCATTACAGATGTATTTATCCAATGCGACAGTGTGATCCTTTTACTAATCTATACTACATTACTTTATCATTTACAACGTTATCTGCAATTACAAAATTAATATAACCACCTGTAAGTTATTCAGTAGATTGTTTAAATTATCGATACAAAAAAAGTTATAAATCGACTTGAGAATTTAAACCATAATTTTTTTTTCCTCAAATATTTTTTTTTTATTTATTCCTATATAGAAAAATACAACATCCCTTGGACGCAGATACGAGTCAACTAAAAATAGACTTTTTACTCGACTCGTACCTGCTGAACAAAGGGTTTTTTGTGCAACATCTAAGGGTGGCACCGTAGCACGTGGTTACCTGCGATGTCCAATTTTGACTTTTTACTATAATATTTTTTGCCTTTGCCATATTTTTTTCCTAAGAATAATGGAAAGGTCCAAAGTCCGAAAAGAGCAAGAATCAAATCTTATCGTAGTCAGTATAGAGAGAGAACCTGTACGCCGCAGATCCATATGACAGTCAAAATTTCTATAACGAAGCTCATAGAACGACCCGTAAAAGCACTGTAGTCCGACTTTTAATTAGCTGCAGTAAAATGACAGTTCTTAGTAACTCATTTCGGACTGAGTTTAGAGATTATACATGTCAAATAAGTTTCGTTTGTTACACTATTCTGTACTAGAAAAACAAGAATTGGTTGATGGCCGCGAAAAAAAAAGGACGCCAACTTCAGTCATTTAAGTAACACTGTCATTTTACTGCAGCTAATTAAAAGTCCGACTATAGACACACCTACTTAATGAGTTCAGAATTATTTATAGATATCTGCGATTTGGAAGCCCACAGAGGACCTCGGATTACATTATAGGTTTAAAAATACTTATATGTCTATTACTTTTACTTATGTCTGTAATTTTATCTGCATGTTTCTCAGTTGTACGTGATAATAAAGGCTCCTTCAAACAGGCGCGACACGTGATAAATCGCGCGCGACACAAAGGCACCGCAGGTCGCGCAACGAGCGGTGCCTTTATGTCGCGCGCGATTATATCGCGTGTCGCGCCTGTTTGTAGGAGCCTTAACTGTCAGTACCTTTAGCTTTAGGTAAACTTATTACACGAATAATTGTATTTTTATTATTTTTGTGTGACTGGCACGACAGTTATTCAAATTTTGTTGGCAAAAAACTTCGCTTCTTCCAAGGCGCTATCAGTGGTAGCGCAGAGGTCACTTTGTCTGCATGTTTTGGGGAACAGAGGGCAGAATAGAAGATGGAGCACAGTTTGTGACACACCCTTTTGCCGTTGAATATTTATTGAATCAAGCTTCCAATCATCAACTTGCATAAGAATCTCCTTTTTCACCGTTCTAATTGTTGTGTTCGTTTACCTAAGTGTGTTATCAACCCAACTCACGTTCCGTTGCACCCGCTGTTTTTCGTATTACCAAATTCCCATGGAAATTGTTATTGTATCCTAGTCATTGCGCTACATATATATTAATTTTCTACATCGGCAATTGGCACACCTGCTCCGCCAAATTAGTTCAGAATTCAATATTTTTTCTGTAATGTCCAACTCTTGGGCAAAGGTGTTCCTTATACTTTTCCAGTTTTCTTTATGTTTTGCCTTCTCCGACCAATCGGTCAGGACCGAGTCCAAATTGTTCCGCCAGCGTTTCTTAGGCACTCAGCGGGATTGTCCGAAAGGGTTACCGCTGGCCCGGAACATAAAGGGCTAAGGAAGGAACACGGGTGGGTTTTAGTAAGTAAGAGTCTGACACTCTCTTCCGCTCCACCCAGAGCGGGAGGGGTCAATTGATGATTTCCCATCATGAAAAAAAAAAGCGTTTCATAGGCATGCCTCGGTGACGCTGACGACGCCCGTCTTCAAACACCCACCCGACTGTGTGACGATTCGATATTTAGTGATGGTTTTTTTCTCATGGTATTAATCGTAAAATTACACTTATTAACGTAATTAGCAGTTTAAAAACACGTGCGTGCAATTATTGCTGCTAGCTAGTAACAACATGTTTCTATGCTTCAATCTCAAACATGTTAGTTCCATGTGATGTTAATTTAGATGTATATTCATGGATGTTAAAATAATTACTATTAGAAATAAAATTTTACAAAATAATCCTTTTTTTGTCGAGCATTTATATATTTTTTTGTTCCTTTAAGGGGGAAGCGCTAAGGTAGCCCGCGAAATTCAAATTATCTTACGTTTTTTGCAATTTGCTGGTCAGTATTAAGTTTTACGTCGATCAAAATATGATTCGAGGCCGTAACAAATATGTTTTTACAGAATCATAATCGTTAGAATCACTAATACTACTTGTTAGGTTAGTATAATCCCAAAACGGCCGCGAATCGTATATTAATCAACGTACAACTTAATACTGACCAGCAAATTGCACAAAACGTAAAAAAAATTAATTTCGCGGACTACCCTGGCGCTTTCGCCTTAATAAGTTACGGCTTCGTTAAGTTTTTCCATATGGAATTATCCAGAAATTTAAAAAAAAAATCTTTTATAAATGGATATTTTGCCACGACCACGTCTTTACAGCATAATCAGCCTATAACGTTCCCACTGCTGGGACATAGGCCTCCTCTCGGTGTGAGGGAGTGGGCCATAATCCTCCTATCAATGTGGCTTGGTAGACGTCGCATGTCTTCGAATTTCTTGTTCTAGGACATGCCGGTTTCCTCACGATGTTTTCCTTCACCATTTTGACCACGTCATTAACCAAGTCACTATTTATAGAAGACTTTACTGTATTGTTTCGTTGTTCCATCTGACCGACTCATACTTACATAGCTAGAGTTGATGAAGCATGAAATTTAGCAAGTAAAATATCTTTCATGACGTGGCGAAACGAATTGCACTTAGTCCGTACTTAGCCAAAACGAGTCTCTTATTGCTGGCCGATACCAAGTAAACAGTATTGATTGAACTTAATAACTTAGTATCGCATAAGGTAGCTATTATAATGTTTTATCTATGAGATGAGGACTTAATTAAGTATGGGACATGGTCGTCAAGACATGGTCGTGAAATCGCTTTATTACCCAGCATTAGAAAGATCACGATTAAACCAGCTTTAAATCAATAAAATGGCAATAGTATCGGTTCATCCGTTTAGATGATGCGCCACAGACAGACGGAAAGTCTAGGAGTTATGATGGGCCACAGACAGATGGAAAGTCTAGGAGTTATGATGCGCCACAGACAGACGGAAAGTCTAGGAGTTATGATGCGCCAAAGACAGACGGAAAGACTAGGAGTTATGATGCGCCACAGACAGACGGAAAGTTTTCTTTTTGTTTGTGGGGGATGTTGAAAAAAAATATTCGGTTCACTTGTTCTAAATATTTCATAGCAAAACATTTCACGTACCTACCTCAAATATACCATCACAATTATGGTTTGTAATGTCCCATACAATTAATGGAACAATACACGATGATCAATGCCCGTGTCACGTCCTCTTGCATAAATTGTGATTGGTTAGTTAAGAACTAACACGCACACCTGACCGTTTCGAAAACTTTAACTTCGTAAATCAAGGTTGGTATTGTGAATTCGAGAGAGATCGCCTTCGTTTTGCGCCAAATATTTGTTGGCATCTGTTGCGTGGATATAAAAAATCCTTTTAAGGCAAACGAGGTGCGTTGTTGTTCACTTTGTCATTGGGAGTAGATACGTAATGTATACAGAGTTATATAGGGTGTTTGGAACCTGAATATAAAGCCTTAAGGGGCTGATAGTTGACACCATTTAGAGCATTTTGAGCCATACATGTCTTAGACGAAGAATGTTTTTTTTATTTTTTCCCAGTTAAAGTTGGTACCTATTTTATTTTTGACTAAATTTTAGTTAAAAATAAAAAAACATACTTCGTCTAAAGGCTCCTTCAAACAGGCGCGACGCGCGACGCGAATCACGCGCGACACAAAGATACCGTCGTTGCGCGACTTGCGGTGCCTTTGTGTCGCGTGTCGTGTCGCGCCTGTTTGAAGGAGCCTTAAGACATGTATGGCTCAAAATGCTGTAAATGGTGTCAACTATCACTCCCTTAAAGCTTTGCTCTCAGCTTCCAAACATCCTGTATTTTTCCCTTGAGAACATAACCTGCATAAAGTGGTTATTGACTTTGGAACAGATTGTCGTTTTCAGGTTGGTCAAAGTGTTATTGAGTTTTTTCATTAGGAATTTCTCAGAAGCTGCCCGAGGTCTTGATTTGCGCCTGGTTGATGGCAATAGGGTCGCCCCCTAATACATGCGACTTAAACATACCTAACTGGCGAAATGTTGGTGTCTATACGTACACCTATACCTGACCTTTAGAGCTTGTCCAGAAAGAGTTTCGCCGCGATTCTCTCGTGCGTATTACGCGCGACCGTAGCGTCTAGAAGGAGCGTACCAACGCGGGAGCATTTGGGTTCGAATTTCATTTGTCAGTAGAAAACATGGAGTTGAACGCTCTGAAGTTCACGCGTCAACTGGACGCAACAAGGAATCCGCGCGATGCTTGTGGACGCGATGTATTGGCGCCTAGTATCTCTTCTGGTCAAGGTCTTAGGGGATTACAGGCGTTATGATTTGTTATGTGTAGGTATTGTAGTTTTGAAATTGATCGAATATGGAAGAATAAAGCCTGATTTACACGTTGCGATTTAATTGTGAAATACCATATCTATTTATTTAGGGACAACAAACAGCAGTGTAATAATAAGTAAACATAGGTTAGAACTTAATAATAGAAGTAACAAATACACTACTCACAACTTTGTCCATATATTACTAAACAGATCTACTAATTGTTAGAAAGAAGGATATAAAAATAAACAGAATAAAAGTAAGCATTACTTAATTATATTAGAGCTCTAATCTAATCTTCTGTTGAAGCAACAATAAAAGTTGCTCCGTCTACTGAATAGTGTTTAGACGATGCAAGTCATATTATGTCGCTTAAATTTTATTGTATACCACAGGCTAGAAACTTGCATCGTGTAGGTACCTAAAAGTTTAGAACGGGCCACACGCGTAGCAACTGGATTTGATAGACTAAAATGATAAAATAACTATTATTAAAACAATTATTTTCTTTAACGTGGAGAAATTTCTAAAACAGCAACTTATTCAATCAATTCTGAATAAAATGCACTGCTTTTGAACAACTTTTTCGGGTATCTTTTGAAAGTAAATCAACGAAACCGACATTTACGTAATCTTTTCTATGTTATAAAAACTGCTGCATTGATTTCATAGATTTTCGTATTTAAAATCTTTTGCATTTTCTTAAGGTGAATTTCTTAAAGTGTAGAACAGGTAGGTGTCAGGTAACTTTTGTCTGAACCAGCCAGTTCACATTGCAAAATTAGTGAAGAAAGCATAATCTACTAGCCCAAGGTTGCATTAAAGCTCTACTCTACCTCTTCAACCTCCTTATGAGATAAATGTTTTTAATCAGTTTTTATTTTATGCGTCAACAAGTAGTCCTCATAGCAAGGATCTTCTTTTGCGATTTCCCAAAAATCGTCTTTTTTGAGTTAAGTCAGTATTCCATTAAGCATGGTGATATTATAATGCATCACAGCTATGTTTCATTTCATTCACTTTTTCTACCGTATTTTATATGGCGGAGTCATTCGTTTGTCTCAAAGACAAACGAATGACGATGAATGAAAAATTAATGAATGAAAAAAAAATAAAATGGATGAATGAATGGGTGAATGATGTTTTATTGTGCGATGATGTTTTCTCTATGGTTTAACTATTCGGGACTCGTCAGTCGACAGTCTAGCCTGAGTTCGTGGGGGTCGAGGAGAGCTAGAAGCTTCAAGAGCGGTGTGGAGCAGTGCTTTCTTGATCATTGGACATCGTACAGACAACATGTGCTCAGAAACTGCCTCGCGTTCCGTATCTATGTAGTTGTGTCATGCACGCCCAGTTATTAAAATATGGCTGATGATAACGAGACAGACGTACCTTTTCCGTCATATATGTATGTACAGACGCCAGCACATCAAGCTACCCGAAACTGTCAAATTTTTCCAATCAACCTTGAACTTTATGCTTAAGCGATAAAGTTGAAAATCTATTAAAGAAATTTGACAGATTGTAGTAGCTTGATGTGCTGGCGTCTGCACATACATATTTTGGAACAAAATGCCAAAACAGTCTGTACCGATCATTGTTATTCACCGTGTCATCTTACTTGTCTTACTTACCAAGATCTTTTTACAAGTCATCCTTATTACTGGCTATTCCACCTTTTTTAACCGACTAAAAAAGAGGAGGTTCTCAAGTCGACGGGTATATTTTTATTTGTATGTATGACCACGAATAGCTTCTTACAGAGTAGTCTGATTTTGACGATCAACTAAAAGCATTACTAATGGCCGATTCCTTATTTGTTAAAATTAAGATTCTTTTATCTTTACCAATAATGAAGCAAAGACCTTGATTTGCATAGTAGACCCTCCCATATGGAAGTAGCTATCACAGGTAAAATTTGCTTACGAATCTAGGTATTTATATGCCCAGCTTGGCAATAAAAATGCTACCATTGGTAAGCAAAACGATTCGTTTTTGTTTATAGAAACTGAGCATAAAGGCTCCTACAAACAGGCGCGACACGCGATATAATCGCGCGCGACACAAAGGCACTGCTCGTTGCGCAAATTGCGGTGCCTTTGAGTCGCGTGTCTTTTTATCGCGTGTCCCGCCTGTTTAAAGGAGCCTTAAGGCTGTGGAGACCAATAGGTCGCCACAATTCTCGTAGGTGTTGCACTCTATATTCATCATCTCAGTCCATCTCAGTAACTGCTTCGCAACAAATATCAAGTTATAAAAATAAAGCAATCTGAGTAACATTTTAAAAGACTCGTTTGTTTGCAACAGAGTGAGCGTTAATATTGCTCAATAACTAGCGAAATAAGATCACAATGTCTGTCTACCTGTCACTATTTTTGTAGCGTCCGTGTGAGATAGTCCACTCCATTTTAGAATAGACAGCGATTTTGGGCCACTTTTTGTCGAATTTGGGACAGAGTTTAATCCGAGTTACGGGATTGCTTGAACCTAAATAAGAACAAATATCTTTAACTTCAATATAGTTTTACCACCATTTAATAATTAGTACATATTTTTCATAGGTGATTGATATTTTTGGGATACCGTATTACCCAGTAATTGGGTTGTGCCCTCCACAACCCAGTTTCTGCTCTCCATGTATCTAAAATACTGATAGTCAGCTGTATCAGGTTAGACTGGAAGCTGACCCCAACATAGTTGAGAAAAAATTAGGCAAATGATTTTAGGCAATTCCAACCTTTTAGTCTCTTATAGGTACTTACTCTTTTTTATACTTTTCCACGTATAGCCTTAGATGATCGTAGCGCGTTGTAATATTTGTTAAAAGGCAAACAAAAATTCTTCTGCCCGGGAGTTCATTTTCGCTAAGTGTTCTTTTTACTTTTTTTCTTTCTCCTCGTCTCCTAAGGGTCTTAGCTTGTCAGCGGGATTGTCCGAAAGGGTTACCGCTGGCCCGGAACATAAAGGGCTAAGGAAGGAACACGGGTGGGTTTTAGTCAGTAAGAGTCCGACACTCACTTCCGCTCCACCCAGAGCGGGAGGGGTCATTTGATGATTTCCCATCCTGAAAAAAAAAAAGGTTCCTAGCTTATAGCCTTTCTCAAGAATTGGGCTATCATATGCAAAAATATTACTTAAAATCCGAGATATAGATCCCAGAAAGATTAGCGTGTTCAAACAAACAAATAAACTCTTCAACATCATCATTAATATAGATTATGGCATAGGCACAAGTTTTAAAAATGGTATTTTATTTGACTAAAGTTCACAATGCGAATGACCCCGTAGAAACTAGTTTCTAGAGATTGTTATTGATTTTCGTATTACGTATAACTAGTCGCAAGTAGTAAGGGTAGGTAGGTATTTAAATAAGCCTTGGTTATATACATTTTAAACGCGACCGAATAGTGTGAACAATATTCAAGTTATTGTCCGTGTTTATAAATTAATTGATTTAATTCATTCATAACCTTTAAATAGAATGACGGAAGGAAGGTCTTTGTCCTGCCGTGGTCCACAACAGCGGTACTATTCTGTAAAAATATCACCGTGAAAACTTAGGTGAAGGGAGCGTGGAGTGAGCTGTCAATAGTGTCAATTCCTAGCAAAAACAAACTCACTTCACCTACTAAGATTTCACGTTGAGATTTTTACAGAATCGACCGGCAGCACCCTATGTAATTGCGTAATACACTATCAATCTCAATCAGAATAATTTTGAAGGATATTGCTAATCCATTGCTTCGTGTGTTCGAAATTTGTCTACTCAACAACGTAAATAACGCAATGAATGTTGTTGAACTGTCAAAATGAAACGCATTGCAGCAGCAATGCGTAACGCACTATCAGCAGATAGTGCGTTACGCAATTACCCCGCAGGGTCATAATAATAAATGAACTGTCATTCAATCTGACGCTAGAGATTGGCACTGTTGACAGCTCACTTCAAACTCACTTTACCTAAGTTTTCACGGTGAGATTTTTACAGAATAGCACTATTAGGCACCTACGCTTTTCAATTACTCAACATTATTACGTTCCCTTTCATTTCGATACAAGAAAATACTGTAAGTATATAAAAAAAAATGATATTCTTTTCCGTTTTGTTGACTTATAACAGTAACAAGTGTGCCGTACTATGTATTTGGTACATTTAACAACGTGAAGTTACACCGTTAGGTAATATCGCAGCTTTATGTAACACTATTGTTTAATACGTTTTAAAATGTCGGATTCTGCATTCGCATCCCAGACTGCATTGTTTTACAGGTTTATTTTTTAATTTTGTATTATTGTGTAAGTTGTCTCTTGTGTAAAATAATTGGGAGAATAATTTGTATAATCTTTTTTAGTTTCTGAGTTAAGCGTTACACATGCATTGTCATATTGACCCAGAAAAAGCACGTTTTGTAAAGAATTAATTTTGATAGATAAAATTAATAAGCTATCGTACTTAATAAGATCATGTGTCACAATGACGTCATCAAAGATTTCGATTATAAGATTAATATTATAGACAGACACTATAAAATATTGATAAAATATCAGTTTCAAGGCTAAAACTCTTCGGGTTATGGAGCTATGATTTATGTCATCATCTTGGAAGTTGCGAATTAAAGTTTTCGAGACACGTATACATAATATACACGTGTCTCATATTCTAAGTAAGTATTACGTCCTCGACACAAAAGTTGTTAAATAAATCCACAAAGCAATAAATATTTATAACGGATTAGGGCTTCCGCAGACAGACTGCACGCGACGGTACGGGCGGCGCGATTCTGGTAGAACAATTTTCATAAAGTTTTCGTAGAAATTGTTCTACTAGAGTCGCATCGCGCTGTCGCGTGGTGCCTGTCTGCGGCAGCCTTTACATGGTGTCATACTATCTGACCTCCACAATCCAGTTACTGGGTAACACGATACCCCTTGGTAAGACTGGTTGTCAAACTTTCGGGCTTCTGACAACTCGTGACGACTGTCAAAGATCCAAGAATGACAGCCGGGACCAACGGCTTAACGAGCTTTCCGAAGCACGGAGCGGTCTCGGTATGTAAAGATGGTCACCCATCCACGGACCGACCGCGGCAAGCGTAGCTTAACCTGATCGATCGACCCGTGCGACTGTCATTACTTAGCCACGAGCCCCTCGAGTTCACAAAATGCTATTGATTGATATTTAGGTAATGGAAATAGTCATTCAATAGGATTATATGAACTTTGCGGGCTACCCTGGTGCTTACCCCTTCAATTTTATTAAATTTTAAAATTTATTTATTCAATGAGACAGTTCTCTGTCCATAACATATGTTTTCTTAGATAGATACGTTATGATACGTTTTCACACAGTCATATAGTATTCAACTCTTAGTGTCTCTCGTCTCGCTACATTCAAAGATATAATTTTAAAAATTGTAATTTACATTTCCCAGTCTCGCATTACTAAAAATAATTCAACATAATTATCCAAGGCCATATTTTAATCTGTACCGATACTTATACATATTTTTTATGTTGAATAAATACTGCGGCAGTTCGATTTGATCTCTGGTGCGTGACGTTTTCGCCTTTCCTTACGGCGTTTGTCCACCGCCGCCCGTCACCGAGCGTGACGTGCCGGTGACGGCTGCGACATCGGGTCATCACTATCTTATTCAGAGTCCTAGCGGTCGCGCCAAACTACTCGAAATCGATGACGGCTGCGGTGGACAAACGCACTTATTCTATTATCCGCATTTATTTGTTGAAAGAGGCCAACGTGTCATGATGACGTTATAATCGATGTGCGTCGAAGGTAAGCAAGACACCACATTATGCCATAGTATGAAGTATGGTGCTGTGTAAGCTACCCATTGATATTTCATATATACGGAAGTCCTTACACTAGGAAGCAATTAATTAATTATTAAATTCTTCATAAGTTTTCATATGAAGTTGTTCACAACATCGGTTTGTGCATTTTGAAAGGTACCGCCCTATGAAGTACCTACGATGAGTATAATACTCATTAATGTTCCATTTTTACGGAAGTGCATACAATAGGAAGTAATTAAATAATTTAATTCTCCATAAGTTTTCATATAAAATCTTAATCAGTCGTCAACAACGCAAGTTTGTTCATTTATTTTGAAGGATAACGCCTTTCGATTTTTTTTTGACGTCATAAAAAACATATGTACGTAAAAGTTTATCGCTGACAAAAGTAGGTACCTACCTAGTTTCCATGACATTTTGTTGACGGTTTAACACATTTTAAGTGAATGTGGAAGTTTTCACCGTGTTTCACTGTAATTTATTATTTAAATGTCATCTTTCACACCTGCTTCGCCTCACCCTCTGAACTTTATAATATATTTTATTCGCATGAGAAACCATAAAATTATATTCTTACCTATCTATCTACGAGTCTACTTACCATCTAAGCATATACCTATACATTGTGGATGCAATAAATGATAAATACGTTTTCAGTTTTCATCAGTTTCGGGGCTTTTACTGAAATAATAACCGGCAATATTAAACGTGTGTAGCAAAAATATAAATAACATAGTCCAATTTCACGCTTGCTCACTTTTTGATCGTCGTCTGATAAGCATGCGATGCAGAGATTGAAAACAATGACAGATCTCATTAAGATAGCCTATTCATAAAAGTATGTACAATCACTTTTCCATATACCACGCTACATACAATAACACGCTATTGAAATAAAACTATGTACTATGTACTGTGTTATTGAGTGCAAAAGCTATAAAAATGGCGGATTTCTATACTGCTTTTAATAACCTGCATATCCGATACAATTTATAAATGTTTTAAACATATAGAAATAGGTTTCTGGAACTGTTATTTTCATTCTAATATGTTTAGTTATCTAGTGGCTTAACCTTAACATTAGTGATGGTTTTTCCGTTAACTTAAAAAGCCCTAATAAGTAACAAAGATAAAAAAGTGATTCATTGTTTGTTCATTATACCAAGTGGAATAAAACTACAAACAGAAATAATACATATATGCTGGTTACAAGAGCTGCAGTCCTTGATTAAAAAAATAAAAGCACTTTTGTTAACTGCCTGTCCAGTGTAACTTGATAGGTAGGTACTTAAAAAGCGGCACTGATGAAGTGATGAACGTCAACCATGTTTCAAATTCAGAGCATTTTTAATTTCGTGCTACGTCACTAGTCAAGAAGTACTGGCCACTCAGTGGAAATTCTGGTTTTTCTTGATTCGAAGTTCAAAATAATTTTGCTGCGCATTCAATTCAGTGTCAGTCAGGGATATCGAACATACAGCCTTCTTATTTTGAAACTTATTAAAATAAAAAGGCTGTATGTTCGATACTTATTTTGGAAAATTATCATTAACCCTTTAACCGCCACACGTCAAAAAATCAAAAACGTGCCCTCGGCGTCAAAGTTTGTAATGTAGTCGAACCGTGGCGTGCTGGGCACATTTTGGTTTGTCATGACTGTGACGGTGAAAAGGTTAAACAACAGTCTACGTGCTATAGCCGAGAGATTAGGTATATAGCAGCCCATTTGTAGGGACGCTCGTCAATTATTGTACAAAGTCGCTGTCGTCTTATAAACGAAACACGCGCGGTGTCGCTTACGGTAACAGTGGCGCGAGGTCAAAGGTTTTTCCCATCTCAAAAAATACCCAACGCGCCTTAAGAAGTAAAAAAAAAACTTTACAAAACGCCGTAAGTAAAAGTTCTTCCTAGAGATATGTACCAATAATTATTTATTTTAACTCATTCAAATGGATACTTAAAGTGTTTAATTATTACCAATCCACAATTTTTATGATAAAGTCAAGGTCCAATCGGCAATTAGGGCTGTAGGTACCAGATGGTTGTTTAAACCAGTTGCCAATCATTTTAAAAACGTAAGTACTCAAAGATATATTGGTCATATAGTGTTATTTGTTACTCAACTAACAATTTATTATACACAAAAGCTCATACATAATGACTACCAAGATGATTATTACATAAATACACAATTATTCTACTTATGTTTAATAAATGATGGTTTATAAGTTAACAAGCCTACCTTACTTGGCTTTACACAATAATAATGTTAAATAATCTCCATCATTTGAGGGGTCTTGATTGTCATAATACATAATCACTAATGGTCGTGGTCTAGGGTTGCAAATAGTCCAACTTTAGCCAGACATGTTTGACATTTAACATTTGTGACGTATTCCACATTGGGCACCCGCTTAAATGGCACCTGAGTGAATGCACCTGACACACAGCGGCACATTCACTCAGGTGCCATTTAAGTGGGTGCCCAATGTGGAATACGTCCAGTTGTCTGTCAAACATTTTAAATATCGAATGTGGACCGGATAACTATTAACTATGTTCAAGTTACCCCTAACCAAATTGGCCTCTGTAGGCCAAAAACCAAACTGGCATGCGAGACTGTTCTCGCATGCCAGTTTGGTTTTTGGACAAAATATTCGGCTTAATGTGATATCAAGTTACTAGTTAGGCTTTTATATTCGAACTGTTCACCAGAAAATTCTATGTTCTCCAAGTAACTGCCTAATATGTTTCTATGTAAAGCCAAACCTTTCAGTGTTTTTTCTATAACTCGCTCGATTTTTCTTCTTATTATAAAGTAGCAAAACAGAAGGCAGATCACAATTATATTGTTTTAAATACCTATTTAAAAAAATTAAGTACAGATGCCAGCACATCAAGCTACCCGAAACTGTCAAAGTTCCCCAATCAACTTTGAACCTTATGCTTTAGCAATAAAGTTGAAAATCTATTAAAGAAATTTGACAGATTGTACCAGCTTGATATGCTGGCGTCTGTATAAGGAACTTACTACAACCGGTTCAACAAAGTACAATTTATTAAGCCGCCAAATATCGGTAGCTTGTTATGGGAATGACCTGTGAAATCGAATGTATGTACCTACTAATGTACTTATAATAACCGATTCGCGTGATAAAAGGCACGTACTATATCTACCTTCTGATATACCTAGTTGATAGGCAGTGCGCACTGTGCGCAGACTTGAGTCTCCATGAAAACAGTCTTATGAGACTGTTTTCACAATTACAATAGCTAACAGTAACTTTTTAACAATGTCAGAATTGTTTAAAAGCTACTGAAAAACCAGTTTTCACATAAAATAAACCTGTTCTGTCTACAATTAACAGACCTAATTTGTATTTGAAAGAAAGAAAGAAGAAAGAAAATACATTTATTTAGCACAGACTAAAAGGTACACAGTGTACACCCGAAACTGTCAAATTTTCCCAATCAACCTTGAACCTAATGCTTTAGCGATAAAGTTGAAAATCTATTATAGACATTTAATTTGACTGATTGTAGTAGCTTGATGTGCTGGCGTCTGTACATCAGATAAAAACAAATAAAAAGAGTGAAAAGTCCGATGTAAGAAATTAGCAAGAAAGTGCCTATCGGCTGTGCTAAACAGACCCAGTTAAGCAAAAATGCCAGACAACTAGTGCCTGACGCTGGTTTTCAACTGGACTTGGTGACGAATGTATATCAGTTTAACACTGCAACGTGACGTGTATGTATACTTAAATAAAATTAAATTTATTCCTATGTATGTATATGTAAATTTAGTCATTTTCGTATTTAGTGTAAAGAGATAGTAGTGTAATCACTGTAAGAATATAAACTTTTTGATATATGTAATAAACAACTTGTCTATCTAACAATTATTTATCTATGTAACACTTTTTGAATTTGTTGTCTGAATCTATAAATCTTCTTTGGGATTCCGTATCAAATATTCTCAGTAAACATAGATTAGTCGAACTGTCCAACTAAAGAAGATTAACGACCGATTCCTCTAATTTACAACCTCTTTTAAAAACATTTATTCCTAAAAATGTACTTAAAATAATTCGGCATTCATACGATGCTTCGTTCGTACATTATGTAATCTTCGGCACTAGCAGTTTCAAATGCAAATCTCACTTTAATATAATTACGCTGTCGAGCCTACATTGGGTAGGTAATATTTCGTTAAAGGTGCAAACCTATTTATATCAAAGGCCGTGGAGTGAACGGCATAGCATGTGTTTGGTTTCCTGAATACGCAAATATTACGCGATTTAATTTGGCGTGTAAATTACTAAGTTATAGCTCAGGCATTGGTGATTCAGTATCTGATTACCCTGTATTTAATGATCTAGTGTATGCTAGAATATTATTGTAGCATGTGTAACGATTTGTGTTGAAATAATAAAGAACCGTGAGGGTTTTCGTGAAAATTTACGACACCAGTTGGCACCACTGTGACAAGAGGTCTTCCAATATAAAAATATATGATAACGTTCATCATTCGATTCATTCATTCGTTCATCATTCAGTCATGACTAAAGAAAATATAGGCTCTTTGACAGATGCCTGGACCGGACGTGTCAGTGCTGCCACCTAGTGAACGTCATTTCAGAAAACCCTCATTAGCTTCTGGCTCGTGAATCTTGCGATATCGTCACGACTCACGATGTTGTCAAAATTTGTACATCTGATTCAATTCTGGATCCGATTCTCGGGTTGGGTAAATAAGTGTTATTGAGTTATTTTTTGTGAGGAATATCTCAGTAAAGCCCGAAGTTTGTTTTTCGCCCAGTTTATGACAATAGGTTCACCCCCTATTAAGTATACGAAATGTGAGTGTACATACTAAGTTACTCCTCTGCCTAATCCTTCAGAGAATTACAGGCGTGATGTTTATTTATTTAGGGACAACAAACAGCAGAGTAATAATAAGTAAACATAGGTTAGAACTTAATAATAGAGGTAACAAATACACTACTCACAACTTTATCCACATATTACTATAGAACTATGAGTGAACTTTACACCCTGTTGGTGTAAAGTTCACTCAAACTCTATAGAAAAGGTAGAATCCTCCGACCAGACGGGTGTCGTGTCTGGCGGGCAACTGCCCAATGATTCACGTCGTCGGGCCGTTGCGTCTGTTTTAGTTGCGCGGTAAACTCTACTTGCGAGATGCAGGATTTTGCGTGACGTCAGTATGAAGCGTTGTTCGCATGTGGCGTTATAAATACCGCTACATTACTAATCATATCTAACAACTAGTTAGAAAGAACGATATAAAAATAAACAGAATAAACAAATATTACTTAAATAGTAGGGTTCTGATCACTTAAACAGTAAAAAGAAATGTTTGTAAAACAATAAAAGACAAAACAGTAACGTTTAATGATTGAACATACCGGTAACATTTTATCTGAAGCTTCAATTGTTTTCGGATCCGTAAAAAATACTGTTTTGAACGTTAGGCTCTTAAGGAACTGTTTAAAGCAGCTCAGATCAATGTTTTTTCATTTTTATTTACTGCTTATTTCTTTCAGTGTAGATAGAGTTAATTAAGAATATAAATTGCTGTATATAAGTAGATACTCGTAATAAATACCTTATATCCTTTTAAGTTAACCTGTCCTCTCCGATAACTTGTTTAGGTACCCCAAGTTTAGTAAAACCATTTGATTAAATCTTCGAATTAAGAAACGGCTTTATCTATTTCGCAAACGCGACAAGTGGTCACGTAGGTCAGGTACAGACACCAGCACATCAACCTACCCGAAACTGTCAAACTTTCCCAATTAATTTTGAACCTTATGCTTTAGCGATAAAGTAGAAAATTTATTAAAGAAATTTGACAAATAGTAGTAGGTCGATGTGCTGGCGTCTGTACATACCTATATCTGTGTAGCTATTTGTTAGAAAAACCACGTTCACTACAGCATAATATAACCATTTATCATAATCATTTGCTGCTCCCACTCCTCTGGTAGGTATGTACGGCAGATTAAATTACTGGTCCTGCTTTCGTGACTATCAAGAGGAACACCGTGTGGCTTTAGACGTTTGGACTCCGACATAATATTTCCTTCCCCCCATAGTGGATGACAACCACGAGGCCCTTTGTACACGGCACGGTTTCTATAAGTTACGACCGCGCCGTAGAAAAACGTGTCTGTCAACGAGCTTCCATAGTGATCCATACAATCAACACTGACGAACCGTGCCTACACACGGCGTATAAACCGCGCCTACACACGGCGTATAAACCGCGCCGTAGAAAAACGTGTCGCTCAACAAGCTTGCATAGTGATCCATACAACATTGACGATCGTGCCTACACACGGCGTATAAACCGTAGTTTTTTACGGCAAGAAAAACTAGTTGGATAGTTCAGGGTGCAATTATAGCACCTAGAACTCTAGATATACGGTCTATTTTTATGTAAATTTTTTTCATTCAACGGGAAGTAGGACCTAAAAAAGGGTGTCCCACATCTATATCTGTGCGATGCCCCACATCAATAAAAAAGGTTTCATCGTTTTCGTTCGACGTTCAAAAATCTAAATCTTAGGTGGCAGTGTACTGCGATTTATTTTGTTCATTAGAAAGATACAATGTGGTTACTGCTGCAAAAGTGAGCGATTAGCGACCACACAGTGTTCGCGTTACATCACAACATTGCACCGACACCGTCGTACCACAGCGCGGCAGCGGCTTGCAACACCGCTTATTAACCCTCCCACCGGCACTATCTTCCTGGACATGACTAAACTACCTGACCGTAAATATGACACAAAAAGAGACTGTGTACCACAAAACTTTACAACTCTACAATTCCACAAGATTGTAGAAAAAATTGCGTAGCGCAGGAATTACAAATATGGATGATTTACAATATTGTAGACTTTTCACTACAATTTATATATTAAATGTACGGCTTTTACGTTACAATCAAATTGTGTGGCTTAGAGTTTTGTGGCACACGTACTTATAAGATTTAAAAAATTGTAACCTAACAATTTTGTGGTGCAGGGCCTAGGCGTAAGACTAGATGATGTCCTATAAATTTACTAACACTTATTTAAATTATAATTATTGACATTATTTATAAACCTAATCAATAAATTGAATAACTGTCTTGACCGTGAAGTATAACCTAATAAACTAATTTAATATATTTTTTAATGTAATGTGCCTAAATAATATTAACGAAACAAGACTGTACATTTTATTATGATTATGACGTAATGAATGACTAACGGCTCCTACAAACAGGCGCGACGCGCGACGCGAATCGCGCGCGACACAAAGGCACCGCTCGTCGCGCGACTTGCGGTGCCTTTGTGTCGCGTGTCGCGTCGCGCCAGTGTGTGCGAGCCTTAATGGCATAGTGAGACCAAATTATTTTACTATGTTATTATGTAAGTACCTATAGTAAGTATTCTGGAAAAAAAGGCTACAAATCCAAACTTTTTCTTAAACTCATGTACCATTTTTACGACCAGGTACGGTACCAATACCAATACGCAGAAAACTGAAGAAAACTTATTTCTTTCTGCAAGTGACATATCAGTGTTAATTAGTCACACAGACGTAGCACTGTCCACATCTTTTGTCATACAAAAATACCTGGAAAGTATAACAAAGAGGTAGCTAACTGTCTTATTGTTTTTGTGTACAATGTTTTTGTAACAAACTTAATAGTGCTTGTGAAATATGACGTTGCGATTTTAAAACGGGAAAGTTATGGGAAAAAAACGGAAAAGACGAAGTTTGGAACACAGACAGGTCAATGTCTCCTCAAGCTGACTGGAACTCGACCTCGTTTTGTCATAATGTTGAATAACATCTCAAACAATTGACGATCAAGAAGCATTGAAGACACATAAATCTTGGGACACTTAATATTGAACGGAAACTGAACATAGTTTAACGTACCAGCGAGTAACAAGCGGAAATGGTCGGTGGATCGAATGTGCTGTAACAAGAGTTATCGCAACGCTCTGGTTGCAGCAATCCACGGCACGCATAACCGATGGCCGTAAGTTTGTAGCTGCAATGAAAGGCGTCTGCCAGATATTACACATATAACTGATTGATAAATACCTCACTTGTAAGAAGTAGATTGGTATGCAAACAGAGAATGAGTTCAGAAAACATCTTGCGAAAAAAAGTTTATTAGGTTTCAAGCATATCCAAAAGATACAAACAAACAAAACAAAAAACACACAAAAAAAGCAACAAAATTATACTTATGTTGTCCAACTTTTGTTACATTCAATTGGTAAAATTCTTTGTAAAAAATTGCAACATCATCTAGAAAACGACCGCGACACAGCTAAGAAAGGTATGAATGGCACCCATGAGTGAGGTTAACTTACATAACGTACGGTTAACAATGGACACAAATTCTCTAAGTTCGGGTCACTTCGGCTTCCTTGAAATCGCGTGCACGCGCCGGTCGTAGGTCAAACAGGATGGCTTTCATTGCCGTGGACGGAGAAATTACACTTCACATGGACAAAAGTTAACAATTGTTAATTGTGTAAACGGTGGCCTAAATTATGAACAAGGAACGTTCGAATACGAACATAATTGGTGAATGCTTCGCACGCATGACTTAGTCGATACCCGACATCTTTGTCCGGTATTTCGATAATGGTGAACACGTGCATTTCTAGAACATTACCACTTTCATAAAAAATACGATGATAAAATCCAGTATCGTTAAATACTTTCATACCGTGATTAATTTGTGTTGAGTAAATATTATTTTGCACGGCATATTGTTCATATATCATAGATAGAAAGCGACTGCAGCGTGCATGCGATGATGCGCGCGCGCTCACCGACACGCGACGCGCCGCAAGTGCATTGCTCTATCGCGATTAAGAATAATTGCTGCAAAACAAAAAAGTATGTCAACATAAAATCACCGAATATTACTCGGGACAATAGAGTTTCGAAAGCAGACCCATTATTTGCACAAATAATGAGATCTCATTATTCAACATAGTAAACAGACCTAATAAAAATATTTGTCAACATAAATTTTAAAGTTTAGTGAAAGTCTCATACTGTGCTATTAAAACCTGAGTTAATTAGAGCTCAGTGTTTATGAAAGTGAACAGAAAGTAACAACAATTTTATAATCCGGTTAGCCTCTCAACTGCGATGTAAACATTCAAGATCACTAAAGAAACCACACTAATTACACAACCTACTTAATATATATTAATATATTTTAAAGATGAGGAAGAGTACTGGAGTTACTAAATGAGGAAAACCGAAAAGAAAATGATGATGTCCATATTTAGGAAAGGACACATGGAAATAGGGCTAGTGGAGCATAACAATCGCCTACAATTAGTGTTACGGAAGTGGTAGGTGAATGAGGAAAGCCCATCGGTGCGGAGCCTCGAGGCAGCCTCGTGTGCTCCATTTGCCTCGACTCAGCCACGACCTAGCCTTGCAGATGGCCTCGTTCCGCCGTCTGTCTGAGACGTTAGAAATTTTTGGTGCAGACAGACTGCTGGAAAATATGCGAAAGGACATAGTAAACCGGTAGTCGAATCAACCGCTTTGTTTACTTATTAAAATCAAGTGATGTTACTTATGTACATATACGAGTAAATTTCATTGCAAATACACATTTAATTATGGCAAATATTTAGGGTTATAGGGTAAAGCTGAAGCTACTCTACCATAACAAATTATCTTTAGTTCTGCATTTGCGCAATTTAATTAAGCAGTAGATACTACGTGATATACACATAGAGGCTCCTTCAAACAGGCGCGACTCGCGATAGAATCGCGCGCGACACAAAGGCACCGCAAGTTGCCTGTTTTGTAAGAGCCTTAATTGGATCATAGAAAAAAAAGTAGACTGGCGTCTGAGCACTTTGTCTAAAAGCGTGAGATTTGGCAATAACTAGAATATTATTCGATTTTTTGGCCTTCGACATAACTATCACTATATCTAATGTATACTGCAATACTTAACTGCCTGTAGATTACCTGTTAATACCCTTGCGCATGCAATACTTGAGACTACTGTCAAAATCCTTCACGACATCAAGGTTCAGAAGCAAGGCTTTTTAATATAAAAAATGATATTCGATATAGGATGCGCGTGAGTTGTGAGAACATTCAAGTATCATTGTTGAACATAAAGTGCCGCTTAATTTTTGCGATTTAAAATTTTCTGACAGCTTGGTAGACCCACCCACTGCGAAATTGTATAGTAATTAAGCGAGTAATTTTGTACACTCGGGTTCATAACCACGTCATTATTCTGACCAATCTCGGTGATAATTTCAGATTTTTTGAAATTAATTGATAATGTCATCGAGATTATCAGTGACCTTTTTTATCTTGCCAGGCTATTTTATGGGCAAAAGGGTATTTTGCATGCTCTGCAGGTAAAGTGAGCCTATCCATGCAGTTAAATATTGTTGAAAATAATTAAGTATTTATAAAAAAGTGTCTGTTGACAGGCTAGAATTGAAGATGAAAAATTTGTTGCACCTACCCAAAGTAACATGGGTCAAGGGAAGATGATAATGATTGATACAAAAGCTGATTTTTTGTTCAGTATATAATAGTCTTTAACCAATGGATGTGTTTTCTTCTCTTTGATTTACATAAACGTTTTTTTATTTGTTTTTTTTTATTGCTAAATGCAATATAAAAAAACTGCTCTTTACCTCGATCACACCTGATGAAAAACGATGGATGAGTCTATGATGGATTGAAAATGTCTACAAATTACAGTTTTCATTTATACTTTTGTTGCTGATTGTACTACGAACAAGACAGTATAAGATGGTTGCGAGAACATTTGCCAATAAGTCTGAGTCGCGATTTTTAATACTCTCACGTAACAGATGATCTTTATACACATGCCAAATATTATGTGAAATATGTATATTTTGTGCAGTAGTAGTAAGGCACAACGTCTTACGGCTCCTGCAAACAGGCGCGACGCGCGACGCGAATCGCGCGCGACACAAAGGCACCGCTCGTCGCGCGACTTGCGGTGCCTTTGTGTCGCGTGTCGCGTCGCGCCTTTGTGTACGAGCCTTTACGTGCTTGTTCGTGACATAGTTGTATGACATCACTAAATTTATTCTTTTGACTTTGATTTATGGTAAAACTAGCGCTCCTGCTTCACACGGCTGTAATGTTCTGGGGGCCTAAAAAGGCCAATTGGTAGAATCACAAAAGCATAACATTATGAATCATAATGGACAGTTAACTGTTAAGTTAATCGTATCAAACCCCATTGGTGAAGAATTTTCAACATTTTTTTTTTGTCTGTACTAAAAGACCAATCAATCCAATCCCAATCTCTTTTATTATACCTACGTAGTGCAGCGTAAAAAAGAAAAACACGGCCTGTCTTCGCCGTATATATATGATTCATAATGTCATCCTTTTATGATTCTGGCCTAAGTGGCCTTTTTAGGCCCCCTGATGTGGCGACATGTCAGAACAGCGAGTTTTCTGTGCTGTATGTTACTTAAATACATTACATACTGCAAATATACAGGGTGTGGCGTAAGTAGTGGTCCACTGTTAAGGATTTGATATACCAGACAATTTACTATAACGTATAACAATTTTAACCATTTTTATCCAATGGTTCCAAAAAAATTTTTTTTTGTTTTTTATTTATGAAATTTCTACCTTTTGTTACAAATTTGGTTGTAGTTTCAACAAAAACCATTATATTTTCATTTTGATTTCTGCTATTTACTGCTGAAATACTAGAGCTGTCGTGTAAAATTATGGTTTTTATATAAATTTAGAGCTTTTGAAGAAAAAGTTAGTTCTTCTCTGTTTTAACCATAATTTTTCACATAATCATGCAAATTCAAGAGGGATTTTTGTATAAAAAAATTATTTTGTATACTAAAATGGTTAAAATTGTAGTATGTTATAGTAAATTATCTGGTATATCGAATTCCTAACGGTGGACCACTACTTACGCCACACCCTGTATTGACAGTTTGACACTGGATAGCTCACTTCACCGTAAAAACTTTTTACCGATCGTTATTTGTCGGATATCTTTCCAAATAATTATTATTACGGAGAGTTGAAAACCCTCGCATCTGGATTTAAAATTCACTACCCTCATTTTTTTTTTTTACGTTCAGTATTATCTTGTCATTAGCAAGAATACATTTTTGGGAAGTATAAATCATATTGTATTTAAAATCTTATTGATTAAGTGCCTAAGTAATAATATGTTTTTTTCAAGATTTTTTTTATATATCCTGCTTTTTTTATCAATTATACGTATAATTAACTAATAAGCTTACCATCATTGCCGTGACCTTTTGTAATATTACTACAACTTATTTATTTATGTATGTAAAATTGTAAATACATAATTGCCTAGGTACCTATTGCGGGCCTTCAATTTTTCCATGTGTGAATCAAATTAATGTTGTATTTGCATACATTAATAAATGGCATTCACACCTAAATTTACAATTTTAAAAGGTTTCTTGTTACATTGACTTATGACTATTTATAAACTGGTAAATGTTAATTAAGTTCCTACTGGACTGGACCCTATGACTAAGGCTCCTCTGTCCATCCGTCCTTCCATATGTCTCAGGGCTTCATCTTTTTAACCGCAACAACAACCGAAACTTTCACAAATTGCTATGACCGCTATAACAATCCTTCGAGTACCTACTAATATTATAATCGCGAAAGTTTGTAAGGATGGATGGATGTTTGTTACTATTTCCCGCAAAAACTACAAAACGGATTTTCATTAAACTTTACAGTAATTTAACTTATAATAATAATAAATCATTTTATTTCAGGCATTGCACGTTATCAGATACAGTTCACCCATAGCAGATACACAGATTATATTAAATTAAATTATACATCGGAATAACACATGGGATACTTTTTATCCCGATATTCCCACGCGACCGACACTTATACGGGTAAAACCGCGGGGCGCAGCTTGTCAATTATAAAAATATAATAAAGTATTTTTTTAAATGTATCGTTAATAACTTGAAACTTAAATCATGAGGGAGTGTCGCTTAGCTACATTAGATGTGCAGAGATGTATGAGCATCGAAGCAAAAGGGATATATAAGAATCATAGCAGCGTTCTGTAGTTTCTGCCACCCCCATAGGCAGAAGTCGTGAATTTATACAGGGTGGTCAAAAAATCGTGAATCTAACGAAACAGGGCAATATAGTTGAGGTTATTCCCAGTAAAAAATATCTGTGTGGCAGAGCCCTAATTTGAAATCCTTAAAAGTTATGACAATTTGAGTGTTTACAGTACCTAAGGTTCTAAAGTTACGAATAATTTTTCGTGAGACTTAAAAGATATTTATTGAAAAAAGTGCCAATAGTGATAAATCATGGTACCCACTGTAATAAAAGCACTTTTGTAGTGATGATCATTTTTACTGCAAATAACCCCGTCACTCTGCACCCTAATGAGGGTTTTCTAAAATGACGTTCGCTAGGTGGCAGCACTGGCACGTCAGGTCCAGGCATCTGTCAAAGAGCCTATATTTTCTTTAGTCATGACGGAATGATGAACGAATGAATGAATCGAATGATGAACGTCATCATATATTTTATATTGGAAGACCTCTTGTCACAGTGGTGCCAACTGGTGTCGTAAATTTTCACGAAAACCCTAGGAACCATTTTGAAAGATATACGTCACGTGGACGGCAAACATTCTAAGACATCCATAGACACAGTACTTTTGGCATTTTGTAATAGGTACTTTACATGTTTTCACACCAGATAACGAATCACTTTTTAATTTTTCTTCGAATTCGCTTACGCATTTCCTGGTAGGATTTGGTTTTCCTGACACTTCATCACTTTATGAATGCCGTCACATAATTTCGTTCTTACAGTTGAAGTACAATTATATATCTTGTTTCGTCGCAGTTCAGAACTCCAGTAATAATTATTATTTGATTCTTTGTTCTTTTCGTACGTAAATCCATTTTTTAATAACTTAACTCCGCCACATGAAGTAACAAAAACTGAGCACTCTTCAATACACTCACTCATTTTAATTATTACATCAATAAAACATACCGCAGTAACAGTCCACAACTAATGATGTAAACACTTATCGTCAATGAGTCAATTTATTCGTACCTACTTACCTACATTGTCATAAAAATAAGTTGCGCTTACCCACAGGTTTGGTAAACAATAAACAACTAAATGAATATTACGTAAAACTAAAACATTCTGCTACTTGAAAGTTGGCATAGTGTCATTATGAAAAGCATACCAAACGTATAGTTGGTAACTGTGAGGTTGGGAAATAAAACAAAATTACATATATGATAAATTGGCAAATGAT
The DNA here is from genome assembly GCA_927399505.1 of Luperina testacea. Lineage (NCBI taxonomy): Eukaryota > Metazoa > Arthropoda > Insecta > Lepidoptera > Noctuidae > Luperina > Luperina testacea. The sequence goes on from OV656758.1 coordinate 15,236,124, forward strand.
TATTCGGCGAAATAAAATTCTGCGAAACGTTAGTTGGCAAGTGAAAATCTGGCAAACAATTTTCGGCGAAAAGGCAGAGAACCGAAACATCACATCTTTACGGAACATCTAAAATAATAAAACTAGGTCCAAAATTGTGTTATAGTCATTAAAATTCTAAACAGTCAAGCACGACAGTCGGCCAGTAATTTACGATTAGGACATTAGAAGCCCCGCCATTACAAACCACGTTCGTTAATATTGCGTGCGCATAATTAGAAACGCGTATTAAGAACATTGACAACCCTAGCCATTCTTTAGGAACGAGGTAACATCGCAGATGGCACTATGACCCTAATCTTACATAATTTAGTTATTAAACCTGCTATTATATGTGATAACTTGCTGTTTGGAAACTGCCTAAGTGCTTTTTGACTTTTTGGGTTTTTGAGTTTCAATTTGCTTGGGTAGCTTGGTGCTTAGGTATTGGGTTTGAGTTTGGGTTTGGTTTGGTTTGGTTTGGTTTGGTTTGAGTTTGGTTTGGGTTTGGTTTGGTTTGAGTTGGGTTTGTTATTGAGTTTGGTTTATCTAGTAGGTAAGCCTAGAGGAGGCCTTTGCCAAGAGGCATGCTGAATTTTAACAACATACAACATAGTAAAAACAATTCAGAATAAATAAAAAATCTAGCAAGCGGTCTCCCACCTAAGTCCATGAGTATTTGCTAGACTAGACATAAACGTTACAGATGCGTTGCTGACCGAGAGAAAAAAACTCAACTAAAACATTTCAGTTTTTTCTGTCGGTATGTGTCTGTATCACTGGCACTTAAACCGGAATACAGGAAAGCTTGATGCCAAGCTGCAGAAATAGGTGTGATGGTTGTACTTCCTCGGAAAAGCTCTTCTACATAAACCTCTATTAGTCTTTTATTTATCAGCCTACAGCAGTCCACTGCTGGATATAGGCCTCTCCTATTGCACTTCATTTAACTCGATTTTCGGCAATTCTCATCCAGCTGCTACCAGCCATCGAGCGAAGATCGTCGCTCCACCTAGCCTGAGTTAAAGCTCCTTCAAACAGACGCGACACGTGATAAAATCGCGCGCGACACAGTGGCACCGCAAGTCGCGCAACGAGCGGTGCCTTTGTGTCACGCACGATTCGCGTCGCGCCTGTTTGCAGGAGCCTTTACTTACGTTTCCCGATTCGCGGCAAACGAATCATCGAATCACTTATTTTCGAATAACAAATAATAACGTAAAAAAAAAGATAGACGTACCTAAATACCTTACGTATAACGATAAGTATACAAAGTACCATCTGTATATTTATAACGACGTGTCAATAGTCAATATTATGTTTATTTCCTCATGTTAAGATTTGTTTAACCTCAATACTTATCTTCTGAATCAATAAGGCGCTTAGTAATCAACAGTAGCATTTAACTATGTACTAAGTGGTAAGTTTCAAATTGTTTGTACGAAACATTAACACATAGTAGAAGCTATTATGTTTAATCGTACACTCAAGTAGATGTGTCATTATGTACTTACAATCCTATATAAAACTTTTGTAATAGGTACAAGTCTCTTGCAACAAGGCTCTAATACCTACTGAACACAGATTTTTCATAAAATTCTTCCACTATTGAAAAAAAACACCCTTTATTGTTATAGTACTTAAGATAAGTTATTAAGTTAAGTAGTTAGAAACTGTTGGTGTACCTTAATAAATCTATATAAATAAAAATCAATGTTTGTATGTTTGTCCTCTATGCGTTCCAAAACCATTGGTCAGATTGTGATGAAACTTTGGTAGGGTGTTCTGAGGACTCCCGTGAGGGTTCCTAATTATTAAAACATGGGAAAATATAACAAAAAAGAATCTGAGACCGTACGAAGTTCGCCGCCGGGTCAGCTAACTGGGAAACATAACAACTGTCATCTACAAAATAAGAATATGACATCTTGGATATCTCGGACATTATTGACATCGGTGAAGGAAAAACATCGTAAAGAAACCTGGCAAACGTCCCGCTCTGACAAAAAAAATAAATGGTCACGTTACCTATGCCTAGACCAATGCACCTTATTAAAAGTCAACAACCTCGACAGATTATCTTTTTAAGACAAGGCCGTCTACACCTATCCTTAAGAGTGCATTTGCACTGAAAATAGTTAAATTCAAAGCAGATTTACATCGTTATCATATCAATGCGATCATTTACTTAAATGTCAGTTTCAAAAACCCTGACATTCGGTTGTCAATTTTGTAAACGGTCACTTGATTGAAGTATGAGGCAAATTTTACAGAATAGCGCATCACTAATCACTAAGGGGGGATTTGACCAATGAATCTGAAGGCGATCAGCGCATCTTATCCGCGTTCAAGAGCTGTCAGTGTCATCACTGTCGTGGAATATTGACACTGACGGCTCTTGAACGCTGTTTAAATGTGCTGATCGCGTTCAGTTGCCAATGCAACTGAACGCTATCAGCACATTTAAACAGCGTTTAAAAAGATGCCACTACTTAGTGCCAATTGCACATTGGTGCAATTGGCACTAAGTAGTAGTATCTTCTGACATAACATATTTGGGTTTTAGAGCTATAATTTCTCTGGGTCTTTCACTGCCCCTGAAAGTCTCAAACACCCACTAGGGGACGTTATCGTGCATGTTGAGAACCTATGACCTAACACAATCTCGCAATTTATGGACAAAAATAACTGCATTTATAATTTTACAACCATTTCACAACTCCGTAAGAAATACGTAAATTGCGAAAGTGTCGCCGTCAAGTTTTATAGTCTACGGTTATTTCAACCTGTGTCAAGGTTTAATAGTCTGACAATGACTTCTAACTTGTAGTTAATCAAATATTTTATGCTGAAAAAATGTTAATGGTGTAAAATCGCAGTTACTGAAATCATAAAACCATTTGGAGACGGGTCAGGGTGAGAAAATGCCGAAAAGTGGTGTCATTTAGAGGTCAAGACGCGTTAAGTGTCTATTAGATTCAATGTCGGAAAGATAGGTAAGGCATGACACGTAGGCTTTATTATATTAAAGCATAGATGTCAACAGAACACATATACATATCTAAGATATGTAAGTAGGATATGGTATGTAGGTAAGACTACCTTGTAGTACCTACAAAGTAGTTACCAACAGTAGGTTGTACGTGAGCTCATTTTTACCTATAAATAAATATAAAGCAATTTGTAGAAAGTTGACAGACTTGAATCCCATATTCTCAGCGAGTCGTGTTTGAGTAGGAAGTAATACAAAATATTCATAACTAGTAGCGCGCGGTTAAACCCGCGTAAGTGTCTATCCCGTGAGAATATCGGGATAAGAACTATCCTATGTCATTTCCCGGGACTCAAACTATCTCTGTACCAAATTTCATCTAAATCAGTTCAGCGGCTTAAGCGTGAAGAGGTAACAGACAGACACACTTTCGCATTTATAATATTAGTATTATATAGTATGGATTTATATTTATATTTATATTTGGACTTATAAACATCATAACTGGCGAAATGTGATTGGTACTATAGGTACAGCTCTGCCTAACACTTCGGAGTTTACAGGGGTGATGTTATGTTATGATAATACTGAAAAAGATTGTGCAGACAGCACATCAAGCTACCCGAAACTGTCAAAGTTTCCCAATCAACTTTGAACCTTATGCTTTAGCGATATAGTTGAAAATCTATTAAAGAAATTTGACAGATTGTAGTAGCTTGATGTGCTGGCGTCCGGACATCCACGTAACGTAACTATAAAATATACCAAATATCTTTTTGGTAGTAAAATGTAATCGAAATAATGTCGATCAGTTTTCCAATATGAAATCAATACCTAACCGTTTTAATCGATTATGATAGACTGAAAAATTGTTTTGTACTACACAGACCGTAAAATTGGCAGGATAGAGATTGTCTCGATGCATTCTAGAACAAACTAATGTAAAATCAAATAACTACTTACTATGATTTACTTGTTTTAAAAAAATCGATTTTAAAATTCCTTTTCTTCTTCTTCGTCGTATCATTTATGTGTTTTAAATCAACTTTGAACAGAGGAATTTAATTTTAAGAACAATCACAGTCTGATCTCAATTTCAACCTGACAAAAATACCTCGAATTTCCCTACATTTTTGACAAGTTTTCGACATTGATTTATCGCTGACATGAGATTGCAACTACATTTTGAACATTTTAATTACGGGAATTGGCCTTCTGAATTCGGCCTTTCCGACAGTGTTTTGTTTCGTTCTCATTGGCCGCGCAAAGATCTTCCATAGCAGGTGTTAGTTCACAGAGAACACGACAAGGGGTGAGGCATCGTTTGCGATGTGGCCTCTGTAGCTCATCGGAGTACCCACCCCTACCTGACTAAGTTGTATACCTGCAGAGGCTCCCCTGGCTTCCTAGTCAGTTAAGAGATGTCTAGGTTGGCCATGGCAGTTGGTGGCCCACTGTAGGCTCAACATAGTCAGCTGACGGGGTTGTGGGAGAAAATCAAATTTTTTTTAATAATTATTATTACAATTATTATAAATATGTATTTTAATAATTATTTAAAAAATATTAATATTATTATTCTATGGGCATGTAGACACGTCCTTACTGTCTTAAAATATATAGCAAGAGTGTTACAAGGATCTGTAGGCGCTTGAATCACATTGATAGAGGGCGCTGTTGGCACACATTTGTGAAAATGCAAGATGGTGGTGTCAGTTCCGATTTTGGCAACGCGCCGAAAGATTCTTGTACAACTATATTCTATCATTCTTCTTATTTATGAACACTGAACAAAATACATATAGGAAAAGGTAAAGTGTGTGTCATTATTATCAGGCATATCTTAATTACTGTGGGCGTACTAAGTGGGTAGTGTTGGTTACTGCGCAATAGAAACACGGTTTGCACTTCACATCAGATTATAATTTCATGAACAATTTAATCACATTAGCAAATCAAGCACTATAGGTACACGATACAACCAGATACGAACGCGATATAGTTTCTGAGCACATGATGTCCGTACGATGTCCAATGGTCCAGTCCCCTGCCGCTTCGTTGCTCGCTGTTTTATACTGGTGTCAAAACAAGTCGAGCAGTGGGGCGGTGGGAGAAGTCGAGTGACGTACTTGTCGGTGGCGTGGTCGTCGGTGTATGTGTTGTTTTCGACAACGCCGCCGACACGGCCATACTGACGTGCGGACGTCCTCGTGCGCTTACAATTCATACATCTGTAATAAGCATAAATCGTTCGATTATCCTGACCAAAAATCGTACTTTACTATCTGGACCGGTTTATCTAAACCCTACAGACAGGCTGGTAAAAATTAGTTCTGGACCGGTCTTCAATGACCCTTCAGATTAAAACTTCTGGACCGGTCTTCATTGACCCTTCAGATTAACAAGTTCTGGACCGGCTACAAGCCATACAGATTAACAAGTTCTGGTCCGGCTACAAGCCCTGCAGATACAAGTTCTGGTCCGGCTACAAGCCCTACAGATTTTATTTTATCTTATTTTGAGTAGTCCGGAATATTATTATTCCCTATAGCCGATTTGTCATTGGACCGGTTTAACCCTACAATGATTATTGCAATTTAACTGTCATCATTAGTTTTATGGACATCAGCTCGCGTTACTATTGATCGGTTCCGAATAAACGGACATAAAGTGCAACTTGTGCCCCGTCATACACTTTCCGGGGTGGAAAATCCTCATGGATGTCCTCCGCCACGGGGCGGGCGGAGGGGTCTGTCAGACTCTTACTGACTAAAAACCACCCCGGTGTTCCATCTCACACCTACGCCAGGGGTCGCGGGAACGTACGATGCTTCCGTAACGTACGTTCACCGTGACACGCCAGAGCCAAGACTGTCTCGTTACACCACTGCGCGCTCTCTTCCACTCCACACGAACTCAGGCTAGACTCTGTCGAGCGCCGCCGGGTGACACTGGCGTTCAGAATAGTCAATGAATGACGCCGACACGACCATCTTGCTCGCACACATTCTCGTGTGTTAATCTGCAAAGAAACATACCTCGCAAAGTATCACATGACTAAAACACAATGAAAATTCGCACAAACTAAAAAAAATTGAGTTCAGAGCATTAATCATTATTTGATTACTAATTACGATTATTACAATGTTACATCTAAAGCATGAAAAACTGATTAACTACCGTTTGGTCATTCTGCTATTGTTTCTGGTCCGGTCAAGTTAGACCCTTCAGATATTTAACCACTTGGTCCAGTCAGCCATGACTCTACAAGACTTGTTTCTTGGTCCGGTCAATTTCTGACCCTACAGGATTAGCTTCCTGGTCCGGTCAATTTCTGACCCTACAAGATTAGCTTCCTGGTCCGATCAGTTTTTGACCCTACAAGATTAGCTTCCTGGTCCGGTAATTGTTTTGCCTTTCAGATGTGTCCCTACAGTTAAACTGGACCGGACGTAGCTAGGCCGAACAAGTATCGTTCCTTTAGCTTAATTAACAAATAGCTCAATATTTTGGTTGATGTACAAGTGCTTCTGTTATAATGGTAATTGACTCAGGACCAATTGATTCTACTGAAGTAGCACGTAAACCAGGGTTTCTACAATTTGCATTATTATGGGAACTGGTAGATATAGTGGGACTTTTAGCAGACATGGTATCACTATTGGCAGAGATAGTATCATTATTTGATTCCCAAATCTCAAGATCACAAACTAAATAATCAACTAAACATGATGGAGCAGCCAATAAAACATCCTTAGAGCATCACAAAACACAGCAGGAAACTTATTCATGAACTGTGGCTTTTCATTAAGCCCCTACAACAAACTTCATGTTTGTTTCTTTGAATTCCGAGTCCTACAGGCTCTATGGTCTCTACAAGACCCCGACCTCCGCCAGAGTTAAACACGCACCGCACACCCACGGACTACTTGAGTTGCCTCAAGAGACACCGATTTCTACAGGGCTACGACTATGTAATAACTACTGGTATGGTCCCCGACCAGCCGAACTAAGATTCACCACTATCACTCGACTTAATTTCTACTCTGTTTCATCAACAAGACTTTTACTTAGCTTTCCTCAAATTCGTCATTAATACTCTGATCCCTTGGCCTGTGCCATAGCATATGCCTTAGCCTCATTAGCGTACTTGATTCAACCAGAGCCATGTAATCAAACTTGAATTAATCATAGCAAAAAAATATCAACCAGAGCCATGTACCATCGTTATCCACATTACAACAATCTTTTTCACTAAGAGCCTTAGACACCTGGAAACCCACAGACGAGTAAACCACTCTAAAGCCACGGCGCTCCGGCCGACCAGCAATCGCATTGCTCTCACCCATCCAGCGCATGGATCCATGTGCATCACCCTGTGACTACACACTTTTTACTACGGCCGATAGAGAACCCCTACTCGCGTGGTTCCCACTACTTAGGCTTGCTCATAGCTCATCACCACTATGATTACCATCTATTTCGACTGGTACATGACCTACTGGCATCATTCATAACCTATCGTGAGCGTATTTAAAAATTGCATCGTTAACTAGATATGGGCTATACCTAACAATGTAAGAGTTTTTTTTTTTTTGCACTTGTTTATCAGGGTAGCATTCGGTACCAGAGTCAAAACATAATGAAAACGACTCACCAAATTCGGTAGACAATAGATCTGTAGTTGGCTTAATGGCTGTAGTGGTTGCAATCCACTGTTTCCTTGGCATAAGTCGTGAAACTCCTCGCTCGAAAAGCACCGTCCTTGATCAGCGATTATTCGTACAGGAGATCCAAAGAGGGCAGCGCTGTCCACCACTGTCATTCTGCTTGCACACGTCCTTGTGTGTAAACCTGTAACCAAAAAAAATCAACAGCAGTGCATGTTCCACTCGGCCAATTCTGACCACATTTAATAAAAACAATAACAATCATTGATAATAAAAGATTCGGTCGGTGGTTCGTCTTAGGGGCGGTTCCTCTAAGCCTTGGTAATAGATCACATACAACGCTCATGACCCGGCTGCCGCAGCATCTAGTGACACTCATGCCACCCATGTAGTCATCACCTCAAGTGATACGACCAACACACATCACATCCCATATAGTCTACGACTCCCAGGTCATTAGAAAACCAACACCACAATAGTCTCCTTTGAGAGCCCATCGCTCCCTGAACAACTCACAAGCGAGTTGCAGTTACGACTACAGACAAGTACGTACAGTGCGACCTAGCCATGGTATGTGCTCTACTACTCGGTGAAGGAACTATCCTCACCGCCTTCTACGTTTAACACGTTAGGAACACTACTTAGAGGCATCTTTCGTATGCGATCGTGAGCATACTAGTAAGTTCGGTTAGAATCTAAAGCTTATGACGTATAGCGATCACTTGTCACAACTTCCACAACCTTAAATGGACCTCTGAACTTCCGATCTAGATTAGTCTGTTAATCTGATTTCACTCTTCGTTTTATAATAACACAAAATAGCCTACCCAAAATAATACTTTGCAAGTAAATGTCGTGTAGTAATGAAATAAAATCTCAAGTTGTGGCTCGCTATTCGCAACGCTTCTTATGATTTGTTTTGTGCTGAAAACACGCGTTTAACCAATACCAACTGCACAACTCGCTTTTACTAACGAGCATTCAAAACCAGAATTTTAAACAAAACAATACAGCTGACCTTTATGTTCTAACGTGCCTGCGGGTAGTTGTACGACGCAAACATCCACTCGCCGTTGCTGCTTGCAGCGCGTGCTCCACCTCCACCATCTGCTTGGCTGCCACTTCTCGTGCACCGGGCCGCGACATGTCATGGATTCCCTCACTTGCAGCACACGAAGGGCCTCACCGACGGCTGCGGGCTGCTTGGCTCGATTCTTGAAGTCACCCCACGTCACTGGTAGCTCCACATTACGTCCTTCGTACTATTTACGATAGCCACGTTGATACTGCTTCGTTTGTGCGCCTTATTGACGGCCACAACACGACCTCCTTGCAGAGAATTTTCAGCAAAACACAAATCAGCTGTCGTATTGTGTGCTGTTACATTTGCACACGCGTCCTATCGCGTTTTTTAATTACGGGAACGGGATACGTCGAATAGACACTTTTTTTTTTCTAACATGGCGGTAGGGCGCTACTGGCGCGTCACTGGGCAAAGGTATTTTTGCATACAGCCTATGCTCAAAACAACATGCACGATGATCGCGCATCCGTATCTGGCTTTGTCTGGGTTTAACTCGAACAGGTCCACACGATTATTTAATAAGCGTTCGCAGTTTGCACTTTGTTTTTAAAATGTCAACGGTCACTTTCACTTTTAGCGTTCTCATTTTGCGCATGAACCAACACGAATCCCACTTCTGATATAGGAAAAGGTAAAGTGTGTGTCATTATTATCAGGCATATCTTAATTACTGTGGGCGTACTAAGTGGGTAGTGTTGGTTACTGCGCAATAGAAACACGGTTTGCACTTCACATCAGATTATAATTTCATGAACAATTTAATCACATTAGCAAATCAAGCACTATAGGTACACGATACAACCAGATACGAACGCGATATAGTTTCTGAGCACATGATGTCCGTACGATGTCCAATGGTCCAGTCCCCTGCCGCTTCGTTGCTCGCTGTTTTATACTGGTGTCAAAACAAGTCGAGCAGTGGGGCGGTGGGAGAAGTCGAGTGACGTACTTGTCGGTGGCGTGGTCGTCGGTGTATGTGTTGTTTTCGACAACGCCGCCGACATACATAATTCTTTTATTTAACTACTAAAGGAATACAAACACAGGACAATCACGCACCGCTGCGCACGATTCATTTGACACATGACGTAAACTAAGTAAAGAGCCGTTGGCCGGGCTGCACTTTCACAACACCGACTGCAATCCACTTCTATTAGTAGTTGCGAATATGTATTTACTTCTTACGTTAATACCTCATGATTTAAAAAAAAACAAGGTGCAGGTGAAAACCTATTTTTTACGCTATTCACTAGTATGTTGTTCGTCGCTCTGAACGCATCCATAAATTTTCTGATTTTAATAGAACGCATTTCGGGTCAAATATTATGTCCCAATCCATACCGAATGCGCCTTAAATACGGTAACTTTGAGTTGACTTATTTTCGCTGTGTTACAGTCATCTTTAAGTACAATTTTGACCTGAAATACAATCTCTACCTTATTTTATATACATTATTCTGACCAAAATGTCGAGATTTGACGCGGGACACCCGTTTGGGGCGAGGTTCCTCTCGCTTTATCAGGGCCATCTTTACCCGGGGGTGCAAGGGGTGCGTGGCACCCGGGCGCAGGGTCTTAGGGGGCGCAAGCCAATCCTTAAACCTACACGTACCATGCGTAAACCTTCTCAAAATTGAAATGAATAAAAAACTACTTACGATTAACTATGACTCAAGTTAAGATAGATTGTCAATTTTGGCTATAGTATGCCTTTCGCACCCTGGCGCCCAATATGGTTAAGACGGCCCTGCGCTGTATATTATGTTTTACATAACAGGCGCAATTAAATAAATTAACCACGTTTGAGATGTCACGTCACTAAATGAAAATAAAAGTGGCGTGAAAATGTTAAAATATAATTCCCGGCATGAAATTCCAGGCGATTCGCCGTAAATACAGATTACGCGTTCTAACAAATGCAATCTCATCTCGTCTCGTGTCTTCAACATAACCTACTATGCAGCGCGGCTCGCCTCACCTTCCATTGCGCCAAAGAGTAACAACCTCTTACATAACTAATTACGTTATAAGATTATTATGTAAACTATCTTCATCTGTGGGTACCTAAACTCCTTTACTATCCTTTCCTAATTACCGCTTAGTACGACCTCATTAGTAGAGAATGCAGTTGCTACGTCAGAGAATCGTAGGTACTTAGGTAAAAAAATGTTTTCACGCTCGTGGCGGGGATCACTAGTGAACTCAATATTTTTTGAGTTAGGTATAATAATTTCAATATTCAGTTATTCCTTATTTTGACAAAATGGTTTGCAGGAGCTTCTTCGAACCCCGCATTAAGTTATTTTAATAATTCGATTCTCACACAATTTAGGAACTACTAACTACTCGTAACATATCATCAAGCCCTGAATTCCCCGCAGGGGCAGACAGAGGTGTACTTAAAGCACATCTACATTTGGCCAGTTATAATAATATTTATTATATAGCTCTCATAGGTAACTACCTGGATTTGAAAAGCTTAACGTAACTCGTCCTAGATTGTCATAATTTTCCTAACTGGTGTAAACGTGTCATAATAAAGAAGCTACTATCGTAAACCGTACCTCGTAATCCTGCATTATTGTTAATGTTTTGCAAAAGAATCATGTTATCGATGTTACCTATAATGTCATCGTTTGCATATTTTTGAAGTGATTCCATGTGATAATATTTCTTTTTAATTACATAAGTTTATATAACATTGGGATGGATGGATGATGACTACTGACACAAGCTTTATAACAAGTGATTGGTTTTTTAAAACGTGTCGTTGGAACTCTTTGTCAACTCATAACTCATAATAGATTGGATGTTTTTCAAATACCTAGTACAGCCAAGACCAAACTATTCGCCAAAACACCTGTGACACGGGCAATTCGTATAATTAACGACCTTCGTGGCAAAACTGATGAGTTTACCTGTCATTTGAGTGAATTCGCTAGGACACTGTTTAGTCTAGGTAGCATATTATTGCGTTGAGTATTCTGTTTAAAAGATATAAAGTTCCTATTACTTTTTGAAAAATAGTTTTCGTTCTTTATGTTATATTTAAATTGTAAATAATAAGTTAGTATAGATTTGTAAAATGACCACACTGTCGCATTGCGTACATACACCTGTGATGAGAGTTGTAAGGGAGATTTTAATAAATAAAAAAAAAACGACGGGTTGCACTCCGGGAGTGCCGGCAGAAGTGAAAACTTGAATATTAACGTTGTGCATTTTTAATATTTTGGAATGGTTAGAGAATAATTTTGTACGAATTGCTTTCATTATCAGTATAAAAGTACTATTATTTATGTGGTGGAATACAATATTCATTTATTGCGCTATCGTACACAAACATGACAATTTATATTACACTAGCTGACCCGGCGAACTTTGTTCCGCCTTAGACGCCATAAATGGGCAGATTTTTGATTTTATTAAGTTAGGTTCAACCTGATAAATGTCAATCGCTCAGTTTCAACGTTCACGTACATACCCACAGCATATTGGTGGAAGAGACGCCGACATTTTAATATATATGATTTTCCTCATTTTCCCGAACCATCAGTCTGTATGAATAATAATTCATTGAACTAACTTTTTTGTTAGTTTCGGAACCTGTAACTGGATTTATCATCTTCATTGAAAAGTGATATCCATCTTCACCTTGCCAAAATAAGATAGGAAGATAGGATATTGTAACGCATCATATGATTGATGTGTTTCGGACACACGCTGCAGTTGATTGCTACGCCGATGTAAAACAATATCTCGGTTTTCTAAATTTTCACCCACGACAACAATAGCGACTTCGTCAATTGTTGGCGCATTAAAACGTCTCGCGTGTTGTCCTGCAGGCGTCTTATCAGCTTTGATGACAATTTTGTGATTATCAGACGGCATGCGGTCCAAAGCGGTCGTAAATAATGCAACCAATTCGTTATGTCGATGAAAAAACGTTTGGAGTTGTTCCACAATTGATCTTTTCACCGAATTGTTGTGTGCACAACGCTGATTGACTTGGCTTGCTAAATCGCCCATAAAATAAATCTGCAAAAATTTGTAGTCATTATTCGGCGTTGGCAATAAGGAACCTGTTAGGTAATATATTTGACCTTGAATCTTAAAAGTTGGCATAAAGTTTTCTTGAATAACTTTTGTTGCACCAAATGTTGTCATTTGAAAACAATTGTTATATTGCTGGATATGAGTCAAAAAATGTTTAGAATCTGGCCCATTTCCGGAAACCAGTGAATGTAGTGGCTCTGGTGGCGGTTCCAATGGCGTCAATTTGACTTGACCGCTCGCGCGACACAAACCAGGAGCTTCATTTTTAAATTTAAATGCCTTGCAATATTGACACACAACGTTCATTGTTCCAATAGTAACGATTTGCTGTGAACTGTAATCTATTTCCACGTTATAATTGAATGCAGCTCGATAGGGGTTAAACGCAACATTTCTATGTAGTTGATTTCGATTCCATCGATTCCTTTCTACTTCATTCCGCGCTTCACGTTGCTCGTCATTTTGACTCGAGTTCTGCGACTTAATTTTGTACGTCTAGCTGCTGGCATTTTTATAAACGAAAATTCATCTGTAAATTAAAATAAAACTATTGTATTCTTCTTTATAACCAAGTAGGTATATACTACTTGTTATGTTAGTAACGTGTATGTTAGTCTATCCAAACTTACCAAAATTCCATATTAAATTGAACTTTTAATATTAGGCCTGATGGCTCTAAAGTAACCTTCATTGGAACTAAGAAAATCAGGTTTCTTAGATCCTTTAATTTAATTATTTTAAATGTATTGTTTATCAATAAAATAAGATTGACAGAAGAATCCGTTTTAAACGTCATTTTTTTTTTTTCAAATGTTTTTGTCAAATGTTTTAAGGTTACATTAAAAAGGTTACATTAAATAATTTTATATGGTGGTTAAGTAATTTTAAATTTTCTAATTTTCCGCGCAATTTCCTTAATTTTTTCTTTCATAAGAACCTTCTCCTGATAATAACGAACAGAACAAAAAAAGAATTAGCGAAATCGGTCCAGCAGTTCAGGCGTGATGCCGTGACCAAGGGAAATAGGGATTCATTTTTATATATATAGATTAAAAATTTAACACTTCAGAACTATTACAATTATTTTACATTAAAAAGTTTTTCTCTTAGGAAAATCAACTTCCATCCATAATTTCAACGACTTTTTCATCATCATCATTACCAGAACCATCATCGCTAATCACATGGTACTGAGAATTGAGAAGAAAGAAAACTGAGAGTTTTATAGGTTTAAAATATATATTAAAGGTCTATCTTTAAGTATTATAAGGAATACAGTTAAACTATAACCAATATCATATTTAAAAGAGCTTATTTCATATTTCTTATTACATTTTAAGGCTGAATGACGATTCCTTTGCTCTATTCGTGCAACGCGACGCGACGATGAATTAAAAGTCAACATGACATAACAATAACAACCGATGACGCGACGCTAACAAAATCACTTGAATTTGTAGTTTTTAAACTTTTGGGTGCTTGATTATTTGTATCAGCGAGTGCTTTTAACATAGGTAGTTCTGTGACTAAGAGGATAAATACAACTACCTAATGAAATGTGAGTATTATGATTTTTTCACTGATAGTATATGGCTATTATTACTATTGTCTCATCCACGAGTATTGTATGATACACGAGATATTAATAAAATTTAAGTAAATTACATGATTAGCTATTGTTTTACTATAATATGTACTAGGGAATGCAATCCCGCACCAAAATTTCAATTGCTGGATCCCGCGGGATTGAGAGGTTCAATCCCGCGGGATCCAGGTATTTGCGGGATCCCGCAAGTTTTTTGAAAGTCATTGAGAAAAGAGAGGAATCCTGTATCATAAACGAGTCTATAGAACTTAAAATGAAACTAAAAAATATTATTGAATGAAACTATTTATTAAGTGATCAAATCACTAATCAATCAGAAATAACAATTACAAACAAAGATCAAAAACTATTACAAACAAACAGAAAACAACAAGTTTTGTGAAACTATTACTAATTAGAAATAAAATTACTATTACAATCAAACAAAAAACAATTATTCATTATTTTGAAAGTAGCTGCGCATAAAACATAGCGTGTCAATAGTTTTGTCAGCTAAACGGCTTCTTACTTTGCATGCTAGGTATCCAGCAGCAGAAAATGCCCTTTCCGCTTCCACGCTGGTGGGCACAACTGTTAACAACGCATTGTAGACGAATTGAAGATGTTCACCTTTGATCCCACCAGATTGCAACAAATTCATTTCTTTTCTGATTATACCTTCAAGAGAATGAAGAATGAAGAAGAAGAAGAATGAATTCAAGAATGAACAACACGTTCTGTATGTCGCTGCGCAGTCCCGCAAATCCCGCGGGATCCCGCACGATTTAGGCGCGGGACTGGTCCCGCAAAAATGGTGCGGGATCCCGGTATTTCGGGATCCCGGTATCCCGGTATTGCATTCCCTAATATGTACGTATAACTTTATTGTTGTAACGTAACATTGTGTGTTTTAGCATGCCAAGAAGTGCTATACTTTCATTACATAATATGAAAACTGTATAGGTACTTGGAAATTATAATTTTCATATTTAATTTTGTAGAGTCCTAAGCAACCCCTAAGACGACCTACTGACCAATTACTGCCTGTAGAACAATCTACTAGAGGCATGCTCCAGACCGAACAGTCCACACCTTCAATACCAGTAAGTTAATTCTAATAAAATATAATAATGTAATGTTATATTTGCAGGGCGAACGGACATACAACCAGGCCCATCTTTGTATAGGGACAATGTGCCAATGGAAAACCAGCCTAATACAGAACAAAAGGTGAAGTTTTAAATAAAAGTCTTACAATAATATGTTTTAACTTTATAATGGATATTTAGATAACTTTTTTTTGTATTACAGTTTGAGGCTAGATCACCACTTGCAGTCTTGCAATGCGTCATCATAGGAGTAATGCCCCAATTGCATCTTCATGTAAGGTTAACTTAATTATAATTTGGTTAATTATTGGTTTAGTGTAAAAAGCACTACATAGTAGTGGTCTCACTTTTGATTCCCGGGTTGGGCCAATTTGTTGGGATTTTCTGTAGGTTTTTTCAACAGCAGCCCTTATTCAATCAAGATCAAGATATAGACTACATCTAATATGTATACTACATTGTAATATCTATTCCTTTAGAGGGAGAGTGATGTGATGTTGATGATACTTACATATTTGTTTTAACTCTGTATAGTAATTTGTTGCATTTTTATGTTCATAGCATCTCGTAGGCATCGAACGGCACACCGCCGTCTGATCCAGCACTCACCACCTTCTCAAAGGCAATCCAAATGGCGAGCCTGACTGAATGTTTTGTCGCCATTAAAGAGAGGTGTTTGGAAAATGAGAGACTTCTTATTGACAACCAGCAGAGGATGTTCGACTTTTAAGGAAATAAGTGAGTCATGGTCAAGGCAGACCCAGGCACTGCAGGATTTATGAGCATCCATCAGTCGAGGAAGTTGAATCTCCGAAACATGGATCTACTACTATGTTTAGATAATTTTAAGTTTATTTAAGATGGATGTTAAGAAGTTTAAGTATAAGAACTGTTTTTTTGTAGTAAATGTCAATGATTGTTAGCGGGCATGCTCTTTATGCCTGCAGGCTTTTATGTAGGTACTTATTTAATTTTGTTTTGCTTGGGTAGTTTTCATTGTATATACTAAATTATTTAATTAAATGTCCTGTTTCTTGTAATGTTAATTACTTTGCATACCTACTATTGTATAGAATCAAGTTTTTCTAACTGAATATCAAAAGTCATTTTGAATAAATGATTTTTGATTTGATTGATTGTTTTTAATAGTAAATAAAAAAGAAAATAATGCAGTTATCTGTTTAATTTCTCATACCCCTGTATACACTCTTACCCATTTAAAAATATAGTACAAATAGGGACTAAGGTATAAATAGGCACATATTATTATAGGCTATTGATATTATACTAATCATATACACCTTAAACACCACACTTTAAATACACACCTTAAATGTTATGACAATTGTTGATTATAATAATATTTTTATTAATAATTTAAATACCTATTTATTGTATCTAATCAATAATGGTGAGTATATTCTATCTAAACACGTTAACCACATCTGTAAAGGAACGCATAAATTGTAGATACAACATGCTCGCCATAATTGAACTAAATCTCGCCTACTTATCAGCCTACTCTCTAAGTCATCATGTGTTGGAGCCTGATGTGTCAGGATTCCAAGTAACCTAGATTCTTCATCTAAGTCACATTGGTCTCATCATCATAGGAGCTGGTAGCCCGGCTCTATTACATATGTCGTTTAAAACACAGGAAGCCATCACAATTTCTCCCACTTTTATAGGATCATAGTACAATACCCTATGTACTAATAAACATCTGAACCGTCCTTTCAGGATTCCAATAGTCCTCTACACTGTTTCTTGCACTGCTGTGCAAATTGTTGTAATGGCTCTGGAGTCTCAGTTTCTGAATTACTAAAGGGAGTCATTAAATAAGGCCTTTGAGGATATCCTGAGTCACCTGAAATCAATGAATGAAGCTAGAATTAAGTGCAATCTTGACTTGTGTTTAAGTTATCATTGTATTGTAAATAATAACTTCGTGGATTGCCCTAGAGGCAGAAGACTGAGATATGTATGTGTCTACATTCTTCCCAATGATTTTTTGGTAACTTCCATTAGCCAAAAATGATAGTGTGCATAATATCTGAAACATCAGGAATTCAATAGGCTTTTGTTGGTGTGTGGTGAGGTATACCCATCATATCTCAAGAAACCTAGATGTAAACAAACCTTTAGCCTCTTGGTTAAACCACTGGAACGAAGTCGCGGACGCATATATGGAGTTAAGTCATCTTCCAATATATTAATTAAATCCTCAGAAAGCCTGTAAATATGGATAAAATCTGTATCACGGAATATTGTTTTAAACTTTCGTATTTGTTTCGCCTGTCGAGCTTTCTTCAAATTATCACTTTTCTTAGCTTCTTCTAATAAATGTAGCTTCAATTGTGTAGTAAAAGAATAGAAATATTTAAAAAATTAAGTACAGTTTATTATTTTTGTCAGTCTACGCCCGAATATTTAGAGCTTTTTGATTTGACAGTTAGAATAGGAGTGGGCGATACAAATCGTATATAGATACAATATCTATATATCGGTACAATATCCAATACCTATATATCGGACAGTACTGTATCTATATTTCAGGTATCCGCGTACCTAGAACGAGACACTATAACGATATCGTATCACATGATCTATGATATTCGGTTCAAACTGATTCCGGTACAGTAGTAGTTATACGGTTGTAGGTACCGTATCCTTGCGATGCGCGCGGGCGGGAGTGATGTAGCTAGAGATAAACGAGCGAGAAAGCGCGTTAAGCTAACGTCTAATACTAATTTTAAACATTATATACAGGAGCATAGAGTTTAATACCGAATACATTATTTTGTAAACACTTGTAAACAGGTAACCATCAATAAACGTCAAAGGGTTTTAAATCGTACCTATGGCATTCTCAACAAAAAAAGTGAGCCGTCACGGGACGCCTGGCAGATGTGAAACATTGCGCATGGCGACGCGTCGCCACACAGTACACAAGACTGTGACTGTATATATACTTACACCATCATAAAGCGTGGTGACGCGTCGCCACGGCATGCGTCGCCACGCCAGAAATTTGTTTTACGTGCGGCTATAGATGTTTCACATCAAAAATTGTTTTAAAATCACTTTACGTGACCCTTGACCTTGATTGCACTTTGCTGTTTTCGTCAGTCTTCAGTTATTAGCTTCACTCATGACTGATGAATAGATACTTGACCTATTTAAATAATTGATAAAAATATAAATCTAGAAAACCGAAACGGCTGTACTAGTTTCATTTCAGAGTGCCATATTATCAACAATACATTCACTGATTTCGAATATACAGTTACAAATAAAATACAATGATGTAATGAATCGAACAAAACCGAAACCTAAATATCACAGTACCAATTTCGATTCCGAGTTCCACACTGATTCAGCCAATATATAGATATTGAAATATATAGATACGATATCCGATATTCTAAACCGATACATAGATACGATTTGATATAGTGTAAAAGCGATATTACCCATGCCTATAGAATCGAGGCTGTGGGCGAGACGTCTGACGTTTTACGTCTTACGAATTTTCGATCAGGGTCACGTGACCTGACGCGAATTTAGAAGTTTTTACCCATTCCAAAAAAGTACATACACAGCGCCGCTAAAGAAGTTTTCACTTCAATAAATTATGTTCGGCGACGCGCGACGTACGTTTGAATGTAAGATTTAGCGTTGATGTCTTTTGGCCGGGCGGGAAAATCTTTGAGGAAAACCGTTGTCTGGGAAAGTTGCATGGGAATACACTGCTACAGTGAGATAAATGATAAATGATTTTATTTTGTAAGTAGGTTTGTACAAACACTTTTACACGTCAATAATATTTTTTAAACTAGATGAGGTCGGCGTTTCCTATCTGATCTGAGACACTCCAAACAGTAGATTTTGTCCTTAATAAATATGAATCTTTCCTTATGTACTGAGGAGATCCGCGAAGCAACGGTTTTTGGCAAAGATGGAGAAAACAAAAGCTTCTCTACCAACATTTACCTATTTTTATTAATAGCGTAACATTTCCACAATTAATTATTATTATTATATTTGGTATTCCTAATTTATTTATTGAATATTATAAGCATACAAATTTCAAATTTACAGAGGCGGACTTAACGCCATTATAGGCATTTCCTACCAATCAAACTAAAGTGTTAGTCGAATTTAGTCTTATATTCATAATTTATAATTAGTTTTGGACACTTAAGTATTGATGCCCCCAAATTAAGGCTCCTTCAAACAGGCGCGACACGCGATATAATCTCGCGCGATACAAAGGCACCGCAAGTCGCGCAACGAGCGGTGCCTTTGTGTCGCGCGCGATTATATGTTACAAATCTTCATAAAAAATAAACACGTGGACCATCGACACACATTCAATCTCATCTATTAACTTTTTTTGTCTATTAGGTTTGACCGAGTTATGACCAGTCAGTGTTTTATAAAGTTTTACACTATATAAATGAAGTGTTTATAAGTGAAAGGTAGCTGTACGGTCGGTCAAGGAGGTCCACACCGATGGACTACATACATACTTATCAGATTTATGTTTTTTAATCAGATACAGAATAATTATTACCGTTTAGGTTTCTGTTTAAAGAAAATTGATAGGAAAATATGGTAATATTGCAAGGGATTTTTTCGATGGCTGCAGCTTCAAAGCTTTTTTGTGAACCCTTTTCGACTTCTAATATTATGTTTAATCTAACCTTAACGGTTTGTTTTTCGTTTGTTTTTTTCTTAGGGATCAGCTGTCAATTGTTTCATTTTTTACGGTGTTTGTCAACAACACTGGACTAACCGGAAAGTGATCATTTGGTGCTTTAAATCTATAGAGAATGACTTCCTGAAATAAACATGAAATTCATACAATATTAATTTCAGTCGTTGGTGGTACGAGAGTAAGATAGGCTAATATTTAGGTTTTTTTTTTAATTTTTTTTTTTTTTTGGCTAATAAAGAGTATTCTATTCTATTCTATTCTATTTATGTTCAACTAGCTGCGCCCTGCGGTTTCACCCGCGTAAATGTCGGTCCCGTGGAAATATCGGGATAAAAGTAGCCTAGCCTATCTATTAATCCAGGATGTCAGCTACGCCCATACAAAATTTCTTCATACACATTCAAAATTGGTCCAGCTGTTTGAGCGTGAAGGAGTAACAAACATATAAACACACACACACTCACAAACATTTGCTTTTATAATATTTGTGTGATTGAAGTTAATTCCTAAGTGTATGTTCTCGTACATACGTTGCACCATATAATGTATAAAATTATATATTTATGTAAAACTACATGTTTACAATACCAACTTATAAAACAAGAACTCTTTTCTAAAGACATTTCTAGAAGAACTGCATCGTATAGTAATTGCCTGTTTATGCAAACACTCGTAAACTATAGTGCAAGGTTAATTCCTTATTAACTAGGAATTAAACTTGCATCTATAACCCTTGTCGGTAGTAGGTAATAAATACAAGTTGTAATAATACATAGAAGATACGAGATGAATACGTCAACACAAATGAGTTAATGAAATCTATTCTCGTTTACCTTGTTATCGTCCAGACGCCAGCACATCAAGCTACCCGAAACTGTCAAATTTTCCCAATCAACGTTGGACCTTACGTTGTAGCGATAAAGTTGAAAATCTATTGAAGAAATTTGACAGATTGTAATAGCTTGATGTGCTGGCGTCTGTACATTGATTTGCTGCCTAATTTTGGTTCTAGGACATGCCGGTTTCCTCACGATGTTATCCGTCACCGTTTTGATCGCAGTGCTGATGAAATAATTGACACAAAGTAAAGCGCCTGTCTGCTGGGATTGTAGCTACGACCTACGACTTGTAAAGGCTCCTGCAAAAAGGGGCGACGCGCGACGCGAATCGCGCGTGACACAAAGGCACCGCTCGTTGCGCGACTAGCGCGGTGCCTTTGTGTCGCGCGCGATTTTATCGCGTGTCGTGCCTGTTTGAAGGAGCCTTAAGTTGCGGCCGTTACAACTGGGCTACCACTGCACTATTTGTAATGTCGCACTGCTGGCCAGAGGCTTCCCTTTTCCTTTCCACAAACGTCCTACCTAACTGGTTCAGAAAAATCCTAAACTTTGTCTGCAAAGCTGGCGCAATTTCTTTTCGGAATGAGAAGCAGTTTTTGCCCTGATGTTGGGCAAAACCAAAATCGTTTTCGTTTTTTTTTAAGATCTTTCTTGATCATTACTTGATAGTGTAACCGGTGGGTTTTCTAACTAGAGATTACGTGTGCATGCACACGAGCTACACGCGTCACACTCACAGCGTGTCGCTTGTGTATTTGAGTACAGTGCCCAAATACACGAGCGGCATGTTGTCGACGGCAGCCGCCGACGCGTAGACGTCGGGCGTCAACGGGTGTCGACGGACGCAGTTGCCTCTGTGATCGACTCGTGTCGCCCGTGTGTATGAGCACTTGTAGTTGCGCCAGCTTTGGGCCATCCCGTCCCAATATTGTAGGAGAGCTTCTACTTATAAGATTTTAATTTACCTCTGAATTACCTTAACGCGATACTAATACTTTAGTAGTAGATTCAATAGCAACTATTAGTTTCTAACGCCTATTATATTAATCGAAACTAAGGTAAGGCCAGTGGATAAGGCCGTATCTAATAACCTAACTACCTTAGATTCTACGATCTAGATTTAGAAAAGGATAAAATTTGCATAATACATATTACTAGTGTGCGGCATTTATTGCACAATATTGTAAAAAAACTAGCTATCACGGGAAGATAGTGCAGTTATGTGGGACTCTAACCCAATAAAATTCACGGTGTCCTCCTCTACCGCTTACGGCGGGAACACGGGCACGCGTTGGCACTCATCCGTGAACCCGCCGCGGCTGTCCGTCACCGGACCCTTCTCTGGGGAGTACTCTCCATCACCGGCGTGCCAGAAACATAGCACGCCGTGACCATCCCAGGGACCAAACCAGCACATGGGCACCAGACGACCCCGTATCTGGGCACCCTTGGTTCCCCTGCGACGGGTCAGGTCATTGGCCCCGCCCTGCCAATTTTCGGCCGCAGTGGATAGGGAGAGGGGCCAACGTCATACCAACACTCCTCTTCACCTGCGGCCCCACTGCGTCCGCCATCAGACGGTGGCGACCCCGTCAAGGCCGCGGATGGTAGGAAGAGCGGCGTACTGCAATACCGGCACTCCTCTTGGCCTCCAACTCTCAGCCGCGATGCCTCGCATAAGACATCGCAACCTACTTGTTGGCCGCTACGTCGTCGGCTTACCGGCAAAAGCCCTGACGAGCGGCCCCTTCTGAGCCCCCCCGCCTCGACAATGCTGGAACCCACCAGGGGGGAAAGTAACCTAAACATTTTTTTTTTGTTTCCGGGGTGGAAAATCCTCATGGATGTTTGCAGAAGCCTTTATGCTATGCTATTTGCCCATGGTGGGCATTTATTACTCTTTACCTACACGATAACTGTACAAGTCCAGTGCTAGATCGTCCTTCGTTCTTAGAAATACATTATGCTGGCGAACACGGTCTTCTTCCAAGTTCTGCCAATTAATCACAATCATGCATATATATCAGATCAGGGGTGAGGGGGGGGTGAGGTGGGGTGGGGTGGTGTGGTGGTGGTGGGTGGGTGATCAGTGATTACCCAATGGTAACGGCCTCGACTTACGTGTCGTAGGCCTCGGGTTCGAACCGAGTCAGGCGCTTTACTTTTTCTAAATAATTTCGTCACCACTGCTCTCTAAACGGTGAAGGAAAACATTGTGAGGAAACTGTCCGTCGTCGTCGACGTCGTCCGTCGAAAAAAAATGTCCTAAACTAAAAATTCGAAGACACATGACATGTGCCGCATTGGGCCCGCGTGGTGCACTAAAAAAAATAATTTCTTACTACAGCACATTAAAGCGATTTCATTAAGACTTACTAACTTTATACAGTAAGAAGAAATGTTTGTAAAACAGTAAAAAACAAAACAGTAACTTTTAATGATTGAACATACTATTTAATTAACTACTGAAAAAAAAAACAAAAAAAAGGGGGGAAACCCACCATTACTGTAATGTAAATAAATTTCAATGGTTTGAACAATATCACCAAATAAATAAAACAATTTATTAATTTTCTGACCTTTTAGGCACTTAAAACGTTAAAGTTTGCTGTCATGACGATAACATTTTGCCTCAAGCTTTAACTGTTTTCGGATCAGTAAAAAATACTGTTTTGAACGTGAGGCTCATATGGAAGTGTTTAAAGCAGTTCAGATTAATGGTTTTTTTTTTCATTTTTATTTACTGCTTATTTCTTTCAGTGTGGTTTACGGCCTACTCCTTCTCACTGAGAGGAAGCATGTGTCCCAAGAGTGAGATCATTATCGAGGTTGATTATGCTGAAGCAGATATTTAATCTGAATAACCACACTAAATATGTAGGTACGATGATGTGTATTGTACTCTATTTTGTTTCCACACTCGTCCTTCTCATGACCTGCTTTGCTTAAGTACCCAAACCTACCTTATAATATTATATTGCCTTTAAAATGAGCACAAAGCAGAAACCACAGAGTCATCAGTTAAAATGACAGCTACGACAATGATTCTAAAAGATCATCATTAGGAGACACTAGATGTTTTATGAATATGGTCAAAGAATTGGTGTCGTCGCAGATCCTAAATTAGTCAAGCCTTATTTGCCTCCTCTACATACATACCTACTCAATACTGAAAATCTTTAGTGAGCTGCATAGGCAACTAAGCACATATTTACTTAAAAACCTGCTTTTAATCCCACAAAGATATTTAAAAAAAACTGTAGACTGAATGAGCCAAATCAAAGACACCGAATTTTAAAATCTGTTGACCGAATCAGCAAAAAAATCAGAAGAGAACAGATTTTTTTAAATGAAACATATTTGCTCTTCATTTAGGATCACATACCTAATTATTCACCGTGTTCTGGACGATATACATAAACTTCGACAAGAGGTTCAGACCATGGAAATAAGCATTTTCATTTTGGACACATTAATGAATTCTTATTTTTTGTTAATTTTATACAAACTAAATATCTTGACATAAATCACCCGATATGCATGCCTCTTTATCCGAATTGGCAACAACGTATTTTCATTCTTATGATTTGGCGGGCTGAAACTTGTCAAAAATAAGTTAAGACCCTTTTTTACTGCATAGCTCAATTCAATTTCATCAAATGAAATTACAAATATCTTTGTAACGAAGCCTTTTTAAGTACTACTTCCTTTGTTAGATTTATTTTCTAAAAAGCTATAGAAGCGTTTGACAAAGTTTATGGATAAAATGTGATTAACACGGTACAGTATAAGGCTGGCTGGAAATTTGTACATTCGAGCAAACTTTTTGTTATACAGACAAAAATATTATTATTCATCTTTCCACTGCACTGCCAGTATTTTTATTTGTGTAACTTCTTCACACTTAAGAGAGTGATGTAGGTAAAATAATTATTGACAATTCCACACACTTTTTTCAGGATGGGAAATCATCAAATGACCCCTCCCGCTCTGGGTGGAGCGGAAGGGAGTGTCAGATACAACAGCATTATTTAAATGTACTTGCGAATTAGTTGCCTGTGTCATAATAAATAGCTTGTGTAAAAAGCAAAGATTCATATCCAAATTGAACAACAACAATGGAAAATGAATAAGTTTACGTTACATCCAGATGTAAAAATGATGATAGATAATTATTGATATGATTCATAATATTATCCTTTTATGATTCTGCCAATGTAGCCTTTTTAGGCCCCCTGATAAGGCCAATTCCAGAGTTTAAAATGGTTTTGAATCACCATGTACATCAACATAGTACTCAGTAGGTACAGTAATTAGTTTCCCATTTCACTTTCAGAATACTCTAGAAATCCAGACCATTCATCAAAATCATAGAACTTAAATGACCCCGAATCCTATTTATTGTATGAACCAGTAATATTAAAAGGTAAATTATCGGTTGTTGCAACGATTACGACTCAATGTCGCAACAAGTCTGGCAAAGAAAGTCAGCGACCGTGAGGCGACCTCCGCAGAACTGATTATTTACGGTTTTTCTTAAAACACTAGTTTATTTTTTCTTTTGGTGTTAGTTTAGATAGCTGACAGTTATTTCAGTAAAATCTTTAATTAAAATGAACCTGCACGTAGGTGTTGTTTTAATCACAATATAAAACGGAAGATAAAAAAAAATGGAAGTCTGTTTCCGCAAAAGCGCCACTCTAACGAGAATTCAAATTCAAATTCAAATTCAAATAGTTTATTTTCTCTTCACAAAATAATAGTGTCATAAAAATTAGACAGCTTAGAATCTAGTTTGTGAGAGACTGGTGTCTGCACTAGGAATACCTGTATAGCAGATCACCAGGTGTGTTGTGAATGTTTACGAAATAAATCTAATTTAGTTTTTCATAGTTCAAATGTATACTAAAATACCAGAACGCTTCGTGTGAATGAAACTTTCTCATAAATGAAATAGAGTCAATAGGTACCTGAAAGAGCTGAAGCTCTGAAATTTCAGTTTTAGAATGACTGTTTTGTTGACAGACTAGGAACAACTAAGTAGGTGCGTATGTTTTAGTGTAAGCAACTTTTATTGTACTCAATCCAAGTTACTAATAGCAGAAAGGATAAGATTAGGACATGAGTACCTCCATACTCGCCCATACTGCATACGGAGGTATGGAATATCGTTGAGTATGGAGGTAGGATGTGTGGGCCCATATCCTGATGACACAATCTCCTTTTATGAACAGAAGTATGGCCTTTTTGTTCAAACTACGCAGTACCACACCATGTTGAAACTTTTACCGCCAATACGCCAAAGAGGCTGTTAACAGTTTTCTTACGGTTTATAACTGAGGATTCGCAAGTAACAAAGTACCTGCTGTGATGAAAACCACACTGTAATGAACATCTGTGCTTCAACCGCAGGTAATCACAGTTATTGCTGGTCCTTTAACAATCGCCGTAAATCATGATACTTATGTTCTTCTAAGACATACTACTTTGGAACCGTTAACTGTGATTAAAGGTCGTAACTCATAAGTGGATGTGTTGCAAAAAATATAACCCATTTCATTAGCATCGACGAGTTTAACCGCTTTTAGAACGAGCTGTCTGTTACTCGCGACGTCTGGTTTCAAAACTATCTGTATTGACCAATCAAGAAAATCACTTGCAATATTATAAACTTATTGATGTTTTATAACACTGACTAGGTGTCCTTGGATCGCATCGAATCTGTTGTATAGATATTATGAAATATGCAATGTCTCATGCGTCCTTGCCAGGGGAGGACCTGCTACAAACCTATTTATTACGCTGCAAAATAGCATTGCTTAACTTTGGTTTGTAGGTGCCGTTGAAATTACAGGCCCATGAAACTTCTCTTCTTTAACTCCAAGGTAAACCACTCGATGATGCAGGCCGTTAACCACTTTCCACCTGGTTGCATTATTAGTCTATAATGTCCCCACTCCTGGAACACACGCTTCATCTCTGTGAGAAGGAGTGGGCCATAATACCCCAAGCGCGCCATTGCGAGTTTGTGAACCATTTGATTGGCTGATGACATAATGTATTTGCCATTATTAAGAGGAAACCAAGAAGTTCTTAATTGCCTGACAATGAACTTCACTTACTCTACCCTACCATAATATCCACATATTATTATAGAGAGATCCTAGATGTAGAGCTCCAGATAAACTGACAACTAAAACATCTAAAAACCTAATTTCATAATATGACATTTAATGTTTAGGTGCTTTCTGGAAGAAACGCCATAAGCATTACAACTGCGCAATACATGAAACCGCAGCTCGCAGTCATCTACGATGCGGCGGTAACATAAAAGATCATTCGGAATTGAGAGACATTACATTGGTCTCAGTGTTTCTACCACAGCATTAAATGTATTGACGGTAATAGGTACCTACTCTTTTATGCTATGTAGGTAATTTGTGTGTACGTCTGTAGTGTACTATAGTATCCCATTCTCAGGGAAGCAGGGTCAGGGTAGCCCGCGAAATTCAATTTTTTTTACAGTTTTTGTATGAAGTTTAATTTTGTGGGCTACCCTACCGCATCCTGTTAAGCAAAGGTTTGTCACCTCCTTCTTGTCAATACTTCTCATATTTTACATTTCTTCAATTCCCAAAAAGACATCTAAGTATGGACTATTTACGTTGCGTAAAATAATATTACCAACATAATGTCCATGTATGAAATATTTGTTCCGGTGTCAAGAACACCAAATCCGTTATTTCCCCTTATGTTTTTCTGATGAAGTGGTGCGTATCTCATTTTAAATACATTTTAGCAAAGCTTCTTCGAAATATAACAGCATAGATTACCAACCTATCTATTAAAATTAATTCTACAATTTAATCAAACGGGCGTGCATTTTGCGTTTCGCACCAACAATCAATGATCATTTTAAAACATCAAGAAATAAATTAATCATGTCCTCGGTGCACCTATTTAGAATAATAAGTAATTTATATTGCATAATTAAGTCGTAATGGCAACGCTAAATGCGACACACACTTACCTACACATTTGAAACCCTCAATATACAATAGGATATGCTATTTGGTAAAGAAATTTAAATGCGTGTAGCTCGTTATTTAATAACTTTAGCCACAACACATTATAATTAACTTAGACAGTAAATTCAATAACCGAGCACCATTAAACGACAGGTTTTTAAAATCGACAGGTTTTAAAAACCTGTCGTTTAATGGTGCTTGGTTAATAATAAATGCAAATTCATACAACAATTTTGCAATGGGGGCAGAAAATCGTCCAATAATTGAAAACCAGCTAAGTACCTGTAACTATTTAGCCAGTTTTATACCACGTAATATTGAACAGTTAGAACGACCTGGGGGCCTAAAAAGGCCACTTTGGCAGAATCATAAAAGGATAACATTATGAATCATAATATGGCGATAACAGTCCGTGTTTTTCTTTTTTTCGCTGCACTACACTACGTAGGTATAATCAAAGAGATTGGGATTGGATATAGATTGGATTGATTGGTATTTTAGCACAGACAAAAAAAAAATAACTGAAAAATCTTTCACCAATGGGATTTGATTTAAAAATCAAATTGATTTGGAAATCGTTGTACAAAACCACAATTTTGATTGAATGTTATTAGTCATCGATGACTTATAATTGACAATATCTAAAGACGTACAGCCCTGCCTAACCCTTTGGGGATTACAGGCGTGATAGTATGTTATATTAATAAAGATGTACTGAATCGTGAAGTGCATATTATGAACTGTTACCTACTTCGACATGTTCATGTTGACATGTTCACGCTTACGTTTTATCCTTATCTAACTCCCTGTCTCTTTGTTACAGATGGGTTGCAGACTAACAATAGTGGACGATGTCCTCAACAGATCCTTCTACAAACTCGGCCTGGTCGTCGGCAGACAGCCAGGCTACTTCATCATCATCCCCATTCTCCTCTCACTGCTCATGATCACAGGCTACCAAAGAATACACTATGAAATGGACCCAGAATACCTGTTCTCCCCCGTCAGTGGACAAGGCAAATATGAGAGGAGAATAGTAGAAGAAAATTTCAAAGTCAACTATTCACATAGGTTTAATGTTGGAAGGATAACGCGGGCAGGTTGGTTAAACACACATATTTGGTTACTTGAGCCTTTGTTTTTTGTTGGTTTACCACAGGAACGTGAGTCTACAAGAAACCGGTCATATGTATTAGTCGTTTTCGTTGACACGCCTTAGGCCTCATTTCAGTGTAATTTTTTGCTTAAGCAATTATTAAGTAAAACCTTGAACACTTACTCCACTACAATGTATTGGCATTGCGATTACCAACGTATAAAATTTGCTTAGAGACTGGGATTAATATCCTTAAATTATATTTGACGAGAGTTTTTGTGCTAGAGTATGTAGGTACGCTGACGAGTTTTAAACCAATTTCTCTATCCCCAGGACGATTCGGCAGAGTAATAATCGTAGCGAAAGACAACACCACGAATATGCTGCGAACAGAAGTATGGAAGGAGTTGCGACAGCTAGACGAGCTGGTACAGAATATGACGGTGACCATGCCGAACGGAGACACCTTCACTTATAAGGACGAATGCGCGCGATGGGAGGGACAGTGCTTCACCAACGACATTCTCAATTTGGACAAGATTATTGGCGAGGTAAGGAAAACTAACCATTTTAACCTCATGCATGATATCTATACATCACAAACTTCGATCAAAACAATAAAATTCTTCGCGATTCGCGATACTTAGGTACTTACCTATGTCTACTGAAATGTTGATAATGCGCTTATCAAAATTTCAGTAGACATAGGTAAGTACCTAAGTATCGCGAATCGCGAAGAATGTAATGGGGAAACAATGCCATTTTTAAAGAAACCTCGCAAAGTCGCAAAACGTTCAAGTCTACGAGAAATAGTTCGCCATAACAAAGTGGCAGTCTCGTAATAAGAATCTAACAGTCTTCTGAGTCATTGTGCTTGTTAGTCCCGTCCCTCTGATAAAATTCTAGAAAATACTTATACTATCATTGCATTTATATTCGAGTTCATTTATATTTGTTAGTCACATGCAACATGTTATTCATGTGTATGTCCTTGTGTAAACCCGTGATTGTCCTACGTTGAATGCGAATCCCACTGCTGGGACACAGGCCTCCTCTCTGTGAGAGGGAGTGGGCAGTTATCCACCATGAGGGACCAGTGCAGGTCGGTTGTCACATGTCTTCGAATTTTCGGTTCTAGAACACTGTTTAAAGAGCAGGGGTCTTGAAATACATATTACGCGAAATAAACCGCCTGCTTGAGGTCGAACCTACGTCTTATACTCGCAAGTCGGGGCCAATACCACTGCGCCACATTTACTGCTCTTAGGTACTCTGCTCAGTAAGTACACTTTTAATCAAAAATGACAAACTATTATCACCACGTTTTCCAATTTCCAAATTCCATTTAAGTAAATGAAATTGTTTACCGGTAAAACAACTTATTATGCTCTCTAGATGTGGCATTGTCTTCTCGACTAATATAAACACAAGTAAAAGAGAGTGGTCAGTGCATAGCAGTTACCGGTTCAAAGAACACGTGGAAATGTGTCAGGTGAAACTGAAACCGGCGTAAATGCCCCATATGCATACGTAAACATCAACATTAAACTTTCGATTTCTTTGGAGTTGGACTTTCTCTTTGAAGACGTTTCTTGAAAACAGGCTACTAACACTACTCACATTAAAATGTTAAGAATGCTTCTTACATTTAGGAAATTTACATAAACTCACACTTCCTTCCCATGGGGGTGAGCAGAAACTACAGAACGCCACCTGCTACGATCCACAGAGTACTTTTATATCTCTACGATCCTTATACAACGTGTCCCAAAATTCAACGTTATGCGGGCAAAAAATTGAGATTTTTTTTTTTATTTTTTTTTTCGAGTAGGTAGCCATGATCAGGTCCACCCTCTGGTGCCGCTTATCGTTGAATTTTGGAACACGTTGTATATCTACTTGACTGTACGGTTTGTCGTAGATAATTTGTACCAAGGTAGCAATCTTGCATAGCAGTTAATGTAATAATTTAGGTACCTACCTAATACATGATTATTTTACATAGGTATTCACATTGTTGCCTCCAGTACCTACGGTAGGTACTTAGTACGTAAAAGTCAAATTAAGACTATTATATACACATCATCTAAATGGACGCAGAATTGTTCAATACATTGTATTTCAGCATTTAACTATTATAAAAACTAAGATTCTTTTAATTTTACTTCCATTCCGATTTTAAATAAATATTTCGCTCAATATTTTTCTTTATTTTATTTTTTTATTAATTAAGGAACTAAACATAACACAAACATTAAACATCACAAAAACCTCAATAGTTTTGTCCGGATGTTGATACACTTTAAGCAATCTTAAAAAGTAACTTAAAACTTAGTTATTATTTCGTAACACATAGTTTATAAAAATTTGTGAGGTTGTTAGTAAATAACAACCATAATGTACAAAAACGACGAAAATGCTAATCACTTATTAAATGATATTTAAGTACACAGCATGATGCATTTTCAAAGAGAATCAAAGAAATTTTTGTATTTATTTTTATAATTGTTTGTTATTTCCGATTGGATTTTTGTTGGAACATCATTAATTAGAGTAGGTATTAAATAAGCTTCGTTTCCCGTAATAGTTCTTGTATCTCGGTACCTACTACCAGTTTTGATTGGGCTGCCATTCTTGTTGCTATGCTATGATTACATTTAATTTGCAGTTCTTTTTTGGTGACCTATTCGATTAATAACCACTTTCGTATTTTAGTGTGTATTGGCAAGATTTTACAATATTTAACCGATTCATGGCCAATGACGCCCCTGGCGCGTCAAATCGAACTTACTTAAATACAGATTTTAAAAAATTGAGATAAAGAGAACTACCACTTTTTATCCTAAATTAAACATTGAAGTTGACAATACCCTTGGCCATTGATTTCGACTTGGCAAGTTCGATTTGACGCGCCTGGGGCGTCATTGGCCATGAATCGGTTAAAGAAACCTGTTACATCATCACCATCATAAAGCGTTTTTCTTATTTTATTTGGTATAGTTATTGGTAATAAACGAAGCTGTAGGTTATATATTTTGTCTAAGTAAGTTTTAAACGTTCTGCCATAGCTAATATCAATAATTCCATATGAAATGATTGATTCTGCGAGAGCATTATAAAGGTTAAGTAATATTTTAAAAGGTAGGTACTTTTTATTTAATTATTGCAAATTTGGCTAGCATTGCTCGCAGTTTATCGCAAATGAAGTCAATTTGGTAGCCCCAGTTAAATCTGTCATCGACCACTAAACCCAAATATTTTTAATTAAGATGATGGTCCCGCTGGACTCCAGAAAGCCGTAAAAAACACGTGGAATTTTGGGATTCCAAATCGTCTAGACATCTAGCAATAACGCGGAACGCCCTCGAGGTAGGTAGTAGTTAGGTCATGTGGTCAAAGTATGAAGAAAATTGGATAATAGAAAAGCGTATGAAAATAATAATAATACCTATGAATGTTTCGTAAACCAATTTCAATTTTATTCATATCGCAAATAATAATAACTTTTACCATACCATACTCGTTTCTGTAACATTTGAAGCAATTTCAATTGTGACGTCTACACGTCACAATCTACACTTATCGTCAAAAATATCACCTGTTTCATACATTTAGGCCACGTAGTTATTGCACTTTTGTTGGAAAAGACTGTTTCTTTTTAAAAACCCGAGATACATTTCAACGCCCCCAGCATTGAAGTTTTTCGTCCAGAATCATGTACTGGATCCATGATAACAGGTTGTGCATCGATGTCTCTGCAACTCTGTAGGTAAAGAAGGCACAGGAAAGGCAGGGTAGGTAAGTATGTATATTAAAAAACTTCCATGATTTACATTGCACTGAAGATTGCAAATGGACAATAAAATATGTTTACAGCGACCATCACGTTGAAATAGAGTTTACAAGAACACGTCAATTTTATTTTATTGCAAATCAACTAAATTGAATAAAAATGTACTCGTAGGTACGGAGTCGCAAATCTTAAAAAAAACAAAAAAAAACAAAACACAACTTCCAGTTTTTATTTGCCAAACAATACAATGCTATCAATGGCGAACCATGTCAATGACATGGCCGCCATCAGGAAATTCGCGTCAATACCATGGGTTTTTGACACCTGCTTAACATTCAATTCATACTGAATTGTCACATTGAGTCAAGTCAAGGCAAATCAGAGTTCGTTCAGCCATCATAATCAGCCGATAATGTTCCCACTGCTAGGACACGCTCAACTCTGTGACAGGTAGTGGGCCATAATAGACCACGCGGGCCCCACATGCCGCGGGGTCACATCTCTTCGAATTATTAGTTCGAGAACGTGCCGGTTTCCTCACGATGTTTTCCTGCACCGTTTTGAGAGCAGTGCTATGGTGAAAATAATCATGGATAAGTCCATGGAAATAATTTACACAAAGTAAAATGCCTGATTGGTTTCGAACCCACGGCCTAAAACTCGTAAGTCGCGGCCGTTACCACTGAGCCGGGCCACCACTGCTGAGTTCGTTCAGTGATTCATCACAATTATACATTAAAGTTTCAAATACAATAGTCAGTAACAGATAATATTACTGTTCCGATCATTCGTATTATGCGCTTTTAACCGCAGACCGCACACTGAGCTGGAACTATTTTGCATTTGTATACACATTGTTGAACATTAAGGAGGAAAAACAAAAAAAATTTACTTATATTACCACTGTTAATTTAGGTACTAGTACTTAATAGGTAGCAATCTAAATATGTCCCTGGATTCTGGTTATCCCCTAAGTACCTATACTTAATGCAACCTTTTGCAATTTCCAAAACGCAAAAGCCAACATGTAGGTACGAGTGAAAGTTCGCTAATGTATCAAAAAATGTTTTCTCCTTGACGTATTTATATTGGACTAGTGCACATCTAAACTCTAAAGGCGCACTTCCAGAAATTCTACTTCAGGCAAAATAATCTGCCAACAGGCACTACAAGTGTATAAATAAGATCCAAGTTTATACCTACAAAAAATCTTAAAGACATCTGCCATGCAACGTTTTTTCGTAGTAAAATTATTTTCTCAAGTAACGAGTTAGATTATGTACAGTGTAACACATTCCCACTTACATCATACCATCATAATGACCTCTCCTGGCCATAAAGAGAACAATGACAAACAGCACCATACGCAATTTTGTTACGGTATCGCTTTCGATTACTGCAATATTAGGCAAATACACGTTTTAAGATTACACACATAACTACTTTTGAAGCAATCTTTCTATTGTTATTAAAATTACAATAAAAACCACCACATCATAAAACACATACAATTAGTCGGTTTCAAAGGCATAACAACATTCACAATGTGTCATCAGTCATTTATATTCTATGCATCCTTCTCGAGAGATCTTGTACCCACAAGGATTCGTCATGTCTCGCGGTGTAGTTAATGGAAATTATTTGTACGTGTGATTAGACCAACGACACGCCTTCACAAAACATGACTGTCCTTTGAGGAACTAGACGAACCTTTACCTTTGCATTGAGAAGTACCTACTAGCCTCTATTACCTTCGCAGAGAATCATTCTACATCCTAGCGCTTTTCCGGCGTATCGACAAGGTCGGCAAGGTAAAGGGACTAAGTACCTACTCATGATCATCATAGCAAGCGCACGAAAACTACATTTATCTGTCCCGATTTTGATGTGTCGTTTTGTTCAGCGCTGTTTGACTTCAGTTATTAAACCGGCCATATGAGCCTATAGATATCTTTAATCTTCCATTATGTCGATGGCACGATTTTTCGCAGCCTGGTATGTTTTCAATATCATTGGCCAATGCTTTAGTTAATGTTCATTAATGGCATCCCTTGTGTGTAAAAGGATCTATTCTATAAAATCTTGCCAGAGCGCAGCGTAACAGAAACCTCCTTAGGCAAACTGCGCAATTCTAAAACATGCGCCTAATGATAGCGTTTATTTGTTTTTCGTACCACAGGTAGAGCGCGGCGAATTAAACCTGACGTTTCCCATAATGTTCAATCCTGTAACATGGGAGGCTCATGCGTTCCCGGTATTCTTCGGCGGCTCCAAGGTGGTGGATGACATCATAGTGTCCGTGCCAGCTGTCCAGCTAGTCTGGTTTGTAAGAACGGACACTAAATTACAACTAGATGGAAGGTGAGAAATATTAAATGATTAATTTTTAATGATTAATTAAAATTTATTGAAAACAAGAACAAACCACTAAATCCTAACAGTCGGAACGCAGGTCGTGCGTAGACCAGAATTATCTTATAAGTAATAGAGGATATCCTCTAAAATAACTGTAAAGTACCCACTCAGAATAGCCATGCATGCAATACAAGGAAGAGATGATTGTAGCAGTGATTATGTTTTAGAAGGAAACAACCAGCGTTTCTATAGTTCACTTATTGGTAGGTAGGTACTTATTACGCTCATTCTGCTTCATTCAACTTTTTATGACTTATTTTGAATTTTAATAGCATTATACTTTGTGTAAACACACGGCGCTATAACTTAGATAAAAGACTTCGATCTTGACACCGTTTAAGAAATCGTTTCAAATACTAAGCACTGCGTAGTATTGGACAAGAATACGAATGAAAAGGCAGAGAGTTCAACAGATTGTGGATCAATATTTCGAAAGGCATATAGGTTCCTGATACGTTTTTGAAGAAATACTTTAAGAGAACAAGCTGAAATCATGTTACATAAATGACTACTTTGATATCTCTATCCTCTCTATCTATGTCATACTTAATGTATTTAAAATAGTGATTAAGATAAATTCTTCTTTGTGAATTACAGAGGTGCAGCATGGGAAGACGCCTTTCTCGATACAGTCGGCATAGCTGAAGATACCGGCCGCTTCAAACACATCTCCGTTGCTCGATTCGCCTCACGTACCCTCGACCACGAACTAGAAAAGAACACGAGGACCGTCATACCATTCTTCAGTTCCACTTTCATTCTCATGGGAATTTTCTCTATAGTAACTTGCATGATGGGCGACTGGGTTCGCTCGAAACCATGGCTGGGATTGCTGGGCAACATCTCGGCTGTGATGGCCACGGCAGCAGCGTTCGGATGCGCCATATATTTAGGCATTTCCTTCATTGGTATTAATTTAGCTGCACCCTTCTTAATGATTGGTAAGTTTCTGCAAAGTATGTTTTACCCTAATGATTGTATTGCCATAATTCCAAACAATTTAGGGTCCTTTTTATCTTCAAGCCAAGCTTACGTACTTAATGCTAACTGCTATGCACCCACGCACGGTGCTGTGGAGGTTTTCTTTCACAATAAAATCTATAATCTTTCTCAAAAGGTAGTACTCATTCAATTTCATTATAAAAGTGTGGTTTATTTCAGTACGTTTTCCACCTATTGTTAACTTACACCACATTGTTACATCTATTATGTCGACCACATACAACTACATGTTTTGAACAAGTCTTCATAAATTTGTTTTACAATGTTTCAGGTATTGGAATCGACGATACTTTCGTGATGTTAGCAGCGTGGAGACGAGCCTCTCCGAAGCTCCCGGTGCCAGAACGGATGGCCATCATGCTGTCAGAAGCAGCGGTGTCCATCACGATCACCTCTGTTACGGATATGCTCTCGTTCTTCATCGGTATCTTCTCTCCATTCCCGTCGGTGCAAATATTCTGCATGTACTCTGGTAAGCTTAGTTTGATGAACTTCAGTTTTATACAAAACAATGCCGTACTTAATCCACAATAAACTATCAGACAACTGCTAGATAAAAAGTTCAACTACATCCTGTAGCTTGAATACTTTGTATTATGATCATCTGGACAGCAGGATTGATGACTACAATACGGTGACGCTGATGATGAGAAGATTCCATCACAGGATAAGGCAACAATATATACCTACCTATCATAATTTCTGTTCACATTCCAGGTCTCGCAGTTTGCTTCACTTTCGTGTGGCATCTGACATTCTTCGCCGGATGTGTAGCCATATCGGGCTACCGCGAGAAACAAAATCGACATACGATAACTTTTATGAAAGTTCTACCGGAATCGAGGGCCAGGAAAGGTAAGACTGATTTATCACCGAGTGTTTCACGAACATATTTATAAAAACTTCATTATAATCACGCTATGTGGCAGGTTGCTGGTCGTTTAGTCAAGTATTAGGACACACTATTGACTTCGCTCTGATACTGAGAAATTTCATTGACTGTCCAGGGACACAGTATGACAGTACCTACCAATACCACCAGATCCAGAACCACCCGGAACCTAATGTTCAGTAGCTAGGATAAAAACACCCGATTTTTTGTAAAGTCGTAAAAGCCGTGCGAAGCAAAGGCGGTCGCTAGTCTTCTATATTCTATACAAATAAATAAAACCATAACAAGCTTCCTTAGATTACTTTCCACAAATTCCGCAATAACTTCGTTAGGTTGTAAACTACATATTTCGGTACATACAAGTAATTGGCAGCCAAACTTATTAACCTGTCTTTGGTCATTGTCGTACAAAAGGACGATGTTATTATTTTAAGCGAAGAGAAGTTGCGCTCCACACTACAAGTGAGTACTGGTAATGTAGCGAGAATTTGTAAGAGAATGTTTATATTATGGGAAAAACTCAGTTGTGGAAAAAGCAGTTGAAGCCATGCGCTTCAGCTGCTGTTTAGGGGAATTGTTCCCTATCACACCAGAGGTCCTTCAAAAGAGTTATCACACTAATATTATAAATGCGAAAGTTTGTGAGTGTGTGTGTGTGATTATATGTTTGTAACTTCTTCACGCTCAAACGGCTGCACCAATTTTGATAAAATTTTGTATGGAGGTAGCCCACACCTTGGATTAACATATAGGCTACTTTTTATCCCGATATTCCCACGGGATCGACATTTACGCGGGGCGCAGCTCGTTTCTCCAATAAGTTTAGTTTAGAATAATATCAAGTCCACTTTAAGATTTGTCTTAAATAAATAAATCTTTCACATAGATATGTAAACTAAAAAGCTGGAAATAAAACTAATTAAAAAAACAAAAACCCAACTGCGGTAAAAAAACTTAAAACAAGTCCCTTTTAAATTAGGTAGGTACTTAAAGTTGGAAGCAGGCTGGCACCCACACCATTTTTATTAGGGTTCCGTACCTCAAAAGGAAAAAACGGAACCCTTATAGGATCACTTTGTTGTCCGTCTGTCCGTCCGTCCGTCCGTCTGTCAAGACCCTTTTTCTCAGGAACGCGTGGAGGTATGAAGCTGAAATTTATATCAATTACTCAGGTCTACTGTCCCTTGAAGCTGTGAAAAAATCAAACTTTTAAGCCAACGCAATCAAAAGATACAGCCGTTTATGCCGCAAATTTTCGACACTTGCAAGGGAATCAAAACCTACAGGGTGCTTCCCGTGAACTCAGAATCTTGAAATTTGGTACGATGCAACGTCTTATAGCATAGATAAAGGAAAAATTACGAAAACCATAAATTTTTAGTTACATCACATAATATTTTTTTTTTAATAATTTTAAACTTACTACCCATTTCCTCATAAACGCGTAGAGGTATTAAATTGAAATTCATACCAAATACTCAGGTCTATAATACCTTTAAGCTGTAACAAAATCAAACTTCTATGTCAACGCAATCAAAAGAAACAGCAATTTAAGCTGCATATTTTGAAACTCGCAAGTACTCGCAAGGGAATCAAAACCTAAAGGGTACTTCCAGTCGACCTAGAATCTTGAAATTTGGCATGAAGCAACGTTTTATAGCACACATAAAGGAAAAATTCCGAAAACCTTAAATTTTTAGTTACATTACAAAATACCGGCAAACGACCGGTACCGGTCACCGGTCCGGTTACCGGTTACTTAAACGATAAAGAGATCTTTGTCTTAAATTTATGCTCCTCCATCTTTCCCCATTGTAATGTTATGAATTTCATTTTGCAATAAAAATACCATAGTTATGACTCGATTGTCGTAATGAACGAACTTTGTAAACCTTGCAGGTTTGTACGGAACCCTCGGTGCGCGAGTCCGACTCGCACTTGGCCGGTTTTTATAATTATTTTCAAATTCAAATGGATCCAGTCTGCTTCAAACTTTAATTTAATTTAAAATGGGCTTGTTTTTAGCTTTTCTGTTTTTTATCGACATACCAGTCGGAGGCCAGTTTTTAATATTTGTAATAAAATAATATACTTAAACCACTTTTATTTTCAGAAGAAAAATCATGGATGTACAGAATGTTCTGCAGCGGAGGCATAGACGCAGCCGATCCTGATAACCCAATAGACAACAAGGAACACGTCATCATGGCCTTTTTCCGCACCACCATGGCGGATTTACTGAACAATGGCTATGTGAAAGCCCTAGTTATCGTAGTTTTCATAGCATACCTGGCTGGAGCAGGGTACGGAGTGACCAACCTCAAAGAAGGTTTAGAAAGAAGGAAACTGTCCAAAGTGGATTCATACTCTGTAGAGTTCTTTGATCGTGAAGATCTGTATTACAGAGAATTCCCATATAGAATTCAGGTAAGAATATATATGTTACCTGTTTGACTTAAATAGCAAAAAATTAAATTTCGATTCACATAAATAAACTAACTACCGATTGAATGCATTTATTTTGGGACTGGATTCTTAATTTTTCATTCAGAAGCTATCTTCATCATCTTCTGCCTAGCCTTTTTCCTAACCATGTTGGGATCTGCTTCCAGTCTAACCGGACGCAGCTGAATACCAGTATTTTTCATGGAGCGACTCCACAACCCAGCGCACATTGTAGTAAATAAAAACACTGGTGCTTTTTGACACACCTGCGGTTTTTTGATGCACGTTAAGCCTTATGAAAGTCTCTCAGTCCGACAACGCGTCGTCGGGCTGAGTCATAGCTATACATTTCTATGGACTGAGTGAATCATACCGTCTCGTCTTCTCACGTGCTGGTGAAAAACGAAGCTCAACAACACTCACCGCAGTCACCCCGTCCCATTTCTCCCATAGAGAAATTTATTATGCCTTAAATTTATGCTTGAATTTTTTTCGATTTGTCTGATGTTTCTTTTCTTTGAATTTTACGCATAGGGATATGGTAGGTACCTACCTAAGTTTGGTTTATTTAATGTTTAGTTAACTACCATTTTCGTTTTTTTCTAGGTGGTTATAAGTGGCGAGTACAATTATTCTGATCCAAAAGTGCAAGATGAAGTGGAAGTTTTGACCAAGAGCTTGGAGAACACATCGTACATATCCAACTCGCTGTACACAGAGTCTTGGCTTCGAACCTTCGTCGACTACGTATCGAGAAACAACGACTACTTGAACATTACCATCGATAATGAGGATGATTTCATTCAGAATCTTAAAGAGGTTGGTACAAATTGAATTGGACAATTTGAATTATGATTAGTGGCGTCTTACGCTTTGTTCCTCTCGAGGCGCCATCTACGTACAAGGACTGGACTGTTCCAACTGGAGCTGGTCTTTCAATGGACAGGATTTGAATGTAGAATAATTATTATTCTAGAAGATTTTCGTAATCCCTGATGACACCCTAATTTGCTTTACTTTTTTGAACAGCATTTATTACTTATTCCTTCTTTCTTCTATTTACAGTTGTGGCTGTTCCCAGCAAACCCATTCTCTCTAGACGTGAGATTCAACGAGGAAGGAAATCGAATTGTTTCTTCGAGATTTCTAGTTCAAGCAGTTAACATCAGCGGAACAAACCATGAAAAAGAAATGGTCAGAGCATTGAGAAACGTCGTAGCTCAGTCTTCTCTGAACGCCTCTGTATTTCATCCATATTTCGTATTTTTCGATCAGGTATATTTTATCAATCCATACTAATATTATAAATTTGAAAGTAACTCTGTCTGTCTGTCTGTCTGTATGTTACCTTTTCACGCCTAAACCACTGAACAGATTTCGATAAGATTTGGCAGAGAGATAGATTGCATCTCGGGGAAGGACATAGGATAGTTTTATCTCGAAATTCCCCCGGAATCGACACTTATGCAAGTGAAACCGCGGGGCGCTCCTAGTATTTTGATAGCATTTATTATGCCAACATAATTTCCAGGAATGTCAATTAATATAAATCCTTTTTTTTCATTTCAGTTCGAACTTGTGAGGCCAACATCTCTTCAGAATCTATGCTACGGTGCTCTCATGATGATGATCACGTCTTTTGTATTTATCCCTAACATCCTCTGCTCTTTGTGGGTGGCATTCAGTATAATATCCATTGAAATCGGTGTCGTTGGCTACATGGCTCTCTGGGACATCAATCTCGATTCCATATCCATGATAAACTTGATTATGTGCATCGGTTTTTCGGTTGACTTTACCGCACATATCTGTTATGCTTACATGGCGTCAAAAGCCAAACACCCTGACGAAAAAGTCAGCGAGTGTCTCTACTCCCTCGGATTGCCCATAGTCCAAGGATCATTCAGTACTATTCTCGGTGTAATTGCTTTGCTCCTAGCTGACAGTTACATATTCTCTGTATTTTTCAAAATGGTGTTCATGGTCATATTCTTTGGAGCAATGCATGGCCTATTCCTTCTTCCAGTCCTTTTGTCCCTATTCGGGCCTGGCTCTTGTACTAGAAGGAAAGACGATATCAAAATGACAAAATTAGAAAAAAGTTTTCCCAATCCCTACTGTATACCACACCCACAACTAGTTCTTAATGATCAAATATTTAACGGCAAGAATTTAAACCCGAATGGTATTTATAAGATTTATGGCGATGACAAAGACCTTGGAATAGGCACATCAGGCGAGGATACAAGCGAAAGCAGTTCTAACCAGTCGCAACGCCGGCAAATAGGTGACGATGAGAGCGGCCAGAAGAAATACGACGTCGGGTGGAAGCGATCTAGTTATTGCCAGAACTCAGCGAGCCAGTTTCAGCCATCCGGCGAATTAGATCTTTATGGCCACGATATGGATCGTAATTGGCAACGACAGCGCTATGAAGACAATCGCCGGGTTTTCGACAATTACCGGAAACCTCCGGCAGCGTTGAGGACGCGCGATGATGAGTGGGTATCATCAACGCGGAAAACGAGCGACACGGGGCCGCGTCGTGAGGGCACGTACAGGGTGATGCGAGCCCACTCGCAGCACAATATCCACCGGGCGCGCGCTCCCAGACGCTCCAACTCACATCACAACTTAGAACATTTAGACTACGTTGCAGAAATGCGCTTTCCCTGACAGTGACCGTCTAACCTCTCTAAAATAATATAAAAATAAATCGAGTGCTCAATTTATGGACCAAAGTATAAAGCTACCTTCGTAAAAAAATGAAATCGGTAGTCTAATTTCCTAAAAAGTGAAGAACAATTAGTTGATGTATGAACGCTTTTTCTTGAAGGTGTCAAGTGTTTTTCGTGAGTGATAAAAACTTTATCATCAACGTGTAGTTAGAAATTTTAATGGAGCTTTGTATACAAGCCTTATGCCAAAATCAAAATAAGTAGTCTATTACAACAGTCTATCTACCGACTCCTCACAGGTGTTCAGTAAAGACTACCTTTATTTAATCATAATATGTACAGGTGCTCACATTAAGTCTATAGTATACCATGGTAGCACTATCTTCACAGACAAACATTTTCTCATCAAATATCAGCAGCCGCTTACGCTGACAACTGTATGGAGTAAGATGTATATAGACTGCCTATAACGTTGTCTTCTCTACGTAAGATTTATTTTCATGTGAATAAATATAAAGTTCAGTAGTACACCAAAGTACGATCGGTTCAATAACTATATTATCTGTAAGTAAGTTATTGATTCGGGAGACAAAAAATATGTAATTATTATTATAATGTTAGTAAATGTAACTAGTAGTTTAATAAGTATTTCGAGATTTTGGTACAAGGCTGAACAAGGAGAGGTTATGATTGTAATTCGCTAATTGCTTAGTGTAACATTGTGAAAGGCCGACGAAAATAAGTTGTTTAGTTAGATACTTTTTGTTATACGACATTGAATTGTATAATAGTAAAGCAAGCAACCAAATATATTGCAATTCAATCTAAGGTCCGCTCTCTCATTGTATGAATCGGTAATAGTTACCGTTACGGTAGGTATACCTAATATTAGTACTGCAAACTTATCGCATCTACATTTCAATGAGCGCGTATCAAACTCAAGTCAAAGAGACAAGGCCCGTTGCAATGGCGCTCGGTAAGTTTTCGGTACCTGTGAAGTTATCCATGAAACAGTACCTACAAACAAATGAGGGAGCAGCCTAAAATTTACAGAAGCGTTAAATGCACATCTACGCCATAAGTTTAATAAACGCAGATATTTAAAGGAGCAATTGAAACATAAACTTGTTACAAAATAATTTATTACAACTTATCTAGTTCCTACAACTTATAAAATAAACTACTTCACTTCGATTCAGTCAGTACACGTGCTTTCGACAATCATACCTAATTTGGCGATCATAGGGTCTAAATAATATAAGACGTCTATTTAGTGTGATATAAAATTGGGATGGGTGATATAATAAAAGTGTGTAATACGTGTGTAAGGCAAAGGCGCAACAGAAACTTTTTTTTTTCGAAAATGTTCAATAAAATCAAACCCATTTGCAATTTTGGATTGCAAAAGGATAATTACTGACTGAAACTAACTACTACTGTTCAGAATTTATGAAATAATAAAATAGTATTTACGCGACTCCGAAGTACTTTCTGTTCTTGACATAATTAAAATATTTTCAACCAGTTTTTAGTAAGGTCACTAATCGTGAAACAGTTTCCCAAAACAAAAGTTTGTATTGTGCCAATTTATGAAACTTAAGTCATAAAGTTTATACAAATAAAGCTTTAACCATTACCTGTCTAAATGGGTTGCTGTAAATATTAGTTGTGATATTATATATTATCTCGATGCCATGTTCCATCCCTGTCTTACATTTAAATGTTTATGCTATTCTACAACTAATATTTTACTCTATGTCTTACAAATAATTATGTTCTGTCTGTGAAGACATGTTCCGTCGTTGCATTTGTGGTGATAACAACAAGTGACTCTAGTGTTTGTTCCGTGTGTTGTGTAAGAATTTAATGTTTGTGATCGCTAGCGGTCGCTCATCATGACTGAATAATGTAAATATTACCTGTTTTACATTAAATAAAAAATAGTTTTATTAACTGTTTTTTTTTTCTATAATTCTGATATTCCTATCGCAAATTAGGTACCTACGTGGTTTAACTAAAATCTAGTAGTAATAATAAAACATAACTCGCATTCAACGAAAAATATGCGACTTTCTAAAACATACATACATACAACAGTATCATACAGTCACATTAACTCAATACAATTTACAGATGGATGTAAAAATAAAAATCAATGTTATACATTACATTATGAGAAATTACATAGGTACTAATGTGGGTGTAAAAATCACGTGTTTCAATTTATGAAAAAATATGATATGACATTATACGTGATCAAACTCAGTAACATCACGACTAGATACGATCGGCAGTGGTAGGATGCAGTCTTATATTTGCGTTAATTTTACGCATTTATGCAATCAGTCAAACGAGCCAGTAAACTCGCA
The DNA here is from genome assembly GCA_927399505.1 of Luperina testacea. Taxonomy (NCBI): domain Eukaryota; kingdom Metazoa; phylum Arthropoda; class Insecta; order Lepidoptera; family Noctuidae; genus Luperina; species Luperina testacea. The sequence goes on from OV656758.1 coordinate 15,280,915, forward strand.
ATTCGCCACTTACCGTGAGCCATATCTAGCCAATATATTATCTCAACAACTCTACAGCACTGTAGAGCAATTATCTATGGAAATGCAGGCTTATCATACACAGATTTCAGCACCTCACTACAAAACAGAATCAAATCTTTGGGATCAAACCTGTCACACATGTATTCTCGAATAAATGATAATTCCTTATTACTACAATCCTGTTCTGTGGTGTTATTCCACTGGTCTTCTAACACTCTGTTCAGGAGAGTCTTAGCGTCTGACGGAGTGATCTTCTTCATTAACACATCAGTTATAGCACTGAATGGCAGTTTGACAGTAATCTGCTGAATAGAAGAATCTTCTAAATGTTCACTAAGTTGCTCCACGAAGTCTTGTCTCTGGAAAAATGTATAAAGTATGAATATTTTGTAAAATGAGTTCACCTTACATTGGTTTCAACAATTAAAATAAATAAGACTACATTTTGTCGCACTCACTTTGATTTAGGGCAGATTTTTCAATAGACAGATAACTTTTATCTCAAGAATAATTATGACAGTTTCGACATATTATCTATACAAAAACTGTCAAACCGCAATATTTATTCCTCAGAGAAAAGTTATCTGACTATTGAGATATAAATGCTTACCTCTGTTAAACATGATTTAACAATATCTGCAGTAGATTTACAGCCTGATTCGTCGGTCTGCACAACTGTATGCGCAGTTGGAGTGGTCTCAGTCTGTACAAACGAAACAGTGGTCGGCGTAGCAACTGTTTGTACTTCTGTCTCGACGCCAACATTCGTAAATGTTTGCGCTGCGCTGTCAACATAAGACTTCAAGTCCGGGTCAGGCAAAGGCTCGTTAAAGATAGCCTCATCTATCGTCACCATCACATCACAAGACGGTTTTTCTACTCTCTTAGAAGCATAATCTGTTAAAACTTTCCTTGCGACCTTCACTTTAGGCGCTTTAATGCATAACCTGTTCACTTCAAGTTCTGTCATCTTCGCCAAATCACCAACTGTTTCCACCTTCCCTACTAATTCTTTAACAAGCAATGACTTCATTGCAAATGAAGATAATTCACCGGCAATGTTGTCTATGGGGTCCTTACAATCTACTAAGTCTGGGCATATAGGATCAGAGTCATTTAATTCGCTTGCTCTAACAATTTCAACAACAGGCGTTGCATCTAGTGATAATGGTTGAGTGTCATCAGGAGTTCCAGGAGTACCAGAAGTACTAATCACTGTAGTGACTGTGAAACTTTCTACTGCTCTGTTCAATACGGTGTCTAATTTAAACGCATGGTCTAATCTTTTAGGTGATTTTAGAGGTGTGTGTTGACGCAGTTGTCTTTCAAGGCGTTTATGCGCCGTATTTTGTGGAGATCGAATACCTCCCGGTTCAATGTACTTTTGAACTGACATCGTCGTTGACACAGGAGGGTCGTGGAAACTCACTCGCTTTCTCTGAAAAAAAAAATATGACGTTACCACAAGTTCCTTCGTTTTTTTAAAAATTTTCTTCTTTCAGCTGTCAACAGTAATACTCACTTTACTGGCTGGAGATACCGTAGCGTCGTCAGCAATCTCTACAAGTTTCCTCTTAAGTATGGGACCTGCTGGACTGCTATCAACTGCAGGCAGCGATCGCCTGAATTTGAGAAATTTGTCAATTTCTTCATCTTCACTGGGAGGCTCAATATTTTCACTTACAGAGTTGTATAAGATACGTAAGTTCCTTCTAGCAGGAGTACTGGACGTGCTATTCTTCTTGATCTCTTCTGCTTCAGCCCTTTCTTGATTTATAATAGCTTGGACTTTATCAGGGACACAGCATAGTCCTAACATTTGTGCTGCTCGACCTCCTGCACGCACTTGAGGTCTATTCTTCTTGAGTGACAAAGAAGAGCTAGGACTAGTGTTAGTCACGGTGACTTCAACTCTAGGCGGCGACTGATCTCTTTTATCAGGAGATACTTTGTCCTCAGTAAATACTTCAGGTGAGCCACATTTTTCAAACGGTTCTCCATTACTGTTCACTGGTGACGACAACGTTATCACCACATAGTCACCGCTAGTGTCAGGAGATGGTGATTTTTTGGTTCTTTCAGGGCTCATATTTTTAATCGGCGATATCTCGAGCGTGTTATTTAAGAAATCTTGTTTTCGTTTAGCGTCTTCTCCAAACGATGAAGGCGAAGAAGCTCCGCTCTCCTTTTCTAACTCCACAACAGCTGAATCTGATAAAGTTATTGTTATATCTTCTGGAGGATTTACTGATTTTTCACTGATTGATTTATTTTTTGTCGAAGATTTTCTCTTTTTGTTATTACAAATTTCATCAGTAGTAATGTCTACAACAGTCAAACTTGTATCCATATTTTTATGTACAACATCAACCTCCATAAAGTTGTTAGGATCGGTTGGTTGAGTATCAGCTTTAGCTATTTCTTGTGTTTCTGGTCCTACTTCAGTTTCATCACTGCTTATAGTCAATGGTGTCGAGACATCGGCACTTATTATGACGACTTCTGAAAGATCTTCAATTGGTTCGGTATCCATATTCTCAGTTAGATCAGCTTGACTTTGTCCTTCTGAAGCCGTTTTGTTCAACGGTAATTCACTATCATCTTTACCCTCTTGATTGGACTTTGCCGATTCTGAAACACCGACCACTACACAGTCTAATATGCTTTGAGATTCATTAATTTTGTCAGCTTTATCCGAAAATAGCTTAATTTTTTCCAAAGTTACCATGGGAACCTTCTTAGAAGCCTTCTTTGTTGATTTAACTGATATTGTAGTAATAGAGGAGTCTTGTGAGCTCTCAATAACGTCGTCCGAGTATGGCAGATCTTCTGTAAATGAAGTCTGATCTTTTATTTCAGTATCTTGTCCTTGGCCATCATCAACTGATAGTGAGGAGTTTGAACTAGAGCTATCAATGTCTTTGTTTTTCTCTTTTATTTTCTTATCAGTCTTGGCTTCAGATTTTGATTTATTTAGTTTCTCTACTAAACTTTTTCTTCGATCTGTGCCGGCGGATTCTAAAGCTTTTCTGGTCAATCGTTTTTGTGTCTGCATTTTTAAATATGGGTGACCCTCTACCATGTCTATTGCTAATTCTTTTTCGATCCTTGATTTTCTAACAGTTTTTTTAGTGGTTGACTTTGTTTCTTCTGTCCCTTTATTCTTTGATTCTTGTTGTAGCGTTGACACCTCTATAGCATCGTTTTTGCTAGGAGTTGTTTCAATTTCACTGGATTTGTCACCAATTTTGTTATTAGGGGTTTCCTCCTTTTTATCAGAACTGTTATCCTTGTTACCGTTAGAGCTTAGATCTTTGATGTCATTTATTTTTTTCCTATCTTTGTTAGATTCTTTAGGCTTATTGGCATTACACGTGTCGCCCTTTTTGTTATTAGAAACTTCATTTTTGTTGTCACTAAAACTTTTGGCCTTATTTTCAGTACAACTTCCGACATTATTTTCAGTAGAACTTTCGACTTTCTTTTCAGCAGAACTTTCGACTTTCTCTTTAGCACAAGTTTTGACTTTCTTTTCAGCAGAACTTTCAACTTTCTGTTCAGTAGAACTTTCGACTTTCTCTTCAGCACGAATTTTTACTTTCTTTTCAGCAGAACTTTCGACTTTATTTTCAGTAGAACTTTCGACATTATTTTCAAACGAACTTTCGACTTTCTTTTCATCTGTTATGACATAATTTTTGTCAGTATCCATATTGTCATTTAAAAGCAAGTATGAAGGATTTTTGTCTACTATTTCGATGTCAATGTCTAAAACTTCTTTAGTTATGTCAGTTTGATTTTTAATATCACTTTCATCTTTCTGTAAATTTTCATTACTCTTGACCTTATTCAGAACAGAAATGTTAACATTTTCAGGAACATCACCATCATCATTCACCTCATCTTTATCAGGAACAGACTCTATTGGAGGACTAGCATCTTCTGCCGAGTCAGTTTTCGCAGGGGTTGTGTCAAGTTCGGATTGCATTGATTCACATTTAGATTTTAAGTCTTGTAAAGATTGGCGACTCTTTTTAGCACCTGTAAGTAACTGCAATTCATCAAACTTTTTCGGCTTTCTTTTAACTCGTGAGGGTCTATCTGTTGAAACCAATGGAGGTGCAGAATTTACGATATTAGACGTATCATCGCTTTTAGACTGAGTCGGAGTCTTTATAATGGTTTCAGTCTTATTTAAATCTACAGATGCACTTTTATTTTCTTTTTGAACTCCTGAATTTTCTATTAAGTTTCTTACATTGCGAAATACGCGATCTTTCAAAGCCATACGAGGTGATTTAGTATTTTTAGGAGTAACAGTTTCAATTTTGTTTACTATTTTATCTGCGGGTATTATGCCTTTTGCAATAGTAGTATCTTTACTTATATTTTCGAAAACGAAGTTTTCCAATATTTTGGGCACAACATTAGAGCTTGGTAAGCTTAACAGCATTTCCGTAGCAGTTTCATTACTGCCTGACTTACAAGATTTGCTTTCCGATTTACTGCTATTAGACGTGTCTTGCGAGTCTGTCTTCCATGAAACAAGTTTAAATTCATCTTGAGATTGTGATAAATCTTGATATAAAGCAGGAATATCTTCTCTTTTCCGTTGTAGTTTTTCTTTTTGGTTTTCTGTTAGTTTTCTAGGATTGAATTTCCAGTTTGATTTCACTACAACATACTCTTCTCCGTTTTCTACGACAGTATTCACGATGCTTGCTTCTTTTTTCTTTGTCCTTTTTGGAACTTCTTTTGTTTTCGGTGTTGTGAATTTATTTTTATCGGAAGTTTGATTGTTTTCGTTAGCCATTGTTTCGTTTTCAATTTTATCTAATAAGGTTTTTATTTTTTTGAATGTTATATCAGTTTCATCAAGTATTTTTGACTTCAATGTTCTCATAACGTAAAGGACTGTATTTTTAGTTAAAGGTTGTTGTGATAGAAACGAAGAACAATCTAATAATTCGTCAACAATAATTGGAATAAATTTTTGATATGTTTTAACTTGGATTAATGAATCTAATGACTTCAATAAACAATCAATGAAAGACAATATGTGGGAGGCCTGTAACAATAATAGAAGTCGTTGTTTAACATGTACATTATTATTATTTTAATAATTTTTTCTACACTTTTATTATTTTATATACATTTATAATAAAAACCTAGAAAGCATATACTACATGACAATACTTACATCAGCCTGCTGCTTGCAAGTTAATGTCATCACTTTCATAATTTTCTTCAAACAGAATAATATGTACCGTGCAGCAGTTTCATTCATATTTGTTACAATAATACTGATTGTAGAGACAACTATATCAACCAGTAAAGGAAATAGTTGTTCATAGTTGTGGTAATTATCAATACGACTGGTCAGAATATGTAGCTGTACTAATTCTTTTTCACACGCTGAACCTGCATAAAGATAATTGCAATGTAATATATTTAAACAGGGAATAAATTATTTTGAATTCTTTTTTGAGCAATATCATATTACTAAAGAATCATCAAACACCCGTCAAAGTAACTAGCTGAACCCAAGTTGCCTCATTGAGTAAAATACTATACAACACATGGTAGATTCTAATTAGACTTAACATTAGAAAACGTCAAAGTGTTGCTAACAGAAACAAGAGTATTGCATTTTTGACCAAAAAAAAAAAATAAAAAAAAAATAAATAAAAAAAAATAAATAAAAAAAAAATAATAAAAAAAAAAGAATGATAAATATTTATAAAAACTAGTTATTTCGCGCAAGTTATTAATTTCAAAATAAATGCAATAGTCTTTTTTCGTACTTGTCATTTCTGTCTCACTGATTTTACAATGATCAATAGATTGATGCTACAGTCACCAAGATTACAGCGAGTGGGTCTTGGGCCGAGTCTGAGCTTAGTTAGCTGTTGACAGGACTTTATGGATGCCTTTTCTAATCATTTATTGCCCATACATAAAAAATCCTTTGAGTAAAGACACACCTGCCGAAAATAACGTCGCGGAATTCGGCGCAGAAATTTAAGCTTCGACGAATTCGGTTATCGTGATATCCATGTTGAAAATTGCTTGTCGCAATTCCCATAAAAAATGCAAAGAACGTCGTTGACAAAGTTCCGCCCGACCGATTTTTGCGCTTACGTCAAAAGGCGTCATAATTTCGGCTTGATGCGTTGGCGATCATTTAAAAACGATTGTAAGCTTAAGCACGCCAAAGTACTGCACATAATTTCGGCAGGGGGTCGAAACATTTAAATGAAAAAAAAAACCTTTACTTACAATTCTGTTCAGCCATTTTGTGCCTTAGCACGCAAAGTATGACACACAGTTTGAAATATATCGTAGAATGAGAAATATCTGTCCCATTAAAGAGGAATGTCGAAATAGCCTTCACAAAGATCTCTCTATATTTCAGTTTTGGATGTAATATGTCATACATTGTGTACCATGTCATGGCAGAAACATTTACCTGAAAATAATAAAGGAAGTTGAGATTTTCCCTGTACAAAACAATGAGTCTGTATGAAAACTTGATACAAAAAGAAATAAAAGAATGTGATAATTACAGAGAAATATCAATAAAATAAGTTGTACAAATACATAAAGCATTAAGTCCACCTGTGTACTATATTATTTTTACTTGTGCATAAAGTTTTAATAAATAAACAAGTTGTCTGTCTATCTGTGTAATTACTTAGTTCTTCAAAACTACACACTGGATTTCAATACAGTTTTCACCATCATTTAGAGAATTTATTCCGGAAAGTTTATGTGTATAATACAATAAAATTTAACTTAGATATGCGACATGTCAAAATATTGAGATTTCTGTGCTACAGAAATCTCAATATTTTGACGTCGCAACCTTAGTGCATTGCACCCGTGTGAAGCATGGGCGGGTCTCTAGTAATAAAAGTGTCAATATACATACTTGAGTAAATTCATTTATTGATTGCAATGGCCACAGGATGACTTCACACAAAACTTGTTCAGTGAGATTTTGTGCCATAAATATTATTGACTCTGCTAGTGCAGTCCAAAAAGCCAAAGATATGTCATTCGCAGTCAAGGTCTGTAAAACAAGGCGTACAGCACAAATGGGTTCAGAGTATACTGGATCTAATAGCACGTCTGTTACTCTTTTATGTTTCGTAACCATCTCTTTAAAGCTGCAACTGCAAATACAATAAAAATATTTAAACACGAGGAAAACAAAGATATAAATGTATCAGATAAATTTCGTTTGATGAATCAAGAAACAACAGTGGTCAAATCTGCTTGATATTACTGTAAATAAAAAAACTGAAATACATAAAACATAGCTACATACTCGAAGGAATAAAAATTACCTTTGATATGCAAGCTGCAATGAGGGGTCCAATATAAGTGGTATAATATAGCATAGAGGACGATTTACATCTTTTTCTCTGGTCTTAAGAAGTTGTTTGATTCTTATATCTCCATCAAATAGTGGTAGTATCAATGCATTAAGCACAATCTCAGAGTACTTGGCATTAGTTTCACATTTCTGAAAAACCAACATAAATGATTTTTTAATAATTTAAATTATGATGAAAACTTTCAATATTAGTTAAGAAAAAATTTAATTACCTTCACTAAACGTAATAATATGGATAACATTTCAGAGACCAGATCTTTTCTTATGTTGTTTTCAGGTAGTTCAGCAATTGTCATTAAAAATGATTTCCACAAACATGTCATTTGTTGATTTGTCAAACCATTATCAGGATTAGCTGACATCATAAAGGCCGAAGTCAAAGAGAAGACCCAATGGCTCCAGTTGTCCACTAAATTCTTAGTGTTAATCAATTTGCCATTCAATTTAGGTAAATCAGTGCAACCATCACAATTGACATGGCCAACCATTTCCACAAGAGCCTGTATACATTGTTTTTTCACTGTCATGGTAATTTGTCCAGGTATTACTGGAGCTTTATCTGCACCACTATTGGGTTTTCCAAAACAGAAATGCAAAAATGAAACCAAAAAAGGGTCAATGAACTTATCGATTTTGTTTTGAAACTTTTCTAGTAAATGCCACCAACATTTGAACTTAGCTAGTGCAGTTTCTTCATTTTTAGCATTATTTGATTTCAGTGGGATTATTAACAGCTTGATTCTTTTGTTAATATTACTTTCACTTGTTTCAGTGGAGAAACTATCAATGAGTACACTCCAGCACTGGAATGCTTTACACCGGTTAACCACATCTATTTTGAATGCTGCCTCAACAACTGGCAGCATGGAATTTATAGGAGTTCCTACATTACCCAGTGGCTGTGTCACTTGGTGCTTTAGAAGTCTGATGAATAGTATCCATATTCTGTGCCAAACATCACTCCCTTTTTGCAAAAGAGTCTTCATGATAGCAGGGTACCTAGAAATTAAATATTTGTTAGAATAGAGTGAATAAAATACCAATGTTCAAACAATTAAGTTTCAAGGTGAAGGCAAACAGAAAATTAGTAAAAAGGATTGAAAACCTACAGCTATACTAGAACAATAAAATTATTATTGAAATGCAAAATCAAATTATAATAATAATTAACTGAGCCAACAGATGTTGCCCTGTCCAAATTTCAATTGCCATAGAAAAATCACTTCTAGTTTTTCTCAAATATTCCCATTCACTGGTCAACTTTTCAGTATTTTTTTCCTTAATTACCTAATTCGGACTATTAGTAACATTATAAAACAAATTGGTCCAGCCTTTCTCAAGAGATGCACTTACCAAAGAACAGCATTTCATTTTTATTTATATAGATTAATTTTTGAATTCAAAACATACAATAAAACATAGTTTGTTTTGAAATGAAAAATATAATATTACAAAAACACATAGTTTTTGACCACTTACTTTTGTATACAACAAATACTCTCCAGAATGTGCTGCCAATGTTGATTGTCAGTGTAGTCAATTGCAAGGAGTTCTTCAGTCAAAAGTTCAAGTAATTCTACTGTCATTGCATTTTCTATGACTTCCAAATTCATACAAGCAGGTATCACTCTTGAGAACCAAGCTGATACACCCTTTTCCACAAACTGTCTCTTTTTTTCTGGTGGTAGTATTTTTAGTAATTTGTGCAGTAAAATGCATGCCTGAAAAAAATAGTTTCACAAATAAAATAGTGACAAATTATTAGTAATGCACCTAGTTTTTATCCTATAAATACATAATATGTCAGACTACTTATCAAACATGTTGAAGTATGTAGGTATTCAAAATATTGTGAGACAAAGCAACTATTTAGACAAAGCATAAGATTGGTTTTACACATACAACTGAACCCCAAATCTCATCATCTGCCTAGTCTTTTCCCAACTATGTTGGGGTCGGCTTCCAGTCTAACCGGATGCAGCTGAATACCAGTATTTTACATGGAGCGACTGCCTATCTGACCTCCACAACCCAGTTACTGGGTGATACAATACCCCTTGGTACGACTGGTTGTCAGACTTCCAGGTTTCTGACTATCCGTAACGACTTTCAAAGATCCACAAATGACCGCCGGGACCAACAGCTTAACATGCTTTCCAAGGCACGGAGGGGTCATGGTATGTAAAGATGGTCACCCATCCACGGACCAACCGCGACAAGCGTAGCTTAACCCGATCGATCGACCTGTGCGGCTGTAATTATTTTAGCCACAGGCCCCTCTATTATTTTGGCCACAGGCCCCTCTATTATTTTAGCCATGGGCCCCTCTATTATTTTTGCCACGGGCCCCACTATTATTTTTGCCACGAGCCCCTCAAATCTACCAACAAATATTCATTATCTTTACACTTTAGATGCAATTTATATTCAAGTTTGATCCAAGTAATAGCCAAGTAATAGCAAGTAATAGCTTCGGCTTTGCAGTTATGATCTATAGAAAAAACCCATCAATGTACTGAAAATTACAAATAGCTGTCTGTTAACAGTACCTATTTAATACAATACCTATTTAAGTACAACACTTAACTTATCAGAGGCCTTAGTGTGAGTTTATTCAACTCACATTCGATTGCGAGCGCATTAGAATTTTGTATGGGAAATTAGGTTTCTCCTGGTGACCACCAGGTGGTGCTAAAACTTTTTACTTCTCGGAGGACTTCAACATACATATAGCCACACCGTGGGGGGTCCACAACACAGTGTTCCAGGCCGAATGCTTGGGCATTTCCCTAGCCGCTTCAGCCATTATGGCTAGGGAAGTAAAGGAACACTCAATCCGAATACTCTCAGCAGCAGCTGTGCAGGGCCTGCATGGAGGACGACGAGACAGCGGCACATGTGCTTCTAAACTGCCCGATGATCGCCACGTACAGGGCAAAGTACTTTGGTAACCCAGGTACCCTACATGAGACGGTCAGTAACATCAAGGCGTTGCTGGCCTTCCTTGAGGAGCTGGGGTGGATCGAATGATCGATTTTCCCACCCGTACGCAAAATACGCGCATTGACGTGGAGTTGCGGACAACAGCCCGTATTACCTATTAACTTTTTACCATATAAAATTCTAACATGCTCGCAATCGAATGTGAGTGGAAAAATCATACTTAAGCCTCTGTGCGTCATCACCATTCATAACTACCAAACATGTGCATACATGTTTAAAGTTTGACATAAGTGAATAAGTATAATACCTTAAATCTCATTCCGATAGGTATCCTCGTATTTTGGCAGTACAGGTTGAAGATGTCCACTACTTCCTGATGCTCCTCTGAGGCTGCTATAAGTATGTCATTAGGGTATGATGACAGTGTGTCAAAGCATAACTGTTGCAGTACCTCTACCTTGCTCTGGAGAGCAGCTGTTTTTGTCATATATATCACAGCCAGGGCTGATGGCAACAAGTTTGGGTTAGGGTTATATCTACCCATCTGCAAAGTTGTTTACAAACATTAAAATAACATTAGGTATGTGCACTTAAGTCTATTGATAATATGGATCTCAATTACCTGGACTCTGAATATAATAACAGAAATAATGTTCATGATAGCGGCAGTGTACCTTATATCCTCTTTCAAGTCGTGTACACATATTGCCAGTAACCTCTCAGTTTCTGCTAAGCTTAGGTCTTCACCCTTCTCCAGGGCAAACAGTATTTTGGTATAATTTTGATTTCTACTCGTGTGATTCTTTAACGCATAGTGCTCCAATCTGTCCAATGCCGTTTTCACGTCCGAACCAATGTTAATTTCGTCCGGCATTTCTAAAATAGGATTTCAATGAAGATTGCGCGAAGGAAAACTCTTTAGAACACAAATTAATCACAAACAAAGCCCTATAATAGTTTAGTTATTCACACAAATGTATTCGTTGTCATAAAAGCTTTTATACATGTACAGCAGAGTTATACAAAAAAAAGATATCGCCGTAGATAAGTACAAAACAAAACCGTGTCAATGTACACTCTGCTATATTTTGTGGAAGTCTGTAACCAGGAACTAAAAAAATTTAATGAAATATCAAAAACAGAATAAGTACGTACTTGGTTACGTATATTTTACGTTATAATGTCCCAAAAATGCACGTTAACCAGCTATCAGAATATTTCATGAACGAAATAAAACTAACACATTTTGACATTTAACGCATTTCTGGCGCGAAGTACGACCGGATAAACTATTGCCATGTAAAATATCGTGTCATAGACTAAAATAAACTATGTTGGTCGGGTTTTGAGACCATTTAACTATTAGGTCCTTACATATGAAATTGGCGTTTGTACGGGAGGAATATAAAGTATTTTTTTTTTGTACATCATATTTAATTAATCAAAGTATGCACCGTTGTTATCTATGCACTTTTGCCATCTCAGTTCATTGATCCCTTTACTAAAAAAACCATGGGGGCGAGAATCGAGAACTCTTTGAAGGCGGTTTGGACTGCCGCATCGGAGTTGAATTTTTTTCCTTGTAAGAAGTTGTCCAAATTCCGGAAAAAATGGTAATCTGTTGGAGCAAGGTCCGGGGAGTACGGTGGATGTCGCAGACATTCCAATTGTAGCTCATCTAACTTTAGTGGTTGTTTGTTGTGCAGTGTGTGGTCTTGCGTTGTCGTGAAGGAGCAGTGGCCTAGAGCGATTGACCAATCTCGGTTGTTTAGCAGCTAGTTCTTCCTTCATGGTTTGCAGTTGCTGACAATAGACCTATCTGCCGTAATCGTTTGGCAAGTTTTTAGAAAGCTGTAGTGAACAGCACCGGCGCTAGTTCACCAAACACTTACTTACAAGTAACTTTTTCTGAGTAAATTTTTGTTTAGGGCAGGATTTGGCTGGTTCTCCAGGGTTCAGCCATTGCGAGGAGCGCTTCCGATTATCGTACCGTATTCACTTTTCATCACAAGTAATGATTCGATTTAAAATCCCTTCATTACCTATTGTGTCGGTTGTGCAAAGTAACACAGCAGTCGACGCGTGTTTGCAAGTTCGATTCACTCAATTCATGAGGTACCCATCGTTCAAGTTTTTTTTATTTTCCCGATTTGCTTCAAGTGGATTAATACAGTTTTATCACTTACCTCGAAGCCTGCAGCTATCTCTGAAGTGCTTTGTAATGGATCCGCTTCCATATTATAATAGCCTTTAATTCTTCATTTTCCACTTTGGTCTCCGGCCGTCCACGGGGTTGGTTCTGAAGGTCGAAATTTCCAGAACGAAAACGTCGAAACCAAAAACGTACCGTGCTTTCTTTTGCGACACCAGCGCCGTACACATCATTAATCCTTCGAGCTGTTTCTGCAGCACTGCACACTGGTGCCACGGTAGAACTCGTACTCGTAGGTAAATATACCGATATTTTTTATGTTTTCCATTGTGCGGTAATAAGCGACGCCAAAGAAAAAAATAAAGAGGAAAAAACAAATGTACATAGGTACCAGCTAAATGAATGTATAAATTTGAATTTGGAATTCTTAACCAAAGAGGAGATATTCCAGATCAAAGTGGTCAGTACGACAAAACGCTAATTTCATAATGTAAGGACCTAATATTATAAATGGCTTATGTTTAACTTACCACCAGATATTATAACAGACAAAAATAGTAAATGATCACCAAAATTAAACCCGCATTTTAATATGAAATTACAACTAAAGTTTTAACATCTCGCTATCCTATTTAAGCAAAACGACTCCAAATAAAAATCATTGTTAATCCAAAAGTAGTAAATTATCACCAAAATTAAACCAGCATTTCAATGTAAAATTATAACCAAAGTTTTAACATCTTGCTATCCTATTTAAGCAAACTGACTCCAAAAAACTCATTATTAACCCAAAAATACATAGTTAATGAACACCAAATTACTTATTAAAAAAAGTTTGTTTTATTAAACGGTTTTATTTAGCTCACCCCGTTTGTTTTATTTATTATTTATTCTTGTTTCTTTGTAAGTTCTATCGTAGTTATAGGTAATAGTAACCTAAGTAGATATTATACATAACTAGTAACTGATTAGGTACCACCTGCGCTAAGATAGGTCGACGGAGCCCCGCTTTGCGGGGCTCCTATTTCTGGGTGGTTTTAAAAAAAATAACCACGAAAGCTTTAGGCGCGAGCTCCGCTCCGCTTCGCTCCCGCCTTACCCTCACAGAACATTAATACTCAAGAAGAGTACCTACCTGCTTACCCTTCTAACATAACCTATCCGAGTCGGGGTACTCTGCGTCGGGGTATTAACCATAATGACGTTTTTTATAATCATATTAAACGTTAGAATGGCAATCACAGTGGTTTATTTAGGAAGAAATAGCGCATTTATTTTTTTCGCTAAGATTTGGTGATCATTTACTACATTTGGTGTTCGAATACAATTTGAACTATTTGAAGTGCATTTGTGACTGAAATAGCTAGTAGGTAGGTACTATTGTAATTTTAGACTTTAATTTTCTGGTGTCAAGTATATATTTTTGGTAAAAGAACTAAGGGTATCAAAGCATTTTATGGTGGTCATTATATTTAATCCGATTATAAATGGTTGAGCATTTCAGGCGCTACCATGAACATCAACAATCCTCGAAAACCTACCTACTAAGCGAGCGAAATTGATGCAATTACTTTTATTAAAACTACTTTGAGTAAACTTTGATATGATAATTCTCTATGTTTTGAAGTAAATTCCATTGAATAACTGTTAAGCGTTAAGCCGTGATGTTGAAAAAAGTAAAAAAATAGATATAACTTGCAGTTTTTTTTGTATCGAGAAAAATTTATTGAATCTTGTATTCATTTTACATGATACTAGGACCAAAGAGTAAAAAACATATTATACCATAATGTTAAATCCCTATTTCACATACTTAACAAGTTACCTACACTAAATAGAAAAACCACATTTTTTTTTTAACATAGATCCTACATAATTATCACCTTTACTATATGATCTAAAAATTGGACATCGGAGGAATCCAAAGACGTAACTACTAAGATGCTAAGTGGTGCGGGGCACCACGGTCCGCGGTTTTTGGGGGCCCACTCAGTGTAATAGGCTCGGGAGGTTTGCCAAGTCAATAAGGCAACGGCCTCGGCCTCAGTCGGCGAGAGGGCCTTAGAATAACATATCAGGAGAAGGAAGTGCACCTTAATTCAAAAAGACATACCCCAATCAAATTCATCCTATAAGTGGCCAAAAGAAAATCTAGCCATCTGAGGCAAGGTGCAAAATTTTTCGAGCACGCTTCGTTCACTCTTGAAGCCTAGGTTCTCTTGGTTTTGAAACTTTTTTACATAAGTCGACAAAGTAGCCCCTATTTCTATATGAATGCTCTAAATAAAATGTATCCTATCCGAGATGGGTGTCAAAATTTCAAGCTCGCTTTGCTCACTTTATCATTCAGAGATCTCTCAATGAGTCAATTGACTGCCAAACCTTAGTACCTAGCACATGTTAATTATTATCTAACCAGCGCTAGCGATCAGAGGGACAATTCTCGTAATTTTAAGAACATTCACAATCTGAGGGTCAATTCCTGTAATTAAAAACATTCAGAATCTAGTCGCAATCTCATTCTCAGCGACAATTGTCAAAATCTTGTAAAAAATTTTGGGATCGAAATTATAGGTATTTTTGATAGACTGAGACTGAGATCAGACTGAAAGTTCTTAAAATCACGAGAATTGCCCCTTTGATCTCAGTCTCAATCAGTCTGTCAAAAATACCTCTAATTTCCTCCATTTTTAATTACCTGAATTGACCTTTTCATTTTGACCACGCGCCAAAAGATCCTTTGCGATTCCTCACTCCCACGGGACCCAGAAGAAGGCCAGGCCAGTAGCTGGCGCATGCAGGACTTGCAGGTTTATTCGTATGTAGTAGTAAACAAGTAGGTACGCCTGGCAATTAATAGGTACAGACGCCAGCCTGCACATTAAGCTACTACAATCTGTCAAATTTCTATAGATTTTCAACTTTATCGCTAAATTTTACAGTTTCGGGTAGCTTGAGTGCTGGCGTCTGTACTTAACCTAAGAGCCAAATAGTAGGGTACGGCCGGCGCCAGTCTTATGTTCATTGAACTGCCTATCATGGGACATATTTTTGCCCAACAAGATCCTATCTCTGCCAAGAGTGCCAACAGGCGTAGGTGGTACAGTCTACCGCACTTTTATGGTAACAGTTTAACAATAACAGCGCCTTTATTTCGTTTGTTTTTTAGCTATGGTAATAATCGAAAGCTAACAATCAATTTAATTCGCTTGGGAATGTTTTTTTTACCCAAATCTTGAATGCCTGAAACTGATGACCAAATCGGCCTTCTATTAATTGACAAGTCGAATACTGTAATGTCACAGGATGGCAAGTCGGCGCAGTGTAGTTTTCGCCTGGCGCCTATAGGTATCTAAATACTAAGACCGTATCTATATAAATATATAATGTACTAGCTAACTGAAGACTGTAAGTATTGGATTCTTAGTAGGTACTTAATTGGCTTAACTTTTAATGTGATTAGTCTCCTAGACTGACGCAAGCAATACCTCTTTAACACCTTGATTCTGAAACAAAAATCAACACAAAAATGTGTTATCAACTTCTGTGGGTTGCGGTTATAGTGTAGGTACCTACCTACCTCTGTGGTTGCGATTGACTAAATTTTTTTTTTTTTTTAATCTTTATTTATTTAGAGGCTTTTACCTTACAAGGTACGTCAGCCTCATCATACCCTAATCTAACCTAATTCTTACACGTAATTATAATATTATACATACAAATATATTATTGCGTAAGCGAGGGAGAAAGTGATGCAGTTGACTAAATTATCAACAACACAATTACTTGACACGAGTTTAACTTTGAGTCGTCGATGATTTTTGTTCTAGAAATAGGGTCGCCTGTCTCTCTTCTCTCTGGCTTCAAATAAAATTGATGATATTTAAATTAAAACTAGGTACGTCGAAACCTTGACGTATCTACCTATTTTCATACCTTTAAAATAATTATCTTTACGCAATTTACACAGCAGGCCGGTAGGAACGACATAGATACCTATTAGTGTGTTAATTCAATCCCAAGCTTCGCTTTAATTCGAATTTCACTTTACCTACTTCATAATTAGTTAAAGTAAATAAATACCTAACAAGTAAACATCTAGGTACTTACATAATAAAATGAATACTTAATTCATTCACTCTCAAGTTCAACCATTGTTTAAATTAGCTATTCTCTTTCAATATCCGCCCACAAGGTGGTATTTTAATGCCTCATCATCGCCCACTGCTAATACCATCATCACACGTCTCTGGTGTATTTATTAATTCATTTAAGTAGTTATAACAAACCGCTTAAATGTTTTAATCACGATATTATTGTTAGTCAAATAGTCATCATAAGTATCAGCACCATCGAGCAATAAATAATCGACCTTACTGGAAGCATAGCAGACTATTTAAACAGCTTATCATTTTGAAATATTTAGATAGGTATACTACGTTAAAAACTGCTTTCAAAGTTTGCGTGTGAACCTCAGTTCGTTTACATTTCTAATATCTATTGCATCTTCTTTAGCGCTCGTTGCGGTGGCTCGCACACGCCTCGCCATTTGAAGACAAGTGCCGCGGCGTGCGCTCGCGCATATGTGCCTCGTAACTCTCCCGCCGATTGCATCGTTCGTTTGTCGAATGTCCACGCGATCCGTGCTGAGCGTAACAAACAGTGTTTCCAAGCAAAGAATATAAATTACACACAACACCATATCTGGACGGTACGCGCGAACGTGTGGTGATAGTTATGTGTCCACATGACTGGTGCTTCAGTGCGCAAAACATCCTAGAATCGTTGTGACTGCTCACAACAGACAGTGTTTGTGTTCAACTCGTTGTAAGCAATGCCAGGACACGCGGGGAGCCCCTACTGGGCTGCAGTAGACTTCGACAGCGAAGGAGAAGAAGCTCAAACGCCTCCTAGTAATCACCGGGTGTATCTGGATCCTTGGGACAATGAGGCTTATGGGATGATGCAAGCAGAGCCCGCGGAATCGAGTCAGGGAGACAATTTCAATTCGTTTGCCGGCGAGCCAGTCAGTGCTAGTTTTTATTATGTGCCTACGAAAAACTATGATTCTGGAGAAGAGCCGCCGCTGCCGCCGCCAAGGTGGAAGAGATCGCCGCCTGAAGAAGTCATTGCTCCGGAGTACGCGATGTATGGGCGCAAAGCATCTCGAACAATCATCCCAGACTTTCCTCCTGATGCAGTGATATACGGCGAGAGACCAATAAGTGAGTACTCAACCAGTTGAATCAACATTAGCAACTGATCTATATCTAGCACTTCTAATGTGGGTAGACGTTACCTAATGACTTTTACGAAAAATAAGAAATTAATTGATTTTTCATTTTTGTGTAGATATCTACGTATTGAAGCTACTTAAGTTCATTAAAATATTTCTTAATTAGTCATAATTTCACATTGTGTAAATTACCTAATTACTTAGTTAAAAATGTGTTCTGTTCGTTAGCATTGAATTTGAAGTGCTTCATAGAAATAATTGACCCGGAAAAAACTGAAGTCTCTTCTGAATCTACCAGCACCCTAATTGCGAAAAACACTATCAATCACAACTGAATCATTTTGAAGAATATTCCTAATCCATTACTTCATAAATTATGTTAGATAAATTTGTCTGCTCAACAACGTAAACAACGCAATTAATGTTGTTGAACTGTCAAAATGAAAGCCATTCCTGCAGATTAACGAAATTCATATGTAACCTCATAATAATTATGTTCATGATTGCACCTACCACTGTTTGTCTCTGCATCACCCAAAGGTTGACTGGTAGAAAATGCCTATGGCATTAAGTCCGCCTCTGTACATTTATGTGCTTAAAGTATTAAATAAATAAATAACCAGCATATTGATGTCATTGAATGTTTCGTTTTGGGGACTTATGTTTCAAATCTGGAACCTAGGTAGAAACCGCAGATACAGTCAGTGACAAAAGTTTAAAATTCTTTTACTCATTTACTAAGGAAGAATATTTTCATTACTGTTTTATACATTCTATAATATTAAAAGCAGGACAGTAGAGGCTAAGGAAAAAAATGAAAGCATTATTTATGTATTTTGTTACAAAAAAGTAGAATAATGATCAAATATTCATTCGTTACGGACTCCTCTTTTGGTAGTGTCAACCTTAATTATGATTCTGGCTGTGCCTTAATTTTACATTACCATAATATTGTATCAATCCGTTATAATAAAAGTTGGATGATATTATGGTATATGGTATGGTTGGCATAATAAATATTATTACTTATGAACTAGCTATTAAATGCGAAAGGATCTACAAAGTTACGCTCTTTCTCTATTGCGCGGTGACCAGAACATTACTGTTTTTTGAACAGTGTTTTAAAAACAGATTTAAGTATAGAATGACCTAGATTACCAATTCATTTTATTCGTTTTTGTTGTTTTCTCTTCTCTTTATTTCGTACTACGCTTCTGCCCACGACTTCGTCCGCGTGAAATTTCTTGTTCCCCCGACCCACCCCGTCGCATCTCATCGCCTGCCCGCGCTATTACCTACTTCGTTTTTGCTTACCGTTCTTTCTGACTTTTTTTCTTTTTGCTCGGCTCCTAAGAGTCATAGCGTGATGCTAAATAGCCTATAGCCTTCCTGCCTTCCTCAAGAATTGAGCTATTAAATACAAAAAGATTTTTTCGAATCCTACTGGTAGTTCCAGAGATTACCTCCTACACACAAACTTACAAACTTTACCTCTTTTGCACGCCTGCATAAACTGAAACTTAATCTGCTCCGTACAACTCAGATAGGTAGACACAAGAACCAAACTGCCGAAAGTCAAATTCTCAGATGCAGACTGTCTAGCACTCTAGCTAACCAAGGCTCGGTACTCTAAATCTTAGCGAAGTCCAAGTCCAAAAGTATGTACGTTACGGAGGCAGCTGCAGGGACGATGCTCGTGCACTTAGTAGTCGCATCGTGCAAGGCGACCCTCTGCCTAGCCTTTTCCCAACTATGTTGGAGTCGGCTTCGAATCTAACCGGCGAATTCATTCATTAGCGTTACGGGAACAAGCTAGGTAGACGATGATGAAGCATTAGGTACGGGCTTTGGGTTGACCCCCGAAAAGGATCCATCTTTTGGGCAAACGACGACATAGTAAAGTTAATGTCTCGTAGGCAACTGGGAATCCGCTGGAAATAGTGACCGCAGGACACACGCGTCACTATGGCGATTTTTAGGAGAGGCCCACTGTGGAAGATTTTTTGGCTGCTATTCTGAAAATGAATGTTGATTTTTGTCCATGTGTGATTTGACCAATTTCTTGTCTGGTTTCTGATTTTCTGAGATCACTGATTTATGTACTAGGTAGGTACTCGTACCTAGGAAGTCAACTATTTGGAGAAAAACCCAGCTAGATGACACCTTATTACAAGCTTTTTATGTTTCATTCCTATTAAAATGTACTAACTTATTGTGTCCTACTACTTACCTTGTACCTAACGTTTCTGTAATCAGTCAGACTTATCGTTTAACGTTTTCTTACCTAATCTTCACGCTTATTTTGAAATAAGTAGATCGATATTGTACTGCGTGCATTCCAAGGGCTTGTTCGCACCCACAGCTGAGTATAGTCCTCTTACCTTTTTGTGCTGTTCTATTCGAGTCTTTGACTTATCTTCTATTACTCTGCCAACATCCCTAAGCTTTCGATCATAATGAACAATCACCATCAAATTGGCACGTGGACTGCTCGGCCTATGCCGAGCAGTCCACGTGCCAATTTGCCTTCCAATTTGCAATATGCTTTCTTGTTAGGTAGCGGAATTGCACGATAAATTGGTGCATCTTTTTGACATAATCATTTGTAACGACTTTACGATTACGAGACTATAATACGAGTGACTTACGACGTACAAGAAAAGGCTCGGCCAGTTGGCCTATTGGCTGTTTATTCTTCATGAATACGACAGAACTACGAAAGATATTTAATTGCATTTGTTGTAAAGAAAAACTGTTCTCCACATTCCAGGGGATCGCAGAAGGTCCATGTTCGTGGAAGAGCCGACGTACGTCCCACACCCGATGTTGTACGAGCCACTCTACGGAGGCGTGATACCGCCAGGGTACATGCCTCCGCCTCCCAGGACGCGAATGTCGCTCACACATCCTCCGGAATATGTGATGGCAGGTCTTGGATATCCCAATAGTAGAAGACACTCCAGGTAACGTCTCACAGTGTTTTGACCAAGGAATTTTTGAAGTTTGTAGGAAAACAAGTAGAATTTTGATGGCTTAGCAAAACTGTCAAAATTGCACTGGTAGATAGCAGTGGTAGCAAAAGTCACAGTTGAGTGCATAAACATTATAATGCTACAACGTTTACTATAAAGATAAATAAATGCCTAGGTACTTAGGTATTTCAATATTTTAAGTGTAGAGTTCCCTTACTTACACATGTATGGACATAATAAAAACAGATAACTACCTACCGCAGATTCAAATGGGGTGCATAGGGTGCATATCTAATATCTAGTTATATTGCATGCTCAAAGTGTCTGATTACTTCATTAATGTGAATGTAATTATGCTATGAGCTCTCGCAAGTGCAACAAAAAGCTAAAAAAACGTGGAGACACATGGTCTATTCAATGAGAACTTTAATGTCTATTTACGTATCTAACCTTTAACAAACGCAGTTTCACGATCCTGACATTTTAGTTCGAGCGAATATCAGATCGAAGAAACGCATCTAGAATCTAGATTTGAGTTTGACCGTGCGACTATTATTTTGTCCTGCTCATAAGCAAATAGATCAACCCAAATCTATTAAATCAAGTCCATGAAGTTTTATTTTGGAAGATGCAATAGAAGAATAAATTATGATAAGCATAGATAGTTCTGAGTTATTGGCGTAGCCTGTAAGAAAAAAATGCAATTGAACATACTCAATAAGCTTGCGTTACACTCTTCGATCAGCGAGATAACGAAGTGTAAAAATATTGTAAACAGGCAAAGAGCTCAGAGTTACGCGTTGTGGTCACGACATCGCGTCACTACAGCCTCTAGGTACCACGACAAAACACGAAGACGTTTTCACACTAATGAGATAAATCATAGACATGCACGGGTAACAACTGCGGATTTCTACACTTGCTGTACATACTGCACGTAATTAGATACTACGAGTATACAGCCAATGGTGGTATGTGTAATCATAGCTTAATGCTCACACTCTCCTGATAGTGAAACTGGCTAATAGCACCCACTCAGAGCCGAGATAGTAAAATATAAGTATTGCTACACTAGCAACGCCTCGAGCGGTCTCAAATTAGAGAGTAAACTATTTAATTAATAGCATCTTCTAAATTAAACAGTAACTAGGTACATCATTAATTATAATTTGTAAGTTAGGCCTTGCATAAAAGTGCAATGTTTATTGAAAAATAATGACGGCTCGTGTTGCCACTTGCCATTTCAAATTGCATATACTATATCTGTGAATGGGAAGTTCGCGTTCCCAGCACTTAGGCGTGACTTTAGCTTCCACGGAAAGTTCAACGGCAAAAACGGTCGTCGTTAGTAAAGGCAGTGTGAGGCGAGCGATTCTGTATTATAATAACAAGCATTGTACATCCGTCGTGTGAACGCGCACCAGTTTTTTGTTTCCTACAAATGAAAGTTGCACTTGTGAGAGAATGTAGCTCGTGTACGAGTATGTGTATGTAGGGAAACTTGTTCCCCTAACATTGACCTTAGTGGGCGCTATATTTACGTAATTACTCATGGTGTTGCACCCACTACATTTTACATAACAATAAGGAACCGCTAACCTTGCATGATTGCAGCCAGCAGTTACGACTTGACTATCAATTTTTGAAACGATGGCGGTTTACCACCTGGTTGTTATGCTAATTTATGTAAAGTTGTAAACACAAACCAGCAGGTTTAGTAGGAAAAGGTATTATATTATTTGTTTTTAAAAGATCCGGTTGCTTATTCGTCATTTTGGCAGTCGATGCAGTTTCACTTTCCATACCTGTGTTAGCCAACTTATATTTTGTATGCACTGAGCTACTAGCTGATATCAATGAAGTTATATGTATGCGCTAGGTGTGCGTTTCCTTATTCGCCTCAATAATAATTAGGTACATAAAGCAATTACAAAATAACTTTGATAGGCAGCGACTACCGAATAATGTTGTACCGACAGGTAAAACCGGTAAAGAGTCTGTCAAACAACATAGCTTACCTTTTAAAAACAACAGCCATTAGAGCAATTATTCGGGTAACACATCACTTTCTAGTCACGGATTACGTGGACGCAGCTTTGTGAGGTAAATTTAGCGGATAGCTAGAAAGTCAGTCATGCCACTCATGATGGGCGTATTCTTCATAATCGTCATAACGTGAAATAGTGCGAGGAGGTGATGGCGACGCTAGGAAATAGTCCGATAGTTATCTAACCCGCCTCTGATCGTGTATTGACACGGATGGGAGATTGCGTGCGTTACATTGATGTTGATTTTAACATTAATCCGTGATGTCCATTCGGTAGATGTAATCATTTCCGTTACCTTATACGGACAAAACGTAAACAAGTAAACATGTCAGATAGTTTTCGCATTAAGCCGATAAGAAAATGTGAGCCGCTCTGTAACATGCATTCCTGAGCAGCTATTTGCCTCATGAGCAGGACCTTGTTGTCAGTGCTCTGTTTTGAGCGCTTTTTCCAAAACGACAAGAAAAGATCGGGGCTGCAAAACTTGATGCCCTTTCCAATGACGTTTAATTATTTTGTCGACAGGATGACCGATGCCTACGAGCAATTTGCGTACGAGAGCCTATCTCCTGAATATGAAGACTGGGCGCGACCTTTTCCGAAGACCGCTCCGGATAACTTCCATTTATCCAGATACGGACACCTCCAGATTGACTACTCCTGCAGTTGGAACTCCCTCGACAGGCTTATTCGTAGCCAGCACCGAGGGTAAATGGTAACTAAACAAAACAAAACTGACTGAGACCTGGGGCTGAATACAGATTCCGAAACGCATCGACAACTGTGTGCTACATGCATGCATTCCTCAGTGATGTTTCGGTCGCGGTAGAATCTTGCGCATTTTTGTGAACCAACTAAAAATGTAGAATAATTACAATGAAACTCTTGCGCTCACTGTTAGACGGATGGAACGGATCGAAAGTTGGTTCCGGATTCTCTAAAAACTCCGAACGCATCCCTGCGCAAGCAAACGAATTTTTACGAATGTAATCGTATGAAATCCCATTACGCGTAATTTAATGTGTATCTTCCGCATTTCTGCCAATCATACGCTTGTGTTTGGTCCCTTAAATTTATTTCAACTGCCAATTTAGCCAGTTGGTAGGTATATGACAATTATTCAATCTTACACAATTTGTATGGTTTAAGAATGTAACTTCCGCAATTTTCTGTCTGTTTATAATCGAGATCAATTTTAATCTGTGTACTTAAGGTATGTGTAGGTTGTGAGAGGCTGCTTGCTTACGTAAGCAGTTTTGGACAGAATGGTTTTATACTATAAAGTAAGGTGCTAATTATTATTACCGTTCTTCTAATCTTGAGAAACTAAGTGCTAGCCAAAGATAATAAAATATATGATTGTTTATTTTATTTAAGTTTTAACTACTATTTTTGTGCTTTAGGTTAACTATGAGGCTGAAACCAATAAAACACCTTACTAGGTGTACAATTATGTACATAGATTATTTACAAATGTACCTAACTAATTGTGTGTTCTTACTTTGTAATATTTTATGAAAAACGTTGGGATTATAAATGATATCAAAATTATATTATGTTTTCATTTTAAATCACGTTAGAAATTCCCAACTTTTTCCTATTTACTTGAGCGAGTAAGTAGGAAAGTCTTTTAATAAAATTCTTGTTATTACGTGCTTACCTCCCTCATTATAATAGAGCTAACATCGCGCTTTCTTACGGCACGAGCTCTCGTTTATGTTATATTGACAGCAATTTCTGTTTATTATCCTATGGTGTGGTTAACTTTCAACATTTTCATTAGATCGAGAGCCTAGACTAGATAAGCTTGGCAATACATCCATCTCTACACTTTCACTGTTGGACAGCATTGAGCCTATTTGAACTGAATAGCTGTATTTGTATAACTTTCCTATGTTGTTTTTGTCTGGCTCTGTTGTGAGTCTCCAGTTTTATAAGAATCGTTGTATTGCATACCTACGTGCTTCGACAAAAGAGTTAGACTGCAGGTGTCCAACTTGGTAGATAATAGACGAGTGACGTATCTTCCCAGATGATACTAGAGCTGTGTTCTAAGTGGCGTTTGTAGGTACCTTCGTTTTCCCTAATTTAAAGTAATTTGTATTTATAATTCAATGTTACTTAATTAACCCTAAATCGCATGTCCAAACAGTTTAGATGGCACACTGATATTTCGTGCGTAGGTTGCCTACCTACTTGTAATTACAGGGCATAAATTATTTCTAACCAAATAATGTGGCTAATAAAGCAATTCACGCTTCAGGGGAAGTAGGTAGGATTTAAACGACGATATGTAGGTCGTCTCGTGATGTAACTTATGAATATGTACTACGTAGTCATGTAGTTATTTTCATAATCGCATTCTTATTCGTTGTAACAGGTATCAGATATAGCAATGGCTAAATTAAAAAGAGACTCCGTTGCACCGTCGTTGCTAACATAATTGCTTTTTAGTTACGAATACCTAGTTATTGTGGCGAGACTATGTGTAATGAAATAATTACTTACTGGTCGTTTTGTTGTTATATAATGGTTTATTATATTTCATATTGAAAGTTTTATTAATATTTTTCGGTCGAGTTCTATTGAAATAACACTTGATTAAATTGTTGAATCATTTTGCTCGAACATCTATACAAATAAATAAAATTGGAATGTCTCTTTGTAATACTAAAATAACCGCTTTTTACTAAATGCATATGGATGTATACATGGTACATATACCAAAATACATTTTTTTTTACAATTTTTATCTGTCTGTCTGTTTGTTCCGGCTAATCTCTGAAACGGCTGGACCGATTTTGACGGGACTTTCACTGGCAGATAACTGATGTAATAAGGAGTAACTTAGGCTTTACTTTTATTTTAGAAAAAAAAATAGGGTCCCACGAAAAAAAATAAACCAATGAAAATAAATTAAATCTATACATCTTCTATACAAATAAATAAAATTGGAGTGTCTGTTTGTAATGAGAGCACATTCAGCCGATTCAGAATTTAGAAAAAATCTTCTTGATGTTGGAGAGGGAAAGTGTCCAGAAGTGAATAGTACTCATGATATAGAACTACCTACCGGTCTTTGTCAGATTGTGGCGGACACTGAATTTTTAATACATAGTATTTATGACGATATTTTCAATCTCAATATCAATGAAGATTCGTGGTTGTGTGAAAGATCAATTTTAGCACCTATGAATGACAATATCACTGCGCTTAATCAGCGCATTTTAGTTAAGCTATCTAGTGAATCACAAACATACCTTGCAATCCGGATGAAGTGGTTAATTACCCAACAGAATTTTTAAACACTATAATTGTGCCTGGTCTATCCCCTCACAAACTAGAACTTAAGATTGGCGTGTCCATCGTACTACTCCGTAATTTAAACCCACCGAAACTTTGCAATGGTACTAGGTTGCGAATAGTGTCGTTGCAAAGAAACGTTATAGAAGGTCGTATAATATCCGCATGCGCAAAAGGTGAGATAGTATTTATACCACGGATTCCTATAATACCGTCGAATTTTCCATTTGAATTCAAAAGTTTGCAATTCCCTATCAATGTCAGTTTTGCTATGACTATCAACAAGTCACAAGGGCAAACGTTAATCAAGTAGTGTTGTTGTTTTAGCCCAAGAAAATCGTAAACCAAATATGTATATAAAGAAATTTTTCAATAAAGCTACTTAATACGAAAAACTACAAATAAATAATAATTAAACTAAAAATACAAAAACGAAAAAAAGAACTAAATGGAGAAATATGTACAAAAACAAAATATCGATTCATAAAATAGAAGAATTTCACTAAAATTAGCATAGGTATTTCTTTAAGGCTCCTGCAAACAGGCGCGACGCGCGACGCGAATCGCGCGCGACACAAAGGCACCGCTCGTTGCGCGACTTGCGGTGCCTTTGTGTCGCGTGTCGCGTCGCGCCTGTGTGTACGAGCCTTTACGCGGAATACAGAATTAATAACTTATTGTAAACTCTGCGAACTGAAAAATAACTTTTTTCTTAAATTCCACGCGGACGGAGTCACGGGTAACAGCTTATAGTCGATAATAATTATAATGAGTGGAGTTCGCGCAGCTGAATTTTGGGCCAAAGAGGTTTGAACTTTTTGCTATCGATACCTAGGTACTCTAAGAAGAATATTACACAGATTGATATTATTAATTAAGTATTTATAAACAATGCATCAACACTTGACAAAGGTTCATTCCTTCGTCCCCATCCCATAATATCGGGTCAGCGGGATTGTCCGAAAGGGTTACCGCTGGCCCGGAACACAAAGGGCGAAGGAAGGAACACGGGTGGGTTTTAGTCAGTAAGAGTGACACTCCCTTCCGCTCCACCCAGAGCGGGAGGAGTCATTTGATGATTTCCCATCTTCAAAAAAAAAATCCCATAATATGATATTCCCAGTATTGTTCAAAATCCACCATATCCATACCTACATAAATCGAAAGTGTGTCTGTCTGTCTGTTACCTCTTCACGCTTAAACGTCTGAACCGATTTAGATGAAATTTTGTATAGAGATAGTTTGAGTCCCGGGAAAGGACATAGGATAGTTTTTATCCCAATATTCCCACGGGATCGACACTTATGCGAGTGAAACCGCGGGGCGCTGCTAGTACCATATAAAAGAAAAAGAAAAACTAGAGGACGAGACGTGCAGTTTATTACAAATTATAACTTAAACAATTACAAAAACAAAATCTCTTCAACTTCCCTTTGACAAATTAAAAGTCTTGAAAGTCTTTATCGTTGTAAAGTTTCCTTTTCTTCGTTATATGGAACAGACCTTTTTTCTCTGAACTTTTCGCCTTAGGAGTTCGATCGTTCTTATCGTAATAAATTACTTGCAGACTGTTTGTGGTCTTCGGTGCCTTATTTTGTGAATGTTGTATGGGAAATTTACTTGTCACATCCTGTACTGGGTCTGAGTCTATGGTATGATAGTCTGTGTACCGGTCCCTATTGGCTGAATAAGGTCTTTCAACGTGAGTTTCGCACTGCGAAGGGTAACTGCTCTGCAAGTATTGCTTGAATTGACTTTGTTTCAATTTCTCTTCTAATTCCTCAAGCCGCTACAAAATGAGTGTTTATGCAAGTGAAAGGGTTTTATATTCTTATGTTATTGCTAACATTAAAACTGCGTTTAAACGTAACATCATCGTAGATACGATGATGTTACGTTTAAACGCAGTTTTAATGGCCAATGACGAGGGATACCGACATGTAATTATATCGCTACGAGCTAAAACTACGGTTCGTTACGTTGCGGTAAGTTATAATAAATGTCTGTATTATTTAAGTGTAGGGGAACGCCGGAAGCTACTGCCGCTCCTCTCTCTTTAGACGCTCCATCACTTTAGTTAGAGAAATGGGTGGGACGGTTTCCAATTCACCGACTGTATGGAAGATGGCATAAAAGCATGGTTGTATATAATTAATCGATAATAATGCCGTACAACACTGAATGAGGAAACGATTGATCCCGTCCCGTTTGATGATTGACCCGCGGCATAATTACGTAACACACTATCAGTAGCAACAATAACATTCATTGCGTGATTTACGTTGTTGAGCAGACAAATCGAACATAATATAAAGCAATGGATTAGCAATATCCTTTAAAATGATTCAGATTTTGATTGAAAGTGTGTTATGCGGTTGATTATGTACACAAAAATGTGCTAATAGACTTTGATGAACGCCTTATAAGTAAAGTACATATACAGTGGATTTCATTTATTACGACCTTGGTTGTAGCGACCATTTACCTATAGCGACGTTAAATCGAAGTCCCTTGAATTTAAAGCATACTTTAGTACAAAATTCATGTGGGTATAGCGACTTTGGATGTAACGCCGAGTTCGGGTGTAGCGACGGTTTTTAATGACTCATTTGTAACAAATTCCTAGAAATCCCATGCAGATATTGCGACCGGAGTCGGCCGCCAAAGACATTGTAGATTTCTTTCTTTCACAAACATTTCTTATCTTTTGTTTACATCCACACAGATGGTCAGCAAGTGTGGAGACCTTTCCTTTTGTTTATAGATATCAGCTAAGTAGGTAGGGAAGCGTGTAGGTACGTTTCGGAGTTTTTATGGTTCAGTTACAAAGTGATATTCTAAGTAGCAACTGAGTTTAGTAAACTTTTGAATAAGTATGGCTGCTAGAGGCACATTCACTGTTAAAGAAAAGGCGAAAATCATTTCAAAATTGAAAAGCGGTGAAAACAATGCTGATTTGTGCAAAGAATACAAAGTTTCCCATTCAACATGTCTGTATCTCTTTTCCTTTGCCTGTAACGACTTCCGGATATAATGACGAAAATAGAGTGGTCCCTTCATCGTCGTTATACCCGAAATCTACTGTATTATAATAACATAAGTTACTAGCTATACCAACCCGTCTATAAGCATCAATGTTCAGGTCAGTGCGAGCCGTCTCTCGCGCCAACTCTTCTTGCAACTGAGTCGCACGCGCAGCTTCGCGTTGTACCTTCTCTTCATACTCCAGGACTACCATGTTGATCTGGAACATTCATTACAAAGAAACAATCCTCATCCCATCATCAACGCTGACAACGCTGGATTAGCTTGGGGCAGTCAAAGCAATAATAATATTACAGTACCCGGCGATAAATATTGCACATCGACCTTTGGAAAGAGACAATCGGCTAATTTCGGCTTCGTAGAGCGTTATCTCTGTCGCACGAAATACAAACAGTCCGGTATCTATTAGGAGCTGTTAAAACAATTATGATTTGCCTGTTTTGATAATTATTTTTATTCTTTGTATAAAATCGATAGGATCGAATAGGTCGATGTGCAATATTTATCGCCGGGTACTGTAGGTAGGTAGACAGTTACTTTAACAACTAAAAAGCAGTGCAACTGCCACGTACTGTACTAACTTATATGTGGAAACTGCTTCGTAAATATTCGTGAAACCCGTATTATTTTGCAGCAATACCTATATCTCTACGAGAGCTGCGTAGAAAGCGGTTTTCCATTCTACCTTCAATCTTACCTTATAGGGGTGGACACTAGAAGAAAGGAAGATTGAAGGTAGAAGACCCAAGACAAAGGCATCGGTCGCTTCACTATGGATAATTTTTGGGTAAAAAAAAACCATTAAGTTGATACCTAGATAATTTCCTTTTAAATTTTAATAAAATCATCCGTGTCCTCAAAGCACAGTATCGTGCGAACGTGATTAGTTTGTTATAATATGAACCTTCTCTCTATGCTCGGCTTCCATTTCTCTCATCTTAGCCCTCAGCTCCTCGATGACGCACGTGAACTGCGCCACCTGAGCGTCGCATTCGTGCTGCATCTGTTGAACTAAATACTGGATTTGGTACAACTATAAAATTTGGTTTAATTGGCTACATGTTTCGATCAAGTTATGATGTAGGTTGGTACACCATAGTAGGGCTGCCATACCTACGTACCGGGACATATCCGGTTTGAAGCGTCGTGTCCCGGTGTCCCAGTAAATAAGTCGTTGGCCTCGGTTTCGAAGTTAGGGCGAGGACCACGAATTCCTTTGTTTGTACAGACACCAGCACATCAAGCTACTACAATCTGTCAAATATCTTTAATAGATTTTCAACATTATCGCTAAAGCATAAGGTTCAAAGTTAATTAGGATAATTTGACAGTTTCGGGTAGGTTGATGTGGTGGCGTCTGTACCTTACCCCCCCCCCCTTTTTCGTTCTTTCTTCTTTTCTTTTTCTTCTTATCCGAGGAGAGATGCAAATTTTTTCGAAAATTTTCGAACTCGCACCGCTCGATCTCAAACTTTATCAGGGTTTCTTAATTCTAATACTTTTCTACATAAGTCGTCAAAGTAATTCCTGCTTTTGTATGAATGGTCAAAAGAAAACCTAGCCTATCCAAGGTGATACGATTTTCAACGTCGCTTCTTTAGCTGCTGTGTCCTGAGTTTTTTTTTAGAAAATCATCTTTATTTTAAGTTAGGTACGGTCTACTCAGAAGGACCTGCATTTGCGCCCAAAAAATTAAGATTTCAAAAGCAAAACCCGACCCTTCCGGAAATAATCATTTAACCATGTTTTACCCTATTTGTATTCCAAATGCCCCGGTCGGCGCTTCAACATGAGTAGGTACAGAGTAAGGACCCTTTATTGATTTTAATTCAACTCCTCACTGGAAGGGTTATTACACAATTCGGACTGGCTAATCATGTAAGTAGGCAAGTATTAAGCCAAATCGAGAGAGAATAACTACCGAACCCTTCGTAAGTATGTGGACAGTGGGTAAGTATTTGATGATAAATGATACCAACTTTCCCTTTTACTATCAGCCTTCAACTCTTCAATCTGTTTCTCGTAGGCACTTCGCAATTTCATCACATTTTCGTTCTGTTTCTGTAGAGTATTTTCTTTGTCCTGTAAAGCAAAAACTGGTCCACTGAATTTAAAATTCTACTTAGTTTCACATTCTACAAGGATGGGGCTATAATCGAGCGTAGCTTATGCCGGTTCAAGTGCGTCGCCTAATCTAGTCGAAATTTCCCGATTCATTTTGAGCGACGTAAGTAATGTAGCTGTATATAACTGCTTATTTATAGGTCATCATCTGCCAAGCCTTTCCCCAACTATGTTGGGGTCGGCTTCCAGTCTAACCGGATGCCGCTGAATACCAGTATTTTACATGGAGCGACTGCCTATCTGACCTCCACAAACTAGTAACTGGGTAATACAATACCCTTGGTAAGACTGGTTGTCAGACTTTCGGGCTTCTGACTACCCGTAACGACTGTCAAACATCCACGAATGACAGCCGGGACCAACGGCTTAACGTGCTTTCCGAGGCACGGAGTTGTCACGGACCACGGTATGTAAAGATGGTCACCTATCCACAGACCAACCGCGGCAAGCGTAGCTTAACCTGATCGATCGACCTGTGCAGCTGTTATTATTGAGCCACGGGCCCCTCTGCTTATTTATAGGTATCTACCTATTATTACACTCGTCTGGCTGCCCAAGAATAGCGCATAGCTACAAATGCCCACAATTATCCATAGAAATCAAATACCTAGGTACAGTCAAACCTACACCAGTAGTAACAATTTGACACTGACATCACCTTTTTATTGTAGGTAATAATAGGGGCTATTTTCGTAGTGCAAGTCTTACCACTGGTTGACTGTACCGCACTTTTGTAGGTATCTGAATCGTTAGGACCTTGGATGAAGAGAACTGTTTTATCCACTACCTAAGTAAAATTAGGTAGGTATGTTCTAATAAAAATGTTACGTTTGTACCTTTTCTATGTCCGCAATGTTAGTGTTTTTCATAGATATCTGTTCCTTCAACCTTTTTACTTCCCGCTTCAAATATACCAGCTGTGACACAGTCTCCTGAAGGTTCCCGATCATCTCCCGCGACGTCAACAAATGGTAGCGATGAGACTTCTCCATTTCACGAACTTCCTTCAATTCCACCTCCAACTTGGAATTAGCGTCACGTAATTTCTTGCACTCTTCATTTTCGTTTGTAAAATCCTATGTCATAAATAGCATTGTTAGGTATTTTTAACCAAGAGAGGATTGTTAATTTGTTTAAAGATTAATTTACTAGTAGGTAGGTACACGTGCTCACAATTTTACACCTTGATAAACTGTTCAGTATATTTTGGAGACGACCATCGAGAACAGTCTTTTCTTCTTCTTGCTTACAATCCATTCCATTAAATAATATTCCGCTATAATCAAAATTACTTTAGGCCAAACTAGATTACCTAATTATTTTTTTTGTTTGAAAAAGCCCGCTCGAACTTTTTTTTAGTTTATATGGTAGGCGAATTAAAACTGGGCAGCAGCACTAAACGGTGGCGGCCTTTGTTTGTTGTGGTAACAAATTAAAAACACAAAAATAATACTTTTGGATGGATAATTATCTAAGCACATTACAAAGTCATAAAACAATTTTATTTTTGTTTTTGTTTTTTAGCTTTTATTTTCTAATAATATCTGGCTGAAGTGGTTAAAAAAATCTGTTAGATTGCTATTAGATTTGGAAGAAAAAAAATTGTTTGCTTCTTAATTTATTTTTTGGCCTCCAGAATGTAATATAACCAATTATTATTTTCTTAATAATTTTGGTTAGATTGGGCTTTGAACTTTAATAAGTAACTCACTTTATATGTTTTTGTGTGACCAGATTCAGAAAATTTTAAAAATGGGGCTGGTTATCTTTTTCTTTGTTTTCGTTTTCGTCTTGGCTATGGTTTACGTTCGTTGCCATTTGTCAACAGTGGTGCCAGAACGTCCCAAAAGGGACGATTTTTGTCCGTTTAGACATCTTTACGTCCCTTCAATGTCCGTTCATACATTCAGTCCCATTTCCGTCCCTTTTCAAATAGCCAACTACAATATATAAATGCGTTCAAATAACAAAACGTAGTTTTAAAAATTACAAAAATGCGTAAAACTTTAAGTAAAAACGAAACGCGCGGCGTGTGAATGTAACTTCAGACCACTGCTGGCGAATATCGCCATCCTTTTTCCACGCGCAGTGATCCCATACCGCTTGCGCTTGCCTGCCTGTACGTTCCACGCACACAACAGCTGAATTCATTACAGATACTCGGTGGTGTTTGTGCAACAAGTTCAGGCATCAAGGATGTCGTTAAGTTTGAGCCGACCAAAGAGATGCAAGAAACCAAATTAAAATATTAAAAATCTAATACCTACTAATACTGTTTTAAGCTTTCACGGTTCATAAACGACTGCAGTTGCGGCAGTTCATATATCGGTCAAACCAAGCGAACTGTCTCATACCGCATCAAAGAGCACATTAAGGCTGTAAAAAACAATGATCAGCAGAAATCGGCCATAGCTGAACATCTACTGCAGTCAGGGCCCAATCACTGGATTGAATTCCGCAAGCCATGTATTTTGTCAACAGACAAACATTACTTTCCGAGGCTGACAAGAGAAGCAATTGAAATAAGAAAATACAAACATTTTAAGATCTCTAATACTTTCACTTTTTATTTGTTTGCCCTAAAAATATAACAGTACCTACTCACGCCCTTTTAGGTAATACTTTTTTCTCATTCAATCGTAACAAATTAATATTTCTACAGTCGTCCTTTTTGTCCAAAAATCGTCCCATTTCAGGTAGTGAATCGTCCGAAAGTCGAGGTGGGTACTGGCAACACTGTTTGTCAATGTCACTGTCAAAGACTTGTCATAAAAATGTGTTTGGGAATGGTGTGTCAGCGTAGGTTATAATTTTTAAATAAAACAATATTCCAGTGTTTCACTAAAACTTGAAGATTTTGGTACTGTGATCTAAGTAATATTAATAATTCAATCGAAGTTATTTTGAGATTGCAGTTTTAATATCAATTTCGAAAATGGCTGCGGCATACGGAATACATTTGGGGAACCATTCGGCATCGTTAGCTTCTTATTCTAATGGTGCACCATTAATTATCGCCAATGATGCTGGAGACCGAGTAACTCCTGCTATTGTAGCACTAAACGGCACAGAATGGGAGATTGGACTACCAGCGAAATCTGGACAGGCGTCGTCCAAATCGATCATCAAGCACAACAAACGCCTCATGAACAGTGACTTCAACGCTGATGACCTGGCGTACGTGGAATCATCCTCATCATGTCGCATCCAGAATGAAGACAAAGTGGTGTACGAGTTTGAAACAAGTGAAACTACAGTATATTCTAACCCTGATACCATTGCTACTAAAATCTACGCTAAATTGTTTACTATTGCCAGCCATGCTATGAATAACGAAGGAGATTTGAAGTTAGTACTGGCTGCACCACTGCATTGGTCTACTACAAGTACAGAAAGGCTTGTGAAATGTGCTGAACTGGCTGGCTTTGATGTTTTACAAGTAATCAGCGAACCAGCAGCTGCACTCCTTGCCTATAACATTGAAGAAACAGTTGAGGATGTCAATGTCTTAGTTTATAGGCTAGGAGGATCCTCGTGTGACGTCTCTGTAGTAAAGGTGTCTGGTGGATTTATGACAGTTGAGAAGAATATCTACCGGTCAGACTTAGGAGGCCAGTGCCTCACAAAAGATTTGGCTGATTATATTGCACAAGAGTTCAGACAAAAATGGAAATTAGATCCTCAAGAGAGTAGAAGAGCTATGGCAAAACTACTAGTTCATGCTGACAATTGTAAACATGTTCTGTCAACACTGAACTCCTCTCATGTTTTTATTGAATCACTATTAGATGGAGTGGATTGGAGCCAGAATGTATCTCGTGCAAGATTTGAAAATGCGATTTCATCAAAGATTAATGCATATATGGAGCCTGCCCAACGAGTCATTGAAAGCTTTGGTGGACCAATTCACAAAATAGTTATTTGTGGTGGAAGTATGAAGATACCAAAACTTCAGTCTGCAATTGCAAATCTGTTACCTGAAGCTGAAGTACTTTCAGGGATAAGTCCAGATGAAGTGATTTCTGTTGGATGTGCCCGGGAAGCTGGCTTGTTGCTGGATATTCCAGAGTTTTCTCTGGGTGACTTAAATACAGAAGTTGAATTTTTAGGAAAAGATATCTATTTAAAGTATTTAGATCAAACAGTTCAACTCTTTAAAGAAGGAACTGCACCTTATGCTCAGAATGTTCAAAGTATTGATGCCGGTGGAGATGTTAAAGACATCAGTTTTTCTTTGCATGAAAACCCTGAAAGTGAAGAGTTTGCCACTGAAACTTTCAATGTGGAAAGTTTGAATAAACCATTTATGTTAAAAGCCACATTACAGCAATCAAATGTCTTGTTACAAGTAGAATAAGATTTTTTTATGTTGTAAAATAAAACTATGACTATCAACAGTTTATTTTATTTACTCCAAGGAACCAAAGGTGGTCAACTACGGATTTAAGTAAATATGAAATTTAAATGTCGCCGCCAACTAACTTAATCAGCCATTCAGATAGCCCCAGCCAGCATAACAATGAGCTGGCTGGCTGGTGCTTAGGCTGTTTATTATAATAGGGTGAAAATTGAATGTCAAACCTTTGTGGGTCCAATATCACTGACCTCTATTAAACAAGTTCTATAATACAGGTCAGTAGTCCAATATACTTTTTTCATCCATAGAAACAGGATCGATTAGCATCTAAAAGAGTTTTTGTGAAAATTTACCATTTTCTTGCAGGCTGTAATTTTTTTCAAACATGTAAATATGTATAATATGCGAAACAAAATCTCTCAAAAAGTTACGGACAGTCTCTTCATAACGTTTTCCTGTACCTATATACAACGGTTACGGTACCTAGCCTTACTGCCCCGTTTCAAAAGTCCATCATATTATATTAGTACTAGTTTCACCCACATAAACTTCGATCCCGTGGGTATATCGGGATAAAAAGTATCCTGTAATCTTGACCTGGTTATAAACCATCTGTGTGCCAAATTGCATCCAAATCCGTACAGGAGTTTGTGCGTGAAAGAGTAACAAAAATCCATCCATCCATCCTCACAATCTTTCGCGTTTATAATATGTATCCCAGTATCAGTAGGAAGTAGAATATGTATTGGATCTTTTCGAGCAAATCTAAAATTTTATGACCAAGTCGTTTATATATCTATTTGTGTGACCGCGTTATTCTTATAAACTTCGTAACGGGTTTTGATGTGGTTTTCACAGGTTTTCACCATCATTTAGAAAAAAATATCACGGAAGGTTTATGTGTATGATACATTAATGTGCTTGTATCCAAACTAAGTAAAAAAACAATAATGTTGTCATAGAAAACTCTTGTCAATCATGTCAATGTCATTCAACTGTCAAAATTATTATTTATTTTGAAATTCACAGCGAGAAAGCCAAACTTTAAAACTAAAAAAAAGTTCCTTTTCATGTTTTTTATTACAATTCTATTTTTGGGTATAAATTATGAATGTATTAATCTCAGCTTTTCTCTTAGCTTTATTATACGACATAGCATCAGTGGGATCTATAAAAACAAATTATATTCGCCATCATTTAGGTTCACGCACACCTTACAGGTTTAGAGTTAATAAGAATGATTCAAGAATAAAGTATCCAAGTAAGTTTAAATGAATTCAATAGCTTTCTTACTCAAAATACGCGCATTGACGTGGAGTTGCGGACACCAGCCCCTTTTACTAGTATTTTGTGAAAGTCTGTCCTGCATTTAAGTATGTGTAAATATTTCGATTTCACAACTACTAACGATCAGTGGGTTGTCTTTGGGGCGGCTAACCTACCTGTTAAAGTAACCCAGTTTACAACCGGATTTTTTAAAACACATAGTTACACCCATTTAAGTAATGATGCTTTAAATTAATAAAGCAATTTTAATTGAACTGTATTTTTTGGGGCTGTTCTAAAATGTGCATTCTATGTCAAAACTCCACCTCTAAGACGACCCATTGACCCAATTGAGTTTTCTGAGATCTATGAATCTTACAATTTGAATTTCAGATTGCAAAGATACAAAAATATGGATGGTGACTCGTCATGGCACTAGATTACCAAGTCGTAAAGATATACATGCTGCTCCACAACTTGTAGAGTTAAAGTATGAAGTGTTACTGCAACACGAACATGGCAAAGGTTTGTAAATATAAATTATCTTGTTTGATGCAGCTCTGCATTTTTATATACTGGGAGTCGGGGACATCAATGTGCAACCGGTTCACATGGATTCAATACAATCATCATTCTCAAAATTTTGAATAACTGAAGAAAAATTTAAATGCAGTGATCTAAATTTTTCTTCAGTTATTCAAAACTTAATTTGCGGTTCCATACATTTTAACCGCATAGGGATTGCACTTATCTACAAAACAGCTGTTTTTTTTACCAGTGAAATATTTCTACACTAGGAGGTTTAGAATCATATTCATGGTATATTTATGGTTTCTGTTTGCATGTTCCTGCCATCCTGTATATGACTGACCAGTTTATAAACTTTTTGCTTGAACACATGATCTGACCCAGATGTTGGATTTAAAAGAGACCTCTGACTTTGCTTCAGTCTTTTGAAGTGAAAACTTCTTTAGCATTTTTTGAGATGGGGAAAAACCATCGAACTCGCGCCACTGTTACCGTAAGCGACACCGCGCGTATTTTGTTTAATATCCGAAGGGGAGTGGCGTGATGGGCTCAGGTCCCACTGCTGCCATGCTCGACCCCCTTCTGGCAAGCTTTTCAGCTGCATCGTTGCCTAGCGAACCGCTGTGTCCTTTGATCCATTGAATGGTTATTTTATTGTGGTTACCCACCTGGTTTAGGTGTTGGTAGCACTCCTAGAGCCTAGAGTCAACTGTGTAACTGTTCAGCGTTTGCAGAACAGCCATGCTGTATGAGAACATGCGGATTGAGTGGTCCTTTACTTCCCTGACCGTAATGGCTGAGAACTGGCTTTTATAAAACTATCCCCCATCCCCCCCGATCCACCATGTTGCATCGACCGCTCTATCACTTTGTTTTTGCTGAGTGTCCTTTGTGACTTTTTTCTTTTTGCACGGCTCCTAAGGATTGTACTGTGATGTTACATATAAAACATTCCTCAAGAAATGGTCTATCAAATGCAACAAAAAATTAAAATCTTAAATCCAAATAGTTCCAGAGATTAGCATGTTCAAACAAACAAACTTCAGCTTTATTTTATTATAGTATAAATAATTTTAAATTTCCTGTTCACTTTCTACACTTTCAGGTCAGTTAACAAATGAGCAATTAAACAATCTAAAAGACTGGAGAACAGATCTTGATGCTGATGAAGAAAGCTACTTGACATTGGAAGGTCGAGATGAAATGATACTTCTAGCTGAGAGGATGCAGAAAAGATTTCCCAATGCTATCAAACAGAGATATAGCAACAAGACATTCTTAGTAAGTTGAACTTCTGTCTTTAAAATAAATGTTTTCATCACACAAAATACTTGCATACTTACTTGGGCGCAAGTTTGTAGGCGAAAAGATATAAGTAAACTTATGGCATATAAAACATGATTTAATCCAAGCTCATAGATTCACACACAATAAACACTTACAGAGGGGTGTTATAGGGTTTTTCTATCAGGAATTTCTTAGTAATAGTCTAGATTTGTGCTGGGTTAATGGCAATACATTCACCACCTATAACATGTAATGGCGAAATATTGGTGTACTGTGATACACCTCTGCCCAACCCTTCGCAAAAGAAGGTTTGATGTTATATTATGTTTATAACAACAAAAGTAGCTCTGAGTTTGTTTCGGCCTTTCTTCTCAGAGTAGTCAGATAGGAAACGCCGACCTAAAAATGATTGACATGTAAAAGTGTTTGTACGTTTTTGTTTTTTTTTTTTTTTTGACGCCAGCACATCAACCTACTATAATCTGTCAGGTTTCTTTAATAGATTTTCAACTTTATTGCTAAAGCATAAGGTTCAAAGTTGATTGGGAAAATTTGACAGTTTTGGGTAGCTTGATGTGCTGGTGTCTGTACAAACCAACTTACAGAAATAAATCATTTATCATTTAGCGGTATTGTGGGATGCAACAGGAGCTTTGAAATACAATTTATAGGTTAAAATAAACCAACGGCTGGCGTAATCCAATTCTATACTAAATAACATCATCAACATGCCTGTAATGAAGAGGGAGCCCAGATACACTGCTAATAATATTATCTCAACTAAACTTTCTTTTGTACTATATATTCCAGTTCCGCTACACAGCAACACAAAGGGCTCAGCAAAGCGCGAGATACTTCACCAATGGCTTGTTCGATAAAAAGGAATCACAGGACATCATATTTGCACCAGCCACAAGAGTTGACCCAGTGTTACGAGTAAAGTTTTTTTAAATTCATAAATGATACAAATCTGATGATGAAGTAATAGCTCTGCGCTACAATACGCGGCGAACTGCACGGCGTATTCGCGATCATAGGCGTATTATACGCATGTGGCCGCGAATGCATTGGTAAGATGATTGCAATGAGATGGCGATGCACGAAACAAATTAAATTCCGTTCGGCGTTTATGTTATGCGGCTATTATATTTATAGGAACCTGTTTCAATAGAATTGCCGCGCTTTCGTATTGCCGTCACATCGCATACACACAAATAAAGTGCATGTAATACACGAGCGGCACGTTGTCTCTGCCGTTGGCAACGTGCGGCTCGTGTATACGAGCACTAACCTGTATTGCCGTCGCCTTAAACTCAGTTTTAAAATTAGGCCGTTTAATTCTTAACTTTTAGCTTCTCTCTTCACTCAGTTGCAATTTTTCAGTTTTACAAACACTGTGACAGGTGGCTAACACAAGTTAAGAGAAATCCAGAAACTTACAGGGAGACCAAGTTGTTTAGTCATGGTCGTGAAATGAATCAGACGCTGGAGTCTATTTCCCATAGACTGGGCCTCAATAGAGTACTGGAATTCGGTTTGTAAGACTATAACTGCTGCGCTGTGTCGCTGAAGCTTGCTTTAGTTTGCTTGAGTGTCAGAAACCTTCCATTCATCGTTATTATTTCTGTTCTGACTGTTTTATTTTACCTTTCACTACACTAGTTGAGCAGTGCATGGTGTAGCGACGCGATCGTAGCGGCTGTAGTGTACTTATATCGATGTGTCGCGTTCTAACGAATAACACACACAGCTGTATATTTTTTCTGGTCAGTGTTATGGCTATTCAGGACCAACGTGTTGCAGGAGTATTCAAAATAACACAAATTTACACGCATAAACTATTCTACACAGGACTTTCTATTTTTTTTTTTTACTTTCTTTTTATATAATTTTGTTTTTTTTTTTATTTTGTTATGTACATACAAGTCACATTTAATCCTTTTTTTTATTTCTTTACATCTACACGCATGTCTTGCCTTGCATTTTATTGCCGCAAAATTTAACTGATTAACGGGTAAACTTATCACCCTAACATACACAGACACTTTGTGGCCATCGGTATTAATAAACGCTCTGCTCTACCCAGCTAGGACATAACTTTATTGGTATTATAGAATTAATCCTGGCATTTACTATGTAGGTACGCAGTATTTTTCATGCTTAAATCATAAGAATCTTTTGAACAAAAATGTATTTACTAAAGCTAGCATTTTCATTTATAGAAACGGTGAATTTCATGTATAAGTACTGTGGATATGAAACATCGTGGGATAAACACCACATATCACCCTGGTGTTACGGGTTTGATGAAAAAAGCATACAGGTCAGGTAACTTTTGCACTGATAGCAAAACGTCGTTAAGCCATGAGCTCATTACTGTGTTGGGTTCAGTCGTGACGCGGTATACACCCCTCAACAACGAGTTATGATTGGCTAACACTGCACCCAAAGGCGTCACGATACGACACAACACCGTAATGGGAATCCGGCTAAGGCATGCATAATATTACAGAAAAATGTGTTTACACAAAAAACCTCAAACCTCTGAAGAAATGTTAAAATTCCATTGTAATAGTCTTTTCAATTGAATTTCTGCTTACGACGATGCTGACAGTAATAAGTTTTGATTGATAGATAAACCATTTATTGAGCGCACACGAAAGACACAGCACAATTAAATGCTAACAAATTACAAGAATGTGTGTGTGTGTGTGTGTGAATGTGTGTGTGTGTGTAAATGTCCCTAAATAAATAAAGAAAAAAAAAAAAAAAAAAAGAATGTGTAAAAACAAGGTGCCAACATACAAAAAATGAAAACGTAGGTACTGAAAGAAATTAAGTCGTACTTTGAAGACATAATTTATGACTTTGAATCAAACTAATGAATATACAAAGTGCGGTGTGAGTCTCATAATTGTTCCAAATGGGTGTCCAGCTCAGCATGTGTCAGGCAAATGTGCCTGACGCTGATATTCTGCTGGATCCCTGCAGTGACATATGGGCGTCGAGCAGACGAAACAGATTGGTGTTGTTTGAACATCTTTGTTTTATTTTCAGGTGTTTGAGTATTACCATGATTTGAAAGCATATTGGCTCGATGGCTATGGACACGAACTAACGTATCGTCAAGCATGCATGTTAATGAAAAACATGTTTGAATTTTTTGGGTAAATAACTTACGTATTTATTTATTTCTCTAAACTCATATTTTTTGTATTTTATATTATTCACATTTTATGTAAATATTACACATTGAGCTTTAGGAAGAGGCAGTTACACGGTATCAAAGACACCTCTACAAAGTTGTTTTGGCATAATATTTACTACTAAGTGCTGCATTTCATTTAAGGTTTGACACCAAGCCAACTGAAATTAATAGATCTGTTTGAACACAGTTACTTATATGTTTGTAAAGTGCGTTCGCAGTTTACTTTCCAAAAATATAAACAAATAGTTGTATTTCAAAAAATGACTTTAATTACTAACTGTAAAGTTCAGTTTGCACCACAACTCCAAAATCTTATAACTCTTTTTCAATAGTACTTACTAGTAATTCTGAACATAACATATTATCACGCTTGTATTCCCCGATGGGTTAGGCAGAGGCCTAACCCTTCGGGAATTAGGGGCGCCCACATTTCGTGTTATTCTGAAAACAACTTAATTCAGTTTATATTTGTTAATAAAATGTTGTAAATAAAGTTGGTATTTGTTGAAGTGGAAATATCAATTGGAACCAGTGATTTGAATAGGCTTTAGTTACTTCTTTTTTATTCCTTGTTTTCTAACTCACTATTTCATTCTACGCAGCAAAGAACGCGGGTATCGGTCAGTCTTCCTATTCAGTCACTCTGGCGCTGTACTGAAGATTCTGACGCATCTGAAGCTCTTTAGACCGCCGTCGCCGCTTAAAGGAGACCAGATAGTGGTGGACAGGGAGTGGAAACTGTCCGAAATAGACTGTTTTGCGGCTAACTTGGCGTTTGTGTTGTTCAAGTAAGTTATATATGAGTATAGTATTTTTTTCTCACAAAGCGACGCGCACTTTACATGTGGTTACCAAATGTAAAAACGCTGTGAATATGTATGCGTGAAGACGAGTAGCTTCCGCAAGTGTGTCGTGGTCGTGTCGGATTGCCGTCCCATCGGACTATGAGAATGAGGGAAGAGGGAGTGCACCTGTGTCTGCGCGCACACTTGTGCACTATAATATTTTTCCGCGCCGAAGGCTAGACTCCGTTGATATTCGCCGCCGTGGTCGAAATACGGTCTGGAACACTTTTATTTTGTTTGTAAACTTGGTAAACACAAGTAAAGCACGAGTCGCGCCGTGAGATAAAGATACTGTAACGAATCCCGCATAAAAATTAAAGACTGTGTTTCAATTGAACTTTTTGATAAACCAATAAGTTCGTCATGATTTTCTGCATTTAACCCAGAACGACATGTCAGCGGCTTTTGCGGCATTTAGTTCGCACAGATCGATTAAGTACGGTTCGAAAAAGGTAAATCAGTGTGTGAGATGCGCAGTAAGTATACCTACAAGCAACAAATGAGACCAAACCATTATGGTGTAAAAGTAGCACTTAATCCAGATTTCTTAGCGTGCCAGTGAAATTCAGATTAATTGGCACTCGAGCGCGCTAATGTAGGCAACAAGTCATTATATAAATCTCCGGCGAACAAAATAGGAGCGCAGTTTTATTTTAGAATGATTTAAAACTGTTGCGAAGTAGAAATAGGTTAATAACATTTTGTTTTAGTGTTTCGTTGAAATGTTGAAAAATAGAACACGATATAATTAGTTTATGTTTGGTATCGAAATGTAATAGAAAGGAGTTTGCTTTCGTGTTTTTGCGTTCAGCAAGAGTGGTGTTTGTTTTAAGTCAACAGACCTTGGTCCAGCATTGGGACTGTTTAAAACTGGTACAATATCTACACTTTTATCTGAGTCAATACACCATATTACTAGCTTTTGCCCGAGACTTCGTCCGCGTGAAATTTCTTGTTCCCCGACCGACCCCGTCGCATCGCATTGCCTATTGTTATATTACTATATTAATTATATTACTACGCTATTACTTCATTTTTGCTTAGTGTTTTATAGGGTTCCGTACCCAAAGGGTAAAAACGGGACCCTATTACTAAGACTCCACTGTCCGTCTGTCTGTTTGTCATCAAGCTGTATTTCATGAACTGTGACAGCTAGACAGTTGAAATTTTCACAGATGATGTATTTCTGTTGGCCGGTTTTTTCTTCTTGTTAGGCTCCGAAGGGTCCTAGCGTGATGTTAATTAGCCTTCCTTAAGAAT
Organism: Luperina testacea; assembly: GCA_927399505.1. Lineage (NCBI taxonomy): Eukaryota > Metazoa > Arthropoda > Insecta > Lepidoptera > Noctuidae > Luperina > Luperina testacea. The sequence goes on from OV656758.1 coordinate 15,324,909, forward strand.
TGGGCTATCAAATGCAAAATTATTTTTTCAAATCCGACAGGTAGTTCCAGAGATAAGCGCGTTCGAACAAACTCTTCAGTTTTATTAATAGTACCTATGTCGATATAGATTATAATTATGACCTGGGTAAACTAGGGAGATTTGGGGGAATAAATTATACATGGCTGTGTTCAAAACCACGAGAAACATCACGTTTGTTTCCCAAGCTTTTATAATAATCATTATCCATACTTATCATTCCCAGGTGCAAGGACGGCGACCACGTTTTGACTCTTCACCAAGAAAAAATAATTAAGCTACCGATGTGTGAACATGAACTATGTCCACTGGAGCATTTGAAGGAACATTTCCACGAAAGTATATACAATTGCAACTACACCGATATGTGTAGTCTTGACTCCAACGTCACTGAGAGCAAAGGAGGAAAAAAACACCTATGAATTAGTTTGTTATTACATAATTGTTCACATTGTTAGAAGAAGATGACACCAAAAACCGTTTTATAAAATAGTACAGTCGACCGCACATCAGTGGTAACAATTTCACATGGACAGCGCCTTTATGGCGTAGCAGTAAGGGTGGTTTTATTAGTGCTTGCCTGTACTTGACTGTACACATGCCATATATTTTGTTTCAACCCCCTTACTATTAAACGTTGTATAGCGTCTGTATAGTTACACAACGCTTTGTCTTCTTTCGAAAGTCAAATTACTGACGACTGAAAGAGAGAAATCTGTGTGAAACTATTCATCCGATATAATACGTCTATTAGTAAGGGGATAAGTATTTATTTTCTGGGTAAACAACCCAGAACTTTCACATTAGGTCCTAAAGAAGATGCTGTGCAAATCGCTAAAACAAAACGCGCGTTGCTGAAGCTATTGCATATATTGTGTCATATTGCACAATTTTAATCATAATGTGCTTTGTCATGTTATTCCCAGTACATAATACATATAATTATGACGTCACTGTCCAGTGGAAACTGTACCAGAAAGTACCAGTGTTATTTTTTGTTGTGAAACATCTATAGCCGCACGTAAAACAAATTTCTGGCGTGGCGACGCGTCGCCACGCTATATGATGGTGTATATATACAGTCACAGTCTTGTGTACTGTGTGGCGACGCGTCGCCATGCGCAATGTTTCACATCTGCCAGGCGTCCCGTGACGGCTCACTTTTTTGATAGATTAAGTTATCGTTAAAACATCAGTATTATGACAGAAAAGGAACAATTAGGCAGTGATTACACTTTTCGACGCGGAATCGGCTTGAGCCAGTTAGAAACTGCAGTATCATTATGCTCGTTCTGACCGGCTCAAGCCGGTTCCGAATCGATAAGTGTGGTTACTCCCATAACGAAAAAAATCGCAAAGACTAAAAACATTGCGACGACCAGTCGCAAGTACTTTGAATGAATTTAAAACATAATTATGTATTAAATACACTAAGCTTATGAAATTGTTATACGCATATATGAATTGCTTGAAGTTGTTGTATTCAATAATTTTATAATGAATTAAATGTTTACATACTGTTATATAATATTTATCGAAATGTACAAACGAAATTGTTGAATTTATTGAATTCATAATAATAAACGCTACACACGCTTAAGTACAAACTGTGTTTTTATTTGTTAGCGTTTGTGTTCTTTCAGCCAAGCTTGTCTTAATTGAATATTTAAGTCGACCGTCCACTGTAAGGGTGTATTCACGTAGATGGTATTCGGCGCCGATATGCCAGTGTTTGTCAGCACTGGCGCTGGTTGTCAACGCTGCATGGTCGACGCAGGCAGTTTTCATACTTTTTGGCAAATCAGCTAAGCGCCGACAAGTTCCTATCTGAATTAGTCGGCGCCGGTTCGCTCTGGGTGTACTTTTGCTGCGCGGTTCATTTGTTTGCAAGGTCTCACGTCCGTGCGTAGCGTGACCGTAGGTCGCAGTGGACGACTCTGCTTAAATTTTCATACGAAGCGAAGCTAAGTAGGTACACGTCTGTAACTTAACAGTGTTCTGCTGTGGAACAGCGCCTTAAAGTCAACGCGCATCATCAGGTACTGGACACTGGTACCTAGATGTAGATTAACAATAGTATTTACTGTATTTTGCCACGAAGTGTAGTCATGAGCATAAGTATGTATACACTTGGCTTTATTCAAAGACTATTTTCTCCTTTAGTTTTGAATAACATTTTATGTTATTGCGAACAAAGTATTATCGATTTTTTTTTTATTTTCAAAGGTTTGTGTAAAGTGTCGTATTTCAACTTTGTATTCGTTGTTATTTCACGAAAAAATCGCAATTGAAAGTTGTCAAGTGTTGACATATTAGTGCTCGTGACTGTACAAACGGTTTTGCTAACGGGGAATACCCTTAAGGTGCATGCGACCACAAGCACCCTTACCCATGATAGTTGTGCGGTCTTCTTAGCGTCTCGACGGCAAACTAATTGGACTCTGCCTAGAATTCGGCTACGTGTTTGGCGCCATCACTAGCGTCCATCAGTTCCTGCAGTGCGATTCTGTAACCATCTCACCGTGAAAACTTAGGTGAAGTGAGCGTGGAGTGAGCTGTCAACAGTGTCAATTCCTAGCAAAACAAACTCACTTCACCTATGTTTTCACGGTGAGATTTTTACAAATCGACCGGCTGTAACGTGCTGTTGACAGGATTCGTAGGACATGTAAATGTCCCATCATTTGATAACAGCTCCACATTTACACTCCAAGGCGGAGTTGTCTATGAATCTCCACCTGATCAGGTTTTCCTTGCTTCGGTTGACCGAGGTTGACCTGGGTCCAGAATTTAGGACATATTTAAAGACTTTCAGTTGAGCGGTTGTAGCAGGGTGGTGGAAGAGGTATTTTATTGATTCGGCGTACAGACGCCAGCACATCAAGCTACTACAATCTCAAATTTCTTTAATAAATTTTCAACTTTATCGCTAAAGCATAAGGTTCAAAGTTGATTGGAAAATTTTACAGTTTCGGGTAGCTTGATGTGCTGGCTGTCTTGGCTGTCTGTACATACATAAACGAGATTTTACTTCTGTCACAATCAGCCTATATTTTTCCTACTCCTGGGACACAGGCCTCCTCTCTTTGAGAGGGAGTGGGCACAGTGGCGTAGCGTGCCATCTCGGCGCCCGGGGCGGGAGACCCATTTTGCCGCCCCCATTCCATAGGTGCTTAATTAAAATTAAATTTCACAGGCAATGAGGTATCTTTTATTGAAGGTAAAATAGGATGAGCGGTTTTACAAGCAGATTCTACGGGCCTTATGAGCAGCGAAGTCAGAAATTACTTTATCAAAATCAATATTTGCAGCCAATTCTTGTTCAATCGACAATATAGCCAAGTTTGATAGTCTAGCGGAGCTCATAGTAGATCTGAGATAATTTTTTATTAACTTCAACTTCGAAAAACTTCTCTCACAACTTGCAACACTAATCGCCAAAGTCAAATATATACGAATCAAGACGACTATATTTGGAACCGAAATTCCGAGATTCAGTTTTTGAATGAACTGGAGGAGCTCCAGTGGTCCTTTACCTCTTATATCTTCCTCTGATTCAGAACTGGCAACAAACTGCTGGAGATGGTTCCGCTCCATCTGTAACTCGTCCTTGTCGATGTCTTCTAATACATGGGAAAGATCACACTCGTACTTGCTGTCCAAAAGTTTCGCTGGCGTCAAAAATCCGAACTTGTGCGATATTTTTTGAATCATAGATCTCAACCCGCTTCACTGGCGACATTTTGCCGCCCCCGCGGGCTGCCGCCCGGGGCGGGCCGCCCCCTCCGCCCCACCCACGCTACGCCACTGAGTGGGCAATAATCTACCACGCGGGCCCAGTGCGGGTTGGTAGATGTCACATGTCTTCGATTTTTGGTTCTGGGACATGCCGGTTTCCTCACAATGTTTTCCTTCACCGTTTTGAGAGCAATGGTGATGAAATAATTTACAAAAAGTAAAGCGCCTGTCTGGGTTCGAATCTACGACCCATAACTCGTAAGTCGCATCCGTTACCGCTGGGTTGGGCCATCGCTCCTCAGCTGCTCACCGCTCACTTCTATACGATTTTTTTATTCTATGTAGGTACAAGAGACAAAGTGATAACGGCTCGGTAACTCGACGCCGAACTTCAATCAAACTTAAGGCGCTGTAGTTGAAATCTTTGATGGTCTCCCTCCCTTATTCTTTATTACTTGGAACTTCACTCAATCTTGATCGTGATCGAGACACGGACCATTGGTTTTGTGACAATTGGTTTATAAATAGAATCGGTAAAGTATTGCCTGTGTGGGTAGGTAGGCACCTACAGGTGTGGGACGACAATTCCCGGATTTCGTTTTAATTGTATAAATTTTATGTTGATTGAGTGCCGCGTGTGTTCGTAGGCGTTTAACTTACCCATACTAGGAACAGCCTGTGGGTATCATGGTTGGGTTTATACATATTAATCTCATTTGCATACCCAGACCCGAAAATCTCACGAGTCTGTAGGTGAAAGCTAATTAAGGTAAAGAGATGTGTGCTCATGTCGTTATCGATTTCATGTTTCAGGATGGTGATGTAAAAAGTAGCGATTTGTTGGCACATTTTCGATCTCTAATCTAGCTATCTAGTTTTATATCAACATAAATAGAAATCAATTGCTGTGCGTTAGTCTCGCAAAACCTCGGAAATGGCTCGACCGATTAAAAATATTGAAAAGTTGGCGGGTAATTTGGAATATTTAAGTACTTACCTACCCAGTACTAAGTTATTAAGTACCTACAAAGGAAAGGATTTTCAGAAGTAGCGGTACAATGTTAGAATATATATAAAATGTTGAAAGGGCATTAAAGTGGATTTTTAGTGACCCATGAGACGAGACCATCACGTCGTCGGAACAGGCTGGCCGGCAGTTATGTTAACGATGCCTTTGCCGCTATAAAGAAAATCGTTTGTGCAACCAGCAACAATGTATGTACTAAGGAGATGTGATAAAACCTCTTGAAAGATACACACTTCGCTGTAAATATATCGTTTTCAAACAAATGGTCAGCATAAAACATACGTTAATGTTGAAACTTCAGTGAAAGCTTCGCGAGTCATCGCTGAAGCGCTGAAAACGGCTCTAAATTGATGCGAGCTATTATGGCGCAAAATATAACATCCTTCCTACAAAATAATATGCTCTCTCGGGAAATGTTACCGCTTTTAGCGCAGGACAGCCGCTGTGATGTTGCTAAAGTTATAGAAAAGCAAAATACCTACTTATCCCCGGATGGCTGCATGGGTCTGAACAACAGGTACCTAGGTACCTAGGTAGGTAGGTAGGTGGCTACCTAGGTAGGTAGGTACATCAGAGAGTAGCTGAAATGAACCAAATTGTTTTTTGGATTTTTTTTACACTACGATTTTTCAAATCGTGATTCGTGAGTAGGTAATCGGCCTAAGTCATAGAAATGTACCTAAGTTTGGCGGCTATATGGTTCACAGGGAGGTTAGGTAGGAATAGTAAAACTCAGTAGTAGGTACCACAGATTACTTACGTAAGTAGTAGGTACTTAGTAGATTGACGGACAAACAGGTTTACGCCAGGCCCCAGTCCAATGTAGCAGGCAGTGGCTTCTTTTGAGAATTACAAGTTGGGACGAACAAAACATTTCCCGTTTTTTACGTCAGCGCAGCACGGTTCGCCGATACAGACATAAAGCGGAAACCTTTTTCGACACGCTTTGAGCTTTGAGCAGGCGCAAATATTTTGTTTTGTTCCCAAACGAACGATACAATTTATTACAGCAGCAAATTTTACTGGTAATTAATTCTTACTCCTTTGTAGTGCAAGTTAATGACGAAATTCTTGGTAATCATTGCGAAAACAAATGTGATTTGTGTACGTTATAGTCAATGAAGCGAGGTATCTTTGCGCTGTATCCTCATACAGCATCTCAGTAAGCGGACATGGATGGTGTAGGTAGTAGGTACATGTCTTTACCTACATCGTGAAATGAACACGGCCTTTCCAGCATAGATATTTCTCTACCTATTTATATTCTTGTACACACAAAATTGTTGATAATAAACAAACTATTTAATTAGGTACTCAACAGAATATCAAAGACTTCTTGAAGACAACCTTTAGGTTTCGATCATAGATATACCTACATATTTTAATTATGGTTTCGAGGCTCGAAGAGAACTAACTTGAAACTAGGCGATGCTCCAAAGAATCATCCATTCCTTTTCGTTAAGAACTAGGGGGCCTAAAAAGCCCACTTTTGCAGAATCATAAAAGGTTAAAATTATGAATCATAATGGACAGTTAACTGTTAAGTTAATCGTATCAAATCCCATTGGTGAAGGATTTTTCATTTATTTTTTTTGTCTGTGCTAAAATACCAATCAATCCAATCCAAATCCAATCCCATTCTCTTTTATTATACCTACGTAGTGCAGCGAAAAAAAGAAAAACACGGACTGTCTTCGCCTTATTACGATTCATAATGATATCCTTTTACGATTCTGCCAAAGTGGCCTTTTTAGGCCCCCAGTACTTCTACGGTAACTCGGTACTTTTAAACTTTACGACTACACTGATACAAAAGTTATTTGAAGTAAATCACATTTTAAATTTAGTATTTAAAATCATTACAAATTTTAAATATTTGGAAATCATGATAATCGCTTCATTTCGCTTAGTAGTACCTACAGTAGGTAGATACATACGTAAAACCAGAAAAAAATGAGTATCTAGGTATACAACTTACTGTGACTTACCTCCCTACATACAACGCTATGTGTCTCAGGCTACGGAGTTTCAAATCAACAATTTTGTTCGTAACATATTTTTCCTAGTTGTGGTTTTGATATTATTTCAGCAAAATCATAAATCCACTGTTATGTATCTCTACCATTCATCCGCTCGTTGTTGTAAAGGCCGCGCTACATAAATAAGGAGCTAGGTCTATGTATGTTTATACCTATTATCTGCCAGACTCCGTAGATTAATGTTCTTGTATACTACTAAGGACAAAGATATCTAAGTAGGTACCTACTTTGTATAACTCTGAAGCTCGTTTTGATGGTTTGTTACAATAACAACAATACTGAAACTAAATTCAGGTCATGAACGTAGGTATTTAAATGTTTTGTAAATCCGTTCGTGAACAATGCGCTTTATTTTATGGGCCATTAAATGAATGCTGTACGAAAATGAGTAATGGTATTGAATAATGTAAAAGACACTCTTTTATGAACGGGATTAAATTGTACATATATCTATATATATGTAGGTACAATTTAATCCCGTTCATACCTATCGGTACCTATGTACCTATGTCATCTACATAAATAAAAATGAAATGATGTTCGTTAAGCGTATCACTTGAGAACGGCTGGATAGGTTTGGCTATTTTTTTGTTTCAAAATTTTCGTAAATAGTCCAAATTAGGTTTTTATGGAAGAAAATTTGGAAAAAAATCCCAGAATCTAAACGTTTTAAATTCGGGGAAAACTGTACGTCCTTTTTTCTATGGGATTTTGTATAAATGATTGAACATCGGATAATAATATCTGGCGGGTCAGCTTTATAATAAAAATAAATGTTTTGTTTTGAACTCTTGTATGGATCGATCGATAATAGTCTCGTACTGAGCTGGTTGCAAATACTTTAAACATTAGACAAGTGTGGTATTTTAGGGAATTCCGAAATAATCTGTTGCGTTTATTTTTATGAATGAATGTATCATCTGGTATCAGTAATAAAGTAGGCGGCGCAGGCGCGCGGTGGGCGGATTTTTGTTGAGGTGGAGTTTAACGTGCAAAGATAAAGATTCTGTCGTTTTTATATAAAAAAAAGAACCATTCACAAACCTTGTATGGTACGCTAGGAATCGTAACCAATAGTATTGTTGGGATATATATAAAATATAGATATATAATATTATGAAATATAGATACCTAAGTATAAGTACCTACCTACCTACCAACATTTTATAAAAAAGGTAAACTTGTAGTATACAGGATGTAATTAGTTAGCAAAACTCCGCAGACGTGAAAGGTATTGATATCTAAACACGATTAAACACTTCAAGTAACTATACTATCAGCGGTCGTTGACCCCAAAAAACATGAAATCCTATTTTATATTGTGTTTAGATATCGGTCACGTCTGCGGAGTTTCGCATGCTTATTTAATTTGATGCGTGACATTCATGGCAGGTTAATTAGATATTGATTAATAATCATGGAAATCATCAATATGCCCCATTTATAGTGATATTTGCTGCAAGACATAATTCATTCAACTTGTAATGATTTAAAAGCATTGATGATTTTGTCGTTGTCATTGCATGATGAAATGATTTTAAAATATCGATGACTTTTACATGTGACATGATATCGGAGTCATCTCTACTACCGAACTAAGGAAGGTCTATCATGCGGCCATTTCATTTGAAAAAATTCAAACTGAAAAGCTAAAAACAAGCCCATTTTAAATTAAATAAAAGTTGGAAGCAGGCGGGACCCATACTATTTTTAATTTTTATTATATTTTCAAATTCAAATGGGTCCCGCCTGCTTCCAACTTTTAGCTTTTCAGTTTTTTTTTACCGCAGTCGGGTTCTTTATTTGTTTTAATTACTTTTTTTATTAATTATGGGAATTGGTCTTCAGGTAGTTTCAGAGATTAGCGCGTTCAAACAAACAAACAAACTCTTCAGCTTTATTATTAGTAGATCTAGGTAAAGATAATGTGCCTGGAATGGTATCAATTCGATGCTAACACGATTGCCGACGGAATATTAAATGTCTGAGTCTGAGCGCAAATTGTTTCAATTCAGAGACTAATTACGTGAATATTATTATGCAAACGTTAATTGGGGTCTAGCGGCAACCACGTTCTGTTGCACAGAGCCTCTATCTAGATGTGTGTCTAGCTAAATTAGTTAGGTAGGTACTAGGTGTGCAGGTAGTCGTGTACCTACATACATATTATTATATATTATTAATTAACTAATTCTTGAATTAATAGATTATATATATAAAAACGCTTGTATTATCTATACTCTATACATATTATAAACTGGCTCTCGCCCGTGGCTTCGCCCGCGTGGTATGTCGATAAAAAGTAGCCTGTTTATTTTATTCCCCAGGGTTCAAAGTATCTCCATAACAAATTTCATCAAAATCGGTCCAGTCGTTTCGGAGATTAGCTGGAACAAACAGAGAAACAAAAATGTTAAAAATTGTTTTATTGTTATAAGTACCTACCATAAACGTATACCTACTTTCATAAGCATTTAGTAAAAAACTGTTATTTTGAAATTACAAACAGACACTTCAATTTTATTTATTTGTTTAGCTATAGATTAAAAATTGCTTTTGTGTCTATCTGTGTGACCGCGTTGTTCTCTTAAATTTTGATGTGATTTTCACCATAGAAGATTTATTTCGGAAGGTTTAACAACAAGTAACATAATTAACGCAAGACCTCATACACCCTCCAATTTGCAAATTACCAAAACTTAGATTTTTAAAAGCTTAGTTTATTAAGAAAATCGTTGACGAAAAAAAAAAGAGTCTAATTGCCTTACAATAAGATGTTTTTTTCTTTGGCTCAATCGGCGGTCAGTATGGCAAAATACATACAATTTCTGAAAAAAATAATATTAAAAGCTATCGAAAACGATTCAGTAGTCTTATGAACAATCTACTTCCAGGACTTACGTTTATTCTGTTACACCTTGTATATTATACTCAAATAATTATATAACAACGCATTTAGAGTGCTGTTGCGTCTGCCTCGGTTCTGAAGCTTTTGCGTTCGCTGAGGCACGTACCGACTGCTTCAATGCTGTAGGGCGTAAGAGAGCGGCCTCGCTGCTAAACAGACTCCGTGGCAGCCCCAGCATCATTCTACGCGTTATAGCCGGGAGGCGGGAGACATAAAAGCCCGTTGGTGAAGTCACTTGTCACCTGTACATTGACTATGTTATTAGTTAAGTACTATCATAGGTTAAAGACTATTGTTACTAAGACTAACCCAATGGATCTCTGTTATCTGAATAAATGAAATGAAATAACAAATAAATCTCGATGTTTTGTCAAGTTTAAAAGACCAAAAGAAGTAGGGACAGGTAGCTAGTTTCTAATATCTAAAAGGAAAGGAAGATAATACAGCGTTGAAAATAACTTTATCAGATTTTTAAAGTGGTATGATGTCAGTTGAGGAAGTAGGTACATGAAAACGCTTTTATTATTAACATTTCTAATAAAAGGAAAGGAAGTAAATACAGCCTCAAAATAATTTTCTTCCTTTCTAATACACCTAAAATAAGTTACTTAATTGATTAAATTCTTGTATTTTTCTAAAATCAATTGCATGGAATTACGATGCGAAGTGAATCAGACAATTAAAACAATTTTTATGGTAATGCAAAAACACTTTTCATATAAAAAGGATAATTCGAAGTATGCCCATTCATTAGTTATTAGTTAATACTGTAACTACTAAGTACGTAGTACTGGGCCGTCCATGAACCCCCATACTACAGAGAATGGCTCACCTTCTATCCTGCGCCGCATGCACTATCACCTGTGCACTTGATGGTCTTATGAATACATCAGTCCTAAGTGTAGTTCGCGTAGCTGAATTTTGGGCCAAACGAGTTTGACATTTTTGCCATCGATACGCTAAAAAGAAGACTGTATAATCTACATAGGAGAATGTTTGACGATTTATACAGAAAAACTTAGCGTAAAAAACAACCGCGTCCTATAAACCTATCAAGCGTTCAGAAGCGTGTCCAGTCACCACACGATGACGCCGATTTGACGCCGATGGGTGACGGTGAGGTTCATTCGCAATTATTCGGCCACGGATCCTGCATCGAATAACTTTTGAATTGTAGATTATTCACTAAGTAAAATAAATCCGTGTCTTATGTCACGGGCGGTGTATTGATTTCCGAACGCAGTGGTTCAAGACTAAAACACCTTTATCTCCGAGGAATACCTACTCTACTATTCACACTAACTGCGAGATACTGCAGAGCAATTTATATAATACATATAGGTATATATTTTTTGTACGAATACAAATCTTTGGTTGAGTTTCCAAATTCAAATGACATTATTGACAATATTATTACCCGGCTCGATCCCAGGGCTATAATGACTTACTTTAGGTTAGGTTTCAAGCATGACATATTTTTATTAACTATAATTTGACATTATCTAGCAAAACTCTATTAAATTAGGAATGGCTATCATTGCCCAGTAAGTAGTAGTAAGTAATATTTCGTTAACTAGTGTCAAGTCTGTTCAAATACGTCTCAATAAAAAACAATAGCATACGCTATTGTCGATTTGGCGATATTGCAAATTCTGTTTTACATTTTCCAGAACTTCTCTTATACTCGTAATGAAATTTCTTACTAAAATACGGCTGGAATAACCGCAACGCAAGCGACGGCTATTTGGGCGGACACTCGCTGCGTCGCTACGAATGCCGCGATCCTAAAATTACTATGTAGTATGAATGGCGGTCGTTCGGCGTGGTTCAGACAATAGCGTGTGCAGTTGGCACGCACGCGGCACAGTTATGGTGCCACAGTGTTGGCAGCTCCCCGGCGGCCCGGCTGCACGGGCACTGTGCCATGGACCCACAGTTCAACGGCACCGCAGTAGCCCAGTTACTTTGCAGGAACGATCAGCAATTGATTAAACTTCCGAGACAAGATTTATTACGAATACTTACCTATTTATTTCTTGGTATGGTATGTGCATTTTAAATTGGACGTGTTAGTCATAGGCATAGGTATGCCTAACGCTCCAGTTTAGATACTTAAATACCTACTGAACTACAATGTGAACAACACGCCAAAAGAGTGAAGTGTAAAAGTGTGAAAGATGAAATCAGTTAGAATTTGTTAGTAATGGAGCCAGACTTAGTAGGATTTCAGACAAAATTGATGTCTAACTAAAATCGTCCATCAAGACTTGGAATTTCGAGAACACAGGCTAATGAAATACATAATAGTACAGGAGAACATACGAACGCTGATACGAGTACTTCGACAAGAATATCACAAAATAACAATGATAATTTTATGGAGGGGTGTTAAAATTCACACGAGATACCAGACGTGTGCTGTGCTATAAAACCCGTTATAGTTTGCACCTTATTGCATTGTACTGCGCATGCCTCATTGATAATCACTACATAGTATAAAACAAAGTCGCTTTATCTGTCCCTATGTCCCTTTGTCCCTTTGTCCCTTTGTATGCTTAAATCTTTGAAACTACGCAACGGATTTTGATGCGGTTTTTTTTAATAGATAGAGTGATTCAAGAGGAAGGTTTATATGTATAATAATAATAATGTTTCCGTGCGAAGCCGGGGCGGGTCGCTAGTTCATAATATAATATGACAGGTGGTGTAACCTATACAGTAACATAGATTTGTCGAGCGCCAACACCGAGTTATAGCGACGAATGACAAGGACTAAGTATTCAATAATTCACGATAGGTAAGCGGAGACTACCTAAAGTATAGGTTCTCAATGTGGGCGATAACGCCCACCTGGGGCTATGAGATATGAGACTTTCAGGGGGCAATAGTAGACCCAGAGAAAATGATTTATCCTATCTTACGACTATATATATTACACGTTTAAATATAATCGTGCTAAAGCTGTTTCAGAAGGTTCTAGGAAATTTGAGTTTCGTTTTGGGGTACTTCATGGACCACCATGAAGTCTACACGAAGAGAAGACGAGTGAACGAGAACGACGAGAACGGGGACGAGTTACGAGTGTAAGATGCACGTTTCGGGTGACATGATTTTGAAATTTTGAGTTACCATTAAGGCTCCTGCAAACAGGCGCGACGCGCGACGCGAATCGCACGCGACACAAAGGCACCGCTCGTTGCGCGACTTGCGGTGCCTTTGGGTCGCGCGCGATTTTTTCGCGTGTCGCGCCTGTTTGAAGGAGCCTTTAGAGTGCACACACATCCACATTACCGGAATGTGATAAATGATTGAGTAATTTAAGTTTGAGTTGTAAATAGTATATTAGTTTAGCAAGCATTAAGTATCAGCCAAAGACTTGGTTTCCTCACGATGTTTTCCTTCATCGTTTTATGAGCAGTGGTGCTGAAATAATTTACACAAAGTAAAGCACCTAGATAGGGTTCGAACTTACAACTCGTAATTCGCGGCCGTTACCACTGAGCCACCACTGCTCTAAAAGTTTAGTTTGAAAGGCAAATCATCAATTACTTGTCTAATAAAGATTTGTAAGTACCTAACGATTGGAGCAAAGCGCCAAGTCAAGCGAGATGATTGTTGTAAAAGCGACAATTAATATTTCATAATTGAGTTCTAAGATTTGGAGCTACGAGTACATACAATTTCTGTAACTTTAAAACAAGCATTTTCTTTATTAACCCTTCCGCTGAAAAACAAAAGTTTATTTATCAATGTTAGAAAAGATTTCTCTACTAATAAATTGTGGCCCCGTATTGAAAGTGCCGCCAGCAAGTTAAATGATGGCTATTACCTATTTACAAACGAGAGCTTGTAACGACAGCTTAGAATTAGTTTTTAAATGACTATGTTTGTGAATCAAGGAAAAATACATTATTAAGTATATGAAGTTGGCGCAGCACCAATATCTATAACTTGAAATTGATTTCGAATAGTTTCTTGACTGAATGCAAGTTTTTGGATTTATAGGAAGATTGTAAGAATTCTATACCTAGTAAATTTTATATCCGTTAAAACAAACAGCATAATTTAATTTAATCTGTGTGATTTTTGCTAATCACAAGCACATTTATCGTTGAGTGTACTTTTGGGTAGGACGGCTGTAACGCGACTGATCCGTGAAAAAATCACCTTCAAGAATACAATAGGGCCATAAACGGACGTTACACGTAGCGGACGTAACGCGGCTCTGTCAATCTCTTCGGGTTAGGGGTAGGCCTACGACGTGAGTAGGCAACTTCTGGATTGCAAGTAAGTATCCCAAATTATCCAAATACCTACAAACATTTTCAGAGTTTAGGGACATGTGGTTGCGGCTAAGATTTTATTTTTACCTATAGGTAGGTACACGATTTTACTTTAGAAAAATTTCAGGTGGCTTAAGCATTGGTTCGTTCAAAGTCAAAGTCAAATCATTTATTTCAAATAGGCACATTAAAGGCACTTTTGAACGTCAAAACTTACAGAAAAATTGTATTGATTCTAGTCGCCCCTTCCAAAATGTAGTTTTCGTATGGAGAAGAATGGTTATTGCATGTCCATGAAATTGAGGTTAATGTTATTGAACATCGTGATGGACTTCAGAAATTAGGTGTCGGCAAGGTCAGTATTTAATTTCATTTAATTTCCCCGTTCACACGGCGATAATCAGTAGGCATCTACGATATTTGACTGCATAATTTTGGGTTCAATTTTAATTAGCTTGCGAAACTCCGTAAACGTTATGGTTATCGATATCTAAACACAATATACAAAGAAAAAAAGATTTGATGTTTTTATCTGGGGTCAATGACCACTGGTAGTTTAGTTACTTGAAGTAGATAGTTGAGAAAATCTTTCATTTTTGTTTTATCTTGAAGATTATTTCATCTGCGGAGTTTCGCTAGGTAGGTCATTTATTTTGATCCTGTATAGTAGTTTCATATTACATTTGCTTCTAACCGAGTGAGATATTTTTTTTTTGCCGTAAAATGTTCTAGGTACCGATCACGTCATCATCATCATCATCAGCCTATAATGTTCCCACTGCTGGGACATAGGCCTCCTCTCAGTGAGAGGGAGTGGGCCGTAATCCACCACGCGGGTCCAGTGCGGGTTGGTAGATGTCACATGTCTTCGAATTTTTGGTTCTAGGACATGTCGGTTTTCTCACGATGTTTTCCTTCACCGTTTTTGTGAGCAGGATGCCTACCATGATCTAATTAAAAACGATTCAAAAGCAAGACATTTCAGTTTAGGTTCTTAAACTGCATCGCTTAAAGTCGAACCATGAAGTCCATTACGCGCAGCGGCATTTGGATCGTTAAAAGTGAATGAAAGATCGCAATTTGTGGCTGAACCGCGTTTGAAACGTTTTTGGTGAAAAAGAGACAACGCTATTATTATCAAATAAGTTTGTTTCGCGCACATTGTAGTGTCAGACACGTTCAGAAGCAAGTAAAATTTTATTTGTTTTTAACTCAGTATCATTACTTTAAAGCAAAACAGACACTCAACAGTTGTTTTTAAGATTCCACGTTAATACGGTAACTATTGTTAAAATAATTCTTAGTCAAAGTAGATATTTATTTACCATTTGGCATTTATTAGACGAAAAAATATTTATATTTCGACTTAATAAAACAATGTTTCAGTTTCGAACGTACCAGAGTAAAGTTGTGTCTGCTGTCATGTCACTGTCAGTTTGTTTTTTTTTTTTTTTTTTAAAGGCTAACGTCTGAGACTATGCTGCCTAGTCATCAGTTACTATTTTTTTTTTCTTAGTCTAACATTACATTAGAATATGGGTGTACACATTCTAATTAGGAGTATTTGGCAGCAAATGTATCGAATCAAGTTTCCCGGTAAACTTCGCTGAGGTAGCCAAAACTACAAAAAAATTCTCAGCTCCATTTTACCGGGATCGCGTCTGTTTCAATGATTCCACATATTGTCCAGTTGCGCAGACACCTGAGATACAAAACTACACCAATTTTACATCACAATATCCACTAGGAATCAATTTGCGAATAATTAAAACAGCCAACTAGACTTCACTCGAAGAAATCCCGCCAAAAACTCCCTGTCAGTTTGTGTGCCTGTGTCAGTTTAACTAGATAGTCTGTGGATTATTGTACTCTGTGGTTGTGTGGTGTTAAAAATGCATGTAAAATATGACGGAAAAGGTATAGTGTGTCTCGTTATTATCAGCCATATTTAACTATTGTGGGCGTACAGTGGGTATGTGTTGGTTATTGCGCAATAGAAAAACGTTTGCAGTTCAAAAAGATTATAATTTCACGAACAATATTTAGTCACACTAGCAAATTACATACTGTAGGTACACGACACAACCAGATACGGAACGCTGGACAGTTTCTAAGCACATGTGGTCCGTACGATGTTCAATGTCCAAATCCAAAATCCAAAGTGAGCTCCACATCGTTCTGTCGAGCTGTTTTCTAACCCCCACGGACTCAGGCTAGACTCTGTCAAGCGCCGCCGGGTGGCGCTAGCGTTCCGAATAGTCAAATGCATGACCGGATGCGACAAATACGTATTTTAGACTTTAAAAGAAAGATTAAAGTACACTTACACTGGTTTTTGTGAAATTCCACTAAAATAGCACTAAAAAACTTTGTTTTCGCCAATAATTCACCAAACGTTTCAGTTTATGTTAGAGAAATAGTAACTTTTATTGAATCGCTTATTTTGACAGTTAGCGTTTCAGTTTAGGTTGCTCTATGGATGTCATGGTACCAAATACAGTACAAAATTGAATGAATGAAACCAAAACTTGCGACTCAGTTTGGAACAATCGCTGTCAGATAGCACGGCCTAAATTGAATCGTTAAACTGACTTCATGGTACAAATTAGACGAACAGTTCAGTTTAGGTCCTAAAATGGATCGCGTTAAGAGGTCGTGGTAGGCCTGCAGTGGTGATGAAATAATTTACACAAAGTAAAGCGCCTGTCTGGGTTCGAACCTACGACCTACAACTCGTAAGTCGCGGCCGTTACCACTTGGCCACCACCGATCACGTAAACCATCTAAAAAGATCTTTGCGTAATAAATTATGTTTCGAAACATGATCACTAGGTACCTAACCATTGACCCAGCCATTACCATACTCCGCTATCCTTGAAATGGAATCGTCTTTAATACTAATCCAATTCGGCTGAAATATTAAAGGAGTGCGGCTGAATATCATTTACACAGAGCGAGGTTTTAAGCGAATTTCCAAACGAAATACTACATATTGAAATCTGGGGGCCAAAAAAGGCTTTTGCAGAATCATAAAAGGATATCTAACATTATGTTTCATAATGGACAGTTAACTGTAATCGTATTAAACACATTGGTGAAGGATTTTTCAGTATTTTTTTTTTGTTGTGCTAAAATACCAATCAATCCAATCCCAATCTCTTTGATTATACCTACTTAGAGCAGCGAAAAAAAGAAAAACACGGACTGTCTTCGCCATATTATAATTCATAATGTTATTCGTTTATGTTTCAGCCAAAGTGGCTTTTTTAGGACCCCTGAAATAAGCACTTTGAGTTCCCGTGACGACTGTGATAGGTATTCGTATGATAACCAGTACCAATGTAATATGCCATTTGTAGAAACACTGTATACAGTAGGACTGCTTAAAAACGAGGGAGATAATATTTTAAATCATGTAACGCTAGATGTCGGTAGCCAGCCGTTAAGCCGGCTGTCAAGCCCGCCACGCCCAGCCATGCCAAAGCCATGCCATGCCGTGTCGTCTGGGTGCAGCCAAAGCCACAGCCACAGCCTCAGCCAAAACCAAGCCAAGCCAAGCCAAGCCAAACCAAGCCAAGCCATGACAACCAAGTACGACACAGCAGCCACAGCAAAGAGGAAGTCAATTGACTAGCACGTCACTTCCCCACTACGTGAGCCTTGCCCCGCCAAATTCCGAGCCGGGGGAGGTGAAGTAGCCGCCAGCCAGCCAGTATTATAAAAGCGCTAAGCGATGGTTTTGTGTACTTCACTCCATGCTAATAATTGTAAGGGGAAACTCTGCCCGAATAAACAAGTAAATCAATTACTGTGTGCATAATTTTACCACTGCCGTTATACTCAGAAGTGGTATCGAAAAAAAAACCTACGATGAAACGACGCTCTGCTACTTATAAACGTCGACGGTCGCCTAGTCGGGAGGACGAAAATTCTGCGTCGGTAAACCAGATGTCTGAAGATTCAAACGATGAAGGTCGATCCACACCATCTGCAAGGAAAATATTGAAGACTCTCCTAGCACAAGAAGTTGAAAAAGCATTCAACGATCTGGAACACGAAACGCCTACCCTCATTCGTCTGAAAGACCACCGTGCCGCATCGTTAATTCCAGAATTTGACCCTGAAAACGAAGAATGCACAGTTACCACCTGGATAAAAATTCGAGTTGAACCCAGACAAGCCAGATACGGATGCGCGATCATAGTGAATATTGTTTTGGGCATAGGCTGTATGCAGGAATACCTTTGCCCAGTGACGCGCCAGTTGCGCCCTACCGCCATGTTAGAAAAAAAAAGTGTCTAAAACCGGCGTTTGAGTTTATCCCGTTCCCGAAACGAAACGCCATAGGACGCGTGTGCAAACATAACAGCATACAATACGACAGCTGATTTGTGTTTTGCTGAAAATTCACTGCAAGGAGGTCAACTTGTGGCCGTCATTAAGGCGCACAAATGAAGCAGTATCAACGTGGCTATCGTAAATAGTACGATGGACGTAGCGTGGAGCTACCAGTGACGTGGGGTGACTTCAAGAATCAAGCCAAGCAGCCCGCAGCCGTCGGTGAAGCCCTTCGTGTGCTGCAAGTGAGGGAATCCAGGACATGTTGCGGCCCGGTGCACGAGAAGTGGCAGTCAAGCAGATGATGGAGGTGGAGCACGCGCTGCAAGCAGCAACAGCGAGTGGATGTTTGCGTCGTACAACTACGCTCAGGCACGTTAGAACAAAGGTGAGCTGTATTTGTTAAGATTCTGGTGCTGAATGCTCGTTAGTAAAAGCGAGTTCTGCAGCCAAATTAATTGCCAAAGGAGTTAATAATGTTGTTGCGTTGAACGGTATTGGTTAAACGCGTGTATTCAGCACAGAACAATCATAAGAAGCGTTGCGAATAGCGAGCCACAACTTGAGATTCTATTACATTTCTACACGACATTTACTTGCAAAGTATTATTTTGGGTAGGCTATTTTGTGTTATTAGAAAACGAAGAGTGAAATCAGAATTATCAGACTACACTAGATCGGAAGTTCAGAGGTCCATTTAAGGTGTTTTGACAAGTGATCGTTATGTTTTGAAGTCCCTTTCTTCCGCCGGACGTACAAGTACGCACACGACCGACTGCGTAAAATAACTGACGTTGACATGCACGTAGGTGACGATGACGAGACTAGCCATGACGAAAATGATAACGCTGACAAGACTAGTTGAATACTAAGTAGTCAACTTAAGATTTAGAGTACCTAGCATAGTAAGAGTTTTCTTATAATCTGTAACGTTATAGGAAAAATAAAGTAACATGTTGAACAAACCTACTTTAAGAATTATGTTGATAAAGGCTCGAAATTATGATCTTGATGGTGTTGTTTGTGGAGGTGACCGGATAGAGGTCGCCTGATTGTGTTAGTGACCGGATAGATGTTACGTGTTGAAGACCGAATGGAAGTCGATTAGTTTGATGCTTATGGCCAGATAGAGGTTATAAGTGTGATGATGATGATGAAGACCGGATGGAGGTCAGAGTATGAGCATTGCAATGTTTTAATGAGTTTCCTATTATTTGAATGATTATGGGTGTTGTTCGACATGTCGGCTTTGAGAGAAAGAGTTTGTTGTGATTTTCATCAGAACCTGTAATAATTTTGGTCAGAATTGGCCGAGTGGAACATGCACTGCTGTTGATTTTTTTGGTTACAGGTTAACACACAAGGACTTGTGCAAGCAAGATGACAATGGGGGACAGCACTGCACTCTTTGGATCTCCTGTACGAATAATCGCTGATCAAGGACGGTGCTTTTCGAGCGAGGAGTTTCACGACTCCTGCCAAGGAAACAGTGGATTGCAACCACTACAGCCATTAAGCCAGCTACAGATCTATTGTCTACCGAATTTGGTGAGTCGTTTTCATTTTGTTTTGACTTGAGTACTGAGTGCTTCCCTGGTTAACAACAGCAATAAGGTTACACAATAAGGGTGTTAGGTATAGCCCAATCTAGTTTACAATGCAATTTTTAAATACGTTCACGATAGGTTATGAATGATGCCAGTAGGTCATGTACCAGTCGAAATAGATGGTAATCACAGTGGTGATGAGCTATGAGCAAGCCTAAGTAGTGGGAACCACGCGAGTAGGGGTTCTCTATCGGCCGTAGTAAAAAGTGTGTAGTCACAGGGTGATACACATGGGTCCATGCGCTGGATGTGTGAGAGCAATGCGATTGCTGTTCGGCTAGAGAGCCGTAGCGTTAGAGTGGTTTACTCTTATGTGGGTTTCCAGGTGTCTAAGACTCTTAGTGAAAAAGATTATTGTTGTAATGTGGATCACGATGGTACATGGCTCTGGTTGATGTTTTTTTGTTATGATTGATTAAAGTTTGATTACATGGTTCTGGTTGAATCAAGTACGCTCATGAGGGTAAGGCATATGCCATGGCACAGGCAAAGGGATCAGAGTATTAATGACGAATTTAAGGAAAGCCAAGTAAAAGTCTAGTTGTGATAGTAGTTAATCTTAGTTCGACTGGTCGGGGACCGTACCAGTAGTTATTACATAGTCGTAGCCCGGTAGAAATCGGTGTCTCTTGAGGCAACCCAAGTAGTCCGTGGGTGCGCGATGCGTGTTTAACTCTGGCGGAGGTCGGGTTCTTGTAGAGACCATAGAGTCCGTGGGACTCGGAATTCAGGAGGAATTCAAAGAAACAAACACCACAGGCCACGAATAAGACTCCTGCTGTGTTTTGTGATGCTCTAAGGATGTTTTATTAGCTGCTCTATCATGTTTAGTTGATTATTTAGTTTGTGATCTTGAGCTGACTTGTAATCATAGATTTGTTGCTTCCATTGCGGGAGCAATTGTTACAGGATGGCCGACTGTAACGCTAGATGTCGGTAGCCAGCCGTTAAGCCGGCTGTCAAGCCCGCCACGCCCAGCCATGCCAAAGCCATGCCATGCCGTGTCGTCTGGGTGCAGCCAAAGTCACAGCCACAGCCTCAGCCAAAACCAAGCCAAGCCAAGCCAAGCCAAACCAAGCCAAGCCATGACAACCAAGTACGACACAGCAGCCACAGCAAAGAGGAAGTCAATTGACTAGCACGTCACTTCCCCACTACGTGAGCCTTGCCCCGCCAAATTCCGAGCCGGGGGAGGTGAAGTAGCCGCCAGCCAGCCAGTATTATAAAAGCGCTAAGCGATGGTTTTGTGTACTTCACTCCATGCTAATAATTGTAAGGGGAAACTCTGCCCGAATAAACAAGTAAATCAATTACTGTGTGCATAATTTTACCACTGCCGTTATAATCAGAAATAAAGGTATTAAAAATACACACAATCGCACTACTATACTCTTTCACAATCCAACAACGGCCGACTTTGCACAACATTTTACCATTTCAAAATTGACGTTTGCCCCACCCAGAAATAACGATAATATCATATCCGTTATTTCTAAGTGTTGCCAAAGTAGAACAATACATTCAGTTGTCATGGTGAAAATACGTTTAAAAAGTTTGTTACAATATTAATCATTTTTACTCCGATAGTGTTGCCACAGTGGATTATAATTCGGTATTCAAATAATACATTTAAAAACAAAAGAAAACCTTAATTAGATCATTCTCCTATGATTCGCAAATCTTGTGGCTGTGTGGTCCACCCTTGCCCAGGGGCACTGCAACAAGCAAGGTATAATCTGGTCATGTATAATGGTATATTTATCAAAGGAGTCCAGCTCATTCCGCCATCTTCGTTTGGGCCTGCCGCAATATCGTTTGACATTAAGCGGGACCCACTGGGTCGTAACTTTGGCACATTAATCGTCCGACATGCGGCAGATGTGTCCTGCCCAATTTCTTAAGTGGAATTGGGCAGGACACATCTGCCTTATGTGGCAGCTTTCCGAGTGACATCAGTTATTTTAGTGATGGAACGAATTGTTGTATTCTTAACCCGGTCCACAAGTTTAATACCCAGAATACTCAGAATACTGGCAAACCTCGAGAGTGGACCTCTGCTGAATTGTCAAAGACCATGTTTGAGAACCATACGTGAGGATGGGAAGAAAACCAATGTCGACGAGACTTCTCGTCAGGGATAGTAGAAGATCGCCCTTCATTTGATCTTTCATGGCTCAGTAGCGCTTCCAAGCATTTTCGGCGCGTCTTGTAACTTCTTTGTTTTGTCTTGCCTGGAAAGACACTATTTGACCAAGATAGAGTTAGGTACTCATCGACATATTTAACCTCTCCACCCTCCACGGTAACCCTGCGATGCACGCTATTCGTCATCAACTTGGTCTTTGACATATTCATTTGAAATCCGACCTCTATCTAGGCTTGCCGTGCTGAAATATTTTAGCATCTGAGTCAGCTCGGAGACTGAAGACGAAAAAAGGACAATATCGATAATCAATCGGATCGGATTAATCGGATTGGATAATCTCTTTTGTCCAACCATAATATCTCTTTCCGCCCAGCCTGCTGCCAGCTTTCTGAAGGCTTCCTCCAGAACGGCCGTGAATTATTTTGGAGAGGGTCTAACTTCTTTGTTTAACTTCTTTATTGATCTGGAAAGACGGTCCTGTCTTAGAATTGATTTTAATAGCTGCGGTGTTGTTCTATAAATATTTTGCAAAAGGTTTATGTAGGTACCTACGTGGTGTCTATTTCTTGATTCTGTAAGGCGTTGAAAATTAAGGTATGGCTGATGCTATCAAAAGCTTTTGAGTAATCTATGAATGCAATAAAAAGTGGGAGCTGGAACTCTGTACGTATCTTGAGATCCTGCTTGATAGAGTGGAGGTGGTAGTGCAGTAGTGGAAAGTCCGATCAGGCCGGATTTCGTTGCGGCCTGTTCACATCTGGTTGATAGAGTGGAGGTGGTTTCACACCTCTACAAAGCTTTTATTAAAGTAATCGAATCGCTCTGGCTATTCTGTGAAACCAGACTGATAGGACGGTAATTGTTTATGTCTGTTTTGTCACCCTTTTTGTGGAGAACTACTTATTATAATGTATAAAATGATAAGGTCTTGTCATTTAGACGCCAGCACATCAAGCTACCCGATACTGTCAAATTTTTCCAATCAACTTTGAACCTTATTTTTCAGCGATAAAGTTGAAAATCTATTAAAGATATTTGATAGATTGTAGTAGCTTGATGTGCTGGCGTCTGTACTACTTTATTTGGAACGAGATACGAATATTTAGATACTTTTCTTCAATAAGTCAGTCAGCCTTTATTTTGAGTGCGCGTTAGTCATTGCTGTGTATTCCAGACGGGAAGATACCTTCTACCTACACGTGTCTGGGATTTGTCAATGACTCAACATTTTATGGCTCCTGCAGGTACAATTTATACACCAGGGTAACTAGTAAACAAACCACTACAGACACAGAAGGTGTACTTTGTTGAATGGTTGATATCTGTAAGGTAAGGTTGAATGTGCTGCAGTAATTTTTTGGAATACCATTCTGTAGTAAATTGGGGTCTCTAGATCTCAGACCATGAAAGTCTAGCAATGGATTCTTCCTATTGATTTTATGATAATCTATCGGTAGTGTCATCCAGGGATGTTAGGGAGCTCCGTAACCGTAACCGAAACTATCGGATATCCGATATAAAAAATTATCCGTAACCGTAACCGAATCCGAAATAAAAGTTTCGGATAATATCGGATAGGGGCGGAGCCTAATTGAGACACGAAGATAAAGATAGCTATGATTGTTATGTTAAACTTAAATCATAGTAAATAAATATGTGCAATGTGCATTCTAAATTTAAATCTAATTTTAATATTTTCTTTGAATACGAAATTACTAAATAAGTACTTATAAGTAATAATTTTATTATTACATTTTCATTTTAGGTAGATTAGATAACACTCAACATTTATTTATAATCATTTTTAATTTAAATAGCTGTAATAACTCACAGACTGATTGTAATTCCTACCAAATAGTTACATATAAATAAAACTATTTTATTAACTATTTGTATTGTACTTTTTAAATTCCTAAAAAAATTAATAACCGTAACCGAAATTATCCGAAATACGGATAATCCGAAATAATTTCATATCCGTATCCGGTATAATAATCATTCCTATATCCGTAATTAATCCGTATCCGAAAT
The DNA here is from genome assembly GCA_927399505.1 of Luperina testacea. Classification (NCBI taxonomy): domain Eukaryota; kingdom Metazoa; phylum Arthropoda; class Insecta; order Lepidoptera; family Noctuidae; genus Luperina; species Luperina testacea. The sequence goes on from OV656758.1 coordinate 15,349,044, forward strand.
TTCATATCCATAACATCCCTAGTGTCATCATATCCGTCCACACCATAAATTGAACTCATTTCATCATGTTTACCTAGTCTTTATTGTAATGTTTACTTATTGCAAATTATAAACTGTTAGTAATTGCTATAATAAATTACCATGGCTTACTTGGAAAACCTTAAATGAAGTCTATAGTATTAGTCTGTACACGTGAGCGAATGGCTGCGTCAGCGAACGCTATTCGCGTTGCTGAATTTTGGGCCAAACAAAAAGAAAAAAACCGGCCAAGAGCGTGTCGGGCCACGCTCAGTGTAGGGTTCCGTAGTTTCCCGTCCGTCACAATAAGTGTTCCCACTTATGAGTTTAAAAGTGGTTATCCACTATGTTCCCGTAATAATCGTAGTCGATCATAGATTTTAAAATATTGGGATTCGATTTTAATAATTCTTTTTTTGTTTTTGTTTGAAAAAAGATACGTTCAGGATAATAAAATATGTAAACGAAGTTAAAAAAATGCTTGCATATACGATTATACTACAAACTTAGTCCAGAAATTATTTTGTACAACATGTCTTTTTTGTACAAAAACTGTTGTTTCCATCAAGTTCAAAATAATTTTCCTAGAAAGTCCTTATAAAGTTCTACTTTTCAGATTTTTTTCATATTTTCTAAACTTATGGTTCAAAAGTTAGAGGGGGGGGGGACACATTGTTTTTTACTTTTGGAGCGATTTTTTCCGAAATTATTGACATTATCAAAAAATGATTTTAGTAAACCCCTATTCATTTTTAAATACCTTTCCAACAATATATCACACGTAAGGGTTGAAATTAAAAAAAAAATCACTTTCCACTTTACATATAGGGGGGCTACCCTAAAAAAACATTTTTTTCCAATTTTTATTTTACCACTTTGTCGGCGTGATTGATATACATATTGGTACCAAATTTCAGCTTTCTAGTGCTAACGGTCACAGAGATTAAGCGAGGACGGACAGACGGACAGACAGACATGGCGAAACTATAAGGGTTCCTAGTTGACTACGGAACCCTAAAAATGATAATTTTGCCATCGACACGCTAAGAAGAAGTGTTACAATATGTATTGTACTAATAACATATCATCATGCCTATTATCTATTTCCTGAAGGGTTAGAGAGAAGTGTAACTTAGCTATAGGATACCGACATTTCACGTTGTAATATAAAAAAACAGTGGCACTCCGGGAGTGTCGACAGAAGTGAAAACTTGAACAATTACGTACGAGTATGTATTTTGTGAATCGTCTTATAAACAAAACACGCGCGGTACCGGCTACGGCCATCCGTCTTGCGAATTTTCGATCAGGTCAGGTGTCGTGACGCGTGTTTAAAATTTTTTACCCATTACAAAAAAGTGTACAATGCTGCTAAAGAAGTTTTCACTTCTAAAAAATATATATATAATAATTTTAGTAGATAAGCTTATCATATTCAGTCTATAATTTTCTAACTGCTGGGACACAGGCCTCCTCTCAGTGAGAGTGAGTCAGCCGTAATTTACTACGCGGGCCCAGTGCGGATTGGTAGATCTTCTTCAGTCTTTGAAATTTTTGTTCTAAGACATGCCTGTTTCCTCACGATGTTTTCCTTAACCGTTTTGAGAGCAGTGGTGATGAAATAATTTACACAAAGTAAAGCGCTTGACTGGGGTTCGAACTTATGACATACAACTCTTAAGTCGCGGCTGTTACAATGCCTGCTAAAAATTAATAGATTTTTCCAAGCAGTTTCAAAGAATGGATTTTGTTGGGCCATTGAGAGGCAATAATAACTAGCATTAAATTTCCATCTCACTCGTCACTTTACGTTTTGATCCTTTGTGTTTATCCCTCGAAGCAATGACACCAATCCCAAACGAATTTCTACTGACCCAAATCTAAAACGCATTTGGATTATTTGATTTCAAAGACTTTTGAATACATCGTAAACCCATAGAAATAAAACATGAAACTGATGAAATAGAAACAATACCTCCTACGACCGTTTTGTAATGAATGAAAGTTCATGCGAGATTATATATACATATATAATCTCGTTTCGCTGTAATCTCTTTCGCTGGCTTGATCATTGTGTTATGTCACAATCAGCTGTTGTCTCTGTGTGCAATGTCTACGTTAATTATGACGTACTGTGGTCGGATCATTTTCCCGTGATATGTGAATGTAAGCTAGACCGTTTGACTCCTCTTAGAATTACGTCGAGTATTGCTGATAATCGGGTCATGTGGGGAGAAAAAACCGCAGACGACATCACACAATATCGAACTGAATGTCATAAACGCCTCAGACTTATTGACTTTCCGACTGAATTTCGAATGTGTGGTGATCTGTATTGTGATGACCCAACTCACAGCTCAGTCATTGACGGAATGTACTCTGACATCGTGCTTGCGTTATCACAGGCTGCGGTGGGGGAGCGGGGGGGCAAGCGAAAGCAGAGTAAACGTCCACCTAGAACCATTGTTGGATGGAGTAAAATTGTGAGCGACAGTCACGGGGCGGCCAGGGCGAGTTTTCGGGAATGGTTATTGTGTGGTAGTCCTACTTCTGGTGTTATGTTCACTAAAATGTGTGAGACTAGAAAAATATTTAAGTCGCGTTTAAAATGGTGTCAGAATCATCAAAACCAGTTACAAATGGATGTTCTGGCAGATAAACATAGCACGAAGGATTTCAAGGGGTTTTGGAAAAGTACCAACCGTTTGAGGACACGCCCTGGTCTTCCCGTGAGTGTTGATGGGACGAGTGATTTGAAAGGTATAGCTGATAAATTTAAAAACAACTTTATTGTAAGATCACCATTGGGAGCATCCTCGCCACTGGGGCGGGAAGGGGTGAGTGGGGAATATGTTAATACCAGAATCTCAGCCAGGGATGTATTAATGGCAGTAAAATCGATTTCCCATGGGAAATCGCCTGGTCATGACGGATTGGGTGTGGAACATATACAGCATGCTGGGCCTCATATGTACAGGGTGTTGGCTATGTTCTACAACTTTTGTATTTCACACTCATACCTGCCGGCTGACATGTTGAGAACTATCGTAGTGCCTGTAGTAAAAAACAAAGCAGGGGATTTGTCGGATATATCTAATTATAGACCTATTTCTCTAGCTACAATAGTTGCAAAAGTGTTTGACAGCATTCTTAATACACAATTAAACAAATACATTAAGGTGCACGATAATCAGTTCGGGTTTCGGCCGGGACTGTCTACAGAAGCTGCAATATTGTGTCTTAAGAGTGCTGTTAAATACTACACCGACAGAAAAACATCTGTGTACGCTTGCTTCCTCGATCTTTCCAAAGCCTTTGACCTGGTCTCATATGATATCTTGTGGAATAAGATGAGATCATCCCAGATACCGTATGAACTTATTAACATCTTTAAGTATTGGTACGGGAACCAGGTGAACACCGTGAAGTGGGCGGGCACGTTGTCGGACCCATATAGGTTGGAATGTGGGGTGAGACAGGGGGGGTTGAGCTCTCCCTCCATTTTTAACTTGTATGTGAACGGACTGATCGAGGCGCTCAGCGAGCAACACATCGGTTGTCACATAGATGGCGTCTGTTTTAATAACATCAGCTACGCGGACGATATGGTGCTGCTGAGTGCCTCGGTCTGTGGACTCAGGAAGCTGATGACCATATGTGAGGATTATGCAGCTGATCACGGGCTGCGTTATAATGTTAAGAAGAGTCAGTGCATGGTTTTTCAGGGTGGGTCTAGGAAAGTGCGAGATATGCCACCCATAAAGCTGGATGGCTCACCCTTGGAAAGGGTGGATAGTTTTAAGTACTTAGGACATTTCGTGACTCCTACCTTGAAAGATGATGCGGACATTGAGCGGGAGCGGAGGGCGCTGTCGGTCAGAGCGAACATGGTTATCCGCAGGTTTGCACGTTGTTCCAAAGATGTTAAAATAACTCTTTTTAGAGCCTACTGCACTACACTGTACACGTGCAGCTTGTGGACTGACTATACGCAAAAGTCATACAGCGCCCTTCGTGTGCAGTTCAATAATGCGTTCAGGATGATGTTGGCGCTCCCCCGCTACTGCAGCGCATCGACTATGTTTGCAGAAGCGCGCGTGGATTGCTTCCACGCCACTATGCGCAAGAGAGGCACGTCGCTGGTGCGGCGGGTGCGGGGGAGCGCTAACAGTATGCTGGCCACGCTCGCGGGAAGGCTTGATTGTTCCATCATCTCCCACTGTTGCATGCGACATGTGGCAGGTTGATGCAACTAACTGACCTGATTAAATTTGTTATGTAAACTGTTAATGTTATTTGAGTGATTTATTTATTTTTATTGTTTTTGACTTATTATAATGGAATGTAATTGAATTAAGTAAATGAAATTGTTATAAATTGGATCGAATTCAATGTTGTGTATGTAATGTGACTGTGTGAATGTATTATTTATATTATGAGTCAGTGATACTTGAATTAAATTGATTTTTTTTTTTTTTTTTTTTTTTTATATAGTTAAAATAAAATGTCTGGTCTGTCTCTGTATATAAAATGTCTGGAAATAAAAATATATACTAACCTAACCTACATTCTCCCAGTATGGTAGACGAATCTGTTATTGTATGTACAATATTGTACATTACAAAGGGAGAGACTTATAGGGGTCCGTGGCTAAATAATAACAGCCGCACAGGTCGATCGATCAGGTTAAGCTACGCTTGCCGCAGTTGGTCTGTGGATAGGAGACCATCTTTACATACCGAGAACCTTCTGTGCCTCGGAAACATGCGCAGTTGTAGACCGCGAAATTCAAATTTTCTTATGTTTTTGCAATTTGCAGGCCAGTGTCAGGTTGTATCATTAAATGAAGTTTCATTAAAATCGGTACATTCATTTAAAAAAATATGGCCTTAAAGTTTGAAATGAATGAATGAAATGCCGTACGGCATAAACGCTCTTAAGCCGTTGGTCCCAGCTGTCATTCGTGGATCGTTAACAGTCGTTACGGGTAGTCAGAAGCCCGAAAGTCTGACAACCAATCTTACCAAGGGGTATCGTATTACACAGTAACTAGTAAGTAACTGGGTTGTGCAGGTCAGATAGGCAGTCGCTCCATGAAAAATATTGGTATTCAGCTGCATCCGGTTAGACTGGAAGCCGACCCCAACATAGTTGGGAAAAGGCTAGGCAGATGATGACTGTATATATTACAAAGGAAATAAATACCCTTTGACTCGTTTCTACGTAAATGTATGTTATTATCTTCCAGACCTTTTGTTGGGGTTGTTTCCTTGATGTCATACATTGTTGATGACATACTACTTAAGTTTTATGAAAGTATCTTATTGCCATTTTATAATATACTTAGTTTAATCCAAACACAGAATCATAATAAATGATGTACGTTGTAGTTTAATATGTAGTTTAATCCAAACACAGAATCATAATAAATGATGTACGTTGTAGTTTAATATGTAGTTTAATCCAAACACAGAATCATAATAAATGATGTACCTATCTAGGTAAGGTAGTACATATTATTTTGTAGTTTTTCCCAAACTTAGAACTCCCAACCAAATCATAGAAAACGTTGACCACGTTTCCTATGATTTGATCTCTTTAGAGAGAAACCATTTAAAATTGTGTCATACAGCTAACCACTGAGAGGCTCAATCATGATTGTCGAAGCAGTAGTCATAAAATAACTATGAGAGAAATCTTTAAGGGGACTACAAGACCTAAACGCAAAAAACGCAAGTTTTATAATGCATAAAAGTGTATGATCGACTACAGTAAATACAATCAGAAAAATATATGATATTCCTTAGGATTTATGCTAGTTAGATAGTGTGTTAAAGACATAATACAACTAATTTGATATGATAGAAAAAAATCATAAAGATACCTCTAAAAACTTTCTTTTTACAATAAAAACCATCCTAATATACATACAATCATTCTGATTTTATGTCAGATTATTCTACAAGCAACATATTAAAGCACTAGTGTTTTAATGTTTTAGTCCAAACCATAGATTTTTTGTAAATAGATAAATGCTTTATATTTTGCAATAAATTACCAGCGTTGTGTCATCTCGCTTCTCTTTCTTTTCTATGCAGTCCAACAGTAATCGCGCTTTAGATCTTGTAGTCGACTTAAGCTTTAAGTTTGAAAAGTTTGAATTTCATTTTGGTCTTATTTGGACCCAAATGATAAAGGGAGACATTAAGATCGGTGACTGGTTACGACAAGGCAGCTACCTAAGTACCTACTCGCTCAAATGATTCCATTAAGCTAATTTTTTTTTTTTTTTTAATAATAATTAGCAACACTTAAGGGTTTACCTTTCTCGGGGTATTTTAGGTAGGTAACTTTGTTTTTCGGTGGTGATTACGTGGGTACAGATTCAGTCGATACTTAGCCGAGTTGTAGGTACCGATAGGTATGTATATGAGCACGCCTGTATGCAGCTAGGTTCACAAACCCACAAACCCTAAGTTTGATGATGATTAAAACACTGGGGTGGGCGTTTCTGAGGCTGTCTTGTAACATTTGCCATTTAAAAAGTGCTGAGTCGTAGCTCAGATTTTGAATTTAGAATCCTCGTAGCGTTCCGTTCACAAACCTTCGGTAATATCAATAACTTAATTATTTACTGTTGTCCCATTGGACTCGTGTTCGCAATCGCGACTGCTGTGCGTGGTTCGATTCCCATTGTCGGGCAAACTGTTATTGGGTTTTTCCATTGGGTATTTCTTAGTAACAGCCCGGTGTTTGGACCTTGGCGGGGTAATACCCCCGTACCTGGGAAAGCACGTTAACCCGTGGCCCTGCGCCTGATCTCTCTCCGGTCGTGTCGGATTGCCGTCCCATCGGACTATGAGAATGAGGGAAAAGAGAGTGCACCTGTGACTGTGCACACACTTCTGTACTATAATATCTCCCGCATAGACGTTTGGTCTCCGCTGAGATTGGTCACCATGATCGAAATGGCTCAGCGAAATACCAACTTGCCGCGCTTGACTCGGTGGAACACAGAGCTAAGAGGCTCATTGGCGACGTAAAACTGGTGGATGGCAAGCTTTACAACTTGGCTCATCGCCGCAACGTTGCATGCTTGTCGGTCTTTTACAGATTGTGCTTCGGTGAGTGTGCCCAAGAACTCCACGACCTCATTCCACCGGCCCCCTTCTACCTTCGGACATCCAGACGCCCTGCAAGTTACCATCTCTGCCTAGTTGATATTCCACCAATTCGCACTAAGCGTTTTCAAATGTCTTTTATAATGCGCACAGCAAAAGAGTAGAACTCTCTACCTGCGTATGTGTTTCCGAGCATACAAACCGAATCTCTTCAAAGTAAGAGTGAACAGGCTTCTTCTGGGTAAGCTCACTCCATCGTAAACTTTATCTGTGTCATCTCTGACCTAGATTAGAGTCAAGAGCAAACCCATTTGAAATAAAAAAAAAGAAATACGTTCTGGAGGATTTTATCTCTTTCTAGCTGATACAAAAAATTATACTATTAAAAGTTCGTCGTTCCTTAGGCCTGGCTGTTAGTAAAGGAAAACTTCGGAGCGTTTGTTTAACGGCGTGTCGCTGGCACACGTCATTGACTTTAACGACGCGCCCCGACATTTCATTACAGCATTACACGTACGTTACGTCGACTTTACTGTTAGATTTTAAGTTTAATCACAAACAAAGCTTCGTGATTTTATTTTATTGTGCAAACTCTTGTTCATTCTACAGCTTTCTATTTTATTCGAAGTTTCATTAATATTCGTATAAAGCGAAGTATGGGTGAGGTAAATCTTGATGATAGATTTTGGAATGATGAGTTAAGACAGCGTTGCAATTTAAAATAAGATAATAATATAGTAGAACGTCCTAGAACGACGTAAATCCGTAATTTGATCTTATTGGTGTTGATCTCAAGAAAGTCACTGGTTGTTATTGACTTTCTGCCTAGGTACCTATGGGAAATAGGCTTGAGTTGTTCATGGATTTTTCTATCTATTTACATATATTACGGGTGCTGAAAATACTTAGTTTGTCAGCTGTCTATTACGTGTCCCTCTTTTATTCGTTTTCGGGGGGAAACCTTCAAAAGGCACCCGACCTCCAGGGAGGGAGGTCGGGGAGTGTGGGATTTTTACCTCACTAAAACCACCCCGGTGATCACCATGAGCACATAGGGGTGGTCCCGGTTCCTCACGTTCTATACGTTACTCAACCATAAGTTTCTTCAGTAACTATGTATCTAACGCTTTCTAAGGGCTTCAGAAAACGAAGCTTTTCTTGTCGCAGTTGCTGAAATATAGCTCACTGTTGGTTCATCTTTTTTGAAATAGACAAATAATATTCCCAACTAGATGATCATAACTAGAGTAGAAGTATGGAAGTGTCATGCCAATTAAATTAGAATGAGGTCAGGAAAATGACGATAAAGATAGTTCACAACTTCATAAGTCGGCCAGGAAACTGTCCATCATATCCCGTCAATTATGTTTAGCTGTTATTGACACCTGTTTACCAGTATGTAATTATGTTACAAGGTACATTATAGATATTAATAGCACTCGATAGATCAAAGACATTCCCTTGGCATAATAATTAATCAACTAAGTGCTTCCCACGGATGGATGGTAGAGTTAACAGCGTTGAAAACATTTTTACGGTTATGTCGACTTACTGAGTGATTTAATCTTACACCTCACATATTAAAATCGACGGAAAACTATCTAGCGAATTCTTCGTTTTAGCGAATTTTTTTTATAGTCAGCATGTGGTTAGCACAACCATAAAATTGAAATCTGGTAAGCGTCAGCTGCTGATATTTACCTGTTAGTGATTAATAGCATCATTGTTACGGTGTCTGGTGTAGGTATAAGGAACTGTAGTTAGTAGATATAGCTGTCGACGATAGACTACTTATAGGGATTTACTCGTTTTTTAACGAGCGGAGCAAGCAAAGCGTGGAATGATTATGCAGAGGCGTTAATCCCGTCTGCAGTGTAGTCGTGCCCGCGTGTCGGTAATACGCGCACACGCAATCCGTGATTCCCGTCTTATCGTACCATCGTAGTGCTCCCTACGGCATCTCTACGATCTTATAGTCTGTGTTTATGTGTGACAGGTGTGTTGCTGTAGTAACGCCTTTTATTTTGTGGATACCAATCACATTTCGCGCGCATTTTTAATAGATCGCGGTGAAATTAAAAACATTTTTGTATTTTTTCTAATCAGTCGTTGTTTTGTGTTTTAGAACCGAGGGCACAATGAATCTAAAGCTAAACAATGACATCAAAGGATCGATCACAACGGAGAAATCATCAGAATCACTTGTGAAGGTAACAGACTTGAAAAGTTATACCTACCTAATAAAAAACTAACTTGGTGTTTTAACTAAAAGCTTTTGACAGGCAAGTATGTGTAACTGTATGTTGTGCTAATGTATGTAAAGTAGAAGTTTTAACTTCAACATAGTTGTTTTCGTTAAAGTTTAACCAAGCACTTGCTTTGGGACCGCAGCAAAGTTTTACATAGTTCATACTTAGGTACCTACCTATCTACTACTACCATCACGGTTGACATTGCTTGGAGTTCATTCGCACTGTAAAACAAAAAGATGAGCACAATAAAAATTAGATAAATAATTAATTTAATCCATTTTTTATAATGCTTGTTTTCGTTTTCGACGTCTAATTTAACATATATCATAGAAAACTTATTTATCTGATTAATTATTTTATAAAGGGATCATCAGGCAGCAATACCTATCACTTTCGAATAAAAACGTTCTGTCTGTATACCTACTCAAAAATATCTAAGTATTTACTAAGCAGATCAGTGTGTAACATTCACACCTGTTTTCAAATTGTTTCAAAGAAAGAGATATTTTCCCGCGCCGTGTTTACCGGTAAGTTATCTAATATCCCAATATCTATTGTCAGTTGTTCAATAACAATTATTTTGTCCTTAAGTGTTTACCGATATCTTTCGGTAAAAGAAACAAAGGGAAGTTTTAGGAGTAAAATGTGTGATAGCTCAAGGGTACGTAGCATCTATCCTACATTTTATCTGCTATTTACGAACTTTTTTGGCCGCAATACAAACTCCGGACTCTGATTGATAATCATCAAATATTGCGGGTATTATTTAGGCATCGAAATCAGCACCTTTATTGCCTAACACAGTATCAATCACAATTTGAACCATTTTGAAGGATATTGCTAATCCGTTACAATGCGTGCCACGAAAGATGAGACTTGACACACCACGTGGTTTGAAATGCGCAGTACACGATTTTAGGTATCTTTAGCGGTATGAGGTCTGAGTGCGGGACGGGACCGGACGTCATAGGGGCGGCGGAAAGAGCGGGGGAGGCGGGGTCAAGTGTCATCTTCCGTGGCACGCATTGTACTTCATAATTATGTTCTAAAACATAGTCTGCTCAGCAACGTAAATAACGCAATAAATGTTGTTGAACTGTCAAAATGAAAGCCGATGCTACTGTTAGTGTTTTAGGCAATTAAAAAGAAAAGAAAGAAAGAAAGAAAATACATTTATTTAGCACAGACTAAGAGACACACAATACACCAGATTGTTAGATAATTACCCCGCAGGCTGGTAATTAATTTGTATTCAGTAGTTATCTACCTAAATAAAAACATTTAATAACTTGCTTAGTTCTTGTATTCCCTAGTATAACGCTTCAATGCTACCGAGTCTTATTAAAATTGTATTATTCCCTCGAAGATGTTTCTGCGAAGTAGGTACATCTTCAAAGATATTTTAGAAAGATGTAATAGATGAATAATTTTCTTTCTACAAACTTCAATTATTAGAATATTTTTTATCGTTAAACATCATTAAAAAACAGAGTTTACTTTTAATGACCTCGTAGGCAATGGTTTACTACATCAATAAACTTTACTAACATTTTTTATTACAACAAATTATATAAAATAATGACATGAGTCATATTCATCATTTTGATTCGTTTACGATTAATCTCACGCACGGTCCAAAACATTCCGAATAATTTCAAGATTTTTTCCAGTATCTTATCGATGTTTTCGCAGGAAGCCGAAATTAGTCAGAAAATCCCGAAGCGCCCTTTTGTGAAAACTCGTTCGCAGTCTATGAACTTTTCTTGTTAAAAGTCTTTCGAAATGGTGTATGAGTTTGACAGAAGAAACTATGCTGGTGATAGATAAAATTTCAATTTAGGAAACATTGTTTATTTTATAAAGAGAGCCTGCGTGAGCGTCGAACTTGATATAAGAATTTACTCTCCCACAGCTCCTATAATTCCAGTGCAAGTCAATAAACTCTAACTGATCAAGAAAAACGAACGAAAGTACAAATATCCTTTGTAAATGCTCTCTTTATTATCGCCACAATATAGCCACTTAAGCGAAAAAGCGCAAAAGCGAATCAGAGGTAACATCAATATAGCGGGAGAAAAATGAGGGTTTCTGGGAAACTCAGAAAAACGGCAACAGCGGGTAAAGTTAGATAAAGGGGGTGAGTATCCCGAGACCAACACTATCCTTTCGGACCCCGGGGACTCCGTTAAGCCATCTGTCCAAGTCTCCGTCAGCTGTGGCCGCGGGGTACTTTCAAAACCAGACCACTGAATAATCTCCTTTGTGGCCACAATATTTATGACGGATGATTTATATTAAAACGTAAACTTTACGGAGAGATCAGAATAATTTGAGTGACTATAATTATGAACTTCCATATTTTTCGCTCGTTACTCCTAGCGTGTCGTTGGCAATCTAAATAGAGTCAGCCCAGAATTGTAATAAATATAGAATGATAACACGCGGGCAGCCACCGAGCGTTATCATGCTTATTTAGCAATAAATCAGTAATTGTGTTGATGGAATAGAGTTAGTTACTAGAGTAGAGTCTTTAAAGTTTAGTAACACCATTGGAATATTGATTACTATGCTGCATTGCGACATAAACAGTTTGGCTTTACGGATACTGCAAAAATTACAGAGGAGGACAAAAGAACACAAAGTATAAATCTGAAAATATCTCCTTGCTCTTCTTTTGCAGGATGAGCAGAACGCCAAGCGGTCTCAACGAGAGGTACGTTAGTACTACATGCTAACATACACAGTGCTAACTATATTAAAAACACGATTGTAGTACCTCTTGCTATAATAACAATTTAATAGAACCTAACCTAACAAGGGTAATACATATTTCGAAGTTTATAACATCGCTTGGGACAACATACTGAACTCGAAAAATCATTATTAATTTAGCTTTGTTAAAATGCACGCAAGAAGAACATGTTTTACATCTATCCACATATGGAGCACTTCAGCCCAACCCTTCAATCGTCCTGGTGAGCACTCTTCGGACGGAACAAAACCCGGTTGTCGTTTTTTCGTCGTCTTTTTTTTTCCCTGCTCAGTCCCATTAACCCGAACGAGCCCCCAAACAAACAGGCAACATACATATTGTTGTTGTGTGATTAAAAGAACCCATCAGATTAAAGATGAGACCTCTTGGAGATTCGACAGTTAATGCCCACCTTGCTGACCGCCTCATCTTCTCATCAAGGCATGAGCTGTCTCGTACAGCTTGCGTTGACTGATAATCACAAGCCGCTTATAATGTTTCCACTGACGGGACACATGTTTTCTCTCTGCGAGAAGAGTAGCAGGAACATCGACGCGCATGGTGGTATTACCATGGTTTCAGTACATGACTTTGGACCGACGAAACTTTTCTACACAGGGAGCGTAGAAAATTTCCGACGGTTTAAAGAAAAAATCTGCGCGGAAAATGTATGGAACACCGATTTTTTTTTAGATAACCGTCGAATAATCTCAACGCAGTGGGCTTCAGAATCAGTGGCTAAATAATAACAGCCGCACAGGTCCATCGATCAGGTTAAGCTACGCTTGCCGCGGTTGGTCTGTGGATGGGTGACCATCTTTACATCGAAAAGCACGTTATGCCGTTGGTCCCGGCTGTTATTCGTGGATCATTGAAAGTCGTTAGGGGTAGTCAGAAGCCCGAGTCTGACAACCAGTCTTACCAAGGGGTATCGTATTACTCAGTAACTGGGTTGTGGAGGTCAGATAGGCAGTCACTCCATGCAAAATACTAGTATTCAGCTGCATCCGGTTAGACTGGAAGCCCACCCCAAGATAGTTAGGAAAAGTCTCGGCAGATGATGGCTGATCATGAGGTTGCGCGGTGATGTCCCTGCCACCCTATATAAAGTCTGATAGTACTCGAGTAGGAGGTTTTTTTATCAATAACAAATTAATTGAGTGTGTGGCGAAGCTCTAACCAACCATGGTTCTAATCATGTTGAAGCAAATTGATAACCTTTCGGTCTCTGTGTTGGAAACAGTTGCTCGCTACTTAGTTTGCATAAAAAACTTAAATCTCTCAATAAATCCATCTCCTTCCAAAATCCTTTGGGGTCGAGTTTCCAAATTACTTTTCTTAGTAAACCACGACTTAAATTTTCAAAGAAACTTCGTTTACAATTTTCCGCCGTTTAGACTGTATCTTATCTTCCACAGTATCAAAGGTGCTTTATCTACAATACAATGCATATAATATAATATAGTTACATAATATAGTTCTTTCATGGTATTGGTCTACGGCGATCTGTCATAACCAGTACCTAAGCAAAACAATAACAAACTCTTTGTTACTTAACGATTATTATGTAAACAGAACTCGTAATGGACTGCGCGATAACTCGAGACACCGGTTATTGGAATGAGATAATTTGTGGAATTGTGTTCGAAAGGATGATAAACGCAAAATTAATAAGTTTTTCGTATAAGTACATGCTTTTTCCCAACATAACACAACTGTAGCACCTACTATCCTGCTCTGTAGCGCACCTAACCTTTGCTTATAGGACAGCTTCCTACTTACTGACTTCTCTTCTACATTTAAAGTGACAGCTAATTTGTCATGCTTATAAACTAGGCACACAAATAGTATGATATAAAAAGCAGTTTTCTATTTTGATTTGCGTCTTGGTTATAAGACCTTACACAGTTGTCTGCCGCATGTAAAAAGGTCGAGATCTCAGAATAAAAATCAAGTAGTTATTTCTGAGTTCTCCAGCTCATTTTGTCTATAGTTTAGCCTAACTTAGTGAGCTTACTGACGGAACAATAACGGATGTTTATTGCTAGATTTAGCTTGAGGTTTTGCCTCAGGCAAAAGCTAGCAATAAGCGTCAATGAGTTACTAAAAGTGTCTCTTTCTTTCGATCAGCCGATAATAAGGCAAACATCGATGTTTGATTTTGCATTAACCGCCTCGTGTAGGCGCTGTTTCAATCTGCGGCTGATTGAATCAGGTTCCTGATTGATAGCTGATGCGGTTCTCACACGGGACCCGTAGGTGCCCAGGGACGGACGCAATCTAATCACAACCCTAATATTGTTAGGTACGGGATATACTGGTCTCATATTTAGATTATACAGAGGTCGACTAAAAATAGACGACATTTCATGTTTATTTCAGTGTCATGTTTATTTATTTCTCAAAAACAGAATACAATTATTCACTTAGAAAGAGAAACACTGGTTGCATACATATAAACGTTCTTTGGAACGAGTTTCTGAATGGTTGGTTTGAAGTTAGAAGCGAGGCAATGTTGTTAGTCATTAACTTATCATTATGTTAGTATAATAAAACTATCCTAAAATAGATTGAGTTTAGAAGGAATTAAAAAAAAAATATTGATGTAGGTAGGTACTCTGCAAAAAATATTGAGACTAAGAGTCATAAATCATAATTTACGTATCAAAACACAGTTTCTGTCATAGTTGCTATAAAAAGCATAATTACTTTGATTTTTGTTGAATTACATTGCAAAGGTTCTTATAATAGAGTTTACTTGCCTACTAAAAAGGTTTGGAACAATCTTTTCTTTTGGTACATTATTAATTTTAGTAGATATTATAAAGATAAACTAGAAGTATAGGAACTATGCTATGTGCAGGCCTCTAACAAGAATGTAGTGTTTACTTGTGTGTTATATCAGCCTTACTGCGTGAGCTTTTATCCTCAACGTCAACTAAAGATGGCAGCCACAATAATAGTTAGGTACAGATTTATTTTCCCTTTTTTTATAAGTTCCATGTTTATTGTTTTGTAATTACATAACATAATAATATGTATAAGCTAACAGACTTAATATGATATTAATAACATCGACGCCCCCAAGCAAAATGTCGGTAATTTGCTATTACGGATTTTTTATTGTTATGTCAATTTCGGCACCTATGGGTTGGGATACATCTTAGTAATTTATTTCACATTTTTCGTAGTGATATTTACGAATAAGTATATTGATGTAAAAAACTTTAATTGTTGGGAAATTCACAACCTTACGAAGATATTGATGTAAACACTTTAATTCTAGGGAAATTCAAAAACAAAATTATGACGAGAAAATTATCTTAACGTATCAATACCGAAGTGTTTTGAGTATTTAATTTTGGTTGCTGTTACCGACTTATTGGCGTTATATGAATTTCATGCAGTTCTTTGGTAAAGGCTAGCACGTTGTTGTTGTTGAATTATTTCGAGTAAGGAAGGAACACGGGTGGGTTTTAGTCAGTAAGAGTCTGACACTCCCTTCCACTCCACCTAGAGCGGGAGGGGTCATTTGATGATTTCCCATCCTGAAAAATAAAAAAGTATATTATAAAATAAAAAATAAAATAAAATTCATTTAATTCAGGCAAGACCCATATTTACATAAAATTAAAATTAAAATATCACAATGCTGCAATCACAATGCTACTGCCACAGAATGAAATTTCTCTAAATAAAATTTCAATATACTATACAAATAAAATAAATTAACGAAAACAAATTAAAAAGGTAATGGAATTAAAATACAATGTCAAAGTAAAGGAAATTCAAGTAAAGGAAAATTAAAAGATACAAATTGTCAGGGAATATTAACGAAACAATTTATCTATCATATATTTGTAATAATTATTATCTTAAATTGCAAGGATGTTCACACAAATAATGTAACGTTGACATCGTAATTGAATTACACAAAAAAATTGCTTTCTTTTGATGTATCAATCGCCTCAATACTCCGTGTCGATGAAAAGATATTCATCAGAAACTGTCAAATACAGGAAAACATTTCTCCTGTAAAATTTGAGTTTTACGATTACCGACTTATTGCTTGGGGGCGTCGACATGTACATGTAGTACCTATATAAAAATAAGGAACAAAATTCATGGGACTTCAAAAAATTCGTCCGCATCTCTTTCAACGGGAAAAGTGCCCTAAAGGTTGGCAGTATTGCCACGTTGTAGGTAGCTATGCTGATTCATAAATTGATTTCTTAAAAAAGAGGCCTGCCCTCTGATCACGTGAAGCGTCGATCAGGCGCATGGCGATGTCTCTAAAAAACAAGTGGGCATTCGCCGCATTCGGACCCCATGACCCTAGTGTTTCAACTCCAAACGGCTTGAACAGTTGAACATATAAGTCCCAAAAAGATTGGAATATTTTCGCCGTTTGAGGTTTTTCGCAACTGCAGCAGCCGCCCCAGCACAGCCTGCCGATTTATTTACTTAGTAGATGGTCATTTTATACAAACATTACACAAACACAAGACAGTTTTTATAGCTTTTAGAAATGATTAACAACGCTCATGTTTGAGGCAGGTATTTTCTCAATTCCAGTGTCTATTTTCGGCGTTGACTAATCATAAATCTATCATGGAATCACTGTTGTTGATGTCTCGGGCCATTTCTGTTTGATCAAGAACGATAAACATTATCCACTCATTTAAAAGCAATTTTAAACCTGACGTGACGTCAGAAGGGATAGAGTAAAAACATCCGGTAGCACTTAGCTCCAACAAATAGGTACCTGTAATTATTTCGTATTTTTCATTCTGTCCTTGCTTAAAATTCTTTCCAATTTGTCTTCTTCGCGTTGTAAAGGAATCAGTCGTGCACGTAAATAAGCGAGCGAAAAGTTTCAAAATTGTAGAGAGAAAACGTAGGGTTTGTGTTTCATGTAAATTATTATGTTCTTCATTCTTGTCTTTGTAGGTTATTACAGAATACCTATTTCGTCAATGCGACTCGTTTATATTTCTGTGAAAATGATATGGCTAGGAAGGGGTCATCTCGTATTAAAGAAAACGACATGTTACGCCGACTCCAAATAAATTGGTAAGAGAGAGATGATGATGGGAGGAACAGGCCCTTCTTTCCGGAACTTCATGGCATGATAGCTCTCTTGTGATGTCATCTAAGTGACTAGGGATGCTAAGTGGGCAGAGTCCCTTGTTTTCAATAACGACAACATTTCAAGCAGCGATCAAGAACCATCTGCCAATCGTGGTGATTAGCGGTAATAAACATGAACATAACATCGTTTGTTATGTAATGTTATAAAATTAACAAATACTTCCTCTCTCCTAACTCACTTATTTTGCTGTGCCCGACAGGGTCCATATGATCTAACTATAAGTTTACCACCTAAGAATACCTACATGCGGAATGCAATAAAAGTATTGAGTAACATCACGCCTGTATTCCCCAAAGGGTTAGGCAGAGGGGTACCTATAGTACACCCCACACTTCGCCAGTTATGTTAACAGGCGCGACACGTGATATAATCGCGCGCGACACAAAGGCACCGCCCATTGCGCGACTTGCGGTGCCTTTGTGTCGCGTGTCGTGTCGCACCTGTTTGAAGGAGCCTTAAGTCCCATGCAATAGGGGCGAGCCAATTGCCTTTAACCGGGCAAACACCCAAACTCTGGGTTGTTCTGTTACTAAGAAATTAAATATAGCTATCTATATCCTTGAATATAAGTTTACAGGATTACAGTACCTACATCTATTCATTAGGTAACAATAATGTCCGTGGTCGCCTGTGACATCGCAAAAAGTCGCAGGGACACGTCTCGCAGAACATTTCGTTTACGAGTTGTCAGACTGTACGTCGAGCGAGGTCTTGCAGTGTTCGCGCCATATTGCATGCGACACCGGTGGCGAGAAATTATTTTGTCGTATTGTGGAGACGAGGCTTCGTCCAGTGCATTTTCCTGACTTAGGTATCGTATTTCGTAAACAAACACGAAACTTTTAAGTTAGGAAGAAACCTTTTGATTTTGTTAAAACATAATAAACTGATGAATGGATAATAAAAATATTAAAACTGCTTCTAATTTACATTTTAAACTCAAATCTCAAAATGGGAATTCCACAAGGCATGCAATAAGTATTTGTTTACTAACATTAGAAATATGGTTGCATTTTTTTAATCGTTTTCTTTGACTTTTCTCCACTATCTCAGTTAATGCGATGGATTTGTACCTGTAAGAGTGTCTTGTTATAGCTCCTATATTTGAAAATACCTCCATACAATTTTACAGGAAGAGCGCCGCCGCACTGGCCGGTACATGGCAATTCTGGTGGGCATCTCCCTCTTCATCCTGGCGCTGTACCACGCCTGGGTCCGGCGCATCCCTATCGTGGCCAGCCTCGTCGTGCCAGCCCTCATCATGTTCGTGTACGTCGCCTGGATAATGTACACCGCCTCCAGGGAGAAGAACAGGGTAATTATTTATGGCTAACTAACGAGCTCTGTTTGCGTGGTCATCGGATATGGTGCACCGTTGGGCTTAAGGCAATGGTGACTGGAATTTACTTAGGTATTCAGCTCGATCCATGAATGTTTCGTTGAATTCTTGATAGAAGGTACAAGTTAAAAAATCATAAGATAAAATGTGCTGCCAATTTAGTTAGGCTTAAAAGCTAGCTTGGTTGGCGAGGTTAATAATGACAGAAAATTGCAGAAATGAATAATAAAAAAAAAACAATTGTAATTGTTTGCTAAACGGTCTGTGTTTAACATGCCAATAATGGAATCAACAATGAAATCGAAAATGGATCTGCAAACGTTAAAAACATTGTTTCGCAAGACCTTTACTGCTCTTTATGACTTCAGTAATAGTAGATTGTTGCATCGAGCGCAAAGTGAGTTATTAATGCACGAGAGTTATGTTGGTGCCCGAGCGCAAGCGAGGGCACTAAATTAACACGAGTGTATGAATTACTCACTTTAGCAAGGTGTTTTTATGAGTGTTGCAGTAGGTTTTTTTTTTTTGAAAGCTATTAATACTCCGGGTGCGTCATCAGAGAAGTTAAAAATCGGTATTATTTTGGAGAAACCATTTTCCGAAACTTCTAATAGACTGAAACTATTCTAAGCTTTCTACAAAAGCTTCATGTGCTTATTTTAAAATACGGATTAGTCAAGCCTAAATGCATTCATAACGAAATGAATAAGTAGGATGTTGGTACCCAAGTGAAAATTTGAATACATGACGTAATTCACAAATCTGCAAAACACCAACATCAAAGAATTACTAGATGGCGAGGTACTTAATTTTTATTGAAGGTTTTAATATGATCACTCGGAGATATTGAATCATAAATAGCTTACATTAATCATGTTAAAAAAAGCTATGTACGGTCAGTAACGAAACTTCTAAATCGACAGATTGAGAAATGAGACACTGCACTGAAAGAAATAAGCAGTGAATAAAAATGAAAAAACAATAATCTGAACTGCTATTTATAAACAGTTCCATAGGAGCCTAACGTTCAAAACAGTATTTTTTACTTAACCTAACTTAAACGTTTTGAGTAGCTAAAAGGTCACAAAATTAATTTTATTCATTTTGGTGATATCGTTCAAACCATTTAAATTTACTTACATTACAGTAATGGTGGTTTTCCTTTTTTTTATTGCTTTTTCATAAACAGCATGTTCAATCATTAAAGGTTACTGTTTTACAAATATTTCTTCTTACTGTATAAAGTCAGTAAGTCTTAATGAAATCGCTTTAATGTGCTGTAGTAAGAAATTATTTTTTTCAGTGTGCTTTTCAACATTTTATGATAAAGAGATTATTAATTGTGTTTACTCATAAATAGATGTTAAAACTGTAGGGTTCGGGAGAGTTTGGTTGCTAAATTTAACATTTATATTACGTAGGCATTATTCTGTATCTCACAATTGCTCAAGTCAAGGTAAACAACGAGCTTTTGTGTTTGATCTCAGTTATGCCAACCACACAAACATTAGGCATAAATCAATGAAGATTTCAACGCTTCTTCCCACCAAATAATCGGCGGAAAGGAGTCGGGTTTTCAGTCTGACCGGATGCGGCTGCAACTGATATTTTATACAAAGGAACTGCGACGATACCGCAACCCAATTAATTAATTAACGCGATACCATAAGGCTAGAGTGGCTGTCAGAATTTTAGATTTCTAACCAGCTTTGGCCACTAATATTTAATGACGACAAAACCAGCTGTTTATCCAGTTAAATTGGTTGTACCCAATTAAGCCTTAGAGAATAGGTTAGGTAGAGATCGTCTTATTTAAAATTGCACATCCCTCCACAGAGTGTTGCATACATATTTCAAACGTGAGAGGGAGTGGGCCGTCATCCACCACGCGGGCTCAGTGCGGGTTGGTAGATCGATGCGCCATGTCTTCGAATTTTTGGTTCTAGTTCTAGTAGATTTTTAGTTCTAGTTTGGTTTCCTCATGAGGAAACCGGCTGCTCTCAAAACGGTGATGAAATTATTTACACAAAGCGCCTATCTGGGTTCGCACCTACGACGTCGAAATCCGTACCTACAATGCGTGCCACGAAAGATGAGACTTGACACATCACGTGGTTTGACATGCGCAGTACACGATTTTAGGTATCTTTAGCGGTATGAGGTCTGAGTGCGGGACGGGACCGGACGTCATAGGGGCGGCGGAAAGAGCGGGGGAGGCGGGGTCAAGTCTCATCTTTCATGGCACGCATTGTAAGTTGCGACCGTTACCACTGGGTCACCGCTACTCAATATCCACTAGCAAATGCATTTATAGTCACACTGTCTCGAGTTGTGAAATGGGTTGGAGTATTGTAGAAACATTCTTTTCTCCTTGCCTAATTGAATTTACGGAGAAAATGAAAAGAAGATGTGGTTATTTTTGTGCATAATGTAGCGTTAAAGAGGCGTATCACTTTAATTGAAAAAAAACCTAAGCCGGAATATCTCGGTCCTAGTTGTTATAAAATGGTTTTCGCCGATTTCTTCTTAATCTTCTCTTATAAAACATTAAGAAGGCACTTTCAGACCATAAAATTCCAAGTTTCCTCACGATGTTTTCCTTCACCGTAAGTCAGCAAAACTAATAGCTTGAGTACATTGAAGGATTTCTCCTGTTCTATAAACTCGAGTTGTTTACAAAAATTGCAAGCATTGGGTCACTCGGCAGCGGCACATTACTCAACATGTTTGCAAACAGACGTGGCGCAACATAACATATCTCTCGCGATCCCGAACATTTTGTCAAACGACAACTTTTGTACGACAAATTATTTATATTATGATTCATCATTTCTCGAGTCTCTGTTGTTGCCTGTTCAGACGAAGTTTTAATGTCTTTTTTGTAAAGGAACTCCTCATAAACTTCGGAGTACCGGATACGGAATTATGTTTATGAGTGTTGCAGTAGGTTTTTTTTTGGATAGCTATTAATTCTCCGGGTGCGTCATCAGAGAAGTTAAAAATCGGTATTATTTTGAGAAACCATTTTCCGAAACTTCTAATAGACTAAAATTATTCTAAGCTTTTTACAAAAGCTTCATGTGCTTATTTTAAAATACGGATTAGTCAGGCCTAAATGCATTCATAACGAAATGAATAAGTACCTAAGATGTTGGTACCCAAGTGAAAATTTGAATACATGACGTAATTCGATAATCTGCAAAATAACAACATCAAAGAAGTACTAGATGGCGAGGTAAGGCGGCATGATCGGCAGTAAACGTTGTTCTGAATCACCGCAAACGTGCGTTTTTGCGAACGCAAACATCTGCGTTAGCCCCCCCCCGCCCCTGATTGATGCTGCTTTGACAGCATGTTTATAAAATGTGGTGCGAACGATTAAAATGCAAACCAGCCAGAGTCAAGGACGTGAACGTGATTATCACTCAACTGCCTAATTAACGTTACCGGCTTACTTTTTTTCTAAGCTTTCTATTTTCTTGTTCGAATTTAGACCGAAGTTTTTTTCAGAAACGCCGTAAATCGTAAGTGATTGATTCTTACAACTTTGACGTCAGTGTTACATTAAGAATGGTGCGTTCGTTTAACAAAAATAAGTGTAGACTATTCACGATCTTTGGTGTAAATTACTAAAATAAGCTTACTATGACTAGAATTTATGAAATGTAAAACATGGTTAGTTCTGTTTCATCATAAACAGTTGAACATAAAAGTGTATTCCATATAATATTATACGACCCAATGGGGTGTATGTTATGAAGAAGGTTTTGTGTCTTCGATTCTGTCTACCGTGTAACGATAAACTCTTTTTCTTCGGTGCAACAGAAAATACTATGTATTAGTATAGCGGTACTGCAGTGCGATTCTGTAACCATCTCACCGTGAAAACTTAGGTGAAGTGTGCGTGGAGAGAGTTGTCAATAGTGTCAATTCCTAGCAAAAACAAACTCACTTCACCAAAGTATTCACGGTGAGATTTTACAGAATCGACCGGCAGTATCGGGTTTTACGAACAAGATAATGCATAAGTAATATAAGTTTGTAGGTCCTGCACGCTAATTGCGTAACACACAATTAATCGGAATCTGAATGATTTTGAAGCAAATATTGCTTCATAAATTAAAAAAAACCGGCCAAGAGCGTGTCGGGCCACGCTCAGTGTAGGGTTCCGTACTAGTTTCCCGTCCGTCACAATAAGTGTTCCCACTTATGAGTTTAAAAGTGGGTATCCATTATGTTCGCGTAATAATCGTAGTCGATCATAGATCTTAAAATATTGGGATTCGATTTTAATAATTCTTTTTTGTTTTTGTTTGATAAAAGATACGTTCAGGATAATAAAATATGTAAACGAAGTTAAAAAAATGCTTGCATATACGATTATACTACAAACTTAGTCCAGAAATTATTTTGTACAACTTTTTGTCTTTTTTGTACAAAAACTGTTGTTTCCATCAAGTTCAAAATAATTTTCCTAGAAAGTCCTTATAAAGTTCTACTTTTCAGATTTTTTTCATATTTTCTAAACTTATGGTTCAAAAGTTAGAGGGGGGGGGACACATTGTTTTTTACTTTTGGAGCGATTATTTCCGAAATTATTGACATTATCAAAAAATGATTATAGTAAACCCCTATTCATTTTTAAATACCTTTCTAACAATATATCACAAGTTAGGGTTGAAATTAAAAAAAAAATCACTTCCCACTTTACATATAGGGGGGCTACCCTAATAAAACATTATTTTCCAATTTTTATTTTAGCACTTTGTCGGCGTGATTAATATACATATTGGTACCAAATTTCAGCTTTCTAGTGCTAACAGTCACAGAGATTAAGCGAGGACGGACAGACGGACAGACAGACATGGCGAAACTATAAGGGTTCCTAGTTGACTACGGAACCCTAAAAATAATTGTCTGCTCATCACGTAAATAACGCAATGAATGTTGTTAAACTGTCAAAATGAAACCGATTTCGATTGATAATGTGTTACGCTATTGCCCCGCTTACAATGCGTGCCACGAAAGATGAGACTTGACCCCGCCTCCCCCGCTCTTTCTGCCACCCCTATGACACATGACGTCGGGTCCCGTCCCGCACTCAGACCTCATACCGCTAAAGATACTTAAAATCGTGTACTGCGCATGTCAAACCACGTGGTGTGTCAAGTCTCATCTTTCGTGGCACGCATTGTACTATTATTTTTGTTTCTTGACTCCAGAAATATAAATATTAAATAGGGGTTTATTATTACAGTTAGATGCCAAAACTACTAAAATCATGGACAGCTGCCCTCGCTAACTTTACTGTACTGGCTTTAGCTGTTCCAAATGTGATAGTAGTACAGACGCCAGCACATCTAGCTACCCGAAATTGTCAAATTTTCCCAATCAACTTTGAACCTTATGCTTTAGCGATATATTTGAAAATCTATTAAAGAAATTTGACAGATTGTAGTAGCTTGATGTGCTGGCGTCTGTACATAGTGGGTAGGTTCATAGGATTTATCTTTACCTTTTGCAGACCTTTTGGGCAGACACAAATCAGCCAAACATTCAGAGCACCTGATAACGTAGGTTACATAATGTGCATGGATCCAAATGTAGCTCAGACTGCCAATTCGGTCGCCAAACATATGACGAATTCAAATCTCTTTGAGAAACAACAACATTCTAGAATGGTCTGAAGGCTTTGAAAGCCCTGTGTTTAGTCTGCATCTATAATAAAAATGCTCGGAGCATCGTAAATTGTAGCTATATTTCAATGTAAACCGTCGTTTACAAGGCATTCATATACCTCCTTCCACATACTTGAACTAGAGAAAATATTTAAAAAACTGTGTTAAATGCAATAATTAACATACTTTTTATAGAACTACTGAAAACTTTCTGGTTTTGCAAATAAATTGGAATGTTCTTTTTATTTTAAACATCGTAATTCATAGTAGGTACACGTGTATCGTATTTGATTTATGTAACTTGTCTAAAATGTATGAAATCATCTTTCTATTAAAGTAAAGATTGTTTGACCAAAAACATGCGGTGTTAAAAACTGCAAAATATTGTTAGTATTGATGGATGGTGTACGTCAAATTCCACACCAACAACGTTTTGACAGCGATAGTAAAGTTTCGCAGACTCCATTGATGAGTTGAAAGGCGCAAAGTTTATTTACCATACCAATGTGTTGTTTATGAAATTTTAAATTTAATTATAATAACTCAGCAAGGTTACGTTAACAAAGTCAAGAGCGCCATTAAATTGGGTTGCTCTTCAAAATGAAATGCCAATAAATTTTGAATCAAACATTTACTAGCTTCAGTTCAGAAATGATGAATGGAGAACCTATTAGATGCATAAAAAATGCTTTTGCGCAAATCTGCTTTTACTGAAAATACATAGATCTTTGTAATAAATTATGTTTCTGGACGTGACACGGTATTTATGAAAGCTATATTTTAGGTATCAATATTTTAAACTTAGATAGACAAAAGGACAAAATAAAATATCGTACTTGTTTGTATGTTTACTTACGTATGTATGGTAAAGACAGAATCGACCTTTTCCCCCATGGAAATACATTCATAGACTTTTTATATGTGCGGCGGCCAGCGATGCAACCTCCTTTACATCTTGAAATGTTGTACCTACGTTTCAAAACTACATAAATACAGAAATCTTAAGCAATAAGTAATGTGAGTACTTAGTTTGAGTCTCTAAAATACCACTATGTTATTCTAATACTTAGGCTCGCTTTCAAATAATTGTGACCAGTCACTTGATTGAGGTTCGGAGTCAACTTCACAGAAGAGCGAGTGTAAGTTTCACTGTCAGTATTAAAATATCCAGGCGTCTCCACAAGGTGACCGACGACCTTGTGAAGGCCGCAGGAGCCGCTGGATGCCGGAAACACAGAACCGGTCGATGTGGAGGTGCTTGGGGAGGCCTATGTCTAGCAGTGGACGTCTTTCGGCTGAAATGATGAATCATCATCATTTGAATCATCAAATATCAAAGGAAACACCCCAAGTGAATCATCAAGCCCAAACACGTAAACCATCTAATAAAATATTACTTAAGATACAAAATTTATTCCGGCATAAAGACGAGCTACATATTGGCTAAAATAAAGTGCCCACAATCAGCTCCAATATAACATATTCCCTAATAAAATCACTGGGTTAAACGAACTTTATTATAAACGTGAGGGGAACGTTAAGTAACTCCCCGACGCTACGGGTCGTAACTAGTAAGTCACGGATCATGTATTGGCTTCGGTCCAGCATGAATACTGACCGCTACTAATCGTTTCCGCTCATCTGTAACCGGTGACCGTGCTGCTCAGTTAATGATTCTTGAATAGCTGTTTGAAAGTTCATGCTGTGCTTTATGCTCATACATAAACTGGGCCGCAAAGAAAGCGGGTGGGTTTTAAAACTGTGATAACTTTTTAAATATTTGGGCAATCCTTCTAAAATAAAATCTAACGCCATCTTTATGCAAGATCACGCTCGTCCCCAGCTCGGATAGTGTTTGGCTACCTTGAAGATGTCGCTATCACACGTATGAAGTCGCCAGCACTCGCCCAGGCTTGAACCCCATCGAGCATGCCTGGGACGAACTGGAACGACGTGTACGCCAGCAAAATTCCCCTCCAATCACGCTTCTTGAACTGAAAGAAGCACTGGTAGAGGAATGGGAGAATATTCCGCAGCATCGACTCGGAAATCTGGTTGGAAAGCATGCCAAACCGTATAACAGCTATATTAACAGCTCGTGGTGGCAATACAAAATACTTAAATGAGTAAAAATTGCATACTTAATACTGAAGCACATTTTTTGAAATCTGTCGAAAATTGTCATTTTTCAAAATGAACATTTATGAAATTGATTTAGGTACATACCATAAAATTGTCTATAATACAGTCTTTATTTCATAAAGCTAGCTCCAATATTTTGGAAGTTATTGAGGTTCATGTTACCGACCCGCTTTCTTTGCGGCCCAGTTTAGTTATATGAAGAGCTACAGGCTCTAAAAATGTAAGGTATTTTTTTAAACCATGTACCAACAAGCGTTATCAATGCTCTTGTCTTCTCTATATAAGAAGAGGTCTTTGCCTTTTTTTTTCAGGATGGCAAATCATCAAATGACCCCTCCCGCTCTGGGTGGAGCGGAAGGGAGTGTCAGACTCTTACTGACTAAAACCCACCCGTGTTCCTTCCTTAGCCCTTTATGTTCCGAGCCAGCGGTAACCCTTTCGGACAATCCCGCTGCCCTGCAGTGAAACAGTAATAGGCTGGTATTCTATACCTCTGTCGTTATCATATCATAAACCTAACTTGCTCCCAAGTTGGTTGTGGTTGGCTCCTATTCTGATGAAATGCAAATCAGTGGCGAAGTTTTCAAGTGCTATAAACTAGGGAGTTCTAACATCAAGTTTTTATACCGCAGACACCAAAACTTGTTCGGGATGAAACAGACAAAACTCCCCAGACAATACGACTCGATTTTTCTCCTCCCTCAAGATTTCTTCTATTTAATTCAAAGCTGTCGTATATCTAGGAGGAACTGAAGATTCTATTGATTTTTTTAGAAGTTTTAAAAGACATCTGTCGATGGCAGTCACAGCGGTTTACTGAAGCTCGGATTATATAAAAATCGTTTATATATCATGAATGGCGGCGTGTTCAGACGTTGTGAACATTCATTTTTTTTTTCATTGATGATAACGAGAGTTATCTTTTTACACATATTTGCTCACGTTTCTGATAATGTGTAATTATTTTGGGAGGCTATGATTTTTAATGGTATCATGTTTTTGTATAGGTGCCAAATTAGAGGATCCACAGCAATATCGATGTGTACTGTAAATTTCGATTTAGTCTCATTAAGGCTCCTACAAACAGGAGCGACGCGCGACGTGAATCGCGCGCGACACAAGGGCACCGTTCGTTGCGCGACTTGCGGTGCCTTTGTGTCGCGTGTCGCGTCGCGCCTGTGTGTACGAGCCTTTAGATAAACCTGCGGGGTAATTGCATAACACACTATCAGTGGTAACGGCTCCTGCAAACAGGCGCGACGAGCGACGCGAATCGCGCGCGACACAAAGGCACCGCTCGTCGCGCGACTTGCGGTGCCTTTGTGTCGCGTGTCGCGTCGCGCCTGTGTGTACGAGCCTTAATGGCTTTCATTTTGACAGTTCAACAACATTCAATGCGTTAATTACCTTGCTGAGCAGACAAATTTTTCAAACATAAAGCAATGGATAAGCAATTTCCTTAAAAATGTTTCAGATTGTGATTGATAATGTGTTACGCAATTTGGGTGCCGTAGATGATTGCCGTTGTAAAATAAAATAAATATTTCCATAATCACTATACTTAGCTAATGGATTTATGACAGCAAGATCTTGTTAAAGTTAGTGTCCTAAAATAATTTTGTTGCCAATTCTCTTTAAATATTACACAAATCAAGTAAGTGCCCCGAAAGTTGGGGCATTTACTGGACGATTAAGGTCTGAATATTCTACTACACCGGAAACAAAATAAATCTCATTATACCTTCATTACGAACGTTTAACTAACAATTGGCCAGTGAACCGTAATCAATAAATAAGGAATGCGACTAAGATTTAGCTTCATTAGCCGCGTATTTCGGTAGTTCGAGGAAATCTCGTAATTGACACAATACTCATGACATTTGTTTCATATTTACGACGCCTTTGTGGTAAACTGTTGTTTTTTTTTTAATAGCCTAAAAGTTTTCGTGTCAATTTCCTTTATATACTGGGTGGAAATACTGGATATACTGGGTGGAAATACTGGGTATACTGAGTGGAAATACTGAGTATACTGGATGGAACTGTTAGTTGTCAATATGACTAGTATTGACAAACAATGAATTTCATAATTTTGTTCCTTTCTTACGCACTGTGTTTCTTGATTACTGTTATCTGGATTTTATTTTATATTTTTGGCATCTTAAAGTTTTCACCCTGTATCTTCTAACGAAGATTATACATTATAAGATGAGGGTATGTGTATGTTGTATATTTACGTCTCAAACGAACTTGCTCGATGTTTGTTTGCTCTCAGTTCGACAATAGATTGTTTATGAGCAATTGCCGCCACAATGTTATTCGTTGTGCTCTAAATATAAGCTGTAATAAATTTTCATTACAATTTATACAGCGTTCTGGTTGGCGTTTATAATTATTTTACTGTAAATTTTGTTTGTACTCAATCTACATAAAGTTATTTCAAGCTGGGTTGTTAATTTTACATGTCCAAGAGGTTATTTGCAGTGGAGTTTAAATATTATTCTGCTTCTATAAATATCCGCTTATGAAAAGGTATAATTATTATTTTGGGCACGGCACTGGCTCCAATACACTTCAAGCTTACCTACCTACCTTTCTCTTTTAGAATAATATCAAATCATCGTGAGGAAACAGGCACGTCCTCATAGAACCAAAAAATAGAAGACAAAAAACATCTACCAACTCGCACTGGGCCCGCGTGGTTGATTACGGTCCACTCCCTCTCACCGTGAGGAAGCCTCTGTCCCAGCACCAGTAGTGGAAACATTATAGGCTGATTATACTGGCTCCAATCCAGATCCAAGCTTACCAACCTGTCTCTTCTAAAATAATATCAAAATTCTAATTGGCAGGCAAGGTGATTAAAGCAGAGATTACTCGGAAATATTTCCATAATCTTTCATCGTTTTACTCTAGTAATTAAAAGATCAATATCAGTAGTGTTCTTTTATAGCATAATTACTCTCAGAACTCCGTAACAAAACGGATCTCTAGCTTAAATAATAAGAAAATGGATGCTTAATTATCTAAATTGTTTGTAATTTCAGTTTCGCTTGTTCGACGTGGAGATGGGGCAGGGCGAGCTGGAGGACGCTGACGGCGATGTGGCCATAACAGAACTGACGCAAAACCACGTCGAGATCTCTGTTGTGTCTGGCAAGGAGCCTTCCACCTCGAGCCCCGAGGACAATGCAAACTGGACAGAAATATCTACAGCCCTTATGAAAGGAGACAAGAATGAACGCACGGAAATGGAACACAACCGACTACCCATCATACTAGTAAATGACAAACCACCAGAAGATTTAGACCAGAAATGGCTGAACATTGTTGAGTTTTCGAATAATGATAAACTGAAAGTTTTTCATACTCGAAGAAAGTATAAACGGAAGTTCTGTAGGAGCAGAAGGCATGCTGCGTTTAAACGATCTTACTCGATCGGCTGAATTAGATTTTAAGGGTCTCTTGTGTATCTATGTATGTAGTAGTTAAGTACTGTGATTGTTTATACTTATAAGGTAAGCAAATGAACTGCCTAATACTATAGTGGAATATTAAATCCGTTGGTACGTAAACAAACGACTTTCATATTTAAACTTGAAGACACAAAATAGCCTGGTTCCGATTGAAGACAAGATATCGAATACCTACTATTGCGTAAATATTTGTAAAATACGTAGTATGATGTGTGTTTACATCTAGAAAATCTTGAAACAGCTACTTTCTTTCTCAACAATAACCAGCCGGTCGATTCTGTAAAAATCTCACCGTGAAAACTTAGGTGAAGTGAGTTTGTTTTTGCTAGGAATTTACACTATTGACAGCTCACTCCACGCTCACTTCACCTAAGTTTTCACGGTGAGATTTTTACAGAATCAACCGGCTGGTTTTTGGAAGCCTGCTGTCGATGAACTGAACGAATATAATTATGACATTTGACAACATTAAAACTGAATAGGCTGAATGAAATCATAAGGCCAATTCCCGTAATATAAAAAAGTTCAAAATCTAATAGCAATCTCATCTCAGCGACAATTAATGTCAAAAACATGACAAAATGTAGGTAGGGATATTAGAGGTATTTTTGACGGATGAGACTGAGCTCAGACTGTGAGCGTTCTTAAAATTATGAGAATTGCCCCTCTGATAAACACTTTTTCATTCTTTCTTTCTTTTCTTTCTTTCTTTCTCTGTTGGTTAATTACTTAGTTTTGTTTCGCATCTAATATTTAGGTAGTTAGTTTTAAAACTTTATTCATATCTATAGATGGTATCATCTGCACAAGCACAATGAGTATTCATTGTGCTTGTCGTAAAAAGTTGGAAAAATGCTACACAGGATGGCAGGGATATCAACGTGCAAACTGAAACCATGAATTCAGCACATGATTCGAGATCCGAAATAATTAAATTATATGAATAATATTAATTATATTTTCCGGGTAGAAACTTTTCGTCGGATATAAAAAAAACCGCTGTTACATAGAAAAGTGCAATACCTACCTATGTGGTCAAAATGTAACGAAAAGTTATTTGTTTTAAGAATTAGTATTGCCATTCAACGTGGCAATGCTGCCAGTCTTCTGAGCATGTTGCTGCTTTAATTTCGGAAGTCGGTGGCAAACAACGAAAATGCGAACCCAACGACACCGACTTCCGAAATTAAAGTTATTTTTCACTTTGCAATGTCTTTTTTGGAAGTCGGATGTTATTTTTATTTTTGTTAAAAAGTTTTTTTGACGTGATAACGTCTAATAAATCGATGAAGCTGGCTGCACTCACGAAAAAACATGACTCATGTAGCGTTACCTCGCGGCCTCGCTCTGTAGTGTTCCATGGCCATGGCGGCTTGAAGTGCAAGCGAATTAATACAAATGCAATGCAACTATTCCATCAGTATTTTCTTATGACGTTGCCACGTTCAACTATCGTCAGTAAACCGACTTTACAGACAACCGATTTTTTTTCTAATTTAATCATTTCCATATTATTTACTTCATAACAACACAAAGTAGGAATGTGTACACACCTTAGTTATTACTACCTACCCTAGTAATTTTAGACGAGTATTGTTGCTCGTACATTTTTACGAGCACTCTTTTTTGGAAGTCGGTTGTTTTTTTAACCGACTTCAAAAAAAGATGGAGGTTATTAATTCGGTTGAATTTTTAAAAAAATGTTTGTTATTTGTAAGAATGTCATCCAATAAACTTATCAGATTGCCCGTTCTCCCTGACTTGTAACTGGAATGTAATTTTACAATGAAAAAGTGTGCGGAGAAGCATAGGTACGACTCATTTATCACTGAGATTCTCGCTCTTCAGTGACCTTTTTCAACTTGGAGCTACGTTCTTATCTGTGCTGCATCTACCAGTTATGACACAGAGTTATTAATGTTTATAGCCACTGTTTTTTTTATGTTTCCATTGTGTTCTTGCACCCTAAAATATTTAGGTACATATACAATGCTTGTTTTATTTTAAAGATGGCATTAGATGGCACAGGTCAGCATAATGACATGTTAGTGAAGTGCTAATTCAATAAAAGTATGTATTTTTAGGTTATGGTATTTATTTCTGGGCCTTCGTCGCCTGATATAAAAACATAAATTATATATTGGCATTGGTCCATTTTAGCCCTGGATCGAAAGATCTGGAAGTTAGGGGGAGAGTCCTTTTTACAGCAGTGGAATGATGCAGACTAACAGTAACATTGGCATTGAGCAAATTCGTTTAAGGCTACGCAAACCGCCTAGTCGCCCTCATCGTTTGTTTGGTTATTTCTTTTTAGAATGAAAATGCAGAAAATAAGCACGTTAAGTTGTGATCCATAAAATTATATGTTAATGTTGTTATAAACGGTAGTTTTACATTGTTTAGTTTTATTATAATCACTAAAACGGAAAATAGTGGCCACTATTTTGCGTTACTATGTTCCGTTTGATAATAAAAAAAAACGATGAGGGCGATACTGCGCGGTCGGCGTTTGTTCGGCGCCTCGATAAACACAACACGAATGTCTTTTTTCAAGTCTCAGCCTATTTCCAGTTAGGTAGGTCATCATCATCTGCCTAGCCTTTTCCCAACTATGTTGGGGCGCCTTCCAGTCTAACCGGATGCAGCTGAATACCAGTATTTTACATGGAGCGACTGCCTATCTGACCTCCACAACTCAGTTACTGGGTAATACGATACCCCTTGGTAAGACTGGTTTTCAGACTTTCGGGCTTCTGACTACCCGTAACGACTGTCAAAGGTCTACGAATGACAACCGGGACCAACGGCTTAACGTGCTTTCTAAGGCACGGAGGGGT
Organism: Luperina testacea; assembly: GCA_927399505.1. Lineage (NCBI taxonomy): Eukaryota > Metazoa > Arthropoda > Insecta > Lepidoptera > Noctuidae > Luperina > Luperina testacea. The sequence continues at coordinate 15,381,811 of OV656758.1, forward strand.
CTCGGTATGTAAAGATGGTCACCCATACACAGACTAACCGCGGCAAGCGTAGCTTAACCTGATCGTTCGACCTGTGCGGCTGTTATTATTTAGCCATGGGTCCCTCCCGGTAGGTATTGAAGTGAAAATAAAATTTAATAAGCCGCTTATGGATTAATGTGGAAAAATTCGACTTTATTGCGTGTCAGCAAATGTCAGTGTCATAAAGTTAAACAGCATATTATGAACGTGGATGAAGTAAAAGCAGAATATTATCTATATGGATCTTCCTGGGTACATTGACTCAGGCCTTCTTGGCCTGAGTCAATGTACCTCCGCATATCATTATAATACTTTCAATGTGTGGGTAGACATGTCAGAAATTATTATTTGATGATGACAAAATTTTCGACATTCCAATAATATAACGTGATAAAAGAATAAGTATTGTTTGTATTTAATTCCAGCAGCGAATGAAATGCATACGGGATCACAGGCAGTGCGGAGGCGTTTTCAACAACACTGCTATATCCATCTCTATGGTTGTTCGAATTGAATTGTAAGTATGCGAAGTAAATTAAATTTTAAATAACCAGAGAGGAATAGACAAACAATTCTTTTTTCAATTTTTACGTTTGATTCAAACTGTGGTCCTAAAACGAACGCGCTGAATAGGTAAGTAAATCTTATGTAATTGTGATCCATTATAAAATTGATAATACTCGTTTCGCACATAACATTTACTACGTTTATTTTAAGACTTCATTATAACATTGAGAGATACTTACTAATTGTGCTTATCGCAAAAATTTAAATCGAAATGATTTTCGATTAATAAATTACGTTCGTGGTAGATCAAAACACATTTGCTCTATTGTAAACGTACCTAGCTACACGATTACATAGAGAGCAAATGAAAGTCACGTAGGACCGCAAACATTTCCCATTCAAGTTAACAGCCGGTCATGGCTCCGCAAAGGATAGTCATAGGCAATCCTTAATCGAATAATTTCATTGGCTTGCCCTTGGTTAGATTACAATCAATTTGCCGGAGTAGCACGACGTGTACCACAGACAGGCGTGGTCGTTAGAGCGCGCCAATTAAAGCCGCTGTACGGGTGGCCCCGCGAGGCTCGCTTTGAACCCGCTAACCGACGCAGTAAATAGACAACCACCCCATTGTATCTCGTAGAGCATAATGGCAGGTAATAGCTCTCCCGTTAAGAGGCCACTCCGCGTATTTTTATTACATACCCTCTGCGCCAGCCATTACGAGGGACATTTCTTCCAATCGTAAACAAGTGCATAATAAATCAATTGGGTTTGTTACCTACCTTTCAACTTTGCCGGATTTTATACCGATTCCGGTGATTGAGGTCAATTTAATAATCCTCGTAGCGTCATTGATCGATTTGCTTATATTCCTGAAGTAAATATTAGATCACCCACGTGACATTTTCCACTGAAAATGTCAACAGATTTGCAAATACTAAAACGAGATCAAAATTTAGGTATGTGTAAAGTGATAAGTCTAGCATCAAAGTCTGTTTCAAGAATCGGTTTTCCAAACTACTGGCATCACAATCGGTTAGTCGCAAAGAAAAGCTAAGACACGAGGAGGGGTCGTAATTTGGCCAATCAGAGAGCGCGAATTGTGGGCGCTCTGTTCAATGTGCAAATATCAAAAAACCACAGATATTTTGTTACTTATTTGAATTCCGAACATACTCCTACGGGATTTCACGTCATGATCATGATCGTTCGCTCAGATTCCCGCGGCTGTTCGACGAATATCAATGTTTTTTTTTTCACATCGATTCAAGACCTAGCACAGGTATAAATTGAAAGCCACTTTATAAAAATAACACGTTGCGCGCCGTGTCTACTTATGAAGAACGAAAACAGCGTTTTTCTTTGAAATACCAATCATGAGGTAAATGAAAATGTTTGTTAAGATTTTTTTGCATTTAGATTCACGTGGGTATTGAAAGTTATTCAATTCATTTCACCCACGTCTATTGAATTAAGTCGTAATTGGATTTTCTTTTTGTTTGGTTTACATTTCTCGTATAGAACTTTTATTTATTCATACATAAACTTATTGGATTTTGTAATTGAGCCTTTTCTTATAAGTCCTGGATTTTGGCCTTTATAGGCCAAAATCACTTTTTGTAGGTTCCCTCACTTCTACCTGATTAAAAGGTATATATGAACTGTGACTAACATATAAAGCCTAGTCACAGTAAAAAATATACTAATTTGTTCTCGATTATACATTCACCTCGCAAAACGGTTGTTAAAGATCTTAGGGTCGTCCAATTTGCATGAAATTGTTTCCAATATTACTTTGTCATAACGGTCGGTTAGCCGTCAGTTGGTGTTAATCATTATTATTACTTAATAAACTAACGTCACCTAACGTGGTTAGTCAATCTGGGTGAGACGTGGGCCGTGCCTATGTTTATAGACACGATGTTAATTAATAACATTACGTGTATGTAATTGTATGATACATGGCTGTTGTGTCTGAAGTTTAGGTTAGGTAAGACCATTTAGGTATGGCTAATTCCTAAAATTTACGGATATGGTATCTTTACCAATAATTAAGCAAAGATCTCTAATGAAAGACTAATAATGAAGTAAAGAGCTTTGCATAGTACATCCTGCAATATGGAAGTGGCTATATCACAGGTAAAATTAGCTTACAAATCTATGCATTTAAGTGCCCAGTTTAAATAAAAAAATGCTACCATATTGGTAAGCAAAATGATTCGTTTTTTTTATGGGAACCGCTAATGCTCTTAGCTACCCCTTTGCTTATTGTTGGGAACCAAAGACTACGGGGCCCCCTGCGGTGACACTGTCAACACTTTCGATACAAACCAAGCGTGTCACTGTTTACTCAGACTACTAATGAGTATGTCTATACTCATTAGTAGTCTGAGTAAAGTGAAGGTAACAAAAGTTGTGCTCGCAACGAACTTTCGGTGCCACAAATTATACAGAATTTTTTGAAGGCTATTAAAAAAAAAAACATGTTGTTCCATAAATTTTGACCGCGTAGGTATTACACTTTTCTATAATTTATTATTTCTGCCACCCTGCATTAGCACTGTCTTTCTCTAGATGCTACCGGCGCGGCGATTCCGTGAACTGTGTTGAGAACAGTAGATGGGTTTGTTATGGGGATAGCGAGTCCCGAGATGAATAAAAAGAATTCTGTATACAAAGGCTACCTAAGTATTGGTCTCCTGTTGCAGCACATTTAGCAGATCTGGTGGACACTTTGACGGCGTACGTAGCATATTATGTGTGGTGCCCATTGCCTATTCCCCAGTGTGCTGAGGCTGGCCATGGACTGTGATTTCGCCTTCTCCATGAGAATGTCCTCACCCTCGCTTCATCTTCTTAACTATTGGTAACATTGGCTCTATCATCGCACATAACTTCTTTTTCGTACATGGAACAAAATAATATCTACCACTAACCAAATTATTATTTTTCTTAATTTAGTACATATTAGCATTGAAACAAACCTTTGTGTTTGTATAAAACCTTAGGTATCTTCCCACTCTCAAGATTAAATGAGATTTTATTTATGAACGTTTCATACGCAGTCCTTATAATTATAATTTAAATATCTGTGTGGATCCCATTTCGCAATAATATTTATTTTATGCTCTGCACTGGCTCGCTGAATGAAATGAACGTGATTTTCCCGCTACAAAATGGAATGCATTACGAAAAATGAACGATTAATTTTGAAAGGGTATTAATATAATTGTTGGGTCTGAGTTTAATAAATTGTGACAGAGAATTATAATAGATTGAATAAAATTATTTTTTTAATAATGACTAGCTGTGCCCGCGACTTCGTTTGCGTGGATGTCGGGTATCGGTAATGTGTCGCTTAGGCTTGTCGGTGTAGGTGCCTACCTACCACTCCCCCATTAAAAAGGAAGAATCTTTTTTTCTCTTTTTAAGTTTTAATTTCTTTTTGCGGAAAAATCAGTCCAGCCGTTTCGGAGATTAGCCGAACAAACAGATAGATTTAAAAAAAATATTGTTTTTTTGTTACAAGTACCGTGTACCTAATCTATATATATGTATAAAAATGAATCCCTATTTCCCTTGGTCACGGCATCACGCCTGAACGGCTGGACCGATTTCGCTAATTCTTTTTTTATTCTGTTCGTTATTATCAGAAGAAGGTTCTTATGAAAGAAAAAATTAAGGAAATTGCGCGGAAAATTAGAAAATTTAAAATTACTTAACCACCATATAAAATTATTTAAAGTAACCTTTTTAATGTAACCTTAAGACATTTGACAAAAACATTTGAAAAAAAAAAATGACGTTTAAAACGGATTCCTCTGTCAATCTTATTTTATTGATAAACAATACATTTATTTTAAACGAAGAGAAGAAGAAGAAAATAATTAAATTAAAGGATCTAAGAAACCTGATTTTCTTAGTTCACATGAAGGTTACTTTAGAGCCATCAGGTCTAATATTAAAAGTTCAATTTAATATGGAATTTTGGTAAGTTTGGATAGACTAACATACACATTACTAACATAACAAGTAGTATATACCTACATGGTTATAAAGAAGAATACAATAGTTTTATTTTAATTTACAGATGAATTTTCGTTTATAAAAATGCCAGCAGCTAGACGTACAAACTTAAGTCGCAGAACTCGAGTCAAAATGACGAGCAACGTGAAGGGCGGAATGAAGTAGAAAGGAATCGATGGAATCGAAATCAACTACATAGAAATTTTGCGTTTAACCCCTATCGAGCTGCATTCAATTATAACGTGGAAATAGATTACAGTTCACAGCAAATCGTTACTATTGGAACAATGAACGTTGTGTGTCAATATTGCAAGGCATTTAAATTTAAAAATGAAGCTCCTGGTTTGTGTTGCGCGAGCGGTCAAGTCAAATTGACGCCATTGGAACCGCCACCAGAGCCACTACATTCACTGGTTTCCGGAAATGGGCCAGATTCTAAACATTTTTTGACTCATATCCAGCAATATAACAATTGTTTTCAAATGACATCATTTGGTGAAACAAAAGTTATTCAAGAAAACTTTATGCCAACTTTTAAGATTCAGGGTCAAATATATGTATCACCTAACAGGTTCCTTATTGCCAACGCCGAATAATGACTACAAATTTTTGCAGATTTATTTTATGGGCAATTCAGCAAGCCAAGTCAATCAGCGTTGTGCACACAACAATTCGGTGAAAAGATCAATTGTGGAACAACTCCAAACGTTTTTTCATCGACATAACGAATTGGTTGCATTATTTACGACCGCTTTGGACCGTATGCCGTCTGATAATCACAAAATTGTCATCAAAGCTGATAAGACGCCTGCAGGACAACACGCGAGACGTTTTAATGCGCCAACAATTGACGAAGTCGCTATTGTTGTCGTGGGTGAAAATTTAGAAAACCGAGATATTGTTTTACATCGGCGTAGCAATCAACTGCAGCGTGTGTCCGAAACACATCGATCATATGATGCGTTACAATATCCGATCTTATTTTGGCAAGGTGAAGATGGATATCACTTTTCAATGAAGATGATAAATCCAGTTACAGGTTCCGAAACTAACAAAAATGTTAGTTCAATGAATTATTATTCATACAGACTGATGGTTCGGGAAAATGAGGACAATCATATATTAAAATGTCGGCGTCTCTTCCACCAATATGCTGTGGATATGTACGTGAAAGTTGAAACTGAGCGATTGACATTTATCAGGTTGAACCTAACTTAATAAAATCAAAAATCTGCTCATTTATGGCGTCTAAGGCGGAACAAAGTTCGCCGGGTCAGCTAGTACTTTCATAATTATGCATTTAGTAAAAAGCTATTATTTTGACATTAAAAACAGACACTTCAATTTTATTTATTTGTATGTTCATATGTATATGTATTTTATGTATGTATAGATAATAAACTAACAGAAGGCCCACTTGATGTTATGTCGCACCTCCGATAAAATATGGGGTACAACTCGAAAAACCTGGATTTTTAGCAAAGCGAAAATAAACTCACGGATTTGTTAAGCAGTCTTTATTCTTACACTATTATTATGTGATCAAAATTATACATACTTGGAAAGCTTACAAAAAATAGGCACACGCTGTTTTTCAATTTTCCTGAAAATTCCTGTAAATGTCTTTTTCGAGTTGTAACCCTATTTTATCGGAGGTGCGATGTGATTGATGACCAACTTTTATGGACATTTGCAATACCAAAAGCATCATATCAAGAGGATGCGTTGAAACATTACATGACATTGCAAACTATAGTTTTGTATAATTTACCATTTTACAATTTTGTATATGTGAGTACCATGGATTCGTTTATTATGTTACTATGATCTATTTTGACTAGAAAGAGCACTGCAGTTGAAAGTAGATATGTCATGCTCATTATGTTGGATCATTCAGTTCCCTACAAAATGGTTGAGCCGGATGGTGCTGATTCACACGTCATGTTCGTGAACGGGCGCCGTTGGTTGAGACTGATCATCTCTGAAGTCTCTGAACTGCCAGGGTTCATTTTAAATCTTATTTTTTTTAAATTGTATCTTCATTTTATTTTTTTACATTTTTCTCACATATAGGTACAACAAGAATAATGTAGCCAGGATTTTGTAATATCTTGATTTAAAAGAGTATCCTTGGAGTTTCTTGTCCGTTCTTCTCCATAGAGATCTACATTTTGGACTGGGCAACTTCAACTTTCTGACCGACTCTTTATCAATTCAAACGTGCCCGTATTATGGTTTAATTGAATAAATGCTTTGAGTTTGATATCCCAAAGAAAAAGTTTTATTTGCCTTTATTCATATTCATAATATTTATTTGCATTCCATAATGTTGTAGAGGTGTAACAAAGGGTTAAAGCTTAGGTACAATTATAGACCCTGTAGAGCACAGCAAAAAGTAAAAAAATAATTCTCAAAATAAAAAATAAATTTAATAATAATAATAATAATATTATTGCTAATAAGCCTGATATAGTGGTGGTGGATCGATCAGAGCGGCGCGCAATGATTGTTGACATAACCGTCCCGCATGATGAGAACCTCGTGAAAGCCGAGAAAGATAAGCAAATCAAGTATCTTGACTTGGTTCGCGAGGTTGTCGATATGTGGGATGTGGACTCAGCGATCATTGTGCCGATAGTCGTGACAGCCAATGGCTTAATAGCCAAGAGCCTCGACCAACACCTAAGGAGGCTCTCGTTGGGCAGCTGGATTAAGGGCTTGATTCAGAGAGCGGTACTTCTGGACACGGCCCGCATTGTTAGGAGGTTCCTCTCTCTGGAGCCCTGACCGCCGCCGGTAGCTTGGACCCTGTTCCCGATACCGGTGGGCTACAATTTTTTATATTTTTAAATGTTTTTTTTTAATGTTTTTTATAAGAAAATATTTAAAAATGTAACAAGTTTGTTAAAAAATAAATAAAGAATAATAATAATAATAATATAATAATAATATTTATTTGCTTTAAAACATGGTATAAAAAGATGGTGAAAATACAAAATAATGAGCATACTTGTTTTAGCTTAACAGATATAAGCGTACAAATTTCAAATTTTCACAAGCATAAATTTAACATTTGTTGTCAAAGAAGTCTTTGACACTATAAAAACTATGACTACACAACCACTCATACAATTTATTTTTGAATAATCTCATATTTAAGGCCTTGAGATTACTTGGTATCTTATTATATATACGTACACACATAGATATACAACTTTTATTATATTTAGCTAGTCTCGGAAGGATATCTAGTACGAGCCTGTGGGGGTCTCGTCGGTTACGAGGATATAAATCATCTGCATTGCTAAACAATTCCTTATGCTTCCTCACAAATATACATGTTTCATATATGTAGAGAGACGGTAGCGGCAACAAGCCAAGTGTTTTAAATATCGGCCTACAGGATTCGTCAGGTCGAAGCCCGTTTATTGCTCTAATGCATTTTTTTTGCGCAATAAATGCTCTATTTTGATCTGTGCTATTACCCCAAATTATCAAGCCATAGCGGAGCACAGATTCAACGTATGCATGGTAGGACGTTATTGCCGTTTTTACGTTTGTTATATTTCTGACTTTTTTAAGTGCATATACGAACTTATTTATTCGTTTGGAGACGGTATCAATATGTGCTTTCCAGTTTATGTCTTGATCCAAAGTTATGCCTAGAAATTTAGTTTGCGTCACTTCATCAATTTTATGTATAATCAATTTAACATTGTATTTAGCGTTATTAGATTTATTAAATTGCATATAAACTGATTTTTTAAGATTTATTGATAAATTATTTCTATTTAGATATTCAATAAGTCTTTCAATAGTGTTATTAATATCAGTCTCATGATCGTCAATCGTATTATTTTTCCTATCGGTTGTTACAATAATAGAAATGTCATCAGCAAACAATATACATTTATGGTTGGTTATATCAATTATAGAATTTATGTACAAAAGGAATAAAATTGGGCCTAACACACTTCCTTGTGGGACGCCACATCTGTTGAACTTGAGTTCGGATGAGTGTGATATCTTGTCGTTATTTCTATTCACTTTTGTAATGGTAACCCGCTGTCGTCTGTTATTTAAATATGTCGATATCCACTGAAGCACTATGCCTCTAATTCCAATTCCCTCCAGTTTCTGAAGTAACAGGTCATGAGACACTAAGTCAAAGGCTTTAGATAAATCGAAGAACAAACCTGTAGTAAGACGGTTTTGATTAATATTCGTCAGAATATTTTTAATAAGAGTGAAAATTGCTAGTGTTGTGGATTTGTTTTTTTGGAAGCCGAACTGTTCTTTCTTAATTATGTTAAATTTATTACAGAATTCGATCAATCGTTTGTACAGTCAGTTTCAGAGAAATAGTACCCCTCCAAGACTTAAAGATTATCGCCCGAGCACGCTCGGGCCCGCGTGTCACGTGAGCCTTGAGCAGCTCCCTCCCCCGGGCCCCGCCGCCGCACCCATCTCGTGCACGCACCGATCCGTCTCAAATATTATTTGCAATGTTTTTAATAATTTATATGGTATTTTATCGGCTTCCTTCTGGCCGAACCGTATAGATACCAAGAATAACTTACAAAAAGACACTGCGTGCGACTAAGATACGAACCCACATCGCGAGATCATCTAGACCGCGCCTTATACCACTAGGCTATTGGCTCAGTTAGCAATCTTAACGAAAATTCGAATAGCATTACTCCTTTTATCGAACAAGGTTATTAACGGTCTAATCTTCTAGATATTAAGGTTTAAATTTCAACTTCCGTCTTATATTTAATACTAGCACCTTACCGACTTGTTTTACAAAATGCAATACGCAACTCCTCTATTAACTAAAACATAAGGTTGAAATTAGCATAGATGTCTTGTTTGGTTGAATAGAATGTGTTGATTCCGATTGTTGCACTACCCTCATTTTACTTCAGAAACTTAACTGCTGTATGAACTGCGAGTTAAGGTTGAATTTAGTATACTATTCTTCGCCTTATTTACTAAACTGTGATTGAGGGTATTTTTACTTTTCAAATGGTTTCATTTTCGTGCCGATTCGCTTGTGTGAAATTATCTTCATCGTAATATTATCCAATTTATTAAGTTTTTAACCAGTTGATTCTATTAATCGATGGTATGGTTCGATTAACAACTTTATTAAAGGCTAAAATTGTAGTTTTGTGGGAAAAGGAACAAAACATAAAGAAAATAGCACGAGATATAAGCATAACGGTAAGATTTACGTTATTCTTACACAAACACATACCTATTTATTGTTGCAATCATGTTGCATTATTACTTACAAGTTGGATTTTTTTTATGTATTTCTAATATTATTATTTTCATTACAGAGAAAAACAGTTCGTAGATGGATACAAAGGTATCAAGCGACGGGTGATATGAAATGTGATCACCAAGGCCCTCGCCCGATTGCTTACACTAATGAATCGAAGCGACAACGTAATATGTATTGTGAAAGTTCACTCAGTGGCACCCTACAAAACTACGCGTTCAAATGCTGACTTCAAGAAGTGTTAGACAGTGACGGCCATCCTATCCGTTATGAATAGGCAACTCAGCAGATTAACTGTGTAACTTATTTGATAAAAATGCATTGGAACATTTATATGAGCAAGTGTCAAGTGTTAATCATTCCCAATATCATTCCATTATCAGTGGGATCATTATCTCGTAGTCAATCAAAAATAAACAACCTTTATTATTATCAATCCAGTTCTTGTTTACAAGTAGTCTTGTAATGTGTTAACGATGCACCATCTGACCTCACATATTTTTCTAATGTTGTGTTAAATAAGGGTTATCAGAAAATGTGATAAAAGAGAAAGATGTATATTGCTATACTGTTATAGTTTAGCATGTTGGTTCTTCCTCTGTAATTCACAGTTTCTAGAAATATCTATAAACGAACCGTTATCTAAACCAAACTAGGGTATCTATTTTGTGTTTAGTTAATATTCTAAGTATAATAACCCCAATTTAACACAGATAGAAATCTGTATATTCAACCAGGAAGTGGATTCCATGAAGTCCTAGAAATGTAACTAAAGAAATAAATGAATATTGTTTATGCAAAATGCTAAGCTTTTATTACAAACCTCCATTTGATTTTTTAATAATAATTAACGAAAAAAACAAAAGTAACTACTAAAGAAACTAAAAAATAATAATAAAGGTAAATTAATAAAATAAAAAAAATCTTCTCAACCGCGGATTGAACTCGAGACCGTCGTATTGTTAAGCCGCAGTGTTAACCACTAGACCAACATGCCACTTACGATACATTTCAAAAAACTTAAATAGGTTCGATGTCATTACCAAGGTGTAACGGTTTCTATGAAGCGTGCTGTACATACACTTTTCAAATATTTTTGACAAAATTGGTATTAATGTTATTGGGCGATAATTATTAATATCACCTTTTTCTCCTTTTTTAAAAATTGGTTTAACAATTGATACTTTTAATGCCTCAGGAAAAGTACCAAGTGAGAAAGATAAATTAATTAAATATGTTATAATTGCACTTAGCTCAATATTGCATGCTTTTATAATTTTCGTATTAATTTCATCGTATCCTTCAGAATTTGAGTTTTTTAATGCTATTATCTCCGTTCTAACTTCATTTTCAGACACAGGTTTGAGGAACATCGAATGAGCTGCGGAACTTTTCTTAGGGCTTATTTTTATATTCGTACGGGAAGTATGAGCAATATTAATGTAATGGTCATTGAAAGCAGTTGCTATTTCTGTAGGATCTGTGACTACCGTGTCATTAATTTGAATATTTTCTATACTGTCCCTGAAGTTACTGTTCATGACTTCGTCCCTAATTACTTTCCACACGGCTTTGCATTTATTTTCATTTTTGTTAATATACTTTATATTTGCGTTCTTTCTTGACATGTAGATACATTTCTGTAATATTTTTGAATATTGTATATATTTACTTTTATTTCTTATATTTTTATTTCTATAGTATTGATAGCGTAGAGACCGTTTGGTTTTACAACTTTGTTTCAGTCCTTTGCTTATCCAGCTTTGTTTCTTTTGATTAGTTTTAACTTTTACTTTTGTTTTTGGGAAGCATAAATTATAGAAAAGGCACAATAATTCGTGAAAAGAACTGAATGCTACATCTATGTCATTTTCAGTGTAAGTTTCTGTCCAGGACACATTTTGTAAACATTCCTTAAACTTCTGAATATTATTCAAGCTGTAGTCTCTTTTATAGATATAGTATGCTGCCTGTTTTATTTGTATCTTATGTCTTAAAGGAATACTCAACATTTGGGCTGTGTCATGGTCAGATAGATGGAGTGGCATTACTGTAGCAATAGCATCCGGAATGTTACTGAGAATATGGTCAATACATGATGACTTGCGTGTTGGCTCATTTATATGCAATTGTAGATTATAATTGTATGACAGATCTAGTAATTGATTAGTTATATTGCCTTTTTTAAGAGTATTAATGTTAAAGTCACCTACTAAAACTATCTTTATTTTTGATTTATATTTATGAAATATATGTTCCAAAAGAGAGGAATTGGGTGGGGTCAGATTGCGGAGTTCTGTAAACACAAATAATTATCAACTTATGATAAGTTAGTTCTATACCACACGCTTCAAACGTATTTTGTACAGCGTGAGTATTTAAAAATGATAGTACTCTGAAGATAAGGTTTTTTTTTACTAAGATGCAGGTCCCGCCTCTTTGTTTTTCCCTGCAGAAGTTGGCAGCCATTTCGTAATCATGAATTTTAATATAAGATTCATAGCCTTTTTTTATAAAAGTTTCGGAGAGGCATATTACATCTGGATTATTCTGTACTTCACGTAGTTCTTGTAGGGTTATTTCAAGTAGCTCTTTTTTTGATAAGAGACTAGCAATATTTTGATGAAGTATTTTGAAATTATATGTTCTAGATGGCAGAGTTTTGGGCCCGAAAAAACGTAACGTTCTTATTTATTACAGGAAAATAATACGGAATTGTACCTTTTCTTCCCTTATCGGTGGAATTTAGAGCGTTATCCGTTTTTTGTGGTTTTAAGTTCCTATAACCGAAATAGAATGGAATTGTTCCTTTTCTGGGCTCGTTATTATTGGCCTGTAATTTAAGACTTGATCTGTTACTCGCTATCCGCTTTACAAGTTCTCTAGGATTTAAGTAGTTCTCACTATAGTCATGACAATCTATAAGGTAATTAATTTTAGTGCACAATTCAGACATTTTAAGGGTCTGGCTTTCTAGAAATTTACATTTTTTATGGTTAAGACATACATTTTTAATGCGATAATTAAGTTCACTTACATCTAAATACTCATTTTTAAACACATTTAATACAATAATCATGTTATTATAAAATGTGTCTAGTACAATTTGTAGTTGGGATAAGATATATTTCAAATTGTGATCATTTTCTCCTACACAAATCACAAGTTTATCATTGTAGTTTAGCTTGGCATGACGGCAACTCATTATTATTTGACTACTTAGTGCATTCGGTTTTGTATCCGCAATAATCCTGTACTTTTCATATTTTGTATTTTGTCTTGAGTGCATCATGGCAGCTGCTAGACCGACGCACTGTTGAGAGCCGAATATAAGTACTCTATTTGTCGATTCATGTTTTTGCTCTTCGGTATAGGTAGGCGTTGGTATACATATTTTTGAAATCGAGGATTGTTTAGATAATTTGGTTTTTTGTTCCACTGTGTGTATTATTTCCATAAGAGCTACAATCTGTTGTTGTGCTTCTATTAATTCTTTTTGCAGGTCCGCGACTTTTTGTTGGAGGTGCATTATTTCTATGCTTTTGCCACAGTTAACATTCAACTTATTCCCCAAGGGAGTAGACGGTGCGGAAAAGCCGTTTTGTTGTAGCAGAGAGTCTCTTTTTCTTTTATGTTTAATTTCTGGGCTACTTCCAATGACAGACGATGAGTTACAGAGTGATTTCAACATTTTAATTTCTGCAGCTAACTTATTTACCTGATGATGGAGATTGTTATTTTCGAGTATCGTGTTTTCTAGCTCATTTTCAGTACTATCCAATTTATGTGTAAGCGCTTTTATGGTGTCTTTCATTTCTAGAACTGTCAGTGTTTCAGAAATTGTGCCATCAACACTATGAGAGAGTTTATTAGGTGTGTTGTATGATTCATCTGAAGTTTCATATTCAGACAGTATGTGGGAATCCAAGATGTCAGTACTGCTTTGTACGGCAGAGTTCATAGCTACAAGTTGCTTGCTTCCCTGAACATTCACATTTCTTCGCGGCGAGGAGCTCTTTAGGAGTTGGTTTCCTCTTTTCCTCGTTGTGATATTAGATACATGGCTAGTAGTCAGGACTTTTGTATTTTTTACGCACATTTTACACCTCCAGTTTCTCTTAGATTCCTGGTCCATTAGCCGGTAGGTTTGTTCTGGGAAGCCATCACAATCCAATTCATATCGGTTGTTACATATTGAACATGGGACTGTCTTTTTAATGTCAACCGACTTCTTGCATTTAAAACATATCGTTTTCCCAGACACCTTGCGGTCGGTTTTTGTACCAGTTTTAGGTGACATATTTAAAATATATTATGTAATTATACTTTAATTAAATGTTATTGTTCAAATTATTCATAAGAAAAAAAGAATCAAGAAAATTAAAAACACAAAAAGTAAAACCAATTGTGGGGTTTGAACCGGCAGCTTACTGGTCGCTCAAGCGCTTCTTAGTACAATGCGCTACTCGTACACATACTTTTTGGTTGAATTTAAGGTGCTTATTGTATGTGAGTAATAGTTAAGATCCGTTAGACAGATTTGAATTTATGATTAAAAGTTCAAAGTCCGTTTTCTTTATTTGTTTTGATAGATCACAATTTTTTGGTTTCGTTAATTTTTATCACTTTTGTTGCACTTTTAGTGTCTGTAATATTATATTGTTGTTGAATTGAGCTTTGGGCACTGTTTAGATGATTAATAAAGTATTTATAACTTACAATTATTATCAGGATGAGTTTGTGGAAGACAACACTTTATTCTTTTACACTTTATTTAAACCTTATCCTTTACGTTTGATATTTGAAACACACTGCACCTAGTCAGTAAAAGCCATATGTACGAGCACTTGCTTGCTGGTACATGTGATAGGTTAAGATGGAAGAAAAACTTTTCTTGCTGACTTCTTGATAAGTTATTTATTAATTTATACACAGGTGTTTACAATAAAACGGTCGATAGTGTACTCAACAATATTAATTGCTATGTGGATTTAAATGGTATAAAAATGCTTATGCTAGCGTGCTAAATAATGTGCGATGTAATCGTACATATTCCCGGACGAGTTAGGAAGGATGCAGAGTAACTTGATTTACAAAATAAAATAAAATTAACTTAAATAATTACAAAAACAGAGTAAATGTAAAACTATTAAGTAATTATATAAACTTAGTTATGGGCTAGTTCCTATATTAACGCGAGGGTTGCGAGGAACGTGGATGCGCACGCAGCCGAGGTGTCCGGTAGCTTCACTTGTATCGCTGCTGCGGTGAGGTACTGCTGGCAATGATCTTGATCCCTCGGCAACTGATGGTGGCAGTGATGACGGAACTCGCCATTGGCATTTGTAACGGCGAGCTATCACGATGATGACAGCAATGCCCACTATTCCAACTAATACATAGATCATAACGTAGTGATGAATATCGTGATAAGATAGATCATCAGGTAACATCACATTCGCTTGTTTCATTGACTGTATCCTTTTGTCTACTTCGTTCATTTCTTGCTCTAAATCTTGAGTTTTATTCTCTAAAGTCAGTTTAGGTATGCTGATATTGATAATGTGGTTAATAGGGGCAATCACTGGTGCATAAATATCAGAGTCCGTCCTTATTTCACTTAAATAAGCCTTGTGTGAATATATGGTAAAGTTGTTTGTCTTGATTATGCATCCATGACCTATGCTCAATACTCCGGCTTGGGTCAGCTGATGTGCGGTTATTTGATCGCCGCATATTGTGCGAACGTGACATCTATCGCAGCAAAAGTAAAAATAACTGTTCAAAGTGTACGTTTCTTGTAAATTGTCTTTACAGAATCTTGAGATGGTTTTGCATTCCGAATTTTCTGTTTCACAAAGGTTCTTGTCTCCTTTAATCTGGTATATAGGTCGTAAGACGTGGCAGTAATAAACACCTGAAATGGTTCGACATGATCTCAAGTCTTCTTCGGACATGTCGATGTAGGTATCCTTCTTCATGTTGATAGATATGTACTCGGATACTGTGATTATGCTGATCATTTCACTTGGCCCTGTTGTCTTGGGAATCGGAATCGTCTTGAAGATTTCGTACGAATCTCGACTGATCAGCGGTAATTTGATTTCAAAGATTATAATGTCCTCCAGAAGTCTTGTTTTTATTTCCAGAAGGTCATATATCTTCCGAAGGTTCGAGTGTATGTCGTCAATTGGCAGTGAGACGTCCTTGGAGAGCTTGCTTGAAATCGTACTTAATTCATTCATGAGTTGTTCGGGTGTGATTAAGTGTAAGTTGAAACGACCATTGTAGATATCTGTGACGGTGTCTAATAGCGTATTCTGTATGCTTTTCAAATTGTACATCATATTACTTGCTATTATAGCTCCCATGTTGAAGTCATTAATGACGCTGTTTGCTTCGATATTGTTTTTCAATTTATCAAGTGCTGCGTCTAGCTTGTTCATGTGACGATTTATCATTTTAAGCTGTTGATTCATATCTTGCTCTGTGCGCTTCAGAAAATTGTTCTCTGCTTCCATGAGTGAAGTCTGATTTTTCCACAAAGAAAGGAGATGCTTCTCGTTTTCCCGGACGAGAGAAATGTCCTTCCGATATTTTTCAGCGAAACTTTCATCGAGCACGCCGAATAAGCTATTAGCGATGTACCCTACGCCGTTGATAAGGCCACGGCGCTGACGCAATTGGTGTCGCGTGCTGGAATGCTGACTTTGCAAAACTTGGTTGTAGTGCTCAAGTTCTGAGAACGCGTGACGTAGCTGTAGTACGATTACGTCACAGTGAACTTGATCTTGGATGGTATCACATGTTTGTTTCAGCGATTGAATATACTTGTTGAACGTTGCAATTGATTGCCAGTACGTATTCATGCTGTAGTAAACAACAAGGTTCCAATCATCTCTGATAAGCATCATGTTAGACACTTTGTCAAAATATAATCTTTGACTTGCTTCAAATTGGGTTATCTTCATGTTGCATTCTGAACTTGTAATAAACGTAAAGAGTAGCATCAAAGCAGTAACCATTGTTGTTAAGTTAAACTTGCTTTTCGTTGACCTCCTTGTTGAGGATCTATTGGCTTGCTGGTGGTCCAGATCTTGATGCTTGTCTGGTGCTATGTCGCACTGTGGGGCAACTTCTTTGTGTTCTAAAAGTACGGATAACTTTATGACGGGACGCTTCATAATGCCGTTCTTTGTCTTTAAGGTCACGACACGTACGTGGCCGTCCTTGCCCGGATGTAAGTCTACGACTCTTCCCATAGCCCACTTGCCGGGTGGAAGGTTGTCATCGTGGATGAGAACTACGTCGTCCAGCTTGACATTGGGTTGAGGTTGCCTCCATTTGGTTCGCACAGTCAATTGGGCAAGATACTCTGTGCGCCATCTCTTCCACAGATCTTGTAATATCCTTTGTGTTAGCTGCCAGCGTGTTCGTAGATCTCTTTCTGTCTCAACTAACGTTAACGTTGGACCACCAGTTATAAAGTGAGACGGTGTCAGGAAATTTAGGTCTTCAGGGTCTTCTGAGATTGAACACAGTGGTCTTGAGTTAAGACAGGCTTCGATTTGGGTTAAGAGTGTAGTGAACTCTTCATATGTTAATTTTTGTTCACCAATCACTTTCTTGAGGTGCAGCTTAAAACTTTTCACTGCAGCTTCCCATAGGCCTCCTGCTGATGGCCATGAAGGGGCGTTGAAATGCCATGTGATCTCCATATCCGCTATCTCAGCCAATAGGTTGTCATCGATAATACCCTGGATTTCTTCATATTCCTTTTGTAGAACCTTGCTTGCCCCTACGAAGTTACGGCCGTTGTCACTATACAAGTGAGAAGGTGTGCCTCTTCTTGCTGCCATTCTGCGTAAGGCAGCGATAAATGATGATGTTGTGAGGTCGGAAACCAGTTCCAAATGCACGGCCTTCGTCACCATGCAGACAAATACTGACACGTATCCTTTGGTGGTCTTGACACCACGACCCTTGTTGGTTTTGATATAGACATGGCCAGTAAAATCAACGCCGGTGTGCATAAAGGGACGGGATGGATTGACCCTTGCTGCAGGTAAATCTCCCATCAGGGGTTGTTGTTTAATAGGGTTTTGTTTTCTACAGGTAACACATTGACGTATTTGTTTTTTCGTTGCATTGTTGCCCCCGATTATCCAATATTTTTGCCTGATACATGCTAATGTAACTCGAGCTCCGCCGTGAAACGTGAGTTTGTGTGCGTGATCTATTATTAGTTCCGTCAAACAATGTTGATGAGGCAATATTATGGGATGCTTGAGTTCTGAATGGATAGCAGCATGATGCAGTCTTCCACCTACACGTAATATTCCCTCTTCGTCTAAAAACGGGCTTAAATTCAAGATCTTGCTAGTCCTGGATACTCTGTTGTTTTTCTTCAGGTCTTGTATTTCTTGTTCAAATTCCACACCCTGAACTTCTTGTATTATTAAGGCTTTTGCTTTGCGTTGCTCGGTTAAGGTAACGTAGAGTTTCGTGACTTTTTCTGATTTTCGGGTTACCAAGCGCCGTAAACGTGCTAGTACATGTACAACCATTGTAAACGAGCTCAATTTGCTAAGCAGTTTCTTGATGACGCTGTTGTCCTGTGACGCGTTTTGTATCGCCATATGAACTTGCTTGTTAAGAGCTTCTTCCTCAGTGGAGTAAGTTCCGCGACATGCTTCTATTTCAGGCTTGAAGTGATGTAGCCAAGTAGGTCCGTTCCACCACAGATTGTGTTCCTTTAGCTTCAGACTTGTTAAACCTCTGCTAGCGCAATCTGCTGGATTCTCTGCTGACTTCACATATCGCCAGGATTCAGAAGGCATCTCCTTTGTTATTTGTCGCACCCTGTTGGCAACAAACACTCTCCAGCGATTGGGATCGCCTTGTATCCAACCCAGTGCCGCCATTGAATCGGTCCAGCCGTAAACCTTGATGTCGTGGCCGTCCAAGCTTGTTTTCACTTTGACCATTAGTTTAGAAAGCAGATGAGCACCACTTAATTCCAATTTGGGCAAAGAAATATTTTTGTTGTGAGGTACGAGTCTTGATTTCGCAACCATTAAGGCTCCTACAAACAGGCGCGACACGCGATTAAAATCGCGCGCGACACAAAGGCACCGCAAGTCACGCAACGAGCGGTGCATTTGTGTCGCGCGCGATTCGCGTCCCGCGTCGCGCCTGTTTGCAGGAGCCTTTAACGTTATGTTTGTTTGACCTTGATTTGTAATTTTGCAGTATATGACACACGCGTACGCCTTTTGCGATGCATCGCAAAAACCGTGTAATTCAATATTGTTTCCGGTCGTGTCTGTACCTATCCATCGAGGTATTTGGCATCGATTTATGTTTTCTATGTCTTGTTTGATTTTATTCCATTCTCGGTTGATTTGCTCAGGAATCTTGTCATCCCATTTTAGGTCCTTTTCTTTCCAGATGTCTTGGAACAGTACTTTCATTTGTGTGGAAAGTGGAGTGAGCCAACCGAGGGGATCAAATAACTTGGATAACTCAGACAGTAACTTCCGCTTCGTTAGATGTGTTGTATCGGGACTGGTCTCAATCCTTGATTGAAATGTGAAGATGTCTTGTTGAGGATTCCAGTGAAGTCCCAATGCTTTCGTTGACTCAGCTTGTTTGAAGTCGTAACGTTCTTGATCGCAGCCCTTGCTGGTGCTGTCAAGCAATTCTTGATAATTGGACCTCCATTTTCGTAAATTGAAACCACCTGCCTTGAGGGTCGCCTGCAAGTCTTCCTGTAGTTGTTTTGCTGATGCTACAGAATCGGAACTGTGTAACAGATCGTCCATGTAAAAGCATTCCTTGATCACTTGAGCTGCATATGGGTATCTTGATCTCTCGTCGTTAGCCAACTGCTTTAGAGTCATCATTGCTAAGAACGGAGCGGCCTTGGTGCCATAGGTGACTGTAGTAAGTTGATACTCTTGTACTTGTTGCTTAGAAGTATCTCGCCAAACGATTTTTTGTAAATTTTGATCGTCTTCATGTGCCCATATTTGTCGAAACATTTTCTCAATATCAGCGATGAAAGCTATGCGATGTTGTCTCCACTTCAATATAAGTGTCATAAGATCCTTTTGAAGGTTGGGTCCTGGATGCATGCAGTCGTTCAGACTAGCCCCAGTCGAAGTTTTTGATGAAGCATTGAATACTACTCGGAGTGACGTAGTTGTTGACTCATTACGTAGTACGCAGTGATGCGGTAGGAAATATTCTGGTTTCTTGTTACTATGCGCTGGTTTCATGTGACCAAGCGATAAGTATTCATCAATAAATGCTTTATATTGTTTGGCAATAGAGTCGTTTTTTGTGAGTTTCCTTTCTATCTGATACAGCTGAGCGATTGCCTTATGTTTCGATTCCCCAATATCCGTGTTGAAATTGGACTTCAGTGGCAATCTCACTTGATATCTCCCGTCGGCCAGCCTTGTTGTGGTCAACTTGTAAAATTTGATGCATTCATCTTCTTCGTATGAGTTTTTATCATCTTCAGGAATATCTTCTATTTCCCAAAATTTTTGAATGTCTTGTATGTTGTTTAGGACTAGGTTGCACTGAAGACTTTGGATCTCGCCAAACAAAATCCACCCAATGCGTGTTTCCTGTGCAATGTAGTTGCTTGCACCGTCTCGGTGAATCTCGTTCATGATAATCCTGGCGTATATATCCGCGCCCAATAATATGTCAATTGGGTTGCTGATATAAAACTGTGGATCAGCTAATTGCACCTGATCCAAAAATGCCCATGATGGTTTTGATAATGTTGAGTTTGGTAGTCTTCTTGTTAGGTTATTCATTATGAGAACATTGGTGCTAAATTCATAGTTGTCGTCAAATGATGTACAGTTGATACTCAACATTCCTTTACATGTATTGTTATTCATGCCGATGCCAGTGATGACTCCCTTGCATTGTTGTCGTGGTAGTCCTAGCTGCTGAGCTGCGTTTTCGGTGATCAATGAAATTTGTGATCCTTGGTCAATCAAGGCTCGCATAGCCCTTTTTATTCCATCTGCTCCTGTCACCTTGATAATCGCAGTTGCTAACAGAACTGTCGAAGCTATTTTTTGTTGTGCAACATGATTCGCGTGGCGTGACTCTTGCTCAGGTGGCACGAGGCCGGAAATGGTGTGTGACGTCGTGTCCTCATTTGTATAGGCATCGTGTAGCACTGTATTATGTTGCCCTTTGCATTTTCGGCAACGATTGCTTGACGTGCACCTTTTTCCATTGTGACTGTACAAGCAATTTGTACAGAAATTTTGTTGACTAATTGTTTTTCTCTTCAGAGCGGGTTCCATTTCTTTGAATTCCTTGCAGTAATATATGCCATGATGATCCTTGCAGATGGGGCAGGAGAGGGATCGAGTCTTCTGGGATGTAGCCTTGTTACTGATGAAATACTTTTTTCCCTGACTTGATCTTGAGTTCTCCGAATTTGAAGGACTTTCAGCTTTTTGTGTCGCATCTTGTTTACGACGTGCCGACTCCATTGTGGTGAACTTGTTTTCCAGAAACTCTAAAAATTCCTTTAAAGACGGCAGTTCCCTCGAGCCCAAAACACAAAATAATTTATATAAGATAGATAAGATAATTTATATATATAAGAACTTAGAGGGTTATATATCAATACAAGTTGTATTTTGCAGGGTAGTGTCAGGTTGTATAATACAACCCTCTATACAACCTGACACTGACCTGCAAATTGCAAAAATCGTAAGAAATATAAGAAATAACACGTAAAATGGAATTTCGCGGGCTACCTTGGTGCTTCTCCCTAAACATTTGACTCCAGTCATCAAGTTGACATCAGGTTTTTTTTTGTTCCAAAAAAACAAATGGCCTACGCCCCCCAGACTGCACCCCGGCACACCTGGTGCCCAATATGTTTAAGACGGCCCTGCTACAATGATTATGAAAGTTATATTTGCGCAGTTTGTTCTACGTAGACTCATGAAGCGATCATGCGAATTATGCGAAGTCTCGCAAAGTGTTAACCCGACGCTGAATATTCATCGAACTCTCAGATGCGTAAGCCGTAATTAACGTACGCAGATAACATACACCCACTTACTAACTAAGAAGTTCCACGACACTAATATTAAGTGAATTTATAGGAGTCCCCGTATACCTATCATCATTTGAATTTCTGATCCGAGTATCAAGGAGGTGGTAGGAAATTAGGAATACTTAATGGTTATTTCATTTATTCTTAGGAAATTCGTAATAGTTTTGTTAGTGCAGTCAATCTATCTTTCATTCTTCTATTTACATAAAAACTAATTTATAAACGAACTTAGCCAGCAGCTCTGCGGGTGTAAAATACGTGTCACATAGTTCCAAGTATCTAGAACACAAGCTCCGGACACGTTCGACATTTCCGACAGCCTGCTAGTTGTGAAAAGAGAAACGAAGACGACTAAGTAATTATTACTTTCAAAGGGCCAGTAGCTAACAGCTACAAGTACATCATTAGTGAATCCTCGACGAAGAGAGGCCCTCCTAACAAACCATTTGTCACTGTCGCTTGCTACGAGAAATGCTACGGCGTAGTTCGTAACTGGAACACGTCAAATTATATTCCAATTTCCACTATAGTTAAATTTTAACGTAATTCAGTTATTCGGCAGCCAATTAAGACAGACTTCTAGTCTAAATAAAAGAGCCACTCTAAAAGGGTAATTTACTTTTGATGTTTAAAAAAATAATAACGTAAGTATTAATTATGTTTTAGTTGTTACATTGCGGAGAAAAAATTGTGCCTTCATTTTTGCTAGATTTTTAATTAAAAGACTTAAGTAAACTTTTAAATTGAAAGTTTTTTCTTATAATTTACAAGATTACACAGTGAATATAAATCATTTAGAAGAAACGAAGCAAAAACTCAGAAGGTAAATTAGTTTTCAGTTGGCTTCTGAAACTCACTGGGCTAAACAATTATGTTGTAGACGGTGCAGCAGTGTCGTTCAAATTTATTACAAGCTTGTCGGTGCACGCAAAGAGCGCATCAGATTTCTGACTGACATGTTCATTACGCTCCACCCCACCCTCGCCGCTACAGCACTCATTACAGAGCACCCTCTATAAAGGAACAGAGAGGAAAATCCCCATCTGAATATTTGGGTCACTAGTTATACATCTAAGTATACTTATGTTGGCGAAAAAGAATTACTTCCTCATATTTTGCAAATCCCTTCTTAGAAAAGCCGAAATGTATTTGAAGATCCGTTTATTGTTTAAAATGGGAATCTTAATTGTTCCATGTTAGGATACGAGAAGAACTGTTAGAGCTAATGAAACCCATAGGTACCTATAGAGGTAGCGTTTTCATCGCGTGACAATGCGTGAAATAAGCTCCAAATTGAATCTAGACACATAGTGGAAAACAAATGGGGAAAGCACAAAACAGATGCTCAAATAAGTATGAATTGTTGCGGAAACGTGAGCAAACCCAGGAGCTCTGGTGACACACTTTATTAATTATTCACGTAGTCAAATTGTGCTCTAAGCAAATTAATGAATTGCCCCACATGGTTCGGACTCTTAATCTGTTTGACTAAGTACCTACAAAAAAAACCGTTCACCAGTTTAATGCTACTTATACATATTTGAGACCCTCGGGACTTTAATTTAAGATACTTTATTTTATGAGTAAAGGAGCGTGCCGTACTTGTAGATTTACTTAAACGAGGATTATATTCCAATTACGCATAACGTACCTATTATAGTATTAATTAATTTGATCAGTTTAGTGATGTCATTTGTGCCGATACGCACGGTACGTACACTATAAACCGAAGTTCATTACTAGAATGGAGGTACATATTGGCTGACTGTTAATGAAGTCATCAAATACAACAAAACGTGCCTAAACAACGATTCCACAGACTGATAAACATGTTGAAACTACCAAATTACTTTACGTAATGAATTCAAGATCCAAAACGGTGAAGCTTCAGAATGCATAGGTACTAACATGTAACACACAGCACACACACACACACACAGGACACACACACGGCACACACAGGACACACACAGGACACACACACAGGATCCTCGGATATAATAATTACTGTTAGTAATTTAATTTAGTACCCAGGGCAAATAGTTAGTTGTTGGACCTTAATTGTATGGAGCCGGTTCGCAGATTTTATTTTACAATTTTAGGGTTGATTTGATCCCATAGTAAAAAAATATTTATAAAGATGAGTTCAATGACCCCTTTTAAGGATTAAAACGACCAAAAATTATTAAAAAAAAATAAAACGACTACAAAAAGAAATTAACACAAAATTATGAAATAACTTTAATTTCGGAAGTCGGTGGCAAAAAACTAAAACTAAAATACAGATCCCGAGACACCGACTTCGAGATCCCAAGATACCTATGTACATACATTTATAAAATTTTATATAATTGTTTGGAAGCCCTAATAGATTGTAATATAATGCAATTCCAATAATATTACATACGTACGTGTCGAATTGATAACCTCCTTTTTTTGAAGTCGGTGAAAATGTAACTGTGTCTAAGAAATAATAAAATAAATAATTTTATTATTTAATTGAAAGGAATTGAAATAGCACTAAAATTATAAAAAAAGCCCCATTCAATTCAACGACACTTCATACTATTTCTATTGAATTTGGTGTATAAATAAAAAAAAGTGTACAAATTTCTACAAAATTGCATCTGTCTAAACCTAAAATGATAACATACACAATTTTATTACCCAAGAACTAAAAAAAGGTGCTATAATTTCTCATTTAGAAATTGCGTAGTTTTGATTAGAGTGTCTCGAATAAGATCCGCAAGTAATATTATTTCATTAAACAGCGGAGGGACACCAAGATTAACTTATTAGGGAGGCGGAGTGGCGGTGGGGTCTTCAAACCGACCTGTTTGCGCAGCGGTCTGCGGCCTATGGTATGGCGAGAAGTAATTATGTTGTTTCAATAAATGTGGGGCCCTTGGCTAAATAATAACAGCGGCACAGCGCGATCGATCCGTTGGTCTGTGGATGGGGGACCATCTTTACATATCGAGACCCCTCCGTGCCTCGGAAAGCACGTTAAGCCGTTGGTCCCGGCTGTCATTCGTGGATCTTTGACAGTCGTTACGGGTATTCAAAAGCCCGAAAGTCTAACAACCAGTCTTACCAAAGGGTATCGTATTACCCAGTAACTGGGTTGTGGAGGTCAGATAGGCAGTCGCTCCAGATACTGGTATTCAGCTGAATCCAGTTAGACTGGAAGCCGACCCCAACTTAGTTAGGAAAAGGTTAGGCCGATGATGATGATGTATTTCTGCGTATTTATAGACTTAGAAAATTGCTTTAAATATACAGGATGACATTGAATAGGTGCGCCAAAATAAAATATCTAATTCAAGGAAATTTGGAGCATGTCATTAAGAAATATAAATATGCACATACATTTTTATTTTATTTTTATCGTGTTTGGGTGGCTAACAGCTATCAAATACAGAAGTAGTATTGAGGTAATTGACGACAAGCTATTTACAAGCCTCCACAGTTAGCAATAGAGTATTGTTGTACATATTTTCAAATTGACTAACTATTCATTAACCAACACTAAGTATAACATTATTACTTTACTAATAAAATAAGTACCTGTAATAGGCAGATGCATGCGCAGCCGCCATTAGTGTCTCAGAAACAATAATAAACTGTTTAGAAAAAAAATGGTCATAGACGCTAAGCTGCTTGCAAACAAATCAATTGAAGGGTGTTTATTCTTAAAAATTTGGTTAAAAACTTTGACTGAGCGAATCATATAAGAAATGCTACGGTAAACTGTGCGAGCGTAAGAAGCATTAAGAAGATTCCTCAAACGAGAATGCCGGGGTGGAACATTCAGAGACAGCTTAGAAAGAAGTTCAGGACAATCAACCCTTGATTGTGCTATTTTCACTAGGAACCGAAAGTCAGATATATTTCTCCGAGTTACAAGTGGAAGTAAGTGGAATCGAGCGCATCGTTCATTGGAACTCAGATAAGGGATTTTAAATTTATAACCTAAAAAGTATCTGCGTGAATTTTCTTTGTATTCTTTCCAATCTGTCCGAATGCACTGCATAATTCGGATTCCAAATTTGACTACCATAATCGAGATGACTGCGGACGTAAGCCCAATATAAAATTTTCAATGTTTTCATTTTATTAAACGAACTGGCATTACGGATAATGAATCCCAGGGCTTCGGATGCTTCTTTCGCGACATGGTCGACATGACTCTCAAAGGTGAGCTTTACATGCGAGTAGGCGAGTGATTTGGCAACGTCGTCGCCGCTCGGCGACGACGTTGCCAAATCGCTGCTGCCGCCGCCTCACTCACCCCGTTTTTGGCTGTTCAGCCAAAAACGGGGTGAGTGGAACATTTTAATCGAAAGGGGCTAAACCCAAGGGGCGAGCGGAGCCCAAACCGACGTCGCGCGTTGTTTTCGTAGAAACGGTCCAAATTAAGTACCTAAATACCGCCGATGAATGGATTGCTTAACGGGCGCGCGCTAAAATTGATACTTTAATTTTCTTACTTGTTTTGCTTCTTGTTTTGCTACTTAAAGAAAGAAAATAGGTTTATTGGATCCAGGTTAAGTAAGGCACACATTATTCACCCAAAAACAACAAAAAAACATAACACGTAAAATACTTGAAGGCAATAACTTAGTTTGCGCTATCTATGACGATAATTACACGATTCTGTTCAAGAATTTAGATTTGAGAAATGACAATTTATAATGATTTTGCATCTCCTATTTCGATTTGGCGCAAGTTTTCAATTTAATTCTGTATACAAAATGTTGAAAAGTTTCTTTGTTTTTACTCGAACTGCGCAGCTAAGATAAAGATGTTTCTTATTGTTTTACAATTGTAGTTCAAAATGACCGTAAGCCTTATGCAAAAGTTAACTATTAATGAAATATAATTGGCGAATAAAAAGACAGACAGGGGTCAAACAAAATAAGCTTAAAATAGTTCCAAAGTCCTTGTCCGTCATAAAAACAATAACTAACGAGTCAGCATTCATGTTTCCATTAAGATAAACGTTATTAATTGCCCCACTCCGACAGCCATTCGTAAATGTCTAGTATTTCGTTCGTCATTTCACAAAAACGCTGATGTAAAATATTCGCCGGGACGTTTGTGAATTCCACATAGTAATCTTTTCAGCTGTAACGTGCGACAGCCAGTTACAGAATGATGAATACTTGCGTGTTGAGTACGTCGGCGGACGCGGCGGGTTATCTCTTTTAGCGAAGACTTTAATCAAGCCACAATGATCCTTATTGTGAGCAATGTATGGTTGATTCTGGTGTGCGTGTATAGGTGGTGATATACCAGTGAAAAGTGGACGTAGACATTAGACTCTGCGTGTAAACTGGCTTCACCGCTAATGTATGACGTACCCACACGTTTGTGTTAGCACCTTCATCAAACTAACAATAAATCATCCAGGTTAACAGGCAAAGCACGTTAATGCTAAATAAATATTATTCTTAAAAGATCCGTTTGAGCTTCAAATATTTTGATGCCCTTTCATATCATTGAATTAGGCAATTTCCAATTGCCGAAGACTTCTGCAAATTAATAAAGCAATCTTGAATTTCAAACAAATGAATTACGAGTCGTAGATTAAATTAGCTCGTTTCTAAATGTAATGAGAAGGAGCTTTGAGTTAAGGCTGTTGTTTTTGTTATTTCAACGCTAAAACTTGTGAAATTGCAGGTGAGGTTTATCGAGTGCTTACAACTAAGCGGCCGACACGTTAAATCTGAAGTTTTATTTGAAATGGAACTAATAACTTCCACAAGCTCTTTCAAAAGAAATAATAAATGTCATGTTATGCGATGCAAACTGCTCTGCGTCATTTGTGTCGTTGTTCTGCGTGACAAATTCGCAAAATATATAGGTAAAAATTATGGCATTTAACCTTTTGACCGTCACACGTCAAAAAATCAAAAACGTGCCCTCGGCGTCAACGTCTGTCATGTAGTCGAACCGTGGCGTCAAAGCATCAGTTAAGCGGTACATAATACTTGTAACGACTATCGCTTACCTACTCACTTAACAAACTGTCAATTTATATCCAATATATTAAGTATCCAAAACTCATTTATTATTTTATTCAGATACCAAACCAACTTATATAAACACTGTTGTAAACCGAAAAGTAATTTAAATATTCAATTTAAGCAAAAAAATCGTGTTCAAATTACCGCCGCGCTGGTCTGAAGGAAATCAGGGTGGGATTACTTTTTGTAAAGGTTTTTTTCGCAGCGACTCAAGTAGAAATGTTGAGTGCTTATACGCGTTATCTGAGGGCAAAAGGTTCTATTGTCCACAAAGGATATGTTAGAGCTACTCGTGCGGTTAAGTTGGCTAGTTAATTTGGTAATGTGAGGAGTAAATCGTAGGCGTAGCTTGTAACCCATAGGCTCTGTGTGCTTCTACCATAGATTGCTTAATGCTTTGTTTATTGTTTATATGGCTCCAATTTTCATATTTAATATTATTGATGAAGGCTCAATTACACCACAAATTACTTTTTTTAGCCTATACTGTCCCACTACTGGGCAAAGGCCTCCCCCAACTCCTTTCAGAAACTTTTTTCCCGCGTCACCTCGAACCAGCCCTTTCGGTACGCGTCCAGGTCATCTCGCCGTCTCTTTATGGGTCGGGCTTGGTGGCGCCGTCCATGTTCAGGCACCCATTGTGTGGAGGCTGCCCAGCGGTCATCCTGCATGCGGCTGATGTGACCCGCCCAATCCCATTTGAGCCTGGCAGCCTTCTTTCCTACATCCAGTATGCCCGTTTTGGAACGCAGCGTGTTCCGAATTCTGTCCTGTCTTTTTACACCCAGAATCAGTTCCATCGATTCTTGGTTATTTCCAAGGCGGAAATTTTGCGACTCGGTGAGCGACCAGGTCTGAGCACCGTAGGTTAGGACGGGCAGGATATACATGTCGATGAGTTGGCACTTCAGAGAGATCGGCAGATCACTCTTCATTGGCATCTTCATTTACCAGTCGCTTTTCTAGGCGTTTTCAAAGTGCCGAGCTTGCCTGTTTTCGAAAGAAAGTAACTGGCCCAAGTAGATATATGTATATTTTATTATTTGCTAATATTTTACATATAATTTATTTATTTCTGTAACTGCCCGTGACATCACAGCGGGCCCTATCAAAATACCAGCGCTGCGATATTTATTTTTTAAATGTCGCAGCATAATGCTGAGATAGGAGCCTTCTGGCTTCGTATAGGACTTTCTGTTTCGTTTTCCTTTTGTTACTTTTTTTTATATAACTTGGATTTATATTTTACTGTGTTTAATTTAGTTTGTGATCTTCCTGTAATGCTTTTTCTTTCTTTCTTTGTTTCTATAATACTCATCGACATCGAAATTTTTTTCTGCCCATCTACTGTGACCCTACGCTTAGTGCTGTTGCTACATTAGCTGGTTTTTAGCCCGATTCATCGCAAGCCCCGCCCTGAAGCTAGCCGTACTCAGCTCTTGAAGCATGGTTTGAAGTTCTAGAGCTGTGGAAGAAAAAAAACTATATCGTCGGCAAATCGAGGGTTTGTCAGCCTCTGCTTGCCGACGACAATACCCTTGGTCTTCTATGAGCCCCCAGGTGACTTAAATATCTCCTAAAGTGTACTCGTTAACAATTTGGAAGAGAGCGTGTCACGTTTTTAACAGTTAACGTATTTAAAGTAAACAGAGACAAAATTATGTTTCAAATGTGCTTATCGCTAAACGAGTTAAATCGGCCTAAGAGTCACTTTTCACTAGTTTGCTGTCCAACTACTGAGCTTAACCCTCTATTTTAAATGACATTAAATTCTTAATGTCATCATCATCTGCCTAGCCTTTTACCTTTGTTGGCGTTGGCTTTCAGTCCAACCGCATGCAGCTAGATAGGTACTAGTATTTTACATGGAGCGACTGCCTATCTGACCTCCACAACCCAGTTACTGGTAATACGATACCCCTTGGTAAGACTGGTCAGACTTTCGGGCTACTGACGACCCGTAACGACTGTCAAAGATCCACGAATGACAGCCGGGACCAACGGCTTCACGTGCTTTTTAAGGCACGGAGGGGTCTTGGTATGTGAAGATGGTCACCCATCCACTGACCAACCGCAGCTAGCGTAGCTTAACCTGATCGATCGACCCGTGTGGCTGTTATTACTTAGCCACGAGCCCCTCAGACATGAAATTGTTACCGTAGTCCTGGCAATAAAAGCCATCTGTTGTCACTGTCTTTATCTAGATTTATCTCAATGTCTTTAATATTTAGTTGCACTATCCAATTCCCAAACAAACACAGCAGCTATATTGGGTAACATGAGTAATGTCTAAACAACGAATCTCGCAGTTAATCATGAGCGATTTAATGCTATTACTAAATTTTGCCACAACTTGGTAACTATTGCATTAACAATACCGCAGTTTAAAGTTTCTAATTGGTATCTTAATTACTTAATCTGTCTTGACTCCGCAACTTTAGGCAAGTTGATCCCAGATATGTCGCGTCAGGTCAATGACCTTCAGAGCTTAGACAAGAATCGCTGTAAGTTATAAAAAATTAAGATGTTATTTTTTAGGATTTCGTGTAATTTATTTTTTAATATTTTTTCTTTCTTTTTTGTTTGTAGTATGAAGTTTAAATGGGGATCCGTTGATATCAAGATCAGAATAGGAACACAACCATGTTTGGAGTGTAAAGCGTTAGCAATTTTGGATAAATACCGCCTATATGATATGCTACGGATGCTATGCTATGCTAAGCATGCTATAATTGCTATGCTAGTAGTATAATATTATGAAATAATAAGAAATTCAACATATTTTTTATGTTTGTTACCTCAGTACGCCGTCATTTATAAACCGATTTGGAATTTTTTATTTTATTTAATAGGATATACTTCCAGATTGGTCCCATTTTTATCAAAATCCAGTTCCGATGACCCATCATCCCAGATCCATGAGGAATTGAGGAAACTCCTCAAATATTATAGGCACACCTATAGCGATTTGGGTATTTTTATAGTAACTCGTGCATTTGCTCTTGGAAACCACCATTTGGTGAAATGGAACTGATGAAGAAGACCACAGATGGCCACCGGAACTACTCAGTAATAGTATCTCACGGGTTGCGATTCGATTACTTTAATATGGTTGCCAAGCAATTTAAGCTCGTCACAATGCGAATGGTGAAATAGAGCTGATGGTGGAATACCAGGAGAACTCCTCAACAATTAACGTCCCTGCATCGGGAAAAGCAATATTTTGTAAACGGCGATGGGCAAGTAGACATTAGGCTATTGTAACATAGATACAGTATAAACAGACCCACTAAAAAGCGAGAAATAAAAACTTTTTAACAAAAAAAAAAACTGACTTCCAAAAAAAACACTACTAAGTGAAAAATAACTTTAATTTCGGAAATCGTTGGCAAAAACTAAAATACATATCCAAAGACACCGACTTCCGAAATGAAAGTTATTTTTCACTTTGTACCTAGTGTTTTTTTGGAAGTCGGTTTTTTTTTTGTTAATTGTATTTTCTTCTAATAATGAGCAATTTTAAATTTTTCTCAACTACTAATTAAAACTATGTAGTTAGATTTTAGAAGCTGGTTAGGTTGTTGAGTGATATTTTCTCTATTTTTGTTGCGTTAAGTCGTGAACTCACTCTTATGTTCCGAGTGTGGGTTAAGTGAGTTCACTTGCTTCGGTACTATGTGCACTTAGCTTTAATGTAGCTCCCGCTGAGTAACACTTGCAGTATTACGCCTAAGAAGTTAGTAATAATACAATTATTTTAAAC
This sequence comes from Luperina testacea, assembly GCA_927399505.1. Lineage (NCBI taxonomy): Eukaryota > Metazoa > Arthropoda > Insecta > Lepidoptera > Noctuidae > Luperina > Luperina testacea. The sequence continues at coordinate 15,413,550 of OV656758.1, forward strand.
GACGACAAACGAACTGTTGTCATTAAAATAATTGTATTATTGACTTAGATATTTTAATAATAATAATTATTATTATTTATTTATTTCAGACCATTGATCCATATAATGTTAGTAAAATCTTAGCCTATTGTTAGTACATACAAAAATAAAAAGCTTAAATTAATTTAGTTGGCGACATGTACGCCAGTACGCACATGTCTCCCTGCCCAGTGCCTAATGAAAGGCCCATCAATTTTGTCCGCCAGTGTAGCCAGTATGTTGTTGGGGCTACCCCCATGGTGTTGTGGGTGTATTATGTAAGTAGGTAGTACACACAAAGATTCTTCACGCGCGTACACTGATTCAATTCAATTTTGGTTTAAATATAAATAAATAAAAGTACAATAGATATATTATATAATACTACAACCAAACTTCCACGTGTTACAATAGTAACACGTATTTTCGCTGCGGAGGTGTGCTAAGGCTTTTATTAAAGCCTTAGCACACCTAAATTCCTCCGCACCGAAAATAATGATGGGAAACCGTTTAACGAATTCCGCTAAGAAACATTAGGTAGGGGAAGTACGTCCAAAATGACATACGGTTTTGTTTTTTAGTCATATATTTTTAATTAACATAGTTACAATCAGTTTTTAGTCTTAGTATTCATATTCGGGTAATTAGTTTTAAATAACGTAAACTTGAAACTGAATATGAACTATATAAAAAATATAATTTAAATTAATCACAACCTCTAAGGAAATTCATTTTGTCCGTGTAGAACGTACAAAATGACATACTTACATATTAAATATGAAAATAATGAAGAGCATATTTCATGGACGAAGTTTTTAATCTTCTTGGGTACATCAGCACATGATGTATGATTTGTATGAGCCCAAAGAGAACAAAGTCGCACCGTAGCCAAGCTCGAAACGGGAAAAGAGGTCGTTACAGTAAATGCATGCGCAATCATCATCGTGGACCGTTCGACGCAGCTGGAAAGTCTTCTACATCTGAGGCCTCATCGTAATGAGTAGGTACCTGTCTTCTTCGTTTTCCTGACTGCTTTTTGGGATCATTATCGTAGTCTGAGCCATTATTGATATGTCGTTTTACCCCGAATTTAAGTATGTCATTTTGCCCCACATGTTATCAATACAATAACTAAGTCATAATTTCTTTATACACAAGATATTTATATTCATTCTTATAAATAATTCAGTGTAATGTTACACTACTACAATTTACATCAAAATATGTAATAAAAACCACGTAATACTCGCCAAAAACGAGACGAACTCCATCAAAACAAAAAGCTTTTACGCGCACAAAACGCATTCGTACCAGTTACACCTGCGAGACTGAGTCAATGGCGCTAAAAACTTGACAGGTATGCCAACATGGCTTTCTTCACGTGATGTTATGAAAACTGCAGCATTGTAACCCACCAAATTAGAAAAAAGCCCGGTGTGTCATTTTGTCCGTATATGTCATTTTGGACGTACTTCCCCTACTACATTATGTCGCAATTCGAGTAGGTAGAGAAATATCATGAGAGTCAGTTGAATTGTAGCAATCGGAGCAAACGTCCCTTTCGACTTAGTAAATCCAGTATTACTACTTCAGACCTCTTAGATTAATTTTTCCATAAAATCTACATCCATTTAAAAAATTGACGTTTCGTTTTATAAACTTGTCAACTGCTACAGATACGTGCGAAACTAATGCGGCACCGCATCAAAATTGCGGGCTGAGTGCGGACGTGGAACTGACTTGCGAGCAGATCAACGCAATCATACGGGAAAGAGATATAATTATAATAAAATCTGTGCGTTAGAACAGGCAGTTTCGCTTTTGTTTCGCTTGTCGTACATACAACGGACAAGTCATGGCGGAAATATTACGGTTTCGCTGCTATAGTTTCACCGCGGAGATGTAATACCCGCTTTAAAATGCCCAAGTGCCCAGTGATAAAACATTAATCAAAAACACACATGACGGAAAAATAAAACAAATTAATCGCGCAATGCTATTAGGGATATCTACAGAAAATTGGAAAAATATCCTTGTTTTTGCGTAGGTAGTAACCTTATTAAGGCACGTGTTAATTACTTCATGTACGTAATACATTATATTACATACCATAGTATAAAATGACATTTCGGTAGCTGGTAGGTATAACATCAAAGTGTAATAAAAACTATGTTACTTTATTTGGCAAGTAAACGAAACGAATATCCAATTGAAACGTTTTTTACGAGGTTTTTGTAAAACAAATAGGAATACTATGCAATGAAAGGACAATGTGTCGAAAGACACGGCCTCAAATTGGATGGGATTAAATCATAAATGGAAGCTGTACGTAACCATTCGAGGCCGTATTGATCCGAAAACAATTACAATTTGGAGGTATCGTAATCGTATTTGCCTGTGAATCCTGTGATAGATACGTCAAAAACATGAGCCTCAACCTTCAAACTGTACCGTTTGTATGGTACACAAACAACAAAGGTAACAATTAACAGAACGTAATATTGTGAAGATTGTATCACCTTTGTAGGTGGATAGACAGTTGAAACAACGCAGTAGGTACCCTAAGACGACCCACTGACGGTCAGTGGGTCGTCTTAGGGAGACGACCCACTGACCGTAATTTGCACAAATTTCATGCTTTCCAAAAATTTAATGAATGTTTACTTTACTATCTTGTTTGGTGGAAGTTTAAGAAGAATAAAAAGAATAATCAGTCTATACTGTTCCCTCGGCTAGGACACAAGCCTCCCCTTTGTGAGAGGGAGTGGGCTGTAATCTACCATTTAGGCCCAGTACGGTTAGTTGGTTGATGTCACATGTCTTTGAATTTTTTATTCTAGGACATGCCGCTTAGATGCAGTGCTTTAGCCACTTTGAAATAAGCCTTTCTGCCCGCAACTTCGTCAGCATGAAATTTCGCTTATGTTTCTTTTTGCTCAGTTCCTAACGGTCGTAGCGTGACTTTAAATAGCCAATAACATTCCTCAAGAATTGGGCTTCTCAAATTCAAAAAGATTTGTTCAAATCCGACGGGCAGCTCTAGATATAAGCGCGTTCAAATTAACAAAAACCAAACCCTTTCAGCTTTAATTAATAGAATAGATACTCGTACATAGGGTCGTGCTTTAAAATTCCATTGGACCACATTTTCCGCCATCTTTGTTTAGGACCTATCTGTAAGCCAGCGAGTGTATAATGCATCTGTATAATGCGTCCCTTTACGTTATCAAGTTACCTTCGCTTAGACTGCCCATTAACTAGCGCACTGTATGGTAGGCTCTATTTATTGCGCAGACACACAATATGGACGCCCCGCGTCGATTTAACTTGTTCTACTTTACACAAACTATTGTTCTTGTTAGACTACTTTTTCCCTAGACTTTGACATCGGGTCAAAGTGGGTCGAAGTCTGGGGAAAAATTCTTAGATGTGATTATCTTCTGCAGCTTTAGATAAAATTTAAAACAACAAATTGATATTTCTTTAACCAATAGTTAAAGACTTCGTCGATTTCCATTTTCTACAATACAGAGTATAGATATGCCAAAATTGACAGGCAGCAAATTCCTACACACATACCATCGATCACTAAACATACTTATTTATATTCGCATTTGTTAATTGTAATAAATCGATATGGGTCTAAGTTCGACTAAACTCTATCTTCGGTAATGTTCAACACCGCATTTTCTTTTAGAGAAGCCACAGGTAGATTCGTTTCGAGGATTTTATTGTACAAGTACTCACAATGAATACTAAACGTCTCCCGGATTAAAGTTAAAATTGCTGTTTTAGGCAAACACATTTGCATTCAATTGAGCTTAAAACTTTAAATCGGCGAATCAAATTACCACTTTAAGCTCCTCGGAATAAAGTGCACCGGGGTCACAAGGAAGAATCCTGTAGTCTATAAATCTTTTGATCGGTTTCCGCCGACTTTTCTCACAAATTGATTAAATCCTGTGAGGCGTTCGATTTCCGGGGCGCGTCGATCTCGCCGCGTGAAATATTTTCTAAAACATTTCATTATCTCTTTGAACATTTTCCCTATGTCAACGGCAAAGTCGCTTACAGTAGGAGACAGGAGATAAGCATCTCTGGCAGGATGCGATTATAAACCGCGCATAGATTGGCTGCTGTTTTGATAACTGTATTATAAAGGCTTTGTGGTTATTTTCTGAGTATCTCTTGAAGATACTCAGACACGGTTAAACTTCGCTATCGTCATGACGTAAATGTTTTAAATCGTCTGTCACTCATGGCCTTATTACAAACCAAGGTTTATCATGTTTGAGTATTATGTTAATATTCTATTTAAAATAAGAATTTCGAAAAGACGTTTAAACAAAAATCTTTACATATTTTGTTAATATAAACAGATTTATTTTGATACTGCTGGTTACACTGCATAATAATAAACATCACCCTCCCTGGCTCAAAAAGTATAAGGCATAGTCAATGTAGCTACGTAGCATAAACAACCGAAAAACTGAGTCACATTACCTACATCTGAAAAATTCAATGCTTTTACCATCTCTGTACAAAATATAATCAATACACTTCGTGCGGTCTCCGCGCCTCATCTGTAAAGATTTATGCAGCTCTGGTTTTGCGCCAGCGCCATTTCTTCCCATGCATATAAACAGAGAAGGAAATTGTTTATTCCTTGTCTTTTTTGGCTTTATTTCTTGGTTTTCGGGGGCTTTCTGAAGCTGTCGGAGGCTCTCGGCTTCATAATGCGCCGTCGGCGTCGGCTTCGCTAGGGACGTTTGTATTCGTCAACTGTTTATCTGAGCCATTAGTTACTGTACGAAAACATTTATTTTAAATTACTTTTGTTTTTGTGATTGAAGATGGTTACATAATAATTGTGAATATGATTTGGTTTAAAACAAATACCTATGTTAAAAAAAGTATAAATGTATTTTCGGTAAGAATATTATTAAAAGATTGAAATCATAAAAAAATGCTGTTTTATATCGTGCCTGTTTCATCGTTGGAAACTTCTCCTAATACATCCAATACTTGGTCCCCTTACTACATATTAACTTATTACATTAGGTCCTTCCTTACCTCACTCCTCCTCTGTAGAAGTACAACAATCCTGTTCGTTCAAAATATCCACGTTTGGGGCTAAATGTGATGAATAATAAGAATCTTAAGCCCACAATCGAGTATTACCTACCTATATTAACAATGTCATATTATATTCTCAAATTGTCAGACATGTAGGATAAAGGTTATTTACGTTAAAAAAAGACTTCTGATACGTGTAGTAGGATAAGCTCTAATCACCACTTTTTTCAGAAATATTTATTTATTTAAATTACAATACTCATCCAAGGCAATGTTAAAAGTCACAATGTCTAAGTACGATTTACAAATACATAATAAAATGACTCTTAAGCAAAATTACAAAGAATTAATTGTTATATTATCAAGTATATAAAATACTTGCTAATATAACAATTATTTTAAAAATTACAACGTTTCTAATATCAGACCTCCCTCAATTATTATTTGTGCCATTTGGATGAATTTCAACAATAGGCCAGAACAACGAAAATACACTTCCTCGGCGTGCAAAAGAAAGCTATCTGGTAGTCGTATAATCTACCCACCTATATGTAAATGAAAGCAATTTTCGATATGCGCATATAGTGGAGGTGATCACACGGGTGTCGCGCGGCGACAACTTGACGGGTGTCGGGTGTCGGGTGTCTCCGCAAGCGAGCAGCGAGCGGCGAGCGCAGACAACCTGCGTAATGGAGTTGTCTCGCCGGCCACCGTACTTCGTTACTCAGAAACTTCCACTCCTGCTAATCCCACGTTCAGAACTCAATATCCCGAGTAATACCTGCGGAGTAAATACCTTCTGTTTAGATACTCAGGTTACTTTGAAGTTCACGTTTATTAATTATTACCGTTGTTAAAGCGTTCAACTTTCTTGTTCTAATCATCGTGAAGGAGGAGCCTTGAAACATCAAGTGGGTATTACTTACAGGCTTTTGTTTAATACATTAGATTTTGGCTTTAGCTATAATTCTATACTGTCAAAACTGTTCTTTGAATATAAAAAAAGTAATTGCTACGAGGTGTGGGAAACAGTCTGATGACGAAAATATACTTTTAGAATTTTTGTCCGTTTGTCTGGATTTGCGTAAAAACCGCTGAACAGGTTTGGATGGAATTTGGCAAACACATAGGGTACTTTTAATCCTGGTAATACGTTCCCGTTGGATATTTTCCAACATCCACGCGGGCGAAGCCGTTAGTTCTGTTAATAAATAAATAGATGTTGATTTAATAACTAATCTCAACAATGTCGTATTTGTCAGTCCCTAGCTGCACCCCGCGGTTTCACCCGCATAAGTCTCGAACCTGTGAGAATATCGGAATAAAAAGTACCCTATGTCCTAATCCACATCATGGGTATACATGTGCCAAATTTCATCGGAATCCGTTCCGCCGTTTTAGCGTGAAACCGTAACAAACAAACATACAAAAAATCTAACTTTTTCTCTTTAAATAGGTCATATTAGTTAAGATAATAAATTAGAGAACTAAACAATTATTTGAGTTCATAACACAACTTGAAACTCAAGCATGCCGAAAATATTCATTTGCAAAATATTCACTATTTCAGCGATGAGACAGTTGCGGTAATTAATCATGGGCAATTAATCATTGCAGAGAGAACTTCAGGAATAAGTAATTAGTGAGTAGGGTGAAATGGAGTGGTAGGTAATTAAATGCATAATTCTCTTTGTCCTAATTAAATACTAAATGTTGTGAATAAATACCCAACAGTGGAATATCTAACTCTGATACTGCATTTGCCCAGGGAGTAGACACTTGAGATTTTTCTATAAAATGATTAATAATAAAAAAATAATAGTTAAACTATGGTCAAACACGTCTTAATTTATGTTCAGATAGAGATGACATTTTGGCAGGTCATATAAGTACCTCTAAAATAATCTTTACTCATATTATTAGATACAGATTCAGACACAGACATACAAATAATATGAGTACAGATTATTTTAGAGGTACTTTGAAACTTATGTTATCGTATTTGGGTTTCTCAATTCTGCGTGAAACAATTGCTCATAGAGGAAGGATCACACCACTTTACATCCGCTAGGATGATTGATTCTTTTGTTATCCTCAATCACATTGGACCCACAATAACATAAACAATTACTATTAGAGCGTTATTACAAAACCGAAGTGCTCAGTTTTAGGTAAATTCGACGGCGCGCGGCAGCAGATGCGCAGGTGTGCGTCTAGGGAAGAACGCTATGCACACATACAAACCGCTATGCGTCGGACGCCAGGATCAAACCAACAAGAGCCTTCGTTTTCAAAATGAATTAAATTACTGTTATTATAGTTCATGAAATATTATTTGTACCGATGAGTGTTACCTACAACGGTTTGAGTTACAATAGGGTCATACAAATTTACTTCACTTTTAATTTTTATTTTATAAAGAAAAAAGAAAGAAAATTTGTTTATTCTGCACAAACAAAAACGCACATTGCAAATAAACACCACACCACCACCACCACCACTAAAGTGACAAACTAAAGTGGAGTCATTTTAATAGGTAACATTTGACAATTCATCAAATATTCAACAACGTAACCTTGTAACGGCGGGCATAAAATAACATATTTTTTCGTTTTGTTAGAACTGCACAATTGCTTACCTTTTTTCAATTACGATTACATATTTATTGTAATAATGACCGATACGAGTAATTTTACGATTTGCTTTCATTAATAAACCATTCTAAACATAATAAACAATTTCTGATCTAAAGAACTGAACGTCGTTACAAGGTTACGTCAGTTAACCATTTTTCTTTTTAAACACTAGGGATGTTACTCTAAAAATCGAAAGCTGATAAGTAGAATCGAATGCAATGATGACTTGTGAAGAAATATCACCATAAATTAATAACCACGTTGTGATTATAATAAAAAATTTATTTATTATTCTTTTAACTAACTAGGTATAAAAATACAAAAAATAATGAAATAGAAAAACTGCCTCCTCGCATTCGCCTCTAAAACTACAAGTGATTACCATGAGGAAATAAACTTTGAGGTTTTTAAAGAGTGGTTTGAGAAGCTGCTAGTCAGCTTAGAAAACCCATCGAAAATTATAATGGACAATGCACCGTATCATTCTGTACAAGTTGATAAACCACCAACTCAAGCAAATAAAAAGCAAGAAATTGTCTCGTGGCTGGTAAGAAATGGTGTGGATGCAAGTCCAACTTTATTAAAAGTTGAGTTGTTAAATCTAGTAAAAGCAACTAAGCCGTCCAAGCTCCGCTATGTAATCGATGAACTAGCCCTAGAGCATGGACACGAAGTTATTCGATTGCCTCCCTACCATTGCCAGTATAACGCCATCGAGCTTATTTGGGCACAAATAAAGGGTTATGCAGCGCGGAACAATACTGAACCACCCTTCAGTACTGCTAAAATGATGTCTCTGCTACAAACTGCGTGTGCAGAAGTCACTACAGAAGACTGGAAAAAAGTCGTAGAGAAAACAAAGAAAATAATTTTACAAGATTTTGAACGAGATGTGAGAATAGACAATATTATTGAAAATGAATTAATAATATCTCTGAGTGCTGACAGCAGTGATGAAGATGACAATACTTTTAACAGTTCTGATAGTTCAACTGAATAAATGCAATTATTTTGTTAAATTGTGTACTTGTCTTATTTTGCTCCTTAAATTTACGAAAAAAATAATAATAATGGGACAGGGATTCGCCTGATGATTTTTAAAATTCGCATATGTTTCAAGTCCGTATCGATTCATTCACTTTAATCGATGTTTATAAGCAGGTCACCTCACTATGAGGACAAAACTGACAGACGTCAAATGTTACCTATTAAAATGACTCCACTGTAGCATACGGCCCGCTTGATGGTGTGTAGTTACCGCAGCCTAAAGCAGTGTTGCCAGTGACAGATAGTCAAATGTAACATGAGAGAGCTCAAAAAGTAACATTTTCACGAGAAAAGTAACATTACCTTATTTTTTGTGGAAAACGACTAATAATAACATGGCACTTTATTACATAAAAAAAAGCTGTCCCCTTAGTAGGCTTCGAAAGAATCGTAATAACAAACTGAACTGAACCAACACGGATGCCACTACTAGGCTGTCGCTCACTCGCCTAAGTAAGCGGGATGGGTCATTTAGAAATTCACGCGAGTGAGTGAATATGCGATACGACAAACGAAGTGAAAAATTTTCGCGCTGTCGTCGCGTCAGAATTTGGTCACAAAATCAAGACAATCAAGTGCGCCAACATGACAAACGAAACCTTTGCGTTCCGTTTCATGTTTATTTTTTGTTTTCTGAGAAATATTTTTTATTAAGTCTTAAAAGTAACATTTTGAGGCGTGTAACATGGAGGTAACATGAGAGGGTCAAAAGTAACGTAAAATGTTACAAAAGTAACATACTGGCAACGCTGGCCTAAAGACGCTTGCATTGCCAGAAGCTGCATTACTTGCGCGTTGCCAGCCTCTAACATTACTTCCAAATACTTTTGTGCTACTTTTATAAATACTTTTTGTACCTACTTTTTTACGAAGTTTAATATATTATGTAATTTATTTAGCAGGTAGGAAGACATTTTAGTACTTATTTTATAGAAATAAATGCAATGTGATGTTGTTTCTACAGTTTGGATAAAAATCGGTTGTCTGTAAAGTCGGTTTACGGACGATAGTTTAACGTGACAACGTCATAACAAAACATTAATGAAATTGCCGAACGCGGAGGCCGATTCGGCAGCGTTCGACATCATCTGTCTCTCATCGCTCGTTCCGCGCTCTCGCTTGCACTTCAAGCCGCCATGGCGTACAACGCTACAGCAGAGCAAGGCCGCGAGGTAACGCTACATGAGTCATGTTTTTTTCGTGTGTGCAGCCAGCTTCATCGATTTATTAGACGTTGTCACGTCAAAAAAGTCAAAAGAAAATAAAAAAGACAAATCAAAAGTCGTTTTATTAAAATTAAAAATTACAACTGTGAACTTGTAACGGTTCATGAGACACTAGCAGACAGACGGACGGTCGGACATCGGAGCCTTAGTAATAGGGTCCCGTTGGCACCCTTAAGGTACGGAACCATAAAAAACCAGTATAATAATTGTAAAATAATTAAAATATAATATTCTCCGAAGCGGCATAGACCGTGCTTTCCTCGAATCTATGATTTCAGGAAGCACGCACTCCTCATAAAATTCTTACCGCTGAGCTTCTCTTGCGCGTTTCAAATTATCGGCCAAAACCTTTTTTTTTTTATTTTGACAGCACCAAAAGTTCTATTTTTTTCTATTTTGCCCATTATTGTGAACTATTGTCTGAAAATAATTAGGTAATTAAATTAAAGTTGGAGATGACAATAAATAAAAAAGTCAGAAAAATTAAAAACAACAACTATATTTACGTATGTTTTTTTTCTATAATTATATTCGCGTTGGAACATCATAGGAAAATAATTATATTATATACATTACAATCAGAACATAACTAATTAAAAAAAAAAACTCACTTGTATCAACAAGTGTTGGTCGCTTTTTATTCGTGGCGAATTGTCGAACGAGATCACGTGACGGCAGCAGCGAGTGAGCGCTACGTCCTCCCTCTGAAAGCGCTCGGCGCGGACTAAACTAAGACCGTGCATCCCGAGATTTATATTGATAAAAAAGCATTGCATAAAACAATTGCTTAAAAATATTATTTTACTTCAAAATAGAGTATTTTTTTTTTTCAAGCAAGGTGACAAAGTAACCTTAGTTATTAAACACTTTTTGTTTGAATTTCTATTAAATATTCAGAGATAAAAAATATCATTTCGGCTGAAAAATTTATCATTAACTCTCTGTTTTACGGAATTATTTTTGGTTTATTACTGTATTAAACATAATAAATTTATGTATGCATACCAAAGTAGAAGATACAGTTGTACCGTGGACATTTTTATAAATTATTAAACTATTATATCTTCGATGTAACAGAGCATCGCGAGATGCCCGAAATTAAATTTTTATGAAACAGCCTTTGCAGGAACAAGTTTTTTACTGATTTATGTAAACAAACTGAAATATTTATTGAATGCGCTCCCAAAAGAAGGAATTAAACTTTCTCGGGCATGTATTTTTTTTACTATTGTGACTTTAGTTAAACCATAATCACAAATCAAAACTCGAGTCAAACGCTCTAAACAAGAAAAACTTGTGATAGCGCTCTTAACTGTCTGTTTGATATATCTTTCAGTTGATCGCTCGGTGTATCCGTATCCAAGAGTCCACATTTTTAAAAACTGTGTCATTTAAGTATATCTTTGTAGGTACAAGCTAAAACATGCCGTAAACAAATTGTTTAAGTTTTAGCTATTATTCTATTCTTAAAAATACAACTTGTTAAAACTTTCGTGGGATATTTTCATGATTTGTTATATAGTTCGGTTTGTACTGGTTCATGTATTCCTCAATAGGGTTGGTCCCTGGGTGGGAATGATAACTCGATGGTGCAATGCACAGACAGTAGCCTAATCCCGGGGACCTTTGTAGGAGGTTCATCGTCTTAAGGCGAGAACCGCATGACGGCTCCTGCAAACAGACGCGACGCGCGACGCGAATCGCGCGCGACACAAAGGCACCGCTCGTCGCGCGACTTGCGGTGCCTTTGTGTCGCGTGTCGCGTCGCGCCTGTGTGTACGAGCCTTGACTGTCCCAACAAAATGACTAGAAGGTGGTCACAGACATAAGTACTTACGATGCTTAGGCGACAGAAGCTGTACACTAAAAGCTTTAGAGGAACGGCTTGAGAACTACAGCAATCCATTTCGTCGAATTTCGAAGCAACACTGAAATGTTGTAAGCTGGGTGGCTTACTTCTTTCAGTAATATGTCAAGCCGCGCTTAATTAGCCCTTTACTAGGGACGGTGGCCGACAACTTCTCATTTTTGGGGTGACCAAGCCAGACCAGTCTATACAGCCCAGCCTAGATCAATATCTAATGAATCGAATGATTATAATGTTGCAAAGTGTTTTGAAAACTTACTGTTTGTAGGTAATTATGCAGCACATGCATCTTTTTGCAACCAAATTTTACATTGAACCTGCATGTTAGTTCGCGTCAGAAATGTAATAATGAAGTACAGATGCAGCACATCAAGCTACTACAATCTGTCAAATTTCTTTAGTAGATTTTCAACTTAATCACTAAAAGGTTAGGTTGTTTTTTTTTCGTCCCCCCCGGTGGGTTCCCGCATTGTCGAGGCGGGGGGGGGGGGGCTCAGTAGCAGTGGCTTGATCACCCATGGTGAAGCGAAGAGGAACCCGAGGAGGGGCCGCTCGTCAGGGCTTTTGCCGATAAGCCGACTACGTAGCGGCCAACAAGTAGGTTGCGGTGCCGCTTTGGCGACATCGCAACTAAGGCGAGCCGCGATGTCGTATGGGAGGCATCGCGGCTGAGGGTTGGAAGCCATGGTATTGCGGTGCGCCGCTCTCCCTACCTTCCGCAGCCTTAACGGGGTCGCCACCGTCTGATGGCGGACGCGGTGGGGCCGCAGGGAAGGAGGAGTGTTGGTATGACGTTGGCTGCTCTTCCTATCCTCTGCGAACGAAAATTGGCAGGCGGCGGGGCCAATGACCTGATCCGTCGCAGGGGAACCAAGGGTGCCCAGACACGGGGTCGTCTGGCGCCCATGTGCTGGTTTGGTCCCTGGGGTGGTCACGGCGTGCTATGTGTTCTGGTACGCCGGTGATGGAGAGTACTCCCCAGAGAAGGGTCCGGTGACGGACATCCGCGGCGGGTTCACGGATGAGTGCTAACGCGTGCCCGTGTTCCCGCCGTAAGCGGCAGAGGAGGATACCGTGGAGTTTTAGTGGGTTAGAGTCCCACATAACTGCACTATCTCCCCGTGGTAGTGCAGTATGCATGAGCATTTCTCCACGATAAAAAAAAAAAAAAAAGGCTGCGCCACATCACCCTGTCCTCCGCTTTCATTGGTAACCTTTTTAAAGTCGTTGGTCCATCTAGCTGGGGGACGTCCCGACTCTCAAACTATACCACGTTATCACTGGGTTTATCACGCCGGATATGTGGTTAGTCATTATCGTTTTGAAATGATTTTGAACAAACATTTTTCAGTTAATCTTGTAGTTGACTGTTCGTTGTGATCCTTGACACTCTTATCTAAAATAAAAAAAAATGTTAGTTAATTCTGTGAGTTATTTCTTAATTATAGTGTTATCATTAGGCGAAGTTCATACCCAATACACAGTGTAAGTAAATTATTTCACACTTTTTAACCTACTTCAAAAAGGAGGAGGTTCTCAATTCGACTGTATGTATTTTTTTTTGTATGTTAGTCGATATTTCCGGCAGTTGTAAATCGATTTCAAAAATTATTGTTAATGGATAGGGTATGCCTCAGGGGTGGACCCATACATTTTATTAACTTTGCTTGGGGAGTTTTTGAGTTTGCTTCAATAATACGTATTTTTGCCACCTAGTTTATATTGATGATGACTTTGTTTATTTTGTGACGATGTAATAATGACTTCCTGTCACTGATAAATATCAGTGGCAGGAAGTCATTATTACATCATCACATAGCAAGAAGTATTATACGAATTTGTGTGGGGCAAGCACAACTTAAAAGTGCAAAATAAAAACATTTTTACAAAAAAAAATACAACCGACTTCCAAAAAAGACACTACAAAGTGAAAAATAACTTTAATTTCGGAAGGTGACAAACAACGAAAATGCGAACCCAACGACACCGACTTCCGGAATTAAAGTTATTTTTAACTTTGTAGTGTCTTTTTTGGAAGTCGGTTGTAGGTATTCTTTTTGTAAAAAAGTGTTTATTTCTTCACCGAATGCAAGCCGCCATATTCCTCGACGCCATCTGTGGGAACAGAAGCCATAATATGGCACTATAAGCTTCTTTGGAATACAGGTTGAACTTAAAAGTCGCCACTACTAATTAAATACTAATTAAAAACTAAAATACTGATAGACCTGCTGAAAGTTGTAACACTATTTTTGCAATGTGCAAACTCAATCTCCTTTTTATAATATAATATTGCATAGCACAGGTGTGAGTACTATCAGTACCGTATGTCTTTCAGTAACTTGAATGTAGTTACGAGTTTATCTTTTTTTGATTTTCAGCGAGGCTGTTTATATACCATGTGAATTAAATTGTAAGAATAGCTATTGTAAAAACCCAGAAGAGTGTGCGTGTGACGCTATGTACACGAAACTTAAGGATACCTGTGAACCTGTGTGTGAAGTAGACTGCTTGCATGGCATCTGTGTCGCTCCGAACACGTGTCGATGCTACTCTGGATACAAATTACTGTACGACACATGCGTAAACGAACAAACATCTACGACAATGAATGAAGACACAACTACGACAACAAAGGACCCATTTAACACGATGCAAACAAACAATTATTATTATAATCACACTGAAAATACAACAACGCTAACGACTACTTCTACTGTGCCATATTTTGTGAGTAGCAGCAGTTCTACAGAGAGAATTGTTAGCAATGATGCGAATACAACTGTCACTTCTGGAGATCTGATGGAAAAATCTTGGTAAGAATATTATGTTGTAACCATTTTTTCTTTCTTTCTTTTGTGTTTAAGGGGACTACATGACCTAAATCTCGGTCACTGTCGGACTGCATAGAAAAGTAAGAGAAGCGCGATGACACAACGCTGGTAATTTATTGTAAAATATGAAGCAATTATCTATTTACAAAAAATCTATTGTTTGGACTAAAGAATTATAACACCAGTGCTTTAGTATGTTGCTTGTAGAATAATCTGACAAAATATCACAATGATCTTATGTATGTTTATTATTGTAAAAAGAAAGTTTCTAAAGGTATCTTCATGATTTTTTTCTATCATATCAAATTAGTTGTACTAAGTTAACAACACACCATCTAACTATAATATATCCTGAAGAATATCATATATTTTTTCTGATTTTGTTTACTGTAGTCGATCATATACTTTTAGGCATTATAAAAATTGCGATTTTTGGGTTTGGTCACGTAGTCTCAGGCCGTACGGCCTACGTAGATACGTACTTTTTAGTTTTTCAATTCCACCAACAAATCTGCTTAACCTTTTCCCAACTACGTTAGGGTCGGCTACCATTCTAACCGGATGCAGCTGAATACCAGTATTTTACATGGAGTAACTGGCTATCTGACCTCCACAACCCTGACTGGGTTGTGGAGGTCACGATATCACTGGGTATCACGATACCCCGTGATAGACTGGTTGTCAGACTTTTGGGCTTATGCGCTTAGACTACCCGTAACGACTGTCAAAGATCTAGGAATGATAGCCAGGACCAATGGCTTAACGTGCTGCCCGAGACACGGAGGGATCTCGATATGTAGATGGTCACCCAATCACGAACCTTCGATCGACTGATGCGGCTGTTATATTTTCAGAGACACTAAAACTAAAATCGATTAATTTTTTGTCTTTAATTTTCAGGTTGCAACAACATGGAATGTGTGTTTGGATACCGATTATTTTAATAGTAGCTACTGGACTAATATTGCTACTCGTTTGGCGAAGAACACCTATGAAAATTGTTAATTTCTTCAAAGGGAGGAGTTATAATGTTCAAGGTAAGTATGTACCACGAGTGCACATGATTCTGAACACACCGGTGTTAATATTTTGAAATGAAACTGCAGATTTATTATCGGATAACCGAAGAAAAATTTCTACGCTAGGGGATCTAGAATCATGTGCTGAATGTATGGTACAGTTTTGCGCGTCGATGTCCCCGCCACCCTGTTTACAACGGGGGTTAGGTCAAGACTCGAGATATAACGGAGGCCATCTTAGCGGAGGCGGAGGGTGCAGAGCTTGCGCGGACGCAGGCGGAAATTAATTAAATACATATTAATATTGTAACAAATATTAAATGTAATACATATTAAATGTAATACATATATATTGTATAATAATATTATTTCCGTTTATGTATATTGAAGAAAATAATACTTGGTCCTATTAGTAATCTCTTTTTAGTATCTATCTTCTGTCCGCATTTGCGGAGGCGGGGCGATCTTTCGTTACAACTCTGGTCAAAACTAATAATCCAAGTTCAGCTAATAGTGAGTTAAGTGGTAGCAAGTGTGATTGCTAAGTCCTGGGTTCGATCCTTTTATCTTAGAATTCTCTAATTTTGTCTGCCTGTGTTGTAACGTTATTACCACTGATTTGTCTTCGATTAAAAGTTCATTTTTTATTTATTTTGATCACGATATACCTAATGTGATGTGTTTATTTTTGTTTTAGGTGCTTTTCTTAAAAGAAATGGACAAAGATCGTTTGGAAATTTAGAGTTCATACCAGATGAGTGGGAAGCGCAGAATTAACTAACAAGCTATGTTTTGGGTGGTATCTATGTAGGAAATAAGTATATTTTGTAATAAATGTTGCTGTATTTAAATAGCATGATTTATAGGGTTCTGTACTTCAAAAGTAAAAACGGAACACTTATAAGATTACTTCGTTGTCCGTCTCTCAAGACCCTTTTTCTCAGGAACGCGTGGAGTTATCAAATTGAAATTAATATCAAATACTCAAGGCTGCAATCCCTTGAAGCAGTGAAAACTTTTAAGTCAACGCAATCAAAAGATACGGGCGTTTATGTTCCGTTTATGCCGCATATTTTGACACTCGCAAGGGAATCAAAACCTATAGGGTACTTCCCGTTGACCTAGAATCATGAAATTTGGCAAGAAGCAAAGTAATGTAGCACAAGTACCTCAAGGAAAAAATCCGAAAACCGTAACCGTTCCGTACAAATTTGTAGGTATGTAACTATTTACATACCTACAAATTTGTACGGAACCCTCGGTGCGCGATTCCGACTCGCACTTGACCGGGTTTTTTCCCTTTTATTCTACCTTATTATTAAAGCCAGGAAAGTTTAAACAGATTAAATTGATACACAATCCCAGTAGAAAGGTTTTCCATGTCTTATCGCATATAATTACGGTAATGCTCTCTCGCGGTTTCTCATGATTAGATAAAATCGGATTGCAAAAGGTTTTTACAATATACCTATAATATTTTGTAACTTTGAACAAATAATAATGTACTCACGTATTAATACTTGTTAAAAGTTACCAAATTAGAGGCTATGAATTTCAAATTAATGGTTTTCTTATTTTTATTGTCAGAAAATATGTATTGCAATAATCACACAATGACATTGCATAGAGTACCTATAGTATATATAACCTCGTCATAATAGGTCCCCTTTAGTCGAGGTTCAAACTCTAAATAAACCAAGGGTGGCCTAATTCAACATTACCAATTATTTTATGTACCTACTAATAAAATGATATTCTTATATTCTCTGTTCGTCTCCTTGGGTCTTCAATCTTATAAAATGATTAGGTACACTTATCGACCAACCGATGTGCTAAGTTTCATACAAATTAGACTTTCACATTCGTAGTTATTGAAAATGTATGTGTGTTATGTATGTATGTATGTGTGTGTGTATGTATGTAGGTATGTATGTCATATATGTGTAATGTGTGGTGTGTGCATGTGTGTAAATGTATGTGTGTATGTATGAAAAAAAAATTAAAGATAACCTAATATACAAATCGCCATCAACTCATCAATTCCCTAAGTTCTGCATGTTCTGAATTCGAAACAACTGCCGCAGCCCCTCTCATAGCATCCCTCCCCTTAGACATATAAATGATACCTCCTATTTATCAAAACGCCAGCAATAAGGAAGGCCCTGACGTTATCATACCGTTTGCGAAGCTTTTCCTTAAAGAACCCGTGATAGATGAGATTCTTATCTTTGCTCCGGGGTAATTTACTTTATCTTGCAATAGTATTGGCATACAAGATATTTATTACTCAATGTTGACTTTCTTTTATCCATGTGGTCTCGGGTTATAATTCGATTTTTAGTTTTATAAATGGATTGGTTGGAAGGGCCCGTGGCTTTTCTAAATTTTCTAAATTGTTTTCTGGTATTGCACCTACTGTGTATTGTCTCTGCATCACCCTAAGGTAGACTGGTAGAAAATGCCCAAGGCATTAAGTCCGCTTTTGTACAGTTTTTACTTGTGCATAAAGTTTTAATAAATAATTAATACCTTTGTCTTCCGTGCACTCTCGGGAATTTCCTTTCACACGTGTTGCGAGGTATATGACTCACGCACGAGTACCTTCGGGTAAACGTAACATAATCATCTTGAATGTGATTGTAGTACAGATATTCTATTTCACGAAGTCCGTTCGGCTTTGATTGTAGTAGTGACGTATCCCGACAAGCGCGCTCCCACAGCGGCTGCCCCTTGCTGCCGTCGCATGAGGCTATTTCCGCGAATGTGTCCGTTTTACTTCACCCATTGTAGAGTCTCTGTTGATCACAATGTGCATGTGCACGCTTGACAACATTCATAGCTAAACGGACTTCGTGACATAGAACATCTGTACGTACAGTCAAACAAGCTATTTAGCATACATACAGACAGCTAGCTTGCTATATTGTGAGCGTGCTGAGTAGTCAATTATTTTATATCACTCTCTTATGCAGTGGAACACAGCCTAGGCCTCCTCTCTGTGAGAGGGAGTGGGCCGTAATCCACCATGCGGGCGCCCAGTGCGGGTTGGTAGATGTCACATGTCTTCGGATTTTTGGTTTTAGGACATGCCGGTTTCCTTTATCGTTTTGAGTGTAGTTGTGATAAAATAATTTAAACAAAGTAAAGCGCCTGTCAGGGTTCGAACCCATGAGCTTCAACTCGAAGTCGTGGCTGTTACCACTGGGCTACCACTTCACGCAGGCCACCAGTGCACGCAGGCCACTACTGCACGCAGGCCACCACTGCACGCAGGCCACCAGTGCACGCAGGCCTCTACTGCACGCAGGCCACCAGTGCACGCAGGCCACCAGTGCACGCAGGCCACTACTGCACGCAGGCCACCAGTGCACACAGGCCACCACTGAACGCAGGCCACCACTGCACGCAGGCCACCACTGCACGCAGGCCACCACTGCACGTAGGCCACCACTGCACGCAACTGCAGGTAATGACATAAGATATACGCAATAAAATATGTTTGCTTATATACCGACCAAATAGTTTGTTGATTGAACATAAGTAGTTGGATAATGCAGCAAGTATGTCATTAATCATTATAAACAAGTTATAAACTGATCATTAGATCGAGTTACTTCGGTCTGATCCCCTGAACCCCCCTCCACCCCCCGTCCTCGATCCCCTGCTTGTTCGTCTTCTGTTTTAATCTCTGTCTTATCCACTATAAACATTCTCATTCCGGTTTGACCGACTGTTTTTGTAATAGTACAGTGAGGCGAGGTTCTTTTGAAACTATATAGCCTGTAAAAAACATAAACTAGTCAATTTTCCTACGTCCTGCATATTCTCAATTCGAGTCAACTGCAGCAACCCGTCATAGCACCCTTCCCTTTAGCCATATAAATGATATCTCTAATTAATGAGACTAGTTCTTTTGAAAATAGGTTGTAAAAACCCCTTTGGAGTAGCTAACTGTAGAAATAGGTGCAAACATCTCTTCTAAGAAACTTTAAAGTCTTTAACGGAACATAACTCGATAAAAATTACCATTGGTTGTTTCTTAGAAAGCCCAACCGACTAAAGAGAGACACTTGATTAAAGAGAGGCACTTGTCCCTACGCAGGTAGTCGCCCACCCAACACTGAAACTGAATACTTACATCTATCATACATTACTATACCGCGTCACGACACAATACAGCTCAATCAGGGTTTGCGTAATTAGATAACACACTTTTGACAGCCGTTGGAGCGTGTCAAGCACATTATTATGAAGCGTTAATTGGCGTAGTAATGAACATTTTAATAGTAATAGCTAATATAGGATCAAAGGATTTGTGTCAATCCGCACTATATGTAAGTACATGAATTACTAAAACGTTCTAGAAGTCGCTTGATCGTTAACGACGCTTTGATTTGGTAACACAGAAACACTTGATGTAGGACTCACTCTATTACAGTTCACTGAAACTAAGAGCCTGTCTACAAAACAGGTGAATGAACGTCAGAGAGTACCGTTTGATCCCTTCCAAAAAACGATATAACCTGAGAAGAGGGTAAAGAAACCTCACGACAATTAGAAGTCAAGTGTTTCCCCAAAGGTCACATCAAATTGAAACGTTACAATCTCATTAGATTCCGATTTAAAATGTTACAGTAATAATACTAACATTGCTGTAATTTCCACGTCAGATTTCATTCGAGGTTCTGCCAACTCACGTTTAAGCAAATTCAGAGATTTGTGGATTATCTCCACGGGCAATAACTAAGAGTTTGAAGTATCCTATTCAAGTTATTGAATTTTATAATCTTCATTCAATATCTATTCTCCCACTCGAGTGTTGGAACAGAATCACTACACGGGAATTATTTTCCAATGACAGCCAAGGCGCAAAAAGGGAAAAAGTGCTTCACATGTTTAATAACCTTCCATATACGACCTTCGTAAAAATGTTTTACGGTTCTACAGGTGTATTGTAAGCTATTTTAGGGAGAAATTCTGAGGTTTGTGTTGCCCCAGCCTGGGTCCCTTTTGTCTCGCTCGTAAAGAATGTGGGCTACCCTGCGTACATTCACAATAGGTATATATTTATCTGTACGATTTGTCTTTTAAACGATGTCATTTTGCTGGTGGTTTTGATACGGTAAGATCAGTTAGAAAGATAGTTGAAGTACAGGTATAATTCGATGGTTTTGTAAGTTGGTTCATTTCTTAGATCCGCGTTCAAGTGAGACTGTATTTTCTCATTATAATCCGCTGTGCTGAAACGTGGCTCAGAACGCCTACGTGGAGAAGGCTGCAGATGTTCATTAGGTAACGACTGAGCGTGGGAAATTTACAACAATAGAGAATATTTAAAAAGGTTGCAGTAAGTAAAAATAAGAAGTAAGTTATTCTCTTTATTGTAATCGGGAAAGTGAGCAAGTTCTACGGCTACGAGTGCTAAAGTATAAGAGCTCACTGTCTCGTGCACAAGTGTGTGTACGGAAATAAAGTAACCCAGCGTTTAACTCTTCCTTTGTAACGATAGTAAACAAACTATGTTATAGTTTAGTTCATCATCCAGTCGGGTACTATTGTAATTTAGGAGAGAAAACTTTGTTACCCACATAACGTATGCAAATAACTGCTAATACCCCAGAGAGAAGGCAGTAAAGTGTTAAACATTATATTTGTTCAACAGTAAAAATGGAACTCGACGGTGAGCAAAGAATCTTAAAATCTGGCTTAAAGCCTCCATTATCGTCGAAGTATATAATACCTACAGCCGCATTTTGAGCTCATACACGCAAATAGTTGTTGTGAACATAACACAAGTGAGTTTGTGTAACACTTTGGCATAAGTTATTTTTCGTGCTTGACAGCTCGCAGCTTACAAAGAACAAGCTTTACTCAAAGTTGTTTTGTACGTAAGTTTTCATATTTCAGGACCAGAATATATTTTTTTCATTATATTTTATCTACAGTGTGTAAGATGCTACTTATATATGCTGTAGACAGTGTCTTCAGATACGGGTACTAATAAAATCCAGTGGTACAATTTAAAATAAAAACCGGTCAAGAGCGAGTCGGACTCGCGTACCGAGGGTTCCGTACCATCATGTTTTTAATTTTTCATCAGCAAGGCATATATTCGTCAGAGAATTTTAACACTGAACTGCGGTGTAGACTATTGCAGTTTTATGTCAGCGCCATCTCTTGACCGATAATGGAATTAATGTAACTTATGTTGATGATTTCTGAAAAAGTGTGCTATTTAGAGACTTCGTTTTATTTTTTCTGTAATCTTTACATAAACTTCTATCATATAGAATAATTTCAGATTCTTTGTTTGCAAACTTCGGAGATAAGGGGGGGGACGGTATTTGAACGGACACCCTGTGATGCAACATATATTTAACCCCCGTTTTATTTCTTTCTTATTAGCAAAATAGTTGGACAACCGTCATCTAAAACTATTCCAAATTTGAGTTTATAGCATAAGTAGTTCTTGAGATAACTAGCTGTGACAGACAGACAGACTAAGTCTCACCATAAGGGTTCGGTTTTACCATTTTGGTACGGAACTCTAAAAATACACCGTTACATTAACAAGTTAAAATAACAATGAATAGGAAAACAGAAAACTATATAGGTAACCAACAATAATCACAGGTCAAATATTATCTAGAACAACTCACTTCGTAACCTTACTAAGAAACTACATTCCGATAAACATAAATAACACTTAGCACTCAATTCGTTAGACGGAACTGCGGGCGAGCTGTTTTCATACTAAAATAGTTTACTTCAGTGAATCTTAAGTCTTAAGGACTAAGCACACTTCGAACGAAAACTCCGAAATCAGACTAGAATTTAAACTATTGTATAATTGAAATGGGATATTAAATTAAAGGTCTAACTAAGTTATTAGCTGTCTGATTAGCTTGTTGATTTACTTGTCGCAAGCGGCTGCTGAGAGTGCGGTCCTCCAGGACGGGCAAAATGTATCTGAGCTTTTCAAATAGGAAATTCTTGGTAGCGTATCGGAGAACTGGGGGCCTAAAAAGGTCACTTTGGCAGAATCGTAAAAGGATAACGTTATGAATCAAAATATGGCGAAGACAGTGCGTGATTTTTTTTTTAGCTGCATTGCGTAGGTATAATCAAAGAGATAGGGATTGGATTTGGTTTGGATTGATTAGTATTTTAGCACAGACAAAAAAAATTAATGAAAAATCCTTCATCAATGGGATTTGATTCGATTTACTTAACAGTTAGCTCTCCATTACGATTCATAATGTTATCCTTTTATGATTCTGCACAAAGTGGCCTTTTTAGACTCCCTGGAGAAATGTGGGAGTATTAAGTACCTATACGCCACGAGCAATATCAAAACAGAATATAGCAAAATACTCTTAAAATAAAAAAAAACCCGCAGTTCAGTTATAAAATTTTAATTAACAATAAAGCCTGACGATGTTAAAAGCAATATTGCACGATGAATGGATCACAAAACGTACATTGGTGGATATAAAATTTATTGTTCAATAATTCTTTACATTTGTGACCCGGCGGCGATTACGGAATCATGTTGGTGCCAGACCAGACCCACCCCCGTCGTCTGTTCCCGAGCATTCAATTACGACGAAGATAAACTGTTTGCATGAAGTTTCTTGTGATAAAGAAGTCTGATACTACGTAAGAAATAGTTGTAGAGCAAGAGTCTGTTACTGTTTGGTTTCCTCTCTTTGTACATTTTTTCTTGGCTGGACAGACGTAAGGGGTAATTCTCTGCCGATTGTCCGAAAGGGTTAAGGAATGAAGGTTTTAGTCAGTAAGAGTCTGACACTCCCTTCCGCTCCACCCAGAGCGGGAGGGGTCATTTGATGATTTCCCATCCTGTAAAAAAAAAAAACTGAAGTGTTTCCTAGGACTCTTTATTGTTACAATTCATGTTACATTCGATTGTTTTCATTTAAGTTCTCTGTCAGTGTACCAAGAACCATTCACGTTAATAAACGTCCACGAAAATAATTTCCAATTATTTTATATTTTCTGCGTTTCTGAGAAAATCTTTTATGTTCTGTGCTCTTTTCAAGTCTTTTCTCCTATATTAATCAACGTTTCTTGAAAATAATATCGTTACAAGAAGTAATAAAGCTTTTTTGCTGCTAAATGCTGTAAATAAGTTACCTGTAAGTTTTCCGAACAGAATTTAATAAAAGACTTAATAATTTTTGGAATACATATTTGTTGTTCATAAATTATTTTCACTACCTATCTTTTGAAATCGGCATATTGTTGACTTCATCAATATGACAATATCACAATAATGAGTAGGTATAGATATCTAATACTTATAGCAAATAGGTGTAAGGCTTGATGGGGATAAGAAAGCAGGAACTCGACGCAATCTAGACATTTTTCAGTGTCACACAGGTTCCGATTAGATAAATGGATATAACTATACGAAGAAATGAGAAAAACAAATGGGATTTGCGATAAAAACTAGAAGATAAAAATATACTAGAAAAGTAGCGATGAAAAAAAGTTTTACCGTGCGTGCATTTATTTTGTGTAATCCTCTGCAAATTACCGATTTATTCACCGATCCACCGTTTGTAACACTGTAAAAACTTGCATAGCAATCATTTTGTCAGGTTCCACTATACAAAACTTTCAGCATACATCACGCCTTTTCGAAACTTTTCCTCTTGTCCGATTTTATTTATAGTAACTCATATCGTGCTTACTCATACAAGGAACATAAATCTCCTAAGGCATTTCCCCTTTTGGGTGTGATTTAACACCCCTATCGGTTGTTTCGGAACGCATCTCACGCCGTCCCCTTGTTTGTTTGAGA
Source organism: Luperina testacea (assembly GCA_927399505.1). Taxonomy (NCBI): domain Eukaryota; kingdom Metazoa; phylum Arthropoda; class Insecta; order Lepidoptera; family Noctuidae; genus Luperina; species Luperina testacea. The sequence goes on from OV656758.1 coordinate 15,438,097, forward strand.
ACTTATTCTGATTACACTCGGATTCTGAACGCGACTTTATCAGGCGTTCCTTAAGTTCTCGCACGATGGGAATAAGAAATTGTTTTCGAATTTCGAATATCTGCGACACTATTTCAGTTCTTAGTATTGGATCATAAATGACAATTGGAATTGTATGACCCGTTTTGTTTACCTACATACGGATGAAGGTGTAAGGTAGTGTTACAATTACCTAGCTAAAAGCTTAATTTAAACGAGAATTAATAACATGCCATGGAATTCAGATATTCTCTGACAAGACAAAATTATTTGTATATTTTTTTTGTGTAGGTAACTAGATACTTTTAACGCGACTCCGATGATACCAAAGTTTCTTAATTACAAAAGCTGTAATGAGTTTTGGGAAAGTAATAAAAAATATAAAACGATATTACTTTTGCTTAAACAGAAAAAAAAACTGGAATCACGATGATAGGAGTGACGCGTCTTGTAATTTATTAGGGGTGCCTACGATCGGTTGCCTGAGAAAAGTGTCCACCCTTCCAAACAGTTTACTCGGTTAGGTGAATATTTATCTAGGTATACCAACTGCACATTGAGTAAATGTGTCCTTTTTACCGACTTCAAAAAAAAGGAGGTTATCAATTCGACACGAATGTATGTTATATTATTGGAACTGCATTATTACACATATGACAATCTATAAGGGCTTCCAAACAAATATATAAAATTAAATATACAAAATTTTATAGATGTATGTATGTTAGTCCACGCATTTCTCCGCAACTATTAATCGGATCATGACCATTTTTTTTATTGGCTTACATTTACTTCAACTTAGGGAACAGTGCAAGTTTCATCAAAATCGATTTAGTAATTTTCAAGATATGGACTAATACGTGTAAGTGTGACGGCCTGGGTTATTGATACGAGCTATTTATATGGGTGTAGTGTCAAAGAGAAAACACCTCAAAACCTTGGTCAAATTCTGCTGCAATATTTACAACAAAACGGTTACCTACCTATTAGGTACAAACAAATATTCCAGTTTTTACTTAAAACTAAAAATTACGAAAAAAAAAATTAAATCGACTTCAAAAAGAAAATTAACTCAAAATTATGAAATAACTTTAATATCGGAAGTCGGTGGCAAAAAACTAAAACTAAAATAGACAACACACCGACTTCAGAAATTAAAGTTATTTCATAATTTTTAGTTGTTAATTTTGTTCTTTTTGAAGTCGATTTCAATTTTTATATTACTTTTTTATTGTCTTTCTTAATATCTTGTCGAAATATAATTCTTCATTTAATAAACCGTTGCAACCCTATTTTCAGATCGTTTATTATTTATTGAACCACACCTTCACCATTATTATGACATTCATCATTTCTTTTTTTATCTCAAATACATGCCATACCTCTTCTAATACTGGCCATACATTTGCTATAAGTGTATACTTATAGCAAATGTATGGCCAGTATTAGAAGAGTTATGGTATGGTAAATAGCATCATGAGCTTCGTCTTCAGTACCACTTTGTATAGGTATCTATACAAAGTGGTACTGAAGACGAAGCTCATGATGCTATTTAAGGAGAAGTGACTAGATCTTGTACCTTATATTTGTAGCACAGATACTCCATACTAAGCTTACCGTCGCGCGTCGCATTGCAAGATTTACAGCGAAAATATATTTTTAAATAGAAATATGTCCTGAAAATAACTTCACAGCTCTAACTGAAGTGATAATATTTCTATATTGCGATTCGATATTTCTGTTACAGCATTTTTATGTTCAATATTAAATTTTAAGAACCAAATACACCGATGTATAATAATACCCTTATATGATATAATAATACCCTTGTATGATAATACCCTTAATAAAATGCCACCAATTAAAATAGCAATAACATACTAAACCCCAAACCCCCCAAACCTCTAAATTTGAACAAACAGCTGTTCAAAATACTTCTTATAATTAACAAACTTACTTTTACCTAATGTTGTTTAATAGCAACGGATCTCCTTAGCTAAGTTCGGCACTTCGGGAGTGAGGCGAGGAGTAACAACTAAATAAAAGTTTATGTATAGCATCGTTCTTCTTGATAACTCTATTCTGCAAAAAATTCAACGTGAAAACTTAGGTGAGGTAAGCTGTCAATAGTGTCGATTCCTACTAGCATCTGCGGTACTATTCTGTAATAAGATCTCCGTGATAACGTAGGTGAAGTGAGCTTAAAGTGAGCTGTCATTCCACATAATACTAGGGATTGACACTATTGACAGCTCACTTTAAACTCGCTTCACTTTAGTTTTCACGGTGAGGTTTTTACAGTGGTGCTATTCTGTAAAAATCTCACCGTGAAAACTTAGGTGAAGTGAGCGTGGAGTGAGCTGTCAATAGTGTCGATTTCTAGCAAAAACAAACTCACTTCACCTAAGTTTTCACGATGAGATTTTTACAGAATCGACCGGCAGAACAGGTGGAATGTCATCTCACTTCACCTCACGATGAATCTCGGTTTTTCACGATGAATTTTTACTTAATTAGATGGCCAGGAGGGATGTAACAGAGTTTGAACACGGTAAAAAGACCGACCTCGCATGTTTTTCCTAGAATTTTCATATTATACATGATCATAGCAAAGTGGGTTACCACTGGCAGCCGCTTGTGCTCGGCGAATTGATAAATAGAATTAAAAGTATACATGGTAAAAATATAATTCTGTATCTATACAAATTGATTTAAAATTCATGCAAACAGATGTGCAGAGGCGGACGTATTTTCCTTAGGCATTTTCTACCAGTCAACCAGAATTCTATCGATCCAAAATTTATTATGCCTGTGTTGTGGAAAGCAAATAACAATGATTCTATGTATTATCAACGGTACCTAGTTATTTAGTTAAACGCGCTGCAATCAGGCCTGTATATTTAAACACTAGCAGCGCCCCGCGGTTTCACCCGCAGTGTCGATCTCGTGGGAATATCGGGATAAAACTATCCCATGTCCATCCCCGGTATGCAATCTATCTCTCTGCCAAATTTTATCAAAATCCGACAGACAGACAGAGTTACTTTCGAATTTATAATATTAGTATGGATGTACATAGGGGAAGGGGGGGCAAGATGGGGTAGCGGGTAAGACAGGGTACCTGCCTTACCTCAGAAACCAATTGACCAATCACTATTATTTTTGCTCATAACACACCGCCGCCATAACAGTTGTTAGTCAGAAATGTCACAGGGCGACAGCACCTCGTAATTTATTGTAAAATTGAAAAAAACAGTTTTTGGTGATTTGCTTGCGGTTTATTCACTTTGGTTGGAACGTAATTGTATTATTTAAAACAACATATCAAAATACAAACAAGGTTATTCACATGCGTCAACAATCACGCTTGCAGGTAAGCACTTGTTTATCTTTGTGCGGAAACCTTGTTTTTAGAGATCAATTTTTGAATTCATTTCGGCATTAGAGGGCAAGACGGGGTTTGGGGTACCCCATCTTGCCCGCATTAAAAGTTTGTTTTGCTACCTCTGTAAAAGTATATATAATTATTTATATTTAAATTTATTTTGGATAATTTAATTAATTGATTTATTGTGGCTACTCCCCAGCAAATCATGCCCTTTCCAGTACCACGAAAAGCTTCTCGGGTTATTAGAAAACGAGGAAAAACTGCAATTAAAACTTCATCGCAAAAAAGAATAGAAAATTGAAAGAAAATCTGTGGATATTAAAATCGTGCTATTTAGAAACATCGTTTTATTTTTCCTGTAAACTTTACATAAACTTCTATCACATAGAATAATTTCAGATTTTTCTCTATGCAAACTTCGGAGATAGAGGGGAGGTGCGGTATTATTTTTTTACATTTTTCATGAAAAGTCAAAAACTATGCAGCCTAAACAAAAGAAAAATGTTTGAGAATGTGCAAACAGCGCTCTTTCACTTACATATGATACCCCACATGCCCTAGTAGCCTCAATTTGATTTTAGGAACCTTTCAGTCCCTGCAGAAAAAAAATATATATTTCATGCAAAATGGGCTGCATGTGCTGAATGCGGCAAATTGGCTCACTGCACCTGTGCTGGTATAGATGATGAAGATGAAGATGCGACGTTTACTTGCGAATTCTGTCAGCAAAAATAAATTGATTTTTGCAAACCCCATCTTGCTACTTAGGGTACCCCATCTTACCCGAGGGAGGGGGCAAGATGGGGAAATCTGACTTTTTCTACTTTTTGAGGATTTTCTATATAATTACTTAACATAAGTTCCTAATTACATTGAATTATGGAAGACTGATTACTAAAGATGATTACTAAATTAAAAATGATAATATAAACACGAAAATGTTAGTTCTATTGAGTTTCAAACGTTAAGTACCCCATCTTGCCACCCTCTCCCCTACGCTATATCATAGCAGTATCTGTTCCGTGTCTGTGGTCACGAAGGGTTACTTCCTCACTTGTTGAGCGCTATTTTTCGCCGAGCTGAGCAGGGCGTCTCCCCCCGTCCCCCTCCCCGACGACGCCGCACGAGCCTAATTTGAAATTCCCGGGCCTCCGGCGCCTCACCCCTGCGTCTTCATACGACCACTTGCGGAAGACACCCTAATTCACTTGCTTCATCAAGTTCTGTTTGGCAACACCTTCACACAAGCGAGCGTTTAATTGTTTGTGTAGGCTCATGACGGACTTTGATTTAACGAAACATTATTTAATTAAGTACATTTTCTACGTTCTCCTGCTTGACCGCTAATTGTGACAGATGACACACCTTGAGGTAAACTTAAATGTGTGGCTCGGACTTCACTGAACACGTGACCTTTGCCCGTATCTTCACATTTAGGAATTTAAGTAGATGGAATTAAAAAAAAAACTTAAATGTTAAGTCCCACCTCCAAGTTGTTCTCATTTCGATAAAATAACCGAGACAGGTACTGATGGAGCTTTGGGGGAAAACATCATTATCCTAAGTAGTTACCCAAATAAAACAAAAGAAAGTCATAAATATTTTATTTTGTCAACATAAAGGAATATGAGGAGGTTCTCAATTCGAATGTTTATAAAAAAAAAATAAATTGTGAATTTTAAGGGAGGTAGGTACTTTCTATTCTAGTTTAGATAAGGAATTTCGAACCTTCGTTTTTAGGGCTAGTTTTCAGATTTGGGATAAAAGGTCGCTATTCTATGGGTATAACGAGTACCTGGCGGACCGAGGGACCAAAGAATACTAAGGTAAGGTATTAATTCTAATTCAAAGGCCCCAACGGTCCCAAGTGTCATTTTGACCACTCTTAAGATTTCCATTGGATTCGGACATAATTTCCTATTGATAAAATGCAGTTATCATTTTGACAGCAGCGGGGTAATTGCGTAATTTGCTAACAGTAGCATTTTGAAAGTTCAAGTACGTTCCATTGCGTTATTTACGTTGTTGAGCAGACAAATTTTTTAGACAAATGATTTAGATTGGGGTTGAAAGTATGTTACGCAATTAGGGACTTACATTCTGTTCATTATTAGTAATAATAATGGTTAAAAGCAATTTTTAACTAAGAAAAGTGTTTCTAAATGAACGATATTTAGGGCCCACAGAACCCTAAACAGAAACAAAACTTGTTCATAAGCGTGAAAACGGTAGGCTCTTAACAAAGATATATATCTTTCATTTTCACTTTTTTTTTTGGCACAGCTTTTTCAACCTATTGCGAAACCAGTGACTCATGAAATTACTCTTGATGAACAAATCTTACGGGATTACTTCTCGGTGCCTATTTATGCCAATTATTTACAAACATTTAATTTTACGGGTCTAATATGTTACTATGTAATCAAAATCAGTTATTGATATGAAACCGACGTATTCTGCCGCCCGCCGACGGCAATTCGCGATTTGTTAGCATTCCTTATATTACTTCGTATGTATTTTCATCACGCGCACGCACTCATAGAAAATTTATTTCTTTTCTATTATGATGGCCGTGTGTTTGGAACTTTGCAATAAAAATCCCATGTATTGATGATAATAATAGGAGGAGAGGCTGTGGCATATATTCAGAAACACGTTTCGAAGCGATGTTAGGTCACATTCAAAATATGTTTGTCACCTTAAGGGCTATTTTTGTTTGATCATTTCTGCTTAGCATTAAGTGTATATTTCGTGGTAATGTCAGTACTGCCAAATGACATTCACCCATCTTCATTAAATGTCAGTCAGACCACTTTAAGAATGGCACACTGACAGACTGACAATTAGATCATAAAACATAAAAATATTAATATTTTATAAAATGGCCGGGCCTTTCAAAAGTTCAGGTTCAATTCAACTCGACATTGGTCAAAGGTATACGCTATTTTGATCTTGTTATTAAATATGTATACTTTTCTAAGGAGTAGACTGCTCAGTGCCGTAGCATCAGAAGGTACTCGTATTATATGTCCAGCATCCTAATTGCGTAACACATTTTAAATCCCAATCCGAGAGTTTTGAAGGATATTGCTATTCCATTGCTTCCTATGTGTGAAAAATGTATCTGCTTAACAACGTAAATAACGCAATAAACGTGGGTGAAATCTCAAAATGAAACCCATTGCGATCAATTGTCATTTATGTACGTTATGCAATTACCCCGCTGACGTGATAAAGGATTTTTAAACTGACGAGGATATAATGGACTACAGTGTACCTTCACTCCCTTCACAATATCTCAGAGAGAAAGTTTGGGAAAACACGCAGAACAATTTATCCATTTACTTTGTTTCGGGTGGGCGGGGCGCAGCAACAGGCTTGCCCTTAGATTGGTACCTCTTCTACAGGTATTGTCTTAGATACTTACACTTTTTTTCAATATGTGAAGCTGTAAAGTATTTTGTAAACGTACGGAACTGTTACAACATAATTCATATCCTGTATAAAAACCTATATTGTTAACTTTTAGTTTCTCTGCGAGTGTAATTAAATTTGCGACGCTTTGATGTTTCGTTTATTGTATATTGCTTGGCTGAATTCTATCGTTTTGGTGCGATCGATACGCTTTATAGCAATAGAATTACAATTTTGATTCGGCCTTTATCCAAATTGGTAACATGAACATTTATTGTTTAAAATTTCAAATGATTTGTCTGCGCTGTTGAAAGACCAATCAAACTCTTTCGAAATTCGTTTAACTAATGAGATTTCGTTTTTTAACTAAATAAATGTGGAGCTCTATCGCAAACTATGCTCCACCTTCTGTCCTGCCCTCTTTGTCCAAAATATGCAGTCAAAGTGACCTCAGCGCTGCCACCGATGACGCTGTGGAAGTGGCGAAGTATTGGGCTAATAAAATTTGAAATACTGTTATGCCAGCGACACGAAGAAAACGAATCCAAATAAATAGGTGAGTGGTATCTTTTCAATAGATTTCCGAAATATTGGTGCGTTGGGTCAGCTGAAGATTGAAGGCACGAAGGTGTGTGGCGGCCGGGTAAGCGTGCAGCGCCACAGCGCCACTCGTCCTGCGACCGTCTCGAGCCGCGCACGTCCCGCGCCTCGCCACGCGCTGTCCGCACACGCACTCAAACATTGCGCTGTGAACTCACTGGAACTGAACCTAGTATGTGCTAAGTGAATTAACGATTGCCAATATGAAGGGTCGTCACCAGTTCAGGCGCAGATTCAGTCTGCAACCATCTTTTATGAAAGAGGATCATGAGGAGGAGCGGAGACCCCACAGGTGATCATATACCTTAATTATGATAATATAATAAATGCTAAACTAAAACTAAGTAAGATTAAATCCTTCATCAAAAATATTCGTAGCTTTTATTAACTTCGTAGCACCGTCTACGAAGACGGGCGCGTCTCGTAGCACCTCGTAGCGGTTTTGTTTGGGTTTGCTACGTCAAGTTACAAAATATTATTATAATATTGCGCACCCAATTAGGAGCCAGAATTTTAAAGTCTCGTCATTTAGAAAGAAGAGCACATTACCCTGTTATATGAAACGTTTGATAAAAGTTAATGTATTCTATAACAGAGTATTTGTTAAAGCTCTTGTCACAGTTTGTTTAAGATAATATATAATCTAATGTACGTGTTTGCGTACTTTGTATCGTTGATAAAATATTAAAATAAGCGTCATAATAATAATTGTTCTCGAAATATTAAGAAATTTCTTATCATTTATCGGTTGCAAAATGCGTTACGTTCATACGACAAGCTACTTTCAGGGAACTCGTTAACTTAGAAAAGGGAAGGCAATTTTCAGCAATTTACCTTCGGCTCGACTTCACCTCTACAATGAATATTCTGATAAGATCGCGACGGTACAGGATGATTTTTTTGTCACATAATTTCTTGAAAAGGCTTCGTTTTTAGAATATATTTGTTTATTGTAAATCTAGCATAATTCGCAACAAATCCAATTTTGTTATACTATGCATATTTAAAATGTTTATCTGTTGATAATAACACAGAAATGCAAACAAATAAGAGAATCAGCGTCAGTTTATAAAATTACTAAATTGACGAAACGATTGAAAGTATAGAAAAACTGTCAAAAATTCATAACATTCTCAGGATAAGACTTATTCTGGGTATAAAAGTTTGGTCGAATTCGCCCTAAGTAGGATAAGCTAAACTTTGAAACCTTTTAAACAAATATTAAGCTTGGGCATTATTTGGTTTTAGTTTTATCGTTTGAGGCTTTTCTCAAAAGACCCCTTTCCGTCTTTTCTATTCAGCCTTAAGTAGCTTTTTTTATAACTTTATTTTGGTAGGTTTTACATTATCTCCGATGCTTTTTAGAAGTAGGTAAGTATACGTATCCTGTTCATTTGATAACGGTTACGTAGCATTAATTTAATATACCCTTAGGAAACATTTCCGGTTACTATTTATACCAGGATAAGGAAATTGAAAAGGTAGGAATAACGATAAATTAATATTACGATGTACTTTGTGTGTATATTGTAATAAAATATTTTATCTTATTTTTAGTGTAGAAAAATCGGAATAGGTTAACTCCAAAAAGCTTTTAATTCAAAGAATCTACATGTAAAATATTGGAAACAGAAATACATAATAAAAACAGGCTCGTTGTGTTTCCGCGCTCTGAACATAAATAATTATGTGACTGATATTTGACAATGCTTTGATATACAGAACTGCTGAAATCACTGATACAAATACGCTGGACTTCATACTATCGATGACAAAATGAAGAAATTTGATTTTTGCCATTTTGGCGCTGATAGCAACGTGAGATTCCGTGGAACTAATATTAGAGATGGGACATATCCTTCGATAAAAAAATACTTTTATGAACTTCATCGATTGTTATAACTACTGAGAGTAATTTAAATAGAAATATCGAATCACTCCCAGTTATTTTTTTGCTTCATTTTTAAGTAATATAATAGCTCTGCAAAGATTACCTAGCTGAAAATTCATTAAGGCGAGATCAGATCGCAAGCTATAAACTAGTGGATAAAGTGTAACTAGTGTCTTAGTAAAGTTATAGCGCATGACGGTCAGATCAGAGAGCTTGAAATATTAGAGGATAGGCTTAAACCTTAGCCTAAAAACTACTATGGTTGAGCTAATATCTCCTGGCTCAGCTACACTAGTTTTACAAGCTGAGCTGGGGTCACATTAGTTCGCAATGTGAACTAAAAACTATTCAGCTATTATGTTGCCATTTCGCTCGAACCTAGTTAATCAAATGTCAGTTGTATTCTTCGTGAGCTATATTGCATTGAATTTAGGTAATAGCCATTACTTAAATAATAGTCACTATTGGTGTTCAATTGCGAAGAATTGAACCATGTAAACAAAAAAACACACTGGCACTCCGGTAGTGCCGACAGAAGTGAAAACTTGAACAATTACGAGTGTATTTTGTGAATCGTCTTATAAACAAAACACGCGTGTTAAGGTGTGTTCCTTATTTTATAGGGTTTTTTGCAAATCAGGTATGATGACCAAAGTGACTGGTTTATTCTTCTCGTGAAAGGAATTTATTCAGATTTACAAATAAGCACACAGGATAGACTTCAGTTCGTGGTGTTGGTCGCGGCAGTGCTTCGTTAATCATTTCTAAAGTGGTAACTAGATAAACTAATAAGGAGCCTGTATGAAATTTTACACAATGTTACCTTTGTTCGATTACCATAATGTTTGCAGAGGCGTATTAGAAGAGGACGTAGATGGTACGATTGATATTAGTTACATTTTTACATACTATTGGCCTTGTACATAAAATGTATTTGAGCTCGTCGTCAGTTATATATCCGTGGTTCAGCGCCATCTCGTCGTTGTTGGATGAACTACGTAGTTAGTACGCGAGGCCCTCGTAGTTCTTCCCGATGTGCATAGATGGCGCTGTCTTACGTTTTACGTCTTACGAATTTTCGATCAGGGTCACGTGACCTGACGCGAGTTTAGAAGTTTTTACCCATTCCAAAAAAAGTACACAGCGCCGCTAAAGAAGTTTTCACTTCAAAAATAGCGTCCATATAAATTCAATCGAATTCACTCAAATTGAATGCCAAAAGCAAACTGTGTAACACTACCGTAGCAAGTAGTCATTACTAGTGGAAAGGAGAGGGATTCCATTTTCATTATTGGGTATTTAGATAGCGTGCATACTAATAGAAAAAAAAAACACAGAAAATAACAAAGTCAAATCATTTATTTCAAATAGGCACATTAAAAGCGCTTTTGAACGTTAAATTTTCCATTTTCATGTTTTTTAGCCATATCTGCTTAGTTGAGTTGGTGGGAAATCTGAACTTAAGTATTTAATCAAAGTAAAAATGACTAAAGCTGTATACTTTAGTCATTTTTACATTCTAGATGGCAAGTTTTATTTCGATGTTAGCTCTTTACTTCGGAAACAAGTACACATTACTTATAATATTTATCTTTTGAAATTAGAAACTAGTATTTGCTAATTTGTTTTAGCTAATCAAATTGCAGAAATTTCTGGCGACAGTAAACTTCTATTTGAAAGACGTAAATTTAAAATTACTCAGTCTGAAGAAAATTATCGACACATTATTGACATGGAACATTTTCAACCCTATTAAAATGATTGTATTCAATATATGTAAAAACTGAGCCCTAATTAAACTTAAATATGATGAGATATTAATAAAAACATTTATCCTAAATATAAAATAGTATTAAAAATGCTCACAAAAGCAATCCAAACAGTTATAGTCATGAAATTCTTCTACATGTCTTTTTTTTGGTCACTCCATACTTAGTGTTACTACTGAAGCCAGCATGCCTTAAATACGTGGCTTAATCAAAACTTACTGACTATTAATGTTAACAAAACCGCATACATAATATTTTCTCCTAAGAACAAAAAGATTCCTGCTTTCCCTCCTCTTACGGTAGATGGCCAACAGTTGTTAAGATCAAACCAGGAGAACTACTTAGGCCTGATCTTGGACAGTAGATAGTCATTCAGACCACACATTGATTACGTAAGAGGTAAATTAATCCCGTTGACTGGAGCTCTGCGAAATATTGCTAAATGTGTGCCATTTCAATTACGCTACACAATTAATAATACTCTCATCAAACCGCACCTAGACTAATAATCTGATACAAGTATGGCGACAGGCCGCTATTACACATCTTCATCACCTACAAGTAACGCGAAACAAAGCAATCAAAACTCTGTTTAATTACAATTATCACTTATCACCTACAAAAGAACTTTACACTAAAACTAAACTATTTAACCTAAAACATTATATACATACCATACGTGCATACTAATAAAGAAAATTCTAACAAAATACACTCACAAATCACTTTCAAACGCAAAACTTACCACTACTTCGCTAGGAATAGGGATAGTATAGAACTGCCTTCAGTTAGAACTTTGTACGGAAGGAGAACTATACAGTTTGAGGAAGCGCAGCTTTTGTAATAAGTTACCTAAAGAAATAAGAGACTCCTCATCAATGAACGTTTAAAAAAATAGATTAAAGTTGTATTTGGCCAACCAACAATAATAAACGACTACCACTGTACGTACGATAGATCGAACGATAACTATGTTTATATATATATATATAATAATATTTTATTTTTGTTAAGTTTTTCATATTTAAGTGACCTATGTATGTTATTTTTTTAAGAAATAAAACTTCTTTAAACCGAAATTCACTTACTTGTGCAAGGTTATTCCGATGCCTTTTTGATAGAGAGTTTTACGAAATGCGCATGCTTTCATAATCAAAATGTTCTAAATATCACGTAGTAAACACCAAATACACAAAAAAAAAGTCTTATTCTACGATTTAGACCTAAATCATCAGAGACGAACCAAACAACTCAACGTCCATTTGAAAGAACGTGCCAATTTTTTAGTTTCTGATAATCTCGAGCGGGGCGCTTGGAATCGGCACAAAAAACAACTGTCATTTTTCGTCCAGTATGTTTAGTACAGCGTACCTTGTTTAATAGAGGTCGGTGGCTGAAATCGATTCTTTGGGTTACTAACTTATTAGTTTTCTGATTTGTACTTTTTTGAATAAATATCAAACGTTTTAATTAAATAATAAAAATCATGTATCATCATAAAACACAGTCGTAAAAAATTACATTCGATAAATTGAAGATGCTGCATAATCTTGATGCAGTACCTAGGTCTGTACGCTGCTCCAAGACATCAATTTAGCTTCAACGCAATAAAACTTCTTTTATAACTATCTCAGAAAAAAATTAAATATCTACCTAACAGGAAAGCTGAACAGACAGAATATCTTTTTAACTTTTGAATATAACCGATAAGTAGAAAATATTTAGACTGGAATAGACGGTTTCAGAATATCTAGAACCAGTTTTATTTTGTCTGATTTGAATAAATTTACTAACAAATCTTTGCGGTGCGCATTTTGCATCTGCTTCGACTTAACAAGTCAATTTTATCGCATTCCAAGACCCGGCGGCATAACAAGATTTGTATCAATTTATTCAGTAGCCTTAAGCATTGCTTTTTCTTAACAAAAAATCTGCCTCTGCGACTTTATTTTATACAATTTATCGTTGGCCTGTCTCAGAAAAGGGGCGCAATTTAGAGTCATTTATATACATATATATTTACAGTTTATTTTTATAAAGGGTGTATACGAAGCCGTTTGACTTGGCTGGAACCTTTTGCAGTACAATACAGGATGCGTCAGCGTTTTATACATGGAAACTATCCGTTTTATGTGTGAATAAAACGCGGCATCGACGACGCACCCCCTTTCAGTACGGGGGTAGTTTAACACTTACTCACTGAATCGACATTATAACATTTCCATACCTAACACTGACTGATATGGTGACTTAGATTTCTATATTTCTTTGAACAAAATATACCCGTGAGAAAATATGTTTGTTTGAAAATAATACATTTTTATATAACGCCACCATCGTTCACGTAAAAGAAAATGTCCACACTATACTGTTTACCAAATGTCACTCCATATCAGGCACGCTGTCTGTCCATTTTCCTTATCACGCATATAGCGCTGTATTTATTACTTTCCTCATTTTTCCTGGCTGAGTACTGATACAAGTCCTACTTACATAATGTGTTAGGTTGCTACTCAAATGTCGTAACATCTATCGGATTTAAAAGCACGATAGCGGCGAAAGGGGTTTCATGGCTATCTACTGGCATAAAATAACCATTTATAAACAGAAAGTAATTGAACCATGTTCTCGGTTATTGCCTGAGAGGTGTGGCGGAGCAATGGACGCCATAAATTATGAATATTATAGCCATTACTCGCCAGACGTATTTAAATCTCACAGGGTCTGCAAACCTGTTAAAGAATGGAACAAGAAAGTATTAAATGTTTTCTATTGACGCGTAGGTTTCTGAAGCTGTAACTATTATACAACTTATCTGATCTTATCTGAACTTATCTACATTCTACTCGTCGCGCGCGACGCGAATCGCGCGCGACAAAAACGCACCGCTCGTTACGCGATTTTATCGCGTGTCGCGCCTGTTTGAAGGAGTCTTTAAACTAGCTTGATATTTGTCTCGTATTTCATGCCAATTACTTTTACCAGACTCACGGAGGTTGCATGTAAGCACCAAATAGGCTATAGTCTCTACAGTACCCATAAACGCAAATCTGGACATTATACCTATCCCCCACTTGATGTGTCGATGATGTCATTTTTATTTTTTATAATCTCTTATCACTCTTCTTTCTTTTATCCCTCTTTTAGAAGTTAAGCTCCTTAAAAGTATGGAAATAAAAAGATTTTTATCTTCAAAATTAACGCATTTCATTTCGAACAAGAGAGACACAATCGCATATGGAGCACAATTTATTTAATTTCCCGCATTTCCTTTCCACATCTTCATAAATCTTTCCAGCCCCGTAAACAGATTCCCCAATTATTATACGAACTCACTTGCTCACTCACTTAATTAGTAGATATTTATTTGTATTTCGCATTGAAAACAACTGTAGGCATATACACATATACCGAATAGAATAGAGTTCATTGTCTTTAATTACCAGAAATAGAACTACTATCAAAGCTAGAAATACTTTGTTTCTTTTTATTGGACGCCGGTGTATTTCTATTTCTGTTCAATGTCACTTTGCATTGATTTATAACTTAACTAGCTTATGCCCGCGGCTTCGCCCGCGAGTTATGTCGATAAATACTATCCTATGTCCTTCCCCGGGATGCAATCTATCTCTCTACTAAATTTTATCGAAATCTGTTCAATGGTTTAGGCGTGAAAAGGTAACATACAGACAGACAGAGTTACTTTCGAATTTATAATAATATTAGTATGGATATACCAAAGTTTTTTTTGTTAAATTGTACAGAAAGTCACCAAACATTCCAGGCTTTATCAACTTACACTATCTTGGACGCGAGATAACATTGATAACAATGCACAATCATACATATGCGTAGATATACCTATACAATATATTATGTGCCTACAAAAAGCACCATGATAAATAAGACTTTTGCGAGCCCCGTGTAACATTAATTTTAGCTTTAATTTTGACTTTAGCTTCGACGAAATGAGGTGTTATTTAAACATATATCTACTAGCAAAGGTTGGCCTTTTGTGATCATGGTAGATGAGTAGGGGAACCTGTTGTACCTAGGACAGTTTTTTAGATATATATTTTTTATTGTGATTTGACGTACAGCATACAAATCATATTTGCATATTTTGAAATGTCAATTATTTGGGTACTCACCACAAAAATATCAGAAATGTATATTTTATATTAACATATATTTTAAAGGCTTAAAAAAAAATGGTAAATAAGGCCAAGGTACAACATACCCTATGTACCTGGGCCAGTACTACGTTGTACCTAGGACACATTGAGAATCTGGGGGTAATTTAAGCAAATTATCAGGTTTTCTTAACCAAAATGGTTTTATTTGGTCTATTACAATCTTTAACAAAGTAGTTACTTTAGAAATTCTGAACAAAATTAAAATAATATTCAGTTTTTTTTTGCTTTTCAAACATAATCTTTAAACAAAAACAACTAACTTTTAACTACTGTTTTGTCACATCACAAACTTTAAAATTAGTAGGAACATAGACCTAGGTAGGTACATTTGAACATATCACAAATTTACAATATTATATTATGTCATAATATAATTTTGTAAATAAATATACCTATAATATAGCAAATAGAAAATAAAATATTTAAATAATTAACTTTATAAATTATTATTTCTGTCTTAACTTTTTAATCAGTCATTAAGTAGGACTATCTAGCTTTTATAAGAACACTATCAATATGTAGATATATTATTCAGCCTTAAGCATTTAGTAGAAATTCAAGCACTTCTGTATCTCTGGAACATAATAAATTAATTGAAATTTAAATGTATTCCAAAATGTTTGGAAGCACCGAAAGTGGAGAACTTTTTCTCCTTAAGGCGAAAGCGCCAGGGTAGCCCGCGAAATTCAATTTTATTTAGGTTTTTTGCAATTTGTCACAACTCTCTAAGACCACGTAACTCCAAAGAATAACCGTTTCATGAAATCGTCATTCTTTGGGGTTACGTGGTCTTAGAGAGTTGTGTTGATGACTTTAATGATTATAATTCTGTAAATACATATTTGTTACGGCCGCGAATCATATATTAATCACCGTACAACTTAATACTGACCAGCAAATTGCAAAAATCCTAAAAAAAATTGAATTTCGCGGGCTACCCTGGCGCTTTCACCTTAATCATTATAATGGCATTTGCCAGATGATCCTCATGAATAGGTGTCCTTTTCTTCTTCTCTTTAATTCTCGGCATGATTTCTGAAATAATAAACTCATTTGATTAGGAATATATTACGTAAGTGTGAAATAATTTAATAAAATATTCTCCTGGCCAAAGTACAACATCCTGGTTGTACCGTGGCCACTGACCAAGGAACAACTGATTTACAGTGACCATGGTACAACACTACTCCAGCTACAACAAAACGATGGATTTTAAATAGTTTAGAGATCACGTATCTCGTAAGTTTTTTATTGTGTTGACACTTGTTGAATAAAAGAACCGTTAGCATATAACAGTTAAGTCACTATTATAAAACGTTTAAAACTATCAGACTTCAAAATATATTCGAAATACTTACTTTTTCGCCAAAAAAAGTTTTAACCGTCGATAACACCAAACACCAGCTTAATGGCGGTATGCGACTAACTTCACATTGACTTGTCGGTAGTGACGTACCGAATACCTTAAACAGTAGAATTTAATATCGCGCGAATATTTGAAACGAGCCCAATGGCCTAGGTACACATAGTGCCAAGGTTCAACAGGTTCCCCTACATATTTTTTCTGGAGGACTCGCAATATTTTTCTTAATAATTTATCGAGTTGTGCTCAAAAAACTGAAATAAGAAGCTGTATTATCAGCTATTCCCACTGACACATGAATTATTGATGTCTTGTTTGGAAATTTCTAAACTAACCTGTAGTATATTCTTATAAGAAATTCTCGTAACAAAAACTGGAGAGAATATTTTGCGAATAACCTTTAAAAGAAAAGAAGTGGTGTAAACTTCGGTGATACTTTGCGAGGTTACTCCCTGAGGCCGTGTTGGAGATGATAACGTTACTGCAACATACTACACCGCACATTGTCATTTCATGCATGAATTCAAAGATAAAATAGTTTTACGGTCGTTTGCACGTTTTTAAAGATGGCTGCATTATTTTAGAATACCTAATTAATCTCAGTTTCTTTGAATAACTTCTATCAAACAAATTCAAATCTGCCAAGACGAGCGAAGCGAAGTGCAAGGGCTTTTCCTACCTTTTCTCGAAGCGCTTCGTCGTTTTTTTGAACCCTCATAACTTGGGTTTGGATTATACCAGATAAACAAAATTCTCGTGATATGATGTCAATATGATGTCAATATTAAACATATAAAGTTTCAATGCTCTTTCGCCGCCATTTCGATACCATCACATGGGCGTAAGGTGAAAAATTTTGTTCACTGTTCATTACTTTTCTGTTATACAATAGTTCTTGTAGTAACGAAACGGCCAAGTCTCATATTTTGATTAAGGTGTAGAGTTTATGAAGTTAGGGCTTGTAGAGTTAGGGCGTGTAGAGCTAGAAGCTAGGCTCTTCATGAGATCTGATAACTTTTGGACAGCGCGAGCCACATGTGGTCTCGTCTTGGCAACATTTTACATAAAAATGTTTTTGGTGGGATCTTTATTTCGAGCAAAGACTCATTTATATTGGGTTGATAATATTCCGTCCTTAAATTTAAGTATTAGTAAATGCTACTGTGGATGGCAAATCAACTCTACCGGCTTTTCTTGCCAAAGATTATATTTTTTGTATTCTTTTGAATATTTGAACACAGTTTTTATGCGACATACGTTTTGAAAGCTTTCAATTTTCCAACGGAAAGTTCCCCAAATATTTTCTGATACTACACACAGCACACAGTCATGTGCCACTGCTGCACAAAAACGACCCTCGATTAAATTTCTTCTTAACTATTTAAAACTTTCTACTCTTGTTGAATAATAATTTGATATAAGTATACCCTTCATCATAATAACATTTATGGATTATTATTCCACAACATTACATAGTCTAGCTCTTTTATTCTCAAACACGTACACGAATAAGTTGAATAAGTTTCTTCTTTCAATAAAATGGTATTTGATACAACACATGGAGCACACACAAAAACATAATTATGTTGTATATGACGTTTATGAACAAATCGGTTGATATAAGTCGATATTTCGAGTTGCAATAATTTAACTTGTTTTCATAAATCTCTCGGATTCGTTAGACTGTATTTATAGCAGATTATGCCAGCTTATTTGATCAGCGAACATTGTTTTAGTTAGTCGTGTGTTTTAATTAACTTCGATGTTTGTTGAATGGTTAAAATACTCGCTAATACTAGTTTACATAAATGCGTTTATTTAGGTACTGGCGGATGTATGTTTTACGAACTAATTTGCATTGTTAGTGTTGATCTTATAATACAAAAAAGTGTATACTATTTGAATAACTTTCAACTTGAACTAAAGTATTGTATTTATTTCTTTAATAGAAGATGCACACCTCGAACCTAGACTCTGCATTTGCAGACTATAATCAGTACCACACTACGATCGCTCTTAATACAACAATACCTTTCCAATTAACGAATAGATATGTATATCATTATTGTGCTACCCCAATTTGTATTTCCCTTTGAAAACCGAGTGCTGCGGATTACTGCAGGCAATCTTTTTAAATTGTCATTGTACAGGATTTCACATTGAATGCTTTAGTTGCGACGTGTCTGTCGGATGATCGCAATCCTTAGTTACCTACTCCAAATTGACACGAGGGGAGGCTTTTAAGTCCAAAGTCAAACATGAAACAAAATTGTACAAAAAATGTAACAGGCAAAAATGTTTTGCGCGTACTTTGACGTCGAGTGCCTTTGAAACGGCTTTTTTTGAAACGTCACCGGAATGTCAAATGGAAAACGTTTTGCGATGAATACGTGGAGGAAAATCGTTTATCTATTTTTTTATTTGTTCAAGCTTACAAATCGATGCGCGGCGTATCTTAGTAGATAATAATATTGTCTAATTTTCGTTTCTGAATAATAATTCTTTATCATTAATAAGGTTTGTGATCATTAATTTAAAAAGAGAAAGTATTACTTCATCTTATTGTCACACATCATATACACACAATAGAAATAAGAATAGGAATAACCTAGCCTTGGGAAGTCCCAACCCCACTTTGATAAGTCAGTACATACGTAGGTATGTACTGACGTAGGTATGAATTGTATAGATGTAGGTAGCTACATCTATACAATTCTAAGAGCTCTTACACACCACGTTTTTGTTCAGGTGCGGTCAACGCGCGTCACACGCAACTGTATCGCGCTGCAAACGCGATGTTATTACAACCAATTTACCTATCCAAACGTTCATAAAATTGTAGTATGCAGATGACGACTTTTTCGCGTTACTAGCGCAGAGTTACATCGATACAGACGCGCTGGCATAGCGCACCGACAGTATTACGATGGCATCAATCGAGGAAACACTTCTTACGCTGGTCGTAGTACTTTTTTTAAGCACAACACAACAGAGCGCACGTACGTTTCCAGCGCGATACACGCACGCAATTTTAAGAGAATTTAACCATTTTTTTATATAAATTGGTAATAACGTTTAATTCATTTTTTGACGTTGATGTCTCATCAACGTCGCCGTGGCTTGCAGTTTCCCGACACAACAACTTTCCTATTACAGGATCATAATAATTAAACAACTCTGATTTACTTTTCATAGAAATATTTGCGGGAGAATAATAAAATACTGCTGGTTTTGAAACACGTGTAAAATGTTTTTGTATTGCGCTTGTGGGAATTAAAATAATACTACTTTATTTGTTTATTCAGATCGTTTTCTGGGTACCCTACCCTAGGGATGCCAATGGGACCCTATTACTAAGCCTCCGCTATCTACAAGTCCGTCCACTGTCCGCCCGTTCGTCCGTCTATCCATCCGTCCGTCGGTCTGTCTATCAATGGGCTGTATCTCATGAACCGTAATAGGTAGACCGTTGAAATTTTTACAGAGTATGTCTATTCTAGTCTATTGCCGATATAACAAACATTATAAAAAATGAAATAAAGTAAAAAAAATTAAAGGGCTTATGCCTTGTGGTACGGTCGTTCGAAACCCATTGTGTGTGGTTCCGATTCGCACTTGGCCGGTTTTTACCACTTCGGCGTATTTTATCCGATGTTATGTATGTTGGGTTGGATGCCTTTACAAAAGGCAAATATAACCAGTTCTCCGAATATCGTATGAAAAATAGTCTCCTTCATTAAGTAGTTAAGTACTTACTGTTGTTACCAAGTCGGGATTAAAAAATAGTAACATTGACTAACATTAATTTACACGCTCATGTATGATCAAAATAAACTTCCAGGAGAGAGAAATTCCCTAGTTATGTACCTCTGTGTAGATTATTTACCTTTCTGAGAATAAAATGACAACTCTAATCGCAGCTCGTTACAGAGAATATATCTAACTAAATATTCACAACACAACATTTCGACTTATATAGCAAAATCCTTAGATAAAGCGAACTCGGTCATTCTTTTAGTCTAGCATTCCAAAGCAAATCTCCAGGATAACAGTAGCCCGGAGCAAACCAAATGAATGAAATGAACGATCTGTGAACCAAATAAAACGTTGGCCCTCTGAGAAGACGTGACAGGAAAGCTCATTACTAGCAACTGTCTGAGGTATTTTTACCTACTAGGTATATGACCAACTGAACATAGGTAATATACGAGGGCTGCTATGTAAGTATCCGGAACTGGCCACTCACAAAACAATATTGAAAAGTAATTATAACATTTAAAAATGGAACTCTTTGGCTGAAGAATACAATTTGTTTCATGTAGGTAGCTGTCACTCGTTTTTCCTTGTTTTTTTTTTTCTTTTGAAAATTGCGTATCTTTATCACCATGCATTTAACTCGTGAAAATTTTCATGCTATGAGATTTTCGGCGAGGGCTAACTCAAAAACAGTGCATCGATCAACTCACTTCGACTTTTGGGGACGAAGCACCATCAAAAACTACTGTGTATCACTGGTTTAGTGAGTTTGATCGTGGGCGGTCTGTGCTCACGTGGACGAATTTAAAGGTTGTGGTACCTCAAAATATTTTTAGAAGTAATTAGAAACTATTTAGAACTAATATTGTAAAATCGTCATGTTACATATCGCGAGATAGAGGCGTCTCTGGTAATAACTATGTATATATAAAAAATTACACGAACATTTAGCTGTAGAAAAATTTGTTCACGTTGGATTCCGCACAACTTGAGAATTAACCAAAAACGGGCACGTGTCAATAATATCGGTGTAAAAAAAAGTTACAAAAGTACAATCAGGGTGCGTCAAAAGCTGTTTATACTATCTACACAGGAGAACCTAAACAACAACCAACGGTTTGGGTGTTCCAAGATGAGCCGAACCCAACAAAAGTCATTAGTTCAAAAAGCACTTTGAAGCAAACGGTCGCTTTTTTTTTTGGTATAAATGGACATGTGGCTACGGTGCCACTAGAGGATCGTAAGACGGTTAATTCTGTATGGTACACGATCATTTGTTTTCAAGAAGTCTTTAAAGAAATGAGAAAGAACAACCGACGATGCAGAATCCTTCTTCATCATGACAATGCTAGCTGCCACACATCGGCCGACACAACTCGGTATTTGGAAGGTCAAAAGATCGAATTAACGGGTCATCCGTCGTACAGCCCCAACTTGGCCCCCAACGACTTCTATTTATTCCCAAACCGTGAATAATAAATTACGTGGTTAACGTTTTCGAGCTGTGAAGAGGCCGTTGTGCTTTGATGCGTTCAAAATGTACGTTTTGGAGATACCTCAATCCGAATGGAAAAAATGCTACGAAAATTGGTTCCAACGTGTGCAAAAGTGCATCGATCATCATGGCGAATATTTTGAAAAACAATAAAACCATAATAAATTCTATGTTTGTTTCACTTTGTTACAAAAAAATCAAAATTATTTTCTCTTTTGTTTCATCATTTTTAAATGGCGATACCCGTCAGTCTGCAGAGTTTAGCTAGCTTAATTTAATTTGACCCCATATAGTGAGGTCACTAGCATTTTTGGTCTATGGTAGGGAATTGATCGCTGACGGATCTCACTACCAGGATGCTGATGTTGTTACGTTGTTTTTTTTGTACCTAGCATTTACCTGTGAGCATACGTTCTAGATTGTGAGGTTTCCAATATTGATCTACTTCTTCGTCACTGGACTCTTTAGTAACACTTTCTGACGATTAATCACTTTTCAAAACCCTATTAAACAGGTTTTCACAATAAATCAAGTCCAGTCCATCATATCGTAATTAACCTGCGTTTGTTTACATTTCTAATGTCATTCAGTCAAACGTCAGTTCTGACAGTTGGAGGCGACACCTAGCGGCTACAAATTCACAGTTGTAGTTTTAATCGATAAATTTTAGCATGTGGATTGGAAACCATCGAACTGAAATCGTACAGCCCCAATCCTTAATCAATTTCATCTTTTGGTTAAAATACATATTTCTCTTTTGACCGTAAACGGAAGTTAAATTGTTTTTTTATTATAGACATTTTTTCTAGAAGCATCGATAGCTCACAATGCATATTTAATCTGTGCTTTGTAAACGATTTAGGGTGGCCATGTTAAACATTCTCAATTCGCCGTGTGACTCTGGGGGTAAAGCTGACAAACTTTAGGGTTAGAAACAAGAAATAATGAGTTTGTTAGCTTGGACCTTGTAAATTGTTATTGTTTCAGAGATTAAACGTCGTGTTGGACAGTTGTCAGGGATTTTGAAGAATTAAATATCTTGGTGTAGTGATTCATCCTTCATCAGTCATCCGTGCTCTGATAGGTTTTTACCTGAAACAGGGGAGATTTTCTAGGTGGTCCGTCTAATTCCGGTTTGGAGGACATGACAGGACCTTGAGAGTTCACGGTCGTTCTTTTGCGATTGAACTCGCTTGAGCTTCGGATCAAACTTTGTCCAATTTTTTAAAAGGTAAGGATTCTGGTGAATCAGTGTTAGGAAGTGATCTCTGAGTCCTTCCCCGGTCGTTGAAAGGATATTGTGGTGACCCCTAGATATTTATTGCAGGACTCCATGCGTTAGAAGGATTCACAGATGAAAGGGGCGGACCTGCTCGCCGGCCGGCCGCATCTTGCGGTCAGGTGTTTCCACCATTAAACAACTGTGAGTATTACACGCCCCGTGGGTGATTATTCTCTATTTCTTGTGGCCTCACTATACAGGGTTAGGCAAACTGAACACGTGGCTCCTCGCCCCTATTCCTCCTCAAGGAAAGTGTCTTGGTGTTCCCTTATATAATAGGGTCCCCGTATTGTCGATTCTAGATGAGGCAGCTCGAGTGATTCGTCTCGCCGCCAGGACCTAACGGAGCCGCTGGGGCCTGGACGCGAGACCCGTTCCTCGAGCCTACTCAGCCTCCTGTGGAGACGACTGTGCGGTGGAAGGGTCCGCCTAGCGTTGTGGCGCAGGCGGGACGGTTTTTTTTATTTATAATTTACCCTCTTTTACTTCATTTCTACGGGTTCATATGTAAACCTGTCTATCAACTGCCCGGTCTTCAACCTTGGAAGCCGGTCTGCAACTAACCTTAATTAAAGGACCCCGGGTTCGACACCTTCACCTAACTGGAAGAATATTGGACATCTTCGTCGTCTCCGGGATCCGGAACTCTTCAAGTTCCTGGCGCCCATTTATAATTTATTTACATTTATAAAACTGGAAGGTTGTACCTTGATATTTTATTTTTATTTAATTTAATCTTAACTATTGAAAACAGTACTGGCTTTATCTTCAACCCCCCACGACCATTGTTCATAACCGACCGAACTTTACGCTGGCTGGCATTACATTTACTTGAATTTTAGTTTATGCATGATTGTTACATTCTATTGAATATACTTATATTGTTGAGATAGTTTGTTGTTTCTTTGTCTTACCCTATCAACCCACCTTGCATCTGGGCTTTTGTTCCTTACCACTAGAGGGACAAAATCACATATGTAACAATGTAAAGGAAATAGTTTATAAACCAAGGGACCATTACGCAAAGAACTTGGGTGTCCTATCAAATATATTCGAAAAGTTACAGTCTGACGTAAGTGGTACGCGACTGGTTTATTTTGTATATAAAAAAACTATAGGTAGACAGCCTTTTATCAAGAACGCTGTAGGGCTATAACGCGGTGTCCTACGTGGGCGATTCAACGCGAACGCGATCGCGAAGCGAAGCGGTGCGAATGGAACAAACAAATGATACTCTATTGCGGTGGCCTACGATCTACGTGACCAACCGCACGTAGGTGCGATGCGAAGCGAAGCGGACGCGATCAGTTGGTTTGATATCTTCGCGCAAACTCTTACGGTGCGGTGGTTTTAAATAAATTAAAGCTAAAATTATAATGTAATGTGTGTGTGTGTGTGTAATTATAAAATTCCCCATAAATATGTCTTACATTAGTTGCAATCCTCTGTCGTACTCATACTTCTTGAGTATTTAGGTATTTGATATTTCAAAAATGAATTTTCCAGTAACAATTGTTTCGGTCCGTCCATGACAAATGCAGGGTACTGAAAAGAGATTGAGCTGCCGCCGCCAAGCGACGACTTCACGTAAATCGCATCGAATCGCTTCGCTATCTCGTTCGCGTTGAATCGCCCACGTAGGACACCGCGTTTTTATTATATTTTTCTTACTCATTATTAATAAAGATTTTTTTAATATTCGTTCTATTTAGGGCATGACCTCTCAAGCTCCTCTAATGAGACACAATTGATTTTCTATTGTATCGTGCTACATATGTAGGTCACGCGCGGGGCTTGACGGGTAACTCCTTCATAATCGAAAATCAGTTTGACACTTGACAACAAAAAGTAAGGAGCCCCATTTCTGAGCCCCTTTCTCCCTGAGGGCGACATGAAAGGTGATTAGAATGGATGGACACCCGCGATAACACAACCTGGGCTCTGATAAAATCATTTCGCGAAAACTGTTGTTATTTCTTAAACTTTGTCGATAGACAAAACTCGTTATAACTTGCTTGAATGGGACTGGCTAGTGGTGACGCGTTCGCTTATGTTATTAGAAAGTAACGCAGACAGTGCCTGGAAACAAAGACATCTTTAGGACGATTGTCTAAAGAAAATAATAAGTGATCCTAACACAGTAATCCTCACTGTAGATTTGTAGAGCCATTGTCTACGAACATTATCATAATTAGATTGCTATCGACACACTAGACAGAAGATAATGATACCTTCCTCTGCCTCGCTGCACGATCTATAATTACGAGTCTAGCTCCCGTGGTGATAAAAGGATTACCTACCTAGTCTGTAAGGTTGATTACCCAGGGTGCGCTGTAAACGACGCAGATAATTCTGAACAACAGGAAATTCATACCACGGACGATTTATTACAAATCGACGAGTCTATTCAAAACTCTTAACTCACGAGCAATTTCAAAGGTTATCTAATTTAAGTCAATGTAAAATTTACGTTGCATCTGAATTTCAAGTTGTCTGTAGATCGTAATAAACCGACGTATCGATCGAGGCCAATGGCATAAACTGCCAAATATCTTGGTAGCGCTCCGCAGTGGTTTGTGTAACTCGGTCGGGAGTGAGCCATAGTAATCCAACTAACTACCACTGGATACATATCCATCACGCTAACGCCTCAACGGGAAATAGATCTAACTAGAGTGACCTACTATGTAAGACTAAACTTGATTCCAAGTACCTATTCAGGGTAATGAAATACAGGTTCTAGCTTTTACGCGAAGTCGTAACCTAATAACCTATAATTTCATTGTGGATTTGCCCTTTAGGTATCTTAAGGTAGTTACATACAGCAGTTAAATATTTTTACATGGCCAAAATGTGACTAAATGAAATCGTACAAATATTGGAATTTCAAATGTATTGCAAATGCCTTTAAACTGATCTTATTGAAATTCTTCAGCTTGTGTAAAAGAAATTTCATGAAAAATGCCGATCTATTTATTGGACCGGACGAAATCCGAAATTCAATATTACAAGGGTATAGTTGTAACTAAAGCTTAAACCCCAGTTCCAGTTCCTCAGTTCTAGTTTTTAGAAAAAACAGTCGGATATTTTGTTTTGAATTTTCTTAGTAGGTATTTTACTCACCCAATCGCGAATTTCGTTGACTGCATTACCCAAATACAGCTTTACTTTCACATACAAAAACACATATAAATCAATGGCATATCGGTCACTGACAGGTAAACTTAACAAGGTGGGGAGACAATTTTCGAGAGTAAATGAAATTTCGTATATCCTATGACGTTCTCAGTCTATGCTTACAAAAAATCTGTCAAATATACCAATAGTTTGGTGGTTACTATATAGTTAGTCAAAGATTGGCAAAACCTATTATCGGCCCATCATACTATTTATTCAGTTTGTTTGAAAAAATCACTGTTCTATTTTGATGTTAGAATTTATTGGATATTTTCAAAATACTCCCATGCATTAATATTACCTACCAGTATTTTCATTTATTGTTGTGTTGTCGATTCCATCTTATATAATAAATCATTCAATCATCGCACACAACCCTCGTTAAAGTTCTTGACTGATTAAATACTAAACATTTACCTAACGATTCCAAAATACAGAATACACTGAGATGATAAAATTAAATGAATAACTTAATCACTAGATTGTGATTTCATTATAAAGCTATGTCAATTTCAGCTTGCCTTTGGAAATATTTGATTGTTCCCTTTAAATAGAATTATTTCTTGTCAGAACAGATTTTCCTTTCTTTTGTTTAAAGATAGGTATGGTTAAAACGGTTGAGAAGGTTGCTGTATCATATTTGACACATTTTTCGTAAAATCTTAAAGCTTTTTGCCTTTTGTCGCTACTCGCACTAATAGAACGTAATGAAGCGTTTATGAATGATCTTACATAAGCTTAAATATCATAGGAAAATGCCAACACTTTGTTACTTTCAGTACCGAAGAAAAGATAGGGTCTTTAAACCTTATAATTTTCTTTTTTAACGATGAACTGAGTTTAAGTAATGTTCTTATAACTGTTCATTATCCTTTCGGTGTAGACACGAACAATTTTTTTGTTAAAACTTTATTGATGTTTGTTATACAAAAGTTACAAGGGTATTGACCGCATACAATTTTACTGCAGTAACTAACTCTTTGAAATAAAGTTTACAAACTGGCACAAGTTCAAAAGTTGAATACAATTTATTTTATGTCTGTATGGCTTCCTCTGTACTTCCTAGCCAAGAGAAGCATTTACAACTGTTTCATAATTCCGGCCTTTGAACTTTGCTAAACTTTTCGAACCTACATGAAAATCCATACTATAATATTATAAATTCGAAAGTAACTCTGTCTGTCTGTCTGGATGTTACCTTTTCACGCCTAAACCAGTGAACGGATTTTGATAAAATTTGGCAGAGAGATAGATTGCATCCCGGGGAAGGACATAGGATAGTTTTTATCGACATGTCTCGCAGGCGAAGCCGCGGGCGGAAGCTAGTATGATATATTTTAATGTAACTTCAAAAAGTTTTTGACTGAGCGCTTTGTTTAAATTGTTATTTGTTAAAATAACAATGAGCTTAATTTGTTTTAGTCAAATGTTTCTCCAACAATTAGTGGGTACCTACGGGACCGACATTATTGTGGAAACAAAAGAATTAGGCCTTCATACCTTCGTCGGCCGTATTCGCACAATTTGAGATAACATTGGTATGGCGAGCGACGCCAGCGCTGGGAAATACGGGATCCCGGGAACCTTTCGTTTTATGTGGATAATCAACAGATGTTATCGTTAGGCACTGGTTACGAGCCCAAATACGTTTTTATCCGTTATTAAATGCTAATGTATCACGAGATAAGAATTTTTGGTTTTATTACGTCCTTGTGCATATTCTCTTCAACTTTTTTGGCAAGTATCGTTATCACAGGATTAGGTACATGAAGAATGAAGTTCGTTTGTACCTATAAAACCTTCTTACTAACAATGGACTACATGAGCTTAACAAAATATAAGATGTGAGAATCTTATAATCTGTCTGTAACATCGTAGTAAACAGTTTCAACAATAATTACGTGTCAATCTTTCGTGATTCTGAAGTCTGTTTGAGATTACAAAGAATCTTTTATGTAATGATCCGAACATTTGAATAATAAAACGTTACATTAAAACTGACAGCTGCTGGCTTGTCTTATTACTTTGTAAAATTTTTCTAATTTTCTATAGTTGACTCCAGAAAGTTGTTGTAAAGATTATCGCGATCTTCATTTCCTTGCCTTGTATGTTCACAAAGCAATTGAGATATATTGTAATTGTAATATACATTAAATGAAATATTAATTGGTACAAAGATACCTACCTAATATAAAAAGGAAGATAAATGTGGAAGCCTTATTAGAGTAAAATTTTCAGATAAAAGTCCAAGTGTACCAACTCTGACATCATTCTTCGGTTCTGTCGCCGCCTGCCGACCGCTGGCACGCGACCATGGGAGGAAGCCAGATGAAATGACCATAATGCCTTGGAAGTCTGGAAGCCCTTTAGTGTGGGATGCAATCTGTGTCGACACTCTCGCGCCATCCCATCTTCCTAGCACGGTGGGCTGTGCTTGGGGCGGCTGTGTTTGAGCCTTTTGGGGTTGAAACACTAAGGCCGTGTGGTCCGAGTACTCATCGCCAAGCGGTTGGTCTTTTCACGTGACCAGAGGGCTGGCCAATTTTCAGGTCAAAGAATCAGCATTGCCATTCAACGTGACGACGCTGTCAGCCTTTTGGGCACTTTTCTCACTGACAGTGATGCGGACGATTTTTTTTATGCCATATGAGCTTTTCCCCTTTTTTCCCTTTGTATACTTGTACATATCATACATATTTTAGTATTAAATTGTATATTATATTTAAGATTACATATTACGAAGTACTTAATTTAAAAAAAAATATCTATTCTGTAAATAATGAAAGTAAAAAAAAAAATCAATTGTAATTCAAATTAAATTTTAAGTTTAATTACATATCACAGGTGTTTCTGAACTCGTGTGTTGTAGGTGTTTGTTTGTCTTCAGTTAATTATAACAAACTTATTGCTGGCGCTAACACTCTCGCGACAACCGCAAAGTTTGGATTTATGTGGAACTGAAGTAATTCGGTCTCTCTCGGAATTCATAAACTAATGTAACACGTGGTAGGAATCACGCCCTTTTGACAAGCAAATATCAATATAGAGAATGATTAAGAATCTCTTGTTACATTGCGAAATAATCACTAATGATTAATGCTAACTGTACTGCATAAATAAACTGTAGTTAATCACTAACAAATGATTTGAAAAGTAGACACAACACAAAAACCGCACGTTAAACTGGTAATCCTGTAAAAGTGATAACATTTTCCAGCGCGTTGATCGTATTCTATTCAGCGTGACTGAAAATAATTTCCGAATCATTTTCATTCGAATATTGAATATACCGAGCTGCGTTTTTTTCGTAATCGATTCGTTTATTTTATATTAGATGCGATTTGCGACTTTCGATTTGAGTTAGATACCTATTTACCAGCCGACTTCAAAAAGGAAGTTATGCATACCTTTTTTTTTTTTTTTTTTTTGTTTTCGGGGGGAAACCTTCAAAAGGCACCCGACCTCCGGGGAGGGAGGTCGGGGAGTGTGGGATTTTTACCTCACTAAAACCGCCCCGGTGATCACCTTCAGCACATAGGGGTGGTCCCGGTTCCTCTTAAAAGACCAATTCCGGAACCCCCCCGTGCAACGCCTGTAAGGCACATCCCTGGGGAGACTGTAAAGGGGCCTCCCCTGAGCCTCGCTATGCACGGCAACACGTGATCACTGTGCCACCGTCTTCCCTGGGGTCACTTGGTGGGCGGACGGAGTCCCCACTCTGTGCGCCCGCGACCCCAAAGGTCCACCTACCTTATTGGTAAGCGGGTTCGGCGTATTATTATTTTACATTATTCGTTTCGTTCGTTCGTTCGTTCGTTCGTTCGTTCCGTTCGTTCGTTCATGCATACCTGTCTACTAGATGATTCGGTGGATGAAAAATCAGCCGTAAATATTGTTGTCTTTTTACAAAACCGTTAAAAGAATGATAAAATCTAAAATTGAAGTGCCTACTTATCTATGTATTAAAGTAAAGTAATAATAATATAATTGATTTATTCCGACAAACATTGCTCCATTTCATTACATTTACATTTATATTGTTAGTATGAACTTAAAAACTATGTTAGTATCTTATAACTAAGAGAAACTTAGTCCTCTGGGTGAGGCTCCACCTCAGTGGGATGTCTAACTTATTGCTTATTATCCTCAGGATGCTGTTACATCTCCCAGTGCTCCCACGCAATCTGTTTAGCAGTGAGGCTGTCTTTTTGCGCCAAGTGGCATCAAAGCCGTCTGTGCGCGACTCATCTGGGTTCTGAAAATATAATGAGCTATTTTATATATATGTTCCTCTTCTTTGATCATTACTTTTTACTCTATAGAGTCCTTCTTATCGATTTCGAGACCCTTTAAAATTATTATTAGTTAACAATAATATGACTAATATGACTCGCCAGAACGAATTTAGTTTAAGACCTATGTGAAGTGAGCGTTTCCCAACCTCTTGGATCAATAGCGCAAGCACTTGGGTGCCTCTTGAACACATCTTTATAGCGGAGATCTTGACCACCTTGCTTTCGTTTGCCTTCTGCCATCTCAGAGCAGAAGACCGCTTTGGGTAGACGGTGGTCCTCCATGCGAAGAACGTGTCCACAACACTTGAGTTGACGCTGCATAAGTAAAGCCTCCATGCCATACATGTCAAAACGGCCCAGGACCTCCGTATTAGGAACGCGATCCTGACATTTAATTTTCAAGATGGATCTCAAACACCTTAGCTGAAATATGTCAAGTTTCCTTATGCTTTTTACTCTACTTAAATATTAAACTCTCAAGTTTTTTGATAAACGTAAACTTCGAAAACATTGCCGTACCACTGGTATTTTCATGGAACTCAATCACAGGTGAAATAAAAAAGTCAGGCCATTCACCGCCGCCATTTACTTTGCAGAAAAAATATTAACCTAATGGTTTATTCTCAGTTGTATTTTCATTTTCCCACAAGCGCTAGTCGATAATAAGAATTCTTTAGAATAAGAAAAATAAAGCCTATAATAGGACCTGCAATATTTTTTAGGGGAACGCCATTGTTATATTTCTGAAAACACCTTTTCAGTTTATTTTTATTGTTCTTTAAGTGCAAAAACTTCGGTGTTTTTCTTTTAAAAGGCTGGTATTCAGCATTCGTAATAAATGAAAAATAATACGCTGCGACAAAACTTTCCTATGCGACATTTACTCAGAGTAACAATGGACCAAAAAACCAGAGCATAATCAGCCGATAATATTCCCACTACTGGGACACAAGCCTCCTATCACTGAGGGAGTCGGTTGTAATCCACCATGCAGGCCCAATGCGGGTTGCTAGATGTCAGTCTTCGAATTTTTGGTTCTAGAACAAGCCGGTTTCCTCACGATGTTTTTTTCCTTCACCGTTTTGAGAGCGTGTGGTGATGAAATAATTTAGATACACGAAGTAAAGCGCCTGTCTCCGTTCGAACCTACTTACAACTCTAAAGTCACGGCCGTTACCACTAGGCCGCACCACTTCTCTCAAATACATCAATAATACCGGCGACAAAACTTTCCTACGCCACATTTATTCAGTGTAACGAGGGACTAATAAAATTAATATGATACCACCCGCTGCTGAATAAAGCGTTTCGATCGTAAAGTGCCAATAAGCACGTCCACGACACTAATGCCGTGCTCAGGGTAATTTACAGCAGCTCATCTACGATCGTGTCTCGTCGTGTCGTGGTTCGTGTCGTGTCGTGTCATTTTATTTATTTTTACGGCCTCAGTCAAGCGAAACTTGAGTATTACGGCAAAAAGTACGTCTACTGAAATATTTTGTCACCAAATACATGATATTATCATTGGATAGCACACTTCGACAAGCGTAAAAAAAGATCCCTTTGAAATATAAATTCGTTTAACGTGAAGTGAAACTACTTCAGTTCGCACCATTCTTTGTCATATGTGTACCGTTTACCTGTCACAAGCATAACGCGAGTATTGAATTTTTTTGACTAGTCGACGGTTGACCGTGAGAATTTAGTACCTATTCGAGTTTTTGCAAAGGCTGGACAGAAGTCACCCGCATGAAAAAGGAAACTTATGGCATACCTACAGGGAGAAGTACTTTTTGTAGTTATACATACATATGTAGGTAATGGGGCAGTTTGTCTTTCAAAATAACATTCGCTACTCTATATTAAATACACCTTCACTTTGAAGCCACTGCACACTGGGTAAAAAGATAATCAGCCGAAACAATGAGCCCTTTCATCCCTACATCATCACAAGAATTCCGACAATTCCCTCGAACGATCCGGGCAACTTTGTAATTGTTCTTCACAACCTTTGAAGCCAAGAAAAGTGATCTTTTAGAGCTCTACTAGGCAACGGTTGCGTGATTCTCTCCTTTTTATTTTATTTATTTCATTTATTATTATTATTTATCCTAGGCGTGTACACTATCTGTGAGTATTTAGACGCTCTCCCCAAGTAATCCGTCCATAAAGCTATTTAGTTAGCCGATTAGGCGTTTATACTTTTTGTGTAGCAAGGAACTACCTAGGTTGGTACCTATAAATGTAATTCTACCTAATAAACACGCAAAAATAATATTATACCACTACCATCAGTTAAGAAACTACAAAACATTTTAGGTACATCAATAGATTTTTGTTGTATTTACAAAAAAAGATTTTATAAAATGAAACTGAATAATACTCCCACTTCCAATACTATACTAAAAGCACAAAGTACATAACATTCAATTTTCCTTACATGCTCTGCGTAGTGTATCTCATATTTTAGTACAGACCAGCACATCAAGCTACCCGAAACTGTCAATTTTTCACAATCAACCTTGAACCTATGCTTTAGCGATAAAGTTGAAAATCTATTAAAGAAATTTGACAGATTGCAGTAGCTTGATGTGCTGGCGTCTGTACCTACGTGGGTGTTTCTCGACGCTCTAGTTACTGAAACTCGATGCTGCGGTCTTTGTAGGATGTTATTTGATTCAAAGTCCAGGTTTTTGAATTCGAGAACTTTATGCATTCCTTAGAAAATCCTGCTTACCTACAAGAGAGAGTGTGGGAGTAGACCTGCTGTACAGACGTAATTTAATTTACATTTCAAAGAAAATAATAATTACTGTACCATCTACGTTTCATCATTGAAAATGTGGGTGTATTTCAGCAAAGTCCTGTAAAATAGGGAGTATAATATAATTCCCGGAAAGTACCGCTGATATATGTACTTCAAGAGGAAATCTCAATGACACTTTTAGAACTGACGCAGTTTTGAAAAAATAATACCTAACATAGACCAGATATTCTGAGTAATCAAAAATTATTTCAAACAGTATCTCATTGAATTAGCTAGCATTTAGACAGGCCTGGGTACCCAATATCTTCACCATTAATTAGGGTAGGATAAACTTTATCCTAACAAATTGCAGGACAAATAATAGGAAGCAACCAGCTTTTAAGGAATAATGGCGATTACAAAGGTTATATTTTAGTGCAAGGGTTAGGATATTGAAAACAATATCCTAACCCTTTATTAAACCTTTTAATATACACTAGGTCGAAAAGTAGCGGGTCGGTATCAAAAACTTCAATAACATCCAAAATATTGGAGCTAGCTTTATGAAATAAATACTGTATTATAGACAATTTTATAGTGCCTAAATCAATGTCATAAGAGTTTAAGAATATGAAGTTTATTTTGAATAATAGTAAGTTAAGTAAAAATGACCATTTTCACTAGATTTCGTATATTTCTTAAAATGTGCTACGTGCAATTTTTACACATTTTAGTATTTTGTATTGCCACCACGAGCTGTTAATACAGCTGTCACACGGTTTGGCATGTTTTCCATCAAATTTCTGAGTCGATGCTGAGGAATATTCTTCCATTCCTCTACCAAGTGCTTCTTTCAGTTCACGAAGCGTGATTGGAGAGGAATTACGCTGGCATACACGTCGCCCCAATTTGTCCCAGGCATACTCGATGGAGCTCAAGTCTGGGCTGCGTGCTGGCTAGTCCATGCGTGTGATAGCAACATTTTCAAGGTAGACAAACACTATCCGAGCTGTATGGGGACGAGCGTTATCTTGCATAAACATGGCGTTTTCGCCCATGTTTACTAAAAATGTTCAAAAGTGCCTTTTATGTGCCTATTTGAAATAAATGCTATGACTTTTAATGGGCCAACATACTCATTTAAGATTTCATTACGTATCTTTCTGCAGTTAAAGTTGCATTTTCTATTACCACTAGCACGGTGCGGCTTTCGGAAGAAACTCCAGCCCACACGTGTATGGAGCCTCCGCCGTATGGCACTTTCTCTTCAATCCAAGGTTGGTTATAGCGCTCTCTCTTGGTAATAGACTCTTTGCCTCCCATAGTGCGTGTATAGCATGAACCTCGACTCGTCCGGAAACATTACTATGGACCAGTTATCCTGAGTCCAATTAATGTGTTCTCTAGCGTTAACTCAGCCTTGAATTTCGATGCTGCCTTGAACACGAACCCCCTTACTAATAAACGTATTATATCAGATGAATAGTTACATACCGACTCATGAAAAATAAAAAATATATATATTTGTGGGGGGCCTGTAGGGCTTGATATTGGTATGAGATTGATAGTTAAAGGACACATTGTTCTGTTGGAACAAAAACATCATTTTAATTTTGGTTGTTAAAAAAGTTATTCTTAAAAAACTATCGAAATATGTGCAAAGTAGCCCCGTTTGACGGTACCTATTGCTTGCGAAATGTAGGTCCGTCCTCTCGGGGTATACAATGTAATGTTATAATCACTTTAACGTAAAACATAGGTATTTATTCATTCAACGCATTCGAAAAACTCACTATCTCGGACACCCCACTAACTCAGAATGTTAAGTTTATTAATAAGGTTGACGTGTTTCTTTAATAAGAATGTAAATGAATTACTGCCCATAAACAACAACTTATACCTACATAAAGTAGGTACAACTTATACCTACCTAATTAATAAATATAATATCCTCACGTAACTTAGTTTTTCGACAACATATTTTATTATATCCTCCGCATCACTGTCGATTGGTAATGTATAAAATAAAGTTAAGCAATGTAAATGGAACTAGTAGTTATCAATGCAATACTTACTACTGTGGTTTTATTGTACACACATAATCAGATTCCACCATAACAATACAGCGCAGTGGAGCTATAAGTTAAGTTAAAACTAGCTATCATGGTATCCTAGTTTCTACTTTACCTCGATACTTTGCAGAAACACAATTTAAATTCCAAATGGAGTTTGCGATGTGCCTCTACTCTATACATAAAAGTTATTCTGGTAATAAAGTTATTGTACATGTTATAAACTTGGTATCCGTTAGACAATTTATGAAAAGAAAGCTCAGGTAGGTACCAATATTTTTTAATCGATAGATATGGAATTAACCATTTCATTAATAACCAACGATCCTCCCCTACTTCATACGGTTTCTAGAACTTAACAAAACACCGAGATTTAGTTATTATAATATGTAAGTTTATTATGAATATATTATATTAGGTATCTTACAGAATAATTATATTCTCTAGATAATGACGAAAGCCGTATCAAAATCCACAACCAACTATTGTGTAAAGAAGAAATGAGTGGTAATGCAAGTTTAATGGGTGCACATAAACGTCCCGGATTTTTTTCAAAAGATTTTTATCCCTCATCAGATTCCTTTGCGTAGTTTAGAAGAACGCACGCACGCACATAAAGCGATTTTATTTTATAATAATTATCGATTGTATATAGGCTTAGGAGATAATATGTGCACTTGTGCAGAAGGTTTTATATTCATAACGTACTTTATGAAATCTAAAGTTCAACAACAGGTTAAATGAATTCAGATTCAGAGAGATGAAAAACACTTATCGACAAAATTATCGCCTTTAAAAGTTGTAAACTAAAGGTATTGTCGATTCTCAATAAGAATCCTAATAATGTTTATTTCATTCGAACCGATCATGACATTGTTCCGTCCTCCCCGATTCTGTTTAGACGAAGGTGCGAACACAATGGCGCAATCAGCACGAGCGGAAACATTCTGATAATAATGAGCGATTTAAATGGCCGCACCGGAGGGGCTGGCAAAGGAAATAACTGCCTAACGTAGTTATATTGTAACTAACGTCAAACTCGATCACAATGGTGGAAATAGCTTCAATACAGATAATTTTAATGATTATGAATAGCGGAACTTTTACACGGCAATTCCACTTGATCGCCTCTCATCAAGGCTATTTAGGCTTGTTGAGCGATTCTTAAGTGACGCACCCTGGGCAGCCAGGCCCCATACCACCTTGATTATTGGCTAATTTTTACCACCCTGTGTGCTATCGTCATTTATTTGGTGCTTCGTTCTTCAGCCTGTGAATAATCAGATTCTCCAACTCTTTTAAAGGATCATCTCCTTGATTCTCTCAAAATATAAAATAAACATGTAAGCATTAAATCGGCAAATATGTTCCTCTGAAGGTACATCATTGTATTGGTCATCCCACACAAGAGGAAGAGTTAACCCAAGGAAGTGGGTCAATGCGTTGCAGATTAGGGGTTTTTTTTGTTTTTTTTTTTGATTGATTCGCTTTAAGTATTTTGGTGTGACATTGCATTATTTATTTGGCAGGTTACGGGTTAGAAGCCACTATGCCACTCGAGCATCGCCGCAAGCTCCGGGCATACTGTTTACATACCTGACTTAATCCAAGTCTACAATTTTGCAATTACTTACCGATAAGTACAGGTCGCTATAACAGCTTGTCAATAACTAAAATTCAAACAGCACGTCGCACACGCCATTATTTATCGATTTGTTTCCCGATAAGCTGATGACACATCTAATTTATATTAATGATAGCAACACGTTGACACTGATATTCCAGATATCAAAAAA
Organism: Luperina testacea; assembly: GCA_927399505.1. Taxonomy (NCBI): domain Eukaryota; kingdom Metazoa; phylum Arthropoda; class Insecta; order Lepidoptera; family Noctuidae; genus Luperina; species Luperina testacea. The sequence goes on from OV656758.1 coordinate 15,475,355, forward strand.
TTCTGATAAAAATTCATATGACAGGTTTTTTCCGTTCAGAACATAATAATATTGTACAGCACTCCACTAATTACTAATGTTTACCCGATCTGTTTGTCAATTAGCTGTGCCATATGCGACCAAGTTCCGTTGATAAGGGGTCTAGTGCCCTTGCCAGTTATCAACACCTACATGAATGTATTAGCTAGACATGTCATTCGCAAGGTTATATCGAAGAACCTAGATATATCGGAAGCCTCAAACTTGATTTGCATCATTATCGCTGTTTGCAAAATGCGCCCCCACGCTGTCGTAACATTTATGGCTCGATTTATTTCAACAGTTACATTAGGTCTAAATTAAGTGATCTGTTTTCATGTAGGTAATAATGTTCATTTGTGTTATGATAATAGCACCCGTATAAACCGTTTGTGTAAGCCAATTATATAAAATTAGTAAATAGCTTTTTATTTTCAGGACCGAGCGGACGGAGGACACGGTATCGAGCAGTGGCAACCTCACTAACAACGCGGTTCGACACAAAATAGTAGTTTTAGGAGCTGCAAAAGTTGGCAAGTCATCGCTCATATCACAGTTTCTATATAACACATTCTCACCAAAGTACAAACGAACCATAGAGGAGATGCATCACGGGGACTTCAACGTGTCCGGAGTGAGACTGACGCTGGATATATTAGACACGTCGGGTGCTTACGAGTTCCCTGCGATGAGGACGCTGTCCATGCAGTCCGCCGACGCATTCATACTGGTGTACGATATCACCGATGCAAATAGCTTTACTGAAGTGAGGCTTTTGAGAGATCAGATCCACGAAACTAAAGATAGCACAGCCGTCCCCATTGTCGTAGTCGGCAATAAGGTGGACCTGGCAGAAACGGGCGCGCGGCAGGTAAGCGATTCTTTTATTCTTTCACAAAGGTGAATCATAATAACTAGAAATGAGGTTTTACCTCACGTGATATTCTCATGACCTCTTTTCTATGAGCAATTTCATTATATACAACTGGTTTTTTGCCTTATGTTCTTACTTTTCGTTGTTAAATATTTGCCTCTCATGTTTGTTGACTGTTTGTTCTAACTCACACAGTTAAGTGTGATGAAGGTTGGATAACAAAGTGACGGTGAACCGGATCAAGTGGGTGTCACGTATCAAATAACCCGAAAGGAATGTGTACAATATATTCCAAGAAATCTTCAGGATAAAAACATATGTCATACTTACTACGTAAATACATGGGCAAATAAAGAATTTCGTTGGATAAAAGTTTGCTTTTTTCAGGATTTGTTACAAAATGAATTCAGAAATCAATAGTTTGCAAAATAGGAGTTTATTGAAAACCGTGTATCGCAAGCGAGAGCAAATAAAATACGATTACCGTCACAAATCTCTTAAACAGATCTGGAGCATTTGACTGTGCATTTACAATGAAGTCGTTTCCAACGTGTTGTGAGGAAAATTGAATTTCCGCGATGTCACAACTTGCAATATGTGAAGTGAAAGGTCGAAGGAAGCCTAACAGCCAAAAACGGTGCTCCGACAGTAACCGGATGTGACGAAATCAACTACAATGCTCCTCACAATGTGATGAAATGCTTCCCATTTCTTTGGGCATTTTCCTTAATGTATTATTATGGGAAGTTAGTTATTTTTTCTGACGTTATCTTTATTAATGCACTTTCTGGTTTTCCTCAATAACTCAGTCCAAAAGACATATAAGGGAAAAACTGTGGGTGTTTACTCTTGTAAGATAAGCTGTTTGATATGTTTGTAGTGTCCAAAAATTACCAATTTTGTTTTTAAATGTGTTGACTTTATTGACGTAAAGCAGTATTTACAACAAAGCGTAATTAACAATATTATGTAGTAGCTAACTATTGCAAAGTGCCGGAACCAGAATATTAAGTAACAAACACTGCATTGTTTATGTTTCCAACAAGCAATTTATAACTTTTGCAAAGTGATTAAGCTAACGTGAATTATGTAGTTTATACTTTATAACAGCTGTGAAACGGCAATCATAATGTAGAGTAACATATTATAGGCTTCCATTGCTTCTAAAGAGAACACGTAAGAGAACACGTAATAAGTAATCTCAAAAAAAAAATCTCTTATGTTTTTGCGAAAAAAAAAACGGAAGAACAATGTCGCGTACCTACCGAATCCTTATAACTGAACGGAAATTATAATTGATTACTTTCCTTAATCATAATAAAAAGAAAACGGAGAAATGAGGCAGTTTCATTATTCGTATATGAAAAGTTTATTAGCTACAACGTTATTAAAACAAGAAATATATTTATTATGCTGATAAAGCACAACGGGCAGTTTTATCGCTCTAATTAATTTTGTATAATTATGCAAACATTTATGCAATGCTAAAACCGTTCTTGCCAAGTCATAATTGCTTCACAAATGTATAAATACGTCAAATCTCAACAATAATTATACAATAATGTTCCCACTGCTGGGACACAGGCCTTCTCTCTGTGAGAGGGAGTGGGCCGTAATCCACCACGCGGCCTGAGTGCGGGTTGGTAGATGTTACATGTCTTTGAATTTTTTGGTCTAAGACATGCCGGTTTCCTCTAGATGTTTCCATTGCCCTTTTAAGAGCAGTGGTGATGAAATAATTTACACAAAGAAAAGCGCCTGTCAAGGTTCGAACCGACAACCTGCGAGTCGTAAGTCGCGCCTTTACCACTAAGCCACCACTGCTCTCAAGAATAATTATTTTATTTATTTTTATTGCTTAATTGAAGCAACACATAAGTTTTTCAGACTAATAGGTATTTTATTGAGTTAGTAAGTACCTAAGTACTCAAAGTACAAAACACGAAATAGTTGATTCGAGTCGAGTATCTAATATCCTAGTGTTCTAGGAAACAAAGCCAAGTTCTGTCTGCACAGACCTAAAAAGCTTAACAAATGTATTTCACTTTAGCCACGGAGAAATCGAAGCATCGTGATCTAATACAATGCCAATTTTCTAACAAAAGCATTATTTTATTTTGTTCTCAGAACGATGTATTTAATATTGCAGATATATAATTTTCTGTTGTATGGTTGAACCTACTGTGCGCTTTTATCATTCCTATCGTGACGATATTATCGTGAACGTCCACACGGCATCACGATAACATAGGGTCGGACTACTAAATCAAGCCACCGTGCAATTCCATGCGAGGTTATAAAATAACCAACAACATCGAAATATTGAGTCAAATAAGAAGTTTTTATGCAGTTTTGATGCCGACATCAACTTCTACTGGCCATCATTTTGATGTCGTCATTGATATGAATATGAATTCACGACCATTTAAACCGTTATAGATTTCTATTCAAAAAGTGCTGGATGGCTCGATTTGGGAGTTCGGGAATTTACATGAAAATTTATATTTTAAATCTCCGTCCGCGATATTGTTTAACATGCACGTTTTTCCAAACATTTATGGACGTGGACGTGGACGTCCACGATAATAATATATCGTCAAGTTACCTATACCTACATTATAAAAGTGCACAATAGACCTACATGTGCACGAGGTTATTATGTTGATTAAGAAATTCCACATTAAATAAACATTGGTAAAAGTAATTAAATGTTGCGTTACGAACGAAATAGAATGTTCCCCGTTTCAGTTCGAACTCTGTCTGTCTAACACAATAGAGTTTATACCCAGTGTGTAATTTAATTTGTTAAAACTGTACCTACTGAAGCATTTATTGTCAGGCTCAGTACAGAGTTTAGGCACAAAAGCATCAACTTTTCTCGCCAGTATTGTAATTGTAACTTTGTTGGTAACAACATGAAGTAGGGATGTTCATGGGCTGTTTTGCGAAGCTGACTTAATTTGATACATTATTTAACGTAAAAACTGACTGTGTTACGTATTTTATGTTAACACATTACCAGCAAAGGACAGTCGGTGGCGATTAACTAAAACCGCTTAGTTTTGCTATTGTCCGACGGGCTTTCAGATAATAGAAATGTCAACGAAATTTGAATAGCTAGGACACTTCATCGATAACATAAACAATGTGACAATCGAGCATAATCGGCTTAATTTAGTATCAGCGAACTTCCAAACTGTATTTGTAGTTAACTAGCAAAAGCGTATTACCGCGTTGGCTGCAGCATGTATATTTCATAAGCCGCGTGACGAAGTTAGTTGGTCGTACCGGAACACGTCTCGTGCTGGTGCGATAGTGTCCGGAACACTGCGCACAATAGCCGCAGGCGTCCGTTGGATCTCAATATCCGCACCGCCACGCACTACCATAACCTTGTTTTTATTGAAGAGAAAACGGACGCTCTATAGGAGATTCGTTACCAACAGTCTTTGATTTTATTATTTTTGGCGATTATTGCAATAACTCTTCGCGTTGTTTCGTAGTTTATGATTCTGCCAAGTGTCGTATAATTTTTACTAAGTAAAAAAAAACGTTTTTAAAATAGAACTATTTTAAGAAGCTTAGGAATACCCGTGTAAAAGTCTTGTGTAAGATATTCTAATTCTCATTATTACTTACCAGACTCGAGAGTTGGGTATCTCTCGCTTAGTTTCGGGACACATATTTGGAGAATACTTTAAACTTAACTAATAAAACAAAACTTAGCGTAATAAATCTGTACGAAACTCATTTGGGTTAAGTAAAACAGAAGTCGATTTCCCAACAAAGATATGCTAATTACTTGACTTGTTCGCAAAAGTTTGATGAGTTGTGGTTTTCACGAAAGTTCCACAAATTAATTTTTTTTCATTCATTCAACTAGGAGTCCTTATTTCGTATTTTTTTTAATCCTCAATATCCTACCTACATTTGAGAAAACATAATCCAAAAGAATGTTGTTTAAATATTTTTGCATTAGGTACAAATAAATAGACTAATATTTTTTATGTCGGAAATAAACTTCCTTTTTAATGTATAACATTACTTCAAAATGAGAAACTAACGGACGACATTTTCGCCTATTTTCGCATTTTCTGAGAGTGTAATCTGAAATTGAAATTGTAGGCAAAGAGCCTCAGGAAATGTTAACGCAGTGGTGTGGCGTCTTCAATATTTGCTTCATAGGTAAAATGCTTATTCTGTAAAATTCATGATTAATGATGACAGAAGAATAACTACTGTTTTTTTCTTCATTCAATACAGGAATAAAAACATGGCGAAAACATATTGTATTGCCTGAAGGGTAAAGTTTTCCGTAATCACTTACACGTGTGTACCGTCACCTCACTAACTCTGTCAAGTGAAGAGATCAGGTATTATCCTTAAGTGCAATACAAACCAAACTTTTTTTGAAGTGAAAACTTCTTTAGCGGCGCTGTGTACTTTTTTTGGAATGGGTAAAAACTTCTAAATTCGCGTCAGGTCACGTGACCCTGATCGAAAATTCGTAAGACGTAAAACGTCAGACGTAAAACGTAAGACGCGCGTTGTTGAGGACAGCGCCATCTATGCACATCGGGAAGAACTACGAGGGCCTCGCGTACTAACGTCAGACGTAAAACGTAAGACGCGCGTTGTTGAGGACAGCGCCATCTATGCACATCGGGAAGAACTACGAGGGCCTCGCGTACTAACTACGTAGTTCATCCAACAACGACGAGATGGCGCTGAACCACGGATTTATAACTGACGACGAGCTCTATGCGAGCGGCTTGCTTCTCTTACCACTGCCGCGACCAACACCACGAACTGAAGTCTATCCTGTGTGCTTATTTGTAAATCTGAATAAATTCCTTTCACGAGAAGAATAAACCAGTCACTTTGGTCATCATACCTGATTTGCAAAAAACCCTATAAAATAAGGAACACACCTTAACACGCGTGTTTTGTTTATAAGACGATTCACAAAATACACTCGTAATTGTTCAAGTTTTCACTTCTGTCGGCACTACCGGAGTGCCAGTGTTTTTTTTTTTATTATATCTTTGATTTCTTTTACAGGTGGAATTTCACACAACAGAATCCGTGGTGACAGTGGACTGGGAGAACGGTTTCGTGGAGTCTTCGGCGAAGGACAACCTGAACGTGTCGCAGATTTTTAAGGAATTGTTGGTTCAGGCGAAGGTGAAGTACAACCTGTCGCCTGCGCTGCGCCGGCGGCGGCGGCAGTCACTGCCCACGGGCCCCCAAGGCCCCCCGGGGTCCAGCCCCACGCCGCCCGCGAATGCGCCGCACGTGCCGTCACCGGCGCAGCTCGCGCATCTCCAGCAGATCCGCGAGCGACACAGCAATAAACGCAACTCCTGCGTTATCTCTTAGGTCAACATGCGCGCGCGGTGGTTCGCGGTATCACGGTATCACCGCTAGTTAAGGACCTCGGGTAACTTTCGAATTTTCTATGCGTACCGATAAAACTATTTATATAAAACTCTAATTAAAGTGGACTTTGTATTAGATGTTCATGAAAATTCGCTGTCATTGGTATTTTCTTCAGCCAGTCTCGTAAGTCATGGTGATACAATAATATGTATGAGTGTTAACGTTTCCATGGTAATTTGTTTAGCTCTAAAGGCTTATACCCTACTAATAAAACACACTTTTTGATGTGTGAAATTACAAATTCGATTCATAATATTTGTGTAAGTTTATTAGATACGAAACTGGACAAGGTCCTGAGTTGCAAGTTAGGTTCATTTTCAAACTTTACATATTTCCCCGTGTGCCGTTTGTCATGTCATGTTCACAAGCATACGTCATCTGTCTCGTCCCCGCCCAGTTCATGGTTCCACCTATTTACGATTATGTTAGGCAATAAAAACATTTCTTACGTGATATACTTAGATCCATTAAGATTTGTCCATTCCTTCGTGATGTTACTACTTTATATGTGTATAACTAGATAAGTAGTGGAAATAACGCCAACATACAAAATATACCTTTAGAGTTAAGGTTCTAGTGTATTACAGAGTGACAATGTAGGGAAAAGTGATAATATAGAAGTGACGGGTATTCGTGACAGGTTTATTTATACTCTAGGCTTATAATAAAGTTTTAATAACTTATAGGTAAGATAAGCACGAGTTGTGTGAGGAAGGCGCCACAAAACGACTGAATGTTCCACAATATATCAAATCAAACAAAAGATAATAAGTGTTGGTATTGGATCTGTCTTCGATAATATTTGTGAGAGGTGATGTATAAGGGATGATCTCGTTACACAAATTACTTCGGAAAGAATAATGACCTAACGAGGGTGTGTAACAACCCCGAATGTGGTAACAAATGCTATCCGATTACTTAATAATATTATGATAAGAATCGTCTATGTGTACCTACTACATTCCGTTTGCCAAAACAGTATTAATGAATTTGTGGATCTTATATCAATATCATGTCTAATTGATAAAAACTTTAATTGAAGTGTATTAGAGTAAAGTGACTTGTAAGTTGTAATTGTTTAAATACTATACTATTTTCTGACTTCAACTGAGCGTTATATTGTAGGAATAACTTTTATCATAACTTTAACATTAAGACAAAACTTTCTCTCTCGAACTGCTATTGTGTTAGTCTGGAAGTAATATGTAACGAAATTCATTTTTCATTTGGAATTCTGAGGATAAAATATTCGGAACTGAAATTGTACAGCCATAGGTATTTTTTTTTTGTATGAAACTATATCAAATTTGTATTATATACGAAAGTAGTAAAAATACAACTGTACCGGCAAAGTAATCACGATTCTCGAAATAACATAAAGGAACATTGAAAAATAAATAAATGTATGTTTTTTTTTAATTAATTTAATTATTTTGTATTTGTGTTTTATAGTAGGTATGTTATGATTCATAATTTTCATTTTTATATAATAAATACACATTAAGCATTCAGTTTATTTAAAGACTGTTTTAAAACCTGATCGGACATTATCATAAATTGACCACTTTAGCAAAGATCTGGAACTATAACTTCAACGTAAATTATATCTACAACTTTGAGAAAAACTTGATGCTTACGGTAGGACAAGGGCTGACAAAAAATATAAAATACTGAACTAACACCATATTTATAGGCTGATTATGATGAACCAGTAATTCAGCAATATTATCAAATAAAATAGAAGGTTAAAATAATGTTATTAAATACATTTCCAAGTTAAAGCTGCAACCTAATCGCACCGCAATCTCTTGGAAGTAGAAGGTACTTCATTATTTACGTGACGCTTAATTTGGTTACTGTAATCCTTTGGAGCTGTATTTGTGGTCTTTTTGGTGTGGTTTTTTGGGGTTTTTATTGTGTTTTTTGTTTAGGTTTAACTTCTTTCTTCTTTACTTTTTATGTGTACATTTGAGTTGATGTTCCTCAAAAATGATTTTAATTTCACGTTTAAGGTTTCATAGGAACAACTCTACGTTAATACTTCAAATTATATGGATGTGCCTTTTTTAAAAGATTAGTCTTTTTAGTTAATAGAAATTATAACTTTGGTTAAATGTATTTAAACATATTTATGACAAACTTTAATCCAAAATTCGCTTACTATAAAGAAAAATGTGTTCGCTTCCTTCTATTGCGTTTCAAATACGTACGTAGTTTTATTGTTAGTTTTTAGAAAAAATATAAAGATAAATCTATACATATTTATTAATAATATTGGATAACATTTAAAAAATATGTGGTCTATCAATGTTTGTACTTTGACGTACTTTTAGCAGCGGTCTGCGCACTTATGGAAATGAATTCATAGCAAAATATTATATAAGAGATTTTTTATGATCCTTTGTATAAATATAATGAAACTGTTCGTGAAACTTAGCACAGAAGGATTTGACATATGTAGTGTGTGTATAGATGTTAATTTTCCACTCAATTTAATAGTCACGTACTTATCTGTAGTAAATTAATTTAAATACTTATATTATATATGTTTCAAATACAAGTATTTACTTAAACATTTGTACCGATGTACCTAATTAAATTGTCTCTGAATAAAAACAACTAACTTCTGAAACGTTGTGATTTTATTCTCATTGATACTGATTTCTTACTTTTATGGAAAATGTCGCAAAAAAATACAAAGATTTGTCCAAAAGTACTAGGGAAGACAGTTCAACTTAATAATTTAGTTTTTAAAGACAAAGTGAGACGATCGTGTCCACAGTGCGTGACTAGAATGCTCTGAAAAATATTACAATTAATGGGCTTTTATTCTTCAAGCGTTCCTTTCAAACTCTACGTAAGAAGACAAAGCGCCAAATGAGCGTTTTAGCTAACGCACGTGGAAATGCAACTGTGGTGTATCATCGTGTGGATCTGCGGTAGCGTCTGCTGTTAAGTATTTTCTTCGCTTTTTCTGGAGTAATGGGCGCGCTGCAATTCGATTTCATTGGTTATACTAGAATTTCACCTAACATCTATCGTTTTGTAGGACGTTGCTCAACACATTGTTGCGCAATGCTGCACGTGTGTCGCGCGTGCGGGCGGCATGCGTGCGACGTGGCGGCGGTACTCGGCGATCGCCTCGCGGCACTTGTTGCGCAGCGCGCGCGATCGATTTCCGTCCCCCCGCCGCGCCCACCTGCCGCCACCTCACACCAACGCCCCACAGATACATTCCATTCAGCGCCGAAACCATCCTCACACCCTTTGTCACCAACCATTTCAACCAGGAGAAAAATCTCAACCAAATTTCCATTTTAAAATTCATCTGGTTTCGTTTTTTGTCTTCATCAATAAAATAACAAGTTGTTATGGAGGAATTCAGCTGTTTCCAGATTTTGTTAAGTGGCATTGTCAGATTTATAGTCTCTATAAATCATCCTCGCCGGGAGGCAATTCCGGTCGAGGAGCTTTCACTTTGCACTAATGAATAAAGGAGAGGAATTATTGAATTCGTTGGGAACGTGATACCTACTTTCTTCAAGTATCAACAGGTGCTGAATCCCAAATTAAAGGCATTATAATCATCTTTAGATTGGTAATCTGAGCACATTTTACGTGCCATGTTAACGTTTCAATCGCTTGCTAAACCATGTACAGTTCAGAGTACATATAACTACCTCAATATACGTCTACATAGCTTTAAATTATATATAGTGTAGTATGTATATATAATAGCTAATCGCCTCATTATGAAACTCCGCACGAACGGCGGTTCGCGCGTAATATCCGAACACATGTGCTACAGCCGATTAGCGAGCAAATCCGTAGCAAGGCGTAGCCGCGTAGCAGCGTAGGCCGCGTAGACCCGCGAAAAATGCCTCCCACATTCCAAAGTTCGATACAAATGCTGATAACAAGTTCTACAGTAACAACAAAAGAGTTTTATCTCATTTAAAATATTGCACAAGCACATAAATCTGGCATATCACAATATTGTTGAGTATGACGCGCGTCGCCGCCGAGACTCTTTTCATAAACTTGTATGCATAATAAACAACTCGCTTTGTGGTGGACGACAATGCTGTACTCTGCGCTCTGCTTGCTTTTACCATTTCTGAAGGTAATTTATCTTTGCCAAGAATACTCTTGTATTGTAACAAGCTAAATAACTTGGTTGATTGATTCAGTAAAACCGCCGCCACCTTCACGAAGTGCTTTCAATCTTCAGAGCGCTTCTGCTAAGTTGAGTATTTCAATTGAAACAGTTAATTGTGTAAATCTTATTGAAATGGCGATGGAGTTGATAACATTCGTCCAAAATTTCCGTTACGTCTTATACAAAACGTTTCGAAGGGGAGTTTGTTGCGCCATTTCTTCTCCCCAGCAGCGAAAGCACTAGGAAGTGGTGAAGGGCGGGCGTTTTAGGGGGACGGTCTTTTGTAATTAAAAGTGCTGATTCTCAGCCTAAATTGAATAAATGACTATTGACTTTTTTATTTTGGAAAAGGTCGTAAAGATTGTTTCCAGCAAATATTCTGTAATACAAATCAAAGCAAATTAACGAACAGTCCCAAAAAGTAATAAATATTAAGAGCTCTTTAGATGTTCTTCAAAGTTTAGTATTGGAAAACACAAATTTCAATATTGAACAGAAACTGTGGTGTTTGTTTACTAGGTTTTCTAATTAAATGACCCGTGTCAGCGGGGTTCCGCGGAAAGTTTTCACTTAAGTATCGGCTGACACAACCCTAAAACGACGTAAACAGAGCCGCCGCCGGTACAATTAATGTTGCCATCAATTCTAATATTATGACGTTTATACCTTTTATTTAATAAAAATACGTGTAAGAAATATTTTATGAGACAGACTAATCCATCACACAAAATTGTAGTTGAGTTTAACCTGGCGGGTGCCTCCACAGTTCACACCTTGAATACTAATCCTAATTTTTAAATCTAAGAAACACAATGCTTGGAACCTCCAATTTTTTTTAGAAAGCGAAATAATAATAACGTAATCTTATGGCAGCGTATTTTATCAACCGACTTTACTCAAGTCTAAAGTCAAAAATCAAACTTCTATGCTAACATAAAAAGAAAGATACGGCCGTATATGCCGCAAAAAACATATGTTTCAAAATTCTCAAGGGAATCAAAATTTATAGGGTTTTTTCCGTTGACCTAGAATCTTGAAATATGGCAAGAAGCAATGTCATGTAGCACAAGTAAAGGAAAAAATCCGAAAACCGTAAATTTGGAGTTACATAGCTAGGTATAGCATACGGAACCCTTGGTGCGCGAGTCCGACTCGCACTTGACCGGTTCTTTTTTATATCAGAAACTGAAGAACGTTTGTAAATCTTTTCTTGTTTTGTATAGGTACTGTTGTGATAGAAGACTGTTCCTATAATATAAGTTAGTAGGCACTTATATTGCTTAACACATGGTATCTATTTTAACATCTTAACCATTATAAGCCCTGCAACATTTCGCGATAATGCTTAACGTAGCCTTTTCCAATAGACTGTAGCCTTAGCCCCATAACACGATGTAGCTGTAGCCCTGTAGAACGATCTAGCGATAGGGCCGTAACATAAATATTGGTAGCCCCGTAGCACTGTGTAGCAGTAGCTCCGTAGCACGATGTAGCGGTAGCCCCGTAGCACGATGTAGCGGTAGCCCCGTAGCACGATGTAGCGGTAGCCCCGTAGCACGATGTAGCGGTAGCCCCGTAGCGCGATGTAGCGGTAGCCCCGTAGCACGATGTAGCGGTAGCCCCGTAGCACGATGTAGCGGTAGCCCCGTAGCACGATGTAGCGGTATCCCCGTAGCGCGATGTAGCGGTAACCCCGTAACACGATGTAGCGGTAGCCCCGTAGCGCGATGTAGCGGTAGCCCCGTAGCGCGATGTAGCGGTAGCCCCTTAGCACGATGTAGCGGTAGCCCCGTAGCACGATGTAGCGGTAGCCCCGTAGCACGATGTAGCGGTAGCCCCGTAGCGCGATGTAGCGGTAGCCCCGTAGCGCGATGTAGCGGTAGCCCCGTAGCACGATGTAGCGGTAGCCCCGTAAACACGATATAGCTGCAGTACCTTAGCACGATGTAACTGTAGCATGATGCTATGTAGGAATTTAAATATTCGCCGTAGCAGTCTCATTATTCACAAATGTTTTATTTAAAAGTTGAAGTGTACAAATTACTCAAAGAGATCATCAACCTTTTTGCTTTTCTTTTTAATTAATAGCCTTCTTATCCGCTTCACTGAAACCGGTCGTTAGGTTCACCCGGTCGTTAGGTTCACCCTCAGAATTGTCTTCTTAACAAGGACGGCAACTAATCTTTATTATTCTTTCCCTTTCAATTAATTTTAAATGCATAATAAAAGCAATAAGGCGCAAATGTTTTAACTAAATGAAATATTCCAGTCGCGCTTTCACATCTTCAGGACAGTTAATTGCGTTTTTTAATTTATTTTTATTTAACCTTTAAAGTTTTGGTAAAAAGGTATTCTCAAACGGAAGAATCTTTACTAATGTGAAAATTAAAAGGAGGTTAACACTTTGGTACCTATAATATACCTCTACGTCAGCTGAGTATAAAAAAGGCAGGTACACTATAAAGTTAGCAATACGACATAGTTTCAAGAAACGTGAAACTTAAAGTTAGTAAAGGTTGCAATACACTTGACCATTTCCAACAAGATATTAGGTAGAAGACCTACATTTGTCAGTCTGAATTATGGGCTCATTCATATTTAGGTAAAAGGGCGGTTTTAGTCGTCCAAGATGTTTACGGTTGGCTCTATGTCATAAATTCATGATTTAACTTGGAACCGTCATTAATGTCTAAATAGGTATGTGGTTTACGATATGGTCTGACTAGAGTGCCTGTTGATATGATCATAAGATGATAAGACTACATGTGTTAGAAGATAACAGGAGGCTTCATTATTATAATTGCCGTAACTTAAAAAAAGCGTATATTTTTGTGTGTATTAATTTTATTTTCAAATCAATATTCCTTTTTGTTTCCCGCTAAAAAATTACATTGTTCCCTAACGCTATTTATTAGTGGTTTTCGACTGATCGTTCAACTCCTCACCGGCTGCTACTGACATAAAAAGCACCACTTGGACACACTCCCTCCCTCCCTCACCGTCTACTTGAATCCTCCCAAGATATTAAATCCTGATAGCAAGCATTTCCTGTTCACCTCACCTCAAAAGACGCTACTTTGCAAAATGTAAATTGCCCAGTAGCAGACAGAAAATTAATCTTACTTTCAATATTTTATATAATTTATACAGTTATTAATATACCCGTCGTTACTGTTAGTGCCAGCAAGCTGTAAAATTTAAGGTACTCAGTAAAACCGAGAGACGATTCTCATACTTCATCTAAGAGACAGTACATTAATTTTGCTCTAAATCTAAAGAAACCGTTATTGTGATACATGTAAGAAGCATTATCTCGAAACCTCTAATCCAAGAAGAAAATATATTAGGTACCTGTGTTACTCTCCGTGTGTATTTTCCTAAAAGTTTAAAGATTCATCTGATTTGACAGATACTCTCGAAAAACTAGAGCCATACAGAGATCAAACAAGTATTACTTCAATATATTGTTAGCCTTTGCTGTCTGGGGTAGACATGTACGATGGGACGTCAAAGCGTTTTCGTTCACGCATGATGTGTTTGTTATTTGGAAGTTTTGATCGTGCAACCCGGCTTTGTAGGCGTAAATTGGTGCGACTTAAGACGCTGGCGTGATGCGTGTGCAATTTCGCAATGACTGCGTAGTTATGCTTTTTCGTACTTGTACTACTTGTCAGAGACAGAGCTATATAGAACAGAGGTATCTATTTTGTGGATATCCTAAGGTTGCGGCTATGGCTGAGTGATAGTATGCTCTTCAATCACACACATAACGTAGGTATTACAAGGTGAATTGGTCAGTGAGATTCCAATCGAAGTTTACAGAATAGCACGACGTAGGTACCTTCGTCGTTTACAGTTTCAGTTTATTATTGCTCTGTGTGCAGTGTACCCATATAATTTAGGTTGCTATTATTATACCGTAATTATCACAGGCACCGATTTTCGTACGTAATAATTAATGTGAACATTATTCGTTGTAAAACGGTGCTTTCGGAACTTTTGTAGCCAAATTATAGCAACAGAGAAGCTCGTTAATTCTATGTTACAAAAATAATTTGCATATTACGTACATATTAAATAACACAATAACATGCAGTCTCGCAAGGCTGATTATAAATTCAAAATTTTCAAAAACAAAAATTAATTATTTCAATCGATTTAAGATCATATGTTGTATTGAAATAAAATAAAAACTTTAATCAACAACAAATATATACAAAAATAATTAAGTAATTAAATAAAATTAAAATTATAAAAATAAATTAAAATCATAAAATAAAATAAAAATTATTAATAATACCCTGTCTCTGATTCATTTGTTTGTCATTACATAAATCATATAACAATGGTTAATGTACTCACAATCAAACCTGTTCGCAAATATATACAATCAATCAAACCAATCAAACCTGTTATAATTCATTATAATTAAAACAATATACAAGGAGAAAATTGACAATGTCAGTTACATCGTCAATTTTCACTTTGTTGGAAATACTTTTCACGTGCCCATTTATTTCCATTTTCCAAACAGCTCGTGGCCAAGTAATAACAGCCGCATGTATCGATCGATCAGGTTAAGCTACGCTTGCCACGGTTGGTCCGCGGATGGGTGACCACCTTAACATACCAAGACCCCTCCGTGCATTAGAAAGCTCGTTAAGCCGTTGATCCCGGCTGTCAATCGTGAATCTTTGACAGTCGTTACGGGTCGTCAGAGGCCCGAAAGGCCCGAAAGTCTGACAATCAGTCTTACCAAGGGACATCGTATTACCCAGTAATTGGGTTGTGGTGGTCAGATAGGCAGTCGCTCCATGTAAAATACTGATATTCAGAATAGAATAGAATATAATACTCTTTATTATGTACACCATATAAATTACAGACATAAATATAGAAACTGTACAAAGGGTGACACAATGGGCGGTCTTATCGCTAAGAGCGATCTTTTAAAGACAACCTTAGGATGGATTTAAAAAGGGGAAGGACAGACAAATACTGTAGGTAGTCCGCGGTGTAGCATTTACATAATACAATAAATACATACATATAGTACATTATACTAATCTAAATAAATATATACACATACATATAAATATATCCATATAATAATAAACATGAAACGGGAGCAGAGAAAATATAATAATGATGTTTAAGGAGAGAGGAAGTGCTTTGGAAGCTGCATCCGATTTGACTGGAAACCGACCCCAACATAGTTGGGTAAGGCTAGGCAGCAGATGACGATGACCATTGAATTATATACATCTTTGCATCGATTCGATCGTAGGAATAATCTTCGATTACCGAAGACTGTCAAGTGAAGTGAAGCGGCAATTTTCCATTAGAAAGTTGCTGAATATAAATAAATACCTACAATAAACCGCCTAGGTAATCATTGGTTCATTAATACTTTGTCTTTTTAGCCCAAATACATTCGGCTTATGATTCCGAGGTACGCCATATTCAGTTAAGCAAGTGGGTAGGTATACCTAGAAGATTTGTCACACAGATATTGCTAATTTGACTAAGCGTTATTCGGTGACCGAATACCGACCTCACCACCTTTCAGCCCAAATAGCAGAAAAACCGTGACTTATTAAACAACTAACGATACAATGAGATAAGCATCGAAACATTAGCGTCGCAATTATTTGCCTTATCCAGGCCTATCGCGTGAGACATGCGAATAGGGTGTTAGGAGCCTGCCCAGCCCTCCTGACGCCGGCGGCGGTACTTTTGCGGCATGTTATTAGGAGATTAGCTGTATGTAACACATGTGCCTGCAAAATCTACTTTTGAACCTCCAAGGTCGTTTCATAACCATCACGCGGGGCTTATAGATTCGCGAGTTTGGAGATTCGTCTATGTTGTAACTGCTTATGTGTGTTTATCAACTTTTCATAGACATTCCTATATATATGCATGGAAAACGTGATCGTTTATTTGTCAAAAAGGAATGGCCCTATAAACCGGAAAAAATAACACATGTCAAACGTAGACGTATTTCAAATACTCGTCGATAGATCCGTAGATACGAGTACGTTAGTAATATATAAGTCAATGTGTACGGGACTCATGGGTAGTAGACCATTCTTAGCTAGAAGTCACAAGGATGAGGTAAAGTAAGTATTTATGATTAAAACATCGATTTATAGACAAAAAAAAATAACTTACTGATTGCGAAATATGCTGATGATCGTGAGATCTTCCTACGTGTTTTTTAGTTGCAGAAATTTATGTAGCAAATTCAAAAATATTCCTGTAAAATGGCAATAGATTCACGTTCTAATAACGTGCAAGCACTCACATAATATCACCTATGACAATATTAGTAGTCACTAATATTGTCATCGATGATATGTGGGTGTTACACCCACTACACTCCTCTGCCGACACCTCTGGGGTATACGTGACGTGTATTTATATACTCTGAAGTGACTAAGTTTAGGAACGACTCCCATAAATCGTATTAATCGTATTTCGAAACTATTTCACAGATGAGCGCTTCGAAAGGGTGATTTAAGGCGAAAACTATTATCTACGAGCGTTGATCCTGATTTGCACAGTTTAAACCTCAATTAAGAATTATATTGTCCTCTTACGTTTAGTACTCATAAAGAGACGAAACCAAAAGCAAACTAGAAAGAACTGTTTGTTGTGTAAAGCTGGTTATGTGAGAATCCTACCGGCTTTTCAGTAGACATTGGCCGTCCTCAGTACGCAGCAACTAGAAAAAAATCAGTTATTAAGCTTACCTACGCAAACTACATATTAAGATCCTGCCGGTACGGTAGCCTACATCTATAAATTATGAGAGGATAACACTAATACGCAACGGTTCTTTTCATAAGATTTTTAATCTTTGTTATTATATGTATAACGGGAGGTCTGACCTTTACCGTGTATTACAAGGTTGTGAAGAATAGGTACACAGGTATAGATAGAACACTTTCAGTACATTTGCGCCAACTACAATAGAAACATACGTTTTTTTTTTTTTAAATGGGTTTGCTCTTGCCTATAGTCTAGGTCAGAGGTGACAGAGACAAAATCTACGATGGAGTGAGCTTACCCAGAAGAAGTCTGTTCACTCTTTAAAGAGATTCGGGTTGTATGTACTCGGAAACACAAACGCAGGTAGAGAGTTCCACTCTTTTGCTGTGCGCATTATAAAGTTCACGTTCTTCACACAATCGTCTTCTTCAATGTCCCAGTCACCGCACAGACTTCATTCACTCTTCCTTCTTCGTTCAGTCTATCTGTTTGTGGAAAGCGCTTCTTCACAGATGAGCGCTTCGAAAGGGTGATTTAAGGCGAAAACTATTATCTACGAGCGTTGATCCTGATTTGCACAGTTTAAACCTCAATTAAGAATTATATTGTCCTCTTACGTTTAGTACTCATAAAGAGACGAAACCAAAAGCAAACTAGAAAGAACTGTTTGTTGTGTAAAGCTGGTTATGTGAGAATCCTACCGGCTTTTCAGTAGACATTGGCCGTCCTCAGTACGCAGCAACTAGAAAAAAATCAGTTATTAAGCTTACCTACGCAAACTACATATTAAGATCCTGCCGGTACGGTAGCCTACATCTATAAATTATGAGAGGATAACACTAATACGCAACGGTTCTTTTCATAAGATTTTTAATCTTTGTTATTATATGTATAACGGGAGGTCTGACCTTTACCGTGTATTACAAGGTTGTGAAGAATAGGTACACAGGTATAGATAGAACACTTTCAGTACATTTGCGCCAACTACAATAGAAACATACGTTTTTTTTTTTTTAAATGGGTTTGCTCTTGCCTATAGTCTAGGTCAGAGGTGACAGAGACAAAATCTACGATGGAGTGAGCTTACCCAGAAGAAGTCTGTTCACTCTTTAAAGAGATTCGGGTTGTATGTACTCGGAAACACAAACGCAGGTAGAGAGTTCCACTCTTTTGCTGTGCGCATTATAAAGTTCACGTTCTTCACACAATCGTCTTCTTCAATGTCCCAGTCACCGCACAGACTTCATTCACTCTTCCTTCTTCGTTCAGTCTATCTGTTTGTGGAAAGCGCTCCTTCAGGAAATCAGGATGGAAAAAACCGATTATCCTTTAATGTTAAAGTTCGCGAGCACATTCGCAAGAAGCTGGCAGTATCATCACAACAGTAATGTTTTCTCATTGTTTGTCTTATTTGTTTTTAGTATAATCGTGTATTTATATATATTTATTTTATTTGTGCTTATATTTATATATAATAAGGTATAATTATATTTATAATTTTAATAGGTTTTTGAGTCCCTTCATTTTTTTTTAATATTTATTGCTCAATTTTTTCACAATAACACCTACCACTGTTTGTCTCTGCATCACCCAAAGGTTGACTGGTAGAAAATGCCTATGGGATTAAGTCCGCTTTACATTAAGTATTAAATAAATATACAGGGTGTCGCTGGAAGTATGAATCAAATCGAATAGGGGCGTGGGCAAGGTAATTTGCAAACTTTTTAACCCTGAGAATGTCGGTAAATTTTTTACGGTTCAAAAATTATGACCAATTTTTGTTTTATTTTTCAGTCGCTACGCACAGTGCTCAAACCAAAAGATTATAAAAAAAAAAACTATCAGGCCTATCAATTTAATTTTTTTAGTAATCCTGATAGTTTTTTTCTCAAAAAAGATCATACGTACAAATTATCATCGGAAACATTATTTGATCGAACATAATCGACATCCCCAAAAACTCTCGAAATAAAGATTATTTTTTTTTTTGATAAATGTGTGACTTTTTTAAAGATACAAACATAATAGTCACGGTACCTAAATGTACAATGGCCTCTCACTTGTTGAGCGGCTGATAGGCCGCAATCGATAATCACTCCTGTCGCACGGGACGTTTGCGGTTAGCCATATTAATTCACATTTGCAGAATTTCCAATTTAATTAAAGTATTTCTGTGTCTCTAAACTAAGTGAAATGTTTTAATAATGTTTCTACGTTAGTGTTTATGCTATAATATAGAGGTAATTCATACGAAAAGTCGATTCTAGTTTATTAATTATATGAAGAAAATAACTTGTTACAGACTGATTGCAAAGCGAAAGTTACTTTCAAAAGCACAAACGAACTTCATCTGTGCACCGTCTCTCTGAGTTACAACAAAGCACTCGGACCAACTGAACAACGCCGCAAGTATCTAAATGAGTTACTATTGTTGCTGTATTATAAGGACTATGGTTTGTCGCTTCAAAATAATGTATAGTTTATCGACAGCAATAAACAGCACCCTCGAGCTATAATATTAAAAGTTCGCTGCGACAAAACGCCCACTCATAAAAACTAGAAACATTATTGTACTGTCACTAGAACAGCCCGTAAATCGTTGAAGTGAATCATACCGAGAAAAAATATTCCAGAAAAGAAAGTAACGACCTAAAAAATCACTGGAACAAGAACTGCAATCTATATTAGAAGCAATCTGGAAAGTTTCAAAAGCTATTCAAGCATTCCTTTAGAAAAAAACTGTTGCTAAAGAAAGAACAGGTTTTAATGTAGACAAGTCTTCAAGGCTGAAAATCGGGTAGGCAATCTCATCGTTTTGCTAATCGAATTTGTTTTTCGAACAGCATAAAGTATCATAAAATTACTTTGATGTCAAGACCTTTTTAATAAATTATATCATATACTTACCCTATTATAAATACATAGGTTAGTAGGTATACTAATCGAGTACTCACTGCACAATCTCATTACTTTAAGCAATCGGTAACTACATATACATATATTCGTCTGCGCATAATATTTATGAGTCACTTCGAATAGAACAACAGTGAATATCTGAATCGATATGCGCAACACACAGTATCACCAGCATGTAGGTAGATTTCCTGTTGCCACAAGTACTTCCCGCTAGTCGTTATCGGCTGTTAAGCTGATACGGGAAGTGAACTTGGTAGAATTGCCTCAACTTGCTTTAACTCTGACTACGGTTCAACATCAGTTCGAGAACGGTGCTGAAGTTCGTAGATGCGTTTTTAAAATATCAGTTCAACTACTTTAAAGAACAAATTACTGTTTCAGGCTACCCACCTACACAGGCCACGGCCCAGGCGTGTATTCAATCTTGGAGTATTAAAAAAAAAAGTAATTGGTATAAAAACACAGGTTATAAGAAGCTTTGCGAAGGTAAAACACTTTATGCCACGATGTTTGTGTATATTAAGGTAGGTACTCAACCTATTTTTATAATGAAAGCTGCTTTTAAACACTTATTATTTAAAAGAATGTGATATTTTCTTTGTTGAAAAAGTATTAATATTTACAACAATGTACCAACATTAAACATGACATATTAAAAGTATAAAGATACTAGCTTCCACCCGCGGCTTCGCCCATAAGGTATGTCGATAAAAACTATCCTATATCCTTCTCCGGGATGCAATCTATCTCTCTGCCAAATTTTATCGAAATCCGTTCATTGGTTTAGGCGTGAAAAGGTAACATACAGACAGACAGAGTTACTTTCGAATTTATAATATTGGTATGGATAACAGGGGGCCTAAAAAGGCCACTTTGAGAGAATCATAAAAGGATAATATTATGAATCATAATGGACAATTAACTGTTACGTTAATCGTATCCAATCCCAATCTCTTTGATTATAGGTACCTACGTAGTGCAGCGAAAAAAAGAAAAACACGGACTGTCTTCGCCATATTATAATTCTGAATAATGTTATCCTTTTATGATTCTGCCAAAGTGGCCTTTTTAGGCCCCCTGGTTTGACATTCAAGCAATGTAACACTACTTAGTACCTGGATTCTCCTAATAGCCTAGTTAAATCTTGAGAGATGCACCTGCTCTATCCCACATTGTACTCTTATCTGTATACACAAATTAGGTTAACATCTCCGTGATCTCATTATACTGAAAGGCTAAACCCGATAATACGGCGTACTAAAACTAGAAGAAAATAATAGGATTAAATTCGCACGGACGGTTTAGAATAATTAAGCGACAACACCTAACAAAAGAGTTTTTTTAATCCTGGGAACAATTTGTGGTTGGCTTATAGGCAGAGCACCGCAAATAGGCAGATAATAAATATACATATATTTCTTTCTTATTTACAAAATAGTTGGACAAACTTCATCTAAAACTATTTCAAGTTAATAGCATTAGTAGTTCTTGAGTTATCCAGCTGTGACAGACAGACAGACAGACGGACTGAGTTTCACCATAAGGGTTCCGTTTTACCATTTTGGTAAGCCAACCCTTTTTAGGGTTCCGCCCTAAAAAGGGTTGGCTGTAAAAGCATTGGTCAACATTATTTTATATACTAGCAACAATCTGAAAGCCAATTCCCGTAATTTAAAACGCTAAAAATCTAGTTGCAGTCTCATCTCGGCGACAAACAAATGTCAAAAACTTGTCAAAATGTAGGGAAATTAGAAGTATTTTGACGTGACAACGTCTAATAAATCGATAAAGCTGGTTGCACTCACGAAAAAACATGACTCATGTAGCGTTACCTCGCGGCCTCGCTCTGTTGCGTTCCATGGCGGCTTGAAGTGCAAGCGAATATTAACAAATGCAATGCAACTATTCCATCAGTATTTTCTTATGACGTTGTCACGTTCAACTATCGTCAGTAAACCGACTTTACAGACAACCGATTTTTTTTGACAGATTGAGACTGAGAACGTTTATAAAATTACGAGAATTGCCCCTCAGGTGTTAATTTTTTTAATAAATTGACTGTCTACCTATATGCTGAGTTCGTATGGGTGATCATAAAAAAAATATAGTAGCTACTATTAAAACGCAGAAACATTGTAGCAAGCGTTTTCTTGTAGATTTTTATAAACTACAGTGCGGTCAACAAGAGAATGCGTACTTGATACCTATCAGTTTGATACAAACGAATACGTGTTTAGCGAGTTTGATCTTTATTAGCTACTAGAATTTTTTCGACGGCCGCACTGTAAACGAAGGAATGTATTTGTGATTAAAATTATTTATTTTAGTTCTTAATAATTTGTACCTTCGGTAGGTAACCGAAAATTTACTAAAAATGCTTGAAGAAATTTTTGTGATTAATTTTTGTGTCCACCCGTCAGAAAACCTCAGGGATTCTTTGTCTATAAAATCCATACTAATATTATAAATTCGAAAGTAACTCTTACCTTCGAATTTATAATACTAGTATTCGAAAGTAACTCTTACTTTCGAATTTATAATATTAGTATGGATTAGCTACCCGTTGACTGTTGATAGAAATATCACGCACCCCCTCAATTTTATTTTCTTGTCTGATCAATGCCCCAGATTGATGAGGAAAGTGGTGTGATGACTGGTACCTAGGAGATACCGAATTATTTTTTAGCTTTTAGTACATTATCTACAACATTATTTTCAATAAAAAAGTATAACATAAAAAAAATGTTTACTTATTTTATTGTGTTTGTTTCTTACGCTTCCACACTAAATTTTGGGCATATGGATGGGTAGACTCTGAGCTGAAGAAGGATATAGACTAATTTTCATTCTATATTGCAGACGAAGTCGCGGGCAACAACTAGTGGTTTGTAAACAAAAACTTCTGAGAGTTTCCATAGTTAAAGACTTGCGGAGACTTAAAGTCAAGCGTTTTTCGCACCTAAAACAAAATTTATCTTTAAAATGTACTTATACGGCGTTTGTCTAAACTTTTGTAAGTAAATTCAGTTTCGCCTTCCTTGAAAAACGAGGTGGGATTACGGTTATAAGAGAAAGTTGTAAGGCAATTTGCCCACGTATTTGTACATTTTTGCAAAGTTGTGTGTTTACGTGCGTAATGTATTGCTGTGTGTATGCAATTATACAAGATGCATGCGCATTTCGTGTAGATATGCAAATTGTACAAGCTCTCCACGTATGAATCATGTGTCTTATTCATGGCGTCATCTACAGAGTCCGCCTATTGCTTTTACTACTATTGGTAACATTCATTTAGTAAAGCTCAATAATCAAATAACAGGTCAGAGGTCGGTTTAAAAGGCAGTGGTCACATGCTACCTTATACAGTGTGGTTTTGGGGAGACCCCTTTACAGTCCCCCAGAGATGTTACGCAGGCGTTGCACAGAAGGGGATTCGGATCTGTCTTTTAAGAGGTTACTTCCATGTGCAAATGATGACCATCGGGGTGGTTTTAGTGAGGTAAAAATCTCATACTTCCCGATATTATTCCCAAAGCCCGGGCGCCTTTGAAATTTTCCCCTGAAAACAAAAAAAAAGTAATTTAAATATAAAAGTACACATTACACTGTTTATTTCTTCCATTTTAAAATAGTTATTTATAATTACAAACGGTCAGGTTCAACCAAACCTCCCAGCTCCGAAATATTAATTAGTTGCGATTTTAAAACTTAATCCGCCTACATCAGAGCGGACACCACATGATCCTTATTCGTCCGACCCTGTCGAGTTGAGCGGGTCGATTTTGTTTAATCGGACGATATTAAATAAACACTGGGAGCGCCGAAAAAGGGTTGTGCTCGAGTGAAATAATGAAAACGTGACAAGTATTCAGTCATCCATTACCTCGCTATGTAAACATTTTTCACGAGGATGATTTATTACCGGGCGGAGGCTGCAGCACCAACGAGCGTCGGTTAAGTCACAGCTCATTAGTCAAAGTGTTATGATGTAATATTCTCACACATGTTTACCGTCAGCTGACGACACACTGTATCGATGAGCACTCGTCCTGACCAGAGCTGCCAGCCCTGACGACTAACACTCGATTAAATATCCAGTTTTTTGTAATAATGCTAACGAGAAACCTTGTTTCGTCGTACTTATCGTGCGTGATCCACCTTTGGAAATTGAATTTATAGCAATACCTTGTATAACATGCTCTGTACTAATGTGTGTTGGGTTTTAGTCGGTAGGAGTCCGACCTATCCCTCTGTTCTTCCCAGACGGATAACCTATCCATGAGGATTCCCCAAGAAAAACAAAAAAAAAGTTACACGTATTTAAAACATAATCATAGCATTTGGTAAACGAAACAAACAAAACTAAAAGGTTTTATCGGGATAACTAGGCAGTCTATTACAGGCTCCGGTAATGAGAACAGAAGATTATGATATTATTATATAGATACATAAATCAAATCAAAATATTTATTTGCTAAAATATGGTACATAGGGAGTTACAGTGAATTTGTTTCAGCATATCCTGCCATAACCTGGCGTGCAAATACATTCACAATCAGCGATATCAATTATCAGTCAGCATCAAATGTCAGTCATAGTTACATACATAGGTACCTGTAATGGTGTCCCAATTCTGATCGCATGGATGAGAATGTTATAGGTACCTAATGATTAAACCATGTTCTAGCTAAACATTGTTATAATCTATTTCCCTCAGCTAAAACATAGTGCTGCATGAAAGGCATAGATAAAACATTGATGCAAAACTTTTAATTTCCGGAACAATACGGGAACAAACCTACTTGCGCTACCAGTGGGTTATCGCAAAAAACATACACAGACTCTCTGAAACAGGCTAGCAAAAAGTCCATCAAAGCTCACAAAGCTGGCTAACTCGCATGTTTGGTAGAAACGCTCTGACGAGAGTGGTACTCCGCCAGAAATTCTTTTCGTCACGCCAGAAAAAAAAAGTTGTACACTTTATTTGTACCCTGTCGATTCACGTTATACTGTTTTTGTTTTGACTCGAGCGAGCTACAGAAACGCGTTCTCTATTAAAAGTCTCTAGTAGTCTATTATTAGTCTTTGACATTAGTTGATACAGAGGAGCGGAAGCCGAAAATGTGAAAATGCTCGGAGAATGTCAACAATGTGTCAAATTCAGGATATTTATATTTCACGTCTGACAACATTCGGACACTTTCTTTTAATTACGAGTGATTATCATTGTTTACGCCTTTGTTTTTATCTACACGTTAGATTTAATGTTCCATGAAATGTCAGCGTGGGCGGTGGAAATTAAAAAATTCGCTATTATGATGCTGAATTTAAAGCGAATATTATGAAGTAAATTATTATTTTCATACAAATAAATTAAAAGGGTTATAACGTTTGTATTTTATGCCAAGTTGCCATATTCACCTATTTAATTTACAACATGGGATGTATTACTCGTATGAAGAAAAAATGTCGTAAACCTACATTCTCTTTATGCTGACATAAAAGGCTATATAGGGCTGCTGCGCTTGATGTACTAGACTATAACAAGAGACATAAAATATACGCCATTAATTTAACGATGCTCATTGAAAAATTTGAAGGGAACTTTACAGATGGATTGTTTGAACGTATTTTTTATATTTTCACGCCCGGCCTGGCCTCTTCTATTTTTATAAAGTAGTTTCGTTTATCAATACAGACTAGTGACTCTCTGACTTAGATGCTGATTGATCGTTTGTCTGAGTGATAGACAGCCTAAATCACTAAAAATAGAAACTCGATTTACGAACCTTGGTTTTAGGAGGACCCGTCTTCAGTTCACGTTTAGAGAGACATATGTTGTCTTTACCTAACACTAACTAAAATTAATTGTTACACTGAGATAACAATCTAAAACTAGTGAGAAGGGTTACAATAATATAGAAGGGCCAATGCTGTCTGAGCTTCAGGGCTCAGACCGCACTGGCCCTTTATTTCAGTATTTTTTTAGTTTCAGTAGGCGGGTGAACAGCCGCACCAATTAGATTATCCTCTTCCAGATTAACAACAGCAAGTAAAATAAGTCTAAAAAATTTGGAATTGTTTTTCGAAAATTTAACGCAACAGGCTAATCCTAATTAAAGGACCCGTTTTAATCGTTTGTGGTCCAGGTTGGAGGCTATGATCCTTGTTATATAAACGAGATTTTTTGTTACTACATCACTCTGTTTCACCATTGAAAAGTTTTTACGATTTTTTTTATTTAAAACGAAATAGGGCGTGTCATTTTCATTTACTAAACCCAAAAGGAGTATCGTTTGGATTGAATCGAGGTGTTTAAAAGATTATTAATAGTAGATGGTTGCATCGAGCGCAAAGTGAGTTATTAATGCACGAGAGTTATGTTAGTAGTGCAGTGTGTTGTGTGTGAGTAACACGCTTTAGCAAGGTGCGTAATCTACTTTTCTTTCAACTACCAATCTACCTACCGTGATAAAATATACCTACTCAAAATATAAACTCAAGTTAAAGTCAAAGTCAAAGTTTTCCTAAGCTTTTAAATATTTATCCCGCGACTTTTGCGGCAAAAAGTTATTAACAATTACATTTGCAGCTGTTTTTATACTTTCTGGAGTTGCATTCATATCGCTATCGCTATTTCCATTTTTTAAATCTTTTCTTGCTATATGAAGTATCAAAGTTTTACAATGGTACAAAATGCGCGCGATTTATTGTTTTTTTTTTCACTAAGTCGGTTTTATTCAGCCGATTTTTATTTTCAGCCAGTATCTTTTTGATCTAATGCATACATTTTATATTAAACTTAATAGGAGACATTAAACCTCTGTAGTTAATTTATATCTAAATAAAAAATAAAAAACAGTGCATTAATGAAAAACTGTGCAACCATGAGATTTCTTTCATACAACATTTCTGCACTGTTTTGGTTCTAAGCAAAAAACACGTCCTTTGTAATCGGTTTTGTAGTGATTAATGATAACATTACTACGTAGTTGAAAGAAAATGATATTTCTTGTCCAATGTATTCTGTTGTTAAAGCAAAAAACATACATAAATACTGTAGCACTAAAGTCGGTTGTCTGACAACTAATTTCCCAACAGCTAACACAATATTCCACGACATATTTACCGATCAGAAGCTCGATAAGCATTTAAAAAGAGGGTAAGAGACGAACAGCGTTCCATCAATATTGGTAGGATATCGTTCTGGTGCGGTGTCAGCGCAATTTATCAGGAAACGATTACCGCACCCAGGAGAAAATGTGTTATGTGTCAGTAGAAACAGAAACGCTAGAAAAGAGATGAAACGGCATGGAATGGAATTTAATTTTCTACTGCATTGCCGTAAAATAACTATGCAGGGAATATGTTTCATTGACTAGAAGGAGGCACGCTTTGATATATTATAATACTGTGTTTCTCTAGAGGGATAAATAGAGGTGGACACTATCGCCTCATGATAAATAGCTCTTGATGAAGGCAAGTGGTCCTAGGGTCTGTGTGTAGATAAATAGGGTAAAAATAAATAGTGTGTAGATAAATATGGTAAAAATAAATAGGGTGTGTAGACAAAGAGGTTTGATATATCCTCCTGAGACCCCCGGTGTCACGTATGACACTTGCGTATTTTATTTTTGGGCCGCGCCATCTAGTCGTATTCGTAAAAACTACTTCAATAGTATAAAAGGATATGTTGCTACCAATTACCGTACGGTGGCTATGGCTCGTATGTGGGTGTTTTTGCTTGCGTAAATATTAGTTGAAATTTGAAATTAGTGCAACTAACGACATGACGGATTCCCGGAAAGGTAAATAATGTTTAGAACCCGTATTTTGTTATTTTTTTGTGTTATTTATGTGCTAGGTTCATAGATCTATTAAATTTTATAATAAAAATTTCAAATGTATTTGATTTTGAATGGTATTTTTGTCAATATTATTGGGTGTCAGAGGTGACACTTTAGGCACTCACGACTTGAAATTCGTACTTTTACAGGACTGAGAGACGGAGACATTGAGGCGGAGTTATTAAACTTAGATGTATCGGACTACGAAGATATTGATGAAGATGAAGAGGAGGACTTGACTGCAGTTCAGGAAGATATCCCTGAAGAGGTAATCCCTGGGTCTCTCGATAGTAGTGAGTGGGATTCTTCAGACGAGGAGCCGCTTGCTCGTGCTCGTACTGAAAGAAGATCAATAAATAGGGCGTTGCGATGGGATCATACTAGCAATTTCGTAAACACTTCAAGCAATCTGTATGAGGATCCACCATTAGTTGAACCAACCACGGTAAAGCCTACCTATGAGTACTTTTGCCAATACATCAAGCCTGAATTTTTTGAGCACATGTCGCATTGTACTAATATTGAGAGCACGCACAGAACTGGCAAATCTTTAAATACCAATCCAGAAGAAATGAGAACTTTCATAGGGGTTTCAATGGCTATTGGTTCGCTAGGGCTTCCTCGAATGCGCATGTTCTGGGCTTCCGAAACTAGGGCCTCACTAGTAGCTAACGCCATTACTAGGAACAGATATTTCCAGTTGAGGAGTAATATTAAAGTTGTTGACGATCAGGTAGTAACTCCTTCAATGAAAGATGTCGACCGATTTTGGAAAATTCGGCCTCTTGTTTCGACGATCGAGCGAGGTTGTAGAGAGAACCAAAGAGACCAGAATGTATCGATAGACGAACAGATTATAACATTTACAGGAAAGTGTAAAATGAAGCAGGTCATGAGAGGGAAGCCCAATCCAGAAGGGATAAAGGTATTTGTAATGGCTAATCCTGATGGTCTTCCTTTGGACTTTTATTTGTATCAAGGAGGGGGAACCAGTATAGAATCAGCACTTTATCCAACGCCGGAGAAACTTGACTTCGGAGGCCGTGTAGTGCTGAAACTTGTGGATACATTATCAAAACATACATCAATTTACATCGATAGATATTTCACTTCAATCCCTCTTCTTAACACATTGTTAGAAAGAAAAAATTACAGTTTTACAGAAAAAATTAAAAAAAATTACAGTTTTACAGAAAAAATTTACAGAAAAATTTACAATCAGCAAACTTTTGTTAAATGTTCTAGCTGCAACGTATTTTTATGTTTCAATGTGAACCGTAATTGTTTCTTTACCTTCCACACTTCACAATAACGTACACGACATAATAATAATGTCAATTAAATTTACCTAAATTTTATTAAAATATTCAGAAATTCAAACGTCTTTTATTGTCTTTGAAACCCACAGTGTCACTCGTGACACCCCCCATTTTGTCGTACATAGGGGGGGTAGAATTTTTTAAATATTTTTTTTTAGATGTATGTACAACACTTAAACTGCTTTACAAAATTCATGAAAATCCGACAACTTTTTGAGGTCTGGGTCTCAGGAGGTTAAGTCTTGAAATGTATGGCAGGGTTGAAAATGCTGGCCGAATTATGAGAGAAAAATAAAATGAAGCCGTATACTGTGAAAAAATAAATAATCACTTAAATATTTTGACCGCGTCGAGCCAGTGTTTCTGTTTTAACATTAAGAGTTTGCATTAATGTATGAAAGCCATTTTCAAAGATAATGGTAAAGAGAGATTTAATGGGCAATTACCTGTTATTTTTATATCACCATGCGCTTTCAGCGCTATCTCTGAAGAACTATCTTTTGAAGCATGCTGCAACACAGTGCGCGCTATGTACACTTGTACAGTGCACGCTAATAGTGCAAGCGGACGTGTGTTTTGACGTTTATAAATAAAGTTTTGTGATATAAAATAAGATTCAGCAGCCCTACGTACACCTGTCATCGTTCCTTAACAATGAGTGTAAATGAATGCTATTTCAAAACGTAAGTATCTACCTAATATGCTTAGCACTAACATGATGATGTACGAGTAGCTATGATTTATCACATTATTACTTACTCGTCGGCAGTCTGCTCTGACAGTTTTACTACATTATCCAGCAATGTGACGTAGATGTTATCCACCCCTGTTGTTTCTAAGCATTGAAACCGTATTAATATATTAATGATATAGCTCTGTTTCCGCTTGTAATAAGTACGGGGTTGAAACAGTTGACATTTTGAATAAAAGCCATGTTTATTTTTATAAGCGGTAAATAAAATAAACTTCTTTAAACTAAGGAGGCAAGCTGTGATATTATAATACTGCTTTGCTGAAGAGGTGAATGGTGGTGGACACTATCTGTATGCTACGATGCATAACTCTTGAAGAAGAGAATCGCTTTGTTTAGCTTCTAGTGTCTGGATATAGTTTAGTTTCTGTACAAAGAGGTTCAATATCTCTCGAGTTCTATGGTAGGGTTGAATGTCACATGAAAAAATATAAAGACCATTTATTTGTAAAAAAAAGAAATTAAGAAAAATAAAACTTTAATGGCATCTTAACTAAATTTTGACCGCGTTGAGCCAGTATTTTTGTAAAACATTTCCGAAGAGATTGTAATAAACAAAATCATCTACAATTTGTTTACTTTGTAAAATGTTTTTTATCCTTATGGTTTTTTTTTTTCTTTCTTTTCCTCATGCGTCATATCAATAGTCCTAAGCTAACCTAAGCTTCTACTTAAAATTCAGGTTATACTTATTTATTTATTAATCACAAAATCCATAGCTCTTTGAAATTTTATCTTAAGATATATAAGCCAGTCTTACAGCCAATTACGGATTTACAATTTAATAACTATACAATACATGCAGCAGAAACAA
This sequence comes from Luperina testacea, assembly GCA_927399505.1. Taxonomy (NCBI): domain Eukaryota; kingdom Metazoa; phylum Arthropoda; class Insecta; order Lepidoptera; family Noctuidae; genus Luperina; species Luperina testacea. The sequence continues at coordinate 15,506,266 of OV656758.1, forward strand.
AAATACAGAATGAACTGCTAGCACCATATAAGCATTGCATATTGCGTTGTTTACACATAAATCAATATTATTACCTTCCTACACAATATTGAATTAAATATTACCTCTTTTCGTATCAGGATCAGGTTCATACCTACCTATATAAAATGTATTGTATTATGAAATATCCAATAACATATACACACGAAGGTCTCGATATAGGTAGGTGCAGAACTGCGGACTGGTCGGGTTAGAAATCATAACCAACATAATTATTCTTGTTATACCTTAAGGCGCTCCCTCACCGGGAGCGTTCACCTATAATGTAACAATTCAGATTCGAGCTTTACATCAGTGAGTGAGGAGAATCGAGCATTACAGTGGGAGCACCCGAAATACAATTTGCAACATGAATGCGAATATTATCGAATCTTATAGGGAGCGCTTATAGACACAGGTATATTATTATAATACGACAAGCAGCGCCCCGCGGCTTCACCCGCATAAGTTACCCGATCCCGTAGGAATATCGGGATAAAAAGTAATCTATGTGTTATTTTGATGTATAAGCTATATATATAGTAAAGTTTCATTAAAATCCGTTCAGTAGTTTTTGCGTGAAAGAGTAACAAACATCCATCCATCCATCCCCACAAACTTTCGCGTTTATAATATTAGTAGGAAGTAGGATACAATTAATTATTCGCAATAAACTCTTTTGTTTCACAATACAATGATCTCGTCTGCTGTTATTCTTATCTCGCTGATTTACCTACTTTTTTCAACCCTTTTAACAAAACCAGGCTTAATTGATGAGCTGTCTTTAATAATAATTGTATTTTTTTTCCTGTAAAGTTCTTGAAGAGTGAAATTTGATACTGAATAATATACTGTTACCTACTGTTGGTTGGTTGTTTTCTATTGAACCAAATATCTTTCAGCAAGTAAACAAAAAACAAAATTCCTTATTATTTTGAAACAATTATGGAAGGCGTTGGAATTTTCTTATTAAAACGGTAAGTAGGTAATCAAACTCCGATATGAAGGTCACCGGTGTTCGTTTAAAATTCAAGTGTTGAAAATAATTTTCTAAGAAAATCAGCATCTGGTGCTGGTCCAGCGTAAGCTTTGACGCAGCGTGTCTATAAACCAAATAAAAGGTCTTTTGTCTTTACCCCTTATTTCATCATCATTTCTGGAATTCGCTTTTGCTAGCCCAAAGCTCCACATTGAATGCCATTCGTCCCTATTTTGCATCATTCTTACATTAGATTACGTTCACCAAACTTTTAAACTCGTTTATCTTCCATGTTATCATTTTCCATATGTTTCGTTTAAACTTAGTTTATCTTACGTTATTATTTTCCATATGTTTCGTTTACAGTCCCAGCGACCGTAGTCGTACTATCAGCGACCCGAACAACTCTAGCTTCCGATGTTGAAGATCTTATGTTCCAGATCAACTCTACCTTCCGATGTTGAAGATCTTATGTTCCAGATCAACTCTACCTTCAGACTCCAAATATAGCAAGCGTTGATTTCTGATTTGTAAGTTAAAAAGTCACTGGCATCCGATAGTGAACCAATGGAATAATATTAAAATACAAAGGTAGGGTTTTTTTTTAATTTTATTTGAAATGGGTTTGCTACTCTAGTCTAGGTCAGAGGTGACAGAGAAAAAGTCGACGATGGAGTAAGCTTACCCAGAAGAAGCCTGTTCACTTTTACTTTGAAGAGATACGTATTGTATGCGCTCGAAAACACAGACGCAGGTAGAAAGTGCCACTCTTTCGCTGTGCGCATTATAAAGGACATTTGGAAACGCTTAGTGCGAATTGGTGGAATAGCAACTAGGCAGGGATGGTAACTTGCAGTGCATCTGGATGTTCGAACGTAGAAAGGGGCCGGTGGAATGAGGTCGTGGAGTTCTTGGGCACACTCACCGAAGTATAATCTGTAGAAGACCGACAAGCAGACAACCTTTCGGCGATAAGCCAATCTGTGAAGCTTGGCATCCACCACAGCACCACGACTTCAATTTTTTTTTCTTTTCCGTCACTCTCCTGAAAACCTCTCAGCTACTCTCTACCTCTCTCCTAGTAGCTGAGGTTTTTTTTCGTAGCGTCCAAAAAATTCCGAAACCATACACAAGTTATTCATTCCAACAAACTTCATTTGACAATCACACAAACGACCTAAAACTGAAGGGGCTTCCTTTTTCATTTTTCCCTCATGATCCTAAAATACCGGCCACGTCACAATAGAGAGACCCCAATGAAAAGGTTTTTGAAACAAAAATAGACATAGTTATAACTAACGCTACGTTTGAACAATTCTAACTAACGATGAAGCGCACTCGTCGTGGGACCGGGCGGTGGGTTCGGACGCACGCCTCGCCGCACCACCTATCAAGTTTCTCGCTCGTCATCCGCTTTTGTTTCTCTCTGGTTTAGATATAGTTTTTTTTTTACTGAATTTCGGAGTAGAATACATATCTATTTCAGTAGATCGATGCTAATGGGTGTTTTCGTGAAAATTTACGACACCAGTTGGCATCACTTTGACAAGAGGTCTTCCAATATAAAATATATGATGACGTTCATCATTCGATTCATTCATTCGTTTATCATTCAGTCATGACTAAGAAAATATAGGCTCTTTGACAGATGCCTGGACCTGACGTGTCAGTGCTGCCACCTAGCGAACGTCATTTCAGAATACCCTCATTGTGTACGGCAGGGAGAAGTTTTTGATAAATGAATAACACTACTAGACTAGACACAGCAAACGGATGTTGCTTTGAGATATGGACAAAGTTAGTCGCACACCACACTGCAAACACAGTGTTCTTATAACAAACGATTTTCCTACATGTATAAACTCGTAGCAACATAAAATAATATTTTAGGTTTTAAAAAGTTACATAGTGGCGATGAGGTTACCACATTACATCTGTTAAAATGATAAAGTAAACAATTATACCTACTAAAATTAAAATAAAGCATTTTTTAAATAAAATGGGTAGGTAAAAACTGTCACGAACAAACCACTCTTGACAATATTAGTTTACTGACCTGAAAGCGGCAACGACGCGCACACGGTAGCCGCAGACAGGCAGTATAGACCCGCGCTCGCCACTGGCACAGTATAATTAAGTAAGCATTGTTACGTCTCGGCAATGTCCTTGAAATAATTACCTCCGGGCGCTCGGTGTATAAACACGCACTAAAGTTGCCCACTGACTGTGTCTCTTGAGTCCGACTTTAATGATAGGAGAGCATTCTTTTTTTAAACCTTTCGATTGGTTGTAGGTAGTATATATTCTGTACATTGAAATGATTTCACTTATCCGGTAACTTGTGGTGTAAGGTTTGTTTGCTAAATCATCTCGGCACATCAGCCAAAACCATTCTGATAGTCTAAAATAAAAATACATATTATCCATTTATTCGGGTTCAAATATAAAATATTTTCTATAAAAAGTTACATAAAACGGCCTATATAAAAGTCCGCGGAGACATTAATTATATCTGAATGCTTAGGATAATTCATAAAATAATAAAATATGACAAGAGTTGTATCAAAAACATATGTTCATTTTTCAAGAATAATTTAAGTTGAAACATTAAATCCCTATCGATATTTAATTTGCTTATCATCAGGAAAATAGATCGAAATAGAAGGAGACTGTAAGCACATTTTTCGACTGACTTTTTTAAGTTAAAGGAGCATAAATTTGCGTTTTTTGCGTTTAGGTCCTGCACCTAAACGCAGAAAACGCAAGTTTTAGAAACAATAAAAGTACATGATCGACTACAGTAAACAAAATCAGAAAAATGTATGATATCCTTCAGGATTATATGCTAGGTAGATACTGTGTTGAAAACATAATACAACTATGTAATTTGATACGATAGCAAAAAATCATGAAGATACCTCTAAAAACTTTCTTTTTACAATAAAAATCATACTAATATACAATCATTCTGATTTTTTGTCAGATTATTCTACAAGCAACATACTAAAACACTACTGTTTTAATTTTTTAGTCCAAACAATAGATTTTTTGTAATTAAATAATTGCGTCATATTTTGCAATACATTACCAGCTTTGTGTCATCGCGCTTCTCTTTCTTTTCTATATAGTCCGACAGTGATCGCGCTTTAGGTCATATAAGTCCCTTTTTTTTTTTTTTTTGAGGATGGGAAATCATCATATGACCCCTCCCATTCTGGGTGGAGCGGAAGGGAGTGTCAGACTTTTACTGACTAAAACCCACCCGTGTTCCTTCCTTAGCCCTTTATGTACCGAGCCAGCGGTAACCCTTTCGGACTATCCCGCTGACCCGGCATCATGTAAGCCCCTTAATAGAGTAATTCGGCGTCATAACGTCTGAACGTCAATTCGAATTTTCGCCGGCCATGGGTCGTTGTCTTACTAGTATTCGTGAGGTGATATCTCTGAGCTGTGCATTTCCCTATACATGATGTTGTTTAATAATCAAACCAAAAAAGAAAACCGCAGCTAGAGCATTAAGTACATGTTATTATTATTTTACTATCTTATTCCCGCGACCTCGTCCGCGTGAAATTTCTTGTTCCTCCAGCACAACCCGTTGCATTAAATCGCCTGCCCGCACTATCCTTCATTTTCGCTCAGCCTTCTTTCAGACTGAATTTTTTTTTGTTTTTGCACGGCTGCTTTTAGTTCTAGCGTGATGTTAAGTAGCCTTCCGCAACAATTAGGCTATCAAATGCTAATATTTTTTTTTCAAATCCGTCTGGTAGTTCCAGAAATAATTGTGTTCAAATAAAAAAACAAAAAACTCTTTAGCTTTATTATTTAGTATAGATAGATTGAGTAGGTATTTTTAAAGAACGTCATGTAGGCAATGAACGGAAATACTGCGTGTAGCATACGTAAATAATATTCGATCTGAGTTTTATTTTATTTCTCGTAGGGTGTGCTTTTAACAACTTGAAGCACCATTTCCCAAACCCATTGTACTGACATCTTTTTTCAGATTTAATTATATCAAAAGACGATGGTGTCTTCTGGAAAAGACTGGATGTGGGTGGATGAGGGATGACCGATCTTTGAAAGAGCTTTGTTCAACATTTCAAAAGACAGATAATTATAAAACATCAAAGGTAAATGAGACTGTGTGAAAACAAAGAGCTTTTCAGATTACATTTTCAATATTATTATCATTTATGTACAACCGCGGGGCGCAGCTAGTAAGCTGCGCCCCGCGGTTTCACCCGCATAAGTGTCGACTCCGTGGGAATATCGGGATGAAAACTATCCTATGTCCTTTCCGGGGACCCAAACTATCGCTTTACCAGATTTCATCTAAATCGGTTCAGCGGTTTAAGCGTGAAGAGGTAACAGACAGACACCCTTTCGCTTTTATAATATTAGTATGGATTTATGGATTATATAGTAGATATGACCTTTAGAAGAAAATTAAAAGAATTTTGCATAGATTAATAGATAATTAATATAGATTACAATTAATATAGATTACATAGATTAATTAATATAGATTACATAGATTAATAGATTGTTTTTTTTTTGATACAGGTACATTCGGAACAAACACTACAACACAACACAACAACAGACACACAACACAGCTACAACACTAAAACAGATAAATTCATATGGAAGTCGGGGAACCGTTCTGTGGAACACCTTCTATTCTAAAGGATCCCCCGACTGCCATATATATCGGTTTTAGTCTCGTTATATAAATTCTTTAAATCGGGGGTTTTTAAATTGTTTTATCCTTTTCCTATTACATTTAACAGTCGTCGCAGGTTTTTTCAAAATTTTTAATTTTGTTTTTTATTCACTATACGTCCTCCGGCTTGAAATAAAACAGTAATCGAATTAATGAGCGATTTACCTCGTGGCGTGATGGTCAGGCTGTCAGCTTGGCCGTCCGTGATGCAATTAAAAAGTAGAACGTCAAAGAACACGCTAATAAAATTTCGCAAAATGTTCACAGTTATATTTTGTTAGCGTTTGAAATTATGATTGTTATGATTGTTTTGTTTGTTGAATGTTTGTGTTGGACTTGGAAAAATAAGTCTGAATTGAATTAGGTGACGCGAAATTATTTTAATTTATTTTCGGGCGATTGTTTGTAAATATGTAACTAAGTTTTGGTTATTTTTTATTTTAAATATGAAACAGAACGACCAAAATTAATTTAAGAATTTTAAAAGCAAATAAAGAGACCTCTCAAATAAACAAGAAAAAGCCGCTTTGCAGCTATTAGCTATAGCTACGCGCTTTGAGGCCCATTTGGCATTATAATCTTTATTTTCTGTTTTTATAGTTTTAAGGTGGATTTTGCAGTAATGCCAATAAACGCATTTTTTCTTTCTTTCTATATCTGTGACTTCTTTTCCCCGACTTGCCACATCTGCACACTTCTATACCAATGCCCAAAGTCATGAACCTGGTACCTTCAACAAACCCATCATTTTAGTTTAGTTAACATTATTCATTGGATTACTAAAAATTAGTTAATGCAAAATATTGATATCCTAGATAAAAAAGGCATACAAATCCGTAGAAATTCGTTCTATTATGAGTAAAATAAATCGTCGTACGGTTACTAATGAGCACGCTACCTTTTAGATAGAGAGACTTCGAAATAGGCCGGAAAAACATAGAATGGAGAAGAAAATGAATGATACCTACTTGACGCCTATCCTCATCTCTAAAATATTTTATGACAGGAACCAGAACTTTGACATCATTAACGTGTGAGCTTCTTCTCGGTTAAGGAAACCTAAAAATTAATGAGTTTTCTTTTTGTTTTGATCTAATAAAATGTTTTTGAAAATCTTATTGCACCCACGCTTCTATCACGTGTGGGCGAAGGATTTTGACGACACGGCTGGCGCAGTGGCTGAGGGATTGACTGCTGCGCTGCGTGTCGCGGGTTCGATTCCCGCACGGAACAAATATTTGTATTGCCTACAGGTAGTTGTTCCGGGTCTGGCTGTTTGTTTGGAGTAATTCCTAGTGTGGGGCAACGTTAAGAAAATAAAACATATATATATTTTTTTTTTGAACGTTGCCCCACACTAGGAATTACTCCTGTATCGTGGGTGCGTTTACAAACATTTAAAATCACATACACAAACAGCCCCGGAACTGTAGGCATTACAAATATTTGTTCCGTGCGGGAATCGAACCCGCGTCAGGCAGCGCAGCCGTCGATCGCTCAGCCACTGCGCCAACCTTGTCGTCAAATACGTCGTGTCGTTATTTTTGGTGAGATATGTTTTTTTACATATTTATAAAACAAACATAAAATGGCTGCTCTTAATAAGCAACTATAAAATTTCTTTGCTCATCTGACGCTTATTAATAAATATGAAGTCGTTGAATTAACTTGCGATAATTAAAACACTCATGACAAAGTGCTTTATCATAAAGTATCTTCCACACTCGTCCGTGGTTATGAGATATACGTTACAGTCACAGGCGCAAACGTTTTACGCACATCTGAGAGGTTACTTGAGTAATCGGCTGTGGTTAATTAGGTAGGTACTTAGGTCTTGATCTATTGTATATATACATATATATATATTAACGACGGGTATGGGCTAAAACAGCAGTCTTCTAAATCTCGATTAAAAAAATTTAAACCTTTCCATCGAAGGACTACCTTATCTACATCCACGGTTTCAGTTATAGCACTCAAGAACGGCTGGATTGATTTTTATAATCTTTGATTTTTGGATTTGTCTCCGCCCCGAATATCAGAATAACTAATTAAAACATAGGATAATTCACGAAAAAAATATAATGAAGATAATTTATTTTCTCATATATTTTGTATTTACTGGTTCTGTAGCGGTATGAAGTTCGCCGGGTCAGCCAGTTGTATATAATATCAGCATTAATAAACATAGGAATTTTATGCATATCTAGATACCTCTACAATCTGCTTAAAAAAGAGAGATATCATCTCATCTATTAATCCGTTCAGGTCATTGCAAAGACTCCTAAAAACGCTTCGGAGAGCCCGACGTTTTATTTATAATGTCCAAACTCAATTTTGAAACAAATTAGTTTTTCCCAAGCTAATCCGATTCATCTGCAGCGGGTTGAAATCAACCAGTTTAACCTAAACCAATCTAATTATACCGATAACTGACTAGGATAAAACTATACAACTTTTTCTAAATATCAAACAAACACAAACTTGTGGGTAGGTATTAACATGGGTTTGATTTTCTGATCAATTTTTATTTATAATTTTATGAAGCGATCTGGGTAATTAGCTGGGTAATAAATGGAAGCAGGTTCTATACCTACCTAGTTCGGGAAAATGTTCATTGGGGTTACTTAATCTGAATAAAACTGATGTCGGAATTCCGAATAGCTATCTATTCACGCTAGCTAGCTCGTGCAGACAAAGGAGACGAACCCTTCGCAGAACCCATTCGTCATTCTTTGCGATTATTATTTCCTTTACGACTCGTTCACATAATACAACACATCCACTACTTAAAGGTAAGTATATCTCCAATAAATGTTACAATTGACGATGTGATCACGCGTAGTTTGGATGTCATATTATTTAATCTCTTAAGAATTCAGTTATTTAAATTGTTTAGATACTCAAAACCCTTTAACAAAGTGTTGGTGTGATTGATTGACTTTTGTATTTTTACAAATATAGTTTGTAAGTACCACACATATTTCCCGCTTGCCTGAATAGAATTTCATTCATATTCCCATACCGAATAACAATAGCCAAGCGTGTATGGTGCAGGGCGGTGCCAAGATCCGTTCGTTCACAGTCGAACGGGCAGGCGGGCAGGCGGGCCCTCCGCTTTTACATCGAACTGAGCCGAGCAAGCCTCTCGATTCTATTGACCTTTACGTGCTTCCGTCTATGGCGAAATAAAATCGCGATAGGTTGAAGTTAATCTCAATAGACTAGCTATTTCAAATATTATTTTCCACTATGATTAAGGGGCCTATTTTGCCCAATTTGCCGATAATGATAATCATTTAATTTTCAAAGAAAATACTTTCTTAGTTATTTTAAAGAAAAAACAACTTCAGATTTGTTTCGCCTCAGGAAAGACAACCATTATTTACTTTATACAAACAAATCGTCCAATATCAAATTTGGCATTAGCACCGAATTTGCAAGTGACCCATTTGCGACAAATTTTGATTTGTTTTTATTAAGTAGTCATTTATCGAAGTTCAGATTGACACACCCACAGTACAAAATGGTCACGTCAGTGTCACCAATTTCCATTTTCCGAGTATTTTATCTGACTTTTTACTTAGTACTGGATGGAAATTGGGCCCCGGGGTTTTAGCTGTTGGGACTGGCTCCAATCTGTTACATACTTTTATTTGAAATTGAAATGTAGATTATAAACGTTGAAGTACCTACTTACTTAAATACAATTTGTACATGTATAATAGCAAAATATTTGTAGCTAATTGATCACTCGTAATGCTTTAATAAACTATTTTCTTTTCTTTCAAGTTTCAATGACGATTTTTGGTAGGCCAAAGCCGGAGGTTCAATTTGTAAGTGTGGATAAAGCTGTAGCCCTCACCATGTATTAAACAAAATAGAAACTCTTCAAGTTTAAAGACGGTGATCAGTCAAGTTTCCGAGTTACATGACCGCGCAGTTTCCAGACGCAGATGACTTTGAGGATTCTTCAATTAATATTACTTACGCGCTGATAAATGATCTCAACAAAGTTAATTAAAATATCATAGAAATGTAGAATACAGGTACTAAGTTGAACGTCTATCAAAAAATTTAAAACTCTTCTTAGCGCTCCACATAAAGGATAAGTTCTGGGAACGTTTTCAATTACCGATTAATTTTGTTGCATGTGTTTTTGCTTTACTACGCGACGGCTAAAGCAAATGGAGCAGGGTTTTGACATGAACTCATTACTCTATGTTGGTAAGCGTATGTTCTACTTTACAGATTAATTTTTGTATTATACTATCTCTACCGCATGTTGATCGAACTTGATGGAACAGCAATTTGTTTTTAATAGTGTAAGAACAATTTTACAGATAATAGCTAGACAAACTTTTACAGATAATTATTCAAACTCATTCAAAGGTCATGAACAATTCGCACGTCTTGCCGAGTCCAATCCACATCGAAGGGTCGCTTCTCGAAGTTGTAAAGGATTATGTCTACCTAAGGGAAGTCATCCAGTTCGGTAGACAGTTAGACACAACTTTGAGAAAGAAGCCGACAGAAGGATTCAGTTCGGTCGCCTATCCCGTAGAGTTTGAAGACTAAGATCTTCAAACAGTGCTTCCTGCCCGTTATGACATACGGTTCTGTAACGTGGACACTGACGGTCGGGCTGGTCCACAAATTCAAGGTCGCTCAGCGCGCTATGGAGCGAGCTATGCTCGGAGTCTCTTTGAAGGATAAAATCAGGAATGTAATTATCCGGATAAGAACCGGAGTTACCGACATAGCTTGCAACTGAAGTGGCAGTGGGCTGGCCATGTCTGTCGAAGGACCGCTGGCCGATGGAGCAGACAAGTCCTGGAGTGGAGACCGCGTATCAGCAAGCGTAGTGTGGGACATCCCCCAGCTAGATGGACGGACGACCTAAAGAAGGTGGCTGGGGTAGACTGGATGTGGAAGTCGGAGGACGGGGTGCTGTGGTGCAGTCTGGGAGAGGCCTATGTCCAGCAGTGGACTGCGATAGGCTGAGTTGATTGATTCATTCAAAGATCAAACCTAGGTGCATAAGGAGAAGAACGGTCAAGAAATTGTATTTTTATTCTACAATTTTTACCTAAAGTCTGCCAAGAACAATACTGTATACATAGTGACAGAAAAATCAATCAGACACAAATAGACAGGTCGGCTCGTTACGTAAGTTTAAATCAAGTAAAGTACCTACTTATTGAACACTTCCAAAACTTCAGATGAAACTTCTGAAGGCGGACCCTGGTTTAATCTAGAAATAATCACGCCAGGCAACATAAAATCCACTTAGGTATAGGGCAAATTGAAAAACCATTTGTACTGTTGAAGAACCTTGGTTATTTTTTTGATCACTAGTAATGCTTTAATAAACTGTTTTCTTTTCTTTCACGTTTCAGTGAGGATTTTTGGTAGGCCGGAGGGTCTAATACCCTTACGGATGCGAGGGATATCACCCTTATTAGCAAATGGAATGGTAGAATCAGTAATGTTTTTTATAAGTGCAGCGAAGAGACTATAGGTACCTACGTTTGATGATAAAAATGGCGAGTTAAGTTGGCGATTTGTTGCACAAAAACCGCACATAACTGGTAATCTAGGGAATCAAACTAATAATATATACAAACGTTTATAACATAATCTGCAGCCGGAAAACATTCGCTACAACACATTGGTCTGCCGCCGACCGGAGCCGCAGCATTTATTACTGGACTACCCCTATATTATACACGAATTAGGGAACGCGGTATTCAACCATGTAATTTTAGAAGAGGTATTACTAAATATGGTATATAGTTGATAAGTCCGTCTCTATACATTTCCGTGCTTGTAGTTTTAAATAAATAAACGATCCCTACTTCTGTACATGAATATAAGAGTACTTGAATAATCACGTTAACGTGTTGGTGTAGGCTATAATAGGTAAAGAATAAAGCCCGAAAGTGTCGTAAAAGGCAACCAAAAGTTTATGTCAACAGGTTGGTCATTGGCAACCTTACGATCATCATTCGAAGGGAACCGCAAATGAACGAAAAGGGTAGATATTGTCATCGGAAAGGTCTGTTCCATCTTATTAAAATGGTATGCCGAGTTATCTCGCCCCTATTTCGCCACAATGTTATAATTACAATATAATGGATAATCCATGTTGAAGTTTCATTGTTCTGTGAACCTGACCCTCGCCAGCGGAAGTTTTAGAAGCGGTTCACGAGATCATTACTACCTATTAGTTGAAAGCGAACATGTTTGGCTTATCGTACAAACTTGAATTTTGACCCAGAACTTTCAATCGCTACCAATATAACATAATAACCAGCTTTAAACTGTCTTTGAATACAATTTTCATATTCCTGTCATAAAACATGAAAGAGTTTTGCGAAGTTTGTGGGAATATTAGTGTCGTTTCTTGAAGATTCCGCTCTCGGACTTGGCGAATTTGTTGCCTTCCTGCCGAACAACAAGGAGAGGTAAGCTCAACCACAGGGGGTAATTCTTTTAAGAAGTTACTGATGTCCCATTCAGAGCGTGGGCTTGTTTTATTGAAAATTCGGGATCCTTCGAAATGTAATTTGCATGAGGATCGACTTAAGTGTATTCCGATAGGAGTGGGACGATGTTTATTTGAAATTCTTATCTATTGTCTTTTGTTTAAACGATTTTTCTTAACCGTATCTACTATCAAAGTAAAAAATTTAACTTTGAGAGAGACACAAGCTCTCATTAAATTTTTATTTGTACATGTGAGTTTCAAGCCTACTCAACGACGTATATTGCCATTTTAAAATAGAAACACTTCACCTAGCTCTGAACTGCTACAAGATTTTTTTAAGAATCTACAATATTGGGAGATCCAAACTTTTCTAATTCCGGTTCTGAATGTGAAAATTCAAAGGCACGCTGTGTAAAGGCATACAAGCTTATGAAAAGTCAATCAGTATTTATAGGCTGAATGGACAAGAGGCCGCCTCGATGTGACACTGGCTTTCAGCGGCGAGCTACCGACCGGTCGGGTGGGTAAATATTTGCTCGCCAATGTAAATTTACGCCGGCCACTCGCAACGCAGCAAATTGAACAGCAATTCGGCCGGACACGGAAATTATACCTAGTGATCAACAAATATTTTGATGCGACTTTACAGTTCATTTGACTTTCATTGTAATTAATTAAATGATAATTTGTTTACAGTTGGTTAAAGGTTCGTTTTTATACTTTAGTGGAACACAAGTTATACTCTATCAGTTCGGTAATATATGACTATGTGCGCTATATTTAATGTAAGTACACTATTTGATTAATAAGAACTTTTATTTTTATAAAATAAGTCCAACAGGAGGTAGGTCTAAAAACTAAATAGGTAGGTACTTACTTACTACCAGAAGTAACAAAACATTAAAATTAAAGCTTCTTTAGCTTTATTGATAAAGCTAGGTAAAACTGTCCCTAAATAGAATAAACTTCATGCCTCAACAATTTGTAAGCGTTAATCTAATTAGAATTATTATTCTAAGCACTCGAACAAAGTTATCGTTTAGCCTGTAGCATGAAAACATCCCTGAGCAACATCCCATTCAATTGTTTTCTGTGGCGGCCATCTTGTGGAATATTTGAATAACACGAAGCGGAACAGCGCTCGCATCGAGTATACAGTCGGAAAACCTTGCGGGCGTTCGTTTGTACTTCAGTCTGCTATCGCCTTGAATATTTTCGTTTTTTTTTTCTAGATGGCGCTGAGCGTAGCAAGTTTTAGTGAAAACCGAACGAAATTTAGTGTTGAAAATAAATAAAGCTACCTATATATAAAGTTACCTACGCCAACTTTGTTTATTTTGGTGTAGATTTTCACCTCTCATTTGTATTTTATAGATTATATTATAATTGATTACTTTCAAGAACTGACCATTTGGCGAGACCCAAAAGGAGGATAATATTTTCGTTTTTTCTATACATAGGGAAAGTGGTTGAATAGTATGATAGGTAAAGTCACCCCTTTGTTGGCTGTAAGTACTAAATCACCACCCTGTATTAATTTATGAGCTACTTCCAACGAAAGAATTTCCTTAAATTCAAAACCCCCTAAAAATTGCCGGTCGACTTTTCCAAAGATAAACAAGAATAGGCTGAGTAGGTACCAGTTGTGTGTGTAAAAGTAATTGTAATAGAGATATACCCATGCAAACAGCGGACGTACCTAAACGGTGCTAGGGGCAGCAACAAACAACTGGTGAATCGAAAGAGCCTTGCTCGCAGTCACGCAGCAACCTGCGTAACTCATTAACGGACGTCCTTGAGCTCCTTTTTTGGCGAAAATCACACGCAGACCTCCACTGCGGAAGTTTCATCAGCAGTGTGTCAAAGCCTTAAAGTTTGTTTAACGAATAAATGTCACCTCAAATAAAAGTAACCGTAAAATTTAACTTTGGTGCCACGAAATAGTTGAAACATCTAACTACAGATTTGGTAAAATGAATTCGTTTTTATGAGGCTCTATGCCATTGTCTGATATTAACAATTTTAATTACAATAGTTCACGCCAAACCTTGGTCATATCGAACGCATGGGGAGTGATAAAACCATGACCTACCCATCAACCGTGTAAACTAATGGATAATATAAAAATAGCACATCAAATATTTGCATATAAGTTTTGTATACCACCGTACAATTTCCATAGATATTATTATAGTGATTCAAATTATAGAAAGTCGGCTATAGAGCTTGCAATATCCGTACATTATGTTTTAGTACTCTGTCTGTTATTTGCTATATTTGGACTTCATTCAAAGGACTCGGGAACAATTGTATAGTCCTAGGGGAGGTGCTTCTAGGACAGGTACCAATAAGAAAAGAAGTGACAAGCTTCCATTAACATGGACTCCTTCTAAGCCGCAATTGGCAAATAATAAGCAATAAAAAACATTTGTAAAACTTGATTGATGGTTATTGGCTTTCGTGATATCAGACATCCCAAATTTGTGATAGGCAGAACATACCTACAGGTATAGACTGATAAAAATTATAAGCAGCAGTAACCACTAATATCAGACTATAAAAACGCTCAAGAGACCGCTAATGAATAGTCATTAGTAGTTTCTAAAGCGATTGTTTAATGTGAATGTTGATAAAAGAAGATAGTGTAGGTACATTACATAGGAACATTGTGTATGCGTTTAAGGTACTCTTATTACAATCAATCTAGACCAAACAATAGGACCTTTTCAAGAAGCCTATTAGGTACTAGCGACCAAAACCTACTTATCAAAACGCTTTATGAAGAAAAAGAGAAAAATTTAAAGATCTCGGACATTCAAAGACGTTAGCAATAATTGTAAAGGCGGCGTATCATGCCGTGACATGGTGTGATTGTCGTCAACTGTCGGAGCTCCCATTTGTTTTAAGTGTACTTTCGCTTAATTTTAATGCTTCTTCATAAAATATTCATTACATAAAACATAATGAGCCTATAACGTTCCCACTGCTGGGACACAGGCCGAGCAGGCCTGTGTCCCAGCGTCTGTGAGAGGGAGTATTAATATTCATTGCTCTAACAAAACCATAATCTAGCATTGCGGGAGATGAGAACCGGAGATGATGAAAGGTTTCTTTTTCATGAATCCAACTAGTAAAGGTTGGCAGCAAAACATTCTAGCATATATTTGGTGTCTCCTGGTTAAACGTTAATGTTGGCTGTACGCGGTGCATCATCTTTTTTTACCATATGTTTTTTGTCAATGAATAGGTAAGCAATGAATGTCAACGTCACTGCTTGGAAGTGTTAATACTGCGTTGTTATTAACTTACGTTCCTTTGATTCGCTTAGCTCTCATAAAATTAATATTACCTACCTACCTACCTATTATATTACCTATATAGCTGCACTTGCCTTGGTCATTGCGTCATCAAACTACTTAAGAATTTAAGCGAAAGGTTTACTGAAGGTTTAGATAGTACTAAGTATCTTCTAAAATTAAACAAAATCAATAAGCTGATGTAAGCCTCGTGTCAGTGAGATGTCAGTGCGGCCACTACCATAGAATTTTAAAGTTCAATTTGGTGAATCAAGGCGGGCCTGGCTGCCAGCGATACACGAAAGGTCTGCCTTTATTTACTTATGAAGAAATATGACATTGGACGACGAAAATATAAATTCGATGTATGCATTTTATTTGCGACGGGAAAAATTCAAATATTGTTTTTTTATCTATCTACTTTTAGCATTTGCTGCAACGATAGATCATAATTTTAAAAATTAATGTTTTTTATTTCTTTTTCGTTTATGAAAAAATATTTTCTGCATATTATAAAAATGTTATAGTATAAAAAAACAAAAGAAGGTATCTTTTGTACCTAGCTACCTTATTACCTTAGACGGCAGGCAAATCCAATTGCACTACATAGTGCCTACGAATCCTAAGTTGCCTAACTAACATAACATTTTCCACATACATACACACAAGTTATTCATCAGGTAATTTATGGGCAACATAGACCCAAGTTAGAAAACTCTAATGTAATTTGAGTAAACACGCGAAATGGTTCAAATACCAAGCATTGTCAAGGACGAAACAAGTGAAGGGGTTCAAGAGTTACGTCATAGACGTATGATTAACAATATACATACATATTCCTTTCCGGAAACGTGTATGGAAATCGTTGCGTGATTTTTTTCCGCTTTTCTGCTTGACCATATTATAATGACCGTGATTTTAGCGGACAACTTGCGATCCATTTTCGGAATATTCTTTACAAAACAAACAAGGTCTTATTGCGGATAGTTTATAAAGGATAAAACCGTCACCGAAAGCTAACACCTGAAAGGAGATCAAACCGTAGACACCTTTAGACTCCTTTAGATGCTCACA
Source organism: Luperina testacea (assembly GCA_927399505.1). Classification (NCBI taxonomy): domain Eukaryota; kingdom Metazoa; phylum Arthropoda; class Insecta; order Lepidoptera; family Noctuidae; genus Luperina; species Luperina testacea. Next base: position 15,522,849 of record OV656758.1, read on the forward strand.
CTTCAACGGTGTTGATACTATTAAATAGTCAAATCAGAGACCCTAGCTCGTACGCGTGACGTAAACGTTTTTCAATTTTTGAATAGAAAATACAAGTAAGTATTCAATAGAGGCTTGGTTTATTTTATTTTTTTGGAACAGGCTCAATTAGTTTCACCCATAATAAATATCATGTTTTATTTACGATAGGTACCTGGTGAAGGCTGCAAGAACCCGTTGGATGCGAGAAGCTCAGAACCGGTCGAAGTGGAGTTCAGCAGTGGACGTCTTTCGGCTGAAATGGTGATGATGATTTACGATACGTTTACTCCACGTGTATGATCTGCTAAGCCCAAATAGTACGTACCTGTATTTACTTAAGGAGAGACCTAAATGCAAAAAACGCAAGTTTTAGAAGCAATAAAAGTATATGATCGACTACAGTAAACAAAATCAAAAAAATGTATTATATTCTTCAGGATATATGCTAGATATATAGTGTGTTGAAAACATAATAGGTACAACTAATTTGAGATGATAGAAAAAAAAATATGAAGATACCTCTAAAAACTTTCTTCTTTTTACAAGAAAAACCCTACTAATATACTTACAATATCATTCTGATTTTTTGTGGGATTATTCTACAAGCAACATATTAGTCCAAACAATAGATTTTTTGTAAATAGATAATTGCCGCACATTTAGTAATAAAATACCAGCGTTTTGTCATCGCGCTTCTCTTTCTTTTCTATGCAATCCGACAGTGACCGCGCTTTAAGTCATGTAGTCCCCTTAAGGCCGCTCTCTCGAAAAAAGCTTGAAAAAAGCATGCAGATGAAGCCATTTTTTGTCGGCATTTACAGAGAAATTACATCTGAAAAAAATCCTTAGTAATCTTCATGATATAATACGTAATTTGGTTTAGCCATAATTTTTCTACCGGTATCACTTAATTTAAAAAAAAATCACCAAATCACCTCCAAATCATTGAGATGAAACCGTTTTACTCCTTCATTTTTTATCAAAAGAGTGTAAAAAAATATATCTACATCTTCGCAATACAAAGGAGAATAATTTGGTTTTGTTACTTTTTTAAAAAATGTATTATTTTTATGATAATAAATTAAAAAGGCCTCTGATAAAGGACTGCGTCTACATCACCCCCGCACTCGTCCATAAATTTAGTGCGGGGCGCATCGTGTTGCTAGGTGGACGTATGTCGCGTTGCGAGAACTCCGCACTACGAAATAAAATCGTAAAATATTACTGCAAAAACAAAAAGTGTACCTACCCAAGCGGGGTTTTATGAAACTTATGCGCTGTCCATTACTCTGTGTACATAGGTACTGTTTATAAAATACCTACCTCATTCAAACGAAAGTCGTAAGTACTAGTAGTGAATGATCACAGAAGGTCCACGTCCACGAAATGATTCAGCCAATATTATAAATTTTACTTTTCGGTGCCTAAGTAAAGTCTATTATTCTGATGCGTTGCGATTATTTGTGACATATTGTGACACAAAACTGAAAATGCTCCTAAAGTAGGTATTAATTATGATTATAGGTTACGTACTTGCTAATAATTTGTCAATTTATTGATTACCGGCGTAATTATTTTCAAATAAAAAAATCAAATCAAATCAAATCATTTATTTGCATAAAACAGGTTCAGTGGATGTTAAAAAAGGTCAAATGGTACACTGTTAATAACCATATAAGGTGTGCAAATATAAAACAAGAATGTTAACTGTTAATTTCACTATTCAATAAAGTACGGACGCCAAGCACATCAATTAACCTACCCGAAACTGTCAAATTTTCGCAATCATCTTTGAACCTTATGCTTTAGTGATAAAGTTGAAAATCTATTAAAGAAATCTGACAGATTGTAGTAACTTGATGTGCTGGCGTCTGTACAATGTCATTGAAAATAAAATTATCGTAAATACAGATCAGTCAACAAAATAAGGAATTAAAAATAATAATGTCATACAATAGTAAAAAGTAGTAGTTCAATAATATATATGTATATACAGGCTGGATTTTTTTAACCTCACCTAGAGGGCAAGTACTCTAAACACTGGAGATAGCAAATTTTACTCAAAGGAAAATCCCTTCATTAAAAAAAGAACAAATCTGCAATCAAAGATGTTCGAAAATTCGCTTGCCGCTCTCGGGAATCGAACCGCCTAAAATCCGAAAAAATAATACCCTGTACTTTTATGGCATCAATCGATAGGGTCAATCATAAGGATCAAATCTCTCTATGGCAGATCGAAAGTCGAATACTTTTTACTCGACTTCTATCGTCGCGGGTGACATCAATCAATCAATTAAATCAGCCTATCGCAGACCGCGGGTGGCACAGACTACATAAAATTAGAAAAACAAATTGGTAGTCATGTTTTTTATTATAATTATCACTTATCATTACTATCCATGTGGGCTAAAGTGGGTCAATAATATTATTCAACTAATTAAATCAAATAAAAAAATCATTACCTATACGTAGTGAATCAATTAGTTCTACCAGAGAAGTTGAAGGTGATTCTGTTGATTTGGATGTGAATGTATTTTTTTTTTACAAATTATGAACCTATATTTTTGTTTTACTTGTAAATATATGTATAACTGCATTCATTTTAGGAACAAGATGATTTGGGCATTCAAAAACTACGGTCTCTATTGGATGACATGGTGAGTCACAAGCATCTTGTAAGGTCTGTCGAAGAACTTGAAGATTATTCAGCTGAATTTTAGTTATAATATATTTGTTTATAAAAAATATAACAAATAATATGACATACACTAGTGATAATTATACTACCTATACCTACCTACCTACCTACCTTACCTGCCTACCTATCTACCCTACCTTCCTATCTGCCTTACCCTAACTACCTACCTACCCTACCTACCTACCTACCCTACATACCTACCTACCTATCTACGTACATGCCTACCTACCCTTCTTCTCTTCATAGAAACCTTCCTAAGACTTCAACGAATATTTAAAAAAAAACCGAATTGGTCCAGCCATTCTTGAGTTTTGCGCTTAGCAGCACATTTAGCCATTAATTTTAGTTAAAAAGATACATTAAGTTGTTTACCACATGGCAAGCCAGGCTGATTTATATTAAGGGTATAGCTTCTACTCACGGCCTCGAAAGCTTTTAACAATTTTATTCGTAACCATAGCCCGAAAAGTACATCCATATCAATAGATAATACCTAAATAAAACCAAAACTGGACCATTGTAAATACAGGGTGTCCCAGAACTCAACGTCAAGCCGAAACGGGGTGACAGGATTGATCATAACCATCACGAGAAAAATCTGAAAAAAAATCTATCCCATGCAGTTTGAAAATTATGGGCATTTTAAGAAAAACCTAGAATTTTGATCAAACTGTAACATTTTTCGGTTATTGTGGTTATTCTTTTTTATTTTTGTTCATTTGAACTTTGGAAACGTAATCCTAAATAACATTTCTAGAATCCCAATAAAAAATAATGACACAATTGCCTCAAGTTTCCGAGAATTGAGACTATTCGTTAAACTACGAATTTAAAATTTTCAAGATTCGTCGACTTTGATAGGCCCTCCTTTAAAAAAAATGTACTAGAGTGCCTTGGCAAGTGGCATTAAAAGTTGGTGCATTTAATCAGAATTCTTAAATGGTACAATACTTGTTAGTTCTATACAATAAAAAAGAGTAAAAAAATTAAAACCTCAAGTAACCCGATTTTTGCTATCTCAGTTAAAATGTTTTTGATTCGCACAAGCTCTAGGTAGGTTCTTAATTTTAAGGCAAAATGATGAGAGAGATGGATAGTGGGTATGTTTGCCATGAGTGAGCGAGACAGATAGTGACGCCACTTTTATTAAAGTGAAAAAAGTGAAAAAAAGTTAGTAAAATAATGAAAAATCTTGATCTAGTTTAATTTAGGTTTGTTGGAATAAAAGTCAGATAGAGAAATAACGTTTTTTATTACAATAAATAAGCCCATTGAGAACGTAGCCGACCTGCGTGAACGCATTTCTCAAGCAGCTGAGGAGATCAACTCTTGAAGATATGCCCGACTAATAAGTAGATCTTTTTTAAGAAGATGTAGGGCTTGTATTGAGGCTGATGGTAAACAATTTGAACATTTATTGTAATAAAAATGTTATTTCTCTATCTGACTTTTATTCCAACAAACCTAAATTAAACTAGATCAAGATTTTTCATTATTTTACTAACTTTTTTCACTTTTTTCACTTTAATAAAAGTGGCGTCACTATCTGTCTCGCTCACTCATGGCAAACATACCCACTATCCATCTCTCTCATCATTTTGCCTTAAAATTAAGAACCTACCTAGAGCTTGTGCGAATCAAAAACATTTTAACTGAGATAGCAAAAATCGGGTTACTTGAGGTTTTAATTTTTTTACTCTTTTTTATTGTATGGAACTAACAAGTATTGTACCATTTTAGAATTCTGATTAGGTAAACGCGCCAACTTTTAATACCACTTGCCAAGGCACTCTAGGACATTTTTTTTTAAAGGAGGGCCAATCAAAGTCGACGAATCTTGAAAATTTTAAATTCGTAGTTTAACGAATAGTCTCAATTCTCGGAAACTTGAGGCAATCGTGTCATTATTTTTTATTGGGATTCTAGAAATGTTATTTAGGATTACGTTTCCAAAGTTTAATTGAACAAAAATAAAAAAGAATAACCACAATAACCGAAAAATGGTACAGTTTGATCAAATTTCTAGGTTTTTCTTAAAATGCCCATAATTTTCAAACTGCATGGGATAGATTTTTTTTATATTTTTCTCGTGATGGTTATGATCAATCCTGTCACCCCGTTTCGGCTTGACGTTGAGTTCTGGGACATCCTGTATATGTGGTACACATAATTATTTAACTTTCACGATGACTTGACCTTCTGTGATTTCGATACTCTGTGACGAGACTAGGCGAGGCAAACCGTGGTGGCGGCGCACACAAGCGCACATTTTCTGTTACATGCGGGTAGCGGAGTGGCGCGGAGAAGGGGTCGTTAGCTCCGCCCAAATGCTCAAGGTTATCGGCATTAATACAGGCCTTAAGCTATTACTAATAGCCAACACACCTAATCAAAGGATACCCCTTCAACCTACTTCTTGAAACAAAGGACTGCATCGTATTGAAATGCCGTGACTCAGTTCCTTATGCGTGGAGACCGTGTCCTCACTCCATGAAAATAACGTCACTACCAACTTTATTGTCATGCAACATCGACGAATAAATAGATACGTATGCTTCGAAGATCGTATCATGGCTCAATATTGATTTTCAGTTTATTTGAAAAGATAAGTAGACTGTCCTCTTGTCTGCTTGTAATTATATTTTTTTCGGTATTTGGAGTGGCTCGTGGCTAAGTCAACCAACCCGCACTGGGACCACGTGGTGTATTACGGCCCACTCCCTCTCATTAAGAGTATTCCTGTGTCCCAGCAGTGGGAACATTGTGGCTGAGTTATAACAACCGCACGAGTCGATCGGTCAAGTTAAGCTACGCATGCCGCTGTTGGTCCGTGGATGGGTGACCATCTTTGTATACCGAAACCCCTCCATGTCTCGGAAAGCACGTTAAGCGGATGGTATACCGGTTGTCATTCGTAGATCTTTGACAATCGTTAGGGGTCGTCAGAAGTCCGAAAGTCTGACAACCAATCTTACCAAGGGTATTATAATATTACCCAGTAACTGGCTTGTGGAGGTCAGATAGGCAGGCGCTCCATGTAAAATACCGGTATTTAGCTACATCCGTTTAGACTGGAGGCCGACCTTACATTATTGAGAAAATACTAGGCAGATGACAGTGATAGAAGACGGGTCAACGTAAAGGGATAGAGGTGTTCAGCAGCAGACGTTTACGTGCTTAAACAGTACAAATTTAAATTCCTAATGCCAGTTAAGCTTCAGACTATGACCGGCCACTGAAGAAAGTCATGTGATACGTGCACTTTGACTTATCTAACCCACTGCTTGAATATTAATAATATTAGGTATACCATCTACCTAATACAAATTTTAAATTCACAGAGCGACCACACACAGCCTGGATAGCTGGGTCTAGAATGGTCTAGAAGCTTAACATTTTTCACAAGAGTTGGTCATTTTTGCCGGTGGTAAAACCCTTCGGATACACGGTTCGGAGTTACATAATTTTGATCAGTGTCATAGTCGTAAATACCCTGTACATAGTGTACATGTACAAGTATCATTGTTTTATACTGAGCGGTACCCAACTAGCACAAATTGTTGCTTAAGAGCTTTGGAGCTAATCCGATTATTCCCAAAGGTGCCAAGCTCAAGCGCCAGAGCGTGCACTGCAGACCTTATGCAGCCGCTTTGCAGCCAAAGGGGCACAACTTTTTGCAATCTACAGTTCCATTAGAACTTCATAATAGTGGCATAAAAGCGCTACAGGAGCTACAACTAATAATTAACACCACACTAAAGTTCTTGTGGCGCTTATTGAATGAATGACAGGTTTAACTGAACGAATAAAGGATCACTGATCATTCATCTTGTCTTTCATTTATTAAATACATCTGTTTTTCCTGAGTCAGACATTACTGAATACAAATAAATAATAAGTGAAGTGAAGGTAAGTGTTTTTGAGCTATATTTTGTATTATATGCAAGTGGCTAAAAACGCAGATCAGTTTATCGTGCATATAGTTGATATTATTGGAGTATTTTTAACGCGCCTCAATAATTATCTCAGAATATCGTAAAATATGTAAAATATTAATATATAAATATTATTATATCACATACCTACACGATATTGAAATTACATACTTGACTACATTTGTATTTAGTATATTGCTGGTTCTATATTTAGTTATATTTTACTACAAATTGTGATTAAAACCTATAAATTTCTCAAGTAATGATAAATAATTGTCTTGTAAACATGGCGTCTATGAGAAGCAGCTTTAACATGCAACTTCAACCTTAATACTTCCTCTCTGCGCGTCAAAGCGTTAAGTTTCACTCTTCTGAAGGTCCAAGTAATACCTGTACCACTAATGCAGTTCAAGTCTTTACAATCACTTTTATTTCGTACTTACTGCAGATATCGAACCACACTAATGGTTATTTGTTTAGAGATCCGTAGAACTCGTTGAAAACCCTAAAATACGATGATCGTTTGTAGCTGCTTCTATATTTTTCGCTCTTTCATTTGTTTAACACTTACTATGTCTTACCATGTTTTCAGAATGCCTTTCAAAATAATTCAAACTTATAATGAACAACAAAATAAACAAGAACTTTGCATCTGTCCATCTAAGTGGGAAAAACATGAAGAGTTACACTGGACGAACAAAAAAAGTAAAAAATTATATAAAATAGAAGATTGAACTCCACAACCAAACTGGACTAAAATAAACTGCATTGTTAAAAGGAAAAATATTATGTCGTACGTAATTGCTGACATGTAGTTGACAGAAATGTAACTTAGAATGTTAAATTTAGAAAGCATAATTTACTGTAGAATAGTTGAATGAGACTACATGCAGACGTACACACTGATTGTATTGAGGTGGTACAACTAATAAGACTGAAATTTATTGCCATACGTAGATTTATTTATATTGCTACTTTAGACTTATCCTAGTTTGACAGGCCTGTTGGCGTAGTTGGTAGTGCGTCTGTGTGTGTAAAATGTCCCGAATATTTATTTTTATTATTAATAAACGTGTTGACTATGTCTATTATGATATAAGTAAGGGCGAATTTGCGAAAGAAAAGTTTTGATTCAAATATTTGGTCTATTTCGATCCACCATGTCAGACACATGAAAAGACACAATGTTGTGCAAATATTGTGTATACTGTTGTTATTTTGGAATTTACCTAGTTTAATTATTTTAATAATGTCAATTATGGGCCAATTTACCAATAAAACAAGTTGATTTTATCTCAAATATTTTTTATTTCAATTTACCAATACAATTATATAAAAGGCGCTTCGATTGTACTCGTTATAATGTGTGTAGTAAACTACTCTAGTTTATATTCAGTATCGCTGTTCGAGTCCCTAGAAGAAAAAGCAAAAAATTACACAAGAAGGTTATTTTACTTTATTTTTATAATATGCCACACTAAGCTATAACTTACTTTTCCTCTGTAACTGGTCCGTTATCAGCAATTGAGAAAACAAAATCTACGGGACCCTCGCTTGTGTTTGTTGAACTTGAACTTGACGCATTATTTTTGTTTGTTTCTAATGAATCCCTTAAAGAATAAATTAAATGAATAGAGTTTTATAAATAAAAGCTAAATTACTGTCACGTAACCGAGTTAAAAAAAAACTTACGTGTTATTTAATATTTCAATTACAGAATTCTCACACATAGTAACCTTTTTTAATTTCTGCATATTCTTATAAACTCTCCGTATTTTCTTGCGATATCCACCAGTTCTTTGTTTGAACTTACATGCTTTCAGATCCATATTTCTTTTAAACTGGCTCAAATATTTTATAAAATGTAATTTCTCCAATAAAAATAACAGAATGTATCCAAATGAGTAGGCAATGTCCATTACTCTCCTGCTTCTATTGTGAAGCCTTAATGTCGCTATTAGTAAAACAGTCGATCAAATTCTTACTTAAGTCTGCACAAAAGTACAAATCACTTCTGCTATGAAACTATCAGTGGCAGAACAGTGATAAATATATCTTTTATACAGTTCCGTTTAAAAGTCTGCAATTAATATCTTTATGCAGTTCCGAAGCGTACAGCAGCGGCAATGGAAGCTTTTTTGCAGCTTTAAGCTTTAACATACATGTTTTAACTCTCTTTTAAAGCTATAGACGGCAAATGGGTTGTAAAATGAACTCTTATAAAACTTAGAGTGGCATTTGGTTCAGTTTCTGCTACCCCTAGTGATATTTACAGCTATGAGCAGTTACGGAAGCAATAGTAGAACTTAAAACCACTTTCTGAACCCCTAAAGCACTACTGTACAGCTAAAAGTTGCAAAATAGGCTGCTATTTCCACTAGTGTGCTAGTTGGGTATGTATGTCCTTATTTCAAAAGGCATGATTGTGCAGTCGATAAGAAAATGTCTGCAGAACAGCGTTCTTTTGTACGATATCTCCTAGAATGCTGAAGTCAATATCGGGGTTATATGCAATTTTTCGAACACCTTGTTCCATAGCATTACTGGTACATGAGATGCAAGGGAGATTGACACAAAGCCTTAACGATAAATACATGTAATGCGCGGTATATCCGTCCTTTTTTCAAAAGTATTGATTGTAGAATCGCTAAGAAAATGTCTGCACAGCAGCGTTCTTTTGTACCGGTATCATTTAGAATAACTGCTGAGAGGTAAGACTCAAAAGTCATATCCCTTTATACTTCCAACAACTTGTTCCATTATGTTGCTGGTACATGAGATACAAAGGACATTGACAAAAAACCTTAACGATAAATAGTTCTAGTTATCGAAAAACTTAAGTCAGCATGTAAAACAATTAAAGAACTATTTCCAGTCAGTAGTAGCATAGTTGACTATGAGTTGATAGTATCACAGGCAAAACTATTTGTTTTGAATCCTAAGTATTGTAAAGTTTGCAATTCACTGCAGCTTAGTCACGCGATCTAACAGACTTGGTTATAAGTAACAGTATAAGATATTGTTGATTGCAACGACGAATCATGTTGGTATATACGTAGAAAATAATCTTTATTTGCTGTGGAAGAAAATAATCTTTATTAAAAGGTGTGGTTTATTTCTAAATTACAATAATTTATAGTCATATAAGTAGGGGTTATTTCATAGACGTCTACCAAAGTCTCTTTGTATGAAGGTTTCCATAGTTTCATTCCTCATTTGATTTCGAGAGGGCGAATCCTTGTTGAGATCTATGAACATTTTGAAAAAAAAAATTATAACACATCTAAATATCAAATATTTATTTTAGCCTCAGAAAACTTACCAGCCGATGCTATGTATGAGCCTACCTACGATGTACCTTATAATCTTGTAAAACGAAGGAGACTAATCTTCACGACACAGGAAATCCTAGTGACTAATGGCTAGTGCTATTTAAATATTGTAATGTTTTTCCTGAAAAATAAAGTTTTTAATATTATTATTTAGCTGAGAAGTGTCTAAACAAGTATTCTTTCTAATATGATCATAACAAATTTTTGGTCTTCAGAACGTGACACATCGCAAGGGCATTTCTGAAATACCTAGTTACATGCTGACAAAAATACTACTAGACAATTATATTATATAACTGACATTTAAAGCTGGTCAATGCATTCCAATTTGAAACCAAATCCTCGTGTCGACCGCAAGAACAAGTTTGGGGTAATCCATACAAATGGGGAAAAAGACAAAATGCTACTCAGTACTAAACTTAACTCACGCTTCTTGAAATCTTTTCATTTTTATGACCCACAAGCTTTTATTCATAGTTGTCTAGTTTATATCGCGATAAATAACTTAAATATGTATATGTATAATAATAATTAATTCTGCTGCCTCCATTAAATCAGTAGATAAATAACAAAAAATAAAATAGTAATTTTTCCATAGATAATTAAATAACAAACCTAATTGGCAGACAAATCTGCATAGGTCTTGAGTAAATCATTACGGCAAGGTGATAAACAGAAAATTGAAAATCGAAATTAATTGAGACACCTTGCTTTAATTAAGGTTTCACATTATGATTATAAAAAGAATACAATCGAACGACACCCAATCAGACCCAGTCGAGTTAAAAGGAGGATTTAAAGCTGATGGTGTTAATTGTCGCACATCTAGGTATCCGGTTCACACCGGTTAGCGCGCGGTAAGTCACAGTGCTCTCGCGCATTGCCCGGGAGAGCAGCGGCGGGCGACGGCGGCGCGCACGCTGCTGCTGCGATCTGGCACACATTCGCATGCCGGATTTATTTTGATCACCCGCTACCAACACCGAAATGATTACATTTTTTGAATACCAGACGACGTTACGCAAGTTCAATTGACACTGTTTAACGTCCTTGCAGCAGACGCTGTGACTAAACGCTGCACAATACCAATAAGTCACGTTTAAATAAGTAATTCTGTTTCTTTAAATTTTATTGGAACATAACCGAGGTAAAGCATAGTAGTTATTGTGCTCGTAGAAAAGTTAGAGAGGGAAAAAGAATTATAACTTTATTTGCATTTGCAATAAACACGATAAGGTAAATAACTTCAACAAAGGGAGTGCAATTAAGCGATATTGCTAACCTCGACTGAAAAACAATGCGATGTAGGGTATTAATAAATTCAACATTGACAAAGACCGCCAAAACACCTGGACGGCCGCCAGACGAGAAAAAAACCGGCCTACGCGCCGCGCCACGTCGTGAAACAATGTCTGTGACGTGACAACCATCGACACGACCGAGCGACCGCTGAAATGTTCCGAAAAACAAGCGGAACTGAAAATGTGAAATCCCATTATGTGGGGTCCAGTGAAATTATTCGAATACTGCTGATTGTTACATTGTTCATTATACACAATAACACAAGTTAAAGTGTCAATACAATTCCTCGATTTTGTAGCATCGTCAAGCTATTTGTACAGCTCATAGATGACTAAGGATTTCCAGAATGCCCAGTTTCAGCCACACTGGCGAGTGGCTTGTCTGCTGTTCTTCAAACTTTTTACAAAAGTTAGTTTGACTCAATTAGAGCAGCAGCAGCATACAGCATAGCCCTCAGCCAGCAGCCCAGGGAGGAGGGAGGGGAGGGGGGGAGGGTGCTCAGCCTGCAGCATAGCTTAGCTCTGGAGCATATAGCAGTATTTTCATCGGAAACATTCCACAGGATGAGCAGCAGCATTTTTTCCCAGTTTATTAAAGGACATACATTTTGCACCAAATTGCTCCGTGGCACTTGTTCCTTCACTTTCTTCAACTGGATGAACAGATACATCTACAGTGGCCTCCAAATGTTAGTTGACGTTTTTCCGCTCTAGCTGTGATGTGATGCCACATTACGATTTAAAATAAAATAAAAATATCAGGTAATCCTAAGGGATTATTTGATTATTTTTATGATAAGTCATAAGTAGTAGAATTCATAAACAAAAATGTTATAGTTCAAACAATTTTGGAACTAGAATTTTAAATCATAATGGTGGTGTGTCACAGCTGAAGTGGGAAAATGTCAACTAACTTTTGGAGGCTACTGTAGATTTGTAGATGTATCTGTTCATCCAGTTCCAGATGAAGAACAGTGAAGGAACAAGGTCAAAATAAAATCAAAATCTTAAAATCTCCTAAGTCATCGAATAATAAATACTTACTGGACAGCTAATTACAGGGATGTAAAGCAGCCCGTCTCATCGGCCGGAGTTTCAGACGACCTTCGGTAGGAACGACGGCGACGTCCGGAACTCCGGACGGCTATGTGACGACACCAGTGTGCCGGGAAAACTACTTCACGGCTATTTATATCGGGCATCGCGCTGAATCCTCTGCATGCCCCAGTCGATCCCGGAAACAACATACACATCGACGTAAGAAAATTAGACACTTATCTGTATGTGCAATTGTGCCACGTAATGCCTGCAAAAACTTTAGAAAGCTAGCGTTTTAGAAAAACAGCGCAACACAATAACAGTAGCATTGGCTTTCATTTTGACAATTCAACAACGTTCATTGCGTTATTTACGTTTTTGAGCAGACAAATACTCGTATTTCGAACATAATTATGAAACAATGGATTAGCAATATCCTTCATTATGATTCAGAATTCAGATTGAGATTGATAGTGTGTTTCTCTATTAAGGTGCAGGTATGTTATTCTCTCGTGTTGTTTTCCTTAAAAACCAAATCATTTTTACCTTGAACTCCCTGCCTTTTTTTTTGAGTATGGGAAGTCATCAAATGACCCCTCCCGCTCTGGGTGGAGCGGAAGGGAGTGTCAGACTCTTACTGACTAAAACCCACCCGTGTTCCTTGCCTTTATGTTCCGGGTCAGCGGTAACCCTTTCGGACAATCCCGCTGACCCGGCAGGCTTCAGCCGTGACGGGCTCCTTCACTTGATGCTAACATCTCTTTGAGGCGCGCGTGGAACACGTACGCGCCGTCCGGCACGGGCCTGGTCCTGATCGGACAGTAAGCTACCCATTACTCTCCGCCCGCAGGCTCGCACCTATTACGGTGGCCGGGAATCGTCGCGCGGCTCCTGACGCCCGGAGCGTCTCCCGCGGCCGCTGGGACGGGAGGCTCTCTCCCTCAGTCATCCCGCCGCCTCCTTCGCTAGCATGACTGCTTCGCGGAAGGAGGCGACTGCCTCCCACTCCCTCTCGCCCCGGACCATGGCTTGAACCAGGGCCGGACACAAGAGGTCACCGCCGCTGCCGATCGCCTTTATGAGGACATGGTGGTGCTCCGCCCAAGCGGGGCTGACCTCCACCGTATGCTCCACCGTTTCCTCCGAGCGATCCTGGCAATGGTGACACCCGGGCGTTTCTTCCCGCCTGATGATGTGCAGGAACCTCCCGAAACATCCGTGTCCGATGAGAACCTGCATCAGGTGGTAGGTGAGAACACCGTGAAGCCTCTCTAGCCACTCCTCAAAGAGAGGTCTTATCGCCACTATTGTGGCGTGCCCAGCGCTGGGTTGCAACAGTCGCTCTTTCCATGCCGCCATGAGATCGCGCCGGAGGTCCGTCCGCTCCGCCGCGATTTGCCGCGGAAGCGGAGTTTCCCCCCGGCGTAGTGCCTCCTCGCGCCACTCATACAGGCGCGCGAGGACTATCGCCTCCAGATCCCATAGCGGCAGTCCGGCAAGGAGGCTTGCCGCCTCGCCCGAGATCGTGCAGTAGCCCCGAATCAGCCTTATGGGTCTGATTAACACTGATAGTTGTCAATGGTAATACGCAATCTAACAGATCTGGCTAAAAATCCCGAACCATGTCATGAGCTATACCGAAACATCCCGTGTTATTGCACAGTGCGTGTAAAGCACTGAAGACTCTCCTTAATTCTTTTTTTTGGAACCATTGACTAATTAATAGTAATAGGTGCCTGTGGAGAGCAATGGTGGTACAGTGGTAACAGCCACGACTTACGAGTTGTAGTTAGTGAGTTCGAACCCAAGCAGGCATTTTACTTTGGGTAAATTATTTATTCACCACTGCTCTCAAAACGGTGAAGGAAATCATCGTGAGGAAACCGGCGTGTCCTGGAACCAAAACTTTGAAGACATGTGACATCCGCCAACCCGCACTGGGCCCACGTGCTAGATTACAGCCCACTCCCTTTCGAGGAGAGGAGGTTTGTGTCCCAGCAGTGGGAACATTATGGGCTGATTGTGATGGGTGCCTGTGTTTCTTTTCTATAAGTTCTCCAACATATTTATACACAGCCAATGACAGACTATGTTGAAGCAGTACCTACTACAAACAAACATCGGTGTCTTCGTCGCAAACCGTAAACAGGCCAGTTGTAAGTTTACGAGCGCCGTCATTTGGCATGCAAATCTATTTATTGTTAACAATGCATGTTATATAAACTGCTTATCAGCCAACCGTGAAACAAATGACTACCTTCATAGTGGTAATAAAATTGATGGTGGGCAAATTGTGCTTATTAGGCAGAATGAGGTGGTGTATGAGTTTGCGGCTTACCAATCATGGGGGAACAGTAATAAATGGTGTTTTATTCTGAGTAGGATTTATTGATAATTCATCAGACTTACATATATCAAAAATCTAGAATAGAGTATATGTTTGTACAAATGTAAGGAAAGGAAACATCGCGATAATCGGTCATTTCCTTTTGATTAGGTACATAACATTTACAGACAAAATTTCTCTCACCCTTTTTCAATATAATTTGTCCAGTGTCCTTTCTTATCATAGTTAGTTTTCTATGAACAGTTAAAAATAGATTTTTCACTTCAGTAGCTCAAACAAGTAGGTTTTGCTGCGTGAAATCAGTGAGCAAAATGCGATTTTGCTCACTGAGTGAGACAAAGTAACTTTTTAATTTATTTTTCAGAAAGCCGCGAATATTTTATTCAGCCTTGGGTTAATCATACAATTCGAAACATTCACACTCTATCTCTTTCCCGCCATTAGAAAGAGAGAGAGACAAAGACCAGCCCTTTCGAAGTTCGGATTTTGAATTCGACCTCAAAGACAAACACGTTCGGAATTTCGTACTAACTAAAGAAATGCAAAAACAAAATTATGTCTTTTAAAGTAATTTATTGAATTTTTAACTTTGTTGTATTTAAACGAAAATAAGTATTTACTGCAATTAATAAAACTGATATTTAACTTGTAAATATTTATTTCTAGTTTCAATAAATGTTAGGTACTTACGTAATATATTTTGAATAATAAAATATCATGGGTGCTATTTCCGAACACGCCTTAATTTAAATTAAAGAGCGGGAATAAAATTTCGTGATTGGCGTACAGAGTTGAATAAGTTAAAAAATATTAAAATAATCGTAAAATATGAGTGAAACTAGCGACGAGAACAGTATTTTAACACCGGAAGAGTTAAAACAACAAGTTATTAATTGCAGAATTAAGTTTCCTACAGCTGAGAAGTCTCGCGAGAAATATCTGAAAGCATACCATGTCTTCAATGAATGGAGACTTATAAAGGGCGCAAGCAGTTTTTCGGAGACGGTGTTGCTATCTTATTTTTTAGATTTTATAGAATTGGTATCTACCTACAATGTTAATTATTTTGATTCACAATAAACAGTTATTTCAATCTATTTCTGTTTATTATTTTATCTCCTAAAGTGTTCTCGCTGCTGAAGTGAAAAGTTATGTGTGTTACACGAGAGCAAATTTTTTTTGCATCTCGTGCCTTTGAATCCCTCGCCACACTCAGGATTCAACTTTAGAATCACTCGCTACGCTCGTGATTCAATCGTTGAATCCTTCGCTTGCTCGGGATTCAACATCAGCACTCGCAGCAAAAAACTACTTTGCTCTCTTGTTGCACAAATAACTATTAATGAAATACTATATTTAGATAAGGTGGGTTCTGAAAGTCAACTATAAAACTAATTAAAAACTAATATATAACATATTAAGATATTGTTATCAATAAATTAAAAGTTACTTAAAACCAATTATGATATTGTTATCTGCAAACCAAATCCAGGAATATCAATATTGCAATCATCATCATTATAACACGATGTTAAGGTACAGTCGGCAACAAAAGTCGATTAACATCGTTACTTTTACATCATCATCGAAATTAATAGATACTATTTTTGATATACTACATTTTAGCATTTCATGTAACAGCTAGTAGTAAAACTAAACGCTGAATATTTAATATTAGTTCTTTTTTTTGTATGAATATTTTGCTCAATACGGACCTCTCCCATGAGTATTGGATTTTGAGCGAAGACAAAAATTTAATGCTCATTGGTACGGTCAGCCTAAAGAGCAGAAAAGCCCAAAAACCGAAAGTCTTTCCCTTTTATCAAACAACCTTTTTAATTGTTATCTACAAGTGCAGATTACAATCTTAAGGTTTCCCACTAGGACTCTGGTATGGTTCCCAGGTTAAACCCTCGAACTAAGCTAAATCTAATGTCAGGTTCGTCTTCATAATAAATGATGAAACGATATATATATATCAATTAGAGAAAAAGAAAAAAAACAAATTTAATAAAGGACAAGATGACCAAAAGAATTGTGGATATTAGAGAATCAATGATACGGTGACGGTTACGCCTATTGTGGCGACAAAGAAATAAAAACCGGTCAAGTGTGAGTTGGACTCGCGCACCGAGTTTATCACGGGATTTTTTTTTTATAATGTAATTACAAAACGGTTTTCGAATTTTTTCCTTTACTTGAGCTACATGGCATTGCTGCTTGCCAAATTTCATGATTCTAAGTTAACGGGAAGTACCCTATAGGTTTTGATTCCCTTGCAAGTATAAAAATATGTCGCATAAACGCCCGTATCTTTTGATTGTGTTGACTTAGAAGTTTGATTTTTTCACTACTTTGAGAGATTGCAGCCCTGAGTATTTTATATCAATTCCAACTTGATAACTTTACACGTTCCTGAGAAAAAGGGTCTTGTCAGACGGTCAACGAAGTGATCTTATAAGGATTCCGTTTTTCCTTTTGAGGTACGAATCCCTAAAAATGAGAACAAGGCATGGAACTATGGAAGAGAACCCTACAACCATAGCCCATGTCGTGGTAAAGTCAATTTTGGAGCTAGTAACTTGGGTGATTGAATGTGTTATATGTTTAGTATGTTCTAAATTTTAGTGTCGTAAGTTCTAGATACTTCTAAGGAAATTGCAAAAGTCTCTATATCAGAAACCGCACAAAGATAACTTGTCTCACTGTAGCTAATACCCTTAGGTCGTGCACAAAATAGTCTGCAAGTACAGTCTACCCTAACTTCCGAACTGACATAAACACATGTAGTAAGTGGATCACACCGGAAAGTAGCGAGCACCGTTATCTAACAGCTAACAGCTAGGACGAAGGGAATCCGATCAAGTGCAAGTTTACACCGCGACTCGTGACACGCTCCACTGCCACTTGGATAGCTAGTAGGTACTGTACCTAATAGTAGCCTCGGTACAGGCCACGTTGTTTCACAACACTATTTATTTACCTGCAATGGTTACATACACAAACACATAACATTTCATCACGACTGTAAATCCCCAAAGAGTAAGGCAAAAGTGTGCTTTAGAGAACACCCACATTTTGATTTACATCTCTAAGTTTGTTACGATATGCGTTGTTTACACAGAGGCGGTCTCCGGTGGCAGGCGCAGTGATGTTGCATGCGACCACCATTTTTTAATTTGGTAAATCATGAGACGTCTATTTACTCTTGACTGTACCTACTTACCCGTCAAAAAGAGTTCTGTTTTAATTTTTGTCTTATCCACTTTATCTAGATAGGTTTACTTACTTTTTTGACTTTATTTAGATTAAAACAGAAGACGAACTGGCAGGGGGTGAGTGGGGGTTCAGGGATCAGACCGGAATAAATCCATATTGTGATCAACTTCAGACGCTGTCGGCAATGCCTTGCTGACCTTCATATCTCTTCTTGAAAACTCTCGTATCGTACTCGTACCCTCGTATCGTACTTACTAAAATACTTGACAGTAGGCCAGTTCCATAACATGGTCGTGCGATGCAGAAAGTGCCTTGTGAACTAAACCGAACTGTAACGGCAGACATCGAAAACATACATAAATTACCTCTCCACCATCATACCATATACCTGCTTGTAGTCACCCTCATGTAGGTATGTAACTCATCATCTCTCCTTTGTGCCAATGTTATGATGTACACTGATTGCATCGGTCTTACTAAATTACCCAATTCTACAAATACAACGCTATTGCGTAGCAATTTCTATCATTTCATAGAGCTGGCTAATACGAACATATACGTAAATTAAGCTGAGATCATGGAAGGAGCAAGAAAAACACACGAACATTATTATTTGATAACCTGCTCGCAAAGCATCGCGAGCACTCATTTCATAACAAAACATCTGTTCATTCACTCCCTGTTTAGTATTATACTATCTGCGCCCCGCGGTTTCGCTAAGTGTCGATCCCGTGAGAATATCGGGATATAAAGGTAGCCAGGTGTCAGCTAACTCCATACAAAATTTTATCAAAATTTGTCCAGCCGTTTGAGCGTGAAGTAGTAACAAACATATAAACACACACACACTCACAAACTTTCGCCTTTATAATATTAGTGTGATACTACGGTTACTATACCTAATACCCAGTTTTATTAATAAACGAACCACTCCCTTGTAGACTTGTGCAGTTCGGTATTCAACGTAGTGAGATTATCACGAATAAATAATACAGAACAGGATTGTGCATATCCCGCGTTGGAGCTGTTCCAAACATGTCAGATAGTGTAAGGGCTCTACATGATTATTATACGATGTTATTATAAATTCATGTTTTACATTTAGTCGAATGATGAAATTGTAGCACGAGGTCTGTAACGAAAGTGAAGAAGCTGAAGAGAAGAAACCAGTTAGTTCACATGGCGTCCATTGAAGGATTTGTAAAGGTCGCTGAAATCTATAATGTTTTACAATGAAAAAAGTTAACAAACAACATTACGTTTTACAGATTAGATACAAACGTGGTATAATCCATGCGGCTCCAATAATCTCGATAAAGCTTGATCGCTCTGAATGGCATTCGAATCAATTTGCCGTCGGTACGCGGCGGCGTCTCCTTACGATTCACTCTATTTGTGTACCGCGGCTGACGATGACGTTGCGATTAAATTAAATAAATCCTTAATGTTGCACGCAAACCACGACCTGATGAGCACGGCCGATAGCTTCCCTGATTTACTGGTTTTACTCCAATAATGATGCTCATGTGAATGCTCTCATCAAAATATCGTAACAACGAACAAGTAGGTACCTCTTCGTACAGAAAGACTTTACTTTTATTATTGCGGTATACTCCTGGTTTAATTTTTGAAACCCAAAGTGTATGTGGTAAGTGTTAATAATATATTTGCGTTAAAACTGTTATTTAGACTCGGAAATATTACTCATAGAGCAGTTTTCATGTTCGGATATACGCGCTGTACAGAACGATAAGTACAGGATTTGCTGCAGCCGAGAAATTGAAACAAGAATATTTTTTAAATGTAGCAGTCATAGCGTTGCTTGTGGTTTTATGCCCTTGGAAATTAATATCTTGTTAGCGGTTTATTCGCTTTTGTTCCAGTCACTCTGAGTAGATTTGCGAAAGTCAAATGTTGTCTAACGATTGGGCACGGCAGGCTCTGTCACGCGAGCTCGACACGCCGACTACCCGCGTACAGCACTGAACATAGGCTTTATCAACTTTACTTTGTTGTAATTACTCGTGTAAATTTGATGTGTAAAATTAGTTATCACAAGTTAAGCACGTGGGTCAGCCACGTCACGGCCGACGTGTCGGTCAGTGCTCAAATATGAATTAACTATTTAATGGTCGTAGCATATCGTCGCAGACGCCGACCGTTCGGCTCGTAGTCAGTTGCGTAGCAATAGTTTTTCTCGCGTCGCGCGTCAGTCGCGTCACAGGGTGAGATCGCGCGGAAGCGAAGGTTGCGCCCGTGACCGCGCCCGCCCGCCGCCGCCGCGGTATCGGCCACCCGCCGCAGTCGCGTAGTATAGCGCCGCGCTCGCTGATCCTCGGAGCTCGAACCACGCGCGGAATCGCCCAGCTCCTGGAGCACTGGAGGACTGTGACTGTGCAGTGATGTGTGATCATGTGTAGCCGGCAAGTGAGTGCAGTGAGAATATGCGCGCGAGGTGACGCCCGGCCCCGGCCGCGACCGTAGCCCGACATGTGGATACTGCTGGCGCCGCTGCTGGCGGTGGTGGCGTTCGCCGGAGGAGCTGCCTTCACACCCGACAGGGACTTGCTAGAGTGCGCAAGGTTCGTTTATGACGAACGCTATCACAACGACTCTGATTAAACAACCACATACATACCACAAAAATAAACAAACGTACGAAAAAATGTTATCATCAATCGCGAGTATTGCTGAGACCTAGAAATGAGCTACAAAAATAATTTTAATGGGCACGCAATTTATATCGTCTGCCCATTGTTAACGCAATACATAACGAATACAGAAACATTGTAATTAATTTACAAATAACTAATTTAATTACTCATGTGAGCAATTTGGAATGAAGTAGGTTGGAGAATTTTCCTCTAATATGAAAACGGAAATGTTTGTACGGAAAGCTCAAAGTTTCATTCCAACTTTATTTTATGAGGATTTTATTTCTTACTCAAGTAAACTGAAGTACCTATCCCAGAATAACGCAATTAGTTCAGTAGAGGAAACACTACAACAAACTGTCTTCTTGTTTGTCTAGTCTACATTTGTGAGTTTAAAATTAAACAAAGAGAAACATGATAAGAATTTATAACAAACTGAGATCAAGAACATCGCAATCCCTGGTTTCCTTCGTAACAAATAACGATGTGACTAATCTGAAACATGGAAGTGACATTTCATAAATTAGCAACATCTAATTGAAGTGCAATCAATCGCAACCGTCTACCATCTACCAGGTTTGTCTCAGCCCGTCCTCCATATAAAATGAGATTCAGTGTTCCCATATAAATATAAATATCGGGTATAATTATATACTTGTGTATAAATCTGGCAAGCGCGCGAGACGCTAGACGCGTGCGCGCGCGCCGGTGTCACCGCCACGGCCGCGCCGCTTGGCAAGGCTAGCTGGCCGCTAGGTAAACACCAACACATCTCACTAATACACAGGTGGAAAGTTCTGACTCCCTCCTGACTGCTATTATCTGTCAATACCAGTGATTAGGTTTTGTCAAACAGCCAAATCAGCTAAGGAACCTTGGATTTAAACTGTCTCGTCCTATTTTTTTTTCTAATGCGTTCGACTTGACTAGGTTTAATAATAATCAAACATCTATCTAGCCTGTATTGTGACACGGGTGGGCAAAGGCATTTGTGAGTTTAAAATTAAACAAAGAGAAACATGATAAGAATTTATAACAAACTGAGATCAAGAACATACGTTTTCGATACCTACCCTCTCTATTGCAGGCCAGTAAAGTTCTTTCGGTAGGAGTCAAATTCGTCCCTGTGTCGGCAGACCAAGACGCAAGGTTGTCGCCTAGCATTCAGTGAGCGGACCCATCGCACATCGCACATATGGGGTAACTCAGTAGATCTTGACAGAGTCTTTATAGCTCAAAAAAAAATGTATCCGAGCAATTTGTGGTGCTCACTTTTTAGACAGCTGTAAGCCACTATTTCAAAAACTTAACATTCTACTTTTGCCTGCATGTTTATGTATCTTTGAAATATGTATTTTTGTTAAGAGGAACTACAATTTATTTGAAACGAGCACGGACAGGCCAAATAGCCGAACGCGGCATAAAGATAGACTTCGGCTGCCACCAAAAAAACTAAAATTATGTAAGAAAAATGTATACTGCATGTCGATTATTATTTACAATCATTTACCAAATAGTTTGCAAGACTTACCGCTGACAATGTTTAAAAAAATACTTTTCAAACTATTACTATTTAAAAGATATTATACCACTAAGGACTATTTAGAAGACAAGTCAATAGAACCTTTAATTTGTAAGTTAAATTAATTGACATCGCTGATTGTGAATACATTTGCACGCCAGGTTATGGCAGGATATGCTGAAACAAATTCACTGTAACACCCTATGTACCCTATTCTAGCAAATAAATATTTTGATTTAATTTGATTTGACTGGTTCTTTTTTTTTTGACTTCTCATCTGACGTGTGGTAGTAGACATGATCTGCTCAATCTCACATAAGTTAATGAACTCTCGCGGTAAAATCTTCACAATCAAACATAGGTAGAGATGTAAAGAAATAGGTATAATGTATCATTATTAAATTAGGTACTACATTAAAACATCTCATTATCACACTGGCGGAAATAAAAATGAAAACCTCTAAAAATCATGTCAATGCAGAGAAAACAAATTGTAATTGTTTTTTAACTGTCCAACATACTTTCCATTTTGATAAAACTAAAAATAATATGTTTTCCTTATTTAAATGTACATAAACTTAATATTTTAATCACAAAAGAACCTACATGTTATAATAATTCTGAGAAGAGTTGCTATTTGCTACAATGTCATTATTATCTTCCTGATACTGGTTTAAAAACACATATAGATATAAAGAAAGAACAAGAAAGCAACAGAGAGGGTTTGCGTCTTGCTTTCTCCCAAAAACAAACCATTTACTTACAGACGCTGAATAAGTAAGTCTGGTAAAATGTTTAATTTAATTGTATCTATGAGAACTACCTCACAGTGAAAATATTTCTTGACTCAATGTTACCAAAATTTACTGTGAGAATTTTAAATGTAGGTAAATGAATCCTGTTTTTGTGGTCCATGTTTACATGTGCGCTGAATCACCACTGCTTCAGCATTGCCACATTGTTATCAAAAGCTAACCAGTGAATCAAGAGTTAAGTTCAAGAGCCTTACCTACATACCTATGTTTTCTACAATCGACCCAAAATAATGGTCAGCAGGTTCCCATTTCGAATATTGACTTTTCCTGAAACACCTAGAAACCTAAATAAGACGAAAACTATCATATCTAGAACAAGGTTCAACTGGGGAGCTCTATTGCCTCACTTACAACTGCACCTTCTTTTACTATATTTCTAGTATGAAACCTTCGTACCGTACATACTTTAAATTGGACCATGAACCATTGCGTGTGAGGGGAAAGTCCAGCGTGTTGAATGGTCTCAGACGATGTTGTATTAGTAAACATTTACAGGCTATTAATAACCAATATGTTTACTAAGATAGCATAAAACTTATCATACCTACAGCACACAAATAACATCCATGTTTTCAGAACAGCCCAAACTAAATTCCTAGTGTAGAGTATTAAAAGCAAGTCGCTAATTATTGAAAACTCTGAACATGCCAAAATAAATTTCACCCACACCTCCATCTATCAACTGAAAGATAATCTGAATTTATAAAACAGCAGATATGCAAAAATTTAAACATTATGTATTGTTACCAGCTACCATTAAGGTAAAAACTGATCAGCCGAAATAAAAATGCCAATGAAAATGTCAAAGTAACGGATGGCCCCCACTAAATCCATCTTGGACATAATCAAGTAACCTCGGTGTCCAATGTATCTGAGAAATGGCGTTACATTTCACCTGAAGTAAACAGCATCATATACATCAAAGGTAATCCAGATAGCCAACCTTGTCGAAGAAGACACTAATGACCTAATGACAACAATAGCTTTTGGAGAGTGGCGCGCCAAAATTAAACCCGTTTATCACAGCTATTTGCGTCACTAATAACCCAAATATATCCCAAGTGCTCGGTTGCGGTAACTGTGACAACAGAAATAAACCCTTGGTCTGAATACCTCTTTGCAGCGGCTAGCATTGCGTCTGTCGAGCGTCGGCCATTGTACACGTACGTTCGACGCACACGCACTATACCAATCGTAATGCACCGCGACACTATTGCCAATACGCCATGTAATATATATAAAAAAACCACCACCGCCACCACCGCCACCGCCACCGCCAACCGCCATGTAGTATATATAAATAAATAATATTAATATTGCATCGATTTGCATTATGCGATTGGCGAAACGTGTTTATTTCGTGTAAATAGTGCTGTAAACGAATCGTTATCCATTCAACAAACTTTGATTGTGACGTAGCAGTTTTGTTTATTCTATTATGAAAAACCATTTTATTTATAACATTGGAATATTTTGTATCTAACACTCGAGTTTTTCTGACATCATGTGATCGTAAAATATAACACCGGACGTGACACGATGTAATGATATGCAATGTATTGTATCATGAGAGTGTGTGTTTCGTGTAACATTTAATGAGGCATGTCAGAGATGCTATGACTTTCACGCAGGCATAATTAACGACAAAATAAACTTATACCGCTTTCTACGATGGCAATGAAACTGTAATTAGTCCATCAGCTTGGCTTACATCTGCTGCGCTTGCTTTTAAAACCGTAATCCTTCCTTCACATTCGCCTCGCATTAAAGTTTGCGATGCCTCTTCCGGCGCCAAAGGCCAAAGTAAATATATTTATAATTTACATAAGAAAAATGTATTATACCTTCTCGATTATTTTTAACGAGTTATGCTGCATCAAAATCCGTATAAATAATCGACCAAATACTCATATAAATAAATTGACTAAACGGGAAAAATTATTTTAATCAATGTGTAAGCTGAATAAATTTTACTTCACGTATCGACTCCCGCTTTATGCTTAGATATAGCTATAATCTTATTTCAGCTGCAAAATGAAATATTTAAATACGTTATAACTTAAAATATATCCCCAACAGACTTTTATTGCTATTGACCAAAAAAATACTCAACTTGACAAAAACTCTATGTATATCTTTAAAGAATCGATGTACCTACAGACTATTTTCCAGTTTGTGATCGTGTAGGAACCTTTCTGCTCAAAGGTTAACATCGGTTCTCCGATATGTAGGTAAGCCGCTACGGTTAGACGGCTCGATCGGCGCAGTTGCTGAGTGATTGGCCGTAGCGCTTCTAAAAGCGAACAGAACAACGTTTGTTTAGCCTAAGGTAATGGTCCCGCATTTAGGCGTTGGTGCATTTGGTTGGTATACGAGTAAAGTCATGACGAGGGTTTTTTTTTAAGAACTCGGCAAATTCCTTTGCCCTGTTACCCTTAGAGTCATGTTTATCTATTGTTTATTGGTTTTCACTATTACCTTTTCAAGTATAAAGATGATGCACGCGACCGCAACAACTATCGAGGGAAACAGCTCATGCCACATAATAAGAAGGTATGGGAGATAGGAATAGAGAAAAGACTGTGAGATGAGAGTGAGATTACCCCGAACCAGTTTGGGTTTACCAGGCCAGATTGGAGAACAATGGACGCCACTTTAGCACTCTGCCAATTGTGCGAGAAGTACAGACGTGCACACAAGAACTTGCACATGGTGTTCACTAATCTGGAGAAAGCGTATGATAAGCGTACGTCGGTAAGTGACGCGGTGGACCTTGAAAGAGAAAGGTTTGCCCGAGAAGTATGTAGAGTTAATTCGTGCTATGTACAGTCAATGTACATAGCATTGTGCCTATTTGAAATAAATGCATTGCATGCAATTTTATGTGCCTATTTGAAATAAATGCATTGACTTTGACATCACAGTATTATTATATATTCTGTGCAATCGTTAAATGGTGCAACAAAAAAATAAATGTGCAATTTTCCTAAATGGAAAATCTACCCTTCAGTTTTCCTATATCGTCGCCTTAGAGTGAAAACCTCGGGAATGCAATACCTCGTAAGTAGTATTTTATGCATTACGGACAATCTTATAGTATCGAACAGCTCTGGGTATAAAAGCGGATTAAATAAAATTAATAAGAATACAGAACCTCCTTTTATGAAGTCGGTTAAAAAAACATTAAACGTGGTTCTGTAACGTATTCTTATTAATTAATATGGAAATTTTACCCGCTTTTTTATCCAGAACTGTTCGATACTATAAGATTGTCCGAAAGGCATAAAATGCTACTTACGAGGAATTGCATTCCCGAGGTTTTCACTCTAAGGCGACGATATGTAAACGCCCCCTCTTGTGAGAGGGGGCGTTTACATATACCTGAGAGGAGACCTGTGTCCCAGCAGTGGGAACATTATAGGCTAATTATGATTATCATTAAACGCACTTGATTTTCCCATAATTATGGTAAAACGTACTTGATTTTCCCATAATAATGGGAAAAATGCGTTCGGCACGTAACCACTATAAACCCAAAACTTTAATCTTCACTTATTTCATTCCATTTCTATTGATTGGAGGTACCTATTGTCACGTTAAGGTAGGTGCTTAATTTAACAATAGATTCAAAATGTCTATTATTTCAGCAACCGGTAGCGGTTGCTGAAATAACAGACCTTTGAAATCTAAAGAGTGACGACTAAGGTATAGTTGTTTGCTTCTAAGAGCTGCTATTGTAACTGAAAGTAGTTAAATTATTCAGTATTACAATAGG
This sequence comes from Luperina testacea, assembly GCA_927399505.1. Lineage (NCBI taxonomy): Eukaryota > Metazoa > Arthropoda > Insecta > Lepidoptera > Noctuidae > Luperina > Luperina testacea. The sequence goes on from OV656758.1 coordinate 15,549,506, forward strand.
TTAAGTAATTAATGTCATACATGTAGGACCCTGAAAAGTCAAAATATCTCCTAAGATTTTCAAATATATCCGGATTTATCAGGTTATTAAGAAACTGTTACAATGAATGAGCAAACGTTCGCGAGCTGACGCGATGATGATGCTACCATCATCAATCACCATGCTTGACAAACTAATTAGTAATCATAGCATGTTATTATTAAAACACTAGGATGCCTGTACACGGAAATATTGTACGAAGCGTGTATGACCAAATGTATGAACGTAAACGATGAGAACTCTACATGCTACTATCCTTAAATATGTACTCCTTGTGTAAGAATAGTAGCAGGTGGAGTTCTGTAGTCTCTGCCTACAATCATGGGACAAAGGCGTGAGTTTATGCATGCATAAACTGGACTAATTAATATTGATGTAAAAAATCCAAATGGCCTAAAAATACGATCTGTTTTAGTCTCACAAAATTAATTAGGACATGCGTAGTCCGTCAACCCCGTGCAGTGACATGAGCAACAATGTTGATATTTTTCCATCACGCGATAGGCTAGAGGGGCGGGCTCCGGCAGACATCCTGGACGCTTGCCAACCCCGCGGCCGTCGCGACGTCTTCGTACGACCGACACTTACAACACGAAATTATCAAACGAATACGTTCACCGCTGATGTTCAACAGATTCCATAAAATTCATGTTTCCGTCCGATACCAGTTATAGAACCTGATACATCTTATATTGGATCTTAAATTACTCTTTGATGACTTTAAACTGAGAGAGTAACGGTCGGGACATTCAGAATCCGGCAAATATTTTGGCTAATTTATTTGAGAGTCTACCTATTTGAATAACCTCATATTTTAGCAGAGACAAATGTTATTTTAATTTTTGAATATTTTCTCTGACTCTGTATCTTGAAAAGTCTCTAATTTTGCAGAGGTTCAAAGAGAAGATAAATAGCCTATAGTACCTATTGTGTACCTAAATGCGTGTAATAATACGTTGTTAAATTGTGTGCCGCCATTATTTATTCCGCTTATAATATCTTACCCGAAATTTCAGGTATGGTCATAAAATACACTGTCATCATGAATGCCGTAAAAACTTCCGCATTGATTTGGCAATTAAAGTGTCATACCTACGCAGTATATATGGTATTATTTCCCTTCGAACTCTTTGTTGTAAAGGCCTGTAAAGTACACGGTCTGTTAACACAATGATGGGAAACCTTTTTGAGTATCTTTGTGTTTAAAGAACATATAATTTTTGCCATTTGCAGTGCCAATGACTGTCCTGTAAAGCACCAATTTGTTTCCTCATGTCCTCTGATTTTCTTTAACCAAGTAGTCGAACCTATTACTGCTCTCTGGTTTGCCTCTTGTTTACGTAACTTAACAAGATGTGAAGATTGACTCCATATTTAGGACACCGCTTCTCATTTTCTTGACATTCTGTCTCCATCATCTTTTAGAACACCTTTATGAGAACGTGTATATTTTGGCAGGAATCAACAACTTTGACCGTTCCATCAATTTAGGCACTATTCAAACCTAACTGATTCAGAAGAAAAGGTTAGATGACACATGCATCATAAACAAAAAACAAATCATAGACAATCATGAGACGAGAACCAAAAATAGAACAATTTATTAGTGAACATCTTTATAAATAGCCTGGTAATGGCTCCTAGCGCCGTAATGAGTCTGCTTTGAGATTCATCTACAGTACCTACTGAGCAAACTGAATCAATGTAATTGAAGCGATTGAAACAAATTGTAATTCAGCTGGGTACTGAGTACATGATTGTGTTTTGTTTTTTTTTGTAACACACTTTCGTATCAAAAGAAATAATGAGGTTGACGCTCTTTTAAAATTCTTTGCGAGGCTATCTGTGGGCTAAGCACTTTGAAGATATTTGCGAGGATTGTTTGCGAAAATAAATTCACGGTACAATAGAAACATGTGCATATTTTATGGTACCTACTAAAATAGCCGTAAAAATAAAATCTATTAATAAGGAAGCAACAACTTGACGTTTGTGAATAAAGTCTGATGGAGAAGGGAGCAGAAGGTTCCCATGATAAAAGTGTTCAAAGTCATCTTTCTATTGCACTTTATAGACAAGTAAGTAGGTAGCTTATTAGGTGAAAAGAATTTTCGACAAGACTTGTTACTTTTCGTTTAAAAACAGATCCATTCAACAGTTCCTCTGTATTTGTCTAACACATTTGGCAGGAGCCAAAGCGCTAATGCCCCAAACATTTCAACTGCGTATGGAAACAAACATTTGAAGGCACTAACTGTTTGCTTACTAATCTTTAGATTTACCCACTTCAAAGGACAGGCTAATCCATCTGTGAGAATCGCAAAAGGCCACTAAATGATTATGTCAAGACGATGAGTATAGTCTTACATTAAGGCCACATTCGATCCTTGCCAGCAAAACGAACGCTCATTACAAAAATAAATACATGTTTATTTTTGCGAAAATATCGCGTTCGGTTCTTGGTTCAGGCAATAGTTTTCACAAAACTTGAATTTATATGTTTTATTTCCCTCCACAATCGAGGCCATGGTTCCTTTGAGCAATGCTCCGTCCGTAGTTTCGTATTTCCCCCTGAAGTCCCATCCCAAAAATCATTCTGTATAAAGTGGTTCACCTCAGCTCACTAACTGATTTACAAGCTTTATAATTATTATTATGTAGGTACTACATTTTGTTTGTGTTAATTTTGGTCATTGAATTTTCTATCAATAGGTACCTACTTTATAAAGAAACCCCTTTTGAATCTTGCGTAAATGTAAAGTAAACGATCATTGTAAATGTCATAAAGCCTGTGTAATCTATCTTCAATTTATAAAAAATATTTAAAAAATCAATGTAAAATAAAATCGATCTTCTCACTGTGAGTTGTGCATACATATAATATTCGAACACAGTTGGAACAGGCGTTGATAGAGCAAGATAAATGATATCATTGACATTGGCGAGCCGTGCCATCCGTATTGCACTTCCACCTGACGAGCCCTTATATCAGAGACAGTTGACAATAACCCAACATCATGCACGTGGCATTTTACTGATTTTATCGTCACATAGTAGTCGAACCACTTACAGACACATGAGAAGTTCAGACGTGTACAAGAAGGAAATGTATTGGCACACCTCTTTGCATTCTTTACCTCTTTCCCATAAGTAACACATCATTTTATATACAAAAAATTATACCTAATAAATTGAATCCCGGCAATCTCAAAATTTACGAATCATCGAATTAAGGCTCCTACAAACAGGCGCGACACGCGATATAATCGCGCTCGACATAAAAGCACCGCCCGTTGCGCGACTTGCGGTGCCTTTGCGTCGCTCGCGATTTTATCGCGTGTCGCGCCTGTTTGAAGGAGCCTTTATATGATTCGTGAAATAACGTTGTGTTCAAAAATTATAGGTAAGTACAGACGCCAGCACCTCAACCTACCCGAAACTGTCAAATTTTCCCAATCAGCTTTGAACCTTATGCTTCAGCGATAAAGTTGAAAATCTACCAAAGAAATTTGACAGATTGTAGTAGCTTGATGTGCTGGCGTCTGTACATAACTTATACACAGATAGGTAAATATTATTATCTAAGAAATGAATTGTAATTTTAATATTATTTTTAAATCTTAAGCTCACACTTTCAAAACCTTGTTTTCAAATATTTAAAAATTAAATCTGACACATGCTTACTACCTTTCACACACAGTTCGCGTGACAAATATAAGCAAAAGTACAGTGTATTATTGTTGAACACAAAAGAGTTGCACCGATGACCTAGAACGATATAAAAATATACCTACATAATACTATATATTTAATTCGTCTTACTTTGTTCCGGGTTATGTTCTAAACATGCGATTTTCATAAGTCACAGTGCCTAATTACTTTTAGCCTGGTAGGTAGCTAACAACAACTTCACACAAGGTTAATTTGAAGCCAATGCAGTTTCATTACAGTTTTTCAAGGAAACTCATTATTAAAAACCGGCCAAGTGCGAGTCGGACTCGCGCACCGAGGGTTCCGTACAAACCTGCAAGGTTTACAAAGTTCGTTCATTACGACAATCGAGTCATAACTATGGTATTTTTATTGCAAAATGAAATTCATAACATTACAATGGGGAAAGATGGAGGAGCATAAATTTAAGACAAAGATCTCTTTATCGTTTAAGTAATCCTTTATTTTATATTAACACATATCATTTATCTATAATATAACTGAAACACTTATACTAGCCTTGCAGCAGACTTGCGAAAGTTCTTTTATTAAAGTTATTTATTTACTAAGTTTTTTAGTCACTATTTAGAAATCTGGTTCAAAAATATTAATTAAGTATTAAATTTGAACCAGACCTGTAAATGGTGACTGAAAAAGTTATGACTAGTACCACATTGAACATTGCAAAAAAAAAAAAAAAAAAAGAAAAAAAAAAAATTAAGGTTTTCGGAATTTTTCCTTTATGTGTGCTATAAAACGTTGCTTCATGCCAAATTTCAAGATTCTAGGTCGACTGGAAGTACCCTTTAGGTTTTGATTCCCTTGCGAGTACTTGCGAGTTTCAAAATATGCAGCTTAAATTGCTGTTTCTTTTGATTGCGTTGACATAGAAGTTTCATTTTGTTACAGCTTAAAGGTATTACAGACCTGAGTATTTGGTATGAGTTTCAATTTAATACCTCTACGCGTTTATGAGGAAAAAGGTAGCAAGTTTAAAATTATTTAAAAAAAATATATTATGTGATGTAACTAAAAATTTATGGTTTTCGTAATTTTTCCTTTATCTATGCTATAAGACGTTGCTTCGTACCAAATTTCAAGATTCTGAGTTCACGGGAAGCACCCTGTAGGTTTTGATTCCCTTGCAAGTGTCGAAAATTTGCGGCATAAACGGCTGTATCTTTTGATTGCGTTGGCTTAGAAGTTTGATTTTTTCACAGCTTCAAGGGACAGTAGACCTGAGTAATTGATATAAATTTCAGCTTCATACCTCCACGCGTTCCTGAGAAAAAGGGTCTTGACAGACGGACGGACAGACGGACAACAAAGTGATCCTATAAGGGTTCCGTTTTTTCCTTTTGAGGTACGGAACCCTAAAAACGTCATAAATATGTCGTTGGAATACTAATGAGCGTCATTAAATTATTTTTATAAATGAAATATTATATAGAAGAAAGTTTATTTTATAATTTGCACTGAAACATAGAAATATTATGCTTACAAATCTCGTTTTGTAAACTCCATTTCTTTATTCGGTTACAATCACTCATCAATCATTTTAGCCACTTGAAAGGTACAATAATTAACTAACATTTCCGTAAACCCTGAAAACGAAACGGCCCTGAAAATATGCAAAACAAAAAATATTTCGGATAGCCATATTCTTATTATTATACTGAGGGTTTTTCATGAACTTCAAAAGTAAATATAGAAATTAATTTCAAGAAATAACAAAAAAAATTACACTGAAAATATAAGCACTATTACTATATCGTACCTATCTAGGTAGGATATTTATATACCAAACTGAAACTATAAATACCACGAAATCTCATTGATCATAATTGTTTATACCTAAACAAATCACGAATCCACGTATTAAGTAGGTATATTAATTTTAATATATTAAATTATTAGCAGCGCCCCGCGTTTCGATCCCGTGGGAATATCGCGATAAAAAGTATTCTGTGTTAGGTAATCCTGGTTATAAACTCTTTGTGCCAAATTTCATCCAAATCCGTTTAGTAGTTTTTGCGTGAAACTTTCGCGTTTATAATATTATGTTAACAAGTATCAAATAGATACTCGGCGGTTATGACGTAGTAGTTGCTTAATTATTCCTAAATTACTTTCAAATCTTCTCATTAATATCTAAATAATATTCTTTGTATTAATTTTCCCATAAAAAGTCATTTATTTGATTTTTATAACAATGATTTTTATAAAAATATAAATTGTAATGTATAATTGTATTTTATTTTGTATTCATAACATATTGAGTAATTAACTGACAGTTGATTTGAATATGGCGGTCAAGCGTATAAAAAGGACGTTGCTCTACCTAAATACAGACTGAGTGTGAATTATAGTTCGTGTTTAAGTAATTGTGTAAACCCTGCTACTGAACAATAATTATTAGTAGCAAGGATAGGAAGTAGGATATCATCATCTGCCCTAGCCTTTTCCCAGCTATGTTGGGGTCGGCTTCCAGTCTAACCAGATGCAGTTGAATACCAGTATCTTACATGGAGCGACTGCCTATCTGACCTCCACAACCCAATAACTAGGTAATACGATACCCCTTGGTAAGATAAATAATATTGTAAATTATATTAAATTATATACGAACACTATATTGTACATCGCATCCGCGAGCGTACTATGTACCTCCTATAACAGTCTTTATTAGGTCAAATATTCCGCGCCCACTGACGCTATAAGCGGCATCTGCCACCAACAAATATTTTATTTAATTTTCTTTTACCACAAAACCCTATCACACGAAGCTATTTGTTTAATAAACCCGCTTGTTTATCTAGTGGTGGAAGGCGCGGCTGTCAACTGTGAGGTCGTAGTTTCAGTGCTCTCAAAAAGTGTTCTTTAGGGATTTATCATTGGTGTCTCCTATTCTAATTGATACTCCATGGACTGCGCTCGCTAGTACGGGCGTTTTCAGTTTTCTCTTCTTGGGAGAGACCGGTGACTGCATTACTTCAAACAGGCGCGACACGCGAGAAAATCGCGCGCGACACAAAGGCACCGCAAGTCGCGCAACGAGCGGTGCCTTTGTGTCGCGCGCGATTCGCGCCGTGCGTCGCGCCTGTTTGCAGGAGCCTTTATGGACGCTGACAGAACGATATTCGCTGTAATATAAAAACTTGGGTTTATTATTATTATTTGTATCTCTTCTGTTTATCGATACTTTCAAATCTAGTTTTAGCTTGTGTTCTTGTGACATGTTATTGGTTTGGGCAATGAAAGGGGTAGCTATATTTATCATATCAATCAATTCAGTCTATCACAGTTCACTGCTGAACACAGGCCTGTCCCAGGCTGTGCCACAATACCCTTTCCTCCGCCTTCTGCATCCCCTGCTCCTATTTAAGGTCGTCGGTCCACCTAGCTGGGGGGCCTCTTACACTACGCTTGCCTTGCATCTCCACCCATGGACTTGTCTGCTCCACTGGCTATCAGTCCTTCGACAAACATGGCCAGCCCACTGCCACTTCAGCTTGCTGACTCTGCAAGCTATGTCGGAAACATAAGTTATATGGTACCACCTATGTCAATTGCTGAAACTGCTAAAGAATTCTCCTCCTAAACCTTAATGTTGAAATCCTTGAATTGCCTGAAGAACATTCAAAAGGCCAATTATTAGCCCATGTCCTTGTTAAAAATATCGAATACCTTCTCTTTAATCGCAAACACTTGTTATTTGTAAATTGCATCGTCCACAAATAGGCTCAGCTTACCACCTGTATTGTCCATAATCCATTCGTGCAACGTTATTGCTTACCTTCGTAGATAATTGTATTACTGCTCTGCGATGCTCACCGTATGTTGAAATGAATTAACATTATTGAACTACTGTTTTTGTTCTGACGGGCAAATCTCGTATATTTAAGAACGCTCACATGTTAATCGATTTGTCAATCTGTTAAAATTTACACACCTATAATTTTCATATATTTCATGTCCCTGAGACGATACTGCGACTAGGTTTTGAAGATTTTTTTATTAACTATAGGAAATGACCTTCTGGTCAACAAGATCTAAGCAAGGTGTAGCATATATTACCGACCATCATACATTTCGAGTTTTTTTGCTAGATATCCATCGACTAAAACTCATTCGCGGTCACCATAAGAGGCATTGTCATCGTCAGTTTAGGCACCCACACTAACACTAACTAACAATGCCGATGGTGTTAATTAAACTTTTCAATCCAGTAACCAATTTGATTATACCTACTTCTATTTAACTGTTATCGCCAAGGAAAACTGCTTTTCCTTTAATTGCCTACTTATCTTTACTAATATTATAAGAAAATTTTCTTAATACTGTTGCGTTCGAGTCTACCTAATAAATAAATTATCCCCTGAAACATATGAACGTGAACAACTTTTGTAAATAAAAAACGACATTAGTTGATAAAGCGCGTGCAGCACCGTGATATAAGTGAAACTTTTTAAAAAATAAATAATATAATAAGAGTGTTTTAGTGTGAGAGGCTACGCTATGCTTGCCGCCGTTGGTCCGCGCGGATGGGTGACCATCTTTACATACCAAAACCCTCCGTGCATCGGAAAGCACGTTAAGCCATTGGTCCCGGCTGTCATTAGTGGATCTTTGACAGTCGTTATGGGTTGTCAGAAGCCCGAAAGTCTGACAACCAGTCTTACCAAGGGGTATCGTGTTACCCAGTAACTGAGTTCTGGAGGTCAGATAGGCAGTCGCTCTATGTAAATTACTGGTATTCAGCTGCATCTGGTTATACTGGAAGCCGACCTCAACATAGTTGGGAAAAGGCTAGGCATATTGATTGATTTAGTGTGAGACAGAGAGTTATATCTTTCTTCTCTATCATGTAACGAAATGTGCCAAAACGTGACGTGTCTTTGAAATTTCACTCTCAATTTTCGTTCAATTATCTAATCGGTGCTTAAGAAGTTTCAGTTCAAAAATTATTTAATATCCTCAAACAAAAATATACTTTGACATTAACGAATATTGACCCTAATTTTCCTCAGTCAAAAGAATACACAAAATGGTGAAGTTTAATAGTGAGCTAATGGCATTGTCTATCTCCGCTGTAGTTCTAGTAGCCTGTAGAACGCCTAGTAGTTTTTAGGTACTTACAAACAATCGAACATTAAAGTCATCACGTTAACCTACATTAAAGGCATCATAATTGTCTATGAAAAAAATAAAGACAATCATCGCCACAAGACATGAACAGGATATTTGTCTAATTAATTACTATGGAAATCTCAAATCTCAAATCGTTTATTGCAATCTATAATGTAATTACAGGTGGTAAATAAAAAATCTAGAATCAATTACGGACCCTGTCGGGCACAGCAAATTTTTTAAGGAAGTAGAGAGAGGAAGAGCGCTTTATTAATTTTCCTTGCTAATTAGTTAGAATTATTTTATATCTTATTATTACCTATGTTTTATATTTCCATTCATTCACTCTTCTATTAGATTTTATATGCAGGTCTATCTATTAATTTGTTATTTATTTAACTTGTTCATTTTTATTAATGTAATACCTATAGTTATTAAGTATTATGCTATAATTGGTTTTTGTCGTTTTAATATATCTGTTATTCATAATCATGTATTATTATTAAGTATTGAATTTATCCATTAGAATTATTTTATATCCTACTATCTATGTATTTATATTTCCATTCATTTACTTATTTTTTAATATATCAGCCTGCACAGTACAGACGCTTCAAAGTGACAATTAGGTACACGAGATTAGATCCATTACTGGGATTAAACTGGCTAGGTGTGTGGAGGAATATTTGAAGATAAGGATTAACCTTTGGTCGCTTAAATGGGCACAGGATTTATAGCTTAGGAGAAATATAATAACTTAAACCGACAGACGATGTCCTGCCCAAATTTCATTTTTTGTATCCATCTTTCGCAGTCTAAAACTGAGATTATTAAGTACCCGAAGATTCTGACAGTTTTTCAGTACACAAACATAAGTCTTCTACATGAAACTTGAGCATTTTCCAACAATCCTCGAATGAAACTTCTCATTAACAGTTTTATTTTATATTAGCTGCGCCCCGCGGTTTCACCCGCGTAAATGTCGTGGGAATATCGGGATAAAAAGTAGCCTATATGTTAATCAAGGGTGTCAGCTACCTCCATAGAAAATTTTATAAAAATTTATCCAACCGTTAGAGCGTGAAGAAGTAACAAACATATAAACACACACACTCACCATCTTAGCCTTTATAATATTAGTGTGATGTAGCATTATGTTATGTATGTATATTAGTATTCATTCATGCGGGGTAATAGTGACAAAGGTTGTAACAGTTGTAACCCCAAAAAGTATGTACAGACGCCAGCACATCAAGCTACTGCAATCTGTCAAACTTCTTTAATAGATTTTCTACTTTATCGCTAAAGTATGAGATTCAAAGTTGTTTAGGAAAATTTGACAGTTTCGGGTAGCTTGATGTGCTGGCGTCTGTACCTAATGCAGTATGTAACTAAATATATAGAACAAAGTTTATTTTATAACTTGCACACAGATATAGAAATATTGTGTTTACAAATCTCGTCTAGTACCTAAACTCCATTTCTTTATTCGATTACAATCAATCAATCAATTAACAATCATTTTAACCACTTGAAAGGCGAACTGTGTACAATAATTACTTAACATTTCCGAAAGCCCTAAAAACAAAACTTCCCTGTAAATTTGCAAAACAAAATGCTAAAAAGGATAATTCCATATTATCAAAATCAGTTCATTAGTTTAGCCGTTACGTCGTACAAAACGGACTGACAGGCAAACTCGCTCTTGTATTAGTAAGGTTTCATTGCTTCAATAAATACCCAGTGAGCTTATATTTATTCAGTAGGTACTTAATTTAACTATAGGTAACTGACTTGAGATATAAGTAATGGTGGAGTATTATCTTGAACACACGTGCCTCCACCTTTTAAGGTTTCATACCTACAAAAAAGGAAGGACAAAAGGATGTACATTTGAATGTGCCACAGACCTGAAAAGTTTGTCTTTTTGTAAATGACTATCTGGAGTACCTATCAACTGAGTTCACTACCACTACACCCGGTTTCTTCACCTTCCGCTTCCACTCTGTCCCGGCTGCCTTCAAAAGTTTATTAAACTGATCCAAGTATTTTTTTTCTCTGGGGAAATCATCATGCATACTCTCGTCTGAGCAGAACAGATGGTATGTCTAACTCCTACCGACTAAAACCCCAAGGTACCTTCCACTATCATGAGTCGGGAGCCCGGACAATACTATCTGTATCTAGCCTGGGAAGGTCCCACAATATGGCCTGTTAACTCTGCAAGCTGTGTCTGACACTGCAGAGTAAACTTGTCATAAGATACCTATAGGAGGAACTAGCATTAATCACCTATCTACCTATCCCACTACTGGGACACAGGCCTCCTCTAGGTGAGAGAAAATGGGCCGTAATCCACCACGCGGGCCCAGTGCGGGTTGGCAATCTGTGATTACCAGTAAAGATGTACTTTTTAAGTAATTAGGTAGATACTTAATCTACCTAATTACTTAAAAATTACATTATGAAATGGAAAAATCACATTGTTACTTCCTAGATAGTTTCATAACTTAGTTAAGCTCTTATACGTCCTCACTATATGACATGAGTCGCAGAAGGTAGTAATTTGCCGCGATTTAAGGCACGTGTAACTTGTTTTTCATTTGTGGTTTTTCTCTACCATTTAATTATCTATGGCAATACATAATAATTATACAAAAATTGTTTTCATCATAATGGATTTTAAAGCCTTTAGTGTTTTTTTTCCCGTATGTCTGTTTGGGAACCGCCTTATCGCCCGCTATGTTATTAAATTAAATATACGACGACGATTATTAGACGTAATAGGTCCGTGTTGTAAGATAACTGATATAATTTAGGTTTCTAATTTATAGTAACTTTTTTTCAGCCAGATCCTGTACATGGACCAGCATGTATACGATATTCCAAAAGGCTACAACAGAAACATTCCACCCGGTAAGTCACACTTATTTTTATTGAATTAATACTACAGCACGCAAACAGACGCAATCCCGGTTTCCCGTTTATGAAAATGTAAAATTCTTATGAAACACCCGGAACTCAGAATAGTGTCTACCTAATAAGTAATAGATTAGAAAAGATAGTAGGTACCTACGATTAATTAGATGACAGTTTGCATAAGACTTCTACATGGCTACGCTCATTATCGGCGAAACGAATTAAGGCTCCTACAAACAGGCGCGACACGCGATATAATCGCACGCGACACAAAGGCACCGCTCGTTGCGCGACTTGCGGTGCCTTTGTGTCGCGTGTCGTGTCGCGCCTGTTTGAAGGAGCCTTTATAGGTAACCGTAAGGGGAGCTGTGTAGGTATAACCGTAAGGAGTTATGTAGGTATCTAAGTACTCTTGACATTGAACTTTTTGTTTTGAATTTTCTAACTAAATGGCGATCTATTTTTAAAAACACTTAAATTTTATTTGAGGGTGGTCATATTTTTATAAAGTCACGAGTAGATAACAGCTCGTCCCTACTCGGCTATCCACTTAGCACCGGACATTATTCAGCACAACCGCGCTGTTGCCGGTGCTGGCCGCAAAACCAATCATTAGTCAAGCCGTAGGTGATTGTCATACGTCAACGAACGCTGCTAATTATAACCCGCCTCCTTACGAAGCAAGTTATCAAACCTTATAACTAGAAACATTGTATTAGAATACTGACCGTCAATAAAAAAGAAAACTAAAACCATAGATCCATTTTCAAAATCACAAAATAGAAAGACCACTCCTGTTACTCACGCTTAACTAATTTTTTATTATTAAAATCGAATTTAAATTTACCGAATCCGACTAATTATCATATTTTATAAGCGACGAGACATTTCTGTGTCTAAAACAAAAGTAGTAAAACTATATAGAATCCAGTAATCCTAATGGTTTTGCATCACGAACCTTCACGGACGTTCGTGTACCTACCCAGGTATAGATGATACCTAATTGCAACAATAAAAATGAATAGATCTTCTTATAAGTCGCATCAATAAAAAGCAACAGAATCTAGAACAACTTTATTTTCAGTTTTAGTTTTTCTCTTACGGGGCGAATATTTCCACTTGATTTCATGATTCCTTTCATGAGTATTATGATAGTAATAGGTACATGACATTATTGAACAAGTTTATCCCGCTGTTTAGCCGTAGTTAACGTAGCAACTCAACAATAATAACAGTAATTGTGACCGAGTTCAGGGCTCCAGCTGAGAATACTAAGTACTTATAACGCAAAGAAACAGACAATACGAACTATAAAGTTGTCAAAACTAACAAATTATGTCATACTGCTTGATATAATAATATGATATAGCCTGATAGGTAACAATAGGTACTGTTATTTGAACACATCGTGTCCTGCTGTATTCACCTATGAATGCTTACATAAGGAAATATAAGTAGGCTTTTTGATTAGATATTTTTAAACCGCTAGTCTTAGTTAACTTTAAATGCACTTCTACACTAATTAAAAACTGCTACATGTTAAGGGTCACGATCAGTTTCGAGGGCTAAGTTTGGTGGCCTACACGGCTTGTCTAATATTGCGTTTTCGGCCGTGATATCTCCGCTTGTCGACCGCCATAAAACCATTGATTAGGAGCTATTATTTTTCAACAATGTGTCATTATTTCAAGGAACGCAATGTATAAGTTTTCCATTGTTCTTCCAGACAAAAACACGACAGTATACGTAGGGGTGAATGTCAACCGGGTATCTGGAGTTGATGAAAATAAAGAGGTAAGTTTAACACACTATTCCTTCTATTCAATAGTTTTAGCATAACCCAATGGCTAATTATGTATTCCTGTCATTATTTGCTTTCATTAGCACCATTTTCATTTTGATATATTGTTATAATGATCATTTATTTACTTATCTATAAACCGCTCCAATAGTCCGCATGGTCTCCGCAGGAGATAACGCTGGACGTTTTCCTGCAAGTGTCGTGGGCCGACGGCAGGCTGCACGTGCCGCCCAACATGCCCTTCATCGACCTGCCGTGGGAGTTTCGCGCGCTCATCTGGACGCCAGACCTGTACATCTGGCAGCTCCAGACCATGAGGATACTCTCCGTCCTGCAGGAGATGGCGTCGCTGAGGCTGTACTCAAACCGCACCGTCTCAGTCAGTATTGGGTTCGTCCATCACTTTATTATATTCTTTTACTGTCTGTTTATACTGCTCTCTGCTAGATCTTGAAACATAAACATACTCGTACGTCCAAACATCATCATAATAAAACTCTCGCCTTCAATTTTACAGTTTTTTCTAACGGAAACCCAGCTATTTATAAACTGGTAAATTGTAGTCTTGATAAATGACGTCTATTTTGATATTATAAACATGATGAAGGCAAAAAATGACACTTGTTCACGCATGGGTACATTGCTACATACAGATAATATTATATTATGATGTTATGCATACAGCTTGTCATTGAAATTCAGCCGCATTTGGCTAGACTGGAACCGACCCCAAAAGGATGGCTTGACTTCTATGCTATTGTAGATTATACAAACTGTCTCAATCAAATAGAGAACTGTCTTATGCTAGAACCTTCTAATAGGCGAGTCATCAAATTAACCACGAATATAATTTTCTTTTACAGAGCGACAATAACTATCAAGTGCGAGATGGACTTCGTTCTGTACCCTTTGGACGTTCAGAACTGCGCCATCGACTTCAGTAGTTGTAAGTACACTTTGATGATTTATGTTGAGTAACCTACCTCTGAGAGAAATCTTCAGAGGTACTTACCTACATTATATTGTACCTCGAAGACCATTCCATTGTTTTCGTTAACAAGGCTAAAAGTTTTTGGGGATTTTTCTTGAACTACCTCTCTGAGTTTGTTTCGCCCTGTCTTCTCAAATGCAGTCAGTCAGATAGGAAATGCCGACCTCATCTAGCTTATTTATTTTTATAATATGACGTGTTATAGTGATTCCGATATCCTATTTTTACAGAATGAAATGATTTACATTTCATTTCACTGAGAAAACAAAATATTTTTTAAATAACTCTTGGGAAGCGTCATACCAGCTATACATAGGTAGGTCGTTTACATCAAACGATTAACCTAGTCGCAAAAAGTCTTCAAGAAACCCAGTGCGAAAAGTTTCAAAATCGTAAAATATGTTTTGATTTCTGATGCTAGACAAAATTACAACATGTTTTGTCTACACGCCAGTTACTCGACTTTAGATTCTTTGTTTTTTATAGATTTTTGTCGAGATGATACTGAAATCGTTAATGATTGCACATTAGCACTATTACAAGTATACGGTGATTAGGTTGGCTTTTGTTTAATTTGAGTGTTAATTTTTTCAGATAAATACACGACGCAGGATGTGCGTTTCGAGTGGCGAGAAGTGGCGCCGTGGCTGGGCATCGGCCCCGTAGGCAGCGAGCAGCGCAGCCATTTCCGACTGCCCAAATATGTGGTCAGCTTCGTCACGGACAAAAGTAATCATATTCGCAATTTTGGTGAAGGTAAATGTATATTTATTGCTTTGCGCTTGTGTTTGCGCCTCGTAACTAACTATGTACCTATTAACGCTAACGCGCTGTTGCTATACGCTGGCATGCCGCCCGCACTGCTTGGCGCGGATGATCACAATGGATCGTTATTGAACAACATTTTAAATACCTACAGAAAAATACCTCAACATCTCAAAAACTTTATATTGGTTACGACATCCGTGCCTCGCAACATCTTCCTTTCTGTGAACGTCTGTGACGCACGATTTGTATTTTGGTGTTGTTAAGTGGATGTCAAATGTTCTTAATGTGATAAAAAGAGATTATCTACAAAATTCGAGCATATAATATTATTTAATGACAATTGATATCAGAGCAGAGTCATCCGAATAACGATGTAGGCATTCAGAGTTGTTATACACGTGCCCAGTGCTGCGTGCTGCTGAGCCCAAGTACTGACTCTGAGAGCCAAGCTTCGGTAAGTGTAGAAATAGAAAACACTGTGTTTAGTAGGTACTGTTAGTAGATAGTAATTAAATGTTAGGTAGGTACCTACTCACTTGCACTGACCACTAAACACGTAGGTTGGAACATATTAGGAGAGTTAAATGTCAATATGTTTCGCATCGTCAGGCGAGCATTCAGCGGCGCGGCTACAGATCAGACTGTCTCGCGAGCTGCGGAGCTACCTGCTAGAGAGCTACCTGCCGTCGTCGCTGTTCGTCATCATGTCGTGGGGCAGCTTCTGCGTGATCCCGGAGATCGTGCCGGGCCGCATGGTGCTGCTCGTCACCACGCTGCTCTCACTCGTCACTATGTTCGACACAGTCAGGTATGTACTTACAACCGTGTTCTTTAATCACGATATAATGTTGGTCAAGCAACAGAAGTCCTTCATATATCTTATCAACTTAATTCTAAATGCATCTTTTGTATGACAAAGCTTTGGAGATTCTCTACTGACGTGTTTAATATAAAGTCGTTGACAAGTACCTCTCAGTATATTTGACGTAGAGGGGTACTTATATATTCCTGAAGGCATCACACTAAAGTAAAACATTTAGGGTCGTATTACATTCCAGCACAAATTCGCCAGACGCGCTTGAGCTGAAGTGCATAGAGGTGTGGTTAATCTCGTGCACCATCTTCGTATTCCTGGCACTGATGGAGTACTTCGTGGTGCTGTTCGGCATCCGCTACGATAAGAGTTGGAGCCGGCGGCGCGCTGATATGCGTCGCGCCGCCTCCGCTGCGCAGCTCGCGCCGCCGCCGCTACATATCAACCATTCGCAGGTCAGTCCCGACAGCTTAGGGCGTAGAATCATTCCACCACAATACGGACCACTTGATTACTAACAACCTACTACATCACACTACGAGTAAAAAGTATTTAAAGAACACGACACTAAAGGGCCCGGGGTTTGCCTCCACAGAGGCTGAGCACGCCAGTGACGGGCACGCCGCAGGGCGGAATGTTCTCGCCCACGTTGAGCGTCGAGGAGGACGGCTTTAAACAACAGATGGAACACCAAACCATACAGAGGGTAATTACAACTACGCCTGACCTCGCTCCTAACATAGAATATCTACCGTAACTTCCCAGTACCCCAGTGAAGCATTACACTGCATGTAAAATACTTAACATACCACGTATTATTTAGGTGCATTAATTTTTAAACTTAGGCCACCAATTTCTAGTCTGTCTCGGGAAGGAATTGGAGACAAAATAAGGTTGGATGTGAAACAAGATCAGTCAGCAAGGTAAAATATGAATTTAAAGCAACAACACCGCACAGTGTGGCTATCGTAAAACGCTGCATATGACACGATTATGTACTTACAACAATACCTAGTTTAGACAGTATTTCCCTTGCAAATCTGATGGTTGGTTAAATACATAATATCTAGCAGGCAAGCATAGTGCATGCCAGTGAAACAAACAACATTACTTTTAAGTATTGGTGGTAATCTATTGGTGGTGGTATGATTTGTAGAGTACTTAGATATTAAACTCACCGCAGTAATCAGTAGTTAAAGATACTCGGCTAACTTGAGCTAGTATGAAAATAAGTACTTAGGTACATAGGTATAAAGGTATTAGAAAAAGCAAAATTAATTCGCACTGCTTAAAATCACTGTGTTATTACGACGGTAGGCGTAGGAACCTTGATGTCGGAGTACTTTAGAAATGGCTACGGAATAGACTGTGTGTAGACAGTGTTAATAAATTGGAGAACTGTGTTCAAGAAGATTACGCAGCAGGACTATTGTGAGGATCCTTTGTTTGAATTTTATAGGATTCGCCAATATTGGAGTCTATGCCGTCAGGGAACGGCGGGCCCAGTAGCTTCGTGACGCGGCTGCGGCAGAAGGTGGACCGCGGTGTGATGTTCTGCGGCGCGCAGCACGGCACGCTCGACAAGTTCGCGCTCATGGTGTTCCCCATGTGCTTCTGTCTCTTTACCGTTATTTACTGGACCACATACCTCAGTGAGGCACACCGAGCCTCGCGACTCAAGTGAACGTGAAGTGAAACTTTAGCACCATAACATCACCAAGTTTGTGATCATAGTGCCTATGCAGACGATGTGAAGTTGTTGTACATATTAGACGAATTACTAGTCGAATTATAAATATAAACGTTTGGCCCTATATTTGTAAGTTTCCTTCTAATTAATGAACAATGTTGAACATTTTAAGCGCGACGTTATGATATTTTTAAGGGTTTCTTCGTACGGGAATACGCACTGTTCAAGGTTCCAACGAAGTTTTTTTGAAAGAATACGTTTGTTAATATAGTGTCCTTAAGTAAAAATAGAGCTGTAAATGTGCCTTGTAAGAATACGGCTTCAATTGAATAAGATTGAGTACTGTGACGCTAGTAAATTCTAAAATTAGTAGATATCATAGAAATGCTCAGAATAAGGAAATCATTTCGAGAGATTTAAAAACGAATAGCATGAAATGGAAACAATAATATCGTTAAGTACGTATGCGAGCAGCATGGGGACCACAGTTGAGCTCAATAGTACAAAAACTATTCTAAGAAAAATGCCTTTTCTGACTCGGGTGCCTTTTGCCTTGTGTTTTTCCAACAAATTTTATCGAAGATGATTTTCTCTATCTACTTACTTATACTCGGGATAAATTAACAAGTCTTTATGCAATGAATATGTTGGGTAGGTACAGCTACCATGTACAAAATATTTGTTAATGGAGTGTTTCTTTATTGCTTATCTATCGCGTCTCATAAGTAGGTACCTAGTTATATTTTTGTCTGTTTCTACACCTATACCTACCTTTATTGTTTTTGTTATAAATCATAGCCTTAACTTCGTGATTGTTATTATTATTTTTCTGAAAGCCATTTTCCGTATCAAATAGATCATGTTTGTAATTGATCCCAAACTCGTTAATGGCATTTAGACAAATGCCTACCACTAGGTATATACATTGTAATATAATGTTATTTAAGTCTAGGAAGTAAATATTTAATAACTAAGGCCTGATAATACCGATATCATAGAGATTGTAGTGCTCATTTAGTTTTATTAACTTATTATAAAATAGCTTGTAGGTGTCATCCTAAGATAATTTTATACCTTACACCTAGAATATTAATTTTATGAAACAAACCGTTCAATGTTTTTAGCGAAAACATGAACCAATCAGGATGTTTATATTTTTTACCCCTTAAACAAATTAATACAAAATAAAATTGAGGTTGAGATTTATTTATAAATATGAGCTTATTTACTTATAAATGTTACGACTATCTCCAACCATAATTTTAAAAAGGTATGATAAAAATTGGTTCGTACCAATAAAAAGTCGCACTATGATAACTGAGAATTAAGTTCATTGTCTACTTTTCAACTTTCTAGTGTTTGTTGCACCTAGAACTTTGAAAGACGTGGTGTATCCCCCGGGACAAGACTCATAGACCGCACTTTGACTTCACTTTGCCAAGTAAACGTCGCTTACGAATGTGAACATTATGTTCATGAATGAAACGCTTGCTCACATTCGCTTTAAATACGAATATGAGTATTAAACCCATAAGGTTAGGGTTTATATTCCTATGGAACGCTTACTACACTTAGTACGTGAATCTTGCCCTCAGAACCAACACACACCAAACACAACACACACACAAACAGACACACACAAACACAGACACACACAAACACACACACATAAACACAAACACACACACATAAACACACACGCACACACAGAAACATACACACAAACACAAAGACACACAAACAAACACACACCCAAACACAAAGACACACAAACAAACACACACACACAAACACAAAGACACACACAAACAAACACACACACACAAACACAAAGACACACACAAACAAACACAAAAAACACACCCAAACACAAAGACACACACAAACAAACACACACAAACACACACACGCGCGTGCGCGCAAACACACACACAAACACACACACGCGCGCGCAAACACACACACAAACACATACACACACATTCAAACTATTTTGAAGTTTACGTAGGTACCTAAGTACGGTCAGCAACAAAAGTCGATTATCACTTCAATTTTTTAATCTCAGTTATTGAGCAAAATATTTGTTCAAAATTGTAGCAGAAGTACAATGTAATTTTAAACAAATATTTTGGTCAATAACCGAGATTAAAAAAACTGAAGTGTTCATATTTTGCTCATTAACTGAGATTAAAAAAACTGAGGTGTTAATCGACTTTTGTTGCTGACTGTACCTACCTACTGCCTACTGCTTACCAAGTGGTGTCACCTACTAGCACAGTTGACTGGCGAGATAGTCTAATGTGTTAGCCGTAGTCTGTGGTTTGTTATCAAATAAACCGCAGTCAAATTAACAGAATACGACATTTTGAAATTCAGGTACGGTTATCAGAAATGACAATTATTCCTTGGTCACTGATCACGAACAAAAATAAACTGACGAGCAATCAATTTAATTACCTATGTGTGACTAACAAAAAAGCAACCAATTTTTATCATTGGCAATTAATTAATTAAGTAAGTAAGCACGGTCAGCAACGACTACTACTGAACGATGCTACTTTTACATTTTAGTTAAAGTAGCACAAAATTATTTGATACACTGTCTTTCAGGATTTCATGTAGATAAGATTACAGCACACTTGTTCAGGTCTGCATGATTCGGCGCAGCCGGGCGGTAAAATCGAACTATCAATATTTTGCCGCTCCTAATAACGCCTAATAACGGAGAGTTTCACCTGTATCCACCATTCTAATTATACATCTATTCCGATTTTGTCTTTTAGGTATTGTGCTCTGTAATTATGATTTAAAAACTATAGTTATATTCGAGATCCGTTGCTGACCGTAGTTACCTTACCTATGTACCGTAGGTACTTATAAAAAGATTTTATTTGTCCCATCTAGTCATGATTGTGCGGTTATGATCTTAGATAATAATTTTAATTATGTACGCCATTAACTCATTATAAGTTCACATTTTGCTCATTAAGAGGTCATTATAATGTAGCACAAATCGGTTGTATGCACAAAATGCTTGTTCAAATCATTTTGGTCACAATCCTGTTCTCATTACGGTCATAATAAGTCATAGTTTAAGAACGAAGCATTGTGTGATAAATCAATAAGATGTAAGCATTATGTGGTCCGTTTGTCTTTTTACCGCCACGCATATACGCACATGCTAAACACTTCGTTACAACCTTTGGCTGATCTTTTTAGCTACTGTGCCATAAGGTGTTTGATCCCTAATCTTAGTGATCTTGCGTGCCCTATAAGTTAGATTTTTCATATTCCATCCCTTTAAAATATTTTAAAGTTAATTGAACTAAAAATGAATGCCATATGGTGTTCGTTAAATCTGTGTTATTTCTATGAGCTTCGTAGATCCAGCATAATCAGCCTATATTTTTCCCACTGTTGGAACACAGGCCTCCTTTTCGTGAGACGGAATGGGCCGTAATCCACCAGTTCCACCACACGGGCCCAGTGCGGGTTGGGATACGAATCCGGTATGTAGCAATTACTTTTGCGTTGTGTGGCGGACAAAAGATGACCGTCGAAACAAGTTCAATTTCATAGTATTAATATTTATCATCTACAGAACAAAATTTGTGCCTTTTCAGTCATTTACTTGCCTAACTAAGACATAGGGTTACGCTTGTGATTCATATGTTACCTAAACGAAACTGTGGAAAGGCAGTATTAAAAACCTTATAAATCTTAGGCAATACATAATAATTAAGTGAATAAAAAAAATAATTAAATAAAAGACATTATTTTAAATCATTTCTTAGTATTTTATTTTAATAAGAATTTGATCCTGTTTATAACTTTGTACATAAATTACACTATCTACATAAGTATTCTACACAATAATTAACAATGATTGCTATTCATACCCAAAGTAAGATGCTTCTTTGAATGCCCTGAGCATATCATCTGAGTTCCTTCTTATTCTTCGTCCTATTGGCTCAAGATCGTCGTAACATTTTGGAAATACTCTTTCTATGATTTCAATAGCTTCTTTCATTTCTATTTGTCTGACAGCAAGGACGGAATATAACGCTTTGGTTTTCACACAATCCTGGAAAAAATAAAATCAAGAGTTAATACTATTTTTTTTTTGTTTTGAAGTACATACCTACCTACAGACTAAAGTAGTTTTCAAAAATCTTAAGGTATCTAAAGCTCCGGCCAAACCTGCGCGACCAAAACGACTGCGAACCGGAAGCGTCAGTCGCACGGCAAACGCTACTCTGTTTTGCTATGGCGCCTTGCACACCTACGTACGCGACCGCTGCTGTAGTCGCGCATGTGTTCACGTTTAGTTTCGCGTTGTTGACGCTGCCGCTTCGCGTCCCGCACCCCGCGTACTTGACGCGTAGGTTTGGCCGAAGTTTAAACTTTGAGCACTTGGTGAATAGTATGCTTACACCGGGAGTAGCAAACACTGCGTTATCGTGCTTCGGGTGACAGATCTGGGCGCCACTGAAGGACCAAGTTCTTTACAATTTTCAGGTAAGTGTCAGGTTGTATCTTGATCAAAATATGATTCGCGACAATAACAGGTACGTACAGAATTACAATCATTGGAACCATTAATACATCTTTCTAAGTTAGATTTGTTCCATAAGAGCCAATGTCTTATGGAAAAGGGCTTATGGAATAAATCTAACTTAAAGAGATAAAAAAAGTAAGTTAAGTACTTAAGTTTAAAATTACCTGATGAGCCTTCTTAATTTTGCCCCATGAAGCATCACCCTGTGACCATGCGCTTGCAAAGGAGCAATGGGTGAGATTGGCAGCTCTTATCTCTGTGCAAGCCAGATGTTCCATGTTCTTGAAGTCCAGCTGATTCCGGCAGTAGTCAAACATATGGATCATTTCATGAGCAAGCACTCCTTGGACCATTCCTTGACGGGTTGATACATTTTGGCACACTACTATCTGTAACAAAATTAATAATGTAGGATGATTTTTTTGTACACTAAGTAGAAAAATTGAAATAGAAAATAGTTTATTATCCAGGTATAACAGTTAGTAAAACACAGGGTGAAACAACATGATTAACTTAAAGTATTACCTACAGCTAGGTACAAAGTATTATTTTGTCAGTGAGCCCCCAACTTGACTGTTAGTAATATTAGTATTAATATTATTATCATTATTTAATCTTAGGGCTCGAGATTTCATTTCCAGAGTGGAGATTACTAAGATGATTTCAAGTTTGTAGTGTATTTGTGTTGCATGTGTGTGTGTGTGTTTTTGCATAGATAGCAAACTAGTGTTTTCAGTTTAATATCAGGAGTCTAAAGTACATTAAAAATTATATTTTAACTTAATTTCAATATAGTTTAAATGCTTAGTAATTTTTCAGATCTTTCTTTTGCTATTAGTACTCATTGTTTTCAGTCGGTGTTGACATGCAACATATTGAATTCTTTCATTTTATTATATTCTCTTTTCTTTGATATTGATTACTTAATTACATCCGCATATGCATAGTGTGGGGTGCCCCCCAGCTAGATGGACCAATGACCTTAAGAAGATGGCTGGGACAGACTGGATGCAGAAGGCTGAGGACAGGGTGTTGTGACTCAGCCTTGTAGAGGCCAAGTCCATCCGTGGACTGCAATAGACTGAGTTGATTGAATGATTGACTTAATTACAAACATTTGTACACCCTCTGGCATAACATGGCGCACTCTTTATAACTTTAGAAAATAGGTACAATAATAATGGTATGCACGGCTCCACATCAAGCTATACACATCCAGTATAATGTGACTTCTGATTGTATGAAAAACCTATACTTACAATGCAAGGTCAGTAAAAATTGGAAATGTATAACTGGATGTGTAGTCGTGTGTACTTATGATATCACACTAATATTATAAAGGCGAAAGTTTGTGAGTGTGCGTGGGTGTGTGTGTGTTTATATGTTTGTTACTTCTTCATGCTCAAACGGCTGGACCAATTTTAATAAAACTTTGAATGGAGGTAGCTGACACGCTGGATTAACATATTGGCTACTTTTTATCCCGA
The DNA here is from genome assembly GCA_927399505.1 of Luperina testacea. Classification (NCBI taxonomy): domain Eukaryota; kingdom Metazoa; phylum Arthropoda; class Insecta; order Lepidoptera; family Noctuidae; genus Luperina; species Luperina testacea. Next base: position 15,573,414 of record OV656758.1, read on the forward strand.
TGATCCCACAGGATCGACACTTACGCGGGTGAACCGCAGGGCGCAGCTAGTTTGTTATAATGAAAATACTGAGAGAAAAGAAAGATTACCTGATTCAGTTCTGGATCATAGCCCCCACTAACAGAGTAGTCACATACTTCACATGATATATGTCTCCGAATATCGATGGGACTGAAAACAAGAGTTGAAATATATTTTTATAAATAACTAGAATTTTAATTGAATTTAATGTGGGTATTTAAAATTATTCAATTGTAAACTCTAGTTGTGAACATGTTTTAATAATTAAACACTTACCAACCAGAACTTTTAAGAGCTGCCATCATAACCTTAACAATTGAACCTAGAAACAAACAGAAAGTATTAAAATATAAAAAAGTTTTATCTCAAACTTGGTGCTGAATATTTTCAAACTACTTAATATAGGAAAAAATTTAAAAATGGTTTATTATTTTAACAAGTAAACCTTAACAACTAGCGATTGAAGCCTCCTTTTAATTAGACAAGCCTGTGTTAGGAGACACCGCTCTTCGCTCTTTTATAATTTACTTAAATATGAGAGTTGCTTACTGTTTTTAACACATTCATAGACGTGCTGCTCGCACTTAAATTTGTCAATATTCTCTTTTCCTTCTTTCCCAATTAGAATATTACCCAATTTTGCTGAAAAAGTACCGCGTCTTTCAGGGTACAAATCGTAACCCCACGCCTCATCTTTCTTCGAGCCAGTGTCCGCTTGGCTTTTATTAGTATTCTCTGATGTAGCATTAAATTCTGGAGCCGGGCTTTTATTATCTCCAGACATTTGCATAAGATTACCAGCCGATTATTGTACAGAGTTAGGTTATATCCTCCTCTGTGTAAAAAGATCAATGAAAAGTTGTTTTGTCTGATTTATAAAAGCACAGATAAATTTGAGCTAATGTAATGATAATTTTTAAATCTTAAAATTAGGTTTAAACAGTTACATTGAGTGGAATTGCACAATACTCCTCTAAAAATCGTAATGTTATTCTATTATTTGACAGCAGGGAGACGACCATGACACTTTTTTTTTTTTTAAAGGCTAAGGTCTGAGACCATGCTGCCTAGTCATCAGTTACTATTTTTTTTGAGTCTAACGTGACATTAGAATATGGGTGTACACCGGAGACAGAGAAACGTCAAAATTAAAAAAAATCTCGATTTGTTTTAATCCTGCAAATAATTTACCCTATTTCATCTAACATTCCAAAAACAGGGGAATGCAGTTAGTTACTATGGCAACATTTATAGCACACATTGACAAACTATCTCTGTCTCAACCGCGGTTACAGAGTCCTTTCGTCTCTAAGCTCATGTAGCGTTACCTCGCGGCCTCGCTCTGTAGCGTTCCATGGCGGCTACAACTATTCCATCAGTATTTTCTTATGACGTTGTCACGTTCAACTATCGTCAGTAAACCGACTTTACAGACAACCGATTTTTTTTATCTTTCCTCTTTCTATAATTTGTTGTACCTATGTATCTATAATAATAATAATAAAGCTCATTTATTCCATATTTTCTTTACAAAACGTTTTTTTATAAATTAATAGTTTTATATGTTATTTGGATATGGATCCCTTTTGGGTAAAAGCCTCCTCCATCCCGTGCCAATTTTCCCTGTTTTGGGCCGACTCCATCCAGCTCGGACCAGCTACTTCGATGATGTCGTCCGCCCATCTCTTGCGTGGTCTGCCCCTGTTCCTCTTGCCTCTCGGTCCAGACCACTTCGTTGTTTCCATTGTCCACCTCTGATCTCTGCATCTCGAAATAAACGAAGATAAGAAAAAAGAACAAAAAAAAAATATGTATGTATATAAGTAGAGTTGCCGCGAATACTCGCTATTATTCGGTATTCGGCATTACTCGTCATTTTTTTGATATTCGTCGAATACCGAATAATGGCTAGTATTATTCGGCATTCGGCGAATAGTCGTCGAAAATAAACTTTTAACGAACAAAAGAACTACCTAATGAGTTAAAAATAATCATTTTTTAAATTATTTTCCTTAATAAAACAATACACAATATCTATTATTATCTGTAATATGTGCCTGTGCCTATCATATTCATGAAATTAAATTAGTAAGGCTTTTTAATTAATATTTAAAATCCAACAGAGGCAGATTGTGCTGCAAAAAAAAAATTTTTTCTGCACGTTCTGGAGCAAGTCGGTTTCGTTTTTCCTCGTAAATTAAACCTGCCTCGGAAAATAGTCTTTCTGAACAAACAGAGCTTGCTGGTGTGATTAAGTATCGTTTAGCAAGCTTACTTAAAATAGGAAATCTATTCTTATTGGTACTCAAAGCCCACCATTCATATGGGTTTATTTTTCTGTCAGCCTTTGCTAATGCGATGTAGTTGGCGATTTCTTCAGCAGTGGCATTCTTGGGTTGCTCTTCAGTAATAATAATAATCGCTGGGTTATACAAAACGGGGTATTCCCCGTAAACTAAAGAGAAAGACTTGTACAAGAAAAGGGTTGCCAGCATTTAAAAATGGAAAATTTAATTTACTACATATATGTAGGTATGTATAACATGAAACAGGTTTCTTTAACTTTGTTGTTTTCTTTTCTCACAACCTTAGAAGAAATTAGAAATATTTTTAATGTGTTTAATGTTTTTTTTTTATGTCGAATAGTAATGTCGAGTTATTCGACTATTCGCCAAAGTGAATGGCGATTAATCGGTATTCGACTATTCGCTATAAACACTATTCGCGGCAACTCTATATATAAGTATTTATTATTATACTTTATTCTTCAAATTTTTCTGTTCTGTTGCACCTACAGTTTTGTCTCTGCATCACCCTAAGGTAGACTGGTAGAAAATGCCCCCAAGGCATTAAGTCCGCCTTTGTACGGACGCCAGCACATCAACCTACCACAATCTGTCAGATTTCTTTAATAGATTTTCAACTTTATCTCTATAGCATAAGGTTCAAATTGATTGGGAAAATCTGACAGATTGTGGTAGGTTGATGTGCTGTGTCTGTACATTATGTGCATAAAGTTTTAATAAATAAATAAAATAATATCATATCTAAACTTTTCCAATACAGTTTCGGTATTCTCTACCGCATCTACTCAGCTATCAAATTTCGCCCTGCATAATGTTAAATTCCAAAATCATACTAAATAATTTAAACAATGTATAGATTTGTATTAAAAAATTAGCTACTAATTCCATGGATTTCATGGATACAGCTCAACTTTACAGTGTTAGCCAATAGCGAACTTTCCAAATACACAAAAAGAAACCAGTTTTCATTATAACTTAGCTTTTATTTTTAATAAACATTTATTTATACTCTCATCCCATTCAATGAATACACTCTTTGATAGTTCAATTTTTTCGAAATCCAGTTCCATTTCACCTGAAATTACAAATAGGATAGATAAGTCTCGACCTGAGACGCATAAGGTCGAATTTCGAGATTGGAGCAAAATAACTTTAATAGACAGCTGAAACCGGTATCTCGCGCTCTTTCTAAGCATATAACAATCATAATTCTATCTCTTTTTGTTCTGATAGATATACAAGTTCATAAGGTCGTATCTGTCGAGTTTTTGAATTTATATCGTGGATTAAGGCTTGTTATCAACTACAGTGTTTATGCTTAAAATTTTGGTATAATTCGAAGGTCGAATATTGACTTGAGCATTTATGCTTTTAAATTATTTTACGCGTAAGGGAGGGACTATTTTGTCATTCGACTTTATTCTACAAGGATTGTTGCTAAAAATAATACGGATTGTCAGATAGAACTTTATGCCTCTTGAAATTAAATAATCAGATGACGTACCTCGAGATATACTGTTATGCCTCAAAAATTTTATTTGTTTGGTTAAGGTCTACAAACATAATTAGTCCTTATGCCTTTAAAAAGTGCTACTTTATCGTTGTACAGAAATGCATATGTGAAAAAGAAACACTATTCCATTGACTTCGTGACCGCACACCGACGCGATAGAGTGGCTTCGGACATTATCGCTGATCACTCGGCCGTTTTTGGCGCCTCAGTTGCTTGACCTATCAGCGCACTGTACCGAGTGCATGTGTAAGTTTAAATGTTATGAGAAAGTACCTAGTGAAACAAGAATGCAAATATTCAACGAATTTTGGAAAAAATGTACCAGTTGGGATCAACGTCGCCAGTTTATAGTCTCTCATGTCACAAAGAAAATAAAACGCATGATGAGGACAGATGGGAACTTAAACACTGACCGAAGAAAGTTTTCCTACGAATATAGACTTATTGTCAATTCTAAGAGCGAAAAAATATACCGGCCGGAATATGTTTCTTAATACGCTATCTATAGGAGAAAAGTTTGTTAAGGTGAGTTTGGAGAAACAGCTCGATGGAGGGTTGGTAGCTCCAGATCAGAGGGGAAAGCATATTCCTGGTAATAAATCATCAGACGTGGTAGTCCAATCAGTGTTAGATCACATTAACTTATATCCATGTTATGAGAGTCATTATTCACGACAAAAGAGCGGACGAAAATTTTTAGGACCGGACTTGAATATCCCTACTATGTATAAACAATATAAGGAGATGATGGAATCTAAAGAGATCCCTCCGAATTTGGTAGCCAAAGAATGGCTATACCGACATATTTTTAACACCAAGTTCAATTTAAGCTTCAAACTACCGTCAGTCGACACTTGTGATGATTGCGATGCATTTGAGAGAAAGCTGACAGATGTTGTGGATGAAGAGCTGAAAAATAATATAGAAAAAGAAATTCATGTCAAGAATGCTGAAGAAAGATATAACTTGAAGAGAAATGACAAAAAAGAAGCAGAATCAAGTTCAGGTGAAAAAAAAGTATTGATGTTTGATTTGCAGAAGTGTTTGGCCACACCGAATTTAACTAATAGTAAATCTTTTTATCTACGAAAGCTTTGGACACTAAATTTGACAATACCTATTTGATTCTACAGCAAATAGAGCTGCAAACATTTTATGGTCTGAAAATATAGGTGGTAGAGGAGGAAACGAAATAGCTTCTTGTCTGATTAGATGGGTTGAAGAAAATATTGAAAGTCTTACTAATGTGAGGGAATTAACTCTGTGGTCTGATAACTGTGCGGGCCAAAACCGAAATTTGATGGTAGTGATGGCTTACATGTGGATATTGCACGAACATCCCCAGCTGAAAATAATAAACCAAAAATGTATGCTGAAGGGTCATACACACATGGAAGTCGATCAAATACACTCACAAATTGAGAAAAAGAAAAAACAACTGAAAACAATGCAGATTGCGATACCCCGAGACTGGTCTCAGTTTATTCGAACTTGTGGAGGAAGGAGAATTTTCAACGTCTATGATATGCAACTCCATAATTTTAAAGACGTTACGTCTTTATATAAAAAAATGGTCCTTTTGTTTCCAGAAAGAAGAATAAAAATGGTAAAGATTTTAAAATATCAGAATGTGTTTGGCTTCAGATTAAACAAGACCAGCCCGGAATATTATTCTATAAAAATACATTTGCAGAAGATTTTACCGAAATATCTTTCATCCGAAATGCTTCTAAGCGAATTCAGTTCCCTCAACATTTACCTAGTCTATGTCAAACTGAAAAGTCCATATCAACAGCAAAATACAATGATTTGATGAGTCTTTTACAATGGATTCCAAAAGAATTCCATACATATTATAAAAATTTAAAACATTCCGAGAGTCAGCCAGATTTTCCTGAAGTTGATTAAATTTTTAATAATAATTAATTTTAATAATCTTTTTACATAATAAGGCTTATTATGCTATTCTTTTTTAGTTAAAAAAAAATTAGTTTGAAAGTCATTATGTTTTAGCTTTGATTAATTATTTTTTAATTTCATTTTATTGATTCCGACATTATGTATTTCATAAATAGTTGATTTAAAAGCTACGTACCTGAATATTTCAGAAGATCGGACTTAACTAATTTCTATTTTTTTGTCAAACATAATGTTACATGTTAAAAAAAAACTTACAATACGCATTGAATTTACCAAAAAATTGCAGGCATAAAGTTGGATCAGTAAATAAAATTAAAAGGATTGGTCTTTTAATAACTCTGTACAAGCATAAGGTTGGATGACACCGAAAAAATAGTTTTTGATTAATAAATTATTATTATTATAGTGTGACTAGTTTTATTACCATACTAATACAAAGGTATAAGACTTATCTAAAACATTATACTATTTTTGCTAGCCTAATCGATACTGAACAATAGTTTTGACACGATTTTGTCAAGATCTTTCTTTTGGCTCTCCTCTAAACTTGTGAAATACCAGATCAGACCTAATGCGTCTCAGGTCGAGAAGTAACATAGGTAATACGGGCTGGTGTCCGCAACTCCACGTCAATGCGCGTATTTTGCGTACGGTAAGATAAGATACGTAGATAAGTAACATACTGCAGCTTTTTTACACCAACAGTTATTTTTTTGATAAATAAACTATCTGAAACATTATCATCTGCCTAAGCTTTTTTCAACTATGCTGGGGTCGGCTTCCAGTGTGTCCTTCAACACACAATCCTCACTTTTGAAAACGTCATAAAAATCAATTTTGAGAACGCCAAAAAATAGTCAATTATCCTAAATAGTCACCAAGGTCAAAAAATAATCATATCATGGTTTCGAAGTTATAGCTATAGGTTGGTGAGGATTGTGTGGTGAAGGTCTCCACACAATCCTCACCTCTAGTGCATATTTTGGCGTTCTCAAAATTGATTTTCATGAAGTTTTCAAAGGTGAGGATCGTGTGGTGACATGACACTTTCCAGTCTCACCGGATGCAGCTGATTACAGTATTTTACATGGAGCGGCTGCCTATCTGACCTCCGCGCAACCCAGTGACTTGGTAATACGATACCCTTGGTAAGACTGGTTGTCACTTTCGGGCTTCTGACGACCCGTAACGACTGTCAAAGATCCACGAATGATAGCCGGGACCAACGGCTTAACGTGCTTCCGAGACACGGAGATAAAGATGGTCACCCATCCACGGACCAACCGCGAAAAGCGTAGCCTAACCTGATCGATTGAACCATGCGGCTGTTATTACTTAACTACAAGCCCCTCCATAAATAATATATCGGAACCATGCTCACCTAATGTTTTTAAAAATCCTTTATAGGTGTCTTCATTCCTTATAACACTTGCAATATAAACTTCTAGATCCTTATTCCTGGCACAGAAAGTTTGTATAACATTGCATAGGGGCTGTAGTATTGAAGGATCATAAACTATATCTGCCCCAATCAATATGTCTGGTACAATGCTTTCCGGTAAATCTTCAATTACATTCCAGTCCAGCATCATTAGACCTAAAAAAACCGGTTAAGTGTGAGTCTGACTCGCACCGAGGGTTCCATACAAAGTAGATATGTAAATACTTTGACGGATTTTTTTTTATTTGTAATATAACTACAAATTTACGATTAATTTCAACTTGATAAGTCCACGCGTTCCTGAGAAAACGGGACTTGACCAACGGACAGACAGACGGACTACAGTGATCTGAAAAGGGTTCCGTTTTTCCTTTTGAGGTACAGAACCCTAAAGATATTAAATAAAGTTAATTGAACTAGTATTTTTTTAATAAGTACTTATTTTTACTGTGTATTTTAGGTACATAATTTATCTATTTAAATATGTACCTACCTAAAGATTTGTCCTGGGCTTTAAAGAAAGTGATATTTTCTTCCTTCTCTTGTTTCATATGTGGGAAATTAATATAAATATTTTCACTTATTGTCTTCAATACATCATTATGGCAGTCAGTTAGCATCAAAGATTTGACATCACAAAGCTTGCCAATAGTAATACCAGTGAAGCCCACACCGGAGCCCAGTTCCAAGATATTCTTATTTGAAAATGTGTTTTGATTACAGAGTGCCCAGTCTGATAACATTAATGCAGCCTGAAACAAACATAGTTTACAATTATTTACACAAAAGAAGTTAATATTATAAGGGATTAACCTGCAAGGAATTGTCCCATCTAGTGTAATAATAGCAAGTAGGTAATATAAGGAGGAATATTATAAAGCTTTTAATGTCCCCACTATTGGAACTTAAGACAAGTCCCTGATGGAAATCCACCAAGTATGTAGTTTAATAATTAGTTGTCATAATAATTGGGCCCGTGTGGTAAGATTATGGTCTGGAAGAAAGGGGGCCTGGGTCCCAGCCTCCGAGCAGTGGGAACATTTTATGCTGATTATGCTACAAAGAAAATCTAATTATTACCGAAAATGACAAACCTATTTAAGTTTAAAATACCTCCCAAGTCTTCAACCCTGTTGTACCGTTGACCACCATATTCCTGGTTTCTTTTATTGTAATAATATTATTTGTATCTCTCCCTATCACATAATGTCGATAGCTAAACTCATCCACATTCACATAGTTCATGTTCTTGCACAACTGTAAGTAGAAATCGTCATGGACCTCTTGACTTGGTTCCAAAGACTGAATTATTTTCTTTAGAAATAAACTGGCAAATTTACCACTAATTGGGTAATCTTGAAGCAATTTACTATTAACAGTAGCATCCAAGAAAGCCCGTTGCCAATCCCAATCCATATTTTCGATATCTTCATGCTGAAACAAATAACATGATAACAACTCAAAAACTTTACTAAGAGTAAGAATGAAGCACTCTGAAGGTGATGAGACTGACGTCATTGTGCAAAGTAAAATCGCTAGATATCATTGGGATAGCTAAAAAGGTTTCCCAATCTCATCAAACTAATATTTTAAAGGTGAAAGGTTGTGAGTATACGCACGCACAAACGGCTGGACCAGTTTTGATAAATTTTGGCATGGAGGTAGCTGACACCCTGGATTAACACATAGGCTACTTTAAGTTATTCCATTTATCCACCCTAAGCTGCATACGCGGAAACGTATGTCCAAGAATCCACTCTAGGCCTAGTTGGATAAACGGAATTTATAAGCTTGAGGTGGATTCTCGGACATGAGTTTCCACGTATCCTTACCTTAGGGTGGATAAACGGAATAACCGGCTACTTCTCATACCGACATTACCAAGGGATCGAAACTTATGCCGGTGAAACTGCAGGGCGTAGCTAGTTATTTATAAATATTGTTTTGTAGTGTTCATACCACAAGCAGATATTTTTTCTTACCGTCAGGCAAAAGTTAAGATTACCTGTATAGTAATTTTGTGTAAGCTGTCTTATTAATGAAACATTTGGTTCAGCTTCAGTTGACATTCTTGTTCTTATTATTTAACAAACCAACTAGGAACCAAATTCAAAAAAACTCTTGAATCACAAGTTCACAAAAAGTTTACCCACAGCACATTTATCCATTAATTTGTCATTAATGTCAGACAGTTCAGCACAGTGAACCAAGGAACATATTTACTCTAGGAGTGTTCCTTGCAAGGAACATATTTACTCTAGGAGGTTCCTTGGTTCAGCAGTGATGAGCAGTCGCCAGTATTACAATACAAAGTACTCTGTGGTCGCCAGTCGCCAGTCAGTAGTGTACTCTGTGCAGTTGCACAGAACATTAATTCTCAAGAAGAGGACTCTGGACTCTGTGCCAGTCAGACACACACCAGGCACAGAGTACATTTTATAATAGGGCACACCACAGGACACAGTAGTGTTGCCTATCGATAGTCGACTATCGCTAAACGATCGATAGTCTATCGATAGTTGACGTCACGTCATATCAATAGTATCGATAGTCTATCGATACTATCGATAGTATGATACAGGGCAATAGTATTGATATACAAAAATAGTATCGATACTATTTTTGTATATCAATACTATTGCCCTGTATCATGCTCCTAAACATAATTAAATATGCTGGTCTTCGATAGTATCGATATACTATCGAAGACCAGCATATGTTTAGGAGCAATACTATCGATAGTATTGATAGTATCGATAGCTCACACTATAGATAGTTTGTAAAACTATCGATAGTATTGCCTTCCAATATTCAATCGGCGGTTATTAAACTATCGATGGTGTAATACTATCGATAGTTTTACAAACTATCAATAGTATTGATAGTTTTAATTATTTAATACAACGATACTATCGATAATATCGATAGTACTGATAGTATTTCTTTCAAAAAATCGATACTATCGATAGTATTATAATGTAATAGTATCGATCCTATCGATACTATTGCTTCCAATCAATATTATTAGTTAATTTGTGATATCGATAGTATCGATTCAATCGATAGCACTATCGATATCACAAATGTTACTTGTTTTCGAGGTCATCTATCGATAGTGAAACTATCGATAGTTGGGCAACTCTACCACAGAGATTACAAAGTACTCTGTGGTTAGTAGTCATGTCCATATATTACTTACTCTTTGATTACTTTCCTCTATGGTCATGTCAGTAACGTTCTGCTTCTGTCTGTGTGTCAGTGTCAGTCAACCAATTCAAAATAACAGTATAAAAATAAAATCATTAAACGAAGAGAAGAAGAAGAATAAAATTAGGTACCATATTTTTCAAATATTTCTGAGGTCTGACTGATCTCTTCACCGTCAGAATTTCTTAATACACTACAGACTTTGATGGTCTATCTTATTACCTACATAAGTGTTATTGGCAAAATTGTGGCGACTCTTCCAAAAGCCACACAACAAGTTGAATTTATACATTGTGCTTGTATTTATAGTTTTTACCTTTCTGCAGCGTTTTTTTTCAGATAATGGATATGGAATCTGCTCCTACACCAAAGCTGAGAAAGCGGAAAGCTGTAGAATATGCTGAAGATAATATTGATAGTGATGATACTTCTCCCAAGAAAAAAGCCAAAACTGTAGCGAAACCCACAAAAGCTAAACAAGGGACTAGTTCGAAAAGTGTTAAAAGCGCTGAAAAAACTAAAAAGATACCGAAGAGTAAAGATACCAAGGTTTCAAAGAGCAAAGTAACCAAGGCACAAAATGATCAAGATATTAACCTGTTTGATAACATTGATAATATTCCAAATGTATGGAATGAAGTCGAAATGTTGGCCCAAGTGGAGAGAATCCCCCTTCAATTAGCTCAAAATTTGATAGGACTTTTGACAGAAGGTTGTACTTTGCCATTTATTGCCAGATATAGAAAAACTGCTGTGGATAATCTGATGCCAGATCGGTAATTACTATACTTGATGTGAATTATTCTTTTTATTATTATTTTTGTGTCACATTTAGTGCAAATAAGTGTATTTTCTCTTTCTTGTATTATGTAGATTTGCAGAATATAATTCCTCTACATTTTATTGACTAAATATACTACATTTATTATCTTCAAGAATCAAACATGCACATCAATGGTATGTTTGTTTCATTTAAATTTAACAACATTATATTAACAGACTCTTCAAAAGTATCTGTAACATTTACTCATATCACTTCAATTGATTTTTAGCCTCCAGGAATTACATGAGAGTTATGAAAACATAACTCAGCTTAAGAAGAAAGTTAAGTCTGTTATTGAGACTTTAAGGAAGTCTAAAAAGTTAACACCTGAAATTGAGAAAGGTATATTGAATGCCCGTAACTTGTCTGAACTTGATTTGATAGTAAGTTTTTTAAACTTGTTTTTTATCCATTCCATTGGCATTGATTCATGCTGGCTGGCGCAATTTATGGCTATCAATAAACTTTAACTGTGTAACACACCTTCAATCACAATATGTTCGAAAAATGTATCTACTTAACAATGTCGATAATGCAATTAATAATGTGGAACTGACAAAATAAAAGCTATTGCTACTGTAAGTGTGTTACACAATTACCCCCGCTGCTTTCATTTACTTATATATTATTATTTTTTTATTTAATACACTTTCACTAACAAAGACTAGACTATGCCTCTACAATGGTGAAAACTATATCCTACAGGAAGAATAGATTTTAGTTTTATAATCATTATTTTATTTTAAATATATAATGTGAAATCATAATATTTAATTAAATTTTGTAAATATGACCATTTTAGTTAGACCAGTTAGTTTGCAGCTGTGCTCATCTTGAAAATGTAACAAGGGTTTTGTAATTAAAATAAAAAGAAGGAGTGGACATTGGGTTGACAGATTGACAGGGTTCTTGGGTTGAATTGAAGTACAAACTAATAATTACATTTTCTAAAGTTGTTGATTTTTGTTCTGTTATAGTATGCACCACTAAAATCACATTCATTATCCCTTGCTGAAAGGGCCCGCAACCTTGGTTTGGAGCCACATGCAATAAGACTATTAAATGGAGAATACATTGACCTACACATGCTTTGTAACAATAATGATGAATTGGCGACAGTTGATAAAGTAGAATCTCATATTACTCATATAGTAGCAGATATAATGTACAAGGATACAAGGGTTTTGGAACAAATGAGGACCCTGTAAGTTGATTTAGATCTCAGATATGGAATGAGCTTGTAAAACAATTTTCTTAACCTTTTGACCACCACATCAAAAAAACAAAAACTTACCTTCAAGTCTGTCATGTAGTCCTGAGCTTGCCCATGGTATGCTGGGCACATTTTGGTTTGGCATCTATACACAACTGTGGCAGCCAAAAGGTTAATAAATGTAATATTTTTTCAGTAAAGCAGAAACTAGATTTACAATACAAAGTAGTAGGACTAAGAGTTCAACTAAAGAAAAAGTAGATGATAAGAAGAAAGTGGACAACAAATCAGACCCTGAGAATTATAAATTGTATTTTGACTGGAAGTGCCCCAGTCAGTTTGTGAAACCACATCAAACTTTAGCATTGAACAGAGGGGAAGATGAAAAAATACTTTCAGTAAAAGTAGTTATTCCCGACTGGTTTTATAATAAACTTGAAAGGTAGGCAATCATCACTTAATTTTTTATTTCTAAAAGAGCCTAACATATTGCTACAATACTATAGTTGTGTACAATCAACAGAGTCCCCCAGTTGACCACTTTTACCTGCATTATTAGTAAGGCAGAAAAGTGATCAACGAGAATCTATGCCGACTGTACATAATTATGTTAGTGGTCACGTGCGGGATTAATCTAAGTTCTTTCTTTTAGGTTTTGTCTATCTTTGTGGAAGAGTAATGTCTGGGTTCGCAAAGGTCTGGGTGACGCTTACAACCGCCTGATCAAGCCTTGGCTATCGAGACACGTAAGGTCCGACCTTACAGCCACTGCACAAAAGGAAGCAGTGAAAACATTTACTACAAATCTAGAAAAGTACCTCTTGACAGAACCTATCAAAAATAGAACCATTTTGGGCTTAGATCCAGGTTTTAGAGCTGGCTGCAAGGTATAATTTGTTCTACTAAAATTCTGAATTACTCTTGCCCAAAATAGATGTTATTGACGTGACAACGTCTAATAAATCCATGAAGCTGGCTGCACTCACGAAAAAACATGACTCATGTAGCGTTACCTCGCGGCCTCGCTCTGTAGCGTGGAGGTGTTCCATGGCGGCTTGAAGTGCAAGCGAATATTAACAAATGCAATGCAACTATTCCATCAGTATTTTCTTATGACGTTGTCACGTTCAACTATCGGCAGTAAACCGACTTTACAGACAACCGATTTTTATAATTACTTGTTTATTTATTTCAGGTTGGCATAATAAATTCGAATGGGCAGAAACTGGATGCGTGCACTATATACCCAGATTTGAGACGGCATAAACCATTTGATCCAGCTGCCAAACAGCTAAAAGACTTAATTAATAAATACAAGTAATGATGACACTATTTTGAAATTATGATCTGATACACAATAGTATATTAGTTTTGCTTTTTATTAATGTTTACTAATACTTAATGTTATTTACAGTGCAGAATTAATTGGTTTAGGAAATGGTACTGCTTGTCGCGAAACAGAGCTATGGCTGAAAAGTAATAAAATATGTGATAATGTTCCTATTATTATAGTGCCTGAACAAGGCGCTTCTATTTACTCCATAAGCAAAGAGGCTCAAAAGGTATGTCCAATTGTCATAGATCTATATTAATAGTCGCTAATTATTTCCTATATTATTTATGTATATCTATGAAAGTCGAAAAACAATATGTCAGTTAAGTGCCAACTTATAGCTATGTATCCAAATGATTATTTGTTCCTTAAAAATACTCAGGAACACCCAAATATGGACCCAAACCTGATATCAGCTTTATCAATCGCAAGAAGAGTATTAGATCCTTTGGGAGAACTTATAAAAGTGAGTACCATTCATATCACAATCCTGCACCCTAATTGCTGCACACAATCACAATCTCAATCATTTTGAAAGATATTGCTAATCCATTGCTTCATATCTTTCATAAATTTGTCTTCTCAACAACGTGGATAACGCAATGCAAACGCACCCACAATACAGGAGAAATTCCTAGTGTGAGGCAACGTTTTTAAAAACATCGATGTCTGAGATGGTTTTTTGTTGTCTAATGCGCCTGCCAGACTATGCTCCTTGCGCTGCTCATCGCTATGCTCCTCGCGCTGCCGTGATTTGCCGCGATGTTGCCCTCTCTGCCCACACACTGCTCTACTCGCGCAATTAATCGCGACGCTCCTCACTTGTCATTTGCCTTGGTGAGACAATGGACGTTGAAACGGTGGCAGCGTGCGCGCTATGCATTTTTAGTATAGCTAATTATATTAATGTAGTAAAAAGAAATATACATCGTCGTCGTCGTCCTCGCCAACGGAGATGGTGGATTATTAACACCTTTTCATTTGACCATTCCACGCTTGGCGACGACATAATTTCCAATTTTGCATACGCGTGCGTCTTGCGCGAGCGCTCCATGCAGACTGCGACCGCGCGATTATGTGGCCGGCCACTCGCACTCGTATTGCCGGTCCTTTGACTCGCGCGCAAAAACCGACAAAATAGGGAGCAGTGGGTAGGACGAGGAGCATGACGTGTGGCATGACGAGTAATGTTGCCACACTATGTCTCTGCCTCCTTTCCTCGTTACTTCCCATGCCACTCGTCGAGTGTGTGGCAGGCGCATAATGTTCAATTTAGATAGATTTCTAAAATGGTCTTTTGTTGTTGTTGTGGAACTACTGACAGTGTGTCACGCAATTACCCCGCCGTTTAAGTCGCATGATTATATTAGATGTGCTTCACTAATGAAACAATTTATTCTTAGGTAGACCCCAAAAATTTGGGCGTTGGTATGTATCAACACGATATTCCTCCCAAAATGCTTGAAACAGCATTGGATTGTGCTGTCGAAAAAGTAGTCAGTTTAGTTGGTGTTGACTTAAATACAGCATCTCAAGCAATGTTAAGGTAATAAGCACTTTATTGTTTAATGCAGTATCTTATTATTACTGTATGATATTACTTATGAAGCTAGCCTGCTGCAATTTACGTGAATGACGTCACTGAAAGGTTATTTATTAAAAGTTAGTTGGTGTGTTTTCCTAGAGAGCGTTTTTGACACCGTAATGTCAAACCCTCTGCCCAAACATTTAAATCGCTAGATTTGCCTTCACCGTACTTCGTCACTCGAGTGTATAGACACTCAATCTCAATCTTCTTAGTAGGTGTATAGACTAAGAAGATTGAGCTCAAACATTCTTAAATAGCTTTTCCATGACAATTAAGTCAAGTCGCTGCGTCATTGTGTGTCCAGACGTGTCAAAACGAAACAGAAACGCGACTATCTTTTGACGAGTTAGGGCGAATATCACGACTTAAATCTTAGCCGCTGCGCTGCCAGCATTTTTTAGACAGCCGTCATTATGTAGCGGCCACCGCTCTTATAGAAAACCGTAACTTTAGTGTTGTCGTAATTTTTTTCTCCGTTGTATTTTTCAGGCGTATATCAGGCCTAAATGAAGGAAGGGCTAAAAAAATCATAGAATACCGTCAAGATAACAGTGGTTTTGAAACGAGGGCCGAGATCCTGAAAGTAGCAGGCATAGGAAAAATTACGTTCCAACAATGCGCCGGATTTTTGACAGTTTTGGGGAGTTCTGAGCCCTTGGATACCACTATTATCCACCCAGAGAGTTATAAAATAGCTAAATCGTAAGACAGTGTCCTTTTATCTTATGCATAGATAATATTAGGTATAATTTATTAAGATTGTGCAAATGGGACTACCATTTACCAGTGTGTTATGCTTTCAGGTTTGCAAAAAAGATAGGAGTCAATTTAAAAGACCTCACGAAACCGCATTTCCCTCAATTAGTTGAAAGTAAAATTGTAACTATAAATATAACCCAAACTAGTGAAGAATTAAAGACTGATGTGTGTACCTTAGAGCTTATAATAAATGCATTTAAACAAAAGAAGTATGAAGACAACGTGATTACATTTTGTAAACCTGTTTATTCCCTTGCTGTGCAAAACTTGGATCAACTAAAAGACGGCACGACATTAACAGGTAAATAAATTTCACTATAAGTAGTCTGGTCCAAAAGTATCAGATGAAAATGTAAAGGAATGAATCAGAAAACGTACTTGTGGATGCCAATTTGTAGTACTAGTACCAGTATTTTAAATACTTAAAGATGTTTCATTTGACAATTAAGGTTAATTTTATAACCTCAATTGTCGTCCATGTTTTTTAATTACAGTCTATTGGAAAAAGTGGTCGCCCTAAAAAACTTGCAAAAATATAGATGAATGTTTATTAATTCGCTTTAGTGAGTGTGCTTGCGTAAGAGTTCAACCTGAACAGGGTTTGTTTACACTTTCATCAGATACTTTGGAACAGCCTATAACTGCTAGCTCTTAAATAAAAAAATGACCTTGAAGTTATATGTCGTGAAAGTATAAAATCTTATGGTGATAAAGCAATTACGAGGTCGACTATACTATACGCGCTTGAACTTAACGCTGAACACCTTTCCATTTTTCAAATTAATTTACACTTTTATAACGAAACGTTTTGTTGCAAAACTCGCGTAAACTAATATTTATATTATTAACATTTTAGGTGTTGTTCGCAATGTTGTACCCTTTGGATGTTTCGTCGACTGCGGTGTGGGAGACAACGGCCTTATCCATAGAAGCAATTTAGGAGGCAATCAGACGCCAAAATTGGGCGATAGAGTCGCTGTCACAGTGATTGGAGAGCCAAAACCGAAAAAAATACAATTAAGATTGGACAAAATCCTAGTGTGATAGGTACCAATAGGTAACTCTTTTTTGTAATATTCATTAACGTAGACTTGAATTGTTGATTATTATTCAGTGAGTAAATCATATCCACAAATGAACGTTTTATTAATTAAGAAACAAACAATTTAAGTAACATTATTCGGCCTCCATTATGGAAGTCTGTTTAGGATTGAGGCCGTACGTGTGGAAGACTGCTTTATTTACTATAGCGTCACATATCCCGGAGGTAACCCTGAAATTACAGAAAAAAATATTATCACAGATTCGGCACAATGAACAAACCCATATATTTTTACCCTTTTTTAACAGAGGCAGTCCGACTTATGATGGCGGAAGTCATGAACCGCTATATTAAAACCTCGTAAAATGTTCTAAATTACTTAAAAGCACGCAATCCTTCATACCTTCGACTTAATTTTGCTCTTTTCTCACGATTTAATACTCTCATTACTTGTCCTACTACTGGTATTTCTTCCTTCGAGTAATACTCTATTTGACTTCGGAACATTTTACTGTGCATTGCGTCCCTAAAATTACACTTGAGAAATTAAATGATATATCGGAACGCATATCAGAAATTAGACACGCCGATAAACATCATTGCTTTTTCCTGTCCCATAATAAAAACTTTATAATATTGAACATCATACCATAAAATTCCGTCTATAATCCTTAGAATATCCGGCAAAGTCATGCTGTTGCCACCTGAAGGCCGGTCAACAACGTAGTCGGTCAGGTCCGCAGATAATAAATCGTATGGTGGAGGCTGAAAATAATCGTGTAATTTTCATTTGGAGATCTGTTTCTTCAGCTGATATTGTATTAGCATAAGATGTTACCTGATCCCACATTTGTCTCAGAAGCATTCTTGGGTATCCATCCCGCTGGCCTTTAGACGATATAGAGACGGTCATCGCCAAATACGATGGCTGTGGTTTTTCTAAGTCAAGCACATAAGGCGGCGAATCGTTAATTCCCTGTAAAATCGACACGATTATTCTGCTCTTTTTAAGTAACAATTCCAAATCGTATTACTAACCGGGTGGAACATTCCTTCTTCGGTTATAATAAACTCTTCATTACATTTCTCAATTTTATTCCGTCTTAAAAGTTCATTTTGTTGGTAACGTTTTCGATCTGTCAAATCCAAAATTTCGCACGCCACTGTTGTCCTATTGGTATTTTTAAATGAGTGTAACAATTAGTACCTATTCTTAATTCAGTTAAAAATTACCACCTCTGCGAAATGAGATTACTTCACAAATGTCTTCACCAAATCCAAAGCCAGAAAGATCAAGTACCATCAAGTTATTGTCACCATAGTGCATTTTCACCCTAACACGCATCCGAGGGTAAGAAAATTGTGGCTTCAAACATATATAGTTCAAACAAAAGACAATAAGTAAACAAATCTTACGTGAAAGTGGCAGGCTCTTGAAGAGTGTAGACCGTCATCGTTATCCATTCAGCGCTTTTTGGCTGAATCACGCCCCAACAAGGAGTCATCACTACATTTAGAATATTGGCTATTCTTTCCCTACAATGTTTGCCAATACATTATTAAGAGGCTCATCAGTCAGCTCAGCAGTCTGAGTATGAGGTCTTGGGTGTGATTCCCGGGTCTAGCAAAGTGTTTTTGGGTTTTTCCATCTGGATTTTTGACGTGACAACGTCTATATAATAAATCGATGAAGCTGGTTGCACTCACGAAAAAACATGACTCATGTAGCGTCACCTCGCGGCCTCGCTCTGTAGCGTTCCATGGCGGCTTGAAGTGCAAGCGAATATTAACAAATGCAATGCAACTATTCCATCAGTATTTTCTTATGACGTTGTCACGTTCAACTATCGTCAGTAAACCGACTTTACAGACAACCGATTTTTTTGGTAAAAGCCCGGATTTGTACCCGGTTGATGGTAATAGGCCCGCCCTTTCTTACATGGGACTTAAACATATCTAGCAAAATATGGGTGTACTATTAGGTCACCTCTGTCTAATCCTTCGGGGCATACAGGCGTGATGTTATGTTATGATAATAAAAGGAGCAGTGGATCGATGTAATCTTGCTGTTGTCTTACTTAAGGTTCTGTTCAACTTACGGTAGCCAGATGAACCTCACGATATGGTCAGTGTCGTTGCAAATGCTTATTATATCTCTGGACAGGGAATGCGTCGGCATCATCGGTATAGTCAAGTGTTCCATTGACAAGTAAACCTGGAGAAAAGATTATTGTTAGTGTTTTCTCTTCGAAATATGGTAGTTTGCTCAGTGAAACTTACATTTTTCATTAATTTCGGGCCCACATAATAATTTCGATGCTACTTTATGTCAATAACATTAAAGTTTTGAAAGAAAAACAGCTTCCAAATAGCCCATTTAATTAACATTTGGAACAAGACTGGTAAAACAAACTAATACTTCTTACCACTTCTCTCCTGTGAGCCTCTCTGATGACCCTTTCGACATAATATGGAATATCCAGCCTTGTCTCGATACAGTTAGGTAGACCTCCTTGTCCTTTCACTAAGATCTTAACGGTATCATAACCAAATGAACACAAGAACACCACCTAGGAAATATAAAAATAGTCTCTTTGGCTTAGAAGTATCATGACATAAACCCACGAATTCGTACAAGTATATATGCACTTAAAGAAATAGGGTCAGCTGTATGTACTTGTACAGTAAGGGTAGAATTCCTCGCATGAGCTTACAAAGTATACAAACAATATTTGTAATCTCAAACAGTCCTAACAGGCAACTGCTTACTGCAAGTCATTAAGGTCATAAACCTCCTATTTTTGAAGTCGGTAAAAATATCACGGTTAAGATTTAAAAACAACAAAAAAAAGTGCTCTAGTCTGTTTAAAACAATTAAATTAAAGAATCGGAGCTAATAAATAGTTTATTGCCTCTGTGCACACCTCTATCTGGGCTTTGGCTACTTAGATTACAGTACTATTCTATATTTCCTTCTTACCTCGTAATCGATCATTTCCATAGGCATGAACGCAAACGGTATAGCTAGTTTCCCGAGGGGAGGCACTTCGGCAAAGAAGAGTAAACACCGGATCACGGAATCGGGGGACACAGTGTTACCGCGAAGCAAACGCCAAGTTGTGAACACATCTGTCGGGTTGTAAAACCATACGATCTGAAATCAATTTATTTAATGATTTCGCCTGTTGGGTAACAGGATCTAGATACGTAAAGGCACTCTGTTGCTGAGCAGTGGTGGCCCAGTGTAACGGCCCCGACTTACGAGTTGAAGGTCGTGGGGTCGAACCCAGGCTGGCGGTTTACTTTGTGTAAATAGTTTCATCACCACTGCTCTCAAAAGGGTGAAGGAAAACATCGTGAGGAAATCGGAATGCCTCAGAACCAAAAATTCGAAGACATGTGACATCTACCAACCCGCACTGGGCCCGCGTGGTCTAGATTACAGCCCACTCCCTTTCGAGGAGAAGAGGCCTGTATCCCAGCAGTGGGAATGTTATAGGCTGATTATCCTGACCCTGTTGCTGACTTAGATGATTGACATATTCTATTTCTGGTGGCGCGAAAGGTTCTTACTATCATCCAACTTCCTTTACTTTACTTTTTCTTTTCTGGGAAACCAGTATTTTCACGAAAGATCAACTCACCCTTATGACTGGATCCAAATTATTAATAGGCACTCGACCACAGTCCAGTTGAGCCAGGTACTCGTGATCTACGGGACGGCGCAATGGCGTCAGTAAGCCCTTAGTGTTCAAAAAAGCATAAATATGCACGTTTATGAATAAAGTTCTTTGGTTTGGCATCGTCATTACATAGCAAAGTGTATTTAATCCTTTAATAGAGTAGTTGAACTTCAAATACAGGAGGTTAGGATTTTCTGGCTGTAAAAAATATTTAATAAAATCACTTTATGACTAGTGTACCGATAAAAATGTTTGCATGTTAATAAATATTTAAAGCTCAAAATAACAAGGAAGGACGAAAGAAAGATAAAAAGTCCATTACCGAAACGATTCCACTAAGGGGATACAGTTCCACCAGCGGTCTGTGTACACAAGTGTGCTTCATTTCGTACAAGGAGGTTCCAATTTTGACCTCTATCATTTCACATTCACATATCTTTTCTCTACGAAGATTCCATGGGACCGGTGCCTGGTACACGCAGCCCATTACAAATACCAGTTCGACTTGGTCGTTCCGTATACATAAATCAGGAGCAAAAATGTTAACATTTAGCGGGGTATTCGGTCGACAGTCTGCGAAAGCTTGGTTTAGCCTAGAAATGATACTTGATTAGCATTTCTGGAGAAATTAAGTCGATGTAACCGATGTCGATGTACCTAGTGTAAATTCCTACGTACTCCTCCACGTTGACGATATTCCAAACGCAGTGATTGCTCAAAATAACTGGGCATTTAGTTGATAGTGTGCGCTTTACCTGAAAAAGGTATGATAGACTTTGAATTTCATTATTTACATATAAAGTGGGCATCATAGGGATTGGATTACCTCGACTCTTCATTACCTCGTATAATCTTGTTCCATGCGCTAAACATTACAAGCACTTTGAGCCCCACACCCAGTTTATATATGTGCATATTGCTCCAGATCTTCCAACAAAACTTTCTGTTGACCAATTAACCCAACAAAATCTTACTTTTCCTTGCTTGGGTAACCCAACAGTTGGTAAGATTTTTGTTGGGCTACCTAACTATAGTAACCTACGCATACAATCATAACAATTGGGTATACAGTTTTCGTAATAATGCATCGAATTGAGACGAAGGTAGACTCGAACGTTGACTGGTAGAAAATGCCTATGACAGTAAGTCCGCCTCTGTAAACTGTGCTTGAAGTATTAAATACATAATAATAAATAATTGAGATAACTACGCACCTTGATAGTAGGATAAATCCCGTCGTACCATATAATACAAATTCTCTTCGTTATCGGCTGTATCTCTTCAATTTCGCCGTGCTCCGTGCGAAAAAGGACGGTATATTTGATTGACAGCTGTCGAGACCCTGCCCCGTCAGGCGTCACCGTCATACGCACCTCACAGTGATTTGATGGGCTTAAACAGTTCTGAGTGTGGGTAAAGTAAAGATTTTGATCATATTAAGTCAGTTGCATGTAGGTTAAAGTCAATTTATACATGCATAAGTCAACAAGAACAACATATAAGTAATTATGGTCTATGAACTCACGACTGAAGAATCGATTTCGAGCCTGTCACCGCTGAAATCGTCTCCCATGCCATCGATGATGTGGTACAACTTAGACGTGTAGAAACAAGAACTACTGTTGTACAAAGTCACTGGAAACGTCAAGCTTTCTCCAACAACTATGTCGTGGAGATTATTTTTTCTCGGCAATATCTGTAACATTATATTTATCAATGCAAACAGTTCAAGTTTCGACACCAATAACATAAAATTATATAAATTAAATAAGTAGGTATTAACCCTTAAATCAGGTAATTCGGAAAATCCTGAAATGGCAATGAATACCTCTGATGGCTCTCCGGCTGGCCTAAAAAAATATATTTTTGTATTAATTGAATCACAATATTACTAGTTAATTGTCAAAAGCTTTTCACCTTCCATCGATCAAGCAAACACATGATAACGTAATAATGGTTTCATAGACTTTATCAAGCGTTTTGGGGAAGAACCACCAGTGATAGTAAACTATCTCTTTGGGAGGCAGCACTATAGATCCACATTCATCTGCACCCAACCAATCGACGCTACTTAAAACTCGTATGCTGGAAATAAAATAAAATTGACTGATGAGAATTACTATCATTATCATTTAAATAGAAGAAACGCACAATACCTATTTGCCAAAGCTGGCTTTCCATATAATTATGTATATGGCTTTTTGTGGATTTAGGCCTTAACGTTCACTGTGTGTCGGTCGAATGATGCGCTCAATGGCCCAAAATTGTGTAAAAAAAACTTTAGTAGTAGAAATACTTCACCAAATTAAAAGCATAAAGTCCCTCGAGAACCCTGAATGTTTTTTAATCGATTAATGTTTTCGTGAAAAAAAGGAGAGTAAAGATGAGTTTTTACTAAACAAGCGCACGTAGCGGCTCCATTAAATAGCTCCTTCGCGAACAGCGAATCACTAGATGGTCGTCACTCGCGCGCTGTTGTACCACGATCCCTGAGTAATGCAGTGATTTTTAATATTTGAGAAATATCAACGTACTGTATGTCCATCCTCGTCAGGTTGTGAAGGTATGAGGTGCAGTAGTTGGTGCATCCAGTGATGGTAGGAGGGAACTCTAGCATCGCGTGCGTGCCCGGACGGTACCCGTGGGACATCACCTCCACTTGACTCAATTCCGCGTTACCCGTAAAGCTGATACGGGTCTGTTGGGAGAAGAAAAGTTTAACCACCTTCTCGTAACATCGTCTCATCTCATGGTCTGTAATTGGGTGCACTTCAATTATGAGTATAGGGGAAAAAAAAAATCAACTAACTTTTTGTACTTTGTTTATCATAAGATCCCAAGCTTCACAGTAATCTCCGAAACACTTTGGTTCTAAAGCCACCGATATTATCTGCCATCCACGGCTCGGAACAATTCCACAAATAGGCATTACTACAAAATTCCTGCAAGAAAAGCATTTTTCTTGTCTCATAAGGCTCCACGAGTATCTGGACTCGCGTCGGTGTCGCCTGGAAGCGCCTGGAAGCGGCATTCAGATGGAATTATGACTAAAAATATGTTACTTATGAATGGTTATTCCTAGTATCTGGCTACGGGTGTATCCGTTTGCACCCAAAACGCCGTATTAAATATATACAAATTATTCGCACGATGATGAACATTATTATTCGCACAAAAGCTAAGTTGGATGTTTGTGATCAAAATCAATTTTACTCCAAAAAATTTAGGTCCTCAATGGCAGCTCGGAGTCTGGGTTTGTGCCCGATTGATAGCAATAGGCTCGTACCCTATTACACGGGACTTTGGCGAAATGGTATAGGTACACCGCCTAACCCTTTGGGATGGCGTAATCGGTGTGATGGTTATGTTAAATGTAGGTAATAACTTGTCAATAAAGATTCTTACGTGCCATAAGGAGGATCAAACTTAAAATGCATAGGAACTTCAAACTTGTTCGACAGCATGAAATTAGCGAACGTCGTTCTTGTCGGTACTGTTGGGGGTAGAATTACCTACACAACATCAAACTGCTTAGAAATTAAATGGCAATCTGATTACACGTTGCAATATTTAAAAGAGTGATTACTGGTTACCAACGGGTGTAAAAAAAACGCTTAACAAAACCGAGAACACTTGTAGGTAGGTCTCTCCTCTTATTGAACCTTACCAGGGAACCTGGTTTTGGAGATATTGAAGGTTAACTCAACTTTAAATACCCCCATACCCGTCCTGTACCTACAGCTGCATGCACAATCACCACAGTTTTATACTGTAGTGCTGCCGTAAACAGCTATATTTAAAACATATTATATCTAAAATAGAAGTCGCTTTCCAGCAATAATTTTTGCTCAATATTACTTAATTTTATGTGCAGAAAGTATAATATCAACGGCTATGAGATGGATCTTTTTACATCCTGTATAATAGACCGATCTAGTTGTTTTATTAAGTAGGTAAGAAGTTACTGTCACCTCAGTAGGACAATCCCATTCAGTCGTCCATTCGGTGCAAGGCAGCCACGTGTTCCCTGTACAAGGAATACGGAACAATGTGTGTTTCAATTTTATCTCCTGAGTTTCTTGGTTGTAGTTTTTGTACTGATAGTCCCCGCACATCAGGTAACCGTATACTTCGTTCTCGATCTTGGGCCTAGTAACATTTACACCAGCTATTCATTTTTAGAAGGGTAGTCATAAAAAAACCTACAATAATACGGCAGTATTGGTGCTTACCTGAATCTAACGGTAAATAGTCTCGATTCATTAGGAGGTATAATAGAAGCGATAGGGTCAATCAGAAATATGTTATCTGGATCTGAAAATTTTACTTAGCCTTTCATAACGAAGTTCTTAAAACAATTTGATAATCCATGGTGACCTTATGGTGGATATAATTTACAAGCCTTAGTTATAAAACTACATAATAACAGGTATATTATATGTCATGGATGTATGAACGTAAGCGAAGCAAAAGGAGTTATGTCGGGAGGCGTGATTATGTATGGTAAAAAAAAAAAGTTTTGACTTCGGTACCCTAAATATCTTGTTCACCTGAGTAGAACCAAGTAGGTACGATTAGATAATAAGATCGCATCAATGAATGTACCTACTATGTAAGTATGATATACCAACGTTCGTTGAATTTCAAACAGTAGTTGACGCTGTACTCAACGGGAGCAAGCGTTTATCATGCAAGCCTGCCTGTGCATTGCACGCGTTAGACATACCTAAGTGCAGTGTGACCTCTGGTGTCTTGTTATGTCATGTGTAGTGTCTCTACAGTGCATACCTACAACCTCAACTTCCACATTAAGGACTAAAGGTAATCT
Source organism: Luperina testacea (assembly GCA_927399505.1). Taxonomy (NCBI): domain Eukaryota; kingdom Metazoa; phylum Arthropoda; class Insecta; order Lepidoptera; family Noctuidae; genus Luperina; species Luperina testacea. The sequence continues at coordinate 15,599,091 of OV656758.1, forward strand.
AACTAGTAGTTTTATGAAAAGAAAGTGAGTGTAAGCAGACCTGGCATCCATTGAATATATCCCTCTTGTTGTTCATGATTAGTAACACAAATAGTTTGCGATATATTCCTTGTGACATCCACAACATTTCCCGTACCGAAGTCGAGATATCTCTCAAAGACAGAAGCTGACGGTATATTGCTTAAACGGTTAAGACTATTCTCCATTAAATGGACGGAACGAGACTTTTGCTTCCAATTCTTTTCAAAGACATGCTCTTGAATACAAAATAATGGATTTCCCGGTAATACTACCGTTGCAAACACGTTCAAGAATAAGGGTTCCTGAAATTACGCGTTAACTGCATTGACAATACAATAATAGGCGCAAATTGGACTCATCACAATAGACTAGTAAATTGCACCGTTTTATTCTACGAGTCACTCGGTGCTCACTCACTCCAGTCAACATGTAGCAGATTAAACTTACATTATTTTGAGTAACTTCTCTATCGCGAAGTAGGTACCTACCTACCTAGGCAAGACTTCATGTAGGTAGGCGGTACCTACTTTAACAAAAGTATAGAGTACTTTTTACATACTTTACCTGATTGAGGACCAAACAGACTAATTCCGCAGTATATATTCCAAGAGCAATACCAGTGAACATGACTGTGGTGGTGATGTTCTCGCATGCTCTGATGAGACCGCAGTTACCTGTCGAAATCTAAAAGCAGAGTTTGTAATCGTAGTAAGTATCCAAGTTATAATAGATTTTATAATTAAATGATGTAGGTCCTACTTGAAAGCACCCCTGACCACAGGCTGGCATGTACCACTGGTATGTCGTGTCCACTGATGATTTGTTTACTATGTTGATCACCTCTTTTCTTCGGTCCGATACATTTTTGCATATTCGAAAAAATATTTTTCTTTTATCTAGTGATACTTTTGGACCTAAAATAAAAAGAAAAACTACTACGAAGTTTGCATACAAAACTACTGTACAGTATTTTGTCTGCTTAATTAGATAGAAGTATGTAGATAGAAATGCATTGCCATTAGGTGCCTACATTACAGCAAAAGTAAAGCTCACCATAGCATTTCCCAGTAACGGTGAGCCTATAAGTGTTGCCACCGGTGTCGTCTACAAGGAAATATTCAGTAAACGACTGCCCGACAATGTTGGGCTTGAACACAATCCTGATTCGGGCACTGTCACCCGGATTCACAAAACTCGACGTAATGGACACTTTGAACACGCGATCCACGCTGTTCAGAATATAAATCTTAGACACCCTGTATGTTAGGCTATTCTGAAATTTAATAAATTAACATGTAGTTGGTTGTAAGCAATGGTAAGAAACACAAGAGCACAGAACATAAATACCCTAACAGGCACAAGAGGGTCCGACGTGATGTCACACCTCGGCTGCTTGTTAGTTACCCACGATGACTACCTATCTGACCTTATAATTTTTGAACTAGGAACTGTAATGTTAGTTATTATAGCGAATTTAGAAATCATTTACTCCCGGATAAAGTATCTTCCTAACTTCGAAAAAGCATCTTTAGTCCAGCGAATTGGCGGTGTATGTACCTTATGTACCCTTGATGTACCCCGTGTCTGCCACATTTAAATAGATAGGTACAGGCCACACTAGTATTTTCACTTACCTCACTAGTATTTTCAACTGAAATAGTTTTTTCTACAACGGTGTCTACGGGTATACATCCGAAATTTACTACTTTCACTTCAGGAAGACTTTCGTCTGGAGCATTCTCCAAATTCGGGTTGCATTGCACTGCGGTATTTGCCATTATTTTATAGACAATTTTTTTGTGAATAGAAAATAAAACCAAACTCTTTTTTTGATTTATTTCACAAAACATCCACTAAAAGCAAAAACATCAACGTCAGAAATTCTGTAATTTCTTTTAAAATTGCCGCTTTCCATAGAGCAGCAGAGAATCTATATACAGTGTGCCGAGAATATACGATAAAGGCTGCAGACCTCTGACAAGAGTAATCTATAGTTTAGCAAATAAAGCCCTTTGTTGAGTTAAGGTCACAGTACACGTATCAAAACGGAAAAGGATCGGCACCAACTCGAGCCGTTCAGTATTCTTTGTATGAAACTCCCTACGCACACCAATCGGAATCGTAACGTAATCACCTCGCCTCGGGACAAGCTCACGAACCGCGGTGCGGTGGGTTACGGCTCGTCGTCCCCGCGCTTACGTCTCTTAGTGCACCCTTGCCCCTCTCACCCCTCCAGCCTGCCTGCTGCACCATCAACCAGCGGTCGGCGAGCCGTAAGAGCGGGGCGTCGCCTAGCCGTAGCCGAGTCGACGTATCGGAGTTTCTGATCCGCTTTGGTTACGTGCTTACGTTAGGTTGACGCCTGTTTGACGGCGAGGCGAAAGGCGATACGGTGCCGATCCCTTTCCGATTTGATACCTTTAGTCGACAACCCTACTCCCACTGCTTGGACACAGGTCTCCTCTCGGTAAGAGGGAGTGTATTAACTGGTTGACTGTAATTTTCTTCCTTCAATATAATAGTATTCTGTGGCGTTGACTCCTCATTAACTTTTTAGTCGATTATTGGGGGAGAGTTGCCATGTTATACAGTAAAGTCCTAATGGGTCAACTACTCTATTTTCAAGAACAAAAAGTAACTGTCATTTACGGGTAAATATAAATTATTAGGTAGGTGATTACTTTCCTCTATGGGTAGGTGTCTCAATCGAGTCTCAATAATCTCATTATTTTATTAATTTCTTCCCAAATGTGAATTTATAATGAATATAGAAACAAGCATTCAATGCTTTATTAGCTTCCTCTCATATGTGACATAAGAAATTGGATTGCAGTGAACTTTATCTGGATCTGCCATAAAAACTTGTAACCATAATAATTCTGGTTTATGTAGTAACAGACTAACAGCCATTCGTACACATTCTTCAGAACGACTACTTCCTGCTCAAGATCAGAGATGCGTTTATTCTATGTTAACCCAAAGTATAGTGAAGAATAATCTAAAATGGAATCGGGGACTGATTGGCTCTGTGATATTCTGCAGCATGTTCAACTTGAACAGTTTTATTTACCAATCAGAGATCAGTTGCAGGTAAACAATAATTTATAATGCAATTACTTTACGCAAATTTTTGTTACTTAAAGTATATCCTGTGTACTTTAAGTTATAATGTTTATTAATACAATGTTGTGTAATATTCTATTATGTATTTTCAAACAAAACAACATGTCTATGTGTGGGTTTATGTTTTTAGATAACAAGACTAGCACATTTTGATTATGTGCATGCTGAAGACCTTGAAAAGCTTGGCATCAGTAAGCCTGGGGTGCGCAGGTTATTTGATGCTGTCAGAAAAAAAAAGTTGCAGCTATGGAACCGAAAGTTTTGGAACAAATTATTTGGTTCATCATCAAGCTCAGTTTCCAAGGAGAAAACTGACTTAGCAGTGAGAACGCCACAGTCGGAATCAAGAACAACTTGTATTATACTGGAGAAGGATATTATGTGAGTTTCTTAGTAGACTTCCATATCAGATTTATCATCTTAAAGAAAATCCCACTGCCTGGTTTTTCCACATCCTTTATTGCTTCTATTCAACATCAAGGAAATCTGTAACTTGTCCAAAAGTGACCTTCAATTGGCAATCGCAGTTATCAGGTATAATTTACCTGCTTCCTGACCAGAAGTGGTATTCACGATTTGCAATTTATTATAGTGATGTGAAGGTGAATAACTTATTAATTTTGGTTTTCACAATAAAAACAGTGTTTTCATGAAGGCCCGTTTTTTATTTTTATTTTAAAAGTATTAAAATAAAAATAAAAAACGGGCCTTCCTGTGCATTGTTATTTAATTAAATAGACAGGAAACCTAATGGTCCACCATTAGGACTTTTTCCTAGGCTTATTGAATATTAAATGAATATCTAAACAACAAATTTTAAATTACAAGTTTTATAAAATAATTACCTAAGTAATATAATATAATATACTTAATAATTAGCATATTAAAGCCCTCTTCAATGCTTTTACGCTGTGCTGAGTGCTTGATAGGTGGGCCTTATCAAGCACAGTGATCTTTGTAAAACCTACCATGTAACTTCACATTGTGGAATGCAATAAATATATTGAGTATTACAATTGTTAAATGAGTAAAATCATCTATCAAAAAAGACAAATAATTGTGCTTAGTGCGTGTGGTGTAAGACAGCATGTATCTGATACACAAACTTATTTGCAGATTACACAGCGAGTTAGGCAATGGGTCCTTTGGTGTTGTTAAACGTGGGGAATGGCGGGTGTCTGAACACCCATCTCAAACAGTTCCTGTAGCGGTTAAGGTGTTAAAGGCAGACGCATTCTCACAGCCAGGCATCTACGATGACTTCAGAAGAGAAGTAGAAGCTATGCACAGTTTAAAACACCCCAACCTTATCAAACTTCATGGTGTTGTGTTCCATCCTTTGATGATGGTTTGTGAACTGGCAGCTATGGGGGCTTTACTGGATTATATCGTGGCACAGAATGGTAAAGTTTCTCTGAACTACATTTACAAGTGGTCAGAGCAAGTAGCTTCAGGCATGGCTCATTTGGAAAAGCATCGGTTCTTACATAGAGACCTAGCTTGCAGGAATATTTTACTGTCTACTTTGGAATTGGTGAGTGAATGTTATCATTCAATTTTAATTATGTTTGTGTACTGTTATTGAAAGATGATATGGCTAGAAAGGGAGTGACAACTGATAGGGAGTATGGAACAAAGAGACGTGTTGCCCCAATCCGAAATAAATTGGGGTAAGGGTCTAAACAGACAGACTGCATTTGAACTGCATGCCAGCTGCAACTTTGCAGTTTGGATACAGTTGTCATAACTAGGTTTCGAAGCAGTTAAGTCAACTGCATCCAAACTGCGTTGTTACAGCTGCAATGCAGTCCATCTATGTACTCTAAGGGATAAAGAATGATGACTAGTCTGATACTTTTTCTGTATGTTGGTTGTAAGAAGTGACTATTACAATTTTCCATGGGATGGGCAGATGCCTTTGTTATCATACTGCTATCTCCAATATTATTTTGGGTGATAAGGTGATTCAGTATTGTTTGTTTTGTGTATTATTCATTCTTTGAACTATGGGGTTGGCAGTGATAGTTGAGAAACTGTTATCATTTAAAATAACAAAGGAAATAATAAACATACTAGCGAAATGTCAGTGTATTATTGGTACTCCTCTGCCTAACCCTATGAGGAATACAGGCGTGGTGTTATGTTATGAAATAATAAACCGTAACAAACTTCGGCATTGTCATTGGCTTGTTCAAAAGTAGTGCAAAATCATAAACATTTTGTCCCATTCTTCTCATAGGAATCACACTTTTTAAATAGCAACTTTCTTCTTGTTACATTGAAACTTGAAAGCACCAGGTGAAGTAAATGGTGTAATAGATAAAATAAAGGCTTGGATATTTATTGTGTCTTTTGCTATGCGAAATGATCGATAAATAATTCAAAGTCAAATCATTTATTTCAAATAGGCACATTAAAGGCACTTTTGAACGTCAAAACTTACAGTAAAATTAAATTGATTCTAGTCGCCCCTTCCAAAAGGTAGTTTTCGTATGGAGAAGAATGGGCAAGAAAAGCTCTTTTAAAATGTTTTACAACAATTGATTACAAGCTTTAGAATCTCATTGTTCTTATATCTCAGGTGAAAATAGGGGACTTCGGTCTGATGCGCGCCCTTCCGGACGCGGACGACTGCTACGTGATGAGCGAGGGGCGACGCGTGCCGTTCCCCTGGTGTGCGCCGGAGTCGCTGCGCAGCCGGCAGTTCTCACACGCTTCGGACGTCTGGATGTTCGCCGTTGCGCTCTGGGAGATGTACACCTTTGGGGAGGAACCTTGGATAGGTAACCGTAACAAATGCCTCACTAATATGTTCTCGTTTTACCGCTGTCTCGATGTCTCATTGGTAAGCGATGATACGGTGCACAATAGTGCCCACAAGTAACCTGTCCTCTAAGAGTACTTAAATAAAAGATGGGGTTTGATAACGACCTCTTTACTGACATTGTTTACATCTCGCTCTCACACGTACTTTAAGAATGAAAGGTGAAGAGTCGCCTTTCCAATATGTCTTCAAATTATAATTTTCATGCAAATTAACGAAACCATTGTTCTACTGAACAATAAAAAAATTGATCACAGTGTTAGTTGGCGAACATATTTTATTATTTATTTACTACCAATAAAATTGGATGTGTTATTCATACATAGTGTACTTGACCTCCTTCAGGCTTAAACGGTTCAGAGATACTGCGGCTAATAATGCGCGAAGGTCAGAGGCTGTCGGCGCCGAACGCGTGTCCCCCGGACGTGTACATGTTGATGATGCAATGTTGGGATCTCAACCCTAAGGAACGGCCCACGTTCGCCGGTATACAGCGGTACATCGAGACCAATAAGTTCGAAACTGCTATTGCTGCACTTAGGTAAGCAAATGTTGCAATTTTATGTGACCTTGCTGTTAGAAATCATTTTTATTGCCGAATCGAGGGTTGTTAGCGTGCTTGCCAAGTGTGAAGTCTTGGGTTAGATGCCTAGGTAAGGAAAAAGTGTTATTCTATTTTTATACTAACACGCCACTCATTGGAATTATTGTTTACCTCATTAGTAAATACTGGTTTAGTTTATAATTTACCAAATTCTATGTCAGTAAACTGTCCTCATAAAGAAAAGTCGTGTCTATTAATATTAACGTAATTAGAATTGTAACAATAACACTTTTTAATTGCCTCAACTAGTCATTGTATCGCGCTATCGGTTCTCACATAAACAGATGTCATATGGAAGAATAGATTGTTTACAAACAATAATTTCCCTGTGACAGTTACCGGCGGCCGAGTAAGATGACCATCGACGCGGGGGACCCTATCATATTGATAGACAAGCGACCCGAGCTGCATTGGTGGAAGGGACAGAACCAACGCACTTTAGAAGTTGGACTCTTTCCATGGTAAAGTCATTAAAAACCTAGTCATCAAAATAAATAACTAGTAAGTAACAGCCAGGCTTAAATGGGAGTGGGCCGGACTCGTCGCGCGAATGCACACGGAGAGATGGGTAAAAATCGACACTCACTGGACGCCTAAGATCTGAGGGGTGATAATCGTGATTTTATGATCAATCTGTCAAAAATACCTCTAATTTCCCTAAATTTTGACAAGTTTTTGACATTTGTGTGTCGCAGAGATGAGACTGCGACTAGATTTATTTTAAACGTTTTAAATTAGGATTGAGAACGAGAATTGGCTTTCTGATAGGGTTTGCAGGACCAATATGGCCAGAAATCACACAAGATAGGGAGGTTTGGAAGGAAAAAAGGGAGGCCTTTTCCCAACAATGGGACACAACTACTAATTAGTACTTAACTATTCTTTTTTCTTTCTTTTTAGCACCTTGGTAACAACATCATTAAAAAGTAGTAAAAACAATCAGGCAGTTAAGAAATCTCAGACATTGTCACCAGTACACAGAGGTAAGTGTATTTTGTTTTAATGATCTTTCTATTGGCAACAATGTATAATAGAAAAATGTTTTGCTTCACTGGTATTCAATGTAAACTATGCCTTTGTCATTGAGCTAGTTGAATTAGTCTGTATAATCCCATTTGCAGTACACGTCATAACAGAAGAATTTTGTAAGTAATGAAAGACCAAACAAACATAATTTTCATGAAAGCAGGCTGATCGTTGAAGTTAATGCAAAAAACCAGTTTTTAAGCAATTTAGCACATGCCTAGGTTCAGTACAAACGACCTTAAGTCACCAGAACATAGCCTAATTAATTCAAGCAGCTACATTAAGCTCTAAATGAACATAATTAAATATAAAACGTTAACGTCTTCATTTGCCATATTAATAAACGCGTTCACTTTTATGAAACGTGCGCGTAATTGTAGCGTTCCTACACTTTTACTTTTGCCGAGGAAAGTAAAACTATTGCATAGTTCGTCTACGAAACATACCGCATGATATAATTGCGTATTGTTCGGCAACATCCAGTGGTAATTATAATCATCGTTTTACATTGCGCCAACGACATGCTTGATATTTCATTGTTTGACGAGAAAATCGGTACTGATTCATCATCTGCCTAGCCTTTTTCCCAACTATGTGGTGGTTGGCTTCCAGTCTAACCGGATGCAGCTGAATGCCAGTATTTTACTTGGAGCGACTGCCTATCTGACTTCCTCAACCCCGTTACGGGGTAATACGATACCCCTTGGTAAGACTGGTTGTCAGACTTTCGGGCTCCTGACGACCCGCCGCGTAACGACTGTCAAAGATCCACGAACGACAGCCGGGACCAACGCCTTAACGTGCTTTCCGTGGCACGGTGGGGTCTCGGTATGTAAAGATGGACCAACCGGCAAGCGTAGCTTAACCTGATCGGTCGACCCGTGCAGCTGTTATTACTTAGCCACGAGCCCCTGTAGAAAATTGGTGCTGATTAAGAAAAAAATCGGTTGTCTGTAAAGTCAGTTTACTGACGATAGTTGAACGTGACAACGTCATAAGAAAATACTGATGGAATAGTTGCATTGCATTTGTTAATATTCGCTTGCACTTCAAGCCGCCATGGAACGCCTCCACGCTACAGAGCGAGGTCGCGAGGTAACGCTACATGAGTCATGTTTTTCGTGAGTGCAGCCAGCTTCATCGATTTATTAGACGTTGTCACGTCAAAAGAAAAATTATAATACAATTTTGGTATTAGTATAATATAAATGATCAACATTAAACCTGAAGATTAGATCAGTGCTGAAAGGCTAGTCCATTCTTAAAACTTTTTATACCTAACGACGGCTAGAGGGAGTGGACAAAAAGTCATGATTTTTTCTTTGAGGCTATGTAATTCAAACACTAACTATTGAACTTGTGGTAATGTTCGTATTTATTTATTTATTTAATACTTCAAGCACATAAATGTACAGAGGCGGACTTAATGCCATAGGCATTTTCTACCAGTCAACCTTTATTATTTATTTGATGAATCAAGTCCTTTATATTCTTGACATTGAGTAGTTCAAGTATCAATACAAATCTACCTGTATGAATATAAACCACAATAATATGGTTATTAAAATTATTTATGCATACATCTTGCATTTCTCTAGGAATCGCATTATGCACATTGTAAGAGCATATTTATAAAGACTACGACATAATATTGTCGTGTGAAACGCTCTTAGCATTGAAAATCGCTAATCTATGACTAAGTGAATGTTTATCACCTTTGAGTAATGAAGTCTGTATGGTTAGCACAAACATGTCGCACCTGGATTTATCATATAGTTTGGTTTGTGAATATTGATTGTTAAAAACGTGTTGTAGGTATGTTTGTTTCGTATCTTGAGTCAACACAGACTACATAAAAAATAAAATTCAGTGTATAAAATACACGGAGTTTTGATATTATTTTGACAGCAATACCGGCACACCTACCGTGATCTACTTATATCCTTAACATGACATGAATCATAGAAGCATCGTCTTTAATGGCCGGTGTACACCGGATTCAACACTTAACTCGACTTGATCTATGTAAAACATTGAAATGTGTGTGTGTGTGATGTGTGTTATAGCGGTTGGCAGGGACATCGGTGCGCAACTGTAATCATGAATTCAGCACATGATTCTAGACTCCCTAGCGTAGATTTTTGTTTTTAATAACTGACGAAAATTTCAACGCAGGGGGGCTTAGAAAGATGTACTGGGTCCCTTCTACCCTGTATCGTTTGATACTAGTTCATGGTGTACGATGACGCGTCGATAATGCTTCGTAGAACTATGCTCAATTTATCAATAATTGCTTACTTTGAGTCGAGTTGCTATGCTATTGATTTATTTCAGTTTGCGATGGCGATAAGCAATACATACATAAAACATCTAAATTCTTTAATCTTCTGCACACTTCCAGCCCAATCGGCTTCCAATACATCTCTACCTACTAACGGCGTGTCTGAAGACATTGCTGTTGTCCTGCGCAAGCGCCGCACGATCGAGTCCACTCAGCCGCCGACGACGCGCGGTGGCAACACTGGCAGCAAACACTTCAACTATAACAAGCTCACCAATGATCGAGTGGCAACACTGACTCAGGAGCGGGCTAGATACACCAGAGAAGCACATTCTAAGAGTTTGAATCAAGGTAAGGGTGAGAAAAGGAAATATTTGTTTCTTTTAGATTCTTTAGTTCTATCATAAGCCTTTGCCCTGTACTGGATCGAAAGGGGTCCATTAGAAAATTCATAGGTTAGAAGCAATAGACTTATCCTCCTATTACATCGGACTTGTAACCTTATAACATAAATGGCGAAATATGGGTGTATTATACACCTTCCCTTTCGGGGAATACAAGCGTAATGTTATGTTTTTATAATAAATAATAATCATAATATTTACAATTGTAGTTAGGTATTGTTTAGACAGTATGTAAAATATCTGTATTACGGCTGATATATGACGTCACGAGGCGCTAACTCTAAGGTCAACTTGGCAGTTTATTGTGATACGTGACCGTGCTAAATAAAGGTAATCGCTGTAGATCACGGAGCTATACGTGGCGTATTTCTCGGATTACTCGCACTTTGTCAGTCTGGTAGAAGGTTTCGTGGGAAAATATTGTATTTGGTATCCGCAAATGGTTAAACTTGGTGGGTGGAGGCGTAAATCATACTGATAAGGTAATCTGTGACTAAATATTACTGTACCGTACGCAAAATACGCGCATTAGCGTGGAGTTGCGGACACCAGCCCGTATTACCTATTGTAATTTGTATAAGCTTAATTTTGTGTTAACACGTTATGCTATTGAAGAACGAATATGAAACGTATTTTGAAGACTGGCAAGTTTTTTTAGTCTGTATTGTCATGGGAAAGAAAGAAAGAAATAATAAATATTTATATGCCTCTTAATGAAAATATTACTAATTTACTAGAGCGACATAGAAATCTCGAGAAAAGATTTGTGTTCTTTTTGTGCTACCGAAGGACATTTTGATTACCGAAATAATAAAATAAGCAGTGGAAGTCTGCCTGCAGGCTGTTACATAAACATTATACCCCAATGGACCATCCTAATTCAAATAACATTTTAATTTATTCTTTTTTGTTCCATTTCAGTAAAAGAAGACATACTAATTGATTTGGATCTCCCACCTGCCACAAGATTGAGTACACCTGTCAAAAAGTCCTCACCAAACGGTCAGAATCTCGTGTCCATACTCGATGAGCCAATAGATGTACCGGAAATTGGTAAGTGTGGAATACTTAATACATTTTTCCCACTCTACAACATAAAAAATACTAGAATAGGAAAAATAAAGTGGGTCTATCATTTTGGTCAGTTCAGCAGTCTTGCTATTTTGTAACAGATCACCAAGTCTGCAAAGTGTCACATTGTTAAGCCCTGTATTCATTGTAAATATTTGTTTATAAGCATGGTTGCATAAACGTGTTGCTGAGTTGCAGTCAACATGTTGCGGTCAACATTTGTGTTGCGTAGTTGATCACGCCATGTTGAAGAGTTGCCGCTCGGCGAGCGAAAACATTAGTTTAGCAACAAATGTGGACGTGTGTGGACGTGTTTGTAAACAGTTTTAAACATGTGGAGCAATGATAAAGTAATAATGAAATTGATAGAATTATTTCATTTCTAAAACAATATTGTGGGATTCTTCGAATAAAGGATATAATTTCTGAAAAATGCAATATATAAATACACAGAACACAACAGCACTACTTCCTCGGGCAACTTTTGACGCAGACTGGCGTGTGGACGAGAACTATGGCTATTGCCGCATTGTCGCCAGCAACTCTGATGTTGAGAAACTTTGGTATTTGGTAGTCCAGTCCAGCCCAGTGGCATCGTGTGACGAAGTGAATGAATAGATTTCTATAGAAATTGTGCAGTGTTAAATTTAAAAGCTAGTCATCGCGATTTTTTTTTAAATTATATTTTTGTTTGTCTTTCATTTTTATTTTCCGTTTTTACAGGATTCGACAGCGACTGGGGCGAGCAAAGCATAGAGAGTTTACCCGGACTATCTGCAAGCTACAGCATCCATAATTACTCAAATCTCTATGGCGCTAAGTCGCTAGACAATCTATCGAGTCCCGTCCACATGAGTACATCGCAGGCGGCCGCCACACAACCAGATCCCTTTGACACGTCGCAGTTCTGGCCCAGTGGCAATGCAACTAGAAGTAATTACGAAATATCTCTTAACGAATCTAATATAAGCCAACAAACACAAGAATCTCACAGATACGCAAGTAACAACCACTCGGCGTCCACAAGTGCGGACGTTTCTTATCAGTACAATAACACGCCATCAACAAGTACTGCTACAAACCATAATAATATTTACGGAAACCTACCGTTGAATTACGCTATGAATAATACTCTACCAATGGAAAGACATCTGGTACCGAGTGTATCGGCATCACTAGCAGATATGTCGCTGGACGACAGAATTTCAGAATCTCTAAACCTTAGATCTAAAAGCGATAACAGTGATTACCCGTATGGTGACACCCCGTACAATGCACCGTCGACCTCAGTTGCAGCTGCGAATAATGGAACAGGAGTCAAAAAGTATAACGACATTCCTCTGTACAAGAACTACGACAGCACTCCGGTTCAACAGCAGTTTATATTAGAAACAAAAGACTATTACAAGAAGTTATCGACGCCTTTGAAAGCGAACACAAGCAATGATTACGAGAAGAACATCTACGTGCCCAAGTACGAGGAAGAAGGTGAAAAGTTACGGAACTTCAGCGATTGTGTGGAGAATTCTAAGAATTATTCCGCGTTCAAGTATCAGAATGTTGATTTTGGTAATAATTCGGATTATGGAATTTATGGCGGTAGTATCGCATCGACGTCTCGCGGGGAGGCGCTGTATGACGAGGTGAACGATACGGCGAGTAACTTCTACAGTGAGATAGGTGAGCCGTCGGTCCGGAGCGTGTACGCAACCCAGCCGGTGTACTCCAACGCTAATCTATACGACGAAGTTTACGAAGAGTCGGTCCCGCGGCCGCACCGCCCCGCGCCGCCCTGCCCTACGAAGCCTAAATAATTATACTATAGTTTAATAGCGCCCACAAATCAGTGTAGAAAAATGTTGCAAAGTAAACCTTTGTTAAGTTACCACCCAATGATATTATCTTTGTGCCTTTTTAATTCTAAAACAAAATTTTGACTGATTTACAGATTGACATTTCATAAGACTCGTTTAGGAGTTTTACCTATCACATAATGATAGTATAGATTTAAGAGTTCTTTGTAAAGCAGATCGTTTCCAAGGAATGTTTTAAATACACGGGCACAATGCAATATGAATTTATTTTATCTGGGAAATTATGTCATATTAGCAGTCTTCTGAAATGTCAATGTGTATATATATAAGACTGACGGCATTTCGAAATTATCCCCAAGAATATCGTGAGACGATCTGTCCTTCCTTGTCATTTTACTGTATAGGGTTGATTTAATGTTTGTTGGACCTGAAACCAAGTTCCATTATCAGTGATTTATACCTATTTCGCCCTCGTTTTTGTGTAAACTAATAACTTTTGTATTATCGATACCAGTATATAACTCGATATATAGATATAACAAAATATGATATTGTAACTATACTCTGTTCAGAATGATAGTATAGCTGTAAATATCTACATAATGTAATATCAAAGCGATTGATATGCGGAGTGTTATTTTTATATGTACTTTATTTCGATAGTGCAAAATGTTAATATTGTATGGCGGACGCTAATAGAAAGATTTGTAGCTGTCTTATTTTTCTATACAGATAGCTAAATGTGTGCTATAAACAATGTTGATTATTCCACTGTTGAAAACATATCGATGTTAGTAGAATTTATAACTGTGCTAAAATGGCAAAAAATAGTAGTTAATTCAATTTGCAAGCTATATAGTTTTAATTACATGCATGATAGCATTTCTAACTAGATATTAGCAGCATGCATCGTCCACTCGAATAAACATGGTTCTAGTATTTAAAGGACCTGGAGCGTTTACAATTTTACAATGTCTATATTTATTACTCATTAGTTTTATCATTTACCCCGTCTATGAAAGTTTGTTCAATTTAATCTGTGATCAAATCTCACGCCCGCTATGTTATTGGTTGTTGTTATTTTGGTGAACCAATCAAAACAGGGCAGCGTAAAGAAGTGTCAGTCATCACGATTACAGTTTGAAAAGAGATGGAACTTTATAGGACGTATAAAGCCATCCCTTTTTTGCACTGGAGCAATGACAGACTACTCTATGCGGTAGGGGCCGCATAGAGTAGTCTCTCATTGCTCCAGTTATACGTCCTATAAAGTTCCATCTCTTTTCAAACTGTAATCATGATGACTTTGACACTTCTTTATGGTGCCCTGTTTTGATTTATTTTGAATTAACTAGCAGCGCCCCGTGGTTTCACCCGCATAAGTGTCGATCCCGCCGGAATATCGGGATAAAATAAAGTAATATATGTGTTATTCTGATGTATAAGCTATATAACTGTAAAGTTTCATCAAAATCCGTTCAGTAGTTTTTGCGCGAAGGAGTAGCAAACATCCGTCAATCTCTACAAACTTTCGCGTTTATAATATTAGTAGGATTGAGATGTTACAACCGATTAAATTAAATAAGCTTTTACAAACCGGGCCCTAGAGTGCTATTTATTTAGTTAGGTGGTAGTTGGACAACATCACACGGTGCCTCACCAATAAGTACCTGCTAGTTTAGTTAGTTGGACAAAAGCTAAGTTACTGCGTCACTGGCACGTTTTTAAGTCATTTTTGTAATTATTTATTTCGTCTTATTATTTGTAGTGATTTAAGCTTGCCTGTTATTGCCGGATCGAACTTCTTTACTTTCCAACAAAAAAATAAAGCATAATTTGCGCTTATGCAGCTATTAATTACTGTTTATATTCAAACTACAACGAAAAGAAAATGTAGTAATAATTTGAGATAAATCAGTGTTAATGTTCTTAGTGTCTTAAAACCACATTTAATTTACGATAAAAATCTCATATTAAATATGAATGTAATGTTATTCTATGCTAAGTTATGTAACCGCCATCGTCATTGTCATTTGGATTCGTAAAATGTCGCCAAATAAAAAAGTAAGTATTGTTCATAAGTACTACCGCTATGCTGGTACCGTACTTTACGTGTCTATTACTGATATTCAAAGTTCATTGTCATGAAGATCCGGTGTAACTAATTATTCGATATTGATAAAAATGTAGATTTAAGCAAAACCTATGGCAAGTTTTACCTAAAGTACTTTTTCTATTCCACGTTGTAATTGGAGTTTAACACTTTTGTACATGTTGGAAGCAAACTTGAGTTTATTATAATAATACTTAACTAACGTTTGTAACGTGAATATAACACTGTAAGGGTGGGGACAGTCGAGCTTAACTCGTAATTACGTCGCTCAAAATGAGTCTCACTCATGTCTCATTTATGTCGCGTGTTACGGAAATAACGTAATTACTACTTCAATCAGCTGTCACCATCTACAGTCTGCTCTGAGCGTATGTCTGACTAGGCGTTAACTTCGTGTTGCATTGCATCGAAGCTACGTCGCGTTAACGCAGCATTACGCTACGTCGACAAACGCCTACGCTAGACCAACGCCAGACGCAAATGCATACTAAATATTCTGCTGTCATAAAACTATGAACAGCAGCCGTGTGTTTTATATCAGATATTAATCCGTCGTAGTGTGGAAGCTGTATAAATGTACAGTCCTTGTAAATATGCTTTAACATCATCTAAGTTTACTTGGGTGACACTAATAAAAAAACTTGTTGGCATCCTAAATTATGGTTTTTATTTTGTGCTACCTTTTAGTTTTTTTATCTGTGGATTTCGATTCCTAGAGAGTTTCATCTAAAGACCAATTCCCGTCAGCAAAAATGTTCAAAATATAGTCTCAATCTCATCTCAGCCAGCGAAAATCAATGTCAAAAATGTAGGGAAATGAGAATATGGTATTCAGAGACAGCGGAATTTTTGACAGATTGAGACAGATCAAACTGTGAACGTTCTTAAAATTACGAGAATTGCCCCTCACTTAATATTTATTATGTGACATAATGGTTGTTGAATGACATAATGAGTTTTTGATTTTACCAAAATGATTTGCCGTCTGTGGCTAGTGAACATGGTCCGGGGCGAGTGGGAGTGGGAGGCAGACGCCTCCTTCTGCGAAGCAGTCATGCTAGCGAAGGAGGCGGCGGGATGGCTGAGGGAGAGCGGCTCCCGTCCCAGCCGCCGCGGGAGACGCTCCGGGCGTCGGGAGCCGCGCGACGACTCCCGGCCACCGTAGGCGCGGGCCTGCGGGCGGAGAGTAATGGGTAACTCACCGCCCGATCAGGGTGCTTACTCTTCAAGTTAATTCCGATAGATCGACATTGGAATTGTGACGTTTCGTACTCTTGAGTTCGATGCTAGCGCCAAATGATTTTTAGATTGGGTGTCCATTTTGGAGAACTAAGTGGAATTGGGTTCGGGCTTGGCGTGGGGTAATTGTTGACAATATTGTTTTCAAGAGTACCATCACGTGACTGTAACATTAACATTGGAATCATATTGGCATCTCATTGGAATTAAAATTAGTTTGGAGAGTAAGCCCCCAGGACCAGGCCCGTGCTGGACAGCGCGTACGTGTTCCACGCGCGCCTCAGAGATGTCAGCATCAAGTGAAGGGGCCTGTCAGGGCCGAAGCCTGCCGGGTCAGTGGGATTGTCCGAAAGGGTCACCGCTGGCCCGGAACATAAAGGGCTAAGGAAGGAACACGTAATAATATTTGTATAATAATAATAATAATTGTAAATATGTGTCGTTAACAATTACACACCAAGCTACATTTTTATGTCAATGGTCATTTAAAGATTTTGATAGGATTTGGATTAGAAGCGATAAAGTTGAAAATGTATTAAAGAAATTTGACAGATTGTAGTAGCTTGATGTGCTGGCGTCAGTACCTACTACCTCTATTTGGTTAAAATCATTGATTCACATAACAAGCTTGTAAAAAAGCTCCACTGTATATTATTTTAATCTCATTCCTAAAATTGCTTAAGTTAATTTCCTAACAAAATCTCAGCCTCATTCCGTCCTTACCTAATTAAGACACCTACTTGAACGCGACATGTATTTAAATAATTAACAAGCATCCCTCGTCTCTGAAAATTTTGTCACACGTTTTAAAGGTCACAATAATTATCTTGGTAATAAAAAGCGGACATCGTCACTTGTTGAATTCACCAACATTGTGGGGGAGACCTACCTACCCCAGTCCCCAACCTATTTTAAGCTTCGTAATTGGACCCGCTCGTAATTAGGTAGGTCTCATTGTAACAGGCTGCAAAGAAATTGTAGTCGTTATATTTTACAACAATTAAAATTAGGGAGAAGCTGATTGCGACTTACCTAGGTAGATACCCACTTACCTATAGTAGTATGAGTTAAATGTTCCTCGTCGGAGATAGATGTTTGATTATTTCAAAGATGCGTAAACATTTATCCAAAATTTAGTAATTGTCCTCCAGGTTTTCATCTTAAAATTCAGTCTGCCTGCTGTTCTGTCTACTCTAAACAGTCTCAAATAGGTACGATCTTATTAAAACCTGGTAAATGTTTTGAGATCGTATTTGACACTAGTTTCACATTTCACTGGGGGACAAACAATCGGAAAAACAAATTCTGCATTTGGTAAATAAATAATCGTAAAAATAAATGTATCCTTTAACGTGGGGTCTCTCAGTTCTCACACTTGATACCTATTCTGAACGAGCACATCGAGTGTGAAACCTGACCTGTAATACTGACCAGCAAATTGCAAAAAACGTAAGAAAATTTGAATTTCGCGGGCTACCTTAGCGCTTCCCCCTTAAAGGCTTTATAAGTCTTACACTCCTACTCCCTTACTAAAAGTATTATATCAGATGAACAGTTACACACCGATTTCTCTCTTTCAGTCGTCAGTAATTTGACTTTCGAAACTATACTGACGCTATACAACGTTTATTAGTAAGGGTGCTACTGTCCTACATTACATGGACCATGTTTAAAAATCGAATCCCATCAAAAACTTTCATGTAAAGTAAGGTTTCTAAGACCTACATAACGCTTTCACTGTTAAAAAGTTATCAGATCTAATGTAGAGCCAAGGCCCTAACTCTACAAACCTTATTGGCTTATGGTAAGAAATTAAGTCACTGCTCTCTCAATAGTTTAATGGAACGGCCAAATAATACCATCATCAATCACCATGATCTTATTTGATAGGTACGCCTTTCTCCAATCTATCGTAAGAACTGTACCTATAATTTTAGTGCTTAAAGCGTACCTAGATTATACCTATCCTACCTACGTCTACATCTCGTTCCTGATAGCTTCACTGAAAAATACTCGTCGGATTTTATCTGCGTTCCACCTCACGATACTCCGTATATTCCTAAAGTAGAGAGGTACATACATATCTACATAAAATATATCATGTGGATACCGAGATGCAAATGATATTGCATATCTATGAGCAGACATCTCTACAGCTACTGAAGTCTATAGGTGACTGTTGACGCGAAACACGGTCGGTATCCTACATATTTCTTGCAATTAAGTTTTAATTTCATTAAATAAATTAAACCAAGGAGTAAGAGAGACGCAGCCTAGATTCCAAGAACTTCAGGTCACAACAACATTTTCAGGTCGGAACTATACTCACTTTCAATATGTGAGTACATAGGAGACCAGCAGGCATTATCTTGTTCACTACGATCTAAATCAATTTTTTCAGTTCTTTAACGGTTGTAACGTGCAACAGTCATATTAATATGTAAATGAAGGACATGGCAGTGATAGTAATATTTAAATGAAGGTAATGCAGATAGGTAATAAGAGCTTTTTTTTCGGGGGTAGGTGTAGAAAAGTTAACACGCAACTACGTAAATCTTTTTTAATTATAATTAATTTTTAAGTATTTTATTTCCTTTTGAGTACTATATTTGTTACATAAACTGCTAAATAAGCAGTACTTACATTGGTGAAACATTCCATGTAACGCAAGCACTTACACTACACCACCTACCAGTTTCTCACTAGCACTTCAAAG
This sequence comes from Luperina testacea, assembly GCA_927399505.1. Lineage (NCBI taxonomy): Eukaryota > Metazoa > Arthropoda > Insecta > Lepidoptera > Noctuidae > Luperina > Luperina testacea. Next base: position 15,618,327 of record OV656758.1, read on the forward strand.
CCACTGCAAGTTCATTTCACACACATAATGTCATCTCAATTGGATGATATCCAATCGGCCCAGAAGAACCTCGAGGAGTGCTTCCTTAAGAAGATGGGTGAGCTTGAGGCACAGATCCAATGTGCGGGACCCGCAAAAGACACCGTTGCAAAGATTGCTGAAGAGTTCCGGTCCTTTCGAGAGCTAATGTTCGGCGTGCTGGGACTTCTCAGGAAGCAGATCTTGGAGTGCTCTAGAATGGTGGATGGATTGGAGACGAGATCTCGTCGGAAGGCCCTCATCTTCACTGGGTTTTCTGAAGCGGACAATGAGGATTGCAATGCGCTTGTGTTAGACGTTCTGAAGAACAAAATGGCACTGCCCGACATCACTGCATCCTCCATCAAAGTTTGTCACAGACTTGGTACATCCAGGAAAGGTCCAACAACAACTAGCAGACCTATATTGGTTAGGTTCTCCAATGTTGACCTGAAGTCTACTGTTTGGAAGGCGAAGTCTGCATTGAAAGGCTCCACGGTCACAGTCAAGGAGTTCTTGACCCGTTCAAGGCAAGCTGTATTCAGCAGAGCGCGCCTGCACCGCCTTACCGTTTTGGTTTTAATTGATTTCTCCAATGCCTTTAACGCCGTCAGCCACGATATTCTCCTTTCTATCCTTTCTCATCTTATGGTTTCGTCTGAGGCTCTGGAATGGTTCTCTTCTTATCTTCGGGGACGTCAGCAGTCGGTTCGCGTTGATCAGAGTTCTTCGAGTTGGCGTGACCTGGATGCTGGGGTTCCTCAAGGCGGTATTCTTTCTCCATTGTTATTCTCCATCTTCATTAATTTTATAACTCACTGTCTTCGATGTTCGTATCATCTGTATGCTGATGATCTTCAATTGTATACATCTGGGCGGGTAGAAGGTTTGTCGGACGCTATAGCAGATGTAAACCGAGACTTAGATGCTGTCAAAAAGTGGTCTGATAGTTTTGGGGTGTCAGTAAACCCCTCAAAGTGTCAGGCCATTGTAATTGGAAGCTCACGCATGATGGGTAGGGTGACGCTTAGTTCTCTTCCTCCTCTTATTTTCAATGGTACAGTCATACCCATTACCTCCACTGTGAAAGATCTCGGTTTGCATCTTGACTCTACGCTTAGCTGGCAACGCCAGGTCTCTAGTGTTAGCCAAAGGGTCAACTGTACTCTGCGATCCCTGTACCGTCTGAGAAACTTTTTGCCCGCTAAGACGAAAACCATGCTTGTGCAGACTTTAATTTTCCCTATAATCGACTATGGTGACGTGTGCTACTTTGACTTGAACGCGGTTTTGCTGGATAAGCTCGACAGATTGCTCAACAATGGTATCCGGTTCATATTCAACCTCAGGAAATATGACCATGTGTCGAGCTATAGGTCTGAGCTCAAATGGATGTCCATACGCCAAAGAATAAGTTTGCGCGCTTTGACCACGCTTTTCTCCCTTCTCAACTCTCCCACTCCTCCTTCATATCTCGTGTCTCACTTCCAATATCTATGTTCTTCTCACGCTAAGAATCTGCGTTCTTCTAACAATCTTCTCCTACTCTGTCCTTCTCATACCTCTGACTTTGTTCATTCTTCCTTTCATATTCAGTCCATTCTTCTTTGGAATGCACTTCCTCTTGATATCAGGACGGCCACCAGTCGGTATGCATTTAAGCGGAAATTGCAGAGTTATTTTCGAAACAAATAGCGTAGAGTCATCTCATAACCTCTCTCCTTTGAATTTGTGTATTTTATATATATATATATATTATAAGTATATATTATAGTAAATAGTATGTAAATGTATATAACCTATTTATGTATTTGTGTACCTAGTTTTAATAGTTTTTTTTTTTTATCACTGTTCCTCTCACACAAAGCACCTGCCATCCAATCTCTTCACCACCCTTGGTTGACTGGTAGAGAATGCCTAAGGCATTAAGTCCGCCTTTGTACCTTTTTGTGCGAAAAGTTTAAATAAATAAATAAATAAATAATAAGAAGAAGAAAGAATCAAGAATCTCTAATTCGATCTACTGATAACTCCAAATAGACTATACGCTCGTTAATTGCAGTGTGAATTAATAAGAACCTACGTCTAAACCCATCCTGTTAGGGAACATAGGGATTTGTTTGTTGATTGGTTTTATCATTGATTATTATTACTGCTTAATTTAGAAGCCGGATAATATAGGTATGTAGTTACAAACAAATATGTTTATAATATACCTACCTAACTTTTGTCAACTATTGGTGAATATCAAGGGATGATGACAATCCACGGAGAAAGGGGGAGCCGTGGTGGCCCAGTGGTCACGGCCACGACTTACGAGTTGTAGGTCGTAGGTTCGAACCCAGTCAGGCGCTTTACTTTGTGTAAATTATATCATCACCACTGCTCTCAAAACGGTGAAGGAAAACATCGTGAGGAAACCGGCATGTCCTAGAACAAAACATCCGAAGACGTGTGACATCTACCAGCCCGCACTGGACCCGTGTGGTAGATTACGGCCCACTCCCTTTCGAGGAGAGGAGGCCTGTGTCCCAGCAGTGGGAACATTATAGGCGGAATAAATCGGCTGAGTATGTAAAGGATGACGGGAGAATCATAAAAGTTACCCCTTTTGTAATTGTCATCTCTTCATTTCAAGTGGTGTGGTAAACATTACACCTGTATGACGTCATAAGCAGATGGTTCACCACCTATACTTACGTCCTGTTAGAAGAACTCTTAATTTAATAATCCTCATCACCAGCATCATCGTTTCAGCCGAGAGATGTCCACTGCTGGGCATAGGCGTCCCCAAGCACTGCCATCGACACTTCGACTGGTTCTCTGCTACTCGCATTTAGCGAATTTAACCATTATGCTGGATTAATTATAACTAGGTTTGTTGCCTAGTCAACGCTATAAACGTGACAATGTGTAGAGATGGAGACTACTTCCTTCATTAAAGTAATAATGCTTCACGGTCCACAGAGAGCAATTTCATTAACTTTTGTCCCAAGTCCTCTAATGTCTTAGCAGTTATTAACTGTGCGGTCTGCGTCTGACGAACCCATGACCATGTGGAAGTATGTCGTCGAATTAGGTATGCATGTCACAGCGTTGAAGCTGCTTGTATATCTGTATTATCTCTGCTCTACTTAGTATGTTGAAGACCAAGTTCGTCTGTTTGTCATACTATACATCTATCTACCTACCTACATTTTTGTTGAACTGTAGATAGGTAGGTACATCTACGTATTATGACATATTCGTACCTATATAGATACGGTTAACACCTACAGTTTCTGATACTTGCAAGGTATGGACGTCTATATAAAGCAATACATTTTATATTTAAAGTTGTATGAATAGATGCAGATATTCGCTCATTAGCCTAACGTGTTCTCCTCTACTTTAGTATTTACCTATTCAGTATTGATTACATAACAGGTAACAGAAAACCTACGAGCAGCGACAAATACATGGCACATAAATTAATGATGTCTATTGTAGTGGTAGGAGTTAGAGCGACATTGGCGCGGCCCGAAGCCATGTTATCGAAACTACGTCATTTACATGCAGGGTGGTGCCGATAACTTTGCGTGGGCGACTGCCGCCTCCTAACATGTTCGTATTTACTCAAACGTGACACTTCGATTTAAATGTACGCAGCTCTAAGTGTATGCACTTAGAGCTGCGTACATTTAAATCGCTTGCTATGGCTGCTATGGCGCTTGCTACAGCTTGCTATGGCAAGCTAGCTAATCTGGATCTAGGCTGAAACCATATATCTTTACGTAATAGTTGAAACAATCGAAAACTAGCTTTTACATGAAAGCTCTATCGATAAAGTCTTAATTGTAGTTAGAGTGAAGTGGCTCAAGTGTGAGGCTCGGAGAGTCCAGTGCTAATATCGCGTTATCTAATGATGATTGGTGTGTAACATCGCGTCGGTGCGTCGTTATGTAGGCGGCGAAGTGGCTGCACGTGAATGGACGGGCGCAGGATCGATAGAGCGGAGTGCGCAGGCTCGCGCGCGGCACACAGCTGGCGGCTTCGCACCGCCACCGCTCGCTCGACCTGTGCCTCAGTGTCCACAGTGAGCAGGCTAAGTGTATCAGCTGTATCTCGAACATGTTCCAGTGTTATCGGCGGCTCTAAACGGTGCGTAGAACAATCATTAGAAAATAGCTCTAACAACCCGCCCTTTCAGTTTACCTACATGTTTTCAGTGGCCGTCGCCATATCTGCATATTAACGGAAAACCTGTTACACGAGTTCACATAACAATTCATTAAGACTGTGAGTGTTTGTTTATAAACTAAAGGCTTGAGTGAATTCTTTAATGTGTACCTAGATCATATACTATTTGTTTTCTCCATGTTTAATTTTAGCTACCGCAATCGATAAAGTGTCATTCGAACCGAAGCAGCCCCTGGCTGCACTGTCAGTCATTCGCTAATTAATGAAATATGCTCCTTTTCCGGAAATATTCATTATAAAGCTATCTAATAACGATAATTACAGTTGACGTTCAATAAATTCAGTAATAAAAATGGTATCAAGATACAATTCGCGTGGGAGGCAGAGGGCATGAGTGCCTACGTCAGTGGATCCGACATAACAAACTATAGAACATTGTAACGACGGTCTGCGCAATTTTAGCTTTTATTCCTAGGAGGTTGGGGTTGATATCGAACAAATTGTTTGTAGAATTACATTTCTAAGCCCCAACTTATTCGTGGTAAACATAGGAGATGTTTTAGTCGCGTAGGTAGAACCTAAATTGGAGCCATTAGCATTTAGAATTCTTCACATCAATAGGTAATGCTTACATATTGATGTAAAGAAGTTAGTAGCTATTCCATTACAAAGGCCATTTGTCGTATTTATTTATATGAATGAAAATGTACCTACTGTAGCTTTTTTTATTCAGGCATCTTTTTCCTCGCAAGTGACATGTTTATTTTTGGAAATCTCCAATTATAGAAAGTGGGGGCGATAAAACCTTTTTAATTAACTTACTTGATTATTTCAAGTTTTTTTAAGTAATCCCTTTAGCAATGAACTTTCAAAATGCAATGGTACGAGTTTTCAGAAGTATAACACCTAGAATTAGATATCTGTAAATACCTATTCAATTCTCCATATACACTAAACAAAACGGATGGAAGGGTTTGCTTCCAGTAAAGGTCGATAAGCAAATTGTATTAACACAATATAGATAGCTAAGTACAATTTGTACCTACCTACTTGTACTTGATTGGTGATATCATTAATCAAATAAATGTAAACATATAACAAAAGGCAGATGTAGCGTTGTTAATGACTTCATGAACAATAATGGATATTATGGAAACATTCAATCTATTCATTTTCCAATTTTCACTCACATTTTCTCTACAATCGCCACATGCTACATAGGTGTAGGGACACTTATTGGCCTTCAGAATAAGCCTGCAATCATATTAATATTCTAGTCCATACCTGCAACTCTTGATATCGATTTGAAAGCTCTTAATAATTTATACCTAGGAGCGTTTCCAGCGCCTTTCAGCGTTGAATCGGCCATATTTAGTACTCGTGTGGTCGTGCCTATAAGAAAAATAATGTGATGGGAGATTTTAAGTGATACAATATTGTAAGAGTTGATTGTAGGAATTTTAATAGTACCTAGATATCTTGGCATACCCAATACCGGTGGTCCCGTTCACAGCAAGTGCCGTGTGAGGTTTTGAAAGATGAAAATTCCATGTGCTGTTATCACGTTATAATTCCGATCTTCTTCTAATTGGTATGTTAACATCACTTCACATGTAATAATATACAATTTTAAAATAAAACAGAATCTTTTCTGTTTTATTTTAAAATTGTATATTATTTAACATAATTTCGTTTGGAGGTGCTTCTCAAGATATTCAGTCTGATGATTTCATGGACAACCTGACTGTTTGTGTCCCTTTGTCTTACCTATAGTATAATCATGTGTGTTATCATCTAATATTGTACTTTTGTGTGTTGTGCTGTCTTCTTGTGTGTGCCAAATAAATGGTTTATCTATCTATAGCGTTTCGTTTAGTTTAGAAGGTTTAACATTTTCCCATCTATTTCGACTTCAAGATACCGGTACATTATTTAACCTTTAGAAAGATATTAGTCGCTTGTTAGGTTACATCCTAATTTCACGCACGTTGTCTTTCTGGGTGGTCACAAGAATCAGGTACTTACTTAAGATAGAGTGCTGGATTATAAGAATCAGAATCAGGTTCTATATTAATTGTATTCCAAAAAATAAGCAGAAACCTACCTACCTACCTACCTACTTACCTACTGTAGTCAATTATTTTCAACAAACTGTTTCCACTAGATAACTAGCTAACTATACATTTATAAGCAAAAACAAAGGACTTTGTCGAAGTAATATTCGATTACACAAAGAAGTAATGTAGATATTTAATCCTAACTATCCATACTAATATTATAAATGCGAAAGTATCTCTGTCTGTCTGTATGTATGTTACCTTTTCACGCCTAAACCACTGAACGGTTTTCGATAAAATTTGGCAGAGAGATAGATTGCATCCCGGGGAAGGACATAGGATAGTTTTTATTGACATACCTTGCGCGCGAAGCCGCGGGCGGAAGCTAGTAATATTATAAATGCGTAAATAAGTTTGTATGTTTGTTACCTTTTCACGCCTAAACAACTGAACCGATCATCCTGAAATTTTGCATATGCGTTGTCAGGTAAACAGAAACGGACATAGGGTACCTTTTATCCCGAAAAAAAGTGCTGTTGCCGAGGAAAACAACAATAAGGTTATTATGATAATAGATGGCACCACGTTTCTTTCGAATCATGATTTAATTAAGTATATTAGAAACTTCTTGGGTCTTCTTGGGACATAGGTTATTTTTCTATTTTTCATCTTGGATCGCAGACGAAGTCGCGGGTAACAGCTAGTAATAATATATGTCTACATTCGTACAAGTGATTTTACCTTTTGCTCTAGTTTCATTGGTTTAGTAAAGAGAGAATCCGGTCTTTATTAATTGTACCTAAGCTCTTCAGGCGGCCCACGCGTGACCTTTCACATTACAATTTAATTCAACTCTTTCAATCCAATCTACCTGGGTTACTGCCGGAACTATGTACCTAACTACTGTGTTCGAACTTTCATTTGGGTCTTACAGTACCTAATGCAGTTTTCAGGGGGCCTAAAAAGGCCACTTTGGCAGAATCATAAAAGGATAACATTATGAATCAGAATATGCTGTGCTGCACTACGTAGGTAGGTATAATCAAAGAGATTTGGATTGGATTGATTGGTATTTTAACACAGACAAAAAAATAACTGAAAAATCTTTCACCAATGGGATTTGATACGATTAACTTAACTGTGACATAAAAGAGTTAGAAGAAGTCTTAAAATGTGAGTCCAACGAGATAATATCTATTATACGTCTCAATAGGTTGAATAATGAAGGCAAATGGGTAGAAAGCGAAACAATTCGCATCGGCTTCAGAGGATCCACTTTACCTCCGTATGTTTTTGGATACGGTTGTAGGTTTAAGGTGGAACCCTACACCTTCCCAGTCTCACAATGTTCGGGCTGCTGGAAGTATGGACATGTGAGAAAATTTTGCCCTAAGAAAAAAATCCTGTGCCCGAAATGTGGACAAAATCACACAAATTGTGAAACAAGGGAGTTTAAGTGTTTGAACTGCAATGGCCCTCATATGTCTTTTGACAAGAATTGCCCTACTTTTCTTAAAGAAAAACGAATTCGTGAAATAATGAGTGAAGAAAACTGTACATTCAGGAAAGCGTTAATGATTTATTTACAAACAAGAGAATCTCAACATGAATCAAATAATAGTAGTAATCAAAATATTCAAAATTCACAGAACACAATAGTGTCACCCAGTGCTACATTTGCTTCTCAAACAAGAAGCTATAGAGATGTATTACAAATGAATGAAACAGTACATAGGGAGCAGCATAATTTTCTGAAAGAATGTGACAAGTCAAATGATGAGATAAGGACGCAAAAAGAAGAGAATAGAAGTAAGAGAAATAAAACTCCGAAACGGCAGAAAGAAAAAGAAATAGCAGAAACTTATACTAGGGAAAATATAGTTCAAGAATCACCACATACAGAACACTGTCAAAATGAAAAAGAGAGATCTGAGTTATGGAGAAAATTTAATTTTTCCAGATTGATACAAAAGCTAAAGACAGTAGTATTATCTGATACAGGACTTGAAGAAAAAATTAGGTGCTTTGGAAAAATAATATTTGAGGAAATATATGCGTATTTAGTGGATATAATAAGGGATGGAGATATAATAAAAAACTTTTTCTCGAATATATATAATGGATAACAGTTTAAAGGAATGTGCAATCAATATTATACAGTGGAATGCACAAAGTATAAGGCCAAAAATAACAGAACTGGATGCACTTTTGAATAAAGATCAGATACATATAGCAATCATATGTGAAACATGGCTGAAAGAAGATAGCTGGCTAAATATATCACAGTACAACATATATAGGAAAGATCGATCAGATAATTACGGTGGAGTAGCAATTATAATACACAAATCTATAAAGTCTGAATTACAATTATCTAGAATTAATTGTATTGGGATAGAAATGTTACATGTAAGGATATATAATTGCAAGTACATTCAAAATATTATAGGTATTTATTGCCCTTCCTCTGTCCATACTAGACAAGAGGATTGGGATGGTCTATTTTCATTATGTACAGAGAAAACTCTTATAGCAGGGGATTTTAATGGCCATCATTCCAATTGGTCGTGTAAAAATGATACGAGGGGTAATCAAATTATGGATTCAGCAATAGAATTTGGTTTTATACCTTTAAATGATGGCAGTATTACGAGACTAAAATATGTTAACAATAACCTACAGCAAACATCTCCCGATATTTCTTTTGCTTCCTCCGATATAGTCGTTCACTTTTCTTGGAGTGTTTTAAGTGAAAATTTAGGAAGCGATCATTTAATCATTAAAATTAAATTAAACTATCAGGATCAAGTGAATATTAAAAAAAAACGAAATTTTAAAAAAGCTAACTGGTTTAAATATAGTGAAGATATAGAACATGCTTGTGCAGAGTTAGATTACTCATTTAATATACAATATATGTACACATCTCTCATCAATATCATTAATAACTCAGCGGATAACAATATTCCACTTTATAAAATTTGTAGCGTTCCTCAAAGGAATTTTAAACCCAAACCTTATTGGAACCAAAATCTCTCTAAGCTTGTAGCAGAGAGAAGACTTGCTTTAAGTCAATTTAGACGTAACCCGAGCCCTGAAAACCTTAGTGTACTGGAAAGTAGAACCTTGACAGCTCAAGAAGAGATTCGTAGGGCAAAAGCAATTAATCGTCACAAATTTTGTTCAGAGATTGATAGTTCTGTATCAGCGTCTGATATGTGGCGAAGAATGAGATGGATCAAGGGCAATATAAATAAAAACTATATATCTATGGATAAAAAAAGAGACCTTTTGCGTAGTTTAACCCCTGATGCAGTTCTATCTCCGAAACCTATGTTTGTCTCGAATAATTTATTGTTAGAATCAGATTTTAAAATACAAGAACTTGAAGTTTGTATCAAAAAGAAAGATACAGCTCCTGGGGATGATGGAATTACTTATTCCATGATTTATAACCTCCCTCCTGTGGCAAAACTATATTTGCTTCGAATATATAATAGCATATTTAATTTAGGTTATATTCCTCAAGAATGGCGAAATATTAAAGTAATTGCTATACCAAAGGCTGGTAATAATAATAATACAAATTTTAAATTGAGACCTATATCATTAATTTCATGTGTATGTAAAATATTTCATTTAATGATATGTAAGCGTTTAGAATGGTACACTGAACATAATACTATATTATCCCCGAGTACATCCGGTTTTCGGAGAGGTCAATCTTGCCTGGATTCTCTCACCCAGCTGATAACATATATTCAAATTGGATTTACCAAAAATTATCCCACTCTAGCATGTTTTCTTGACATTGAAAATGCATACAATAATGTTTTAATTGAGAGTGTTGTTCAGTCCTTAGATAAATTGAAAGTTGGTAGTCAGATATGCAATTATTTATGGGAATTTTTAAAGGAACGGCATTTAGTAATAAAAGATGAACCGGAGGACGGGAGAGAAATCGTGAGATGGACTAATCGAGGCTTGGCACAAGGGGACCCCCTCTCCCCTTTGCTCTTTAATATTGTAACTGTGGATATTTGTAAAACGAATTTAGTACAAATATGTCAATATGCGGATGATTTCGTTATATTTATTTCTAGTAAAAAATTGAATGATAGTATTAGTAAGTTGCAGATGTCTCTTGACAATATAATTGAAATTTTATTGAACATAGGGCTTGAAATATCAACCACAAAATCACAATTATGTTTATTTAGCAGGGGATTTAGACGACAACAAATTCAATTATATATAAATGAAGTTCCTTTGGCATCAAATCAAAGTATAAAATATTTAGGTATGTGGTTAGATTCGTCACTCAGATGGGGAAAACACATCAATGAACTGTCTGAAAAATGCCAAAAAATGTTAAATATTATTAAAGTATTGGCTGGTCGTGATTGGGGGATACATCCAATACATCTAAGACGTTTGTATGTGGCTCTAATTAGAAGCCGGATCGATTATGGTGGTTTTCTATATGATAGTAGTATACAGTCTCGTTTATTTAAAATAGAAAAGATCCAGAACCAAGCCATGAGGATAGTTGGAGGTTTCATTAGAACCACACCCATTCACGTAATGGAAAGCGAATTGTGCTTACCCCCATTACATCTTAGGCGTAAATATTTGGCTTTTAAGTATTGTTTGAAATCAAAATCATGCACCAATGGCAAGACGAGTAAGTTATTGTCGAATCTCGGTAGTCTCTGTGACAATAGATATTGGTCAAGTAAAAAGAAACCTATTTTAATGAGTACTTTTAATGAGATTCAAGAAGACAAAGTTTATTCATCAAATCCGTTGGACATGTTCAAATCTAACTTTTGGTGTAGTTACATTGCCATCCAAAATGTAATTAAAACTGAGTTGCAAAGTGTAAACAGACCTAAGAAATCGTATGATACCAATTGTTTAAGAAATGACATCATACTTGAACTAAATGGGACCTATATGGGATGGCATAAGCTGTTCACTGATGGTTCAAAGAGTTCAGACATGGGAGCAGCTTATTATGATCCAATAAATAAAAATAGTGGTAGTTATAAAATTGTATCTAAGGTGTCCATTATGACTGCAGAGTTATTGGCAATTTCTGAAGCACTGTCGTATGCAGCAACACTGTGTCGTACAAATATTGTTATTCTCACAGATAGCAAGAGCGCTCTTCAGCATGTGGCTCGATGCGCCTATGGACACAGAGGTGTACCGATAGCCTACGTCGTGTTAAGTAAAATTTATCAATTTATGAATGATAACATTAATGTAGTGTTGCAATGGATACCGTCCCATATTGGTCTGCGGGGAAACGAGGAGGCAGATAGATTGGCTAAATTAGCAGGAACTTCCGGGGTAGAAATTTATATTAGACCAATGTATTCCGAAATCATATCAAAATTCAAAAACTATTGCCATGAAGAGTGGAAAAATCACTTTGATGAGAGGTCAAAATCTAAAGGTATTTGGTATAAAATCATACAAAAAGAACCTCCTCGTATCCCATGGTTTAGCAGCGGTGCGTTGACACGAAATGACATAGTCACAGCACACAGGGTTCGTTCCGGCCACATGCCGTTGAGAGGTTTTGCATTTCTAATGAAAAAAGTCAGTTCACCTAATTGCGAATTTTGTGATGGTAAAACAGAAGATGTGCAACACGTCTTAATGGAGTGTGGTAGGAATGAACCCGAAAGATGTAGATTATTAAGGAAATTAAATAAACTAAATGTAGGCATATTCACCAACATATTGGCTCAACCTTCGTCACAGGAGGCAAAAATGATTTACGCTTTAGTTAATAATAACAACAGTGGTACTTAGTATAATTTCTTTAGTATTATTATAGACATAATCTAATAATATTTGTATTAGTCATAGATTAAGTTATGATGGAACTGGCATGAACTGCGTTCAAAAGTACCTAAATAAAATAAAGAATAAAAAAAAAAAAAACTTAACTGTTAACCGTCCATTATGATTCATAACGTTATCCTTTTATGATTCTGCCAAAATGGCCTTTTTAGGCTCCCTGTAGTAATTCATTTACCTTTCCTACCTGTTTAAAGATTGCTGATGTTAATTCGTTTTCCAGCGCACGATCTTTTGCATATTCTGTCGGCGTACTTTTCTATCCAGTATTTATATGTGTACGTTGTATATACTCATATCTATTAAATTACCTACCTCCCTTATAATAGGAAACAATCCGGGAAAACATACATCGGGCACGAGACATTTATAAAGTGAATTGAATATGATACATTCTCGGCTGAGAGCGAGAAATATCAGCTTTCCATCTGTATATATAAATTTCAAAAACCTGACTGACTGATATATCAACGCACAGCCTAAACGGTCCTAGAGACAAAAAATTTGTGTTCTTTGTGAAGAGTATAATCCACTAAGAAAAGGTTTTTAAAATTTCCAGCCCTGAGAGGGTGAATGGGGGAGGGAGAAATTTCACGCGGATATCAAACATATGTAAATCAAACATATGTAGAAGGGTCGGGTTGGCACTTCGAAAGCTCACAGCCATTTTCTAATAACTAACTCAATAACTGCGCCACTATTGATGTGATCAAGTCACAACGTAATATCCCTTTTAGGAGAAGCAAATACATGTTTCTATAAATAAATACTTAGAAGCTTTAAGGGTGGACGGTGGCACTCAGTGTATATTGCATTTGGCGTTTTCCGATATTCCACGTCCGAAGCAATATAAGGTGGTTCTACAAATCGAGTTTTCTTTTACGTTTCTTTGACTTTATAGTTTATTACAAATTGTAGCGTAGGTACATGAGGTTCTTGCAATACTCGGTGAAGTTAAACATTGACACAACGTTATTCAAATTATTTTTTTTGGAAACGGGATTTGTTTATCTTCCCTTCTAAGTAGGAACATGAAGAGCTGCCAAATTTAGTCCAGTTTCTACAACTCTTACCTCATCTACGGTTTCCTTAAGTTTCGAGCTATATCAGGGAGAGTACTATATATAACCATCCATTCATCGATTTATCCAGGTGGAGGTACGGTCTATAAATAAAATTCAACGCCAATAGGTAATTAAATTTCCCTTTGTTTTTGTAACATTAAATCTTTTATTGGAAAGGTATTTGTGTTCGTAATTATTTCGCAAACAAGACTCCTAAAACGTTAAACTTTGCAAGTTTTTCGGTTGTTTTTAGAGTTAATTAATTTGGATAATAACTCCCTTGCGTCATAGCTGAGTATATTTAGGGACAACTCAAACATAACTTGACTGAACTAGCTTACCTTACAAAAATAACCTTTATCTATCTACACTAATAATTAAACTGAAGAGTTTGTTTGCTTGAACGCGCTAATCTTTGGAACTACCAGCTGGATTTGAAAAATCTTTTGCATTTGATAGCCTAATTCTTGAGGAATTATATAGGCTATTTAAGGCATCATGCTAGGGCCCGTAGTAGTACTCTTAAAAACAGTCAGAAAGAACTCTAAGCAAAAACGAAGTACCCGCTGGCAGGCAATGCGATGCGACAGGGTTGACTGGGAAAAAAAAATTTCACGCGGACGAATTCGCGGGCAGAAGCTAGTAAATAAATACCGTTCTAAAGAACTTCACACCTACACAGTACCTTCCAGGCTAGATACATATAGCTATCTGTAAGTAGCCTGTGCTTCCAGCAGGTAGGTAGGTCCCTATTATATTTAATTAGTTACCTGCAGGGGGGTCGCCTGTCACTTGCATAGCTCGGCAACGCCGCCCACGTCCACATCAGCGTTCAATGGAAGCCACGCGTCGACTGGAATTATTCGAAATTAACTCTCAAACAATGCCCTTTTCAATTAATTGTTGTATACAGACTTGCCGTAAATTGTGTTGTTCCTTTGTACACTGGTAACATTGTTAGTGTGGATGTTTTAGAAGCGTTTTATATAGTGTGCCAAAAAAGTAATTAAACAAACTCAGTCACAATAGCCCACTAACTTAAACATCTATGGTTTAAAAGATTTGATGTTTTTTTTATAAAAAATAAGACTGAACGTTTTGTCAACAAAGTTTTTGTGGTTTTACTGTTATTTTGTATTGTGGCAATTAAGATAGGCTAATGAACTTATGATGAACTAGGTATAAAATAAACGTATCGCTAAATGATTTTAAATTGACCCCCCAAACCCACTTCCAATTAGACAAAATAAATTACCAGCTACATTGTGAGGATTTTACCGCTCAGTCGTGTCTTTTGACTTGAGCCAGCACTTCCCGCCCACGCCCCGAGCATACGCCCACGCTGACCGACGTCGTAACTCAACAGTGAATCGTGGAAACACATCAAGTTGTAGCAATGTAAACACGCTTCGGCTATAAATTGGAAGCCAGGCAAATACGGAAAATCTAGATCATTTGAACGTAGAATTTAATCTGCTGTCTGTTTAAAAAATATATACGTAACCTCACGGTTCTGCAATTATGACGTGGAATTGGATTTAGATTTAGTTTAACCCCCTTAAACGTATTATATCAGATGAATAGTTACACACCGATTTCTCTCTTTCAGTCGTCAGTAATTTGACTTTCGAAAGTCAAAGTCAAAGCATTTATTTCAAATAGGCACTTTTGAACGTCAAAAATTACAGCAGCAGTGCGATTCTGTAACTATCTCACCGTGAAAACTTAGATGAAGTGAGCGTGGAGTGAGCTATCAATAATGTCAATTCCTAGCAAAAACAAACTCACATCACCTAAGATTTCACGGTGAGATTTTTACAGAATCGACCGGCTGAAAGAAGAAGAAGACAAAGCGTTGTGTAACTATGACGCTCTACAACGTTTATTAGTTGATATTAGGTCCTCTCCTCAATAAAAGTATTGCAATTGGCTATAGTTACAGGGTTCAGAGTGTGATAAAAAAATATCAGGGGTGTTCTAAGTCTAACATGTTGTATCATCTATTACACACGGTACGGTACCTACGAAGTTCCCAAAAGGAAACATTAATTTAATGCAATTTGCTCCTGATTTAGTTATTTGTTTACAGTCTCACCATACAATTACCCGACATTCCTTTCTGTGACTCGTCCAACTGTTTAAATTTGAAAATATATTGTTGTGGGGATGCAAATTCAAAATCAAGGTATTATTACAAACACCTGTTTTTGAGATATGATTAATATATTATTATGTCACAATGTCACTGCTACGCGGTGGTAATGATTTTAGTTTTTAATACTCATACAATTTACGGCGTTGCTCATTCTCAGATACCGTCAAATCTTATTGTTTGGTAAAGATAGGATCGTCTATAATATGAGTTTACCGAAATATAATCCAGTCGCGTCCTACCTTCTAAGCAATTGAGGTGCTACGCCAAAGTAAGAACTTCGTAGCACCTTGCTACGAATTTCTTACGTAACGTATTTGTTTATTTTATCGTAATTGTTTTTCCAGTGTTTATTTACAACTTCAATATGTTTTGTTTTTCAATTCAAATCAGTCTTTATTGTATTTTTAAGCAGCAAATGAATGATTCAATGCCGTCATTGATTAGAAAGGGAAATAACGTTGTTTTGAAGATGAGAGCTAAAGAATCTCTTTTATCAAAGGTCACGGTTTGGTAATGAGCCGACTCGAGTAACTAATGTGTTTCTAGTTTCAAGCGCGACATTACGATATCTGTTTATACTAAGCGTTAGTGGTGATTTTTTTGCATTATTATCCATTTCAAGATATTCTGTTCGAAACAGCCGAAATGGGAGGTTAGTGACATTGTTCTTAATAATAATATCTAGCCCTAAATTCAAAAAAGTTTTCGCCAATACCTATAATGTTTTTGAGAACTTTACTTCGTTGTAAGTAATTCGATTTATTTCAAAATTCCCTGAATAAGTTACTTTGTTCTAATTCAATAAAGAATACTTCAAACTCCAAAGTGGATGTCGGTGTTAGGAACGTTACCTTATTAAAGCCTACGGTCCTGTGTTTCGTCCCTTTAGAATTAATTCGCCGGTCTGAGGTAAGAGATGTGGGTCGCGTAGCTCCGAACAAAGATATAGGGTTTGAAGCTTTATCTATCACACTGATTGTGGATTCGACCGCATATTTTGTCTTTGAATTGATAGAAGATGGTGTTATATTTATTTATAAGTACAGGATAACTTTTTAAGCGGACGTCACTGTGTTTGACTGTTTATGGCAGCTTTGGCAACCGATAGATATAGGACGTGTGACAAGACCAGACAGTATCCTGTCTAGTCTTGAGTTGGGTTCCCACCTATGAAATTAGCGTTTTTTTCTCACAAATAAAGAACCTTGTCACTACTATTATTTAAAATATTCACCAATTGCTTGATATTCTATCGGATTATGAGCATCATAGACAACTACCAATAGTAAAAAAACCTTAGTACATATAGTTTTCTAAACATAAAAACGACTAGAATCAATTCAATTTATTTGTAATTTCTGACGTTCAAAAGTGCCTTTTATGTGCCTACTTGAAATAAATGCTTTGACTTTGACTTTGACTTTGAAAAAAATACCTTAAAAATGACTCCTTTTTAGGGTTCCGTAGTCAACTAGGAACCCTTATAGTTTCGCCATGTCTGTCTGTCCGTCTGTCCGTCCTCGCTTAATCTCTGTGACCGTTAGCACTAGAAAGCTGAAATTTGGTACCAATATGTATATTAATAACGCCGACAAAGTGGTAAAATAAAAATTAGAAAAAAATGTTTTATTAGGGTAGCCCCCTTATATGTAAAGTGGGAAGTGATTTTTTTTTTAATTTCAACCCTAACGTGTGATATATTGTTGGAAAGGTATTTAAAAATGAATAGGGGTTTACTAAAATCATTTTTTGATAATGTCAATAATTTCGGAAATAATCGCTCTAAAAGTAAAAAACAATGTGCCCCCCCCCTCTAACTTTTGAACCATAAGTTTAGAAAATATGAAAAAAATCTGAAAAGTAGAATTTTATAAGGACTTTCTAGGAAAATTATTTTGAACTTGATGGAAACAACAGTTTTTGTACAAAAAAGACAAAAAGTTGTACAAAATAATTGCAGGAGCGCGAACATAATGGATACCCACTTTTAAACTCATAAGTGGGAACACTTATTGTGACGGACGGGAAACTACGGAACCCTACAATGAGCGTGGCCCGACACGCTCTTGGCCGGTTTTTTTTGTTAGTAGAAATGACCACTATGTATTTGTTTTAACTTAGCCAAAACTTATTTTTGTCGCTTAATCTAAGTGGCATACGTTATCTTAGTTTTTAAACATTAGTGCATAAAAGTTTTAAAACATTAGTGTTCATGGTTGTTAAATAAATAAAGAAATTGTTAGTATGAAAAATGCAACTTCTTTAAAATTCTCCATACAAAACGCTGATTTCATAGGTGGGGACCTAATACTAAAAATCAACATCAAATAGGTATTAAAACTATGTTTAGGAATCTTGAAAAATAAAAATTTATTTACCAAAAAATACATATCTACGACGCGTCGTGTCGCCATCTTATAATAACGTAGGTACTATGTTGCTACAGCTATCACATACCTTTGAATGCTACCGATCGAAGTTTAGGCTCCTCACAATACAAACGACGCCGACGTACTGCGCAAGCAGACATGCAGGTTGTTTTTCACTCCAATTACTGTCTTTGTAAGAACTCGTGAGGTTTTATCTGTAACTATATCCTCTGGTGGTAAATCCCAAGGTGATGGTCGATGGCAATCTAAATTGTGATGTGTCAGCCCAGAACTACGGTCTAAATTCCTTTGTGTATTTTGGCAACGTCATCATGTCTTAGCATTCATTTTGGACAGTTGTCCGACCATTATAACTACGGCATAAAGAGGGTTTTACCCTAATCGCTTCACGTTGCTTGTCAGGGGAATGGTACGGGTAAGGTTTTTACTTTATGTCCTTTGAGGACTAGGTACAATAAGTTTCTGCGTAAATATGTATATATAGGTCATTTACATATTCTGGAGTGTAAAGGATTTAGGTTGGTAGGTATCTACTAATGTACGGTGTACCGACGCTACATATACTGAATATCATTAACCACAACCACTTAATACCATTCATAAGTTAGTTGTGCTTAGTATAATCCTTATAAATACGAAGTTTCACGCCAATTCCCCCTCTTTACAAAACATTTTCCGAACTTTTTGAGTAACTATTACGTACCAAATAAGTCGTAAAAAACATGCTTCGAACTTTGGGCCTACCATAATTTCTTAAGTAGAATACTATCTTATTTGCAGATGTAATGTGCCGCGTGTCCATACGACAGGCTTTTTGGGCGCTGGCGCTGCTCTGCACGCTGGCGCCCTCGCATGCCGATGGAAACATAGGTAAGTCATCTACAACTTATCGGCCTTTTCCAACTATGTTGGGGTTGGCTTCCAGTCTAACCGGACCCAGCTGAATACCAGTATTTTACATGGAGCGATTGCCTATCTCACCACCACAACCCAAGTCATCTAAAACTAAACAAATAAATAAAATAAGTTAATTGTATAATTAAAGTAATATATACAATAAATAAATAATAAAATTGAAGTGTTTGCTTGTAATGTCAAAATAAATGCATGTGAAAGTATAATGGTACTTATAACAACAAAAACAATTTTTTTTTAATTTTTGTCTGTCTGTTTGTTCCGGCTAATCTCCGAAATGGCTGCATTGATTTGTGAACTTTCACGGGCATATAGCTGTTGTCATAAGGAGTAACTTAGGCTACTTTTATTTTAGAAAATCAAAAGGTATTAATGTCACGCGAACGAAGTCACGGCAGCAGCTAGTCTAAAACTAAAGAAACCATAAACTGATCAACGTCATACATGTATTGTAGGTACCTGTAAAGGTCAGTGGTTCCGCAGGGAACGCTCCTCAGACCGAATAGAATTACTCTGCTGACAGAACGATGCTTGGATTCCTACTATTCCAGTTAGATGATGCTGCCACCTCTTGATAATACCTGTCGTAAAGGTTCACAATTTCACGACACAGAACACAGAGTACTCATTCATGTGAAATACAATATGTAGTCTAATCTCTCGACCTCTCTCTCTCTCTATCTACGAGTATATCTATGGTGGTATGATAAAGTAGTACGGCAAAACTACAGGGCAGTACCCATAAATAGGATAGCAAAAATTCCGCTACTGGTACAATCTCTATACTTATCTTACCTGGAGCTGCATGGTACAACAAGGTACAATATTCAATTTGATAAAGTGTACAATTCATTGGTACAAAATACGTGTCTCCCTTACAGCACTTTTTAACTGGAGGAGCTTAAACTCTATTAACCTTTAAAGCAGACGAGAGCGTTTGAATCTTAGATTTTCTTACAAACTCAACACTTTGTAGTCTTTAACTGTATTGATTTTTATTCTTGTCATTTTTCCATGAATATGCAGATGTTTGAAATGGAAATAGAGTGCAATTTATTTACGATTCCGATACGCGCTTAATGTTTTATTGCTAAATTTGGAATTGAAGAATATTAAACTTGCCTGTAAGCTTTAAAATGCATTAATTATCACTTATCATACCTACATAAAGGTAAAGGACAACAGGATAACTAAGCACCTAAACTTTTAAAGACCTAAAATCAGCATTGGCAAAAAATCCAATCGTAAATCGTTTTCAGAATACCGTCCTATCTCCATCTTGCCTTTCCTCTCCAAAGTCCTAGAACGCTTTGTCCACAATCAGTTTAGTACTTTTCTTTGTAAGAATAGTCTGCTGAATCCTTTCCAATCCGGTTTTCGTCTTGGTCACAGCACCACTACATCCTTAGTTAACATAACTGATGATGATACAGTTAGGCATGGAGAGAGAAAATCTGACAGTTCTTTGCTTACTAGATTTTATTAATGCATTCAATACTGTCGATTTCGATATCATGCTTGGCATGCTTCGCTTTCTTAACATATCTCCAACGGCGATTGACTGGTTTCGTAGTTACCTATGGCCGCCGGCAATGTATATGCATAGAAGAGTCTTGCTCTTCGTGGTGTTATACTTCTGCCGGAGTACCTCAGGGTGGCGTTTTATCTCCTTTACTTTTCGCAATATTTATAAACTCCGTTACCAAAAAACTTCTCTCTTCCTACCACCTTTATGCAGGCGATTTGCAAATTTATAAGCAAGCTGACTACTCGAATTTGGCTGATGCCGTTCATGCTATCAACAAGGATTTGGTTTTAATCTGTGAGTGGAGTGAGGCGCACGGGTTGCAGGTTAACCCATCGAAGACTCAACTCTATGTTGTTGGCAGCTCAAGGATGATCCTCAAGGTAAACTGGTCGCAGCTGCCCCAGGTTCAAGTTAACGGAACTGCTATTCCATTCAGCGAAAAGGTTAAGAACCTTGTGGTTAAGATCGACAAACATCTTTCTTGGGGTCCTCAGCTAGAGGACGTAAGTCGCAAAATTTTTGCATATGGAAAGTCACTGAGATTACGATTGCGGAACTTTCTTCCTACTGCCACTAAAACTGCGCTTGCACAATCCCTTTTACTTCCCATCCTTGACTACGTTGATGTCAGTTATCCAGATCTTACTGAGGCACAACTAGATAAACTTGAGCGACTTCAAAACTTTTGCATTAGATTTATATTTGGCCTGCGCAAATATGATCACATATCAGAATTTCGTACAAAGCTCAAGTGGCTTCCTATACATCTTCGCCGAAATTCTCATATCTTGTTTCAGCTCTACAGTATTTTGTTTAATCCTAATACCCCCGCTTATCTTAAAGAACGTTTCAAGTTCCTTCATGACACACATAATAGATATCCGAGACTCCGAGTTCATCGGAAAACCTGAGACTAGAGATGCCGATGCATTCCACCAGTTTCTATGACAAATCTTTTACTGTTCAAGCAGTACGGTTATGGAATGACTTGCCCGTGTTGGTAAGGCGTGCTCAATTTTTGTCCACGTTTAAAATTATGGTAAAAAAGCACTTCCTCTCTCCTTAAACATCATCATTATATTTTCTTTGCTCTTGTTTCATGTTTATTATTATATGTATATATTTATTTAGATTAGTATAATATATTCTATGTATGTATTTATTGTATTATGTAAATGGTACACCACGGACTGCCTACAGTATTTGTCTGTCCTTCCACTTTTTAAACCCATCCAAAGGTTGTCTAAGACCGCCCATTGTGTCACCCTTTGTACAGTTTCTATATATTATTTATGTCTGTAATTTATATGGTGTACATAATAAAGTATTCTATTCTATTCTTGTTCAGGTTGCTTATTCAGCGCATCATTATGCGTGGAGGGGGTGGAATGGTGCTACGACGGTAAGTAAACTTATGATGGAAAAAATTTCCACAGTAAACATAAAAAAAAAAATATTTTAATCTTAAAATATTTTAACTGAACAAATGCACTAGCTGCGTGTGTGATTCCAACATATATATAGAAGATACAGCTCTGAAATGCTATCCTATCATCAGTAGTATTTTTGGAATAACATATATTATTATGTTCTTCCTTATGTACCGAAATAATGTAATGTAATAAGAGATGCCAATTTTCTTCCATAGATTTCGCCTTTGGTAAATGTATACCGGTGTACGAAAAAGAAGTGGAGGAAGGATCACTTTATCAGTAAGTTACCTTTGACAATCTGGTTTCTCTGATTCTCTGAAGTAAAATCATATTTACGCAACTCTATTCGAGTTGCGAAAATACTACTTTTCATCCGTCTGTAGAATTTCTTGCTAAATCTCGTCAATATTGGGTTAGATTCCTCTGTCCTTTGGCGTTAAGACGATTGAGTAGATACCTATTTTTCAGTTGTCTTCCTTGAAAAGCTATTAATTCCTTCAATTTTCATCCTCGCACAGGTATGACATGAGCTCGGAGCAGCTGCAATGGTTCGAGGGCGAGCTTCAGCGGCTGGCGACGCACGGCTACCGCTGGGAGCATGCGTACACGCAGTGTGTGCTGCAGGCCATGCTCTACACGCTGCGCCAGGACCTGTTAGTTATAACACACTTTACTTAACATCAGTATTAAATTGCACAAAGGAACCTTCCAAAAATACGGGTGGTGACCGTAATCTGCATGTTGGTCAAAGATTGGTGATCAGATATAATCACAACAAAACATCCTACTTGGGATTGCACGATCATCCATACCATGACATTCATTGGGGGTATGGGGATCGTGTCGTCCCAAGTAGGATATTTTGCGAGAGGTGAGAGAGTAGGTAGTTGTGATTTTATCTGATTACATATATTTTTTTATTTTATCTTCACCTACATTAGTATTGGGAGATTTTCCTCACGTCTCAATATTTGTTTTACCTATCGAATCAAGCATCCTAATCAAGTGTTTCATCAAATGTGCAACTACTTTCGGGGTATGCCTGTGATTGCACAGTGATTAAACATTTTTGATTAATTTTTCCAGTGACCCAGCTACTGTCAATACAAAAATATGTGACCATTTTGCTGATCCTAAATTAAGTACCGACACCGAAGAGAACCCTGAAGAAAATGCCGAAGAAGTAAGTTTTTTATTTAACTATTCACTGGTCTCGATTGATAAAACCGTTCTTAATAATCGTGTTAAAATACAGATTGAACCAGATGAGACAGCGTACGTGCGCTTTATGCCTAACTCACCGATCTCCGACTCAAACTTTGCCAATGAGGTGTATAATCCTCCATTGACACCTGATGACGACCCGACTCCCTACATACCCAAAGGTAAAAAATATTAAACATTTTGATAGCTCTTTTTATTGAATGAAATAAGTAATGAGATCTTCTTATTTTTTTATTGAAGATGACGAACCATCGGATGGGGAAACGCCAAGTGACAAAATACGCGATTTGATGTTAATGGGTGGAAGCGAGGAATCTCCCATTATTTTACCATTTTCAGGATTCAGGGAACGCATTCTGGCTGAAAAAGAGCGAAAGCCAATCAACAGCGCAAACCCTATGCCTAGGGTTGTAATTGATAAACAGAAAAAATCCGTGTCTAACATGCTTGGAGAAAATGAACCTAACATGGCGTATGCTGACGAAGAACGTGTGGGAGCTCATTTCCGCAAGTACAAAACTAAAGCACCACCATTCACTGCGGAATATATTACGAGCAATAGATTTTCTCCGCTAGATGAAGAAATCCGTTCCAATGCTTGGAAGAATTATAAACAGAGTTTTGCTGAGAAACACTTTCCCTTTGAATACGAGAATCCGGGTGAATTACCTGAACCAAGGGTCTATATAGATGAAGACGGAATAGATGAGTTTCCCATTGATGCTGGCAGTGGGGAGCTGGACCCTTTTCATATCAAAGGTAATAAAGATATCTATTTGAAATAACTACTGTGTTATTCGATTTATTTGTTTATGCTATTTTGTAACGCTGCAGATAATTCGCCCGCACTAGACGCTAAACATTCGAAACAAATGGAAGAATACTTCATGAACTATTGGCGAGATGTCATTGATTCTAAACAAAAGCCGCAAGGCGCCCTTTACGCTGAAGGAGGGCCGCTCAGGGCAGACGAGTTGCAAGGTGAGTCACATGTATCGCATAACTTGAAACCTTAGAGTTACCTCCGTGTAAAGACGGCAATTTGTGTTGCTTTCTGCTTCGTTTGCATTGTAGGTACAACAGCAACATTATCTCACTCATTCTGTTGAAGTATTGACTAACTTTTTAATTAATTTCTCTTATTTGTAGTTCTCAGTTAACAAATGTGTTATTTTAGTTCCTGGCAATTTTTTTCACATAGGCCCCTTGATATCAAGAACTTCGACCCATAAAAGTGATTCAATCCAGACCGAGGGTGTTACATATGCCGACGATGTTTCAGGTGAAAGTCCCAAATTTTACCCCGAGGATATTCAAGATTTGCTTAATAACGAATGGGGCTTTAAACGTAGGGAAAGAGACGATGTTAAAAAGCCTGGGCCACGCCTGGACGCAAAAACATTAAAGATTTTATACCACAATAAATCGGTGACAGGTTAGTGTCACAGCGGCCTGAGATAACTGTTTTAGAAACCTATCGATGTTCCCTCGAATAGAATCGGGCTACAGGCTAGAGCTGCATCTCAATTAAAGTATATTTTTTTACTAATCGCACTTCCTCGTCTTGTATAGAAAACCGCACTAAGTGTTTCCCTCAGCACATTTTAATTTATTGTGAGACACGAAGCATGGGCTGTATAGTCCTCTGTATGAAATGTGTTGCCTATGTGTGATGAATTGATGATGGATGACATCTAAATGTTTTGTTTTATGGCGTTTCATTTGTACTCTTCGATGTGTTGATTTTGGGCTATAGCCCA
This sequence comes from Luperina testacea, assembly GCA_927399505.1. Classification (NCBI taxonomy): domain Eukaryota; kingdom Metazoa; phylum Arthropoda; class Insecta; order Lepidoptera; family Noctuidae; genus Luperina; species Luperina testacea. The sequence goes on from OV656758.1 coordinate 15,642,921, forward strand.
CCCTGTGTGTCATTTATGCTGTCAATAAGTCAGCTTCAATTTTTATAAATAATTATGTTTTATCATATCTATGCTATATTACCTTATTCAGTTTAATGCGCTTGACTATCTCTACAAGAAAATTTTATACCTTTAATATCTGCTTAATGACCATAACCCGGTGTTTGTAAATCTTGTCTCTTTTGAATTCGATCTGCTATTTATTATTTTGGCAATTAATATTGTACTGACTCAAGACTGTTCTTCAATCAATGAAAAACTATGCATGTTTCAAGTTCTATATCGGTGTTGTCTAAAATAGTTGGTAATTTTATCGCCCTATTTGCAGCATCAGTCTGATTTTATGTTTCAGCACAAGGTGTGCAGCCCGTAGAAAAAGATGAAAAGCCTGGTGACCACGATCACAATGATTATGACTATGATCCATCATACGCGTACGTCTTGTTCAAAAACAGGTGAGAACTTTCACGTTTCCAAAGTGTAAAACAGAAAATAAATGTTAAGGTACTTTCCCATTGATGTTATAATCGGTTTGCCTCAGGTTCCTTACTGACTGGGAGAAAGGCATCTCATTTATTTCAAGACTAGAAGAAATGCTTGGTTTAGAGAAAAACACTTTTACAAACCCCCGGTAACTTTAATAAAGTCTACTTTAAAATCTATAGTTGTAACTTTTTTATCTATTTATTTATATATATATATTGCTTAATGTGATTATAATATTAGAACAATGCAACCTTTTGTTTCAGAGTCGATCCAAGTGAAGTTACTTTCAAAGTTGAGAAGAATAATAAAGGGTATGATGCTATGGCCGTAGCACGTCACGTTGGTAAGATATTACAAGATGGCTCTACTGATCTTCCCGACTTCCTTCACCTGTAACTACTGACTTAAATTATATTTCTAAATATTCCTTCCAGATGAAATTAAAGATGATTTGCGTCGTGAGACTGGAGCGCAAATTCTATCCACTGGCATCGGTGACAGAGTAAGCATTAAAACAATACTTTGGGCATGTACAAATGAGCGTCTCAGTTCTCCCCACTTAATTTTGAATCTGTTATTGCAGAGCAAGCGTCCAGTGAGTCATCACTTGGACGCACCCGAGCCCATACTTGGCCTAGATCTGCCAGTACTGTCGGCTCTCATTGGGAGTCTGATGGTCCTGGTGGTAGGAGCTGTGATCTTCGCTGTGCTTTTGAGGCGTGATATGAGTAATAAGAGGAAGATGAATGGCCTATCGTCGGCAGCAGAGATCGATGCTGAAGCTACTAGGGATTATCAGGTAAGATAACTTTACAGTGTACCCAAATTTTTGCCGTTAATTATTATTACTCGTGTGTCCTAAAGTTCATTGAGCTCGTCACATTGCAGGAGTTGTGCCGAGCACGTATGTCGGGCAAGTGGACTGGCCAGCAGCCGGCCGCCGCTCCCACGCACCCCACTGAGCCGCCACAGCGCATCACCTCGCTCTCCAAGGAACCTGCTGAAGGCAACTCTCCTTCGACTCGATCTAGCACTTCATCATGGTAAGAACGTCTTAAATATTTAGCTAACTTAGTATAAGACGTTTTGAGAATTTCTTTTGAAGTTGCTATAAATTATGTAATAAAAATAGGGTAGTAGTATGTAATGTGACTTAATTAATATTGTGTCTTTATTTTATTTCAGGAGTGAGGAACCAGCTCTAACTAACATGGACATCTCTACCGGTCACATTGTTTTGGTAAGCAAAGCTATAATGAATAATTTGTAGAAACAACGATTGCGTTCATCATCATCATCATTTTAGCCGAAAGACGTCCACTGCTGGACATAGACCTCCCCAAACACGTCCACTTCGACCGGTTCTGTGCTTTTCGCATCCAACGGGTTCCTGCGGCCTTTATAAGGTCGTCGGCCCACCTTGTGGGAGGCTTTCCAACGCTACGTCTTCCGGTACGCGGTCGCCACTCCAGAATCTTTGGCTCCATCGGCCATCTGTTCTGCGAGCAATATGCCCTGCCCACTGTCACTTTAGTTTGACAATTCTTCGGGCTATGTCGGTTATCTTGGTTCTCCTGCGGATCTCCTCATTTCTGATTCGATCACGCGGGGAAACTCATTACCAATTTATTGCCGGAGTATACCACAGATGATACGAATAGAAAAAAAAAACAAGCATATAAACCAACTTATTCAACAGGCTTACATGGAAGATCACCTGCGCAACAAGGACCGTTTGGAGCAAGAATGGCGCGCTCTGTGCGCGTACGAAGCAGAGCCCTGTGCCACCACCGCAGCCCTGAAGCAGGACAACACCGGCAAGAACCGCTATGCTGACGTGCTGCCCTACGACCACTCCAGGGTCACGCTCAACACGCTCTCCAACCACCTCGGATCTGACTACATCAATGCTTCGACTATCGTAAGTTAACTGTTTTATATACCACTGTATAAGAGGCTATTGAAAGCATATTTTTTTTATATATCCAAATCTATAATACACACATCCTTATTGCTTGAAAAGACATTGACAATGTTGACGCAAGGACTTAGGAGTCTTACCACAAAATAATAATTAATCTTAACTTTACTCAATTCCTAGAGGGAATTTCATACGTCTTTCCATCAATATTTTGCTAGTCCATTAAAGTCTGCTCTCTTTGCAAAACTTATTCGGATGACCCCATTTGCTCTCCAGACGGACCACGACCCTCGCAACCCCGCGTACATTGCAGCCGCTGGCCCCATGGCCCACACGGCGCCCGACTTCTGGCAGATGGTGTGGGAACAGGGCAGCGTCGTCATGGTCATGCTCACGCGCCTCACGGAGAACGGACAACAGCTCTGCCACCGCTACTGGCCTGAAGAAGGATCTGAACTTTACCATATCTATGAAGTCAGTTTCTTGTGATGAAATAGCTAGATATTATTATATATTAGAAAAGTATTGACCTAGATACCAAACTGCTAATCCTTAAAAACTGGTTAACATTGCGAAGTTTTTACTCGACAAGAACAGGAGGCAAAGATCATGGAGATAACACACAATATGATAAACATTCCAAAAACGCATACTACTTAGATAAAATACTCTAAAATCCCAGGTCTTTATTACTGTTACCGTACACAGAAGACAGTACAAAACAAATACAACACTGTACGTTTCAGGTGCACCTGGTAAGCGAGCACATATGGTGCGACGACTACCTGGTGCGTAGCTTCTACCTGAAGAACCAACGCACCGGCGAGACCCGAACTGTCACGCAGTTCCACTTCCTCTCCTGGCCTGAGAACGGCGTGCCATCATCGACCAAGGCATTGTTGGAATTCAGGAGGTGAGCTTCTTATAGATTACCTACGAATTATTAAAAAGCCAAATGATACGTAATTTGCATCGATTGGGATTCTTGAAATCTTATGTTACTAAAATATAAAAATGGTGCAAAGAAAAAATTTTAAACTAAAGTGTCGGAATAGCTAACTTTTGAATGTAATGGATATCTGGCCAAAATAAATGTAATGGATAAATAGCAAGAAAAATTAAGCAAAAGTCAAATAAGCACTGACCTGTATTATACAAGTACGCTGGATTTCATACTTATAGATGACAAAATGAAGGAAGACATTTGATTTTGTCAAATTGAATGTCTAATCAAATTGCAGAAATTTCTGGCGACAGTAAATTTCTATTTGAAAACGTAAATTTAAAATAACTGCCTGAAGAAAATTATCGACATGGAACATTTACAAACCTATTCAAATTATTGTATTAAATATATCTAAAAACTGAGCCCTAATTACACTTAATTAATATGATGAGATATTAATGAAAACATTTATTCTAAATATAAAATAGTATTAAAAATACTCACACAAGCACAAAAAACAACTGTCATTTTGTAGAGTATCGTTAGTCCAGCGTACTTGTATGATAGAGGTCAGTGCAAATAAGTAGGTAATTAGTTCAATTAAAAAAAAAGGTTTAATATTTTCTTTTACTTTTAGGGCATTAAGATTTATTTGATGCTAAACAACCAGTTCTTATTAGTTTTGTTATAATAACCCACTGACCTATAACATACAACACAGGTCAGTATAATAACCTTTTTTAATTTAAATAAATAGAAATACAGGAGGTTTTTGTAAAGTTCACAAGAATTTATGCAATAATTATTTTGTTTTCAGAAAAGTGAACAAGTCGTACAGAGGAAGATCATGCCCCATTGTGGTCCACTGCAGGTAAAATCAAATTTACACTGTTAAATATGTATGTACATATCGATTTTTAGGTTTCTGTAACATAAATTATTGATATATTTAATAGTGTACCTTGAACCACGGAATATTATGTTTTCGATAAATGATCTTCAATGACCAAATTGATAAGCCTGTTGGTAATTATATGGTACGGTATAAGGTACGGTAATTAATAATTTAATCACGATCTTGATTCTAATCTGAACTAATTTAATTTATCTATAGATAGGGACTAATAATAAAGATGAAGAGTTTTTTTTGTTTGTTTGAACGATCTAATATCTGGAAATACCAGTCGGATTTGAAAAAATCTTTTTGTATTGGATAGCCCAATTCTTGAGAAAGGCATTTGGCTATTATAGCGTTACGCTAGGACTCTTAGGAGCCGAGCAAATAGATACAAAGTCAGAAAGAACGGTAAGCGAAAACGAAGTAATAGCGCGGACGGGCGATGTGATGCGATGGGATGGGGCGGGGTAACAAGAAATTTCACGTGGACGAAGTCGCGGGTAGAGGCTAGTATGAGATAAAATCGATAGTTTGCATATCGCGTGCCTTACTCCTGGCGTAATAATTTAATCGTGATATGATAACACCTATCATCAAAGAAATGCCAAAGATATTTTTTCGACTGACCGATTAGTAAGCAATATCAGGATACAAAAAATCAGAGTCAAGATACCTATTCAACTGATTTGATATTATTTTATTTCAATTGCTTAAATTTAGCTTAAATACCTAACTTCGTAAAAGTATAACACGCTGAACATAATCTTCAGCATATTATGCTTATAATTGGTGACATTGAATGAGCCTTGGGCGCGACTGGTCTGGACTGGTAAACTGCTCTTTGAAATCGGTTAAATAAGAACTTATCATCCTTCTCACTGCCTCTCACATTTTCCGTATTGTTAGATCTCGGCGTACGACGCTATATTAGGCGACTTTACATTGGTCTGAATAAAACCTCATCAATACCCTTGCATTCCAGTGATGGAGCTGGTCGTTCGGGCACCTATTGCCTCATCGACATGGTCCTGAACCGCATGGCTAAGGGCGCCAAGGAAATCGACATCGCGGCCACATTAGAGCACATCCGAGATCAACGCACTCGCACTGTCGCCACCAAGCAGCAGTTCGAGTTCGTGCTTATGGCCGTTGCTGAGGAGGTAGGCGTTTTATACGATTACACATTATTAATGTTATTCTTAGACCAACAATCGTGGAGTTGCAAGATGTTTTTTGTCACGTTTATGCGCATTGGTGACCACAGATCAATACGTGTTATTCTCTGAGATTATTATGTGGCTGATGCTGCCTATTCAGTATTATAATGAGAAGCGTGCCTCAGGGTTCGATATTCGGCCCTATTCATACGAAACAATTATTCTACAAGTCAAAGAGATTCAATTAAAATAAAATTATTGTTTGAATGGTTAAGTTCGAAAGAAGTAATATGTATTTTCTAAATAATAAATACTTGTCATTGTTTTTATTTTCAATCTATAGGTCCACGCAATACTGAAAGCTTTGCCGGCGCACCTGCAACAACTGCAAGAGAAAAAAGACAAAGATAAGGAAAAGGAAAAGGAAAAAGATGGCAGTGACAAGGAAAAGGAGAAGCCTAACTAAACCGCGCACCCGACACGAACACACGAACACGTTACGTTATTTAACATATATGTATTAAGTATTCTATCATTGTGGAATTGGTGTATTTCTATCAACTCCGATTTGAGAATTTCGCTACGCAAAACGAAATTATGAGCTAATTAACATTCATGTTGTCATTATTGGTAGGTAATTTTGTTTTTATTTGTAACATTCGGCTGGAATATTAAACCCCAACAAGACATCTCCTGGACTACATTATTTAAAACTCACAATTGGAAATTCTTAACTTCGGATTGTCTTAACTTGATGATGATTACTTTACCGATGGTACTGCTGAAAAAAGATCATCTACGGCAAGAATAAAAACAGACTATGTCTACATGAGGTGTGCCGCTAATTATGGCATTTATTTTTTTAAAGCTATATTTTCTCTTGAGCCTATTTATATATTTAGAAATTAAAGAACACACACTATGAAGTTTCTTTGTTTTGACAGTTGTGTTAGCTTTTTAATGGGATGTTGGAGACATGGTCAATTGTTAGAGTAACAATTCTAGTGGGTTTCAACTGCGTTGCGTACATTTTTAGTTAATTTATTTCTACATATAACTATATGTATTTAATTACGATAACATAATGAAATAGCTGATTTAAATGAATAGTGTTCTAATTTAAGCTACAAAATATCTTTTTGAACTGCGTTTATTAGTTTTTACTTTGTGTTTCGTTTTATGTTATTGTCATGCATATAATGCGTATCCTGTGAATTGTTCTAGTCAGTTACAATGTTACTTAAGCCAGTTTATAGTGGGTTTCTATTTAATAAATGTTTATTTAACTTGTACTTAATTAGTTATTTTAACAATGGTCAGATGCCAACATTGATTATATGTGTAGCGTTATTTTAAATAATTTAATTGAAGTAGCTATTTTCAAATATTGTTGACTATTGTACCTACATGTAGTGGTACTGACCATAGTTAAAATATGTTTATCGTATTTACTTGCTTTCTGTTTAGTCATCGTGTCTAAAAGTTTTTAAGTCTTATTGTAATGTAAGTATATTGTTATATGTATAGATCTACATTTTGCAACTTATATACCTAATACTTATAACAACAAAGATAAGAGATCTATGTCTTTCCCAATCATATCCTGAATTAACGGAATACCTGAGAAAAATAATCAGATTTAAAAAATCAAAATAAAATATTTACTGAATGTAGCAGAAACCATAGATACATACTAATACGTGTTATGTACGAGATTTATATAAGATATATTTATTGCATATTAAGTGGAAAATGTAAAAAAAAAATAAAAACCTACCCACGAAATTATGGATGTAGTATTAGATATAAGAGAAAATATATTTAACCGTATTTCTGTATGAAATTATATGTAGTTTTTATGTGAATGATTGAATAATGGATTTTGATTAAATTGTTTTAGGGAATAAGATATACGTATCCTAATTTCCCAAACAAAAGATCCTCTCTTCTTATCGGATGACTGTGCAGACGGTCTGCAAAATAGCAGTTTGGACACGGTTTTGGAGAATAAGGCATATATCTTTATTAATATTGAAACTTACCTACCTACAGTACCTACGTACACACAGTTAGTGTATAGCAAAGGTATGTAGGCTAGAAAGTTATTTTTATCAGTTAGGCGTGTTAGGTACATATTGCTTCGGGTTGGCATGATTTGGCACAGCCAGGCGGCAAAATTCTATTAAATTATACTTTGCCAACCCTAACTGCGTAACACGCTATTAATTTCAATAATTTTGAAGGATATTGCTAATCCATTGCTTCATAACGGGTGTAAAAAGAGACTGAAAGACACTTTACGAAGCCGAGAGTCACTTGTACTCCCTGACATGACACGACATTGTAATCATTTTTATGTACTGGACCATATCTACCTGGGAACATTCTGTTCATTTCGTTGGAACTTTGACGACTTTAAATACCCCGTCGACCCCCGTTCCATGCGCCTTTATGCAAAATGTTTTGCGGGTGTGTTTTGCTACCTCAGAAAGAAAATTTTCACACCAAAACTAAAAGTCGTTTCCCAGCAATTATTTTTGTGCAATGCAAATACCTACTTAGTTTGATGTAGGTACAGAATTCGTAGTTGACGGCTATGTGATGGGTCTTTTTACTCCCTGTACATACCTAATCCGAAAAATCTGTCTACTCAACGTAGAAACTCCATCCATCAAGTATTTGTGGAAATATATTTTATGGCTATAAGGCCGGTAGGTACCTATTGGAATTGGTCGTAAGTATGATCCTGCTGGCACTGGCTTCGGGCAAAAAAAGTATCCTAAATAGGTACGTAGAAGTATGCGACGGTGAGGCAGATAGTTTTAAAAAAACCTTTTTTACAAAAAAAAAAAAAAAAACAACAGACTTCCAAAAAAATACAACAAAGTGAAAAATAACTTTAATTTCGAAAGTCGGTGTCAAAAAACGAAAATACTGAACCAACGACACCGACTTCCGAAATTAAAGATATTTTGTAAAAAAAGTTTTTATTTCTCACTTTTTAGTGGTACTTATAACCTACCCCAAACAAATTCATATAAAACTACTTGCTATGTGAATATCAGTGACAGGAAGCTATTGAACACATCTGCCTACCCCTTTTAAGGGTACAGGCGTGATTGCGTAAACAATGCATACATTTTGCATTTTGCAGGCATTTATTGAAGAGTTCCGTTGTCTGTCTCCGAAACTCATCATCAGATCTTTACGAAATTTAAATGGGACCATTTCGGAATAAACCTCTTTCAAACAAAAAAAAATTGCATATCCGTCTATATATGAGAGAGTTACGCCCGAACATACAAAAAAAAAACTCAGTAGGGTTTAAATAAACATCATCACTTTACGCAACCTTCACTTTCATAATCTGGTAGATGGCTATGTTATGATAATACAATCAACGTGATTAGAAAAAATGTTTTATTCCATGCAGCTGGTTACCATCTAGTGCTCTTTTTTGGCCTCGCTATTTCCGCCACGAGGTTTAAAGATTTTGGACTAAATACCTGCTACAAAATTAGTGAAAGGGGTAGTGGTCAGTTTTACATGGGACTTAAGCGACATAACTGGTGAAATTATAAGGGTGTACTAACTAATACTCTTCTGCCTCAAACCCTCAAACCCGGGCGTAGGTAGATAGACACTAAGCGATCGCGACCGGCACATTTACCATGTGGGTCTAGACGGTAACGTTCACCGCAGAAGGTTACGTTTGGGGTTCCGCAGGGGTCCGTTGTAGATCCTGTCTCATAGAACCTCGCTTACGGTGTGGTCATACGTGTCGCCAACGGGGAATTCACCGTTGGCATTAATGTCGATTGCAACGCGGATGACACCCTGGTATTCACGGGCGGGGATACCTTCGAATCATCATCCAGTTTGCCGAGTTTGGTGTGGTAAAAGTCGTGACATCGATCCACGGGCTGGGATTATAGATAGGGCCTCGTAAAACTGAGGTGCTTTGGTTCTACAAATTGCCGCGGAAAAAGATTTACCTACCTATCTTGTTAGTCAGAGTTGGAGATGCGCAAGTCCAGGTAGGTATCTTGGGCTAACTCTGGACGGTCGGTGGGGCTTCGAAGAGCGCTTTGAGAGATTGCCACCGAAATAAATAGCAATGGGCGACTTAGATCATAATTTTTTCTCCTGTCCCCATGGCCGTTCATCTTTTCTCAGTAACCTCTTGTGCCTCCGTACTCTTTTCTTAACTCAATCAATAGGTACCTACTTTATTTACTTTGTAAAAATAGCTTTTCTGTATAGGTTGTATAAATGTCCTAAAGTCTCATTCGTTAGGTACTTTAAATAATATTAAGTTGTAATTTTCGTCATAGTAATTAGCTCATTATTAGATATGGTATCACTGTTATAATCACTGATTCTATAGATATCCGTCCTGTCTTATATCCCAATAAATTTATTAATATTTTCGTTTCCATACATTGGCTAAATGCACGAACCTTGCATGCCAAAAGAAAAAAAAAGGCAATGGTCTTGACAATGTCAAATAACCCTAGCAATGTTGCCAACTAACTTACCTACTCCTCACATTCACGTAATTTCATACATATTGAGCGGGTTCGAGTTTAGTTTAGTTAGGTACTGCTTTGGATATTCTTTATTTATTCCGAACGAGAACGGTATACACCAATTACACCAACTGAGCGACATTTTATCGATGTAAATCTTGTCTTCTTGTATCCTACATCCTACTAGGCGTGGTACAAACGCCAGCACATCAAGCTACCCGAAACTGTCAAATTTTCCCAATCAACTTTGAACCTTATGCTATAGCTATAAAGTTGAAAATCTATTAAAGAAAGACAGATTGTAGTAGCTTGATGTGCTGGCGTCTGTACATCGGGAAAAAATTACCTATGTGATTAATCAACCTCTTAGATAAAGTAGTTAGATACCCATAACTTTGTCAATGCCCTAGAATAAATTAAAATATGGGATATGCTTATAACGGCTAAAGTAAAGTTAATTGAACAGTCACAAACAGCCCAAGTCAGCCGTTAGTTTACTACCACTTTTAAAGAGATTAAGTTAGAGTGTCATTCATGATACCAGGAGATTAGATAACTTGAGACTTCTGTTGTGAAAAATTACAAATCATCACATTTATCATTATAAAATGATAAAAGATGGTGACGAAATAGTTGGCAACTCTTTTTTGGAGATTTATTCATTGTCACGTTGACATTGCAATAGTTCTGTTGACAGTTGGTTGACTAGTGGTGAGAGGTACTTGGTATTTGGTATAGTGACTTGAGACTTGACATTAGTGACAGTGTGTGGCTAGATGTAGGGTGTTTCGTACCCGTTTCGTAACTAAAAAACTTTTCTATTTATTATTAGTTTTATCTGCGTTTGTTGTAGTAATACATAGTACATACTTATATATTATTTCTTCAGTAATCTCAGTAATTAGTAAGAAACTCAAGATGATTCACGGCCGTGCTCTACATTTCGTGTTCAAAGTCGCCGACAGAACTCTGACTGCGAAATTCTACAGAGACATCTTGGGAATGAAGGTAAGAAACTAGATTATTACATACTTAGACCCTATTTTTCGACATGTTTTTTAGAAAATGAGAAATCATGAAGCGTTACTAAATACTAGTTTCGAGATTAAAACTGACCAAGGTTAAACAGACTCAGATACTTCTACACTATTTTAGCATAATTCTACCTCGTCGGCAATTTGTGACTCACTATTTGTAAATGCTGTAAATTAGAACTTAAGCGTAGCTAATGATTGGACTTTTTCACAGTCATTCTTACGGCTAATGAACTAAAAACTATTCTATGCCATTTGTACCTATTTCTTTAGATTTGACTACCTGTGTTCTTCACACAAGATTACACGTCCACACAAGATTACCCTAATCCTTAGGATGTAGGCCCAATCTACCACTTGGTTGCAGTTTCTGCCAAATGATGAACATTATTTTAATTTCAAATAATCATTATTTTGTTCTACTATTTTTCAATTGGAATCTTAAAAGTCAGCAAGAAGGCAAATAAGAATAACATTTAAAAGGAGTGTAATGTAACCTTAATAGTATTATAATAAGAGCTACTCAAGACGCACAACGGACCGAATGGGAGTCTAAGTGCGGAAAAGGGAGTCCCATCATCAAGAGCTACTCAATCAATAAATATAAACGTTTTTTTTTTATTGATCAAACAGACATTTGGTGTTGTAGGGAATTTTTTATTTTATACACAAAAATGTATGTTATTAATGTATAAAATAATTTTCCTTTAAATAAATATCCAACCATTTTGTAGTGTTCAATTAGCAAAGTAATAAATACATTTAAATTAGAAAATGACATAATGTTTCAGACAAATTAATATAATTATTAGCCTATAATGTGCCAGTGACACATTTGTAAGTCTAGAGCAATAAATAATGGATTGTGTCTCATTGGTGGGTGGTCTATGGGTTAATGGGTAGGTACCTCCAATTAAATTCACATAATTAACCCTTTCAGTCCCTTGACATACATGGGTCATGGTGATTGTCTAATTATTGTGACTTTTACCAAACAGTGAACATGTTAAGTTCATTTCTTAATTGGGTTAAGCCTTGATATGTCAATTATCTATACAAGGCTGATTTTTTTTATACTGGGATTACTATGGTAGCTGTCCTGATTGTTAGTTATAAAGAGACTTGTGTTTAGGCATTCATCTTGAGTTTTAATAATAAGAATAACTGAATTCAAATATTTATCGAAAAGTATTTTATGACAAAATTATTTAAAAAAATATTAATTTAACTATTAATTTCGTCAGTTTGGTACAGACGCCAGCACATCAACCTACTACAATCTGTCAGATTTCTTTAATAGATTTTCAACTTTATCGCTAAAGCATAAGGTTCAAAGTTGATTGGCAAAATTTGACAGTTTCGGGTAGCTTGATGTGCTGGCGTCTGTACATCTTTAAGCATGCAGGAACTGAGAAACAGTTTTCAATAATATTTTTTGCAGGTGTTAAGACATGAGGAGTTCAGTGAGGGATGTGAAGCTGCTTGCAATGGGTGAGTAATTGACAGCTTCAAAAATATATGTTTAATAATTTGAATAGTATACAACATACAATGTAGATTGTTGTTAAATGCTGTGAAAAACATTAAGAAATTATTATTTTATTTCTAGGCCATACGCAAACAGATGGAGCAAGACTATGGTTGGTTATGGACCAGAAGACTCACACTTCGTAGTGGAACTTACATACAACTACGGTATCACAAACTATGAAACAGGCAATGACTTCATCGGCCTCACAGTCCAGTCCAGCGAGAGTCTCAAGAGGGCTGCTGCTAACAACTGGCCCGTAAAGGAACAAAAGGGACTCAAATATGTTGAAGCTCCCGGTGGTTACAAGTTCTTCATTGTTGATAAACCACAGCCTGTTGACAGAGGTGAGTTCCAGTATTGAAACAATATAAAGCAAATAATTTAGTACTTTCCTATTTTTTTGTTCGGCAAGAAACCTTTGCTGACCCAACCCTATTTGGCATAAGAATCCTTGGAAATTATTACAGGAAGCTAAAATTATAAAAAATCTAAAACCAAAATCACATTACTTTTTTGGAAAGGGTTTATCAACAAATTTCTAGAACTTTCAGATTAGTCCACTCAACGAATAACCCAAAAGGAGGTGTAGAGTGCGTGAGCTGGGCCCTAACCGATTTCTTCAGAAAGTTGTTCAGGATGCTTAAAAAGTTCCCACTTTTGAATTTTTTGCGAATAAATTTAAAATGGTGCGTCGTAGAGAAAAAATATCTTCTACGTAATGAAAGCTAATACAATTTTCTACAAGTTTTATCTTACACGTTTTTCGAATTCCTACCCATTTTCGTTCCGGAAAAGTGAAAATTTTCGAAATTAACGACTTTTATCAAACACAACTGATTTGGATGAATTTTGGTAGGTAGTTAGATTAGGATCTGGATTAACATATAGGCTTCTTTTTATCCCGAAATAACGCGAACGAAGTAGCAGGCATAGCTGTTGCCTGCTACTTCGTTCGCGTTATCTTCTACTATATAAAAATAAGTCGGGTTTTCCTTCCTGACGCTATAACTCCAGAACGCACGAACCGATTTCCACGGTTTTGCATTCGTTGGAAAGGTCTCGGGCTCCGTGAGGTTTATAGTAAAGAAAATTCAGGAAAAATTTCAACAGAAAAGCGGGACCACGCGAGCGGAGCCGCGGGCGACCGCTAGTTTCGGGATAAAAAGAAGCCTATATGTTAATCCAGATCCTAATCTAACTACCTACCAAAATTCATCCAAATCAGTTCAGCCGTTGAGTTATCGAAACTTTCATCTATGTACTAGCAGCACCCGCGGTTTTACCCGTATACATTTCCTGTGGAAATATCGGGATAAAAACATTTCTGTCCATGCCCGGGACTTAAACTATCTCTATACCAAGTTTCATCTAAATCGGTTCAGCGGTTTAAGCGTGAAGAGGTAACAAACAGACACCAGCAGACCTTTTCAGAGCGTGATACTCGAAAATTGATTAGAATTTATAAATAAAAATGTGTGTGCACTGTTTTAAAGTTATTAGCGAAAAACTCAAAAGTGGGAACTTTTATTCCCCCCCCCCCCCACTCCGGCTCACCTCCTGGACGCGGGGACTTTTAGTATGTTTACTCCCTAAGCACCCTGAACAACTTTCTGAAGAAATCGCTTAGGGTCCAGCTCACGCACTCTATTATCATGGTGATTTTGTAAAAATCTATACTTATGTAAAATGTACTTTTACACATACCTACATGTATAGACATGTTTTAGCTAGTGTTGTTTACCATATACTTATACAATATGAGAATGATCGTCATTTACGATAATTATTGTATATTGATAAGATAAAGTACTTATCTGCTCAAACATCACTGTCTGAGATGTTTTTATCATGTGATGTGATTGTTATGTGGATAAACTAGGTACCGACAGTAACTAACTATGCGTCGAGTGCGAATCATGTGATGGCCGCATGATTCAGAGAAGCAGAAAGCTTCACGCCAATGCAGCAATGTTAAAGTGAAACGATCTCTGCCTGTAAAAATTATAATTTTATGGCCACACCATATAGACACATTTCTATCCTAATGAAGGAAAAAGTCGCTTTTAATATTTTATTTGAAAAAATAAATATGTAGGTACACTTTTTAACAGTCTTGAATACTGTAAGCGTAAGTGTACATTAACCATGACCAAATTGCGTGTGTAAAGAAATTACATTAAAATGGCAGCTATAGTCCGCGCGGAACTAGTTGGCCGCGCCTTAGGTATGTGAGCGGTGGGACGGAGGGGCGGGGGCGCGTTGTCATTACTCAGTACGTGAGTTGCGAACAATAGGCAACTCCGCCGTCCTCACCCCCGGCTCCGTTTCCACCCATTATAAAACACAAATGTAATATGTTCTGGTTTATTGAATTAATACAATGAATCAACATGAAAAGAAAACGCAATTTAAAATAGTGATAGTAAATATTGAATGATAATGATACTAAAGATTTAAAAAAATACCGACTTTGCTGTTCACTGTACCTATACAACAACAAAATGTAATTTCTAGAAATGGATTAATAAGATTCTTGCATTTATATGGAATACGCCAAGTTACCCAATTCCTCTCGAAGAGATTAGGCCTGTGTCCCAGCTGATGGAACATAGGCTGATTATGCTTCATGCTTATACATAAGCTACACCAAATTAAACAGTAAACCAATTTTTTTTTCGAAATTAAGGTGCTTACATGACCTAAAGCGCGGTCACTGTCGTCGGAGTGCATAGAAAAGAAAGAGAAGCGCGATGACACAACGCTGGTAATTTATTGCAAAATATGAAGCAATTATTTAATTACAAAAAATCTATTGTTTAGACTAAAAAATGATAACACCAGTATTTTAGTATGTTGCTTGTAGAATAATCTGACAAAAAATAAAAATGATTGTATGTATATTAGTATGGTTTTATTGCAAAAAGAAAGTTTTTAGAGGTATCTTCATGATTTTTTTCTATCGTATCAAATTATTGTATTATGTTTTCAACACACTATTTACCTAGCATATATCCTGAAGAATAGAAAGAAAGAAAGAAAGAAAATTGCGTTTATTCGGCAAAACAAAAAACCCTTAAAAATAAACAAAACAAATTCAAAATGATTAAAAATAATAATGCCAAAAGGGCCTCAGCTCAGCATAATGCCAGATGGCAACACAAAGTGCACCACCTGACGCTGATTTTCAGCTGCTGCCCACCTGAATATCATATATTTTTCCGATTTTGTTTACTGTAGTCGATCTTAGACTGTTATTGTTTCTAAAACTTGCGTTTTTTTGTGTTTAGGTCCTGTAAGCCCCTTAAATAGCCTTCACAAGTTGCGTCTAGTGCACCTTGGGCCTTCATCCCTATTTACCACTTTGCTGGCGGTCTCATAGTCGTACGACAGCATTATGTAGTTCGCGCAGATACGAAAGAAGAAGACCTATTAATTGTAAAAATTGTCATCCACAGATCCTGTGGTTAAGGTGTCCCTTGCAAGCTCAAACTTGGAGAAGTCCATCGCTTACTGGAGTGGTCTACTCAGTCTGAAGATCTTCGAGAAGACAACCAAGACAGTTACTTTTGGATTCGGCGACCAACAAGCTAAATTGGAATTAGTTGACATTGGTAAGAAACTAAGTATTTGTGTAATCATGTAGCAAACATTTTGTATTTTAGTACCTACCATCTTAGGATACTTCGTGTTTTCTTAGAATAAACAGCGGAACAAAAGGTGATTAGGTATTTTTAATAACCATACATAAGCGCGTTGTTTGCATGTTTGTTATTATGCATGTGACTGATGAAATTTACTAACAGATAATGCAATCTCATTCTCTGAGATCCTGCGGCTTCGCCCGCGTGGTTTTCGGGAATTATCCTACGGGAATCTGTTACCGAGACAATAGCCTATGTTACTCCGTATAACATCAGCTATATCCCAAGTAGCACAACTGGGTGGTAAAATAGCTCTATATCATATTTATTTGCAAGCTGGGGTGACAATTCAGCCATGATTAAGTTCTATAAAGGTGCAGAGAACCCTTATGCAAACATTATTTCTATAATGTTTGCATAAGGGTTCTCTGCACCCAGCAAATCAGGCAAATCAGGCTGCAATTTTTGCAAAAAAAAAAACGGATGATGAGTCCGTTTTTTTTTTTTTATTTATCAGGCAAATCAGGCTGCAATTTTAGTCCGTTTTTTTTTTTTTTTTTGCAAAAATTGCAGCTGGATTTTGGTTCCAAATGGAATCCATAGGGAGTTCTCACGATCACCTTTATGTGGCAATTAGAACTATGGGTTTAAGTTGTGCGCAGTGAACGATTGATTGAACGAAAAGGCGTTTCAGTTCGGTCATGAGTGATAAATGAGATGCCAAAGTTCGTTTGAGTGGCGATAAGTCAAGTTCTTTGAATTTGTATTGTGATCAGCCGTTTTAATTTTGGATTACATCTATAATCATCTATTTGATAAAACTTCACGTTTACTTCACATAATGCAAGCATGGATTTATAGCACAAAATCCTTGCGAATGTTTTTTTACTGTGAAACTATAGTACTTACGGTTTCTTTGTAAATTTCGAAGCGCCTTCAATTTGATCAAGAACAATTAAACAAAGTGTGTTAAGTCAATTGACGAAATAATACTATAGAAAATAAAACTGTTAAAAACCTAACATGATGGTTTTACACTAAGTAGGTATAATGACAAAGTACATCAGCTATAATTAACAAAACTCAGTTATTATGCGTCAGTGTGATAAAACACTGTTCAAAACAAAACATTTTCAAGGACTCAATTTCCTAAACATGACGATGTTTAAGGGATAGTTATTATTTTCACTTATTTGTTCTCTATTTTTAACTTTCAGGTCTAAAAATCACTTATTTGTAACACAGTGATGCGCGATAAACTGACTTAAGTAATATAGATAATAATTATGTATTTCTGGAACTGTTAGATCCTTAGTAGTTTTAAATAGGTGGAAATATCTTGTTTTTGGTTTTCAAGAACCGCCTATTGAAACTTAGTTATCCGTTGGAGTGGTATATTAGAGTACAGTAGGCCTTAAGGGTGCAATCACATTAGGTTCCAAAAAATCTGCTAACTGATCCCTTTAGTCACTGCAGGTGATACTGTATTATACTATTCATTTGGAAATAGAAGTGCCAAATAAGGGTATGTTTCCGCTTATATGTTACAGATTTTTACAAGTGACGTTAAAGCCTTATATACCACTGTTGCTTCTAAATCAGTAACAATTAAAACCTATTTTCTACTTTTAGTAACAAAATCAACTCTATGCAACCAAGTTGAAACAAAATACATTCTTAAGCAACAACGAGTGATATGAGGTACTCATGAACAAATATGAGTAGTGTTTGAAGCTATAAAGTTTTATCAGACATTGTTAAATCACTCATTTGCAACTTAAAGCTATAAGATAAGTTGCAAACATCACTAATGTTTTACTTAGGATGCCAGTGAAAGTCCTTTCAAAATCGGTCCAGCCGTTTCAGAGATTAGTCAGAACAAACAGACAGGTAAAATTATTAAAAACTAGCTGCGCCCCGCCGTTTCACCCGCATAAGTGTCGATCCCGTAGGAATATCGAGATAAAAAGTAGCCTATAGTTAATCTAGGGTAGCAGCTACCTCCATACAAAATTTTATCAAAATTGGTCCAGCCGTTTGAGCGTGCAGAAGTAACAAACATATAAACACACACACACAGACTTTCGCCTTTATAATATTAGTGTGATTGTTTTAAGGGATCCGTAGCTCAAAAGTAAAAACTGAACCCTTATAAGATCACTTCGTTGGCCGTCTGTCTGTCCGTCAGTCAAGACCCTTTTTCTCACGAAGGTGTGGAGTTATCAAGTTGAAATTAATATCAAATACTGCTGCAATCCCTTGAAGCAGTGAAAAAATCAAACTTCTAAGTCAACGCAATCAAAAGATACGTGCGTTTATGTTTTACCAGCGTTGTATCATCGCGCTTCACTTTCTTTTCTATACAGTCCGACGAGTCGCGCTTTAGGTCATGTAAGCCCCTTAATGCAAGCATGCTTATGCAGGAGTTGGTATACAGAACACCATAACGCGACGTAATGCATTTAAGAATCTCTGATGTATGAAACAGAGTCACATAGTCACATGCACAAATGTACCTAATAATGACAAAACATATTTTATCACGACAGTACCATGCGTTCCATTGTTAGATAGACGCTATCTTCAGGTATTTTATCAGACGGAACGTAGACAACAGAAAGTGGGTACCTACAAATCTATTTAAGATGATGCACCTATTATCACTATCAGGCCGCGTGAAAGCCGTGTGATACTTAGGTTTATACACTCGTCTGACAAAGGAAAAGATTAGAAATTGACAAATAATTTGGAGCATTCGCACTTGACACTTACACATACAGATTGATAGAAACTTACATGAGGAAGGTAATTGATACACAATTGATACATCTACCAAGGAAAATCTGATAATTGTGTTGACTATTTCTTTCGACTTTGTATGACGTCGTATTACCGACATACAAATAAATGTACATACCTGCCCATTCATTTATACAGGGTTGGTCGGATACTCTACCTATCCCCTTTACTTCTAGTCCTGTGTCAATGAGAAGCCCCGAAAACGGAGAAATAGATGTACAATTTTTATAACTACCTTTACTTTTGAAAACTACCTGTACTGTGTTCTACTTTTTTTTGAGGTTTTATAGCAGAATTTCAAAGTCACAACGCGAATATTTTTGCCACGTACGAACGTGCCTAAACTTTCCAATTTAAAATATCTGAAAACCGAACCTCGATCTTGAAGCTTGATATTGAATTTCAACCAAAACGCTTTCATAAGTCAAAACTGGTTGTCCCACTTTTGGGTATACGACATGTATTTGGCCAGTTTTTTTATTAGTATCCAGATCAAGGACACCCTGTAAAAATAAACTGCAACTTGATTTGAAAAATGAAGTAGCAGATGATTTTTCAGTTGCAGTTTGTTTATATTCAACGAGCTCTACGAATAAAACAATTTTCGAATACCTATACATAATGTATAATTTAATGCAATTCCAGGTGAGCCAGTGAACCGCGCAAAGGCGTACGGCCGCATCGCCTTCTCGGTCCCCTTCGAAGAGCAGCCAATCATCGATCAGAATATTCAGGCAGCCAATGGCACCATCCTGACCCCGCTCATATCGCTGGACACGCCAGGCAAGGCCACTGTTAGAGTCATCATTCTAGCGGACCCGGACGGCCATGAGATCTGCTTTGTGGACGACGAGAGCTTCCGACAGCTGTCCCAGGTCGACCCCGCCAGTGACGCAGACCTCGACAAGTTTATCAAATCAGACAAGTCGCGGGCGTAAATCTAACTTCATTTCTTAGCTATCGGGCAAGGGTACTCATAATACATTTCCATTATTTTCTCTAGCACATAAGTTATTCTCCGCTCCAGCGTCACAATTTTCTCATTGTTCTACATATAGGAGTGTTGATAAATATGTTGTTATTGTACAAATTATACCAGCTTCATACAATGTAAGGCTGTATTATCATCATCTGTCCAAATTATTTATTATATTGAATTTTTATCTTTATGTGTAAGTATTAATGTTCATTTTACAGTGACAAGTATGTTGGAAATTGCCACTTCATTTTTGTGATAAGTTTGTCTTAAAATAACCTTTCAGAGTAGTTTAGCATTCCCAGTTGTTTTGTAAGTAGCAGTATTAAGTATTATTTAAAGTTTGTTCAAACATTGTTGTAAAGTGATATGTTTATTGTATATTGTGTATGTTTATTATCTATTGTTGCGCTTACGTACACAGCAATATGTTAACTAAGTAATAAGAATATATAATTTGAATTTCATGTATTTCTTATAATTTATCGAAGACCTAGAATTGACAGTAATTTACGAGAATTTAGAGGAAGACAGAATGCTGTCTGAACTATTAAAGAATCGCATAAATCATTGTAACAAATGGGAAATACTGCTTCAAGGTACTTCTATATTTGCCGGAAAACGTTGAGTTCATAGTCGCACGCGTTTCTTCACGAGAGTAGGCAGAAATTACAGAACTTTGAGGAAATTGAAGACTAGATGTTACGAACTTCAGTTAATTCGTTTCGTTTAAGGTTAGTTAGCGATAGGATAAGAAACACAATATAAAGAAGCTTCCCCTGGACCAGTTCACTTCTCAAATGACACGGTTTCATCAATTATCCGATCTCACATCTAGAGTCCAGACTACCTTTACCACGTCTTCGTTATGGCCAGCCAACATCTGTTTGAGTATTTGTACAAATATTCACGTATTTTGAAAAATACAAAACATACTTTATTTATATACTAGGAAAGTTTGTTTTATATTAGCGTACGGTCAGCAACAAAAGTATAAAAAGCTAAGAGTTAAGTTATTTAACTTGCCGCTGACTGTACAGATGCAAATGTTTAAACAAGTACTCCAAGCATAGTTCCAGCAATAAATCTCGCGCCTCTGGCTGTACTCGGCTGTAGATTTTTATCGTTTGCCGATTTTTTCTTCATGGACCCTGCTTGAACAGGTTAATCCTTGTAACAGCCAGTCCAAATAACAGATTTCGCCACGTTTTAGACTAGGCGCAAACGAGCCACCGGCCACAGCCACCGGTAGCCCAGCGAGCAAGCAGTCCACATGCTTTTTCATATGTTTTGTATGTCGCACACGTGTGGCCGGTGCCGGCCATCCGCTACAGCAGTACCCAACACCGCAGCAATAGACCGCCGGTGGTTGTAGCCGGTGGCTCGTGTGCGCTTATCCTTATAGCGTTTGTCCACCGCCACCGTCAACGGGACGTCAACGAGAAACACGGTTATTCGGACCGAACGTGAGGTCCCGTTGGGGACACGCGGCCATAGTAAATGTATGTATCTCTACTTCGCGCGACGTCATCTCGTTCTCGTTGACGTAGCGGTGGACAAACGGCCTTAGTCTTCTAAATTATCTCGGGATTTTATTGTAGCATGTTCTAAACAATTTCTTTAATTTGTTTTCTCCGCAGTCGCGTCGCGCAGTCTCGGGCTATGCCCGTCTGCACAAAGTCACCGGCCACTTTGTATATATCTACAGAAAAAAACACCTCTTTTACGATTAAATAAAACAAATGAAGAACATCTTAAGTGTTCACTAAACTGACCTAAAAATATAATTCAGGTTATGCCATCGGAATCTCCAAGCTAAGCTAACATTCAAGCCATCGCCCACGTTCCTATGTCCAGCCCGGAATTAGATTTGCGTGTTGCCGGCTACTTAGCGATAAACGCTTAGATATAAATCGCGAAGTGAATCGCGGTGAGCGGTTAGCTCGCCAAATGACTTGACCGTATCGATCAAATAGCTCTAGAATTGCGAAACGAAGGGATCGCGTGACGTGGGCCTCGCCTACATCCGCGAGAGAAGTCGCGAAGTCTTGCCTATCTGCACTCCGATAACAATCGATTTATCTAAATATAGATATGACGGAGAAGGTATAGTGTGACTCGTTATTATCAGCCATATTTTAATTACTGTGGGCGTACTATTTGAAGTGTTGGTTATTGCGCAATAGAAAAACCGTTTGAAGTTCAAATCAGTAGGTACACGACACAACCATATACGGAACGCGGGACAGTTGTCACAGTCACAGCACATGTTGTCCCGTGTCCGTACGATGTCCAATGTCCAAGAAACTCTTCTGTCGCGCTGTCGTCGACCCCCCGCGAACTCAGGCTAGACTATGTCAGCGCCACCAGATGGCGCTCGCGTTTCGAATAGTCAAACGAATGGCTCCGTTGAAGCACTTCATATCATAGACTAATATAATAAAACTGAGCTTCATATCTTTACTGTGGCCGAAGCGTTGTCGTCACAGCGCTCCCGCCTCGTTGTCAAGTCAGCTCCCCTACTAATGATTTCTCCGACAGATAATTATGTTAAAAGTACCTACGAGTACCTTAGGCTTATGGTTTTATATTGAGTACAAATAATAGTAGAATGAATAATGAAAATCTGCAAAATACAGTCTATACAGTATGTTAACTAACAGAGGGCGTTCCCGTTAACCCGCAATAGTATAGCATCCATACATGCTAAAAAAAATATTACCATTCGAAAATAAAATGTTTTTATATTTTTTTATATTAAAATATTCACTAAAAATCGTAAATTGATAGTCTATTTATTTAATTAATTCTAATTTATTTAATTAAATAAATTCCGACATTGCTGTCCTTCAAGTACGCGTGCAGAGTGTTTCTTTAACGTATCAATTTACGATTTTTAGTGAATATTTTAATATAAAAAAAAATAAAAACATTTTATTTTCGAATGGTAATATTTTTTTTAGCATGTATGGATGCTATACTATTGCGGGTTAACGGGAACGCCCTCTGTTAGTTAACATACTGTATAGTTCCTTGGAACAATTTAATTTTCTATACCTCTAATACTTTCACATTTGTCCTTACTGACCCATTGAAACGGATCACCCTGTAAACTGGCCTGTGCTAACGCTGTGCGCTGTAGAGGTAGCAGAGAGTCAGCTAAAAAAAACAAATAACGAATTCTTCTGAGGATCCTCTTTGTCTTGCTTCTTGCATCTTAAAAATAGAAAATAAAAAACTTTTCAGGTAACAGATTCACTTTTAAAGGTTAACAGATAGGTAGATAATTATGAAAAACCCATTTTTTATCATTTGAGATGACAGGAACACTTTGTAAGGAAGTTTTATTCCGTGTTTACACCATATACGAGTTGAGCCTGCGTGTATATGGTGTAAAAGCGTACTTCTATTTGTTAACTTTTTTGACAATTTATCAACAAGTCTTGTACATCTAGTCTTGATATGTTGAAAAAAATGTGGTTTTTCTATTTCGTGTAACTTGTTGTATGTGGTATAGGGATTTAACATTTTGGTTTACGTTTTTTTAATTCTTTGGTCTAGTATCTTTCTATAATTTTTCGAATCTCGATACAAAAACATTGCAAAGTTATACCTACTTTTTTCCTTTTTTCGACATAACGGCGTAACGCTTAAGAATTATTTAATGGAATTTACTTTAAAACACAGAGAATTATCATATCAAAGTTTACTCGAAGTAGTTTTAAATTTTATTTATTTTTATTTTGTTAAAAAAGGAGTAAATTCGTTTTGGCACATACGTCGTTTTATTCCGAGCGCACGCACATTATAGCCATCAATCTTCTTTTGCGTTTCAAAAGTAATTGCATCACTTACGCTCACTTAGTAGGTTTTCGAGGATTTTAGATTTTCGAGGTTAGCGCCTTTACAATAAACGAAGTCAGTAGACAAGTAAAATACCTACATTATGCTCTGTAACTTAGAGAGTAAACACGGGGTAACACCCACAATAGATACAGTACTTCTGTACCAGCCCCGGATCTACGATTTTTTCGAACCGGGGCAAAACCTTGATAGTGGCGCCCCCTCCCTTCAGTGTTTGAGAAAAACTTGCAAATTGTTGATTTCCACTACTATAATATGTGATTTCACTAATAAATTACTTATTTTATTAACGCTGATTACTCGCAAACGCAATCAACCACATAAACAGTGTTGTCACTTGACGTTCAACTGTTTGAATTTGTTCGGCTCGGCTCGTATAGATATGTGACGGGGATTCCCCTTGGCAGAAAGATCACGGACACTACGCACGCATTCAAAAATTTACTTGATCTGTTAAGATGCGTTCGTAAATCACTTAGTATGTGTTCAAAAACTAACTGGGCGTATGGAAATAGAAAAGTTTGTTTTTCAAGCATATTATATTAAGATTCGATTACTTGTTAAAAACCTATGAGATTGTAGGAAAAGAGGCTTCATTTGTTCGATATTTCGAATTCTTGTCTCAAGGATTTGGCGCCCCCATTAAACTGCCGCCTGGGGCAGGTGCCCCGTTTGCCCCCCCTTAGATCCGGGGCTGTTCTGTACCTACAACCAAGCAAGCCAGTATTGTATCAATCATTCGTAGAGTAATATCAGTAATGTTAACGATCATAATTGCCATGTAATTACTAACATGTCCGTCAGTGCGTCTACAAAACTGTCAAGCGTCGTAAATAATAGCATCGCTGAGAAACGTCAATGCATTGTAAATTCTACGACAATCATGGAGAGTAAGTACTTATTCACAAGACTCATGCATGACTGCGACTGCAGGAAACAACGTTCAGTGTTTTGAAAGCCAATGTAGGTTTTTATTTTAAATATAGATAATGAAACCAATTAAGTAGGTACCTACATATCGACCTACTTAATTGCCTGTAAAAATTTAAAAAAATCTGCATTGAAACTATCGAAGGCTATGTTTAAGAAATATTTTTGGACGTCGGTTATTTTTTTTACATTAGCTGCGTTCATTGACTTATAATTATATTACTAGCGGCTGTATTATATTCCTTCAAAGTAGCAGGAACTATTAGAACGGAAACTTTTATAGTCAATATGCAGTTTTCGCACGTATCATACTTGTTTTTTTTTAACGTTTCAGACTTGGTTTAATTGCTCAGTTTCTTTTAGCTAAATTAATGAAAGCAATCCCAGCTTATTGTACCGAACGCACGAGTTTTTGTATGGCCATATTATCCATATTTATGTAGTTTGATTGACATCTATTTCTTGCTAAAAATGGACGCGACAGTGACAGTGAATTTTTACATAAGTTACGTGATACTGAAGGTGGCAGAACACTTGCGGGACAGATATTTCCGCGAAAGACACTTGCGCGAAAAGACATTTCCGCGAATGTACTTTTGCACGAACGGACTTTTGCGAGAAGGGACATTTTCGCGAATGAACTCTTGCGCGACTGGACTTTTCCGCGAATGGACGCGAAAGACTTTCGCGCAAGTGTCCCAGATCCGATACCGAATAGGTTGAACGGATTTTCCGCCATTCCACTCGCTCTTAAAACAGTAGGCAATTAATTAGTAACTTTGAAAGTAACAAGTTGGTAGGTAAGATGAATCTATAATTTCCATTAGATATACAACGCACATTGTGAAGAACCATCAGTGGCGCCTATAGGTATATTAATACCAGATGGATGCACACACAGTACCTACCTAGGTACTGTATGTGCATCCAGCGCAGGTACAGCGTAGGTTTATCTACCGTACGTCCAGTGCCGTAGGTGCGAGCTTCTATAACTGCGCCCTTGGAAAATCCCTTATACTAAGTTTCCGTAGGTATTTCTAGTTCTAGTAACACTACAGAAAATTTATAATGACAAAGAAATCAATCAACTATAACGTGTGTACCTATACCTTCTTTAAAATAAAATGAGTCTCGCACCCGGCAGGCTATTTTTTCAGTGATGTGCATTTTCTACTCTACCTTTTATATGCACACTGCACAGACATTTTCATCGAAAGCAAGAGCGAGTGAGGCGCGTTCGAATTTTTTTACAGCCCGTCTCGTAATTTTCAGTTAGGTTTCTTTTGAAAATTTCTACCTACGTAAACAGGAGTTGCTTAGTCGACCTATGCAGAAAAGTTAGAGTATTAGAATAACTTAAAATGCAAGAGCGAGCGAAGCGAGCTTAAAAATTCTGCACCTTGTGACCCCGCCGCGGAAAGATTCTTAGGGTCTCGAAACCTTAGTTAGGTTTCTTTTGAACATTCATAAATAACAAAAAATTCGAAGACGTGTGACATCCACCAACCTGCACTGGGCCCGCGTGGTGGATTATGGCCCACTCCCTCTCACAGAGAGGAGGCCTTTGACCCAACAGTGGGAACATTATGGGCTGATTATGCTATTCATACACAAATAGGAGTTACTTTGTGTACTTATGCAAAAACCATAACAATGAAGAGATCCAAAATTTTTGCACACCAGCTTCTGGAGGGTAGTCAATAGCATTGACATTCGACATTCGAATGTCAATGCTATTGACTTTCGACATTCGAATGTCAAGCTATTGACTTTGCTTGAATAGTTTTTAAACGGTTTTATTAAACGGTTTTATTTAGCTCACCCCGTTTGTTTTATTATTTATTCTTGGGTCATATTTAGTAATTCAAATTTCACCCTCTTCCTGTCAACCGATTAATCTGAAATTTTGTATACACTTTGGATTTTGGTGACAATACAATTATGTTTATTCATTATCATTATAAATTCAAGATGGCCGCCGCTACAAAATGGCGGATAATTTATGTTTTATTAATCCCATCAATATGGGTATCAAATGAAAGGGCTCAACAAGCAGAATACAATATACTATAAAAAATTGAAATCCAAGATGGCAGCCGCTACAAAATGGCGGATAACGTAGGTTTTATCAATCCCATCAATATGGGTATCAAATGAAAGGGCTCAACAAGCAGAATACTATATACTATAAAAAATTGAAATACAAGATGGCGGCCGCTACAAAATGGCGGATAACGTAGGTTTTATCGATCCCATCAATATGGGTATCAAATGAAAGTGCTCAACCAGTATAATACAATGTACTATATAAAATTAAAATCCAAGATGGCGGCCTCTACAAAATGGCGGATAACTTAGGTTTTATCAATCCCATCAACATGGGTATCAAATGAAAGGTCTCAACAAGTAGAATACAATTTACTATGCAAAATTGAAATACAATATGGCGGCCGCTACAAAATGGCGGATAACGTAGGTTTTATCGATCCCATCAATATGGGTATCAAATGAAAGTGCTCAACCAGTATAATACAATGTACTATATAAAATTAAAATCCAAGATGGCGGCCTCTACAAAATGGCGGATAACTTAGGTTTTATCAATCCCATCAACATGGGTATCAAATGAAAGGTCTCAACAAGTAGAATACAATTTACTATGCAAAATTGAAATCTAAGATGGCCGCCGCTACCAAATGGCTGATAACAATTTTTTTTCAAGCAGTGCTAGAAATAACGTGACCATGTAAAGTCGTGAATATATTTAATTCAAAGTCGATGCTTCTTTCAATTATATCGTGAAGCTCCCAAATGCTGTAGAAAGATTTTTGTTGGAAAAGACCTCCTTTATCTCCCTATTTTGTTTGATTCACGACTTTTTGACCATCCTGTATATCAAGCTATACATCTCCAGTTTTAGCTGATCACGCATTGTATAAGCTTTCCGAACAATGAGTAGTCAGCTTATACTGGAAATTATAGCTGATTACACAGCTAATTACGTCGCGGTCGTCGTGCGTAGGTACCAACATGAAAAAAAAAACCGGTCGGATGCATAACATTCTTCTTTATTTTAAGTAGGTTAGAAAAACATCAATTTACCTTGTCGTACCAATACGTTAGTAAAGAAAATTAGAAAGTGTAGTTATGTAGTAAGTACCTAATGTAATAATTCATTCACATTTCGCCGGTTCTGTCGAAGTTATATGTAACAGGGGGCGAGCCTACAAACAGGCGCGATGCGCGACGAGAATCGCGCGCGACACAAAGGCACCGCTCGTTGCGCGATTTGCGGTGCCTTCGTGTCGCGCGCGCTTTTATCGCGTGTCGCGCCTGTTTGAAGGAGCCTTTAACCGGATATTACATATCTAGATTCTGAATAAAGCAATAGCACTGGCCAATCTGGGAATCAAATTCAGATTCAGCAGTCGCGCTTGCGTTCACTAATGGACCAACGAGGCAGCAGCCAGAAAGTTAGGTATACCTAGGTCAAGTGAAGTTTTAAAGTAAGACCACATAATACACATAATCCGTGGGGCCTGTGGCTAAATAATAACAGCCGCACAGGTCGATCGATCAGGTTAAGCTACGCTTGCCGCGGTTGGTCTGTGGATGAGTGTGGATCTTTACATACCGTTACCTTTCCGTGCCTCGGAAAGCACCGCGTTAAGCCGTCGGTCCCGGCTGTCATTCGTGGATCTTTGAGAGTCGTCGGGTTGTCAGAAGGCCGAAAGTCTGACAACCAGTCTTACCAATGGGGATAATCGTATTACCCAGTAACTGGGTTGTGGAGGTCAAATAGGCAGTCGCTCCATGTAAAATACTCTGCATCCGGTTAGACAGGAAGCCGACCCCAACATATGTAGTTGGGAAAAGGCTAGGCAGATGATGCCATAATACACATAATCAGCCAGTAATGTTTCCACTGCTCGGACACAGGTCTCCTCTTGGTGAGAGGGAATAGGCCGTGATCCACCACGTGGGCCCAGTGCGGGTTAATATATGTCAGATGTGTTCGAATTTTTGGCTCTAGGACATGCCGGTTTCCTCACGATGTTTTGCTTCACCGTTTTGAGAGCAGTGCAAGGGATTACCTAATTAGATATAATTATTCGGTATTTTATTAAATAAAAAAGTAACAAGTCCTGGTCGCACACCTACTTCAGTTTAAGGTCAGTTAGCCATACATTTTTCTAGGTCTAAGTTAGCCGTAAGTTATTTACCCGGAGGGGTTTACTCAGAGTTCAATAAAATCACCGCTGAAAGGTTTCGGCCATTACAATCGCACGCTCTATTTTCTTAAATGTTTTCCTTTTTTCAGCTGAATTTTCTCAAAGATATGAAGTTTTTCAGGCTACTCTATGTAAGCAATATGACCAAAACTATAGCGGTGGTAGATTATTAGTTAAACTGAGGTTTACTGCCTCAGTCTATCGTCTAAAACTTTGACTCGTCACACTGCAAACCGTCGTCGTTCAAGTACCTACATCCTAAAAATATAGTTTTTATAACTGATAATAATTTAGATGTCGAAAGACTCCTCTCCTTACTCCTTCTGAAAATGGCCAATAAAATACTTCCGTAGCATCGGAGTCCGGACGTAATACACTTCCGATCTCGAAATCTGTGCGTTTATCGTGCTGGCTCCAATTATTATCCGCGGCTCGGGCGGTATCACGTCGATAATAGATCCACGACCTGTCATAAATTTCATTGCAATCGAGGATCCGGCTGATCAATTTGGCTCGCTGGGCGGGCGGGGGCGGCGCTGGGGCGCGTGCGCGGGCCCGGGAGCGGCGGGCGCGGCCCGGCGGCGGCAGTGCGCGAGTCGTCGCCGCCTGCCGCGCCGCCGCCATGGCCGCGCCGCGCCGCGACCGCTGACCGCGAACGACCGCACCCGACGGCCCCGCACACCGCGCTACGCCACGCTCCGCACAATATCGCCGCTCGTCGCCTGTGTCCTCGCCCGTAGTGCTGGGCCGCGCTCGTCCTGCGGAGTAGGCGCCGGGCCCGGGCGCCGCGCGCGCCTCGCCTCGCGCCCCGCGCGCCACCCGCCGCCGCCTGGTTCATGACGATACGTAGGTAACGTTGCCGACTACGAAAACAGTTGTCATAAAATCCTTGCGGACTCTGCTATACCTCAGGACGTAATTCCGATCCCTGCGACTATCTGGACTCTGAGTGTCGTATTCAAGCCCGAAGTGCACCCGTAACCGACGGTCGTGTGTTGCGCAGCTGACTGCTCCGATGATCTATCGGTTAGTTTCATTTTTTTCTCATCTTAGTTTTAAAGTAGAGCATTGCTAAACGTTTAAATATCATAAGCACAAATATTTTTCAAGTTGCTAGTTAAGTTTTCAAATTAGTGCTTAAGTAGCGGACCTTAGATGGGTGTTACATAATGGAATATCGGTCGATCTCGTCGAGCGAGCGCGCCACAGGCACTACGTTCCGGCACAAGAAACTGTTACGGAACGTTGATTTTCTTCACGCTGAGTCGCTGCCTCTGTTTATATTCGTTGTTCATATTCTATTAGGTCTCTATGCTTAGTAGGTACATAAATGAAACTAGCTTTGTCCCCGCAAAGTCAAATTGGAGGTTTAGTCTGGTAATAGAGGTTCAGGATCAAGTAGGCAGTTGTAATTATCGATTAAGTCCTAGAATGTTAAGATGTTAGTCTTAGTGAATAGAGATACAGCTGCTTATTATTCCAAAGGCAGTCGAAGAGATGCACACAATGGAGACACACAGAGGTCGAGTTAGCGGTAATCAGTGTTAATTGAGTGGTAACTCGTCGCCCGGGGCCGGGTGTAGAGATGTGCGAAAGTGTCCATGGGAAGAGACGTCCCTCTCGTGCGGCGCGTGTCGCTGTGCGGGATCGTTGGCACGCCTCCCAGATGCGAGGTACCTACCACCACTTACTATCTACCGTGTGTGCTATTGTTCCGTTCTTCTCTGTATCATTAACTACACTCATACTGCTTCAATGTTTGCTGTCTGATGTATGGATGTAACGAGTACAAACGAGGTTTTAGTTTTCATTGTCAATCACTGGATGTTTTCGATGTGTATATATTCGGTCTCCGCATCCATAGGTAGGTATATGTCGCTAAGTGGATCTTTATGTAAATTGCTTCAGTATTTGGAGGTGAAAGCAATTAATGGACGGTAGTTGGCCCCGTCCAGGCTTGAAACTCATTTGTTTATGTGTGTATATTTAATGTGCTTTGTGCAATGTCTGAATGTTTTTTTGTTAGTTTAGGTACGGCTGATGGGATGATTGATTTACTTACCTATTAATAATTTAGCATTATTGAAATATGAAAATTCGTCACGCTACCTACATGGAACTTTTAAAAACTTCGAACTTTAAAAACTTGTAGTTTAGCTGGTTTGAATGAATTGTATGAATGAACAATATGATACCGTAATGAACGAAACCGATTCAAAACTTATTCAGCAGAAAATCTTAAGAATCTCACTCAAGTGGCGTATCTGTTTTCAGACTTATTTCTGAAGCATTGACTGTAATTTACATTGGCAGTTAAAAGAAAGTGTTTATTAGGATTATTTACGGTTTGCCAGCTACGCGGCTGATTCACCCATACGTAAACATTGCTTAAATAAACATCAGTTCAATCTTGGCCCCGTAACCACCGCCAGTGGGTACTCGCACACGCATTTTGCAAATAACCAAACATTTATTATCTGGTTAATAACATGCTCTTTTTACGACTCTCACTTAAGATTTCCGGTGATCAGCCACCAGAAACGTTTTTGCTTCACGCCGTTTGAGTTTATAAGACTTTTTCATGTCTATGAATATCAAGCAGAGTCAAATAAAATTTGTTGTTATATTCTGTAAGAAATTTCTATTACATTGTGATGACGATCATCAGATTAGGCTTTTCCGAATTATGTTCGGATCCACTGAATTGCATATGCCTAATATACAATGTGGAGAGTGGAGACGTATTTTGAAACTATCAAATATGTAACTCCTAAGATCGAAATAAAAATAAGTTTTTTTTTTCAAACAAACTAAATAATAGTGATGCGCCGACTATGAGTTTTGCCAATCTTTGATTAGCTATAGTGACTGAACTATTGAAAATATTCGGTTGATTTTTTGTATGTAGACTGACTAGGAACGTCATTAGATTTACGAAGTTTAATTTATTGTCGTCTCCACCTTGTGTACCTATTTTGAAAGTCGTTATTTAGTACGAATTTACGTTATACTTACGTGTTTTCAGTCCCTCAAACAAAATAACTATAGGGTTCACCAAATAGCGACCTAAATGTATTTACACTGAAAGAATCCTTCAAAACTCCTAAGATCGTGATAAAATCCGCGGTATTTGTTCTCGCAGTGCATCTTGATTTATGTACTTACCTGTATAAGTACCTACATAGCTAATGAGGAATGAGGCGTGGATGCTCTTTCACTTTCTATTTCCACTCAACAAAATATTTCTCATATGTAGGTAGGTATTTACTGGATTATCTCTGATAAATTATATTAGACGGTCATATAAAATGACCAATAGGTTTATCTCAAATCTCTGCAAGAAGATATTATTACACTAGGCGAAAATGGGTACAGTGGTAGTCAAACTTATGTACGTCAAAAACAGATGGTCTCTCCATAATTCCTCATTATCACCCATTGTAGTGACCGTATGCGTCGACTTATTTATTTTTTTTTTTTTTATTAAAGACTATCTGTTGCCCGCGACTTCGTCTGCGGTCAGGATGAAAAGTAGCCTATGTCCTTCCCCAGGTCCCGGGCATCTTTCAAATTTCATAACGATCGGTTCAGTGATTTATGGGTTAAAAGGTAGTATAGTATCAGTGTGCTTTCCAGAAATTTTTATTCAATAAGACAGGTGCCGTACCTAATTGAAGTTTCATTTTCACATGGGTCCCTATTGCTGCTTAATCGTTTCTGCTATATATTGTACCGTCAGACTTATATAGGTAGGTACTTAGGTACACAATTAATGACGTTCCTTAAAAGCGAGAGCTAGAGACTGACGCAATTCCGACAGCTCCATATAAGCCGGGTTTTATTTAATGTGCAGCGTTTACTACTGCCGAACCTTATCCGTATGACGAACGTGATTGTGATACAGACACTCCTATAGAAAATCATTAGCCAACGATAGAAAACATGAAATCACAGCTAAAATTGTGGGTAGCCGCTTGGCCACGGTGTCTGAACTAAGAGCAATATAAGGTGAAAGCGGAGTATCAATTATAAGGGCATATAAGGTGGAATACTTGAAACATATCTTGACCGCTGACCTCAAAGATGATGATGATATTGAAAGAGAAAGAAGGGCGCTGTCGGTGAGAGCTAATAAGATCGCAGGTTCGCACGTTGGTCTAGAATAGTTAAAAAAACCCTTATTTCGTGCCTATATTGCACCTCGTTTTACACGTGCAGCCTGAGGGTAGATTACACTCAAAAATCGTACAGCGCTCTTCGCATTCAATATAATAATGCGTTCCGGGTGTTGATGGGGCTGTTCCGCTTCTGTAGCGCTTCAGGGATGTTTGCTGAAGCTCGTGTCGATTGCTTCTACGCTACGATGCGAAAAATATGCGCCTCCCTGGTGCGCCGGGTGTGGGCCAGCCCCAACATTATATTGCGATGTATCTGACTGGACTGCTTATAAGTGAATCGCTGCTGCAAACTTTCCACATCAGTGTTGAGCTTGTAGCAGGGATTTGCATGAACAATATTGCAGTTTTAGGTTAAGTCTATAGGTTAAATTTACTAACGTAGTTGTTAAGAAATATTGTTACTAACATATATTTGAGTCCTTGTTACTTGTAATTAAATATAAATAAATAAGAAGCAAAATGCAAAAAAGATAAACAGCGGTAGCTACAAGGTAGCTACACCAGCTTTCAAAAGAAAATGATTCCTTTTCCTAGTCTTGAAGAGGTAACCTGGTAAATTTGCTCATATACCGCGTAATGAGTTACCTACTTTGCTATTCAAAATCGTAGA
The DNA here is from genome assembly GCA_927399505.1 of Luperina testacea. Classification (NCBI taxonomy): domain Eukaryota; kingdom Metazoa; phylum Arthropoda; class Insecta; order Lepidoptera; family Noctuidae; genus Luperina; species Luperina testacea. The sequence continues at coordinate 15,676,653 of OV656758.1, forward strand.
TTTTCTAGATAACGCACTAACTGAACGAGTTTTAATAAAGTACCTAGAAGTGAATATGCTTATTGCCTATAAAATAGCTTTAGCTATGCACCGTAGAAATAAACAAGGCCATGGTTTCCAATGCTATGTAAACGTCAGATGAAGTCGTGAAAACTGTATGAAAATCAACGTTGTAGTTATATTATTCATACGGGGAGCCTCTCGCGTACGCGTCGACCACTTATCTCACTTATCTAAAGGTACTTAAGCCTCCCAAAATTCCCCTGTGACTCTCAAATTTACGACTTGAGGAGAGATTTAACGGACGCAGCGTTATCTGTTTTATCAGAAGATATTGTGAGTCAGTCGGCGTCTGTCGGTTGCTTAACAATAGCGAGTTGTCGACCGGTGCGAGTGGAGGCGCACCAAGCCGTCAGAGATCTATATTTATGTCAATCGTTTAACTCGATCGTGTAAAAACAGCCAGTGCACATGTTTACATGATGGCTGAGGTGCCGCGGATTTGTGGGCACGTGTGTTTAGATGCGATCAATGAGCTCTATCACGGTGACGCACGAATCACGATGCGCCACATATTTATGATCTCAATTGTTGGATGAGGTTAGTGATATTTTTTTGTATACTACATAATTTAATGAAACATGAATGAGTTTGTTTGTAAAGTATACACATTCAAATGTATTGTATATGATTATTTTTTATTGATAAGTGCTTTAAACTTTACTAGCTACCCGTCTACTTTAGCACTCCTAAAGAACTAAAACTGCAAATATACTTCGTTTTCAGCGGAAACTGAGGCAGTTAAATTCCCAAAGAATCCGAGCACAAACAATAAACTGTTAGTTGACCATAATAAAAACACACCGATATAACTTTTCAGAGAAACAATCAAATGAGTTTAGACGAGTTCGTGAATTCTCCGGCATGGCTTGTCAAGGTACAATACTTTGTTTCTATTGGCTTCATAATCCGTGAATATAGGTGCATCAGGTAGGTACAGAATATAGAAAAGAACGCAAGACTAGCTGTTGCGTTCTTTTCTATATTCTGTACCTACCATTAGGCTACCTAACTAAAACAAATGATGATTCATGAAGCAATCAATATTGATCTTTGTGATCCATGTGTGGTCCGTTCATAGATTTCTTTTGTCCAGAAGAATAGATGACAAGTCATAGAGTTGAAAAATTGGATAAAGGAAATTGAACAGTCACAATCATTATACGCATCTCTGTAATTAAAAGCAGTCTTAGAAGCAGGTGTAATGCAAAAATGGCCACAAATATCAACCAATCTCGTCAATACCCGATAGGAATTCCCTTGAGGAAAAAATATTTGCACAGCGGTGGCACCAAAAACAAGGAGACTCCTTAAAATTCCTACTGCGATAACTGCACATTCAACCTGTCAGTAGTGGATATTTGAAGCGTTGACTCATTAGTTTTATATCTGGCCACTAATGAGGTTGGATACAATTAGAGCACTTGAAGCACGCAAACATGACTCCATGTCCGTTAGCTAAGTTTAGCCGGTGTCGTAAACACGCACTTGGCCATGGGGCTTATAATTTTTCCGCGTGTATATGTACTAGGTACAAATCTAATTTGGTCACATACCGACATGCCCGACATGTGTAGGTATGTGCCCACTGTTAAATAAACACAGGTTTAATTATAGGAGTGAGGTATGAGCGGTGAAGGAATGCAGAAAAATAAGAGTAGAGGAAAACGTGGGACATAATGTGAGGGAAACTTGGTTAGTTTAGGCTCAAGTTTTTTTGCGTTCAAGTGCCTCTAATGCCTTTGAAACACACATGTATAAAGTATCAGAACGGTAGTTCAGTTATCTATATTAATATGCCTGCTGACTATACTTTACTCGCGACCTAGAATTTTTTGGAAAATCCTCAATGTCTAATCCTATAAAGACACAGTTTGCTAATATTTTTTCTACTTTCTCGTCTACAATATTAGCAATCATCACCATCACAATATGCACAGTAGTTAGAGACACAGATATAAAATAAATGTTGAAATGTATCTTGCTGGCCCCGATGTAAAATTATGAACACCCTTTAGATCGGCACTGCTATACGTTTATTTCCAACTGATATTATTTACATGATAATAGCATTCAAGCTGCAGATTTTTGTCGATTAGGTAAGGAAAATAATAATATAATGTGCGAATACACCTAAGGTTCCGATTAGTTGCTTGTAATTCCTCTAGTGTCATCATGATTAGCATGACTGTACGAGTATTGTAGTTACACGGTTATACATCTGTAGCTATGCTTAGTGCCTCAACTAACGAGCGCAAGTACATAATTAAATGCAAGTGATCGATGCATTTATACATTTTAACGGTCTGATCTCGTCAATCGGACGGTCGAGCTGTGGCTGGAGAAAGCTAGTTTCATTTGGCTATGAGTGTTTAGTTGGTCCTGGCTGAGTGATGGCGCTTGTCTAAAGTCAATTTTAGACAGGGTCAGTGCACAAGTCAGTTATCAGCGCCAGTGCCCGCGCCTAGACTGGCTTCTAAATATTCGTGTGCGAATTTACAAGCCAGCGCTGACTTCCCGCCACTGGATTGACTTGAAATCAATTTACACGGGTTTTTTTTCAGGTCAGCGCTGACTTGTCTCGATTTCGGCGCCAGTCACTGGATCTGTCTAAATCTGCCTTAACGAGTAGTGGTGTGCGGCGTGTGTTGGACAGGTGTCGGGGGCGCAGCGCGGGCGCGAGCGGCATGCGGCCCCGGCGGCAGACGCCCATGGAGGTCGGCTAGCGGCGCGCGCGCACCCCCCGCGCCCGCTCCCCCTGCTCCGCCCCACCGACGCCATGGAACTCGCTGACGTGCCTAGACACCGACCCCTCGCCTTCGATAAGGTTAGTATACTACATTATATGACGTTTTTAAGTAAATCATATACCTATTTCTTTAATATTATTCCAATCCAAGCCTCACTTAGTACTTGCGCCAAATAACTTCACACATTCTTGTAACAACATGCTAAAAGATACACGAAAGCAATACCGGTCTAAAATAACGGTAGATACATATTCTGTACGAAGTGAGTAACACCAGTTGTTACATTATGCAGCGTGGAGGAGGGTAGGCAGTAGGCAGTGCTTTACCCCGTTTATTTTTAACACAATCGTCGACAGGCGCCGGGCGCCGAGCATACTGCTGCTGTCTGAAAATCGATAGGGTTTGCTTCCGACGAAGCTGCTAGTAGTCTGGCGCTCGCTACACGATACTGTTTTTATGATAACAGTCGACAGATGAGATATAAGTGTAAATAATAATTAAACCGTTGAATGAATATGATAAGTATGATCAACGCAAAGCAGGCCTTCGCGCTATTAGTGCTATTATAGACTCTATTACTAAAATACTTTCAATTAGATCAACAAGGCAAAAGCATCAAAGTGCGAACGTGCAATATTTACAAACACTGATGCTTTAAGCACTTTCGGCAATATTCAGTCGGATGATCGGTTTATATCCTCTCGTAACGGAGAATACATAACATTATCACGGAAACTTCAGCTGAAATTTTCTAAAAATAGGTATCAATTCAGTATTGTGGAAATGCGTTATTGGCAGCAAATATTTCCATTTCGGGCGATTTACCTGCGGAATAAACAGAATATATTTCCTTATACTCCAAAACGAGCTCATTTGTTACAACAATTATAGTAGTTATTCGTGCTAATGACTTTGATTTACAAGCTAACTACGTGTGTAGTCGATTGTAATGGAACCACGCGCCATTACTCTTTGTCACGGCGTTCGGGACGCCCCTAACAATAGAGGGTTAAATAATAAACAACGGGGTGTTTCCAAGAATCTTATTATTCGTCGCTAGTATGGTTTCGACGAAGTGTTAAAGGCTTTAAACTTTTCACCCCCCCTGACTTAATAATTGGAGTGACCTGAGTGAAAAAGTTTTATGCCTTTCATAGTTGCTGTCTTAACTGTGCTAAGTATTTATTTGTTAATTGATATTCTCATTAGTTATATTTAGGGCAAGTTAAATATTGATAATCTAAGACATGGAATATGACAAGCAGTTTAAAATGCCATGGAGTCCCGTGTCATGGGTTCAATACAAAACACACGCGGAGACAAAAACATTTTATTCCCCACTTTTCGTTAGTTCCTTCCACTTTTGGTGAGCGTTCGTTTTTATTAGGGATTTTGTTCTGGTGGGTGAAAATATTTTATTAATTGAACAAGACTCAGCGAAAATGCAAAAGGTTCGTGCCGCCCGCCCTCATCCTGCCCGCCCACGCGCCTAGCGCGCCGCCCTAACCCTTAATGCATTAGCGTAAAAATTTCACTCTATTTTTATATCACTCACTTAGTTTTTAATAGAAATTATTTTATACTTAGGTAAAGACTTACATTAAAGTCATGAATGAAAAACTAAGTTAAACATGAAATAAACGGATTTGATTTGCAATCGTGCAAACTGCAAATCCCACTCCGATTTTTGTTTCCAGATTGGGCAGTTCTGCATATGTTTAAAACCGTAGTATAAAACACAAAGTCTATCAATGTATCAGTGACAAAGGTTTATTTTAAAGACCCATACTCATGTACTAAGTAAAGCGTTTCTACCTACGTTCAAAACATACGGCCCAAACAATCTCTAGGTGTAATGAATCGTACGTAAAACCGTGGCGAAGGTGGCCGAGGTGGCGACGAAGACGGTCGGGTTTGCGAGATGTGACCCCCCCTCCCCCCACCACACTCACCGCTCCTCCTCGGCGCCGGGGAATCGATCGCGCCTGTGACGTCACCCACTTAGCCTTCCAGCTCCCATCTTCGAGGACGAACGGACAAATCAACGTCCACCCCCGTCACACAGTGTTCCATAACAAATATTTTGCCAACTGATTGCCTATGTCCTTCGTTGAGATGATCGTATCAAACAAACACATATTCATTACGGTCTATTATATGTATAGTATACCAGAGGGCAGAATTATCTTCGATCTTGTAAAGATAGTTTTTTTTTTATTTTAAAATTATTTTTACTTATGTTCTATTCTATTTTTCTCTATGGCAATAGTGCCGATGTCGAATTTGATCCCGCAATCTAGACATCTATGTATGACATCACGTGGGTGCATAATAGATGACATTAACGTGATGACACGTTTTCAGCCCGATGCTTACATAAGAACCCTGAGCAGTCAAACGTGCTTACTCGGCGTTTTACTTAGTGCGTCACCGTCGTGTGAAGAGTGTCTAATTTTGAGTAATTTTATTTTGGTCAACATGGAATTTTAATATAATTTTGAAAGGCACTTCAATTTAATTCTAGCGTCGATCCCGCTCACCGTCTCTGTCACAATATATGAGTTTAATATAATCTTTGACACAAGTTTGATACCCAGCTATTTCTATGTTCAATTACTTGAAATGATCTTGTCAGCCCCGGATATAACAACCTAATTAGCAACTCTCTGCTGTGTTTCAAGTCATCCCAATTGCCTAGTCACGTATTTCAAAACACTTATCGTATTTTTCCTGCCGTATCTCTTGCATCGTGAAATTATGTTGAAATAAAATCAATCTCGGTAGGCAATAAGCGCTCTCGATCACATTAAAATGAGTTGAGCGTGGTTGCATTGGCTTTGTCCCCGATGGAGGCGCCCCTTGAGATAGTCGAGGGCTCTCGGCTCCCGGGCGGCATTCACCGCAGGGTCACCCACTTGCGACGTGGCCCTCGACGCCCCACAGACCAGCTCGAGTGCATGTTGACCCAAAAGGACGCGAATGACGTCATCAACGAGCGATGGTTTAAATCTTGCTACAGATTTAGATTTTGTTGCATAATTAATTTCATGAGTGGAGCCTATAATACCTAAGCTCTCCGATAAACGAGTTGGTATGTATGCTCATTTAAAGTAGGAATGTTTTCAGTCAGTGCTAATCAGACAAATATTGTGTTTATTATCGTAGTACTGCTAATCGTATTTATACTGTCTGCACTGTTAGACTAGAATGAGTTACTTACATACACTTAGACAGCACTATATTGAAACTGAAACTATTGTTTAAATCGTAGATTGCCAAATGAAGGCAATTTGGGCGATTTCGGGTTAGATGATCAAAACAGTGCGGTAACAAAGTTGAACCTCCTTTCAACAGTCACATTTGCGATTACCTACGATCTATCGAGTCATCAATTGATGGCAAATTAACGGAACTTACTGCTCGAATTTCCATAAAATATACAAATATTTCCGTCTAACAGCTACGGACCCTACTCTATTATGAAACCTGTCTACACTAAGCACCCGCTTTTTTTTTGTTTTTAGTAATGTTTACTCTAACTCATACCAAACATTGAATTGCAGATGGAAATGTTGATCAAAGAAATGCAAAATACAGAAACGGGGATACCAGTCAGAAGTCAAAAACTTTTTCTCACTTTTATTCCGTCTGCCTTTATGGGTAAGATATATTTTTATATATTAAAAATAATAGAACAAAATATGTACCTACGATATAATTATCTTCCGTATAACCTTAATAGCCAGCTTGAACACATTCTATATTTTTGCTTGTTAACTTTGCGTCATTCAAATGATACCAAAATAAATTGGTCCATTGTCGCACTACGAAGCTGGCTAAGACATTGCGTGGCAATCAATTTGAAATACGACATGCATAACTGCAGTGCGATTCTGTAACCATCTCACCGTGAAAACTTAGGTGAAGTGAGCGTGGAGTGAGCTGTCAATAGTGTCAGTTTCTAGCAAAAACAATCTCACTTCACCTAAATTTTCACGGTGAGATTTTTACAGAATCGACCGGCAGCACTTAATTTCTGACAGTTGTCCAAGATACAGGCAGCGGTGCTATTCTGTAAAAATCTCACCGTGAAAACATAGGTGAAGTGAGCGTGGAGTGAGCTGTCAATAGTGTCAATTCCTAGCAAAAACAAACTCACTTCACCTACGTTTTCACGGTGAGATTTTTACAGAACCGACCGGCAGGTTACAAACAATGTTACAACCTATAGCAGTGTTCTTAACATCAGATAATTTACATTCCATCCCCACTTAATCAGTTATCTACTTTAGTGTAGGTACCTAATGTTTTCAAAGTTGATTTTTCAGTGACCATTTATTACATAAAGATCCTAATAAGTTTTTGATTGCAATGGAATTTAAACTTTTATTTGTAAGACATTCAGTTTATTGTTCCATAATTTGAAAATGATCTCAAATTCTTAATTCAACTATAGTTTGGTTTATTTGGACTTTGCACGGTCGTCCCGTGCAACGTCCAAATCATAAGTCCGAATAAACTGAATCACCACAAAAATAATGTTTTTATTTTAAATTATATAATTATTCTAGTTCATAGGTAAAATACTTACATATATTGTAAATAATTATAATAGAGTTAAATTAATGAATATATTTTTTCATTCCAGGTTATGATGTTGTCGAATGGTTAATGGATCGGTTTGATTTTGAAGATGGCACCAACGGTGAGTCTGAGTGTATCATCGTGGGCACCGGGCCCATGCTGGCCTGGGTCCGAAGGCGCACCCTGGTTGTAGACTCTAGTGATAACGAGCGAAAACACACAATGTTAGAGTCATGTATGTAAACAATAAATTACAAGCATGTTATATGTACTGCTGATGTTATTTGTTTACTTACATCGCCTTTTCTTGCTTCAAGGCCGCTCACTTGTTTGTTGGTGGACTGTTGGACTGTTGAGGGAACAGTGTCGGTTAAGAAAACTTACCAAATGTAGAATTGTAGAAGTATTTTGTAGCTGCATTTAAATGAGCCTGTCTCCTGTGTAAACAAGATAAGACTCTTTGGGTGTTTCAACTTGGTAAGGCTTTCGTATTGACGAAACGGACATAACAAGGAGCGTCCTGTGTATCATGCTTTCATCACGCAGCTATCGCGCCTTTGATGTATTACACAGATTCCATTACACGCAGATAAAAAAATAATTAACTAAACGTTCTCCAATTTACAGTTGAAGCAATAAATTTAGCGAATCAACTCTGCCAATACGGTTACTACTTTCCTGTCAACGATTTGAAAAACCTTGTCTTAAAGGATGATTCTTCTCTTTATAGATTTCAAGTAAGTTTATTGTGAAGGTTATTATCGAATGAATTGTTTTCAGTAATTAATTAAAGATTACACCTACCTGTTCACAGGAATACCAAAAATGAAAGTGTGTAGATGCCAAAACGTCAAAAATTTGCCATTTAGCCAGCAAGCTTGCATGTTTTGCAAGTCTTCATGCTCACTACTTACTTACACTACTCACTTCAAGCTAGCTTGGTCAGTTAACTGATTACCGAACGAGGTAACTAACGGAAATAAGTAACTATATTCATTGAGGATTCTTAATCGAATGGGGCAGTTAGACATAGTAAAATCCTTTTTATTGGAAACCTTTGCTCTACGCATAATTTTAAATCTTCTTGTTCTCTGGCAGAGTCCATACTACTGGCCATGGCAGGCGCCTCGTGTGGCCGGCAGCTCGAGCGCGCCGACCCTCGGCCCGGACAACGTGGAGTACGCCATCTACCTGGTGAAGCGTACGCTACGCAACAAGCAGAGACATGGTCTCGAGGACTACGAGCAAGAAGCTCTCGCCAACCTCAAGAAGAACCTCGCTGCCAAATGGGACTTCATCAACATGCAGGCGGAGGAACAGGTGACTACTTTCTGATGAGCTTTTCAGAAGTGCCAGATATACAAGAAGTTACTAATAACCTAGTACACAAGCATATTATATCGCTCCAAACGCGTTCAAAATCGTGCTACTACGTACCCTTTGGTGTATTTGATACCCATAGAATAGAGACTTTCTTATTCCGTGGTTAACCCAGTCAGTATTACCCAGTAGGTATCTACATGAAACGAAATAAATAAGCGAAGTTTTCTCGTAGGTTCGATAATAACAACGATAATAATAACTCTAGCGACACCTTACGGAAAAACGCGATGAATGTTTAGAGTAGGTACTTAGGTACGTCTGACAACATTATATTGGGCCAAAACGACAATCGCGAAACTCTAATATTCTCGTCTTCGTATTCAGGTTCGCTTAGCAAAGGAGAGGAAGAAAGGCGATAAGATAGTGAGCGACAGCCAGGAACGCGCATACTGGCGCGTGGCGCGGCCGCCGCCCGGAGTGGTGGGCGCACTCGAGCCGTGCCCCGTGCCCGTGCGCGCGCGCCACCACCGCGTCAAGAAGCGCTCCGTGTACCAGGTCACACGGGAGGTACGTGTACCTAACAGCTGCAAAACGGAAACAATGAGTATAGAATCATTGATTTCTTTGCTATTCCTTGCTTCCAACTCGTTAGAATCCGCTGTAACGTAGACATCTGTTACACTTTTTCTTGTAGCATCCCCACCTTCCGTATTTAGACGTGACTAAAATTCTTCTTATTAACTTTCTACTTCTAGATTGAACATCTAAAAGCGAGTCTGGACCGTACGAGAGTGAAGACTTCAATTGCCCTTGAGGCCTTCATCGCCTACTCGGAGACCTTCACTCCCTACGATCCCTGGCTCACCCAGCCGCAGCCCTCCAACCCTTGGGTCACCGACGACACCCTATTCTGGCAAATTAACCAGCCTCTGTGAGTTTAGTACTACGCCTGTACAAAGTAGGCACTACCTTACATGCCTGATTTCTTTATATTTCAGTATTTCATTATCTAAAAGTTGAACAAAATATACGAAACTATCTTTCTAGAGAGTAAAGAACTTACCTAAAGTAGTGTGTAGTAGTGTACCTTCTATTGTCATTGAACCCATTTAGATAGGTGACGGCATTGTTAACCATATAATTTCGTTATTTCCGGTTAGTGTGGAGGTGCCGGGTGAAAGGCGGGTGCAACGCTGGGCGGTGTCCATCGACGAGCTGGTGTCGGACCCCACGGGGCTACAGGAGTTCACCAGCTTCCTGCGTAAAGAGTACTCGCACGAGAACATCAGGTTCTGGCTCGCGGTTATGGACCTGCGACGCAGCAGTACCAAACAGATACCCAAGAAGCTTGAAGATATCTATGAGTATGTTTATTTTTGTGAAATTGTAGTTTCTTCTTATAATGTAAATAATCTTGAAGATGAGTTAAAAATAAAGCTCTTGTCATATTCAGTGACTTGGCCAAAGCTTTTGTCACTGTCTCTGTGCCCAACTTGCTAAACAAGTTAAAATATTTGGTTGTGATGTGTCTACCATCAAAGCCCTTACAAGATTACCTATCTATGAAGTTAAGAACACTTTCTAAAGGTTAAAATTGGAAATTATCTAAGTGTTGATCTACCTATCACTTACGGTGTACTACAGGGAAGTGTAACCGAACCTTTCCTGTTTCTTTCTCACATAAATGATCTCTACTACCTACAGCTACCCCATGGTAAAAACATATCTATTCTTTTTATTACAGTACTACTTCTACCACGTTTTACTACAGTAGACTGATATCTTTCAATTTGTACAGAATTGCTTTGATACGTTTCTGGCTTGAGTAAAATTCCAACCCCAGTAGACAGCCTAATATTGCCATTATTCAGTAATTCTCCAAATAAAGATTTGCGAATTAGAAAATCATATTAATTCGCGGTTGATAACAATCACAGAATCCTACTGAAGGTAACAGAAAACACCTCTCCGTTGGGCTATGATCTCGTCTATCCTACTATGATCGTGTATTTCCAAGCTTTAGTGTACTTACAAAAATTTCCGTAACGTTTGTCAGAGAGTTTCTAAAGCCGGGCGCGCCGTGCGAGATCAACATAGATGGCGCGACGGCCGAGCGCGTCACGGAGGGGCTGCGCAGCGGCTCGCGGTACGCGCTCGACCACGCCGCGGAACACGTGTATGGACTCCTGCTCAAGAAGGACTGCTACCCGCGTTTCGTGAGATCTGACCACTTTCAGCGGCTGCTGACTGAGGGCAGGAATGTGCACCAGAAGAAGGCTAAGTTAGTTGGGCTTGTTACTGACGAGGTTCAAAAGTGAGCACCAGTACTTGTAGTTGAATATTTAATTTCAAGATGTGCCGTCCACCCTTTACTAGGTCTCGCAGCATGCATGTTTTGGATTTCATTTATTAATTTTCTCACAACACATTTTATACATCTTAAACACTTTGAGTCCCATAACCATAACTCATATTTTTTGGATCGACTTTGCGCAATCGGGTTATGTATTGGTAATTTTGCTGCGTAGATTTTTCAACTTTGGTGGTCAAGTGAAGAAGAAGCCGGGCACGTCGAGTGGCGGCGCGGCTCTGTCCCGGCGGCGCGGCTCGGACCGCTCGCTGTCGGGTTCTGCGCACGAGCTGGCTGTGTGTGCCGCGCAGCCGCCGCGCCCGCCCGACCAGCCCAGCCACAGCCACTCGCAGTCCAACCTCTGCGATCTTACCACTTTCAGGTAACTCAACTACTCGTATATGTACAGCAAAACTTGCTGATCAAAATAGAAAAGACAACAGTTAGGGAACTAAATTCGTGTCAGAACTAGAAAGGTAAAAACTCGTACAGACGAGTTTTTTTAGGTGATTCTATAAATATATCAAATGGCATGGTACTATGGTCTGAAAACGAATAAACACTTCAATGATTACCTACTTACTTATTCATTGTAACTTTCCAAAAGCAATTGTGTCCTGATAGGACACAATTGCAAATTGTGAAAAGGACCCTATTAGGTATTGGTCTTCGCTGTCAGTATGTCACAGGGTAGCTTTAGAATCGTGAAGATGTAGCCAGTTCTCACAGATTATGTGTAACAACGAACGCTATTGCGAGCTGCGGCAAATAATAAAAATAATAAGATTTTGATAGTACACGAGTCCGATCTCGATCGGCTAGTTTTATGTTACTGCAAGGATCATTCACCTACATAAAATATTTAATAATTACAGAGATCCTCTCGACGACGACACTGCCGACGTATTACCGTGGGAATGTTCTTCCCGCGAGGTGGTGTACGGCAGTGCCAACAGGCGGCGGCAAGACTCGGCCGCGGACTCGGGCAGCTCGTCATCCGACGTGAGCGCCGCCGTGGTGAGCGAGCGCACGCGCCGCCTGCCGCAGCAGAGCACGCTGGACGGCGGCCTGCGCGGCGCGCCGCCGCCCCTGCGTCGCCTGTCGGCCGTGGAGCCGCGCCACCTGGCGCCGCTGGCCTCGCCGCCGCACTCGCCGCGCCCACCCCGCCCCGCGCCCCCGCCCGCGCCGCGCGCCATCGTGCCGCCGCCGCACCCCACGCCCACCATCAGCGTCAGCTCCGCGCCCGACGACGAGTCCGCCTACTCGCCGCCCGGCACCGGCTCGCCCGAGGAAACGACGCGCTCCCTCGCTCACTCGGACGAGCCTTCCTCGGTGTTCGCGTCGGCGGACGCGACGCCCACTGAGCCGATGCGGCCCATGTGCAAGTTCGGCGAGGATAGACCTGCACCTTTCACGGAAGGGCTTGAGCCGAAGCCGCCCGACCCAGGTTGTGACAACTCGCAAGAGGAGACGCCGCATGAAACCATGAGAATTCGGCCTGTGCTGGAATCTGTCGACTGCGCGCCCTCGATGGAGTCCTACGACGACTCGTCCGCTTCCGGCGCCGTGTCTGATTCGAGGGATTCCGACCGAACGAAATCGTCCGAAGACGACGTCGTGTCGGTGCAACGTGTGCTGTCCCGAGAATCGTCAACGATAAAAGAAACCAGTCCGGCCTCAAGTAGAAATACGAGTAGCAAAATCGGCAATCTTCCGGAGAATACGTCGGAGAGTGAGGATGCTGCAACGAGCTCTGTTCGAGAGGTCGAGCTGAAGAGCGCGAGGGGGTCGGAGCCGGCGCGGGCAGCCGAGCGCGAGGCGCCGGAGCCGTGCTGCTCGGAGGCGCCGGAGCCGTACTGCTCGGCGGCGGTGGAGCCGTGCTGCTCGGCGGCGCCGGAGCCGTGCTGCTCGGCGGCGGTGGAGCCGTGCTGCTCGGCGGCGGTGGAGCCGGCGGCGCCCGCGAGCGTGGCGGGGCGGGCGCCCGTGGCGCCGCTCGCTGTGTGCGAGGACATCGGGGTCGACGACGACAACGTAGACAAAGTGCCTTCGGCGCCACTGCAAAGGGTCTCGGGAGATTCCAGGGCGGCGTCCGACACGGACGCGACGAAACATATTGCTCATAAAGACGAACTGACGTCGGTCTCTGAAACAAATATTGTTAAGCGTGATAGTAAAAGCGGCATCGTTGAGCGTAAGCAGCGGAACGACATATGTCCATGGGAGGACGAGTAAGTACTCGCGAGTTTAGTTAGTGCATCGTAGGCCGCCGTAGTGTGTGTATAGATGTTGTTGCGTTTCATGAGATGAGTCTCCAGCAAGCCATACATGTACCTTCGGTAATTGGTGGTGCACTTTGATAGACAAGTATTTAAGTATGTGTTGTGTTCTCTCCAGTTCGATGAAACCGTGATGTAAGCGTAGTGTCACGAGAGTGTCGCATCTGGACATGCTTCAGCATGATGTAGGACTTCTGCATGACAATTTCTGCTAAATTATAAAACTTTTGTTCACATGGTGAAATTTTTTCCAAATCACGCACAATTTTACTAGGGTTACGTTAATGTATCTAATTATAATTTTATTCGCTTTATGTTTATGTTTTATTTACTTTAAACTTTATTTGTATATAGTGACAAGTATGTAGATATAAAATAAAATTAAATATTTTTTTATATCCACTATCATTTTACTTTGTATTATTTTATTACTAATCGGCACGCAGACACATTATATTATCGCCATTTTTGTAATGCTGCTGTAGTAGTTGATCTTTTTATTTACCGTAACCAAATGACAATCCCTGATTTAAAATTATTCATCATACATTCATACTTTGGAAGACTTTCACTTACGACATTCAAAAATGTAAAATATGTTAATGTAACGTGTAACATCTTCAGAGTTACGACTAAGCAAGCTAAAATTTAATTATAATAAGAAGTCTCCCAAACTTTTCTAGTCAAATTAGTACAAAATCTGGTGGCAATATCATGGACCCATACTCGCTATGACCAAAAGCTAGTAACGCTTATCGTTAGTTAGTATTGTACTTCGGAAAATGCGTTTATATTATCTTTAACAAAAAAATGCAATGTCAAAAATTGTAACGGGTTTGCTTTGCTTGTGATTGTCACTAAGCCCGGTAGGCTTAGAGGGTGATCTGATTGGATGCAGCATAGAAAAATAATTAATTCAGACTCCAAAGGCCCTTAAAATCGCATTCTCCATGCCATCATCCACGATTCTGTCGTTCAATTGGCTGGTTGAACGTATCATACACTGATCTGAAAGCATTTGAAATCACGCTATTGCCTTGGGTTTCGGGGCGTATGATATCCCCAGCTTCGCTCGATACCAAGTAATATTTTCTAATCTACGATAGTCAGTGATCCATCAGGTAGGTAAAATGTGTTAACGTTCTTCTTTTTCTTTTTCAGGAATTCCTGCGAAAGTGATGCTCCATTTGTTAAAACTTACGCAACGCTCGGTTACTTATAATTTTGTAGGTGAATATCAACAATATTTTACGATGTCAGGGTTATAGGAAAAATAATATTTAATTTTTTAACTTAGACCCTATGTTTTAATTATCACAAACAAAGTTAGGTCATTATTATGTAATTATATGAATATTTTAAAGTAAATGATCGTTAATTATTAGTAAAACAAAATGGGTTTTATTTGACATCACAACTTTTAAATACATATATCTTAACAGCTCGCACTGAAAATTACTAAAAAGTGCTTATTTCTCGAAGTTAACAGAGGTAGTTCAGATAGGAAAAATAAAGATTGAATCATTCGTTATTATTATTATTTAGGTAAATGATTTGGTACTTCGCTGCAGTCTGCATCAACGCTGAACTTGCAAGTTCGACGTGACTTCCCCTCTTCGGGTGTCGTCAGCGGCTCGACTAAGAACAGCTTATCCTCACGATAATATCGACAACAACACTTCTGCAACACAGACAATATCATCCGCCTTCGTTTAGCTGCACAACATGGTAGAAGTTTATAATAAATAATCGCAGGAAATGAAATCGTCTTTTAGAATAACCTATTTTTAAATGGCCACTAGCAGTAGCTGGTACCTGGTAGTACCTACCTTTAATTTTGTATAATTTTAAAAACCCAGTAGAAGCAAAAATTGTGTGTAGACAGAGTGGTTCCTAACACAGGGTGGCCTTGGCCTCTGACATTGACGTAGAAACTGTCACCATGAATTTAGTAAATGATTCAAAACAAAAAAAAATCTTCAGTTCTCAAAAAAATCTGCCGTTTCATTGGAAAGTGCAATACCTATGCGGTGTTTTTTTTTTGTATAACCGGCGAAAGTTTTCAACGCATAAGTTCCAGAATCATGTACTGAATCCATGGACAGGTTGTCTATGCCACACTGCTTATAGAGTAAGTGGTTGGTAAAATTACTGCGTCTAACCTAACTGTTATACTGAAACAGGTGATCCGTTGAGATGGGTCAGTGTGGACAATCGGAAAGTAAGTAGAGATTCTAAGGAACTATAATGATTTTAGAGTAAAAACACTCCTTGAAAAGTGTAGGTATATTCCCTAGTCATATCTATCAGCGTTTTTTTTAAATCTTTGAGTACAGTTTTACTTGTCTCTAAAATCGACGAAATTGTTCTCTCTATCTCAGATTTTACTATACCGACTCATGACAAAGGGTGATGATGAGATATGGCAGAGATCTATAATATACAGTGTGCCGCTTCTTAATAGCGAACACACAAGACTTAGGTATACGGTTTCGCGTTTTCGTTTTGTGAGCATATTTTAATTTAATTAAACGTCATTATTTATTTATTTAGATTCTATTTTCTAAAATAGCATCTTGGAGCAACCTGTAGCGCAGGAGTAATTTACCTTGGTCACGGATCGTAACGTCGTAACAATGAAATTAAAACGAATAACGTGCAAAGAGTAGGTAACTTGAAGCCTTGAGGGAAAGAGAGAGAGCCCTCTATGTGGCGAGCGGCGCTGGCCGGTAGGTAGTTTTCAAATTAGGAATTATTTTGTTATAATTTTTATGATTACTGGCCACTAGCCCTACCCGTGTGTTAAATTAATGTCGCCATTGTAGCGGCACGTTGTATAAATCTCAGACTATCCCCAAGTATACTTTTTTAATCTTATATGTCTTTCTCTAGCCTTCTCAGAGTTTCTAAATGATTTAAGATATGATTACGACATCGCCACATCTGCAAATAATAGAACATCTGCAAGGAAATACCGGAATACCTCGGTGCATGCGTCAGAAAAAGTAACGTGATAAAATGCAGTGCCAATGTCAAGAAGGAAAATTTATATTATTTCAAATATCGTTTGAACTGTCGTAAAGGTTTTTTGTCCGTTGGAGTGTATTGTAGCTAAATGTAGAGCGAATATACAGACAGCTGAAAAAATTTAGTTACTTTATTAGACATTATTAACGCAGGCTCATGGACAAGAGTATTCTTCCCGCCTTAACCTATGGTGCACAGACTTGGTTTTTGACTAATATCCAGAAGTTCAAACTCAAGGCCAACGAGCAATGGAGCGCAGTATAATTAACGGATCGTGTTCGAAACACAATACTGCGCTCCAAACAAACTGGGTAGGCCACGGCTGCCGAATGCCGGACAAACTTACTGTGGGCCCAAATAGCACAGAACGGGTGCCCTGAGACCAAAGACTATTTCTCTATGCCTGAGACAGTGAGGCGGGGTCGCGCCAGACCACGTAGGAGATGGTGGGACGGGCTGGATCACAGATATAGATATACCTAGATAACGCAAGTATCACAAACTCTATGAAATTGATGAAAACCAAGTGTGCCATTTTTTGACTACCTACTATGACGTCACAAGCCCGCGCTCTCGCTCACGCTTACCCAGCCAGCAGTACACAGGACTGAACGCGAAAGTGGCGGCTTACGATTTTTGAACGTAAACTGGTGCGATTTTTGGCACGCGAAGTAGTTGCTCTTGCGTTATCTAGGTGTAACTATATCAGTGGGCTGGATAGTAATAGTAATATTCATCAAAAAAGTAATAATAAAATTGAACTTATTCGGTGAGCCACAAACTAAGCGTCGTCATTCCATAGGTTCCATCAATACTGGAAGGTGGACGCGCGGGCTCGCGATAGATGGAAGAAGTGGAGGGAGGCCTTTACCCAGGTTGGGACACCGAAGGTTAATAAAAAAAAATTATGCTGTCCTATACAAAACTGTAATAATAACTCTGTGAATCTTTTCCTACCTATTTGGCCTCGTTTATCAGGACCATCAATTGTGTAATGCTAATGAATAAAGCTATCCATACTAATATTATAAATTTGAAAGTAACTCTGTCTGTATGTTACCTTTTCACGCCTAAACCACTGAACGGATTTCGATAAAATTTGGCAGAGATAGATTGCATCCCGGGGAAGGACATAGGATAGTTTTGGATCGACACTTATGCGGGTGAAACCGCGGCCGCTGCTAGTAGTTAATTCAGGTAAGTCTGAAATCGCCAATCCGTCCTGAGCAAGCGCGGTAAGTATAAATAACTCAACCTTTATAAAGTCAGTGCAAGATGGGTGCCGCGAAGGCTCAAGGCGCGCGGGCGGCGGCGCCTCAAAAGCAAGTGCGAATCGAGTGCTGTAGAGGCTTTTCAGAGCTCCGTGGTGAAGTTCCATTAAGTATTTTCGATCGAATTGTTACTGGAGATGAAACGTGGGTTCATCATTACGATCCTGAGTGTAAGCAAGAGTCCATGCAGGTGGCACAAGAGGTACTGCGCCCCCTAAGAAATTCAAAGTGGTTCCGTCTGCCGGAAAAATCATGGCCACAGTGTTTTGGGACTCAAAGGAAATTTTGCTGATTGAGCACACAAAAGAAGGTGAAATCATAAACGCATCCACTTTACGAAATTTACGCTGACCATCCAGTGTTTTTCTTCTTCACCACAACGCCCCGCTCCATACGGCGCGTGTTTCTAAGGTTGCTGTGCGAGATTGTGGTTTCGAAGAACCACCCACCCTATCCCGGACCTAGCCCCGAACAATTATTATTTGTTCCCTAATTTGAAAAAGTCCGTGGGAAACGATTTTCCAACGATAAGGAGCTCAAGGCGGCAATAAATGCGCATTTTTCAGAGAAAGAGGTAAGTTATTTTTTACAGGGTATTGAAATGTTAATTTCGAGATGTAATAAATGCATAAGGGTAATGGGGAATTAAATATTTAAATTGAATTTACGTCTTTTTTTCATGCCGATATCGTGAATACATTGAACGCCCCTCGTAATTCTGATAATAATTAATTCAAAAACAAATACATCATTAATAAGTCATTAACATAAAGTCGTATCCTACTACGCGACTAATAGGTAGATGCCTCATTAGAGTAAACGAGGAAATCCTTGTAAGACCTACTTACACAAATAAAAAACTGATAATTGAATTCTTTGGTAGGTACGAACACCGTAATACGTCATTCTTAATGATCTTGAAACTAGTGGATAGGTACCATTTCATTTAACTCCTACTCATCGATAGTTTACGTGAACAGTCAATATGATCTGATAGGTAGATACTTCATGGAATTTCGTTCGACTCACCTTTGAGGTGGCTTTGTTATCTAAACCCTGAATTGTTACGTCAGCACTTATCTTGTTCTGATATCTAACTAGAAGTTGAAGGAAGGTACCTACTGCCAATAAAATAAACATATACTTACCTATGTTGCGAGTTAAAAAACAATTTTTGAACCTGTTATGCGTGTAGGCTGAAATACCAAGACTTAGACAGAGTGGTCCATAATGCTAAATTGATCGAAATTACCACTAAATATTTCCTGCGTAGGGCAAATATATAGAAAGATTTATATATATAATATTTCTCACAGAATACATTAGGTACTTTTTGATAGTACATAGACTGGAGATGAATTGCGTTAATTGCCGCGAGCATACTGACACAGCCTTTGCCTCTTTAGCTCGTAAAAAACTAAAACTAAATAAGTATCGATTTCTATTCCCCAGGTTCCGGTCGAGTGACGTTGTCCTGTGCTGAGGTCTATAGCGGTATTTTTCCCATTGAAGTGTAGGTGCAGCGTGCACACGTAATTTATGAAGCTGACGTCAGCAATGTTACACGGTTTTTTTATAACGATTGTATTTTTTTCCGATTGGACAGCTGCAGAATGTAGGTACTCGTACGAATTAGCCCGATTTTTAAGATTCACTAAAAAAACAGACAGACGAATCACGCGCTGGTCCTGAATTTTCATACCAGTTGTATGGACGCGTCCCACATCCTGCGCGATGGGCCTCAGTGTGAGTCCAGCTTTAGGGAGAAAGAGAGCAACAACGTCCCCAGTAGCTGTCTTTAGTACCTACCTTCATGTGGAGGAACTCCTCCTGCCTAAACACCACGATGACACTTGACAACACGGTTCAATGCTCTTAGGATGCAAACAGCAGTCAAAACGCACTTCAAGTTAAACTCTAAACTATTTTTGAAGACTGCAAGTTCTGTTGCATTACAGCATTTACAGCACAGCATCATTCTTGTCTTACTTCTAAGTATTTCTGGAAAGCCAGAGAGCACCTAAATACAAGAAAAAGTCTTCCTCAAGGCTAGTCATTATTATGCCATTATGAACATAATTACTCCAAAACAGGTTTAATTCTAGGTCACACTACGATTTGATTCAAAATAAAAAATGATATTGTGTACTCATTTTATCATTTTATTGTCTACTAGCTTCTGCCCGCGACTTCGTCCGCGTGAAATTTCACCCTCCCCCCATTCACTGT
Organism: Luperina testacea; assembly: GCA_927399505.1. Classification (NCBI taxonomy): domain Eukaryota; kingdom Metazoa; phylum Arthropoda; class Insecta; order Lepidoptera; family Noctuidae; genus Luperina; species Luperina testacea. The sequence continues at coordinate 15,696,523 of OV656758.1, forward strand.
ACGGGACAACTATAAATGATAATATGATAGTTTATAATTATATGTTTATTGATAAAATGCTATAGCTAATTGATACAGTGATTATGATGATGAGTACACGCGGCGAAGACCGAACGCGAACTGAAGTAAATTGCGCACGCGGTACAAAACTGCTTATTTAAAGTAAAATGATATGAATTGTACGGGTGGACCGTACATGCTCCCAGGCACGAGAGACTAAGATCAAGAAATGAAAAGTACAAATATAAAAAACAAAATCAAAACTAACAAATGTAAGCACAATCTACATAGTAAGATACGCGCAAACTTAGTAAGTCTCTAACAAGTTTTATTCACTTTCACCGAAAATAGATTCACGGAACACAGGCGACGTAGCCTTGTTTTGTTTACGCGCACTGATTAGACCCGAAATTGTATTTGTATTGAGCTCAATTTCACTAGGTCCTGATTGCTCATTTACACTGATCACACTAGCACTCTGAAGCTGCTGATTAGGCGAGCGCGCGGGCAGAGCCACGCTGCGCACACGCCGAAGGCGCCGCCACACGTGCACGGCTCCTGCCGCGCACAGGGCGAACACCACCAAGTATATCACCGTGTAGTGGTGCACGTCGTGATAAGAAAACACGTCGTTATAATCTTTATCAATGCTCGTGACATCTTTCATCTGACTCAACTTATCATGGACTTCCTTTACTAGACCTTGAATCTCGATGTGAGTATGGTCAGATTGTTCATCGATAGCACCAATAGGTATCGATAAGTTGATTATGTCGTTGATGGGTGGGATATCAATCCTCAGAACGTCTGCCGTAGTCTTCAGTGTGTTGGATAGCCTTCTATGTGAATATACTGTGTAAGTATCGCCTTTGATGACGCATCCATCGCCGAGCATGATAACGCCGGCCTTGGTTATTTGTTGGGCCGTTACTTGATACTCACATATGATCCGTATGGAGCACGGTCCGCAACAAAAATATAAATATGTGTTTAATTTATTAAGTTCTGTCCAACGGGTTGTGCAAATAGTAGATGCTGTTCTGCAACGATTGGACTGTTGATCTTTGATGCAGAGGTTTTCATCCGACCTCATTTGATGAATCGGACCTTTCAAAGGGCAGATGTATGTTTCTGTATCATAAAACATACAGGTTTGGACATCGTTTTCCGTCATAGGAATATAAGCGTCCTTTTGTAAATTAATTGCGAGAAGATCTGCGATGGGGATTATGTTGATCATATTATCTCCATACTGATGCGGAACTGTGATGATTCTGTAGATGTCGTAGCTGTCTCTGCTCACTAATGGTATTTTAATTTCGAAGATAATAAACTGCTGCATAACTCTGGCTTTAGTCTTCATTAAATGATATAGTTTCGATAATTCCGATTGAATATTATTTATTGGAAGAGTCAATTCTTTTGCTAACTGTCCTACTATTACATTAAGTTCATCCGTCAGCTGTTTAGGTGCTAAAATGTGAATATTGAACCCTGTGTGGTGTAGGTTCATAATAGTATCCACAATGGTTTCTTGGATTGTTTTCAAGTTCACCAGGAGACTGTTGGCAAGGATAGATGATATACTAAAGCTATTAGACATTAGTGATTCTTGAACTCCTGCCTGAATTGTGTTAAATCCCTTCTCTAAACTGATCAGGTGCTGATTAAACACCTTGTGATGTCTATCCATCGCATTTTCGACTCTTTTTATGATGTTGTTCTCTGCTTCAACAATACTTGTGTTGTTTTTCCATAAAGAATCCAAATGCTCTTGCTTACGTCTGATTTGATGGATATCTCTGGCATATTGCTGAGCAAACTCGTCGTCTAAGACACCAAACAAGCTTCTTGCTATGCTTCCTATAGGATTGATAAGACCGCGCTTATGTCGGACATTCTCCGTGAACTGCTGACCAAGCAACATGCTATTATAATGGTCAAGTTCATTGCTACCGTGACGTAATTGCATGAGGATTGCGTCACACTGTGTTATCTTTGTTGTATTAGAACATATGTTGCCCAGATGATCGACGTATTTCTTAAGCAGATCTGATCCTTGCCAATAGGGCCTTATATCATAATATACAATCAACTTCCACTCGTCTCGTTCGAGACGCATGTTGGAGATCTTGTCAAAATAAATGCTCTGATTGCTATGCAAAGGTGCTGTTTTATAATCACAACTAGAGGGTGTTATGATTAACATCAAAAACATGAGAGCTATGTAAATGAAATTGCCGATTTTTCCCCTCCGACGTCTTGATCTATTTTTCGCTGACTCATTTTCATTGGACCCAGAATGTTGATTGGTCTGCTCTGTTGTAATATTATTTTGCTCTGTATTGCTTTCAGGTTGTTGATCTTCGTGGACTGGCAACAAGGAAAGTCTTGTGATTGGCCTCTTGAGTACCCCATTTTTGGTTTTTACTGATACCACACGAACATAGCCGTCCTTGCCGGGGTGCAGCTCTATGATTCTGCCGATGGCCCACTTTCCAGGTGGTAAGTTAGCATCTTGGATGATAACTATGTCGTTGATTTTTAGGTTCGACCGCTGCTGCCGCCACTTGCTACGTGCTGATAATTGACACAGGTACTCGGTTTTCCACCGTTTCCAGATGTCGTCAAAAATTTTCTGGGTAAGCTGCCATCGGGTTCTTGCGTCTCCTTCAGTCTCAATTATGGTAAGTGTGGGACCACTTGATAAAAAGTGCGACGGAGTAAGATAATCCATGTCCTCCGGATCTTCGCTGATGGCGCAAAGAGGTCTCGTATTAAGACAGGCTTCTAACTGTGCTAGTAATGTGGAATACTCTTCATACGTCAGTTTCTGCTCGCCCACAACTCTCTTGATGTGGTATTTGAGACTTTTGACAGCCGCTTCCCAGAGCCCCCCCGCACTCGGCCAGGAAGGCGCGTTAAAGTGCCATTGTATTTGCATATCTGTGATTGATCTATAGAACTCGTCGTCAACAGTATTTCGTAAGTTGATGTACTCTTCACGCAATGCCTTGTTGGCTCCGACAAAATTTGTTCCATTATCACTATAGATATGGGTTGGAGCTCCTCTGCGGGCTGCCATCCTCCTTAATGCTGCTAGGAAGGCAGCTGAGCTCATGTCGGAAACGAGTTCTAGGTGCACGGCCTTGGTCGCCATGCACACAAATACCGCTATGTAGCCCTTGGTCGTCTTGATGCCGCGACCTTTGTTTGCCTTGACGTCCACATAGCCGGTAAAGTCGACCCCAGTATGATTGAAAGGTCGCGATGGATTACTTCGTGACTCTGGTAAGTCTCCCATTATCTGTGTATTTTTTACAGGATTATGCTTTCTGCATGTGACGCAGTTATGTATGCGTTTTTTAACAGCACGAATACCGCCAATAATCCAGAACTCCTGTCTTAACCACGCCAGTGTTAGGCGTGCTCCACCGTGGAATGTCATCAGATGGCCTTGATCAATCAATCGATCGGTAAGTATCCCACTGTGCGGAATGATAATCGGATGTTGCATGTTTTGGCTTATCCTTGCATTGCTTATCCTGCCACCAACCCTCAGTAATCCGTTTTCATCTAGATACGGATTTAGGTTAAGTAGCTTGCTTTTAGAGTCTACATTGCAATGCCTTTGTAGGCTTTTGATCTCGTTCGGAAACTCATGTTGCTGTACATGCTTGATTAAAATGTGCTTCGCTCTTCTTAGCTCTGTAATTGTAAGAAAAGACTGCTTTGGTAGCGTTTTTGATGATACAGTACGTAACATCCACGCAAGTATACGAGTCGATTTCGCAAAGCTGCTATATTTGCTCAGTATTGCGTCAATGACGTCATATGAATGTTTTTGCGAGGAGGTGACTTGTTGTGCTATCTCTCTCATTTCTTCGCATGTGTTGTATACAGGGTTTTTCTTTGGCTGATTTTCATCGAATGAAGGTAACCACGAGGGTCCATGCCACCATAGACTATGGTGTTTAGGTTGTTCTACAGACATGCCTCTACTGGCGCAATCAGCCGGGTTATCTGCTGACTTAACATACCGCCAGCTGCTTGATGGTATGATATCGGTAACTTGCTTGACTCTATTGGCAACGAACCGCTTCCAGCGACTTGGGTCACCTTGAAGCCATCCTAGCACGGCTGTTGAATCCGACCATGCGTAGATTTTGATATCGTGCCCAACCAAACATTGGGTAACTGTGTGCATTAACTTTGATAGTAGTACGGCCGCACTCAATTCTAATCTTGGTAATGTGATACTTTTGTTTGTAGGTACAAGCCGCGCCTTTCCAGTTACTAATGATACTGATGAGATTTCATTGGCATCTTCATTTTCGTATATGCAATAAATCACACAAGCGAATGCTTTCGTTGATGCGTCACAGAATCCGTGCAGCTCAATAGTTCCGTTCTTGTGACACTGCAGCCATCTTGGTAGCTTAAATTCATTGATATGTTGTAAATCTTGTGTCATTAGTGACCATTGCTTAACAATCTCTTCAGGAACTTGATCATCCCATTGGAGTTGTAACTGCCAAAGTGCTTGGAATAGTAGCTTGAGTTTGGTGGTAATTGGAGACAGCCACCCCAAGGGATCGAAGATTTTTGAGATGTCTGATAGGAGAGATCTTTTCGTCACAGTTTTTGATGATGACACGTTGATCTTGCTTTGGAATGTGAACTGATCTTCAGTAGGGTGCCAGCGCAACCCGAGAGTCTTGGTCGACTCTTGGTGACGAAAATCAAATATCTCATCTGTTTTGATGACGTCATCGAGTAACTCTACCTTATTCGATGACCATTTGCGGAGGTTAAAACCTCCTGATTTCAGAAGATCTATTAAATCTTTCTGCAACTGCTTTGCTTCTTGCAGGGTGTGATGACCACTCAAAAGATCGTCCATATAGAAATCTTCTTCCAAGGCTTTTGCTGCTGTTGGGTATTTGTGGCGTTCATCACTTGCTAACTGCTTAAGCGTCATTATTGCTAAAAATGGCGCCGCTTTTGTACCGTAAGTGACGGTCATAAGTTCGTATTCACGAAGAACTTGATGTGGAGAATCGCGCCATACAATTTTTTGATACTTCAAATCATCCTTGTGGCATAAAATCTGCCGAAACATTTTCTCCAGGTCGGCAGTGTATGCGAATTCGTATTGCCTCCATTTTAAAATCAATGAAAACAAATCTTTTTGTAAATTAGGTCCACTGTGCATTAAATCGTTTAAGCTCAGCCCCGACGATGTTTTCGCCGAAGCGTTGAAAACGACCCGCAACGCAGTTGTCGTGGAATCCGATTTCATTACACAATGATGTGGTAAATAGCAATTGGCTTGATTTTTGTTGTATGTACTTTCCTGCATGTGGCCTAATTCTATGTATTCATGTATGAATGATCTATAGGATGTTTTAATATTGATGTCATTTGATAACTTTTTCTCAAGTTGATAAAATTGTCCAATGGCCTTGTGTTTGGACTCCCCTAATTTTTCTTCAATGTTTGCCTTCAGAGGTAATCTGACGACGTAACGACCATCCTCTGTTCTTGATGTATCTGCCTTGTAACGCTGTATGCATTGATGATCTTCTTCTGACAACTTGTTTTGATTGTCGTCAGGAACATCTTCGATTGCCCAGAACCTCTGAATATCATCTATATTGGTTAAGACAACACTACATTGGTATGATTTTATGTTCCCACTTATAATCCAGCCAAGGCGTGTTTGTTGCGCCACTACCTGTGATACGCCCTCCATGATGAGGCCATTCATGATGATCGATGAGTAAACGTCAGCTCCAAGTAGTATGTCGACTGGACGACTAAGGTTATATTCAGGATCCGCTAAATTCACATGCTCTAGACAAGCCCATGATGGCTTTTTGAATGAACGATTGGGCAGATTGTAAAGCAGAGTTTTCATGATAAGTACCTCGGTGGATAGGGTGAAGTCTGTATACACTGCTGACGCTTCAATTTGTATAACACCCTTGCAGTTACTTTCCTTGGCACCAACTCCCATTACAACTCCCTTGCATGCTCGTCGAGGAAGTCCCAATCTCTGTGCCGCATCTTCCTTGATCAGTGATACTTGGGATCCCTGATCTATTAAGGCACGCATAGGATAATATACCCCATTAACCCCCATAACCTTGATTTGAGCTGTTGCCAACAGGGTTTCTGATATTTCTGGATTTGATACGTGTGTGACATTTTTGCGTTCCTTTGAAGTCGAAGCGCTAGCGTCAGGCTTCGCGTTATTGAAACCCGAGAAGGTATCATGTAACAAGGTGTTATGATCGCCTTGGCATTCACGACATCTTTTGTCGGAAAAACATGCTTTACCTTTATGATCATAAAGACAGTTTCTGCATAAATTCAATTTATTGATTATCTTGCGTTTAGAATCCGATGTTGATTCTAAGAAGGTTTTGCAAAGGAATAAACGATGATTTTCGCCGCAAACCGAACATTTCCATGGATTTTTAGTCGCAGAATAATTGTTCGAAAATGATCTATTGGATTTATGCAATTGCTTCTTGCTGTTGGGCTCTTGTTGAGACTTGTTGTCTGATTTTTGCCCATCTTGCTTGCGCCGTGATGCTTCCAATGATGTAAACTTGTTCTCTAGAAATCCTAAGAATTCACTCAATATTGGCAAATCTCGTGGGTTTTTCAGAGAATCAGTATAGTCAGAGTGGGTCTGCTGATCCAGTTTCAATGCTAGTACATGTACTATAAATGGATCCCACGTCACTATGTCAACTCCAAGGTTTTTGACCGCATTTAGACACTCGTTAGTGGTGTCATACAGTTTCTTGATTTGTGAAGCTGACTGTTGTTGCATAGTTGGTAATGATAAAAGAATATTGAGATGAGAACTGAATATTAACTTAGTGTTATTGTATCTGTGGTTTAATATGTCCCAACCGACCTTGTAGTTCTCGGTGCTAATATGCAAGTGCTGAATAAGTCTCTCCGGTTCTCCCCTAAGCTTAGCTTTCAAAAACTGCATTTTTTGTGCGCAGGAGATAGAACGATTGTTGTGTATCGATTCCGTGAATAAGTCTTTAAATGCTACCCATTGATGATAGTTCCCGTTAAATGTTGGGATGTCCATCGTTGGGGTACTCTTCTCACGGTGAGAGACAGACCACATCTTACGGTTGATAGATTTCTTAATGTCAAGATACAGTTGTTCGTATTTGCTGAATGACTCTTCGTAATCTTCATTTGCTTCAAACAACTCGCTATCAATCTCCCAATGTAAGGAGTCTATTGCTGACCATCTTGATTGAACATTCTGCAAGATATCTTCGAACTCCCATTTCTCAGATATTTTATCTAAATCTATGATAGCAATGGTACGCGAGAATGCCTTAAAATTGCTTTTCTGTTTACGCAGCATCTCTTCCAGCTTACTGCTGTTACCTTGCGAAGTGTAAAAAGACGGAGACTTGGCTCTAACCTTGCTGGTTGATTGCTGTTGAATGTCTCCTGCATCTTGATCTGTCGATCCACTTCCATGCCCTTGACTCTTCTCCGCTTCAGCTGCTTGCAATGATGGCTGCGGAGTTGTCGGTGCTTCGACAATCTTGGGATCGGTCATAGTGGCCTTGTACTGCTGAATAAATGCGCGCGCCTCGTTGTAATACTTCCTCGTATTCTGATAATGATTTTCTGTAAAGTAGCTGTAGCCACGTTCTTTTGATTCTGATAACTGAATATGATTGGACTGGAACTCTTCCCAATATTTATCGAGAAGCTCTAAACGTGCTTTGATGTAAGTTGTGGTTTTTCTCTCTATACCATCCTTTTTAAAATTGCGCATAAGCTGCTCCATGCCCTGCATAATCTGATTCTGATTTTCGAGTAGGTCCTCCATCTTGGAGATGCTAAAGTAGCTTCAGTGATAAAAAGCTTTATAAAATGATAAAAGAATTCTATGATATTTCTTTGAATCCTACTCGATTGTGTATTCCTTGCTTCGTCGACTAAGCTTGGAAAGTTAGGTACCTAATGTTGAAAAATGATAAATTGATTTTATGCAAGACTTGCTCGAGAATAGACACCCTTTTCATGAAACGCTTGATGATAGCTGATAGTAGTCTATTTGAAATGCTGATGATGCTGCTGTATGCTGGTGTGGTCGTATGATGCAACAACCACGTTACACGTGCTGTTAACCTCCTGTTAACTGTCGATTCCACTCGTAGAAATTGGACCAGTCGCTTCGCTGTTGCGATGATAATGATGGCTCACTCACCGGTATCTGATGTCTTGTTACCTGGTGGTTGCTACTGATAGTGATAGGTATATCCACTCACTGATTCGGCGGAATGTTCTCACGCATTTTGTAAAACACGCGGTAGGTCCCGCCAATACGGTGGCTCGAAGGACCATAAAGTTGTACGGGACAACTATAAATGATAATATGATAGTTTATAATTATATGTTTATTGATAAAATGCTATAGCTAATTGATACAGTGATTATGATGATGAGTACACGCGGCGAAGACCGAACGCGAACTGAAGTAAATTGCGCACGCGGTACAAAACTGCTTATTTAAAGTAAAATGATATGAATTGTACGGGTGGACCGTACATTCACCCTCTTAGGGGTGAAATTTCGAAAAACCCTTTCTTAGTGGATACCTACTCTTCACAAAGAACACATCCTCCAAATTTCATGTCTCTAAGACCAGTGGTTTAGGCTGTGCGTTGATATATCAGTCAGCCAGAGCTTTGAATTTTATATATATATAGACTTAAGCTGTGCCCCGCCGTTTCACCCGCGGTAATTTCAGGAAAAAACCTACTACGACTACCAAAAAAAAAAAAGAAAAAACTTACTATACCTACGACTTATAAAAATAAACCTAAATAACTCTACCTTAAACTGTACTTAGTAAAAACTAAAAGGAATAAAAAGGCACGGGTAGCAGTTAAAACATACAATTTATAGAATGATAATAAGAACGAACGCTCGCCACTCGACACGTCCGTTCAAATCAAAGTTCAAAAAATGAACGCTCAGACCACTCCGACCTTATACAGTGTGTTAGGTTAAACGAGGGACATATTTTAAGGGAGTGTAGTACTCATGAAAATGAACAACTTTTAATATGGGCCTGACTCAAAAATATGAAAAAAAAACAGCTGTTCCCCACATTTTGTCCAGTTATGCGAACAGAAATGTATAGAGCGGCTGGTTTTATTTTCTCGATTTCAATGTTGGTTTCTTAGTAAAAGTTCTTCATTTTTATGAGTACTACACTCCCTTAAAGTATGTCCCTCGTTTAACCTAACACACTGTATACGGTAGCGATCCGTGGCGGCCGCGTGCCACGCGTGTGCTGCGAACGGTGCAAGCCAAATTCAACCTTCAGCACACAGCATAACTTAGGGGCGCTGCACACGGCTAAGATACTATAATATTTTATCTTAAGATACAAAATATCGCTCGCCATACAAATTCATCTTAAGATACGAAAATATGAAATATTATATTTTATTATCTTCGTCGTGTGTGATAGTCCATTGAATTGTATGGCGAGCGATATTGTATCTTAAGATATAATATTATAGTATCTTAGCCGTGTGCAGCGCCCCTTAGTGAACTCCACTGCGGGTGACGTAACCTACGACAAACTTATTATTTGCGGTTGGTACAGTAATCGGGTCTAGGGATCGAACCGCAAAATTAAGTTTGTTTTTTATTGTATATACTTTTCCGGGATAAAAAGTACCCAGTGTGGTGCCCAGGATATTAAAGAATAATTATACCAAGTTTCATCGTAATCTAACCGGTAGTTTTTGCGTGATGCCTGAACAAACAGACAGACAGACAGACAAACATTTTTTTAATCACATTTTTGGGTTCGGTGTCGGTATAGTAACACTGCCATTTATTTTTTTGATATTTTCAATGTACAGAATTTTCACTTCTACAGATTTATTATAAGTATAGATATGTATAATAAAACTGCACAACACGACACTGAATGGTTCAGGTAATAGTACATTATGGTACAAGTGTGTAATGTTGGTGATTACCGCTGAGGCGCCATTGAGACCCGAGCCGTCAGGTGAGGGTCTTAAGAGAGCCGAGGACGGTAATCATCAATACACACGTGTATCATACGACGTTTTTCAACACACTTGCGAGGAAAAAACAAATATGTATTGCATAAATCGTTTAATTATTAAAACAATTGGTGAATGTACAATTTTCAAAACGATATTGGATTGTTTTTGATGGCAATTTCACAGTTTGTGTTACATTGGTACTTGCCACTTCTTTAGTACCTTCATTTACTTCTTGTGTAAATGTCGGCGACAAAGGTAAATCATACAAATTACTGGAAGGAGAGGGCACCAAATAACTCACGCTAGTAGATGTACATGGTTGTGGTTCGGGGCAAAACTTTTTTGCCTTTGGCTCCAAATTAATGGCTTGCGTTATTTTGTCATTGATTTTTGCTTTGTTATGAATTGAGTCTTCTATGTACGATTCAGCGACTGCGTCAGAACGCCATCCACCATGTCGCTTCAAAGTTACTATATCAGCCCCCGAATCAGCCAACATTGTAGCCGACGTTCTTCTAAAACTGTGTCCAGTGTAAAAATCGGCCTCAGGCAAACTCGCTACTTCGCTATTTCTCTTGGCATATTACCAAATTTGTTAATACCGATTGTTTGTGCAGTACATTTTCCTTTCTGAAAGTTTTGGAAAAAGCGGTCATACTTTGTTTTTGTTGAACGGAGATCTTGGTATTTTTTCACTATTTCACGAAACGTTCCTTGGATTGTAAAAGATCGTGGAATCTTGGTTTTAGTCTGGGTAATTTTGACAAGAAGCATATCTCCGTGGATTTCTACATCTTTTGTTGTAATATTGTACAGCTCTTGTCGTCTACAAGCACCAGTAACACCGAATATTAAGGCAACCTGCAAAGAAATCAATTAATTAGTTCTAAGAAATTATGCTAAAGTTACACACTTGTATATTGTAGATTCGTTTCGATTAAAAATATGAAACGTACCTTTGTTGCTAGATACTGACTATCCGGAGCCTCATTCAAAAACTTTTCAACGTCGGCTGGTGACAAAACTTTAGATTTCCGACCAATATATCCATCCGAGCGTCTCTTCAAAAATGCCATCAGGTTACAGTACGTTTTGATATCAACACCATGTTTGAGCTTAACCATGCTTCTTAACATGGAATAGATGCACCACAGGGAGCTAGGTTTGTATGTATTGGCGAGTTCAGAGAAATACGCCAAAAACACATTTTCAGAAAATGACTGGGTTTTTTTGTTGCTCTTCCATTGCAGGAAACTATAAGCAGCTAAATACTTTTCTCTAGATTTTGCAGGTATTAGGCTTTCGTTTGCATTTTGTGCTGCATTTAGTATTTCTGGCGGGGTTAAATCAATCAATTGTTCATCTTCTGTACTAAAACCTGACATTTTTATAATTATTTACCACACAGCAACAAATGCGATACAAACAAAATATGAAAATTAGGGGAAAATTGGGAAATGGCGCGCAATTTTTTTTTTTTTGCACGCGCCAAATGTAAGTTGATTGATTACAGCCATACAGCCTACTTCAAAATGATAATTTTTGTGATAAAATGCAAATATTTTATAAGAAATTATTGTGAATTATAAATAATTTGATAATAATAAATGTTTTTTCGTCTTAATTAGGGACACATTTATTTATTTCAAAAATGTAAATAGATTTTCGGTGGCATAAAACCTCTTTGTTGTTACAAAAAAAAAAAAAACTGTATTACCCGGTTAAATTGAAAATGCTCTGTTTACTCGCATATAATTTGCAGTTAGGTACTAACTTAACTTTGTAGGGATCATTCTATTATGCACTAGTGTGTAATATTATTATGCACGTGTATGTTATAGTTCGGTTTATGGCCCTAAGAACGATATAATAAGGCTCACTTTACGAGCAAGTGTGTTGAAAAAAATATAAATACCTACATCATCGGATTCGACCTCATTAATACTGCTACGACATAATTAACGTGGTTATCCTAAAAAGGTGTATATTCGTAGATCTTAAACCTAAAGGGCCGTTTACACGTAACGGGTTTTAGCTGCGTAGTCTTACTCGACGACACTATAACGTGTACAAACGTACAGCTATGAGACGTATATTAATAATAATAAACATTTATTTCAGAAAAATATCCATATTGTAACACACACATATAAGATCAAAATAAAACAACACACACAAATTAAAAGCAGGTATATTAACGGTCCCTTAAACACTTAACACTAGATGTTCTCGTATAAACTAATTCTCTCTCGTAAAGGCTAATTAGTCGAAAACTTCGCGGCAAACGCCGTCGGCGCCCATTACATAGCCAGGGGGACAGTTGGAAGGCACTGTGACCATGTTCCTCATGGTAATGGCGGCGCCTTTCGGGGGCGGCTTTTCGACTGAGTTGCTGTCGCCGCCCGAGGTCTTGTCCTGGGCCTCTGGTGAAGCCACAGCGTTAGCCTTGGCCTCGGCGACCTCGTCAGGGAATACAATGCGATTAGAGTCAGCCATTCTGTAATTATAGAAAATTGACACATTAGTAAAGTAAGCTTTTATAGCTTTTTCAGAAGCTGGGCACGTTAAAAAGTGTTAAGTCAGACAAGAACAAGATTATTTTTGTACCATATTATAAAAACCTTTTGTGTGGACGATTAGATTCGTCTAATAACGTTACATTATAATGTGATAGGTACCTACATTAATCAATGGAATCAGTTTAAAAAACAAAATAAAATGGAAGTGTACCTGCGATAAGCCTATCGCAGGTACACTCCCATTTTACTTTGTTTATGATATAATATAATAAATAATAATATTATCTACTTATTAAATTGATTGAATTGAAGACAGACGGACATGGAAAGGGTTCCTTGTTGACTACGGAACCCTAAAAAAGGAATACATAATTTCATTGTAAGTTGCTGTCGGTATTTTAATTGTTAAAAGATGCTTCAGATAAGATATTATGAGTACCAAAAGAACGATCAATTCGGATACCAAAAGAACGATACCCGATTAGCAAAAAAAACGTGTCGTCACTCGGGTTAACCTGGCCTTGAAGGGGATCAAGAGCACTGAACTTACTATGATACTACAGGAATTGCAAAAATGTTTAGATGGATTCGGAGCTAAGCATTGTGATTATGGTACTTATGAGATCTCTACCTACCTACACTACAACGCAAAACATAACGTGAAAGTCAACTACTATGGTTCTGAACACAAGGTTAGATAAACACCGTAGGTGAGGAGGAAACTACTCACGGTAAACACTAAAGATTCTTTTGGCATTAACCTATGTTAACAGTGGTTTATGTGCAAACAGAGCTCTGAATCCTGCTCCTACCAAAAGCTTAATGTCAGCCTTGAAATTAAATTCCAAACGCACGTATAAATCCTATTAGTATCCCTATTGCAAAAATAAATATACAAATGGAAATGCAACTAGTACTCACATTGTATACTGGAATAGATAGGAAAATTCTGCGGTTGGTTCACACACACGTTCGCGTCTAGATGCAAGACAGATCTGATGCGGACAGCCGGCCGGCAACCAGTTTTATACAGACTATTCCACAGGGCTTTATCAGACGTGCACAGTTGCACACTCAATAACGCCGCGCGCCGTCCGCCGTGATTCACTGATCATAGGGTCCCCTCAAAAATTCAATTTCTCCCTCGAAATGATGGTTTAGGCGTATTAGGGCTAATTCTCATTTTGGCAACCGACTCCCTAATGGACTACTTCTCATTATGGCCACTTTTGATTAGGGCTACTTCTCATTTGGGCTACTTCTCATTTGGGCTACTTCTCACTTGGGCTACTTCTCACTTGGGCTACTTCCTACTTGGGCTACTTCTCATTAGGGCTATTACTCATTAGGGCTACTTCTCAAAATTTGGGAATGTTTATTGAAATAAGAACTGTCTTTATGTATATAATCATGTTTATTCATTTATAAGAGATCAATTACATTATTTTAAGAATAAATCAACATTAATTGAACCAATGTAATAGGTACCTAAGTATAAAATATTACAAGTCCAACAACTATGCATGACGGGGTCTTATCAATACCTATTTTTGTACTTCATCACACTTCACACTAATATTATAAAGGCGAAAGTTTGTGAGTGTATGTGTGTGTGTGTGTGTGTTTATGTTTGTTACTTCACGCTCAAACGGCTGGACCCATTTTGATAAAATTGTGTATCGAGGTAGCTGACACCCTGGATTAACATATAGGCTACTTTTTATCCCAATATTCCCACGGGATCGACACTTATGCGGGTGAAACCGCAGGCCGCTGCTAGTATATTATAGTCATAAATACACTCATAGTCATTATCACACTTCTTACCTATTTGTGAAGGTTTTTTTGAATGTGTAATAGACTAACTTTAATTTTTGCTATGAATTATTTCTGCGCTAATTTAAATAAATTTGATGTTTGATAAATAACACACCTGAAAAAATTATTTATTGTGCAAAGTGGTTTCGTGACTAATCGTAATCAGTAAATGGCAGAAAACCTTTAGCACTTTAGCTTGCGATAATAGGTACTATGTCGATAACACGAAATAAAAATGAAATCACATTCACAGAGTACTTTTTTAACAATGCTGTTCGTTGGTAAGCACATCATTTGACGACGTCAGGACTGATTTGGTTATTTTTTGTTTTAAAGTGTTCGTAATACACCTACGTATTTGATATTAATTTCAACTTGATACCTCTACGCGTTCCTGAGAAAAAGTTCTTGACTGACTGGACAGACAGACAGAGAGACTGATAACGAAGTGATCCTTTAGGGTTTCCGTTTATTACTTTTGAGGTACGGAATCCTAAAAAAAGGAAAGATACGGAAGTTTAGGCAATAAATAATAAGTGTACTTAATCATCGAGCTCTTATTATTAACAAATTTACACTGCATTTATAGGAAAATAATTACTTAGAAAAGAAAATTTCCATTAAGTATTACAAAAAGAAAACATTCTTCTCTCTTTTGAACAGTCACATAATTATAATTTTGCTTGCATAAAAGATCGAGCAAATCTGTAGGTCGGTAGCCTATTGTAGCTCGATGTGCTGTGTTTGACGATCAATAAGATCTGTCAGCTTCTTACAGATTTGCTCGATTTTATCAATCGTTAATGTTGATTGTTACCGATCAATATCAAGATGAAAATCGAGCATATACAGTGAAACCTGGTTAATTGGGATCTCAAGGGACCAAGACATATATTGTGCCAATTATTGAGAGTTTCCAATAATCCAGTTTTCCAATTAAGCAGGTTAAAATTATAGTTGTCTCATTTATAGAGGCCCCCCCCGCTTACAGAGGTCGAAATGTGCGTTTTTCCATTTTTAGAAGAGGAAATGTTAATAAAAATGCGTATTTTTGGTGTTTGTATGTAAACAAACCCGTCAAAACGTGTTAAAACCTGATTAATTTGTCTCACTTATACAGGTAATTGAGCTACAGTCTCAATTATAGAGGTAAACTTGGAAAAACTCTTAGAATTCAAATCTCATTTAACCAGGTTCAAAAAGCCCCATTAACAGAGGTAATTTAATGAAAAAGAACCGGGACCTCATTGCTACTCTCAATAATAGAGGTTTCTCATTTATCCAGGTCCCGCTTAATCAGGTTTCACTGTATTGTTAATTTATCGATGGACAAAAAAGACCCAAAATGGCTATCGCAAAAAAAATTGCTGTCATTCGTCTGTCGCTTACAAATTTATTTCCAGTTTGTTTGACTAGGTACACGTCTCGATCGTCAAAAATTAGGCAAGTCTGTAGGCACTTTAAGTAATAAGTGCCCCTAGTTAAGAAAAATCAGAAATCATTAAAAATTTGCATGACAGGTAAATTAGCACGACGTTAGGTAAATCACAGTGTGTAATTGAATAATGTATCTAATCGTTTTTCCATACTAATTGATCATGGTTTTGTTCACCAGGTACCTAGTAGGTACATAACTAAAAGTTTAATCTAGAAAGTCTGTTAGAGATAGAAATCTACCGTGGAAAGTGACTGAGCTTTGCCAACCTCAATGATAATGTCCTAAGCAGGTTTATTGTTGTTTGATTTTCTTCAATCACCGGTAACCAGCTTCTCCGTAAACGGATGAAAATATATAGTAGGTAAGATAGGTCTCTAAGAAGTCCAAAAGGGATGAACGACTATGTTTTAGAACATGATTTTCTACTTTTCATAAATCCATATAGTACCTTTTGATAGATCGCTTTCTATGCACCTCTTTGATCTAGTGGTGCGTTCTGAGTGCTGTGCTTGCTTGGTTTTGATAGATCGCTTTCCATGCACCTCTTTGATCTAGTGGTGCGTTCTGAGTGCTGTGCTTGCTTGGTTTTGATAGATCGCTTTCCATGCACCTCTTTGATCTAGTGGTGCGTTCTGAGTGCCGTGCTTGCTTGGTTTTGATAGATCGCTTTCCATGCACCTCTTTGATCTAGTGGTGCGTTCTGAGTGCTGTGCTTGCTTGGTTTTGATAGATCGCTTTCCAGATCGCTTTCCGCTTGAGTTCAATGCTCACGTCGGGCAAAGTGTTATAGTTAGAGTTCTTCCAGGAGTCTAGATCTGGGTTTGTATCTCGCTCCCTTTTACATGAGAATTAAACATAACTTGCAAAATGTTAGTGTGTAGGATATAGGCGTGATGTTATGTAGGGTATAAGTATACCTACGAGACAGTAAAATACGTAGGTAATATAAATACTGTAGCAGACGGTGCAGTTGAAGTAAATCGCCAAACTATTGGAATTTCGATAACGAATCAATGAAATCCTTGAAGTGTGATGTTTGTATATCTAGGTAACTGATTGTACAGTGATATAATATGGTGAATGATATAGTAAATTTTACGACTGACTTACAGGGTGTGACAACCATTTTTTACCCACTTTTTGTGTTTATTCTAACGTGTAATATCCGGCATTCTGCTAAATGGAATGTGCACATGGTTCCATGACGCACTTAGGAATTCGCAGTTTTTATGCAATAAATTGTCGCTATCTTAGAATCAAGTTCATATAAAAACAAATTGTACAGAGGACAAGGACAAACGAAGCACGACAATTAAAAACGCCCTTGCACTAGCGGGTTTTTTAATTGTCGTGCTCAGTGCATAATATCATGCTCTAGCTCAATACACGAAGCTTGTGAAAACGGATAAATTAAAATGTCGGTTATTCTGGACTCCCGATATTTAGCGATGCAAGTCCAAGGAACCAGCTAGGGGATATCGGAAATAGGGGATCACTGCTTTGTAAAAATGAGAGTAAATGCCAATAATCAGGGCGAGCGAAGCGAGCCCTGCTATATCCCACAACCTGAGCATTTTGTGGTACAAGAAAACTGCCTTAAAGATTATTACCACGCAGAAAAACGACGCGAGCCCTCACAAAGCTCTGCTTTTAGCTAGTCAGGGCGAGCGAAGCGAGCCCTGCTATATCCCACAACCTGAGCATTTTGTGGTACACTTTACGGAAAAACTATTACGCCTATTGATTTGTGCTTTAACATAATAATTTCTATTTATATGTAGATGTGTTATCAGTAAAAAAAAAATAATTTAAATTACGAAAAAAAAAATTAAAAAAAACTGCCTTAAAAATTATTACCACGCAGAAAAACGACGCGAGCCCTCACAAAGCTCTGCTTTTAGCTAGTTTGTAATATTGTTGAGTTGGGCTTATTCTGGCTAGGTAATAACAGCCACACGGCTCGATCAATCGGGTTTAGCTACGCTTTCCGCGGTTGGTCCGTGGATTGGTGACCATTTTTCTATATCCTTCTGTGCTTCGGATAGTACGCTATACCGTTGGTCCAGGCTGTCATTCGTGGACATTTGACAGTCGTTACGGTTCGACAGAAGCCCGAATGTCTGACAACCAGTTTTACCAACGTGTACCGTATAGGCTGCATTCGGTTAGACTGGAAACCGACCCCGACATAGTTGGGTAAAGGTTAGGCAGATGATGAATGTGTAATATTGTGTAATAATCAAAGAGCGATTCTATATTTTTCGAATTATCAATAAATATTTTGAACTGTCATAGGTAAATACCTACTGATAACAAGGTTCTTTTTTAACTTATCTAAAAGCTGACTGGCTGTGGATGGTATTAATTTTGCAAATTGATCTATTTACTTCGCCTTACTTCATATATTATCCTTGGTCATAAAGATAAAAATATTGATATAAAGAAATCTCGTAACTCAGTCGAATGGTTTAATATCTTTATTACGCATTTTTTTCCATAAGGTATGTTTTTTCCATTTGAAATTTCTTAGTATATAACAGAGTTTGAAAGGAGTACTATCCCAGTGTCTCGGAAAGCACGCTATGCCGTTGGTCCTGCGCCTAATCTCTGTCCGGTCGTGTCGGATTGCCGTCCCTGCGGACAATGAAGGCTAGCGTCCACTAGGCGGATCGGGTCGGGCCGCATCGCAACGCAAAAATACGCCTGGCTATGTTTTGTATGAAATATCGTTTATTAGCGACGGATCGGAGCGCGGCGGGCGGCAACGCATTGGCGGATCGCTTCGCAGGCGTATTTCTGTCGGCGGTGCGCTGCGATCCGCCCCGATCCGTCTAGTCGACGCAGGCAGGCGGATGTTGTTTCTGTAAATCTTCACGTAATATATTAAGCAATGTTTCAAATTTTCCAAACACATTCGAAAATACTCGAAGAATTTGACTGGATCTTTCTTCAAATCGTTAAACAAATCATGGTATTCACCAAATACATTTCTTTTCTGGCATATATCATGCACCCACACCTTGTGTACTCGTCGTGGTTTTTTATTTTTTTGCTCTTCCTCAAGAACGATTTGAAACCATAACATCTCTTCGTCTGAGCTGTCCATGGTAGCGCGATGTCAGTCCAAGCACGAAAACACGTCTGTAAGATCAAATCCGCTTAGGCGGTCCGCCGCGCCCCGTACAGATGGACGCAAGAGCATCACAGAACCGCGGCCCGTTCCAATGCGACCCGCCCCGATCCGTCCCTAAAGGACGCCAGCCTTGAGAGTACTAGGGAAGAGAGAGTGCACCTGTGTTTGGGCATACACTTGTGCACTATAATATCTCCCGCGCCGAAGGTTGGTCTCCGCTGAGATTGGTCGCCATTGCCGTAATTCGGTCTGGAGGATTTTATTAATTTTACTTTTTAAATGTATAACAAAACAATGATAATATTGCAGAATTTATTACAGTGGGTATTAAGTATCTATATTACAAGTAAAGAAGCTATAGTAGATAATATAAATATTACCTAATATCAATCTTGATATTGCTGTCTGTAAAAATATTGTGTCTTTTTTATCTGTAATAAATGAATTGAACCGAATCAATAATAAAAATATTGGAACACTTAGAACCCTACCCAAGTAGGGTTCTAAGTGTTCCAATATTACCACTATTAAGTATGTTTGTGGAATTGGATTGTCAGAAAAAACAAAGGTGTAAATTAAATATTTATTCTGAAAATATTAGGTTTTTAACTTGTCTTGTATACAACTTCGTTTACACTCATTATCGTCTTGAAAATAAACTTCTCGACACACTCCGTCGATCGCCATCTTCTGGCCCTCTGGGCAGTTGTCCGGGAGAACTACAACATTCCGCAATGGTATTAATGATTGTGGTAAGGGTTTTTTGTTGTAAGAGTTGTTAGACTTTTGAATCAGAGCAGTGGCGGCGTATTGAGGCAACGAATTCACCCAGCTCTGGGAAAATATGAACTTTTATTAAAGTATACAAGGTGTATGATACATCGACGCGCAAACAACAAACCGTCGTTAAAAAAATTCGTCGGTTATCAACGAACAAAATACCTACACGGTAAAATGTATCGAACGGCAGATTTTTTTATATAACCGACGAATTTTATTACAACGGTTTTGTTGTTTGCGCGTCGATCGACACGACGACGCGTCGCCGTCGTGTCGATAGATCACAGCGTGTAGTAGGTGCATGACATTGCGAGATCGACTGAAAATGATATGCAAAAAAATATCAATATTGGTTCAGCCGTTTGGAAGCTACGATGGCGTAGACAGACATAGAACACACGTTAAACTTATAACACCGTGAAGGTGTTATAAGTTTAATTTACTTCCACACCCTCTGTTTCTGTCGGGGGGTCGTTTCAGTAACCAAAACAAAAGCAATACGACATGCAATAATATTGAAAGGTTTTAGCTGCTTGGTGAATTAGTCTTGGATTAAAACCTCGACGGGCCAACTGCTGACACTTCACGTAGTCATGACAACACAAAACAATGTTTGGAATACTTTCAAGCTTGACAAGACTTCTAATACGACATGAACATCAACTGTCAAAAATTTTAAAGGAGTCTTGGGAATTTATAATAAACTTAAAAACATTAGTATCTACAATATGGTTCATGTTCTTGTATTACTCGTTTAGTGTAGTTGAAATGCTAAGAAGTGTTAGTTTGGAAAAAGTAAGTAGAAATATCAGATAAACACTTACACCAACAACCAATATAATGAACGTGACACAGACGGACTTTTGATCTACCTACCAATTCTACCTACCATCTTGGTTGATTTTTTTTAATAATTTTGAATCAAGTGTTTTTTTTTTCGTTTGCTTCGCTTCAGATAAATGATACAGAAGTGGTGTCAAATGCAAGAAATACTACACTCAGACATAATTCACCAGAGTAAGTACCCATTCTTGTACAAATTAATTGATCTTCTAAAATAATAAACACATATAAACTGTCATTATGGTTGTTAGTGTTATTGGTATAAATTGCAGTTTTCCTTACCCTTTCTTTGCCCACCATGTGTCATTGAAGGAAATTACCTATAATGATAAGAAACCACTTGTGTAGAATACTTATTGATATTGAGTGTCAATAATTACGAATAATGTAAGTCGCAATTGGGAAAGGAAAATATCTATTTGCTTTCCCCTTTGTACCTATAAATGATAAGGTTATTATTACTCATTGTGTGATAAACAATGCATCGGTTTTATGAAAAAAATTCAAGCAAAAGTGTCTAGTATTTTTAAGGAAAACCCAAAAATTGACGTATTCCTCGAAACGCACTAAAAGTAGACCTCGCAAAAAAAAAAAACACAAAATTAAAAATATAATACATATTATGATTTTATTCCTCGAAATGTATCAACGATGAAACAGATAAGAGCATGAAAGATTCGTAATAAATGATAACGATAGACGTTTTATTTGTTGCGTTTCGAGGAATACCCCAAAAATTGCCTTCGATTTGACACAATAAATAGGTACTTAAAAAGTACCTACTTGATTGAACAGGGCTTTTATGATGATACCATGTTAACAATTATCACGAACACTACCTACCTGCACAAAATTATGTTAGTTTTCGGTTTTCATTTTCTTCCGTTGCTCAATTTTATACTTTATGGTTACAACTCGTCTTTAAACAGCCATAAGTAGGTAAATTAATGACGAGACAGGTTAGTACCTCGTCAGTTTGTAATGTAAGTAATTTCATTTTCCCCAGCATTGTTACACCCCACAGAAGAAGATTCAGGCCAGCAAGGAGCATATTCGAGCAATATTGTATCACTATTAAGCCGAAACTATTCAGGAGCAGTTCACTGTCCGATCTGACCCAGCATTCAAGTGATTTCAGTGAGTGATCCTATTTGTTAGTATTGCCATGATTTCTTTTGAGTTGATTTTTAAACTAAGTACCTAACTAGGTAAATAAGGAAGGAAAATAATAATATATCTACCTTTACTGCAACTATGTTTTACCTACCTATATAATGTAAACGAGACGACGCAATAAAAATTGTAATTGACGCCTAATTAACACACTTGTAATTTATACAGGCTGAGTCTGAATAGGTCAGTATCGAACTGTATATTAAAGAGTTTCTTGTCATTTACGCTAAAGTACGTCATGTTTAAACAGAAAATCTTAACAATGCTGTTTCCAATATCTCAATGAAAATATTAAGTTAGGGATACTTCATTTGTTAAAAGACTTGTGACGTTATAAAACAAGAAACATAAAAGGCAAGATTAAGTATAAAGTACCTAATAGCTCTTTTATTCCACACCGCAAAATGTCGGAGATAATCTGCAGGACACTTCGGGGAATTAAGAAAGGTCTTTGAAAGTAAGGACACCTTGAGTAGATGAATTTCTCGGGAATATAACCTACGCCAAGAGTCAACCAGTGATTTCCTGATTTGACATAATATCTTGTATTATTCAAAACATAAGCTTGTAGTAAAAAAAATACCGTGCAAGAGCGAGTCGAACTCGCGCACCGAGGGTTCCGTACCATCACATGTTTTTAAATTTTCATTGGCGAGGCCTATATTCGTCAGAGAATTTTAACACTGTGCACAGTGTGCACTGCGATGTAGAATATTGCAGTTTTATGTCAGCGCCATCTCTTGACCGATAGTGGAACTAATGTAACTTTGTTGATGATTTCTGAAAAAGTGTGCTATTTAGAGACTTGGTTTTATTTTTCCTATAATTTTTACATAAACTTCTATCACATAGAATTATTTCAGATTTTTCTCTTTGCAAACTTCGGAGATAAGGGAGGAACGGTATTTTTTTTTTAATTTTTCATCAAATGTCGAAAACTATGCGATCTAAAAAAAGACAAAATGTTTGAGAATGTGCAAACTGCGCTCTTTCATATGATACCCCACATGCCATAGTAGCCCTACTTTGAAATTTTCAGACCCCCTTTTTTTTTTTTTTTTATTTGAAATGGGTTTGCTCTTGACTTTAGTCTAGGTCAGAGATGACAGAGACAAAGTCTACGATGGAGTGAGCTCACCCAGAAGAAGCCTGTTCACTCTTACTTTGAAGAGATTCGGGTTGTGTTAAGTACGCGGGAGCGGGGAGAGTGTACTACACAACTGAAACGACCGCTGGCTAGCAACGCACTGGTTTATTCGAGAGTTGGACACGGCGTACAATAGGTGGCGCGTGGGGCGCGCGCCTTGCTCACATACATAACAATTCCTCCCTCTAATCCAAAAACATCGAATAGGAATATCCATACACATAGTATACTCTAGTACTACATAACATATATTATCTATCTTACATATCTTACGCTAGAAATACTTTTTAAAACAAATAACGGGGCGATTACGTAACGATCTCTTTGGTGTATCAATTATTGGCTCATCACGTTGTGAGGTCTGGGTATCAAGTTCAGTTCCTGCTTTGTGACTGACATCCTCGGAGTTTGAATGTCTCTCTGTTCTTTCAACATCTACGTCGTTCGTATCAGCTTGTTGTTCATAATCATGGGACGACTGTTGTTGGTCCTTCTCAGACTCGTCCTCTCTTGACGACAAAGAAGTACTTCGTTCGCACAGTTCTGTTGTCCTCCCTCTGGCCGAACTACCCGGCAAGGGATCTGGTAAGTAAGGTTCCGGCTGGAGTGTGTGCGTTTCAGGAGTAGCTGGCGACGGGGAAGGCGACGGTGATGACGGAGGCGACGACGACGGCGAGTGTAGCGGTGATGGTTGCGGTGCAGGAGGACAAGATGACCCAGGTAAGTTCTCTTTCGAATTTTGTACATTATCCTCATTGTTGTTACTTGTTCCTTTATACAGCATCAGCTGATTTATGTGCCTTTTGTAACTTTCTGAACTATGACTGTCTTTTACTAAATACAATACTTTTCCAATTCTTTTAATTATGATACCCTTACACCATGAATAACTTGCTTTATTAACAAACTTTTTGTACAATACAATATCGTTTTTTTTTAAATATTTTGTTTTATTTTTTCCTTGTTGCTTAGTTTGCATACACTGTTGATTTTTTACAACATGAGATACAGACGGGGACAAGGGTGCCGATGACTTTGGATCCATCAGATCCAACCGTGACCTTAACTTGTGCCCAAACACCAATTGCGCAGGAGACAACCCAGTAGCAGAGTGAACTGAATTACGATAATCCATAAGATATTTTAGCAATTTCACCCATGTTTCTTTCGCGCTATGAGACGACATAATACAAGACTTTATTCCCTTTTTAATTACCTTAACGAAACTTTCGGCCTGGCCGTTACTAGGTGGGTGATAGACCGGTGACGTCATATGCGTAATCCCGTTTGCCGCGCAAAATAGTTCAAATTCCCGCGAACAGAAAGCTGTGCCATTATCACTTACTACCGTTTTCGGAATTCCGAACCTTGACATGAAATCACATAGCTTCTCAATCACCGCGGCTGAAGAAGTAGCTGTGTTCATGTTATAAACTTCTACCCATTTGGTATGTGCATCTACCGCTACCAAATAAACGCAACCTTTAATCGGACCTAGGAAGTCTATGTGTATTCTGTAAAAGGGATGCGGTGGAAATTCCCAGTGAGACGGCGGCGCACGCGGCGGTGAGGGGCGCAACTGAATACAAACATCGCATGAACCTATTGTCGTTTCTATCGCCTGGTCAATTCCCGGGAACCAAAATCTTGATCGCGCTTCGGCCTTAGTTTTAACTATGCCTAAATGGGAAGAATGTAATTCTTTAAGAATGACTTTGTATAAGCTCGAAGGAATAACCACTTTATGGCCTCTCATGACACAGCCATTCTCATAGGATAATTGTGATCTACATAAATAGTACGGTTTTAGCCTTATATCGTTCATCTTTGGTGGCCAACCATTTAAAATAAAATCTTTTACTAGCCTTAATGCTACGTCACTACTTGTCTCCTCCCGCAATTTATCTAATGTCACGGGCATACTTCCGTCTACTACAAAACAAACATAAGTCGCTCGGTCGTATGATACTTCGCAGTCACAACACTTACACTGTTCGGTGCACGCGCACTCGTGAACCGCGCGCGGCAAGCTCGCGCGGGAAAAATAATCTGCGCTGTTATCAGCGCTGCGGACATACTCTATTTTATAATTATAGCTACTTAAGAACAAGGCGTACCGCTGTAGCCTATTTGCTGATATTTCTGGTATGCCTTTATGGGGCCCAAAAATTGCCAATAGGGGCTTGTGATCCGTACGAAGAATAAAAGGTTCCGATCTGCCATACAAATATTGATGGAACCGACGTACGCCGTAAATAATGGCGGTTGCTTCCTTTTGGATCTGAGCATATCGCTTTTCAGCAGAGTTTAAGGTACGCGAAACAAATGAAATAGGTCTTTCCACACCGTCTGAACCTACTTGTGAGAGGACTGCTCCCAACCCACTTGGGGAAGCGTCTACCGTTAATATTATTGTCGCGTTCGGGTCAAAATGTGCGAGAACTTGTTCCGATGTCATGGACTCTTTTATTGACCTAAAAGCCGAGTTATGAATATCCGTCCATGTCCACTCACAACCCTTTTTTAGCAGGTCGTACAACGGACTGAGGATTGTGGATGCGTTAGGTACGAAATTCCTGTAATAGTTAATTAGCCCTAAAAACGATTGAAGCTGATTAACATTTGTGGGCACCGGTGCTTCCAACATTGCTTTAATTTTTTCCGGCGCTTTTTTTAGGCCATCCTTAGTGATAATATAACCTAGATAAGTGATTTCGTCTTGAAAAAAACTACATTTTCCTTTGTGTAAGGTTAACCCTGCTTCTTCTAAGCGCTTCAAAACGAAATTTAATTTTTGCAAATGCTCCTGCCTATCCTTTCCTGTTATTAAAATATCATCTAGCAGGCACAACACTCCGTCTATACCGGATAGCAAGCCCTCGATAGCGCGCTGGAAAATAGACGGCGCGCTGGCTAACCCAAACACTAAACGTGTAAACCTATACAGCCCGCGGTTTGTGTTTATGCAGGTTAGGTTTCTTGACTCATCGTCCAAAACAAACTGATTATAGGCCATAGATAAATCGAGTTTGCTAAACTGTTGACCCCCATGGATCTTTGAAAACAATTCATTAGTCGTGGGAAGCGGATACTGTTCTACTAGTAACTGTTTATTTATACTAACTGAATAGTCAGCACACAATCTGACTGTCCCATTTCGCTTTAGAACAGGAACTATCGGTGAAGCGTATTCCGAATATTCTACGGATTCAAGAATACCTAAGCCAACCAATCTGTCGATTTCTTTATCGACCATTGCACACAGACATGGAAAACGTACAAAGGGCGTATAACACAATACTTCTTGGCAAATGGCGTCAACGAGAAGACGGATTCCGCGGGTGAAAAACGAAAGGCCATCTTGCTCAGCGCACTCACTGAGGGTACCTACAAACTAACAACGGATTTAGTTTTACCTAAAGCCGTTGAAGACGTGCCCTACGAAGACCTGTTATCACTACTGGACAACCATTTTACCCCCAAATGTGTCGGGTTTGGTGAGCGTCACAACTTCTACGCGGCGTCTCAACAAGCCGGGGAAACTCATTCACAATGGGCAGCGAGATTGCGAGGGCTGACTGAAAAATGCGCCTTCCTCAACGTGGAGGAGGCCCTCCGCGACAAGTTCATTATGGGGATGCAGCCTGGACGAGAGAAGGAGAAGCTGTATTCAAAAGACCTGGCCGACCTCACGCTGGCCAAGGTCGTGGAGATGGCAGAAAACCTCCGTTGTTCGCGTGCTGCCGCCGCGGCCAGTGCGGGAGCGCCTGTAGCAGACCAGCAGCTTTTCAAGATAGCGGGGAGAGTGTACTACACAACTGAAACGACCGCTGGCTAGCAACGCACTGGTTTATTCGAGAGTTGGACACGGCGTACAATAGGTGGCGCGTGGGGCGCGCGCCCACAGGTTGTATGCACTCGGAAACACAAACGCAGGTAGAGAGTTCCACTCTTTTGCTGTGCGCATTATAAAGGACATTTGAAAACGCTTAGTGCGAATTGGTGGAATAGCAACTAGCCTAACCCTTTCAGCAGGGACTCCTGTATAAATGCAAAAAATATACATATATTTTTAATTCTTTCTAATTTGCAAAATAGTTGGGCAAACATCATCTAAAACTATTCTAAATTTCAAGTTGATAGCATTAGTAGTTCTTGAGATATCCGGCTGTGACAGACAGACAGACTGAGTCTCACCATAAGGGTTCCTTTTCACCATTTTGGTACGGAACCCTAAAAACCAAAGCTATAAGCAAGCAAGCAAACAAGAGAGGAAGCGTGTAATGTTTCACCAATATCTAATTTTCAGCCTTAGACTACTTCAAGAAAAGAGTAAAAGAAGAAAAGAAACGAAAAGATTCATATTGCAATAGTTCTGGCGACGCTGACACAAAACATCGTAGAAAACATACCGAACCATTAATGTCGTGGAACTTTAAAGGAAAGTAAGTAAATAATCAGGGAGTTCCCTTCCACGTATAAACCGTCAGCCTTCAAAGCAAGAGCCAATAGGCATCGTTCCATCATGGACCTCATCCATCTCTTTCCACCAGGCGAGATCGAGGTCAAAAAGTGGCCCATTTTGCAATAAAAAAATAAAAATTAAATGGTAACAATAACAAGCCAAATATAAAGTCAATAATAATTACTACAGTACTTTTAAGTAGGTATAGGATAATCATTCTTTTTTTCATTTATCATTCAAAACTATATCACCAGAAAGCCGAAAAAGAAATCCGAAATGTCTCCTGAATCTTATGCGAGCAAGTTTGCCGTCGAGTACATAAACGGTTTTCAGAAAGACAGTGACCCGAAATCTTCGACTTGCGCAGACAATTCCAGGTAAACAACGCTTATGAAAATACTTATATCTATTTATAGCACTGACGAAATCGGGAGTTTCCGATCGAAACAGCAAAAAGTAAATATTTAACAAAGCTCTTCTTCATTTCTTTTCCAGTATTGATAGCACTGACCAATTGGGCCTTCAGAAAGGAGCTGCTTTTCCTTTCAAGTCGACCCCTAGCGGTAACCTGAAAGTTCAGTCGAATCAAGTAAATGACCCGTTATTTTTTTTTTATGTTGTTAGTTTTTATGGTTATTTAATGTTTGTTTTGGTTATATAGGTAGTGTTTCAATCTTCCACCGTTGGTGTATTACTAGCAGATCCCACTCAAGCTAAAGTGAAGGTGAAATTTGAAGGGAAAGCAGCAGGCGAACCTGACGATGAAACGTCACAAAACTATGTTAGTTTCCGCTCACCTTAAATTGCCGCTAATTGCTTTTAATAACTTACATACAGATAGATAATCTATTGCTTTCTTTGGTGTTAAGGACCATGATATAGATTCTGAACCACAACTACAATTTAAAACTAGAGAAACAACCAACGCGAATATTCAAGTGAAAAGTACTTTAGCCGATCGGACCGGGAAACCGAAATCGCCATGTGCTAGAGAAGATAAGGGCAAAGACTTGGGCAGTCTCGGGTACGCGGTGGCAGAGCCCATAGACTGGATGCGAGTGCAGCTTCCTAAGAAACAAGATCTATTTCAAGAGTTTTATCGCAGAATTCATAATTACATGTAAGGCTCAATTCATTTCAATCATAAAAGTTCGTTATCTATGTCTACAAAATCAAGAAAAGTCCCCAATTGTATGAACCCGGACATCCCGCCCGGTTATCATCAACCTATTTTGTCAATGTCATGTCTACGACGTAATAGATGACAGCTGTGCACCGTGTGCATACAATATCCCTTACTGCGATTGTGTACATATTTAATCAGATAAAGCTGCTGCTTATCTAACGCTTTATTGATTTTAGGTATTGGGTACTTAAGTAGAAACAGCAACTCGTGCCAAGTGCCAATCCCTGTTTGGTTCAATAAAGATTATTATTTCCAGAAACACTGACACTATTATACATATCGGCGATGAGGAGTTTCACTGCCACTACATAGTGTTACAAGTTTATTCTTCTTTCTTTGACATGAACCCACATAGAGAAATTGAGCTGCCTACTGTAAGAAAAATATTTATAATATTTTTCATGATACCTTCTTACATTGTTTATTGAAATTTATTTTCAATTACAGAGTATTATCCAATTACAGGCCAACGTTTCACCTGAAGCTTTTCAGACCATCTACGAATGGATGATATTTAATGGAAATGAGAGTAACAAACTTCTAAAGAGAGAGAATATCTTAGATTTGTTTTACGCTGCGCAGTATCTGGCTATAAAAGGTAATTTGGTCAAAGAACTCCGTTAATTGATGCTAACATCAACTTGCAATACAGACAAATTCACCGCAGACCAATTCTTCGACAGATCTAGAAGATCAATGTTGGTCTTTTATTGTGAATGAGACCCTCTTTACTGAAGACACAGCATTCGCTTTATTCAGGGAAGCAAGGAAAAAGGGAATGACGCCTGTGATGGATTTAATGGTAAACAAGTAATAACAAAACCATTTCACATGAAACAAAGTCAATGTCTAATATTTTATTATTTCTAGGTCCCTCGTGTAATGAGGTTTTTCCTACCTTTAGTCGCGTCGAAAGACTTTATCGATTTGGAAACAGACGAGTTAATGATATTTCTGAAATCAAACTACATATCTGTTACAAGGTATACTATTTTCTTGTAATAATTAACTGCTGTAACAGACCATATATTCGCAACACCATACCACACTGCACTTCAAAACACAGATTACTGACGTTAGTCAAACAGCCGCTAAGCTGATGTGGGCCAACAACACAACCAGTAAGTGGTGCCCTGACACAGCTAGAAGGCGTCGCGGCAGACCCCGTAAAAGATGGTGGGACGAGCTAGAGAAAATAAACGACCACAAGGGTCCACTTTAGCCCTGGATCTAAAGAGCTGGAAGTCATGGAGAGAAGCCTTTTCCCAGCAGTGGGATGATGCAGACTAACTGTTACTTGCTCGTCTATGTCACCATTTCCACTTTCATCGTTTTCATTTTCAACATTAGCAATAGAAGACTCTATCAACAATACAACAACAATGATCGTTATTAGGTAAACATTATATGTATTTATTTATTCATTTAGATCCGCAGTTGCTTTATGATACGATGAATACGATAAGATAAATATTATAATTGAAAGGATCGTGATGTATTTGTGTTAATTGAAAGAAATATTTATGAAAAGACTTGCAGTGTGTGGGCTTCGGTAGTTTTCCGATTTGCATAATTATAAATTACCCACATCTGATATCCGCTACCTAACATCTGCAGATTCCTTAGCATGCTCTCTGACGTATTAAGATCACTTTGCACGGCGAACCCGACCCGGAACCGTATGAGTGGAGTGTAGGCAGCTATAAAACTCTATGTAGCACAGTTCGGCATATGAGCCTTCTGGGATCCGACCCGTCCGGGTTTCGTTTTCATGTACATACAAACGCTTATACCCTAAATATACCCTAAAGATTACATTTTAACAATTTATGATGTCTACATTGTGACTTAAGCAATAGACATTTCTATGCAAAACTCTCTAATCTCGGTATTCTCAAAAATCTTGGAAAAATATATTTATAGTGAAATTAATAGTTACCTAGACCAAAATGTAATCCTGTGTCATGAGCAAAAAGGCTTCAGAAAAAATAAAAACATTAATATGGCGGTTTAAGACTTTTTATACGTAGTTTGTTCCCAAGTTGACAAATCTTTACCTGTTTGTTCCATTTATTGTGACATGTCACAAGCATTCGATTATGTTGACCACAATATTCTATTAGAAAAACTTGAGGCTTATGGTATAAGAGGGAATGTCCTTGAGTTGATAAAATCATATTTATCAGACCGCCAACAAGTAACCCAAATATCAAAATTTGATATTAAAACTAAAAGGGAACAAGTTTTCTCCTCTGATAAGCGATATATAACATATGGTGTTCCCTAGGGAAGTGTATTAGGCCCTCCATTGTTCCTACTATACATTAATGATCTACCAAAGGCAACTAATGAACCTATGTATGTCATTGTTCGCTGACGACAGCTGTTACCATAGCACCGAAAAATACGATTAACTACCATTCTGATAATAATGAGTCATTGAATTCTATAATTACCTGGCTTAATGATAATAATTTGAAAATTAATCTCAGTAAAACAAATATAATGCATTTTAGTCAACGAGAAAAGCTACGCAATACAGCAAAATTGAATTTAGTAATAAAGAAAATATAATACAAGAAGTAGAAACTGCCCGATTTTTGGGATTGATAATTGACAAGCAATTAAATTGGAAAACTCACATAAATGAACTTTGTAAAAAAATTAGTACTTCGTCATACGCTCTTTATAAGTTGGCACCGACTGTCAACGTAGATACATTACTTACAGCATATTATGGGCTTGTTGAATCAGTATTAAGATTTGGTATAATTTTCTGGGGCAATTCAACTCAGAAGGACACTGCGTTCAAAGCGCAAAAGCGTTGTATACGGGCTATGTTCGGGTTGCAATCTACGGACAGTTGTAAGCCAATGTTTATACAGCACAGAATTCTAACACTTCCGTCACTTTACATATTAGAAATATCACTATTTGTAAAAACTAATCCAAATTTGTTTCCCCTTCTGATAAATAATACAGGTAGAAATAGACGTGAGAAGTATAGACTTTGGGTTCAATCAGTCTCCGCTAAAACAGCATTTCTAAAAAAAAGTGTAATTTGCATGGCCCCATTAATATACAATAAAATTCCTAATTCCCTTAAGATATTGAATATTAATTCATTCAAGAGAGAACTAAAAAAAAATGCTTATTATTAAAGGATACTATAATGTTACGGAGTTTTTAAATGACAAATTTAGAATTGATATAATTTAATATGTAATTTAAGTTTTATTTAATGTTATTGTTTAATTATTCTTTTTTTTACATTATTTTTGCATTGACTGTAATTATGTATTTGAATTAATTGAATTTTGACCATTGTAATTTTTTTGACTAATGTAATTTGATTAATGTAATTTAATTATTTCTTAATTTGTAATTTCTATAAACTATTTTGTACGCCGAATATGGCAAAACATGTTGAACCAGCAATCTTCCAAACTCGTTTTCCATCCATATGTGCATATCTATGTATCATGTCACACATGTTTATACAAATAAATGCATCTTTATCTTTATCTTTATCTTTAAACCTCCATTTTAATCACTGATCTTTGAAATCGAAAAGTTATCTATCTAACGTGTTAAACTGCACGTCCGCACCTAGATTGAAATGTACTTGGTTCATTCCGTTAACGATTCAATCAAGTCTTTACTATCACTGCAATTTACCCACGATAGATAGGTGCCACTTTTTCCCAAGAAGCAAGACCTGCTCCTAGTAGACTCCAGTCCTGAAACTTCTGACTATATTGGGTGAACCTATTACCGGTTTAGCCTTGAGAAAATTGCACAAACTAAACCCATTTCGTTTTCTTCCAAGTTTTCCCATCATGATCAATTAGTAATTCCTGTTAGCACTCAATTTGTTTTAGTATCACCTTGAATGTTTCTAGATCACTTTTCTAACCGACACGATAATCAGACATAGTTAGTGTATGACGAATGAGAAGAGCCCAAAACATAAACATTGCAATTCCAATATACCTTCTTTTCTCGTGTGGCAACGAGCTATACAAACATAGCGTGGTAGAAATATTAGCTAGTTGCCCAAGGTTGGTAGTTAATTAGTGATGCTGAGTGCCTAAGGTACAATACGTACCTACTTGAGTGTCGCCACACTGGATTCTAAAAAATACGTGCTCATTTTATCGCTGATTATCTGCTTTCAAAATCATAACACCAAACCTGTTTGCTTTTGTCATTGTAATCAACCTTCATTGCATTTATAATGTTAATCCACTCACTGGTCTTGCTACGGTGAAAGTGGTCCGGCTTTGTGAGTTTACTTTTACTTGTAGCCAAATTCCTTCAAAATCTATTGTTAGTAATGTGTTCCAAAAATTTGCCTGTTCCGTCTAGCAAAGCAGTTTCTTTGAGTTCTTTAGCAGTATACTTAGCATTAACTTGCTTATAATCTACTTACTAGCTTTTGCCAGCGACATAAACCGCGTTGCGGTCGGAAATTATCGCACGGAAACCTACTACCGTTATAAATAAAAGTATCCTGAGTCCTACTCCTTTTTTTTTTGTTCCCGGTGTGGAAAATCCTCATGGATGTCCGCCGCCCTGGGGCGGGCGGCGGGGTCTGTCAGACGCTTACTGACTAAAAACCACCCCGGTGTTCCATCTCACACCTACGCCGGGGGTCGCGGGAACGTACGATCCTTCCGCAACCCCCGACTGGTGCCGGCCCGCCGCTTCGGGCCCCGTCTGGTCAGGGGGGGGGAGTGAGGTGTTTGACTCCCCCCGCGACGTCTAAGAGGGCCGCGCGTGGAACACTACGCGCCGCCACCTCGGGATCCTGAGTCCTACTCCTAACCCAGGTCATGGTCTGCCTGTGTGCCAAATCCGTTTATCCGTCCAGCCTTAAAGTATGAATAGGCAACATAACAGACAGACAGAGTTCCCATTTATAAAGTTGAAATTTATTATACATAAGCTCTTCTTCTTCAGCGAGATAGAGGTCCTGATGGCTGGCGTGCGATGGCTCTATGGTGACTGGAAATCCCGCCAGCAGTTTGCAGTGGAAGTGATGCGCTGCGTTCGGTTCGGCCTCATCTCGCCGTGGCAGCTCGTGGACATCAAACGTAACCCCGACAACGCAGAGGTACTGGAAATCGTCAACGAAGCTGAAGTACAGCAGATGGTTGATGATGGACTTGCGTGAGTTTTCTCTCATATAAAAAAAAAAATATAATAGGTACTGTGGGGGGTGCAGATGGGAGCTTCCCGATATAATTGAAACAGGCTACAACTTGATTAAAATATATTTACGACTTCACATTATCACGTTATTTCTAGCACTGCTTCTACTAAACAAAAAAAAACATAATAGAATATTTGACAATTGCTTGAACATTCGAATATAACCAGCCTGTACTGCTAAAGGTAAAGCTACACAGATAGCCTCTACAGTACTTAGTAGCAGTAGCACATGACCAATGAGCATTAAAATTATCTGAGATTCGGGTTAAAAATTTTGAGTTTGGATGGCTATAGAAATAGAGGAAGATCATAAAAAGGATTCGACGATTTATGACGACTCTGAGCAAAGTAATCACAATTATTGTTGTTTCAATGTTTACAAAACTCGATGTGCTAAAACTATACTGTCATCAAATTAACTATAATAAAATTAAATGCAAGTAAATTCCACGAAACATGTGAGATCAATATTAGTATTTCGTATGCTGACGCGGACGTTACCACTATAGGTGATTCCCCGTAGGATGCAGACATTTTTGTGTACGTATATTTTAGCCATATTCATGTGAACAACATCAAGCAACAATTACTTCAGCAGCAGTTCTATTGATTCGTGACGTTAAATTTTAAATATATAACTGAATAATACTATTATTGCATTTCATAGGTACTCTTCCACAGAAGAGTACCTATGAAAACATGCACAGCAAACATTCTATTATTCACTTCACCTGAATCATCAAGAATCAATCATTCACAAAGCAGTGTGAAATATTACTTATTACCGTAGTGTAGTAACAAAACGCCAAGGTTGTAGAGGAATTTCCTTGTGGGAAAACAATTTCACACTTCGTTCCAAAGTATGCTTTCCGTTCAACTTTATCTAAATATCTACCTTATTATTCATTATTTTTTTAGCCTATGTTTTTCTACTGTAGGTCAAAGGCCTCGCTTTTTCCTTTTTACTCCTCTCTAGGGCCAATATTCTGTCTAAAATAATATTCACAGACAGGATTGGTCCACACAAGCTCTTAGACATTTTAAAACGCATAAGTAGATATTTTTATGTATTATCCCCCTTACTTATAAACATAGGTATTACGTATATCCGATCAGATGAATAGTTACACACCGTCACACCGATTTCTCTCTTTCAGTCGTCAGTAATATGACTTTCGAAAGAAGAAGACACAGCGTTGCGTAACTATACAGACGTTATAGGGTTTAGGTATATAATATCAAGACAAGAAAAGACAAGACACAGGCCGTGCCTAGTTTGGGAAAAACGATACCGATTGTAATTTTGAATTATG
The DNA here is from genome assembly GCA_927399505.1 of Luperina testacea. NCBI lineage: Eukaryota > Metazoa > Arthropoda > Insecta > Lepidoptera > Noctuidae > Luperina > Luperina testacea. Next base: position 15,731,640 of record OV656758.1, read on the forward strand.
AAATAAACGATTTATTTTATTTATTTAATTTTGAGAATGGGACATTTTGACATAGGGAAATTTAGAGAAAAGAACATTTAGATAAAAGAACATTTTGAGAAAAGGAAATTATGCGCTGAGACGCATCCATTAATAACGATTATGTACTCGTTATTATTTGACGTATACATCAAGGCCATAATTTTGTAAATTGTAATTTGAAACAACGATTTTGTGGTTTAACGATAGTTAGCGCCATTTTTGACGTATACGCGTGCGTCAAGTGGACGTGAAACAACGCGACCTTATTTTATCTCCGTCATTTTAGTGACAGTTGAATTGATACAAAAATATCTACTACTATACTTATACATTTTAAGATGACCTTTTTTATCCACAGTTATGTAATAATAAAATATTGGTATGGGAACAATTCTAAGAACTATTACCACTGGATCGATGTCCTCGGTCTGTCGGAACCCGCTGAGAGAAACTGGATCGGCGAGGAAAAGGTGCAACCTGATTTTTTATAGAAATTATTGAGACAAAACTTATGACAAAGACATGTGTACAATCCATACAAATATTATAAATTCGAAAGTAACTCTGTCTGTCTGTCTGTATGTTACCATTTCACGCCTAAACCATTGAACGGATGTCGATAAAATTTGGCAGAGAGATAGATTGCATTCCGGGGAAGGTCATAGGATAGTTTTTATCTACATACCTCGCCGGCGAAGCCACGGGCGGAAACTAGGTATGTATCTAGGTAAGTAATTGTTGGTCGTTCACCTGTGCAAAGGTATCATCAAGTGGTATAAATAGGAGGATAATAAACAACAATGTATAAATATATTTATATTGCATCGTACAAAACATTATGACCTCATAGCGTAAAACGATCTTAAAATTATTAATAGTAAATGATGCATTCTAAAATGTTATTTTATTATAGAATCATGTAACGTACAAGGACTTCCTGAATTATTTGGAACAGTTCATGGTCCCCAAAGACCAGATGTACCAACAGATGGCCATGATGCAACCGCCCAGGAGGAACGATGATAACATACCAGGTACACAGTTACACAAAAAAAACTCCGTAGGAGATATTAGTATTTTTTGCATAAGGTGTCCTCATGGCTAACTAAAAGTGCCCAGTGCTGCACACCCCTTCCTTGTTTCAAGTTAAACAAATATCAACTTTATTTCAATGAAAATTATGTTGGTTTCAGAGTGACTAGCACTATTGACAAAATTATAAAAAATGTTTGAAGTTGTAGCGTAAACTGAACTTTATTGTGTAGGAATTAAAGTTATTTTTCCATTAATTCATATTTGTCTACATTTTTTGCAAATACGCGAATGCACGGTAGGCTGTACAAACAGCCTATCTATGGTGAGTTTGATAGCCCGTACTCCAGCACCCTAATTGCGCGACACACTATCAACCACACTATGAATAATTTTGAAGGACAATGCTAATCCATTGCTACATATGTTTCAAAAAATTGTTTGCTCAACAACGTAAATAATGCAATGAATGTAGTTGAACTATCAAAATGCCAAAACCCCGCGCTGGAAGCACTTGTTAAAATAAACCTAAGAATATTCGAGTACCTGACGAAACTGTTAGAAAAAATAACAACAAAATATTGATTCAGACTGGCTTTCCTTTTAAAGCCGCCTAAGTTTTCTGCATCAGCAAATACACAATAGAAGTGTTTATTTTAATAAATATTTATACGGGGTAGCAGTACACTGGTGGTAGGTCGTAGATTCGAACCCAGACAGGCGCTTTACTTTGTGTAAATTATTTCATCACCACTGCTCTCCGAAACGGTGAAGGAAAACATCGTGAGGAAACCGGCATGTCCTAGAACCAAAATTTCGATGACATGACTTCTACCAACTTGCACTGGGCCCTCGAGGTGGATAGCGGTACTGCCTCTCACCGAGAGGAGGCCTGTGACCCAGCAGTGGGAACATTATAGCTTGATTATGTTTATGCTTAGTATTTATATATCATCAGGCAGTATGCGAGGCATGGATAGTGAGAAAATGGAAATGCGGAGACCTAAAATGGACTTCCCACTACCAGCCACTCTGAAAGGACTTACCGGCGACAAGGATAAATCCTTCCCGACAATGAGCGAATTTTTTGAGCATCGAAGAAAGGTGTGAAGTTAATTATATTATTTAATTATACAGGGTATATGGGACATCGACTCGCAACAGCTGATTTTATTTAATAACTGCTGAAATTCTACTCTGGTGGTTCTAGTATCATGTGATGAATTTATGGTAACAGATTGCGCCTGTAATCTCCCAAAAGGTTAGGCAGACTTCTGTCTAGCCCTTTGGGGACTACAAGCGTGATGTTATGTTACCTATCGACGGCGAAGTGCCAATACCTCCTAACTGATTTTTTTTTTGAGAAATTCACTTCTTTTTCGTTTTGAATTTAAAGGCGTTATTCGCATGTTTTAGTGAAATCGCCTAAGTGTATTTGTAGTTGCTAAAGCATTAAATTAAAATGTGGAAAAATGAACCTCCCAACTAAAACAACGTGTCTATTTTTGAATGTTTTTTTCCAGTATGTGTAAATTTTTGACTTTGTCAGTTAGGAGTTATTGGCACTTCGCCGTCGCTATGTTGTTATTTACTTACAAATTTTATTGCAGTCTCAAGAAGGTCAGCCATCAGTTTTTCCGTCGGCTAGATCGCCAACATCGCTTGACCAGGACACGTCCATGCAGATACCCACCATGGCTGAATCCAGAATAAGAGCACCCGAACTAGGTTGTAAACACCAAATGCAATTCGAGGTATTATTTTATTGTTTATTATCATCATTATTCTCTTGCCATTATCCCAATTTATTTGTGGTCGTGTCTTGTCTTCCTATATGAATGTCCTGAATGTCTTCTTCTTCTTCTATACTTCTCTATTAGTCGTCATCTCAGTAGTCACCCCCCTTTCTAGCCAAATCATCTTACACACAGTTTCTTTGTTCACAATTCTCCCTTTCATCAATCGTTTCTTTGGTCTTCTCCTAGTCTTAGAGCCATCTTCATTCATACTCAAAACTTTCCTCACGATATTTTTCTCATTCGAATTCGAGGTATTATTTAATGAAATCAAAGATAGATAAAAAATACTTTTTAGAACGTGATTATTTATTTTTTGTTTTTTTATTAACGATAATAGGAACAAAGGAAACACCTAGAGATGCAAAAGCAGCATTTGGAGCTGGCTCAGCAACAACGCCGCAAACAGATCCAACAGATTCACATGTGCACCATTGAACGAGATCATGTAACATTTATTGTAAATTATTTTTACTATTTTGATTTATTTTATCTTTTTTTATTTTGGTACTATAAAAAGAGTTAAAAGAAAAACACAAATAATTGAAAGGGAGGGAATTTAGCTCGGAATTTATCCACAAATCCCGTAAATTTCTAACAAATGAATTGTTGTAATTTCTACTGTTGTTAAAATAATGTACAAAGCATCAATCAGACATAATGTAAAGTATAGAGCAGTACTTTTTGACAGGCGTGACAATTTGTAAGAAACTTTATGACTAAATAATTCACATTTGCCAACAGCCCTCATCCAAAAACGAACATAATATGTACGATCCACCAGAGAAGGATTCTGCTGAAGACCTGAACACAACCAACAGTGAGTCTAGCAGCACGGCGGAGACCAGCCTGACTGAAAAAGTATGTGAATTTTGTGCATTTAGGCCGCAAATTCGTAATGACGGAGCTGCGGAGCTTGCAGCCGTGGAGCATAGCTGCATATGTAATACCTCCACTGCAAGCCGCGCCACTCCGAATTTCTGTGGCTTAAGTAGTCCATTTTTACACAGAAAAGCGTGACTTAAGTACGGGTTTAAGTCACACAGTGCTATAAATATATTTTAATCGTAGGGCAATAATTCTACTATATAAAAATAAGTCGGGTTTTCCTTCCTGACGCTATAACTCCAGAACGCACGAACCGATTTCCACGGTTTTGCATTCGTTGGAAAGGTCTCGGGCTCCGTGAGGTTTATAGCAAAGAAAATTCAGGAAAAATTTCAACAGAAAAGCGGGACCACGCGAGCGGAGCCGCGGGCGACCGCTAGTTGTTTGTAAAACCATCAACTTCGGATCAGTTACCTTCACATAAATATTTATTACAGATAGTTAATTGATTTCCGCAGAATCAGTACGCAATGAGAAGATCAGAGAAGAGGCACAGTGTGGCAGCCTCGTACCTGGCTGCAGCCACTGCTGCTTTGTCGGGATCTAGAAGGTAGGTTTCATAATTTCTTTTGTGTTCATTTAAACTCCGTACAAAGAGAGTTTTTAAAAGGAGGAAAGCAAGATTGTAGTCAGACATAACATAAAAATTGAAACCTATGTTTTAATATAATTTACGTGCTAGTATATTGTGACGGCATGTCTTGAACGAAAAATACCGTAACGTCCCTACTTTCAAGGCATACAATATCCAAACTGAACGATATTACCAGACTAGAAACTAACAATTACAAGGTTTTAGTTTATCCCACAGTCCCACATCAGGCCCTCGAACGCAAGCTGCGACAAACGCGTCCCGGTCAGAGGCCATGCCACGGAACATCGCGCCCATGTCGCAGAACAACATCGGAAGCCCACAGATATCGCTCTTCAACCAGTCCAAGGAGTCCCTTGCCAAGATGAACATGTGAGCCTAGTTAAAAATATAAAGTAATTTTTATGCCGGATACACGGTACATAGGATGTTCAAATATTTAAGAATAGCTCCACATACTGACGTATTTTGAAGTGACATGTCGACGCGTCGGCGGCTGCTTGCTTAGTTTACCAATCAACAGATCAATAGGGACAGACTCCCTAACCATCAGTAGCCCAAGCATACACGTGCCAACGCTTTCATGTATGCAACTGAAAAGGGTGATCTTGAGTATGTTATGTGTTCTCAATCCACTCTCCATAAAGGTGCTATCAATATTATTTCAGTTAAGTGTAGCTTTACATCCAAGTAAATATACTGCTATGATTTCCATTTCAGGAACAAGTTATCGACGTCAATACTGGGCCCTTCAAATAAGAACTATATCTCTGAAGGGTCCTTGTTCAACTGGGACAGAGAGACTGTTTTAGTTTTCGGTGGAATTGATCTCCTCACCCCATATGGATTCGGAGGAAATACTGGAAAATATATTTATAGGTGAGATCGTCGATTCACCAATTTCAGTTCATTTGTCTCTGAGGAACTGCCGTCTAATATTCATATATGTCAAGTAAACTAAGATAATGATGATGCAGGATATGGAACTGCAGATTTTTTTTTAATAACTTACACTCCCATTCCTGGGCAAAGGCCTCCCTAATAAAGTTCTGGGAGGCCAGGTGGGACCAGGAGGGTAGGTGACCACCTAATTCGGTCTCGTCTTATTATAACTAACCTTTCAAATAAATACACGACACGTCATCTCGTACGGGGTGAAAATTATTTTCCCATAACATACATTTGTACTATTATTCATAATAGTCGATTCAACATGGTTTTAGGTTCGACCCGGTGACCAACGTTTGGGATTATGTGGGAGATCTGCCGGAGCCAAGACATCACCACTCAGTTGGCTTTCTGAGGGGCCGGGTGTATCTTGTCGGTAAGGAATTATTTCTTTAAGCTCTGTTGCTACAACCTTATAGCTGCAAGTTTATAGGACAATTAAAGCTACCAGCTAATAATACTATTATTATTTGTTTTAGTGTAATTGTGATCATTATCTGTTGATAATTGTGTTTTTTAAGCTGGGAGGTAAAGATGTCTTCTTTTCAACGCCACTTTTTCAGCTTCTTCCATTATGTTCTTCATTTATTTGTCCACAAGGAGGTGCAGATCCCCGCGACGATGACATCCGGGGTAAGTCAGCGGTAGTGTCCACTGTATGGAGCTTCGAGCCTGTGTCACGCTCCTGGTACAGCGAGAGCGGTCTCATGACGCCCCGGAAGAACTTCGGACTGGTTGTGCACCGAATGGCCATGTATGTCATCGGTGGGCTAGATAAAAAAGGCAGGTATGTATCTTGTAGTTGGAAGATTGACTGGTGACACTTAGAAACAGTTCGATTGATCTCATTAAAATAGTTTATTGTTTATAACATTAAAATAATATCTGTGAGGTAAAAGGCAGAGAATTTAAGTTGTTATGTAACAGTAATGTTGGAAAGAGAGCAGATACTATGCGACCAATTATCCTGGGTACTATAGCTTGATCTACAAACTACGTTCTTCTTTTAGGGTTCTCCGTTCAGTTGAAAAGTTCGATCCTAAGACGGGTTCATGGAGTGAGGTGCGTTCGATGAGCGTGTGTCGCATGGCCGTGGCTTGTGCGAAGTACCGCGAGTACATCTGGGTGGCTGGTGGCATGACCGGCGAGAAGAAGAAGCCCGTCTGCAAGATTGTCGAGTGCTACAATTCTAAGACTAATGAGTAAGCTATGATGTCTACACGTATTTATAGCTACTTCAAAGCTAGATAAATATATGAATCGAAAAAAATATTTGAATTGCTACAAAACTGCTCCCCTAATGGAAAATGGGAACCTATATGTATTTTTTCTATTAGAAGACTGGTATACATAGTGCTAATGGTTCTTGTAATTTACGAAATTCTGAATTTCTTAAAGATGACTCCCCAGATCTAGCATTCATCCAAGATGAACTGATAATTGTATTTCTATCATAATATGAATAAATGCAGGTGGACAGAAATACACAGTCTGCGGTTCCCCAGATGTTTCTCCACGATGTTTGCAATGAACGATAAATTGTACATTGTCGGCGGAGCTGGCAAAATTTCGGATAAGGTAAGTTGGTATTTAGAAAGCAAATATAGGAGTACAATATTTGTTCCCTTGAATAAATATGCTAATGAGATGCTATGCTGATGATGCTACTCTAAAGGTGACTAAGGAATGGTTTCCATTGGATTTGCAGAAGCATCAAACATGCATTCAGATCTGCCTACTGGCTTTAAAAGAAATGAAACAGAAATACCAAAGATTCCTCCACGAGGAGGAAAAAGCAATATAATTATATTATTAATGAACCTAAATAATTTTCAGGAAAAGACAGTAAACAGCGTGGGTGCGATAGATGTGTGGGACTGGAAACTGCGCAAGTGGAAGCAAGAGACGGAGATGTCGATGCCCAGACATGGACACGCACTGGCCTATCTCGGCACACAGCTCATCATCATTGGTACGTAAGCTCTTTGTTATCAAAAGCCTGTAGAAGTGTGGACGCTATGCATATATCTTAAAGCCAAGTGAAGCCATAATGCAGAGAAAGCCGATTTGTGATCTAATACTGTAACGTAGGTATATCATCGGTTACATTAGAGAATCGAATAAAATGAGACTGTCCTAGAAGTATTTAATAAAAACGGGATTGCAATAAAATTGCATAAGAAGACAAGACAAGACTAAGATACTTGTTAAAACTGCTCTAAACAAATGTTAAAATCATCTAAATGGCCGTTCATCTTCATCATTTTTTGGCCAGTTTTTACTTCAATGATGATCGATTGATGGCGTCACTAGCAGGCCATTAGCGATAATAGACTCATTACAATCAGCAAAACATAACGATCAATTGAAAATAATCAAGAAAATTGGTGGCTTTTGTTGATATAGAGATCAACAAATTTCGAAATTCAAGCTATATATAGGTAAATATCCGGCAAAAAAATCTATCCTTTCCATTCTTTCCGCATTTGAGTAATATGTAGTACCTAAGCAAATATTTTTTGAAGATATGATTCATAGCAGGAAAAACATATTTCTATATACATGACTAGTTGTTAGAAAGAAATGCGTTTTCAACTAGGTCAGACATAATTGTTAAAACTGCTAGAAAAGTAATGACAAAGCAAACAACTCGATTATTGAAAGTACATTTTTTAAATTATATAAATTACGTAAGTACATTTTTTCCTTGTCTACTTAAGTATTTAGGTAATATTTCTGTATTATTTTATCAGCATTTTTGGATTAAAATACTTATAATGGGTCAATTGATAAACTGCGAGTTACGGACACCCATAGCCATATTCGCATACTCTCAGGCAGCGCCTCAGTCCTCCAATCCCTAGGGAAAGAATGCATCACATCTAACCTAATACTAGAATGTCACAATGCGCTTGAACGGGTAACTGTATCAAACCACAATACAGTGACAATACAATGGTTCGATGGTGGTGGTCGCGGGTTCGATTCCCGCACGGAACAAATATTTGTATTGCCTACAGGTAGTTGTTCCGGGTCTGGCTGTCTGTGTATGTGAATGTAAATGTTTGTAAACGCACCCACGATACAGGAGTAATTCCTAGTGTGGGGCAACATTTAAAAAAAAAAGAAGAAGAATGGTTAAAATGACACAGTGGATCGCTAGGAAACGACGCAGCTGACGAGCGGCCAGAAGGGCATCCAGCACGTCAGTCTGTGGACCGAAACCTGTCGTGCCCATCCCCTTCAACCAACTACACATCAGGTGGCTATGGAAGCACACCCACACACAAGCAGAGAGCTGGTGGACCTCGTCACCGGGCTGTAGGCAGTCCAAGGACGCCATGCCATCATTACGCTGGCAAGCTAACAAGACCTTTGCTACGCTTGGACAGGAAAGGCCTGCGCCTGGTGACTGGGACCGTCATTGGACACTGCTCGCTAAAAAAATACTTCCACACAATAGGCATAACGATCAGCCCCTGTGCAGGTCTTGCATGGAGGCTGAGAAAACCGTTGCGCATGTGCTCATTGAGTGTACAGGCGTCACCCAGATTAGGTCAGAAACCCTCGGGACACCCAGATCCTACACAGATGTTCTCAACAGGCCAGGAGACTTGATCAACTTCTGGAGGGAGGTGGGCTGGTTGGAATAACCACCGACAGTCAACATGGCCCACGCATAATGGTCCGCTTGAAAGACTAATTGCGGAGACCAAACCCATACCATAGAATATAGCTAGCCTTCCGCAAGAATTGGGCTATCAAATTGTAAAAAGATTTTTTCTAATCCGACTGTTCCAGAGATTAGCGCATTCAAACAAACAAACTCTTCAGCTTTATTATAAGTATAGATTGGAGATAAAACAATTTCGTGATCTAGTTTTGACGGTTGTTACTGGTAGATTTTTTCTAGAATGATAATAACCTCAAAAGAAATGTCTTCCACTTCTCAGCAGTAGGTCGTCTTAGTAAATAAATTCTGACGAACTGTAACCATAATCCTATAATACTTCGTTAGGAGTTTGTTAAGCCACGATTATCTATGAGCCAAGAGTTGAAGACATGTGCTGGGGAGTTTATTGCGCCACTTCTTCTTTCCAGTGAGAGCACTAGGAAGTGGTGAAGGGCGGGCGTTTTGGGCTACTGTCTTCTGTAATTTTGACGTTCGAAAAGTGCTGATTGTCAGCCTAATTTGAATAAATGATTTTAATTTGATTTGTGAGGCATGTCCAATTTAGGTAGCAGAAATTAGAACTACTAAATGCACTAACGTAGTCACCTAAATAATTGGTTTTTAATACAGGAATCGCGCATAAGTCATCTGTTAGTTATGAAACCAGAAAAGTGACACAAGCCATTCATGGAAGAGACAAAACGTTTCAACTTAATATTTACTTGTTAATATTTGCTAACGGATATTCCTAAGCGTATATGCATGAAGTGGGTAAAACTTAAATAAACGTTGACGTCAAAAAAACCGCAATAACGGCAAACACGTTTCTCTCACTGGCAGAGGACTTGGGGAGTCGCCCTGTGAAGAAGCGTATCTGATGTTAGCATAAGGTTCATCAATATCTGAAGATACATTCGATAGTATTTTTTCCTGTTAGATGGAGGTTTTAAATTAACCAGACTCATCAGTGGTTTACAAACACGATGTGAAAAATATCCAAAGTCTACTCTTTGTATATTTCCCCGGCTATTCCGGGAAAACTTTGAAAAGATCAACAGCTTAACTGTAGGAAGGTATATATCTTGGTATTTATCTCTCTGGTATTTGAGCTCATTTAGCTTGGGATATTTTTAACCTACCTACTCAGTCTGCGTTCAGATATTATTGCACACATATAAATATTTCTGCAGAAGTTGCGCCTCGGACTCACGATAAACCGACCAAAAATAGTTATAAATGCTTGAGAAATGTAGATTCCAAACTGTAGATCGATTCTTATTACATTGTAAAGCACGTTTGCAGAATACCATGTAATTCTTCTGAAATTACGCAATTTATTTTTTATTTGTCTGTCCTTCCCCTTTTTAAATCCATCCAAAGGTTGTCTTTAAAAGATAGATCTTAGCGATAAGACCGCCCATTGTGTCACCCTTTGTACAGTTTCTATATTTATGTCTGTAATTTATATGGTGTACATAATAAAGAGTTATTCTATTATACTTATTCTTTATTTTCGGGAAAAAGGTTTAAATATTCTGAGCTTGGGGCAAATAAATGAGATGACGGCTATATCGGCACCAGTCAAGTATGTAGACCGTGATCAAGGACGATCCACCTTTGATCGGTTTAAGTAACATAAAATTGAATTGATTGAGTTTTATCTCGATCTCTATTTTATCCCGATATTCCCACGGGATCGACATTTACGCGGGTGAAACCGCGGGACGCAAGTAGTAACATATATGGCTAAAAAGATAGCACGGTCTGAGGGGCTTCGCGATACCAAAATTTTTAGTTTTCCTCAACTCATGAAAACATTTTAGCTAATTCTGTTGAATGGTTAAAAGCAGGGACTGGTAAAGAACTTTGTTCCTCTCATGTGCCCCTCCCAGAAATAAATCCTGGATCCGCCCTTGATCGTGATCACCAATCTATAGCGAAATGCGCAAACTAAGAGGCGCGAACAATGATCAATATCAATGCTACTCGACCAAGACAGTCCTTAAAGAATAGTGACCGTGCAGTCAGTCTTCTCGTAATTAGGGCGCAACTGACCGTCAGAGGCCTAAGTTTTTTTCATGGAAAACATAGATCTCATTTATTAGAACGCATGAGTCATGGATATAGAGCAGTTAGAGTTACCGTTATGTACACCGAGATATTGTATCTAAGGGAAGTCTCTACTAGAAACTCCATACCGCTTTATTTTTGTAATGTATTTCTGATGCCTCAGGTGGCGTGACAACGATCTACATGCGAGCCTTGAACAATGTGGAGTCGTTTTGTTGCGAGCGCGGTGCGTGGATCCGCGGCGTGGCCACGCTGCCGTCACCACTGTCGGGACACGGCGCCGTCACGCTGCCGCCCGCCTCACTCATGTAACGACACTAGGATATTTCGGTAAGTGGTGTTCTTGTCTAGATCGTCATCGGATAGCTCCTGACAGATGTTTGCCCAAAGTGTATCTTGTACCTAGACTCTAAGAGTGCTATTTTATGAAGGAGGCTTTGTATATTCTTCAGTAAACAACGAAACACTTGGTAGTCCACAATAATAAATTGTTGTTAGAGATATTATATCGCCAAGTTTGAATTGGAGCATGTTAACGACCCAAATATTTAAATGTTGAACTGACCGTCACCCTGTTATAATTATGCAATCTACCAAATTACAGAAATTCAACAATACAATTTACAGAAAATTATTCCTTCTGACAGCTGTTGGAATTAAGTAAACTGGTATATGTTTTCGCATAAACCATGCCTTTTTGTACCAGGTGGGCATCCTCGTCGGCCGGGTTCACTCCAGCCCGACGAGATCTAAATTGTGAAAGCTTTGTGACGTGAATTATGTTTGCCGTGGACTATGTAGGATACTTTAAGTGCACTGTAACTGTAGCTTGTAGTTTGTGAGAAAATTGTCAGTTATCTGGTGCGTATCTTAGTGAGTGTCTTGTGAATGTTAGCTGAAAAAATTGTTTGTACGCGTTAAATTATTAATTAAAACTTTGTTCAATCACTTTGTGACATCATTAAATACGCGGCTCATTACTGTAATTGCTTGTTTTTGTTACCTCGCATAAATTAATAAAGGTTTATTTAATCCAATTAAAATCTGGATTGAATTTCATAACATAACTTTTATTTAAATACATAAAATATAATCTTATCCTCTCTAAAATTAGATCAATTATTATAATGTCAAGTTGTCGTTATTATCTATATCTACAATGAATGGTTCGCTCATACATTTCTTCGATTGTTTGGCCACATGTATCACAGTGTAACTCCATACAGCCGACCTCCTGCATAGCGATGGACATTGTAGGTTGCTCGGAGAGATGGAGATGAAGATCTATGTCCCGATTTTCCTCCTTCATTACCCCGAACTGCCCTACTCCACTCATTCAAGGCTATCAAAAGCGATGAAACTCCATACAGGTTACGCTGTGGTTGTTGTTATTCTGAAGGTTAGTTCCAGACTTCCCTGCAAACACCAAGCAGGTCGCGCTCGAAGCCCTCATCACATGAAGGATACCTCATGAAGAATAGCACGTTGTTGACAGGCACGAAGCGACTTGGCTTGATGTGTCGTATGACTTCCTGAAACGACAAACATTCATGAGTATTTCTGAAAATGATAACTAATAAGACAGTGTCTTCTAAATATGGCATTGCATTCTCCCGTAAACTACTTGACAATTGACAATGTTATCGTGGAATTGAGGTACTTTATAGATGTCACATTTATATGGAAAAGGGATTATGGTGATAAAAGACACGAAACAAACAAAACAAGTTGACGAAAACTAAAATGTTGCAACAATACGTATGGAAAATATAATGTAACCTAAGGCCACCGTTCAAGGAATTGATTGAAGGTAATTGACAAGATATCTATAGCCTGAATGAGATAGTATCTAAAGAAAAGGTATCCACTGTTCTGTTATCAATAACATCACAAGATATGGATAAAACTGTTGAATAATGATTCTATTACTCTGATTAGAAGTACTTAAAATAAAAATAGCATGTCTGTGAAGACATGCGCACACATATTTGCCTCTATGACCCCTTCACAGAAAACGAAATTCTGTGAGGGTCTTTGGGTCAAATACGTTTGTTAAGTCAATGACATGGTCCAGTAGCTGCTGTACTGGATTTCACACCGTACTGTGATCACCAATCTTCTAGTAATATCACTAAGCCATACTACTACCATAATGTTGACGAAGGTAATAGAATTAGACCCTTGGCATCAAGGAAATGCGCAGCAAAATCCACGCTCTTAACAAGCGATTGACTGCTGCTCTGCGTGTCGCGGGTTCGATTCCCGCACGGAACATATATTTGTATGACCTACAAGTAGTTGTTCCGGGTCTGGCTGTTTATGTATGTGAGTTTAAATGTTTGTTAATCGCACCCACAATACAGGAGAAATTCCTAGTGTGGGGCAACGTTTAAAAAAAAAATGTCATCGTACTGCGATCACCACACACAACATCAACATATTCTGCTATATAAGGTCATAAAGCTCCTTGAGTTTTGGAGGCAGTCTACGTTAGAGTGGAGTTCAGCTAAAGATTTAATATTAATGAAACCTGTGGGCCTATAAAGGCCACTTTGGCGGAATCATAAAAGGATAACATTATGAATCATAATATAGGGAAGACAGTCCGTGTTTTTCTTTTTTTCGCTGCACTACGTAGGTATAATCAAAGAGATTGGGATTGGATTGATTGGTAGTTTAGCACAGACAAAAAAAATAACTGAAAAATCCTTCACCAATGGGATTTGATACAATTAACAGGTAACTGTCCATTATGATTCATAATTTTATCCTTTTATGATTCTGTCAATGTGGCCTTTTTAGGCCCCCTGTACTCACAATTGGCATGCCATCGATTTCAGTAGAAATGGTGTCACTGTCGTTAGTCGCGTCCTCGTCCGTGTGAACTATATTTCTCGGGTGTATATGTTTGGCGTAACCAACAGCACATATAACAGACAATACTACTAATAACAGAAACTTTGCCATTGTTTATCTTTATTTTTTGTAACTTTGGACGTGTTTGCTATCAAACGTTTTGAATTTGTTTGGTGCTCGCTATACTTTTGCTGCCTTTTAAACGCTGTATTGTTATCTTTTGGTTCGTCGTTTTACGTCACAGATGCGTAAAAGTCAAGCTGACTGGCTCACTGTTTGTTTAGACTCGACGCAGGAGTAAACAGTGGGTCCACCTGTTTAATTCTGCGTTATGCGTCACAGCGAGCTTCCCAAGTCACTGTTATACTTCGGTTTACACAAGTGACGTCGATCAGAGGAAGGATAATTCCAATATTAAACACGAAATACGTGCAGTTTCTCATGTTCAAGAATTCTTATTGTAAATATTGGTAGTAATGGAACAGAGGTACTCTGAAGGAATGACGCAACTTTAGACCCACTTGCATCCCGTTGAGTGCCATTGAGTTGAATTTCCTTTGTGATAATGTTTAGAGAGAGCTTTACGAATCCAGCACGTGTACGTTGCAAGAATGTTGCTATATTAATTAACCGACCTTTTGCTTTCTCGGTAAAAATACCTACAACTTAACGAACATATAAAATCAAACGGTACGCCTAACCTCGTTACATAGACAACCAGAATGAGGGCTTGTATAAAATCATTAACGCTATCATAAAATTGGAAACTAACCTACCTTATAAGCACTAGATAATAAGGCTAATTGTTTGTACTATAAAGTAATGTCCTCCATAATAGTGTACCTACGAGTATGATCATAACGCAATATAAGTAGGTAGATGATAACATTTCAATTAATCCTCAGTCGCTTGCTTCATTCAAGACTCGGTAAAAGCATCGGATCCGAATTCTATGAAAAGTGAATTTTAGGCAGAAAAGGACTATATGATTTCAAGGATCTGACAATGGGATCGTTGACAAGTATCCTATGTTTGCCAGATTTCGTTGAATTTGACAAAACTTGAATGCCTAGTACCTATAAGTCTTATACTGCGGATAAAAGATATCTGATTTTGATAAAATCAGCTCTAACTAATAGAGAATACGACAAAACTTTACAATGACAATTTACAAGTTACAATTCACAAACTGTAACTTTAAATCTTACAAGAGTCTACCACAAAACTCGAAGCCACATTGTTGTAAAGGATAAATCTAACAAATATCAAAATTGTAGGGATTTATAGATTGTAAATTTAACACATATTTGTAATTTCCTAATACGCAATTTTTCTAAAATTTTACGGTTTTTTTTTGCAGAATTATAGACTTGTAAAATTTTTGTATCGGCCCCAGATATTTTTATCCTAATGTATATGATTTTTTTTTCGCCATTTCAGGGTTGGTCCCATAGTAAAAGTTGTTCATAATGATGACTACAATGACTTCTTAAGAGGTGTTAATGTTTTACCAATAACCCTGTATAAAAGATCATTTCACGGATAAAATATACCTATCGGACGTTGGATAAATCAGCCCTTAACAAATCAGTTCACAGCTAAGTACTTGTAAAGTGGTATAATTAAATAGGCTTCTCAACAGAACTCATTAAAAATCATTAATCCTTTATTGTTATCTGATACTAATTTATATCTAGTTCAAACGCAGCACGTGTATCTAATCAAATAAATATTGCGCAGAATAACATGAGGATCGTAATTTAATGCGAATTCATTGAAGGAAACTTGTAATTTGTAAACAGTAGAAATGTTCGAGGAAGGAACTGTATATTTTTGTATGTATTATTCTAAGAATAATAATCACGCCATAATATGGTTTTACTAACTCGGGCAAAGTAAATAAAGGAAATACTTTTCGCGCCTACTTACTATTACGTATTAAATGAATGGATGACGGATCGATGTCTTGAAAAATGAATGAGAACCTGATTGTCCAGTATTTAACGGTGAAACAGAGTTTTATTAATGATTAATCATTATAGATACATGTATTAAGTGAGTTATTTATTTGTTAGATAAATCTACCATTGAAGAATAATACGCAGATGTGGTTCATGAAGATGACGAGATAACATTTTATCTTTGATCGATGCATTTCAATTCCAAGTGTCCTTTTTTTAGCAAGATTATCTTGGTTTTCTTTCATTCTTAATTAGGTACAGGGGGCCTAGAAAGGCCACTTTGGCAGAATCGTAAAAGGATAAAGTTATGAATATTCGCTGCACTACGTAGGCATAATCAAAAAGATAGGGATTGGATTTGGATTGGACTGATTAGTATTTTAGCATACCTAGACAAAAAAAAACATAACTGAAAAATCCTTAATCAATGGGATTTGATTCGATTAACTTGACAGTTAACTGTCCATTATGATTCATAGTGTTATCCTTTTATGATTCGCCAAAGTAGCATTTTTAGGCCCTATGTTATGTGATGCTTATGTTCCAAGCATCCATTGACATACTGAACGTCAAGTTTACCTTTTCTAAAACCAGACGATTTTGCTAGCCGGTAAAAGCATTGGAATTAAGATACCTACCTATGTTTATGTAGCGATTTCTGACAAATCGAGTATTCCGTTCTCTATATCTCAAAATAATATAGAACCAAGGATATATTTTGATCAAAGAAACGATGGATGGACTGTGTGAATGTTGATATGGTTAGAAATGGGATGACTATTATACCGAGGTGACGACTATAAAGAAGTATGGAAGAAAAAGTCCTGTTGCGCCAAACACAGATTATAAATTGGGATAAGAGCAGGAGAATGACGATGATGACGATATTCCTTAAAACACATTGTATAACAAATATTTGATACAGTACCCGGCGATAAATATTGCACATCGACCTTTGGAAAGAGACAATCTGCTAATTTCGGCTTCGTAGAGCGTTAAATTATCTCTGTCGCACGAAATACAAATCCGGTATTTAATAGGATATGTTAAAACAATTATGATTTGCTTCTTTTGATAATTATTTTTATTCTTTGTATAATTTTTTTTTCTTTTAGGATGATGTGCAATATTTGTCGCCGGGTACTGTACTTAGTAAAGACTGTATTTTATTGTAAAAGTGATGTCGTTCCTATGGCACGTCGTAGTGCTGCCAATGTGTCTCGTTGGTGTTGGTGACGTGCCTGCGAGTGATGCACTGCAGGTTCGAGCCCAGGACCTCGCTTGGGGGACATTTCGGTGTGTCTGGTGGCAAAACACATAACATACATACAAAAGCTGACCAGGGTATCGAAGCCAACACTCCATGCTCAGCTGTCACACATGCGACCACTGGGCCAACCGTATAGACCATAGAAATATAAAATCAAAAAATTAACTTATATCTATGGTATAGACCAGGATTGGGCAAACCTTTGGAAAGTTGCGGGCCAAACCATAGATCACTAATGAAGTCATAGGCCGTAGGTACAGACGCCAGCACATCAAGCTACCCGAAACTCAAAGGAGATGTCCGCTTTTTGTATGGACGTTGGTTTTTTATTCCAAGAAAAATCTAACCAGCATCAAACTCGGTTCAAATAAATACGACAAAAATATGGAACTCAGAACTACTGAAATAATATTTTTAAACCCCTCCATTTAAGCGAAAAATCATAAAATAATAATTGATGTTATTTGTAGTTGGCAACCCTAATAAATACTCCGTCACTCTGTGACAATGTCATATGTGACATGATTTTTCAGCTGTCACTGGCGTTAGAGATGTGCCAACTCAGGATAAGGTTACTCGGATTGAAATTCATGTGACTCGAGTTGAACTCGAGTTACGGAACTCCGGTAAATGGATGAAATTGAACGAATTATTGTTTTTTCACCTCTGTTTCGCGACGATTTTTTTTTATAGATTCGCAAGGAAACGTATATTGAGACTATTTTAATTATTTAAAATACAATTTCAGTAGAATTTAAATATAAAATAAGGTTCAAATACATGCCAAACCAGAGACGTCAATCACGTACTCGCTTCTTCATTTACCGTGGCAATCTAATTCAACTCGATCGCGGCATCTCAATCTGAGCGCGACTCGAATAATCGAGTTAGCCATACATAGCTGGCGTCACCAGCTCAAAGTGTTATCGATTCTTGCCGAAAAAGATCCTTAGAAAATTAGATGTAAATATGTTTAGTCCATTTTATGAAAATCAAGAAAGATACCTTAATAAACGATTTCTCATCAGTAAAATCAGGGATTTTTTTAGTTCAGGGAATTCGTTAATAACAAATTACCATATAAAGAGTATTCGGTATAAAACAAGACATTTATTTTCTTAATGATTTTACATTAAAAAGTTTAGAAAATAAATAATACATAATTATATCTTATAGTCTCAATAGAAAACACATAATTATGTTGATTTTCTATGCTAAAAATTGATTTAAAAAATCGATTGTTTTCGCCCGATAAAACGATTAATTGAGGTATCGCCATCCCTACCGGCTCCATGCGTCATTCGTCCGACGTCATACTCCTACATCAAAAATTGATTGACGTTGACGCTCACTGCCAGTAATGACAGTTCTCCTGTGTCAATTTTGACAAGTTTACTTTTTTTTTAGGTGTGTTCATTTTATTATTCTAGATAATTAGAAGGTTTGTTCGTTTTAGATGTAAATTCTCATGAAATAAAAAAAACGATTTTTCTCAAAATTGGAGGTCTTTAAAAATGTATGATATAACTAGAACTACTAGTTTTAGGGATGTCTATCCAAATATATTTAACTTACTCTGGTTAGAATTATTAAATAATAAAAAACCATTTCTGGACATGTCCTTTTCCCAATCAACTTTGAACCCTTATGCTTTAGCGATAAAGTTGAAAATCTATTAAAGAAACTTGACAGATTGCAGTTGCTTGATGTGCTGGTGTCTGTACATAAGAGGTAGAAATAAACGAGTGAGTTGTGATAAAATTGTGACTTACAACATCTTGTTATATATTGCTTGTAGACACCGCAATTTTATATGAAAAAAGTGCGCAAAATAAGCAATGGTTAAAATCTATCATGAAAGTATGTTTTTCGCATTGGGTTTTTATCTGGAAGAATGCTAGTCTTTCTTTCTTATTGGCGTGAACTGAGATTTAATATGCTTTTTTCACGCGCGATTTGAAAATATTTTGCGGGCCGGATCAAAAGCCGGATCGGGTCGCATTTGGCCCGCGGGCCGGGGGTTACCTATATATGGTATAGACCGTATAGAAGTGATGAGGAAAATATCGTTCGTAACGGGAGGTTGAAGTTTGTATTAGAACGAAGTCACTGGCAACAGTATTGTAAGCTATGTATGTATTATGTAAAAGTGGTTGATCTGTTAAAATAATAAAACACTCAGAATTAAACCCGCATGACCCTACATTCATAGCCAACCTGCGACCATTATGAGGTATTTTATATACTCGTAATGTAGGCAGGTATCATGTTATGTATAGTCAGCATGAAAAGTTCAACAATCACTACTAACTTAGTGCCAATGGGCACTGACTTGAAAATACTCTATTAATGAATAAAAAGTGCTGATTATTAAGTAGGTATTTTACTTTTAGTTAAAGTGCTCAGGAAATCAAATCTAAAGAGCTAAATCTACAGTACCCATTCCAATGCCCCAATTCTCTACTTATGATATCCTAAACTACAGTATGAAGTGTAAACGGCCTAATAGTCGGGGTAAGACAAACGAATTAAAAACAACATATTCCAAGAAATCATTACCCTAAATAATATGATAGAAGTTCAAGAGTTTTGTTTATTATAAAAGAAAAATGCTTATCAATTGATATAGAATCTATCGTAAAACTTATTCGCTACAAGATAATTGCTATTCGATAGTAACATGCGCATTGAGGTAAAACTACTTGCTTGTTAGCTGAATATAAAGATATTCAGCTAACAAGCAAGTAGTTTTCAAATCAAATAATTCAAAAAGTTAATCATCATCATTAAATAGTCATTTAATAGTCTCAAATTCAATAATTATAATAATATCCTAAAGAGGATATTATTATAATTATTGAATTTGAGAGTTTAAACCGTAACGTAACATCAATTTATTTACACAATTTCAGACAAGAAAATAAAACAAACATTTGACGTTCACTCATTATTTACTGGGTTCAGTCATTTGATTTTAGAATGTTAACTAAATACAATTTTATGGTTTTTCAATACAATTACATGTTAGCTTGTATAAACGCATTATGGTTGAACTGTTCCACGTCCTCTCTGTAAGCCGGTCCTGACGTCACCTGGGGCGACTGTTCAGCGTATGATCCGGTCAGTGTTCCACGAACCAAGTTTGGAGAACAGCGCATAAGTATCGGTATAGCACAGTCATTAGCCTTGCTGGTCGGGAAGACAGCCATCACTTGACCTGTTCTCTGCGCCACACCAGGCGCCAGATGTCTCGACACTTGGTAGGACGGAGACCTTCCTGCACCACGCGCGAATGGCACAGGCATCGTCGGCAGGAGGTTGTTCAGCATCGCGTCATTAGTCAAGTCTTCCAGAAAATCTCTTTTCGAACGAGTGATCCGCAAGTTTGGTGGCATCAGTTCGGAGTTCTCAGGGTTTAACACGTCAATATCGAAGTCATCACGTGTCTCCAGAGACGGCATCGTTTCATGGATGTGTGTTGCGTAAACTGGTGGCAATTTGTGAACCGGAGGCACAGGGTTCAGAGCTGCCGATATGCTGGTGTGTACAAACGGATACAAACCATCCTCTTGCGAACCTGCATTCAGCCCTTGATCTACTTCGTAGATATATGGATCAGTTTCATAAGATTTTCGTAAATTGTATTTGCCATTCCAAACCATTGCCGACGGCACGTTCTGGTTGATCGAGCCGTATTCCAGGGGCAGTGCAGCTTGAATGCCATGATCAAAATATGAAGTCTGTGGTAAGGGATCCAACACAGCCAAGTCATCTGATGCAGAAGCGGGTAATCTGATGAAATCATTACCCTCTCGACGATATACACTTGCATCGTCGTTTGAATTTCTGTTGACCTCTAAAGGTCTCAGGAACACGGATTCAGGAGCTAGTTGCGGGATCAGGTTACGTGTTGCGCGGACCAGTTCATTGTAATCGACACTGTCATATTTCGAGAAAAACGGATTCTCGTAAGTCAAGGGAGCAGTCTGAATAAAGCCGAAGCTCACACAAATTATTACACACGTACTTATCATCGTTGTTAGTCACCGAATAATGTTCTTTAACAAAACTTTTATTCAAAATGTGTTGAAATACTTCAGCGCGATGGACTGAGAACGTCTCAATACGAAAATCAGCAAAATGTTGACAATTGAATGTGTGGGTTTCATGTTACAACTTCTAATTCTTTATTTGAATTTAGTTTATAATTGTCGTGTTGCAATATTATTTCATTGCAATTGCAGTCTGGCGTACATACATACCTAATGATGTTTATTAAGGTGAAGCCAGTAGATTAATAATTATGATCGACCTGGCAATCGAGCCTGGGCTCCTGGGTTCGATTGCCAGTTCGTCGGTCGACGTTCCACTGTCGCAATTGTGTATTGGCAATATAATATCCCTATAATATATTATGGGATTTAAAGATACATAGCTGGCGGGGTGTACTACTACACCTCTATCTATCCTTTTGGGGAATACAAGCGTGATGTTATGTCATGAAATTAGTTATCATTGAGATCAACATTAAAACACATGAACCTTTTGTAGGTTCTTTATGATTAAACAACTAGAAATTATCTTCACGCCAATTGTTTTAGCTAGGACTTTAAATTATATAACAAGAAAGTTGAAGAAAATGCTTTATTCTTTTTGTGATGTTCTATAAACATAAGTACAAAATTTGTAATAAATAATTAAATAGGTTAACATGGGCCATTTTTGATTGCCGATACTCTCAAGTCTAAGTTACATTTTGTTTTCTAGGGCGATTGAATTTTTCTGCTTTACAATCGTAGGTGATCGCAGAACGTTGCTGCTTCTCATGTCGTTCGTCTTCTTGATGTCACGCTTGTTGTGGATCCCGAAGTCCTCCTCCATTCTGTAAGAGGGGGAGCTGTAAGAGGGGGAGCTGTAAGATGAGTGGGCCTTAGCCAGGCTGCCCGACACCACGGACGGCGAACAACTCAGCAGCAAGGGGATACTACACCCTCCGATATTTGCGTTGGGGAACACGCCAACCGCACCAGTTGAACCAGCGGAACTCGACAATCCTGATCCATAAGCCGCTTTTGCGGATTCCTGTGCATGCTTCCAGCGGAACATTTGATCTGATCCAAGCCCTTCCATCGCGTCTCTCATGCTTGGTTGGAAGTTGGAATGCATGCCCATACCGCTCATCTCGTGCATTTGTGAGTGCGTCATCGAATTCTGATGATAACTCGAAGGGTGGTGGGGATGAGCTGGGACGTGCCTCGCCATCTCAAAGTCATGAGAGACACCCATTTTGTTTGGATTCTGATGTTCAGCCATGTGAGAGTTTCTCAAATGATCCATGGTATGCTCGGGGATGGTATCATGTTCTCGTGCTTGCGCATGAGCCATTCGAAACTCGTTGTCAAAATCTTGAGCAGCTCTCATTGAAGACAGATGATCCAAATGTGTGTTTTCATGTGCCCAGTGTGTGTTATGCATGTGCTGCAGATGATGCAAATGTTCATGCGCTGCTTTCATCTCTGGTATAGTTTCCATAGACGACAACACTTTGTGCTGCATCATTTGCTGCTTTTGATGGTCTAGGATGGAGGTATGGTCCACAGATTTGGCCAACATAACATTTCCATTGTGTTCACCTAAATTGTGGAAATGAGTGTGTTCTAATTGCTTTGCAGATTTAGGAATGCTATCAAGGTGTTTAATTTCAACGGCTTCCTTCGATTTCATATCCCAGTTTTCAGCAAGGTGTTCATTCTGCTCCGGTTTTTGATTTTCAGCAGCTTTCGCTAGTTTCATTAAATGTTCTTTGTGCAAATTTTCTTTTTCATTTTTTTCTTGAACAAAATGATCCGCTGACTTTGCAAAAAAATTGATCCTACCGTCATCAGCACTTTTTTCCAGTTTCGTATGATGTTCAATTTTGTCTTCAATAGCTATACCTTGTGCGCTTTCTTTATGTTTACTGAAGGCGTCTGAAGTCAAGGGTTTAATTATGGTGCTTGTTGTGATAGGAATATTTTCTGAAGTTTTAAAGGCAGTATCCTTTTCTACATCCAATTTGGTTTCTGTTCCTTCTGTTTTCATGAATGGTACCTGCATTATGCGATGCTCAGATTGGCCTGGTAACATGTCCGTATTAATTTCAGAACGTTTTTCGTGATGATGATCCACAATATTCTCTTTGTTTAATAAATCTTTATTTTCGGTGTGTACATTAAGTTCTTCTAATTTGGCTTCAGCACTTTTTTCATGTTCATGAATTTTGTGGTTTTCACTTATCAAAGGTTCGTGGTTTTTAAAGTTGTCTAAATGAACTTCAATCATTTCAGAAGGAGCAGTCTTCATATCATCTTCAGTATTTAGTTCCACTGCAGCATTGTTTTCACTCAAATGTTCAGTTGTTTCCTTGTTCAGGATCATTTCATCTGCGGCTTTTTTTTCTTGGTGATGTGTTTCTAAAGTGTCATCCTGTGCAAGACGTAAATTATTGACATCGGATAACACTGCATGCGAATGCATATTTTCTTCAGTTTTTTTATGAGCTACTGTGGATGCTGCCTCTGATTGATCCAAATGTAACATACTGTCCTGGTTGTTGGCAGCTTTGAAACTATCCTCGATATTTCTTGCTATCTCAACATTTTTCTGAATATTTTCGAGGGCTTCTTTCCACTGGGCCATTCTCTCTTCTTCTGTTTTTGCTATCGTGACGTGAACATCGTGCATGTCCTCTGAGTTTCGTGTAGTTGTAGCGTGTAAACTCATCGATTCTAAAGTTCCAAAATTTTCATGGATATGTTTCAGGGCTTGTCTAGCTGCTTCAATATCTCCATGTAGTTCAATGTCAGATTGCGATTCATTGGCCATGTCAGTCTTCGTTTCTATTTTCTTAAGATCTCTTTGCAAATTCTCTACAGCTTCCTTCGCCATCTTAATGCTATGTTTCACATCATCTTCGGCGGTATGAATGTCAGAACCTTCATGGGTAGACCCTGTCACTGAAGTAATGAGTTTATCATCTTCATTACAAAATTTAACCTTGACTTGTCGGCCACATTTTTCATCGGAGTCGGCGTCAGCTTTTTCTTCATCAGAATCACGATACACTTGGTACCCATATTTTTTCTTCACAATCAATGGCTTTTTCAATGTAAAAAAGCTTCTTCCCGTGGGCGTTGAAACTCCAGCGTCGATGTGTACATTTTGTAGTTCAGTGTTTGGGACTCCATTATTTAAAATGGAGCTGGTGCTGATCTCCGACGGTGACTTCCTTTCTATCTTCAGAGGGTCTGGTAAGCTTGATTGTGTTTGAAGGTGCCAATCTTGAGTATGGTCCGTGTTCTCGAAGCCGTCCCCGGGTAGAGCGGGTGCCGCGATGGCCAGAGCTACCAGAGCAGATACCACTACGAGTGTCTTCTTCATGTCTGATGCCACGATTGATGGTGGGATCAAACTGTTTGGTTAATTTATACTAAATTACCGTCAAGAGATTTGTTTGATCGAACGTAAAAGAAAACAAAACGTGCTTATAGTAACTGGCTCACAAATGCTGAGACAACGCCTTCCGGTCGAAACGTTCACGCTAAACACGAATTATATATATTCCGAGAATCATTCACCTAGCAACTAAGCTATCGATTTATGTTGTATGTAATGTTTAGTTAATGGTGTCAAAATAGATAAGTAAACCGAAGGTGCCAGAATTCTAAAGCTCACATTCCAAAACTTATTTTGACACTTAAGAATAAAATTATGATTAAAGGAGGTTTTAAATCGTGTGACAGTATGCGTCTGAGACACTTCTGTATTATCAAACTTAATCCCTTGACGCACTTTTTCAAAACGCATTTAAAAACTGTACAAGCAGACACATTTATTTACATAGGTGTCTGTACAAAGTTAGAGCTGTCCAATGGATTCTAATAACAACTATGAACCCAAACCATGCAGCCTAATAAAACTTTATCAGCTCAATTTGACCGCTCGAATACCTACGGGCCTACAACTTGTAAGTCGCAGCCATTACCACTGGGCCACCACTGCTCTTCATCATCTGCTTAGCCTTTTTCCAACTATGTTGCGGTCAGCTTCCAGTCTAACCGGATGCAGCTGAAACCAGTATTTTACATGGAGCGACTGCCTATCTGACCTCCACAATCCAGTTACTGGGTAATACGATACCCCTTGGTAAGACTGGTTGTCAGACTTTTGGGCTTCTGACTATCCGTAACGACTGTCAAAGATCCATGCTAATCCGCTCTTATGCTTCATAAAACAATTTTAAAAGACAATAGTAAGCACAGTCAGTTTTAGGGTTCCGTATCTCTAATGGAAAAACAGAACCCTTGTAGGATCACTCGTGTGTCTGTCTGTCCGTCCGTCTGTCACAGCCAATTTGCTCCGAATCTAATGGACCGATTAAGTTGAAATTTGGCGCACATCAATCAATCTCAATCGTAATCTCTGTGACCCAAACACAGACGTGTAACGTAAATAAATGAATTTTTAATATAGGGGTTAATTTTTTTTTAAAGTTTCGCAATCTGGACCTTTTGACATATCAAATGAAAGGGCTTACTATGAGGATCGCAAATATGTTTTTTTTTTCATAATTTTAAAGTAAATTGTGTTAAATTTATTTATAAAAATAAAAGAAAGAAAAGAAAGAAAGAAAGAAATACGTTTACTTGCGGCAAACATGACGCATAAAAATAAAAAAACAAACAACAGAAAAACAAAGTAACAATTTGGGAGAAAGTATGCGTCACATCTACGCAAAACGGCCAACGCTCAGCATAATGCTAAGACCCTATACGAGACAGAGCCCCAGCGCTGGTTACAAACCAGCCTGGCTGGCTGGTTAAATAGACGAACATTTACCATTCCTGATTTAATTTAATAAAGCAGGCTATGCAATTAGATATCTGTTCCATGTGGAAATCGAACCCGCAGTCTACTGCGGGTTCGATTTCCACAGCACTGCAGCCACACACACACACAGCACACACACTGCAGCACTGCTGCTGCTGCTGCTGCTGCTGCTGCTTGCTGTGCTGATTCACTGCAGCCACTGCGCCACAACCTTTATTTTTAGGTACAGACACCAGCACATCAAGTTACTACTATCTGTCAAATTTCTGTAATAGATTTTCAACTTTATCGCTAAATCATAAGGTTCAAAGTTGATTGGGAGAATTTGACAGTTTCAGGTAGCTTGATGTGCTGGCGTCAGTACATAACATTATTATTAAAACATGAAGTTAGCAAGTATTTTTCGTTCAGGGACGCAGATTTAAAAGTATAGTAGGTACACCAGCATTTTGCCAGTTTTGTTCAGGTCCCACCTCATGTGTCAGGTCAGGTCTACTCATGTGCTATTGCCATGTACCGGACACAAATCCAAAATCCAGGTTGCTAGGAACTGAGAAATTCCTCATGGAGAAACACCATCACGAAAAGTTTAAACATTTTCTTACAATAATCCACCACGTGGGCCAATTGCGGATTGGTGGATGTCATTTGTCTTCGAATGTTTGGTTCCAGGACATGCCGCTTTCCTCACGATGTTTTCCTTCACTATTTTGAGAGCAATGGTAATGAAATAAATTACACAAAGTATAGCGCCTGGCTGGGTTCGAACCCGCGACCTACAACCCGTTAATCGGGGCTGTTACCACTGGGCCACCGGCCCTGCTCTGTAAATAATTATAAGTTGTTAATCTATTGATAATATATTTAAAGCTGAGTTATATAAGTAGCTGTTCCATAGAAATGAAAGCTTTATCTTGCATTTGGAAATCTTAAACCATATTAGGAAACCTCACTTTTGCCTATTACTACACTAGAAAAATAACCCTAAACAAAAACTACACTACACGCGACTTGGAGGAACTCTGACTCAGGGGTATAGGATGGAGCAGATTTGGCCTTCAAAATCTTCTAGTAGTTACTAGGGGGTTTTGAGAGCTGAACCATCGGTCTTCGATAATAGGTACCTACGCCATAAGACTTTTTTGACAAAACAAGCCCCGTAAATGTATGAATGAGGAAGGATAAAATCAGGAATAAAATTATCCGGAAAATAACCAGAGTTACCGACATAGCTTGCAGAGTAAACAATCCGAGGTGGGCTGGCCATGTTTGTCAAAGGACCGATGGCCGGTGGAGCAGACGATTACTGGAGTGAAGACCGCGTAATACTCAGCTAGGTAGACCGACGACCAGAAAAAGGTGACAGGGACGCAGCCTGGGAGAGTTAAGTTGAAATGTATGACCAGCAGTTTTTAAAACCATGGTTTGGCATCGTATTTTACCATGTGCGAGTCTTGAAGTCACCAAAGTACTTAAGCCATACAAATCGAGCAAATTCTTGTCAGTTCTAAATCCTATCTGAAAACCTGATAACAGAAATCATGTATTTATCAAGATATCAATTTTAGAGACAAACATTTACTTTCGAGTAGATTAGATGATTTGCATAATTCTGATTATCAGCAGTCTTCAGTAATATTACGACAAACATTTTATGTTCACGTACGACATACCTAAGCATGATTTTTGATGAACTAATTTGTACCCGCGACTTCACACAGCGATCATTAAGTTTACTGCATAATTAGCCTTTTACAATTCCACCTACTGAGGCTTCCAACTCGCGGGCCCAGAGCGGGTTGGTAGACTTTAACCCCATAATTCCTACATCTCATCCGGAGTCTGTATAGCTAGGGATAGCTACTGCTACACTAATCTAGTAAAATTATTCATTTTTACTGTTTAAATCGACCACCTAAACTGTTTTTTTTTATTCTAAAACATCTAAGAAAACTCAGGCCCCTTTTCCTGTCATGCGTATTTTCGCCCGCGCGCGGATCTGGTCCGCATGCGGATGATAGCACGCTCCTGGCCACACGCAGGACAAAGATTTCGTTTGCCGTTGCAGTGTCGTGCGTGTCGCCAGTGACTAAACTCAATTTTCATTTTTGTTTATATGCGTAATATGACCATGCGTGAAACCCGCGTCACAGTAAAAACAACATTGAAGGCACAAGAACGCCGCCCGCATCCGGTAAGCACGCACGCGGGCTACGCGCCCTCAGCCAATCCGCGTTCCGCGCGCGTGCTGTCCGCATGATAGGAGAAACATGTATGAAATGATAGGATGCGGGCAGCCTGCACGCGGACCAGATCCGCACGCGGGCGATAATACGCATGACAGGAAAAGGGCCCTCATACACAACTCTCATAGTAACAAATCTACGAAACCTTTGTTTTGGCTTGTCATTAAATACAGCAAGGACACACTTATCTAAATGTGAAAATATTTACTACGGTGATTTGGTAACCATGAACAGCGGGGGCTTTCAATTAGACAGTTCTTCAACAACATTCATTGCGTTATTTACGTTATGGAACAGACTAATTTTTCAAATAGGTATATGAAGCAATCAATTAGCAATATCCTTCAAAATTATTCAGATTGTGATTGATAGTGTGTTACGCGATCAGGGTACAGTAGTGCGATTCTGTAACCATCTCACCGTGAAAACTTACGTGAAGTGAGCATGGAATGAGCTGTCAATAGTGTCAATTCCTAGCAAAAACAAACTCACATCACCTAAGTTTTCACGGTGAGATTTTTACAGAATCGACCGGCTGGTTTTTTATGTCGTGATTAGAGAATACAATCCCGGGATCCCGGGATCCCGACCGTTTTCTGGCCCCGAAAGTCCCGGGACTGTACTTGGCTAATCTCGGGATTTTCAGGATTGCCACAAACAAGTCTAGTTTGTATTCCGTAGTCCGTTGCGCCTTGAAAATAACCTTGCCTAGATGATTTTAATACATTACGACAGAAAGCCACTCGTATAATACGTAGGTACCCACTATTTACTACACAGGTACAGTTAGAGAATACAATCCCGGGATCCTTTATCTCGGGGTCCCGGAATCCCGACCGTTTTCTGGCCCCGAAAATCCCGAGAACCTGAACGAGCGTTTTCAGCTGCTGCTTATGTTGGCAATAAACTACGAAGCAGGCTCGGAAGTCAAACATTGGATGCTTTGATATTTCTGCGATTATATTTTCGAAATTCTAAATAGTATGTGCTGTTTTTTAATTTCTTGCAAAAGTATAGTATTTTTTGGTTTGTGTTTTTTCTTTTCTTATTATTATTCTGATTTGTGTTGTGCAAAGACATTAAAGACATTTTTTTTTAAATTACTGGTTTTTTTTATAATTTTAGCCCAATTAGAAACCACATAGTCTAATCCCGGGATAGGCCCGGGATCCCGGGAAAAGGCTTCAAAAATCCCGTAAGCCCGGGATTGAAAACCATGCTCGGGATTGTATTCTCTAGTCGTGATTCATCATAAAATATTTTTTATAACAAGACAGACAATTTTTATACGTATAAGTATTTATAATTTTGCTGATACTGCACTTCTGTGCAGTCTCTACGTAACGTAATGACGAATATGCAATTTTAAATTCTCCGATTCGTGCACGTTTTACTTGTATGTTATTTTGTAATAATTAACAAATTATTACGTCATGCATATGGTATGCAGCTATGCACCGTTATTTCCGTGTTGGAAGAAAATAATTGTATTCTTCAGTTATTATGGTCAAGATTGTCACACAAAAAATTATGCTTTTTTGGGTCACACATAATCTAAAAACAAACGATAACTGATTTCCTTTTAATGAAATCTGTGCCAGTATGCCATTTGGATTATAATTACATATTTTGTTTCGATTATTTACCTAATGTAGCACAAAGATATTTTGCAGCTGTGTGCTGTATAATAAAGTAGTGCAATTTTATACAGTACCTAATTGAAATAAAAATGGAACGATCATAATGTTTGGTACCTAATACTGTACCTAATAATAAGGTACAGTGAAATTGGGGTGCTGTTAATAAACAGCACCCCAATTTAATATCATGTATAATCGTAGCTCGTAGCTCGTAGCCTGTAGCGGTACTACGATGCTACGACTATTTTCGAGTATCTACGAATCTACGACTTACGATAACTTAATTCAAAACCAAAATGAGCTGTGCATTGGTTGGATGCAGGTTGTATTGTATTAGATTGATGTTTGAAGATAATAATAAAAACATCATTTCATTCTCCTGTCAATTTATTTGGGGTCGGCGCAACATGTCTTTTTCTTCCATACTTCTCTGTTAGTCGTCATCTCGGTAGTCATATTCCCTTTCAAACCATTGGAGATAAAAAAAAAATAATTGTTAAAAGATGACACGGTTGGCGCAGTGGCTGAGCGATCGACTGCTGCGCTGCGTGTCGCGGGTTCGATTCCCGCACGGAACAAATATTTGTATTGCCTACAGGTAGGTAGTTGTTCCGGGTCTGGCTGTTTGTGTATGTGAATTTAAATGTTTGTAAACGCACCCACGATACAGGAGTAATTCCTAGTGTGGGGCAACGTAAAAAAAAAAAAAACAAAAAAAAAAAGAAAAAAATCTCCTGTCAATTTATTTGGGGTCGGCGCAACATGTCTTTTTCTTCCATACTTCTCTGTCAGTCGTCATCTCGGTAGTCATATTCCCTTTCAAACCATTGGAGATAAAAAAAAAATAATTGTTAAAAGATGACACGGTTGGCGCAGTGGCTGAGCGATCGACTGCTGCGCTGCGTGTCGCGGGTTCGATTCCCGCACGGAACATATAATAATATTTGTATTGCCTACAGGTAGTTGTTCCGGGTCTGGCTGTTTGTGTATGTGAATTTAAATGTTTGTCAACGCACCCACGATACAGGAGTAATTCCTAGTGTGGGGCAACGTTTAAAAAAAAAGTCAGAAAATCAAAAAAAAAATTGAATTGATTCATTCACTGACAGGTAAAGTCCAGCTTAAACAATTGGGTCTAGAAGCATCAAATTATGCACAAGAGTTCCTTACAGGACGAAGGAAGAACTTTTAAAAATAAAAATAAGTCTCTGAAGGGGTCAAATAGGGGATGGTAGTTTGTATGGAAAATCGTAATCTTTGCCGATGGGAAATACCATCGGAAACGGCTTGTACTCAATAGATTCATTATATGTTTACCCCTTACTAGTAAAAGTTGTATAGCGTCTATATACGCAAAGCTTTGTCTTCTTCTTTCGAAAGTCAAATTAATGACGACTGAAAGAGAGAAATCGGTGTGTCACTATTCATCTGATATAATACAATTATTAGTAAGGGGGGTAGGTTAAAAAAAAACTTAAGCATCAGAAAGATCGTTTTACACAGCAATATAATTTTTGTAATAAAATTTATAAGGTTAATAATGGTTTAATCAGGATTAAAATATTTACTTAAGTCTAGAAATGTTCACGAAGCGACACTCGCACTAGATTCGGAACAGGATAATCCTTGGAAATGACATGATGGTTGCCTTGATGTAATTCTGGGTAATCTTCCGACACCTTATAATGACTGACGGCATGTACTGTATCCAGCCAAATGGTGTTCCTCTTCTTTCTGGAATTACTTTGGTTAATGCAAGCTGCTTCGGATTCAGACAAAGGCGTTTCTATAGCTTCTTTCAGACCACTGTCAGAAAGTGGGACCTCACAGCTTGGAGTGAGTAGTTCCTCAAACAGGCTCGTAGAAGCAAGTCCATGAGGTGGAAGATCAGAAACTGTTGTGGTAAGTCCCACTTGTGCTGAATTGACGGTGTTGGAAACCTTATCAGTATCTGTGTTCTCCGTCAGTTCTTCACTGTGAAAACTCACAGGTTGACTGACGGTTGTCCTGGTAGAGACGTCCTTGGAAGGAGATACTAACGGTTCTTCATGAGTCAACGGGCTCTTTTCATCTAGAATATATATCCCTTCAGAATGTATAGAAGCAATATATTTAGTTTTGTGTGATGAAGATCCCTTTGTAGTGTTTTCTATCGGTGCCATGAGGACAGAACCGATTACAATTATAAGTATGAACGTTATCTTCATTTTGCTTAAATTTGCGTACTTTATCAGTTTATGAATTATAAAAATCGATAATGCGCTCATTTATATATACTTACGCATATAATTTAGAGAACGCTTTCATAGCTGCATTTTATACTAATACAAACGTGTCTTTTTGTAATGTGTCATTTGTCTAGTCTTCTAGTACAGACGCCATGCACATCAAGCTACTACAATCTGTCAAATTTCTTTAATAGATTTTCAACTTTATCGCTATAGCATAAGGTTCAAAGTTGATTGGGAAAATTTGACAGTTTCGGGTAGCTTGATGTGCTGGCGTCTGTACATAATAAGTAGTAATAGTAGCCCATTGACCATTGGATCGGACGCCTGTGTCACAGCCACTTCTGACGTATGTAGCTAAAAAACTTAATAGAGGTTTAGTAAATATCTTCCAATAACACCCATCTATTTTATTTGGTCGCCCAATGGTATCAGCCCCGAATTACGAGTTGTAGGTCGTGAGTTCGAACCCAGGAAGACACTTTACAGTATGTAAATTGTTTCATCGCCCCTGCTCTCAAAACGGGGGAAGGAGAACGTAATGAGGAAATCGGCATGTCCTAAAATCAATAATTCGAAGACATGTGACATCTACCAACCCGCACTGGGCCCGCGTGGTGGATTAGAGCCCACTCCCTCTCACAGAGAGGAGTCCTGTATCCCAGCAGTGGGAACATTATAGGCCTATTATGCTTTTATTTCCTTAATTTTTACTATAAATTAACGAAAGTATAAGAACAGTGGGGACCCAGTGAAGACGTATGAATTCTAGATCGTCATTTCGAACCCAGAGTCCTAGACAGGCCTCCACTGAACTTTGTGCAATTTATATCATCAACGATGTCCTAGAAACAAACATAAGACATGTAATGTCTATTCAGGTCCTATTGAAAACCAGCGTCAGGCACTAGTTGTCTGGCATTTTTGCTGAACTGGGCCTTTTTGGCGCAGCAGTGAAGCACACTTTCCTGCCAATTTCTTAGATCGGACTTTACACTTTTTTATTTGTTTTTATCTGGTGTATACTGTGTGTCTTGTAGTCTGTTTTCTTTCTTTCTATTCTATCAACCCACACTGGGCTAGCATGGTGGATCACGGCCCACTACTCCATAGTTTAAGCCTGATTCCCAAGACTATTGAACATTTTGTTGGTGAGTATTTGTAAACCAGCCGCCTTTACCAGGCTAGGTTTTATTATGAGAGTTTATGGATGTAATAGGCTGTTCCAACATATCTATAGGTCTGTGGAACACCCCAATGCTTACTTATTCTGAATGCATTAACAATCCAAACCTCCCAACCTGTATGTTTACTTCATGTTTAGTGTGTATGTTGAGTGTGAAGTGTAGAGTATGTTTACGTGTCATGATGAGGTACATTTGCTAAAACAAAATATTGAGGTATTTTAAATTTTTATTGAATCAGTATGACATTAAGTTACAACTAGCTTACTCTAGTACACTATGAAAATCACTATTGATGCGTGGCGTGACTGGGTTCATGGTTCGCGTGCTCTTGTGCTAGCAGCTCTTCGTGTTTCTCATGTGCTTCATGCTGTACGGGTTCATCCACCAGCCGGTACGAATCAGCCGTAGTGGTAGCAGCAGCAGCAGCAGCGTATGCAGGAGCAACGTGATATTGAGACTCCGCCAGGTGTCCCGGAACTATATTCGGCGAGCAGCTGAACAGCAAGGGCACGCTGCAGCGTCCGACATTAGCGTTGGGGAATACGCCGAGCGCAGTGCCGGATGTGGCCTGGTTCAGCACCCGCCCACCCGCAGCAGACAGAGCAGAAGACGAAGCAGGAGACACACCAGCTAGACCAGCAGACCCATATCCTCCCAGCCTCGCCATGGGCACGTGCCCCTGCATGACCTGGTCCATATCGGAGAAGCCCAACAACTCCGACTCCGGCTGTTCGTCGACGGAACGGTAGTGCGGCGCGACGTATCCGTATTGCGGTACAGCTGCATATCCTTGGTAAGATGGAGTGGAGAAGACTGGCACGGAGCTGACGGGATACTGTATGGCGCTGCCAGAGACACACGGAGCCACGTACGGTAGCGGCGCCCGTCGCTCCCGAAGGAACTCTTCTATTTGTTGTATTTGTTGCTGGTTCAAGTACCGCGGCTGTTCCCCTTCAGAGTACGTCGGAGCTCCTGCGACCGACAGGGCGACGAAGGCAAATACACCAGAAAATAATATCGACTTCATGGTGACTGTGTGCTGTGCCGTGACCACTGAGACACTAATATTTATACATAAGCTGCAATTGGCTTTTTGATCAAATATTATTACTTAGGTTGCATCTATACAGATATACTAAACAAGTACTTGACCGAGATATTTCTGCAAACTCAGATGCTTGATCTCGCCAAAGTACAACCAATTAGGCCACTCTAATCATAATATGATGTACTAGTAACTACACCGAAATACTTACGAATTACGATCAAAAAGTAAAGTTTGGTTAGCCTCATTGAATACGTAAATGCGTAAGTACGACCACACATTATTGAAAGATACAATCCATACTTAATATTGTAAATGCGAAAGTGTGTCTGTCTGTCTGTTACCTCTTCACGCTTAAACCGCTGAACCGGTTTAGATGAAATTTGGTATAGAGATAGTTTGAGTCCCGAAGAAGGACATAGGATAGTTTTTATCGACATACCTCGCGGGCGAAGCCGCGAGCGGAAGCTAGTATTATATAAAAAAATGTTATTTCTTAATTGATATTCTTAAACTTGTTTGCTACTTACTACCAAACGGACCTCGACGGTCATATTTTTTTTTAAACGGACTCTATGAAATTTATTGGAGATCCCTGCCCTGGCCCCGTGGCATTTTAGAAAAAATATTTATATGATTCCTTATTGTGTTATTAATGTTATGGGTCGTGCGAGCGAGCCGATACTACAGACGAAGAATTGAGCTTACGATCCGCAAATAATAAAACCGACCACTTGGCCATTGAGCCAATACTTTGTGGTTCATAATCATCATTATTTCAGCCGAAAGACATCCACTGATGGACACAGGCCTCCCCAATGCATCGCCACTTCGAGCGATTTTGTGCTTCTCGCATCCAGTGAATTCCTGCGGCCTTCGGTCCGTTTCATGGGAGGCCGCCCAACGCTACGACTTCGTGGTTCATTTAGAACTAAATAAATATCGATTTATAAAATATTTAGGTACATTATAGGAATATAATACACTTATATTCACGCCTGTGTTTCTCAAAGGGGTGAATACTTACACCCAGATCTCGCCAGTTGTTTTGATGAAGCGAGTTGCCCATTCCAAAGCGTAATAGGTTTCTATAGAGAAGACAGGGCGAGAGAGAAAAGAGAGAGAGAAAAAAGAGTGTCCGTGGACTTTACCCCACGGACACTCTTTTAAGGAGCTTACAGGACCTAAGCACTTAAAACGCAAGTTTTAGAAACAATAAAAGTATATGATCGACTACAGTAAACTAAATCAGAAAAATATATGATATTCTTCAGGATAAATGCTAGGTAGATAGTGTGTAGAAAACATAATACAACTAATTTGATACGATAGAAAAAAATCATGAAGATACCTCTAAAAACTTTCTTTTTACAATAAAAACCATGCTAATTATATATAGATACATACAATCATAATAATTTTTTGTCAGATTTTTCTACAAGCAACATACTAAAACACTAGTGTTTTAATTTTTTCGTCCAAACAATAGGTACATTTTTTGTACAATAGAGTTTTTTAACTAATGCGCAAACTGTAACTATCTATTTAGCACTTGATTCTAGACTAGACCCCCCCAAGCGTAGACATTTCTCGACGGTTATCAAAAAAAAATTGCCATTTCATAGAAACGTGCAATACCTACGGGGTCAGAATGTATGGCCTCACCATACATTTTGACCGCGTAAGTATTGCACTTTTGAGAATCATGTACTTACTGAATTCATGGTTTCAGTTTGCGCACTGGTTAAAAATGTATCAAGTATGTACAATGTACGGCTTGTACCGGACGATCATAAAGTGACTGATCATTCGCTTCTGTACTACGGGACTCTACTTCCTTACGGATCAAATTGATATTTATATCTAATAGAAGCAGTGGTATTACCGTGGTGGTACCCCAGTGGTAACTGGCTCCTGACTTACGAGTTGCAGGTCGTGGGTTCGAACCCAGGCAGGCGTTTTACTTTGTACAAACCACTGCTCTCAAAACGGTGAAGGAAAAATCATCGCGAGGACACCGGCATGTTCTAGAAACAAAAAATTCGAAGACATGTGACATCTACCAACCCGCACTGGGCCCGCGTGCTGGATTACGTTACGGCCTACTCTCTCTCATTGAGTGGAGGCCACAGAGTAGGATAATTTAAAGTGGAGGTCTGTGTGCCAGCAATTGTTCAAACTTTCCATGCATTCAATGTTCCCAACATTACCCATAGGTTAATTATGCTGATTTTTTCAATGCTTCAAAGGATTGCAGCCCTGAGTATTACCTACTTAATTTCAACTTGATAATTCCACGCGTCCCTGAGAAAAAGGGGTCTTGACAGACAGACGGACAACGAAGTGATATAAGGGTTCTGTTTTTCCTTTTGACGTATGGAACCCTAAAAAACTGCAAGGTGACGCTGATCATTAAGATTACCAAACCCAGACTTTATTAACACATAATGTATAAAGTATAATATCGCGCTTGTGTTTCCCCAGGTGCAGGCAGAAGCCTGTGGGTATAGTATTAAGTTCATTAATCCGTAAAGTTTTACCATAGTCGTTCTGCCCATCCCATCAGATATTGCAAACGTAATTATGTATTCATTATTTACTATTCACAGATAAATAACATTCATCAAGTAGGAAGTACCAAGGTACAAATTTCCTATTGCACACAAGCATTTCATAATAATCACGTACAGTTGCCGCGGCATCGAATATTGTAGCGTCAACAAAACCCGTACCTACTCAGTATTTTTTTAAGTACCTATAACAAATAAGTGAACTAAAATGCTCGCCCTACATTTAAAGTGTGCCAGTTACAACATATTCACGCTTCCACTTAAGATTCGTGGTAAACACGATTTGAAAGTTCCATTACTATGTAAGATATTCTGAATACCTTACCGTAATCGTCTCGCCAAATTTATAAAATGTAGATATCCTAACCACACAAAACCTTCGCGCACAGAGAAGGAACGAGCATCCATTGCTGGGTTATTTTTCCTTCACAGTAGGTAATACAACCATAGCTGCAGATCTATTCTGTAAAAATCTCACCAAGACAACTGAGGCAAAGTGAGCAGTCAATAGTGTCAATTCTTAGCATCAGGTGCAATTATTACAGAATACACCAACTGTTCTTGACGGTTTCTTATCTAGAGACCACAAATGTTCATTGCTCATCGGTAGGCTTAGGGTACCTAGGAGTTGATCTGTTGATGGATTTCAGATAGGGTTTGCCGTTACTTACTTACGTATTCCGTGATTTTACCTGGACAGTTCTGTACGAGGACGCATTGTTTGGAAAACTCGTCCCTGACGAAACCCGCTGAACATCGACACCCGATGCGGCATTCCCACGTTGAGGGGCACATATCTATAATTATATAATTTGTCTATTCTAAGTGTCTAAACACACTATGCCGAAGTTCCGTGGCTGATTTTACGTTCCGACGTATTCGGCTGATTTATGACACACCATAAGTGCCGAACTTACGCGGCAGAAATTCAGTTGCGCACACGTGGGTCGCGCGCATGCCTGACTCCCGCACTCTCCGCCCCGGATCTTCTTCGACAATCGAACCGAACTTTGATCGCGTATAATGTGTGCTCTACAGAATACGTTGTCGCCGAATTGCCGCTGAACTTACGCCCGACCGAAGTTCGGATGTACGCTATAACGCAACGTAATTTCGGCATAATATGTCGTCAGTAATTCAAATAGCATTGCAGGCGTAATCATGCCGAACTTCGGTCGCGTACCTTCGGCATAGTGTGTTTAGACAGGGAAAATAGTAGTACTTAATGGTGTTGTAGATTTCTCTTAATTAAATACTTATATCGCTTAGATCGATATACCATGGTTTACCTGTGCCTAGCGTCCTTAGATTAACACAGGTGGGAGGACACCTCCACCCACACAGAGAGAACTCTTCATGATCCCGCAAACACGTTGAAGTCCTGAACAAAATCACACTTCTTGTACAAAATACTAACAAAACGCTAGCCGTTAACATGGACGTAGTTATCAACAAACAAGTTACGAGTTATCGCTAGATTGTTAGGTATTGATTTATGTTTTTATATGTAATAGGAAATAATAAAAAACTGAACTGGTTATTTGTCAGGTGACGCTCGTCCAATCCTATAAAGGATAAAGCGAACATGACAAACAGTTTTTTGAAGTGAATACTTCTTTAGGCGCGTTGGGCATTTTTTGAGATGGAAAAAACCATTGAACTCGCGCCTCTGTTACCGTAAGCGACACCGCGCGTATTTTGTTTATAAGACGATTCACAAAATACCCGCTTCGGATGTGTTCGGCTGTCCTCAGGTTGTATGTACCTACTTGGTTTTAATGTATATCCGATATGTCAGTGAGTGGTGGCAAAGTATTCTGTTTGTGTTTTGTTTTCACTTCTGTCGGCACTCCGGAGTGCCACTGTTTTTTATTCCACGAAATGTGACTTGGATTTTTCAACCAAAAGCAGAAGCGTACTTATAGTACCTACACCTACATTTGACCAGTTATGTTTAGGTCACATCCCAAGTAATACGGGATGTGGCTATTGCCATCAATCGGGCACAAATCCGGACTCCGTTTGCTGAGAAATTCTAGATGAAAAAACCCCTGACTGACTAACTGGTGACCTAGTTGACTGGTAGACAAAGCCTATGGCATTAAGTCCGCCTCTGTACATTTTTAGGCTTGAATCAATCAATCAATCACTTCTACTTTCTTATCAGTAACTTATTGACATTATAATTATTTATCATTGACATTATCGCATTTCGTTAAATAATGACATTACCAGACATTACCTGTGGCATTTTATTAAATTATATTAAAAAAAAAAATAGAATTGACATTGATACTACTGAATCCTCCCATAAATGTATATTTGTACGCCAAATGGCAAAACACTGAGAAACTATAATATAACAATTGTAACATCTTGTACCTACACTGTTGGAACCTATGTTTACAGAGAGGGACAGTTTATAGTTAGGTATTTGGTCTAACCTGTGAGATGTGGAAAGAGTGGAAAAAGGCCGCATTGCCCAACTGTGGGACAACGAATCAACGTTCCTAAAGGAACCTTCTTGCATTAGGTAATTAAATCTCATTTAGGCAATTGATGAACGATTGGCACACAATTTTGTTTATTCTGATAAACAAATCCACGATATAGGTATGGAGAGATCTTCGAAGTGTTAACATGAAAAGTAATATTGTTATTTTTAGTTGCGCATTTTTTAATTACTTCGGGTGTTAAAAATATCCCTAGAACGAAGCCGAGACTGCCGAGAGTCACATGTGTTCCGTAATTCCGTTGCATGCACCCATAAGCGCAATGTTTTACGTACGTTATATAGATACATTGCGTACAGCATAGATTATAAGCATTGTAAACAGCTAACTTTTACACCAAAAATAAGTCGTTTCACAGCAATTACTTTTGGCACAAAGTTTGATGTAATTAGGTACATAATTGTGTACAACATGTATACTTACCTGGACACTTATTCATCAATACCTACTGTTCATCCAGTTATCAAAAAGAAGCGTGAAGATATACCTACTAAATTAATAGCGTGCATTTGCATACAAGTTCATACGACTTCATTGCAATAACCTTGGAAGTATGGTCAGTAAAATATGTGTGGACGTGACAATAAGAAATAACTGAAGATGCCGCTTTTACAAGGAATGATTTGTCATCATTGTTTGTAATAATGAAACGTTTCTCAACCGCATAATTCACCTACATTTTATAAATACCTTTAAAAATTATTGTACTAAACTGACACGACTGCGTATGTTTTCTACTCCGCTAGATTGTCAATAACATCAAGGCGTTGCTGGCCTTCTTTGAGGAGCTGGGTTGTATCGAATGATCGATTTTCCCACCCGTATGCAAAATACGCGCTTTGACGTAGGGTTGCGGACACCAGCCACCACCAGGGCCGTCTTTAACCTATTGGAGGCCCTGGGTACATAAGGGTCACGGGGCCCCCTGTGTAGATAAGAGAAAATAAGAGAAACTTACTAATATTTTTCGTAACTGGGAGGCTAGAAACTTATTGTTAATCGCACTGCAAATAACTTGTTTTATCATTTAATTGGGTACCTACTAATAATGCGTAGAATGCAACGGTGGCTGCAAATAATGTTTTTTATGAGAACAGGCCGGGGCCCCCGAAGATCACGGGGCCCTGGGCACTTGCCCAGACTGCCCAATGGACAAGAGGGGCCTGGCCACCACCACCACCACCTCATCATCATCTTCATCTGCTTAGCCTTTTCCTCAACTATGTTGTGGTCGGCTTCCAGTCCGGATGGAGCTGAATACCAGTATTTTACATGGAGCGGACTGCCTATCTGACCTCCACGACCCAGTTAGGGTAATACGATACCACTTGGTAAGGCTGGTTGTCAGACTTTCGGGCTTCTAACTACCTGTCAAAGATCCACGCATGACAGCCGAGACCAACGGCTTAACGTGCTTTCCGAGGCACGGAGGGGTCTCGATATGTATAGATGGTCACCCATCTACAGACCAACCGCGGCAGGCGTAGCTTAACCTGATCGATCGACCTGTGCGGCTGTTATTATTTAGCCACGGGCTCCTCTAGGTATTAGATACCTATTTGTTTTCTACATTGATTTTGATATGTTAGTATGCATTTGCGTTCATTTGTAAACAAAGTATAACTATCTATTACTTTGTTTAAAAAGCAATGAAAAAAAAAGCCTATTTCTTTTAAATTGGTTAACGAAACACGAGTTTAGGGCATAGGTAACCACGAGGTAGGTATGGCCCCCTGATGCTTAGTGGTGTTTGTCTCTCACCCTATTAAATGGTGATCCAATAATTGTAGCCATATGGTACAGCAAAACCTACCATAAATTCTTAGTAAAAGCCTAATCAATTAATAGTGAGATGCCACTTACAATAGATTATTTTATTTGTAAGTAGGTACCTAACATATAGGAACATTCCTGAAACTAATTTTCAGTAAACAATTGAAAAATAGGTACTTTTTTTTTTTCATGATAGGAAATCATCCAATCCCGCTCTGGGTGGAGCGGAAGGAAGTGTCAGACTCTTACTGACTAAAACCCACCCGTGTTCCTTCCTTAGCCCTTTATGTTCCGGGCCAGCGGTAACCCTTTCGGACAATCCCGCTGACCCTAAATTACCTCTGCTAATAGATAAATACATGTACCTACATAACGGTAAAGTTTTCTGTAGGTAAGAATTAATCGAAGATAGGGCAGGAATCTTTATCGCCATCATCAAACGAGATAACGAAACTCTTGGAATAAGAAAACTGTACGTGCCTACCTATGTGAAATGGACACGATCTTCATTGCAGCATGATTCATTTTTCCACTACTTGTCTCCCATTACTTACTTTAATTAGTATAAAATGAATCTCTCTATCCTAAACGCCACAGTTATCAACGTAAAGCATAAGAATAATACATTACTATTTAAAATAAAGTTCAATAATGCATGTGAAAAATGCTGCTGTCATTGCTGCATTAGTCGTCACCTGTGTGAGCGGCTATCCAAACCTATGGCATAGCAACCAGCTCACTCCAGTCCACGGACTCTACGTGAAGCCTTCGATTGATGGGACCACTGGAGATCTGTTCGTCGCAGCCACAGAAGAAAGCGGAGCCAAGACGCAGTGGGCGGCTGATAAGTCGATCAGCTTTTTGCCAGTTTCAGCTGCTGCTCAGCCACAAGCCAGTGCGATTCCAATGGCCTATGCTTCAGCATACCCAACAGCACACGACGAAAATGCAACTCAAAAGCGTGCTGTAATGCCCAGTGCGATCCCAAGTGCACCAGTTCAGTACGCCTACGCTATGCCCGTGCCATCAACCACTCAGGCTGAAGGTAGTCAGGTCACTTCGTACCCATACGCTTATACAATTCCTTCAAGTCCGACCGAAATTCCTAAGTGTGAGCATCAGGCTAGTGCTTCACAATACCCCTACCTATTTCCATTCCAAATGTTTTATCCGCAAATGACGTCTGCTTACACCAACGCAATGAGCATACTCAAGGATGCAGGCCTTAGTGAGGATTCCGCCAATACAGTTATGTCCCAGGCTGCACCAATATGGTCCCCTACTTCCTACACCTATCCTATGTATGTGATGGTAGACCCCAATGCGTGGAACCAGAACCAAGCTACCACTACTCCAACTCCTCCATCAACATCATCAAAAAAGCAATCGGAAGAAAACACTCAAGAATAGAGTTGAATTTTGGACTAAAACCGTTATTTATTTTTTTATGTAATAAAATTTGAAATTAATTGTTTTTCTTATTTTAACAAAGGTGCCTATTTCCTGACAATCCTGACTCCTAATTGATACGTGTGCATAGGCCCTTATTCCGTAGTAAGGGCTTGGCTCTTGCTTTATTGCCTATGCCCACGTAAGTCCATAGAATAACTGTTTCATGAAATGATCATTCTTTGGACTAGAGAGTTGTGTCGATGACTTTAATGATTATAATTCTGTAAATACATATTTGTTACGGCCGCGAATCATATTTTGATCGACGTACAAATTAATACTGACCAGCAAATTGCAAAAAACGTAAGAAAATTTGAATTTTAGGCGGGCTTTCTTAGCGCTTCTCCTTAACTTATTTTTTATCTCTGGACACCCACTTCGTAGAGGTGTTGTGGTATGGTGTTATTGGTAACTCTGTCCTAGAAATGTCAGATTGACAGCGAAGCAACATGCTTTTGTAACTGCGATGATGAATAAAAACTAAATAAAACGTCGTAAATAGTAAAAACGCCAGTGAAGTGGTATTATTGATAAGCCAAGAATCAACTAAATAAGACAAAATGGTTTCCAAGAAAAAGAAGAAGGTATGTTACCATATTTCTTAAGGTCACAACACGTGTTTTTATTATTGGGTATAACCAACAAAATTTCGGTTTTCCGCAGTATTCATCCGGAGAAGGAGCACAGTTTATGACCAGGAAGGCTGCCCTAAAGAAATTACAGTTGTCTCTCAAAGATTTCAGACGTATTTGCATATTGAAAGGTATTTACCCACGAGAACCTCGCAATCGTAAGAGGGCTCAGAAAGGCGCAGGCGGTATCAAAACATTGTACCACACAAAAGACATAAAGTTCTTACTACACGAACCTATAATATGGAAGCTAAGGGAATTAAAAGTAAGTACTTCAACACTTCATTACTTTGTGCAACATTGTGATTGTGCATGATTGTAAATTGTTAACCAAATGCAATGTACTTCTTTTAGGTGTACCAACAAAAAATTCGTCGCGCAAGGGCTATGAGAGAGTACAGAAACATGAAGAAGTTCTTACGGGACTATCCAGATATAAACATAGATCACATTGTCAAGGAAAGATATCCTACATTTGTAGATGCGTTACGAGACCTGGATGACTGCCTCACTTTATGTTTCTTGTTCAGCACTTTCCCGTCCTTAAAGAAAGTACCCAGAGACCAGTCAATGCTTTGCAGGAGACTGACGGTTGAGTTCATGCATGCAGTCATAGCTGCAAAAGCACTCCGTAAAGTATTTGTGTCCGTCAAAGGCTACTATTATCAAGTTGAACTAGAAGGACAGACCATCACATGGATTGTGCCACATCATTTCTCATTCCAGGTTATTATTGTTTATTACTTTATTCAAATACTAACATTTGCCTGCATATTGGTCATTATTGTCGAGGGACAATGCTACCCAGATAAAAAAAGTATCCTATGAGTTAATACAGGATATCAGCTATCTATGCACCAAATTTCATCTGAATCCGTTATGCCCTTTTTCGTGTGATTGAGTATCAAACATCTAAACATACAAACTTTTACATTCATATTATTAGTAGGGTTTTGTCATCTTTTTCTTCAACATGTATATAACTCAATCTCTTTTTCTACAGCCTCAAAACAAGGATGAAGTGGATTTCAAAATCATGTCAACATTTGTTGAATTCTACACAATGATGCTGGGCTTCGTCAATTTCAAACTGTATCACTCTCTCAACTTGGTCTACCCACCTAAATTGACCGCAGCTTTCACAGCTGATGACAAAGAGCTTATAGATGAGCATGCCTATGTGGCAGAAAGGATAGCAGCCATGAACTTGTCTCTAGCCAGAGTAGCAGGCTCCAATGATGCTGAAGAATTGCCAGAAATTGACATTTTCAATACAGAGGATGAAGATCCTCAGAAG
Source organism: Luperina testacea (assembly GCA_927399505.1). Lineage (NCBI taxonomy): Eukaryota > Metazoa > Arthropoda > Insecta > Lepidoptera > Noctuidae > Luperina > Luperina testacea. The sequence continues at coordinate 15,776,198 of OV656758.1, forward strand.
TTGGAGGAAGCAAAACTTGAAGCAGAGAAGGTCCAGAAACTGAAGACAATGTTCAAAGGCCTCAAATTCTTTATAAACAGGGAGGTGCCCAGAGAGCCATTAGTTTTCATCATCCGTTGCTTCGGAGGTGAAGTATCCTGGGACAAGGATCACTTTGTTGGGGCCACATTTAGTGAGTCAGATGAGAGCATTGCATACCACATTGTTGACAGACCCACCATGGACAAACAGTATCTCTCCCGTTACTATGTGCAACCTCAGTGGGTGTTTGACAGTGTCAATGCTAGAACACTGCTGCCTATCAATCAATATTTAATGGGAGCTGTTCTACCACCTCATCTTTCACCATTTGTTGATAAAATTAAAGATCAAGTTTATATTCCTCCTGAAGAGAAGGCTCTCAATGATCCCAACTTCAAACCTTTGGGTAAGTTTTCATCTATAACAAGATTTTATTCTTGAACTCATTTAAAAAAAAAAAATAAGTAAATATTGTTTTTTTTTTATTTAATCTTACATTTTATTTCTATCCACCAGATGATGACCAATCTGGTACTGACATTGAAGAGGCCAGTGATGAGGACAAAGAAGATGAGGAAGAGGCAGATTCCGAGGAGGATGGTGATGCTGAAGCAGCTCTAGCCAAACAGTACCAACAGGAGGTAGAGGAAGACTCCGACTCTGGTGAAGATGATGGTGTGGACCCAGAGAAAAAGAAACTGGCTAAAGAAAAGGTAAAACTCAAATTTCTTGTAAATAAATTAAGTCACTCATTTTAGTTTGCAGACATGTTTTCCTGAAAATAAAATAGGTTTATGAATTTCAACTTTTCAATCATGTTTACTTTCTTTATTGCAGAAAAAAGCAATGGCTGTGACTGCTGGTGTGCCCCATAAAGAGCATCCCTATCAAAAGGAGATAGAAGACAAACAAGCATTCAGGCTGAGAGAGAAGCTTGTTCGCAAGAAGCACAGGAACCTTTACAAGAGCATGAAAGCTGGACAGGAGAAACGCAAGAAGGAAATATGGTTGCTAAGGAAGAAAAGGCGTCTTCATGACGAGAAAGCCAAGGAAGACAAGAAAGTAGAAAAACGCAAACAAAGAGACCAAGCTTTGGAAGCTTCTGCTTAAATCATAAATAAAAACTTTATTTCAAAATAATCGTTTATTTTATTTCTATATTGTGCTAATTAATTTATAGTATAAATATTTACATCACATTATAAAAAGTTGAAGACATTTTCTTCAAATAACAATGAACAAAACAATCATAAAAGTCAAGACAATCAGTAAAAGACACACAATTACTTTGGTACTTATTAGATATGGCATATCACCCTAAGTTTTATATAATTTTAGTACCAACTTAGATATGAAGTACCAGACATATTGAATAAAAATAAATCTTATTCTATATAACGTAAATAATTTTTTTTCTACGTAAATATGCTATATCGCGCGAACTTGAGCAGATCTGTCTATTTTGTTGTGGATTCTAACCACAGGAATAAAATTGTCCATTCACACTATAATAAATCTGTACATAAATTAATGTCCATTGATAGAATACCCTATTGTTTATGGTTTAATAATTCCAATCTTGTATTAACTCTGTAAATAAAACTTTTACAAAGTATAAACATAGCTGAGTGAATGATTCCTGCATTGAAGGCTGCATCACCACATTTTATTGTATTGTGGACACTAGGTGAATGGACCGAAAACAAGAAGTTAATAACATACTAATTAGAATCACTGTCGGATTCACCTTCAGCATCGCTGTCCTCAAGCTCAGGCATCGGGAAGCGCAGGATCGCTGCTATTCCGGTCAGCTGGTCTAATTCTGTGGAAAAATATACAGACAAATTGAGTAAGCAATATGATATAATAAATTACTTGATCGAGTTCCTCGTGAATGGGGTACCAGATAAAAATAGTTATGCTATTTGATTCCATGATGACTTGTGGCACTGAAACGTGGTTGCTCACAATGGACCTTATAAGAAGGCTAAAAGTCACTGGACTGGCCAAAGGGCAATGCTTGTAGTTTCCCTGCGAGATCGGATCAGGAATGAGGAGATCCGCACGAGAACCAAGGTAACCGACATAGCCCGAAGAATTGCCAAACTTAAGTGGCAGTGGGCAGGGCACATTGCTCGCAGAACAGATGGCCGATGGGGCCGAAAGGTTCTGGAGTGGCGACCGCGTACCGGAAGACGTAGCGTTGGAAGGTCTACCCCAAGGTGGTCCGACGACCTTGTGTAGGCCGCTGGAACCCGTTGGATGCGAGAAGCACAGAAACGGTCGAAGTGGAGGTGCTTGGGGGAGGCCTATGTCCAGCAGTGGACGTATTTCGGCTGAAATGATGATGATTTGATTCCAACCGTCGTTACAATAGATACTGAAACAGCGTCAATTGTATCATCATTATTATGATTTACACTTACGTTCTCCAGATACGTGCATGCTAGAGAAAATCCTCACTTCGCCGCCATTTTCCCGAACTAAATCAACGATGGCGACATAATCTTTCCGTTGTTGTATATCTTGACACCTGAAAAACAGAGAAACTTGGTTTTATTAAAATCAAGATCCCAGCACTAGTAGCATAAACTCGAAGTAGTGAAAATCGCGGGAATCAATTTGGTATGAACAACGCAGGAGATTTCGTTGTGGCGACATTCGTGGGAAGCCAGCTGGGGACGTCTTTCGGCTGAGATTATTATGATGATGTAATTAATTAAACAATCAATCTCAAATAGTTCAAGTACTTGGAGGCCTGCATACTTCATAATTTGCCTGGCGAAAAAAACAAACAAACATTGGAAAATTAAGGCGAAAGCGCGCTTTCGCCTTAATTTGCAAAAAACGTAAAAAAAAAAAAAAAATTTCGTGAAATTCAATTTTTTCTACGTTTTTTGCAATTTGCTGGTCAGTAGTACCTGGTCAGTAGTAGCTGGTAAGTTGTACGTTGATAAATATATGATTCGCGGCCGTAACAAATATGTATTTACAGAATTATAATCATTAAAGTCATCAACACAACTCTCTAAGACCAAGTAATCCCACAGAATGACTATTTCATGAAATCTTGACGTTGGGATTATACTAACCTAACAAATTGTATTACTGATTCTAATGAATTATTTACGGTAATTAGTTACGGTCGCGAATCATATTTTGATCGACGTACAACTTAATACTGACCAGCAAATTGCAAAAAACGTAAGAAAATTTGAATTTCGCGGGCTACCTTAGCGCTTCCCCTTAACATGAAATTACCTGAACAATTTATCAGAAATCATAAGGATCTCGATAGCTTGGGCATCGTTCGCACATTCAATGTGTTTCTTCCCATAGAAAGCTTTAGCAGGTTCCAGTTGAAGCATTGTGTAGAAACTCTCCAACAGCTTCACCTCACTGGCAGCTTTTGTGTCTGAGATCTTGGCCATCACTGCTGGCTCTTGTAATACCTCTGAAAAACATCGCAATAAAACATGTTAAACATCTACACCAGAACAATTTGTTTTTTATTTTGTTAAATATACAATTAACTTATTTTATTACAAACTATTTACACTAGATACTAAATTAAATGACTAACTAACTTACTATACAAATAAAAACAAAAATAAAGGCCAAATCAGGCGTCGAAGTACTCGTCCGCATCGCCGTCATCCGGAAACGTGCCCAGAAGACTGGCAGCATTGCCACGTTGAATGGATTGCCATTTGCTAATTCTTTGGCCAAAGAACGACCCATTTGTTTTTAATATTAATAATATTGATCTACTTATTAATTACTAGCGACCCGCGCCCTAAATGCGTAACACGCTATGAATGTTAATCTGAATCATTTTGAAGGAATTTCATATTGCTAATCCATTGCTTCGTATTTTCGAATAATGTGTTTGTACAACAATGTAAATTTAACAATGTAAGTTTCGAACAATGTTTTAAGTTTTATACTAAAAGGAACCATCACCCACATCTGTTACGTACCTTTAGTTTAGAAGTACAACGCGGTTACACAGCAGACACCAAAAGCGACTTATTTATAATATGTAGGTATAAGTGATCAGGAAGTATGCGCATCATATCTTAAAAGATTACACAATTTTGAGGAAGAATAAGAACTACCTAACCTTATTCATTTGGATTAATGACAAAAATAGCCATAAGCATTATGTCATCTAATAACAGCAGACAACAATGACTTTACCACAAAAGTTTTGTGACTATTCAGCTCTGCTAGTTATTATGTTGTTATAAGTAGACGCAGTTCAAGACCGCGCCGTTTGTTTTCGTGAAAATGTTTGGTCACAGCTGTAACCTAACCTAACCTAGTGAGAGGAGTTCCCTGAACAATCCTTAGTCGGGGTTAGCACTTTGCCAGTAACTATCACGCCAAGCTTGCTCTATCCCAACTATTGGAGGAGTCCACATTCACATCAACCTAATCTGGCTTAACAATAAGATTTCCTTACCCAGTATAGCAAGCACAGTTTCGTGATGAACGAGTGAAGCAAGCCCATAGACGACACAACTACGCAGAGCAACTTGTTCAAGCAGTGACCTAGTGAAGCGAGCCCTACCCAGAGCAGCTTGTTCAAGCTATGAGCTGAATGAGCGAGTGAAGCGAGCCCATAGACGACACGACTACGTAGAGCATCTTGTCCAAGCAATGAGCTGAATGAGCGAGCGAAGCGAGCTCCTTGCTTGACTTCTGGGAGACAAGTCAAGCGAGTGCAAAGTAAAGCACAGCTCCATGGTGTCAAAAATGGGCTCGCTTCTCTCGCTGGTCTTAAGAGCTTGTTCATAGTGTAAACGCGCTCTGCTCATTCATGTCAAGAGTAGGCTTGCTTCACTCTCGCGTCTGATGGGTAACGGTAAGCGCATTATACTCATACCCAGCCAACCAAATCTGCCGCGGTATACTTTTTTCGCGCACTCAGATCGAGCGTGGATGTTACAGATCCAATCAAACCCTCACCTATATAGAGGTGTCCCCTTACTTAGTCTTCTGCCATTGAAACCTATGTTTTCGTAATGTTCATGCACACTTGAACGACGACACGTCGCCGTCAATCGATGACAGAATGATTTTAGATGTTTTTTTGTATTTCCCGTTGCTACCCTAGCTTTTGTATCATTGCTCATTACTAGACTTTAGCTAAGTACTGTGTTCCTGATGATGGAAACTTTCTTCGATTGTCGCTTTTTCACAATTCCTAGCAGATTTAGAGCCGATATTGCGCGAAATCTTCATTTTTTTACGGTGCCGATACTGCCGTAGCCATTGTATTTGCTCGGCACTGGATTTAGTAGACTCATTGCATTTCTTATTATGAAGTAAGGTTCACCGATTGTGATATTTTTCAGTTCTGAGCAGATTTATGGCCGATATGAGATATCTGAAATCATTTCGCTATTGTTAACTGCATTTATAGCTTAACGCGTTTTGGCGCTACGAATTCAAATTCCAACACAGTGAAAAAAAAATGGTCGCGCGCATGCGCCTGCACTAGCGATGTGACGTCATGGGCACATTATATCCAACACCAAAATTGGTACAAATATCTCAATATCTTTAGAATATTTAATCATTACTCTAGCTTTAAAAGTCTCCTAGTTATTAGCGGTTGAAATCTTTTTGTAGGTCAGAAATATTTAATTTGCCACGGAGTGAAAATACGTTTTCGTCAAAAGGTAATTATATGGAGACGGTGTTTACATAGATCAAGATTTGAAAAATAATAACAATGAGGCCTGGCACCAACTAGAAGTACGGAATAGAAAGAGACTTAGATGATGAATCATAATGTAACATAATATTACGACATAGACATCCTTTGAAATCAGGCTAATAATATAAAGGCGAAAGTTTGTGAGTGTATTTGTATGTTTATTACTCCTTCACGCACAAACTACTAAACGGATTTGGATGAAATTTGGTTGTACAGATAGTTTACAACTAGGATTAACACATAGGATACATTTTATCCCGATATTCCCACGGGATCAAAAGTTATGCGGGTAAAACCGCGGAGCGCAGCTAGTTTTAACCATAATGTCGTAATATTTTGTAATAATTATTATGATTCATTGCTTACATGGAATCAAAGGATTACCCCTTTGGGATAGGAGTTTGACTATAAATTAAACTGAAAATTAAAATTATACAAACCCTTTAAAGAATGTTTGAATCCTGATGAAGCTTTGACCAATAAGAACTTGCTTTTATTATCAATGAGGAGTTTGTTGTCAGTTTTAACTGCTTGCTGCATCATGTACTCAAAGAACTGGTCTTTAACAAATCCTGGTGATGCAATAATGACACACTTGACGATGCTGAAGTCTACATGTCTCAGGATGCCTTGCATCACAGCTTCATAGAACTTATTTAGGCCCTGTAATAGAAAAATGTGACTAATTAAAATAATGTTATCGTGATTTTCCATGGAAAATATAAAACAACCAGCCTACCTAACTAAACCTATGTATTTCAAACCACTGCTGGCGTAGGCTTGAGGGTCTTGTGGCTAAATAGTAACAGCCGCACGGGTCGATTGATCAGGTTAAGCTACGCTTGCCGCGGTTGGTCCGTGGATGGGTGACCATCTTCACATACAAAGACTCCTCCATGTCTCGGAAAGCACGTTAAGCCATTCGTCCTGGCTGTCAATCGTGGATCTTTGACAATTGTTACGGGTCATCGGAAGCTCGAAAGTCTGACAACCAGACCAAGGGGTATCGCATTACCCAGTAACTGGGTTGTGGAAGTCAGATAGGCAGTCACTCCATGTAAAATACTGGTATTCAGGTGCTGCCTCTGGTTTGACTGGAAGCCGACCCTAACATAGTTGGCAAACTGTTAGGCAGATGATAATGATGCTGGCATAGGCTTCTAATAATTTACTATACTTGACCATCTTTCTATATCCTGCACCCTGTCCTATCTCATTTTTTAGCTGATTAGAGTCAGGACAACTACTCTTCTATTCATGATTTTTTACATTTTCTTGCCTTTCAAAATGGTTATATTTTGAAATCCAAATAACATAGAGAGGTACAACAATTAGTGAAAAGTGTAAAGAATCACAAATAGAAAAATGTAGCTGTCCCAACCCAAATCAGCCAAAAAATGAGATAGGAGTTTTAGTCATGCGAGCGACGAATCGTGTAACACACTTTCAATCACAGTCAGAATTATTTTGAACTATATTGCTAATCCATTGTTTCATATGTTTGAAAATTTTGTCTGCTCAACAACATAAATAACGCAGTGAATGTTGTTGAACTGTCAAAATGAAAGCCATTGCTAGTGTTATGCAATTACCCCGTTACGCACAAAAAAAAAAAAAGTGAGCCGTCACGGGACGCCTGGCAGATGTGAAACATTGCGCATGGCGATGCGTCGCCACACAGTACACAAGACTGTGACTGTATATATACACCATCATATAATATAGCGTGGCGACGCGTCGCCACGGCATGCGTCGCCACGCCAGAAATTTGTTTTACGTGCGGCTATAGATGTTTCACATCAATATACTTTCATTCGTAGGCCAGGGAATTCAACAACGGCAACAATTATTATTGCTGTAACATCAACAAAAATATACCTTTTCATGTTGTTGCACAAATCCTTTTCGTTTCCTAGGTATAGTGATATCAATTTTAGATCTCACTAGTGTCATGGAGGGTGTGATGAGACAAACGTGTGCCAAACCTTCCTGCATTACCACAGCACCGACATCAGCATTGGCGGCTGGGTCACAAGCCTGGTCCACCCTCTCTAAAGCTACTGAATCCCATAGTGGCTTTTGTAGAATGAACTTTCTATTAAGTTCTAAATCTAATGTGTGATAGGCACCCATCTGAAAACATTTTAGCAGCTTTCAATACAGAGAAGTTCCAAGTATAAGATTTATATTATTTGTTAGTCTGAAGAAAATGATAACATACTTTTAGATTCTTAATACTTTTATTTTATTTTGTAAGGGAAAACAAAGAGATAATAAAAATATGAAATATTTACCTTTACATATTGATTCTCTACAATATTGCGGCCCTTCAGCCTCAGTACACATGCTTGTGTATCAAAATCTATAGTCTCCACGGTGATAGTGAGTGTGGTCCTCACTCTGCTGCTAGTCGACGAGCCTGTTGCAGACTCGGTCTGAACCTTGCGCACCGTGGACGCCGTCACCGCATCAGCTACCGCGACGAGATTGAATGCGTGCCACATGTCCTCAGGCTCCTCGGGGATGAGGCCGATACTCCTTAAAAATAATCGGAAGATGAATATAAATTAACACCTATTCACTGATACTCTGATAGTCTTTACTTTGAATCAAGCAATATGTTATAATTACAACTTACCCGCAGCCATCCCTTTCGATATTTTTGTGAACGAGCTTCATCTTCCTTGTAGTATTATATTATTGTTGATTAATTCACATTATTTATTCATAGACATATCGAAAATATAATCTTTCTTCTGAGTGCATCGGCTCGATGATGAACGGAACACACAGCAACAGTAAGCAGCCAGAAATTGGATTCGGAATTCGGGTTCGGGTTGGGAAAACTTTGATGACATTTTATTGATTGTCAAAAACGTCAAATTTTGATTAACATATTTTTAATTCGACTTAGAACAGTGGTCTTTTTGGTCAAGTCATTCAAAAGAGGTCCACACCATATTTTTACAACTTTGCAAAAAAGGACTTGAAAGTCAACTGCCCTTTGGCAAAGTGGTTCAAAAGTTTCCGTTTATATAGAAATTGTTTTTTGAATACATTGATATAGTATTTTTTTTTAAAAGAAATATTTTTAAAAGCTTGCGGGGCGGAAAATATTATAGCAATTTGTATGAAGCATCTCTCGTTCTCCGCAGGGTCGCCTTACATCATGGGATAGGATGTTCTTCAATACATAGTAACTACAACCGAGTCAATGCAGTTAAAGAAAAAATGTTGCCGAGAATGTCTTCGAAAAAAAGAAAAAGTAAAATATTAAAAAAAATAGTTTAGGTTGTGAGAGTAAGAAATTAAACGTAGCTAACGTAAATCTCTTCATCTGTGTTAATAAAATCAAACAGCAAACTAAACGTAACTTTGAAGTTTTGAACGAAGGGGAGGACGGATGAGTTTATTGTATTGCATTTGCATTGGTTTAATTTGTTTTCTGTTATCCGACAGCCTGTTTCGTGTGCTTTCTACAAACAGTGTAAATACTTTAAATGTTGGTGTTTGAAATATCACATTCGTCCATTAGATATAATTAGATAATGTGTGTGTAGTGGCAGTGATAACGTCAACGGTCAAGCTCAGCTGGTCCCGTCCGACGAGCGGTAAAAATCTCGCGAGTTTTTCTTTACCTTACACAGGTAGCACTTTTCGTGCTCCATTTCTTCAAGGTATGCCGTTATATTTTTTATAAATAACACGCTTGCTTAGATACACTAAACGTAAAGAATAAAAATAACACGTAGAACCTAAATGTATATTTTCAATTAGTGTTATTTATTTATACACGTGTTAATATTTCCACGGTGCTTATTTTATAATAACGATAGGGGTTTTATACATACGATCGCGAAATTTTGTTTATCTTTATTTACAACGACGCACTGGCCGTGATCCAGATTACGTGTCGTCTTATTGCGCGGGAACTCGCGATATTTTTAGTATATTAGTCGCACGATGATTCAGGGCGTTTGTGCACTACACGGAATTTTACCGTCCGGCAGTCCGATTTTTTACGGTCCCATATGGCACGCCCATAATAAAAAAATAAAATCGGACTGCCGGACAGTAAAATTCCTTGTAGTGCACAATCGCCCTTAGAATGCGTCGTGTAACTAACATTACTATAAAGAAATCCGTTTTTTCAGTAAAAATAATGTAGCTTGATTCTGAAGTGTCAGTTTATTGTGTTATAAGTGATTAAAAAAATGAGTGAGACCCAAGAGACCCTGCCGCCGGACTCGGCAACTGCTCCCCCTGCACCACCGTCATCCACGTCTTCAGAAAATGCATCACTTGCCAGCACAGCAACCTCCCCTGTCACCAAGCCAGCTGACTCCACAAGACCAACTTCTTTGCCCAAACCATCCGGCTTGAAGCCACCCTCCAAGATTGGTCGGCTGTGCTCCAACTCTGCGCCCAAACCTGCTGTGCCCATCTCTCCTAGAACTGGTGAGTGTTAATATTATAACTCCTTAGTATAGACAAACCTTTCTCTTATTAATACTGCTATAATCTCTTCTTACCTAATAATGATGTCATCATGACTGCCTCTTACAAAGTGATTATTAATTATCCTGAAGACACAGTAAGCACATTGTTTTGCTTTATTAACAAACTGCAATTGACAAGATTTCTAGTCCTGGTACATTTTATACTATAATTGGTAATTTGCCTGTTCGCCTAATTTATTTTCTGTATTTAAGCAATGTTCAATTATCATAAATCATACATTTAAGGCAGAGTTTTAAAGAAATAGTTTGATGAGCTGTCAATTAAAATTTGGGTCTAGGTATTGATCGTACTGACAATCCTATTATGTCTAATAATGTTCAAGAGAGACACAAGGCCACTGGGGAATGGCTAATTGAATGCCAATGGGCTCACATCCTGTTTGAGCTGAACTTAACATTTGAGAAGGCTCGATAATAATCTCCTATTTTGGTCACATGTGATAAATAATAATCTGGAGAATGGTTGTTTTAATAAATATTGAGTGTTGATGAAGTGATTTGAATGCTCATGTATTTGCTATTCATGTTGCAATGTGCCTGCCCCAGTTACTGGAGGCGCAATATCACGATAATATGGCGCAGTGTGAGGTGCGCGTGTGTAGATTATATTGAGCTATTTATCTCTGCCCTTTGTGGAATACCAATAATGTAATTGGAATTGTTATGCAGGGAAAGGTGATTTTTAGTCATCTTTTTTTTATCAATATTACTTTTGTCGACGTTTTGCTTGCGGTCGAGAGATGCACCGCCAAACAAAACGACCTACGGATTTTTTCCTTATTTGAAATGACTATCTTCAAGCTAAACTGATACCTACCGTTTACGTCAGTCATGATTCGTTTCACTAAAAAAAACTTCCAAAAACGGTGTTTCCCGTTTATACGAGAAAGTCTGACTTGGCTTTTCAATTTGTTTACTTACAATGATATCATCCAATCCTAAAGATACAAAAAGTAGTATCTTTTCATATCCTTATCCATGGTTTATACTAACCTAAATGACTGTTATTGCATCAGACAAATTTAGTAAAATAATAAAATTAATGTACGAAAAGATAAGGAAAGTACACGGCACATTGTTGAATCGAATAATAAGTGTTGCATTAGGTCATCATCGCTTATTATATCGATGAGATGTAATGTGACCTCAGCTCTCCCAGTATCATCGGATAATCACGAAGAGACATCAAAAATATGCGACCTTGAGCAAAATGAAGCGAAACCAGTTGTCTAAATAGTTATTTACAGTCCGTGGCGCGCATCGCTTTATCGATTAACGACTCAAATTAATATAAATCTACTCATCAATCAATTCCAAATTAAGTTGAAATGTTTGTTTAAAATTAAAAATAGAGCTTGATAACAGGTATTAAATTCTTCGGTTGAAAGTGAAAATGTTGTTCATTAGTTATATTGTTTAGTATTTTTTCTCATGCTATGATATAGTTGTCGGTTGTCGGCGAGTTTCACCGGTGCGCGGTGTTATGTCCGATGGTCCATTGGCGACGGCTCGTGTAGTCGTGACTGCGCGCCACCAATCATCGTTGTCCGATTCGTAGCAGTAATCACCGTTTTCACTTCAAGGTGCATGAGTAAGCTTTAAAAATCTCTGCCTACCAAATAGCATCTTATAGGCCTTTGAGCCTTATCTTTTGTCTTATAATAAAAAAAGTACTTGCCAAGTAATGATGTTAGTTTCCACTAAAAAACTAATCTATCAAGTCGATGCCTGTAAAAACTTGAGCAATTCGATACCTATCCTACACTAATGACGAAGCAAATGGTTAATGAATAAAATGCACTTTGATGGTTCTGAATTGAAGGTAATCAATTGGAACTTAAACAGAAATGAGAATGACGCAGGTTTCAATGCTATTAGGCTTTAGTTCCGGCTACTGCTAAACTACACAGGATTAAAATTTACAATCACATAGTTGGAATTCTTTTATTTGGTAAAAAATAAGCACTGATCAATAACTATTATACTCTACCGTCCAGCTGCGGTGCTCAGTGGTAATAAAAGGCAGCTTTGGACACAGATACACAGCCTTTATTGTTCCCACTGCTGGGGCACAGGCCTCCTCTCTTCGAGAGGGAGTGGGCTCGTAATCTATCACGCGGGCCCAGTGCGGGTTGATTGATCTAACATGTCTTCGAATTTTTGTTCTAGAACATGCCGGTTTCCTCATGACGTTTTCTTTCGCCGTTTTGAGAGCAGTGGTGAAATTATTTTCACAAGTAAAGCGTCTGCCTGGGTTCGAACCCACGACCTATAACTCGTAATCCGGGGCCGTTACCACTGGGCCACAAGTGCACTCACACAAATACAAAAAATAGTTATATGTTAATTTATTCCGACCGCTAACAACCAGTGAAGCGGTAACAACACCATGTTCTCGCCAAAAACAAGCAACCAAGTAAAAGTAACAAAAGATTTTTAATTCTTTGTTATCTGATATCACATTTCAACACTAACCGTGACACACTTTAAAACTACTAACTGCTTGGCCGTTAGTCATATGTCAGTCTACTCTCACAAAAGAAAAACATAATCCAGTTTTTTAAAAATTAACGTCTAATGTTTATTGTTTTTACGATGCTGCCGACACCATAATTCCAACTAGACAGTGGCAAAAAAATATTCCTGTTATAGCATTACCGGTTCTTAATACGACCTTCACAGTTTACTGTTAAAATATACTTACTGCTGTACCTAGAGGGACCGTTACTTTTATTGCAGCTAGAAGGAAGCTGACAACCACAACTGCAGTGTAAAAACTAATTGTTATTATTCTTAATTAATGACTGCCTGGTTAAAAACTGCCATAAAACCAATTTCATTGAAATTACGATGAGCTACGAACTGGCTGAAGTAAAATAATTCGTAAGTTGCCGATGAACGAAGAGTACACAAAAACAATAATTAAGTGCTGAGCAATTTCCTTTTAATACTGTTCTTGTCAAGGATGGCAGTTTCATTAGCTGAACAGTTAACGAATGTTATAGCATCGCGGCAGAGAATAGCGTTTCCATGTTCAGTTTGTTTGGGTCTTACAATTCGTCTGCCATTGTCCGTGTAGTTCACTTTCACCGAGGCGTGACGCGCGCTTGCGCTGCACTGCCACGACTCTTCATCTGGTGCTTTGTTACCATATTCCGAAAAGAGAAATGCTTGTAGAAGAGACCTCCTAATAAGAAAGAGACACGAATACAGGAATTACTTTTGACGAGCCATAAATCGAATCAATGTTAACTCCTGATTAATTCAATTTACCCTAAGGGCACAAGTCGAAATAACTCCTTATAAAATTACCCATCATTATTTATTAATCGTGTCAAGTTTTAAAGATGTTTGAACCAAGCCAAGGTTAAAAGCAATGGTAAAGGTAAAATTTGCTTAGCCCCAAGAAGTTACTTCCAAACCTCCGGCCTGTGTGACCTTATTTGTCACCCGCGGTTACAGTAGCGACTTAGATTTACGAGTTTAGCTGCCAATTTGCTATTTTAATTGCCTATTTAGATTGGCAATTCCACTTACTAGACTCTAAATTAAATGTAAGGAAATGATGCTAATTAGGATAAGTCTTAAGTCATGCATGATGGAATGTGGTGGCACACATCAGACGAGTCTAAAGGAAATGCTTTCATAAAGGTTCAAGTGCAAACAAAGATACAGCTTTGAAACCTCCTGGAAATTGGAATTATGAGATTTTTATGCTTGAAGTATACAACAATATGTGTGATTATTTCTATAAAGTCCTTTAGAGCACTCTACCCCAGCTTATACTATTCTCACTCTACTATTCAGCGGCAGTCCTAATAGTTAATAGGGCTAACCGTTGCAATAGTCAGTCCTAACGATGGCCTATCTTCCAATCATTACTTATGCACTGTCGCAGCCTTTTGATCTTAACTCCATAAATGGCCTCAAGAAGTGATAATCTATTTGAAGTTGTTCTTTGTGCCGTTTGAAGTCCTCCCACTCTACTACTACAGAAAGTAGAACTCATTGTGGAAGTAATGATGCCGTAACGTATGCGAATCCGAATGGGCCTCTTCGAATACACTATCAAATTGTCACTTCTAGAGTTGGCTCTTTATTCGGAGTTAAACTTGTTTGTGCTTGGCTTATCACTTGTTTAAAACCGACTCACAATATACTATAAGAACTGCGGGGTAATTGCGTAACACTCTATCAGTAGCAATGGCACTCATTTTGACAATTCAACAACATTAATTGCGTTATTTACGTTGTTGAGCAGACAAATTTTTCTAACATACATATACATACTTAAAACAATAAATTTGCAACTTCCTTTAAAATTATTGAGATTGTGTGTTACACAATTAGGATGCTGTTAACATTATTTATATGCTCAGTTAAGGTTAGTAGGCTACTATCTAATCTTGACAGCGCTTCAAAATAAACTCGAATTGACTTCAGAGATAGCATTGGAACACCAACATTTGGGCAAAGTTAACGATTGCTACCAGTGGCAGTAAGTTGTTCAATAATTCTTTCTAAAGTCAGCCGTCCATAATAATAATAAACCACATTTGCTCGATTTGTTTCTACACACCGCAGGATGTGCGAAAAGGTATCTTATCTGATTTTATACTTTTTGGATCTACACCTTCATTATCGGCACCACGGCGTCATATCATCAGACATAGAGGAACATCTCATCTACGCCATATCTGTAATATTTGGCGTCGCATCAATCAATTGTGATGACTGCCAGTTCGGCGCCAGAGCCATCATTTACGTCACCATGTCGGTGGCGGAAAATGCGCCAAGGAAATACTTTTTTCTTTGCAAAACTTTGCCTATTTATGACTTCCTATTCGGATTCGACTGGTGCCTCATCACAAGTTATTATTTTTATTTCAATACACGAACCAAAAACTATAAGTATTCTACGAGGCACGAAATGTGGAAAGCCTTTTTAAAACCTTTATTTTGTCTGTGTGTAATCCACAATAAACTGTAATAGATACCCATGCCAATAGCCAATACTGACGGTCTAAGTATTTCACCATCCATCGTTAGGCAGCGCTTATTATCCGTTACGATTAGTAGCATCCGTACGGATGCCGTAATCATGTTCCATAAGCCGATGCCGCTTTGATCGTAACCGACCGACGTATATTCCATTATGGTTCATACCGCTTTATTTACATTCCTAGCAAACTGGCAGGATACACAATTGAATATCAAGATCGTTAGTTGGTTTATAATTAAATTAGAGCTATTGAACGGTCTTCGGTTGCAGTGCGTGCCTGCAATCAAAACAATATTATTGTAGCTGCAAGTGGTCTGCCTTGAGCGTAAACATTCTAGGATTGGAACGTTTAGTCTGACATTTCCACAAAATGTCAGCTTGTGCACTTAGGACTATAATATTATGAAAGACTTGGTATTGCAAACCAATAAAATGATAAGCCATAATCCTACGTCCATGTTTGGCAGACCAGATGCCACCTGAAGATTGCAAAACACAATCATTATGCAGTTATGTGCAGATGTATCGTGCTCTCTTGCAGTAATATGACTAAATAATAATATTGCCTAATATCCCATCCCCAATAAACACAATTTGTCGCGCTTCAAAATAACCAACTCTTCAAAACTTCGAAAAAGTGCCAGAATCAGAACTTAGAGATCTGAATGGAACCAAATGAAAAGCTAAATCTAATCGATTTGAATACCTACTGGTTTTACCCTGATCTGATCCCCAGGTCGCTCAAGAATTTTATTGTATTGTCATCATAACTCATAATTCTGCGAATACTGTAATTTATAAAGCAATTATAACTTAATTGCGAAAATAGAATAATAAGCAATTTAATGAGCTTGCTTTGTTTGATTACAATTGAGATGAACCTGATTTTGTACTGAAATAACAATGCTCTCGTGACAGTGACATAATTGCCCAATGTTTTATGAGAACAACTGAATATAAACACTGCACAATCGAACTCTACCAGGAAATATTACGGTTTTTAACGTTGCAATAACGTGGCGTCATCGATCCAAATCAATTAACTGGGAGGAAACAATTTCTTTTGAAATCATTTTTGTACGGTCATTCTGCTATAATTTTCATAACTAGACACCGGTATTCTTACAAAATCAGATCCTGTGATTTTTTTTTTTAAACTGAAGCATATACTAAACACTTTAGAAAGATAATTTATTCTCGTTCAAACTTCAATGTTAGTACGTAGCATAGAAAATTGTGACATTAGTTGATCTTAGCTATTCAAGGTCGCCGTTGCATTATTCATGTTCGCTAGTGATATCATACACAATCCTACATAATATTCAATGTACAATTGAGTACATCCACTTGCTCAAATTAGTCGGCAAATGTTAGAAAGTAAATTACTGCGGCCAACCATGAAGAATTGGAAATGTTTGGGCTTTGAAATCTCTATTTTATTCATACTTTTGTAACTCGTAAAATAATTGTATATCCGTCGCCAGCTTCCTATGCCAAATCTCTCTAGGTAATAAAATGGTCAAGTGAATGATATCATACGTCTAAACGTTTCTCAATTCTTTGCAATCGACACTGGTCGTTACTTAACTGGTGTAAGCCAATTCTGCGTAAGAGTTGGCAACATCCTGGTGTTTCACTGAGCAGCGGGTGTTGCCCGCAGGTGATACGATATTCCTGTAACTCGAGTATGTTGAAACCATTACTGGAAAGTGTTCCGGTCTGGCGGCTGTCGTCAGCGACGCGCAGGCGCAGGTGTGGAAAATCGTTAGGTACAACAATAACTATATTCAGAGTCTACGTGTCTTTATGCGCATAATTTCATTGTTTTTGCCGTCAGCGGCGGCTGTATAGAATTTTCATGAGGATGAACGTACAAGATAGATTCTAGAATATCCTGAGTTACATGTCAGTGTTTTGAAAACAAGTTTCTATTCGGTTAAAAAATCCGACTTAGTTGTGAATTTTATTACGGAAATAAATTATTAAAACATGTTTGATCCTAAACTCTAGTACAAAACGTTAGTGGTGACCCCAATAACCAAAATATAAACTTCTACATTATAAATTTACTATTGTTACTATCAGGCCCAACAGTTGAAGAAAGAATTTACATTAAGCCAAATCTTGTAAGACACGATACTTTCACCATTACCACAAATTGTAGGCTACATAGAGGCAGATCTCTGCTTCTACCAAAAGCCAAATATTATAAAGTTTATTTTTTTATACCTGTTATGCATGTCAATTGCGTAGCTCTGGAGGTCGGTCGGTTACCAGCAGGTAATACCCATTCGCCTGGAAAACCAGGATTTCCCCATGTACCTATAGCCAAACCTAAACGGTAATTTGTAATTCAAGTCACATTCAAGTGGCGCCATACGGGCACACCGTTCACTTTTTAATTAGCTAATAAGGAAATTGATTTTTTTAAATACGTTCTCTCAAAAACAACAAAACAGTGCTATTTCGAGACTTAATTATATTTTTATTTAGTCAAGATTTTTATACGTGACTTGGTGGAACAAGATATTGGAGGTTATACTCCAGTGCGCGACGTGCCAAACCAATTTACTGTAAACAGTCCCACGGTAATGCGACACTTAATTTTTCATTAGCGCCTGGGAATTTAAAAATGTTCAGTCAAAAGTAGAATTGATAAATGATGTTTTACCAAGTCGCCGATAATTAGAATTCACAGGCCAAACTGAACGATAAGTCGAATCGTTAAGACGTTTTAAGAGTGATCCCTTGTTTTCATTTCATAAAAACTCTTTAACAAAATTCTGGATCGTATCCATGTAAAATACTGGTATTCAGCTGCATCCGGTTAGACTGGAAGCTGATCCCAACATAGTTGGGAAAAGGCTAGCCAGATGATGATGCAATGCAGGAAAAAAATTATATTCTAGTTTCAGGGTGCTTACTCTTCAATTTAATTCCGATAGATCGACATTGGAATTGTGACGTTTCGTACTCTTGAGTTCGATGCTAGCGCCAAATGATTTTTAGATTGGGTGTCCATTTTGGAGAACTAAGTGGAATCGGGTTCGGGATTGGCGTGGGGTAATTGTTGACAATATTGTTTTCAAGAGTACCGAATCACGTGACTGTAAAATTAACATTGGAATCATATTGGCATCTCATTGGAATTAAAATTAGTTTGTAGAGTAAGCCCCCAGTCTGTTCCTTGGTTGATTTAATTTCAAAGCAAGTAGGGCTAGATCATAGTCGTAGCATGTTCGTATTAGAAATATCATACAAACTCGAAAGTTTCAATGTGATACGTGATGTTTACCGTCTGTTCAGGCAGCACGGCGACCTTTTCGTAGTTTGTTATGCCGACGCAATTTTCAACAACGGGTTATAAATTAATCCTCACAGGGTAAGGAACACGAGAGCTACGTGCCTTCCGCTGTAAACTCGCTCCATCAGCCATAGCTCGAATCCAAACAATCCGCGAGCCTCGCGGATTGTTTGGATTCCAATCTATCGGTCAAAGCCCCTCTTTTAAGTCAATAATTAACCACATAATATTGACTGTCTAACTCACATAATAACTTGGTGCTTTGCTCAAATTTTGCACGGAGCAGAGCTGCACATTCTGTATTAAAATATTCGTTTCGTACGTGCAGATAGTTTTTTTTATCGTGTTTTCTGTTTTTATCGGGCCTCGTGTGTTCATTAGCAAGACATAAACACATTCTGTTGTAACCGTTTGGTTCGTTGAACGTCTAGTAAATGTTTGGTGTTCCGTGCTAGACAGTTTGGACATTAAAATTTTCCAATGATTTGTTTTGCATGATCAAAAAAACAATCGACGTAAGTATCTAAATGCATAATCAGTGAATCACGTATCGCATAAACGTGGCTATCAAATTGTTTATTGTCTTAAAAAAGAGTCTTAAAAATCTTAAAAAAAAAACAACCAACTTCCAAAAAAAAGACAACAAAATAAAAAATAACGTTAATTTCTGAATTCGGTGTCGTTGGTTCCACATTTTCGTTTTTTGACACTAGCTTCTGAAATTAACGTTATATTTCACTTTGTTGTGTTTTTTTTGGAAGGCAGTTGTTTTTAATTTGTAAATAAGTTTTTTTTAGTTGTACTACCGCACACAAATTCAATTAACACTACTTGCTATGTAAATATCAGTGTCGGAAATTATAAAAACATCATCTATATAAACTAAATGGAAACGAATCGTATTATTGAAGCTAACTCAAAAACTACCCAAGCAAAGCTAATCAAATTTATATGAGGAGACCTCCCTGAGGCATTACCTTATCCATTAAAAACAATACATAGATAAAGAATTGCTGCCAAGTGGCGCCAAGCTAAGGTGCATTGAAGAATGGAAGACCCCTACTAGAAGAATCATCAAAATTCGCAGAGAAATACCGGAGTTACAGTACATTTATGCCTAACCTATTGTATTGTATACTAAAACCTTCCTGAAAATATGTAGATCATGTTAATGAAAGAAAAGAAACATCAAAATTAGTTCTTTAGTTTTTGAAAAAATCGCAGACATACAAACATACATATGTATACATACGGGTCGAATACATAATCAGTTTTTTAGAAGTCGGTTAAAAAGCTGAACGACAACATTTTCGCGGCATGCCAAAGTGTGTCGAGAGATCTTCCCAAGTTTGTGCACAGCTAACTCAAAAGTCCTCACGTGCCTCAAGGGGCAAATATCTCGGACTCTTAAACCCTGAGTCAGCGCTACCTCACGTCGGTTCGTGCCTCCGGGACGTCGTCGGTCTGATAAAATCGCCGACTTCCTTTCAGAAATATCAATTTGGTTTTTGTGATAAATTGACTGTCCCGCGGTTAAATCCGCACGGGTCATTCACTTCTCAGATTTAGCTAACGTTGTGTAAGCAGTTTTTAAATTGTTTGTGGACAGAATACATCAATGAGATAAAAGTTAGCCAGACAAGAGTTTGCATAACGTAATAGGATTTTACAAAATAACAGAAGTGTTGAACGCATAGGTACGCGTGATTGGAGTTCTCAGTCGAACTATGGTGAAAGGAAGCTCAAACTTCATTGTCTACTGTTGCATAAGCTTACTGACCGCTCTAAGATATGACTGTTCCATAATTCTTATTTTATGGCTGTTCCTCCTGCCTTGTTTAATAGTATACTTTCCGACTGTGAATTATTTTAATGTTAGGTCATACGTAGGCCAGTGTAGTGAAAGGTAAGTGCGCTGTGTTACTAAATTGAACGATCAATTGTCTCTTCGGACAGATGTCTCGCAACCACAAAAGACTAAAACGTTTCCATGAGGATGCGGTGACGTGTGAATCAGTCGACCTCCGGTCGCTCGCTTTCTTTGACCTATTAGAAATCGTGGCTCGTTCAACCTTCATGTTCCGTACCGTC
The DNA here is from genome assembly GCA_927399505.1 of Luperina testacea. NCBI lineage: Eukaryota > Metazoa > Arthropoda > Insecta > Lepidoptera > Noctuidae > Luperina > Luperina testacea. The sequence goes on from OV656758.1 coordinate 15,796,861, forward strand.
ACGATGGCCGTTTAGTTTTATATGAATGTCACATCTTACATCCCTTTCAGTTTCGAAATGGCTGTCTGAGGTTATCTATTAGAGGATAGTGTAACAAAGCGATCAAGTAAAATGTTGTTTAGATAGAGCATTCCCTGTTCTAGTGCGTGGCAGATGAGTAAGAATTCGCAGCACGCGTCTTATCGTCCTCAGTGATACGTGCGTTATCTTACCACTATTTATAGAAAAGACAAATACTTTCATTGTTCCTTTTATTACATTGTCCAGGCGCAGATAAACTTAAATGAATAACAGTTAAGGGCTATATTGTTCTAAAATGAAAATGGGTTTTTCAAATCTAACCTAGTTCTCCTTTCAGAGAGGGCCACCAAATCTCGACGTGGAAGTGTCAAAAGCCGTTATGTTAAAATATAAAATCCTACTCGAATACCGAGTCACGGACAGGAGTGTCGACGAATTTAGGGCTGACCATCCCCACATGATACCTTCAGCCGTTTACTTCAGTTTTGTTCACATATACTCGTATATCACATACGCCCATCTCTACAGACACGATATTGGCTATTAGAGGTATGTTCTCAAGCTCAAGCCCCCTGGGAGGAAATTATTGGAAGGTATTAAAAAAAAATTGCTGTTCAATACATTTTGACCGCTTAGGTATTGCACTTTTCTATGAAACAGCAGGACTTTTTTTGGATAACCGACGAATAGGGTCTGGGTTCTAAAATCATGTGCTGAATTCATGGTGACATGATGCCACCCTGTAAAGGCTCCTTCAAACAGGCGCGACACGACACGCGACACAAAGGCACCGCAAGTCGCGCAACGAGCGGTGCCTTTGTGTCGCGCGCGATTCGCGTCGCACGTCGCGCCTGTTTGCAGGAGCCTTAATTCTCTTACGACTCTCTCTTCAGCTTATCCTACGACCTACTGTCACATAGTCCTGAACGTGACAATTGACTACAAAATCAAGGGCTTGATCGATCCGTGATGACTCAATATCCATAAAACAATATAATTATACTGAAGTTAACACAGGAAAAACAGCAAGGGAACAAAAGAATAATATTGCAAAAATAATAAATTGGAATTCGTACCTACATAATTAAAAATAGTTATTCATACGTTCCCATCGAAAAGTTCATATCCAGTAAAACCACAAAAATACCAACTTCAATTGTAGCTAAGCTGGTATTTACAAAATATGCTTTTTAGGGTTCCGCACTTCAAAAGGGAAAAAAAACCGGTCAAGAGTGAGTCGGACTCGCGCACCGAGGCTTCCGTACCATCATGTTTTTAATTTTTCATCGGCGAGGCCTATATTCGTCGAGAGAATTTTAACACTGCACTGCGGTGTAGAATATTGCCGTTCTATTTCAGCGCCATCTCTTAACCGATAGTGGAACTAATGCAATTTTTGTTGATGATTTCTGAAGTGTGCTATTTAGAGACTTCGTTTTATTTTGCATGTAATCTTTACATAAACTTCTATCACATAGAATAATTTCCGATTTTTACGAACAGTATTTTTTTTACATTTTTCCTCAAAGTCGAAAACTATGCGGCCTAAAAAAAATGTTTGACAATGTGCAAACTGCGCTCTTTCATATGATATCCCACATGCCCTAATAGCCCCACAAATTTTTCAGACAGGGTCTCAAAAATTCAGTCCCCGTTGCAAAAAATATACATATATTTTTATTTCTTTCTTATTTGCAAAATAGTTGGCCAAACGTCATTTAAAACTATTCCAAATTTCAAGTTGATAACATTAGTAGTTCTTGAGATATCCAGCTGTGACAGACAGGCTGAGTCTTACCATAAGGGTTCCGTTTTATCATTTTGGAATGGAACCCTAAAAACGGAACCATTTTATTATTATTATTATTTATTATTATAGGATCACTCGTGTGTCTGTCCGTCCGTCTGTCGCAGCCAATTTACTCCGAAGCTAATGGACCGATTAAGTTGAAATTTGATACACATATGAATCTCTGTGAATCAAACACAGACGTGTAACGAAGTAAATTGTGTTAAAGTTATTTAAGAAAATAGACGAAAATTGACTATTCCCTCCCCTTATCTCCGAAACTACTGAGCCTAAAATTTTGAAAAAAAAATACAGATAAAATGTCTATACCTATAGATTACAGGAGAACCTATAAGAAGTCTTAACTTATAAGAACCTATAAGAGGTCTTAAAATAAAACAACACGGTGAATCTCTTAATATTGTGCGTACAAACTTTCATTTTTAGTTGGAATGTATGGGAGAACATGTTTTTCAACTACAATGTTAAGTTTGTTCCTGGGATAAATTCATTACAATTACGGAACCCTTCATTGTGCGTGGTCCGACACGCTCTTGGCCGATTTTTACTTTTTACACACGACCTTGATGTTACCTTCGTCTAAATTAATTTTTAGCTGAAACTGATCATTGCCGCATTACCTTTCGACAGTAATCAATCACATTTTATAAAAAATTCATTCATCACGACCAGTTGACTTACCAAAAGCTACCTACCCGAAACTAAACAACGAGAGCCCGACACTGTATCTACCAAGGGGCGAAGCGGAGCCCAACCCCCCCTAAGAAACTCAAACCCAAATAACTTAAGCCCCATATGTCTTCATTAGATAGTTCTACGCTAACCCAAACCACTACTATACCTAATGAAATTCATCGAACAATTTCAACCTATCTTGAACATGTTATTTTACCATCAGTCTATTTATCTTAACTGTTTTCGAACCTAACCCAACTACGTCAGAGTCAGAGTGCCCTGCATTGGGCTGGAGTGGTTCGGCATAGCGTTCTTTTGCGTGATTTGGGCTTTTGTTTCGGCTATTGTCAGTCATGGGCTTACCTTATCATAACGACATTCGGCAAGGCTACAACTCCTGCCCGACCAGATGGGGTCCTCGGTCCTCCCAGTCCCCGTGGCCCAAATATTTCTCTTTTATAATCCTTTTTCTTTAGTACTCCCCTTACCTGTACATAGCAGTTAAGCAGCCGCAATTACCCGGAATAGCAGAAGTAATATCGTGAATTTAGTATTTGACGCGTCCGCTTGGCCTGGGGGTGGCGAATGTGCGCCGCGCGCCGGTAAAACAAAAACAAAGTAACGTAGAGATAGGTATGAGCGAGGGCGGCGGCGGCGGCGGCGCGGTGTAGGCCGGCGCCGAACGACAGTGCACGCTCGACGACCGACCCCGACGCGTGTGAACATTACAATCGCGCATCTGCAACGCGCAGGATCGCCGAACTTCGAATCGCTATCGCTTCGCATCCCAGACCTCCACATAGGACACCCAGAAGTATCGAAGATTTTTCTCAAAGATTATTGTGGAACCAAGATGCCCGTTGAAACCAAAATTAGCTTTTCCGGTGAGTCTAGATTCTTCAGTAACCTTAAATATTTAGGTGAACATAGGCCAAAAGTTCACTACAACTTACATAATAATCCCATTAAACCAGTTTGAAGCCATTGATGACTTAGTAATATTCATGAATTCGCTATTGTATTTTTATTTGGAATTTTAATGTTATTATTATAGCTAATATTTGATAACAAATTAAATCTATGATATCATCCACTGATTAAATACCTCCTTAATCATACTATATTTAATGGTTCGATGTAACTCGTCCATGCACAACTGGGAAAACTTAGATTACAATTTCAACTTGAAATGTTTCATGCAAATATCTTACCGATGCGATGTGCGCATAAATTTTATGCAATTTCAAATTCTTTGTATACTCTAAGCTGTTATGTTGGAATCGTGAACCGCCGGCACGCTAATAGGAAGGTGCTAAATGGTAGAATCTATAATAATATAACCATTCTAAGTAGCCACGGAGTGCCCAGATATTAATAAATAGATTTTAGTTGGTAAATGGACCAAATGGATTATGAATTATGAAGATACATTTGGTTAATTTTAATCACTAAAATAGTTCCTGAATACATACTATCCAAATCCACTACACAAGTTAAAAATTTTAAAATGTCTTGCAAACTATTGGCGTTAAATGTTTTGCAAATTATAATGGTACTGTAATGATGATTATAATAACAGTGACTCAAAAACTGAAGATGCTCCATAACTTAGCTACACAAAGAAGAATAATAATGGCTTGCTTATTTGAATAAAAACTATATATCAATCAACACCCAATTAGAGATTAAATAGACTACGAAATGACATCAGTGTTCGGTCATAATCATAGTGATAATATTTGGGTGGTGCTCCAAGCTCGCATAATATATCGAAGACCTTGTATACAAAACATTATCGAATTTGTAGAAGGTGTCGTCTAGACGTGGATTTTAGAATCCAAACAAGTGACAAGACTTTTCAACTGTAGAACGTGTTGCAGTCAAAACAATGTGGTTTTCATATTTAGATTTAAACAAACTCGTGCTTCGTGACTCTAGCATGATCTCATGGATTTATTGTCACGTACCTAGCTGTTATTCTCACTGCTGTTCTGTACTTATAGTGGCATATTAAGGTATAAATTCATATTTAGAGAAACCACTTTAAAAATAGTGTTAATGTTGACATTTGTATGGTCATTATTACTGTATACATATACAGTAAAATAAGACATACCAGTTTAAGGATGGGCATATGCCCATCCTTAAACTGGTATGTCTTATTTTGCTGTCAACTTTCTCGATTTCTCTAGCATCCTTGTTGGGGTGGTGTAAATAATTCATTTAATTTCCTTTGTTCTATCGCTGGCTTATATCTAGATGATTTTTGTTACTGTTTGTAGGGTGGATATTAACATTTTAGATATTATTCTGATGCGAATACTGAACGGCAGAAAACATATTTTTTAATGTATCTTGGTGTTGATCTGAAAGACATCTATCCTAGAGAGACTCAAAAAAAGGGGTCGTCTACAAAAATTATTATCCAAAAGGAAGATTTATCCCAGAGAACGATACCACGAAATAATAAGCTATTCAGTCTAGAATTGTTAAACGCTCATTTGCCTAATGAGCATCCTCAGCTCCAGTTTCATGATACAGCATAGTTACGGCAATTGCTTAATGATTAAAACATTTTTGGGTATAAACTGTGTGGTTTAAAGGCGTGTCCGTTTGCCTCCCTCACCCTGCCCCCCTTGGGCTTGTCCTTGCAACCCCCAGTCGAGCTGTGGAACACTGCCTAGTAAACTTCTTAACAATTTACATTTTTAACTCGACAGGAAGACAGCTTTGTTTCTCGCTCAGTTATTTTGTCGATTTGTTCAAGCAAATTATTGTGTTTTCACTTTGTACACGGACCGTATTCGTTACACTTGAATAAAAACTGATTCTAATGGCTATGTTACCTTTTATTCAATCCATGTTGGTGGTCGGCATTAATTTCCTAAGCGTGCGTTTATTGTTAGAAGTTTACCATGACCGCTGGTCCGATGCACTTATACTTGTTACTCACTTAATGATTTTACTATTGCAGTGTCGCACGCACTTAACCTTGTTTGGCTAACTAGTTGTCATGCCACATCGCAAACCATACTTGCATCCTGGCCTCGTCGCAGCCACATACAAATCATATCAGCGAAATCGCTGTGCGCTGAAGCACACTGGGTCAATAGTAACATGATACAATTCTATGATGAGTTTATATATTTGTTGAAACTATTTGTTTCAGAACAGGACGAAGGATATGTTAATATCACGTAATGCGTTCCGCATTCATTTAACAAATTACTTCTCATCCTACTAAAAAAATATCAGGTGTCATGCTCTCCTTTGTTAGTCAAATTCAAAGCCAAAACGTGTAAAATGGTGTATATATCCTATTCATGGCGTTTCAGTATATCTAGTTATCTACCTTACAACCTTGTTAATAGTTGCGTAATAGTTTTGTTTCTTTATCATTTTCTGTTCTGTAGCGTGACACACGTCATGTTCCTCTTTAATAACACAAGCTACATTACCTTAGTCAATGTGGCACTTAGCCATTTGAACATTACCTAAGCCCATAGTGCGATAAAAAATGTTACCAAGAAATCAAGGTCATCCTTACCTTAACGGGCTAAAAATACTAAAGGTACGATCAGTGGCGTGCATTGGTTTTCAGAATAGGTAGGCACTAGGCCGGGTCTAGTCTAGGCAGACGCGAAAAAAAAGACGAAAAAAAAGTTTTACAGCCGCCATGTTGGATTTTCATTTTGACTTTATTTACAGCTCCAACAACCTCCAAAACCATGAAAACGACACCCATGATGAAAACTATAAAAATATTACAGCCGCCATCTTGGATTTTCATTTTGACCTCACTATCGGCTTTAGCGCCCTTGAAAACCATAAAAACGACACCCATGATGAATAATTATAAAAATATTACAGCCGCCATCTTGGATTTTCATTTTGACCTCACTATCGGCTTTAGCGCCCTTGAAAACCATAAAAACGACACCCATGATGAATAATTGTAAAAATATTACAGCCGCCATCTTGGATTTTCATTTTGACCTCACTATCGGCTTTAGCACCCTTGAAAACCATAAAAACGACACCCATGATGAATAATTATAAAAATATTACAGCCGCCATCTTGGATTTTCATTTTGACCTCACTATCGGCTTTAGCGCCCTTGAAAACCATAAAAACGACACCCATGATGAATAATTATAAAAATATTACAGCCGCCATCTTGGATTTTCATTTTGACCTCACTATCGGCTTTAGCACCCTTGAAAACCATAAAAACGACACCCATGATGAATAATTATAAAAATATTACAGCCGCCATCTTGGATTTTCATTTTGACCTCACTATCGGCTTTAGCGCCCTTGAAAACCATAAAAACGACACCCATGATGAATAATTATAAAAATATTACAGCCGCCATCTTGGATTTTCATTTTGACCTCACTATCGGCTTTAGCGCCCTTGAAAACCATAAAAACGACACCCATGATGAATAATTATAAAAATATTACAGCCGCCATCTTGGATTTTCATTTTGACCTCACTATTGGCTTCAGCACCCTTAAAAACTATGAAAACGACGCCAATCTCAATATCCATCCCTTTCTTTCTTCGTACGGCCAAATTACGAACGAATTACAAATTACGATTTTAACATTCATACTCGTTTGGATTTGAGTAGGCATGCCTACTTTAGGGTGATAAATTGCGAAGGTCGAACGTCATGGTATTACGCGTGAGACGTATGTATTTTTAATTTCGTCGTATTAACTTGAACGAGTAAAGACCAATGATAACGCGCGAATAGTATACGGGAGCCGAGTAGGCCGTCTGGCGAATGCCTACTGCCGCGCGTGTTTATAAGAAGATTTTGTTTTTTCATAAGTATGATAATTTACTGTGGGTAAAAAATAAAATTATACTTAATTATTTAATTTACAATTACACTAAAATGTAATTGACAGGCTTATGGTGATTTATCGAGGTAGGCACTGCTTTTATGCCTATATGGAATGCACGCCACTGGGTACGATATGTGTAATAATCAATGTTAATTACTTAGTTTGAAATATTTGTTATTCCACAGCCATACCAGCAACAATATCAAACAGTCATGTTTTACCAGTAATAAGAATGATTTATCGTACAGCCATCTTAATAAATACAACATTATACTTTCTGTAGTTACTTGTCTTGTTATAAATTCTCTTCATAGTTGTTGATCTTTCCAAGAATCTTCCTCATTTCGCAAATCCCCATTTCGGTGCGCAGGTCACGTACCATATGTTTGCGGCGATAACATGTCTCTGTCATGTTGTCAGCATTAAGGTAAACGAAGTACCTGCTGCTCTGTCAACTTCCTGTCTTTTATCCTTATCGGAGATGTGCTCTTCGAGTGGGAATTGCTCAATTACACAGCTAGCATTGTTGTCGGTCAACCGTGGCGAAACTACGGAGCAGGTGTGACCTGCACTTTGCGAGATTTCCTTGCATTACGAATAAACGTAACATCATCTTGCATTCACGCACTAGAATGTAGATATTTTCCTCATTTTGTCTTCAACATATAATCCTTTAATGTATTGTTTTTGTCGTAGCTATAAATCAACCTGTACAGGTGCTGCCTTGAACCACGGATTCAATTTCGCGTCGATAGCGATTCTTCTCGAGCGTATCAGACCGAGCCAAACATGTCTCGGTAATCAATCGTCACTCAGCGGCTTGTCTTACATGATATTTTTATTTTGAAATTGAGATGTATGCTTAATCGCGAACGGAGGTATCACGCCCCAGGCTTGCCGCTAATAATGAATAATAGCCTGCTTGTTTTATGTCACAAAATTACGTGATCCAGAATCATGTCCCTCCATCTTAATCTACTTATGTTGCAAAAGATACGGCAGGATATCCCGTTTTTAATATGTCATCATTACCATGACCATGTGAACGGATAGCTCTTATTGTTTGTGACGGGATGCATCTCACGTGGCTTCTTTTGTGTGATTCTGGTGGTACATCTTTTGACGTAATTTATAGATTATTTTAAGTTACCTCTGTCGGAACGCTCGTCAATCACTTGACCACTTTTTTTGCTGTCAGCGGCGCCACTTGATATGATTAAGTTCCTTAGTCAGTCGATTTTTATTACTGTTGTGTCACTCGTTACGAAATTTCCTCGTACTTCAACATTTATTGATAAAGTTAGCACAAAACTGTTAAAATTCTGAGGAAATTGAATTAATTATTAAGTTCCAATAATACTTGAAATAATTGATAGTAGATACGCTTATGCACGTTTTATACAGTTCTTTTTCGCTTTGGAAGAATGTCCAGTTTTATCAATTTTCTTACTAACTGAACTATCACCCAGGTATCAGCTCACTCATAAATAAACGTAATCACGCGACAACAACTTGCACAAAAACAGTTAAAATGAATCGTGTGCCTCACTGAAGTCTAAACAAGACTGCAAAACATGTTTTTGCGCAGCACAATACGTAAAGGCTGAGATCATACGATTTGTATTGTGATGTGTATTCGCTAGTTGACACTGTTTTTAAAGAATACTTGTCGTAAACATCACCACCTAGTTGTTACTACGCCATATATAAACTCAATGGCTCTTCATTTTATAACCCATTAGTGGCTATAACAAACAAAACTTAAACAGCTTCCAAATAGTCAATATATGGATATTCTTCAAGTTTTTTAAATAGCAGTTAGATCTGGAGATCAGCCAAATATAGCTCTATATTTCTCGATAATGTTTAACAGTAGCACTTTTATAGAGTAGATCGAAGACGTTTGGCTTATTTATAGTCGCGGATATCGGCGCCTGCCTGTCTAGACCATCCCGATTACTTGGGGGATTTTCTCTGATCCCTCTGCTCGTGCATTGCATTTCTCCATTGGGAATAGGATGAAAGAATATATCTCTACTGTCTAGCCTGTAGTTCATATTTTAGTAAGCAGAGCTTTCCAATTGGGTTAACTTTCTCGTCTTAACGAGTCATAAGTTTTGCTTAACAGCCGATAACCTAATAGCTACGAACTGGAGCACTTTATCTACGCAGATTTATTACTCTTGGCTCTATCCCCATGAGTCATGGCTCATGGGCCGATTTTCTTATCTAGGGATTGTTTAGATGACAGCGAAGTTAGGAAATCGCCTTTGGGTTTGATTAAAATATATAATAGATCGAGTCTATACTAACACTGACGATGATTGAGTATGACGAAGATGAATGAACGCATTGCAATTCGTACAAAATTTCAACCACCGGACAGTTGAAGTAGATAGAAAGCTAAGGCTAAAATTGCATTTCATAAAGTTAAATTAAGTCCCTTTGATACACTAACCGTTTAATTAATCAACCAGAATGCTGAAGGACAGACTTAACGGTCCAACTATCGTGAATATGAAGCTTAACCCATTCAGCTATCCGTTGTGTCTATTTGTAGCACAAAATAATAAACATTTAGTTGTTGAAGCGTTACGTGACTTGTCATTAATGAGAATATTAGCAATACATGACGCAGTGCAAGACTTTGGAAAAATAATAATAATGTTGTAAGTACTTCAAGGTTTCATTAAGAATAAATTACTCCATGACAAGTATTAATTCGATGTATATAGCCATTCAAATGCGAGTCATTAACGCCTCTCTGCTGTACTTCATGGACATTTCTCTGATTTTAAAGAAGCAGAGGCGTCTTGTTAAATATTCTATAAATCGTTTAACACACAAGTTCACCTTAACATCCATGTTAGGAACGACAAAACGCCTCCGTAAGTTATTGTCAATATTGGACTAAGTATAAAATTCATATCGACCGTATCGGAGCGTGCATTGTACATAAATAGTTCCTCGTTTATTCTTTTGACCGGTTCTACTTAACTATCTAATAATTATTTATGATCAGCTTTGTTTGTTCCATGATTTCTATCTTCTATTTGCTCTTCATTATCGGTGATAACTTTGTGGTTGTTAGATTCTTTGTCCTGTTTCTTATCTATATTGTTTGAACCTGTAACCAATTGCTTTAAGTTATTGAATCTTCCCAATAATGGATGGGGAATGTCAGTCAAAACTATAGGAGTGAAAGACACCAATGCTTCATTATTTTTGTCATTGAAGTTATCGATCCAAAACATGTTTGTTTTACTTTTTATTATTACACAATTCGTCACTACAGACACACATGTATCACTTTTGGTATCGTGATTTTTGTAATCTATATCTATTCATAATGTAGGCGGGTGTTCATGTAGACACGGTAGTGTAAATTGCTCTATTGACAAAGCACTTACGTCAGTAGTGTTGAGACGTACTCAAGTTCAAGGTACCAAGTGTTTGTGACTTCCAATTTGCTGTCTCTTGTGATGTTCTTCTCAATGAAAACCTGCGTTTTGTACTTATCAGTAAAATTTGATCTTATCAATAAATTCACTGATACTCTATTTGACACGTTACTTCTGTATGCGACTTTGTGTATACAGATGGCAACCGAGGTTTCAATTCCATGTATCCATACTTTGAGCATGTAGTAACACCGCTGATTCACCTTGTTTACCTGAAGTACACATGTGCTAACGACGTTTTAACCATGGCTAAAGGGTTTGCCCCAGAATCTGCTCCGACAAGATATATTTATGTACACAAAGTTGATGTCATCATCATTCCATCCGCGTGGTTTAAACATTGACACGCGGGCGACTGTTTTGCATAGTTACCAAAATAGTAGAAATTAGCACTTGTATGTTAACAGAAAGCATTAGGTTATGTTAATTTGATGATAAATCCATCGTGTAAGGTATAGCATCGCGTGATATCCAAATCTAAATATCAGTATCATAATGGATAGGTTTTCCAGCGTACTGTGTAGTAAGTAAAGATAATTTCAGTAATTTCCACGCCCTGCAAGCTGAACGTTATTTGATGCATTTATCATGGGCCGAGATAGACATCGGTATATCTGCAGCCGTGAGAACTTCGTGACTAGGCCCACACCTAACTGTTTCGCTTCTAGTAATGGCAATGCCAGTTGCATTGTTACAGATATCAAGCGTAATAATACTATTAACCGTTTGAAATAGTTTTTTCCGCATTTCAATATAAATTATGTATTCAGAGTACCTTGTTAACTTTTAGTTGTTATGTTAAATTCGGACTGCTCATATAAGAAGATGTATAAAATTTATTTGGTTAGTAACATTTACAAACGTGTTTGTTTTTCTAGGCGATTCTGGTAGCATTTTACATTCAAATCTTTTATCTTAGCATCTTCTCCGTTAGGTCTATTATTGTAAATTCCTAAATTGATGCTCAGGTCGTGGCTTTTGTCATTGACAACCAGTTCTCCAACCGTGTTTGTTTCCTTATTCTCAATCTTTTGGCAACAACTTGTTTAAGGTAAACTACACTTATTATACCATATCAGATCAGAACTAATCCTCTTTGCAAACGACTCCTAGCTTACTCACGTTCGGAATTTCATTATGACGTCTTCGCATCAAGTACCACTTATCTACTACTATTTCGAAACAAAAGTGTTCTCCACCGTTATTGAATAAACAATTGATATTTTCCATCTCGTATCTGGAGCAGCAATGATTTGATGAAACTACATAACTATTTAAGCCGATTCTTTAGTACAACTTTCTACATATGATAAAGATAAAGATAATTTTATTTGTCAAACATGCGTATGTATTTATAAATTTTCGTGTGGAGCGAAAGGCTCGATCTTCACTGCCGGATTGGTATTCCTTACCACTTACTGCTTCTTTCGGATTAATTATCATCATTTAGCGCGTGTGACGATCCGCAATTAGCATGCCAGGTGTGGTGTTGTGCGGCTCATTACGCGCCATTATCGTAGCGGGAGCGAACGTGTCCTGATTGTAGATCGAATTTCATTCCATATGTGCTCCTATTATAGGAATCCTATAGGGCGGTGGTCTCAATCGATCTTTAATACTACATTATTCATTGTATTGGGACTAATTATTTTAAAAATAATGGCGATGTTGATGTATTAAATAGATAACTCCTACAAACGAGCTACGTTCCGTTTAAGCTAATCAACACTAGATTTGCATTCAATTTACTCTATATCTATGCTATCTGCTAACTGACCCACTTTGCGATCTTATTGATAGCATTGGCATCTCCATCATTGCCAATTACCAAGATTAAAACAATGGTTAATAAATCGTGGAAGAGTTTCGGGTGGTAATAAACATCAGAGCGGTGAGTGACATAACTTATCTGTTATTTTGGTCAGATGTTAAAGTGGAGTCCTCTTTTAATTCGTGAAATACTTCTTTTGGGTTAAAATATGCCGTATATGGTATGATCAGTATTTATTGTCATTTGCCAGTGAATACAAATTGGCGTTTCGCGTCTTTCTGTTTACGCGCCCTGTTGTTATTATAAGGTAGGACCAACATTGTCCCCATACCTGCTGGTGACTCATGTGTACGCCATCATTTTTTCTCATAAAGCCTCGCAGCCAATAAATATTTCAGTTATGATAATGTCTCCACAATTAATTGCTTAAAATATGAGTTCGATGATTCATTGGTTACGCTATTGATACGATCTTGTTGCCATTTCTCATCGTTGCGTTATACGTAGCGAGGATCGCGGCAGCCCTCTGTCCGCCAACTCGGTCGCACTGAGTATTTTCGTTTCAAAGTTTAGTGAACCATATCTAATTTAGTTCTTAAATAACATAACTAAAGTGATAATAATAATTTTGAATTTTTTTCCTATAATAATTTTGAATTTGATTCTTAAATTAAAGAAAAGGTTTTCACTTGCGATAAAAGAAAGGTAGGAAATGAGAATACGGAGTGATATCCGATCATCACGCAACAAGTGGGCACTATACCGTGCTTGAGATATAAGCATGAGTAAATGAATTATTTTATCAATGAATTGACTTCGGTTACTCCGGTATCGTTGTAATCGTTGGTGCAATTTCGAGACTACACGGCAGATCGCTATTCTCGTGTAGGAAGGCTTAATAATCGTGAAATCTTTTAACGAAGCCAGATTCACATGTCCTATTAACTAAACTAAGTAATTGCCATTGAGAATTGCATCTGTCCTGCAGCAGCTCGTTGCTTCGTTGCATCAATTGCACGGCCGACTCTCATGTTGACCGCAAAATTGTCCTTAATTGACGAATTAGTGTCTATTCGGCGGGAAAGTGTGATACCTACACATAGCTCGATTAATTGGAACACTTGATGCTAACTACATTTTAATTTGCGGCCCGAACTAAAGAGTGAACTAAAAACATGTAATAAAAGTAAATGGTTATTCAAGTGTTTGTAATTTCGACTAGGTATACAGTGCCTATACACTGTCCCATCAGTTTTGTTTTCAACAAAATGTTATCTGTGTCGGACGTATTAGGTGGTTCTTATTTCAATTTAAATTGACTAGATTATTTGAGGGGCTCGTGGCTAAATAATGACAGCTGCACAGGTCGATCGAACGTTAAAGCTACGATTGCCGAGGCCGATCCGTGGTTTGGTGACCATCACATATAGCCTCGGAAAGCACGTTAACCGACGGTCACGGCTGTCATTTGTAGATCTTTGACAGTAGTTACGGGTAATCAGAAGCACGAAACTCTTACAACCTGTCTTACTAAAAAAGTATCGTATTACCCAGTTACAGGTCAAGTAGGCAGTCGCTACATGTAAAATACTGGTAGCATCTGGTTAGACTGGAAGCCGACCCCTAACATAATTAGGCAAAGCCACGTAGTATGATGACTGATTAACTCTACCTATACACAGAAACTCTTGGTTTCACACTGCACTGACTTATCATGTTGTTTTTGGCCTTTGTAGGTACCCATTTTTTTTTTTTTTTTTTTTTTTTTTTTAATCTGTTTTATTTAAGGGATTTTTGTACGCTTATGCGACGATGTCAATCCCATCGTGCTTTTACAAATAACAACTTACTAACTAAACTAAACAAACTAACCTTAGTAATACAAAAATTGACTTAATCTAATTTATTACCTAATAAAAAAGTATACAATATTTTTGCTGCTTTAGAAGTAGGCTTTGCTAAAAACACCATGAAACATTCCAACATCCATTTTTGATAATTTAAGAGATTTGAGGTAACGCCTTGAATTTTGTTTACCCAGTCTCCGCACATTATACTTAGGTACAAGTACAACACACATACATTGGTACAATACCTACAAGAAATTAAATAAATATTTAATTTCTAATCTGCTTGTTTTTTTATCTTCGGCACGAGTACTTACATCCACTTGAACTTGACCACAAAAACCAATGTCATACCAAAAAGTTTTTCGTCGCACTGTGTTACCGAGTAATCCGTGGTACGCTAATAAAATGGATAAATAAAGACTTTGCTTATTATAGCAGTTACATCATAATTTTGAACCGAAGTATTCGCAGCACGTTAATTTAGCTCGTTAATGTCGATAGTACATAATTTATTGAGTATTTTCCACGATCTGAAAGCACAGAATCACGAAAATTTCCTGTGGTTTCATTATCATCCCAAGACTAATAGCGAATATGTCAACAAGCATTTCTAAATACGTCTAAATAGAACAGCTTAAAATACTCTTCAAAATCCAGTTCTAATAGATTTTCAAACATAAGGAAAATAATTTTCGCGACCCTTTTTCGACAAGCTTTTGAAATTTTAAAATTGTTTTTTTTATTAGCCACAGGTAATGCCCCACTTTAGTCGATCGAAAAATTGCCGACATGGTCTGAAATTGCAAGAAGTACATAACTCGCAGAGTTCAAAGATCGCATTAGTGCTGCAAGCAAAGACCGGTTGCCAGAAGCGCCATGGTAACCCGTTTCCCGTACTCCATAAGTTGCGTGGAATAATAAACACTGTCATAAGTTTAACTTATGTTAGCATGTCCTTTTCTATACCTCAGAAATGTAGAAATACCGCAAAGACACTTACAACTGGAATCCCCCGAAAGGTTTTAAGCTAATCAATCTGTCATAAACCTACACTTCGGTGGCGACACAAAAGTGTGGTAAAAGGGTCATGATTATGATGGAATAGGGATAAGTCTGCAGCTGACAAGGTTTACGCATTAATAAACAATTCTTAAGCGTCAACGGGAAAATTTCTAGTTTACACTAACAAATTTCCTGTTGAAGTTGAATCATTTTCAGAATCGTTGTTTAAAGTGCTTGAAATTTGTCAAAAGAGTGACATAAAAGTTGTAACTGTTGGTGATATAAGCATGATAATTTAAACGGTATATATGATTCACAGAAGGGGAATATTTAGAAGTAAATTATGTCGCCCCCGCGATGAGGTATAGCGGGAGAACACGAACATTAGCGTGGGATCAAACTTTGTCACATAATAGCACCTGCTGAGATACTATTGCAATATTAATAATATGGTTGTTCTTAAAAACGCTATGGAAAGTTTATCTCTCGTTGTTTATTGCATGAACATTAATTTTGTCTTTTATATCGCAACTGTTTCTTACCTACTTCGGAACAGTTCGTCCTTGCCACGATTGAATCACTAGCTCATTGTCAAAGTATGGAATGTATTCAATAGTAATGACAAATGTACCTCTTTACATGACAAAAGAAGTCCGTCATTTGTCCGACAAACATGAAAAAAATCCTTCTTGTTATGTTAATGCCGCCAATTAAATTTAATGTGGCCACGAAATTGGACAAATAGCATAAACACTGTGTTTCCCCATCAACACCAATGATATGGAAACTAGAAGATATTTTTTACAATTACGAATATTTTTTTAAATTGTGTTATCGCGATGAACACGTTGTGTGAGTCGTCAAGCCACAAAAGTGTTTAAATGACGTCCTTCCGAAGGTCATGCATGATAAATCACTTGTTTTTATTGTTATTGTGTACGTCTACAAGTTAGCAACGCAAGACACCGTATTGCCATCAAGAAAACACGCAAAACCTATAAGTTATTCTTAAATAGACTGAAACCGTTCGCAGTAATAATGGGAAAACTTGCAACTGCGAATATAATCGAAGGAACCCCTCGTCACAGCCTATTATAGAGTTCATAATTTATTAGTGTCTGCAGTACACCTTTAATTTGTCCCAGACAAGTTTCATTTGAATTCATTACGACAAGATGTTTTATTGTAGCTATACGTTTGGTTAGAAAATTAGTGTCATTCTGATGATATGGTCGCATGTATAATACGACCAATTAAATGCAATAAACCTACGCGGAAAAGCTTCGGGGCTTACGGAACAGGTGCGTGATGATTGCATACCGTTGCATATTTTAATTATAGCATGTAGTTTGATTGATCACTATTATTGATTATATCGTAATCGGTCGCAAATTGCTGCAAATTATAATTCACACGACAGTTTATTGCTAAAGTTTATATCCAATTGTATTTATTTACTTTTGCGAGCTTTAAATTGGCTATTATGTTCTCGTCGCTGTCTTAATTACAATGTCGTTTGCATTTTTGTACGTAGACGACATAATGCATGTCTATTGAAAAGAGTTCACTTTCTAAGCGTGCTTTACTTAATTCCTCGTGTAGTGTTAGGATGAGCCACTTGTCGCACCACTCGGTTATGATATGACTTATGATGTAAAGCCCACGCGCGTCCACAAGGCCGTTCCGCTGCGCAATTGCCTCTGATGATTAATCAGGCTTCGGACGATCAGTGCCGGACATACGCTACTAACAGTCGGCCGGCTTCACACGTGTCTAAGCATAGCTCGGATCAGTGCAAGTTAAGTGTTGTGACACCATCGGCATCGATCCAACGTGTAATATATAGGAAAATATTGCTTGTCAACTCTTCTTCTATTGGACCATGTAAATATTCAAACAACTTGATGGCGTAACATATTTCATACTTCTATTTGATCAATAGTACTAATTGAGCATAACAAATCGAAACAGTAATCAATTTTCTTGAGTAAACAAATTTGAAGTTATAACATTATCATCACCCACCACAGTTTGTGAGCCTACTCAAATGTGTGGACGTACTATACCAGCTGTGCCTTGTGTTTATATTCTACAGTGCAGTGGGTGTTTCACACGCTCCTAAGTTATGTGGATTTATCAAACTCTACCTAAATGTCGCACACCATCTCATCACTAAACATATCAAAATACCATCGTTTTCTTGTGATCATGTCGACTGCAATGTACATACTCATGAAAACTAATTCTATCATCTGTCTCAAGATAATTCTATATCATCTCTGTATTTTTTGTCGGCATGTTTTTATTTTTTGCTTTATGTGTCTTTGTTTTTTGTTGTCGTAGACGGCAGTTCCACGGACACGCTGAGGAAGCTCAGTGACGACTCTTCGAGAAAACATTTATCAGGTGAGTTCCAGCATGTCCAAGGTTAAAGCTATTATGAAAAATGTTCTCTTTTTGATTGCATGAGAGCGCAGTAAGCGTGCATGGTCCATGCTTCCCGTGTATGAAGTTCAAGCACGCACAATACACGATATCATCAACTCTCATTATCGTTCTATCTGTACATAGTTTTATTGTCACTTATTCATAACATCACTCTTCTCTCTCGACGAAATGGGGCAGACTTAATCGAAGCTGAGGAGGACGAAGTCTCTAGCAGTCTGCCGGAGAGACCGCGATCACACCGCAAGGCATCTAGTAAGTTGGTCATACATAACTTATAACAGTAGAGTAACTGTGAGGTGGAGGCATGCTCTGTTAATAATGTACATAGTAACATGGTGATGGTCCTTAGCGCAAGGGGACGGCACTACCACAATACATGCTGTAAGGAGATATAACTAGATGTAATTTGGTTTGAGACAACATAACCATAGGAAAATCTAATTTCGTAACAGTAAAACTTTATAATGATTTGATGCCTGAATTCAGACTTAGATTCGACCTGAACAGAAATCAGGTTCAGGGAATAACAAAGAGGATTAAAATATTAATACCTAGGGTAGAATGTAATGATGACAGCTAATATTGATTAGTTACTAATGAATTAATGAAGCTAGCGCCGTATGCGATGCATGATGCATCCGTAGCACATCGGGACTCGGATTAATCAGCCATTAACAATGTCGGTTTCCGCGTTTGAAATGCTTCGCGTTTCGATCGCATTGCATCGATTGCGTGTCAACAAGTAGAGGCGCTCGCCTACGATCAATTAGTGACATTGTTTTACAATCGATTCATAATTCTTATCTTTTGTTTAGCCTTTTTTCCGTAACGAATTTAGTCTCACAATTTGCAGACAAAGAAACAGCAATTAATTACATAATGAGGAGACTAACTTATAACATTGGTGGTTTAGAAATAGACACAACTTGATTTTAAAATTGATTAATATATTTCAGTTTTGTTCCGTAAGTATCCACTTGTTATTATTGCAACAAATAGTATATAAATTGACACGACCAAGTTTATTGAGACGATGAATTTTCGCCAGTAGCTAACTACAGAAACGGAGTACTTTAAAATTACATATTACTAGTAAACAATATGCAGTACCATAATAAGTGTAAACAACCGTATATTGCTTATGTACTCAGATGCGTGTAATTTAATTAGTAAGTAATACCTAGATGTCAAAATTCTCATAATGAACGGAACTGTTACGAAACTTAGTGAGACGTGTGAAGTAGGAACAGTAGGAGCACTTGTCTAATAGTTAGAGGCTAATGTGTATGTGTGTGTCGCTTGTGTGTATCGCAGCCAGCAGCACGTTCAGTGTCACCTCCATGGACGCGCTGTGGGAGAAGCACCCGCGCCGCCTCAGCGAGGCTGGCCTCAGGAGGTCATCAGGTAACTAGCACAGTATCTCTTACCAAAATTATTGCTCCACGACAATACGTGACATTCCCATGCCTATCAGTTAATTAATCTACGTTACAATTCATGTACAATTTTTACATTACGTCTCACTCAACTCACGATGCCGTGGAAATAACTTTGGTTCCGTATCTTAATTTCACTTAGATTATTCATAGCAATCAATCCATGCACCATAGACCGCACCATCACATGCTCTATAGATGTTCGAGTATTTTGATTTTTTGTGCTTGCTATTTTTTGTGGTTGCGCAGATTTTTGACTGTTGAAAGCATGAGCTTTTTGTTCTTGGATTTCTATTGCAGCGCGTAGTGGTCTCTGAAGTCAACTGCAGTTTGTTCAGAGTTTCAAACGAAACGAAAGTCCGCAATGTTGATGTAAGATATGCAAACGAGTTAGCGAGTCACCCCGGTGACCATGCACTTGCATACAACGGTACTTATTCAGCTCATATGCCCGATATGTGTGTTCGGAATAATGAAGAGGGCCATGCATATTCAGAAGGCTATATATTTATCCTCGTTAGACATCAACTTTCATCTACTGTATTTTCACTCGAAATCACAAAGGATTAAGTGATTCTTACAGAATTTCTATGTAACAAGTGTTGGGGTTTTCAGGAAAAATATCATCTATGCCCATATTAATATATTGGTTTATTATTTCAGATCATAGTGTTATATTAACAGAGGATACTGACAGCTTTATAATTGGCGAACGAGTTTGGGTGGGTGGTACCAAACCTGGCCAGATCGCATATATCGGCGAGACACAGTTCGCTCCCGGCGACTGGGCCGGCATCGTGCTTGACGAACCTATTGGTATGATTACTATAACGTTGGAACTTTTAAAATGCTCTGCGTTTGTACCTTGTTCTAACTGGTGATGACTTTTATAGGTAAAAACGACGGCTCTGTAGCGGGGGTCCGCTATTTCCAGTGCCCAGAAAAGCGTGGCGTATTCTCTCGACTCACTCGCTTGACACGCGTGCCCTTTATCACACATGCTCCTCACGATGCATCACCGATCTCAGACGCAGGCAGCGTCTTCGAACGCCCACCGTCCGGCACCAGGCAAAGACGCGCACTCTCACCAAACGGCAGCATACGCAGCATCGTCAGCAGCAAGATGAGTGAGTAATAGTCAGCCCATGTGTGTTCCCACAGTGTGTTAACACAATAAGGCTAGAAGAATGAATCTATGTTTTCTTCCATAGATGCATCAATATCGACAACGACCAACGGAGACGTCCGTGTGGGAGACCGTGTCATTGTATCTAGCAGCCGCGGCAGTAAAGCTGGTACATTGCGTTACGTTGGTATTACCGATTTTGCCACTGGTGTCTGGGCGGGTGTAGAACTCGACGATCCTCTTGGAAAAAATGATGGCTCAGTAGATGGAAAGAGGTATAGTTTCTAAACCAATTGAGAGTGTAGTCAAAAGCTCATGGCCTGAGTCCCATATCCGTTTTATACCGATATCGATTCCTCTTTCAGGTATTTCGAATGTTCACCTCGCTTCGGCTTGTTCGCGCCCGTTTCAAAAGTCTCACGGTCACCATCGAACCGCAAGCCTGGCGCGTGCGCCATACACAACAACGGACGTGCGACTCCTCTGCGGCGCTCCAACTCGCGGGAATCGCTGACGTCACTGGGCACGTCTATCGCGTCTTCCCGCGTGGGGGTGAGGCTTGGGGTGACGTCGCTGGGCGCTCAGGTAGGCTAGCCCCGCGCGCGATCGGCTGAACCTCGTCTGCCGCGATCCCCGCCGCTCCCGGCCCGAGCACGCCCGCACCGCAGCGCGCCCAGCCTGCTCGATAAGACACTGCTCGTCAAGCACGTTGAAAACGACCGCTGCGCCATCATCGCTTTGCCGAAGCCGCGAGTCTATTACGATATAGTATTTCGATCGAACGATAAGAGTAAGGAGCTCAACCCTCGACGTTGGGCTAGCGAGACACTGCCTAAGTCTTGGCGATGCTCAGAGAGCGTGCTGAGCTTCGACAGTCGGTCAGAGCGGTCACGGCGCAGCGATTCGAGCGGCAGCAGCGCCAGCGGCTCGGTGGCGCGGAGTGCGCGGGGCGGGGGCGGCGAGGTGGTGCGGTGGGGGGGTCGGCCGGCCGCCGTGACTCGGGCCAGCCGCGGGGTCGCCTCAGCTACAAGTACCGACATATTCGTGGAGATGCCGCCGCCGCGCACTCACTTTTCAGGCTTCGGGAAAAGTTACCATTTCTCTTGCGTGTCACCCTTTCAGTTCACGTACCCCTACGTGGTGTATATTTGAATTTAACGCTACAGAAATTACGATTTCACTCTTTGACGCTGTATCGATTCTTGGCTTGTCAATTTTGATTGATCGTTTGATAGCTTCTTTTAGTTGTGATATTTTGATGTTGGGCGAGAACAATACAAATACACCAAGATCCAATGCACACTATGCGAAGAATCTAATAGCCCCACAGTTAGTCGCATGACATACAATGTGCAAGTTAATTGTATAAATTGCACTGTTATGCAACGAGCAGTAGTCACCGTCACGAAGGGGACTGGTCTCTATGTTCAATTTCAAGTACAATCTGTACAAGTTATTAGATAGATACAGCTAACCTTCAGACTTGTATTCTGCCATGATACAGTACATGAAAACAATTTACGTGAAATGACATGCAAAAGTGATGGTATCTATTCATCTAGAAATTGCTTATTTTTGCATGACAATTGGTTTGAGTTTATTTATGGTCTGTAGCTGGCACTCCTTGGTTTGGCCCTTGTATTAATTATATTTTTTATCTTTTTTGTTTTTATTATTTTGTTTTCGATTCACTAATAAGTACTTATGTTCTTTAGAATTTAATTCGATTCCGTTATTTTCTATTTTTTTTTATCTTAATAGTAGTGAATCGAAGACACGTTTGGACGTAGTGATTCATCTCATTTGGCTTTTAGTATGCCCATATTTAGTTCCATATAGTTTTCAAGAGACTGCAATAGTCATATCGTACTGTCTAAAAATATGTTTTCGGACTGTGATATTATTTTTAAGACTCCTTTTGGGACTGTAGACTGTACTATACGACAAAACTAAGTGTTGTGTGAATTAACAATTGTTTTGCATATACATTGTTATCATTAACCCATTTTGCGATAGGTGCCTTTTATTTAGCGAAGGCTTGGAGCCTGTCAAGGGTTTGACTGCTTGGCGCTCCATTAAAAGACTTATGTATCCAAAGAATTCGTATATTAAGTGCATCTTATACATTCCACTTATCCTAGTGGTTCGGTACAATCGAGTCCTTACTCGGTAGAAACTTTTCTATTGCATCTACTAATTCTAAAATTTCGAATATAGTCACGATACCTACTTATCATTTAAATATAAAAATTATACAATATACATATTTTATACGTTAGCACCTCATTAGTAGATTTCGTATATCTCTTTTTCATTTCTTCATTAGTTTTAGTTTTTAGAGCTTTTTATAATTTGCTAATACGACAGTTGGTATGTCACAGTCACACACCATCTATCGTGTTGTTTTGTTTCACTCTATGGTGTATCAGAGGAACCACTGGCATTAAATGCCATTGAAACTCATTAAAGTTTCAGCTGTACTGATATATGTAATTCGTACTGATATGGTCAAGTGGGACAAACGTGGTCTTGCAATGCCGCACTCATTGAAAGCAATTCATTTTGTTGTAAGGCTGCTAATTAACAGCCTAATTCATAGCAAATTAATATTTGGCAAGGCTACGCTGATTGTCCGAATTGACGAAGCATTGATCTCGTCATCTACCAGTACAGTGATATATACACCATGCAGTGAGTTGAGTGCGTTAACGCGTGTTGTTTTCCCTCATGTTTGTTGCGTATTGGCACTGTCACTAACGGCACGGCGGCAGCGTGTCGGTGGTCCGCGAGCTTCCTCCACCCCGGTATCCGCGAAGAACGCCCTCCAGGTACAGTACCCTACTATCGCCGCGCGGTAGGCTGGCTACGCGCGCGCCACACGTGTGCCAAACGTCAGAACTTACACAAAACTACTAAGGACTAAAGTGTACGGCCGTCCTTAGTGGTGTTCTGAAGTTCAGTACACGTGTGACGCCAGTGTGTTCCAACTGCGCCGGCGGCGACACGGGGCTTCCTTTATTTTGAACATTCAAAATATTGAGCAGCTTAATTTTAAGATTGTTTCTTTCATACTAATGGAAACGACATCGAATGTACGTAATAGTAATTTATTTGTGTTTTTGGCGTTGATTTGTATACTTACAAACTAAACTTTTAACAATTAATTATGTTAGTGTCCCAAACCGTCCTGTTACCCAACAGGGTCAATGTAGTAATTCATAAGAGACAATATTTGTCAATTATAGCGCACTTCTGAGTACAAAACACATTTATTTTAATGATGATCATGTTCCGACAATACACCTGCAAATAGCTTGCAATACACATTATTATATTGTAATATTAGATAGCAATGTCAGAATTTCAGACCTTTTCATAATAGCAAAGCTGTGATACTTTTTTTAATTTAAAACAAAAATCATGAAGATATTGAGTTACATTTATGTTTTCGATGCATTTCATTGTTTACATTTTTTTTCTTAGTTTTTAATACTGACCAGTGCCTGTAAGTAATGATGATATTCATAAATATAAAGACTCATTTGAACACAAGCATTCCATTGCTACTAAAATAGGTTTTCACTTTTAATAATAATATATTGTTGTTATAACTAGTAATTAAAATCTATACTATTAGAGTAACAAAAACTTAGGTATAGTTTCTAAATGTAAAACGTAATTTTGTGAGAACGAAACTGATTAATAAATTTTAGTTTTAATAAACTGTACTACTTTTTCCGTGTATTATTGTCCTACCTGCATTATCCCTCGTTTTATATTGATAATAAATAATTAAGATTTACCTAACTGTTGTTTTATTGCATCTTTAACGCTGTACAGTAGCTTGTGAAGGCATGTGCGAATTACCGGATGGTTTGTGTGAAATATGAAACAACTTGTAACTGTAACACTTTCGCTGTAACTGCTGTAAGTGTTTGCTACTTTGCTTCCTAAATGGCGCTCTATCCTCTAAGCCTGTCAACGAAGATACGAGCCCATCCAAAAGTAGTTGATCCATCAAAACAAATGACAAATAAAACATATAGGAAGGGCGAAAACACATCCGGGATTAGGGACAACTGTCAAACCGTGTTGTCATTATTTCTTCGGGCCCGAAGTAATCTTAAGTCTAAGGACTTAACGGACGGACGGACGGTTAGTGTTACATAAGTGTAACACTGAGTAGAAATGGCCGGTAATTTCGGCTGAAATAACGGATTTCGTGCTTAGGGAGTAGACCACATGCCCCTGAGTCGACGGTGCCCTTGACTGAGTAATAGTGTTAAAGTAATTTGATATTCACAGCCGATACGAGTTTGTTTTGGGGCGCTCGACATAACTGATTGGTGTTGCGAGCCAAAACTCGTAAATTATTCCGTTACTTTCATTATTTATTGTTGCACGCCTCCAATCATAAAAGTGAAACCTCTAAAGGTTTTTGTAAATCATACGTATAATAAAAGTAAAACTTACGTGTTGATTTCTATCGTTCTGCATGTGTTTAAATTCCTAAGAACTTATCAATTCAGTGCACTAATCGATTCTAGAAATTCACGTTAATGTCGCCTATCTCGATGATATGATGTTCATAACAATTTCATCATATAATTTTCTTAGTATAATAGTTTTACAAGCAAAGTTGTTAACTTGTTATCTTGATGACAGTGTAAGGTAAATAAAATTGCTAATCTAAGATTTTTATTAAAGTACTTTATCAAAAGCGCTGGTACTTAAATTAAGGACAAATGTCGTAAAAATCATAAAGTTAAAGTAGGTACCTTAATATAAATTCCGTAATATCTACGATACCAATCATTAAGGAAAACTTGAGAATATTATCAAAACTAATAACTAGTAGCTAAATAAAACTTTGTTTTGTCAAAATTCTTGAAGATGTCAACGCCCACATCATTTTTTAATAGCATTGTCAGATGGCCGATTATGTAGGTATAATAAGTTGTTTCATATTGCTGGCAAGTCCACACGATATGCATGAATGGAGGTGTGGTTATTAGAATATCTTTGTATGTAAATATGGGTGCGGGTATTCTCTATGTAAATCTTGTTTGGTATTTATCTGATTATTGACGCTTGTTCTACAAGGCTATGGTTTAAATCCCGTTATATTGCCTCAGTCTATAACTTTCCCACTGCTGGGACACAGGCCTCCTCTCAGTGAGAGGGAGTGGGCTGTAATCCACCATGCGGGCCCAGTGCGGGTTGGTAGATATTACCTAGACTCTATACTTAGTAGTATATTTGAGATCATAATAGGCTTGTTATTTATTTTAAGTATCTCTTTATAGGTACTAGACTAAGGGCTGATTTTTCAATCGACAGATATTTTTTATTCGTGGAATAAAATTGACGTCGGACAGTTTTTGTATGGAAGAACTGTCAAAAATTCAAAATTATTCCTCCGATAAAGTTATCTGGTGTTGGAAAAATTGCATTTTTCGTCACATATTTTGTACAAGACACAGTTTTTCTAGACGAACATTTATCTGACTATGTCTGGTACAAAGCAAATTCGTCTAATTAAGTAGGTAGTTACCTACTTTACCACCTACAGCTCGAAAACAAAAGTCAAGTCTCGAATACATATTCCAAGACGATCTCTCTCGGGAGACTCCTAAACGAGGTACCTAACCAATTTGAAAGCTTGCTCACAAGTTAAATGTCCAAATTATCCCTTTAGTCATGCATAAATCTCTCCCATGACATGAGTTCGATGACCAACAAAATCCACTACAAACGAAAAAAACCGGGCAAGAGCGAGTCGGACTTGCGCACGGAGGGTTCCGTACCATCATATGTTTTTAAATTTTCATCGGCGAGGCCTATATTCGTCAAAGAATTTTAACACTGCACGCTGCGGTGTAGAATATTGCAGTTTTAGATCAGCGCAATCTCTTGACCGATAGTGGTGTTTACTAATGTAACTATTGTTGATGATTTCTGAAAAAGTGTGCTATTTAGAGACGTCGTTTTATTTTTCCTGTAATCTTTTAAACTTCTATAACATAGAATAATTTCAGATTTTTCTCTATGCAAACTTCGGAGATAAGGGGGGAACGGTATTTTTTTTACATTTTATCAAAAGTTGAAAACTATGCGGCCTAAAAAAAAGAAAAAGTGTATGAGAATGTGCAAACTGCGCTCTTTCATACGATACCCCACATGCCCTAGTAGCCCCACTTCGAATTTTTTAGACTACCTTTCAGTACCTGTTGCAATTTTTTTTTTATTTCTGGCTTATTTGCAAAATAGTTCGGCAAACGTCATCTAAAACTATTCTAAATTTCAAGTTGATAGCATTACGAGTTCTTGAGATATCCAGCTGTGAGAGACGGACAGACAGACTGAATCGCACCATAAGGGTTCCTTTTTACTATTTTGGTACGGAACCCTAATAAGAATGAAAATAAGAATATTTCGAATACTATCTTCGATAGTTTTTCGATTCACTCCAATACAGAGAGTAGGTACCTATTCAGAGTACCGTGGATTTAATATTAAAACCTTTTGAACTCCATTACTTCCGTAGGCAGCTACTATTATTATGTAGTAGGTACGCTATTTACCATAGGCACTCCTATTACATGCCTAGTCTCCTTGTACCAGATCCTAACATAACAAATCTATCCCTCGCGACTACTCGAGCTCATATTTAGGTCATCTGTTACTTCAAACTAATTTCATAATTTGTAGCGAGTACACAAATAGAGTGATCGATATTACAGCTGAGTGCTACCTATAAATATTTCTGGGACGGCTATAATGTCATAGCTAATTACACACCCAACTTTAGGTGTTGCACCAGTGTCCTTAAGAGGTATCAACCGTATACATATTCATTTCGTTGAATCAACATAGGAATGCTAAATTAACGAAACGCATACTTTAGCCACCTCGTTCCCGCTTATATGCCAGCCTTATATGGAGATAGTATCTGCTCGAGTGAAGCTCGTATTCGAAAATTGCGAAGTCGTTTCCAGACAGTCCCAGCCGTTGGAACATTTCCGCAATCGATAACTCTATTTTCTCTCATGCGGGTGGTCCCTCCATTAAGTGCTTGAACGCGCCATATATCTACTGAGCCAGTAGGTACAGTACCTACGTGATCTATGCCAGTAAAGTTAAATGTTAATATTTTAATTAATATTATAATTTAATGAATATTTTAAATATTCCTAATTATTGTTTATTATTTTCTGATGAAATTCAACTAAGAATTACACACTTTGCCCTAACATTATGCAAATTAATACGTAGATTTTAGTATCTGTGATAGCATAGCAACTATAAAAGTAGCCAGAGAAGCCTACGCGAAAAAATATCGTAAATACCAAATTAGCAAATGATATTCTCATAAATTACACTTATTAATACTTATTAGACAAAGAGTGGACATGACATGACTACATGCTGCCTACGTGGTGGTGGTTAGGTCATGCCAGATCTCCGTCACCGTCACCCACAGCCTCTGGAGAATACCTAACACCTCGCAGACCTTGGAAAGGGACTGACGCAATTGTTTAATATTCTAGAATAAACGGGATCTGTCACTGTGTGTGTGAGTGTACAAAAATAGGTTTTGCACGCCTACAAAACAAATAAGTTAATCCAAGTAAGGCTGCGTTGCCACCAGAGACGAGCGAGAAATGTGTGTAAAACTAACCAATAACAACGCTAACTTAGTTCAAGCTGTGAAAATGAAGCGATGTTATTGGTTTGTTTCACGCACATCCCTCGCTACGCATCCTCGCACATCCTCGGTGGAAACGCAGCCTTAGGCGCGGGTTGGGCTTTCTTGGAAAGAATAAAGATGACAGCCAATGTTAATGGTGCGAAGTTTTGCACAACAAAATATAATATGAATGAGGATTTAGTATAACTCAGTTTTCAGGCAGACTGTGCTTGTTCAGAGATACAATCAGGAAGGATACATCCCTGCGCAGACACTTTCCCCCTCTTTATAACTTGGGTAGGCAGACAACACAGCTGTAAGCCATTTTAATCAAAGTATGGTGGATCAATTGCACGGCGCAATTAACCCGCATAATAAATATATTGCAAGTTTTTCTTCATAAAAAGACAATAATAAGTAATGTATTCAAGTGGTAATTAAAAGTGCCGGCGTCAAGGCCGTACTTTGTTTTGTTCGCATATAAAATTAATTTCTATTTAACTACACCGTGCCAGAGACTAAAGAACGCCGCGATACAAGTAGGTACATATATACATATGACTCTATGATATTGATATCATGAATCATAAATAAGTGCAAATGATTGTTTTTCTTTAACTTATCAGTATTACGGAAAGTATAGTAGTGTATGATCGGTGATATTATCAAGCTATTTATTTATAGATTTGGGTTGGGTCTAGGTACTACGCTAGCGTAATAAATTATGCGTTTCAATTGTATGTGTAAGTACAAATAACGTAAGGCTGTTATTTGTTAATGACGTACCTACCTTAGTCGTTATCTATCTAGCTAGATTATTCTATTAGGTACTTACCTATTTATGTGACTAAGATTAGTCGCTCTGAGTAGTTATTAGGTAACCATAAATAGGAACAAAATATTTAAAAACACTGGCATTTTCTATATAAATGGCGATATATCTTGTTAAGAGCAAACTAGTCGCGAGCTCGAACTCACTGGTGGTCATGGCCAAAAAGCACACTGTTTCAACTGGCTTCGTGTCCGACAGAGCTAGTATCAGTGATGAGCAGTTAGACGCTAGTCTACAGGAACAACGCACAGAAACACCGTTCCAAACTGATAGCCGCGTAAAAGAATTCGAAAAGTACTTCGGAAAATCGAGTTTTATGAAAAAATCACTGAATAAATCAATTATAAATAAATTTTATTGAACTCTTCGATAACTGAGATTTGTCGGTACGGACTTGGTTTTGAAGATTTTACAGATCTTTATTACTTATTTACACCCAAAGTTACGTTAATAATAGCAAGAAAAACGAATCTTTGTTGACTCAACTTTTTAATGGCTTTTTATTTTACTATTCTGTTTCCGTACAGTGAAAATGAATAATAAGTCAAAACGATATCATGTTTAACTTTGGATGCACAATATCAAACAGTGGAGTTATACTCTCCCGAAATTTGTATGGAAAAATATTGACTAGTGGCACCTTAAATGTACACTAGCTAGACTTCTAGGTTTGGCATGACTTCGCAATATGACTGGCCGTAGACGATAATATTAACAATCCTACCGACTACAACTATGACGAATTTCAGAGACAATTTTAATTTTAACTCTTAATACATTTTGGATTTGGTTACATACAATACAATCTTACGAGACACTGGCTCGGAAGCGGATTAAGTACTTCTACTTAGGTACTGAAATTAGTAGGTCCTACAGAATATTTCCCTATTGTGTGTGTAGACTGTAGAACAGAAGGCTCACGAAAAATTCTTCTGATTATTAGGATAGTTCCGATTTTACAAAGGTAATACCTAAAATACGACATGTTGATTCTATGGTTGATTCAGAATCAAAATTGAAATGAGGCGACCCTTGAACTGTAAATTACGGTACCAGAAACTGGAGTGGAAAATTAGATATTGCACCCCGGAGGCATTGTTACGTCAGGGAAATAGGGACGGTCCCTTGCGCCTCCCGACAAAGTTATAACAATGTATATGGAGTACACAGGTACCTACTTCACGACGAGAGATATTGATTAAGTAGCTAGAATAGAACGGGTGCTGCTCTGAGGTATACAAATATTTATACATGGTGACTAATAAAAAAACAACTTTAATTTCTTATGATTTGTGGTTTTGAAAACTAAATATCTTACGATTTAAATACATAATATAGGTACTCTTTTGCTACGGTAAATAGGTATTGCGTGTATTGTGAATAATTAAAAAGAAAATAACATGTTATATTATGGCCATATGGCTTTTCCTTTTTACCCTTCGCCATTAGGTACCTATTTATTTATGCATGCATGTGTCTAACGGCCGTCGGGTGTTGTTTTTCAGCAGCCTCACTGTCTGCTGTATACAAATTGTATATTATTACGTTAAAATAAGTACAGACGCCAGCACATCAAGCTACCCGAAACTGTCAAATTTTCCCAATCAACTTTGCACCTTATGTTTTAACGATAAAATTATGTACTTAATTAAAATAAAGTTGAAAATCTATTAAAGAAATTTGACAGATTGTAGTAGCTTGATGTGCTGGCGTCTGTACATAATGCCTTTGCATTTGAATATTTAGTCAAAAGGACAAGTTACTTTAATTTATGGCTGATTTTATTAAGAAACCGAGGAGGTAAGTTGGATGGTACTGATCATATTATACAAGGTGACATCCCACGTCGACGTGCAATCGTGCAAACAGTAACCACGAATTCAGCACATCATTCTAGACCCCCTAGCGTAAAAAAAATTCGACAGCTTCGGGTAGCTTGATGTGCTGGCGTCTGTACCTATAATTACTTATTCAGTTAGAACGCTGTAAAGCCTGCCATTTGTTATGTCGCAACCCCTGTAGCACTTCTTCAGGTTGGATGACAACCAACAACCATGGTCTTCCAAACTTTATGATCGGAAAACAAATGGTTCGAGGACAGATGGCCGGTAGGTCAAGCACAGCTAGTATGCAATGTTATGAAATATATATACCCTCCAGTAAATTGCTGTAGGTATTGTAACCACATCTTTTCTGTTTTTTTCAGATGAATTGAATTATTATGTCTTGCGAAAATAGATGCCGGTTTTTCCTAAGAAGAATAATACCCCTGATCTGTCACCGCCATAAATGGGCCATGATGAAGAAAACCGCTGTTTATTATTCTATAAGTTCGAAGAATATTATTTATTTGTAAACAACTTATAATAGGTATTATTCGCATTTGAATGTATTTTGCGGTCTTACCTACTAAAGGTTATTTTTTGTTGTATTAGTTTGTACCTACTCATTGATCTATTTGTTGTATTGTGGAACATGATCTTTTGTAGTTTATTAATATTGTGAAATATTGTACATTAGGTAGGTACCATTTGTTTTATAACTTTAGGGGCACTAAAATAATGAATTATTCTAATAATAGGAGCTTCTCCGAGAGAAGCAGCAGCACTTAGAACGGCTGATGCGAGAGAGGGAGTTAGAACGAGCAGAGATGGCCAAGATATCGCTGCAGGCTGACCGCGCCGAGAGCGCCCTCTCACAACTCAAGAAGGAGGCCACACAGGTATTAATACCTCCTTAGATGAATGCTCTTTTGTTTTATGGTTTGTGTCTTAGTCTTACTTAGGTACCTACTAGCCTTTCCAAGGCATGGCTGCCAATAGATGGATTGGGGTTAAGGACTTTGGCCCCTATTTTTAAACGATACTCGAGCATCTCATTTATCAATTCCTGTAGATAAGTAGGTACCTATGGTAGCTCTCAGAAATGTTATGAAACAGAATTTATATCTTCAAACGAAATTAGAATACAGTATGTCTTTGAGAAAGGATCAAGATTATAGGTCGCTGTCGTAGATTGATGCTATTAGCCCACGTACGCACGGACGTCGAAATATCACGGCGGGATTTTATCGTGCGCTGGGTTTTCAACTCTCGTCGCCAAGCACTGCGTTGAAAACGCAGTGCGCAAAAAAATCGCCTGGGCTTACGGTAAAGGCTCGTACACACAGGCGCGACGCGACACAAAGGCACCGCAAGTCGCGCGACGAGCGGTGCCTTTGTGTCGCGTGTCGCGTCGCGCCTGTGTGTACGAGCCTTAAAAGAAAACGTTTCATAATAATGGCGACTAATTAAGTATGTATATTTATTGATGTGTATAATACGCACGAGCACTTAAATAATTATGTAAAAAACAACTTCATTATGAAATAGGTAAACAAAAAATAACATAACCGACACAAATAATGAAACGACCATCGTACCCAAAAACGGTCGGGTTTTTACGAAGATCAATAAACTCGCAGACATAGCACTTATGAGTTTTATTACAGCATTAACTTCGGGAAAAGGAGGGAAGAGCCAAGAGGTACTTCAAATATTTCCTGCCCTTCTCTACGAACCTCTTTGCCACTTCAGCTGACTTTGGATAAAAAGATCGAGTAGGGAGCATTATTGCCTTCTCTTTGAGAACGTTACACTTTCCTTTCATGATATCTAGATAGACTGGCATCTATTCAAACGGTTTACATGCTACTCTTAGTGGTCTGAACGTGAAACCCTACCCTTTTATATGTATATTCCCTAAGGTTTTAGATTGGTATATAAGTTTAAGTCAAATGTTACGCTAAAGTCAAAGTCGAATCATTTATTTCAAATACGCTCATAAAAGGCACTTTTGAACGTCAAAATTTACAAGTAAATATAATTGATTGTAGTTTCGTATAGAGAATGGGCAAAAAACTCAACAGTTACTCTTTTAAAATGTTTTACAATATTTTGGATACTTCCATTAATTATTTAAGTAGGTATTAGAAGACGATGAAATTAGAATAAAATTACTATAACTACTACAATAGATAGGCACAGTGATCAACATAAGTGACAAAACATGGGAAACCATAACTCATAAACTCCTAAGGCACAAATTGATGAAAAGTTGCAATTTTTAAGTTTAGGTAGTATTATTGATTTTATTATTTTCTGTTTCAGGCGACTTCTGAAAACAGTAAGCTAAAAGCGGAGTTGGACAAGATCAACAAGCTGTTGGAGGATGAGAAGCAAAAGGTTGAAGATCTCATGTTCAGAACAGAAGAAGAGAACATTAATAAAGAAGATTATAATGTAAGTTAGATCATAAACTTAAACGAATTATTTGACGACTTCAACACGTTCATTTATTAATTGTAAACATTTTTTGTTACAGAAATATAAAGAAGCGATGGAGGTAAGTTGTAGCGCACCTACCTATATATTACGAAAAGATTTTAGTTAAAAAAACGTAATATGTGATAATGCACATCCTTAAATTTTTGTTCCATCTTGTTTTTCGTATATTCAGCTAGAGAAAGCAGTTCGGGAGCATCGTATTCGTGACCTCGAAGCCGAGTTAGATCTCCAATCGGCGCGTGCGGAAGCCATGGCCACCGCGCTGCGAATGATGGAGGACCAGCGCGCCGCAGACACCATCGCCGCCACCGAACAACATCGCGAGGAACTGGCGGCTGCTCATAGTGAGTAGTTCTAGAATAGCTAGCTATACTATAGCTAAAACAACGTCTCATCCAAGGCTAGACTATATCTTGGATGGGACGTTGTAGGTACTCTGATTTATCTTCCTCGTTTAAATTTTATTGAATACCAGTGCTTAAAAGCTATAATTAGCTGTGACTGTTAAATCGCTGCTGCTTATCATCCTTTAAAGTTTGTGCTGTTGTGTTCCTCTAGGAGCCTATCAATTTTTAGTAATCTGTGGTTTTCACATCCACCTTACCTTATTTCAGCTTTATCGTCGGAGCTGCAGAAACTATTAGATGAAGCTTACGCTCTCCTTAAAGAAAAAGAAAGCGAAAAAGATTCATTAGGCAAGAGCATGTCGGAGGAACTGAGTCGACTAAAGACTGATTCTGAGAAGGCATTAAACGAAGCCAAAACAAAAATGACCATCGCGCAGACTGAATACGAAACACAAGTGTCTGTATTGACTGCGAAACTGCAATTAGCGGAATCAAAGTTAGAAACTGAAAAACAGAATTTAGAAAGATTAAATAAGGAAAACAGCCAAATTATTATAGACCTAAACACTAAGTTAACTCAGCTGCAAGCTGCCGTAGATGATAAAACGTTAGAATTAAATAAAGGTAATTATTATTGTTAAGGTAAGTTATAATATTTTCCATTACCACAAAATATTTTTTTATCTTAAATTAAAACTTTAATACTATTTTTAGTTGTTGGCGTGAGTAAAGAACATGAAGTTAATCTTAACAAAGAAATCACGAAACTAAAAATGGAACTGAGTGCTAAAATAATAGACTTAGAACAACTAGAGGACTCTAAGAGGAAAAACGAAACAGTATTCAAATCGTTACAGGATGAATTGGGCCGTGTTAAAAATGAATACAATAGCAAAGTCAGCGAATATGAAACTTTGTTAAGTGAAGTCTCGCAACAATACGAAAAGAATAAAACAGAAATGTTAGGATTACAACAAAGTTTGTCTGCTAAGACCAAGGAGTGCGAAAAACTACTCGCTGAAGTAAGTACATCCACAAGTTCTTCAGAGCAACTTGTCAGTGAATATAAACAGACTATTCACGAAAGAGATAAGGAAATAATAAAACTCAAAGACGACTTTGAGCAAGCAACTGCTAATTTCAATATTAAGCACAGCAAAATCGCTGAAGAACATAAGAAAGAAATTGATGATCGTAACACTAAAATAGAACAGCTCATACAAGAGATTGAAAGTCATAAAGTAACCTTAGATCAAAGTAAAGTGGAATTCGAAGCTCTGAATTCTCAATTCATAATAAATGTGGACGAATTGAAACTTCTAAAAGAAGAGAACGAAAAACTGAAACAGTCCATCAACGAGTTAACACAAAGCAACAATGATCTTAAAGCAAAGATGTCGGCAATGGAACTGGAAGTTGGCGAATACAAGCGCCAGTATGATAGCGCCAATGAGAAGTGTGCTGAGCTACAAAAAGCTAAGGAAAAAATTGAGTCGGAATATATGAATTTGACTGGTCAGACGACAGATTCCAATGAGCAATTCTATAAGTTATCGCAACACCTGAAGGAAACTGAAAAAGAATTGCAAGACTTAAAGGACAAGCACAGAGAAGTTGTGAACAATCATGCGCGAGCAGAACAAGAGTTGAAACAAAAACTGTACAAGATTCAAGAAGACTTTTCTGTTGAACGCGGACAGCTGGTGGTATCACTAAATGAAAATGTAGAAAAACTTAAGGAAACAGATAGTAAAGTAAAAGAATTTGAAACTCAAAGTGACGAAATTAATAATCGTTTGAGAAAACTCCAAACTGATAATGATAAACTTCTTGATGAAAACTCAATACTAAAGAATGAAATAGAAGCTTTTAAAATAAAAGAGCACGAGCAAAATAGTGAACATGACTCTATTTGTAAAAAACTTGAAATTGAAATTGATAGGTATAAAGAAGAAGTATCCATTTTAAAAGCAGATGGTGCAACATCGGAAGTGAAGCTTATGGAAAAAGTAGACCAATTGACAGAGGCACAAAATGACCTAAATAATAAACTCGAAGAAGCAAGAAAACATGAAGATAGTTTACAAAAAATATTAGATGATATGACTGCCCAATTAAATAATCAAAAATCCCAATTCGAAAAAGAAATATCTCAACTACAAAATAATTTAACAACTGCTTGCGAAGAAGCCAATAAGTTGAAGACCGAAGAATCCCGTCTAAAAGAAGCATTGGAAGAAAAACAGAACAATGTTAAAGACCTCACATTGAAGTTAGAAATGCTTGAAGTAGATTTCAATTCTAATGTAGAAATTGTTACAGAAAAAGATCGCCAAATAGCACAGGTTAATGAAGAATTACATAAAGCCACAGAAAGTAAAAAGCAATTGGAAGAGAAATTAAGTGGAGTTGCCTTAGAAACCTCCACACTGAAACAACAATATGAAAGTCTTATAACTAACTCTTCGGCGGAAGGATCTGTACTAAAGGAACAGCTAGGTCAGCTAGAAGCACTGAAAACAGAAATGTCTGTTTTAGTTCAGGAAAAGACTTCTTTAGAATCGAAGTATAGTGGAACATTGGCGGAATTAACAAACCTTAAGAAAAACTTTGAAGACGCCTTAAACAAAGTTAACGAAAACTTAACTATTAACAACGACCTGAAAAAAACATTAGAAGAAAAGGATAGCCTACTGAAATCTCAAAATGAAAAATATGAGACTGATTCACAAAAACTGTCTAAGCTAGAAACAGATGTAGCTCAGTTAAAACAAGAAGTTTCCAGCAAAGATCTTATAATCCAAGAGAAAGAATCACAACTTACGAAGATGAATGATGCCTTACAGTTAGGTTCTAGCGAAACACAGCAACTAGTGGCCCAACTTCAACTCGAAAATACAAAATTAAATGAAACATATAAAACCGAAGTAGAATCTCTTAACACTACAACAAAAACGTTACAGGCTCAAATAACGGAGAAAGATAAACAACTCGAAGAACTCGAGCAGTCGAAGGAAAAGCTAACAGAATTACAAAAACTGTTAGATAAATCTGAACAGGACATCAAGCAGCTAACGAATATCAATGAAGCTCAGAAAATGAACTACGAAGATTTGAACAGACAGTTACAAACTCAGTTTGATGAATTTAAGAAGGAAAGCAAGCGCGCAAGACATGACTACAAAAAATCATTACTTGATTATGACAAAGAATTTAAAGAATCCAAAGACAATGTGACAGCAGAAATTGAAAAACAAAACCAATTGCAACAAAAACTAACAGAAGCTGAAAATAAAATATTAGAATTGACACAGAAATTGGAATTAGTAGTTGTTCAGCAGAGTAGTGACGTAGAGAAAGATAAGCAGCTAGAGAAATTGACGGTAGAACTACAACTAGCTAAACAGTCTTCTGCAGAAACTGTAGCAAAGAGTGAGACTTTAGTCAAAAACCTTAAAGCTGATATTGAAAATAAGGTGAAAGACTTGAGACTGAAGGAAGACTTGATAGGCAAATTACAAGAAGAAGTAAAGGTAAGAGAAGTTTAAACGGACAACTTAAAAAACTTGTCTTTATAAGAAATTATATTCATAATCTAACATTTTTGTATTCAACTTTTCAGAGCCACAAAGCCAAAGTAGAAATAGCAGAGCGCGAAAAGTTTCTTCTGCAAAAGGAGATGGCTGTAAAGGGTCAAGATATTCGAGATAAAAACGACAACAGTGCTATAGGTGTATTAGGACAAGGCGATTCTGCGACTGAAAAGTAAGTCAAAGACATCTCTCATTTATACCTGGTTTAAACAAAGTGGCTTTTCGTGTCCGTCTGCGTGACCGCCAACAATTAGGACCCTAAAACTTTAATTCGTAAAACATATACCAAATTAATTAATTTTAAAAATCAATAATAACAGGATATATGTTTTTTTTTTTTATTAAATATTATTTCTATGATTTTAATTGAGTATTTTTCATAATGTTAAAATCCATTTTATCGATATCAACTGAAGTCGACCACCCTTAACGATAGGCATACCTACAAGAACTGACCAATTGGAGCCGCGCGTTCTGCCTCGTCCCCCGGGCCGCGGTAGTGACTTGTGTGCTTCTAAAAAATCGGCCTATACGCTCTCTAGTGGTTATATTCTGTTTGTGTTTAACTTTGGATGCTCAATGTCAAACAGTGGAGTATAATACTCTCCCAAAATTTGTATGGAAAAAATATCGACTAGCGGCACCTTAACTTACAGCACCGAAATCTCGATCTTTCAACATGTCGCCATTGTAGCCGTGGGAAGCAGAGCTTGCTTGTTCATTAATAAAAAATAACCCAACCATAGAAAATAAATTGGCCTAGGGAATATTTTTTTTGCAGTAGACTAATTTCATACGTCATTAAAAGTTTTGATGATTAATGTTCAATAATATTTTTACAGGGTGACGGACGAGAAGGAAATGATTGATGGCCAAGTGAGCTTCCTCAACTCAGTCATAGTGGACATGCAGCGCAAGAATGAGCAGCTAATGGCGCGAGTGCAGGCGCTCGAAGGTGGCTCAGTAGCCAGTGAACCTCCTCTATTGTAAGTAGTTTCATCATCCTTCTAGTCTTTTCCCAACTACACTGCTACGAGGATCTTTCGGCGTTCGAATGACGTTGACAAAACGAAAACGTTGACGTTGGTAAACATTTGTATAAATCAATTCATTTGTGCAATTGTTTTGGGAAATGTCATTTGAAATTGTATTCGAAAAACAAAATGACGGCGTTAGTTTTGGTTACGCGCCTAAATAGCCTTGTAGCGCTATACATATTTGACCGCGTAGGTATTGGACTTTTTGCACGAAAATTTCAACGAATCTGTACTGAATCCATGGTAACAAGTTGTGCATCGATGTCCCTGCCAGCCTATATGTTAAGGCGCGACCGCGAGTCCGCGAGGAACTAGTTGGTCGCACCTTAGGTGGGGACGAAAGTGAGGGCGGCGGGGTTGCCTAGTGTACGCAACGCACGCACTGAGTAATGAACCAGCGGACTACAACCGGATGCAGTTGTTTTTAACATGGAGCGCCTGCCTATCTGACCTCCACAATCTCAGTTACCGGGTCATACGATACTCTGTGGTAAGACTGGTTGTCAGACTTTCGGGCTTCTGACTATAGAGGTATAAAAGAACAAGGTGTAAAGTTCACTCATCGTCCATGGAAAAGAGAGGATCCTCCGACCAGACGGGTGTTCTGTCTGGCGGGCCCGATGATTCATGTCGGGCCATTGTATCTGTGCTAGTTGCGCGGTAAACTCTGCTTGCGAGATGCAGGATGTTGCGTGACGTCAGTATGACGCGTTGTACGCATGTGATGTTGTAGATAGCGCTACATAACCACTCGTAACGTATGTAAAGATGATCATCCGTGCACAGGCCGACATAGGCAATCGTAGCTTACCCAGTATAGATTAATCGGCTTGTGCTGCTCTTACTACATAGCCACAAGATCCTCTTAAAAGGTGGATTACTCAACGAAATTAATGTTCCAACATGAACCAGTGTCGGTAATTTTCTTACCTGTTTCGTTTTTATTGATACGTTCTGTACTATACTATAGCTCCATTTTTTGCTCTGGAAAAATGTTGACTGGCACTTTCCTATACATACGCCCCCTGTACAGTCGACTGCACGTTGCTATTACGGAGTTTCAATAGAATACAGGGCCTGCTAATACTGGTATGGTTACCACGTGCGGTCGACTGATCATGTGTAGAATAAAGAGGCATACCTAATTATAATTTGTTTGGCGCAGTAACGGTCGGAAGACACGTGCGGTAGCTCCGCGGTTGTTCTGCGATATCTGTGACGTGTTCGACGCACACGACACGGAGGACTGCCCCAAGCAGGCGGGCGAGCCCGATGCGCCGCCGCCGCCGGTCAACCGCCGCGCAGCGCCGCCGCCCAGACCTTACTGCGATATTTGTGAAGGTAAATATGAGTCGTTCTACTGGAGGATCCAACCAACTTTCTTACCTAATTGTGATGTCACCAATGAAAAGATCTGAGGGACAATTTCCGTATGTTATTATTTAAGAACGTTCGCATTCTAATCTCAGTCTCAAACTGTCAAAAATACCTTTAATTTTAAGCGAGCGAAATCGCGCTAGCCCAGCCGAATGTTTACGATTATGACATTGCATGTCATTGTTGTCGTTGCGTGCGTATCGTGTCTCTCACGCACACTGCTTAGCTCTATTACTATTAGTTTATATTCTATTACTATTAGCTCAACCATAGTAGTTTTTAAGCAAAGTTTTAAGCCTATCCTCATATTTAAAGCTCACTGATCTGACCGTCATGCGCTATAACTTTACTAGGACACTATATCCACTAGTTTATAGCTGACCGCACCCTAGTGAATTTTCAGTTAACCTTTGCAGAGCAATTATTCTATTTCTTAAAAATGAAGCATAAAAATAACGGAGTGATTTGATATTTTTCTCAGTAATATATTACTCGCAGTGGTTATAACGATCGATAAAGTTCATAAAAGTATTTTTTTATCGAAGGATATATCCCATCTCTAATATTAGTTCCACGGTACCTAACGTTGCAATCAGCGCCAAAATGGAGAAAATCAAGTGTCTTCATTTTGTCAGCAATAGTATGAAGTCCAGCGTACTTGTATGATAGAGGTCAGTGGATGATGATGATTACTGATATTATTTTTCTAATCCATTGTTTTTGTTTCCAGTATTTGGCCACGCAACAGAAAACTGTGATGAAGAGGAAACATTCTAATTTGCCTATTTATTGACAGATTAGTTTTAATGTTACCGTTGTTGTTGTTACATGTTTTAGTTGGCTATTATTTATTATTGTTTACCATAGGCATGGTATCACTGTTTTATAGTTATTAATATCTTAGGAAAATGTTTGTAAATAAGTACCCTTGATCTTTTATAATATAAGAGAATCATTGCATGTTATACTTTTCTTAATAAGGTGAATGGTAATCAACTTTTCGTATGCATTATCTGGTCATAATGCATATTGAGAAATGATCTTTTATGGCACAAATTGGTCTTACATCACAATCATGATTCTACGGTAACTCTATTGCAACCTATTTTAATTTATTTTTAAAATAATTAGATGAACACCAAAATACATAATAACAGTTTTATAACAATAAATTAAATTAATATTAAGTATGTGTTTTGTTTCTGTGATAATGAAACCCCTGATCCCTAAAGAAGCAGTTATGGAGCCAACAATGTAGTAACTAAATAACTCGCAAATAAATACATGATACTTGAATACACTATTTTGACATATTATGTATTACATTTCCTACAGCTGCCAACAGTAAGTCCTAGGTTCAATCAAACTATCTTTTAAATCTGCAGTTAGGTTTAGGATCCAAGGGGCCCCAACCTACGTCCCCTCTTGTAACATGTTCGCCAAACGAAAGTTCCAACATGTAAAATAAGAGTAGAAATATGAGGTCACACAGCTATCCATTCCAAACTCTTCAGTTTTAAGCCTAAACTTTCATTGGAACTTGGTATCCTTTTAGAATGTAGATGGGGATGACGTGTATGATTATTTTAAATGTAAGATTATGCAGTGTGGTGGATAGTGAAACCAGTTTGAATATGTTATCCGACTGATTACTTGATCTGGTGGATAGTTTGTTCAGTTAAAACTGATCAGATCAGTTTGAATTTTCTGGATAATCACATCAAGTTGAATGTCCTCATCTGGATCTTACAAGACTTAGTAATAGGTAGGTAGGTCCATCCTAAGGTTGTCTATAAAAGATCGCTCTTAGCGATAAGACCGCCCATTGTGTCACCCTTTTTACAGTTTCTATATTTATGTCTGTAATTTATATGGTGTACATAATAAAGAGTATTCTATTTCTATTCTATTCTAGGTACCTACATATGATGCACTAGCATTACTAGGTAACATGTCATAAAAATAATTTGCCTGTTAAGACGGCACCTATGCAGCCCAACGCGAGCGATTTCGTACCTCTCGCCCGCGCCACCCCGCGCCCCCTCTACTATAATACGCAAAAGCGCGCGGCGCGGGCGGCGAGCGGCGACGCAGCAAGCGCGATCGACTGCGTGAGTCGAGTTCGAGTTTGAACGGCGCGGTGCCGCCCAGCTGATCAACAGCGATCTGTGCCGGAGACGGACCGTGAATTTGAACTTGATTCGTATGGCAATAAAAATGTATTCGTAAAAAATTATGTCATTCAAATAAAGTTCAAATTCACGGAAGTATTTCCACGGTACGACGGATCGATGTGTAAAAGATAACACAGCTAAACAAACGAGCTCATTGTCGGTATACAATACATACATAATTATTATTTGAAGCTCTGTTCATAGACCTACAAACTGACATACCTACCACCAACATAGTAGGTAAATAGGTACTAGGGCTTCCATCCCGAGGCGCGAGTTTCGAAATTTAGAGGCTCGTGTTTTTTTTTGTGGACTCGATACTATATAGACTGATCCGTTATTCTATCCTCGCGTAGGTACTCAATCTATATGTATACTTAGTACTTACCTAAAAGGTTAGTATGAAATAAAATGTTATGTAAATATTCATCAATGTTTATTTATTAAACAATTTAATATGTATATTCAGAATATATAATACCATTACAATAACAATAAAAATCCCATAAAAAATAAAAGACAAAGAGGTTTCAAAAAATTTCGCGACGTGCAACGTTCGAAGGTATGTACTTATTACAAATATCGTATTACCGTAATAACAAAAAGTAATGTTCCCTAAACAAAAATAAACTCTCTCATAACATAACCATGCATGTACCTAGAACAAAATAATGTTTCCTTATAAATAAAAATATCGACCAAGCAAGTCGGGCCATGCATAATATAGGGTTCCGTAGCTGTAATTACAAACGACTGTAACATACTTTTTATGATGTAAAGATAAATAGAAGGCTATTAAAAGAGTATTGTTTGCTAAAGGCAAAGGCAAATCTTTGAACTAGGACGTCTATTGTCTATTATGCAGTTTTATCTTTATTATTCGAAAAGTTATAATCACATTGTTCGCGAAATTATTTTAAAACAGTTTTTACTAAGTTATAGCAACGTGGAAGTTTCTAGGTTAGAAATGGCAGGGAGGGTGGGGGGCACTGCAGTGCCTTGCAACGCCCCCTGGCATTGCAAGGCAGGCAATTTGGCGGGCCATATTTCGCAAACGGTATAACTGAAAAAAATTGATGTTTTAATTTATATTACCTTCGTTTAAATAGACCTATTCAATTATACCCATCAAGAGGGGGTGCATTGAAAAAAATAATTCTTCCCCATTTGTATCTTTAGGCTTGTAAAAAAAACCGCCCAAGTGCGTGTCGAACCACGCACAATGAAGGGTTCCGTAGTTGGGAATGAGTTTATCCCAAGAAGCCTAACCTTTTCTCCCCTATCAACTCCAAATTATTTATACCGCAACCAAAGGCTGTTGAGGGAATAGAAAAGGTTTTTAATTCTTTAAAAAAAATTTAGTCTATCATTCTTCTTTCGTCTGATTCTTCATTGATTTCTATCTGACCTGTCCTCTTCGTCTGGAAACCTACAAGATTAATGCATTTTATTACATAAATATAAAGCAGACAATAATAGCAATGCATGAATGTTCTGAAATAGTAGTATATTTTTGAATAGCTCCGATACTTTCCCATGGCCAAAGCCCTTTCATATAATATGCCACTTGACAGAACTTGTACGGAACCCTAAAAACCGTCAAATAAAGAATATTCTCCTTTTTGAAGTCAGTAAAAATGCGAGAACTGCAATATTATCGATGCATTCATTTCTATTACCTACCTTTGATTCTCATAAACCAAGTCTTCGAGCTCATCATCGTCGTTCACTTCGTCCACGTCGTCGTTTTGGATTTGTTGAAACAATAAGATTTTAAACTTTTTGGACTTTTTGAATAGTAGCATTTGGGCCCGGCTTTGCTCACGTGGTACCTGAATAAAAAGTAACCTTAGTATTGCGCTTCCAGTCCCAAGCTCTGAGACTAGATTTTCAAGACTCACACACTGTCTCGGAAATTCCCGGGAATATCGAGACTTATACAGAATGAAATGGAATAGATACGCACAATGAATGATTCCGTAGTTGGAATGAATTTATGCCAAGAACAAACTTAACATTGTAGTTGAAAATCATGTTCTCACTCGTAAACTTGTAAAGCCTACGTAGCTGTGATAGTTTTCCTTTTATTAACATCGTTATACTACTAGCGTGAATTTTTTCACATATCGAAAAACAATCATTTAGCCTTAGAAGGACTTGATTTTAACAAAAATCAGCACTTTAAAGCTTATTACACTGGCCTGCAAAACTTCACACTTTTGAAATTGGAATAACTTTTTAAGTGCAGAATATTTTCGAAAGAAGAACTTTCGAAATAAAAAGGACTCGAAAAAGAGTTAAGTCTTTTAAGAAATGGCTGAAAAGAGCTTTAAAAAGAAAAATAATCTTTTTCGAATTACAATTTTACCAATAATTTTTTGTTTCTGTTTTTGGTTTCAACCTTTTTCTTGATCGATGAGTCTTGTTACAAAAGCTAAGTTAGACAACAGCACATACATTTTATTTATCGTGCTTCTTTCACCTGAAGAATGTGCTAGGATCATGACTTTTCTGGAACTAGGCATCAGTATGCGTTGTACTGCAAGAATGGTGGGTGTGACGTTACGAACGGTCCAGAAGGTGAAACGAAGGTACGAAGAGATTGGAAACCATCTGAGGAGACCTTGTAATGACCGACCCAGGTGTACTAGTGCCCAAGAAGACCGTTATATTGTTTCCACTGTGTTGAGAAATCGCCACCTTAATGCAGTTGAAGTCCAGCAACAGCTTCTTCAGACCCGAAGGGACTACATTAGTGACAGTACAGTGAGAAGACGACTTGCTGAAGCAAATCTGAAACCCCGAAGACCAGCGAGTGGCCCCAAACTCGAGAGAGAGCATCGAGTAGCGAGACTGCGATACGCCCGTGAACACATACAGTGGGATGAAGAAAAGTGGTCAAGAATTTTGTTCACAGATGTGTCTCGATTGTCACTTTACACTTTCGATGGAAGGCGAAGTGTCTACAGGCGGCCTGGTGAGCGATACCTTCAAGACTGCTTCTCAGGAAGAGTCCAGTACGGTGGAGGCAGTGTACATGTATGGGTTGGCATATCTTCAGAA
Source organism: Luperina testacea (assembly GCA_927399505.1). Taxonomy (NCBI): domain Eukaryota; kingdom Metazoa; phylum Arthropoda; class Insecta; order Lepidoptera; family Noctuidae; genus Luperina; species Luperina testacea. The sequence goes on from OV656758.1 coordinate 15,841,757, forward strand.
GGTCGCACAGAGTTAGTGGACATAGAAAATGGCACTCTGACTGGGGAAAGTTATGCCCTAGAGATGCTCAACGCGTATGCAGGGCCGTATTTAGCAAATATGGGTGACGGATCGATGCTGATGCATGATAATGCCCGGCTTCACACGACTCAGGTTGTGCAAGAGTATATTCAGGAGGTAGGTATCAGCGTGATGGCTTCGCCATCAAGAAGTCCTGATTTAAACCCGATTGAGCATGCCTGGGATGAGCTAGGGAGGCTAGTCAGAAGCTGTAGACCACCACCTACCACCCTCAGGGCACTAAAACAGGCCCTGATTGAAGAATGGGAGAATATTCCCCAACATCAGCTCTGAAACCTCGTGTTCAGTATGCCAAACCGGCTCGAAGCTGTAGTCAGAGCCCGAGGAGGCAATACCAGTTATTAAAAATTTAATTAAATGTAACTGCACTGTACTGTATTTTTGACACTAAGCTAAAAATGGCTATTTTTATTGTTTAAGATATTTTTTAAGTTAAAAATATTACTAATGTATAGTTACTAGTTTCAAAGAAAGCCGATAAAATTTGCTACAAAACGTTTTTTATTTTAAATCTCTAAATTCTATAGTTTAGAAAAAATATAAATTTTAAAAGTGTATTACTTAGTTTTGCAGGCCAGTATATTTCACAAACTGATCCCTAAATCGAAAAATGGTTTTCACAAACCCGCAAGATTTTTTAAAGGACCATCCAACGGTAACATGGGTAGACGAGAAAAAAAAACAGCATGTGTGCAATTTACACGTGGTAGAAGGTGAAACCTTCAAAAACACTGTATAATGCTTCCTGTCTCATTTTCTCCCACGTTAAATCTTATGAATTTACATGTCTCTTTTTACTGTCGCTTTTTCGTTTCATAAACTTTCAAATTACAACGATGCTAAAGAACATCCATCGATCCATCCATCCATCCATCCATCGATCCATCGATCCGTCGATCCATCGATCCGTCGATCCATCGCTCCTTCGATCCACCGGTCCGTCGATCCGTCGATCCTTCGATCCACCGATCCGTCGATCCATCGATCCGTCGATCCGTCGATCCATCGATCCATCGATCCGTCGATCCATCCATCCATCCGTCGATCCATGGATCCATCGATCCATCGACCTGTCGATCCATCGATCCGTCGATTCGTCGATCCACCGATCCGTCGATCCATCGATCCGTCGATCCATCGATCCATCCATCCATCCATCGATCCGTCGATCCATCCATCCGTCGATCCATGGATCCATCGACCTGTCGATCCATCGATCCATCGATCCGTCGATCCGTCGATCCATCGATCTGTCGATCCATCGATCCGTCGATCCATCGATCCATCGATCCGTCAATCCATCGATCCGTCGATCCATCAATCCATCGATCCGTCGATCCATCCATCCATCGATCCATCGGTCCATCGATCTGTCGATCAGTCGATACATCGATCCGTCGATACATCGATGCTTCGATCTTTCGATCCATCGATGCTTCGATCCTTCGATCCATCGATCCATCGATCCATCGATCCATCCATCCATCAATCCATCGATCCATCAATCCATCGATCCATCGATCCATCGCGATCCGGCGATCCATCGATCCATCGATCCATCCATCCATCGATCCACAAAAACACATAAAATTTCAAATCACAACGATGCTAAAGAAGTTTTCACTTCAAAAACATCCCCACTTTACGAGTACCAAAAAAAACCGATAGCGTAAAAAAATTTTTTTTCAAGATTTTATTTTACCACTTTGTCGGCGTGATTAATAATGTACGGACGCCAGCACATCAACCTACCCGAAACTGTCAAATTTTCGCAATCAACTTTGAACCTTATGCTTTAGTGATAAAGTTGAAAATCTATTAAAGAAATCTGACAGATTGTAGTAACTTGATGTGCTGGCGTCTGTACACTACATATTATATCCATGCCAAATTATAGTTTTCTAATAGTACTAAGAGCCTCTGAGCTAAACTGCGGACGGACATGGCGAAACTATAAGGGTTCCTTTTTGACTACGGAACCCTAAAAAAGAGAAAGCCATCATGGCAAATTTTTTTTTTCTTTAAATAAAATTCATCAGTTTGAATAAGTAATATTGATTAGTAAAAATATCAGTGATTGAACCAGGATGATATTATTTTGATACTTATTGTATTTTTACCCGCATTATATAGGTAGATTGAATAAGTAATATTGATTAGTAAAAATATCAGTGATTGAACCAGGATGATATTATTTTGATACTTATTGTATTTTTACCCGCATTATATAGGTAGATAGGTAGGAACACACGGCTACGTACCAAGCTATACATTTCCAGTATATAAGCTGACCTCTCATTGTACGGGAAAGATTCAATTATGTTACATTATGCGATTTAAAATTTACATACATAAATACAAAGCATGACGCCTGTATTGCCCGATGAGGTGGGCAGAGGTGCGGGAATCGAACCCAGGACGTCACAGCTCAGCAGTAGCGCTTGCGACCGCTAGACCAACGAGGCAGGTAAAAAAAATATTAACGGGGATTAAAAATTTACTTACTTTTTTTCCCCAGGCAATAGAGTGTACGTTACCCCAGCAAGAAAGTGTCTCCTAGAGTTATAGGAGTAGAACGTATAATATGTGCCCTATCTGCTGTAAATGTGCCCCCAAATAAAAAATGTGTGCCCCCTGTCGTTTTGGAAAAAAACGGAAAAAACGATTCCTGCTGGGGTAACGTTTTTCTAGCAGGAAAATTCTAAACGAATGATCGGAGAGAAAAAAATTGTGCATGGCCAGAGAGCTTATATGTGTGCCCTAATGTGCCCCCAAAAAAAAAATCTGTGCCCCTTCAGGTTTTCGAGATATTGCATTTCCTGCTGGAGTAACGTTTTGATGAATCGTATATCTCTACAACCATTGCATGTGCCCCTGTAGAGCAAACATACACGAGTAGCTCTTAATGTGTGCCCCTTAGTGCCCCAATTAGTTTTAAGAAAATATTTATAGTTTTCAAGTTATAGCGGTTTTATGAAAACCCGAAAAAACATCGCAGCGCCTAAATTAGACAAGAAACAAATTCGCTGAAAACTGTATTCGGTCCTTCTTGACGCTAATAATAACCATACAAAGTTTCAAAACTATTCATGCATGCGTTTTTGCTAAAAGTCAAAACGATGGTGTCCTAACTTTGACGGCAAAATACAAGGAACCGGCTCAATCCGAAATGTGTAGGTGTAAACCAAAATCATGTGCCTTTAGTCAAAAATATATGGTGAAAATATTCAGCTTGGAATGTTTCGCATTAAGTAAATATTAACAAATAACCAAAATATGTAAGCAACGGCTGGTTATCCGACCAAATTTGAATGACTACTAAAAAGCGACGGATTCATACTGTTGCGCGCCACAAATAATGTTTGATACATCGCCATGTATCGCCATTAGTTACCACTAGCGCCATCTTGTATCGGGTAGCAGAACTAGTACCTTGGTACTAGCTAGGACATTGACCCTTCATGTACTAGTAATTCCGAGAACTATCGACGTCGAGTCGGTCGGGACTGCTATGTACTCGAACATACTAGATGTTTATCGAATGGCTCTGTGGGACTATATAAGGCGGGCGCGAGCCGCGAGACACATAGTTTTGAGTAAGCTATACATGCGATAACATCGAAAGCGATATTCGAGTGCGACTAAGAGTGATCAGTAAGTGACATTGTGTTTCTAATTAGTGTTTGAATTGTAATTAGTGTTGGTGAGTAAATTGTCATTTTTTTGGTTATTAAATCGGTAGTTTTTATTGTCACGAACCCCAAGCTCGTAACAATTGGTGTCAGAAGCGAGATTTAAAAATCATGCCGATTTTACCGAAAGACGACATGGAGGGTATCCGTACCCGGAGTCAACGCCAGCAAGAGACGGACCAGAGGCGATTTGGTGGAGCAATGCCACAGGGGTCGGAAGGCCAGCTACCGACCACGGAGGCCGGCCCGTCCACAGCTGCTCCAGCATCATCAGCACCAGATTTTGCTGCTCTGATGATGATGCTGCAGGAGCAGGCCCGCCGACAGGAGGAGCAGGCCCGCCGACAGGAGGAACAGGCACGCCGACAGGAGGAACAGGCACGTCGGTTGGAGGAACAGCTCCAGCGGGACAAGGAGGAGCAGGCCCGCCGACAGGAGGAGCAGGCCCGCCGTCAGGAGGAACAGGCTCGTCGGTTGGAGGAACAGCTCCAGCGGGATAAGGAGGAGCAGGCGCGCCGCCAGGAAGAGCAGATGCTCCTTATAAAGGACCTTCACGCTACCTTTGGTAAAGACATGAAGGAGGTGAAGGAAAAGGTTGCTCAACATGACAACCGTCTGTCGGAAGCCGAAACCCGAATCGACCACGTGAATAATCGGGTTGACAACGTGATGGCTGACATGAAGAAAACGCTGGACAACCTTAAACTGTGTGATGGAATCGCAGCTCCCGTAGCTACAACACCTTCGCTACGTGGATTCAAAGTGCCACCGTTCGACGGAACTTCTTCCTGGTCGGCCCACAAAATCCAGTTTGAGGCTGTCATGAAGGCGAACGAGTGGAATAAAAGTCAGGCCATGACTGCCCTCACCCTGGGCCTGCGTGACCAGGCCTTAACTGTTCTGGAAGCTCTCGGTAAAGAAGTGACTTACGAGCAGCTTCTTGAGGCATTGGAGGCTCGGTATGGCGACGCTCACCTGGAGCACGTGTTTCGTGCGCAGCTCAAGGATCGCGTGCAACGCAGCAACGAAAACCTGCAGCAGTGGGCCCTTGAAGTGGAGAAGCTGGTTCGTAAGGCTTACCAGTCCGTACCTGCGCTTATTGATGGGAATCTGCTGCAGGCATTCATCGATGGCATCCGTGACCTTGAAGTTAGAGCTGCTGTGAGGCTCGGTCACCACGGAACTCTTAAGGAAGCCTTGGCCCATGCACTGGAGGTGGAAGCGGTGCGGCAGGATCATCGTTCCCATCGCGTCAGGGAGGTTGAAGCGGCTACAGTTCGCGACCGCAATAAAGGATATAGACCTAGGTGCTACGGCTGTGGGGAAAGGGGCCACCTTCGATCCAGTTGCCCTAAGCGGACTGCAGAAAGGAAAGGTGGCTGGTCTCCAGAGGATAGTGTGGCTAACCGCACCACCCAGCAGCAGCAGGAATACGGCTTTGTGGTTAAACATCACAGCGGGAAATCTCTTGGCAACACAGATGCATTGTCAAGAAGAACTTGTCCTGAAGACAGCAAGCATTGTACCAGGCAAGAGGGTAAGGAAGTGGTACCTGTGAGGATGCTCAGGACAGACCTCAGCAACGAGTGGAAGGAAAGGCTACAACGGGCACAGCAGGAAGATTTGGACATCAAGCCAATTCTGGAGTGGATGAAGGCCAGAGCTCCTAAGCCCAGGTGGACTGACGTCTCAGCGATGAGTTCGGTCACAAAAAGCTATTGGGCCCAATGGGACAGCTTGATGGTTCAGGATGGAGTCCTGTGCCGTAAATGGGAAAATGCTCGGGGAGACAGCTGTCATTTGCAAATGGTTGTCCCTAAAGCTCAAGTACCGGATGTTCTACAGCTGTACCATAATGGTTGTTCAGGAGGTCATCTGGGAGTAAAACGGACTCTACTGAAGATACGAGAACGGTTTTACTGGGTCCACTGTCGGGACGATGTTGAGGATTGGTGTCGCAAATGTACAAGTTGTGCAGCTGTAAAGGGACCTCAGACTCGAAGTAGAGGTGCATTAAAATTGTACAATGTTGGTGCACCATGGGAGAGGATAGCCCTTGACGTTGCGGGGCCGTTTCCGGAAAGTGAAAGTGGTAACAAGTATTTCATGGTTGTGATGGATTACTTCACGAAGTGGCCGGAAGTCTTCGCCATTCCAAATCAAGAAGCTTCGACAGTTGCAGATAAATTAGTTCATGAAGTCTTCTGTCGTTTTGGAGTACCTTTGGAGATTCACAGTGACCAAGGAAGGAATTTTGAGTCCCAAATATTCCAGGAGACTTGTCGAGTTATGGGTACTCATAAGACAAGAACGACTTCTTACCACCCACAATCGGATGGAATGGTGGAACGATTTAATCAGACACTGGAGAGGTACCTAGCGAAAGTTGTGGAAAATCGGCAACGAGATTGGGACAAGCACATACAACCGTTTTTGTTGTCATATCGAAGCGCTGTTCACGAAAGTACATCGGTGACGCCAGCTCTCGCGAACTTTGGAAGAGAACTACGGCTGCCTGCTGACCTGATCACCGGAATACCACCTGATGCCCCACGAAGTGTAACCGATTATGCGAATGACTTACGGAGCAAGATGAATGACATTTATGAGCACGTCAGACAATCGGGCCAGCAAATGTCTGAAAAGATGAAAACCCGTTATGATCGCAAAATGAACAATAAAGAGTTCGACGAAGGTTCACTCGTGTGGTTGCACAATCCAGTCCGCAGCAAAGGGAAATCTCCTAAGCTTCAAGCTAAATGGGACGGACCGTACCGGATTGTGACAAAGATCAATGATGTAACCTACCGGATACAGAAAGGTGCAAGAGGTACTCCTAAGATCGTCCATGTGGATCGACTGGCGCGTTATTATGGAGCCAATAATGCTCGGGACGAGCATGTCTTAGGAGGGGGCAGTGTTGCGCGCCACAAATAATGTTTGATACATCGCCATGTATCGCCATTAGTTACCACTAGCGCCATCTTGTATCGGGTAGCAGAACTAGTACCTTGGTACTAGCTAGGACATTGACCCTTCATGTACTAGTAATTCCGAGAACTATCGACGTCGAGTCGGTCGGGACTGCTATGTACTCGAACATACTAGATGTTTATCGAATGGCTCTGTGGGACTATATAAGGCGGGCGCGAGCCGCGAGACACATAGTTTTGAGTAAGCTATACATGCGATAACATCGAAAGCGATATTCGAGTGCGACTAAGAGTGATCAGTAAGTGACATTGTGTTTCTAATTAGTGTTTGAATTGTAATTAGTGTTGGTGAGTAAATTGTCATTTTTTTGGTTATTAAATCGGTAGTTTTTATTGTCACGAACCCCAAGCTCGTAACAATACATATCGATGACCTTCTTTACTTTACTCACTAACCGGTTCACACGTGTTGTGCCTGAGTACACTGACTTACAAAAGTAATAAGTAATTAAATAAAGTTGTTATTGGATTATATTCTACTAGCTGTTTCTATGACGTTACACATGATTAAGTACATTATAAATAGTAGCCTAAGTGCTATTCCAAGGTAAGCTATCTTCTCGATTCTAAATTTCATTAAAATACATCCAGTAATTTATATACTACTAAAAAGAGGTAGCTCTTTTTTGTATATAAATAAAAAGCCCGTATTTGTCTTTTTATATTAGGTACATATATATTTATTGAAAGAGATTAGATATCGCTAAAGATACCTAAAATCGTGTACTGCGCATGTCAAACCACGTGGTGTGTCAAGTCTCATCTTTCGTGGCACGCATTGCAAGTTTTTCATCATTAAGGGGAATGCTCCAACTAGCCCGCGGAATTCAAAATTTCTTCCGTTTTTAGCAATTTGCAGGCCAGTGCTAGGTTGTATGATGATTAGAATATTATTCGCGGCTGTAAGACGTATGTAGTTACAGAATTATAATCATCAATACAACCTTCCAAGTTCATAAAGGTGTAGGAACCAAAAAAAAGAGAAAAATTCAGCCCTACTACACCTTTATGAACTTGGAGGGTTGTATTGATGATTTTGATGATTATACTTCTTAATAATATTTTAATCAACATACTACCTAGCACTGGCGTGCAAATTGCAAAAAACGTAAGAAAATTTGAATTTCGCGGGTTGGTTGGAGCATTCACCTTAACAAAATAAATTTTGGTACCTACAGTTTTGAGAGTTTTATTTAGTGTATATGTCGCAGGTTTTTCATAAAATTGGGTTTTTGATGAAAACCGGAAGACGACACATATCTATGAGGAATTTATAATTATTAACGATTATATTAAAGCTGATTATGTAGTGTCACATAATTTTGATTTGATGGCGTTTTAGATATATAAGTGTCATTCCACAGTCAGGTGATAATGTTGTTACGTAGGTATATGGGATAAATATGTTTATTTATAGCCAAATACCATCAGATAATTTGTGCATATTCGATGTTTACAGTTATATCTTTATGCGGTTTACTATACTAACACACTTTATCTGAATCTATGTATAAGCAAATTACTCGTAAGAAAATTATTTATCTGTGATTTAAAATTTAATATTTTTTTACACAATATTATACTTAATACTGATCTGTGATTTTTTGTGATGCGAATTTACTAATTATATGTTAGACTTAGATGAATAACTGATCTGTGATTTAAATAATAATGACTACACAACGTGCAAATAATTTCTTTGATCTGTGATTTGAAGCAATAATTACTTTAAGAATTAAAATTAAGGGAATAAAAATAATAATTTCCACATCAACAAGCGGTTTCATTTATTATAGTCACAAGGTGCATTTAATATATTTTTTAATTAGCCCCCAAAACTTTTGAACGCGACTGTACGGACAACAGCTTAGGTATAATACGTCCAATAAAGAAGGTCATCGATATGTATGAATCCGTCGCTTTTTAGTAGTCATTCAAATTTGGTCGGATAACCAGCCGTTGCTTACATATTTTGGTTATTTGTTAATATTTACTTAATGCGAAACATTCCAAGCTGAATATTTTCACCATATATTTTTGACTAAAGGCACATGATTTTGGTTTACACCTACACATTTCGGATTGAGCCGGTTCCTTGTATTTTGCCGTCAAAGTTAGGACACCATCGTTTTGACTTTTAGCAAAAACGCATGCATGAATAGTTTTGAAACTTTGTATGGTTATTATTAGCGTCAAGAAGGACCGAATACAGTTTTCAGCGAACTTGTTTCTTGTCTAATTTAGGCGCTGCGATGTTTTTTCGGGTTTTCATAAAACCGCTATAACTTGAAAACTATAAATATTTTCTTAAAACTAATTGGGGCACTAAGGGGCACACATTAAGAGCTACTCGTGTATGTTTACTCTACAGGGGCACATGCAATGGTTGTAGAGATATACGATTCATCAAAACGTTACTCCAGCAGGAAATGCAATATCTCGAAAACCTGAAGGGGCACAGATTTTTTTTTTGGGGGCACATTAGGGCACACATAGCTCTCTGGCCATGCACAATTTTTCTCTCTCCGATCATTCGTTTAGAATTTTCCTGCTAGAAAAACGTTACCCCAGCAGGAATCGTTTTTTCCGTTTTTTTCCAAAACGACAGGGGGCACACATTTTTTATTTGGGGGCACATTTACAGCAGATAGGGCACATATTATACGTTCTACTCCTATAACTCTAGGAGACACTTTCTTGCTGGGGTAACGTACACGGCAATAGACATTCGAAATACCTAAGTAGCTAAGGAAATAAAAGAATTGATACCGTTATATAAATCGGTAGTTAGGTACAGATGCCAGCACACCAAGCTACCCGAAACTGTCAAATTTTCCCATTCAACTTTGAACCTTATGCTTCAGTGATAAAGTTGAAAATCTATTAAAGAAATTTGACAGATTGTAGTAGCTTGACATGCTGGCGTCTGTACTTACTTTTTTCTTTCTTTCGTTCAGAATACGGAGTTGTTCCCTCAAACGTTTTGTTTTGTTTTTGTTTTTTTTAAAAAACGTTGTCCCACACTAGGAATTACTCCTGTATCGTGGGTGCGTTTACAAACATTTAAATTCACATACACAAACATCCAGATCCGGAACAACTACCTGTAGGCAATACAAATATTTGTCCGGTCGGGAATCGAACCCGCGACACGCAGCGCAGCAGTCGATCGCTCAGCCACTGCGCCAACCACGGAACAAACTGTTTTTTCTGTTCCGTGGCGCCAACCATGTGTCGTGTTTTCCGAGAGTTTTCTTTTTGCCCATCTTTATTTACACTAAATAATGATAATAATTTATTATGTTTACACCAAACGGGTTTAACTCCTTTTTACAGTAGGTAATACTTACCACTAAACAAAATAAAAATGTCGAAAATAGTCCTCTCTCTGTAATGTCGCCAAACATAGGTTCGTCCTCCAACAGGTGCCGTAGCAGACTGATTGAATAAATTGAAAAGGATAGCGCTATTACTACCGCGTGCAAAACAAGAGACAGAAAGAGAGTATGCTCGCTTAGAATAAAATGACGCAAGCGCCAAATCACTGGATTGCTAATTACGAGGAGAACGAGTAGAAAAATAAAAAAATAATTCTGCACGATTTGAGATAATATTATTACCTATCTATTAGTTTAAAAATCATCATTAAATTCCATAGGGTTTCAGAGATCTAACTCAAAATAAGTGCAAAACGAGGTTTTTTCGTTATTTTTTTTTATCGAGATTTTTTTATCCAATCGTGTTTTCGCTTCTGCAAATTTAAAGATTATAAGTCCAAGTTTAATGTGTCCAAATAGCAAACTCTCAAGTCTTACAGATACCGATATCCAGATCGCCCAATATCACCAAAACATCATAATATAGACTCTTAATGTTGCTTAGTGCATGACGATTTTGCCCAAATAGCCCATAAATAAGTATGATCTAAGTCTCGAATTGCATATGCAACCCTGATCTCTTGGCTAGAATAGTAAAAGGCATGGATAACAGATTTAAGAAAACAGCAAATCAGTTTCCAATAATTTCTTTATTAAAATATTTTTTAATCTAAAGTATTCATAGGTATTTAGTCTAATCCTTCCTTCTTCTCTTTGATGGCTTCCTGAAACAGATTTTTTTTCACTTTATAAAACAAAAAATGTATACAAATATTTTTTTACTTGTCATTAAAATACCAGTTACTTGAAAAGACATCCAAGGGAAATCAATAAAAATTATAACCTTTTGCTCAGAGCACGGAGATCTGGGCCAAAAGGCTTAAAATATCAGGCAATTTTATGTCAATAGGCTTGCTCCCAGGAATTTCTTTGGCTTTCCCTTTCAGGAGTACAGGCACAAAATTATGTTTGAATGTAAAATGTGGAATTGAAAAATAAATATGTTCTAGAACCAAAAATTCAAAGATATGTGACATTTACCAACCTGCACCGGGCCCGAGTGGTGGATTATAGCACGCTCCCTCTCACAGAGAGGAGGCCTGTGTCCCAGCAGTGGGAATATTATTGGTTGCTTATGCTTATACAATATACTGTGCAATATATGTTGTATTTACCTTAAATCGTTCTTCAAACAGTGACAATTCAGAGGTTAGGTCGGTGATAGCATTCATAAAAGCTTCTTGAGGAGTGTAATCAGAAGTTGTCTGAATGCGAAGCACAAACTTGTGTTCTAGAGGATGAGGCACCTTGTAACCGGCGAATAGCACTTTCGGGTCCTTCAGCAGCTGGCTGCAAAATATACATTCACGAACATAAATATGAAATTCACACAAGAAATCCAACTTTCACACAAGAAGGTAATGGACAAATACATACTGCCTTATCATGTTCCCGAGTGTGTGATCTTCTTTATTTACTGTAAATATAGCTGCGTTGGTCACCTTAGTATCTTCTTCTTTCTGTACCCTAAAAATTAGGAAAGGCGTTTAATGTAAACATAACATGGAAAGCTACTATTTATGTCGTGTGGGCTGGGCTATACTTACTTTTTCTCTCCATCATATAAAAGGAATGATTCGAATGTTGGTGGTGCGTTCATTTTAATTAGTTAACGCTGCTTACTTTTGTTTAAAATAACTTAAACAAGTATTGTTAGGTATCCTTATAGTACATTTTTTTACCACTGTCAGTCTCTGGTTGGCTTTTGGCTTGGCTAATTGGCTTTGACAAATGACATTGACAACCAAAAGTGACACTTAGCCATAGAGAAATTTGTGATTGCATAGTGCGACGCGCCGCTCTGCCAAGAATCGATACGTTTTGTACTAAAAACACTATTGAAAAAAAAACAGTTAGTATTGTCTCAATATCCGTAATCCACGTTGAGTCAAGCTCCAATCTTTATATCTACAATCGACGGTTTTGTAGGTTGACACCCAGATGAAGACTTGTTGATATTGAACCGATTTAATGAGATGAATAAGAATAGGTAGTTTACGGCTGATTTTTCAATCATCTGATAACTTTATTAGAGGTATAATTTTGAAATTTTGACAGTAAATTCATACAAAAACTGTCAAACGTCAATTTTATTCCTCGAATAACAGTTATCAGACGATGGAAAAATCATCCCTTAGATGTACAGACGCCAGCACATCAAGCTACCCGAAACTGTCAAAATTTTCCCAATCAACTTTGAACCTTATGCTTTAGTGATAAAGTTGAAAATCTATTAAAGTTTGACAGCTTGTAGTAGCTTGATGTGCTGGCGTCTGTACTTCATGTACTTGGCACGCTCTGTATGGGATTTCCCCTATGTGGCCAAGTGTTTTTGCTATTTTTTTAATTTATGCAATGCGTGCAGAAAAATAGTAGGTATAACCAGCTTCAACTCAGTACATATTAGATAGACACGCAACGAACCTAATACTCATTAGAGGGGTCTTGCCCTATATTTTCGTTTATTTCAAAATTGCTTTACAGATTCAGAAGCTTCTAGAGTGCATTAAAATAGTGGCTAGACTAGCTCGGCACTCCGTGGCGTGGGTAGCCCTGTCAAAAAACTTTCTCGTATAGGCACGGCCAGCTTCGTTCTGTTAGGGTACAGACGCCAGCACATCAACCTACCACAATCTGTCAGATTTTCCCAATCAACTTTGAACCTTATGCTTTAGCGATAAAGTTGAAAATCTATTAAAGAAATCTGATAGATTGTGGTAGGTTGATGTGCTGGCGTCCGTACAATTTGACATTGACTGACAGCGCTTTCAATGTTAAATAGCAGCAGTAGTACGGACGGTTTTCGTAGTGCAAGTCTGATGTGCGGTTGACTGTACCTCAATATCCTGATTCCCATTGTATGTACTTCTATTAGTAGTTTATAAAGTTGCAGATAGGTACATAATGAAATAATATATTGAGCACAAAGATTTAAATCGCGAATTTGTGAGGATTTGGATCGGTTGCTTTGCGGACGAGTTGTTTGTCAAGATGACCCATAAAATTATAATGAAGCAGATCAATACATACTTACTTTTTGATATAACATAACATCACGCCTGTATTGTCCTATGTAATACCCAGGCGGGCATACTGCCATCAACCAGACACAAATCCAAACTCCGAAATGAAAAAAACTCAAGAACACTGCCCAATCTGGGAATCGAATCCAGGATCTCATGCTCAGCCTCAGACCAAATAAAAAACCAAGACAGAGGGCTGTCAACAGTAAAGTGAAGCCGGTTTCGTAAACATGTGTGCACATAGTGAGGTGTAGTTTCGATTGTAAATTGTTGTAAATGTGTGCGTGTAAGCGTGTATGCACAGAGCGGGGGTGTAGTTTTTGCATGCTTCACTGTATTGTTCGCAGCGCTGTGTCTTGACTTTTTATTTGGTCTGAGTGCTCAGCAATAGCGCTTGCGGTCACTAGACCAACAAGGCAGTCTCTATTTAGTACTTTTTAATAATAAAATGCATAAGTAAATTCTGTCTGTCTGATGCCTTTAAAGTCAATTAAAATTAAACAACATGTACAGCAGAAAACACCGTTTATTTTATAATTATGAGAGAATTTCAGATTGATAACCTACATACAGAATATAATATGACTATAAAACCATTCTAACTTGAATTTTACATGTGTCCAGAACCTCGCTGTTAATTTTCGTGATAAAAGATTTTGTAATTGTAACAATTATTGTAGGTAGGTATTCAGTGTTCCTTTACAAGAAGATTACGAGACAACTTTGTCATAGGGAATACAACTTTAATATAAATTCTGAAATACTTATATAGGTACAAGAAACATCCGTAATACGGTACTAAACTATTTTAACATTTTTGTCTAAACTAAATTATGAAAAGTAACATGATTTAAAATAAATTATAAACTCTAATACAATATTATAATGTTTCACATCATTCAACGTCAAGCAACATCAAAGAGTCAGAAAGAATAAAGCACAATGTGGAAATTTGATAATTACGAACATTTAACTACAAATTGAAGTCTAGCGACTCTACTGATAAACAATATAATTTGTAGAATATTAGTTCGAGTGAGTACCCCGTCGGAGGGTGTGACGTTGTTCCGCATAATGACATGAGGGCACCTCTAGCAATGTGGCTTCTCTACCGGCAGATAGCAAAAGATAATACTGGCACTAAGAAAATGGCAGCTCTTCCTCCTTGTGCTACAAGTGAAGAAAGTGTTATTGCTTGCACGATATACGCCGATCATGATATTGTCGCTTATACGTTGAGTACCTACCTATACGATGACTGTGAAAATACTTAATAATTACTTTAGCTGAAAAGAAAGTAACTAACTTGTTAACTAATTTGCGTGGCTAGGACTTGCCGGTAGACTTGGCCTGACAAGGTACCCCATCATTTATTTGAATATCTAACGATTTTCAGGAAGATTATTCACATGACACAGACGTTATATAATTCTGTCGTTCAATAATTAACATTAGGTACTATTAAGAAAAAGTGTTGAAGACATGAGGCGATAGGAAAATGTTTTTCAAAGTTTGCATTCGTCACTGGGATCTTAAAATTACATTTCAAAACGTTCGTTGTTTCACAATTATTCTTACCAAGCATTACTTTGATTCGTGAAGTGTTGATTTATTGAATATATAAACAGAGCTACGGATTTCCATGAATTAGATTCAAGATGCATCTATTGTTTAAATGCTGGTTGATTGTTATTTAACTGTGATACATTTACATAATACATTCAAGATTGAAGAATACAAGTTTAATCAAACATCATTAATTTAAAATAACATAAAATAGATGAATAAGCTTAATAAACAGCACTGCAATCATTTTTGGATTACCTTTAACACTTACTAGCTATCGTCTGTTATGTAATAAAACGCTATGAGAATTGACACATAAGTATATAAACTATACTAATTGTGTACGTACGCATACAAAATTAGCAATCCAATCAACAATATGCATACTATTGATTATGAAAATATCTATGCTTTACGATAACATTGAGTTTTGTTAGATCGTACAGTCGGACGCGCCGCGCCTCGAACGGGCGCGTCCCGCCGGCGCGGCGGGCGCGTACTTGAACACGAGAACATCACTTATGTACACTAGTAACAGAAGATACAATTGCAATATTACCATTGATATTATTAGAATAATAGAGATTATTAAAAGCTGACTAGAAGTTCGGTTATACCTACTCTAACGATTTATTTTATACAAATTAGGATTGGATGCGAAGTGTTTCGCAGGTCGCGCGGCGTGTGCGAAACGCTTCGCGGTCCGAGCGCGCTCCGCGGTCTCGTGACTTGTGCGAACTGTTCCCGGAGTGCGGACTGCGGCGCACGCACAGAACTACCATTAACGTTAGATTGGTGTCAGCTCAGGTACTCGGCCTCGCTTCGAGACCTATTAATATAATACTTATGCTAAGATACGATGAGATTAGATGCAACTAGCTGGTGTCAGCGCGATGTGAACACGGGCGCAGGCGCGACGGGCGCGGCGTCGGCGCGGAAGACAAGCGACACAATTGACTGGCTACTGGAGAAACGCGGCTGACCTCCATGACTTTATAATGAAGCTACTCAGAGAAAAGGTATCACCTAAATTCTCTACTGTTACGAAGGCAACTAGATGAAATCCTACTCTTAAGGATAAAAATCTAATTATGCTATAAATGTTAAAATTAACATTGCTTCATGTTCTTAAATATTGAACTGCAGACGAGTGCGGGCGCGCGAGGCGGGCGGGACACGCGTGGGTATTAGTACCGTTATCCACTCGCGCGCCGCTCCGAGACACGTTATAACAATATGCCATAATATCATACGACTACATAATAATCCATCTTGACGACAATCGTTTAATTATAACGTTATTTTCTTATAGGAAAATGCTAATACATGTTGGTGCTCAAATTTTCGAGTGACTCTCTACAATTTATTATTACAAACCGAAAATACTGCTCAATAACTATTCTTATATTGCTGAAGACTGTACTTCAAATTTATTAAAAAAGTTACCCTAGCTAAAACGGCTACTTTATGTGTTACTGTACAACGAAGAGCGTCTTAATAGGTATCAAATTAAACTTTATATTCACTCAACTTTAAATTTCATCGAAAAGCGCCAAAAATTTCAATGAGTCGTTTATTCTATGTATTATTTGAAAAGTTCAAAGTACTCTCACTGTTTAATAAAAGTTACATTCACAATAACAATTCATTATTATTATAAAGTTAACTAAACAACAACTGCATCTACTATCACACATTCGAAAGTTTTAAACAATTTTACAATTGTAATCGAACTTTATTATTGCTACGGCGACGGCACGCCGGCGCGATATGCAGCGTGCGCGTGCGGCGCCGCGGCGTGACGTCACGCGCGTGACGTCACGCTGGCTCCGCACGCCGACACGACCCGCGAGGCGGCGCGGAGGCTATTCATCTAATGGTGAGGTAGAACCTAACGATATCGCACCTACCCGCACACCCTCGCATAACGATGTCGCAGCCCAACACTGATGTCTCCTCGCAACATTGTCACACTTTGTTACGGGTGCACGGGCGTTACACTCCACCATTCCCTCTAACCTATTAACGAGGTTAAATTATTCAAGATTAAACAGAAATCATTTATTGAGACTTTAATGTTTACAAGAAAGAGAAATCTGTCAAATCTTTGTATCACTTTACTTATAAATACAAACTATCATTATGGTGTCTAAGCAACCATATTGTAAGTATTAAAAAAAAAAACAATGTTTAATATTTATTCCAACTTTCACTAGCAGATATTTAGATACTATAAAATATATATAGTAAGGAATATTATAGTGGAAACCGAGATTTATAAGATTCTAAATACTGTTATGCGTGTAGATACTAGTTATATAATGTACGTATAACTAACATAATATGTATATTCATTGAT
This sequence comes from Luperina testacea, assembly GCA_927399505.1. Classification (NCBI taxonomy): domain Eukaryota; kingdom Metazoa; phylum Arthropoda; class Insecta; order Lepidoptera; family Noctuidae; genus Luperina; species Luperina testacea. The sequence goes on from OV656758.1 coordinate 15,858,908, forward strand.
TATTGCGCACTAAATTATTATTTAGTTTATTTTTCATAAATAAATATTAGTTTTTTGTGTGATCGCTATGAAAACTGATTTTAGAGCCAGCGGTTATGGTTACGGCCAATATATTGTTACTAACGACAATAATATCAAACATTAATTTGTTCCTATGACATATCTCAGATGATAAGTAATTGATTATATGTAGATTGAATCTTACAGACGAACTTCTAACAACAAATAAGAGGTGTTTATACGTGTTGATGATTCGCTCTGTTGTAGAATGTTGATTGTTGCCAGGCGGGATGCAGGCACCGAAATATGCGCGGCGATTTTTCTTTGCATGACGGCCCTGAAAATTTTAAATCGTACACTTTATTCAAAATAAGACATAGCTCTGTTAAATATCAAATTTATCTTAACAACAGTGAGCCACATCTCAGGAGTGCGTCCAAAAGGTGAAAAAATAATCGTAATCTGCATTCGCGATTTATTTGCCAAAAATATAAACAAATATGAGTTTATGGAAAAATAACTTTAATTCCAACACAATAAAGTTCTGTTTACGATAATAACGTCAAACATTTTTATAACTTCTTCAATAGTGCTAGTCACTTTGAAATCAACTTAATTACCATTAAAATAAAGTTGATATTTATTTAACTTGAAATAATATCAATTTGAAACATAAGTTTGAATAGACTTTAGAGAAGACTCTTTCTCACGCCTATTTCCCATGGAAATATGCAGAAACTACAGAATAGAACACCACTCGCTAGGATCCTTACATATTCCTTTGTGTGCAAGTCTCTGGCTTCATAGCTCAACCACACTCCTGGAGTGTCGCACACTGTTTTAACATAATTTATTACACTAAACACCTAAATTATTGCTACAAATATTGTGGATATAAAATATGAATGATTATTCCTTGTCTGTGGCTGATGTTAACCGAAACTATCTTACAAGGTGGTAAGAAACGACCTGAAACATTTTCATAATCTGGAGGTCTTTAAAATCGTAATTCCGGGGATCTTTCATAATACATATAAAAATAATTACAAATGTTCATAGTGAAATTATCATTAAATCAGTTTCGTTTATAAAGCAAAAGAAGCAGCGATACGTGTCACAATTTTGGTAGGGACCTTTAGATTATAATATTGATTAAATGAATAAAATGTACCTAGGTATATTGTGTGTATAATGGCTCTCGAATAATTTGCATGTATGACACCTAAATAAATAAATTGAAATGGAGTGAAGACGTGAAGTGAACCAACCTATCGATAGAATAGATAAAATATTATAATGAAAAACCTAGGTAGGAGTAAAAATATGAAACAATACAAGGTGCCAAAATATAAAGAAGTGCTCGGATTATAAAATAGAATAAAAGTAGATTAAATACTTGTTAAAAATAAACAAATAAGCGGTCAGGCAACTTCAGGATATACATTTTTTATTTTGTTTTAGGATATACATAAGTTGAAAAAATAGCGGTGTCATATTTCTAGTAGTGTAGTAAGTTCTGTTTCCTAATTGCAGTTTTTTCTAGGGCGTCGTTATATCCTGAACTAATAGCAAATATTTAACTCACAGCCAACGCTCAATATTCCGTGTAGCAAAATATAAATAATTAATTCTATAGTATACGAGTACAATGTTTATCCTATTCAAATATTATGCAACCGACTCATGCAAATTTCAAACCCCAATTTCTTTAATGTAAGTACTTTTTGAATTTGTTTCGAATCAGATGGTAGATCGATTTGATCGGCGTCTAGTTAATAAAGCATGGCTTTATCGAATGATAAATCTACTCAAGTCTCGATTCTAACTAGGGATGCGGTCTACTCTTATAAGCCCAGTTAAATGTTGCGCATCAAACCTGCCCCCGTTCACCCGTTTAGAAGAATGTGTTATACACGTAGCCAGTCGCAATGAGGCCGAGCACGAGCAGACACAGCATTATCATTATCTTCTTCTGCACAGTGGACAAACACAACACGCATTAGTGGCTAGCGGTGACAGCGAGCGGCGAGGCTGCGCAGAGCACAGTCCGGCCGCTCGCCGCGCACTTACAAATTACCTTTGAGCATTTGGCGATCGATGTATGAGAGTGGCCGCTCAAACCAAATAGCTGGACACGTAGCCCACGATGACGATGCCCAGTATGAGCAGGCACACTAGGATCATGATCTTCTTCTGTAGGCGGCGAATGTCGAGTGACGAGTGGTGAGCATGCAACAGTACGCTTTATACGTGTCTCGTGACACCGGCCCGCCCGACCAGTCGGGCCAGACACTTCAAACTCTTATTACAATTATTACCATGATTAAGACTAAAAATACTGGAATAGTTTAGTAATAGGCTTCGTTTTGATACAGTAAGGTGGGTGCGTCATTTGCCTTGCATAAAGATTTAAATCAGGTGTCAAAATAAAAAAAATAAATCGAAATAATAAATATAAATGTAATTTTCGAAATTATAAACATATTTACAACATGAGTAGTTTTACGATTATAGAATTAATAAACAACTTTGTAACACGCCCTTAGCTGGAGGAGCGTCCATCTACTACATTAAGATATTTTTAAGAAATAAAACATAACTTCTATTAAGGTCTCAACATAATTAAGTACCTAATTAATCATCGATAATAATGAAAATGGCATTAAATTATATTTCACAGTCTTTTGATTAAATAAATAGGTGCGCAAGCTAAGTCGTCGTGAAGCATAAGGGTGAAGTTGAGCTAAAACATCAATTTTATACTTTCAACTAAACGAATACTACAATTTAATCACAGTTAATATATTGTGCTATTCATTAATAATATATAACATACTAATACACACAAAAGTATATATGTATGTATGCTATCCGTTTAATTTATGAAAATATCATCAAAATGCTATTATTAAATGCAGTAAGTGTAACAAGTAAAATGATAATCAGGTGCCATATTCATTGTCTTAATCCACTGGAAAAAACATTCCAGTCAAACCAAACACAAAACAACTCAAATATAAAATTAACTAAACAATAATTATATTTGATTGCAACAATCCAATGAGAGCGTTCTGCATCACAAATTGAACAATGAACAGCGGGGGTACAATGCGTGGCACGAAAGATGAGACTTGACCCCGCCTCCCCCGCTCTTTTCGCCGCCCCTATGACGTCCGGTCCCGTCCCGCACTCAGACCTCATACCGCTAAAGATACCTAAAATCGTGTTCTGCGCAAGTCAAACCACGTGGTGTGTCAAGTCTCATCTTTCGTGGCACGCAATGTAATTGCATGACCCACTATCAGTAGCAATGTCATTTTGACAGTTTAACAACATTCATTGCGTTATTAAGGTTGTTGAGCAAACAATTTTTCCGAAGATGTGAAGCAATGAATTAGCAATATCCTTCAAAATGATTCAGATTGAGATTGAAAGTTTGTACGGTGTGTACACCGGTACGGTGCAGATCAGCTAAGTAAACACTTCACAAGGATTATATTAGCGATAAATTATCAAGTAAATATTCACCAACAATAGTGTTAGGCCGATCGTAAAATGAAGCCTCAAAGAAATACTAGAATGTACATGTACAAAGTATGAGAAGAGAAGAGAACAACTTAAAACTAGGTAAAATACTGGTCACTATATCTTTGTGTTGACTGATTGTGAACTAAGGGCAAGATCTATAAACGTTACTTAGCGCGTGGTTTGACAAGTTCCCGTCTCTGTCTTGCACTTGTAGATTGACAGTTGTGCGACAGTGACGGGTATAACGCCGAGCCAAAGTTCGTGCTAAATAATGTTTCTAGATCTCGGCCTAAGACAGCTATAATGTAGCGCTGTCCTTGGTTCCAGTTCTTGTACCATTATAAATATTATCAAAACTTTTTTTTTCTCAACTCACAACATCTATTTGCGAATATAATTTTAATGTGTTTTATATAATTAATAAAGATTGAAATTTTAATAATAAGATATAAACTGCGAGCAAATGGCTAAGAATAAATATAGAAAAAGCAATTGCTTTTTATAGCTTTTTATTTTTTAAATATGTATTATAATAATAATATTTATCAACAATCGGCATTAAATAAACTTTAATAAGTAGTTAACAAACCGCGTAAAGCTTTTAAATATATTATTTAGTATTATAAATGTTGTTATTTTAGTAAATACTAGGGAAGATTTAGAGAAACATCTGTGTACTCCAATAATAGTGCCCTGTATAATAATTGTGATGTTTTGACTAACAAATTTAAGAGTTGAGTTGTATATTATATACAGCCATTAATATTAAATATGTTTATATGATATAAGACAGCCTGGTAATACCAGTAAAGCTAATATTAATATTAAATAACTTACAATTCTAAAGCACAATCTATCTTATTGCACTTTACACATATTGTCTTCGAAATTCTACCGTGACGGTAAAACAATTTTTTATATTCCTATTTGGTTAGGTATACAACGTTGCTAAAGTATTCAACAAAAAGGCTGCGTTATAAAAAAAGATTTACCATTTAGTTTCTGAAAAATGTATACCAGCTACATCGAAACTAGGATACACTTTTTATGGAAATTGTTGAAAAAGCAGTTTATAATAGGTAATACCAAGTTGCGCCGACCCCAAATGAATTGGGTTAAGGCGAAAGCGCCAGGGTAGCCCGCGAAATTCAATTTTTTTTTACGTTTTTTGCAATTTGCTGGTCAGTATTAAGTTGTACGTTGATTGATATATGATTCGCGGCCGTAACAAATATGTATGTACATAATTATAATCATTAAAGTCATCAACACAACTCTCCAAGACCAAGTAATCCCACAGAATGACTATCTCATGAAATCTTGACATTTTGGGATTATACTAACCTAACAAGTTGTATTACTATACATTATAATCATTAGAATCAGTAATACAACTTGTTTTGTTAGTATAATCCTAAAATGTCAAGATTTCATGAAATAGTCATTCAGTAGGGTTACTTGGTCTTACAGAATTGTGTTGATGACTTTAATGATTTTATTTCTGTAAATACATATTTTTACGGTCGCGAATCATATTTTAATTAACGTACAACTTAATACTGACCAGCATATGGCAAAAAACGTAAAAAAGCGCTTTTGCCTTAACCTGTCGAATGTCTTATGTTACACAGTGCGACATAAGAACAATTAACTTCTATTGTGTCTGCTCATTAGTCAATCAAAGGGTTAAGGGCAAGAGAATGATGATCAAGATAAAGTAATATCATAACACAGCCTTTTTAAAAACCTTAAAGCACAATGCACTTGCTACATCCATGCATATCTAATGACATTAATAACAACAATGTTTGCCGTATTAAAATAATCAAGCAATATCATCCAGATATATATATCGTGTTAAATGTAGCTACAGTCTACATTTAATTCAATGGTATACAGACGAATATCAATGTTGGGTGTTTGTGGTCACAAATCAACTGAATTCATTCACTTAGTCCATGGGGGGCCGACGGCGATGACGTCACTAGCCGGTAGTCTTCACACGAAGTTTAACTCAGCACAATCGCGAGCACTATTATTAATATAACCAGCGTAATAGACAGGCATATTATGATGAAGATTTTTTTCTGCAATGATAAAGGAAAAACAAAAAGAAAATAAAAAACGCTGCTATGGAAATATTCAAGTACAATCGACAACTTTGGTTAACGTAAAACTGGGTGAACATAATTGCAGGGTGGAATAGAATTCTAATTTGCCAATTTCAATATGCCAATATCCTTCCTTGCAAACCTTATTCACCTACCCGGTGTTCGGTTTTACCGGTTCATAACTTAGGTCAGTTTATTTAATTTTTAATTATAAATAAAACTAATATGTCGATCATACTTTTTTGGATATGAGGGTTGTCATTCTATATTATTTCAATAGTTTCAAATCAAGCATTTTATACTATGCTATTGAATGGAAAAGAATGACATATTGATGAAATTGATGTCGATTTAATTACAAATGCTTGTTTATATTTTATTTTGACTTTAGATGTTTGTCAAAGCAGCCAACCCAACGCGGGATTCATACTTCAACTAGGTTTGCTGAGAAAAAATCCTCTTACCATGAAAAATTCGCAAGAAAACACTAGCCGAGGTATGATGTGGAACGCACAATTTATATCAACACCATAATCATAGATACTTCACAATGATAACGGTAAGTAATATAATCAGCGTAACAGACAGGCATGTTATGATAAACATTTTTTTCTGCAATGTAAAGGAAAACACAACAAGAAAGTATACGATACGCCATCACCAAAACATTCAAGGCCGGATACGGGACAATTCTAATCTTGAAATACCACAAAAAATACTGTTTAAGTGTTTATCGACAAGGGATTTACGCCTTTAAGGGCTCAAAAATCTCCGGAAGAGACTTACGCCTATATACGACCTTTTTCACAACACCAGCAGTCCATTAAATAGGTAAGTAAAGCTGCGAACTAGATTTATGCAATGCAAGCTTCCTTCGTTCCGTTATGTAACATTTCATGCGGCCTAAATGCATGTTAATATCGGTGTTTTTACACAAGAAAATGTTCACGAGACTTTATGAGTTCATGTCAACAGATTGTAAAAGTTCTAGGCGATATAAATGATGGATTTGTCTATGAATACATAACTCAATATTTAAATTTATAAAGGAACGAGAGAAACTTATTTTTCAACAGAACATACAGCATATTCCATTAAAATATTTTGAAAATGTATTAACACTGAAAGCTTTTTAAATGATACTATTTATATGGTATAATTTGAGTTACAAAATAGAGACCTTATACCGTGCAGTGACTCTCTCAAACAATTCTGAGTGCTATGTTATGTCATGCATGATTCACATGTAAACTGGGTATGGTAGGTACTCAGATATTTACATCATTCACAAAAGCTAAGGCAAAAAAACAAACTAGAAGACGTATTTTGACAGTTTTTTAGAATAGAATGATATTGTATTGGGAGTGTTTATACTCGATCTTTGCTTGTCCAATAGTTTGAATACTTTTGATTTAAAATTTAAATGTTTTACAAGGATTTTGCTATGGTTAATGTTCTGTGTGCTCTAAAAACATGGGGGAAGTTTATAAATGCCTAAATGTAATACAAAAAAATTCAGGCACAAAACTTGCTTTAATTTTTTTTTAGAGATTTCATTCGTTCATGCAACATGCGTTTTGATAAGATACAATTTTAGCGGAATTCTTCTCGTGCATAATTCCTGACAATATTAATTGAAGATGGAAATGGAAATTATGTTATTAAAAGAACTAAAAGAAGTTATCCGTGGTTGACAGTCGATACAACGTTATAGATGTGTCGAAAATTATTGTTGGATTGAGAATAGCCTAGATTAGGTAGCGCCTCACCCCAGAGATCCGTATACTGGTACAAACGTTATAAGGTTTCGTAGTTTAGTAACAGGAGCCGGCTGAGCCGTGGTTTAGTTGGTATGTGATACATTACCTTCCGCGCCTTGACCGCAAACCCGTAGGCCTTGCGGACCTCGACGCGGCCGTACTCGACGTAGTCGGTGGCTTGCGTCACATGGTACTCGATGCGATCTATCAGCTCGCCCTGCTGTGCTAAGGGTACGGCGCGGGGAGGGGAGGGACACAACGTACCGCGGCTGACACCGACGGACGATTGGTTCATACGATTTTATGGAAATCCCCAGTCAATATCGTGTTACAGGAGCCAACCAAAGCGCTGCAGTGAAACGTTAATAGATAGTTAGAGAGTATTATTATTATTAATATTACAACCCTTTGATTAGCCACAGTATAAATCCTTATAGACGAAGTTAAATAAATGTTTTAAACTAGAAGCACAAACGGACACACGTGTTACAATGTTTACGACAATCAGTGTTAACCTAGTTATTGCACGGTATGTTATATTGTAAGTTTATGACAGTTATTTTTTATGATACACCAAACACTTGTTACATAATAACATGTTTCAGAGGTTAGTAATATTTAAATGCATGATTAGATTACAGTTATTACATAACAAAGACCACCATATACAAAAGGCAAATTACGCACACACCAATGAAGTCATAGAATAGTGACACATAGAGTCAAGTACAAGGTTAGGTTAAGAAGCCCACGTCAACCGATATTAGTCGAGCCGTATGAACACAACAGTCAAAGCATATAGTGTAGACACAAGAATGGAATGAAGACAAACACAAGTGTGAACCAATCACCGTATCATCAATAACAAAATGCGGGATTCAACGAATCAATTCATCACAACGAAACAAAACAGGGCAATGTAGGATTAGGGACGAGGGGCGGACAGACGGACAGGGAGAAACAAAACAAAAACAGATTAGTAAGAATGAATCGTCATTGAAATTATCACTCACCCGTCGAGCTTTGCTCTGATATTTTAGGGCCTTCTTAGTGTCTTGTGTGGCAGTTTGGACATAGTCCACAGCGTGCTCTACATGATACTCAATGCGGTCGATCATCTCTCCCTGTATCGATACGATACGAACAAGTTTAGTATTTTTTTCTACTAGGATACTACGGAACTACTCGCTACATACATGTTCGTCAACAGGTAACTTTCAAGAATCAAGAGTAATTTTGAATTTGTGTAAGACATATTTAAAATGATTGTAGCAAGCGACTTCATAGTTTTTGCAGGCCAGAATATTGCCTATTTTCGTAACACGAAATCCATCGAAGAATTTCAATAAAAGTCAGACGGCCAGTCTGATGTTAGTCACCATACATTGACCAGACATTGACACACAGAAAATAGACTCTGTCGTGCTTATGTCAGCTGCAACAATCGTTTGAACAGTTGGTAAGGTAGGACATTCACGATCGACGTAAAACCATTAGTGTATTTAGTGTGTGTATTAGTGTGTGTTCTTTGCAATGTAACTCTTATCTCGGTAAGGTAAAGAATAAATTAGAATGATTACCGGGAGTTTTTCATCAAACTCGCAGAAATTATTCTAATTTATACGTTATAACAATGAGATTAGAATTTAATTGCAATGACTTACTAATGGTCTTACGCCATTCAAATTTGATCGTGAATGCGCTGCTTAAGTTAGTAAGGCATAGCGTAAGTGTGACCTGGCTTTCGACTAGCATCGCCATGTCCATGAACATGTCGTGCAGCTCGCGGATGGATGTCTCCAACTTGATGATGTCGGCATGCCGCGCCTCGATGTCGGCCAGCGTCTGCTTAGCCTGCTGGGTCTCCATTATTATCTGGAAAATGTTGAAGAGCATTTTAAGAATGGGGTTGGTAAGTTTTGTTACTTATTTTGTTCAGTGTAATGATTATTCACGAATGATGCGACACGAATATTAGCGGTATTAGCCTATTTGTGAGTAGGCCAAATACTTGCAGGGCAAATGCCTCGGTGCCTTCTTTCCCCTCCTTTCAAAGTCCTGATCATCACGCCATCTATTTCAGTCTGCTGAGGACCCGTTTTTCCTGCCATTTGGCATTCACTGCGTGGGTGGTTTTTACTCAATGGCAATAATTAGTAAAGTAACCTTTGTCATAATTGGAAGATTGGGATCTAGAAGGAAGCTTTAATTAACTCGAGATTGACTTCATAACTATTAATGAAAGATAATATCATACGATATTAGTCATACAATATAAATTACTGTGTTCACGCTCGTGGTACGAAACTTTGTCTGGGTTCCTAAATAACTAAATTCTAAACGATCCAGTCATCTAGACAGGAAAATCCTAGCGACTATTACTATAAATATCAATATTTATATAAATTATCATCCGCATAGCTGAACACACGAGTATCTAACGTTTTTCAGTCAAAACATTTTACTGCAATGCACGCTATCGATTGCATAATTACACTATTCGGAGGACACCACACCACTAATAATAATGCAGTTACGGCTAAATGTTAGCAACATAATTATAAAATATATTAGGAGCGCATTAATAATATCAATTCCGCCTTGAAATAATAGATTAAACTTCCATGAACCCAGTAAACAATTTGAGGAAATATCGAGTAGTTTATCGAGTACTGTCAGTTTTATTTATCGATTCTGAATTATAAATAGATAAACATAGTCGTACTTTAAGTGACGTAACAATAGTGCCAGTAACGCCGCTCAATACTGAGGATGGCTGGGACCGTAAGTTATTGAACTACGCTACCATATCCGCAACAGAAATACTTGAAGAAATGGATGACTATCGTATTCATATGCGGTGATACAGCGATTAGTTATATTAATTGTAAACTGTTACCTGAACAGACCCGGTATATACGCGTACCTTTACTTCGTAGCATTTCACTTGAAATTGCAACTTGCGCTTGTATCCAGAGTCTGGGATTTGCTCCTACGGGAATCCCTGCGCGGCGTGCGTAATTGCTGGGCTTGGATGGCGCGCTAGCTTTCGCAATACAATCATAGGAGATGTGTCTGGGTAAGCTTTTAATAGCCTTCTCGGAATCATAGTCTAACAAAGTGGTAATTTCGTCCAACATGTTTAGATAATGTGCGTGATAACGTCACACCTTCGCAGTGCCTGAACCCAATAACATTCTGTTAGTGTGCCGCACAGGCTTGGCAACGCCGCGTATCTTCCGCAGGCAATTTGTCAAGTTTTGATTTAGTGCTGCAACTTGGCACCAGTTACAATGGTAATCCTTAAGGGGTTAGTAGATTCGAAAGTTTGGAACGTGGAGCGTGAGTTATAGTACTATGTGGAAAATATGAAAACATCGGAAAAACGAAACATAATTTTGTGTTTCTGGACACCAAGAAAAGTTTTTTAAGTTAGTTTATTACCGCCAGGCGTAAGTTTCCTTCGCGTTATATTTTATAATTATTTGCGGTATAGCACTTGGACAGAACAAAATAGCTTTTGGGTGACTTCTCTAAACAAATGGGCCCTTTTAGTAAATTGGAGTACCGTTGCATTACGACAAAAGTCGAACACAGGTCCAAAGAGCTTGGAGCTTTTACGTATGGAAACCCTGAAAACCCCTAAGAATCTGGAAGGTGTGATAGGAATAGTAAGTGTACTGACCCCCTGCGTGAATACTGCGGAGTTGCCCTGCTCCAGCATTTCCTCGAGCTCGTCGTCGGTGGTGGCACGGCCGGTGATCTCCAGCTGCCGCTGTATCCTACTCTTGCAGCGGTCCCGGTAGTCCGTCTGCGTGCGGTTGTACTCCGTCATCACCTCCACGAACTTGCGCGACAGCGTCGAGTGCTGCGTCTTTCTTATCCTCAGATCCGCTGACGATTTATTCGAGTGCTCTTCCTGCTCGATGTTCTGCTCTATGTCTGTGAATCAGTTGAGCCAGAATAAACAGCTGAGCACCAACTAGCGTCGCAAATAAAATTAAGACAAATAAAAGCACTAAGGATAAGTTGCAGCTCACTTACGTTTTAACTTTCCTCTGACTTTGTTGGCAGTTTTCTTAACGTCAGCCATGAGATCTTCCAGTTCATGCTTTGTTTCTGTAAAATAAAATAGGCTTTGTTGAGAAAACGTCGGTCTGTTATATAACATAAACATTGCAGTTTAAAATGATGCTGTTTGTTCATGCATAATTCAATTCGCTCTCTCAGCAACAATAACATAATTTTGAGTGCGACTGCGAACTGCGTCGTGTGGGCCGGTCGCTCTAATTGTCTGTCGACTAATCGAATTCGCCAAAACGATCGATAGTTTTATACATATAACATAACGGTCATTGGTTTTGCATGGATTGAATAAATATTGAATACATTCTGGACAGCATACAATTTGTATTTTATTTATATAGAACAGACTTGGAAGTTATGTTACTCTATGCAGCTGTGAAAGAAATCAATGTTGTACACTATTTTACAAAAGTCGCTTACACTGTTAATGAATAGGTTGTCCAGAAAACGTGTTAATATAGTGACTAATGGTGGTTCTGTCGATCAATCATAATTGAGGAGTGACGGAACAAAACATGATAATTCCACTTTTTGTAAAAAAAAAGTTAGCAATGACATTCGACAGAATACCATAAATTACGTCGCCCGTTAAGCTGGTGTGGTTCAAATCATGCTTATTCCTGCAGTAAATCGTCTCTAAAGTTGAAAGTTTGATGCAAATCATGATATTTTATTTGAAATAAAAAATAATAAAAAAAACATGCTTAATAAGTTTTTACAGTCATTTATTCATTAGAACCCATATTTTCTTCAATTGTACAAAGGCAAAGTAGTTGCCGGTTTTTGACCTTTTGTGAAAAGTTAGACATCATGGAATTATCATGTTTTGTTCTGTCACTCCTCAATTATAATTTAATAACTACCAAGAACCAATCTGCTTAAATCTTTAGTTTGTTGATTATATTTTTTCAAAGCAAGTATGTTATGGCTTAGTTTATTTATTGCCCGACTATATACATAGGCCCAAGAGTCAACCAAATAAAGTTGTACTAAAAATAAATAATCAATACAGAGACGGCGACCGAAAATCTTGTACGAGCAGTTATTTCGATATCAATCAAAATAGTTGTTCCTGCGTGACATTTGTACGTGAGCACGTCTGTTCAAGAGGTTAATCGGATTAATAATAAGCCGGCGTTCCCGTCTAATAGCTGCTTAGAGGAGAGGAGCAATACAATTAGCAGTATAGTTGATGGGATAAGTGAACGATCAGCACCGTATTGGAAACATTATGGAGATAACGACGCCGACGGGATGTTTTTCAGGTACGACTCTCTGCGAAAACTTTTGACGTTGGACGTTTCTTTTGTTCATTTTAAAGACTCACATTTGCTCAACCAATTAGGAAAACGTTTAAAGATTTATATCGTTGCAATTAAAATATTTCCAGACGCTTATTTTAAAGTAAAACCTTTCCTCGACCATATATCATGTACGTTTCATGAAATATTTCTCGGTATCGGGAGCGATTTCCTCAGGCATCACCATAACGACTTTTCCTGTGTATCGCGTCCCGGAAATTGCACTTCCTGATCGAGTGAGGGCATGAATATATACCCAAAACTGTAGCTAATCGATAACTGTAAAACAATAGTTACAGGTGCTGATAATTTTTCACGCTTTCATACGGTGACCACACAGTTCCCTTGGGCGTAGGATTTAGCAAAACTCGCTGCCAATTTGCATAAACTATTTGGTGTGCACATTCGAAAACGCGCGAATAAATTGTGCATAGCTGTGACTAACTGAATATTCAGTTAGCTTTGAGTTGAATTTTGAATTTCCAGGGGATAACTGAATAAACATACATATACAAATTGTCGCGTGGCACTTTCCCGACAATGTTGTTTCAAAGTGAAATCCCTTGCGGGGGTATTATCACCTGCCGGTGCCTGGCATTATGTTCAGAAAGTTAACGCTTGAGCTCGAATCCCTTTCAAGCTCGAAATCCGGGTCATTATGGCTGCATTAAGGCACTTCAGTGAATATTAAAGATCGCGTGCACTGTGGGTCTATTTTTGGAGAGCATCATGTTGGACTAGAGTTCGATTTAGCTTAATAAAAGAGCTGTCATTAATGGATAGGAATTTAGCTGAACAAGAGAGCTGTCACTAATGGATAGGAATTCGAAATTTTAATAACAAATTCTGTTCAAAATACTGTGTTACATTTCTGAGTGAAATTACTGTAATTGAAAATAAAAACAATTCAAGTAAAATGTAAATGAGAAACGGCGGCTGAGAAGCTAAGATGACTTCGATCCTGAAATAGGTACAACTTTAAGTTTCCGCGGTTTTACAAGAATATTTATGTAAAAATAAATGAGGCCCGTACATATTATGCCTACCTAGTTATCTAAGTTAGAAAGTGTTCACCGCTTGGATACGAAAACCCATTTCATGCAGAGCACAAAAAATATCTCTAAAATTCCTTTTCATTGAAGAAAGAATTCCATTGAAATAATTTACCTGGCCCGTCCCGTGTAGACAACGCAAAAAATACTTCTAAAAGAAAATCCAATTTTTCCTATCGTCGATTCATTTTGAAGTTGATCCTTTCTATAGACCTTTTGGGAAATATTTAATAGATATCTAGGCAGGTTTATACAATGTTAACATAATGCTACTTGTTATTTCATTTTGTTTTCTCTAGTTAGAATAGTGAGATACTTTAGTAGTAAATATATTACTTGAGTTACTTGTAATTAACATTGGTCTGAGAATCACACACTTAAAAATAACACTAAACAGAACTCGCCTGCGTATCATCCTGGGAGAATCGTAAATGTCGTTAGAAAGAATTGTTACTGCTGTAATTGTAGGTTAGTAACATGTAATTACTGTAACACATAAATGTATACTAAAGACCCTGTATAATAATATTTTCACATCGTGTAATTATTCCAACCAGATTGCGTTATTGTAACTCAGCTCCTTCAGCGTTCATGAACGTGTTAGGTATGTCGTAATTAAGTGTTGGAAAATGTAAAGGTTCGTTAACGCGATAAAGCACGGCGGGCGACGTTCAACATGTATCACCTGGAGCTAAGCGTGTCTCGTTCACACCAGATCGAATCAATTTCATTCACTGAGCACACAGCTCATTCATAGCCGCACCATCAATCGTGACTTGTTTGCCTCTTTCATTCGCCGACAAGTTCATTTTGCATCAACTTTCATATTAAATGTTATTTCCTGTAATGTGTGTTACGAAGCAACTTTTACCAGTATATTTATTGCGGCATTAGTATATTCACTTTTGTTATGAATATGATATTGCATGAATATTTTAATATTTCGAAATGTATGTAGATAAAAGGGCACACAGCCTCACACAGGCTGCCGCCAGAGTTCGCATGATGCGAAATAAATGGAGCAACATACGCTCTCACGGGAATCTCGGAACTGTTCAGACAAGGCATTCTTAGACTTTTGTGACGCTACATGCTGCCTTGGTTTACGTAGTTCACGTTACCTACTTTAGAATAAAATGTTAGCCAAACACGTTTATTATAAAAAGGCAACTGTAGTAAAACGTCCACTTCGTAAAAAGTTAAATAAACGATTAACGCATGAATAAGTTTGGAGTGAAACGGACTCGTAACTAAGTTTCAAAGGTACAAATTGGACTGTTTTATTACAATAAACGTATAAACTGTTATCGCGAGTTTGTTCGATATTAACGACGGCAACGATGGCTTATTCGGGGCTATTTAGGTCGGGTCAATGGCTAATCGCGGCTATTCGTGACGCTCCTGCTGGAGGGTCCCTTGTTGTCGAGTGAGCTCCTATCATAAAGGCGCCATATTATAACACCTAAAAAAATATTGCCGCAAAAGAACTTTCATAGTCTTCCTTTGAAATAAAATACACCATAAGGGGCTTACATGACCTAAAGCGCGGTCATTGTCAGACTGCAAAGAAAAGAAAGAGAAGCACGATGACACAACGCTGGTAATTTATTGCAAAATATGAAGCAATTATTTAATTTTAAAAAATCTATTGTTTGGAATAAAAAATTAAAACACTAGTATTTTAGTATGTTGCTTGTAGAATAATCTGACAAAAAAAACAAAATGATTTTATTTATATTATTATGGTTTTCATTGTAAAAAGAAAGTTTTTAGAAGTTTCTTCATGATTTTTTTCTATCGTATCAAATTAGTTGTATTATGTTTTCAACACACTATCTACCTACGGTCTTATTCATAAAAAAAGCTTATAGAAGGTTTAAAACATACTTTAGTTAAAATGCTCATTAAGCCTTTAAAACGTTCGATAAATATCATTGCGTTCGATAAAATTTTGTATTCATAAACGCTTCATAAACGTTCTATAACTAAAATGTCCTTTAACTTCAATATGTTGCCATTATAATGAAATCGTCCAACAAATTGGTCAATATATTGAATCATCAAACGAGAATATCTGTCTACGCACTGAATAATTGTGACCATAGACAATAAGACGTATGGAAAACTAATTTATTGTCTACAGTTTCGTCAGTTTTGACGCGTTAATGTCGTAACATGGTTTTTTATGTCAATGAATTTGATACAACAGGCGCGAACGAAAACTTTTGAATATTTTTTTTGTATCTATAAGAAATGGAATTAAGACCGGAGACTAGTTCCAATAAAGGGCAAAGAAGTGAATATTGGTTGGAGGACGATGAGGTGTGTACTGTTAGGTACAGCTAAAAAGTGTTCAAAGTAAGTTTTGTTTTGTAAACATTCATAATTTCTTAAACATTGCTTTTCCTTAGATCTTTTTGGAAAAATTGGTCAGGGAGAGGGTCTCCATAATGGAAAATGAAGGTGGACGCTGATGATGGCGCCAAACAAGTAGCCAAATTCTGGGCACACTAAGAAGAAGATAGAAAATAAAAACACTGATACTGACCGAAACCAACGCGAAAAAGCGGCGGCCTGGCATGATTTACGAATTAGGTGCCTATCCAATTTACTAAAACTTACAAAGTTTCTGAGTAAGCATGTCAAGAACTTCGTTTACCTGTACAAAACTCTTTATTTTGTAAGAAAAAAAAACCGCCGCCATAACAATAACTAATAATTACTAGTATTAGTAATATTAGTTATTTTTATGCCACCACTTCTTTAATTATTTTAGTATTTAGAAGATAATGAAGAGAAAGAATTATAACATTAATTTTGTGTTTCAGGACAGTAGAACTAGTAAGGATGGTGCTTCACTACAAATAGCAGAAACTGAAACGGCCTACAGAAGAGATGGCATAGATGGCAAATGAAAAGAAACATTTAAAAAATGTTGTTCTGCTAGCACAAGTTCTAGAAGCCGAATTAAAGTTTAGAGTATTATAAAAATAAATAAATTAAACAGATATTTGTACATAAGCTTTTTATTAATGAACTACTCGCTAAAATGTCTCCTCTTTATATTCTTCGTGTCGCGGGGACGACTGTATTTTAGATCTTGGCCCAAAACTTTGCCACTTCCACAACGTCGTCAGTGGTAGCGCAGAGGTTACTTTGACTGCATGTTTTGGGACACATAGGGTAGGATAGGGGGTGGAGTATGGTTTGCGACACAGCTTCACAACCACACCCTACTGCTGCATCCTACTGGAGCATCTTCCTGCAGGGTGTAAACTTCGTGATCCTCACGGAAATCCCTGAACCGTCTCCGGACACAAGTGGGAAGGTGTACCTCCAACCTGGTAAAGTGGGGCTACCTCGGCGGAATGTTTCCTTGATAGTTTGTAAAATAGCATTTGCCTGTGGTGCCTGGGTGACTTTGTATGATATTCATGATATTGCTACCTTCTAACTGCATGTCTCCACGGTCAACTGCAATATTGTAAAGTACTGCTCTAGCCACTATGGTTGTTTTCACATTTCCTAGTTTGCATGTATGCCATGTAAAAAACATTGAAAGCGTAATTTCCACAGTCTAAAGCAGCAGCGTCCCACAGTATTTCTTGTTGCGTTATATTAATTTTCCTCGCTGCTATTTTGCATTGTAGGTATATAATAATAAATAAACTAAATTGGTTAAACAGAAGTGCAAAATAAATGAAATACAACTGCAGCTCCTCGAACCTCGAAGTACGATTGTTTACGAAACTGACTTTTTGCACATGTTACATTGTACGTCAAATGTCATCAGCTGATGTAAAGTCGGCCATTTTTTCCTTAAAATACTGTTAAAGTAGGGTTCTGGGTTTCATAACTTTATAGTAGATTTAAAGAACGTTTTAGTGCTAAAATGCGTTTATGAATACCAATTTTTGACAACGAGACTTTAGCAAGCCTTTAGATGTTCCATAACTTATTATGAATAAGACCGCTAGAATATATCCTGAAGAATATCATATATTTTTCTGATTTTGTTTACTGTAGTCGATCATACTTTTATTGTATCTAAAACTTGCGTTTTTTGTGTTTAGGTTCTGTCTGTCCTGTAAGCCCCTCCTAAAATATATTCAAAAGAGAAAATATGAGCTTCATTAAAATTTTCTAACTATAAGTTAAACCTTTTGCGCTTAGAATGGAAGGAACACGGAGGAATTTTTAATAATTTATAAAGCTGAAATATGAAAAGGGTAGAAACAGGTACCTAAAGTATTTTGAAGGCGAGCCAACGTCACCGGAATAAACTGGAAGTAATCTCGCGATAAAATCAACACTGCTATCGCTAATAATTCATTTGGCTACCATAAATAGGCTAACTAGCACGAACACATTTCAGAATCAAAACTATGTACAGACGCCAGCACATCAAGCTACCCGAAACTGTCAAATTTTCCCAATCAATATTGAACCTTATACTGTAGCGATAAAGCTGAAAATCTATTAAAGAAATTTGACAGATTGTAGTAGCTTAATGTGTTGGCGTCTGTACTTCAGTTATTTGTTGGAATAATAAATTAAACATTTCAAGCGAACGTTTGATTAAAAACTATTTTGTACGCTACACGCATATTATAACTAACGATACCATTGAAAACTCAACAGGAAACAGGATAAAAAATAAGAGTAGATACCGAACGTTTTTTTGATATACAGTCATCGTATTTAGATGTAATTCATGTTATATGGCGTCTACATTATCAATAAAAAGCAATGTCACGTCTCCAGAATAAAGGCAGCTTCACTTAATCTGAACTATCGTCATGAAAGCAGACAGACAGACCGCCCCCATGTCTACGTAAATGCCACCAACACCAACCGCCCTTTCAATTAGTGTGTGGGTTTTCTGCGAGCTAACTTGGAGACCTACCCACGCCCTACTAACAGCAATACCGACAAAACATAATTTATATACTTATATAGACACTTTCAGAAGTCGTGGGTTTTTCACAGACTCAATCATTGAGATTCATTTAAGGAGTGGGAGCATATGCGGGGGCTAAATAACAATTCCATGACACGAATAGATACACATTTTATGTTGGAAAGTGGATCATGTGAAAACAATAAAAATGTAATTTGTTTTGTTCCTTGCCATAAAATACAGCATCGTCATGATCTGCCTAACCTTTTCCCAACTATGTTGGAGTCGGCTTCCAGTCTAACCGGATGCAGCTGAATACCAGTATTTTACATGGAGCGACTGCCTATCTGACCTCCACAAACCAATTATTGGGACTGGTTGTCAGACTTTCGGGCTTCTGACGACTCGTAAGCGTAACGACTGACAAAGATCCATGAATGACAGCCGGGACAAACGGTTTAACATGCTTTCCGAGACACGGAGGGTTCTTGGTATGTAAAGATGTCACCCATCCATGGACCAACCGCGGCAAGCGTAGTTTAACCTGATCGATCGAATCGTGCGGCTGTTATTTCATAGCCATAAGCCAAATACATCATAACGACATAAAAGCATGTATTCACGCACTTCTAAATATATGACGCTCATTACGGACCGGCTAGCCGCTAGCGGTTTGGCAACCCGTCATGACTTAATGAGAGTTAATAAGACCCTAAAGAGCTGTCATTACGACCACTTATTACTTCATTTATTCCAGCTGGGTAATCTCAGCTACAACAATCAGCACGCTACTTCCACAAAGTTTTAAGTAGGAGGTTGAATTCCAGACAGGATCCGACGTAAACTAATAACGTTAAACATAGTTCCTAATTGGGCTACCAAACAACGATATAGGCAATTTAATATCCCATATGGTCGTCCGTCGTGACTACGAAGAGAGCTACAGAGCTCTTTGTAGGAAGGAGGAAGGATCTGTGATGCCTATATGTTTATGAACTTTTTCTATACAACGTGTAACGGAAAGGGTATATACATACCAAAGGCACGGCTTCTTTGGATGATATCAAACGATATTGGAAGGGTTTTTTAATCCTATATCTACATGTTCAGAACTTATGAGAATTTTTAATACATTGATACCAGAAACCGAACTTTTCAAATTGAAATAAACACATCACTAGCACTAAATCAGCTGATCGGTGTCAGTGAACCATTTGTGAGTAAAAATAAACCTCTTACTCCTGGTATTTCTGAATAAAATGAATAAAAGGTTCCGCATGTTTATTTTTTGTTTACAAAATATTATTACTGACTTTTCCTAAACTTTGATTTTGGTCTAGGTATTAAAATATTACGAAATAATATTTAGGTACCTGTTTGCACTCTTGAATCGATCTACTAAAAATTCAACAAAAATCGTAATCAAAAAAATTTTAAACAACATTTAACACACCTTTATTTTGTGACATATTTACAGTTGCCAGTCAGGTAGGTACGTCTAAACTTTTAATCAATAATATTAATAATTGATAACCTTTCCAGCGTAATTAAATGACTTTCATTCAGATGGTACAGATGTAGTCGGTTAAAATCAAATGTTTCAATCTTCGCTTAGTGCTAACATAAATAATGCGGACAAGCTAAAAAGTGTCGGCATAATTATGTATGTAATTGATCTTGTTTGAAATAAATAAACCTACCTATTCGCTGTTTATGATTGTCAGCATAATACTTTGGGCAAACATGAACTTGAACTATTATGAGCCCTTATCATAATAATTTTTACACATACGATCCAGGAGATTCGATTCACCTTACTATTGAATCGATTTGCTTGAAGATCGCATTAAAACGAATTGTTTCGAAAAATCGTCAGCTCGTACCATTGAATTGATCATAAAAAATCGAATCCTTACCTACGTGTATCCTACCAAGAATTAATTTTATTGCTTAAATAAACATTATTATTTGCCATTAAAACTTAGAATAGAAAAAGGATTTAGAACAAGAATTTTTGTCCAACTGAACCCAAAACATCATTTCAATTCACCTCTTCGGTATTGATGCTTCTCCTAGTACAAATAAAATCACAGTTCGGTTGCACGGTTCCGTTCATAATTTTAAAAATAAGGTTTTTTTTTTTTAATAATTTGTCTAAAACTATTAACAGCAAGTTAATACTATTTTTTTATTACAAAATAATAGCACGCCCGCATAATTTTTGTCTGTAGGACTAACCGAAAGAATTATCGGAAGTTCACGGTCTGTCGGTGCTTTATCAATAGTACATGGGTTTTATTGGTTTGAGCACGTTTAGTCTTTAGTATAATTCAAACGAAGTCAATAAAAAATGTCGCAAAACTGCATCTAACTGTGGAAAGAAATTAATAAAAGTACTAGGACCGCATGAGTTAGGAATTGTTATTGCCGAATTGAAAATCGTTTGCTCACAGAACCCTGATTACGTCGTTACACACACAATGTAAGCATCTTAGTGTGTGTAAACCTAATGGGTTAGTAGGGTAAGTGCACCAATTGCCGTCCTGTAGTTTCAATTACTCCTGGTAAATACAACTTCTAAAGAGATAACGCGGCCCCATAAATTATGATTTTTAATGGATTGAAATTACTTAATAATTTTCCGGAGTTGCGGGAATTTCCGAGGTTGCGGAAATTTCCGAGGTTGCGGGAATGTTGTTTTTAGTCAGTAAGAATCTAAGGGGAGGCCCACACTGCACCGTGTCACGCAGCGGGGTTCGTGGAACGGAGAATTCCACGCGCGGAAGCACGTTTTTATTGAATTTGGTAAAAAATCACGCGCGGACGTTCAGCGTCCCGCTGCGTGATGCGGTGAAAAAAAAATGAATGATTTTGAATTTGAATTAGGTACCTACGTAACTCTGGTGTGTTAGATTTACTTGAAAGTTTAACGAAGTTTAGTTGAAATGATTATTAAGATGTAAAATAATCTTGAATCCTTGAACAATATTTTTTAATAGTACTGGACACTAATTGGGACAGCCACCCTATACTCGTAGGTATCTAAATTTAACGAAATAATATTTAGGTACCAGGATAGCAGGGAATAGGAGATTTATTTAGCATTGTTATGTTATTGTTTTGCTCGCCAGTCGACGTCTGTTCCGTGTCTAGTGCACTCGTTTCTAGTCCCTGTGACACGCGCATCAGTTCAGTACGGCTACACCTAATTGACTTTTTTTTGTTGTGTTTGAAAATGTCGATAAGTAATAGCGAATATTACGAAATGATGTTGTGTGTCGGAGCAGAACATGGTAATTTGCGAGCTGCCCGAGAACTGTACCGTCACCGTTTTATTGAGGGTAGACCAGATGCTGACCGTCGACAGCTGCCTTCGTCGGCATGTTTTAGCCGGATGGTACATCGTCTGTACCAAACTGGGTCATTCCACGCACCTGCTTCAGAGGGTCGCCCGAGTACTACCGATCCAGAATTTGAAGAAGCTGTTCTGGAACATTTTGAACTCAATCCACGCACTAGCACACGTCGAGCTGCATTAGCGCTGGGTGCCTTTAACCACATGCAGGTATGGCGAGTGCTAAGCAATGACGGTCAGCACCCATACCACTTCCGTCGTACCCAGGAGCTGATACCGGCAGATTTTTTGCCTCGCGTGGCCTTCTGCGAGTGGTACAGAAACCAGTCGGAAGCTTCGCCAGATTTTGGTTCAAAAATACTATGGACCGATGAGGCATCCTTCACGAGAGCGGGAATAAGCAACATCCACAATGAACATGTTTGGTCTCACACGAACCCGCATGCTTCGACAGAGTCGTCATTTCAACACCAATGGCGACTGAACGTGTGGGCAGGTATAATTGGAGACGTTGTCGTAGGACCAGTTTTCTTGCCGCAAAGCTTAAACGGCCAAAATTATTTAAGCTTCCTGAGGAATGAATTAGACGATGTCCTCACAGTGCTACCAGTGTTAAGCTATGTCAATCTCGTGATGAGGAATAATTTAATTTTCCAACATGACGGTGCACCGGCACATTTTGCTCGAGATGTTCGCCATTATTTAGATGCGCGTTTTCCTCAGTGGGTTGGGCGTGGTAGCACAAGCGTGGCTTGGCCTCCGCGATCCCCAGACCTAACCCCGTTAGACTTTTTTTTGTGGGGGTACATTAAAAATGCAGTGTACGCAGTGCAGTGTGATACAGTGGACCAAATGAAAGTACGAATTGAGGCCGCTTTCAGGACAATCACACCAGACATGCTATGCAATGTTCAGGAGTCTATGAACAAGCGAGCGGCCTTGTGCATACAGTACCAAGGCCACCACATCGAACCCCACCTTTAAAAATGTAAGTCAATTTACTAAATTAAGCAAAACTAAGATTTTACTGTTTTCTCGGTAATAAGTAATAATAAGAAATGAAACTAGTTAACCTACCTAAACTTTGTTTCGATATTTTACGTAAGTTTTGTTATCTCGGTTTTTACGTGCAATTTCTGGCTTAATATTAATATTAACGAGTAAACTGAAAATCAATAATTACACATTAATTTTTACATCACGGTAAAGTAGGTATTGTATTGCGCGCGCGCACGTGCCGCCTATGCTTTGGCGGTACGGCGCGCCGCACCGCCAAAGCGGTAGGCGGCATGTTTGATCTCGTCAGTTCGCGCCGACAAAGACGCCGCGTTTGGTAGGCTAGTACAGTACTAGGCGCGCAGAATTACGGAAGAGATTTATCGTGATATTGGCAAGTAAAGTGATTGACCTACGTAGTGCGGTGACATGTTTGTTATGATTTGAATTTCAGAAACCTAAGATACCGAAAATTTGGTATCAATTCTTGGAGTATTTTATTTTGAGTTGAAACTAAGTATAGTGACTCTATACCAGCTGTTATCTTTAGTGCTTAAGGATAGCTATAGGGTTTCTGTTACACGTTGTATAGGATGGCTACGCATCTGATCCTCTAATATTCTAGATGTGCATATGCGGCGGTGACCGTTGAAGATCATATGGGCCGTCTTGGCTACCCGACAACATACAAGTGTTGTGATAAAACTTACTTTCATCTGATTGCGGTGCTGATAGGATGGCGCTGTGCTTCTTCTTCACTTCTTCGACGTTCGCCTGAATCTTGTCTATCATCTCTCGTATCTCTTCAACCTGAACGGAAAAATAATTGCCATTAGGTACTTACATTCAGTTCCACCTATAGTATAATTGCTGGCATCAAGAGAAATTGGCTTTTCTCATTTATGGAAGCTGAAGTTTTCTTTATTCATTACCATATAAACTTAATTATTTTTCTCCCTGCCAAATATATGTAATGAACTTCGGAACAGCATGAATTTTTAGTACGTAATTGACTGTTTCGTGTCTTTTATTATTTTTAAATAATATTGTAAACAGAAATATTTGTTTATTTGTAGTTCCCATGAATGTTTATGATTAGATTTCAAATCAAGCTGATAAGTGATAACTTATCAGACTGAAATAAAATTTTCTCTATCTGACAGCGCTAAGACCACACGAAAGAAATTTACGTATATTGGAAATATTTAAACTAATCTCGTATGTTTTTTTTCTTAAATACTGCAAACTGCATTTAAAGTTAGTTAAAATGTTTAAATTGTGAGTTTTTAGCAACTGTTTTTTGTTTTGTTTTTTATTATTTAGTTCGAAACCAAATTATTATATTTTTCCTCATAGAAGTGAACTGTATTCTTATTGAGTAAAATAAAGAATCTTAAACCGTAAGTATAGGGGACCATAAAAAAGGTCAGGAAAAATCACGCAAGGCAGAAAAGAAAGAACAATGACGAGAGAAATGCGCTCACAAAATTTCATTTATAATTTTCGCACATTTTATGAAGCGTTTTGTCGCAGCTCATTAATTCTTTAGCGTCGCCTGACTAGCCATCTTTTGGCACAAAGGTAATTACTCATCAAGTTGGAGCGATGGGGCTATTTTTTCCGAAGCAGTGCAGTTCGCCGTTTATCTCTGTATCAGGGTAAAGAACGTCTCGAAGTCTAGCCGAGGCGGCGCGGCGTTAGTTCTGTTGGCAGCAAGCCAGCTGATACAACCTGTTTTTTTTTTTACGTGGATATTTGCTCATTCTTTCTGCACTACCACGGGGAGATAGGGCAGTTATGTGGGACTCTAACCCACTAAAACTCCACCACGGTGTCCTCCTCTGCCGCTTACGACGGGCACGCGTTAGCACTCAACCGTGAAGTCGACGCGGCTGTCAGTCACCGGACCCTCCTCTCGGGAGTACTCCCCATCACCGGCGCACCAGAACACATAGCACGCCGTGACCACCCCAGGGACCAAACCAGCACATGGGCGCCAGACGACTCCGTGTCTGGGTACCCTTGGTCGCCCTGCGACGGGTGAGGTCATGGGCCCCATCGCCTGCCAATTTTCGGCCGCAGAGGATAAGGATAGCGGCCTACGTCATACCAACACTCCTCCTCCCCTGCGGCCCTACCGCGTCCGCCATCATACGGTGACGACCCCATCAAGGACGAACTACGAAAAACGTCTCGAAGTCTAGCCGAGGCGGCGCGGTGTTGGTTCTGCTGGCAGCAAGCCAGCTGATACACCCTGACCTAACCTACTATAGCTACTATTCTGTCTAGATATGTTTTATATAGGTATCACAAAACTTTGAGGAGTTGAAGAAATTATGCTAAGTGGTAGGAATAGGACTTTGCGTGTCGCCACACGTATATTACTATCCTAGGAAGTCTAGATTTTTTTGAAGAAATTCAAACCTTGTTCAAAAGGTACAGTCAGCATCAAAATCAATGCAATTTAGAACAAATTATATTTTACTCAATAACCGAGATTAAAAAAACTGAAGTGTTAATCGACTTTTGTTGCTGACCGCACTTATCTGGCATCAAAATTGCTTATGCCTATACAAATAAAACAAGCAATAATCGGACGGCTAAATCAATTGTTGTTAGACTTTAGGCAATAATACTCAATTAAGATTTGAGGTCAAGGTTTGATGGAAGTTTTATTTGTGTCTCAAACCATGTTTGTTTTCTATTTACAAGAGGAAAAGTCCACAATTATTAAGAAAAATATTTTTGTTGTCAGACGGAAAAAAAAACAAACCCTCCGTAATTAGCTGACCTACATTACCTCGCGCCTCTTTCAGTTGTCATTAATTAAGAGTAAAAGGTGAATGCAATGAAAAAGAATACTTAATACAATGTTAAGTTGGTCTCATTTTGTGATCTTTGCACAATAAACAACATTAAAGTAAAAAAAATAAAACGAGGTCTAAACAAAGCCTGGGCCGGTGTTAACTAATTGGCTAAGATAGCTTTTCGGGCCCTGTTCAGCGTTAAATTTGCCTTAGGTCCCAGATTACTGGCTAAAGTCCAACCGCAGAACAAACGCTCTCGCTAAGTTAAACTGCATTCAGTTTAAAAGAAAATTATTTCCCACTAACGAACGAATTGTGGCTAACCAGACTAGTCATCGTGTAAACATTTTATCAACATTCAATCAGTAAACACAATAGGCAGCACTGATTCACCGGAACAGGCTGATAACTGAATCAAAAGAATACATAATTAAGCGAAAACTGAACGAAGAGAAAATCGTTTAATGTTTCAAAAGTATTTTGCCTTGCCGCACGTCATGTTCAATTGTTAAATCAGTTTGTAATAAAAAGGTCATGGGTGTGAATTCTTCGTGTATTAATCTTTTACCAAGCTCTAATACTACGGACGCTATATCTTGCTTTATTACTGGGGTTTGAAAACCAAACACATGACCGATTTTTTACATGACTACGGCGAAGCAATACGTAACACTAATAATATGTATTCAACCTAATTGTATCGGTCATTGTATCGGGCACATTGATAACTCAAAGTACGGTTCAGGGTCGGGAATGCGGTTGAGTCGGTAGGAGGACGTCCGTGCCCGGGTCGTGCGACACTTCACATGATGACTCACCAATTAATCAGATTAGCCCGATAACCGATATCGTCCTGTGGCCAGCCGATAGCTAGCCGATAGCTTTAAGGGGCTTACATGACCTAAAGCGCGGTCACTGTCGGACTGCATAGAAAAGAAAGAGAAGCGCGATGACACAACGCTGGTAATTTATTGCAAAATATGAAGCAATTATTTAGTTACAAAAAATCTATTGTCTGGACTAAAACCCTAGTATTTTAGTATGTTGCTTGTAGAATATTCTGACAAAAAAACAGAATGATTGTATGTATATTAAGAGTAGTATGGTTTTTTTTTGTAAAAATAAAGTTTTTAGAGGTATCTTCATGTTTTTTTCTTCTATCGTATCAAATTAGTTATTATGTTTTCAACACACTATCTACCTAGAATATATCCAGCAGAATATCATACCTATATTTTTCTGATTTGGTTTACTGTAGTCGATCATATACTTTTATTGTTTCTAAAACTTGCGTTTTTTTGCGTTTAGGTCCTGTGAGCCCCTTAATGATTAGTCTGCGATACCATTGTGATGTTTAATAAACGTTACTCAGATTCTAACTATACCCGTCTAGCGTCTAGACAAGTTATGTACCCATTAAATCTGACGGCGTTATAAATTGATAGAATCTTACATAGTATTCATGAAATGAGAAACTGAGAGATTCATGACATGAAAATTCTATTACGAAGACGGGTCATAAGTGTTCAACAATAAATGTCGCACTAGCACAAATAAAATATAACAAACAGGGGGCCTTAAAAGGCCACTTTGGCAGAATCGTAAAAGGATAACGTTATGAATCAAAATATGGCGAAGACCGTGTTTTTCTTTTTTTCGCTGCACTACGTAGGTATAATAAAAGAGATAGGGATTGGATTGATTAGTATTTTAGCACAGACAAAAAAAAATACTGAAAAATCCTTCATCAATGGGATTTGATTCGATTAACTTAACTGTAACCCGGCTTCGTAGTTTACAGATAATTTCTTGGAAACAAGCTGAGGATGGTTCCTATTTGAACTTTACTACTCACCACCGTGCTAAAGTAAATTTATAAGGTATAATCTGCAAGGAAGGATTAATTAAACAAGTACCTTCTTACACAATAAAAAGTTTATTGGAATTATACAAAATGAAAGCACACATACAAACAATGTGGCAAGCCACCAAATTAATGTACCCTTCCAGAGTCTATGGCATACACCCACACAACTAGTCTCCGTTCCTAGTGGTGTCAGTGAATGCCAGCCATGAGACTAAATAGCAGTTTCTCAGAGTCGCTATAGCGAGTCCGTGGGATGATCGAATTAACAACTTCTAGCTCAATCGAACATGTATTGGCCTTTTCCGGACTGTGCTCATAGAGGGAAAATAAACGCTATACGAAGCTAACCCGAGACACAAGATCCTTACAACAACTGGTCTTAAAACAACCTAGTTCCTACAAAAGGCCTAACTCTCTCATAGATTAAACCATAATGACACACTGATAACACTCTCTATAAAACCTTCAGTATAATCCCTTCAGTTGACGGTTCAGGGTCCTTGGCGTCGTTCACAGGAGAAACCTGTGAACACACGCGAACGCGGCCTACGGACGAGATGGTGACGCTATCGTTACCTGCAGTGGCGAACTTCCCTCATCACCTGGATTCGGTTAGGTAAAGCCTTCCTAATGTCGGAGGACCACACCGCAAGGGAAAACCAATAATCCGCCTGCGCTCTGATGAATTCACCACACGGCGCAACCCAAGGCATCGAATCAATCGCACCAAACTTATCAGGCTAGCATAAACAGCCAGACCTGTAACAACGTCCTCGTGTCAGAACACACATGCATGACCTAAGCTATAGGCTATCCAGCAAGAACAAAGAAAATGGTTTAGCACTCACGTAATTCTGCCAAAATAGCTCCTACTTATAAAAACCCATCGGGTTATTTGGGCACATCAAAATCCTCCTAGGATTAAGTCCCTCAAAATCGCCCTTTAGGCTCGAGTCCTTGTTCGTAAAAAACGGACACCGTCTCCGCCTATTCCTCCAGACCAATCTGACAGTTTCTAGAATCATCTTCCACAGACTATATAGATTCGTTATCGATTAGTATCTTCACTTTATCAAACATTACGTTTGACATAAAATGTGATAAATTATGTAAGTTTGTTTATTTATTCTTCGATTATCCAATAAACTTGCAGTTAATTAACTAAACCAAAAAAAACATCAACGCCATCTGTGTCACGCAAAACAGCGTTGACAACCCTGGCGTAGTCCGCCGTTATTTTCAACAGGTGTCGCTACTAGACACAATCAATATGTAATTTTGCAACGTCACAATGCCCCTCTTCCCACAAAAAGGTTTTTGTGTACGCAAAAACCAACACCGCCCTCGGTGTTATAACACTGGAGTGGGTTTACAAATTCTCATAGAAACTGTAGTGGAAGAGTTCTGATCAATTTATAAATTGATGGTTGTGAAACGTTTTAATTTTTTTTTTTTTTATATAGATGAAATATAAATAATTTCCTTAATTTTCGTACTGTAAGTAAATAACCAACCTTATAAAATCCAAACTGCCAGGAAACCTATTCTTCTTACAAATCTTCCTACAATCCGGGCATAACCCCCCCATTCTTTCATACATCCCTGAATTTCTATCTCTTTCAATCATGTAGCAACCTGCATTCAAATCGCAGGTAGCCACCTCTTGCATACTCCCGAATTCCTTCTGTAAACCAGTGGAACTCTGAATTGTTTAATATAAATCTAAACGATCTTCCTGGTGAATATGTTCAGCGAGCTGATACATATATTGGGCAAACAATGTGCATAAAACTCACCAGGCAAGACGTATACAGCGTTCCCAGAAATAATATTCTGTAAACATAATGGTGGTTTGGCTTATTTTAAGAGTCACCGGCCGCTCGTAACTAGATAAGCACTAGTGCTATCTAAAGTCTCACCGAAGCAACAATGCTATATTGGCAAAACAAAAATTAGTGAAGGCTTATTTTTGAAGTCACGACCCGCTTCATATGAAAAAAAACAACGTTCCCAGAAATAAATATTCTGTAAACATAATGGTGGTTTGGCTTATTTTAAGAGTCACCGGCCGCTCGTAACTAGATAAGCACTAGTGCTATCTAAAGTCTCACCGAAGCAACAATGCTATATTGGCAAAACAAAAATTAGTGAAGGCTTATTTTTGAAGTCACGACCCGCTTCATATGAAAAAAACAACGTTCCCAGAAATAAATATTCTGTAAACATAATGGTGGTTTGGCTTATTTTAAGAGTCACCGGCCGCTCGTAACTAGATAAGCACTAGTGCTATCTAAAGTCTCACCGAAGCAACAATGCTATATTGGCAAAACAAAAATTAGTGAAGGCTTATTTTTGAAGTCACGACCCGCTTCATATGAAAAAAAAAACAACCAAGCGAGCTTGGCTATAAAAGTTATGGACCGAGCCATTAAAAAAAATAACACAAGGCATGCAAGACAGCAAAATTACTGTACATACTATCTTGAACGATACCCAAGACTTACGTTCATAATATAATAATCAAGACAATTTACTTATAGATAAAGTATAGCATGCATATAAGCCTTGTCAATATCCGACTCCTCATCTACAAACTCGGAGGGACCAAAGCCTAAACAGAGTGATTTGAGTTGTTTTCGAAGTTTTAAAACTGTATCTGCCGGTGTCTCTGCACGAACAGCAGTCACGTAGAAGGGAATGTATGTATACTGTCTCTAAATCCATAGTGAAAAAACAACTCAACCAAAACTAATGACAAACTAAACGCAAATCGTGTATAACGCGTTTCGGAACGCACCCTGATATATCAAAACGTCAAATGTCACCAATGTATGAAAACGAATGCTGAACGATACAAACAAACAATGCTGTTTTTTGGAATGCCGTGGTTGTTTTTTAAATCTGGGATTAAATAATCAGTGTTAAAACGTTAAACAACGAAATGACCGACCAGTTGTCATAAAGGTTCCAAGTGTCCCGTTTCAATGAAAGTTGACTATCATTGTTCATTAATTTCTACAAATTGTAGTTCCCTGTATTGCAAAATCCAATCAATACGAGTGAAACTTGCTTCTAGTGTTATTATCTTACCACTAAAATCCTCTAATACCAATATGAGACTGCTAAAACACCTCTGAGAATTACCTCATAGAAATTGTTTACAATTTTCAAGATTACCCCCATTTGTTTATAACTTTTACAGAAATTAATGTTGGGTTTTGTTTTATAATACAATGTTTCACTATAAAAAATAAATGCAATACAGTTTATCAGGACATCAACTGAAACAACCACATGAACATAATAACACAAAACTGTTGTTTCTTATTGTACTAATTATCTTCCAGTTGTAATAATACTTGTATTTGTTAAACAAACTGTACCACAAATGCAAACTAGAATGCTACATAAACTTCAGAAATATAGGTAATATTAAGTCACCAACCTCTAAACAAACGTTTGGTACATATATTATAATCCCAAAATAATTATCACAATGCAACTTGTCTTACTTGTGAGTTGGGCATACATACAAATAAATCACCTTTATCCACACTCTGTACCTTACCGGTCCAACAAAAGAAATGGTTTAATTGTGGTGCAACGGCCACTATATATTTAAAACTTAAAACTAGCCTTAAACTAATACAAGAATCCGCCAACTGAAAGGACTGAGGGAATTGAGAGAGAGAGAGAGAGATATTGTTATTAATTCGTTCACCCTATATAATGAAATAATTATATACCGTTGGGCGCCAACTGTAACCCGGCTTCGTAGTTTACAGATAATTTCTTGGAAACAAGCTGAGGATGGTTCCTATTTGAACTTTACTACTCACCACCGTGCTAAAGTAAATTTATAAGGTATAATCTGCAAGGAAGGATTAATTAAACAAGTACCTTCTTACACAATAAAAAGTTTATTGGAATTATACAAAATGAAAGCACACATACAAACAATGTGGCAAGCCACCAAATTAATGTACCCTTCCAGAGTCTATGGCATACACCCACACAACTAGTCTCCGTTCCTAGTGGTGTCAGTGAATGCCAGCCATGAGACTAAATAGCAGTTTCTCAGAGTCGCTATAGCGAGTCCGTGGGATGATCGAATTAACAACTTCTAGCTCAATCGAACATGTATTGGCCTTTTCCGGACTGTGCTCATAGAGGGAAAATAAACGCTATACGAAGCTAACCCGAGACACAAGATCCTTACAACAACTGGTCTTAAAACAACCTAGTTCCTACAAAAGGCCTAACTCTCTCATAGATTAAACCATAATGACACACTGATAACACTCTCTATAAAACCTTCAGTATAATCCCTTCAGTTGACGGTTCAGGGTCCTTGGCGTCGTTCACAGGAGAAACCTGTGAACACACGCGAACGCGGCCTACGGACGAGATGGTGACGCAATCGTTACCTGCAGTGGCGAACTTCCCTCATCACCTGGATTCGGTTAGGTAAAGCCTTCCTAATGTCGGAGGACCACACCGCAAGGGAAAACCAATAATCCGCCTGCGCTCTGATGAATTCACCACACGGCGCAACCCAAGGCATCGAATCAATCGCACCAAACTTATCAGGCTAGCATAAACAGCCAGACCTGTAACAACGTCCTCGTGTCAGAACACACATGCATGACCTAAGCTATAGGCTATCCAGCAAGAACAAAGAAAATGGTTTAGTACTCACGTAATTCTGCCAAAATAGCTCCTACTTATAAAAACCCATCGGGTTATTTGGGCACATCAAAATCCTCCTAGGATTAAGTCCCTCAAAATCGCCCTTTAGGCTCGAGTCCTTGTTCGTAAAAAACGGACACCGTCTCCGCCTATTCCTCCAGACCAATCTGACAGTTTCTAGAATCATCTTCCACAGACTATATAGATTCGTTATCGATTAGTATCTTCACTTTATCAAACATTACGTTTGACATAAAATGTGATAAATTATGTAAGTTTGTTTATTTATTCTTCGATTATCCAATAAACTTGCAGTTAATTAACTAAACCAAAAAAAACATCAACGCCATCTGTGTCACGCAAAACAGCGTTGACAACCCTGGCGTAGTCCGCCGTTATTTTCAACAGGTGTCGCTACTAGACACAATCAATATGTAATTTTGCAACGTCACATAACAGTTAACTATCCGTTACGATTCATAATGTTATCCTTTTATGATTCTGTCAAAGTGGCCTCTTTAGGCCCCCAGGTCTACAACTATTTGCTGCCAGGATTTGAATACAATATGTTCGATCTCATTACTATAATCCGTTTCGTTATTACGACTCCACTTTCTACTTTCCATCCGATGGGTAGAGTAAAAAAGGTGGCTGCCGTCACTGAAGTAAAAAAGTGATCCATTAATTCTGCGAGGGTTGCAACTGTTAGAAATACGTATGTAAGCTAAAATGGAGTTGCAAATGGGGCCACAGCGTAGGCTCCAGCTAGCTTTGGTATTAATATGACGCATGTTACTCATTAGACTGCTTGTGTACGTCATTTAGCAAAACTACCAACTGTTTTAGTCGTAATTACACAAACTTTATGTTGGATGCTGCATGTTATATTCATTTTACACTAGATTTAGTTATTTAACTTTAACGAAATCTAATTATGTTACCTGCTGTACTAAATGTAAATCTGTTAGAAGTGTAATTTTAGATACGTACTTTATTGGTATTTGTACGCCGTCAACGGCAAAACATAGTGATTGATATCACAGTAACACCTATTTTTAAACCCTCCTGTTTTACAAATACTTTAACATTAGGTACATTGACTATCTATACAGAACAACAAGTACCTACCACTTCTATCAGTACTAGTGACTAGATCCTTTGGATTTAAGAAATTTTTCCGATATTGAGGCAATCTTCAATTTGGGCTACAAATACCATGACCATGACAATACGAAATTCAAAGTTCCGCTTCACAGTACATTACGCTCCTTTCTCAACATAATCAATGAATTTTATCGAAGCTATTGCTGGAGGAACGCAATGGAACGTGAACGGAAACTCGGTGCTTAGTGTTCTCAATATAAAAAACCTTTGTTTGATGTTTTGGCCAACCGAAGTTCCGTGTCATGGTCAGGCAGCGTTTCTTTATTGTTGACCTTTTATCGAACTTTAAATTGTTTCATAAGAAGTGTGTGTGCTTTACAATGGCGCCGATTCTCTTGTTCAGAAATTAAACTAAATTTACGATCAGTGCATCTTTTTCTTTCTATTTTATTAAGAAAAGGACAGAAGATAAATTTTAGTTTAGTGCTTGACACTTCTCTATACAAGTTTGGACGTGATTATAAACTTGCCTACTAAAACTACGTCAAGCGCAGATGAATTTGACATGACTAAACTAAAATTTATCTTCTGTCCTTTTCTTAATGAAATAGAAAGAAAAAGATGCACTGAACTTAAATTTAGTTTAGTTTGTGAACAACAGAATCGGCACCAATATCAAGATATTATGGTTTTAGTTTAAGGCGAAAGCGCCAGGGTAGCCCGCGAAATTCAATTTTTTTTTAGGTTTTTTGGAATTTGCTGGTCAGTATTAAGTTGTACGATGATTAATATATGAATCGCGGCCGTAAGAAATATGTGTTTACAGAATTATAATTATTAAAGTCATCAACACAACTCTCTAAGACCACGTAAGTCTCAAGAATACCTATTTCATGAAATCATCATTCTTTGGACTTACGTGGTCTTAGAGAGTTGTGTTGATGACTTTAATGATTATAATTCTGTAAACACATATTTCTTACGGCCGCGATTCATATATTAATCAACGTACAACTTAATGCTGACCAGCAAATTGCAAAAAACGTAAGAAAATTTGAATTTCGCGGGCTACCTTAGCGCTTCCACCTTAATAATATATGATTGTAGTCTGAGACAGTGCAGCTGTGGCATAATAAACACGTCATGTATTAATTAATACTGGACCACGGACATTCCGGACAGCCTATATGAAATGTATGTGTGGTAATGACGTTATCACGTTAAGTGCACCCCCCCGTCGCGACCACCATCGTTCCACCACGAGCCACATGTGAGCACATCTCTCATCCACACATAATAACATGTAAATGAATCGCACGATTATGATGAATACCAAGCGCAGCCTGAATATTTATGACACAGTTGTGTTGTGAATTAAATGAAAACGCGTGAAGAATTCACGTCACGAATGAAAACTGGCGACGACTTATATTTTTTATTGTATTCTGTATCAGAGAGAAAAGTTAAGGACGGGAAGGAAAATTAGATATCTCACTGGGGCAGTCCACCGCCTCATTGAGGGACGACCCCCGGTTTAGAATATACCATTAGCATTTTTATACAGTTCTCAAAGCTTTTATACATTTATAATTTTATACTAAGATCGTACGGACGTTTATCGGTACCATAATAAATCTTATATTTATAATATTAGGGTTCATATTATAGAAAGCCAAATTCATTTGGTATTATGATATTTCTTATCCTGCGAGATACTGAAAAGCTTACATTCGAAATGAAAGTTGAATTTCGGGAGTTAGAATTTAAAAATGTCGCCAACAACAATAAGGAAAAGAATCATTTTATTACATTCGACCATGTTCCAAGCGTTGAATTACTAGCGTCTTTATTTTTCAATGTACAGGCCTTCACAATACTGTATAGAATTCTACAACAGGTTTCGTTCCCACCATTTAATATAAGTAGTCGTACGATAATATCGATTGCAGTAATCGTTCACCCCTTTGTGAAGCTAAAGTGTGGGTAGTTTGCGGAAAATTACCTGACTGCTTAGAGTGCTTAGTGATTAGATTACCCACCAATAATTAGCTGCAGACATAACCTATTAAGAGTATTAAACTCCAATATTATAGTAGCAGTAATTAGTATTCAGTATATGTGCTATGGAGATCAACTTTGACTTGATAATCTAGAGAAAACCGGCTAAACTCATTATTTTTATAGTATTTCAATGACATTGTATTTTGTTTTTGACAACTTCGACATTACATTACATAACACCAGTTAATACACAATTGAAATGACCCTGTATTGTAATAAATGGTCTCAGATATTCATAGTAGTAGATATCTCTGTAGATTATAATTATTTGGAATGTTTTTAGGGAAGTTTGCGTAATGTTTATAGGGAAGAAAATCATACATACATACATCTTAAACGTAATGTCTATTTTTGTTATAATATAACAAGACTCAAACTCAAAGCATTTATTTCAATTAAACCATTTACAGGCACTTTTGAATTGTC
Organism: Luperina testacea; assembly: GCA_927399505.1. NCBI lineage: Eukaryota > Metazoa > Arthropoda > Insecta > Lepidoptera > Noctuidae > Luperina > Luperina testacea. The sequence continues at coordinate 15,894,951 of OV656758.1, forward strand.
AAAAAGTCGGTCAGTCAGAAAAAATGAAGCTAGTTGCCCATTCCAAAGCGTAGGTACCTATGGAGAAGAACGGGCAAGAAACTCCATGGACACTCTTTTAAAATATATTTTTACAAAATATGAATAATAAAATACTTGCTAACTTACTGACTGAATAATTAAACGTTTAAGTAGATCTTTTTTAAGTCGCTATTGACGAGGGCAATGAGCCTGAATGAAACAAATCAATTCAAATATATCAAAACCTAATATAAGTTTAAGTATATATATAATACTATCAAATTCCGATCTAATTGAAATCATATTGTATTCATATTAACTGGGTCGCGTGCCATAGTTCTTAAAATAAAAGTATAAACATTATAGGTAATGAATATCAATCAAAAACAAGTCATTGTATATTGTATTAATGGTGTTTGTGTTACCGGTTTTTATGAGTTTCGGAAACGCAAAAATATTCATAAAATGTATAGCCATTTTTGACCGACTTCGTTAACCGACTTCAAAAAAAGAGGTAGGTACTGTATTCGACTTGTATTTATGTATGTTTGTCCGCGATTTTCTAAAAAGCATTGAACCAATTCTGATAATTCTTTCATTAATGTGATGTACATACTTTCAGGAAGGTTTTAGTATATAATACATTAGGTAATTTTATTATTCTTATGTACGAACTTATATGAATAGATGTACTGCATTTCAGGCATTTCTACGCTAGTTTTGATGATTCTTCTAGTCGGTGTCTTCAATTCTTTAATGCACTAGTGTTAATTGAATTTATGTGGGGTAGGTACAACTAAAAAATGAAAATAAAAACTTTTTTACAAACAAAACAACCGACTTAAAAAAAACACTACAAAGTGATAATTATCAACTTATCACAATTGGATGCTCGTAAAGGGAGTTTTAATGCCCATAGTGACCACGTTAGGCACACTGGGTTAGCGACCAATATACGACCCATTATTTTTGCATAATATACATAATGTAGACACACAGCCGCCCCACAGATTTATAATGCTGTAGAAATTTTATTTATAAAGGTAGCTGTGCTCCAAACGGGGTCATGTTTGCGGGCACCGGATTAACTCGGATTATGTAAGCGACGTCAGTACAGTCACAGTTCAACAAAGCTATACGAATTAAACCCCCACCTTATACCAACCCTTACGAAATACTTCAGAGAAACGGAGAAAAGTTTTTTCTACGTAGCAACGTAATAACAAGACAAAAGCTCTGGTTCCGAAAAGTAAGCAACTTTTATGACTGTGCTGTAAGTAGGTACTAACTTTGTTGTAACTTTCACAAGTTTCGCCACTTATAAATTCTGGGAGATAACTAAAACAGATTTGTTATTATGTAAGTAAAAGAAGTTGATTAAAAAGTAGGTACATGGTATAGTTGAATATGCGTTGTATTCAGATTCGTAGCGCTACGGCTACGACGGCTACGCTACGCCAAATGCTCGGAAAAGTCGCCCGGAAATGAGCTAGTTCGCTTATAAATAAGTACCTACAAGGTGTAGAAGCGCAAATGTGTAATATTCGGGTTCGTAGCGCTATGGCTACGACGGCTACGCTACGCCAAATGCTCGGATAAGTCGCCTGGATATGGGCAGGTTATAATAATATAATAACACCTACTTATTAGTATATTGTTTTAGAAATAAATAAGTAAAAAAAGTACCAGCACGGTATAGTACCTACGGCAATATGCGTAGCATTCGGGTAGCGGTACGACTACGACGGCTACGCCGAATGCCCGGGACACTCGGGACAGTCTGCCGTGCAGTCTGAGGTGGTAACGCTATCAATATGTTTTGGAAATAAATACTTAAAACACATTTCCTATAATGTAATTAAATTAAGTACATACATGTATAGAAGTGCATCATACGCAGTATTCGTGTTCGTGGCGCTACGGCTACGTTACGCGGAAAGTTCGGAAAAGCCGGTCGGAAACGAGCTGGTAATAATGCTTATAAGAATGTAGCGGAAATAATACGTCATTCCACAACATAACCTATTTTATTACTATTACTTTCTATGACAATGTCTTTATGTTTTCTATTGATTTGAGGATGTGTGTGACGTCACCCGCCCATGTACTCGAATGTCTGTAACGTGTCCTTATAGGCGCCACTTAGTAACAGCTTTTCGTGCTCCCCATAGGCCCAAATAGATCAGGTGTCTTAAATCCACAGTCGTACGATTAAAGATCTAACTCACTAAGATCTGTATCTGTGTACCTAAAGGCTTCTCACCGACAAAAAGATAAGTAGGGGTGATGAACGTTTGTTAATTAACTTTTAATGATACTGTTCAGTTTCCACGGATGGCATTTATTGGAGGCAGGTTACATTATACTTTAATAAATAGAGTGTTATGCTTATGACCGCATGTCCATTTATCTTGAAAGCGTGCATTTACGCTTCACGCAATCCCAACCACAAAATGCTGCCTACGTAAATGTAGATTGTTTTGTGGGCCTTTAAAATGACGTGCAAACTGCAAAATAAAATGAAATCGGAGAACTGACTGTACAGTTGTGTATTATTTAGGTATATAAACTGCTGGAGACCCCGCTGTGCATTTTCATTATTTTACAAAACCACAAACCACATTTCAAAAACAAAAACGTTAATTAGTTATTAAAATAAAAATAAAATATCGTCGTGCGGGAATCGAGCTCGAATTGCTCGAAACATTAATCACAAAAAGCTGACATTAGGCCAATGCACCAGTTGGCTCGCTTGCGTATTATGTCATTGATATACTGTGACAAAATACCACGGACTTTCCTAGTTTTTGACAATGCAGGCGATAATTCCCGAGGGAGCTCGTGAATTAGCTCAATTTTTATTAAGAATGGAAGAGAATTATTGATACAAGCTATAATTCCCCAGAGGGATTTGTGAATTAGCTCGCTAGTAAAGTGCAACATTAAACTATGTTTGGATATTATGGTGAACTGTGAATTTACTATTATTACTGTCAAATGTTGTCGCTGAGCTGGTTTCTTTTTAGGGTTCCGTACCCAAAGGGTAAAATCGGGACCCTTTTACTAAGACTCCACTGTGCGTCTTTCACCAGGCAGTATCTCATGAACCGTTATACCTAGACAGTTGAAATTTTCACAGATGATGTATTTCTGTTGACGCTATAACAACAAAAACTAAAAACAGAATAAAATTAATATAACAAACGTCTTTTTTTCGGCGTTTTTGCCTTGTGGTACGGAAACCTTCGTGTGCGAGTCCGACTCGCACTTGGCCAGTTTTTAGGTAAAGACCAGTATAGGCAGACGAGTAAAGATCTGTACAAAAACTTAATCAAATCACATAGGCTGTCCCATTTCAAAACCTAGTAAGGGACACTTTTTACAAAAATCGTTTTATTGCATAATCTTGCTAACCTAGAAGGTCTCTACCAAATACAAAAACACCAGCGTTTTAAACTTACATAAAAGGAGATATATTTAAACATCGATACCTAGTAAGTGCACCTTTCACTCCCTAGTGACAGTTCAAAAAAATACATTCCATATGCTGACCAATATAACGTTTATGCGCTCTCCTGTAAAATTTCATTTTAAGTCCTTACTAGGTTTTGAAATAGGGCAGCCGACGTATGGAAGAATTTTGGGCTTATTTAGTTCACAAGGAATTTCATTTGTCTCTAATAATGCTGTAGAACCGTATAAACTTTAACCTCAATAAGCATAGCGCCAATCTAAATCGATGCAGTCATACTCATAAGTACATGAGTCACGTCACTACTAAAGTCACTGACTTTGTTAAAGGGGAAAACACAGTGACCAGCCATGAAGCATTAATCAATATCAATGATTAATGGGCTCTGTCCACGGTCTTTAAAAAATAACTGAGTGGGACGGATAACACGAAACAATTTATTATGCAAAACCTCGTCCTCTTCAATGAGAAAGGCTTTTAACATCTCATTTGAACAAAAATACTTTACTACTTTGGAGAACTTGTAAATGTAAAATAACCAAAATACAAATTAAATCCTATCTATGAATCGATAAAAATTAGATTTCGCATTCACCGTCCAATGACTCCAATTAAACACTCGACTGGGCCTTAGGCAACCGTGAAGTACCTTTTACATGTTCCCCCGTATTTCAGGACTCCGTACAATAAACACTTTACGAAAAACGTCAAGGTTGAGTAAATTGTAGGAAAGCTTTAATTTACTTGGAATTGGTTCAAGTAATTAGCATGGCGAACTGATAATGCAAATAGGTTTAAAACATAGTAGGGACATAAAAACGATAATGTCGTTGTTAGGTACCATAAAGTAAGTTTATTGACGTTTTACAGTACACTTACATGCTGTACAGCCGGTCGATTCTGTAAAAATCTCACCGTGAAAACTTAGGTGAAGTGAGTTTGTTTTTGCTAGGAATTGACACTATTGACAGCTCACTCCACGCTCGCTTCACCTAAGTTTTCACGGTGAGATGGTTACAGAATCGCACTGCTGTAGGCCATGTTACGGACACGCGAATGCGTTTATCTCGCTCGCCAAGGGTTTCATTTCACACCGTTTATCAGTGGTGAAGGTTCCATAAAACTCGATTCCAACCGGCTTCCCTTTGAAAAATGGCAGTCAGTACTCTATAGACAAATAATATAATCATATTAAAGAGAACAGCAATTCCATTTTGCAAGCTCCACTGACACGCGGCTATTCTATCTGCCCGAGTTTTCCAATCATCAAAAGTAAAGTTTTCCAATGTACTCCGGCTTACCTCTTACAAAAATTAACCCTTCGCTACTGCCGTTTATGCATGTGAAGTACCTATGTACCTACCTATTTATAATTTTATTTTTCAATGTTTATAGACTTAGTTTTGGCATAGCAGCACATACAAAGCTAGTAAATAAGTAATCGTTAACTGGCTTTATCCTGGCACAAAAGAATTCGGAGAATCTCAGGGCTGTCTGACGGACATTGTTCTTCTCTGAAGCATGAAATACCACAGATGAGGGTAAACATAATTAAATACCTATGGCGACACGCAATAACGTAATACACACTAGTAAAACAAACAGAACAACGCTTACGTGCACGACGCAAAAACAATGGGCAGAGGAACATGCTGAAACTTTTATACAACTATGCTGATTGGAAAACTCGGGCAGACAGAATAGCCGCGTGTCAGTGGAGCTTGCAAAATGGAATTGCTGTTCTCTTTATGAAAGCATCAAAGGTATGAAATGTTACAATCTCCCTCTATTCAAGATAATTCTTATCACAGCTTCGCTAGCGCCAAATCCGGCGATAAATCTCGCAGTCAAAAAGGAACGTTTTTCTTTCTAGACTTTATAACATATTGGCATTCCCTTCGACGTCAAAGAACATATTTCTGTAATGTGGAGGTTAGAGAAATTCCTTAATGGCAATGTAAGCAGCGGATGCTGAGGGAATGAGTCATACTATCACGAGTTCATTATGCGCTGATTACCGGAGCGCTAGAAGCGACAAAACTGACGCATCCGTGTATCTCTGCCGTAATAAGTCACGTATGATTCATATTCCTTAATATTAACACTGAATATCTCTTAATACATAACAACGACTATTTTATGCCTAGTCGAGATAATATGTTCGATATTGAGTTGCGAAAAAATTCATAATATCCTTGGCTTCCTATGACATCATGATGTCATTGACCAGCAGCCTAGAAACTGGTTTTATGAACTCATTTATTATCTATGCATGTAAATAAGTACATATTATATAAAGACAAAAGCATATACAAAATAGCTTATGTTCTTTAAGAACCGGAATACTAAGAGTTTTAAAGACTGCATGTTTCTTAGAATTTAATATGTACAATTTAAGAGTACTAGTTATCCCTGTCCGTTTGAACATTGTATATTTAATACAAAAAGGGCTGAGTAACTAAGTTAGCTGCAGAATTTACACTACGGCTGTAATTAACAAAGCCTTCATAATATAATGTTGGCTACTAAACAGCCAGTTGTAAAGCAGCTGTCCGGGGTTTAATTAAAGTCTATTAAAGTGGATAACGCGTTGATGGAGTGAAAACAAAAGATTTCTTACCTCACTGAAGAATTCATCCATAAAGCCTCCTTCGACGGCGACGTTGACGTCGTCGGGCCCGACATCGTCATCGTCGCTTTGCGCCTGCACAGAAAAAATAAATATTAGCATAGGTTCAAAAAATGCACCAGGGAAGATTACAGATTTCCATTTACGAAAACTTCCGGACTTCAAATCTTCTATACGAAAACAAAAAAGACAAAAAGAATGTACGAATGCGGCTATCTTTCACAATACAACATTCAGTGCTCAGTAACAAGATAATTAAATATGAGCGAAGCCGCGGGCGATCTCATAATATATGTAGTTAATCGTTATTATATAAAGACGTCAGTTAATTGTAATTACACTTTAGCAGTTCTGTAGTAAGAAGAAATAATGAATGGCTCGGTGTCGTGGACGGCCGACACTCCATTTATCCACGTTGCACTTGTAACTCAAGCTGACGTGAGGAGTGGCGCAACATGTTACACTTCTCAGGACTTTTACACTTCGCGTTCTTGGCTTAAGATTTTCATTTTTATAAAACGGTAGAAAACACGAGTATCTTTTTCGGTTCTTATATCCACTTTTTATATTGGAAATGGTAAAAAGAGCCGCAATATTTATTCATAATTATTTAACGACTACTTATCTATAGCGAAATCAAATAACGTGAGGTGATTAATGATAATGTAGTATGATTAATACGGTTTTTCCTTCATTATACTTTGACACTAGTGATTATCCTTATTCATGACCGATGCCGCAATGTTACATTCACAAGTGTTCATAATAAAATAATTATTCAGTACAATACGTCTAACTAGAAACAGGACTGTCGCCTTTTCTATAAATTAATAATGAGATCAACTCGACTCCACAAAAGACATTACGTATTATACGTCGCTAATGAAATTGTGTATGAAACGCTGAAATACAAAACCAAAGGAATAATAAATGAACGACGGGGTAGAATGTGGTTGTTTTAGCAAGTCGTGACGTAAGGAGGGTCGACATCGGACGTACACGAAAAGCAAAATAGAATCCACTTAGTTGAGGCGAGCTCGCCATTATTCAATTTATACGGACAGTCCGTGGATCTAGTATCCACAAAGGCCTACCGTTGCGCGTTGGGATTTCACGGGGACGATGCAACTAGGTAAGCCAACATCACTCACTTTACATTACATTATTATTTCTGAACCTAATTATTATGTCAACTCAAAGTATCTGGAGGAATGATTTATCAATTGATTTAATCACTTGTAGAACACCAAACAGCGTGTGATTATTTAAAAAAATCGGTTGTCTGTAAAGTCGGTTTACTGACGATAGTTGAACGTGACAACGTCATAAGAAAATACTGATGGAATAGTTGCATTGCATTTGTTAATATTCGCTTGCACTTCAAGCCGCCATGGAACGCCTCCACGCTACAGAGCGAGGCCGCGAGGTAACGCTACATGAGTCATGTTTTTTCATGAGTGCAGCCAGCTTCATCGATTTATTAGACGTTGTCACGTCAAAACATTTTTACAAAAAAAAAAATCAACAGACTTCAAAAAAAAACACTACAACGTGAAAAATAACTATTATTTCGGAAGTCGGTGTCGTTGGTTCTGTATTTTCTTTTTTTGACACCGACTTTCGAATTTTAAGTTATTTTTCACTTTGTCAAACTTTATTTTTCACTTTTTAGTTGTACCTACCTACACTAAACAAATTCATATACCTATCACTACTTGCTATGTGAATATCAGTGACAGAAAGCTATTGAACACATCTGCCTACCCCTTTAAAGGGTACAGGCGTGACGTTATGTTGTGTAATTGCGTAAACAATGCATACATATGCTATAGCAGCAATCGCGGTTGATTTGCTGGCATTTATTGAAGAGTTCCGTTGTCTGTCTCCGAAACTCATCATCAGACTTTACGAAATTTAAATGGGACCATTTCGGAATAAAGCTCTTTCGAACAAAAAAAAATTTGCAAATGTGTCTATTTGCGATGGAGTTATGCCCGAAGAAACATAAAAATAAATAAATAGAAACATCCGAATTGAGAACCTCCCCCTTTTTAGAAGTCGGTTAAAAACCATTTCGTTCAGCGGAGCTTTGTTTACTTTTCTGACCAAAATATAATTTGCCCATAATTGTTATAACAACAAAGCGTGAATGGAGGTGGCTCGTTGGCGGTCAGAGTCAGGGGTCAGGCCGTGCTGTGTCGCTGTCAATATAGGTCACTGTAACACGGACCAAACCGTGTCGACAACAAAACATTTATTAAGACAAGCTTAACGACAAATGGCTGCCATTAGGACACCTCATTATCGGCTTTTTATAGAAGTTTCCAACACAAGGACAAAAAACCGGCCAAGAGCGTGTCGGGCCACGCTCAGTGTAGGGTTCCGTAGCTTCCCGTCCGTCACAATAAGTGTTCCCACTTATGAGTTTAAAAGTAAAAAATGCTTGCATATACGATTATACTACAAACTTAGTCCAGAAATTATTTTGTACAACTTTTTGTCTTTTTTGTACAAAAACTGTTGTTTCCATCAAGTTCAAAATAATTTTCCTAGAAAGTCCTTATAAAGTTCTACTTTTCAGATTTTTTTCATATTTTCTAAACTTATGGTTCAAAAGTTAGAGGGGGGGGGACACATTGTTTTTTACTTTTGGAGCGATTATTTCCGAAATTATTGACATTATCAAAAAATGATTTTAGTAAACCCCTATTCATTTTTAAATACCTTTCCAACAATATATCACACGTTAGGGTTGAAATTAAAAAAAAAATCACTTCCCCCTTTACATATGGGGGGGCTACCCTAATAAAACATTTTTTTCCAATTTTTATTTTACCACTTTGTCGGCGTGATTGATATACATATTGGTGCCAAATTTCAGCTTTCTAGTGCTAACGGTCACAGAGATTAAGCGAGGACGGACAGACGGACAGACAGATTTGGCGAAACTATAAGGGTTCCTAGTTGACTACGGAACCCTAAAAACTATAAGGGTTCCTAGTTGACTACGGAACCCTAAAAAAACAGGGCAAGAGCAAGTCAGACTCGCGCACCGAGGGTTCCGTACCACCATGTTTTTAAATTTTCATCGGTGAGGCCTATATCCGATAGTGGAAGTGGAACTAATGTAAATTTTGTTGATGATTCCTGAAAAAGTGTACTATTTAGAGACATCGTTTTATTTTTCCTGTAATCTTTACATATTCTTTTATCACATATTCTAATTATTTTAGATTTTTATCTTTGCAAACTCCGGAGATACAATACAGCGCTCTTTCATATGCCATAGTAGTCCCACTTGGACTTTTCAGAGCATGTTGCAAAAAAAAATTATTTATTTCTTATTTGCAAAATAGTTGGGCAAACGTCATCTAAAACTATTCCAAATTTCAAGTTGATAGCATGAGTAGTTCTTGAGATATCCAGCTGTGACAGACAGACAGACTGAGTACCATAAGGGTTCCTTTTTACCATTTTGGTACGGAACCCTAAAAAGTACATTCAAGTTATTTTCAGATAGGTATAAAAAAATTATACCTATTTGAAAATAACTTGAATGTGTTGTAAAGTCATTCACACAGTTGATCCAGTCGAGTTAATTTATAATTGCTTTGATTTAGTTAGTAAAATTTACTGCTAAGTTTTTAATCAGACATTGGCGCCGATTCCCTTGTTCACAAACTAAACTAAATTTAAGTTCAGTGCATCTTTTTCTTTCTATTTCATTGTGAAAAGGACAGAAGATAAATATTAGTTTAGTCCTGTCAAATTAGTCAACGCCTGACGTAAATTGACGTATTTTTAGTAGCCAATTTTTTAATCACGTCTAAACTCGTCTATGGAGTATCTTAATTTGACAGGACTAAACTAATATTTATCTTCTGTCCTTTTCAAAATGAAATAGAAAGAAAAAGATGCACTGAATTTAAATTTAGTTTAGTTTGTGAACAAGGGAATCGGCGCCAATGTCATACTTAATGAAAGCGAGACTAACTAATAAGACTAAAGGCTCCTTCAAACAGGCGCGACACGACACGCGACACAAAGGCACCGCGAGTCGCGCAACGAGCGGTGCCTTTGTGTCGCGCGCGATTATATTGCGTGTCGTGGCTGTTTGTAGGAGCCTTAAGACTAACAAGACTAAGACGGAGAAACGGAAATGAGTTTTTGGATTCATAGCCTTTTCCCAGTTGTGAGTGCTACTATTTATTTTTATAAGGCTGGAATATTGACTATCACTAAAGTCAGTATTTTTAAATGGCTTCGATGTGATACTTCTCCCTCTCGTTCTTACATTGCTGTGCTGCTAAAAATAGCCGTTGGCATTTTACTACTATTTTTAGCAGCAAAGAACGAGGCCTTAACATTTAACCTCGTATCAGAAGAAGCATTTACAGAATGATTTTTTAATAGTTTGACCTTATGACTTCGGCACGGGATACGGTGTCAACACGTGCGAAGCGTAACTCGGCGTAATAATTGACACCTCGGCTCTCGCGTCGCCTACAAACAGCCCGTACCCCCCCGGCCCCGTACATACGCATACGAGCATAAAAAGGATTCGAATTTACGACACAAAACGTAATTGTACACATTTACACCGCTCGTTATTCGAGCAGTTATCCTGATTTAATAGCGCAGGAAGCGGTCAATTGTTTACAATCATTATGAACCCTCCCGACACGGCGGCGTACGCTGGCAAATCACATTTGCAACTCTCTTCATGATTACTTTACCATTATTTGATTATATAACCAAGTGGGGGGCCGTGGCTAGCTAAATAATAACAGCCGCACAGCTCGATCGATCAGGTTAAGCTACGCTTGCCGCGGTTGGTCTGTGGATGGGTGACCATATTTACATACCGAGACCCCTCCGTGACTCGGAAAGCACGTTAAGCTGTTGGTCCCGGCTGTGGTTTGTGGATCTTTGACAGTAGTTACGGGTAATCAGAAGCCCGAAAGTCTGACAACCAGTCTTAACAAGGGGTATCGTATTACTCATTAACTGGGTTGTGGAGGTCAGATAGGCAGTCGCTCCATGTAAAATACTGGTATTCAGCTGCATCTGGTTAGACTGGCAGCCGACCCCAACATAGTTGAGAAAAGACTAGGGAGATGATATTTGATCACACAACCAAAATAAAAGTGAAGTGACACCACGAATGATCATTCGTAGATCTTTGACATCCGTTACGGGTAGTCAAAAGAAAGAAAGAAAATACATTTATTTAGCACAGACTAAAAGACACACAATACACCAGATAGTTAGATGATAGTCGTAGATCAGATAAAAACTAAGACAAAAATAAAAAGTGCAAAGTCCGATGTGAGAAATTAGCAGGAAAGTGTGCCTCACGGCTGCGCCAGATGCAGACTGCCTGACCCCTACCTGGTAGGGGTCAGGTAGGCAGTCTGCATCCGGTTGAACTGGAAGCGGACCCCAACATTATGTAGTTGAGAAAAGGCTCGGCAGATTGATTTACAAACAAAATAATAAATAAGTTGGACTGTAAATGATAAATGATAAATGATTTTATTTCTGTAAGTAGGTTTGCACAAACACTTTTACACGTCAATCATAATTTTTTTTAAACTAGATGAGGTCGGCGTTTCCTATCTGACTACTCTGAGAAGAAAGGCCGAAACAAACTCAGAGGTCATAGTCTCTTTTAAAGTCCAGACATAATCTTGGTCAAGTTATATGAAGACCATGTAGGTCGATGTCTGAAATGGTCTTTTGAGGAAAGAACCACACAGATTGAGAGGACCTGTCCAGTCAGTGCACGCATTTGTCAGAAATCATGCAGCTCAACTCAAGACTTAAGGAGCTCAACGATTCGACGAACAATACCAAAGAAAGGACATTTGGGTAGGCCACATAAATTACTCAAACTGCCAGACCATAGAGAGAATAATAATCATATAAAATGCCTAAATTAAATGACCCACATCGTCTTCACATTCACAATAATTAAAATAATATAATACTTTAAAAAGTAAGCAAATGTCAGTTAAAAAAAAAAAATCATTAATGTCAATGTGTATATAAAAAAAAAACATCAAAAACACTCAAAATGCAGAAATTGGAAGCAACTCAATCCCAAGCCTTTGTATCCTCAATATAATCTTTAACGGTATAAAAGGCTTTCTGGCACAACTTACGTTTAATGAACGATTTAAATTTATTAAGGCTTAGATCTTGAACGTGGCTTGGTAGTTTATTATAAAAGTGTATACATTGGCATCTGAACGAGCCACCTATTTTCTTGAGCCTTGTTGTAGGTACAACATATTTGTGTTTGTTTCTAGTATTTATATTATGGATATCACTGTATTTTTTGAACAATTTTATGTTTTTATGGGCATATAAAAGATTTTCATAAATATACTGAGAAGGCACAGTCATTACATTAATCTCTTTAAATTTGTCTCTGAGAGAGTGTCTCGGACTTAATTTATAAATTGATCGAACAGCACGCTTCTGCAAAACAAAGATAGTCTGAATATCGGCGGCATTTCCCCACAATAGAATACCGTACGACATTACACTATGAAAATAACTAAAGTACACTAAACGGGCAGTCTCTATATCAGTTAAATTACGAATTTTTCTAACGGCGTATGCTGCGGAACTTAGCTTTTTTGACAGTTTATCTATATGCGGACCCCACTGAAGCTTAGCATCCAAAGTTATGCCCAAGAATACCGTGCTGTCTTCAGGATTCAATTCCTCGCCCTTTATCAACACATTAGTTTTCACCTGCCTAACGTGGGGTAGCGTAAACTTAATGCATTTGGTTTTTTTCTCGTTTAGAAGCAAATTATTAACATTGAACCAGTGGACTACTTTCGAAATCGCGCTATTTACATCGTCAGTAACCAACTGCTGACGTTTAAGTTTAAACAAAAGTGAAGTGTCATCTGCAAACAACACTATATCATGATTATCCTTTATGAGGTACGGCAAGTCATTGATATAAATAAGAAACAAGAAAGGACCAAGAATTGAGCCCTGTGGGACCAAGAATTGAGCCCTGTGGGACTCCCATCGTTACTAAAGATCCGGGTGATCTTTCTCCATTAACGTCAACGCTCTGAATCCTTTTACTCAAGTATGAAGTAAGAAGATCCAGAGCAGTATTCCGGATCCCGTAGTGGTGGAGTTTCCTGATTAACGTTTCGTGAAGAACGCAATCGAATGCCTTGGACAAATCACAAAAGATGCCCAAAGCATCGCATTTATCTTCCCATGCATTATAAATATGTCCTAAAAGTTCAACACCGGCATCAGTAGTTGAACGACCCCCTGTAAAACCGAACTGTTTGCTGTGTAATAATTTATATTTATTAAAAAATCTTTGCATTTGGTCTAATATTAATTTCTCAAAAATTTTACTAAAGATAAGATGTAAGATGATGTTATTATATATTCGTAGATATATCAAAATGTTATTTACATTTTATCTTCTACATGACAACTTGTCGTAACTGAATCATTATCATACTCTTGTTTTTACGATAAGATACAGAATTGAATTCAAGGTTTGACAATTCTCTCGGATAGGAACAACCTTTATTATGATTTTAAAAAATCATAACAAGTAATGTATTTTATAACATCATCTCGCCGAATTACAATGTAAGATTATGTCCGGTTTCAGAGTAGTCATGAACAAAGCTGGTAAGTACTTATAATTGGGTTATGAATCTTTAGACAATTCTGTGGAATTTCTCAATACATATTAGATAGAACAGAGGTAGAGCGGGCTGATTTACAATTTGTTGAAGATCCTATCCCAGTCGCGTAGTAACAGGTATTACAGAAAACAGGCAGAGAGTTAATTTCGAGCCGACCGACGCGGTCATGGTCGCCACCGGCTCAGACAAAGGGCTCCGGATGACCGCCTCAGTTACTTACATAAGTAGCTATAAACTTCTTAGAGCAAAACGAACAAGGTATTACATTTGGTCGATATTTTTATCGCCTTTCAGTAGGATGATTGAAAACATATTTACAAGAAAAAGAACTAAGTATCTTCCCGTAATAAAAGTTATGTAATCCCAAAAAAAAAAACGCATAGTACCAGAAGAAAATTCATGTACTTTCCAGCATTGTCTCCACAATGCTCGAATTTTTCAAAATTCTATTAAACAATCTGTAGCAATTCGCTGGCAGAACATTACAATGAAAACCACAATTCCAAATGTTCTGTTAAATGGCCGCACACGGCCACACGAGTCTTGTACTATTTTCGTGGCATGGAGTGTGAGGCAGCGAATTGGGAGTCACGTCACGTATTTCAATCGAACCAGATCTGATAACGTCAGCTGTATTGGCTTCCTAGCATAGGTCGGTCTGGCGCCGATTTTATTTTTTGTAGACTGAATATAATTTTTTCATTCACTCTAACTTTTCCTGTTGCTTCTGTTCCTGTTCATTAAATGTAAAAAAGTTTGCTCTTCGGAGCGAGGTGTTACGTCAGACGTTCGTTGTTACTGAATTTTTGGGACTAAACTTGACTAGGCAGATAGGATACCTTAGCATTTTATTTGAGTAAATAACTTTTTTTTACCCGACTGCGCCAGAAGGAGGGTTATGTTTTTGGAGTGTATGTATGTATGTATAATGTATTTCTTTGGCACGCTCTGTAGTAGCCTAAACGGCTTGATCGATTCCAACTTGACAGGTGCCCTTAGATTCGTCTTAATTGTGAGTGACACTGGGTATATCAAAATTGAAAACAAAATTAAAACGGCCGACTTTTGGCGTGTTAGTATGACTTAAAAAAAATTTTTTTTCAAAACCTATTGGTATTGGTAAACTTAAGTTAAAAAAAAAACTGAAAAGCTAAAAACAACCCCATTTTAAATTAAATAAAAGTTGGAAGCAGGCGGGACCCATACCATTTTTATTACATTTTCAAATTCAAGTGGGTCCCCCCCCTGCTTCCAACTTTTATTTAATTTAAAATGGGCTTGTTTTTAGCTTTTCAGTGTTTTTTTTACTTAAGTTTTTACAACAGTCGGGTTTTTTTTATGACTTTTTTATTTTGTAAAGCTTTTACATAGTATTTTGTAAGATATTTAGAAATCTAGAATAAGATAAATAGTATTCCTCGTGACTTGAATATTTTTTAATTTATTACAAACTAGCTGAAACGGCAAACAAAATCTATGACAAAATCTTATTTTTTTTTCCTTTGTGAATGTTCCCCATGTTTTAATAGTTATTCTGCTATTCGGGGCGGAGACAAATCCAACAAATCAAAGATCATAAAAATCGGTCCCGTGGTTCTTGAGTTATAAATGGTGTAACTAACCCGACTTTCTTCTTTTATACTTATAGTATAAATAGATAATGGACTACTTTTAAAGAGATATCAAAGTATTTTCTTTTACAAGATAAACTTGAGTATTTGTATAAAAATATTTTTTGAGTAGGTATATCAACATCGAGCTTTCAAAGTATCGGTAAGTTCAAGATTTCTTTGCTTGTTTATCAATTTATTTGAATATTACGTAAGTACTCGCCTACGCTTATTCTGAAACCAAATTTAACTAATAAAAAGAATAAAAAATTCGTACTTAGGTACTTTTAAAACGAATCCAGCCAGTAAAAGATTTTATTTTTTTAGCCTGCGCTATCCCATTCCTGGGCAAAGGCCTCCCTCCACTCCTTCCATCTTCGCCAGCCCGCGCGTCCTCCTTCCAGTTTTGATGGAACCTATCCAGCTCGTCCCGCCATCTCCTACGTAGTCTGCCGCGACCCCGCCTCACTGTCTCAGGGCACCATTTCTGCCCTATTTGGGCCCACAGTTTGTCCGGCATGCGGCAGAGATGTCCTGCCCAGTCCCATTTAAGTTGAGCAGCCTTTTGAGCCACGTCAGCTATCTTTGTTTTGGAGCGCAGTATTGTGTTTCGAACACGATCCGTTAATTTAACGCCTAGTATACAGCTTTGGACTTCTGGATGTTGGTCAAAGACCAAGTTTGTGTACCATAGGTTAAGACGGGAAGAATACACATGTCCATGAGCCTGCGTTTCAGTGCCATAGGCAACTCACCCTTAAATAGTTCTTTCAAAGACCAGTAGCTCTTCCAGGCGTTTTCCGTTCGTCTTGAGATTTCTTTATCTTGCCTCGCCTGGAAAGAGACTACTTGACCCAAGTAGAGGTATTCCTGGACTGTTGTATTATCTCTCAGTCTATTTTAATGCTTCTAGGTGTTTCGTTGCACATAACTTTGGTCTTCGACATATTCATCTTCAGTCCAACCTCAAGGCTTGCATTGTTAAGTTCTTGGAGCATCAGTTGCACGAAATAAACTAGGTACTGATTCAAGCTGCGTTCGTATAAAATACATTTAATTAAATATTCACCAAAATCGCACAACCTAGAAACCAGAACAAATTCTGCTCCTACATCACGTTCGGTTCAAATATTTAAAAGTTTAATCAGTTAATTGTGGTTGTTCGCGTTTAAAATTTTACAAAGTTTAATTAACCAGTGCGCGTCAAGCGGCGTTACTACGAAAATCCGGGTATACCAGGAACCCAAAACGTATTTCAATTTAATTGCAGGGGCAACGCAGCAATTTTCGTTAACCCTGTATACCGTGTTTTGGATTAAACCGTCCTAATTGGTTTTAACTGGTTCGTCAACCCTTTCGGGAAACAGATTGATATGATTTACAAGTCATCCTTGTGCATACAGTTTGCGTTGCGAACCTAAAGTTGAGCTGAATTACGCAATCTTGGCCTTCACCACTCCAACAAAAGTACCCTGCCGCCTCGCTCGTCTAGACTAAACCTCAAGGATAATCCTATTTTTCTGAAAAACTTTAAGTGGGTACGGTAATTTATATTAGCTACGGTGGTGTTAACGCAAGTTTTTTATTTAATACTATCAGGTAAAGCAAATCTCTTGAATATAAATAAAAGACAAGACCAAGTTCGGTCATTTGATAGATATATGAGACATTTATAAAGTGCCTACCTATAAAGCGAAGAGAAATTAAATTAAATTGCAAAGTTAGCACACTCTGGAATCAATATTTCAATCACCTTCAACAGACGTTATAGCAATCCTAAAAGCAATGCGCAGCAGATTTTCATTGTCATGATAATTGGGAATTTAACGCTGTTGCAAATATTTTTCTCGTGTTACTTTTAGTTTATTTCTGGAACGCGAAAAACCCAACGTATGTAACAAGATAAAAACAATCCCTGGTAGTACGAGTCGTCAAGGGGATTATTTAGATCTGGGTCAATTCGAGGCGGCATCCCTAAATCTCAGCACATAATTACGGGCACGGAACGCGTGGTGTGGTATCTAGATCGCTCGTCACCACTTACAACATTTTGACCCGGCCTATTTGTGCCCCCTTCACCATCTCGACGATGCAATTATTTTTTAGTTACACTGCTATACGTATAAATGAAACTATGACGCAACAAGTATGATTTGAGGACGCCACCGCACAGTTCTCAGAACAGTCGTCTTTAGGAAATTGTTTTAAGCAGCCGTGCAAAAACGGCATCCTCTAAAATCTGCTTTGACTTATACAGTATGTTAACTAACAGAGGGCGTTCCCGTTAACCCGCAATAGTATAGCATCCATACATGCTAAATAAAATATTACCATTCAAAAATAAAATGTTTTTATATTTTTTTATATTAAAATATTCACTAAAAATCGTAAATTGATACTCTATTTATTTAATTAATTCTAATTTATTTAATTAAATAAATTCCGACATTGCTGTCCTTCAAGTACGCGTGTACAGAGTGTTTCTTTAACGTATCAATTTACGATTTTTAGTGAATATTTTAATATAAAAAAAAATAAAAACATTTTATTTTCGAATGGTAATATTTTTTTTAGCATGTATGGATGCTATACTATTGCGGGTTAACGGGAACGCCCTCTGTTAGTTAACATACTGTATAACGATCACACAGTTCACATGCATACTTACATTATTTAGATAACAATACGTACACAGATAGCGTTATCTAAAATTAATGTACTTTAAATATTTGAGTTACACTGAGAACTTTCCTTTTAAAGCACACGTTTAACGTCCTAGTGTAAAAACATCTATACTCTTGGGAAATGCCCATCATTTACCAAGTATGTCTGAAGATTATTACCGAGAAGGACGTAATTCCAGCGGCCCGTGCGGATAGACTTGCCCTGAGGCAACTGAGAATTGCGGTATTAACAAGTTTTTCTACTTGAAACAGTCTCGGAACACGGAGCGGCATCCCCAACCACTCAGTTCACTACAGTCGGTTGTCGGACACACTTATATCTTCTCTGAACACTAATTTGCTCTACTTGACATAATTTTATTCACTTGATTCATTCAGTTTTTTGTTTCAATTCATATTGTCGCGGGCAGTAAACGGGGTGAATCTATTCAGTGTGCTCGTTCTAAGAAACGCCATTGTGTGTTCAGATAAGATATTATTGATTAATCTAGACAAAAAAAGACCACGAGATTCCACTGAAATACTTTCCTATTCGAATCAATGTGAAACGATCTTCAGCAGGGTCAGTGATCTACGTTTCATTTCAAGTAATGATCTAGAACAGTGTTGCCGAAACGAGACGGTTCAATGAGTAATAAAACTTTATATTGTCCCATACTGCGGACTATAAAATCCCTTTTTATTAAGAGAAATGTTATCTAAGTGCAGATTTATAGCTTTGTATTGTACATCTACCTGGTCCTATAACATGAAGTTCAACATTAAATGATTACCTTGGCATTATTACTTTGCCAACTGTTCGACACTCTTCGATTCGAGTAGAAAGCAATTTATGGAATCGGAAACTTATCCCGTTACCGTCTTGATTCTTTGCTTTGATGACTAGATATACAAATTACTGTTTTCAGGGAAGCTTCATACACCTGTAGAAATTACTGTTTTAATAAGAAATTAAGGTATTCAATTAGCTAATCATTGCTGAAGTGTTGTAATTATTAAATGTTCAAAGAATAAACTTCAACATTCTCCCCAGCAGTGAATTAAAAAAATCACATACAGTCAGTATAAAAAAATCTGGCTTAATTAAAATCATGTTTACACAGCCCGCTTCAAATATCAATTAAAATGTTAAGCGTGTTTATTGGCAAGATTGAGTGGTGTGACCTATATTATACAAGGTCACAAATCAAAAGCCGCTGTTTTGCGAGGCTCACGACTTTACAGGCGGTTGGCCATAAAGCCCGACGAGGGGTGCCCTTGTACTCCACCGCTGATGCTGCTTACTTACGACCTCTACGCCATATCTGGGATTATTTCCAAAGCTGTTCTTCTGCGAATAAATATTTAAAGTCAAAATGTCTGAATTGTTTTTCTCTTCGTC
This sequence comes from Luperina testacea, assembly GCA_927399505.1. Classification (NCBI taxonomy): domain Eukaryota; kingdom Metazoa; phylum Arthropoda; class Insecta; order Lepidoptera; family Noctuidae; genus Luperina; species Luperina testacea. The sequence continues at coordinate 15,914,427 of OV656758.1, forward strand.
ATAGTCAGATCAGATCATAAAGATAATGCTCTTTACTTTACGTCATTATTTTGAGGAACTAGTTACTTAGTGGATTATGTGATATGGCTGCAGCGGATGTAACGTACGAGTAATATTTTATTTTAGTAGCAAAAGCTATTTTGTATAAGAAAACTTAAGTGCGTACTCTGTATATGCAGTAAGCGGCACAACAAAAATTGCTGCTCCTACAAAAGCCGTGTAATAAAAACTTCATTGCAATGACGAACAAGCGGGACGTCGTCGTAGCCCAATAAAAATGTTGAGCTGAAATGCAAGCAAGCGTGTGAGCGACAACAATAGGCATCACGACGTGTATTGACGGTAGCGGGAGCAGGCGAGGAGCGTTGCGGACTTGCGGCAGACCTTACGTAAGCACCCCAGTTCGCCTCTACCGCACCCTGCCTTGACACTTCCGAGAGCGCTCGTCACTTGGTCGCATGTGTTTCGATTGCAACGGTTATCGAAATGTATTTGCACAATATGGTGCCGTCCAAAATCTTAAATTTCACTAGAAAACTCGTCTAGTTTCAGGTTGTCAGGTTCTGTTGTTCTCGCCGTTTTACGTTAAAGTTTCCAGTTTTACGTTAAAATTTCCAGTCCACCGTTTGGTGGACGGAAGTTATTCGCCTTTTCATTCGGTTTTTTGTTTGTCCTCGTGAAATAAGCCGGAAAATGGTTAATATTTTCCATAGTCAATAACCGACCAACATGAATTGAGTAGCTACATGATTGGGTTTGTTTATCCTTCAAGAAAGGCCTTTAAGCCAATAAACATTTTTGGACGGTCAGTTGCTATGTAGATGAAGACCTCTACATATTACGACGGATTGTGATAAAGGATGGCCCCGCGGGATACTCAATAAAGATAAGAGAGCTAAGAAAGAAACGAAAACTGAATAATGTAAATGGTCGTCAGGAATTCAGTATATCACGTAACTCAATTGGATACATTAACCGAGTTGCGTATCACTAGCGACAAATGAGCCGGGAGGCCCTCGGCAGTCGCACGTCTTATGGATCCTCAAAAGTTACTCGACCCACATATTGAACAGCCTTTGTTGGAAAACGCTGCGTCACTGACCGTATCTAACAACACCAACTATCCGAAACATGTCTGAAACATTTACCACAACATTTACTAATGAATAGTTATAATTTATTGTAACTTCTCCTTTTGATTTGGCGGTTCGTATGATTGTTTCATTTAGCTGTCCCAGGTTTATTTTATTTGGGTCCAAAAAACTGAAAGCATAATGAAAAACATGAAAATATGTTAGATATATCCCAACGTGATCTCATGAGATTTATTCATATTATTATTGGCTAAGTTTTTGACAATGCCGTAAGTCAGGTCGCTCTAGTCTGAATGTCGCCTTCGTTCGTTTCTGTAAAACATCGTTTTTAGATCACATTCTTTTCACTGAAAATGTGTTCAGTTGAGATTTCACCCCAAGGAGAGCAATCGTCGCATTTAGAAAAGTTTTAATTCAATTAGTTTGGAATTTAGCAATGTCAAATTGTCAACCCACATTACTAGTAATCTTATAAGAAAGTAAAGTTTTAAACAGGTAGTTAGTAGTTGTAGATTTTTAGTTTTATCTTCATCGAAACCCTAGTCGAGTCCCTTGCAGCACCAGCAATAAATTTTCCCGAAAAAGAAATACTTAGTTTCTTTTTTTCGGATTTTATTCTTGACGTTTGAAGAAGTTGAGTTTTAATCTCATCCTACTCTTATATTTTTCCAATGTATCCAGGCAATGTAAACTAAAATCATAGAATAGCAAGAACACAATTACTTCTTCGAAACTTGTATTTTTTTGTTCAAAGTAAACGCAGCAATATTAGTCACGGGCTCAGCAAAGATAATTTGCACGATAACAGTCAAAGAGGCGGCCTTGTTTCAGCATTCAACCCATGTTACGACGACACGGTCCCCCAACATCCCCCAGGCGAGGTCGCACTGTTTACACTAAATTACCAGAGAAATCCCATCACACAGCTTATCGCAGTGTGCCAAACTGTTCCGGAGTACATGTTATTGTAACTGTTTTAACAAGGGTCATAAACCCGTGTGTCAAAATATTAATTACTCGTGTTTTACGTCAATGTTTGCTGGAACTGTAAGGCAACCTTGTGTAATACAGACGCTATTTACAATACTTTTTGAATGCCTATAATACTATAATTTTCTACAAACTGTCAAGGATGTTGTTTTATAGAAAACTAGCGGTCGCCCGCGGCTCCGCTCGCGTGGTCCCGCTTTTCTGTTGAAATTTTTCCTGAATTTTCTTTGCTATAAACCTCACGGAGCCCGAGACCTTTCCAACGAATGCAAAACCGTGGAAATCGGTTCGTGCGTTCTGGAGTTATAGCGTCAGGAAGGAAAACCCGACTTATTTTTATATAGTAGATGATAGGATGCGTGTTGCATTGATTCTTGTGTCGTCGTCCCAATAAGAATAGCATTGAGACATCTGTGTTTGTATTACTCCGGCGGCTAGTTAGTTGGAAAACAAGTTTCAATAGAGTGACAATTACTGTCATTACTACCAACAATGAATGGATTACTCCCTGAAACAGACTTGGGAATCGGGGTAGATACGATAAATATGATTACTTTTTTTTTCTTTTTCTATTGTTTTCAGCTCGTACGGTCGACATAAATAGTGCTTAAATGTTTGAAAATACATAAGACGAAAGTAGTTTATTTGAAATTTTGTATATTAATATGTTTTTATATCAATCTTTATCAAAAAATCACCCAGATATGGCTCCAGCCGACTTCTGTCTTTTCCTAAACTCAAATTACCACTTCATGGCACCCGTTTTCATTCTGTAGAAGACATAAGGGAGAACTAAACTTAATTCCGGAAAAACCGTTTATAAATGTTTTGATGATTTGATTTTTCGTTCCAATAATAGATGTGTTTGTGTAAATTGCAAAACAAAGTTATATTGCTCAACATTTTTTCCTGATCCTTAATGTTATAGTATTATTATCTTATGTAGTAAGTACTTAATAAAAATTTATTTAACATATCATTTGCTGGCGGTACTTTTAAGCTAAACTGACTTTTAATTGAGTTTTCAAGATAAAAATAAATCGGTGTCCTCCGGGATGGGGGCCACGGGGATCGGGGCCACGGGGATCGGGGCCACGGGGATCGGGGTACTCAGGGAGTAACCCCAATGAATTCCACATCCGTCTAAAACCCAAAAACAAAAGTAGCATTTGTCTGGCTCGATCTATCTATGAGAATTCAAGCCATTGCTGCAAAATACTGTGACTTTGTTGTAGAAACTGAAAGAGACTGAAAATTTTACGTTTTCTCTATAGGATGTTCTTATTAATATAATAACCTGATATTTATTATATGAACACCATATAAGGATCTCAGCATAGAATTGGCCACTCTCACTGCGGGTATTGTTAAAGGGAATTAAAATTATGAGATTTTCTAAAATTTTCCATGCCAAGACAATGAGCAGAAGCATCCCCTTTTTGTGTTTGCCAATCGTGATAAAGCCGTATCTCATTATGATTTCCAGTAGTGGAAATGTAAGGGCTGATAATGATTTCTGGCGAGAAAATATTTTGAATGTTTTAATACCCATTCAATTTTATATTTTTACATAGTTCTAATAGTTTAATTACATTATCGTGTCCCAAAATTAAATATTCCGATTCCAATGAAAAAGTCCAGCCAGGACGTTTTGCCCGAATCGTTTATCGGTATGCACCGTTTGAGTTATGTCTCGACTGCGGAACAAGCTGTTCCAAAACCGGAGCACAGGAAATGCATAACGTAGCGCCAGACATATTATAGTATAGGCACTCGCAGCCGCACGCTAGTTTGGTTTCCGGTGTATCGAGACAGTTGTGATATCGCAAATTCAATTTACTGAACACTGCATTGTAGGATGTTCAGCATATGGTTCTTTATCTTTACTTAGACTAAGAATGTAATGTATCAAATGACCTTATACAATATTTTAGTAGTGAATCAACAGAATCAGAAAAAATCAATAATATTGCCCAACAAAACCCGTTTCTGAAAGGAAATCGAAGTTTTATTATTCAAAAACCCGACGACGACGGCGCGATGGTCTCTCAGTATCAATAAATCTGAATAGGATAATTTGGCATAAAGTCCCAGCGACCTCAAACAGCTCGCCGAGTGGAGGCTTTATTTGGAAAGTCGCCAGGAACATTAACACAAATAATATGTAGACTAGGTTCTGGCGGAGCACGAATTCCATGGTGGAGCTACGCAGAACAACATCGTGAGTGCATGGATTGCAAAAACCGCTACAACAGTAAAAGCAAATTGAATATCACAATTTTCGATCACAGAAAACTACGAGCGAAGCGTGCAGTCGACAGAGCACTTTTATCTATGGTTATATCGGATTTTTGTTCATTTTTCAAGGAAATTGGTCGTCATTTCGTCGAAGTACCCGAATGTATAATTATTGGAAGCGCATTATGTTTCGAAGAAATTATATTGTTTCTGAATAGCTGATAGTGCCTTATTGTTGAAGGCTAGGTTGTCGAAAAAGTTGCTATTCAAACAAAAGAAGACACTTCATTCAGACACCATATGAGACGTATGCTAAAAATAGAAGCGACGCATAAAGTGAATCAGCTGTTGCAAGTGCATGTGACGTGAACGCCTCGACTACATCAATAGAACCTTAGCCTTACATACTTTGCTTGGCTTTCATGGATTGTTAAGTTTTATTGCAAATATCCTCTTCTTACTACCCTTGTCCCAGGTTACTTGGGGATGGCGTGTCGCAAAAGGTTTTTAAGTTGTAATAAGTATGTGTAACAAAAATCGTTCCAGTCCAGTTCAGTTTTTAGTTCTTCATCTTAGCGTGTCGATGACGCCATTAGTAACGTCCATAAATAAGTTCCAGACACGTGCAGGCGACAGAGCACGCAGAGCACGAGGAATCAGGAGTTCAATCGATTATGAAACAGCACCACATTTGCACTCCAGGGAGGAATCTCCACCTTAGCAGGTTTTCCTTGCTTCGACCTGTAGCCGGAGTGTGTTTTTAGATTTTCAGATTATTCAAGGCAATTCATGTCCAGGTGGGAGATTTTCAGCTGCTGGACCGAATGGGACGGATAAGGAAGCACTATCGCATTACAGTTTTAGTCTTTCTTGAGACCGTTCACTCCATTCGATGCTGATTTTATAATGTAGTAAAATTAACTGACACTACTTGAAACATCCTAAATAAATGAGAGAAAAAAAGGAAGAAACTGGCGTACTTTAGTCTGTTAAATTAGGGTCTCAAGCAAAACAATTAATGCAAACAAACTAATTGGATTACGGGTAGCTAAGCCCCCATGGCCTTGAGAAATCTGACTAACAAGATTTGAAATAAGCACACATTTCTTTTTCAAGGTCTTTGATTTTAGCGTCAACAAGGTAATTGGTAATTATTAGTACGTTTGCAACTGTGCTATGTGTACGATCAGAGATGCGAATGCCATGATTGATGACGCAAATCTGACGGCTGTTGTGTTAGTGTGAGTCAAGTTTAGTGAAGGCCGCGTGCCGGATGCCGCCCTCGTCAGCTGATAACAGCGCCAGCTAACGTATTCAACTGTTCAGTGACATCAACTACAGTCCACGAATTTGGATAACACTTGTTTATCACACAAATATTTGTATGACATAGACTGGGGGAGACCTGGCAAAGTAGTTTAATCTTTCAGTGCACGCAATGTGGACGTCAGTCACGTCACGACACACGATACAACGCAAATAAGCAATAGCCGACAGCTTGTTGCAAGAAAATGCCCCATTACTTTGATATCCATCTTCCATAAGCTGTACTCATAATTAGATCGAAGAACGCCGTTGCTGAAGTTTTTTGCGATTACCATACTCTACGTAATCGTAAAACCTTTAGTAAAATATAAATGTAGTTAACAACCGTATCAGTTTGGAATATAAATAAAGTTTGATAAAACGATGACGACACTTTTGTAGCAGCACCATTGTGAATACATTTGAATATCCAATGCCCGTATGAATATTTTTCTAAAACGGGAGGTGTCTTTACCTGGAAGAAAGGTTTCACATGTCGGCTTTATAGAAGTGCATTGGCCGCACTTAAAGGCAGCTTTGAGCTTTGCAATACCTACGTTCTTTGTATCGACAGTATAGAACAAATATTTGTTTGCTATTTCCTATATTTACGGCACTAGACGCATGCTCTTCTATTGGCGAGTTCGAGCCCAACTTTGAAGCAAAAGTTGGATCGATAGTAATCGCAAGTTGAGGGTTCTTGGTTGACGACTGTTGGATAGGATTTTGCGTTGTCTGCTTACTCTTGGCTCTTTCTTATTGGTTTTGCCGGTACAGGCTGAGAGGTGAAGAAGAAGGTTGAGAAGAGTTTTGCCCGGCAGTTCCACAAAATAGGTTGTAAAAGCTCTGTCGTACTCGTCATCTTTTAGTACTGCAATATTTAGATACTTAAATCCGCATGTAACATGTTCTTGCCTTTCATCCTTCAGAACGTAATTTCGTAAATCCATAAATTATAATCGATATGGATTTTTGATACGCTTTTTCCGTCATTTGGATTAACGAAGTGATTCGCAGCATTTGCAAGCCATGGCAAAGATTCCAGACATGGGAGAGTAAAAAAAAACTATCCACAGCTAGACTGGAGATCCTGGATTCTATGACGTAAATAAGAAAAGATTTTTATCTCCTTAGTGACGCCAAAGAAACCTCAATCTTAAAAGACCATTACAATTAAAGGATCTATCAACATTCATATTTTTTAAGGCAACATAGAAATGAATTTATGCTAATTGTAAAAGATGATGTCATTTAAATACTAGTATGTCCCACTTCAATACCTAATTATTTTCATTTACAATGTACATTTTAAATACCTAAGTATTTGATAAGCTTGGCTTCCTTTAAACTTTTTACTTACATATTAATATATGGGAAAACATTAATATTTGGTTTCCCAAATAAAACAATAGAGACGGTAAGGAAAAATTATTCTAAGATACAAACTTTGCATACTTACCTAGATACTGTTGAAAAATTGCTCAGTTTTGTAGATTACTAGGTTAAGGATGAAACATGTTAATTGGTGATCTAACAAACAATGTTAGCTTTTAACACAATGTACTTGCGTCTCAATAATAATTGGGATTATGATCAACGGAGAATATAACAAGGTTTTGAGGTGATGACAAAAGTATAAAAATGCTTTGAGTAAAATTTTCCCATTGAAAGCAGCTGTCTTTTTCAGTGTTGGGTACTGAAACCGTTTGAATACAGAAATAATTGTATGTTTATACAGAAACTATTGTAGACTCAGCAGGCTTAAAGGTGTAGATTTGTAGAGCCTTGCAGATTATAAGATTTATTAAAAGTTGCTTAAAACTTTTTACTCCGGTAGCAGAAATTATTGTCCAGAATATTTGTCATTTATCAGATAGCATTAACAATCATAGTAGATCAGTCTATAATCTATGCAGTAAGTAACCTATTAAAATGCTTGTAAAGTTGAGTGGGCAGATAACCTTTCCAAAGAGGTTAACCAACAAGAATCTTGCTAAAATATTGATAAAAAAATAATGGAAAATGCAGATAAAGTAGGTAGTTGGTAAAACTGCGGAACGCAACAAATTGTCTCGCTTCAATGACAGCTATCATTCAGCGGTGTCAAGTCCGGGGTGGGGCGACGAGAATAAAGAACACCATTGGAAGTAGAACCTTGGAAAGTGATACCCTGGATCTGTGGGAACCAAGACCAGGGTCTTGATCGTACAAGACTGATATGACACACGATTTCAATGCTGTTTCTTTATGAATTCGAGGTCATCACGAAAGCCTTTGGTTATAGTAGCGCTGAGAAACGAAGGAAAACTAACTTACCGCTTGGAGCGCCGCTAACCTATCCTTCGTCATCCTTTACAGAGAATCACACACCAAGTAAACGTTTTATCTCGTTACACAATCCCATTCACAGATATTTTTCTAACAAACGTCACTAAAATAAAGGACACGAACACTACGTTCACTTCACTCAAAAAATCGATACACACGAAACGAACAAAACTTCACTACCTGTCTCATGTACTGTGTGAAATTTTGCAAAGTTGTAGATGGCGCAACTGCTCGATACAGTATGTGACGTCAACAGAGCTGTCGGTAAAGCAGCGATGGCGCTAATTTTCAGTTGATGGTATTTTATTTTGTTGAATTTAAATTAGCAAAGTAAATATAATATAATTTCACACAGCAAAGTATTTTAATTGCAAAAAAGGTTTAATCTTTTATTAAAACCCATTAAACTATAGTTTGATACGAGTTAAGCATTTGTAAAAGTCACTGAACTGACTACTGGAGTCATTGCGCCTGTCGTTGTCAAAGAAATCTTCCGCTTAGTCAAGTGACGCCATTGTGAGCCGTAACGACTTTTAGCTGCAACGAGTTTAATCTCAATTTTCTTATACAATCTTGGTAATAAGTTCATAGATTTTGTGTAATTTGATTCTATACTTCACACGCTTCTAATCCTATACTATATTTATGTTGTTACTTGCGTAGTTTTAGTGTAATTGGTGTTAATGTTCGGTGCTATTGAGCTAAATTCCTGTGAGCCTAGTTGAGCGCCATTCGGTGAAAAGTTAAAGCAAATTTAAGTTGTCAGTTTCATAGGGCCAGTGAGTTTGTTTAAATCCTCCCCAAGTGTTCGTTTTCAATTTATCCTAGAATACCAAAACAGTGCATGAAACATCAAAGAATCTAATTATTTGCGCCAAACTTATCTAAATATAACGTCACGAAGTCTGTCAGTTCTTTGCTAATTTTGAACTTTTCTTGTTACTTTTCAGAAGTAGAAGTATAAAAACAATAAAAATGGCAGATGATATGCCCACATTCAAATGCGTGCTGGTCGGCGATGGTGGTACTGGCAAAACTACATTTGTCAAGCGACATTTGACTGGAGAGTTCGAGAAAAAATATGTTGCTACACTTGGCGTCGAAGTGCACCCCTTGGTATTCCACACAAACCGTGGTCCCATCAGATTTAACGTATGGGATACAGCTGGTCAAGAGAAATTTGGAGGACTAAGAGATGGTTACTATATCCAAGGTCAATGTGCCATCATCATGTTCGACGTAACCTCTCGTGTCACCTACAAAAATGTACCGAACTGGCATAGAGATTTAGTTCGTGTTTGTGAAGGCATTCCTATTGTTTTGTGTGGCAACAAAGTAGACATCAAGGACAGGAAAGTCAAAGCAAAAACAATTGTGTTCCACAGGAAAAAGAACTTACAGGTGAGGCCACATTGCCGCTTATTATAATAGCATATAGTTTATAGCACAACAATATAGCTCGCCATACATTTAAATAATACATAGTATAGCAAAGTATGAACATGTTCTAAATAAATGTATGGCAAGCGATATGTTTGTGATATAATAAACTATATGCTATTAGATTATAGCATAGTCTGAAATGAGCTTGAATATTAATGCTGCAGTGCAGTACTTACTTGAGCATTTATCTAATTCCATATTTTTTTTGTTTTCAGTACTATGACATCTCGGCCAAGTCTAACTACAACTTCGAAAAACCTTTCTTGTGGTTAGCTAGGAAATTGATTGGTGATGGTAACTTGGAGTTTGTTGCGATGCCTGCTCTCCTGCCTCCTGAAGTTACAATGGACCCACAATGGCAGAACCAAATTGAAAAGGATCTCAAAGAAGCCCAAGACACTGCGCTGCCAGAGGAAGATGAGGACTTGTAAAAATAGCAATAGCTAAAGCAAAATTTCAGTGCAACTGCATTGATTGTGCAATGTGTACACAATGTATCAATTTTAAATTTCATTCCATAAGTTCAAGTGATCAACGAGTTGCTATAAATTTCGACACTAACTAATTAATTTTATTGTTCATAATTTCTGTATTTGCTTTAATTATTAATTAATCTATGTTAAAAGGAATTTTACAATGTATTTGTTAAAGGCACTTGAATTAGAACATCATATTGCTGGACTAAAATGTATTTGTGTTAGAGTCACATCCCTGTATTAAATGAGGCATCTTGTCCAAAGAGCTGAACGCATTATTTATTAAGTGTATAGGAAACACTGTAATCCTACACAAATGTGTTAGCCAGCATGCTGTGTAATGTAAATTCCTGATGTTACATACATTTACTAGGTACAATTAATGCAAAACTGTTTTATCAGTGGCATGTACATAACCAGTGAGTATTGTATTTTGATTTGTACGCATGGCTGACAATATTACACTGTAAAATTGTGGTGATAATTTTTAAAATAAATTTGGAAAAAGAAATTTGTTTTTCATTCAACCCTGAACCTGTAGAAGACAGCAAAGATGTTTAATTAAATCTCAAGAAAAAATTAGGTAATAATAAATGTGTAACTCGTAGGTATGTAGAAGTACGTCACCCCAGCAAGAAAGTGTCTCCTAGAGTTATAGGAGTAAAACATACTCATTAAATATTTTTTATCGATGATGACTGATGAGTTAAACTTAAAACATAATCATCTCAGCCGGTAGCGATTGTCGTATTCATAAAATCGTTTTCACTCACGACTAACAACAACATTCTGGAACAAACTACACAATCCCAAATAACGTAATCATTACGACTCGTGTCTCGCTGGAGTAGGCAAAGGTTTAGTATGGTTCGCCGAAGATTCTGGATTTTTATTACCTAGTATTAAGATTTGTTATTTAATTAGCTCTTCACGTCTAGCTCAAAGTTATCGTAGAGGCGAACGTCCACGTCGCCGGCCACGTGCGTGTCGAACCACCCACAATAAAGGGTTCCGTAGTTGGTTGATTGTATAATGTTCTCCCATACATCTATAGACGTCACGGTCAATTCTCCAATTAAGTTTATAATCGTATTTAATTTACAAATTAGGTAGATAGGTGGTTATTGTGAGACCTTCCTTTTTGCCAAACATGATTCTAGGGCTACGGAAAGTAAAGTACCCTACAGCCGGTCGATTCTGTAAAAATCTCACCGTGAAAACTTAGGTGATGCGAGTTTGTTTTTGCTAGGAATTGACACTATTGACAGCTCACTCCACACTCACTTCACCTAAGTTTTCACGGTGAGATGGTTACAGAATCGCACTGCAGGTTTTGATTTATTTGCGAGTAGGTATCAAAATATGTATGTCGCATCAATGGCCGTATTTTTACAAGCTTTTATTTAGCTTGTTTTATTGGTGATAACTTGAAGCTTGATTTTTTTAAGAGCTCCAAGGGACCGTAGACCTACGTATGTACTCCACGCGTTCTTGAGAAAAAGGGCCTCGATAGACAGACGCACGGTGATCCTATAAAGGTTCCGTGTGTTTTCCTTTTGAGATCCCTAAAACAACTGCGATCTCTACCCGAGTGAGATGAGGCTGTTGGGTCAAAGGTTCGATATCTATTATGAAATGGTTGGATATTCTTCTCCCTGGGACACGCTTTCTGCTGTTATTATTTGCACCCCAGGCAGAAATTTACTTACCTGATAATAATAATTCGTATATTCGCCGTAGTAAGTATGAGTGTTTTTGGTCGTCTATTTACGGTTTATCAACAGTAACTAGTTTCAAAGAAGAGCGGTTGTCATATTTTTATCGGACGTTATGAAAATCTGTCATTATTTTCTCTCTCTGTATTTGGACATTACGGCCTTACTGGCTTTACGCTGTTGATGAGCCGTGAATGGTAACGACGTGCACCACATGCTGTCACATTATGAATGCGCATAAACACTGGTTAGGCGTTTCTACAAATAAGTCATTAATGTACAGTCAACAAAAGAGATAAGCATGCAGGATCGTCGGATATACATCGTTAAGTTTAGTAATAAACCGATAGATATACTCAAATAAAATTTAATTTTATTAATAGAAAACAAACAGCTCATTTATCAAAGTAAATGTCAGTCCACAAAATCCATCGGTTTCTTACTAAACTTCAACTATATCCCACGATCCTGCATACTTATCTCTTTTGTTGACTGTACCTTACCAATTATGCTTCAAAAAAAAATCATAAAGTATCAGATTTTTTATTTATTGAACTTTACATTGGTAAATGCATACAATAATAATTTGAACTACAATCCTAAGCTTAACATTTTAAATCTAACAAAATTTACTTCTTGGCAGAAGCCTTTTCTCGGGCCTTCTTGCCTTCCAAGAGCTTCAGCCTGTCTTCCTCAGACAAGTTGTTATTGATTTTGGTAATAACGCCAGTACCGAGCGTCATATCTCCCAAACGCAAAGTAAACCTTTGACCAGTTTCACAAACCATGGGCTTCAGAAGACGCAAGCGCAACCTGAAAAACAGCAATTATTTATGTTTAAAACCTTTTATAATAATTTAAAAAGTAAAATTTCTACATGTTTTTAGTATGACTATGTCCGTAACTCCATGTCTAAGCATGTATTTGGAGTGCAGGTGGGAAAAGGTGGTTATTTAAAATGCTCAGAAATACTTACGAAGCATCTTCACCAGGCATAATCATCTCTTTATCAGGAATAACTACTTGTGAGGCACAGTCCCATGTCATAGAGAACATTTGTAATTGAATGAAGGAGGTGAATGGTTTAGACCGACCACCCTCTTCTTTGCTCAGGATGTAGACGGCAGCTTCAACATTGTCATGGGCTTTAACTGTGCCTGGCTTAGCCATAACCATGCCACGCCTTATCTGTTCTCGTTTTACTGAACGGACGAGGGCTCCCAACTGATCACCAGCCTGGGCCTCATTTAAAGTCTTGTGGAACATCTCAACACCTGTGACTGTAGTCTTCATAATTTTACCATGACCAACTATTTCACAGTCCGTACCCTTCTTTAGGACACCTGTAATTAGATTATGGTTATATCAAAATCAATGACAAGTTGTGAAGCTGGATTAACATGTCATCTATTTTGTTTATGCCTCATGTTTAAATTGATACAAACCTCTGTGCAAGCGACCAGTGACTACAGTACCACGTCCAGGGATAGAGTGTACAGACTCAACTGGCAAGAGGAATGGCTTGTCTAAATCGCGAACAGGCGTTGGGATGAAGGCATCAACTTCCTTTAAGAGCTCTGAAATAGCTTCTGCACCAATTTCAGGACTCTTACCCTCCAAGGCACACAAGGCTGATCCTGTAAAAAAGAATGTAGGCATATTATGCTTTATATGTTAAATTTTTAACACAAAGATTAGTTTTAACAGACTGAACCAGGAGTAGATTTTGGTAATGGTTTTAAATAAAACATTGACTATTGTTTACCTTTAACCACAGGTATTTTATCACCATCATATCCCATCTCAGACATAAGCTCTCTTATTTCCATTTCTACAAGCTCCACCATTTCCTGGTCAGCAGCATCCACTTTGTTGATGAACACAACTACGTGTTGGATGCCAATCTGTTTGGCAAGTAGCAAGTGCTCTCGTGTCTGTGGCATGACACCGTCTGTTGCTGCAACAACAAGTATGGCACCATCCATTTGGGCTGTTCCTGTGATCATGTTCTGGAAAACAAATTGGTTTTTGCTGCATTTAATGTTTTCTCATTTTGTTGATTATGATTATTCTAATGTTAAACGTTGGAAAATTATAAGAATTAAGATACACAGATATTTGTGTTTGGATTAGTTAAGAAGATGATCTTGGTTGATTTGATTTGTATGAAGTGATAACATGATTAGTATTACCTTGATGTAATCAGCATGTCCTGGACAGTCTGTGTGGCCATAATGCCTGGATTCCGTTTGGTACTCAACATGGGCAACATTGATGGTAATACCACGAGCTTTCTCTTCTGGCGCATTGTCAATATCTGCGTAACCTTTCTTCTGGGCAAGGTTGACATCTGCTAATACTGTAAGGAGAAAAGGGGAAATTAATTTACAATTAAGTACAAAAGAGTTAGTTAAAACTTTAAGCCCACCCAAATTAAATTTAACAGGTATATTCAAATACATAATGATTAATTTGTCAATTGCTTGTAATTATAAGTATTCAGAAACACATGATACTACATGGTAATGTTTCTATAACCTACTAGTCTAAGTTGATTATTTGAAAAATATGAATGTGATTGATTCTTAAATACTGTCAAGTTCATCTTATGAAGATGAACTTTTTACAATCACTAGCCTGAACTAATTTAAATTAAGGTCATAAAACTAGAGAACTTGGCACACAATAATACCTTTAGTGATGGCTGCTGTAAGTGTAGTCTTTCCATGGTCAACATGTCCAATAGTACCAACATTACAATGGGGTTTTGTTCGCTCGAATACTTGTTTCTCTGCATAGTTCCTTCTGAGGATAATACTCAATGGTGTCAAGCCAGGCAGCCCAGTGCTCCTAACGTGTGAGCAATTATGCTGTTTGAGAAGTAATTTTACAGCTAAAACACAAAAAACAATTAAATTGTACTGCACTTAAACTTAAGTAATCAATAACTTAACCTCAAAATATTTTAGTTTATTTTTATATGGTTTGGCTACCTAATAAGTTGATATGAGATTTCACTAACAAATGATAATGATCACGATGTAACTGCGATGAACTATTGAGTGTCGACACAACCTAGTTTTACATAATCCTTCGATAGCCGAGTGTGGTCTAATTACAATGGATTAAATCAAAATGGAAAGAATACTTTGTAGTTCATCCAAAGCTGAAACTAATAATAAATAGTAAAACAAGGCCACAGGGAGGCTTAATTTTAATGAACTCAAGCACAAAAAAATATATCGAATACAGCTTGAGGTACCTGGGTTAACCAAACTTTTTGCGAATGATATGCTAGCCATTCTTGAATATTTTCTACAGCAGATGCTGCAGGTATAATGAAAAACTTTTCACTCAAATTGTGATTATTAGTATTCCAATAAGAATTTTATTCGTTTAATATGCGCACGCCGAAGTTCTTGATTTCCTAATCAATTTTCTTCTTTTTGACTTGACGTGACGGCGGACTGACGGCCACGGCAAGATCTAAAATGTCTATGCTCTTGAAAAATTAAGAATTTTGTCTATGAATATAACTAGAGCCGCACCCTAGCCAAGTCGGCCAAGTTGTTTTAGTAATATATCTAGCTATATCTATGTCCGATTAAGAATTTTCAATCCAAGTAAACAGCCCGCGCGGTGTGTATAAGCCCTATATACCGTCTTTTTTATCTATAAAAGTTTTTAGATTTTAGCCCAACCAGTAAAATGTATACACATACAAACATGTAAAATCGTATTTCTTTTACTGTTTTTTTTACATAGCTGAACCGCTGAAGCCGTTTGGTCTAAGACTAAGGCTAAGAGATCGTTGCACATACCAACAACTTAAAAGAATAATAAGCTGATGGACTTGGGTGAGTTCATAAATGCATTAGATTTGCTTTACCGAATGTTAGAAGTAGTGAATGTAATGTTAACATTGACTTGAATTCGTCGAAAATACGGTTTTCCTGGGGATCACGCTTGACTCAAAGCTACAGTGGGGCCCGCATTTAACATCACTTGCCCGTTAGGGTATATATGTTCTGTGATCACTTGCAAGGCGGTTAAATAATTTTAGTTGTGTCCTTCGGCCTCATTCGGGGTCATATAAACATTATTTGAGTCTAGCATCTTCCGTTTTCGTGTCACATCTATGTAGGTATATGCAACTATCTCCTTCTCGACAACACTATGATGACGTATTTCCGCCCGCGTTCACCAGGTGGCTGCAGCGCGCTAAGTCGTCCATTGGCGTCCTGTTTTTCGGACGGTTCACATCTAAATTTAAAAAAGTTAACGTTGTTGGCGTTCGACATTCTTAGAAAAGAATAATTTTAATTGAATTCTTAGAAAACTATAGTTTTTATTAGTTTATTTTAATAACGCTGTTAGCGTTCGGTATATGCTTAGAAATATAAATGTTAAAGATTGATCGTTTTTAAAAGTGAATTAATTTAAAAGTGATAGCTTCTTAAAAATAAAACAGTTTAGATTTTCTTACGATGGCGGATAGAATACAGCCGTGTAATCGTAGAGAATCTGATTCGTCATCGGATTCATCAAGTTCCTCAAGTTCCTCTGAATCACCCCCGTCGGATTTAGAGGTTGATCAGGTAGATAAATCCCGTAAGAGGAAGAAGGTAAGTAAGAAGAAGAAGAGTAAGCGTCATCGAGGACAAACCAAGGTAATCAAAAAGCTTGCAAAACAGGTCAGTGATTTGAAAAATTTATACTTTTACCCTCATAATATGTACTATGAAAATAAAAATTATGACTGTGATAATCCGATATATAATGGCGAAGATTTCGAAACGATGCATGAACAACCGGTTACGGAACCCGTCTCCAGGCCCATCTTTTCCATTGGGCACTCTGGGCAAGTGCCCAGGGCCCCGCGATCTTCGGGGGCCCCGGCCTGCTCTCATAAAAAAAAAACATTATTTGCAGCCACCGTTCCATTCTACGCATTATTAGTACCCGATTCAATGACAAAATAAGTTATTTGCAGTGCGATTTACAGTAAGTTTCTAGCCTCCAGTTATGAAATATTAGTATGTTTCTTTTATTCTCTCTTACGAGTATCTACACAGGGGCCCCGTGATCATTATATGCCCAGGGCCTCCAATAGGTTAAAGACGGCCCTGCCCGTCTCAGACTCTGTACCAGTTCAATCATTTGATTTTGATTTGGCAACGCAATTATAGGAGCCAGCTGTCACTGCAACTCCATCTAATCAGTTAGAATTGCTCAACTCTATTCAATATTTTAATAATAATAACTGGAATAATGTTCGATATGTGGAATCACAAAAGGTTTATAATGCTCGTCCTGGATACGTTGACCTTGAAGTAAATGATGAAATCAAATCGTTAGAAAAAGTTACCCATCTAACCTCTGCGGATAAATTTCTTGGAGCTGTAACCCGCGCACTGGTAATACAAAGCGATGCCATGCAACAGGGTTTTCGACAGATAGTGGACTGGGCTAAAGATACGGGTAGTATGGACCCAGAACAACTGACAACAAAATTAAAAGACGTTTTTTCCAATGACTATCAAAAGATTTCACGTGATTGTTTGCAACTAGTTTGTGGCCGTAGGGCCGATATTGAACAAAGACGCGAAGTATTCATTAAACAATTAAGAGATAAATCATTTAAGCCGTGTTTGAAGAAGATACCGCCGTCTAGTGAATTTTTGTTTGATAAAGTACCTTTTAGTGAATTTGTTAAGAATAATGGCGGAGTTAACAAAATTTTTTATGCAAATAAAGTTAATTTTTCTGGTCAAGAAAAGAAAACCCCTAGACCCCAGGCGGCGTACCCTGGACCTAGTGGATATCAATCGTCCAGTCGCACTTCGGCACTGACGATGAACTATAGATTTCCTCCTCCTCAGAGTGCAGGAGCCTTTTATAATAATTATCACGCAATGAACCCGTTTATGAATAATCCAAAATTTTTTCGTCCCCAACCGAGAGGACAACTGGCTGGACAACGCTTTTACCAGCCCTATAGTTTTAGAAAAAATGAATCGCAAAACAATGCTCAAAGGGGCAAGGGCGCGGCTAGATTCAATAAAAAGTTTTGACTCGGATCAAGATTTTCAGGGGGGGTGCTTACAAAATCATGTAACGGAGTGGAAGAGACTGGGGGCACCAGAACCATTAATAAAAATAGTGAAAGGTTATCGAATTCCATTTCAAAAGAAACCGCCTCTGGTCCCGCCAAGGCAGGTGAAACGTTGCAATCTTACTCTACCATCGCCGGAGATGGACAGAGTCATTCAAAATTTATTGAAACAGAAAATTTTAGAACATGCTCCCCTGACACCGAGTTTCATATCAAATTTCTTTCTGATTCTCAAAAGCGACGGAACCTACCGCCCTATTTTCAATTTAAAAAGTTTAAACAATTACCTGAAAATAAGCAAATTTCGTTTGATTTCGGTAAATCGAGTTCCCGATTTCATTCAGGAGAGGGATTGGATGGTCAAAATAGACCTCAGGCAAGCTTACAACCACGTAAATGTAACACCCGCCCACCGTTGTTTTCTTCGTCTAATGTATCGAAATCAGTTACTGCAAATGACCTGTTTGCCATTTGGCCTGGCGACAGCGCCCAAAGTATTTGCATCGTTGACCAACTGGACTGCCGAGATTTTCAGGAATCTAGGCATTCGAGTAGTGGTTTTTCTCGACGATTATCTTCTAGTAGCACAGGACAAACTGACACTTATAAAACACGTCGACGTTGTACTTCAAACTCTCAGCCTGCTGGGTTGGCAGGTGAACAGAGAGAAATCGATTCTTATCCCTCAGAAAATAATAGAGTACTTGGGTTTGATGTGGAATCCGTGGCAA
The DNA here is from genome assembly GCA_927399505.1 of Luperina testacea. Classification (NCBI taxonomy): domain Eukaryota; kingdom Metazoa; phylum Arthropoda; class Insecta; order Lepidoptera; family Noctuidae; genus Luperina; species Luperina testacea. The sequence goes on from OV656758.1 coordinate 15,932,862, forward strand.
AATCTAAAATATTTACCAGAGAACAAAATTCACAACATGCAAATTGTTTTATCAAGGCGTCTCTTCGAGAAATACAGATTGTCATAGGCGTTCTAAATTTTGCTCGTCTGGTAGTTCCAATGGGTCGTTTGAATTTTCGGCACCTACTGGCTTATTGCAATCTGGTCCTAAAAATGCCATTTCAGTCGACTTATCCCTTGCCTGCGGAGGTGCTGGCAGAATTAAGTTGGTGGAAGGTTCACTGTGTCGAGAAATCCAGGCTTCACCCACCACATGTAAAAAACTTTTTAACAACAGACGCAGCAGATACAGGTTGGGGAGCGGAGTTAAATGGTCTTCACCTATCGGGCAAATGGACAAAAGAAGAAGAGCGGCTTCACTCGAACCACAAAGAGATGTTAACAATTCTAAAATGTTTGTTAGAATTCGCTCCGTCTCTGAGCCACACATCTCTGCTTCTGCAGTGCGACAACAAGGCGGTTGTAGCGTACTTGCGGAAGGAGGGGGGAAACAAGTCGCGGATCTTGATGGAGTTAATATACCGAATATATTACATACTTCAAAAGTACGACATTCATGTAATCCCCCATCACATACCAGGCAGGTACAACAACATCGCAGACCGTCTGTCGCGTCACTCGATGTTACAGGAATGGCATCTACTCCCCAAATTCACCAGTATTGTCTTTGCAAAGTGGGGTGTGCCCCAAACAGATCTTTTTGCCTCCAGCACAGTCCACGTAGTACCATGCTATGTAACTCTAGATCAACGGGATCGGCGAGCATGGAGACACAACGCGTTCGCCTTCAAATGGGATTTTCGTCTGGCTTGGGTCTTTCCTCCTCCGAGTTTGATACCCCGGGTCCTGATGCATCTAAATCACGCGAGAGGTATATTCTTGATAGTTGCACCGAGGTGGCCTCGAGCATTCTGGAGAGCAGACTTGAAGACCAGAGCGATCGCGCCGCCGTTCACGATTCACAGGTTATCGAAAGTGCTAGTAGACACGAGGACCGGGCAGCCCCCACCGCGAGTGAAGGAGCTGGTCTTAGAAGTATGGAGATGTGGGGGTGGTCTGAATCCTTAGGTGACTGGTCTGAAGAGCAAAAGCGTCTGCTGAAAGAAGGTTGGAGGTCGTCTACTTTAAATACATATAGGCCAGCATGGCAGAGATGGCTGAGTTGGTGTTCCAGGTTTGGTATAAATTTCTCAGACCCTTCAGGTAGTGAATTGGCTCGATATTTAGCGGATTTACATCTAAAAGAAAAATTATCCTATCGTACTATTTTACTTCATAAATCGGTTGTTTCCACTTTATGTAATACAAAGAGTGAAGCCCGATTAAGTTCAAACATTTTGGTAAAACAGATGATTAAAGCCATAGCGTTGCAACAGCCTAAAAAGTGTCCACCGCCTGTTTGGGATCTTCAGTCTCTAGAAGGTTGGTTAGGCAGTAGACCTCTTCAGAATCAAAGTCCATTCGAAATTTCAAGAGTTTGTGCAGTTTTACTGTTATTATCATAGATCGGAGTAGGTAGATTGAACTGGGGTCATTGATCCGAAACGTATATATTACTATGGACATTCCTCCGGAATTGGTGGTAGTCAGAATTTCATTAGTTAGCCGAAATTTATATCTATCTATAAAAGATCTAGCCATAAAAGGCTAAAAATAAAAAATAAATATTAAAGCTTCGATCGGAATTCGATTGTTTTTATTATTCAACAGATAAATAATGAATTAATTTAGTTTTGATACCTTCCTTTAAATTTTGAATTGAGTAGTAATAATATCACTACCAACATTAACAATATTTAATTAAATCCGGAAATACCGGAATTACTTTCCGGAAAAATGGCTTATCCATGTTATTCTTTCTGTGTGCATTTATGATACAAGTACCAAAAATCAATCTACCTACTCCGACCACTGGTTATTATGTTCAGGGCGTAGGATACACGATTTAACTTTACTAAGTGTCTCGCCAGACAGGTGTATAGTAGGCGAGAATAGCATCATGTTTTGGCCGCATTTTGGTTCCAAAACTGATTCTGAAACTCACGTACAGTCAGGTTGGAAGTTGTTAGGGAATCTTGAAAATGAGGCGCTTGACCCGGTACTTTGGCTTAAAAAGCTTATAGAAATTGGAAGACCGCGTCGTTTACTTTGTTCTAGCGATAGATTGTTTATTACTGTATGTGGGAAAGCTAAGCCGGCTACTAGAACTATTTTGGCAGGTTGGGTTAAGTCTATTTTGAGGGAAGCCGGAATTGAGGCTACTCCAGGTAGTTTTCGTTCTGCAGTTGCTTCACGAAGTTGGTTGGATAATGAACCTCTAGATGAAATAATGGCACGAGCTAATTGGAGATCTGGTAATACTTTCAAAAAACATTACAGGAAGGAAGTGATTCCAGCGCAGGGAAGCTCCTTGATTCATCTTTTTCAGCCAATAAATTAATTAACTCTGATTAAATAAAATAAATTATTTTGTGATATTGATGATCCTACAAGACGTTTAAATTATGAGAATAAGATGGTGTATCGATGAATAATAATAAATTTTACATGATTATGGTAAGTTTATACAAAGAATTACATGATGATGGATTCGAGGTACGTAATAAGTGTTCTGTTTACTCTGTCATGAATTGTCAGGGACTATTGTTAGTAATTTTTCTTATAACATTAACAATTCCGTACGCAAACTACGCACATTGACGTGGAGTTGCGGACACCAGCCCATATTACCTGTTACCTAACATTAACAATTATTATTTTATAGCATTGCAATCGTTATTATGTTGGTGTTTATTTTTGTTTAAGTATATTTTTTTTATTTTTTCTTGATCTAATATAACTAGTCTTTTACAACACATTGGCGTCCCGTTCACCAGGCGATAACAAACAAAGCCTCAAATAATGTTTAAATATGACCCCGAATGAGGCCGAAGGACACAATAGTAGCGTTTTACCTTCAAACAAAACGCTTGTTGTGTCCGGAGACTCATTCAGGGTCATAATTTTAAACACTGCCTGGTTTTTATTGGGTTTCTCAAGTTTTAGGTTTTTGAGGCCACAATGAACGACTTAGCGCGCTGCAGCCACCTGGTGAACGCGGGCGGAAATACGTCATCATAGTGTTGTCGAGAAGGAGATAGTTGCATATACCTACATAGATGTGACACGAAAACGGAAGATGCTAGACTCAAATAATGTTTATATGACCCCGAATGAGTCTCCGGACACAACAAGCGTTTTGTTTGAAGGTAAAACGCTACTATTACTTTCATAGCATCATGTCTTACGGTATTTTGTTGTGGGGACGGGACGGGCTGCAGATTTTGATTCTATCTTCATTCTGCAAAAGAGGGATGTCATATTACTTTCCTCTATGGGGATGTCAGAGCCATCTACAAGCTCAACAGACGCGAATCTCTACGGGAACTGTTTAAAAGAATTAACATCATGACGGTTCCTTGTCAATATATATATGAAAACATTATTACGTTCGAAAAAATCTACATCTTTTTAGTAAGATAAATGACAGGCATAATTTTAACACTAGAAATAGGGACAAATTAGATCAACATCAACCGCGTTTCAGATTGTCTAAAGTAAAAACTTATTTTATGGGTTACCGTGTAAAATGTTATAAGTTATGTATATAAGTAATAAAATATCACTCTATATTCGTCAACTAAATGAGAAGAAATTTAAGATATGCATTAAACGTACACTATGAGGACAAGCAAATTACAAGTTGGATGATTAGGTATATCGTAGATAAAAATGCTTGGCTTGATGCTGGTCCTGCTCCACAGGCACTTGGGCTCAATAGTTGTTTTTTAGTGTTTCTGACATTACGAACATAATTTATTTTTTATTTTATTCAATCAAGTGTTAATTGTTGAATACTTCAGTATTAAATATCTCTTCCTGTTTGGTGGTAAAATATAGTTTTGTATAATTTAGAAGCATTTTTTTTTAATTTTGTAAACGTAAGAACCATTTTTCCGTGTATTAATTTAATGTCTTTGGTGTATTATGATTTTTTTGATGTTGACTTGAAAGTGCATGGTAGTTGAGAACGTGTCATGCTCACATAAATGTCTCATCGATGGTGGCGCGTGTGTTGGATCATTCGGTTCCCTACAAAATGGTTGAGCTGGATGGTGCTGATCCACGCGTCTTGTTCGTGAACGGGCGCCGTCAGTCGAGACTGAGGGCGCCGACCAAACGCCGACCGCGCAGTAGCGCGCTCATCGTTTGTTTGGTTATTTCTTTTATTTTAGAATGAAAATGCAGAAAATAAGCACGTTAAGTTGTGCTCCACAAGATTATACGTTAATATTATTATAATTATGGTAGTTTTACATTGTTTAGTTTTATTATAATCACAAAACGGAAAATAGTGGCTACTATTATCTGTTTTAGTAATTATAATAAAACAGGATTTTGTAATATCGTGATTTAAAAGAGTGTCCATGGAGTTTTTTGGCCGTTCTTCTCCATAGAGATCTACGTTTTGGAACGGTCAACTAGCTTGAACTTTCTAACTGACAGATATAGCGCGACCCCTATCAACTCCCCGCACTTCTAGAGTTCGTCGTGTACCGGCCAGATTACGTGACTAGTTACGGTTCGGTACAACCCTAGAAATGTCGCCCCATGTCACCAACACCAACAGTAAGTCACAAGCGCCCGGTAACTGCGCACGCGCTCGGCGCTAACAGACTCGTGCGCCTCGCGAGCCGTCCATTACCGATAATTATGTTATTTATAAGTTAAATGTAACAGTTCACTATACATACGTTTTATACAAATACAGTTTACATGCACAAATAGTTGGAGTTTCTTTTACCAAAAGTACCCCGACTATAACTGGCGTCCCAACGTGCGGCCGTGTTTTCGTGAAAAAACGGTTAAGCAAACATTATTTCATGTAAAACTGTTATTGTGTATAACAACGTTTGTATAAAGACTAAAAAAAAAAACAGTGTTTGAGTGTCGAAAACAGTGACTTTCTCGGGTTTTCTTCGTGCGACGTTACATATTCGTTATATACTTCGCCCACGCCGCCCGCAGATTCGTTACGTTTTGTGCACATATCAACATTTTTAAAGAACTTTTAGCATATTTTGGTGTAATATAGTGACTATACAGTGGATTCAGTGTGACGATTGCTATAAATCGTAATCCTGTAAACATCCGTGTACATACAATAACCATTGTTCATAGTAATGCTTCGTGCGAGTTGACTTGAAACTGTGGGTACCTTTGTTAGGATTCCTAGAACACCGACTCGCGTCGAACATTAATGTAAATAATAACTTGGATGTTTAAATAGAGTCTTGTGTGTTAGAGACCTAGTTGATTGTAGGTACATGAGGGTTAGAACAATCGCGTAAGTGTATGAACGTTTCGTAAGTACGCGTCGCGTAGTGTACGAAGAGTTGTCGAACTTGAGTGACGAACTAGGTTGCCAAGGTACACTGTTACCTATTTGTGGTGCCGGAACGTTGTATATAGTGCAAAAAAGACATGGTGCTAACACGATCGCGTAATAATAGTGCTTCACGTGCTACGCAGCAGCCTGTAGATACGCACGCTACGGCGGGTGAGCAGTCAGACGGTACGATGCCGTCTACTGCAGATGGACACGCATTGTTCGTTGACGTACGATCGTCGACGCCGCCGCTGGCTGGACCTTCGTCCGCCGGCGCCTCGGCTCCATCACCACCACCGCTGTATGGGCGTGAGCTGCCTGGCTCGCAGATGCCACATTACGGGCATGCTCCGCCCGTCGCCACACCGCAGCCACCGATGCCTGCACCTATTGTTATGACAGACCAACAACTGGTATTCCTCTTGCAAGCTTTACGGTCGCAGCCGCCTACGCAGGGCGCGCAGCCACCGCCGACGACGATGACTGTGAGTACAAACCTGGCTAATTGTACGGCGAGATTTAATGGTTCTGGCGACGTTATGGCATTCGTGGATGCTGTGCAGATTTATAAAGACTGTGTTGGTGTTCACGACGATATGGCTTTAAGAGGCCTGCCAATGCTGCTCACTGACTTTGCGGCTACCTGGTGGCAAGGTGTTAAACATTCTGTCATAAGTTGGCAAGAGGCCACCCATTTATTTCGCCAAACATTCGGGCCGCGCCTCCCACCTCATAAATTATATAGAGAGATGTTTAGTCGAGAGCAAGGTGATGAACGGACCGATATCTTCGTGTGTAGGGTAAGAGCCCTAATTGCCCAACTGCCGCTGCACACGCTACCTGAAAATCCAGTGCAGCTGGATATGGTGTACGGCCTACTCCATAGGAGAATCCGGGAGAGGGTAACAAGGAGCGCCTTCGCTTCATTCGCCGAACTGCTACAGCAGGCTCGAGTAGTAGAGGATGTGCTCGAAGAAGTTTGCACCGCTGCGCCGACTAAAAGGCACTCCCCTACATCTACCGCCCCGCCGCTCGCGCTGTCGCCACCGCATGACACTGGACATGCTGCGAAGTCTTCACCAGCTGGTGCTGAGGCCAATGAACAAGAAAAAGCACCGCCAAACAAGGCTAGACCTAGGTGCACATTCTGCAAGATGTTTGGACATATCAAAGAGGACTGTCGTAAACTAGAAGATCGGAATAAAGCGACTGTTGAACCGGTCAAGAGCGAACCAGTTGCGACCCGATCGGAGCTGCGCCCGTCCGTAGCGTGCTTCGGATGTGGTGCGCCCGGTGTGATACGGTCAAACTGCACGGTGTGTAAAGAGAAACCCACTGCATCGCCGACCACGTCGACCGCATTCCAATCAGTGTCCGTAGATGCAAAAGTGTTAAACCCGCGTGTGCGTCCTATTTTTAATGTACAGGTATTCGGTGCAGTAGGTACCGCGTTACTAGACACGGGCGCGAAGCAGTGCGTTGCTAGCGATAGTTTAACAAGACATTTGCGGGCTAATGGACAAATATTTAATAGTTGCGAAACAGAGTTAAGATTTGCGGACGGAACCCAACGTCTTCAAACTGTAGAAACAGCTGTGGTAAATGTAAAAGTGCAGGGAGTTGCAATAAGCACTCTCTTTATGGTCTTGCCCGGCGCAATCGATTCCTTACTAGGTATGAATTTTATAAAGGACGCTGGCATGATACTCGATTTCGAGAGAAATCGTTTCTCTTTACGTGCTACGGGCTTTCATGAGCTACAGTATGAACGCGAGGACCGAGTTGCGGTCACTTCGACGATTGGTCTCCACGAGTGCGAGGGCACTCTCCTGTCACCATCTGATAGGGACAAGTTGGCTGCACTATTGGAAGTTGACGCTAATATCTTCAGTGCAGGGGGAGGGCCTACGCCCTTCGCCTTACATAGGATAGAAACAGGTAACGCCGCGCCTGTCGCAACGCCCCCTTATCGACTGGCTCCTGCTAAGGAGAAGATAAGAGCTGAAAATGATAAAATGTTTGAACTGGAGGTAATAGAAGAAGCTGAGTCACAATGGGCTTCCCCAGTGGTATTAGTGCCGAAAAAGAATGGTGAGACACGATTTTGTGTCGATTATAAAAAATTAAACGCTGTAACCCGTACGGACAAAAACCGCCGTCCTGGAACTAAGTTTCAGGAGGGTGACCTCGTACTAGTGGATAGCCATCGACTTAGTCAAGCTGCGAAGAGCTTCACCAGTAAGTTTGCCCCGAGACGAGAGGGTCCGTATCGCATTAGTAAAGTTGTTTCCGCAACCACTTACGAGGTTGTAGATAAAGAGAGCAAACCTCGAGGGAAGTATCATGCCAGTCTCTTAACACCGAATGTAGGCGATTCAGACGTTGTCGTCCATGTTAGAAAGAAAGGCAGACCCCGTAGGCTATCGGTTGCCAAGCCAGCTCCAGAGCCTTCTGCTGACTTGGAGGGGGAGGATATAGCGCGACCCCTATCAACTCCCCGCACTTCTAGAGTTCGTCGTGTACCGGCCAGATTACGTGACTAGTTACGGTTCGGTACAACCCTAGAAATGTCGCCCCATGTCACCAACACCAACAGTAAGTCACAAGCGCCCGGTAACTGCGCACGCGCTCGGCGCTAACAGACTCGTGCGCCTCGCGAGCCGTCCATTACCGATAATTATGTTATTTATAAGTTAAATGTAACAGTTCACTATACATACGTTTTATACAAATACAGTTTACATGCACAAATAGTTGGAGTTTCTTTTACCAAAAGTACCCCGACTATACAGACTATTTAATTTTGACAATTCAAAAGTGTTATTATGTTCAATAAAAAACTTGTTTCTTTTAGGTTTCTTTACTTTTAATACATATTCAATATAATAACATTTTTCTTAGATCACTGTTAAATACATACTTCCATCTGATCTTTTTCAATTCGTTTGTTTTACAGACCACAGATACAAAACTCCATTTATTTTTCCTCTTATGTCAGCTAGCACACGCCAGTACCTATACCATAGTTTGTGTGAATATTGAACCTCAACACTCTCCCTCAATGTTCGCACATAAGTATTAAGTACCTAAACTATTTAACATTTCAATAAATTAAGCATACCACACAATCTTACAAATCTTTCTCCTGATAAGGGCTTCGTTAAAATGTCAGCAATTTGATCAGAGGTTGATACATATTTAATAGTTATTAATCCTTCCTCTACCTTTTGTTTAATAAAGTTAAATTTGACATCAATATGTTTCAATCGTTTCTGATCTGGATTGTTTACAACTTTCATAGTACTTTGATTGTCCTCAAAAATAACAGTATTATTTATTTTAATGCTAAAGTCACATAACAGCTTCATTAGCCAACAAGCTTCAATAGATGCTTCACATAAAGCAATTAATTCTGCTTCTGTTGTACTTAAAGAAACTGTACTTTGCTTCTTTGATTTCCATGTTACTGTATTATCGAATAACTTGAACAAATATCCGCTAGTGGATTTCCTATCATTATCGCGTGCAAAGTCTGCATCAGCAAAGCCTGTTAAGCTGTCATATTTACACTTTGAATATTTTAAATTAAAATCAATAGTTTGTTTAACATATCTAAGGACTCGCTTTAAAACTTGCCACAATTTCAAAGTTGGTTGCGACTGGAATCGACTCAAGTATGATACAGCAGTCGCTAAGTCTGGTCTTGTGCTCACCATAGCATACATCAAAGAACCAATAAGAGACCTGCACTGATGTTCTAAAGTCATGTCAATTTCACATTCGTCAAAGTCCAGTTTAAAATTATAGTCCATTGGAGAATTAGTTCCTTTACTATTGTCCATGTTATAATATTCAAGAACCTTTTGCAGATATTTAGATTGATTAAGATAAATCCCATCATGTTTTTTCTGAATACTAATACCAAGATATGTCAGATTGCTGTTCCCTAAGTCTTTCATGCTAAAGTTAGTTTTTAAGAAGTCTTTTACATTCACTATTTCAAAAGTACTAGGCCCTACTAAAAGTATATCATCGACATACAAAATCAAATAGAGATTGCCTTTACTATAAAGACAATAGTCATTTTGCGACCGCGTAAAACCACATTCAGTGATAACTTCTGTGAATTTTTCATACCAATATTTTGGGCTCTTCTTTAGACCATAAAGAGATTTTTGTAATTTTAGTACTTGGCCTTCTGGAACTGTCAGTCCTAGTGGAGGTTTTAAGTATACTGTCTCATCAATCCGTCCATATAAGAATGCTCCCTTGACATCCATCTGATGTATTTCATATTCTTTCTGAGCAGCAATCGATAAAAGAACTCTCAATGTTTGCATTTTCAATACAGGTGAGTAAGTGTTTTCTAACTTTTCCTTCTGTTGAAAACCCTTCACTACCAATCTTGCTTTATATAACTCATTTTTTTCTCCTATGTTTTTCTTTGTGAATACCCATTTACTATCCAGTAGCTTTTCTTTCTGTGGTTCAGGTACAAACTTCCATGTTTCATTTTCTTTTAAAACCTTCAATTCCTCATTTATTGCCTTATTCCAAAGCTCCTCATCTTTTCTCCCTTTAATGTCATCAAAATTAGTTGGAACCTCCTGGTAACTTGATAATAATGCATATAAAGTATCATAAAATGTATCATCCTGGTCTAAATCAATTTCATAATCCTTTTGCCACACTGGTTTTCTTATTTGTCTCTTTTCTCTCCCTGTTTCTAAACTCTCTGTCTTTCTGTCTGTATCATTCTCCATTTCTAGTGTCTCTTCTTCTTTACTATCTTTCTTTTTTCCTTTATTCCTATACTTTGATACTTTTCGCTCTATGTTGTCCTTAGATACACTTTCACTATCTCTTTCCTCCTCATTCTCTTCTTCCTGTTCACTTATTTCATCTTCCTTTTTCTCTAATGTGTATCTTACACAATTTTCACGTCCGGGTTTTGTTTCATCAAACACTACATTCCTTGCCGATATTACTGACCTTGTTTCTGTATCATACAGCTTATATCCCGAATTGAAATATCCAATAAAAATCATTTTCTTTCCTGAATTATCTAATTTATGTCGTAACTCTCTAGGAACATGATTGTATGCTGTACAACCAAACACTCTCATAGCTCTTACATCAGGTTTCCTTCCTTCCCATAGCTCTGATGGTGTTTGACATTTTCCTTCAGTCGGACTTCTGTTAGTAACATAGGCTGCAAACAAAACTGCATGGCCCCAAAACTCTTTATTAAGTTGTGAATCTAACAAAACTGTTTTTGCCTTTTCTATTAACGTGCGATTCATCCGTTCTGCTACTCCGTTCATCTGCGGATTGTACGGCACAGTATATTGCATTTGGATTCCTTTGCTATAACAAAACTCCTGAAATTCCCTTGACACATATTCACCGCCATTATCCGATCGCAACTTTAATAAATTAACATTGAAATGATTGGTTGCATAAAAAAAAGTACTGCTTGAATTTGTCAAAAACTTCACTTTTATTAGAAAGTAGATAAACCCAAACAAAATGAGTATAGTCATCTATAAATGTCAGAAAGTACTTGTATCCTTCCTCAGTCAGTGGGGTTATTGGTCCGCATACATCAGTGTGTACTAATTCTAGTGGTCTGGTTGCCCTACGTCCTTGTCTATTAAAAGGTTGTCTCGTCATTTTACCTAGTAAGCACGGTTCACACACAGAATTATTATTATTACATTTAGTCAAGTCATCAATGCCACTTACCATTTGATTCTGTGAAAGCAAAGTTAAATTTTTAAATCCAAGGTGACCAAAACGCCTATGCCACAGCTGCATCACTTGATCATTATTACTGTTACTTAAGTTACATTCATCTTTTAATATTTGCATGTGAATTGTATACAAAGACCCTTCATTGTTTCCAATCATTGTCAATTGATCATATTTATAAACTCTAACTTTACTATTCAAAAATTCAACCCTATAGCCTTTACTCTCAATTTTAGAAACAGACAACAAGTTTTTCCTCAACTCTGGTACATAATAAACATTTTTAATAGTACAGTCTATATATCTCTTACCAACATAACATCTTGCCTTTATATTCCCAAATCCAACCGCTGTTAAACTCACGGCATTCTTGGCCGCAGCAATCACTTTTGGTGTGTTCAGCTCCATGTAGTTGTAAAACGCACTTTTGTCATTTGTTAGGTGGTCTGATGATCCTGAATCCACGCACCAAGTTATTTTACTTTGATCATTAACTTCTCGGATCCATCCATTACTAGACAAAAATGCATACTCATTTTCGGTTGATGCCGCATAATATGTCTGATTATTCCCTTGCTGGTTAGAGCCTTGTTGTTGCCATGATCTACTGTCTGGAATTCCACGACCTCTTCCTTGAGACCTACTTCTGCCTCCAAATGCTGCCCGATGTGGCGCTCTAAATCCTCGTCCTTGACCTCTAGAATAATATTGTCCACGGGCTGATCCCTGTTGGTATTGATGTCTCGCTCTACATTCGAATTTTTTATGGCCTGGCTTGCCGCATCCAAAACACAAAAAAGTATTCCTCTGGTGCTCTATTATTCGAGGACCCATCTTATTCCTCTTTTCTTCCTCTCCTAATAATCTGTCCTTAACCATGTCTACTGTCAGATCTGGTAATGACTCTAACGTTGTTACAATAACATCGTACGATTCTGGCATGGATAGCAATAATATGTTTACCTTTTCTTCCTCTGCTAGGGGACTTCCTGCGTCTTTTAGCTGGCCGAATATTTTTGATAACGAAATAAAATGGTCTCCGAGAGACGTTCCTTCTTTATATTTAATATTATTTAGTTCCCGCCGTAAGAATAATTTGCTTCTGGTGCCTTTTTTCATAAAATGTTGCTCTAACTTAAATATCATGTTATACGCTGTTTTCTCCTCTTGAATATAATCAATATGGCTGTCGGCAACGCCGCTTATAATTATGCTTTGAGCTCGAGCTTCAAGTTTTTTATTCTCGGGAACACTCGCAAATACTTTATTTTCTATTGCATTTAAACAATCATTTTCCCGTAGTATGCTGCTAATACGGAACTTCCATATGGCAAAATCTTCGCCAGCAAATTGTTTTATTTTAATACTTTCCGCCATTACTTCGTGTGTACTTCGCACTTCTTTTCGTCGGCGCAGGATGAACCACGAACCATGAACCACGCTCTGCTACCACTGTTATATGTTCAATAAAAAACTTGTTTCTTTTAGGTTTCTTTACTTTTAATACATGTGGTCGTCCAAATCAAAAGGGACCTTATGGCGGTAACTAGTTTCCGAGATATTAATAAATTCGTAAAATACCTCAAAAAAATCGTTTTTTTATTAACTGTATTTTTAAAAAGATGATTGTATTTACTACATGTGTGTGTGTTCAACTCTTCGAAAAGTCAATTTAAAAAAGTTTTGTATTCATCTAAAGTTTAGTAAAAAAGGAACCTTATCGCGGCAAGACCTAACAAATCGTTTTTCTTGTAATTCAAACCATATATTATATCGACATTTTAATATTGCAAGGTATTTATAATAACGTATAGCCGCCATTTTTTTTTTTTTTTTCAGGATGGGAAATCATCAAATGACTCCTCCCGCTCTGGGTGGAGCGGAAGGGAGTGTCAGACTCTTACTGACTAAAACCCACCCGTGTTCCTTCCTTCGCCCTTTATGTTCCGGGCCAGCGGTAACCCTTTCGGACAATCCCGCTGACCCGGCAGGCTTCGGCCCTTACGGGCCCCTTCGTTTAGTGCTGACATCTGAGGCGCGCGTGGAACACGTACGCGCCGTCCGGCACGGGCCTGGTCCTGATCGGACGGTGAGCTACCCATTACTCTCCGCCCGCAGGCCCGCGCCTACGGTGGCCGGGAGTCGTCGCGCGGCTCCCGACGCCCGGAGCGTCTCCCGCGGCGGCTGGGACGGGAGGCTCTCTCCCTCAGCCGTCCCGCCGCCTCCTTCGCTAGCATGACTGCTTCGCAAAAGGAGGCGACTGCCCCCTACTCCCTCTCGCCCCGGACCATGGCTTGAACCAGGCCCGGACGCGAGAGGTCGCCGCCGCTGCCGATCGCCTCTACGAGGACACGGCGGTGCTCCGCCCAAGCGAGGCAGACCTCCACCGTGTGCTCCACCGTGTCCTCAGGGCGATCCTGGCAATGGTGACACCCGGGCGTTTCCTCCCGCCTGATTATGTGCAGGAACCTCCCGAAACTTCCGTGTCCGGTGAGGACCTACGTCAGGCGGTAGGTGAGGGCGCCATGACGCCTCTCTAGCCACTCCTCAAAGAGGGGTCTTACCGCCGCTATCGTGGCGTGCCCTGCGCTGGGTTGTGACAGTCGCTCTTTCCATGCCGCCATGAGATCGCGCCGGAGGTCCGTCCGCTCCGCCGCAATTTGCTGCGGAAGCGGAGTTTCCCCCCGGCGTAGTGCCTCCGCGCGCCACTCATACAGGCGCGCGAGGACTATCGCCTCCAGATCCCATGGCGGCAGACAAGGAGGCTTGCCGCCTCACCCGAGATCGTGCGGTACCCCCGGATCAGCCTAACGGCTACCACCTTCTGGGGCGCGTTCAAATAATGGGCGGCTCGCCGCCGCAGTGAACGCGCCCACACCGGGACCCCGTATAGGGCCATGGACCGCACGACCCCCGCGTAAAGCCTCCGGCAGGAGGCGTTTGGCCCCCTCAGGTTGGGCAGGAGCCGCTTGAAGGCGGCCCCGGCCCGTTCCAGTTTGGGAGCCAAACGTCGGAAATGCTCGACGAAGTTCCACCGGCTGTCGAGGACGAGACCAGGTATTTCATCGTCGTCTCGACGCCGATGTGAACCCCTCCTACCGTTAGTTGGGATCCCGATGGTGGCGTATTCCGGGGCCCATGAAACGACATGGCCTCGGACTTGTGCAATGCCACCTAGAGACCCAACTGCCGGATCCCCTCCACGACTATCGCAACCCCGCGTGCCATCGCATCGGCCGCCGCCTGATGCGACCTCCGCTGCGCCAGGACTAGCGTGTCGTCAGCGTAGCGTATAGCCGCCATTAGATAGTGTCGCACGCCGCCGCATGCGGCATTCTTTGTATATGCGTCTTAGGTCTAAGGTCCCACTATTGTAGTCCATATTTTGTTTAGGTACTTTTAATAGAGGTAAACAATCTTGTTATGTTTTTTATCATAAAATATATTTTTAAAATAGGCTAAGGCTAATAGCAAAAGTAATTCATTATAACATCTGTTATTTCATTTTGTTTTTTGATCTTGTAATGGCTATAAATTATTTCATAAATGTATTTTTCGACAAAAACGTATCAAGATTGTTTACCTTTATTTAAATACTTAAACTAATTAACTATACTAAGAGATAAGTGTCAGCAGACTGCAACGGACCGCCTTAAGGGCCCTTTTTTACGTATATACTGGTTACGAACATTTTGTTAAATAAGTAACATTTTCATACCTTGTGATAATAAAAAAAAAATTGTTAAATAAGTAACATTTTCATACCTTGTGATAATAAAAAAAGAAAATTTAAGTTATCTAGAATGTTGCACTAAAATATTGATTATGCATGCTAAAAATAAAAAAAATTGTTTAGTGCCTACCATTAGGGCCCTTTTTTAATTTGTTTGAAGAAATTGTTCAGTTCTCTATGTAACTTTACAAGATCATAACTAATAGTTATCATTGATCTCTTAGCTTTATTAGCATCTAAACCAATTATGTATAACCTATTTAGTGATTAAGTGTTGATTTTGTTACTGTCAGATCTCAAAGTTTATAAAAAATAAGAATTCTTGCTAGTAAATAAAAACTATTTTTTTTTTTATTATGTGTTGTTTTTATTTACATCTAAGGCCTTTCGCAAATCTATGTAATTAGTAGCAATATAAAAACAATAAAAGTTTAGTGAGAAACAGGCGGTTTACTTATTTTTAATACTATTATCGATACTTTGCATCTCATTGATAATGCATTATGTTGGCGGGTCTAGTTCCCACAACAAACAAGTTTATGCAAGGATTGTAAGAATTTCCATTAGTAATAATCATAGTCAATCAAAGTATACCATGAGTTACATAACTTCACACTAAAACATAACTTTTTTGTACGGCATACTTAAATTGCGATTTTCTCGAAACTTATAATTTCGATCAGTGAACTTCAAAAATTCGTAAAAAAATAACGGTAGTGGTTAGAAGGTTGGTTCTTGGGTCTATAGTTCGGTACATTTATGTAGTTTTCAGCCCTGTAGATAACTCATTTCCGCCATAAGGTCCCTTTTGATTTGGACGACCACAATATTCAATATAATAACATTTTTCTTAGATCACTGTTAAATACATACTTCCATCTGTTCTTTTTCAATTCGTTTGTTTTACAGACCACAGATACAAAACTCCATTTATTTTTCCTCTTATGTCAGCTAGCACACGCCAGTACCTATACCATAGTTTGTGTGAATATTGAACCTCAACAAAAAGTGCCTGGTACAAAGTTTAATTTTTTTTTTAAAGTTTCCCTACACTAGGAATTACTCCTGTATCGTGGGTATGTTTACAAACATTTAAATTCACATACACAAACAGCCAGACCCGGCACCACTACCTGTAGGCAATACAAATATTTGTTCCATGTGGGAATCGAACCCGCGACATGCAGCGCAGCAGTCGATCGCTCAGCCACTGCGCCAACCGTGTCGTAATTGAAATAAATGCTTTGAATTTGAGTTTCTGGGTTTTACAGCGAATGACTCGTAGCTAGCTACGAGTCATTCATTAATTTTACTAAACCCGAAATCGAACATCCATGTATCTAATATACCTACCTACTTGCACACCACAGCACAACACAGAGCATGTAACCTTTTACAGCACAACATACATGTACTTTAATCGATGCTATTCATAATCGTTACCAACGTAATTGTCCCACTAGGCCATTAGTGTTTTGGTGGTATACCTCTGCTTCCGAAGACGGAGCCTCTCTTCCACTTCCTGTGACATTAGCTCTGGCCCATAATTAAATAATACGGTTTTGGCAGATACGATGCCCAATTAAAAAAAAACTACTGACAAACAATGTAAAAGTCAATGGTGAGTCCATACATGCTCTGTGGGCAAGTCAATACTGACAAGGGAATTGATGAGTTCATGATATGTAGTATCTCCAAGTAGTCTGTGAGTTCATGTTACAAAATGTTATTTGCTTAACAAGATGTTGCTAACAAGTCACATACCTTACCTTGGCATAATGGATTTTAGCAGCTCAAATCAATGATCTATCGGGCAATGATTATTCCCATATGTTCTCTCCAGAGAATTTCTTTTGAATTACAGTGAAATTGCCACTAATTTCTAAAGACTTATAGGCCTCGATCACAGGCTAAATAGGTATTTCAGGCATTTTATTCACTCTTGTGATTTCACAAAGACTAGAACCTATTCAAATATTAAATTTTATTATTAATAATTTGATCGCGCATATACATAGATCATCCTTAAATGCGAAAGTGTGTCTGTCTGTTATCTCTTCATGCTTAAACCGCTGAACCTATTTAGATGAAATTTGGTATAGAGATAGTTTGAGTCCCGGGGAAGGACATAGGATAGTTTTAATCCCGATATTCCCACGGGATCGACACTTATGCAGGTGAAACCGCGGGGCGCTGCTAGTAATTTAATAAACTAAAAAGAGATGATGAGATTTGGATGCGAACGTTCCTAAAAATTGAACATCAGAATGACTGGCCAAAATGACCGATCTGCTTTAAAATATTACTAAAATTCTTTTCACTTACTTATTTTTTTTAAATTCATTAAAATTCTTACGTATTAAATAGTAAAAAATTATTAGATTTTAGTAATATTTTAAAGCTGATCGGTCATTTTAGCCAGTCGTTCTGATATTCACTAAAAATTAGTAAAATTGCCCGCCAGATCTCCGGTTACTACGGTTACGCGCGCACTGAGGAAAGTAAATAATAACAGTTGCGTAAGTTCTCATACAATAGGAACTCCTGCTTCAGATGTGTACACACGGCTTACATATCAAGCTATAAATTTCCAGTTTTAGCTGACCTCGCATTGTATAGGTTTTTCGTACAATCAGAAGTCAGCTTATACTGGTTATGTATTGCTTGATGTGTAGCCGTGCGTACAACTGAACTGTCAAATATAGGTACTTATTATCTTTTATTGGTAGAAGCGCTATAACTCCGGTATGTATACGTCGTGTGTAAATATTTATTAGTAAGGCTGTGTACTAAACCCTTACCTTACTAATAAACGTATTATATTCATCTGATATCAGATGAATAGTTACATACCGATTAAACTATCCTTTAGTCTTCAGTAATTGGACTTTCCAAAGAAGAAGACAAACCGTTGTTTAACTATACAAACGCTATACAACGTTGAAATTGAAACATTAAAAAGAGCTTATGAGCTTAAATCAAAACTTTATTTCTAAGTGCCACAGTTATGCTGTACTTAGGAGGTATAACGTAACTTAGGTATACTTTATAACTTAAAAATCAAAGTCACTACTTGGTGTATCTATCCTGATACTGAACTCTCTCTCTGAGGGCTGAGTTGCATTCTCGGGTACGTAAGTTGCAGAAGTGTCTGAAAAACATAAAAGGTACAAACAAATAGTTGCAGTGAACGTTGACGTCATATATAGGTACGTTTAAAATTCAAATAGATTTTTACCATTATCGATCGATTCTGCTTCCGTACTTCCTACTTGAACGGCCATAGAGTTAGATGGCTTATCGACGGATTCCTCAGTGTTTAAATTTTGCGGCTCGCTGTTACTCGGCATAGCGTTATTATTTTCAGCAGGTACATTACGCTCATTTACGCTAGCGGGATTCTTCGGAATGTGACTTTTTTCTCTCTTAGCTCTTTTCGGAGTCCCCAGCATGATAACGTTATTATTATTTTTACTTCTATCCTCATTATCATCATTCACGGTAATAATCATTTCATCTTCGTCGGATTCAGAGCTCTCAATAGGAAAGTCGATGTTAAACTTCCTTTTAAACTGTCTTTGATATTTCTTGACATCATGTTTCTTAATTTTCTTAGGACTTTTAATAGTTCCCTTATGTCTAGCTACGAAGCTGAATCGCGCCAAACGAATATCAAGTGGTATTTTTTCGGCCTCTTTTGCCTGTGCCATGGCTGCTTTAAGGCGACTGTTGTACTTTTTGTTTTTCAGTAAATGTTTTGACATATCTTTATTAGAACAAAATGGCATTAACTGGCCAGGAGCAATCCACGCTCGAGTAGCTTCCATGTTATCAAAAAATACAACATTGTAATGAGTCTGAAAAGTGAAATAGGTTTAATAACGATTCTTTTTTATCATTTTAAAAGTAATGCTTGTCGGTCATCATCCTATATTAGGTGGTCTACTGGTAGACATAGTCCTCTCGAATCGCACACCATTCAGCATCTGAGAATTTCGATAAATGATAAATGATTTTATTTTTGTAAGTAGGTTTGCACAAACACTTTTACACGTCAATCATATTTTTTTAAACTACATAGATGAGGTCGGCGTTTCCTATCTGACTACTCTGAGAAGAAAGGCCGAAACAAACTCAGAGGTCATAGTCTCTTAAAGTCTCTTTTAAAGTCCAGACATAATCTTGGTCAGGTTATATGAAGACCATGTAGGTCGATGTCTGAGATGGTCTTTTGAGGAAAGAACCACACAGATTGAGAGGACCTGTCCAGTCAGTGCACGCATTTGTCAGAAATCGTGCAGCTCAACTCAAGACTTGAGGAGCTCAACGATTCGACGAACAATACCAAAGAAAGGACATTTGGGTAGGCCACATAAATTACTCAAACTGCCAGACCCAGGAGAGAATTATAAAAAAACTCTTTTTCTCCACATCACGCTTCACTTAGCTAATTAGCTCTACCTATATACTACCAACTAATCATGTTGTTAATGAGGAAGCTGAAAGAACATTATAGAATTTTACGGGTATGTCAGAGAAGCCATCGAGCCAGTAGTACTGCTCGGTGTCGGGACAGTCATCCACCATTGCAGGCCACCATGGCCAGCCAGCTAGGCGGGCCCACACCAGCGACCCTGCTGCATACTCGCTATGTATCAAGTCTTCCTCATCATGCAGACGCAAAGGAGCTTCGGGTACAGAGCAACTGGCAAAGTCTTTGTCTGGAAAAGAAAAAAAAATAAACAAGAGCGAGTCGGACTTGCGCACCGAGGGTCCCGTACCATCAAAATAAAATAATATGTTTTAAATTTTCATCGGCGAGGCCCTATATTCGTCAGAGAATTTGAACACTGCGCGCTGCGCGGTGTAGAAAATTGCACTTTTGTTGATGATTTCTGAAAAAGTATGCTATTCAGAGACATCGTTTTATTTTTCCTGTAATCTTTACATAAACTTCTATCACATAGAATTATTTTAGATTTTTCTCTTTGAATACTTCGGAGTTAAGGGGGGAGACGATATTTTTTTTATATTTTTCATCAAAAGTCGAAAACTATGCGCGGCCTAAAAAAATAAATCTTTGAGAATGTGCAAACTGCGCTCTTTCATATAATACCCCACATGCCCTAGTAGGCCCACATCGAATTTTTCAGACCCTGTTGCAAAAAATAATTATATTTTTATTTCTTTCTTATTGGCAAAATTGTTGGGCAAACGTCACCTAACACTAGTCCAAATTTCAAGTTGATAGCGTTAGTAATTCTTAAGATATCCAGCTGTGACAGACGGACAGACAGACTGAGTCTCACCATATGGGTTCCTTTTTACCACTTTTGTACGGAACCCTAAAAAAGTGTTAATCGACTTTTCAATATCCCTATCTGACCTTAGCTACTAACACATCAAAGCACATTATGCCATAAAATAAGTTTATCACAGCAATTAATAAAATCTACTGAATCTACAACAATATTCCAATAGAAATAAGGGTTAGTGAACTCCCTCTGAAACACTCAAATTTAAAATAAAACTACATAATATGCAATAAGCAATATGTAGTCTTGTACTGGCTGTAAGAGAATAGTACTTTGGTTTAAATTTAATAAAATACTCAGGAAAAACAACTAGAAATGCGCCTTTGCCAGCCCGCGCGGGATGAATGCTAAACTAGTATTCTATGTCGAAACATGTAAGATCGTTATGTTTAAAGCAAATAAGTGTTTTAGTGGTGCCAACCTGTATTCATCCAACAAAACCACTTCTTAGGCAGTTCTTGCCTGTCGAGGACATCGTGCAGGTAGCGCCAGCGATCACAGTCATCACATTGTGCCCACAGACCGGTTGTGCGGCGTTTCTGCAGCCAAAGCAGTTTTTGCATGTGAGACATCTCGACAGGCGGCTGGCTGAGCACGTCCTTGTATGAGCTACCAAAATAAATGTATGTTAGGATTCATATATTTTGATCGTACAAAAGTTTGGCTGAATGGGAATCAGGATCAGATGTAGTTATTGTTCCTAAACTTGGTTCATAATGAGTTAGAGGTAGTTTAAAGTATTATTGTGAACGGCCCTAAGTCCAGTAGGAGACTAAAGTAGGCTAAATAAATTGTTTTCGAAAGAATTTCATATTGTTATCTAACCTACGCGATTGGAACCTAAAATTTATCTGTGCAGGTATTGCGAATTTGTTACCTGCTTATCTGCGAAGATGGAGTGAAGTCAACATTTTCGGCAAAAGTAAGTTTCTTTGGGATTTGCCCGTGGGGAGGCATGTTATTTTCAGACTGTAAAAAAGTTGTATTACTTTTTCTGTTACAAAAAGAAGGTATAAAGAAAATCTTTTGTACTTAAGTACCTACTTAATTATTCGAATGACTACAGGTAGTATGAAAAACATTTAAGTAGTATATTTTGTGAAATAATAAACGCATGGAACTATAGAACCGTCATCGCGTCGCAGTGGGACATAATTTTTTGTCACAATTTTGGAATGTAGCCTATCTCTCCGACAGAAGTAAAAATATGCTGAACTATCTACATTACAATAAAACAATACTTACAGAAGGTTGTCGCGCTTCTTCGTTAGGCTCAGAAGCCTTTTCTTTCGGTAAATCAGCACTTTGCATGGTACGTGTCAAAAATTATCGATGATGGAAGAAAAACACGTCAATTTTAATTATTTTTACTGCCACTGTTTTTATAATTTGGGTTTCGCGCCAAAATACAGTATTCTATTTTTGGAAAATGTTGTCTGGATACAGGTCTTTTGCGTTACAAGAATGTAATTTTTCTAAGTATTCAGAAACAAAATACTGTGATTTTATGAATTAGCAAGCATTGTAATGATTAATAATTCTGAATTGATTTTACAATTAATTGTTTAGTTATGTCGAGTTATTATGCAAATATTTTTTTTTGATAAAACATAAACTTGGGTTCCTAGGCCTTTCAAAAATAAAAATATTGAGTCATGTCAAGTACTTTATTATAAAAATCATTTGTTTATCGAATTTTAAATTACTAAAAATAAAAACATCTTGAAAATCACATTGCGATAACTTTCTTTCTAATTTTATTGACATCATAAGTGAGACTGTGAAATAAATATTTTAGCGGAAGTGCGCATCCGAAAAATCGGCTGGCTGCCGATCGGTCGCCATATTTGTGGCAAGCTAAATAGGATTTCGTTCTTCAAAGTTTTCGTCGTTGTCGACGAAAGGGAGTAGTTATACTCCCTTTTTTGTGTTCAAAGTTACGTATTTGTCTATTTACCGCGTGGTAAAGGTTATTTGTATAAGAAAATATATTTTTCTTTGTTTTGTATTATAAACATGGCTTTCTAAAATGTCGGCCTTGCACGTAATATCGTTATCTCCTTGCGGAGTCTCCCGCTCAGCTGTTTGTGTGGATGTTGGAGGAATCCAGAATGGACAAGAAATCTATAAATCGATCTTCTCAGCCTCAGTCGAGGGCATCAGCCATCGACTGTAAGAAAAATACTGGTGAGTGTCGTAGTCATCTAAATCTCTATTATTTGCAGTGTGGGGGGTGGTGTGATGATGATGATGCCTATTTTGTTTGTGATTAATTTCCTAATGGTTGAGATAAAAAAAAATATTCATGAACGTTGTAGATGTTGTAGTAGGTATTTAACGCCATCTCTACGTACTTGATAGATAATAGGTATTTTGTTGATAATGTTATGTCATGTCGTTGCTATTTTTTGTTGTGTCGACACTGAAAAACACTACAATTTCCTACTCCTTGTTTTTAGATTTGACGCAGAGGCCTTGGCCACGTAATAATAAGAAACGTGAAGGACCTGGAAGTGCTCCCAAAAATGAACCTGGCAGGAAGAATGTGCCGGCACAGCGTGGTAGGGGACAGGTTGACCGGAGACCCCGTGCTCGTGGTCCCGCCGGTTACCTTGTGGGTGGAACGACGAGCCCCAGGTAGCAACATCATTTTAAGTACAAAATTTCACCATCTCAGGGGTGGTAACGATTACCTATTTAAATGATAAAGGAAAGGTCTTGACAGCTATTATCTATACTAATTCTATATTCTTTGCTAATAATAAAGCTAAAAAATGTTTTTGTTGGATTGCACTACCAGTCGGATATGAAAAATTCTTTTTGCACTTCGTACTCCAATTGTTGCAGAAGGGTATAGGCTACTTAACATCACACTGGGACACTCAGGTGCTGAGCAAAAATGCTGAGTGATAAAGTGATAGTGCAGGCATGCAATGTGATGCAACAGGGTGGGTAGAGGGAACAAGGAATTTCATGCAGAAAAAGTTGCATTCAGAAGCTACTGATGTATAATTTGCTAAATCTTAATGTTTGAATCTACCCGCTATGATTTAATCTATGAGTGTACCTAATTATCAAAAACAAAATTATTCATTTGTTGGCCATAAGTTAATGATAAATCTGTTTAATCAATACCATTCTAATAGTTTTAAACATTCAATTACAGGTTAGAAGGGGATGATGAGCCAGAAATTGGCTCAGTTTTTGTGCCCGGAAGCAAGAAGCGAAACTTGAACCATTTGTTGAACTTTATGTATCCCACACGTGGGGTACCGGAGCATAGGGGTCCCCAGCTGCGGCGTCCAGGCCAGCTGTACCGAGGTCAAAACCGGCATGAACATGATCTCTATCTGAGGGCTTAGTAAGTTTACATACACTTATTAATGACCCTATTGAACACAGATTCAAAAGTTCCAAGCTGCTGATTTACCAGGCTTGTTTTTTCGATGAATAAGTAAGTTTAATCGATTTAAGTGGCTTTTATTTTAGGTTATCTAACCTTAAGAACATGGGCAACTAAATTGCACAGTATTGCCCAATTATTGGCAATTACGGTTAATGATCACATCTGGCAATACAAAGCAAGTATGGAAATGCCAAGATTGTATAGAAATTGCCAAGGTATTGTGCAATTTTATTGGCCTCTGTAAGCGCAACATTAACAAATTTTTTTGCTCTCTTCAGATATTCTACAGTTTTTCCCTCCTTTTTTATCAATAAATAATCTAATAGCTGAAAGCACCTCAATTGGAAGCTGCTGCTAAAACCTCATGCGGTATATCAATTATTCTTCTTTATGTTACAGTTGCCAATTTGTGGTGAAGGAAGATGGAGATGATAAGCCAAACCTGTTGGACCCCGATATCCCAATAAAGTGGGAGAATATTGAAGAAATAGTAAGTAGATTATTATAGTGAAGTAACTAAATAAAGTAATTAAAATTCAGGTTTCTTATGGTAAATCCATATAGTATGAACTTGTAAATGGGCAACTAATGAACTATTGACACAAATGACAATGCATTAATTTTATTATCACACCAATTAATTTTTTTGTAACTAGTGTACTGATCAGCCCCGGATCTACGATTTTTTCGAGCCGGGGCAAAACCTTAATAGTGGCGCCCCCTCCCTTCAAGTTTGTTTTTCTAACATATTATATTAAGATTCGATTACTTGATAAAAATTAAAAACCTATGAGATTGTAGGAAAAGAGGCTTCATTTGTTCGATATTTCGAATTCTTGTCTCAAGGATTTGGCGCCCCCATGAAACTGCCGCCCGGGGCAAGTGCCCCGGTTTGCCCCCCTTAGATCCGGGGCTGGTACTGATTACATATTTATCATTATATGCTTCATTCTTCTTGTATTATGATTTTTTAAAAATACCCGCCTATTATTGTTCCACTGCAGGGAACTGCTGCTTCTCACACTCAGAATTAATTAACAATAATTTTGCTCTTCAGGTGGTTAGAGGCACTGGTCGCTCGGAGTGCCCGATATGCCTGGGCCCTCCGGCGGCGGGTCGCGTGGACCTGTGCGGCCACGTGTACTGCTGGGCTTGCGTCCTGCACTATGCTGCGACGCACGAGAAGCAGCCGCCGCCGTGCCCTGTGTGTACGACACCATTGCATGTCAAAGATATGAAGCCCACGAGGATTGTGCAGTGGGGGTCACCTGCTGAGGAGGTAAAATAATGTTCCATTATTAATTAACTGATAATAACAGCATAGTTCAGCCCGGTTCAAACTTTATAATGGCTTGGAACATAAGGAGAGTTGATGCACTGTAACAAGTGTCAGCAGGGGGACTGGTGATGCGCAGCAAGCGCGGTGCGCAGCAAATAGCGCACTTCACAGCTGCCATAAGCCATAAAGTTTTAATTGAATATTATTATGCTGCATTTTCTGAGGCGTAACATTCAATATTGTTATTCTAGGTAACAATGCGACTTGTGCGTCGTCTACGGGGTTCCACAACGGTGGAAGTGGCGCCGCCGCGCGGACAAGTGACAGAGGCACTGCCTTCCATCTTGCCTCTGGAGAATATCAACGATTCACCCTATTGCAAGATGTTTTCTGCCACTAAGCAACAGGTATAATCTCTTATCAAGTGTTTGAATCAATTAAACTAGTAAGTGAGATTCCTTATTAAAATCAACATAATTATAATAATTCCAGGTCCATGAAATATTGAAAAGGGAGAGGGATGAAATAGAAAAACAAATATTGGCAGAGATTGATACAACTGAAATAGTTTTCTTGGAACAAGCTCTAGAAATGCTCAAGTTTAAGGAGGAACACATTAATGATAGGTTTAATGTACCAAAGGTTACTGTAAAGGATGAAATTGAAGATGCAGTTCCTACTGTGTATGAGAAGCAGGAAGTAAACCAGCATAAACTAGACTGGTTTGACATAGATGACGAGGGAGGAGCTGCTTGTGTTGACATAATACCCAAGGAGGAAGATGTTGCTGGAAATGAAAATGCAGTTGCTGCTGAGTATGATAAACAGGAAGTAAACCATAATAAACCAGACTGGTTTAACGGACGTGATGAAAGAGGAGCTGCATGTGTTGATATTATTCATAATAATATGGAGGGGCTGAATCTGAATGCAGTTGATTCCAATTTGAACCCAAATGCACCAGCATTTGAACTTGACGATATGCAGCCAGTAGAATTTCCATTGACCGAATGTCTACCTCAAGAAGCTAAACAAATTGAGGATAATGCTGTTACAGACATAGACAAACTCAATCAATTTAAATACTTTTATTTCTATCAAGCTGAAGATGGTCAGCAAGTATTTCTGAACAGTTTGAATGTGCGCATTCTGAATGCATCGTGGGGTGCATTAGCAGCTGCTCCGCAAGTTATACATGGTCGCGTGTTACACCGTGAAACTTTCTCACTCAGTGAACAAGTAAGACAACATATTGACAGACTGATAACATGTTAATAACTACTTGCAGCTGTGATTGACTCAACTTGCATTTTGTTTACAGACTAGAAAACACATGCCATGTACTGCGCATTTGCCTCTCTTCTGTGCGTATGATGTGGTTGAACTGGAGTTACATCCACCATTTGTCACTCCTTCAGCATTGCAAAGTTTCACAGGTAATTCATGTAAACTAGAACTATGTCAGAATTCTAGTAATATTTTTCAGTTCATAGTGAAACATTTACGAGTTTATTCTAAACGCAATCTAATTATTCGTATCTCGATTTCAGGTGAATTGGACCGTCGTGCTCAGACGCGCGCTCGTCAGGAACGTGACGAAAGACGCCGTGAACGCGCTTACCGCCGCGCTATGGAGGGTCCTCCTAAGCCTGACTTTTTCTCTGAAGTAGTATTCCCTCCAGCTGCGCCTTCGTTTTCCAGCCCGCCACTAGATCCTGGACCTTTGACCTCATTTTTAATCTCCAGCCCTTCCACCAGCGTCGGATCCCCGCCTCCAGGACCATCTTTTGCAAAGGTAAATTATTTTTATTCAAACAGCTCTATCATGAAGATAAATTAAATTTAAGTATAATAATGTACCTAAATTGTTTTTTTATTGAATAGATGGCGAGCACCAGTGGCACGTGGCGTGTGCGCAGGGTAGCGGAGGCCCCGGTCCCGGCCGCGCCGCCCGCCGACGACGAGGTGTCCGCGCCGCGCTCGCTCGTACTCAGTGACGCAATAGAAGCCGCTCTACACGCCGCCTCCTCGCCTTCTGGCAAGAAAAACAAGAAATCTAAGCAGAAGGTTCTATTCACCACTGGGATGCAGCGCACCTCTTAATTTGCAATGTGATTTATGTAGTTACTACCTTGTTAACTAATTTAATTTTATTACCGACTTGATTCTTATTTGATAATGCAAAAAAAAAGGAAATATGAATAATTTGCTTTTGGTAATTTGTAAACGAATTTTACGAGTCTTACATTGAGGGCTAAACGACTTGCTAATTTGTTTATTATGGATCATCTATAAGGGTGGTTTCAGACTAGGCGTATTAGGCTCAACGTAGATCAACGCTCCAAAATATGTTAGTCTATAGGCTGCCAGAGCGTGTCTGCGGTATAAGACTGGATTTAGACCTCGATCGACGGGCAGCGCTGACATCCGTCGTGTACCGATTTACATAGAGTCGCGCTCGCTCAATGTCGGCGCTATACACGTCCATTTACAGTCAGCGTCACGCGTGACCGACGGTACACGACCGACTTCAGCACAACACTAAATCCAGCCTAACTCGCGCGCGCACCATATTCCGCGTCAGACAGCCCTTTATGTACAATGCGTGCCACGAAAGATGAGACTTGACACACCACGTGGTTTGACTTGCGCAGAACACGATTTTAGGTATCTTTAGCGGTATGAGGTCTGAGTGCGGGACGGGACCGGACGTCATAGTGGACCGGAAAGAGCGGCGGAGGCGGGGTCCAGTCTCATCTTTCGTGGCACGCATTGTACGCGGTGTGGTCGTTAATCGCTGTGTTTCGCGCTTCAACAGACCGAAGGCCTCGTGTTCGGACGAACCAGTAGGTCCGTCGGCATCAATATCAGTAAGTACTAGTCTGAAACAGCTCTAAGAACAATTTGATTATCTTATGTTAATGTTGGAAGAAAATTAGGGCATTCAAATGATTATGCTTTAATATATTTTATTACTAGCAGCTTGTTCTCCATGTAATGGCAAGATATAAAGCTTTGCCCAACATTGTATTGACAAGATTTTTGGTGAAATAAAATTTAACGCTGACATCGCAGGTTTTCATTTATGAACAACCTTTTTGGTTCGAGTTCGTGGCTGTCGGTCAAGGGTGTGTTTGGTCAAAGTGTACGTTTGGCCAATGGAGCGTATAGTCAAAATATACGTTACCTCAAATCAACATGTCTATTTGTCAATGTTGTCTGTCAAAAAAAATTTTTCAAACCGGCCCAGCCGTTTTCGAGTAGGTACTTACCTGATCGGAGAACATACATTAAAAATCGGCCAAGTGCGAGTAGGACTCGCGCACGAAGGGTTCCGTACCATAGTACAAGATTTAAAAATCACGGTATCTTGTATGGGGTTCCCTTTTAATTTTATTTTACTATTACTATATTATTATTATTTTCTGTAAGAGCGGCAATAGAAATACTTACACATTTTGTGAAAATTTCAACTGTCTTACCTATTATCGTTCGTGAGATACGAAGTGCTGACAGACAGACGGACGGATGGACTAACAGCGGAGACATTGGTTTTTTTCTTTTAGTTTGTGTGAATTCCAGTTCCTTCTCAGGATCATTTGATTCACTCTCAGATATCATCATTTCGTTGGAAAAATCCCGCAAGGAGGAAAATAATAATATCAATTTGCTTTATCTCAAAAACAATTAATTGTAGGAAAATATGGAAAATTGACGTTTTTGCCAAGTATGTCAAGAAGAAATCAAGGTGGCCAGTACAGACTCTAAAAAGATTAAATAATAATGTTACAGGTTTGTTAAGGTACGATTCCGCAGCGAGCTGCGTGCAGCAGCTGCCGACAGCCTCTGCAGCAGCTGCAGCCAGACGGCCGCAGCTACAGGCAGCTTGCTACGGAATTTAACGGAATCGTACAATGCGTGCCACGAAAGATGAGACTTGACACACCACGTGGTTTGACATGCGCAGTACACGATTTTAGGTATCTTTAGCGGTAATGAGGTCTGAGTGCGGGACGGGACCGGACGTCATAGGGGGCGGCGGAAAGAGCGGGGGAGGCGGGGTCAAGTCTCATCTTTCGTGGCACGCATTGTACCTTTACTTTCTGCATAACTTGACGAACTGCACTTTTGGCAATATAAACTTTGGACGAAACGACTTTGACTGAAAATGGTCTTGACGAAGTACAATTTTGACGAAAACGACTTTTGTCCAGACACAGACGGCCCGCTCCAAACTCTTTTGGCTCCCTACCCAAATGATGCCAAACAAGACCCTATTGTAAACCTACGCCACTGACCAGCCGGTCGATTCTGTAAAAATCTCACCGTGAAAACTTAGGTGATGTGAGTTTGTTTTTGCTAGGAATTAGTGTCCGACCGAAACAGGTTTTTCAGCCGAAACCGAACCCGAACTTTCGGCCTTGTTCTTAGTTTCGGCCGAAACCGAAACCGAAACTTACTTAAACATATTTAAAATTTCTATCGTATACAGAAATCTGGTGTGTTTTTTTACACATTTATTTGAATATACAATGTATATTATACATACAGACAGTTGAATACTTACCTGATCATTTACGAGGTCGGTCCCATAATGAACTGGCCTGATATATCAGGCCAGTAGGCAACATGTAGCGACATGTCGCGTAGAACTATAGTTCTACGCGACATGTCGCTACATGTTGTGTTGCATTAAATAGTCCGTTTATCGTGCACTTAATATAAGAAACACGCATCGACATGAAATGCTTAGTCTTAGTTTAGCAGGCATTAGCATAACGAGAGTCGCGTATTTTTTCAAAGTGTCGAAAACTGAGTATCGAAGTGTCATAAAGTTTTTGTTTAAAGAAGGTTTATAGTTTTATACCCTGCCCAAATAAAAGAAAGATTGGATGACGTGTATAAGGAGTCTGCCCCCCTCCTATAGCACAGTGAAAAATTGGGTGAAAGAGTTGAGTCGATGAAGAGTTGCAGGCGGCCGTCTTCGGTCATTTTGAGGCTAAAAACTGTGATTATTTTTATAAAGGTTTAGAGATGTTGATTCACAGATGTCAGAAGTGTGTTAGTAGTATTCATGGTGATTATATTGAAAAATAAAATTGGTTTCGTTTAATTTCCTTCATTAGTTCATAGTTAGGCCAATTCATTATGGGACCGCCCTCGTATGTGCAAAACACAACCTCAACTCCATGCTATTAACGATGGCCGGCGGCGAACTGGGCCGGCGACGCGACGAGCGAGCACGAGCTAGCCGCGAAGTTCGCCGAACGATGGACGATAATTCATGAACACTCGAGTTTCGGCGCGGCCGAAAGTTTCGGCCATTTCCTGGCCGAAACCGAAACTAAGGCCGAAACTAGATTATTTGGCCGAAACTGGCCGAAACCGAACTTTCGGTCGGTCACTACTAGGAATTGACACTATTGACAGCTCACTCCACGCTCACTTCACCCACCTATCGCAGGGCTGCATCTACAGTCCTTCCACAACTACATAGTATGCATCATTGTCCAAATCAAAGATTCACCGCCAGCAACTATTCTATATCTTTGTCCCATAGTAAAAACGTGTCTCCAGCGCGTGTTTTCTCGAAACATTACAACAAAAACATCGAAACAAAGAGGCGTGTGGCTATACCACTGACCTGTGTTAGAGGTCAGCGGGCTATACACCATACATAAAAAATACTAAAACAACTGTACACATTTGTGTACGCAAACACGTTTTTGTTTTCCGAGCTGCATGGAAAATATTCCCCGCGCGGGTGAAGAGGGGAAGGGTTTGTTTAATTTTCAACCGCCGCGCGGGAAAACCAATTCATCAAAATCGGTTTCAGGCACGTGCACAATCCAAACCGGTGGCGGTCATCGATTGATTGACTTCGAAATGACATTTACCAAGAGCTACGGATTCGTAGCTCTTGGTAAATGTCATGTCGAAGTCAACTTCAACTCTTGATTAATGGCTTTTGTGGAATAAACACCACAATTTTGCCAATTTCACGTACTAAAATCCACTAAATTAAAAAATTAAATCTCTGACACGTGTGACAGCTATCGACCGATGCTGGTGTCTCTAAAAAACATAGAAAAAAAACCATGTCGAAGTCGTAAATACGATCTCTTTTATTCGAGGAATAAAATTGACGTTTGACAGTTTTTGTATGAAAGAACTGTCATAATTTCAAAATTATTCCTCGAAAAAAGTTATCAATTGATTGAAAAATCAGCTCTTAAACCTCCAAAAATTTTGTCAGTTTAACTTTAATCGAGGAATACATTGACATACTGCACTGCTAGGAATAATTTTGACAGTTATTCTTTAATATAAAAATGAATCGCAAAATGTGTTGGTAAGCGCATAAATAACTCAACAACGCCTCGACCAATTTGGCCAATTCTTTTTTTTAAATGTTCGTTGAAGTTCAAGGATGGTTTTTACGGCCAGAAAAATTAAAAAAAAATGCCTGGATAAGTCTAAAAACAACACTAGGATACTTTTTTTTTTGGTAGGATTAGGGTAGGAGTAGTGTAGGAGTAGGTTAGGAGTAGGGTAGGAGTAGTGTAGGAGTAGGGTAGGAGTAGGAGTAGGGTAGGAGTAGTGTAGGAGTAGGGTAGAAGTAGGGTAGGAGTAGTGTAGGAGTAGGGTAGGGTAAGGGGTAGGACACGTTACCACGCGAACGAAGTAGCGCTGGGCAGCTAGTTTCATATAAAACTGTCAATTGTCAATTTTATTCCTCGAATAAAAGTTATCTGGCGATGGAAAAATCAGCCCTAAATTAAATAGACCCCACTATTCTTCCAACAGCTGTTTGCTGTATGTCGGGGGCAAGGCAAATCAGGTTCCTTAGCAAAATGTGTAATTTTCGATACGATAGCGTGTCGGATAATATCATGAATAGCTATGCAGGTCGGAGCTGGCCACCATCATAGCTGATTGTGAAAATCATAGAGCATAGTGAAAATGTGAAGTAGGCACTGGTCCACCAGTCTACTCTGGGTGGTAGGTACAGCTTCTCACAGGGGTGCGTTCAATTACTGCGCTCATTCACTTTCGACGGCGCACAGCATCGTTCTCAGGCTGCAGTACGATCGGCCACCCACCCAGAACGAGCGAGCATACTGATTAATGAAATGCACCCCTGAATGTCAGCCCAAGCCATATATTAATCTATGGCCCAAACCAGGAGCTAGGCCAGCCGTAAAGTCTAATATTAAATCCAGCTCACTGGCCCAGCTGGATAGCTGACACTGACAGATCTGACAGTCACAATTGTCAAAACAGTCAAATGTCATCAGTGGACAATGTCTTACATTAACGCATGTTGAATGAATCCAATCAGAGAATTTAATCGTATTGTTGTGAAGTGTATATTTACTATTGTAAATGGGATTTGTTTAAGTTTATGCTTTTTCAATAAATTTAACATTTGGTCTCCAAATATTATGACGTCTAGAAGAAAAGATTACATCTTCGAGCCGTTTAAGGTTACTGAAGTTAGATGTCGGGGTTTCGAAAGTCCCAGACCTCGTAGCGGACACAGGATAGCTTGTGATGATGCCAATATCTATTGTTTTGGTGGTTATAATCCCTCGTTACCCCTGACCAATATTCAAAGGGATAATCCGACATGGACGCCGGCGCGGCCCCTGTTTAAAGAACTTTGGAGTTTTTCGATAGCTAGTCGAAAATGGAAGCAACACAGAGTAATTGAAAATATGCCGGAAGAATTAGCGTCAAACGCTATGTGTATGAATGGCAAATATCTAATGGTCTGTAAACAATATTTTGGTTTAATATGTCCATTTTGAGTCATATTGTGTTAAAATTTGCATTTCGTTTTAGATATTCGGAGGGACAGGTGCGCCCTTTGGCAACAAGTGTAGCAACGACGTGATCGTGTGGCGAACGTGCAATGAGGATGCCAGGCTGCAGATCTTAGATGTGACTGGTACCAGACCTCCTGGACAGTATGGTCAAGCTATATTGTGCCATGATGGATGTTTTTATACAGTTGGTGGTACCAACGGATTTGCATATAACTGTGATATTTATAGGTATTTATTTTCTCATAACCCAGATCAATTTATAAAACTATTAAGTCTTATAAATTGATCTGTGTGAAATAAAAAAACAGTTATGACCAAGCTACAAAACAATAATTATTGGTTTATTCTACAGGTTAGATCTGCGGACACTAGTCTGGGAGCCAATGTTTGTTGGTACAGGTCAAGAAGGTGAGCCATTAGGCAGATACAGACATGAAATTGCACGTGTTGGTAATAAACTGTACATAATTGGAGGCGGAACAGGGGAGTGGGCATTTGAACTTATGGAGATACCTATGTTTGATTTTGAAAATAATACTTGGTCAATTTTAACTCCAAAAGCAGATGATAGTGGAAAAGATACTATTGCACCTCTGCCGAGAAAGTGCCATAGTGCAGTACAGATTGAATCTCCGGATGGCCCGCAAGTGTTTGTGGCAGGGGGTTCAGATGGAAATTCAGTATTTGAAGATATTTGGAGGTTAAATATTGCAGATTTACAATGGACTATGATGCAGAAGACAGTGTTACCGCATCCTCTATATTTTCATTCATCGGCAGTTACATCATCTGGATGTATGTATGTTTTTGGTGGTATTGAACCGAAGGAGGATGCAACTAGTAGAAATAATATACTGTATAAGGTGTGGTTATGTCTGCCAAAATTGAGTGAAATGTGTTGGGAAGCATTATTGCATTTTCATCCAAACTTAGATCAAGTAGACGGTAGATCATTATTAAATATTGGAATTCCAGGTCACTTTGTACAGAGATTAAATATGCAGTGAAGATGTTTGAATGGTTTTGCTTTAAGCAATATTGTGTTCTATTTATATGTTTGTTGTACAGAGTTTAAATATGCAGTGAAGATGTTTCAATGGTTTTGCTTTAAGCAATATTGTGTTCTATTTATATGTTTGTCCATTAATGAATTTGTTTTTCTGCAGCTGAACATTTGATGACAAGTATAACTTAATCATTTGTATTATAATTTTAAAATTTGTTTCATTTGTCTGAAGGTTCATAAAATGTGTGAGTTATAATAATTATTAGTACCTACACACATTTGATGACACTACCAAACTCGGATCTCCCAATTCCCTATAATCTGTCTCAAGTTGTCAAAAAAAATCTTTAATTTTCTTACATGTTTGACAAGTTTCTGAAATTGATTGTTGCTGAGATGAGGTTGCGAGTGTGAATATATTGATTTATTGTGAACATTTTTGATTACGGGAATTAGCGCTCAGGTTCTACGGGTCTGTTACCATTTCGAAATTTGAAAAGGCCTGACATACATCTATTTGCAAATGTCCAGATTTTACATATTCATTGAATGTTGTAAAAAATCTCGATAAGTCAAAAAGTTCGGACATATCCGCACAAATCCGGCCGTTTGGTAACCCTATGTGACAGCCATCCGCCACGACCGGTGTCACATACCACCCAAATTCCTGTCGGATAAACTCAGTAAAACTTTGCCTGACCTGGAAATCGACCCCCAACATTCAGTAGCGCTTGCTTATATGAACGAGCGAGGCAGTCAAAACTGAACTACTACAGACTACTGGGCAGTAAATTTGTAACTAACATAACATTTTTTGGCGGGACTGAGAGTGTATACGTGGCACATAACGTTGACCGTCCACTGCTACATAAGACGTGCAACAGCCCACTTAGGCGCTGCCCAAACGTAAGACACTGTAAAACGCTCAGCTTTTTCTCGTACAGATAGGCGTATTGGCACAGACGCCAGCGCATCAAGCTACTACAATCTGTCAAATTTCTTTAATATATTTTTAACTTTATCGCCAAAGCATAAGGTTCAAAGTCATCATCATAATAATCAGCCTATAATGTTCCCAAAGCTGGGACACAGGCCTCCTCTCTTCGAGAGGGAGTGGGCTATAATCCACCACGCGGGCCCAGTACGGGTTGGTAGATGTTAGAATTTTTGGTTCTAAGACATGCCGGGCCGGTTTCCTCACGATGTTTTCTTTCACCGTTTTGAGAGCAGTGGTGATGAAATAATTTACACAAAGTAAAGCGCCTGTCAGGGTTCGAACCTACGACCTACAACTCGTAAGTCGCGGCCGTTACCACTTAGCCACCACTGCTCTTTAAAGGTTTTCTTCAGGTTCAAAGTTGATTGGGAAATATTTGATAGTTTCGGGTAGCTTGATGTGCTGGCGTCTGTACATATTACAAGCCAGAAAAAAATAGAGTAGGTATTGTTAAATGTTCACAGAAAAGACATATTCAAAAATCCATACTATGCGAAAGTGTGTCTGTCTGTCTGTTACCTCTACACGCTTAACTGCTGAACCGATTTAGATGAAATTTAGTAAAGAGATAGTTTGGGTTGTTAGAAGATACATATACATAGTCACATAATTCTCAAAATTTTGAGCGTAAATTATCATATTTTAGGAAAAGAAAAATAAAAAAATATTTTATAAAAAAGGAATTCCATCAACTAAAGAAATACCTTAAAAATTATTCCACTGAGCCGTGAATTTATTTTTTAATTCAATTTAAACTTCAAAATAACACAAAAAAAAATGCTTTTAATGTGCCATGCCACTGCCGATGCCGTGGCAAATATTATGTAAGTTGTGCGCGGTTCATTTGTTTGCTAACCACACATTCGTGCGTAGCGTGGACGTGGGCGTGGTGGTGTGGCGGTGGGGTGGACGATCCTGCCTACACTTTCATTAAAGCGAAGCTAGGTACATGTGCCTAGCTTAGCCGTGGGTTGCTGTAGAACGACGCCTTATTAGTAAGAAGAAATATGTATAGCCAGCTCTGGAAATACCTATTCTAATGCTATTAAGGTAGGTACGGTCAGCGATAAAAGTCTGTTAACACTGCTACTTTAACACAAATTATCTAAATTGACATAAAGTTATTCGATATGTAGGTACATGTATTTCAGTATTTCGAATAATAGCTAAGAGATAATATTCTTATACTTTTTCTTCTGTTCCGATTTAATTGAATATTTAGTACTTACTTCAATTATTATTAAAATAAAAAAACTGAAGTGTTATTCGACTTTTGCCGCTGACAGTACGTCTCTCTTATATAATTATCTAGGTATGTGTAGATACAATATACGGCTTAAGGCGACTACATGACCTAAAGCGCGGTCTTTGTCGGACTGCATAGAAAAGAAAGACAAACGCGATGACACAACGCTTGTAATTTATTGCAAAATAAGAAGAAGCAATTTTCTATTTACAAAAAATCTATTGTTTGCACTGAAAAATTAAAATACTAGTGCTTTAGTATGTTGCTTGTAGAATAATCTGATGAATTATGTTTTCAACACACTATCCACATATATCCTGCAGAATATCATATATTTTTCTGATTTTGCTTACTGTAGCCGATCATATAAATATGTATGTAATTTTATTGTTTCGAAAACTTGCGTTTTTTATGTTTAGGTCCTGTAAGCCCCTTAATGAATGCACCAGTTAGGCAGTGCTGAGCCACCGGGTGTCTTAGAACAATAGGCAATCAATCGGTGTCTCATTAGTCGACGCGTAGTTAAATTGAGAGTCGTTTATAAAACTACCATGACCACCACGACGTGACGGTAAATAAAATTTCATAAAAATCGGCCAAGTGCGTGTGGGGGAGACCACGCAAATTGAGCGGTTCGTAGTTGGTAGGAATATTTACACTTTGTAATTACCAAAAAAAATGAGATATTTTTTTTTCATTATTATTTCTCTAGTAGTCATGATCAGGTCCACCCTCTGGTGCCCGCTTATCTTTGAATTTTGGGACGCATAGTGATAATAGTTTCTCCCTGTGTCCGATTACCAACCAGTCGATTCTGTAAAAATCTCACCGTGAAAACTTAGGTGATGTGAGTGTGATTTTGCTAGGAATTGACACTATTGACAGCTCACTCCACGCTCACTTCACCTAAGTTTTCACGGTGAGATGGTTACAGAATCGCACTGCTGGTTGGGGCAGTGTTGTTGGGTTTTTCAATCAGAAATTTCTCAGTACCAGTCCGGGGTCTGGATTGGTGCCCGGTTGATGGCGATAGGCTCGCCCCCTATTAGGTACAGACGACAGCACATCAAGCTACCCGAAACTGTCAAATTTTCCCAATCAACATTGAACCTTATGCTTTAACGATAAAGTTGAAAATCTATTAAAGGAATTTGACAGATTGTAGTAGCTTGATGTGCTGGCGTCTGAACATGGGACTCAAACATAACTGGTGAAATGTGGGTGTACTATAGGGTCTATAGCAGGGGTGGCCAACTTGATTAGACCCAAGATCTGTTCACTGACGACACCCTGGGCGATCTACCAATTACATACTTCTTGAAATCTTAAATGAAACAGCATAGTTCAGCACACAATTATGTAGCATTTTTTATTTTACTAAGAGGGAAAATATAACTCATAACCACTCGTAATTCCGCCCGCGCCCCACTCCAGCGTTCCATACGCTTCGCGCTTATTGTTATCGCGCACCAAAAACAAAAGAGAGCTAAACTGCATAGAAGAGAGGATAAATAACGTGACGGAACGGCGATTGAAAAATGATACAAGATGATGCGTGCAGCAGTTAGTGATTAGGTACGTTGCGCAGTCTGATCTACGCATTCATATTTTTTTCCTTGCCACGATCGACTGAACTAATAGTCGCGATCGACCAGTCGATCGCGATCGACCGGTTGGCCACCCCTGGTCTATAGGTACATCTTTGCTTAAACATTCGGGATTACAGGCGTGATGTTATGTTTAGTGCTAATAGTCTACGAGTAAAATAGCTGTGTGACATACGGACGGTCAGATGGACATGAGGAAATTATAATAAGGTTTCCGTTTTTGCCATTTGGCTACGGAACCCTAAAAATACGTACAGAAGTGCGATTCTGTAACTATCTCACCGTGAAAACTTAGGTGAAGTGAGCGTGGAGTGAGCTGTCAATAGTGTCAATTCCTAGCAAAAACAAACTCACTTCACCTAAGTTTTCACGGTGAGATTTTTACAGAATCGACCGGCTGTACGACTTAATATCACCGAAACCTAGGATCTAAGCAACTAACTACAAAAACTTTAGTTAGAGGCGGTATGGGTAGAACAGCTGCTCTTTCAGATCGACAGTTTTGAGTTATTTTTACATGTTGACTGCCAATACGAAGCAACAACTAAACGCCGTAATATCTTACTCGACGAATAGGTACCTAGGTACATTGAATATTCCTGAGGTCTTTTAAGAATAAAACAAAGTAATCGAAAACATACGAATGAGGCAAGTTAAGTGTTCATAAAAAGCTTGTTAAAAGCCCGATCTCGTTGGATCAAGCCAAGCCCGACAGAAGTTACAGTAACGGTAGAGTTTCTTGCCCATTCTTCTCCATACGAACACTACCTTTTGGAAGGGGCGACTAGAATCAATTCTATTTTACTGTAATTTTTGACGTTCAAAAGTGCCTTTAATGTGCCCATTTGAAATAAATTATTTGACTTTGTTCCTAAACGGACTTGTGCAGCACTCGTTTTCCGGCTGTGTAATTTTAGTTCCTAGTCGAGGCTCAGTTAGTTAGGTACATACACATCCGAGTTAGGTAATTGGAACATTAGCAGTTTTATGTTATGACATGCGGCTGCTAATAATTAACACTAGGTTACGCTGTCTTTATAGAGAGAATGTAGAGATTGTAGAGAATGTAGAGTCGTAACGATGGTTCAGAGTCCATTGAATTAAATGAGCTATAACTTAGATCTCGATGTCGCATGAGCAACGTGAACCTGACTCCCATTTCAAGGGCAGGTGGTGGCGGTCGCGACTCGCAACAAGTGCTAGGCGCGTCGGCGTAGGGCGTCGGGACGCCGTACGTCGTCGCCGCGGTTTCGCGCCAATTCGCGCCCGCAGTGATGGGAAGCACGCCTCACGGGCGGGACACGCTCGCCTCGTCCGCGTACGCTCGTGATCCGAATGCGGATAACTGTTAATAGTTTCCAACTCAACAGTTAACACTTGGGTCCTAGAAAATTTACACGTCGCTTTACGTCTGCTCACCTCGACAGCAATATGATTATTTTTCGTTTAAAACCAAAGGAAGTAGCGGCAATCATGCTGCTTCCGGATGCATTCCCGAAAAGTGTAAAACTTCTCAAAAATACAACAATTGTGCGCTCACTTTTAATCGGAAGTGGTAGTAAATGTTATTCTCGAGGTGGACACTTGTAAACGATGACGGACACCACTGA
The DNA here is from genome assembly GCA_927399505.1 of Luperina testacea. Classification (NCBI taxonomy): domain Eukaryota; kingdom Metazoa; phylum Arthropoda; class Insecta; order Lepidoptera; family Noctuidae; genus Luperina; species Luperina testacea. Next base: position 15,972,089 of record OV656758.1, read on the forward strand.
GGACATGGTGCTGGAGGTATCGACTGTGGCGTCGGCACCTCACCGGACACCTACTCCTGAACTTCATGCGACGTACACCACGTTTGAAATCCTGGTGGCATTGGTGGCGGTCGTCGGGAACGCTATGGTGATCTATGTGTTCCACCGTGAACGCAGACTGCGACGACGCACTAACTATTACATTGTGTCTTTGGCAGTGGCAGACTTTTTGGTTGGTCTACTTGGAATACCGTTCGCGATCCTGGCGTCAGTAGGCCAACCACGGAACCTCCACGCGTGTTTGTTCACGGTGTCGTTGTTAGTGATGCTGTGCACTATTAGTATCTTTTGTTTGGTGGGAGTTTCCGTGGACCGCTACTGGGCAATCCTGCATCCGATGTGCTACTCGAGGAATGTGCGCACAAGAACAGCTATTAGTGAGTACTTCAAAGTTTTCTATAAATTAGAGTTATTCCTAGGTTCGTTGAAAGCAAAAAAGGTAGGTTTCATGCTCTGTCCATTTATGACAGTTTATTACATCGGTATGATCTTAAAATTGCCACCGTGTTGCGGTAGTCACATTATTGCATCTTTTATTGCTAACTACTTGATGACCATTGCTTTAACACAATGGCAATCAATCCATATCTAGAGCATATGACGTAATACTTGTTTAGTATAAAATCAATTTATACTATTATATATTTATTTATACTTATTTGTCTTAAAAGAATTTACCGATAGTTAGCTAGGACAAAAGATGGAAGAGGAACTATTAATTACGAACCCTAATCGTTTTTCCTAGTTTCCAGTTTTCTATATACACATGTAGGTGTACCTGAAGCTTACGAATTTCATGAATGAGCATTTATTTATATTACAGCACTTTTAATGTTATTTACGCAAGGCAGCAGCGATGGTTTCTGGAACATTTACTTCAGACTTTAGACTGATGTTTATTAACATTAACGAATTGATTTAACCTCTTGACCGCCACAGTCACGTATAGACAAACCAAAATGTGCCCAGCACGCCACGGTTCGGCTACATGACAGACTTTGACGCCGAGGGCACGTTTTTAGAGTTCCGTACCCAAAGGGTAAAAATGGGACCCTATTAGGTACTAAGACTCCACTGTCCGTCTGTCACCAGGCTGTATCTCATGAACCGTGACAGCTAGACAGTTGAAATATTCACAGATGATGTATTTCTGTTGCCGCTAGTTATAGTGGCAACAGAAATACATCATCTGTGCATCATCTGTTTTTAGTATTTGTTGTTAAACAAATACTAAAAACTAAATAATATTTAAGGGGGGAAATAAATATTTAAGGGGGCTCCCAAACAAATGTGCTTTTTTCGGCCTTGTGGTACGGTACTCTTCGGGTGCGAATCTGATTCGCATTTGGACAGTTTTTTAATTTTTTGACGTGTGGCGGTCAAAAGGAAACGGGCGTAACTGTAGATTTCAATCAAATGGGGAAGAGAATTCATATTAAAGTTATAAATGAGCTAACTACTAGCTACTACGTATAAGTACCTAGGTGACTAACAAAGGAACACTAATGCTTAATAGGATTTGTATTAAAATATCATAATCGCTTTAGGGAAGTGTAAGCCGACACTTGAACATTAAAGTTTACACGAACACGACGCAACGGTTTCAGATTTGTGTACTTTTAGTCGTGTCGTTTTTTGTATTTTTTTTGTCTAAGTTCGTCTGTCACTGAAGCGGGTTCCAAATGTACGCAGATCAATGTACAATGCCATAAAAACATTTAAGTCAAATTATAATAAACAAGTACATTGTTATTTTCAACTTTTTTAGGTCGCTTTAAATCGTTTTTCACGAAGCAAACAATTTTGTTGTTTCCACGGTTTTCCAAGTAACAAATTATTTGGATCATAAAGAAAACAAGAAAAGACTTCGCTTTATTGCGAACCTAAAAGCACTTTTTTATGGTACGTACCTTAATATATAATCGTGACGTTCAATGAATTTAGGTGACTGTGACTAATAAACAAAATAATTGTAAGGTTTCTCTTCTTTGGTTTCGATTTGATTAGATTGGTATCCTATAAATATACAATAGGACTACACATACTTATTTCATGGTGTAGTTTGATAGCAAAGCATTCTGATATTTGTCATTGCTTACAAAAAATGAGACGGATGAAATAGGAGATCATTTTTAGGATAGGATAATGGTGCAATTGATGGTTTTCAAAAGCCTTTAATCATAGAACCTTTTTTTTTGTTCTGGGTTGGAAAATCCTCCGCCTTGGGGTGGGTGGAGGAGTCTATCAGATTCTTAGTGACTAAAAACCACGCCGGTATATCCTTCCCACGCTTGGACCGGGGATCATGGGAAATTGTGCAACCATAAATTTTGACTTTTAGTTTACGCTTAACTGAGTTAAGAACATACCACCTCATCAATGGGACACAGGGACACAGGTCGCCTCTGTATGACAGGGAGTGGGACGTGCCTATTATCTGCACCAGCCAGGTCCAGTGCGGGTTAATACCACATCATCCTTAGAACCGTAGAAGAGCATGTAGAGGAAGCATCTTCAAATATATTTACACAAAGTGTACCATTTTCATTGCATATTCTAATACTTTGAACAAAGTGAATACGATGTATTTAACTCATTACGTAATTGCGATATTGTTTAATAAAATGCTTGTAAAATATTTAAAAAAAAACGACCTAATACTGAAAAATTATAAGAGTAAGGATAAAAATAACAACATACCTATAGGTACCTAAGCTAATTACAGAGAAAATTGTAGATATCATCGCTTTTGAATGGAACTCATGATTTAATCGATGTAGGTAGCTGAGTCGATCGGATGTCGTAAGGAAAGTCTTCAGTCTTGAATGTAGGTGGCTATGAGAGTAGAGGAAGGCCAAAGAAATGATGGATGGACGGTGTGAAAGATGATATGGGTAGAACTAAAAACTAATAAAGAAGTAGGTCCTTTATAATGCGCACAGCAAAAGGTGGAACTCTCTACCTGCGTTTGTGTTCCCGAGTGCACACAACCCGAATCTCTTCAAAGTAACAGTGAACAGGCTTCTTCTGGGTAAGCTCACTCCATCGTAGACTTTGTCTCTGTCATCTCTGACCTAGACTAGAGTCAAGAGCAAACCTATTTCAAATAAAAAAAAAAGGTATAATGGAAGAAAAAAGACACGCTGCGCCGAGCCCCAAATAAATTGGGATAAGGGCAGGAGAGTGATGAATTGATGATGATGAAGTAGATAGCTGAAAAAATGACGTCACGATAGTAACTTTCATAATTATATCAGCACTGACTTTTGCGCAAATTGTGACAGAGTGAAACACTTACAGTGGAATCCATACTAATATTATAAATGCGAAAGTGTGTCTGTCTGTTACTCTTCATGCTTAAACCGCTGAACCGATTTAGATGAAATTATTATGGAGTATTCATCTTTATACCTACCTTAACATTATACATTTTGAGTTTTCCAAAACAAATATTTGTTATCAATATTGTGGTAATCGCTAATGTTTCGATCAAAAAGCTATTAAAATCGCGTGATATTACGGACTTTCTTATCAACTAGGTAACTCCTCTATCTATCGTTCAGTTAGGGCTTATCATCCAAACTATGCCTCCAAACAGCGATACTTAATAATTTATTTGCACCTATCATCAATATTATGCAGTACAGCCTTCGTTACGATGTCTTGTGGTCAGTATCAGGTTATATTTAAACAAGTGCGTTGGCCGCACGATCTTTGCGGTTTCTCTTTTGTTTCTTTTCCTCATTTTCCAAGTATTACTTTGATTGAGGAATGTGCTTTATTATACCCGATAATCAGCGGGGTAATTGCGTAACACACTATCAGTAGCAATGGCTTTCATTTAGACAGTTCAACAACGTTCATTGCGTTTTTACAGTTGTTGAGCAGACACATTTTTCGAACATATGAAGCAATGGATTCGCAATATGCTTCAAAATTATTCAGATTGTGATTCATAATGTGTTTCGCAATGAGGGTGCTGATCATCATCATTCTCTTGCCCTTATCCCAATTTATTTGTGGTTGGCGCAGCATTTCGTCTTCTTCCATACTTTTTTATTATTAGTCGTCACCTTAGTAGCACTTTCTAGGGCACGCCACAATTGCGGCGATAAGTCCCCTCTTTGAGGAGTGACTGGAGAGGCGCTACGGCGTCCTCAGCTTCCGCCTAACGCAGGTCCTCACCGGACACGGCTGCATCGGGAGGTTTCTTTTCCGGATAAGGCGGGAGGAAACGCCTGGGTGTCACCATTGTATGGATCGCCCGGAGGGTACAGTGGAGCATACGGTGGAGGTCTGCCCAGCTTGGGCAGAGCACCGTCACGTCCTCGCGGCGGCGATCTCTCGCGTCCGACCCTAGTCCAGGCCATGCCCATGGTACGGGGCGAGAGTGCATGGGAAGCCGTCACCTCCTTCTGCGAAGCAGTAATGTTCGCGAAGGAGGAGGTACAGCGCGTGAGGGAGAGGCAATCTTTGCGCCCTCACGCCCCTAGTCGCCGCAGGAGACGACAACGCCCGGCCACCGCCGTAGGGGCGGGCTTGCAGACGACGAGTAATGGGAAGCTCGCCGTCCGGTAAGGACCAGGCCCGGGTCGACGGCGCGTTATGTTCCACGCGCGCCTCAAAGAGATATTAGTACTAACTGATGGGGTTCGACAGGGCCGATGCCTGCCAGGGTCGCGGGTTGTTCGAATGTGGCCCCTGGCACAGGCAACTGAAGGAATACGGGTGGGTTTAGTCAGTAAAAGTTTGACACGTCCTCCCGCTCCACCCAGAGCGGGAGAAGTTATTTGATAATTTCCCACCCCAAAAAAAAGTACCTAGCATTTTCTAGCCAAATTATCTTTCACACAGTCCATCTAATAATCTGATCTGAACGTAAATATTTTTATTAATTACCTAAAGAAACCAAAGACGTTAATCGCGGGATGGATTAAATTCCGTAGAGAATAAAAGCGATCGAGTCTTGAATCTTTAATCGCGGAGACGTGTTTTTTTTGGAAGAATCGTAAAGTGTTTCTTACCATAAACGTTATGCCAAAAAACCGGCAAATAATTAAGAACGTAGCGCATGTTGAGAGTCAAATATTCAACATTGAATGTAGTGTTAGGGTCTATCAACCTACCACATTTACTATTGGATATTTGCTGTAGGCTCTGGCCTACTGACCTAGTAGCAGGAGGAGTCGTGGGGTTTTAGTCGGTAGGAGTCCGATATCCATTATCCATTGTCCATTATCCTCAGAATTAGGGTTTCCATGAGGATTTCATGACTTAAAAACGGGGCTCTTGACGATCCCCGTGGATAAAAATCTGTATAATTATTTAACAAGCACCCATCAGGACGATAGGCAAAGCATACCATATCAGACATGTCATATTGTGCCACGTCACAGATTTCTTTGCATGGAGAATTTGTCCACCCGTGATCGTATGTGTTGCGCGTTTCTGTGGAATGTTAAGTAAGAATTTACGAACAGATTCACATCATTCGTCACTGACTCATAATGGTCTCAAAATTGGATGCTTTTATTGAAAGTGTGCCTATAAAATAATAATATACACTATTTTTATCGTTCTATCTAATTACATATTGTATTTCAAGGGCGCTATGTGTTTGTAATCAATAATTACGGTCCTTTATCACGAATTAAAGACAATATAATTATCTTCTATTGAATTCTAAAAAAAATATATTTCTTTCGCTCTATCTAATTACATGTTGTATTGCAAGGCTATATAATTATGTGTTTCTAATGAATAATTCCGGACATTTACGAATTGTTGACAATAACATAGGTATATCTTTTATTGTTTTCTTTTTAGAAAGGACGTAAGAAATCAGTGTGTAGAATCATTTGAGCTTGGAAGCCCATCGGCATCGGTGTAGGTTTCCGTTCGTCTGGTATCTATCTACTACTTATAAGTTTAGACTTTTAGTCTATCAGGGGACCTAAAAAGGTCACTTTGGCAGAATCATAAAAGGATAACATTATGAATCATAATGGACAGTTAACTGTTAAGTTAATCGTATCAAATCCCATTGGTGAAGGATTTTTCAGTATTTTTTTTTGGTCTGTGCTAAAATACCAAAAAAAATACCAAGTAGGTTTTTAAATAAGCTGTCCATTTTAACGTTGACATTCCGGAAGACATTCTACAACAGAAAACCAACAGCCATAAATTAGAAGAAGCAATTCAGATTTTTGAAAGTTTTCATGGAATTCTGAATATATAAAGTTAGTTTTTATTTTCTACGCAAGTGGTTTTTGTACAAATAAGGTGTTTGTTGAATACACTCCATGTCCAAACGTATGACCTAATTCATAAAGTATGTTATCATGTTATTTATTATTCATAGGTTGTTTGCTATCCATACACAGCATGGTAAATAATTCCTTACACACCTCCTGTGAAATATACAGTATGTTTAGGCTAAGGTATTTGTGTATGGGCCTGTGTTGCCTAAAATAACATTCTTCAGCCTCACTGCTTGCTCACTGCACGTCAGAATGTTTTTACACGAAGTCATAGAAATAATGACGTTGAAAAAGTTACGTTAGTTCTAGTCAGGTTTTGAAACCCCTGAATAACTTTGGCCCCGATTATCCTTATGTATGATTATGGTTATCCTTGTCATAAAGTAACCATGAATTAATGGTAGCTTTGTTAGTTACCAGTCATTATCAGCAGCCGTCAAAGACTTTGGAATAATTGTTTCACTTTGAAACACTCATCATAACTCTTTGAAATGTGTCTGCCACTCATTAATTTCATGGGCACTTAAATCGGTTCAGTCTGGGTGCGAAGAAGATCTTTTTGTTTTTGGCCTTAGCGATTCCTGTCGCATAGTGGGCGTCAGCTTTGCTTGAAAAGAGGTAGTCTTCATTAGTCATAGATTTGCAAGGTCCCGGTTAAGTGTCTACACAACAAAGCCGGCCGGCCTCATTTAAAATAAAACGGGCCGCGACAGCTTCTAATATTTCCCAGTATGATGTTCTCAGGAGTAAGAAACTTCTTAGCTTCATTCTTATCTTCAATTGATGCGACTGTTTGTAGGTACGTCGTTAGTACTTTGTCGGAACTCGTAATGTAGAGTTTTCAAACGTAAAATGTCAGGAAGACGAAATTTATATTCCCTGATAAAATCACATTTTTGTCACCAATTTCCCCCATATATACCAGAGGTTTCGTAATATTTGATTATTTGTCGTTTGGCGCCATAACTCCCAGTTCAGAAGATTGATGGGAATCAATGGGTTTGTTTGTCTCGTTTTTAATACCTACCTTAAATTATACCTACCGATATTTTGTTGAGTTTAGACGCTGCAGTAAAATTGAGAGATTTATGCAAAACTAATAATGATGGAGTATAAGATATTTTATATTTTACGACCGAAATAGGAAAATTGATTCATTATATTTATTTTTAAATAGGAAAAATAGGAAAATTGATTCATTATACCTATTTATTTTTTTTGATTCATTATATTCATCATATATTATATTCATTAGATTATGAATTATCATCTGAAAATTCATAATGCTCTAGACACCACATGCAATTGCATCGATCCCAGCGAGGTTTGACCAGACTCAATTAACCGAATGAATCCCAAGATTCGCACTAGCCCCTGTAGTCTCATGTTTCATGGTGCTACAGAGGCCATTGCATATCAAGGAGTAGACCGGGGGGCAGTGTAATGGCTGTAATGGTAAGGAAGACTTGTCCATAGAATAGGAAAGGATTTAAGAGCCGTACCGGATATGCATCCTAGAGTACGCACTGTACTAGTGGAGAAATGGGTGATATTTATCTATTGCCCTAGAGGGCATTTTTTGTTCATGCGGTTTCTGCAAAATTTTAGTTTATTTTGTGATAAAAATTCCCTCATATTCTGTGCCCTATTGGCTATTATTATTTTGGTCACCCAATCACAGAAGCTACCATGTAATTTGACAGCAGCTTGATCAAAGAATTGATTGGACTTTCATAAACCAGGGGAATTATAATTTCGAACCGGACTATAAAGACCAAAGGACAGTTAATTAGGTAAAGGAAAAGAAACCCTTATTTTTTGTCGTCTAATTAAAGACAAAATAAGCGAGAGACAATAAATCGCCTTTATTATCCTCAAATAATGACAGTCATCATAGCATGTTATCATGACCTTGAACAGAATTTTCCACCCCTTAATGACTTTTAGCGATGTATCCTCCAAGAAACTAGATACTTTGATAGGGCTCGGTGTGGGGCTGTGACTAATAACGATGTAATCTAATCAAGTGACGATCAACTCACACGATCTGACATTTTGGAGTAACGTGATCTCAACCCTGACGATGATACCAACTGATAAGAACTTGATCGTTTATACTTTATAGCTGCTTCTTAAGTAATAACCATTTTCTTAATTGGAAATGTTGTGTGTACTATAATTTTGCTTCAGCAGGTTTACTTCATTAATTGATAGTTTTGGAACATGTTTATTTTTATATTCTGCAATAATGTATGAAAATGTTCCGTTGCAGTGTAGTTTTCTCCTTCACATTAAACGAAAAGTGATGTCTTAATTTTTCTCCAATGTTTACTATTTCAACTGATCAGCAAACGTCCATAGAATATCTAAGTAGAGAATATAAATCGTGAAATAAACCTTTGTATGTATATGAATTTTTGTTACGTGCAAGATAAATGTAGATACAGAAATAATACAAAGAGTCCTCGTATATTTCGGTAATGTTATTTGCGGTCACTCCTTATTCTGGAATGGAAGCTAAATAAACACTGGCATAGGTATATATGTTACACTTGTCGTTTGAGAAATTTATGCTTTACAGGTGTGATACGAGTTGCGCGCTGAAAGTTTCTTAATTTTTCGACTAATACTTTTTGTATTGAAAGATTTACCTAGAAAAGAAGAAAATTGACCAATGATTTTCAGTGTTGGTCAAAACTAGACAAAGTAGACTTAGTTTGTGTACAAAGTAGCTCAGGCGATCCTCGTATCTCAGAAATGATCTCAACGTCTCGGCGACAATGCTCAGGAAATCGTTCATCGTGATATCTAGCAGGAAGAGCGCGCTTTGTAGGAGGCGCGCATTGTCCGCGAGTCAGAGTACTGTGGCGTGCGTGGACGCAAGTATGCTCAACTAACACGAGTCCATGACGACTCATGACATAATCCGCGATTGTTTTATAACACTATAATGACTGTATTCCGACATTAATCTTCGTTAATTTTACTAGGACGTCATAATGTCAAATTACAATCGTGGAAAGAAAATATCAATAACACGACAGGACACGTGTATACGATATCTGCAACCTTTCATTACACATTTCGTTCACGGACTTTCACCCCAGTGTTATGGCGAGGGGCGACAAACTGGCGCCAGCCAGTCTACATGCCGGCCAAGCGACCTCATCTCCCGAGCTGCGGCAGTCGCGCGCCGGGACCCGCCCTTTACGCTGTACCATGGATATTATCCACGGGATATTTCTTTACGTCTATATTATCAATGTTTGTGTAGTTGCGAGAGGAGGAGGACACGGAGGAGGACACGGAGGATCACACGGAGGGTCACATGGGGGGTCACATGGGGGGTCACATGGGGGGTCACATGGAGGGTCACACAGCTATGGTCATCACGTGACCACGAGCCACACTCACTACTCGTACCATCCTCCCCAGAACGTCCACTTCACGTGCCGCACCTGTTCCTCCACGCAGCTGTACCCTGTGTACAGGTCCATGCCACCAACCTACGTGTACACCTACAAAGATTCCGGCAGCAGGTACAGCGACATACTCACTGGCTTGTCTCTGTACAACTTAGGACGTTCCACTAACATGGGCTGGTCCCACACGCATCAGTACAACTCTCGTCCAGATGAAACTTGTTCTCTACAAATCATCGAACGGTCGCACTTCGAAGAGACGCAGTTTCCGTGTTTTATGATATCTTCATTTATTGAGTCAACGACGACGGATAATTCTCGGCCGGTTGACATAGCGGCACCAAAGATCGATGTGAAGCCGTTTGTAAAGGACTCAGGGCCAGCATTACAAGTGACAGATGAGCAGGAGTGCGTGTTATGGCATAATTTAACGATGCATAAAGAGAGAAACCATGTTCCTTGTGCTTTGTTGAAGGAATACGCGAGCACGGTGCGGCAGTCGGGCGTCCCCACGTACATTTGGATGCCGACGCTGCTGGGGACAGTCATAGCTTTATACTTGTGCTGTGCGTGTTGTTGCAAGGACAAGGAAAAGGAGAGTGTTCAGGAAGAAGCTCCACTTAATGAGCTGCGTGTGCCAGGATACTGTTCTAATTACTAAAGTGAAATTTTTAAATTAGCGTCGTTTTTGCAATTTCAGGTGCTTTGTTTTACGACTGCTATGTTCGTACCTACTAATTAATTATCATACGCCAGTGTACATTGTCTTGTGAAAGTTTCCATCATATTGTATTCAAAATGTTCATTGTATGTCTGTAGGAAAATATTATGTATGTACTTAATATCCTTATTCCTCTATATTAGGTATTCACAGTCCTCATAACCTTCATAGTTACTGTAATTTAATTATCACGCGTCATTTTGTACTCTAAGAAAAAGATTTTAATGCTGTTCGATTAATATCTTTTTTTGTTACATAAGCTTTCATCTCATTAATTTTTAATTCGTCATTAAATAATCCTGCCAAGTGCCTGTCTTATGATTAGTTTTAAAGCGTTGTGTTGTTGTTTTTTAATAAAATAAATAATACATAAGACTTAGGTGAGTCCACTAATTTATCTTTTTGTCAATATCCTCTTTGTAATTTTACAATCACTACTAAGGCATCGTTTTATACTTTCTTTAACCAAGCGTCCATAATCTGTATTGAAATCAGGCTGTGCGCACAATGAACTCAGACGGAATTTTGCTCAGTGAAAACAATAATGTCGCGCAGACTCACAAAGTCTCATGGCCTTTATATTATCAAAATGTACTAAAAAACGTTTAACAAAAGAATTAACATTCACACAAGCATTTCCTACATTGTTCTCAAAATCCTGAAAACGTGTTTATAACCAGTTTACAACGAAACTCGTTCACAGTTTTATTTATCAATTTGGCACGACACTTCAAATAAACAGCCGTACGTCGAATCGACGTACACTTCAAACAGAATTAAGAGCTATATGTTATGGTAATTTAAAGTACATAACAGAGCGTTTGATAGCCGATAACTGAATGACCGGAAGGGTGTAAATCTGCCATGCAATGTGTCGACGCTGAGTGTTGCTACAACACTTTTAATCACTATCTGAATTATTTTGAAGTTTATTGCTAATCCATTGCTCTTTTGAGCGAAAAATGTGTCTGCTCAACAACGTAAATAACGCAATGAATGTTGTTGAACTGTCAAAATGAGTGCCATTGTTACTGTTAGTGAGTTACGCAATTACCCCGCAGATCTCTAATAAAATAGGACCTCAGCCCCATCATTCAGGCATATTGCTTTATCATTCCGTAAATAATTTTCCTACAGCAACAAAATCTGGGCCGAATAAAGGCCGCTGCATACGTGACGGGTTTTTTCACGGACGGGACGGAACGAGAAATATCGTTTCATACAAAAGTATACGTTCCCGTCCCGTCCGAATCTCCGTGACATATGCGCTTCCATATACATTTTGTATGAAACGATATTTCCAAAATTTCCCGTTCCGTCCCGTCCGTGAAAAAACCCGTCCCGTATGCAGCGGCCTTAAAACAGAATATGTCATCTTGTGTAAACTGTAAGTACAATAAGGAGTGTGTGTGTGTGTGTGGATGGATTGGGATTGGTTAACTATTATTCAAATGTCAGTCATATATATGGTGGCCAAGTCGGATGTAGGTATACAACTTTTTTAAACCCCCATTCTGATTTGACGCCAAGTTTTGCAGATGTTTGAGGTTTATTATTTAGTTAAAACTAGCAGCGCCCCGCGGTTTCACCCGCATAAGTGTCGATCCCGTGGGAATATCGAGATGAAAACTATCCTATGTCCTTCCCCGGGATGCAATCTATCTCTCTGCCAAATTTTATCGAAATCCGTTCTGTGGTATAAGCGTGAAAAGGTAACATACAGACAGACAGACAGAGTTACTTTCGAGTTTATAATATTAGTATGGAAGTATGGATGTTGCAAATTCGTTATGCACAGTCTATAAGACCATGACTATTCAATACTTTCAGTAATGTTATCCTGAAGTTCTTAATGAATTTAAAAACAACCCAATTTCTTTAACAAATCATCATTTTGATCACTGAGGAATTCGCGACACGTCCTGACTTTTATCTGTGGGGTTATCTAAAGGGATGTGTCGCGGCCAATCGTCAATATCAAAAGCAGAATATTTGTAACTTTGTTGTAACTAGGATACCTAATGAAGTATGCAAATAAGTATTAATGAAAAACAGTAAGAAAAGCGATTGTATTTTTAAGTATGAAAAAGGAGATTAGGCAGATCTTATTTACCGTATAAAATTGCCAAACCTGACTAATAAAACAGGTTTATAATTATAATACAGGCAAGATTCGGTAATCAGAATTCAGATGTACGAAAATGAAGGTATGCTAGTCGTTTTACAAGGACCTAATAAATAAACAATATTATGATTTTTCGATTTCTTATTAGTTGAACATTTTACTTTTTAGAACTCAGTAAGTTTTTGAAATACTTCTTCAAGACACGTGAATCGTCTTTTTCTTTCTTTATGTCCTCGTCCCACTGCACGGACAGAATCAAGTTCAATAAAATAGATCTATATAGATAACAATAAAATGAGTAGATCTCCCCCTTGTTTATATGAAAGTAATCATGCTCACTGTCGGACGTCGTGTGTCGATAGTCTCTGTCAACATTCAGTAGTCCATACGATATTGATTCACTTTGATCACGATTTATAGTTGGGATTCCGTATTATGCTGTGTCCAAAATCAGTTTCTTATTTCGAAATCATACTTTTTGTTTACGTAACATTGCTCTAGTACACTAACCCCCTTAAACGTTGTATAGCGTCTGAATAGTTACACAATGCTTTGTCTTCTTCTTTCAAAAGTCAAATTACTGATGACTGAAAGAGAGAAATCGGTGTGTAACTATTCATGTGATATAAATATAATACGTTTATAAGTAAGGGGATACACTTTCAATCACAATCTGAATCATTTTGAAGGATATTGCTAATCCATTGCTTCATATTTTCGATAAATTGTCTGTTCAACAACGTAAATAATGCAATAAAAAACTCCAATTATTCGTTGATAGCACGTGGCTCAATGAGCCACTTTTTGAGCAACTGTATTAAAATATACTATTATATTGTAAGACCTCTTGTCACAGTGCAGTGGTGCCAACTGATGTCGTAAATTTTCACGAAAACCCTCATTAGCCGCGTAATAGCAAAATAAACACACTCCTGTTAAAACTATGCCACAGTAAAGTAATCATTGAAATACGATTACACATAAACTTGTTGACGCAATTATCAAAAGCCGTAACTTCATTTTTGTTACAGTTTGAAAATAGCTAATTGCTTTTGATGTAAGTACTTAATTAAAATAGACTATTGACCATTATTTGAGCTGTGAAGGTTCAAACTACATGAAAAAAATAACATCAGTATTGAATCTGAAAAAGGAAAAGTAATTTTCAGTGAGGCACATGTCAGTTCAGTATCCAATGTACGAGGTTCATGTTGCATAAAAATAACAAGTAACTCGAGATACGACGATTTAGTCAGCGTTATTGATCCCACGATGAAAATGTTTCGATAAATGAAACTGTGGTGATATATTGAAAAAAAAAATGTGGTTTTTCTATTTCTTCTAACTTGTTAAGTATATGGAATAGATTGAATATTAATATTTGGATTTAACATTTTGGTAGGTATATATGTTTTTTGAATCTTTGGTCTAGTATCGTGTAAAAGGAATACACGATTCAATGAATTTTCCTTGATACAAAAAAATTGAAAATGATATCTAGGTATTTATTTACTTTTTTCGACATCACGACGTAACGCTTAAAAGTTTTTCAATTGAATTTGCTTTAAAACAGATAATAAATTATCATATTAAAGTTTACTTTAAAGTAGTTTTAAATTTAATTCATTTATTTTGTTAAAAACGACGTATGTGCCAAAACGAATTTACTCCTAAATTCGTTTTGGCACATGCGTCGTTTTATTCCGAGCGCACGAACGCACATTATAGCCATCTCTCTTCTTTTGCGTTTCAAAAGTTCACTTTCGCTCGCTTAGTAGATCAGACGCTACGATTTATTTTCGAGGTAGCGCTTTTATCGACCGTCCACTGCTACGCAGGATGTGCACGGAGAGCTTAGCTAGTTATGGATACACCTCAGCCGTCTGCTCTGGATTAAGGTAAGTACAGACGCCAGCACATCAAGCTACCCGAAACAGTCAAATTTTCCCAATCAACTTTGCACCTTATGCTGTAGCGATAAAGTTGAAAATCTATTAAAGAAATTTGACAGATTGTAGTAGCTTGATGTGTTGGCGTCTGTACAGTATGGCTTCATTCTAGCAACTAGTATTACTCAATATATAATATTAAAATAACTTATTATCTAGTGTAACAATCACCCTCCGTACAAACTACTTTACAATTGGAGAGCTGAAACTCTCCACTACAGTGCTCAAGATGCGATTGCAACTGTCTGTCATTCTCCTTAGTAGTAAAGCTGTTTTCTTGCGTGCAATCGCATGAAATCCGTTGGTACGTGCTCCCACAAACATTCCGACGCGCTACAGTATAAAAGTCGCCTCCAAATCGGCAGTAGGTGCGTATATTCATTTCATTAATATTTTTTTTTATATTCAGGAAAAATCTTGAGTATTATGTTTAGTATTAGAAAAGTTTCTTACGCCCCGAAACTAAAAGTCTACGCGGTTCATTTGTTTGCCAGCCACGAACTCTTCCATAGAGTGGCCGTGGATGCCGAGTACACATGTGTAGTTTAGTTGTGGTCTGCTGTGGAGCGGCGCCTTTATTGTGTTTTCAGAGAATACATTTTCTTGCTACGACCGGTGAAGAAACATTTGTCGTTTTCATAGCGTTTTTTTTTGTTTTTTCCTTGTTATAGTTTCTTACCCAAACGTTCAAAGTATTATATTATGTCACGAGAATGATTAAACATATTCAGTTTCACGATAAAAAGGAGGTAAGTACAGAAAGATTTGGACTGCAGCCTACTCATATCTCAAAATAAATAATAGGACATATAACTCACGTGGGTGAATTCATTGATGCTTTCTCCTAAGCATTAGATATTACAAAGGCGAAATTTTGTAGTGTGTGTGTGTTTATGTTTGTTACTTCTTCACGCTCAAACGGCTGGATCAATTTTGATAAAATTTTGTGTGCAGGTAGCTGAGACGGATTAACATATACCTAGGCTGCTTTTTATCCCGATATTCCTACGGGATCGACATTTACGTGGGTGAAACCGCGAGGCGCAGCTAGTATGTAAATAAATACATCGTTAAAAAAATGTTGCTTCCTTGACCCATTAAGAGCTTTGTTTTTATAATTCTGGAAAAGATGTTAATACCAACTGAATCCCGTCATTTCATAGAAAAATATATTTTCTTGGAAAGTTAGAAGGTTAAAAGTAATTTAAAGGGTGTCAAAAGTAAGGAAAAGGGGACAGCCATGTTATCTTGCCTTAAATAATCTTCAGAATATTTCGAAGCACTTTCTGCGCTTCAAGTGGACGTAATTGACCAGCCGGTCGATTCTGTAAAAATCTCACCGTGAAAACATAGGTGAAGTGAGTTTGTTTTTGCTAGGAATTGACACTATTGACAGCTCACTTCACGCTCACTTCACCTAAGTTTTCACGGTGAGATCTGTACAGAATAACACCGCTGGATGACCTACTGAGTCACATGCTAATAATTAAAAAAAATAATAATAATTTATTTTTAAAGATGTGACTTTGACGACAATTCTTCAAGGAAAGTTTGCTTGCTTTGCGTTCACAGAACAAGGAATATTCAAAACTAGTTGCGCCCCGCAGTTTCACCCGCATAAGGCTTGATCCCGTGGGAATATTGGAAAAAAAGGATGCTATGTTCTAATCCAGGTCTTAATCAGGTCTACTCATGTGCCAAAATCTCATCCAAATCCGTTCAGCCGTTTTACCGTGTAAGGGTAATAAACAATCAAACATATTAAAAAAAATTCCCTTCTCTAAATTTTTACATAACATACGATCACGTCTGTACTGCACAAAAGGTTAGAATATTTATGTTTTCCAGTTATGCTTCCGTAAAGAGTGAGCCTCTTGGTATCAACCATAAATTCATAATTGCTTAAAGTCCACCCTAGGTCCCAGTCTCTTTCTTACAACGTGTTTTCAAGACCAGCCAGCTGAATTTAATGCAAAGCCTCAATCCTCCATCCAATTAAAGTATTTTTATCTTACGAAGCAACGCGCACTCTAATTGTGGTAACCACGTGTTTAAACTCGCTGTGAATGAGTGCGTGAAGACGAGTAGCGTCAGCACATAATACACATACACATACACACGAACACACACACTTCCGAATGTACCAGCTGTGTCTCGGACGGCACCGAGAGCTCCTGCGCTTACACACACATTCAAAGCGTGTTTGTACACGTGGTTACCTTAAATAAAACGCGCGTCGCTTCGTGAGATAAAAATATTGTACTTAGTTACTTGTTGCAAGACCTAGAGAGCGTCTGAAAATCCGGGTTTAGAACAGATGCATTCTGACTGAAAAATATACTTACGATCTATTTTATAAATTCGTCATAACAGAAAGTGTGTAATGGTCTAACGGGATCGAAAAGAAGATATATAAATAACTGAAAATACCTAGTATTATAAACATTTTAAACCATTTTGTTTTGACATTACATTCCTTTGCGCGTGAGCAAAATCAAGGCCATGGATTACATACGAGGGTCATTCAATAAATACTTAGCCTACAAAAAGTAAACGATAGTTTTGGAAAAGTGGCAATTTATTTTTCAACATAGTCTCCTTTTAGTTCGATACACTTAACCCAGCGATGCTCCAACTTTTTTAACCCGTCCGAAAAATAGTTTTTGTCAAACTCTGCAAAATAGGCCTCCGTGGCGGCGATGACCTCCTCATTTGATCCATATCTATTCCCGGCGAGTGATTTTTTCAGATTAGGAAACAGAAAGAAGTCACAAGGGGCCAAATCTGGAGAATACGGTGGATGGGACAGCAATTCGTAGCGTAATTCGACCAATTTGGCCATGGCAACGGCAGACGTGTGAACCGGTGCGTTGTCGTGGTGAAACAGCACTTTTTTCTTCGCCAGATGGGGTCGTATTTACTTTAATTCGGCGTCGAATCGGCCCAATAAATCGGCATAGTAAAGCCCTGTAATTGTTTTACCCTTCTCGAGGTAATCGATGTAGATCACACCTTGTGAATCCCAGAAAACGGTGGCCATAACTTTTCCGGCCGATTTTACAGTTTTCGCCTTCTTTGGAGCACGTTCCCCGGTCTGGATCCATTGTTTTGATTGCTCCTTGGTCTCTGGCGTATACCAGTGGATCCAGGTTTCATCGACGGTCACAAAACGACGCAAAAACTCCGCTGGATTCCGCTTAAACAGCGCCAAACACGTCTCCGATGTGGTCTCACGGTTGCGCTTGTTTTCTGGTGTGAGTAAACGCGGCACCCATCGCGCCGACAGCTTTCTCATGCCGAGTTCATCGTGAAGAATATGATGCACTGTTCCTTCTGAAATGCCTACAGTCTCAGCTAGCTCGCGAACCTTCAATCGGCGATCTGCCAATACGAGATCATGGATTTTTTTAATGTTTTCCTCCGTAGCAGCTGTTTTCGGTGCACCTGGACGTGGTTCATCAAAAACCGACGTACGGCCACGTGCAAACTCGTTGAACCAATTCTTGACGGTGGCCATCGATGGAGAAGAGTCACCGTACACAGCATCCAAGCGCTCTTTGATTTCGATGCGCGTTTTCCCTTCCAAAAATAGGAATCGAATCACCGAACGATATTGCTCTTTTTCCATTTTTGTAAAACCGATCGACACGTTCGCTTCCATAAGTTGTCAAATTAAAACAAATGAAGTGATTGGAATGAAAATTTGAAAAAAGAATTATTAAAGAATGTGCTACACTGTGGTAAAACTCTTTTGAAACTACAGCGCCCTCTGGCGATGAGGCTAGGTACTTATTGAATGCACCTCGTAGATTAGTTTACAATGTCCATTTTGAATAGCGATCCATTATTTTGTACAGAAAAGGTTTCCGTTTTTATTATGCTAGGTTTTTGCACGGATGAGGTCTTGACTCTTGACGATATGTCACCGTTTTCGGAGGTTTGCTTCGATTCGACGTTTTCAGTCGATTTTTTAGCTTTTTCTTTTTGCTTATTGGAGATATCTGTTTTTACTTAGCTTTTGTCACGGCTATTTAGCATTATATTCTCTTAGAATTCTACTTTTTGGTATTGATACCATTTCCTTCGTTTTGAAAACAACGTACGAATGCTATAATATTTCATTGATTTGTATCTATAGGTAGTTGTTTAATATTTTTAACATGCTTAACATTTTCATTTTTTTTTATATTCTCTTTGCTCGCCTACAGATTTTATAGAACACTCAATGGATAATTTTTTTCGACGGAACATGGACCGTTGTTTCATGCTCGACTTAACTAAAATTACTTTTTAAATAATCCTTTCATAATTTGACAAAGTGGGTCTTTCGGCTTGTTATCAGACTGTGGGAAAACCAAATAATAACAATATTTAAATAGGTAACAATAGCAATATTTGCTCCTAATGAAGGAAAATAAAGAGGAATGTTTTTCATGTAAATATCTACATTATATATAGATCAAAGTGAAACAATAATAAATAAATTACAATAATAATAACCATGTATGTATAATGTATTTAAAAAAACCGAAATTGTTATTAATGTAGGTACTAAATAACTTGTCTATGGAAAACCAATTAACAATTACAATTCAATAAAAAAGGTTAATTCTAAATAAAAACAAGACTGGCCGAATTTCTTGAAAAAAAAAAGCCATAGCCATAATTTTATGAAAAGGAAACAGACATTTTGACAGTAACTGGCCAGTTCGTTTTTTGGACAATATAAAGCATTTTATGTTAAACCTTTTTGCTCAGTGAAAAGGACTCGTTATCTATGGTTTATCTAGGTATGAGTATTTCGTGTTCCGATAAGTCAGCTCACAATACAGACGCGTGAAAACGATATAGGTATTGATATATCGTATGCCTCGGTAGCCGTGATTAATATGGCGTGCTTGATATGGCATCACTATCGCTGTAAAATAGTAACACTATGTTGTTTGGCAGACACTATTAATTACCCATTATCGTCGTATCAGCTGTAGCCACTGAAAACGTAGGTTCGATAAAAAGCGTTTCGTTCTCACTAAGGCATTAGTGCTCATATACCAGCCCCGGATCTAAGGGGGGGCAAACGGGGCACCTGCCCCGGGCGGCAGTTTAATGGGGGCGCCAAATCCTTGAGACAAGAATTCGAAATATCGAACAAATGAAGCCTCTTTTCCTACAATCTCATAGGTTTTTAACAAGTAATCGAATCTTAATATAATATGCTTGAAAAACAAACTTTTCTATTTCCATACGCCCAGTTAGTTTTTGAACACATACTAAGTGATTTACGAACGCATCTTAACAGATCAAGTAAATTTTTGAATGCGTGCGTAGTGTCCGTGATCTTTCTGCCAAGGGGAATCCCCGTCACATATCTATACGAGCCGAGCCGAACAAATTCAAACAGTTGAACGTCAAGTGACAACACTGTTTATGTGGTTGATTGCGTTTGCGAGTAATCAGCGTTAATAAAATAAGTAATTTATTAGTGAAATCACATATTATAGTAGTGGAAATCAACAATTTGCAAGTTTTTCTCAAACACTGAAGGGAGGGGGCGCCACTATCAAGGTTTTGCCCCGGTTCGAAAAAATCGTAGATCCGGGGCTGTCATATACACACGTGGGACACGCGTCAGCGCCAGATGCAACTGTAGCCGTCGATAACATGCTACACGTATATTTGAGCACATACCTGCACGAGCGGCATGTTGTCGACGGCCGCCGTCGACACTCGTCGACGGCTGTAGTTGTCTTTGCCGTTGACGCGTGTCGCTCGTGTGCATGAACACTTACATTTTAATAGTGTAGGTAGTCAAATGTTTACTAAGTAATATACCGTTTTTACCATTGTTCGGATATTGTCTGTTTATTTTTTTTAACTATAATCCTTACATAGTATACCTAAAACAAAGTCGCCGAAATGTCTGTAGGCGCATAACTTCCGAATGACTGAACCAAATTGGATAATTATTTTTTTGATGTGTTCGGAACGTGGGGAAATTCGAAAAAAAATTGCTTCGGGTGGGCCCCTAGCTTTTAATAAAGTGAAATACAACGCCACTTAACAACCACAGCTGTAAACGTACTTTTTCCAGGCTGTAAACTCCTATAATAAAAAAGAACCAGTTAAAAAGAAACCGGTTTTTATTTATATTCTTATTTCCTAGTCTTGTTACAAGAGATTATTAATGGCAGCTAAAGAAACCAGCGGTCTACAAACTGACAGTTATAGCTAAATTGTCCTCGTGTTTCTTAATTAGCTTCTTCTAATTAGCGTAAATCTGTGAGAAGACGTTTCTTAGTTGCGCTCAACTAACTACAGTGAAGTTGGAGGTAGAGGAATGGTATTAGGATCGGCATTATTTAAAATCGAAAAAAGAACATTATTTATTTGGGTTTATTTATATATTTTGGTACTGACCTATTAATAATAATTAGAACGGCGCGCAATGATTATTGACATAACCATACCGCCTGATGGGAACCACGTCCAAGCCGAGAAAGATAAACAAATCGACAACAAAATCGACATGTGGGATGTGGATTCAGCGATCATTATGCCGATAGTCGTGACAGCCAATAGGTTAATAACCAAGAGCCTCGATCAACACCTAAGGAGGCTTTCGTTGGGCAGCTGGATCAAGGGCTTGATTTAGAAACCGGTACTTCTAGACACGGTCCACATTGTTAGGAGGTTCCTCTCTTTGGATATTAAATATTAGAGTATAAAAAATATAAAACTACCGGTCAGGGCGACCGGTAGCTTGGGCCCTGTTCCCGATACCGGTTTGCTACTATTTTTCATATTTTTAAAAATACATTGTATAATTTGTAGGTACAGACACCAGCACATCAAGCTACTACAATCTGTAAAATTTCTTTAATAGATTTTAAACTTTATAACTAAAGCATAAGGTTCAAGGTTGATAGGGAAAATTTGACAGATTGTAGTAGCTTGATGTGCTGGCGTCTGTACATTAATGAAATAGAGGAAATAATAATTATACTTCAGAATCAGAATTTATTTATTTGTAAGAACTGTACTAGTAGGTACTAGTAATTGTACTTGTACAGACGACAGCACATCAAGCTACTCGAAACTGTCAAATTTTCCACGACAACACATCAAGCTACCCGAAACTGTCAAATTTTCCCAATCAACTTTGAACCTTATGCTATAGCGATGAAGTTGGAAACCTATTAAAGAAATTTGACAGATAGTAGTAGCTTGATATGCTGGCGTCTGTAGGTACATGAACCAGTAATTGTACTTAGCTAAGCTTAGTTGGAAATCAATAATTATGAGTTCCTTGTTTTTCTAAGAATATTAATTTAGTTGAACATCAATCTGATGTGTTTATTTTCTTTATAATATTACAATATCAAAACAAACGCAAATTTGTGTTCTAAACGATAAACATATAAGGTTTCAGCTCTAAGCGCTTTTTAGCGCTTAGTTCTTTTCTTTTAAGAAAACACTGAAAAATATGAAAGAGTATCAAGCTTATTTCCATTTGAATGGGTACACAATAACATTTTATACATGACGTGTATTGTGTATTTATATAAATGAAAGTATTGCAGTTCACTGAATAACTAAACGATGTTGGAATCGAGCCAAGTGCATAAATGTTTTTTCCAAGAATCAAGATGCGTTCCAGTATTTATGTCGTGTACCCTAATTTAATTTATTACAGTGGTTACAAAACGATGATTTAAGTATTTATATGTATTAATCACACTAATATTATAAAGGCGAAAGTTTGTGAGTGAATTTTGATAAAATTTGGTATGTTGGTAGCTGCCACACTGGATTAACACATAGTCTACTTTTATTCCGATATTCCCACGGGATCGAGACTTATGCGGATGAAACCACGGGGCGCAGCTAGTACATTAATAAACATAACATATCATCATGCCTTTAATCCCCGAAGGGAAAGTCAGAGGTGTACAATGCGTGCCACGAAAGATGAGACTTGACCCCGCCTCTCCCGCTCTTTCCGCCGCCCCTATGACGTCGGGTCCCGTCCCGCACTCAGACCTCATACCGCTAAAGATACCTAAAATCGTATACTGCGCATGTCAAACCACGTGGTGTGTCAAGTCTCATCTTTCGTGGCACGCATTGTACTATAATACTATACCCATATGTCACCAGTTATGTTTTCGTCCCAGGGCACTAATCCAGACTTCGGGCAGTTACTGACAAATTCCAGATAGAAATCTAATCACACTTTGGCCGACTCGGGAAACGGATCCAGGACCTAAGTGATTATGTAACGACTTACGACCTTATACGAGATATATATGGTGCAGAGAGATTGTCGAATCCGCTGTTTTATAAAACAACTCCGTAATATAAAACAATTGAACAACGTTCAGCGGTTTTCCATAATTACTGAACTTGAATGCGCAGAATTGCATAATCGTTTTGCAGCTGATCAACGATGAAATGAAACGTCAGATTGTAGATTTTAGTTCTAAATTTTGTCGCTCGTGGCTCTGTATGTCGTAACAACAATAATGGCGACTGAAACAGAAATAAATAATACGAGTAAAAATGACTTTAACTCAAGTGAAAGCAGTGATTTTAAGGACAATATTAATTAAAAGCTATCAGAATTTTATGAAAGACGCTCATTGTGACTGCAAATGAGCCATTCTGCATTACGTTTAAGCGGCGTCAACGTCAAGATTTCACCAAAAAGTAAACATAATGTTAATACCTTCTGGGCTTCTGAGTGAAAGATGACTAATATGCTGTCAGTACCAAAGGGTGGTGAAAAAATAACAAATGGCTGCGATAAGGTCAAATGATACATAATGAGGAGTAAGCCTTAGTTCTCTCTTCAATGTCGAGTTTTTACGCCAAAAGCTGTCTTTCACATACAATCCGCTTCTCATCTTATTGAATCCCATTTTTTTATACATAAATTTGCCGAAGTCCTTGATTTTTCTGTGCCGTGTCCTTATGTAGAAAGAGAACGTGCCCATTTCAGTGATAGCTAGCTAAGATTTTGGCACAGAGTTTGGTTTCAAGCAACTGTGGTTCTTTTTCTCATCGTCAAGATGGCTGCTTCAATTCTGGAGAAAAGGGTACTCTTTTTCTAAAGGCAGAAGAGATGATAGCAGGTGGCGTTCTGTTATTTCTGCCTAACGCCAAAGGAAGCAGGCGTGACTTTATGTTTGTATCTAAAAAATAATATCTTATAATTTCTTTTGTATTATTAAAGAATAAGAGACTGACCACACTCTGTTCAGCTTTTGGTCATCTTAGAGTAAGCATTGGACTAGTGGAGTAAGATAATTATAATCTATGGATGGGCGGGCATCTTTTAACGACCTCGCCGCCAGGTTAGTTCAGGTCGAGCTTCATCGGGAGTCTTTTTGCGGGGTTCTACTGCTTTCTCGGTTCTTTTGTATGTCATTGCTCTGCTGTGTTATGTTGTGTTAGATGTTACTGTTTTCAATATCATCGTCAGAAGTTTTGCAACTATCCGTTTCCGGTTGTAAGTCTCACTAGCAGCTATCTTGATCTTACTTCTAACTTTCTCTGTATCCATCCAGAACGGATGCGTACGCATCTCCATACAAAATCGCTGTTTTCTATGGACAAAAGCTGAACAGAGCTAAATAAGTGTAGTTAGTCCCTAAATGAGGAAATCATATTAAGGACCACATACCTACACTTATTATTTATTAAGCATAAACAATTCGAGGTGTGTTTATTCGGACGGCCACAAACTTTATTGCCACAATATAAAATATGACTGATGGTACGAGGAAGCCTATTAACCAAACATGTGTTGATTAATTAATTCAGTTCTCCAACAAAGTGAAACATAAAATGATTATTCCTTTGAAATCATAAACGAATAGCTTATTAATAAAAGAAATGAAAACCTTTGATGAATTTA
The DNA here is from genome assembly GCA_927399505.1 of Luperina testacea. Classification (NCBI taxonomy): domain Eukaryota; kingdom Metazoa; phylum Arthropoda; class Insecta; order Lepidoptera; family Noctuidae; genus Luperina; species Luperina testacea. Next base: position 15,996,521 of record OV656758.1, read on the forward strand.
ATTCCAACGCCACTCAAATGAATTGTATTGTTTACTTTACATTTTGGTTTGTTGTTGTTTTTCAGTAGGTATTTGTATTTTTGATGTTATTTACATAGAAATAAAAAAATATCCTGCTGAATTGATTAACGCTTATTGCAACCGTCTGGCGAAAAAATTCTGTCTCTTATTGTTATTGTGCCTTATCATCTTGTTTTTCGTAAGTATGAGGCTTGAAATATCCAACGAAGTCAGTACTAGCTTGTGCCCGCGACTGACTGTGCGCGTGGACTTCAGATTTCCAGAGTGAAAAATGCAGAAGCTAGTTTTAACATAAAATTGATAACAGTCGTTAAGCCGATTTAACGAGATAAAAAGTATTCTATCCAGGTTATATGTATACTATAGGTGTGCCAAAATTTCATCCAAATTCGTTCAGCCGTTTTTACGTGATTGACTAACAAACATATAATAAACTGACGACTGAGGGAAACTGACCAGTGATACGCGGACTCAAACTTTCACATTTATTATAATATTGTAGCAGGATTACCATTAACGTGTTTGTCGCCATTTTCCTTAAATTTTGATGATGTCTCCTAGGAGGTCTTATGTATGATGTATGACATCAGTGATATTGAACGGGTGATTAATTTTACAACTTTGAACTGGCGCCGTCTAAACCGCGGCGATATTGACCTTAGGAGACAGTTAATAGTTCTTGTTTTGATAGGTTTATCTTATAGGCCAGAAGTTCATAAGTAATTGTTATGTATGCTTCGCGAACCTTAGGGAATAGACAAATGGGTTCGTAACGTAGGCTAAGGAAGTTGTGTAACGGAGTGTTAGCTACGCTCCGCTCTGACTAGAGGAAAAAGTCATTAACAGCCAGTTTCTTCATCAACAACTAAAATAATCAGTCAAAGTATTCAATTTTACTTGACCTTTACTGATACTATGGTAAATGTGTCTTCATTCAAGCAACAGCTAAAATAGTGAAGAATTAAATTTAACCGTTACTTTGACTTTTGTGATTGTACTTTGGCTGTTACTATTGATGAAGAAACTGGCCGTTAATCGGTTCTGTTAATCGGTATGCTTTATTGGCATTGGAATACATACAATAAAGGGTGGGCGTCGATGGTCTATTGTTCTTATTTTCCCCTTTTTTTGTGAACTTGCGCCTATTTCCCGTAGGGTAAGGGCCTATAGAGGCTGGCTGGGTGACTCGCCGCTCTAAAGCTTGCGGAAGTGATGATGACGTCACGCTGAAGTAGGTGCAGGGAGGCTGCGCTGACGTTCATGTTCGGGGTCACCAGTATAGAGACATGAGGAACAGGGTAAAGTTCGCTCATCCTCCATAGAAAAGGGGGGATCCTCCGACCAGACGGGTGTTGCCACGGACGTAGCTATAGCTTTGACAAGGGGGGGGGGGGTCCCCAAAGTAAAAAAAAACATAGCTCTAACGCCGCCAATTAAATCTATCATTTACAAATTAAATATTGCCTGCGACTATAACACGCAAGTATAGTCGCGGGTAATCTATAATATTTAACATAGGTTACTCTAAGTAGGTGCCTTTAAATAAAAACTTATATGTAATGTATGTATTGCAATATATATTTATTCAAAAGTAAGAAAGTTGTTGAAAGTAAGAATGCCTAAGGCATTAAGTCCGCCTTTGTACCTTTTTGTGCGAAAAGTTTAAATAAATAAATAAATAAATAAAGTTGAAAATTTAAAGTAATAAATTTAGTATTTTACGTTTTATTGCTAACTGATTAATAATTTCTTCGGAATCAAGTTGCACCGCCAGATCTCGGTGTACGCTCATTAAAGCCAGACCAGTAAGCGTACTAAGCAACTATCATTTTCTACAATCGGCGCGGTGCATGTAATTTTTTTCTGTTGGACAAGTAAGATGAATAGGTATGTCTGGCAGGCAACTGCCTAATGACTCATGTCGGGCCGTTGTATCTATGCTAGTTGCGCGGCAAACTCTGCTTGCGAGATGCAGGATTTTGCGTGACGTCAGTATGACGCGTTGTTCGCATGTGGCGTTGTAGATACCGCTACAGGCCTAAGCGAGGTAAATGACGAGACATACCTAAGGGCCATGATTCACAACATGTGGATGCTTTAGAAGAAACACTACCTATGTCAAATGTAACGATTCCTAGAGCAGACCATTTGCTTCGCCCACGTTATTATTTATTTGTCCAAAGCGTTTCTTAGCAAAAATCCTCTTCTCGGTTACCCACTTACATAGAATAACTAATGAGAATGACGAAGGATCGACTTTCTAACTTATTGGTCTTAGTCAACCGCATCTCAATAAGATATAACCCAGAACCTTTAAGTACGTTCAGTTGGAGTCTCATTTCGAAGAGTATGTAAAGTTTACAAGATACATGCAAAGTGTCGACTTACTTGGCCCGTGCTATCTCCTTGGGGACTCGACCGGAATATTCTGTAAATGACTTCTCAACTTTTTTGATCTCCAAATGCGGAATAGTTTATTGCTATACAATAACTATGGTGAGCAAAGAATAAAGATTTTTTGGGAATTTGGGATGCACGAAGAAGCCTCCTCGTGTAGCGCAGTTTGTTCCGCCAGTTACTCAACTGAACCGAACGCTCGGCGCATCCTGGACAGTCACACCTAACACCTTATTTGACTGGCTAATTCTTCCCTTGCGGTAGTAGGGCTAATGCTTGCCTAGCTGTGTTTCGTAGTCTCCATGCCTGGGACTTGGGAGTTCCAGTCTCTTAGGCATCTTCTGGATTCGCTCGTTCTATCATAGACCTCATCGATCGCTTTCTATCAGGCGTGATCAAGGTCAAGAGCATGCCCATTCAGCAATAACAATAGTAAAAAATAAAAAGCAATTAAAATTGTGCGAAAAAGCAAGTCATAAATCGACCTTCTTTAAGGAAGCCAGGAATTACAGCAAATTGATTATAACATAACATCACGCCTTATTATCCCGAAGGATTAAGCAGAGGTGTACCTATACTACACCTAAAGTTCGCCAGTTGTATTAAGTCCCATTTAATATTGGGCTAATCCTGGCTCCGGGCTGTTAGGCTGCTACTGACAAATTCCAAATGTAAAAACCCAATCACACTTACGCCGGCCTGGCAATCGGACCCAGGACCTAAGTGATTATGTAACGACCATAGACAAGATAGATATAACACGACAGTTATATCGTATCACAAGTGATATGGCATACATCGAGAATGTAAAAAAACTGCAAATTGACTTAGACTTATCATATCGCGGCCTCACATGACACGCAAAATTGTAATTACTTAGTGGTGAGTGAACAATTATTGTAATGGGGTACCTACAGCTAGGGCACAACAATGGTGTAGCTACAATTGAAAGTTTATTATTTCTACGCAATTTCATAGAAAGGTCAAGTTCAACAGCGATTCATGATTGAGATTGTTGTTGTATTGTATAGCCTGTTAAAAAAGTATCTGACAAATATGTAAACAATAATTAATTAATTCGATTACATTTAATTATAATTAAATGTAATCGAATTAATTTTAACCTAATAACTATACTTAATTGTACTTCAACTTATTATAATACAATGGTTTAATGTGTAATGTTTTATTTGTATTTCAATGTAATTTGTAGTGCTTAATTAATATGGGAATAACTTCCTGAAATAAATGATGATGATTATTATTATTAACTAGCTTCTGCTCGCGACTTCGTCCGCGTGAAATTTCACTTTCCCTCCATTCACCCTCTTAGGGATGGAATTTCGAAAAACCCTTTCTTTACAAAGAACACAACCTCCAAATTTCATGTCTCTAGGACCAGTGGTTTAGGCTGTGCGTTGATATATCAGTCAGCCAGGACTTTGAATTTTATATACAGGTGTCTTTTGAAGTATGGATCAAATCAAATAGGGGCGTGCGCAAGGTAATTTCCAAACTTTGTAGCCCTGAGAATGTCGGTGAATTTTTTTATAGTTCAGAAGTTATGACAAAAAAAAAGCTATCAGGGCTATCTAAAAAAATTTAATCGCTAGCCATGACAGTTTTTTTTTGATTTTTTTTCTTTGAGCACTACGCGAAGTGATTAAAAAAATAAACAAAGATTGGTCATAACTTTACCTACAACTCTATATCATTCGATATAGATGGATGGTGGATTGTGGTCCACTTCTACAATGTTACCAATGTTGGAATACAGGCCACCTCTTTGAGTGGGAGTGGGCCGTAATCCACCATGCCAGCCCAGTGCTTGTTGTAGATGTAGTTCTATTTTGTATCGGCTTAAAAACAAACGCAGAAGGGAAAGTGTTTGATGGTAACTAACAATATAGCTCTGAACCTTGTCGGTATATTGCGAATTCCACTAGTCTACCGGTTACGTAATTCGTTTGTTTACTTTCTGCGCAAGTACCTACTGGGTGTACAACAAAAATGAGTCGGACTCGCGCACCGAGGGTTCCGTACCATCATGTTCCTAATTTTTCATCGGCGAGGCCTATATTCGTCAGAGAATTTTAACACTGTGCACTGCAGTGTATAATATTGCAGTTTTATGTCAGCGCTATCTCTTGACTGATAGTGGAACTAAAGTAACTTTCTTTTGATGATTTCTGAAAAAGTGTGCTAATTAGAGACTTTGTTTTATTTTTTCTGTAATCTTTACATAAACTTCTATCACATAGAATTATTTCAGATTTTTGTCTCTGCAAACTTCGAGATGGTGTTTTTTTTACATTTTACATCAAAAGTCGAAAACTATGCAACCCAAATAAAAAAGAATGTTTGAGAATGTGCAAACTGCGCTCTTTCATATGATATCCCATATGCCCTAGTAGCCCCACTTCGCATTTTTCAGACCCCCTTTCAGTCTCTGTTGCAAAAAATATACATTTATTTTTATTTCTTTCTTATTCGCAAAATAGTTGGGCAAACGTCATCTAAAACTATTGCAAATTTCAAGTTTATAGCATTAGCAGTTCTTGAGATATCCAGCTGTGACAGACAGACAGACTGAGTCTCACAATAAGGGTTCCATTTTACAATTTTGGTACGAAACCCTAACAAGTACCGGCTTATACAATGTGTTTATAAAAGCTTCCAACGAAAAGATTTCCTTGTAATTGGCATTTGCGTGGTTTTATTAAATTGACGGTTGAAAATGTTTTATGATACAAAAAAAAAATCCGGTCATGTGCAAGTCGGTCTCGCGCACCGAGGGCTTCGTACAAATTTGTAGGTATGTAAATAGTTCTAAAATATATTTTTTTTGTAATGTAACAAATTTACGGTTTCCGGATTTTTTCTTTTATTTTTGCTACATGACATTCCTTCTTGGCTAACACTGCTTCAAGGGATTCCAGCTTTGAGTATTTGATATTATTAATTTCAACTTCATAACTCTACGCGTTCCTGAAAAAAAAGAGCCTTGAACTGACAGACGGACAACGAAGTATTAGTCTTATAAAGGTTCCGTTTTTCCTTTTGAGATACGGATCCTTAAAAATGGGACAAAACAGGGACTTATTAAGCGAATCCTTTTTCAAACCGTAAGGGTTACTGTTAGAGCTAAAAATAACACATTGTTTGTGTAATAATAGATTGCCATGCCCAAATGATAAATGGTAGGATGTCGGCCATAGTCATGACACTAATTTCATTACATTTTAGGGGGAACCGTAATTTAATTAAAGCCTACGTGGGTATTATGTTTACTTTTGATCCTTTATTAACTCAGACAATTTCAATTAACCATCTTTTGATATTATTTTTTATTATATTTTATCTTATACTTAGTTTGCCATTTTTTAAAATTTATTCATATATATTTTATTACAAATAACAAAAAAAAAAAAAATATAGAAATATTATGTTGAGTAAGAGTGGTAACAAAATTGTAGTAAAACTGAAAGCACGTAGCACCATAAAAGTTGCTACGAGCTTTACTTTTTTCGTAGCATTACTGCTACGGCGCTACGCCGTTTATGTACCTGACTGAATATTTTTATTTGGCGGCGTATCATTGGTATTTCCTGAAAACATGTGTTTATATTTTCGTTATCATCCTAAATCAGAATATGCCCAGAAGATCATGGCAATACCTAATGCGTCATAATCATGTGAAACAGCACGTGATATGACGCATTAAGTTTTACCATAGTATGAAAATACCTGTTTGTTTATTAAAATTCAGCCCTTTACCTTGGTAGGTACAATAACGGGAATATATGGAGATTTCAGCTGCGGCCTTACACACAATTTCGCGTTGTAGCGTAAATTGAACTTTATTGCGTAGCAATCAAAGTTATTTATCCATTAATTCATATTTGTTTACATTTTTGGCAAATAAATCGCGAATGCATGGTATCAACATTGGGTTTGTGCAATTTTGAACGCCACGCCGACTCTTCGTGCAATTTATGATTACACCTACTTGTTACCTTTATCGATTGCTAAAATGATAATATCAACCATCTGTTGTTCATTCTTTATGAAGGTGACTATGCTAAAAATGTACTTCGAAGTCGAAACGAAGTAATGACCCAGTAATGGCGAAAACAATGGGGAACGTGACCGCCATTCAATGCCAAGCGAGAAATGTTAATTCATTTCCTTCAGAAGTACGTACCTGACTTTTAATTAAAATTGATGTCGGAAAAGTTGCTAAAAATGAAAAAAGAAAATAAAACAAACAAAAACAACACACAAAATACGTAATCGCCCAATATGAAGATCGCTGAGTTGCTGCCCTACATTTTGTTCAACAGATCGAAGTGCAAATGCAAGTGCAGCAAAAGTGACGTCAATGAACATTTTCTTGTAGACTATAATTTAATTAATCTGGTATTCCATAATCATACTTCGATTAGGTCTCATCTCTTTTATTCTATAATTAATTAATGTAATTTTTATAATTAAATCTTTAATTAAATACTTTTCTAAGTTAATTTGGTTTTTTTTCGATCCTCTGACTGCAGCTAACGTAATTGGCGCAGTCGGTAGGATACTCGCGGGTCGGTTCGCGAGATCGGGAATAGGTAGCTAGGCTTCGTTACTAATTCGCGTCGCGAGTCACCCGGGTGGCTATCAAGCCCCAACACCGAGTATCCAGAATCTACGGACCTGCTGCAGACCAGGAGGAGAATCCAGCAATCGATTCACGAAGAGAACCAGATGAAATCTATGTGAGTACACTTGAATTGATCTCGTGTTGCTTCCTTTATTTTAGTGTTATCCCTAATTATCCTTTAGTGTGTTAGTCGTACCACTTCACGATTTATCACCCTAGAGCTAACAGTTCTCGCGAGTCTGAATCTCGTCAGGCTCGCCAGCATCAATTAGATAGTTGTAGAGATACAGATTTAAACCAGTCCTTAGGCGACTTCTTCGACGAAATGTCTCACGATCCCGATACGATATTTAAGGCTCTCCGCCTTGTCCCGGATTTTGATGGAAACCCTAACGTGCTGACAAGATTTATTAACGTTTGCGATCAATTAGCAATTAAGTATCTTAGTAACGCCCCAGGTAGTGAGTTTTCAAATCTTTGTCTTATCAATGGCATACTGAATAAGATAACAGGCCCCGCTTCGTGCACACTTAATTCCAACGGGATACCTGAAAGTTGGTTAGGGATTAGATCTGCCCTGATAAATAATTTCTCCGATCAAAGAGACGAAACGGCTCTGTACAATGACCTCTCACTTGCTACTCAAGGTAATTGGACACCCCAGGAGTTTTATGACCAATGCCAAACGTTGTTCAGTACTATAATGACTTATGTGACTTTACACGAGACAGTACCTACGACCATAGAAGCTAAACGCGAACTCTATAAAAAGGTTACTATGCAGGCGTATGTTCGTGGACTTAAGGAACCCCTAGGATCCCGTATACGTTGTATGCGTCCTCCCACTATAGAGAAAGCCCTGGAATTTGTCCAGGAGGAGCTCAATATAATTTATCTTCAACAACGTAACGAACCTTCTAAGACTCATGTCACCCCTAAAGCTGTGCTACAACCTTCAGTTGCCCCATTACCGCGGAATAATTTCCCAATGCCAGTGCCCAATTGGCCTGTCCCCGTGGGACAGCAGCCCATGAGGCCCCCGCCTCAACCCTTCAGACTACCACCACCAGGTGCATATAATATGCGTAACCCTACGAACACCCAGAGGATGTTTAGTGCACCACCTCCTAACTACAACCCCCGGAGTAACGTATTTCGTGTTCCACCTCGGAATAATCCACCGCAATTTCAACACCCTCAACCAATGAGTGGCGTCCAACGCTTCACCCCAAAGACATTACCGCCATCCCAAATGACGACTGGACATGACTGGACTAGGTCAGGAAACCCACCTCCAACAAATTATTTCAAAAGTAGAGAAATGAACTTGAATGAACTCTCGACACATGACGACGGCTACTCGTATTACAATAACTATGACTATTATCATGACCCCGTTTACAATTACTACGGCGATTATTATACTAGTGATTCGCCCGAGTTCACCTCTGACGTAACTTATTATACGACTGACGAACACCAGTTGACTGATGAAAATCAACCACAGCCAAGTTCTAGCAAGGCTGAGCAGGATTTTCAGGAGGTCCCGACATTAAAAAAGCAAAGATAGAAGTAAACCTCCAAACACAGAGGCAGTTGCCGTATATTCAAATAGCCCATCCTCCTCTTAAATTATTGATAGACACGGGCGCTAATCAATCATTTATTAGTCCCGAAGCTGTCGAACAGTACTTTTCAAATTATCCCTTAGATTTTGATCCATTTGAAGTGACAAACATACATGCAACTAGTAGAAATTATTTTTCTATTACATTGCCGTGCTTCCCTGAGTTTCTTGATAAAAGTAATATGAAACTATTTGTATATAGATTCCACAATTACTTCGACGGCCTTATCGGTTTAGATCTATTAAGTAAGTGGGAAGCGCGAATTGATTTGAAAGATGGCCAGCTACTTACCCGCCTTGCCTCAAACCCTATTCACATGTATAATTCACAGAACGTAAACCTCTACGAGGACATAATACCAGCAATGTCATCTAAAGTAATTAGAGTCCCTTTAGATACGACGGACGGTGACGCATTCATCCCGGAACAAATCATTTGTAACTGCATAATTCATGAGTGTGTAACAACTGTCATTAATAACCGTGGTTACTTAGAGATAGAAAATACTACCGCGAACGATATTATTTTCTCGCTCGATAGTCCAGCGCACGCAGAACTATTTAATATCGAGTGCGCGCGTACTCAACAACCGGTCTCACGTATTGACGACGTCATCTCGCGCTTACGTACCGAACATTTAAACGAAGAGGAAAAAGCCAACCTAATCACTCTTTGCTCTCGCTATGCGGATGTTTTTTATATTGACGGCGAACAACTAACTTTCACCAATAAGATCAAGCACCGGATCAGGACCACCGACGAGGTCCCTGTGCATGCTAAAACTTATCGCTATCCGTTTATTCATCGAGAAGAAGTCAAGAGTCAGATAGGAAAGATGTTGGAACAAGGCATCATCAGACCCTCCGACTCAGCCTGGAGCTCACCCATCTGGGTAGTGCCCAAGAAAATAGACGCTTCTGGCAAACAGAAGTGGCGACTAGTAGTTGATTTTCGTAAACTGAATGAAAAGACCATTGACGACAAATATCCCATTCCTAACATAACCGACGTCCTGGGCAAGTTAGGGAAGTGTCAGTACTTCACCACCCTGGACCTGGCCAGTGGCTTCTATCAGGTAGAGATGAATCCCGACGACATTCCGAAGACAGCCTTCAACGTAGAGCACGGGCACTTCGAATTTCTCCGTATGCCCATGGGACTAAAGAATTCTCCATCCACATTCCAACGAGTGATGGATAACGTCCTTAGAGGTCTCCAAAATGATATCTGTCTCGTCTATCTTGATGACATCATCGTTTTCAGTACATCCCTCCAGGAACATATGGTAAACCTAGAAAAAGTTTTCCAGAGACTTAGAGAGTCTAACTTCAAAATCCAAATGGATAAATCAGAGTTTCTTAAGCTGGAGACGGCTTACCTTGGTCATGTGATTAGTAAGGACGGCGTCAAACCGAACCCTGACAAGATCACTGCTATCCAGAAGTACCCAATTCCTAAGACCACCAAGGAAATCAAGCAGTTCCTAGGACTTCTCGGTTATTACCGAAAATTCATTCCAGACTTTGCACGTACAACAAAACCACTAACTAGCTGTCTGAAAAAAGGTAGGAAAATAAGTCTCACCCCCGAATACGTAAACTGCTTTGAAAAATGCAAGACTCTACTGACAAACGATCCCATTCTTCAATATCCTGATTTCACTAAGGAATTTAACCTAACAACAGACGCTTCAAACGTGGCTATTGGAGCCATACTATCTCAAGGCCCTATAGGTAGCGACAAACCCGTATGTTACGCTTCACGTACCCTAAATGATAGCGAGATTAACTATAGCACGATTGAAAAAGAACTCTTGGCTATAGTATGGGCCACCAAATATTTTAGGCCCTACCTATTCGGAAGGAAATTTAGGATATTGACCGACCATAAACCTCTCGAATGGATGATGAATTTGAAAGAGCCAAACTCACGTATGACAAGATGGCGACTAAGACTCAGTGAATACGACTTTACAGTACAATATAAGAAAGGCAAAATTAACACCAATGCTGACGCTCTATCGCGAGTAGAAATCCATCTAGGCGACACTAAATCCCTAATGGAAGAAATAGATGAACTGAACTCTTTACTAGGCAACCCGACTGAGATAGCCCTCTCTAAACCCAACTCCTCTACTGAGACTGTACACACTAGCCACGAAAGTCCTATATTAGAAATCCCGATAACAGACGAACCTTTGAATAAATTTAACAGACAAATACATCTTACTATAGTTAATGACATCAAACGGAAAGCCATCATGACTAAACCATTTGACACACACACACGAATAAGCATACAACTGTCTGAGTCCAACCTGGAAGAAGACTTGGTAAATGCCATTAAGGAATACGTCAACCCCAAGGTTAAGACAGGCCTTCTCATTAATCCCCCTCTTGCAATGTACTCTGTTATTCCCATATTACAGAATAAATTCAAAGGCTCCTCAATGAACTTAGTGTTAACTAAATCCGAAATAGAGAACGTGAAAGAATATCTCCGTCAACAAGAGATCATTCGTCACTATCATGACGGCAAAACTAATCATCGTGGCATCAATGAGTGCTACTTGTCCCTATCCCGCAAATATTACTGGCCTAAGATGAAGGATCAAATCTCCAAATTCATCAGTGAATGTACCATCTGCGGTCAAGGCAAATACGACCGAAATCCTGTTAGACCCCTATTTCATGTTGTACCTCCAGCGACCAAACCCTTTGAAATAGTTCATATGGACCTATTCACAGTACAAGGTGAGAAATATGTAACTTTCATAGATGTTTTTACAAAATACGGTCAAGCATATCACTTGCGCGACGGTACGGCTCTCAGTATACTTCAGGCTTTATTACAGCTTTGCACCCATCATGGAGTACCCTTGACTATTGTTACTGATAACGGCACTGAATTCACCAACCAGCTGTTTTTAGAGTTCACCAGATTGCACAAAATAAACCATCATAGAATCTTAGCTCACTCTCCCAACGACAATGGCAACATTGAGAGATTTCACTTGACTCTACTGGAACATCTACGACTACTTAAACTACAGCATAAAGACGAGCCAGTTGTGAACCTAATGCCATACGCTCTCATAGCTTACAACTCCTCTATACATAGCTTCACGAAGTGTAGACCATTTGATTTACTAACTGGACACTTTGACGCTAGAGACTGTCTCAACATCGATACAACTCAGCACCTCTTACAGCAATACCTTCACAACCATAGGGATAGAATAAAAACGGTTTACGATATAATCAACAGTAGATCCTTAGAAAACAGAACCGCTATTATAGAAAATAGGAATAAAAATCGGGAACCAGAAGTAGAATACGCCCCCGAACAACAAATTTTTGTAAGAAACCCCTTAGCTCAACGACAGAAGTTAGCCCCCCGTTATACTCAGGATACTGTACTAGCAGACTTACCCATACATATCTATACTTCCAAAAAACGCGGCCCCATAGCCAAGTCCCGCTTAAAACGTATCCCTAAAGCAGCTAATCTGTTACAGGATCATACTACACAGGCAATTGAATAGTTTTCATATGCAAATTCCCAATCATTTCCAAAGAGGTATACAACTTTTATCATCTATCCATTGTCCCTAATAGAAATAACCGAGCTCTTATCCCGACACATCCCTTCCTAGCAACAAACGAGATTTCATTCTTGTACATAGAGACAGAATGTCCGAAGCTCAACAACTGGTATCTCTGTGAAGAAGCTACTCACCACCAGCTCCGCACCAAACCTGATTGCATCACCGAGCTCATCAGCAACCAGATCCTGAAAGAAACCTGCGAATTTTCTACAATCACCCTAAAGAAGCAAGCCATGGAAAAATTGGACGACGAACACTACGTCCTATCTTTTCCACACCCAAGTAAAGACCAACTTCTCTGCGGAAGGCGAGATTACACCACACTTCAAGGAAGCTACCTCATCACCATCCCCGTAGGCTGTCACCTCAAAACTACAGAATTCACTATTAGCAACGTCAATGACGAAGTAAAAGGACAGCCCCTAAAGCTAATTGAAATTCCATCTGATACAGAAGGGCAACTCAAGATTGCATCCCACATCAAGCTAAACACCATCGATCTGCAAGGACTACACAGCATCCAAGACAAAATTATGATGGAAGCCCCGATCAATAACGCCGGCGCCCCACTTGATACATTATACCACACAACGATACTATTTTACCTGATGCTGTTTGCTGCAGTCATACTACTAATCTTCATTTTACATCGCTACTACAACTTCTGGACATGTAGAAAACGAACAAAGGAGGAAAAGCAACCACCACATTCCGGAGATCAGCAACATCATGACGCGATCCCGGCAACATTTTCACTCAACGTGCTAAAATAGTTGCCGTTCTAAGGGGGGAGGAAATACGTAATCGCCCAATATGAAGATCGCTGAGTTGCTGCCCTACATTTTGTTCAACAGATCGAAGTGCAAATGCAAGTGCAGCAAAAGTGACGTCAATGAACATTTTCTTGTAGACTATAATTTAATTAATCTGGTATTCCATAATCATACTTCGATTAGGTCTCATCTCTTTTATTCTATAATTAATTAATGTAATTTTTATAATTAAATCTTTAATTAAATACTTTTCTAAGTTAATTTGGTTTTTTTTCGATCCTCTGACTGCAGCTAACGTAATTCACAACACAACAACACACAATGTTTATTTGTTTATGTTTTGTTTTTTAATGTTTAATTTTTTTAATTATTATTATAAGCCTGTGTGGTCTCCCTGTAGGGTAAAGGCCACCCTTCCCTCTTTCCACTTTTCCCGGTCTACTGCGATTGTGAAGGAGGCCAGCTCAACCCGCCATCTCTTTCTGGGCCTGCCGCGCAGTCTCTTTCTGCCATTGGGGATCCACTGAGTGGTGGCTTTTGTTTACTGCTGCTCCGACATGTGACAGATATGGCCAGCCCAGTTCCACTTTAGTCCAGCAGGTGTGCGGCCAGCTTCCGCTATTTGTGTTATGGAACGAAGTATAGAGTTTTTAATGCGGTCTATGAGTTTGACACCTAAGTACACTTCGTTCCATAGCCCATTGGCAGACTCCAAGTGCGGACTTTTGACGCTTTGTAAGAGACCGTTCCGAGTGTTTCGTAGGGGTGGGAAGAGTCCATGAGCTTTCGTTTTAGTGAAAGCGAGAGGTGTTTTCATGAGATGTTTCATCGACTAATCGTTCTTCCAGGCGTTTTACTATTACTTATAACTTGGTAGGCTGTGAATTGAGGCAACTATGTAAATAAGACTGAAATGTCAAATGAAGGTGTCTTTGTAAACCTTGAGGTATCCTGTCTAGACACGTACAGTCGTACAGTTGTCAAACTACGCATATTTGCCGACTAATAGCCATGTCATACAACTGTCACATAATGACAGTTGTGATTTGAATATACGGACAGTTTAAATTACAGTCTGGCCGTCGAGAAGATGCATTTCTGTGTCAGTGTGACAATTTTAGTCCTACAAATCACACTAATATTATAAACGCAAAAGTTTGTGAGGTTTAATGGATGGATGATGGATGTTTGTTACTCTTTCACGAAAAATCTACTGAACGGATTTCAATGAAATTTGGCACACAGATAGTTTATAGCCAGGATTATACATAGGAGACTTTTTATCCCGATATTCTCACGGGACCGAAACTTATGCGGGTGAAACCGCGGGTCACTGCTAGCAGCAGTAGCTAATAAAGATAAAATTCGTAAAAACACGTATTTGTTTGTATGAAACTCACATATGTTAGGAACGCATTCTCTCGACGACCGCACAGAGTACATTTTTTATACGGCCAGACTATAGTGGTCAGTTCGATAAAATTAATTTACCTTCCTTTACAAAATGACAAAGATACAGTACCCGGCGATAAATATTGCACATCGACCTTTACCTTTTTTGTATTTTATACAAAGAATAAAAATAATTATCAAAAGAAGCAAATCATAATTGTTTTAACAGCTCCTAATAGATACCGGACTGTTTGTATTTCGTGCGACAGAGATAACGCTCTACGAAGCCGAAATTAGCCGATTGTCTCTTTCCAAAGGTCGATGTGCAATATTTATCGCCGGATACTGTACAATGACCCTGTATGCTCATCTAGTTGTGGCAAGCAACAAGTGAGTAGGTACGTCGTCAATTGTCAGATGAGCTGTTAAACACAAGATTACTTTTTAAAGCATCATAAAAGTCCTCATTAACTGGATATAAAGTTATCTTGACTGCGCTGTTTGTTAATTAATGACTGCTTTAGCCTACTCGTACTTCTATCATGCCAAAGAGATTTCTTCGAATTTTTTTACCATTATTATTTTGTTTTTAAATAGGTTTTTATCTAACAGTATTAAAAATTAACGGTCTTAAAATAGTAATAGATATGTACTACTATTTATGTATAAAAAGGAAAGAATCATAACATCAATATCAAAAAATTAAAAAAATATCCGCATCGTTGTCAACAGGAAAAGTGCCCAAAAGGTTGGCAGCATTGTCACGTTGTATGGTAATGATGATTATTTGCCTAAAAATAGGCCAGTCTTCTGGTCACGTGAAGAGTCGAACCACTTGGCGAAGTCTCGATAAACTGAGTGGGGTCACTCGGACCCCATTTTCTCTAACAGTTGATATATAAACGTTCTCAATAATATATTTATGATCTAAATACTATAGATCAGGGGTGGCCAACCGGTCGATCGCGATCGACTGATCGATCGCGACTATTAGTTCAGTCGATCGTGACAAGGAAAAAAATATGAATGCGTAGAACAGACTGCGCAACGTACCTAATCACTAACTGCTGCACGCATCATCTTGTATCATTTTTCAATCGCCGTTCCGTCACGTTATTTATCCGAGTTATATTTCCCTCTCAATAAAATAAAAAATACTAGGTACATAATTGTGTACTGATCTACATAATATTGTTTCATTTAAGATTTCAAGAAGTATATAATTGGTAGATCGCCCAGGGTGTCGTCAGTGAACAGTAGATCTTGGGTCTAACCAAGTTGGCCACCCCTGCTATAGATCTACATACTTTGATAGTGTTGCGAATAAGTAGGTATTATGTTAGTCATAAAAGTTTGATAAATTTGACTTAATATGTGCTTACAAATATTTGTGTGGCGAAGGTAATGACATCAACATTAGACGAATACTTGTGAAAAATGCCTCACATATTATGTCAAAGTATATTAAAAGTATTGGTGTAGGTACTAGGTATTCGTGTTACATCAAAGTCAAAGTCAAAGCATTTATTTCAAATAGGCACATAAAAGGCACTTTTGAACGTCAAAAATTACAAACAAAAATTACATCGCATCGGCTGAGTCTTGTTAGGCCGAATAACAGCAGTGCTATCCTACGCCAAAGTAATGATGTCAATTTATCACTGACTGCCCAGTCAAATACGACACTTTTTTCAGTTTTTAACAGGTGTATCTACTGTTACATGTGTAACGTTGATAAACTCTGTTGGCATGTAAAAAAAGGTTGGTACTTGAATAAAAAGTATTCCTCTTGGAATAATTCGCAAGACATTTTCAACTTTAGCAGAAATTGCGGCAAAGAAACATTCTGTATGCAAATTGTAATTCCTTAGTAGAGGTGCCTTTTTTTTTTTTTTGAGGATGGGAAATCATCAAATGACTCCTCCCGCTCTGGGTGGAGCGGAAGGGAGTGTCAGACTCTTACTGACTAAAACCCACCCGTGTTCCTTCCTTAGCCCTTTATGTTTCGAGCCAACGGTAACCCTTTCGGACAAACCCGCTGACCCGGCCACTAGTAGGTGCCTTACAAGTGGATTTCACTGGTTATCCAATGGTGGGGAGTCTTAATGTGCTGTGGGCGAAAACAGTGTTGTTTTAGTCAGCGGGTGTCTGATATAGGATACAGATGCTAGGGCACACATGGATGAAACATAACAATGTCTCAAATAAAAAAGTTGCGCAATAGCCACCTAGTTCAAGCTGCTACTTTCTTAGTAACATCAGGCGGATCACACATACAAGGCGCCACGTGACGGGCGCAAATGACGCGCCCGTGCGCGTGGATTTTAGGGATTCGTACCCAAAGGGTAAAAACGGGACCCTATTACTAAGACTCCACTGTTCGTCTGTCTGTCTGTCACCGGGCTGTATCTCATGAACCGTGATAGCTAGACAGTTGAAATTTTCACATATGATGTATTTCTGTTGCCCCTATAACAACAAATACTAAAAACAGAATAAAAAAAATATTTAACGGGGGCTCCCATACAACAAACGTGATTTTTTCGGCGTTTTTGCCTTGTGGTACGGAACCCTTCGTGTGCGAGTCCGACTCGCACTTGGCCAGTTTTTTACATACAAATTTAATGAAAACGTGGGGAATTTGGCTCCGTTTCCCGTACCCCGTCGCGTGGCGCGTTGTACTGTGTGCTCCGCCTCAATACCTAATATCAATATTTTCTTAAGTAAATGGAACTTTTTCTCCCTCTACACACACTACACACTTACCCAATCATTAGTGTAAAAACATTTAAGGAGAAACAAGTAAGTGCACTCTAAAATGCATTTACTTGGCTCTGTCGCACATTACTCGGTAGTAATAACAAGGATCGTAAACAAACAAATGAAGCTCTAGAGGACGAAACGCAAAGGTGTTTTTGTGCAGTCACTTTTTTTTAATTTGGGTAAAAAAAATTAGTAATTAAGTATTACTAGCTGCATCACGCGGTTTCCTAACGTACGTACCGGCCATAAGTTTCGATCCCGTGGGAATATCGGGATAAAAAGTAGCCTATATTTTAATCCAGGGTGTCAGTTACCTCCATAGCAAATTTATAAAATTTGCTATGGAGGTAACTGACACCCTATTACTGATACCCTATAATTGATCCAGCCGTTTGAGTGTGAAGAAGTAACAAACATAAACACACACACACACACTCACAAACTTTCGCCTTTTTATTATTAGTGTGATGAACAACTTTGTAAGAGCATTGGCCGACCCACTCAATTACATAACATAACATCACGCATGCAATCCCGAAAGGGTTAGGCAGAGGTAGTACACCTACATTTCACAAATTATGTTTAAGTCTCATGTTATAAGAGATGCCGGAAAAAATTCCAAATTCCGAGCTGCTACTGAAAAATACCAGTAGCGATTGCGGCTACTAAAGCAACGAGTCAGTCCACCTACTCACAATCAGCCTATAATGTAGTACAGTACCCGGCGATAATAGGGAATATGCATGAATTTTTTTCATGGCATTTATTAACAAAATATGAAAATACCGTAGTAGAGATGACAAAAAGTGAAATTAAAATTAAAATCGGCCAAGAAACACGGCCGATATGAGCATTTAAAACTATTGATTACACACCAATTAGACAGAGAGATCCGACATAGACTGTGACGTCACATGTCACTACGGCCATATAAACTCCGTGTTAAATTTCGTTTTGCGAGAAAGAGATAGAAACAAATCTTCGATGGCTCATATCTTTTTTAATTTCATAGTTATCCGAAAAACAGTTTTACTAAACTGTTTATTACATGAATGAGGATTAATTTTTTAAATAAAAAAATATCATGCATATTCCCTATTATTGCACATCGACCTTTGGAAATTGGTGTATTTTATACAAAGAATAAAAATAATTATCAAAAGAAGCAAATCATAATTGTTTTAACAGCTCCTAATAGATACCGGACTGTTTGTATTTCGTGCGACAGAGATAACGCTCTACGAAGCCGAAATTAGCCGATTGTCTCTTTCCAAAGGTCGATGTGCAATATTTATCGCCGGGTACCTACTGTACCCACTGCTGGGACACAGGCCTCCTCTTGGTGAGAGGGAGTAGGCCGTAATCCACCACGCGGGCCCAGTGCGGGTTGGTATGTGTGACATGCCTTCGATATTTTTGGTTCTAGGACGTGCCGGTTTCCTCACTATGTTTTACTTCGCCGTTTTGATAGCAGTGGTTTTGAAATTATTAACACAAAGTAAAGCATCTGTCTGGGTTCGAACCTACGACCTACAACTCGTAAGTCGCGGCCGTTACCACTTGGCAAACACTTGCCAATTATCCACCTACTCAATTATAGTAGACTGGCTGCTGCTCGTGACTTCGCCCGCGTGAAATTTCACCCTCCACTCTTTTAGATGTGGAATTTCGAAAAACCCTTTCTTAGTGGATACTTACTCTTCACAAAGAACACACACTCCAAGGTTCATGTCTCTAGGAACAGCGGTTTGGGCTTTGTGTTATATCACCCAATCAGTCAGTGAGTCAGTCAGTTTACCATTATATTTTATTTTATTTATTGAGGGATAATAAACAACTACAACATATACTATACTACATAAGTTTAACAAAGGTATAGGAAGCAATGTTGCAGTCCACTACATTATCCGCAGATAGGACATATTAAAAGATCACAGGTTGTCACTAGGCGAGCATTACCAAAATTAACAAAAATATTTTAAAACAAATAAATAAGTTACTATAACGCTAGCTATAGACTTTACAAAACCAAATCAGATTAGAAACAATTTCATTTACTTAAATTATGCAATAAATAAATAATAATACCATGATTACAATTAAGATAACATTTTTATAACTTTTTTTTTTTATAATATTAGAAAAAAAAAAATATTATAAATATAGATATAAGATAAGATTAAAATGAAAATACTTATAGCTAATGCACTTAGGTACTAATTCGTAGGTATTTATACTTTTTTAGGTCAAGCTGTCAACAACATGCAGTTTAATGTTAGTCTTCACACGTTTCCAATTCCAATGCGAGTTATATACAGACACGAATGTGAATTGAATTGCTTATTAATGACTCGTTTTCTACCTTATAAGATATATGCACACCAAACGCGTATCCTAACCGTTAATCTTTGTCTAAGTGGACATTTTCGTGCTGTTACGTCGTTTTAGCTTTCGCCATAATAATTTGGGCACATTAAAGTGACATTTGTAATATGTGAGCAAAGAATTTCAAATGACGCGTTGATATTCGAAGCACGTTTTCTCCGGAGTATCTTAGTAAGGACAATTTGGAGCTTACATAGCGAGTATGTGACTACATAATTGCATTAGTTTCACTGTTATTTCATTAGGCACACATGTGTTTTCAGAAAGTAACAATAGGTCGGGTCGGTAAAGAAAATCAAGAAATGGACCTAGTCGCTGAAAATCATGGAATTTTTAGATATATTTCAGCTCCTTGGTGAAAAAAGGTCATTCTGATGGAGAGGGGTAGTTGACTATTCAGACTATTTTCTTTTCCAGATGTTTTCGCTACTAGTTCATTCTGAGTTTTTGTCATCCAACTAATTTGACTTCCAGCTAATAAGGTATTCTAATCATACAGACTATTCGCAATTCCAGACGTTTTGCTACTAGCTCATTCTGCTTTTATGTCGTCCAGCTGAATTGACTCTCTGCTGACTCTCTGCTTTTATGTGTCATGTAGCTGAATTGTCTTTCGGCTATCTAGGTAACTTGCTTTCATGTCATCCAATGGGAACTATTGTCTTTCAGCGAAAAGCTCTTTCCGATAGACACCCAAATCTGAGTACTTAATAAAAAACCATTTCATCCATTCACTGACAAACAACGCACAGTTCCAACTGTTAGGTCTACAAGCATCTAAGGCAGGCGGGAATATGGGGTCGCGGTCGATTAGAGTGGGGACTCTGTCGGCCTACTGTGACCTCAGGGAAGACGGCGCACAGTGGTTATGTGCTGCCCTGCACACTTGCACAAGTTGCACAGCTAGATTTTGGAAGACCCCTTTACAGTCTCCCCAGAGATGTGCCCTAACAGGCGTTGTACAGAGGGGGCTCCAGATTGGTCTTTTGAGAGGTAACGGTGCCCGATGGTGACCACCAGGGTGGTTTTAGTGAGGTAAAAATCCCACACTCTCTGGTTTTATTCCTAAAGACCAGGCGCCTTTTGAAGGTTTTCCCCCGAGAACAAAAAAAAATGAGCACTAAAAAGGATGGATTTTCGAAAATTCATTCCCTTTCTTTTCCAGTGAAAGTGTGTATAATATAATATAAGTTCGTCACTTGCCGATGAGGAACCTCATCGGGCGCACGTCTTGTCGTCTATAATTTAATATGTATTTTGCAATCTTTGCCCAAAAAAAGAAGATTATCTATGAGTAGAGAATAAAAACAAGTGAGCACTTTCTTTGAATCTCTCGATGGCCTTCACTAATGAGTTACAAAACGTGTCGACATGTAAAAAATGAATAAGTAACTAAAGCAAGTGCTGACTTATTATATCATATCATGTTGTTAAAATATTTAAATTCTACGCTTAAACGTTACATACGTCTATCAAAGATCAAAACAATATATTATAAATAATGAATCAATCAAATCAATGTATTTGTAGTTGAATCCAGACAAACGGAATGTTTGACATCTCGATGATTGATGCTACATTCTGACGAAGTAAACATCACCCATCTGGTTATATTGAACACGTCTTCATCTCCAAATTTAGTAACAAAGTTACGTTAGCTTACGTTTATTTTGGATGTTTATGCTGACTGACTTCCTTGTAGGTTTAATTATTTATTATTTTTTTTTTTTGAGTAAATCATTCCATACATTGTTAGTAAATAGTACTTAAAACTATGTTAGTAGATCTATTAATTAATATTATTTACAATTGCGAGGGCACCTCCAGATCCGTGAACGTAATCCAGTGCCTCACAACCGTCGTAAGCCCTGCTACAGCTGAGCTTGACTGACTTTGGCCGACTTGGGATTCGAACCCAGGACCTCATTCCTGGGTTCGAATCCCAGGACCTCATTCCTTGGTTCGAATTTTAGGACCTCATTCCTGGGTTCGAATCCCAGGACCTCATTCCTGGGTTCGAATTTTAGGACCTCATTCCTGGGTTCGAATCCAAGGATCTCATTCCTGGGTTCTAATCCCAGGACCTCATTCCTGGGTTCGAATCCCAGGACCTCATTCCTGGGTTCGAATCCCAGGTCGGCCAAAGTGTTACTGGCAACAAAAACTGCAGGTTTTCATGTCAAAAATATAGAGGACTATTTAAAAAAAAAAACAAAATAAAGATATTTTATTTTCATAAACCTACATGGTGACTTATGTAACGTCAGAACCTGGGCGCAACATTCCAATTAGCCGTTTCCTATGCAGAAAAGCCGGCAAGAAACTCCACGAATTACCAGGCAAACATATTTGTTTGATATACATACCTATATAGAATAGGTCGAATCGAAACTTTTTTCGAGTCGAGTCCCAAGTTTCGCTTCTGTGGCTGTTATATTAGGTGTATCAGAAAACTTTTACAAGTGCCATTGTCGAAGTTCGGAGCACGTGCTGCAAGCTGCGGCGGTTTTATTACTTGTATTGGCAGAATACTTTTGATATTAACTTTTTTTCCGACATGGTACCCACATGACGGGAAAAAAAATTGACATGACAAACTATTAACAATCTATACGTTTACGTTAACGTATAGATTGTTTTTATGCAGTTTTAGTAAAGCTTATCTTAGTGCTATTATTGTCTATGACTCTTTTTTAATTTTTCTCGCCACACACTTCTTCTCCCCAGCGAAAGCACTAGAAAGTGGTGAAGACTTTGTTTTTTTTGCAAAGTTACACAGTATTGCAAAGGGAGAAAGAGAAAACGTAGAATAGCCACATTACTTACGAGTATGTTGTGTGCCTTTCAGCTTCAGCAATCAGGTTTAACCTTACACACAGAGTTGAAAAGAGTTCAGTGGACTTTCCTTTATTTAATTCTACATTACGAATTCCCACACCGAATTTATACAGCAAATGCGAGATTTGGTAGCAGAATGTTCCCCGATCCGTGTTTTAGTCATTTCTCTGGGAATAATGTGTCGTAGCGGTGACGAAGGACAAAGGATAGACAGACGGAGATGATAAATTATGTTTTTCCGTGTAAGAAACTGGCTGGTAAGTTCGTGCGTGTTATAAAAGTGACAGTTTATGTATCTAGCCATTGAAGTGTTCTGTAGATAAGAACCAGGCACATTCGCTTGATTTATAAAACTTGAAAATTAAGTTTACGTACCTAATTTTTATAATTTATCCATGTTTATCCGCTAAGATCAGAAAATCTCCTTGAACTCCTAAACAATGAAGGACATTTTGTCAAGATACGTGGTGAACATAAATATCGCCTAGGCTATCGTGCTTCATTTATCTTGGGATAAGATCGTTTCTACCATGATATAACTGATTTAAAAAAAACTTAATTGAATTTCTGCCATATACATAGCTAAAGCTATACAATACAGGGTGGCATGGTTCTATAAGGTTGAAGCACATGATACAAGACAGAAAAACAGCTTTTTCATAGAAAAGTGCATGCGGTACCTACGCGGTGAAAATGTATGGAACGGCATTTTTTTTAATGACAGACATAACATTTTCATCCCAGGGGGTTCAGAATCATGTACTGAATCCATAGGTCAATTCTACTAATTAACTTGCTAAGTGCACGTCGATCCCGCGTGCGGTCCCTATCACCGTGTATAGTAGGTATTTATTCTAAGTTCAATGCGGTCTGTATCGAAGTGCGAGTAACGAGAGCCACAGACTTTAATCCGATTGATCCTGTACAAATCAAACTACCCACATAAACGTGGAGCTCGTATTTGGTTTCGACTCTGTAACAACACATTCGTGTACCTTTGAGTGATACCCCAACAGACTGCTGTTCGATACCGATACCAGTTTAAATTGCGGTATCCAGGTAAGCAGAGTAATATTGGTTCGTTCCGATCAATTACGCTAGACCCCTGGCTGTGACCCTGTTACCCTTTTGGGGTCAACAAACCCATGATTGCGCTATTATTATTGAGCTTTGAAGGCTTTTGCACTTTCTCGTTAGTGCTTCTGATTGTTTGCTTAAAGGTTAGTTCAAATGGTTAACCTTGTATGTTTAGGAAAGTAAATACCCATGTGACGCTACGAGCTGCCTGCTTCGTAAAACTGTTGTAACAAAATCAGCTGGTATTTATTGGTAAGTATCTATATTATAATGCTGCTGTACATTTAAAATGTTATACGAAATATAAGCTCAGAAGCTACAATGATGGGGTTTATTTATAAACGATGATTAAAGTTATGTGACGTTTAAACGTCAAACGTGCTTTGAGTTTGAGTTTGAGTCATGTACGGTTACACAGTAGTTAATTTTTTATTTATAAACGATGATAAAAGTTATGTGACGTTTAAACGTCAAACATGCTTTGAGTTTGAGTTTGAGTCACGTACGGTTATACAGTCGTTAATGACTACTTAACTTTTTTCTTCTTCGTGGTGCTGGCACGATTGTATTTTAAAATCTTGTTTTCCCTAAACTTTGCCACTTCCACGGCGAACTTAACTTTTAGCAACGTTTATGAATAAAGGGGTTAATTACGGTATTTAAAAATAAATCAAAACCCGTGATAAGCATTTAAATAAAATCAAGAATGAAGATTAGGTACATTTATAGTAATTTCTCATGAATGGACCTAGCTCTGCACTTAAAGTGACACACAGGGTAAAGTGTATTACGTACATACATATACATATAAAACTAGGGCGCAAATCTTAAGAAAGCTTTCTATTTTCATACAAATACTGTCCTCATTCGTTGTCCGTTGCACTTTAAAGCACTTTAGAGGAGACTAGTTGCCATCCATCAAGCGAATCCATGATTAATGACACCATTACGATTTCGGTTGTAGTAGTTTATTTCTATCACTGTAAATGGATAAATCAATCACATCATATCCATACTAATATTATAAATTCGAAAGTAACTGTCTGTCTGTCTGTCTGTTTGTTACTTTTTCCCACCTAAACAACTGAACGGATTTCGATAAAATTTGGCAGAGCGATAGATTGCATCCAGGGGAAGGACATAGGATAGTTTTTATCGAA
The DNA here is from genome assembly GCA_927399505.1 of Luperina testacea. Taxonomy (NCBI): domain Eukaryota; kingdom Metazoa; phylum Arthropoda; class Insecta; order Lepidoptera; family Noctuidae; genus Luperina; species Luperina testacea. Next base: position 16,021,207 of record OV656758.1, read on the forward strand.
ATACCTCGCAGGTGAAGCCGCGGGTGGAAGCTAGTGTGATATAAGCTTGTTTTGTCAACTGCATAATTACATTTTACTGAGTAAAGGTTCCTGCAATTCATTAAAATTCTAAAGTGTGCGAATGTTGTACATTCGCATACAGAATTCGAGTCGTCATAAAAATAAAAGTTCTGCTGTATTTGGTTCTGTATCCGCAAAGGGCCACCCACAACCTTTACGATGCCTCGTAGCATCGTTACGTAAATTCGTAGCAATCTAGAAACATACTTCGTAGCGCTCCGCTACGATCACATGACTGTAGCAAACCTTTAGAATAATTCGTAGAAAACCTTCGTAATAATCTGGAGCGCCCTGTTACAACGATTTTTATAGTGAAACTTTTTAATTTGTAGCGAAGGTGTATGATATTTCGTAGCAATTAATTACGATAATTCCTAGCAAACACTTGTAATAATTCGCATTCTTTTTTTCCAGTATGATAATTTTTTTACTAAAACTTCGTGTTAATCTGCAGCGTACATTTATAATATTTCGTAGAGACTGTTCGTGATCGTAGCATTCCATTACGACCCTGTGACAATCCTTCATGATAATTCGTAGCACTTTCGTAGCCCTCTGTTACAATCATTGTAGAGAGCCTTCATGTCCGTAGTCGTTTGTTGCGGTTACATTCTCCATTCTACAAAATGCATTGCAACAGTGTCAGTAAAGTTGCGGTAGAGTGAGATGGAAAGCTATCTCAGATTCATTAGTCAGTGATTTTTTTCTATTTGTTGGGACAGTTTAGTCGATTGTGTGATTTCTATTTGTTTTATCCTTTATTTTACGAAGCTAATCGATAATATATAAGTTAAGATCATTCGTAGAGACTGTCTACCTCACAAGGATTACCTATTCTTATTCCAAGTAGTTCCAAGGGGGCCTGAAAAGGCCACTTTGGCAGAATCATAAAAGGATAACATTATGAATCATAATGGACAGTTAACTGTTAAGTTAATCGTATCAAATCCCATTGGTGAGGGAGTTTTCAGTAATTTTTTTTTGCTAAAATACCAATCAATCCAATCAAAATGCAATCCCAATCTCTTTTTGATTTTACCTACGTAGTGCAGTGACAAAAAGAAAAACACGGTCTGTCTTCGCCATATTAGGATTCATAATGTTATCCTTTTACGATTCTGCCAAAGTGGCCTTTTTAGCCCCCCTGTTTAGTGACTATAGCATTTTTCTGCAGTTTTCTGATCTAGTTTATTATGTATACCGCCTAAATTAAACACGCCAATTGCCGGAATAGCGCGGATTATCATATTACGTGTAGCGGAATCAGCCCTTGTCAAACATGTTCAATTAACACAATGAAGTATTCATATCAGTTTATGTAATTAATATATAGAAAGGCGCCGTATCACGTACGGCAAGCTATGTAAACAAGTGGAATATGTAGGTACTCTGACATCAGTTTGGGTTGCCTGTATACTGGCCTGAAGTCATATACAATTTAGGCAATTGGCACGTTTTCACAATTCGCTGCCTGCGGGTTTGTTAGTTTAGAGATAGTGCTTAGTTTATGAGAAGTTTAGGATTTATCGAGGAATGTAGCATACATTTTGAGCACAAGTTATTTGTTTTAGTTACTCTCAATAAAGTTCTAAAATCGTTAAAAGGTTAACGCTTCTGCTCACCTTTTTATAATCTGATCCTATATAACTTTAGCTTAGGACTGTGTCCAATATATCTCAAAGCTCAGCGCAATAAAGTAAAAGAGAAAATAAATGAAATTCAATCTTAATTACGTAAAATACGAAGGGCTACTTAGTTTTTTATCAGTTGTTACTTACTTACCTAATACTTATGTTATATGGGAAAGTCATGTATAAAATGGAAATGTTAGGTGCCTAGGTGTTTATTACTCAATCTCACTGCCCAGGCTCAGAGGATTTAACAAAATGTAGTACCTACAGAGGTAGTATATATCTAGGATTAATACATAGAGTACGTAACATCCCATAAATCAAGCAGTAAATCATGTAGAACACGCGAGGTCGCGGGAGATACGGCCTTTGTACACCTTCTTTATCACAATTATTTTACAGACTATGTGGAAATTCCATTATTTTATTACTGTTGTTACATGATAACGCCTTTTCCAGTATAAATATTTCTATATTTTTCTTACTCTTCTTCTTTATCTCTCTCTTCTTCTGTTTAACCCCCGACAAAAACAGAGGGGTGTTATAAGTTTGACTTGTGTATCTGTGTGTCTGTCTGCGCTATCGTAGCTCCCAAACGGCTGAATCGATTTTGATTATTTTTTTTTTGTTTGAAAGGTGTCTTGATCAAGAGTGTTCTTAGCTATGATTCAAGAAAATCGATTCTGCTGTTTGAAGATACCAGCTCTTTTCTAGTTGATAAATTGATATGAACAACTTCCACAGGTCTGATTGAGTCGAAATTTGGCATTTCGTTACTTCAATGATATACAAACCTGGAATTTGCAGGATGCCAAACTCCCTTAACTTACAGCAGAGGTATCGTGTTTGGGCTCCTTGGAATGGTCTCAATGAGTAGGTTATAGATAGATGGTGATCAGGGGCTGATGATGGAATAGGAAACAGAAATGGGAGGACAGGACAAAATGGTCCCCATGGTCAATAACAACCAAACATATGTCATTAGATAGGCATTTTAATCAAGAGCAATAACTACTGTGGCGGTTCTTTACAAATCGCTGAGCGAAAAAAGTTATGGCGATGTTCTGTAGGACGTATCTGGGCGGTAGATAACGGATTACTTGAACAGTAAATCACTTCTAGTGGTCTTAGTTTGAATATTCGCAAATGTATGTATTCCGATGATAACATAACAAAATGATTTATCGAGCTGGTCAGATGATAAACCTGGACGCTAGATAACGGAACTCTTGAATAACTATTAGGAAACCCATCGAGTGTGGGCTCATTAGATATGTGAGATGTGTCTCAACGAGTCCTATTCATTTTACCTAATGACGAGAATCTGATCACTAGGTTATATATAAATGGTGATCAGGGTCTGATAATAATAATAATAATAATATATTTAGCAAAAAGAAGAAATATTAATGCATGTTACATTATTATGATAATACATATTTTGTGCTCAATTTTTGTGAATAATGACCCCGATATTAGGAAAATCGTGTGTTATATGGGCCATCCATTCGTCCGTTAAGATTATTTTACAAAATTCGGGAATCAAAAACATGTAACAGCAGCAATAATGATGATGGAGTAGGAAAGAGAAAAAAATAGCGAAATAGCGAAAATAGCGAAATTCAAACGACAAACAGATGACGCTTATAATAAACTTTTATTAAACCTAAAGAGAGGTTTTGGTTTGAGTCGGGGGTTTTTTAAATTTTTATTTTAGGTAAGTAATTCCTTTTCTTATTCTTTTTTTTTTCACACATACAAATAGGTACTTACAAACTATTAAATTAGGCACTCAATATAATATCAATATGGACTTCTTGAAGACAACCTTGCACTGTTCGCTAAGTTGAAGCAAAAGTAAGCCAATAAAAAAAATGGTCACAATCCGATTAATAGTTGCGGAGAAATGCGTCTATAAAATGTTGTATATTTGTTTGGAAGCCCTAATAGATTGTCATATGTGTCGAATTGATAACCTCCTTTTTTTGAGGTCGGTAATAAAAAAGAAGGTTATAAAGTAAAACCCAACTACGACAAACTTGTCAACTAAAAAGGTATAAACAAAACGTGATAACAAAATAAAATGGGTTTTCGTACAGCCGGAGTCACACGTAATGTATACGTACGGTTTTATATGACGTATAAAATATATATGTCGTATCCGGTCATTTATTTCATTATTCGGAACGCTAGCGCCATCTGGTGGCGCTTGACAGAGTCTAGCCTGAGTTCGTGGGGGTTAGAAAACAGCTCGACAGAACGATGTGGAGGTCTCTTGGACACTGGCTCTTGGAAATTGGACATCGTACGGACAACATGTGCTCAGAAACTGTCCCGCGTTCCGCATCTGGTTGTGTCGTGTACCTACAGTGTGTAATTTGCTAGTGTGATTAAATTGTTCGTGAAATTATAATCTGATTTGTACTGCAAACGGTTTTTCTATTGCGCAATAAACAACACATATCCACAGTATGCCCACAGTAGTTAAAATATGGCTGATAATAACGACACACACTATACCTTCTCCGTTATATATATATTATTGGTCGTGTGACTGCCCCGTTGGTGTAGTGGTTGCAAGCGCGATTGCTGAGTGTGGGTACGATTCCCGGGTCGGACTTGTGTTCTTGGGTTTTCCATTACGAATTTCTTAGTAACAGTTCGGAGTTTGGAAGTTGGCGGTTTAATCCCCCCGTGTCTCGGAAAGCACGTAAAGCTGTAAGTCCAGCGCTTGATCTCTCGCCGGTCGTGTCGGATTTCCGTCCCATCGGACTATGAGATTAAAGGAACAGAGAGTGCACCTGTGTTTACGCACACACTTCATCATCTGCCCAGCCTTTTCCCAACTATGTTGGGGTCGGCTTCCAGTCTAACCGGATGCAGCAATACTAGTATTTTACATGGAGCGACTGCCTGTCTGACCTCCACAACCCAGTTACTGGGTAATACGATACCCCTTGGTGAGATTGGTTGTCAGACTTTCGGACTTCTGACCACCCGTAACGACTGTCAAAGATCCACGTATGACAGCCGGGACCAACGGCTTAAAGTGCTTTTCGAGGCACGGATGGGTCACGGTATGTAAAGGCGGTCACCCATCCACAGACCAACCGCGGCAAACGTAGCTTAACCTGATCGATCGACCTCTCACACTTGTGCGCTATAATATCTCTCGCGAACCTTGCTAATCTTCGTTGAGATTGGCCACCGTGACCAAAATCGTTCGGGAGGCTATTATTATTATTTTTGGTCTGATGATGTTTGTGTATCACACATAAAAACTCAGAAATATAATAACGCTAGAACAACGACTTCATCATTCTTATGTCTTAGGAGACAATTATTGATTATATTATGGTTTTAAATTCCAGGATCACATCCAAATCTAAGTTAAGGCTGGTTAGTGTTTTCCGGATTTTCCGAGACTTTTTCATTTCTGACATCATATGTTTCTCATCCTGTTTAATTGCGTGTTAATTTAGATTACAAAGTCAACACCTTATAATTATTGTCTTTAGAACTTTATCTCGGCCGCCATTTTTACGAATCTGTGACCTTTCCACCCGCTCAGGGTCGCTGAGGTCAATCAAATCACAATCTTTACGGCGTTACTCGTTGACCACTACTTTTCTTGATTCTTTCTTAGATTCCACATAAACTAGTGATGTGTATAGCTCCTTTGGGTCCCATATATCTTTTGAAAATGAAAATTGATCACGTAGGCGGAGTAGGTATTGAAGTTATGACGTTGTAATCTTGAATTGAGTCATGCGTACCTTTGTGATTTGATTTTATGATATTATTATTATTTTTAAGACGGTGTTGACTTGGAAAGGGACCTTTAAACTTGAAGGGAGGTCTTTGAAGGGCGTTTGTTTTTGATAGTCAAGAACGTAATTCAAGGACGAGTGCCAAGAACAACAAGTGTAGTTGATGGATACGGGATACGGTAAAATTTTTCATAATTTTACACCAAAAGGACATTATTTCAGGGACATCATGTTCGTGACAGACTTTAATTGTTATTATGAATGAATTTCCTTCTTTTATTTATAAGTTCTGCAGTGCGATTCTGTAACCATCTCACCGTGAAAACTAAGGTGAAGTGAGCGTGGAGTGAGCTGTCAACAGTGTCAATTCTTAGCAAAAACAAACTCACTTCACCCAAGTTTTTACGTTGAGATTTTTACAGAATCGGCCGGCAGATCTCTTTTGTTTATCCCTCGTGTTCAATTCAAGATGACAAATTACGTAAACATAATTAAAAACAGTATTACGCGTGCTTCGGACAGTTCAAAATTGCTAATTTTCGAGGAAAATTATTCTCTAACCCCATAATTTGATTTGTAACATCCGTCTTCAGTCTAACTTGTATCTACGTTGAACGTTACAAGTGATGCTAATTTCCCAGATGAGTGCATGGAATGATTGCATTTCCTAGCCACGAGATTGATGTTTTTACCCCAAATACACAGACATTCTTGCAAGTCTGAAGCTAACACTCAATTTGTCAACTACAGAAAGACTTGTAACTTGTAAGAATGTTTAGAAGACCGCTACAAAATGACTACAGTGAATTTTAGTTTAGATAAAGGAAACTGTGTACATAAACGAAATTTAATATTTCCGATTGAACTAGTAAAACTATTTGTGTTTAGCATGCGGTGTACGACAGCCACATATGGTTGACAAGGCCTTGGACTGACGTTGAGCGACGTGAAGTTTAATCAGTTAGTAGGCTGGCGCTCTGGCCGCGAGAGGGTTAAATACAAATTGAGAGTACAAATTACTGTATACCACGGCGAAGTTACTTAAGAGGTTTGAAATAGTTGTGTAGTTGGAGGGCGAAGATTGCCCGGAGGTATTATGCCCTAGTGTAGGTAGTGCGTACTAGTTCCTTTCGGTGTGATGTGATGTCGACAAAGTTGTTATTTAAAAAGAAAGAAAAGATCAGGATTTGGATCGGGTTTTGTTCTTTAACAAAAAGATTTAGATTCAAAATTAACCCATGCTGAGCTACATGCCTTAATTTTGAATGTAAATCTTTTTGATGATGATCCTGTCATGCCCTGATACTCGCTCTCGGAACATGACAGACCATATGGCTTAATAAATTGATATTAAATTTTCACCACCTTTTTATTAAATAATGTTCGATGGCATAGTCAGCTTTCCTGAATACCTATTCGACTTACAAATCCCTATAGCGGACTCAGTATTGCCAGGATTTTTACTTAAAAACTTTTTTATAAGGCCAAGCGTGGTAAGTTCTACAATTTATTACTTATCTATCTTTGATTATCGTGCGTAATGCGTCATTGCTTGCCTAAATATAGTTTTCAGTCACGATAGCAAACGACTAATGTTTTTTTAATGACGACTCGATAGTGTTTCTGCGCACTTCAATTTCGGTAGTGGTCATTAATCTTACGCAATAGGTATACCTTAGTACTTCTATTTATAAAACTTTTCCGATATTGAAGAGGAGCTGACGGGATCTTAAGGCAAAACTGAATCTACAAATCTGATCCCACGGGTTTCGTGCACATACACGAAACGATTAGCCTGTTCAGTTTTACCGATTTGTTTCTACCACAGAGCACGGAATCTCCGTGCAGCAGCATTTAAAGACGGCAGAACTGTGGCGGCATTTACATCGCCACACACAAACTTGCATCACACTGACGTCACGCAAAAATCCTGTATCGCGCAAGCAGAGTTTGCCGTAAACTGGCATATATGTATACAAGGACCCGACATCAATCTTTGGGCAGTAGCCCACTAGACACAATACCCATCTGACCGGAGAATTCTCCCTTTTCTATGGAGGATGAGTTAACTTTACACCTAGTTCCTCATACCTTTATAGAACTAATAAGATTCGAGTCGCCGAAACTGTGTTGAGAATACAACTTTTGTCACGGACCAACTTAAAAACCGTCCGTCTCCATAGGACAAATATAGTGCGAGTAAATGGTGAAAAGCTTTATTAGTATGGAAAGTGTTGACAATACCAACTTCTAGCTGCGGATGCCGAAGCGTCGCCGAGCTTTGTCATGTATCTTTCCTTTTACCAACTAAATTGGGGTCAGCTTGGTGTCCAGTCTAACCGAATGCAGCTAATTACCAGTGTTTTACAGGAAGTGACTGCCCGTCTGACCTCCACAATCCAGTTATTGGGTAACATTTTATTTCTTAAGAGCTTTCGTTAAGACTAGTTGTCAGTTTTTCAGGCTACTGACTACCCGTTACGACTTTCTAAGATATTACAAGACAGCCGGTACCAACGGCTTAAAGTGAAAGCACTTTAAGCCGTTGGTTGGTTGGTTGGCTGAGTCACGCAGGGGTTTTAGTATGAAAGGAATTGGTCACTCGCACGCACCGACCGCGGCAAGTCGTTCGAACTTGGCGGCTGTTATTTTGCCACGAAAAGAAAGAAAGAAAGAAAATACTATTATTTGCGGCAAACATGACGCATAAAAATAAAAAAGACAAACAAAAAGAAAACAAAATAACCAGCCCCTGTGCTGTGGCTTCTACTAATACACGCTACGGCCGGTTGAAGGCGATCAATCTTGAGGCCGTAAATGGTCAGATCCGACGGATCTGAAGATAGGACGTACCGTATATGGTAGCCTTTACAGTGTAATAGTAATAATGAACAATGGGAAAGCAACGTTTGTCTTCAAAGGGGCGACAAGCAATCTGCTAGTGTATGGACACTGTTCCATACGTCACCCCTCACTGAAACAGGAAGACGGAAATATACATAGATTGTTTTCTTTGGTCTAGCGTTAATAAAACTGGCTGTGTTTATCTGGACTGGTATCAGAAAAGGGATTTAAGAGTCTTAGCAGATAGGGACCAGTGTTGGCCCAGACTAACGAGTTGGTCGTGGATTCGAACCCAGGCAGGTGCTTTTTTTTTTTGAGGATGGGAAATCACCAAATGACTCCTCCCGCTCTGGGTGGAGCAGAAGGGAGTGTCAGACTCTTACTGACTAAAACCCACCCGTGTTCCTCCCTTAGCCCTTTATGTTCCGGGCCAGCGGTAACCCTTTCGGACAATCCCGCTGAACCCAGGCAGGTGCTTTACGTTGTGTAAATAACTTCATCGTCACTGCTCTCAAAACATCGTGAGGAAACCGGCATGTCTTAGAACCAAAAATTCGAAGACATGTGACCTCTACAAACCCGAACTGGGGCCGCATGGGGCATGCTGCCCACTCCTTCTCAAAGAGAGGAGGCCTGTGTCCCAGCAGTGGGAACATTATAGGCTGATTGTGATAGCAAACATGTTACTTTTAGCATTAGGGATCAGCGAATTAGTTTAAGAAATTAACATCATGACGGTGCCTTGTCAATATATCTATGAAAACATCATGTATGTAAGGAAAAATTTACATCTTTTTAGGGGCCCAAAACTCCTAACAAAATGGGCATTGTCCTTTGCAAAATAGTAAAACGCGGCCAAGTGCGAGCCGGACTCGCACACGAAGGGTTCAGTAAGACAACAGTTTTTTGACAGACAGATGGATTGCGAAGCCTTAGTAATAGGGTCTCGTAATCCCGTTGGCACACTTTGAGTACGGTAGGTACCCTAAAAAGTGGAACCTGTGTCTACTAATGACCTAAATCTGGTATACCTACATCTGATTTTACCTACATCTTAAATTTTCGCACTGTGATTTTAATGGTCTAAATCTAAAATAGAATTCCTAGCACCCCTAACTAGGGTGACCTTTTCAATATGGCTTATACGCGAAAATATTGTTGTTATTCTATAATCTCCATCCATATTTTGTGTCCACATTGTACTGAATAAAGTTGGAACATACAAATTGGTGTAATACATTTTATAGCGGACAATGAAACAGATTAGCATCAATGACATGACCGTGGCCTTTTTCCAAGTATTTAATCTATTAATTTATCACATACGAGTAGACACATAATATATTATGTATTGGACTTTACGTTTTTAGGGTTCCGTACCAAAATGGTAAAAAAGAACCGTAAAAAAATAAAAAACCACAAAGAATAAGGTGAGACAGTCTATCTGTCTGTCCGTCTGTCACAGCTGGATATCTCAAGAAATTTGAAATTTAGTATACTCTTAGATGACGTTTGCCCAACTATTTTGCAAATAAGAAAGAAATAAAAATATTTTTGTTTTTGCAACAGAGACTGGAAGGTTGTCTTAAAATTCAAAGTGAGGCTTTTAGGGCATGTAGGTTATGAAAGAGAAAGAAAGAAAGAAGAAAGAGGACTGTTTGTACAATTTCAATTATGTAAAGATTACTACTGTTTGAAGGAACCTTAAAGCATTATTTATTGAATAATCGAAATGAACGTTTGTAATATGGATTCATTTTTATGTTGTCTGTACTTAATGCTTATCTATACTAGATATGTTTTATTTAAAAAAGGTTTAAGAATGTGTTTCAATGTTTAATTTTCATTTTAAAGAAAATATTCCAACATATACAACCATAATTATTATCATCCTGATGTACCTACCTACTAGCGTAAAACTAAAAAAAGCGGTCGCTAAAGAGCAATTTACATCATAATATTATTCTTTGACAAAACATTCGTCGTCTGAGGATTTGACGCCGATTTTCGCCGCCGGAATGAAAACACAGATAAAATGTTTCTGCTTACAATGAGTACCTGTAACTTTGTAAAGAAATCTTTGCTAACAAGAAAAGTTTTACAAAGATGCATTTAATAAAAATGTGGCAATTAAAAACTTTATAAATTTGAATTATTACACAACTAGAGCATCTAAATGTGTGAAAGATGATAATATTATTGTTTATAGTTAGAAATGGGTTGACTATAATAGAGAAAGTATGGAAGAAAAAGACACGTTTCGCCGACCTAAAATAAATTGCGTTAGAGGCAAGAGAATGGTGACTTTGCATTCTGTTAGTTACCGTCTACTGCTACTGGTAACATAGAGTACCTATCATGCATAATCTCTTTATAATGTTCTCAATTATGGGACACACGTCTCCTCTCGGTGAGAGGGAGTGGACCGTAAACTACCACGCGGGCCCAGTGCGGGTTGATAGATTTCACATGACTTCGAGTTTTCTGCTTCTAGGACATGCCGGTTTCCTCTCGATGTTCTCCTTCACCGTATTAAGAACAGTGGTGATGAAATAATTGACACAAAGTAAAGCGGATATCTGGGTTCGAATCTACGATCTACAACTCATACACTTCTATATTAGTGGCTCAGCATATTGACAGCGCCTCATAAATGGGAATTAGCGACTGCTACATGCTGCTCTTATTACACGTAAAGGCGTTGTTTGTCAGCCCTTAAACAGATATTGTATACTTAATTAATTTATTTTACGACTTCTTGTGGGGAGTTCTCTTTATGCTTGCCTGGGTTTACGTAGGAATTACATGTTAAATGCCAAAATTGGCATTTAACATGTAATTCCTACGTAAACCCCCCCCTTCCCTTCCCCTTCGTTCGCTAGCAAACGAAGATTAAATAATCTTCGTTTGCTAGCGAAAAGTAAAAATGACAAGTTTTGTAGGTTTTCGAAGCTGCTTTTGAAAGCATACGGTTTTTGTTTGTCTTCATTACAGTAGTGGATTAGACCGAGTTGATCGATAGGAATTAAACAGCTCGTAGCTATAATTAACTGTTACAATGGTGAGTGGTTTTAAGACGAGTATATATAGATTACCTTCTATGCTAATGCTACCAGCCCGCATTGGGCCGCTTGGTGGATTATGGCCCACTCTCTCACCAAGAGGAGGCTTTTGTCCATGCAGTGGGAACATTATAGGCTGATTATGTTTATGCTATCTTAATGCTCCTTAGAGCGCCTAGCGATAGTAATTCCTTTGATGTTTTGTCTAAAAATACTTATAGCATTACGATGATTATGCTAAAAGTACTTACCCGCTTTCAGGAAAACAGGCATGTAACGGGTAGTCGTTTTGTTATGATAAAATATACTTTGTAGACATAAATTACACAGCAGAAGCAGTAGCTGTTCATAAGACTGTCGGTGAGCAATGTCCTCGCTAACGTTGATTAATTGTGCGCCGCCTCCAGCCGCGGAGCGACGACGGCGCGCGGCGACGTGATGGCTCTGATGGTATAGTACCCCGATGCGCTGCCAATAGTTATAATTACGAGAATTGTGTTCAGCAATCAATAGTTAACTATGCATGTGTTTAGTGAGTAGAACTTCAGTAAGTACACAGACAAATAGACGACTAAAATCAAAATAGGTATTTCTTGGAAGTTAACTGTTCAGTAGGGAATTTAAAAGCTTTGTTATAAAACTATTTTATAAATGTTTTGAAAGTGATGAAAGGCTGCAATTATGAATAATTACAATGCAGATAATTTGGGGCCTTATATCATATATGGTTTCCCCATTAACTACATATATATTAGTCGAACGAATGAATGAATCGAATGATGAACGTCATCATATATTTTATATTGGAAGACCTCTTGTCACAGTGGTGCCAACTGGTGTCGTAAATTTTCACGAAAAACCTCATTGTGTTAATTTTTACCCACCAAATTTCTTGTAAAATACCTGCAAAACAAGGACAAAGGTTAATTCAAGGCGGTATCATGCATGATGAATATAACAAAAAACGATCAACATAATCTGTCAGTTAGAAAGCTTTTCATTCAATCAACGTCACTTGTTCAGCTTATCAGTGAGCTCATCGCCCCATAGGTATGTACTTACTACCTACCTACCTACTGGTGTTACGTGAACAAGTGGGGTTTTATTACAATTTTATTTTGTGTAGGTCATAACCTTAACAAGAGGATTTCAGGGTATAGGCATTGATATTGTTATCGAGAGCGTCCTTTATATATATTTGTGTTAGCGAAATATCCAAAAACAATCGATTTGTTGTGTTTGTTTTTTATTGTTTGAAGAATTCACTATATGTATCTACAAAACGTAATAATAGTTAAACACTATTTTATATTAGCTGTTCACGTAGTTTAAGTAGCAATTAAGAAGGCTATGGTTCGAATGAAGAAAGCCAAGCAAATTCTGGTTTAATATTAAACTCCAGAGTCCTGCGGTGCTATTCTGTAAAAATCACACCGTGAAAACTTAGGTGAAGTGAGCTGTCAATAGTGTCAATTCCTAGCAAAAACAAATTCACTTCACCTAAGTTTTCACGGTGAAATTTTTACAGAATCGACAGGCTGGAGACTATGTAATAACCTTCTACCACATTAAAAAAAAATCCTTTACTTTTAAAATCACTGATGAAAACTAGATAGCAACGAATATTCAAACACATGTTGCTCTTATATTTTTAAAGGCGTACCAATTATTAGTATCTGTGAACGTAAATACTATTATAATTAATAAGTACAGACGCCAGCATATCAAGCTACCCGAAAATGTCAAATTTTCCCAATCAACTTTGTACCTTATGCGTTAGCGATAAAGTTGAAAATCTATTAAAGAAATTTGACAGATTGTAGTAGCTTGATGTGCGGGCGTCTGTACATTAAAAGATGTATAAGTGCCGTGCCTTTTGACAGAGTATATCGAATCAAATAGGTATTAATTACATACGCGTTTGGATATCTACTTATCTAGATCACTCAACTCCACGAGTAACATCTATCGATGCAATTTACAGTTTATAAGTAGGTATTACTATAATAGGTATAAACATACTATACTATTTACTAGTAGCGAGCGGCATTTATTTCTTACTGCTCTTTACGTCAGTCTGGTTCTGCAGTCATATAGCATGTTTATCTCACGAAGCGACGCGCGCCTTACTTGTGGTTACCAAGTGTACAAACACGCTGTAAATGTGTGTGTAAGTGCAGTAGCTCTCGGTACCGTCCAAGACAATGGCGAAGCCGGAAGTGTGTGTTATGTGCTGACGCTACTCGTCCGGTTGCAAACACGCTGTGTGCATGTTCACGCACACAATCACAAGGTATTTGCACCCTTGGTTACCACATGTAAAGCGGGCGTCGCTTCGTGAGAGAAAATTACATACATACATTGACGAAATTAAATTAAGCTTGGTCAAATAGTGTCGAACATCACACATAGAAGCAAAAAAGTTATTTTGTACAAAGGCCAAGCCACGATTTTTGGCAAAGGTTATAAGGGGTCAACAAGTTGATAGCTTAACACTATAATAATATATTGACAACGTGATATTTGACATTGACTTGAGTCACGTGACATTTTTATCAAACTTTTTTATAAACTGTAGACAGATAAATTAAATTCAGTACCTAGATTCTGTAGAAAATTATTTTGTCTATGGATAAAGCGCCAGGTTAGCGCGGGAAATTCATTTTTTCTTACGTTTTCTGCAATATGCAGGTCAGTGTCAGGTTGTATGTTGAACGAAATGTGGTTCGCGACCGTAAGAAGTATGTATTTACAGTATTACAATCATTAAATCATCAATACAACCCTTTAAGTTCATATAAGTAACCCTATTGATTGATATTTCATGAAATAGACAACATAATAAGTACAATCTGACACTGACCTTCCAATTGCAAAACACGTAAAAAAAATTGTTTCACTGTGTAATCCCAAACAGCTGTATCTATTTAACAACATCATAATTCGTTTCTGAGTACATTAATGAATCATACTACTGAGAAGCAATTACTGTTATCTGCAAACACGACCGAGAAAATGGGACAAGTAAAGATGTTGGGTTATTTTCGAACAAACAGGTCGAAAAATATTGTTGATAATACGTGCCCGTTGAGAACGCATCCTGATTATTTTGTTTGGGCCATGTCACTTCACATATTGATAAAGGACAAATAAGAGGAATTATCTCATATTGCTCATCTATCTATAGTAGATATACTAGCTGCTTCCCACGGTTTCACGCGCATAAGATTCGATCCCGTGGCAACATCGGGATAAAAAATATCCTATGTGTTAATCCTTGTTATAAACTATCTGTGTGCAAAATTTTATCCGATTCCGTTTAACAGTTTTTGCGTGAAAGAGTAACAAACATCCTCACAAACTTTCGTGTTTCTAATATTAGTGGGTTAAATAAAAATGAAATACTGCTTGTTGGTAAGCTCATCACTTGAGAACGGTTGGACTGATTTGGCAATTTTTGTTTTGAAATATTCGTAATAGTCCGAATAAGGTTTTTATGAAATGAAAAATTGGAACCGTTTCCCAGAAAATGTACAAATTCGGGAAAAAATGAACACCCTTTTTTATTTATGTGGGATTTTGGTCAGTGGGTCGATTGAAAAATGGCTCAAATATTCATATACATACTTAATATTTTCTATTGCATGAATTTGTTGCCATTGATACGCTCGGAAGAAGACTTACCTACTTATTCAGCCAAATTAGTGCGTTAAGTCTGGTTATAAAAGTGATTGGTAGGGGCCAGTACAAAGGCGATCCTTGCCAGTAGGTACGTTTACTT
This sequence comes from Luperina testacea, assembly GCA_927399505.1. Classification (NCBI taxonomy): domain Eukaryota; kingdom Metazoa; phylum Arthropoda; class Insecta; order Lepidoptera; family Noctuidae; genus Luperina; species Luperina testacea. The sequence goes on from OV656758.1 coordinate 16,036,355, forward strand.
TATAAAAGGGACAATATATTGTGCGCTGGAGCGGTGAAGGTTGGACATCTAATAGGTACTCGCATTGTGAAGTACGAAGGACTGACCATCCGCGAGTGCTGTTTGTTACATAATATTTTCTAAGAATAGTTGTCAATGTTCATAAGTAATACACCGAAATTTTCATATACCTAAATAGAATAGAAATTGACTTGACCTTCTGTATAAATAAGAAAAGGGTTTAGACTAAACTTGGCTTGTTGAGATGTCACTACAGTCTAAATTTTAGGGGTAAGGGTAACAAACCTACATCACTCGATTTTGTGTGATTTGCTCAATTGCCTGAAGATTTACGCTGCGTACACTTATGGAATGCTGATGGATGGCTAGATATGGATTTAAAATACTCAGATACAGCCGAAATCTTTCCTTGGACGTCACGATTGGCTGCCGTTTGCAGGCAACACGAACAGATTGAGGAAAACGCAGTCATTCATAAATATACGGAAACCGGTCAGGCGTAAATAATAAAATGGTAAACCCACAAGACCGGTCAGATACACCTACATGCTAAAATGTGAGATAAGACACAATAAGCGCATCTTCGGAGTATTCTGTCCTTTATTGATAGGTATATAAAAAAAAAATATCCACGTACAATCGTTCGCATGTCAATGTCAATGAAACACTTTGACCTTGAGCGGGAAGGACAAGAGGCCAGCTTATATATAGTTATTGGTTTTTATACCACTGATGTGCGGCCTACTGTACAGTCGGACTCTGGGCTGCTACTGAGGTTTTCCTCTCCTGGGGTTCGAACACTATAAACCTAGGAGCCCAAGCTCATCCGACGGGTCTAGGACCGTTCAAGGCAGGTAGCCGAAATCAATAAAATCTATACATATTGAAATGTCAATTCTATAACTCTTCATGGTAAATACCGTAGGTAAATGTCAACATAGGATATAAAATGTAGACTCCTGAGCTATAATGATGAAACCTTTTACAAGTTAGATTTCACCATATTGTAGTAATCTGTACCTAAGTGATATTGTGAAACTGTCAATTCTGCTCTCACTTCACAAGACGGAATGTTAAAGTCCAAAATGTGTGCAAACTTTAAAAGAAAGAAACAAATGAAAGAATAAAGAAAGAATAGGTACACTGAAAGAAAGGAACTTTGAAAGAAAAAAAAAACTAATTAAACTAAAAAATAAAAAAAACCCAACTGCGGTAAAAAACTTAAGTTAAAAAAAAAACTGAAAAGCTTTTTAAGCTGAAAATTTTTAAATTAAATAAGACTTGGAAGCAGGCGGGACCCATATCATTATACTATATAAAGCTCGATTACCACTCACTCACTGACTGACTGACATAATTGTTCTCCAAGATGGTGAAGGGGGAGGTAAGCACATGGAATATGTTATACTGTTGAAAACCTGAACTATGTCTTTTTACGGTATTTATATTAAGGTTATATGAACATTGTAGTCTCCGAACATCAAGGACTTTAGTACCAAGGTGAAGTTTTCCATATATTTAGTGTCACTTATGTCATGGTGGTCGGCTTGAAAGGACTGGGTCCTTGGTTGGCGGAATGTTAACGTTATAATATTCTGTAGACTAAACCGAAACCAATCTTGTAGGAAAAGTTTACCTCATGTCTCGATAGATGGCGTTGCTCGATTTAAATGCACGCTATGGTTTCGTTACCACGCAAAGTATAAGTGTCGTAGAAAAATACGAAATAAATGTCTCCGTTCTAAGTATGAAGTGTGGTTTTATTGCTATAAAATACTCCCGACTCGTCGATAAAAAAAAAAAGGGCGAAAAGATCTTCGATGATCAAAAATATACCAAGGAAAATCCAGAAATTAATCGCGAATCGCGATGCTGTACACCGTTTATACCACGGGTTATACTTATACCAAGCAGAACCCTGAAATAAATCAAATAGCCACTGACAAATATAATAAAAACAGCCGTCGTATTGACATACCACTACGTCAATCTAAAAACCTAATAGCACAGAAGAGGGACGCTGAGTTAGACGTAATAAAATTATTTTCTTTAAAAAAAACGTCCTTGCTTTCTTCAGACACTTTTAGTTGTCCATCTTGTAATGCGCGTCTGTTTGAAGAAGACCAATATCGAAAACAATGGTGTTGTGGGTCGGGCGCGTACAACATACAAATTCCGTTAACCGAGGAGTTTTACTCTCACCCGTCTTTTCTGAGTAGACCGCGAGCTTACAATAATTTATTTGCCTTCAGTGCCTTGGGCGTTTCTCACGGGTACCATACCAACAACCAACGGGAATATCTTTTCTTAAAATTCAAGGTCGAGTCTATCATAGAGTTTTTGATTTAGCTTACACTGGTAGCGTAAATAATTTAGGACTATACATTAACGATACAAGCGAACGCGAGCAAATAGCCGCAAATATGAAACTTGATAGGCAGGTAATTAGTTGCATAACTAACTTTTTACATAACGTCAATCCGTTTATCGAATGTTTTAAATGATTAAGTAGGGAACCATCCGATCAGGCCTTTATTAAATTTCAGCAAACGTCTCGCTCAATCCACGGTAACATTTTAGGAGATTTACCTGTTGGTAAAGAAGTCGCGGCCATTATTAGTACAGAACGCGAAAATTTTATGCCTCATTGCATAGCAGTTTGGAAAATCGGTGATAGGAAACCGCACACTGTAGATATAATGCATCCGTTCAGAGGCGTCTTTACCTATGGTGCAGGGTGTACGGCGCACACGGGCGCCGTGTCTAAGGGGGCGCCTCTGCCCTGCGCCCTCTAATGCGACACCTCCAAAGATGCGTCGATGCCGGCGCTCTCAAAGACCCTGCGCTCGTGTGCGCCGCAATAGGGTTGCCAACTTTTTTAGAAGAAATAGAGTACTTATATCTGATCTTGAAGGAGGTAAATAAAGAGTACGGACGTACAAAAAAGAGTATCATTTATTTTGTACTTTTAAAATTTTTTGTACTTTTTGCAGCACATAACAATTTTTCATTGTTCTTAAAGGAATTGTATGAGTCCAAACATTCCAACTCTAAATTTATATAATTATATCAAGAACTCATTTTTGATCAATTTCAATGAAGCTCTATTTCTCTGAAACTATATTTTCTGGCAAAAATTAAGTCGTTTAAATTCATCTGCACTCTGCTTATTTGTTTTGAAATTTTAAGCAAGATAAAATATAGTTAGCAAGGCCCTTCAAAAGTCAGACGTTGTATTGTCAGAAGCGGTGAAAATTATTGTTAATGCAAAAATAAGTTTGTCTGAATTCCGTAATGAATCCGCTTTTGAGGAGCTCCTTAACCGGGCGAAAACTGTAGCGGAAGAAGTCGAGGCAATAGTAGAATTTCCCACACCTGCACGCCCTCGCGCTCGTAAAAGGTTTTTTAATTATGAGGCGGAGGATGAACCGATAACAGACGCGAAATTACATTTTAAAGTAAATTTTTACTACTATTTGTTAGACACCGCAATTACTAAGTTCGACGAACGGTTCGAGCTTTTGAATGAAAATAATGTAATTTTTTCATTTCTTCAAAAATTGAAACACTGGAAAGATTTGGACTCTGATACAAAAAAAACACATTGCTCTTATTTAGAAAATAAACTTTGCCATGCTGGCTCTTCAGATGTGGAACAGTTCGAGCTCTATAATGAAATCGAATTATTACCGATGTTTATTGATGATTCCACTACGCCGTTGGATATTTTAAATTACTTGTTTACGAATAAATTAATTTCAGTGTTCCCAAATCTGTCCACAGCACTGAGGATATACCTGACACTTCCAGTCACGGTCGCACATAGCGAAAGGACATTTTCTAAACTAAAAATAATGAAAAACTACCTTAGATCAACATTGTCGCAAAGTTGACAAAATCATTAAAATCAAAAAGTGACATTGTTAAAGATTTCGCTAATGCAAAAGCTCGCAAAGTAACTTTTTTGTAAATACATTTGTGTGTATATATATATATTTGTGTGTACGAGTGTCCTGTTTGTTATGTAACTATAATAGTTTTTCAATTAAATATTTTTGAAAGAACTAGAAAGTTGTGATTTTTTTTATTCTTATAACCCGGAAGGGGTTATAAGAATAATAAAATCACAACTTTCCTAAAAAAACATTTTGCTTCCCGACATCATTTAAAATTGCACCATTTGCATCCGAATTTCCGTTTGAAAATATAACTGTTAGTATTATTTTGACCCCGCACCTACTAAACTAGAGGGCGCCAGGGTACTGGTTGTACACAGGCGCCACAAGGGCTAGAGACGCCTCTGCATCCGTTATATGAAAGTTTTCAGTATCCACTATTTTATCCTGAGGGTAATGCGGGTTGGTACCCGAATAAAGTAGATAATGACGGAAATAAATTAACTCAAGCGAAATACGTAAGCTGCTTGTTATTGTCGGAGCCACGATTTTCCGATATAGGCAGGCTATCGGAAGAATGGTTAGTTGACATGCATTGCCGAATCATAGAAGAACGCCTACGTTTTATATCAAGTCTACAAAAACATAACTCGAGTAGTGCACTGAGGTCCGCTCCACTTCAAGAAGTTGAAATGAGCATTGAAGTCGCGCGTCAAATTCGTCAAGATGAAACCATTCAGGGAGAGGGATTCGTACCAGGTCGCGTTTATTTGCCCAGCACTTTTACGGGGGGGCCGCGATACATGAAAGGAAAATATAGTGATGCTATTGCAATAGTAAGCAGATTGGGGAACCCATCATTTTTCTTGACATTTAAATCCACATAGCAATTAATATTGTTGAGTACACTATCGACCGTTTTATTGTAAACACCTGTGTTACAATTAATAAATAACTTATCAAGAAGTCAGCAAGAAAAGTTTTTCTTCCATCTTAAGGCTCGTACACACAGGCGCGACGCGACACGCGACACAAAGGCACCGCTCGTTGCGCGACTTGCGGTGCCTTTGTGTCGCGTGTCGCGTCGCGCCTGTGTGTACAAGCCTTTAACCTATCACACGTACCAGCAAACAAATGCTCGTACACCACGTGCAAGAAAGGAGCCTCAAAAGGCGAACTTAATCTTTTCGCTCTGTCTCTTACTGTTACTCTAACTGTCGCTTTTATTTGAAAGAAGCCTAAAAACTTTCATTGGACTCTTATTTCAACTTTCATTCTGATTTTTATTCTGGTTCTCACAAACTCCAGTTTCAACCCCAACTATTAGCGTTTAAATTTTAATGTAAACGAAGAACTGAGATAATAATGAATTATTTATTATCATAATAATATCTTAGTTTGTTTCAAAGTACATTCATTATGTTGAATCTGTAATAAGGTGTTAAAATAATTAATACCGTAGTTTTCAGTACTTAACTGTCTCTGCTTCTTATGAAATAAGTTTAAATAGGTACATGTTTTAGTTTAAATACTGTTTGTAGGAGCCTTTACTCTGACTCTGGATATACTCGTAATTAGCTTACCCTGACGCTATGGGGGCATGGCGTCAGAGTAAGCTAATTATATCCACTGTGTCCTTATCCAATATAATGCAAAACAATCGCAAATAGAACCAATAGACTTGTAAAGGTAATTTCCTCCGTTCAATTGTTTTTCATCGCTCACGGTTAGGTACTCCATTTATCTTCAATGCCGTTCGTTTCAATGATGAATCGTGATAGAAATTACTAGTAATAATATATTTTTAAAACCAACAAGTGGTAACCTTACGATTTGCACCCTAATCACATATTTCATAAAGTTTATTCAAAGTTTCAAATTGATGTCATTTCAAGTTAAACAAATATCAACTTTATTGTAATGGTAATTAAGTTGATTTCAGAGTGAAAAAGTTATGAAATGTTTGAAGTTGTAACGTAAACTGCACTTTATTGTGTAGGAATTAAAGTTACTTCAATAAACTCATTGTCATTGTTTACATTTTTGGCAAATAAATCGCGAATGCAGATTACATACCTACATGTATAAACTTACGCCTTCTTTCTATGGGTGTAGGCAGAAACTTCAGAAGTCATCTGCTACGATCCTTACATGCTTCCCCGACTCACGAGTTGTAGGTCATGGGTTCGAACCCAGCCAGGCGCTTTGCTTTGTGTAAATAATTTCATCACCACTGCTCTCAAAACGGTGAAGAAAAATATTGTGAGGAAACCGGCATGTCATAGAACCAAAAGTTAGAAGCAAACTCAAAACTCAAACTCAAAGCATTTATTTCAATTAAAACATTTACAGGCACTTTTGAATTCTCAAAAAGTCGGTCAGTCAGAAAATATGAAGCTAGTTGCCCATTCCAAAGCGTAGGTACCTATGGAGAAGAACGGGCAAGAAACTCCATGGACACTCTTTTAAATCATATTTTTACAAAAATATTAGTTACATCATTAATGTGAATTTATAATTATATGTGAGAACGATGTAAAAAAAGACGTACGCGTTAAAAGAGTCCAGAGTACAGCAAATAGAACAAAACAACAATTCAAAATTAAAATAATTAAAAATAAGCCGAGGCAGCTAAGAGATGACCAGCCCAACTGACGGCGCCCGTTCACGAAAATGACGCATAGATCAGCACCATTCAGCTCAACCATTTTGAAGGGAGCTAAAAGATCCAACACACACGCCACCGTCAGCGAGACATTTGTGTGAGCATGACATACTATCAGCCGCCAGGGCACATTCAGGACAATGAAAGACACATTACCCGAGAAATGGTACATAGGGTATAATATACATAGAACGCACATATGTGCTATGCAATTATACAATATAAAGGAAATTGAGTTTATACAATGCAAAGATAGTCTTACAATCTTCAGCAGCTCCAACAGAATTTTTAAGTGTTAATCAATTAGTTGTGGTTGTGGAGCAGGACCAGCATTGAGCCAGGCATTTTTATCAGCGATGTAATCCCCTAACTTATAATATGCCTGACTGCATAGTGTGCGTTTTATACAAGACTTGAATTTTGTCTCATTCAGTTGAAGAATGTGGGGAGGTATTTTATTATAACATTTTAAACAGTACCCCATAAAAGATGAGTCTACTTTAGCCAGTCTGAAACCTGGTTGAACTAATAGGTCCCTATTTCTAGTATTATAATTATGTCTTTCACCTCTTTTACTAAAAAGATGTAAGTTTTTTCTTACATACATGATGTTTTCGTAGATATATTGACAAGGTACCGTCATGATGTTAATTTCCTTAAACAGTTCCCTTACAGAATCGCGCCTGCGGAGAATATAAATGGCTCTGATGGCTCTTTTCTGCAGAATAAAAATAGAATCGATGTCTGCAGCCCGTCCCCAAAGTAAAATACCGTAAGACATGATACTATGAAAGTAACTAAATTAGACCAGTCTCGCGGTATCTACATCAGTAAATTGACGGATTTTTCTGACAGCATAAGCTGCTGAACTTAGCCGTCCTGCAAGAGATGTTAAATGAGGACCCCATTGTAGCCTTGAGTCAAGCGTGATCCCCAGGAAAACAGTTTCATCGAAGAATTCTAGTTTCTCTTGATTCAATATTATCTCACAATCACTACTCTTGACATTTGGTAAAGAAAATCTTATGCACTTAGTTTTTTTTCCATTTAATACTAAATTATTAGCAGTGAACCAATTTTGGACCTGCAGTAGGGCGTTATTTACGTCGTCAAAATTTGTAGCACGTCTATTTACCTTAAAAATTAAGGAAGTGTCATCAGCAAATAACACCATTTGTGGTTGATTTTTTAATAAATGGAGTAGATCATTCACATACACTAAAAAGAGGAAAGGACCCAATATCGAGCCCTGTGGCACACCCATTTTCACTGTTAAACCATGCGAATTAACACCATTTATTTGAACTTGCTGTTGTCTATCATTTAAATAAGAACTAACTAAACTGAGCGCAAGTTTTCCAAGTCCGTAATGCTCAAGTTTCAAAAGTAAGGTTTTGTGATCGACGCAATCAAATGCCTTGGAGAGGTCACAAAAGATACCTATGGCGTCATGGGCCTCTTCCCACGCGTTAAAAATGTGTTTTAATAAAGTTACACCAGCGTCGGTCGTACAACGTCCTTTGGTGAAACCATACTGTTGATCATGTAGGATTTTATTCGAGTTAAAATGATTGAGCATTTGAGTGAGCATTATCTTTTCAAACACCTTGCTGAAAACCGGCAAAACGGATACGGGTCTATAATTATTGGTATCTTTACTGTCCCTGGATTTGTAAGCCATCTACTAACTGCACTGCGATGGACACGCGTGGTAGATTACATCCCACTCCCTCTCGAACAAGGGACACAGGCCTCCTCGGCCTGTGTCCCAGTGTTCAACATTATAGGCTGATTTTGGTATAATATAAAAATTAGGGTACAACGCAGCTTAGTGATTACCAGTAAAAAATACCATTAAGATAATACCTATTCATTTTTATGATCATTTAAAAAGGCTATCTAAAGTTTGTAAGCACGTGTAAAGACTACTTATACCTTATCTGCTGATATTATTTATTTACATAATAAAACAAGAAAAACTCGTGACTGCAAAATAATTAAACCTGTCTGCGATGTTATCATCGTTTAATTTTAATGAATGTGATGAGTATATGTATTATTAGGTACCGGCTGTATATGCATTATACAGCAAGTTTATGATGCTTAGCAATAGAAAATGACTAGTTATATACCACTAGCTTCTATCAGCGGCTTCGTCCGCGTAAAATTGCCACTGTTTTTCTCTGCATCACCCAAAGGGACAAACAGTGGCAATTTGGTAGAAAATGCCTATAGTATTAAGTCCGCCTCTGTACATTTATGTGCTTGAAGTATTAAATAAATAAATATAATAAATAAATTTATTTTTCCCCCGACTCACCCCGTCAGTCCCCGTCGCATCGCATCGCTTGCCCGGGTTATTACTTTTTTTTTTGCTTAGCGTTCTTTTTTACTGTTTTTCTTTTTGCCCGGCTCCTAAGAGTCTTAGTGTGATGTTAAATAGCCTTAAAGCCTTATTCAAGGATTGGACTATCAAATACAAAAATATTTTTTCAAAATCCGATTGTAGTTCCTGAGTTTAGCGCGTTCAAACAAACAAAACTCTTCAGCTTTATTATTAGTATAGATACATTATAATTGTACGGACGCCAGCACATCAACCTACCACAATCTGTCAGATTTCTTTAATAGATTTTCAACTTTATCGCTAAAGCATAAGGTTCAAAGTTGATTGGGAAAATCTGACAGATTGTGGTAGGTTGATGTGCTGGCGTCTGTACCTATGTTAACCCAAATGAATAAAATTACATGAGACAGTTATGAATTTTAATTACAAGTATAAAACTTCGGTGAACGACTAACTAACCAACAAACGCACAGTCTAATAACTGCAGATCCGTAATTATTTGAAAGACAAACGCCCGTTTTCACCAACAGTACATGACATCTGTTGGAGTTTAAATTCTCGGCTCAACACCGAGAGTTGCAAATCCAACACTTGCATTTAGGTGTTGCATAGTGTCAGTGAAAACAGGGAAAGTCATGTTCTTTACAAGTACGGTTTTATAGGAAATTAAAGTTGCAACACTGATTCAGCAACATTTCGTATTGCAGGAAACATTGTTTAGTCAAGCTTTGGTTTCTAAACGGAGAACGGTCACACAATATCGGCTGTCCAAATACAGAGCGTTTTTTTGACACCTTAAGGGGCTTAGAGGACAAAAACACAAGTTTTAGAAACAATAAAAGTCAAAATCGACTACAGTAAACAACATCAGAAAAATATATGATATTCTTCAGGATATATGCTAGGTAGGCCGTAGTGTGCTGAATACATACTACAACTAATTTGATACGATAGAAAAAAATTATGAAGATACCTCTAAAAACTTTCTTTTTACAATTTAAATCTTACTAATATACATACAATCATTTTGTTTTTTTGTGAGATTAATCTACAGACAACATACTAAAATACTAGTGTTTCAGTTTTTTAGTTCAAACAATAGATTTTTTGTAATTAAATAATTGCTTCATATTTTGCAAAAAATGACCAGCGTTGTGTCATCGCGCTTCTCTTTCTTTTCTATGCAGTCCGACAGTGACCGCGCTTTAGGTCATGTAAGCCCCTTAATGTCAAATACTGGTGAAAATGACAGATTTTCACGACGGCCGATAAATTTTGACAGAACCGCTTTCCTAAGAAACCATAGTTTTAGATAGGTACTGTTTCTCAACTGTTGTTTCTCAGGAATTGGTGCTTCAGAAGGCAGACTTGCACTAAGAATAATCTTCTGGTAATCATCTCATTATTTATTTATATATACTTCTCCCTCCTTCCTTCTTCTTTTTTCTAAATAGTTATCATGTTTCGTATAAATGTAATGTAGTGTATGTGTTTGCTGGAACGGCAAAATTGACTAAGCGACATAGAGCTAACTTTACAGGAACACAGTTTAAAGTTTAACTTTTCAGAAAAGAAACCTAAAAATTATTCTTGTAATTATCCTACAGGAATAATTCTTAGTATATGATTGATGAATCAGAATTAATATGATTTTTTTTGTGAAATTTAACTTTTAACTGTGTTCCTGTAAAGATAGCCCTATTTCGCTTAGTTAATTTTACCTCCCAAACGTCGTATATTATAAAACGCAACGAACTCGTAAATGTTAGATTCTCGTGATGTTTTTTTTCAAAACAATAGTGCAGCTGTGTTAATATAAACATGGAGAAGACACGGTTCGTTGGGCCGCTCTGTCGCAGTCTGTGGAACCAGCTAGTTAAACACCACGTAAAAAGTATAAATAATGAGCTAATACACTACGTTTTACGAGAAGATTAAAACTGCATTGTCGTCAGACAGCGACTTTGATGGTTATTTCGAAAAAAATAAAGAACCTTCTGGCTACTTAATTATTGTTTTAAATAGCAAAATATCCAGCCTATAATGTTCGCACTGCTGGCAAACAGGCCTCCTCTCAGTGATGGGAATGGTCCCCAGTGCGGATTGGTAGATGTCACATGTTTTCGAATTTTTGGTTCTAGGACATGCCGGTTTCCTAACGATGTTTTCTTTTATTGTTTGTTTTAAATTAATTATAACAAAAATAGTTTTAAAAGTCACTAATCTAAATGGAAGTTACTAACAAGTAATAATTAGCAAATTTCCTTTCATAAATCTCAAGCTTCCGTAACTTTGGATACTATTGTGGCTGACTGTAAACAAAACAAAATGGTTCATTTTGTTTTTGATACCTATATATTATCATCTTGGACCATATCGTTGTGAAAGTCTATGCCGATGGCCTTGTCTCGATAGGTTTTTGGAATACCCCATGAATAAATATTCATTTAGATACAAGGAAAATACTTCAACTTTGAGGAAATTTTGATTTCCTACCTAAACTTGTCTTATTTTTTTGGTATTATTTTTACAAAGTGAAGTGTTATTTAATATTAAATGTATTTGAGATATCTCGGGTCCCCGAGGTCCCGGACCTTTGGAAGGCGTAGGTACCAGGGGCCGAAGCCAACTTACAGAGGCCCCTTAGACAATTTTAAATGATAAGTTAACGTATACTTAATAAATTGTTCGTATACAGTATTACCCAGCAATAAAAAAATTAAAAAATGCATTTTATAAGTGCACCCGAGGACAACCCCTGGTTGGTGAAGGACTGTTGCAGAACATGGGAACAAACTAAATTGGGCTATGGGTTTGGGTTGGCTATGGTGGATCGGTAACCTTGAATTATGGAAGGACTATGTCTCCTGCCTGACCAATGATAGTATAATAATCACAGATAAAATGGGATTAATAAAATGCCAGGGAGTTTATATTATTATTTAGTATTATAATTTATAATATTTAATATAATTTTCAGTTCAGACGCCATGATTTAATACCTATTGTTGTACTTTGTTTAGATTTTTTATGCTCGATTGTTTGTCTTTATGTTGTCACAATGTTCATTAGATAGTACCTATTGGTTAAAAATAATCTTACTAACATGGGAGCTTAGTCAACTTGAATTGTCAAAAGGAATCGGCGTTTAGAAGCGTTGTTCAATTACTGAATGCAAAAAAGAGTAAACAAAACGATGATTTTGGCCGCAAGAAATGTTTTCAATGGAATATTGGCAAGTGCATCCCCAACGTTTGTCATGTTCATGAACATTCCCAAAAACATTTTCATTCACTTCTGTGCGATGTAAAGGTATAAAAGAATTTAAACTACTTAATTGTTAACATTCCGACCTTCATGAACCAGATAACACGATCTTAGTGTGCCAATTCTGAACCAAGTAATTACCATTACATTAAAAGAGAAAATGTAACACTTTTTAAAAACTTAATACAATGTCTACGACATAACTGTAACAAGTTTGTAAACAATATAAGAATAAATTATACTCAGCGTTATCAACACTACACAAATAAATACACCAGGAAAATACTTGCTAGTAAAAGTCTTAAGTTTTGTTCTCGGGAAAACACTGCACTTCCACTCATACGGACATTGATAAAATAAAGAATTCTTTCACATTCCGCTAGATAGTTGGTCATTCCTTCTCTGCTGTACATGATCAGTCTGCAGTCCGCGTTCTTGGTAACGTACAGTCGCATGCGAGTGATGGGGTCCAGCACCGTCGTCACTCGCCAGTCTTTGATCTCGTGCTGAGAGCTCTCCGGAGGCAGGATGTCCGCATCACGACTCCTGGCCTTCTCGCTCCACAGGCTCACGTCAACATCGTCCTCCGCCATCTTCCTCGTGTTGTAGTCGTGAATATAGTTCCTGAGAAACGCATGAGCGATGTCACAATATATGGCAACGGTCTCCACAAATTCGACATCTTCTATTCTGAGCCAACACTGGTCGGCGCGGTCGTTCCGGTTCGGCAATTCGAAAGGGATGGGGAACACGTAGGGTTTCACATCTTTCGCGGCCACTTCGGAGCACAACACGAGTGCTTGCAACAGAGTGGCTCCGATGACTTCGAGTAACATTTTAAATGTGCTGCTGTGACGACGTCATGATTGCAACTAAACGACATCGTGACGGCTCGGTGTCGCTACAAAGCGTTGCAGAACGACTAGCTGCCTTCATAAAAGTGATTACAGGTTAAAAACGATTATTAGATTGCAATTTACAACTCATTGTTGTGGGAACGAAATCCACGTGATTGAATGGTCGCCATAAGTTGAAACAATTCAACATAGTTATTTGTAATTGTTCTGTTCGTATTAGGTATTTATTAATATAAGTACGGTGTTTTTGCAGCTAATATTAATTTTATGACAAATTCCGGTGCTTATAAGGAATGTGGACAGGAATGATTGTTACTATAAGGTTGGTTGGCATTGCATTATGTGTAATAAACAGTGGTCGGAGTAGGTAGATTGATTTTTGGTACTTGTATCACAAATGCACACAGAAAGAATAACATGGATAAGCCATTTTTCCGGAAAGTAATTCCGGTATTTCCGGATTCAATTAAATATTGTTAATGTTGGTAGTGATATTATTACTACTCAATTCAAAATTTAAAGGAAGGTATCAAAACTAAATTAATTCATTATTTATCTGTTGAATAATAAAAACAATCGAATTCCGATCGAAGCTTTAATATTTATTTTTTATTTTTAGCCTTTTATGGCTAGATCTTTTATAGATAGATATAAATTTCTGCTAACCAATGAAATTCTGACTACCACCAATTCCGGAGGAATGTCCATAGTAATATATACGTTTCGGATCAATGACCCCAGTTCAATCTACCTACTCCGATCTATGGTAATAAAGTAATAACTTGTATTGAAACCGTATTGTTTTATGAAACCGTATACAATAAATTCACCAAAGAAAAAAAAAATTCTGGAAATATAAATGTATGCATTTCCGCGACGCATTAAATCTTCACGAGGCCCATATTCAGCAGGGGACGATTATGGACTCCTTATAGATCTAAATGACGCGCGACGCTTCGTGCTCACGCCATTTTAGCCAGTGCTGCAATATTTCTCTGCAGTGCAAGTGACTTGAATGAGGCAGGATGGTGCAATTAGTTTCAGTTTTATGCAGCAATGACTCAATGTCCCCCCCTAGAGGTGCGGGCTCCGGTGGTCAAGAGATCAAGAGTACGAACTCCAGCAGTTGCATTATTACATACAGGCAGTCCAGAACTTCAGAAGTCTGAAAAGAGCAGCTATTTCGTTATCTATTTGTTTTTCTCATATAAATGTAGCATAGTTACATTACCCTCCTAATACTAACTGCCCTCCTTCACCGGTTTGAGAGCAGTGCTGATGAAAGAAATTACACAAAGTATAGCGCCTCCTGCCCGGGTGCGAACCCACGATCTACTACAATTCGTAAGTTGGGGCCGTTACCACTAGGACAAGGCGAACTAACCTTAAAATCAGAAATTATTTAAGTGTTTCCGTTATTTTAATTTAATTTCAGTTTAAAATAGCCAATATCTATGGACTGCCAGATAATTTATTACATTATTATAAAGGTTGACAAAAAACAAAGGTTGACTGGTAGAAAATGCCATATGGCGTTAAGTCCGCCTCTGTACATTTATGTGCTTGAAGTATTAAATAAATAAATAATATTATACCATATTACACAAGGAGCTTATGAATAATAGTATCTAAGTTTGAACATTACCTATATGTAGAAATAAACAATCTATGAAAAAGGAAAAAAAAAAAAACTGCCCCGTTGGTCTCGTGATCACAAGCGCGACTGATGAGCGTGGGGTCCTGGGTTTGATTTCCATCAGGTCGGGTAAACTGTTAATGGGTTTTTCCATCTAGAATTTCTTAGTAGCCGCCCGTAGTTTGGAAGTTGGCGCTGCAAAACCGCCGTTGCTCCTGCGCCTGATCTCTCTCCGGTCGTGTCGGATTACGTGCCTTCGCAACTGGCATCGGACTATGAGAGTGAGGGAAGAGAGAGTGCATCTGTGTCTGTGCACACACTTGTGCACTATAATATCACCCGCGCCGGCTGGTCTCCGTTGAGATTGGTCGCCATGAGCGAAATACGGTCTGGATGAATATATATTCCTAATACTAATCGCCCCTTGTAAAAGTAGGATCCTTGGATGACAAATAATTTTATGTTTAGACTAGCTTTTGCCCGCGACTTCGGCCGCGTGAAATTTCGTGTTACTCCGACCCACCCCGTCGCATCGCATCGCCAGCCCGCGCTATTACTTTGTTTTTTTCTTAGCGTTCTTTCTGACTTTTTGCTTTTTGCTCGGCTCCTAAAGGTCATAGCGTGATGTTAATCCGACTGGTAGTTCCAGAGATTAGCGCGTTCAACCAAACAAACAAACTCTTCAGCTTTTATAATATTAGGTATTATAGTATAGAAGTATATGTAGATTGAATAGGCTTATGTTACTCTTTCTCATTATTAGAAATTCTTTGGAATGATACAATTAAGGCCAGGATCTTCGAGCGTAGTAGGCATTTAGCGTTACCTCCGTCCTCGCGTGGCAAATGCCGCGAAAGCGCAGTTCGAATGAACTCGCTGACCCCTGTCACGGTTATTTTT
Organism: Luperina testacea; assembly: GCA_927399505.1. Taxonomy (NCBI): domain Eukaryota; kingdom Metazoa; phylum Arthropoda; class Insecta; order Lepidoptera; family Noctuidae; genus Luperina; species Luperina testacea. The sequence goes on from OV656758.1 coordinate 16,051,923, forward strand.
ATAAGTAATAGTATTGTGAATCGGCCCTATTCTTGAAATATAGGGCTGCTCGTCTACAGTATTTTAATTTCATCATCCTACTTTAGTTTCTTTCTAGTTTTGTGATTGTAAATATTATATTTTTAACCGACTTCAAAAAAGGCGGAGGTTCTCAATTCGGATATTTCTATTTTTTTTTTATGTATGTTAGGGGGGGCATAACTCCATCGTAAATAGACAGATCTGCAATTTTTTTTTTGAAGTGAAAACTTCTTTAGCATCGTTGTGATGTGATTTGAAAATTTTATGAAACGAAAAAGCAACAGTAAAAAGAGACATGAGATTTAACGTGGGAGAAAATGAGATAGGAAGCATTATACAGTGTTTTTGTTTTTTATTATTACAAATGACATCACATTTAATCCTATGCTACTAATTTGTAGTGATGATGATGGCGATGGCGATGGTGATGGCGATGGTGATGGTGATGGCGATGATGATGATGATGGCGATGATGATGATGGCGATGGTGATGGCGATGGTGGTGGTGATGGTGATGGCGATGGCGATGGCGATGATGGTGATGCGATGGTGATGGTGATGGCGATGGTGATGGCGATGGTGATGTTGATGATGGTGATGGCGATGGTGATGGCAATGGTGGTGGCGATGGTGATGGCGATGATGATGATGGTGATGCGATGTTGATGGCGATGGTGATGGCGATGGTGATGGCGATGATGATGGCGATGTTGATGATGGTGATGGCGATGGTGATGGCGATGGCGATGGTGATGGCGATGGCGATGGTGATGGCGATGGTGATGGCGATGGTGATGGTGATGGCGATGGCGATGGTGATGGTGATGGTGAAGGATGGATGGATGGATGGATGGATGGATGGATGGATGGATGTTCTTTAGCATCGTTGTTATTTGAAAGTTTATGAAACGAAAAAGCGACAGTAAAAAGAGACATGAATTCATAAGATTTAACGTGGGAGAAAATGAGATAGGAAGCATTATACAGTGTTTTTGAAGGTTTCATTTCTACCACGTGTGAATTGCACACATGCTGTTTTTTATTTTTGTAAAGATCTGATGATGACTTTCAGAGACAAACAACGGAACTCTTCAATAAATGCCAGCAAATCAACCGCGATTGCTGCTATAGCATATGTAATCGCAATCACACAACATAACATCACGCCTGTACCCTTCAAAGGGTAAAGCAGATGTGTTCAATAGCTTTGTTACTGATATTCACATAGCAAGTAGTGACATATGAATTTGTTTGGGGTAGGTAAATACAGCTAAAAAGTGAAAAATAAAAACTTTTTTACAAAAAAAAAACCGACTTCCAAAAAAAAAAAACACTACAAAGTGAAAAATAACTTTAGTTTCGAAAGTCGGTGTCAAAAAATGAAAATATATTCTTCACGTTGTAGTGTTTTTTTTTTTTGAGTCGGTTGTTTTTTTTGTAAAACACTTTTTTTGGTTGCTTGAATTCGTCAATAAGTTTTTTTAATTAAATCTACTAATCAAAAACACCACAATACGTATTTTTATTGAACTCTTCCTATTTCATTCACAACGAATTTCATATTTTTAAATAAAAAAACAGCAAGTGTGCAATTCACACGTGGTAGAAGTGAAACCTCCAAAAACACTGTATAATGCTTCCTATCTCATTTTCTCCCACGTTAAATCTTATGAATTTACATGTCTCTTTATACTGTCGCTTTTTCGTTTCATAAACTTTCAAATCACAACGATGCTAAAGAACACCCATCCATCCATCCATCCATCCATCACCATCGCCATCGCCATCGCCATCGCTATCACCATCGCCATCGCCATCACCATCGCCATCACCATCTCCATCACCATCATCATCATCGCCATCGCCATCGCCATCACCATCGCCATCACCATCGCCATAACCATCGCCATCGCCATCACCATCGCCATCACCATCATCATCATCGCCATCACCATCACCATCGCCACCACCATCGCCATCACCATCACCATCACCATCGCCATCACCATCGCCATCACCATCGCCATCATCATCGCCATCACCATCACCATCACCATCACCATCGCCATCACCATCGTCATCGCCATCGCCAACACCATCACCATCATCATCACAAATTAGTAGCATAGGATTAAATGTGATGTCATTTGTAATAATAAAAAACAAAAACACTGTATAATGCTTCCTATCTCATTTTCTCCCACGTTAAATCTTATGTCTCTTTTTACTGTAGCTTTTTCTACTGTAGCTTTTTCGTTTCATAAAATTTTCAAATCACAATAATGCTAAAGAAGTTTTCACTTCGAAAAAATATAATATTTTACCTATACAATCACAAAACTAGAAACACAAACTCAAAAACTCAAATTTTGCAATTGAATATAAACCTTATTCCGTTGTAGTAAAGTTGAAAATCTATTACAGATATTACGATAATTGTAAATTTATGGTACCGACCTGCTACTGCTAGTACTGTGACGAAAGCAAGAGAACCTATACGTATACAACTACAATATTATTCTGTCGCGTCGTCTTATAAGTGGGTAGTTATAAATACGTAGAAAAATAATAATCAAAATTACCTTATTTTTTTTTAAGCTTTGCAGTTCAATGCTGAACGTTTTTTTTTCTTTCTTCTGTTTTTATTCCCCATAATTTAATCTTAATTATCACTATATTACAACTATATTATAACAAACTAATATTTAGTTTAATTATTAATACTAGAACCTAAACAATATTTACAGACTGAATTTTGAAACTAATACACAAACACGGAAATTAACTAACAATATTATAACGTATATTTCGATCGATTAGCGGGAACGCGGCGAGCCAGCAAAAGCGACACAGGTCCTACCTCGGTAACGCCCGGCGGGCTACTGAAGTGAAGCGCGCAGGCCGCCTTTTTAGATTATATCTTGTTAAGACAATAAAAATCAGTTTTGAGAAAAATTAACCGTAGAATGTTCTACTATACATCATTGCCTATTTTTTCATATATTTTTTGCGAGTAAAAGTTAAGTCTACTTCAAATGCGACTTGAAAAACGATTAAAAACTTCGCTGTTTTCGATTTGTTTGCGATTTTTTATGATCGAGTGAAGTTGTAAATATCGTGTTTTGAACCATAGAATAATCAAGAATGTTAGTTAAACTATGCCATATATTTTTTTCAGATTAAAACAAAGAATATTTGATTGTTTAATGTTGAATCAAAAATAGGTCGATTCCGAGATTTCCGAGAGTCCTGGCCTTAACACAGTGACACATAAACGGCTTGTGTGCGTAAACGGGAAAACAAACCGATAGGTATGAGAATAATATTCAATTCCGTTAATTAAATACAGAAGTGACAAAGTTCAGCCCATCCAGGAAAAGATATCTTAAAAATTATACTAATGATAGGCTGTTATTGTTCTTGTAAAATGTCTAGAATTCTGTTTTAATAGAACGAAAAACTGGGAATAACTCTAAAGACGGCATTATTATCTTCCGAAGTTTCCTTTAGGTTAGATGGTTGTGACAAAGGGTACTAAAAATTACTGAAGACCCGAAAACGGCTCCTAGTCGGGCAAACTCTAATATCATGAAAAAATATCAGCTGTTCCCTACATTTGGCGAGATACGCGAACCTATGCGTGGAGCAGCTGATTGTTGTTCGCGCTATCACGTTTGGTCCCATAGTAAAAGTTGTTCATAATGATGAGTACATAATCAGCCTCTAATGTTCCCCATAATGTGTTCCTACTGCTGGGACCAGGACTGCTCTCTGTGAGAGGGAGTGGGCCGTAATACCGTAATCCACCACGCGGTTCCGGTGCGGATTGGTAGATGACGCACGTTTTTGAATTTTTCGTTTCTAGGACATGCCGGTTTCCTCACGATGTTTTCCTTCAGCGTTTTTAGAGTAGTGGTGATGAATTACACAAAGTAAAGCACCTGTCAGTGTTCGAACCCACGAGATACAACTCGTAAAGGTTCTTGCAAACAGGCGCGACGCGAATCGCGCGCGGCATAAAGGCACCGCTCGTTGCGCGACTTGCGGTGCCTTTGAGTTGCGCGCGATTTTATCGCGTGTCGCGCCTGTTTGAAGGAGCCTTATGTCGCGGCCAATACCACTGAGCTACCACTGCTCTAATGCTGAGTACAATGACTCCTTTTCAGGTTTTCAGTTATTTCAATTACACCTTGTAGGTATACCGATGTGATGCTTGTCTTACACCTGTGTTGTTTGCTACTATAACCTAGCGACTTATTGGTGCTGTCATTTCTGAATCAAGGCTCCTACAAACAGGCGCGACACGCGATATAATCGCGCGCGACACAAAGGAACAGCTCGTTACGCGACTTGCGGTGCCTTTGTGTCGCGCGCGATTTTATCGCGTGTCGCGCCTGTTTGAAGGAGCCTTCAATGTTTCTTAGTCTTTGCTTAAGCATGTAGACATCATCAAGTTCGCTTCATATTACTTGTTACTGTAGTGTTATTATTGAATCCCACAAGTACCTACTTAGTTTTCAGTAGCACCTGATTTAAAGCATCTCTGCAATTAATAATAAAATATGTATACTTTTGTCGTAATGGAAATAATATTTACTTATACATACATGCACTTAGACAATCAATAAAATATGAAAACATTTATTTACACATTGCGTCTGGGTTCTAGGTACAGTTACTTACATATTTCTCAGCTGTTTTTAATAGCATCCATTAGGATCCTCTTATCACATACCGAACTACCTGGCTCACTCGTTAGAGTTTACGTCACTACATAGTGACGCGAGTATGCGCATGAGTCACATTAACGTCTGAGACGAACCAGTTTCTCAGTAGCAGGTAAGTTTCGTAAGAAACATTGGTTGATTGAAAAAAATCGAAGTTATCTGTGTGTGTGTTACCCAATGTATTTTGACTTATTGAACATTAATTTAGCTAGACACTCATGAACTGTACGTCTGTACCTAAATGTTATCCTAATTATTAAACTAGTAAGGCACTTTATCAATTAATTATGGACTTCCCATTGCGTAATCGCATCGTGTACAACAATAAATATTAAACCGGTCCCGTATTAAACTAAATTCTGCTTAATTGCCTGTTGTGCTACACTTATCTGGCCAAATGTAAGAATTAGTTTGATGTTTACTTCACCTCTAGCCTTCTCTTATCTGTTATCTGCGTGGGTGAAAGAGACGGCAATTGAGGTTCTCTGAATAGCCGTTTACGTCATACACGCACACATTGATGCAGGAACTTGTTTAAAATAAAACCAATCAACGGGCATGGGATCAAACGCGTCTGAGCTCTCGCATGTATACGTCATGCAAAATGGCCAACAGAACATTTCTGTTGTGCCTTTTAGTTTCGGTACTAACTGTGAGTTATATAGAAGGGAAAGGTGGTTCAAGAGGCGGCAGCAGAGGCAGTAGCAGCAGAAGCAGCAGCGGTGGAAGCAGGAGCTGGGGAAGCAGCTCCCATTCCTTCGGCAAGAGCTGGGGGTCATCGAGTCAAAGTTATAAACCAAGTTCATCGTCATCGAGTCACTGGGGAGGCTCATCGTCACACAGCTACCCCTCGTCGTCATCGGGTCTCTCGGGATCATCAGGATCCCACAGCTATCCTTCATCATCGTCAGGATTATCAGGATCATCGGGATGGAATCACGGTTCCTCAAGTTACCCTTCATCATCATCAGGGCTGTCCGGCTCTGGATCTAGCTCTTACAATAAACCATCGTCATCTTCAGGATCGTGGTGGAATTCTGGTTCGTCTAGTTACCCCTCGTCCTCATCAGGACTGTCTGGATCTGGATCAAGCTCTTACAATAAACCTTCGTCATCTTCAGGATCGTCGTGGAATTTTGGATCGTCTAGTTACCCCTCGTCCTCATCAGGACTGTCTGGATCTGGATCAAGTTCATCACACGGCTATCCCTCATCTTCCACTGGACTTTCAGGATCAGGAAGTAAAATATCACCATGGTCTGGGTCTGGATCATCGGGATCTCATAGTTACCCGTCAAGTTCTTCAGGAATGTCTGGCTCTGGATCTAGCTACAAACCATCATCTGGCTCCGGAACTCATTCTTATCCATTTGGAACCGGAATGTCGGGATCTCACTCTAACTACAATAATAATTATAAACCGACCCACACGTACAATACGAACAGTGGAACTTCAGTTCATCATACGACACATTATTACCATAACACGGTACCTTACGCCGTGCCAACGTACTACACCTCACCACAGTACGTTTACATCCATGAGTACAGGAACTCCAACAGTCGCTATGGAGACTTACTGACAGGCTTGTCTTTGTACAATCTTGGTCGATCACATAGTCACTATCACGACCATTACTACTATGATGACTACTACAGGCGCAGGTACGACAACCCGAGCTCTTCTTCTTATTATAGCCAAGAAAACAAACCTCAAGACCAAGCTAACTGCATATTGAAAGTGAAAGAAAACGGACGAGTTGAAGTGTTAAAAATTCCTTGTGAAATCGTGTCGACGTTCACCCAAGGAAGCAAAAAGTTGGCTCCATCACAACAAACTCAAGTGAACAAAACAGTGTGTACGACAACTACTACAACGATTAACAATACCATGTCCTCGGTGCCAGCAGTGCCTGGGGCACCAGTGCTATCAGTGTTACCAGCCGTGGCAGTTAATGGTTCTTTAATTAACTCTACGGTGACAGCTAACAAAACTGGGCAAGTAAACGGATTTAATTCTAGCATATGGTTGGGGGCATCAGGAAATGGTTCCTCAGTGCCAGGTGCCAACCTTACGGTGCCAACTGCTAATGTCTCGTCTGTAACCACTACTACGCTACCCGTCAATGGTACATCAGCCAACATTACGAAGACTGTGACAACAGTTAATGCAACAACGGTAAACGTCACGGTATGTACTACAAACTCCTCACTTGTCGATCCTTTAACCGTGCAAGGGCCTCCAGTCAATGCTAAAAACATGGAATGTATCGTAGAGATCCAAACCAGAGATGGTTTCTTGAGTAATGTTATTGATTGTAGCACTCTAATAGCGTATGCGAAAATGCCTGAACCAAAGAAGGACACCGGAATACTACCTGAAAGAGCTAAACTGAAGTCATGGTTGGCTAATCCGCCTTGGTGGATGTCCTTATTTATAGCTGTGTAATATAAGTACAAAACGTATGTTGTTATTGTAGAATTATATCTTAGTTTATGATTTGTTACACAACAAACTATGTACTTAGTTTTGCTGTTACTGAGTCGATAATGTTGTTATTAAACTCAGCACACTATATGATACATCTACATACTTAAAACATATTTGTGTATGCAAATTTTTTATCTTTGATGTTGTATTTTTATAGATCTGTTTTATTTTTTGTGTTCAAATGAATAATTTAGTTGGTTAAGTTCTCTATGATGTGCCATTTGCTGCATTTATGTATCATAATATTTTGTAAGGTAACTTTCTTTATGTTAATAAAGATGTTCATAAAATAGTGTTTGCCTTTCACTTCAATCTCTTTGTTGCGAATATTTTTTCAACATAGGTACTCATTATCTGCCAAGTTTAGTTATAATAATGTATAAGGGTTATTTTATTGTTTCGTTTAATAGTATTATAAATATAAATACACTCATAGAATACAAAGAAAAATCACAAGAGTGTAATTATAAATAGTACAGATGAAAAACATAGAACAATTTATTTCTGTTGAATAAGTATCTCACATGTATACAATTATTACTCAAATTGACTTGTGTTAATTTGTGTGGTCTACTAGGTTCTACGCATTAAGATAATTAACGAGTTACGTTGAGTACTGATAAAATGCTTTGAATGTGCATGACATTGATATTGCGTGTGCTCGATTTTTTATTTTCATTCCCAAGCATGTAAACAAGAGATAGCTCTTTTAATGAAGATTACATATTATATACTAACTGTTACTGGCGTCTTCATCTGCTTATATTTTTTAACCGACTTCTAAAAAGGAGGAGGTTCTCAATTCGATGTTTATCTACATATATGTAGGTATATATTTTTTTATGTATGCTCATAATGCAAAATTCTTTTTTTGTTCGAATAAGGTTTATTCCGAAATGGTCCTGTTTAAATTTCGTAAAGATCTGATGATGAGTTACGGAGACAGACAACGGAACTCTTCAATAAATGCCAGCAAATCAACCGCGATTGCTGCTATCGCATAATTGTCTGCATTGTTTACGCAATCACACAACATAACATTACACCTGTACCCTTTAAAGGGGTAGGCAGATGTGTTCAATAGCTTCCTGTCCGAAACGGTTACCGCTGGCCCGGAACATAAAGGGCTAAGGAAGGAACACGGATGGGTTTTAGTCAGTAAGAGTCTGACACTCCCTTCCGCTCCACCCAGAGCGGGGGGGTCATTTGATGATTTCACATCCTGAAAAAAAAAAAAAAGTAGTGTTAAATGAATTTGTGTAGGGTAGGTAGGTACAGACTCCAGCACATCAAACTACCCGAAACTGTCAAATTTTCCCAATCAACTTTGAACCTTATGCTGTAGCAAAAAAGCGGAAAATCTATTAAAGAAATTTGACAGATTGTAGTAGCTTGATGTGCTGGCGTCTGTACAACAAAAAAGTGAAAAATAAAAACTTTTTTACAAAAAAAAACAACCAACTTCCAAAAAAATACACTACAAAGTGAAAAATAATTTTAATTTCGGAAGTCGGTGTCTAAAAACGAAAATGCAGAATCAACGACACCGACTACCGAAATTAAAATTATTTTTCACTTTGTAGTGTTTTTTTTGGAAGTTGTTTGATTTTTTTTTATAAAAACACCCAGGATGAAAAGTGTCCCATATCCTTCTCCAGGTCACAGACAACCTATCTGTTTTTCGTATCAATCGGTTCTGTGGAGTGAATAGGTGACAGACGTCAGTCAGAGTTATTTTGGCATTCATAATAATATTAAGTATGGATATGGTTTAATATGATTTCTGGGGTTCCGTACCTACTTCAAAAGGAAAATGGGAACCCTTCCCAATTCGTCGTCCGCTGTCTGTCCGTCAGTCAAGACCCTTTTTCCCAAGAATGCGTGAAGTTATCAAGGTGAAATTAATATCAAATACTCAGAGCAGTAATCCCTTGAAGCAGTGGAAAAAAATCAAACCTCCAAGTCAACGTAATCAAAAAAATACGGGAGTTTATGTTCCGAAATCAAAACCTATAGGGTACGTCCTGTTGACTTAGAATCAGAAGCAATGTCATGTAGCACAAGTAAAGGAAAAAATGTAAAAACCGTAAATTTGTAGTTACATTACAAAAAGAAAATATTTTAAAACTACTCGTACAACTAAAAATTTGTACGGAGCTCTCAGTGCACGCGTCCGACTCGCACTTGACCGTTTTTCTTTTAACGAAGCCTGCTGTAATCTCGAACTCATTTTATCCCAAAAGTGTAATACCGTAGCATTTTGATAGATAATAATACTTAGATTTATTAATAATAAATATATAAATAAGAATATGTTTTTAATAACGTCTAAAAGTATTTATGTCCAATAAAAGTACGCAGTATTTATCTGTATTCTGATACAGCGATTGTTTTGGTCACCTTGGGAGCAAATAACTAGTTTTAAACATTCGCATCAGCGTCTTTGATTAATGTTGAATTGGATGTGAATGTCCGATGTCCGCGTTGTCCTTGCACAGATGATTGTTTTTGTTTTTATATTGTGGTCACGTGTAGGACGTCTGCGTTTCAGTAAAGACTCCTACAAACAGGCGCGACACGCAATATAATCTCGCGCGACACAGACACCGCTCGTTGCGCGATTTGCTTTTGTGTCGCATGTCGTGTCGCGCCTGTTTGTAGGAGCCTTAACATGTGCAGTCTGCCGTGGAATGAAGACAAAGTGCTGAAAAACAAACAGGCGTTAGTATTAAGGCTCCTTCAAACAGGCGCGACACGCGATATAATCTCGCGCGACACCAGGCACCGCTCGTTGCGCGATTTGCCTTTGTGTCGCATGTCGTGTCGCGCCTGTTTGATGGAGCCTTAACATGTGCAGTCTGTCGTGGAATGAAGGCTAAGTGCTGAAAAACAAACAGGCGTTAGTATTAAGGCTCCTACAAACAGGCGCGACACGACTCGCGACACACAAGCAAATCGCGCAACGAGCGGTGCCTTTGTGTCGCGCGAGATTATAGATAAGGCACCGCTCGTTGCGCGATTTGCTTTTGTGTCGCGTGTCGTGTCGCGCCTGTTTGAAGGAGCCTTAACATGTGCAGTCTGCCGTGGAATGAAGGCTAAGTGCTGAAAAACCACCAGGCGTTAGTATTTCTGTTGTCGAATTGTCATCAGTTGGTCGATATTCATAATATAGTAAGTATTGTGTAGTCAGCCTATAGATAATGTTCCCACTGCTGAGACACAGGCCTCCTCTCGGTGAGAGGGAGTGGGTGATAATCTTCCAAGCGGGCCCAGTTCTGGTTGGTGTATGTTACAACGAATTTTTGGTTCTAGGACATGGCGGTTTCCTCACGATGTTTTCCTTCACCGTTTTGAGAGCAGTGGTGATGAAATTATTTACCTACACAAAGTAAAGCGCCTGACTGGGTTCAAACCTACGATCTAGAACTGGTGCGGCCCTTACCAATGGGCCAGCACTGCTCCACTACGCTGATAATTAATAATAATAATTAAATGATTAATAATTATTACATTCCAATTTTACTCGTTGTATAGATGATAGAAAAATCAGGGGGCGGCGTAAAAAGGCCACTTTGACAATCATAAAAGGATAACATTATGAATCAAAATGGACAGTTAACTGTTAAGTTAATCGTATCAAATCCTATTGGTGAAAGATTTTTCAGTTATTTTTTTTTGTCTGTGCTAAAATACCAATAAATCCAATCCAAATCCAATCTCTTTGATTATACCTACGTAGTGCAGCGAAAAAAAGAAAAACATGAACTGTCTTCGCCTTATTATAATTCATAATGTTATCCTTTTGTGATTCTGCTAAAGTGGCCTTTTTAGGCCCCCAGATCACTACCTACTCGTGGAAGTAGCGCTGCGAAATGGCTTGAGATTCAGTTCTAATGGATTGTCAGTTATATCTAGTCAGTCGGTAAGATTTCACGCTGTCATCTACATATACCTACTATATAAAGAGGTAAAAATTGTTTGTTAGTAAGTACATATGTATGTAGGGGTAATCTCCGGAACTTCCAGTCGGAGTTGAAAAATTATTTTTGCATTTGGTAGCTCAATTCTTGATAAAGAATATTAAAGGCTATATAACATTACGCTGGGATCCTAAGGCGCCGAGCAAAAAGAAAAAAGTCAGAAAGACTGCTAAGTGTAGGTAAACGAAGCAGGTACTAGCGCGGGCAGGCGATGCGATGCGATGCGATAGGGAACAACAAGTTTAACGCAGACGAAGTTGCGGGCTAGCCCACAAAGTGTTTCAAATATAAAGGTGCTTCTTCTAAAGGGGCCTCTGTCTGTTTCGAGGCGAAATTCAGGTTAACAGTAAAGTATAAGCGATGACGACGAACGACCTTCTAAAGACGCAAAAAATCTTTGCCTATAGGTAATTATTTTTAGGAATGCCAGATGTTTATAAGAATCAGTTTTAACAGGTTTCAGCTGGTTAACATAATACATGACTGAATAATGAAAACATGGCAGTTGAGTATTGCGCCTAGCTGTTCTGTTTTGCTATAGTTCTGCTTATGTGGTACTAATAGCTAAGTATTTTCTGACAGTCAACAGACTGCTTTACCCGCCCAAGCAACGCTCGGGTGCAAAATCTAATAATGTGGTGACTTGTCAATACATTGAGATTTCTAGGCTATATCTAAGTTAAATATTAATTTATTATTACATTAAATCTTCCGGAATAAGGTCGCTAAATAAAATAACCCGTATCTATCTACCCATTTAGACTAAATGATAGCGAAAACCGCATCTAAATCCATTGCGTGGTTTAGAAGTAAGCGGTCACACAGACAGACACGAAAAGCGACTTTGTTTTATACCATGTTTTGTATTGATAATGATTTCATTAAATGTATGTACAGACTCCAGCACATCAAGCTACTACAAGCTGTCAAATTTCTCTAATTATTTTCAACTTTATCGCTGAAGTATAAGGTTCAAATTTGATTGGGAAAATTTGACAGTTTCTGGTAGCTTGATGTGCTGGCGTTTATACTTTTGGTATACGTAAGGTTTATCAATCTATATAAAAATCAATTGCCGTGCCTTAGTCTTGCAACAACTATAAAATGGCTCGACCGATTGTGATGAAAATTTGGTAGGTAAGTTGATGTGCGCGCGGCCGGAGGCAGAACAAACAAAAAAAAAAAAAACATTTAAGCATTAGCTAGTTTTAAACAAAATGCTTGAGATTTGCAATCATGATACCAATCTTTCTAAGCTACTCAAAGATCTTTGTGGCAGAAGGCGAGGCAAAAGTGGGACGTGCTAAGTGTGTATCTTATATTATCTCCGTGAGGTATCTATGCATGTCAAATCTCGCGTATCAGATTAAATGATTGCTAAAATCTATATTTTAGTATCCTTTCTTGGAGATTTATAGTACATCATAATAATTTTGAAAAAAAGAGCGTAGGTACGCAGACATTGCAGTATTAGTAAATCCGCTGAGGTAACTACATATATTATACGGGTTTTTTTTAACCAAGTGTATGTTGCAAGTGTAGCATGTCCTTAAACAACTCAACGTACCAAACATCTTAATTAATAATTTAATAATTGAAACGTTAGGTGTGGCGTTAAAATGACAATAATGCCATATATAATAAGGTGTAACAGGCATGAGAAGAACCGACGCGTAGAACCGACAACCGCTGGGGTAAACGAGTTCTTGAGTGGAGACCGCGACTGCGGCAAACGTAGTGTAGGACGCCCTCCGGTCAGGTGGGATGACGATCTGCGAAAGACTGCAGGCAGATGCTGGATGCGTCAAGCTGAAGACAGGGTGCTATGGCGCTCATTAGGGGAGGCCTATGTCCAGCAGTGGACTGCTATAGGCTGATGATGATGATGATGATGAACAGGCATGAGAACGGTTCATAAAAACATACATTTAAGGTCACCATCAATAACCAAAAACTGCCACGATCAGACTTTGCTGATAAGCTCCGAATAAGGCTCGTTTTGTTATGTGAGCACCTTCAAAAGAAATTGATAAATTAACAGACCGGGGTAATGGAGCGAAAATGCTTCTCAAGATAGGAGCAAAGAGAGGAGCAAATCTTCGCAATAGATCGGAATAGTTCATTTCAAAAGAATTTTGGTCGAATCATCGAATGAGAAAGGATTCAAGGAAAGCGCCTGTCGGAATATTGCGAGTGATGGTTTGTTAACAATTCGATTGCTTGGCTTTTATTGCTAGGTTACTTTATTTGGGTATACGGGTAAGTAATCAGCAAGATTTGCTGATTACGGATATGTATGTAACTTTTTAAAGCCCAAAATCCGAGTTATTGGACTTATTGTAAGTACCTACGGCAGTATGCCTTTCCTAAGTTACGCTACAACAATGTCTTCTTCTACTTTCCGCATACAAAACGTTGGTTAGAGAATGCTCGAGATTTTGAAAAACTTTATCTAAATTCTTAGTCAATTACTCAGACTTGTGAACCATACAATAACTTAAATTTTCAACTTGTTTTATTAACCGCGCCTTTTCCCGTTTCAGGTATAATCTCAGTGTGCTGGGTGTCAGGCGCCGGGGTAGGTCTCCTGCCACTCTTCGGCTGGCATGCCGGCAACAATATGCCCGGCTGCTACTTCGTCGAGGTCATGGACTACAACTACCTGCTCTTTCTCTACTTCGCCACCATTGTGACGCCCAGTGTACTGCTCGCGGCCTTCTATGCTCACATCTACCGCGTTGTTGTTAAACAGGTAATTTAAGCATGAACATTTAAATCGGAAATACAGCGTGTATCAGAACTGTGTGGTCTTATTTAAGGGTGTGAATGAATTAAACTGAAGAACTTCCTTCATAAGACCAGCATCGTAATCGCGAAAAAAATATTATCAGCTGTCACATACAAAAAAAGCAATAGCTACTCGACCCAAATGTTTTCTTCCGGTTGTCATAAGGGATAGTGGCTACGGCGAAAGTATCTAAATTAGGTGTATTTGAATACAGTATAGAAATATGAATATTAATAGAATATCAAATAAATAATCAAAAAATGTGTAAGAACTCACGTTCGTGCTTTAGTTAAAATGAGATAGAGTTAGAACTTAGAACCAAATAGCTAGTCAGAACGCATTGATCATGGAGATAGTTATATGAGATACCTAGTGACTTTCATTTGAGTCACGTGTATGTTTTCTTAAAATCATTCGAATTATTAAATGACCTTCGGCTCAGAAAGTATTGGCATTTTGCCTACGTATTTGAAATGATATTCTTAGCAATTAAAAAAAAAAATGTTTTTTCTACATTTCCAGTTAAGCGAGGTGATGACAGTGGATGGCTGTCGGGGGCGCATCCCCGGGGGTGGCACCATGCTAAGGGTGCTAGGAGCCGCCCAGAAGCGAGAAGTCAAAGCCACACAGAATCTCGCCATCATAGTATTCTTCTTCATCATTTGCTGGATCCCACTATACACAGTAAACGCAATCAAAGCCTTCATGCCTGACCTGGACATTCCAAACCCCCTCACATATATCTGCATCATAGTCTCCCACTTAAACTCTGCCATCAATCCCTTCCTGTACGCATATCACTTGAAAGATTTTAGAGCAGCGTTGAAGGGTCTCCTCTGCTCCATCATAGGCAGAGGGGTGACCATCGAAGCAGCATATAGACCACCGATACCTGTCAGGAGACAAGCTTTAGAGAGATGCAACGCTCTGAGAGAGAGACCAAAAGTATACGTGAACTCCCCAGTGTGGCTGCGGCAGAAGGAAGCAGAGGTGAGCACTACAGAGGAGAATAGAGCTGTGGCAGTAGCAACACCGGTAGTGCCAGACGTGGAACCATTCTTAAACAGAGTAGCAGACGGTTCCAGTGGGTGTCACACTCCTGAGGGCAGAGATAGCGAGGCTGGGCCTTACCTTATAGAAACTAACGAGGAGAGGTGCCAAAGTCCGTACAGAAGGGTTGAGGAATTGATTCGGCGCGTGCGAAGCGTCAGTGCGGATCACAGCTGACAGGAGCCTTGCCGGGGCTTCCCGGCGTATAGTGTCACTTGAGGAGACATCAGAAGAAACAAACATTCCTAAGAGTAGAAGAAAGTAGACTGTAAATATTTAAAGTCGCTTGTAGTGATTTTTGCTAAGCATTAGAAAGTCACGGTTTCTCGCAATAGATAATTTTGTAATTGTTAAGATTTATCGTATTTAAAGATGATGTTGAATGGAATTTTTATGTTAAAGTTGTATGTGTTTTATATGGGCCTTGATGCCGGAAATAAATGTATAAATAAATAAAAATATTTAAGTAAATGTGCTGAATGTAGATAACTATTTGTTGCTTGTATGATTGTTATAAGTTGTTGCTTCTATGGAAATATAAAATTAAATGATCTATTTATGTGTATCCGTTTATTTTAATCCAGCGTAGGTACCTACCTGATTACCTCACTCTAACCTATTTCTAAGAAATTATGAGGTTTTGGCAAAAGGTAACATGGGAGTGAATAGTTACGATTTATATTTATTTACAATTGAGTTTATGCCAATGGTGATTCTGTTATGGTGGAGCTAATTTGGCTGATACAAAATGGACGGCAATTCGGCAAGGCCAATAATAATAATAATAGTGCCGTGCTTGACCGACGCGGTGAACGCCTGGAAAGCGGCTTGACCGGCTTGTCATCTTCCCAGAGACAGTGGGATGAGCCGCTCTGCAGGTTGGTACGGAATAATGTTATCAATACGTCCACCAATTCAGCTGAGCGTGCCCGCCTGCTGGCTGTGGGTGAGTGGGAGTTGGGGCTCTGGCTTCAAACACTCCCGTCACCCAACATAGGCACTATGCTGGGTGACACCACCTTCCGACTCGCTACCTGTCTGCGTTTGGGCGCTCCTTGTGGGGCTCCGCATCGCTGTCAGTGCGGTGAAGCTGTCGACTGACTCGGGCACGATGACCAATCTTACAGTAGGAGCGCAGGCCGGATAGCACGACACACCAGCATTAATGACATCATCCATCGTGCTCTTGTCACCGCCGGGTGCCAGCTGTTGTAGAACCCAATGGCCTGACGCGCGACGATGGGAAGAGACCAGACGGAATGACCATAATGCCCTGGAAGTTAGGCAGGCCTTTGGTGTGGGATGCAACATGTGTCGACAACCTTGCGCCATCCCATCTTCCTAGCACGTTGGGCTGTGCTGGGGCGGCTGCTGCAGGTGCAGAAAACCTCAAACGGCGAAAATATTCCAACCTGATTAAGAGTTATATGTTCGAGCCGTTTGGGGTTGAAACACTGGGCCCATAGGGTCCAGTGCGAGTCGGACTCGTGCACCGAGGGTTCCGTACTTTGTAGGTATATAAATACCAGGGATGTTAGGGAGCTCCGTAACCGTAACCGAAACTATCGGATATCCGATATAAAAAATTATCCGTAACCGTAACCGAATCCGAAATAAAAGTTTCGGATAATATCGGATAGGGGCGGAGCCTAATGGAGACACAAGATAAAGATAGCTATGATTGTTATGTTAAACTTAAATCATAGTAAATAAATATGTGCAATGTGCATTCTAAATTTAAATCTAATTTTAATATTTTCTTTGAATACGAAATTACTAAATAAGTATAAGTAATAATTTCATTATTACATTTTCATTTTAGGTAGATTAGATAACACTCAACATTTATTTATAATATTTTTTAATTTAAATAGCTGTAATAACTCACAGACTGATTGTAATTCCTACCAAATAGTTACATATAAATAAAACTACATATTTTATTAACTATTAATTGTATTGTACTTTTGCAATTCCTAAAAAAATTAATAACCGTAACCGAAATTATCCGAAACTAACGGATAATCCGAAATAATTTCATATCCGTATCCGTATCCGTATCCGGTATAATAATCATTCCTATATCCGTAATAAATCCGTATCCGAAATTTCATATCCATAACATCCCTAATAAATACATAGTTTATCACGGGTTTTTTTAACGTACCTATTTTATGTATTTCGGATTTTTTCCTTTACTTGTGCTACACGATCTTGCTTCTTGTCAAATTTCAATTTCATGATTCTAAGTCAACAGGAAGTACCCTATAAATTTTGATTCCCATTGAGAGCGTCGAAATATACGGTTTTTGTGGGATAAACGGCCATATCTTTTTTAGGGTTCCGTAGTCAACTAGGAACCCTTATAGTTTCGCCATGTCTGTCTGTCCGTCTGTCCGTCCTCGCTTAATCTCTGTGACCGTTAGCACTAGAAAGCTGGAATTTGGTACCAATATGTATATCAATCACGCCGACAAAGTGGTAAAATAAAAATTGGAAAAAATGTTTTATTAGGGTAGCCCTATATGTAAAGTGGGAAGTGATGTTTTTTTTTAATTTCAACCCTAACGTGTGATATATTGTTGGAAAGGTATTTAAAAATGAATAGGGGTTTACTGAAATCATTTTTTGATAATGTCAATAATTTCGGAAATAATCGCTCCAAAAGTAAAAAACAATGTGTCGTCCCCCCTCTAACTTTTGAACCATAAGTTTAAAAAATATGAAAAAAATCTGCAAAGTAGAACTTTATAAGGACTTTCTAGGAAAATTATTTTCAACTTGATGGAAACAACAGTTTTTGTACAAAAAAGACAAAAAGTTGTACAAAATAATTTCTGGACTAAGTTTGTAGTATAATCGTATATGCAAGCATTTTTTTAACTTCGTTTACATATTTTATTATCCTGAACTGTTCGCGCTAAAAACCGTCACGAGTCGGAGCGCCTGCCGCGGAGCGTGCAATGATGCACGCTCCGTGTTCGCGCACGTACCCACTACCGGGAGCAGTTGCAGGAGCGCGGAGCGCTGCTGGAGCGCGAACATAATGGATACCCACTTTTAAACTTATAAGTGGGAACACTTATTGTGACGGACGGGAAACTACGGAACCCTACACTGAGCGTGGCCCGACACGCTCTTGTTTTACGTTAACTTAGGTGTTTGATTTTTTCACAGTTTCAAGGGACTGTAGAGCTGAGTACCTATATGGTTTTAATTTCAACTCGATACCTCTACGCGATCTCGAGATAAAGGGTCCTTGACAGACAGACGACGGACAACAAAGTGATTCTTGGGTTCCCTTTTTTTCCCTTTGAGGTACGGAATCCCCCTAATAAGTACCTACAGTACCCGGCGATAAATATTGCACATGATCGACCTTTGGAAAGAGACAATCGGCTAATTTCGGCTTCGTAGAGCGTTATCTCTGTCGCACGAAATACAAATAGTCCGGATTATGATTTGCTTCTTTTGATAATTATTTTTATTCTTTGTATAAAATGGTTTTGTGTAAAAAGGTCGATGTGCAATATTTATCGCTGGGTACTGTACACAGCTGTGTAACTGTACCAGCTAACGATATGTATATGACTTGTTTACAATAAAACTAAATTAGGTTAGGTAATCAACAGTTATTAGTGAGGAACCTACTTAAAAGATACCTAATTATAATTAAGGTACTCGTTTATTTTTTGTAATAAATAAGAACGTAAGGAATTCTTTTACAAACCATCAGCACAGTTATTAGAAATCTATAGAGAGGCCTCTGCCGTACTATAGACGAACCCTCCTGCAGTTGACGCTGCGAATAGTAGGTAGCGATATTACGAGTAAACCATATAAATTTATTCTGTTGGTGGTTTGGCACAATTTCGCGCCGAAGCCGCTAGATGTCACTACGAGACTACGACCCACTATCAATAATAAATTCAAATCACTGTTGTTAGTAAACAGCCCGGGGGAAATCCACAGATTATGCCGCCGATGCCGCTAGGCGCTACATCTTCACGACCGCGTCATGCATGAAGGGGAGAGGAGAGCAGGACAGCAATATCTACACACCTGTTCTAAATACGTCTCACGGTACTTGCCAGTGACGACAGTGGATTTATGAATGTGAATGACGAATACTGAACCTACTACGTTACCTAGGTGTTTCCCTTACGAGTTTACGACAACTTTGTACGATGGCCATCTGCGTCCACAGAGTACATTTTTTGTCTGCGTCTGTTTGCCTATTCCAGCAACGACAACGACTCTTTTACCGACTTTTTTCAATGTTGACACATGCATTTTTTTATTTCTCCCTGAGTTTAAGGTATACTCACTTTTGTGGTTGATAGAAAATTAATGACTTGTTTGAGAAAAATTGTTATAATTATGTAAATTACCTACAGGGATTGGAGTAATTGTAATTTATATAGTTTTACTTCACTTTTACGTCCATGAAATGGCTAGACGGCGCATTTTACCTATTTAGTCGTATTTAGTTTGTTTTCCTACGTACACTAGCGTTTTTACAAATGATTTATACTTTTGTATTCTAAAATATTTATAACTGAAATAACCTTTTTTGTATAACTGATTTAATTTATAAAATAGAAAAATGGTTTTGACTACATATTACAGACTTCTATTCTATTTTTAACCGACTTCAAAAAATGAGGAGGTTATCACTTATCAATTCGGATGTTTATATTTTTTTAATGTATGTTCGGGCATAACTCCCTCATACACCTTGTTTGAACATTTTTTTTTGTTCAAACAAGGTGTAGGTATTCCGAAATGGTCCCATTTAAATCGTAAAGATCTGATGATGAGTTTCGGAGACGGAACTCTTCAATAAATGCCAGAAAATCAACCGCGTTTGCTGCTAGCTTAAGTATGCATTGTTTACGCAATCACACTAAATAACATCACGCCTGTACCCTTTAAAGGGGTAGGCAGCTGTCTTCAATAGCTTCCTGTCACTGATATTCACATAGTAAGTAGTGATAAATGAATTTGTTTGAAGAAGGTAGGTATAACTAAAAAGTGAAAAATAAAAACTTTTTAAGAAAAAAAAAAACAACCGACTTCCAAAAAATACACTACAAAGTGAAAAATAACTTTAATTTCGAAAGTCGGTGTCAAAAAACGAAAATACAGAACCAACGAGAGTTATTTTTCACTTTATAGTGTTTTTTTGGAACTGGGTTGTTTTTTAATAAATGACAAGCAAAGCCGATGTCGACGACTCTGCCAATGTCAAAAGTGAACTAAAAACAATTGTGCATAAGAAAAAAAATGGAAAAGGTTTTATACAAATAAAAGTTAAAGACTTTTCCTTTTGTTTGGCTTACATAATACTGTCAGTGTCACCGAACTGTCATCGGTAATCCACAACCTTGAAGTCAAAACAAAAAGCGCAATAATTTCTATTTTTTATGAATATGTTTCCCAATCGCCATTTCCCCATAGAGCAAAAAGTAAATAGAATATGTTTTAAGGGAGCATTATAGAGTGTGGCAACATTTTTACAAATAAAACGAGTTAGTATTCGTGTCGTCATCGAACTATCGAAGTGCAACAAGCGCGCGCCCGCGCCTGTCACTGTCAGTTCACTCAGTTCAGTGCGCACGAGTGTTGATGGTGGAGGTGTTGTGTAGTTATTGTGACTTTCAAAATGTTTAACCCCAAGCGTGCGTTGTTGTACGCTTTTTTATTAGCAGTGCTATTAGAACCAATATCGGGGAGGAGAGGTTTTAGTGGCGGACACAGTTATCCTAAAACGGGCGGCTTATCCGGCGGAGGTCATCGCACAGGAGGGCTGTCTGGCGGGGGCCTTGGGTATCCCTCGTCAGGGGGACATGGACATCCCTCGTCAGGGGGTACTCATGGATATCCGGCAGGGGGCGGCTTGTCTGGAGGTGGGTCTTCATATCCATCATCTGGAGCAAAACCTGGCCATCCATCTGGCGGCAGCAGTCACGGCTACCCATCTTCTGGCGGCGGTCTTTCTGGTCACGGACAAAACAACAAACCTGCTGTACACCACACAACGAATATTCACAACTATAACTACGCCCCGCCCCAGCAGATCTCCTACAGTCCTGTCCGCGGTGGACCACCGCAGCACTATCCGGTGTATCATGGCACTCCCCCGACTTATGTTTACCAATACAAAAACTCGGGCAGTAAATACGGTACACTGCTAGCCGGTCTGGCGCTACTCAACCTTGGAACTCTCGGCGTTGCCGCTTATGCAGCCAGTGGGCATTCAGCGGGCAGAACGCAATACACGCCACAACCGGGTGAAGTGTGCAAATTTGCAGTGAAAAAAGACAACGGTGACTACGAGGAGACAAAAATAGATTGCCAGATTATAAGCAGCTTCATTTTACAAGATCAAGCGCAAGCACGCACTCCTAGCACCAATACACAAACATCAGTGGTCACAGTGACAAATACTACTGTTATGAATACGACCATGTTGGCGGAACACCCTTCGACGCCGGGACCCGCGACGCCGGCGATAGGTAACGTTCTGTACGCAATGCTACCTAATGGAACGTTAGTCCCCGTGAATGCGACAGGAGTACCTGGTGTTCCTGTGGTACCCGGTAGTCCTTTAAATGCGACCCAAAATGTAACAGGTGCGCTGGCGCAAAACGGGGTTGTGACTTCAATAACGACGACCACTACAACAAATACTACACTCGTGAACGCTTTGGATGTAAAAGGAAAGGCCGTGGAAGTGACACCAGGGATGCAGTGCTTCTTGATTCGTAACAGTTCAACGCACAACATGAGGAAGAGTGTGCCATGTGGTCTATTACAGACATACGCTGATAAGTCGATACAACGTAAAAATTCGGCAGCTCGTAATGTACCTATGTTTACAATAGTAGTGGCTATTTTAGCTTTTTGTGTAGCTTATTAAGATAATTTCATGGTGTCTAAAACACCACAATGTAATGATTACATGCAGCCGAGTTGTGTGTAAACTCTGACTTGTATGTAAAAAGAACTTTTTTACCTATTTGCATTTTCTGTTGTTTTCTATAAAAATTTTAATGACAGTATGAATGTAATTATAAGTCTCATTCAAAAATATTATAAAACATGATTCAGTTTCTTCTAATGAGGTAATTTGCAAAGATACTTAAAGAGATGTTTCCTATGAACACTTGAGATCTCAATACCAATTGTTTCAACTAAATTATGCAACTAAAACCCAAAACAGATCTGTTAGTTTAGTGTTTTGTGTACCTTATTTATTATGTAATATTGTATAGTTACTTTGTTTGCTGCCGGTCGATTCTGTAAAAATCTCACCGTGAAAACTTGGGTGAAGTGAGTTTGTTTTTGCTAAGAATTGACACTACTGACAGCTCACTCCACGCTCACTTCACCAAAGTTTTCACGGTGAGATAGTTACAGAATCGCACTGCTGAACATTTCTGCTAGAAATTGCTCATTTTGGGAGGTACTTATTGATCAGCGAAACACTTGGAAACTTATTATAAATTAGGTGCTGTCAAAAATATTGGTCAGTGGGTCGTATTAGGGGATTATTCATTTCATCATTACAGCCGAAAGACGTCCAGTGCTGGACTATTCATTTGAAACACTAAAATTCTACGACTATGATATGTTTTAAATTTAATAAGGATAATCTTAAGATGAAAGTCACTGATTTGACAAAATAATTATGTATGGTTAAAAATGAGAAGTGTTATGAATGAAATATTTGATTGTACTCTTGGATACAAGATACCTGTCATACATAGGTGTGATAATGTAAATTTTATCATTTTATGTAACTTTTTGTAATTATCGAATGTTGAACTTGCTAGGACCTTTCCATTTTAATTAATTCAACTTTTGTATATTTTTAGCTCACTTTAAATATAATCAATTCTTTTTTTTTTTCTTTTTGAGATAACTTACTTCTGTCCATTAAATGCCAAAATTACTAAAGCTAATCAATATTTTACAATTTTGAAGGAGATTCCTGTAAGAAAAATTTATTGTGATATTTATGTTTTTAATTAAAAATAATTGAAATATATTCTTTTTTTATTCCAAAACGTTGACTATCATCTACTTTAATAGATAGGTATTTACATATAGAGCCACGTATAAACACATCTTGAATCATGTTATTCCCAGAAGTGGAACTATGTACCTTTGCTTGCGAACTAGCTTTGTGTGAATCAACTAAGGAAAATACCTTGTAGGTATCAACTCACTGGTCAAATGATATGCCAACACAAGACAACATAACCAATACAAGACAGAGACACAAGGTAGGTATAGTTCGGTAAGAGTCTGCTCTAATAACGGAACTTTACCTTGCCTCATTGACGTGAGTATTCATACCATACGCGGAATTTTCTAATTGAATAATCTAATTAGCATTCTTTTCTACATTCCACGCTTGGCTTCATTACATGGAAGCGACCAAATTGTTCCATCAATGAAGTGGTTAATTATAATTTAAGAAGAAAGTGCGGGTTCCTGTCTAAAATTTGCAATTGGTTGCAGGTTGGGTTCGAACTTGATGACATCTCTGAACATGTTCGTCATCCATCACGCACTATTATTTAACTGTTAGCTTAGTTGTTAACTTTTTTATGTACAGACGCCAGCACATCAAGCTACTACAATCTGTCAAATTTCTTTAATAAATTTTCAACTTTATCGCTAAATTATTATAAGGTTCAAAGTTGATTGGGAAAATTAGACAGTTTCGGGTAGCTTGATGTGCTGGCGTCTGTACTTACTAGCAGCGCGTCGCGGTTTCACCCGCATACATAAGTTTCGATCCCGTGGGAATATCGGGATAAAAAGTAGGTACCCTATGTGTTAATCGTGAGGTAATTGTGTAACACACTACTATCACTAGCAGTGGGTTTCATTTCGACAGTTCAATAAAATTCATTGCGTTATTTACGTTTTTGAGCAGAGAAATTCGAATAATAATATAAGTAAGGCCAGGTTCACACGGCGATTAATTTCCCGTATACCGTATACGAGATTTTATCGAATAGAGTAGTGACAACAGAATATAATATGAAAACTTAAAAATTGTTTACACGGCGTTCATACGGGAAAATCCCGTGTTCGAGAAATATATTTTAACGTATAGGCCACGTTCACACGGCGATTAATTTCCCGTATACCGTATACGAGATTTTATCGAATAGAGTAGTGACAACAGAATATAATATGAAAACTTAAAAATTGTTTACACGGCGTTCATACGGGAAAATCCCGTGTTCGAGAAATATATTTTAACGTATACCGTGCGAAGTTGTCACCGGAACGCCGCGTCTCGAAACGATTTTATCGAATACGACACGCAGTGGCGCTTATGTTCATGTTGTCTCGTTCACACGATTCGCCGTACCGTATACATGAAAAAATCGAATCGAATGGTTGCCGTGTGAACGATTGCATCGTATACGGTAAAACCGTATACGTAAAAAAATCGAATCGAATGGTCGCCGTGTGAACGTGGCCTAACTGTTTCATGAATTCGTCATTCTAGATTCTTTGGGGTTACGTCAATGGTTACGTGGTCTTAGAGAGTTGTGTTGATGACTTTAATGATTATAATTGTAAATACATATTTGTTACGGCCGCGAATCATAATATTTTGATCGAAGTACGTTAACAAAATTTGAATTTCGCGGGCTACCTTAGCGCTTCCCCGTAAATATCTCACTATCCAGTCCGATACCTGTCACTGGGCTATTGTAGCTTTAAAACAATAATTTGAATGGTGTGCCTTCTGTTTGTAATAAGATGTAACGGATGTAACCAATGATTTCCTAGCAATGGATGTAACAATCAACGGAGGGAATCATGTTTTCATAATATTGTTTGTTTACATAACTGTCAAGTTGGCGTAGCTAGGTACCTAACAGTATTGTTCATACTTATTCCCTGGAATACACATGCGTGTAACTTGCACAAAAGTATGTAAGTAGGTTGCTGGCATACCAGTATGGTATTCACCAATCAGAAGTTGTTATGGCACACCGCATGCAAGCTACTTGCATACATTTTTGCAAATACCTAGTTGGAAATAGACAATAGGTAAAGTGAGTTTTCTTTCGGAATATACCTGTTTGTAGCAGATAATATGACCATGACGGCATAGGAATAACATTAATGAATCTGTCTAGCCTTTTCCCAACTTTGTTAGGGTCGGTTTGAATATTAGTATTTTACATTGAGTGACTGTCTGTCTGACCTCGGCGTAGGAATAACTTATACAGGAAATGTACAGACGCCAGCACATCAAGCTACCCGAAACTGTAAAATTTTCCCAATCAAATTTGAACCTTATGCTTTAGCGATAAAGTTGAAAATCTATTAAATAAATTTGACAGATTGTAGTAGCTTGATGTGCTGGCGTCTGTACTTAACTTAATAACTGCTTATGATACCTAGTTCGTTGGCTACTAAAGTTAAAGGAAGACGTTAATTTTTAATATAGGTAGGTACAGTCACTTAACGATTAAGACTTCAGTTTTTTTTAATCTCGGTTATTGAGCAAAATATTAATACAATGCAATTTTGAACAAATATTTTGCTCAATATAACCGAGATAAAAAAAAACTGAAGTGTTAATATTTTGCTCAATAACCGAGATTAAAAAAACTTAAGTGTTAATCGACTTTTGTTGCTGACCGTACTTGCAGAGTTTTTCAGTACCATGAATGGGAAAATAACACAATAACTAACACAACACTACAACAACAACAAATAATATAATTACAAGTATGTGCCCGAATGCCCGACCCAGCCGGTCGATTCTGTAAAAATCTCACCGTGAAAACTTAGGTGGTGTGAGTTTGTTTTTGCTAGGAATTGACACTATTGACAGTTCACTCCACGCTCACTTCACCCTTTTCACAGTGAGATGGTTACAGAATCGCACTGCAGTAAATATCTCACCGTGAAAACTTAGGTGAAGTGAGTTGCTAGAAATTGATACTATTGACAGCTCACTCCACGCTCACTTCACCTAAGTTTTCACGGTGAGATATTTACAGAATAGCACCGCTGTTCTCGAAAAAGACCATGTCACGTACAGTACGATTCACGAAAGATGACCTGTTCTGATCTAATCAGGTAGGCAATACTTACCTACATGGAGAGTGAGATAGAGAACAGGCATAGATGAAGGTTGCCTTATTTTTTTGGTCTAAGGTACATTTCAAAACATTAAAATCCGAATTCTCGTAATTTAAAACGATCAAAATCTAGCCGCAGCGTAGAGTCGCAGTCTCATCTCGGGGACAAGCAGATGTCAAAAACTTGTCAAAATGTGGGGAAATTAGACGTATTTTTGACAGATTGAGACTAAGATCAGACTGTAAACGTTCTTAAAATTACGAGAATTGCCCAGGGCCGTCTTAACCATATTGGGCGCCGCCCGTCGGGGTGCGAAAATCAGCTTGCGCCCCCTTTGCAAAAAAAAAGAAATTAAACTTAATTTTTGTGTTCCATTTTTAAGATGATTTCCACCATTTTTTCCCAGGGATTTTTTCGAGGCGGTGACGTGCGGTTACAGCGCTGGAGCGTTGCGGTTATAATGAGTTATGACCTGATCGGCTTGCGCCCCCAAGACCTTGCGCCTGGGTGCCACGCACCCCTTGCACCCCCGGGTAAAGACGGCCCTGGAATTGCGCCTCTGGTTGATAAGGAGTGGGCGGCGTGAGCCACCTCATATAGCCCATTGACTCTAGAGCCCCACGAACCGCGGAGGGCTCATGTATATTATGACTCAACTCCAATTTGGGACTCGTCTGCCTCTCATTATGTCCATTGGTCTTTCCCCACCAATGTTGACGTGTGTGTGTATGCAGTGTATGGATCACTGGGGAGTCTGGGACGGAGGAACGTTTAATGATTGTCATACTAAAGTAACGGTTTCCTACTGAGAGCTTTTCCGTCTTATTTATAATTGACGTCATGAAAATCTGTCATATTCACCAGTACTTATATGACATTAAATGTTAAAAAAAAAGTAATTAAAAAAAACCGCTAAAAACAAGCCCATTTTAAATTAAATAAAAATTGGAAGCAGGCTGGGTCCATTTGAATTTGAAAATATAAAAATGGTATGGGTCCCGCCTGCTTCCAACTTTTATGTGGTCAACCACACTTTGTGGTCAACCACAAGTTTTCGAAATATTTAGAAATGTAAATAGATTAGACACGTTATCAACCAACATCTCGGCGCTTAAAAACGGCGAAAATACTAGATAACTACTTATACGCGTAAAGAAAGGGAAAGAAAATATGGCACCGTACGGCGGGATGTCTGTTGCTAGAGGGAGATAAATAAACATCTTCAGTTACGTCACAGGATAAGTAATAGTCAAATTACATGCTCATTGGTCGAGCGCATGAGTGACGTAGCTATCAGAGTCACTTCATGCCGGCCGCCATTAGACGCAGCGTCGTACAAAATAAAATAAAATAATCTAGTTTTGTAAACTTACGCGTGAAATGACACATTTTTGTCTTTAACTTTTGGGGTATAATTTTTACATCCTCTGAAAACACACGACGGCATATTTTCTTTATGTTTTGCACAGGTTTTCACATACGACATAAATTAAAAACAAACATACGTCGCGTCGCGTCGCGCGACAGGTTGGTGCGTGACTGAGCGCAAATGTGGCAATTGGCTTCATTTCATGTTGCCATTTTAGAGTGCGGACAACGTATCTATATAGTTTTTGCGATATAATATTTTGTGAAACCTGTTTGTGTTCCTAGTTTACTTAAAATTGAAAATATCTTTTGACCGCGGCTAAAATATTCCTTGGGAACGTACCTACATATTACCGGGGTTAGAAGTATCCCATGTGTTAATCCAGGTTATAAACTGTGTGCCAAACATCTAAATTTTGCCGTTTTTGCGTGATTGAGTAACAGACATTTACTTTTTTTTTTTTTTTGAGGTTAGGACACTTCGCCGATTTTTGTTATGCAAAATGCTTGCAAGATGTTATCATGGTCGATCAGTCATCTGAGCCCGTTTGCTTATATCTTTTAAGTATAGCAAATGTAGTAAATCACTGCCATGACTATTATTATCCATCCATGGTTGACTAGCACATCGGCAAATTATGTAGACGTTTGCATCTGATATAAGTAGGTAAAGCCAAAGTCAAATCATTTATTATTTCAAATAGGCACATTAAAGGCACTTTTGAACGTCAAAACTTACAGTAAAATTGAATTGATTCTAGTCGCCTCTTCCAGAAGGTAGTGTTCGTATGGAGAAGAATGGGCAAGAAACTCCACCGTTACTCTTTTAAAATGTTTTACAAGGTTTTGTATACATAATAATTATAAATTATAATTATATGTGAAGACGATGCACCGAGAATAAAATTAGGTAGGTACTTGTTTCTTGTTTGTACGCGGCCGCCTACTCGCGTAGGTACCTACATAAAGTGTTACATGCTCTGTGCGCGTCCATACAAGACAAAGCTAAGTAATATAATATCAGAGTAAAGACTTTATTACTAACCACAATCATAAGATTGTCGTTAGTAATATAACGTCTAATAGTCCGAATCTAGTGCGTCATAATGTGACTAAAACAAGCTGACTAGGTTACCGTGAGGTTACCTAATCAAAAATGTCTTTCTGAATACCTAATACTTGCGCACGAGTGTCGCTAGTGACAAAGGGGAAAGTTTTTTGCTCTGTGAATCATTCATTTAACAGTGGAGATCCCGCAGCGAGGCGGCATTGTATCAATTATTGTGACAATACTTCCAGCTAAATGATTATTTTGGGTGACTCCGCTTTGTCACTTCCTCCCAATTGAACGTTCAAAGTGTAGGATTAGAATTTCAACTACCATCACTAGCATACAGAATGATATAATAAATAAACCGGTCAAGTGCGAGTCAGATTCGCGCACCGAAGGCTCCGTACTTTGTAGGTATGTAAATAGTTATAAAATTATTTTTTTGTAATGTAAGTACAAATTTACGGGTTACTGATTTTTTCCTTTACTTGTGCTACATGACATTGCTTCTTGCCAAATTTCATGATTCTACGTCGACGGGAAATACTCTATAGGTTTTGATTTCGGAACATAAACGCCCGTATTTTTTGATTGCGTTGACTAAGGAGTTTGGTTTTTTCACTGATTCAAGGGATTGCAATGAGGGTTTTCTGAAATGACGTTCGCCAGGTGGCAGCACTGACACGTCAGGTCCAGACATCTGTCAAAGAGCCTATATTTTCTTTAGTCATGACGGAATGATGAACGAATGAATGAATCGAATGATGAACGTCATCATAATTTTTATATTGGAAGACCTCTTGTCACAGTGGTGCCAACTGGTGTCGTAAATTTTCACGAAAACCCTCAACTGAGTATTTGATATTAATTTCAACTTGATAACTCCACGTGTTCCTAAGAAAAAGGGTCTTATCTGATGGACAGACAGACGAACAACGAAGTGATCTTATAAGGATTCCGTTTTTCCTTTTGAGTTACGGTACCCTAAAAAGTAAAAAAAAAATGGGATCTCTTAGTCAAATGAACATCATGCACTTGCGGCTTCAGGATTCCAGACTGGGAGACTGTTTCCTGTTTGTGTGTTGTGTGTATTATTGTCTGATTTTGTTATTAATTATGACTTATCACATCCATAATTATAGAAGGAATAATATCAATTCGACAATAATACCTGAGTAGTCGCTTTGAAACAACTTACAAAACAAGTGTTGAGTAGCAAAGTAAACAGTGGACATGCTGTTATCACTACAATATGATAATAATACGTCAAACAAAATACTCGGATAACTCAGTGAGTGAGTCACCAGAATTATTTGAAAAGTTGTGTGTAAGTGTATAAACAGCTGAAAACAGACTTTACATGACTGTATTTTGTTGTGGATAACAGATCTATTGAAATAAAATACAAAGTCTTGACTGACTGATATATCAACGCACAGCCTACACCGCTGGTCCTAGAGACATGAAATTTAGAGGGTGTGTTCTTTGTAAAGAGTAGCTGTATCCACTATAAAAGGGTTTTTCGAAATTCCACCCCTAAGAGGGTGAATGGGGGAGGGTGAAAAGTCACGCGGACGAAGTCGCGGGCAGAAGCGAGTACTAAATAAATGAGAGCTCAGGCACAGTATAAAGACATACAGTATTGTATCTCGGCCGTAACCTTGAAATAAATGCCTACAGCCGCGTGGTACGTAAACATGCGATAGGGCTGCCCGCCTCCAGCATTTTAATTACATTTGCCTACTTTGTGTTTCCGTGGCTCAGGTTCGTACGGGCGCGTTTTTTTCGTGGCAATTTTTTTTCGCGCACTGGATTTTCCGCTCACTGTCTAGCGCAGAGTGTTGAAAATCGTCTGTTTATTCGACGCGCTAGGATGCGCTCTGTTGGATTCTGAATGCTCGGCTCACCACGGAGAGTTGAAAATCCAGTTCGCGATAAAAGCCCGCCCAGGGATATTTTTACGTCCGTACGAAGGTTTACCTAACTGTCACTATATCACGGTAATGACTATATTATCAGCTACGACAGGGTCGACAGGTTTTTAGTTACCGACACCATCACGAATTTATTCAGGTGACTGTATGGTGACTGTGTGACTGTGTGTGTGTGTGATTTTAGGGTTCTCTACCAAATGGTAAAAATGAACCCTTATGGTGAGACTCAGTCTGTCTGTCTGTCTGTCACAGCTGGATATCTCAAGAACTACTAATACTAGCAACTTGAAATTTACAATAGTTTAAGATGACGTTTGCCTAACTATTTTGCATATAAGAAAGATATAAAAATATTTACATATATTTATTTTGCAACAGGGACTGAAAGGGCGTATGAAAAATTCGAACTAGGGCATGTGGGGTATCATATGTAAGAGCGCAGTTTGCACATTCTCAAACACTTTTTTTTTATTTTTTAGGCCGCATAGTTTTCGACTTTTGATGAAAAATTAAAAAAAATATACCGTTCCGCATAGAGAAAAATCTGAAATTATTCTATGTGATAGAAGTTTATGTAAAGATCACAGGAAAAATAATACGATGTCTCTAAATAGCACACTTTTTAAGAAATCATCAACAAAAGTTACATTAGTTCCACCATCGGTCAAGAGATGGTGCTGACCTAAAACTGCAATATTCTACACCGCAGCGTGCAGTGTTCAAATTCTCTGACGAATATAGGCCTCGTCGATGAAAAATTAAAAACATGATGGTGCGGAATCCTCGGTGTGCGGGTCCGACTCGCTTTTTATAGATGACTTAAACCCGCACGCCCGTCACGCTTTCTGTGATTAAATATGTCCATTTTTTACATAGAAAAGCGTGACCATACGAGCTATAAAATAGTAAGTACTTAAAATAGTATCGTAATGTACAGGCTACTATGTATTAGTTGTTTTTTTTTTTGAGAATTCAATTAACTACCCAAGTACTACACTAGTAGCACTAGTACCCAAGTTCTTATAAAATCGTTGCCAGTCTGTACTGGCTTCCAAAATGAATTAAATAAATTGCAGATAGATAGGTAATACAGTTAGCACATTCTTGATTAGCCCAATTCATCAATAAATCAATCAGTATCATGTGGAGACGAAGCGAACAACGTGAAACGAAAATGATTCCTTTAGCTAAAAATATCTGAAACTTATTTAAATTAAATAAGTTGATTTGTTGTAACACGTGTCTTCGTTCAGTTGGAAGATGTTTTCAAATGTGGCATTTCAGCACTTCATTGTTTTAATATTCCTTTGTTCTGTTATTTAAATAAGCTATGGGTATGAGAAGTTATGTGAATATAAGATAGGACTTTTAGCCATGCGAGCGACGACATATTGGACGAATTTATAAAAAGTTTTTTCACGATTTACTTTACGATTCGTAGGAAATGTTGTGTAGTATGAGCAGCACCCTAATTGCGTAACACACTCAATCTGAATAATTTTGAAGGAAATTGCTAATATATTGCTACTTATAATATTATGTTTGAAGAATTTGTCTGCTGAACAATGTAAAAACGCAATGAATGTTGTTGAACTGTCAAAATAATGGCTATTGCTACTGGCAGTGTGTTAAAAAAAAAAACAAAAGTCATTTATTCAAATTAGGCTGAGTATCAGCACTTTTTGAACGTCAAAATTACAAAAGACAGTCCCCCAAAAGCAAAACGCCCGCCTTTTACCACAACCTAGTGCTTTCGCTGGGGAGAAGAAGTGGCGCAACAAACTCCCCAGCAGCATAGCTGTCTGTTCAGTTAAAAAATATTTGATTGTGTACAATATTAGGTATGTAAAGTAATTATTACAAGACACAGAACATTAAATTTAATTATTTGCCATTACTCCGCTATATGGACGATAGAATCACCATCTTTACGATTGCTCCAACAGACTTAAAACATCTTTGATGTAACCTATCATAAATTACATACATTTATTTTCATTCAGATAACAGAGATCCATTGGGTTAGCAACCAATAATACCCAAGCCAATGTAACCAGTCATTTATTTTAAACAAAAGTACTTACACTAATATCTCAGTCTATTTTCAGCAGCTTAAAGGTCAACTCGGAAAGGGACCGTCACCGTATTAACTCGAGCCATACAGTATTCTTTGTATGAAACTCCCTATTGCAACGCACACTAATCGGAATCGTAACGTAGTCGCCTCGCCTCATCATTGCCTCGCCTCGGGACAAGCTCACGAACCGCGGTGCGGTGCGTGGTCAACTTGCAGTTCCCGCGCAACGGCTCGTTGCCCCGCGCTTACATCTCTCCGTACCTGAGTTTACGTCTTTTCGTCTAGTCTTGCCCCTCTCACCCCTCCCGCGGCCTGAATGCAGTACCATCAACCAGCGGTCGGCGAGCCGTAAGCGCGGCATCGTCGCCGCCGAGCCGTAGTCGAGTCAGCGTATCGGAGCTGCTGATACGCTTTGGTTATGTGCTTACGTTAGGTTGATGCCTGTTTTACGGCGCGCGGCGAGGCGATGGGCGATACGGTGACGATCCCTTTCCGAGTTGATAAATGTGTGCTATGTATGACCTTTAATCTTTCAATAAGAGCATTTTTGAGCAGTCAATTAACTTCAATCGTTTTGACTGACACGCATCAAACGATTTGGTTCACTGCCACATTCTGATGACGCATCGGGATTGGGAAACAAACAGTCGGGATGGCGAATCAGACTGTTTCCCAATGCGTCATACTCATCAGAAACGCATACTTAGGCACGGACTTAGGGGAATAAAATACTATCATAATTATATCTAGGATCATAAGCTTTAATCCTATGCGAAATAAATTAAAAGTATTTTACGAACAAATAATTCATAGTAATTTATGTCTATGTTTATTTAAGTTGTGTAGTGTAGTAACCTAAATACAACATTATATTACAAAATTAACAACTTTTTATATGCTGGCTTTTGACTACGTTGTACGAGTATGTGTATATTTTGTCTTTTTTAGGGTTCCGTATCTCAAAAGAAAAAACGGAACCCTTATAAGATCACTTCGTTGTCCGTCTGTCAAGACGAAATTAGTATCAAATACTGAGGGCTGCACTCCTTGAGCAGTGGAAAATCAAACTTGTAAGTCAACGCAATCAAAAGATACGGGCGTTTATGTTCCGTTTATATCACACATTTTGACACTCGCAAGGGAATCAAAACCTATAGGGTACATCCAGTTGGCCTAGAATCATGAAATTTGGCAAGAAGCAATGACATGTAGCACAAGTAAAGGAAAAAATCAGACAACACGGGAAAAATATTCGAGACACGATTCCCGTGATAAACTATTTACATACCTACGTACGGAACCCTCGGTGCGCGAGACCGACTCGCACTTGACCGGTTTTTTTTTGTAATGTGTGTTTGTGCAGAGTATACAATTTTTCTTTTTTTTTCTTTATTTTAACAACTAGCTGCTTATACTAGGTACTAAATTAAATAACCTATACACACCTATACATATACCGGCTGACTTCTATGGCACAGAAATCTAAAACGAATAAATCTAGAAATAATAATATAAATAATCACAAAGCACCCTTCTCTACGCGCGGGAATTATCAAGAAATTTGTAGTGACATTCAATGACTGATTGAAGCCATCCGCCGGTTTTAAGGCTCCTGCAAATAGGCGCGACACGCGAAATAATCGCGCGCGACACAAAGGCACCGCAAGTCGCGCAACGAGCCGTGCCGTGAGTCCGCGCCTGTTTGTAGGAGCCTTTAATCAAAGGATGAATGTAAAAAAATATTTTTTACTTTCTGTGAAAAAAAATCTGTGCCGTAGGCTTCTACTCCGTTCACGTTTTATAGTTACCCTGTTTTTGTCTAGACGATAAAAAAAGTCAGCCAGTTGATACAAGGCGTCGAAGTAG
Organism: Luperina testacea; assembly: GCA_927399505.1. Classification (NCBI taxonomy): domain Eukaryota; kingdom Metazoa; phylum Arthropoda; class Insecta; order Lepidoptera; family Noctuidae; genus Luperina; species Luperina testacea. The sequence goes on from OV656758.1 coordinate 16,086,406, forward strand.
GTACTTTTCCCTATCGCTGTTATATTATGTAGTATAATCGTTGTAACTATGATTCTAGACTAGCAGCGCCCCGCGGTTTCACCCGCGTAAGTTTCAATCCTGTGAGAATATCAGGATAAAAAGTATCCTATGAATGAATCCAGGAAATGATCTATGTATGTGCCAATTTTTATCCAAATCTGTTCAACGGTTTAAGGCTCCTACAAAATGGCGCGACGCGCGACGCGAATCGCGCGCGACACAGAAGCACTGCTCCTTGCGCGACTTGCGGTGCCTTTGTGTCGCGTGTCGCGTCGCGCCTATGTGTACGAGCCTTTACGCGTGATTGAGTAACAAACATCTTTACCAACTTTCACATTTATAATATTACTAGCTGCGCCTCGCGGTTTCATCCGCGTAAATGTCGACCCCGTGGGAAATTCGGGATAAAAAGTAGCCTGTATGTTAATCCAGGGTGTCACCTACCTCCATACAAAATTTTATCAAAATTGGTCCAGCCGTTTGAGCGTAAAGAAGTAACTAACATATAAAATAAACACACACCTACAGACCATTTCGCCTTTGTATTATTAGTGTGATAGTAGGTTATGTACATGATAGTGAAATATCTCTTTTACCTGTGTGTGTAGATAGACAGTTAACAATAGTTATTTAGATGTTTTGTGTTTGACCACACAATCAATGAATAGGAAACGAATGTTTTATTTCCTACACAATGTGTTTACTAGAGAATGGAATATAAGTCTATTCACCTATAATATTCATAGAGAATGTTATGAATGGGTGTTGTTCATGTCAACGGAATTATATTCAAAGTGGATCCGAATCAGGTAGAATTTTTGGTTCCTAGGCTGCCTATGTCAGCTGTGGGACAGTACCTATAGGCTTAAAAATAAATAAAAAAGAAATGCTCTCAATATCATTAGCAGCTAGGAACTTGGAATTGCGCCCAATAAGTGGCAATAGACATATTCTAACTTGAGTACATGTCATGGGTGATGTGACTGGGGGTGCCTAAATGTACCTACACCTAAAGGCTCCTACAAACAGGCGCGACACGCGATATAAGGCTCCTTCAAACAGGCGCGACACGACACGCGACACAAAGGCACCGCAAGTCTCGCAACGAGCGGTGCCTTTGTGTGGCGCGCGATTATAGGCTCCTACAAACAGGCGCGACACGCGATATAATCGCGCGCGACACAAGGGCACCGCTCTTAGACAGGAAACAAGGCAAGTTGGTAGTGGTACCTATCTTTAATATTATATGTATAGGTCCTGTAGGTACTATGTCCAACAATTCTGCTTACCTACTACTCCTTCAGAGGAACTTAGCTAATGAATCGTTGAATGTTATGTAAACATGCTTTATCAGTGTATTCATAGAAATATGTATTTACTATTTGTATCTGCTCCATTTCAATTTCCTAGAAACTATACATATATTGATAAGTCGTCTGGGACCATTCCAACCAAGGAATATACTACTCTCTAACGAGAGATTCCCAACTATCAATCAAGATATTAGTGTTTTGTAAGCCCATAGATAAACACCGTGGGTTCTATTCATTGGCTTGGCATTTTATATCACTGTTGGACTCGGGAATTTTATCACAGTTCACCTAAAAATGTTTGCTGATAAGGTTAGTAAATATTTACGGTTCACTTGTGTAGTGTACGACTAACATATTGATAAGAATGAGAAAGTATTAAGAATTTAATTTTTTGTTATTTTTATTTAAAGACGTCTTCCTTCCAGATAGATCACGGGTACTCGGGATACGATAAAAGGGCCCCAGAAATAACCAATGTGAAAATCTTTGTGAGAGGCTTGTTCTCAGCAGTGAACGTCTTCCCGTAGAAAAAATGATGATAAGTACTCATTGTTACTAGTATGGTTTGACTCGTTATAACACTTTTTCCTACCAAGTATGGTTCCATACCCCGGTAATGTTAACGTGTGCATACTGAGTTTGATCAAGCTAAGACTGGATATCGGAATTGTCCGCAAATCAACTGATAACTTCCTACCAACTACCTTTCAATTAGTGAGCTATACCGTGGCTATACCAATTAAATTTTTAGGTTGATGAACTTCCGTGCTTCGGTGTAACGACTCACATTCGGAACGCATTGAGGCTCGAACACGACTTTGTGTATAGGTACTCCATTTTTTGAATACTTGAAAAACTTTATGTATTTGTGTCCTTGTGTATCTTTTGTGTTTCTATGTATTTTGGAAATTCTCACAAATATCCTAGAGCCTGGGGCGGGACGGATTGACTATCAGTCTGTTACTGACTAAAACCACCCGGTGTTCCTCCTACAACCTCTCTTGACTGGGGAGCGGAAAACGCTCGCGCATTTTATGCTCACCTCTGTCAAATTTCATCGAATCCTTCTCGGGTGGGCAGCGTTCGGGAAGCTACGCAATATCTTCTCTTCCCACATAACGCAGTGTCTCAAGACGAAAGTCTTTGACCAGTGCGTGTTGTCGTCTAGCCTATGGCACTGAAACGTGGTCGCTTACATGGAGAGGACTATGCTTGGAATTTCCCTACGTGATTGGATCAGAAATGAAGAGATCAACTGCAGCAACCAGCATGCATTTATATTTTTGTATGTGTACACATGTTTGAGCAAATAAATATATCTTATCTTATCTTAACTTAAGAACCAAGACAACTAGCTCGAAGCTAGCTATTAGCTCGAAGAATTGCCAAACCTAAGTGGCAGTGGGATGGGCACATTGCTCTCAGAACAGATGGCCGTTGCGTTGGGGCCGAAAGGTTCTGGAGTGGCGATCGCGTACCAGAAGACAGTGTTGGAAGGTCATCCCACAAGGTGGACCGATGACCTATTGAAGGCCGCAGGAATCCGCTGGACGGAACCGGTCAAAGTGGTGGTGCCTGGGAAAGGGCCAGCAATTTTTTTTAATACTTTTTTTAAATTATGTATTAGGTATTTAATTTGTTAGCTTAGTTGTTCATTGTGTGCATGCTTTGGTCTCCTGTAATTGAAAGAGTACACCTACCAAATACCTACTTTGTCTTTCATTAACTATACTATATACGTATAATATAAGTATGAGAGCAGTCGTGGCCCAGTGTTAGCGGCTCCGACTTTGGTCGTGGGTCCTAACCCAGGCAAGCGCTTTACTTTGTGCAAATAATTTCATCACCACTGCTCTCAAAACGGTGAAGGAAAACATCGTGACGAAACCGGCATGTCCTAGAAACAAAAATTCGAAGACATGTGGCATCTGCTGACACGCACTGGGCTCGTGTGGTGGATTACGGCCCACTCCCTCTCACTGAGAGGAGGCCTGTGTCCCAGCAGTGGGAATATTAGAGGCTGGTTATGATGAATGTAACTTGTATATCTTTTATTGGAGATTCTAAAATAAATAAATAAATGATGATGTCATATTTCGACTAGGCCCTAGAAAGAACATTGACCGACACCTCATGTCACTGTCTATGACAGTAATTATGTTTTACGCACTCGTAGCTGCTCCTCCCGCCCCCCATAAGGCAATCGCGCACGACACAAAGGCACCGCTCGTTGTGCAACTTGCGGTGCCTTTGTGTCGCGGGCGATTTTATCGCGTGTCGCGCCTGTTTGCAGGAGCCTTTATTCATATCTACCTACCTTATTAATTATCATCGTTGCATGCTGGTTTTAATAATACCTACATGTGGCATAACAGCTGCATGAAACAATGCGTGTCTGGTACAGACGCCACCACATCAAGCTACTACAATCTGTCAAATTTCATTATAGATTTTCAACTTTATCTCTAAAGTTAAGGTTCATAGTTGATTGGAAAAATTTTACAGTTTCGGGTAACTTGATGTGCTGGCGTCTGTACATTTAATAATAATTATTATTTATTAATTGGCAATGACCTGTGTCGGTAGAATGTCACACAAAATAATCAACGAATACAAGAGATCAATAAGATTAGTACTTTAGAAGATCTACTACAGAAATTCATTTCATCTCATCCCTTGTGTACAAAACGGAGCAAAACCGACATAAATTATGGTCTAAAGATATAAAGGAAGTTATAAAAATGTGAAAAAGCTCGAATTTTCTTAATGCCTTGTATAACAAGAAACGGAATAGGGAGAAGGCTTATGTTTTAAAGAAGGGAGAAAAACACTTTAGGTTAACAGTTATGATACCTTAATAAAAAGATAATGGTTACATGTGGTGATGAATAAAAAGCGGATAGAACCAGGAACAGAGCGGTCCCGAGAGTAGTAGACATTAGCTTGATTATTATATAAACTGGGATTACTGTATGGTTTGCTGGATCAATTGGAGTTTACATGAAACGAGTCATGGATACAATGGCGAGGTCGTTGTAATTGAACACAGGATTAAACAATAAAACACTAAACCATATAGAGCTACCAGCGACCATGGTAAATGAATGGTATCACTGAGCCATTCAATGAATGAACTATAAATAAATACGAACGAATTTAAGAACAGGCGGAAATTGGTGTAATCTATACTTATATAATAATATTATAAAGCTGAAGAGTTTGTTTGTTTGTTTGGTTGAACGCGCTAATCTCTGGAACTGCCAGTCGGATTTGAAAAATTCTTTTTGCATTTGATAGCCCAATTCTTGAGGAAGGCTATAGGCTACTTAACATCACGCTAGGACCCTTAGGACCCGTGCAAAAACCAAATAAGTCAGAAAAAAGGTAAACGAATTAAAACCGCTGGCAGGCGATGCGACGGGGTGGGTCGGTCGGGGGAACTAGAAATTTCACGCGGACGAAGTTGCGAGCAGAAGCTAGTAATATTATAAAGTTGAAGAGTTTGTTTGTTTGTTTGGTTGAACGCGCTAATCTCTGGAACTACCAGTCGGATTTGAAAAATTCTTTTTGAATTTGATAGCCCAATTCTCGAGGAAGGCTATAGGCTATTTAACATCACGCCTTTAGGAGCCGAGCAAAAAGAAAAAAAGTCAGAAAGAACGTTAAGCAAAAACGAAGTAATAGCGCGGGCAGGCGATGCGATGCGACGGGGTGGGTCGGAGTAACAAGAAATTTCACGCGGACGAAGTCGCGGGCAGAAGCTAGTGAGATTAGATAAGTACAGGAGCTAAATGAATTGGGACTAAATGATGATTGGTAACGGCTCATGAAGTACACCCTTTTGATCATCAGCACTAAGGCACCTGTCCCACCGCCGACGATTAGCAAAAAGCGAGCAGAGCCACCAATCAGAAACGAGTTTACGAGCAACGAGCTGCGAGTGTGTAGTTCAGATAGCTTTGTCGCTGGGCTTTGAGCGACCAGTATAATGACTGCCCAGTCAATAGTTGGTATGCGTAATCTACCAAGCGAGAGTCTCTCAACTAGTGTTCTGCCCGCCAAGCGAGCGTATCTGAGCTGACTTGGTAAGACCCTTGGTAAGACTGGTTGTCAGACTTTCGGACTTCTGACTACCCGTAACGACTGATGCTGATGACTGCGACTGATGTATTGCGTTGTAGGATGTTGTTATCATACATAATACCTATTCATAGTTGTCTTCGTTATTTATTAACATAACAAGAAACATACATGCAAGTCTGTTTCTAGTGTTAAATGTATAAAGGGGAAATTTTGATGTGACGCGATGGATAAATCAACTTGCAGGATTGAACGGATAAAAACCTCCAGATCAAATTTCGACCATGGCGACCAATCTCAGCGGGGACCAGCCTTCGGCGCAGGAGATATTATACTCTGTGCTCAGAGACAGGTGCAATCTCTTTTTCCTCACCCTCATAGTCCGATGGGATGGCAATCGGACACGACCGGAGAGTGATCAGGTCATTCCGACCGAGGCACGGGGCCCGGGGGTATCACACCGCCAACTTCTAAACTCCAGGCTGTGCAAAGGATAACAAGACATTCTTTTGCGGAAGGTTTCAGTGTTTAATTTTACGACACAGTTGTGAAAGTTGTGACGCCCGTGCCGACATCCGTTGTGACCAGAGGATTGCGTAACACTAACAGTAGGAAAGACTTTCATTTTGACAGTGTATCAACATTCATTGCGTTATTTACGTCATTGAGCAGACAAATTTTTCAAACATATGAAGGAATGGATTAGCAATTACCTTCAAAATTATTCAGATTTTGATTAAAAGTGTGTTAAGTTTCGTTTTGCAAGAAAATGTTTGTGCTTGTGTCCACTGCAAACCACGGACACAGTACGCATAAATTTACGTCATTAGTACATGCGTGGCTTGCCCGAATATGGCGCTCGCATACATAGCTCAACGCTGTCAACGCCATGCACGCTATGCATGCGGTACACACCACAGAGCATGTAACACTTTAGTACACACTATACAGTGGGCCACGCTACAGTTGCACATAATTTATAGTTGTGGGTGTGTAGTGTGTACTGCGGTGCTATTCTGTAAAAATCTCACCGTGAAAACTTAGGTGAAGTGAGCTTGGAGTGAGCTGTCAATAGTGTCAATTCCTAGCAACAACAAACTCACTTCACCTAAGTTTTCACGGTGAGATTTTTACAGAATCGACCAGCTGCAGTGGAAACGTAGACCCACGTTTTCAAACAAATTAATCCACGCTGCTAAAATGCGCCGCATGCATGCCCGTGCACAGCATGCGCTGCGGTGGGTCTGTGCCTTTACTTCGAAACCACGTCAATTCCTTCGCCAATCACGCCACCTTCACGATAATTTCGCGAGGTTTCGGAACTCATAGAGAATACGTTACCTGTGCTATGTTGGGTTCGAGGAAATACCTACATTGAAATACTTTATATGTAGGTAGTACTAACACGTAATGCAGGTAACAATGACGTCTGATGCACTAAAAGCAGCTGGTTGGTGTTCGCAATAAAAAAGAATTAAAGCTACCTGTTTATTGAATTTAGTGAATGTTGGTATAGAATGGCGTTTTTGTTATCTATAAAATGAAATCGTGTTAACCTTGATCGCTCATAGCACGTTCGATCAGTTTTCTTTATACTACGTACCTAAGTGGGTATACCTTTTTTTTTTTTTTTTGTTGTCGGGGGGAAACCTTCAAAAGGCACCCGACCTCCGGGGAGGGAGGTCGGGAGTGTGGGACTTTTACCTCACTAAAACCGCCCCGGTGATCACCTTCAGCACATAGGGGTGGTCCCGGTTCCTCTTAAAAGACCAATTCCGGAACCCCCCCGTGCAACGCCTGTAAGGCACATCCCTGGGAAGTGGGTATACCTACCACCACATACATAAACTCACGCCTTCATCCCATGGGGATAGGCAGAAAGTACAGTAAGCCAACTGCTACAATCCTTACATTCTTCTTTTGCTTCGTTTACGTTCATAAATCACGCTGGCTGCGATTACTACTACTACGGTCTACACACCTGCATAGTGCTATTCACAATCACTCGATGCGCTTCCGTACCGTATCGAAAATCAATAGGACTCCTCTAAACGCCTGTTCACAAGTCCAAAACCTAAAAATGTTGACAGTTTAAATCATATTGCTGAGCAGTGTTGGCCCAGTGGTAACGGCCTCAACTTACGAGTTGTAGATCGTAGGCTCGAACCCAGATAGGCGCTTTACTTTGTGTAAATTATTTCATCACCACTGCTTTCAAAACCGTATAATACGGGCTGGTGTCCGCAACTCCACGTCAATGCGCGTATTTGACGATTGAGGTATTACAATTTTTAATCTCCAGCAGCGTCACTAAAACCGAATGGTTTCTATTCCCCCAATTGATTGAGTGTTGAAAAGGCGAAATACACACAACCCACCGTTTTCAAGTACCTACCAATAGCGGTAAACATTGCGTAACATGACATTAATTTAATGACGAGCCCGAAAAACCCGTATGGCGAATAATAGTTGATGCGTTAACTAATTACCCCGTTTTCGGCCTCCAAAGAATCTTCATTGGGAAATCCATGTTCCTATCAGTCTGTTCTCTTTTGCCCTTTAAACAGCTGCCGGTCGATTCTGTAAAAATCTCACCGTGAAAACTTAGGTGAAGTGAGTTTGTTTTTGCTAGGAATTGACAGCTCACTCCACGCTCACTTCACCTAAGTTTTCACGGTGAGATTTTTACAGAATAGCACCGCTGGTATTAGAAAATATATCGGTGAATGATGTCATGAGACTGAATCAGTCCAACACAACCATTTACGTGCATATACAGGACAATTATATGCCTATTAGGTTAACTGGACACTCATTGCAAGAATACTTTACCTAGTACACGTACGTCTAGGCTGTTTGATATCTATACCACAAACCACAAGATTCGTTGTTTTGTTATGGTAAAAACAAAGCTTTCATTCATGATTTTGTGGTTGTCCTTTTAGAAAGACCCTTTCATCATCATCTGCCTAGCTTTTTCCCAACTATGCTGGGGTCCACTTTTAGTCTAACCGGATGCAGCTGAATACCAGTATTTTACATGGAGTTACTGCCTATCTGACCTCCACAACCCAGTTACTGGGTAATACGATACCCCGTGCCCTTGGTGAGACTGGTTGTCAGACTTTCGACCTTCTGACGACCCGTAACGACTGTCAAAGATCCACACTACTGACAGCCGTGACCGCCGTGACGTGACGTTTTCACGTGCTTTCCGTAGAATCCAGACCGCTCCGTGCCACGGATCATCTGATGCTCGCCCATCCACGGACCCACCGCGGCAAGCGTAGCTGAATCTGACCGATCGGCCTGTGCAGCTGTTTTTATGTACCCACGAATCCCTTTCAAAACCGTTTTTTTTTGGGATTGTAAAAAGAGTGATCATTGCTTCGAGCATCTGTTTATGAGACGAGCACACGACTGCTTCATCAATATGATTAAAAGCTTATCCACAAAACCCTAAAAGCCAATCACTTTACGTTGTTCAAGTAACATCTTTGGATTTATATTGTAATGATGTTAAATAAAATAATGTTGAAAGAAAAGAAAGAAAATTGGTTTATTCTGCACAAACAAAACGCACATTTCAAAAAAAGAACTATACTTACATTCAAAGAGTCAAAAGCCTCGTACTCAAACTTAGAAAAGTTGACGCTCACTAAGGTTGCCACGTGCGTATTATTGCAATAACTTGGTGGTGACAACTGTTAGAATATTATGATAAATTATTCTGTGATAGTATGTTCCAAAGAGATGATCTGAAATGCTACTTTTACCCAAAATCTATTCCAACCCCTTTATTTGAAGAGACATTATGTGACATTGATAATATAATATTTTGTGGTTCACAGGGCGTTAAGGGCCCGTTCACATGTACGGCAACCACACCACATCGCAGCGACAAAATGTGGGGAAGCAGTGGTGGTTACGTATGAATAGTGTCGCTCCAACTTTTTGCAGTCGCGTTGTGGTTGCGTTGTCGTTAGTAGCTGCGATGTGGTTACGTTGTGGCTAGTGTTTGTCAGATCAACTCCGGCTGTGATAGTTTTGTCGCGTCGACGCAACGTTGTGGTTGCGTTGTCGCTAGTACCTAATTGCGATGTGGTTACGTTGTGGCTTGTGACTAGTATTTGTCTGATCAACTCCGGCTGTGATAATTTTGTCGCGTCGACGTAACGTTGTGGTTGCGTTGTGGCTGCGACGTTTTCATGATGTGGTCGGTATCGCCCACAGGGTTGATTTTGACGGCCAAATTTGGTCCGGGTGAATAGACAATTCATTTTTATACAAATTAGCGCCCGTCAACGTGTTGTCGTTGCGGTGTGGTTGTGGTGTGTTTGTGGTACGTGTGATCGGGCCCTAAGGTCAACGTGAATAGTAAATGCGTCCAATTTACCAGAAGGTACCTAATGTGGAAATGTCACTGTGACAAGGTTGCCCTCATTCCAGATTTGATTCAAACCGCCCAAATGTAGGATAGGAATATGATTTATCCGGTTCGTTCCCCAGAGGGACGCGGCATGTCGTTGGGTTCGTATTATGGTTACGCAGACTGTCAAATATTTACTGATGACATAATTTCGACTGAATAGACTGGACATGTGAACAATGCAAATATTTAAACAGCCTAATTAATGCAGAATTTTTGTTCATCAAATGCACGAGACATAATCACCTGTAGATTCCGTCATTTACTTAGGTAGGTACCTATTTTTTTCTGCTCATAGCGTTAGAACCTATCTTTTCATTTTATGCAACAGTATGCACTGAGCTATACTGCCTCAGTATCACAGAACTCGAAAATACTCATGCAGCTCTTGTCAATCTGTATTTAAAACCGTTGACAGGAAGCTGGTTGACCGCTGTGTAACCAAGCGCGGTGGGCCGCGGCACACTTGGTCGCGCTTTCCACCGTGACGTCATCAAGGTTGGCGACCCGTATGCGACTAAATCGTTCACACTATAATTAGATTTAATGATGTACCTAATTGTATTTGTTGTGTGGTCTAGTAGTCGGCTCGCCTACTATATGTATGTCAATCTAAAAAATTCTATAGAGACGCGACTTTTTTCTATAGATAGATTAGACGGTAAAAACCGATTCAATCTGGCTTTATGTAACCGGTATTGTACAGCAAGGTCTGTCTGGTTCTAAAAGCAACTTGAAAGGTCAACAATTGAGTGAGATGGAATGTCTCGTGCAAGAATCCATGAAGCCAGTCGGCTGTCCCATTTCAAAATCTAGTAAGGGACACTTTTTACAAAAATCGTTTTATTGCATAAGCTTGCTAACCTAGAAGGTCTCTACCAAATACAAAAACACCAGCGCGCAGCGTTTTAAACTTACATAAAAGGATATATATTTAAACATCGATACCATCCATGTAAGTGCACCTTTCACTCCCTAGTGACCATTTAAAATCTAGTTCGAAAAAATACATTCCATAGGCTGACCAATATTACGTTTATGCGCTCTCCTGTAAAATTTCATGTTTTGAAATGGGGCAGCCGCAGTGGACAAAGTCATTCAGAGCTTACTTTGGATAATGTGGACTTTGGTACTGATAAGAGCAGCAGTGGACTTACCAGTTATAGGTCGTGAGTTCGAAACCCGGCAGGCACTTTATTTTGTGTATTTAATTTCATCACTTTCACTACTGCTCTTAAAACGGTGAAGGAAAGTACCGTGAGGAAACAGGTATGTCCTAGAATAAAAAAAGTTGAAGATATGGGACATCCACCAACCCGTAGGTGCTGGGCCCGCTTGGCACTCCCTCTCAAAGAGAGGAGGCCTCAGTCCCAGCAGTGGGAACGTTATAGGCTGATTATACTACGGACAAGAAAGGTAAAATTTCCACTGATCCGCATGCTAATGTATGGGCGAGGCGTCGCATCGTAAAAATCATCATACAATGCGATGATGATTTTTACCTTGCGACGCCGCAACGCAGTGTTGTGGCCTCGCCCTAAGTTCCTCGACGCGACGATTAAGCAGTTAAGTTAATCGATTACATGCAGGAACTACTTAATGAGGTAACTTATAAGAGAGCTCAGTGTCCTCTACTCTTGCTATACTACTGTATGTGATGTACTATTGTATACCAGGCTGTATGGATATACAGCCTGGTATAGAGGAAGTATACATAAGTACATGCAGATGCATGTACTTATGTATACTTCCTCTACCTACCTGTGACCAGAATTTCGATGTCACACTATGCAAGGTGAGTTGGTTTGGGTGTAAGTTTACTTACTGGTTAAACATGTGTTATTGACTTGAAATAATCACTTAGAAGGTCGGTAAACTGAGTGTCTGTATGACTAATTACAATTCTGAAGGTTCTATTCTAGTAGGTACCTATTCGAGCATTTCAAACTAGGTTTATTATTGTAACAAACAAGTGTAAAAAAGAACGATTCGACAAAACTCGTTTAATTTGTTTTGTAAAACACGGATTTCTTTTTTGTCTAAGTGAATGCTAACAGGTTAAGATAATAACAGAGTTTTCTTTATTTTTTATTTTGTCTCCAACAAATATATCTACAATACATGACACAAATAATGGGCAACATCTGAGGTGCAATTCTCGTAATTTTAAGAACGTTCAGTCTGATCTCGGTCTCAATTTGTCAAAAAAACCTCTAATTTCCCTATAGTTTGACAAGTTTTTGACATTTGTTTGTCGCCGAGATGAGACTGCGACTAAAGTGCGTTTCACGAAAGAATTCCCTTCGCCGTAACGTTGGCACCATTGCTTTTCATTGAAGGTAAAACAATACTTCAATGAAAAGCAATGGTGCCAACATTACGGCGAAGGGAATTCTTTCGTGAAACGAACTATAGATTTTAAACGTTTTAAATTACGAGTCCCGTAGGTGTATCTACTCCTTCACTTATAGGAGACCACAGCTTGCAGTTTCATGGAGTTACTTGCCCGTTCTTCTCCATAGGTAAATACTACATTTTGGAATGGGCAACTAGCTTCATATTTCTGACTAACCAACTATCTGACAATTCAAGAGTGCCTGTAAATGGTTTCATTGAAATAAATGCTTTGAGTTTGAGTTTGCACAATAAACAAACTCAAACTCATAGTCTTCACTGGGTAAATATAACGCAGGTAAATAACTATTTATTCAGCCGATTCATACAGTTAGGCTCCGTTATTAATTACACGTGCTACGTCACTGTCCATCGGATTGAGTCCCGTAACAGGCTTCCTCATCCTCATACGTTATACTTATGAGACACGGACATTGTGGAAAATTCAATAAGCGTCGAGGTAATCGCAACAACCATTTTCCTCAAGACGCAAGTTGATTGAATAATATAGGGACTTTTGGATCGTTTGACATACCTACTTGACAGATATTGGAAAATTGTGTTCGGACATGTATAACTCATAATAACCCCATCTTTACATAGTATAAAACAGTCGCTCCCGCTGTCTGTAACCTTAGATCTCTTAAATTTTAATGCATTTTTCAGCAAAAAAAGTGATACAAGAGGAAGGTTTATATGTAGGTATATTATAGTACAGAAAAGCCAAGAAATTCAAAGATTTTTAATGACATGTGATGGCGTAACAAACATATTTTTGTGTTACATTACAAAAGCTGGCTAAACCTTACGAGATAGATCAAATTAAGGATAACCCACAGTAACCATTTAAATCTTGTACATATTAAAAACAATGATGGGTTATTTACCAAGCTATTTTTAAGAATACAGAATTATTCCTTATCTAATTAAATACCTTAGATACGTTGTGCATTTCATGTAGATCAAAATTGCCCTTTACAAATTAATATCTTAGAAGATATCAGAGATTTAAAAAGCGGGGGCAGAGCGGCTTGATGGCGGGGCGGTACGAAGCTAGTAGAATAATAAAACCCTATTGCATATAGGAAACAGAACCTCCTTTTTTGAAGTCGGTTAAAAGGTCGTTGCTCGAGTGGTCGTAAGCGCTACTGCTGACGCTGAGCATGAGGTCCTGGGTTCAATTCCCAAGTCGCGCAGTGTTATTGGGTTTTACTATCAGAAATTTTTCAGTAGTTACCTACCAGATCGGATTCTGGGTTTTTGCCCTGTTGATGACATAGGACGTAAACATAACCGGCGACATGTGGGTGCTCTATAGTACTCTTCTGCCTAACCCTTCTGTGAAAATATGCGGTTTGTTATGTTATAGGTACCAGCACATCAAGCTACTACAATCTGTCGAATTCCTTTAATAGAGTTTCAACTTTATTGCTAAAGCATAAGGTTCAAAGTTGACTGGGAAAATTTGACAGTTTCGGGTAGCTTGATGTGCGCTGGCGTCTGTACCTAAAAGAAAAAAAAGTAGGTACCACACAGACAAAATTGTAAAGTAGGTAGTAAATAGGGTTTATGTATTACTTAGTGAAAGCTTGAATGTATTTTCTGTGGAGAAAACGTCCAAGTAAGTATACAGCATACTCATGAGTCATTATAGGCATGTATAGAAAACTTTACAAAGAATTTCACGTTAACAAAGAAAGAAGAAAGTAGTGAGCACAGTGCTTTCAGTTATTTTACCTCTGATTTTCCATCACTCTTCAAGTCATAGTGGTCTTTATTCTCATTCAAATAAGGTTGGTGTTGGGTTGCTGCCACTGAAAACTTTGGTAAAATCATTGTGATATTCATTCTCTTTAAAATAAGGTTCGTAAAGGAGATTTCCGAGGTCTCACATCAATCCTCCGAGCATAATGCCGAGGTATTCCACTCAGAGCACCGTAGTGAATTAAGTACATGCAATAAACTGAAGAGGTTTTAATAGCCGGCAAAGTAGTAGTAGTATAACAATGGTAGTTCAGTATGAGCCGTGTAATATCATGCTTGATTTCATCGAGGTAATGATTTCCGATAATATTTTTCAAACGAGTTTATACTATAGTTACATAACTTGTATGTTTGCTTAAATCGAACTGTTACGACTGTTACTGCGCTTCAGAGGAACGCCACTGGTGATCCTACTACGTCTAAGGGCGAATTTCACCAAACTTTTCTACCTAGAGTATATCTCACCCTGAGAAGAAATTTTGAATTTTTGACAGTTTTATCATACTAGCCAACTGTCAGACGTCAATTTTATTCCTCGGATAAAAGATATCTGACTGGTAAAATCAGCCTTAAATGATGAAAACAACGTTTTTGTATAGTGTAAATTGTAAATCATTTAGACTATTTATCACAGGCACACACACATGATGAACATTTTAACTCGCGCCATTTTCGCGACGCTAAACATATTTTTATTCAAGTGTAATTCCATGGAGTATATTTACGATTCGCTGCGCTAGTTCTGCGACACCATTTGTGTTATTGAACGAATACGAATGTAGAATTAATTACCTGTGGTCCATTTAAGTTTTGTAGAACTTGGTTTGGCACATTATGTACAGACGCCAACACACCAAGTTACTACAATCTGTCAAATTTCTTTAATAGATTTTCAACTTTATCGCTACTTGATAGGGAAAATTTGACAGTTTCGGGTAGCTTGATGTGCTGGCGTCTGTACATCTACGTTTGCCGTAGCAGTAGAAAGAAGCATTGTGAAGAGCAACCTCATTATATGAATAGCCAATAGCCATCCATGGTACTTAATATTGTAAATTCCAAGGTAACTAGCTGTATGTTACTTTTTCACGCCTAAACCACTGAACGAATTTTGATAAAATTTGGCAAGGAGATAGATGGCATCCTGGGGAAGGACATAGGTTACTTGTCCCTTTAGTAGGTTCCCGTGGGATAATTTCCGACATCCACGCGGGCGCAGCCGCGGGCAGAAGCAGCCATGGAGAAAATAGGGCACGGAGCTTGTCGCACTCGCGGCTTACGCTGCAGGAGAAGCACTGAAGGTTTTATGTTGGTTGAACATGACACGCCCTTCTCCCCAGATGGAGGACAACCATGAGAATTGCTACACGAAAAAAAGCTTCTACCATCCAGTTTCCTTATATCTGTAACATATACATTATCCAGTGTATACTCGTATTTAGCG
Source organism: Luperina testacea (assembly GCA_927399505.1). Taxonomy (NCBI): domain Eukaryota; kingdom Metazoa; phylum Arthropoda; class Insecta; order Lepidoptera; family Noctuidae; genus Luperina; species Luperina testacea. The sequence goes on from OV656758.1 coordinate 16,101,851, forward strand.
TTAACCTCATATAAAAAATGTTACGGGGATTTCCGATATTTTGCAAGAGTTAAAAAAACACTAGACAGAGCATGTTATTAGAAGATTATACATATAGTATGTGGCACATGTTGTACGAACTATGAATACACAATGGCATTGTTTATTCGTGATAGATTGTCTATTTTTATGATGCTTTTGTGTATTAAATTATCAATTTGTGTGGTTGTGGAATTCTAATACGGGAAAAATGTGACTGCGTTTAGAAATATGTAAGTATTATGTAAAGGTATTTTAGTGTGATCACATATCGTCGTAAAAGTCCTATCTCTTTTTCTCATTTTTTAGCTGATCTGAGTCAAGACAACCACACTCCTCCATTCGTGATTTTTTCCTTCATTTGTCACTAACAGTCGTACCTCTATATTATTTGGATCTCAAAAAATAACCATTTTGAAAGGCAACAAAATGTAAAGAATCACGAATAGAATAATGTAGCTGTACCAACTCAAATCAGCTAAAAATGAGATAAAAATTTTAGTCACGCGAGCGACGATAGGCTCATAGATATACATATAACTCCATCCAGGAGCTACTGTGATATATTAAGGCTCCTGCAAACACGGGCGACGCGCGACGCGAATCGCGCGCGACACACACCGCTCTTGCGCGACTTGCGGTGCCTTTGTGTCGCGCGCGATTTTATAGCGCGTCGCGCCTGTTTGCAGGAGCCTTTATTAGCTCGGAGTCATTCCAGACTTATTGCAAAAACATCTAGATTCTTATAGCACGTGTATTCATTCATTCCACTTTATGTATTATATTGATAATGTTGAGAAATCACCGGTCGAATGTCCGAAAATGTTTTGGGGCCATAGTCTGGATTCACAAATACTTTGACATTGTACTCACATTTATAATCTAAGTACAAATATAATGCGTGTGCACAGAGTTGAAGTGAAGCGATCTATTAGGAGGCCCATGTTTACCAGACGTTTAGTAGCTTATTAAACAATGATGAGTTCATTTGTAATGACGATGACTACTTCTATTCCAGTTTAAAAGCAATTGAAGCAGTGTTTATAAAGGCTTTATTTTGGCGTTGTTTTTCTGTGTGCCCGGTTGATGGCAATAGGCTCACCCCCTTATTAATGGCTCCTTCAAACAGGCGCGACATGCGATAAAATCGAGCGCGACACAGAGGCACCGCAAGTCGCGCAACGAGCAATGCCTTTGTGTCGCGCGCGATTATATCGCGTGTCGCGCCTGTTTGTAGGAGCTTTAATATGGGACTTAAACATAATTGTCGAAATGTGGGTGTACTAGGCACACCTCTGCCAACCCTTCAGGGAAACAAGTCGTAGTTTTAAGGCTACTACAAACAGGCGCGACACGACGCGCGACACAAAGGCACCGCAAGTCGCGCAACGAGCGGTGCCTTTGTGCCGCGCGCGATTCCTGTCGCGCGTCGCGCCTGTTTGCCGGAGCCTTTATGCGTGCTTTTTCCGGAATTTCGGAAAAAGCACGAAAAAATTATAATGCATGTTTAGTGACAAGGTTAGTTTTTGGACGATGCAATTTGAATTACCTACTATCTTCTTTTTGCTCGCGTCGCTCGACTGTATTTTAGATATTGTTTGCACAAAACTGTCCCAAAACATGTAGTCAGTGACCTCTGCGCTGCCACCAACGAGTTTCCTAAACAAGAAATAAAAGGTGTATCCTCGGTTTATGAACGAAATATTGTTAGATTGCACGTTGCATCATGAAGCGCAACTAGTGAAACTATTAGGTACGAAGGCAATGACGTATTTCTTACGTTCTCCTTGACTCACTGTTGGTGTGTAAAGTTATGTTCAGCTGATGAACACTGTTTATTTACTTTCAAAGCTAAGACGCAACAGCGTTAAGATTTATGCAAGGTAATTGAAATAACTGAAAACCTCTTCAGGGGTCTTTGTAGAAAGAAAAGAAAATACGTATTTAATGTTTGTTTTGTACTCATCAGTATGAACAACTTTTACTATTGGACAAACCTGAAATTGCAAAGTTATGCGAACATAAATGTATGGAGCAGCTGATCCATATGAGATATTATAGCTACAGCACTTATCAGTTATCACATAGCTGTTTATGCAGTATGTGAATTTACTAATGTATGTAGTATGCCTAAGCGCTGCGCTGGGTGCTCTCCGCCCTCTATCTCGAAAAGGGTTGAGCGTACAGAAAAAAAGTCAAGAAAAAGTTGTGGCAAATTTTCGTATCTTTAATTTTTATAATAGGTCTTGAGGTCATTGGAGCCATAGAAACAAAGATAATCGCTTAAAACCGATTTTCGTGACCTTTGACCTCCAATAACTTACGACGCAGACACGAGATACTATGAGACTTTTGAGACAACTCTCAGAATGCCAAAATGAAGCTGTAAACGAGTTTCCAGCTTATTATCTCGAATTCCGAGGTTGACCCCTTTTTTGTCTCAAGTGACTGGACTATATAGAAAACTAGCTTCTGCCCGCGACTTCGTCCGAGTTAGGGGTGGAATTTCGAAAAACCCTTTCTTAGTGGATAAAAAAAAACAAAAAACCTACTTGACCAAAATGAAAAAAACAGCTGATTTTTTTTTTCGAGATTTCAGATGATAAAAAATCTTCCTGTATCTTTCTCTCTTGGGAGCGGTGAATGCTTATGCGAATCCCGCACCCCGGCCATAGGTAGAGGTGGTACACCGCGGTGGTTTTAGCCGGTAAGAGTCCGGCATGCCCCTCTGTCACCGGAGACGATGGAGGAAGTCCACGAGGATTTCCACCGCGCACCAAAACAAAAAAAAAGTTTCCGGAAATGATGAGTGTAACTAATTTTAGTTCAAGCATTAACTTTGGGTTAATTTTGACAGTTCAATAACATTCATTGCGTTATTAACGTTGTTGAGCAGAAAAAGTTTTCGATCATTTATAGCAATTGATTAGCAATATGCTTCGAAATAATTCAGATTGTGATTGACAGTGTGTTACGCAAGTACCCACTTACTAATAAACGTTATAAAGCGTCTGTATAGTTACACAACGCTTTGTCTTCTTCTTTCGAAAGTCAAGTTACTGACGACTGAAAGAGAGAAATCGGTGTCTAACTATTCATTTGATATAATACGTTTATTGGTAAGGGGGTTAGGGTGCAGTAATCAAGTCATGGAGTGTTTCAAGCGATGTTATCTGGTCGCCGGTACCTAAGTATTGAACACTGAGCCAATATTCGTAGGAGGAAAAAGCGTCATAAATTGAAAGACAAAGACAAGACGCACAAAGGCGATCGGCTTGGAAAAGCAGTAGGTATTACTGATTTATGTCGGTTAGATCCCCTGCTGGTGTCTAGTCCACTATAAACTTTGTCATTCCGGTCTGATCCCCTTACTCTTTTTATTTTATTCCGGTCGGATACCCTAGATATCTATCAGGCACAGGCTACTTATATATTACTCAAAACATATTTTTCTAACTCGTAAGAGTTTGTTTTAAAATACTTGTGACCGTTTTCCTCGGTGTCTATATAGTCGTCTGTCTCTTACGTAATTACTAATTAGGTTCCTAAAAAAACTTGTTTACACTACTTGGCTTTCGAGTTATGTACACTGATAATATATTATAAAGGGGTAGTTTCAAAGTTTGGATGTAGGAAGTAATCTCCAAAATTTCCCATCCGATTTCAAAAATTATTTCACATTGAAATCTAATGCCAGGGCCGTCTTAACCATATTGCGTGCCGGGGTGCGAAAATCAGCCTGCGCCCCAATTTTTGTATTTTATTTTTTTCATCATCATCATCATCAGCCTATAATGTTCCCACTGCTGGGACACAGGCCTCCTCTCAGTGAGAGGGAGTGGGCCGTAATCCACCACGCGGGCGGTTTATTTTTTTATTTAATAGTTACTCTGCAATAAAATTAGGTACATTTTCAAACATCAAATTTAATTTTTCCGGCTTTAAAATCGACAATCTTTTTTATGATATCGTCTGTTTTGTAATCAACTTTCAATTCGATAGGTATACTACAGCCAAATTTGTCAATCTATCTTAACTTGAGTCATAGTTTTCATAGTAAGTAGATTTTTATTCATTTCAATTTCGAGAAGGTTTACGCATGGTACGTCCCCTAAGACCCTGCGCCTGGGTACCATGCACCCCTTGCACCCCCGGGTAAAGACGGCCCTGTCTAATGCTCACCTACCATAGGATTTTTTATGTTTGAAAACAAGCGGACGAAGTCGCAGGCAGAAACTAGTCTTTTTGCAAGTGCCAGATAATCCTTGATTCAGCCGTTGAACAATAATAATAACAAAATAATGAATGTTGTTGACGGAGACACTTTATTTTTAGAAACTTTTTTGCAATAAAAATATGTTACACGAGCATTACGATTGTTTGCATTCATTGCAAAGTTGTCTGACGCCGAGTAAAACGATTAAAACTTAGGTAGCAAAGTAAAGATATCAAGTAGGTAAACAAAACCTTGCTACCTACAAACTGCAATCTTCAGAATCCTTGTTAGGGACATTGGACGGTTTTAGATTTGGCTAAGTATAATTTTCTGCGTGCAATGTAGCCTCCATTTCGCAGAACGAAACAGACATTGACGAAACCTGTTTTCCTGTTGGTATAAGTTTATATTCAATTATGTAAGGTTTTAAAACAGACGACCTTCTAACCAGTCGTCATGTGACTTAAAAATATTTGCTTTTGTCTTCTTTGTGTAAAACCACGCCATCTCTGGAAGTTTACCAGAACTACTATACGGTACCGTCCGCAATGCGCTACATTCTCGCTTGGAATGGTTTTCAGTTCACGTTTCCAAGCTAATAAAGTTGGTAGTTCAATAAACGTTGCATAGACAGCAGTTTTGAGGATTTTGTCATCCTCGTAATATCATTTAAATACTATACAGAGCTATTGCGAATGAGCCCATGATTAGATTTTGAGTACAGGAATGGTCACTCGCACTACGACGTCACTGGCTGGACCCATGGAGTTAGTAGGTTCTGGTATGGTATATGCATTACTTAAATAAATTGGTTCTTACATAAAACAAGGCTGCAGTTAAAGTTCTGCAGTTGGTTGCTTCTCTCTTTCTACTAGGTACAAATCCTGCACTAAACCAAACTAATTCTAGAAAGATCATTAGCAAAACTTTTCGAGAGAGTCACGTCTGTAGGGTTAAGGGTTACATTACAGGCCAACAAATAACAAACAAATAGGTACTTTTTTAGGGTTCCGTAGTCAACTAGGAACCCTTATAGTTTCGCCATGTCTGTCTGTCCGTCTGTCCGTCCTCGCTTAATCTCTGTGACCGTTAGCACTAGAAAGCTGAAATTTGGTACCAATATGTATATCAATCACGCCGACAAAGTGGTAAAATAAAAATTGGAAAAAAATGTTTTATTAGGGTAGCCCCCCTATATGTAAAGTGGGAAGTGATTTTTTTTTTAATTTCAACCCTAACGTGTGATACATTGTTGAAAAGGTATTTAAAAATGAATAGGGGTTTACTAAAATCATTTTTTGATAATGTCAATAATTTCGGAAATAATCGCTCCAAAAGTACTAAACAATGTGTCCCCCCCCCTCTAACTTTTGAACCATAAGTTTAGAAAATATGAAAAAAATCTCAAAAGTAGAACTTTATAAGGACTTTCTAGGAAAATTATTTTGAACTTGATGGAAACAACAGTTTTTGTACAAAAAAGACGAAAAGTTGTACAAAATAATTTCTGGACTAAGTTTGTAGTATAATCGTATATGCAAGCATTTTTTTAACTTCGTTTACATATTTTATTATCCTGAACGTATCTTTTTTCAAACAAAAAAAGAATTATTAAAATCGAATCCCAATATTTTAAGATCTATGATCGACTACGATTATTACGCGAACATAATGGATACCCACTTTTAAACTCATAAGTGGGAACACTTATTGTGACGGACGGGAAACTACGGAACCCTACACTGAGCGTGGCCCGACACGCTCTTGGCCGGTTTTTATTACCAACATCAGGAAACCAAAAGAAGAAAGACAATGAAGGCGACACGTCATTTGCAATAAATGTTGCTTAGCTACTGCACGAATTGTACCTATGTTGCAACATAAGTACCTACAAGTCACGAGAAATATCCACACATCATAGATAAGTTGCATAAAAATTTATTTGTCGTCCCCCGATCATAGAAATGGCCATATCGTAATCTACCTGGGGACCTAAAAAGGCCACTTTGGCGAATCATAAAAGGATTTTTTTTTGAGGATGGGGAATCATTAAATGGTTTTTGATGATTTGATGATTTCCCATTCCGCTCTGGGTGGAGCGGAAGGGAGTGTCAGACTCTTACTGACTAAAACCCGCCCGTGTTCCTTCCTTAGCCCTTTATGTTCCGGGCCAGCGGTAACTCTTTCGGACAATATGATAACATTATGAATCGTATTATATGTCGTATATATATCGTCGAATATGAATGATAAATAATGTTCCAAAATACATGCCGTATTTTGGAACTGTTACCAAATCCATCCCATCGAAACAAAAAAAGTGATATGTAAAAAAAAAACAGAAACTACAGAACGCCACATGCTACGAACCTAAATCCTCTCCTCCATTAAATAGCGTCAATATTGTTAGGGAATAAACCACCCTTCATAATAATAATATTAGTTTACAGACCTCTTGTAAAAGCGGCTATTAGGCACAAGGACTCGCTGGGGGATGGTATACCGATTTAATACAAATATTATGGTATTGTTTTTGGGACCGAAAAAAGAATATTGTGTATGTTCAAAGAACGTCATGTAGGATTTGTAGTTTCATTTAACGTAGGTAATAACTTCATCGCCATTCTATTCAAACACTCGTATGCATTAAAAGTTGCAAGAAGTGACAGCAAGAATTTATGATCTGAGTGGAGACAAGTCGTCGTTCGCACGGGCGATTTTTTAACGTGACGATTTTTTATCGAACTCTGCATGTTTCCTCTATGAAGACATGGAGCATTGAAAATACAACAGAGTGCTTCCTAGTGCGACAAATCTCGGCGCTAAGCAGTGCGTGATAAAAAAAAATTACTCTGTCTTACAAAGAAATTTCTAAGAGAATAAAGACTGCAGAGTGTCACGGGTCTCACGATATCAGAGATTTTATTGTATAAACCTAAAACGTTTGAATACGTCAATTGGATTAGAACCCAGAGGTCATCAGATTTTACGAGGTGGATATTACAGGCTCTAGCGATACGGTAGGTATATGAACATCCCGAATCAGTCCCGTACATAAAGTAAATTAGTTTTTGTTTTGACTATACAAATTATACATATTTTTTCTGTGTTTTCCAAAAAGTCTTTGGTTGCTGTGAATTCTATGAATTAATATTCTATGGTCCTCATTACGTCGACACCTTTTACTTAGTAATTAACAAATTTATTATTCCGTCTAACACCCAGGTACAATTCATGCAAGGGTTTAACCACATATCTGCCTCTTTTATTAGTTGCCGATGCAACTAACAAGACTTTATTAATTATTCAATTTATAATCACTTCACAGCTTGGTACATAATTGCATTCTATTGGAAATGAACATTATGTGCATTAATTTCGTCGAAAACTGACATAAAATTTAGCTAAAATGGCAGACACTTTATGCGATTGGGTCAAAAATTGCAGGCTGCGTTTGAAACAAAGTTCGTGTTTGAATTTGGTCTGGCTTATCAACTTTTTGCCAACCCTTGCTGGCTTTCCTCTGCTGAGTAAAAAGTTTAACTGTAAGTTATTGGAGCATTGATAGATATCTATCGATAACACACAACGTTGAACACCACCAATCCATTTTTCAAGTGCCAAAAGGATGTTGGATTTTAGATGTTTTTGACTGAGTATCACTGATATTCACTTAGTGCCGAAACATTTGCTGCAGGACCCACCAAAAATATATAATTTTCAATATCTTAATGTATCGTTTTGTCTCATCTGTTTTTGAATGATTGCAGTCTTATTTTGGATAATCCACATGGTCCTTCTCTTCTACGTGTACGTTCTGGGAACTGTGTTATACCAGATGTACTTTGCTGCCGGTTTTATCGACTATATTAACAGCTTCTTCAACATTTCGGCGTTCATTCTTGTCTCCAATGATAGCTGGTGGCTAATTTATAAAAGGTATTTTCACTTCTCATGCTCTGAAAGTGCTTCTTTGTGCAGGGTATAGGCTGCACAAAATCGAATTTTGTGCACAAGGGCATTAACGTATCTACTCATAAATGTATTATATTAAGGCAAAGAAAATGAGCCATACAGCCAAATGCAATAAGAAGTTCATAGATAGAATTTGTTATTATATAATATTTACTTTAATTTATTTGCCTTATGTGTTTTTTAAGATATAATAGATATTATTTTTTTTAATTCAAGTACGGTAGGTTAGTTGATTTAAGAAAATTATTATTACAAAATTAATTTAATAGTAGGCTGTATAGGTCTGCAGCCTAATATCAATGTCGTAGGATTTTTAAAAAATAAAGCGGCGGGAAACAGCTCTTGTTCTTTTTTCGTGCATTTATTAATTTCTTCAATTTGCTAAAATTGTTAAAAATGTCCAGTGAAGAAGAGGATTTAACAGTCTCTCCTAATACGCTTATGGAAATGAATGCACAGAGAGTTGTGCAACAGATATTACCGCCAAAGTCTCGGGAAAAATATCTCAAAGTTTACGATAATTTTGTAAATTGGAGATAAGAAAAATCCTACTGTTTTATTTCCTCGCAATCGAAGTGAAAAGCAGAGTTTATAACTCGTCCACAAAACCATTTTTATCCTCGACATTACTATCAGCCCTCGCCTTCGGCTCGGGCTGCTAAAAGTCTCGAATAAAAATGGTTTGTTTTGTGCACTTGTTGTAAAATCTACTATTTCTTTTCATGTTTTTCTTGTACTATCTTGGTTGTGCTATCATTCATCTTTTTCTATATTATGTTTTTCAGAAACGATTTGAACGATCTCTTGAAACTGGTGAAAAAGAATGACGATCTGATCATCGAAACGGGCAGGTTTCTAGATGTGTACCAGAAACTGTTGAAGAGCATTAAGATCACTGTCATCATGTGCTACATGTTTCATTTAGTCAATGACGTCATGATCTTTATACCCACTAGAACAATGGGAATGGATGATTTCTCAGTTGTTTCTTGTGTTGGTATGTTTAATAAGCGAGATTTCTTAAGTTTTGTTAAAATAAATATTATCATTTGATTTTTCATTCTAGGTCTGGAACCAATCAGTGCTAGTCCCGACCGCGCAGCCTGCATGGTGTTATTAGTACTTCAAGGACTGACAGCCATTGTGGCAGTATGCAGCTATGACGTCGCTCTACTGTTCTTGTTCTCTCACACCACTGCGGTATTTCAAATCCTTTATGAAGAGATGACGAGCTTTAGCGTCATTGCAAAAACTTGTCAAAGATCTGATGAAGCCTATTGCGAAATCGAAAATCGTCTGAAGAACATTATTTTTCGTCATGTTCTAGCTTTGCACACTGCAGGTAAACTGGAAGCTATATACAGTGTCGTTATCGGTATAGGAATCGGTTTGGACGCCATTTCTATGTGTTTATTCTTCGTGTTGCCACTGGACGTCTGTCTCAACTTCGCTCCGCTGATTTACCACAGCCTATTCGTATTTTTCTTGTATTGTTTTCAAGGCCAGAGGCTTACGACAGCTTCGGAAAAGTTTGAAATAGCTGTGTACTGTTGCGGTTGGGAGAATTTGCGTGTGAAAGAGCGGAGACAAGTGCTCCTGATGTTGAAACAAGCTCAGAAACCTGTCATCGTGTACGCCGCACGCGTCATTCCGATTCGTATCCATACTTTCGCGAGCACTATGCAGTCTATTTACAAGTTTGTTACTATATTTAAGGTGTAGTATAAAAATATTTTGTGTTTCTTTATGATCTCAAATGTTATATTTCGTTTTTGAAAATATGTCTAGCGCCAAGCAAATAGAGTAGAACATAATAATTAAGCTTTCGTTAATCTTTGCTTGTTCAGAACAATATTAGATTAGCAAAAACTTATTATTTATTTATTTAATAAACACTTGCCTTTGCTTTTTGTCTTCAATATTTTTTACCCTTTTTACCCCGTGTCCTAACATAAGCGATCGTCACGTGAATACGCGTTTGCCGGGTTCATTTTGCTTGTGAACGCGACCGCGTCGCGTCTTTCGGACAGAGGGCGCCTTCCAGTTTCACAAACAAATGAGTGACAAATTAACGGGACGATTGCGAATTGACCCGACGCCGACGATTGCTTTTGGACACGGGGTTACACGTTGAAGTTTCTTTTTAAGATACATTAATATCAGCCTATGTAAATGTAACCTATAATATCATGATGTATAAAAATTAAAAAAGACCTATGAAAATGTAAGGTGTTCAGATTTTAATGAAAGAGGGACATTTAATTAGAGTTTCCGCGTCGGCTTGTAACGATATAAAACATTTTAACTAAATAAAGTTTGTCCTCAAGGTAGATATGTTTGTTTATTCCTTCAGCGAATTGTATATTATTTAGCTGATGATAAGTATGCAGATTATTGACATTTTCGAATTGTATGAATGTTGTATTAATCTTAGTGTGCATGCACATGAGCGACATGCGTTAACGGCAGAGGAAAGTGCAGCCGTCAACCCCCGTCGACGCGTCGGTGGCTGTGTTTGAGTACGGTGCTGAAATACACAAGCAGCATGTTGTCGACGGCAGCCACCGACACGCGTTGCCTCTGTCGTTGAGGCATGTCGCTCGTCTGTGTGAGCACTTAATAGTCCAGAAGTTCCTTATCAGGTGATAAGTTTCTTATCAGGTGTCATGCGTATGCGGTCGTAAGTACATACAACCATCATGCCTATGTGTGCTGCAAGCAGTATTGCTGCGTTGCGTGGTTTGACAGTTTTAGTTATGTAGGTATACAACCGGGATCAACATTTCTGCCTAGTTATCTCGAGAGCGACACGACGTTACTACTACGATTTTTTTCAGCCAATTGCATTCTATCATTCATTAGGAATTGATTACTGACAGTTCGCAATGCAACACTAATTACTTGTACGGACGCCAGCACATCAACCTACCACAATCTGCCAGATTTCTTTAATAAATTTTCAACTTTATCGCTAAAGCATAAGGTTCAAAGTTGATTGGGAAAATCTGACAGATTGTGGTAGGTTGACGTGCTGGCGTCTGTACCTATGTCCGAATTTACATCCGATCGAAGCAACGGACGCAACTAGAATAATATAAATATAGGAGAGAAAAGATTTGAGTTTTTCCAAATGTGTTCAGCCGTTTCAGCGTGAAAGCATAACAAACACACATTTATTTGTTACGCTTTCACGCTAAAACGGCTAAACGAATTTGGATGAAATTTGGCACATGGATGGACCATGGATTAGGACAAAGGATACTTTTCATCCCGATATTCCCACAAGATCGAGACTTATTTATTTATTTCAGGCGACCCAGGCCCATATACCTTAACCTAAATACCTTAACCTAAATGTTCTTATTATAAATAAAATGGTACTTCACTAGCTAATTCTTGTGCAGTTCTGTTGTACTTGTCCGCGGAAGTGACGGAACACCACGTCCTGCGGCCAGTAGTCTTCTTCCATGACGACGGGCAGATAATCGGTACTCGCACCACGAACACCTTGAAGTTTTTTTTTTATTTGTCGTTGCGGTGTGACTCCAGTAACTGCATCCTCGGCGTGCACCTCGTCTTCTGGCGCACCTACTCCACGATGTCCTCCGCCTTATGCCGGTGAAACCGCGGGGTGCAGCTAGTCAGAAAATAAAATACTACAAAGTTCTACCAAGCACTCGTACTACCGTTAATTCTACGTTATTAAAAACCACCTATCATTATCACCTATGCTTTTCTATAGTATATGTTTTCTTTCTTAACCGACTTCTCTATATAAGGTTTCTTTCGCTAGTCGCTCATTATATAGCTCATTTTTAGTTCATATTCCAAGTAGCTTTCATATTTCCAGGAAAAAGAATTTTCTGTAACAATGTACTTTTTCAGTACCCTAAAAGAAACTGTATGGGAAGCAAAACGTCTTATTAGAGAAAATAGCTTTGGTAGTTTACTTTGGATTGTTAATGTAGTTCCGAATACTGTTGGATTTTCTTGTAGGAGGGATGGAAAAATATCTGGTGCGTATATATTTTATGTCTACAATCTATTTGCGACTTACTTGCGATATTTAGATAAGTAAATTCATGCAACTCGATATTTTAGTTTGCATCTATGTTGCGAGACCATTCAATGAGGGTTTTCGTGAAAATTTACGACACCAGTTGGCACCACTGTGACAAGAGGTCTTCCAATATAAAATATATGATGACGTTCATCATTCGATTCATTCATTCGTTCATCATTCAGTCATGACTAAAGAAAATATAGGCTGTTTGACAGATGCCTGGACCTGACGTGTCAGTGCTGCCACCTAGCGAACGTCATTTCAGAAAACCCTCATTGATTCTGCGGGTAACACATTTTCAGCAGCCATGGCTTTCATTTTGACAATTTAAGTTGTTAAATTATTCTACAAGGCAACAACGTAATAACGCAATGAATGTTGATTCATTGCGTTATGTACGTTGTTGAGCAGACATTTTTTTTCGAACTTATGATGCAATGGATTGGAACAGTTGCACGGATCAATTTGGTCCGTGGCTGGGCGACCATCTTTACATTCCAAGACCCCTCCGTGCCTCGGAAAGCACGTTAAGCCGTTGGTCCCGGCGGTCATTCGTGGATCTTTGACAGCCCGAAAGTCTGACAACCAGTCTTACCGAGGGGTTTCGTATTACTCAGTAACAGTCTCTCCATGTCAAACTAAACTAACTAACTAAACTGGTACTCTGCTGCATCCGGTTAGACTGGAAGCCGACCCCAACATAGTTGGGAAAAGGCTAGGCAGATGATGATCAAGCAATGGATTAGCAATATCTTTCAAAACGATTCAGAGTGAGAATGATAGCGCATCAGTCAATGGACTTAGTGCATCATCATAACCACAAATATTAAAAAAAAAAAAAATACAATGTTATTCAAATTTCAAATCTTTCACAGCTTGGTTTTGGATTCTCCACCTGTCGCTTCTTTTTTACGTGTATGCCGTCGGTAGCTTCTGGTTCCAATGGAAGGAAGCCAACGGTGCTAGCGACTTCATCAAGAGTTTCGTCAATATCTGCATCTTGATCCTCACTGCTAACAACAGCTGGTGGTTTATCAAGCAAAGGTTTGGCGTCTATTTGTGTGCATGGTTATAATTATTAAAAAAAAAATCCAGTAGCAAACTATTAGGTATAGAACAAACATATCTTTGTATGTTGCTTCATGGGGGTGGGCTTTTTGTCTTGTTAAAAATCGGTCAGTGCGAATTGGACTCCCGCATCAAGGGTTCATTACAAATTTGTAGGTATCTCAATAGTTTATCACAAATTTTTTAATTTTTTGTAATGTAACTACAAATTTACAGTTTTCTGATTTTTTCCTTGTACTTGTGTTACATGATACTGCTTCTTGCCAAATTTCATGATTCTAGGTCAACGGGAAGTGAGGGTTTTGATTCCCTTGTGAGTATCAAAATAAGCGGCATAAACGGAATATAGACGCCCATATATTTTGATTGCGTTGACTTAGAAGTTTGATTTTTTCACTGCTTCAAAGGAAGCTTTGAGTATTTCATATCAATTTCACTTGATAACTCCACGCGTTCTTGAGAAAAAGGGTCTTGACAGACGGACAGACAGACGGACAACGAAGTGATCTTATAAGGGTTTCGTACCCCAAAAGGAAAAAACGGAACCCTTAGAAGATCACTTCACTTCTTTCGGTTCCGTTTTTCATTTTGGGGTACGGAACCCTAAATGATGTGTAAGTGTCATATGTATATGTACAGACGCCAGCACATCAAGTTACTACAATCTGTCAAATTTCTTTAATAGATTTTCAACTTTATCGCTGAAGCATAAGGTTCAAAGTGGATTGGGAAAGTTTGACAGTTTCGGGTATCTTGATGTGCTGGCGTCTGTACATACAATTGTTGTTCTTTTTGTTGTTGCTTATTTTTTTTGCGTGCTGTGTCTATCACTTGATATTTTGCACTTGGCGTGTATGGTAGGCCTGTGAACGGTGTAATTGTTGATAGAACTATAAATAAAACATTATATAAATTTTTCGGGTCGTTAAAATCCCGAAAGTCTGACAACCAGTCTTACAAAAGGGTATCGTATACACCAGTAACTGGGTTGTGGAGGTCAGACAGGCAGTCGCCCTATGTTAAATACTGGTATTCAGCTGCATCCGGTTATACTGGAAGCCGATCCCTGGAAACCGAAAAGGCTAGGCAAATGATGATATATATATTTTTGAATTTACAGACCTCTGCTAAGAGCAGTCGTGAAAAAGATAGACCAGAGCGATCAAATGGCACGACGCTCAATCTCCCTCCAGCAGAAACATGAACAGTTGATGAAGATCATTAAACGCATCGTCTTCATTTTCTACGGATTCAATTGTTTTAATGGATTTTTCATATACTTGCCGCATCGTACTGATGTATTGAATAGTTATTCTATGACTCCTTGCGTTGGTGAGTCATTTAAATTGATTGATTGATTGATTTTTTTTTATTGAAAGCTTTGGCTATTTCTTCTAATGATCTCAATTCTTTTTAGTCTTCAATTATAATTTTGTAATGTAGTTCTTCATCTAAACTAATAATACCTATAAAGAGAAAATATTAGATTATTTGTAAGTTTCTTTGTAACGCTTTCACGTTAAAACGGCTGAACGGACATTGTTTAGGAAATAGAATACTTTTTATCTCGATGTTCCCACGGGATCGAGATTTAAGGCTCCTTCAAACAGGCGCGACACGCGATAAAATCCGCGCGACACAAAGGCACCGCAAGTCGCGCAACGAGCGGTGCCTTTGTGTCGTACGCGATTCGCGTCGCGCGTCGCGCCTGTTTGCAGGAGCCTTTATGCGGGTGAAACCGCGATGCGCAGCTAGTCGTTAATACATTTTAGTTTATTATTTTTTAGACAGCTTTAGATTTAAAGTTTATTACAACATATTTTATGTTGTAATAAACTAAACTAAAACTAACTAAGGTGACTAAATAATAGTCACCTTAGTTATGTTAGTTTCCGGAAGAGAAAGTTAGTCTTTCAGAATACTATCTGGTACTTCGTAAATTGTTGATGTTTTGTTTACAAGCGAATTATTAAATGTTTCCTAGTCACGCTGGTATCTCGCAAACATGTTATTTTTAACCGACTTCCAAAAAGAAAAGAAGGTTATATGTTCAACTTTATATATAAATGTTTAAAAAAAAATTATGATGTTGTCCGATTTCTCCGTCAATTGTGGACCTATTTTTTTTTTTTTTTGTTTAAATGGTGGTCCAATTCTCATCAAATTGGAATCTGTGAGAGGATCCCGTGGAAATCGAGGGAAACCCTCAAATTTTATACCTAACCAAACCTATAGCGATTTGGGTATTTTTTAAAGTACATTTGCTCTCGGAAATCATCATTTGGTAAAGTGGAGCTGATGATGAAAACCATAGATGGTTCCCTATTCAATGAGAAATATTTCATGGGTTGCGATTCGATTACTATGTTATGGTTGCCAAGCAATTTATGCTCGTCACAATGCGTATGGTGAGTGGTTGTTGAGGAGTTCTTCTGGTTCTTACCAGGAGAACTCGTCAACAATTAACGTCACAGCATAGGGAAAATGATATATTTTGTAACATGTGATGAGCGGTTGACATTAGGGTTTGAAAGGGTATGCTCTTGAGGTGGTCTCATTACCACCAAGTCAGAATCTAAAAAGTGAAAAATAAAAACTGGTGTCGTTAGTTCCTCATTTTCGTTTATTGACACCGACTTCCGAAATTCAAGTTATTTTTCACTTTGTAGTGTTTTTTTTTTTGAATAAAAGTTTTTAGATGTGACTTTCTTGAGATAAACAATTTTCCATTACATAACACCAAAATAAAATACGTCTCTGCGTCGCGTTTTGATACGGTACTGTCAATTACTGTTACTGGCAGCCTTATATGTATATTGTAGTGTCAACAGTATGGGTACATACATTGAGCACAAATAAAATAAATAAATAAGGGGTGATTTTTCCAACGCAAGATAATTTTTCCATACAAAAACTGAGACGTGAATTTTATTCCTCAAATAAAAATTATCTGTCGATTGAAAAATCAGCCTTAATTAACTAGAAACCAATTGTACAAACTTTGTGTTTTTACAATTTTAGCTCAAAATATTCCTCGTAGTACAATCCAAATTGGGTTTTCAAGAGCAGCTCACCCACTATTCCATAAGTATTTTCCCTTTGTTGTCACTAACTCTACTAACTACTACTACGGATTCAACAATAATACCTTTGCAATTTGTTTTAGGTTTGGAACCACTGACAGTGTCTCCGAACCGGGAGGTCTGCCTCACAATCCTCGCCACGCAAGAGTTAACTATCATGATCGTGGTCCTCAACTACCAAGCTCTACTGCTGTTCCTCATAGCGCACACCGCGGCCATGTACCAAATGATGGCCTACGAGATGAGGGCTCTCGAAGACAACTACAACAGAGAGGAGAACAAGGGACTGGCTAAGGAAACTCTATTATTCCTAATCGACAGACATTCCTTAACCTTGGACGTGGTTGATAAACTGAAATCTCTGTATAGCGTCCCCTTGGGAGTAAACTTTGGCTCAAATGCTGTCTGCATATCTTTATTCTTCTACTTACCGCTTAAGGAATGGCTCCAGTTCATGCCGATTTTGGTTTATTGTTTCCTAGTGTTCTTTTTGTACTGTTTTCTTTGTCAGAGGTTGATAAACTCTTCGGAAGTCTTTGAAAGGTCAGTGTACTGCTGTGGGTGGGAGAACTTCGATTTGAAGGAGAAGAAACTGGTGTTCGTGATGCTGCGTCAGTCACAGAAGCGGGTGGAGCTGCTGGCAGCGGATATCATACCGGTCAATATCTATACTTTTGCAAGTACATTGCAGGCAATGTTTAAGTTTATAACTGTAGTAAAAATTTAATAAAGTTCTAATTTACGGAGAACGCAGAATACGTAAAATACGAACATTAGAGTACGATTATTCAGTTGTCCTACTTAATAATTATGTAGAACGATTTAGTCATGTTTAAGTTAGATTCCACGTAGAGGCTGTTTCAATAGCCTGCATATTTTCACACAATTTTATACCTAGGCAAATATCGTGAGAACATATGTTTATTAGCACTATTGTACATAATATTGCATTGTGAAAATACTATTAGGAAAAAGATAAAAAAAAATATTGCTGTTCAATACATTTTGACCGTGTAGGTACTGCAATTTTCTATGAAATAGTAGAATTTTTTTTTATAACAGACGAAAAGATTATACGCTAGGGGGTCTAGAATTATATATATTATTATAATTTTTTTGTGATAACAGACGAAAAGATTATACGCTAGGGGGTCTAGAATTATATATATTATTATTTTTTTTTTTTGATAACTGACGATAAGATTATACGCTAGGGGGTCTAGAATTATGTGCTGAAATCATATTTAGAGTTTGCACGTCGATGTTGCTGCCACAGTGCCATCATGTCTGTATAAAGCAAAAAGCACTATAAAATTTCAAGTAAGGCAAATAAGGCATATTAAATTCACATTATTTCGATGTTTCTAAAAGATGAGGAGAGTATAGAGTAATTACCTGCACTTTCTAATGGCATTACATTTGGCACTGGCATGCTTTGCTTAGACAGTATAGATGTGTAGGAATATCTACAATATAATAATAAGTTTTGGCGAGTGTCTGTTATCATTATCGTCGATTGTGTGTTTATTAATATTGTTTGTTAGTTTTAAATATTTATTTACTCCGTGAAACATTTAATTATATATATATATAAAAAATGTGTGTTTTACGTAAAAGCACAGTTTTATCCATTGTGATAAATGGTAATTGAAGAAGAAGTTATGATTTGTGTATTTGCATAGAATTGATGATAAGTACATAATCATATAGTTTAGTTTTATTTAATAAAATTATTTCAGAAGTCCGGACTTTTATTTTGTTAAATGTTTCCGATACCTATGTAATTAAAAATTTGAACATACACAAGACAAAAGTAGAACCCAACAAAATACGAATTCGAGGTCACGGTTCCATACCTACAGTGACTTATAAAGTATGTATATACCTACATGCCTAATAACCATATTTTTAGTAGAACCCAACAAAATACGAACTCGAGGTCACGGTTCCATACCTACAGTGACTTATAAAGTATATACCTACATGCCTTATAACCATATTTTTTGTCTTGAATATAAATTAAATGATATGAATTTAGAAGACGCTAACGAATTTTCCAGAACTCATGTTTATGATACATCATTACTATATAAGTAAAGAAAGAAAATACGTTTATTTGCGGCAAAAATGACGCATAAAAATAAAAAATACAAACAACAGAAAAACAAAATAACAATTTGGGAGAAAGTATGCGTCACATCTACACACACCCACTCCACACACCCAGACCCAGTCCACTACAATACTGATCCTCTATCAAGCAAAAATAGCAATAATGGTTTAAATATAGAAAATATTCTAGAATTCCCTGACAGACCTAAGGTTAAGTTCCTAAGGCATACCTTGACCATGGTGCTTTCTACTCAATACCAGCATTGGTATACTTAGAGTAAAATGGTAGATACAATTTCAACCCGAACCTAATACGAATCGGAAAAAGCCGGGCTGAAGAGGAAGCTTACACAGGGCATTGGGGTGAGGATATGAATACAAGAAAGAAATTTATTTTTCGGGTTCCTTCCGAATTCCGAACTACAGATCTCCAAAAACGTGAGTAACATTGCTTTTAGCACTCTAAGTTGACCTTAACACACTTATAGACATTGAAAGTTTTGAAATGGTATCCTTCGAAGACTGTAAGTGGGGAACGAACGTTGCAAAATGAGTTACATTTTATATTCTACTGGAATTTGTGTGTAACCTGTCTATAAATACTCCAGATCTACCTGGATAAATAAGGTTTGCCTTCCCTTACTTAGGTAATATCATTATATATATATATACAAAATTAACAAAGTATATTACTTCTATAAGTAGCTGTAAATGTTTGTTAAAAAATTTGAATCTCGTTCCTTACGAAATTATGTAATAAAGAGATAATGGAAACGATGAAAATCTAATTGAACATCAAATAGAACCTTCATTTCTCGAAGGTGTTAAAAGTGAGCTTGTCTACATTGCAAGTTAACTTGATTTTGTGATTAGGAAATTAGAATGTATGAAAAATCCTTACTATGATCTCTCTCATTGCATTGGTACCATGAAACAGTTCAACAACTTTTTCTTTAGTTTCATATTTCAGCAATACTAATGGCAAAGTATTTGGGTCTACGGTGCAAGCAATCGGAACGGTTTACAAACAGCTCCTGTCCTCCTACCACTAACGTTTACTGAGGAACGGAGATATTTCGCGCTTGTATCGTTTTATTCCAAGTTGTTTGATGCGAAATGTGAGCAGCGAGTGCCAATTAACTTTCGTGGTAAGAGGTCGAGAGCACATGTCTGTGGAACCGCTTTTTCGTCGTTTGGTTTAGTTGCATACCAAACGCCCGTCGTAGCGTCCGCGCGCAGAGTGCGACCGGTAGTGTTGTGACACGTACTATTTATTACACTAATAGATACCTTTTAATAAATGTTGAGGTAGCTGACAGTATAGATTTTCTGTGAAAATGAAAGTGATTGTTTGCTGCCTTTTTATCATAGTCAATATTAGCAATAATGGAAAAGCCTCCCTTGAGAGTTTTGCGCCCAGTGGGGCTAATATACTTTTTGAGGATACTACGAAAAATTTAGGTAAGGAAACTTTAGATTTAAAAACTGATAAAAGCACATAATTTCATAAATACATTTACGCATACTAATGATACTAAATATTTTGTAGCTACTATAGGCATTGTTGTTGTTCCTACATTAGTAGTACACATTAGTATTGGAAATGAATAAACATTAAAGTTAATCACCTAATCATTTGTATAGAATTACACAAACTCACGAAAATAAACATTAAAAATAAGCAAACTAATTTCATAATAGACGCTCATAAATCTAACAAAACAAAATATTAAATTAATCATAGAACATGATTACCTTGCAGACAAAGTATCATGCTACCGACCTTGCAAATTCAACGTCAAGCCCAAGCGATGTCACTACAGCTTCAAAGTGGAGCCAACTATCCAAGAAGATGGTCGGCCAGCTATTACCATCAATGGAATGACTCCAGGGCCACCGATACAGGCTTGTGTGAATGACATCATCGTCGTAGAAGTACAAAACAGAATCCTGAATCAAGATATAAGCATCCATTGGCACGGAGTTGAGCAGAAGGGAACTCCCTACATGGATGGAGTCCCGATGGTGACTCAGTGCCCCATTGGATATGGACAAACGTTCAAGTATGCGTTTGTTGCGTCCTCCCCCGGAACTTTTTTCTACCATGCTGATTCAGGTAATATTATTATTGCCCTATTGTTCGAAGCATTGTTTGCACAGGACTATAGTCACTGCACTCAGGCAGGAAATCTTGAAGTGTTTGTTCCGACATAGATAGCTCTAAGGCCGATTGCTCACACCAGCTAGAGTCGAGGCGGCTCGCGGCGGCGGCGTCAAGACGCTGCCGCCCGGCGCACAAGTTGCGCGCCGCATCTACGTTTTCTTTAATCTACGAGTACATAGAGACCATCCTCGACCGTGCAGTGTCACCCCCGCGACCACGCCTCGACTTATCAGTGAGCGACGCGCCTAACTCCGGCTAAAATCAGATTTTTGTCCACAAAGCCTGCTAAATCGATCCTATAATTAAATAAATAAATAAATGAATTAAATCCTATAATTTGCCGGAAACACTACTAATAAGAGAGCAGGTATTTAAGAACATAGATTAATGTATATTCTTGTTTCCTAATAGCAATCCACACAGCCTATTGCAGTCCACTCCACTGGTCATTGGCCTCTCGCAAGTTGTGAGGTACCAAAACACCAGGTTCTCCACTTTCTGGACTATCCATCAATCCATCGGTTTCCTAATATACCCTGATGTTATTGTTTCACGTGTTGTCCAAGACGTCTCATTTATATCCTTCAATGTCTTAGTGTTTTGTTGCAGTGACTCATCAGAGTGATGGCGTTTACGGGTCACTGATCATCAATCAGCCGCAGCCACTGGAGCCTCATTCATCTCTGTATGATTATGACAGAAGTGGCGAGAACACTTTAACTATAGCCGCTAAATTCCCTGAACTGTTAACTGCTAAACTTGAAGATGTTAGCCGACTGAAACCTGATGCACTTATTATAAATGGCGATGGAGATATTTCAAAGTAAGTGCCTTATACATTGTTAGTTCGAAATAAACAAATAATAATCATCTGCTTGGAACAAAACAAAAAAGGATGAGACTATTTTGCTGTAAATGCATAACTACCGACGATCATGAAATGGTAAGGTGAAGTGTCTGTTATCCAGAACAAGCAATTTTATTCTAGAGTAGTTGGAATATTAGTTTTACAATTAGGATTTCCATGAGCTAATAGGTATTTTTTTTGCTACCTAATAATATCTCGAAATGAGATATAAACAATAAATGGTTTGATTTCTGTAAAGTATAAGCACCAAAATAAGCATCATCCTTTATTTAAACACTTTTACGTGTATTAATATAATCAGAATTTATTATGGCAATTAAAACTATTACGTTAACGACGAAGTATCCTAAATAACTGATTGCAAATGGCTTATTACGATATTAAGCACATAACAAGGAAAAGCAACAGGTTTGAAAATACTCGTAGTTTAGTAATAAAACTGCCTTTTACACAAACAGGTAATTTTCAAGTTTTTATAAATCTACAGTAGTGCCAAAGACGTATTCCACATTGGGCACCCGTTTAAATGAGAGAATGAGCGAATGCACGTGACACACAGCGGCACATTCACTCAGGTGCCATTTAAGCGGGTGCCTAATGTGGAATACGTCGTGCCAAAGGTATTCAATAAAGTTTTCTTCTTTCAATTATCAAACCACTAACTATTAGCTATTCCACGGCAAAAGTAACAGGATTCTGTCAATATGCTGCAAACATAGAAATTTAGTAATATGTTACTAACATTAATGTTGTGTTATTGTGTTTCAAGCTCACACAACACGATGTTATTATTAGTGCATATAGCAATAGGTACATGAAATTGCATTCGGCATTGAATTATTGTGGTTTGCACATTGCCTTGTGTTCAGTGTCCGCCAACACTTGGCCTTTATATTAATATTCCTTTCATAAACCGCTTTTAGGTCTTCAGCAATAGCTCCTTAGTGTTTTATTTCTTGATTCCCTTAAAAGAAAATAGTAGATTGTTTGCTAAGGTAGCAAACAACTATTTTGAAGGTGAGAGTGTTTCTTTGAATTCAGAGCGCAGCGAGGGATTCAAAGTACGTCACTCGAGCTTAAAATAGTGTTGCTCCCGATGTGGACACTCTACTTTTTATCACCCTTTATGAAAAAATAAGTAAGTGCAACTTATGAATAAGAATAGTACGTTTCATTCTTGAAGAAAACTCATTTTCTATAAAATTAAGTAAAATCCTAATTTGAGTAAACAATTACGAACGAAGGCAGAATGGTTTTCGCGCGTTTTTTTTAATTTTTTCCCACACTTTTTTTTTTGGCTCGCGCGTTTTTCTTTATCCTACAACCTTTTACTTATTCATACAATGTTCGTGATTGATCTCTTTGGTGATTGGAACTTTTACTAACAATATCCAAATTCCAAATTCAAATCACTTTTAGTCCCTAGGGATTAAGGGGCTTACAGGACCTAAACGCAAAAAACGCATGTTTTAGAAACAACAAAAGTATATGATTGTCTACAGTAAACAAAATCACAAAAATATATGATATTCTTCAGGATATATACTAGGTAGATAGTGTGTTGAAAACATAATACAACTAATTTGGTTCGCTAGAAAAAAATCATGACGATACCTCTAAAAACTTTCTTTTTACAATAAAAATCATACTAATATACATACAATCATTCTGATTTTTTGTTAGAATATTCTACAAGCAACATACTAAAACACTAGTGTTTTAATTTTTGAGTCCAAACAATTGATTTTTTATAATTAAATAATTGCTTCATATTTTGTAATAAATTACCAGCGTTGTATCATCGCGCTTCTCTTTCTTTTCTATGCAGTCCGACAGTGACCGCGCTTTAGGTCATGTAAACCCCTTAAAGAGCTATTTTAGTCCCTGTGATTATAATACTCTTTTTGAATAGATGTGATAAAAATGCATTTATTTATATTTCAGGATATTTGTCATGCCAGGGTTCGCGTATAGGCTGAGGATTATTAACGCAATTGCAATCGAATGCCCTATCATTGTGAACATAGAAAACCATGAAATGGTAGTTATTGCAACCGACGGGAAACCCACCAAACCAGTTTTGGCTAGAAACGTGGAACTGTACCCAGGTAAGGCTGACATTATTTAAGATTAGGTAAACACTGCACATTGGATGGGTGTTGCAACATCATCTAGAATACTTTGTATGCACTTGTGTCACAAGATTCGAATTGCGCAAATATACCTACCTACATAATATTATCTATCATACTACACTTTCTTTAGACTATAGCCATGACATCTGACATTGAAAAATCTTAACTAAGTAATATACAGTACCACTAGCGAATTTTGATATATTCATCATCTGTTTAGTCTTTTCCCAACTGTGATGGTGTCGGCTTCCAGTCCAACCGGGTGCACCTGAATACCAGTATTTTACATGAAGCGACTGCCTATCTGACCTTCACAACCCAGTTTATTTTATTTTATTTACTTTAGGAAAACTTACAGCTAAACAGATACAGTAAGTAATAGTTTATACAAAATAAGGCAAATTATAAGTTTCCACGTGTAGTAAACGTTAGAAACTGGGTAATATGATACCCCTTGGTGAGACTGGTTGTCAGACTTTCGGGCTTTTGACGACCTGACGACGAATGTAACGACTGCCAAAGATCCACGAATTTAGATATATTATGTTGATAAATCTTCAAACATTTGTTTCATACTATTCTTTGGAGACATGTTGTATAAATGTGTTGCAAGTTGGCCTCCATTCGTAATGGACCAGATGCAGTTTACTATCTTCATTAGCTTCGCAAATTATATATTCAGTTCCATCCACTCTGGGCAGCGGTTAAATATAAATTAGTTCTGGTAAGAATGAACA
Organism: Luperina testacea; assembly: GCA_927399505.1. Lineage (NCBI taxonomy): Eukaryota > Metazoa > Arthropoda > Insecta > Lepidoptera > Noctuidae > Luperina > Luperina testacea. The sequence goes on from OV656758.1 coordinate 16,126,290, forward strand.
CGAACACGAACGAATTGTTAATATACATGAACACGAACGAATTGTTAATATACAGGGTTGATGGTAAAACATTAAAAACCTCTTAAGAGGTCATTGTACTCATCATTTTGAACAACTTTTACTATGGGACCAAAACTGAAATCGCGAAAATAAAAATCAGCTGTTTTCTACATTTTGACGAGTTTACGAACATAAATGCAACACAACAACAGCTGCACAGGTGATTTTTTTTTTCGCGATTTCTGTTTGGTCCCATAGTAAAAGTTGTTCATAATGATGAGTACAATGACCTCTTAAGAGGTTAATGTTTTACCAATAACCCCGTATATGTTGAGGAGTACGGCTGCAGTCACTAAAGATTTTCCATAAGATTATAAATAAATTATCAATTATATGTTTTCTGACATGCACCCAAAAGGTAGTTTCCTATGTAATGTAAGGACATCACATAGGATACTACCTTTTATTGCTTGTTTCACCGCTTATGCAATTTCACGATCTTTAATGGCGAGGGAGTGAACGGAACTAGCCATCTAGTTATACGATAAAAGCTTTTACTTCGGAGAAAGTGGCATCTACTAAAATTGGTGAGATGGATGACATGCTAGTCGCTACAACTTTTTTAGAGTAAGAAAGTACCAGTTTTGATTTATATGTGAATATCAAGTGGCTATGCGAGGATGAATTTCTATGAATATTTCGTTGTGTAAAGTTTTCAATTTGCATTTGGTAGATAGTAGACTTAAGGCTCCTGCAAACAGCCGCGACGCGCGACGCAAATCGCGCGCGACTCAAAGGCCCCGCTCGTTGCGCGACTTGCGGTGTCTTTGTGTCGCGCGCGATTTTATCGCGTGTCGCGCCTGTTTGAAGGAGCCTTTATGCATCTGCGAGTGCACCTCGTAAATTACATGAGTCGCCAAATCAAACAATATTGATTTAATAATCTCATCACCTGTAGCTTCATTGATAACTAGCCCGCGACCTCGTCCGCGTGTTTTAACATGTCCTAAGGCCATAGCGTAGCCCGTAAGGGCCGAAGCCTGCCGGATCAGCGGGATTGTCCGAAAGGGTTACCGCTGGCCCGGAACATAAAGGGCGAAGGAAGGAACACGGGTGGGTTTTAGTCAGTAAGAGTCTGACACTCCTTTCCGCTCCACCCAGAGCGGGAGGAGTCATTTGATGATTTCCCATCCTCAAAAAAAAAAAAGCTATAGCGTAGTTTTCTATCCGTGAAAGAATTTTTAAAATCGGTTCAAATACAAACTCAAATTTTACCCCTTTATAATAATATAGAGTATGGATGACTTATGATTGCTTATAAAAAACCACATATACATTGCAGGCTATTGTGCGATTCGATAACAAACATTTTGAAGAAACGGGTTTTATAAATACAGGTTCTGCCGTAATTTTTTTATATTTTGTCTCTGTAAAACCCATCGTAATTGTGATACTTGCTTACTGTCCATTCGCGAGGTGTTCGGTCGATCGAATAAATCCATGGACGTGTAGGTATTCGTAGATATGACATCACTGATCACAATTATCTAATTTTTTTCCACACTTCTCTGTTAGTCCGAGGGGCTCGTGGCTAAGTAATAACAGCCGCACGAGTCGCTCGATCAGGTTAAGCTACGCTTTCTGCAGTCAGTCCGTGGATGGGTGACCACCTTTACATACCAAGACCCTCTCCGTGCCTCGGAAACCACGTTAAGCCGTTGGTACCGGCTGTCATTCTTGGATCTTTAACAGTCGTTACGGATCGTCAGAAGTCCGAAAGTCTGATGACCAGTCTTACCAAGGGGTGACGTATTACCCAGTAACTGGGTTGTGGAGGTCAGATAGGCAGTCGCTCCATGTAAAATAGACTAAAAGCCGATCTCAACATAGTTGAGAAAAGGCATGCAGATGATGTCTTCTCTATTAGATGTCTTTTCTATTTATCTTTTTAATCTTTGTTATTTTTTTTTCACCTTTTTTGATGTTTTTAATACCTGTATTGTGTCTTTTGTTGCACTAAAGAAACGTTTTATTTATCTATCTATTAGTCTACGCATTGCTTATTTGAAAATTTCATTTTAAAGTGCCATCCATGCATTAAATTGGTTTCTATTAATTTATATTAAGAAACAACAACAACTGCAATGTATCATGTCTAAGTCCAACAGTCTTACGTCACTTTGGTCCATTGCGGATGAAGGTATTTGGTTGGACGTTGATCGAGATAGTTTTTAATTTGTTTTCACTAGAGGAGAAAGGTGTGTCTTGGTCGCGTTACCTTTCGCTTAGTTTAAGGTCACCGCTACTAACCGGTATTCTTTGTTATGATTTCACTTTCTATTGTTTTTTTGTTTAAACTTTGACGAATTTTAACGTTAGAATCTTTTAATGAAAAATAATGTCTGAAACATAAGTTGTCTGGGTTCGGATTCTTTGTATTAGCTGTTTGATTGTTAGTGTTAATATCATAAATAAATTAATGAGTTACTTTGATATCGAATGTACCTACAATATTACGTTTAAAGTATGTGTTTTCAACCGAATGGAAACGAGGTCGTTGGTAGCGTTTGTAAGCGAATTCAATGTCACAAAATGCATAAACATTAGGGCGAGGCCCCATTAGTGCGCTGCGCTGCGTTGCGTCGCGTGGTCGCAACGGAACAACGCATTGTATATCACACCTGCGTTGCGTTGACGCTGTGACAACGCAACGCAAGAGGGTATGCACGCCGTCGCAGTTGCGTCTTAGTTCAGCCTTCGCAATGGATCACTGTCCGTCGTCGCAGCGGAGCTCCGACAACGCAGCGCTTCACCCTCACTCCCACTTCGTCTCTTGTCCGTCGATCCGTTGCAAAGTCGCGCGCGTCGACGCAACGGTCTAATGGGGAATGTCATTTAAAATATATGGAAAACGACGCAGCGTCGTCGTTGCGACGACGCAACGGAACGCAACGCACTAATGGAGCATCACCCTTTGTTAGATTTATTGTTTTTGTTTTATCCTCATCATAAAGTAATTTTTACCTCTCATAATTCGTTTAAGGTACAGACGCCAGCACATCAACCTACCCGAAATTGTCAAATTTTCCCAATCAACTTTGAACCTTACGCTTTAGCGATAAAGTTGAAAATCTTTTAAAGAAATTTGACAGATTGTAGTAGCTTGATGTGCTGCGTCTGTACATTATTTTGATGTTTTCAATTATCTTCTTTTTGTTATAATTTTTGGTATTATTTCTAAATTTCAGGTGAACGTATGGACGTCGTAGTCCGTTCTTCTGAAGAGGTTGGCGGTTACTGGGTGAGGACGCACGGTACTGGCGCCTGCGCAGGCCTCGTCGCCAACGCGATGCTCATCTATTCCGGCTTCAACTACACCGCCATGTTACAAGAAAACCAGGTACCTATGAGATTCTTTATTGTTTAAAAATGTTGAAAGAACATCCATTATAATAAAATTGTCCTTGTTAAGGGCAATCCCACAGAATACATAATAATTTATGACTGTCATCAGTCTTTGATAGACTCAATAGTTATAATTACCTAATAACTGAATGAACACTTTACCACTTTTGATATGAACGATGGAAAAAGAAAATGTGTTGCGTCGACCCCAAGTAACATGGGACAAGGAAGATGATAACTCACGTTCTATATTAAATGAAATGTAATGTCTAAAACATGGACAGTTTGCCCACTCTTGGGGTACATACTCATGTAGACTTTTATAAGTATTCGCAAGTAACGGTACCCAAAAAGCCCTTTCAATTATTATGCCCAACCAATGTAAAATTTATTTTTTTATTGCAGAATGAGTATATTAAAAAGAGTTGGGAATCGGAATTAGTAGTAGGAGGTCAAATGTTGGAGTCCCTTCAAGATCAGAGTCATACGTCAGAAGTGAAGTCGGTATATTTGGGTATTGACAGGAATATGGTCAAAGTCAAGGACGGTGACGTCGATTTCAGATATATTAGTGATGCTATCCCTAAGAAACCTTTCTTCCCTGCTGCCTTTGGTAAGCATGTTTTGGAATTATAAATGTTTTACTTTACCTAAGTGTGCATACACACGAGCGACACGCATAGACGACAGAGACAACAGCCTAAGTGTTTTTTTTTTATAAAGCCTAAGTGGTTAGGATTATACATATTTTAACTAATCCATTTTACATATGAATTCCAGCTCTTCAAGAAAACGGAGTGGTTCAAATAAATGGCAAGAGCTTCCTGTACCCAAACGTACCGATATTATTACGACCACGTGACGTCAAACAGGACATGTATTGCAAAGTAGGAGAGGAAGACAAGCAGGTGGAGACACAGTGTGTGCAAGTGTTAGATGCTGTTGAGGGAGAAATGCTAGAAATCGCTCTGGTAAATGAAGGTAAGTGTATTTTTAACACCCCCTTTTTTTAATCTTTTCTGTAGGTTACGTAAGGAAAACACCTCTCTCTCCTGAGAGATGAATTAAGGCTCCTTCAAACAGGTGCGACACGCGATAAAATCGCGTATCGCGCCTGTTTGAAGGAGCCTTTAGTCATTCCTGTAGGTACCGTAAAGAATACAGGTAACTGTTTGTAAAGTAAGGAACCTTCCTTACTTTACAACGTAACGTGATTTTACAATCGACACAAAGGACGTCAGTTTTTGCACCTGCAAAAACTGACGTCCTTTGTGTCGATTGTAAAATCAATTCAATACGCAGAAGGGTTTTACTAATGTTTCAAAATGAACCAAACTTCATAAATATGTAACGTTAAGGGGCTTACAGGACCTAAACGCAAACAACGCAAGTTTAAGAAACAGTAAAAGTATATGATCAACTACAGTAAACAAAATTAGAAAAATATATGATATTCTTCAGGACATATGTCAGGTAGCTAGTGTCTTGAAAACATAATACATACAACTAATTTGATACGATAGAAAAAAAATCATGAAGATACCTCTAAAAACTTTCTTTTTACAATAAAACCATACTAATATACATACAATCATTCTGATTTTTTGTCAGATTATTCTGCAAGGAACATACTAAGACACTAGTGTTTTAATTTTTTAGTCCAAACAATAGATTTTTTGTAATTAAATAATTGCTTCATATTTTGCAAAAAATTACCAGCGTTGTGCCATCGCGCTTCTCTTTCTTTTCTATGCAGTCCGACAGTGACCGCGCCTTAGGTCATATTAGCCCCTTAAAAAATAGACATATCATATTAATTTGTATTCTTGATTCGTAGTACTTTTCATTTTCAGGTTTCGGTAGCAACGACTCGTACACATTCCACATGCATGGCTACAACATGCAAGTTATCGCCACATGGCAGAATCCCAAAAACAAGCCGATCTCGAAGAAAGACTTCCAGAGGCTAAATAAGGATGGCAAAGTTTTAAGGTAAATATGACTAATTTACGTTCATCTGACTAGTAACTGGGGGAAATAAAGTTCATTACCCCCAAGAAGCTAACGGTGTAGGCACTACGTCAGCTCGTGATCGTTATACGCTACCGATCTCCAAGGCTCAGCATAACTATTCACAACCGTTCGAACAACGATTAAAGTTATCAGAAGAGTCCTCTATCAAATAGACGACCGCCATTTCCGACAGCTATTTGCTCTCGGGATCAAAGTAAATTAGTCATTGAATATGTGCCGTTTTTGATACGACAGCTTTTCGAATAGTTGTGCTTAGATTATGTGGTTAAGCTTTTCCAGAGTATCCACATATCAATTTAAATGGTGGTAATATTCTTTAGTGACCGCAGTTATCATATCTGCAAATTAATTTTAATCAGAGGCCTCCATAACTGGAAAAATTGCATTTAATTATGGTAGGTAGACTTGTAATTAACAGAAGAGCAGATTATTTCTCCTCCATAACGACACAGTGGCATATTCTATGACGGGAACTAAAGGCGTCGCTCCTGCAAACAGGCGCGACGCGCGACGTGAATCGCGCGAGTCAAGATAACGAGGTCAGACAGTCAACAGTTGAGATAACGCTACTACCCGATAACAACGGGATAAGCGGAGTCGATTATAAATAAAGTAATAAATATAAATAGGATATTAATATTGAGTCAAGATAACGAGACCAGACAGTGGAGATACCACCACCGCCCTAATAAACAACATCAATAAACGGAAGCGATTAGATAAGTGAATTGTGGTGACAACCATTCTGTCCCCACCACTGTGTTAGCTGATAAGACTTAGTATATAAACTAACCCAACTATAATTTAAGCACATTATTGTATTGACTCTACAACATACCACTGTACTACTAACACGTTTTGAGAATAAAATTACTTTTATCTCCATCACAAGTCTCAGTCTTTTAACTGGCGCCCAACGTTACGGGCATTTCTTGAAGAAATTATCAATCAAGGCGACGTGCTGAATTGCTGTATCTCCGCTACCAGACACCGAACCAAGAAGATTACTCTATCAAACCTGCCCAGAACCTACAAATAAAGAAAAAGATTCAAGACTTCTCCTGCAAGGTGACGCTGACTCAGAGAAAAACTCTTCTCCGTACACATCAAGGTGACGCTGGCCAAGAAGAACTTCTCTTCGTACATCGCAGTATAGAAGCTCATCGGAGTAAATCGACGGACTTCAAAGACCCGACTCTACGAAGCCTCTACTACATCCAGATGAAGACAGTGATAGCCCTCATCATTCTCACAACACAACTGTAAGTACACGTGATTATTTCCCGGTTAAAACTACCTCAAACTGGCATTTACTCCTTCAGGTAGAAAATTAGTAAACAACCCAAAGTTAATTATGACGTCATCCGTAGATTCCAACCCTCAAATTAGACCAGAAAGTAATATTCCTATTCCCCAGTTCTCTGGAGAAGGTGGAGAAAGATACCTACACGGTTTTATCACCGCAGTAGAACGTTTTATTCAAATAACCTCTGGCACAGATGCACAAAAAGTCAATATAATCTTGTCAAAGATAACAGGCAATGCGGCTACTCTCATATATAGCTACCCCCATAACTTCACTTGGTTAGAAATTAAAGAAATCCTAAAACAACAGTATGGATCATGGAATAGAACGATAGGAGATGTGTTTCAGGAAATTAATAACTTAAGACCAAGCTCACCAAGCTTAACTAACGTTATATACGAGTTACAAATGTTAATAGCTGAAGGATGTACAATTAACCAACATGTACACACCGGTTTAAAGGAAATAGCTAACCAAAAGTTAATATCACTCCTACCACCTGAATATAAACCAGCCTGTGAAAAACTAGACTTCCTAGAAACTTGCCTTAGAGCTAGAACTCTTGACAAAGAAGGATATGTAATTAACATCAGAAATACGGGAAACAAACCGAATGGTCATACTCAACCTTTCGTTAAAAATAATATGAGCTCAACCCCCCAACAACACAACGCCCTTGTGTATAATTCAAACCTTGGTAATAGACCTGTTCAGCAAAAACACGCATATCCAATCTCACCTTTCTCGGCTAGGATTCGGATGCAACAAGCAGAACAAGCTAAACAACCTTGGTATGGCAACTATAATAATAATCAAACTCACGCTTACCCTAAGCGTAATTTCAATAATAATGCTAATAATTTTAATCAAAGACCTCCATGGCAACCAACTCGGCCCAACTGGCAACCAAAACCACAAAATGCCGAACTACAGGATAAAGACGCGACTATGCGTACTGTAACAGAACGACCTCAATTAAAAAGAAACCGAGTATTTAACATCGACGAACCTGAATGTAATAGTGATGACTATCCCGATACCCCTTTTGAAGAATACATGCAGCAATGCGCCAACGAATATTTTACTAACATCAACCCTAGATATGAAAACAATGATCAAATTTATGAGCCAACACACGAATATGACCCAAACTCGGAGGATTTTCAGACGGATTTACCCCAGAATACCCCAACATAAATTCTACACCTCATCATACCCAACTACCATACATTAAAATACCTAATACAGACGAAAAAATACTAATAGACACCGGATCAACACGCTCATTTATTAAACCCAATATAGCTAAAGAATTAATATCGGATGGATACGCGATTTATATTGACGAAACATTTTCAGTCCAAACCCCGCACGGACTCTCAAAACATAATGGTAAAATAATAACCTACCCCATGGTAAATATCTTCGGACAACACAGTAATCCAATAGAATTTTATATGTTCGACTTCTCTAATAACTATGAATACCTAATAGGATGGGACACATTAATTAAACAAAACCTATTAATAATTCCTAGCGAGAACAAAATAAAAACACCAGACGATATAACTATACTATTACATTATCAAGAAAACAAGTCGATTACGTTAGAACATATTCTAACAGAGAAGGGACTCAGTCCATGTCCAGAAAAAACCAAAGCAATAACCAGATTTCCACCACTTAAAACAACCAAAGAAATCAAGTCATTCTTAGGACTAGTATCCTATTATAGGAAATTCATACCAAACCTATCCAAAATAGTAAAACCTATAACTGAGTGTACAAAGAAAGGAAAAGAGATAAAACATGATAAACCATTTTTAGAAGCTTTCCAAAGAGCAAAAGACTTAATCATTAACCCACCAGTCCTAGCATATCCAGATTTTAATAAAATATTCACAGTAACGACTGATGCAAGTGATATAGCATTAGGAGCTGTTATTTCACAAGAAAATCATCCTATAGCATACACATCTCGAACACTAACGGAAACGGAACAAAAATATAACGCGACTGAAAAGGAACTACTAGGTATACTTTATGCCCTAACACAATTTAGACCATACATCTATGGGCGACACTTTAAACTTGAAACAGACCACCAACCACTAATATGGATAACCAAACTTAAAGAACCAAACGCTAAGCTTACCAGATGGAAGTTAAAACTGCAAGAATACGACTATGAAATATCACATAAAAAGGGAAGTACTAACCACGTAGCAGACGCTCTGTCTAGAATCGTACTAATGCATAACTCAGACCAAGCAACCGTACATAGCAACTTCGATGACTCAGATGAAGGATTTATAATAAAATCAGAACATCCCCCTAGGCGTATGAATAGAATATTTGTAACGACAGAACCATATCAAGTGAAAGTAATACAAAAAGACAACCACACCTACGATTATAATCTAAAAATAAACAATCCCCAAGACTTTATAAAATTCTGTAAAGAATATCTCGGATCAAAAAGATATGCTATAGTAGGAAATAGTAATAAACTCATAGAACAACTGTCTGAAATATACAGGAAACATTTCAATAATAAAGAACTCACAATCATTTGGTTTACACAACCACGTGTAGAAATCACAGACAAAGAAGAAATCCTAAAAATAATTAGATCAACGCATGAATTTATGGATAGACATATAGGAAACCCAGCTTTAATAAAGGAAATCTCTAAAACATACTATATCGAGAACATCAAAAAACATACGCAAAACTATCTGAATCAGTGCGAAACATGTGCTAAAGTAAAATACGATCGACAACCATTTAAACCGCCCTTTGAAAAAACCAAAACACCAACAAAACCAATGGAAAAATGGCAAATAGATACGTTCCACTTTAAAAAGAAAACCTATTTAACCGGAATAGACACATTTTCTAAGTGGACTTTCGCCACAGAACTAGTTGAAAACAACTCCCTACAAGTAATAGAAACGCTATTACGACTCTTCGCTCTAATAGGAACCCCCGACCTAATCTCAACAGATAACGAGACTATACTAATATCGGAAATAGTAAAAGAATTTCTAGCAGGATTAAAAATCAAACATCATGTGACAACACCCCTGCACCACACGTCTCATGGAGACATAGAACGGTTTCACTCCACCCTAATAGAGAGATTAAGAGTACAACAGGAACTAAAGAAAGAAGATGTTAACTTAGCAGTACTAGCATATAATTTCACTATACATAGTGCCACTAACAAAACACCTAACGAATTACACTTTTTACGAAAAATTAACGTAGTACGAGACATAAACAAACTACAATCCCTAATAGTCCCAAGCGTTGCTATACAAAGCAAACTATTAATATTCCAATTCGCTATACCCATAGTCTCTAAAGAACAATATAATCTAGAAACAGTAATTAGCGTAATCACCCCATCTAACCAATATTGTCAAATGCCTAGTATTAAGAACGGCCAGTATTTAACGGGAACCAATCATGTGTATAAAGTAGACAAATGTAATAACAATATATGTACAGCTTCACCAACAAAGAAATGTGTAGAAGAAAGCATTCTGAAACAACGCAACAACTGTCCAGCACGATACTCATACAAAATTCAGAATGACTTATATTTCCAGTTCAGATTAAAGGAACAAACAATCTATGATAGATGTGCCGACAGAAGCGTGACCATCGTAGACTCATATATAGAAGATAACACCAAATGCGGAAGCACTCAAGATCCTGTGGATATTCAGACCTTTACTGAAATCACAGAACCAGCAAACGAGTTACCAATGACGTTACCAGAAAATATGGACAACATAGAAGAGCAGATCGCAGCAATCAATAGACCCGACTTAACCTCTGATAAGATCAAAGACATAGGGATCCTGACCTACATAACGATAGTAACCATAATCTTGTTAACTATCGTCTTTTTAACTCGTCGAATCATAAAAACCCGACAGAGTACAAAAAGACTAGGAGGGGAGAGTCAAGATAACGAGGTCAGACAGTCAACAGTTGAGATAACGCTACTACCCGATAACAACGGGATAAGCGGAGTCGATTATAAATAAAGTAATAAATATAAATAGGATATTAATATTGAGTCAAGATAACGAGACCAGACAGTGGAGATACCACCACCGCCCTAATAAACAACATCAATAAACGGAAGCGATTAGATAAGTGAATTGTGGTGACAACCATTCTGTCCCCACCACTGTGTTAGCTGATAAGACTTAGTATATAAACTAACCCAACTATAATTTAAGCACATTATTGTATTGACTCTACAACATACCACTGTACTACTAACACGTTTTGAGAATAAAATTACTTTTATCTCCATCACAAGTCTCAGTCTTTTAACTCGCGCGACACAAAGATACTGTGCAAAGGCACCGCTCGTTGCGCGACTTGCGGTGCCTTTGTGTCGCGCGCGATTTTATCGCGTGTCGCGCCTGTTTGAAGGAGCCTTAAAACGGGGAGAAAAACTTCGCGGGCTATGTATTTTCCACTTAGCATGAAAGGTTATGGAAACTTCACGAATAATAATGAATGAAGATAGAAAACCTTTCTTTAGCTTGCATCTGATTTCTAACACTTTCTCTTTTATGGTGAAGCTGTGTTGTGGCGATCTGAATGAGTCATTATAACTCAAGAGTTTCTAATGTCACGTATTGTAGAGTTATTTACCTGAATTTCTAGTCAATTGAGGGTAATTATTGTGTGGTCTGTGTAAGCGACCCACATTAGTATTAACGATTATAAAGAAAATTAAGTGGTGGTGGTTTTCTAGTTCCACCAAGCTGTGGGTTTAAAAAACTTTATGACGACATAATATAGGCTTAACTGGTCTAAAATTATTTATACTCAGTTAAAAAGCATTATTGATAACTATAAATGTTCGTTCTTCTCTAGTCTGTACACTGAAAAAAAATAATTGTTGAATATACTAAATTAGCGTAGGTTGAGTAATGAACTGCCATAGTCAACCCTTATACTATAACAAGAGTGAATTTAACAAAATCCACTTTGTTGATTTTCATAATCAACCCGTTCTATTTGGTAAAATCAACAATTTCGTGTGTAGGACCTATATAACCCGCGGATTTGATAACATTTACGCGGAATTTAGTAAAATCAATCATTCTTTTTTTTCAGTGTATAAGTCTTTGTCCTGTAGCGGTAAATAGTAAATTAATTAATGAGTTCGACGTCATCGTCAAAGTAATTATCTTAGCAACGAAACGTTTGAACGTTAGTTCAATGAAAATATGGCTTCTGTAACACAGGTGTTGTTACCTAGCGCAGGAGTCAGGGCTTCACTTTCTTTGTACAGACTCCAGCACATCAAGCTACTACAATCTGTCAAATTTCTTTAATAAATTTGCAACTTTATCGCTAAAGCATAAGGTTTAAAGTTGATTGGGAAAATTTGACAGTTTCGGGTAGCTTGATGTGCTGGCGTCTGTACATATTTTGCATGCCATTAAATAATTTATTTATTTTATTTATTGTGGGAGTACTTACTACTCAACCTTGTCATGAGACTAGCTTTACAATCTTTTTTTAATGGCTTTTGATCTAAATTAGGATTTATGCTTGTTATATGAAAGCACATTTGACACTCTTTCTTTTTGTTCAGTCGCTCCATGTAAAATATCGGTATTCAGCTGCAACCGGTTAGATTGGAAGCTGACCCCAGCATAGTTGGGAAAAGGCTGGGCAGATGATGATGATGATTTGACACTCTCAACCACCATGACCGGAAGGCATAGAATGCAGCCGTCTTGACCGAAATATCATCATCATCGTCATTATTGGTACTAATTTTATTCTTATAACCATTTCAGGAATCTCCAAAATCCGCCGGTAAAAGACACAATAACTGTACCAAATAAAGGCTACACGATTGTCAGGATAAAGTTAGATCGTGGAGGAACCTGGCTGCTGGAGTGTAGATCCTGTGCACTCTCATCGACGCCTGTCGCCATCGTGATCCGGGTACCCGAAGCGATACCGAAGGCTGTGGTCGACTCGTTACCTAGTTGCGGGAACTACAGGCCACCTGATGTCCTGCTCAATTAAATTTTCGAATAGACTGATAGTGTACAAATTGGTCTCGTGATTTTAGAGTTATGAATTGTTAATAAAAACGTAACTTAGGTATAGTGGTTTTGTGTGGATCTGGATACTCAATTGGTATAGGACAGAGTTGATAAATCAAGAGAGACTTTTGGGAGTCTCTTGCATCAAGTATTAGTCAATATCTGTAGTAAATTCCAAATGTTCTAAGACAGATCTGTTTTATGTAATTAGTGAGTTCAGACGCCAGCACATCAAGCTACCCGAAACTGTTAAATTTTCCCAATCAACTTTGAACCTTGTTCTTTAGCGATAAAGTTAAAAATCTATTAAAGAAATTTGACAGATTGTGGTAGCTTGATGTGCTGGCGTCTGTACAATACAGCGCTATTGAGACCTGTGTCTGCGCACGCACTTGTGCTCTATACGGCTGCCTTTCCACCAACGCTAACTTAGTTCAAGCTATAAAAATGAATCGATGTTATTGGTTGGTTTCGCACACATCCCTCGGTACGCATTCTCGCTCATTTCTGGTGGAAAGGCAGCCTTATATCTCTCGCGTCAAAGGGTCCGTTGAGGTTGGCCGCCATGGCCGAAATATGGTCTAGAGGACTACATATATTGCGATCTTACATATGATAATAATACTTAATACAATATCGTTATTCAGATAAAAATAATGAGTGATCGTAAGAATATTAAATAGACTCGTAGTTTCAATAATATTGAATGTAGTGTAGCTGTATGACACACACAATTACAGATAATACTGGAAGGATAACGAAGTGAGAATTTAAAAATATCTATACAAATAAATAAAATTGGAGTGTCTGTTTGTAATGAGAGCACATTCAGCCAATTCAGAATTTAGCAAAATTTTTCATGATGTTGGTGAGGGAAAGTGTCCAGAAGTGAATAGTACTCGTGATATAGAACCCGGTCTTTGTCAGGTTGTGGCGGACACTGAAATTTTAATACAATATAGTATTTATGATGATATTCACAATCTCATTATCAAAGAAGATTCGTGGTTGTGTGAAAGATCAATTTTAGCACCTATGAACGACCAGGTTATTGCGCATAATCAGCGCATTTTAGATAAACTCTGCGAACTGAACAATAACTTTTTGTTAAATTCAACGCGGACGAAGTCGCGGGTAACAGCTAGTTTTATAATAATTATTATTATGTTAGAGTAGGACCAAAAGATATCAGAACGAAGTTATGTATAAAAATGTAAATTATTTATTGAAAGGAATTAAATGATAGTAAAAACAAAATTACTTTTATTAAACATCCCTGATATTGTAATTAATAAAATCAAGGTAGGTGGACACATTAGTATAAACCGTGGGTGCACCTACCTCTCCACAAGGAGACACACCCCATGACACTACGCCTATTACGATAGGAATGAATTCTTCCACATACTGTCTGTCTTGAGGAGTTGCATCTTCAATTGTCTCTGTCGTTTGTTCATTACAACAAGTATTGTTAATTGCATTGTATTTCTCTGTAATGTCTTCTATGGGGTCGTTAGGATCAAAGAGGCTATTTGGAACGTACTGTATGAGAGGACCACCTGAGTCTCCACTACAGGCCGCGACACCTCCAGTAGTGGGCCCAGTGCATATGTTTGCGTCTTCGTTCAATGGGTTGGTTTCGTCATCTTCTTTCAAGTTTTCGATTGCTGCGTAACATTCTGCGAAACATAAGTAAAACAATTATTTGGATCTCATTTTGATTACATTATTAAACTCTCAGGTGAGTAGGATAATGATGTCATATTTGCAAATGATGACATAATAGCAACATTTTCTACTAATGTAGTTTTAAAAAAGTGGTTGTCTTACCATCGTACGGTATGTATGTTACTTTAACTTCTTGCAGTCTGCTCGGAAGGTCAGGGAAAAAAAAGGTCGTTCTCAGAGCACCCCAACCAGCCAATTTCATTTGGTCTCCGCCAAGTTTGTAGTTACTTGGCAGTTTAACAGGCTGCACCCACTTTGTGAATAAAATAGGTGTTTCTGTGCTGAAAACAGCTATGTCGTAGGGCCCAATACCACTGAAAATGTGCAAATATTTAATTGTAGAATGTAAGTGTTGTTCATTAATTAATTTAATTAATTAATTAATTAACGAAGTATTTTAATAACTCTTCTGTCCTCTGCTGGACATAGGTCTCTCCTAGGCTGCACCGTAACACCCTGCCCTCCGCTTTACGCATCCACTCTGTCCCTGCCACGTTCTTTAGTTCGTCGGTTCATCATGTAGGTAATTAAAATAAGAATATTGCCAATAGATTTTCACACATTAGGAATCTAACTATCAGGATATGGTATCATTTGTAAGGATATAAATGGTTACCCCTCATATAAAGGATGGTGTATTCGTTCGTTGATCTTGATAACTTGAGACTGAGTTCCAAAGGTATTTACGTTATGTATACCAACGACTACTTCCAGTGGCAGCCATCTTATCAACCAAGACTCAACGGCACAGTGGGCAGCAGATAAAATCTGGAAAAAAAACATTTAATTAAAATTAAATCAGCACCATAATTGCGTAACACACTTTCTATCATAATCTGAATCATTTTGAAAGATATTGCTAAGCCATTGCTTCATGTGTTCGAAAAATTTGTCTGTTCAACAATGTTATTAACGCAATGAATGTGATTGAACTGTCAAAAATGAAAGCCATTGCTACTGTTAGCGTGTTACGCAGTTACCTCGCTGTATAAAGTGACGATATCTAAGACCAGTGGTGGATTAAGCCTGTCGAGAGCCCGCGGCAGTAAAAAGCCTAAAATTGTTACGTTTGCTTTTTCCATTGCCTATTTCGGCCAACTCATGGAATGCTCCTATATGCTCGCCTTAGCAAATTAACAGAAAGGTGACTGCCTGCTCAAGCTCTGCGAGTTTCAAAGTGTTTTGTATATTTTTGAAATAGGTAATGCAGGCAGACGCAATCTGACAAAATCAGACGAAAAATACATAAACAATAAATAACGGGGTCTAGAATCATGTGCTGAATTCATGGTTAGGTACAGTTTGCGTGATTTCCTTGCCACCCTGTAAATCCTACTAATAATACATTTATAATATGTATATAATCACACTAATATTATAAAGGCGAAAGTTTGTGATTGTGTGTGTGTGTGTTTATATGTTTATACGCAAAAACAACAGAACGGATTTGGATGAAATTTGGCACACAGATAGTTTATAACCAGGATTAAAACATAGGATACTTTTTATCCCGATATTTCCACAGAATCGAGACTTATGCGGGTTAAACCAGGGGGCGCTGCTAGTTATTATATAAAGGTTGAGATGCACTAGCTACTCATTTGGGCCAACTCATCGAAAGCTCCTATTTGGTCACCTTAGCAAATCAGCAGAAAGATGACTCCATGCTGAAGAGTTTCAAAGTGTAGTGGGCTCGTGTAGTGTGCAGTTCAGAATCATGTACTGAATCCATGGTATCCCAGCCACCCTGTATAGTTAATTTAAAAACATAATTTTAAAACTTACCCATCTCTCATTGAGGATTGCTCCACCACAAGTGTGTACTCGCACCCATAGGAATCTGGTCTGCAGCGACACGAGATAGGGGTGGCTGTGCGGTCTCGCCTCGTGACCACCCACGATTTTACTTTCAGGCTTCAAACTTTTTGAGTTCACTAGGAAACATACAAATAATTTATTTACTGAAGAAATGTCGATAAGTCCAACATCCAAAGGAATCTGTTTTCTATGGAATCTGGGTTAAGTAGGTTGACATCTATTGATAATATCGTCAAATTAATAAGCCACGTGAGTCCACACCGCACCGTTCATGAATTTCTGGATTTATTTTTGCATTTATTCTTCAAAACGATTTTTAATTGTATGGTTATTTACATTATTAATACTTAGTTCTTCTTGAAAAAAAAATGAATAAATAAAATAACTGACCTACCTGTGGCCAGAATTGAACATATTATTAAAATCAAGAGGAGTTCCACAGTGAACTTCATATTGATATATTCGGTGGATGAGTTGTCTTGTGAAATATTGTTATTTTCGTGTTATATAACATTGAGCTTAGTTAAATCCTTATCAGTGCTCATATTTGCAGAAGCTCAACCTTTTGTTTGTTTACTTACATTTCCTGAAAATCTCTAGTGTCTCTTTGTAGTTTATTTTCATGCTGCAGTAAGCTTTGAAGATAGGATATGAATTTCTTTTTCTCGTACGAAAAGCGCTCTTGCATGAAAAATTGTTCTCAGTAAGGTGGTAGCGGGGCTAACCACCCGGGGTGCACAAGATGTACAGACGCCAGCACATCAAGTTACTAAAATCTGACAAATTTCTTTAATAGATTTTCAACTTTATCGCTAGAGCATAAAGTTCAAAGTTGATTGGGAAAATTTGACAGTTTCGGGTAGCTTGATGTGCTGGCGTCTGTACAGTCACGAGCGTAAATACTTTAAATTTACGCAAAATTCCAATTCGATTTTGTCCTAAAGTATTCTTAGATATTTTAAGATGTTACAAACATAGTATTTTAGAAACCTATTATTACATTACTGTTAAGGCTCCTACAAACAGGCGCGACACACGATATAATCGCGCGTGACACAAAGGCACTGCTCATTGCGCGACTTGCGGTGCCTTTGTGTCGCGTGTCGTGTCGCGCCTGTTTGAATGAGCATTTACGAAATGGGTCTTTTCTCAAAGTTGAAAAAGTTAATTACGGGAATAACACTTGAGACCTAAAGGTAATGTATTTACTATTTAAGTTCGTGACTATTATTTGTGTTTGTTATAGGACAACTGCTTCTCAACCTTTAGAAGTTTAGAGACCATAAATTAGGGGTGAATAACGAACACGATACTGGATAAGTATCAAACCCAGAGGTCGCTGTTCAAGGCTAATGGTTGCTCTGGCTTGATAACTTTCGGTTTTCTACTACATATAATTTTTGGCACATTATCGTAACGGTAATTTCCACTAAAGCAACGGTTTCCTAAGAAAGCGGTTCCGTCATAAAATAACGGCCGTCATAAAAATCTGTCATTTTCACCAGTATTTGGCATTAAGGTGTCAAAAAACGCTCTGCGTTTGGACAATCGTTATTGTGTGACCGTTCACCGCTTTCTTAGGAAACAGAAGCTTTAGAAAAAGCAACCAAATCTGACTTCTATGACATGTACTTACAATTACTGGATAAAAATGAAAAGAAAAACGAACAATCGAACAAACGAACGAACAATAAATGATTTTACTTCTGTAAGTGGGTTTGTAAAAACACTTTTATACGTCAATCATATTTTTTTTAAAAATCGGTTGTCTGTAAAGTCGGTTTACGGACGATAGTTTAACGTGATAACGTCATAACAAAACATTAATGAAATTGCCGAATGCGGAGGCCGATTCGGCAGCGTTCGACATCATCTGTCTCTCATCGCTCGTTCCGCGCTCTCACTTGCACTTCAAGCCGCCATGGAACGCTACAACGCTACAGAGCAAGGCCGCGAGGTAACGCTACATGAGTCATGTTTTTTCGTGTGTGCAGCCAGCTTCATCGATTTATTAGACGTTGTCACGTCAATAAAAAAGATGAGTTTGGCGTTTTCTATCTGACTGGTCAGTGGGTCGTCTTATGACTACTCTGCGAAGAAAGGCCGAAATAAACTCAGAGGTCACAGTCTCTTTTAAAGTCCAGACATAATCTTGGTCAGATCATGTAAAGACCATGTAGATTAGTGTCTGAAATGGTCTCTATAACAAAACAATGTCTAGTTCAGAGCTCCTGAAAAATGATATGTACCTTGACAATAGTATTTCATCATACATACGGGTAATTACAATATTAGAATAGGTCGTGTTATCGCCATCATATTATAGCTTCTGAATGTTGTCAATGTGAACTGATTTGTAGATTTATGTTCGGATAATCGTCTAAAAATGTTAAAATTTATAGTTCCTAGTAGCCTTACCAACTAACTATATTTGCAGCTGTTAGTATTAATCTGTTACCATATATAAGGTCCCATTAAAATAGATGGACAAACTTTTAGAAATCATTCAGACCACCAAAATAAGGACGATGTGGTAAAAAAATATATAAGAAAAACGCATAAATACTTACAAGAAAAATAATCAGCTAACGAAAATACATTAATGTGCCGGCAATTTATTGTTTAAGGTCAAAATAAAATCACTTTAATGAGTGTTTTTTTTTTTTGCTTGTGTATCTTTAGTTAGACGTACTGAGCGCTGTGTTAAAATTTGTCCCTGTAATAATTTGTGTATAATATCTGTTACCTTTATTGTTATGTTCCGAAATGGGTACATTCATCTATAATTTTGAGTGGTCATCTACTGTATGATAAGTAATTCGTGTCATGAGGGGCCCGTGGTTAAATAATGACAGCCGCACAGGTCGATCGATCAGGTTAAGCTACGCTTGCCGCGGTTGATCTGTGGATGGATGACTATCTTTACTTACCGAGACCAACGGCTTAACGTGCTTTTCGAGGCACGGAGGGGCGTGCCTCGGAAAGCACGTTAAGCCGTTGGTCCCGGCTGTCATTCGTGGATCTTTGACAGTAGTTACGGGTAATCAGAAGTCCGAAGACTATCGTTATATCGAGGTGCTGAGATGTCTCTACGACGCCGCCACCATGTGTGTCCAAGTACAGGACCAGCAGTCTAAACCCATCCAACTGCGCAGAGGAGTGAGACAGGGGGATGTCATATCCCCGAAACTGTTCACGAGCGCATTGGAAGATATGTTTAAGACGCTGGACTGGAAAGGTAAGGGCATTAACATAAACGGCGATTACATCTCACACCTGCGATTCGCTGATGACATAGTCTTGATGGCGGAGTCGCTGGAGGAGCTAACCCAGATGCTGGAAGGCCTAGCTTCAGCCTCCCGACACATCGGTCTCGGCAGGAATTTGGATAAAACCAATGTCAT
This sequence comes from Luperina testacea, assembly GCA_927399505.1. Taxonomy (NCBI): domain Eukaryota; kingdom Metazoa; phylum Arthropoda; class Insecta; order Lepidoptera; family Noctuidae; genus Luperina; species Luperina testacea. The sequence goes on from OV656758.1 coordinate 16,146,080, forward strand.
GATCAATGGCCTCATTGATCCGGGACCGGTCGTCGTGCACGGCCAACCTCTCGAAATTGTTTCCGAATACACTTACCTCGGGCAAATTCTGCAGTTAGGTAAAAACAATTTTGGGAGGGAGGCCAAGAGAAGGATCCAGCTAGGCTGGGCAGCGTTTGGGAAACTACGTCGAGTCTTCTCGTCATCTATACCGCAGTGCTTGTAAACGAAAGTTTTCAATCAGTGCGTCCTACCCGTCATGACCTACGGGGCTGAAACGTGGACACTCACGATAGGGCTGGTCCACCAGTTCAAAGTCGCTCAGCGAGCTATGGAAAGAGCTATGCTCGGAGTCTCTCTGAAGGATAGGATCCGTAACGAATACATCCGACAGAGAACGAAAGTTATCGACATAGCTCAAAGAATTAGCAAGCTGAAGTGGCAGTGGGCCGGCCATATCTCGCGAAGAACCGACAACCGCTGCGGTAAACGAGTTCTTGAGTGGAGACCGCGACTCGGCAAACGTAGTGTAGGACGCCCTCCGGCCAGGTGGGATGACGATCTGCGAAAGACTGCAGGCAGATGCTGGATGCGTCAAGCTGAAGACAGGGCGCTATGGCGCTCATTAGGGGAGGCCTACGTCCAGCAGTGGACTGCTATAGGCTGATGATGATGATGATGAGAAGTCCGAAAGTCTGACAACCTGTCTTACCAGGAGGGATACCTCCTGCTCCATCAGGAGGGGTACCCAGTACTGGGTTATGAAGGTCAGATAGGCAGTCACTTCATGTTAAATACTAGTATTCAGCTGCATCCAGTTAGACTGGAAGCCGACCCCAACATAGTTGGGAAAAGGTTAAGGAGATGATGATGATGCTGGCATGTTTTGCCTGGTTAAAATGAGATCTGATTAAAGTACTATGTAAGTAAGTTTATTTTTCAAGCGCTCTATAATGGTTTTTGATTTTACTGTAATGAAATAAATAGTAGAGAATATTCAATTAATTATATTTTTGTCTCGTGTAGGCATTATAAGATCGCCATTAAATTCGACCCATAATAGGTTTTTACCCCTGTCTTAATTCGCTTTCGTAAGAGGTGTCGGGATATTCCTAAAGTTAAGAGGATAATTAAAAAAAAAACAATTGGTAATATTTTATAAAATGTTTATTTTCAATATAAAATGACTGTTTCCTAATTTTACGACATTGTGTACGAAGAGTTTAATGATAATAATTTAAAAGAGTTAAAATGGAAAAAAGTGGAATCTTTCCATGTTACATACCTAACACAGGTGTATACTTTAAAACAAAATATTACCCTGTGCCTTATTGTTAATAGCTAAGAGTTAATCTTTCAATTAAGATAAATACAATAAAGTAAATCTACTTCGTTTATGTACCAAATAATGGTTTTAATTAACAATTAATATTACTTAAACGAACATTTTAAGTATAGTAGGTATGTTGTTTGTTATCCTTCTACTTATCTAACATAACGAAGAGAGAAGTAAAATTACAGGACGCAAAAAAGTTCAGCGTTATTACGCTGAACTTTTTTGCGTGCTGTAATTTTCTTATTAGAAAAAAAAGGCAATATGGGAAATAGATAAGTGATAAATAAATAGTAATTGAATTATACAAGGTAAACAAAGTTAGCAAAAACTAAAAATAATTAAAAAAATTTAAAGACGAAATAGATAAAGAAATATTTGATAAGCAAATAGGAACATACGACACTTAATAATTTACTTAGCACATTACAAACATACTTCTAATAATTTATTAGAGTTGACTCATTGTTGGCTATGCTACGAAAGTTGAAAGTTATGCAGGTATGTCGAGTTCTTGATCAGGCAACGCATTCTGCGTGAAGATTTTTTAAGAGCGTGATTTATCTTAAGTGAAAGATTATCCCGTGAGCACGTTGCATCCATCTCAAAGAGTGAACATGGATTGTTTATGAACTAAAACACTATGAATGACGATACAAACTTACGATATAGTTGCGACCGTGGCAGAGGGATACATACAATACCGTAACACGAATTACGGTCTCAAGTTAGAGAGATGTTAACTAACTTGAGTTAAAATGATTTTAACATGCTTTTATAAAATTAAAAGATCTATCAACCTCCACCGACACATGATGAAAATAATCAATTTGAAGCGAAGTGGTTTGTAGTAACTAGATCCAGACAAAAGAAACTGTGCAGTTGTGTCGGATGGAGACCTAATTATGATTATCAATCTACATATTGCGAGTTGGTAATTACGTATTTGCACTTAACCCCTTTAACGTTTAAATTCATTTAGGAATAATACTACAATTACAATCGTCTCGTTTCTTAGATAAAGCTTAACATATTCTAATCTAACTTTATGTACAAAATTATAAAACGAGTAACAATAACATTTAACTATATCAAAGGAAATAAATTGAATGGCGAGTCTAATCGCCATTTCGATCACAACGCTGGTCGAGTACTTAAATCTATAAATTATTATAGTGATCTGATTAAATACTTTGGTCTCTAATGCGATATATTTGAAGGTTAGTTATTTAGAACAGCACCTTAAGTTTAGAACATTATTTACAAGATAACATTAACAAATAATCTTTATCCCATTCGCACGTTGTTCATATTTCAACAACAGAACAAAATATGGCAGTACGCGATGCTTTTCACTCCTGTTTGGTTTTCACGAATCGATTACGAATATCGATTACAATGAATTCTCGATAGTGTCAGTGTATCGGGAAGTATGGCGGAGTGATCGTTGGTAGGTGGTCGCCGCATCGAGGGAAGTTCGAAGGCACGGGGGGCAGGTCACCCTGCGTGCCGATGTGAAGAATCAAGTTCATTCCTATTACTATGTGATAGATGAAATGACAGTGGAACAACCAGTATCCTGAAAAGAAAACAGAAAGTTAAAAAAAATCTAGAATCGAATAATAAATGTTACACTGAGTCGTTATTGTTTTAATACAGCACATTAAAAAAAATATATATTGTTGTGTTGTTGTAAACCGGCATGTTCTAGAACCAAAAAATTCGAAGACATGTCACGTCCACCAACCCGCTTTGGGCCAGTGCGGTGGATTATGGCCCACTCCCTCGCACAGAGAGGAGGCCTGGCTCCCAGCAATGGGGACATTATAAGCTGATTGTATGTATATATTTATTGTTTGGAAAATTAAGAGACATTTTGCAAAGGAATATTACCTGGGTTATCTGCCTTTAGCCTTAAAACGACGTAACCATTATTGGGTACGGCAAGAGTGTCCTTGTAGGGTGGAAGGTTGTACTGCCTGTGCAGCAGACCCTGCCTGTCGAGATCCAGGGCGTGTTTCAGGTTAATCTTCTTGATGTTCTTGTCTGGAGATCTGCCGATACCGATCACGTTGTATGGTGTACCGTGAAGATGGAACGGGTGAGACAAGTTCGGTGATTGCACTGGAAGTAAAATGATTTTATTTGTAAAGATCCTAGCTGACGTTGTTTTTTTAATAAAACTGTGGCAGTTTGTTTTAAGTTGTAAGCGTGTTGTACCAGACAAATATTTTCTTATAGTTAATGTAGACCCTTCTCTATCAACTTATTTATTAGAAAAAAATTCAAATATGAATAAGCTACAAAGCGTTGTCGCATAAATATCTATATTTATAAAAATCTGCGAAAAAACATTATAAAAATTAAGAATTTGGATGGATTCAGGATATAGTATTCAGCTTGTGAGGCAAAAGCTGGTTATTAGTGTTTAATTTTATTTTGACTAGAAAATAATAAATAAAAATCATTATTGTTCTTAATATTATTTTGCACGCCATATTACGTGGCAAACATATCTGATCCTTTATTTATTATTATGTTATCCTGCATGCATTTTATTATTTTATGTGTGCACATGTTTGAGCAAATAAATATATCCTAAAAAATCCAAATACAAATCCAAATGGCATATATCGGCAAAATGAAATGCTAATTTAAACAGTCAGTCCGGTTTTTTTGCTGGCCATTTGAGAGACAGGCCATACATAAGACACTGGATTGACTAACAACATTCGATAAAAAATGTTGACGTATTTCTTTGTACCTTCATCGACAAGCACGATTTCCACGATAGAGTTAAGAGGCACATCGATCATGTGTGTGCAGCGGCAGTCGACGGCGCAGTCGGCAGGTCTGTTGTCGCCATTACAGAAGAGTTCCGGGGATAACTCATGCATCTGCGAGAGGGGAGGCGCGGGGGCCGCTCTGTAGGAGATCTCGTCCACTAAACTCAGCACGTGGTCACCGCCGGGAGCCACTGAAATTGGAAAACATTACATATTTTTAATTTTATATAATATTAGCTTTTGTTGGAAAATAAGCCACGAGAAAATACTACACGGATAAAAAGTGATGAGCTACGAGACGTAATAGGATTGGTTTTGTGATGTTCATGGCAATCGTAGCAAGACGGTAAATATCCTAGCCCAGGTCTTGGTCTATCCATGTGACATAGGTATATCAACTTGTATTAACCGCTGTACTATTTAACGTGATAACTTCATCGCCATTCTGTATATTATACTATTTGGTGAAGTATGAAATATGCAGAAATAATGTATACTGACAATGATTCAAAAGGGGCAGAGGCATCTATCTAATCTAACCAGCCTGTATTGTCCCACAGATACACCTAGATAACGCAAGAACAACTACTCGCGTGCCAAAAATCGCACCAGCTTACGTTCATAAATCGTAAGCCGCCACTTTCGCGCTCAGTCCTGAGTACTGCTGTGGCTGGATAAGCGTGAGCGAGAGCGCGAGCTTGTGAGGTCATAGTAGGTAGTAAAAAATGGCACGCTTGGTTTTCATACAGTTCGTGATACTCGGATACTCGTGATGCTCGTGATTTCGGAAAACTAAGGCCTCTCTTTCCCTTTTCCACACAATTCTGTCTTTTACTAGTGCCAGCCAGGCCTTTCCTTATGAGTCAAGCTCAGCATTAATCAAAAAATTTACGTCATACTTATATCCAAAGTAGAGACACAGTACGTTTCAAAACCTAAACGAAGAGCTGTCAAAAATATATAATTATCTAGTAACCTCAAAATCTTACCTAAGTAGTTCCTGTACGTGTTTTCCTTGAACAGGTCCTTTGGCTTATAGAAGTGGAACCTGAATGGCAGGAAGATCTTGACGTCGGGCCTCTCCTGCAATAAGGCCGGGTCTACCGGCCTCGCTGACTTCAAGTTACTAACGCAAATAGCGTCATTTCTTTTAACATTGCAGATAGCGTCCAAGGGGTTAAGAATCTATAACATTTTGAAGGTTAAAGACATGGTTTAAAAAAAAAAAGTTTATGTCAAGCAATGTGCTGAAGTTAAAAATCGTTTTAATTAAAAAAAATGTTTTTATTGCATTACTGTTTTGGAATAATTCTGGAGTAATTAAGCAATGCGCTTTATATTTTGTTAGTTCAGCCGAATTTTTAAAGCAACTTTTGGATCTTGTGCTGAAAAGCTTTACAAAAAGAATTTGTTTAGTAGCGTCATTATGTACACAATAATTAAGAAGATGCAAGGAAATAGAAAAGATGTACAACCTGTATATTTGGTGCCAAGATGCCCTCCAAATTCATGCACAAGACATCTCATGCGAATCATCTACATAATATCTAAAATATTTATTCTATTGTGGTTTATATACAAATATATACAACAACTTTTCAACTGATGTGTGTAATTATAACATCGATGTACCAACTAATTTTACAATCAAATCATCAAACTACTCATGCTTTCAAGGAAAATAAAATAATCCGCTATTTTTCATAGATTTTATTAAAGGTATAAAATTTTACATTCTTATAGTAATTTTATATTATTATGATAAATCGTAACGTTTTGCTTTTCTTTACTTTGTAGCAAAATATACCTACTTCGCTGCAAGATATGTTCGTTGTAAGCTGTGTTGTCGTTCTCGTCGACTAGGTCACACCGACATTTACGTTTTGGAATTTCCGTTGGCACAATCACACTGACTTCTAGTAGCCATAAAAATTAACATCTCTTAATTAATGGTAACCTCAAGTGTGCTTCTCTGTATATCTATAGTCTACGTAATAATATACAGTCTTCGTTCGTGAACGGAATGTGCTACAGAGTGATCAGACTTCTGTGTATTTACATAAGTTTCGCGGAACGTTATTTACATTTTATCATAGGTGGTAGTGCATGCAAAATTGGGTTGGGAATGTTTCAAATGTCTTAAAATTCTAAGCAAGTAGGTCTAATAAGTAATTTTTAAATATATACAAGTAATAAATATATCATTGGTGAAAATAAAATTATAATGGCAAGTTGTTAGTTACAGGACGAACAAGTCTTGTTAAAACTATACTCAATACGCGAAAATAAATTGTTGGTTCAAGAGCCTCAAAGTACATATTATAGGCGATATCAATAATTAAAACGTAATTAAGAAAATATCACCGAATATGGCATAAAATTAAAATTGAAGTCAACTCGTAGAAACAGTGCATCATCGTTAAATAAAATCACAAACCATCATTAACTCCCATTGAATCACTCTTGTAAAAAATAAACACAAACGGCAGAATCGAGCACTTCGAATCTACCGGACACATCACACAAAACAAACATAAATTTACACTTAGTTAACATATTTAAATCAACTGTACATAGTTGTGTGCTGTACTTTTATTTGCACATCATGCAAAACTGGGCAATTTGTCTAGGAACCAATTTAGTATAGCGTGATGGGAGGGAGGTGGTCGCCACATGTGGGGAAGTTAGGGGGGATGGGCGGCAGGTCGGCCTGGGTGCCTACTTGCAGCACGAGGTTCATGCCGATGACGATATGGAAGAGGAAGTGGCAGTGGAACAGCCAGAAGCCGGGGTTGTTGGCTCGGAAACGGATGATGACGTAGCCGTTGTTGGGGACGGCGATGGTGTCCTTCGCTGGTGGGAGGTCACCTTGCTTCAGGTGACGCTCAAGCAGACCTCTTCTGTCGAGGTCGAGAGCGTGCTTCAAGTTGATTTTCTTCACGTTCTGATCGGGGGATCGGCCGATACCAATGACGTTGTAGGCGTATCCGTGCAAGTGGAACGGGTGAGATAAGTTTGCGATTTGAACTGGAAAATGGAAAGTACAATCAAGAATTAGCATCTGTAATTACCGTAATCTATACGTGATGCATAACTTCCCGTTATTGTATTCAGCCTGGTATAATTACCGAAGAAATACGTAAATCGATTTACGTGATGATAACATCGGCAAATAAGGTTCAAATTGGTCTACAGTGTATAAGTGTGTTGATTCTAATTATACCAAGCTCAATAAGCCAATTTTCGCGGGTCATTAAATGTATTGTGTAATATACAACATACCTTCGTCTACAAGTACAACTTCGACAATAGCATTCAGTGGTATGTCGACCTTGTGGGTGCACATGCAATTCTGTCCACAGTTAGCGGGGCGGTTGTCACCGTTACAGAACTGTTCGGGGTTGATGTCGTCATACTGACTGATCAGGGGCGCGGGAGGGGCCATGTATGAAATTTCATCTATTAAACTGATTACGTGATCTCCTCCAGGGGCAACTGGAAAGTTGACATCATGTTAGTGTTGGTTCTTCCTTTCTTATCTCATTGAACAAGAGAACACCATTTATATGAGTAGCTTACCTAAATATCTGTTATAAGTATTCGGCTGGAACAACATCTCAGGCCTATAGACGAAGAAACGGAAAGGCAAGAAGATTTTAACATCAGGCCTCTCTTGAAGGATGGCCGGGTCAATATGCTTGGCGTTCTTCAGTTGACTGACGCAAATAGCGTCGTCCCTTGTAACATTACACCTCGCGTCCAACGGGTTCATCACCTGAATAGTTAGTGAGGAGAAAGGTTCGTGCAATTACTAATATTACGTGCAAATATACATTATTCACTACTCAATTGACTACGGTTACTATAACTACTAATTGGAAAATTATTTGCACTCTTGCAGAAATTCAATATAAGTGCAAACATACACCTCATAATAAACCGTTACATTGGAATGTGGTCGATTTTAAAATTGCCGCAGAGACAAGTTGGTATTGATATTATATTTACAGAACCGGTAAATGTACCGGTAGCTATTTCACCTGACTGTACATGGTCTAATTCGTCAACAGCTATAATTTTACTTTTCGTTTTAATTTATTCGCTGCTGCGAAATTTGTTTCATATTGGCTCTATACCACTATTTATGTTTGAGCAACGAGTTGGTATAAAGTCGACACTTCGGGCATGTTTAATAGAGGCTGTCGTGCCGGCACCAAGAATTCAGGATGCAATATCCGCTGTTTAATCATGAGGCGGGTGGTCTCGTGACACGGGCTATGTACTCCATACACTTCGCACGGAACTACATTACCGACTAACCAACTAGGACTCAGCAGCATAATTACGTGTTCTTCACTCATCTCAGTTAAATTACTACCAACATACAGGAAATGTAAGAATATTTACATTATCATAGTATCAATCTTCTACTGAATCTACTGGTGGTATATAATACATTACAATATCGTAGTATGTTACACCGGCCACTACAACTCACCACTCCTTGAGGGATGCCGACATCGTAGGTGGGTGGCTGGGAGGAGGGCTGGTATGGTCCTCTCGCGTATCTGAGGATACCTAGCTGCTGAGCTCTCTTAATACCGCACTCGCCTAGACCTCGAACCTGGATCCAGTAGGCACCAGGAATGTTGTTCGCTTCGATTACAAAGTCGTATCGTTCGCCTGTAACACGCGTAATAACATTTTTGTAAGAATTTCATTAGGATCTAGATAATTTGCAAATGATGTAAAAGAGGAAGCACTTATGTATGTTATACAATGTTTTTGCTCGACTGGGCGCACTACCTAATTAGACATTATTACAACATATAGGCGTGTCTTATAAAAATCGTAACCGATTATCATAAATTATATTATGCACCTATTATTACGATTAGTAGATTCCTTTATAGGTTATAATATATTTTTAAATCAATAAAATATTTTTGTAGATATACATGAATTTATTGAACGTACAAACATTTGATGTTATGAATACGAACAGAATATGGGATGTATACAATTCTATTGATTTTCATAATATCAAATTTGAATGAGCGTGGGTGTAACGAAGCAGCTTCGAACAGTCGTGAGCAAACATCCTCCACACACATAACAACTTGTCATTGTTTGAAAGCTAAATAGTAAACAGGTATGTTTATTGCTTCCTTGTGCTTAGCTTACCTGAGAACGAGATGATGGTGTTTACTTGTACCGGATGCACGGGCTCGCCGTCAGTCGCAATAACGGTTAAATTGTGGCCTGCGAAAGTGACCTGCGCGGGGCACACCGACGCGAAAGCGTTGATCATTCTGAATCTGTATCTTCTGCCAGGTGTGATCGTGAAAACTTCCAGGGGCGTGTTGGTCATGAAGCCAGTGTTGGGGTCTCTGAACTGACCCTTTCCGTTAATGAGTACGTTTTCGGGATCTTGTCCGGTGTTGACGGCCAGACGACCAGGGTATCTCTCGGCCGCGTCTTCGTGCAGCCAATCGCTGAGCAGCATGACATGTGTGGTCAAGTCGTAGTCGTACAGGTGACTGTTGGGATCTTTGGAAGGAGGCTGACGCACGACGATGCTTCCGTATAAACCGTCAAGCTTTTGGAGTCCAGTGTGAGCGTGCCAGAAGTGGGTGCCCGCGTTACCTTGCCATTGATATCTGTAATAATTTGTGGAGAATATTAAGCATTGCTATCAAATTAATACTTTTACATAGTTTTATCAAGAATGACGTATTCTAAGGTTGATGTGTACCTGAAAGTGTTTCCTTGCTGGATGGGGCACTGCGTCACAAACGGTACACCGTCGTAGTACTGGGAGCCTCTCTGCCAGATTCCGTGCCAATGGATGGTCACCTCCATACCCTCCATGTGGTTCTCTACGTCAATGACTACCTTGTCGTTCTCGCACACTTGGATGGACGGTCCCGGCAACATTCTGTTGGCTGTGAGGATTCCTCGCTCGACTCCATCGGCCAACACACATTGGCAATGAGACCACACCACGTTCGTCGCGTTTGGTGTGCATACTTGACACGCCCTGCAATCATTTGAATGTATTTTAGTATGACATAAGCTATGCTCTATTTCCTTATCAATATATCTTACACCATAATTTCTTCAGATAACACGTAGTCTATAGTGAAATAACTTGTTTGCATAAGTCCTGTCGTCACCTATCAATCAAGTTATTTCACGATATACTATCAATTACGTGGCCTGACGGAATTTGGATCACTCATTGTATTTAAGTACGGCATTGAATCCGATGCCGCTAATAGTTCGTGTGAAACAAAGCGTAAAATGTGCGAAATGGAAAAGTCGGTCGCAGGGTTGTATTTTGTCATCAGCACGACTTTGCGTGAGCATCTCGAAAATATTTGAACTATCTCTGGATCTTGGTGCGGACGGCGCAGCTCTTACGAAATACAGTGAGGTAAGGAGTTACTCAAGCCTTAAGCCTTTTTTTAAATTTCTGTGATATAAGTCGATAACAGTGATTGTAAAGTAAACGTCTAATTCGTGCAATTATAGTGGTACAATTGAATAAACCCCCGACTCCGTTAGCAGCAGATTGCAATTTTAATGAGAAACGGAGAGCCTATTATTACGATTGTTATTAAAGACGACTCATTCAATGTCGCTGGGTGATCTATCGCAATTTCACAGCTCGGTTTCAAATTAGTATATTTCCGTTGAAAAAACACAATGATTCGTCTGTATCCGTAGGTGCAAAGGAAATAAACTTCATTAGCAGTTATTTGTAGAATAGTAGAGTGACTGAGGAAATCTACTACGAATTTTCCTTATTTGTTTAGGTGTAGTGTTTTCCGTTCTAGTTTAAAATGTAATCAAATTATGTCGAAATATAATTTACCATAGGCATCTACATATTATTTTTAAATTACTTTTTTTAGCTCGGTACCTTTTGAGCTTCATAATACAACGTGACGACAGAAAATGAATACGTTTGTAAAATAATGTTCATGTTTAATCGGCAGAATTCGTCAAATAACACAAGATGTAAGAAAAAAGTGTGTAAGTGTGTGTGATGCGTGAAGATATAGATATATCTAAGTCCATAAAAATACATTTAAAAAAATACTTACGCTCCCAAAACCGTGTACAGTTCCAAAGTGAAGTGGTAGTAGCAGATCCTCGGTGGTTCGTTCTCCCTGCAGGCGCGGGCGCACTCATCAGGGGCCGACAGCGCCGGGTTTCTCCTCAGCTCAGCCGTCGCACTGCTCGTGAAGTCCAGATGTTTCAGGGAGGGTTTCCCATTAGCATTCCTCGCCAGAGAAGGCAGAGGGTTGTTTCGAACGCCACCGCTTAACGGACCGCTGCCGCTGGACGCGAATGGGTTGGATGCGGGTCCGGAGGTGCTGCCGATGCTACCGAAGGACGAGAAGGGATCGCTGCCCGAGGGGTGCGTCTGCACGAGGCCGTGTGTGGAGGAGAAGGCGCTGCTGGAGCTCTCGCGGAACGGTGTGGCTGTGCCAGCCTGCCACCATGATGCTGACGTCGATTGGTCGTCGGCTGTGCTGATGGCTTCTGTGGAACAGAAAAAACAGCTGGTGAGTTTTGATTCAGTCTTGTTAAATAAGTTTTTCTATGTTTTTTTGAGGTATCCGTAGTCAACAAGGAACCCTTATAGTTTCGCCATGTCTGCCTGTCCATCCGTTTGTCCGTCCGTAGCTTAGCTCAGAGATTCTTAGTACTAGAAAGCTATAATTTGGCATGGATATACTTATTAATCATGCCGACAAAGTGGTTAAATAAAATCTTGAAAAATATTTTTTTAGGGTTCCTCCTTTACAGGTTGAATAGAAAAAAAAAACAATTTTTTTTTCGGTGTTTTTTTTTCTAGTCAACCCCATAGTGTGGGGTATCATTGGATAGGTCTTTCAAAAGTATTGCGGGTTTGTGAAAACAATTTTTCGATTCAGGGATCCGTATGTGTAAGCTATAAAGTGCTAATTTTTGTTAGAGTCAAGTGTCCCCCCTGCCAGCAAAATGGTTGCTTTTGGATAAATGAAAAAATCACAGCAGTAGTATATAAATAACGAAATTAAAAGGAAAACTATCTCAGCTAAATAGGCTTTACAAGTTTATGAGTAATAGTCGACCAACTTAAATTAGCAGTTGCAATGTATGGTAGAACATGATTTTCAACTACAATGTTAATTTTGTTCTTGGGATAAATTCATTCCAACTACGGAACACTTCATTGTGCGTGGTCCGACACGCACTTGCCCAGTTTTTTTAACTAGATCTTAATATTTCTTTCTTACTCATAGGAAATAATGTCATCTCTCTGTACTTGGCCTGAAAGTTGGGCACAAGGTGACGAACGGAGGTCGTTTCGGTCTGTTTGGAAGTTTATTTAAATTACCCATTTTTTGTCTTCACTCAGTGGTCAGAATATGACCATTTTCGATTAGTGACCACAATAGAAATTGGTTCAGATCACAATTTCCACTTTGCATGTCTAAACATTTGAAGCAAGGTCGACCAATCGGTCAATGTCACTTTCAAAACGAAATGTTTTACATGAAAGATTATAAATATGTTAAATTAGCTATGTTGTATAAAGATACGAGCTTTATAGAACAGTGTAAACTATTTTAAATGTGCTATGCAATGCTATCTATTCATTTTGAATAACTTTTATTTTGTTTGAACAAATGTCATGTTCACGTGAGAGGAATGCCAGTAGTGTTGTTGTTTTAGCCCAAGAAAGTCGTACACCAAATATTGTATACTAGTTGCGACACGCGGTTTCACCCGCGTAAATATCGATCCCGTGGGAATATCGCGATAAAAAGCCAGGGTCACAGCTACCTCCATACAAAATTTTATCAAAATTGGTCCAGCCGTTTAAGCGTGATGAAGTAACAAACATATAAACACACACACACACACTTATAAGCTTTCGCCTTTATAATATTAGAGTGATTAGCCATAAGTACAATGTGGAAGAATAAAGGCCAAGATGAATACCACAATAGCATACACAATCCTACACCACTATTTCCCACAGCCTACTCGCCGAAACCTAAATATCCAAGTAAAGCTATCATAACATCAAACCTTACAACGATAGATAAATGACTTGCAAACATAAACACATGAATCGAGATTACACAATAAAGATAAAAGATGTGTAAATTACAAACGTTCCGAAGCTATTCCAAGTGGAACGAACGATCGCGAATCTGTAACGATTTTCCCAAGAACTGACAGTAGCTGAAACTAACCTACGATTAGTTTATTAGATAAGTTGGTAGTAGCTCTCGACAGGTGCGTTAATGTAAATTCTGTAGTGTACCTTGTAGCCACTCGTATAATGGTCGCAAGACTGTGTTGTCACGACGTTTTCGCAACATTGGACCAGGGACGGTGTCCTTAAATTAAAGGACTTTTACTTCCCTGTCGGCTGTTACACTTTTCTCGAAGCATTAATTGAATATTACGCAGTTTGATACGATCGCACAGTTACCACATTATTATAATTGCTTACTTAATATTTGTAGTGATGTGTACCGGCTTTTGAACAATACCTTTTAGGGTTCTCTGCAAATGGGTGTTTCGTACAATTGTTTGCATACCGAATACGTTGTTCTTGCTTGCATTTTGCAACAACGTTATTATAAGCTATTAACTCGTAGATATGCAACAAAAACTGTTCAATATTATTCTGGTTGCGGAACATAATACGTGTTGGATACGAACTTGGCTGTTTTTTGTGAGACCGATAGGGTCTGAGAGCCTTGAGGTGACTATACTTTTATTTCCTTATTGGTAAACACTAACATTGCCTAGCGATTCGTTACGGCGCGGGCGCCGGCGATTACAAGCGGGTTATCAAAAGGGTTATTATTTCAAATTACGAGTCGCGTGTTGGGTCTTCCAAATCGGTGGAACGTGTGTGTTGTTGCAATTTTAGTGAAGATTACTTCTTGTATTGCATAGACAATTAAACATTGTTTGTGAAAAGGTCTGATTCTAGCTAATTCCCAATAAATGAGACGTTTAAACATTCATCTGTAGCTATTAGTGTCTACCTGAATGCGATGTATTAGCACTTAACTCGTGCTGCTCGAGGCGTTGCGTTGCAGAAAGCAGAAACTATAAAACGTTACCAAGCGATTTACACCTGTTGAAAGTAAGTTATCAGAATTCTGAAACTATGCACCACGAAACCTCTCATTAGTCGCAAAAATAGGCCCCTAATAAGTTTGTTGCCGCTACTCAGACCTAGTTTATTGCTTATTTATAAGGCCTATAAATTGTTGCTATCTAATCACAGATTAATTTAGTAGCAGCTGCTGCTGCGGTTGCTCTGTGGTTTGCAATAAGCCCCCGAGAATTTCTCTTTTCAACTAAAACACTAGATGTTATGTGTAGCAGCATAATGTGCGTATAACATACCACGGAAATGTTTAAAAATGATTACGGCATGATTACAGAAAAATTGCACATGACCAATCTATAATACTCTAGTTACTTAAACATATATAATTTTCAAACATACGTGTTCATGTCACACTATTTCAGTGTAATCGCACATCATTTTTAGTGAAATGTGTTCGATTTTAAAACGTTCATGTTTAAGCAACATTTTTATTTCTGTTTCTGATTTTCCGGTTTACAAAATCGTTTCAGTGCTAAATTGATTAAGACACGATTGTTTAGGTCACTAACTTGCAAAATTTTGGGTTTTTGTGGTAATGTCTTGAAACTAGCGCGTTTAACATAATGAAATACCCACATGAAAATTGAAATTATTTCAAGAATAATGTATAATTCAACCCCTATTACATGTGGCATGATCGTAACTGGCGAACTATGGGTGTACTATTAGGTACACATCAAGGTACCCGAAACTGTAAAATTTTCCCAATCAACTTTGAACCTTAAACTTTACCGATAAAGTTGAAAATCTATTAAAGAAATTTGACAGATTGTAGTAGCTTGATGTGCTGGCGTATGTACCTGAAAGAAAGAAAGAAGAAGAAAGAAAGAAAGAAAATACATTTATTTAGCACAGACTCTGATTACGTCTGCCTATCTTTTCGTTATGTTTTGTGTAAATAATTACGATTTTTTGTAAAATATTCTCATTTTCACATCCTAAACAATGCAGTGAATTGGCCTTTGGCATCCAAACATTGGCGCATTGGCGCTATTGGTGCAACTCAGTGAGCTCGCTTATAGAATCGTGTTTGCATTCAATCATGTTGTTTGCGATTCGCCTCGGCGATGACTCGTTCCGTTCATCTAATCGCCTTCGTGAGCACATCTGTTTACCAGATTATTATTACTGTTCCGTTACGCGATTACAGTATGTGTTTAGTTAAATGATAACATTACCGCGTGCGTGTAAGTAATGTTTTTATGTACTTAGATCATTTGGAAAGATGTAGCTTAATATAATGCTTTTTCTGATGCTTTCATGCTTTTGATGTAATTGGTTTTAAATGAGGTTTAATGATCTTGTTAGCTAGAAATATGTCGGTTATGTTTCGCTAAAACTATAATGTACTAGAGCATACGTATTTATTATTAGATAATAAAACGGTACTTAGCAATATTATAATTACTACTTTATTTCATACACATCAAAATAACTATATACAATATATAACGCAACTAACTATTTACACTAGGTACTAAATTGAATGATGAACTAACTAAACAGGTATAAAATCCTTTTGATTTTCGCATCGCTGTCATCCTGAAATGTGCCCAGAAGACTGGCAACATTGCCAATATTATGTTAGATACAGAATGACAAAACAATACTGCAGCTTCAGACACATTGCTTCTTCGTATCGTATCTGATAAAATTTATTAAGCTTACTATGTGCTAATTTTAGCAGTGACAGTAGTCTGTAGCAATACATTATGTTGAATGCAACTTTGTGCCCTATTTTTAAAGAATGATGTAAGTGAGCAGACCCATTATATACATTTAATAGCCTTAGGGCAACCTAGTATTTGGCAAAACTGGTTGATAAATGAACTTGTAAAAAGTGTGACTATAAAAATTATTTGGCGATTAAATTAGCAATATATTTTTGTATTCATACTGATAAGATCATTAGTATTATTAATTAAATGATCATAAGTACGATTATCGCGTGAGTAAAATAGTAGGCGGAAATTGATTGATATCCGTTTTTGAGAATAATAGGTCATAAATTCGTATGTCTGACTTTCAATTAGCGGCCCACTTGTGACGGTGCATGATGAAAAACCGTAAGTAGCGTGTATTATGTGCAACCCACTCGTTGATAGAACAATATGTTTGTCGAGTTTGTGCAATGAATCAATCATCGATCGTTACACACGATTGTTTCGATCAGCCCCTTTATATACGCCGTTAACCACGTTGGTTTATGAGGCGCGGTTACGAAAAAACATGGAAGTTACTGAATGTATTAAATTTGTCACTTTTTACGCTGACTTACGTTACGTTACGTTATATCAAAGCACGTGTAGTATTATTGTGTGTAGTATGCGTGCAACTGTAATCCATGAATTACGTCTACGTATAGTCGGTCTGGTGCAGTTATGTAGGTTGGATTAAAAAAAAAACTGACAGATACAGGGCTTCCAGTTACGTATAAAACCAGATTCAGTGAGAAGTTCTGTCTATAAAAGTTATGTCTTCATTTGTCTATAGATCATTGAGCTAGCTAGATGAGCTCTCTGTGGAAACAATAACATGTAAACATGTACCATTTTTATGTCCACGCAATCACTGTCCATTCCAAGATTGCCTAGGTAAGAGATCGCATTGAAAGATTTGATTGATTGTATATTTTGTTGTGTTATATGTATTTTTTTGTTATGTATTTTCTGGTGTATAATGAAGTATATATAAATAAACAATAATAAATATACACGAATGAAAGACAAAGAAACGATGGATGATTAGAAAGGGGTGACTACCGAGATGACGACTAAAGGCTCCTACAAACAGGCGCGACACACGATAATATCGCGCGCGACACAAAGGCATCCCTCGTTGCGCGACTTGCGGTGCCTTTGTTTCACGCGGGATTTAAACCGTGTTGCGCCTGTCTGAAGGAGCCTTAATACTACTTAATATTATAAACGCGAAAGTTTGTGAGGATGGATGGATGGATGTTTGTTACTCTTTCACGCAAAAGCTACGAAACAGATTTGAATAAAATTTGGCACATGGATAGTTTATAACTAAGATTAACACATAGCTTACTATTTATCCCAATATTCCCATGGGATCGAAACATATGCAGGTGAAACCGCGGGGCGCTGCTAGTAGAGAAATATGGAAGAGAAAGATTTGTAGCGCCGACCCCAAATAAATTGGAATAAAGGCATGGCAGGAGAATGGTCAGTAGGATTGTTCGATCAGCGGGATTGTCCGAAAGGGTTACCGCTGGCCCGGAACATAAAGGGCTAAGGAAGGAACACGGGTGGGTTTTAGTCAGTAAGAGTCTGACACTCCCTTCCGCTCCACCCAGAGCGGGAGGGGTCATTTGATGACTTCCCATCCTGAAAAAAAAAGCAGAAGAATGATGAAGTAATCACGAATGAGCGAAATCTTAGATTACAATCACTTGAAAAAAAATAAGATTATGTCAATTAACATTTACAGAGTCTGTGCTCCGTGACTGAGTAAATAATCAATTGATTGCAACATTGTTATTAATTTATAGTTTAGCTTTGTTTTTACTATTACTAAGCCACTTATTAACCTAATTGTAGCACCGAACATTTTATTACACGCCTTTTATGGATAGCGCCATCCACGAAGACACGCCCCACTCTTCTTACTAATCTCTAGTGGTTATCGCTAGTTAATTCCGCTAGTGTTTTAGTTTTTTGATACAAACTAATTACCCACAATTAAGTAATTACTGTGTATCGACCAAACTAAAACACTAGCGGAATGTTGCACACTTCTACTGAAAGCGATTAGGAAGAAGAGTGGGCCGCGTCTTCATGGATGGCGCTATCTGTAGCTAAGATTACGATAGAAAATCATAAAGTAGGTAATTAGTTTAATACCTCAAACAACACTACTACTTTTTAATCTTTTGTTCTAGTTATCTAAAGTAATTTCAGTTTATTTTAATAATTTCCTGTATTTATATTTTATAGGAACTAATATAGAAAATTACATACACTAAGTTCCTCATTTTGAATGTTTATTGCGTTACGGATAAAGCTCGGAAACCGTACTCTTCCGTCATTTCATATTTCATGCTATCTTTCTGCCCGCGGCTTCGCTCGCGTTAAAATCGATGATTATCATTGAAACCAGAAATTAAAACCAGAGTATCTAGATAACGTCAAACGGTAATTAAAGGTTTACTTTAACGTTGTATAAGATTGCAACTTTGTATATCACATTGCAACTTTGTATATCAATAAGGTATTTATTGCTACATAGCGGTAGGTGGCGGTAGTGTACTACATGTGTCAGATTTTCGCTGCTTGGTATCTTACTTTGTAACTGGTTTATACTGTGAAACGGTAATTAACAAATGAATGCGCTTGGGAATATGTTCACTTAGTTTTAGTCATTAGTTTCCATTTTCAGCAGCCGATCATGTGACGGAAATTATTAGAAGTTCAAAATTCACGGCATATGATTCTTTTGGCATACAGATCATTACAAATAGATTAACAATTTGCGAGGAGATGTAACTAAGAAATGATGCGAAAGATGAGTAGGTTTCTTTTGCAAAATTGATATTTTTCTAATACCTAATGCAAGTCATTTTGGAAAATCCTACCTTGATAGAAAGTCAATGTTTAATGCATTATAAGCGCCTCGTTTTGATAATAGTCATTGAGTCGGGATTAAATGTTATAACTAAGTAAGGAATAGGAGTTTCCCCGCCTGAAACCTAACAATCGAGCTCGTTGGTGCGGAAACAGTGAAAGTTAACTTTACCTAACTGTCGCTTTAGACACAAACGGAGTAACTCTCGGCTTAATGACATGTCCGTAACGTGATATATTTGTTCGCTGTCCCATGTCAAGCGACTGTCACGCCGATTGGCCACAAGTACTGTATCGATTACAAATAAACGATTTAAATCACAACCTCACCAGCGAGAGGTGTATTTAGATCGGTTTATGTAACAGAGAACAGATCGGCACGTTTCGGGAACTTTAGTGTTTGTTTTGTCCGTTTATTCAAGTTCCTGCAAGTCGGAATTCAATCTTAGCATTCTATATTGTCATACTTCCTTATTTACAGAAATCGATAAAATTTTATGACGTAGTTTCACAATGGCGCGCTGTGCCGTAGGTACAACCATGAAGACAGGCGATACTATATTAGAAAGACTACGTTCCTTCACTTATTTATAGGTATCTGGCGACTGATAGTTTGTCATGCTCACACAAATGTCTCGCTGACGGTAGCGTGTGTGTTGGATCATTTAGCTCCCTTCAAAATGGTTGAGCTGAATGGTGCTGATCTATGCGTCATGTTCGTGAACGTTCTTACTATTTGCTGTAATCTGGACGTTTTTAACGCGTACGTCTTTTTTACATCGTTCTCACATATAATTATAAATTCAACATTAATGATGTAACTAATATTTTTGTAAAAATATAATTTAAAAGAGTGTCCATGGAGCATCTTGCCCGTTCTTCTCCATAGGTACCTACGCTTTGGAATAGGCAAGTAGCTTCATATATTTTCTGACTAACTGACTTTTTGACAATTCAAAAGTGCCTGTAAATGGTTTAATTGAAATAAATCCTTTCAGTTTGAGTTTTGAGTTTGAGTAACCTGCTTGACTGCTTCTGTCGAAATAAAATTAAATATTAAATAAATCAGAAGCCAATTTATTTGTGACTGCAGCTGTCAAAATCAGCAGTATAATCTGACAGACACCTTTCAGACCCTTATTAGTGGGCCTACGAGGTGTAGCTAATAAATTATGTATACATGTATGAAGACGACTTAATCGCACGTGTTGTGCTGGAAGTGGCATAACAGTCCAGTTTCATCGACGTGTATGATCGTTAGCATGAAGGAATGCTCCAATTATGAATTAATCAGTTTCTTAGTGCTAATAGTTGGTATGCCTCCGTTTATGAATATGAGTAACAATCACGGAAGCCGATATTTTTCTTTAATTGCCCGCGTTGAGGAAAAAATAATTTGGCTTATCCTAATATAATTGTTTGTGAGTATTAATTGCCTTACGATAATTATTGTGTTATTTTCACTATTAGGTATATGTTGCGTAAAAGTGTAGATTTACAACTGTTCTGCATTTGGAGATCTACGGCTACATTCTTTGTCAAGTTTGGGGCCAATGTAAAATTTCTGTAATTTTCTTAGCAATGATGTTCGGGTCAATCACCGAACAATAACAAACATGTCAGCGTAATTGCGACACTGCGCTCTATGCCTTGACTATTTTATGTATTACCTAAGTAAAGACAGTCAGTACGTATTCGGATAGCATATCGGGCGCGACTCAATCTCATCTCATTCACCTTATTAGTTTTAATCGTTATCCCATTATTATTACTGAAATACATAGTATCTTTATAATATTTAATCTTATCTTCTTGATCTCACCCCAACCCCGAACAAATGATGTTTTTTATTTATAATTTTTATTTATTCTACGTAATATACTACTACTTACCTGTATTGTTTTCTCTTCGTAGTATTATCAAAATTTTATTCTGGAGCTCTAAACTTAATTTTTGGTATTTATTTTGCTTACATACAATACTAATCTATGAGTACCTGGGGGCCTAAAAAGGCCACTTTGGCATAATCATAAAAGGATAACATTATGAAACATAATATGGCAAGGACAGTCCTTGTTTTTCTTTTTTTTTGCTGCACTACGTAGGTATAATCAAAGAGATTGGGATTGCATTTGGATGGGATTCATTGGTATTTTAGCACAGACAAAAAAAATAACTGAAAAATCTTTCACCAATAGAATTTGATACGATTAATACGATTTATTTATTTTTTTTTATCGTGGAGAAATGCTCATGCATACTGCACTACCACGGGGAGATAGTGCAGTTATGTGGGACTCTAACCCACTAAAACTCCACGGTGTCCTCCTCTGTCGCTTACGGCGGGAACACGGGCACGCGTACGATTAAGGCGAAAGCGCCAGGGTAGCCCGCGAAATTCAATTTTTTTTAGGTTTTTTGGAATGAAAACTCTCTAAGACCACGTAAGTCCAAAGAATAACTGTTTCATGAAATCATCATTCTTTGGACTTACGTGGTCTTAGAGAGTTGTGTTGATGACTTTAATGATTATAATTCTGTAAATACATGTTTCTTACGGCCGCGATTCATATATTAATCAACGTACAACTTAATACTGACCAGCAAATTGCAAAAAACGTAAGAAAATTTGAATTTCGCGGGCTACCTTAGCGCTTCCCCCTTAATACGATTAACTTAACAGTTAACTGTCCATTATGATTCATAATGTTAACCTTTTATGATTCTGCCAAAGTGGCCCCCTGGCATGATTGACAGTTCTTAAGTAATACTTAGTGCAGTATCACAATAATCTTTCAACTTACTTTATCTTTCATCTATGCGTGGAATTCTGTAATCTGATACGAAGTAGTGACCTTAGCCGAGTAAGTTCATGATCTGCGCACGAGCAGCGTTGGGCAAGTTCACACGCCAGATCGTGTGCTACAAGGCTTAACTGATAAGTTTAGGTTCATAAACATTCTGTAACTATGTATGTTGCCTAACGTGCCTAGGGTTCACATTGTTAGGAAATTGATAATATTAGAAGAGCCAACGTGTCAGGATACTAAGGGAATTTCAGCATTGGCAGTCAGACTAGATTTGTCTTTTCCCAAACCGAGCTTTGTACAGCTCGTGAATGAGGAATAAATAATTTTGTTGTAGTTTTTTTTTTGTTTTTTATTTAAATCTAGTGTTTCATGACCACTTGCAGTTCTAAAATATTTAAAGCTTAACTAATATGCACTGTCTTTCGTATTTTAACGTAACCTTTCACAATTAAATACTTCATAAACTAGAATATATTCAAGATCGACAATCACCTTATTCTAGTCAAAGTTTGGAAACAGTTCGTTTTGCATAATATGCTGTAGGCTGTCTTATTAAAATACCAATGTTTCAATTCAACACATACGCATACATGAATCAGTTACATCATGTTAGCATAGTTTAACAGAGAGTTAAATAAACATAATAATCGTCAGTTTACTGTGCAAATATGGAATTATCGCGTCGTAACGAATGGGGAAATTCAACAGGGCTGACACAGTTTGATCACATTAAATCTTATTTCATGCTAGTTAACAATTAAATTGATTCTGATTACAATGAAGAGAAAGTTTAGATGGCCACTTTCCTTTTAAATAAATTTTCTTTTTTAATTAAATTGTGGTTCATGTAATGTGGTATTATTAATAGGAATCTGTGATTATTTTATACCGGATGTTATTACAGAGCTAGGTGGACCGACGGCCTTAAGAAGGTGGCTGGGACAGATTGAATGCGGAAGGCGGTGGACAGGGTGTTGTGGTGCAGCCAGGGAGAGTTCTATCTTTTTTCTTTTCTTTTTTTTACCTTTTTTCTTTTTTTTTAAAACAGCAGCATCTCCAGCAGTAGACTGCGTTAGCTGAGTTGTTAATGGTTAGGTTCTTATGGGAATATTAATTCATGATTGAAATGTGTCCACACGAGTCTTAAGTTCAACCGAGAATATTTATAGATGACATACTTTATTATAAACTACTCGTTTTTGCCCACCACAAATTTCACTCACCCTTCCCCCATTCACCCTCTTAGAGGTCGAATTTCGAAAAACCCTTTCTTAGTGGATACTTACTCTTCACAAAGAACACACCCTCCAAATTGCATGTCTCTAGGACTTTGAATTTTATATTACTTAGAAGATTAATTCATTATTGAAATGTGTCCAAACGAGTCTTAAGTTCAACGAAAGATATGTATAGATGATATAATTGTAGACTATATTAGTCTACTAGTCGTTGGTCTAGTGGGCGCAAGCGCTACTGTTGAGCATAAGCTTCTGGGTTCGATTCCCCGGTCGGGCAGTGTTATTGGGTTTTTCCACCCGGAACCGTATTACGAAGTATTAATGCCATCATGATTCCAGTGCGAAAAAGCGATGGTGCTATCGATCATGTCATTGTATAGCTCCGTCCCTCTCTTACACTGGAATTAAGATGGCATTTAGCCGTCATAATACGGCACCTTGAGTTTCTTAGTAGCAGGAGTTTGGATTTGTGCCCGGTAGTTTTTTTTTTTTTTTTTTTTTTAGGATGCGAAATCATCAAATGACCCCTCCCGCTCTGGGTGGAGCGGAAGGGAGTGTCAGACTCTTACTGACTAAAACCCACTCGTGTTCCTTCCTTAGCCCTTTATGTTCCGGGCCAGCGGTAACCCTTTCGGACAATCCCGCTGACCCGGCAGGCTTCATAATAGACTCACTCCCCATTTTATATTATACTTAAAAAAGAGGATGCTGGTAGGAAAACAGAATCAATGAATTATAGTTTATAAGTTACAGTGTAGGTACTTGTGCGTAAAATTATTACAATGTAGAAGAATTTTCGCACCATAGAGAGGAAAGTGTAGAATGACTAGCGGATGTTGTAACGGAAGTAAGATTTTTTTCCGATATGGTGAAGAGTGTAATGTTTTAGATTGTAATTATGTGTTGCTATTTTTTAAACGTTAAAGATACGAGTATAATACGATTTATTTTGTATCATAATTAGTTTACTTTTTAAGCAAAGATAAGTAATCACTAATATTATAAAGGCGCAAGTTTGTGACTGTGTTTGTTACTTCTTCACGCACAAAGGGCTGGACCAATTTTGATAAAATTTAGCATGTAGGTAGCTGAGACCCTAGATTTAACTTCTTGATTTTGCTTCTTTGAAAGATTGTCGATTTCAAAGCCGGAAAAATTAAATTTGATGTTTGAAAATGTACCTAATAAAAGTGAGCCGTCACGGGACGCCTGGCAGATGTGAAACATCGACATTATTTTGTAAAAGTAATATGATTGAAAAGAACAGATTGCGATATAAACTAAATATGGCATAATGATAAAATAAAATATTACGATTTTTTCCAGAAAATGATGACTGTTTATTTAATAAACATTTATTTTCATTAAATATAAAAACTGTAGAGAGAGAGATAGCTTAACGCCGGATCGAGTGGGAAGAGAATCGCAGTCGATTGCGCATGGCGACGCGTCGCCACACAGTACACAAGACTGTGACTGTATATATACACCATCATTGAGCGTGGCGACGCGTCGCCACGGCATGCGTCGCCACGCCAGAAATTTGTTTGGTAATCTTAACACATAGGATAATTTTTATCTCAATATTCCCACGGAATCGAAACTTATGCGGGTGAAACCGCGGGGCACTGGTAGTAAGATATATGTATGCAGGATTTAAGAACATCAAGATTAATCTAGGTAATAGGATTAATAATAATGTTAGCCTGTATGTAACTGATGTTAGTCCAGGAGGGCAAAACCCTCTTTTCATACACTCTTTTTCTTTTCTTTTTTTTTTTTCTTTTCTTTTTTTCTTTTCGTGAAAAGTGTGTGGTTACGTAGTTGTTGTGAAAACAGATGAATCCATCTGTTCTCACAACAACTACGTAACCACAAATTGTAAACAAAGAAATTCACACAAAGATTAAGAATAGAAAAGTCCCAAATAATAAAAAGAAGAAAAAAATAATAATTTCTTAATCCACTGTCTACGACTTATTATCTCCAAGTTAATTGTCGGCGAATATATCATGTGTTTAAGAGCTTACGTTTAATGTCGCCATTAATATTCAACGCGAACAGCATGGCGCATAATTACGATCTGTTAGCTGCGCGCACGCACCCGGTGGCTGTTTACTATCATCACCGTACTTTCACTAGAATAACGTTTCTTGTTAGCGCATTGTTCCTCCAAATTGCGTAACTTTGGTTAAGTGAATCACTTAATATAGCAACTAGTCGAGTTAGTTTTTTCTTTTTACTTTACCTACACTAACTAAAGCAGTTTCAGTAAGAAATTGAATGTAACTCTCACTGTTATTGACACTGAAGAGTAGTACTTGCTACGCCGTAGCGGTGTTGCAACTTTTCTAGTTACATGATTTTCGAAATTAGAATACATTTGGAAACTTGCGTAGGTACTGTTATCTAATTTGTTTTTGATATTAAATTATACTTACCAATTTAAAAATAAAATAACGAATTTTCATTTGAGCATACATTCTATAAATAAAATCAATAGAAGCAGAGAATTTTGTCTTGACAGCTTTGTGATTAGCAAGTATTTCCAGTTCACCCATCCAGTAAATTTCTACCTACGTAGTTGACAGACGGCTGCGTCAAATGAAATATGACATGTAGCTGCAGTTTTTTATAAAGCATGTTTCACTTTCATCCAGTTTATGTGTCTGTGCCGTGTCTAGTGCATATAAACTTAAAGCACGCGATTCTGATACATTGCAAAAAATTAAATGTAACATTTTTGATAGAAAGTTAGTGTACTTTAGTGTAGACGTCAAACTGTTGAAAGAAAGCTAATGAAAGTGACTTTCATAATGGAATAGATCGATAGGAAAACGTGACTAATTTGGAGGCACGTGGTCTTTTGTGGACACTTATTTGACGAAGTTGATCTTTTATTCGGAAACTGACCGAAACTGTGGAACAAACCCGGTTTTCAATAATAGTTATGGTACACACGATGAAAATATCAAACTATACATTTCCAATTTTAGCTATCCTTGCATTGTTAAGGCTTTACGTATAATGAGAAGTCAGCTTATACTGGAAATGAACTTGATATGTCGTCGTGCCTACCACAGAGTGAAGAATCGTCGCACTGGCAGCGTGACATACGGCAGTACTAATCAAATACGTGGCGCCGAAAGTGCGTGGAGTGCACAAATTCACGGACCGCCTGCAAAGTTGTTGGTTACCGGTTTCTATACGTCATTTTTGTCGAAGTGCGAGTAATGGGTGACACGCTCGGTTTGTATGGAAGATATTGACAATGGTGCCTCCAGCAACATTTGCACATGCTCTGTGTATGGAACAAACACATGTCATTGGAGCAGTCTCCTTAAAGTAGGTTTAACTATCTGATCTCAAATGTTGGTAAATAGTTTCTTAAGATTATCTGAACTGCGTAGGCACGAATTGTTAGGCATTTTGTTTTGTAAGTCTAAATATTATTAATTTTACCACGCAACAGTAGTGTGGTTAGGCAGGACAGAATTACGTTCCGTTTTGGCTATATTCTATTTATATTTGGACCATATTTCAACTAGATTTCATGACGAGTTTCATCATGGATTCATATTTCATAAGCATCGTTTCATCCGTGAAATATAGTGCGATATATAGTTTATGTAATAGATTGATATTTAATATAAACCAAACAGTTTATGTGGCATATAAAATTATTTATACCTGCTATAAATATATCAAGTATTGATGTAGGTAAATTATATTTATATCTCGAAGTACCTACGCGATATTTGAATTCAACTGTGAGTATATATAATATTGATTCGGCAGCTCATTCATTAATATTATATGCACTATTTACCATGACGGTCACTAGAGTGATTGAACATAGCTATAATACATGCATACAGATTCTATTCAAGGAACTAAATTATACAGAACAAATCTGTAATAAGCATTGATTATGCGCATGAGTGTTTTGTGTCGAAAAGGTAATAAGCGTAGCGTTGGAAAATTCATTTTGATCGTTCTATTTTTTGGCTGACATAAGTGAATTTGATAGAATTTTAAGATGCTTTATGGAAATACTGCAAATGAGAATTTTTGTACTCACTTGGTAATTTAAAGTTTAATTAACTTTTTGAAACATCGATGTGCAACCTGTTACCATGGATTCTGTGTTGAAAATTTTCGTCGGTTATTTAAAAACAGCATATGTGCAATTCACACATGGTAGAAGTGAAACCTTCTAAAACACTGTATAATGCTTCCTATCTCATTTTCTCCCACGTTAAATCTTATGAATTTACATGTCTCTTTTTACTGTCGCTTTTTCGTTTCACAACGATGCTAAAGAACATACATACATCCATCCATCCATCCATCCATCCATCCATCCATCCATCCATCCATCCACATCCACATCCACATCCACATCCACACATCCATTAAATGTGATGTCATTTGTACTAATAAAAAACAAAAACACTGTATAATGCTTGCTATCTCATTTTCACCCACGTTAAATCTTATATGTCTCTTTTTACTGTTGCTTTTTCGTTTCATAAGATTTCAAATCACAACGATGCTAAAGAAGTTTTCACTTCAAAAAAATTGCTGTTCCATACATTTTGATCCCGTAGGTATTGCATTTTTCTATGAAACAGCTGTTTTTTTTGATAACCTACGAAAAAATCCACGCTAGATTGTTTAGAATCGTGTGCTGAATTCATGATACAGTGTGCGCGTCCCTATCCTTGCACATTGTCACGTCCCTGCCACCATGTGTACAATGCGTGCCACGAAAGAAGAGACTTGACCCCGCCTCCCCCGCCTCTTTCCGCCGCTCCTATGACGTCCGGTCCCGTCCCGCACTCAGACCTCATACCGCTAAAGATACCTAAAATCGTGTACTGCGCATGTCAAACCACGTGGTGTGTCAAGTCTCATCTTTCGTGGCACGCATTGTTGTCTCTCAGCTGTTGAAAAATCAAAATTTGATTTATAACAATATAAATTCAATTGTGTCTCAGTTGAGCTAGTAAATACGGCGCGGCGTAGCAGCTCTGTCAATAAAACTTGTAAGTATGTTCATGTTATTAATCCAATAAAAAATATGTTTTAATATACCTACTGATATTTGATGCAGATTCACGATTAGATTTAGACATTTACAAGATCTAATCTTCAGATCGAAGGAATTAATCGTGTACAAATAACCTTTAAGGAAGGTTTCTGAGAGAGAATATAATCGTATATAAATGTTAGTTGTTGCTAGTGATCACGCGCTACATATATATTCTAAATTACAAATTTAGCCTCTTTCCATGCGTCGATGAATTTCCGTGCTTTGTGAATCTACACTATAATTATTATTAACTATATATTATTATAAAGAAGTAAAATTTGTAAGGATGGAAGGATATAAGAGGTAATATCTGGAAGTACTGATCCGATTTTAGAAATTCTTTTACTGGCAGAAAGCTATACTATTGCCGATTGCCTTAAAGTATGATATTTGCCATATTATAGTAAACGTAGTAGTATAGCTGCCTATAGCTCGGTGGAAGTCACGGGAAGAACCTAGTCGTAGACAAAGGAACAAAGAAAATGTTCTTTATCCTTTTTTCTACTGGATCGAAGAGTATTTAAACGATAGCAGCATCCTCATCACCAAGAATGGGTTAACAATGCTTTTGCTAAGTATGATAATCCTTGCTTTATTCTTGTAAGTTTCAGGGGTCAAAGAAAAGACAGCCAATGTACAGTAGTGGACGTTCGCGGTTTTTTTTTAAGGATGGGAAATATTCAAATGACCCCTCCTGCTCTGGGTGGAGCGGAAGGGAGTGTCAGACTCTTACTGACTAAAACCCACCCGTGTTCCTTCCTTAGCCCTTTATGTTCCGGGCCAGCGGTAACCCTTTCGGACAATCCCGCTGACCCGGCAGGCTAAGTATGGTAATCCTTGCTTTGTTCTTCTAAGTCTCAGCGGTCAAAGAAAAGACAGCCAATGTATAGCAGTGGACGTGCGCGGTTACGCTGTCTTTATAAGTCACTAGCTGCGCCCCGCGGTGTCATAAGTCTCGAACCCATAAAAAAAACGGGATAAAAAGTATTCTAAGTCCTAATCCAGGTCACGGTCTACCCATGTGCCAAATTTCATCTAAATCCGTTCAGCCGTTTTAGCGTGAAAGCGTAACAAACAAATACAAAAAACAAATATTTTCTCTTTACAATATTAATTTAGATCACAGCTCTTTAATCTTTTGTCACTAGACAAGAAGGCTAAATTAAAGAGCTGTGATCAAGAAGAAGAAGCAGAAGAAGAAGAAGAAGCAGAAGAGGAAGCTGTGATTGCTGGATTACTAAATCCAGCAATGCTCTCATTAGTTGAGTTACTCTCTATTTTTCTGTCTCATAAATCTAGATGCTTAATGAAAGCTCAACTTATGCATAGATACCTAATTGAGTCAATGCCGTTGATACTAGCAGACCTCCCTCGTTCCGAGCCACGACGGACCATTCAAAGTCAAAGTCAAATGATTTATTTCCAATAGGCACATTGAAGGCACTTTTGAACGTCAAAACTTACAGTAAAATTGAATTGATTCTAGTCGCCCCTTCCAAAAGGTAGTGTTCGTATGGAGAAGAATGGGTAAGAAACTCCACCATTATCCAAACACTGTTGCTATGTAACTTCCACTGCTGAACCTAATTCCATTTCGGTAGATAATTGCTATTATTAACAATTTTAAGTCCGTGAAAATGTTTATTCTAAATAATAGCCAGGTCCGGACGCCTGACGGCCAATTTCACGCCCCGACTTAGCTCGGAGCTCTAAATTATGTGCAAACTTGTTTACTTTGTTTCCGGGTAGAAAATTGCTGAAGTTTTATTTTTATTGGAAGTTTATGGTTGTAGATTTCTTGTTTTATGTCTTGACTTAATATACATATGAATTAGTTTGTATCTACTTCAAATTATTGTTATAAACTAAAGTATTTATGTGTTATGTCTAAGAGTGGTTCATGGTCTACTTCTTATTTGTTTAAGTGAAATTAACATAATCTATTTTATTACATCCATTATATAATAATAATATGCATTACTTTCAAACATAAATGGCCTACTTACAATCTCTGCTCTCTTAAACTTAATGCTTACTTACTCACTTGCAATTAAATATTTTTATGTAAATTCCAAAGCTTGCAAAACCTTGCTTTCCATTAGTTAACTGGCAACTTTATTGATAAAATAAATCCGGAAACTTGGGCGTGTCAATTTGAACAAGTTTTAGTATTGAACGCAATTTTCGATATCGTATTTTACCTAACACTTCCGCATATATAATAAACCTATTTAAACTTACAGGATACGTTGACTCAGAATTTTTTTCTTGACCACAGATTTGTTTGATTTTACCAGAATGCTGTTTTATAGGCGAGTCATTTAAAAGTTATTTATAGCCACGTACCTAATGTCCCTCGACAATTAGCAGCAAAAAAGGACCACCTACATTTTTTACAATCATTATTAAATTATATCACAGGATATTAGTTTCTTTAAAGATAAACGGTAACGGAAAACAGGGGCACCTTGAAATATTAACCAGTAATTTAAGGACACGCTTAATTACATCATCGTATCATAACTTAGGTCAGCCATGTTTAAAAAGTTTGCTCTTATTAAATTCAAACTTGGAATATTACAATTTGTTCTCTACTAGGCCACCGCTGCGTTCTCACGGGCCCCGCAATTAGCAGGGATACGTCGAATTAATGCTCGCCTATTTGGTCTGACTGGCTACTGTTTTAGTTAATGAAAATGTCGGTATGAGAACCTGGTAGTTTAGTGGTTTCTCGGAAAGCGTAGGTCTATTGCGGCTAATGTCAATATGCATTGCGGAGCGATTGAAATGAATGGTACAACACGGCGTGTTTTTGAATGAAGTTGTGCGGTGAATGATGACTGGGCGGTATTTGTGATCTAAGTGTTTGTACTTTCCTAGCGCTAATGTAATGTAGGCTACCTGCAAAATGTTTCCTTATGGTTATGGAACGAATTTCAGTGGTTTTAAATGAAAGTTTTTTGACGGTCAGCGTGTATGAAAGCTTGTCTGCTTTCCATATAATTAGTTTCCTGTAGGTAGTCATGGTATGATCTCACCAAAAGCTGCGGAGAGTTGGGATGTTGGCCATCAATGTACCTGTAAAAAAAAGTTTCATTAGATATTTATTCAATTTATGTCTAGGTTTTTACCTAATCAGCTGCATCCGCTTAGACTAGAAGCTGACCACAACGTAGTTGGGAAAAGGCTAGGCAGATGATAATGTCTAGATTTTTAACGGACATAATCTACAAATCATACTTTTGTTGTCTAGCGAATTGAAATGAAAAATGTAAACAAATGATAAAGTTATTTCCATGGCTGAATAGTTCATAAAATTGTTACATTAATCGTTAAGATGTCTATCGCGCAGATAAATAAGCTAAACTCATTAGTTTAATGTGAACTAGCTTTTTATTTAACGGCTCAAACGTTGTTTTATTAACACAATGAATTCGCAGACCATTATAACCATAATTACATAAACGGTGAACTTGAAGTAGACTAGCAAAGGTCACATCACTACTCAATTATATTGAAATACTAGCAGCACCCCACGGTTTTACCCACATAAGTGTCGATCCTCTGGGAATATCGGGATAAAAACTATCCCATGTCCTTTCCCGGGACTCAAAATATCCCTATACCAAATTTCATCTAAGTCGGTTCAGCGGTTTAAGCGTGGAGAGGTAACAGACAGACTACACTTTCGCATTTATAATATTAAGTATGGGTTCCTCATATTACGTTAATTACTCCAAGTTCACATTTTATTGTAATAATAAATAGTGAAAGGTTTTGTGTGAAATAGGCCTATTAAAATTGATTTCAAAATTTATAAAATTACTTCAGTAGTTAATTTGCATGTTTATATAAAGGTGTTACAAGTGGGTATTATGATATTTTGTAACGAACAGTGGTAGGTAGGCGTGCGTATGCGTAACATGCGTGAAATTGTGGTCGCGTACTGTGTCCGAGCGGACAGCGTGAGGCATGAGCGGTAGCGGGAGCGGAACGATGTTTGAATGAAATAAATAAGACTGTGTTATGGATAAGTATTTATTGCTATACTTCAAGCACACAAATGCACAGAGGTGGATTTAAGCCGCGTATTAGAGTAAGGTGTAATTTGTATCAATAAGAATTCATTTTTGGAGTTGTGGATCAAGTTATCACTTATTTCACTTTTGAAATAAGAAAACCCCTAGTCATAAAGTTTAAACAACCTATAAAATTTAATTTAATTTAATTTTTCGACGCCCTGTAACTCTTTTTGATACTTGTAAATATTTTTATTTCTATTATAGAGTTAGTGTGTAAATTCTTATTAGATAATAAATATTATTGTTCATTCATTAACCACCTATAAAAGCTTAGTTTAATTATCGTGCAATTTAAATTCATAACGAGACCTTTTGCTATAACATTACGAAATAAACAAGGCTAAGAAGATGTAAGCTCTCTAAGATGATTAATTTACACATTATCGCTTGCCACCTTTATCTTGTCTCCCATTGTATAGAAACAAAGGATCTAAACTGTTTGGAAACATAGGTATAAAGGGAAGCGCTTGCATCAAATAATGAGCTTTAAACCCATTATGGCGCTTAGCAATTTCATTGCTCTACTTTGTAAAAAGAACACTTAATAATTGCCAAGTTTAACGTGATTTCGTCACTTTATTGTACCTCTAAGGTAGACTTCTAAGGGTTAATCTCCTAATCGTGTGTAGGAGGCAGTCATTTCATTTTAAGAAGCGTGATCGTTCTCTGCGCTTAGCAATTGTTTTTGGCGAAACAAAAGACGTTCAGTTTAATAGGTTCAGGGAAGAAATAATTCAGCTGCGTGTCAAGATAAGAACGTGTGTGAAAATCGCCAATGTAACATGGCCCCGGCTCGTCGTTTAGTTTCGTCCAAATGTCCCAAGGTATACAAAAGTCACGTTAAATTACAATAATTATATTGTTAAAAATTGCTCGTGAGTTGAGGTCGACTACTTTTTACTAACAAAAAAATTAACTAGCTTGTGTTTCGTAAGTGACCACCGTCCTCAACCTTAATTCGGTTTTCGTATATTATGTAGGATATGTTCAATAGCTCCCAAACCATTGTGGAACGGTGCTGCTCTCGACTCAGCAAATGACTGCGTTATGCAAATAATACAGATTGCGCGGGCACCAATTTTATTGTAGTATTTTTGGGACGCCATAAAGCTCTGATTAAATGAGATTAGGATTTTGTATTGTGTTTGCCTCACCTCTGCGTGATTTCGCAGGGAAACAATGATATTTTAAAGGAAACAATGTGTGCCATTAACATGCGCTTTGTGATAAACCGACGGAGTTTTGTACGGAATAATTTTCTTACAGACAACGCTTATAAAAAAACATAGGTTCGCGATTCAAATACAATTTTTTTAATCAAAGTACACACCGGTACAAACCGGATCTAGCCAGCCCCAACCAATTCCTAGCTTAGGACGACTATGAATTGTGTCGGACAAATTAATTGACAATGCAAAAGTTTAAGCGATACGCTATCGAATCGAAATATCGTTCAATATCAATCGTTTGTCATATCGATTGTATCGCGACCATGACACGACGGCCAATGCTTTCGCAACTCATGGTCACCCTTATATTTGCGCCAGTTTTAAAAAGTATATGCAATTAATGAAGTCGCTTATTACTAATTACACGGTTACGTGGTTCATGGCATTGTTTTATGGTCACCATCGATTCGTCGCGGCCTCGGTGCTTGCATGGGAAATGTGTAGGAATGTGAGTGGCATGCGACACCGCCTTTATCATATCTGCTTAGGAATGACGGTAGAGCATAATTTGCCTAAAAATCTTGCGTCATCTGTGATCTTTGGTGTAGATTAGTCTGCACGCTGTCTAGAATATAATTAATGTAAATTAGTGGCTATCATATTCGAAAAGGCCGCGACTTACGAGTTGTAGGTCGTAGATTCGAACCCAGTCAGATGCTTTAGTATGTGTAAATTATTTCATCACTACTGCTCTCAAAACGGTGAAGGAAAACATCGTGAGGAAACCAGCATGTCCTAGAACCAAAAATTGGAGGATATGTGACATCTAACAACCCGCACTGGTCCTGCGTGGTGGATTACGGCCCACTCATTTAGAGGAGGCCTGTGTCCCAGCAGTGGGAACATCATAGGCTGATTATGCTATTATTATGCTTTATTTGACAAGAGATCACAAAACCAATTCTCGTAATGTATAACGTTCAAAATCTAGTCGCAGTCTCATCTCGGTGACAAACAAATGTCAATAAGCTTGTCAAAATGTAGGGAAATTAAAGGTATTTTTGGCAGATCAAGACTGTGATCAGACTGTGGACGTTCTTAAAATGAGGGTTTTCGTGAAAATTTACGACACCAGTTGGCACCACTGTGACAAGAGGTCTTCCAATATAAAATATATGATGACGTTCATCATTCGATTCATTCATTTGTTCATCATTCAGTCATGACTAAAGAAAATATAGGCTCTTTGACAGATGCCTGGACCTGACGTGTCAGTGCTGCCACCTAGCGAACGTCATTTCAGAAAAACCTCAATGCCCCTCTGATCTCTTGCGTATTAAAGAGAAGTTTTGAACGTATGCGAAAGCGGACAGCGTCAAGAGAAATTTAATAAAAGAATTATAATAGAAATTATGCGTTCGTCACCGTCGATGGGCAAACCTCTTCATAACGAAGCTGTGTATCTGAATGAAACTAACTAGGCTTGTCAATTTTTTTACTTAGAAGTCATTGAGGATATTATTAGCATAATTATATGCATATCATGTCCGATTCGCCTTCACTAAGAATTGACTTGTCATAAAAAATACATATTTCATTGACGGCTTTGACGTAATGTAAATAAGATTGTTATGTGATGTATTGATTTCTCTGACAGGTTGCGTTCTGTCCGCCATTCGATTTATAATCGAGAGAAATGTTGGACCGTGTTCGATATTAATTGAAACCGCCCACAAAACTAGAGTGAATACGTAATACGATAGTGGTGTTAGGAACGGCTTAAACTTAATAACAATTCGATATAAAGTTCACGTGCTATCAGTATCACGAATCTGTATCGGACAGTGTTCGATCCATTTTAATTTAAAGCACAATTCTGTAAGTAGCGACACGCCCCGAGCGAAATATTTAATTCAGTCGTGATAAGTCGATATCAAATTAACGTCACAGCTTTAGTCCATTCGGCTATCGATATAAATAACGGCCCTAGCACGATAATAAAATAATGAGTGCCTTAGTGTTCGTATAACGATATAATAATATTAGACGTCCTTTGTATAGGGCTGCCAGCCCACACTGTTTTGTGGGGTTTAATCCAGTTTTGAGGTAATATATTAGAATTTTAGATTTGCGTTATGGTATATCATTATCTTATAAAATAATAGGTAATCATTCTCCTTTGTATTTGTGAGATATTTGGTAATATTCAAATGCAAACAGCTCCTTGGCCGTCTTAGTGGGTGGTAACCTTAGCCATGCAGGTCTGTTTTCACACAATTACGCCTCGCAGGCCTCCGACAATTACCCGTGGGGACTGGGGACCAGTATAAAAGCCTTTACAGTGATTCATAGTTAGGAATTTCGTGGTGTCCGCTGTTGCCGTCGGCGATCAAAGAACAAATAAACAATTTTGTTTTCGCTTCCGCTACTTTGATAATAATGAGTATACGTACACGATCTAATTTAGATTTACCTATAATAAAGGCCGCATTGGAAACATTGAAAATATGTTATATGACTCTTATTTCGCGTCATTGTTCGCCTTTAATAATGTAACCATTATGTGTCTTATAAGGTGAGTCCTTTATCCAGAATAGAATTGGCTAACTAGAGTGAAAGAGAGTTTAAGCAAAAACTTATGTTCGTTTGTTCAATAACCCGGCTGTAGAGACATTAGCGGCTGTCCTCTAAATTAAAACGTTATACAATTACGTTTTTTTTTCGTTTAAAAGCCGGATACGTCGGCGAACATACGGAAGTATATAATTTTCATATCTTGTAAATAAAATGGCAATACATGCAATAAGATTATTCGTTAGCTTACATAGTTTAAAACAGAAATAATTGGTGGCAGTGAAGCATAGAGAAACTAACACTGATACTTAGTTTTAACCTTGTAAGTGTATTTTCAAAGTTAATAGGTTATTTTATAAGCAATATAATAATTAAGAATTCCGGAAAAAAGTAGTGTTACATAATTCTGAGCAATTTTTTCATTGCTGGCATGCAAAAGTACGTAATTATTGCGGTGGTTAGTTATTTTGATATGATGCAAATTGTTACCACACGCTCTACCAGCTATTATGGCTCTTATATATATTTAACTTTTCAGGCATTTCAACTAATTATTTAGATCAAGCCAAATGGAAATTGCTTGAATTTGAAGAAAATAAGTGATCGATAGCTTTGAAGCTTACTTTCAAATCATTATGTTAGTAACAAGGTACTAGTAAATAACCAAGGGGCACTACAGATGTGGACAAGTATGTAGCTGGCTCTTATAGGAACTGCGCCTGAGCACGTATACCTCAATACTAATGGGAATTTATATGACATCTCAGACAGGGAAAACGGTGATCAAGGGTCTAGATAACTATCGGTTGTACGATTAGTTAGTTGCCCGTTGTATGGGAAGGCACGAGTTATGTAGTATTCTGTGTCTTGTTATCTATTGGAGTCGTTAATTGTCAAGATAGAATATATGTAGATATGGGCTATTGAAAGAGGAGGAATGATAATCTCTACTCAACGCAATCAATGCAACCTATTGCAGTCCATTGCTAGACCTAGGTCTCTCTCAAGTAGCACCACAACACCAAATTCTTTGCTTCTTTGCAATGCTTTCTGCATCCATTCTGTCCCGGCCACCTTTATGAGTAGGTAATTATTTTCTTATTAGTCTGTTACAGTAATATTTTAAACATCTAATGTAATAAGCAGTGATCGGACTAGGTAGATTGATTTTTGGTACTTGTATCATAAATGCACACAGAAAGAATAACATGGATAAGCCATTTTTCCGGAAAGTAATTCCGGTATTTCCGGATTCAATTAAATATTGTTAATGTTGGTAGTGATATTATTACTACTCAATTCAAAATTTTAAGGAAGGTATCAAAACTAAATTAATTCATTATTTATCTGTTGAATAATAAAAACAATCGAATTCCGATCGAAGCTTTAATATTTATTTTTTATTTTTAGCCTTTTATGGCTAGATCTTTTATAGATAGATATAAATTTCGGCTAACTAATGAAATTCTGACTACCACCAATTCCGGAGCAATGTCCATAGTAATATATACGTTTCGGATCAATGACCCCAGTTCAATCTACCTACTCCGATCACTGGTAATAAGACACTTGAATTGAAATGTCGACCTAATGAAGTAAATTGACGCAACAAGTTAAATATTAAACCCACTGTAACTGCTATTACATTCAACTGTGCGCACTCTTTGTGTTATTACGAGTAGTATGAACATTACATCTACATCATCAGAACGAATCATAATTTATTTCTATTTATTTGTGTAAGAATAACCACAACATTTCATTATCTTGGTAAAGTAGATTTTTTGCACAT
This sequence comes from Luperina testacea, assembly GCA_927399505.1. NCBI lineage: Eukaryota > Metazoa > Arthropoda > Insecta > Lepidoptera > Noctuidae > Luperina > Luperina testacea. The sequence continues at coordinate 16,183,719 of OV656758.1, forward strand.
GTGCAGTGTTGGGTCATAAGTTCTAATTTATAATGCATAAAGCAAATGTCATCGCTGATGTTAACGCAATCACTGCAACGCTGAGTCAGGTGCGAAATTCATTTATTGTCTTCAAATTGCAACAAGAGTTTCACCTGATGAACTACATTATTTCCTTACAAGTTATGATGTAACTTTATGTTTGGTTTCGTTGCAGAACAATGTAAATGTAAGATGTACTGAAATGGGTCAAAATGTATTAAGATAACACTTTAATGATGTTGAAACACAAGAAAACAATAGTGGTCATGGAATGACGGAAAAATCTTGAACTTGCCATAATGAGTAAGTAATGAGTTTTCCTCGTTTTCCAGCAAGTGGCGTCAAACAATGGGTGTACAAAAATATGCCAAGTAAGTTTATTTATCACGAAAAAAGGGCACCTACACTTGGGTTTTTTATAGGAAGTTCAGTGGTAGCAAATTAGCTGACTAGTGGGAAAAAACCAAAACAAACTATCGATCTAATAATGAAACTGCACGACAAACGTTATTCCAAATGGTCTGAGACTAAAAATCATATTACTGGTCATTGTGGTGTGACATACATTGCAATCAACGTGGGCGTTTTGCGAAAGCCATTGATTGTATCGACTTTATTCGCACGATCCTGATCATATATGAGTATGTAGAACACCAGTGACATAATTATTAAGTAATAATATTGTCATGTCACCAAATAAGACAATGGACAGGATGTATACTAGGTCAGACGCGGACGTAAATATAGCAATATGTCATACCGATACGTATGCGAATTATCCAAGTTTATCCGGCATATCAGGTTGCATTTTTTCTAGTCACTGACTCACTGACCGCATACTAATAAAAACAGTTGTCACATTAGACCAAATCAATTTGTCATGAATCACGCAAAAAACGACCTACGAAGCGAAGATCCTTAGCGAAGTTAAGGATCTGGTGATTGTTAGAATAAATGGCGTCTCGTTTATAGACAATGCAGAAGACAATGCAGCATCCAAAGGACACAAACATGAAGACATACATAATGATAATGACGAACTTACAGATCAAATATGAATTAAGAGGCGGCGTGCATTGCGTACAAAGCACGCATCGCTGGACGATATAGCAACAGCGGAAGATGTCATAACGTTGTCAACCGCTTGCGACGGCACGACCGGCCGTGGGCTCCTTGCTTCGCCAGTGAAACACTGTGAAGACATTAGTTAATATACTCGATACGGCCATCCGAGTAATGGGGATTAACTACGCGTGAAGCTGGTTGGTGAAGGTATATCATACAACATAGAAGTACGGATTAGTTGGAAGCGTGCACCACTGATATACATCGAATTACAAAGCTTGTTTAGTGTGAGATGTGAATGTTAGATAGGAGCATAGGAAATTACGTTTTTAATGGAAGTGGAAATGAAAAACTGAATGATACTGTCTTAGAATTTCATATGTTTAAACCGATTGGCTTCTACTGCTATGACGAAGCTTATTTTATCGTTGAAGTTCAGCGAAGTGTTTACAAAGTTGTTGAAACTAACCAATTAGCGCTGCATGACCAGCAAAACAGAAGACAATCTACAATTTGCAGTCCTGTAGATTTTCTAACCCTTAATCTGCAGTAGACATGCTACCACCTTGAAGAATGCACAATAACACAGTTGCCAAACCATTCACACGTTATGTATTATACGAAAACAAAGCGACCATAAGTCGGCTACGAAGGCCACGGACTAAGGCCGGACTTAGCCGACCAATTTTATTAAAGCTGATGAAATGATTACCTACACATGGTAATTGGCCATTTTCTGTATTGTAATATTTGTAATTCACGTGGTTTTTGTTGTTTCCTTTTCCTTTGGAGCGTGGGAAAGTGTTGCAACGTTGTTATTAAGACTGATAACTTTATTAGCTCCAAAGTCGTCTGACGGGCTGCTGTTTGATTCAAATAAGATAATGTCTTGTATTATTGACATAGTTGGCTTGTGTTTAATTATTGCTCGTTTATTAAATAGGTAATTAAAGATTGTGATATTCGATATCAGTTTCTTGGGTTACCAGTGAGGCATTCATGTTAATGGACATTTTAAGTATTCAAGAAAGTGGTTTAGAATCACTTACAAACTTAGTCTACATTCATTCATTCGTCGCGAGGAAGTCGAAAGCTAACTCACTTATTCAAAGCAAATCTCATTGAAAATCATGTCGTGAATGCGACTACTAAGTCACGTGAGATGGTCGCCGACATTCGGCCGACACCAGTGCGTATATGTTACGGCAGTGCGTGTAACCACGGATACTACTAACGGAAACTAGTTTTGCAATACATGTATTTAATTCACTATTCCCTCAAGTTACTCATTTAAATGAACTCGTCTCACCTTCTAAAGACGTGACACTTGCATTGACATCAATTCCGAATCTAACCACGACTCATTCAGGACTTTTGATTCAAAACTATCGCAATCAAACGGTAATGGTTTCACATCTTTTGAAAGCGGAACAAACATAATAATCAAGTGAAACAAAATTGCGGTAAAAATAGTAACACATAACCAGTTTTTTGATATGTGGGTAAAAAAAGAAATATTGTGTAAGGACTTACGAAATAAGCGACGCTTTTGTTTATAAAGGCAAAATAATAAGTGTAGCTAGAAATCAACTAATGAAGCATGTACTTGAATCAATTGTAATACTTATGGACGGTTCAACAAACACGTAAAAACATAAACGTTACGTACAATTAGTTTGCTAAGTGCGCTGAAATCGGCTATAATCGTTTTTTGAAATGTGGATACTATTATGGCACGAGTCAATTTCATTATTGAGGATACAGGATCTATTTGAAAACAAAATTGGCTAGCGATGTGGCATTAATTACAGAAACGGGTCGTAAAGAGGTAAAATCGAATGCTACAATTGCCTACAAATACAATGCAATGTCATTCCGGTGTCGAGGAGTCGAGCACTAATGCAATTGAATTGTAATAATCAGCGTGACGGAGATTATAACTGGATTCTATAATTAGATCTGTAGGATGTCGAGGCCTATCTTTAACAAGATCATAGTTTTGTTCAGAAGTCCTCAAATCCGTATTTGTTAATCTATTTTTCTAACAACAATAAGAGTTTCGCAACTGTTGCGTTGCATCAACTGTTCGGTTAACGAGCGTCAGACTAATCGGTTGCAAACTGGCAACACAATCTTTTCTTTATAAAGTCGGATAGCAATTAATATTACTTAAGTCGAAATAATGAACGTTTCACGCCCGAGTTGCCACATGATGACGCTGAGCTAGAGAGCCTTATCGTGTTACTCTTGGATAATACGTATCATTTTCTCCTCTGTTAGTCCATAGTACGAGTAACTACAAGCCCTATTGTTTCCGTATACTTTATATTTATGTTTACAGTAGCCATTTAAGCTTACTCAGTAATGGAATAGTTGGTAACTAAATGGCGTTACTTGCATACAATAGATTTCCTATTCCGCATTCAGAATTCTAGCTTTCAATAAATTGCGTCTGCTACTCGTAAATACCTATAAAACTTAAACTAGATGCATTGTAAAGATGTTTCTTATACAGAATGGACACGCGAATTTTATTGCTTTTCTGTAATATCGATTGGTGCAGTAAATTTTACCGAACTATTCAAACTTTAAAGCATTAGTTAGAATGTCTTAGTTCTTTTAGTAAATTAGCCACTTATTCGTATGTTCACATGTTCAAGAGCAGCCGCAGAACGTGTCTGGCACGTTCACCGTATAGTTTAGTTTTCTGAGCGCGTTCTTAAGCCAAGTGGTTTCACTGTTCGATAGACACATTATTTTTGTATCTGGAACGAGTATTAACTTTCGCTGTGATGATTTTATGTCTTTTTTCTCCAGGTATTTGGTCTGGTCCAAGCGGAGACTCTGCGGCCCTTTTTTGGTCATTTCGCAATAATTCCACGAAGATCTGATTTTATTAAGCTCATTGTTTGTTTTACTTTCACTCGACCTGGTTTGGTTTACACCATAAACCATGAGATAAATTGCTGATAAGTGGCAATTGACAAAAAATCGGTTTTGCTACAGCTTAGCTTCTTCAAATAATCGCATAATTTCCTCGTAACTAACATGACTTGAAATATTGGGAAATGGAAGGAAAACGTGAAGTTAATGTTGTGAGAAAGAGAATTATGTAAATGATGATGACGTGAGGGATGTGGGACCGATATGGACGCTACTGTTCATACTTTGCGAACTGACGTATTCCACATTGGGCACTCGCTTAAATGGCACCTGAGTGCATTCACCCAGATGCCATTTAAGCGGGTGCCCAAAGTGGAATACGTCTACGAACTCACTCGTCACCGTAGCTGCACATAGTATTGTGAACGTTTACGATTTCTGTTATGTTAAATAGATTTATAGCACCTCTCAAGTTTTCTTTATAACGTCATTTCTAATAAAGTTAAGCATAAAGTTATAACGTATAATTACCGGTATTTTATGGCAGTCATCTATACATTTTCTCTTTGGTTGTTTTATGCTATATTACGGAGTCTGTTTGTGTTAAGATTATTTCATTCTTTCTCTATTAATGTTTTACATTATACAATATATTAACTCTCACAGCGGTTGCTACATTGTTTTCTTCCTGATAGCTACTGGGTATATTAGGACTTGATATAAAAACTGCCTGTATGTACGTACGTTACGTCTGGGTACCGTATTATATAAACAGAAATGTTTCACACAATTTGTCGTAGTCAATTGTGTTACAATTTAAGTGTCATAATTCCCGGTTGATTGATTTGCACAAATTAGTTGTAAGTCAACAGCGTTGCATCGAATTTTAAGTTTAACTTTAAATTTTCTGCATTCAATCATTGTGTTAAAAAGGTTATTGTACTATTGGCTGCTTATTTTTGTTAAAAATGGTCCAATGGAAAGGTTCTGCCCTATAGACCGGGTATCTTAAACTAAGAATCCCACGACTCGACTGAAGTTTAAATAACACCATTTTAATATACACAGTTTCCAATCCATGCTCCAATAAACAGCTGTTGGCTCCTAAATTGACAGTCCAATAAATCTCGAACACAATACATGATCGATCGACGCGCACGCAAACGTTGAATATTCATAAGATTATGTTATTTACGACAAAACATGAATAAAGTTATTTGATAACGGTACATTATGAATGATTTTGATCTACATTCATCCGGTCTTGTTCTGCTAATTAGGCGATGTCGATTATAAATTATTAATATTGATAAATTCATATCAAATATCGATTTGAATGCCGTTTGTTTCTTTTTATTGACTCTTGATTACTTTATGTGTTCATTTTTAAGTGCTTAATCTACATTCATCAGGTTCATTCACTTTATGATCAACTTTTAGTTAAAAACACGATCAATTTCAAATTGCAATCTGTCAATACTATCGAAAAAGACTAAAAAAAAAACAAAGCAAGTCTGAGAATATCGCCTGTGACTGACAGTAAGAGGAGGATGTCGTTCTGAAACTGTTACTTTTTGCCAAGGTTTAAATATAGAAAAATAAAGAGAAATCTCCTCAGAGCAATCTCTCAAAGCTTCAGGAAAAAAGTGTCACGATCAGCTATTTGAACGAGCACTCAAACATGTCACCATGTTTCGACATGCCATGTTCTAAGCGCCGTTTATAAGAATACTAATTAGTTCTAAGTAAACTTACAAGCTCAAATTGACAAGTACTTCCCAGTTTGGGTGGCTATAGTAAAAGTTGTTCGTATGTCACCTATCGGTTCGAAACAAGTCCCTTAACATGTTGCTGAGTGCGCAATGTCCTTATGAATTAGTTGTTATTGTGAAATTGCGATCAGACGAAAAACTGGCGTAGGTACGAAACAAGGAAGGAGTTAGACGCATTTAGTTCAGCTGAAATCATAAGATATGATGTCAATTATAACTGAGAATTGACAATATGTGTTATATTCGTCCATTACCACTATGATAATCATCTCACAAACGCACTCATAGCGTTTAAGAAATTCTGATCTATTCTCTGCAAATAGGCCGCCAACCATGTGGTGCTACTGCACCACATGGTTGGCGGTTACTACCAGTAGACTTTCGAAGCTTGCATTTCTGACGAATTTAGAGACAATTTAAAGTTAAATTCCCATTTGCTCGTATTTTCTCTGGCCGTCGATACAAAAGACATCAACGCATGGCGAAATAATTATGGACTTAAATTGGGGCGATCTTCTTTGAGGAACTGGAGAATTTATTTGTGAGGGGTTCAAATACAAGAAAATATCCCCGTTTTTACAGCTAGGTAAGGATATGAAGAGCACCCCCCCGGTGGGTACCCGCATTGTCGAGGCGGGGGGGCTCAGTAGCCATGGCTTGGTCACCCACGGTGAAGCGAAGAGGAACTCGAGGACGGGGCCGCTCGTCAGGCCTTTTGCCGGAAGCCGACGACGTTGAGGCCAACAAGTAACAAAATTGGCAGGCGGCGGGGCCAATGACCTGACCCGTCGCAGGGGGACCAAGGGTGCTCAGACACGGCGCCCATATGCTGGTTTGGTCCCTGGGGTGGTAACGACGTGCTATGTGTTCTGGTGCGCCGGTGATGGGAGGAGGGTCCGGTGACGAATAGCCGCGGCGGGTTCACGGATGAGTGCTAACGCGTGCCCGTGTTCTCGCCGTAAGCGGCAGAGGAGGACACCGTGGAGTTTTAGTGGGTTGCAGTCCCACATAACTGCACTATCTCTCCGTGGTAGTGCAGAATGCATGAGCATTTCTTCACGATAAAAAAAAAGGATATGAAGACCAGAAAGCAGTTAGAAAGTCTACAGCTGGTCAGAAATTATCGTAATTTTGTCACCATCCAGCAGCCCTTATCCCAAATGCATGAGATCGGGGGAGCATGTCTTCTTTTTCATCACATCAACAGTCATCTCAGCATTCATATCGTATGGCAGAAAAAACTACATCTACAACTATAAAGGTTAAGACTGTTTGCATACTCAGTAGCTACAGGTTAATAGGCTGTGGCCCACGATTTGTTGTGCAACATTGTATTGTGCGTGTAGTCCTTTTCTTGTCTTTCGGTTTCCACTTAGTATTATCTCAATCATATGTCAAGGTTGCATTCGTAAGGAATTTGACTGAACGGATTATGGTGGCCGGTTGCTGCAAGGCAATTTGTGCCTTAATTGTTTATTTAGAAGTTAGTTTTTTACATATAGATATGTAATTATGTGAGACTTTTTTCCGCATCTATTCAACTATACCATAACCTCATACGAGTATATTCGTAGAGTCTGCTTTCACAATTAGTGATTCCGCCAGTCTTTTGTTTTGCATTAAGAGATTTCTCCGTATTTGCATTTGTTTTGGATGTTGTAATGTCATCGGATTATCTAATGTCTCATCGAAGTCTTAAACAAAATTAGATATATGATTCACAAACCATTCTGAACATATCCGTTGTGTATTTTTAAGCGTATTTAGCTTGTAAATTCATATGATTTACGGTTATCTGTCGTGGCAGATTTTCATGGTCCGGAGCGCATCAGATACGGTCACGACTGTTGTTTTAACCCAACTGCGTATTAAACGAATCATAGCATACAAGCAACTTATAATTTGTAGTTACCATCACGAGATTGAATAACTTAACATTACGGAATATTGACATAATCGGTTATGCATGGCTGGGCAATTTTTCTTGCCTATATGTTTCCTGTTTTAATATAAGCAAGTAGCTTCTGTTAGCTACCTTGTACCTACGTGTGCGTCGGCGTCGCTCGTCAAAGATAAACTCGATCTTTATGCTTGTTTAATGTGTATCATGAAGAAAGATTGGAAAGTGAACGCAGGCTTAAGAAACAGTAGTAATTATAAAATGCAATAATTAGTAATAAGTTATTATATTACTTCACTAATAAAAGCAAAATGTATTACGGATATAGTTAAGTCTTTATTAGTGGTTGTAATGGCAATCATATCACTTGGTTTTAATAGGGTTTAATATTTTATTTATCCTTTTGATAGATTCCTATTTTGTAAATGTGAGGACTTTTTAGACTTTGTAGACTTTAGATCTGTAGACATTTTTTTTATTTTATCAAGTAGTATCTTGGTACTTGTTGACAGGTTTACGCTGTCCTCCCATACCTACTGTAATTTGAAAACATTGTAAAAGCTAATTATTTTTGAAAGAGTAACCGTGGAGTTTCTTGCCGGCTCTTCTACATAGGAAATGACCAATTCGAACCGTGCATCTAGCTTCTGACGTTTCATAAGTGCCCATGTAAGTTTATGTGAAAAAAATATTTTGATTTTGAATTCTGGATTTTAAATTAGTCAAACATTACGTTAATACTATTTAGCACCTCCATGAGAGATTTCAAAAAGATTTTCTTGAACATTTTTACTATCAAGACGTAACACTAATTACGTGGTTTCTTCACAGTGTTATTATTTTGCGAAATAACATAGAAAGTCTGTCACATTGTCTGTCTGTCGTGTTCACGTCAACTCGTGAACGCATTTCGGATAATTTTCGATTCACATGTCTCCATCATGTGATATGAATGTCAGTGTGCAATGGCACTGCCACAGGCCACTTATAAATGGCGCAATTGTCTGACTATGACTTATAACCCATGTTGACATTTGATTACAAAGTGCTTTTAGATATAACATATAGCCATTGTATTCGAGGTGAAGTTGATTGTTAGGTTTGCGACCCACCTTGAATTTAGGTGAACTTATAACATACATGTTTATTTATTTCATTAATGTTAAGCTTACATAACGCCTATATACGCTTGCACCTTTCATTCAACAAGTTAGTACCAAAGAAAAAATGAATACGAGTATATGTAAGTTTTTACAGTAGTTTCCGAACTTTTAGAGAAGTATGGAAGAAGACATGCTGCGCCGACCCCAAGTCCATTGGAATAATGGCAGAAGAATGCTGACAGAAGTATACGTGAACATTGTTGGTATATAAAAGCTTTTTTTTTATTACTGTATGGGCTGCTTGGACCTCGATAATGCCTGATGAAAAGCGATGGATGAAGTCTATGATGGAACGAGCGTGCCCAATAGATGCCTTAGACACTGGAACTCTCACGACATCAACGAAACACAGCAGGCTAACAGGCGCGCGTTAGCCCTACCACCGCAAGGGGAGAATTGGCCAGTCAAATAAGGTGTTGTGTGTGACTGTCCAGGATGCGCCGAGCGTTTGGTTCAGTTGAATAACCGGCGGAACAAACTGCGCTACACGAGGAGCCTTCTATCTTTTTTTCTTTTATTAACTCGTTGCCCCACACTAGGAATTACTCTTGTATCGTGGGTGCGTTAACAAACATTTAAATTCACATACACAAACAGCCAGACCCGGAACAACTACCTGTAGGCAATACAAATATTTGTACCGTGCGGGAATCGAACCCGCGAAACGCAGCGCAGCAGTCGATCGCTCAGCCACTGCGCCAACCGTGTCGTCATTGCATTCCAAGATATTTAGCATATATAGCATACAAAAAGCAAAAAGGAAATATTTGAACTGGTAGGTATTACAGTCATAGCAAATCCAGTGTGCCAATTTATTATAGGTTCATATAGCTAAGTGCTATACAGTTATTTCTATGGTCACTGAAATACCTTTCCAAGACAGATGGCCGTGTTATCCACCAGATAAAATTAAATTTATGCAAATAAATGCCAGAGCAAGGTAAACAAAAAGGATTGATTGCATTCCCAATGGCGTATTTTATACAAAACAATGGTCCATATCTTAATCAGAATGTCAGAATGAGATTAAATATGGGCCCTTTTGCTAATAGAATATTAGCCGTTTGATTTGTTTTAATGGTGTTGAAGCCTTTGAATGCATATTAAATGGGCATAGTAACCTTTGAATTATAAATATGTTATGTGGTAGAATGCAAAACATAAGGTGATGGGAACGAAGATGTAGGTACGTAATGTGATTATTACTAACCCTATGGACTTTGTCTGAAAATAAAAGTATTCTATTTTATGCTATTCTAATTTGAAGGAAATCGGAAAAATAGACGGTGTCCGTTTTGGACATGTAGGTATTTAAATATTTTTTGTTCTTACCAACCAAGGTATTTTACTTTGTGTATTTCATCACCACTACTCTCAAAACGACGAAGGAACCTCGTGGGGAAACCGGTATGTCCTAGAACCAAAAAATTCGAAGACATGTGACTTCTACAAACCCACAATGGGCTTGCGTGGTGGATTACGGCTCGCTCTCAGAGGGAGGAGGCATGAGCCCCAACACTGGATCTAATATAGACTGATTATGCTTATGATTTATGCTATGAATCCAATTAATAATAATTTTTATTCATAAGTTCACATATAATAATATAAAAAAAAAATGAATACAGAAATCTTATTTCATTATTTTTCAAGAAAGGTTGTTTACTAGTACTCGTATCGCCATAATTTAATTAAGGAACTCAAAGGTGTTAATGAGACTGCGCCAGAGTCGAATATATTACGGTCGGTGGGCCGCGATCACGTTCTACTGAACTCGACCGAACTGACCGAACGTTCCGTTTCCATAATGAATCATTACAATTATCAGCCAGCCTCCGGTTTTCCACTTAATTGAATTTAATTCTCGTACAATAAATCCGTTAAAAGTGGTTTGAATAATCGTTGAAATGTTTGCAAGTTGTAATAAAAATCGAATCATCATGGTTTATGCATAAAGTGGTAGAATAGAAATTAAGGTCCAGTTTGATTTAGCAGCGAGTGGGTAATACCGGAATCTGGGTGAATGATTTATTGGTTCCAAGATAAATTCCCGAATCTTTTAGAAATCCGGGGCTATTTTGAAAACTTGCTAATATTAATAATTTCCGAATAGGCAGTGTTACGGCATGGTACATACCTACTTGTACGTTTTTGCGTAAGTCAGGTGGCGCCAGATATTTCCTATTAATATATTCAGAAAGTACCGATACAGATCACTTCGATTTGGTTGCAAAACTAACGTATCAGTGATCTAAATGACTGTCAGTAACGGCGACTGATCTGAATAGCTATCAACTATCAAGCCTGATTTATATTACTTTGACAAGGGCGTTGTCGACATCCGTATCTTACGTTTGTTTGCGATCTCAAATCGATTAGATTCGCTTTTAAAATTGTCATACAACGAAAGGTTTCGATACCGTGACCTGTCGTAATAAAATTAACTTTAACACCTGAGGCCGAGTTGCTAAATTCGTTCGTGGAGAAGTAATGTGGAATGCAATTGTCGTGAACTGCGGCCGGCACATTCACGGTACATGGCCTTGTCTACAATGAGGTACACCATTAATGGTCCGGAAATTATAAAGCTTTTGTCGTGTAATATACATTCGCTATAATGTAATTTTAGTTTTTGCGGTTGTAGTTGCGCTCGCGCAGCGCATGCCGCCGCCGGAATTGGATAGGTGAACGATTTCGTAACCAAACTAATAATTGTTTTAGTATGCTCCGAGTTGTACTGATCATTAGCATGCTTTTTGAACGCCACAGTATTTATTGCAAAAAGTCAACGTAATTCACTGTAGGAAAATTCTTCTAGTTAGCTAATGGACTAAAAACTAAAGTTAATTAGTAAGAATTTCATTAAAACTACACCAGTAACTATGTCAACACTCTAAACGGTTCAGATAATAACTTATTTCTATAAATTCTAACGGCTTTTTAATGAATCAGAAAAAGTAGATTTTTTTGTTGGTTGCGTTAGGAATTAGTTAATGTAAAGGTAGGGTACCTAACGTTAACGTAACGTGCGTAAGACCAGTTTCATGTTATTTCTCAACCTTGTCACCAGTGCTCCAGTGCTCAAACCCGTTGCGCCACCAGTCATTGCACTCCAGTGCACCAGTTTGGCGAAAGTAAAAGTCACTGCGAACGCACTCGTTCTTGAACCAGTGCTGCAACTGTCCACTGCATTACACTTAACGTTATAATGTTTTTTATTTTACAAACTCGATTTCAAAACATAGCGGGCTCATCCTTTTTACCTGCTTCTCATCTCGACTCATTACAAATCGTGCAAAAGAAATGGGTGTCCCACTGTTGACCAGTAAACTTCACGCATTGACTATTATGGTCTATGAAACCAATACGTTCTCACCGCGCTGCGTTGAAACTAGATATGGCATCCAAATAGTACATTGACTCTGTATTGGAGGATTATTTGCTTGGATTAACTGAGCTTAAAAGTTGTTTTATAATATAATCAGCCTATAATGTTCCCACTGCTGGGACGAAGGCCTCCTCTCGGTAAGAGGGAGTGGGCCTTAATCCACCACGCGGGCCCAGTGCGGGTTGGTAGATGTCACATGTCTTCGAATTTTTGGCTCTAGGACATGCCGGTTTCCTCACGATGTTTTTCTTCACCGTTCTATGTTTTGTAATTTTATTTAGGATCATCATCATGGTGATTTCAGTCAAAAGACGTCCATTGCTGGATATAGGCCTCCCCAAGCATCGCCACTTTGACCGGTTTTGTGGTTCCCGCTTCTTTATTTAGGATATAAATATACTTAAAGGTAAAAGAAGAAAAATTTTTTCAACTCGGAAAAGCTCGTAAATGGCCATCCTGATCGTTTTTCTCTCTAACTAGTACCAGATGGGAACCAACCACGAAAGTTGAAAACTGATTGATTTATAATGCGTTGAAATAAACGTACAGCGACTTTCGTGATTAACGTGCAACCCGTTAGACCAGTACCCGTTGAACAGAAAATATAAAGCATCTAGACCAGTCAATTAGACACTTTCGTAGTCTAAATTATAGGAAATTAGAGAGGGGACATATTTTTAATGACATCTACAGGTTAATAGAGATGTTCAAGCTCTCGGTAGCTAGTGAATCAGACGATACAACATAAAAAAGGTTTACAGTAATTTAATACGCGAATTTGAATAATATTTTCGTATACCGAAGAAATAAAAGCTGTTTTATTTTGTTTAAAGGCTCCTTCAAACAGGCGTGACATGCGATAAAATCGCGCGCGACACAAAAGCACCGCAAGTCGCGCAACGAGCGGTGCCTTTGTGTCGCGCGCGATAATATCGCGTGTCGCGCCTGTTTGTAGGAGCCTTAAATGAGCAATTTTGTACGATCACAAAAGTTTTAAAACAGTTACAACACAATATTTCTGATTGACATATATTAGATGTGAATCCAGCATGTATAATTTAAGTAAAACAATTGTATTAGTATTTAAACACAAAAATTAAACAAAAAAAAAATTAAAAAAAATGTAAACCAGCGTTAAAAATTAATTTAATTCTAATGCCTACTGTAGGATGCCTAAATTATGTGGAAATAAGTCCTACATTATATCCGGTTGAGATAGAAAAGCTAACTAGACAAAAGTGGATACAAACTAGTTTAATAAAAGATTGTTGTGTCTGACCAAGATTTATAATCTAGACTTTAAAAGAGTTTGATTCTGCCTTTCTTCTCTGAGTAGTCAGAAACGCCGACATCATCTAGTTTTTAAAATATGATTGACGTGTAAAAGTGTTTGAACAAACATACTTACAGATATAAAATCATTTATCATTGAAACAAATCGCCGTTTAATTATTTACCTCGATGTCGTAAGCTAACTTTCAGAATAACATTATAATTAATTAAGCCAAATTAAATATTTTCAGTATAAACAAAGCATCAAAATAATAATGCCTATGAATTTTTAGAACGGATGCGAAAGTTACAAACAATAATAAATTAATATCTTGTTTGTTAAAACTATGAGAAATTCTTTAGAATACCTACTCGTATAGAATATAAAACTTTCTCGACTACGTTAACTTTCAATTGTAGCGGCAAATAAAACGTTTTACCATTCCGAGATTATGCATGAATCATGCAAATATTATGAGTAAAAATTATAATTAATTCATTATTATTATTTAGGCTTATTATTATTATAAGCCTGTGTTTTCCCACTGCAGGGCAAAGGACTCCCTTTTCTCTTTCTATTACGGCTCAAAATGGTCTAATTAATTATGCTAATAAAATACATAACCAAATTACCTATTGGTATTAGGCGCTAAGCTTAAGAGGAAATGTAAGTAAAAAGTCGTAATTCGAGGTTTGGCTCTCGCCTATTTCCTCCTCCAATATTAGATTAATTTAAAAGATATAATTTCATAAACTGAATAAGAAGGATATAAACTGTGTCCATATATTTTTCTTGTTTCATTAATAGTTGTCAAATTTGTACATTAGGCCTCTATTGACAGCAGTTTAAATCGGCATTTTTTGAGGGTTCTAGTGCTTATAAAAATAACGTGTCATCAAAAAAGAAAACATACGGACATACGAGTACAGTACCCGGCGTTGTCTGGCATTTTTGCTGAACTGGGCCTTTTTGGCGCAGCCGTGAGGCGGGCTTTCCTGCTAATTTCTTATATCGGACTTTACATTTTTTATTTGATCTTAATTTTTTGTTTTTATCTGTTCTATGTAGGTATTTGGTGTAATGTGTGTTTTTTAGTCTGTGTTAAACGTATTTTATTTTCTTTCATCAACGGGGTACAAATCCTGACTTCGTGTTACTGAGAATTCTTAACGGAAAAAAAACCCAATACTTATAAAGCAACTATTAATTTGGTGCTATAACTAATTTTACTTTTGTACGAACGGTTAACCAGTTTGCAAATTGATTTTAAAGTTTTTAGTTTAGGTAAAAAAACAAGCTATTTAAAATATTTCAACAAAACGTTTCATGAACAGAGTTTAACAATCGAGTCGTTTTATCTTAAAATTGCGTTTCGTAACTCCTTACATTTTATTTCTCATTTTTTTATATCACTTTCGCTTAACGTATCTGAGATAACGTCATGTTAAAAATAGTTCAATAAACATAATATACCATCACGCCATGTATTGCCCGAATGGTTATGCAGAAGTGTACCTATACTACACCTGCATTTTGTCAGTTATGATCACGATTCTGTGACGTAGGCATGAATCCAGACTTCTGGTTGCTCTTGAGAGATTTCAGATGGAAAAACCCAATACTCCAATACCAAGACCCACTTTGCTCGACCCGGGGATCGAATCCTGGACCTCAGCTCAGCAGTAGCGCTCTCGGCCACTAGACCAATGAGGCAAACATAAAAATACGAGAAAATTTAGAAGAAATTATGATAGGTACCTACGTATGTGTCATGTCGTAATTAAAAGGATGTTGAACGATTTTTCTTCGGGTAATTTTATCGATAAAATTATAGGACTTCTAGTAAATGTTGTATGATCAACATGTGTGTCAAGTGATCTATTTACCAGCTGATAGCATCCAAGTGTTTACACGTTTCCCTAACTTTATTGTTAAGTATTTGACAAACACTCATACCTATGTTTTTGTTTCCTTATACAAACACTTGACCGTTTTATATTTCCTAAGCAAACACTTATCAACAGTGCATTTCGATTGTTTAATTCTGATAACACGTTATTACGCCTCATTCTAGAACATTAAGTGGTGAAAGCGCTAATAATAATATTTGGAGTATTTAATACAAGTTGAATTGCCTACGAATTGTCGTAGGTTGTTGCTACACAACACCAAGACCTACATTTGATACCTATCAACAAGTTCCCATAGTGTTTTAAGACATGTTGGCTATCCATTACCGGTCGCTGTCGACATGTCTATTGCTTTCGATAAGGACAGCAGGTAATGTACAGCTCGGCAGGAGATTGTGTGGAATGTATGTAAGTTAGTAATCATGGGAACAGCGTTCTAGCGCACCAGCTGTTCTCAATATTGTAAAGCAAGTAGATCGCTCCAATAAATACCGAATCGCATTACTGAATTGAATTTAATGCCTTTTATGTGACCAGATATCTGCCAATTACGAAATAAACATATGTATGTAATGAGTTGTTACGTGCGGGTTTCGGCAATAAGCACTGTTTTAAGGATTTTATTGGTTTTAAATTGGTAAACAATACGATTTTGCAATTTTAATTTTATCTTTTGAGTCAGACGCAACATTCTACAAATTAGTAATTCTTCCCTGCTAGATATTCTTACAGCTCATCTGTTCATAGTTTTAAAAACTGATTGCATGATCTGAAGAGAAAAAAAAAACCTATGAGTCCATTTTGGTTCAAACTACTGTTAAACATTTATGAAACGTGCTGTGTTCTTAATGTATTTCCCAATAAGTGCGATAAACATACATAAATTATAAATTTTCAAAATGAAAATAGGTACTTTTAGGCTAGAAGTTATAGCTAAATAACTACCTGTATATTGTTTAACCCTTTAAGCCATGTTTTCGACGACCGACATCGCGCTTAATCTGGAGACAGCTCTAGTGAATACACAGCTTTACGCTACAAGAATTCGCCTTGCGAGAGCCCTAATCTTTAATGAAATGTAAAGAGTTCGCACAAATTACCTAATCTAATATTTACCCTAAATAAAATCTGGTCTCCATGCATAATAATTACCTGCATTTCCGACATATAAATTGCGACCGAGTCTCGAACTATTTACGTACGCAATCGCAATTATGTTGTCGAATCGAGTTCGATGACAGCCGAGACGAGACGACGAGAACTATAGCATTCGATGCCACGGCCGGGCCGTCGATCTTGACCTACACCACGCCTGCACCGATGCGTAGGCACAGAAAGAATCGTACCATCCAGTTGTAAACAATCGATTTAATCCGCAATAGTATTATAATCGATTCTTCAACCGATATGAAAAAAAAAACTAAACTTGACATTGCTTTCTAAGATTATTTGTAGTTCTTATTAAATCGTTATCTGTATAGATATAGTAGGTAGGTAGATTAGTAGGTTGAATAAATGAATATTTGACAGATATTTCTCAGACTATTTTAATTTGGAATTCAAAGTCTCGCTCTACATAAGCATTCATAAATATTTAAGATAGAAAACCAGCTCCAAAAATAGATCTGAGACAATTCAATGTTTCGGAATCTACTGTTTACGGAAACCTTTGATGTTAAACATGTTTATAGTCTAGCCTAAAAACAAATATAATATGTTAGGCATGCTTCTAGACAAAATATTTCGCAATGCGCCTCGTGTAACAATCAAAGTGAACGCTTGGAATACGGAATATACCTATGTCCGTTGATATCCGTGTGTATCCGCACAATTAATAAAATAATAATTTTAATTAACTGCAATATAATTTATATTATATTATATTTTATTTGACAGGTACACTAAATGAGGTACGTGTCTATTATTCAACTTCCGCCGATTTTTTTTTTTTTAATAACTTTTTTATTGTGATTTGCATTCAATCAATTAGTTAATCGATTGTAACAATCTGACATACTGCAAAAAATATTCTAACAGTAAAATTAATCGAATAAAAGTACCTACAGTTTAATATCAGAAATTAGAAATACAGCAGAGTCATACCTATAATAACGGCTAATCGTATACTGCCCGCAAGGATTTCTCATTTCACAGTTTCTTGCTATTATGCATATTATTACTCACGAACTGGTTGCCTAGCTACGAACTTGGAAACATCGTATTACCGCTTAACTAATAATATTATAATAATAAGCCGATGCAATGAAGCTCGTCGTACGAAAGGGAAATCTGACCGAGGCAATGTCAGCTACTTACCTACCTAGCTGGAGCGGTCTCTTTAGAAAGTTTTAAATTATACGTAAGTGAACTGGTAACATTGACGGTGACAAGACCACGTGCAGGCAACGGATGCAAACACCGCAACCGATGCTATACGAAGCTCATAACTATTCGAGACACTCCAAATACTCACTCAAGAATATTAGCTCAAACAAGAATATTTTCATTCGGTATACATTCATAGGCTCGAATGAAATTCAATATCAATGATTTCACGTTTCATCGATGTCATTAAGCTTGACTTTATCAATATTCAATATCTAGGCTGCTTGCAAATCACCCATCAAAAATTTGTTACTGAATCCGGAAATATTTTAAACCGGAATAACTGCATATCACTTCATTCGACTTCTCATCAAGTGGAACGAAATGCAAATCCGTTATAAGGACATCACTGATACTCGCAAAACCAATGCGTAATCCACTAATAATTTCACTGTATCTCTCAAAGCTTGCGATGTTCGTTAACGCGTAGAAAGTGGCGATCTCGATGTTGTGTAAGTTGCTTTGTTTGACACGCGTAGAGTTATGTCCTATACCGATTGGGAACATTAATTAAACATCAGAATAGACACGTTTATAGCGATAGGTATTGACTTTGTTGTATAACTTAATGATATATTGCTTTCGTGCGTTTATGTAGGCCAGGCGTACGTCACGAATGTGTTGCTGCGTATTAAACTTGACAAAAAATTTTTGTTTGTTACATAATCCGATGTGACAGTAAGATTGATTGATGTGTGTTATGTCAGTGTGAGCCACACTTGTTTGAGAATCGTTTATGTAATGTATGCCAGAATAACAATGTCTAAGGTGTTTTTGAGGGCTACCGATATAAAAACCAACAGTATTTGAGTAAATTTTTATCAGTGTTTCAGTAAAATTTCTTTAATAGTTTAACTAGGTTCGTAATTGCAAAGCCAGTCTTGATGTTATCGATATAATTAAATCAGGATACGGCAGTAGTTACTGTGATAATTCTATTGTTGTCACAACCTCTAGTTAGTTACATAAAGGCGGGTAACATTGCACCATGTCCTACACCTGTTAGTTATGGTAATTGAGACAAATAACTTTATTCAAAAACGCTTATTAATAGATCCTCATAGGAAACCAGATGTTTTAATTAGACATACTTACATTGGTTGGTCAGTGGATTGGTGACTATCTTTACATATCAAGACCCCTCCGTGCCTCGGAAAGCACGTTAAGCCGTTAGTCCCAGCTGTCATTCGTGAATCTTTGATAGTGGTTACGGGTCGTCAGAAGCCCGAAAGTCTGACAACCAGTCATACCAAGGTCATCTAGTAATATAGGTTATCTAGGATTTGGGTTGTCGAGGTCAAATAGGCAGTCACTCCATGTAAAAAACTGGTATTCAGCTGCATCCGGTTAGACTGGAAGCCGACCTCAACATAGTTGGGAAAAGACTAGGCAGATGATGATATAGGTTACATTTACATTTTGTTACGTCAGATTTTCTCTTTCAATAATGAGCCGAAAATTAAACATGGTTTAATGAATCATGCGAGTGTGTTCCATCAATCTGCATAAGTTGACACGTGTTATGATTACGCGCATTGCGCAATAGTCGCGGTTCGGCAGCGCCCGCGCCGCCCTGCGCTGACCGCAGCCCAATTTTACGTTCATTCAGTAGCTTGTGTAATAATTATTCAACGATAGGATATTGTTTTGTGTTCCTTTACAGTTAAAAAGTAGTTGGAACCTAAAGTTAACATCCGACTTTACTTAGCTGAACTTATTAAAACGTAGTGAAGTCTCAAGATATCTTGAAGATTACTATCTATTGCCAGTAGCTAGGTACTTTTAAAAGTAATTAATTCGTAAGCTAGGAAGGATATTATTGATCCAGTGTTGTGATAATCTTTCACAGATATTAGACACGCCAATTATTTCTTATCTACAAGGTATTTTTATTATTAACCTGTGAAAAGCTGATTTATTATCCTAATTAGAATCTATAAGCATTCTTTAGATTAATCGAAAGAAACAGTGCAATAAGTAACGCAACATTGTTCAGGAAGCTTTACATAATTTGTGTAGATTTTGGCATAAAAAAACCGAAGATTTTGATCGAATTGATGGATTATATGTATCCAATAAAATATGCGTCGATTCAAATTCGCTTAGCGACCTGTCCATTAAACATTTTTAGTTAATTAGAATAAACAAATTATACACCGTGTAATTTATAGTCATCTATAAATTACACGGTATTTATTTATATCAAAGCTATAAAAGTAAAATGCATCTAATTCTCTTTAAAAACAAATTAATTCTAATAATCTATGAACTAGTTGGCTTCATAAGTAATATACTTACGTAAGCTACTTAGTGTGTGCTCTTTAGATAGAGTACGTAATTATTGCTAAAATTATGGAAATATCTTAACAAATACAAAAAAATTATTTTCATTTTCTAATTATTTAGGTGCTGATAACCTAAATAATTGGAAAATGCAAACAATTTTGTACTTACCAATTTTTATACATTTAATTTCCATAAACTATTTACCTAGTATTAAAAATACAAGTTACTAGTTCGTGTTGATTATTAAGGACTGAAAAAGGTTTAGCATTGAAGCTTGTCTTCTGTAATAGATTATTGGTATGTGCTGCTAGAGGATACATCGAAGTGTATTGTTTCTACGGCTCTATATAATACTCGTTTTCGAATCTATGTTCGTCTGTTTAAGCATATCCTGTAAAAGCTCTCTACTATCATATCGTTAGCAGCAACGAGCGATGAATAACCATTAACTAGAAAGGCGTGTTTTATCAGTTTTCGGCGAAAACGCGAAATGTGATTAGAATATCGACATCGATCAAAAGAAAGTGTCTAATTCGTTGCTGTGAGCATTACGTGACGAATTACCCAGTCAAGCCTGAACAAGCCATTAATCTGGGGTTTCGTACAGACGGACAAACCGACTAATAGCTTATTTACATGTACGTGTGTCGGGTAAGACTAAGACCATTATTTGACCACCTCTGTGGTCCAGTTGCAAACTCTAAGAACAATAATTACCGTGATAATGTCGCAAGTAGTCATTGGAGTAATGTCTAGTGCGTATGTAAGAAAAATATAGTGAATCAGGTTGATGTTGCATAGTTTGAGAATTAATTGGAAATTGCTGGTTGCTTCATGTACCTCGACCGTAGATTTTAACTGAAGTGTTGGTAATAATTGTCTTCTACCTAGTGATTAAAATTCCACTTCAGTATTTTGTGTTTTACAAAATGTTCTGTCGGATTTTAGAAACTTATTGACCTTATTTTTCGTTCTGATACCTTTGGTTTAATTACAAAGTTTTGGTATTATTGATGATTGATTATGTCCTGTCCACAGGTTATTATTGGTCGTTAGGTACCTACCTAGTTAGTTACTGATTATATAACGAATTTTTTGTAATCTTTTTTTTTTTCTCTTTCGTCAATAAAATTATTGATTGATGTAATACAAACAGATAAACACATTTTATTAACGTGCTACCAATGTTTGATATAATGATGTTAATTGGATTCGGCATGAATGTTAGGATTTCTTAATTTACGACATTATTGAATGAAATTGCGGAAACTGTCAATATAATGATAATAATCCATCTGATTTTATGATTATTATTTCTGCATTTAGTGATAAAATGATGACAGCACAAAAAAAAATATGATGATGTCATCATTTGGATGAAATACAATCGTTAAATGCACAAATGTCTCTGTTTAATATAAAACACAATGGTAAATAAAACTTTCCATGTTATTGATTTTCATTTTTAGAAATTAATAATTCCATACTATCTTACTAATATTATAAATGTGAAAGTTTGTGAAGATTTTTGGATGTTTGTTACTCAATCACGCGTAAACCGTTTAATAGATTTAGATGAAAATTAGCACGTAGATAGACCATTTCCTGGATTAACACATAGAATACTTTTTATCCCGATATTCCCACGGGATCGAAACTTACGCGGGTAAAACCGCGGGGCGCTGCTAGTAAAATATAATAATACGCATAGATCAAGTAAGAGTTACAAGTTTTTATGCATGATTATGTAATTTAAATAAAAATAATTAATTACTATTTTTGTTGTGAAATGATTTATGATAATTACCTTATTGAAACAAAAAATCTAAGATAGTTAAAATATGACAAAAAATGCATGCTTCTCTGACAGGAAAAAAAATGTGATGATGTATGATTGAACATAAGTACATATAGCTTGATAGCAATCAGTGTTATACATGTAATTATCAAATAGATCAATTACGACGCGGCTGGCTGAAGAACATAAATTGCTACCGATAGGTACTTAACGTAACAAAGTATAGTCGATCTCGTAATTGTTTACCACTTTTGACAAAAGAGTCCAGTAAACTGAAACTTTATTGAGGTGGTACACATGAAATTATCGAGCAGTTTCAAGGTTGAAACCTTCAGAATTTGTGGTCCGAGTGCTTATGATCTCTCCAAACGGCTGGTCAACGCTTTCCGTAACTCAACGGATAGCTTTTGTCTTAGCCAGAGGCTGGGCATTGCTATACAATCTAGCAATGCCGCCAGTCGCTTAGGTATATTACCAGTCGAAAGCGGTGCGGAGGATTTTTTTTAGTTCTAATTAAGTTAGGGTATTATATTTTATTTTGTTTTATATACACTGGGCCGCAAAGAAAGCGGGTCGGTAACAAAAACCTTAATAACATCCAAAATATCGGAACTAGCTTTATGAAATAAAAACTGTACCATAGACAATTTTATAGTGCGTAAATTAATGTCATAAAAGGTTAAGATTATGAAGTTTATTTTAAATAAGAGTAAGTTAAGTAAAATTACCATTTTCACAAGATTTCGAAAAATGTGCTAAGGTATTTTTTATAACCGACCCGCTTTCTTTGCGGCCCAGTGTATATAGTTAAGTAGGTATAACTTGTTATGTATGTACATTTAATTATAAAACTGTCATATACAAAAGAACCTTGTCCATTTATGACGTGATAGTGAAATTCAGGGTGACAAACTAATTACGAGGTCGTATACCTTCAAAAATTATTAAGTTGTCAAGATTCTTATCAACCGCAGTCTTAACAAACATTCTCTTATCTTTTCAATGAAATATTCTTTTCCTAGTCTTGTCTTCTAATTACAGTTTATCCCTATCTTTTTAATGATATTGAATAGCAAACAAACAGACCAAATTGATGGTAAAGTATTCAAGGGCGCTTATGGCTTCAGATTCTTTTATAATACTTGCTTCTGCCCCCGACTTCATTCGCGTGAAATTTCTTGTTTTATCACAAAATATATTCTACGACACTCGGAAATACTGTAGCTTCCATAATTAGAAGCTAATGGACACTAATGTGTAAGAATTTTCGGAATCGGATCAGTAGTACCGAAGATTACCACCTACATAACAAACTCGCATACCTTTTTATTATATTAGTAGGTATAGGTTGAGAATGAAATAAGGAGGAGGGGCTTATCGTTAAGTAATAACAACCGCACGGGTCGATCGAGGTTAAGCTGCGCTCTCTGCGTTTGGTCCCTGGATGGGTGACCATTTTTATATAGCAAGACCCTTCCCTCCGTGCCTCGGAAAGCAAGTTAAGCCGTTGGTCCCGGCTGTCATTCGTGGATCTTTGACAGTCGTTACGGGTCGTCAGAAGCCCGAAAGTCTGAAAACCAGTCTTCAGTCTTCAACCAGTCAAGGGGTATCGTATTACCCAGTAACTGGGTTTTAGAGGTCAGATAGACAGTCCTACCATGTAAAATACTGGTATTCAGCTGCATCCGGTTCGACTGGAAACCGACCCCAATATAGCTGGGAAAAGGCTAAGCAGATGATGATGAGATTGAGAAAGAAATAGAAAAGAATTCCATTCTACATCTTTCAGCCATCTATATGCTTTTCATACGATTAATTTTTCCCCTCTAAAATTTTTTTTTTACAATACTTGTAATTAATGGTATACTAATAGTTAATTCGGAATTTATGACTTCCACCGGGTCTGGTGTCACGATCAGATATTAATTAATAGCCTCGTAAAAATATCACTGATAATGTTATCAGTGATCTTAGTGTACGTATTTATTTCGTAAAGGGTAATATTACAGAAAGTACTCATATACATATATAAATATTTATCAATTCAAGGCAAATATTTGACTCAATTTTAGGTTTGTTTTTATATTGCGACCTTTAAAAATGTAGGTTCTGAAGTTAATAAAGATAAAGTAATAATATAATGTTTTAAACAAACAAACAAAATTTTGTGTGATAATAATATTTAAATGACTTAGACAAGTATATAATATTTATAGAATATTGAGGATGTTTGTAGAGGTATTTTTAAAACATTCATGGTACTGAGTATTTCCTAATAGCTACATAATGAGAGCCATCAATTATTTTGTTTTGCAATGTAGATTAATTTGTTGTCAGAAATAACTTCACAAATGACATAAATGACATAAATCTGTGTTAGTTCGCAAGGTAAACTAGGATTATTACGATCTCTTTTACGTACTTAATCCATTGGAAGATATGCATATTATATAAATTACTTTTTTTATTTCATATTATTAACGCGAACTTACGTTCGCGTTAATAATATGAAATCTCTGTCGGTCTGTTACCTTTTTGAGCCTTAGTGGCTGAACTGATATGGATGAAATTTAGCACACGGATAAACCATGACCTGGTTTAGGACATAGAATACTTTTTATCCCATTAGTACGTTGCCGTGGGATAATTTCTGACCTCCACGCGGGTGAAGCCGCGGGCGACAGCTAGTAATAAATATATATTACGTAGATCCTTCCCTACTAAATAGTGTATGAACGAGGAGTTCACATTTGCGTGCGCGCACCAA
Source organism: Luperina testacea (assembly GCA_927399505.1). NCBI lineage: Eukaryota > Metazoa > Arthropoda > Insecta > Lepidoptera > Noctuidae > Luperina > Luperina testacea. The sequence continues at coordinate 16,208,330 of OV656758.1, forward strand.
CCTAACCCGTTAGGTTATTTATAGCCTATCACGACCCGTCAGAACATAAGTTCAGGTTTGGAACCGTCCATTCAGACATTAAACTTAATTACCTGATGCTTATCTAATATTATATGATCGATTGGCTAAAACGTAATCGTTTTTTAAACTCGATTTAAAGCTTAGTTTACGATCAATAAATTCACTTTCCTAGACTTGTAAATTAAAGGAAAATTGTGAGTCGACGGCTTATGGAACATAAAATGTAATCGTCATCGGTAGAACAGAATTATGACTGGTTTATTGTTTGTAAATTATGTTAATATAATAGCATAAGCCTATAATATTCACGCTACTGGAGCACAGGCTTCCTCTCTGTGAGAGGGAGTGGGCTGTAATCAGCCACGCGGGCCCAGTGCGCGTTAGAAGATGTCACATGTCTTCGAATTTTTGGTTTTAGGACATGCCGGTTTCTTTATGATGTTTTCCTTCACCGTTTTGAGAGCAGTGGTGATGGAATAATTTACACAAAGTAAAACGCCTGTCTGGGTTAGAACCTACGACCTATAAGTCGAGGCTGTTACCACTGCACAGTGGGCCAGCACTGCTGTTAATATAATAGAGACATTAAATTATTTTTTTGTAAATGGCGCTGTATGTTTTCTTAACCAATGCATTAGAATAAACTTCGTTGACATAGCGAGAGCCATCAATGATCCTGCAAGTAGGTCAGTATGTCTAATCCAGTCGGTTTGGTGATCTGTGGCACGCGGCTGGCCGGTTCTGAGCGGATGCAGAGGACGTTGCTCAAATATCAGCAAAAACTATACCATTAACCAACGGCACACATTAATAATGGCGTTAGTTCACTGTGTACAGTTATACAGTTGTTGCCTGATTTTGCTTGAGAAAATGTTGTTGAAATGTTATTTTAGGCGTATTTTTGCTCATAAGTCTAATTGAATAGTAATTTTAAAAACAATATAAATAATTGAACAATTTGTTTTTAGTACTTAAAAAATCTAAAAGTATTTGTGGCAGTTTATTCGCAGTATATGCCCAATTTAATCGTGTCAGTTAAGTTGTCTTAATGTATTTTCAGCCATTTTTTAACGGACTTCAAAAAAGGAGGAGGTTCTCAATTCGGATGTTTATATATATATAATATTTAATGTATTTTCGGGCATAACTCCCTTATATATAGACAGATTTGCAAAATTTTTTTTTTGGTCCAATTTAAATTTCGTAAAGATCTGATGATGAGTTTCGGAGACAGACAACGGAACTCTTCAATAAATGCCAGCAAATCAACCGCGATTGCTGCTATAGCATATGTATGCATTGTTTACGCAATCACACAACATAACATTACGCCTGTACCCTTTAAAGGGGTAGGTAGATGTGTTCAATAGCTTCATGTCACTGATATTCACATAGCAAGTAGCGTTATATGAATTTGTTTGGGGTAGATAGGTAATTAAAAAGTGAAAAATAAAAACTTTTTACAAAAAAAAAACTTAAGACGTAGTGAGTCATTGTGTATGTTGGAGCAGAACATTTTTAACCGTTGCACAAAATGGTGAGAGGCTGGAGAGGGCTATACTGTGGTGCCTAAATCAATATAGGCCATATTGATTAAGGCACTACAGGATAGCATGAAAAGGAAACCGTTTTAAAAAAATTGCTCGTTTCAAACACCACCACTGAAAAGGGTATCTAAGGAAAATCTTCGGGAGCATGAAAAAAACTAGCATTTTCCACATAGTAAATATTTTTTCCTGACCTAATGTATCCAACATTTTAATCATCCATAAACAATAAAAAGTCGATTCCATTATTGGTTTGCAAAGTGAATTTAATTGAGATGCTTGGTCAATCCAGATAATGGCATTACTCACATTAGCTACTTGGCGGTCACGACACGTTGAAGAGAACAAAAAAATGATGCGGTTCAATAAAAGACTGCTGATATTGACAAGATTGTCGATGTTTTGTTGCTACGACCTTAACCAGTTCAATTAGCCTAGTTATTGAAACAGTGAATTTCAATTCAATTCATTTATTCAATAACAATTTTTACATTGTGTCTGAATGTCTATAACTAAATACATATATAAGAACATCATGCATGCAATCCATAATTAAATCAATAAAATTATCCAAATTACATGCAAGTGAAAATAATAATAAAAATAACATAAAATATAAAAAAATTAATGTCACAAAATAATAATAAAAATAATATAAAATATAAAAAATTAATGTCATGAGTCAATACAAAAAAATTCAATTAATTCAATTTAAGCAAATTTATAAATTACTTAAGTTACAACAGTTACAGTTACATCCCAATTTTGTATTTATTTATAATTCATCAATCGAATATAGACACTTATTTAAAAGGAACCGTTTAGCCTATTCTGAAACTCTCTTGTATATACTAGACTTTTTATTTCTGTCGGCAGTTTATTGAACATTTTTATTTTTTTAATTTGTATTTTTTAAATAAAAGCAAGCACGAAAAATGTTAGCTTTCAACATCATATTGCTGTCAGAAAGGACTTCAGGCGGCAGGCCTCTCTCATTAAAAGTTAAAAGTCTAATATTATTTAATGCAAAATATTTCAACTAGCCTAGTTATAGAAACAGTAAAATAAAAGCATGCAGGAAAAATTTTAGCTTTCAACATCATATTATAGCTGTCAGTGAGGACTTCGGGCGGCAGGCCTCTCTCATTAAAAGTTAATACGGACTCTAATATTTTTAATACAAAATAAAATTTCCTTACGTTATCAGGCAGGTTTGCTGTGTATAAGAATTTATTTTGCTCACGGATTTCCTGCACAATTTTCCTTACTGCCTCGTATTTAATCTCTTCTTCATTGCTTGTTTGTATTAAACGTTAACTCATTTGCTTATTACCTATTGAATCAGTTTTCTCCACGCCCGATTAGTTTCTTGTTTGATATAATATACGCAGATACATTAATGGTATAATATAATATACCAAGCACGGTGCTCGACGATGTCATACAATGTTAATTCTATCTAAGTAGCTAAGGCGCGTTTTAATTTCTCTTTCGGATTACACAATGATACATTGGTCACTTCATTAAAATAATAGGCTTATGGCGTAATGCGGATTTCTTCTAAATTTATATGTGGGATGCATATTTGTATGCTTAATTTTCTATACATACATAACTTATTTGTGGATGATGTTGTAAGTTAACTGAGAGTTATCTGTGTGGACCATCGAAACTAGAAGAAAAAGTTAGTGTTCTAAAAAAGTGAGGATTTTCCAGATTTCCACAAAAACCATATTTACTTTCCAGCCATGATAGTCTCGTCAGGAAACGACTCACATTGATCGTTTAACCCTACTTAAAAACTTCTAAAACTTCAGGGTAACAATGTAAAAGATAAACAGAGTTAACTGTTCGTTAATAATTGTTTCTAAACATACTAACTAAGCTTGAATTTAGCGGCATCAGCACAGAGCGCACTAATGGCTATTTTATGCAAACAGCACTTCTTTTATTGCCTGCCTGTCTTCCGACTACGGAACTAGTGATTGCTTTGGATTTGAATAAATTAGCGATTTCATAATATCGTTGAGGTACGGTTACGCCCTCATGATTAGCATAACACAATGTTGGAAGATAGCGTTGGTTTAGGCGGTAATTGGAAGTCAATTTTTAACAACCTTGATCGATGTTAGGAGAAGTTTTAACATTATGTTACCTAGTAGTAGCATATTATTTTTGAACGCAAAATATAAGAGACCCTTTAGTATGTGCAATCGTTGCTAAGATTAATATGCTTCATAATGTGTAATAAATTGTCATTAATCACTTAAGGAGAGAGTTAGAACATATCAGATAGTGGTGTTCTCAAAGCTAGCTCATACTAATTTTCCAGTAGTTGCATTGCGAAGATGCAATTGAGACTAATTATTTGGAAAACGTGGAAAATCGGACGAGGCACGCGAGAGCCGTTCGAGACCCGGGATACTCTCACAGATCTTTAAATCTTACTTGGTAAGTTCATGACGTCAACATTTTCTCTCTCACACTTTTGCTAAGAAAAGTGAGAGATGTCACAAGTTTTACGAAAATGGAGCGTGATTAGTCGCTGGATGCTAAGTTCCGGACACGGGATACAGACCACCGGATACCGGACGCATAGTACGTCAGGCTGCTCTAGAAACTAGATTAAAAACTAGGCCTGTCGCAGTTGTCTGTGAAGGATGTTTTCTACGATACATTGTCGCGAACTAGTAGAAAAACTGTTTGAACAGAAATGGACGGTAATAATGCTGCGCATGTAGTCTATCCAATACAACCATATTGTATGGGACATTCTGTGGTAATAGAAACACATAAACGCTAAATGGTAAAAGGGACTAACTGATCCATTTATGTCGAGAGATTTTGAAAAATGTGGATTGATTGCAGTTGAAAATGTAGACACAACATCAGAAAATGTCTCAAGTTTAAAGAATTGCTTTTATTGTCAAAAGGTAATTTCAAAATATTAAAATCAATGGGTATGATACAGTTAAAACGGGATTAATTTCGCAATAAAAGCGAGAGTAAGCCATATTGAACACAGGACCGGTAATTTCGCTCAGAATTTGCTTAAATACATTAATTAGTAAGTACTCTCGCAAGTATTATACCGAGAAACTTATAATTAATTCGGAAATTACGAATCTCACGAGCATGTAGCAATGTTCAATCGATACAGGATGTGTGAGAACTGCCGTGGAACTTGAGAAATCCGAGTTGCCACACTTTGCGCGCAACCTTGCAGTGTTCATTAGTGAAGTGAGAAAATGGGAGTAACGTCAAAAATTCACCATTAATTATGGTGGGACTTGAGTGAATTAGACTAGTTATTTAAAGCTATACTGTGGGTGGTAGCTTGCGTAAACTTTGGTACAGGTATGGGCAACTTATTTTGTGGCTACTTTAGATGCGTTGCATGTTATGTTTTTAGAGTTTGTAGTCCTTTTGAAGTATTTAGTAATCAGCTTGAACTCAGGTGTTAATCTCAGTCTGGGAACCTTATTGCGCAATATTTGACATAATTTGTGTAATGTTTTCATTTTTTTGTAAAAACTGTACATTGATTAAATAACAACGCGAGGTGTCATTTTGGATGAGCCGAGCTGTTCTAATATAATAGCTGGCCTTCTTACTTGATACTCTACAGATTCTTTACGTGGGTAACTGCTTTAGCTATTTATTTAAAAACGCCTTTCCTGTATGTGTGCTATCCAGAATGTTTCTTTTAGCTGAATACTTAAGCTAATACCAAACATGGTTTGAGGTTTTCCACGTTCCAGTTCGTATGCGCTGTGCGTGCATTCTTTAAATTATGTATGTAGAGTTCTTACTTAGAGCAAAAACTCTAAAATAAAAGCAAAGATTTTGAATATTTCTTACTAAGTTACCGTAAGTGAATAATTAGTACTCTAATTTATTTAAGAGTTAATTTTGACGATAGTTTTTAGAACACTGCGGTTAGAAAATGAATGTACGTGGAATTTTTACATGATTTTTTGTTAATTTGGAGACTAATTGAAAATATTTTTGTTGGTGTAGTTTCTTGGTGTAATTGTGTCAAAGTAACTGATAATTGGATTAAATTTAAGAAAAATTAGATTGTTTTTAGAAATATTGTATTTTTCTAGCACTTTATTACCTCCTGTAGTAAAGATAAAGAAGATTTTGAAGAGAAATTGGATCTTGTTACGATCTAAAAAGTACCAGAATAGCAGTTCCTCAGCAGTTTTTTTAGCTGAAGATGCAGTTAAAAGAGCAGTCAGCAAAAAGTACGGAATTGAGGATTTAACTGTGACAGTTAGTCACGCATTCCGTGTGAAAGAGTCTATTGTAGTTATTTCTATAGCTTGTATGGAGTAATGACTTTATTCCGTGGCCTAATTTTTTACTTCCGAAGTCCGCAGTCCAGTTAAAATGACAAAAAACTAAAAAAAAATTGAACAACAGCTGTTCATAAAAATGCTCTAAATTAATGCTCATAGTAAATTACAGTCGTGTTCATACAATAATTTACTATGAGCATTGTTTTAGAGCATTTTTATGTGGAAAAATAACAATGTTAGTTGTCAAGGTGAGTACACATAATTTGAATCTCGTATAATCGGGGCATGTAACGGAACAATCGTGTACGCTGTGGTTTTATAGTTCTTTTTCCTTCACAATATAATATAATTGAGTTAAAATTGTCTAGTTGTCTTATTCGTTAGTTTCGGCAAGTCTCTTTAGGTACATTTATATTTATTTGAAATGTAGATGAATGTCATTTTTCGCCGGTAAAAATGTAGGTAACGGTTCCAGTAAAAAAAAAAACCGTGTTTGTAGCCAATTGCCTGTTTTTTTACAGCACCACAGAGTGTGTGGGCGAGGGGACTTATGCATAAACGTGGAAAAGAAATCGTGCTTAGTAGAATAAATATTTTTGTTCTTGCACGACTTTTACCGATTAATTTATATGACTGCTTGTTCTCTTTAAAAGACAATTAAAGTCTCTATAAAGTTTACGTACATGAATAATCTTTTTGGAAACGAGGATAATTACATAGAAAATCTTCTTATAAATAAACTATGTACTATTTAAATGTTTTATAGAATGCATGTGATTTCAACAATTCTGCAACGTTTGGTGATTGAACTAGGTACCTAAAACAGATAGATTTTTATAGGTAGGGTATTGTACATTTAGTTGTAACGTGCATTATGAATATTATGTCGAGTTAAATAAGGAACCAAAACATTGTGAAAGAGTGGCCGCATTTGGTTCATACAGCTGCAATATGAAATCTGCACATTTATCTACGAGCCTGAGTACATGTGGTAAGGCTTTAAAATACGTTTTAGTGCATAACGATGTTTTTATAGCCTCTCATAATAAAACATTACGTACAGCAATATTAATAAAGTTTACACAATGAGAACATAATTTTAGCGCAAATGTAGGAAGTTTCATTATTAGTAAAAATAATAAATTTTATTTACCTTTCTTTCTCTTGGGCATCACTCTCACACCGTTCGCAAGTTCAGTCACTACGCACAAAACCAGAGTCAGAAAAATATATCTTCCACTGCACCCCATGTTATCACACAAAGTCTGATGCCTGTTTATAACAAATTACTACAAAGGCCTCCAGAGCCCGTGCATTGGCCCGTTGGCTGAGTGTTCAGGACGCGTATAATCCCAGCTCGCGATCACACGAAACACTAACTTGTCGATGAAGACGTCGGTACGGACTCATACGCGTCGAGTGCTCTACGAACGAGTCAACCGCCCGACTACCCTATATTTTGACTTATAGCAATTTGGCAGTGCGAATTCCACTTGTATATAAAACCTTTCGCCGGGCCGGGGCGGGCGGTCATTGGTCGCGCGCGGCGTGCGGCCCGAAGGTGAAGGGAGCTGGAGTGGCCCCCTCCACCTGTAGAGGGGGCACGCCAGGGTCGGCAGACACTTTTGCTATCGACGGCGTGCGATAGCTATCATGCTCTAGAGGCTGTACCGTTGTGCTCCGATTCTTACGTCACTCGATCGCTCGACTGACGTGCTAATACGAATCGATTGAAGCATAAGGCATTGGATTAGAAAAAAAAAGAAGCTTGAAGATGAAACTATAAAAAAAAGAATAAATTAATAATTGAGTAGAGAGAGAAAAGTAACTACTTATACTATTATAAGCCCTGAAATAAAGTCTGATGTTTTAAACAACAAATTTTAATTTTAGAAGCTACCAAAGAAAGCATATCAGTTATTTAGCAACAGCTTATAAAACACGAATTTCAAAATAAAAAACTGAAATTGTCACACTCGTGATCAAACTGCTCTTATGTGAATTTTACAATATCCCATGGAAGCAAGACTATCATACAACCGTTGAAGGATCATATAGTCCTTCTCCTGTTCTGAAACTAAACAGAATGTTCGGACTGAAACTCCTGGAAACTCTTTAAGTCTCTATGTTATTAATTACCTTCAAGAAAACAACGAACCGTAGTCCATTAGCTTTACTAAATATTATGTTTTGAAATAAAGAGGTTCTGAAAACCCTCTTGTTCCATAATCAACTCGGCAAGGATGGTCAATCTAATTTATAACTGAAATCGTCAAGTTTCTCACCATAAGTCTCTTAAAGTTAAAGGCAGTTTAGTAGGGTTAACACTCTGATAACATTTACAATTTAAAAATTTAAGTAGGTCATCATTTACCTAGCCTTTTCGCAACCATGTTGGGATTAGCTTCCAGTCTAACTGGATTCAGCTGAATACCAGTATTTTACACGGATCGACTGCCCATCTGGCCTCCATTACCCAGTTACTAGGTAATACAACACGATACTCCTTAGTAAGACTGGTTGTCATACTCTCGGGCTTCTGACGACCCGTAATGACTGTCAAAGATCCGCCAACCGACTACCGACCGCGTTAAGCGTAGATTAACCAGGGCCGTATTTCACTATAACCACGTCAATTTCTTAGTTAATCACGACATCAGAGGGCAATTCTCGTAATTTTAAGAACGTTCACAGTCAGATCTCAGTGTCAATCTGCCAAAAATACCTGTAATTTCTCTACATTTTTGACAAGTTTTTGACATTGCTTGTCGCTGAGATGAGAATGCGAATAACCCCACAAGATCTACAAAGTTCAACTATATCATATTTTATAATTTTTTTTTTTTTTTTTACTTAATGCACACTTGCTTTTCCAATTCACTTTTGACATTGGCAGAATAGTCGACTGCATCGGCTTTACTTGCCATAATTAAAAATAGAATAGAATAGAATAGAGAATGCGAATAGATTTTGAACGGTTTTAATTATGTGAATTGGCCTTCTGCTATTAACATATTCTCTATGACACAATGTCGTGGTTTGAACTGTCAAAATACGTCTTGTCCGAACGGTTGACATTTCGATTCCTTGCCGTGAACAAAACACGATATTGACGTGGCTTGCAGGTGGTAATATTTCGCGGGGAATAATACAGAATTGGTGCCCTGATCGATCCACCCGTGCGGCTGTTGTTAGCCACAAGCCCCTCACCCACAATAGTAGTGGGGGGGAGGAAAACCTACTCATAATAATGAGTAGGTACTTAACTACTTATCTTTAATGTCTCCCGCATGGACTAAAAAAATACGGAACCTACATACTAAAGTGAACATTTTATATCAATTAGTGCTCACAAAATCGTAAAAACACAAGAACCAGGAAGTGTCTTTACGCAATTCGAAGCGTAAAATGCGTATGCGCAAAGTGTGGTGAGATGTTTCGTCTCCTCAACAATTATACTTTTAAAGTTTTAAACACTGAGATTATTTTGTGAGTAAATAAATTCGCTTCGTCATTGAGTAGATTTACTCTACTCCAAAATAGAGTGCTCGCGTAATCAATGTAACTAACAATGAATTGTGTGAGCAATTTAGCAGTTTTTACTTTTATTTTTTGAATCTTAATCAGTTAGGCACTTTTACTTAGTTTATGTATGAAACAAGGTACGGTCAGCATCAAAAGTCGATTAACACTTCAGTTTTTTTAATCTTAGTTATTGAGCAAAATATTAACACTTCAGTTTTTTTTAATCTCAGTTGTTGAGCAAAATATTTGTTGAAAATTGCATCGTACTTCTGCTGCAATTTTGAATAAATATTTTGCTCAATAACTGAGATTAAAAAAACTGAAGTGTTAATCGACTTTTGATGCTGACCGTACGTAAACGCTTTTTCCTGTTGCAGCAGACATAAACTATTGAACGCCACGTGCTACGACGTACTATAGACAAAGTGACGTAATCATATTTATGTTTTCAGGTGCAATGCGGCACTGATCTTCTATCTTTGAAGGATGGATTTTTGAGATGGGGCAGCAAGGGCATCTACCTTAACCGTTGTAGCCACAGGAAAACGGTCTTAGGAGACTTTCAATAACTTTTTGAGAAATTTTGATTTGCGTTCACATATTTTGAAAAAAATGTACAGTCAGCAAGAATATGAGCAATTTTGACAAAAAAGAAATATGCCAATGTATCCTGTTCCTTATAAGGATCAAAATTGGACCAACTCAGGGTTGAGTACCTACTAGAAAAAAAAGAGATCACAAACAACTTTTGTCATACAATTTGTAGGGAATGAGTCTCCATAGCTTGAAACATTAGCCTCGTGTATCCCGGGCATTAGATATTATGGGAAGACAAGGTTTTTATTTTAAATGTTTAAATTAAACAACTAACTGTAGACGCTCACACCTCCTTTTTTGGTTCATTTTAGTTTTACATAATTTAATATTTTATGTTTATTTGGTTGAAATTTTAATCTCCATTCTTAAGTTCATAACAATGGTTTATATTTCCGCGATGCTTTTAATTGATATGATCAGTTTTAATTGAATTAATGTGAAATTCGCTTAGTCACCGTGATACTAAAAACAATATAATGAATGGGTTCAGATGATATCTTTATAAGTTGATAATAATATCAGCCCGCAATTGTCTACTGCACCTTGTTTATCAATGACTGCAACACAAATTTTATGTACAGAGAAGGATCTTTATACGTTAATAATAATATCAGCCTGCAATTATTGTCTACTGCAACTTGTTTATCAAAGACTGCTTCATAAATTTTACGTACGCAGAAGGATCCTCATACGTTAATAATAATATCAGGCTGCAAGTGTCTACTGCAACTTGTTTATCAATCACTGCAACACAAATTTTACGTACAGAGAAGGATCTTTATACGTTAACAATAATATCAGCCTGCAATTGTCTACTGCAACTTGTTTATCAATTACTGCAACACAAATTTTACGTACAGAGAAGGATCTTAATACGTTAATAATAATATCAGCCTGCAATTGTCTACTGCAACTCGTTTATCAATGACTGCAACACAAATTTTACGTACAGAGAAGGATCTTTATACGTTAACAACAATAACAGCCTGCAATTGTCTACTGCAACTTGTTTATCAATTACTGCAACGCAAATATATTACGTACAGAGAAAGCGAAATGCAATGTTGCTGCGAGCAAAAAGGACAATGATGCATGCTCATTGCAGTCTTCTTCTTCTTAACGTGTCGCTGCATGGTGAAAGGATTAGCCAATCAGCGTGGAAACTTGCTGATTGCCCAGGTGGGTCGGTCGTATACAGGCCTTTTAGATACGTCGCTCAGGGGCCTTCCTGAGAACCAAAGGGGATCAATGCAATGAAAGGAGCCTTCCATTCATTGCATTGATCCCCTTAGGTTTCCATTGGGACTTCCTCATTGATGCCTTACGTGTTGGGAGAATTAAGGGTTATGCGAGACTCTTACTAACTAGAACCCCATGGGGTTCCGGTTCTATTATGTGACCATGAGTCTAGAGTAGGGAATTTCTTAGGCTTGCTTGCATAAAGTATCACCCGCGTTCTCTATAAAATTAAAGTTTATGTTCAATGCGCTTTGTAGCTTTGTATTTATTCCTTGACAGGCATCAAAATTATGAAAAAATAGAGCAAAAAATAACTGGTACTAGACAAAAAGGCGCTACATAACATCATTCAATGCCTGTTGTGATCTAATCAGCTCGTACTTAATGACAGTGCAATTAGCCTTCAAAGCTCTCGCATTATGCACTAGCATACAGTTAATGTGCCCGAATAGTGCACTCATTAATATCAACATAATAATATTATGATACAGCATAACCTTTGTTTTTTCGTGCACTTAGGTAGCAATGAATATTAAATATTGAAATGTTTAGCGCGTCTTTTTGGCTTGTTAAATTATAATAAAAATATTGTATTTAAGCAGTAATCAAATTGAAGAATGAGAAAGAAGTTTGCAGAATAGACTTGAACAGCTCCATGTTGAAGACGATGAGGCCCATCCCGGTGACGACCATTCCCTTCTGAGCCCTGGCGATCATGAATATAAGCAGCTTGGTCACGTCATTGTCGGCCCAGGTCTCCCATGGAACCACGTACAGGTCAAGTGGTGTCTCTTCGCTCGTCTGAAATATGACAAATACAAAAAAAATAAGTTAGTAGGTATAATCTCTCTCTCTCTCTCTGGTCTTGAGGTTTAGTTTTGGTCAGACAGTGTATTAGTATTTATTTTATGTAAGAAACATATAGATTCGATTGCCGAAAATCTACTAAGGATTTTTTCCAAAAAAGGATTTAGCCAGGGCTTAGCCAAACGTGTCTAAGTACCTATGACAACCATATTTTTGCGCATGTTTATTAAATTTTCTTACAAACAAACACCAAGCATCATAAAAGGGTACTTAATTTAATAAATCATGGCGCGAATAGGTATAGCTGGTTCTCACATCTTGATAGTCGTTATGAACATATAGCTTACGGTCTCGCTAATGTTCTCATTACCAGCAAGTAATCATTAGCTACTGGATAAACACTATCTATTTGATCTAACAGCGCCGGGTTATATAGTATCCTTGTCAGTCTGATAGTGTTTTAGTGATAGGAAATGATGAATTATGAATTGCGAGCGCACAGCTATAACCAGAATATGATTTGATTTATGACGTTATTAATATTTGAAGTAAAAGAAGACACTGTCGTTTATACAGCCTGTCTTCCAAACCTATCCTCAGAGCTAACGTTACGCGTACGCAGTCTAGGCACCGCATAAACCACGAATGTCAAGAAATCTCTGTTTTACCGAAAAATATAAAAAAGAAGGACATTTTAACTACCTACAAACATTTAAGGTCACGGTATCAATTACATTAAATCACATGCAGTACTTCCGCCGACTAACAGTTGCCTACGGGTAACAATTATACAAGCAATATTCGCACCCAGATAATAAAAGAAATCAATCACTTTACCTTCGTCAATTCGCTCGCATAGTGACAGGGCAAGTAAATGTGTAAGACGCCGACCACCCCGAATGACGTATACTTGGGGTCTATCCGTTGCAACAGATATATTTGGTACAAATTAAATGATATCATGAAAGACGTAAGCATAAATACGGCAAATAACCAGGGCCCATACACATTTTGCAGTTGAACATAGAAATCCAGCGCGTCCTGGTGATCTCTGATTGCTTCATTCATTTTCATCCGTAACTCATGTTGATTCCTCGAATTTTTGAAGGCCTTATCTACTTTAAGGGCCAGTAACTTCAATTTCAGTCGAAGATGCGTCGTCGCTATACAGAAGGAGCCGTCGAATCCGCAGTAATTAGGCACGAGAACAACGCATTGCACGCAATTGTACGCGAACATGCATTGAAAAAAAGGCGTTTCACTCTGAATATCCTCAACAAAGAGTAGCTCCATGTCGTGCACCATGCGTCTCTCATAGTCATCAGTTTGAATACTTTCGATAGTCATCAGGGCTCCAGCATAAATAGGAAATAAAGCACTCATGATTGTCGGGATTAGCAACCAGGAAATCTCGCCAACTTTTGCTATTTTAATGTGATCATCGTATAGCGTCTGAAATTCCTGTTCTAGATTGTTAGCCTCTAAAAGGTCTTCAGATATTTTGTCTAGTAATGGCGCAAATTTGCTCGTCGCATAGATAACGTAATACGTTTTTATAAAGAAGAGAACAAGAACTACGGCCAATGTCATGTTCCTGGCGAAATTGTAAATGTCCAAGGTGTAGAGACATTTGAACGTGTAGGTAATGAACCAGAAGAGCTGGCCACCACAGAAGGTAACTATTGCAGTGATAGTAGCACATCTCTTGATAGCGGTGGTCCTATTCGGGTAGAGGAAAGCGAAAGCCAGCGAGAAAGCGCACAATTTGAACGTTTCATTGAACCCTTTGTATTTTTTTTCTGGAGTGACGTCAGATGACGTTTTGATTTCCATTTTATCTGCAGCAACACGACCCGTTCCCAGTAAAAAATAATACAAGTGAAGCTTATGGGAAGTTCTCAGGCATCTAAGAAATTGGTAGGAACGTGCGCCACATTAAGTGCAATCACGCTATAAATTACTGAGCAATTTATAAGAGTTAAATCACCACCTACGGAGTAACACCTCATAATTTAGATACACTTGTTTTCAGTACTTAGAACTCACAATAATTCGCAGCACATTTTACTATACTAGTTTTTGAGTGGATATCTTCTTGTTTCATGTGGCTTCAAAGTTAATATTTTTCAATTTGAGATCTGTTAATCGTTTTTTAGGGTTCCGTAGTCAACTAGGAACCCTTATAGTTTCGCCATGTCTGTCTGTCCGTCTGTCCGTCCTCGCTTAATCTCTGTGACCGTTAGCACTAGAAAGCTGAAATTTGGTAACAATATGTATATCAATCACGCCGACAAAGTGCTAAAATAAAACTTGGAAAAAAATGTTTTATTAGGGTAGCCCCCCTATATGTAAAGTGGGAAGTGATTTTTTTTTTAATTTCAACCCTAACGTGTGATATATTGTTGGAAAGGTATTTAAAAATGAATAGGGGTTTACTAAAATCATTTTTTGATAATGTCAATAATTTCGGAAATAATCGCGCCAAAAGTAAAAAACAATGTGTCCCCCCCCCCCCTCTAACTTTTGAACCATAGGTTTAGAAAATATGAAAAAAATCTGAAAAGTAGAACTTTATAAGGACTTTCTAGGAAAATTATTTTGAACTTGATGGAAACAACAGTTTTTGTATAAAAAAGACAAAAAGTTGTACAAAATAATTTCTGAACTAAGTTTGTAGTATAATCGTATATGCAAGCATTTTTTTCACTTCGTTTACATAATTATCTTATTGTGACGGACGGGAAACTACGGAACCCTACACTGAGCGTGGCCCGACACGCTCTTGGCCGGTTTTCTTTATTTACTTCAAATGCAACAACAATAAATTAGACGACAGATGGTCATTAAACCATTTTTTATAGTGTTTTCATCTCAAATTACAATTGGAAAGTGGACATTAAAATATTTCGTGATGATATGGACTTGCAATACTAAAATGCATCATAGACCACTTTCGAAATTCTCAAAACAGCTTAATTCACATAAAATATTTCAGTCATATCTGAGGTGCTCTCAAGTTCAAGATGTCAAACGTTTTAAAGTAGCCATTTTAATGAACTGTTATGTCAAAATATTTATTATGAAGTCTGTGCATTGTATGCAATGCACTTATTGTTTAAATGTGACGACGTTTTGGTTAGTTCTATTTTAGGTGAAAGCGAATTCAGCGATTTACATTAACGATAGCTTTTAAACTCAGACCGATTGAATCAGCCTATTTTTTTTTTGAGGTTGGGAAATCATCAAATGACCCTCCCGCTCTGGGTGGAGCGGAAGGGAGTGTCAGACTCTTACTGACTAAAACCCACCCGTGTTCCTTCCTTAGCTCTTTATGTTCCGAGCCAGCGGTAACCCTTTCGGACAATCCCGCTGACCCGGCAATTGAGTTAGCCTTAGAAGTATATTTTGCTGCATTAGGTACAATGATTGAAATAACAAAGTGTTTTTGATTTTTTCATCGTTTACGTCTTCATCTGATTTTGAAAAGATTGCTGGCAGTCATTTTGAAATCAAAAACTATGAAAAAATGACGGTGTCAATGGTACCGTCAGTCCGTCTATATCGATGTTATTATATCGAACAATCGTCACTATGCTGTTAGAAAATAGCTTTACGCCTTCCACTAAATAATAAAATAAATCACAGTATATTTTTGTAAAAATCGGATCAATAAAAATTGCGTATCAATACGAACGTAACACCTGCATATAAGTAAGTAGATGTAATTAGGTTTATTAAACAAAACTCAGTGAATGTAGTAGCGTCCGGTTTTTCGACAACGCAACACAAAACTTTCAACTGCTCGAGATTTTTGCTCGAATTATTATTAAAAAAACAGGAATTCCGTTACGAAATAACAAAACGAGGTGACATGAAAGTGCAAGGGCTTTTGAATGGTCGATTTCATAATTCTTCAAAATCATACTTCGGAATTAAGGTTGTTGTAATTTATGTGCTGAAATTAAACACTTTCAACCTGAAACAATTTATCACCAAGACTTCTTTGCAATAATTACTTTCTATTTAGTTGTAATTCCTACTTTATTTCACAAAACACGCCTCGTACCTCCCGAAAGGAAAGGGCAGAGGTGCACTTATAGTACAGACGCCAGCACGTCAAGCTACCCGAATCTGTCAAATTTTTCCAATAAACTTTGAAACTTATGCTTTAGCGATAAAGTTGAAAATCTATTAAAGAAATTTGACAGATTGTAGTAGCTTGATGTGCTGGCGTCTATACGTCCATATTTCGCCAGTTATGTTTAAGTCCTATGTACGGACGAGACTATTGTCATCATCCGAGCACAAATCTAGACTCGGGGCTGCTACTGAGAAATTCAAGATGGAAAAAGCCAATAACACTGTCTGACCTGGGAATCCAACCCAGATCCTCATGCTTGGCAGTAGCGGTTGTAATCACTAGACCAACCAGGCATTATTTCACAAAAAATCGGTTGTCTGTAAAGTCGGTTTACTGACGATAGTTGAACGTGACAACGTCATAAGAAAATACTGATGGAATAGTTGCATTGCATTTGTTAATATTCGCTTGCACTTCAAGCCGCCATGGAACGCTACAGAGCGAGGCCGCGAGGTAACGCTACATGAGTCATGTTTTTTCGTGAGTGCAACCAGCTTCATCGATTTATTAGACGTTGTCACGTCAAAAAAACATAATCAATAATAATAAAGCGTGTTCCGGCAAAAGTCAGACATTAAACAAATATGAAAATTGTTCTGTTTTAGTACTAATAGCGATATTTAAGTACGTTTATTTCGTAAAACATACTTTTGTGAATTGTTGCATTTTTAGTAATATCTCTATAATTAGTATAAGCGTTTTAATACTGTACGTTTGAGTATTTCATTAGATATTGAAACTCTATAATTAGATTGACCGGCACCTCCTGTGTGCATTATTAAATAAAATACTGACTCGTACACGTGTCTTCAGAGAAACTAAATCTAAGGTCCTTTGGTGTAGAAATAAACAGCTTGTAATAAAAACTCAGTGGTGCAAAGCCTTGAGGTTGGAATGGTGATGAACACGTCAAAGACCAAGCTGATGTTAAACACTACTAAAAATCACCACGTGGAGCCCTGATACAGTTAGAAGGCGTCACGGTAGACCCCGTTGACCTGGAGATGCAAACAACCAGTGGTCCACTTTATCGAAAGAGCTGGAGGGCATGGGGAGAGGCCTTTGCACAGCAGTAGAATGATGCAGGCTAACAGTAACAAGTAGGTAAAAAAAAAAACATGATTTAGTAGATAATTTATGTTTTTTCTAGATTTAATGTTGAATCCACAGTTCCCGAATTCTTGAATAAGTCACGACTGCGTGGGAATTTCGGGATAAAAGTATCCTATGTCCTTTTCCGGGATGCAATCTATCTCTCTGTTAACTTTTATCGAAATCCGTTAAGTGGTTTAGGCGTGAAAAGCTAACATACAGACAGACAGACATACAGAGTTGCTTTAGAATTTATAATATTACTATGGATTAAATTGTACTATTAATAAGCGATTGTGTCTCTCGTAGATCCACGTTCCCAGCATACGAAGGGTTAATACGTTTATTTTGTATAGTTCATAGCTTCGATAAAAAAAGTAATAAATTCAACTGCTACGCTTTTGACTTACGTAACTCTGGCTTCGTTTATTTGCTTAGCTATCATTATCACAATATCATGTTTGTGTTAGAACGTTAGTCACCTTTCATTTACGATATTGTAATTATGGCCGTGAAATGCTTTGCATATTTTGCCGCTGATTAAGCTTGGACTATCTGAATACAGTTTAAGTAACAAAACGGATATGTTAAAAAATACAACCATTTAAAAATACAATAAATTACAGCTAGAATAATAAAATACAAATGAATGTTGACTTTGTAATATGTTTTGTCTCTTATTTAAATATTTATTTATTGATCATTAATGCTTTAATTAGGAATTATAGACGTTAATTTGTCGTTTTAATTATGTTAGTGTATAGCACGGAAGGTGAGGAAGCAGGTGTTGTGGTGTAACTTGATAAGTATCAGCTATGTTATCCAATACGCCTGCGATAGACTGAGTTGATTATTTGGTTCGAAAATAACATGTGGGTTTCAAAAGATCTAGTCTGACTTCATTTGAAAGTTATAAGGTCATATACATAGTCAGCCAATAATGTTCCCACTGCTAGGAAACAGGCCGCCTCTCTTTGGGATGGAGTGGGCCGTAATCTACCACGCGGGCCCAGTGCGGGTTGGTAGATGTCACATGTCGAATTTTGGTTCTAGGACATGCCGGTTTCCTCACGATGTTTTCTTTCATCGTGTTTGAGAGTAGTGGTGATGAAATAATTTAGACAAAGTAAAGCGCCTGTCTTTATTTACCTTTTTTTATCGTGGAGAAATGCTCGTGCATACTGCACTACCACGGGGAGATAGTGCAGTTATGTGGGACTCTAACCCACTAAAACTCCACGGTGTCCTCCTCTGCCGCTTACGGCGAGTTAAACTTTTCATATGAGTCAAACTTACTTATTTCCTTCTGATGACTGTTTTTCTAGTGAGTCAGATTACTGATATTTATTCATTGGATTCCTATGTACAGACGCCAGTACATCAAGCTACTACAATCTGTCAAATTTCTTTAATAGATTTTCAACTTTATTGTTAAAGAATAAGCTTCAAAGTTGATTGGGAAAATTTGACAATTTCGGGTAGAATGATGTGCTGGCGACTGTACCAAAATACGTCAGTTGGTAAAATATACGAGTGATATTATTTCAAAATATGTCTCTCTCTTCTCTAAAATGAGAAAGATGTTTCTTCCAGATTAAAACTTGTCGTAAATTCAACTCAGTTATAGTAGTCCACTGCTGGGCACAAGTGTCTTCCAGGCTGCGCCACAACACCGTCCTGCACTTTCCGCAACCAGTGGGACCTTTTTAAGGTCATCAGTCCATCAAGCTGGGGGGCAATCCATACTACGCTTGCCGATACGCGACCAGGACTCGTCTGCTTCACCGGCCATCGTCAGCAGTGGCAGTGGACTAGCCATAGGCCAGTGCTCTGCAACATCAGTTTGCTTACTTAACATAGCATTACTTAACGGACAAATGGTTCAGTATAAGCTTGTGTCAAAACGTTACGATTTCTACATTTTCACAGCTCAGGCTAGATGGGTAATATTTCTATATGAAATTTAATATTCATTGCAATCGATAGAAATTAGGGACACCAATACATGTCCACATCTTAAAGATGAGTTCGATGCAATATCTCAAAAGAACATCAGCTGTAAAACATGGCGCCATAGTGCTCAATTGAGCCAGTAAGCCATTGAGTCATAGAGTATCTATGGTGGCACGCGAGGTGGCGTGCGCTGCGTTCCGCCGCGGTCCTGTCTTGAGCAACTAAGAGGAAGTCTGACGCTTGTGTGACCTCAACGTGCAACGTGATAGATGTAATGGTTTGTTTAATTTGTGCTATGGCTTTGAAGAGAAATATAGGCTTTCTTATAAAAAGTAGTGTTCCCACTAAGTTACGGCGGTAGCCTCTTTGCATACTGTCGATAATCTTGTTAGGCTGGTCTTTTCACAACAAAAGAGAGATTTCCGATTCACTACTTCTGACTGTCCCTTTTACGTTCATATCAGAAGGAAGACGCTGACGACGAAAGAAATTGCTTCATCAGTGTATTGTATTCTTTCCCAGGATGGACCATTACGAACCTAAAAACGTTGCGGATGGCTGGTGGTGGTATAACGTTTGTTAGAGTAATTAACGGGCTTTTTGTGAATGGGTCTTACAAGTGATTGCACAGCCTAACTAGCTTTTAATTTCCTCTGTAAATTATGAAACTTTTATTACTTACAAATTGTTGCGACTAAATGAATGCCTCGTTGCAAAACTCAGATGAAGTTTTGAAAAGTCAAACACCAACCTATTAAGTAGGTACTATTTTTGCGTTAGTTAAATATTTAATGTAGCAAATTTTGTTAAATACGTAGTACACAATAAGCTTGATGGATCAGCCAGAAAATTACACCCATTTTTGACCTTCAAATGACCGGTGTGAAGTTCACGGAAGTCGTAATGAAATATTGTATGTTAATCATAATGTTATATTCGCAGACAATAAGAGATAATGCTACCGCTCTTTTTCGCTACATATTCCCTTACAAGAAGAGATAATGCTACCGCTCTTTTCGCTACATATTCCCTTACAAGATTATAACAACACCTGCGAAAAATATTCCTTGCTGAAAGACATTTCAGCGCTCTGAAACACGAGTTATTTTCATCATAAATTACAAATCAGTTACTAATATAAATCATATTTAATTAAGTTTCATGAAGTGAAAAGGATCATTAAGTAATCAACTTGCTTATCGTACACATCCAGTTGTTTTCAATTATGTAAATACGTTACGTTAGTTACGCCTTCGGTGTACGGACGAGCCTAGTTTATGAGGAAAATGTTATTCAAACCGGATTCCGCACGTCAAGGCTTATTATCGAAAAAATATTGCATATTATTCAGTACCTTAGTTTCAACCTGAAAGGGAAGTGATTGATGTATTTAGTTGTCTAATATTATAACAGGGTCATAATAAATCGGCTAGCTAAAAATCGCATAATTATGTAATGAGTCATCATCTAAACATGATAAATCAAAAGAAAACAGATTTTTTAACTTATACTCCCCGAAAAAAACAGCATGTGTGCAATTCCCACGTGGTAGAAGTGAAACTTTCAAAAACACTGTATAATGCTTCCTATCTCATTTTCTCCCACGTTAAATCTTATGAATTTGCATGTCTCTTTTTACTGTCGCTTTTTCGTTTCATAAACTTTCTAATCACAACGATGCTAAAGAACATACATACATCATTCCATCCATCCATCCATCCACATCCATATCCACATCCACATCCACACATCCATTAAATGTGATGTCATTTGTACTAATAAAAAACAAAAACACTGTATAATGCTTCCTATCTCATTTTCTCCCACGTTAAATCTTATGTCTCTTTTTACTGTTGCTTTTTCGTTTCATAAAATTTCAAATCACAACGATGCTAAAGAAGTTTTCACTTCAAAAACATCACCTATTTATATTTTTTAATTTATCTTGTTTACATAATGATACTCACCGTGTCTGTAGAGTTTCGCTAGATAATTTAATTTGAACCTGCATTTCAGCCGCGGTTTGTGTGTAGGGTTTTGTGGAAGTATCTAAAAAAAAGAAGTGAGAAACAATCCGACAGTTCAGTTTTAGTGGAAAAGGAAAATATCAAACTCTGTCACGGACGGTAGAGCATCACAATAAATATCTGCCGATCTTTTCCGTAAACATCTCACCGTGAATACTTGGGTTAAGTGCGCTTGAAGTGAGCTGTCATTCCACCAGATGCTAGGGATTGAAACTAATGACAGTTCACTTTTTTTTTTCAGGATGGGAAATCATCAAATGAAGGTTCATTTGATGATTTCCCGCTCTGGGTGGACCGGAAGGGAGTGACAGACTCTGACTGACTAAAACCCACCCGTGTTCCTTCCTTAGCCCTTTATGTTTCGAGACATTCGGGGACCGTTCGGACAATCCCGCTGACCCAATACGGCTCACTTCAACCTCACTTCATTTTAGTTTTCATGGTTTTCGGTCTTGCAGAATAGACGGGATAGACTTTAGTCCAATATTTTATACACATACCAACGTCTGTAGGTAAGTTTAACGAATATACGTCTTCAAACTTTTGGTTGTAGAACTTTGCCGGTTCTCTCACGATGTTTTCCTTCACCCTTTTTGAGAGCAATGGTGATGAAAATAACTTAAAATAACGCCTGTCTGGGTTCGAACCTACTACTTGTAAGTGGCGGCCGCTACCACTCAGCCACCACTTCCTTTACTTAAAAGTCAGACAGAGACAATTAAGATAACAACATACGGGTCTTTGCCCTCACAAAAAAAAAACGTGCGTGTAATATAAAAATTTAACAATTCAAGCAACTACCTGACTCACACGGATTTACCGAAGTACATAAACACAAGAACATAAGTGGGTGTGCAACCGGCACTGTTGCCGATTAATTATAAATTGATAGATAATGTTCGTAGGTCGAATCAAAGGAACCATTTCGATTTATTGTTGTTCGAAGGCTACTCAGCCATTAGTGTTGGCGTTATTACAGGTGCCCGTGAGGTATGCGTTTTGAATTGTTGAAAACTGTAATTAATGTCGTACTGAGAGTCATGCCGATATGTTCATTGATACTGTGCGATGAATTATATGTAGCTTGTGTTACAAGGTTGTGTTGTTACATAATAAGTGACCTATGAGCTTGAGGATCTGTTGTTAGGTTTTGACGTAAGCACCTGAGCACACGTGCTGATCACATTTATTAAAAGAGCTGAAATTACTGGTTATCCTTTGAACTTTGGACTTTGACTTCTCTAATGAGTTAAAGATCTTTGTCTAGTTTCAACTTTCGAGCCTTATCATTGCAACCCTTATGTACAGACTCCAGCACATCAAGCTACCCGAATCTGTCAAATATTCGCAATCAACTTTGAACCTTATGCTTTAGCGATAAAGATAGTGGTAGTAAGTTGTTTGATGTGCTGGCGTCTGTACAAAGCCAGGTTGTGTTGATACAGACGCTGCGGTTAATACGAGTCATAATATAGCATATCATCACGCCTGTATGGGTTAGGCAGAGGTGCACCTATGTATACCCACATTTTGCCAGTTATTTCTAAGCCCATGTAACAGGGGGCGAGCTTATTGCCATCAAGGCTTCTTCAAACAGGCGCGACACGACACGCGACACAAAGGCACCGCAAGGCGCGCAACGAGCGGTGTCTTTGTGTCGCGCGCGATTATATCGCGTGTCGCGCCTGTTTGTGAGCTGCTACTGAGAAAGGCAGGATGAAAAAACTCAATAACACTTTGCCTGACTCGGGAATAGAACCTTATGCTTAGCAGTAGCGCTTCCAACCACTAGATCAATGGTGCAGTCTATGTCGCATCATAATAATATCTCTGTTCAATTTCTTAAACACACGACTTTACAAAAGCAAATGTAAATTCTCATTCTTTTGTTTTTCTGTACCCAAAGTCAACAACAGCATACTTTCGTCTACGTGACTCTAGTAACGTAACCTAAACATGTTATTGCTGTAGGCAACATGTCGACTGTCGACAACCGGTCGACATGTCCAGTTGTCCACGGTACAGGTCGCTATTACAATTTCAAGGTAAGGCCCCAGGTTTGATCTCCGATCCTAGATAGTTGACCGCGGTTTTAAGTGTTTTCATTGTACCGGGTATTGTAGTTCCGGCTCCGTATGTAATCCGGGGTCAATCTGTGGAAATTATGGAATAGGATGTGTTTTAATTAGATTAGGTGTATGTTTTAATTGATAGGTAAATTCTGTTGATGTTTTGCATTTTGATGATAGTGATTTGTAATTGTTGAGTATGTATTGCTATTTGTCACGCAATTTTTCACTTCGTTGCTGAAAATCAATATTCGGGAGGAATTTTTTCCACGAGGACCTAAACACATAAAACGCAAGTTTTAGAAGCAATAAAATCAGAAAAATATAATATATGATATTCTTTAGGATATATGCTAGGTAGACAGTGTGTTGAAAACATAATACAATTAATTTGATACGATAGAATAAAAATATGAAGATACCTCTAAAAAAACTTTCTTTTTACAATAAAAACCATACTAATATATACCTGCATACAATCATTATTATTTTTTGTCAGATTATTCTACAAGCAACATACTAAAGCACTAGTGTTTTCATTATTTAGACCTAACATTAGATTTTTTGTTTTTGTTACAATAGATGTGTGTTGAAACCGCGGGGCGCTGCTAGTTTATTATATAGTAACTTTAATTAATTAGGAGATACTAGCTGCGACCCACGGTTTCACCTGCATAAATGTTGATCCCGTGGGAATATCGGGATAAAACTATCCTATGTCCCTTCCCGGGACTCAAAATATCTATATACCAAATTTCATCTAAATCGGTTCAGCGGTTTAAGCGTGAAGAGGTAACAGACAGACAGACACACTTCCACATTGATAATATTATAGTATGGATGCACAACTAGGTAAGGTCAGCGACCAATATCGATTAATTTCTGCTACTTTACATATCATTGACATAAAATTATTCGATTTATTGTATTTCAGCATTCATAATACTTAATAGCTAGGAGTTATTTTACTGTTTTTATCGACTTTAATGTCATTGACTGAACGTAGATACGTCTATAAAAACAGTCCTTGATACGTATACTAAAACAATCTTCTGTTTATTACTGGCCTATCTCTTGGACACGTCGACACACATAGTCGATCGACGGAGGCCCAAATGTCGTGCACTTAGTTCAGTAAGGTTACCAACTCAATAGCTACTATTACCTCGCGTGATTCGGTTCAATAGTGGTACAGTACCCGGCGATAAATATTGCACATCGACCTATTCGATCCTATCGATTTTATACAAAGAATAAAAATAATTATCAAAAGAAGCAAATCATAATTGTTTTAACAGCTTCTAATAGATACCGGACTGTTTGTATTTCGTGCGACAGAGATAACGCTCTACGAAGCCGAAATTAGCCGATTGTCTCTTTCCAAAGGTCGATGTGTAATATTTATCGCCGGGTACTGTACATAGTATCATAGACAATTAAACAAGCGTTTTGTTTAGGTAGACTGCTTCCCATGGTGCTATACCTTCGAAATGTTTAGGTACCCTTTAACACACATTGTGTCTGTCTGTGTAGGTACCTAATTGCCTACATACATTAGTATTTATGAAGATTTTAGAACTTCGTTGATGTTTGGTTTAATAATAGTGCAGCTTAATAAACGCACAGAAGTATGAATCGAACCATGTAGTGAAGAAATTATTTCGAGTTAAAAGGAAAGAAAGAAGAAGAAAATAGGTCTGTCGCATCCGGACTACTCGGAACGCTAGCGCCACCTGGTGGC
Source organism: Luperina testacea (assembly GCA_927399505.1). Lineage (NCBI taxonomy): Eukaryota > Metazoa > Arthropoda > Insecta > Lepidoptera > Noctuidae > Luperina > Luperina testacea. The sequence continues at coordinate 16,233,393 of OV656758.1, forward strand.
GCTTGACAGAGTCTAGCCTGAGTCCGTGGGGGTTAGAAAACAGCTCGACAGAACGATGTGGGGCTCACTTTGGACCTTGGACTTGGAGATTGGACATCGTACGGACAACATGTGCTCAGAAACTGTCCAGCGTTCCGTATCTGGTTGTGTCGTGTACCTACTGTGTGTAATTTGCTAGTGTGACTAAATTGTTCGTGAAATTATAATCTTATTTGAACTGCAAACGGTTTTTTCTATTGCGCAATAACCAACACATAACCCACTGTACGCCCACAATAGTTGAATATGGCTGATAATAACGAGACACACTATACCTTCTCCGTTATCAGAAGTGGGATACGTGTTGGTTGATGCGCAAAATGAGAACGCTAAAAGTGAAAGTGACCGTTGACATTTTTAAAAACAAAGTGCAAACTGCGAACGCTTATTAAATAATCGTGTGGACCTGTTAGAGTTGAACCCAGATAAGCCAGATACGGATGCGCGATCATAGTGAATGTTGTTTTGGGCATAGGCTGTATGCCGAAATACCTTTGCCCAGTGACGCGCCAGTTGCGCCCTACCGCCATGTTAGGAAAAAAAGTGTTCCCGTAATTAGAAAACGCGATAGGACGTGTGTGCAAACGTAACAGCACACAATACGACAGCTGATTTGTGTTTTGCTGAAAATTCACTGCAAGAAGGTCAACTTGTGGCCGTCATTAAGGCGCACAAAGGAAGCAGTATCAACGTGGCTATCGTAAATAGTACGATGGACGTAGCGTGGAGCTACCAGTGATGTGGAGTGACTTCAAGAATCGAGCCAAGCAGCCCGCAGCCGTCGGTGAAGCCCTTCGTGTGCTGCAAGTGAGGGCATCCAGGACATGTTGCGGCCCGGTGCACGAGAAGTGGCAGCCAAGCAGAGGTGGAGGTTGAGCACGCGCTGCAAGCAGCAGCGGCGAGTGGATGTTTGCGTCGTACAACTACCCGCAGGCACGTTGGAACATAAAGGTCAGCTGTATTATTTTGTTACTATTCTGGTGCTGAATGCTCGTTAGTAAAAGCGAGTTGTGCAGCCAAATTAAGTGGCAAACGAGTTAATAATGTTGTTGCGTTGACTGGTATTGGTTAAACGCGTGTATTCAGCACAAAACGAATCATAAGAAGCGTTGCGAATAGCGAGCCACAACTTGAGATTTTATTACATTTCCACACGACCGACTGCGTAAAATAACTGACGTTGACATGCACGTAGGTGACGATGACGAGACTAGCCATGACGAAAATGATAACGCTGACAAGACTAGTTGAATACTAAGTAGTCAACTTAACATTTAGAGTACCTAGCATAGTACGAGTTTTCTTATAATCAGTAACGTTATAGGAAAAATAAAGTAACATGTTGAACAAACCTACTTTAAGAATTATTTTGATAAAGGCTCGAAATGATTATCTTGATGGTGTTGTTTGTAACCGGATGGAGGTTACATGTGATGATGAAGACCGGATGGAGGTCGATTGGTTTGATGCTTATGACCGGATGGAGGTTATAAGTGTGATGATGAAGGCCGGATGGAGGTCAGAGTATGAGCATTGCAATATTTTAATGAGTTTCCTATTATTTGAATGAGTATGGGTGTTGTTCGACATGTCGGCTTTGAGAGAAAGAGTTTGTTGTGATTTTCATCAGAACCTGTAATAATTTTGGTCAGAATTGGCCGAGTGGAACATGCACTGCCGTTGATTTTTTTGGTTACAGGTTAACACACAAGGACTTGTGCGAGCCGGATGGCAGTGGGGGACGGCGCTGCGCTCTTTGGATCGCCTGTACGAGTGGTCGCTGATCAGGGACGGTGCTTTTCGAGCGAGGAGTTTCGAGACTTCTGCCAAGGAGGCAGTGGATTGCATCCACTACAGCCATTAAGCCAACTACAGATCTATTGTCTACTGAATTTGGTGAGTCGTTTTCATTTTGTTTTGACTCGGGTATCGAGTGCTTCCCTGTCTGTGATCTGGTCGATAGGACAGTGCCGTCCGGTCCATGCCATTGGGGCTGGTCGAAGGGACACACTTGTCTAGACCCTGTCTGTGATCTGGTCGATAGGACAGTGCCGTCCGGTCCATGCCATTGGGGCTGGTCGAAGGGACACACTTGTCTAGACCCTGTATTTGAGTGATTGGTCGAAAGACGGTGCCGTCCGGTCCATGCCATTGGGGCTGGTCGAAGGGACACACTTGTCTAGACCCTGTATTTGAGTGATTGGTCGAAAGACGGTGCCGTCCGGTCCATGCCATTGGGGCTGGTCGAAGGGACACACTTGTCTAGACCCTGTATTTGAGGGATTGGTCGAAAGGACAGTGTCGTCCGGTCCATCCGCGATGGTCGAAAGGACACACCCGTCCGGTCCAAGAGTTGTATTTGAATGATTGGTCGAAGGGAAGGGACAGTGTAGTCCGGGCTACCCGTTACATCACGGTTAGTCGTAAGGACACACCCGTCCGGTCCAAGTCTAATGCAATTGAATGGTGATAGCAATGTCAAAGCCAAAACTTATTCTGCTTGTCAGGTTGGACGAGCGTATATTTGAAGTTGCGTAACGTTGTTTCAGGATTGCATCCAGGTACGCCCGAGGACGGTCGCTAGTCAGTTTGGCCGTGTCGCATCCGGACTACTCGGAACGCTAGCGCCACCTGGTGGCGCTTGACAGAGTCTAGCCTGAGTCCGTGGGGGTTAGAAAACAGCTCGACAGAACGATGTGGGGCTCACTTTGGACCTTGGACTTGGAGATTGGACATCGTACGGACAACATGTGCTCAGAAACTGTCCAGCGTTCCGTATCTGGTTGTGTCGTGTACCTACTGTGTGTAATTTGCTAGTGTGACTAAATTGTTCGTGAAATTATAATCTTATTTGAACTGCAAACGGTTTTTTCTATTGCGCAATAACCAACACATAACCCACTGTACGCCCACAATAGTTGAATATGGCTGATAATAACGAGACACACTATACCTTCTTCCTTCTTTTCCTTTAATTGCGGTGAAATATGACGCAAACAAAAATACTAACACAAAAAAGAACAAGTTTGGGCAAAATATGCGTCACACGCTCAGAATGATGCTGTGACACTACGTGAGACAGAGACACAGGCTTAAGCGCTGGTTTTCAGCGACATCCGGCATTGACGAGATGACGTCATCCGGTGCAGCATACCATGAGATACAAAAAGCAAAATAAAAAAATTAAATAACAATACAAATGTTGGCTGAAATATACGAGTGAAACTGAAGCCAGATTTTAATCATCTCATGTATGTATGTGCGTGTTGTGTGATCTTTGATTAAATAATTTTGACCAAAGGCTTGTTGTCAACCAATTTAGAAAGTATTATTCTGATTATTCAGTTAGTTAAATGTTTGTTTACACGTTAGGTACCTACCTACAAATTTTTAATTAGCAGAGTTCATTAACGTTCTTGAAGTTACGCTTAGTAATTTAGCAAATACTTTCTTTTCAATCAAAACAATAAGTCCTAACATCAATTTTTAATTGTTATCTTTCTAATACTATACGAAAAGCTTAGTTGATGATGCTAATTAGAAAATGCTTCCAGCTGTTTGTTGTAACTGCCAGCAAAATTATAATTAAGCTAACTAAATGAACACGTCTGGTCGTATGAAAAGTGAGTACTTTGGAAGACCTAGGACACTTATGTGCACATTATATTTTTGATAAGGTCACATATTTGGAATAGTTTCGTGACGTAAGGCAATGGACTGGAACAAAGGCCGATTGACGTTAAGGTCGGTGCGACTGTTAGCGATTAACTGGTAGATAGGTTTTTTAGCAGCTAGACGTGAAATTAAAAGTATTTGTCCCATTATCTGGTCTATATTGTGAATGCTATGTTATGTACACCTATAATTTGTTTGTACATTAGCAATTATACCATTCCTAAATACTCTGGTAAACCAATGCTGAACGTTTATGCTGTTAGTTTTCATTAATAAATACATAAATTTTGCATATACAGGCATTTTTATTTTATTTTGTTTTCTTTGAATTATTTGTGTGTACTGTTGTTGATGTACGAAATAAATTTGTTGGATGGTCTGGTGGTCGTGCGACTGCTATGCAGAGGGCATCCTGGAATCCTGGGCTTGCTCCTTAAGTCTTTTCATTACAATATCAGTAGCAGCAAATATGTGCCCACTTGATGGCAGTAGGCTCGTCTCGTTAAGCGACACGATTACCTACTTAAAAATGCTTGCACTGACTGGACAGGTCCACTAAAATCTGTTGTTCTTTCTTCAAAAGACATTTTCAGACAAGAGTGTCTTACTTGTGACCTTATACATAGAGATGTCCTCACATGATCTGTCTATGATTATGTCTGGACTTGAAAAGAGACATTTAGCCTTGTGTTTGTTTGGTCATTTCTTCTCAGGGGTCAGGGTCAGGAGTCAGATAGGAAATGTTGACTCCATCTCGGTTATTTTATAAATAATATCACATGTAAAAGCCTTTCCGGTATCCTATTTACAAAATAAACAATTTCATTTAATTTCATTACCTCTATTGAGTTCTGCCTTCCTATTTTGGGAATACAGACCTTCGCATTATGAGAGTTTTTCACAAGGCACAACGCACAACGCAGAAGTCAGTTGGTTCAGTCAATTCCACTCTTTCATGTTCTTTAAATGGTTATTATAAGTCAGAACTGTGACATTGTATTTCTTATGCCATATCCGTCTTTATTACGTAACCCTTAAGATTTTTATCAGTGATTCATTGCCCACATTTTCTTACCCTAGGCAAGAAAATTTCCGTTCCAAACCCACGCTATAATTGATCGCTTAAACTCGGCAACTGCGCCTGCCCCGATTCCATGATCTATGTGATCAATTTGGAGCTAGCAATTGATTATCACGACCACGAGTTATTAAATTATGACGTCATAATGAAAAATTACGGCTTGTCAAGTTTATATTGTTTCGTTAATGGCCGTCTATGCAGACAAGGCTCTCAGAGAATAAACTGCGTAATTATAATGAATGAGTGCCTTTTTATTTTCAGTTATTTAATTCAGGAACTACATAATTGTATGCTAATTATAGGTGTAGTTTTACAGAATGTTTTCTACCATTTTTAGAAACAAAAGATTGCGTAAGTCCTCTGAAATTGCTATCAATAAGTGGATTTGAAAATGATGTTATGTTTATCAGAAAAGATTTGATATGCTTTCACGCTAAAACAGACAAACGGATTTGCATGAAATTTGGCACCATGATCTGGATTAGGGTATATTTTCCCGATATGCTTAGGGTATCCAGATTTATGCGGGTGAAACCACTTGGCGCAGCTTCGTAAATAACAGAATCTACATAGTTGGAATACCACAAAGTTAATACTGCTTAAGATATGATAATCCTGAGTATGCGAATACCTTCTAGGTGGACTATTAAGCCCAGGAGGTTTTCTTGATCTATAAATAAGTTTATGTCAAAACGTTAGTTTGTAGGCTAAAACTCACACAGTTAATATCTCATGGAACGTTGGTCTAATAGCATTTCCATAGAATCATTGTCGACAAAGGTATTGTTAATTTAATCAAACCATTCAGTAACACAGTGCAGGTTTCATTCAAAAATTCTGCCACTTAATTTATCATTGAATCAAACTTTTTATACCGAGAGAAAGTTACCAACACCCTTTTTTTTTGTTATTAAATTATAGTGGAAGCTCAGTTTTGTATTATTTTCAGTAAAAAGCCAGCCTACCTAGAACGAACTCACAATTATCTTTGCTCTGCTTCTTACAGCCTAACCTGTAACACTTCGAAACTAGAAACATTTCGATAATCTAAATACCATGGTACGAACAATAGCGGAATTGTATCAAATAAAGTCAGTTAGTATTTGTAAATTAGTTCCACATTAACATATCCTGGCATAAAGAGGGTATAATCTGTGGTGGGGTCAATAATAGGGTCAGGTATTGACATTTGTAAAGCGTGTACACTTGCTCCTTATCGGGCAGTATAGCCTGCAGTTTGTATTGTACGCTGATTTAGTAAGGTTTATACAGAAGTGATTGGTTAAGGTTACGTTGGCCAGTTTGTTTCTAGATAAAGGTTTAAAGAATAAGAGTTTTTTTCTTCTTTTTTTTATTTAATTTTGGAGGATAAGCCACTAAGTGCAAGATATCATTAGAGTAAAGAGTTGACGATGATCTACTAATTTGCATTGCGAATAATTTGAAACAAGTTTTTAACTTTTGCAACATATTGCAATAGCTCATGATAAACTTGTTTGTCTTTACTATTAATGAGATAGAGTCAAATTACAAGGTTAAATATACCAAAAGAAATTATAAAGCATTGCTACGCTCTAACTCCCAGCATTAAATTTTAAACCGTATAATTTCCTTGAAATCTCTGTATCGTCTTTATTGCAAGCATTCAAATTATAGCATAAACTATTCAACATTGATCCCCAAGGAAATAACACTAAAAATTCTTGAAACGGTTATTAAAAAATCAAATACATGTAACCTTTAGGCAAATCTCCGCGGTTTGCGTGACCACCGCACTTATATCGACAAAGGTAACACAGGTATCTGTTACATTTATGTATTTTAGAGCGACTTTAGTTATCAACAGAAACAACTTGGTTTAATTATACGTTGCTAAGCATATTCTGTTTGTAGCTCTAGTACTTCCCTAGTACAAATTCGTGAGATATAACACTTTTTTTCCGGCGAGACATGTTAATAGCAGCTGTCGCTACATTGCTTTTAATTATAAATACGTCAATATTTTATGTTTCAACGAATGAAATACTTTTTACATGCGTCATGGGGCTTTGTGAATGTTTATTTTGGGTTTGCAGTTTTGCACCCACGATACCGGAGAGATTCCTAGTAAAATAAATAAATATTGTTTTACTTTTCAGGCTTATTAGTGGATTCACACGAATTTACTCGCCAGAAACGGGCAAATCCTCACTTTTAAATTACACATAATATTTTTTTCTATAGGCGACTCGCACGAAGTTAATTTATTTGTAGACTCACCCACAAATCCAACAACGAAAGACAACTCCACAAATATGTATTAGGCAATTGGTACATTTTGAATTTTATGCAATGAGATTACTTTCATCGCATTAGTAAAAGTACTTTTTCTGATCCAAAGAATAGAACACAAACATAATAGCTCGCGTCATCAATAAAGTGCCTTTAAACTATTATCAAATAAATTAACTTTTCGCAAACCGGTAGGTGTGAGACCACCCGGTGTTCGGTTCCTAGTCCACCGATGGTATCACTGACTGGGAGCCGCGGGGGCTGTTACATGCACCACGACCATTATGATAACACCAACACTTTCACGGAATGCGGTTGTATACAAGATAAATTGGTTCTACCGTATGGTTTATTACATTGGGATGCTTGGGGTTAGCTCGTGGTTTCGTTATAAAGTTGATGGTGACTGATAGGTTAGATTTGACGCAGTAATAGTTTGAATATTAGCAGTAAATCAATATTTGTTCGAATTTCGCATCATTATTCCATTTGTTGATTTGAAGGACTTGGGGGAGGCCTTTGCCCGCAAGTGGAACAGTATAGGGTATCAATAAAAAACTTTGATGTTAATGAAATTTTGGGATAAATAATGGTTACAATAAAATATTGGAAAAGTACTTTCAGTTTAAATAATAATAATAATAATAATAATAAACATTTATTTCAGAAAAATATCCATATTGTAACACACACATATAAAATCAAAATAAAACAACACACACAAAATAAAAACTGATAAAAAACACAAAACAAAAAACAATAAGACAGTTACACACATTAAGACCGGGAGGAAACTGTCCACTGCTCACAGTGCAGTATGCAAACGTATCCAGTGACGCAGCAGTGGAGAGTCCCACCTGTCCACGAACACGCCTATCATACTGTTGCTACTGGACCTAACACGACTCAGCAGCCCTCTAAAACCTCTAAAATGTGACAGTTGATACTATCCGTGGTATTCATTCGTTGGTAGAAATAAGGAAGAATTTTATCACGCTCTCATTTCAAAAATATTTTCATCGAGTATAAAATAAAATGGCCGACGTTGTTGAAAAGAAAAGTGTCGTAATTGCAGCAAAGTGAACTCAAAACGAAGTAAAAACTTTCAGGTATTACGCAGTGAAGTGGCCCCAGTTTGCGCCATGTTTCGAAAAATAAAGTAGCATAACAAGTTTTTAATTGATTAAATTATCGATATTATTATTTGAAGTTGAGTTAAAATTAATGCAAGAATTGTAGATTCTGAAAAAATGTTGATTGTGAAAAATATTTATGTCGACAACTTTTTGATTTTTACGCGAATTTGACATTGAAGTGAGAACATAAATTATTGCTGGAAGTGTTAATGTGTTGATTTTCATTGACAACGAATCTGTGTAGCTAGGTTTTCACCGTCATAAAGTTAGCTAGACTTTATGACGGTGAATGACTTTGAAACTGTGGGACGAACTATTTGCTCCTTTGAGATTGTTCGATTTGCAAATACTTTACCAGACTGGCTTTGATTTATTGACTGCATTATTGGGCTTATCAGTAGGTATATTGATTACTCTATTAGGTTGGCTACAGTCGGCAATTAGCCGGTTTAAAAGTAGCCTGTATTCCCGTAAGTAGTAGGTTTAGAACTGAACTTCTTTCTCTTGATATAAATTTCCTTAACAATGGTAATAATTTCCCTCGTTCCCTTGTAGGTGCGCTATCCTGCTAAGATCTTTAAGAAATATTTTTTTTTTCGAACAATACATGCACTAAACATTACATTATGACGCCATTTTCAACATACACAAATCGCGAAAAAATCTCACATTAAAATTATAACAAATGTCTTTAACTGTGATGTATTAAAACATTTCACTTGAAAAGTTTCGTTTAAAGATGTAATCCAACAATCTCTATGTTTGAATAATGAACTAATTGTGAACTTTTTATTAAACAAAGGTATATTGTCTTGTGTGAGATCTCTCTCACAGGTTTAAAGGGAAATGTACTGGTATACTGGATATACCATAAATGTATATGTACAATACGTATTGTAGTTTATTAGACTTGTTAAGCTGTCGTGGGTAGTGTGCAATGTATACCAAATCCGTGTTCTTAAGCGACCAGCATTCAGATTTATATTATTTACGAGTTTTGTTTGAATTTAAGGAATGTTCTCTGACATTTTGATGAATGCTGTCTGAATTTCGTTTTCACAGTGTTAAGCATTGTTTTGTTGGAAAAGAAAAGTGTGTTATGGTTGTCGTATGGGTAGATGGGAGCCGATGATGTCGCAGTTGCACTCTTTATGCAATTACAAGAAGAGGAGGAGGTATTTTATTGGTTTTAAGGTGTGTGTTACGTGTGTTTATAAAGTAACCGTAGATAAGGGTAACACTACCTACAGGTGTGATATTAAATTTGTATTTAATGCATGACAGCTTTGCTAAGTTTGACATGAGACTACTTTCAGTAATTCGACATTGTAATACCTAATTACTTTTAACATTTTCCCAGGTATATCAGCGAAATCATCTTTTGCTGCTTGGCATCGCTTTAGGTCTAGCTGTGAATGTTACATAAGCTCTAACAAAATGCTTGATAACATATTCCGAGAATAAAAAGTAATAAACAGCAGCCGAGCGGCGGTTAAGCACACAAGGTAGCAAGTATTTTCATAGTTTCATACCTAGTTATGAAACTTGTATGAGGAAGTATGTAAGTAAACGTTTGTTATTGATATTTGTTAGTACAAGAAGTTGTTAATGGCGTACAAGTTAGGAAAATCGGAAACAAAGACGTTATAAATTGGTAGTGTTGGGCCCCGGGGCAAGCGTTAATCGGAGATTAAAGAGGCTTATTAATCGATTTGCACTAATTTACTCGCCCGAAACGGGTGAATCGTCACTTTTAAATAATAATTTTTTTCTATAGGCGGCTCGCACGAAGTTAATTTATATGTGGGCGAGTCGACAACTCCTGAAATATGGAATTTTATACATTAAAATACAGGAAAAGGGACACTAGCACACAGAAGTGATAAGATTTTATATTATAAAATATGTACTTTTTTCTTACCTTACAGTGGAAAGGATTACAATAATTTTATCAACAGTTCATAAAAACAAAAAAAAATGTGTCAATTATAATAAAATAATCCTTAAAAAAGACAACGGGTTAACTCAGTTCGTCTAAAAACTCTCGTTTTGTTCACTGACAATGATCTTTTGACCTTAGACTGAAAATGTCAATCAAATTTTTTTTATCAAGATTGTGTGCAAAGTGTTAGTTTTTGTTTGCATAATACTTACCTACCGAAAAAGTAAGATTTTATAGATTATACATACCTATGCAGAATTTGTAAAAATTATTACTTAACTGTCGTGGCGAACACTTATACAGAACCTCCTACACTTAATTAAAACGGAACTACACTGGTTGAATATGCAACTCATACACATCCCATAAACAAGTCACTGTTATAAATGTGGAACTAGCCATGATCGCTTATTTAATCGCTACTTTCAGAGCCATACAACATGGACGCTTTTACTTCGAAGAAATGGCGTATTATTTAATGTCGAAAGTTTTAATTTTAATTCGTGGGACAGTCAGCTTAAAATAATGTAAATTATGTGATACTGAAGTCATTCTTTTGTTAATAATTATAATTTAATTATTGTAATTAAATGAATTTTCACATGTAATAACGCGTTTTTCACATGTCAGGTAATTTTAGGCCTGTCACGCAAAACCTCACCTCAGTTCATACAGCAAATTGCTGGAAAGAGTAAATCTATGTCAAGTAGAAAGGTCTAAGTAGTTTTGTAAAGAAGTACAAAGGTCTTCAGAATAAAACGCTGCGGGAGGTCCAATGAATGGTTTGTAAGCATTTAATAATTTGTGACTGTGAATTAGGATTTAGCTGGAAATTGTGGCAAGAAGTACTTCAAAACGGTGCAGTAGGTAGATTCATCTTATTTCTGCTCAGGATACAAGTAACTACAGTGGTCTAACCTGATGCTCATGGCTTATTGAGAGCAGCTAGTTTAGAAAAGTGGGCAACAGACCATCATAAATATCCAGATACATTATTATTAATCTAGACCGGCGGGGTAATTGCGTAACAATAGGAATAGCTTTCATTTTGATTGTTCAACAACATTCATTGCGTTATTTAAGTGTTTGAGGAGACACATTTTTCGAACATATGAAGCAATGGATTAGCAATATCCTTCAAAATTAATATACAATGCGTGCTACGAAAGATGAGACTTGACACACCACGTTGTTTGACATGCGCAGTACACGATTTTAGGTATCTTTGGCGGTAAGAGGTCTGAGTGCGGGACGGGACTGGACGTCATAGGGGCGGCGGAAAGAGCGGGGGAGGCTGGATCAAGTCTCATCTTTCGTGGCACGCATTGTACAGGTTGTTATTGCTGTATCCTATCGATTGTACCCTAGTAGTGTGTTACGCTACTAGGGTACAGATCGGATCGGATTGTCAGAACCGTAGTAAGTGGCGTGCTGTACCTACCTAGTTTCAACCTACCCCTCATAGGGAAAAGGCGCCAGTTTATGTGTGTGTATTAGTATTACAATTTATCTATCCGAAGACTCCTGCAAACTGAACGTATAAAAGTTATTTGGTGCTTAACAAACTTTGAATTTATAACTGAGAACACCAAGACCTGACCAAGATTATGTCTGGACTTTAAAAGAGACTATGACCTCTGAGTTTGTTTCGGCCTTTCTTCTCAGAGTAGTCAGATAGGAAACGCCGACCTCATCTAATTTAAAAAATATATGATTGACGTGTTAAAGTGTTTGTGCAAACCTACTTACAAAAATAAATCATTTATCAAGGGAACTAACTTTGCACTCGACTGACGAGACAAGAGCTAAGTTACTAATTAAGGCTCCTGCAAACATTTTATCGCGTGTCGCGCCTGTTTTAAGGAGCCTTTAAGCTCTTTGCTGTTTATTTTCCTCCAGATTCTCAGGTCAACCTTAAAAGCTTTTTGAATTTAAACACATACCTCATTTGTCTCTTTAATTAGATCAAGATAATGTTAGTATCATAATAAGTGCTGACCATTCACAAATAGCGTATGCATCAACATTAAGCAAAAATCTCAATTACTTTAGGCAAGTTAATTTGTGTAGTGTACTTACGATGTTTTTGTGTACATTGCTTTGGCGAAATAATGTATTTTTTGTGCAGATTATTAAAGTCATGTTATATAAGGCCAAGGCGATACAATGGTATTTTTTTTTGGTACAATAACAGATATAAAGATATTTAATTTTTTTTAAAGTGAAAACTTCTATAGGCGCGTTGGACATTTTTTGAGATGGGAAAATTGAACCATTGAACTCGCGATACTGTTACCGTAACCGACACCTCTGTTTTAAGTATTGGCCATTATAAAGACATCAGCGCGGGGTACATTTTCTTTGGGAAGAATGACCTTCAAACATATTTATAAAATTACTATGCTTTTTCAAGTTTTCACTTCTGTCGGAACTCCTAGTGTCACTATTTTTTCTATCTTTCTCATAGTTAGATTTTTACATCAGCAATGACCGCAACGTTGCACTGGAAACGTTTTTGACTGTGTGGGATGAAAAGTACATAAAGTAAGTCTATTTGCTTTTCTCAGTCTTTGTTGTGTGCAACTAACATCAACTTTCTGACTAACTGACCGACTCTATGACAATTCAAAAGTGCCTGCAAATGGTTTAATTGAAACAAATACGTTTGAGTTTGTGGTTTAGCTGTAAAAGTGCCTATATTTACAAAATAAATAGACAGACATCATCATCTACATACAGAAGTCCACTGCTGGAGATAGGCTTATCCCTATGGGTATACATTCAGCTCGATTTTCGGCGTCTCTCTTAGACATGTTTCTAAGGCATACTTGACAGTTAAGTACTACAAGAGACGAACAATAAAATAAAAGGATAATGGACCACTTCAGTCATAACTCAAAACTGAAGTCCATAATGAAACAAATCTTGATACAATTTTAGTTCATTATCATCATAATCAGCATAATATAATGTTCCCACTGCCGGAACACAGGCCTCCTTTTTGTGAGAGGGAGTAGGCCATAATCCACCACGCGGGCGAGGTTAGTGGATAGCACATGCCTACGATTTTTTTGGTTCTAGGACATGCCGGTTTCCTCACAATGTTTTCCTTAACAGTTTTGAGTGCAGTGGTGATGAAATTAAATACGCAAAGTAAAGTGTGCCTGTCTGGGTTCGAACTCACGACCTACAAGTCTCTAAGACCCCGTTCCCACTATGTCGTGACGACAGATTATCGTGTCGTTTAAATGGAGGTGTTCACATATAGGACTACACGATTAACTGTCGTCCACAACTTTTTTTTGCAGTGACGACAGATTGTCAAGTTAATGGGAACGGCTAGCACGACAGTCGTAAAACGATAAAAAAACGTCACTACTTATGGTGACGACAAATCGTGTGTCATTATTGCGACTATCTATCGTAGCCACGTATCACACACACACGTATCACACATACGTACACACGTTCATACCACTACTGATCTTCAAAAGAACGTAGAGGCGACTAATGTGCAAACGACAAGGCGACTGCAGTGAATAGTAAAAATGTCGTCACGATCCAATGGGAAAAGTTAGATACGACAGTCGTTCAACGATCAAATATTTCGACGACACAGTGACGATAAACAGTCGATATAATATGAGAACAGCTAGAGACGACAGTCGTCCAACGATAAATTAATCGTCACGACATAGTGGGAACGCGCAAATCGGGGTCGATACCAATGGGCCACCATTGTCCAACAATGTCTACTAATTTCAGTTATAAAGTATTATATTAAATCTAGGCCAATACAATAAACTCGTTGACAAAAAAACAACACATTACTAAAAAAGGAAAGCAAATAAAAATACCTACTTGTATGATATTAATAAATCTCAAAGTGGCTCTTAATAAAAACTTGGTATTCGCTAAAATAGGTGCTACAGTTACATAATATATAATGCATACGTAATATATAGGTACATAAGTACAAAGTAAGGTCGGTTAGGTTTATGGTAATACTTGTTACAATCACCGGTGCCCAGATAAATCTTAAGCCGCACGAAACAGAACTGAATAATTGTGTCACCGCGTTTGTATCCTATTTAATAATTGTTTCAATATTTATGAATGTTAAAATATTAGTGTTACTATGTTGCTAGAGTAGGTTTTTGGAATTCTATAGTTGTTGTATTGCGGAAACATTTATGTTTAAATTTACTTGAATTCTATTAAAGCTATGATTGGCATGCCAATTAGAAGTACCTAGTTTTACGATTGCTTAGGACTATAATTAAAAGTGGTTGCCTACGTTGTCCTTATTATAGCTCCCCGTATCAAAACAGCTTGGCCAGCCCGCTTTTATTTGCCTACTGATTTTGCAGAACTGTCATTTACATGCTTATTAGATTTCAATCTTAACCCCACACTAGTAATTTCAATGATCAATCAGTTTACATATACTCACTCATGCCTTTTTCCCACGGGTAGGCAAAAAGTACAGCCAAGCTATTCTGTAACAATCTCACCGTGGAAACTTAATCTACATTCGCGATTTATTTGCCAGACATGTAAACAAATATGAGTTTATGGAAAAATAACTTTAAATCCTACACCATACAGTTCAGTCTACGCTACAACTTCAAACATTTTTATAACTTTTTCCATAGTGCTAGTTCACTCTGAAATCAACTTAATTACCATTAAAATAAAGTTGGTATTTGTTTAACTTGAAATAATATTAATTTGAAACATAAGTTTGAATAGACTTTAGGCACCTTTAGGTGAAGCGAGCTTGAAGTGAGCTGTCAATCCCTAGCATCAGGTGAAATTACAGTTCACTTCACTTAACTTTTCTCGGTGAGATTTTTACAGAATCGACCGGCTGGATGCTACTTGCAGCAATCCTTACATACTCCGCTCAACTTGTATATGAACTATATCCGAGTATTTTAATTTCATATTTACCTACCCATTATTATATTGTTAACACAGCGTTTAAAACTTTGTACTGTTTCAAGAAAAGTGTTAAGTATATCTAGGAGTATTGAACTAAACTGATATTCTGATAATGCAATAAATAATATAGGGCATGTCTACATTAGAATGGTTTCTGTTTTTTTTTTTTCATGTTCTTTTTTTGTTTTCATTCAGAACAGACGAACAATTTGTTAAGTTTTATTTCAACACACTTACTTTTGAGATATATTATTTTAAAACACTCAACAATCATTACATGTCGCAACATTTAACGTTTACAAATGTAATGGCAATAATGTGAACTAAGTACAGTAGATTTCATTTATTACGACCTTGGTTGTAGCGACCATTTACCTATAGCGACGTTAAATCTAAGTCCCTTGAATTTAAAGCATACTTTAGTACAAAATTCATGTGGCTATAGCGACTTTGGATGTAACACCGAGTTCGGGTGTAGCGACTGTTTTTAATGAATCATTTGTAACAAATTCCTAGAAATCCCATGCAGATATTGCGACCGGAGTCGGCCGCCAAAGACATTGTAGATTTCTTTCTTTCACAAACATTTCTTATCTTTTGTTTACATCCACACAGATGGTCAGCAAGTGTGGAGACCTTTACCTTTTGTTTATAGATATCAGCTACGTAGGTAGGGAACCGTGTACGTTTCGGAGTTAAAATGCTTCAGTTACAAAGTGATATTCTAAGTAGCTACTGGGTTTAGTAAACTTTTGAATAAGTATGGCTGCTTGACGCACATTCACTGTTAAAGAAAAGGCGGAAATCATTTCAAAATTTAAAAACGGTGAAAACAATGCTGATTTGTGCAAAGAATACTAAGTTTCCCATTCAACGTGTCTGTATCTCTTTACCTTTGCCTGTAACGACTTCCGGATATAATGACGAAAATAGAGTGGTCCCTTCATCGTCGTTATACCCGAAATCCACTGTAGTTATTGTTGAACATTTTCCTCTTAAAACATTAGGCAGAACACTTATAAGGTTTTCAAAATCCGAACGGCACACACGTACAGGACTTGGCATTTTTCTGTTAACCATCCTTTTATTAGACCAAAGTTAAGGCTCCGGAGACAGGCGCGACGGGATAGCGCGACGCAACTCTAGAAGAACAATTTCTATGAAAACATCATGGCAATTATTCTAATAGAGTCGCGTCGTGCCTGTCTGCAGGAGCCTTTCTATGAAATTAATTAAGTTACAGAAGATGAAAAAAACACCGGCTAAGTTTAATTCAGTGAAACATTTTGCAATAAGATTCAACTATAAGAGTTGTTAATGAACTACGAAACCTTATGAAAAATTGTGTCTAGACCGTAAAAGTTACGAAGCAATGGCAGATTAAACAAAAGGTTAAGGTTAACCAAAGTTTTTTGCTTACCTGTGGGTTGCAAACTAATTTAATTCTCAGACAATTTATCGAACCAATCTTGTAGCAGTAATTTTAATAGCTATCATGATGAAGCATGTTTAAGTGTTATTAAATGATACGTTGCTGAAAAGAAAAATTAACTAAGATATCATCAATCCTGCAGAATAACTATTTGGTGAGCTTTTGTAAGCATTGTGAGGAAACCTGCAAGTCCACGAACCTATAAATTTGAAGACATCTATCAACCCGCAGCACTAGGCCTGCGTGGTGGATTATGGCCCACTCCGTCTCACAGAGAGGAGGCCTGTGTCCCAGCAGTGGGAATATTATTGGCTGATTATGTTTATGATTGTAAGCATTGTGTAAGAGTGTGAGCTCATATGTGTGATTTCAACTTCGTACTTTTCTTAAATATGAAAACTTTCATCTTTTATCTTTACAGCCATGTACCTAATGGTGATGTAGACTGCACTTACCGCTAACCCACGATACGCTTATAAGCGTAATCAAAACATCGTAACCAAACTTGGATTGACGCTTTTACTGATAAGTGTGTCCCTGCCCTAAGACTTTCAGCAGTAGCGGTGCGTTTGAAGACAAGTACCGACGCAGCAAAAACATTTAACTTTAAGTACGCAATAATGCATAAGTGAAACATAAACATTGATATTCATATCTATTTGTGTAATACAAATGACAAAAATGAAAGGGGAGCTAATAAAACATTCGGGTAATAAAGTTTGTTTTTATTACTTGGCAATAATACAAGTATACGCCATGGCTATCTATAAAGGCTGTTGGTTGCAAAACTTTACTTTAATGTCTGCCCTAGATTGTGTGACGTGTATTAAACCTTTTTATGATTTTCTTTGAGCTTTTCCGGTAAGATCCGATGTAAGAGATTATATCTAAAGTCCTACTTAGGTCATGAATATGTAACACGGTATTTGTATTTCGTATTAGCAACACTGTGGAAACCAAGTTTCAGTGAGATGCGTAAGGATTCAAAGGATTGGTTGCTTCAACTACTCAGCCGTCACTCCCACATATCATAAACAATTATAACTGAAACCAATTTATATGCAAAATAACATGCAAATACGTAAATACAACATCAAACCAGCTGTCGATTGACAGCGTGACGTGATCTCATTCTGTAAATACTCTCGACGTGAATCAAATTCAGCACTAACTGGTACCCTCATTAAAATATTAGTTCCGCACACAGTTGTGGACATTATGCATTTATAATGACCGGTTGTCCGGTGTATTGTTTCACGTGGCCATTCCACTCTGGCGGCTAATGGGGCGGCCGAGTGTGTGGATTATTCACTTCCCAACCTCACACCCAACTTTCTTACTCGTTTACGTAACGATTGCTACAGTTTTTTGCCCGATTCCGTCTTTTATTATATCGGCCTTGGTGCGCCTGCGCTGGCGCCACGAAAATGTGCGAGACCGCGAAATCATAATTTGACGAAACTGGCTGATATAGAGCGCAAGCGCAAGCGCGGTAACGTTTTATAATACTTACAATGAAACTGTGTCTCCCTTTTAGTCACGCCTTTGAAATCAGATTTCTATGAATATAGGTGAAGGATTGGGTTCCGTAGCTAATTAGTTGCTTAAGAGCATGCAATCCCGGGTGAATGACTGAATGCGTAGCTATTGTGTTTTATTCTTTCTTCATTATTTTGACAAACGATTTTGTAATTTTTCGTCTGTTTATTTAATTTGTAGATTTGTCATTTGAAGCTGATACTTCGAATGAGGTCGATGCTGGACAACTAGAGAAAAAAAAATAGTTGTCTGATTTATAAAAGAGAAGTTCTTTACTGTTCAGTTAATCGTAAAATCATGAAACCCTATCCTACATAATATACGTAACACCGCCATAATATCGCATTCACAAAGTCATTTCAACTCAATTGTTAGTCTCTGCGGTCAAATCAAAAAGTTCAAGTGTCAAATATTCGGTCGTGCAGTCGTATTCGAGTGTTCGATTGCCTACTAGATACTGCAGGTAGATACTATTTCATCGTAATGATGTAATGGTTATTTAATAATCGTAATAAAAGCAAACTGCTTTACTTTTACGACCACGTTGGTTCGACCTTTCGGGAGCGAAATATAGAACCTCTATTTATCGCGGTTTAGAATTTAATTAGGAGTGGTCACAGCCACCATGGACCTCTGCAATGCTAGAAGCATCGTAGATATATACAAAATAAAGTAAAAAATATTTTAAAGACTAACTATGGAGTTTCCTGCTCATTCACGAAACTACTTTTTGTAAGGGGTGCCTAAAATAACACACGAGTATATTCTATTTTATTGTAAATTTTGACGCTCAAAAGTGGCTTTTTAATGGCTAACTTGAAATAAATTATTTCACTTTGAGGTGCATTTATCATCTTAAAGACAAAGCTGAAATGTCTTATGTGCCTGTTCTAACGCTGGTGCAATTACAGAATTACACGAGCGTTGGAGCAAAGCTATATTATACTGATCAGCGGACGAAATTGGTATAAATATTGGTCATAGAACTCTGTTATTCCAGCACCTATTAGAACTAGTTTGAGTATTCATTCGCTGCCAACAAATGAGCCGTTGAAGGCGTATTTATTTAGCCAAAGGGACTGTATTAGTCAGCCACTTCTCAGTTCTCCTAATTGAGATTGATCTTTTCACCAATCTTGATATACTGACATGAACAATAAATCTCTACCTGACACTGGTATTACATTGACGAGAACGAAGTTAAACGTGGTTAATTATCATTTGCCTAGGATTGTATCTGGGACATAAACCCCTGATACCTATAAATTATACTAGCTCTTACCAGCGGGTTCGCTAGCGCGAATGTCGGAAAATATCTCGCGGGAACGCACTACCAGGATTCAAAGTACCCTACGAGTTAATCCAGGTAATAAACTATCTGTGTGCTAGATTTTATCCATAGGTATGTTTACGCGATCCACGCCAGTTAAACTCCCAGTTGGCACGATTTTTTTCGACATCTTCAACAATCATCATCAGCAGCCAATTTACACAAAACCATAATGAAGTTTGGGCTTAAATTCTCCTCATGAATTACTCCATCTATTGGTGAAAACCGTATGAAAATCCGTTACGGTAGTTTTTCAGTTTATCGCGTTCAGACAGAAAAACAGCCGCGGATTTTTTTTTGTAATCTTTTTTTATTGCTGAATGGCCGCTCTTGACCTCAATCACGCCTGATGGAAAGCAATGCGATGGATGAGGTCTATGATGGAACGAGGTGCCCAGAAGACTGGAACTCCCACGCATTGACGAAACACAGCAGACTGCTTGACGCCGGACTCCGGTGGGAGCGTGGTCGCAAACCTGGTGGGCGCCCTGCCACCGAAAAAATCTTTGTTTTATAATTACTTATGTAGTGATATGTAATAATAGTCCTTTTTTTTTCAGGATGGGAAGTCATCAAATGACCCCTCCCGCTCTGGGTGGAGCGGAAGAGAGTGTCAGACTCTTACTGACTAAAACCCACCCGTGTTCCTTCCTTAGCCCTTTATGTTCCGGGCCAGCGGTAACCCTTTCGGACAATCCCGCTGACCCGGTAATAATAGTCCTAGAGTCCATATTTTGGCTATGGCGGTCAATCTCAATAGAGACTAGCCTTCGGCACGGGAGATATTATAGTGCACCGGTTTGTGCTTAGACATTAACTCTTCCCTCACTCTCATAGTCCGATGGGACGGCAATCCGGCATGACCGGAGAGAGATCAGGCGCAGGACCAACGGCTGTACGAGCTTTCCTAGGTACGAGGGTCACACCGCCAACTTCCAAACTACGGGCTGTTACTAAGAATTTTCTAAGGGAAGAACCCAATAAAAATATTTATAATTAATTATTTATTTAATATTTATTATTTATTTATTTATAATATTTTATTGTTTGTCTGACCTGAGAATCGAACGCAGGACCCCACGCTCAGCAGTCGCGCTTACGACCACGAGACCAACGGGGCTGTTGACAGTGATAGTGATATGTAGTGATGTAGTGATCGAGACTATTCTAATTAGGCAATGATAGGTAATGTACCAATCACTTGTAAGCATCTTAATATATATAAATTACGTGTCACGATGTTTGTCCGCGATGGACTCCTAAACTACTTAACCGATTTTAATCAAATTTGTACACCGTGTGCAGTTTTATCCAACTTGAAAGATAGGATAGCTCACATCTCCATTTATAATCGCAATATTATTTTATTGCACAAAAACGTTAGCCACAGTAACGCGTGGCCGGGTCAGCTAGTATAATATAAAGTTATTTGTTAAATTTTCATTTTAAATAACGTTCACAAGATGTAATAAACGTGAGATATACCAACTGTTGATATAATTTCTTTACATATAACATTTATAGGTATACTCTAAAACTTATTTCGTATAACGTTATTGGATATAACGTTTATTTATTCGAAAATCATTAGGTCTATTGTTTAAAATATAAAGATAGATACCATCATTATGGTTAACACCCCGATTCAGAGCAATCCGATTCGGATAGGTTGGCATTCGTGGCGTCGTGGATTAAAATATTGTCTTAAAAAGTCAATATGTTGTGCTACAAAAGTTAGTGACAGAAACGAATTGCTGCAAAACCGACTCCACGTAGTCTTGTCTGCCCACCCCTAGAGTGTAATTTAAGCCCGCGTAGGCGCGGAGCCGTGACAGAAACCATGCCTGCTGCATGTTGCATGCTCACTTGCATGCTGCATGCTTGCTTGCATGCATGGTGTATGCTTGTTTGCATGCTGTATGCTTGCTTGATGCATAATGTAAGCTTGTTTGCATGCTGCATGCTTGTTGCGTAAGGGTAGACCCATTTTTATCATATTACACTAAATATGTTTTATGTCTTTTGAGTGGTATATCAAACGATTTTATATTCGTTCTTAGTTAAGCTTATAGAAATCAGTTATTTTTAAATTATATCAATCGTTTATTATATTAACTAATCATTATATAAAATAAAATTATAGATTCAGTTGGTATATCTTTTAAATATTAGAGATTTTGTAATTATATCATATAGAAGCCCACAAGTCTGAAAACCAGTCTTACCAAGGGGTGTCGTATTACCCAGTAACTGGGTTGTGGAGGTTAGATAGGCAGTCGTTCCATGTAAATACTGGTATTTAGCTGCATCCGGTTAGACTGGAAGCCGACCCCAACATATTTGGGAAAAGGCTAGGCAGATGATGCAGATAATGATCATATATTACTTACCCAAGCATAACGATACATATAATATGCTCGATTACAGACTTACTAACTTGATAACTCGATATATAGCTGAAAGCAAACGTAATCGATTATTAAATGGTCCATCGACTCGGTACGAAGAGATGTTATGTGATGCTCGACGTAAAGACTTTATCGCCATGCTGTTTTTTTATCGGGTGTGGCTAATTGTCTAATTAAGAGAGTTAGGTAATGGGGAACTGATAATAGGGTAGGCTGATGGAGCCTTAGCCAGTATATTGAACTGAATTTTGGATTTATGCAAGAATACGGCTGTAATTCTGTTGCATTACCACAACTACTCCTGTTGATACGCTCTCTACGATAAAATGTTATAGAAATGAAGCAAAAGTCCGTGTGAGTCGGACTCTCGCACCGAGGGTTCTGTACAAATTCATATGTACCTATAATAGTTGATCACGGGAAAATATTTGTTTGTAATGTAACTACAAAACGGTTTTCGGATTGTTTCCATTACTTGTGCTACATGACATTGCTTCTTGCCAAATTTCATGACTCTACGTCAACGGGAAGTACCCTATAGTTTTTGATTCCCTTGCGAGTGTCAAAATACGTGGCATAAGCGGAACATAAACGCCCGTATCTTTTGATTGCGTTAACTTATGAGTTTGATGTTTTCACTGCTTCAAGGGATTGCAGCCTTGAGTATTTAATATTAATTTAAACTGTATAACCACGCGTTCCTGAGAAAAAGGGTTTTGACAGACGGACAACGAAGTGATCTTATAGGGGTTCCGTTTTTCCTTTTGTGGTACGGAACTCTAAGGAACTTCAAAAATTGGGCTGTCAAATGAAATTTTTTTTTTTCAAATCCGACTGGTTACTTCTAGAGATTAGTGCATTCAAATAAGAAAACAACCTCTTCAGCTTTATAATATAGTATCTAGATAACAAAAAAGTTCACCATGAAACTTAAACAATGGTCAATATTATAATTTATTCAACCTAATCAAATAATAGTTAACACTGTATAGTTTATTGTTAACTGTACAATCTAGTCGTTGATTTATGTACTAAACATTTCATTTAATTCAGTCAAGTATACTATTTTAATGTTGCTTATTTAAAACCTGTTTATTTACTGTTTAAGTAGGTTGGTACTATTTAAATAAATAAATTAATATTTTACTGAGTAGTTTCCGGTCAATTTGCAGGTGTGGACGGTGGATTCTTTGACGAGGAATAAATCATAGAATAGGCAGCTGCACTTAGTTAAATGCTTATTGTTTTCTCTGTTGTGATTTTTAAAATATATAAATTGTAAAGATCATTTAAAGTAAATAATTTTTTTAAAATGAAACCTTCTTTAGTCGCGTAGGGAATTTTTTGAGATGGGAAAAACCAGTGAACTCGCACCACTGTTCCCGTAAGCGACACCGCACGTGTTTTGTTTATAAGACGATTTAAAAAATACCCGCTTCGGATGTGTTCGGCTGTCCTCGGGATGTACTCGGTTTTAATGTATATCCGACATGTCAGTGTGTGATGGTAAAGTATTCTGTTTGTGTTTGGTTTTCACTTCTGTCGGCACTCCCGGAGTGCTACTGTTTTTTTTTGTTTTTTTAAACGGTGCAGGAATTTTCCCTATATTATGGGAAAAACACTAGGAATGTCCCCTGTATTGTGGGTGCGTTTAAAAACATTTAAACTCACATACACATATAGGTAAAGTAGGCCGCCATCCAATAAAGAAAATGTAACACACAGCAGTTGTTACCCAATGCGGTGTGGCTGGAAGGTAATAGTATGTGATTTAAATAACCATAGCGGTAGTGATAAATTTCTTCTGGTCGGTAATAGTGACTGAATTCGCCAAATTGCCAGCGACGTGGAGCTACTAATCATACATGTAATATCTGTGCGTGTGTCCTAATAAAGTATTGTTTTCTGAAGTAATACATTAGATAACAGTTTGTATTTGTTCTGCTGTAATAATACGAAGAATCATTCTTGTCATATTTGGTGCCTCAATTTTTTGGGACAGGATATTATGTAAATTTTTGTTCTAGAAACTCCCAGTGACCGCCTTCTGACAAAGAGATTTCAGGATCTCTGATGGAATACAGTGGATCTCCGAGTTTTCTCTTAGAAGTACCTATCTGTTTAGTTCTTATAACCAGATGTGAACGTTTCTGGCAATCTAAAGAAAGGAGGAATTTCGCTATGAACTGCGGCGTTTCCAACTATTTTTCAAATAATATGGGGACCCATCGATACCAAAGCAAAAAAAAAATTATTTGTAACAAAATCCCAATAAATCGGTCAGCTCGGTATTTATTAATCACGCTCGATCTTCTGGAATTAAATTAGTATGAAGTATGACTATCCGAAGACAATTTAATAGCATGTGTTAAAGTGTGTGTTTAAGTGTTGGAACTGTAGACAAAAAACCGGTAATTTTGTTTCATGCAGCGATCAATATTGTTGTCCAACAGGTGTTTAACATACATGCTTACACGCATGTGCGCGCTTGTATGCACGACACATTTGAGGAACATTTGTTGCGGAAATTGACAACACATGGTCGTGTTCGACACATTCAAATAATGTCCCCAGCGTGCATCGCAGACATAATTCGTCTGGAAATATGAACGTTATTTTTGTAGTAGGTATGGGAGTAATATTGAAGAGTTGTGGAGTTTTAATAGTAAGCGTCATGTAATAAGAGCTGAATACGATGATGCATTAGTTAGATTGAATATACATAATTATATTGTGTTTAATACAGCTACAAAGGGTATTTCGACACAATATAAAAAGTTTGCCGTGAAGTATGGCAGAAGAAAGGATGGGCCTCCAGTCAGCAATGGGTGATTCCGGGCTGAAATGATGATATTGATAAAAAGTTTCAGTGACGTTAATTGTTACTTTTAAATCTTATCACTTCTTTATCTGGGGGCACGGTAGTGCCCCTGACAAGTTGAGCAAAAAGCGGTACGGCCGTACCATCCTTTTCTCGAAACAGTTCAGGCCATCTAAAACCATATTAAATTAGATTGTTTAGTGCGATTGCCAAGTCAATCTATGTATTTAATACATAAAATATTTTTAATATTGATATGGTTACTATAACATGTTGTTAGGTTAGCTTTACGTAATAACTTAAGACAGAAGGTCCCTTAAGTAGGGAGACTGAATAAATTAACCGACTTGGTATTAGATGGATCACATAACTTTTTACGGTAGAAGAACTGGGTTGCGAGACTTGGTTTTTTTTACAAGTTTTGTTTTTGATGGCATTAATTTTACAATCGCTTTTTTAACAGCCTTCTTAATTCTGCTTACATAAGTCTTAACAAATAATGCCAGTTTTAAAAAGTGGACCATTACAGATAAAAACTTTTTATGAAGAAACGACTTTTTACTTTCGGACCTTGTACTTACTTAGCTGGCAAGGTTAAAAAGGGCCGGGCCCTTATGGAAAAATACGCCGTGAGATTTCTATCAACCAAGCCAATGATGCTTGAAAATATATTACCGGAACGTGGCTTTATGGTATCGATGCAGTTTTGCGGGAAATGCAACTGTAACTTGAATAATGGTGGTTTAAAAGGAAGAATCCGTTTTTTTTCGCGCAGGTCAACCTAGGACAGGGATGGCGAACCAATGGCACGTGTGCCATTGGTGGCACGTAACAAAATAGTTTGGGCACTACATCATTTCAGGAATTTAGGTACCTAATTCATCAAGTCTCATTTAATTAAAAACGTCTTACGGGCCTCTGCGAGTCGGTTTCGGCCCCTCGCACGCTTTCCAAAGGTCCAGGACCCCTGGGTCCCAAGAAATGTCGAGAGAGATTCAAAATTGTAATAATAAATATAAATTATAATAATAATAATACGAAAGTATATAGTTTTGCCAAGATCGTCATGGCTGTATGAGATATTTATTTGGAAAAAATAGCACGTAGATGTATATAGGTTCGCTATCCCTGACTTAGGAGGTGGTCCGCTGCTTAACCGGACTTACCTGTGGTTACTTCAATAAATTAAGGCTTCCAGCCAGGGCTTAAAAACTAAGCGACTACACGCTAAGGATAGCCCCTGTGGGGTACAGACCTCGGCTTCGGGAGGGCAGCAAGGGACAGACTGAATCGAAATAAAGGTAGAATCCATGTGAAAATGGCAGAATAAAACTTGTGACAAATTTGTCACAAGCAGGAGGTATAGGAGGAATCCTTCCTACTGCATGGTAGCGCATTCTGCAATGACAAAGGCTATTGTTCGGTATGCAACTGTGGAGTAGAGGAGTGGACTGTAAGTTAAACTGGTTGTAGAATGAGAATTAGGTAGTTCTGTTCGAACGGAGTTCACCGTTCACCCAATCCAGGAACAAATTAACAGAGAAAAATCTGAGTACGACTCACCTTTCTTTGCTTCGGCACTGCTTCACAGCTGATCCGAATGGTCTTTTGAGTAGACCGTTGACCACGGAGACTGGCACGAATACACCACACGGTAGTGCACAATTTGTCCTTGTATATCAATTTTCACTCACGGAGTCAAAAATTAGATAGTTCATCGGGTTAGCGGCGACGACAGACTACACGGCGCCGCGTGCCTGCCATCCTTCCACAGATGGCGCGCTCGTCGTTTTTGCGCCAATCGCTAGCAGTTCATGGGTACGGCACAGCCAATCGCGTGCCGATTTAGTGAGCGTAAACAGACATTCACTCTCAAATTCGTCCAATCATGGGTTAAATACAGAACATACCCCCTACCGAAACCATAGTGATGGTTTCAGAGAACTAAGATTACCTTATTACCTAAGTATCATTAAAGAGAGCCCTAAAATAACAAATAAACTTTAAACTAAGTACCTAACCTACGAGAATATCTAACAAAACGTTTTGTTTGAATCTAGTTGGTATAAGGTAATAGGCAGAGTTTATTAGTTGGTCTTTGTAAGACACTTTTTTCAGTGCGCAGCGTCACACACCGAACTATACCGTCGGGACCTGGATGCAATCGTTCTATTTTGCCAAGAGGCCAATTACAGGAAGGAACATTATCAGTTTTTATTATCACTAAATCTCCAACCTTTGGGTTAGAGGAAGACGTAAACCACTTGGATTTCTGTTGAAGAGTGTTTAAATATTCATGACTCCAGCGTTTCCAGAAAAGTTGGGAGCACCTCTGAATATACTGCCAACGTGACAATCTGTGAATGTTTACGTCTTGAACGTTGTATTCGGGTATAGAGGTTAAGCTTCGACCAATGAGAAAGTGTCCGGCGGTTAAAACATTAAATTCGTTGGGATTATCGCTAGCCGGTAATGGACATAAGGGGCGCGAATTTAAAATGGCTTCCGCCTTACAAAATATCGTGGAAAGTTCCTCAAACGTTAAGGACTTTTCCCCTACACTTCGCGCTAAATGATATTTTGCTGACTTTATGCCCGCTTCCCAGAGACCACCCATATGTGGAGCGCTGGGTACATTAAATTTCCAATCAACCTGTCTTTTAGAGCAACCATCCGAAATGTCATCTTGACTCTCACGCAGGAACCTTTTGATTTCAGACAAATGTTTACTTGCGCCAATAAAATTAGTACCACAGTCAGAGTAGAGAACAGCGCATAGACCTCTACGAGCTACGAATCGATCTAAGCACGCAAGGAAACAGTCTGCGGAGAGAGAAGATAACACTTCCAGATGTACTGCTTTTGTTGAAAAGCAGACAAATAATGCTAAATATGCCTTTGTCACTTTAGCATTGCGACGTAAGCTTTCTTTAATAAAAAATGGACCTCCGAGGTCAACTCCGACGTTAGAAAATACCTTATTAGGTATCAACCGAGTTGGTGGCAAAGGTGCCATTTCGGGTTGCAGTAAAGACGGTTTACATTTAAAACACGTTTTACACTTCGATAAAACGGATCTTATGACGCTACGAGCAGACAATATCCAAAAATTTTCATTTATTATACTTTGCAATGTTCGCGGTCCTACATGTAAATATTTTTTGTGTAAATAAATGATTAATAGTTTGGTAAATAAACTATGTTTCGGAAGAAGCCGCGGATGTTTGGAATTATACGGGAGTTCAGAATGACCGATGCGACCCCCTACCCTGAGGAAGTCGTTGGAATCAATAAATGGAGATAATTTTCGTAACGATGAAACATGTTTCTTATCTTTAATTAATTTTAATTCCTCTTCAAAATAAGCATTTTGCACTAATTTTATCAATTTATCGTTAGCTTCGTTTAATTCGAAGGTTGATAATACTCCCGATTTGTAGTTAATGTTCATGTCACTAGTTTTTCGTCTAAATCTTAAAATCCAAGCAAACGATCTTTGCAATTTGGAAAATGATGAAAACTGTTGAAAGATTCTTTCACAAAATTCTGTTTTAGATTCATTAAAATTATCATTATTTTGATGTTCAGTCAAGAAATTAACAGACGCTTTTAATTCCGGTACTTTAATATTACTCTCATTAACAAACACCGTCAGGGGCCAATCGGTATAATTTTGATACATCCAATCAGTGCCCTGTAACCAACGTTGATTACAACTGACAAGTTGTTCCGGAGACGCTCCGCGAGAACAAATATCGGCTAGATTATGTTCACTACACACATGCCGCCAAAAATGAGGGGGTAAAACTTCAATAATTTTCGTAACGCGATGACTGACAAAGGTTTTCAGTTTATAAGGTTCCGTTTGAAGCCACGACAGTACGACTGTCGAGTCTGAAGCTGCTGTTATTTTATTAATTTTAACACGAGTAAATGTATCAACTACGAACTTAATTAATTTGCTCAACAAAACAGCACCCATCAACTCCAACCGAGGAATCGTGACGGGTTTTATTGGTGCGACTTTAGACTTCGCGGTCACTAGACGAACTTTTACGTTACCCTCTTGATCGCGGCTGATAACATACACGCATGCTGCATAGCCACGCAATGAAGCATCACAAAATCCAACTAAGTCGCATTCCGTCTCTCTTGGTAATAGCATATGACGCTCTATACGTAAATCTTTTAACAGAGGAAGTTCCAAAATAAAATTTTGCCACGATTTTTTAATGTTATCAGGCAACTTTTCGTCCCAACCGATGCCTAGCTTCCACAGCTCTTGCATGATCTGCTTCGCTACAAAAGTGCATGGTGCGATAAAACCCACGGGATCGTAAATCGACGCTAGCAATTTTAGTACTGATCGTTTGGTTGACACGTTGTCTGTTAAATTAACCGAAAAAACAAAATTATCAGATTTTGGAATCCATTTAAGGCCTAAAACCTTAATGGTACTATCGTTTTCATCTTTAACGAATGTTACGGAATTCTCCCTATTTTCCGAGGGCACGCGTTGTAGTAACTTCTCACTGTTACTCATCCACTTTTTTAAGGTAAAGTTGGCACTTTCAAAAATACCAATTAATTGATCCTGTACTAAGCAAGCTTGCTCAAAAGTATTACATGAATATAGAATATCGTCCATGTAAACTCCCTCACGGAGGACCTGAGCAGCGAAAGAAAAACGTTTTCCTTCATCGTTAGCTAACTGAAGTAGCGTCCGAATTGCTAAGAACGGTGAACAACTAAGTCCGTACGTCACGGTTTTTAATTCGTATAATTTTATTGAATCGTTAGGCGATTCCCGATATAAAATGTGTTGATACAAGCGATCTTCTTTTCTTAATGCGATGGCACGATACATCTTACAAACATCACTTACTAAACAATATTCAAATAGCCGAAATTTCAAAATAATTGCCGCAATATCCGGATACAACTTAGGGCCGACTAATAGTATATCATTCAAGGACACGTTATTACTGCTCTTTGCGGACGCGTCGAACACTACACGTAAAGGCGTGGAGGTACTAGTAGGTCGCAAAATACTGTGATGCGGAATAATGTATTTGCTAGGCTGGTCACCCTGATAAAGCTCCATATGACCGAGGTCTTCATATTCTCGCATAAATTCCTTATACTTCTTATTTAAATCAGTAGTACGCGCGAGTTTACGTTCCGTGTACAATAACCGGCGTTCAGCCGCAGCGCGCGTTGCACCTAGCGGCGAGCGTTCAGGCGCAAAAGGCAGCGGCACTACGTATTGCCCGTTCGACTCTCGAGTATGTCCCTTAGAGAATATTTCCTCGGCTAATTGATCCATTGGATTTATTGAAGGTGTGCACGGCACTTCCTCAATTTCCCAAAAACTGCGTAAAGTTTTTTCAATCGACTGTTCTTCGTTATATGAAACCGATAAATTAAGATTTTTCGAACTATTATTATTAAGTGGATATAATTTTCCGCTAATAACATAACCAAAAACTGTTTTAATAACACTCGGAATACCATTCTTAATTACTAATGGTTTATCTCTAATGATGTCTGACACTATGTCGTTACCTAACAAAATATCTATTCGCGAACGCTTAAAAAACAATGGATCCGCTAACTTATAAGTGTCATATTCTTTTATGACATTATCTGTGAAAGAGATATTAGGCATATCAGCGGACACCTTTGAAATAACTACTAAATTAACACTAAATGTTGGACCCTTCGCATGTCTTGGTTTTAATATACAAGTAACCATGCCTTGATTTTTAACTATGCCCCCACCTATTCCGTGAATGGTAAAAGGACATTTTTTACGTTGTAATCCTAGTTTCTGAGCACATTCAGTGGTTATAAAAGAACTCTGAGCGCCTGAATCAATGACTGCACGGCAATCTTGATATTGACCAACACAGTCAATAACATGCGTAAGTGTAGTACCTAACACTACTCCATAATCGCAGTTATTACTGATTAATGCTTGCTGTATCGGTGTGTGTGTTGTGTCACTTACGAAGTGAGACGACACTAGCGCTTGCTGCGTGTGTGCAGGAGACGGCAGCACGTTTAAGGATTTCGTCACGGACGACATTCCCGCGCTTTCTTCCTTCGCGTTATCTTTATGTAATAAATAATGATGCGATGATGCACACACCCCGCAACTCATCGTACTTTTACAAGCACTAGACTGATGATCAGATTTAAGACAATTATGACAAAGTTTTAGTGAATGAACACGGCTCATTCTTTCATCAACAGACAATTTACGAAATTGATCACATCGATAAATCATATGATTTTGTTTACAAATCACGCAAGACAAATTTAAGTTATTATTATGTTGTAAACTACTACCACTCTCAAAACTAATAGGTGATTATTAATTATATCTGGAGTAGAAGCTAACCATTTGCAACACTTCAGGGATGAGAATAAATAAGAGTAGATAAACACTATTTTAACAAAGGTTTATATTTCAAGAATAAACACTAGATTCAATAATCCACAAATTATATTATCACATATTATGTTCGCCATTCCTTATTACTTTAAATTCTATATAAAGATTTACAGTATAAACTAATAAGTTACCTTATTTTTTTGAAGACCTCCAATACTTCTCACCAACTTAAACTGTTCACTGACCCAGTCACTTGGAACGACCTGCTCTCATGAATGCCGGAATCAAAGTGTCCCCCAAATACCGTTCCCGCGGCTCGAGCCGTTATTCTCAATCTTTTTTTTAAATCTTCGGTGTTGCCGGTACAGAGAAACTGTTTTTACCGAACTATTTCAAAATATTATAAATACCTGAAACTATTTAATGTTGCTAGTAAACTAACAATTAATTATTAAATAATTGAAACCTAACACTCGACCATCCTGACCTTGTGCATGTCCCCATGCACATAAGTAAAACGTAAACCTAACACTTGGCCTTCTTGATTCGACTTTCATGAGATTGGTTCACAATATCAGTCACTTTAAATCGAGTACTTACAAAACTAAACTGAACATTTGAAGTCATACATCATTAAGTTTTCAACAAATTTTATAACTATCTCATCATTTCAATTCTCAAAGTAAAATCATAATTCCATATCAGTTATATTAATGTTATCATGCCCTTGCGAACCCTCAATTCTCACAAAAGCATAACAACACTTATATGTTTCTATTCTAGCAGCGGTGAACCCTCAATTCTCACAACTGATAGCATAGATTTAAATCATCACATTTCCGTTTTATAGTTATATGAGCAAGCTATTGTAAACCCTCCATTCTTACAAAGCTTAATCATATTTATCGTTTGCCTATCCAATTGGTGTAAACCCTCAATTCTTACAACCAATTAAATAGAATCAAATTATATCCACAATTCATTTTCATTTTAGGTATATAAATAAGCTATTGTAAACCCTCAATTCTTACAAAGCTTAATCATATTTATCGTTTGCCTATCCAATTGGTGTAAACCCTCAATTCTTACAACCAATTAAATAGAATGAAATTATATCCACAATTCATTTCCATTTTAGGTACCTATATAAATAAGCTATTGTAAACCCTCAATTCTTACAAAGCTTAATCATATTTATTGTATGCCTATCCAATTGGTGCAAACCCTCAATTCTTACAACCAATTAAATAGAATCAATTACACCCTCAATTCATTTCATATCTCACAAAAATCATGGAAAATTTAATAAAATGTTCCGAAGCAATTTGAAAGTTAAATAAAATGTTCCACAGCAATTTGCTTAACAATTAACATAAATCTTTGATTAATTAACATTTAATAAACTAATATCCAGTATTAATTTTTTCATTGTATAATTTATGACAATATAATAAATAATATTCATAATTACGAATTCTGATCAGTTTGTATTTCATTATTCACAATTTCATCATTAAGCGATTCCTCGTCGTCATCATTATCACTATCATCATCTATTTCTAAAGAAGCTACATGAACCCAAGGCGACATGCGATCTGCAGCGACAGTTGTTTTAAGTTTATTTTTACTACTGGTTAAGCCCGGTATAGCCGCGACTGTATAACGGTCATTATGTAACACCTCTACAACCCTGTATGGACCTATTATGATGGCAAAAGCTTTTTACTTTTGCCATCATTATTGAAGTTTGTTTTAGTAATTTTTATTAAGTCCCCTTCACTGTAAACATGATGAGGACGTTTATTCTTGTTGATACATCTTTGTATACTTTGCTCGTGGTCAATGTTATCTTTAGCCGATTCTCTAATGATAGTTATAAATATCAGTATCTTCTCTAGTTTCCGTCACTACTTCATTTAGCCTAGGGTCTATTTCAGACTTCATGCAAAACCCTTTATAAATTTCCTAAAGTAGCCGACGAGGCCTAAAAATTGTCGAACCGAATGTTGACTAACAGGACGAGGGAAATCCAGAACACATTGAGTTTTCTTATCACCAGGACGCACTCCGGACGCGCTTATCTCGTACCCTAAGTAATTAATTGTATCTAGCAAAAATTGACATTTGGATAAATTGAGTGTTAAGTTAGCCTGCTCTATCAACTTTACTATTCAATAGGATATTTCCGGTATAACATGAATTTACCCTAGCTTTGACAGAAAGTGGACCAAAAGCTTCTACGTCAGCCTGTCAATACAGGCTGTATAATAAATAATATAATATAATATAATACAATACAATAAAGTTGTAATTTAGATAAGACTAAAGGTCCCGTCACAATTAACAAGACCCTCAGTCTCATCCAAATTACAACTTTCATTTAACCAGGAATTTAAATTATTATTATAAAACTTTAATTGGTTCGCATTTTTATAAACTAATACGTGTTCCTGTTGGGTAAAAGACTGACCCACTAAAAATGGTACGTCTAATAATTCATCCTGAATAACCTGACACATAACTTTTGCTGCCACACCGTCAATACATAAATCGATCTCAACTCTACCCACTGAATACACAACCTCATTGCCAAAACCTTTTATCGGTAATGATATTTTCTCCGGATCTAATTTTAATTTTTGAATCGTGGATAGCGTGATTAGAGAAACGTCGCTTCCGAAATCAACGAAACAGTTCATGGGAACTCTATTGATTGTACACTCCTTGATGTACTTTGAATTGGAGCGAGAGGTTAATATTGTCATTGTTTTTATTTTTTTTTTTTTTAAATAGGGTCATCCTTGTGCGTCTGGTCCGTTTGAACGTCATTCCTAAATTTACAGCTATCTGATCTATGACCATAACGATTACACTTTGTACACTGAATTAAAGGCTTAGGACACTTTAAATAGGGATGACCCTTCTCCTTACAATTGAAACAAAATATTGTACCCGTATTCGTTTGGTTTAGCAATTTTCTTGATGAATTATCTGTGCTATTATTACCGTGCTGTTCAGACTTCACCCTATTCCTATCCGAATGACCGACTGTTTGGGACGTATCTTGATTACTCATTAGGAATTGCAATAATTGGTCGGGCTGAGTACAGCGTAACGCATTAGCACTAGACCTCAGGTTTCTGTCGCTTAACCCATGTATCAAACAATCAACAGCATGCTTGCCCGCGATGTCGCATTGGTTCAGCAGAGCCAGCTTCTCATAATAATAAACCTCTAATGGTTCGTTGTATCTAGTCTTTCTACGTAACATGTCCTCCAAGGATTGGCCATAGTTCTGTTCGCAGGGAAAAGCACTTAAGAGTTTTTCCTGCCATTCCAACCAATTAAATAAAATAGAATTTTGACTTTCATACCAAACTTTGGCCAATCCTTGGAGTTTCTGCATGGCAAAGTGAACGGTTGTCCGTTCATCCCAACCGTAGACAGTGGCACACTCATTTACCTTCCTTATCCAAATATCAGTCCTCTGAGTTTTGACAGACGGATCGAAATCCGGTAAAATATTTTTCGAATTAATGCTGTTATTAGTGGAAGGTAATGAGGAGCCTGCTGTCACTGGTTGTGGTTTCAAAGAGTTAATAAGTTTAATTACATCTTTACAGTTAAAAGTAGGGCTACGTGACCTTGTATTCCGTGCGGTGACTCTGCTCTCCGGATCTCGGTCGTCTCTACAACGAAGACGGCTGCGCTCCCTGATGACTCCTTCTTCAAGGGCACGTAGTCGCTCTCGTTGTTTTTCCAGCTCCTGCTCTCGCTCGCGTAGATCTCGGTCTCTGCTCCGTTTGCTGCGGCTGCGGCTCTGCAAACGTCCACTGCGGTTGCTGCCTGGTCCACGGTTGCGTATGAGGCTTCGACTTCTATGGCGTCGGCTTTGACTACGACTGGACCCCGGTTGAATCCTTGATTGAGTATCACCTCGAGGCGGAGTAGTCAGCCGACGCCGTGAGGACGTTTCACTGTCGCGAGGCATTATCTGAAACTTGTAACAAAAGGCTTGACTCCTTTCCAAACAATCCTTGAAAAGTTAAAGTCCTAATAACCTCAAAGTCTTATTTTGTAGCTCTGAAATTAAATTATCTTCCTCGTACCACTAAACATATCTACAAAAACGTGTCAAGGAAAGTAAGCTCAACTCCCTCATGACCACGACCTATTTAATCGAAGTAAATCCACGAGATCAACAGAGAAAAAGTAAAAGTCGACCTCCACATGACTTTGACTTGATTAATGGTGTCTATATTACTCTATATTTCAGAGAATAAAAATAAATTATTTACATAAGCTTAAATGCGACAGCATACACAGAAGGAACACAGTATGTGATGTATTATAACTACAGTTCACTCATAATCATTGTTACTTTATACGGGCATCTGTCGTTAATATAAATGAATATGTGAGCCATTATCCCACTTCTGAAATGTTGTAAACTACTACCACTCTCAAAACTAATAGGTGATTATTAATTATATCTGGAGTAGAAGCTAACCATTTGCAACACTTCAGGGATGAGAATAAATAAGAGTAGATAAACACTATTTTAACAAAGGTTTATATTTCAAGAATAAACACTAGATTCAATAATCCACAAATTATATTATCACATATTATGTTCGCCATTCCTTATTACTTTAAATTCTATATAAAGATTTACAGTATAAACTAATAAGTTACCTTATTTTTTTGAAGACCTCCAATACTTCTCACCAACTTAAACTGTTCACTGACCCAGTCACTTGGAACGACCTGCTCTCATGAATGCCGGAATCAAAGTGTCCCCCAAATACCGTTCCCGCGGCTCGAGCCGTTATTCTCAATCTTTTTTTTAAATCTTCGGTGTTGCCGGTACAGAGAAACTGTTTTTACCGAACTATTTCAAAATATTATAAATACCTGAAACTATTTAATGTTGCTAGTAAACTAACAATTAATTATTAAATAATTGAAACCTAACAATTATTACGGTTGTTATTATTGTGCGGAGCTCGTGTCGTATTAAGAACTGACTTAGACGAAGATTTAATTTGTTTTTTATTTTGTGTATTATTATTACTATTAGACTTCGACATATTATTCGAGGAGCTGTCTGTAAAAGTGTGTTCTAAAACTTTAATTTGTTTGTTTACAAACGATATGAGTTCCGCAAACGTAGGTATCAACTTTTGATTACGGCATTCTTCGAATAATTTACGCGTATGAGGGTCGAGTCGTTGTAATGCCAAATGACACAATAAGAAATCGTCTAAGTTATTAATTTTCAATGCTTGAATCGCTTTCAGTGAATAATCAAAGGTTTCTATAAATGAAGTTAAGTTTGACGTAGTATCTTTAGTTAACGGCGAGAAGTTGAGCATTTTATCGAAATACCTACATGCTTGTGTTCTGTGGTCGTGATATTTTTCAATTAAACTTTGCCAAACTAATGTGTAATTAGCGGCAGTGATAGGTAGATTTTTAACGATGTTTAAAGCAGGACCTTGGACGCATGAAAGTAAATAATGGAATTTATCGATATCTGCGAAATTTCTATTGTGAACTAATGATGAGAACGTGTCATAAAAAGTTATCCAATTTTCAACTTCTCCGTTAAATTGAAATAATGTTATCTTTGGTAACGCGGGAGCGGGTACTACTGTATCATTTTTTACAGTACAGAAATCGGGTTCTGATTTAGGATATTTACTAGCGATTAACCGACATGCATTATACATTTCGTCAAATGTTTCAAGTTCACTAATTGACATTTTTGCATTAGGTTTTAATTGCACTTCTATTTCGTACAAATCAAATATGGTGGATTCAAACTGCGCACGAACACTTTCCATTTCCGACAATAATACCGTAAACAATTGCAATGTATCTGGATCTGTTCCCAACTTTTTGGAATGATCATAAAGCTTTTGTATCTTCGTAAATAAATATTCTTTTCTAACTATTAAGATTTTATGTTTTGTTTCTAAACCTTCCGCCATTTTGGACGCGTGGGTTTAGCAAAATGAAATTAAGAAATACGGTCTAGACTGACGAAATCCGGCTCGAAGGACCAGAATGTGGAGTAGAGGAGTGGACTGTAAGTTAAACTGGTTGTAGAATGAGAATTAGGTAGTTCTGTTCGAACGGAGTTCACCGTTCACCCAATCCAGGAACAAATTAACAGAGAAAAATCTGAGTACGACTCACCTTTCTTTGCTTCGGCACTGCTTCACAGCTGATCCGAATGGTCTTTTGAGTAGACCGTTGACCACGGAGACTGGCACGAATACACCACACGGTAGTGCACAATTTGTCCTTGTATATCAATTTTCACTCACGGAGTCAAAAATTAGATAGTTCATCGGGTTAGCGGCGACGACAGACTACACGGCGCCGCGTGCCTGCCATCCTTCCACAGATGGCGCGCTCGTCGTTTTTGCGCCAATCGCTAGCAGTTCATGGGTACGGCACAGCCAATCGCGTGCCGATTTAGTGAGCGTAAACAGACATTCACTCTCAAATTCGTCCAATCATGGGTTAAATACAGAACAGCAACATCAAAGGCGGGTCAATTAGGAATTGGCATGGTCATCTAAGCCGCAGCAATTGACATAAGGAAAAATTACAATTCACTATTTGGTGTAAATTGATACCACCTGCTTTATCAACAGAATTTTTACCAAGGTTTGAGTAGTACGAGCACATGGAGTGTTTCCAATTAAACTGTCATATTAATTTAAATTTCGTCACAGGTAAGACCTTGGTCATATTTTTAAGATTTAATATTATTAATAAAAAAAAAAAGTTTAAAAAACGAACAACAACGTTTAAAAAAAAAATGATGAATACCTTAATCTTGGGAACAAATTAAGCCCCATAAACGTGGGAATTATTTTACAAATTACGAGAAAACTACCTTTTTTGGAAATATCAAACTTTCAAAATGGTTTCATAGCTCATTGATATAAATAACGTGTAAATCTCTGAGCGGGTTCATTTTATAACAAGCCCGTTGATCGCCGGCGCAGCGTGATATATTACAGCGCCTGTTTTGAACTAGTTAGTATCATTTAAAGCTATGTTCTTATCGCGTTGCGTATCTAGATATTTATTATAAGGTAAACTGAGTTTGACTTCATTATTGTACTGGTAATTTGCAGATTTTGTTTTTTTTATTTGTGGAAGGCCATTTCAAAGTTAGTTTTATCTGTGAAAGCCATGATTAAGTTTGCTTCCTTCTGACAAAAATTGTATAGTTAGTCCATAAGCCAGAAATCTTTGAAAAAAAAAACTATGCAATTTTTTGTTCACCAAAAAACCTCCTTCGTTCATTGAGTCGCAAAAATCTCGGATTCCTCATGATAAGTTGGTGTTTTAACTGGTTTGTATTTCTTGCAAAGTTTTTATTAGATTGTGTCTTGCTCTTGCCTTTACTTACTTACCATTATGAGGTTGTCTTACGTCTTTACCTACTCTCCGCTGTCACATCTTCTGCTGTCTTCTTTCATATCTATATAAATCCCCTCTCTCTCTCTCTCTTACACCCACAAACAACTAATTCGCTACAATCCGTACGGAAAATAAAACATTGCAACGGTATACCTACGCCAAAAATGTTCTCACTTTGTAATAATAAGGCAACCGGATATAATTATTATTTTATGTGGCTGAGCTCTTAGCTTAATAAATATAATCAGTACCTAACATATAATACATAATATTTAGGTCGATTATAATATTACTGTCATTGGGCTCTAAATTGTTGTCATTACAATCAAATTAAAGTTATTAAGTAACACATAATAATCGAGGAAAACGTAACGAATCCAAGATATTTAAATGACATTACATAAGTGAAATGAGGTGAGACAATTTGCCTTACATGATAGGCATCATGTAAGGCAAATTGTTTGTTTGTAATATTTTTGTGCCTAAAAATATTTCAGAAGTCCTTTTGACGTAATATATGTCACAACTGTCACACTTATAAAAGTGACAAAAACGACGCTCTACAATGCTAAACATAACATAACATAAATTATAATCACGCTTGGTTTCCCCGAAAGGTAAAGCAGAGGTGAAGGTCCTACGTTTAAGTCCCATATAACAAGGGGGTCAGCCAATTGCCATCAATCGCTGCTACTACAAATTCCTGATGGAAAACCATTTTGCGCGACCTGAGAATCGAACCCAGGACTTCATGCTCTGCAGTAGCGTGTAAATAAAAAACAAATACAATGCTTAACTTTTTCTTAAATTTCATTTGTGCTACAATGGCCGGCTACAGCGGGATTGTCCGAAAGGGTTACCGCTGGCCCGGAACATAAAAGGCTAAGGAAGGACACGGGTGGGTTTTAGTCAGTAAGAGTCTGACACTCCCTTCCGCTCCACCCAGAGCGGGAGGGTGATTTCCCATACTGAAAAAAAAAAAAACTATGCTGATACTTACCTACTTCAGTCCGTCTTTAGATCTCTATCCTGATAGATTCTACGAGTATAGTAAAAGTGCGCAGTGCTGTACACCCCCACCGGCTCACCCTATTTCAAGTTACACAAATGTCAACTTTATTTTAATAATAATTAAGTTGATTTCAGAGTGACTAGCACTATTGAAAAAGTTACAAAATTGTAGCGTAAACTGAACTTTATTGTGTAGGAATTAAAGTTATTTTTACATTAATTTATATTTGTTTACATTTTAGGCAAATAAATCGCGAACGCAG
Organism: Luperina testacea; assembly: GCA_927399505.1. NCBI lineage: Eukaryota > Metazoa > Arthropoda > Insecta > Lepidoptera > Noctuidae > Luperina > Luperina testacea. The sequence continues at coordinate 16,273,125 of OV656758.1, forward strand.
ATTAGTTACCTAAATCTTTTGTTACAATTTTGGTCAAGTTCGCGTCAAACACGAGTTCGTTTAGAGTTCTGTATTTGTAATAGAGTTTGGTTTTGCTGTATCTTAATTGAAAATCAGTCATTTAATTTTTAGCACTTTCCTACCTCTTATATGATTGAGTACTTATAAATAATTGTGCATTTTTAAGGTGCCTTCACGTGATGTTCTGCAGTTGATACTGGTTTTTTTCAGTTGGCATAATTATCATCTGAAAAAACCCCGTGAAAACTAACCTAGCCGTTCCATCTTGATTTAAAAAAGTATAATACAAGCTTAAGTGAAATAAACTACAGCGGCATTTTTGAAGTGAAAACTTCTTTAGCGGCGCTGTGTACTTTTTTTGGAATGGGTAAAAACTTCTAAATTCGCGTCAGGTCACGTGACCCTGATCGAAAATTCGTAAGACGTAAAACGTCAGACGTAAAACGTAAGACGCGCGTTGTTGAGGACAGCGCCATCTATGCACATCGGGAAGAACTACGAGGGCCTCGCGTACTAACGTCAGACGTAAAACTTAAGACGCGCGTTGTTGAGGACAGCGCCATCTATGCACATCGGGAAGAACTACGAGGGCCTCGCGTACTAACTACGTAGTTCATCCAACAACGACGAGATGGCGCTGAACCACGGATATATAACTGACGACGAGCTCTATGCGAGCGGCTTGCTTCTCTTACCACTGCCGCGACCAACACCACGAACTGAAGTCTATCCTGTGTGCTTATTTGTAAATCTGAATAAATTCCTTTCACGAGAAGAATAAACCAGTCACTTTGGTCATCATACCTGATTTGCAAAAAACCCTATAAAATAAGGAACACACCTTAACACGCGTGTTTTGTTTATAAGACGATTCACAAAATACACTCGTAATTGTTCAAGTTTTCACTTCTGTCGGCACTACCGGAGTGCCAGTGTTTTTTTTTAATTCAACCGACTTTGATAATAGCGATGAAAGTTCTATTCAAAAAAATTAAAAAGTTTATTTCGTTTTATTCGATATCTACCATTACGTTATTGATACAGAACGTGATTCTATTGCGTTTGCTACAAAAGATTCTATATTATGTACAAAAGTAAATCTTTAGAAACGTCATTCGATGCCTTTAAGATTAATTGAATGAATAATAGAAGTATTCTCTACGGTCACAAAAGTTTAATAACTTAGAAATAAGTGTAGCTGCTGGGTATCTTGTAATTCAATTACAAGCAAATGTCAAAATTACGATCCAGCTAGGTCCACTTAAATTTTGTTCCTCATTTCACTAGGCAAGATTGAAGTACTAATTACTTTTGCATATTAGATCATTATATATGCTTCATTAATGTCTGTGAGTATCTGTGAGTCCGGCATTTACATTACAGTCTTATTACTTACATATTTAATTAATTTGTACACACCTCTCAGCTTCATTAAAGTTTTCTTCCACAGTGAACTGTCGCCGTTTCAAAGTAGTTCGGAACTCAAAATAGTTTCCACGATTTTTCCGTTTTGAGCTCCTTATGATGCTCTCTAATTTCAACAATCTGACGATTCTGACTAATTGATCGACCATTTAAGTAAAAACTAACTCTAGGTAAATTATTTAATTGAAATTAGCTTTGATTTTGATTGAAAGCCGAACAAATGGACTAATGAATAACGGAAAATATCGAAATTAGGTGTCACGTTACTTCTAATTACTTTGCTTCGGTCTGTTGTCATAGAAAGTGTTGTGACAAGGCCATTTGGAGGCCAGCCGGATGTTGGAGCATATTGAGAGGTAAACAGTTTTATTATAAAACATGATTTAATTGTTGCAAGGACTTATATCATAGTTGTCAGCCAATGTCGTGTCGCGAATTTGTTGCGGCCCTTAGAATTTGCAGATCTGAATGGTGATTGGGCGAAGTTAATCTACATGATACAGGCACGATGAATAAATAGAATTAGATACCTAATAGATTTCGTATTGAACTGTTGAAACTGAACTGTCATAATATTCACATCGGTATTACAAACAGGTGCTAAGGTCACCACAACTTGGATGATGTATTGTGGAGAAATCTCTAGGAAAAGTCAAAAGTAAACAGAGTCCGGCTTTGTACCCTGAAGTGAAATAATACAGGATAGTCAATTAAATAATATTACAGTAAAAAATGTACAACTGTGTTAAAATAGTTGGATTTAAAAGAAGAGCTATAAATTATGTCCAGGCAAATCACTGTCCGTTAAGGCTCCTTCAACTTCAAAGAGGCGCAACATGCGATAAAATCGCGCGCGACACAAAGGACCGCAAGTCACGCAACGAGCGGTGCCTTTGCGTCGAGCGTGATTCACGTCTGCATGTCTGTTTGCAGGAGCCTTTACAAGGTTGCCTGGAAGAAATAGCAGAAAGCGATAAGGCAGCCCATTGTATATTTTTAGTGTTCGATCAATTTTTTTTTGTGGTGTATAATGAAGTAAGTATATATATATACTTACCTAAATAAATAAATATAAAAAACCGACCAAGTGAGAGTCGTAATCGTACACGAAGGGTTACGTAACACAAGGCAAAAAACGCCGAAAAAAACACGTTTGTTGTATGGGGTCTCCATTCAAGAAACGTGTTTTTTTCGACGTTTTTTAATTTTTAACTTTATTTTATTTTTATTATTTGTTGTTATAGCAGCAATAAAAATACATACTCAGTGAAAATTCCAACTGTATACCTGTATGCGCTGCTGAATGGGTCGCACACACCTTGGATGTTAGTTTTTTGAATGATAAATCGCGGGTAGCCAAAGATGATAGTTTATTGAGTATATTTAATTACCACGTAACTAAAGAAGAATGCTTTGTGAGCGAGTACAGCTGATTAAGAACGCTGATTGTGTACCTACTGACGCGATATACTATAATTTTAGCAAGGTGACGGAAAAGTGCTGATCTCTGCAATGCGCACGTGCCATGACTCGTACAATACCTATCACGGTTCTTGAGATATAGCCCGCTGCAAAAAATGCCGAAAAAAAAAAAACACGTTTCTTGTATGAAACACCTTTTATTTTAAGTTTAATTTTTATTATTTGTTGTTATAGATACAATAGAAATACATACACACTCTGAAAATTTATATTGCCGCAGAATGAATTTTAACTGTCTATCTATTAAGGCTCATGAAATACAGCCGCTGTCAGTCAGGCGGACGGACGGACTGCGGATGCTTAGTAAAAAGGTTCTATTAGCACCCTTCGGGTACGGAACCCTATAAAAAAAAATTGGCGGTAATTTAGCTTGATTATTATGACTTAGGTACCATTCTACTGTGATAGATATACGTAATAGTTTAGTCTCTGCAAATCGCAATGCTAATATGCCGCCCATTTGTTGTTATAGATTAATAATAGCTGTTAGACAAGAACAATTACAGTTGAGAGATAATCAAAATAATGTGGGTGTTATAATAGAAACTTTAATTATCTTCATGTAGGTAGGTATATAGCGTGGCTTGTTAAACTTGGCATTTCAGAAGGCGCTGCTGAAAAAAAAATATAAGCATCCGAAATGAGAATCTTCTCCTTTTTTGAAGTCTGTTAAAAATATGTCACGTTTCATTTCAAATTCAGAAGGTACCAGTAGGTTCTTGCTGCAGATATGACCAGCTGACCTAAAAAAAAAATATTATGCAAAAAGTGAAAACTTAGGTGAATCCCCCCCCTAGCATCAGATGGAATGACATTATTTTCAAGTTTACTTCACCTAAGTTTTCACGGTGAGATTTACAGAATAGACTAACAGGTATCATAATCTGAAGTCATTTTTCCACTCGAAATCTGTCGACGAAACTAAGTGGCATCAGGCTTCATACAGAAAGCAGTTTGAGCCACGCGCAATTCATTTTGAGTGACACCAAATACAGGCACAGTTGTTTTAGTCAGATGTAAACATCACAATGGTTCATTTAATTGTCTACAATTTTTGATATAATCTTCTGGGCGATGTACTGCATCACCAGCTCGCGGTCCAGCGTCCACGACAGTTTCTCACATTGACCTGGGACAATACACACGAGGATCTTAAGTATGGGATTTACACGCAGCAAAGTATGGGATAATCCTAACTATATATTTTTTATATAGGTTGAATCTAAAAGTTCTTAGAGATGATAAATATATAAAACCTTTTTGGGAGAAGTTCGATATTCAAATTAAAGAGTGTCAATCACACAATATTTATGCAAACTGTCACTTGTTTTTGTCAGTTCGTTCGCACGTAATACATTGTTTTGTGCAACGAGTTGCTAAAATACAAAATTATGGATCAGTCGCGCGCGAACGGCTGAGTCGAACGCACACGCTTAGCTAAATCGTAATTCTATCGCGTGATTTTTACATCTACCCACATAATAATTATGTTATTAAATTATCGTATGTTACTATTGAATGGCTGATATAAACATTAACGTGGATAATTGTGCTTCGATTGGTAGTGATGACATAGTGCAGGAGCCAGTACCTCAAAGAGAACAACAACTTAATCTAAATTTGACCGACGAGATGGAGATGAACGAAGAGAGTGAGCAACGACTTGCAAAGAGAGGGCGACAAGAAGATGAAGAAATAGTGGAAGAAGATGGATTTGTGACAGTAATAAGAAAGCATAAGCGAGCAAATAGGAAAGATTCTATAAGTGATAATTTAATGGGAGAAAGAAGTGGAAACTCTGAAGAAAACTACACTTGTATATGTGTGACAGGAAAAGAAACTTTACCAAAACAATTTGGTATGGCAAAGCTTTTGAGATCGTTAAAAATTGAAAAAATAGTAAAGATGGTATATAAAAATGCATTCAGGGTCCTGATCTATTTTGAAAATAAAGAAAGTGCTTTGAAATTATTAAATTGTGAAAGTTTTATTAATTCAGGATACAGAGTTCAGAGGACTGACGAAACTACCCTATGTTATGGTATTTTAAGACAGATAGATCTAGGAACAGAAGAAACAGAAATTCTTGAAAATCTGTCATGTGAGCATGACATAATTTCAATAAGAAGGCTAAAAAGAATGTCTGACAGTGGGGCATGGATAGAGTCAGAGACAATACGAATTTGCTTTAAGGGCGCCACTTTGCCACCGTATGTATTTGGGTACGGTTGCAGGTTCAAAGTGGAGCCTTATACTTTTCCAGTTTCTCAATGCTCGGGATGCTGGAAATTTGGCCACCTCTCCAGAACATGTCCAATTAAAAAAATTATATGTCCCAAATGCGGTGGTAATCACCCAAATTGTGAAACAAATAACTATGTTTGTGTGAATTGTAAAGGACCGCATTTGGCCATGTACAAGAAGTGTCCAATCTTCGTAAAAGAAAAAGAAATCAGAAACATCATGACCAAGCAAAACTACACCTACAGAAAAGCATTAGAAGTATATTTAAAACAAAACAGAAGTCAAGAAACAAGTTTTGATAAGGGGGAAATTGAAAAAAATAGTAATGACATCAATTCACAACATGGAAATGAAGAGAATATTCAAGAAACATATAGAGATATACTTGTAACAGGACGAGTGGCTAATAGCAGTAAAAGTGATGATATGATGCTGAATAATGTCATTGAAGAGAAGAAATCAAGGAAAAACGTACGTCAGCAAGAACATGTATCAAAAAAGAATACGATGGAGACTAGAGTGTCGGACAGGTGTAGTGTAGGTGAAGATAATTCGCTATCATCACCGAGCTATGAACCTACATATTTAGAGAAAGAAAAAAACCCAGAGGGTGCGAAAAACTTAAGCGCCAGCTTAGATTTTTTTAGGATCTTACAAAGAGTTAAAGATATATGTATGTCTGACACCGATTGGAATACCAAACTTAAACAACTAGGTAAACTCTTAATGGAAATATTAGGGCAACTGATCGTTAAAGTTTTGAAGAAAGATGACATTTATACTAAATTTATGTTTATGTTTAACAATGGCTAATAATACAATAAAAACGTCTACTCTACGTATTGTACAGTGGAATGCACGAAGCTTACGACCTAAACGTAATGAGTTTGAGTTGCTAATGGCACAAGAAAAAATACATATAGCTTTAATATCTGAAACGTGGCTGGAACCTGAATCTCATTTCAATGTAAGTGGGTATAATATTTTTAGAAAAGATAGAACGGATGGGTATGGGGGGATAGCTATTATTATTTGTAAGTCGATAAATGTACAACAATGTTTTATTTCTACTAGAAACCCAGGCATGGAAGTTATGTCGATTAGGCTTTTAAACTGTTATGAAATTAAAAATATAGTATTGTTATATTGCCCTTCTTCAGTTCGCACAAGCCTTGCTGACTGGGAACAAATTTTCTCACTATATCCCAATAAATGCATAATAGCTGGGGATTTTAATGGCCATCATGCAACCTGGTCCTCTAAAGCCGATGGAAGAGGAATTCAGATTTATGATGCGGCTTTAGATGCTGGATTTATTCCTCTTAACGATGGGAGTGCCACTAGAGTGACTTTAGTAGATAATATTGTTCAGAGGACATCTCCCGACGTGACTTTTGTTTCGACTGATTTGTCTGTTTTACTAAGCTGGAGTGTGATGAACGAAAATCTCGGCAGTGACCATCTGTTTGTTAAAATTACATATAAATACAGTAATAATATGAGCGCTGGTTGTACAAATAAAAAGCGAAATTTCAAGCTAGCAAAGTGGTCAGAGTATAGTAAATCTTTAGAAAATTACTTATTACAATCTTTAGATACACTTAATGTACAAGCCTTATATGATAATTTTATCAAACAGATGAATAAAGCAGCCGATGAACACATACCTTGGATTAGAAGCTGTGATAATCCAAAAAATAACTTTCAACCTAAACCTTACTGGAACGCAACACTCTCACATTTAGTGGCGCAACGTAGGTTGGCTTTAAAAGAATTCAGAAATAATCCTACACCAAGTAATTTAATCATAATTGAACGCAAAACAAAAGCTGCAAAAGATGCTATCTGTCAAGCGAGGACAAAAGATTGGCAAAGATACTGTAGTGGCATTGATGAACAAACGTCAAGTTCTGATATGTGGAAGCGCATGAGCTGGGTCAAGGGAGTCAGTTCATCCAGATCCCGCGTTTCGAATGATCAGAAGATTGAACTTCTTTCTAATCTCGCTCCAGATTACGTCTATCCAAGGGCCCAATATTTTAACTCAAATAATATATTACTGGAAGCCAATTTTACATTACAAGAAATGTGTAACTGTTTTAAACGAAAGGATACAGCACCCGGTAACGACGGGATTACATATTCCCTTATATACCATTTACCTCCGGCAGGCAAATTATACTTATTAGACCTATACAATCACATATTCAATACCGGTAATATTCCGATGCAATGGCGAGTCATATTAGTGACACCAATACCAAAACCTTCACCTAACGGTGGTACCAAACTCCGGCCAATCTCCCTAATCTCTTGTTTATGCAAAATCTTTCACGCAATGTTGACAAAAAGGCTAGAGTGGTATATAGAGAAAAATAAACTGTTGTCCCCATTCACTTCTGGATTCAGGAGAGGACAGTCGTGTCAGGACTGCCTGGTCAAATTAGTAAGCCAAATTTACTTAGGATTTTCGCGTAAGATTCCGACCATAGCGTGTTTTTTGGATATCACTAATGCTTATAATAATGTTATAATAGATGTATTGATAAATACCTTAGACGAATTAGGTGTTGGGAAAAAATTCTGCCAGTATCTGTGGAACTTTTTAAGTGAACGGCACCTTATTATGAAAGATGAAACCGATCAAAATAACTACTTTATAAGATATACAAATCGTGGTTTAGCGCAAGGCGATCCGATTTCGCCTGTCCTATTTAACGTAATTACAATTAAATGTTTTGAGAAAATTAGAAATGTAACGATGTGTCAATATGCAGATGATTTTGTATTATATTCCCCGTCCAGAAACCTAGGAGAAAGCCAAATAGAATTTCAAACAGCGTTAAATGCATTTTGTCTCATTCTGGATGAAATGGGGTTACAATTATCAGCCGATAAATCAAAAGTCTGTATTTTTAGTAGAGGTTTTAGAAGACTACAAATAGAACTTAAATTAGATAAGAATAATTTAGAGATAGTAGACAATTACAAATATCTGGGTGTATGGTTGGACAAATCGTTGCGTTGGAGTAAACATATTAACATGACTGTTGAAAAGGTGCAAAGGAGTCTTAATTTACTTAAGGTTTTGGCAGGTGCTTCCTGGGGTTTACATCCGAGACACCTGAGACGTATATATATTGCACTAATCAGAAGTCGCATAGACTATGGCTGTTACTTATATGATGCGAGCGCAAAATGCCATCTAGATAAATTAAATAAAATTCAAAATCAGGCTATGAGGATAATAGGAGGTTTTATCAAAACTTCACCGATTCATGTTATGGAAAGTGAGCTATGTGTAGTTCCACTGTACTTACGAAGGAAATATTTGGCTTATAAATTTTGTCTAAAGTCAATGGCTATAGAAAATAATTTAACTTGTCAGTTATTAGAGAATCTCTACGCTCTTCGACATAATTCTTACTGGAAAAATAAAAACATTCCTTTATTGGTATCAGTTGTGAATGAGGTTAAAGAATTGCAGGTGGCTTCTTCCAGTCCACTATTAATGTATACTTTACGAACATGGATAACTAATATTAATGCAAATGAAATAATCATAGTAAATTTAGAATCAATAAAAAAACCTAAACGTTCATACGATAGAAATATATTAAAATATGAAATAATTAGTGAATTATATACAAAGTATAGTGGTTGGTTTCATATATTTACAGATGGGTCGAAGAGTGTAGAAGGTCATGGATCTGCATACTATATACCTAATATAGATATAAGCACTCAGGATAATTGCTTTAAAATAAGTGAACCTACATCCATTATGACGTTGGAGCTCATTGCAATCTCAGAGGCTTTGACTTATGTAATTAATTACTGTGGATATAAAAATGTCGTCATTTGTACCGACAGCAAAAGCTCATTACAACATATAGCTCGATGCGCCTCTGGCCACAGAGGTTCATCGATAGCTTATGTTATTTTATCTAAAATTGATGAAAGTAATTTAAAAGGCATCCAACTGAGATTGCAGTGGGTGCCATCGCATATTGGGTTACGGGGCAACGAAGAGGCTGACACATTGGCGAAATTAGCGGCTAGGAATGGAAAAGAAATAAATATTAAATTAGATTATTCAGAATTTTGACCAAAGTTTAAAAATATATGCTATGATTATTGGAAAGAATATTTTGATAAACGGTCATTAGAAAAGGGCTTATGGTATAAAACCATACAGAGTGAACCTCTTCGTGTGCCCTGGTTCATGAACAGTGATATTAGCAGAAAACTGACTGTTACTGCTCTTAGACTCAGATCTGGACACATTCTATGCAAAAAATTTGCTTTCATGATGAAGAAAATCGCTTCACCCAATTGTGACGAATGTGGAGTTGTCGAAGACCTACAACATTTATTGATGGAATGTGTCCAGTATGAGTCCAGTAGAAATAATTTAGTAAGGTCCCTGAATTTGAACAGAACTGATGTAGGCATGTTCAATACAATTCTATCTCAACCAAATGGCGACGATGCGAAGGATTTGTTCAATTTCATGGCCCACATTCTGTGAAAGTACTATTGTTTAGGATACGATGGGACTGGCATACGCTGTGCGTAAAAGCCCCTATAAATAAATAAAGAAAAAAATAAAAAAACATTATGGATAAAAGTGAGTTACGTGCGGTGATAAAATATCTAAGATCGAAAAAAATGTCTACGAAGGAAATTTTTTCGGACATTCAGCAGACGAATAATGCTGTAGGTACCCTATTTTACGGTTGCGTACTGGGTAGCTTAATTTAAAAGAGGTAGGTCAAGCTGTAAAGATGACCCGCGTTCTGGGTGGCCTTCAATCTCCGTTACGGAAGAAAATGTCAAAAAGGTTTTTTTTTTTTTTTTCTTTATTTTAAGGGCTTTATCGCTGAGCGATAACGTCGCCCTGTAACATCAGCATCACAATCAACTAAACCTAAATACAGATACCACTTACTTTAAAACAAAGAATGCCAGTTTCAAAAAGGTTGAGAATCTGGTTTTGGAAGACAGAAGAATAACTATAAAACATATAGATGAGGTCCTAAAGATATCATTTGGTAGCGTTCAGTCCATTTTAATTAATTCATTGGGGTTCAAAAAAGTGTCGGCAAGATGGGTGTCACGAATGTTAATCGACGAAAAGAAAAAGCGACGTTTGGAAATTTCTAAGCGTAATCTAGAAATGTTCCAGCGTGATTCGGATAATTTTTGCCGTCGCCTTGTCACCATGGATGAAACGTGGGTCCACCATTTCGATCCTGAAACTAAGAGACAAAGTATGTCTTGGAAACGACCATCCTCTTCATCCATTAAAAAATTTCGAGTTGCTCCTACCGCTGGCAAAGATATGGCCTCAGTGTTCTGGGATAGTGAAGGAATCCTTTTTATTGATTGCATGCCAAAAGGCCAGACGATTACTGAACCCTATTATGCAAATTTAATACAGAAAGTGCGTGAAGAGATTAAAGAAAAAAGTCGTGGAAAACTTTCGTTGCGCGTGTTGTTTCTTCAAGATAACGCTCCTGCTCATCGATCGGAACTTGCGCTCGACGCAATCCGCTGTGCTGGCTTCAATCTCCTTGACCACCCACCATATTCTCCGGGCTTAGCCCCAAGTGATTTTCACTTATTCCCAAAATTAAAAGAGGAAATTCGTGGAACAAAATTTAATGATAATGACGCGGTTATGGCTGCCGTAATAGAGGAGTTTTTATTTTGGAAGTCGGTTGTTTTTTTTTTTTTGTAAAAAAGTTTTTTGACAGATTGAGACTGAGATCAGACTGTGAACGTTCTTGTTATTCCCAACTTGTTATTTTTTTTTGTGTTTGTGTTTTTTGTTGCGTCATATTCGCCGCAATTATACGTATTTTCTTCTTAAAATTACGATGATTGCTCCTGTGATGTAAGGAATTGATCCTATTGACAGCTCACTTCAAGCTCACTTCACCTAAGTTTTGACAGTGAGATATTACTAGATTAGAGCTGCTGGTTACTGTCGTCTGGGCCTGTATTATTTCCTTATTTTGCTGTCTATCAAATCTGTGGACATGAATTGACACATTATGCGCCCAATTAGTTTTTCAGTTCTTGTTTTTAATACGACAAAACTTTTAGAACCTAATTAATTTAGAATTTAATTTTGTTTTTTTTTGGACAAAAGATTGAACGATTAATTTAAATAAACATTTTATTAATTTGTTTTATGTCTAGTCATAGACATAGTCTACCGGTGTGACTAATTATTATTAGACATTATTTGTATCATGGGAACTATATTGCCGCTCTCAATCATAATAATGCACATGCTAATAACAATAATATTATGGTGTCATTGGCTTGCGTGAGTGTGTGTGACATAGTGACGTTTTTCTGTTAACTCTTAGGAAACCGCTCAGCGAATACAGGTTTGATGGAACCATCAAACCTGTATTCGCTGAGCGGTTTCCTCGGATAAGACACATGAACATGTGTCTTATCTAAAGTATGAACAAAAAGCTAATTTTCTTCAGTTATCGGTAACTCAAGGAGGTTTATAGTTTTTGCTGTTGTCTCTGGTGTTCTTAAATCATCATCATTGGCATGGATTTAAGATGATTTCTGTTCGTTGTGATTAACGTAACTGTTTCATTGCTATTGGGTTGTATAAAAGTCGTCGTCAAGTCGTTACGGGTACTCAGAAGCCCAAAAAAGTCTTACAACCAGTTTTGCCGAGGGGCATCGATCGAGTTACCCAGTAACTGGGTTGTGGAGTTCAGATAGACAGTCGCTCTATGGAAAATATCTGCACCTGGTAAGACTGAAAACCGACCTCAAGATAGTTGGGAAAAGGCTAGGTCGATGATTATGGGTGGCAAACAAGTACCTTGCCGCGGTCGCTTCGTGGACGGGTGTCATACCAACATAACATACATATCGAGAGCTCTCCATGCTTCGGAAAGTGCACGTTAAGCCGTTGGCATCGGCTAAAAGGGTTAGGCCGATTTTACCATGAAGTTATGTAGCTGTATAATGACCATTCTCTAAACGCCTTCTTAGTCACCATTACCGATATCCACGATAATTAATGTTCTGGGTGGCCTACTTTATTTACTCACTAGCTGCGCCCCACGGTTTCACCCGCACAAGTGTCGATTCCATGGGAATATGGGGATAAAATATAGCCTAATGTTAATCGAGGGTGTCAGCTACCTCCATACAAAATTTTATCAAAATTGGTCCGGCCGTTTGAGCATGAAGAAGTAACAAACATATAAACGCACACACACTCACACACACAAACTTTCGCCTTTTTAATGTTAGTGTGATAACCACAAATCTATATTTAATCAGAATATTATAATCAGTAATTTATTACATCTTGTCATCAGAAGCTATAATTTTGTTGTAAGCGTCGCCGCAGGCAAATTCGTATAATTTTTTTAGTACAGCCGTTTTGATATCGTGGTATCGTGACCACATTTCAAAGTTGTTTCAATTGATCCTGTTCCGTAAGTCAAAAATTAAATCTCCATTATATTAGCAATGTTGTGGTCATTTGGAGTTATTATATTAATATGTGTATGCTTTAAAAAAAACCGCTCCACGCCTGCTGGTAGTTAATGTTGATTATTTTTTTATTTTATTTATGTTTGTTTATTATTAGGTTTTTTCATTAGGGATTTCTCAATGGCAGCCCGGAGTTTGGAATTTGGTGGTGTGAAACCCCCGTGCCTTGGATAGCACGTAAAGCCTTTGGTCCTGCGTTTGATCTCTCCCCGGGGTCGTGTCGGATTTCCGTCCTATCGTACTAAGGTAAGGTGATACGGGCTGGTGTCCGCAACTCAAAGTCAATGCGCTTGTTATCCAGGAAAATCGTATAAAAAAAAACCCATCGTATATAAGAGTAAAGAAACACAGAGTGCAACTGTTTGCGCACACACTTAAGTTATAACGGAGATTAGCCAAGTGGCTAATCTCTGTTGAGAATGGCCACCGTGGCTAAAATTCGATCGGTAGGTTTTTTTTTGTTTACTTCCTGAATGTTCTGAGATTAGTTTAAAAACCTTTCCTATACCTTAATATTTTACTGCCTAGAGTTTCTCTTTGAATATGTTTGGGCAATGGAAAGTGTTAAGATTAGATCATTGTGTAAACTTTGCAGATCAAACAGGAGATGATGAAATTATGATGAAATAATTGATGCCTGCCATCTGTTCAAATTGCTTTAGGAATATGTATATGGTATGGTCATTAAATTAATCTTTTACTATTATGAGGGACACCAGGTGCCTAAAAAGGCCACTTTGGCAGAATCGTAAAAGGATAACATTATGAATCATAATATGACGAAGACAGTCCGTGTTTTTCTTTTTTTCGCTGCACTACGTAGGTACGATCAAAGAGATTGGGATTGGATTTGGATTGGGTTGATTGGTATTTTAGCACAGACAAAAAAAATAACTGAAAAATCTTTCACCAATGGGATTTGGTTATGCGATTAACTTAACTGTCCATTATGATTCATAATGTTATCCTTGTATGATTCTGCCAAAGTGGCCTTTTTAGGCCTCCAGGTGATAACAGTAGGTATAGTTAATCGTAGCATCTCTTACCCGGAACCGCACCCAGTCAGTTGTCGTTAAATCTACGTTGTTATCATTATGGCAATTCAAATGGTCCAAAACGTTTTGTATTTAACGGTTGCAGTGTTGAGTGTACAGGAAGGGAACACGTCGATAATTATATGCATTGCCGCGATAGAACTTAGAGCCTGAGCCTACAATTTCGAAAATGGCAACACTTTGAGTAGTTCAAAATAACCTAACTAACAATACGGTTTTGGTAATTACACACAGTTTGAACAAAAGCTAATTGAGTTAATAACTTTATTACCTCAGTAAAGCCAAGCTTACTAATTGATCAAAATCTTGAACAATCCAATTTACTAAATAAGTGTTTACAGTCCGCTGGCCGCTCGTTAGCCATTTGCCATTTAAATTTCAGAAAACTATAAATTTGAGGCTAATACGCACTTAGAATTTAGTGTAATGGTGTAATGAAATTAAGAGCACTTGTAAATTAAATGTCTTGAGCAAGCGAATGTACTTGTACGCAATTAGTAATGATAAAAAAAAATAATACAGCTCCATTAATTGTATATTCAGTGAAATAGTGGCTGGTTGTCGTTGAGCAAGATATTGGACCGTAGAAATAAATGTAATAGTTTAAATGAACTGCTACATGGAACAAATATTGGCGCTGATCTTCAGAAAGGTACCAACCATTGTGCTTCTTTGAACAGGGCCTAAAAAGGCCACTTTGGCAGAATCATAAAAGGAAAACATTATGAATCATAATATGGCGAAGATAGTCCGTGTTTTTCTTTTTTTCGCTGCACTACGTATGTATAATCAAAGATATTGGGATTGGATTTGGATTGGATTGATTGGTATTTTAATACAGACAAAAAAAAATAACTGAAAAATCCTTCACCAATGGGATTTGATACGATTAACTTAACAGTTAACTGTCCATTATGATTCATAATGTTATCCTTTTACGATTCTGCCAAAGTGGCCTTTTTAGGCCCCCAGTACCCTATTTGTGTAACACACTATCAATAACAATATGAATCATTTTGAAGCATATTATTGTTAATCCATTGCTCTATATGTTCGAAAAAGTTGTCTACTCAACAACGTAAATAACGTTTTTGACCTGTCAAAATAAAAGCCACATGAACAAATGAAAAAATCAAATCAAATGATTGAATCATTGTCAAATGATGCAGTGAATGAATGTGTTACGCAATCACCCCGCTGATGTATTAACGTAAACGAAACAAAAGGAGTATGTAAGGAGGAGTATAAAGGATTATGTAGTTTCTGCCTATCTCCATGAGAAGAAGGCGTGAATTTATATCTATGTAAGCATGGAACAGAAATGGCACTATAGTACCCGGCGATAAATATTGCACATCGACCTTTTTACACAAAACCATTTTATACAAAGAATAAAAATAATTATCAAAAGTAGCAAATCATAATTGTTTTAACAGCTCCTGATAGATACCGGACTGTTTGTATTTCGTGCGACATAGATAACGCTCTACGAAGCCGAAATTAGCCGATTGTCTCTTTCCAAAGGTCGATGTGCAATATTTATCGCCGGGTTCTGTACTTCATTTCGGTTGTCCTTATATAAACTTAAGCTCGTAAAGATGTTTATCTCCCCATTTCAAACATGATTACTGATGAAAATGTTAATTAATACTTAGAAAGTAGGTATCGTGTCAAAGCTTAGTTAATTAGTCTTTTAGTACGACTAGCAATAAAATAGCAAACAAATTAACATTTTAATCTATTTGTTTTTTATTGACATTTAGGTAAATGCCATTAATACTATTAAAACGTCTTATTAAAAAGTCAACTTAATATGTAAGTTGGCACTTACATATTAAGTAATAAATAAACTCCCCTCTACTTCTTGTTGTAGAAAAAGCATAATCCAATCAACATTTCGAAGTAAAAAAAAAAATAAGAACGACCTTGTCAAGTGAAATTTATATTTATAAAACTTTTATCTTTGCTATTAATCTTTTACAATAACTGTGCCGAAACAAAAATTAATATAAAAGATAAAATATTTCGACACATTGCTTCGTGCTCATGACATTAGCTTACTGCCAGCGCCATAGTTCACACAGTTAGCTCGCTTATTTCCCACGAAATGACAAAACACATTACTCTCTTTATTTGCACATTATCTGTATTGTGTGTAAATAGAAATGTGGCTGATGTTATCTGTGGTCGGAACGAGCGGACTTCGTTGTTCTACCGGTCGTATATTATTGTATTCAAATTTCGAAAACGCCTTTGATGCCGCTTTATTTCACGAAATATTTTGATGGCCGCTCGTATTGTGTTGCAGCTGCCAGATTTTTTGATAAGAAATAATTACGAGCCAACATTTTCGTTTTAACTTTTTCTTTAACAATTTAATCTCACTGGGACAATAATGCAATATTAATTATCTTGTTCTCTCTTTATAATATTAATATAAATCACGAAATCGTTATTTATATTATAAAGAGAGCTTGAGAACCACAGTTCCTATTTGAAAAATGATTTCATAATTTGAAAAGTACTTCATTGCAGATGTACATAGGTTATATATGTATTATGTAAATATAAACAAAAAAGGTACTTAATAATACTAATGAAATACTATCTTGAATTCGTGCAAGCCTATTACTTTTCTTTAGGTTGCTGCTCAGAACTTGTGCACAACGTGTCGTGAAAAGAATACCATCTTCACATGTAAATAGCACCCACGCGAAGCCGTGACGGCTCGCTAGTTGTTTAATAAAGAGAACCCTGAAAAAGTAGTTTCTCCATGAATCGGAAAAAAAAATAAGTCGCACTTTCTTGTAAACGTTTACGTAAACGGTAAAAAGTAAAAGTCTAACCAAAAAGAAATCCAAAATTAAATTTAAAACAATACTTCTATCAAGTTACGAAATATTTATGCAAGTCTGCTACAGTTTTCTTTAACGAATCCAAACTGGTGCGCATGCGCCTGAGGGTAAAATGCTTACGTCAACATAATTGAGTGATTGGTGTTACGTAACCAAGGTGAAGTGCGTTTTGAGTTCTGTTCGGTCTTGATCGTTTTAAGGCTCCCACAGACAGGCGCGACGCAACTCTAGCAGATCAATATCCATAAAGTTTACATAGAAATTGTTCTACTCTTGGCGCGTCGCGCTGTCGCGTCGCGGCTGTCTGCGGGAGCCTTTATGAACTCTTTGTTATATATTATAGTAACATTTCTACGAACTTCGAAGGATATAGAGAATGTTGAGTTGTGGGAATTTGTAGTTAAGTTTTTTGTTCTGATTTTCTGTTGATTTATTTTGGGTGTAATAGCTATTGTAGGTATTTAACCTTGTACGAATTAATAAGTAGTACTCGCATAAGGAAAATACCTACAGTTACCCGTGTAATTAAGTAAGTGTTAATTTTTCCTTTTAAAGCTTATTTTGCCTTAAGTTTGTTAACTTACTGTTTGTGTCAAATTCTACAAATAGCATTCAACGAAATCGTTTTCCTCATCAAATAATTAAATATTTTCTTTAAGGCTCGTACACACAGGCGCGACGCGACACGCGACACAAAGGCACCGCAAGTCGCGCGACGAGCGATGCCTTTGTGTCGCGTGTCGCGTCGCGCCTGTGTGTACGAGCCTTTATTCCGTACCGTACTTACCTACAAAATTGATTTCAGTGAGCATATACACAATGGAACGCGCCCGAGACAACTGGCAGCCGTCGACAACGTGCCGTACGTGTTTATTTTTTTTTAATAGCATCTCGCAGCTATACCTAGGAGGTTGTAGTCTGCGTAACAGGATTTGCCTGCCTCAATAAATTAAGGCCTGCAGCCAGGGCAAAAAACTTAAAAACTTAAGTGACTGCACGCTAAGGGCACCCCATGAGGGGTAAGCACCTCGGCTTATGGCGTCGCTGGGAGAGGGCAGCAAGGGACAGGCTGGATCGGAATTAATTAAGGACGTCTTTAAAGCTACAGACTCAGCGGCGCTCGAGCAAGGGTCGGGGCGGACATGGTATATTGGCGCGTCGCGGCATGCTTCGACGGCGAGGACGGAAGGACGGCTGTCGGGACTTGTACTTTCTGAGAGTACTGGTGGCCTTACTACTCTCCTGTAGGAGAGTCGTGGCGTCGTCAAGGATAGGGTATGCCTCAGTCGGCGAATCCTATTTAAGCGTGAGGGAGTGTATCGGGCCCCCGCCGCAATCCCCCCTGATTGCGGCGGGTGCCCGATACACTCCCGACGACGATTGGGGTGCTTTATAGCAGTATCAAAGAAACGCTTGTGTAGACTCTCATTGCGGACATATAAGGGGGCTCCCGTGACCTTTCTGGGGAAACGGTTCTGGAGGTTCTGCAAGTATATAGGTAATCATGATGAGACGGATGAGCGCGGTTTAGAAGAACAATTTACACTTGAGTCACAATTTGCTGCGGATGGTCAGCATGAAGTGGAGCCTACGAGAGCGAAGTGCACGAACGAGCAGTTTTTATGTGCTCACTGAAAGTACAATGCGCGCCACGAAAGATGAGACTTGACCCCGCTTCCCCCGCTCTTTCCGCCGCCCCTATGACGTCCGGTCCCGTCCCGCACTCAGACCTCATACCGCTAAAGATACCTAAAATCGTGTACTGCGCAAGTCAAACCACGTGGTGTATCAAGTCTCATCTTTCATGGCACGCATTGTAAGATGGTGGTCGAGGATAACACCTAAGTATTTAGCTTGCTTCTTCCAAGGGATCGGCTTGCCATACATAGTGATCGGACTGGGGCTTAAATACAAAAACGGCATGTTGTCGACGGCTGCAGTTGCCTCTGCGTTGACGTGTTCCGCTCGTGTGTATGAGCACTTAATTATAACTCCACCCATGACACTCAATAGCTACCAAGTTGAACTACATCACCAATTACAGAAGGACAATCGTTGTCAAGCACCTGTTAATACCACGTTGGAATGATAAATGACTGGCCATAAACAGCTTAGCTACTAATCATAAAAATGAAATAATTAATTTGTTGCTATAGGCATATCGTGGCACCAAGCATCCTTGGCGGCAACGGAAACCTACGCAACGTTGCCTCGGATATCAATTACCAAATAATTATATTTTATACTAGTTTTCGCACGCAGCTTTGCCTGCGTGTTATGTCCATAAAAAGTTCCCTATGGCCTTCCCCAGGGTTCAAAACCAAATTTCAATCAAATCGGTACAGCCGTTTCGGAGATTAGCCGGAATAAACAGACTGACAGTAGGTCAAAAATTAAAAAAAAATAGTTTTTTTGTTATAAATTCCTTATATAGGTACCTACTTTATATGCATTTAGTAAAAAGCTGTTATTTTGACATTACAAACAGACACTTCAATTTTATTTATTTGTGTAGATTGTCTATAATACAGATTAGTTGAACAAGAAACAATAGAACTTGTAATATTTCATACACTCGATTCTTAAGTTGTATGTAAATTCGATCGCTTCCTTAAGTCACATATTGAGTTACAGAGCAACCTCCGTTCAGTCAAACTACATAATTTCCTGTAATTTTAATATTTATGGTAAAATAGCTGACCCGACAGACTTCGTCCTGTACGATACAAAAATCTATGTCTTAAGGCTCCTGCAAACAGGCGCGACGCGCCTGTTTATATCGCGTTTATATATCGCGCGTTTATATATTTTATCGCGTGTCGCGCCTGTTTGAAGGAGCCTTTACTAATAATAGATTGTTTGATTGAACGCGTTAATCTCTGGAACAACCCGTCGGATTTGTAAAATTCTTTTTGCATTTGATAGCTCAATTATTGAGGAAAGATATAGACTGTTTAAGTGGCTGACATGACCTAAAGCGTGGTCACTGTCGGACTGCATAGAAAAGAAAGAGAAGCGCGATGACACAACGCTGGTAATTTATTGCAAATTATGAAGCAATTATTTAATTACAAAAAATCTATTGTTTCGACTAAAAAAATAAAATACCAGTATTTTAGTATGTTGCTTGTAGAATAATCTGACAAAAATCAGAACTATTGTATGTATACTAGTACGGTTTTTATTGTAAAAAGAAAGTTTTTAGAGGTATCTTCATGATTTTTTTTCTATCGTATCAAATTAGTTGTATTATGCTTTCAACACACTCTATCTACCTAGCATATATCCTGTAGAATATCATATATTTTTCTGATTTTGTTTACTGTAGTCGATCATATACTTTTATTGTTTCTAAAACTTGCGCTTTTTGTTTAGGTCCTGTAAGCCCCATAACATGCACGCTAGGGCTATAAGGCGCCGAGCAAAAATAAAAAGTAATAAACAACGTGAAAACGAAATATGTAATAGCGCGGGCAGGCGATGCGATGCGACACGGTGGGTCGGGTGAACAATAAATTTCACGCGGACGTAATCGCGGGTAGGAGCTAGTCCTAAAATAAAAACCACGTTCAATTTTTCTCGAATTTAAACATTTTTCGAGAGACTTCCAAATCTTTCCATAAAACCCTAATTCGAACTATTACGAACATTTTAAAACTAAAAATAGTCAAATTGGTCCGGACGTTCTCAAGTGATGTGTTTACCAACAGCATTCCATTTTTATTATATAGAAACAGTTAACTTGTATAATTTGCAGTTAAGCATCTAACGATTTTAATTACATTTTGCTGTATTTTGACGGTTTCTCGCATAATTTTGTGTGGTTCCATAATTATGATAATATTTTAATGAAATATTTGTCATGCTTGGGGCCGTCTCATGTTATGCCAAGTTTTGGCACTAATTGCATATTTCCTACTTTTACTCTCAAAGCCTTGATTAGTGAATGCAAATTCTTTGGATTATAAGTTTTTACATGATACTCGTTCGGTATATAATATCGCTAATATCACGTTAATCCCGCATTCGCCAGTTTGTCAGTCCTAAATTCAGATTACTCAGTGATCTAGCTTACTCAGTTTTAACTGATCGTATCACTAAAATTACCGTATGAATATATTATACGTTTACCACTATTGTATATGCGATATACTATGATAAGCGATCATCGATTACGTCCAATCTTATAATAATTAAAACAACGGCTGACTTTGTGTATATATTTCCATATTAACGCCTTACAATACAGGCTTACAATAATAAAACCATCATCACCAGGGTATCAAGACAGATCTTCAACAGTTAACGCAAGCGAAATCATAGTGCGCGGTATAAATTACATAATTATCACGTTACGTATTCAGTTCATTTAGGAATTAATGAAGAAATCCTAGAGCGCATCGGAGGGTAAGGCGATGGCTCTACGGTAAACGTAGCGGAGGGTAGACTAACAACCAACATTTTACGACGTTGTTTTTTACATTTTACTTACATTTATGTAGTTCTATTCCGTCAAAAATCTCACGGTGAAAACTTAGGTGAAGTGAGCTTGACGTGGGCTGTCAATAGTGTCAATCTCCAGCTTCTGGGGGCCTACAAAAACCACTTTGGCAGAATCATAACAGGATAACATTATGAATTATAATGGACAGTTAACTGTTAAGTCAATCGTATCAAATCCCATTCATCATCATCATCATCAGCCTATAATGTTCCCACTGCTGGGACACAGGCCTCCTCTCAGTGAGAGGGAGTGGGCCGTAATCCACCACGCGGGCCCAGTGCGGGTTGGTAGATGTCACATGTCTTCGAATTTTTGGTTCTAGGACATGCCGGTTTCCTCACGATGTTTTCCTTCACCGTTTTGTGAGCAGTGGTGATGAAATAATTTACACAAAGTAAAGCGCCTGTCTGGGTTCGAACCTACGACCTACAACTCGTAAGTCGCGGCCATTACCACTTGGCCACCACTGCTCAAATCCCATTGGTGAAGGATTTTTCGGTTGTTTTGTGTGTCCTAAAATACCAATCAATCCAATCCAAATCCAATCCCAATCTCTTTGATTATACCTACGTAGTGCAGCGAAAAAAAGAAAAACACTGACTGTCTTCGCTATATTATAATTCATAATGATATCCTTTCATGATTCTGCCAAAGTGGCCTTTTTAGGCCCCCAGGTGGAATGACAGTTCACTTAACGAAAGAGAGTTTTTGACAGAATTGATCGGTAGGACTTGAGACTTATACTAATTTTCGTAATTATGACTTACTGCAAAATTAACTCTTAAAATGGCTAATGCACGCATATTGCACATGGATTTATTTGGAAAATTTATAGCCATAGTATTTTTTTTAGATTATTTATTAATGTTCATTCTTTGTCAATAATATGTGTTGTTGTATGTCAATATGCGTTACACAGAGGTTGAGGTTACTTTGCTGGTAACCATTTCATATTTTCGCTACTGCCGTTCAAACAGTTTCTCACAGTAGGGTCCAGCAAGCAAATAAGCTTGCGATCAAGACTCGCCTTTACACTTCAAATAAAGTTATTATACTATTACTTACTATACCTTTGAATTTACAGAGCAGAATATTAACTACCATAAAATTTATTCTAATTCCAATGTGCCAGTGCGTTTTATTTTTTAATTGGTCGAACTATAAAGTTTGCTTATTGACTAAAATAAATAATTTAAGGGGCACATTAACAGTAGCAGACATTAATAAGGTATGTTAATAGAGGCGTAGGATGTCGAATATTTATTTGGCTTTCAATTAATTACTTTTTAAACAACTTTTACGCATTACGCACTTAGTGTATTGCACTAACAGTTTTGAGGCTGTAGGTATGCAATTTTTTTTCCCGATTTCGAAATTACAATTTATAGCGTTTTAATTTTATGGCTGCGTTCGCTTTGGTGGTTCTCTGTCTAGCGTTTAATGAAATAGGTATCGTTTAACATCACAGTAGTTCGTCCAGAATTATTATTACTTTATGGTGTCAGATGATCAATTTAGCGAAATGCATATAGGTTACCAAACAACTATAATTGTTTTTCTTCTCAAATATTGCTATGGAGATCTCATTGAATAACAACTTCTTTTTTTCAGGAAGTGATAGTAGACATTTTATGACATCTTAATCAGATTAATTTAGAGAGGTTTTACTTAGACATATTTAAGAGCGCTATTACAAAATCGAAGAGCTCAGTTTTAGGTAAATTCGACGGCGTGCGGCAGCGGATGCGCATTTGTGCGTGTAATGAGGTACGCTACGCACACATGCGTCGGACGCCAGGAAAAAACCAACAAGAGCCTTTGCTACTTTGTTTTCGAAATAAATTAAATTACTGTTATTATACATAGTTCATGAAATATTATTTGTACCAATGAATGTTACCTAGAACAACAGTTTATCTATAGAATTACTATAGTGTCATAAAAATTTACTTATTTTTTTTTATACTACTAATGTGGAAAACTAGCATGCGGCCCGCTTGATGGTGTGTAGTTACCGCAACCGACGCTTAGACTTAGACGCTTGTATTGCCAGAAGCATAACTTGCGCGTTGCCAGTTTCTAAGAAAGGAATCACACTGATACTTTTTGTACCTACTTTTTTACGAAGTTTATATTCAATTTATTCAGCAGGTAGGTAGACATTTAGTTACTTATTTATAGAAATAAGTGCAATGTAATTTTGTTTCTACAGTTTGGATAAAAAAGTCAAAAGAAAGTGAAAAAGACAAATCAATAGTAGTTTTATTCAAATTAGACTGAGAATCTGCACTTTTCGAACGTCAACCGCCTGTTAATCAACTGATCCAAGCGCACGGCGCATCCTGGACAGTCACCTTATTTGACTGGCCAATTCTTCCCTTGCGGTGGTAGGGCTATCGCCCGCCTGGTTTGCGACCACCCTCCCACCGGAGTCCGTCGTCAAGCAGCCTGCTGTGTTTCGTCGATGCGTGGGAGTTCCAGTGTCTTAGGCATCTTCTGGGCACGCTCGTTCCGTCATAGACCTCATCCATCGCTTTCCATCAGACATGATCGAGGGCAAGCACATTCAGAAATAAAAAAAAAAGATTTAAAAATACTCACTTGTTTATTTAAAAATCAACAAGCATTAAGGACACAAAAGTTGTTCAAAACTTTTTACCATTTATTATAATTCTAATTGGCCGTATCGTATAAAATGCCGGTAGGCTTAACTAAACGTTCCCTAAACTGTCAGTCGTTATAGATCAATCTTGTCGAATCGTTTACGGATATATCTCGAAAGCCCAGACCTTGAGCCTTTCCTAGTTGTTCAAAATTGATACAGATCTTTAAGTAGGAAGCTTGTCAAACATGATTATTGTAATACGTACTTCAATCTTATAGCAGCAAGAATGAATACGCTTATAAACTTGTGGTCAAAGGTTTTTTTGTCCACACCGTATATCGCCAATGTTACACGGAAAGCTTTGTTTCAAGTTAGCCTAAGGGCACTTTACAAAACGTAGCTAATCACTTTTTCGTGGTTACATATTTTTTTACATTGTTCGTTCATTATTTAATTAAATTAATCAGCCTCGTTGGTCTTGAGAAGAGAAGAAAGACACTTTGTCCTGGATTCGGGCAAAGTGTCTTTCTTCTCTTTCTTCGTATCGCTGGCACGACTGTTGGCCCAAAACTTTGCCACTTAAAATCCTTTCCTTACATAAGTTAGTAGGTTCCTTATAAAACAAAGTCGCCGAAACGTCTGTACGGGCTTCCGAATGACTGTACCAAATTGGATATTTCTTTTTTTGTTGTATTCGGTATTTCCAGGACAAGGTCAGTATGAAAGACAATTTCGGAAATTCGAAAAAAAAAAATTGCACCCGTGCGAAGCTCTCACGGGCCTCTAGTAATTATTATAATTTAAAGTGTTACTAAATTATAATTAGAATTTCTCAGTAGTAGGCCAGTCTGGAATTGTGCCCCGTTGATCAAAACTCAAAGCATTTATTTCAATTAAACTGTTTACAGGCACTTTTGAATGAGGGTTTTCTGAAATGACGTTCGCTAGGTGGCAGCACTGGGACGTCAGGTCCAGGCATCTGTCAAAGAGCCTATATTTTCTTTAGTCATGACGGAATGATGAACGAATGAATGAATCGAATGATGAACGTCATCATATATTTTGTATTGGGAGACCTCTTGTCACAGTGGTGCCAACTGGTGTCGTAAATTTTCACGAAAACCCTCATTGTCAAGAAGTCGGTCAGTCAGAAAATATGAAGCTAATTCCCCATTCCAAAGCGTAGGTACCTATGGAGAAGAACGGGCAAGAAACTCCATGGGCACTCTTTTAAATTATATTTTTACTAAAATATTAGTCACATTATTAATGTTGAATTTATAATTATGTGTGAGAACGTCTCTATTTCTAGTAGGTACTATAATTATGTCTTTCACCTCTTTTACTAAAAAGATGTAATTTTTTCCTTACATACATGATGTTTTCGTAGATATATTGACAAGGCACCGTCATGATGTTAGCAATAGATTCGCACCCTATTACTTAGGACTTAAACATACAATAATTGGTGAAATGTGGGTTTACTAGAAACCCTTAGGAAATTACAGGCGTTATGTTACCAATTAAATTGAAATTTTGCGCAAAATTGAAGAAACTTCGACGATTTGGTTAATTGAATTATTGTTTCATCATTAAGCTAATAAGCCAGGCTTTAATTTCATTTTACTACTTCGGGTAAGTTTGCACAAGGTTACTTACCACGATGTCACGCTTGTGTGTAATACACAGTCTTAACAACCTCAACACTTAAGCCTAATTAAAGTGCATACGCACCAATTCCGTCAACTTTTTCGATGGTATTAAAATTAACATACAGTTAAAGCCTAGGTGATTATGTTAATTTGCAATCTAATTATAAACGACATACAATTTTACACCGCCCACCTAATTATTATGCAAAGCATGCATAATTCGTGTATGATTGACTTGCTTTTACGCAAGTTGTTTAAAGGAAAGCAAGTATAGGAAACGGATTGCGTTTAAGGTCACCATTGGGTTAACCTGTTCTATGTAGATCAATGAATTGTGCCAGGCACGCATAAAATGCGCAGGTAACAATTTTTTTTCGGCCTCAACGAAATAAAAAAAAATAATTTAATAAAAGTTTGGCAGGACTTTAATTTTTTTTTAAACATTCAACCTCGTTGCATATTTTATAAAAATGTTTGTTCCATAATTGATTAAAAAAAAATGGGAATCGAAATTCAAATGTCAAGAAAAAACAAAATTAAATGAACTTTGGTTAGCGTTCGCACATTTCTTTTAGGTGTGTTTGTTCAAATTGACTACCTACAGAATTAATGTTGGTGAAAAGTATTAGGGATTAAGATTATTTAGGGTTTTTGTAAGGATCGTAGAAGGTGGTGTTCTGTAGTTTCTGCTTACCCTCATGGGAAGAAGGCGTGCGTTTAGTTATGTAGGTATGTGTTTGTGTGTAAAACAAAGGATTATTTGTGGAACTTTTCGATTTCAGCCATCGAGATACAAGTCCTATATCTCGATGATTTCAGCACGTGTTTCTGTGAAACTAAGCTACCATGTAAGTTTGTAGGTTACCTTCTAAAATATATTTTTTGCCTTTTAAGCCTATAGATTATTACGCACTAGTAGAATTTCACCACAGATCGTTTACGGCACTGCGGTATTTCTGAATGCACTAATTCTCCCGCGAAGCGTCCTAAAAAGGCGAGCTCAGTGAGATTGTATCACTTTCCATTGGCATTAGAGCTATTTTACTTAGCGAAAACGAATTCCTTAAATGTTTATTAATTTATCAAATAACATGTGCAGTGTTCTAATAATGACTTGGGTGATTCGGATAGCTGGGATTACGAGCAATTATCGATATTGCAATTAAAAAGGTAATAGCATATCTCATTGATAGCTATTAAACAAGTATTATTTTCTGCCCATGCCTCTGTCCAAAGTAAAGGTTCCCGCAGACGAGCGCGACGCGATAGTGCGACGCAATTTTGGTAGTAAAAATTCCATTAAGTTTTATTATTTTACTAGAGTCTGCGGAAGCCTTAAGGAGGGGCTCGTGGTTAAATAATAATAGCCGTACGGGCCAATTGAAGGCTAAGCTACGTTTGCCACGGTCGGTTTGTGGATGGTCATCCAATAGGTATGTACAGACGCCAGCACATCAAGCTACTACAATATGTCATATTTCTTTAATAGATTTTCAAGTTTATCGCTAAAGCATAAGGTTCAAAATTGATTGGGAAAATTTGACAGTTTCGGGTAGCTTGATGTGCTGGCGTCTGTACATTGAGACCCTTCCGTTCCTCGTAAAACCCGTTAAGCCGTTGGTCCCGGCGGTCATTCGTAGATCTTTGACAGTCGTTGCGAGTAGTCAGAAGCCCAAATTCTGACAACCATTCTATCCAAGAGGTATCGTCTTACCTAGTAACTGGATTATGGAGGTCAGATAGGCAATAACATAGGCGAAGGGGACGGTGGTGGATAGGTTAGACTGAAAGCCGACCTCAACATAGCTGGGAAAACGCTAGGCAGATTGATTGCCTCTGTCCAAAGTAAATTTGGAGTAAATCTCTGTTGTTGTGATCTTTTTCAGGTGTTGATCTTCATTAAAAGTGGCTTGGAAGAACCCAAAACAGAACGACAGAGATGAATGGCAGAAGGTTAGTAAATCCCAAATCAATAACAAATTTTTAGGTGCTTCGTTTTGAAAATAACAGTAGATTTACAAAAAAAAACTAAATATTTCATATAAAAACCTGTATGAGCAAGTATGATACGCCAGAAACTAGGTGCATCTTTCCAATTGGTTGTCTCCTATGGATAAGACCTGGCAAGAAACTCCACGGTTACTCTTTAAAAAAAAAATGATTTTTACGATGTTTTCAACTAACAGTACTCGTATTAATAGGTTTGGGAGGACTGTGTAGGCCTCTTAACAAGTATCATGCACATGACAAAATAGGAAATGCCCAACAAATCGACACATCTATAAGACAACAAGGCCTACAACGTTCTCACATTCACAAAATAGAAGATAAATATAAAAGATAAATAATACAAGATAAAACTGACATTTTAAACAAGTGACATGATTGTCATTACAACTAACAAATAAATCTGAGTAGATAAAATTTCCACAAAAGCCACTAACAATAACTAAGTAGGTATTGAAATTGAAATCAAAAACAAAATCTAAGCATATTACGTAAATGTATTTGCCGTCATCAGATTAAATCACAAGAGGCGTGTACTGAAAACACTAGCGGCTATGCGCAAGAGTGACACAACAAATACTAAAAGATACATCTTATCTCAAACTAGTTATTTGCCCTCTAGCAGGACGTGGGTTGAGTTTCCATTAATATAAGTTCTGTGATACAGTTTCGTATCTACATACTTCCAGAATTTATGAAGTGTTGCATAAATCTTACATAATACTTTTTTATGTTGTACTTAAGCTTATCATAATGGGTCATGTATGAAAATATTAAATTGTCTCGATTTTTTTTCTGCACTTATGAATAAGCTAATACTATCTACAAAAAAAGTATCAGATTTATCTGATTAGTATTTCCAGAGAAATAAATTAAATTCTGTTAGAGGCGGCCATCGACAGTAACCCACGGATTTTTATTCAATTTCCTTAGCCTACTCAATTAAAAAGTAAAAACTGTAGATAATCTGTACCGTCTGACATCCATCCATCATAACTTGTCAATTTGTCATAACATAACCTCACTTTTCACCTCTTGCTTTGTGTTTGTTTGCGATTTTATGGATATATCTTTACGACGACCCTCACGCTTTGAATACTGGATTAGATTTCAACTGCCTTCGCGACGACCCCCACGCTTTGGACACTGGATTAGATTTTGAGAGACCTTTGTTATGATGGATGGATGTCAGACGGTACAGATTATCTACAGTTTTTACTTTTTAATTGAGTAGGCTAAGGAAATTGAATAAAAATCCGTGGGTTACTGTCGATGGCCGCCTCTAACAGAATTTAATTTATTTCTCTGGAAATACTAATCAGATAAATCTGATACTTTTTTTGTAGATAGTATTAGCTTATTCATAAGTGCAGAAAAAAAATCGAGACAATTTAATATTTTCATACATGACCCATTATCAGAAACAGGCTAAGAGCGGTTCTACACTACATCCGATCCGAATCCGAGAAATGCCGGTCCGAAGTGACCATTAGTCCTGTTTGTGTGAGGGGTTGCGCACTAGATCCGAACTCTATCCATCCGAACATTCTCAATACGTATTGATGTCGGATCTTTAATTCGGATTCGGATCGGATGTAGTGCAGATCCGCTCTGACCCATATTTTTTTAAGAGTATCGGTGTAGAATATTATGATATAAAAAATAAAGTCCTCCTCGTATTTCGGCCACGGGGCCAATCTCAACGGAGGCTAGCCTTCGGCGCGTGAGATACTATAGTGCAAAGTGTGCGCGTAGACACAGGTGCACCCCCTCTTCCCTCACTCTCATAGCATCATGTCATATTATGATATAGAATGTGTCGAAATGCAGAATGTAACATTATAATAATGGGGGTTTTCGTGAAAATTTACGACACTAGTTGGCACCACTTTGACAAGAGGTCTTCCATTTCGGCAATGAATATAAAATATATGATGACGTTCATCATTCGATTCATTCATTCGTTCATCATCCCGTCATGACTAAAGAAAATATAGGCTCTTTGACAGATGTCTGGACCTGACGTGTCAGTGCTGCCACGTAGCGAACGTCATTTCAGAAAACCCTCATTATATACAACATGCTCTGTACTGTCAAACCGAATAACAGACATCTCTCAATAGAATATTACAAGCTCAGATTTTAGTAGAAACAATAATGAAGGGTCTAGAAGTTGAGAACAGCGTGTTTACAAAAATTATACTAATTCTATAATTTGGACGTCTCACGATATTAAAAAAGTGGCGGTACACGACCGGTTCCGTACAATATCTAACTATACATTAAAAAAAAACTAAAAAGCGAAACATCACTTTCTTGTATCCTATTTAATTTTTAACTTAACTTTATTATTTTTTATTATATCGGCCATAGTAGTACACACTTAGTGAAAATTCAAATGTCTATGGAGGTTCAAAAGATACAGCCCTGTGATTGACGGACGAACGGACGGACGGACAGCGGAGCTTTAGTAATAGGGTCCCGTTGCGTTGGCACCCTTGGGGTACAGAACCCGAACAATGATCATCCTAATTTCTGGTTTCCAGTCAGTATAAAAAATAGAACAACTATGGTTGGATTCTATGTGGGTTACAAAACAAATCTCAAATAACAAACATAGCGCATCCGCAAGTGAATTAATGTCCATTCAATCAAACATCATTGTTGGATTAGTTTCTTCGGGGTATTCCTCGAAACACGCACTAACTTTGAAACACACCAAAAGTATTCCTCGAAAAAATAATAAAAATATTGTAATTTTATTTCTCGAATAGGATCAACGATGAAACATAGAGAAGAATATAAAGGATTCGTAATAATTGATATCGATAGACGTTTCATTTGGTGCGTTTCGAGGAATATCCCGTGTCTTCGAGGTATTGAATAGGCATAGTCAAGAAATAAATATGTTAAGCAATAATTAGAGTAATAACTTTTTACTTGCACGCCTTATTGTTTTTCCGACTTCGTCATTGCCAACATTTTGAATGAAAACGACAGTTCGAAAAGCTCCCGCCCGTTACGAGGGAGAGTTTGTTTGAAAATTGCTTAACACTATCGCACAATGGTATCATCATCATTCTCTTGCTTTTTTTTTTTGACTATGGCATCTCGTAGTTGACCTTGAGAGGTTGTGACTACTTAACCGGACTATCCTGGGGTTGCCTTGAGAGAACTCAAAGCCTCCAGCCAGGGGCTTAAACTAACTAAGTAAACTAAGCGACTACACGCTAAGGGCACCCCCTGTGGGGTACGGCTTAGGGCGTCGCTGGGGAGAGGGCAGCAAGTTGGGACAGGCTGGATCGATTTTTGATTATTTAACGAACGATGGGGTCGGCATTTCCTAATTGACTACTCTGAGAAGAAAAGCCGAAACAAACTCAGAGGTCACAGTCGGGAATTTAAATCTACAGGCTCAGCTGCGGCGCGGGCTGGCACTACATCGAGCAAGGGTCGGTGGGGGGATCATTCTCTTGCCCTTATCCCAATTTATTTGTGCTTGGCGCAACATGTCTTTAATTTCCATATTAGTCGTCATCTCTGTGACTACAGAGATGACGACTAATATGGACTGTGTGCTAGGAAGGGGGTGACTACCCCCTTCCTAGCACACAGTCCATCCTGCCCCGCTAAGAATCCAAATTACGATATTGTACAACATCTGAACATATGGTAAAATAAAACTGCGCTGCACAACCATTTGTTTATATCCTCAGAGTGCATTCTTACGTGTTTATGCAACTCGAGCATTTCTTTAATATGTAGTAACCGGAGCAACATAATCGCATTGCATGCTAGTGACATCAGCCCGCCGAGTGGCAATTTCTAATCAATAGTACAGATCGTGCGCAACATTTAGATACAAAACGAAAGTTCTAACGGATCTAGATAATGATACGTGTGCTTTATACAAATTAAATGGACTTGAATGTTTGTCACTGTGTCTTGCTACAATGCATTGGATTGCGTAAAATGTTGTCGATGATGCTAAAATAAGGTATTGTTTCTAATCGACTGGTTTTCTTCAATCTCGTAAACTGTGCATGTTTCTGATACCCTAATTTTTGTGTCAGACGGCTAAATTTTAACAAAGAACATACAGAAAAAGGATTTAACCAGTGCGAAAACTGTAACTATAAATTCAGTTTATGATTCTTGACCCATTTTTTGATAAATTTCTACGCTATGGGACTCTAAAATCAAATTTTTCTTTTTTCTTTTTTTTTATTAGGTTTACCAACAATTAATTACACTAATACAACCACATAATGTAATTAATTGTTGGTGAACCTAATAAAAAAAAAATATATATATGTATATATAATTTGATTTTAGAGTCCCATAGCGTAGAACTTTTTCTACGCTATGGGACTCTAATTATGCTGAATTCATGGTTACAATTTGCGCCTTGATTAGTTTTTTCCCTGTATATTCATTCGGGTAGTTTTCTAAACATCCTGAAGCCAATCTTATTGTGATAGCATTTGTAGTTGTGTGCGATAAGATGATTTGTGAGAAAATCATGATTTACGATAGCATTTATCACCATGATGTTCCGGCAACGAGTTATTTACTCAGAAGCCGCATATAAATCCACATTACTGCCGGTAATGCCATGTTTACACGTTACTGAATCAATAGGTGAGCCTCACAATGAAAGCTGAATCATGCTGCACCATGCTGAACTCAGTTTATCGTGTCAATGTATATCTTTGAGGTATAATCAATAAAGCAATTTCTCTAATAGCCAGTTTTACAAGCGAAGCAATAACTTTTGCATCGTGACTAGGTTCATGTAAAAGTGACGTGTACCAATCAGTTTTGTGCTAATGTGATCGACAA
The DNA here is from genome assembly GCA_927399505.1 of Luperina testacea. Lineage (NCBI taxonomy): Eukaryota > Metazoa > Arthropoda > Insecta > Lepidoptera > Noctuidae > Luperina > Luperina testacea. Next base: position 16,305,359 of record OV656758.1, read on the forward strand.
TGTCACACTGTCAGTGTTGAGAAAGAGAAAATTACTATGATCCATAGAAAGATATTTCTCTGAGGAAATTTGATTTTGTTTGATTGCTGTTATTATCTGTGATCTGAGAGTAATAGAAAGGCAGGAATCATCTGTGGCAAATAAGCTTCAATCAACATTGTGACTGTTCTCCGCTAGTCTCGACTGTCGGCTCCCTTTGACGCAAATGACAGGGGTTTCTCTTTACAAGTCCGTTATCAATGGGTTACTATTAATTAACGGATAAAGGTGGTAATTCAGAAGTCAACAGCTATTAAAGTTACTATAATTGCCTTCTCAATAGCAATATACTGGATGTTTCTATGGAGCTTGTTGCCTGCTTATGCATGTTTTACGCCATATTCATTCGTCCATTTTCTGCACTTGCGTGTATTGAGTTTGGTGTTAATACCGGCATTATTCCGGTATTTTTTCATGTATAGAGAACGCAACTTACTTGCGTCCTGTTCATACATAAAACAAAGTCGTTTCTATAATGCCTAGCATGACATTAATACAATTTGCTTAGTTAAAATAAACTCTTAGGTGTAATCTGTAATTAAAATCATTGTTTACCCACACGTTTCGAGTTGAACAACTGTTACAAGTCAATAGTCCTTGGTCCAATTGTGAAGGAAACGAAAGCTTTTAATCACTATCCGTTTACTATTATTACAGAATGACAATAAATTATAAGATATAATAGTCTAGGAGTCAGTGAGGTTTCGATTAGTGCAAGTGAAAAAGTTGAGCAGATAAATTTAGCAATATTATTTTGGCTATTTAATTTGGTGGGCAATCAGATTTACATGACAGGGCATCAGATTGACATGAAACTACTACTGATTATTATTATTGCCAACTTAAATTGATGCAATAGTTTTACTGTTAGTTTAGTATCTACTAAGTATTTTCTTTTGTGTTGCTTTAAAAATATAAGTGGCAGTTGAAACGCACAAAATTTTCTCATCACATCAAAAAGGATCGCATTGCCAAGTTCTACAGCCCAAATCAAACTTTATGGGGGCTCTGAAGTGCTCTATTCGCTACGCAGCACCCTCACCCGCGCTGAAACATGAATTTGCTACTACGACGCGACTTGCCTCACGGTCCGGGCCGTCATAAAGTTGGAAGCGGGCTGTACAAGTGATGAAAATATTATTAACTAACAGCGTCCCGCGCTTTCACCCGCATAAGTTTCGATCCCGTGGTAATATGGGGATAAAAACTATCATTATGTCCTTTCCCGGGACTCCAAAGTATCTTTATACCAAATTTCATCTAAATCGGTTCAGCGGTTTAAGCTTGAAGAGGTAACAGACAGACAGACATACAAACAGACAGACACACTTTCACATTTATAATAGTATGGATTTGCAGATATTCCACATCAAAAACCAGGTTTTAGGAAAACATATTTTTTTAGGGTTACCAACAGAGTTACTGTCTCCGCGCCTACTCTGCGATATCAGTTGGTATTGTTCTGTCGGCCATTTGCAACAGTATCGTATCATTTGGCATTTGTTCCGCGCCCTTACGAAATTGCGTTGACATATTGGCGATAATGTAACTCATTTGTTTTACCTTACAACGCCCTATATGTCGGGGGACACGTAATAATATGCTGTCATCAAAGCGTTTGTTGAATTATGTGTTAGTTCACATATCTGTGGGAACATGTATGGAATACCTGTTATATAAAGGGCAAGTGTGATGTTTTGTATACCTTACTTTGACGAAAGCACTGTAGTTTCAGTAGTTATTTTCAGTTTCAGTAACTTAGGTAAGTATACATGTTACATTAAACACTGAAGTTGACGTCATGTAAAATATGCGAACTTGTTATGAAGGTTCTACAAAAGCCAGAGAGTGTTATATGCACACACACTCGATTTCCCTGTAACATCCATTTTTTTTTTACATTAAAAATCTTAAATCACTCTACGGATAGAGTAGAAACAGGGTTTTGAATATAAAATATTGTGCAATAACTACTCTGATATATCATTCTCTTAACTTTTAATTTCGACCAACTTTTATTTGAATTTAAAAATATGTATTTTATCAGTTCCTATTTTATTCCTTATATTAGAATGTCATCAGAGTGCATCAGCATTTATTAAACCCAAAATAATAGAAAAATAAATATTTAATACCTGTTTAAAGAATTCCTATATGCAAAATAATATGTAGTCGAACTAGTCGAGAGTCATAACCTACGGTAACCTCATCCAGATTGACCGGTTAATGGTTGTCGCATCCGAATTTTTGGTTCATTCATATTAATAATATTATTATTTATATTTACTTGTTATTTATATTTATTGTTACTTCTGGACATCTCGACACGGCTCGCATTCTCCGGAGGTTCCTCTCTCTGGAGCCCTGACCGCCGCCGCGCCAGTAGCTTGGGCTAATATTATTTATATTTTTAAATGTTTTTATATTCTAATATTTAAAAATATAATTTATATGTATTTTTTTAATTATAGGAAATAATAATAATTAATAAGATATTAAGTGTCATACTCATAAGTAGGTACCTATATTACTTTCGAAAATACTAGAACAGTCTCTTATTAATTTCTTTCTCATTTGTTTAAGATAATATTATGACCGCTTTGTTGACTATCATAGGATTAAACTTTTATATTTTAAAATCACTTTTCGTGTATGTCAGTGTGACTGCGTTGTTCTTCTAAACTACTCCTCGGATTTTGATGCGGTTTTCACCATCGTTTAAGAAATTTATTCCGGAAGGTTTATAAGTACATAATATTACTTACAAAAAAGAATTCTCGATGTTTTGTAAAGTCGTAAAAACCGTGCGAAGCAGGGGCGGGTCGATATTATATTTAGATTTCAAGAACACTTTTATCTACACAATGTGATTTATAATTTCGCAACTGATTTTTAAGTAGATAAAGCGAACGTTTTTATAATTGTTAAGCCGCTTTCCAACCTTCGACGTCAATACGTCAAGGTCGATAAAATTCGTAATTGTATGTTTAGGACAATTAGAGCTTTACAGATGTGTGGTGAGAGTCTGTGAATTGTCAATGCCGTAGAGTCATTAGGGCAAAAGGACGCACTTTTTCTTATTTGTCTACAATGAACTGAAACGAATAAAATATTACCTTCGTTTATTTGTGCTATCTGTAGCATAACTATTAGGCTCCTAAAACGCAACAAATATTCGACGAGGAATCCCCTCAGAGAAAAAGCACTGCGTACTTTTGCCCACTGCGTCCTTTTACCCCGAATGACTCTACCTACTGCCTACCAATTCATTTATTTGTTTAATTTACGGCGCATAAGACATTTGTAGCGCTTCTCGTCACCTCCAATCAGTCTAGATAAATCAAGTAATTTGATACACAATAACACATTTCGCAAATATTGCATTAATATCGCATTGCGTCTATCAAAGTCGATCGCTTCGTCGATATCGAACCGAGATTGTTACGATTGATTCTAATTTGTCCTTAAAATTGTAATTAGGTATTTCGTTTAAGTAGTAAGTTCGTTTAAGAAGTAGTAGGTACTTCGATTTTAGTGTTGCAGACATGTAAATAAACATCATCTGCCTAGCCTTTTCCCAGCCATGTTGGGATTGGCTTCCAGTCTAACTGGATGCTTTTGAGTACCAGTATTTTACATGAGGTGACTGCTTATCAGTTAAGTACTGCGTAATACGAAACCCCTTGGTAAGAGTGTGTGGGTTATTCGTGACCGTGGTGGACAAGTAATACACTGAAGTATGTTGTAAATAGTAACGATTAATTTATTACGATATCAAGTAACTAAAGCTAGTAGTTACACTTGACACGAAAAGGTAAAATTAAATAATGTTATATGAAGAGTAAAACGAATAGAAACACTAGGTTACGGCGAGCTTCAGCGAGTAAAATATGATCGGGGTCAGAGAGGACCTCGCACGATCTTGGTTAAAAACAGACTGAAGCTCCGAACCAAAACTCTCCCAAATCTGCCGTTCACTAGACAAAGGAAGCGGCACAACGATTTTACACAAAGGACGCAGCAAAACGATTACATTTTAAAAGTACAATAATAAAACACGAGAAATGCAAATGGGTACAATACAAGACAACTAAAAAATAACAGAACAATGAAGCTTAACTAACAATAGCAAATGGGTACAATACAAGATAACTAAACATAATAGAACAATGAAGAACCTTAACTAAAAGTAAAGAATCATGAAAGACAATAGTACCTATAACTTAAATCGCTTGCAGATGTTCAACGTGGGAAAAACACAAAAATGAAACTTTCTAAAAATTATTACAATAAGTTCTTCTATACAATACTACATTCTTAAAACTATGCAAAGGATGGGTACGTGAGACACAGTCCCCACAGTACCCCCCTACCAGTGATAAAGATCACGAAACACCTGCCTGATAGTAATCAGGAAATTTAACTCGCCTACTAGAACGGCGAGGAATATGCTGTTGCTGTGGTTGCATGTTGCTATCTGCATTAAGTGGTTGATCAGAAGCAGCGGTTTGGTGATCGTTTTGCTTTACAATATAAGTTGTGATATTCTCGCTAGGCGCAGATTGACCTTCTGACAGTATATGAGCCGGTTTTAACCTGTCCATTGTGACTGTAACGTCACGGTCCCTAATTCGAATGACAAATGTTTTGTCATTCCTTGTAATGACTTGGTAAGGCCCATCGTAAGGCTGTACTAAAGGGGCTTTAACAGTGTCATTGCGCAAGAAGACATGACTGGCTGTTGCCAAGTCTTTGAAAATGAAGCTCTTTATATCACCATGTGCAGAGCCATTTACTGGTTTTAACGAATTGAATTGAGTTCGAAGTTCTTGAGCAAAGTCGGACGCCACTGTGATATTATTATTTACCGATGGTGCTAAAAACTCACCCGGCAGTCTAATACCTTGACCGTATAACATTTCAGCTGGAGTAGCTTGAAGATCTTCCTTCCAGGCTGACCTAACACCTAACATTACTGTTGGTAAAATGCGTACCCAATTTTCAGTTGGTAAGTGACATTTTATTGCAGCTTTGAGTTGCCTGTGAAGACGTTCTACCATTCCATTGGCAGATGGGTGGTACGCAGTAGTACGAAGATGCTTAGTTCCTAATAGGGTATTGAGATTCCTAAATAGGTGCGATTCAAACTGTCTGCCTTGATCTGTAGTAACACGTAAGGGAACACCGAAGCGTGATATCCAGTGAGTGTAAAATGCACGAGCAACGGTTTCAGCTTCTTGGTTTTCTAGCGGTATGGCTTCAGGCCAACGTGAAAAACGGTCGACACAGGTTAGACAGTATCTGCATCCATCTGAATAGGGCATTACAATTAAGTCTAAGTGGACGTGCTCAAACCTAGCTGAAGGAGGTGCAAAAGTTCCTGGTATTGAATGGACATGTCGTGAAACTTTAGCACGCTGACAATCGATACATGCCCTAGACCATTGTTTACAATCTTTATTCATAGAAGGCCACACAAATCGCTTCGACACTAGCTTCGTTGTAGCTCTAGCACCCGGATGTGATAGTTTATGTACGGAGTTAAAGGCTGCTCTACGAAAAGATTCGGTTATAAAAGGGCGAACGTTTGGTGTACTAACGTCGCAATAAATAGGTTCAGTTGTTCCAGGTAGACATACATGCTTCAGTTTTAAGGAAGAATTATTATTTTTTAGTAGTGATTGCAAAGATATGTCACTGCTTTGCAAAACTGCCAACTCTGACCAATTTATACATGAGTCGATTGTTTCGATCCGCGATAAGACGTCAGCTGGTACATTGTCTGTACCTTTAACATGGCGAATATCGGTTGTGAATTGACTAATGAAGTCCAAATAACGAAACTGTCTAGGCGTATTTTGCTGATCTTTCTGTCTAAAAGCATATGTAATTGGTTTATGGTCAGTAAAAATAACAAAATTACGCGCTTCAACATGATGTCTGAAATGTTTTACTGCAGCATAAATAGCGAGGAGTTCGCGATCATACGCTGAGTACTTTTGTTCCGCAGGTGATAATTTTTTGGAAAAGAAGGCGATAGGTTGCCAATCATTACCTACTCTTTGTTGTAGCGCGGCGCCTATTGTGAAGTCAGACGCGTCAGTAAAAATGGCTAAATCTGAGTCTGAACGCGGATGAGCTAACAACGCGGCTTGAGCTAAACTGAGCTTACAGTTTTCAAAAGCATCTTTGGCTTCGTCGGTCCAAGCGATTAGTGTTTTGCCTTTGAGGTTGCCTCGTAAAAGTTCACATAACATAGCTTGACTACCGGCTGCATGAGGTATAAACCTTCTATAAAAGTTTAACATACCTAGGAACTGACGCAGCTGTTTTGCTGTGGCTGGAATCGGGTAAGTACGGATCGCTTCGACCTTTTCAGGTAGCGGGCGCGTACCATCGGCTGACACAAGATAGCCGAGAAACTTAATCGTTGATTGACCAAACACACATTTAGACGGGTTTACGACCACGCCATAAAGCCTTAACCTATTGAATACTGTCTCTAAGTGTTCCAAATGTTCTTTTTCACTACGCGAGGCGATTAAAATGTCGTCAATATAACAATAACAAAAGTCTAGATCGCGTAGCACTTCGTCCATAAACCGCTGGAAGGTTTGGGCTGCATTACGTAAACCAAACGTCATGTATGTAAATTCATATAGTCCAAACGGCGTAGTTATCGCGGTTTTGGAAATGTCTTCTTCCGCGATTGGAATTTGATTAAACGCACGCACTAAATCTAGAGTCGAAAACACTTTTTTATCACTAAGGCACTGTGCAAAGTCTTGGATATGACGCACTGGGTATTGGTCCGGTTCCGTCCTGGCGTTGAGTGCACGATAGTCGCCACACGGTCTCCATTCATCATCCTTCTTAGGCACCATGTGTAAAGGCGATGCCCAGGGGCTTTGCGAAGGCCGAGCGATGCCTAGCTTCAGCATCGCGTCGAACTCCTTCTTTGCAGCGCTGTATCGATCCGGAGCAAGACGTCTGGGTTTCTGCGCGACGGGCGGTCCAGGAGTAACAATTATATGATGTTTGGTATTATGTTTCACTTGAGCCTTGCCATCAGGGCGTGTGATATCTGGGTATTTTGAGAGCAGCTGGTGATACGGCGATGAGCCCGTTATTGTTTTTATGGATGGCTCTTGATGGCCAGCTACCTGTCCGTTAACAGACAATGTGGTTGTACCATCAATGAGTCGCTTGGCTTTTGTATCGACCATAAGGTTGTAGTGTTCTAGGAAGTCGATACCTAGTATTGGCTTGCTTACGTCGGCAACAATGAATACCCAAGTAAAATCTCTGCGTAGGCCCAAATTTAACGTGAGAGTTATGGTACCATAAGTTTTGATGGGAGTGCCGTTAGCCGCCACAAGTTCGTAGTCGGTATTCTTTCTAAAAGGTAGAACTAGCTGGTGAGGAAAGACACATAGCTCTGCTCCAGTGTCTACTAAGAATTGTGCTTTCGATATACAGTCGTAAACGAAGATGCGACGTGAGGTGGGCTGGGAATGTGCGTCATCCGCCGCTAGTGACTCCCGCTGGCGTTTTCCCGGCTGCGACTGGTTTCGTTTGTAAGCGCACGGCTGTATACACTTATGAGCCTTCGCGCCGAAGTTGAAATGATACCAACACAAGCCCTGACCATTGCGGCTCTGCTGCGACGGTGATGCTTCACGTGGTCGGTAGCTGGATCGTGATCGTGACCTCTGTCTAGGATATCTACGATCGGTCTGCATTATTTCTCCCAACATGGTCATGGTTTTTACCAGCATTTCTGTTAACAACGTATTATTGGGAGGAGGCTCAACGTTAACGGCTGCAATGGCTGAGCTGCTGCTACACTCTGGCATTTGTTGCGTCTGTAATATGGTATCCGCAAGCTCTGCGGCTTTCTCGAGCGGTACATCCTCTTGAGTGGCCATTATAACTCTCATGTTCTTGGGTAAACCTTTGACCCATACTACGCGCAGCGCGTCTTCCGTTATCGAATTACCACTCTGATGTTTAAGGTGACGCAAATATTGAGAAGGCGTTCGATCCCCCATCGCTTGATCTTGAAGAAGCTTTGTAATTCTCACGTTTTTCGAGTCGGTGAAGCGTTGGATCATTCTTTCTTTAAAATATTGATATTCGTCTCGCCCGACAGGTGTTTGTTCCAGCACAATGTCTCGTATATCTTTCAATACACGGTAGTCTATGCTGCGTAAACAGCATGTTAACATGTTTGCAGGGTTTGTCACCCCAGACTCCGCCATTGATCTTTCTGCTATTACAAACCATAAATCTGGACAGTCTGGTGTGAATGTCGACAGCTTACAACACGACACGTTGCCGTTCTCTGGACCGTTTGCCATTTTAACACGTACTTTGATTTAGCACTCGCGAAACTCTTCACGCACTGTCACGAACTCACGCTATATGATAGCTTTGATCACGTCGGGGTCACCACTGTGGGTTATTCGTGACCGTGGTGGACAAGTAATACACTGAAGTATGTTGTAAATAGTAACGATTAATTTATTACGATATCAAGTAACTAAAGCTAGTAGTTACACTTGACACGAAAAGGTAAAATTAAATAATGTTATATGAAGAGTAAAACGAATAGAAACACTAGGTTACGGCGAGCTTCAGCGAGTAAAATATGATCGGGGTCAGAGAGGACCTCGCACGATCTTGGTTAAAAACAGACTGAAGCTCCAAACCAAAACTCTCCCAAATCTGCCGTTCACTAGACAAAGGAAGCGGCACAACGATTTTACACAAAGGACGCAGCAAAACGATTACATTTTAAAAGTACAATAATAAAACACGAGAAATGCAAATGGGTACAATACAAGACAACTAAAAAATAACAGAACAATGAAGCTTAACTAACAATAGCAAATGGGTACAATACAAGATAACTAAACATAATAGAACAATGAAGAACCTTAACTAAAAGTAAAGAATCATGAAAGACAATAGTACCTATAACTTAAATCGCTTGCAGATGTTCAACGTGGGAAAAACACAAAAATGAAACTTTCTAAAAATTATTACAATAAGTTCTTCTATACAATACTACATTCTTAAAACTATGCAAAGGATGGGTACGTGAGACACAGTCCCCACAAGTGGTTGTCAGATTTTCGGGCTTCTGACGACCCATTACGACTGTCAAAGATCCACGAATGACAGCTGGGACCAACGGCTTAACGTGCTTTCTGAGGCATGCCCTCCATGCCTCAGAAAGCACGTTAAGCCGTTGGTCTTCGTCTTGGTACGTAAAGATGGTCACCCATCCACGGACCGACCGCGGCAACCGTATCTTAACCTGATTGATCGACCTGTGCGTCTGTTATTAGTTAGCCATGAGCACGACATCGTTACAAATAAACAAATATTTAATTAGATAAAACTGATATGCGTGTGCGGTTCTGTGGGATGACTGAGTAGAGGTCTGCTCACTAATGCTCAAATTTCTAAAGATAAAAGAATAAATAAGATCATGATTTTATAAATTAAAAGTTTCATAAGAAGTTAGCGTAGCAAAATATTATTAAAGCGTAAAGTAAAGTTTGTGTAATGATAGCTCCTGAATATTCAGTAACATTACATAAAAACTTATTATACCTACAAGACTGTGTCACGACAAATGCGACCGAATCGTCAAGTGTTTTATGAATCTGTTTTTGCGAACGCCAATGTAGTATAATAGTAGGTACTTATAGGTTTTATCCACCGACCGTATCGAACACGTAGAATGAAACCCAGAAACACGATATTTAGTGTCCGAGCACGTTTAAATTGACAATTTCACAACTTGCAGTTTTCCGTTCAAAAACTGATCCATGGTAGGCCGCGACAGATAGGAAGCTTTGACCACATTGTTTTAACGAGTTACGAACAGTGAACGTATTGGAACAATGGTAGGGCCCAAGCGCCATTGTTGAGTAACAATATCCTATAAGTAAGTATAACTGTGTTAACAGATTGTTTACTTATACTTTCAATTTAAATCTTTTTATTTGCGAAATATCTCGCAGTACGACTTTGACTTTAAATATATTTTAAAGTAATGCCGGTTTTTATTATCCAGTTCGATTGTCAATTTATATGACAAATGGGTTACGCATTCGTCATATAAATTAATAAAATATTAATTAATCATTTCGTATACCCATTAATCCGACAATTATAGGTAGGTATTTCAAGTTTGAATAGTTGTGATTTTTTCTCTATCCTACGCAGGTTTCTGTTTGACCACTATTTCACAATAATTATGTTAGGTGGATGTGGTTGAAAGCACTTTCCGGCAATTAGTAAGGCCAGGACTCTCGGAAATCTCGGAATCGACCTATTTTTGATTCAACATTAAACAATCAAATATTCTTTGTTTTAATCTGAAAAAAATATATGGCATAGTTTAACTAACATTCTTGATTATTCTATGGTTCAAAACACGATATTTACAACTTCACTCGATCATAAAAAATCGCAAACAAATCGAAAACAGCGAATTTTTTAATCGTTTTTCAAGTCGTATTTGAAGTAGACTTAACTTTTACTCGCAAAAAATATATCAAAAAATAGGCAATGATGTATAGTAGAACATTCTACGGTTAATTTTTTTCAAAACTGATTTTTATTGTCTTAACAAAATATAATCTAAAAAGGCGGCCTGCGCGCTTCACTTCAGTAGCCCGCCGGGCGTTACCGAGGTAGGACCTGTGTCGCTTTTGCTGGCTCGCCGCGTTCCCGCTAATCGATCGAAATATACGTTATATTATTGTTAATTTCCGTGTTTGTGTATTAGTTTCAAAAATCAGTCTGTAAATATTGTTTAGGTTCTAGTATTAATAATTAAACTAAATATTAGTTTGTTATAATATAGTTGTAATATATAATGATAATTAAGCTCAGCGAGTTCATTCGAACTGCGCTTTCGCGGCATTTGCCACGCGAGGACGGAGGTAACGCTAAATGCCTACTACGCTCGAAGATCCTGGCCTTAAATGTAGACGAAAAAGAGTGAATGCGGTAGAACGCAAGAAATTAAGGCTAGTTTTGCTTGACACCTGTTTCCGGGAGGACGCATGAACGATGACGTGAATGTTTACGTATTCATTATTTTCTGTTGCTAAGCAAGACTAAAAAGTTAATATTATGTTACTTAATAACTGTTCAATATGAACCACACGACATACTTTATTGCTTCGACTATTTTACGACCCTAAAGGCGTGCGAAATCTAATCTATTATAAATTATCGCAAACGGGTCGTAAATATTTTTGCCCCGTTCCAAAGTAAATGCGAGCAATGCCGTGAGCTGAACTTAGTCACAATTAGCTAGGTAGGTAGGTACTTGATACATTCAGTGACTAGTGATTACTGTTATTATGTGCTAAACATTTTGGTAAATAATATGCTTTAATTTTATGCTGAACATGCTGCTGCGCTTTACAGCCCGCACAGGATGTAATTATATCAAATTCAGGCAACATTTTATATATTTCGTCTCTTTTTTTCAAATAAGCCTTTTTCAGAACTGTATTTACAAGTAATGATATAGACTTCGACCATTGTTCTGGACAATCTGATGCTAAAAAGTTGGACAAGAAACCTTATTTTAACATGTCAGAGCCTCCAGCAATAGGTGAGCAAGACGGTTGCCGGTTCTAATAAAATGATAGACAGGTAAGAAAATGACCTACATCTACATACATACATAAACAATAAATTCACGCATTCTTCCCATGTGGGATAGGCAGAACGCCACCTGCTACGGTCCTTTTTTTTGAATATGGATCATCAAATGACCCCTCGCGCTCTGGGTGGAGCAGAAGGGAGTGTCAGGCTGTTACTGACTAAAACCCACCCATGTTCCTTCCTTAGCCCTTTATGTTCCGGGCCAGCGGTAACCCTTTCGGACAATCCCGCTGACGCCGGGTCAGCGGGATTGTCCGAAAGGCTTCGGCCCCAACGGGCCCCTTCACATGATGCTGACATTTTGAGGCGCGCGTGGAAGACGCGCCGTCCGGCACGGGTCTGGTCCTGATCGGACGGTGAGATATCCATTGCTCTCCGCACGCAGGCCCGCGCCTACGGTGGCCGGGAGTCGTCGTGCGGCTCCTGACGCCCGAAGCGTCTCCCGCGGCGGTTGGGACGGGATGCTCTCTCCCTCAGCCATCCCGCCACCTCCTTCGCTAGCATGACTGCTTCGCAGAAGGATGCGGCTGCCTCCCACTTCCTCTCGCTCCGGACCATGGCTTGAACCAGGGCCGGATGCGAGAGGTCGCCACCGCTGCCGATCGCCTCTACAAGGACACGGTGGTGCTCCGCCCAAGCGGGGCAGACCTCCACCGTATACCTGCTGATCCTTACATACTCCTTTTGCTGCGTTTACGTTGCTTCACTCTGGTTACGAGTACTATGTACTATGTACACTTGAGCTTTCTGAAGAATATCACCAATAAGGACAGACAGACAGTAGAGATATTACTTACGAATGCATACTTACATCCGTTTGGACAAAACATGAAACCATAACTAGTTCCTATAACATTAATATGTATTATGGTGACCGCCCTTTTTCCAAGGCAACCTTTAAAAATTATGCAATATTTTATTGTGATTTAGATGTGATCGATAGATACTTGGAACCTGTCGATATGTGGCAGTCTCTTTATTACCGTGTAATAATCATCTATGAGGAAAGGTAAAGTATCTAATTGCCGAGGTTACACATTACAGTATATTTATACGCATATTAATTAACTTAAATGTGGCAGTTTTGTAACGCCACAAAAACTACATTTCTGATTTCGTCTTGCTTTACGGTACGGTATTGAAATCTCGCCATATGAATTCATAATATTAATTAATAACTAATAATTAGGTGGTGTTTGGTTTCATTCATCTCGTACTAATTAAGCATGTTGTTTTTTTTCCGTTAACTGAAGGTGCAAGTAAGTGTGTATAAGTTATTCACTGACCCACATACTTCATAACTCTTCAAAGTGAAATTGTATACCACGTCACAAATGATACGTTGTGACGTAACTGCTCCCGAATATGAGCATGAGGTGCCGCGGTCGTCAAGTGGCGCGTGAGAATTCTAATGCGAGCGTTTCTTAATGTGTGAGGGTTTGGTCTCACTGTTAGCGGAGCGTTGGATTATTGAATGGCAATTGATGATAAAGTAAACGATTTACCCATTGTCTGTATCTCGCGAAATAACTAATAAGAAACGCAAAGCCAAATGTTACTTACTCTTCGGGTAGCTTAACGTTTTTGCTGTAAGATTTACATGCAGTAAGTAACCAGATTTCTTGGAGAGAATTGCGGGAGACCCGTAATATGCGCGTATGACGTTTTCGTTTAAAGACTGGAAACCATCTTATGCGCTGCACACAACCACCAGCAGCGGGGACCCGGCTCGGGGCCAGTTGGCCTCTAAGTTCCAAGCTCCTCGGTGGCCGACCTCTCCCCTGCTGACGTACGAGGGAGGAAAAACATTCGTCACATGTCTTTTAGATCTGGATACTCATAAACTATTGAATGCCTTTCCAGATACAGTTTTCAAGCATGTTTAGGCTCGTAACCCAAATCAGACACGAAAAGATGCAAACGTTTTGCGAAACAGAGAGCTCGAAAAAAATGCATCGCTAACATTGGGGCCTGTCCCCAGTCGTGCACAACGCGGTTAAACTGGTCATTATTACCACATGCCTACCTAAATGCTCCATTGACACTGCCACAGTTAACCAAGGTCTTTGACAACGCCCGATTGGAACCTACCCGATCACTTTCAGGTAATGAGCAAGAAATATGTTTATTTTGTTAGTTATATGGTGCAGATAAATATTCATACATTTTTAGTTAGGCTCTAAGAGAGCTTTGGATGTATTTTTTTAACTATTTACACCTGCTAGTTTGTCTGCTAAGGTGTACTAATTAAATGTATGACAATCAGAACATTGTACATGTACATACGTAGTTATACGAAGGCTTTGGGCGACTTTGATGTATTGGGCGCTCGGGTCTTCAAGACCAAATTTGATTTTGCAAGTCATCAGAGAGCTCATGAAAGAAAAGATAATAATTTGTCTGACTTGCTGTCTGTGATACGGTGAAGAGAATTATAATATGAATACGTAGTACATAAGCAGTGTGCGCCTTTTTGTACCAATCAGCAATTAATTATGACACCTTACTTTTTACAATATTTCAATTAATTAAGTCCTCTAAATTGCTCTTGACAAAAAACTTAATTTAAATTAGATTGATTTTTAAATGGACACTTGAATAATAATTTAATGATATTTTTATTAAATGCCTATTTTATCTATTGTGTATTATAAGGGCTACCATATTAGTTTGACAACCAGTCTTACCAAGGGGTATCGTATTACCCAGTAACTGTGTTGTGGAGGTCAGATAAGCAGTCGCTTCATGTAAAATACTGGGTTTAATTATAGTACAAATTGTGCTAGACGAGATCCTGTTTTTACTACCGACCATAGTTGTTGTATTCATTGGGAAACTCATGTCGGTAGATAGATAGAAGGTTGGTTCTGTCTTTAGTTCCTGGGAAAATGGCCTGCACCTAATTCACAAGAAACCAAAAACAAGGCTATTTAATTTGTACCCAGCGTAGTATCTATGCGCAAGAGTCGATCGCATTTAGTGTCCTTTCATGCGAATAGCTTTGTATTTAAATAAATCATTTCCATTCACGACAAGTACTATTGAGTCTTTAGTTAAAACTAAACCCAGCAATTGCTAGTTTGTAACTAAATTATAAATTGAATGTCTACAAATGAATTTAATGTTATTTGCAACAATCTCGTATATCCTGAATTCATGTTTGCCTCCACTAGCCGATAGTTCTATGGTTTATTACATACCTAGTGCTTTTGTTAGTAAAAAAGGCGATAGAACTTTAATAATGATATACCTTAGTATATACCCATTTAACATAATCTATAGGTAAAAATGTTCTTCAATGAGACTTGAAATGTTCTAAAATGGACATTACTAAATCTGCGGGTTAAGCACAGACTTTCTCAGTGGGATTGTCCGAAAGGGTTACCGCTGGCCCGGAACATAAAGGGCTAAGGAATGAACACGGGTGGGTTTTAGTCAGTAAGAGTCTGACACTCCCTTCCGCTCCACCCAGAGCGGGAGAGGTCATTTGATGATTTCCCATCCTGAGGAAAAAAAAGCACTGGCTTTCCGGACTGTCTAGTGCCAATATCCCATTTTAGTGTAGGCATGAACCAGAATGCCTGCAGACTGTCCTATGCCTCGTTCAGTCATAAAACATGTTTACAAAACAAGTCAAGCCAGTTGCCAGTTCTAAGTTAGGTGGTCTAATTATATTCGACAAGTGACAAGCGTGTTAATTGTTGAAATACACAATAAAATACTCCAATTTTGTTGTCGTATGTCGATTTTATAACGTATCTACGACTTACATTATAATATCAGTCAAACAGATCGCGATATACTTATGTGCTTAACTTATAATTCTATGAATCAAGAGCAACATATGGTTAAATACGATGCAAAAAGTATTGAACCAGTCAAGTTCGTGTCTAACCACGGATAGAGTAGGGTGCCGCACCATTAATTTAGGTAAATAAAGTTATGCTCAAATTATTTTTTTTTGTGCAACTAATAAAAACTTAGCGTATAAAGCCAATTGACTAAAAACATGATACATCACAACAAATGATCATCAATTTTAGGTAACATTACTTATTTATTTATATATACTTTATTGTACACCAGAAAATACATAACAAAGCGATTATCACTAACATAACATACATATTATAACATACATAAAATGAGCGGCCTTATCGCTTTCTTCGAACTCTTCTAGGCAACCTTGGAATGGACAGTGATTGCAATGTCTTATTTAAAAAAAGATAACTGGAAATCTCTGTTTTTATGGAAAATTGAAAATCGGTCTAATTTGGCTGTAACACTATTTTTCGAAAATGTTCTTAACTAACTTTTTAGACCTTTGTATCCTGCTTATGCGTATGAAGTTTCATTAAAATTGGTTCATTCATTTCGAAAAATAAGGGCTTGAAAGTTTGTATGAAATGCCGTACGTCGTAACGCTCTTAATACGGAACTCCGAAAAAACGAATTCAGGTATAGTATTTAAGATTGATCAGGTCGTTCTTAAAATAGTTTCGGTCTAAGTTAGTATATTTAAAGGATTGGTTATTTAAAGATATTGTGCTAATCGGAGTGTAAAAGGCTGTGGGATTGAATATTTATAGTTTTAGACCCACTTTTTACGTTTTTAGGTGTTTTTTTTGTTGTTAAACGCATAATTTTTAATTGAAGGTGAAACTCGGTCAACGCATGATATGAATGAATCAGTTTTTATATCGCATACATTATGTATGTAATTTTTGTGAGAACTTAGTACAGTACCCGGCGATAAATATCGCACATCGACCTTTACCTTTTTTTTCTTTTTATACAAAGAATAAAAATAATTATCAAAAGAAGCAAATCATAATTATTTTAACAGCTCTTAATAGATACCGGACTGTTTGTATTTCGTGCGACAGAGATAACGCTCTACGAAGCCGAAATTAGCCGATTGTCTCTTTCCAAAGGTCGATGTGCAATATTTATCGCCGGGTACCTACTACTGTATTAAGGTATTTTTCATTAACAGTAGTATCATTGGAAAATACTTTAATGCCGAGTTCTGAAGGCATTTTCGTAATCTAAAACTTTCAAAATCTAGCCGCATTATCATCTCGACGACAAACAAATATCAAAAATTGTCAAAATGTAGGGAAATTAGCAATGACGTATTATATATAGACACGTTATCAACCAACATCTCGGCGCTTAAAAACGGCGAAAATACTAGATAACTACTTATACGCGTAAAGAAAGGGAAAGAAAATATGACACCGTACGGCGGGATGTCTGTTGCTAGAGGGAGATAAATAAACATCTTCAGTTACGTCACAGGATAAGTAATAGTCAAATTACATGCTCATTGGTCGAGCGCATGAGTGACGTAGCTATCAGAGTCACTTCATGCGCCGGCCGCCATTAGACGCAGCGTCGTACAAAATAAAATAAAATAATCTAGTTTTGTAAACTTACGCGTGAAATGACACATTTTTGTCTTTAACTTTTGGGGTATAATTTTTACATCCTCTGAAAACACACGACGGCATATTTTCTTTATGTTTTGCACAGGTTTTCACATACGATATAAATTAAAAACAAACATACGTCGCGTCGCGTCGCGCGACAGGTTGGTGCGTGACTGAGCGCAAATGTGGCAATTGGCTTCATTTCATGTTGCCATTTTAGAGTGCGGACAACGTATCTATAGTTTTATACATCATTGGAAATTAGAGGTATTTTTGACAGATTGAGACTGAGATCAGACTGCGTTCTTAAAATTACAAGAATCGCCCCTCAATTATGTTCTAGTTCTATTTATAATTTATCAAACATTCATTCAAGGATGCGTCTTTATTTATAAATAGAGGATTCACATATAGGTAGGTAGTTATGAATACCCCTCACCCGTCTGCTTTAGATTAGTACATGTAACATTCCAGCAACTAGATATCGGTTGCAAGCTCAGCGGTCTGTGCCCACCGGATGAGCGATGTATCACATTTTAAAACAGAATAAAAGTCGCCTCCAAATCGGCAGCATGTATTTTCATTTTATCCTCAGTAAAAATCCTGAGTAGTTAAGTTTAGTATTTAAAAGGTTTCTCACGCTCCGAAACCAAAAGTGGCGCAGCCGGTAGGATTTTCTCCGAGAATCCGTAGTTTGCGCGTTTTTCCGACGTCAAAATTCGTCCAAAAAAAATTGGCGTAAAATCTACGGAAATAGAGGAAATCCTTCGAACCAAATAAATATTCTTTTGTGTGGCGTGAGTGCAACAATCATCGAGTATGGGAGTCGCGGACGGTTGGTGAGTAAATCTTTTCGCCAATCCCTTGTTCCCCAAATCCTCCTATATTTTTCATAAGTTAAATGTTATTTTCGAGATCAAAACTTGCTCATTATAACAGTGTTTAAATGTTTAGTTTGATAACTCTGTATAAACTTATATGGTCTTATCTCTGTTCAATTCTTAGAACATAAAACATAGAGTAGTGTCAATGTTAGAGAGTTCACAATTTTAACATTAATATTTTAATCTTGATTTATTGAACTGTGTAAAATAAACTGTATTAGCTGTGAATTCAATGAAAAATTTAGTAACGTAAGGTAAATTTAAGGAGAATTTTTTTTTTATTTTACATGATTTTCATAATTATTATTATAACAAAGTTTTTAATTTTTTATTTTCCAAGTTTACCCAGTATTTTCGATTGTTATAGTGCTTTAATTGAGTGTTTGTTGTATTTCAAGTGTGTGTGTGAATTTTAATAGGATTGTTTCAAAGTGAGTTGCAGCCTCTGAATAGTTCATTACTCTTTAATCATGACGACAACCACAGTTGCAGTTGAACCAATACCTAACGAAATTGTACAATTAATTCCACTGTATAATGGTGATAAAAGACAGTTAAACCTTTATTGAAGAAAATGTCAATACGTGGTTGATCGATTTAAGGGTAGTATAGAACAAAATCTTTATGTTTTCAATGTTTTAACGAGTAGACTGAAAGAGGATGCAGCTGCACTCTTATCGGAACGTGAAGATATTGTTACATGGTCCGCGTTAAAAGATTTGCTGATTCAACATTTTGGAGACCCTCGTAGTGAAGCATGTATTAATATTGAATTAGAATCTTTAAAAATTAGTTCGGGTGAAAGCTTTTTAGAGTTTTGTAATAGAATCCAAAATGTTCGTTCGTTGCTAATGTCGAAGGTGAATACAATTGATGATGTGGAATTAAAACGTGCTAAGTCTATTATCTACAACAATACGGCTTTAAATGTATTTTTGTACAATCTTCCTGAAAATATGGTGCGAATTGTTAGGCTTAAATCACCGACAACCTTAGAAGCAGCTTTGAGCATCGTACTTGAAGAAGTCAATTTCTTAGATCAATATAATATGCGTAACCGCATTCATAGTAATAGTCAAATTTCGGGATCAAGTTCACGGCCATCGATAACCCAACAAGTCGGGAACAAACCCACGTTACCATTTCAGCCTAAAGGTGATTTGAATAATCCCCAAAATACACAAATAAGACTACCTCAAATTATGGGTCAAGGTCAACTATTCAAGCCAGTATTTGACTATCGTCCTCAACCGGGTTTGCAACTACAACAGTTTGGTTACAGGCCAGCTCAACAGATCGGATATAGGCCACCTGTACAGTTTGGCTATAGGCCACCTATACAGTTTGGTTATAGACCACCGCAACAGTTCGGCTATAGGGCACCTCAACCGTTTGGCTATAGACCACCCATGCAGTTAGGATACAAACCACCGCAACAATTCGGGTACAACCCATCGCAACAATTCGGTTACAAACCACCGCAACAGGTTGGATCGAATCTTCCCCAGGTATTAAAACCCCAAAACCAAGATAGTGACGTATCTATGAGAACGGCCCAACCTAAGCAGCAACAAGGGTTTCATTTAAATGAACTTACTATGAACGATTACGAATATGTGTATGATCCCTATTGTGACGATTATTACTATTATAACATAACCAATGACTATGACTACTCAAATGACGTTAACTATCATTATGATAACGTAAATTGCACTAAAGATTCTAATGTACCTGATGACAAATTAGAACCAATAAATGACAGTCAGAATGTGGATTTTCAGGAAAAAGCCGCGTTAAAGGACAAGAAATCTTAGAACTAAATTGTGATCCTAATTTAAAACTTCCTTACATTTATTTAGAAGAAATAGACGCAAGAATGATGATTGACACTGGTAGCATGAGATCATTCATTAGTCCTCAAAAGGCTTATGAATTCTTTAGTGAATATATTAGAAAAGAACCTTTTCAAGTGGTAAGCACCCATGCTTCTAGTAGACACTATGAAGTAATGGAAATTCCTCCGTTACCTACTTTTTATACTAACGCTTGGCATAAATTCTATCTGTATGACGTTGACGCACGGTATGACGGACTTATTGGTAACGACCTTTTATTGCAATTAGACGCAGTAATTGATTTAAAGAACCAAGTATTAACAACTAACAGTACTTGTATTCCAATAATTAATAATAACTTAAATTATATAATTGATATACCGTCCCGAACAGAAAAAAGAGTTAAGTTACCTGTAAATCAATATTCAGGCGATGCCATTCTTGACTTTCAAGAGTTCGAGAATGATCTGCGTATGCCCAGCGCTATAATTAATTGTATCAAGGGATACGCATATACAGTTATCCAAAATACTTCAGATAGCCCAAAACAACTTAAAATAAAACAGCCCTTTACAGTGACTAAATATGAAAATAATGAATGTAATATAAATTTCACTAAAAATAATACCGATATAGAGACAGACAAATTACTTGAGGACAATTTGAGTAAACTCAGACTTGACCATACCAACGAAGAAGAACATGAAAAGATTTATAGACTTTGCAAGGAATTTAAAGACATATTTTATTGTGACCAAATTCCCTTGACGTTTACTAATTCGGTAAAGCATCACATAAGGACTAAAAACGAAGACCCTATATATGTGAAACCGTATAGACAAGCTCCGTTTGTTCAAAATGAAATCGACAGACAAGTTAACCAATTAATAAAAGACAATGTAATACGAGAGTCCCATTCTCCTTGGAATGCCCCTGTTCATCTAGTGCCCAAGAAGACGGACGCATCTGGTGAAGTAAAATATAGGATGGTGATTGATTTTAGAAGATTGAACGAAATTACTATTGATGACAGATATCCCCTACCGAACATTCATGACCTTTTTGACAAGTTAGGAAAGAGCACTTATTATACTACGCTTGATTTAGCAAGTGGATATCATCAGATAGAGTTAGAAGAGAAGGACAGACAGAAGACAGCTTTTTCCACTCAAAATCGACATTTTGAGTTCCTCAGAATGCCGTTTGGGTTAAAAACCGCTCCAGCCACATTCCAGAGGACCATGGATAATGTTTTACGTGGATTACAAGGACTACACTGTATGGTATACTTAGATGACATTATAGTATACGGAAATAGCCTTGATAATATGATAGAAAATTTACGGACCGTTTTTGATAGAATTAGGGCCACTAACATGAAAATTCAACTAGACAAATCAGAGTTTTTACGCAAGGAAGTACTTTACCTTGGACATACAATTACAAGAGAAGGACTAAAACCCAATGATGACAAAATTATGGCTGTATTGAATTATCCTCTACCAAAAACTACGACTGAGATTAAAAGTTTTCTTGGACTAGTAGGCTACTACCGACGTTTCATCAAAGATTTCGCGAAAATTACCCAACCATTGACATGTTGTTTGAAAAAGCGTAACAAAATTATAATAGACCAGAAATACATTGACGCATTTAACAAATGCAAAGAACTCTTAACACACGCCCCTCTCTTACAATACCCTGACTATGACAAACCTTTCATACTTACGACTGATGCGTCAAACGTAGCTTTGGGTGCAGTTTTGTCACAAGGACCAATACATACATAACATACACAACAAGCCTATAATGTTCCCACTGCTGGGACACAGGCCTCCTCTCTGTGAGAGGGAGTGGGCCGTAATCCACCACGCGGGCCCAGTGCGGGTTGGTGGATGTCACATGTCTTCGAATTTTTGGTTCTAGGACATGCCGGTTTCCTCACGATGTTTTCCTTCACCGTTTTGAGAGCAGTGGTGATGAAATAATTTACACAAAGTAAAGCGCCTGCCTGGGTTCGAACTTACGACCTACAACTCGTAAGTCGTGTCCGTGACCACTGGGCCACCACTGCTCCTATCCAAGGACCAATAGGTAGTGACAAACCTATAGCTTACGCTAGTCGTACTCTTAGCGATACCGAATCACGGTATAGTACAATCGAACGGGAATTGCTTGCTATCATTTGGGCAGTAAAACATTTCAGACCATACTTATATGGTCGAAAGTTTTACATATACACTGACCACCGCCCTTTAGTATGGCTTCGATCTCTGAAAGATCCAAGTAGTAAACTTACACGTTGGGGACTCCGTTTGCAAGACTATGACTTTGAATTGATTTACAAAAATGGTAAACAAAATACCAATGCTGACGCCTTTTCTAGAATTAAAATTTATGCATTAGGCTCTAACCACGATAATGAATCACTTGCAGTTAACGTTGATGAAAAAGATACGGAACGCCTAGATAGTGTAGTTACAGAAAAGTCCACAGCTGATAAGAAAAGAGAACGCAGCAATTCGTCAACTATTACAATATCAGACACAAGTCGAAGAGCAACTGCTAGTTCTATAGAGTTTACAGATGAAAACATTAATGAATACCCTGTTTCTGAAGCTAGTAAATCAGACACAATTCATTCTGCTTTAAACGAGTCCACTGGAATACCAATTTTACACGAAGCCATAGACACTAAGCCAAATCAAATTTTAGTGTTTTCATGGCACAAAAATGAAATGCAAGTGAAGGATCTCTCGCGTGATAAACAGAAAGTATTAGAAGTTTTCATACCAACTAATAACCCAGAATTGATAAAGGAATTTTTAAAAAGATACATTAAACCTAAATTTAAATATTTTATTTATTTTGAAGAGAATGAACATCGTAAATTATTCGGTAACATAATAATTCAGCTGTTTAGGAAAAATTTGATAGATTTTTATGAATGCACAGAACGAGTAATTTATGTAGAAGATGAAGGAGAACAGAAAACCTTAATAGTTAAACATCACGAAGGAAACACGTGCCATCGCGGCATCAAAGAAACATTAGTTAGGCTTCGTAGGAATTATTATTGGGATAAAATGCAGGAGACAGTAGCGGCAGTTATTAATACTTGCGAGGCATGCCAGAAAATGAAATATGACAGAAAACCCATTAAACCTAAATTACAGCTGACGCAAACACAGAATGCTCCGTTTCAGGAGCTATTTATAGACCTTTTTAGTATTGAAGGCAAAACTTATCTAACCCTTATAGACGCTTTTAGTAAGCTAGGTCAGGCTATCGAAATTCAAAATAAATCTACTCCAGAAGTTGTTCGTGCTCTATTGAAGTATTTTTCTTACTACGGCGTTCCTAAAAAGATAAGCTCCGACCCAGGGTCTGAGTTCAATAACGAGTTGATGAAGGAATTTTTAAGCTTACATAAAGTCGAGCTTCACATTGGCACACCCAATAACCCCAACTCAATGGGTCTGATTGAACGATTTCACTCCACCATAATTGAAATATACAGATTGGCTAAGTACGAAAAACGATGTACCGATGCGGCATCTGTAATGACGTATTCTGTTATGGCATATAACCATTCCATTCACTCTGTTACTGAACTCACTCCATTTGAAGTTGTTTTCGGGCATACTGATACCAACAACCCTTATAGCATAGAGTTAGAAAAACAGTATTTCCAGAAAATGGTTAAGGATCATGCAAAACGAACCAGAGTCATGTATAAACATTTGACAGATAAAATGGTAGAAATAAAAGCAAGACATAGGGAAAGTAAAGGTGGTGAATCTGAAGTTAAGTTTAATGAAGGAGAAATTATTTTTGCGAAAGACGTGAATAAGCGTAAAAGTAAAGATAAACCAAGATACGTTAAAGCAAAAGTAATAAGTCAAGCTGATAGAAATATATTACCAATACAAATAGGAGAAAGAATCACTAAAACCCCCATTAAAAATGTAAAACGCCCTCCGCAGGTGATGCAGCATCCTGCTGGTAGTGATGCTCTCACTGGCCCTTCATCTGCAAAATCTTGAAGGAAACCCAGGTATATTCCCGGTAAAAGAAGGTGTAGCACGCGTACAAACTGATCACTGGACTATAGTCAAGCTCATAAGTTTAGAACAGATTAATAATGATCTAAATTACATATCCAACAACTACCAACAAATGTGTAAACTTATAGATTGGAATGCATCCTATTCTCAAGAATTTACAAGTATGAAAATACATACAGAGTTTATACGAGATATAACCATAGAAAAATATAGACAACTAGTTCCGCAGAAACGTTCTAAAAGAGGACTTATAAATCCATTGGGTTCTATTATAAAATTAATAACTGGTAACTTAGATCACGATGACGCCGTTAGATACGAAGAACTTATTTCCAAATTAAATCATAATCAAATAATTACTTCAAAAAAATTAACTATAGTCTCCAAGATGTTTGATAGTTTCATTAATGTGACTGAAACAATAAATCAGGATACTGTAAACCTTCATAATCGCCTAACAAAGATTGAACTACTTGTGAAAGATTTATCTGCTAAGCAAAACAATTGGATTTTCTTAACTTACTTTACGGGATTATTTTCTGTATTCACGAGTAGTTTTCGTACTATCTTTGCTAGGCTAAGTGAAATCGAAACAGCATTAGCGTTAAGTAAATTATCGATATTACATCAATCAATTGTGAATTCTACAGAATTACTGTACCATTTAGAATTAATTTCTAATTCTGAAAATTTAGTGTATCCTCCGCTAGAAACAAATTTATTAAAAATAGAGGAGACCATTTGTGTAAAATCATTTATTAAAAATAATCAGATAACATTTATAATGGAAATTCCACTTACGGATAATTTATCATATAACTATTTTAAGATATATTCCTTACCAATATTTCATGAATCTGAAAATAAAACCTTAGCTATTATTCCCAAATATCCTTACCTACTGGCGAAAGGAATGAAATACTTACCGTTAATAAAACCATGTAGACCACTCTCTGCTGGCGATCAGTTTTTATGCACTGCAGATAATCAAGCTTTATATTATGAACTTACCTGTGTAGAACAGTTGATGAAATTTAAAGATGACCATACTCCCTGTAAACAACATGAAATCCAAATTGAGAAGGTCAGGGTCCAGCAAGTCAACGCAGCTACCTGGCTTCTTTATAGCAGATTGAGAACAACACTGACTAAGCAATGCGGTGAAGAGATCAGTAATCAACTTGTATTTGGCACTTACCTGGTGACAATGGACGAGCCTTGTGACCTGCAAATCTATGGAATTCGCCTTCACCGTCGTATTTCTGTTGAGTTGGAAGTTGTGGAGAAGATTCCCATTGTCACGTTACCCCAGTTGCACGTGAATGCCACTCACTCCAAATCAAGTGTAATTAATATGAAAGGAATAAGTTTAGACGAAGTGAAGTATATGGCCTTTTCGTTAAAGCATAGTGAAGTGATCCAAAGTGTTTTGAATGAAAAGAAAGACTTTAGCTTCAGTGAAAATTTAGGATACGTTACTTTAGGTTTAGTCATTTTCAGTTTTCTTATATTTTTGATTTATATAATATGGCTAAAATCGCCGAAATGTTTATTTCTGTGGCAAAATTGTCGGAAAGACTCTCAAATCGAACCTTCCGATAATTTCGCTCTTAGGGTCGGAGGAGTTATGAATACCCCTCACCCGTCTGCTTTAGATTAGTACATGTAACATTCCAGCAACTAGATATCGGTTGCAAGCTCAGCGGTCTGTGCCCACCGGATGAGCGATGTATCACATTTTAAAACAGAATAAAAGTCGCCTCCAAATCGGCAGCATGTATTTTCATTTTATCCTCAGTAAAAATCCTGAGTAGTTAAGTTTAGTATTTAAAAGGTTTCTCACGCTCCGAAACCAAAAGTAGGTGTGACATGTTTATTTTTGTAGTTTATTTACGGTTGTATAGGACACCCTTCGCCTCAACCTAAAATGTTGTAATTTTCAAACATGAAAACTACTAAGCTACAATTCTGCCAATCTCATCAAAATTGCACACAAAAACAAACATGAGAGGAATATTTGAAGTAAGTACCTATCTTCAGAAAGCGTCAGGAAAATATCTACAGAGCTGCTGCAGTACCCATTAGGGTACTGCAGCAGCTCTGTAGATATTTCAGTCAGCAACGCAGTCAGAATATGCATTAGCATATTCTGACTGCGTTGCTGCATGGCTATCGTTGCCGGTAGGTACACTTATCATAACTTTATAACAAATGATACTCTTAACAAAACGATCTGTAACTCCGATATCATCTGACTAATAGCAACTAATGAAATAAGACAAATAACATGAATTTGAAATAAGTAAACAATACATTTGCCTCGAGCGGCGTAAATGATAAATTGATATGTCAGCGGACTCCTAAAGGTAGTTGTTATTGAGCTATAGTATAAAGGCCTACAAACAGGCGCGACACGCGATATAATCGCGCGACTTGCGGTGCCTTTGTGTCGCGCGCGATTTTATCACGTGTCGCGCCTGTTTGAAGGAGCCTTTAGGCGCTAGCAATAAATAGTTGGTTAGATAAGCAGGTGCTTTTAATCAAAGTCAATTGATACCTATTTGTATATCTACCTCGGTAGTCTAAGATCATAATGTCAATAAGAATACAAACAACTATTTTTAGGTACAAATCGCTGTTTGTATCCTTTGTTGAATGAAACATTTTCATTTATAACACCCGCGCTTTTTTGTCTGCGTCTAGCTCTGCATCACTGGCAATAATATTTATCTAGACTTCAGGTTTCAAACGAATCGATATTTATCCGATGCAACCAAGCTTGAAAGACGCTTCATACTTTTTTATTTAATCTTTAGATAACCCGTTCTTCACCTTTTGCTTTTTTATCCTTTTACGAGTAGTTTCGTTTCCTCTTCTAGCTTTAAAGCAAAACTTCAATATTTTTTCCTTTTGTAAACTATCACGGTTGGTTATATTTAGTTTATTTACATTACAATCTAGCCCATTCGCTAATATACTTATTAGCGAATAATTTAAATATAACTTAAATTGCAGAGTAACTATAAAATTAAGAAATCGTCCAATAGACGTTATGGGACGATTTCTTTTTCACGGGGAAGACACTTCATTCACGTGTTCTTTAAAATTGCACAATTCAGCACTTGCACTGCACTAAACTAACTCACAAGGCTGTACCCTTTTTAGTATTCGCGCTAATTCAGTGTTGTCAAGGAGTTGGAAATCCTCGACATTCACGGGATGTTGAAGTCTGTGTTCATGAGCTTCTGCATATATTTTTTTATTACTATGTTTACGACATCCATCTTGAGGTGCCTGTTGAGGTCGCTGTTTCTCATGCACTAGATTGCACTATAACACTGTATACTTTGTTTTGGAATCGTTGTAGATTTGACGATTGCTTTGGCTGGTGCAGTCCCATAGCAAATCACCAGATATACGACGATAAAGTTCTTTGCTAACAACATCATCTATTTATTTATTTACGACATCCATCTTGAGGTCCCAGTTGAGGAAATCATCATCACCTTTGTGCTCTTGTCCCTTATAACTTGGGGTCAGCCCAACATTCTTCTCCCATTCCCCCTGTCAATTCTTTACAAAAGTCAATAACGACGACAACGACGTCGACGTACTTTACGAAATAATAACAACCGATACATTTTTGTTTCACAACCACGTCAGTTATCTACGAACGTTTTATTTACAAAAACTGCATCTAAACTATGTCGAGTTACAAACGTAAGTAATTGTTGGCACCACCGGCCTTAGCCTGTTAGACTCAATTTAAATATTTAAATAACATTCGGACTTAATTGTATTAGTATTTCACTAACTTTTGTAGTCTATATTATTAAAGATGTTGCAATGACAGCTCTGAAAAGAGCTAATACTAATAATAGATAATGAAATATTTTGTTCAACTAAATGTTACAGCAACTGTGTCTATGATTGATACTAAATCTTTTTTTGCGTGTAGCCTAACAAATGAGGTGCTGAGCTCGAGCAGTGGTCAGACGTAAAGGTATGCAGTTATTACTTTTTTTTGTTTCCAACTTTCAAAATAAGAATGTGATTGTGTAATCTACGCACAGGCGTTGGAGGAGCAACATTTTGTTTCATCGCATCGATCCGTTTAATCAATCAATATAATTGTATTTGATCTAAATGTAATTGATTGTTGCAACTTTTACTCACGATCTCAATGCTAATGGTAGGTATTTGTTTAATTAAATTATCTTTGTTGTTTTCCGTTATGAAGGTCATCAAAATTGTTTGAAAAAGAAATTCATGAATAACCCGTTATTCATTTAAATAAAAATTTAAATAAAATAAACAAAAAAGGTTTTATGTCTATGCACAGTTTAGTCCCACAAATATAAATAGCAATTAAAGTGGTAGAATTGTGAAATAACACGACTTGGATACAGGTTCTAGATTTTCAATCAATAGAGAGCCCAGTTACAAAATAACTTCGAATTAAACAATTTTGTAGGAAACAAATTTTATTAAATTGGAACTGGTGTTATATTGTTCAATATCAATGTGATCAACACAATATCGTGATATACGGAACCAATGTTATATAAAACTTGCGTAACAAGTAACGAGTTCATAAAATGTATACACGATTTCAATTTACATTTCAGGCAATATTGCAAAATCAAATAATACACGGTTTTAACCGAATGAAATGAGAGCAAATTCTCGAAGTTTTACAATCAACAGTAATCATAGTACAGGTATTTAGAAACTTTAAAGGGTTACCGAGGACACATACGTAATAGAAGGTGTAAAAGCCATTAGATTAATTGTAACTAAACAGACAGATACACATTCACTTGTCAAGTACTTATAATTAGAAGTATTGCACCTGTAGGGTTTCCTTTTAGAATGTTGTAGTAGCTTGATGTACTGGCGTCTGTACATCGACGCGAAACCTGTTACCATGGGTTCAGTACATGATTATGAACGAAAAATTTCAAAGCAGGGGGGGCGTTGAAATTTTTTGGCGGTTATAAAAAAATAAATTGCTGTTTCCATACATTTTGACTGAGTAAGTATTGCAGTTTTCTATGGAACAGCAGATTTTTTTTTGATAACTGACGAAAAAATTTCTACTTTAGAAATTTCTAGTCAAGAATCATGATTGTGCTGAATTTATGGTTTCAGTTTGCGCGTCGATGTTCCTGCCACCCTGTATTATTTGGAACACGCACAACAAAATAGAAAGTAAACATATAATAAAAAGAAGAGGAGGAAGAGGTTGCATGCTTTATTAAATTAACGTCGATAACATCAGGAGGATGAAGGATGATAAGCTTGCCGTAGGATAGTCCCCACATAGGGACGAGGCAAGCTGAAACTCATGGCGGGCTAGTACCAGTTGGAAAGAAAGAAAGAAAGAAAGAAAATACATTTATTTAGCACGGAATTAAAGATACAGTACACCAGATACATACATCAGATAAAAAAATAAAAAAACGATCAAATAAAAAGTGTAAAGTCCGATGTAAGAAATTATCAGGAAAGTGTTGGGATCATAATTATGTGCGGAACCCCACGGTCTCTCCTAACGCAAATTATGTGTATTCATAATGGAAAAGGTAAAGATGAGGTTGTAATATTAATCTATCATAGCATGGCTTTGTTATTAAACATAGACTATTCTGAACGAAACTATAAAAAAAATCAGTTCCATTATTAATTTGGTTTTCATATAAATAAGCGACATGTCTATTTATCAGTTCAGTGTGTCAATTGTCAAAAGTTATCAAAACATCACAAAAAAATTGTTTCGTAATTAGAAGGATTTATGTATTATTTCTTCAGTACCTACGTTATTAAGCACAGTTTAGTTTCTTATTGTACCATTTACAGGTATCGTAATGCGAATACATCACTATGTTATTAGTCTGTTATCTGTAACACTTCCGCGTTCTATTTTATTAAGGCACTCATGCATTCTGGCACGCAGTTGCAGGCAGCATGCGTTTAAGCATTAGTATATCTGAATTGTTCTCAATGATCTAATCTTTATATTGCGTTCGTGTTTCTAAAATAAAGTAAATCCAGAGCTGCTTAATAAAATAGAAACAACATTGAGAAAGGCATGTATTTAATTGAAGCTTAAATAATTCCCATTTTGCTGTCCTAGAAATACTAAATAGCCAAGTAACTGGGGAACAAGTAAGAGCACCGTGCGTGTGGGTTCATTAACTTTAAAAAAGTGTACATCATTAGTAGGTCATTTTTTAGAGGATCTTTTAAATATTTCCCTTGAGAGATTAAAAAGCAGATATCCTATAATGGAAATATTAAGAGCGTTTACTCAGTACGGCATTTCATACAAACTTTCAAGCTCTTATTTCTCGAAGTGAATGAACCGATTTTAATGAAACTTCATACGCATACGCAGGATACAAAGGTCTAAAAAGTTTGTTAAGAACATTTTCGAAATGTCTTATTTAAAAAAACATAACTGGAAATCTCTGTTTCTATGGAAAATTTAAAATCGGTCTAATTTGGCTGTAACACTATTTTTCGAAAATGTTCTTAACTAACTTTTTAGACCTTTGTATCTTGCTTATGCGTGTGAAGTTTCATAAAAATAGGTTCATTCATTTCGAAAAATAAGGCTTTGAAAATTTGTATGAAATGCCGTACGGCGTAAGCGCTCTTAAGAACGGCTTCTAAAATGGCTCATCCTGGTACTAATAGCAAAATTCAAAGACGTTGTACAATATCATCCGCAATATAAATCTGATTTTAATCAATCTGTGTATTCTAATTAACAAGTTATCAACGGAACACTAAATTAAAACGAGGAAACGCTTTTGCAACTGGATCGGAGCAAATGCACGTAAGCGAATCAAATTGTGCGACGAAATGTTGAAAATTTGGATTTGTAATTAACTGTAAGTCATTTGGTATTCGTATGGCGTTGGTTGGAGGCGTCAGATAACATTTTATAGAATTTCCACATTTCCTCAGTGGATAGAGTCACAAATCGTTCTTTATATGGTGGACAGATATTGCAACATGTAAGACTAGTTATGGCACCGGCGCAAGCGTTTGATGAAAAGTAAATGACAAGACATTTACATCAATATTAATAATTCTGGTTTCCACTTTTTAGTTATACCTATGAAGCTTTGGTCCCAGTCGCTATAACTATGTATAATTATCCTTTATGTTTCCACTGTTGAGACACAGGCGTCCTCTCAGTGGAGGGAGTGCTGTAGTCCACCACGTGGGCCCAATTCGGATTGGTTGATGTCACATGTCTTCGATTTTTTATGGTTCTAGGATAATTATGCCGGTTTAATGACGATGTTTTCCTTAACCGTTTTGAGAGCATTGGTGAAGAAATAATTTACACACACAAGGTAAAGCGCCCGTCTACGTTAGAACCTACGACCTACAACTAGTATGTCGCAGCCGTTACCACTTGGCAAAGAATGCTCCCACATGTATTTATCTGAAATGAGCTTGTTGATAAAAATAGGAACCTATGGAGTATTTATAAGACGAATTATTTATTTTTTTATATTAGTTGGTAGTCTTGAATATTTTGCAAATAGGTAAGTTTACCGTTTGCGTGAAAAAGGTAAGTGTTTTAATACAGTTAGCGTGGGGAAATATTTCGTAAAAAATCATTAGTAACTTCAATAATTAGGTATGTGCATGCGGCTGCAGTGCTCAGATAATAATCAGCGTTTACACCTATTGCAACGTTTTTGCAGGAAAATTGCCGCATTAAGTGTTTATAGCACAGTTTCAACAAGTCTATTGAAATAAAAAAAAACACTGGCACTCCGGTAGTGCCGACAGAAGTGAAAACTTGAACAAAGTGACTGGTTTATTCTTCTCGTGAAAGGAATTTATTCAGATTTACAAATAAGCACACAGGATAGACTTCAGCAGTGCTATTCTCTAAAAGACAATTTCATGGCTGTAAGCTGCGACGAGCTCGTCGACGAGACAGCCTTGAGATCGACCGAGCGTACAGCGCTGATTCAAACCGTATTCACTAACGTGGTTGTGCTCGTCGTCGAACCCAAGGCTGTAACCTCCCGTCGCTGTTTCTCAGACGAACGTAGGGCTTGACACAAATTCTATAAATTATAATCGATCAATCTCGACTGAGAGTTTTATAGGTTTAAAATATATATTAAAGGTCTATCTTTAAGTATTATAAGGAATACAGTTAAACTATAACCAATATCATATTTAAAAGAGCTTATTTCATATTTCTTATTACATTTTAAGGCTGAATGACGATTCCTTTGCTCTATTCGTGCAACGCGACGCGAATGAATTAAAAGTCAACATGACATAACAATAACAACCGATGACGCGACGCTAACAAAATCACTTGAATTTGTAGTTTTTAAACTTTTGGGTGCTTGATTCTTGTTCAAGCCTTGATTATTTGTATCAGCGAGTGCTTTTAACATAGGTAGTTATGTGACTAAGAGGATAAATACAACTACCTAATGAAATGTGAGTATTATGATTTTTTCACTGATAGTATATGGCTATTATTACTATTGTCTCATCCACGAGTATTGTATGATACACGAGATATTAATAAAATTTAAGTAAATTACATGATTAGCTATTGTTTTACTATAATATGTACGTATAACTTTATTGTTGTAACGTAACATTGTGTGTTTTAGCATGCCAAGAAGTGCTATACTTTCATTACATAATATGAAAACTGTATAGGTACTTGGAAATTATAATTTTCATATTTAATTTTGTAGAGTCCTAAGCAACCCCTAAGACGACCTACTGACCAATTACTGCCTGTAGAACAATCTACTAGAGGCATGCTCCAGACCGAACAGTCCACACCTTCAATACCAGTAAGTTAATTCTAATAAAATATAATAATGTAATGTTATATTTGCAGGGCGAACGGACATACAACCAGGCCCATCTTTGTATAGGGACAATGTGCCAATGGAAAACCAGCCTAATACAGAACAAAAGGTGAAGTTTTAAATAAAAGTCTTACAATAATATGTTTTAACTTTATAATGGATATTTAGATAACTTTTTTTTGTATTACAGTTTGAGGCTAGATCACCACTTGCAGTCTTGCAATGCGTCATCATAGGAGTAATGCCCCAATTGCATCTTCATGTAAGGTTAACTTAATTATAATTTGGTTAATTATTGGTTTAGTGTAAAAAGCACTACATAGTAGTGGTCTCACTTTTCATTCCCGGGTTGGGCCAATTTGTTGGGATTTTCTGTAGGTTTTTTCAACAGCAGCCCTTATTCAATCAAGATCAAGATATAGGCTACATCTAATAGAATCAAGATATAGACTACATCTAATATGTATACTACATTGTAATATCTATTCCTTTAGAGGGAGAGTGATGTGATGTTGATGATACTTACATATTTGTTTTACCTCTGTATAGTAATTTGTTGCATTTTTATGTTCATAGCATCTCGTAGGCATCGAACGGCACACCGCCGTCTGATCCAGCACTCACCACCTTCTCAAAGGCAATCCAAATGGCGAGCCTGACTGAATGTTTTGTCGCCATTAAAGAGAGGTGTTTGGAAAATGAGAGACTTCTTATTGACAACCAGCAGAGGATGTTCGACTTTTAAGGAAATAAGTGAGTCATGGTCAAGGCAGACCCAGGCACTGCAGGATTTATGAGCATCCATCAGTCGAGGAAGTTGAATCTCCGAAACATGGATCTACTACTATGTTTAGATAATTTTAAGTTTATTTAAGATGGATGTTAAGAAGTTTAAGTATAAGAACTGTTTTTTTGTAGTAAATGTCAATGTTTGTTAGCGGGCATGCTCTTTATGCCTGCAGGCTTTTATTTAGGTACTTATTTAATTTTGTTTTGCTTGGGTAGTTTTCATTGTATATACTAAATTATTTAATTAAATGTCCTGTTTCTTGTAATGTTAATTACTTTGCATACCTACTATTGTATAGAATCAAGTTTTTCTAACTGAATATCAAAAGTCATTTTGAATAAATGATTTTTGATTTGATTGATTGTTTTTAATAGTAAATAAAAAAGAAAATAATGCAGTTATCTGTTTAATTTCTCATACCCCTGTATACACTCTTACCCATTTAAAAATATAGTACAAATAGGGACTAAGGTATAAATAGGCACATATTATTATAGGCTATTGATATTATACTAATCATATACACCTTAAACACCACACTTTAAATACACACCTTAAATGTTATGACAATTGTTGATTATAATAATATTTTTATTAATAATTTAAATATCTATTTATTGTATCTAATCAATAATGGTGAGTATATTCTATCTAAACACGTTAACCACATCTGTAAAGGAACGCATAAATTGTAGATACAACATGCTCGCCATAATTGATTAACTAAATCTCGCCTACTTATCAGCCTACTCTCTAAGTCATCATGTGTTGGAGCCTGATGTGTCAGGATTCCAAGTAACCTAGATTCTTCATCTAAGTCACATTGGTCTCATCATCATAGGAGCTGGTAGCCCGGCTCTATTACATATGTCGTTTAAAACACAGGAAGCCATCACAATTTCTCCCACTTTTATAGGATCATAGTACAATACCCTATGTACTAATAAACATCTGAACCGTCCTTTCAGGATTCCAATAGTCCTCTACACTGTTTCTTGCACTGCTGTGCAAATTGTTGTAATGGCTCTGGAGTCTCAGTTTCTGAATTACTAAAGGGAGTCATTAAATAAGGCCTTTGAGGATATCCTGAGTCACCTGAAATCAATGAATGAAGCTAGAATTAAGTGCAATCTTGACTTGTGTTTAAGTTATCATTGTATTGTAAATAATAACTTCGTGGATTGCCCTAGAGGCAGAAGACTGAGATATGTATGTGTCTACATTCTTCCCAATGATTTTTTGGTAACTTCCATTAGCCAAAAATGATAGTGTGCATAATATCTGAAACATCAGGAATTCAATAGGCTTTTGTTGGTGTGTGGTGAGGTATACCCATCATATCTCAAGAAACCTAGATGTAAACAAACCTTTAGCCTCTTGGTTAAACCACTGGAACGAAATCGCGGACGCATATATGGACTTAAGTCATCTTCCAATATATTAATTAAATCCTCAGAAAGCCTGTAAATATGGATAAAATCTGTATCACGGAATATTGTTTTAAACTTTCGTATTTGTTTCGCCTGTCGAGCTTTCTTCAAATTATCACTTTTCTTAGCTTCTTCTAATAAATGTAGCTTCAATTGTGTAGTAAAAGAATAGAAATATTTAAAAAATTAAGTACAGTTTATTATTTTTGTCAGTCTACGCCCGAATATTTAGAGCTTTTTGATTTGACAGTTAGAATTAGGAGTGGGCGATACAAATCGTATATAGATACAATATCTATATATCGGTACAATATCCAATACCTATATATCGGACAGTACTGTATCTATATTTCAGGTATCCGCGTACCTAGAACGAGACACTATAACGATATCGTATCACATGATCTATGATATTCGGTTCAAACTGATTCCGGTACAGTAGTAGTTATACGGTTGTAGGTACCGTATCCTTGCGATGCGCGCGGGCGGGAGTGATGTAGCTAGAGATGAACGAGCGAGAAAGCGCGTTAATCTAACGTCTAATACTAATTTTAAACATTATATACAGGAGCATAGAGTTTAATACCGAATACATTATTTTGTAAACACTTGTAAACAGGTAACCATCAATAAACGTCAAAGGGTTTTAAATCGTACCTATGGCATTCTCAACAAAAAAAGTGAGCCGTCACGGGACGCCTGGCAGATGTGAAACATTGCGCATGGCGACGCGTCGCCACACAGTACACAAGACTGTGACTGTATATATACTTACACCATCATAAAGCGTGGTGACGCGTCGCCACGGCATGCGTCGCCACGCCAGAAATTTGTTTTACGTGCGGCTATAGATGTTTCACATCAAAAATTGTTTTAAAATCACTTTACGTGACCCTTGACCTTGATTGCACTTTGCTGTTTTCGTCAGTCTTCAGTTATTAGCTTCACTCATGACTGATGAATAGATACTTGACCTATTTAAATAATTGATAAAAATATAAATCTAGAAAACCGAAACGGCTGTACTAGTTTCATTTCAGAGTGCCATATTATCAACAATACATTCACTGATTTCGAATATACAGTTACATATAAAATACAATGATGTAATGAATCGAACAAAACCGAAACCTAAATATCACAGTACCAATTTCGATTCCGAGTTCCACACTGATTCAGCCAAATAGATATTGAAATATATAGATACGATATCCGATATTCTAAACCGATACATAGATACGATTTGATATAGTGTAAAAGCGATATTACCCATGCCTAGTTAGAATCGAGGCTGTGGGCGAGACGTCTGACGTTTTACGTCTTACGAATTTTCGATCAGGGTCACGTGACCTGACGCGAATTTAGAAGTTTTTACCCATTCCAAAAAAGTACATACACAGCGCCGCTAAAGAAGTTTTCACTTCAAAAAAATATTTTCTTCATAATGGATTGAACAGTACTTCGATGAATATTTATGAGTTTAATTACAGTTTATTAATTACTGATAGCTGTTAATACCCACTTAAAATACAACACATGTTTAGACGTCAATTAGAAATATTGACAATTAATCTGAGATATTTCAAGCTGAGTCGAACCAAAAGGCGTACTTATAGGTACTGAGTGTTCCACTCAACAAGGAGTAACCATGTACAGACGCCAGCACATCAAGCTACTACAATCTGTCAAATTTCTTTAATAGATTTTCAACTTTATAGCTAAAGCATAAGGTTCAAAGTTAATTGGGAAAATTTGACAGTTTCGGGTAGCTTGATGTGCTGGCGTCAGTACTCTGTACAAACGCTGTTTTTTTTTGACTTGCTATACCTACCTATGTGTAGCTAAAATTATCAGCCTGTACTGTTCCCTGGGACACAGGCAAAAGCTAAAAATTATGTCATATTCTGAAGACCCTATATTTCTATTCTATTTTCCTTGTAAATATTATTACATAAGTAGCATTTAAGTTAAATGCATGTGATCAGAATACAAGAATTACCTGTATTACACAATTTTGCTTAATAGCTCATAATACTCGTGACAGACCTAATAAAAGTCTCTATTAAATAATATGTATATAAAGGCTCCTTCAAACAGGCGCGACACGCGATAAAATCGCGCGCGACACAAAGGCACCGCAAATCGCGCAACGAGCGGTGCCTTTGTGTCGCGCCTTTACTATGTTAATATTACTACCATAGTTAATTATGGATCTGTAACGGCGATGACTTACTCAAATACTTTATGCTATTAAATTGCATAATGAACTAAATAACTAGTTAATTGAATTAAGGACTTGTCCACCATGTAAAGTCAGCGGAATTCATTGTAAAGCGAATTGGCTACCAAATTAAATACAGGGTTATTGGAAAAATACCAACTACCTCTTAAGAGGTATCTGTACTCATCGTTATGAACAAGTTTTACTATGAGATCAAACCTGAAATCGTGAAAAAATAATCAGCTGTTCCCTACATTTTGACGAGTTTATACAAACATAAATGTAGGGAACAGCTGATATTTTTTCCGACGGCTGATATTTTATCAGACCGTAATAAATCAATCGGATGTCGCAGCAATTAACCACAAGAAGTAAATAACCCAAAATTAACCGTAGATTAACCTGTGACCTTTTGTTAATCGCAAGCTATACAGACATTTTCAACAACCTTAGATTCGTTTACTGCGTACCGCTAATCGTAAACCGAAGAGGTAGTTAATTAATTAGATTCTTCTCGTGGATTATACTTAGCTTAGGATAGTTAAACATTCGAAAAGCCTCGATATCTAATTGCAGTCGGTGGTTTTGACCGATAAATAATCGATTAATTTGTGAATCTTGATTGATAGATAGAGAAAAAGGTGAGCAGTTATAGATTTTATAAATATCAATACTTTTATTCCGATATAATGTAGGAAGGTAAATCAATTCTATAGCTCGCAGAACAGACTGCCAATGGGCCAAGGTGGACCAATGATCTGGTGAAGGCTGTAGGAATCCGCTGGATGCGGGAAGCACCGAACCAGTCGAATTGACGGTGCTTGGGAGCCTATTTCCAGCAGTGTACGTCTTTCGGCTGAATTGATGATGCTGAAGAAATCGATTCTTCAAATGAGTAGGTACAATAAATATACTATTTAATACCATATTCCTAGGTTTAGTTATGATGTAGGTACTATGTAGCTTGTATTATAATAGTTGGTAAATAAGGCTTTACGCGCATGTCGGTAGCTAGTCGTGCGTAGCGGAGCGCGTGCGCCGGCTGCTAACGGTCCATTGATCGTATGTTGTTAATTGATTTGTAAACTGTCGTTAGCGATGTGGTGAACGCCGTGGGTGTAAGGTGAAAGGTTAGTAGGTTTAATATTAATAGTGGCCATGTAAATGTTTAGGAAGCTCCTTTATTTATTTTTGAGTTGAGTGAAACCAAAAATTTGAAATACAAATATACCTACAGACGAAATATACCTACACGTCTCCAAAGGCTTATCCAGGGGTGTACCCATAGTACAGTACCCGGTGATAATTATTGCACATCGACCTTTACCTTTTTTGTATTTTTGTAAAATAACTATCAAAAGAAGCAAATTATAATTGTTTTAACAGCTCCTAATAGATACCGGACTGTTTGTATTTCGTGCGACAGAGATAACGCTCTACGAAGTCGAAATTAGCCGATTGTCTCTTTCCAAAGGTCGATGTGCAATATTTATCGCCGGGTATTGTAAGTACACCCATATTCGCCAGATGTGTTTAAGGTCTTTGTAAAATTAGCAAGCATATAAAAATAATAATTAAATGATTTCAACATCTAGCTAGCGCATAATCCCTACATGATTTGAAAAAAAAAACTAGTTTTTTTTACTGGTAGCTATGCTTCAATTGTGTGTAATAGCTGAATGATTAATCTTCGAATGAGTAATCTAATATTTATTTGAAGCTGTTGAGCAAACATTCTTGTATGAGTATCTTAACACCCACATAACAATCAATCATTTTCATAATCATATCTTTTTGTTCGTTCCTTTCAAACAATGACTTAAAAATGTGTTAATTGACCAAATGCTACGAGCATTTTGGCCTTTCTATTCCAAATCAAAACAAAAACTGGGCCTATGACATAAGGTAATACAATGGCATTTGTATGTATTTCATCAGGTCATTAGAAATTTGTTTAGTTTTATAGCTATTCAGTAATTTAACACATTGTTTCTGAAATATTACGCATTAATGGCCAGACCATCAAAATGCAAATGAATCTTTTATACAGAACCAAGATCTCTACAATCGTTTCTTTATTATACCTTCCTATATATTCCAATTCACTATCGATCTAGATAGAAAGCTAAGAGATTGTCATCAATATTATTTCTCTACGTATGCCAAAAAGAATAAACAGTTGAGGAAAGCATATAGTGAAAGGCAACACAAGTGGTTCGATTTGAGAGCTGTATGTGAATTGTTAACTTCGAAATCGTTAATAGAGCATTGTAGTTTTACGCAGTGGCCATGTGATTGGAAATATTTGAATATAAAGGATTTTTATAATGGAACGTTTAGAATATCAGATATCTATTTAATTTGAGTTGCAGTAACCACACAATTAAAGACAGCGACATTCTAAAAAGCTTTCGAGTATATGTAGGACAGGTATTACTTTTCTGACGATTCTTTCGATTTTATTGATTGTTCTCTCAGACTACATAAATCAGAATTTTCTTGTACTGCGTAAGTGACTTTTTTTTTTTTCAATATGGGAAATCATCAAATGAAAAATTAATCATCATCTTCCTGCCTTTGTCCCATTTTACTTGGAGTCTGTGCAAAACGGTGTTTTCTTCCGTTCGCCTCTGAGAGCCGTCCCTCTATCATCCACTCCTTTTTCTTTCATATTATCCCTTACCCAATCATCCTCATATCATTATCTCCTTCTCCACCCATCAACATTTATATGCATTACTCTTTTTAGTTACATGCACGTTACATGCGTTTTATCCTTCCTCAACGGATGCTTTGACTGCTACAGACTAAAAACCACGTGGCGTACGCGCCTTTGGCAATCCTCTAGGGTCATTACTCCCAGTTGTTAATCGAACGAAATCACAACGTGGAGATCTTGTAAAACATTTGCATCAACCATTAATAATTGTTTCCCACCGCAGGGCGTTGATTGTTTATTATGTAGACTGTTTCCTGCTGTCTTTTTATCTTTTTATATGACGTATCGCGGCATTAATTGCAAACCACTTTCTGTTTAAGAATGCGTATGCAGATAAGTATGGTTTGGTGATAGAAACTGATTGAGAAATAGAGTCGGTTTTTTATATGAAAAACGTTTGTATTAGCGCTATGGGAAGCATCCGAGATTGCGAGTGTAGTATTAAGCTCGACTTGTTCTTACAAAATTCTCCTTGATGTAGGAACCTGAAACCGCATGTCGATCAAAAATTTTTATGAGAATTTCTCAAGTTTCATTGGTCCATAAAATATTTGGTGTACCATATACAGAGTGAAAAATAGGGGGGTGTACTGAATCCAGTATCAGGTATCCAGTTTCCAGTATCTAGTATCAGGTAGGGCGTCGATGTCCTGCCACCGTGTATATCTGTAAAACATTCACTGAAACGAGTTTTCACTTTCTGCATATCTGATGATGCCAGAGTATGTAACGGCACGTCGACACCTACACATCCATTACTGTAAATGTAGTAAAAAATGTATCCACATGAAGGCAGCTTGCTCTACAAAGCCTTTTACGGTGATACCGGAGTTTTATTAAAAGTATGGCAGTATGTGTGTACGAGTACTATGATGAGAATGATCACCATCATACTCTGGCGAGCAGTAAAAGCAGTGGTGTCCCAGTGGTATCGGCCACGACTTACGAGTTGTAGGTCATGTGTTTGAACCCAGGCAGGCACTTTTTTTTGTGTATTTAATTTCATCACCACTGCTCTCGAAACGGTGAAGGAAAACATCGTGAGGAAAGCGGCATGTCCTAGAACCAAAAATTTCTAAGACATGGGACATCCACCAACCCGTACTGGGCCCGCGTGGTGGGTTATGGCCCATTCCCCCATGGGCTCCCCTCACTGAGACGAGGCCTGTGTCCCAGTAGTGGGAACATTATAGGGTGAATATGTTAATTAAGACCGACCCTAGGAAGGCTTTGTGTTAAACATTGTGTCCTCTGTCTCTAATATCTTTAAGCCCCGCGTCCATTACAAGAAACACAGAGCCTGCCTACATAATAATTGTCATAAAATTATACAATTTATGACTATTACACGAGTTATTATAGTCTTGCTCTATTAACAAGAAACTCAATTATTTGCCGTTTATACTACGAGTATTAAGTATAAAACAAACTTGCCTCAGTTAATGTTCATACGATAACTATTAACCGACTCTGTCGCAAATGTGGGGTTATGTAAATAAATGTACAATGAGTTAGGTAAATAGATGCCGCAATATTTAAAGACTTTTTATGAGGTGCAGCTTATAACGGAATCTTTGAATAAACTGTTAAGACGGCGCCTATGCAGCCCAACGCGAGCGATTTCGTACCTCTCGCCCGCGCCACCCCGCGCCCCCTCTACTATAATACGCAAAAGCGCGCGGCGCGGGCGGCGAGCGGCGACGCAGCAAGCGCGATCGACTGCGTGAGTCGAGTTCGAGTTTGAACGGCGGCGCGACCGTGAATTTGAACTTGATTCGTATGGCAATAAAAATGTATTCGTAAAAAATTATGTCATTCAAATAAAGTTCAAATTCACGGAAGTATTTCCACGGTACGACGCGGCGACGGATCGATGTGTAAAAGATAACACAGCTAAACAAACGAGCTCATTGTCGGTATACAATACATACATAATTATTATTTGAAGCTCTGTTCATAGACCTACAAACTGACATACCTACCACCAACATAGTAGGTAAACAGGTACTAGGGCTTCCATCCCGAGGCGCGAGTTTCGAAATTTAGAGGCTCGTGTTTTTTTTTTGTGGACTCGATACTATATAGACTGATCCGTTATTCTATCCTCGCGTAGGTACTCAATCTATATACTTACCTAAAAGGTTAGTATGAAATAAAATGTTATGTAAATATTCATCAATGTTTATTTATTAAACAATTTAATATGTATATTCAGAATATAATATAATACCATTACAATAACAATAAAAATCCCATAAAAAATAAAAGACAAAGAGGTTTCAAAAAATTTCGCGACGTGCAACGTTCGAAAGTATGTACTTATTACAAATATCGTATTACCGTAATAACAAAAAGTAATGTTCCCTAAACAAAAATAAACTCTCTCATAACATAACCATGCATGTACCTAGAACAAAATAATGTTTCCTTATAAATAAAAATATCGACCAAGCAAGTCGGGCCATGCATAATATAGGGTTCCGTAGCTGTAATTACAAACGACTGTAACATACTTTTTATGATGTAAAGATAAATAGAAGGCTATTAAAAGAGTATTGTTTGCTAAAGGCAAAGGCAAACCTTTGAACTAGGACGTCTATTGTCTATTTTGCAGTTTTATCTTTATTATTCGAAAAGTTATAATCACATTGTTCGCGAAATTATTTTAAAACAGTTTTTACTAAGTTATAGCAACGTGGAAGTTTCTAGGTTAGAAATGGCAGGGAGGGTGGGGGGCACTGCAGTGCCTTGCAACGCCCCCTGGCATTGCAAGCCAGGCAATTTGGCGGGCCATATTTCGCAAACGGTATAACTGAAAAAAAGTGATGTATAAATTTATATTACCCTCGTTTAAATAGACCTATTCAATTATACCCATCAAGAGGGGGTGCATTGAAAAAAATAATTCTTCCCCATTTGTATCTTTAGGCTTGTAAAAAAAACCGCCCAAGTGCGTGTCGAACCACGCACAATGAAGGGTTCCGTAGTTGGGAATGAGTTTATCCCAAGAAGCCTAACCTTTTCTCCCCTATCAACTCCAAATTATTTATACCGCAACCAAAGGCTGTTGAGGGAATAGAAAAGGTTTTTAATTCTTTAAAAAAAATTTAAGTCTATCATTCTTCTTTCGTCTGATTCTTCATTGATTTCTATCTGACCTGTCCTCTTTGTCTGGAAACCTACAAGATTAATGCATTTTATTACATAAATATAAAGCAGACAATAATAGCAATGCATGAATGTTCTGAAATAGTAGTACATTTTTGAATAGCTCCGATACTTTCCCATGGCCAAAGCCCTTTCATATAATATGCCACTTGACAGAACTTGTACGGAACCCTAAAAACCGTCAAATAAAGAATATTCTCCTTTTTGAAGTCAGTAAAAATGCGAGAACTGCAATATTGCCT
Source organism: Luperina testacea (assembly GCA_927399505.1). Classification (NCBI taxonomy): domain Eukaryota; kingdom Metazoa; phylum Arthropoda; class Insecta; order Lepidoptera; family Noctuidae; genus Luperina; species Luperina testacea. The sequence goes on from OV656758.1 coordinate 16,348,756, forward strand.
GTCGATCCATCGATCCATCGATCCGTCGATCCGTCGATCCGTCGATCCATCGATCTGTCGATCCGTCGATCCATCGATCCATCCATCCATCGATCCATCGATCCGTCGATCCATCCATCCATCCGTCGGTCCATGGATCCATCGATCCATCGACCTGTCGATCCATCGATCCGTCGAACCATCGATTCGTCGATCCACCGATCCGTCGATCCATCGATCCGTCGATCCATCGATCCATCCATCCATCCATCGATCCGTCGATCCATCCATCCGTCGATCCATGGATCCATCGATCGATCCATGGATCCATCGATCCATCGACCTGTCGATCCATCGATCCATCGATCCGTCGATCCGTCGATCCATCGATCTGTCGATCCGTCGATCCATCGATCCATCGATCCGTCAATCCATCGATACGTCGATCCATCAATCCATCGATCCGTCGATCCATCGATCCATCGATCCATCCATCCATCGATCCATCCATCCATCGATCCATCGATCAATTACTTCAAAATCAACCGAAGATGGTGTTATTTGCAGATGACACCTCATTGATCTTTAAGATAGACAGACGGGCACAAAATCTTGACGACGTGAATAACTCTATTCTTCAGGTCCAAAATTGGTTTACGGTAAATAATTTGGTACTAAATGAAAAGAAAACTAAATGCATTAGATTTAAATTACCTAATGTTAGAAGTAGTGAATGTGACATCATACTGAATGGAGAAAAACTGGAATTTGTTGATCAAACTGTTTTTCTGGAAATCACGCTAGACGACAAATTACAATGGGGACCTCACATAACATCTCTTGCGGGGCGGCTTAGCTCGGCCGCTTATGCTGTTAGAAAGATAAGACAATTAACTGATGTAGAAACCGCGCGTCTAGTCTATTTTAGCTACTTTCACAGCATTATGTCGTACGGCATTTTACTATGGGGTCGAGCTGCTGACATTGAATCCATCTTTATTTTGCAAAAAAGAGCTGTCAGAGCCATTTATAATCTACGTCGCCGCGAATCTCTCAGAGAACTTTTTAAAAGGATTAATATTATGACGGTACCTTGCCAATTCATTTATGAAAATATTATGTATGTAAGAAAAAATCTACATCTTTTTAATAAAATAAGCGATAGACATAATTTTAATACTAGAAATAAAGATAAAATACATCAACCATTTTTCAGATTAGCCAAGGTACATACATCTTTTATGGGGTACTGTGTTAAATGTTACAATAAAATACCATGTGATATATTGCAGTTAAATGAAAAAAAATTTAAAACTCACATTAAACGTACACTTTGTAAACAAGCATACTATAAATTAGAAGATTATATCCAAGATAAGAACGCTTGGAAACATGCTGGTCCTGCTCCATAGGACAATCTGGAGCCTAGACAAAATCAAACTGGTTGCTAATTTAATTGTAAATTTATACTTTTTTTGACATTGATTTACATTCTGAAACTACTTTAACTCACACCCTGACTTATTAATTGTTATTTTTTATTTTTTTTTTAAATCGTTTACCTTTAGCATGTTTGTAAATATGTGAGCACCATGTATCTATCAGATAATTAATTTATATATGTCATGGTTTCATTTTTAAGTCTTTTACCTATTGTGGTATAGTAATTTTATTTTAGGTGCATCGTGTTCACATATTATTATTATATAATTAATGTATGCAAAATTTTGTAAAATATTTTAAAAGAGTAACGGTGGAGTTTCTTGCCCGTTCTTCTCCATACGAAAACTACCTTTTGGAATGGGCGACTAGAATCAATTCTATTTTATTTGTAATTTCTGACGTTCAAAAGTGCCTTTTATGTGCCTACTTGAAATAAATGCTTTGACTTTTGACTTTTGACTTTTGACATCGGTCCATCGATCCGTCGATCAGTCGATACATCGATGCTTCGATCCGTCGATACATCGATGCTTCGATCTTTCGATCCATCGATGCTTCGATCCTTCGATCCATCGATCCATCAATCCATCGATCCATCAATCCATCGATCCATCGATCCATCGCGATCCGGCGATCCATCGATCCATCGATCCATCCATCCATCGATCCACAAAAACACATAAAATTTCAAATCACAACGATGCTAAAGAAGTTTTCACTTCAAAAACATCCCCACTTTACGAGTACCTAAAAAAACCGATAGCGTAAAAAATTTTTTTTTCAAGATTTTATTTTACCACTTTGTCGGCGTGATTAATAATGTACGGACGCCAGCACATCAACCTACCCGAAACTGTCAAATTTTCGCAATCAACTTTGAACCTTATGCTTTAGTGATAAAGTTGAAAATCTATTAAAGAAATCTGACAGATTGTAGTAACTTGATGTGCTGGCGTCTGTACATATTATATCCATGCCAAATTATAAGTTTTCTAATAGTACTAAGAGCCTCTGAGCTAAACTGCGGACGGACATGGCGAAACTATAAGGGTTCCTTTTTGACTACGGAACCCTAAAAAAGAGAAAGCCATCATGGCAAAATTTTTTTACTTTAAATAAAATTCATCAGTTTGAATAAGTAATATTGATTAGTAAAAATATCAGTGATATTGAACTAGGATGATATTATTTTGATACTTATTGTATTTTTACCCGCATTATATGTATAGGTAGATAGGTAGGTACACACGGCTACGTATGAAGCTATACATTTCCAGTATATAAGCTGACCTCTCATTGTACGGGAAAGATTCAATTATGTTACATTATGCGATTTAAAATTTACATACATAAATACAAAGCATCACGCCTGTATTGCCCGATGAGGTGGGCAGAGGTGCGGGAATCGAACCCAGGACCTCACAGCTCAGCAGTAGCGCTTGCGACCGCTAGACCAACGAGCCAGGTAAAAAAAATATTAACGGGGATTAAAAATTTACTTACTTTTTTTCCCCAGGCAATAGACATTCGAAATACCTAAGTAGCTAAGGAAATAAAAGAATTGATACCGTTATATAAATCGGTAGTTAGGTACAGATGCCAGCACACCAAGCTACCCGAAACTGTCAAATTTTCCCATTCAACTTTGAACCTTATGCTTCAGTGATAAAGTTGAAAATCTATTAAAGAAATTTGACAGATTGTAGTAGCTTGACATGCTGGCGTCTGTACTTACTTTTTTCTTTCTTTCGTTCAGAATACGGAGTTGTTCCCTCAAACGTTTTGTTTTGTTTTTGTTTTTTTTAAAAAACGTTGTCCCACACTAGGAATTACTCCTGTATCGTGGGTGCGTTTACAAACATTTAAATTCACATACACAAACATCCAGACCCGGAACAACTACCTGTAGGCAATACAAATATTTGTCCGGTCGGGAATCGAACCCGCGACACGCAGCGCAGCAGTCGATCGCTCAGCCACTGCGCCAACCACGGAACAAACTGTTTTTTTTCTGTTCCGTGGCGCCAACCATGTGTCGTGTTTTCCGAGAGTTTTCTTTTTGCCCATCTTTATTTACACTAAATAATGATAATAATTTATTATGTTTACACCAAACGGGTTTAACTCCTTTTTACAGTAGGTAATACTTACCACTAAACAAAATAAAAATGTCGAAAATAGTCCTCTCTCTGTAATGTCGCCAAACATAGGTTCATCCTCCAACAGGTGCCGTAGCAGACTGATTGAATAAATTGAAAAGGATAGCGCTATTACTACCGCGTGCAAAACAAGAGACAGAAAGAGAGTATGCTCGCTTAGAATAAAATGACGCAAGCGCCAAATCACTGGATTGCTAATTACGAGGAGAACGAGTAGAAAAATAAAAAAATAATTCTGCACGATTTGAGATAATATTATTACCTATCTATTAGTTTAAAAATCATCATTAAATTCCATAGGGTTTCAGAGATCTAACTCAAAATAAGTGCAAAACGAGGTTTTTTCGTTATTTTTTTTTATCGAGATTTTTTTATCCAATCGTGTTTTCGCTTCTGCAAATTTAAAGATTATAAGTCCAAGTTTAATGTGTCCAAATAGCAAACTCTCAAGTCTTACAGATACCGATATCCAGATCGCCCAATATCACCAAAACATCATAATATAGACTCTTAAGGTGAAGCCTGCTTATGTATATAAAAAAAAAGATTGTTTAAAATCATAAGGCATTTTGATGTATTTTTTTCCTATAAATCTATAACAACGTAAAAGAATCTGTGATATTTTCATTAATAATAAATACACCGTAAATGATATGAAAAAATGATTTACTATCAAGAAATTCTAGGTCAGCGATAAAATAAAATCTGATCTGATTTTGGTTGTACTCCAATTCTACCATTTAAAAAAGGACTACAAGAATTACTTTGAAAGCTCACTAAGAAACCTACCAAAATGTGCAAGAAATTAAACTTCGGTGATACGATACCAAATACTTAAAAATTGACAATTTATTTAATAATCTCTAAGCTTGGAACTAAAACTTCCCTTTAACATTTAATACGTAAATTACGTGTAAGTTACGATACGAGGTGGGTGGCGCACGCGGCGTCCACATCTCAGCCTATTTGGTAATCACCTCACGAGTAACCAAGCCGCGTGGATTGCGATATGATTGAAGATAATTGATCTGCCAAATGATAGTTCTAGAGCAAACATTGCTTCCCCATATGGTATAACTGTGTTATGGTACATTAATGGCTCTGCCCACGGTTCCGCTCGATTTTTTAGGAGATAATATTTGAAGGCTTTGATTTTTGCCTGTTGTTTGTATTTTATCAACTAAGGGTTGATTTTTCAATCATCTGATAACTTTATTCGAGGAATAATTTTGATATTTTGACAGTTATTCTTAATAAGTACGAGTACATTGAGGATTGGAAAATTTCATGTTGCCCCTGCACTCAGTCTCAGGCATGCTTCTCATATCCTGCCCCATTCGCCTATTATAGTTTTTAAATTGTTATTGGCTCTAAACTCCTCAAACCTACGTTATAAATCATTACCTCATCCATTATTGAAATATTACACTGAGTTACTGAGAGTTACCGAGTTGAACCACTTAAAAGAAAAACAAAAAGTGGATTGTCAGACCATAGAGCTGTCTCATGTCAGTTAGATCGTTGTTTAATATCTTCAAACGCATCTCGCGTAGAGGAAATATATCTCATAACTTGACGTAACTTGCAATCAGCTTACCGCATTACTTAGCAAACTCATTCGGATATGATTGTCGGTCGATTTGATAACTCACTCATATCTGAACTGTGATGTTCTTGTTTTTGATAGATGTTTTTCTTATGAACACACCGGAGTTAAATGGGCTTTGGTGGATTTGGCGCTATAGCTCAGTTTTTTAACCGACCAAAGAAGGAGGAGGTCCTTATGTTGGCGCGTGTATTTGTTTTTAAGATTTGCTAGAATAAGGAAACTGCATGGTTAAATCTGTAAATGCAAGTTGCAAAGACAGCATCTTAGTTCAAATGTTGTTATCCCTTTTGGCTTTTTATTGTAGGCAATAGGAATTTTCGAAAATCGGCTGCCAAACATTAGTCTAAGTTTGCCCAATGATTCCAGCACCTTAATTGACACACTTTCAACCTGAAGGATTTTTGAGAAAATTACTTACTAATCCATTGCTTCATAAGTTTAAAAAATCCGTCTGCTTCAACGTAAATAACGCAATGAATGTTGTTGAACTGCCAAAATTAATGGTATTGTAAGTGTGATTCGCAATTACTACACAGTATCGGTTCGATTGTAACGAGATACTCAATGCTCATGCCTAGTTAGGGACAGGCTGGATGCGGAAGGCGGAGGTCAGGGTATTGTGGCGCAGCATGTGACAAGCTTATGTCCAGCAGGACTACAATATAAGCAGTAGAATCGGGCATGCTGTTGCTTCATAGATTGATTAGCATATACATTGCTTTTGCCTCTTGTCAGAGGCGTAGCAAACAGATATAAATATTGCTCATAAATTCTTATCTTTCAATGTAATGTATGTCGATTAAAAGATAAGCCGCTAATACAGATTGATTGACTTATAAGGCATTCAAATCACAGACGTGTGTTTTAAAAAGTTTCTTTGTATGTGTGAGTGATAAATAAATCAAGTCGGTAACGCTAGTGTATTGTATGTATGTACAATACGCTGAGTTGCAAAATTTCAATTAGTGTTCATTTGTTTTAGGATTCATTGAGTAGAGATGTTCCCACGCAAGAGGGATCGATTTCTTAAGAAGTTGTAGTAAAATGATTATGTTGTGTGCATTAGGAGCTAATTATCTGTGAGAGTATTGTTCAGCTCATAAGCAGAAGTATCTGATTCTAAATCTAGCGTTCGATTGTTTATTACATTAAAGGCTAGGATAGCAAAAGCTCTCTATGAAATAATAGTAAAATTATAAGTAAACTAAATACTTAGGTCCTAATGGAGTTTTATTGCTGAACAAAATCAATTATCTACTGCTATTTCGTACCAGCAATTATAAAAAAAATCAAATATCTAATATTTGATTTTTTTTATAATTGCTTCCTAGATTGACGAATTAAATCAAAACAAACAGACAGAAAAAATACAAAGATATTTTATTAGTTAGTTTGCAACTCTAAAATTGATTGGTTCAAAATTATAGTTATTTTGTGCTGCAATAAAAACTAGACCAGATCTGTCGCCCAGTATTAAATGTATAGGTACCTATACTTACGTATATATTGTAATATACAATTACGTTATTAATTTTTTATCATGGTCGGCCACTTCTTGTGTAAAATAAAAGAAATAATTAAAAATGTTATTGCAACATAGAAGTACGTGCATGGTTTACTTTTTATATACGACCTTGTTTAAATTTTAATGTAAAAGTGTCACATTCTTGTTATAATGAGAGTTTAATAGTGTATTACGGGATATTGCAAGGACGGCTATTAGTTTTAAACAAACTTTACGGGCAATTTTAACCTAAATTCATGCGCTTATTGTGGAGAAAGTCGTATTTCTTATCTATACGTAGGACGTACCTAATCATTGGAGAGACAGATATAAACTTTTGCGACGTGACTGATCCAGATCAATCAATTTAATTATGTTTAATTTTACTTGGATATGTGCAATTTTCACTTTTTAACCTACCTACTAGAAAATTCAGATTTACATCTCGATCTTTTATTGAGTGTAACTATTAACGGGACCTATACAAGTAAAAGTATACAGGGTTAGTTTTCAAAGACCAACCAAATTTTGGGTGTGGTACAGGCCATCAAACTGAACAATTTTCTCCATGGGACCAATATCGTAATCGCGAAAAATTTATCAACGACTGTTGATAATTTTTTTCTTTTTTTTTAAATTCGGTCGACTCTATTGAAGTTTTCTATGGGACTCCATAGAAAACTTCAATAGAGTCGACCGAATATAAGAGACGGCTGAATTTTTACTCGCGATTACGATGTTGGTCCCACGGACAAAATGGTTCGGTTTGATAGTCTGTACCACACCCTTAAATTTAGCTGGTCTTTGAAAACTAACACTGCATAGACTTTTGAGACGTGACTGATCAATTTTACTATGTTTAATTTGACTTGGTAAAGTTTGTTACATTTTATGTGCTTAACCTAACTATTAGAAAATTCCGAAAATTTACCCTGTGATAGTGAGCATATATTATTTTCTGTGACGGTGAGCTTTAAACTAACAATGCCTCTTTTCATAGACACCAAAGCAAGAGCCACACTCCAATTTAGAACTGCGTGCTTGTATGGTCAAAATAAATCTAACTAATTACGTTATTGCTCACAAGATCCCGCCTTCCGTTGCCTTGCCCCTAACCCTGACATGAAATCAATTTCATTTATAAATACAGACGTCGGACATCGATTTTGCAACCAACTAATAGTCATACGCAGGTACGTATCCGGTTAATCTCAATTATCTATCTAAATGGTTCTTGCCAAAAATTGATGAATAATAGTCGATACAATAATCAGTTCAAGGGTATTATGCGCGTGCGCTACCCACGCGATAATCACTCCATAAAGAATTCTATTGGTAAATTCACTTGTTGGTAATAGTCACGTAACGATAATATCGATTTATTCCGGTCTGCGTTACGATTATGTTGTTTGAAGCTAGAACAAGATTGTGATCTCCGGTTCGATCAAGTAGAATTGAATTGATGATGAAATGATCGCTTAATTGTTTATCAGATTGGGCTGCTGCATATTTCGGCGTTAACAACTGAATCCACCGAAAGGACTGGCCCATAGAATAGAATAATACTCTTTTTATCACATCTATTCAAAAAGAGCTAGTGTATTCTTCGTAAACAGGGACTAAAATAGCTCTTTAATCTCTAGGGACTAAAAGTGATTTGAATTTGGAATGTGGATATTGTTAGTAAAAGTTCCAATCACCAAAGAGATGAATCATGAACATTGTATGAACAAGTAACAGGCTGTATGATAAAGGAAAAACCGCATGAGCCAAATAAAAAAAAAATATATGTAAATAAATAAACGTACTGTTCTTATTCATAAGTTGCACTTACTTATTTTTTCATAGAGTGTGATAAAAAGTAGAGTGTCCACCTCGGGAGCAACACTATTTCAAGCTCGAATGACGTACTTTGAATCCCTCACTGTGCTCTGGATCCAAAGAAACACTCTCGCCTTCACCATATTATAAATATTAGCAAATTACTTAAGTGTCTGGGAAAAGGAGGGGAAGGCCTTTGCCCTGTATAACAGTAGGACGAAATAGGTTCATAGATAGATTAAATGAGGTTGATTATATAATTTTTCTAGTGTATAATCGACGTAATCGTCTTCAGCTTCAGTACCTTCTATTTTGAAAGTGAAGTGATATCTTGCTTGGGCATTCTGCTAGGTTTGGACCATACAATGATATTGCTATCTATACTTACATATACATACAAATAAATAAAATTGAAGTGTCTGTTTGTAATATCAAAATAATAGCTCTTTACTAAATGCATATGGAAGTACTCGTATATACGCTACTTATTACATTTTTTTTTGTCTGTCTGTTTCTTTCGGCTTATCTCCGAAACAGCTGGACCAATTTTGACGGCAGTTTCACTAGAAGATAGCTGATGTTATAAAGTAAGACATCTATGCGGGCGAAGCCTTGAGCAAAAGCTGGTTATCCTAACTTAATAATAACCATACTAATATTATAAATTCGAAAATAATTCTGTCTGTTTGTTTGTATGTTACCTCTTCACGCCTTAACCACTAAACGGACTTCGATAAAATTTGGTAGAGAGATGGATTGCATCCCGGAGAAGGACATAGGATAGTTTTGATTGACACACCTCGCGGGCAAAGCCGCAGGCGGAAGCTAGTGATATTATAATGCGCAATTAAGTTTGTTTGTTTGTTTGTTACACTTTCACGCTAAAACGGCTGAACGGATTTAGATGAAATTTGGCACGTGGGTAGACCATGACCTAGAGAAGGACATAGGCTACTTTTCATCCTGGATCGCAGACGAAGTCGCGGGCAACAGCTAGTTGTAATATAATTGTGCGAAAATGGGTCAATGGGTAACCTTGGGCGTTGGACCAGTTTACGTTTAAAACGTGACAATGCTGACAGCTTATCTTTACATCAGCTAAATACAGACTGTAAACAGTATCCCAAGAAAACGAAAGCTCAGTGTCATGTCAGCGTCGAAGTAACTTTGTAATTAATTATACGTATCAATCAAAGTATTAATTTCTCCTACATGTACTTTACGTCTTCTAATCTTGCATGAAATCAATTATTTATGTTTGATTCATAAATAACTATGCATTGGCGCTACTACTATGTAGAAGGTGCATTTATAAAGCCAAGCTATATTGTATCTATATGTAAACCATAGTATACATATAGATTAATAATTAATTCGAATTTAATTTAAATTCGCTTGTAGTGTTTGACTACATTATTATGTGTATAATGCATTAATATTAAACTAAGATTATAAAAGAATCTCGATGTTTTGTCAAGTATGTACTAAAAACCGTGCGAAGCAGGGGCGGGTTGCTAGTTTAAACTAAACGTCGCTTTTCGTGTCCGCGTATGCGGTTTTCACCATCATTTGAAGAATTTATTCCGCAAGGTTAAAAATTATAACATGCTTACAAAAAATAAAGAAATGACGATGTTTTGTTATGTCATAAAAACCATGTGTGGCAGGGGTTCGCCAGGGTGTCGTCAGTATTGAATATTTTTAAATTACTCATACTTAAATACATACTCGTACATCTGGCAGACTCTGGCCAGGTCAACTCCGCCAACACCCTTGCTGGCTAAAGCCAGCAAGGGTGCAACCATTGCAGCAACCATTTCCAAGTGATAAGCGAGCTTACTAAAGTAAGCTCGCTTATCACTTGGAAATGGTTCTAGTTAGAAATTAACCAATAGATTCAAGTTCCCGCAGATCCTGTCTAAAATGTACATTCAATGACAAAAGTCTCTTTGACCACCTTCATCTTAGGTTTTGCTGTTGAATTGTAGTGAAGGGTGCTTAGTCTATTATGATGACAACAACAGAGTATAACGACGCCTTAGAGTGAAAACCTAGTAAGTGTAAAAGAAGTAATTTTTCAGGAGGACGAAAGAACTGCGTGCTGTAAAATTTTGTATGGCGTCTTTTATGTTTTCTTTACCGACTTCAAAAAAGGAGGTTCTGTATTCCTATTAATTAATATGGAAATTTAACTCGCTTTTATATCCAGAACTGTTCGATACTATAAGATTGTCCGATATGCATAAAATGCTACTTACATTCCCGAGGTTTAAACTCTAAGGCGGGCGGCGATAAGATACCAATGTTATAGGATTCGTCTGATTGTAAGACCTTTACGCTTCCCGTGACGATTGTTACGGTATGTGTAAGAAAATTAGAAAACAAACACTGGGGCCCAGGAACAAACTATGTACGTTTCAAAATACTTTGACTCAAACAAACGCATTCTGGAGAAAAAAAAAAACACTGGCACTCCGGTAGTGCCGACAGAAGTGAAAACTTGAACAAAGTGACTGGTTTATTCTTCTCGTGAAAGGAATTTATTCAGATTTACAAATAAGCACACAGGATAGACTTCAGCAGTGCTATTCTCTAAAAGACAATTTCATGGCTGTAAGCTGCGACGAGCTCGTCGACGAGACAGCCTTGAGATCGACCGAGCGTACAGCGCTGATTCAAACCGTATTCACTAACGTGGTTGTGCTCGTCGTCGAACCCAAGGCTGTAACCTCCCGTCGCTGTTTCTCAGACGAACGTAGGGCTTGACACAAATTCTATAAATTATAATCGATCAATCTCGACTGAGAGTTTTATAGGTTTAAAATATATATTAAAGGTCTATCTTTAAGTATTATAAGGAATACAGTTAAACTATAACCAATATCATATTTAAAAGAGCTTATTTCATATTTCTTATTACATTTTAAGGCTGAATGACGATTCCTTTGCTCTATTCGTGCAACGCGACGCGACGATGAATTAAAAGTCAACATGACATAACAATAACAACCGATGACGCGACGCTAACAAAATCACTTGAATTTGTAGTTTTTAAACTTTTGGGTGCTTGATTCTTGTTCAAGCCTTGATTATTTGTATCAGCGAGTGCTTTTAACATAGGTAGTTCTGTGACTAAGAGGATAAATACAACTACCTAATGAAATGTGAGTATTATGATTTTTTCACTGATAGTATATGGCTATTATTACTATTGTCTCATCCACGAGTATTGTATGATACACGAGATATTAATAAAATTTAAGTAAATTACATGATTAGCTATTGTTTTACTATAATATGTACGTATAACTTTATTGTTGTAACGTAACATTGTGTGTTTTAGCATGCCAAGAAGTGCTATACTTTCATTACATAATATGAAAACTGTATAGGTACTTGGAAATTATAATTTTCATATTTAATTTTGTAGAGTCCTAAGCAACCCCTAAGACGACCTACTGACCAATTACTGCCTGTAGAACAATCTACTAGAGGCATGCTCCAGACCGAACAGTCCACACCTTCAATACCAGTAAGTTAATTCTAATAAAATATAATAATGTAATGTTATATTTGCAGGGCGAACGGACATACAACCAGGCCCATCTTTGTATAGGGACAATGTGCCAATGGAAAACCAGCCTAATACAGAACAAAAGGTGAAGTTTTAAATAAAAGTCTTACAATAATATGTTTTAACTTTATAATGGATATTTAGATAACTTTTTTTTGTATTACAGTTTGAGGCTAGATCACCACTTGCAGTCTTGCAATGCGTCATCATAGGAGTAATGCCCCAATTGCATCTTCATGTAAGGTTAACTTAATTATAATTTGGTTAATTATTGGTTTAGTGTAAAAAGCACTACATAGTAGTGGTCTCACTTTTGATTCCCGGGTTGGGCCAATTTGTTGGGATTTTCTGTAGGTTTTTTCAACAGCAGCCCTTATTCAATCAAGATCAAGATATAGGCTACATCTAATAGAATCAAGATATAGACTACATCTAATATGTATACTACATTGTAATATCTATTCCTTTAGAGGGAGAGTGATGTGATGTTGATGATACTTACATATTTGTTTTACCTCTGCATAGTAATTTGTTGCATTTTTATGTTCATAGCATCTCGTAGGCATCGAACGGCACACCGCCGTCTGATCCAGCACTCACCACCTTCTCAAAGGCAATCCAAATGGCGAGCCTGACTGAATGTTTTGTCGCCATTAAAGAGAGGTGTTTGGAAAATGAGAGACTTCTTATTGACAACCAGCAGAGGATGTTCGACTTTTAAGGAAATAAGTGAGTCATGGTCAAGGCAGACCCAGGCACTGCAGGATTTATGAGCATCCATCAGTCGAGGAAGTTGAATCTCCGAAACATGGATCTACTACTATGTTTAGATAATTTTAAGTTTATTTAAGATGGATGTTAAGAAGTTTAAGTATAAGAACTGTTTTTTTGTAGTAAATGTCAATGTTTGTTAGCGGGCATGCTCTTTATGCCTGCAGGCTTTTATTTAGGTACTTATTTAATTTTGTTTTGCTTGGGTAGTTTTCATTGTATATACTAAATTATTTAATTAAATGTCCTGTTTCTTGTAATGTTAATTACTTTGCATACCTACTATTGTATAGAATCAAGTTTTTCTAACTGAATATCAAAAGTCATTTTGAATAAATGATTTTTGATTTGATTGATTGTTTTTAATAGTAAATAAAAAAGAAAATAATGCAGTTATCTGTTTAATTTCTCATACCCCTGTATACACTCTTACCCATTTAAAAATATAGTACAAATAGGGACTAAGGTATAAATAGGCACATATTATTATAGGCTATTGATATTATACTAATCATATACACCTTAAACACCACACTTTAGATACACACCTTAAATGTTATGACAATTGTTGATTATAATAATATTTTTATTAATAATTTAAATACCTATTTATTGTATCTAATCAATAATGGTGAGTATATTCTATCTAAACACGTTAACCACATCTGTAAAGGAACGCATAAATTGTAGATACAACATGCTCGCCATAATTGATTAACTAAATCTCGCCTACTTATCAGCCTACTCTCTAAGTCATCATGTGTTGGAGCCTGATGTGTCAGGATTCCAAGTAACCTAGATTCTTCATCTAAGTCACATTGGTCTCATCATCATAGGAGCTGGTAGCCCGGCTCTATTACATATGTCGTTTAAAACACAGGAAGCCATCACAATTTCTCCCACTTTTATAGGATCATAGTACAATACCCTATGTACTAATAAACATCTGAACCGTCCTTTCAGGATTCCAATAGTCCTCTACACTGTTTCTTGCACTGCTGTGCAAATTGTTGTAATGGCTCTGGAGTCTCAGTTTCTGAATTACTAAAGGGAGTCATTAAATAAGGCCTTTGAGGATATCCTGAGTCACCTGAAATCAATGAATGAAGCTAGAATTAAGTGCAATCTTGACTTGTGTTTAAGTTATCATTGTATTGTAAATAATAACTTCGTGGATTGCCCTAGAGGCAGAAGACTGAGATATGTATGTGTCTACATTCTTCCCAATGATTTTTTGGTAACTTCCATTAGCCAAAAATGATAGTGTGCATAATATCTGAAACATCAGGAATTCAAACCTAGATGTAAACAAACCTTTAGCCTCTTGGTTAAACCACTGGAACGAAGTCGCGGACGCATATATGGACTTAAGTCATCTTCCAATATATTAATTAAATCCTCAGAAAGCCTGTAAATATGGATAAAATCTGTATCACGGAATATTGTTTTAAACTTTCGTATTTGTTTCGCCTGTCGAGCTTTCTTCAAATTATCACTTTTCTTAGCTTCTTCTAATAAATGTAGCTTCAATTGTGTAGTAAAAGAATAGAAATATTTAAAAAATTAAGTACAGTTTATTATTTTTGTCAGTCTACGCCCGAATATTTAGAGCTTTTTGATTTGACAGTTAGAATTAGGAGTGGGCGATACAAATCGTATATAGATACAATATCTATATATCGGTACAATATCCAATACCTATATATCGGACAGTACTGTATCTATATTTCAGGTATCCGCGTACCTAGAACGAGACACTATAACGATATCGTATCACATGATCTATGATATTCGGTTCAAACTGATTCCGGTACAGTAGTAGTTATACGGTTGTAGGTACCGTATCCTTGCGATGCGCGCGGGCGGGAGTGATGTAGCTAGAGATGAACGAGCGAGAAAGCGCGTTAAGCTAACGTCTAATACTAATTTTAAACATTATATACAGGAGCATAGAGTTTAATACCGAATACATTATTTTGTAAACACTTGTAAACAGGTAACCATCAATAAACGTCAAAGGGTTTTAAATCGTACCTATGGCATTCTCAACAAAAAAAGTGAGCCGTCACGGGACGCCTGGCAGATGTGAAACATTGCGCATGGCGACGCGTCGCCACACAGTACACAAGACTGTGACTGTATATATACTTACACCATCATAAAGCGTGGTGACGCGTCGCCACGGCATGCGTCGCCACGCCAGAAATTTGTTTTACGTGCGGCTATAGATGTTTCACATCAAAAATTGTTTTAAAATCACTTTACGTGACCCTTGACCTTGATTGCACTTTGCTGTTTTCGTCAGTCTTCAGTTATTAGCTTCACTCATGACTGATGAATAGATACTTGACCTATTTAAATAATTGATAAAAATATAAATCTAGAAAACCGAAACGGCTGTACTAGTTTCATTTCAGAGTGCCATATTATCAACAATACATTCACTGATTTCGAATATACAGTTACAAATAAAATACAATGATGTAATGAATCGAACAAAACCGAAACCTAAATATCACAGTACCAATTTCGATTCCGAGTTCCACACTGATTCAGCCAAATAGATATTGAAATATATAGATACGATATCCGATATTCTAAACCGATACATAGATACGATTTGATATAGTGTAAAAGCGATATTACCCATGCCTAGTTAGAATCGAGGCTGTGGGCGAGACGTCTGACGTTTTACGTCTTACGAATTTTCGATCAGGGTCACGTGACCTGACGCGAATTTAGAAGTTTTTACCCATTCCAAAAAAGTACATACACAGCGCCGCTAAAGAAGTTTTCACTTCAAAAAAAACAAACAACGCTGCTGTAGCTCACTGTACAAATAACACAAAATTTATCAATGGTATTGCAATGATAGCGCTTGCGCAACCGATGATTGAAACTAGGTAGGCGGCCTACGTGCCGACGTGGTTTGACAGAATATATCCTTTAGCAGGTGCAAAGTGAACATAATTATGTGTACGTCCTGCTCATATCTCACACTTAATAGGACTTACACTGAATAAATACTTTATTAACATCGGTACTGAGGTGTAATGCGTCTAATTGAATTATCAAGTGGGCGTGTGAGCATTGTTTTTGATCGTGAATGAACTTGCCTACCAGGACTTTTATTGCCCATATTAGTACCTCCCATAGTATCAGAGGGAGAGATGGAGAGACTTACGAGTTGTAGGTCGTGGGATCGAGCCCAGACTTTACTTTGTGTAAACGGTGAAGGAAATCGTCGTGAGGAAACCGATATGTCCTAAGACATGTGACATCTACCAACCCGCACTGGGTCCGCGTGGTGGATTACGGCCCACTCCCTCTCACCGAGAGGAGACATGTGTCCCGGCTGAGGGAACAACAGGCTGATTATGCTATAGCATCAGAGAAACTGAAAGTACCTAAATAACTTGCAGAATTTCAAGAAAAAGTCTATCTCTGAAAGGTTTTAACTGCTTTTTACTCGTGACAGATTTTCCTCTCTGTCTTAAGCCGTGTCTCCTGCGCGTGTTTTTTTGAAACATTAGACAAAAATATCGAAACAAAGAGGCGTGGCCATACACATTTGTGTATGAAAACACGATGTTTTTGTTTTCCGAGCTGCATGGAAAACATTCCCTACGCGGGTGAAGAGGGGAAGGGTTGAATAATAGTTAACATAATAAGAATCAATACTATTGTTGTGTAGGCCTGTTATGTAAAAAATCATGCCTAGTCTCAAGTTGATTGATCATTAAGGATCACAATGGGTCATATATCATATCTAACAGTGTCAATGTCACTGACCCACGGATTGTAACATGTTGTTGTTACCATAACAGAGAGACATAAGAATAGGCACTTGTTGGGGTCAAGGTTCAACATGTTAGAGAAGCTCTTGAGAATACTTTGTTAAGAACTCATCTTAGTCATTTTTTATTGTATCCAAGTGAGCACTTGCAGGTTACAGAGTAATGTCGTGGACAACTAGCTTACTAATGGGCGATGCGCTAGGTAGCCCGCGAAATTCAAATTTTCTTACGTTTTCTGTAATTTGCAGGTCACTCTCAGGTTGTATGTAAGTTCTTATAATCCCATTGATTAATATTTCATGAAATAGCCATTCAATAGGATTATATAAAGTTAAAGAGTTGTATTGATGATTTTTTGATTATAATTCTGTAAAATGAATTTGTTAGACTCGCGAATCATATTTTAATCTCCAAGACACTGACTCGCAAATTGCAAAAAACTTAAGAAACTGCCTAGCTTTTGGCAGCAGTTCGTCGTGTTTGGTCACAGTTCTGTTCTAACCTAACTTAACCCATTTGGTTGGGGTGCTCCCGACTTTAGGGTTCCTTCAAACAGGCGCGACACGTGATAAAATCGCGCGCAACACAAAGGCACCGCAAGTCGCGCAACGAGCGGTGCCTTTGTGTCGCGCGCGATTCATGTCGCGCGTCGCGCCTGTTTGTAGGAGCCTTTTGTTACTGCGCCTAAAGGTTCCTTCAAACAAGCGCGACACGACACGCGACACAAAGGCATGGTGCCTTCGTGTCGCACGCGATAATATCGCGTGTCGCGCTTGTTTGTAGCTTGTTTGTAGGAGCCTTAATTCGGCTCGCACGTAGTTAGTTACAGTTCCAACCTAACCTATAATGCTTATCATTCAGGCCGCTAGTTGATCGGCACCGTATAGTAAAAGGCTAGTCTGTTAATTCTATGGCTAAATAAGCTAGTAAGGCTGCCACAGTAACATTGATTGAACCCACCGTACCTCGGAAAGCAAGTTTGTCCACCGTCGCGTCGGTGTCATCTTTGACAAGTGTTACGGGTAGTTCGAAACCCGAAAGACTGACTAGACTACCAGTGTTACCAAGGGGAACACCCGTTGGTAGTCTTGTCAGTCTTTCGGGGTAACAATCCACTAACCGGGTTGTGGAGGCAGTCTGGTTAGACTGGAAACCAACCCCAACATATTTGGGAAAAGGCTAGGCAGATGATACTAGTAATATGAATTGGTATCAAGTCATTTATAATATTTTCAACTAAAATCTAAAAATGCTAGATTTAGAGCTGATTTTTCAATCGATCGACAATTTTTATTCATTGAATAAAATTATTGACCTCTGGCAATTTTGTATAGAAGAACTATCAAAAATTCAAAATTTTCCTTCAATAAAGTTATCTGGCGTTGGAAAAATCAGCCCGAAATAAAACAATACAATATATAAAATTATTTATATTTAAAAATATAAGGTATTCTCTTAATATTTACTCTAGCTACGTGTTTTGTCTACTAACGGCCATTTTCTTCATCAATAGTAACAGCCAAGTAGCATCATAAAAATCAAAGTAACGATTAAATTGGTTTCTTCACTATTTTAGCTGTTACTTGAATGAATAAACACATTTGCCGTAGTATTAGTAAAGTTCAATTAAAAGTCAATACTTTGACTGATTACTTTAGTTGTAGATGAATAAAAAACTGGCCATTAGTAAATAGATATTGACAACCCGTCAAGCCCCGCACGTGCCCTATGTAGTACGATACAATAGAAAATCAATTATGTCTCATTGGCGGAACTTGAGAGGAGATTAATACTATTAGAAAGTATTAACGAGTTTCTAAGTAGATTATATATCTGTTTGTTTTATTAGTGTTATAATATCAGCCGACACGGTTAAAGTTTTAGTGCCGCAAAGATAAGCTTGTTCTAGTCTGCTGGTCCTAATTAATCATTCGAGCCGATAAAATAAATGCTCCACTCACTGATTCTCACCTGCGTCTCTAAGAAATTAATCAAATCTCTCTCAAATTCATCCAGCTGTTGATTGGATGACCAAACCATCAACAACTAGCAATTTAAGAAAACATCAAATTTAGATAGCAGATTTGATCAAAGATAAGGTATTATAGATAAGGTATCTAGAAACCTCAATCCATCTATTGATTAATCACGGTACCTCTTTACCAAACATCTGCATAATCAGTTGAGAAGGCTATGCGTAAGAACAGTTTCAAATAATAATAATAAACGCACAGCCAAAATCAGATGCCAGAGAATCAGAGAAAGTAGATTTGATAGATGGTAGTGGTTCCAACTATTAAGTTAATGTTGCCTCAGTGTTTCTCTCTAGATCGATAAAAGGAATCCACCAATCAGTGACCATCGATCAAATCCCTGGCCAGCACATCAGAAATCTGCTGTTACCTAATCTTATGCTATCTTATGATTGGTTGATGAAAACACCCACAAACATCATATTATATTAGGAGTCCAGAGATTTGATATGTTATTTCCTTCAACGATAAGATAAGGCTCAATCCGGTATACCTTCTATCCACTATCGCTATCAGGATTTCAATAACTTTATGTCAAACTTTATAAAAAGAGATTAAAATCTCCTAAAAAAGTAGCGAATTGACAGATAACCTCGAAAATCTCGTAAAAAAGTAGCGAATTGACAGATAACCATTTATCATAGAAATTTATAGGCCCACAGCTTATAAGCTTTATGGTATCGAGTGATAATCCAAAAGACATTATTCATCTTTTGCCTCCATTAAATAAATTTTACCAATTATCGGTCCTCATCTCTATCTCTAGCCTTATCAAATTTCCGATCGCGTAATTGCAGTTCGATTTTTGTTAACAATCATTGTGATTGGTTGGTCAAAATACCAGCAACCAATCAAGTTCAACACAATAAATTTTGCGTCAGATTTAATTGCAAACTCTGATCAGAGATTAGATAAAGGGTTTAGAAACAGGTGTACTCCATCTGATTATACGTATCGCTTTCATATTTATTGATCACTTTTGGCTTATCTGCTGATTAATTCAGATATCAATTGTGGTCCAGTAGTAACGGCCCGACTTACGAGTTGTAGGTCATAGGTTCGAACCCAGACAAGCGCTTTACTGAGTCTGTGCAAATTATTTCATCATGACTGCTCTCAAAAACAATGAAGGAAAACATCGTGAGGAAACCGGCATGAACCAAAAATTTTAATACATGTGACATATAGGTACCAATCCACATTGGGCTCGCGTGGTAGATTACGGCCCACTCCCTCTCGCCGAGAGGAGGCCTGTGTCCTAGCAGTGGGAACATTAAAGGCTGATTGATTTAATAGGCAGATCATTGTTATATTTTCATTTTAGTCCAACACTCAAATTGCGTAACACATTTTCAATCACTCTGAATCATTTTGAAGAATATTGCTAATTCATTGCTTCATATGTTCGAAAAATTTGTCTGCTCAACAACGTAAATAACGCAATGCATGTTGCATGTAAAAGCTAGTGCTACTGTCAGTGTGTTATCCAAATATCCAGCAGTGCTTAAATAGGTATATTAGTCACGGTAGTACGAAAAAGACGAATGTATGTACGAAATTACGTCATATCAATTAATGAAATATCTCTATTATCGACGTTATTGACTTATAAAACTGCGCTTGAGTTTTAACTTGGCTTAACACCAATATTGCTTCGGGCTAGTTACTTCAAAGTGTTGCCGCTAATGTCAATATTTATTAAATAAAGTACCGTAACTGACACAATCTGGACTAATGGTCGTTTATTTAAAACAATTATTTTAGATTGACGCTTTATTTTATTAAGTAACTGTTAATTCTGCCTGTAAGCGTCTCGTCAATGTTAGAGTTATGGATTTTATCGCTTTTTTATTGCCTATAATACCCCCCGGGCGATTCCTTAGATGTGAGTGAGTGGTAATTGATAAACCTTCCATGTGGGCAAATTCACTCCATGCTGTTGGGGTAAGTAGACATAGTTTAGCAACAATGTTACGACGATTATATAAAGAACAGAATCGCCTCCAAAAGAGGAGGAGGTTGTATGTTTGTCTGTCTGTTGGTATGTATTTTGTTCTTATGTATGTTCATATAAAGGTCAAGTTCTGATGACTGGTTTTTGAGTTAGCTTTAATAATAGTGTATGATGTTATAATAACTTCCTGTCACTATTATTTACAAAGCAAGTAGAACGAATTTGTGTTGGATAGGTGAAAAAATAAAAAACTACATGAAGTTTTTATAATAAATAAAGGTGCTTTTTCATAGACTTTTTTGTCTTTGAAACGTAACTAGGTTTTTGAAGTAAGGATATTCTTTTGTAATTACTGCCACAATCTACATTGGCGAAAAGGTTATATCCTTGTGAATAGGTCGTTTTTATATTATTTTCGTTAATTTGGGGGAGCCCTCCCCCAAATTCTTCCAGTTATCCTTGTCTGAAATTTGAGCCACCGCGATTCAGCCCTGTTGGTACTAGTTCGTATCAAAATTGTGCTCGAATAGTGAATTCGTTCAAACTATACAATCTCAATTAAGAGGGCTATATAGCCGTAATTTATTAGATTTTTTAGTGCATCCAGATTACCTAGACTAATACCTAGACCTGGACCTAACGTTCTACTAGTCTTTGAGAAAAGCCCATTTAATTGAGTTTATATGTATGTTGTAATACTCACAGTTTGTTAATTTTGTAAATATGGTTTTATCAACCTGCTTTCAGAGGCTCGTCACATCCTGAAAACACAAGGTACTGACCTAACCAAAAATATACTATTCTCTTTTATAAAATCAATTGAACATTGATCGATTTTGAATTGAATGTTAATTGAATGAATCGTTTATTTTGTCACACCACTATTTAAATTTCGTTAAAAAGTGGTAACACATAAGATGTCATTTTACTGCAGCTAATTAAAACCCTTACTATGACTTTATGCATTGCATTATTGCTCAATTGGTCAAATAATGACAGGTGGTTTTGTATGGGTGGTCTTAGGGGCATGAGTAAATTGGTTATCCATTTTACTCAATCCCTTTTATGTTGCGTGGGAAGACAAGAGCAATGATACTGTCTATAATTGGATATATATCAGTTGTGTGTACGTTAATAATGAATTCCCTATAAGTGTGCATACACACGAGCAAAACGCGTCAACGGCAGAGGCAGCTGCGGCCATCGACGAGTGTCGACCACTACCGTCGACACACGCCGCTCGTGTATTACGCACCGTATTCAAATACACGAGCGACACGTTGTCGACGGCAGCCGACGAGACGCGTCGACGACGGCACCGTTGGAGCGTGTCACTCGTATTAATTTGTTTTTTAGCCTGGCCTGTCCCTCTCCTGGTCAAAGGCCTCCCTCCACTCTTTCCATCTTTCGCGAGCCTTCTTTTTATTTCTTCCTTATATGATAGTTGAGTATTCAGTAACTGACTTTAGGGGCAAGGCAATGCCTTTGCCAAGTCGAGGCCGTACTTACTTGTCATAGGTGCATTCGTTACTTATGAATTAGGTTATCTGTTATTGATTAATTAATTTAAGGGTTTTCTAGTGTCTACATAGGTATGTTTTGAAACGTAAATCATTGCTATGAACTGTCTTGCTTTTTAGGGCTCCGTACCCAAACCTACCTATTACTAAGCCTCCGTCCGTCTGTCTGTCAGCGGGCTGTATCTCTTGAACCGTATATGTAGACAGTTTAAATTTTTACAGATTATATATTTTTATTGCCACCATAAAACATATCATAAACATTTAATTAAGTTAAAATTTAAAGGGGTCTCCATACAAGAAACGTATTTTTTCGGCGATTTTTACCTTAAGGTACGGAACCCTTCGTGTGTGAGTTTTAACATAGTCAAGCAACACATTGTTGAGTAGGTAGTGACAGGATTTTCTTATGAACATTAATAACTGCTGTACAGTACCCGGCGATAAATATTGCATATCGACCTTTGGAAAGAGACAATCGGCTAATTTCGGCTTCGTAGAGCGTTATCTCTATCGCACGAAATACAAGCAGTCCGGTATCTATTAGGAGCTGTTAAAACAATTATGATTTACTTCTTTGATAATTATTTTTATTCTTTGTATAAAATACACCAATTTTCCTAGGTCGATGTGTAATATTTATCGCCGGGTACTGTAGGTAATATTGCTTTATTAAATTAAGTAAATCTAATAACTGCTGTATGACTAAACTATCGGCCATATTAATGTCTCGTTGTTGACTTCTATGTATAAATTTTCATTAATTTCCTCCTAAGTGCAGGTTTGGAGCTCAATTATTGGTTCGAACATATAAATCAATACTTATTAATATTGACAGGATAATAATGTAACTAATTCTATTATAATATTATTGTACCTGTTAGGTGGTATGAATATTAAATTTAATGAAAGTGGCTTTCAGATTTAGAAACTACATTATATAATAGTTGATCAAAATAGAAAACTAAATCAAAGTCATAGCTAGAATAAGTGCTCTAGAAAAGATTAATCAAAAAATTAAAACTGAAATTGCGGATCATATTCTAACTTCAACAACAAAATATCGTGTTAAACACCGTTGTTCTTACGATGGTTACAATCAAAGGGACTACTGACATAACTAATATTTTTACTTATAACTACACGTATTATCTATCACCTCTGGTCTCAAAATGGTGAAAGAACTAGGGATGGGCCCAACGTAGTTTGATCCAAACGTTTTCTGGAAGCCCCGTATATTCTGGGTGATTTATCAGGCAGGAATTTTATTGGTATACGAACAAAGATGAACAGACTTCTGCCAGATCATCGCGGAATCTTTTGTGTTTTTGCACCATAAATCAAATTTTAAATGCCACACTTATTAAAAATCGATAATCATTAACCGCCGAAGTTCGGATAAATTGAATGTGAAACGGATTTCGGCCCATCCCTTCAAAATACATATAACATTTTATACAACGCAATGAAAGCAATAGGTACCTTTCATAAGCGTAGATTGAGCTTGTTAGTTGTCGCATAGAGTATCACCGGTTATTTTTATTTATATATTTAATACTTAAAGCACACAAATGAACAAAGGTGGACATAATGTTATAGAAATTTTCTACCAGTCAACCTTTGGGTGATGAAGAGACAAACGAAGAAAAAAGAAAAAAGTGGCAGCCGCAATTACGGAAATTGTGGAATAAATATTTATTTAAATGTAACGATATATTATATAAAAAATATTATTAAAGTCCAGGAAATTAAAACAATTTGTCAGGATATCACTCACAATTTTTATTAAGTTTTCTACAAAATCACTTAACACTTGTATACACTTCAACTGTTCGACGTCGACTGCCCAACGATCGTGCGCACTACTTCCCACCACTTGTTATATTTTTACCGGAAACACTATTATAATAAAATGTGGTGGTACAACCGGAAGTAGTGCGTGCGGTAACACTTAATTTTATTATTAATGTAAACAGTAAATATTGTATTTATATTTAATAACAATAAATATTGTTACTAAATTTAAATACAGATAATAATTTAAACATGTCTATGATTGATCAAATTAAATATCTAAAAATGATTAACCGACCGGAAATCAGACTATCGAAGAAAGAGTTTCTAACAGTCGGCCTTTCCTGATACATTTCCCGTCCCGGGAAAATTAATTCTCACACAAAACAAACAAACAAAAAAAAAAAAAAAAAAATAACGTAATTAAACCGATAAAATAATTACTCAGCTTATTTGTGTACTTTCTTAAATCTACGTACACTTTTTACAATTGAAATATTAATGCCTCGACATATATTTAATATGTGTCGCTCAGTAGCTCAGACATATTCTCAGGTAAGTCATTTAACTTAAGATGTTAAGGCCTCAAACATATCCTTAACACCTGTCTTAGCTGAGACATCAGACACATTCTCAGATAAGCCACTTAATTTAAGGTGTTAAGGCCTCAGACATATCCTTAACACCTGTCTTAGCTGAGACCTCAGACATATTCCCAGATAAGCCACTTAACTTAAGATGTTAAGACCTCAAACATATTCTTAACACCTGTCTTAGCTGAGACCTCAGACATATTCTCAGATAAGCCACTTAACTTAAGATGTTAAGACCTCAAACATATTCTTAACACCTGTCTTAGCTGAGACCTCAGACATATTCCCAGATAAGCCACTTAACTTAACTTAAGATGTTAAGACCTCAAACATATTCTTAACACCTGTCTAAGCTGAGACCTCAGAAATATTCTCATATAAGCCACAAACGCCACATACATACTTAACTTAAGATATCATGGCCTCATACATATCCTTAATATCTCTTTAGCAGAGACCTCAGACATATTCTCAGATAAGGTATTAGACTTAACTTTACTATAATAGCATCATTACCAATCAAACTCAAATTAGTCTGTGTTGTCATTTTCCGGCACCTCAGACTCTGAGTCCGATCTATTAAAAACTATCCAGGGGTGAATTTTATCTACAGAAAAGATACCGCTAAATTTTCTATTTCCCTTTTTAGATAGTGGTGTATCTTCAATTACGTATCGGTCGTTATCGAGGACTTCTGCAATACGATATGGTCCTCTTAGTTTAGGAACCAATTTTCTACTTTTTCCTATTGATGGAACATCTCTTTCTACCCTTACAAGTTCTCCTATCTTATAATTGACTTCTTTCCTAGCTTTATCATAACGTTCTTTTTGTATGTCTTGATTTTCTTTAATATGTTCTGAAATTTCTTTTCTAGTGTCCTCTAACGAAATGGCCGAACTTTCAGTGTCGTTTGTAACGTTAAGCTGTAATAACGCATTTGAGGTACTCACTAAATTAAGACCAAACAGTGCCTGAGCAGGACTTTTCCCGGTACCTTTGTTTAGAGTGTTATTAAGTCCCCACTGAATTTCTGAAATATGTTCGTCCCATTCATTTTCGGATTTGCCATAATTAGTAGCTGTCAATGCTGATAAAACAGTTCGATTGTATCGCTCGACTTGGCCATTGGCCCGCGGAGTCGCAACAGCGTTCATTACATGTTTAATACCTAATGAACTTAAGTAATCTTGAAAACTTTTAGAAGTGAATGACGTACCTCTATCGGAAATAACACGTCTTGGAACACTAAATGTGTGAAAATAGTTTTTCATTGCTCTGATGGAATGGACAGACTTAGTACTTTTAACGGGAACAATTATCACAAACTTCGTAAAAGCGTCAATAATTAATAACAGATATGCATTTTTGTGCTTACTTCTAACAAAAGGACCTAAATGATCAATATGTACAGTATGGAATGGTTGTTCAACCTTCTCAATGGGATGCAATTTGCCTGACATTTTCCCAGTTGGTATTTTAGAGTGGGCACATTCTAAGCACGACTGAACATACTTTTTAGTGAATCGTCTCATCTTAGCAAACCAGTAATTATTTTTAATTATTTCTAACGTTTTATCAAGACCGAAATGTCCAATTTCATCATGGTTTGACTTCAAAATTTGCCATCGAACGCCTTTCGGTACAACCCAACGATCACCAGTATCTGTTTTCCTGTGTAATAGTCCCCTTTTAACAACAAAATTATTTTTAATTTCTAAAATATTATCATTTTCTTTATCATTTAATATAGCAATAATTCTTTGTAACTCAGGATCGTTTTGTTGTACCGTGGCTACCCAATCTGTATCAATTCGTCTTACTTGTAACTCTATTATTTCTGATGAAATGGGATTTCGGCTCAGAGCATCTACATGAGCCATACTTGTGCCTGGCTTATAAATTATTTGAAAATCGAATTCTTGTATGATGCTCCACCATCTTGCAACTCTTGGCAGTATATCCCTCTTTTCAAAGGTTGCACGGAGAGAATTGCAATCGGTAACAATAATGAAATGAATCCCTAACAAATAAACTCTGAATCTCTGCAGCGACATTACTACAGCTAGCGTTTCTAAGTCATAAGATGTGAATTTGGCTTCTTCAGGCGATGTCTGTCTACTGTAAAATGCTACGGCACTAAAAGGGACCTCTTTATTTGGCCTTTGCATCAAGATTCCGGCAACCCCGACTTTAGACGCGTCTGTATGCAACTGTGTTTCGAATTCGGGATTATAAAATGAGAGAATGGGTCGTTTAACAAGTTCTGTTTTTAGGTTTAAAAATGCAGATTCTTCTGCGTCTCCCCAACGCCATTTAGAGTCCTTTTTCAAAAGATGTGTTAGTGGTTTCGCGATAATTGAAAAACCTCTTATAAATTTTCGAAAGAAACTCGCTAATCCCACAAACTGCCTAATCTTATGTTGGTCTGTTGGTCTGGGAAATTGGTCCACGGCTTCGATTTTCTTTTTGCCTGGTTTTACTCCGGACTCGCTAACTTCAAAACCTAAATAATCTATGGATTGTTTCAGAAAATTACATTTTGATAAATTTAGTGTGATGCCGGATGATCGGAAAAGGCTCAGTATATCATGTAGCCTTTGCAACCCTTCTTCTATTGTTCTGGATGGTATAATTACGTCATCCATGTAAGCAAACGCCTCCTTGAATCTCGCGTTCCCCAAAACACTATTAACAGCTCTTTGAAATGTTGACGGCGCATTAACTAGCCCAAATGGCATGCGGTTAAATTCATAATGACCATCTGGGGTCACAAAAGCTGTCAAATGCTTTGCCGATTCTGCCATTGGTATCTGATAATAACCGGATGCGAGATCGAGGGAAGTAAAATATTTATGACCTGACAGATTATCTAACTGATCATCTATACGGGGTAGAGGATAGTGCTCTTTGATAGTCTTTTTGTTTAGTGCCCTAAAGTCAATGCAAAGACGATAGTCACCAGTCTTTTTGCGTACTAATACGATTGGGGATGCGTAATTTGATGATGACTGTCTAATTATTCCCGAGTCAGTCAAGTCTTTTATCATTTCTCGAACTACGTGCCTTTCTGAATGAGATAATCGATAAGGTCGGTACACCACAGGCGTAGTATCACTAAGGTTTATGTTCATTTCGGAATCACTTATACACCCTAACTCTTTAACCGAAAAGGCGAAACAGTCCCTAAACTCATTTAACAACTCAGTTAATTTGGTTCTATGATCAGATCCAATATTGTCATCCACCTGTATCATACAAGCTTCAATTTGGGGTGTTACTGTATTATCTGGACAGTGTTCTATTCTGCCAATATTTAGTGTCTGTACTTCTCTTAAAGGAAGGGCCCGGAGCAGTAAAGTGTCTTTCAGCAATTCAAACCCAGAGTTTAGACCCTTAACCACAATCGTTCCCCGTCCGTTACTTACTTGTACTACACTTTGAATAATCTCATATTGTTTATGAGCATCCTGACAAAAACTAAGTTCAACAAATAAATCGCCTGAATATCTTGGTTTAGTATAAATACTGACTGGGGTATACCCATGTATAATAAGTGAGTTATCAACATACACCAATATGTTTTTAGTTATATTCGTGGTTATCTTAAGCTGGTCATTAGTTTTAAGAACCACAACGTGTTCTTGTTCTGTGAATGTCTGTCCTAGTAATAAAGGAACTTGTAATAATTTATCAGGAACGATAAGAGTTTCTACCGTAGCAGTGACTGAATCTACTTTTATTTCAACACTGCATTTACCTAAGCAATTGACAACGCTGTCCCCAAAGCCTCTCAATACAGGTAGTTCTGATGCCGACCAAGAGTTAACTAATTTTTTAGCCGCAGACACTTGCAGCATAGAACATTGACTTCCGAAGTCTATGAAACAATCGAAATTCAGACCATTCACGACGGCGGTTTTAAAATATTTGGAGTCACTATCCGGTTCTTTTGAAATTCTTAAAACTGTTTTATTATTAGTAGATTCTTTGGAGCCTGGACAACTGTCGGCTAAATGCCCTACTTGACGACATTTATCACAACGCTTGATTGGTAATTTGCATTTGAAATATGGGTGCCCCTCTTCACCACAATTATAGCATTTTGTAAGCCTATAGTTCTTAGTGTTCCTATTATCATGATCATTTTGAGCTCCTTTTACTGTCTTAGATTGTTTGCTATCAGCGTCGCCTGCCCGCAAGGATGAGTTTGACTTGTTAAACTTCTTTGTAATTCTTATATTTCTGAGATAAACTAATAATTTATCAGGTTCCGTGAACTGTGTGGCTTCTGCACTTGTTCTGACAGACCTGTCTTCGATTCCAAACAAGATACAATCTATTGCATTTTTACCATGTATATTACAGCGATTCAATAAAACAACCTTTTGATAAAAATATTCTTCTAAAGACTCGCCAAAATCAGCCCTACAAGCAAGCATTTCCGTTAATAGCTGACCATAGTTCTGGTCACTTGGAAATGCCAATTTTAATTTGCTCTGCCATTCAGCCCATGAAAACAGAAGGCTAGGTAGTCCCTGATATCATTTCTGAGCCAATCCCGCTAATTTAGGAAGGGCATAATGGACAGTCTGCCTTTCGGTCCAATGATAAATCTGAGCACATTCGTTAACTTTACTTATCCATGTTTCTATTGTTTGAGTTCGTTTACTCGGATCAAATTCTGGTATCACATTCAAAACCGGAAAACGTTCACTACCCCGGTCTGCTTTCATGGTCTGCATGAACTCTTTGAAAACCGAAACTAAAATGTTAGTATTAGTATCTGCGTCTTTTATAAAATCAAAAGGACTCACCACTGCTGCTGGTGTAGTAGTGTCCGAATGCGATGGTCTCGCCATATCTTCACTACGTCTTCGCGGCATGTACGATGCGTCGGGACCATGAGCCACCTCCCGACCTGGCGACACATCGCACAAGCGCGGCGCATCACGCATCCGCGAAGCACCACGCGACGGTGACGCGCCATGCGCCCCATCACGCGCCGCATCCCGCACCGCATCACGCACCAGCGACGCATCACGCGCCCCATCACATGACGCATCACGCGTCGCAACTCGCGCAGCATCACGCATCCGCGAAGCATGGCGCGATCGCGACGCATCACGCGCCGCATCCCGCGACCCATCACGCACTAGCGACGCATCATGCGCCGCATCCTGCGCCCCATCACGCACTAGCGACGCATCACGCGCCCCATCACATGACGCATCACGCGTCGCAGCTCGCGCAGCATCACGCATCCGCGAAGCATGGCGCGATCGCGACGCATCACGCACACGTGACGCATCACGCGATCGCGACGCATCACGCGCCGCATCCCGCGCCCCATCACGCACTAGCGACGCATCACGCGCCCCATCACATGACGCATCACGCGTCGCAGCTCGCGCAGCATCACGCATCCGCGAAGCATGGCGCGATCGCGACGCATCACGCACACGTGACGCATCACGCGATCGCGACGCACCCCGTACCCGCAACTCTTCACGCGATCGCGACGCATCACGCGTCAAATCACGCGACGCATCACGGCGCCTTGAACCACGACTGCTGCGAGGTGCATTGTGATCTCGCGACTCGCTAGTTCTCGATGCACTTGGCTCGTCATGCTTGCGGCGAGTTTTGTGACGTCTCCGCACAGCAGACTCAGAGCCACTTGGTGAAGAGTCGTATGACTCCCTTGTCAGTCGTTGAGACTTTCTTTTGCGAGTCATGATCGCTTTTATGGGCGTTCAGTCCTTCACCGAGGGCGATTATTGATCGCTATCCCGATTATATCTCACTTCTGAACTATTAAAGTCCAGGAAATTAAAACAATTTGTCAGGATATCACTCACAATTTTTATTAAGTTTTCTACAAAATCACTTAACACTTGTATACACTTCAACTGTTCGACGTCGACTGCCCAACGATCGTGCGCACTACTTCCCACCACTTGTTATATTTTTACCGGAAACACTATTATAATAAAATGTGGTGGTACAACCGGAAGTAGTGCGTGCGGTAACACTTAATTTTATTATTAATGTAAACAGTAAATATTGTATTTATATTTAATAACAATAAATATTGTTACTAAATTTAAATACAGATAATAATTTAAACATGTCTATGATTGATCAAATTAAATATCTAAAAATGATTAACCGACCGGAAATCAGACTATCGAAGAAAGAGTTTCTAACAATATAAATATTATATAGATTTTACCTAATTCTATATACCTACATTTTAGCACTTATGAACAGATATACTAACATAAATAAGACAAACAATGGGAACACGTTATCTTTGTGATGATACTGCTAGCTAAAATTCTTACGAATGGGCTCGTTTTTAAATTTAGCCGGGTAGGCACAAAACAAACAAAAGTTTAACTATGACAAATCAAATTTCGCTGCATTTATCCGAATGAGTAACCACAGTTAAAGGCTTCTTATTATTCGATTCCGTAAATAATTCGCAAAAAAAAGTTAAAAAGTTAGAACCGACTAGAAAATTCAAATAGTGTTCCAGATTACCTGAAAGTAAAAGCTCTACCTTATTACGTAACCATTTAGTGTAGACCAAAGACAGTGTTTATTGATGTAATTAAAATAGATCAATCTACTAGCCTGCATTCCTATCGCAATATCGCGGAAGAATTTTATCGTATGGCAATTAAGTATCACGTAAAACAATGTTGTAGGTAAATGTAGCGGCGAGCGTTCATAATTTAACACTATAGGAATGGATTCGAAACTAGGTTTGCACGCGACAAGACATCCTGTCTTTTAAAGAAACAAATCTTTCTTTCTGCGGTATCAAACTGCATTTCGGCCTAATTTTTTCGCCTGATGTAGTAATAACTTTTCAATCGTTCTAGTAAGATGTTTCAACATGGTCAAAGTCTTCAGCTGGACAATGCGTTAAAACGATGATCCCTCGCTTTTAGCGATAAAACCGGCCATTGTATTGCCACTTGTAAAATTTCTACATTTGTATCTGTAATTTTATGGTGTACATAATACATAGTATTAATCGTATTGATCAACATATGTAGTTGATTGTGGTGCCGTAGTGACGTTTGAGACAACCTATGTGGTGTGTTCCCCTAGGAACACTTATACGTAATAGTGTTGATCTCGAAGCAGGAAAGCATTCTACTACAGTCCGTCCGTCAAGAGAATGCATTCCTGACACTTGCTGTCAGTGCAATAATTCTAGCAACTGTTAAAGATTACATTCGCAAAACATGTATTCATTGTATGAAACTGACAGGTGGCAAAAACGCATTCTCTCTTCGCTACCTACATCTGCTAAAAGCTTAAGTGCTAAACAGTAAAATAACAAGGTAAATACATTAGTACCTACCTAGCTTTTTTAAATACGGAAAATAATATTTCAATTCCTTTTATTTCTACTCGCACACTTACAAAGCCACGTAAATGTCGGAAATTATTAACTAATAGAAAGTAATATTATTATTAAAAGTAATATAAATTTAATATTAAAAGTAATATAAGTTTTATCTAATTACATTGTAACGACGACGTTGAATAATTCCTGTTTACATAAATTATATTAACTATTAAAGTGAGTGCAATTTGCTGTCCAATAAGTATCTAACGACCGTCAATGTCAATGCACTTTTTATGTAGTTCTAGAGTTCCATGTCCGAAAACTGTTTTTTTTGTGTCTCTTTTTAACAGTCACTAAATATATTTGTCATGGAAGTCTGACTGGCTGGTAAAACCAGAAGCACGAAATTCTGTGAAATTGTAATTTGCAACTACTATAAGAATAATTGTTTCCCTGTTCTGCTTTATTTCACAGTTTTGTTATATATTAACGGATTCAAATGTGTGGAGGTACATTTCACGTTGCAGTAAAGATGGCAAATTATTTCGCTACAGATTCGAGGAATTTCGAAGACATATCTACGACAGAAACTGTAACTACTAACGAAACTCAACTAGTTCTAAAATTGGTAGGTGTCAGCGACGTGATCACAAATTCACAACTATGCATTTTATATACATATTTTACCAGTGTAAGCTAATTGCTTAAGTTATTTGAATTACACCACCGGGTCGTGCATAAAAACGAATAAATTGGCTAAAATTAATGCCTTTGGGAAAATTACGAACAATCTGTAATGTCAACCATGTCGTTCTGCTGTATAATTCATCTGGTATATATTCGCTCAAATTTAATAAATCACATGATTTGATGAATCACCTCAAAATAAAAATTTATATTCACATTTCAATATGAATCAATCTAAAAATCACAGCCTGATTGGAATGTCTGATAAAAAGTTTTAAATCAACACTTCTCATTTAGGAACTGCAATTAGCTGTAAAGGAATTCGCTTCAACATTTCTGACAGGAAGTAGTTGGAATGGCTAACATTTCACTGGGCCAAACTGATAAAATACCTTTTATGGGGAACAAGATCTACATAAGAATCCAGCAGTGTTACAGAAATACACTGATAGTCGCGCTGTCGAAACAAAATAGACCCAATAAATATTACAATCGCAACTGGACCAGTCTTCATTGAAACTTCAATTTATAGTGACTCATTTTGCATAGAATACCAAATAGGATCCGCGATTGCAGATAATTTTGCCAAGTTAGGTAATCGCGGGCAATTAGGGACTTCGAAAGTAATAATCAGAGATGCCAAAAGCTCTGTGAATAAACTTCTGTATTGATTCGCTTTGCTTGAATTGGTGAAATATGAAAAATAAAAAAACAGATATTGAATATTAGCATTATAATCTTTTTAGTAGGTCAAGCCGTCCTAAACTTCTAATGGCTTTTCCGTACCTATACGATTTTGTATTACTAAAGTGAAACAAGCCCATTGCGTATGCACACTATTTAGCAAACGCATCAGTCAATCACCTTTACCTACGATGCGATGACTTGATAACATTACGCAAAGTACCATTTTGAATCCAGGTTTACGCATACTTAGGATGTTACGAACACAAGCGGATGGCATGCTCAATAAAATCCTACAGCCGGCTCTTACGACATCCATTGCAAGATGGCAAAGCATATTCCATCGGACAACTGACGTTTATCTAACACAGAATTACCCAAATATTTACATAACTTTCCCATCATACTGGTTAACGATTCCGGCCTGGGGCATACAAAATAACTGTCTTGGGACCACAGCATGTTACAAATTCTACAACAAAATCCCATTGAAACGTCGCCTCACAAACATACGGCGATAACGTCATGAAACCTGTTTGCAAATGGACGTGGCTTGCGGCGCTCAAACACTGCCAATTAGCAGTATTAAGTTTACAGATTTCAAAGTCAAGATTACAAACTTAGGGAATCTGGTTAACATTTTGTTATGAGATTGACTAGCTTCCATAATTCTGTGCAGGTTACGTAAGCTCCATCGGTCACCTGGTGGAATGAAGGTGGGCGACATTGCAAACCGTGTGGTCAATGAAAGCGATTCATCGTTTATGAAAACAGCGGTGGGAAATATGTAAAAATATCACCGTGATAACTTAGGTGGAGTGAGCTTAAAGTGAGTTACTGTTGTTCCACTTGATGCAAGGGATTGACACTATTGACAACTCACTACAAGATCACTCCACTTGAACGACAGAAGAGAAAACAATGAATGATGACAGACTGAAAAAAAGATACAGAGAAGGTGGTTATTAGAGAGAGAAATGTAATAAATCGTTACCTATGAAAGATCTGACTGAGACTCCACTGGAAAACTTTTCTCTGTTTTTCCAAACGAAAAAGTGTTCATCTACTTTTCCGCTCAAACTTAAACCTAATTATTCTTCTCAAACTTTGAATGGTTTCTTCGATATAACTTTCTTATGTCTGAACGGTATCATTCAACCATTATTTCTTCTAATATCCTATATCGGATCCTATAACCGTAGATAATAACTGACTATCAATTTAAACACTAACTTTATGTTACCTAGTCTAATAATACGTTCTTGCTATAATTTATTCATAATACATTCACTCTATAGGCAAATTAAAAACAACTTTTTAATTCAGAATAAGGAATGCAAGGACTGTTTCGTAACTAACACCCTAAAGCTATATGAACAGTTTAATAACCCTTCAATGCCGGTTAAAAATACGGTCTTGATCTTGTCGTAAAAGTATCAATAGTTTGATAATGGTGACCTATTCCGAAGGTTATGACATTGTCACCATTATTATTATTACATAATCAACCTATAATGTTCCCACTGCTGGGACACAGGCCTCCTGTCTTCGAGAGGGAGTGGGCTGTAATCTAACGCGCGGGCCCAGTGCGGATTAGTAGATGTCACATGTCTTCAAATTTTAGGGTCTAGAACATTTGCTCACGATGTTTGATGTTTCCCTTCGTCGTTTTAAGAGCATCACAGGTTGAATTTGGAGATTTGATTGTATCACATTTAATTATTGGTCTTTTGAAAAGAAAGTAAGAGAGAACGATAATTTTTGAACAAAAACCATTTTTAACCGACTTCAAAAAAGGAGGAGGTTCTCAATTCGGATGTTTGTTTTTTTAATGGTGTTATACGTATGGTCATAAATTGTCGGTCATCAGACACATCACAAAACACATAATGTGATGAATATAACGGGTGACAAAAATGGTTACGTATATTATGTATGATCATGCTTAGATCAGAGGCAGCGTCCTTTCTATCAAAGCTTATGCGTTGACGCATAAAATAACTTGTGACGAATTATTTATTACTATCATGAATGATACGGTAAAAGTGTTGGCAGACCAATAACCAGGTCGGCTGCCCCATTTCAAAACCTAGTAAGAACTTAAAATGAAATTTTACAGGAGAGCGCATAAACGTAATATTGGTCAGCATATGGAATGTATTTTTTTGAATTGGTTAAAGTGACTTACTAGGTTATAATGCTGCTGATAGGATAGATTTATTTTATTGCTCTCTGAATGAGTTCACAAAAGTAACATTATTTGTATTATGTTATGCTCATATATAACTAGTAACATTTATTGTAATTTAGAATGTAACGAAAGACCACGCTACCGCATTAGGATTATTGCCTGTAATGATAGTTGTGTTTGTGATAAATAAATAAATAAATAAATAAAATAAAGGGTCACTTAGGGATTGAAAGGTGCACTTACTAGGTATCGATATTTAAATATATCTCCTTTTATGTAAGTTTAAAACGCTGGTGTTTTTGTATTTGGTAGAGACCTTCTAGGTTAGCAAGATTATGCAATAAAACGATTTTTGTAAAAAGTGTCCCTTACTAGGTTTTGAAATGGGACAGCCAAGGTAGGTGGTTGATCTGCAGCAGATCGCGGGGACGACTTGGATAGGACTCGCACAGACCAGAGAAGCATGGCTCGGAAGGGGGGAGGTCTACTCGTATACTCAGCAGTAGGTGGGGGTGGAACAAGGATGATGATGATGATGAATGATATACCTACATGCAAAAGGAAACAAGTGTCACAACAAATTAACGCCTAATTAGATTAAGCAATGCGTGCAAGCTAATTTGGTTACAAAATACGTCATTAGTTGTGTACGATTTCCGTTTCCTGATCATACCTTGTCATTAAACCGTGGAAACTGTTACTGTAAAGGCAATCAATGTGAAAAATAACTCGTATGCTGGAAGTTATTTTTACGCAAATGTTTTAATTAGTATTGCTTCCGATTGCGGCACGCTCTAAAGTAGGCACTTTCATGGGATACCTATTTACGTAGGTTTACTGTCTTAGAACAGTTAATTTTATGTACCTACAGTTAGGTAAATTAATTTTTAAGCAATTTGACAACGTACGTCATATTGCCGTTATACCTAAGGATATTTCATTTAACTGTCAAAAATTACACTTTTAATTTATTAGGGACAATTTTATTGAAGTTGGTAGTCAATTTGCTTAAAAAATATTTTTCTGACAACGCTAGGGCGTTGCTATGGACATTGCACTGAAAACTCGGATCTTTGCTCGATTAATTTCCGCATACTGCTTTATCATGGACGAGAGCTCTACATTGTCATTAAGTACTAGATATGTTAATCTTTAAAATACCACAATAATTATACCTATCTACCTACTTGTTTTTGAGTCGATCGTAAAAGTAAAATTATGAGTAGATGAGTTGGGCTTAATAGGAAGCTACGCCAATCTCGCCATCAGTGGCTTTTTTAAGGTCCTCATGAGTGTAGGTGTATGGACAGTTTGGGAACTCCAACATGTACGACATGGTTTAGTCAGGAGCACTGCATTTACACTGGGTCTCGCCTGTCGGTTAGGTCAATAATCCCCGGTGAGTTGGCTCAATAAGTCCTGGCGGCTCCTGGGCAGGGTTGCCAACCGTACGAGGTTCCTCGTACAAATACGAGATTTGTGGTCTTCCGTACGAGGTACGAGGACACTATCAACCTCGTACAATTATGTACGAGATTATGATAATATGGCCATACGAACATTTTGTCAGTTTTGAACCCACAAAAGAAATGTATAGCCGCATGAGTACAGCTATAATATACGGCAAAAAAAACGATGACTGTGAAGATGTTTCTGACATAATATTTGGAGAGATGTAAACTAAGTTACCTTGCAAATTTAAGTAATAATATAGACACATTCAATTTTTTTTTTATTTAACTTGAGTATTAATAATTATTTTTAATAATACAACATAAAATTATGTTTTATTCAGTAGGAAACTTGCAATAGTTTATTTAATTGAGTAAAAAGTCCCAAATCCAGCAGTTAAATATGCCTTAATATTGGTTTTAGCACGTTTTCTATATATAATAAAATGTACGAGGTTTGAAAGTCAAAATACGAGATTTTTAGCTGCATATGTACGAGGGATTTTTCTTTACGGTTGGCAACCCTGCTCCTGGGGCTAGATGAAATTGGGTGGGGGCGGGTAAATCGCTATCTACATACGAAATATTGATTTCCGAAACTGCTAAAATGTACCTTCTCAATGTACCTACTGAAATAGAGTTTCTCCAAAAGCACTAACTATAAAAATGGTAATAGTGTACGTGAGCGCTAAACGTGCCTACTTTATTTTACTTACTTACTTTATGATCGCTCTTGAATGTCTATTGCCAGCCTAATGCGCGAAAATGGCCTAAACTTACACGTTCGCTGCATTACAAACGTCTTATTAAATACCTACAATTAGGTAAGATATTGGTGCTGATTTCCTTGTTCTCAAACTAAACTAAATGTGTTGTGTGAGTTCAGTGCATCTTTTTCTTTCTATTTCACTAAGATAATGATATATAACATACATTTTAGTTTACTCCTGTCAAATTAATCAGCGCTTGACACTATTCCATACAAGTTTAGACGTGAATCAGAATCGGCACCATTGTTGCTTATAATGTCAACTAATGTATACTAAAGTCTAGTTTACGAGAATCCAGTTTTAGTAACAAAAGTGCTAGACTTTATTACTTAGGTTCTTATGCCTGAAGCCCACGTTTCTGTGGATTATCATCTGCCTAGCCTTTTCCCAACTATGTTGGGGACGGCTTCCAATCTAACCGAATGCAGCTGGATACCAGTATGAAGCGACTGCCTATCTGACCTCCACAGAGTCCACATCCCATTCACTGGGTAATCTTCCTGCACGAGTCGCAATAAATACTTTTTCTTTCTTTCTTTCTTTCTTTCAGCTGAATACCAGTATTTTTCATGGAGCGACTGCCTATCTGACCTCCACAACCCAGTTACTGGGTAATACGATACCCCTTTGTAAGACTGGTTGTCAGTCTTTCGGGCTACTGACGACCCGTAACGACTGTCAAAGATCCACAAATGACAGCCGAGACCAAAGGCATGATTTCTGAGGCACTGAGAGGTCTTGGTATGTAAAGACCAACCGTGCAAGCGTAGCTTAACCTGATCGATCGACCTGAGCGGCTGTTATGTTTCTGCTGATCTATTCTGAAAATCTCACCGTGAAAACTTAGCTCAAGTCCTCATCTTCGTGTTTCTGGCACGACAGTTATTTAAATTTTGTTGTCCCAATACTTCGCTACTTCCATCACTTAGGTCCAAGTGATTTTGACATGAGCTGTCAATTTTTTCATTAATTCACTTTATCAGGTTTAATGACAGCTCACATCACCCACGTTTTCACAGTGACATTTTTACTGATTAGATCGGCACGACATTGTGCGCTAGTTTGGTTTTACTGATACCTCCTTACTAATAAACGTATTAAATCAGATGAATAGTAATACACACCGATTTCTCTCTCTTAGTCGTCAGTAATTTGACGTTCAAAAGAAGAAGATAAAGCGTTGTGTAATTAATTGCACAGGCACTATACAACGTTTATTGGTAAGGGGGATAGTGTTTTACAACCATTTTATTAAACCAAAGTTTTAACTTTTCTATTTTTTCAGTAACCTATTTTAATGACAGATTAAGGCTGAATACATATAAATGAGCCTTAATAAAACGAATTTTAAGTAGGTAACGTTAGTCGGTGTATTTTACTTAAAACTATAATTAAACGTTATCAGCACCGTTTTGACGAACAGTTTGCCTAATTCAGAACACTTACACAAAACAAGTAACTATCAAGTATTTACCTGATATTACTTAAGATAAGCCTTAATTTATGAGAGGGTAGGATAATGAGTGGGTACTGATATAACGAGTTTCCTGTTAATTACAAGAAACTTTATCAGTTGCTTATTAGGTGTTGACTTAATACTTCAAATTATTGAACGTAAAGTTCTTGTGAAAGATAACAATCTATATTATATTTTCATGTAATATCTCTACTTGAATTTTCTTAATTATTGTTTTATCTGTCAGAAAAACTTCTTTAGGGTTCCGTACTTCAAAAGGAAAAACGGAACCCTAGGATCACTTTGTTGTCCGTATGTCTGTATGTCGGTCAAGACCCTTTATCTCGAGAACGCGTGGAGGTCTCAAGTTGAAATTAAAACCATATACTCAGGTCTATAGTCCCTTGAAGCTTTAAAAAATCAAACTTCTATGTTAACGCAAAAAAAGATACGGCCGTTTATGCCGCAAAAAAGCGTATGTTTCGACACTCTCAAGACATAGGGTACTTCCCGTTGACCTAGAATCATAAAATTTGGCAAGAAGCAAGGTCATGTAGCACAAGTAAAGGAAAAATCCGAAAATCGTAAATTTGTAGTTAGGTACATTTATTTATTTAGTTTACATTAAAAAAAAAAACCCGCGATAAACTATTTAAATACTCGATACCTACAAATTTGTACGGTGCGAGAGTCCTACTCGCACTTGACCGATTTTTTAAATAAAGTAGTTATTCCCCACCCTGCGCTCCATAATCCAAGTAGCGGATGGTGGAGAAAAAACCTAGGCCAGACACATCTCACGAATAAACCCGGACAGATTGGCAAAGATCCTCACTCACTGGACGCCTGTGGCATGACAGCCGTAGAGGTAGGAATACGTCGAAGGTGCTATGACAATATGATGATAGTTGCAGGACCAACATAAGAGATCATATTTATCCAGCAGTGGGATCGCTAAAAACAAAATAGAAATCTAGGCATACTATGCTGCTCATATTATTGATAAACTAATTAACGGGATTTTTAACATGGGATCGTTAGGGTCAGCGCAGACAGAGAGGAATAATCCCCGCGCGGTCTCGGGCATTTTCTTTACGGATCGCGTATGCTCGAGTTTGGGATTCCCGCATATCTTCGAGGAAGCGCGAGCATTTTTTGTCAGGTTCAAGCATTTATGCACTTAATTGTAATAATTTTAAAGTTTATTTTCAAGTGCGTTAATAAAATCCTCTCCGCTGCGCTCCGTTCCGTCTGCGCTGAGCGTTAGACAACTAAACCGTATTTTAAATTCCCCGAACAGCCAAGCAAAGCAACACAGCATTCAAAAATAAATTCTTAATTATATTTTTACCAAGTTTTTCCTACGTTAAGCCGTAATGACAAATCAACAGGGCGCTCTCTTTCGTTTTTCCATTGCACCTTCTATTCTATCACAACAATTGGACAGTCCTAAACTTGTGAAATTAAGAACAAATGAATTGTGTAAATAAAGTGTAATCCATGGCATTACGGTTTTTGTCCAAGACCATGATATCCGGGCCGTAAAATTGCGTATTTACATTTTCGTATGTAGGTCAGACAGTTTGGTGCTGTAGTTTCTGTGTTAAGGCTCCTTCAAATAGGCGCGGCACGCGATAAAATCGCGCGCGACACAAAGGCAGGTATGACTGGTTGCACGAGACACTGAAGGGTCTTGATATGTAACGGATGATCATTTATCCTCGAACCGAGCAGGGCAAGCGTAGCTTAACCTACGAACAACTCGTGCGGCTGTTAATATTTAGCTACGAGCCCCTCAAAAGTAATGAGTTACTTAGTAATGTTGTAAAACCAACTTCAATAAAATAAAGAAGCTGTATTCTCGTCGCCTTTCATTCCATACATTTTGTCTTTTTGTCGTAATAAAGAGTAACGCAGACTCTTTCAACCGTGTAGAGTTACATTTTATCTAATAGTTAGCCGACTCATTATAAATTCTGGTATCCGTTGAACTTTATTTCCTAATAGCTGACCCGACAGCCGTTGTTCTGTGCAAATTTAAAAATCCCATAGAAAAAAGTTCAGTTCTCCCGAATTTTCAGTTTTCTGGGCACCTTTTAAACTTTTCTTTCCCAAAAAACCTTAATCGGATTATTACGAAATTTTATTACAAAAAAAAATAGCCAAATCAGTCCACCCGTTCTCAAGTGATGCGCTTACCAATAAACAGCATTTAATTTTGAATGAAATTCGAGTTCACGGTGCCGCGGGGCAAAAGTTTCCTTCTACAAGCATTTGGGACAGATAGGCTAGCAAAAAAAAAAAGATTAACTTTAGCAGATTTTTATTAACATGAAAGCTGATGTAGCTGGTAAGTGGTAAGAAATAACGCACTGTGCAATGTTAAGGCTCCTTCAAACTGGCGCGACACGCGATGAAATCGCGCGCGCCACAAAGGCACCGCTCGTTGCGCGACTTGCGGTGCCTTTGTGTCGCGCCTGTTTGTAGGAACCTTTATACACCTAAATGTAAAAAAATAATTTGTATTTCATAGGTAATCGAGAAAGTAATCCTGATTAGTTTACAGTTCAGTACAGGTTCTCTGATTTCTCGTGTCTGAATAAACATTGAAAACGCGTATCATTTCCTATGAAATTGAACTTTCTCGATACTAAGATTACAACGTCAATCACTATTGTTAATTACTAATAACTTTTAGTTATTAATAAATTCTAATTGGCTTCCGATTGTATCTCGGTACGAATATTGTTTCGTGACCTCAAACATTCTTTATTTTTAAAAATATTAACATTAACAGGCCCGCTGTTGTTATATTTTATTTAAAAGTTTTATAAGTTTTTTATTCAGCTGGTAGATAGAGATAAGATCAGAATGTCGTCTTAGCCACTAACCCATTCGCGGGTATTGTACTCCCTAAGATAAAGGGCCGGGCGACCATCCCGGTAAAAATCCCAAAATAACTACCTACTTTAAAAAATGCTGCATTAGTTCGCAAATATCTAAACTGTTTAGATATTTGCGAACTAATGCAGCATTTTTTAAAGTAGGTAGTTATTGCTGCATTAGTTCGCAAATATCTAAACAGTTTAGATATTTGCGAACTAATGCAGCATTTTTTAAAGTAGGTAGTTATTTTGGGATTTTTACCGGGATGGTCGCCCGGCCCTTTATCTGAGGGGATGAGTGGTTTTAGCTCCGCCGCATTTTTTCTTACATTACGTACCGTAACTAGAAGTGATGGTCTAATATTAGTACCCAACACCTCTTTTCTTATTACAACCAAATCACACACACTCACTTAGCTTCCCAGAAAACATAATGGTGGCACATAAATCAGCTCTCAAGTGTCGCGTGGCATGCCAATTTCTTGCGCGCGCGCTCACGTGCCCGAACGTATTCCATCTATACTTCGACATTCATCGGGTACCGTGGGAAAAAAAACGGCGCTCCGTATGTAAATATATTAGATGTTTGGAAA
Source organism: Luperina testacea (assembly GCA_927399505.1). Lineage (NCBI taxonomy): Eukaryota > Metazoa > Arthropoda > Insecta > Lepidoptera > Noctuidae > Luperina > Luperina testacea. The sequence goes on from OV656758.1 coordinate 16,391,390, forward strand.
GTGATATTGTGTAAAGTAGCATTTACTTAAACAATTTTGTTTGTTTTTTTTTGTAGAGCTGTTCACTTTGAAATGAGAAATTAAAATCCGTAATATTGTTCAAATTATGATAAAATAAATAAATACATAATTAAGCAATCGCATCTTTCATGAGATTACGTTTATGTTAATACTATTTTATCGCGTACCGCGATCTAATAAATTAATAAAACTATGTAGGAAATGTCACGACATGACAGTATTTGGTTAATACTAATTTATTCAAGAATTCTGCTTACGAATGTACGTTGTATAATGACATAAAAAATGACACCATAAAATGGTGGAGTAAATATTTTGCTTGCACGGATTTTACTTAGGTAGGTAGACCACCTTCACAACACTCTGACTATGAGCTGGCCTAGCGTTTTTTAACTTTCAATAGAATAAATATAAGATAGCCAACATAGACTGGTTTTATTACCACTGACTTGCGGCCTACTGTACATAGTGAAATCAGACTAACTTTCGATTGAATTTCATGTCGTTACCTATTCATTATGCTAATACAACATTACGCAATAACTAATTTCACACTTGTTATTTAGAATAATAATGTACCGCTTGTAAGTCTTATTTCAACTATCCATTAGTAAAAAAAAATGTTTTTTTTTTTTTCATTTGGTTTTATGTCCACGGTTTAATAAAGACCTCAATCGCGAATGTTGCGAAATTTTTCAGGCACACGAAGTCAATTCATAAATATTGAATAATTTTTTATTGGGCAACATTGTATAAATTTATTATTATCAATTATCTACAAACTAGGTGTAACAAGGGCAACGATCAGTGGTAGACTAATCATTAGATACCTATAGTTCTAGACTAGAAATAGACTAATATAACATTATTTTCAAACTATTAGATTCAGTGAGGCGGGGTCGCGGCAGACCACGTAGGAGATGGTAGGACGAGCTAGATAGGTTCCGTCAAAACTGGAAGGACGACGCGCGGGCTCGCAATAGATGGAAGGAGTGGAGGGAGAGGGAGGGGGAGGGTTGGTCCAGGAGAGGGGGAGGGTTGGTCCAGGAGAGGGGAAGCGTAGGCTAGTAAAAAAAAAGTCTCTGCGGTTTTTATTTTGATTCAGTGAATATATCTTTCGAAAATCTTTTAATATTATACAAAGTTTACATAAAACTAGAGCAAAAAAAACAATATAATTATTATTTAAGTAAGACCTTGATAATTAAGACAGAACAAGAACAATATTACGACGAACGACTTGAGAACCTCCTCCGTTTTTTCGTCGGTTAAAAACGAAACCCTTTATTTTTTGTTGCTATCATAATTAACGTAACACCATTGTAAGCGAAACCGTGTAATTATGTCAAGAGCTAAGTTAACCGACCCTGTCTAACAAAACAATATAATGGTGAAAGAAAAAATTCGTTGCCCAACATTGATGACAATAGTTGACAAAACGTCAGCGTCGGCGTCGGGCGTCGTTGTCAACATCCCACGACCGGGGCACTTCGTAATTATTCGTTAGTACATAAATAAATTTTTAACTCATTCAAACTTAGTGTTTTTATGACTAAAATAATGATTATTATTTATTTCATAAATTTTTGGTATAGTCTGATTTTGATTTACAAAGTCTCCATGGAGTTTCTTGCCCGTTCTTGTCCATTGGATAACGCTACGCTTTGGAATGGGCAAATAACTTACCGACTCTTTAACAATTCAAAAGTGCCTGTAAATGGTTTAATTGAAACAAATGCTTGGGTTTAAGGTTGTGTTAAATTAATGCTTTGTTGTCTTTAAACTAAAATTAACAATAATTGTAATGATCACTCATGCATAGCATTTGTTTCAATTAAACCATTTACAGCCACTTTACTTAATTTGGGTGCCTATTACTATTAATAGGCACCCAAATTAAGTAAAAACAAGGAGTTCGCCTCACGCAATAATTTCTGTGTCTGTACCACAGATTTTTTTTATCTGTATCAGAGTATAGTCCATGTATAGTCCTGGAAGAAATTCCAGGACGTTTATGCTGGGTAGAGTTTTTTGGAAAGTTTGCTAATAATCTAGTTATTTAGTTGTAGGCCATGACATGGCCTAGCTACATAACAGGTAAAATTTATCTCGAGATCATCAGTGTACCAATCTCATGACGCACGAACCAATCAAATACGCATTATGCACTTATAAAATTAGGTAGATACATTATGCATCTTTAATTAATTGATCTGTCAGTGGAAAAGAGTCATAGCAAATATTGCAAAACCATCGGTTTTATTGATCGCAAATAAATTATTTGTGTATAACGTGATCGTGGCCACGAAAAATGAGTTGTAAGTGGGCCATTGACTTCCGGGCATTCGTGTTTGGTCACGAAACAGGCGCTTGCAACACTGCATTGGATTAGGGCTGCTGCCAGCCTGAACGTTCTTCCCGTTTTCAGAGACGAATAGAAACGAAGAGTTTATAAATTACTAAGAACATCTGAGGATCTCAAACGTAAAACAATGTCATCCATTGCTTCATATATTTGAAAAATTCGTTTGATCAGCAACGTAAATAATGCAATGAACGTGGCATAACTATCAAAATGCGATCGATTGTTATTTTTTGTGTTACGTAATTACCTTGCAGTTCTCTTAAGATATTTTGTTCCTGATTCCTGATCTGAGATGTTTTAGACGATGTTTTTTTATGTGGTTTAATCACCTTATGTTTTTCAGGTGCAGTCATCAGCACAGGGAACTTACGTCATCTTCGGAAGAAGCTCTTATCATCGAAGCGCGAATGTTGTGAATGTCGAACCTTGGACACCACCACCTTTGGTAGACGTAATCATAACAAAACACAGCGCTCTAAAAATTGGCAAGACCCTGACTAATGAAACCTATATGGTGATACAATTTTCGTTCCTTCTATCTGCATGAGATGATCAGATGAGTGATAAGGCAGTAAGCAATTGCAGATGAGCAAGTAATAGAAAATATGTAAATTTAACATGACATTATATTTTAATAAACCAACTGAAATCTCTCGAAATTGCAGTCGAATCAGACTTCGTTTAACTAAAGGATCCCGAATTAAATATAGGCCAGCCCTAAATGCGATTGTCGGACTTAAGCTATCTGAGTCCTGACTGCACCTTATGTCATCGATTTCATAAAACTGGGCCAATTTGTACCGCGGCCCAGTATCGGCTTGTTGTTTTTCCTTTCGATACAATAATCTAAAAGGCGTTTCAAAACAGGCAGTTAATAAATAAGATTAGTGTTATTGTTAGCTGAATATACTGTTGCAAAAATTAAAATAGGAATGACCAAACAAAAAAACTAGACCATTCTTTCTCAAGATTCTGTAAGAGACTATTGAATTTGGGCACGTACAAAATCGTTTTTAAATAATTTTTCATTGCAGCATTGTAAAGCAAGACATTAATGTTTGGGCAAAGATATTTTCCTGTCTTTGCATAAATATAAATTTCTTGAAACGCGTAATTATATTCCTGAGATGAATTATCTAACTCAGCTAAATAAAACGATAAAGGATAGCAACAACTATCAATTGAATGTCATACATAATGGACCCGGCAGTATCATTTACGGTTGTCTTAAACTTAAACAATAATCCATCAACGTACGTCCGGTGTGCGGTGATCTTTTACACTTATAGCCATTTTATAGTGCGCTATAAGACTACCTTATAGCTTCCACTTTCTCCCATCATCGCATTATGCACGCGTGTAATGAAATCTTAATCTGTTTGATCGAAGAAAGTAAATAGTCCTTATTATGTTGGTAGCGACTCGCCATTAGTCGCGGAATGCAAATGATTACACGAATTAAATATCGATAGGAGAGTCTTTAGTCGATGGGAGATATTAAAAAGTCTGGCTAGAAGGAAATCATCTTCATCTGTGTTTTGTTCATATTTAGGTTCTGAGAAAGGGAATATAAATACAATCTTATAACATTCATTTATTGTGATTATACATGAGGGACACGCGTTGACGACAGAGACAACTGCAACCGTCGACGTGTGTCGGAAACAGCCGTCAACGCGTGTCACAACGTGTGTGACACGTGTCGCGCGTGTATTTCGGTACGGTGCTCATGAATTAGGGATGTTTTTTTTTATATGGAAGGCTCGTGGCTAAATTATAATAGTCGTCAGTGGCAAGCGTACCTTAGATCGACCCGGGCCGATAGAAGGTAAGCTTGCAGCGATCAGTTCGTATGAGTGACCATCCATTATATATCAAGACCCCTCCTTGCCTCGGAATGTACGTTAAACCGTGGTCCCGGCTTCATTTGTAGATCTTTGACAGTCGCTACGGGTAGTCAGAAGCCCAAAACTCTAACAACCAATCTTACCAAAGGGTGTCGTTATACCCAGTAAATGGGATGTGGAGGTCAGATAGGCAGTAGTTACATGTAAAATACTGCGGTATTCAGATGCATCCGGTTACCCCCCCGACATAGTTGGGAAAAGGCTACGCAGATGGATTGAGGGATGTCCTTAATGTATCACTAGCAAGGATTGTTTGCCAACCTACTGCCTAACCTCTTATAAAAGAGGTAGCTATTTTCTAGAGGCTGTTCAGAATAAAGTTTGCTATACGAATCATTGAATAAAGCTGAATGAAAACAGAGATATACATATGTATATATTAATGAATGTGAACAAATCGTATGAATTAGAAACTGAATGTAATACAATAGCCACTTAGTTATGCATGAGAGTAACAAAAAACAAATTCACTGAACCGGCAATCCGGAAGCCATCATAGATTTTTGGAAGTGATCGATTACTTAGCTGTATTTATTGCGGCCTGCTCTTTTTTATGCGCATTCAGAACGACTTTTTTTTTCTACTTGAATAGAGCGTGGATATAATTACGGTAAAATGTAAAGCAACAACGAATTATCTTGTGAATAAGCATGATAACTTTGCTGTGGATTGTTCTTGATGATAAGTCTAGCTCTCTTGTGTTCCTAAACCGTTTATTGTAACTAAATGAGACAGTTTTGTCGATAAGAAAAAAAATTGCCATACATTATAGTCTCCTTCATATAGTTTTACACACCTGTAAAACTATATGAAGGAGAGCGGGGGTTAAATATCATTTTTAACCCCCGACAAAAACAGAGGGGTGTTACAAGTTTGTTATTGAAATTATTACCAGACAGCTAGCATTTCCTTTAGTTGCTCTATCCTTGGGCCAAAACTAATACTGCCGATGTAATATCTAAACGGCTAACTGGCCATTGTATTGCCGACCATTTCTGTGTACCCAATAATCATACGCTAGCTTGACCTATATCTCCATAACAATAAGGTCGTTAGTCTTTCTCAATATCACGATATCCTGTGAACAAATAATTTGAACGCTAACAAACCCATGCACAGGTGGAAAAGACTGTTGCTATTCAAAAATGAACCCTGTTCTTTACCATTAAAGTTTATTACTGAGTGCATAAATATTTGAATACAATGAGTCCATATATTTTCAATTTGAAGTGTGAAGGTGTATAAACGTGATCAGCGTTGTCAATCGAGTGATCTAACGATCGCCATGTTGATTTATGACGAATTCATTGAATCAAGTTCTTACTTCAGGTTTATCAACGGTTAGGATACCGCGTGGATGTCGACTTTCCGGATGTAGACGATTTGAGCACTTAATTTAATGAAAAGATCTATGGTTGAGTCTTGATTTCGTTTATTAACTTATTTCTTGTAGCATAAGCATTTTGTAGGTCTTTTCTAGTTTCTGTTTTAGTCATAAATCTACTGAATGTGTCGTAAACTTTTATATGCTTATCGTTTAAGATCATACTAAGTGGGTCTATTCGAGTCCGTTTTTCTTTTACCAACTTTATTTATGTAATAAATTTACAACTAACGCGGGCACACGATCAAGGGTCAGTGTTTGTTCTCTAGTATAATGACTGTTGGACTTGATGTACCTAATAAATGCTCCCAAGCAATAAGTCGGTAATAGAAAAATCCAAATTTTACAGGAGAAAAGATTTACTGTTTTTGTCGAATATCTTTTCAGCCAGTGGGAATATTCAAGTCATTGATGTATCAAATGAAAGCTAATTTTTTTTGAAGTGTAACTGTGCTATTAATATGAAATTCTTTACATTCAAAACCTTTCAATTTCAGAAAATAAATAATACCTGAAACTATGTTAATTAAATATTACAGTAACAGTACTTACAGAGTTATTGCAGTAAATTTGTCGAACAATTTATTTCGTATCATTATATTATGGACTATTACCAAGTTATTTTTTATCGTAGAGATGATGAATAATGTATTAGTACGCAGTTATTGTGGAAATATTAAATAATTGTAGAAACAGTGTTGATACATACCAATTGTTCATTTTGTTAGGTCTATTATTATGCTTTCCTCTTAGAGTTTACCAAAAAACTTATGAAGATTATTTACGCCAATAATCCGGTAAAAGCTACTTACCAAAATAAAATATAAAATATTTTTCTGTACCGACCTATAACAGTATTTTTGCCGACATCATTTTGTTTGTAAATTTCCCAACAATAAACACGGATGTCATGATATCTTTGTAAATTATCGTTAGAAAAAACCAAAAAAAATTGTTAATGTGTAATCCAGTCCGTAGATGCCAAATTAGCCATAACAGCAAGAAGTTCATAATAGTACATTACCGACTTATTGCTCGGGGGCGTCGCTATAAATTCTATTAAAATGTCTATGTTTGGCTGAAGCTTCTTCCTAACCCAACCATTGCTGGATAAAATCAATATGACCTAAAGTCCCGCATTTAGAATATGAATGGTTAATTGATAACAACTTTTATAATATAAAACAATTCCTAGAACGAAAATAGTGTCGGTGTAATATAATAATATGTAATTTGGTTAAGGAAATTGTTATTACAAATATTTGCATGCTATGTTTAATCTTGGCAAAACATGTCTGCTCTATTTTAGTACTGTAAGACCATTTTATACCATGTTTTACGCAAATAAATATAATTATTATTATTAATTATTATTAATAGGCTTAAAGCAGTTAGTTAGTCCCGTAGTATTGCAATGTTTATCAAAACTTTAACCATGATCACATCATTATCTGATGCTTGCTCCACTTTTTTGTGCCCTTACTGTATTACAACACGTGGAAGCGATGGCGTTACACTTTAAATTCCTGATTAGATATGATCAGCAGTTTAGCTACTGAACACTCCAAATATGGATTTAACTATCAATTTCATTCTAACTGGAATATAACTGTATAATTGCGACACTTATGCCGGTTCTGTTGTTCACAAACTAAACTAAATTTAAGTTCAGTGCATCTTTTTCTTTTTATTCATTAAGAAAAGGATAGAAGATAAATTTTAGTTTAGTCATGTCAAATTAATCAACGCCTGACGTAATTTTAGTAGGCGAGTTTTTAATCACGCCCAAACTTGTATATGGCGTAGTGTCACGCTAAACCACTCTGCGTTAATAAGTTAGCATCTTCACGAATAGTGACAGTTACCGAATTCTAATTAGCTAGCTATACTTACCTATACATCATCTTATGCAAGCGAGCTGAGGGGCCTGGGGCTAAATAATAACAGCCGCACAGGTCGATCAATCAGATTAAGCTACGCTTGCCGCGGTTGGTCTGTGGATGGGTGACTATCTTTACATACCGTGACCCCTCCGTGCCTCGGAAAGCACGATAAGCCGTTGGTCCCGGCTGTCATTCGTGGATCTTTGACAGTCGTTACGGGTAGTCAGAAGTCCGAAAGTCTGACAGCCAGTCTTACCAAAGGATATCGTATTACCCAGTAACTGGGTTGTGGAGGTCAGATAGGCAGTCGCTCCATGTAAAATACTGGTTTTCAGCTGCATCCGATTAGACTGGAAGCCGACCCCAACATAGTTGGGAAAAGGCTAGGCAGATGATGATTTTATGCAAGCGAGCTGTCTTTTTATAATGTTTCTCGTTCAACGTGTTTGATTGATTATAATGTAAAAAAAAGCTAAAAAAGGAGAACATGCTACCTACTAAGGGTGAGAGTTTGATGAATTTTGCTAAGTCAATACGACTATGCGCAAATACGTATACAAAAAACAAAAACAGTTTCAACATTGAGTAGAAACAATATAAAAACAAAACGTCACGAAGTTTTTTCTTCTTTCGCTATTATGTAAGTAATTTAAACCGGACGCTTTCAGTAAGAAAATGTTTTTTCATTTAATTGATTCAATTAATCGATAAATTCTCGGAAATTCAGTTTCAGACACTTGTAGTAGTTGTTTGTGGTTGTGAAATAGCTTGTTTTAACATTAAATTAAGTATCTAACAAAGTACCATTAAAAAAATTGAGATTTCTAGTTTATTAGCATCTCTAATAGTTTAAAAATATAACGAATAAGCACACAGCATCTAGACCCTTGATAAAAAGCATAACAAAGGCGCGTTATTATCGGTTGTCATACTATTCAGGTTAAGTTTTCCAATTTGCAAACTCAGGGTTATCACGCTTTTAGAAGTGGATTTTTATTGCTGAATAGATCCTCTATATTCATATTTCCTAGCTCCCAAAAGTGTTCGCGCTCCTCTACCTTTTAGTGATTGCTGAAAAACGTTTCAAGATATAATCTATTATTATGTAACAAAAAAAGATCACACTATTTAGTCCGTAGACTTGAGCTGGCAGTTATTAAACTACACTTAGGTACAACGTTTAAAAAACATAACAAAATCGTGAAATTAAGAAACATTTTTCATCACTGTACTTGTACAAACAATTATTTCAGAAGCAATCTTTAGTAACCCTATTGTCATTTCGTAACATCACCTTGTCTAGTACAATGGACTCTTGACTTTAGCTTAACGCTCTGTATACATTTCATTGTTAATAGCTCTGTAACGCCATTTTCTGCCTCGGTAGCTTAAATCTATAAGGCATTATGGACATATTCCGCGCTCTCGTTTACTACTGAAATGATCTCGATAGAGGCTTTATTGCGATTTCATTGTAATAAATATTGGTTAACATCAAGGTGGATCAATATTTTACGGTTCGTTTTTTGGTTTTTGTTAGAGTGGATCAATATAAATTTATATTTCTGAAAGCAAAGTTATATTTTATTATTATCTCTTAGTAAATATTTCAATAGATACAATTTTCAGATTTGAAAGTATTGTTTCTTATTTTGTAATGCTTAGATTGAAATTTAATTATGAATTGTGACTTCTATTGGTTTATTTCCGACGTTTTTTTTATATTCTGTTACAATTGAGAGAACACTTTAAAACTTAATAACCGGCTTCTTAATTCAACCTTAGAAAATCTTCCTCACTGGTTTCTACCTAATCATTTAATGTCTGTCAAGGCAGACGCCTTCTTTTTTTGCAGATAGAGATTTATTCATCACTTGATCTATCTATAACCTAATGCATAAAAAACATGTTTCACAATTAAAACAAATCCATTCACAAATTAACACTCTCTCACGTAACTAAAACGTTTCTTGTCACAAGATACAGATAAGTCAAACTTAGTCTTGTCTACAAGGCAGATAAGATCTGCCAGGTCGTGGCTACTACTTAGTCACTCTGCCATTATAAACTAGCTATGCTCACGACTCCACTCGTTTCCAGTTCCTTATACGTCTAATATCAATTGCTCAGTCACAGGGGCTCGCTTTACTCGAGATAACATCGATTGTGGTAAGTGTGGTAACCCTACTGTTGTGTTACTTATGTTGAACAATATATATTTTTTGACCATTTCAGACACTAATCAACATGGTTCTCACAGGATCTGACCAAGATTATGTCTGGACTTTAAAATAGTTTAATGCTTTTAGTCTTAATGATTTATAATTTATTTTAACTTTTTTTAACCATTTTTTATTCAAATTATTTTATTGATTTACATTATTAACCCCATTAACATTAACATCATTGACATTATTTACCTTATTAACATTATTTACATCATTGACATTATTTACACCATTTAGGTACTTTATTTAAACCACTGATGTTATTTAGTTCCTTTAAATATTACCACCTGTTTGATTTATATTTTAATTTAATTAATCCTTTTGATTGTTCACGTATCGTTTTCTACTCTTCAAGTCCTTTCATTTGATACCCATATTAATTGGGTTGAAAAAAAAAATGTAATCCGCAATCTTGGACCGGCGCGGGCCATATTGAATTTAGAGTGTTGTTACTAAAAATATATGTAGGTATATTTTTTGCAACAGGGACTAAAAGGGGGTCTGAAATTCAAAGTGGGGCTACTAGGACCTGTGGGGGTACCATATGAAAGAGCGCAGTTTGCAAATTCTCAAACAGTTTTTGTTTTTTTTAAGGCCGCATAGTTTTCGACTTTTGATGAAAAATGTAAAAACAATACCGTTTCCACCCCTTATCTTTAAGTTTACAAAGAGAAAAATCTGAAATTATTCTATGTAATAGAAGTTTATGTAAAGTTTACAGGAAAAATAAAACAAAGTCTCTAATTAGCACACTTTTTCAGAAATCGTCAACAAAAATTAAATTAGTTCCACTATCGGTCAAGAGATGGCGCTGACATAAAACTGCAATATTCTACACCGCAGTGTACAGTGTTAAAATTATGTGACAAATATAGGCCTCGCCGATGAAAATTTAAAAACATAATTATGATGGTACGGAACCCTCGGTGCGCGAGTCCGACTCGCTCTTGTCTCTTTATTGCTGAATGGGCCCTCTCTTGACCTCGATTACGCCTGATGGAAAGCGATGGATGAGGTCTATGATGGAATGAGCATGCCCAGAATCTTCTGGCCTAAAGCACTGAAACTCCCATGCATCGACGAAACACAGCAGGCTGCTTGACGCCGGGACGCCGGTGGGAGGATGGTCGCCAACCAGACGGGCGTTAGCCCTACCACAGCAAGGGAATAATTGACTAGTCGAATAAGGTGTTGGGTGTGACTGTCCAGGATGCGACGAGCGCTCGGTTTAGTTGAGTAACTGGCGGAAACAAACTACGCTACACGAGGAGGCTTTTCATGCATCCCAACATTAATAATTAAGTAGAAATTAATGAATACTATCTTTGACTATTGACCAAGCACTTGGTTCAAAACTTAGCATATAAATAAATCTGTGGCTACTCCTTAGTGCCTAGACAAAGTGACATTCTATCAACGATGATGGAAAAGTCAAAAATGTATTGGTTTGACATTAGCTACCGAAAAGATTATATGTTAATCCTGTTGAAAGTCGTTTGTAGAAAAACGAAATGGTTTGAAAGCGATGGCCACTTGTCTAGATACGTGGTCTATAGATCTCTTATGACAGAACTTCATTTTGGCGGCAATTCCATGATTTTACTGTTTCAGTGGGCTTTGCGATGGCGATGAGCAAGCACATCGCGATGAAATGCTTAATAAAACAAGCTCTATTGCCTAAAATCTATGCCCACCATCCATGCTGTTTACAAACAATTATTGATGCACTAATTTCGTAGTGCATTGCGAAATGTACGCAAAAACTAGCTCGTCACGCTTTTTTCTACTGAAAAGAGAATTGCTCTTGGCCGCCAATAGCCTCTTCGGGTTATTGTTGAAACGAAAAGGTCAATGTTTCATTTGCTTGATCTAAAAAATATGTTTTTAGAGAAATAACACTAAATGGCGGAAAGCAGGAAAAAGAATGATTCCCAATGCAAACTGCTATTGTTATTTTTTTTAATCAATTCAACACCCGTCTGCCTTCTGGTGTTTTTACGTTACGTTTATATGTATTTTTACATTTGCAATAGTCACGCCCCTTATTACATGGGACTTAACCATAACTGGTGAAATGTGGGTATTATTATAGGTACAGACGCCAGCACATCAAGCTACTACAATCTGTCAAATTTCTTTGATAGATTTTCAACTTTAACACTAAAGTATAAGGTTCAAAGTTGATTGGGAAAATTTGACAGTTTCGGGTAGGTTGATGTGCTGGCGTCTGTACATGTCTCCCTACCCCTTTGGGGTTTAGAGGACCACGTATGTGAGGCTGAAAGTAAAACAAAATACTTTTTTATCACATCTATTCAAAAAGAGATTTATTTCGGTCTGAAGAGCTAATGTATTCTTCGTAAACAGGGACTAAAATAGTTCTGTAATGCCCTAGGGACTAAACTTCTATCTTTGATCGAAGGGACTAAAAGTGATTTGAATTTGGAATGTGGATATTGTTGTCTACCTCGGGAGCAACACTATTTTAAGCTCGAGTGACGTACTTTATGTTTGCTTCCTTGACAATCTACTATTTTTTTCTAAGCTTGTCGATGGTAATCTAACGAGAGTTGGTCCAGAATATTTTTATTGATACTACTTATATAATTTTTTACTTAGAACTTATAAGTGATAAATTAATTATGCTGGTTCATAATTTCCTACCAAAGAATTCAGTAGCACTCCACGATTTAATTAAACCGACAATAAAATATGAATAAACTCCACCAATCTAATTTCCATACGAATCCATTATTATGTAAAACGCAGTATTATTATAATACATAGAATTATTATAATTTGTGTTCCTACATGTCTTGGATATCGTATTTCACAGTTATTTTTATTTTATTACAAAGGTGTAATAAAAAGTGCAAAAATGTTTATTTATAATTCTTTTTATCCGGGTAAGTACCCGGATAAAAAGAAATATAAATAAACCGTTTTACTTACAAATGTCTTTATGCGATATAATATATCATTACAATAATTATTAATACTACATAATAATTATGATTTATGATGTGTTCGCGACTTATTTGCTAATATACACCGGATCCACATTGTTTTGTCATATCCTGTTTAAGAATATTGAAATACCTGTTCACAGGTTATAACTTACACTAAAAGGGATTCAAGATTTTATATGGAGTGACCCGCCATTTTGTTAAAACATGAAACCTTCATAAATCAAACAGGGACCAAACGGGACCAAAATGGGATTTCACGTGATCAACTTTGAATGTTAATATCTCGGAAACGTGACACTTTACGGGTCTGGTCTATTTTTTTTTTGTTTGCAATGATGTCAGCTATTGATTTATTATAGGTCTCATGAGTGACGGCAATCTCGAAAAAAAAAATGGCGCTACAGTTACCTACTGTTGCGCCATTTTTTTGCCACGGACCTTCAAACCCCTCTCATTAATTAATAAGACCTTTGACGCGTGAAACACTGAAGAAATGAAGAAAATTCAATATTCAGCTTAAAAAAGAAGCACAAACATTGCAATTCAAGTCAAAACATTCTACAATTCCATAACAAACCCATTGTTATTTCTATTAGTCTCTATACAATGAACATACTCTAGTCTCTACATAGCGTCGATCTGGGTCAAAGGTGACCGCGCAACACTGACTGACTCCGCCACACTTGACACTCCACAATGAACTCTACATTCATAATCTCATTATAAAGAACGCATAATATTGCATTTGCATTTTTGTTTGTCATGCAAATTTATTTGTGAATGAAAATGCAGATATTGTTGATGTAGGTCGTCATTGTAACGTGTTATACAGCTGTAACAGGTTTATTCGATCATTCATAAAAATAATGATATTCAACTGTCAATGTCAAAGCTTCCTTCAAAAGAATTATTCACCGGATAAACGTGGTGAACATACTCTATCAACTTAATTAATGACAATACACTAAATAGGTAGGTATTTGTTCATATTTTATTCCAGGATCACCACCCAAATTGCGTAACACACTACCTATCTTAATCTGAACGATTCTAAAGGATAATGTTAACCCATTGCTTCATAAATGTTCGAAAAAAAAGTAACAAGCCCATTAAACTTACCTACATTACCCACGTCATACTATAAGCGCGAAAGGTATATAATAACGTACTTATTATTTTCAACAATTTCCTGCATCCGCCCGAACTCCTTCCATTACAAAATGACTGATTAGCACCATGAACCACATACAACATGCCTCCAAACCATACATTATGTCTAATCTGATCTCATACAAATCATTCATACCCACTGGTCTAATAAACATGTCAGCCCAAGTTAAGTCGCCAAGGGAATTTCAAACTTATTCTTAGAACAATAAGTCGTCTGTGGTTTGACCTTGTTAGGGTACGGTCATGTCATGCTGACAGCTTATCGGCCTATCGGATGACCTTCGGCTTGGCCTCACCTCAAATTGTTACCTTTGTTCTATTCGTGGTTCAACTTTTCTATTAATAATATTGAGTGTGTCAATCATACTATTAAGATATCCTGTCAATTGATATTTTCGAGACATTTTTAGAAGCTTTATTCATGACTGTAACTAATGTTCCCACAACGAGAATATACATATAATAAGGGCTCTGTTACGATGCGAAACTAGTCGGTCTTGGGCATCCTCGGCAACACAACAGAACAGCAATCATAATTTCCCAGAAGGGGCAGCGGAGTACCTATAATAACTACATTCACATTTCGCCACTTTCATTCCATGTAATACATAGGGGGCGAACCTATTCCCATCAACTGGACAAAAACGCAGGCATTGTCTTGCTTTTGAAGAAAAACCATCATAGATAACCCCAATAAAACTTTGCACACTTGACTTTAACACTCAGCCTATGAGAAAATATTTCATTAAAAAATACTGAAAAATAACAGGCAGCTGTTAATATAAGAAACTCATAAGTAGGTATTCAATATTCTCAGACTTTTCCCATATACGTTCCTACGTGAATCACGAATAAAAAACCTTATTTCTTTCTTTAAGTCCGCTACGTGTATCTGTCTCAAGCAATTATCCCTGCAATAACATAATGACGGCATATCCTTGCAGGCGGGGTTTCCTTGAAAGAAAACAGTTCACTGCTCACGTGTGGTACTTCCTGGCCGCGCCACAGTGGAAAATCAAAGAAACACGTTTCTAGATAAATTGTACCCTTTATGTACTTTAAGGTACATGTAGTGAAAAAAATTGTACCTCAAAGAATTATGAAATATAATGAAGTTTTGGTGGCGCGGCTGGGGAGTATACTTCCTGGCCGCGCCACCATGGTTTTTGTAAACTATTAGGCGTACCCGGACATAGTGTACACTCAAGAATTGTACCAAAATTGTACTTTTCCGTACGCTATAAAGAGATTCAAAAATTTTATTACTTTAGAAATTATAGCCTTGTGTTGGTGGCGCGGCTGGGGAGTATACTTCCTGGCCGCGCCACCATGGTTTTTGTAAACTATTAGGCGTACCCGGACATAGTGTACACTAAAGAATTGTACCAAAATTGTACTTGTCCGTACGCTATAAAGAGATTCAAAAATTTTATTACTTTAGAAATTATAGCCTTGTGTTGGTGGCGCGGCTGGGGAGTATACTTCCTGGCCGCGCCACCATGGATTTTGTAAACTATTAGGCGTACCCGGACATAGTGTACACTAAAGAATTGTACCAAAATTGTACTACCCAAAAACATAATAATATTACGGAATACTGTAATATATTAAGAGAAAACATCAAAACAAACTTAAGCGCATCAGCAGATTTGTTGATCTTTGTACATACTGGATGTGGCCTCCAAATTAGAAGTACGTACTGGAATTATCTCGGTGGGATGGTTGTATAACTTGCGCAGAAGGGCGAGAAATAAGCAACACAATACGAATCGATATGCATAACAAGAAAAATTTACCTTCAGGAACAAGATAAGAACTTGGTAGGTACTTAGGTATTAGGGACGGTTAGAAACGAAAATCGTCAACATTGTTACTTTTACGTGTCAATAACTATGATTTCAAAAACTGAAATGTTGATCTACTTCGTCGTTAACTATATCTACCTACAGTACAAAAAGTTAATCAAAAAAGTTTAGGTACCTAACGAAACTATGATAAAAAACATATAAGTCTGAACCTGCTTTATATACATTGGCCTCCAAAAGCTAGTTGGCATTTTTACACTGCAGCTGTTACACACCACATTAAGATTTAAAATTCTAGTTCCAAATGTTGGAACTGTACACTATAACGTTGTTATCTACCTACTAATTCAACCTATGACTTACCATAAAAAGTAATCAAGTAATCCCACAGGATTACCTGATTAATTTTGTACATATTTTAAATCATAATGTGGCATGGCATCACAGCTGAAGTGGAAAAATGTCAACTAACTTTAGGAGGCCACTGTATATTATTATACGTATCTACCGATAGGTAATCAGTCGGATTATTAATAGAAACAGCATGGTATTTTTAACGTTTTGACTTTCACCAAATTCAAGAAACATGAATGTGTCACATGAACATTTGGTGGCCCTGAAAAGGGCCGTTTGTTTTTGTCCTGCCTGCCATCATACGTATTTAATTTATTGTGTATATAATACAATGCACCATTATATTTTGTGTACGTTTTAGTACTGTTACCGTGTTGTTTAGGTCATCATAGCATTCCCATCTGCCATTACGCCTACTCAATGCTCTGTAGTGGCACATATTAGGTAAATACTCTATGACTGACACCAAAGCATATGTTTTTTGCTGTAAAGTTAAACTGTTTGGAATATCATTTGTATCAATCAAATCTATATCATCTAACTCAAATATCAGAATTTCGTTTAAATTATAGCTAATGATATGTGTGCATGTACACACAGCGTCAGTATGTGCTAACCCCTCAAGTTTTAAAATGTTACACATTAAATCCCTTACAAATAATCTAAAGAATACTTCAAAAAGAACCCATTGTTTCGACTCAGATTCGAACTATCGCATCACCGAACGTCGTCATACTCATACCGGCCGTGGCAGTTTGACGAACTAGCCAGCGAGCCCATATGAATTGCGTTGAAATTGTTTTCTACTATGGTCTGAGTCATTTTATCTTTAGGTGGGATGTCTAATCGATAGATGTTATAATTTGAGGGTATCCATTAATTTTACTTACTTACGTTGTCTTTATAAAATTAATCCATACCCTCAAGTTATAACTACAACGTTTGATGTATACGTTCACTTAAAACGGCGAAGAGTAAACGACTACGATTTATCCATTAATTTTTAAAATGATTTATGATTTTATGAGAACTAAAATAGTTGTTCTGTGTGAACAAAATGTGAGCATAAAAGGAATTGCGAGACAGCTTGGCATAGCAGTAAGTTCATTATAATATTAATTGTGTTCTCCGATTTTTTTCTTGTTGAGCTATTTGCGGTATCTTGTGTGTGGTATTTAATAACTTATTTAAAACCATTTTTTTCTATACAGAGACAAACGGTGCGCTTATGGGTGCGCAGATTTCAAGAAATCGGCGATGTTAAGACAATGTCCATGGGTCGGAGAACTACTGGGATCTATACGGACCAATCTGAACATCATCGGGATATTGTTAAGGTTCACACTACACCGCCGTTTACATCCACTCGTTACAGTTCGCAACGGCATGGAATATCTCTGTCCACGGTTCGAAGACATTTACACGCAGCGAACATTCACAGTTATCGACCTGCAAAATACATATGTCTAACAGAAGAACATCGAAGAGAACGATTGCGATTTGCCCAGAAATAGCAGTTATATTAATTAAGTATGACAACAAAATAAACAACGAAGACATTTAACTAATTTGATCCCACTATTTTACTTTGTATAGCAAAATATTCTAAGTAGATATCATGAGCTAATAAGAGATGTTAATTGATTATTATCTATTGATAACATGTTTATTCACTTATTATGCTCATGATTGTAATCCTGCCAAACTAACTTCTAGTTCCTAGACAAGTTGCAAACGCTTCAAAACTTGTCTCTTTCGATGTCACTTGTCAGACTGTCAAATGTCAAATTTGTATACTGAGACGACATGACAGGTCACGTGACATTTCGTTAGGTTATGTCAATCTAAAATATTTCTACCGCTTACTATTTTATCGTTTACGTTAATAGGATGCCACTTGTCTAGGAACCCAATTGTGTCAGTTGGCAAAATAGTATATTATGATAACTGTAAATAAAATTATCAAATCAAAATAAATCTTTGTTGTAAAATAAGATCATAGTTTTGTTAAATAATAGCAATAATAAATATTATTATATGATTATTAAGGTATTTTATTTTTCTTTATTTTTAAATTCTTTATAAATAATTACTAAAACAAAATAGAAAAATATATTAAAATAATAATTATAATGAACAAAAAGCACATTTCGTGCCTATGATTTGAACTTCCACTCATAGGCACGGCAAGCGGTCTTGAAACCTCTAGTCTATTTAGACGATGAATAAAACGTTCGTAAATGTTAACCCTATTATTGCTTGTCGTTTTCGCAATAATAAAAGTATTAACGTTTTATTGAAAAAAAAACAATAATAAAAACAGAATTTTAAAAAATAAATACTATCTTAAACTTATTTATTCACTAAAACAATAAATTAATTAAAATAAAATGTTTTTGCAAAATACAAAAACCAACTTGGGCCTATCACGATTTGAACGCACATGTCTTTTGGAGGGGTAATCACTTAATGAAGCTAGCTGTGTGTACATAACATTATCATTGACGATCTTTCTACAATGCAGATTATTATCTAGCTCTAACATTGAATTTGTTGCTTCTTCAAGAGCTTTGATTCCTTTGTCGGACAGAGTGAGCACGTTTAATGGCATATGTGAACATTTTCTCGGTGTTGAACGATTTTGGCTGCAATTCTGGTTGGTACATCGTTTTTCGGAAATTACGCTAGAATAGTCGTGTATTAATATTTTGTCTAAAACATAAGATACATTAGACATACAGTTCACAATGGTAACATTTCAGTTTTTGAAATCATAATTATTGACACGTAAAAATATAATAATGTTGACGATTTTCGTTGCTGACCGTCCCTGATACCTAAGTACCTACCAAGTTCTTATCTTGTTCCTGAAGGTAAATTTTTCGTGTTATACATATCGATTCGTATTGTGTTGCTTATTTCTCGCCCTTCTACGCAAGTTATACAACCACCCCACCGAGATAATTCCAGTACGTACTTCTAATTTGGAGGCCACATCCAGTAGTTACAAAGATCAACAAATCTGCTGATGCGCTTAAGTTTGTTTTGATGTTTTCTCTTAATATATTACAGTATTCCGTAATATTATTATGTTTTTGGGTAGTACAATTTTGGTACAATTCTTTAGTGTACACTATGTCCGGGTACGCCTAATAAAACTTGGTGGCGCGGCTGGGAAGTATACTTCCTGGCCGCGCCACCAACACAAGGCTATAATTTCTAAAGTAATAAAATTTTTGAATCTCTTTATAGCGTACGGACAAGTACAATTTTGGTACAATTCTTTAGTGTACACTATGTCCGGGTACGCCTAATAGTTTACAAAAACCATGGTGGCGCGGCCAGGAAGTATACTCCCCAGCCGCGCCACCAACACAAGGCTATAATTTCTAAAGTAATAAAATTTTTGAATCTCTTTATAGCGTACGGAAAAGTACAATTTTGGTACAATTCTTTAGTGTACACTATGTCCGGGTACGCCTAATAGTTTACAAAAACCATGGTGGCGCGGCCAGGAAGTATACTCCCCAGCCGCGCCACCAAAACTTCATTATATTTCATAATTCTTTGAGGTACAATTTTTTTCACTACATGTACCTTAAAGTACATAAAGGGTACAATTTATCTAGAAACGTGTTTCTTTGATTTTCCACTGTGGCGCGGCCAGGAAGTATCACACCTGCTCACTGCCCGACCTTTTTATATCAGATCCGTAAACGTGAATATAATAGGCGTCTCGCTATCAATGCTTTTAGAATTAATTACGGCATACAATATTACATGACGGTGGGTTTTTGAACCGGAACAAGAAGTGATTTATAAAAAAAGCTTACTGTTGACAATGTCAGATTTATTACAATAATTTTTTAATGATTTAATGCCACCACATTGAAATTGCCAGTCACGAACTTAAGGCGTTGATTTTGGCAAAGTCTAATTCTATGTATGTGTTTAGTTTTAGTTGTTCGGCTACTTTTACCCCATGTTGACCGGTAGATAGTTTTGGCCCGACATATCGAGTACAACCTCCAACGTATAAGTTTTCTCTGTTTTCGTAGACGTCTATGAGGAGCAGTTGCAGTAAAACAGATATATTTATTTTTTTATTTATTTGTATAGGAAATCGAGAAATCGTGGAAGTCAATGCTTTAACTATATCTAGCTAAAAACTGTATATCTTGGTGCTTTCCTCTTAGCAAGCTCTTAGCTGCAGACAAACTGCCTTGGTTTATGAGCATTTTAGAATTAATTAACTGTGAATTTTGCGGTACCGTGCGCAAGCAAATACTGCCTGAACTTAAAATGACAGAAACTTTAAAAGAAAGCATGAACAAAATATTAAACTTGCCCTCGACATTTTCCCAACTCTAATGTAAAGAACCGGTGCCCATAAAGTAAGCAAAATAGACCTATGGTCCTTGAGAATTACCAGAAATGTCTGGACCATTTGTTAGTATACTTTCACGAACTCACTTTAGACAAGGAAAAACCTAAAAATATCTACCAAGTCGACATTATTATAATTCTAGGCTCAATATAGTTCTTTGAAATTGTAGTAATTGGTACTACTGAACAAATCAAGTTCCGTTTAATTTTTTTTTTCGTTTTTATATGGCATCTTGCAGGTCAACCTAGAAGGTTGCTGCTAAACCGGGCTTGCCTGTAGGTGCTTCCATTAACTAAGCCTCCAGACAGGACATCAACACTTTAAAACTATGCGACTACATGCTAAGGGCACAGACCTCGGCTTTTAATGCATCGCCAGGGGAGGGCAGAGGGACAGGCTGGGTCGGATTAATTTTATTCCATGTTCTTACTTCTCTTGTAACTACTAACAAGTCCTACTAATTTGATACCTGTACATTCATTAGTTTGCGTCATATTTCAATACAACAAACTTGCATGTTAATTGCAACAGATGACAAGGTCCAGTCCTGTTATCTGTCTTATCTCGTCTGCGATAAATCATTCCAAACTAATAAGTCAAAGAAACATTTCCAAAGATTCCAGTCCAGTGTTCATGTACAGATAAATTGCATCAGTAATGAATTTAGAATTAATTAAAATCAATATTAGTTCTAAATCATTTGGTTCGTTAAGCAATTCAATTGGAGCAATAAACTCTAATTAAAATTAGGAACTGTTTGCTTAAGTATTTTGCATAGTTAAGTATAAGATAATATATGTAATTGGTAAATTAAAATATACTTAACCTGCTTTAAGGTAGAGATATATTACGTCCTGGAGTGGGTATATGTATCTACCTAGTGTTTTCAGACTGGCTACTCCAATTAAGGAATGCCTTTTTCGGTGGCGTGTGTTGAAACATTCCTTCACCTCAATAGGTATTTCGTTTAAGTACTAAGGAAGAAAGAAAATGTGTAGAAGGGAAAAAATCATTTGTGACTAGAAATCACGCTCAAGGCCACTTACGAGTCCGGTTACCAAGAAAAAAAGTAATTAATCATTTTCCTTTATAAAAAATTAAAACATAAATCTACTGTGATGTATGCAAATCTTTTAGAATAATAGAGAATTAGATTGACACCATTATTATGACAGTTTTACGACTCTAATAGTAAGTTACCTTGAAATTTATGTTTTAAAACAGTTTAGTCATTTTTATTGCAGACAATTATCATATATTAATATTAAATACACCGTGCAGTTGTTATCAGGACATGTTTAAGGGGATTACATGACCTTAAAGCACGGTCACTGTCAGACTGCATAGAAAAGAAAGAGAAGCGCGATGACACAACGCTGGTAATTTACTGCAAAATATGAAGCAATTATTTAATTACAAAAAAATTATTGGACTAAAAAATAAAAAAATCAGATGTATATTAGTATGGTTTTTATTGTAAAAAGAAAGTTTTTAGAGATATCTTCATGATGTTTTTCTATCGTATCAAATTAATTGTATTATGTTTTCAATACACTATCTACCTAGCATATATCCTGAAGAATATCATATATTTTTCTGATTTTGTTTACCGTAGTCGACTTTTATTGTTTCTAAAACTTGCGTTTTTTGTGTTTAGGTCCTTGTAAGCCCCTTTAGAGAAATAAACTATATAGACTCTATTGTAGTACAGATATTGTTTAATCTGAATGCATTGATACACTGATATGGATACTCTATAGGCAATTATGTTTCAGTCACGAATTCTTGCAAAGAATGCCACTATTGCAATTATGACACTGGTTACCCACACCCAGCCTATGATAGCCGGCAGCTGACTAAAGTCTAGGCTTCTACCGTAAAGAGAGATGGTGTTGACTGATATTCGATAAGTTAACAACAGCCGACCTATTCTCCAAAGATCTCACCGGAAAACTTAGGTCTTCTATCGCGTGTCGATAGCAATCTAAATGGACTCGGCCCAGAATTCGGTTACTTGTTTGGTGACATCACCAACGTCCACCAGTTCCTGTAACGTGCAGCCGACAGGGCACGCAGGACAGGATATTAAGTGTCCCATCGTTTGTGGAACTGCACCATATTTAAACTCTGAGGCGGAGTTGTCTATGAATCCCCACCTGAACAGGTTTTCCTAGCTTCGGCCAACCTGGGTCTGGAGTCTGTTGAAAGACTTCCAGGATACCCATATTACTCAAGGTAACTCATGTCCAGGTTTGGGTAAGGAAGCACTGTCTCACCACTGCTTAAGTCTTTCTTGTTATCGTTTGCCAGTAAGTGGGACGAGACACTTTAAAAAACATAGGTGAAGTGAGGTGTAATAGTGTCCAGTGGTGCTATTCTGTAAAAATCTCACCGTGAAAACTTAGGTGAAGTGAGCGTGGAGTGAGCTGTCAATAGTGTCAATTCCTAGAAAAAACAAACTCACTTCACCTAAGTTTTCACGGTGAGATTTTTACAGAATCGACCGGCTGCGTCGATTTGTATAACGGCTTACTTCAAGTTCACTTCACCTAAGTTTTCACGGTAAGATTTTCACAGAAAATATCGGCGGTGCCTACCTAAACAACAAGAACGACGACTCAAATTGGGCATAGGGCATTGGGTATTTTGTGTCTATTCAGATTAAACTTACCGATAAGAATAGGGCCACTTTTCACTTCCACTTGATGTGCAGTAGTATCAAACGAATACAACAGCAACTCGCAGACCACTGCTGGACATAAGCCTCTCCCAGGCCCCCCCGCAGGCCCCCGGGGTCCTCAATACCCTGTCCTTCGCCTTCCGCATCCACCATCGCATGGATGTTACAATAAAAATCTTACTGTGAAAACTTAGGTGAAGTTAGCTGTGGTTCCACCGGATGCTAGGTATTGACATTATTCACAGCTCACCTCAAACTCACTTCACCTAAGTTTTCACGTTGTCATTCTTACAAAAATATAGAATAGGTCAGCTGTTCTGTTACATTTATCTATGACGAAAATCAGTCAAAAGTTTTATTAATATAATTATAACATCCATTAAAACTACAGTTATTTCAAAGTATTATGTTAGATTAGGCACATTTTAGTATGTCTTATCTCTAAATCTCTCCACTTACTTATAATACTGAGTACCATCATAGGTACTTATTAACTGACATTATTAGCCTAATTTTAAGTACATGACTAAACAAAATTACTTAGAAAGAATTACAACCCGACCTTAATTAAGTTACGACCTTATACATACACAACAACGTATCTATCACAACTTAATTTGTAAAGTTACATGAACAATTTGTTCGCAACGCATTTTCCGTCTTGAAATATCAATCACACGAGCTCACTCAGAAGCAGGAAGAAATCTACTGAGATAGGGACTGGACCGCAAACGGGCCCTAATATGTACTTCTAGTTGAACTTAATGAAGCATTAATCTTGTTAGGCTTCCATTCCTTCGCGTTTGCGTTTTGCAATTTGCGCATAGGCAGGACAGGTTGATAATCTGTCGACATTGTAAAATTGCGTTGCATAAAAAAACGTAAATTTGTTTATTTAAATGAGGTTAGAATTGACAGCTATGATGGAGATTGTGAAATGTTTTTTTTTAAGCTATATGTATTATTTTATTTAGTGTAAATAATTACTAACTATTTACACTAGATATTATATTATATGATTAACTAACTTACTATACAAAGAAATGTTTTAGGTTTTCAAGCCACCTTGTAAGAGCTGTAAATTTGAGATTTTCAACTGAAAGTTGGTAAATGAAGTACTAATGGATATCTTTAGAATGGAGGCAAATATAAAAACCGACCAAGTGCGAGTCGAACTAGCACACGAAGGGTTCCGTACCACCGCACAATATTTAACACTAAGTAATTTTTTTTTTTGTTATTGCAGCAACAGAAATACAATCTTTGAAAATTTCAGCTGTCTACCTACCTACAGACGGACGGACTGCGGAGTCTTAGTAATAGTAGTGGAGTCTTAATAATAGTATAGTTTTTAGGGTTCCATACCAAAAAAAAGTAATAAATTCTATCTCACTATAATAGTACATTATGATACGTGTGCTATGTTGATGATTGCACCAGAGGCGGTATTGTACGATCATAAGGAAGACGAGCGTGTAATGATCAATGCACACGCGTTTCATGCGACATTTTTCAACACTCTTGCGAGGAAAAAAACAGATTTGTATTGTTATTAATTATTATGAAAACTGGCGCGCTGGTTTTGTTTCTCCGCGCAACGCGCTAGCGATGCGCGCGCAGGTGTAAATAAAGGCACTGACAAAACCGCTAAACAGCCTATATAAAAAACATAATAAACAAACAATAATGTTTAGACTGATCGTATTAGTAATCTTGTCGTTTGTCAAATTATAGGTTAGTTAATATGGAATTAGAAAGTACTATTGGCATAGAGAGATATACATTAGTTCAGTGAGAATCCACAATAATAGAACGCCAGTCAGTGTCTTTTCCGTTTTGAAACCAAACGGAAGGGACAGGAACGGGAGGGACCACGGACACCTTAAAAGTAAATAAATTTTAGTTCATTTTGGGACCAAGGATAATTCAAACTATTTATTACAAAAAGAGTGAAATATAGCCCGCGGATCCCTTTTGGCATGAAGTATCTTCGATGAGTTTAAAAAAGCGCACATTTCCGGCTAGTAAGGAACTAAAAGTGGTTCATCAAGTGTGATAAAAAAGCAGTATTTGTGTTTTAAAAGTTACGACGCGAGATCTCAACGTGTTAGACGATGCAACAGTACGCTCCAATATTTACAGTAACAATACGTAACATAACGTTAAACGAGTGAAAACACTACATTCCAGTATCGGGCATTAAAAACCAAATACCATAAATTTACGTGAACGAGGACAACCGCAAACTGTTTGTTTCTCTATTTTATACATTTTAGATGATTAGAGTTAGCTGCGTCTATAGCCTAGCTTGTCACGTACGTAGCAATTGTAAGATTTGTAAGCAATTGGACATTTGCAATTATGATGCAAACAAGATCAAAAGTAGACTGTGGTCTAGTTGTTTCATTTTCATTTTTTCTGGCAGGTCGCCAGAATCCTGTGGCAGAAGATTTTTGACTGCTACCTGATTTTATTTATTTTCTTTAATGGCCAACCAAAAAATATTTACACCGTTACAATTTTAGAATTATTTTTTACTCAAATTTAAGGTTAGTGTAACAATTTCTTATAAGTTAACACCGCATGCCCCATAAACATAATAATGTTATCATAGTCTACTATTTTTTATAAGCCCGTATTGTCCTCTTGCAAGGCAAACGCGTCCACCTCGCTCTGTCTAGAGCTGTCAAGGACCACTATTTGTTAAAGGAGTCCAGCTTATCCCACCATCACCGTCGGGGTTTGGCGGGATATTGCTTCCCATCAAGAGGGGAGTGCCAGGGTAGCCCGCAAAATTCAATTTTTTTTCGGTGTTTTGCAATTTTCAAGTCAATGTCAGGTTGCATGTTGTATGTCACACAAAGATGAAAGTTTGTAAGTCTGTTTGTTACTTCTTTACGCACAAACTGCTGAACGGATTTGGATGAAATTTGGCAAGCAGATAGTTCATAACCAGGGTTAACACATAGAATACTTTTCATTCCGATATTCCCACGGGATCGACACTTATGCGGGTGAAACCGCGGGGCGCAGCTAGTTGAACATAATATGATTCACGACCGTAACAAGTATATATTTTACATTAATATAACCATCTAAGTTCATATAATCCTATTAAATGACTATTTCAGGAAATCAACGACAGCTTAAGACCCACTGGATCATGAGTTTATGCCCATTGATCTTTGTCTAAAGTTACGTACTTATGTGGTTTAACCATGCCGGTTTAAATATTCATGAAATGAAACGGAAGTGTTATGGTTATCATGCTTATGATAAACAAACTTGATGTGGTGACAAAAATGCAGGGGTCTTTCCTTCATGCTTACTTAATGAGATACGGTTTAGTTCAGTTTCCCTTCATTATTCTCGAGATAGAGGTCAACTATATGTGAAATACATTATAATATAATATTTATAAATAACTCAGTTTAATAGTCTCTGCTATAATTAACCTGATGGCATTGGTCTTCCTGGTCTCGTCAGAATCATTATATTTAAGCGTTTACCATTCCGACTTGTGGAATGTAGAAATGGAATAATATGCCCATAGGTGTCAATTAGTCATGACAGTCATAATATTAAATGACGTTTATATAGACCTTCAGGCTTTCAAATTAGATCAGTTCAGCCCTACCTGTACCTACCTATATGGTGACCTTTTAAATGCCTTACGGCCGACACGACCTCTATAGCCTCACACGACAGCGGAACTTGTATTCAGGCCAAAGAGGGAGTCAACTGTCAATGTGTCATCTAGATTGCCAAGAATTCAATTGGATCGTGTGGCTCGTATTATTGTTATATATTACTTGCGTACAAAGATGCAGTGTGCATCATATATATATACCAGGTACTCCGCATTATTTTTCTGTTTCCATTTACTTTTGGCTACATGCCGTTAGATCAATCAATTGTCTTAATTATATCTAATAAATAACCGTGATGTTCCGATGTACCCACTTTACTATGTAGATCGCACGATTGCCAATCGATGCGCGTACGCTTTGGTACAACCAACATACAGTAAAAGTGTAAATTATTAGAATGTGTAAACGTCTAAATGACCATATTAACGACACTTGTAGGCATTACAGTTATTGCCTCAGTGTCGTAAAGCTAAACAACAAAAGTAAAAGCGTTGCTACAGAACGTTATACAATTAGTGAAGAAATTCAACCAAGTTACGTTGAGTGTTGTTCCGACTTTTGTCAATATAGAAAACAGAATTCGTCATGGCGTTCCATTCTACTTTGAACAATGAATCAATTTTAGTCCTCACTGATTAAATGAATCTGAACAAGCGGTCTTAAAAAAATATTGGGGCCAGTAACATTGTGCAAAATGTTCGATCTAGTAAATGTGTCTTTGCCAAATTCGTAACAGACTTTTTGTGGTAATTCTATATTGGGTTCGTTTTTCTGGGAACCTATCAAATTAAGTAGGATGTAAAATCGTTTTACTCGGCTTATAACCGGCAATTGATGCTTTTAATAATATTGAGGAGTTTATGATGTAGCCTTTCAGCAGTTAAAAGATAACTTTCATTTTACAATGCTTCTTGATAAACTAACAGCATCTAGGAAGTGCAAAGTGCACTCCTGATAAGACAGTTAAACATCAATGTTGTTTTGTTAGTTAAACATCAATGTTGTTCAATCAATGTTATATTCTTAAATTAAATCCTGCCTTAAGATTAGTGGTATTTTATTGTTTTCCTGAGTGTGTTGAAAGAAATTTCATAAATTGCAAGACCAAAGAGCTTTAAAGCTTAGCGTAGCCATAAAGAGCTTCTGGTTGGCTATTTCAGCATGCATATAGCATGGCTTATCAACCACCACTAGTACTGCCACCTAGTAGTTATCCCACCTAACTACAACAATCGTTGACTGCTCGTAGTTCTGCAATCGATCACCAGATGGCGCTTTTCACAGAAGATAGGTGTGTACAAGAATAAAACAATGTTATTATTAAATTGCTTTTAATAAAAATACTGCGCGCAGTTATTATACACCTAATTTAGCTTAATTTATTAAATTTATAAGTTCTTTGGTTTTCGAAACATAAATATCTCACAGGGACTTCGTACGTGTTGTGTTCCATGTCAAAAGCCCATGATAGGTACTTATTGTGTTCCGTCGTTGTCTTATTTAATTCTCCTTATATTAATTTGTACTATTATTTACAATTAGTTAATAATATCCTATGCTTCCAGTTCAGGTTCTTTTATTCTCCAGTCATTACCTCAAGGAATTCTGAAACAATAAAAAAAATTATATAGAGTCAGTGTTTGAACTAGAGTGGGCCATTACAGAACATAACGCCTGTAATCCTTGAAGGGTAAGGCAGAGATGTACCAATAGTACGTATGTACTTGCCCATTATTGTTAGCCGTTATTTTGTTTAGGTTCTAGCCATTATTTAGTAGGTAAGTACCTACTTCAACTCATCGATAGGTAGGTAAGTACTGAGGAATATATTTTTGCCTAAGGCTTTTTGGCCCATTTATCCTCCTAGGTGAATCTATTTTGTTTTGATTATAGCACATAAGTAGATAGATTCCTGTGATACTTATATTAAATATGTATTATGGATACAGTTTTAGCAGTTTTTTATGTCTATGTTAAAATGTTTTTGTTGTCCCATGATTTACTGAATTAGATTCATTCGAATTCTAAATGTTTTCTCACCATCAAAGTCCACGGTCCCTGAGCCGTCAGAGTCAATTTCTTCAATCATAGTGTCCAAGTCTTCAGCTGAGATGCTGTTGTCCAGCTCCTTGAAGATTTCTTTTAACACATCTGTCGTTATGTAACCGTTTCCTGGAAAATTAATAAAAATCATTCGTTTTTTCTTAGATTTTCGGACTTTGGAAAGTTATAGGTAGTTATATTGTTTAGTTTTAGAACGATTTATCAGTCTATAAACTAAAACGAACTATAATATAGTAAAGTATTCTAAGCAAACTATGTACCTATGTAGGTATCAATTGTAGGTATAATTTACAAACCTTCCTTATCATATAACCTAAAAGCTTCTCTGAGTTCCTTGAGCATCGCCTCATCATCTACCTCTTCTGTTAAGAATTTAGCAGCTAATGCGCAGAAATCCTGGAATTTTAGCTCGCCAGTTCCTGTAAACATCGATGACGTCATTATGTGCTATTGACAAAATACAACGTTGAACGCGATACTTAATTTCAGCCTGAGTCAACATGCCTCGATAGCCGTGATCGTCTAGTGGTTAGGACCCTACGTTGTGGCCGTAGTAACCCAGGTTCGAATCCTGGTCACGGCAATGTGCAAACATTGTCACGGTGGGGCTTAGTTTTTTTTTAATATTTTTTGCAGCTTTTTTTCATGTAATTTCTTACTAAATAAACGTTATAAAAATAGATTTCAGTTCAATATTACGGATATTTTATATCCGTAAAATTGCCTTTTATTAAACATTATACGTTTTTATTCCGATAATAAAAAATATTATATTTAAAAATAAAAATTATTAGCAATGTAGATTAACAAAATACCCATGAAATTCTTTATCTTTCTGTTTATAGCGCTACCTAGCTGCGATAACATGTACTTCCCGACAAGGTGGCAAACTGCCTCACTACTAGCGCCATCTATTGTATAAATCGTTAGGCACAAATTAAAGAAAAAATCTACAAGAAATATTCTGTTTTTTGCACATTATTATGTCAAATGGAGTAATTAGAAGTAGAAAGTATATTTAATATTATGTAGAAGTTCATCTACCTTTTAATATCCTTTCAATAGGTACCAGTTTAGGTACTAAGTCTTTCAGAACTTTCTTTCTACGATTTGGAGAGACGAACAACCTTTTTTTTTTATTGAATTTGATTTCAAGACAACTCTATCATAATTAATGTTAACTTATTCTCTTTAACACAATAAACGAAACCGCGCGAAATGAATGCGCAGTTGACGTGATTTGCTAAGGAATTCACGTGGTTTCGAAGTAAGGAATAATTAAGTGGTCGTAGTGAATTAGGGCCCAGGTTTTAAAGTTATAAAAAATACGTGAATTTACCAGCAACGTCGACTTCAGCAATGATTTCCTTCAAAGAGTCGTCATCCACCTCGTGACCTAACATCTCTAGGATGGTGCCGATGAAGTCTGTACTGATAACTCCCTTCTTCTCTTGGTCGAATGCATCAAAGGCATTCTGCAGAACTACACAAAGAAATAATGAAAATTATGAAATTATAGGAAATTAAATTCGTTGTAGTTAGGATATACCTACTTATCTACTTATTTTTAGTCGATTTTTTTATTTATTTATTCGAATTTCATGTATAAAGTAGTACCACAAAACATCATTTGCCAGTCAACTTTTGGGATAATGTCATTTGTTTTGATTAAGCATTCATAATTATATGCATTATTAATGCTTACTAATAGATAGAGTTCATTCATTGATTATTATTAATAGTCTCTATTATAAAAAAAAGTGGCAGCTTGATACAATAGAAAATCAATTGTGTCTCACTAGCGGAGCTTGAGGTTAAGAAGCATAACTTAGCATGTATGGATCAGAAACTTTTTAA
The DNA here is from genome assembly GCA_927399505.1 of Luperina testacea. NCBI lineage: Eukaryota > Metazoa > Arthropoda > Insecta > Lepidoptera > Noctuidae > Luperina > Luperina testacea. The sequence goes on from OV656758.1 coordinate 16,422,114, forward strand.
GAAATTATCATTGTAGTGATACAATGATAATTTCTTAAAAGTTTCTGATCCGGATACAGGCGTGAGCCTGTATATTCCCTGAAGGTATTACATTCCCACAAGAAGATTTATTTTATACTAGCTTCTGCCCGCGGCTTCGCCCGCGCGTATGTCGGAAATTATCGCACGGGTCAGTACCGGTGAAGTAGCCCATGTCCTTCCTTAGGATCCCATCTATCTCCTTGCCAAATTTTATCGAAATCCGTTCAGTGGTTTAGGTGTGAAAAGGTAACATACAGAAAGAGGTAGGTACTTTCAAATTTATAGTATTTAGTATGGATTAAGGCAGTATTATAACTTACGAATAATTTGTTCCTTCTCAAGCTCATCCTGTGCACCACGCATGAAAGAAAATAATAGAATTAGTAAATAATTACTGATAAACAACATTTTGTAAACAAAACAACGTATCCATAGCCCATGTTAAATGGACACAGCACACACCATTTTATTTCCTTGTCACAGACGCACTGAATCTATAACAGGTAACGTTACCGGTATTGATTGAGTCTATCTATAAGTAGTCTGTTTATTTCGACTTAGTTCCGCCTAGGTGGAATAGTTCAGGGATCGCCAACGTTTCTGTGCCAACGTAGTTCGGTACTCATCACAACGTTTCCTAATACAGCTGTAAAAATCTCGTAATAAAAACTAAAGTGAAGTGAGCTGTCACTGTAGTGTCGATCTCCAGCATTATGTGGAATGACAGCTCACTTTAAGCTCACTTCAACTAAGTTTTCACTGTGAAATTTTACAGAATACACCGGCTGATATTGAACCAATTTAATTTTTAACCGACTTCAAAATAGGAGCATCGTTTGTTTCTATGTCCGCGCTGTTCTAAAAAACGAATGAACCAATTTTGATGTTCCATTCATTAACGTGATCTACATACCTACTTTTAGGAAGTTTTTAGTATATATAATACATTGGGTACGAAGTGGTATGCATAAATGTACTGCATCTCCGTCATTTCTATGCGAATTTTGATATTTCTTCTAGTTTAAATTCTTCAATGCACCTTAACTTGGCACCGCTTGGCTAAAATTGTATATCTATGTATTATACTATAGTAAATAAATAAAAAGAAATAGATTTAATTCAGACTATTTAAATGCCCAAATATGGACATTATATAGTCCGAATAGTCTGTTTTAATAGTCTGAGTCAGTAATACCAACATAATAATGTTAGTATTAAAGCATTATCTTAAAACTATGTTAGTCATGAGGAGATAGAGTACTATGTTCACACTAGACGCTGTACTTACCCTGTTAGTTATATTATTGTCGTTAGTAGGATATCTGAATTTAATTTAGATACTTAATCGTAACAATTTTCGTAACTTATTACAATTTCGATTAATTTTATCCATTCATCATCATCTGCCTAGCCTTTTCCGACTATGTTGGGGTCGGCTTCCAATCTAACCGGATGCAGCTGGATACCAGTATTTTACATGGAACGACTGCCTATCTGACCTCCACAACCCATTTACTGGGTAATACGATACCCCTTGCTAAGACTGGTTGTCAGACTTTCGGGCTTCTGATTACCCGTCACGACTGTCAAATATTCACGAATGACAGCCGGGACCAACGGCTTAACGTGCTTTAATTTTATTCATAAATATAAACATAAATCAGGGGGCATTTTCTTAGTTCAAAAGAAAACTAAAATCTGACGAAGTTCTTATTTCTATTTGTAAAATGAATAGAATGCAGGTAGTCAGGTACTTCGGTACATAAGGTGATATGTAGCAAAAAATATGGTTTTTCTATTTCGTGTAACTTGTTAAGTATGTGGAATAGTGATTTAACATTTTTGACTCTTTGAGCTAGTACATCATGTAAAAGGAATACACGTTCAATGAATTTTTCATGATCCAAAAAAATTGCAAAGTTGTATCTATTTTTACTTTTGTCGACATCACGGCGCGGCGTAACGCTTAAGAGTTATTCAATGGAATTTACTTTAAAACATAGAGGAATTATCATATCAAAGTTTACTCAAAGTAGTTTTAAATTTAATTCATTCAATTTTGTTAAAAAACGAGTAAATTCGTTTTGGCACATACGTCGTTTTATTCCGAGCGCACGCACATTATAGCCATCACTCTTCTTTTGCGTTTCAAAAGTAATTGCATCACTTTCGCTCGCTTAGTAGGTTTTCGAGGATTTTAGATTTTCGAGGTAGCCCCTTAAATTATCAGTAACACAAGCGGCTGCTAATTCTTTTTGGAACGAAGTTCTTGCAATAGTAGTAAACTTTGAAAAATCGTCACGTAACGAAAAAGCATTATGCGACTTTTTATTCCATATAATAAAAAGAGTCAGATAGAGAGAGAAATAGTTTTCATGGTTTTCGAGGGTGCTGAAGCCGATAGTGAGGTCAAAATAAAAATCCAAGATGGCAGCTGCAACAATTTTTAAATTTTCGCAACCGCTATCTTGGACCTTCATCTTGAAATTCGTTTTGCGGGGATCTCACACGTTTGTTTTTTTATTAAAAAAAAAGTTACACTAGATATTAAATATTTTTCTTTAAAACTTTGTATTAATACAAAAAAATACGAGATAAGTACCTTCCTACCTACCTATACCGATACCTTACCTTTAAAGGTAAAGTTAAATTACTTACTCCACGCGTAGTCTGTATACTTAGAGCTTTGTTTTTTATGGGGCACGTGGCTAAGATATAACTTGAAGGTAACGTATTCCTAGTTATACTTGAAGCAATTCAGACATCAAAAGAACCGTCATAAAAGGGATATTTGTACAGTCAGGGAAAATAATATTAAGCAAATTGACACCCTACATCAATTTATAGACCGTATTTCGGCCACGGCGGCGGCCAATCTCAACGGAGACTAGCGTTCGGCGCAGGAGATAGATGCACAAGCGTGTGCGCAGTCACAGGTGCACTCTCTCTTCCCTCACTTTCATAGTCCAATGGGAGGGCAATCCGACACGACCGGATAAATCAAGAGTAATTAACGTCAATTTATCGTGTTACCTAAAGCCATTTCATAGAACTGTCAACGAATGAAAGTAGTGATTTGCATATACGGACAATTTAAGCCAATTGGCTTAACAATTATTTTCCCCAACTTTACCTAATTTCAAAATTGCACACAAAAAGCCGTTGTCAATCCGTAGACTGAAAAATCTAAAAAAACGTTTGTATCCAGCTTTAGCATCTGCGATTTAAATATATTATAGGTATAGATAACAATTATTGTTTGGATGAAACTATTATAGTTTCATTCAACTTTTTGCTATCACCATAGACACTACCTAGGTATGTGGCAAATATGTCAACATAGGAAAAGCGAAAAGCCAAATATTTATGGAACCAATTCTCCGTCTGTCTGTCCGGACGTCAGAGCCCCTTTTCGTCGGAGACAGTGACATGACTGATGATTTCTATGTTAGTGCGTGCCATGCATACAGGTTTGTGGCCAACAAATGGTACCTACATATTTCGGTTGAATATTTGATTAAGTCAGTTCAGTCAGTCCGAGTTTACTTAGGGCTGATTTCTCAATAGTCAAATAACTTTTATTTGAGGAATTAATATTACGGTTTGACAGCTTTTGTATATAGAGTATGTGAAACTGACAGATTCATTCTTTAGATAAAAGTTAACTGACTATTGAAAGACCAGCCGTTAGATATTTTAGGGTAGCAAAATAACTGCAAAAACTAATTAAATTCGTTTATGTCCTTGGTAATTTTATGGAACTAATTGGCAAAGTTTGTTCAAATAAAGGCTGATTTTTTAATCGACAGATAATTTTTATTCGTTGAATAAAATTGACGTTTGACAATTTTTGTATGGAAGAATGGTCAAAAATTCAAAATTATTCCTCCGATAAAATTATATGGCGATGGAAAATTGAGCCCTAAATTAAATAAAGATGGCAAATATTATCAAGAAAAACTTAAATACTTGGAATACGTAGGCGTTGAGTAGAAATGGTAACGATACCTAACTGTAGAGGTGGTTGGGATGAGATCTTCATAGAAAAACTTTAAATATCAACCTAGTTCTATATAAGAAATATACAGACAAAATGACGGCCTGTGGCCAACACATTCAAATTTGGCAATGATAATAATGCTATGATAGTAATCAAGTTCTTCTAACTGAACAGACAGCTGTGCTGCTAGGGAGTTTGTTGCGCCACTTCTTCTTCTCAACTAAAACACTCATCATCATCATTTCAGTCGAAAGACTGGACATAGGTTTCCCCTAAACACCTCCACTTCGACCGGTTCTGTGCTTCTCGCATCCAATGGGATCCTGCGGCCTTCACAAGGTCGTCGGACCACCTTGTGGGTAGGCCTTCGAACGCTACGTCTTCCGGTACGCGGTCGCCACTCCAGAACCTTTCGTCCCCATTGGCCATCTGTTCTGCGAGCAATGTGCCCTGCCCACTGCCACTTAATTTTGGCAATTTTAAAGCACTAGGAGGAAGAAAAAGAAGGAAGAGAAAGGCGGGCGTTTTGGGAGATTGTCTTATGTAATTTTGACGTTCATAAAGTGCTGATTCTCAGCCTAGTTTGAATAAATGACTTTGAATCAATGTAAAAAGACCTCTCGTAAAAAGTGTCTAAAAGAAATTTTTGTATTATTTTACTGACAATTTTATTTTATACTTTTCACGCTTTTCTAATTATTTTTCAAACAAATATAATGAAGATTGAACAATCATGTGATGTGCTGTGGTATTTTGACAAAGTCAAAGCATTTATTTCAAATAGGCACACAAAAGGCACTTTTGAAAGTCAAAAATTACAACAAAATAGAATTGATTCTAGCCGCCCATTCCAAAAGGTGTAGTAATCATATGGAGAAGAATGGGCAAGAAACTCCACCGTTACTCTTTTAAACTGTTTTACAATATTTTGCATAAATTAGTTATATAATAATAATATGTAAAGACGATGCACCTAAAATAAAATTACTATATCACAATAGGTTCTCTCTCTCTCTCTAACTCTTACCCATATACTATTATGTGCAGAAGTCTGCTGCAACACGATATGCCTGCAGTCCTTATTGGACCCAAAGATTTCAGGCACCTTTATGCTGACTTAACGAACCAATGACTGTTGAATTACATGCTGCAGAGGAACTCTAATTGGCTACTGGACGCATTTGTCATTCTGTACCGTCCAGTAGCGTAACGACGGAAACGGCTTAGATGGATGACTCAATGGCTAGCATCTGCAACTGCGAACTATCCCTATCTACCTTATACATACAGGTAGATAATTAGATATTCTCACATACATATTCTTGTAAAAAAACACAGCTTTGAAAATTATGGGCACAGCAATTTCATGTAAATGAGATCAGAAACTCTCTTTTCATTTGTGAAATAATGTAATCACATTCAAAAGAGAAAACGTTTGGCATTTCCTATAACCTTTCCATTCACGTCGCGCGTCGTCGGAGTTATTTTCGCTACGACCTTTTAATTAACTGTACAGCATATCATACGACTACCAATCCTATGCAAAGTACCTACAGCGCCAAAAAGTAAAGTAAGTACAAACAGTAGTAGTAGTAGTTGTGTGTGTTAGTTACTTTGTTTTTTTATGGTACTTTAAAATAATACGTTCTAGCGCCAAAAAGTAGCCTTTTTCCTTCCCTACAGAGTTACTTTCGAATTTATAATATTATATAATAAAGTATATACCTATAGTATAGAATGTATTAGCACTAAAACTTTTTATTTCCTTTTTCATAGCCACTCAATCTTTTATACAGTCTCATTTAGTCAGTAAGGTACCTTTCTCCATGAAACGAATTATTAGGAAAGTCAAACAAAAATTAATAACCAATAATCAATCAATTACATGAGTTGGTGACACCTGCCTGTCATGATGGGATGCTGCTGGGAATGCCTGGAACGTGACGCCCAATGTCAACGACAGGGCCGCCCTCAGGGAATCTAATAATAAATCATTAGTGTAAACATTACTTACATTGACACTTAGGTACACTAAATCAAATTGTAAACATAATGATTTCTTCTTTCTAGTGGTTTTCCCGTGCTTATTTATAGGGTTCAATTCGGTAAAGTAATAGGTAGCGGATGGCGAATATACATACGTTGGACCAATGTTAGTAATAAAAAGGAAGGGTTAGTACGATGACTGGATACTTCAATTTAAGCTACTGCGGTTTTTTTTCAATTGGTCCTATGTTGCTATCGTCTGAATAACATTTTTATCTGATAAGCCATTTTGATGGCTAAGCGTTCATTGAATATAAATAGAAAACATAGAAAAAGAAAATATTTATCGTCCAGGTACAGTAAGCAGGTTCACTTTTAACAGCAAGTTAAGACGACACGAGTAGCTTAAAATACTACCTACAGCTAGCTTACAATATATTATTTGCTAGTGAGCCCCAAACTAGACTGTTAGTCTGTATCTTGGGGCTCGGAGTACGAATTCCAGAGTGGAGACAAGAGAGGTCATTTCAGGTATGGTATGTATGATGTTTGTGTGGTGCGTGTGTTTGATGTGTGTGTGGTATGTGTGTCTGGTGTGTGCGCATGCGTATGTTTGTGTGTGTAAATGTGCGTGTTTGTTCCATTGTGCTTCGTTTGATTTGGTGTCAGGTCAGGGTCTTTGTATTAATTGTTCCGAGTCATCATAACCAATATTAAGCAAAATTTCCTTTACTATTTTTTTGCAACTGAATGAAGTATTATTTTTAATTTCGCTGAGTTTGCAGACTTTATTGTACGTATTAATGAGAGAGTAGCCCGGAGGGCGTCTTGCTAACGATGAGGTGCTGTCGGGTGTTGGGATTCTGTAATAATTTCTTTTGCTTATGATAGATGTGTAGTTGGCTCTCCTTTTAATATTTTTGTGCGTTTTAGTGCAGGCAGAAATAATGAAAAGCTGGCGGACTCTGAGGACGCTCGTTTCGCGGTAAAGTAAATCAGTAGAAAACCAGTAGTGCTTCTTAAAAGTCACTTTAAGAAACGCCCTCCTCTTAGCTTTGATCAAGTAGGTCTTTCCAGCAAAGCGGTTAAGATTATGGAAGAATAGAAAAATGAACTACTGTCTGTCATTTTGTCTATTCTTCCGTCGACAAAACCCCTTTCTATGGTGCTCATGCAACGCGTGCTGAATTATTAGCACCTCACTGATAATCTTTGGAGTAACCTATCTGCCAGGGGACTGTTAGGCCGTTTACACATTATGCCATGCTGAAGCGGCACTGCCACCGCCTCGGTGTTGCTGCCCTTGCGCGTGCTTGCTTGGCGCGGTGCCCTTGGGTTTGTATGGACCCTCACACATGGCGCCGCCGCGGCTGCGCTGGCGGCGAGTTTTCAAAAGTCTTGATACCGCGGCGACGAAAAACGCTGCCTTTGCGGTGCCATGTGTAAACGCTCTTATAGGTTGATAATGATGAATTTAGCTAAACAAAATTTTTTTTTTCCGTGAAATATGGAATCTTTAATGACATATGTCATTAAAGATTCCCCTGAATGTCATTACATATTGGTATAAGATGCAGGTATAATCAGAGCAAGTGTCATCAGACCAGGGCACTTACTACTAGTTACTACATACACACAGGGCATTCACGAACGAACATCACTCACGATTTACTTAACGATTCCTTACAACGATACCACATCAATTCCTTAGCTAATGCCGCGTTCATTTCGGCTGTTCGTTCATTGTGACATAGAGAATACGGGGCCAAGTCTACTAACATAATTGTGTCAAAATGGTCGAATATTGACGCTGAATTGTTGATTTTGAAAGTTTTGTTATTCTCGTACATAATGAAAAATCGTAATCTCTTAATTGTTGTGACATTTCATTTGACCCCTGACATGCCTAGACTTGACCCCTTGTGTACCTAATCCTATCACTATGCAGATGCTTTCCACAGCCATGACTTCGCCTTTAAACGCTACAATCAGCCGGAAATTATACTAACGTTTTCTACAGGAACGCTGCCAAGTTCCTATAAAAAAGTATCACAAAGCCATCTGTAACCGACTATAATGACCACTGGTTGTTACTTTGAATGACAGTAGGTAGGTAGAGGTACATATATAGATGGCAGATGCCCGGCCCTGTGCGTCCCTCGATGCATGGCGTTTGTGCGCTTTTCTCGTAAACAAGAGTAATAATTTAATTTCATTAAATGCTAACTTCATTGTGTGCAAGAGTTTAAGATGCTCAAAAAAAAACACATTTAACAAAACACATTTTTAATGAACTCTAATGAATTACGACCACTACATCGACGACACCTCTATTAAGGGGATTACATGACCTAAAGCGCGGTCTCTGTCGGACTGCATAGAAATCAAAAAGAAGCGCGATGACACAACGCTTGTAATTTATTGCAAAATATGAAGCAATTATCTATTTATAAAAAATCTATTGTTTGGACAAAAAATTAAAATACTAGTGCTTTAGTATGTTGCTTGTAGAATAATCTTACAAAAAATCAGTATGATTGTATGTATATTAGTATGGTTTTTATTGTAAAAAGAAAGTTTTTAGATTTATCTTCATGATTTTTTCTGTCGTATCAAATCAGTTGTATTATGTTTTCAATACACTATCTATCTAGCATATATCCTGAAGAATGTCATATATTTTTCTGATTTTGTTTACTGTAGTCGATCATATACTTTTATTGTTTCTAAAACTTGCGTTTTTTGCGTTTAGGTCCTGTAAGCCCCTTAAGAAAATAGCTAGAAACACTGGTTCAACCACCTCCTTGTGCATTTGAGACCTGTATACTGCTACCTACTATTTTTTCTATACGTATTTTGAAAGCACATAGGGTCATAGGTCTGAGTAGGGTAGATTGGGGCTAGAAGTTACCGGGGTAAGTTGTTCCGATTGAAATAACTTCACGAGAAAAAGAGATAGGAATATTGAGTAAACACGTCGTGAAACGGAACGCCATACCAACGGAACAAGCTAGAGCATAGATAAGGGTAAGTACTGAGGCACTGGAAACATCGGAATAGCAGCACGTGGGTCGCTGGTTCACGTAAGTAAATATTTTCATTTTGGTATTTTTGGTCTATCTCACGAATTTTAACTATTAGCCTCTAGTGTTTCACAGTGTTTTAATTATAAAGAATTTATCTGTTGTTTTGGTACACTGTGCATAAATTATGTATGTTTCGCAATCTAACCTTATCTGATTTTTTTTCAACACGTGTGCTTGGGCGCTGGTCGTTTCTTTTTTCGGGGGTACGTTGTGACCTCAGAACAACTTACTCGAATTAATTTGTTCACCAACAATGTTATATAAATTTATAGTATACATATAAACAATTGTATATAAACAATTGTAATTTATAGTTATATAGTTATAGTTATATAAACAATTGTAATTTTCTTTTTTTTTGTAGCATGCTGACTTACACCCGAAAATCAACACGAGGTTCTGTGTACAGGAGTTGATGCAAAAAGCCTATGACGGCAATAGCCTGTATGATTCATTTTTTTTCAGCCAAAGACAAGGCGATATTATTGAAGAGTGAAGGAACTAATTATCAAGACTGATTAGCTACAAGTTATTTGATAAGCTGTTAATTATTAATTGGTTAGTAATTGTTTAAGAACAAATTATATTTACTTGTTATAACATACAAATGTTTACCTGATGATTCATACGATACTGTTGATTATTGCTTAAATAAACAGGCTTAGTTTTATCATTTATTGTTGTTTTATTTCACAAATAATAGCTTTAACAGATATGGTAACGATTTACCCCAAGTCGGGGTAAGTTGTTACTTTCCGACTTTAGGCACTAAAAAATTAATAATAAAATAAACCTCACAAAAAAATGCCCCAAATAACCGTCTTAATACCAAAGTTAGATATGTAAGTTGATTTTGATCGCATTTTATGAATACTGAAATCAAGTATTCGTAACTATTTTTGAGGTTAATTAAAAAACCTGAACTTTTAACCCCACTCTCCCCTAAAATTTTTCCTAAACTGGTTTGTGTTGTATGGAATATTAACGGTGCCTGCTACGAGTACTGCTTCTTTTTTCGGGATAAATTAAAAGATAGGTACTTATTCTATATGAAAGCGGCCATATCAACACTTTATAATAATTAAATTCAAGTGTCTTATTAATTAATTATCTTATTCTATTTGAAAGCGGCCTTATCCACAGTTTATAATTAAATTGAAGTGTGTTATAAATTAATTATCTAAGATATAATTAGCCGTTGACTGATTTATACTCAAACAATCTTCGCTAATGCAGACTCACGTTCCTCACGGGCCGCATTATAAAGCGTATTACAGAATGATAAATTGCTAACACATCCACACTCTGCAGTCATCGGGTAGACACTGTTGGTAGGTAGCGGACCTATCTATTGATAATTTTGTTTCACCGACAATCGGTCAGTCGGGTTGGTTAGTTAACTATGTAGATTGTCACTGAGTTTCTCATAATCAGTAAATAAACATGTCATGTTTGTTCGTAGAACAAAGTCAGCGAAAAAATGCTCGCTTGCTATGTACCAGTAGGATCAGCATCTTGAACAACACACTGCTCCATTTGCACAGAAATATTTCTTCTTGTATCACTATAGTAAGAACAGATAATTTCTGTTGCAATGATAATACCAATAATTTTATCTGACGTGTGTTTTAAGCCTATGCCGACTCTAGTGTGCATCATCGTCATTTCGCTTGGCACAATTATGGCAATTAACAAATAATTACTCGAATGGTTGATCCCAATTGAGGATGAATAAATTTACATTTTCACTAGCGGAAACTGTATCACATGCTCCTGAACTACAACAACTGAATCTAACCTATTGAGTCGGGATGCCCCTAGTCCTGAGCTCGCTTCGCTCGCTCTTGCATTCTAAATTCTCTTAGTAACATTCTTCGAGATGTGTTATTTTTGTATATTATATTGGTTTGGTGCGTAGTGTAATTAGGTTCAGGGACTTTGGGGACGCCATAGTGTCAATCAATCGTTGTTGCAAAAAGATAGACACTCTCGACTGTGAGTCTAAGTACATACAGTTAATTACGATGAGTACTAACAATGACAGCCTCAGAGTACATTTTATATAAAGATGACATTTTCGAAATGTTTTATTTAAAAAAATCAAATCTCTGTTACTTTGGAAAAATTTAAATCGGTCTAATTTGGCTGTAACACTATTCTTCGAAAATGTTCTCTACTAACTTTTTAGACCTTTGTACCCTGCTTATGTGTATGAAGTTTCATTAAAATTGGTACATTAATTTCGAAAAATAAGGGCTTGAAAGTTTGTATGAAATGCCGTATGGCGTAAACGCTCTTAAGCAGTTTGCTCACCAAGACTGTAGGTAATTACGGGTCAATAAGATCGTCGGAAACGGGAGCTACCAAGCCATGATGTAATTTCCGCTATCGGTTGAATATGTACTCTATGGAGGAGGGGCCAAAAGGAAGTAGCTAAACTCAGTAATCGATAGCAATGCCTAAAGGGCTACAAAATGACCCGATAATAATACGTTTGTTAGGTCGTGGATAACTTTTTATTATTCTTAGAGCTTGCGGTCTATATTATAAATGGGTACTAATACGAATATATTAATAAGAATTAATATTTGTTTATAAAGAGGTAAAGGTTACTTTGTTAGTTTGTATGAAAGGAGTAAGTCAGTCTCTGGAACTACCAGTCGGATTTGAAAAATTCTTTTTGCATTCGATAGCCCATTTCTTGTGGAAGGCGATTTTATATCACGCTAGGACTCTTAGGAGCCAATCAAAAGAAAAAAGAAAGGATGCTAAGCGAAAATGGAGTAATAGAGCGCGGGCAGGCAATGCAATGCGACGGGGTGGGTCGGAGAAACAAGAAATTTAAAAGCGGACGAAGTTGCGGGCAGATGCTAGTAATTATAATTAAGATATACCTGGAGTAAGAGATCATTGATCAAGGTAATCCTATTTGGTATTGATTTGGTACCCTATTATGTTGGACTTAACCCCTAACCGCTTAGCTTAACCTTTCGAGGAAAACAGGCATATCTAAGGTTATGTTATGATTTGGTTAATTTATGGAGGTGTTTTTTATTGGTTTTCTGTCTGTAGACCTTTCACAAGTTTACGTATGTTATTTTTTTGTATTTCACCTTTAGATTAACGGTTCTCTCTGACCTATTTTCCATAGCATTTCTTTTTATGGTAGCGCCGTCTGATTTTGAAATGTAGTCAAGGAAATCATTCTAGATTCGAAATTCTAGACTTCTGAAACGTTTGGGAAAATCTCAATTACTTCACGAGTGGATCTTGTGTAAGGTACGGTCACCAAAGGAAATAAATAAACAGGGTCGTCAGATATAATAGAAGTTTAGTAAGAAACCGATGGAATATTTTTTTTTTAATTTAATATAATTCCTAGTAGAAAACAAACAGTTCATTTATCAAATTAAATTTCATTCTAAAATATCAGTCGGTTTCTTTTTAAACTTCAACTATATCGGAGAACCCTGGTTACTTATCTCTTTTGGTGACTGTACCTTGTACCAGATTCTCACAAATTAAATTACAGATAGCTGGCTTAAGTCTGTTCCAATCAGATTACTGGGGAGCTTCATTAAATTATAAGGCGAAGTTCCAACTCCATAGCGATGTCATGTATTATTACATTTTCGCGAACATAAACTGTGCTAATGACCTCGTATAGCTAACGGCACCCTCATTGCGTAACACGCTATCAATCGAAATCTGAATCATTTTGAAGCAAATTGCTAATTCATTGCTTCATAAATTCGGAAAATTTGTCTGCTGAACACGTAAATAACGCAATGAATGTTGTTAAGCTGTCAAAATGAAGCCGATTCCGATTGATAATGTGTTACGTAATTACCCCACTGGTTGATTCTATATTATTCACATATTATAATAGGTAGTTAAAATATATCAGTGCATAAATATTTTGTATTACACTACCTTTTTTTTTCTTGATGGGAAATCATCAAATGACTCCTCCCGCTCTGGGTGGAGCGGAAGGGAGTGTCAGACTCTTACTGACTAAAACCCACCCGTGTTCCTTCCTTAGCCCTTTATGTTCCGGGCCAGCGGTAACCCTTTCGGAAAATCCCGCTGACCTACTACACTAGCTTCTGCCCGCAAATTCGTCCGCGTGAAATTTCTTGTTCCCCCGACCCACCCCGTCGCATCGTATCACCTGAAGGAGTTTTCTTAATTTTTTTTTCATTTTGCTCGTCTCCTAAGAGTCGTAGCGTGATGTTATATAGCCTTTCTTAAAAATTGGGCTACCAAAGACAAAAATATTTTTTCATAACCAACTGGTAGTTCTAGAGATAGAGAGTTCAAACAAACTAAACTCTTCAGTTTTAATACTAGTATACAGCTTAGTGGTCAAAGAAGAAATCATCACTATCACTATGATTTGCTGAAAGATTGATCATTGACGTAATAACGTTAGGAAAATTATTATACCCATCTTACCGGCACAATCCCCAGTCTGGTGCGATTTATTTGCTTGTTGCATGCAATAAACTGAAGCAAACATAAAGTTTTATTGGGCCAGTGTTCCAATTATCGAGATCATTTGTTTGGAATCGTCTCTCATGACCCCAAGAGACCCAAGGGATGGGAAAACAGGTGGTTTATCAGTTACCTTGCCTACAAATGCCTTGGTTTATGTAGCCACTGTAATTACGGTCTAACATAAGATCAATTCAAGCAGAGCGATCGTTTCCGACGCGCTCAATTAGTATTTGATTACTAACAAGGAACTTGGTGTACCAATGTGTATATGCGGTATATCGTGCATGTACAGAAACTGATTATGCCTTGGATGCACTACGTGATCATTATAACATGTAAGGTATATTCTTTATGTTTCCAATTGATGTTATTTCAAGTTAAACAAATATCAACTTTATAACTAATTGTAATTAAATAAGTTGATATCAGAGATTCAGAGTGACGAGCACTATTGAAAAAGTTATATAAATGTTTGAAATTGTAGCGTAAACTGAAGTTTATTGTGGAGGTATTTTATCCATAAACTCATATTTGTTTACATTTTTGGCAAATAAATCACGAACGCAGTTTACCTACCTGTACAATTTCGATCTAGTAAACAGTAAATACATTCCCATTGTAGCGCGTGAGGCGGGGCTTGTGGCTAAATGATAACAGCAGCACGCGCACGGGTTGAACGATCAGATTAAGCTACGGTTGCCGCGGTTAGCCCATGGATGGGTAACCATCTTTACATACCGAGACCCCTCCGTGCCTCGGAAAGCACGTTAAGCTGTTGGTCCCGGCTGTCATTGGTGGATCTTTGATAGTTGTTACGGGTAGTCAAAGTCCGAAAGTCTGATATTAACCAGTCTTACCAAGGGGTATCGTATTACCCAGTAACTCAGTAACTGGGTTGTGGAGGTCAGATAGGCAGTTGCTCCATGTAAAATACTTCTATTCAGCTGCATCCGGTTAGACTGGAAGCCGACCCTTATCGAGAAACAAATACTTTGGTAATATATATGTCATTTCCATTTAAAAGTAAAAATTCAACCATAAACTATCATATTTCGCCACTCAGAAAATTAAGATAGTTATTCCGAAACTTCATGAACATTCGACCGCGGACGTAGATTACCGGGCCTCCCTATTGGTCGCTTTAGGCACTTGTCCCACCGAGTAGAGCTAGCTGCTGGTTGGCGACCAACGATTACTCGCTGTTATGCATAATTGCATATGTACAGACGCCAGCACATCAAGCTACGACAATCTGTCAAATTTCTTTAATACATTTTCAACTTTATCGCTAAAGCATAAGGTTCAAAGTTGACTGGGAAAATTTGACAGTTTCGGGTAGCTTGATGTGCTGGCGTCTGTACCAAGCTTGAGTTTCTCAACGAATAAACTGCCCGCCAAGCGAGCGTAAGCGTTTACTCTGTGATAGCTCTTTTCACTACAACAAACGAGTACTCGCCGGTGGTGCGTTGCCCCACACTAGTAATTTCTCCTGTATTGTGGGTGCGTTTACAAACATTTAAACTCACATACACAAATAGCCAGACCCGGAACAACTACTTGTAGGTCATACAAATATTTGTTCCGTGCGAGAATCGAACCCGAGACAAGCAGCGCAGCGCAGCAGTCAATCGCTTAAACACTGCGCCAAACGTGCCGGCCGACAAACGATATAGTCGATATACGATATAACGATAAAATCGTTGATAGCTAGTCGCTTCCTCGCTATTTCCTAGGTGGCAGGCCAAGTGCTTAATAATTGCAGCTGGTTATAGGTATACCGTATCAGTCACAATCTCTCGTAACAGAGGACCAGTTATTCGTGGTTTGTAGAGTCTAGTAGTGTTTGTATTGCGGTCGACTGCATTTCCCGGGCACCCGACGCTGACGGCGTTAACTGCTCTTAACGAAGTGTATGACTTGTGTATGATTTTCTGCCAGATAAATGCAAATGGGTCGAGTGCTTTGTAGTTATTTTGTTTTTATAACATACATAAAATATAATAACATAACTGCACACTTGTATTTCGAAGGGTAAGACAGATATACCTGTAGTACACCCAGATTTCTCCAGTTGGTATGTAGGTATGTTTTGTTTTGTTATTAAGTCCCATGTAATAAATAGGTAGTCAGTCGAGTTGATTGATTGATTTAAGTCAGTCGAGTTGATTGATTGATTTATGTCAATCAATCAATCAACTCGGCTTATCGCAGTCTACTGCTGGACATAGGCCTTTCCCAGCCTGCGCCACAATACCCTGTCCTCCGCCTTGCGCATCCAGTCCACCCCAGCCACCTTCTTTAGGGCATCTCACACTACGTTTGCCGATACGCGGTCTCCACTCCAGGACTCGTCTGCTCCACCGGCCATCGGTCCTTCGACAGACATGGCCAACCCACTGCCACTTTAGTTAGCTTACTCTGCAAGCTATGTCGGTAATTGATCTAAGTAATAGAATTCTATTCTAAAAATCCTTTTCGTACCACTTGCTCAAAAAAGTGACATTCTATGCCACAAAAAGCGAACATAACAATAGTCATTTTTAATCTGTCAAAAACAGGGAAAGAAAATTGTACTGAATTTCATTCATCCTCTAGGGGGAGAATGTGATTTAAATTTGGAATACTTACCGAAATTTATACTGAACTACATCTGTGTTTACACAATTGAGTTTGTATATAAAGCATTATACATCTTTTTGAAAAAGGAATACGCATTTATTATGCAGTTATGATTATTAAATAAAATTACGAAAACCGACGAGGCCGTATGAGCTTGATGCCATTGCTTTTCCGACAAAAAAATATTAGTCTAGGAATTTGCCGCGTTTTTGTTTTCTTCAAATACATAAAACGTTAAGTTTATTTTAATTTATTTTTAATTGTCATTATTTTTAATAAATGCTTATCTCATATTATTATTGTGTTATTTTTTTCGCAAATGGTACGAAAAGTAGAGTATTTTCCTCGGTGATAAAGCTGTCTTAGTCTTGGGTGAACTTAAATCCCTCGCTACACTCAGGACTCGTCTTAAATCCCTCGCTTCGCTCGTGATTTAAGTTTTTAACACCCTCGCTACGCTCGGGAGTAAACCTCGGGTCCTTCGTTACGCTCGCGATTTAAATCGTCACCCGCGACAGAAGACACTGCTTTATCCCCTTGGTTAATAATCTACTAATTGCCATCAATTAGGCGGATTTCAATATTGTCTCATCTACGTAAATCAGAGTTTTGCTCGATTGTCTTCATAATTTATCGCAATGAACTACATATTTAGATCGGCCTTTCTACTATGTAGACATACCCAAATTTTAAAACTGAAATGAATTATACAATACAGATTGAACAAGATTTATTAGATGATATAAGGTGAGCTGCTGAAAATCGAGTTGAGTGGCGTGCAATAATAATAAGTTTATTCATCAAATAGTAAAAATACAATGTTACGGATTCGGTGAACCACAAACAAAGCATCGCTTGTATCTTGTGGCTCTGGAGTGCAATTTTACAATGTTAATGATTAGATTACAGTTTGAGGATGTTAGATAGTTACAAAAAAGCAGAAAGCAATAAGGCCGCCCATTGTATGTTTTGTATTCATAATCGTATTTTTTTTGTTACGTATTTTCTGGTGTACAATAAAGTACATATATATAAATAAATTAATAAAAAAGTTAAGAGTTAAAATAAAATAAAACATTCGTGCGATTCTGATCACAAAATAAAATAGTACTTATTGGTTTAACCTAAGGCTTGTACTATGGTGTGTGTGTGTGTTTGTTTGGGTGTGGGCATGTTTGTAGGGGTGTGTGTGTATGTGTGTGAGTGGGTGTTAGCATGTGTGTAAAGGTGCTATATCAAAGTTTCGGTGGCGTCATATGATAATTTTAAAAGAGCTGAAGTTAGGATTTTCTTACAGGTGGAGGTTGAGCAGTCTTTTAGGTCGCAGATTTGGCTAACTTTATTCTCGTAAGTGTTGGGATGTGAAAAATGGGTACAGCGTCTAGCTAGTTCGGATTTAGCATTTGGTATGGGTACTCTAAAGACACGCTTGTTTAATATGTCCCTGTAATCGAGCCGATTTCTTATTATATTATTGTTGTATAATATTTAAGCGTTGCTTGTGGTACAAATATTTGTCTTACCCTGAGGACTTGAAATTCATGGTAGACAAGGTCTGTAGGGAATCTGAAAGGTTTTTATAGTGCGACTTTGATCAGTACCCGTTGCGCCCTTTCTAGTGTTATAAATGTGCTCTTATCAGCGCGTCCCCAAATATAAATACAGTACGTTATGATTGACTGGCGGAGTGCGAAGTAGACCATTCGCAAAATATCGATAAGGGTGCAGTCCCTGAGTTTTTTCAAGACGTGTATTAGTTTTCGTACTCTAGAGGAAAGGGCAAAAATGTGGGCTGTATACGTCAAGTTATTATCTATGGTTATTCCTAGGTATTTGATCGTGTCAAAGGAGGAGACGCCTATGTCCAGCAGTGAACTGCTATATGCTGATGATGATGATGATGATACGTGGGTACATATTCAAAGCATTGATTTATTTTATGTTATAAAATGCAGCTCACAGTGTGACACGAGAAGAAGACGAACGAAATAACATAATAAGAATTACATCCCTACTCAAATTAGTTTCGATTTATTGAAACATTTCTTCGGACACCATCGAGCTTTCTACTTTGTGTTCACAAATGAAGAAGCTCTTCGTATCACAGGCTATGCTGTTCAGAAGTCCGTTGTAGAACATTGAGCCGCACTGTTCACGCTCGTCTGTGATAGGCTGCTGGTTGTCCCACCAGACGTCGTCATCCACCGTAAACGGAGTTCCTGAAAAAAAAATACACCGGTTAAGTAATGGCAGACATAAGTATTGCACGACTCATAACCCAAAGCATTAGAGAGTGCTTTACGATCGAAAAAATATTTTTTGCCTCCTTTCTGCAACGTTTTTATTGTTATACTCCTGTTATTACACAGCACCTACTTAATTTATATAACATTGCTTAGATAATTTCATGGAGATTAATTCTATAGGTACTTCAAAAGTTGATTTAATGCAGAAGAAGTGAAAAAAAAATCTAAATATTAGTAAAAAAAATTCCTGTCAGTGAAGTGTGAAACCTGAAAACATTGTAGCTTGCGAAAAAATCAATTATTTGAGTCAATTTTTTGAATAGATTCGTTTCATGGTTAGGTTAGGTTAGAAGGAATCCTATCGCGAAATGGCTCTTTTATTCAAAGTAGTTTAAAATTAATACTAAATCATATAATATTTATATCTATGGTTTTTTTTACGATCAAATGAGCATTATAAGACGTGCGCTTTTGGATTTTCAAAATTTTAGCTTATTGGACACCGGAACTCTTATTTCGAGATCCGAAAAAATCAGTGCATAAGCAGATACCCTGGCTCACGTACCTTTGACTGTCTGCCAGCCTTCCTTAAATCTGTAATGAAAGCCCAGGTGATATATTCCTCTAAAAAGTTGGTTGTCCCCTCCGATTCTTTGTTTTGTTGCCGACTCCGTGAACTTTGCAAGGTAATCCGCTTCCAACCGATTGCTGATCACTGCCAGATGGGATTGCTCAGCGCGACATGCTAGATATGCCCCGGTCCATGTTAATGGAGTTTCGTGCAGCTTGCAACATTTGCCAATATACTTGTTAAAAGAGTAATCTGAAAAGACAAGAAATTGTTTACATTCAAATAATCAAATTAATGTTCATTGGATTAGTTGAGTTTTAATTAAGGCACGGTAAAAAGCAAATTTTTACTTAAACGACAATAGCGGAAACAAATGGGTTTCAAAACAGTGATACGTTTGATGTTAATTGAATCGAATGACCTCCAAAATAAAAGTAATTGTGCAGTTTTAATTAAATTGAAAAATAAATGTACGGCTCAGCAGATACATTTTTAGGTATTTCTTTAGATAATTAATTCCCTTTATTATCATTACGTAAAATATGATAGTTTACGCTCGGTATTAAGGCTCCTACAAACAGGCGCGAGACGTGATATAATCACACGCGACACAAAGGCACCGCACGTTGAGCGACTTGCGATGCCTTTGTGTTGCGCGCGATTTTATCGCGTGTCACGCCTGAAGGAGCCTTTATGCGATGAAACTTTTTTTTTGAGTTTTACGATTATTTATCATGCACACTATTTAATTTTTATAAAAAAAATTATGAAATATTTTTGAATAGTTGTCTTTTTTTGAACATTTGACAATACTCTTAATTTATTTGTTGTTATTATATGTACTAAATGTACCAATACACCTATCTGTGCTACAAACAACTGAGCGTTTTACGGTGTCCTAAGTTTGGGTAGTGCCTTAAGTTGCAACTTAACCACGGTCGATGGACGTCGGCCATCGTGATAGTCTTAAAATATGTAACAATGTTGTCGTTCATCCGCAGTCCGGCTGCACCCTTAAAGAACGGTGTTTGTGTCTGTTTTTATCATGTAGTTTCTTATATCTATGTGACTTTGTTACCTGATTAAAATAATATCTAATAATTAAATACGCCAATTTAGCAAATGTGCCAAATTGGTTTTATTTAACTAAAATATTAGTTTCACTGTGATTACACGCCCGAAAAACCCATTATAACCTACCTATATTGCAAATATTGTTCCACTTTGACAATCTTTTCTTGCATATGAAGGGAAATTTCTTGGAGCATTTGCAATCGTTCATCTTGCCTGTATTGTCCTGTTCCACACAGTCTTCACCACCGTTATTATCGTTTGGCTCATTTAGCTTCCAGTTGATGTACACCTCAGAGATTGCCTTACCTAAACATATGAAACGTATATATTATTCAAAGGATTTGCTCCGGCTCCGGCACATTCCATTCGAACAAAATTATATGTGAACGAAAATAAAATTTTGCAATATTATTTTAGGCTCATACAGTCCAATTTATAGAAATGGAACCAATTCTTTTGCGGCTTGTGGTCAGAATGGAAAAAAAAATACTGGGCACATTAATATTTTTACGCACCGTCAATAGTCTCAATAAGAAGAGAATAAGAAGTAAGTACCAAAACAAGTCATTTTGTATTAAAATTTTAGGTTTATACAGTCTAATTTATGGAAATTGAATGAATCGAAGTTAAAGAAGTACATAGGTAGGTACATTTGTGGCTTAAAACAGTCGTGGAACAAAATACAAGAATCATTCATTTTGTACGCACCGTCAATGGTCTCATATTCTCCTTCAGACATTATGTCTGAGATTCCCAGAAACACCCATTTAATGTCAGGCTGGGTTCTGTTTTGAAATGACATTACAGCGTTTTGTTCGTCCTCATTATCTGGGTAGAACAAACTGGCTCCTTCCTGAGCACACTCTCGCTTTGCATCAAACCAAGTTTGTGGTATCGGGTGGATCTTATAGAAACTGTTTACAGCTTCTATGTACGTGTAGTCTTTCCGGAAAAACTCTTCATCTGTCTGTCCATCTACGAAAAGGGCAAAAAGTATAGCTTTCTTGATATTTTACGCTGAGCGTACAGTAGTTTTATGTAAGTGTCGTAACTACTAAGGTACAAAGTGTTGTTGCGGCGCATCAGGGCCGTATTAGGGGGCCATCAAACGTTAGCAGTGTTGCCACGCGACACAAAATTGTCATTTATCTCACCCGGTATAGACGACCTAGGACCAGTCGCCGAGAGGTATTTCAACAACCGGACAATTTACTCGTAAAAAGTCAAATAAAAACCTACCTTTATTGTTACTGTTCTGCTCTAGTGACATGGAGCTCTTCTTGCAAATGTAAGAAAACTTTTTGGAACATTTGCAATCATTCATCTTGCCATCATTGTCCTGTTCCACACAGTCTTCATCACCGTTACTATTGTTTGGCTCATTTGACTTCCAGTTGATGTACACCTCCGAAATTGGCTTACCTAAACATATGAAATAAATGTAAAAAATAAAAATGTAAAAAGATTTATAAAATTTAGAATGGGAAGTAAGTAACAAATTAACAAG
Source organism: Luperina testacea (assembly GCA_927399505.1). NCBI lineage: Eukaryota > Metazoa > Arthropoda > Insecta > Lepidoptera > Noctuidae > Luperina > Luperina testacea. Next base: position 16,443,721 of record OV656758.1, read on the forward strand.
TCATTTTGTATTGAGGTTCATACAGTCCAATTTATGGAAATTGAATGAATCGAAGTTAAAGAAGTAAGTAGGTACATTTGTGGCTTGAGACAATTATGGAATAGAATACAAGATTAATTAATTTTTTTACACACCGTCAATGGTTTCAAATTCACCTTCAGACATTATATCTGATATTCCCACAAACACAAACTTGATGCCAAGCTGAGTGCTGTTTAGAAACGACATCACGTCGTTTTGTTCGTCGACATTTTCTGGATAGAACAAACTGGCTCCTTCCCGAGTACACTCTCGTTTTGCATCCAACCAAGTCTGTGGTATCGGGTGGATTTTATAGAAATTGTTTATTGGTTCTATGTAGGTGTAATCATTCCGGAAAAACTGTTTATGTATCTGTCCATCTACGAAAAAGGGTAAGAAACAAAGCTTATTTGATTTTTTACGCTAACCGTACAATATTTTATGTAAGTATATCATAACTACTAAGGTACAAAGTGCTGCGGCACATCAGGGCCGTATTAGGGGGCCCACAAACGTTAGCAGTATTGCCACGCGACGCATAATTGTCAGTTATGTCACCACGCTCAGACGGCCCGAGTTCAGGGCCCGCCAGTCGCCGAGAGGTATTTCAAATACTGGAACAATTTACTCGTAAAAAGTCAAATAATAGCCTACCTGTATTGTTACTGTTCTGCTCTAGTGACATGGAGCTCTTCTTGCAAATGTAAGAAAACTTATTGGAACATTTGCAATCATTCATCTTGCCAGCATTGTCCTGTTCCACACAGTCTTCATCACCGTTACTATTGTTTGGCTCATCTGACTTCCAGTTGATGTACACCTCCGAGATTGGCTTACCTAAACATATGAAATAAATAATTATTTAAGGGGCTTGCTTTCAAATAGCATATTTATACAAAATAAAAAATCGGTTGTCTGTAAAGTCGGTTTACGGACGATAGTTTAACGTGACAACGTGATGATAACAAAACATTAATGAAATTGCCGAACGCGGAGGCCGATTCGGCAGCGTGCGCGGCAGCAACGCTACAGAGCAAGGCCGCGAGGTAACGCTACATGAGTCATGATTTTTCGTGTGTGCAGCCAGCTTCATCGATTTATTAGACGTTGTCACGTCAAAATGTAAAAAATATTTATAAAATGTAGGATGGGAAGTAGGTAAGTAACAAATTAACAAGTCATTTAGTATTGAAATTTTAGGTTTATACAGTCCAATTTATGGAAATTGAATGAATAAAAGTGGCTTGAGACAGTCATGGAACAACATACAAGATACATTAATTTTTGTACGCACCGTCAATGGTCTCATATTCTCCTTCAGACATTATGTCTGATATTCCCACAAACACAAACTTGATATCAGGTTGAGTACTGTTTAGAAACGACATCACGGCGTTTTGTTCATCGACATTTTCTGGATAGAATAAAGTGGCTCCTTCCCGAGCACACTCTCGTTTTGCATCCAACCAAGTCTGTGGTATCGGGTGGATCTTATAGAAATTATTTATTGCTTCTATGTAGGTGTAATCATTCCGGAAAAACTCTGTATGTATCTGTCCATCTACGAAAAAGGGCAAAAAATATAACTTATTTGATTTTTTTACGCTAACTGTACATTATTCTATGTAAGTATATCGTAACTACTAAGGTACAAAGTGTTGCGGCGCAAAAGGGCCGTATTAGGGGGCTCTCAAACGTTAGCAGCATTGCCACGCGACGCAAAATTGTCATTTATGTCATCACGCCCAGACGGCCTGGGTCCAGGGCCCACCAGTCGCCGAGAGGTATTTTACCGGAACAATTCACTCGTAAAAAGTCAAATAATAACCAACCTTTATTGTTACTGTTCTGCTCTAGTGACATGGAGCTCTTCTTGCAAATGTAAGAAAACTTTATGGAACATTTGCAATCATTCATCTTGCCAGCATTGTCCTGTTCCACACAGTCTTCATCACCGTTAATATTGTTTGGCTCATCTGACTTCCAGTTGATGTACACCTGCGAGATTGGCTTACCTAAACATATGAAATAAATAATTATTTAACCCCCTTGCTTTCAAATAGTATATTTATACAAAATAAAAATGTAAAAAAAAATATATAAAATGTAGGATGGGAAGTAAGTAACCAGTTAACAAGTCATTTTATATTGAAATTTTAGGTTTATACAGTCCAATTTATGAAAATGGAATGAATCGAAGTTAAGTGGCTTGAGACAGTCATGGAACAAAATACAAGATACATTAATTTTTGTACGCACCGTCAATGGTCACATATTCTCCTTCAGACAGTATGTCTGATATTCCCACAAACACAAACTTGATATCAGGTTGAGTACTGTTTAGAAACGACATCACGGCGTTTTGTTCTTCGACATTTTCTGGATAGAACAAACTGGCTCCTTCTCGAGCACACTCTTGTTTTGCATCCAACCAAGTCTGTGGTATCGGGTGGATCTTATAGAAATTATTTATTGCTTCTATGTAGGTGTAATCATGTCCATCTAGCAAAAAGGGCAAAACATATAGCTTATTTGGTTTTTTATGCTGCCCGAATATTTGTTGTTGTTTGTGTACTACTGCAGTACAATGTGGTGTAGATGATGGTAGGTATACGTTGGCAATGTCGACACAAGATACAAAATTGTCATTCATGTCACCGGGCCTAGAGAGCCCGGACCTTGGGCCCCAGAGCGCCGAGAGGGCTTACTCATCTACCGACAAAAAACTAACACCTGAGTACTCACCTGAGAAATCCGATAAAAGGCACACTATAATAATCACAAACAAAGTATTAGTTAACATTGTTGTAACTATAACCGAACAAGCGTCTTTACTCTTACGGCAGTTGCAATTATGAGAACGTTATCAATGAAGTGAGCGTATTTTATTTTTCCTTATTATCTTACGAATGGGTTAATCCCCAACTCATTTGAACCGCTACCGATACGTTATTTGGATTTCACCCCAGTCGACCTATTGTACCAATTTATCTTATCTATACTAATAATAAGAAGAGTTTGTTTATTTGAACGCGCTAAACTCTGATGACATTTGTTGAGGTTGTTATGTGGTTGTAGTAAGGAAAATAAACAATAAGCACAAGTCCGTAAACCCAGTCTATTCAACATTCACACATACAGTATTTAGAGAGTGCTATACAAGTTACTGTTTCGGCGCGGCGCAAACGACTGCCCGCTAAACCATATGCGCGGGCGCACATTACATTTTGCAGCGCTATCACTATTGCTGCCTGTAGTCCCTACATACCTTCCCCCTTTAAACAATAAGCACAAGTCCGTAAACCCAGTCTATTCAACATTCACACATACAGTATTTAGAGAGTGCTATACAAGTTACCGACGACCCATAACGACTGTCAAAGATCCTCGAATGACAGCCTGGATCAACGGCTTAACGTGCTTACCGAGGCATGGAGAGTCAGGTATATAAAAATGGCCACCCATCCATGGACCAATCGTTGCAAGCGTGGCTTAACCTGATCGATCGGCCCGTGCGGGTGTTAATATTTGGCCACAAGTCCCAAAAATGTCAATATTAATTCCAAAACACTTAATATAAATAATATAGTTTGTTGCTTGAGGGTACATTGGAGTAGCTTAATAATCCCAAGGCTTTTTGTCGTTCAAGTAATCTTTTACTTTAGGACCCGATCAGAAGTACTACAACCTGAATAAAATTTTATTTTATTAGTAGAAAATGAACAGCTCATTAATCAAATTAAATTTCAGTTGACAACATCCATCGGTTTCTTACTAAACTTCAACTATATCTGACGATCCTGCATTCAAGAGCAAGTTGAGCAAAACGCCCCACTTACGTTCACACCATCCCACAAGTGCAATTCCAACTCAAAATTCCCCCAAGCTTGAAATCAACATTTCAGAATCATTAATATCGTTCCTGTGAGTAAACGTGCTGAAAGATCTGTAATATTTATAGCCCATTGCGCCCATTTGCAGACTTGTCATAATTGCTTGAATGCATTCTGCGGAGGCATCCCATCTGCGCGCCGTCTTCTAGGAAACTAACCGTGTACCAAGACACTTTCAAATTATATACTCAAAAATACGGATACAATTTCATTGCTGCGTTACGTTTGCAAATTCTTAATGCTGTTGAACCAATTTCGCAATGGATGGAACAGAGGAAAAGTTTGTGTGATGGTCCTTTATCGTTATTTCACTGTGTTGCATTGTGTATCTACCTACACATACACCGAGATTGTTTCAAGAACATACCAACCCAAATTGCTTTACTATCTAACAAAGGATTCTAATTTGTGTTGTGTGTGCGATGTCGGCAATTGTGAGCGATATGTAGGTATTTATTCTAATAGATAAGTATCTAAAGTTACGGTCATAGGATTAGAGTATCTAATACAAAAAAATCTTACCTGACTGATATCAGTAAAATTAGGAATTTAAATGGTTAAATTGTTTTAAAGTCACTGATTTGCTGAAAATGGGTTTGGTTATTTTTTTTCAGAGCTGTTTCGATATTCAAGTACTTAACAATTAAACAAGCTACAGTGCCTTCCAAAAGTAGGTAAGTGTTTAACATATGTTTAACATGCATGTGTACTGTAAGTGTTTTATTTCCAGTAATATAAAAATATATCAATACAATAGGGTTCGGGGCATATCAAAACAATAGGGTTCGGGGAAGTTTCGTAAATTGTATAACAGAGAATCCCTTTTCGGTGCGCACCCCAGTTAACGGACGTCACACAGCTAATGTCAAAAGAAGGGTGCGCGTCGTATGTTTTTAAAGGAAGCTTCTAGAATGCTCTAGAAACTTTGACTCGCCCTCATTTGCCGAGCGGGAACGAGAGGCGTTCCCGTCAGAAGCGCTCGGATTGTAGCGGGAGCGGTTGGAAATAGTTTCGCGTTATATCCTCCGCCTTATGACTAGGTTATCTCCCCATGGTCAAAGTAAAAAATGCTTCCTCTCCCTTTGTCGAAAATGAAGAAAAGTTGAAACAGTGAAAAAAATAAAAAAAACTGGAAATATAAAATAAAAAGCTGGGAATATAAAATAAAAAGCTTGGAATATAAAATAAAAAGCTGGGAATATAAAGTGAAAAGCTGTGAATATAAAATAAAAAGCTGGGAATATAAAGTACAAAGCCGTGAATATAAAATAAAAAGCTGGGAATATAAAATCTAGAGTTACTAATTATTATTAGTAACTCTAGATTTTATATTCCCATATAGAAAATTTCAAAAGAAAAGGTCAATTTAAAACCAACTTATTTCATTATACTGTTTGCAATAATTATTCTTTTATGTTTTCTATTGATAAAGCAGTATCTATTTATGACATAAATGTGGGTAATATAGGGATAAAATATACAATAGTAGAATTATGAGTTATTTATTAGCAAAATCATTTATTATAATACAAATAACTTATTGAATAAATGGAGATGATTAAGGTTCACGTTGAATAAAGGTAGCTTTCGAAGACATGTCAAATGATAAAATTTGGTATCATGTCAGTATCCCTGAAGAGATTCCTTCATATTCTGAGGTGAGCAGAACCCTTAGGTGGTAATTCAGTAGCTTAGTCGTCGCCGCCAGTCATGACTTCCATGAATTCTGGAAATAAAGAGATTTCTAGTTAGAACACCTTAAAAAAGCAGAAGTCAGTCGGCCATTACTGGGGAAAATGGCCAAACTAGCAATGTTTTGTCAACGGATTTGGGAATACCTACCCACTTATGAAGACTTATGCAACCAAAACTAGACTTACAATGCGTGCCACGAAAGATGAGACTTGACCCCGTCTCCCCCGCTCTTTCCGCCGCCCCTATGACGTCCGGTCCCGTCCCGCACTCAGACCTCATACCGCTAAAGATACCTAAAATCGTGTACTGCGCATGTCAAACCACGTGGTGTGTCAAGTCTCATCTTTCGTGGCACGCATTGTACAATAGGTAAAGACTGCGAGACCCTTTGTACACACACGTTTTTATTGCCGTGAAAAACTACGGTTTATTCGCCTACGGTTTATGTAGGCACGCGGTCGTCAGTGCGTTGTGAAGCACTATGGAAGATTGTTGACGGACACGTTTTTTCCTACGGCACGGTGTCCACGCCGTATGGAGGCGCCGTTTGTCGGCATTGTATGAATCCACTAAGGAAGCTTGTTGATCGTCAAGTTTTTTCTAAGGCTAGGTTTAAAACGATAAAAAAACATGTGTGTACAAATGGCCTAAGTCTTGCAATAGTTGTAAAAGAAAAAAAAACAGCGAAGAACGTGTCTACATCCAGAATACACAGAGTACATCTATTTTGTCAAAGTTAACTAAATTCAAAAATATTCCAAGACATAAGTAACATGATTTTGCCTCAGTTTACTGGTGAAATAATTTATAGCCTCGGGATAAACTACACAGAACATGCGATTTCAAGATCGTAAATTAGTTGGCTGTAATCAATTTATTAACAAACCAGCTGAACTCGACTCTGTAACGAGAATGTTGCGGTAATAGCAAACTATCTTTAGATTTGGCTGAGAATCTGTCACTAACCTTATCTACCTCGGGTTATATTTAAAACGTAATAGTTTAATTGTTACGTTTTGTCAAGATTTTTTTGAGGACCGAGAAGATTGGGACATGCCAACTGAATCTTGAAAAGCGGTACTTAATTAATCTCGACCAGAACGGAGAATTCAGCAGTGTATCCTTCAAAATATTGTATCCATACTAATATTATAAATACGACTCTGTCTGTCTATTATCTGGATGAAAATTTGGCGTACGGATAGACCATGACATAGGATACTGTTTATCCCGGGTAAACATTCATGGGATAATTTCTGACTTCCATTTGGGCGAAGCCGCGGGCAAAAGCTAGTGAAAAAATAAAGGATGATCTGCGGGGTATGTCTGTTCCAGTCTGTACTAGGGTCGCGGGTTGTTCGAAAGAGATACTGTGGCCCTTGGCACAGGCAACTGAAGGAACACGGGTGGGTTTTAGTCAGTAAAAGTCGGACACGCCCTCCCGCTCCGCCCTGAGCGGGAGAAGTTATTTGATAATTTCCCACCCAAAAAAAAGGGTTTGTCTGTTGCTACCACCAATTTGCCCGTACACTAAGCGTGGCATTTTTCTCTTTGATAGTACATTCATCAACTCAGTCTATTACAGTCCACTGCTGGACACCAGTGGGTCCCTGGGTCCCTGTCCTCCGCTTTCCGCATCCAGTCCGTTCCAGCCATTTTCTTTAGGTCGTCCGTTCATCTAACTCCGATACACGAATACGCGATAGCGATAGTACACTGGTAGGGTCTTATTCAGCAGTAGGCATGTACAAGCTTATCTATGGTAATGCATTAAAAAAACCTAAATTATTGAACCATGTTTAACATTACCTCTGGACAGCCAATTTTATATAAATACGTATATATATTGGCTCCGTTTTATCCTACAAACAAACTGAATTATTTAGTACGGCTGGGAAACGGGCAAAATTTTAACTAATTTATGAAATACCTGCCATTTTATAAATGAGTTAAAATTTTAAAAATATTTTCCGTGAAAATGGGAACGAACGGAAAAAAAATTAAACGCGGCAATTTTTATAGTCACGAAAGGCTGTAAGCAATTTCAGCTACGATAAAAATTACCTACTAGTGATGGTATTCATTCACATTATTTTATAAATTTTGAGTTGCTAAAAACACTTTATCCTAAGGAATAAAGTGGTGTGAATAGAATTCCATTTGAATATTTTAGTCAAATTATTTTGACTAAAATATTCAAATGGAAAACCTGGCATTCTTTCCTCAAAATTATTATAAAAAACAAGGATATAATGAAAAATCCAATAAATCCAACCAATTTAGAAAATCCGAAGGATCTTTTCTGATCCACAAACGATTTTATTGATTCCGTTTCATGTTTTTTTTTTGTATCTTTTGTAGGTACAGACACCAGCACATCAAGCTACCCGAAACTGTCAAATTTTCCAAATCAACTTTGAGCCTTGTTCTTTAGCGGTACCTATACGTGGAATGTTTTACAATATAAATATTTAATAAATAATGTGAAGTGAAGAATCTAAAGTGGATTTGTATTTATGAAACACTGATTTCAGATAGTCTCAAAATAATTCTATGACTTCATTTTGAATACCTTTCAAGCAATTAATTAGTCCACAAACCACAAAATCCACCACCACACTACTTCAATCAACAATCCACAAACCACTCCAACCACCAACCACTTCAATCCACTTTATAAATTAGTATTGTAAGAGTGACTTACCATCGAAGTCAACAGTTCCTGAGCCGTCAGAGTCAATTTCCTCAATCATCATGTCTAACTCCTCAGCACTGATCTTGTCATCCAGCTCTCTGAGGATTTCTCTTAAGACACCTGTTGTAATATAACCGTTGCCTGGAATACAAAGAAAACTATTATAAGTACCCTTAAATTTCTCAGCTCATAACTTAGTGGTGCTGCATGTTTTTGATGTTTTTAAAGTAGCTAGGTAGGTTTTCGGAAAACTACGTCATTACTCATTCATACAGGTACAAATAAGTAAAGCTGACATGTATCTTAGATAATGAAATCTATTGGGGCAATCCTAAACGAATGCTCTTAAAACTCAATTCGTTTCCATGAAGACTGAAAAGGTTAACTGTAATAAATTTGACAAACAACTTAAAAGGAAGTAATTATGATCCTTTTGTTCTTGTAATAAAGTTCAATTGGTTTTGAAACTCTTAATAATGAAATGAAATCTATCTACATACCTACATCGCATGTACATTAACGAAGCTTTGATCTCTCAAGCATACAATAGGTAGTCATATACAAAGATAAATTGATTTAGGTAACAAGTATTGACATAAAACCGGTTAAGTCACACATACCTAAGTAACATAATCATTATCTAGCCGAGTTGTTTTCTAAGTTGTGAATACTAGAATATGAAGAAACACGATTCTTCCACAATTATCCGTCTTCATAATGATTCAAGCCCTAGATTGAGACAATAATGAAGCTAGTTATTTTTAGATCTCAGTATGTCTGTCCTGAAACCGATGAGAGTGTCAACGATATGATAAATGACATAATTATCGTCTGCAAATCTAATAGACATTGCCAAATTGCGCAATGGTATTTAAAATAACAATAACTATGGTGCATACTTCATCAGTGTTGATCTCGCTTGTCAGACACGTGTGATCGTGTGACAGGTTTTATTATTGATCATGACATTACAAACTCTTTGGCTTGAGAATGAAATCGGAACGTTCTTCAACCAAATAGGTAAGAGTCCCGAATTATGACATAAGAAGGTGGCTGGGTCAGACTGGATGCGGAAGACGGAGGACAGGGTTGTGGTGCAGCCTGGGAGAGGCCTATGTCCACTGTGGACTGCGATAGACTAAGTCGATTAAAGTAAAGCAATCGCTTTTAGTTGTAGTAAATAACTTTACTACTCAGTTGTTAAATTTTATTTATAAACACTATTACCTCAAGTATGTTTTCACAAAACACGACTCTATTCATTGCCAAAGTTAATGTCTCAGGACAAACGTCGTACGTTTCAAGCAAATGTCTGAAGGTCGTCCTAATCTTTATAACGACCGTAATCTGGAAAGAAATTTGCTCACAAAATTCTGTTTCAGTTCATTGTATGTTATCGTTGAAAAGCTAGTCTTGTTTGATTCTTTTACAAACGATACTTGTATTTCACTTTTTTGGTTTAACAACGTTCTGTCTTTCTACTCTGTCAGGTATACAAATCTATTTTTATCTGTCACTCTATTCAGCAACCTAATGAGGGTTTTCTGAAATGACGTTCGCTAGGTGGCAGCACTGGCATGTCAGGTCCAGGCATCTGTCAAAGAACCTATATTTTCTTTAATCATGACGGAATGATGAACGAATGAATGAATCGAATGATGAACGTCATCATATATTTTATATTGGAAGACCTCTTGTCACAGTGGTGCCAACTGGTGTCGTAAATTTTCACGAAAACCCTCATTGTGTAACACACTATTAATCTCAATCTCAATAATTTTGAAGAATATTGCTAATCCATTGGTTCATATGTTCAAACAATTTGTCTGCTAAACAACGTAAATTATGAATGTTGTTGAACAGTCAAAATGAAATCTATTCCTACTGTTACCCCCTTACTACCGTACGCAAAATACGCGCATTGACGTGGAGTTGCCACCAGCCCGTATTACCTATTACCTACCCCCTTACTAATAACTTAGTATATCAGATGAATAGAATTACACACTGATTTCTCTCTTTCAGGCGTCAGCAATTTGACTTTCGAAAAAGAGGACAAAACGTTGTGCTTATTAGTAAGGTTAGTGTACTAAAAATCTCATCGTGAAAACGTAGGTGTTGTGAGGTTACAATGAGCTGTCACCCTAGTTTTATTTTTTTTTTAATGTGGCATCTCGTAGTTAACCTTGAGAGGTCGTGACTACTTAACCGGACTATCCTGCGGCTGCCTTGAGAGAACTCAAAGCCTCCAGCCAGGGGTGTCACCCTAGTTATCACCGTGGGATTTTTACAGAAAAGATCGGCTGTTAAAGCTACAGCGAAAAAAATTACAAAAAACATATCGTAAAATGTACCTTCAAAACGCGAGCTCTATCCATGCGAGTAAAAGCATTCTTTGAACAAAATTCAATTTCATTTTAATCATCGTTTTTGTTACACGAGAATGCGTGTCAAATTAAAAAGGAATCTGTTGAAAAAATCAAAGCGTCTTAAATTTTGTATCGTTCATAATATTGAAGCCAATTATAGTAATATCAATGTCAATGATTGAAGGCGAGATATTTTTTAAATGACTTTTATACTTTAGGTACAATATAACTGAAGCGATGTACCTATTCTATGAACTCCCAACGAAATTTGCCTATAGGTCCTACGCAACTTTTATTTGAACATGTGCCTTCCTTAAAACTGACATATCTGCAAAAATTATATGAGAACAGCTCATGCCGCGGTTAAAATATACCAGTAGGTATAGTGGCAGCAGATCTGACAGTCCATGATCCGATATGAACCCTGGTACTAGAATAGAGGCGTCGCCGCTAAATAAGAAGCTAAACTAAATTTTAGCTATATTTTATTTCAAGACGAGATGTTCACTTTTACGCACCTAAAACAGTTGTGTTTTATTGTAAAACAGACACTTCTTTTCAAATTTTGAAACCAATTCTAAATTTGAATTGAGTGATCGAATGCAACCAGAATCATTTTTCTGCCAACTTCCATGTTGTAAGGTTCCGTTTTCCAGACAACCTTTACAGTAGGTAGGTTAATTAATTAATCTACATTTAAGTGTCGGGTATGTTAGAATATTGTACGTGTTCTGTACCTTCTTTGTCGTATAACCGGAATGCCTCTTTAAGTTCCTGCTGCATCGCTTCAGCGTCCTCCTCAACCATGAACCTGGAAGCCAGAGTCACGAACTCCTCGAACTCCAACTCACCAGAACCTGAAATATTTAGCAATCGATGTTTTAACTTTTATACAGTTCAACGTAATCTTTTGTTTTAAACGGTCTGCAATTATACAAACTAACAACAGCTTATATACTACATACATAGAATTAACTTAACAGTTAACTGTCCATTATGATTCATAATGTTGTCCTTTTATTATTCTGCCAAACTGGCCTTTTTAGGCCCCTTGGCCTTATTAAATCAAATTGTTTACGTTGCAATATTTCTGAACAAGAAACCAAACCAACCTTTTCTAACCTAACGATACCAAGCGATAGTGGCTATAAATACCATTATATTCAAAAAAAAGTCTGAAAACAAAGTGACGATCCTCAAACAGAGTCAAACAGATGTAAAGCAATTCGCACAAATTCCTACAAATCATCCTCTATACGTAACGAGTTTAGTTCAAGTACGCACCTTTTGTTTAGAAAGGTTTAACTGTAGGCTGAATACAAACGGTCTATGTTTATTCATTTATATATACTTTATTATACACCAAAAAAAACAGATTGAACACTACAAAATATACAATGGACGGCCTTATCGCTTTCTGCGATGTCTTCCAGGCAACCTTGGAATGGACAGTATTTAGTAAAACATTAAGGCCAAAGCGTCGGGGTAGTCCACGATATTAAAATTTTCGTACGGTTTTTGCTATTTGCAGGTCAGTATTAGGTTCTATGTTGATCTAAATAAGATTCGCGGCCGTAAAAAATATTTATTTATAGAATTATTATCATAAAACACATCAACTCTAAGTTCATATTATCCTATTGAAAGACTATTTCAAATCATGACATTCGAGGCCAATTTTAACTCAAGAAGTTGAGTGGTGATTCTAATGATTATTATTATGTAACGTCATATTTGTTACGGTCGTGAATCATATTTTAATCAAGATACAACCTGACGCTGACCTGCAAGTTGCAAAAAAAAAGGAAGAAGATATTAATTTCGAGGGCTACCTTAGCACATCCCCCATAAGAAGAAAAATTAAAAGTTTGACTTTGAAATCTACGTAGGTACCTATTCGGTTATAAGGTATACCTAAGGTTTAAAAATACCCGTGATAATTTATGAAAAACAGTAATTTCAACGACAGATGTTTTGATTAGCAAACCCACGTTAGTAAATCAACGTTACAAAATGACCGACGGCAGTCTTTAAAAAAAAACACTGGCACTCCGGTAGTGCCGACAGAAGTGAAAACTTGAACAAAGTGACTGGTTTATTCTTCTCGTGAAAGGAATTTATTCAGATTTACAAATAAGCACACAGGATAGACTTCAGCAGTGCTATTCTCTAAAAGACAATTTCATGGCTGTAAGCTGCGACGAGCTCGTCGACGAGACAGCCTTGAGATCGACCGAGCGTACAGCGCTGATTCAAACCGTATTCACTAACGTGGTTGTGCTCGTCGTCGAACCCAAGGCTGTACCTCCCGTCGCTGTTTCTCAGACGAACGTAGGGCTTGACACAAATTCTATAAATTATAATCGATCAATCTCGACTGAGAGTTTTATAGGTTTAAAATATATATTAAAGGTCTATCTTAAAGTATTATAAGGAATACAGTTAAACTATAACCAATATCATATTTAAAAGAGCTTATTTCATATTTCTTATTACATTTTAAGGCTGAATGACGATTCCTTTGCTCTATTCGTGCAACGCGACGCGACGATGAATTAAAAGTCAACATGACATAACAATAACAACCGATGACGCGACGCTAACAAAATCACTTGAATTTGTAGTTTTTAAACTTTTGGGTGCTTGATTCTTGTTCAAGCCTTGATATTTGTATCAGCGAGTGCTTTTAACATAGGTAGTTCTGTGACTAAGAGGATAAATACAACTACCTAATGAAATGTGAGTATTATGATTTTTTCACTGATAGTATATGGCTATTATGACTATTGTCTCATCCACGAGTATTGTATGATACACGAGATATTAATAAAATTTAAGTAAATTACATGATTAGCTATTGTTTTACTATAATATGTACGTATAACTTTATTGTTGTAACGTAACATTGTGTGTTTTAGCATGCCAAGAAGTGCTATACTTTCATTACATAATATGAAAACTGTATAGGTACTTGGAAATTATAATTTTCATATTTAATTTTGTAGAGTCCTAAGCAACCCCTAAGACGACCTACTGACCAATTACTGCCTGTAGAACAATCTACTAGAGGCATGCTCCAGACCGAACAGTCCACACCTTCAATACCAGTAAGTTAATTCTAATAAAATATAATAATGTAATGTTATATTTGCAGGGCGAACGGACATACAACCAGGCCCATCTTTGTATAGGGACAATGTGCCAATGGAAAACCAGCCTAATACAGAACAAAAGGTGAAGTTTTAAATAAAAGTCTTACAATAATATGTTTTAACTTTATAATGGATATTTAGATAACTTTTTTTTGTATTACAGTTTGAGGCTAGATCACCACTTGCAGTCTTGCAATGCGTCATCATAGGAGTAATGCCCCAATTGCATCTTCATGTAAGGTTAACTTAATTATAATTTGGTTAATTATTGGTTTAGTGTAAAAAGCACTACATAGTAGTGGTCTCACTTTTGATTCCCGGGTTGGGCCAATTTGTTGGGATTTTCTGTAGGTTTTTTCAACAGCAGCCCTTATTCAATCAAGATCAAGATATAGGCTACATCTAATAGAATCAAGATATAGACTACATCTAATATGTATACTACATTGTAATATCTATTCCTTTAGAGGGAGAGTGATGTGATGTTGATGATACTTACATATTTGTTTTACCTCTGTATAGTAATTTGTTGCATTTTTATGTTCATAGCATCTCGTAGGCATCGAACGGCACACCGCCGTCTGATCCAGCACTCACCACCTTCTCAAAGGCAATCCAAATGGCGAGCCTGACTGAATGTTTTGTCGCCATTAAAGAGAGGTGTTTGGAAAATGAGAGACTTCTTATTGACAACCAGCAGAGGATGTTCGACTTTTAAGGAAATAAGTGAGTCATGGTCAAGGCAGACCCAGGCACTGCAGGATTTATGAGCATCCATCAGTCGAGGAAGTTGAATCTCCGAAACATGGATCTACTACTATGTTTAGATAATTTTAAGTTTATTTAAGATGGATGTTAAGAAGTTTCAAGTATAAGAACTGTTTTTTTGTAGTAAATGTCAATGTTTGTTAGCGGGCATGCTCTTTATGCCTGCAGGCTTTTATTTAGGTACTTATTTAATTTTGTTTTGCTTGGGTAGTTTTCATTGTATATACTAAATTATTTAATTAAATGTCCTGTTTCTTGTAATGTTAATTACTTTGCATACCTATTATTGTATAGAATCAAGTTTTTCTAACTGAATATCAAAAGTCATTTTGAATAAATGATTTTTGATTTGATTGATTGTTTTTAATAGTAAATAAAAATGAAAATAATGCAGTTATCTGTTTAATTTCTCATACCCCTGTATACACTCTTACCCATTTAAAAATATAGTACAAATAGGAACTAAGGTATAAATAGGCACATATTATTATAGGCTATTGATATTATACTAATCATATACACCTTAAACACCACACTTTAAATACACACCTTAAATGTTATGACAATTGTTGATTATAATAATATTTTTATTAATAATTTAAATACCTATTTATTGTATCTAATCAATAATGGTGAGTATATTCTATCTAAACACGTTAACCACATCTGTAAAGGAACGCATAAATTGTAGATACAACATGCTCGCCATAATTGATTAACTAAATCTCGCCTACTTATCAGCCTACTCTCTAAGTCATCATGTGTTGGAGCCTGATGTGTCAGGATTCCAAGTAACCTAGATTCTTCATCTAAGTCACATTGGTCTCATCATCATAGGAGCTGGTAGCCCGGCTCTATTACATATGTCGTTTAAAACACAGGAAGCCATCACAATTTCTCCCACTTTTATAGGATCATAGTACAATACCCTATGTACTAATAAACATCTGAACCGTCCTTTCAGGATTCCAATAGTCCTCTACACTGTTTCTTGCACTGCTGTGCAAATTGTTGTAATGGCTCTGGAGTCTCAGTTTCTGAATTACTAAAGGGAGTCATTAAATAAGGCCTTTGAGGATATCCTGAGTCACCTGAAATCAATGAATGAAGCTAGAATTAAGTGCAATCTTGACTTGTGTTTAAGTTATCATTGTATTGTAAATAATAACTTCGTGGATTGCCCTAGAGGCAGAAGACTGAGATATGTATGTGTCTACATTCTTCCCAATGATTTTTTGGTAACTTCCATTAGCCAAAAATGATAGTGTGCATAATATCTGAAACATCAGGAATTCAATAGGCTTTTGTTGGTGTGTGGTGAGGTATACCCATCATATCTCAAGAAACCTAGATGTAAACAAACCTTTAGCCTCTTGGTTAAACCACTGGAACGAAGTCGCGGACGCATATATGGACTTAAGTCATCTTCCAATATATTAATTAAATCCTCAGAAAGCCTGTAAATATGGATAAAATCTGTATCACGGAATATTGTTTTAAACTTTCGTATTTGTTTCGCCTGTCGAGCTTTCTTCAAATTATCACTTTTCTTAGCTTCTTCTAATAAATGTAGCTTCAATTGTGTAGTAAAAGAATAGAAATATTTAAAAAATTAAGTACAGTTTATTATTTTTGTCAGTCTACGCCCGAATATTTAGAGCTTTTTGATTTGACAGTTAGAATTAGGAGTGGGCGATACAAATCGTATATAGATACAATATCTATATATCGGTACAATATCCAATACCTATATATCGGACAGTACTGTATCTATATTTCAGGTATCCGCGTACCTAGAACGAGACACTATAACGATATCGTATCACATGATCTATGATATTCGGTTCAAACTGATTCCGGTACAGTAGTAGTTATACGGTTGTAGGTACCGTATCCTTGCGATGCGCGCGGGCGGGAGTGATGTAGCTAGAGATGAACGAGCGAGAAAGCGCGTTAAGCTAACGTCTAATACTAATTGTAAACATTATATACAGGAGCATAGAGTTTAATACCGAATACATTATTTTGTAAACACTTGTAAACAGGTAACCATCAATAAACGTCAAAGGGTTTTAAATCGTACCTATGGCATTCTCAACAAAAAAAGTGAGCCGTCACGGGACGCCTGGCAGATGTGAAACATTGCGCATGGCGACGCGTCGCCACACAGTACACAAGACTGTGACTGTATATATACTTACACCATCATAAAGCGTGGTGACGCGTCGCCACGGCATGCGTCGCCACGCCAGAAATTTGTTTTACGTGCGGCTATAGATGTTTCACATCAAAAATTGTTTTAAAATCACTTTACGTGACCCTTGACCTTGATTGCACTTTGCTGTTTTCGTCAGTCTTCAGTTATTAGCTTCACTCATGACTGATGAATAGATACTTGACCTATTTAAATAATTGATAAAAATATAAATCTAGAAAACCGAAACGGCTGTACTAGTTTCATTTCAGAGTGCCATATTATCAACAATACATTCACTGATTTCGAATATACAGTTACAAATAAAATACAATGATGTAATGAATCGAACAAAACCGAAACCTAAATATCACAGTACCAATTTCGATTCCGAGTTCCACACTGATTCAGCCAAATAGATATTGAAATATATAGATACGATATCCGATATTCTAAACCGATACATAGATACGATTTGATATAGTGTAAAAGCGATATTACCCATGCCTAGTTAGAATCGAGGCTGTGGGCGAGACGTCTGACGTTTTACGTCTTACGAATTTTCGATCAGGGTCACGTGACCTGACGCGAATTTAGAAGTTTTTACCCATTCCAAAAAAGTACATACACAGCGCCGCTAAAGAAGTTTTCACTTCAAAAAATGTATTCCAAGATATTTTCCCGCGCATAGAAAAGTTAAAATTGTACACTAACAACAGAGCATTTCATTTCCTCAATAGTCCCATAATGGAACACAAATGGAAAGACAGTGAACTAAGAAAAGAAACAATTTATTGATAGTTCAATTAAGATGTTTTCGTAATTTAGGGAGCGAACGGTGTTGTAAATTGGCATCTGTAACACTCTCCGGTTCACAATAATATAACTGATAAAATCTGGTTCAAATTTTCTAGGCTGAAAAACAAAATTACTTGTGCTACCCATTTTTTTCTTGATTTTGTTAAAGCAATTAAAAATCTCGTATTTTTAAAACACTCGTGTTTATTAGACAAATTGACGATGTTAAGGACCTAACGGAATTTCTTTTTGATTTGCTTTTCAAATTAACGACGATTTTCCCAGGCATAAAACGAAAAATTTGAAAGTAGTTACAATTTTTCATGGTTGCTTTTTAGATAACCTTCATTAGTCTCTATAATAATATTATGCAATATTTATTTTCCCTGTTTAATACGTCCAGAATGTAACTACCAAACATGCATGTTCTGATTACAGTAGCATAGTACGCTGGGTCTCAGATTAGAATATTATTACTGAAGTAACAGCTTCCATCTTGAAATAGAAATGTAGGTGAGATACAGAGTGTATCAGCTGCGATGTTTCCCACGCAAATCATGTTGACTGGGGGGAAAGGTTAGTATATTCCTAGACACACGAGGTACTCGAACAATTACATAAATTTAGACATACGATGGTTTTGAACAGAACTGTGTGGGGTATAAAGGTAATTTTAAAAACATATCTATCGATTTTTTTATTTACTTATTAAAGATGAGAAGAGATGTGTTCTGTATTATAAATTACTTATTTGAAAAAGCAGTTTTTTTGTCAAATTTAGAACCTATAGAATATGAAAAAAAAAACTTATTTTCTAGATTAAAACTTTTTCATACTACTGTCTAATGTCGATGACCCTAGTGATAGAATCGAGTTCCGGCATTTTATTTGCGGAAAATAAAACTAAGCGTCAAACTCTAACCGAGTTGAATAACTTGTTTCACATAAACAAAGGAAAAGTTGAAGTGATATGAAATATCAAAATTCTTGAAGTTGTGTTCTAACCTATCTGTATGTATGGAATGGGAGAAAAAAAAACTCCCATGTCATTGTTGTACAAGGTAGCATGAAATTGTATTGAGACTAATCTTTTTAGGCAACATTTGAATGTACCACTCATATAAGTATCACGAAAAGGACCACCCATCTGTGATGTGCTCACAAATAAACAGGATAAAAATGAAAATAAGAAACATTTCAATAACTTAATTAAATTTCCCGATTGACAGGCGCGCAAACTTCTGAATGTTTTAATGAAGAATCTTAAATGTCTACCACATTTCTCTTGATAAAATTAGATAAGTAATAATTGTTATTGTGATAGATATAATACACAATACTAATAGAGAAATGATTAACATTACACCTTGGAGATTACAGCATAATGACGTCTGTAATACCCGTAAAGATAAACAGAAATGTAGAGTACACTCACGTAAAAATAGAATACAAAAAATATACCTATATAAGAATAATCAATTCTGTATCTATACAGGGTCCCATGAAAATAGATGGACAAATTTTAACACAGCGCTCAGTACATCTAACCAAAGACATCCAAGCAAAAAAGAAAAACACAATTTTTATCAGTAAAATTATTTTATATTGATCTAAAATAATAAATTGCCGGCACATTAGTGTATTTTCGTTAGCTAATTATTTTCCATGTAATTATCTAATGCGTTTTTTTTATTATATTTTTATACCATAGTCCTTATTTTGGTGGTCTGAATGATTTCTAAAAGTTTGTCCATCTATTTTAATGGGATCATTATAATATATAGTGTATGGAGCAGGTCCAGAAATTAGAAGAGCACGAAAAGAAAAGCTTTCCCCCGTCCTACCTTAGCCAGGCAGAGAGATTTAAAAAAGTAAGTGTGCAAGGTAAGGTACTGACCGTCTTCGTCGACCTCATCGATGATCTCTTTGAGAGCCTCGTCGCTGACCTGATGCCCCAACATGCCCAGGATCGTGCCCACCATCACTGTACCAATGCATCCCTTCTTCTCCTGGTCGAAGACATCGAACGCCTTCTTGAGGACTGGAAGAAGACTTATATTCTTAACATTTAACGCCTTATCACAACAAAGAAGTATATTACAAACTATTGATTGTGCTAATCGATGTTGAATTATGTTAAAAATAAACCTCACTAATTGAACTCCCGAAAAAGCTTTTTAAGTAATTTAATGAAAAAAAAACTCACTGTTGATCTGTTCCTGGGGAAGTTCATCCTGAAATCACCAGAAAATATTAAATTAATTTCTAAAAAGTAATAAAAACTTTCACAAAAAACAAATACCACTTATTTCACTTCACTTAAATCACATTCACAATTAAAAATCCTCTCACCATGGTGACTTTTCACGGGTTCTAGCTACAGGTATTGCACGATGATGTACGCTATAGTGAACCACACTATGAGGAACACAAGCCCTTTTATCTGAATGGAATGAGCGACTGTGCGGAGGCGCGCTGAAATATCACCCAGGTTGAAACAGTCAGTGCCTCCGTTCTCTAGTCCGTCCCCCGAGCAGCGAGTCGCACAGATTTGGCTCCGCAAAATGCTTTTAACCGTTGTCTGTAAGGTCATCATACATTAAAACAGTTGCCGGATGTGCACTGCACCGATGTGCATCGTGCACGATATGCCAAATGTGTATATCACTATCAACGAATCGATTCGGTTTGGTTATTAATTACACATTAATTAAAATATCACCCTATTTGGACGATTGCCACGCCATTTGTACAATACTTTTCTCATTATAAACAATAGTAATAAAAGTAGGTAAGTCTACTTATAGCGGGAACAGAATTTAGTTTTAAATAAGCTATACTATTTTCTATGAAGGTATATATTGTTCATAAGTTGTATATATTGTGCATTTTCGCTAAAGTATGTCTGGTTCTCGGGTCAAAAAGTACGCTATCTGAAAACCTTGGACATGTTCTAACTACCCCAACTACCAAAATCATTTGTGTGTGTCAATAATGATGCCTTTAAATATTCACATAAAGGGCTTTGAAGGTCCGAGGCATACCTATCTGTCCGCGATTTTTTTTTTTACAAAATGCGACCATGCATGTAACCTATATAAATCGATAGTAGACATTTAATGCAAACAAAGAACATAATAAGACCAAATCTCGGAAAACTTATACTTTACTGGGTTTGGTCCAATTATGTTTTCTGTTTGCATTGATGTCAGCTAGATAGCTAAACCTAACCTATATAAATAGATATTTATATAGGTTTCATGCGAAGCCGCGATTTTGAAAAAAAAAAACAAAGTGATGGGCAAGTAGGTATGCCAGGCTCTATATAAAAATCTTTAATACCCTTTCATATAAGTGTACAAGGAAATATAACATCATGTCAAACCAACAAAGCCTAAAACTGCAGCTCATAATTATTATTATGTGACAATACTTAACAAAGCTGTAAATGTAATAATTAAGCCTAACGTGCAAATGAGCATGTTGTTCAATGACTTTGTTGCATTAATTAATTTTGATTACCGCTTGCACCTAATTTCACTCTAGTGTAGTTCAAACCCAGTCAGGCGTGTTACTTTGTGTAACTTATTTCATCACCACTGTTCTCAAAACGGTAAAGGATAACATCGTGAGGAAACGTGAACTAAAACCAAAAATTTTAAGACATGGGACATCTACCAACTCGCACTGGACCCGTGTGATGGATTACGTCCCACGCCCTCTTCAAAAGAGAGGACGCCTGTGTCCCAGCATTGGGAATGTTTAGGCTGACTAGGTTCACAAAATTGCAAATGGCGCATCAGACTTGACAGTATGCTTACAGGGTAATAGTAATCACGTATTAGAAATGTCAAAAGACGTAAAAATAATTAATCACGTACTACATTATAGGCTTTATAATAGGATCCATTAATTGGAACCGATGTGGATGTTGTCGACTGAAATTTAATTTGATAAATGAGCTGTTAGTTTTCTATTAATAAAATTATATTTTTGACGTGACAACGTCTAATAAATCGATGAAGCTGGTTGCACTCACGAAAAAACATGACTCATGTAGCGTTACCTCGCGGCCTCGCTCTGTAGCGTTCCATGGCGGCTTGAAGTGCAAGCGAATATTAACAAGTGCAATGCAACTATTCCATCAGTATTTTCTTATGACGTTGTCACGTTCAACTATCGTCAATAAACCGACTTTACAGACAACCGATTTTTTATTCGAGAACATCCATCGGTTTCTTAGAAAACTTCAACTATATCCGATGAACCTGCATACTTATTTATTTTGTTGACTGTATATATATTATTGCGAATTGCAACATTTTAACAGCTTATAGTAGCTTGATGAGCTGGCGTCTGTACATTTAGGAATAAATGTGTCTTCATATCCTTACTTTTATTTTCATTTTTTTAGCTTTTTGTGAATCATCAATATGTAAATAAATAAATCAATATTATTATGTGGTATCGCCATCATATTGCACATGCAACAGTGTAAATAAAGGCAGTGATCTAAACACGGATAGTGCGGGGCGGGGGAGGGGGCAGGTGCGCCTGTTTGCAGACAGTGACATATTTTGTTGCTCCCGATGCTGCCAAATGCAGTGAAAAGCTAATGATACCTACATAATTTGAATATTTTTTGGTATAACTAGCTAAATTAAGGCTAAGCATTTTTTCAGAATATTTTACTGTTTCCATACAAATCAAGTAACGTGCCTTCCTACAGGTAACTTGTAAAAGATTGATCAAAACTTTTTAATACTTTACTCAGTCATGTGAATAATACCTTTTTCAAAATATTTTGACATGTCACGTATACGTTACAATATGCTCGTGTATTAACATAAAAAAATATTTGTACGAATTAGCTGTTAAAATAGCGTTCTATTTTATGTAACAAGTTTCTTTTAAACAATTTGAACTGATTTGCTAAACAATACAAAATAACTAACTGTAGAAAATTATAACATACTGCGCATAATTTATTGTGCACTGAGTAAACACCGCAAATTGAAAGGTACATAGTAATAGCGTGTGCCAGTAATTTTACCAGCTCGTAAACAGTTTACACAAGCCGAGAACAGATTACAAAGCTATTAAATACTTATTAAAAACCCATAAATAATACAACATTTTGTACCAGATATGTTAAACAGTATGCATGCAGAAACGTCATTTTTTCATACTTTTTTATCGCAAAGAGAACTGAAATTAAATTTCAGATAACTTTAATACAACCCACACAAAATAAAACTCCACAACAAAATAAAAGTACAATTTGTTTCGTATCGATGCCCTCGGTTACGCGCGTACCTTAACCTTTCATATTTCAGAATGAAATAATCCAAAATATGTTCGTTTCAAATTATCAAGTTATATTTTAGTTTATATTTTCAGGTTTTTTAACAATAATCTGCTTTGTCTTCTTCTTTGTGTAATATACCACAATTCCGACTATAAAAGTAACACAAGCCAATTATCAAAACAAAGGTATTAAAACTATGCGCTCTTCATTACGTAGGCGCCTTTACTTCACTCAGTTAATTGCAACACTCTGATTTATTACCAGAAAGAATGACAAGATTTCTTTATAGCTATGTAAAGTAAATAGTAACGAAAATAAATAGTTCTTTGCAAACGATAGTAAAAAGTATATAGCTGCCAGAAAAGTTTCAGGTTTCCCAAGCTTCTGACTGAAACCTGACCATCTCTCTCTGTCTTTGTTGTGAGGCGGTATTAAGAACTGACAAGAATAACTGCAGCTCTATCTTGTGACATCGTTTAAAGGTGATATTGAAAAAAAATGTGGATATTTTATTTCGTGTAACTTGTTAAGTATGTGAAACAGGGATTTAACATTTTGGTATATGTTTTTTGACTCTTTGGTCTAGTATCATGTAAAAGGAATACACGATTCATTGAATTTTCCTCGATACAAAAAAAATGCAAATAGGTGTCTATTTTTTTACTTTTTTCGACATCACGGCGTAACGCCTAAGAGTTATTTATTTATTTATTTTGGTACATAGGACTTTCACCCGAAAGCCTAATAGACTGACACCTATTATTTGCTGAAGGGGTAAGCAGATAGTTACCCCTTCAGCAAATAATAGGTGTCAGTCGTAAGACCTATATGCAATATAAAGAAAAAAAAAACAGATAGGTAAGAAACCGGTAGGTACATTTTATTTATATGGAATGTTTTAATACAGTATTTTCGAGGGCCTCAAATTCCACCATTCAATAATCATGATCGAAACAACCCTGCCAATAGGAATCGGGTCATAAGTCATTAGAGGCACTCTCTTTAATCAATTTGGAATTCTACTACACGCTGTTAACAATCGATCATAACAAGAAAGAATAGAAAAACAATAAACTTGTAAAGGTATCGAAGTATTTCCTTGTAACATATTGTAAGGCTGACGTCACACGCGTCGCCTGGGCGAGTTGGCATTGCGCGCACGCAGTCGGCCGGCCACATCCAATTAATGTTTCATCTAGTCGTACCCTAATCACTGTTACAGGTGTTCCGTAATTAATAGACTGAATATATTCGTGGGATTATTTATAGCCTGTTCGCTACTAGTTGTTGACTGTGGCAACATAGTTTGTTCCTTTAAATAAGTAGGATACAAATATTTACATTACATGTTTATCGTTTACGACTATAAATTAAATTGGTATGTCATTCAAATATTTGTTTAGTTTTATTTTTGATATTTTTTTGTAGATGTTGTTTTTGCTGGAGTTAAAATAAGGTAATGTGACGCTCTTGTTATAGTAACTTTCTGTGGTCCAATAAATATACTTTAGTTAGCTTTTCGTTTGATACATCCTAAAGGATCCAACTAAGAAATAAAATAATTTTAATATAAACTCTTAAAAGTTGATACAATACCTATACCTATATCACAAATAACATCACAATATTTTTACTAAGATTTATTTTTACCACAATACAAATGAAACAAAACCTTCCCTCCGCTCTCCTCTTTCTGTAATATAAGCCTTTTCAAAGCAATTTCCAGGTAAAATACAGAAACGTATTAGCATGAAAGATTCGCCGCTAGAATTTTAAGAATTTCCTTAACATGTAAAGTTCTCACAAACGTTACAAAATTTCCGATATTAGAGCTCCCAGGGTGCTCTAGATATCTGTATCTGCATCGATACTAAAATAAGGCTTCAGTAACACTTAAAGTTTTATTACTTAACTAGCTGCGCGCCGCGGTTTCACCCGCATAAGTGTCGATCCCGTAGGAATATCGGGATAAAAGTAGCCTATATCTTAATCCAGGGAGTCAACTACCTCCATACAAAATGTTATTAAAATTGGGCCAGCCGTTTGAGCGTGAAGAAATAACAACACACACAGACACACACACTCACACACTCACATACTTTCGCCTCTATAATATTAGTGTGATCCCTAGGGCTGTAAGATTAAAAGCAGTTTAAACCATGGATATCGAACTTACGTTAAAATATAATCGATGGTTTAATCTATAACTGTCCTAAGAGCTAATGGAAAATATGAACAGAATAGATAAACTTCGATTAGTCTTTTACACGTGGCAACATTCTCTAGTTTATTCGAAGTTCGTTCATCCATTCGTTAAAATAATGGCAACAATTACATTTGACATTGACACTGACATTTGACGTTTGTGTGACGTTTTATTATTATTAATGCATTTAATTACTTTGAACCTTTGGAGACACGAAAACGATGTTTATACATTGTTTTCTATAATACCATCTCATTGATTCCAGTGATTGCATCTTGATCTAACAGTTTAGTATAATAACTGTTTAAATCGCTAAGCTCGTTTATTATTTCGATATCTGAATCCGAATCATGGTTATTATTTTCCAATTTAATAACCACAAAACAAAGCTTCAATGAATAGATATGTATGTAGAAATGTTTGAAGCAGGCATGTTTGTATTTTTTTGAAATATCGTCATGACAAATTATGCCATCTGGTCAGTTCACGGTCAGTTTAATCTATACAAACGAGTTTAACCGACCCTTTGGGCTAGTTTAAACTAATCGATGGTTTAAACTACCAATAGTCGATCAACTGCCATTGATCTTAAGAAATAATCGATGCCCGGAGATTTAAACTCTCTTCCATGGTTTAAACTACGATTGATTTTATGGACCTAACCTAACAGTTCCCTTAGGGATTCTCCACTTTCAAAGATGAAGTCAGAATTTCATGAAATATCTTTGCCGTAAAGCAGAGAGTAAATTATACATACTTTAAAGTGAAATTTTACATTTTTTACTTTATGTAGGTATGCTAGGAGTCCGCGTACCACTGGTCAGTTTCCCTCAGTCGTCAGTTTATTAAATTCGCCACTTTCGTTGAGTCAGTTTCAATGATTCGTCAGTTTTTTTTAACTCGACAGTTTCCAATATTTGCCTGTTTTCGTCGATTCATCAGTTTTATTCAATTCTTCAGCCAAAGTACAGTCGGTAGAAAACTGCAAAAGTGCACAAATACGCCTGCTAATTTAAATAGATATTGAGATGTATTTGATAACTTTTAGCACAGACAGCAACTGACGAATTAGTGAAACTGACAATTCAACAAAACTGGCGAATTAAATAAACTGATGTCTGATACGCGGACTCGTTAGAGGTATCATGTTATATTTATGAAGTCACTAGCTGCGCCTCGCGGTTTCACCAGCGTAAATGTGCATCCCGTGGGAATATCGGCATAAAAAGTAGCCTATATGTTAATCCAGGGTGTCAGGACCCTCCATATAAAATTTTATCAATATAGGTCCAGCAGCCGTTTGATCGTGAAGAAGTAACAAACATGTAAACACACACAAACTTTCGCCTTTATAATATTAGTGTAATGTATTTGTTTATATTTTGTATATCCTTTTGCCAGTCGGCAAAGGCCTCCTGCAACCATCTCCGTTCCTGTCTCTATCGGGTTAATGAAGCAACTTTTCACTAAAACAACCAAGCACATTATTTAATTTTCATCTTACAGCTGATGTAGGTAGATAGTCTACAGCCCACACAAATTCGGGAAGTAATAATAGAACTACAGACTTCAGGTCTCTCAGCGGCTAAATAATTAACCAACTGTGGCTTAGCATAATTAGTCTATAATATTCCCACTGCTGGGACACAGGCCTCCTCTTTTCGAGAGGGAGTGGGCTCTACCACGCGGGCCCAGTTTGGTTCGGTAGAGTCACATGTTTACGAATTTTCGGTTCTTAAGGCTCCACAGACACACTATGCCGGCGGCCCAGCCGGCGGGCATGCCGCCAACAAGCCCGGCGGCATTCCCGGCGGGTATTTGAGGCTTGCCGCACAAACGAGCTGCACAATTGAAATGATGCTCTGCGGCCGCCTGATTATGCCGACGGCATACCCGAGCGGCAAAAACCCGCCGGCTGTACCGCCGTGTCTGTAGGAGCCCATGCCGGTTTCCTTACGATGTTTTCCATCACCGCTTTGAGAGCAGTGGGCAAGAAATAATTTTCACAAAGTAAAGCTCCTTGTTGGCATCCCCAACATTTTATTAATTATATTTGTTGCCTTGCAACACTTCATCTGTCATGTTGTGTCAACGTCATTATTTTATGTCACACCAACTGTCAGTTAAAAAGAAATATAGCACCTTGATTGTCTCCATCAACAAGTCACGTTTTTTATTCCGCAAAACCTCCTCTCAATTCTACCAGCCTAAAAACCCAGGAAATACTACTTCCAACATTGGTCCTTCGAGCCGGATTGTTTTACTAAAATTTGTCCAGCAAAATCTAACCCAATTTTTTGAAAAGGTCTACATGCATTTACTCTATCAGGAGGCAGAGACCCCATCAATTGCTTGGCAGTGTCGGCTTTTAATTTAAAGCAAATAACGCATTTATGAATGACTTTTTTAACTTCTTGAATGCCATTTACGATCCAAAACTTTTGATTTATTGTTGACAAGACCAGTCTTTGTCCTGCATGGAGATTTTTTACATGTTCGCTTTGTATAATCAATTGTGTGACGCGAGAATCTCGAGGCAAAATCGCTGGATGTTTCTGAGAATATGGATTCGAAGCATTTTTTAGGCGTCCACCTACTCTTACTAGACCCCTGTCATCAATAAAAGGAGATAGTGGCTTTAAATTACCTTTTAAAATTTTATTTTTGTATCTTAAATCATTAATATCATCTTTTAAATATTTTTGCTGCTCAGCTTTTACAATCATCAACAACGAATCATTTAATTCTTTACTTGTTAAGCAGCCATTGTTTTTTACATTTTTATACCTTGTATACTGAACGAAACGTAGTATGTATGCTAATATACGTTGCATTTTATTTATGTCCGAGAACTTATTAAGAAAGTCCAAACATATTTGTTCTTCTGGAAGAGTGCAAACAAATGCACTTGAGGTGGCAGCACAACTCTTAGTCTCTGGCAAGTCACCATCAAACGGCAAATCTGTCAATTTTTTCGGATTGTACTCACCATGATGCAAGAAGCTAGGACCACTCCACCATAAAGGATGACTAAGCAGTTCATGCGGCAAGATACCTCTGCTTAGGCAATCAGCAGGGTTTTCCTCAGAACTTATATATGCCCAATGAAATTTGTGTGTAAGGTGTGCAATGACTTTTACCCTATTTGACACATAAGCATTGAGTGTATTTATGTTGGTTTTTATCCATGCTAAAACTATTTGTGAATCAGAATATAAGACAACATTATCAATTTTTAATTTAAGTTGCAGTGTGTTACATGCTCTGGCAACAAGTTTGGCTAGCAATACAGCAGCATTAAGCTCAAGCCTGGGCACAGTTAGGTTTTGTTTCAACGGATTGACACGTGATTTTGAACCGAGTAAAGAGACTTTGACTGCGCCAGTGACATCAACGACCCTGAAATAAACACAACATCCATATGCGGCAGAGCTTGATGCATCGCAAAATCCTATGATCTGGATAGAACGCGCATTGCATGAAATGTAACGTGGTATAGCTATAGGCGTCATGTCATTAATGCTATCATAAAAGTCACTCCATGCTTTAAGCAGCTTATCAACCAATTGTGCATCCCAAGCTATATGGGCTTGCCATATCCTTTGCATAATTACCTTGGCTCTTACCACCACAGGCCCAGCTAATCCTAGTGGGTCATAAAATTTCCCAATAAAGCTTAATATTTCACGTTTAGTGGTAGGCATGCAAGCATTGGAATTTGGGCATGAAAGCATGAATGTGTCACCATTAATGTTATAATGAATGCCTAATGTTTTAAGGGAAGCATTGTTTTTCTCTAACTCTATATTGTCAAAATGTTGTAGTGATTCAGGTATGTCAGCTAACAATTCAGGACAGTTTGAAAACCATTTATGTAATTGAAATCCACCAATTCTCAAAAGCTCACAGAGTTGTCTTTTTGACTCTATTAAAAGACTTGGAGAACCTTGAGACACAAGTGCATCATCAATGTACATGTAATTTGTGAGTATTTCCGCAGCCAGAGGATACTCATGCTTATAGATTTGTGCTAATTCTTTTAAACAACGTGTAGCCAAATAAGAGGAACACTTTAGACCATATGTGACAGTGTTTAACTGTATGCATTGAATGTTATCCTTGGGGCTGTCCCTCCAAAGGATATTTTGTAAAGACCTAAACTTAGAATCTAACGATATTTGTCTGAACATACTTTTTATATCGGTTATGAAAATATATTTGTCAGACAAATATCGTGCTTTCGCTGCTCGCCGCCAGGGGCGCCACTATATTCGCCGAAACAGGTAACATCGGTAAATCAGCGAGGTTCCAACCGCTCACCGCTAGAGGCCTCCGTTGTGCTGCAACCAATCATCGTGAACTCTCGTCTACTAAAGTGGAGTCATTTTAATAGGTAACATTTGACAATTCATCAAATATTCAACAACGTAACCTTGTAACGGCGGGCATAAAATAACATATTTTTTCGTTTTGTTAGAACTGCACAATTGCTTACCTTTTTTCAATTACGATTACATATTTATTGTAATAATGACCGATACGAGTAATTTTACGATTTGCTTTCATTAATAAACCATTCTAAACATAATAAACAATTTCTGATCTAATGAACTGAACGTCGTTACAAGGTTACGTCAGTTAACCATTTTTCTTTTTAAACACTAGGGATGTTACTCTAAAAATCGAAAGCTGATAAGTAGCATCGAATGCAATGATGACTTGTGAAGAAATATCACCATAAATTAATAATTAATAATATCTCTGAGTGCTGACAGCAGTGATGAAGATGACAATACTTTTAACAGTTCTGATAGTTCAACTGAATAAATTCAATTTTTTTGTTAATTTGTGTACTTGTCTTATTTTGCTCCTTAAATTTACGAAAAAAATAATAATAATGGGACAGGGATTCGCCTGATGATTTTTAAAATTCGCATATGTTTCAAGTCCGTATCGATTCATTCACTTTAATCGATGTTTATAAGCAGGTCACCTCACTATGAGGATAAAACTGACAGACGTCAAATGTTACCTATTAAAATGACTCCACTGTACCAACCTAACCATCAAAGTTCTGCTGCTCGCTACTCGCCGCTTGGGGGCGTTTCTGTGCTTCCGCCCAGTTTTCTGCTGTGTCCGTGTCGCCATTTTGAGACTCTGTGTGTTTGTAGCTCAAGACGTGTACATTAAGCTAAGATTAATATATAAGTACTTGATTAAGTTAGTTATCAAAGTTCAAAGTATTGTGTACAAAAATGTCCGACTCCGATTGTGATACTCGTGAGAATGAGAAGTTGGCATTGATGAGGAAGCGTGCTGCCGTGAAGGGCGTGCTAACAAAGTACTTTAACTTGATCAAAGAACAAAAAGCAGATTGCGATTATCAAGCTCTTCTCGTTAAAGAGGAGCGCCTGAGATCTGCCTTTGAAAAATTCGAAAACTTGAACTTGGAAATTTGTGCTGTTGATCCTACGGACGACGATTTTGATGACGTCGAGTCCAAATATTTAGAATCTCTAACAGTCATAAAATCTCTTCTTATCAGTACTTCGCCATCACCACAGCATGCTGCTCCTCCTCCAAAACAGCTAACTAAATTGCCTCAAATCAATGTACCAACATTTACGGGTAAGTACTCCGAGTACAAATCCTTCATAGGATTATTTGATGCATTAATTCATCGCAATCACAGTTTAGAAAGCATTCAAAAATTGTTTTATCTTCGTAACTTTCTGCAAGACGAGCCTCTCGACCTCGTCAAAAATTTACCGTTAGTAGCTGAAAGCTATAGCGAGGCCAGGGTCATATTACAGGATCGCTATGACAATGACTATAAAATAACTTGTGATCATATTAACAGCCTGCTAGACTTAACGCCTATAGCTAAGTCAACAGCACACAATATTAGGATGTTTGTATCTACTGTGAAACAGCAATTATCTGCTCTAAAAAATTTAAATCACAACATTAGTTCATGGGATCCCATTATTCTTTGTATACTGACACGAAAGCTAGATATGTATTGCAGTAAAGATTACCAACTCATTAGAGATAAAAACCCTAAAGTTTGTGACTTCATCGGATTTTTAGAGAAGCGAGCACTTGCCCTTGAGGATGCAGAGAAAACTCCGGTAAAGGTCCCCACAGCAAAAGCGACTCACATGGTAACTGTTAAAAAAGGTGATGCAGGAGCTGGATCCATGAATAACACGCCGCCACCAACAGTCTGCATACTATGTAAGTCGTCCCATAAGTTATTTCTTTGTCCTAAATTTAAATTAATGTCTGTGTCAGATCGTTCAAAGTTTGTCACAGATAATAAACTATGTAATATCTGTTTAAACAATCACAGCAAGAAGTGCAGGTTTTTCTTCAAGTGTGAAGTATGCAAAGAAAGGCACAATACCTTACTTCACCTAGATAAAGCCCAGTCACCTGTGACTTTGTTTACAGAGTCAAATACTAAACATGTTTTGTTGCCCATTTTTTTTTTTTTTTTTTTTTTTTTTTTTTTTTTTTTTTATGTTTAGCAGAGGTATCTTGCCGCATGAACTGCTTAGTCATCCTTTATGGTGGAGTGGTCCTAGCTTCTTGCATCATGGTGAGTACAATCCGAAAAAATTGACAGATTTGCCGTTTGATGGTGACTTGCCAGAGACTAAGAGTTGTGCTGCCACCTCAAGTGCATTTGTTTGCACTCTTCCAGAAGAACAAATATGTTTGGACTTTCTTAATAAGTTCTCGGACATGAATAAAATGCAACGTATATTAGCATACATACTACGTTTCGTTCAGTATACAAGGTATAAAAATGTAAAAAACAATGGCTGCTTAACAAGTAAAGAATTAAATGATTCGTTGTTGTTTAGTTTACTATAGCTAGGTTCTCTTGTGTTTATTTCAAAAATTTAAAAGACCTCTTATGTTAAGTTTTTGTTGTTTTTCACCAAGTTTATAGATAGTAACATTTTGTTTCTCATAACTTTTGTCCCTGATGGGCAGTATGTTGGCATCCCCAACATTTTATTAATTATATTTGTTGCCTTGCAACACTTCATCTGTCATGTTGTGTCAACGTCATTATTTTATGTCACACCAACTGTCAGTTAAAAAGAAATATAGCACCTTGATTGTCTCCATCAACAAGTCACGTTTTTTATTCCGCAAAACCTCCTCTCAATTCTACCAGCCTAAAAACCCAGGAAATACTACTTCCAACACTCCTGTCTGAGTTCGAACCCACGACCTGCAAC
Source organism: Luperina testacea (assembly GCA_927399505.1). NCBI lineage: Eukaryota > Metazoa > Arthropoda > Insecta > Lepidoptera > Noctuidae > Luperina > Luperina testacea. The sequence continues at coordinate 16,476,073 of OV656758.1, forward strand.
TCGTTACCACTGGGCCACCACTGCTCTATTACTGTGACTTACTGCGACAACAGTACAGTACCCGGCGATAAATATTGCACATCGACCTTTGGAAAGAGACAATCGGCTAATTTCGGCTTCGTAGAGCGTTATCTCTGTCGCACGAAATACAAACAGTCCGGTGTATATTAGGAGCTGTTAAAACAATTATGATTTGCTTCTTTTGATAATTATTTTTATTCTTTGTATAAAATACAAAAAAAAGGTAAAGGTCGATGTGCAATATTTATCGCCGGGTACTGTAAATATATTCCCACTAATACCAAGATTCAAGATAGTGTCGCAAAAAAGCTACGAAACTTACTTGGTTTATTTATGATGTCTCTGCCTGGAAAGGAACCATTTTAAAAGTAAAAGAAATATTTTCTGCGTAGAAGTTTTATCCGCTGAGTGTGGAAAGTTAGCAAACATTTTATATGTAGAAACTGTGTTATGAAAACTCTTGGGCTTACATAATTTGTATGCTTAGGTCTGTATTCTAAAATGATTTTCAGGCATGAATATATATTTTAAATCTAGATTTTAGTTTAGATTACCTAGATAATGCAATTCCCGTCTGTGATTGACATTTCCAAATGTGTAGGTATCAGAAATACTTACTTTGATATCTTCAGAGGCTTTAGAAATAACAAGCCCTCCTTTTTTAGTCATGAGACTTTTTTAAAGATATTTTTTTTTTGGGAAATCCTCAGTGAAATTTGTCAGTTATGGTGGGATATGTCGGACTTCTAGTAATCTGTAACACTGTTTTTGGAACAATTATTAGTACTTGACAACCTGTTTAAGAGTAGTCTATGTAATTTTTAATGGATAAAGCGTACTCCAGTGTAACTTAGATTTTATCAGAGAAAATGATTGCCAGAATTGCTCTGGATTTGATTGATCTGGCTTTTGGTTAAGGGGGAAGCGCTAAGGTAACCCGCGAAATTCAAATTTTCTTACGTTTTTTTGTAATTTGCTGGTCAGTATTAAGTTGTACGTCGATCAAAATATGATTCGCGGCCCTAACAAATATGTATTTACAGAATTATAATCATTAAAGTAATCAACACAACTTTCTAAGACCACGTAACTCTACCGAATGATGATTTTATGAAACAGTTATTGTTTGGACTTACGTGGTCTTAGAGAGTTGTGTTGATGACTTTAATGATTATAATTCTGTAAATACATGTTTTTTACGGCCGCGAATCATATATTAATCAACGTACAAGTTAATACTGACCAGCAAATTACAAAAAACCTAAAAAAAAATGAATTTCGCGGGCTACCCTGGCGCTTTCGCCTTAAATTTAAATGAAAGTTAGTAATATATCTAAGTATTGCATGCGGAATGGTGAAATATTATGGTTGAGCTTTAATGTATTATGTCACCTATTACCCATATTTGCAAAATAAATGTCTATTCTATTAAGTATATTATATTAAAAAAGAATCAAAAATTAAAAACTACAATAAATAATTAATTTGCCAATGTTAATCGTCACTCGCACCAACCTATCTCTGACGATTATCCCTAGGTGACGATGTCATCACCAGCTGTCAAGGGAGACAATGTCATTGCCAAGTGCATTGTTCTTGCACAGGAAAACAATTGCTGCCAGCAGTCTAACCCGTTTCGCTTAGCGGGCTATTGTTAGCAGCTATGATACGAGTATCATTTATAAAAGTGATATGTTCAATGTTCTGTAGATACTTGTGTAACCGGTAGTATTGTGTACTTCCTGACGCAATCTGAGGCCGCAGTGGACCTTGGTGCTAGTGATCTCTCTATCGCTTCAGTCGTCATCACACAGTCCATTCATCGTATATTTGGTCTTCACCTACTTCGTATAGCAACACACAATAAACATTACCATTCATACTAAAAACTTTCATCACTATATTTTCCTCATTCCTCCGTGTCACATTCCCATACAATACAACCGATTTCCGCACATTTTTTCAATTACCGGTGCCACTTTCAGACTGAGTACTACTATGTAATAATTATGTAATTCTTAAAGTAGGTATGGGATCATAGTAGGTATATGTTCACAATGACTAATGAGTCATCTTGCAGGAAATTACGTTATTATAACTTTAGATCATAACGCAAAACACATCTTGCTAACAAACCAACGGCCCATCTGGCCACAAGAGGTTACAACCCCATATGGACGGATATCGGCCAATTTGTTTACAGCAATTTTAAATTCACAAACTACTTTACGTGCTGCAAATTGCATAAAAAATCGAATTAGGCTCCGTGCGAAATGACCGATAAGCTTCTCTTTTGATAAGTAAGTTAGCCCATCAAAACACACGATAATAGCTTCGTCACCTGTAATATTCCACTTTAAAAAACACTCAAACTACAAAGGAAATTTTAATCTGATATTCTATTGTCTAGCCAAGTTCTAGAAATATATTATATAATACACGTGTACGATGGAATTTCCATCAGTATTCTGATAGAAATTTAATCGTACACGTGGCTGGCATTTATTAACTTTAGATTCGTAACGATGCAAAACAAAACGACAATGCGAAATTGCTTGGAGCAACGAAGAGATTAAAGTTCGCAGACAAAAATAAAATTCAAACGAATTCATCTCTTTTAATCAAAACTAAAATTACGTTTTGGATTTTACTATTACTATTTAGCTAGACTTTAACTTTTAATTTTTGCGTTCTGAAAAAATGTGTTTGAAGTAAATGAAATCTTGCTAAGAAATGTTCATCAAAAGAGCATTTCCATGGGAAGAGCTATGAATAATAGTCAAGTTTGATGCATGATTAAAGATTATTTAATTTATCCCATCATCTATCACTTTGACTTCTGGACCCATTGCATGCATAGTTACATTATGTAGTCACAATATAGTATCGTGGCCTCAACGCAGTTTCTCCAAATCGCACTCTGGCATCAGACCGGGCAAACGCTAAGATACAGTCATTAGGTATAATCACAATATTCAATTTATTAAATTAATAGTCTACAATGAATTTTACGGGTGGGCATCATGATATTAATTATCTAGCCACTTAAAATAGTGTTGTAGTAGTCATGAAATTATACTCATGTTCTAAAATAATATCACAAATTCTTTATTTTTAGAATATTTTTATTTAAATACTTCAAAAATAACTTGTATATATGTTCTAAAAGCTAAAAATGATACTTAAGTACAGTAAAAATCACATCCATAAGTAAACTCGGTATATTTATTTAAAGAAATATAGAGTTACGAAAAGACAGCAAGTATAAAACATATCTTTCCCAAGATCAGAGGGCCTAAAAAGGCCACTATGGCAGAATTTAAAAAGGATAACATTATGAATAAAATACGGCTTAGACAGTCCGTGTTTTTCTTTTTTTTTTTCGCTGCACTACTTAGGTATAATCAAAGAGATTGGGATTGGATTTGGATTGGATTGATTGGTATTTTAGCACAGACAAAAAAAAAATAACTGAAAAATCCTACATCAATGGGATTTGATACGATTATTTTAACAGTTAACTGTCCATTATGATTCATAATGTTATCCTTTTATGATTCTGCCAAAGTGACCTTTTTAGGCCCCAATATTGACGTAAAAACATTCTGAAAAATCACTTTCTTACGATACGTCAGAAGTAACAAAGTCGCGTGATTCGTGAATGTTAATTGATTTTCTTTTGGCCTACAGTCGGTTTTAAATGTGGCCAGGAATAGAACAATCGTCCAATGGGCAAGACAATGCACGTCGCGCTTCGTGCGCCGGCGCGGGCGCAACGTCAGAAACAGCTGTAACAGATTGATTTACGGCGAGGACACTCACTTTGACGGCTATCCGATACACTTTGACTATACGAGTATCTTAATTTTTCGCCGAACTCGAAAGACGAACTATAGATACTGCTCTAGTTCCGGGAAATACTGTTGGATTTGAAAAAAATGTAGGTTCTGAAAAATATTTTATTCTTCATTGATTAATGTCATTACCCATTTCATGCTCTTTTAATACGGAGGTTTCCTCGAATTCTGTTTTCCCAGATAACTAACCATAATAATCTACCGCTTACTTAAATATTACGAAATAACTGGTACTTTTAGAAAATAACTAATTTCCATTGAAACTCTTAATGCTAATATCTATTACACAGCACATGAACAGAAATTAGCTCAAAGGAAATGAACACTAATGAACATAAAAATGGAACGTCTAAACGATTCCTGAAATGATAAATGATACCTGGCATGTGTGTGATAAATGGAAAATATTTACTGTTCCAGTAAATCAATTACTTTAAGCTTTCGTAAATTCTGTAGTTATCAATGGAACAGTGCAGACTATCATCGCTAGAAACACACGAATAGGTAGAAAATTCCGACGTATTGGAAGTAAGAGACACATCATTATTAAAATGGTGTCGTATACGCCATTCAGCTAGCTGGTCTTCCGTCGGTTGGAGAGCAGAAATGTAACTAGGCGCGTTACTTTTACTACTTCTTTTTGATATTGTCCTGTTGAATCTATTCGGGTTAAGGTTCGAAGGCATTATGAAAATTTTCTTTTGATTAAAATGTGGCGTTGACTCAGAATTTACCCAGTCATTCCTCAAAGGAACTTTAGGAGGCATAACTAATGCATCAACCGATTTGTGTTTTACGAACAAAATTCTCTTACTGCCTTTTAGAAGATAAGGGTTCTGTCTTATTACAGCATACACGAAAAGAGCTCCAAATACTACACATGCTGTCCCGACACCGACGTACAATAAAATATGAAGTTTATTATACGCTTCCTCATAATCAAATGTAGCATTTTTGTAGAGAACGCAATTACCACGATCAATTAGACCCGTGCTTAGAAATATTGGACAAAATACATACTCAGCGTCTACATATCTATTATAAATTCTGAAAACGGCAGGAACATCACTAATGCAGTACACCTCATTTGGACATGTAGTCTGATACCATAAAAGACCATAATCATTTGGTTCTAAAGCACCTATCTCAACCATAGAATAGTTATGAGTTTTCAAGAAATATGTTAAATTTATCCAATTCTTTCTGGGCATCATTTCATTCATTGTATTTTTACCAAAAGTAGGAAGAGCATAGAAGCCAATCATCACATTTTTAGGGCATTTGTGTCCATACACCGGTGAAAACATCCTCAAAGACGAATTTGTAGTAGCCTTATTACCATTCCGGCAGTCATTGCTCAAATAAACAATTCCACAAATATCATCATCATCATCCAATTCATCCCATAAATCCCATTTTTCGCCGCCCTTATTTAATGCATTTGTTTCGAAAAATTTTAAAGAATAATTTTCTTTTTGAGTGCAATTTGTTTCAAGATCAGTGAAAGTTTTATCTTTAAAATATTTAGGACTGTCACAATACGGATCAGTGAGCAACATATCCTTGCTTGTTAATTGTCTAATTTCATCTTCTGAACAATTGCAATACCACAAATTATCCTGTAGATTAATTCTAGGCTTAGGACGAGCGATTGCCATAACAGTCTTAAACAGTCCCGTGGGTATTGTATGTAGCTGGTTGTTATGCAAGAATATCATTTGAATACTGTGTAAGTTATCGAAAGCTCCTGCACCAATATATGTTATCCCACATGAATTTAGATACAGATCTCTACATTTCCGAAGTCCAGTGAAACTATTTTGCCCTAGTACGTCTTTAAAAGAATTGAAGGAAAAATCTACGATTGTTAACTCTGCAAAAGAGGTTAAACCTGTTACGTTTGTTGGATCCCAATGGCTACTTTTCGTTATCGCAAGTCTTCGTAGAGTGTCATGGACTGGTCGCAGGGCATCTCTGGGTACATCACGGATGGTAGTATTCCTGATATAAAGTTGTCGTAAACTCGAGAGTCCCACGAGACTATTCGACGTCCAAGTTCTCAGCTCTAAATTTTTAAACTCTAATACTCGTATTGTTGCAGAGTTTTGGCTCATGAAGGCGTCACACGGCACGTGCATCAGGTTCCCATTCGATATTGTAAATTCATGGATATTTGTTCGGAAAGTTGACAGCCAGTTTGGCGGCATAGTGTTTTCAGGGAACATAGGTTTGTTCAAAATTAGAGAAACAGATTTGCAACCTGAGTCTACTGCCTGTAACAAAATTATAATATATTTACAATAGGTACTGTTAAAGTCGTCAAAAGCTCAAATTTGTAATGAAATCTCTAGAACGTGGCTGGGCAACACACTTTTAGGTACTACTATTCGGAAAGCTATTTTTTAGTTAATGATCTTACTGAAACTGCGTGGATGATATCTTCTTCGTACTCTCCGAAGTATGGCGCGTCTTTGCAGACGACTCTGCAGGCGTTGGTGCTGCAGCGACCATCTCGAAATATGTGCTTCTGTGGTGGCCACTTTGGGATAGTTATCAGGAGAATCAGGATAAAACTAGCTACTGTGACAGCGGCGAATATGCTTTGGACCATAAGTCGCAACCAGCCTCGACTGCATGATGTATTTCTGAGAGCAAACAAAACTTATTTAAATGCAAAACACTAATATTATGATAATAAAAAATAATTGGTTGCCTTACATAACTAATTGAATATTTCATCAGCCTAGCCTTTTTTCAACATTGTTGAGGTGGGCTGCCAGTCTAACTGGATGCATGTGTATACTAGTGTTTATGTGGAACGACTGAAAATCTGACCTCCACAGCCCAGTTACTGGATAAACGATATTAAGAACATTTCAAGCAGCAGATGATGTGAACGATCAAAGAACGACAGCTAAACCGTTCCATTTTAAAGTGATGCAACTGATAGAATAAAACCAACCAAGTGCGTGTCAGACCACGCTCAACAAAGGGTTCCGTAGTTGGAATGGATTTTTCCATTAATTTTGTAGTTGAAAAAATTTTCTCCAATACATATACGTCACGGTCAACTTTCCAACTGCAAATGTAAGATTGTAATCGCAAAAAAAAGTATGTGATAAAACTACAAATTAACTACTTTCGGACTTTTCTGTTTACTTCTGCTGTGAGACCTTGCTTCTTGCCAATTTGTATGATCCTAGGTCAACGACTTTTTTTGTTGCGTCGACTAAGTGTCTTGACATCGAAGAGATCTTATAAGGGTTCCGTTTTTTCCTTTTGGGTTACGGAAACCTAAAAATGGCTGTAGGGTTTTGCTACATCATTTAACACAAATGATACACGCTAATAAATAAAAACTCACCTTGCAACTGAAGACAATACGTTCGATTTTTGTGCCAAGGATCCAGGCCGGACCAACTGCAGTCCTCTCATTTGGAGAGCCAAGTAAATGGAATTTCGATCGCAATAAAAAGCTTTCAGCAGTGACGAATTCAGCGTTCGTATGGTGCAGCCTGCTTTACCAAAACCTGATGAATCGCAAATTTTTCACCACGAAACACGAGACAATCAGGTTCTCAGATACACATTCCGAACAACCACTGACAAAACTGCGTTACTCATTTCAACCCACTGATTATAATAGTTCGATAGCCCATCCGTATCTCGATAAGTGTAATCGAGACAGTGATTAACGGCCCATTAGCGATTTCCCTGATAAACTTTGTAAACACAAAAGTGATCGAACGGGTAATTTCACGGGCAAGGGCGCGCGCGTTTATTGCCTATGACAAGACTAGGCTGATTGATGAGTTTAGCATAGAAGCATGGATTATTGTGTATGCAAGTTGGGGGAATTTTACAACCGTACCAATAAGTTTAGGTGTAAAAAGGATCTAAAAGTCACGTTTAAGTTGTGTGATGATCAAAAAAAGCGATCGTTGCGCAAACACGTGGCACACACGTTATTTTTTTCGGGCAGCCCGAAAGCATCGATGGGCCCACGATGGACACCTTCTGGTTTTCCGAACAATTGAGTTAGGTACATATGAATACGACAATCACTTATTCGGATCGGCTAATTTCACCATGACATCTAAACCGCATTCAAAAGCTCTGTGACAATATCTCATAATAATAATGACACCGCTAGCTCTTGAACGCGGCTTAGATGTGCTGATCGTAGGTATTCAGTTTCGTTGGTGATATTCGTCCTTAGTCACGGAACCAATCGCTTTGGTTAAGACACGGGTTAAGGCTGGCAGTCTAGCATCGAGAACAAACTTTCAACTAAACAGTTATTTAAAAGTTATTTTAAAAATAACTTTTATTTTACATTTTCAACAACAGTTTGAATTATGACGCAATAAAATACATATTTTAAAAGTGTTTCTTAATAAAACTTTATAATAAGCTTTTATGCTTAAGCCTACATTAAGAATAAAGGGAATAATAAATGTTTGCTCGACACGCCACGTTAAGTCAGTGTATTAAAGTCTGGTGTACACGACGATTACCTCCGCAGGCGATCTTAGCACTCCTTAATTCATCGCAAAACCTTGGAATACATTAGAAAAAAGTGGTACTTTCTATAAATATCTTCTTGCCGTTACTTCGCCTACATAGAAACCTTATTAATTTACCGTTTTTCTAATGAAAAGCACTAAGAATATGTAAGATATTTGTGTTTTCTCATAAATTATGGACTAGACGACTCACAGCCGACGGCCGACTACGTTTGGTCTGAACGCGGTCTAACTGAAAAGGTTACGGAAAAATTGAAAAAGATTTTGTTTTTATAATAGTGTTTCAAATCCAACATTATTATTTACTAACAAAATGTCGTGCCGCGTATCGGAAAGAGGTGCCCCCAGTTAGATGGACCGAAGACCTTAAGAAGGTGGCTAAGACAGACTGGATGGGGAAGACAGACAGGACAGGACAGGACAGAACAGGGTGCTGTGGCTATGTACAGCCAGTAGACTTCAATATCTTAAGTTGATTAACTCTACTAAACTTGTTTCGTAAAATGTCGTATGCCAGAAAGATTTTTTTTTAGTCAACCTGCACTGTTCCACTCCTGAGCCAAGGCCTCCCCAAATCCTTCCAGGCCTGCTTTTCCAGGGTCTTCTATAGCTTATACCTATAGGATAGGGAAAGCCTTCAAAAGTTTTACTTTTACACTAACAAAAAAAAATATACCTATGAAGGTTTCTGTCGATGTCCTGACCATATCTCCTAATATCAGAAAGTAATAATAAATATGTAACCTTTGGGCACTTCGCGTTTACAAGGAAATAAATTTTATCAGCTGTTCGCTATCCCAAACCACTCAGGAATATGAGATAGTAAAATACTCCGCTGTGATGGCTAACTTGAGGATATAGGATTTTCACCCATTTATGTTGGTGAAAAGACTTGAATACATATAACACGGTAACACCATGATGATTAGACCACCTTCATAAAAAATACGCTTGGCATTGATTCCCGGGTCGGTGTTCTTTGGTTTTACCTTGAAGGAATTTTTCAGTAGCTGGCTGGGTTTGTGTTCAGTTGATGACAAATACGCTCACGCCCTGTTACTTGGAACTTGAACATAACTGGCAAAATTTAGTTGCATGTGATGTTATGCAACTAAATTTTGCCAGTTACCACCCAACCAGCCACCCCGCTTCATCATCTTGCTTCCCCGAAAGGTTCGACAGAGGGACCTTTCGGGGCATACAGGCGTGTTGTTATATCATGTAGGTATATTGTTATATATGTACATCATGCATGTACATATTATATTGTTCAGAATGTTTGGTGTGAAAGTGCAACCTTCGGTACTTTTAACTTTAATAAGTATGTTGGGGGGTTTATGGCTAAGTCCGCCGCCCATAAGATGGTCCGACGACCTTATGAAGGCCGCAGGAACCTGTTGGATGCGAGAAGCACAGAACCGGTTGAAGTGGAGGTGCTTGGGGGAGGCCTATGTCCAGTAGTGGACGTCTTTAGGCTAAAATGATGATGATGATGATGAATGACAGCCGCACGGGTCTATCGATCAGGTTAAGCTACGCTTGCCGCGGTTGGCCTGTGGATGGGACCATCTTCACATACCAAGACCTCTCCGTGCCTCGGAAAGCACGTTAAGCCGTTGTTGGTCCCGGTTGTCATTCGTTGATCTTTTACAGTCGTTACGGTGCGTCAGTACCTCTAAAGCCTGACAACCAGTCTTACCAAGGAGTAAGTATCGTATTACTCAGTAACTGGGTTGTGGAGGTCAGATAGGCAGTCGCTTCATGCAAAATACTGGTATTCAGCTGCATCCGGAAGGCGACCCCAACATAGTTGGAAATAGGCTAGGCAGGTGATGATGATGTCTAAGTGAATAAATAATAAGCATGGTCAGAAACGCGCTCAAGACAGCGACGCGATCAAGAAGGCTGTTGGAGACAGCATCTACCAAGCGGTCCACACTGCAGAAGACAAGACCGCATCACTTGAGAGAACTGTGACAGACGAGCCGTCAGTCAAACCCTTGAAGCCGACCCCGTCGATCAAATTGCACAAATCTTAAGATTTGTGCAATTTGATCTGCTGGGACATTTGCACCGGATGATTAGGCAGAGGTGACCTTGTACACCCACGTTTCGTCAGTGGTGTTTAAGTCCCATGTAATAGGAAGCGAGCCTATGGCCAACAATCGAGCACAAATCCAGACTCCGGGCCGCTACTGAGAAATTCCTGATGGAAAACGCAATAACACCTTGCCTGACCAGGACCTCCTGCATAGCTATTCACAATCATACGACAAGATATCGTATCGAAAATGACACAATTCGATAACTTGATTTTCCTTGCCCCCGGCAGCAAACAGATGTCGAAAGAATTGTGGTCGTCTATTTTATTGACTTATTACTTGTATTTTTTTTTTATTTAAAAGAAAATCGTATACTTTTACCATGTTTGTAAATATGTGAGCACCATGTATCTATCAGATAATTAATTTATATGTCATGGTTTCATTTTTAATTCTTTTATACCTATTGTGGTATAGTAATTTTATTTTAGGTGCATCGTCTTCACATATTATTATTATATAATTAATGTATGCAAAATATTGTAAAACATTTTATGAGTAACGGTAGAGTTACTTGCCCATTCTTCTCCATACGAAAACTACCTTTTGGAATGGGCGACTAGAATCAATTCTATTTGCTGTAATTTCTGACGTCCAAAAGTGCCTTTTATGTGCCTATTTGAAATAAATGCTTTGACTTTTACTTTATTTAAACTGACAAAATTTTCGGGTTTCGGACTTGTGAACAGTGTTTAGGCGTCTCCTACGATAACATTTATTGATGTTCGATACGGTACGGAAGCGTGTCGAGTGGTTGTGAATAGCTATGCTGCAACCACTAAGCCAACGAGGCAGACGATATTTTACGTAATATTATGTAGGGACAGTCAAAATATGACAATACACGATGTATCCCTATGGTACGCTCGCGCCAATGCGCAGAGTATTATGCATACGTCATAATTATCGACGATATTTCCGAACGTTCGCGTTCAATTCCCCTGTGGCTTTTAATGCAGGGCCCACAGATGTAGATAATATTAGATAAAGCTAGTTTGTGAAATTGTGTGGAATTCGTGTTCAATATTTTATTTATAATTAGATAATTACAGAAAAAAAAATTACTGTTCATTCGGGAGAATCAAACAAATTTTCAGTTTTTTTAGCGATCCTAGAGAATGAACACCGCTATAATGAAAGAAACTAATTTGTTTATCGCAATATTTCCTCTCACGATAAGACACCACACCAACATTATGAACCTGCACCCGAATTGCGTAACACACTACCTACCGATCTCAATCTAAACCATTTTGAAGGTTGCTTGCCATTACTTCATATTATGTTCGAAAAATGATCTGCTCAACAACGTAAGTAACGCAATGAATATTGTTGAATTGTGCGTTACGCAATCACCCCGCTGTTGAAAAGGGTATAAGAAACGAGAGAAGTTCTTAAGGATCTCCGTAAGGTTTGTAGTATGTTGTGACGAACAGCTTCCTCCAACCATCATTCTACATCTATATCAGTAACACCGAATACTGATAGCGATAAACCTACTCGATACATAGTTTTCTGTGAAAACCACTCACACTGGTGCAAAGCGATTGGTACTCGACGGAGCATACAAATGGCCTGTTACACTGCGAGCCGCATATTTTTCTATATTCTGAGTTTTATTTCACTCGTTAATCTAGAATTTTCCTCTGGGCTTATCTATGTTATGGCTTATGTTATGTGATGCTGGGGAGTTATGTTTTAGATTTTCCATACAATTTATCGTTGTGCATTTTTTATATTGCATTTGTATGTGTTGTTGATTTTTGTTGAATTGCTGTGATGGCGAATACTCTTAGGCCAACAATAATTATAAACATAGAAACTCTTTCAGCATTACTACCTACTTCAAAATACATTAACTTGTTTTTCTTGTAAATAAGTAATACTAAGTGTATCTCGCAACCAAAATTACCTCGGCGCTGCCACCGAGCGACGACGACGTATTGGAAGTGGCGAAGTTTTGGGCCAACGAGCTCTGAGAAAAGTCGTGCCAGCTACACGAAGAAGAAAAGTGCCATGACTACACAGACTACATTGACTTCCTAATATTTTTAGACAGATTATCTTGTACAGCTCCCTATGCGGCTTAGAACAACTGTAGGAAAGCTAAAAGATCGTGTATTTTATTTACAGTCGAAACAACACCGTTGTTTTTTTTAATATTTATATTATATTTATACTCCAAATAGCATTATTTGGAGTTGATATAGAAGAAAAGAAAAAAAATGTAATTTAAGCATCTGTAGATGTCTCAATATATTGATTAGAACTACATTTCTTACAACAGCGAAACCTCTTGCTCTGATAAAACATTTTACATTTCCTTACAATCGACGTTCAGACAATCGTTTGAATAAATATTAACTATCATTGTCGAAGTTACCACTATCGTAGAGCAGGTTTCCAAGATGCCAAAGTTTAATTACGAAGCTGTCAGTTCCATTGGCATTAATTGGCCAGCCAGCTTCCAGCCAGGGAACTCCCGAGTCGGCAACTCGGTATCGCAGATCAAAACTTACGTTGTCCGAACTTACCCTTTGTCTCGGTTGGGTAAACAATGATGGCGGGGTACATTGCTTCGCTTTTACGTAACGTGAACCTATACTAGGTTTAATATCTAAGTATCGCTTTAGTTATTACTAAATAGATAAAAATGCTGTACAAATCCAGGCAAGTTCCAGTTTTTACAATTCAGACTTACTTTGAAAAACGAGCCAAAGCGCAAGGCGAACCTGAGGCGAGTCGAGTCGAGGTCAAGAGAGGGCCTATTCAGCAATAAAAAAGAAAAATATTTTGGACAGCACTGACATTAATCTGAACGAAAACATCGTGAGGAAACTTACAATTGATGTAAGTCTGTCACCAGAGATGTGCGAGCATGCGTAGCGAGGAATATGTTTGTTAAGAACCAATAGAATCACTTCATTTACCTAGCCTCGCTCAGCGCAGTTCTAGTGGAAACGGCTCGGTGGAGCGAGGTTTTCGTACGTTAAAAACAAGGGAAAGATTTGAGCTAGGGATGTGTGCGAGGGATGTGTTGCGAAGGATGTGTGGCGTGCGCGCTCCGCTCTCACCACACCTCACCCTGTTCGTATCTATAAAGAGTCTGCTACATATCTTCGCGCCACACATTTTCACACTGTTTCGAGCTTAGCAACGCATCTTACTACTACACGCACTACACATTTGCACACCGTTCACCGTTAGCAAATTTCTGGTGGACACACTCACACCGTTTCACAGTCTCGCTACGCATCTTCGCACCTCCCAGCTACCTCGCACATCTGTGGTGGAAAGGCAGCCTTAAGCATGTGTATGCCTCCTTTGTATCAGACGAGGCCTCTGCACCGCAGTGGAACAGCAATAGACTGGTATTAATTTGTAAGAAAAAGCGGTATCTACCTGAAAGTAAAAAACTTAAAGGTAATAAAAGAAAGAATAATTTGGATCAGTGTCGAGTTTGTTATCAAAGCTTCGGTTCTGACTAACAAGAAATGTCAAAGGTGACAAACGAGAACCAAGCTTTCTCTAAATCATTAAAAAACCTTTTTACAGGAAAAACAGCCTGAAACAGACATTTGAATCCAACAAAAGAAGGCCAGTCCAAGAAAAAAATAAAGGGAATACTGATCCCTAGTCCCAACTCGCCCGCTTTTTTATATGCCTAGTAGCTGCAAGGGTACAGTTTCTCGGAACAGTGCTACTATGTAGAAAATAAACACTTATCACTATAAACTTTATGACTACGTTGGGTAGCTCTAATGCTGACTGTCATTAACTTTAACGTTTTAAATAGCTAAAAGGTCACACAATTAACTGTTTTATTCATTTGGAGATATCGTTCAAACCATTGAAATTTACTTACTTTACAGTAATGGTGGTTTTCCTTTTTTTTATTGTTTTTTCAGTACAATAGTATGTTCAATCATTAAAAGTTACTGTTTTGTCTTTTACTGTTTTACAAACATTTCTCATTACTGTATAAAGTCAGTAGTCTTAATGAAATCACTTTAATGTGGTGTAGTAAGAAATTATTTTTATCAGTGTAATTGCGATATAGTTTAATAGCCGTTATTTATGAATGCCAGTTGTTTATTGTGAGAAACGAGCTACAGTAGTTTTGTGAGCAAGTTTTCCTATTGAAAAAATACTGGCCTGAACCTGAAACTGTCTCATTGCAGAACGGAGGCCTCTTTTCATAATTAGTGAATAATTGATCACCAAGTTTTCTGATTACGTGGTGGCGATGTTTGAGATTTCCTAACGATATTTTCTGCAACTCAGTCATGCCATACCTCGTCAATTTAATAGAAAATGTTTTTCTTTGAAATATGTATAGGTATGCGTAAAGTGTCACCATGAATTCTGCACATGATTTTAGACGGGCATAAAAAATGTTCGTCGGTAAATCTGCTGTTTCATACAAAAGTACAAGATCTATGCGCTCAAAATGTATGGAACAGGTTTTTTTTTATTATTACCGATCCGATGGTTCAGAATCGTGTACTAAATTCATGGTAACATGTTGCGCGTCCAGGTACCTGTCAACCTGTATTAAAGATTGTGTATAAGGACACAAACGTAGTGGAAAACTCAAGAAAATTGCTTAATTACTAGTAAATGCGACAAAAAGTCGAGACAGTAATTTGAATTCTTATTATAAGATTGTCTTATTAGTCCCGTGCGACGTTAAATCAGTGTCGGCCGGTGACAGAAACGCTGAATAAAATGCTCTTAAAGAGAAAAGATATTCATATCACAGCGACTGAATAAATGTAAATGCCATTAGTTATATCGCAAGGAGGCGCCATTTTAGTCCTTTGAGGAGAAAATTATTATCATATTCGTTGGCGAGATTGTTTAGTAAAGTAATTAGACAATGATTTAATGATTTCAATGTTGTTATAACTTGTAAGTGGAGCAGTGGTGGCGCAGTGGCAACAGCCGCGACTTACTAATTGCAGTTCGTAGGTTCAAATGCAGACAGGCGCTTTAGTTTGTGTAAATTATTTCATCACCATTGCTCTCAAAAAGGTGAAGGAAAACATCGTGTGGAAACCGGCATGTCCTAGAACCAAATTTTCGCAGATATGTGACATCCATCCAGCCGCACTGCGTCCGCATAGTGGTTTATCTATGGGCCACTCCCTCTCACAAAGGCCTGAGCAAGGCCTACACAGGCCTACCCACGTTTAAAGTAGATTTACCCTATACTTGTATGTAAGTTATACTTTTAACACAAACATTTGATCTTTTCATCAAAGAGCAAGTAGATGGCTGGCAATAGAGCACGTGTTACTTCAACCAAACTGTAGCCTTATGGAAACCATTAGCAAGTTCAAGGACCGGCCCAATAAATTGTTATTGATTTTCACCTTTGAAACCGCTTTGGGTTAGGAAGAGTCATGACAATTTCGTTTTATTGCTGCTATCAAGACCGACCTACTACCTGACTTGCTTCAAATATGCTCAGTTACCCATTAACCTGTTTAGATTCTAATTTGTTTAGATAAAAGCTTGTTAACAAGGTTCGATGAAGCTTTAATGGAATCAAATTGTTCCTGGATTCCTTTTTCCGTGTAAGTAAATGAAAAACTGAGATGTAGGTAGGTACCGAACACAGCAACAAATTAGATTACAAAGTACTTTGAAATAGCGTAGAAATATAGTCTACTATTTCGTAATACATTGCGAGTATGTGACATAATTATAGAGGGCAGGTTGGTACAGTATTCTACGATAAGAAAAACGTCAGTAGTTTTACTCAAGTTGCGGCAAAAAACTGATCGTTCGCAATTTATAAAAACAGACAAACGTTATTTCAGCTTGTTTGGTTGGGACAGAACTAGTCGATGGGACCGCATTTTCTTTGATCCCCTAAAATAACTTGATCGGAACAAATTGTATTCGGAAAAACTATTTACACTTGAGAGCAATGAATTAGGGTCACATAAAGATACCTGAAAGTCTTGGAAACTAGTGAAATAAATTGTGTTTAATAGATAATTAAATGTTCCTTTTAAGAAAGTAATAAAACTTCTTAGTTACTGCAAAGTTATGCTATTCTGTAAATCATTATTTTCATTAAAACCGTTTAACTTAAAAATATGTTTTTACTTATTTTTTAATGTGTTAAACATGTTTATGTTTTTTTTTTTTAATAAATATTGTTATTTTTTATATTAAATATTCATATTTTAAATATTGAGAACTGCACTTAAATATCAGTTCCGAGGCCTCGGAGGAAGTAACCCAAGTGCATGGACTGTACCTAAGACGACGACTTTCTGAAGCAAATTTAAAACCGTTAAGACCTGCAAACGGCCATAAATTGGAGTGTGGGCATCGTATTTATTAACATATGCCCAGAACCACTAAAATTGAAGTATTGAAGATTGGTCAAAAGTTATTTTCTCAGATGAATCAAGATTTATGCTCTATAAGAACGACGGAAGAACAAGAGTGTATGGAAGACCAGGGAGCGATTCAAGCAAGCATGCATCGAAGAGAAAGTGGCTTATGGCGGTGGATCCGTACTCGTAAGGGCTGGAATTTCTGCAAAGAGTCCCAAAGAGCTGGTGGTTATAGAAAACGGCACTATAACTAGCGAAAGATACGTGGAAGAAATCCTAAACGAATACGTTGGTCCATTTATGGTCAATTTGGGAGAGGATGCTATTTTTATGCATGACAATGCCCGGCCTCAAACCTACTGGTGAAATTGTGAATGACTACCTTCAAGTAACTATATGGAGTGGCCAGCACGCAGCCTGGACCTCAACCCAATCGAGCATGCTTGGGACGAGCTCGGACGATGTGTGACACACCGAAACCCTTCCCGATCACGTAGAGGAATGAGAGAATATTCCCCAACATCGTATAAGAAACTTGGTGTACAGCATGCCAAACCGCATAACTGCAGCGATGACAGCACGTAGTGGTAATACAAAGTACTAAAACTCAAGAAAATTTTAAAGTGGTATAAACAAATTTGCTTTTCTATTTTTGTTATAAGATGAGATTGGTTTTTTTTTTGTTTATGTAATTTTCACATACATTTTATTACTTTCATTTAAGGAACATTTGATTGCCTATTAAACACAATTTATTTTATTAAGCTTGCATTCTCAGTTTCCGAGACTTTCAGGTATCTTTATGTGACCCTAATAATTGCTCTCGAGTGTATATGCAAATACGGTTTTATACAAACTAGCTTCGTTGAAACACAAACATTTAAAAAATACCAAGGTGTTTTGTTTGGTACTTGTTAACACGGAAATTGAATTGCTGAAGTGAATTTCTACAGTGTGGGAAATTCCGTCATAAAACAACAGTTAGTTATTCGTGAAAACGTTGGAAATACCGACTGGGCGTCCAGGGGCCGTGATTGCAATATTCCCTCCGTCCGGCGTCACGCGCGCGCGCCCGCTTCTGATGAAAAATATGTTCCTGGTTATGTTTTTTTTGTACTTTTTTTTTCAATTGCCCCGACTGTGGCTCGGAGCGATGAGGTCATATTTTATGTTGCTAAGTTTAGTCGCCTTTTCTTTATGCTATAGGCACCTATGTTTTTATAGACGATATATTAGGTACGGAAGATGGCGGGATATCGGCGTAAATTCAATTTGATGTCGGCTGTAAGATATACCACCTACGCTCTACACAAATCTGTGTACGTGCTATATATTCCTCGCCAATATACATAGTTAGGATTGATTTTCAGACTGTAGAACCTGTGTTCTACAGAGTCTATACTCTATCCAGTAGGTACCCTACTCTTAAGGGTCTGCAAACTTAAGAGTAGAGTACCTACTGAATAGAGTACATACTAAGTACAAAACAAACATTGGGGGGTTTTTTAACAAGTAAATTAGTAGCTTTTACAAAATATTTTATTCTCACGTGTAATCTTGAATAGTGTAATCTAAACGTGGACTTTCAGGCTTTCACTTAACATACATATTTTGTAACGTAGTTATTCTAAATTTATTTTGAACAAATGAAATTGACTGCAAGATTTAAAACATAGAACTGCTTTTTCATAAGTCCTTCTTCTACGGAAAAGAAAAACTTATGAACAAGCAAACACACGGATAAAAGCTTGTGTTTAATAAGTTAAGATTACGCCCATACCCCGCGGTTGCGTCCCCCTGAGCCAACGTCAAGCCGGCATAGGAAACACGATAAATCAACTGTCACCGAGAGATATTGCTTGCTTGCTTTGCATTAGTTTATGGCCCCATTTGTAGAGCCAGCAATGTATTGGAAACTGCCGGATTGAGACAATAACGCACCCTATTGATTTCGATTGGCTTGAGGCTCTATAGGAAGACTGCTTTGAGACTGCTATTATATATAGCTACAAAATCAGGGAGCCTAAAAATGCTACTTTGGCAGAATCATAAAAGGATAACATTATGAATCATAATGGACAATTAACTAACTGTCATGTTAATCGTAAGTATCAAATCCCATTGGTGAAGGATTTTTCAGTAATTTTTTTTTTCTGTACTAAAATACCAATCAATTCAATCCAAATCCAATGCCAATCTCTTTGATTATACCTACGTAAAAAATGGAAAACACGGACTTTCTTCGCCATAATTATTATGATTCATAATGTTATCCTTTTATGTTTCTGACAAAGTGGCCTTTTTAGGCCCCCAGATAACAGTTTGTATGCGGTTTTTTTTTGTCAACTGTTTCGATCCCAGGAACGTTCTAGACGAAGAGAGATGAGATTTTGGTAGGTAGGAATTTCTATAAGGGCCTTCATTAATTATACTGTAAGGCTCAGCGCAGACGGAACGGAGCGCAGTGGAGAGGATTTTATTAACGCACTTGAAAATAAACTTTAAAATTATTACAATAAAGTGCATAAATGCTTGAACCTGACAAAAAATGCTCGCGTATCCTCGAAGATATGCGATCCGTAAAGAAAATGCCCGAGACCGCGCAGGGATTATTCCTCTCTGTCTGCGCTGACCCAAAAAAAAACAGCCAAAAAAATCCCGAATCCCACTTTGAACTTCCCATTTTACTGAAAAGAAGTTAGAATAATATTTACTAATTATTTTCCGTAATTCTAGTTAAAATATAGTTACTTTTAATTGCACTTTCTTGAATTAGAGAGACCTTTAATTTTCTTCAGCCGTTAGACTAGACCTGTGTAAGCCAACACTCGGATATCTATGGCAGGAGCTCTCGGTAATGTCCGAGAAAATGGCGAAGTGTATATGTTATGTGCTGACGCTACTCGTCTTGACGCACACATTCACAGCGTGTTTGTCATTCACACTTGGTTACCACAAATAAAGCGCGCGTTGCTTCGTGAGATAAAAATAAAAAGAACATTATAAAAATTTCGACTTGACGCTTAGGCAATATATGCCTAGTAATCTGAGAGCAAGTAATTTGCAATTTAGAATATTGATTACTCAGTTCTGAGAATAGACGATGTGAAAGCTAATAATGAAACCCTTTGCATGACGACGTTTCAGCTGAAAACCCTTGTAAAAACTGCTAGTTATTTTTTACCAAAATATTAAGTACAATAAAACTTGGGGATTAGATCATATACAGCATATAAACTCGTTGGTTCTGATAGTTATGGCTATTGCCATAACTAAAACTAAACTGAACTGAACTGAACTAAACTAAACTGAAGTCCGTCGAGTGCAGGGCTTCAGAAATATTTTTCTGAAGCCCTGCACTCGACGGACTTCAGTTTATAGTGGTTTACGACAAAAAATAGAGTAACCATCGAGTCAGTACCTACATGATTCTGAGCCCGTCTGCGTTGAAGTTTTTCATAGATTATAAAAAAAATATTGTTTAATTTGACCGCGTAGGTACCTACTTATTTCACTTTTCTATGAAACAGTGAGCAGTGGTGGCCAAGTGGTAACGGCCGCGACTTACGAGTTGTAGGTCGTAGGTTCGAACCCAGACAGGCGCTTTACTTTGTGTAAATTATTTCATCACCACTGCTCACAAAACGGTGAAGGAAAACATCGTGAGGAAACCGGCATGTCCTAGAACCAAAAATTCGAAGACATGTGACATCTACCAACCCGCACTGGGCCCACGTGGTGGATTACGGCCCACTCCCTCTCACTGAGAGGAGGCCTGTGTCCCAGCAGTGGGAACATTATAGGCTGATGATGATGATGATGATGATGAAACAGTTGATTATTTACTTTACCTACTACAAAACTCATTTTATTAAATGTTAAGTGAAAACCTCCTAATCGGTTAATAAAAATAACGACAATATACATAATGTTGTCTGAAAGTAAATAGTTATGTCCGAATGCTCAATGGTTAGATCTCAGTCGTAACAATAACTTGAGGTGAGTGTTCAACTTTGAAATTACGAAGTTACACGTTAGTACTTTTTTCTCTTATTTCTCTTCTTTCTTATTTTTTTTCTTTTCTCTCTTAACTTATATTTTACTTGAAGAATAAGTTATGACAGGAAATTCTAATACGTTTATATTATTTTTCTAGTAATATGCACTGCTCTCAAAACAGTAAAGGAAAACATCGTTAGGAAACCGGCATGATCTGTCATGCCGGTTTCCTTACGATGTGTTCATTTACTTTCATTTATTTTTCGTTCTCGAGAACCGGCATGATCTATCATGCTGGTTCTAGAGAACTAAAAATTCGAAGACATGTGACATCTGCCAACACGCACTGGGCCGCGTGGGACTACGGCCCACTCCCTCTCCTAGGGAGGAGGCCTGAGTCCCAGCTGTGGGAACATTATAGACTGATCATGCTATGTTATGCTAGTAATATTCACTAACTGTCGTTAGTATATTGAAAAAAATTATGTCTTTCAGGTGCAGTCTTCATTATAAGAAAGGCTCCATCCATTCTTTATCTTATTATCTTACCCATAACTTTCGTTTCAGTCAAGTTTTAAAATTGAATATTCGTCTTACACGTTTTAAAATCGAGCTTCAAAAAAATTATAAAAGTGACAAAGTTTTCTTTTCGGAATCAATAATTTCCTCAAACTTACCAACGATTAAACATCGGAGGAGACAATTATCTACATTACTCATTAAAACTAGTATGGTTTTCACTGACAAAACCAAGTGACGTCCAAAATATCAGTGATCAATAAATATATTATTCATGAATGGACTTGTTAAATTATTATGTAAGGGCGCGTAGAATCTCTAGATAATACAAGTATAATAGAAAATAAAGACGAATCAAAGTACAAAGAAAATATACTAGTCACGAGAGCTCTCATAATATTTATGTTATCTTCGAACATCGTTTAATTAGGTACGAAGATATTCTTAGTTTTCCAAGAAAGAGTCTGGATGAATGATGTTTTCAAAGAACCTTTCAATAATAACAAAGCTTACAACGAAATCGATTTTATTTATGCATAAATGGATAAAATAATACAATCGCCCGCGCCGGCAGCTTACATGGGAACCCATTATATTTGTAACAATCTATATTCAATACGACCCATTTTACTTTTTGAAACAGCAGTTACTCTATCAAACTAAAAGTCATAAGCACACATATCAACTCGATCGCCACCGTATCAACTCGATCCATTCTGTATTCTTTAAATGAAACTCCCTACTGCAACGCACACTAATCGGAATCGTAACGTAATCGCCTCGCTTCGGATCAAGCTAATGAACCGCGTTGCTGTGTGTGGTCAACTTGAAATTCCCGCGCTTACGGCTCGTCGTTCCTGCGGTTACATCTCTCCGTACCCGAGTTTACGTCTCTTCGTCCACCCTTGCCCCTCTCACCCCTCCCGCGGCCTGCCTGCAGTACCATCAACCAGCGGTCGGCGAGCCGGAAGCGCGGTGTCGTCTACTCGTAGCCGAGCTGACGTATCGGATCCGCTTTGGTTACGTGCTTACGTTAGGTTGACGTCTGTTTGACGGCGAGGCGAAAGGCGATACGGTGACGATCCCTTTCCGATTTGATATGTGTGTTATGACCTTAAAGCCGTAGCGAACATAAAATATTTTTAGGGTTTCGTACCAAAATGATAAAATGGAACCCTTATGGTGAGACTCAGTCTGTCTGTTTGTCTGCCTGTCTGTCTGTCTGTCACAGCTGGATATCTCAAGAACTACTAATGCTATCAACTTGAAATTTAGAATTGTTTTAGATGACGTTTGCGTAACTATTTTGCAAATAAGAAAGAAATAAAAATATATGTAAATTTTTGCAACCGGGACTGAAAGGGAGTCTGAAAACTTCGAAGTGGGGCTACTAGGGCATGTGGGGTATCATATGAAAGAGCGCAGTTTGCACATTTGCAAACATTTTTTTTTTAAGGCCGCACAGTTTTCGACTTTTGATGAAATATGTTAAAAAATAATACGGTTTCCCCCTTAAGGCGAAAGCGCCAGGGTAGCCCGCGAAATTCAATTTTTTTTAGGTTTTTTGGAATTTGCTGGTCAGTATTAAGTTGTACGTTGATTAATATATGAATCGCGGCCGTAAGAAATATGTGTTTAGAGAATTATAATCATTAAAGTCATCAACACAACTCTCTAAGACCACGTAAGTCTCAAGAATAACTATTTCATGAAATCATCATTCTTTGGACTTACGTGGTCTTAGAGAGTTGTGTTGATGACTTTAATGATTATAATTCTGTAAACACATATTTCTTACGGCCGCGATTCATATATTAATCAACGTACAACTTAATGCTGACCAGCAAATTGCAAAAAACGTAAGAAAATTTGAATTTCGCGGGCTGCCTTAGCGCTTCCACCTTAACTCCGAAGTTTGCAAAAAGAAAAATCTGAAGTTATTCTATGTGATAGAAGTTTATGTAAAGATTACAGGAAAAATAAAACGAAGTCTCTAGATAGCACACTTTTTTAGAAATCATCAACAAAAGTTACATTAGTTCCATTACCGGTCAAGAGATGGCGCTGACCTAAAACTGCAATCTTCTACACCGCAGCGTGCAGTGTTAAAATTCTCTATCGAATATGGGCCTCGCGAACGCGCTACGGAACCCTTGGTGCGCGAGTCCGACTTGCTCTTACCCGGTTTTAAATTCAACAATTTTACAGCCATTGTTTGTTCTACCTGAAAAGTAAACGATAAAAAATCGAAAATAAAAATTCGGTAACATTATTCCATTATTTACCCGACTGCGCCAGAAGGAGGGTTATTTATAAATTGTACTACGTTCGGACCACCTGTGACGATTTTAATAACACCTCAAACAAAAGCCATAAATTATGAACAGTTTTGCTACTTTAATCACCATTTTTAATGCGGCAACATCGGTGTATGACGACATTGTATTATTTCTATCGTCTTTTATGCGGTTCTCAGGTTTTGGGCGGAATCCGAGAGCCCTAAATGAAAATTTACTATAGCAATAAAAATAAAAAACATCATAAAAATAATACCTAATTACCGCAATTTCCATCTGAGGGTCGTATTGTGCTTGTTAACTTGGGCGTGAACTCAAGTATCCCTTTGTTTAAAATGTAAATTTCAACCTAATTATAGTACTTGCTTACCTAGTAATAACTGTAAATCAGAAACCCAATTCTTGTCATCTAAAATGTTCAAAATGTAGTTGCAGTCTCATCTAGGCGACAAACATACATCTAAAACTTGTCAAAAAAATTTTTGGGAAATTAGAGGTATTTTTGACAGATTGAAACTGAGATCAGACTGTGAACGCTCTTAAAATTACGAGAATTGCCCCTGGTAAATACAGTTTTAAATATATAAATACAAATTCAAAATAATAAAAGTAGCATAAAGGCTCCTTCAAACAGGCGCGACCCGCGATAAAATCGCGCGCGACACAAAGGCACTGCAAGTCGCGCAACGAGCGGTGCCTTTGTATCGTGTGCGATTCGCGTCGCGCGTCGCGCCTGTATGCAGGAGCCTTAAAGCATCGGTTGATTGATTTTAAACATCAGGACGGCAACCGGTCGGTTATCTTTTAATGTGAAGGCACGTGAACATATTGATAAGAAGGTTGCACCATGTTTTATCTCTGCATCACTCTAACGTTGACTAGTAGGTAATGCCTCACGCATTAAATCCGCCTTTGTACAGTATTTTTTATACTTGTGCATAAAGTTCTAATAAATAAATAAAGTAAACAGAACTGCCATAGTGTTTTTATGTATGAAATACGATGTTACACACAGTTTATTATGGAAATCTTAAAATATCTTAGCAAAAGAAAACAGAAGAATGCGAAGCGACAAAACAGTTGGCGAATTTCAGTTCCAGAACGCAGACGTAACACTATTAATCAGTGTCAGATGCAGTGTGAGGCGATCCTCATAAACCACGCAGATCAGGCAGTAAAACGTTCACTTTAGTATCGCAATATTTTCATGGGGCCACTCGATCCGCAGCCTATCGATCCGGCTAATGCTCGCGGTTACGTTCATTAATATTTAAACTTAATAATATTGTCAACATTATGAGGCACTTCCTGTCTCATAATGTTGACAATATTATTAAGTTTAAATATTAATGAACGTATACCAACAGGCTGGAAAACTAATCTGTTTTGACCCTATTTGTCGCAGTTTTTTGAACCAATTTTCAGTTTAATCGGGTCTTGGTTTTGTGTCTCGGGTTTTTCGGTGGTTGGTGTAGGGAGTTTTGCCTGTCCTTTAGGAATTCTTTTATTTATTTATTTATTTATTAGGGACAAAAAACAGTTACATGATACAAAATACAGAAAAATACTAAAATAAGAATAACAAATATGTAACCCACACCATTGTCCACGTTTTAACTAAAGGTTAGGAGTGCTAAAGACATAAAAAAGAAAGAGAAAAGTAAAACAATAGTCGCTGCCACAATAATAAAGCTGTGATACTTTGCTTAGCTTAATCTAACTTAAAATACTCGTTAGACAAAATATCTAGAGCCATTTTCTTAAATGATTGCTTAGATAGACAAAATATATCCAGTTCCATAAAACGCGTGTTGTAAGAATCAACAAGGCAACGAAGAGGTGCACGTTCCCCAGCATTAGTCCTGCATGTGTCTTTATGGAATAGTTGAGTAGTTGAATAGTTTGTTTTTCCGGAATGAAAATTACCTTAACTGCGTCGTCGGTCTCGTGTTACTGCTGAACCTGAGGTCCTGGATTCGATTCCCGGATCGGACAAAGTGTTATTGGGTTTTTCCATCTGGAATTTCTCAGTAGCAGCCCGCAGTCTGGATTTGTGCCCAGTTGATGGCAGTAGGCTCGCATCCCCATTACATGAGACTTAAACATAAAGGCTCCTGCAAACAGGCGCGACGCGCGACGCGAATCGCGCGCGGCTCAAAGGCACCGCTCGTTGGCCTGCGGGCGGTGAGTAATGGGTAGCTCACCGTCCGATCAGGTGCCGGACGGCGCGTACGTGTTCCACGCGCGCCTCAAAGCATCAGCATCATACGGAGGGGCCCGTCAGGGCCGAAGCCTGCCGGGTCAGCGGAATTGTCCGAATGGGTTACCGCTGGCTCGGAACATAAAGGGCTAAGGAAGGAACACGGGTGGGTTTTAGTCAGTAAGAGTCTGACACCCCCTTCCGCTCCACCCAGAGCGGGAGGGGTCATTTGATGATTTCCCAACCTCAAAAAAAAAAAGGCACGGCTCGTTGCGCGACTGCCTGACTTGCGGTGCCTTTGTGTCGCGTGTCGTGTCGCGCCTGTTTGTAGGAGCCTTAACTGGCGAAATGTGGGTGTACTCGTACTATAGGTACATCACTGTTTACCCCTGCGGGGATTACAGGCGGATGATGTTATTTTATGTTACCATATAGTAAATTATTAATAATGTATACAAATGAATAAAGCGATGATAATTTTAAACGAAAATTATACTAAAGAAGGATACTGCGAAATAACATTAGCTTGGGGATTCCCAAATGAATCACCCACTGATTCTAAAAAGAGGAAGCTAATAAAATAGAAGCTCAATGGACTCGCTTGATTACTTAATCCCCTTAGTGAGGTTTCCTTGTTTGGATACGAATATAACGTAAAATTCCTTGAGGAAACAAGAAAATCTTTTTCTTTTTTCTTCACTCATATTCAAAGATAGAGATAATTATCTTTGAATCCAAAGCCACTAGGAAAGATTTTATTTTATACATAGGAACTCTGGGTACATATAGATGTACCCAAAGTTCCTATGTATAAAATAAAATATTTCCTAGTGACTTATGTTGTATACGAAAATCGTTTTCATATCGCAGTGAAACGGTTAGCCAGCCAGCCTTGCCTGTTAACCGGGCTGGTTCCTTAGTTATACTGTAGTGTATATAGAACATGTCGTACTGGGCTTAGACTTTTTAATACCTGCTGGGTTATTAGTGATCATATTTTCACTATTAAACATTTGGTCCATGTACGGACGCCAGCACATCAACCTACCCGAAACTGTCAAATTTTCGCAATCAACTTTGAACCTTATGCTTTAGTGATAAAGTTGAAAATCTATTAAAGAAATCTGACAGATTGTAGTAACTTGATGTGCTGGCGTCTGTACTTGTATTCAGCTGCAGACTGGAAGCCAACCCAAACATAGTTTGGAAAAGGCTAGGCAGATTGATTCAAAGGGGCTCATGGCTAAATAATAACAGCCGCACGGGTCGATCAAGGGTTAAGCTATGCTTGCCGCGGTCGGTTTGTGGATGGGTC
Source organism: Luperina testacea (assembly GCA_927399505.1). Classification (NCBI taxonomy): domain Eukaryota; kingdom Metazoa; phylum Arthropoda; class Insecta; order Lepidoptera; family Noctuidae; genus Luperina; species Luperina testacea. The sequence goes on from OV656758.1 coordinate 16,503,262, forward strand.
ACCGTCCATTACATATCCAAATCCCTTCCGTGGTCAGCGGGATTGTCCGAAAGGGTTACCGCTGGCTCGGAACATAAAGGGCTAAGGAAGGAACACGGGTGGGTTTTAGTCAGTAATAGTCTGACACTCCCTTCCATTCCACCCAGAGCGGGAGGAGTCATTTGATGATTTCCCATCCTCAAAAAAAAAAAACCCTTCCGTGCCTCAGAAAGCACGTTAATACGTTGCTGTCGTTTGTAGATCTTTGACAGTCGTTATGGGTATTCAGAAGCTCAAAAGTCTGACATTGTATCATTGTTTACCCAGTAATTGGATTGTGGAGTTCAGACATGGTAGTCACTCCATGTAAAATACTGGTATTCAGCTGCATCTGGTTAGACAGGAAGCCGACGCAAACATAGTTGGGGAAAGGCTAGACGTATTAATTTTCTTTATTAAAAAGTATATTGGTCCTGTTCAAAATCGACGAAAGTAGAGATAATCGAATTCAATTTAATTTTAACTGTCCTTTTACAATAGGCCGTATGTCAGTTCTAACAAAACTAGTATAAGCTAGCAACGCTTTCTATTAAACATCCTTACTACGTAGACCAGCTCAAGGTCAAGGTTGCCCACGAATTGTCTACTGTTGTACTTGTCCGACAAAGCATTGAAAGAAACTCGTCCAATAATTTGTTGGGACGGGCGGCGCCGCGTTCTTTTTTCGCAGAAAAGTGTACTAAAACTTGTGATGTTAAATTTAATGTAAATAAAGTAGGCACCGGTTCGGTATTTAGGTACACTTTGCACAAATAATTTGAACCTTTCCCGAAAATATACAATACGTACATTTACGTTCTGTTTTAATTAAACAATTAAAACATATACCTACAATACAACTAACTACTACTACTACTTATTAACTAATTTAATACTCGACTGTTCATAAGTACTAACCAACATTACCACCTTTGGAAAATAAACTGATGACCACAACTTAGGAGACAAGACGAGGCTTTTATCCATCATCTTTTCTTAATCGCCTTTAACGACACCCATGAGTAGGAAAGAGTATCGTATTTTTCACCAAGAGGCCACCACTCAAGTCACAAGTATCGGTGACATTTAAATTGAAGTTTTTAGGAACCCCGACAAACCACATTTAATTTTTCAAGCGAACTTTTAAATATTTTAGTAGGCAAATCTTTTCAAATATTCAAGAGGAGTATATTTTGTGATGGTTGTAATGGCCTCTGACGATATATCAAGCTTTTTATTAGAGCACGTCCGTTAATATTACCGTTATAAAAACAGGGCTTCAGTTTCACTTCACAATCTGCGTTAAAATATGGTTGAAATAATGCAGGTTGTTCTGTTCTTTACGCTTCACATTTTTCTTTACAGTTTACTGTGTATCTTAAGAAGCATTTGTATTTTTTACTCATCTACAAGCTATTTAACAATGATTAAAGTGTATCACGATGAATCATTCTTTTATTGTGTATAATCTTCCCAATCGTAAACGACCAGGGTACCACAACCGACATCAGTAGTCATTTCAGATGGTAAGTCTGTACAGATAACTACCTACCTAATATGAATGTTGAATAGTATTAATGAGAGCGGACAAAAAAGTCAAAAAATAAAAACTGAAAAGAAAAGGAAAAAAGAGAAAAAAAGGAGACGGCAAAGGATTGACAGGACTACTTTATGGTAGCGTGACAAGACCCTTTTTTCACCCTAACATTGGACAACCTTGTAAATATTAATGTACATCCGCTATTCAAACCTAACCTAAATGTTGCATTGCCGGCTGTGAAATCAATAGCATTGCCGTTTGTCGTGCTGTTTTGCGTCGATTTGAATTTATTCCTTTGTATTTGCTTTACTTTGTTACGTTACGATTGAGGGGCATGTAGCTAAATAATAACAGCCGCACAAGTCGATCGATCAAGTTAAGCTACGCTTGCCGCGGTTGGTCTGTGGATAGGTGACCATCATTTCATACCGAGACCCCTCCGTGCCTCGGAAAGCACGTTATTCAAATCAGTGCTCAGGGGGCCTAAAAAGGCCTCTTTGGCAGAATCATAAAAGGGCAACATTATGAATCATAATATGGCGAAGACAGTCCGTGTTTTTCTTTTTTTCGCTGCACTACGTAGGTATAATCAAAGAGATTGGGATTGGATTTGGATTGCATTGATTGGTATTTTAGCACAGACAAAAAAATAACTGAAAAATCCTTCACCAATGGGATTTGATACGATTAACTTAGCAGTTAACTGTCCATTATGATTCATAATGTTATTCTTTTATGATTCTGCTAGAGTGGCGTTTTTAAGCCCCTCTGAGTGGAATACACCGTTGGTCTCGGCTGTCATTTGGCGATCTTTGACAGTCGTTACGGGTAGACAGAAGCCCGAAAGTCTGACAACCAGTTAAGACCCAGTTACTGGGTTCAGATAGGCAGTCGCTCCATGTAAAATACTGGTATTCAGCTGCATCCGGTTAGACTGGAAGCCGACCCCAACTTAGTTGGGAAAAGGCTAGGCAGATGATGATTGTTACGTTTGATTGCTATTAATTTAAATTGCAGAATTAGACGGGCTCATGTTTATCCTTCTACGACCCTAGGTAACGCCTACATTGGTTAGTTTTTTTTTTAAGATTTCTATGAACACCCATTCACCGGTTTTATTTTTGCAGTCTATTTCCCAGGCCTATGTTCGGTCGGGGGTCTGTCGTCAGCTGTAAATGTAATAATTTAGGTCTAAAGACTGATATGAGTGTGTTACAAAGGTACTCGTATATTCACAGATTTTGTTTTCATTTTTCAGGTATCTATCAAGCGACACGCTCAAGCTTCTTCTTCTTCTTGTGTTGTTGTGGTGTGGTAGTATTGTGGTGTGGTGTGTTCTGTGTCTGTTACTAAATTATAGTGTGTTGTAGTGGGTGTGTGTGTGTTTGTTGTGTTATATGGTCTTCTGTTTCCGTCTGTCGTCGCTCTGCAAGTCGCATCCCGGTGACTCGTGGCATGCTCTAAACATCTTCTTTCATGTGTTTTTTTTCGCAGTCACTGTCGCAAGATACGTGTTGCTTGAGCGTCTAACTCGTCGCTTCAGGGTTAGCTTAAAAGGTGCGAAGAAAAACACATAATCATAGTTAAATTTTTATTTAAACCGAAATTAAATAAATACACCTTTACAGCAAAATTTCAATATTAGATTTAAATTACCTACATTTATATTTAATTTAATTTAAATAATAAATGTGACTGTAAACGGTTGGGTATCACAAACAGGGCTAACATGGATTCCAAGAGTATATCTTACACTGATAAGAGATATATCGAATATATTGATTATTGCTGAACATAATACCAACCATTTAATATCAAATGTAAATCCAACTTACGTACTAAGGTACACAGAGTATATTACAAGCGATATCCATTCATACAACAGTGAAAGATTAACAATGAATATACGTTTATATAAACAACACACATATATTATAATATAACAGTGGATATATATTAAACTTACGTTGACTTAACCCTATTTTGATATGCAAGGTCAGTGGTGCCCATTTTGCTTATAATGCCGCCACTTCCACGATATGTTTTTATGCTGGTTCTTTTTTATTAATTTAATCCAACGAATATTGACGTTGTTTGAATGAATATATTTTTAAATATATTGTAATTTTTAATTATGCATGATGAGCCACAGTTTGACAATAAGCTTTACGGTAAGTAATTCGAAACGTTTACTAAGTAAATATATTTATAATATGATAAATATATACATGTAGTACACATAAATTATAATAAGTTAGTAGCGATGTAATTAAGTATACGAATAAAATGTCTATCATTTGAGACACTTGCAAATAATAGTATTTAAATCTTTTTATACCTTGATCACCTATTTAATTAGGTAGGCACTTGTATATGAAGTAACGCGATGTTAAAGATTCAAATAGGTATATTTACAACAGTATCTCAAAGTTTAGAACGAGCAATTCTTAACACTAACTTGCGTCGGATCTCAGAGAAAGCGTTAAAAGACAATAGAACATTTGAATACAGTGAAACACGACATATATAACATCAAAAATGTATACAACGAGATAAATATATCGAATAAACATGAGACGGTTCACGAAATTCCTTAAATTTAATCAGGTTGCATCGACTCTGATCATCAGTAAGTTTTAAGTGTACATTTAAGTGCATTACTTGTTTAAAGTGCACAAACCGCTAAATATGTGAACATTGATATTGACAATAAACATTCAAGCTTTAACATCAAAACTACATAATATATAAAAATGGATTATCACCAAAATGTGTCAATGTTATGTAAATTAGGTACAATAAGTACCCAATCTCGCGCCTTACATAATTAACACATTTTTTTAAATAGTTAGGTGCAGATAATGTTAGGTGTATACACGATATGTTTAAGATATGGTTTAAAAAATCATATGTGGGATAAATAATAATATTTGATCATCTAAAGATATCGCAAATCCCTGGATATTATCACGTCTGTATTCATGATTGTTGACACTTTTTCAAATTATTTTAATATTTAATGTTGTGCTAATTTTGAATCCAATAATTTTGCTTCAATCATGAACAATTAATCAAAAGTACATTATACAAGAATATTACAACATTTTTATTTAGTACTTCGCGTTATTATTTTCTTCAGCGGACCAAAATGGTTCCAAAACCCGAGTTGACTTTACCAACCTACTACCAAAGTACGAAATCCGAAGGACGCTTAAAATTCCAACATCCTGGCAATATACTGCGACAACGTGAAATATAGGAATCAAAAACTTCAGGTTTCATATTTCCGCAGCGAACTCCAACCTCTACATAATTATTTCACCAACTTTTGCTGATCAAAAGTTCAGGTCTCAATCTTTTACTTATTCAAATATATTCAATTTAAACATTGTATATTATAAACATTCTTATATTTAGTAATTCAGACTAAAGGATATGTTTTTAGTTACAATTTTATCACTTGATAATGATTTATATAAACGTCATACATTGATCACAGGGGTCAGAACATTTCATTTTCTCTTTTTATTAGTTGTGATTATAAGGTTTTTTCACTACAGTGAGGCAAGGTGACTACAATGCAATGGAAACATGTTCAAAGTCACATTTATTACTCCACTATACTAACAATAAACTTTAACATCAAGTATTAACTCAATATAAAATAATTTAAAGCTACACGGTTACAAAATCTGCGTCAAACAGCCTTACAACTTATAATTAAAATTTTAAAATAAATATAATTTAGTGAACTTAAGCTAATTAAATAAAACATTGAACTAATACTAGAACCGGTTAAATGCTACAAACTCCCAAAATATAAACAGCGTTGATTTTAACGAATCTCATCTAACACTTAATTATCTACTTAAAACTAATTCTACATCAAATAGAACATTAATTTTATGGGCTCTAACTATGTAATAAAATAATCAAGATAACATATTCGTACCGTTCCGAAAGCTAACATAACTCTGCCTGTAAACGATACTCAGCGTTCATGTATTGAGAAAATTCAACTGGCAATCATTTTCCTTTGCTATATACGAGTAATTAGAGAGGTATAAATGTACGTCATGTGAGGTAAAATACTCGTACCTCGAGCCCTCTTACACGTACCATAGAATAATATCGTAATAGTCAACATTGTAAATACGTAAAAGCTTACTAATAGGTTATATCGTAAGGCAGGGGTAAACGATAAAAAATATTAGAAATGTATCCTTCAAATTCATAGGGAATCGTAAAATTACAAATCAAATTGTTCATTGCTAAAGATTGTGTAAAAGTTCTAGCTCATTGTGAAATCACATTTTTTGAAAATGTTATTTAAGTTTCTCCATGCTAAGAGCATGCTACGACCATAAAGATATGAAACACACCTTCAGTGATACCTACTAATACTAGAATGCCTGGTGTTAGAACGTGTAGTTACCTACATTCTGGTACATTACTATTAGTAAGGCATACCGTAAGAGGTTTTTACTACAATGTAAAAATACTGTACCACTAAATTACCGCTCTTGAAAAACGACCATCTTCACTTACCAAGCTACCGCTCCATATATATTACTAAATTTTGTTTATCAGCCCAAAATTGATATGTATCGTAGTTTATTGCACAAATTCATCACGTTACAAGTTTTGAACGGAAAATACAAACGTTGCGAAGAGATACGCGTCGAGCCATCCGGCCACAGCTGGCCCGAGGGTAGCCCTTCGCGAGAAATTAAATTAGGATTAACTTATAAAGAAATAATGTTATGATTATTCTAGAGCCACCTGGCCGCTACGACGAAGAGTACGTTGGTCGCGAAGCAAACGTCGGGGCGGGTCGAGGGCGCGCTGGAGGTGCGACCGTACGCCGGTTTCCGTTTGCAGTTCATCTTCTCGAGCGGCATCTTGGCGACGCTGTACTCCCGGTGCTCGTTCACCATGGTGCACACCGTGCGCTTCTTCTGCATCATCTCGTCGTCTCTGTCCCGAAGTCCCGCGAGCCAGGCCTCGTACCATGCCAGCTCGCAGTCACATATCAGAGGGTTATCTGCACCAAAAGGAAACACTAAATATTCTAGGAAAAGAAGCATCGTTCCAGAACATTTTGATCAGGGTAAAGTTTTCTCACAGAATGAAAATGTCAATCGCATTCGACATTCATCATTTAATTTTCAAAAACTTATTTATTTCTTTTCTGAAAACTATTCCTTCTATACCCTATGTATAAATAATACAAACCCATAATATCAACCACTCGAAGAGTATCCAATATCGGCTCCATGATTTCCTCTGGAATATGCTGCAGCTTATTGTTCTGCAGATTTAAGGTCTCCAAGGAGTTCAAGTTGTCGAAACCCATAGTCGGCAGTTGGTGGATCCTGTTACAACAAAGTTATTAGATTGTAAATTTGCGGGAACGAAGTCGGTGCAACACGCGATAGGGTAAGCGGTTTAGTGCTAACTACTATGTAATCTGTACAACGTGGACGTGAAGCATGACCCGTGATATCCCTCGAGAATTTGGAGCAAGATTTAACTAGACTGTGAATTTAAATAAAGGCATTTCAACACAACATTTACACATAAAGTTAGGTAAGTAAGGCCGATCTTTTATAAAACGCTCTCATTATAATAGGCTAAAGTAATGATCTCATTTAAACAATGTTTCAAGTTCAACCAGTAGAGCGCCTACCGTCGAATAATATACATGTTTGCAATATGCTACATTTGTCGCTAAAAATCTTAAATATTATAAAATAGAATTGGATTTGAAAATCACGAAACAGATATTAAGGTCATTTTTAAAAGTACTCTTCGGTATTGAAAGTGAATTAGTAGAAATTATTTCCTCAATTTGAGCACGTTGGGTTATGTGAAATTATTAATCTTTTTGAAGTTAATTATACTAAAGTAGGAAATTAATGAAATGCCAACATGAAATGAGAAATATTTATTAACCATAAAATGTTCCGCTTTAATCAAATTTTATGGCTGGGACACAGAATGTTATTCGGTACGGTGAATTCAGTATTTAATATAACAGGTCATATAAGACGAACATTGCTTGAATTATTCACTCCTGTTGCTTTATCTTTTGTCCTTTTAGGATTTGAGGATTTCAGATGCATGGGCTATAAAATGTATTGCCTTTTTTTTCTCTAATACTTTATCCATATTTTTCTCAAATATTTAATTATTCAAATATTGAGTGACTACTAACAACTTGCTTTTTATTCTACGTTGCTTAACGGCTTTAGATTAGAATATTTGTTTTAGTGTGAGTATGATCTAACAAGATTTATTTTCCCTAATAGCATCAAATTCCTATTATAATCTATTACCTATAATATCCATAAAAAAAACAATCTAGCTAATCTAGAACTGTTAGGTATAATCCATCAACATAATCAAAAAGAAAATGAAATTATTGAAAGCCGATAACATCATTAATCGTGTCTAATGGAAGCAATAATCTATTCAAATTATGGTATTATTAAAAATTGTGAAACAAAATAGGAGTACAAAAGTTGTGAGAGATGGTAAGGCTAGATAGGATGTGGATACCGAGATGTTAGCTGACTTGGAAGAAGTTGCTGACCCAAGATAAATTGCGATAAGGGAAGGACGATGATGATACGTAAACTAACTTACATATTCTTTTGCATGTTGAGGAAGGTAATGGAGTCTCCATAGCCAGTGAAGGCATCCTCGCTGATGTACGTAATGTTGTTGGAACGCAGGTCCAAGTGACGCAGGCGATGCAACGGACGAAGAGCTTCCGAAGGAATCTCGTGCAGACGGTTATCTCCCAGGCGCAGATATTGAAGGTTTTCTACAAAATATCATTCGAAAATATTACCTCAGTAAAAAAGCAATAAACGAGAATGAATGAAATACATAAACAAGCTATAAAGTCAAATAGTACTCCGTAAGCCTTGGAAATATTTAATGTTAAACCCATTTCGTTGTCTCGACTTTTGGCGTGTATTTCTTCTTTCTCTTTATTTAAAAGCCACGTAAATTAATATTTACCTTCAAGTCCGGCGAAGGCTTTCTCATCAATCCTTTGGATTAAATTGCCTTCCAGCTCCAAAGAGTTTAAGAACGTCAGATGCGAGAATACCTGGGAGGGTACTTCGCGGAGCTGATTATGAGCCAAGCCTAGAGAATCTAGGCTCCGTAGACCTACAAAACAAAGATATTTATTTAAGAGCGTGTATACAGAAAGTGGGCAACGTCGCAAATAGCTGTCAAATATTTCGCTGTTTAGATTAATTTGTCAATATTACTGTATGAAAATAAGAAATATGGCTAACTAATGAACTAGAATATTGATTATGAAATGCAATAATTAATATCGTAACACCGAATATTTAGTTTTAGATGTAAAAAAAGTATTTGGAAACTTTACAAATGCCTTTTTTACACCTAAAACGGTTACAACATCAAATTCAGTGTTTTAATTGCAATTCATTATTAATATTCTAGCCCACTTTCTGTATACGCGCTCTTAATGATCTATAGCAAACATGTCATCTACTGAACGTAAAGCCTCCCATAATTAAATAAAGATAACCATAATCAAAAGTGAGTCATGTAACCCAACCCATGGTGTAATAATCCCTTAGATGCCTTTTACGACACCCATGGGAAATGTCGGCCCCCTTCGTAAAACATCCAGACAACGTCCACCGAATACAAAACGAGGACTATATACATTGGTCTACAGGAAATAAACAACGAATAAAAGAAACATTACCTGCAAAATCTCCTTCAGTAATAGTAGCGATGCGATTCTCCTGCATTTCAAGTTTTTTCAAATTCTCTAGCAAAGCGAGAGCTTTTTGTGGCACCGCTGTCAAGTCGTTACCGCCAAGATTTAGCCGTTTCAGCTTTCTAAAACAAAGCAATTCTATATTCTTTTCGATTCGGGTTATTTTTGTGGCACTTCGGTTTATTATTTTGTGTGTTCGGGTGTATTTTAGCACAGACAAAAAAAATAACTGAAAAGTCCTTCATCAATGGGATTTGATACGATTAACTTAACAGTTAACTGTCCATTCATAATGTTATCCTTTTATGATTCTGCCAAAGTGGTCTTTTTAGGCCCCCTGATGTCTGAACGTAAACGAAAGGAGTATGTAAGGATCGTAGCAGATGGCGTTCTGTAGTTTCTGCCTAAACCCTTGGGAAGAAGTCGTGAATTTATGTACGTATGTATGTTTAACACCAAAAAAATAACTACAACAGTCTCATTCAAAATATTAATAAATGTGATTTATATGTACCTATGTAGTTAGACCTCTAAATTAAATCACTTTGGACCTCGAGTCAAGCCGAGACCGTTAAGCTAACCATCATTATCATCACCATCTGCCTAGCCTTTTCCCAACTATGTTGGGGTCGGCTTTCAGTCTAACCGGATGCAGTTGAATACCAGTATTTTAGATAGAGCGACTGCCTATCCGACTCCCACAACCCAGTTACTGGGTAATACGAAACCCCTTGGTAAGACTGGTTGTCAGACTTTCGGGCTTCTGACTTCCCGTAACGACTGTCAAAAATCCACGAATGACACCCGGGACCAACGGCTTAACGTGATTTCCGAGGCACGAAGGGGTATCGGTATGTAAAGATGGTCACCCATCCACAGACCAACCCCGGCAAGCGTAGCTTAACCTTATCGATCAAGCTGTTCGGTCGTTATTATTTAACCACGAGCCCCTCACCGTTTAAACTAACAAACAATTTAAATAGTAATACCATTTATACACATTCCAAATCGTATAAATAATACTATATTCATTATCCCAGGTAAAGTCTTACCAAATTCAACAATTTACCTCTGCTATAAGGTAAATTGATGAATTTGGTTAGACTTTACCTGACTTCAAGTAAAGAAAAATGCTTCTAAAGCCTTCTCAAAGAAAACTAAGAATGTAAGCCTACAGACAACTCACTTCTCGAGTCCTTTGAAGGCCTCTCCGTCAACCACAGATATCCTGTTCTCATACAACGTGAGAATCTCCAGTGTGTCCAGCCCCATGAATGCTCTGTTGTGTACCGCTGTCACCTAGAAACATGTGAATTCGACATCATCTGTATAATTCAAGAGCGGAGTTTATTTACTTCAGTAAGTTAAAAAAAATGTGAATATTATAATCTAACTGTACCATTGAAAATGTCCTCATCTTTATTGAATACTTATTGTTTACATAATATTTATGACTAATAATGTGACACTTAATTCACACTTGTCTTTAACTCATCATCTGCCTAGCCTTTTCCCAACTATGTTGGGGTCAGCTTCCAGTCTAACCGGATGCAGCTGAGTACCAGTATTCTGAATGGAACAACGGCCTATCTGAGCTCCGCAACCCAGTTACTGGGTAATACGAATTTAAACCCCTTGGTAAGACTGGTTGTCAAACTTTCAGGCTTCTGACGACCCGTAACGACTGTCAAAGATCCACGGACAGCCGGGACCAATTCCGAGGCACGGAGGAGTCTTGGTATGTAAAGATGGTCACCCATCCACGGACCAACCGCGGCAAGCGACCAGTGCGGCTGTTATTAGGTACTTATCCACAAGACTTTCCACAATTCCCAACCTCCTTCTTAATTTATACTTTAACTATTCATGCTAATTTAAAATTAATTCACTATTTATCATATTTTATACCTACGTAATTATGCTTTCTGAAAACTTATACCCTTTAGCAAGTTACCTTACTCTGTGGATAATTGATCTACATTGTCTAGCGTAAACTTGAGTCCAATTGATGAATTGGAAACCAATGCATAAAGCTGCTCATACGGTCATATTCAGAGTTGACTAGATTTGCATTTATAACTGGATGCACTAGCTACATCGTTCAATATGCAATGATGAAGAAAATAAAATATTTCGTAACTTCCTCAACCCCCTTATACAAAACAAGGTTTTTTTTTTTAGATCAGGTTTATACCACCGCACCGAGCCATTTATTGAATTAACAACCTAAGTGTTATAGAAATGCAGTTCCATAAACAAAAATGACAGCTTAGTTTGGTGCTAAGTTGTCATCTTAGTATTAAGAACTTTGCCTACATCGAAATAAAGTTCAAAATACTAGCCCAAAGGCTAGAACTATCAGCGGGATTGTCCGAAAGGGTTACCGCTGGCCCGGAACATAAAGGGCTAAGGAAGGAACACGGGTGGGTTTTAGTCAGTAAGAGTCTGACACTCCCTACCGCTCCACCCAGAGCGGGAGGAGTCATTTGATGATTTCGCATCCTCAAAAAAAAAAAAAGGCTAGAACTAAAGTTAGATTTCGAAGGCGGAAAATATTTACAAAAAACATACAACTGTCTGTTGTTCCTTGTTCAGTACGATTTATAAATCAATACTAATAAAATAAATGAACGTCGACGCTCAACAGAACGCTCCCTAGAACAATGGAAAGTCCATTGTTCTAAGGAGCGTTCTGTTAAGTCAATAACATTCGTACCAAGCTCTCACCTTATTATGATTCATGTTGAGAATCAGCAGATGATTGAGATGTGTGAACGACGAGGTCGGTATTGTTGCTAGGCTGTTCTGCGACACGTCAAGTTGTGTTAACTTGTTACCTGGGGAAAAGGATATTTTTGTCTTTATTTTAGTCACAGAGACAGACGCACAGAAATTTTATGTTACACGTGGAAGTTTCGAATTTCCGGGCCTCGAGCGAAGGCAAATTTTGGGACTTAGTAACAATTTGACGAAGGAAGAAGTTTTTCTTATTGATGTTATATTTACAAAGGTAGACCTTTGCAAATTGATCTGATGCTTACATGCGTCAATTTTCATAACTTATTTTATGTGTCACGCTCTTACAATTTAAATCTATTTTTGGATGTGACACGCATAACACGCTTATTTCAAGTTGCAAGAAGAACATTTTTAAACTGTTTTTAATAAAAATAAATAGCTGCATTTACCATGTTCGAAAATATAATTATAAAACAGTGGTAAAATTATTTATAGCTTTGCCCACTTTTTCTTGTTTTTCAACGTTCAAAATTACACCCAACATATGTATCTATTCGTTGTACCTATAGACAAAAACTGACATGTTTAAATTATGCAAACAAGGAAACCAAATATAACATCGATTTGTTTGAACAAAACAAAATATAGATATACCCGTCGACTTGAGAACCTCCTCCTTTTTTACGTCGGTTAAAAATTAGTGGTAGTTACCGATGGAACTGAGTGACGAGTCTTCTATCACAGCCAAGCTGCTGTTGTGAACAGTCAAGTGACGGATATCCAGTCCCAGGAATATGTACGAGGGCAGTTTGGCCAGGTTGTTGTGTCGCAGCTTCAGGTAGAAGATTATCATAGGCTTGGAGCGTAATGTGTTCATTGCCTGTGAAAGAAAAATGATTTTAGTACATGCATTATTTATATTCATCATCATCATCATTTCAGCCGAAAGACGTCCACTGCTGGACATAGGCCTCCCCCAAGCACCTCCACTTCGACCGGTTCTGTGCTTCTCGCATCCAACGGGTTCCTGCGGCCTTCACAAGGTCGTCGGACCACCTTGTGGGACGCCTTCCAACGCTACGTCTTCCGGTACGCGGTCGCCACTCCAGAACCTTTCGGCCCCATCGGCCATCTGTTCCGCGAGCAATGTGCCCTGCCCACTGCCACTTAAGTTTGGCAATTCTTCGGGCAATGTCGGTTACCTTGGTTCTCCTGTGGATCTCCTCATTCCTGATTCAATTATTTATATTTACAAAGCTAATTATTATTTTTTTAAAGCACCCTAATTGCGTAATCACAATTTCAATCGTTTTGAAGGATATTGCTAGTTCATTGCTTCATGTGTACGAAAAATTTGTCTGCTCAACAAAGTGAATAACGCAAAGAATGTTGTTGAACTGTCAACATGAAAGCCATTCCTACTGTAAGTCTGTGAAGCAATTACCACGCTGGATAGTCAACATTAACCCCAAATAAATCCTTGAAACACTGCGACAACTGAGGCACTTGACCATGAAATGGATCACAAAACGGTATATAATACACAGGTAATCCATCAAGGAATCAATATAATGTAGATTACTAGGTATGCGTCACTAGTTTAAAACCACCCATTCACTGTCAAATTTGAATGACGTAAAACCACGACCATAAAACCACGTTTAACGAGTTACATTACAATGATTTACTAATGGTTTTACGTCCATCATGAATGTCATGCCTAAAAGTTATATAAATAATTCAAACCTATAAATACCTAATATGCCACCGAGTTCGATTGTCGAAGCTCAACGCATATAAGACTTTGCCTTGGTATGCTTTCTTCATAATTATATGGAAATAAGCCATCTATAAAATCAAATTCTCCAGTAACTTGTAACGTCACATAAACTTAAAACAGGAGAAAAATTGGCGCGAAGCCAAACATTTTCTACTATGATCAAATAAACATTATTCGAATATGTGACTAGAATTTGAAGTACACCAAAATATTCATGAGTATTACCTATTCTTGTGTGCAGCTAGTATCAGAATGTCGTTGCATAAACAATGTGCATACATGTGACATATTGCATCTCAGATAAGACTAGAATAGGTAGGTTAGGTAGGTACCATAGGTATGAACGTAGCATAATTAGCCTATAATGTTCCCACTGCGTGGACACAGGCCTCCTCCCTGTACGAGCGCGTGGGCCATAATCCACCACGCTGGCCCAGTGCGGGTCTGTGGATGTCACATGTCTTCGAATTTTTGGTTCTCACGATGTTTTCCTTCACAGTTTTGAGAGTAGTGTCGATGAAATTACCTAAATACACAAAGTAAAGTGCCTGTCTGGATTCGAACTCAAGACCTACAATCGAAAGTCGGGATACCACTGAGCCACCGCTGCTGTAAACGTAAGTGAAGCAAAAGTTCAGATAAGCTATTCTGACAACAGACCCATTTAGTTTTTCTGTCCAGAAGTGTCTGTACATTTGTACCTAAATTTAGGAGTTGTGCTGATTTATTGTTTAGATATAGAATATAGGGACACTGCTGCTATATACCTCTAGCTGCTGTTGCTGCTATAGCGATTAGGTAATCACATTAATTGTAACCACGTATTTTAAATGATGTATTTAAAACATACACAATTAAAATATAACAATCTAGCCTAATATATTCTTTCATTTTAGTAGTTAACAACATGATACTCAATTTGTGATTATTCGATAACAATAACATAAAGTTCGTGTTAAATTGTTGATACCATACCTTGCGCGTGCCTTGTGCCTTATTATCAGCGGTAGTTTATTTCATGCCGATTTTTACGCTATCTATTTTGTGTGAAAAATTCAGTTTTCTATTTTTAGTTAAATCGTTTATTTTATTCTTTTAACTTGTAATAATCACTGTAATGTGATAATCGAATCGCTCTTCTGTAGACTGAAGTTACCTTCTGTATGTGTTGCTGTTCAGTGAACTCGCAGAGTATGTCGAGGCCGTTCTTCTTGACAGTGCAGCTGCAGGGGGTGATGGTGTTGGGCGCGGGACACTGCTGCGCGCCCTGCGGGTGCGCCGGCCGCGCGCACAGCACCACGCAGCACACCAGCAACCAACGCGGCACCATTGTTTATGACCTGCACGAGAAGATTATATTTATTTATATATACTTTATTATTGTAGGTACACCAGAAAATACATAACAAAAAAAAATACGATTATGAATACAAAACATACAATGGGCGGCCTTATCGCTTTCTGCGATGTCTTCCAGGCAACCTTGGAATGGACAGTGATTGCGTGGATATAAAAAATGGGTAATTTAACATAGTTGTTTTGTTATTTTGAGTTATGTTTTATTAAGGTTAGAGTTTATCACAAAGTAAAAATAATCAGAAACGTTTATCGAATAAATAACTTGTTTTTTTTTTTCTATTCACTAAAATCTTGGGCTTAACCTGCCATCTACACAATATTACAAATTAAACTTGTGAAGAACTGCTACCGATTAGCTTGCCACCCTAAATTGTCTTACAAGGAGCTTATGTACTTACATAGAACATTCACGTCATAATATATTATACAATATTCAAGTCCGACATTCAGGAATTTGTAAGCTGAACTAATTCATTACTTATCTCCTCTGCGGAATATTACAAAGGAGACAAATTACGACGACTGTAGACGGTCATAACTTGCTACAAAGTATTATAGTATCTGACCCAAGGCACCTCGTTAAAAAGACAATTTTGCAGCTCTGAATATTTTGTAATAAGAAGAAATAATATGATCTTTCGTCCGAATATTGGAGAAAAAGACTGTACTTGCTATGTTATTTCAATAATTTGATACATTTCGATGGGACAGCATCAGATTAATAAGGATGATTAAGTTATCGAAAAACCGCTCTGAAAAGAACCACTGTTTGTCTCTGCATCACCACAGCATTGAGCCTCTTTACATTTATGTGCTTAAACAATTAAATAAATAAATAAAAGAATGAGGTTAAAGTAACTATTTTTAGTTTAACAATGATGTCTAAGGAACATCGCATTGTAAAACGGGTGCCATAGGTCATTCTGAGCTAGGTCAAAGACAGCAGCTTCGCACAAAACATGGCTTTCACGAAAAGGTCTACGGTCAACTAGAACAATAAAGGATTAATGCCTCGAGTTTAGAACGTATATCCAAAGATTAACTAACGGCTCTACAAGTTGATACATTAATATACATTGGGAACTGTTTCATAGCCTATCTAGCCTAAACTTTCGTGACGTAACCAACAAAAAAAAACTTACCTATCAAAGCAGAAGTTTACCGCGACCGAGCTTAGAGATCAAGTTATATACCCTTCATTAAAGAATCAGTGAACTGGCATTTTGGATGCTGAGAACATGTGCGAAGTCGTCTTTTAATGACCTAAGCAACTAATAGGCCTGCTTCACACTTGTCCGGGTCGCCACATTCGATTTGGCAGTATCTATTGAACAGAGCAAACCCGAAGCAATTATTACATTATATTTGGCTTTCATTCGACTCGTGCCGATCGGAAAACTCGGTATCTATCTTCGCTGAAATGGCATTTTACCACCCGGCCCTTTTCCCAAACATTATTTTCGGGAAAAGGCTGGATTTACATATTATATTCTATTTTACCGCCCGCAGCTGTGGCGATCACTGCTGACCCGGACAGTGTGTAGCACGCCTACTAGGCACATTTTCGTCCTTATTCGGTCTAACCAGAAGATGCTATCAGTATTTCACTCACAGTGAGTGACATTTAACCTCCGAAACCCAACAGGTGACAAATGCCGTAGAGACTGGTTGTGACGTGTTTTTCAGGCAGCTGTCTGCACGTGACGACTGTCCTGTGTTTTTATGACAGCAAGGGGCTTTACGTGTTCTCCAAGGCGTTGAAGAGCATAGCTAAGGAGTTTCTGAGCCGTCAATCTAACCGTAGAACCGTTTTATTTTTCTTAAAGACGCATTTGCAAAGCTCAAAATTCCTGGAAGATATCAATGTTAAAATTTTAAAAAGGAGAAAAATCTCAAGACTTCTTTGGTCTCAAATCCCGGCTTTAAAATGAGGTTCCGCTTTGCAGGTACAAGGATGTAGCAATTTTACATTTAAATTTTGCTGTAAATATTTTCTCAAGTTAGAAATTATTCATGAAATGTTTTCTTAAAGGAATTGTTGTGTAAAGATTTTGAATTACTTTCTTCGTCTCGTAGTTTGTTTTATGCTTCATGCTTATAGGTTTTTATTACTAAATCTTACAGATTTTGTAATCTGAAACTTGGGTCAAGTAGAAAATTCGAAGAAGTACGTTGAGAAATTAATTTTGTTATTTAGCATTAGGTACATGAATATTCCGCAACATAATATTCATATCTGACTTCTCTTTTGAAATCGTACTATAAAGGGTTAAGATAGTTTGAGTGCAGCAAATGAGCACAGGTTGATTTTGATTCCTCTGTATAGTCTCTATGGTTTTGTTAAAAAACAAACACATTAGCAGCTACTTCAGGATTACTGCACACGCACAGGCCAACTGTTTAAAATTCGGAGCAGCAATTGATAAAACTCTAAAAGCCCGAAATGTGGGTTATGCGGTCGAAACAAAGTCCTATGTGAGCTGAAGAAAAAAAGTTAATCACGACACATCATTTTATTTTGGTCCCTATAAATCTGCAACCTTTTATTACCGCTAGAGACACGTATAAATAAAAACATGTTCGTATACATTTAGATTGAAGTACGTTCGGTACATATTGGCGAGCTGAATATTCTATCGGCGTTGCACGAGGCACGAATGCTAATAATACAGGTAACGGGGCTCGCCTCTTGACGTGAAGGTTTATTCACAAATTGTTTAACACCCCTGCCGCTGACCACTACTACCTCTAATACTCTTTTTTTTACGCGTCTGGCTGGCATACAGTCGACGTCTCGCTTGATTGAAAGTGACTATAGACACGTGAGTAAAGACTCCCCACCTGTCACCACCAAAGGATTTTTCAATTGGTTTTTCACCTTATGCGAGAAGTGCCTCGTCCGAAGAGAAAGAAAACCAAGTATTCGACCTTTAAAAAAAAAAATTAATGGTGTTTTATTTTAATTTCTTGGTAGATACACTATCTTATTTGAAAATATGCATCATGCATTATGGTAGACATATCTAAACGATGTGAATAAAGTAAAAAATGAAGTTTCTTCTTCTTTTTTGTAGGATATTTTTTACATTAATAATCGCTTATAAATAAGCATAGCATACAGAATGCTATGCTATCAAACTAAGACCCAATTAAGAATACGACCATCCGTTCTATTCCATCACAAAGATAACTGATGTCACTTGGAGAGCTGCCACGCTAAAATGGAACTGGGCTGGACACATCTGCCGCATGTCAGACGACACAAATGAGAGGAACTTACGACCCAATGGTAAGCGACATCGCGGCAGGCCCAGGTGGAGATGGCGGAATGAGCTTCCTTCAATAAGACTGGTCCTTAGCAGCTTTGAATAAAGATAAGTGGAAAGAGGGAAGAGAGCAGTGCAGTAGGCCATTACAGGCTAATAATATATAACTAAGGTAAGATATAAACAAAAGTCCCATGGGATAGAATGTATTACATGGTTTTCTAAATAAAATTAGGAACAGCAAATATCTACTGTGATTAGGCACTAATGTAGTTCTAAATAATGTCTAATTACTATTGTTATCCCAGTGAGAATTGTCGAACGACTCTAAATTAATGATCTCCGTTACAACCTTAGT
Organism: Luperina testacea; assembly: GCA_927399505.1. Classification (NCBI taxonomy): domain Eukaryota; kingdom Metazoa; phylum Arthropoda; class Insecta; order Lepidoptera; family Noctuidae; genus Luperina; species Luperina testacea. The sequence goes on from OV656758.1 coordinate 16,522,093, forward strand.
TAATATTTATGGTGTTTGCCCTACGAATGGCTAATGAGATACCACATCACAGTCACATCGCATTATCGCGGGTACGTAAGCAGACTTTATGGAAATAAACTTATTAACTAACAATAAACTGGTACAGTACCCGGCGATAATTATTGCACATCGACCTTTGGAAAGAGACAATCGGCTAATTTCGGCTTCGTAGAGCGTTATCTCTGTCACACGAAATACAAACAGTCCGCTATTAGGAGCTGTTAAAACAATTATGATTTGCTTCTTTTGGTAATTATTTTTATTCTTTGTATAAAATCGATAGGATCGAATAGGTCGATGTGCAATATTTATCGCCGGGTAGGTACTTTAAATGGGTTGCTTAGTTGTTTGTCTTGTTGTTCAAAAGAAGCTGTTTTGCTTTAGTTAGAAAGTACCTATAACTACCAGCGGGGTTATTCTGTAAAAAGATAATTTAGGTGAAGTGAGCTTAAAGTGAACAGCTGTCAATAGTGCCAATCCCGAAAACTATTTCACGATGAGATTTTTACAGAATAGCGTTACAGAGGTACTGACAATTAATGTCATGGCTATTTAATATACGCAACGGAAAGAAAGAACGCTACTTTACTGATTTTTACCAATTAGTAACTTTATTAGTACTTTTTAGGAATTTCTTGTGAGGGCTGGCTCGTTCTTTGGCTAAAGCATTAGCATTGCCATTAAAGGTGGCAATTCTGCCAGTCTTCTAGGCACGTTTCCGGATGACAGCAATGCGAACGAGTACTTCGACGCCTGTATCCTTTTTTTGTATAGTTAGTTAGTCATTTTATTTAGTACCTACCTACTGTAAATATTATTTGGCATAATGAGTTAATAAATAAAAAATAAGTATTAGTAACCGTTGGTAACTTGGAAATCTCACATTACCATGAAATAAAAACGGTATTCTACAAAATACCTACAGATTTTACTTTCTTTGTCTTAATATTTTTTTATGGTTTGCCTTTGATTCGTCATGGTTTGATTCAGAACAAAACAGTCTGGAGTTATAAAACTCCTGAAAAGCGGAAACCTTATTACCAAAATTGTTTGTTCGTGATCCTTTGCGTTTAATTTTATTCTGAATACACTAAACAGAATTACAAAAACCTTACTGTTTATTTAATAAAGAAATAAGTACTAAATTAACTTGATTTAGCTTTCTTTTTGAAAGTTAAGACACTTCAGGGCTTCTAATAAAGCCAAGTAAAGATGTTTTGATTTGGTCGACGGAAAACAAACAAGCATCTTTGTACTAACGAATTTATAATTGAACTTTTGCCAACGTTTTATTTACTGTGATAATTATACTAGGCGTTATTGATCAGAAATTAAGCAGAACAAAAATGAAAACGCAAACTAAGCCGTTGGTCCCGGCTGTCATACGTGGATCTTTGACAGACGTCGCGGGTAATCAGACGCCCGGAAGTCTGACAACCAGTCTCACCAAGGATTTTCGAATTACCATTAGGGTTTTGGAGGTCAGATTGGCAGTCTCTCCATGAATAATACTGGTACCGCTTCTCTCAGGGCGGTCGAAACAGAGAGTTCAGTGAGGGCGGTTCCTTGGTCTGACCAGCGGTTAATTGTCGCCTGTTAACGATCGATAAATATCAAGGTTAACACATTGAAGGACGCTGAACGAGACACAATAGAAGTTTATTATTATTACGTCAAGGGGCGTAGTATTAAGATCAAGCATCACTTTGTTGATGTATCGATCCACAGTGGCGATCGAAATCGACAAAAGATATGATATCGATCTGCTAACACATTACTCAATTTGCGTTTGATCACGTGTGGAACGTCAAAAACTGAGCAATCCGTAGGCACCTTAAGGCAGTCGCGTACTCATTCCGTCATGTTACGTGTTACGTCGCGATTACATACGAAATACTTACTTGTGTGTCTGTGTGCGTCAGGTCGGCGAGCGATTATGGTGTGGGGGCGAGGGGTGTGCCGATGTCATGGGGCACTAGGTCATGTTCACCGGAGTCGTCCGTGGCCCGTCCCTGCCGGAGATTAGATCAATTTAGTACGAGGAAACAGACACCAAACGTTCGGCATTCGGCGTTCGGCCCAGACGGGCGAACCCGACAATGTCTGCCGTTTACCCTCTTCACTATTACGTACTGGAACTAATTTGTTAATATACGTCCTGTGATTGTAGCGAGTCTGTTGTTGATTTACTGTGGGAGACTACAGACTTTAGAAATTAGTTTATTATATGTACAAGCGTGTTCACTGTTAGAAACGCTCCTGAAACTCAGTTAGCTTTGTTCAATTTCGTGTATTGTAATAACATGAATGGTGGTTCTTACCAGAAATTGAAGATTAAAGGACTTTATTTACTTGTACCTAATTTAAAACAATGATAGTTTAAATAACCAAAGATAATAGTTATGGACTTGCTCAGCCATGTTTGTGATTTACAATTTGGTTAGTGTTTTTATTTTGTTAAGGTACATGTACCTAATTATTATAGTTTAAATATTCTCAGGCCCTCGAGCAAGCTACATTATTATATGGGTTATTTTAGCCCTTTGTATCACCAAAACTGGACAATCCTTATTAACTTTTTTATGATTTTTTTTATTAGAAATGGGTTTGCTCTTGACTCTAGTCTAGGTCAGAGGTGACAGAGACAAAGTCTACGATGGACTGAGCTTACCCAGAAGCTGTTTAACTGTGATTGTTTCTTTACATAAAACAAAACCATACTATACTATACCATTTCCAAAGATCTATCAAAATAAATTAATTAATTGCCATCCGCCAAAGGTAATAATTAAACGGTGGTCGGGGTTCCGTTATTGGGTCACATAATAATAATATGAAGGTACTTCATTGAAAACCAACATTAAAACCACAAGCCCTCAGCTTAGTAGTATGTTCGTGGTAACAATTCGACATTGATGACAGCGCCTTTGTCACGTGGCAATAAGGATTGTCGTTGTTAATTCTACCACTGCCATGCGGTTGAGAATGTATGCGTAAACGGTAAATGAATACGGCATACGTCACAACGTATTGTCAGCAAAGCTACTTTCCCAGAAGAGCGGTGACCGTGCCGGTCACCGCTCTTCTGCGCTCTTCTGCGGCCGTAATGTCCAAATACAGACCGTGTTTTGACACCTTAATATCAAATACTTCTGAAAATTACAGATTTTCATGACGTCCGTTACAAATATGACCGTTGCTTTAGTGCAACTTAGTAAACTTGCAAAGTGTGCCTGCGAGCTTTGGGCAAATGAAAAATAGAAATATAATAAATAAACGAAACTAAATATACGAAATATAACTTTTCACCTAGTAGGTAGGTAATAATAATAAATTGCTATATTTACCTATAATTGTCTGTTACATATACTTCTTTATTTTCTGTTGCTTCCTGTAATTTCTGTAGTGTATACGAATGTTATTATATCTAAATATAATGATATACGCCTCTGAAGTCCGCGTAATTGTAAAGTTCTTAGGATTTTTGGATGTTTCAGCGCTGCGCTCTTTTACGTTGTATTTTAATCAAAATTAACACACTCATCGAAAGGCGTAATTAGGTACAATAAATAGTAAACTGTTATACAAGGGGCTAAAATGGCGCCGTGTGTTACACTGTACTTTTCACTACGATTACGAGAAAATAAAATACATCGCACCTTTAGGACGAAAACGACACAATTCAAAAAAAACGAAAATTAAGTTATCGTCATAAAATGACTCAAAACGAAATTTTAAATGTAACAATAGTTCAAACATAGCCATATTCGACCGGGAACAGGACAAAACTGCTAAATCGGTCTCTTTCTTACGCGGCAACATGCGGGCCTGAGTCGGGGGGGTAGTTAGTATTGTGTTTGCATCGCTAAGTGCAGGACGTCGCGCAGTCAGCCAGATAGTGACCCAAAGCTTATTACGTCGTTTTTATTCCGAAAAGATTGGTAAGTTCTCTTTCGATTTTTAGTACAGAAACGACAAATTTAGCCTTGCGATTGTTTTCTTCCGATTTCTATGGTAATATTAGTGACTTAATCGGGTTTGTGGCATTTTATTATTAAAGACACTTATAATTCCAATGATGGATTTAAGTTTGTGTCGTGTTAATAATAAATAACAATGAATGTTTTGGGACTACATTTGACTTATTAGAAATCAAGTCATTTTTTAATTGATCAAAGTACTATTGTTTGTGACTCATTGATTATTATTATGCCATTTATTTATTTATTTCTAGATAAAAAGGAAGTTGCATTGGTTAATGTGTCACTACATTAATATTGAGCCAGCAAGTTTTTATAGAAAAAGTTCACTTAGGAAGGCTAAAAATGAAAAGAATGTTGGACATTATAATGGATAATGCATTAAAAAATGTTAAAAATTACAAAGAAAATGAACGAAACGAGGTATGAACTACACGTGAAAACATTTTATACTGTGCTATGTGTGTGTCCGTATATTTTTGTACTATGTAACTTTATATTGTTTTTTTTTTTTCATTGCGGTGTTTATCTTTCGTCAGGAACAGGCAGATAATAAAATAAAAGAAAATTTGCCTCTGAATTCCATAGAGATTGACAATTTTCCAAAAGAAAAGACTAACATTAACAATTTTCATATCATCAATCAGATTGACTTGGTAAGCAATCATTTTAGTTTAGTTTGGTACAGACGACCGCACGTTTGTGGTAACAGTTTGAACTTGAAAGTGCCTTTATTCTGTCACAATAAGTGCAAGTGTTACCACTGATGTGTTGCAGTTGGCCGTACCTACTTTAGTTTAACATAAGTTTATACTTATATCCTTTATTTATTTTTTAACAAACTTATTATATTTTAAAATATTCTTTACAAAAAAAAAAAAACATTTTAAAATATAAAAAATTGTAGCCCACCCGTATCGGGAACAGGGTCCAAGCTACCGGCGGTCAGGGCTCCAGAGAAAGGAACCTCCTAACGATACGAGCCGTGTCCAGGAGTACCGCTCTCTGCATCAAGCCTCTGACCCAGCTGCCTAACGAGAGCCTCCTCAGGTGTTGGTTGAGGCTCTTGGCAAATAAGCCATTGGCAGTAATGACTATCGGCACAATGATCGCTGAGTCCACATCCCACATGTCGACAACCTCGCGAGCCAAGTCAAGATACTTGATTTGCTTATCTTTCTCGGCTTTCACGAGGTTCTCGTCATGCGGGACGGCTATGTCAACATACATTGCGCGCCGCTCTGATCGATCCACCATCACTATATCAGGCTTATTAGCTATAATAGTCCAAACAACAAACTTACATACAAAAGAAAACTATAGTTGGTTTTATGATTTCAGAAATCTTCAGTGTGCAATGATATTATAGAGAACTTATCTTCAAATTCCTCATCGTTCATTGAAAACTCCCCACAATGTACAAAGACTAGCGACATTTTTAACTTCAGCCAATATAAAGAACAGTAAGTGAGAAATGACTCTAAACCCTACCTTTAATATTTATTATAATCTATAAGTAATATTTAGTCTACTTTACTGACGTGACGCTTTGGTTCTTCTTTCAGCAGCGGAATGACACTTCAGACAATGAGTCAATCAAAACTCAACTGCCTAAATTTTACTATGGCTGAGCTGGCTCAGAAATCCGACAAGAAAACAAATATAAGACAGGAAGTTGAAGGAAACCATGGAGAAGATAGAATTGAAGAAGAAACTGTGGGCGCCTACGGGGATGTATACAGTATGTTAACTAACAGAGGGCGTTCCCGTTAACCCGCAATAGTATAGCATCCATACATGCTAAAAAAAATATTACCATTCGAAAATAAAATGTTTTTTTTTTTTTATATTAAAATATTCACTAAATATCGTAAATTGATACGTTAAAGAAACACTCTGTACACGCGTACTTGAAGGATAGCAATGTCGGAATTTATTTAATTAAATAAATTAGAATTAATTAAATAAATAGAGTATCAATTTACGATTTTTACATAAAAGTGCCAAAAAGTCTGGAAAGCCTTTTGCAGTCCTGGAATTAAGTTATGAGTTTTTCATTGATTTAAAATCCCTAAAAGATCAGTGGGGTTATAATTTTAACGAAGAAGATGAGCGCAACCAGGTGTCTTGGAATGATGTTAAGGTTTTAAGATTTTTGAAAGACGAACCTTTTATGTTTTTCTTTAAAACATCTTACACGAAATTAAAATTAAAAATAAAATTAAGCGAAAACAAAAAGAAGGGGGTTAAGCGATTGCTGCGGAGAAATTTAATACCCGGTTTTTATATAGATTATTGTAAATCGTTATTAGATGATTAAGATAATAATTGACTGATGTAGGATAGAAAGTTTCTAGTGAAAGAAAATTTTATTTGAATGGTTACTATTAATTTTGTTGTTTATAAAATATTCTATTACATTATTGTAGAACTTACTTTTTTTGCTTATTGCTTTGATTTGAGTTTCACACTTACGTTTTCTTACGGACTACATTTTTTTTTAAAGAAAGTTAATATGAACAAAGTTTTTGAATTATTCTTATTTTATAGATTTTTATGGACAGCAAAATGTTTAAGGATGCTAATGGAAAAAGATATCTGCTTATTTCTTTTTATGTGTATGTTTTTTTTTTTTGAGGTGTCTATTATATTTAGGTACGAAGAAGAGTTCTAATAAACTAAGATCTCGGTTAATTATTTTAAGTGTTGATTTTGATTTATTGTATCGTTACTCCTAAAGGATTATGTTAGAATAATTATTATGACCATTAAGGCGAAAGCGCCAGGGTAGCCCGCGAAATTTGTTTTTTTTTTAGGTTTTTTGCAATTTGCTAGTCAGTATTAAGTTGTACTATGATTAATATATGAATCGCGGCCGTAACTAACATGTATTTACAGAATTATAATCATTAAAGTCATCAACACAACTCTCTAAGACCACGTAAGTCCAAAGAATAACTGTTTCATGAAATTATCATTCTTCGGACTTACGTGGTCTTAGAGAGTTGTGTTGATGACTTTAATGATTATAATTCTGTAAATACACGTTAGTTACGGCCGCGATTCATATATTAATCAACGTACAACTTAATACTGACCAGCAAATTACAAAAAACGTAAGAAAATTTGAATTTCGCGGGCTACCTTAGCGCTTCCCCCTTAACGTTTAATATGTTTCAATTCAAACATTGCCATTAATTAAAAAACTCCTATTATTTTTGTTTTTTTTTTCTGCTCCAATGACGCATTTTCCGTTTTGGTATCCCATCATTAGTTATTTATTTAGAAAATAACAGACCTAAGTCGAAAAACGTAAAATACTAACATAATGTTATAAAAAGTAAAAAGGCGTAACTCTTAAACTTTCACATTTGAGAAATTATTTTCGGCCGGTAAAAGACGCATCTCCTAAACCGTCAAACTTGAATCTTTTTTCTCGGTCCAAAAATGACTGAAAAAACAAAATACCTTTTTTTCTTTATTATTTCATTTCATAATTACATTTTTTTATAACACAATAACAGTTAAATAACCTTTTTATAACTTGCAGCAAAAATATACCTACTGACATACATAATCACGAAATAATAGACGAAAGAATGCAGATGTGTCAAAATTTTAAAACTTGTTTTGCTATTTCCCAAAAAGTTGCTATTTTGAGTTACGTCGTTTTCGTCCTAAAGGTGCGACATAATCCAATACAATATCAAAAAGTTTATTTGTACATTTTCTGGTTATTTAACAAGATGTTTTTTCCCGGCCACTTAATTTCAGTCCTCTGTGAAGAATAGAATAGAACAGAATACTCTTTATTATGTACACCATGTAAATTACAGACATAAATATAGAAACTGTACAAAGGGTGACACAATGGGCGGTCTTATCCTAACCTTTGGATGGATTGAAAAGGGGAAGGACAGACAAATACTGTAGGTAGTCTGTGGTGTACCATTTACTAGTACATAATACAATAAATACATACATAAAGTATATTATACTAATCAAAATAAATATATACATATAATAATAAACATGAAACAGGAGCAAAGAAAATTTAATGATGATGTTTAAGGAGAGAGGAAGTTTTTTTTATCATAATTTTAAAGTGGACTAAGATTGAGCACACCTTACCGACACGGGCAAGTCGTTCCATAACCGTACTGCTTGAACAGTAAATGATTTGTCATAGAAACTGTTGGAATGCATCGGCATCTCTAATCTCAAGTTTTCCGATGACCTCAGATATCAATTATGTGTGTCATGAAGGAATAAGAAGAATATGAAATGAATGATGATGGAAGATGAATGTTGACTTGTCTATGGGGTAAACGTGGGAGATACACGTAGTTCCGGGTTTGAGGGTCCCTCGTTCGAATGTTCTGAATAGAGTATCAGCTGAGTTGACTCATCCCTTGATGTCGAAGTTCGTTGGCTAGTTGGGAGATATTGATGCGTTCTGTGATACGCTGGGTGATATGTAGTTCTCGATATAGCCTTCCGCCACTTGATCAGATCTCCATCCACCGTGGCGTTTTAGCGTTGTTATATTTGCACTAGAATCCGCCAAGAGAGTGGCGGATGTTCTTCGGAAACAGTGGCCAGTGTACTGTTCCGGATTAGGCAAATTTAGATAGGTGGCGATCTCTTTTGGCATGTTACTTAATGTATTGTTGCCTGTAACTTGCCTTGTGCATTTTCCGTTTTGATACTTGAGAAAAAGTTTCGGCGTGCCCACTCCACTCGGCCTTTGGTAGGCTTTGACAATTTTTAGAAATTCTCCACTTGTAACGAATTTCCTCTCTTTATTTGTCTTTGTATTGGGCAGATTTAAGTATGGCTTGAAGATGGATGTCAGTTTCGGCATCTTCCACTGTTACGTTAGCCAGTTCTATTCCTCTGTAGGCACTGCTGATCCCAAAAATTAAAACAACTTGCAAAAAAAATTTATTAAAATTGTATTTCGGTTGGTACCTCTACCTACCAATTTAATTTGATGAAAAAAAATAGAAAAACGTTTACAAATGTAATGTAACCCCCTTTGTTGCCAAGTATTTTTATTTGGTGCTTTATTTACGAAATTCTCGATATCATTCCTCGTGAAAACTTTGGATTTCTTGGCCTTGTAGCCGGTGGATAATTTCTTGAGAAAAACCGTCATATATACATATGTCGCATCCGGTCATGAATTTGACTAGTCGGAACGCTAGCGCCATCTGGTGGCGCTTGACAGAGTCTAGCCTGAGTCCGTGGGGGTTAGAAAACAGCTCGACGGAACGATGTGGAGCTCACTTTGGACTTGGACTTGGAGTTTGGACATCGTACGGACAACATGTGCTCAGAAACTGTCCAGCGTTCCGTATCTGGTTGTGTCGTGTACCTACAGTGTGTAATTTGCTAGTGTGACTAAATTGTTCGTGAAATTATAATCTTATTTGAACTGCAAACGGTTTTTATATTGCGCAATAACCAACACATACCCACTGTACGCCCACAATAGTTGAATATGGCTGATAATAACGAGACACACTATACCTTCTCCGTTATCAGAAGTGGGATTCGTGTTGGTTGATGCGCAAAATGAGAACGCTAAAAGTGAAAGTGACCGTTGACATTTTAAAAACAAAGTGCAAACTGCGAACGCTTATTAAATAATCGTGTGGACCTGTTCGAGTTAAACCCAGACAATCCAGATACGGATGCGCGATCATAGTGAATGTTGTTTTGGGCATAGGCTGTATGCAGGAATACCTTAGCCCAGTGACGCGCCAGTTGCGCCCTACCGCCATGTTAGAAAAAAAAGTGTTCCCGTAATTAGAAAATGCGATAGGACGCGTGTGCAAACGTAACAGCACACAATACGACAGCTGATTTGTGTTTTGCTGAAAATTCACTGCAAGGAGGTCAACTTGTGGCAGTCATTAAGGCGCACAAATGATGCAGTATCAACGTGGCTATCGTAAATAGTACGATGGACGTAGCGTGGAGCTACCAGTGACGTGGGGTGACTTCAAGAATCGAGCCAAGCAGCCCGCAGCCGTCGGTGAAGCCCTTCGTGTGCTGCAAGTGAGGGAATCCAGGACATGTTGCGGCCCGGTGCACGAGAAGTGGCAGCCAAGCAGAGATGGAGGTGGAGCACGCGCTGCAAACAGCAACGGCGAGTGGATGTTTGCGTCGTACAACTACGCTCAGGCACGTTAGAACAAAGGTGAGCTGTATTGTTTTGTTACTATTCTGGTGCTGAATGCTCGTTAGTAAAAGCGAGTTGTGCAGCCAAATTAAGTGGCAAACGAGTTAATAATGTTGTTGCGTTGACTGGTATTGGTTAAACGCGTGTATTCAGCACAGAACAAATTATAAGAAGCGTTGCGAATAGCGAGCCACAACTTGAGATTTTCTTACATTTCTACACGACCGACTGCGTAAAATAACTGACGTTGACATGCACGTAGGTGACGATGACGAGACTAGCCATGACGAAAATGATAACGCTGACAAGACTAGTTGAATACTAAGTAGTCAACTTAACATTTAGAGTACCTAGCGTAGTAAGAGTTTTCTTATAATCTGTAACGTTATAGGAAAAATAAAGTAACATGTTGAACAAACCTACTTTAAGAATTATTTTGATAAAGGCTCGAAATGATTATCTTGATGGTGTTGTTTGTGACCGGATGGAGGTCGATTGGTTTGATGCTTATAGCCGGATGGAGGTTATAAGTGTGATGATGAAGACCGGATGGAGGTCGATTGGTTTGATGCTTATGACCGGATGGAGGTTATAAGTGTGATGATGAAGGCCGGATGGAGGTCAGAGTATGAGCATTGCAATATTTTAATGAGTTTCCTATTATTTGAATGAGTATGGGTGTTGTTCGACATGTCGGCTTTCAGAGAAAGAGTTTGTTGTGATTTTCATCAGAACCTGTAACAATTTTGGTCAGAATTGGCCGAGTGGAACATGCACTGCTGTTGATTTTTTTGGTTACAGGTTAACACACAAGGACTTGTGCGAGCCGGATGGCAGTGGTGGACGGCGCTGCGCTCTTCGGATCTCCTGTACGAATAATCGCTGATCAAGGACGGTGCTTTTCGAGCGAGGAGTTTCGCGACTTCTGCCGGGGAGACGGTGGTTTGCAACCACTACAGCCATTAAGCCAGCTACGGATCTATTGTCTACTGAATTTGGTGAGTCGTTTTCATTTTGTTTTGACTCGGGTATCGAGTGCTTCCCTGTTAAACAACAGCAAAAAAACTGTTACATTGTTAGGTATAGTCCAATCTAGTTAACGATGCAATTTTTAAATACGCTCACGATAGGTTATGAATGATGCCAGTAGCTTATGTACCAGTCGAAGTAGATTGTGATCACAGTGGTAATGAGCTATGAGCGGGCCTGAGTAGTGGGAACCACGCGAGTAGGGGTTCTCTATCGGCCGTAGTAAAAAGTGTGTAGTCACAGGGGTGATACACATGGATCCATGCGCTGGATGTGTGAGAGCAATGTGATTGCTGGTCGGCCGGAGTGCCGTGGTGTTAGAGTGGTTTACTCGTGTGTGGGTTTCCAGGTATCTAAGGCTCTTAGTGAAAAAGATTATTGTTGTAATGTGGATAACGATGGTACATGGCTCTGGTTGATTTTTTTGTTATGATTGATTAAAGTTTGATTACTCTGTTGTATGATTGATTAAAGTCTGGTTGAATCAAGTACGCTCATGAGGCTAAGGCATATGTCATGGCACAGGCCAAGGGATCAGAGTATTAATGACGAATTTGAGGAAAGCCAAGTAAGTCTTGTTGATGAAACAGAGTAGAGATTAAAGTCTAGTGATAGTGGTGAATCTTAGTTCGGCTGGTCGGGGTCTTGTAGAGACCATAGAGTCCGTGGGACTCTGAATTCAGGAGGAATTCAAGGTAACAAACATGAGGTTTGTTGTAGGGGCTTAGTGAAAAGCCACAGGCCACGAATAAGATTCCTGCTGTGTTTTGTTATGCTCTAATGTTTTATTAGCTGCTCTATCATGTTTACTTGATTATTCAGTTTGTGATCTTGAGATTTGGGAATCAAATAATGATTGATACTCTGAACTCTGCAATTTTTTTAGTTTGTGCGAATTTTCATTGTGTTGTTGTGCCTGTACCATATTTGGTCAGGAGTGACCGAGCTATGAGATACTTTGCGGGGTATGTTTGTTTACAGATTAACACACGAGGACGTGTGCATCGCAGGATGGCCGTGTCGCATCCGGTCATGAATTTGACTAGTCGGAACGCTAGCGCCATCTGGTGGCGCTTGACAGAGTCTAGCCTGAGTCCGTGGGGGTTAGAAAACAGCTCGACGGAACGATGTGGAGCTCACTTTGGACTTGGACTTGGAGTTTGGACATCGTACGGACAACATGTGCTCAGAAACTGTCCAGCGTTCCGTATCTGGTTGTGTCGTGTACCTACAGTGTGTAATTTGCTAGTGTGACTAAATTGTTCGTGAAATTATAATCTTATTTGAACTGCAAACGGTTTTTCTATTGCGCAATAACCAACACATAACCCACTGTACGCCCACAATAGTTGAATATGGCTGATAATAACGAGACACACTATACCTTCTCCGTTACATATTTCTTTATATTGACACTATGTATTTTCTTTATAGTTGTTCGTAATATTAAATATGTGCTCCAAAGCGTTGAACTTTGATATTTTTTGGGAAAGTTCATCAAAATACGTAAGAAAAAGTCCTTCCGCAAAATTATCCACTAGTTTTTCTGTCCTCCACTTCACAATCTTTCCGTAAGTATTTAAATAAATGCTTTGTGACCTTGACGGCAACAGATTGAAAATTATTTATTTTCCTTTCTCTTCCGTTTGCAAATTAAGGTCTCTATTCTCACTAGATGATGACATTTTCATTGTTGTAAAATAAATTACGGTCACCAATTCAATTTGCAATTAGAGAAAAATTCTAAAGATTTCACGCCAATGTCTTTTTTTTTCTTCTGTAGTCGCAACGCAATGCACGCATTCTACCGAAGATATCGCCGCTTTTGAATCCATTTTCAAAAATAAAATGTTCTTCTTTTTTTATGAACCAGTAATTAGTCGAATCTTTATTCATGATTTTTCTACTTATGAATAAAGACTGTTTCGTTTCTGTAGGCAACTTTTTCCCATAGAGGAAGATATACTATTTTTTCCTCGCTCTGGTACGCTACAATGACGGTCTCTTTGAGCAAGAGGAGTAAAAACTTCTATTCTGTCTCGCTTTCGTCAGTGTCCTTCAACCGATTAAGAATGAGAAAAATAAAGAAATTGGAGAAAGAAAACTTCAAGAGAATAAATCATGTCACTAGATACTAATTCATGGAAAGGGTGGTGTGGTTCTCCGTAACGGGTCTTGAGCAGTTAACTCACAAAAGCATAGGTTCTTTTTGTTTCAAAATAAATTAAATCAAAGGCAGGAACTTCCCTACCCTTGGGAAATTGAAAATGCTCGGGTTCGATTATTTTGCTCTCGCATAAACCACTTGATACTACAAATAATTTGTAATAAAGGTCATAATTCCATGTTCTGCAATAGTCCTGCTCCAAACGGAGGTTGTCCTTGGGTGCACTTGCATAGTGCATACAGGGATAATCGTCGATTGGTGCCTCCTCATCATTTAAAATTGTCTAAGGGGCCTCTGCGAGTTGGCTGTGGCCCCTCGTACGCCTTCCAAAGGTCCGGGACCCGAGGGCCCCGAGATGTGTCAAAGACATTTTTAAAGTCATTATAATATTCCGAGTAGTTTAAATTATAAGATTTAATATTAAATGAGAATTCATTTTATTTAAAAAATATAATATATTTTTAAATCGATAACATATCTACGAGGGAAATGTAACAATAAATGCAATGTCCTTAACAACAGGAACTGTTTCGTGTAGAATTCGGTTAATCCCATATGAGATACACTGAAGCTATACATACAATGCAGCAATGTCGTGAACACCGTAAACATCGTAAACACCACATCAGAATACTAATGGATACAAAATATTCCGGTCCATATAACAATAATACAGGATGTGTTTACAAACTACAAATTATAAGGCCCGATATTTGTAGCAACCTTGTCAGGTGCTACGATAAAATTCGTAGCCGTAGCACCTACGTCGTAGCGTAGTGAAAAAAGTAGTGAAAGAAAATAATATAAAATAATATATTCATATGTCTTTCTTTTCGCGTCAATATTATAGAAAGTATACTTTGCTGTCGCTGTTATCATATTTCCAACAACAACAAAAAATAAAGAGTAGGCATTTGAACTTAGAAATAAAACCTGACCAAGTGACCACAGACTTATTTCTTTTATCAATATACTATAACAAATAAGCTAGCGTCAAAAATCTACCAATTACTTTAGGTCAAAGAAATGACAACATGTTTCTCGAGTTATACCTACATCTTTATGTACATATAATAAATATCATGTATTGTTGATGTATATTCGTCCATGAATGGACAAAGGATACTGATTTGTCTAAGACGGAAAGTGAATAGCAAAATGTCTGGCCCGAGAGGTCCCTGTCCTTTACGTTCTGACCTTAATAACGTTAATACTGGACAAATATAACACGACATTTTCTTGTTTCAGTTGTCCTGTCTTTTTACATTTAGGTTATTACACGACCGACACGTAACAGAGTGAGTGGCTATTAGAAATACTGAAATGAAACGAAATATTTGTAGAAAATGTGGAATATGGATAAATAAAAAAAGCTTAGGTATTACTAAGAGAGTAATGGTAGCCCAGTGATAACGGTCGCAACTTAAGAGTTGTAGGTCGCAGGTTCGAACCTAGACACGCGTTTCACTTTGTGTAAATTATTTCATCACTATTATTGCAAAACGGTGAAGGGAAACATCGTGAGGAAACAAAACATTTATGACATGTGACATCCACCCGCACCCGCACCCGCACCCGCACTCGCACCCGCACCCGCACTGGGCCCGTTTGGTAGAATACGGCCCGCTCCCTCTCACCGAGAGGATGCCTGTGTTCCAGTAGTGAGAAAATTATAGGCTGATAAAGTATGTAGGTATTACTGACAGTGGGTTAATAACAATTACTGTTAATGACGAAAATTAAATAGTTATAATGATTTATTCCGGTCAGATCCCCTTTCCGCCGCCCCCAGATCCCCTGCTAATTCGTCTTCTGTATTAATCTCTGTCTTATCCATGTAGGTATGTGGTTTAGTCATTTATTTTTTAAATGTCGCAGCATATGCTGAGATAGGAGCCTTTTGGCCTCATATGGGACTTTCTGTTTCATTTTTACTACTTTTTTTTTACATAACTTGGATTTTTATTTTACTGTGTTTAGTTTAGTTTGTGGCCTTCCTGTACGAGTCGCAATAAATATTTTTTCTTTTTTTCTTTCTTTCTTTGTATTGTACGGTAAATTCTGATTCGCCTTATCCTTTCTCTGGGAACTTACACAGGTGACATCATGCCTGTTTTTCCTTAACGTATGGATATATGGATATAATATATCACTGTGTACCCTACACAGTAACGTATGATACACCCATATATCACACTAATATTATAAAGGCGAAAGTTTGTGAGTGTGTTTGTATGTTTGTTACTTCTTCACGCACAAACGGCTGGACCAATTTTGATAAAATTTGGTATGGGGGTACCTGACATCCTGGATTAACACATAGGATACTTTTTATCTCAACATTCCCACGGGATCGAAACTTATGCGGGTGAAAGCGCAGGGCACAGCTAGTCCACCCATATATCGCAAGAGAAGCAAGTCCCATGTGATAGGTTGCGAGCCACAGCCCTTAACCGGGCACAAATACAAACTACAGCTAATTTGAATTTCGTAATGGGAAAACCCAAAAGCACTTTGCCTCGAACCTACTACCTCACTCCCGGTAATAGTATGCGCGCTGGCAATCACTAGGTACAGACGCCAGCACATCAAGCTACTACATCTGTCAAATTTATTTAATAGATTTTCAACTTTATCGCTAAAGCATTAGATTCAAAGTTGATTGGGAAAATTTGACAGTTTCGGGTAGCTTGATGTGTGATTGTGCTGGCGTCTGTACAAGAGACTATGGACTCAAAGGACCGTGACATAAAATCGGAACTAACGTCGCCATCTTGTTTTTCAATACGTTTCACAAAACAGTTGTACAAATGTTTACTGATATAGCGCCTGGTAGCTACTGTAGATGGATTTTGAAATACTGGTAGGATACACCTATAACTACTTTCATACTTAAGTACTGTGACATTCTGTTCGCTTATAAACTAGAAATAATTAATCTAACGTCAGTAGTGTGGGATATTTGAACTTGATGTATCGTAGCAATCGTTCACGCCCGCGGAGAGGTATCGCCACGTTAAAATGAATTGTCGACATGCTGTTACGTATGTCATCATCTGCCTAGCCTTTTCCCAACTTTGTTGGGGTCGGCTTCCAATCTAACCGGATGCAGCTGAGTACCAGTATTTTACATGGAGCGACTTCTTATCTGACATCCACAATCCAGTTACTGGGTAATACGAAACCCCTTGGTAAGACTGGTTGTCAGACTTTCGGGCTTCTGACCACCCGTAACGACTGTCAAAGATCCACGAATGACAGCCGAGGCCAACGGCTTAACGTGCTTTCCGAGGCACGGAGGGGTCGTGGTATGTAAAGATGGTCACCCGTCCACGGACCAACCGCGGCAAGCGTAGCTTAACCTGCTCGATAGACCTGTGCGGCTATTATTACTTTGCCGCAAGCCACTCCCCCATGCTGTTATGTATCATGTATTTTATATTCTTAGTTATTTTCACAAACTTTTCAGTAACCTATTAGAAATTGGGTGATATGGAATGGATAAGCAATCTTGGAAAGGTAGGGAACCGCGGGGCAATTGCGTTACACATTATCAATCGGAATCAGTTTCATTTTGACAGTTCAACATCATTCATTGCGTTATTTACGTGTTGAGCAGACAAATTTTACGAACTAATGAAGCAATGGATTAGCAATTTGCTTCAAAATTATTCAGGTTCCGAGAGAGATGTGTAACGCAACTAGTGTGCTGGTAGGCTGGTGGTATTGGTTTTATTTTTTATTGTCTTCATGATTTTTTTAGATTTATTGTTCCTTATTTTATTGTATTTCCTATGCTTGACCCAAATAAAATATTTTCC
Source organism: Luperina testacea (assembly GCA_927399505.1). Taxonomy (NCBI): domain Eukaryota; kingdom Metazoa; phylum Arthropoda; class Insecta; order Lepidoptera; family Noctuidae; genus Luperina; species Luperina testacea. The sequence continues at coordinate 16,539,298 of OV656758.1, forward strand.
TTTCTTTCTTTGAAAGGTAAACACTAAGACATAATAGACAAAGGAAACATTGTATTGCTAAAAAGGCACAAGGCTAAAAGGTTAAGCAAGGCTATACGACTGCCTAGAACTCAGTGCCCTATCGTAACAAAACATCTAAGCGAAACATGAAATATTGTTATTTAAGTAAATACTTGACGTCATTTTTAGTCTGTTATCATTCTATGCTGAAAGAGGACATGTAGCTATCTATTTCCAAATGCAACGTAATCTTTCCAATTTAGCCGGCCGGCCGGCTGTACAAATAGACTACTGACCACGGCTAGATCCGCTCACACACAGTTTCCAATACTATTCGGGATGGCACCTGTTTCTATGCTATCACAAGCTGGCTTCCTATTCGCTGTGCATTTTCCAAAAACAGCCGAATATCTCCGATGTACACAGCATATTCGATTACACCACGGTCCCGCTAAGCAATCAGTTGGTAACCGTGTACCGTGCTGGCAGCGTGAAAGCTATTATTCAAAATAGTGCCGAGCGCTAATACAACTTTACTCAGACGCAAACTATTTTGTTTATGTAACTTTAGTTAGCAGAGTCGGTTAGTGTGCCAAGAGTAACAGGCGTTATTGGTTAAAATAGCCTCTATGGGTAGCAATACGTATACAGGAAAAAAATAGCATATGATTCTATGATTGTCGTCGCTTATATGTAAATAAAATAATTAGTTATTCCATACATTTTGACCGCGTGGGTCAAAAGGTCACTTTTCTATGAAACATCAGACTTTTTTGAAGTGAAAACTTCTTTAGCGGCATTGTACACTTTTTTTGTAATGGGTAAAAAATGTTAAACTCGCGTCAGGACACGGGACCTGATCAAAAATTCGTAAGTCGGATGGCCGTAGCCGGTGCCGCGCGTGTTTTGTTTATAAGACGATTCACAAAATACACACGTGATTGTTCAAGTTTTCACTTCTGTCGGCACTCCCGGAGTGCCACTGTTTTTTTTTTTGATGATCGACGAAAAATTTCTACTTTAGGGGGTCCCAAATCATATGCTGAATTCATGCATACAGTTTGCGCACTGGTTAAAAATGGATCCTGTATGTACTTTCGGCGAACCTTGGACAATTAACTCCACCTTGTTGAGAGGCACATATTTTTACCACGATAAGAGCTCTTCTTCTGTACCACAGAGCATGAACACGCCTCATCGCTGCTAGAGACAACACTGTCAACACTTTCCGTATAAACCAAGCGTGTCACCGTTTACTCGCACTACTACGTCACAAATGGCTTATAGTAACTAACGGCTTTGAATGGCGTGACAGAATTTGCCCACTCAACGCACTTTCGACGCCACGAATTTTATTTGTACTGCCGTTTCTAGACGCTGCACGCTGCCAGCGCGGCATGTTGATAACGTGACGCATATTTTTCCCCAACTTGTTCTTTTTTGTGTTCGTGTTCATTCTCTGGCTCATGTTTATCGCAAATAAATGAATAACTAATAATATTTTATTTCTTCTTTCTATTCAAAAGCTAGTTTGAGAAGATAAATATTTCCAGAAAAATTATGGATCTATTGTAGCAATAAAAATGCTACCATCGGTAAATCATGAGCGTCTGAACATTGCCTTACTACACACGCAAAAGCTTTCAGTTGGCTTTCAAAGTTAATGTGAGGATGTCAGAACCACGCTTTTAACGTAGCTGGTTGCCAGTTTGTTTTTTTTTTTACTGAGCTTAAATGTAGAACGTTTCAATACGATCGGAGACAAAACTGGTTAGTTTAAAATATATGTGCGTTTAATAGCAAACAAATATAGAAAAAAATGTGCAATAATTACTAATCGTTAGGTAATTTTTAGGATTCCGTATAGCCGAATGGAAAAACGAAACCCTTCAAGAATCACTAGTGTGTCTGTCTGTCCGTCTGTCACAGCCATCTTGCTCTGAACCGATTAAGTTAAAATTTGGTACACATATGCTTTTTGTGACCCAAACACGGACGTGTAACGTAAATAAATGAATTTTGTACCTAAACGTAAATAAATAAAGCTGCCTTTGCCGGCGCGTAACTTTCGTTACACCGACGACATCCCCACTACTCAAGTCGTACGCTCGCGCTGTACGCTGATGACCCCGCGTTTTCCCATGTGACATCAAATGAAAGGCCTTAATGTGAGGGTCTCAAATATATATTTAATTTAATTTTAAAATAAATAGTTTTAAACCTATTATACCATTTCTCACCTTATCTCTAAAACTACAGTGCCTAAAATTTGGAAAAATACTGGCCAAGTGCGAGTCGGATTCGCACACAAAGGGTTCCGTACCACACGCCAAGAACGCCGAAAAAAACATGGGAGCCCCCTTAAAATTTATTTTATTCTGTTTTTAGTATTTGTTGTTATAGCGGCAACAGAAATACATCATCTGTGAAAATTTCAACTGTCTAGCTATCACGGTTCATGAGATACAGCCTGGTGACAGACAGACAGACAGATAGACGGACAGTAGAGTCTTAGTAATACGGTCCCGTTTTTACCCTTTGGGTACGAGACCCTAAAAATACATAAAATAGTTTCGTAGGCACTTATAGATTTCAGGTAAACCTATAGGAAGTCTACCCAAGTAGCACAAAATAGCTTTATAATCGATGGATAACAGAATTAGCATATTATTATAGCTTTATAAGAAGTTACATATAGGCATTATAAACCACTATACAGCTCTTGTAATGCTAATTTGGGCCCCAAATTATACAGCCTTAAGTGTAAGAATGGCATTTTAGCAGCATTATATTGGTTGTCTACCGGAATGATAAACGCATTATAATGGGCTGTGAAAACAGGTTAAAGCAGTGCGCATATGTTAAATGCGGCTCTTATACAGCTTGTACCATTACAAAGGCAAAATAAAAACATTTTCAAATATTATTTTTAATTTCTGTTATTATTAATAAATCTTGTGTAAAAAGAACATGGATACTTTCAACAAAAAAATATAAGTGCTACAAGGCAAGTAATTAAACTCTTGTTTTTGTTCTCTATGAGTGAATTAAGGTTGCGAGTATCAGTTTACTGTGAAAGTATGTATATATTTGAATCAAATATTTCATGCGCCTTCAAATTAAAGAGCTATTTATTACAAAAATATTATAAAAATATGTGGAATTGTAAAAAAAAATATGCTCTTACGAAGAAATCTTTAGTTTTAGTCATTATGATACCTGTATTGTACCGGCCGGTCAATACCATAGGTTGAAGTCCTTTCTAAAGGACTATTTACCATAAAATTAAATTTTAAATATTATCGATACAAAAAGCAAAATGGCGTAAGCATAATTAAAAACTTTAGGCATGCGGATACCGGTATACGACTTATTGCTTGTTAAAATTCTTGTCATTATACGTTTGTATAGATAAAGGCTATATAATATTATGATGAAATGCTTTTAAAATGCTGGCATTAAAACAGCACCAATGTACACCGTTAAACAGTTGTGACCCATGCGAAAGGTCGTTATAAAACATAGAGCAGTTTTAAAGAATTTTAAAATGCTTTTTAATAGCCTAAGCCGTAATTAATGCTTACATACGGCCTACACTTTTGTATAATGCTTACAGCTGTATTAGAAGCTGTATAGAGACATAAATTATGTCTAAAATAAAACCTTTAGCTGCACAAAAGATTGAAAAAGAGGATTATATAGCTTTAGGAACTACAAAGTTAATAAAATGCTGTTATACAGAAGCAAGACATTGCTAAAACCCTTCAAATTCTATAACGAAGCTAGAAGAAATTTTCTGGTCATCACTTTTTCCATTATATCGATTTTGTGTTACTTGGGTATAGTCTTAAAATAATATGCTAAATCTCTCAATATTTTGGGCACAAACTTAGAGATATATGACAGAATATGTTTTTCTACTACAATGTTAGGTTTGTTCTTGCTTCCCAACTACGGAACGCTTACTTGTACGTGGTCCAACACGCACTTAGCCAGCTTTTTTGTCTAGGTTAGGTATAGATGCTTATTTAAATTGAGGCAAATAAAACCTCTATAACAGCCCGAAGACGTAAAATCTTCCCAATCCATTTGACCTCGCTTCGCTTAGAATACAGACTTGTGAACATACATTTATGTAGGTATGTATGTATACTGTGTATGTAATGTATTCCTTGCATCCGGTACTGTGCCAAATAATCGTTTTTCTTTATTTCTTCTACTATAAGGCCCTTTTTACACACCCGTTTTTCTTGCCGTGAAAAATTACGGTTTATTCCAAGTTTATTCGCCGTGTGTAGGCACGATCATCAGTGTTGTATAGATCACTATGGAAGCTTCTACGTACATACACGAATACGATTATTCTACGGCGCGGTTTCTACGCCATACCCATTGATATATAAAAACTTTTTGTATATCAATGGCCATACCGTAATGAAACCGTGTCCGTGTACTGCCTCAAGCACCATTGTCGTACCTTTTAATGTCATGTATTCACAGCTTTTCACGGGTTTAGTTACATGATACTAAAAACTTGTTCGGTTCTATAAATAGGAATGCCATACAAACCTTAATATACTACCTAACTAAAGTCACATTATCATATTACATTATTCCAGCCAAAAAAGTTCCATTATTTCTAAGTTTCCCTGTTATTTGATATTTTGCGTCATAGAACTCATTCAGTATTGGCGTGGGCTGCAATCGATAAAATGTTCCCGTACGTGGGTTTTGCACGGCGCCAAGTTTTTTGAAGTGAAAACTTCTTTAGCGGCGTTGTACACTTTTTTTAATGGGTAAAAAATGTTAAACTCGCGTCAGGACACGTGACCTGATCGAAAATTCGTAAGACGGATGGTTGTAGCCGGTAACCACGCGTGTTTTGTTTATATGACGATTCACAAAATACACACGTAATTGTTCAAGTTTTCACTTCTGTCGGCACTCCCGAAGTGCCACACAGTTTTTTTTTTATATTGTTCAGTAACCTCTTTTAGGAAGTACTATGTTACATTAACTCGATTTGAATGGTAATTACGTGATTTTACATGTTTCGACCTCTCTTAGAGATATAGTTGATTTTGAAATGGCATTTTATATTACTGATGCCATCACCAATGACTTGGGGTCTTCGCTGCACTGTCGTCTTCCGCAAATCGCTATTAGCTGTCATCTTAGAATTCACTCCCTTTCATGCCATGTATCTTCATCTTTTTTTTTCTTTTTCTTTCTTTCTTCTTCTTTCTATCTTTCTTTTCTTTTTTTCATTCTTCTTTCTTTCTTTCTTCCTTTGTACTTGTATGTGTTGTGCTGTCTTCTTGTGTGTGCCAAATAAATGGTTTATCTATCTATCTATCTACATAATAATATACATAATCCTTCCATCATAAATTACACTAGCTGAACCCCGTGGTTTCACCCGCATAGGTCTCAAACCCGTAGGAATAACGGGGTAAATGTCCTAATCCAGCCCATTGGTCTACCCTTGAGTCAAATTTCATTCTAATCCATTCAGGCATTCTATCGTGAAAGCGTAACAAACAATCATCATCATCATCATCATCATCAGCCTATAATGTTCCCACTGCTGGGACACAGGCCTCCTCTCAGTGAGAGGGAGTGGGCCGTAATCCACCACGCGGGCCCAGTGCGGGTTGGTAGATGTCACATGTCTTAGAATTTTTTTGGTTCTAGGACATGCCGGTTTCCTCACGATGTTTTCCTTCACCGTTTTATGAGCAGTGGTGAAACAATCATACAAAAAATAAAATCTTAATATTAGTTAAGACTAGCTTCTGCCCGCGACTTCGCGCTTGTTCCCCCGACCCACCCCGTCACTTACTTAGTTTTATTGCTTAACGTTCTTTCTGACTTTTTTTCGGCTCTTTTTGCTTGTCTCTTTTGGGTCATAGCGTGATATTAAATAGCCTATAGCCTTCCTCAAGAATTGGGCTATCAAATACAAATAGATTTTTTCAAATCCAACGTACCAGAGATTCCCCCCTACATACAAACTTAATCTCTTTATAATATTAATATAGGTATTATGTTTTCCCCATATAGCCATTTTGCTTGCATCGTGTACTATCTTAAGGCCATACAAATATTTGTTCCGAACGGGAATTAAACCCAAGCTATCTTCATAACCCAAAGATATACTAATGATGAAATTTATATGCAGAATATTAACGAAATACAGTACCAGGCGATAAATATTGCACATCGACCTTTGGAAAGAGACAATCGGCTAATTTCGGCTTCGTAGAGCGTTATCTCTGTCGCACGAAATACAAACAGTCCGGTATCTATTAGGAGTTGTTAAAACAATTATGATTTGCTTCTTTTGATATTTATTTTTATTCTTTGTATGAAATCGATAGGATCGAATAGGTCGATGTGCAATATTTATCGCCGGGTACTGTACTTTCGTTTTTGGATTACAAGTTTACGTAATTAATTTAAAAAAATCTAATTAATGAAAAATTAGGCAATACGGTCATGATTTTAATTGTTATTTTAATCATAAGCATTATCAGGCTATAATGATCCCACTGCTGGGACACAAGCTTCCTCTGTTTGAGAGAGGATGGGCTGTAATCTACCACGCGAAAAAAATTGTAGTCAACATAATATTCGTTACAATAGATTATTAAAATTCTTACCTTTCTCGATTTTTCTCCAGCGACCAAAAAGAAGTCCTATATTCAGTATTATACATTAAAATAGGCAGTTATAACTCACGGCGTTGGTAAAGTCCCATTATAAAACTATGATTTAAGCTCCCTACCTATCATAAACCCTTGGCTGTAATAAAACAGATTTGAACGTCCGTCACCAAGTCATTACACACCAAACTGTAATAAAGGAGGAAATAAAACGTGTTCAATTGTGAAGGCCACGAGGCGAGGACATGGAAACTGGGGTACAATTACACAGAATAGGTAATGCTTTAATTGCTGTGCTTGAAACAGGAAATGTATACTGAATTTTTAAGGGAGCCCACGTGCAACTTTTATCTCGGCAACTAATTTGTCTCTCACATCAAGTCTACGGGTCTCTATGAAAGTGCTGTCTTTGTCACCTCGCTACATGCGTGAACTTGCATACAAACCCGTAGACTTGATGTGAGAGACAAATTAGTTGCTGAGACAAGAGTTGCTCGTTGGCACCCTATCTTCTTTATATTATCTGTGTCTGTAACCTACTAACACTACAAGTTAAGCAAAATTGTTCCTAACCCTATGGACTCCTGCCTGAAATGAAAGTTTTCTATTCTATAAGCTTTTTGTGTCTCAAACTAAGACACACCCCACACACACACACACGCACACTTGAATTGCGTGACTATTGGGATAGTTGTAGCAGTAAGAAACACAGACAAAGATAAAGCTCTAGTTTTAAACTCAAAGCCGCAAATGTATGCTTCTTCAAATGATCCACAATGTGTCATTGATTAAGTCAAGTCTAACTTAGACGTCAAACCAAGGGTCAAAAAAAGCACCAATACGCTGTGTTTACCTACTCATACCTATTTTCGTTCAGATACGATAAAAGAGTATTTTTTACCGTTCGTAAGCAAAAGAAAACATCGGCAAAATACAGCAGGTGTCACACTCAAATGTACCAAGAAATAGAAACGGGGAAACAGCTTGCGCCAATCGCCAAACATTCTCAATACACACAAATAACACGAATGAAATGAAAAACACACATACTGACACTTCAGTATTTTTCTTTCATTCGACGAATCTGAATGTAAATGAACGCGCGCACCAGTAAAACGTTTCTAGGTTTGATGTACAGGTAAACAAGGAGATAAGTGAACAGGCAGCTGACTTGCAATTACTTTTAAAAATATATAGCGAATTTACTGACAAATATAACATAGCGGTTGTACTCCCTGAAGGAGTAGGTAAAGGTGTTCCTATAGTACACCCACATTTCGCTCCAGTTATGTTTAAGTCCCATGTAATAGAGAGCGAGGCTATTGCCAGCAACAGGGCAAAAATCCAGACTCCGGACTGCTACTGAGAAATCCCGCGTGGGAAAACCCAATAAAACAAAAAAAAAAAATAATAATATTAATCCGCCTGTCCCGACACCGGCGGACAACTATTTTTTTATATTTTTAAATGTTTTTTATACTTATTTTTATATTTTAAGAAATATTTAAAAATGTAATAAAATAAAATAACTGAATAAATAAACGAAATAATAATAAAAAATAAATAAATAAATAAACACTTTTCCCGATCCGGGAATCGAACTCAAGACTCTCAGACAGCTCAGCAGTAGTAGTGCTTGCGTCCACTAGACCAAAGATCAGTCTCAGTTTACTGAGTAGTCAAGTAATACTACCCTTTTAAGAGTGTATTCTGAAAATTGGCATCGTCACAAATAGAGCAGCTGTCAAAAAATTTCGCTTTTCGATTAATTTATCAATATGATTCAATGAAATAACGCCATGTAGAGTAATTATATGAATTTGAATAATAACACTGTATTAGCTTTTGTAATAACAGTTTTGAGATATTAACTGTCCATTATTATGCTGTTTTAATTAAATAGCTATTTGCGACGTTGCCAACTCATCGGATGCTATCAGCTGTCAGATAAACACTGACAGTCAGTTGACACAATATCACAATTTGCTAAAAACACTGCGTTGGTAAAAGTTGCTAGGATATAATATTAACCGCTTTATTCAGATACTGTTCAGAACTTTTCATTATTTAAGGGGACTACAGGACCTAAACGCAAAAAACGCAAGTTTTATTATGCCTAAAAGTATATGATCGACTACAGTAAACAAAATCAGAAAAATATATGATATTCTTCAGGATATATGCTAGTTAGATAGTGTGTTGTAAACATGATACAACTAATTTGATACTATAGAAAAAAATCATGCAAGATACCTCTAAGACCTTTCATTTTACAATAAAAACCATACTAATATACATACAATAATTCTGATGTTTTGTCAGATTATTCTACAAGCGAGATACTAAAATACTAGTGTTTTAATTTTTTAATCCAAACTATAGATTTTTTGTAAATAGATAATTTCTTCATATTTTGCAATAATTTACCAGCGTTGTTTCATCGCGATTCTCTTTCTATGCAGTCCAACGGTGACCGCGCTTTAGGTCATGTAGTCCCCCTGTCCGCAAAACCGTCACGCGTCACAATGAACACTTGGCAGTATAAGTGTTAAGCATAAAAAATTGTTACACACAATAAAAATTAATATTGGCAGTGGCGCGGAGAGATTACCTACCTTTTTTCACCTGTATAGCTAACTCTTTGGTCGACTGTAGGTAGGTGAGGTAGTTCAAGCCGGAGGGAATAAAACACGTTGAGTGTTTGCTTAGGACAGCACGGAGTAAGTTACATTCTATTAACTGATAGGCTCAAGCTTGGTCCTTGTCACTCTCGCGCTCCATTAATACTAACAAACACAAGTTTTCTCTGAACAACAACAATAAATGTCAGTTTGTTGCTCTGAAAATTGTTCGATGTTGTTAAACTATAGTACTTAATATTTATTTATGTTAATGGGCCATTAACTAATGAATAACTTAGGGGCAGTATATTATCTTAGTGGATAGTAAAAGGTAGACGTTACACCGTTAGGCTTTTAAAATAATCATGAGACTTGTACCTATTGTTGTAGGTATTCCAGTAGCCACACATAAAGGCTCCTTCAAACAGGCGCGACACGCGATAAAATCGCGTGCGACACAAAGGCACCGCAAGTCGCGCAACGAGCGGTACCTTTGGGTCGCGCGCGATTCGCGTCGCGAGTCACGGGCCTGTATTAATGCCGATAACCTTGAGCATTTGGGCGGAGCTAACGACCCCTTCTCCGCGCCACTCCGCTACCCGCATGCAACAGAAAATGTGCGGTTGTGTGCGCCGCCACCACGGTTTGCCTCACCTAGTCTCGTCACAGAGTATCGAAATCACAGAAGGTCAAGTCATCGTGAAAGTTAAATAATTATGTGTACCACATATACAGGGTGTCCCAAAACTCAAAGTCAAGCCGAAACGGGATGACAGGATTAATCATAACCATCACGAGAAAAATATTAAAAAAAATCTATCCCATGCAGTTTGAAAATTATGGGCATTTTAAGAAAAACCTAGAAATTTGATCAAACTGTACCATTTTTCGGTTATTGTGGTTATTCTTTTTTATTTTTGTTCAATTAAACTTTGGAAACGTAATCCTAAATAACATTTCTAGAATCCCAATAAAAAATAATGACACGATTGCCTCAAGTTTCCGAGAATTGAGACTATTCGTTAAACTACGAATTTAAAATTTTCAAGATTCGTCGACTTTGATTGGCCCTCCTTTAAAAAAAATGTACTAGAGTGCCTTGGCAAGTGGCATTAAAAGTTGGCGCATTTAATCAGAATTCTAAAATGGTACAATACTTGTTAGTTCCATACAATAAAAAAGAGTAAAAAAATTAAAAAAAAATTGAGGCTGATGGTAAACAATTTGAACATTTATTGTAATAAAAAACGTTATTTCTCTATCTGACTTTTATTCCAACAAACCTAAATTAAACTAGATCAAGATTTTTCATTATTTTACTAACTTTTTTTCACTTTTTTCACTTTAATAAAAGTGGCGTCACTATCTGTCTCGCTCACTCATGGCAAACATACCCACTATCCATCTCTCTCATCATTTTGCCTTAAAATTAAGAACCTACCTAGAGCTTGTGCGAATCAAAAACATTTTAACTGAGATAGCAAAAATCGGGTTACTTGAGGTTTTAATTTTTTTACTCTTTTTTATTGTATGGAACTAACAAGTATTGTACCATTTTAGAATTCTGATTAAATGCGGCAACTTTTAATGCCACTTGCCAAGGCACTCTAGTACATTTTTTTTAAAGGAGGGCCTATCAAAGTCGACGAATCTTGAAAATTTTAAATTCGTAGTTTAACGAATAGTCTCAATTCTCGGAAACTTGAGGCAATTGTGTCATTATTTTTTATTGGGATTCTAGAAATGTTATTTAGGATTACGTTTCCAAAGTTCAAATGAACAAAAATAAAAAAGAATAACCACAATAACCGAAAAATGTTACAGTTTGATCAAAATTCTAGGTTTTTCTTAAAATGCCCATAATTTTCAAACTGCATGGGATAGATTTTTTTTCAGATTTTTCTCGTGATGGTTATGATCAATCCTGTCACCCCGTTTCGGCTTGACGTTGAGTTCTGGGACACCCTGTATTTACAATGGTCCAGTTTTGGTTTTATTTAGGTATTATCTATTGATATGGATGTACTTTTCGGGCTATGGTTACGAATAAAATTGTTAAAAGCTTTCGAGGCCGTGAGTAGAAGCTATACCCTTAATATAAATCAGCCTGGCTTGCCATGTGGTAAACAACTTAATGTATCTTTTTAACTAAAATTAATGGCTAAATGTGCTGCTAAGCGCAAAACTCAAGAATGGCTGGACCAATTCGGTTTTTTTTTTAAATATTCGTTGAAGTCTTAGGAAGGTTTCTATGAAGAGAAGAAGGGTAGGTAGGCATGTACGTAGATAGGTAGGTAGGTATGTAGGGTAGGTAGGTAGTTAGGGTAAGGCAGATAGGAAGGTAGGGTAGATAGGTAGGCAGGTAGGGTAGGTAGGTAGGTAGGTATAGGTAGTATAATTATCACTAGTGTATGTCATATTATTTGTTATATTTTTTATAAACAAATATATTATAACTAAAATTCAGCTGAATAATCTTCAAGTTCTTCGACAGACCTTACAAGATGCTTGTGAGTCACGATTTGTCATCCAATAGAGACCGTAGTTTTTGAATGCCCAAATCATCTTGTTCCTAAAATGAATGCAGTTATACATATATTTACAAGTAAAACAAAAATATAGGTTCATAATTTGTAAAAAAAAATACATTCACATCCAAATCAACAGAATCACCTTCAACTTCTCTGGTAGAACTAATTGATTCACTACGTATAGGTAATGATTTTTTTATTTGATTTAATTAGTTGAATAATATTATTGACCCACTTTAGCCCACATGGATCTAGTAATGATAAGTGATAATTATAATAAAAAACATGACTACCAATTTATTTTTCTAATTTTATGTAGTCTGTGCCACCCGCGGTCTGCGATAGGCTGATTTAATTGATTGATTGATGTCACCCGCGACGATAGAAGTCGAGTAAAAAGTATTCGACTTTCGATCTGCCATAGAGAGATTTGATCCTTATGATTGACCCTATCGATTGATGCCATAAAAGTACAGGGTATTATTTTTTCGGATTTTAGCCGGTTCGATTCCCGAGAGCGGCAAGCGAATTTTCGAAAATCTTTGAATGCAGATTTGTTTTTTTTTTAATGAAGGGATTTTCCTTTGAGTAAAATTTGCTATCTCCAGTGTTTAGAGTACTTGCCCTCTAGGTGAGGTTAAAAAAATCCAGCCTGTATATACATATATACTATTGAACTACTACTTTTTACTATTGTATGACATTATTATTTTTAATCCCATATTTTGTTGACTGATCTGTATTTACGATAATTTTATTTTCAATGACATTGTACAGACGTCAGCACATCAAGTTACTACAGTCTGTCAGATTTCTTTAATAGATTTTCAACTTTATCACTAAAGCATAAGGTTCAAAGTTGATTGCGAAAATTTGACAGTTTCGGGTAGGTTGATGTGCTTGGCGTCCGTACTTTATTGAATAGTGAAATTAACAGTTAACATTCTTGTTTTATATTTGCACACCTTATATGGTTATTAACAGTGTACCATTTGACCTTTTTTAACATCCACTGAACCTGTTTTATGCAAATAAATGATTTGATTTGATTTTTTTATTTGAAAATAATTACGCCGGTAATCAATAAATTGACAAATTATTAGCAAGTACGTAACCTATAATCATAATTAATACTTACTTTAGGAGCATTTTCAGTTTTGTGTCACAATATGTCACAAATAATCGCAACGCATCAGAATAATAGACTTTACTTAGGCACCGAAAAGTAAAATTTATAATATTGGCTGAATCATTTCGTGGACGTGGACCTTCTGTGGTCATTCACTACTAGTACTTACAACTTTCGTTTGAATGAGGTAGGTATTTTATAAACAGTACCTATGTACACAGAGTAATGGACAGCGCATAAGTTTCATAAAACCCCGCTTGGGTAGGTACACTTTTTGTTTTTGCAGTAATATTTTACGATTTTATTTCGTAGTGCGGAGTTCTCGCAACGCGACATACGTCCACCTAGCAACACGATGCGCCCCGCACTAAATTTATGGACGAGTGCGGGGGTGATGTAGACGCAGTCCTTTATCAGAGGCCTTTTTAATTTATTATCATAAAAATAATACATATTTTAAAAAAGTAACAAAACCAAATTATTCTCCTTTGTATTGCAAAGATGTAGATATATTTTTTTACACTCTTTTGATAAAAAATGAAGGAGTAAAACGGTTTCATCTCAATGATTTGGAGGTGATTTGGTGATTTTTTTTTTAATTATGTGATATCGGTAGAAAAATTATGGCTAAACCAAATTACGTATTATATCATGAAGATTACTAAGGATTTTTTTCAGATGTAATTTCTCTGTAAATGCCGACAAAAAATGGCTTCATCTGCATGCTTTTTTCAAGCTTTTTTCGAGAGAGCAGCCTTAAGTTATTTTGAAAAATACGACCCTAATTATGAAACCTCGGAATATTTTCAAATCTAAAAGTTGAATGCATTTCAAGCATTTGACAATAGCTAACTACCTACATGAACAAATCGGTATGGTGTGTGATGAGATACTTATCCAGAAGACCACACTGCAAAAGACCGTATTTAATTTACCAATACGGACCTTACTGCTCATTTTGCAAATAAATAATTAATCATTCAAACTTGTAACAACACCTCAAGATTTACAGTACTCCAAATAACTTTACATACCGACCGTCTAGATTGATCTCAGGATTCCGAGAGACATGATGCTCACTCGAAGCTCGAGTGAATAAGCCACACAGACGCAAGGTAAACAAGACTAATGTCTTGTTTACCGTGCGTCTGTTTGTGCAGGGTTTACTAAGCCTAATGGCTTAGTAGGTACACCTTGAGGAAATGATAGATATACCTAGTGTTCTAACATTTTTGACGAGGCAAATAAACTTTGATTTTTAATTTGCTTATAGGCTAAAATGACAGCTGCGATCTGCTGCGACCTTTTTTTGTCAACATGGCACTATGTACCTTTGGGAGAAGGGAGAACCAATATAATCACGCGTGCGCGACTTGCGGTGCCTTTGTGTCGCGCGCGATTTTATCGCGTGTCGCGCCTGTTTAAACGAGCCTTAAAAGCAAAGCGTAATTATTATTATTTTGACAACGTATTGTCAAAATAATTATAATTACGCTTTGCTTTTGGACTTTTTTAGACTAGATATTTCGTCGTAGTTATCGTAATAACTACGACGAAATATCTAGTCTTTATGCACAGATGCTGATCCTAATACTTGTCAAAACAAACACCCTTAAAATATGTAAAAGAAGCAACTAAAAAACATTAAATCCACTGAGGATGTAAGGAAATGCAGTGATTTCTCGAGAACACTATAATCACCGAACAGAGTACAATTTACATCGTAAACGTAAGGACATAATTCAGCTTCGGTCAATTACGTCTGTGCTAACTTCCGATGACTACATTCTACGAGGTTTTATTTCGTGGAAACTGTACCAATTTGGGCCCAAATTGGACAAACGGCCGAGGAAATAATACGTAATGTTAATTAACGGGAAAAACAAAGGAAACGTTCCTTTCAGTCGCGCGCTGAAGTTTATGAGTGTGACTGTACATGTGTTCGGGGACTTTATGGGAATATCCACGTGGTTTTGTTTTGTCTACGGATGTTAACGTTGTTTATGCAGAAAGGTTATCATTGCTGTATTATTTTCGAACAAAAGCTTGAATACGAAAACATGAGGTACGTTACGAATTAGATAAACTGTACATTATTGCTCTCTGTAGGATACTACAAAGACCAATAACGTAGATACATAATGAATTATGTTGAAAAAAATCTAAATGTCTATTTTTAACCGATTTCAAAAAAAGGAGGAGGTTCTCAGTTCGTCGGAATCTTTTTTTTTATGTATGTGGGACAATTACTCGAAAACGGCTAGACCGATTTGAAAAATTATTTAATTGTTGGAAAGTTGGAAAGTATACCCTTTTAAACAATAAAATGACCACCAAATGACAATGGGACCACCTAGTCCCATTGTCATCAGATCAGGATCTGATGATGGGATCCTGGAGAAATTGAAGGAACTCTTCAAATAATATAGGCACACCTATAGCGATTTTGGGTATTTTTTAAAGTAACTCGTGCATTTGCTCTCGGAAAGCACCATTTGGTGAAGTGGAACTGATGATGAAGACCACAGATGGCCGCCGGAACTACTCAATAATAAGTATTTCACGGGTAGCGATTTGATTACTTTAATACGGTTACTAAGCAATTTATGCTCGTCACAATGCGAATGGTGGAATGGAGTTGATGATGGAATACCAAGAGAACTCTTCAAAAATTTACGTACCAGCATCGGGAAAAACAATATTTTGTAAAAGGCGATGAGCAAGTTGACATTAGGCTATTGTAACTTAGATACATTATAAACATACCCACTAAAAAGCGAGTAATAAAAACTTTTTTGAAAAAACAAAAACCGACTTCCAAAAAAAAACACCACAAAGTGAAAAATAACTTTAATTTCGGAAGGCGGTGGTAAAAAACTAAAATACAGATACAAAGATACCGACTTTCGAAATTAATGTAAAAAAAACCTAAATGTCTCTTTTAATCGACTAATTTATTTTCTCATTTTCTATTTCATCTTCTATTGAAAGCTTAAATATATATTTAAAACTAGCTGCGTCCTGCGGTGTCACCCGCATAAGTGTCGATCCCATGGGAATATTGGGATAAAAAGTAGCCTTTATGTTAATCCAGGGTGTCAGCTACCTCCTTAGAAAATTTTATCAAAATTAGTCCAGCCGTTTGAGCGTGAAGAAGTAACAAACATATAAACACACACACACTCACTAACTTTCGCCTTTATAATATTAGTGTGATAAAATGCATTGCAAGAAAACTCTTTTTTTCGCGACAGATTGAAGTCACCGTCCTACAGGTAGGTAGGTCCGTAGGTACCTATCTAAATATAAATCCATCGCAGACGAACACGAATCGATAGAAACCGTATTTGACAAAATCGGGAGTGGAAACGACAAGGAATAGAACATCTTTACATACATAATATGCATGTAAAGTCGCCGCATTTACTAATGCTGAATGCGTCCAAAACTGGTTGTTAAACTTAGCAAATAATTTAAGGATTTGGTAGTTAATACTAATTCATTATGTTAAGTTAACAAAAGCCAACCATTACCAAAAAACGCTTTTTACTAATTAAAAAAGTCAACTACTCATTCGCAAAGGTGTGAAGGCTAATGGCGATAAGGGATAGTACAGACGCCAGAGCATCAAGCTACCCGTAACTGTCAAATTTTCCCAATCAACTTTGAACCTTATGCTTAAGCAATAAAGTTTAAAATCTATCAAAGAAATTTGACAGCTTGTAGTAGCTTGATTTGCTAGCGTCTGTACTTACTAACCAATAACGATTAGTAAGTTATAGAAATCGAGAAGGGTTACGGAAGTGACCTTAGAATGGTTCCCTGTAAAGTTATGAACACGCACGGGGCTCGTTCATGGTCATTGGCAATCAGGCTATGCGGCCACCCTTAGTTTTGTGTATAGAGCCGTTACATGAAATCACAGTCCATAAAATGTGGACACTGGAGTGCATAATTCCATAAAGTGTATTCGGCTATAAATATAATAGGCAGATATTTTAGCGTATTGAATTAACAGTGGTTTAGGTATGAAGGCGTAGTGATTGGAGAATATGGATGCTAATAATATCAAAACACGCTACAGTACGAACTTCTATTTCTAGGACTCTTGTTAGTATATCGCTTTTGTATGAAGGAGTCTGTACAATCACGAGCATAAGCATGTATACACTTGACTTTATTCAAAGACGACTTTCTCCTTTAGTTTTGAATGAAATTTTATGTTATTATGAACAAAGTATTTTCGAATCCATAGGTTTGTGTAAAATGTCATATTTCAACGTTGCATTCGTTATTTCACGGAAAAATCGCAATTGAAAGTTGCCAAGTGTTGACATATTAGTGCTCGTAACTGTACAAGTGCTAGCATACCTACTTACCGCACCGTTTATAGTATTTGTTATAAGTAATGGGCAATAAGGATTTTTGTATGTTGTAAGCCGGAACGCTGAAAAATCATGATTGTAGATGAGATAAGGCAGATTATAAATATGGCTTACAGACATATCATTTATTTAAACGTTTAGTTCATCAATGATAACAGGTTAAAACTGTATTCGAGAATCACCTGTGTAATGTTTGAGCCAGAATACCTTGTCCTGATGACATCCCTGGATGGATGTCATCAGGACAAGGTATTAAAAAAATCTATGGGTAGATCTGGATCTACCCATAGATTTTTTTCTACATGTGTCATCATCATCTGCTTAGCCTTTTCCCAACTATGTTAGGGTCGGCTTTCAGTCTTAGCGGATGCACACGAAGGGTTCCGTACCACAAGGCGAAAACGCCGAAAAAAACACGTTTGTTGTATGGGAGCCCCCCTTAAATATTTATTGTATTCTATTTTTAGTATGTATTTGTAGTTACAGCGGCAACAGACATACATCATCTGTGAAAATTTCATTTGTCTAGCTATCACGGTTCATGTGATACAGCCTGATGACACACGAACAGACGGACAGTGGAGTCTAGTAATAGGGTCCCGTTTTTACCCTTTGGGTACGGAACCCTAACAAACTCCAGAAAACCTTTACCCTGTGGTGACATTACAATACATTTTGTCATTTCATTTCATTTTGTACTGGAAAGCAACTAGAGCGTAATAATTCAAAATTTACATTCCGTAGTCATTTAAATAAATACATATGATTGAACACTGAATTCGGGGAGCATCCTGAAAGTATGAATGAATAAAATCTGTGTAAAACCAGCTCCACAATATTGTGCATTATTTAACGGGAATCTTTTATTTTATTAATGTTTTACCGTGTGTGATTTAATGCGTAGTTCTCCTGTGTGCATTTATTTGATAACAAAGAGGTATTATTTGTGGGTAAGATTTAATCTGATTAATGTTTCTGATTCGTTTGCCGTTGATTCGCTAGCCTTTCCTGTCAAGGGGCCGACTTAATTTATTCATAACGGGATTACAAATACAAATATAGGTAAGCTTAAAAACATCGAAACGTTTCGTTTATAATTCATACCTGTCGCGAAATAAGTATGAAATATGGATTTTGACAATAGACGCTCATGAATATTCAGCTTGTTTGAATAGAAGATAAATTACATAGTGCCGTTGGATAATTATTGGCTTTATTAAATGGTATCTATATTGCATACCAACAAACCTGAGCATGATCAGCCTGTAATCTTACCACTGCTGGGAGACAGGCCTCCTTTCTATGAGAGGGAGTGGGACATAATCCACCACCAGAAGCCAGTCCCAGGCCCAGTGCTGGTTGTTGGATGTCACATGTGTTTGAACTGTTTGTTCCTTTGTTATTAAAAATCCTTTTTTGTAATTCGAATAATCATTTTGTCACAAGTCTGCTACTTATAAGAACATTCGCCGAGAACGAGGAAAACTGTTCCACCGTAATACAGGTACGGGGAACAGAGTAAATCTGTTCGTGTTAACAACCAAAATAAGCACTGGCTACCGAGGCTACTGATACATACCAAACAAAAATGCTAACTACCATTACTGTTTATTTGTTACTTAGATGAATTAAAAACACAAAGTTGTTATGATTATTTGGGTAAATAAAGATGAATTGTGCAAAGTTGTTATGATTATTTGGGTACCTAACTAAAGATCTTATTTTATTTATTTTTTTATTTTTTTCCGTTGAGTATAGTTTACTCACGATGTTTTCCTTTACCGTACTTTACGGTGTGTATTTAATTTCATCACCACTACTCTCAAGTAGCAGTGATTAAATTAAATACACACAGTAAAGTGCCTGCATGGGTTCAACTAAGGACCTGCAAACTTTCTGTTCTCACTGAGCACTTTAAGTATAAGATTCACTTTTCAAGCAAAATTAGGTAAATCCTTATGTATGTCAAATGGTTTAACTGCACGACTTCCAGCCCATGTATAGTTGCAGATTGGCCCGATTAATTTCTACTCCACTAGCTAATGCAGACGCCAGTACATCAAGCTACCCGAAACTGTCAAATTTTCCCAATCAACTTTGAACCTTATGCTTTAGCGATAAAGTTGAAAATCTATTAAAGAAATTTGACAGATTGTAGTAGCTTGATGTGCTGGCGTCTGTAGATTTACCGACACAAATACGACAGGTACAATACAACCATCGAGGACCTTTGTTTATTTGTACAAAAGAAAAGGACTCTTACTCTGCCGTGCGGGGTAATTGCGTAACACACTAACCCCCTGACTAATTAACGTATGATATCAGATGAATATCACACACCGATTTCTCTCTTTCTGTCATTAGTAATTTGACTTTCGAAAGAAGAAGACAGACGCTATAAAACGTTTAATAATAAGGGGGTAACAGTAGGAATGGTTTTCACTTTGACAATACAACAACGTTTATTGCGTTTACGCTGTTGAGCAGACAAATGTTTCGAACATATGAAGGAATTGATTAGCAAGAAATTTGATCCTCCAAAATGATTCGGATTGTGATTAATAGTGTGTTATCAACGCAATCAGGGCGCTGGTTCAGTTTATTTTTAAAATTGTTTCAAGTTTAAGAGCCGTCATTATATCTCAAATAATTTTGCCACACTGGACCCTACTCGATTATTTCAATTGCTACGGATGACCGTGGAGACGACATTTATTCGGACACATATACAATAGTTTACAAAGAAGGTTAGGTACTTAGGGGAAGGTGGGGTAAGACGGGGACTTTAAGGTATTCTGTAAATAAAATCCTCAGTCTTTATTGCACAATGTAGGAATTTTTATTAACAAAATAATCAGTCTATCTTCCATCAATTCTAATTAGTCAAAACAAAAAAAATCAAATCCTTCTCATAGAAAAATCAACTTGAAAAAAAACAAAATTTTTCCCATCTTGCCCCACCCATAGGGCAAGACGGGGTACCCCGTTGGGTAAGATGGGGTATAGAATATTTTAATCGCCGTTATCTTCACAATACGGGCAGATGTGATTAGCTTCGTCATCGTTATCGTCCACTCCTGCACAGCCACAATGCGCCCACTTACCGCAAGCCTGGCAAGTGATCCATCCTTCAGTAGACTCTGAATACAAGTCATGGCAGTACAGACATTCTGTATCTTCGTCATCTGATGACTGAGCTTCTCCGTCAACTTTCTTGCTTCTTTTTGATCTTTTAGTTTTTTTCAGGTTCCTTTTCTTTGTTATCTTTGATTTCGATTTCTTACTGTTGTCTCTCTCTTTTAACTCTTTTTTTATAAGGAGAAGCAGTAATAATAGCTGTTTTTCCTCTTCTTCGTACTTGTCTTATCCTTTTTTCGGCCATACGTGGATACGGCATTAACTGCTTCGGGCTAACCAGACAAAAGGCTGCATTATCCAAAGAATCATTTACTGTTAAACCAACCCCGTCTTGCCCGCAAATAGGTACCCCATCTTTCCCAAACTGGACTCTCAAGTTGATTAAATTTTTTTTAGGTTACAAATCAAAGCAAGTCGGAACGAGTTAATGAATTTAGAATGGCAAAATAAACAAAGATCGATAAAAAAATATGTCACACAGCTTGTATACCATACATTATGAACAGTCACGCACTTAATTTACTTCAAAAATTAGATAAAACCACTAAAAATTCCAAGAAAGTACTTACCAACTCACAACGCGCCCACATGCGACAAACTTTTCGTGACACTGACATCTTCTGATAAACACTAACAGATGGCGTTAAAAAAACTTTTCTAGCGACACTGTATCATCTGTTTTGGTATGGTCCCCATCTTACCTCGCTACCCCGTCTTACCCCACCTTCCCCTAGTCTTTGTATACTACCTATTATATTTGTATTGTTATGTACTTAAGAGTATCCAGTATAATATGTAAATAACGAGTCTGCTTACAACTAAGTGGGTACTTTACTATTTTTCTACTCGTGTATTCATGTTATGTAGACCACTAGAAATAATGATTACATAAACCAAATTACCTTACGCCAGAAGAACGAAAACCTCCTAGAGTCTATTTAAAATTACACAATCCCACTGAAACACACAATCCGCACACAAAATAACAGTTAAGTAAAGTACACCGCATACGCCCAATATCACTGTCAACCAGTTTCTATCACTTACACCTATCATATCACTCCGAACATTATTACGTAACACTCTCTCTAAAAGCACTTTTACGTGGAACAGCGGAAAAATCAACCATTATATTTTATAGCGAAGTGCACTCTCGTATCGCGAAAACGTAACACAAAGAGTTTCAAGTTTTTTTCGAATGTCAAATATATCTGCGCAGAACGTCACACGACTGTCCAGGCCCCTTCGGTTGATCATATTCTATTATCATTTGATAGGCCACCTCCGTTTAGGACCGAGTCGTTGTGCGAGGAAGTGTCGGATCGTTTTGTCGTTGATAACTCGATTCACGTGTCGGCAGGGAATGATGGCCATTCAATGTGTGAGCCGGTGAACTCGTCATTAAACAGAATTATATTAACGCTAAACATTCGAACAAAACAAAGAGACTAACTCCGCAAAACAATTTAGATAATTTATCTTACTCACGTCCCGACCTTTCTTTCACTTAAGATTTCCTCATCGCAGAGCCTTCTTCCGGCTACACACATAATTGTTACATAATTGCCGCACATAATTCCATTGCGCGTTCTCTACGAAGCAATCTGTGTTCAATTCACATAGATACTGGATTGGATCACGTATTCGATCATAATTGCAAATGTTTGTCGCTCAAATAGCACGCGTGTGTGTATTTTACAATCGTTGTAATTAGCTAACGTTGCATCGCGGGAACGCGCACTTTTATCAGCAGGAAGCTGTGATAAATCACACATAGATTTATTGCAATGTGAATAATATGATTTTAATGGGAGTTGGTGTAATATAAATTTATTGGCCTTTCGATTTGAGTTTATGGTGTAGGTAGGCTCATATGGTGTGGTGTAGGAAAGCACGTTAAACATTTGGTTCCGGCTGCCATTTGTAGATCTTTGACAGTCGTTACTGAGTATTCAGCTGCATCCGGTTAGACTGGAAGCTGACCGAAAAATACTTGGGAAAAGGCTAGACAGATGTGATGATGTGCAGTCATCATCTGCCTAACCTATTCCCAAATAACAGTGCAGTGTAATTTAATATTAGACAGTTACAAATTATTTTAAATAAATAGTTACTTTTTAATATTACTTACTACATACTTTTTAATATTACTTGACTCAATTCATTCAATTCAATTTTATTTAATAGAAAATTAGAACTTAAAATGAAATTATAAAAAAATAACCTCTGAAAGCAAAAGCTCTATGCAATTTAAGATTTTCAGATACAGACACACACACACACACAGACTGGATACAGTTACATAGGATCTACTTGCTTTGTAACAAAGCTGAGAACTTACAAAGCAAACTACTTCAGTGAATATTTTAAAAGAACTAAGTACCTAAAACCCAAATGCTATGTTTATCTTGTTCTTAGAACAAAGTAAGTGTTTAAAAGTACTTGGAAAGTAAAATTACAAACGTAAACCTTACACATGGGTGTCTTTTTAGGCTTTTACAACTTTTCGTTAAATTAGATGGGCGCTCTGAGAGTAATCGTCTTTCGAAACCAAAATAACCACATCAGATTTTGGACGATCCTTGGTAAAGAAAAACTTGCGCAGCTACAATGCATGGATGGCTTGTGGTATAATTAAATTGTGTGGATTAATTAATATATAATTGTTTTATCATCAAGCTTACCTGTTTGTGATAATAATTTTACCTGAGATTTCAGATAAAAAGTAAAAAAAACCGGTCAAGTGCGAATTGGACTCGCGCACCGAGGGCTTCGTACAAATTTGTAGGTATGCAAATAGTTTATCACGGGTGTTTTTTAATGTAACTTTTAATTTTCGGTTTTATGCGTTTTTCCTTTAATAGTGCTACATGACCTTACTTCTTGCTAAATTTCATGATTCTTGGTCAACAGGAAGTACTGAAATCTGTCAAGCAGAACACACATCATGCCTCCCGTGGTTACAAGTCAAAAGTAAACACAATAATGTACCTACAAATTTACGGTTTGCGGATTTTTTTCTTTATTTGTGCTACATGATCTTGCTTCTTGCCAAATTTCATGATTCTAAATTTTGATTCCCTTGAGAGTGTCAAAATATACCTTTTTTTGCGGCATAAACGGCTGTATCTTTTTTTTACGTTACCTTTGTTTTTTTTTCACAACTTCAAGGGACTCTAGTCCTGAGTGTACGGTTTTAATTTCAACTCGATATCTCCATGCGCTCCCGAGATAAAGGGTCTTGACAGACAGACAGACGAACAAAAAGTGATCCTATAAGGGTTCCGTTTTTTTCCTTTTGAGGTACGGAACCCTAAAAATGGAGAATGAGTTACCTATTGCTTACTTAAAAGTGTAAGAACTAATTTCTTATGTATTAATTAACTTGGAAAAGTTGACACTTTTACGATTTATTGCAATGTGGATGAAAACCACCACCATGCTTACCATGTTTTACGAAAACTGACATTAAAACAATATGCGGTATTTTCTTTGGGTTTTACTGGACGTAACATAAAATATTTATAGATAACCCCGATAGACAATCTCTCTAACGATCCCTAAGAGTAATGTCATTTCCATCACACTTAGCAAACGGATTGACAACCTCAAAGTAACGTCATTACCCAGAGACGGATTCCGGCAGTTTCCGGATAAACAGATCAATATAACATTAACAGCTATGTAGGTATTAAAGCGATGAACTTTTGTTGTTGACTGTACTATGTACACACATGTATATACCGTCATATAAATGTATTGTTGCAAAGTATGCTCTTTGGGCATCGAAACATAAAACTTAACTTTATTTTGTAGACGTAAGAGAAGATTGCTTTTGTCCAGTATTCAATAATATTTTTGCTGACACTGAATATTGTATCCAACAAAGCAAACAGTTATAAACATTTTTCAGATAATACCACTAGGGATTCAGATCATCGAACTACTTCGGAACTATATTACAGCAGACACTAAAAACTTTCCCGTGTATTTTATTCGCTGTTTCAATATTTTGTAGCTCACAATGGATGGTCCCCGGATACAATGTTATTCTTTATTGACTAGCAAAAATTAAAACCGAATTTTAAAGTATCACATGTCGATTACAGATTCTTTTTTGTTCTAGTTCAGTAATTGCATAATCAGCCACTCCCCACTGCCCACTGCTCCCACTGCTGGGACACAGGCCTCCTCTCGGTGAGAGGAAGTATGCCGTAATCCACCACGCGGGTCCAGTGCGGATTGGTAGATGTCACATGTCTTCAAAATTTTGGTTCTAGGACATATCGGTTTCCTCTCGATGTTTTCCTTCACCGTTTTTGAGCGTAGTGGTGATGAAATTATTTACACAAAGTAAAGCGCCTGCCTAAGTTCGAACCCACGACCTTGTAACTCGTAAGTCGGGGCTGTTGCCACTGCGCCACAACCGCTCTCTGTTCACTAATTAAAGACCCGTAATCGAGTTTAGAAATAGATCACGGTACATATAGAAGATTACTGGTCATATTTTTTTTCTAATGTATCTTAAAAAGCTACCTAGGCACTGAACATTTTTAACGAACAACGCCACAATAGCCTCTTCAGTTTACGACCTGGTTTTTAGCAGAGTTCAAAGACTCGGGCCGAAACAGCTTTTACCTACAATTTAATCATTGTCTAGACCTGCTACGTAGTCTACCAAAATTCTCAAAAAAAAAAAAAACACAAAAACCCTCTCGATTTTCGCTTTAATTTGAAAATAAACGTAAAGTTATTCGTTCGAGTCAAACCTTAGCAACGTCGGCGGTAAGTAGTATCGGATAATTTTAGAGATGTAGAGTGGAGGTCGGGCGGTATCGATCGCGAGGTAACATTCAGGCCCGAGTCCCGACACGACACGGCAACGTATACTGCTGTATTCTCACCTTGAACCTCACTACATAATACAGACGTAAATGGATAATGGAAACTAAGACGGAAAAGGAATAAAAATCTAGAATATAGACGTATATTCTAGATTGTTATTCCTTTTTTGGGACGAACAATGTTGTATAATATGAGTTTGTTTAAGTAAGCTTCGCAATATAAGTTCGTAATATTTTCGGTAAAGGTAATGAGTGTGTTTAAGTAAGCTTCGCAATATAAGTTCGTAATATTTTCAGTAAAGGTACTTATATTTTTATGGCATATTTTGTTGTTCTGTGCTGATGTTGGTAAGATCAATCTGAGTATGAACAAATAAAAGTTTCTCCAGTGAATTACATAAACATTTTGAAATAATAGCTTCATCTAAATAGGTACCACACCGGTACCGGTACCGGTATTTATATGGTATATACTCGTATAATAAAGAGTACCTATTCTATTCTATTCTACCTATACCTACCTACTGAAAATTGCAGCAAAATATTGATCAATTCAAATGAAATACCTAAATACATACAGGTTGGAAAAGAGCAATTCCACGGGCTTAGCTTACTTGACTTGCATATTCCCAGCATTATTGATGTTGTAAGGGAACGGAGCGCCGATACAACAGGACATGCACGTTGCACACACAAGATCTAAGTCTGTGGGGACAGCATAATGTCATTGTCCGATGAACCAGTGGAAGCCATTCGAAGCTTGTAAACAGAGATTCAGATCTACATACATTTATGTATCGTGTTACACTACAGCGTTACTATAGGAGACAAAACTTCGGGAATAAAGATATCGCTACATCCATAGCTACACAAAAATAGCTCAAACCGTAGTATAAAAATAGACCAGACAAAATGGTTCTAGAAGCAAGGAAAACTACTCAGGGTGCACAGGACCTTTTTGAATTATGGGTGTAAAATGGTACAAGTTTTTGCAGCTTTGCTCGCATGGAGGTTAGAAATTATCCTACGGGAACTTATATTAAATTTAATCGAAATCCGTACATAGGCGATTAGGCGTGAAAAGGTAAAAGACAGACAGACAGATATTATTAATAAGGATTAGTGGAATGTCATTCGGTGTGCCTATACTGCTCTATGGCTAAAACCAAAGGACACTGAACGAGACACAATAGAAGTTTTATTGTTATTATGTCGAGGGGCGTTAAGTGTCCCGCAAAGTGTTAAGAACAATCTGAAATGACGTGAAAACTTTTCGCCCAAGGGGGCTTAGTATTTTTAAAGGGCCAATATAGTGCAAAACTAACGCATTAAGGTGATAAAGATTCAGCGGGATTGTCCGAAAGGGTTACCGCTGGCCCGGAACATAAAGGGCGAAGGAAGGAACACGGGTGGGTTTTAGTCAGTAAGAGTCTGACACTCCCTTCCACTCCACCCAGAGCGGGAGGGGTTATTTGATGATTTCCCATCCTGAAAAAAAAAGGTGATAAAGATTCGAAACTGTATATTTTCCATACCGTTCCTGTAAAGAAGGCGTTATATTCAAAACAATAAAATGAAAGCCTCTATTTATAATGTTGATGTACATTAGGAAGTTAATAATGAACGAAATACGAAACTAACTGATATATTCATTACTTTAAGCGGCATTAAAATGTACATAATTGTGAGGTATTACGTAATGGAAGTACTTCGCGCATACATTAAGTGGTGACTCGGTTTCGGGTTCAACTTATTTAAACCAGTGAGTCAAAGTGTCATTGCCAGCTAAGCTAAGTCTTATTTGTCTAAGGGGACTACTAAAGAAGGAATGTCTCAAGTAAGAAAAGCCTGAAAGATAGACCCGATACGCATATCAAGTTTTGTAGGGTTTTTAATAGTTGTAGTGATATAGTTGATTTTCACTTTGATTCTCTCGCAAAAATGTTAATTTCTGAATTTTTTATCATAAATAAATAAAATAAAAAATCAAACCTATTATATACCAGACCCTGAACTTTCAGGCTTTCTCCTACAACACTATCACTGTATAACAACTTAAGAGCCACACTTAATCGGCAACCTTTGTAAGCGTTTATCTACTGAGCGGCCGTAGGTAATTTAGGTATTTCAAGTACACTGCCGAGACGTAATACTGCGTACTTTATTATACTGTGACTGTACTTACTCTTCCTGTACTGTTCTCTGAAAAATTATGCGCTCAGATAAATCAGCCTCTAATGAGCTATCCGAGGAATTGAGGGTGGATGTCATTATATTGGGAGTGTCATCATGTATGTGTTTTGTAAGTTTCTACCTACACCCAATTTACCACGGATGAGCACTGATTTCCAAGATAAAAGTTTGGAATTCAGGAGGTCATATAGTTTCAGCAACATTATTTGTATCTTAGTTCTCAGTATATACGATATATGTATGTGTTATTAGGTATTGAGTCCTAATAAAAGTTAGTCCAAATATATTTATAAATATTCGTTTTTTTTTTTGAAATATTGGTTACATTTTATGTAATCAAAGAAGAAATTGCCAAAACAATACCAAAATACGGTTAATTAGTAATTATATTGGTATAATTGACAAGAGAATATTGCTGTCCATTATTGGGTCGTATAAATTGAATTCTATGAAACAAATAAACAACTCCCAAAATACTTAAATTCTCTAACGAAATGTGAGTCGAAATATTTTATTTTAAAACGTTTTGCTTGCAGCTCTCGAGGCTAAAAATAGCGGTTTACGGGCGCGGCATACACTATTTTACCGGGGTTTATACGATGAATGTGGAACCTCTAACCTAGGTCAGGTCAGGTGTTTAGCTAGTCTGAAGCACTTACGTAGGTACTCTTAGTTCTAATTACTAAATAATCTTCTTCTCTGAATGTACAATAAGAATAAAATATGCCGTGGTATAAATTAATCTCTCAGTTGTAGTTAACGTTGTTGGCGGGGACTGCCTAGAATACGCTCGATAAACATTTAGTGCTTATACACACGAGGGACACGCGTCAATGACAGAGGCAACTTCAACGGTCTGCCGAGTACCTATCGACGGCAGTCGTCAACGCATGTCGACGGCAGCCGTCATTGCATGTCGGCGGCAGCCGTCATCGCATGTCGGCAACAACCGTCAACGCATGTCGGCGGCAACCGTCAACGCATGTCGGCGGCAATCGTCAACGCATGTCGGCGGCAACCGTCAACGCATGTCGGCGGCAACCGTCAACGCATGTCGGCGGCAACCGTCAACGCATGTCGGCGGCAGCTTTCGACGCGTAGCGGCTGCCGTCGACAACATGCCGCTCGTGTATTCGAGCACCGCACTCAAACGCACGAACGGCACGTTATCGACGGCAGCGCCCGCGCCACGGGGTCGATTGTTGCAGTTGCCTCTGTAGTTGACGCGTGTCGCTCGTGTGCGGACTTCTTGTAGGTTTTATTTTAGTGTATCTTTTTCTAAGACTCTGGGCAAGTAAGTGTTGACGTACCAATCTGCAGTCACTGTCCTTTGATCTTCAAGCAATTGTTAGGTTCTGTTATTTTATTTAGATTATTTGATGCAATTTGCTGTAATTTAGTTGTTTTTAATTAATTTATTTTTGTATTCGATTATTTGTAATCGACTTATTGTGATGATAACACCGAAAAGATAAAATTGGTGTGATTGTCTTTGGAAGTGTGGTCTATGAAAAAAAATGGAATGGCGGGAGATTGGTGGAAGGATATTTTTTGTCTTGTACGATTGTTGCGACGAATTTGGACGCAAAATAATTGATCTTTTACATTGCTGGTATTTCATCTGTATTTAAGTTAACATAGTTGTCATATTATAGAACCAAGACAATAAATACTGTTACTGAAGTGAGGCAGTTTTATTACAATTCAGAAGTGGTAAGTACACGCCTATTTACACATTACAAGTATTTCAAAACAGTTTTCTGCACGTGTTTATTAACGCCAAGTGGACATGTAGAATTACGAGAGAGTAAATCAGGGACTAAATTGTCTTTACCCCTTTTAATCTTATTTTGATTTCATATTCACGTTCAGCTTTGTTTAAATGTTCAAAGAAAATAATTCTATCCATGATTAAGAAATTAATGTTGAAAGAGGAGTCTGAGTCCTTTAACCCGGTGATTATTGATCATGATTCTATAAGATTAGTAGTCATCAAATAGCGTTAAAGTCACGTTTTAGTGTTAGTAGTTTTGCTTAGTTTACCAATTCTAACTCATTTTTTATTTCTGTTTTATGGATTTCGAACTATGCCACGCAATCGAGGCACTAGCTCGCGGCGCCTATCAACGCCAATGCGGGGTCAATCGCGCCACACAGCTGAAGCCAGATCGACAGAGCATCATAGCAGCGGAGCGAGGCATAGCAGTCACAGGCGACAGCGAAGTCGAAGTCGCCACACACCAGAAGCCCGATCGAGAGCGCGTAGCGGCTGCAGTGCGAGGCGCCTTCAAAATCGAAGTAGCAGTCTTCGTCGGAGCCCTACTTCTTTAAGTCTACGCGAGAAGGAGAAGGAGCTGGAACGAAAGCGAGAGCGTCTCAAAGCTCTGGAAAACGAGGTGAGCAGAGCACGTAGTCGCTTATCGTCAAAGCGCCGGTATAGTCCGTGTTCTCGTGAATCTTCCGTACATCGCGGAAACTATGTGAAGCCAAGTCGTCGTCGTACGCAAAGTCGTGACGGTAATAGTTATGACAATATTTCTAATAACGTGGAACAACCTGAAAAATCAAGTAACGTTTCCTTTAGTACCAAAGATCTAGCTCATTTGTTAAGTTCTATTAAGCAACTTGCGTCCCAGCCATCAACAACTGCACCGATGAACCGAAGTAACGATTCTAAAAACATTTTGGCAGAGTTTAACCCTTCTTTGAAAAATCAACGCATTGACGTATGGATAAAAAAGGTAAACGAGTGCGCTTCTGTTTATGGATGGGACGAAAGAACAACTATACATCACGCAATGCAAAAACTCCAGGGGTTGGCCAAAACCTGGTACGAAAGTTTAAATTCCATTTTGTTTTCTTGGCCTGAGTGGCAAGAAAAGTTATTGAGTGCATTTCCATTCGAACAAAATTATGGCCAAACCCTGGAGGAGATGCTAAAGCGAAGAAGTAGATACAATGAACCTATTGAAAACTATTTCTATGATAAACTAGCTCTATTAAACCAGTGTGATATTAATGACAAACGCGCCGTTGACTGCATTATTCACGGAATTAGTGATAAGTCGGTGAAATCAGCGGCCTTGGCGTTAAGGTGCAGTCATCCTGATCAGTTACTGCAGTATCTAATGAGCAGTAAGGAGAGTACTAATGTTGGCGAACGCGTAGCTAACTCTCGGTTTAAAACAGGGAACGATTCAGATGTAGCAAATGTTAAGCCAACAACCAAAACTAATGGTTCCTCAAGTTTTCACTGTTTCAATTGCAAAGTAAAGGGACATATTTTTTCTAGGTGCCCAAAGCCCCTCATAACGTGTACCAAGTGTAGTAAAGTTGGTCATACCGCTGACAAATGTTATTCAAATTCTCAGAAAAACGATCCAATCAAAACTATGCTTATTTCGGCCTCTAAACCAAATTCTAAATTTATTAAAACAATAACAATTAATGGTCTGCATGTAAAGTCGTTCATTGATTTTGGTAGCGAGGTCTCGCTGATTACAGAGTCTTTAGGAGTGAAGCTAGGTCTTCAGCATGACGGTGTGCAAACGATTTTGAAGGGCTTTGGTAACGAATTAGTACAATCCGTAGGAAAAGTTAACGTTGAACTTTCTGTAGACAATGTACCCGCGAACGTTACTTGCCGTGTGGTGAGTGACAAATACTTAGATGTCCCCGTTTTAGTTGGTCAAACTTTCACAGAACAACCTCACGTTATTGTGCATAAAACTGCCACAGATTTGCAATTTATGAGCATTGATAACGAAATGCCATTTTCACAAATGCATACAGATAGTGACAATGTGGTTAAAGTTAGTGTGCCCAGCAGCGTGATATTATTTGGAAGAGCCTCTGTAAGAGCTTCAGTAGAGCCTTGCTGTGAGGGTTACATTATGTTAGATGGCAAGTTGTTCGGAAAGCCGCGTCAGCAATGTGTTGTGACGGGTGGATTATATTTAGTCAAACATGGGAGCACATTTATCGATTTAACGCCGCTTAGTTCACAATTCTCGTTACCCTTGGGTTCAAACCTAGGTCGAGCAGTAGTCGTCAAAGTTGTAAATCGAGTCCTCGCACCAGAAGCCTCTGTTCCCTCGAACCTTCATAATAACCTTGACACTAGCCAGATCCGTGTAGGAGAGTCGGTTAATGAATCGGACAAGTCTAAGCTATTCGATCTATTACAAAAATACAAGCATTGCTTTGCTTCTTCGTTGAAGGAACTAGGTTGCACCGATGTTGTAGAGATGAGCATCGAGTTGAACAGCAAAACACCGGTAGTTTACCGTCCATACCGATTGTCCCACAATGAGCGTCAAAAAGTTCGCGAAATGGTGAATGACATGCTCGGCGCCGGTATCATCAGAGAGTCAGCGTCCGAGTATGCAAGTCCTATCGTGTTGATTCGCAAAAAGGATGGTAAGCTCCGGTTATGCATCGATTACAGGATGCTCAACTCTATAACGGTGAAAGAACGTTACCCCATGCCAATAATAGATGATGAAATTGCTAGGTTGTCCGGACAAGCTTGCTTTATCTCCCTGGATTTGGCATCCGGTTATTACCAGGTACCTATCTCCGAAAAGTCAAAAGCGCTAACTTCTTTCGTGACGCCGGATGGTCAGTACGAATTTAACCGTATGCCGTTCGGCTTAGCGAATGCACCAGCAGTCTTTCAGCGCATGATGAACAAGGTTTTAGGTTCTGCGCGATTCAATGAA
Organism: Luperina testacea; assembly: GCA_927399505.1. Lineage (NCBI taxonomy): Eukaryota > Metazoa > Arthropoda > Insecta > Lepidoptera > Noctuidae > Luperina > Luperina testacea. The sequence goes on from OV656758.1 coordinate 16,571,525, forward strand.
GCTACAGCTTACTTAGACGATCTGCTTATTTATGGAACAAGCATAGATAACTGTTTAGTTAAATTAGAGCACATATTAAAGTTGCTTGACAAGGCTAACTTAACGCTTAACTTGACTAAGTGTGAATTTCTAAAAGATAAGTTAGATTATTTAGGCTACGAAATTAGTTCCGCGGGCGTAAGACCTGGCATTAAAAAGATACAGTCGGTAACAGATTTTCCTCGCCCTTTAAATCAGCATGGTGTGCGCCAGTTTTTGGGGTTAGCGAGCTACTTCCGCAAATTTATTCAGAATTTTGCTCAGATCGCACACCCTCTCAACAAATTGTTAAAGAAAGAGGTTTCCTGGGCGTGGTCTTGCGAGCAAGAGCAAGCATTCAATACTCTTAAGGAAAAACTTGTTGCACGACCAGTGCTAGCGATCTACGATCCGTCTGCAGAAACTGAACTGCATACTGACGCCAGCCGAGTTGGAATCGGTGGAATACTATTGCAGCGCACGTCTGGATCTAAATCCTTTAATCCCGTGGCTTTTTACAGCCGCCAAACTTCTCCGGAAGAGAAAAATTTCCACTCATATGAGTTGGAAACTCTGGCGGTCATCTGCTCTCTAAAGAAATTTAGAGTATATTTATTAGGGCAGAAATTTAAAATTGTGTCAGACTGCGGGGCACTACGAACTACCTTCACCAAGCGCGATTTAATTCCTCGAGTCGCAAGGTGGTGGCTCATGATGCAGGAGTTCGAATGCGTGATTGAGTATCGTCCTGGTGTCAAGATGTCGCATGTTGACGCTCTGTCTAGGAATCCCCAAACTGAGGATCTGTCTAGTGAAGTTGATACATATCCTATGGTAATGTTATTAAATAGTGATGATTGGTTACTTACTCTTCAGTTGGGCGACTCTGAGTTGAATAGGATTCGCGATATTTTGCAGACGAAATTAGACCCGGAAGGTCTAAAATATATTAAGGATAATTACGTTATTAACGATAATAGACTTTATAAGTGTGTCGATGGCGACACTACTAAACTTCGTTGGGTAGTTCCAAAAGGAGCTAGGTGGCAGTTATGTCGTCTTAATCACGATGACATAGGGCATCTTGGCGTTGAAAAAACTTTGGAGCGGATTAAAGGGGCTTATTGGTTTCCACGTATGGCAAAGTTTGTCAAAAAATACGTTAATGCGTGTCTTGAATGCGCATATTCGAAAAGGGGGCCTAATAGGTCCGAAGGCCTATTACATCCTATACCCAAAATAAATATCCCGTTTCACACGCTCCACATTGACCACCTTGGTCCCTTCGTTAAGTCAAAAAAAGGTCATTCTTACTTATTAGTCGTTATCGATGCTTTCACTAAGTTCGTTTTCGTAAAACCGGTGAAAAATACGAAAACTTTAACCGCTATAAATGCATTGTTAGAAATTTTTGACGTTTTTAGAACACCCGATCGTATAATTAGTGACCGTGGTACTTGTTTCACCTCTCATGCGTTTAAGAGATTCTGTTCCGAAAAGGGTATCAAACATGTGTTGAATGCAGTCGCTAGCCCACAATCGAATGGACAGGTAGAACGCTACAATCGTACTATTCTGAATTCCTTAACGGCGCAGAATCTCGGGGACGATGAAAGGGATTGGGATACTAAGGTTGGTAAAATTCAATGGGGCTTAAATAATACCGTACAGAAGACAACGGGGAGAACCCCAGCAGAAGTAATGTTCGGTACTCATATGATTAGTGAAATAGATCCACGTTTGAATGAAATACGTCAAGCTACTAGAGACGCAACTGACCTTGTAACTATTCGCGAGCAGGTAAAAGATAAGATTGACGAAGAACCGACTAAACAAAAACATCGCTATGATAGGGATAGACGTCCAGCTCGTACGTACGCAATAGGAGATTTAGTAAAGATCACGAAAACTTCATTTAGTAATGACGGTAAAAGTAAAAAGCTTCTTCCGGTTTACGTTGGTCCATATCGCGTAGTTGCGTCTCTCGGAAATGATCGATATGAATTAGCTGCGATTCCCGGATTAAGTACCACGAAAAACAATCGCAAGACAGTAGTAGCTGCTAATAGAATGTTGCCATGGGTTCATGTAGCTGCTTTAGAGCTTAATGAAAGTAGTACTGAATGTTCTGATGATGAGGAAATTGATAATTGTAAAGAAAATTAGTTTGGTACATATTATATTGTAGAAATAAAAATGGCTAATATTTATAAGTTAACATGTTTTTGATAAGATGATGTTACCTAGCAAGTTATTTGACATGAAAAATGAGTTGTTAAAAAAAAGTGCCATTTAGTTAAATGAATTAGTTATTGTATGACAATGTGTATGTGATATCTGAGATTGTTTGAAAATTAAGAAGAGAACTCCAAAAAGTTGGAGAAGCTTAGGGAACTCCAAAAGTTGGAGAACTCTAAAAGTTGGAGACGTGTTGGGGAACTCCAAAAGTTGGAGAAGCTTAGGGAACTCCAAAAGTTGGAGAACTCTAAAAGTTGGAGACGTGTTGGGGAACTCCAAAAGTTGGAGAAGCTTAGGGAACTCCAAAAGTTGGAGAACTCTAAAAGTTGGAGACGTGTTGGGGAACTCCAAAAGTTGGAGAAGCTTGGGAACTCCAAAAGTTGGAGAACTCTAAAAGTTGGAGACGTGTTGGGGAACTCCAAAAGTTGGAGAAGCTTGGGAACTCCAAAAGTTGGAGAACTCTAAACGTTGGAGACGAGTTGGGGAACTCCAAAAGTTGGAGAAGCTTAGGGAACTCCAAAAGTTGGAGAACTCTAAAAGTTGGAGACGTGTTGGGAAACTCCAAAAGTTGGAGAAGTTTAGTGAACTCCAAAAGTTGGAGAATCGTATGGAACTCCAAAAGTTGGAGACGTATGGTGAAACTCCAAAAGTTGGGGCTATTATTATTATTATTTTTTTTTTTATTTAAAAAAAGAAGAAGAAATATTTTGTTTTAGTATCTTGCCCTCTTGATTAAGTATTCACAGCGTGCAATTAAATTATATGTACTGAGCCGAGTGTTAGGTTATAGTCTTTACTTGATACCGTGTATGAGGACATATACGTTGTCAGGATGGACGAGTGTTAGGTTCTGTTATTTTATTTAGATTATTTGATGCAATTTGCTGTAATTTAGTTGTTTTTAATTAATTTATTTTTGTATTCGATTATTTGTAATCGACTTATTGTGATGATAACACCGAAAAGATAAAATTGGTTTGATTGTCTTTGGAAGTGTGGTCTATGAAAAAAAATGGAATGGCGGGAGATTGGTGGAAGGATATTTTTTGTCTTGTACGATTGTTGCGACGAATTTGGACGCAAAATAATTGATCTTTTACATTGCTGGTATTTCATCTGTATTTAAGTTAACATAGTTGTCATATTATAGAACCAAGACAATAAATACTGTTACTGAAGTGAGGCAGTTTTATTACACAATACTGTAGTGTAATGTCCTGATTTTCCGAAAAAAGAAGCAACCATTTTTTACCAATGCTTCGACTTTTCTTATCTTTCGTCAGCAAATCTTCAAAAGGAAAGACCCACTGTGCCGACTGGCTTTTTCTTTCGGGTTCAAAGCAGTACACCCAGGTTTCGTCACCTGTCACGATATTATAGACAGCCAATGACTGTCCTCCGTTAAACATTTGTATCATTTTACGGCACCACTGGACACGCAGTCGTTTCTGGTCCTCAATTAAGTCATACGGTATCCATCGAGTGCAAAGCTTCCGAACCTTCAGATGCACACGTGAAATTTTTTATACTTGGCTCATTCCAATGCCTAACATAGCACGACTTGGCTGGCAAGTTATTTTTTTCAATAAGTTGTCGTACGGTGTCAATATTAGTCTGTAACCGCAGTCTCCGGCCGACCTTCACGTACCTCGTCATGGAGATGATCATGTCCACATCTAAGTTCTCCAAACCACGAATACATAGAGCTGCGACATGGTGCTTCATCACCAAATGCCAATTGAAGTCTCTGGTAACTCTCTTGTTGACTTAAACCACAACGAAAATCATAAAAAATCATTAAACGAAAATGTTCACCAGTTAAATTCATTTTGATAGCGACACACAATTTTCAAAATGACGTCACAATGAAAAAACAAATGACAGTCTCGCAAATTAAAATGTAACATGTTGCCAAAGATTTCCATTTTCGAATTCCATAATTGTTTTATCATTATTTTATTGTAAGTGGCCAGATCCAGTAACTTTCAGTATGCCCCACGTAATTACATAATACGTTATATTGTTAACTAAATTCTCGGAAGCACTGTTAATGATTGCAAATAATAATGTTGTAGTTATTAACTCAAAAGCAAATTCAGCCGCACCTCGTGGCGTAGGTACTTGCAGCCGCGTGTGCGACCCAATCTAAAACTAATTCCACTTTATAACCATGCAAACTAAAATATGCATAAACTAGCAAAAGTCGATTTAAGTAAAATAATGTAATAAGTCCCGCCATGGCACAGTAATTATGCAGTTGTGTGTAAACTGTGGAACTTGCGACAATTTCCTTCGCACCCAGCGGTGGTGTATGAATTATGAATTTCATACATCTATGGAGCTGCTTTAATAATGTATCTATCTTAGTAGTGGAAGCGTAAGCCATGTATATGGATACGTCTCACGCTATCCTCGCTATCCATTATATTAGCGCACCAACTGTGCTCCTCGTATTAACTTTGTCGCGGTGGCGCTTTTATACAAACAAAGCAGATGCGCGGAACACATGGACACCCAGCTTTACGCTGCGTGCTAACCGAAAGCGACTGTCGCCCGAGTATGATATTACGCGATCATTTAGGTACAGACGCCAGCTCATCAAGCTACTACAATCTGTCAGATTTCTTTAATAGATTTTCAACTTTATCGCTAAAGTATAAGGTTCAAACATGATTAGGAAAATTTTACAGTTTCGGGTAGCTTGATGTGTTGGCGTCTGTAACTGAATAAAAAAAGGGTGTAAATTATTTCATCATCACTGCTCTCAAATCGGTTAAGGAAAACATCGTGAGGAAACCGGCATGTCCTAGAACCAAAAATTCAAAGACATGTGACATCTACCAACCCGCACTGGGCCCGCGTGGTAGATTACGGCCCACTCCCTCTAACCGACTGGAGGCCTGTGTCCCAGCAGTGGGAACATTATAGGCAGATTATGTTACCTGAATAATGACGTACAGACGCCAGCACATCAAGCTACCGGAAACTGTCAAATTTTCCCAATGAACTTTGAACCTTATGCTTTAGCAATAAAGTTGAAAATCTATTAAAGAAATTTGACAGATTGTAGTAGCTTGATTTGCTGGCTTCTGTACATACGCGACTTGGCTGATGGCGCGAGTATATATGTCTATTCAAATAATATAAACGAGCGCGACGATCGCATACTCACGCGATAGTTGCTTTCGGTTAGGACGTGGCATAAAGCTGGGTGTCCCCTGTATTCTGCTAATCCACGTTTTGTTTGCGTAAAAATACCACCACGACAAGTTGATACGAGGAGCACAGATGGTGCGCGAATATAGTGGATACGCAGCTTAATTTTTCTTAGTTTTTTGCAATTTGCAGATCAGTATAAGGTTGTATGGCAAAGACTATATAAGTATAGGTTACATATTCTCTATATTAAATGGTAATAAAATGTGAGAGAACAATAATATATATTATGATCCCTAGGGCATCGTAGTGGAACAGTGAGTGTTGTGTAGTCCCCTGGGGGACTGGTCTAGGGGATTTTAGTGGAACGAGCGAACGAATATGCATTTACAGACTAATAATCATTTAAATCATCACTACAACTCTCTAACATAGAATTGGACGCATTCGTCATGTTTTCATGAAACGCTTTCGCCCTAAAGCTGCAGCTTCATTCTGATAGACCACTCTATGGATTTCATCCGACCACAACGCTACCGTTCGGTAAACCGGTTCATTTACAGGTTTCACTGTCCAACCACGAAATTGTGGTAATTGTTTGGTATGAACGTTTTGAACTCAAATAATAATAATAATTTTATTTCGAACAACAAGACTATATTTTGAAATATAATTATTTTATAAACTAAGTAATGATTTTCGTGTTACTCCTTTGTGATAGAATTATAATGTAACGACTACAAACAACGAAAGGTATGTTTTAAATCGTAGCTACAAACTTCCATAATCGGATCAACCTAGAACCAACCGGTCTTTTATTAAAATAGAATAAAGTTTATTTCATCTTGTTTCACAAATATCTGGTTCAAACGTTACAAAACAATGAAATTTCAACCAACATCAAATTTGATTAAATAAAATAATAAGTATTTTCATCTTTGCTTAATACAATTCCGTTTTTATTTTTTTATTATTGCTTAAAGGGCTTGCTCTTGACCTCGATCACCTCTCATGGAAAGCCATTACTTTCTATCACAGACCTGCGTTCCACCGAGCCAAGAATTTATAATATCTTAGTCGTAACTTCAGGCACAACTTCTACTTACTTTCTTTACTTAACGGAATTTGAAGTTCAGACAGTAGATATGCATTCAGTAGGATCATTTTACTGAAGTGGAAGAAATCCATTCATTTTCCGAGTATTTCTAAACTAATAAATTATACCTAAAGAGAAAAGATTTAATTTTTTATCTTTGTTTGTTATGTTTTCACGCAAAAACAACTGAACAGATTTGGATGAAATTAGGCTCATGGGTAGACCATGACCTGGATTAGAACATAGGATACTTTTTATCTCGATATTCCCACGGGATCGAGGCTTATGCTGGTAAAATTGCGGGATGCAGCTAGTATTATATAAATACGCACGATTTTTTTATAATGTTCAGCATACACATACATATTACCTACGTAACATGTTTTGACAACTGACAAAGTTGAGCTCCTACCCGTCAACTAAACACATAAACACATGTTTTTCTTTATTTTGCAAAATTATACTTTGTTACTCTATCCTTAACGTTTCATAAGAAAGATAAGTAGCAAACCCTTCAGGTTCTAGACTGCTCACATATTTTTCTCGAATTTCTGTTTATGACTCATCTTAGCGAGGCGTTTATTACAAGATTTCAGGCAAAATTGAGACGTTATATATTGCTGGGCTTGGAAACCCCGCGGCTATACTTTATTGTGGTAAAACAACGTTGATTTCAAGGAAAATGCGCTTACGAACACTTTGACACGCCGTTATTTCATTTATTATGAACCAGCTTGAACATATTTTGGCATGCACGAAAATTTTGAAGGGAACAAAATGGGGTTTGATCAAGTATCGTTTGGCAGGAGTTGGGGGGTAAAAGGGGTTAAAGCTGGTAGGAGTTGGGTCCCCGATTATAACGTTACAACTCTTATTAAAAGGTAATGAATATTTTTAGAGTAATTAATTTTAAAAAAATCTAATCTTTAATCAGATAAAAGTGAAAACGAAACGTTAAAATGGGCGATTGACAACCAAATCTGTCTTAGGATATTGTCCGTGGTGTAAAATATCGTGCATAATCGAAAAAAGGAAACGTAAAAAATATATATATTATATATGTTTTGTTGTTTTATTTGTTTTTATATCAACCTAGAAATTCTGCTCAGAAGAAAGTAAGTGTATCCCCACTGATCGTATGTGTTTACAAAAGGCAATGTTACCTACTGTTACTAGGAGAACTTAGGATGCAAGAGCGAGCGAAGCGAAAACTACTTTTTATTACATCTATACAAAAAGAGCTAGTGTATTCTTCGTAAAAAGGGACGAAAATTGCTCTTTGATCCCTAGGGATCAAAGAGCAATTTTAGACCCTTTTAAATTTTAAATCATTTTTAGTCCCTAGGGACTAAAAATGATTTAAATTTGGAATGTGGATATTGTTGGTAAAAGTTTTAATTACCAAAAAGATCAATCATGAACATTGTATGAACAAGTAACAGGCTGTATGATAAAGTAAAAAAATGCGGGCCAATTTTTTTTTTTAAATTGTGAAAAAATAAAAAAACGCGCGAAACGTATTCTGCCTTCGTTCGTAATTGTTTACTCAAAATTGTATGTAAATAAATAAACTTAAGTACTATTCATATTCTTAAGTTTTAATTTTTTCATAGAGGGAGATTAAAAGTAGGGTGACCACCTCGGGAGCAACACTATTTTAAGCTCGAGTGACGTACTTTGACAAACACTCTCGTTGATGTTCAAAATAGTTGTTGGCTCCCTTGGCCAACAATCTACTTAAACCATTGAGCCCCGCGAAGCGGCGGGGCTCCGACCGACTACGCCTTTCAAGCCACTTTAAAGTGTTTTGAGGTTAGGTTACAATAATTTGTTTTTCTCAAAAAAGGTGCGTTGCCTTTTCATGCTTGCGGTGCCAGAGCAGAGGGGGACCCGCCCCCCCTCACCAATAATTTGTTTTTCTCAAAAAGAAAAGGTAACGTACCGTGAGTTACCTTTTCATGGAAGTGATGCCAGGGAAGAGGGGGCACCCCTCTCACTAGCCCCCCCGCCCTACCCTCCTCCTAAATTTTTACCACAAAATTGAATAACCATTTTCAAATGAAAACGTTTCCCCACTGAATTCTAAGAATGAATTCCAAAATAGTAGGTAGCTAATTCATTGATACAGATACCTAATAGTACCTATTTACTGAAACTAAACAAAAATTCGTCACAATTAATAGACTTAGACAACCACGGGACCGGTACACCATAATCAAGAGAAACCACGCCATTTTATTCAAAATAATGAATAAAACACAACAACAAGGTTATTATCTAAGTATATAAATGTTAAGGACATAATAAAAAATGCCCGGGCAGTTTGAAATATGCCCAATATGAGAGGGCAGTGTGATAACAACTATTGAAGTAATCAAATCGACCGGGCATTTTTATAACGCTAGTCACCTATGGGGCAGAACAATTAAAATCAGGTTTTATTACTGTTATTTACTATTAAATGCATCCAACATTTTATTAGCTTGCAAATTACTTAAAGCCGATTTCCTAAGTCACAACATTTTCTCTCTTACGCATCACGTTTTATTCTGATGAAGGCATTTCATATATAGGTACAGCTACCTAAAACAAAGTCGGGTTAGTTACACCATTTATAACTCAAGAACGGCTGGACCGATCTTTATGATCTTTGATTTGTTGGTGTTGTCTCCGCCCCGAATAGCAGAATAACTATTAAAACATGGGATAAATTCACGAAAAAAATAATAATGAAGTTAGTTAATTTTCTCTTACATTCGTTGTTATTGGTTTTAGATGGTTTTAGATAGGTACTTACTTCATGACATTCATTATTACTGACTTGGTTTTTTTATCAGAATTATTTATTGTTGTATTCCGAATTATTATTATGACCTGGGTAATTTTATTATTATTATTATTTTTCTTTAATGTACGATTATTCAAAACTTGACATGTAATTTTTATAATTATTAATAAATAAACTAAACTAAACTATTGATTTTGAATGACGGCACGAAGTTCAGATCAGATAGTATTAAAGTAAAAAGACTTTAGTTCGAAACAAGACAAGTTGTAAAGAACGAAGCTTGATTCTTGATAGGTACTTTCTTGTTTATATTAATCTAGTTTGACTACTGAAACTAAATAGAAATTCAATAAACAACAATATCCCGGCGCACACGTCACTCTGCATAACAACAGTCGCCAAAAAAACGGAACGGTACGTCATCAGGAGAAGCCACGCCGTCATAAACAATACAATGAATAAAACATGCAACAACATCAACAACACGGTTGTTTTCGTACCCCTCGACAACAAATCAATAAAGGGGAACACGAATTCGTCTTCAATAAATTTCTGCGAATTTTAATTAAACGAGTTTATGTAGGTATCGCTACCGTGTTTATTTTAGAAGCGAGCTTTTCTCGTTGTCGTTGAAGTTTAGTAAAAAAATGATGGATGTTCTCGAATGAAATTTAATTTTATTAATAGAAAACAAACAGCTCATTTATCAAATTAAATATCAGTCGACAACATCCATCGGTTTCTTTTATCTTACCCCATGGGAAATGTCAAATTTCTTTAATAGATTTTCAACTTTATTGCTGAAGTATAAGGACCAAAGTTGATTGAGAAAATTTGACAGTTTCGGGTAGCTTGATGTGCTGGCGTCTGTACATCATATACAGGGTGTGGCGTAAATAGTGGTCCACCGTTAAGGATTTGATATACCAGACATATTACTACAATATATTACAATTTTAACCATTTTTACCCAAGGGTTCCGAAAATATAATTTTTTTGTTATTTATTTATTAAAATGTCTACCTTTTTGTTACAAATTTGGTTGTAGTTTTTACAAAAAGCATTATATTTTCATTTTGATTTCTGTTATTTACTGCTGAAATACTAGAGCTATCGTGTATAATGATGTTTTTTATGTAAATTTAGAGCTTTTGAAGAAAAAGTTAGTTCTTCTCTATTTTAACCATAATTTTTCACATAATCATGCAATGTCAAGAGCGATTTTTGTAAAAAAAAAAGTACTACTAAAATGGTTAAAATTGTAATATGTTATAGTAAATTATCGTGTATATCGAAATCCTAACGGTAGACCACTATTTACGCCACACCCTATGAAATTACCTGATTTCAAAATATATATTTCTGAAAACCAGAAAAGCTTTATGCAGGTCCAATTTCTGCGAAAGCTAGTCTTACTTAGTAATCAGTCGATATACAGACTTTTCAAATCAATAAATAATTCGCAAGTTTAAGGTATTCCCAATACTGGAAACTAGTAGAGCTGTTATAGTTAATAGCTCACGTCACGGGTGATTATGGTAGACTGTCTTTCATAATCACCCGTGACGTACAGTAAACCGCAACAATTATAACCGTTCATCGTGCACTTCGAAAATCGCCTTGACGGCTACGACATAAAGGCACTGTCAATTTCAAATGGTTACCACTGACTTAACCGTTTTACGTAGAAGGAATAATGTCTTATCCGTAGTGAAAGTAATGATACACTTACTGAAAGACCTGAATGTTCATAGAAATCGGTAACCAGCTATTTGCAATACTGCGAATTCCCTGGGCTGAACTTTAACATAACTAATGGCATACTTACTGTTCGTAGAATTCTAGTTAGAAAGCAAAAACACAAAACATTTTAACAAAAAAAAAAAAACAGACAATTTCCAAAAACATACTACGAAGTGAAAAATAACTTTAATTTTGCTACTTGCTATGTAAACAACTGTTACAGTGACAACAAGTATAATATATAACATTATCAAGATTACACAAGTGGATTAAATACGTATTATCGAAGCTCACTCAAAAACTACCCGAGCAAAGTTAACAAAATAAATAAAATAGATAGATAAATAAAAACTATATTATGTATAAGTTTAAAAATATAATAATAAAATTAATGAATAAATTATTAGGTATTATTTAATTAAATTTTTATTAAAATTATAATAACATTATAATTCATTAATTTTTTAAATTACATATATGTATAATTATATAAATATTAAAAAAAAATTGGGACCACCGCGCAAGCTATCTCTACCAAACAAAGATTTTTTTAAATCGGTCCACAATTGACGAAAATATCGATGAACACAGGTACGTATAAAAATACATACCTACAGACGAACATATACCTAACCTTTGAAGTCGGCTAACAAATATGAAGAAAAACTGTTGCTATAGAAATTGCAAAGCAAGTCTCGGAAATCAATATATTTCTTATTTATTATTAATACTTCCACTATTGATACTGCGAATCCTTATAACAACCTTCCCGCTTTTCAAACTTTTCTTTCAACAAAAACAAAAGATTGCAGAAGTTAAAAAACTGAAAAGAAAACGAATAAATAAACAGTTGCTTAACTAAATCTCAAAAATGAACTGTTGATACTAAAAACGGGTAAGTTTTTTATCCCGTTCAGTTAATCCAAGATAACTTGGCAAAGACTAATAACTGCCTCAATATTTCCTTTTTATTGTCCTAGTTTATTTTTTATTTGACATTATTACTCTCTTGGGGAATTTTGTTATGACTTTGTCTTAATAATGCAGTTTAGGCTCGTCCAAGTGTTTTTTTTTTTATTACAACCCTTCAAGTTAGAAAGATAGGTATTAATTAACTTGCTTATTAAAAGAAATTGAGATTGTTTAGAAAGTTGAGGAAAGGTTGAAAATATTTCTACACTAGCTGTTGTCCACGAAATCGTCCGCGATCCAGGATGAAAAACCTAAGTCCTTCTCTAAGTCACGGTCTACCTATAGAGGTATGAGGAACAGGGTGTAAAGTTAACTCATACTCTATAGAAAAGGGAGGATCCTCCGACCAGACGGGTATCATGTCTGACGGGCAACTAACTGATGATTCATGTCAGGCCGTTGTATAAATGCTAGTTGTGCGGTAAACTCTGCTTGCGAGATGCAGGATTTTGCGTGACGTCACTACGTCAGTATAACGCGTAGTTCGCATGTGGCGTTGTAGATACCGCTGCATATACATGTGCTATAGTTCATCCAAATCCGTTCAGCCGTTCTAGCGTAAAAGTAGAACAAACAAACAACACAAATCTTTTCTCTTTATAATATTAGTTTAGATAACATAATATGAATTAACCAGTAATCCCAGAAGGGTAGGCAGAGGTGTACCCACCCACATTTGGCCAGTTACTTATTTGTAAGTCCCATATAATAGGAGGCGATTCTATTGCCATCAACCGGACCATAAATCCATACTCCGGGTTACTACTGAGAAATTCCTGATGGATAAATCCCGATAACACATTTTGCCTGACCTGGAAATAGAACCCAGGACCTCATGCTCAGTAATAATAATAATTGGAAAAATTAAATGGTAGAGCCTCGACCAACACCTGAAGAGGCTCTCGATGGGCAGCTGGATCAAGAGCTTGATTCAGAAAGCAGTACTTCTGGACACGGCTCGCGTTGTCAGGAGGTTCCTCTCTCTGGAGCCCTGACCGCCGGTTGTTTGGAACTTGGTCCCGATACCGTTGGGCTACTATTTTTTATATATATTTTTTAAGTATTCTAATATTTAAAAATATTTATTATGTATTTATTGAAATAAAGGAAATAATAATAAATTCCCTATTGTTCTCTCAAAATAGTAGCATTTGCGACCGATAAACCAACAAGGAAGTATTTATTTATATATACAACCCTCCAAGTTGGAAGATGGGTATTAAATTAACTAGCTTATTAAATAAAAGAGCTTCAGATTGTAAGAAAAGTTGAGGAAAAGATGAAAATATTTATTTTTATAAAATAATTGGATGCTTAAGTATCGCCATATAGAAATGAATGGTAACAAATGAAAAGATAACGCATTGTTGTATCTTTTGTACGAGAAAGGAATATAGAGTGTATCTTGAATGCGTAGAATTGTAACGTTCTCTATAGTGAAGGTAAATCTTTGTGGTCTTTTCTTGAGATTTACATTGTTTATTATTGTGCCGAGATAGTAAAGAATACGATACTGTGCTCAAAGTTTAGTATGATGTTTATCGAACCTTACCCCCGTAATATTTTAATAAGCTATAAATTTTCAATAATCCAAGCCAGAGACCGCCTAAAAATTTTACTTTTACAGTCCCTCATAAAAAAAAATTATAGACTACACATTAAAAACAGCAAAAAATTCGCTAAGCCACTCAGGGATGCCAGTGTTGCCGCACAACAAACCTGCAAAAGCGAACGTATTCTTTTAGATTTTACGCCAGGCGGTGGGTGCACGACGCGTTACTGTTACCTAACACCACAAACGCCCCAACAACGCTTAATTAAGCAGTAAAATACATACAGAATTAAAAATGAGTACTTTTTATACCTTTTGTGAGCACGCAACGGAACGTGAAACAGACTTCCGTTATGTGGGACTTTTCTTTGTAACAGAATGAAATGCAAAACCGAATTTATAATTTTAGAAATATAAATGAAATAAATCCTTGCATATTTTTTGTGCTGAAATCATATGTTAGGTAGACCGGTACTGTGTTTACAGGAGGGTTTATTAGTTAATTTATGCTCTTTTTATTTTCAGTAAAGCGACCATTTATGAAAATACGGAGTTGATAAAAAAACGTAAGGGCATGACATGACCTTTTTTTTTGAGGATGGGAAATCATCAAATCACCCCTCCCGCTCCAGACACTTACTGACTAAAACCCACCCGTGTTCCTTCCTTAGCCATTTATGTTCCGGGCCAGCGGTAACCCTTTCGGACAATCTCGCTGACCCGGCATTTTATTGGGGGAAACCTGCCGGGGTTTCAGCCCTAACGGGCCCCTTCATTGATGCTGACATCTCTTTGAGGCGCGCGTGGAACACGTAAATATACTAAATATAGGTTTTTTGTTTCCTGGTATTATCACAGTAATGTTCTTATAATATTTACTAAAGTGGACTGCACTATTAAGGGGACATGACCTAAAGCGCGGTCACTGTCGGACTGGTGGCTGGTAATTTATTGCAAAATATGAAGCAATTATTTAATTACAAAAAATCTATTGTTTGGACTAAAAAATTAAAGTATTAGTATGTTGCTTGTAGAATAATCTGACAAAAAATCAGAATGAATATTACTATGATTTTTGTTGTAATATGGTTAATATTATATTAGTTTAATTAGAATGTTGCTAACATAGTTTGTAAGTATTACTAACAACAATATGAATCACTTGTGTTCGATACAAAAAAAAAATATTTTTTTTGTATTGTATCAAATTAGTTGTATTATGTTTTTAACACAGTATCTACCTAGCATAAATATCCTGAAGAATATCATATAATCTTCTGATTTTGTTTACTGTAATTGATCATAATACTTTTATTGTTTCTAAAACTTGCGTTCAGGTCCTTTAAGCCCCTATAATTATACATACATACCTACATAAATTCAAGCCTTCTTCTCAGAGGGGCAGGCAGAAACTACAGAACGCCACCTGATACTTGCATACTCCTTTTGCCTTACTAATTTTTTTAATTTCTAAAAACCACACGACGACGTAAAGTATCAAACAGCATAATATCAACTTTGTATAAACATAATATCTTATGGCAATGACATTGAACATTTTATCGATCAAATGTCCTGAATAGCCTTTCAGAAGTTTAGTGTCACATCTCCGTAAAGTGGCCTAGTCTAATAAAAATAACCTTAATGCTGAGAAATAGGGTACGTACAGACGCCAGCACATCAAGCTAAGCTACCCGAAACTGTCAATTTTTCTCAATCAACCTTGAACTTTATGCTTTAGCGATAAAGTCGAAAATTTATTAAAGAAATTTGGCAGATTGTAGTAGCTTGATGTGCTGGCGTCTGTATATGTTAGATAGGATATATACTTACAGAATCAGGCTATAATGTTCCCATTGCTGGGACAAGGCCTCCTCTCGGTGAGAGGGTGTGGGCCGTAATCTACCACGCTGGCCCAGTGGGGGTTGGTATGTCACATGTCTTCGCCTTACTTAGCGGAAAGTTATATCTCGGCATCTACGAGTATCTGACTGACTAAGGTCTCGGATATGTCATGCTCACTTAAATGTCTCATCGATGGTGGCGCGTGTGTTGGATCATTCGGTTCATAGATGGTGCTGATCCACGCGTCATGTTCGTGAACGGGCGCCGTCGGTTGAGACTGGTCATCTGTTAACTGCCAAGGCTTATTTTTAATCTTATATTTTGAAATGTTTCTTCATTTGTGTTTTTTTTTACATTGTTCTCACATATAGAAGCAACAATAATAATGTACCCACGATTTGTAATATCTTGATTTAAAAGAGTGTCCATGGAGTTTCTTGCCCGTTCTTCTCCATAGATATCTACGTTTTGGAATGGGCAACTAGCTTCAACTTTCTGACTAACTGACGGACTATTTTAATTTTGACAATTCAAAAGTGCCTGTACAAGGTTTAATTGAAATAAATGCTTTGAGTTTGAGATAGATGTATAATTTCAACTACAAAAGAGTTTCACTAGTTTAAAACAGACCGCTAAAAAAGTCGAATTCCTTTTTTTTATGCCTTTCTAGATTCCAGGAATGCTCTAAATAATATCTCTGACAATTAAAACACAAGGCTGATCTCTGATTCCATTGTACACAGAGCTGACCTGTATCGAACCATCACTTTTCTTTCAACAATGCTCGCGTGTGCACAGAAAATAAAGTATTGTTCATTAGTCATGCACAGCTTGTCACCGGGCTCAAATTTAGTACGAGACCTACGTAGCATCGGTATAAAATATACAAACTAAATGGGGACGTATATCAACCCTCCTCTGCCCTCGAGGTAATAGATATGTATTGTAGACCAAACCAAAAATGCTACCCACGACTACTCTTTTGTTAAAACCCTTTTCAATTCTCATTGAAACGCCCAGGTATAAAATTGTGAGAACTAAAACTAATATAAAGTAGGAATAAATGAAACGATAAATCATTCTGAGTCTGACATTATTCCTTTATAAATGTTACGGGCGGTAAATAGTACCTACATATAAACGCTATTTGCTTTACTTGCTACTTTGATATTACTTTTATTAGAGAACAATATTATATGAATACTATCTGCAATTCGTTTTTAGTGTAACATTAAGAATATAGTACATATTTTTTTAATATTATTATAAGTTTCCTATAAAACAATGTACTGATCTTTATTTATAATTACTTGAAATCTAAAAATTTTATTGATAAGTACTGTGAAAGGTTGATAAGCTCTTTCTTCTAAGAAATCAAACAAAGTTACGATTTCTTCACGTTTATTTTGACTGAAAATTTTTATAATGTGTATGGCCGACTAAACTCGCCCTACTAAAAAACTTAATAAAATATTTGACACTTCGTTCTAAATTTGATTGACTGTTCGAATGGAATCCACCCTAAATTATAGCCAGCCTGCACTACAAAAGGTTGACTATAGCATACAACCTTTACAGTACCTACAGGGATCTTTCCTTGTAGTGAAGGGACTTGTACCTATAAATAAAGGGTATTTTGAGCAAGCCCTTTCTGTCACTGTCTGAGCCTTGTAAATTAATACTGGGACCGGTTCCCAAATGTGGATTGGATTGGTCTTACATATTGTGTTGTGACTAGAGTTGCCGCGAATACTCGCTATTATTCGGTATTCGGCATTACTCGTCATTTTTTTGATATTCGTCGAATACCGAATAATGGCTAGTATTATTCGGCATTCGGCGAATAGTCGTCGAAAATAAACTTTTAACGAACAAAAGAACTAATGAGTTAAAAATAATCATTTTTTAAATTATTTTCCTTAATAAAACAATACACAATATCTATTATTATCTGTAATATGTGCCTGTGCCTATCATATTCATGACATTAAATTAGTAAGGCTTTTTAATTAATATTTAAAATCCAACAGAGGCAGATTGTGGTGCAAAAAAACAATTTTTTCTGCACGTTCTGGAGCAAGTCGGTTTCGTTTTTCCTCGTAAATTAAACCTGCCTCGGAAAATAGTCTTTCTGAATAAACAGAGCTTGCTGGTGTGATTAAGTATCGTTTAGCAAGCTTACTTAAAATAGGAAATCTATTCTTATTGGTACTCAAAGCCCACCATTCATATGGGTTTATTTTTCTGTCAGCCTTTGCTAATGCGATGTAGTTGGCGATTTCTTCAGCAGTGGCATTCTTGGGTTGCTCTTCAGTAGGTTGCTCTATAGATGATTCTTCAAAACATGCCCAAAATAGTTTATGAGTTTCCGAATCATGCTCACTTTCATTGTCTAAACGAGACCTTTTGGATGCCGTTTCTGGATCCGAATCATCATTTTCGTCATCTAAAGAAAGCCTAAGACCTTCTCTGAGCGCAGCTCTACGGATCCGTAAACACAAGCGTATTGATTGAACGGGAAATCTCCTACAATAATAATCGCTGGGTTATACAAAACGGGGTATTCCCCGTAAACTAAAGAGAAAGACTTGTACAAGAAAAGGGTTGCCAGCATTTAAAAATGGAAAATTAAATTTACTACATATATGTAGGTATGTATAACATGAAACAGATTTCTTTAACTTTGTTGTTTTCTTTTCTCACAACCTTAGAAGAAATTAGAAATATTTTTAATGTGTTTAATGTTTTTTTTTATGTCGAATAGTAATGTCGAGTTATTCGACTATTCGCCAAAGTGAATGGCGATTAATCGGTATTCGACTATTCGCTATAAACACTATTCGCGGCAACTCTAGTTGTGACATCACTTGTGTAGTGGCCTTCAACCCTACACATTACAACACCCGTTCACAATGGCCTTATCATGGGGCTGTATCTACCTCCATGAATATAACAATATATTCTAGAGGTCTAACTTTGAAAATTGTGGCTGAAGAATCGTGAAAAAGATTCATCATTTTAGTCGATTCTCGAGTAGAAAGAGCACATAGAATATTAAATGCAAACACTGCAATAACCCTTTTTCAACCTTTTTGAACAAAAAGACAAGCCTGTCTAAACACAAGGATATACGCTGTCAAGCCAGTCTTTATTAAACCACTAGTTCCCAGTTGTGTCCCCAATGTTCCAGTGTTAGACAAAAAGTTGTGTTTTAACATTTTCAGTGGTGAGCGTGGTCGACTGATTAAATTTCACGTTACAGTCAAACTTTTAATGAGATCGTCGTTATTTTCAGTGAATTTTCCGAGTTAAATATGCAGTACACGTTGCATAGACTTGTAGTTTTGAATTTCAAATGTCCTCTCTGTTTATGACTGAAGGTGAGTTTGTTTTAAATCGTCAAGATGATTTTTATCTGAGAAACAACTCGAAGAGATTTCCTAGAATATTGATAGGTTTGCGAGCAGGTACCTAAGTTCTATGAATCTTAAGTTAACTAGTTCAGCAAATAGAAGTGTTGTTCTTCGCATCAGTCAACCTCTGGTAACGACCTTATCCTTAAGGAGTGCTTAGTGCTATAGCAGCAAAGCGTTTCCACTTGTTGCTACTTAGTTTGTTTATCTAGCATTTTCTACGCCTATTATTATCTATTATTGGCCTGGCCATTTCCCAACTTTACCCAACAAACCCAACTTTAATATCTATGTAAATAAAAATGAAAAGTTGTTCTTTGGTAAGCACATCACTTGGGAACGGCTGGACCGATTTGGCTATTATTGATTTTAAAATGATCCTAATAGTTCGAATAAATTTTTAAGAAAAGAAAAATTGGAAAAGTTCCAGGAAAAAAATTAAATTCTAGAAAAACTGAACGACCTTTTTTCTCTGGGATTTATGTATGTATAACTATTGAAATTTGGTCAGGACAACGTTTCTGGTACAATAATTTAATTCACTCTTGAAAATAATTTACCTTTTCTATTTCCACAACAATATTTTCATAAAAGACCCAGTGGATCAACATACTTGCTTTTATGGTGATTAAAGTTATAAAGTTAGTACACAATAGGCGACACGACATTTACTAGTAGGTATTACTAAGGTGCCTCGGTGACCTGGTTTATAAACAAGGCAGTAAACCGCATGCGACACTAAAGAAAAACTATTGCACACTTGCACAAGTTCTGCATAATCTTTTGTATTTAATTGACATGAATGTCATACTTTGTATAATTCATAGGTTCTTTGTTATAGGTACAGTTACGGGGTATTTTTGAGCGTTTTTATAATGCAAAGAACTATGTTAATACCGTCTAACATAATCTGTACGATTTATGCTATTTATAATTAAATGTGACTTCGATTACACAAAAACCTGTTTTTTTTTGCCAGAAAGTACTCCTTAAGAGGAAATGCGGGTGGTCGTTTCTCCATAGAAAAACTGTCGATTGCTTTCTTTAAGCAATGATTTTTTACAGAATAATTAATATTAACTACTTGTGTGTCCCTTTGTTCTCCTTTTTGATGATACATTATTTCTATAATCACTAGAACCCTCAAAAAATGCCGATTTAAACCGCTGACAACAGAGGCCTAGTGTACAAACGTGACAACTATTAATGAAAAAAAAAACATAGGGACACAGTGAATATCTTTCTTATTCTGTTTATGAAATATCTTTTAAATTGGTCCATTTATTGGAGGATGAAATAGGCGAGAGCCAAACCTCGAATTACGACTTTTTACTTACGATTTTTCAAAAGTCTCTCCGACCGCATTTGCATCTTAAGACCTATCATTAGATAGGGGAGACCAGGGATGAACGTAACAATTTTCAGTTTTGAGTACATATCTTTGGTGTGTTTTTAGTTAGGTAAAATAATACAATTCTTGAAGGCGGACATATCCTTACTTCATAATTTGACGTAAAAAGTTTTGTTAAAAAGATTGTGGTTTTCGATTAAAACCAAATTATCTAAGAGTCGGAGGTTTGTTACATTCATCCCTACCGCAGGGATAGATGTAACAAGCAAGAGGGATGGTTGTAACATGGGAAATAAACGTGATTTATGAAACATTTATTTATTAGCAGGCCTTATTTAAATTTAAGAACAATTTTTTGTTAAACTTTGTAAACAAATCAAACCTCTTTTTCACTTTAAATAATAAAAATCTCTGCATAGTAGATATAAACATAAAACTTGTCTTTCTCTTGGACAAAACAAAACACTTAAGTGCTTAAACTACTTAATCCAATAAACAATAAACATGATAAAATAATATTAATAAGACAACGGCTTAAACAAACATAACTTTCCTACTGGTACACGCTACCAAATACAGGAACATTTGACAGTTTTTGTTTTAATTCGACAAAAGAAACATATGAAATTATCTTTTTTCAACCAATTTAAACAAACATAACATTTTCTACTAGTAGGTACCTAGCAAATATTATTCACAAATTAAACACTATAATTACACAAAATTGATACGAAAAGTATCAGATGTTATAAGGGATGTAAGTAACGACATGTTACTTTTACCCCTTATTCCAAAATTCCCACAATCTGACAAATATAATTTTTTACTGAGAATACCGATCAAGAACTTTAACTTTTGATAATGAAATATTGTAGATAGATAATCAACCAACTATATTAGCGATCAAGACTAAAACATATACATTTAATAAAAGAAATACACAAGAATAATAAAAACATCAAAAACTTACTTTTGACGTAAATTTCTGGCACCTACGAATTACACACACACCGGTCGTCGCAGCCGTCCAGACGCCACTGAGGCGGGAGGGGAGGTGAAATAGCTACACTAACATGGCGGACAGGATTATACAAGTCGATTCGTTCACTCGTAAGGTCATTTGTTACTTTCAACCCGCGTTACTTTCATCCCTGGTCTCCCCTACCAAACACGATATCTATATTAATCAAAAATATTTTTTTCGGTAACCTTTTACTTTCGTTATAGGCCATCATGTTGGATTTTATGTGACGTCATATAGCATGTAACCCGCGTAACAACAAAACGCTTTCAATAACACCTCGTTTGTCAAAATACGACGAGTAGTTGCGGCGTTATAAGGAAACAAATGGACATATATACATACATACATACATCAACTGTTAAAATCATAACCCTCCTTTGGCTTTGCCGAAGTCGGGTAAAGCCACTCACTTCTTTACACTAGCCACCAATTTTTCTTTTCTAGTAACAATCCAGAAAGGATTCCACAACACTAAAAAGCAATATAAAGCTCATGTTTCTAGCTTAGCTCACTGGTGGCGCACAAAAATCCGCATGCAGTTAGCAGGATTTAACTAATCGAACATTTATCGAAAAAAGCTTAGGCAAGCCGAGCTCGTACGATTACGGCGACAGATTCACCGCGGTAATCCCAGACATATAAATGGAACCGCCAATGCTATAACGAAACGTGCTCTCCCGCGTTTGCGTTTTGTCGCAAAATTGAGAGAAATGAGCGCGCACGCTGCTAATTGAAAATAATGCTCGTTCTAACAATGTTGCGGTGATAATTGAGAACAGTTGATACTTTAATATCTTTAGAGCTAAACGAGATTATTATGTAGATAATATTAAGCGAGATTTTATGTTCGTCATAATTTTAAAAGTAGCAAATTTTAGTAGTGCATTTCATTTCTAATTCTAGATTATACCTTAGCGGGTGTTTTAACATTTATAAAATAAATGACGCACACAAGAAACGTCAGGTAATTTCTGACATTTAGATAGGTAAATGAAATTTAAAAAAACGAGGGGCTTGTGGCTAAGTACTAACAGCCGCACGGGTTGATTGATCAGGTTAAGCTACGCTTGCCGCGTTGGTCCGTGGATGGGTGACCATCTTTACATACCAAGACTCCTCCGTGCCTGGGAAAGCATGCAAGTTGCACTCAGAGAATAAAAGAGAGTTTTTTTTATATAATGATAATATTTAACTTACTTTCATTCTAATACCTACTATTTTTAGTGCATAAATTAAATGTTTGCTAATAGACTTAACTTTAAGTTATTTAGTTTAATCACCTTAGGCTGCATAAAACTTGCATGATTGTAACCTAAATGGATGAAGTCACTGGCTCCTGAAATACAGGTACCCTAACCTAGTTCTGGAGCCAGGGTCTAAATTTTTTTCTGTAACCTGTTTTATGGCAATAAAAGAAATTATTATTATTATTAGTTTCCCATAGCGACGTTTACTCTTCTTCTTGTTTAGCGCCAGTAAAAGTGCTTAAACAATCAATTCGTCGTCGTCGTCCATGTTAAACGTGTTTTCACGAACGCGTAACTCTACGTACTGGCAGTATAAATTCCGAATACAAAAAAAATAACGTATGCGCTAGTCTCACAGAATTCCAAATCTGAATTCCTGATCAAGAAAACCGTACGTATGCGGCCAGCCTTATGAGGGTAGGTCAAAAAAAAATTACTCTTAGTTTAAGAGAGTAATTCATTATGTTTCAGCGCACTATGGTGCAACTTTAAAATTTTAGTTGAATCGTGTCTCTTGAGCGACTAAGTTGCAAGTTTTAATTTGTGTGTTGTAAGTTTACGGTTAGCTTATTGAATTTTTGTGGTTTTGTGCTTTTTATTTAAATGCGAAATATCGTGAAATTTCCATGTAGCCAAGTTTCCGTGCCGGTGAGAGTGTACATTAATATTAGTGCTCCTGCGAGAGTCTAGATTTTAGTGTGCTGTCAATAAAATGGGGATATTATGGCTGTCGTAATACATATAAATAGTTAAAAAAAAGTAATAGTAGAAGAGAGAGTAGTAGTAGTAGTAGTAATAGTAAAATAAATAAATATCAGTTAATTACTATTTTACTGCCAAATGATTCCAGTCTAAAAATAGAGCGTTCTTTAGTCTCTTCCCACGCATATTGTAAGTCGTCAATAAAAAGGCTTTATGGCGCTATGTCGAGGACCACGCAGACGGCACGTGAGACGAGGTCGGGACGCAGACGCGGCGTCCCTATCACGTATCTTCATACAACATGTATTAAGGGGCTTGCATGACCTGAAGCGCGAACACTGCCGGACTGCATAGAAAAGAAAGAGAAACGCGATAACACAACGCTGGTAATTTATTGCAAAATCGGAAGCAATTATCTATTTACAAAAAATCTATTGTTTGAACTAAAAAATTAAAACACTAGTGATTTAGTATGTTACTTGTAGAATAATCTGACAAAAAATCAGAATGACTGTATGTATATTAGCATGATTTTTATTATAAAAAGAAAGTTTTTGGAGGTATGTTCATGATTTTTTTCTATCATATCAAATTAGTTGTATTATATTTTAAATACACTATCTACCTAGCATATATCCTGAAGAATATCATATATTTTTCTGATTTTGTTTACTGTAGTCAATCATATACTTTTATTGCTTCTAAAACTTGCGTTTTTTTGCGTTTAGGTCCTGTAATCCCCTTAACGCGATCTGGCACAAAATATACAGAAAAGACAAGACGCAGGCGCATCCCTTTTCCATCTCCATACTATTACCGCGTCTCATCCTATTCTCACGTCCTCTCTGCGTGGCCCGCGCCTAAGGTTAATAGTAGAGAACCTTTGTAACTGATCTTGGTTTAAAACAAGCTAAGTTAGGTACTACATAATAATAATCGCTTCCTCATTAAACTAATGGCGCGTTTACATTAGGTCGGTGACCGAATGCGTCGCCCTAAAAATACTTTTCATAATTTAATGGCTACGAAACAAGGTTACACACGCTATTGTGAATCACATATTAAAAAGGAATGCTGAGAATGTTATTGTTAGTGTAGAAAAGATACAGTTAGCCTTTAAAATATCAGAGCTAGAAAACATTAAAAATCTCTGCACATTTCGTTGCGCTGTTTTCACAATGAATATTTATGGCAACGAATGACAGATAACGCTACGGAATATCAACGAAAATTGACGTTTATTGGTTACATTGGTTAAGCATTTACCCGACAAAGCCAAAATGTAGGGTTATGAATATTTTAGGTTTGGTATGTCACTTACCAAACCTAAAATATTCATAACCACACCAAAAAAAAACAAAAATACCACCACCACCACCTAAAATATTTTGATAATTGGTTTACCATTAGCAAGTTTTTATTTTTTATATAAGTATTTTATCGATCTATAACGTCGTATTTTGTACGTCCTTTTACACCGGCAGTCTGTGGATGGATTACACGCGGAAGCAGTACGACGCACTACGTGTCCAATACAATAACGCGTTCAGGGTACTTCTGGGGCTGCCTCGCTTCTGTAGCGCATCGGGGATGTTTGCCGAGGCGCATGTGGATTGTTTCTACACAGTCATGCGCAAGCGGTGCACATCCCTGGTGCGCAGGGTGCGGGCCAGCCGCAACAGTATCCTGAAGACTTTTGCTGAACGCTTCGACTGTCAGTACATGAACCACTGTTGCATGGTTCATGTACTGACTAATGTTAAGATATTGTTTTAATTTGATTTACTTTTATAATAATTTTAATTTGTGTTTTTTTTTTTTTTTTTTAATTTGATTTTAATTATATTTAATTTTAATTTGTGTTTTTAATTTGATTTAAATTTTATATAATAATTTTATTTTTTTTTTCTGTTTTATTTTTATTTTTTTATTTGAATTTGTTTTAATTTTATTATAATTTTAATTTTTAATCTAATTTTAATTGTGATGTTGATTTTAATTAATTAATTAATTGTGTTGTTGTTTTTAATTGTACTATGATCCTATGTTGATTGATATAAAATAAATAATAATAATAATAAGTATGGAAGACTTATGGGAGCCAAAATTATGATGATGTTTTATTTAACGAAACTGTTTTGTTTGTGCGGTTTTCAAACTCAAAGCATTGATTTTAATTAAAGGCAATTTTGAATTGTTGAGGGTTCGGTTAGCCACAAAAATATGCCAGTTACCCAAAAAAAATGTCTGAAAAAAAATTTTGCATTGCAAAGCGTAGTATAGGTTCCTATGAAGAAGAACGGGCAAGATACTCCACAGGCAGTGTTTTAAATCAAAATATTGTTAGAAAATATTGCATTACATCATTCTTGTTAAATCTATACATATGAGAACAATGTAGAAAAGACGTACACGGTAAACGTAATAAAAATATTTAAAAAAATTACAATTCCAATATTAAAACAAGCCGTGGCAGCTATGACCAGTCCTTACTGATGGTGCTCGTTCACAAACATGATATATGGATTAGCACAATTCAGCTCAACTATTTTTGATCATTATAAGCCACCACTTGGGAAAACAGTTATAAACAATAAGTTCATAATCCCCGAAACAGCTCCCAAGGGACAGTAATTACATGACTATTCACATTTCATAAAATTGCTATAATCCACCTTTTGTTGCAGCTCTATCTCAATTCTACTATTTTAGTAATGAATGAAAAGTTTTAATGTTCCGTACGAAGGTTGCCAACCTTACCTCATTACAGAGCCCGAAACTACATTATTAATGACAATAGTCGTGTGAGCCACGAAAGAGCACGAACTAATCTCGTCGACGCAAATATAGTCTGGAAGTACTTTACAAACCTTCCTGGCTCATTTAGAAGTTTCGCACCTACTTCAACAACATGAACTACCTCTGCGGCCAGCAATAAACAATTCCGAGGTAACTTTGAACCGTAAAACATAAAAGCAAATTCTGTTGTGGGAAAAATTCTAAGCACGTAGACAGAATAACTCGATTTCCTGTGTCAGGCAAAAGCAATTATTTGTTTTCTGTCTAAATATGCCCGGGCGCGGGGGAACGTGGGGGCACCTGTGGGATTTATTCTTGTCCACTGTGTAACGCTGTTCGTTTATTAGTTTTGTGCGGATATTAAAAAAGATAAAAGGTGGTTGCTTCTTTTGTTTTCGGTTTGTAAAGGGTACATTGATTTAGCTGTTAGGTTCAGGGTATATTGCCGATTTTTTTTATTTTTATTTTCTATAGGTACCTACACAATCATGTCATTTTGCTATGTAACTTTGAAGAATTTCAAACATTGTCTATCGTATATGTTTGAAATTCTTCATTCTTCCGTTGCATTTGTTTCTTTAAACAAAAGCAACAATTTCTACAATAATAATTTCTAAGAATAGATAGTTTCATTAAAATGATCCATGAAAAAATAAAAGAAACAGTCATAGGACTCCAAAACCTCGCAAAATATATGCACGCGAAACAAACAGCAGAAATTTTTCGGCACCTAGCAACCACAACTCGCAAATACACAAGCGTCATAATCATAATACATCTATACACGACAGCCGTATATATCTGGTCAAGTAACGAGGAACTCAACACCTGTGATCATCGACAGAAGTGGTTTACCAAACGGCCTTTTTTTAACATGGAGAAATGCTCATGCCTTCTGCACTACCACGGGGAGATAGTGCAGTTATGTGGGACTCTAACTAACTAAAACTCCACGGTGTCCTCCTCTGCCGCTTACGGCGGGAACACGGGCACGCGTTAGCACTCATCCGTGAATCCGCCGCGGCTGTCCGTTACCGGACCCTCCTCTGGGGAGTACTCCCCATCACCGGCGCACCAGAACACATAGCACGCCGTGACCACCCCAGGGACCAAACCAGCACATGGGCGCTAGAGGACCCCGTGTCTGGGCACCCTTGGTCCCCTACCAAACGGCTGCTGTGGAGTAATTAACTCTTCAGAAATGACGCGAAGACGCGCCATGCGCGACGTCCAGATTCTGATTCTGAAGAAATAGGTATGTTTGTCAAACCAAAAATTAGGTTTTTGTATTATAATCATTGCACAAAGTAAATTTTCTGTTGGGCTCCCCTTTTGCAGGCTTCTCCCCTAAGGAGTTTTAATAGAGCCTATAAAAAGGGAGCCAATTGAAAAGTAAATTTTCTGAATTAAAAAGTATGTGGGGACTGTGTCTCACGTACCCATCCCTTGCATAGTTTTAAGAATGTAATATTTTTATAGAGGAACTTATTGTAATTATTTTTAGAAAGTTTCATTTTTGTGTTATTCCCACGAATCACATCTGCAAGCGATTTAAGTCATAGGTACTATTGTCTTTCATGATTCTTTACTTTTAGTTAAGGTTCTTCAATGTTCTATTATGTTATCTTGTATTGTACCCATTTGCTATTGTTAGTTAAGGTTCATTGTTCTGTTATTTTTAGTTGTCTTATATTGTACCCATTTGCATTTCTGTCCTTTGTGTAAAATCGTTTTGCCGCTTCCTTTGTCTAGTGAACGGCAGATTTGGGGGAGTTTTGGTTCGGAGCTTCAGTCTGTGCTGAACTACGATCGTGCGAGGTCCTCTCTGACCCCCGATCATATTTTACTCGCCGAAGCTCGCCGTAATAGTTTACGGCGAGCTTCGAGCTTCGAGCTTCTATTAGTTTTACTCTTCATGTAACATTATTTAATTTTACCTTTTCGTGTCAAGTGTAACTACTAGCTTTAGTTACTTGATATCGTAATAAATTAATCGCTACTTCTGTGTACAACTTACTTCAGTGTATCACTCGCCCAACCACGGTCACGAATCCGCACAGTGGTGACCCCGACGTGATCAAAACTATCATATAGCGTGAGTTCGTGACAGTGCGTAAAGAGTTTCGCGAGTGCTAATTCAAAGTACGTGTTAAAATGGCGAGCGATCCAGCGGGAGTCACTAGCGGCGGATGACGCGCATTCCCAGCCAGCCAGCTCCCACGGCTTCAACGGGTGTCCTGACCACCAGCATGCGGCACCGACGCACTGGAGCATAACGCAGCGCCCGCGCCACCCCGACTCACTGGGGACATCTTCGCAGACAGTTCCGACTCACCGTGAACTATGCGGCACCGACGCACTGGAGCATAACGCAGCGCCCGCGCCACCCCGACTCACTGGGGACATCTTCGCAGACAGTTCCGACTCACCGTGAACTATGCGGCAACCGGTTCCGACTCACTGGGACCTAAGTTGGCCTGGCAAGCATATTCCTCGCCGTTCTGGTAGGCGAGTTAAATTTCCTGATTACTATCAGGCAGGTGTTTCGTGATCTTTATCACTGGTAGGGGGGTACTGTGGGGACTGTGTCTCACGTACCCATCCCTTGCATAGTTTTAAGAATGTAATATTTTTATAGAGGAACTTATTGTAATTATTTTTAGAAAGTTTCATTTTTGTGTTATTCCCACGAATCACATCTGCAAGCGATTTAAGTCATAGGTACTATTGTCTTTCATGATTCTTTACTTTTAGTTAAGGTTCTTCAATGTTCTATTATGTTATCTTGTATTGTACCCATTTGCTATTGTTAGTTAAGGTTCATTGTTCTGTTATTTTTAGTTGTCTTATATTGTACCCATTTGCATTTCTGTCCTTTGTGTAAAATCGTTTTGCCGCTTCCTTTGTCTAGTGAACGGCAGATTTGGGGGAGTTTTGGTTCGGAGCTTCAGTCTGTGCTGAACTACGATCGTGCGAGGTCCTCTCTGACCCCCGATCATATTTTACTCGCCGAAGCTCGCCGTAATAGTTTACGGCGAGCTTCGAGCTTCGAGCTTCTATTAGTTTTACTCTTCATGTAACATTATTTAATTTTACCTTTTCGTGTCAAGTGTAACTACTAGCTTTAGTTACTTGATATCGTAATAAATTAATCGCTACTTCTGTGTACAACTTACTTCAGTGTATCACTCGCCCAACCACGGTCACGAATTCCCACAAGTAAAACAAGAGTTATAATTGTGTACGTCAGTCCCAAACCATTAATGAATTCGTCAACCTTCGTCTTACACATACTTTTATTACTAACTTAGAAACAAAAGTAATACCTATGTAGCTCTACCTAAGTAGCTCAACTTAGAACTTTTATTTAATATTCTAATCTCTTTTAAAAAGCTTTTGTAAAAATATAAAAGCTTAACCTACGTCTCGTTTCTAACTCTAAATTCAATTCACGAAGTTCTAAAAGTAACTTTATTGAATCAATCTTTATTCTATATCTTGATGTTGGCAATATTTTATTCTTGTGTCTACATTTTTCACTTTCCCGAATTATTTTTCTTTCTCGGGATTTACATTTTTGCGATAAGCACAATAAGTAGGTACGGTCAGCATCAAAAGTCGATTAACACTTCAGTTTTTTTAATCTCGGTTATTGAGCAAAATATTTGTTCGAAATTGCAGCAGAAGTATAATGCGATTTTGAACAAATATTTTGCTCAATAACTGAGATTTAAAAAACTGAAGGGTTAATATTTTGCTCAATAACCGAGATTAAAAAAACTTAAGTGTTAATCGACTTTTGATGCTGACTGTACCTATTACTCATAAATTAATAAATTATTCCTAAACTAAGTAATTATTATGTGCGGAACGAGTATTTTCTTTAAAATCGATCGAATTTATATGTTACATTTACTCCGTGCGAGGCCCACTGGTTTGAGTACCACTGGTGTATATTTTACATATGGTAGGTAAAAAATTGTTTTTTATGATAGTTAATAAAGGTTGTCTAAAAGAGTTTCCAACGGTCTCTCAATAGGTTACAAACTACAAAATTAATGTAATTACCCACCTGAACAATAAAATTTTATAGAATAACTCAACTCTCATTAACTCTCATTATGTTCAATGACCAGATTTTTTTTATAAAATCGCATATAACGTATCTACGTACTACATACCATTATGTCGAAACGTTTTTAAATGAACCAATAATTTGAAGCATTTAAAAAGTATTGAAAATAATGTGCTATAAGAATCATTTCCAAGTGTCCTACAAGATCATAAAAATATTTTATTAATTACTGTAAAAAGGCAACCCGAAAGAAGAAAATACGAAAAATCTTTTTTTCCTATATGAAGGGCTAATCCAAAACAATTTAGAAGTAACCTTGGCCCTCGAAAAGTTCAAGATGGAAATAAATAATCAGATAGTCACGCAACTTATATTACTAACTAAAGACTCTTTTAACCTTTCACAATTACGTATCACAAAAGCCCATTAATTCATATTAACTTCAAAAGTGTGGAATTCAAAATGAACTTCACCACTTACAATTTATGGGGTAGTTTTGTAATATTCCGTTAACTAGGTAGGCGTATAAAGGGATTTGTAAATTACATGTACATCCTTCCTTCTTCCAACTGTGAATTTGGTGAATAACGTGAGTCGAAGGGTTGGGTTACATACCTTTATCTTTAAAGTAGGTATGTGTTAGATGTAATTATGTGTGCCATCAGTAATTAGATACATACGTCTTAGTGAGAAGGTGTGTGTGGGATGTTTTTACGAGTAGGTACACATAAATATTAGTACGAAGTTCAGGTGCGTAGTCTAGCAGGAAAAGGCTGTTACAGAACTATAGGAAAAGTATTCGTCATCATCACCTGCCTAACTTTTTCCCAACTATGTTAGAGTCGGCTTTCAGTCCTACCGGATGCAGCTGAATACCAGTATTTTACATGGAGCGACTGCCTATCTGAACTCCACAACTCAGTTACTAGGCAATATCCCTTGGTAAGACTGGTTGTCAGACTATCGGGCTTATGACGACCCGTAACGACTGTCAAAGATCCACGAATGACAGCCGGGACCAACGGCTTAACATGCTTTCTGAGGCACGGAGGGGTCTTGGTATGTGAAGACGGTCACCCATCCACAGACCAACCGCGGCAAGCGTAGCTTAACCTGATCTATCGACCCGTATGGTTGTTAGTACTTAGCCATAAGCCCCTCCTCGAAGTATTTATATTAGCAACATTTTCTTCCCATTCACTACCAATACAGTGCGTGCCACGTAAGAAGAGACTTGACCCCGCCTCCCCCGCCTCTATCCGCCGCCCCTATGACGTCCGGTCCCGTCCCGCACTCAGAACTCATACCGCTAAAGATACCTAAAATCGTGTACTGCGCATGTCAGACCACGTGGTGTGACAAGTCTCTTCTTATGTGGCACGCACTGTACATACAGTACAATGCAAAATTAGACTGCTTTTTAAATGAGCTTGTTTAGAACTTTTGACGTGACAACGTCTAATAAATCGATGAAGCTGGTTGCACTCACGAAAAAACATGACTCATGTAGCGTTACCTCGCGGCCTCGCTCTGTAGCGTTCCATGGCGGCTTGAAGTGCAAGCGAATATTAACAAATGCAATGCAACTATTCCATCAGTATTTTCTTATGACGTTGTCACGTTCAACTATCGTCAGTAAACCGACTTTACAGACAACCGATTTTGACGTGACAACGTCTAATAAATCGATGATAGGCTGCATACACGAATAAACATGACTCATGTAGCGTTACCTCGCGGCCTTGCTCTGTAGCATTGTAGCGTTCCATGGTGGCTTGAAGTGCAAGCGAGAGCGCGGAACGAGCGATGAGAGACAGATGATGTCGAACGCTGCCGAATCGGCCTCCACGTTCGGCAATTTCATTAATGTTTTGTTATTACGTTGTCACGTTAAACTATCGTCCGTAAACCGACTTTACAGACAACCGATTTTTTTAGTTGCAGTCGGGTTTTTTTTATTGTTTATTATTTATTACATTTAATTGAATTCCATTAAGAATCTTCTTTGAATAATCTCGTCCAAAACAAAATCTCTTTTCATTTACGAAAAAAGTTTTATTGCTAGTAACACAGTTAAAGTTTTAATCTAGGCTCATAACGGCAGCGAAGAGGGAGTGCCTGATTATATTCTGTGTAGCTCTCCCCT
This sequence comes from Luperina testacea, assembly GCA_927399505.1. Lineage (NCBI taxonomy): Eukaryota > Metazoa > Arthropoda > Insecta > Lepidoptera > Noctuidae > Luperina > Luperina testacea. Next base: position 16,603,690 of record OV656758.1, read on the forward strand.
CCCCTGTGATTTGTTAAGTCCTTAGCCAGACGCCAGACACAGCCTTTTTCATCAAAAAGTTTGTTAATCTGTTAACTTTTAGCCTGTTCTAAATAATTGTATGTTAAACTTGGATAAGCCTCATTAATTTTAATAGTCAAACAGAACATTCTTGGATATAAAACTCACCTCGTATTTTTAGGCGTTTGCTACGAAAATAGACGCTTAAAAATCGTTGTTGATAGCGGAAAGGAAGTGACAAAGAATATTTTGCTTTATTATTTTAAGTCGGTCACTACAAGCTAAGCGTTGCCCATTTCGTATACAAAATGTTAATCTCTTGCTTTGATCAGCCCATTTTAGCGTTCAACTTTCTATATCAACGTATCAGCGCAGAAGACTTATTTTTTTTTTCTTTTCATTTACATATGAATACATAACATATACAAGTATATAACACAGAGGGGCCCGTGGCCAAATAATAACAGCCGCACAGGCCGATCGATCAGGTTAAGCTACGCTTGCCGCGGTTGGTCTGTGGATGGGTGTCCATCTTTACATACCGAGACCCCTCCGTGCCTCGGAAAGCACGTTAAGCCGTTGGTCCCGGCCGTCATTCCTGGATCTTTGACAGTCGTTACGGACGACGTCGTCGGTAGTCTGACAACCAGTCTTACCAAGTGGTATCGTATTACCCAGTAACTCAGTAACTGGGTTGTGGAGGTCAGATAGGCAGTCGCTCCATGTAAAATACTGGTATTTAGCTGCATCCAGTTAGACTGGAAGCCGACACCAACATAATTGGAAAAAAACAGGCAGATGATGAGAAGATGACATATACATAACATAACATCACGCCTGGTTACCCCGAAGCATTAAGCTGAGGTATACCTGCATAGTACATTCATATTTTGCCAGTTATCTTTAAGTCTCATGGAATACTTGTCATGTTTTTTTCTTGGTAGGTACCTCTGACTATCGAAAGTTGCTCGTGTATTAATTAATCGTGAGATATAACAGCTTCCAAAAACGTTTTGTCTTTTTTTTATCGACACACATTTGAAATAAGATTGATGTTATTTGGAATTAGATACAGACGAGAATTAAAAGTTAAAACAGTTAATTCGGCTGTGCAAACTCTGGTGTGTAAAGTAAATACATTACCTGTCGAAGTCTAAGAGATAAGCTCTAAGTGCAACACATGTAGTTATCCACTTCCTGTTCCCATCGGTAGCTAAATAAATTGTTAGTTTGTAATTAACTTACTAGTGAAGCCAAAGAGTATTCTAGATCTGAAATTCCATTGAAATTCGTCTTTGATACTGTAACCACGAACGACTTTTGAAACGTTTTAAAAATAATACAAGCAAATAATGTCCTAACCTAACTAAAACTATTAACAAACTAACATATTGCGGATACTATTGTAAATTTAATTTGGTATAAGAATGTACACACTAATTCTATAATAGAAAAAAAAAATATTTACAAGTATCAAAAAGAGTTACAGGGCGTCGAAAAATTCGTCCACATCGCTGTCAACAGGAAAAGTGCCCAGAAGGCTGGCAGCATTGCCACGTTGGATAGCAATGCTGATTCTTTGGCCAAAAAATAGGCCCGCCCTCTGGTCACGAGAAGAGTCGACCAATCGTTTGGCGATTTCCCGAAATACTAGGTGGGCACTCGGGCCCCATGGTCCTAGAGTTTCAACCCCAAACGGTTCAAATACATAATCGCCAATTAAATTATTGTATTTGCGCCGTTTGAGGTTTTCAGCACCTGCAGCAGCCGCCCCAGCGCAGCACACTGTACTAGGAAGATGGGAAGGTGCAAGGGTGTCGACGCAAGTTGCGTCCCACACCAAAGGCCTACCCAACTTCCATGGCATTATGGTCATACCATCTGGTCTCTTGCCATCGACGCGACATATTGCGTCGAAAAAATCCTCTGCGTCGCTGTCGACTGGTAATGTACCCAAGAGATTGGCGGCATTGCCACGTTGTATGGCAATACTTAACCTCTAGCCAAGGTAAAAGCTAGCCCTTGATTGACATGATTCAAAACCGCCTACCGTAGGATTTCTTGAAATCGACTGTTTCACAGAAAAGTGCAATGCCTACGTGGTCAAAATTATACATTTTGAACAGCAATTTTTTTTTTCAATAACCTACCAAAGTTTTAAACCCAAGGGTTTAGAATAATGTACTGAATCCATAGTAACAGGTTACCACCCTGTATATCCACATATTATAAAGTAAAAACACTTCATTAAAATTTGGATGAGGCTGCGCCCGCCCACGTCGGTGACCGATATTTGTAGGAGAAAAATAGAACGTACTAATGGCAATAGTGCAACGCACACGTCCTACAAAAAGTCGGTCAGAAATAAAATCGGTGCATCCCGACCGATCCGATTATCGGTGAAAAATGGAACGTTCGGAAATGTATGCACTTGCTAGGGAAGGACGTTGTGTTGAGGACAAAGTAACGGACGTATTCGTTGAGTCGGTCACAAAATCGGTCATAAGAATCGGAAGAAAAATCGGTCCGATTATCAATACATTGCTACAAAAAGTCTGACGTGGGCGGGCAGCCTAAAATTCAACTTATTTTAATACATTCTAGCTATCTACTACAAGTGGAACGTTTTCTGTGAAACAACAACACACAAATTAAACTGACTCCCCACAGATTACAACGTTTTAAAATTTAAATTCCTGTCATGTCTGCTGAGGCAAATTAATTTTATATTAGATGGCTGTGGTTTTATGGAAAATTCCGGTGGCACGTTATGTTTTATGGAAAATGAAAATACATATACAATTTTATATATTATGATGAAAATATAATTTAGGTAAGTACTGCATTCTTAATATCAGCCTCTAAAGCCAGTTATTTATTTAACATCTATCAACCGTAATAGTCACCTTAGGACTCCGTTTTAAAAAGAAAATAACGTCGTATTTTCGTCGGTATTTATCTGTATAATTTCAAATAGAAAGAAAGGAAAACATGTCGGATTTGTTATAATGAGTATACGCTTAAAAACGAGACACAAACGCCTTTTATGGCGTTGTGCGGAGTCTAGGGGTATGGATCATGGTGCGACAGTGATCATTGAGACGTGGTCGCGACACATACTCGCCTAGGAACTGCTCAGTGTTTCCTTTTTAAGTTCAGAGTATCAGTTCTCTAGTGTTCCTCCTCAAGTCATATTCCTCATTACTGAGGGTCATGATCCTCCCTTGACAACATCTTTTCCCTGACGATGTTTCACAATCTCTGTCTATCCTTGGCCAGGTGAAGCGCATCATGAAATTTCGTGTCAAGAGAAGAGTTTATCTGGTCAGACCATCGCAAAAGACTGCGACCTCTTGATCGTTTACCATCCACCTTGCCAGTAATCATTAGTTGTTCCAGGTTATTGCCATCTTTTCTCGCTATATGGCCGAAAACCTCGGCCTCTAGTGTTAAGTAATGTTTATAGAATAGAATAGAATAGAATAGAATAGAATAGAATAGAATACTAATAATAGACTTTATAGCAATGACAAATATGGACATTCTAATAAGGAGTTATTTCTCTAGTTTACCCGTATCCCAATTCTGTACCCTCAGTTGGTATATCTGACACTATGTCTAATCATGATCCTATGTAGAGGATTCGACAAAACATTTGAATTGTGATACAAACAGAAAATACAAACAAATATTTGTTAGTAAATAAATGAAATAAAATTCGTTTATTTCAGACTAAATTCTTGTTAGTACTACTGAGTATTGTTTCTGCATCACCCTAAGGTAGACTGGTAGAAAATGCCCAAGGCATTAAGTCCGCCTTTGTACAGTTTTTTACTTGTGCATAAACTTTAATAAAGTTAATAAAAAGTCATGACGAGGCGTTTTTTTAACAACTGATACAGGAACCACTTTGTCTTGAACGGTTTATTGATCAAAACATAGCTCAACATGGGCTTACGCAATCAATTTCTTTGAACGTGATGTAATTTTTGATTCCCCCTCTCTGGGGTAGAGAAGGTATTATAAATATCGGTGTGTTGGACTTCACGCGGGACGCGGAAACCCTAAAGCTACGTAATCACTGACAGGTGGCTTGCTTGGCGCCTAGAGCCTAGCGATTCACCTTGCGAGTAGCGAAGTGAAAAAGACGCTCTAGAATTTTAGCAACGGGCCGCACTGCACGATTAGCGCTTTCGCTAATCACCTAACGTGTTTTGCGGAATGTTAAGTCACTAAGCAAGCCTTTGCGTACGTAGCCTAATTGCGTAACACACTTGACATAAATGAAATGAGTTTTGAACGTTCAAAAGAAACATGTAGCTTTTTATTTAAACGTTCAATGCTCATTACTGAAAAATTGTGTTATTTTTATAATATACAAGGTGGAGACGACAATACGACAAGTAATTAAACATCGTTTATCTAATGACATTCCTAGTCTGCATTCAAAACCAAATATATAAAATATTTCAGCTCAGTCAAAGATTGGCAAAACCCATAATCGCCCCATCACTACCACTTTGTTAGAAAAAATCACGTTTTCAATTTCGATCTTAGTATTTATTATATATGTCACATCCGGTCATTCATTTGACTATTCGGAACGCTAGCGCCATCTGGTGGCGCTTGACAGAGTCTAGCCTGGGTTCGTGGGGGTTATAAAATAGCGCGACAGAACGATGTGGAGCTCTCTTGGAAATTGGATATCGTACGGACTACATGTGCTCAGAAACTGTCCCGCGTTCCGTATCTGGTTGTGTCGTGTAGGTACCTACTACAGTGTGTAATTTGCTAGTGTGACTAAATTGTTCGTGAAATTATAATCTGATTTGAACTGCAAATGGTTTTTCTATTGCACAATAACCAACACATACCCACAGTACGCCCACAGTAGTTAAAATATGGCTGATAATAACGACACACACTTACCTTCTCCGTCATACCTATAGCTTCAAAAAAATCAATGCCTCGGTATTGTCGAAAGCAATGAAGTTGTAGGTCGTGAGTTCGAGCCCAGGCAGGCACTTCACTTTGTGTATCATCACCACTGCTCTAAAACCGGTGAAGGAAAAAACCGGCATTTCCTAGAACCAAAACTTCAAAAACATGTGACATCCACGAACCTGGGCTGGGCCGGCGTGGTGGATTATTACCCACTCCCTCTCACAGAGAAGAGTCCTGTGGCCCACCAGTAGGAACATTATAGGCTGCTTTTGATTAGTATTATATTCGTTTTTTCTTATATTTTCGTTTTATCACCTTCTTTTTTTTTATTTGAAATGGGTTTGCTCTTGACTCTAGTCTAGGTCAGAGGTGACAGAGACAAAGTCTACGATGGAGTGAGCTTACCCACAAGAAGCCTGTTCACTCTTACTTTGAGGAGATTCGGGTTGTATGTACTCGGAAACACAAAAGGCAGGTAGAGAGTTCCACTCTTTTGCTGTGCGCATTATAAAGGGCATTTGAAAACGCTTAGTGCGAATTGGTGGAATAGTAACTAGGCAGGGATGGTAACTTACAGTGCGTCTGGGTGTCCGAAGGTAGAAGGGGGCCGGTGGAATGAGGTCGTGGAGTTCTTGGGTACACTCACCGAAGTACAATCTGTAGAAGACCGACAAGCAGGCAACCTTGTGGCGATAAGCCAAGCTGTGAAGCTTGGCATCCACCAGTTTTACGTTGAATATTAACCTGGCAGTAAAAGCTATTGTGATAATAATGCGGGGACTGTAACAAAGATATTCGACAAAGTGTATCGTCTATTTCTCACTCATATAGCCAATTTTATGATACTTCCACCCCTCCTTTTACTATTATGGACAAAAGCAAACGTGCGGGTAGTAACTTCATTGACACGAATATGTGGTGGCGAGCGTACGTGCCGACGTGCCTGAACCACTGAGACTGGGAAATGATAAAACATGACCGACTCAACTTAATGAAATTATCACGTCTTAGAAAATACACGGAGGATAGAATTCTATTTTTAAACTAGGCATTCCTTTTTTGTTTCTGAAGTAGGAACATTATAGGCTGAGTATGTACAGACGCCAGCACATAAAGCTACTACAATCGGTCAAATTTCTTTCATAGATTTTCAACTTTATCGCTAAAGCATAAGGTTCAAAGTTGATTGGGAAAATTTGACAGTTTCGGGTAGCTTAATGTGCTGGCGTCTGTACATGTTTATCATTACGCCTGTATTCCCTGTAGGGTAAGCCAGAGATGTACCTCTAGAACACCCACATTCTGCCAGTAATGTTTAAGTCTCACGTAATAGGGGCCGAGTCTATTGTCATCGACCGAGCTCAAACCCAGATAGAATTATCTTAAAATAACTCTTGCCAAACAGTTACGTTTGCATTTACAAGAATATTTTATAAAATCTTCTAATAATCGTACTATTTATAAACAGTACGATTATTATTTTATTTTTATATTAACATTTTTTTTTTGTCCTGGTTTCACGAATGAGACTAACGTGATCGTCACATCTAAACTGCGTTCAAGAGCTGTCCGTGTCAATATTCCCCAACATTTATGACAATGACAGCTTCATTGGTGAAATTCACCCTCAGCAAAATCAGCCTGTAATGTTTCAATTGCTGGAACACAGGCTTTCTCTCGGTGAGGAGGAGCGGGCCGTAATCCACCACACAGGCTCAGTGTGGGTTGCTAGACTTCGAATTTTCGGTTCTAGGACTTCAAGGTTTCTTCATGATGGGGTTCGAACCTACGACCTGCGACTCGTAACTCGTAAATCGCGGCCGTTACCACTGGGCCACCACGGCTCGAAGAAATTTACAGTACAGCAGTGCAATTCTGTAACCACCTCACCGTGTGAAAACTTAGGTGAAGTGAGCGTGGAGTGAGCTGTCAATAGTGTCAATTCCTAGCAAAAACAAGCTCACTTCACCTATGTTTTCACGGTGAGATTTTTACAGAATCGACCGGCTGTTCCTGAACACTACAACCACAAATAAAAAGTTATTCGGAGATGTCAACGACAAAACATCGAATAGGTACCCTCATCCAATACAATTATAACAAGGGCACTTCACAAAAAAAAAACGATCAAAGTGATTTCGCAGCCTTAATTTCATTAATATAACTCAAACGAATTTCATAGCAGTAGTCCAGATAATCTGATCGATGTCGATGTGAATAAACGAACGGTTCGTTGGATCCATGAAACATCAATTAACAGGAGCGATGAACTTTTTAACGGTTTTGTAATGATTAATAATGGACAGTAGATACATGGAACGAGATTGCCTCAGACTACTGATGGATAGATATTTGCGTACGATGACAGTCATGTGGGTACTCGTATCTTGTGCGAGAGATAATAGGTATGCACTTTATATTATTGATTGAGTCTTTGATTGAAAAGGTTTTCCTGCTCTATCAGTCTATTAAAACGTAGTCTTTCAACTTTTATTCAGCCTCTATACAGGTAAAACATTTTGTCTTCCCTTGATTTTTAGAACTACCTTCTGCCCGAGTCGTTGTCCGCGTCAAATTTCTTGTACCAACTGATTTTTAATCCTTTCGCTTGGCTCCTAAGGTGTCTAGCGTGAATGTTAAATAGCCTACAGCTTACCTCAAGAATAGGGCAATCAAATGCAAATAGATTTTTTAAATCCGACGGTAGTTCCAAATATTTTTTTGTTTTTGTTTAAAAAACAAACAATCCCTTCAGCTTTAATGTTAGCATTAGTATAGATAAACAAGAGTTATATACACAGTGTATAACAGTTTGTAAGGGACAACTACTGAGAAATTTAACTACATGTCCTAGTAATTCAAGCCAATTGGTTGCTGGTGATAATCCCCTTCAAAATCCTCCTAACTCTAACAGACCCGTCAAGGCCGAGGCCTGCTGGGTCAGCGGGGTTGTCCGAAAGGGTTACTGCTGGCCCGGAACATAAAGGGCTAAGGAAGGAACACGAGTGGGTTTTAGTCAGTAAGAGTCTGACACTCCCTTCCGCTCCACCCAGAGCGGGAGGGGTCATTTGATGATTTACAATCCTGAAAAAAAATTAAAAAAAAAAAACTATAACAGACAGACAGTGAAAAATTCCATTCCATCGAATCAGCAATGTTAATAAATGTAATTAGCTCCCGTTGAGCACTTGGCTTCAGGTTTAATAACTGAATTGCTAGAAATTTGCTAATTGAAACTGCTACCTCGCGCTTTCACTGCACCTAGCTCTTTGCCAAAATTTGTTTCGTTGGTATTGAATTTGGCTTGCACTCGTATTGTTTAATTTTGTTGATATTATTCTGTACGAATTGAAGGTGTAATTCGACTCCAGAGGGTTGGTCTATTTTTTTACACAAAGAATCAGCATCACCATACAACGTGGCAATTCTGGCGATGCGGCCGGCCTTTTCGGCACTTTTCCTGTTGACAGCAATGCGGATACATTTTTTGATACTTTAACCGTGAAAAAAAAAAACTGCTGCTCCATACGATTTTTGGATGGTGATTTCAGGGTTGGTTCCCGTAGTAAAAGTTGTTCATAATGACCCCTTTTCAGGTTTTCAGTTATTTCAATTACACCTTGTATAGGTACTTATTGCATCAGTTTTCATAACTATGAGGTAGCTATTGTCCATGTTCTTTATGTGATAATCCCGATTATAGTCTACACACTGAAAGAGATAAGCAGTAAATACAAATGAAAAAACTTTGATCTGGGGGCCTGAAAAGGTCACTTTGGCAGAATCATAAAAGGATAACATTCGAATTATAATATGGCGAAGACAGTCCGTGTTTTTCTTTTTTCGCTGCACTACGTAGGTATATTGAAAGAGATTGGGATTGGATTTGGATTGGATTGATTGGTATTTTAGTACAGACAAAAAAAATAACTGAAAAATCCTTCACCAATGGGATTTGATACGATTAACTTAACAGTTAGTTAACTGTTAAGTTAATCGTTAACATTATGAATTATAATGGACAGTTGTCCATTATAATTCATAATGTTATCCTTTTATGATTCTGCCAAAGTGGCCTTTTTAGGCCCCCTGAACTGCTTTAAATACTTCCGTATGAACCTAACGTTCAAAACAGTATTTTTTACTGATCCGAAAACAGTTAAAGGCTCGTACACACAGGCGCGACGCGACACGCGACACAAAGGCACCGCAAGTCGCGCATGGAGCGGTGCCTTTGTGTCGCGCGCGATTCGCGTCGCGCGTAGCGCCTGTTTGCAGGAGCCTTAAAGCTTGAGACAAAATGATACCGTCATGACAGTAAACTTTAACGTTTTTATATGTAACTAAAAGGTCATAAAATTAACTGGTTTATTCATTTGGTGATATCGCTCAAACCATTGAAATTTACTTACATTACAGTAATGGCGGTTTTCCTTTTTTTTATTGTTTTTTTTTAGTAAATAATATGTTCAATCATTAAAAGTTACGGATTTATCTTTTACTGTTTTACAAACATTTCTTCTTACTGTATAAAGTCAGTAAGTCTAAATGAAATCGCTTTAATGTGGTGTAGTAAGAAATAATTTTTTTCAGTGCATGAATGCCAAACATTCGTTCAGCCGTTGCCTACAAAATATAAATACAAAGACATAATACAGTACCCGGCGATAAATATTGCACATCGACCTTTGGAAAGAGACAATCGGCTAATTTCGTCTTCGTAGAGCGTTATCTCTGTCGCACGAAATACAAATAGTCTGGTATCTATTAGGAGCTGTTAAAACAATTATGATTTGCTTCTTTTGATAATTTTATTTTTATTCTTTGTATAAAATACAAAAAAAGGTAAAGGTCGATGTGCAATATTTATCGCCGGGTACTGTACGTTTTCAATACCCCTTCCAAGGAAAATTTACAAGATTTTTCCAAATACCCTTAAACATTAACAAAATGTTAAGCTCCTTCCTGATGCAACACCTAGCCAATGAATCATGCAACAGTGATATAATGTCCCTCATTTAAATAGTCTTGAATTGCATTCAAGCATTCCAAGAGGAGCCAGAATATTAAAGCACATTTTAGACGGTTCCAGATTGTAAAATTCATCCTGGGTGTCCGCGTAGAATATTAATATCTAAGCTTTGAGAGCAGATTTAAGATTCAGTTGCCTCGGAACGGTAGTATAAGATATTACTTTCTCCCAAAACAGAGTAATCAACACTTCAGATAATCGCTTCGTGAGTTTTGTCGTTTAGTCCTAAATATACCAAATCGTACAGACGCCAGCACATCAAACTACTACAATCTGTCAAATTAATAGATTTTCAACTTTACTTTCTTTAATAGATTTTCAACTTTATCGCTAAAGCATAAGGTTCAAAGTTTATTGGGAAAATTTGACAGTTTCGGGTAGCTTGGTATATTTCTACGCTCGGGTGTCCAAAACATGTTCTGAATTCATGATTACAATTAGTGCGTCAAAGTCCTTGCCACCCTGTATTATGCTTCAGGGGCAATCCTGTCTCAACCATTGTGATTACAAGTATCTAAAGTCAATATGACCCACTTTGAATTTTGAATTACAAGATAAACATTAGGGTCCGTAAAGAAAACATTACGTGTTCAGTACAAACGAATGTTAGACATATGATTTACTATCAGAGCCCCGCGGTTTCACCCGCATAAAGTCTCCTTCAAACAGGCGCGACACGCGATATAATCGCGCGCGACACAAAGACACCGCTCGTTGCGCGACTTGCGGTGCCTTTGTGTCGCGTGTCGTGTCGCGCCTGTTTGAAGGAGCCTTAAGTTTCGATCCCGTAGGAATATCGGGATAAAAAGTATGCTATGTGTTAATCCTGGTTGAGAACTGTCAGTGTGCCAAATTTTATCCAAATCTGTTCAATGGTTTACGAGTGATTGAGTAACAAACATTCAAACATCTTCACAAAGTTTCACATTTATAATATTAGTAGGATATAATTCTCTAAAGCATTGTTTTCCAGTTTCGGGATGGCCGTGTTCGTACAATCGGGTCTATAATTTTTTTTTTTATTGTATAATGCACCGCACCCGCACCGCACCGGCCGCACCGGGCCCGCGTGGTGGATTACGGCTCACTCCCTCTCACCGAGAGGAGGCCTGTGTCCCAGCAGTGGGAACATTATAGGCTGATTATGATGATGATGATGATGTATAATGCTAGCCATTATTCAATCGGGTCTAAAAGTTTTCTTCAAATTGTATAATGCTAGCCATTATACAATTTGAATAAAACTTTTAGACCGATTGCACGATAACGCTCTACGGTTTAACTTAACCCCGAATTAAACGGTGTTTTTCTTTCTTTAAACGATTGGTAAAAATACGGAAATTGAATATTATCATATTTGGCGCCACTTGGATTAAGTTAGTTGTCGTGAAAGCTGGCTTTAACGCTAGATTCTATGAAAAATATAATATTTAAAACGACTGTTGAGCAAAGGTCAAGAGTAGTACTTTACCTGGCCAGGCACTTTGGCACGCCCAGTGAAACATCTTTTTGACCCTATTCGTTTCCAAGCGTTCTCATCCACAGCATTAACTTTGAAATGAACGCGATTAAATATTTCCGTACTTACATTTATTGCAATATTAGAAATGCATTCAATATTTCTGCTAAAAACTAGTAAAGATAGAATCTTGCTAGTCATTAGCGATTAACATTTCTTTAGAATAATTTTTAGACGTTATCTTAGACGAAGTTATGACTAAGTTTAAAAATTATGTCGGTACTCTGTTCTCTATCAGGAAAACTACTTTAATTAATCGAAAACTAAGGCTATGTTCATAAGTTTGCAATGTACTAAGTTTCCTTGAGAAAAGACGTGGTTAAGATGACTCAAGTATCATTATAGCCTTGGGGCCATAAAAGGCAACCTTGCAGTCACACCTGAAACCAATTTTCCCATAAACCCACCCTCAAAACGCCATGTACCACGTAATTGCCGAGGCTTAAAACATAATTAAACACTTAATTAACCTAGAAGACGTAATAATGAGATAATTTGGTCCATTTTTATTATGTCCTCGTAGATATTAAACGATCAAAATAATTTGCAACTGCGCCAAGATAATATGCCTCTTTTAGAGATAGTCTTTTCTGTTTGACCGTTTGAACAATATTTATTAACAGATCCCTTATATTCTGTATCCTTATATGGATACAATACAGCGGTGCCATTCTGTAAAAATCTCACCGTGAAAACTTAGGTGAAGTGAGCGTGGAGTGAGCTGTCAATAGTCTCAATTCCTAGCAAAAAGAAACTCACTTCACCTAAGTTTTCACGGTGAGATTTTTACAGAATCGACCGGCAGTAACATAACATAACATCACGCCTGTAATCCTCAAAGGATTAAGCAGAAGTACACCTGTAGTACACCCACTTTTTGCCAGGTATGTTTAAGTCCCATTTAATAGAGAATGAGCCTTTTGCTTTCATCCGGGCACAAATCCTGTCACCGCGCTGTTACTGAGAAATTCCAGATTTAAAAACCAAACTGCCCGCCCGGAATTCAGACCCAGGACCTCATGCTCAGCAGTTAAGTAGCGCTTGCGACTATACCAACGACGCAGTCGACGATACAGTATTATACATATGTATACCTACCAACTATTTAAAGAAATACATAGTTCGATCACGTTAAGCTACGCTTGCCGCGGTTGGACCGTGGATAGGTGACTATCTTTACATACTAAAATATTGTCGTCAACTTGTGTTGCGATAAAATATTCATATCTTGCAGTAAAAGGCCAGTCTTGTACCTCAGTATAAATATTTATTCATCGGAAATATTACTGAACCATCGAACACGGGAATAGAGCCAACCGAAGCCATACGGGCTGCCACGCAGGATAAAGTTCCCGCCGCGGGCTTTACGAGGTTCCGTGAAAAATGCCACGTAAGACAGCTGAGCTAGATAACACTAGGTGTGTTAGTTTATTCTTGCCTTTTTCATACCTCTAGTTTACTGAAGTGTTGCGATAACAACTTCAAAACTGTTGAAGGTATTGAGAATTTGCAAACTCTAATTTGCCGAACTCTAACTATACATAATGTCATCTGCCTAGCCTTTTCCCAACTATGTTGGGGTCGCTTCCAGTCTAACCAAATGCAGCTGAATACCAGTATTTTACATGGAGCGACTGCCTATCTGACTCCACAACCCAGTTACTGGGCAATACGATAGCCCTAGGTAAGACTGGCTGTTAGATTTTCGGGCTTCCGACGACCTGTAACGACTGCTAAAGATCCACGAATGACAGCCGAGACCAACCGTTTATGAATTTAAGTATGTGCAAAATAAAAACAATATGGCCTCTTTCTTGCTTTTCAATTCGGATATGACACCGATAAAAAAACACTGTGTAGTAGAACTTCTACTTCATTACCACAAAAACGTGTTTTACAGCCGTTTAGGGTAAACAACTGTTCAACAGGAGATTAATGACACGTTAGACGTACGTTTATACGTTTGACGTTAGAATGACAGTAAACACGCGTTAAACAAGTATCAAGTTTTTTTCGCCCCTAATGTTTTAGAACACACTTTATTTATTGACTGAATTCTTGTCTTTTTGAATACAGACGTTATAAAAACTTGTGTGAATGTGAAACAGAAGTTTAAGTTTTCATGTAATAATATTCAAATCAGCATTTCTTGCTTTACCCGTTCAATGACTTAAAATTAACTTAAAATTCTCTTCACGCATAAGCATTGCTTCAGTTTCAATATTGTTATGAAATTTGGGTATGTTCAATAACAACATACGGTTAAGAGTAATCATGTTACGAATACAAACCGACTGAGGTGGAAATTAATTAACCTGGAACGTAGGAAACTATTAGAGCGAGTATACTGCATGAATTTATACATATACTAAGAGTATTCGACAATATTAAAGCAAACATTGGGTGTGAATCTTGAACTAGCACCCGGTATCATTTTGTCTGAAGTAATATTTGCCAAGATCCTTCAAGCTTTAGTAGGTATGCGCACATTGTGGACACTAGACAGTCCTCAGATGCCACTTTTGTTAAAGCTTGTGCATACTCGGCCATATTATAATAATGTGGAAGCATGGCTCCCACGTTTTTGGACTTAGTGATACCTAGGTACTTTCATAAACCTACACTAAAAAAAATGATGTAGGGCAATATTTTATAATTGATTTAAACTTATTAAAGTTGTTGTTGATTTTAGTTATTTGTGTAAAAGATGTGTTGGAGTAAGGTTGGATGGTACGAGGAGCCTTTGAACGTCGGACGTCAATAAGCGCCGCCAGTGCACTCGAGACGCATCAGAACAAGCATGCAGTGCCATAGTTGCCTCCCGAAGTCTGGATATTGTGTCCTAGGACGCAATGTCCATGTGCATGTGTGGGTGAAGACTAGTCCTACTACATATATAATACTAAGTAATTAATAATGAGGGTTTTCTTAAGTGACGTTCGCTAGGTGGCAACACTGACACGTCAGGTCCAGGCATCTGTCAAAGAGCCTATATTTTCTTTAGTCATGACTGAAAGATGAACGAATGAATGAAACGAATGATGAACGTCATCATGTGTTTTATATTCATTGTCGAAATGGAAGACCTCTTGTCAAAGTGGTGCCAACTGGTGTCGTAAATTTTCACGAAAATCTCCATTGAGAAAACAATTGAGTTTTAATACTGATTACACGTACCGTACACTATATTCGTAATTAATAATAACCCTGCTGTATAACAATAGGTATTTACTCTAAGGGAATAAGCAAAAGGAATAGGTATGTAAGAATCGTAGCAGGTAGCTTTCTGTAGTTTCTGCCTGCCCCCATGGGAAGAAAGCTTGAGTTTATGTATAGGGTATTTTAGTAAGGAAATAGCTAGTCTATTCAAATGTATGCACTATTGAAAAAGTTATAAAAATGTTTGAAGTTGTAGCGTATAGGTACTGGACTTTATTGACCAGGTATTAAAGTTATTTTTCCATAAACTCACATTTGTTTACATTTTTGGCAAATAAATCGCGAATGTAGATTATGTATGTTTAAGGGAATAATATCTTTTTTTTAAATCAGACAGGTGCTATGTGGTTTAACAATTAACTACAAAAACACTCTATGGTGGTCGGTGTGCTCTAGATTGAAAATTAATTACTTCAAGCATATTTAAGCCACCGCGACCGGAGTGTATATAATTAACATTTTTATCACACTTTTAACCTTAATTAAGGCCAGCTTACTCATCATTCAGTGTCCTATCGCTAATGGTAGGTAAAAAAAAAACTGAAAGATAAAGGAAAACACCACATTTAGGTGAGAGATTTTTTCATTACTGATGATTATTTTTATTTATTATTACTTGTACATATTATTACTATTATTTTAATGTGTAAAATAAAATTGATGATGACTTTTACAAATAATTTATTTGCAAATATGGCTGGAAAAATAAGATAAATTGAAATGATTATTATTATCATTTATGTAAAAACCGTTGCTGATAAACACAATCTTTACAGGTATCACTAAAACATATTTTCAGTCCGTTCCATAGCATTGGTATTCGATGTATGTATGTAGTCTTTAACCGTATTCAAATGATAAATATCAGAGAACCGCACTGCATAATAATGCCCTTTGAGAATCACAGACTAGCTGTAAAACAGTTGAAATTTTATGTCTCATTCTCACTTTACATGAAACTCGATTTCGTGTAAAATAAAATAGTTACGACATTTTTATGTCTGTCTTGTTTGCGTTAGCTGCATTTATATTATGTAATAAGCCGTAACACACGTTTTGAAATAATAAATTATAACTACAGTATGTTCCAAAAGTATCTGATGAAAGTATAAAAAACCCTGATCAGGTTAAATTCTTACGCTAACTCTCAATGAAGTCTAACAATCTAAAAACCGGCCAAGTGTGTGTCGAAGCACGCACATTGAAGGGT
Organism: Luperina testacea; assembly: GCA_927399505.1. Lineage (NCBI taxonomy): Eukaryota > Metazoa > Arthropoda > Insecta > Lepidoptera > Noctuidae > Luperina > Luperina testacea. The sequence goes on from OV656758.1 coordinate 16,619,614, forward strand.
TCCGTAGTTGGAATGAATTTATCCCAAGGACAAACTTAACATTGTAGTTGAAAATCGTGTTCTCTCATACATTGCAACTGCAAATTTAAGTTGGTTGGTTGATTGTTTTAACTCGTAAACTTGTAAAGCCTACTTAACTGTGATAGTTTTCCTTTTAACTTCGTTATATATACTACTACCGTGAATTTTTTCACATATCCAAAAACAACCGTTACATTGATATAGTACAAGATCTTTCTCAATTGGAACAGTTTGAGACTGGTAGTTCTCCATCTTTCAGTAGTCATGATTGTTATGATTCAGTTATGTTCTCGGATAGTATAGGAAGAGGGTTAGGTAAATTAATTAGTAACAACCTGAGTTATTCTACTCAAAATAATTGTATGCCAGGGTCAACCTACAAACAAATAATGGCATCAGTAACAGGAAATGTATTTAATCCTAAAACTAACATTACTGTATTTGTAGGTAACAGTTCTAAGGTCAAAAAATATGAAATAACTGACTGTGTAACTGAGTTGTTAAAGTTAAATTGTAAGAAAATAATATTGTGTGCTTTCCCATATTTTAGAAAATTAACAAATAGACAAAACAATTATATTCATACGCTTAATAAGCATATGCACTTTTTAGTTAGTCATTACAGTGACAAGCTGGTATATTTTGATACCAACAGTTTTGTAGAAACTTTAAAGTCGACTAGGGATACTGTGTATCTGCCTGTTAGTTTTAGACACATAATAGCAAGGCTATTAGCTTTTTATATAAACTCAGACATAAGTATTATGTCGAAGTCTTGTATTATTAACACCACAACAGTTAGTAATAATACTAATAATAAGGTGGTTTGCCTGAATGAATGTAGCTCGAATGCTATAAATATTTTTACAAATTGTACGAAGGAGGTTCCATTTCCCTCACGCACTATGAGCTCACTGCCTGGTGATGACATTGAAGTCTTGGGATTAACTCCGGATAATCATTTAAACTAGTTTGTAAGACAACAGAAGGTACCAGTAATAATATTCTTATACCTAACAACAACAAGGTATCTTCTTGCTCTAAAATACTTAAATATCAAAAAGGAGATCAGCAGAATGCCTTGACATTATTTCATCAAAATATTCAAGGCATGTCTTCCAAATTATTAGAAATTGAAATGTTTTTAGAAAAAACAAAGTTTGACATTGTTTGTTGTACTGAACATTGGTTAAAGGATTACCAAATGTTAATTAATTTTGAGAACTATAGTGTGGGCAGTTGTTTTAACCGTAAATCTATGTTGCGTGGTGGTTCTCTAATCTTGATAAAAAATTGTTTAAAATCCAAGCAACGAAATGACATAGTGGGTTTATCAATTGAACATTGCATCGAACTGTCCTGTGTTGAGCTAGATAAGCATGTTATAGTGTGCGTTTACAGACCCCCTAATTATCAGAACTTTTCTGTATTTGAGTCAATAATGGAAGATGTCCTAGCGAAACTTGCATCCAATAACAAAGCCGCAATTATTTGTGGTGATTTTAATATTAATATTTTGGAAAATAATTCAAATAGCAGTAGATTATTAAGCCTTTTTAAATCGTTTAATCTATTTAATGTTTTTACAGAACCGACTAGAATAACTCCAACTTCTGCTACTTGTATTGATAATGTCTTTTGCGATTGTGATTATTTAGATAAAACCATCGTTAATTGTCTGCCGTCTGATCATAGTGGACAAACGGTATCATTTAAGTTTAAAACACCTTTGCAAAAAGTGCAAATACAATTTAGACCAATAACGACTGGTAAACTAAATAGATTCAATAGCACCCTAAATAATAAGTTGAATGATCTGGGCTATCATATGGATGATGCAAATAAATTGTACGAGGATTTCTTTTCAATAGTGCACACTCAATTCAATATAACTTTTGAAAAGAAAACAAAAAACATTTGCCCTAATTTTTTATTTAGTGACTGGGCAACTAGAGGTATTAGGAAAAGTAGGGAAAGACTGTTCGAGCTGTATGGCCTTAAGCCTTACATCAATACTGAAACTTTCAGCAAGTATGTTGCTACATATTCCAAAATTTTTAGAAATACTTGTAAAATAGCCAAATCCCTGTACATTAGCAATAAAATCAAATCAGCAGAAAATAAAATAAAAACTGTTTGGAAAATTATAAATAACGAAACTAGTAGGAATAAAAAACGAAACACTGATTACTCATTGGAGACTTCACGTGGTGCCATAAGCTCTAACTTAGAAATAGCTCAGGAATTTGTAAATTTCTTCACTAATATTCCATCAAAAACGACGGAAGCTTTAGATTCCTCATCAGACGTATCAATTGATTTATTAAGAGTGAACTTTCCAGCCTGCCCGGTTGAATTTCAATTTAAACATATTAACCCCATAGTAGTAATAAAAGCTTTTAAGCAAATTAAAATCAAATTGACCGAAGATCTTTGGGGAATGTCCATTAAAGTCTGTACCTCTATAATTGAGACTATTTCACCTTACTTAGCCTTAGTATTTAATTCGTGTGTTGATCAAGGAGTCTTTCCCGATTTAATGAAATACAGTAAGGTAATACCACTTTACAAATCCGGGGACAGTAAGGACACCAATAATTATAGACCCGTATCCGTTTTGCCGGTTTTCAGCAAGGTGTTTGAAAAGATAATGCTTAATCAAATGCTCAATCATTTTAACACGAATAAAATCTTACACGATCAACAGTATGGTTTCACCAAAGGACGTTGTACGACCGACGCTGGTGTAACTTTATTAAAACACATTTTTAACGCGTGGGAAGAGGCCCAAGACGCCATAGGAATCTTTTGTGACCTCTCCAAGGCATTTGATTGCGTCGATCACGAAACCTTGCTTTTGAAACTTGAGCATTACGGACTTGGAAAACTTGCGCTCAGTTTAGTTAGTTCTTATTTAAATGATAGACAACAGCAAGTTCAAATAAATGGTGTCAATTCGAATGGTTTAACAGTAAAAATGGGTGTGCCACAAGGCTCGATATTGGGTCCTTTCCTCTTTTTAGTGTATGTTAATGATCTACTCCATTTATTAAAAAATCAACCACAAATGGTGTTATTTGCTGATGACACTTCCTTAATTTTTAAGGTAAATAGACGTGCTACAAATTTTGACGACGTAAATAACGCCCTACTGCAGGTCCAAAATTGGTTCACTGCTAATAATTTAGTATTAAATGGGAAAAAAACTAAGTGCATAAAATTTTCTTTACCAAATGTCAAGAGTAGTGATTGTGAGATAATATTGAATCAAGAGAAACTAGAATTCGTCGATGAAACTGTTTTCCTAGGGATCACGCTCGACTCAAGGCTACAATGGGGTCCTCATTTAACATCTCTTGCAGGACGGCTAAGTTCAGCAGCTTATGCTGTCAGAAAAATCCGTCAATTTACTGATGTAGATACCGCGAGACTAGTCTACTTTAGTTACTTTCATAGTATCATGTCTTACGGTATTTTACTTTGGGGACGGGCTGCAGACATCGATTCTATTTTTATTCTGCAGAAAAGAGCTATCAGAGCCATTTATATTCTCCGCAGGCGCGATTCTCTAAGGGAACTGTTTAAGGAAATTAACATCATGACGGTGCCTTGTCAATATATCTACGAAAATATCATGTATGTAAGAAAAAACTTACATCTTTTTGGTAAAAGAGGTGAAAGACATAATTATAGTACTAGAAATAGGGACCTATTAGTTCAACCAGGTTTCAGACTGGCTAAAGTAGACTCATCTTTTATGGGGTACTGTTTAAAATGTTATAATAAAATACCTCCCCACATTCTTGAAATGAATGAGACGAAATTCAAGTCTTGTATAAAACGCACACTATGCAGTCAGGCATATTATAAGTTAGGGGATTACATCGCTGATAAAAATGCCTGGCTCAAGGCTGGTCCTGCTCCACAACCACAACTAATTGATTAACACTTGAAGATTCTGTTGGAGCTGCTGAAGATTGTAAGACTATCTTTGCATTGTATAAACTCAATTTCCTTTGTATTGTATAATTGCATAGCACAGATGTGAGTTCTATGTATATACTATACACTATGTACCATTTACCGGGTAATGTGTCTTTCATTGACTTGAATGTGCCCTGGCGGCTGATAGTATGTCATGCTCACACAAATGTCTCGCTGACGGTGGCGTGTGTGTTGGATCATTTAGCTCCCTTCAAAATGGTTGAGCTGAATGGTGCCGATCTATGCGTCATGTTCGTGAACGGGCGCCGTCAGTTGGGGCTGGTCATATCACTTAGCTGCCTCGGCATATTTTTAATTATTTTAATATTGAATTGTTGTTTTCTTGCCATTTGTTGTACTCTGGACACTTAACGCGTACATCTTTTGTACATCGTTCTCACATATAATTATAAATTCACATTATTGATGTAACTAATATATTTGTACAACTATAATTTAAAAGAGTGTCCATGGAGTTTCTTGCCCGTTCTACTCCATAGGTACCTACGCTTTGGAATGGGCAACTAGCTTCATATTTTCTGACTGACCGACTTTTTGACAATTCAAAAGTGCCTGTAAATGGTTTAATTGAAATAAATGTTTTGAGTTTGAGTTTGAGTTTGAGTTTGAACCATTTAGCGGGCAGGGGAGGGGGACACTTGACTAACAAATATACGAACATTAAAGCTTTTACCGGGTATCTATTTTGTGGTAACTTAGCACTAACCTTGCACTTAGGAGTCAAAAATTGCCTACAAAGCTAATAAACACATAAAAACTTCTAACTCTTATATCTCATTTCGGACTGAGTTTAGAGATATGCATGTCAAATAAGTTTCGTTTGTTACGCTATTCGCATTATATGCGCTACACGCGTTATTGTTGCTGTTGTTTTTCTGTATTAGAAAAACAACATTTGGTTGATGGCCGCGAAAAAACAAAAAGACACGCACCTTCCATACTAAAATCGGCATTATAATTATTGTTGTGATTATAGTGGGTGGGAAATTACTCACAGTACCTTAGTAATTAGAATTAGGAACATTTGTTTAAGCAAATTCGATTTGATTTTAACTGGAATGTGGTGCTGTCATGGGAATTCTAGCTATGTAAAAAGGCAGAAAATTATAGGCATTCTGTAAAAAAAAGGTTCCGCCTACCATTTTTTTGAAAATCCATCAGAATGAGACTTGTCTAAGTAATCTAACCAAACTTATATAGGACACCGACCTCAAAGCCATCCGCCTTTCACCTTCAAATGATATTAAATAAATAGTTTACGGCACACTACCGAAACACTGCGAAAAGGCAATTTTCTAAAAAGCCATCAGATAGCATGAAACTTTCAAGGAAAATGGTGATTACGACAGTCAGGCCAGTACGATACGGTACCTTTGTGTCTAAAATTATAGGCTATCATCATTTGAAACCGCAGGCTGAAAACTGAACTACTACTTTGATCCGAGGTGTATATTTTAACAAAACTTCCCAAGATAATTGAGCTCAGCAATTGATTCAACAATTGATTCAGCTCAGAAAACGAAAAGTATTTTTTTTTTAAAGAGCTCTTTGGGAAAGCTCCACCAAACAGTCAGCTCGTGCTAGTAAGTAAGTAAATATCCCGATCACAACTACATAATTATGTACTGAACGAGCCTATTCCCTGTAACCATCTCTCTCGTGTGATGCGCGACCGCAAGTCTAGCACACGCCCCACTCTGTGTGCCCACAGTAAAGACAAAGTTACCTCGCTAAGCTCTACCTACACTACTTGCACCTATGTAGGCGTATAGTACACATCTGTGCGACTGGGCTTTCCATATAAAACTTTGACAATCGTATGAATTTTGTAACAAACTTCGTTGTATTTACCTGTTGTATCCATTCCAACTGTTTCGAGACAATCCGTTTCATATTTGAATGTTAGAGAGGTATTAAATGTTGGCTGTTCACTTAAATCACAATCCAAATCTCTTTGAGGGGATAATGGAATGAGATTTGGCCGTATTTAGGCAATTAATGACATTTTGTAGCGGTTACTTTTAGAAACCGCTTTAAATTTGGAACCCGACAATTTTATTACCAAGAAATTTACCTATTAATTAAAAGCCCGTGAAATGATCTTCTAATAATTCAAATTCAACACAAAAGGAGCTTAAATATCAAGCATATGAAAGAGCACACCTGACCTGTTCCAAAAAGGTATAAACATACAGCGCATTTTCGCTAGGACCTAAATTACTTTATCATCACTATAGCGCCTCTTCATAATTAAAATCAATAAGGGCCAACACATGTTAAATAGGGCTGTACTGTGCAACTGACAGCTGGAATTAACTCCATTGCCATTGGCCACACATGCTACACTATATAACACGCTACAATATATCACAATCTCAGCAACCGCGTTTGAGACAACCTTAACACATTAACAAGACCATAGATTATAATTATTGTAATTTAGGAACCAACATGTCACCACAGGTGGTGGATAAATCGAATCTCTACATGTACGTAATCTGAAATTCCATTAGCCACGCTTCCGCCTGAGAGCATTTGAATATTTAGTACCCAACGCTGACGTAATTACGTGGCCTTGTGTTCAGTGTTGCAAGCGACGAAAAGCAGTGATTTGCTTCGAAAATGTAGGCACTAGAGAAAGCCGGGTAGCTAGCAATTTCGTCGCTTTTAACAGTGAATTAAGACAGTGTACACACTAGAACGATAAACAGTTTTGTCTACCATAGACAGACCTACCAGTCCTCTTAAACTGTATTTTCAGAAGGTTTTCCACGCACAGACAGCTTATACTTTCCTCTGTGATAATTATGATGATGCGTCTATACGCGTCATCATAATTATCACAGAGGAAAGTCACGATCCGGAAAAAAGCCTCGAATTTCGTCTGTTTTTTGAATAGGTATTCAGGAAAATAAACACCATTAAGAAATCGTTTGGACGATTTCATCTAAAGATTTCTTAATGTTGTTTGTTTGATTAGGTAAACGGTAACTTGTTACTGTTAAGTTCGGTACTTAATTAAAATTTTCTTGCATTTCTAAGGATTTCGAACAACTCTGAAAGGGTGAATACAAGCTGAAACAACGGCAAAATAAATTGTGCTTTATTTTCTTTCCTTCCTAAACAATATGTAATACTGGCTGCCATGGATTCAGTACAGAATCCTAATGCTTACAATACAGGAAAGAAAAAAGCCAATAACTACTCTTATGTGCAAAAAAAAAAAAGAAATACATAGAGCATACAGATAAGCTAACGCTCCAATAAAGGTCTTATCTATCTGCAGTTCTAAAAAGGAGAAAAAAAGCTGAAAAGCTTGTCTCAGTGTCGCCTTTGTTATGAATGTCACTGGATATTGTAGACAGCCAAGCGCGAGCGCAACAGGTAAGGTTTACTGTAAAGATCTTGGAACAACTGCAAATGCTCTGCTGTTGACAATGGACGGGTGCATTAAATGGATGACAGTTTTTATTTTCTCTGTGACCATTTTTCTTGGCAACGAAACGGGTGAAAATTTTATGCGACTGATGTTACTTTTTGTTTGAGTTATTAAGTAATAACATAGGTTAAACCATTTACATACAGTACCCGGCGATAAATATTGCACATCGACCTATTCGATCCTATCGATTTTATGCAAAGAATAAAAATAATTATCAAAAGAAGCAAATCATAATTGTTTTAACAGCTCTTAATAGATACCGGACTGTTTGTATTTCGTGCGACAGAGATAACGCTCTACGACGCCGAAATTAGCCGATTGTCTCTTTCCAAAGGTCGATGTGCAATATTTATCGCCGGGTACTGACGTTACTAACATTGTGGACCTCATTGTAGTTTGAATAAATAAAAAGTATATATTTATATAGATTGTTATAATCGTATTCTATCAGAGGGGCTTGTGGTTAAATAATATTAGCCGCACGGGTGGCTAAGGTTAAGCTACGCTTGCCGTGGCTGGCCCGTGGTTGAGTGACCATCTTTACATACCAAGACTTCTCCGTGCCTCAGAAAGCACGTTAAGCCGTTAGTCTCGGCTAGCATTAGTGAATTTTTGACAGTCGTTACGGGTCGTCAGAATCCCGAAGGTCTGACCACCAATCTTACCAAGGGGTATCGTTTTACCCAGTAACTGGGTTTTGGAGGTCATATAAACAGTCGCTCCATGTAAACTGCATCCGGTTATACTGGAAGCCGACCTCGACATAGTTGGGAAAAAACTAGGCAGAATATAATCGTATTCTACTACTACAGCCAATTAATTGATTATGACTTACATCGCACGAATTTTCTACAAAACATGCGCGAACGACTCAATCGCAATACCGGCCGTCATAGGCGTATTACAAAATGCTATGACTATGAATATTAAATATCCAATTTCCACATACTTGACACAAACACTATACTATTTTCAACCCGCCCTTCCAAAACACATTAACCAGCATCATTACAGTTTTCAAAGAGCCATGAAAGCCTCTCCATCCATATTTCCACTGGCAACACAGGCACGCAATTAAAGTACCTACGACATTTACGGTATTAACATAAACCACATTGTTCATTATCATTTTATGTCCGGTAAGCGAAGCGTCAATTTGACAATACAGCGGGCGAAATGTACCAACATTTCATATTCCATGGATAAAATGTAAAACAACTCGTAATTTCTGTAATAAGATAGGAAGCCATCAGTTACCGTCGTATTATGTAAAACAGATGTTTTATTTCAAGACGTTCTTAAAGGGAATGCGCTAAGGTAGCCCTTGAAATTCAAATAATCTTACGTTTTTTTTTTCTATTTGCAGGTCAATGTCAGGTTTTATGTTGATTAAAATATGATTCGTGGCCGTAACAAATATGACTTTACAGAATATAATCATAAGAATCAGCAATAGGATTCCTTGAGTTAGAGTTAACCTCTAATATCGTGATGAACTTAGAGAGTTGTAGGTAATAGGTAATAGGTAATACGGGCTGGTGTCCGCAACTCCACGTCAATGCGTGTATTTTGCGTAGGAGAGAGAGAGAGAGAGAAGAGAGAGTTGTATTGATGATCTTTATGATTATAATTTAATAAATAAATATTTGATTTATCATATTTAGATCAACATACAACTTGATACTGACCTTCAAATTGCAAAAAACGTGAGAAAATTTGAATTTCACGGGTGGAAATTAAAAAGAAGTTAAGGGGAAAGTATTTTTTTTTAAGTCCTCTCTAACAATTTGGATATTATTCTAAAATAAATTATTATTTTTTATATTTGAGAATTCACATTTCTATCTTAATGAAGCATAAAATAATTTAACAACAGAATGTATCATCACAAGAAGACAGGTACATAGGTATCGTGCTATAATTCAATGTCAACCTGAAATAGCATTCATTCTTTCAAGCTTTGGATTCAAATTCCTTTTAAATATCGACTTAAATATATATAGCCTACTGCCATTTAAAATATCCGCCCCCTACGCATATACCTACGACATTTGTAACCCTCAATATAATCAGGCATAACTATCTCTGACCTAATTATGTACAAATTATAATACGACACTCTAACACCTTGTTCATCAATATACTCGTAGGTATATGTAGGTAATATATTTAACCTAATAACTATAATGATTTTTAAGTGGTCACTTGACATGGCATTACAAAGTTATTTAGCTAGGAATAGTTGTCACATTAATGCTTACACAGAGTGCACCATAACACCCCTCATTGTCAATCACACAGCTAGAATAAGCTTCACAGCACAATGCCTGTTAAGCGCATAATACAGTCCGTAAATTGACACCTTATTTAATTGCCTTGTTAAAGCCTTTTCATAAAACTGTCAATAACTGACAGTTGTGATTCGAATATACGGTCAATTTAATTAATTTCCCTGCCTTTACCTATCCATCTTGTAATAACTACCCAACAATGGAATTTAAGACATATTCTGAATCGTATATCAAGCAATTATTGGAACTACTCTGCAAGCTGCAAACGTCCATTCAATTCCAATAGTACTTACAGATCTAAAAATCTAACCTCCACACTGTGACTAGGGTAATTTATATCTTGTTAACAGCGTGTACGCATGTTTGAACATGCAAATGGGAAACACGGCGATTGTGCATCCGTATGAACGGTATTTTGGACGCTTTAATTTGTCGATATTTGCTGATCGTTATAAATTCAGAACATGACAGCTGATGTATGGCTTGCACTATATTCAGCTGCGCTGTATTGCACTATTCTATTGAAAATATTATCCATCGTTGGCCTTTTATCAATATACGATATATATGTATGCAGCTTTAATTGCTGACCTAGATTGCAAGACAGCCAACCGAAACAAGAGCAAACGTTGAATATTAAAAGTCCCTCCAACAAAGACGGTTTCTGGCCACGCTCCCACTACCAATTAAATATAATTACTAATTAGACTCACGGTACACCCTGAAGTATTGCGAAGAGTCACGAAGCGGGTAAATATTGTAAGATCAGCTCGAAACGAATCTTGACAACGAGCCAACTCATCAATATTCATTTGAGTTGCAAATAGCAATAGTGATCGGATAACGAGGGTTCTTTCGCGGTGTCATGGCTCGCAACAGGTGACAAACCCTCAATTTCCAAGCATCTCATCTTTATTGTGCTGAGATCACCCAGCACCGAGATTTGAGCTCTATAGGGGAACATTTTCAATTCAATTCATGGCTGCTTTTTATGCAAGTTTTCGTGTTGGTATATCATGATAAACCTGGAGATTATGGATCTATTTAAGCATTAAATCCCGGAGTTAAACGTAACCTTTGGGTTTTTCAGAGTATACCACTGACTTTACCTACCTACGCTGAGGGGGGACTTTGTGAATATTCAGCCTATAATGCTCCCACCGCTGGGACACAGGCCCCTTCTCGGTGAGGGGGAGTGGGCCGTTATCTACTACGCGGGCCCAGTGCGGGTTAGTATATGTCACATGTCTTCGAATTGTTGGTTGTAAAACATGCCAGTTTCCTCAAAATGTTTTCCATCACCGTTGGATACTTTGTGAGGAATGTTGTTGATACTGAATATCTACTGAAACTCTCAACACGCACTGAGCACGCGCGGTGTTCAATGCTCGTTCGTTTTATGTATGAGCCTTTAGACCAGTTTCTTTTCTTGGCAATCGCTCGTAAGCTGCTGGGATTGGCTGTTGATAAATCATTTAACAAATTGCAGCAGTTTACGCTCGCCTGACAATTTGACACATAAAAATGCGGGCCACACTGGGAACGAAGCAAAGTTGTTTAGCAGTGTGGCCTGCGCTTATCATAATCAATCTATACTGTTCCTACTCCTGGTACACAGGCCTGCTCTCGGTGAGAGGAAGTGGGCCGTAATCCACCACGCGGGTCCGGTGCCGGTTGGTCATGTCTTAGAATTTCAAAGGCGAAGCTTAATTTTGCAATCATTTTCATTCGAGACACTGACTTGTCATGTCGCGGTTGGATCTTTTAACTGCCCGTTAAAAGATCCAACCGCGGCAAGCCTGATCGATTGACCCCTGCGGGTGTTATTAAAGCTGATAAAATGTACAGACGCCAGCACATCAAGCTACCCGAACCTGTAAATTTTTTCCAATCAACTTTGAACCTTATGTTTTCGCGATAAAGTTGCAAATCTATTAAAGAAATTTGACAGATTGTAGTAGCTTGATGTGCTGGCGTCTGTACCTAAACGGTTTCCTAAAAGAGCGTTTCCGTCATATTTATAATGGACGTCGTGTCGTGGTCGTCGTCTCATCTGTCATTTCACCAGTTGTGACAATTAGGTGCCAAAAAACGCTCTTTGTTTGGACATTACGGCCTTATGTAGAGGTCACAGGAAAACCTTTCCTAGGAAATCGTAGCTACAGTAGCCATTCGAAATTACATGAGTGATTCCGAGTAGTTTTGTCAAAGCTTTGACTGTTAGTATACAATAGTGCTCAGGTCTGGCGTTGAAACGTACCTATTAACCTCAATGCCGTGGAATTGAGTAAAGAGAACAAAAGCGTCATCATGTGCACGGGGTCAAAGAGATTATTTTATATTCCAGCAGATTCTGGAATGCAATTTCGAAATACTATAAAACAATCGAATATTTAAAACCGCTATTCAAATTAATGTATGAAGCATTTCTCCACGATAAAAAAATAAGACATGTAGGTAGGTATAGGTATTTTATTTACATTTCCATTTGACGAAAGTTTGATTATTTCAGTAAATTATTGTTCTGACGCGAATTTCCTTTCATATCGAAACTAATTAAAATAAAATATATGATCAAGGTTTCTACCAAATATTTACAATACAATTTCAACCGTCATTTTACCACTACAATAATTGCCAAAACAGAAACCCCATTTCCCACTCAACATTCAATTCTGATTAACAATCAGCACAACAACCGTTATTGAACCTCACATTTCAGCCATTTTCCCTCCGTTTCAAAAGAACGATGAGCTGGTTACAAAAACCATTTGTTCGCTTTTCCTAACGCACCATTCAATTTCACCAGCGAACTACGAAAAGGGTCAATTGTACATCTTCTACAGAAAAGGTAACAAAAGAACATAGCTATTGATCCTTTGTGTGGCCATTAAACACGCTGGAATAGAGTACAAAAAGGCGTAAGTTAATGCACAATGAAAAAGCATGCACAATTCCACTTGACGCGGTAATGAGGAGTGGAAATTCCTTTTTTATCGGCAATAAAAACTGTTGAGATTTTTTTTTTACTTTTATGTCGTACCTCTACCTACAGCTGTATTTTAGAAAAAGGTCTAAGAAGAGTATTTTTTCTTGATAAAATATTAACATTGATCTTGCTTTATTATTCACACTGATGCCACGAGCTTTGCCTTCGACAGGGATACTGATAGCTCACAGTGCAGACGTGTTTTGTTAAAAAGTAATTTATTACAGACAATTCGAGTTCAATTCTCATAATACATTCAATAAAAATATGTGAACCTTTCGATTGAACATCGCTACAAATTGGCAACACGTTAGATTGCTTTCGAAACTTTTTATCATTGGCCGAATATATTTATTATGAAGTTTTTCACTTGTGATTTTTATTTTCAGCCGTGGTACAGGAACGTTGGTATAATTTCGAGAGTTTGGATGCATTGTTATAATTACTGTTTCATTATTGAATATAAAAAACGATTCGAATACCAAAACGAGTAATATCGTTGGAAAAATACATTTTTGGCCCTGGAATGTATTTAGTGGAGTTCTTTATAGCTCAACGAACTCCAATGAATACATTCCAGGGCCGAAAATGTATTTCTCCTATGATACTACTTGTTTTGACTTTCGAATCGTGTTAAATAATTAAAAATACGCTTTGAAATTCTAAGGTTTTCGCTTATCGGTTTGGTCATTACTTATGTGGGGGTTATCCTCCTGAAATCGCTGAATAATTAAGCTTACATTGGTATGCTTTTTGAATAGAATAATTAAGGAATTACATGAATTTCGGATGGTGGCGTTTTTTCAAAGGTCCGCCTGGGTCAGTTTCCAGTTTTTTTTAAAAGAGAAACCTACTAATTTTTGACTATTTTATCAAATCAAATTGCTGTTTTCATTTCCAAATGTATAAAAGGAAAAAATCTGGCAAGTGCGAGTCGGATTCGCTCATAAAGGGTTTCATCCCACCGTTCAATATTTAACACTACATTTTTTTAAACACTTCTTGATATTGGCAATAGAAATAAACATTCCGTGAAAATTTCAACTATCTACTTATTACGATTCATAAGGTACAGCCCGCTGACAGACAGGCGGACAGCGGGGGCTTAGCAATAGGGTTCCGTTGGCACCCTTTGGGTACGGAACCCTAAAAACAAAATATTTTACTACCAAAAAAATATTCACGGAAATTCATCTCAGTAGGTATAGTGGACTAAATTAAAATGTTCATAAGTCAGTAGGTACACGTCCTTAATATTAAAACTGACGTTTGTTCAATTTACTCTGCAAACTCTACAAGCACAAGAAACAAAAGTTGTACAAAAGATTAACACGGGGAAAAGTATTGCTCTTACATTTTAGTTGAATACTACCACAGCTGTTTGTAGTTTTAGATACACTAGATTTTTCCGCTCTTGGAACAAAAAATTAGATATAATATTATTATAATACCTCTTACCTATCTACTTAATTATGTCTCAAAAGATAATAACCTTGTGTAGTGTACGAAAGAAAAACGAAAAAGATTTTCTCTATTTCGGTAGTGTATCACAGGAATAGGACCATGAAGATATCTTGCCTAGTGTTTTTCTCTCGTGTCAAAAGAAATTATACTAGAATGTTTATCGTAGATGATACCAAATATTAGCAAGGTCCTAAAATAATTTTATTTAATAGGATTCGTGATGGCTTCATAAATATCCTAATATTTATACCAATGACCTTGTGAAATATCATACCGATGACCTTGTGAAACCCGCAGGAATTCGATAGATGCGGGAAGCACAGGACCGGTCGAAGTGGCGGTTCTTGGGGGAGGCCTATGTCCAGCAGTGGATGTCTTTCGGCTGAAATAGTGATGATGATAACTGCTTGTATGCAATCATTAAAAAACAAGGATTAGGTACCAACAGTAGGTGTATGAGGTCAAATGGTAGAAATGCTTCCATTTTGATAAATGTTACCGCAACACCAGAATACTAAATCATGAATAAATATGAAGTGGTCTAAATATGAAGTCGCTGTCGACTAACATTGTCGAAAATAATGTAATTTATGTATACGCCTGCCACTCCAATTTGGTTAATGTAAATTTGCTGAATATTCATCATTGGAATTATCAAAATTCTCTCGAATTATCACGCAACATACAAATTTTCATTTTAGGGACGCACAATCATTAATTTTACTAATGACAATCTACATTATAATATACATAGCATATTAACAGCTGGTCTTCATGAACACCAGCTGCTTCATCTCTCTCGTCTCGTCTTTCAGCCGAAAGATGTCCACTGCTGGATATAGGCCTCCCCAAGCACCTCCACTTCGACCGGTTCTGTGCTTCTCGCATCCAAAGGTTCCTGCGGCCTCCACAAGGTCGTCGGACCACTTGTGCGGTCGCCACTCCAGAACCTTTCGGCCCCATCGGCCATCTGTTCTGCGAGCAATGTGCCCGGCCCACTGCCACTTAAGTTTGGCAATTCTTCGTGCTATTCGGTTCTCCTGCGGATCTCCTCATTCCTGATTCGATCACGCAGGGAAACTCCAAGCCATTGCCCTTTGGGTGACTTTTAGCCATCTTATAAGGCTCATTGTGAGCGACCACGTTTCAGTGCCATAAGTCATCACTGGCAACACGCACTGGTCAAAGACTTTCGTCTTGAGACACTGCGCTGCAGCTGCTTAATATACTTAAAACGTGATATAACACCTATGTATACCTATAAGTATATGCTTGTCCAGCATACCAGAATAAGACTACTATTTCATTCCCAAAATAGTCACAACCACCTAAAAGAATGCGTCTTCATTACCCGTTCTCTATCAAATATTACTACGTTAAACATATGTAAACTGAGCAGCACAACAAAGCATTAGCTTCGAAGATTATCGTAGAGCCTATTTATTTCCAAAACAGCTACAGGACGGTGCTCTAATGAAGTTTCAACACGCACTTCACTTATTTTTTAACACGAAATTCGGAAGACTTACCCTATTATATTTCCTGTTTTATGATCCCCTTGCCACCGCCCTTCGTTCCGTGTCCTGTAACAAAAGATAATTCCGTTAAAACGTTTCGTATTTTGAAAATATAAAGCTTGATACGTTTTTCCTTATTTTCCCCTTTGAGAGCGGCCGCTTGACCAATGAACCGGACAGCCTTGTACGGTTATAGTTAGTAAAAGGGTTTGTCCATTGTAACGTAAAAGGTTAAATAGGTGCTACGTTAATTAGGTAATTAATAACAGGTATGAAATATGTTGGCTTGACTGTTTCCCATTTTTAACGGACGATTAACTCAATCGTGTTTTTAGGGTTCCGTACCAAAATGGTACAACGGAAGCCTTATGGTGAGACTCAGTCTGTCTGTCACAGCTGGATATCTCAAGAACTAATGCTATCAACTTGAAATTTGTAATAGTTTTAGATGACATTGGCACAAGTATTTTGCAAATAAGAAAGAAATAAAAATATAAATGTAGGTATGTTTTTTGCAAAAGGGACTGAAAGGGTTTCTGAATAATTCGAAGTGGAGCTACTAGGGCATGTGGGATAGCATATGAAAGAGCGCAGTTTGGACATTCTCAAATATTTTTTCTTTTTTTTTAGGCCGCATAGTGAAAAATTAAAAAAAATACAGTTCGCCCCCTTATCTCCGAAGTTTGCGAAGAGAAAAATCTGAAATTATTCAATGTGATATAAAGATTACAGGAAAAATAAAACGAAGTCTCTAAATAGCACACTTTTTCAGAAATCATCAACAAAAGCTACATTAGTTCCATTATCGGTCAAGAGATAGCGCTGAAAAAATTCTCTGACGAATAATAGGCAACCGAAAAAAAAAATTAAATGATGATGATGATGGCGCCGATGAAAATTTAAAAACATGATGGTACGGAACCCTCGGTGCGCGAGTCCGACTCGCTCTTGCCCTTTTTTTTAGAAAATAATGACCGGTGTGATAAATCTAGGGTTTTACCTAATTTTCACGTTATCAGCGAGCGTTTTTTCGGGATCGAGGAATAACCATTTTATTACAAAACGGGATTTAACTATAGCCGAGCATAAACCATCGAGTAAGCTTTTGTATTTCAAAATTAATTCCGACTAAGGTAATCTCTATTACAAAACTGACTACCATTCATAACAGTAGCACAGGACTAAGTTGCCAGTTTCAATAAAGAACTATGTATATTTCAACCACTGAGTTTGTATAAAAATGTGTTTTTGCCGACTCTTCTCCATAGGAAATCACCAATTGGAACCATGCACTTAGGTTCTGAGATTTCATAAGAGCCCATGTAGGGTTATGTGAAATAAAATATTTTGATTATGACAGTCGAATTGATAACCTCCTCCTTTTTGAAGTCGGTTAAACACTGGCTCGCTGATTTGAACCATGTCAAAATTAAAACTGTATTTTTGTCTTAGGGGCCATTCAAGTATTACGTAAGCACTACAGGGGGGCGGGGGGGTCTTTCCTTTGCTTATTTTTGATGACATGGGGGATGGGGGGGTCTGGATGGTGATTACGTCAGCAGTATTTATTTTTTTACTTTTTCGTATTTTCTACAATATTTAGTCGATTTTGGTTTGAACACATATGGCAACCCTACTTGTCTATGCTTGAAAACCAAACGCATATAACTGCTGTTCATGAATCAATAAAGAAACCAGGAACACATTTTTTTTCAATGTGTTCTGGTTTCTTTATTGATTGCATGCATGATGTTTACGTAAGCATGGGGGGGGGGGTAAGAGCTTTGCTTACTTGTGCTGACGAGGGGGAGGGGGGGGCTAATAATTGCAAAAAATCTGCTTACGTAATACTTGAACGGTCCCTTAGATAAACTCATAGGTTATCTAAGGTTTTTGTAATAATATCGTAAAAGTAGGTATAGATTCAGTTTTTTTTTTGTGATGTCTGCATCTAAACATTTTCAAACCTTCGCTACACAATGCGTACAACAATTATTTAGGTAAATAATTTAGGCACAGATATAGTTTTTAAGTCCATCTTGCTTCAAATATTATAATGGTTTGCACCTTGATAATGACAAAAGGACTATAGAAAAATTCATAGCAGTACTACAACAATGATGATGCATAATATAGAGGATGTTGTACGGTCAGCAACAAAAGTCGATTAACATTTCAGTTTTTTTAATTAAAAAAACTGAAGTGTTAATATTTTGCTCAATAACCGAGATTAAAAAAACTGAAATGTTAATCAACTTTTGTTGCTGACTGTACGTTTTAAGTCTGTAGCAAGTACGGAATTAAATAAACGATTTAAAAGAAAAGGATGATTTTTGTGTTGCACAACTAGCTGAACCCGCGACTTCGTTCGCGTGCATGTTGAAAAACAAATTGAATTTAACAATTTCTTTTTACCCACTACGGAGGGTATATGATTTTAACCGGTATGTATGTATGTATGTTCATCTGTTCCCTCATAACTTAAAAAGTACTTGTAATAATTTGACTAATGAGGTATCGTTAGAAGCGTCTTAACCGTCCGCTGGTTATAGGCTATGTGACGTCACACTAAATTCAATATGGTGCCCTCTAGAGGACATAAAGTAATGAATTTAAAAAATATATTTTGGGATGGTGCCTTGTTGGGTATCAAATGAAAGGGCATGATTAGCACATTCCAAAATAAATATTACTGAAATAAGCCCCAAAATAATTAAATAAAAATAAATTTAAAAACTAAAATCCGACTACTGAAAAGGATGAAATAAGAAAGTACCTTCCCGCCGTGGTCTCATGCTATAGGTATGTTACTACAGCGGCATGTGACACGGGAAGGTACTTTCTTGTTTCATCCTTTTCAATAGACGGGTTTTTAGTCTTTAAACTTTTTTTTCTAAATTAAAAATAGCCTAAGTTACTCCATATAACATCAACTATCTGCCAGTGAAATTCCCGTCCAGACGTAAACAGACAGAAAGAGAGATTTAAGAAAAACTGTTTTTCCCCCTTAAAAACGCGTCCTTTCCTTTTCTCATGGGAGGGAACCTTAAGGGGGAGATAAAAATACTCACGAACCAACTTCATATTTTTTCAATCGCTTTTCAGCCGTCATTCACCTTCGGAAATATAATTTTAATGGCAACAAAAGCAATAACAAATCAATTGGAGCGAGTTTTCCTTACCTGCCCCACAAAATAAAAGATCCTTCGACATCTTTTGCCTAACTTAGTAAACACGACTTTATGGACATAGAAATAATATTATGTTAAAGTTGATATTGATCCAGTCATTTCAGCGTTTATCGAGTCTTTTTGAGAAAATATATTCAGACTCAAGTGACTATGTTTCTCCACGTTGGAGAAGGACGAAAGCGTCTCCAGCACTAATGAAAGTTGCATAATTATTATAGATCGATACAGTATACACACAAGCTGGCTAATGAATTAGCTTACACGAGAAAAAACAAATGACATTCAACTTACGCAGATATTTTCTAAAGAAATCCCTATTTGGGGTTCCATACCAAAATGGTTAAAAGGAACCTTATAGTGAGACTCAGTCTGTCTGTGTGTCTGTCTGTCTGTCACAGCTGGATATCTCAAGAACTACTAATGCTATCAACTAGAAATTTGAAATAGTTTTAGATGATGTTTTCATAACTATTTTGCAAATAAGAAAGAAATAAAAATATATGTATATTTTTTGCAACAGGGGCTGAAAGGGGTCTGAAAAATTCGAAGCGGGGCTACTAGGGTATATTTTGAAAGAGCGCAGTTTGCACACTATCAACCATTTTTGTTTAGGCCACATAGTTTTTGACTTTTGATGAAAACTGTAAAAAAAATACCGTTCCGAAAAATCTGAAATTATTCTATGTGATAGAAGTTTATGTAAAGATTACAGGAACAATAAAACAAACTCTCTAAATAAATAGCACACTTTCTCAGAAATCATCAACAAAAGTTACATTAGTTCCACTATCGGTCAAGAGATGGTGCTGACATAAAACTGCAATATTCCACAGCGCAGTGCACAGTGTCAAAATTTTCTCACGAACATAGGCCTCGCCGATGAAAAATTAAAAACTTGATGGTACGGAACCCTCGGTGCGCGAGTCCCACTCGCGCTTGTTTGCACTTTATACCTACTTTGAACTGAGGAGAAGTGTTCGTCGTTTGCACTTGTTTACGCCGCTCACTACTGATGGGTCTCACTGATATCGCCAGCCCGGTTCATCTAGCACATGTACTACAGTTGACTACCCCACTCCCTCATAAAGTACCTAACAATAAGCACAATGGTCAATTGCCTTGAATAGAGTCTATTGTCAATTAAGAATCCGAGAATACATAAAAACAGTGAGTACAGTAAACAAATACATTCTTCTGCTCAAATATTCTGGTATACAAAGCGTGGTGTATTAGAATAGTGATCACGAGTGATTCTTTGAAAGAATGAATGCATCAAAGGTTGCCAGACTCAGTAATGTTCCAACCCCTACGGGATACCGTTACCATTGTATTGCCAATACGAAATATAGTCTTCCCACAATAAAACAATACGAAATAAGCAATAAAATGGCCATCTGGGACTACACTACACCAATGGAATCTATTAAGGCATCATAGCGCGTTATCTTTAGTATCAATTGAGGGACACAGGTTATGATAATGTTTCACAATATTGCTACCTATTGTAGTAACATAAACGCATCGTTTGAAACGGTGCATAACACTTATGTTGTATCACCCAGAAGTCGGTCCCGTTCTTGGAAAAAAAACAAGTTTTTATGAATTTTAAAATAAAGACCAAGTAGGTAGTTCACAGCGACATGAATGTGAAACACTCAAAGCCATGTAAAGCTACTTAAGGATCGTATTACGTGCAAGTAGCACACGGGGTGTGGTAAGACTATTAAATACAAGTACCCACATAACGTGAGAAAATGCAAGAGCGACATCATATTTTTATTCATATTCTATTCTATTTACACCAAATATATCGAAACATGCTCCCTTTAATCTTGTATTTCAAAAAGTAACGCGAACATTCTTTGTGCGGTACCGTTCAGTAACTTTTCTCACCGCCCAAATAAGGTTTATGCAAATGAGGTAATATTTACGTAAATGGGCACGCGAAAACATTACTCGCTGCTGAAATATTCGAATACGAATAAACGTGGAATGAAAAAATCCAAAAAAGCGCGGATTTTACAGATTGCGAGTGCTACATGCCAGTAATTGGAGCCAGCAAAGCATGCAAGTCATTACCGACACGTACCTCAAACAATAAACTTTTTAAATAGCCCATTACAGCTCTCATCTGAGCTCACGTAATAATGTTCGGAGTTTTTTAACAAAGCAATTACCAGCTCAACGCGAATTTATTATAATAAACTCGATATTGACTTAAAGCTTGGGCGATTACCTACTGACTCTGAACAATCCAGGGAGTTTTCTAACAGTCAATTTATGTTTCTAAGCTAATGAATGGATGGATGTGCCAGTGCTCAGGTCCAGTTGAAAACCAGCGTCAGGCACTAGTTGTCTGGCATTTTTGCTGAACTGGGTCTTTTTGGCGCAGCCGTGAGGCCCGCTTTTCTGCTAATTTCTTACATCGGACTTTGCACTTTTTATTTTTATCTTATTTTTTTTTTATCTGACTATGTATTTGACTATCTGGTGTATTGAGTGTCTTTTAGTCTGTACTAAATAAATGTATTTACTTTCTTTCTTTCATGGGACAATGTATGTGTGTATGATCGTTTTGTAAAGATAGGAATAATTATTTTATTCAATCAATCTGCCTAACCGTTTTCCCACTATGTTGGGGTCGGCTTCCAATCTAACCGCATGCAGCTGAATAATGATTTAATTACTTAGGTATTTTTTTCCATTTTCCTCGAAAACCCAGCACAATGAAGTCCTTGAACCTTTTTTGTTTTACTAAGTACTGATGGATTACCCGTATTATGAACAGAATAAATTGCGTGAAAAACGCCTGGCTATTAAACGCAAAACGAGCTATGAAATAATGCCTATTTACATTTTTGGGTGGCTAACGGCATTTAGGCTTTGTCGCTGATATTTATTTACCAGCTGTTACATTGTGATTTATTTTCATAACCTTTCTATAATTTAACTGCATTTGAATATAAAGTTTTTTCAAATCTATTTTCTGGTTAAAGACATTTATTTCTCATAAAGAAATTTACATTTCACTTACATGAGAACAAATTTAAACAAAGTAAAAACTAGTCATTGTCCTTCGACACTCGGACTTACAATTTACCTGACGTATTTTGAGCTTGTTATATTTTACTGCCTTCCATTAGTTCTCAAGCAAAAAAAAACAGTGGCACTCTGGAAGTGCCAACAGAAGTTAAACAAAACACAAACAGAATACTTTGCCATCACTCACTGACATATCGTATGACATATACATTAAAGCCGAGTAGGTACATCCCGAAGACAGCCGAACACATCCGAAGCGGCTATTTTTTTAATCGTCTTATAAAAAGAACACGCGCGCTGTCGCTTACGGTAACAGTGGCGCGAGTTCAATGATTTTGTCCCATCTCAAAAATGCCTAAAGAAGTTTTCACTTCAAAAAATCAAGGCTACTTAGTCGAAATTACTAGTCCTGCTTACGGTCTAGTGAACTTAAGTCTCCGTACATAACAATTCCCAGAGGTACGATACGGTCCACATGGCCCAGTTATGGTGCGAAGAGTCAAATTGACACCACCACTAACGTTTTACGATGTCATGGATGAAGCTACATGACCGACAATTACAGTTAACTTTAATATTCCCAGCTATAGTCCAGTGGCTAAAGGGTCATATGAACCACTCTAGTTCGACACTAAGTGTCTAAATACACTATGCCGAACTTCGGTCGCGTACCTTCGGCATAGTGTGTTTAGACACTTAAATTTTTAACACACGGCCAAAGCTAGCAGTTTGTCATATTTCAATCACAAGAAAAATATATTTTCTTTAAGAAGGCAAACAGATTGACTTAATAAGATAAGAAAAATCTTATTAAGTCAATCTGTTGTTTTGTAAAATATAGAAACATTATCAAAACGGTAAGTCATCATTCATCTTAAAACACTTTCTTACAAGCAAGAGTCGATAAAAAGTTCGGAGAAAGGTTTTGGAGTAAGTCTACATAACGATATCATTAAGAAACAACAAGGCATTCCACAATCTTAAAAACGAATGATGTTTACAAAGTTGGATGAGAAAAACACTTGTTTTAATTGATTATGACTAATTCAACAACTAATAACAAAGACACTAAACAACTTTATGTCTACATTGCTCACTTGTTCTATCGAATATTCTAGATTCACAAAAGTTTTTGACCCTCGATAACATATAGCCGAAGCGTTACGTAAACTGAGTCGAACAAACTTCGAATTTCGAATGCTCAATTGGGTATTGGAAACCCTTCCCAACTTGGATTTTACTTTTAATGACGTAGGGATTAGATGAACCCAAATCGTGTTTGATTCGAATTTTAGATGATGTGATGTTCTTGTACAGAATACGGCAAGATAAAATAAACACAGATAATATTTCATAGGTCAGGCAGAAAGGTAACTGACCTATGCAATAATCGTTTATTGTTTAAAAGGTTACTTTAAATAGTGTTCTCCCTAGTGATGGTACGAGCTAGACAGGAATAAGTGATGTCATGGTGGAAGGATAGCAAATCAGAGGGGTTAACAGGAGAGGACTAAAGATAGAGGGTGCGCTTTTAATATTATTGTCACTCGCAGAAGTGGTTTTAATGCATTAGATAGTGCAGAGGTTTTGTCTCTATGACTTTGCCAACCGATCTCCACGAATGCTTATTGGTTAAATAAGTTAAAGGCATATTTCAGATGAACATTATTTCATATTCATAATAGGAAAAAAAGGTGACGAAGTCAGCCCTGTTGGCTAACAAGGCAGTGTTTTATGTAATCTTTTAAATAATTATTTGATTAACATGTTTCATTCTAGTAGATTATAGCACTGGACTTAACAGTACCATAATCATCATCATTATTCTCCCCGTGAAAACTTAGGTGAAGTAAGCGTGGAGTGAGCTGTCAATTGTGTCAATTCATAACAAAAACAAACTCACTTCACCTAAGTTTTCACGGTGAGATTTTTACAGAATCGACCGGCATTACCTTAAACTGTGAACACGAAGCATTATGTGGGATATAAAGGTACTTGGACTGTTGCAAAGAGCCCGAAGCCAGGACTTACTGGATAAAATGTACGTTTAATACAACTTTGAAGGCATAAATGTAATTTCAAACTTCGGCATGCCTTCGGCAAGGATAGATGTTCTAATTTAATTGGATATTAGGTTTCGTACGGCCACTAATTTTGGATTCCTAGAGGTATTTTAATAATGTAAATGAGAAATTAAAATAATTATCAAATGAAAATGATTTAAGGTACTACAATATTGGCATTCTATATGAAATAATACCTAGAATAAAGTATAATAATATATTTTGTTAAAATAACAACTACCCACGCTATTCGAACTAATAACAACGTAACTTGAAGTACGTTACGTTCGCGTTACGATTTAAAAATAGCATCGAACATGAGAAGACAAACAATGCAAACACACCCAAACTAGAGCACATCCTCGCACATAAACCAATTATGCCTTTTCACAGCACTACAAATGTTTGTCCTCGAGCCTTTATTGAAAAAGGGCGCTTTCATGAATGAATTTCAACGTGATCGTTGAGTTGCTACCAATAGATTCGAAATTCGAATACCCTCAGTATTTTAGTCTAACAAGATTGAAAGAACTTTACGTTATGCATACAAAAAGGTTCTCTCATCAGCCAATTACGTGGCTGTTCGTTCATTTAACTACTTTGTTAAACTAATTGAATTGTTTGATTAACGATGCTGAGAAATTGGAAAAATATAAAAACGCACTTTGCGTGTCATACAGCCCATTTTATACATCTGTCGCAGCCAAATGGTTAAACTAGCCGTTTAGTTAACCGCCTGGCCCTTGGAAGTAGTGCTCGCCTCGCTTCGCTCTCTCAGCTCGCACGCGATTGATCACAGTTCTTACCTAACCTAACTCATTTGGTCGGGGTGCCCTGGTTTAGTTACTGCGACCAATTCGGCTCGCGCGTGATTGGTTGCAGTACCAACCTAAACTATAATTGAATATTATTCAGGCCGTTAGTTGAACGGCCGCCGTTTAGTTAAAAGGCTAGGCGGTTAACTAAACGGCTAATTAAACCAGTTGGATGCGACATATTCATAGCATTGTTTATACCCAACCTCGATTTTCAAATTAGTATCAAATTATAATCACGATACATAAAAACAAAGAAGTCATTATGATTTAATCTCATTTATTGCAATAAAATATTCAAACGGCAACATTATATTGATGAAACCGATGCTGACTACAGACAAAATTAAATGAACGTAAACCGAATAAATTATAAAGTTTAATCTCATCAGTCGTAAATTATAAACAAAATTCAATCAAGACCCTTTTTCTCAGAAACACGTAAAGTTATCAAGTTGAAATGAATATCAAATACTCAGTACTGCAATCCCTTGAAGCAGTGAAAAAAGCGTTTATGTTCCGTTTATGCCGCATATTTTGACACTCGCAAGAGATTTAAAACCGGTACTACCGGTACCGGTACTTCCCGTTGACCTAGAATCATGAAATTTGTCAAGAAGCAATGTCATATAGCACAAGTAAAGGAAAAAATCCGAAAACCGTAAATTTGTACGGAACCCTCAGTGCCAGAGTACGACTCGCACTTGACAAGTTTTTTTTAAGAGAGTAGGAGTAGATACGGTCAAGGAACGATCGAGAGGTCTGGGAGAAGCCATTTGTGGAATTTAGACACCCCGTTTGTGGTGGCTCTGAAATGTGCCTTTGGTGAATATCCTAGCTCTCCCCAGAACAATCCCCAAAGGCACTCTTCAGAGCCTTTTCAGAGCCAAAATATTGACAATGACGTAATCGGAAAAAAATAAGGTACAAGTAAAAATAAACCTTATTTTAAGGTGCTTAAAATACTTCTTCCTTGACTGCACGTTACGAATGTTTATTCGAAAAGTGTAGTGTAAATGTATGCAGCTTTCACTAATGCCGAATATGGCATCGCATCCGTAACTACAAAGTTCGACATTATTCTACAATCTATATATATTAAAAAAAAAGTCTGGTAGTTACACCGTAGACTCAAGAACGGCTGGACCGATTTTATGATCTTTGATTTGTTGTATTTGTCTCCACCCCAACGGAATAACTATTAAAACATGGGAAAAATTACGTTTTTTTTTTTAAAATGAAATTGGTAATTAATTTTCTCATACATTCATTCTTAATGATTCTGAGGCGGTATGAAGTTCACCTGGACAGCTAGTAACGTACAAGTTAAAAGCAGCAGAGTACTAAAATGAAAACAAGTATCTAGTAAAACTGGAACAGGTGCATAAAGTCACCTCTCCCAACTACGCTAAGCTCTTAGAGCAAATTCAAAGCTTAGCACCTATATTTTTCAGTAAGTGTCGTCTTAACGACCTTAAATCTAGAAAGTAGAGTGCAAGCTAGCGGAAAACGAGCATTGATCACATAAAACTGGCACACATCCAACGATCTGCTAGAACTGCGAGCACCTGACTTGCGCTTAATTGTCCGAGTTTATTTTTAAAAGACAATGTTAAATTGCTTGAGCACAATAACAATTATCTTGCTCGCAATAGAATTAAAACAAAACGACACAATTAAAACCTATCTCTATTTCTATGTTTATCGTGGACGTTACTGACATCAGTGAAGGAAAAAATCGTCAGGAAACCTGGACAAATCGCCAACCCATCTTGAGGAAGCGTGGTGATCTATGCTCGTGCCTTCTCTGTATGAGAAGAGGCTTTTGGATATTAATAGGCTGCTATTAGTTATTTATAATATCTATGCAGTTCAAGAGATATAATACTGTTTTCGTACCACTTGCTCAAAAAAGTGACATTCTATGCCACAAAAAGCGAACATAACAATAGTCATTTTTAATCTGTTAAAAACAGGGAAAGAAAATTGTACTGAATTTCATTCATCCTCTAGGGGGAGAATGTGATTTAAATTTGGAATACTTACCGAAATTTATACTGAACTACATCTGTGTTTACACCATTGAGTTTGTATATAAAGCATTGTACATCTTTTTGAAAAAGGAATACGCATTTATTATGCAGTTATGATTATTAAATAAAATTACGAAAACCGACGAGGCCGTATGAGCTTGATGCCTTTGCTTTTCCGACAAAAAAATATTAAGTAGTCTAGGAATTTGCCGCGTTTTTGTTTTCTTCAAATACATTAAACGTTAAGTTTATTTTAATTTATTTTTATAAATAAGTTAATGTTCTAAAATGCTTATCTCATATTATTATTGTGTTAATTTTTTCGCAAATGGTACGAAAAGTAGAGTATTTTCCTCGGTGATAAAGCTGTCTTAGTCTTGGGTGAACTTAAATCCCTCGCTACACTCAGGACTCGACTTAAATCCCTCGCTTCGCTCGTGATTTAAGTTTTTAACACCCTCGCTACGCTCGGGAGTAAACCTCGAGACTTCGTTACGCTCGCGATTTAAATCGTCACCCGCGACAGAAGATACTGCTTTATCCCCTTGGTTAATAATCTACTATTAGTCCATTTATATTTGTCCATCGATGAAATGTGTATCGCATGTGCCGTTGTAGATACCGATACACGGTATCTACAATGCCACATGCGAACTACGCGTCATAATGACGTCACGCAAAATCCTGCATCTCGCAAGCAGAGTTTACCGCGCAACTAGCATATATTATACAACGGCCCGACTTGAATCATCGAGCAGTTGCCCTCCAGACATAACACCCGTCTGGTCGGAGGATTCACTTTCTATGGAGGTTGAGTGAACTTTACATCCTGTTCCTCATACCTCTATAAATTAATGTAGTAAGCTGATTAGGTGATGCTGCTGATTCATATGTCAATTGAAGATTGTTCAGGTCCCTGAACAATACAACTACTTACAAAACTGAACAATTGTTGGTCCTTGACATACCCTTATTAATCCACCATTCAGATAGAACTAGTAGAGTAGTATCAAGGGTCCAGACGCAGTTGTAAGAATAAATTGTCTTACAACTGCGTTTGGAGGTTTTTCTCCTTTCTATAATGATAGAAAGGAGAAAAAGCTCCCATCATGATTACATACAGAGTTTAAGAAAAAAAAAAGAGATGTAAAAAGAGATGGTGGGACTAGCTGATCGGCCCAACACTAGCTCAAGATAGAGAGGAGTGGAAAGAAGAAAAGAAGGCCTTTGCTCTGCAACAACATCATAGCAACATAGGCCTAAAATAAAATAAAAAAGCAACACATTTAGTAACGCGTCAAATATTCGTTTTAAATATTTCTTTTGATGCAAAAATAATTAAAAGTGTAAATCAAGTGCTATCCTCTGAAATGGGTTTTATGATGTATTGCTCGATGCCTTTTACGTTTGACTTTTCCTTTTATTGCGTTTTTTTTTCCTGTCAGTTTTATTCAATAAATAAAAATCAACAGACAACATTATATACAGGTCTATGACTACTTTATATATCCTAGCACAGGGATGGCGAACCAGAGGCACGCGTGCCATTGATGGCACGCGACAAATTATTTTGCGCACGCCTTCGATCGAAAAAAGTACCTACGTAATACACTGAAATTTAACAAACGAACGCGTTTGAGCCTACTTTACGGAGTGAGTAGGCGCGGTGTAAGGAGCAGCAGGCGGGAAGCGCGGAATCGATAGTATTGTTTTATAATTTTCCCTGTAATCACAAAAAAATGGCACATCTATGACCTCATCAAACATTTCTTTACAAAAAATGGCACGTTGATCCATAAAGGTTCGCCACCCCTGTCCTAGCAACTCAAGATTAAATTAAATTAGCAAGCGAAACCCCACCGAAGTGATCGATATACAAACATAATACAAGAAAAAAATATTTGATCTAAACTCATACTTCAACGATGACGTGATGGGTAACCAGGAAAAAATGGTTTGATAGTTTTCATCATGCTTTTTCCTGGTTTCACGATTAGATAGGTATACACATCACGTCTGTGGAGTTTATCTAGCTAATTTAATTTGACTCTCCATTTATTAAAATACTCTGAATAAAATAAATAATAAATTAAAATGTATTTTTCAAAAACAATCAATCAATGTAGCGGAATCTGTGAAGTTTATCTAGCTAATTTAATTTGACCATTTATTAAAATACTCTGAATATACGGGCAATAAATTAAAATGTATTTTTCAAAATCAATCAATCAATGTAGCGGACCGTTTCTAGTCTAACCGGATGCAGCTGAATACCAGTATTTTACATGGAGCGACTGCCTATCGGACCTCCACAAACCCTACCCAAACCCTACCTGTACCCTATACCCCTTAGTAAGACTGGTTGTCTGACTTTCGGGCATCAGGCGACACGGAACGACTGTCAAAGATCCACAAATGACAGCTGGGACCAATAGCTTAGCGTGCTTTCTGAGGCACGGAGGGGTCTCGGTATGGGTCACTCATCCACGGACCGACTGCAGCAAGCGTAGCTTAACCTGATCGAACGAGCCGTGCAGCTGTTATTACTTAGCCACGAGCCCCTCCTCCTATTTTTCAAACTCATAACAATGGAAAACTTAGCTATCACAAAAATTTAGTTCTTACAAAAAACAAACAAAAACGTCCTTTTTTTTCAGGATGGGAAGTCATCAAATGACCCCTCCCGCTCTGTGTGGAGCGGAAGGGAGTGTCAGACTCTTACTGACTAAAACCCACCCGTGTTCCTTCCTTAACCCTTTATGTTCCGGGCCAGCGGTAACCCTTTCGGACAGTCCCGCTGAACAAAAATGTCCTTGAAAATCGAATAGGTGCAGCTTCCTCCGAATATGGCAGTGTGCCAAAGTTTACGGAAACTTTTTCAAGCCTTTATGATGAGTCTAATTAGGTTAGAGCTTTTTGGTAAAGAAAGGTAGACAATTTGCTTTGAGCTAGTCTCATTTACTGTCTGCAAAATGTATACGGATTTACTCATTATAGGAAGTTTTTTTTTTATTGGCAATCCAGGTACTACATGCACGAGTACCTACAAAATCAAAAGAACATCTCCCACAACCACATTTCCGTACGACGAAAAATCGCATGTTGGTTGATCGTCGTACCTTTTTAATCGAGATATCTGCCAAGCGTGATATTGCACCGGCACCACGATTATTCTCCGTAGCAACTTGTAATCGAACAGCGTCCGGGATAAGCAGTAATGTTTTAAAATACGATCCTAAACCAACACTGTAAATATTCAAAATTCAGTCAAAATAACAATCAACAATTGTAGAAAACGTAATAAACTCCAACTTAACCGCTAACCGAGTTATTGGAAAATGTATCTGTATTAAGTGAATCTTGCCAACGGAAGCGTAGAACAATGTTTACCCTAGCGATTGGTTTTCGAGATAAATCCATAACGTAGCAACTTGTTCACTCTGGACGATCAAGTTGGCTCTTGTTTGTAGTCGAGATAAAACACTCGAGGTGGGCAAACAATGCTGTTGCGTATCTCGAGCCATACTCCCGGCCTATTTGACTGATGGATACAGCTTATTATATGCCCCTAGAGGCGGAATTAGGTTGGAACTCAGGCTGAGGGAACGCGTCTTTTGTTTGAATAATTTAATGTAGGATGTCCTTTGTAGGTAGGAACATTACTGGGGATATAAATCTAGGTTCCACATGTGATTATGAAACACCGTAATATCATAATAAAGTAACAAGATACATACCTAAGATTCAGTTTTGCAAGCATACTATACAATATGTCGCCTAAGCATTTGTACTATTATACAGGGTTATTGGTAAAATATGAACAACCTCTTAAAAGGTCATTGTACTCATCATTATGAACAACTTTTACTATGGGACCAAACCTGAAATCGCGAAAACAAATCAGCTGTTCCCTACATTTTGACGAGTTGACGAGAGAGAGAGACAAACATAAATGTAGAGAACAGCTGATTTTTTTTCGCGATTTCAGAGTTGGTCCCATAGTAAAAGTTGTTCATAATGATGAGTACAATGACCTCTTAAGAGGTTGCTAATGTTTTACCAATAACCCTGTATATTCTGCGCCTAAGTTCTAAATGAAACAGAAAAATAACTTTTATTAGTTGAACACCTGTTCAAACTGGTAGCGATCGAAACAAAGTAAACTTTACTGATGCTCATTGCCTAATGTATTATTATAAAAAAGCGGCTAAGTGCGAAAGGTTAACACGAAGGGTTCCGCACCACCGTAAAGTATTTAACACTACATATTTCTTTGAAAAACACTTCATTATTTGTTTTCATAGCGGCCATAGTATAAGTAGACGTTAGCACATCAAGCTACTACAATCTGTCAAATTTATTTAATAGATTTTCAACTTTATCGATAAAGGGTAAAGTTCAAAGTTGATTGGGAAAATTTGACTGTTTCGGGTAGCTTGATGTGCTGACGTCTGTACATACTCTGTTAAAATTTCAAGTGTTTACCTATTACGGTTCAAAATATACTGCCTTGTGACACACGGACAGACAGCGGAGCCTCAGTAATAGGGTCATGTTGGCACCCTTGGTTACAGAACAACAAAAATAGGCTCTGGAACCGAATGCATAAGCAAAATATTTTCTAATATCTGATATCAAAACATATTCCGTAAATATTTTTATTGGGGCCCGTGGCTAAATAATAACAGCTGCACAGATCGATCGATCAGGTTAAGCTACGCTTGCCGTAGTTGGTCTGTAGATGTGTGACCATCTTTACATACCGTGCGTGACCCCTCCGTGCCTCGGAAAGCATGTTAAGCCGTTAGTCCCGGCTGTCATTCGTGGATCTTTGACAGTCGTTACGGGTAGTCAGAAGCCCGGAAGTCTGACAACCAGTCTTACCAAGGGGTATCGTTTAGTAATCTGTGGTATCGTATTACCCAGTAACTGGATTGTGGAGGTAAGATCGGCAGTCGCTCCATGTATAATACTGGTATTCAGCTGCATCCGACTGGAAGCCGACCCCAACACAGTTGGGAAAAAGCTAGGCAGATGAGATGATGGGGGTAGGATGCACAAGAAAACAGCAGAAGCAATTTTCAAGCTTTTGATCTTCAATAAAGATACTTTAAAGGTTAGCTACCGCCTCACGTGCTAAAAGCAAAATTAATTTCCTTACAACATTTAAATAAGAACTCAATACGAAAATATCAAATTGAATTGTAGAAAAATATTTTGTCAGCGGCATCGGCATGACAAACGTGTCCCCTTTCCCTTTGAAAATATCAAAGTCGTCGAAATATCGACGGCAGATATACCGGCGATCGTTAAAACCTTCATTGTCGAATACGAATAAAATATTCATATACGAGTTGAAACTGAAGTATTATCGTGCCGATTATCGAATTGGAGGGTAGAAAGAATATCTTTAATGCTTTAAAATAATTGAGGGATGATTCTAAATTCCTGGTTTTTTTTTTTTGGTTGCCGTTAAACTATAAGATTTTGCACCGTGCCTTGTGCACAGTAGTTGCTTTGAAGGAAACAAGCATAATATACAGTGCGGCGAATAGGTTATCACATTAATTAGGTATAACAATGTTTTGAACATACACAATTAAAATAATTAATAACAATTAACATTCTAGCCGTGGGCCCTTTTTTTCTTTTGAGTATTTAACAACATTAAACCTAATTTGTGACTGTTTGGTAACAATACCATAAAGTTTGTATTGAATTGTTGATACCATCGGCCCGCGCGAAACGAAACGAAACGAAAAGCACGCACGGGAGAAATAAATCACCTTGATAATAATATCAAGGTGATTTATTCCTTGCCAATTTTTAAGCTACTTAGTTCGAAAAATTTAGTTTTCTATGTTTAGTAAAATTCATTATTTTAATATTTTAACAGACTGATAACAACTTGTTATAACCTCCGTACTGTTTAATGTGATAACATAATCGCCACTCTGTATAATGCTGCCCGCTGCTACCGCATGCTGGCCTGTAGGATACTGATCCAAAAATTCTCAGTAGTTCCTTCAAAGGAACTAGTGAGCACAAAGGCTCACTAGTTCCTTTGAAGTCAAGTCTTTATTTAATTATCACGGAGACATTTTTTTTTTTTTTTGTTTTTACCGTTCCATTCAGGATACGGTGTGACTTACTCGAATTATTAAAAACAATTCCAGTATTTTTAAGAACGTTCACATTTTAAACTCAGTCTTTATTTTCGCTGAGATGAGATTGCTACTAGATTTTGAACGTTTTAATTTACGGGATTGGCCTTCTGAAGTGCTACATTAAAAAATTTTAAAATCCCTTTACGTGCTATTACGTAATTTTGTAAAATACAAAATCGTGTACTTATGTACCTACATATATATTTTAATATTTTTCGGAATTAGGCACGTAATTGAGATTTTCCATGAGCACTTCCCATAGTTTTCCGACGGAAACACTTAGGCGGTCGTTTTAAGGCTCGCGTCACCTGTACCCGGTTATTTTCACCCGTTTCCCTCCTCTAGCGTGTTTTTCTCGTGTTTACGTAATCCTTCGGGCAGGTACCCTCGTGCCAACTCCACGAAGCAATTTTGAGGCAATCGATAATCGATAACACGGTTTAAATCGACATGTATAGTTTGCTGAAGCGATGAGGCTAAGATTTAGTGGGATACGATTTATTTTTTATAAAACTCGCGTTCATTTTGCTGTTTATTGACACAACATATTTGAAGTAATTTAGCTAGTAAGTAGGTACTATTAAATTTTTGCCATATAAATGCCGTGTAATAAACGAATAACGAGAAATTAAACACACCCTGAATAATTTAGTGAACTAAATTAATAAGTAGATACTCACACACGTCACTAAAATATGGAATAGCTGAAACAGAGATTTGCATAAAACTATAAAACGCGAGGTGGCCGAACCTTTTTATTTTCACTGTTGTAACGAGAAGTCGCCTTTTTACGTCCAATTTATGTCCTTTTTATTTCAAGAGATAAAATGTCCCATTGTATCGCTGAATTTTTCAAGTCAGCTTCACAATTTAAAGCGTACCCCGACTTTATTACTTACTGACGGTAATCTTTTTAATCTTGTAATTTATTGTAAATTATTTTTCCTATACAGCAGTGTCAAAAAGGCTTATTTATTTTATGATATCGCCAGTCATTTATCATTAATATTGCTTCTTTGATTAAAGTGGAATTGTGATAGGTATGATGACCTCAAATAAACAATATCGTTAGTAACATGGAAATATTATGCTTAGCTTGGTATTTAGGTAACCATAATATTAGTCAGTTTGTAGTTCATGTCCAAAGGGACATTAATTAGAAACTGACGAATATATGGTTTGATCAGATTTCGACCTTAAATCCTATATAATTATGGTAAGGACCATATAACAGTATTTAAGGTCTAAAACTACATTACACAATTCCCCATGACAACTAATAAGCAAATGGATCTATCTTTGCATAAAGTGGAGGACGTTGGCACCCCAATTACCCCTACCCTGTAACCTACTTTCGCACAACGTGTAACGACTGCTTATTACGGTATATGTCGTTAGTCTCCTTTTAAAAACGAAAAACATAACTTTTTACTCTTTTTCGCTGAAGAAAACGTCTGAAGTGGTACTATGAATGCGTAGCTGAATATTCCAACATTTACAGGAAGCGAGTAGATAATAATTGATTAGGTACCACAGAAAGGTATAATTTTTCTTTTTTCCACATAAAACCGACGAATGCTGGAATTGTCACAAAGTCTACGAGAAAACACGCTATTCTCTAGGGTCATCCAATTATGCAAAGAGCTATGCAGTAAGAAAAGATGTTCTGCGATTTAATGAATTACTTCATAATGAGATTTGTCCTTGAACGTTTGGAGGAAAGACTGCTCAGATTTACAATAAAGGACGTATTTTAGTTCTTATAGAAGAAGGTGCAACCTGATAATGTTATGAGAGAGGCTAACTTTGCCGGAGCTTCGCAAATTCCGATAATGAGTGACATTTCGGGCAAAAAGCGACAGAAACTGTGGACTGAACTTGTGCCGAGGACACTACCACTACCTAAAGGGTGGAAGTGACATCGACGCGCAAACTGTCACACAGTACATGATTCTAGATCCCCAGAGTAGAAGTTTATTGACTATACCTACACCGTACACGATCAAAATGAATTTAAAAGCAGATTTTTTTTTAATTATTGATAAAAAAATTGTTCCATGAGGGTGTAGAAACATATACCAAATTCATGGTAACGGTTTGCGCGTCGATGTCACTTCCACCCTTTAGGTAGCGGAGATAAGTCCCCGGTATATCTAAGGAGATATAGGTAACTGTAAGTGCAACAAACATTGTCTTGATCAGTTTGAACATTCCTGAAGTTCACACATTTCAAACAAAGCTAAATCTAAATATTTGTACCGATCATACGGCTATACTTATCTTTTAAATGTCGACTGTCTAAAGTAACAGAACCCGTTTTAACTTCCCCTCAAGGCGGTGGCCGCTAGATAACTTCCATGAATATAACACACACCGCAAGCTTCAACAAACTCGTCTGATACATCAAAGTGGGACCGCAGTTTGCACAACTTGCAAGCCAAGATGAAATATATCCCCAACGGATAACGAATAGAGATTAATATACAAACCGTATTTTACTTCTGTAGCAGCGACGTGACGTGAAAACTTGGAGCGAAATTAAAAACGTGTCTTTGGAATTAAACCTTGATAGTCTTTGTACACACCGGGGCACGTCCGCTCGATGCGAAGATTGCAGCTCGACTGACTCTCAAGTGGTGTCGCTTAGGGTGAATCTTCGACTACCCACAATTGACGCTTGCAGCAATATTTTCAGTGAATACCGTCTCGGAACGGAATGTTCATGCGAGCATGTGAAAGCCTTTCACAGGCGCTCGGAACCATTTTATTAGCAGCCAATAAGCCGTAACGTGTCTCGGCTACTTACACCAATACCATTGATAGAAATTGGCCTAACTCTTTATCCAGGAAATGCCTTTTTAGTTCGGTAACCATTATGAGAATGCGTAATTTTGATAATAATATTATTTCTTCAACGAATCTGGAAACATTTCCGTGTTTTCTAATAGCCATCAAATGTGCAATCAAATGGCAAAGAAGCACGATTTGCAGGATCCAAACGATGTTCCATTTCCGTTTGCAACGCAAGCATACAAATCAAATATAATGAGTCTTCAAAGTCAAAGGATTCTCTCAACAGTCAGAAAACAAAACCTTCTTTTATATTTTTTTATTGTTAAGCTATTTGGTGAGTACGTGTTGTATTGTATTCGTCCTGTTAGTGGGTCGCTATACCTGAAGGTCTGTTTAATCTTTTGAACACCACCTGATCTCCCCTGAGCGGCTCATGATGGATGGCTAACAGCTGTCACGGGATTTAACTTTGTTATTCCTATTCACGGACATTACTGAATGAATGTACGGTGCTGGTGGAATTAAACAAGGTTTTCGATCAATGTTTTAGTTGGTTTTGTTTTGTTTCAGTCTGTGTTAATTATGCTTTATAATATGTGAATTGCTAGATAAAAACAATTTATATCAAAGTGCTTTTAATGGTTATAATTTTATTGTTTTATCATAATCAGATCCATTACCTGGGTACGGGTAGGAAATATTATATTGATAGTATATACTGGGTAGGCAAAAATTATCAAAAGGGATATCAATACGATTTTTTCATGGAATTAATAACTAACTGACCGAACTCCGTACCGCCTCAAAATAAATGTACTTATGAGAAAATTAATTACCTTCATTATTTTTAACACTCTTTTATTAGCTTCACTTGTAACCAATTAGCAATGTAACAAAATCTTAGAAGTCCATTTTAGCCTACTTCTAATTTGTCGTATTGAAATGAAACTTTTTTTTCCTGTTTTTTTCCATGTTTTTATAGTTAAGTATATCTGCTATTTGGGGCGGAGACCAATGCAACAAATCAGAGATCATAAAAATCGGTCCAGCCGTTCTTGAGTTACAAAATGGTTGTAACTAACCCGACTTTGTTTTATTTTTAAAGATTACGGTAGGTTTTGTAGTCAAATACCTAAGTAATAAAATTAGAATGAAACATGATTTAACTTTTCTTATCTCAAGGCTATTTTGGGTCTGACTGGACATAAGTATATTAGTATATGTATAGTATAGCTTGGAGTTTCCCTACGTGATCGAATCAGGAATGAGATGATCCGCAGAAGAACCAAGTTAACCGACATAGCCCGAAGAATTGCCAAACTTAAGTGGCAGTGGGCAGGACACATTGCTCGCAGAACAGATGGCCGATGGGACCGAAAGGTTCTGGAGTGGCGACCGCATACCGGAAGACGTAGCGTTGGAAGGCCTCCCCCAAGGTGGTCCGACGACCTTGTGAAGGCCGCAGGAATCCGTTGCATGCGAGAATCACAGAACTGGTCGAAGTGGAGGTGCTTGGGGGAGGCCTATGTCCAGCAGTGGACGTCTTTCGGCTGAAATGATTATAATATAGTATATAGTGTTGATGTATAGTGGCCATAGTAGTATCCACTGTGTGGAAATTTCAAGTGTCTACCTATTACAGTTCAAAAGATACAGCCCTGTGACAGACGGACGGACAGACAGCGGAGCCTTACTAATAGGGTCCTGTTAGCACCCTTTACATATGTAACCCTAAAAATGAGGCATAATGATAATGTAAAACGCCTTATGCATTTTGTGGAGAGTGTTGTAGCGGTCGGTATAATGTAAAACGACATCGATAACTTGACAAGATGACAACGTAAAAGCGTACGTAAAAAGCTTTTCTTGTCTGTGTCTTTTTCAATTCCGTAAATATCCCACTGAATACGTCACAAACGATAAAATTAATGTGATGAATGAGTAATCAAATATCGAAGGTACTCTCATGCGGCGTGTCATCACGTGTAATCCAATTCTGGTGCCTCCGAAAAATTTATTAACACGTAAAACTCCACATCGTAAACCCCTCTTTCCCGTACTTAATAATTCAGTAGCCATTGGTGCTAGTTTTTTTAAAAGGTAGTAACGTAAAATTATGCATGATATTGTAGTTTGAGAACCGATTATTTATTTATTTACAATTTTCTAGAATAGCATTTTGGGGCAACCTGTACTTAACACTTTGCGGGACACTTAACGCCCATCGACGTAATAACAATAAAACTTCTATTGTGTCTCGTTCAGTGTCCTTCAATGTGTTAAAGAACTGTAGCACAGGGATCATTTGCCGGGTTCACGAGTCATAACATCGCATCAATGACATTAACCTTTTGACCGCCACACGTCAAAAAATCAAAAACGTGCCCTCGGCGTCAGTCTGTCATGTAGTCGAACCGTGGTGTGCTGGGCAGATTTTGGTTTGTCATCTATACATGACTGTGGCGATCAAAAGGTTAAAACGAATAACGTGCAAAGAATAGGCAGGAAAAGGTAAGATATTAGCGAGAGACCTATGTCAGTAAGCGGCCCAAATAGGCGACAGTTTTCAAATTACGAATTATCTTACGTTATTATAAATTGTGCGCCATTGTAGCGCCACGTTGTATAATGTCATTCTACTTGAATGTAGATAATTTCCAGCATGTTTAATCCTGTCTACAGTACCCGGCGATAAATATTGCACATCGACCTTTGGAAAGAGACAATCGGCTAATTTCGGCTTCGTAGAGCGTTATCTCTGTCGCACGAAATACAAACAGTCCGGTATCTATTAGGAGCTGTTAAAACAATTATGATTTGCTTCTTTTGATAATTATTTTTATTCTTTGTGTAAAATACAAAAAAGGTAAAGGTCGATGTGCAATATTTATCGCCGGGTACTGTAATTACGAAATCCTTTCTGCTGTATCTAAATTAAAAACTCCAGGAAATAAAATGAAAGTCTTTAATTTATAGGAAACCTTCACAGCCGGAACGATTCGTAAAGATTACCGCTGCCGCCGCCGTTTGTTAGCCGCGGCAGGCGACCATAGGTCGTGACTCACTGTCCAGATTGTTGTGCAGAACAACTGACGTAACTACCTGGTAGCTACCGCGTAGCTACCTCGTAGCTACTATCGATCTAACTTTGCTCCATTTCTTTCTATTTTTACATTTTTAATCTTTTTCGTACCACCGCAAAGAGAGAATTACAGGGTTTCAAATTAATATAGCCGTCGGCTACTTGCTTTTATTACAAATAGTTAAACGTTGGAACATTTTAGGACCAGTTTTAGTTAAAAGAGACAGTAGCGGTATTTATTTATTCATAGGCTCTTCAACAATGAGTACACTATTACTTAATAATTTTTACGTGACAAACTTAATTCTAAGTGCCCATTACTTAGAGAAAAGCACAACATGCATTGTATGGCTGCAATAAAGTGGTAGATACCTATTCAAAGAAACGTAATATATGGTAGGTTCTACCAGTCCGGCGAAACCCTAAATGTTATAATTTACCTTTCCAAAAGTAATCTGATCGAGCCATTCATTCCGGTCTAAAAATGGAACAAGAATGACATCAACGCCATAAAAATCCACGACGTAACCAACGAAAACAATCCTATAAAAATATAAAACATCACAAATATTTTCTCTCATTTCCTCCAAAACTTTGTAATAAGCCATTAGTTTTGCAAGAAGAGACGTGTTCAGCATTAAAGAACATTCTTCAAACGAACTGACACTTGAGGACCTCAAGTTTACATCCATCTAAAAATTCTCTGCCATGAATATGAGAAAGTCACGTAAGTACCTACTCCGGGAAGAAGATTTTTCTTTTCAAACTCAATTTGGTTTTTGCAGCTCTGTGAGATAAAACAGGGAATTTCATAGGTTTTTGACGGCGTTTACAAGTCTGTATCCTAAGTATTTGTTCTTCGACGGAAGTCGTTCCCGAAGCTTTTAATTCCCATATAAAACAACATCGTTTCTTTATCCTTTGCGTTGCATAGAAAAACGGGACGGGATGATAAAATGTTTCGTTGTTTTTTGTCTAAATTATTTTGACCCAATAATAAAATTCGACATAGCCACGTTTTGTGTTTCGGCAGATGAAGACCCTATTTGCAAGGACGAGAAGAGCACATCAATCAGTTTAGTGGCGGAGATTACAGGCGGCAGGCATACTGCCGGGATTCGGGTGATCAATCACTCTTTGCTTTTCCGCTATAACAATCTGGCTAACAGATACCAAAAACACGTGTTGCGTGGGCGAAAATCATAGATGATAGATTTATTCATCGAATTTGATGAGGATTTTTTTTAATATTTAGAGTTTGGCGAGTGGATATCAAACTCAAAGCATTTATTTCTATAAAACCATTTCTAAATTGCCGAAGACATGGAAAGAGCTTCCGCTATCATTATTTAAAAAAAGACTCAGAGGGTTTGTGTCGAAATCATACTATACTATTAAGGAGTTCCTAACTGAGAAAGAGTTCTTAAGCTAGTGCATAATCTTGATGTATAATTAATTATATAATATTTTCAATATTGTGTTTTGTGTGTAATATTTTAAAATTGTATTTAGTTATAACTTATAAGTCTATGTTCAATCTTTTGCATGCCTACGTGGTAAAATATGGCTGTATATTATGTTTTTTTTTTGTCATCGTTACAACTTACCCATATTTGCGAAATAAAATTATCTTTATCTTTAAAACTAACAAAAAATAGAAATAAAAGACTATGTGAATGCTTATGTGTGTGCGTGTGTTGTGTGTGTGTATGTATGTATGTGTAAGTTGCACTGATTAGAACTTAATAAATTAGTTAAACTAAATTAAAACAAACAAATTTTAAAAAAATCAAATCAGACAAAACTAGGTATAAGGTACAAAAAATTAGTTATACGTAGCCTAAATTCACCCACCCCTGTGAGATAATGCAGGGCTGAGAAACTCAATTTTCGGGGAGATACTTGTAAAAACTGCTTTCAATTTGCCTAAGCTGTCAAAATGGAGGTCGATCCGGTCACTACAATCATTCACAACCCTGCAAAACCTCGCGTAGGGAGAGGTAGCACCCAGAACCGTTCTTCTCTGCGGTAGGCAGAGTGGTTTTATAGGATTGCGACAAATTCTGAAAGGGGCACGGAAGCCAAAGTTATTTAACATTTACGAACAGTCAATTTTATGGGCCATAACATTACACACTCACTCGCGTCATTCAGTAGTCGACGTTTGTCAAGAGAAACCTTATCAAAATATTTGAGCCATAACTATATGAACGTATTTTCTTAGACAAACCGCTAGCATAGGCCAGGTGCCCCAGAAAACGTTTTTGTACACGCTCAAGACGCAATGAATGAGTAGCAAAGTGAGGCCGCCAGACCACGCTACGATACTCTAACATGCTTCGACTCAAACAGTTATAAAGAATAATTTTTGTTCTATAGTTTTTAAATTGTTCTCATTAATTAATCATTAATGTTGAATTTATAATTATTATGTGAGAACAATGACAAAAAAAAGACGTACACGTTAAAATTACTGCAAATAGCAACAAAACAACAATCCAAATTTAAATTATTAAAAATAAGCCGAGGCAGCTAGGTGATGGCCAGCAGTGACGGCGCCAGTTCACGAACATGACGCATGGATCAGCACCATTTAGCTTAACAATTTTAAAGGGAGCTAAATGATCCAACACACACGCCACCGCCAACGAGACATTTGATTGAGCATGCATACTACTAGCCGCCAGGGCACATTCAAGTCAATTCAAGACATATTACCCGGTAAAGGGTAGCTCTATAGTACATAGAACTTACATCTGTGCTATGCAATTAAACAATACAAAGTAAATTGAGTTTATACCTAGTCTGGCCATAAATTCTGTCCCTACATTTAAAAAAGCACAATACCCAAAAATATGTCCAAAGAAATTTAATATCGTGGGAAGACCCAATCACTCCGACCGACTCTTGTTGGACTACAAAAGCTTCTAAATTAATTTTAGTATAGTACGAGTAAGTTCAAAAACAATTTCACCGAGAAACCTTTTAAAGGCACCTAGAACAGTTTCATACACTCGAGTATATATTACCCTGTTAACCCGCAAGGGATAGCCAAGATATTCGCTACTTACTCAACATAAAACAGTAAGTGGATCTCTCAGCGCTTATAAGATCAGTAGCCATGAAACCCTAAAACGCGAACCTGCTGAGCCGGTGTCTTACAAAAATGATGGGCGATAGCTTTCAAACCTCGCGTGCCGCCTTGATCCTAATCACCTTTCGAGGGTACTGGACCCATTATTACTTAATCTTCTGATTATATAAGCTGATTATGGTGTTATCGGACCGTCTGACCTTGATTATGATAACTGTTAAAGCGTGCGCAATATCGGAGTTCGTGTTAATATTGTTTTACGTAGAATCGCACTGATAGATGAACGGTAATTAACAAGTAATCAAAGTAAAGTAATCGAGGTAATGTAATGTAGGTAAACTAAAAAAGTGTTAGTTGCGGTTAGTTGAGTGTGAAAACTGGGCAATCTGGATTCGATTTTTGTTATTTCAAAGTATTTTTTGAAGTGAAAACTTCTTTAGCGGCGCTGTGTACTTTTTTTGGAATGGGTAAAAACTTCTAAATTCGCGTCAGGTCACGTGACCCTGATCGAAAATTCGTAAGACGTAAAACGTAAGACAGCGCCATCTATGCACATCGGGAAGAACTACGAGGGCCTCGCGTACTAACTACGTAGTTCATCCAACAACGACGAGCGCGTTGTTGAGGACAGCGCCATCTATGCACATCGGGAAGAACTACGAGGGCCTCGCGTACTAACTACGTAGGCCTCGCGTACTAACTACGTAGTTCATCCAACAACGATGAGATGGCGCTGAACCACGGATATATAACTGACGACGAGCAAATCTGAATAAATTCCTTTCACGAGAAGAATAAACCAGTCACTTTGGTCATCATACCTGATTTGCAAAAAACCCTATAAAATAAGGAACACACCTTAACACGCGTGTTTTGTTTATAAGACGATTCACAAAATACACTCGTAATTGTTCAAGTTTTCACTTCTGTCGGCACTACCGGAGTGCCAGTGTTTTTTTTTGTTTACGAGTAAACACGGTATCTACTTCTTCATCTGTTTCTTCGTCTTCATTCTGTCATCTTTTATTTAACGGCTAATCATTCCACATAATATTGTCGAATTCTAATATAATTGTCTTTTATCGAAGCTACCGAGTGACAGGCAAATGGTCTGAAAATGGAAAAGCTTTTTGGGTACGAAACCCTAAAAACGTGGAGCAGTATCTCGTAATTTTTCCTTATGGGGTGACCCATTTATTTAGGCAAGAGTTAAATAAATTGAACATAATTTAAATAAATGGGTTACAATTTATTTAATTGTTCCCTTCGGTCCAGAATGTAGGGCTATTCGACGAATCCAGAAATACCCCTTGGACTTCAAATTGATGTTGCAAAAGTAGATATATTATTTTAGAT
The DNA here is from genome assembly GCA_927399505.1 of Luperina testacea. Taxonomy (NCBI): domain Eukaryota; kingdom Metazoa; phylum Arthropoda; class Insecta; order Lepidoptera; family Noctuidae; genus Luperina; species Luperina testacea. The sequence goes on from OV656758.1 coordinate 16,662,979, forward strand.
AGACAAACTTTGTATATGTTTGTGCATTTTGTTGTCACCTCAGGCAAACCATGTTGTTATCCGGATATTTTCACAATTGTGTCACGATATATTTACAAGCCACGTAGATATGGAAGCGTGTAGCTTTCATCTTTACGTCGCTTTAACACGAAACGATTCTGAACGTTTTAGTGAATAAATATTTTCATTTCTTTATTCAGAATATATTCCTTGCATAGCTATCCTTCGCTAGTCTTGACCACATTTAGTATTACTAAGTATTAAGTTCCAATTTATTAATTCCAATTAGTATCAATTCCACCTCCACAATTTCATTATCACGTTGAACAAATTAATGCGAGAACACCTGCATCGGACGTAAACTTCAAAGTATTATTTGCTGAGTTCGCAACTCATTACCCGTTATCACCACAAACGTTGAGCTGAGCTCACCAAACTACCAGTTTACTGAGCTCACCGAACTCCCCACAAGATTACTACAGAAACGGACCACCTAGATCCTGAAGTTTTTCCTCTTAAAATAAATTCGCTTCTAACTTGGAATTTTCTGAAAACTCTCACTCGTAGAAAGAACAAATTTTATGTGAACTTCACGACTGGACCGTGGAATGGAAGTGGCGCTACTTGCGATTCATTCGCTTTATGCTTACCTATAACTTGTCTTAGTTTACAGGAAGCAGTGCAAGAATATTGTAAGGTTAGAAACGTGTAAAAAGTTTTGTATTTGTTTACCATCTTTGTACATACCAAGATATATTCCTAGTGTTTTTAAATGTACAAGCTGAAAATTAAATGCACATTCATTGTTTTAATTAACACCTAGTAACCTATGTACATTTAAGTTAATCGTCCATTTAGATCGCCAATCTGCCAATAGAAATTATTTACAAAATTAACTAATTATTCAATTTTTTTTTTTATTTATTGGCTAACATGTAAAACACGGGTTAGTAGGCATGAATTCAAATTTCATGGCACAGTATCTATTAAGACATGTACCCTGTAAGGCCACTGCAAATTTTACATATCAATTTAATAATACTGTTGAGCGTGCTTGTTTCACACTGCTGTTCTTATTACAAGTTTTTATTTAACTTGCCCTATTATAAAACAAGTAACATTTCATACATTCTATTTCTGAATTCCCCCACAAATGTTCAAAGCTAAACCGGCCCACTCACTATCTTTAGAGGCTAAATGAATTTGAAGCCAATTCTTCTTCTTTGCGTCGCTGGCACGACTATATTTTAAATCTTGTTTTCCCAAAACCTTGCCACTTCCACAGCGTTGTCGGTGGCAGCGCAGAGGTTACTTTGACTGCATGTTTTAGGACACAGCGGGCAGAATAGGAGGTGGAGCATAGTTTGTGACATAGCTCCGCAATCACACCCTTCTGCCGTTCCGTCAAGATAACCCCTGCACTTTACCAGGTTGGACTTACATCTCCCCAATAATAGTGTTAGAAGTCGTTATAAATCCGGCCTGAGGAGGGAAGTAAATCTAGATTCGGGCAAGACATAACCGTGGCAGACTCAGTTTGTAGAGGAAGGCAAGCTACCAGACTGGCTAGAATATCAAATGTTAAAAAATTATGCCCAGTTTATACTCGTTTTTTAAAGAAAGAAAGAAAGAAAAAGAAAGCGTTTATATTTTTTTTTACTCGCACAGGAAGATCACAAACTACACACAATCATAAAAATATAAACTAGATTATATAAAAAAAACCCAGACAGGTTGGTTGATAGTTTATAATTGGATGACCTGAAAACAAAAATTATATGCCGAAGCATTTACAGTTGACAAGAGTTTGACAGTTTTAACTTTTATTGTACTTTTATTGAAACTAAGTTTCTTTTTTTAAATAATTTTACTTCTATTAGCCAGTGCCATGCCATAAAAAATATTTCATTTAGTTTCTCATTTGTTAGTAATCACACTTATTAGTATGTTAAGCTGGATTTTGTATAGTGTTTTTAAAATACGGATTCTAAATCAATCTTATAAGAATACTTTTTATATGATTCCTATAAGTTTGTGAATAGCGTACGAATCTCTTTTCCTTATTGATTTAAGTATGATAAAACGAGATTACGGAAGCTTTTCGTCTTTGTTAGAAGAAATACGATTTTACTGATACGGTTATCTGTCTTTATATTGCTTTTTTATCATTGAAATAAAAACTGTTTTACGTACGTCTTGTATAGTTACATATTGTGGTCGTTGTCAAGGTAATATCATTATTGATGGCATTGTTTAATGAATGTTTTGGATTATAATTTCCACTTTCTGACATAAATCCTCACAGATTAGGGTGTCTTAAGAAACGAGCACACATCAAGTTTGCTCATCGTGGGTTGGAAATTACAGAACAGTCTGAGTGTAATTTTTTTATGTAATATGCTTCTTGTTTGTGCAGAATAAATATTTTTTCTTTCTTATTCGATTTTTCCGCGTAGGTAATGATTTTGCCAAAGAAATATTTTTTTACGTGGAATAGGACAACTTTTTGTATCTTAATGTCTATCCTAAATGTAATATTCATTACAATAATAAAGAAACTGGCCAAGTGCGAGTCGGACTCGCACACGAAGGGTTCCGTACCACAAGACAAAAACGCCGAAAAAAAACTCGTGTGTTATATGGGAACCCCCTTAAATGTTTATTTTATTCTGTTTTTAGTATTTGTTATTATAGCGGCAACAGAAATACATCATCTGTAAAAATTTCAACTGTTTAGCTATCACGGTTCATGAGATACAGCCTGGTCACTGACGGACTGACGGACAGTGGAGCCTTAGTAATAGGGTCCCGTTTTTACCCTTTGGGTACGGAACCCTAAAAAAGTACTTGATCCTAACTTCATATTCTTAATTCCTTAATTTCTAGGCATATATTTTTTTCAGGTAAAAAAGTATACATTTAATCCAACTTATGTACATACCTTCTCAAGGTTTTCATACATATAACTTAAGTTATTCATGACCCTAATCCAAGTTCTATTGTATGTTGGCTTTACCCAATCTAACTTTTTCTACTTTTCCACTAAAATCTTGTTACAAAATATCTGAATAGTTTAGACATCAATTTTGTGAACTGAGTATTTTAGGAATAATAGTATATCTAAAGTACTTTTATGAGATAAAAATGGAACGGCTTATCACGCTGCCATCACACTGCCGGATGCTCTAAATGTCGAATACTAAGTAAGAAGTACATTGTTCACCGAGGGGACTAAGTGACCGATTACTAACGAGGGCGAGCCGAGGGCCTTAATACTTAATACACAAGAGTTGAGAATCGCACTTTCTTCCGAGTGATATAAAGTGCTTTATACTAACGAGGAAAATAGAAAACAATTTTTGTAAGTGAAAATTATATTAAAATTGTTACAGTTATTAAAACTTAATGTAACGCTTTTGCCAGGGAAATTAATATTGGTTTAAATGACCAGTAAAAGTATGTGGCCACTATGATTTTGCACTTGGTGATAAAAACTTTTTGTCTTTTGGCATTAAACTATATTTAATTAGATTAGCTAATGAATTGCACTAAATTAAAAAACAGTATGCTAACAATAGATTTTCATACACTTTCTGCCTCATTTTTAAAAAAGTATATATTTTTAGATGATCTGCCAAATAAATTATTTCATTGCATATCATTTGTATGGTCTCGATAACAGCCAAAAGATACTATCTATAGTATTGAGTAAATAGCCACAGACTACGCTACAGTTACAATAAGTGATTATGTAGGCGTTTTAGAAAGTAATAACTGACCGATTGGGAACTTGAGACCGGACTTTAAAAGTACAAGTATTTAATTACATACTACTTAACTTGAAACAGTTATAAGGTACAATTTCCTTAAATTATACACTGGTCGCCATGGTAATTAGGACTTATTTTCAAGATAGGGTTTATTTTCAGCTGAATTTTCATAAGCTTAAGGAAAGACCTATATAAATTACCTGATTTGCTAATTGCGTGGCAGTCGCAACGAAATCTTGTGGCTGATCTTTTCTTTGGAAAGGTCCCTTGCTTAACAGTCATCTAATCATAATTTCAATCTCCATTTTTGTAATTGTTTTAGTACATACCAATGGATCAAGCTTGATATATGTATTAAAATATATATTTTTACTTTATTTAAATAGAACGTCCTTCAAACAATCAATAACATAAGTAACTAAGTTAAATTCAACATTTTTTCGAGATTCTATGGTGATATTATTCTATGGGCAATGTTGATGCTTCCCGACCAGTCTGGATTTGAGCCCGGAATGACAACAGGCTCGCCCTCTATTATTCAGCACTGAAACATACCTGAGTCAATGTATGGTTTCACTGTGCGCTACCCACCTCTGCCTACTCCATCAGAGAATACGGTTGCATATTAGAAAATCAAAACTTTCTCGAGCAAATTTCAAAAGAACAACGTACAAATCAACAAAGTTTAAAATAACGATGGTCATTTGATCAAAAGTTCAGCTGACCAAAGTCTGGAATATCAATGTTTAAATTATTTATTACACTATTGACCAAATCGTTTAAAGGTCAAAAGGGATTACTGGATAAATTATTAATTATCAAATGGATTAACTGAAAAAGGTAAAAATATTATTAATATTAGCGAACTAACGGACGATTCACCTACTATTGGTTTTTGAACAAAAACCTGATTTTGTCTGTTTTTGTGCTTTTGAACCAGAAGAAGACAGTCCACGTCAGGGGCACCCCGAGGTTCGGTTTGGTTAGGTTCCTTTAAACCCTGCAGACAGAAATAGGAGCCCCGCGCAGCGGGGCTCCGTCGACCTGACGTCGTCGTTAGAAATAAAACGAGCAAGCTGTAGGCGAGTCGTCCATTAGGTATTTCATACATAGTTGAAATATCCAATATCTTAAATTACCATTAGATTAATCGTTCGTTAGTGCAATTATGTCTTAAAATTAATGATGTACTTCAAATATAAGTATACCTACATTTAAATTAATATTATTAATAAGAAATCATTTGTGATTATAAAATTTGATTAGTTATGATTTGGTAGGTACTTTATTTACATCTAGCAAATTTATTCAGTCGTAATTTGTGATTATGTAATTTGGTTAGTATGATTTGATATTTTAAAATTACATTAGCAACTTTTGATCAGTCGTTCATTTGATGTCACATACATTGGGATTTTAAAATTTTTCTAAATAAAACATTTGGTCATTTTGGTCAATTTTGTTACCTATTTCGTTTATTGTTCTTTTGAAATTTGCTCGAGAAAGTTTTGATTTTCTAATATGCAACCGAGAATACAGGGGCTATGTGTTGGCAATGAAAGGCTGTTCTATTTTATTCGCCCCATGTCATTACATAGGCATAAAAAAACAGTGCGTAGGACGTACTATAAAAATGATATAAAATTCTTAGCTGCTTATGCCCCAGCTTTACCAAACTCTCATTTAGTTAATAACGTGGTACAAAGACATAATCCAGGCCAGGCGCGTCAAGGAAGTAATATTGTGGAAGAGCTAATACATTAGTCGACGAGAATGTTGGATAACGTATGTACCCCACACTATACAACTTGGTGCGGTATGATTATGTAAAGGGGAAAAGTGAATAAGAAATTCATGTTTTTATGTTGTACTCACAAGTAGAGCTGTTAGTAGCAGAGAGCCGTGATGGCCCAGTGGTAACGACCCCGACTTACGAGTCGAAGGTTATGGGTTCGAACCCAAACAGGCGCTTTAACTTTGTGTAAATAATTTCACCACCACTGCTCTCACAACGGTGAAGGAAAACATCGTGAGGAAACCAGCATGTCCTAGAACCAAAACTTTGAAGACAAGGGACATGATATACCAACCCGCACTGAGCCCGCGTGGTGGATTACGGCCCACGACCTCTCACAGAGAGGAGGCCTGTGTCCCAGCAGTGGGAATAGCATTGCTGTTAAAGTTTGTCTGGAGTGCAGTCATCCTACAGTCTACACTATGACATGGCTTAGAACATAGGATACTTTTTGTCCCGGTAGTACTTTCCCGTGGGAACATTTCCGACCAACACGCGGGCGAAGTTGCGAGTAAAAGCTAGTATCGGCTATATTTTGGGCTGGTTGTGTTCCAGGTTCCAATTTGTTGGATGTCGGTGAAAGTAGACCACATGAAACATTAAAATGCTTCTAAGTTTGGGAAGACATTGTCAAATACCGCGGTGTTGATATTTAATGTTCTCTGTCAATATTCAGTAAATATTATTAATCATGGGCTGTTAGCCTGTTAGAGCTCTGACTCATTAGTGCGTTTCGTTGCGTCGTCGTCGTAGCGTCGACTCAATAATGACTAATGATTAATTAAATGATGACAAATTAATTATTATTTCAATTAAATTAGTCAGTAATGTCCAATTTATTAGTCATTATTACATATATTCATAATGACTCAACGAAGGTGTGGTATACAATGCGTTGATCCATCGCAACGACGCAACGCAACGCACTAATGAGGCATCGCCCTTAGGCAAGAAAATTTCTGCATAAGGACTAAATAAAAGCCCTTCATAAAATTTCAACCTCAATCAGTCTGCCCAGTCTTTTCTCAAATATTTTGGGGTCAGCTTGCAGTCTTACCATATGCAGCTAAATGCCAGTATTTTTAAATGGAGTGACATTTACATAAAATTACAACCTATCCCTCTAAAAATTACTGAACGAAGAAAATATGAAACCTTTAAATACAATCACAAGAAAAACACGCTCAAAATGAAAGCGAATGTTGAAGCACTTCAATTATGTTGATTTAATAAAGAAAAGGCGCATTCCTTCGTGTTGGAGATGTTCGAGATGTTAAGAGCCACGTGTATAGCATCTCCGCGACGTTACGAGCACATCATAAACTTGTGGCAATCGTTACTGGGGCGCTAAGGTTTCAGGCAGATGACAGACTTTATGACGGTTCAGTTTCACAGTCCCGAGTAGTTGTCGAGACTGCTAATAACGTGTGCTTTTGGATTTACTTTCCAAATGGATCATTGTGATCATTTCTTTGTATGGAATTGTGTAGGCATTTAGTTATTTTTATAATTACTATTTTATGAAACAACTTAATCCTTTTCTTCAATATTACACGATATATATATTTTATACTTGCATCTTGTAAAAATCTATGATGCATGCGGTATAGATTTTTGCAAGATGCATATTTGTATGACGAATCATGCGCGCGATGCAGGAAGAAATTCACTCGCACCGATTGCGTGTATGGAGTTTTTTGAAGTGAAAACTTCTTTAGCGGCGCTGTGTACTTTTTTTGGAATGGGTAAAAACTTCTAAATTCGCGTCAGGTCACGTGACCCTGATCGTAAGATTCGTAAGACGTAAAACGAAAGACGCGCGTTGTTGAGGACAGCGCCATCTATGCACATCGGGAAGAACTACGAGGGCCTTTCGCGTACTAACTACGTAGTTCATCCAACAACGACGAGATGGCGCTGAACCACGGATATATAACTGACGACGAGCTCCATGGGCTTGCTTCTCTTACCACTGCCGCGACCAACACCACGAACTGAAGTCTATCCTGTGTGCTTATTTGTAAATCTGAATAAATTCCTTTCACGAGAAGAATAAACCAGTCACTTTGGTCATCATACCTGATTTGCAAAAAACCCTATAAAATAAGGAACACACCTTAACACGCGTGTTTTGTTTATAAGACGATTCACAAAATACACTCGTAATTGTTCAAGTTTTCACTTCTGTCGGCACTACCGGAGTGCCAGTTTTTTTTTTAAACTGGGGCCAATAATTACGTGACTTCCTGATCCTTTAAACAATAGAGGAGTGCAGTCGCGCCGAGCATCACATGCGGGTTTTCCTCTGTGTGGCCAGAACATTAAAACAACAATCGCTTCGTTAGTTCGACAAGACCTATTCAACACTAAGTACAATTCATCAACCACATACTCCAAGCCAGACCAGCCGACTACCCGAGTCGAAATCGTGACCAAGACACAGATACGAAATCGTGACCAAGACACAGATACGACAATCACTTCAAGTGGCGTCATGACGACCGTCTACTTCCACCCTTACACCAACACGCTCATTTTCTTTCTTTCTTTCTTTCTTTCTTTCAAAAGACACGCGCCTTTCGACTGTGATTGCGGAGAAAACAAATGAAAGAAGTTCTTTAGAGCAAGCCACGAGTCACCGCGACGTGACTTGCGGAAACAGCCGGTCGATTCTGTAAAAATCTCACCGTGAAAACTTAGGTGAAGTGAGTTTGTTTTTGCTAGGAATTTATACTATTAACAGCTCACTCCACGCTCACTTCACCTAAGTTTTCACGGTGAGATTTTTACAGAATAGCACCACAGGAGGCCAAATCCCGTAATTAAAGCATTCAAAATCTAGTCGCAATCTCATTTCAGCAACAATCAATGCCAAAAACTTGTCAAAAATGTAGGGAAATTCCAGGTATTTTTGACAGATTGAGACTGAGATCGGACTGTGAACGTTCTTAAAATTACGAGAATTGGCCTTTAGGTGACGCGAGCGCGTATCGCTTGACGCGAGTCGCGTCGCAAGTCGCATCGCTCGAGGCCGTCATCGGAGCCTTATCATGTAATCAACGCAAGCACACTGAAACAGTTCCCTGCGACTCATTAGACGGCGAAGTGCGCTGAATTACCTATTACTTTTAACATGCGAGGAAATGCGCTCTCTTCAGCAAGCGTTGAAAAGAGGACATAGTCTGGATAGTGTCGAGTTGATCCAGCTGTTTTATTTTACTGTTACTGTACAAGTTTTTATGAAAATCTCAGCGGGAATAGTTGGAACATACTTGTTTATTACATAAGCAAGTAAACAACAACAAGTAACTGCTTTAATATTTTATCGTCCCTTTACCTATAGTACCTGTAAGTTTTGACGGCAGTCTTGAAAATGAGATAAGTACATAGGTTTTCATCAATTAAAATTTTTGAAGAATATTTTTCTTCTTAATTACACAAATTAGAATTATTTATTTGACATAAAAGTACACAAATATGTGACACTTAATTTAAGCGTGCAAATAGCCTGGCACAAAATAAATTATCAATTTCTCCTATGCTAGGAAAACCTGTGTTACAGGGGTCATCCATCCGTCCATGTATGGATATTATAACAGTTAGGTACAATTTAGTAATGTGCACTTTTTCTAAAAATAAACTAGAGTAGGTAGTACAATTAATTTTGAGGATAAGAATGAGGGGGAATTTTGTTAGTGGAGATGTACTCGCAGTATGGAAACAACCAGTTCTTCTATATAATGAAATTTATTATCACCAATATCAATCGTAGACAGGCAGGAGCACGTTGTCGACTTGTCGCGGCCCGACCCCAGAGGAAAGTGAACGAGACATTCAAAGGAATATGGCTACCGAGAGCGCACGCTAGTGATGTCCATAGTATTAATTTTATTTAGTAATATTTAGTGTTGGGATTCCAACAAAAGGAAATAAACGGGGTTTAAATTAATTAAAAAGAAAGAAAAGGGATTTGTACCTACAAGTGACCTTTGTTTTTACCATTTTACTGATGTTCAAAGGCTCTGCCCCTTAGGCTCTGCCCCTTACATGAGACTTAAACATAACTGGCGAAATGTGGATAGTGGTATATGTGGATGTGTGTGTGTGTGTGGTGTGTGTGTGTGTGGTGGATGTGGGTATGCGGTGTGGGTGTGGTGTGTACTATAGGTACATCACTGCCTAATCCTTCGGGGATTACAGGCGTGATGATAAGTATGTTATTTATATTTTTCTATTTTATTGGAGTTTCGGTGGAAAACGATCGGCATATTACATAGACACCTTTGATAATGAAAGAAACCAACTATAGGTCGATCGCTTAACTGAAACGTTAGCTGAGGTAACAGTGCGATGCGAGAGGGGTGTGGTGACGTGATGCGGGAGCTCAGGGATTCGTCAACTTACGACAACTATCACCCCTCCCGCACCGCGCAGCTACCTCAGGCAACGCCTCAGTTATTCATTTAAGCGGTCGGCCTGTAACAAGTAATCATGTTGTCAGTCGTGCTAAAATTGCATGTCTAACATACCTATAAAATGTTCCTCTTGACAGCCTTTTACATGTCGATAGCCAAAGGGTTAAGCGGCACTACACGAAGTCTACGTTTCTTAGTGCCAATTAACCTTTGAATGCCACGCTTCAAACATAACAAAAATATTGTTCGATCCGACCTTTAGACTCGACGGATAGAAATTCTAATCAATTTACGAAGATCTTCGTAAATTGATTTAGAATTTCTTTACCGAATAACACTTTTCCTTTCCTGGGAATACCTACATAGAGGTACATCCTCGGGATTGTATATTAAAATTGTTACAGTTATTAAAACTCAATGTAACGCTTTTGCCAAGAAGATTAATATTAGTTTAAATGATCAGCAAAAGTATGTGGGCACTATAATTTGGCACTTAGTGATAAAAACTTTTGTATTTTGGCATTTTACTATATTTAATTAGATTAGCTAATGAATTGCCCTAAATTAAAAAAGACAGCACGCTAACAATGGATTTTTATACACTTTTTCGACCCACATGTTCAATGACGTACAGACGCCAGCACATCAAGCTACCCGAAACTGTCAAATTTTCCCAATCAACTTTGAACCTTTTGCTTTAGCGATAAAGTTGAAAATCTATTAAAGAAATTTGACAGATTGTAGTAGCTTGATGTGCTGGCGTCTGTACTTTCAGCGTCATTTAAAAAAAAGTATGTATTTTTATATGATGACCCAAATAAATGATTTCATTGCATATTAATCGGATTTTATCAGTCGGATTACGAAAACCGAGTAAAAACAACCAACATTCTGATTAAACCGAGTAAAAACAACCAACATTCTGATTAAACTGTCTTTGTTTCTTTCATCTATACTAATACAAAGAACACTTTTGTTTCAAACAACAAACTATGTACAAACTGCAACGAAGAAGATATGAAAGAAAAATTACACTCAAAGCCAGAATAAAGTGTCCAACGCTAAAATATTTATGTTGCACACAATTCGAAATAACAAAGACAAAGTTGGCGCCGGCTGGGCATTCATCGAATCCGACGGAGAAAAATTGACAAGCACATGAGATTCGACGAGTATGTGGCAACGGCAAATTTGAACGTCGACGGACGTGGGAGCAGCCCTGCACGCCTGGCTGCGTGCACCTCGCACCCGCTGCTAACAGGGTTGGCGAGTTGCCACACAAATATTTTTTTTTTCGTATTTTAAGCAACAGTCAAATTGATTATTTGGCGTGCGTCAATCACGGAGTGTCCGTGCTAGTGACGAAAATGTTACTTTGACCGACAATTGGGTGGGGAAAAAGCTGTGTTCTGGCATCCCTAGCTGTACCCTGTTCTACGTCGATACTCACTACAATCTACACCCACTCACAGGCACATTTAACGACCCGCTGCAAAATTCACACTGCACCCGTTCCCAACGAGTTTCGCTAAACGTCGTTCTCTAGAATGAATTTCTTCATTAATGCAAATTGCCGCGGATTTTCTAAAGCGCTTTGTGGAAACAACGACCATTGGAACATTTTGCAAAGGTGAAGTCGGAACTGAATAGTTTTAGGATACAAGTGAATTGCTTGGTAACCTTTTAAGAAAATAACAAGGTTCGGCAGGGGCAGGGGATTAAGTTCTCCAAGGTTCTTTTTCAATATTTTCTGACACGACGAACAAATACCTTAATCAATTTAACGTTCTTTTTCAGAGCAGTCTATCTCGCGTAAAATACTGTACTAGTAACGAAATTAAGCCTGTCTAGAAGTAACCTAGCTTAATTCCTCTATTGTGGATTAAAATCTAATTCTCATTCGCCGCTAAAGCAAAAAAATCCTTCACAAAATACAGGATGAGTTGAGAGATTGTTTTCAGTTCCGTACCGTCGTTTGTTGCACAGGAGAATAAAATAATGAGGCCATTTCCTGGTGCCTTTTGATGCGCCCTGCAAAAGGTTGCTAACTGCAATTTTAAATTGAGCCTCAATTAGGATTCCGCCGTCCCGGTTGCTGGGTTCTCCTCGTTTTGTTAACGTGAAGGCGTCCGGATGGATTTAAAAGCATCTGTATTCTGTAAGTTTGGAGCTGTTAGCAAACTTTGTAAAGGCTTCGGCGTACAAGTTCTATCGTTGTCTCTTTTAGCTAGGGACTTTGAGACTAACTAAATGACAGGTCTGGTCGACAAAGGGAGCAAAGCGTTTTTGTTGGGTTTACTTTTGTAAAGGTATATGGGTCTGGCCAAATAAGCCCAGAAAATAAAGATGGTTCTGATTATTTACTTTTTCAATCTTTCAATATAAAAATAAACGACAGACACTATATTAAATTGAAGAGCCGATCGATTGAGGAATCGAATACAAATCATTCAATTTAATTTCACCATATATTATTAACATTTTCAACAATTTTGAAAAAGAATCAAAATCATCAATCAACCAGTCAAAAATAAACACAAACGCAAACTAACAGTTTGGCATTTCAGTGTGTAGCAGAGATATAAATCACTACAGCATCCAGACCCCTAAAATAAACACATCTCTTGCACTCACAAAGTCGTGGAGACACCAAGGGAAGCGGCAGGTAACCGTTCCGATGGCGCGTCCGCTCGCCGGGGAAACTTATTAGCATCGACCCTAGCAATTAACTCTACACGATTTCCGTGGGGTCCCGCAGTCCCCCAGTCTCGATCGGGGTGTAATAGCTACAGAAACACGAACCTAGTCGCCTTTAGTGACACTATTCGTGGAGTAATTGAAATGTAAATTTGAAGTATACGTCCGAATGGGCTTCTTGATCGTTAGAAGGACCATTAAGTTGTATCGCTGGCATAGTAACTAAGATTAGTACCTACTAAGATTTCTATCCATAGATTTCGGTTCTATTGGAAAGGTCAAGGTCAGTAATAGCGACGTTTGCCCGCAAAGCTTCGAAATATAACCTACAATGTTGGTTTGATTTAGAAGCATCGGGGCAAACTTCGCATTCTATTTCAACTGATAACTCTGAGAAGTTCGAAGAAGTAAAATCAATACAATTAACTGTTCTCGCAGCCGCTTTCTCTGTAGCTTTTGTGCGATGTGCACTTTAGCAGCTCACCTCCCCATAAAACAAGGAGCTAGAAACCACGTTACAGCGCTAATGGGTTTCTGTACTGAGAAATTATAATACGAAGTAAAAAGGCTTTTATAAAATTCATTATTCTACCATAATTTACTAAGAATTTTCTACGTTTTAAGTCACACATAACAGTAGGATTAATACATATTAAATTAAAATGAAATGATGAAAATATCATAATCGCAAAACCTCGATCCAATAAAATCATCAGATCTCTTATTAGAATGAAATTAGATAGCATAGTATAGTACAGTCACTGCTTCAAAAATTTCTCATAAGAATAAAAAGCCGCTAGAAAATCCTCGCGTCGAACGACTTTCTTGATTGTTAATTATTACCAAGTCGCCTGGGTAGATAATTATGACAAATGTAGAATATCTACGCAAAAACTTTTATCATAAATTGTTACTTTAGCCGGTTTTCCTTTGCGTCTGAGGCCCACGCTTTATGTTACGAGTAAAATTTCCCTGAAAATTATACAACAATTTAAACGTTATACCTACGTTTGGTGCCTCATCCTCCATAATGAGGTGATCTTTATTTAGCTCATTCTACTTAATATATTATGCAGGGAGCTTTCTCTCTAACCAGCAGTGTAAAAATTCTATTAAATACCGTATTTTCAGTTTTTAAATGACGTAATTTGAGTTGTTACATGACCATGACGTGAGGAAGTTCCCTATTCAAGCAATACAAAGTTTTAAAGTTCATCATTCTTGAATATTGCCGCGGTAGCTTATTATGAGAATGTCTATTGAAAATAAGTTGTATGCTGAAGTCCTACAAATCTATATACAAGGTTATAGGAAAAACACCGCGAAAAACAATCAGCTGTGTGTGAACATTTATGTTCGCATAACTCGTCAAAATGTAGGGAACAGCTGATTTTTTTTTCGCGACTTCAATTTTGGTCCCATAGTAAAAGTTGTTCTTAATGATGAGAACAATGACTGGTGTTTTTCCAATAACTCTGTATATAAAATTAAGTCGGGTTAGTTACACCATTAATTTATAACTCAAGAACTGCTGAACCGATTTTTATGATCTTTGATTTGTTGGATTTGTCTCCGCCCCGAATAGCAGAATAACTATTTAAACACGGGAAAATTTCACGAAAAAGAAATCATACATTTTGTGTTTTGATTCTGAGGCGGTACAAAGTTCGCCGGGTCAGCTTTATAAAAAAAAACAACCGTTTTCCAAAAAAAAACACTACAAAGTGAAAAATAACTTTAATCTCGGAAGTCGGTGTCGTTGGTTCCGCATTGTCGTTATTTGACACCGACTTGCGAAATTAAACTTATTTTTTATTTTGTTGATTTTTTTTTTTTGGAAGTCGGTTTTTTTTTGTAAAAAGTTTTTAATTTTCACTTTTTAGTTGTACCCACCTATTGAACACATCTGCGTACCTCTTTAGAGGGAACAGGCGTGATATTATGTTGTGTGATTGCGTAAATAATGCATACATATGCGGATAGCAGCAATCGCGGTTGATCTGCTGGCATTTATTGAAGAGTTCCGTTGTCTGTCTCCGAAACTCATCATCAGATCTTTACGAAATTTAAATTTCTCTTTCGAACAAAAAAGAATTTTGAAAATCCGTCTATATATGAGGGAGTTATAGTTAGAAAATACATTTAAAAAAAAACTTCCAAATTGAGAACATCTTCCTTTTTTGAAGTCGGTTAAAAATGTTTTCAACCCTTCTACAAACTGTGTCATTGGGTCCGATAACACTTTTACGTTATAAAGGTAACCCTTTCGACCTAATTCTTGATCACTTAGCGATCCGTGCCCCCTGATGGGGGCCAATAAAACCAACCCACAATTAACCTGGTCCCCTGAGTGTGCCCCGATTAAAGGTTACTTTATCAATTGACACCCTTTTTTGTTGGAATCGTGAATTTTTATTTTCAGCTATGTTTCTAAACCTAGTATTGAGTACCTATTTTGGGGGCTGGTTGTAAGGCAATAAGTTCGTTGACTGGTAGAGAATGCCTAAGTCCGCCTTTGTACCTTTATATGTGTGAAAAGATTAAATAAATAAACAAGTTGGTATTTTTACCCGATCATTGTGTTTGCGGATAATGACCTTTCAATCAATCTTTCTAATATCAAAATCACGTTGGCAAGAACAGGGTGCTAGATTCAACGCACTTAAGAGCAAAATGTTATCTACATGGCACATTGAAATTGATTTCTGCCATACCTAAGGGGTGGCTTTTATTGGCTTCTCGAGACGAAATTGATACTTTGATTCAATTCCACTCTGCGCCAATGTGCCTTAGATATTAACAACGCATAGTACTTTATCATATTATAGGTAGATAGGTTCTATCTATGAATAATATTAAGACGACGTGATGACAATTTGGTTATATAATAATATATGTTACCTACGACTTCGGGTAAAAGATATGGAAAAGATATGGGGGATATATAGGGGGTTTGGAAAAGATATGGGCTCGTTACAACAAACCCAAATAATTCACATATTAAAGAATTGAATGTTAACTTATTTAAGAAAAAATTAAAATACTTTCTAATTCAAAATGCCTATTATAATATTTCCGAGTTTTTAACAGACAAAATATTGATATATAGTTTTATTTACATTCTGTTTTAACAATTGTTTTTTTATTCATTATTGATGTTATGTACAATATTCAAGTAAATTATTCCGACTTGTGTGAAATAATATGTAGATTTTTTAATTACTTTGACTTTTTGACTGGATAATTTTATTTTATTACGAGAAGACATTTCGTTGAGGAGTTGATGACACTATTCTGTAGTATATTTATTATAATTTTATTGATTTTTTTTTCATTTGATATGTTTATTGCTTTGAATAATGGACAAACCTACTAATAAAAATGACCTACCTGTTTATATTTGTACGCCGTCAAGGCAAACATGACTGTGCTATAATTTTAAGTAACATCCTGCATGCCATGTGTGTGTATACTTATATTTTGGACAAATAAATGATCCATCTACCTATCTATAGTACCAATTAAGTTACTCAATCCATTCGTCTAATCTACTCGCTTGCCCAAAAAGCTGTCTACGTCACAGCGTCGACATATTTATTTTTGAAGTGAAAACTTTTTTAGGCGCATTGGGCATTTTTTGAGATGGGAAAAAGGCATTGAACTGGCGACACTGTTACCGTAACCGACACCGCGGTACATTCGGATATGTTCAGCTGTCCTTGGGTTGTACTTGGTTTCAATGTATATCCGATATGTCAGTGAGTGATGGCAAAGTATACTGTTTGTGTTTTTTTTAGGCGATTCTAAAAATACACACGTAATTGGTCAAGTTTTTACTTCTGTCGGCACTCCCGGAGTGCCACTGTTTTATTTTTAGCCTATGTTGTCCCTGCAGGGCGAAGGCCACCCTTTCTCCTTTCTACTCCTCTCTGTCTTCAGCTTGTGTGGACTGTGAACCAACCCTGTCTCTACGCCGGGTCAGCGGGATTGTCCGAAAGGGTTACCGCTGGCCCGGAACATAAAGGGCTAAGGAAGGAACACGGGTGGGTTTTAGTCAGTAAGAGTTTGACACTCCCTTCCGCTCCACCCAGAGCGGGAGGGGTCATTTGATGATTTCCCATCCTGAAAAAAAAAAACCCTGTCTCTACAGACAGGGTTGGTTCACAGTCCACACTAGCTGGCGGGATGAGCTTGACGCGTAGCCATCTTTTGAGTCTGTCTCGATGTCGCCGGATTTTTTCTGGGACCCACATGATGGTAGATTTGGCCCATGACTTGTTCGACATGCGGAAAACGTGTCCGGCCCAGTCCCACATAAACTGGGTGACAGGGTGATGTGCTGTGTTTTAGAGCATCGCACTGTGTTCCTAACAAGGTCACGGACACGTCGACATAGAAAATCATTTCATTTGTCGTACAATGAGTAAATTAGAATATTATCACAATTTTTCTTTGTTCGCCATGACAAATTGGTCAAGAGCGATAAGCGCTGCGTGATATACGTGCGACACACCATAATTTGAATATAATTACTTCTTGTCGACTAATTTAACCAACTTATTTATAACCGTTAACAATATTACACGAACGGCTGAATGATTTCCAACATGGTTTTAATAAGGAGTTTCTTTGATTATGACATTTTTGTATTAACCTATATAAAGTTCTACTATGGTATGCCATTAAATATAGTATAAGAGATAGGTAAGTTAAGACTATCGTCAGCCCTTACGCTGTAAATGGTACAGCTCCTGTCTGTTCGTATAGTGACTATAGTGTCAACGCGGCCAAATTGACCGGCGCGTCACTGCCGTAGGCTTTGACGTATATTTCCCTCTAAAAACTGTATCTATCTTGCTCAAACTTGCACAGAGTCTAGGAGACAAAACAAAAAAGATATATTATTGCTGCCAACTATTTTAAATGAAAGAATGAAGTATTTTAAGTCTTATCTATCATCATTTTAGTGTTGTTGGCAAAAATATGACTTTTGGTACCTTCAAACTCAAATAGCAGCCAGGGGATTAATTGTAAACTTTCGTTCTTGTATTAAACAAAGTTCAAGATGTTATTTCCCATAAGAAAATGTCCCATTTTTGGGTACGAAATGAACGACGTCCATTAAATTAATTTGCGATGACGAGCCGAAACTACACAATGGATGGACCGATGGACCATTGTGTACTTTTTCGTCTGCATTAGGTGTAGGTCACTGTAGGTTATACGGAGATTGTCTGAATTGCCAGTAAAAAGCATTCCCGCAAAACTCATGTGACATGTTATTTGACATAATATCCAATACAGACATTTTATATTTTGGCTACAAGTCATTTCAGGTATTTGATATATTAACCTCTGGGAGATGATTTACTCCCTCTATGTCAATTCACTCCCTCTATTTCGCCCACGTGGATGTCGGCTCATGGGTTTTAGTTTTTGCGCGGCACCCTAAATCTTTTTCTAAAATAAAAGAAGCTAGATAGCTTCTTTTATTTTTTGACCAAACCCTTCCAAACCTTTCGGAGATTAGCCGGAACAAATAGACAGACAAAATTTAAAAAAATGTTTTGTTAAAAGTATCGTATATATCTAAGTATATACGGTGCTTTTAACAAAACATTTTTTTTGTAAATGCATTTAATTAGTAAAAAGCTGTTATTTAGACATTACAAACACACGATTAAATCTTTTTTTTTTTATTCAGTATCTATCATCGATAGAAAGCGATTGCGTTTGTAGAAATATGTAACATCCATGCTCTACACGTCCACGAACTCAACTACAAAGCACTTGCTGTATTCACCAGTTCTAACTATTTCCAGTCTGGTCGAGTGGTCGAGTGCCGCACACACTCAATCGGCCACTTGTCAGAACATAGGACACGCCGAATACCGGCCTTTCATTTTTAAAGTTTGCATATTTCAGACGACATTCCATTTTTGCCGTTTGGAAAAAAACAAATGAAAAATTCATATAGACGATTCACATATCTACCTTTCTGGTTTATTTTCGTGCCCGATATACAAATATGGAGGTATGTGCTGTTATTGCTTTATTTATAAACAACATTTTGTTTTTTTTTTTGTTCGTTACTTTCGTGAAATGAAAAAGTCCATTACTTTCTGCACAAAGACATACTTAGACTTTTCAATCATAAAAATATTATAAAGCGGTAAAGCTTGTAACTTTGTAAGTTTGGATGTAGGAGGTAATCTCCGAAACTACGCACCAAATTTAAAAAATGATTTATCTGATAGAACGCTACGATATTGCCAAGTGCCAGAGAATCACGTGGACGTAATCACGTCAAAGGTTGTCCCTGAAAACCAGCGCTGGGGCTCTGCCTCGCATTAGGTCGCAGCATTATGCTGAGCAATGGCCGTTTTGCGTGGATTTCAAACATATTTTCCGCCAACTTGTTCTTCTTCTTTTTAGCGTGTCGATAGTAATCTAAATAGACTCCGCCCATAATTCAGCAACTTGTTTGGCGCCATCACCAGCGTCCATCAGTTCCTGTAACGTGCAGCTGACAGGACACGCAGGACAGGATATTAAGTGTCCCATCGTTTGTGGAACAGCACCACATTTACACTCCAAGGCGGAGTCGTCTATGAATCTCCACCTGAACAGGTTTTCCTTGCTTCGGCCTACCTAAGTCTGGAGTCTGCTTAAAGACTCCTCCAAGCTTGTTAATTTTTGTGTTTGTGTTTTCTCTGCGTCATGTTTACCGCAAATAAATGTACAGTACCCGGCGATAAATATTGCACATCGACCTTTGGAAAGAGACAATCGGCTAATTTCGGCTTCATAGAGCGTTATCTCTTTCGCAGGAAATATAAGCAGTCCGGTATCTAATAGGAGTTTTTTGAAGTGAAAACTTCTTTAGCGGCGCTGTGTACTTTTTTTGGAATGGGTAAAAACTTCTAAACTCGCGTCAGGTCACGTGACCCTGATCGAAAATTCGTAAGACGTAAAACGTAAGACGCGCGTTGTTGAGGACAGCGCCATCTATGCACATCGGGAAGAACTACGAGGGCCTCGCGTACTAACTACGTAGTTCATCCAACAACGACGAGATGGCGCTGAACCACGGATATATAACTGACGACGAGCTCCATGCGAGCGGCTTGTTTCTCTTACCACTGCCGCGACCAACACCACGAACTGAAGTCTATCCTGTGTGCTTATTTGTAAATCTGAATAAATTCCTTTCACGAGAAGAATAAACCAGTCACTTTGGTCATCATACCTGATTTGCAAAAAACCCTATAAAATAAGGAACACACCTTAACACGCGTGTTTTGTTTATAAGACGATTCACAAAATACACTCGTAATTGTTCAAGTTTTCACTTCTGTCGGCACTACCGGAGTGCCAGTGTTTTTTTTTATTTGAAATGGGTTTGCTCTTGACTCTAATCTAGGTCAGAGATGACACAGACAAAGTCTACGATGGAGTGAGCTTACCCAGAAGAAGCCTGTTCACTCTTACTTTGAAGAGATTCGGGTTGTATGCACTCGGAAACACAAACGCAGGTAGAGAGTGCCACTCTTTTGCTGTACGCATTATAAAGGACATTTGAAAATGCTTAGTGCGAATTGGTGGAATAGCAACTAGGCAGGGATGGTAACTTGCAGTGCGTCTGGATGTCCGAAGGTAGAAGGGGGCCAGTGGAATGGAATGAGCTGTTAAAACAATTATGATTTGCTTCTTTTGATAATTATTTTTATTCTTTGTATAAAATCGATAGGATCAAATAGGTCGATGTGCAATATTTATCGCCGCGTACTGTATTTCCTTTTCTTTTTTTTTTTCTATCTTATATTAAAACACGCAGAAGAAGTCGCAAGCAGAAGCTATTCATAAATTAACAATATCCATCCACATAATTCACAAGCCACTATTACATAATCAGCTTATAATGTTACTGCTGAGACACAGGCCTTCTATGAGAGGGATTGGGCCGTAATCCACCTGTTTGTTTACCACCTAACAATCTATTGATAGTTGTTAAGCAAATGTTGGATACTTAGCCTATACTGTTCCCACCGCTGCTGGGACACAGGCCTCCGCGGGCCCAGTGCGGGTTGGTAGATGTCAGATGTCTTAAAATTTATGGTTCTAGGACATGCCGGTTTCCTCACGAGTTTTGAGAGTTTTGAGAGCAGTGGCGATGAAATTACTTACACAAATAAATCGCCTGGCTGGGTTCGAACCTACGACCTACAACTCATCAGTCGGGGCCGTTACCACTGGGCCACTACTGCTCTTTAAACACAAGCCACTATTGAAGCAAAACTACTCTGAACACCCTGAACCTTTACAACGCGATTTTCGCTACATTTTACGAGTAACGTCAATCAATTTACATAACATTATCTCAATCAATTGCTCAATTATTGATTCCCAGTGACATTCGATCCCTTTCTCCTTGGACACCATTGTCCCGGTCTGTCAACCGGATGACATAGGTAGGTACAAACATAAAGTTCACGAGTGGAGAGTAGGGTACAGTCACGAGCATGAATACCTTACACTTATGCAAGATTCAAAAGTGATTCTCTCCTAAATTATTGATAGATAACAAACTTCACGAAAGGAGAGTAGGTACTGACACGACCATAAATACCTTACACTTTCGCAAGATTCAAGAGCGGTTCTCTCCAAAAGTATTAGTATATGTTTTATGGGATTACCACAGATAATATAATACTTTACGTAGTATTACGAACATAGTATTATCAAAACCATACTTTATTGAAATAGGTATTTTTCTCAAAGATGCAATTTTCATTTCATGAGAACAACGCTTTGAATTTTACATTAGGGTATTTATGCTATGCTTAATTTGGGGATTACGTCACAAACTCTCAGCTGACAGAAACATATCCGAACAGAGAAGAGAGGTGAATTTGTAAATTCTTGTGAGTTACGGAATCCGATAAGTTTATCAGGTTCAAAAATTCATTCGGAATTAGCGAATTTGCAACCGGTGCACGCTGGTTGGGGATTCGGAAAAGCTTGCATGTTATACGTGTCAACGAGATTGAGCAAAAAGAAGATAAATCTTCTTCTTTTTCTTCCATCCCTTAATCCCAGTTCTATCTGGCGTCGGGCCTTCTTGTACAACGGCGTCAAGACAATCTGGGCAAAAAAGCCACTTTGGCAGAATCATTAAAAGATAACATTATGAATCATAATAATTATGGCGAAGACAGTCCGTGTTTTTCTTTTTTTCGCTGTACTACGTAGGTATAATCAGAGATTGGGATTGGATTTGGATTGAATTGATTGGTATTTAAGCACAGAAAAAAAATACTGAAACATCCTTCACCAATGGGATTTGATACGATTAACTTAACAGTTAAATGTCCATTATGATTCATAATGTTATCCTTTTATGATTCTGCCAAAGTGGCCTTTTTAGGCCCCCCTCCCCTGGGTTGTCACGGGAGTTCAAAAGAAGATACCTAAATACGTTATAATATTTTATCCGTCCAAAATATTGTATCAAACAACGCAGCTAATTCAATTATTTTAAAACTAAAACACTGTCCTATTTCCCTAACGACATTTTGGGTCTGCTGGCGTCTTGATGATCCGCATTATGGATATCAATTTTAATAAGCGACGCCGCCCCACGTCACGCTTCCATCCCACTCCCTTTATCATTACTTGATTAAATCACAATAGGAAAGAGCTTTCAATTAATTTTCTATCCTACAGAAACATAAACTTGATTAAATTGCCAACAATGGCGTCCGAATCTGCGACAAAATTGAATTAATCTTCAAGTTATTTTGGCGTCCGACTCGTTCCAATGGCTAGCCAGCATAGCCAGTATACAGAACAATTTAAATATTCAACAAACTTGTTAACAACAAACCTTTATCAATCACATTATGAAGTTCCCCATCAAGGTCTCCATTTGAAGCCAGAATCAAGGCGCAGCCTAAACGTAGGACACCGTAAAACGCTCATTTTTTTTTGTCGCACAGTTAGGCGCATTAGTGCATATTACAAGCCAGAAAGAAATTGAGTGTATTCTCAAATGTTTAAAGAAAAGACGGATTTAAAAATATATCATAAAAATAAAATAGAATCATGATAAAACAATCATAAAAAATAGCTCCAAAAATATCGCTTAATTCTGAAAAATTATTCCACTGAGCCGTGCATTTATTTTTGAATTTAATTAAAACCGTAAAATTACTTTTATTTTGGTGGACCTTCGATTCAACTAATATCAAACGCCTCACTATTTTTAACCTTATTTGTTGACGCAATTTAGGCCAATTCCAGTAATTAAAAACGTTCCAAATCTAGTCGTAATATCATCTCAGCGACAATCAGAAACTTGTCAAAAATGTAGGGAAATTAGAGGTATTTTTGACAGATTGAGACTAAGATCAGACTGTGAATGTTCACGAGAATTGTCAATTACCTAAAAATTTTCTTCTTACAGCGCCTTAACAATAACTCCATTTACTAAATCCTTCCTCGTTATGACTGCGCGCTGAAATGTTACAACGTCATCAATACCGGTAACAGCCCACGTTAATGTCTCATAAACATCAATGGTACTCGCTCTATTAATAATTTCTCTCGTGGAGCAGCACATCACAACAAACTTCAGGCTTACCGTTTAATGTTTCATCAGAATCGATAACTAACTTTGCAAATTGAGATTGGCCGGTATTAATTTGATCGGCAGGCAGAGGGCAACAGTGTAGCAACGTTAAATTGTTTAAATTTCCGCTTCCGTAGTGATTCCACTCTCAACGATGTTGCTTTAATTGTCAACTGTATGTGGAACAAAGTTTGTTCTGGAGTTACGTTGTTGGTTGTAACGAAACACTCGCCCTGATAACAGTAGGTAAGTTAGTTACTTGAACTTGTGTAAGTTACTTCCAATGCATTAGATACTAGTAACTTTACGAATAAAACGTAGTACATACCAATGCATGCTTTGATAATTTCTAACGTGACGTCCACGTCCATAAATTTTATGGAAATACGTGCACGTTACAACTTTATCGTCGACGGAAATTTAAAAGCGTCTTCGTTTATATTTCCATACATTTTACTTTCCCGTGTTATCGTGATGCCGTGACGTGGACGTCCACGATAATATCGTCACGTTAGAAATTATAAAACCCACACAATTAGTAAGTAGGTACTTTTAACTCGAACATCTACAGGTAGCAACAGTCACTGTTATCGCGTTGTGTCGCGATAAATTTTGCAAAGGTTGTTTCAGTCCCACGAGAGCCTACGTTGAAGTTAACAAACATCGACATCAACGTAATTAATAGCATTTACCTTTTTTGGCACAAACAATGAAGATTTACGAAGACTGATTTTCGGAAAACACGTTAGGTGCAGTACTATTAACGTAGATGTTCCAATTACCTTTGATTAAAAAAAATGTGAAACTGGAAAAGCTTGCTTAAAATGTTTTCAGCTGGACGTGAATATTTCACAATCGGTTGCTATCCTATATCCTCGGGTACTAACAAAAACGAATCGTTCTGCTTACCAATGGAACATTTCTTATTACCAAACAGTCTTCGTTCAGATGGAGTTTCTTGCCCGTTCTTCTCCATAGGTACCTACGCTTTGGAATGGGCAACTAGCTTCATATTTTCTGACTGACCGACTTTTTGACAATTCAAAAGTGCCTGTAAATGGTTTAATTGAAATAAATGCTTTGAGTTTGAGTTTGGACCCGGTCACTTCTGGACCCGCGGGTCCAGTTGACTACATCATTTATAGGTAATTAATTTAACCCGTGATAGCTTTCTTTCCTTTTCTTTTCTTAGGAAGGGTATACTATGCAAAACTATGAGGTCTTTACTTCATTATTGGTAAAAATATAAGCTTAATTTGTACCAATAACAATCCAAAAAAAAAAAAGGAATCGGCCAATAAAAACTTCCTATTTCGTACCCTTCCTCTTCAGTAAAGTTCGTGGTACTACACTAAGTGAGGGCTGTCACAATACTGACTGAACCTCTTGGTGCAATTCACTTACCTCCAATATACTCGTAAAGTTAGAATACAACTCGTAAATGTTAAATGAAGCAATTCGTTGACTTTGCCCGACCTCTGCGAAGCTTAGCCACGTACTCTAGGACAAAGGAATGAAAATTTTATCTATTTAAAATGTTATTAAAGTTTATTATTTTTTCTAAATGAAATTGTGACAACTCCCCATTCGGGGTGTCGTGCAAAATTATGTATGTACAGACGCCAGCACATCAAGCTACTACAATCTGTCAAATTTCTTTAATAGATTTTCAACTTTATCGCTAAAGCATAAGGTTCAAGCTTGTTTGGGAAAATTTGACAGTTTCGGGTAGCTTGATTTGCTGGCGTCTGTACACGCCCACGCGACACCAAGTGAATTTAAATAGAGTTGCAGAATAATGAAATCTTGATGAATTGCACGGAGTCGCAAATAACCAGTGAATTAATAGTTTTGAATTCCTAATACAAACTAACATTTACTTTTCATTTATTTTGTTGTATCAATTGTTTTGTTTTGCTCTGGGACTTAAAAATTACTGGCAAAATTAATTAAATCCACACCCACATTTCGCCAGTATTTGCCAGTTATTTTTGACAAGACAAGACAAGACAATTTAAAATAAATGAAATGTAAATGTTAGTTAGGGAAGGGTTAGGGTTACCTAACCCGTCAGGGATTACAGGCGTAATGTTTTATGTTGTGTGCTGTGAATTAATTACGGAAATTACAATGTTGTAATTCGTAATTTTGCAAAATATAGCATAAAACTCGAGTCTCATTCGCAGTACATTCACAAAGTAATCTTTGGTCTTGCTACGTACAATCTTTTAAACATCTGCTAGTTTTAAATTCTGCTCTGTGTCTCCTCCACTCGCGAAGGAAATAAAAATGTGGACTTAGTATAATGTTTCGAGTCGCTGCGCTAAAGTTCATTCCGTTGTTATTAAAGAACTGAAGGCGACATAAAAACTGTAGGTGGAAGTACTGATTATTTTATATTGAACTTTAACTTATAAAGTTTTTTTTTTATAATTATGGTCGTATTTTCTACTTGGACTTGAGAAAATGGAGACTGAATAAAAATGATAATCAGCCGGTCGATTCCGTAAAAATCTCACCGTGAAAATTTAGGTGATGTGAGGTTGTTTTTGCTAGGAATTGACAGCTCACTTCACCCAAGTTTTCACGGTGAGATGGCTACAGAATCGCACTGCTGCTTTTAAGATCTCGGGTGATATTGTCTCTGGTTTTCTATTTGTCAAATAATTGGGTGAGTCTAGCGTAGTAGGTACTTCGTCCGTTTTGGTTTGTTTTGACTGTTCAGTGGAAGACGTATAGCTGCAATTTACGAAGTTTCAATTATTTTAGTAATAAAAAATTACCTATATCAAAAATGATAGAAATCGATTCAGTAAATGATTCAACTGCAATGAACAAACTACGTTCATAACGATCCATCCATAATAATATTATAAATTCGAAAGTGTCTGTCTGTATGTTATCTTTCACGCCTAAACCACTGAACGGATTTCGCTAAAACTTGGCAGAGAGATAGATTGCATCACGGGGAAAGACATAGGATAGTTTTTATCGAGATACCTTGCGAGCGAAACCGCGGGCGGATGCTAGTATTGTATAAGTCTTGTATGTAACTTCTATTTAAATTTTCTGTAACCTGCTTAGTCGTAAGAAGTCAAAAATGTTGAGACGATATAATTATATCCATAATTGTTTCCACATTTCACAAAGCATTTTAGTTTCTAAAAAGCTAGATAGCCTAACCTATATCTCGCTATCTAGTCTAGCCAATTAATGAATGATCGCACCACATCCCGAACATCAAAGCCTCGGAGATCTCCAACAATGCCACACACTCGGGTTGATAATTGAGAACGTTGCCTAATTTACTTGTGCGATCACCAGCGGCTTTTAGCTTTTTTAAAGCTCATTTACACGGGGAAAGTTGCTCTCCACCAATAAAAAATTAAAAAGTAAAAAAAAAGTAATAAAAAGTAATAATTAAAATTAAAAGTTGACCTGTGTAAAAAGCTCGCCTTTAAATAGAAGAAAGAAAGAAAATACATTTATTTACACATACAATACATTTATATACATTCATTTTATTTTTCTTTCTTCTTAAATACTATTGGTCTAGTCCGTGATCTCACTGGTGTAGTTATACTGGTGAGTGTAATATCTTAGGAGACAAGGAGAGAATCAAGACTGACACCATCTTTTTAAAAGTCCTGGGTCGCGTCAAATAACAAAGAATAATTTTCCGAATCAAGAAAAATGGGTGAAGAATCTCGTATGACATAAACGTAGGCGAGTTTTTGTTTCGCAATTAATTATGAATACATGAGTGGGATAATCGTCTAGCGAATCACTCTCGACTCACAAGAAATTTCTTGCACGTGATCTATCAAGAAACTCTCCTATTGTGAGCAAGCCTTTACAGTCGAGCTCAATTAAGTACTTTTAGAGACTAATTAAGGTAACATGGCTCCACATCTCCGGTTCACACAATTATGTTTCAATTAGCATGCGGTGATTGGAGCTTACTGGATTTCACAGTTGGCCAGTTGTCTATGACGATCGAAGATTAGAATAGCCCTGCCAACCAATCTCTATGATTGACGTCATCTTCAGGGATAGGCTACACGTATCTGTATACTCCCTGAGGTACGTAAGCTAGGAAAGCATAATTTTGGACCAACTTTAGTATGTCTGTGGTCATAAATCTACCACGGCTAACTTTTTTAGGCTTTATTAATGGTTAATAAACATAATTGATATTTAGCCTAGTAACAATTTTCTATTTCAAAATATTGACATCTTCGCTCTTCCAACCAATAAATTTAGAGGCCTTGTTCGTGACACTATTTTTGATATTGTTCCATAATATTCTTAACACTTGAGACTGTATTTATAATTTCTTGTTTACTTTTTTTTTGCATGCCTGTTTAGTGTTTAGTTTTATCATTAACACTTATGGAATTTTATTGAAACTATCACATTGTAAGCGCACATTGCATTAGTTTTATAACTTTTCTTTATAATATGTGGAAAATGTCATTTACTCACTCTGTATTTTATGTAATATTGTAATATGTAACCGTTTATTTTCTCAAATAAATAAAATAAAATAAAACAATAGGTATTCATGTTGACCTAGGTGGTGGTGGTGCACGAATATTAACAAAAACATTATGTTTTGTTGTAACAACCCCTTAAAGAGCAGTGCAATTATTCTGATTAATGAGAACAAAAATGCCAAAGGGAGGAACAATGAAACACAATATAGTTTCATGCGACGATCATCTATTGCAAATTCTATTTTACGAGTATTTCTATCGCAATAAATCCACGAAATGAAACCTAAAGAAATAAATTCACCAACAAACGAAACGAATGGGTATTCCGTCAATCTTTTATGTACCGGATGCTTTACGTAATATTTCGGTATCAGCCTACTGTGAGATATATAGGTCGGCCGTATTTCGGTCCATTCTCTTAGCCGCAACAACATAACGAAGCCTCAGTTTTATCCAAATATAGATCGTAAGTAGGTGGAAGTTACAGGTAGAATATTTAACTTTATATGAAATTGTAATTGTGGCTAAATAATAACAGCCGCACAGGTCGATCGATCAGGTTAAGCTACGCGCGCCGCGGTTGGCCTGTGGATGGGTGACCATCTTTACATACCCAGACCCTTCCGTGCCTCGGAAAGCACGTTAAGCCGTTTGTCCCGGCTGTCATTCGTGGATCTTTGACAGTCGTTACGGGTAGTCAGAAGCCCGAAAGTCTGACAACCAGTCTTACAAAGGGGTATCGTATTACCCAGTAACTGGGTTGTAGAGGTCAGATAGGCAGTCGCTCCATGCAATATATTGGTATTCAGCTGCATCCGGAGACTGGAAGTCGACCCCAACATAGTTGGGAAAACGATAGGCAGATAAAATATAGAACTGTAATTATATGTAATCTATACTAATATTATAAAGCTGAAGAGTTTGTTTGTTTGTTTGGTTGAACGCGCTAATCTCTGGAACTACCAGTCGGATTTGAAAAATTCTTTTTGCATTTGATAGCCCAATTCTTGAGGAAGGCGCTATGATCTTTTGGAGCCGAGCAAAAAGAAAAAAAGTCAGAAAGAACGCTTAGCAAAAACGAAGTAATAGCGCAGGCAGGCGATGCGATGCGACGGGGTGGGTCGGAGTAACATGAAATTTCACGCGGACGAAGTCGCGGGCAGAAGCTAGTTTACAGATAAACTGTGTAAAAAATGATATAGCTGGAAAGCCATAATTTCCCTTTTTTAAAACACATACAGTATATGCGTCCTTCCATTAGGGGTTCAGTTCTAGGGTGTGACTACAGAAATGACGAGTAATAGCGAATTATGGAAGAAAAGGTAGCGCCAACCCCGAATAGATTAGGATAAGGGGGGCAGTGGTGGCCCAGTTGTATGGGCCGCGACTTACGAGTCGTAGGTCGTAGGAAGCGCTTTACTTTGTGCAAATTATTCATCACCACTTCTCTCAAATTGGTGAAAGAAAACATCGTGTGAAAACCGGCATATGCTAGAACCAAAAATTCGAAGACATTCGAAATCTACCAACCCGCACTGGGCCTGCGTGGTGGACTACGGCCCACTCCATCTC
Source organism: Luperina testacea (assembly GCA_927399505.1). Taxonomy (NCBI): domain Eukaryota; kingdom Metazoa; phylum Arthropoda; class Insecta; order Lepidoptera; family Noctuidae; genus Luperina; species Luperina testacea. Next base: position 16,692,354 of record OV656758.1, read on the forward strand.
TCCCTCTGAGGAGAGATGCCCAGCAGTGGGCACATTATAGCCTGGTTATGCCAAAGTCAGGGGAATGATAATGATTTAACTATATATATAATTATGTGAACAAGTCATGGATTACGATGTAAATCAAGGCTTGACTCAAGGCTCAAACTTAGTTTTATTTTCATAATAGCTATAGAAGTTAGGTTCTTGATAAAATATTGCTCTTGATCGAACAATTTACTCACTGAGAGTTTAGTAGGTATATGATTCCTTGTTAATAAATGAAAATTAATACAATAATCAATTGTATATATTCTCTACAAGTCGGTACAGAACCGGTGTCGACGTGGCGATGCTTGGGGGTGCCTATGTCCAACAGTCGAACTTGTAAGGAAAGTGTATTAAAAAAGGGAAGAGCTTATCAGAAACAATTGTTCAATCGTACAATATGTATTGTCTATCGAAATTACTAGATATTTATCGACTTTCCCGAGGTTAAAACTTAACCAACAATAAAATAATATTTACGACTACATCATACAAACAGCAGTAAAGTAAAGCTACACAGCATTTTCCAAATTGAAACAGTTGGCTTACTCCAAAGTTACATGGAAGAGACATTTTAATCCTATGAAGTCCGTAAAAGACCCGTAAAAATAAAATGGTCTTCCTGAGATTCTATTACAGCATCGAATATAAACGAAGCTACGTACAAACGCTCTACATAATGCTGAGAGACGGCGGCGTATAGGGACACGATGTTACGATTTTCCGAAGAAAGATCAGAATTTTATAGTCCAGAATGTCTCTATGGGATATAGTTTTATCTTCACAAGATATATTTGAGTGGATAAGTCTGGGCTTGTTTTGTTACGCTTACGATTGAATCTATATCGATTTAACTGTCTACTCGACTTGATTGAATATATTGTAAAATTATCTCTTGATGTTACTGTTTCAGAGACTCCTACATTAAGTTTTTCTATGCAAGCATAATTGGGCTCGGATATTTTTTCAAAATTAAATAAACGTTCTGAAAAGTTTTAAAAGGAACAATAACAAAATTGGTAGCGAAGCCTAACGTTACGTATTTCAGAAAGTTTATCCGAGGCCGACGTCTCCTGCGGAAATGAAAGCTGAATGCTTTAATCCAATTCAAGTCTTTCTTGCACGCAAGCCTACTAGACGTGGTATTCAGACTTTTTGGAGCAATAGTTAAAGTTTTAACCCGCCATCACTCGCGCGGGGTGCTGTCAGCACCCCACGCATTTTTGAACGTATAATGAATAATAATTTCTCTAGTTGCGCATCCGCCCGTCTCAGTACCTTTAAGTGACCTTTAAACGCGTCGACACAGGGTGAGAGGGGCTGTGTAGCGCGAGTGCTCGCAGCGTGAGGACGCGTCAAAGTTTTCGTGGGGTGGTCACGACACCCCGCGAGCGCTCGAGCTATACTTTTGCGGAGGTTACTTTATCAACAAGGTACGTGTTTTCAATTGTTTTGTGAATCTAAATTATTTAACTGTACCCTTATTTACTATAATATAAATAATTATGTATTTCTTAGTTTATTTAATTGTTTTTGTTCTTAGAAACTTTTGTTTATTGTGCTTTGTCCGTATGTAACATTTTCTTTCTAATTTTATTTGCTTTCAACCAGGCTTACCCAAAGCACTCAAGAGGATGTTGAATGCTCCTGGATCAAGCACCGAAGGAGGGTCACCAACAAAAAAGCAGCACTGTATAGTTCGTCCACGCTCTAAAGACATTAAAACATTGAGTCACTGCAATTTTTACAAACAAACCATGTGTCAAAAACACATGAAGTTAATTTGCAGTTCTTGTTACGAAAAATAAGATTGTTTTATTTAATTTTGTTACTTAATCCTTACATTTATGTTTTTTAATGAGAAATTTTATGTTAAAAACGAGGAGGATTCTTTTTTTGTGGTTCTTTGAGGAGAGATCTCAATATTATGACTAAAAAGGCTGATTATTATAATGTTCTGTAGAACAGTAATAAAGTTGATTATAAAATTAACGTTTTTTTTTATTTACATACGTCATACAACACAAAATAATAAAATGCTAGTATAATTCCACTAACTGATATTATATATATAAAAATAGACTTTGAGTATGTGGGGTGGCCACAACACCCCGCGAGTGCTCACGAGGCTAAAAACCCGCGCGAGTGATCGAGGGTTAAAGAGAAATTAGGCGTTTTAATACTGTTCAAACAGAAATGTTGTGTGTACATAAATTATAAATTAAATAAATAAATAAATAATGTTCTTAAAGGAAATTCTGAATCGATGTAACAGTATTTGAAGTTTGGTCGGAGCGTATTTAAGTTAGTGCTTAGAATTTTATAGTGTAGGTTCACTTTGTTGCAAACTTTGAACACGAATAATGAAGTTCCAGCTAGTAAGTAGGTACTCTTTGTAAGGCAAGGGACTTTGGATTGGGATTAACCCAAATGTAATAAAAAGTTCGACTCCATAGGTTTATGGAGTCGTAAACTTCTTTTTATGTGCCAACATTTTAGAACATTATTTTTACATTTCCTTTAAAATATTATCTTCGAAATGTACTCATTCATAAATTCTAAAAACACACGACAGTCCATTACCAGTAAAAGTAACGGCAACAAACACATATTTTCAGCAAAAAAATGAATAAAACAATGTCAAAAAATATAACGGTAGTTGAGTGTGAATACCGCGAATTGTATCGTAAATACTATGATTTGTATCGAGAATATAACGCGGTAGGCTCCGCGGATTTAGTGTTATTTTTGTCCGACCTTCTTCTATTTATTACATTCCATCAAATTGTTATGGGGTTATATCTATGACGTGAACTAAAGATGTTAAGGTTTGTTAGTGAAAATAATAAATTGTTGATGAAATTGGGATTTTTAATGTAAAATACATTATATCTACTGTGTTTGTTTGTTATGTCAAAATAACAGCTTTTTACTAAATGCATATGAAGAAAGTATACTAAAGTGTACAATATACGAAAGTGTAAGTGTACTATATATAATATATATATATATGTATATATAATATATATATATATACATAATTCTTTTTTATCTGTGTCTGTTGGTTGGAGCAAATCTCAGAAACGACTGGACCGATTCTGAGACTTAGGTTACTTCTGGAAAAAAAAATAATACGAAAGAGACACATTATTGTTTTCCGACATCCACGCGAACCAAGTCGCGGGCACAGCTATAATAAATCAAACAGCTATATTCTAAAGTCATTAATATCATTATAAATTTATAACTGTACACTAAAAAAACATAATTATAATTGCAGTAAAAAATCTCAATTTATACGCTTTCAAGTTTTACTTTGAAAATTACTATAATTAATTAATTAATTATTTACTGAGGAATTATTGTTAGAATGATTGCGCTAACTTCCTAATGTTATCTAATACGAGAGGCAACTGACCTATCTCCCTTTATTTATAACCAAAACTCTCAAAGTAACAGAAAACTGTTAAGACAATTTATTATAGGTAATCGAATTCACGATTCAATTACATGGAGTACCTACATACCTACTTTCTGATCACGAAAGGTCGAACGTTTGCCAAATTACCGAAGTTAATCGATCATGGAACCTTCAAGACCATCTGAAATGTGTGACTTGGGAAAAGTGAAAAATTAGACAAAAGACCTTTTCCCTAAAAGGTTTTTAAATACCTACGGTTATTATGACGACTGGCGATATTTCTACTGAAAATGGATAGTGAATTGTTTGGGAGTATTAGCAGATTGTTTGATCTGCACTACATTTTAAAATTCTAGAGTACTAGCAGATCAAACAAACTTTGAAAAGCGATGTTGGACGAGTTTGTAAGCTGAGATTGGTGCCGATTCCCTTGTGTTCACAAAGTAATCTAAATTTAACTTCAGTGCATTTTTTTCTTTCTGTTTCATTAAGAAAAGGGCAGAAGATAAGTTTTAGTTTAGTCCTGTCAAATTAATCAGCGACTGCCACTCTCCATACAAGTTTAGACGTGATTAAAAACTTGCCTACTAAAATTACGTCAATTTACGTCAGGCGCTAATTAATTTGACAGGACTAAACTAAAATTTATTTTCTGTCTTTTTCTTATTGAAATAGAAAGAAAAAGATGCACTGAACTTAAATTTAGTTTAGTTTGTGAACAACAGAATCGCCGCCATTGTCATCGGATGGATCAACTGAAGTAATTGCAGATGGGTGTTTGAAAGAGCAGCTTACACTACAAACTTTCATGAACATCACATAACATAACATCACGCTTTTAATAGGGTAAAGCAGAGGTATACCTATAGTACACCTTTTCGCCAGGTAGTTTATGTCTCAAACTGTATGATAATAGAACTTAATACAGACATGAGTGATAGCAATATTTGGATGGGACGCAGAGTAAAACCGATTGATCCCAACCCTTCCTCCGTCAGACAGCCAGACTGTCTGGCATAGAGGAAGGGTTCGTCATGCAGCTGCATTGATTGGATACCTCGTAATTATTAAAATCCCTCAAAGGGCGGGCCCTTTGAGGGATTTTCATGATGCGTGTTGATTTTGAACAAGGAGAATTTTCTCTATCAGCCTTGTTTGTCTTGGGTCCTATTTCAGCCTATAATGTTCCCACAGTTGAGATGCAGCCCTCCCCTCTGTGAAAGAGAGTGAGCCATAACGACGCGGGACCAGTGCGGGTTGGCGGACGTCACATGTCTTCGAATTGTTGGTTCTAGGACATGCCGCATGATTTCTCTCTATGTTTTACTTCACCGTTTTGAGAGCAGCGGCGGTGATGAAATAATACACAAGGTAATGTGCCTGCTTCGGTTCAAACCGACCTACAACACGTAAGACTCAGTCGTTACCACTCTGCCACCACTGCTCTATGCGATCTAAGTACCAATGTAAAACTGTACAGATAATGAAAACCATGTTGGTGACTTTCTCCCAAACAGGGATTTGGGCGGCCCTGCCAAGATAAGGCAAGCTTAGTTTATAAGCCCACGGGGAACCCAAACTTCTGGACCATGGAACTAACTGACGCCATTTTACTTTACCCTATTTTTCTACTAACGAAACGCCTCACGCATTTATTTACCCAAGAAAAAATATTTCGAAAATTGGATGGGGTTTCTGGGATAATGTAAACAGATGAAATGTATATTAGTTTCCGCACTATAAGGCTTTTCCAGGTTGAGGTCTAGCAATGAACAATTTTATCACCCTTCGGTCTAATAAATTGTTTTTATTTTCCTAAAATTATTTCGTGAAACGCTAAATTCAATTAAAAATGTTTACCCTAAACGCGCGTGTGGAACAGGGAAAATAATTCTCAATTTTTTACGTGAGTAGATTCCTCTCATTTGCCTACAAGGACAGCAACGGAAAAAACTAATATTTGACGGAATTTATGTTCACACCACACAATTATACTATAATTATTGATATTTTGTTAAGATTAAGGTAAACAATCACTATGATAACAATTAGCTGCTTTACGTAATATTTTGTTGTGATAAGAATCAAGAAACAAAATTCTTCTTGTTTCCAAAATTGCTCCCTAATCCCTTAACGCATCTTCAGATTAGAACTTGTTTCAAACTTAAATGTTGTTTCAACTGCAGCTTTACCAGAAGTGAATAACCTGAGTTTTTATAAAAATGAGCCAAAGTTATGTCAGTGGGGTCTTAACTACAAAGTTTGAGCGGGGGAACTTGTAATCTTAAGTCGATAACAACTGACAGTGCAGGAACTTGGTGAACGTACTGATACGCATGGAACATTGACGACGGGGGGATTGTAACTTGAGTAAGTTACACGATCTGGAATCCCCCAGGTTGTAAGACCATGATTAATGAACATTTAGATACAATACGCTGTAGTAATCTTAATATCCATACTAATATTATAAATTCGGAAGTATCTCTGTCTGTCTTTATATTACCTTTTCACGTCTAAACCACTGAACAGATTTCGATAAAATTTGGCAGAGAGCACCCCGGGGAAGGACATAGGATAGTTTTTATCGACATACCTTGCGGGGGAAGCCGCGAGCGGAAGCTAGTTAGAAAATATAATGATAAAGTGTCGAATATATTTTTTTAAGAAAAGAACTCTTTCTTTTCGCGCTCGAGTAAAATGACAGATGGATTATATCACAAATGGTAGCGATACAGACAAGTATCAAACAATTCGCCATCGAAATCCTCAATTGTATTTATTGAGCTCTATCTGTATTTTCGGTAATCCCGGCACAAAATATTATAAAGGTGTTCGAGAACAATAAATAACGTAACACAAAACAAATAACAGAGATAAATTATAGTAGTTTGGCAAGTTGGGACAGAATAATTTATGATAACAATAAATTAATTAAACCCAACTATGTTATCTTTTGTAATAAAAACTTTAGCAGATTAATAATTCTGCAAAGTTCGGGAACAATGGTTTTTTATTGCATTATTTTAACAAAACATGACGCTTTGTTTTTTAAAATAAATTATTTTTCTCATCGATCAAAACCAGTAATATGTCACAGCGGGAAAAAGAAACATTACAAATTTGATATTTTTGTAGGAATTGTAATTCTCCCCATACCATTCAATCCATCATCTGTCCAATGCAGATTTTGTAACAAAACGCGGTCGAAAATATTACATTGCTCCACTTTTTGTAACTTTCTGTATCAAGAACTAAATAAAAGATAAGATTTAGGATTTAACAAAGTGATAAAATGTATTATTGTTTGAGATACTTTATTTTTCTTTCAAAGAAAACCTTTTATGTTTTTCTTCATTTCGTCTTCGTTTCATACCACACAAACAAACTTTTTACAGTAAGTAAGTTAGATGATGTGGAAATATAGTGCATGAAACTTGTGTTAAACAAAAAGTGATAATGGTGATTATGACAATAATCCTATGTTGCGGCAGCAATGAGTACAATACCATGATGCTGATATGTACAAAACCTGGTTTACTATTGATAGATTGTGATAGTTATCTCCTTTAATATTGACATATTGACCAAAAAAGTCTGTAAAACAAAAAGAAAACAAAAAAAGTTTTTTTAAGGAAAACATAAAAAACAGAGAAAGCATAAAAAAACAATAAAGGTATCCTGCTCCAAGTTCTCACAATTCAATTTATTTCTCTGTTTCCTCCCCCGCCTGTTCAGGTAGATCAGGTAGTTCTTATTCAGGTAGATCGCAGCGGATGTTTGCGGCGACTATATCGCTTTATTCGAGCGAACGATTCATATCCACTTTGCATAAATAAATGTCGTGCTAGCTAAATAAAATAGTCTTCTTTCATGTTACGATCGCAATTTTATAACTTTAAGTGTTTGGCCAGACTGGTAGCGTGGGCGCGGGGTTGCGCGGCGCGGTGAACTCAAACATATATGAACTTCCTTTGAGTGTGCATAGTGGGCATGCGGGCGCCGGGCGCAGTGAGCGGCGCAGGCTGCTCGGCGCAGGGAATGCGCGGGCAACTCACGCCATAGCTCGTTCATACAAGTGGCCGCAGTGGGTGCGCGGAGCGGGCGCGGGCGGCCCGCGCGGGGACCGGGGTTCTCAAATTAGTTTGAGCTTTTTTATAATAAAAATAAGTTTTCATCCATATCATATTTTGACAAACACTGAACACGACAACACGCAGAACGCAGCCGCGCTCCACTGCGGACAGGCAGACCGCGCACGTTCCCGCACCCGCGCCCGCCCCGCTCCCGCGCCCTAGTCTGGCCAAACACTAAGCGTTCGATTTGTACGTGATGCTTGGTTCTACGGATTAAGTATGCAAGATTAAAAAAACCAATTACGTATGGAAAATCAGTTTTGTATGAATTCATGCGGTTTGTTACCAGTGTTCGCTATAACCGTAACTTGTCATTTGATTTCGCGCTCAAAGCTACGCGGTTAAAGCCATAACGCTTTCCCTTGATCGATTTTTGTATTTTCTTTCACGGACTTCATTATAATAGGTAAAGCACGACATGCATAATTTTATACAAAAAAACAATAAAGAAATCATTATTTCTAGACGGATGCAATTGTTTAGAACATAATTTATTGGATCTGACGTGTGTTATCATACTTATCATCGTTCTAAATCCTTGTGGCAAATTAAATATAGCTCGAAAATCTGTGTGGAAAATGGAAATTCATAATGTTCAAGTTCGCTACGTTCGTTTATGTTTAAACATGCATATTTGCTTTGTAAAGTACAGACGCCAGCACATCAAGCTACTACAATCTGTCAAAGTTCTTTAATAGATTTTCAACTTTATCACTAAAGCATAAGGTTCAAAGTTGATTGGGAAAATTTGACAGTTCCGGGTAGCTTGATGTGCTGGCGTCTGTAACTATTATATTATTTAAGTGAGAGCTATGTGGGTCATTGGTTTTTTTTCTCTCGGTTAGTAATAATGATGGTCTGGCAGTTTGTGTACTTTATGCGGCCTGCCTTTATAGGGCCTTTATGGGGTCTTTATAGGGCCTTTATAGGGCCTTTATAGGGCCTTTATAGGGCCTTTATAGCAGCCTGGTGGCTAGATTAGTGCCCAGTTGATGGTAATAGGCTCGCCTCCTATTATATGGGACTTAACATAACTGGCGAAATGTAGATGTACCATTAGGTACACCTCTACCGAACCCTACGGGATAACAAGGCGTGATTTTATGTTATATTAACTATCATTTTATATTATGTTAACTATCATTTTATGTTATGTTAACTATCATTTTATGTTATGTTAACTATCATTTTTGTTATGTTAACTATCATTTTAAGTTATGTTAACTATCATTTTATATTATGTTAACTATCATTTTATATTATGTTAACTATCATTTTATGTTAAGTTAACTATCATTTTACCACAATAATAAAATACGTATTTTCTTATTACTTAACGTAGTTTACAAACTGAACTTACTAATAACACAAAATTCTACTCTCCATAAATCATGTCTGAGTCATTAAACACGCGTTTAGGTACTCCCACTCCGAAGAAACATTAGCATACTGAAACGATAACATCCCTAACCTGTTTTACCAAGAAACTTCTAGAACATTTTCTGTCTTATTGACTAAATAAACAAACAATTTAATAGAGTTGCTTGTAAAATAATACAAAGTTCTCCTATGGGTCGGTTAGCAAAATACATAACTCCTATGATAGAACCTCATTTTCATGACCTCTATGTAAATTCTGGAGTATTATAGAACTTTTTAAGATGAGCTTTTAAAGTGGCCTAGCATTTCATACGATTTTTTACATAATAATCTTTTTTATGAAGTTGTTGTACACGATTTGTCAGTTTCTGCTTGTATTGTTAAGAGAAAAGGTACAGCAGGTAGCATTGCGTAACACAGTTTCAATCCCAACCTGAATAAGTTTGAAGGTTAGGTTATCCATTTCTTTATATGTTATAGAAATTTGTCTGCTCAACAACGTAAACAACACAATGAATATTGTTGAACTGTCGAAATGAAAGCTATTGTTACCGTAAGTTAGGCCGCTATCCCACTGGCGTTTTACGAGCGTTGACGTCAACGTCGCGTCTGCGCGGCGTCGACGCTGCGCAAACGCGACGTTGACGTCGCGTCATCGCGTAACAAGCATAAAACGTCCGCTGAACGCGACGTTAAAGTCGCGCAGATGATAATTGCCAACAAACGCGACGTTAACGTTAAGCAGACGCGACGTTGACGTCGCGTTCAGCGGACGTTTTATGCTTGTTACGCGATGACGCGACGTCAACGTCGCGTCTGCGCAGCGTCGACGCCGCGCAGACGCGACGTTGACGTCAACGCTCGTAAAACGCCAGTGGGATAGCGGCCTTAGTGTGTTACGCAATTACCCCGCAGTATGAGCTCGCATTCTATTGAAACAGCGTTCTACGCTATCCGACTCAATGTCAAAGTGTTACCATCAACTTGCGGTTTACTGTTACTTATTTATTAAAACTCAAAAGCCACTGTTGATATACAGTCCCACTGCCCCTGAGGTCCGTCCGCGGGGGCGTAAAAATTATTTATTCAATACTTGATTAACCGTTATATCAGTCAGAAAATAGCTAATTTACTGAAGGTAGCAGACCGATCTGACTGGAATACTTAATAGAGACAAAAGTCAGTAATTTACTCAGCTTAATCCTGAACTAATTTCTAATTAGTCTTTCTTTTTCACCTTTTGTTTGGATTTCATTGAGAATGAATCCCCACTGATTGGTAGTTTGCTTTTCTGAAGCTCATGATTTTGACGACAGAATTTATTTTTGCGTAGACCAATAGTAAGACAGCAGTGGCTTATTGGAAACGGCGGCGACTTAAGAGTTCTAGGCCGTGGGTTCAAACCCAGGCACTTTAATTTAAATTATTTCACCACCACAAAACGGTAAAGGTAATCATCGTGAGGAAACCGGCATGTCCTAGAACCAAAAATTTAAAGACACGTGACATCTACTAACCCGCACTGGGCCTGCGTGGTAGATCATGGCCCACTCCCTCTCATAGAGAGGAGGCCCGTGTCCCAGCAGTGGGAGCATTATAGGCTGATTATCATAATCACCATATAATATTCCCAATGCTGGGACACAGGCCTCCTCTCGGTGAGAAGTAGTGGACCGTAATCCACCACGCGGGCCCAGTGCGAGTTGGCAGGTGTCACATGTCTTCGAATATTTGGTTCTATCTTCTAAGTTTCAATGTGGGTCCAGTTAACCAATAAAAAATACAGAAAATAAATGATGTGGTCAACTGGACCCGCGGGTCCAGTTCGAGTGGGTCCAGTAGACCAAAGACTCCCGGTTTCCTCACGATGTTTGCCTTTTGCTCTCATCGGCTGATTATTCAAAAGTAAAAACAATTAATGTGTCATATTATTTTTGACGTAGGAAAGCGTAGGTGGGAAGATCTATCCACCCACATACTGCTTAATCCAAGTTACACCATCTGATGAAATTATGAATATTTAAAGTGCGTACTCACACACGTCAAATAACTTGAGCGGACCGTAATCTTACGATTACTTTAGCGTGGAAAAATAAAATGATGAGGAATTTGAACGAACAGGTTCTGATTTATTTATTCAAACTTTAACACTCACTCGATGCATCTTTTCCTGCATCCTCATAAACTTATTCAGAATGAAATGACACACGGATTGCTGCAGATATACGTGATCCAATAAAAATTCAGCGGAGCCATAACAAGTTTTACTGCACCGAGACAACGCAATCGTTTTCGCTAAAAAATTGACTTTTTATGCTTGAACGTGTTGCTGAAAGGTACGTAGGTACTCTTGCCCTTAATGGTCGTGGGAAATTACCTATTTCACGCTCGGGTGGACCGCGCATTTCTCACGTATACACTAAACATTATTCAGTAAAACAACTATGTTCTCTACTACCAATTAGCTGGCCGACAGTTACTGAAGATTGCTAGGTGCTGTGTTACGGCTGAAGTAGCTCGACTGTGATAGCCTTTTAGTTAGATATCAATTAAGTTTCTATTCTTAGTTTAAATGCCCTGAACTTTAAGGTAAGTAATTGGGCTTGCTGAATAGAGTGATTTATGTGACAGGATGGTCAGCACGCCCACAGACAGCTGTTAACATGGGTATTAATATTCATGAATCATGACATTTAAGGTACAGTCAGCATCAAAAGTCGATTAACACTTAAGGTTTTTTTAATCTGGGTTATTGAGCAAAATATTAACCCTTCAGTTTTTTAAATCTCAGTTATTGAGCAAAATATTTGTTCAAAATCGCATTATACTTCGGCTGCAATTTCGAACAAATATTTTGCTCAATAACTGAGATTAAAAAAACTGAAGTGTTAATCGACTTTTGATGCTGACCGTACTTGTAATTCAACACTGACAATGACCACTGACGTCGGAGCAGACGTAGTGCGCTAAGATTTACTGACCACTCTCAAGTAATCATAAGACAAACCTCAGTGAGTTCGGCGTTTATTGAGCTAGAACTCTTATTCCACAGGATCAAATTAAATTATTAGCTAGCGAAACTCGACAGACGTGATAGATATCGAATATCGATATCTAAACATAATAAAATGAAAAAATAAAATGATTTCGTGGTTTTTTTTGGGCTGAGCGACCGGTGGTAGAGGTACGAGTTGAGAAAATAATTTTTTTTAACGTGTTATCGATAGGTACTCATCATGTCTGAGAATTTTACGCAAAAAAATACAGATTTTAAAATCTGATATTTCAAGTAATTACGTCAAATCATTATGTTATAATTATTTCCTAGCATATATCCTGAAGAATATCATATACTTTTCTGTTTTTGTTTACTGTAGTCTATATTCTACTTTTATTGTTTCTAAAGACTGGCGTTTTTTGTGTTTGGGTCCTGTAAGCCCCTTAAGAATAATAATATATAATTGCCAAGAGCCTCGACCAACACCTGAGGAGGCTCTCGTTAGGCAGCTGGACCAAGGGCTTGATGCAGAGAGCGGTACTCCTGGACACGGCTCGTATTTTTAGGAGGTTCCTTTCTCTGGAGCCCTGACCGCCGGTAGCTTGGACCCTGTTCCCGATACCGGTGGGCTACAATTTTTTATATTTTTAAATATTTTTTTTTATTATTTATTTATTTAAACTTTTCGCACAAAAAGGTACAAAGGCGGACTTAATGCCTTAGGCATTCTCTACCAGTCAACCAAGGGTGGTGAAGAGATTGGATGGCAGGTGCTTTGTTTGAGAGGAACAATGATAAAAAAAAACTATATCTATATCTATCTATTTCTATCTTTATTGTTTTTTGTAAAGAATATTTAAAAATGTAATTAGTTTGTAAGAAAAATAAATAAAGGAATAATATATTATTGTAGTCCAATTTTAAGCTAGTATAACTACACTATTGTATTAGGTAACCTTGTGATGATAGTTGTATGTGTTTTAAAATAAAATAAATAAATGTTTTATCATGTTTAGATAACGATGCTCACAATATCTGTGGAGTTTCGCAAGCTAATTAAATTTGACCCCGTATGGTATTTACTACTGATACAGTATGTTAACTAACAGAGGGCGTTCCCGTTAACCCGCAATAGTATAGCATCCATACATGCAAAAAAAATATTACCATTCGAAAATAAAATGTTTTTATTTTTTTTTTATATTAAAATATTCACTAAAAATCGTAAATTGATACTCTATTTATGTAATTAATCCTAATTTATTTAATTAAATAAATTCCGACATTGCTGTCCTTCAAGTACGCGTGTACAGAGTGTTTCCTTAACGTATCAATTTACGATTTTTAGTGAATATTTTAATATAAAAAAATATAAAAACATTTTATTTTCGAATGGTAATATTTTTTTTAGCATGTATGGATGCTATACTATTGCGGGTTAACGGGAACGCCCTCTGTTAGTTAACATACTGTATATTTATTACTAATGAAGGACATGAGTTTACAGGTTGAGGTCTACCTCAAATTGGCATTACATAAGCCCTTAATCAAAATTAGATTTAGTAACACATCGTATTATGGAGCATTCTCTAAGGCATAAAACCATTTCAAATATTCATGAAGATATTCTAAGCTATCATTTAATATTAGCAGAACGTTACATTATATATTTCATTTAAAACACAGAAATAACAATCTACAAGCCAACACTAAAATATATATATAGATATATATTAAATACAAGTATATAATAAAAAAATAAAGAAAAAAGGTAGGAGCTCATTGGCATTAATAGATTCGTCCGCATCGCTGTCAATGGGATAAGTGCCCAAAAGACTGGCAGCATTACCACGTTTCAATGCTGATTCTTTGGGTTAAAAATAGGCCAGCCCGCTTGTCACATGAAGAGTTAACCAACCGCTTGGCTTTTGTTGACGGTACCTACATTATGAATAATATAATATGGAGCCCTACACCATTGTGTGACACGGAATTACAATAATAGTAACATATATAAAATTCAAAGTCCTGACTGACTGATATATCAACGTACAGCCTAAACCGGTGGTCCTAGACACATGAAATTTGGAGGATGTGTTCTTTGCGAAGAGTAGGTATCCACTACGAAAGGGTTTTTTGTAATCCCACCCCTAAGAGGGTGAATGGGGGAGAGTGAAATTTCACGCGGACGAAGTCACGGGCAGAAGCTAGCAGTAACATATTTTGAGGCATAAGGGTATGAAATAATGAAAAAAAAATTGGCTCAGTTGTTTCGGAGATAAGGGATTGATTGTTCATGACTATGGATTTTCTCAAATAACTTTTTTTTTATATTTTTTACCCTCACAACAACCCCTTTCATTTGACATGTCACCGGCGGGGCACAAGTTTGCAAATATTTTATTTTTTTCCAATTTGACACCTCTATATTCGAAATTAATTTATTTACATTACCAGTACACGTCCGTATTTTGGTCACAGAAATTCATGTGTTTCTAATTTCAACTTAATTGGTGCAGTAGATTTGGAGCAAATTGGCTGTGTCAGACGAACAGACGAATGATCGTATAGGGTTCCGTTTTTTCACTCTTACGAACGGAACCCAAAAAACTGTAATTTCACTCAAATATAAGTACGGACGCCAGCACATCGACCTACCCGAAACTGTCAGATTTCCCCAATCAACTTTGAACCTTATGCTTTAGTGATAAAGTTGTAAATCTATTAAAGAAATTTGACAGATTGTAGTAACTTGATGTGCTGGCGTCTGTACAATACACTACCTATAAAAATATATGAAACAGTTGGTTTTCTCCCTGCTATTTCAGTTAGTTCCATATAGACCTATCACATAATTTGTGAAGACTCCCATAATTCTTTAAAATATTTCACACTATCATTGTTAGACGTACCTTACCTATGACACTTAACACTACGTCTTCTATTAATTAGATTACCAAGATTATAAGTAAACGATGTGGTCTCCTGTAATTGGAAGCGCACACTTGTATTTGTCCCGGTTCTATGTGTACTTGCATGTAGATAATTGTGTAGCATCTGTTGGAGATCTAATATATAAATAACTAACCAGCGGGAATATCGGGATAAAAAGTATCCTATGTATTATTCTGATGTATAAGCTATATTACTGTAAAGTTTCATCAATATCTGTTCGCAAGTTTTTGCGTGAAAGAGTAACAAACATCGATCCATCCATCCTCACAAACTTTCACGTTTATAATATCCGTAGGAAGTAGGATTGGATTGCTTCTAGTCTTTACAAATACACTCAAAGCCAAAACTAGTCAAAAGTTTATCGTTCGCTGTCACCATACTGTCATGGTAGAATAGTAGATTGTTTACCAAGGGAGCAAACAACAATTTTGAAGGCGAAAGTGTTATTTGAATCCAGAGCGGAGCGAAAGATCCTAGAGTAGAATCCCGAGCACAGCGAAGGGTTCTAAAGCTTTTCGCGTTTTCACAAACTTTTTTTTTATTTGGTTCGCGAGCGGATTACTTTATCATACAGCCTGTTACTTGTTCATACAATGTTCGTGATTGATCTCTTTGGTGATTGGAACTTTTACTAACAAAACCCACGTTCCAAATTCAAATCACTTTTAGTCCCCCTAGGGACTAAAAGTGATTTGAATTTGGAACGTGGGTAATCCCTAGATTAAAGAGCTATTTTAGTCCCTGTTTACGAAGAATGTACTAGCTCATTTTGAATAGATGTGATAAAAATACTTATACCAAGGTAGTCCTAAACATTACCTCAAAAACGACATCTATTTGCCTACACAGAAAATTATAGCCCATTTCGATTGGTGTCCTCTCTCCTTGTGATTACTGAGTCGGAATGTTGGAGGATAATCGTATGATTGGATAGAACAATATGTAAGAATAGCATAGGTCTTTATTTGTTTAGAATGTAGGTATATAAAAATAAGTTCTTAAATTATATAATAGGATCCATATACCTACATTCTGCCTTAATATAGCATGCAAATGTAATACAAAGTAGTGGATTATAAAGATATTACAAAAAAATATAATTTAAGAAATCCTGCATACAATATTAGTGTAAAGGGTTGCGTAGCTAAATGCAACAGCACGTATAGGACATAAGTTAAGGCTAGGCTCTCCGCGGTCGGTCCGCGAATAAGTCCATTATACATATTGAGGCCCCTCCGTGCCACGGAAAGCATGTTAAGCCTGTTGGTCCCGGCTATCATTCATAGATCTTTGTCAGTCGGTCGGTCGTTCAGTCGTTTTTCATTCGTTCGTTGGGTATTAACTAAGTTGTGGAGATCAGCAGATAGGCAGTACAATACCCGGCGATAAATATTGCACATCGACCTTTGGAAAGAGACAATCGGCTAATTTCGGCTTCGTAGAGCGTTATCTCTGTCGCACGAAATACAAACAGTCCGGTATCTATTAGGAGCTGTTAAAACAATTATGATTTGCTTCTTTTTATAATTATTTTTATTCTTTGTATAAAATCGATAGGATCTAATAGGTCGATGTGCAATATTTATCGCCGGGTACTGTAACTCCATGTAAAATACTGGTAGTCAGCAGCTGTATCCGATTAGACTTCAAGCCACCAAAACAGTTGAGAAAAGGCTAGGTAGATTAGTAGTAGTTGTATACAAGAACATAATAGTTAGTCACTTAGATGTTCTAGGAAACCATGACTTTATTTATATCTTTAAATTATTTTTTGATCAATTGTTATATTTTGGAGCCCTATATCCGTAAAATGTCTTCCCATCTTCGTGAAATTGTTCACAAACAATATACGAAACAAGCGTTATTAATATTATTAATACATACAATATAATATCAATGAGGATAGTCAGTAAACGTCCATATAACGCACACTCGCCATCTCTCATTTTATCATTATTTTCAAACTATTTTAATGACGAACCCATAGCACAAACTAACTAGAAGCACATACTTAAATTACAAAGCAAAAAAGATCCTAAAAAGCTACGGAATTATTCACGTTAAAAAACACTAAAATAATATATACTTTGCCATCGTCAAGCACAAAAAAATATGATGTACTTTGTCATTCACAACCGCAGAAATTCTCAACGCGCATTAAATTAACTTGCCAAGTAAATTCAAACGAGAAAATTTAAAGTTATTTAAAAACTCAACAGCGTTAACGATGAAAAGGATAAAAAGGCAACCGCAAGAGCTCATAATAAATTATTATCATACTATATAAATTCATACTGCATTTAATTTCAATTTTTCATGCTGGCAACCGCGATATTTAATATTACCACTCCTAACTGAATAAACATTCTTTGCATTTATCAATCATTCACTTTGCTCGGTTCTTGTAAAGACAATTTGAATGAAAAGGGTGGTCCCCTATAATGATAATACAATTAGAAAAAAAAAATAAGATAATTCTCTGAAAACTTTTTGTTTTATTTAAAATTAACATTGTGCGTTATGGTTGGAACACCCTTTATTAATGAATGCTCCGTCCGGTGCGCTATAGCAAACCGCAGGAAGATATTTATTTGATAAACCATTCAATCGGACTTATAATTCGAACGGAATGAGTGAGATTAAAATTGGAAATTTAGTTTAGTTTATAAGCTTACATTTATATTTTATTATTTATAGCGCACTTGAGTTTCCACATCAATGAATTGTCAAAATCCTACTACTTTACTTTGATACATCTATAGAAATGTAACGTAACTACCTATTACCTAATACTTGTAATTTTACTTTCTAAAAAACGAACATAATGAAGGTACCTACATTTTCAGAGTCCATATTCATCTTATATTATTTATTACATAATACTTTCAGCCAGAATTGAACCGCCTAGAAGATAATATTTTATTTTACATACGTTGCCATAATTAACAACTTTAACGAGCGGTTCCCTAGCAACCTGTCAAATGGTTTCCAAGTCGAATATCAAAAAGGTCTAATGGAGAAAATAGCACCCATCATACACAATCATTAGTCTATCCGTATGTTCAATAGATCGTAAATGTTTGGTCGACAAAACAGTCCCGTATCTGCTTCTCTGCCGACAGATTACCTCGTGACGTGCCCATCGAATACATTATCCCTTTGCAGCCGCGTTTTCTTTGTTCTCCAGTTTATTTAGCTGGCTATGTGTGCGGCATTATAAAGTTTTAACGAGATGGACAAAGAGACAACGGTCATGGCTGTTAAGACTGCTGTGACGAGGATCGTAAGTCGATTGCATTAAGGTTAAGCGGCTGTTTGAAACTAAGAAATAAGCTTTCTGTGTTGTATTCTGAGATGACAAACAGAAATCGTTACATAATGTTTTGGCTAATATAGGTAGGTATCTATAAGACTTCGGTAGCATGTAATAGGCTACGCATAACCGTTGGAAATAATATTAAATATTGGGTGAATCTGTTACAAAGAGTCTACTATGCAGAAATTCTTAAATATTAAGGACCATTTCATCACAAAATCTCTTACAAAAGACGTCTCAAAGTAACACCCAAGACAAATAGCTTTTCTTCTCCAAAATAGCTGTTTCGCAAATTCCCGTCGCAGGAAACGAATATGTCACACATAGAGGCAGCCGGCGGCCGTCGGAAACTGTTGGAAACTTTCATAGCAGACCACTTGCTAATGCCGAGATTATTAACAAAACTGTTCATTCAACAAACTCTACATTTTCCGACCCATTCGAGTGTAAATTTATAGACCTTAGCGAATAATTTGAGTGAATGGACGTCCTGAGACTTACGGAGACAAAGAATTATATTTAAGCACTCTGTGAATCTTTTTAAATTGAGATAATTTTTTGGACAGTAGGTACTCATAAATTATTATTACGCAACTAAAAGTTATTTTTCTCAGCCGCTCAAATGTTGAAAAATAAAAATTTGATTTATAACAATCGAAATTCAATTGTGCCTAATAACCACAGTTGAATTAAATATAATTAGACTGTAAATGCTTTAAAAACCCCAGACAATACTATAAACAGGATGCAACTTCCGTCTAATAAAATTAATGTTTCGGTATTTTTACTCTACCAATCAGCTTTTACTTCATCTAGGCAGGTTGCGAATCAGTTAGCGACGGACGCCAAGCGCCGCCGACGTTAATTTGAAAAATCATTCAACTGTGGAACACACAATTTCTGTGTTTCGCTCCAAACACAAAACAAAAGTACGAGAAGACATTACGCAAAAAACTGCTACTTAACGCAACTTTGAACAACAAAAGAAAAATGTAGGTACTCACGAAAAACTCTGCGGTCTCCAAAATGGCGCGGGCGTAGTTTATCCCTTTTGTGTGTGGAACTGGTCGCGGCGTGTAACAGGCAGGGTCGACTCCTCACTACTAATGAACAAGCATTTTTTCACTGAAGATCACTGTTCAGTTGTTTTGTGTTGGCGCGTCTCGCGGAGGCTGGCGCGGCGTTCGCCCGCCGCTGTCGCGCGCTCGAGTCTGCCCTACGCTGCGGTGTTGCCATAGGTTATCCTACGGATTTTTCGGAAGTTGTAGCCATTTTGTGTGAGGTTTCTTTTGCGATTAAAATGCAAACGGTATCGATGGAGGTGTTTATTTGGTAGTTTGTTGATCACCGGTTCACCTGCCAATCTAAGGTGTGCATTATAGAACCTCACTCAAGACTCAACATTACTTAAAACTAGTTTCCACCAATCAAATAGCTTTTAACTACTTTTACGTAAATCTTGAGTTTTGAGTGAAGTTCTGTAACACCTACGGGGCCTAAATATCCAGGACTGCGCGCCATGGTCTCACCGTTTAAAAGACTTCCTGAATGTGTATATATCTATATTTCCTATCGAATGCTTTTAAGACAATTAGGTTTTAGTTTAGCGTGGGTATGACATAGTAACGGTAAAAATCAAATAAAATAACGTAAAACACACGCATTATACTATGTGTCTATAAGCTATTATTTCGCGGACATTAGTGTAGGTTACACGTTTACATAGTTTTTAATTTATTTTGTCACACTAAAAATTGTAATGTGTAACTGTTTTATGTCACAATAAATTAAAATGAAAATAAATAAAATAAAATGACCTTAAAACATCTAATGAAATTGGAGTAAGATGTATGTAGATGTATATTGATGCCAAACAAAATATCAAATTTTAAATTAGTTAGGTATCGCCATCTCCAGAAATATTTAAATCAGACACAAAAGAAAGAGGTTCGCTTTCCCCAAAAAAAATATCACAAAATGTACCAAATTTGCTAAGCTGGTATCACCGTTGGGCGGCGCGCATCCCCCTGTGCCGCGCGCCCCGCCCGCACCACGCTTGCCGAAGCCGTGAAGCCTCCATTCGTTTAGTATTCGCGCCCTTTGTAACACTTAAAACCATTGTTCACAAACGAGCCTTTTCAAAGTTGAACTTGCAGCACTTACACGGAAACGATGACGGAAGACATCTATCGGTATCAAGTTACTCGAATATTCGGTATAGCAACTAAACTATGTGTCTGAAGTCGGATCCCCGGTGGATTAAGTGGCTCTAGTTTTACTTTTACGTTAATTATCGTACTTTTGGCCTAATTTATCTTTTGGCTAAGTTTCAGGGCAAATTGTAGAAGCTAGAAAGCAGTTCTATTCTTAGGCAATAAACTTCAGGTCCCTTATAAAGTTAAAGTGGCACTAACAAGAGGCTTAAACCAAGACTGTCGTTAAACCACGTTTTGTATGAATTGTTTATGCCTATTATTCTGGCTATGAGGTTCTAAAAACACATAATAGTAATCTTCCATTAAGAATAATGCTAAAACAACAATTTGGAATATATTCTCGTGTTACAAAGATCTTATGGTAATAGATACGGAATTTTAAAAGACAGTATTCTAATCAGTCGGTATCTATTATTAGGTATAAGTTCAACATACGATCTTCAAAGTTCATTTCGGCCTGATAATTACCTATAAGGATAATAAATATTTCAAAATTAATATCTCTGATATAATTTAACAGTCGTGACGTGTTAGACAAGACTGTTGGAAGAGAACGGTTGGACTTTATCTTGAGTGGTGCCAGTCTGACTGGAGTTATACTTGTTCGTGAGGAATCTTTCCACCTCGTCGTCTCCAGGCCTTAGTGGAACTCCCTTACTGTCCATCTTTTGCTTTTAATTTGTGCAAGACTGAACTGAAACACGTGGAAAGTTTAGCCTAGTAAAAACAAAAAATTAATAATATGTATTCAAAAAATAATTACTGATCATATTTGAAACCCCACTACAGCTTTGATGTCATCAGATTTGGGAAGGGTCTTATAGCCTTTCACAAAGTTTTATGACGAACAAAAATGTACAAGTTTTTAAAACAGACGGTTTTTTTTTGTTTTGTTTTTTATTAATGCTTTATAATAAATTTTGTTTTATTTGAGTCCATTTCTGGGCCAAGCTTGTATGGGACCGTTGTCCATCCCCTTTAAATTCAGAATAGTATTCATGGGTAAATGTTCTCCAGATAAAATTATATAGTCATTATTATCCTGTCGCCATCGAGTGCCATCGACTTTGTATAGAAATTTAACAGCCCTATGGGAGATAAAAAAATGCATTGAAATGGTTGTTTACGAGAGACACGTAAAAAGATTCAGATGTTTTGAATGGCCTGGGGGTTAAATTATGACTATAGAAAGTCAAATCTTAAATGATAACTTTCTCATTTTTGCTTTGTTAATATTGTTACAAAATAGAAGTTCTTAGACATTGAATTTAAGTGTAGGTAACTCTGCCATTGTTTAAAATGTATTTAGAACAAGGTTAGTACTAAGACTTAACATGCAACAGCGCTTATCTTTTGATAGCCTAGACTGGTCTAGACTAAACCCAACTTTTATTATAAAATATAAAGTGTGCTTTAATTAATTCTTAAACTCAATTAAAGTTTCGAGATTAGCCTTAATCTTTATAATTCAAAGTGCAATTTAAACTTGACACTTTTCAACAAAGACTGGCTTTTATGGCGGTTTTTATGAACGCCGTATCTATCCCAATTTAATTTAAAAGTGCGTGAATGAATTTTATACTTGTGTATAAGTTATTTAACTGTTATTAAACATTACAGTTCATTTTCATGTTTAAACTTCTGGTTTTTTATCACTTTTAGGCATCGCTCACGCCAAACGTATAGTCCGCCGCTGACTGTGAGTATAGTGTAGTGACAACGCACTGCGTAATAGCGTATAGTCGGTTCGGTGTGAACGAGAAGTTAAATATATATATGGAAAAGCGATAAACTGCGTAACACGCGCTCACAGTCAGCGACTGACAATACGTTTGGTCTAAACGGAGTCTGCTTGACTGTCGGGTTAAAAAAAATAGTTGGTAAAAAAATGTAATGATAATGTTTTTAGTTATAATATTTTTTTTGTATAAAAATATATTTTGAACTACCAGCGCCCCGCGGTTTCACCCGCATGAGTGTCGATCTTGTAAGTATATCGGGATAAAAAGTATCCTATGTGTTATTCTGATATATAAGCTATATTGCTGTAAAGTTTCATCAAAATCCGTTCAGTAGTTTTTGCTTGAAACAGTAACAAACATCCACCCATCCTCACAAACTTTCGCATTTATAATATTACATTATATAAGTAGGATAGGATAAAAAAAAAATTATCTTAACCTTCCTATCCTAGGAAGGTTAAGATAATTTTTTTTTTATTAAAGAATAAGATTCAATTTATTTTTGGCCATTCCCTATTTGTGTCACCGTAGCATGATTTATTCTCATAAAGCTCGTTCTACCTGATAGCTGAAGAACCAATTAACTATTACTATTACTATTTTATTACCTACCCCTTTACCACAGCTGACTTTTTTTTTTGAGGATGGGAAATCATCAAATGACTCCTCCCGCTCTGGGTGGAGCGGAAGGGAGTGTCAGACTCTTACTGACTAAAACCCACCCGTGTTCCTTCCTTCGCCCTTTATGTTCCGGGCCAGCGGTACCCCTTTCGGACAATCCCGCTGATCCGGCAGGCTTCGGCCCTTACGGGCCCCTTCGTTTAATGCTGACATCTCTTTGAGGCGCGCGTGGAACACGTACGCGCCGTCCGGCACGGGCCTGGTCCTGATCGGACGGTGAGCTACCCATTACTCTCCGCCCGCAGGCCCGCGCCTACGGTGGCCGGGAGTCGTCGCGCGGCTCCCGACGCCCGTAGCGTCTCCCGCGGCGGCTGGGACGGGAGGCTCTCTCCCTCAGCCGTCCCGCCGCCTCCTTCGCTAGCATGACTGCTTCGCAGAAGGAGGCGACTGCCCCCCACTCCCTCTCGCCCCGGACCATGGCTTGAACCAGGCCCGGACGCAAGAGGTCGCCGCCGCTGCCGATCGCCTCTACGAGGACACGGCGGTGCTCCGCCCAAGCGGGGCAGACCTCCACCGTGTGCTCCACCGTGTCCTCTGGGCGATCCTGGCAATGGTGACACCCGGGCGTTTCCCCTCGCCTGATTATGTGCAGGAACCTCCCGAAACTCCCGTATCCGGTGAGGACCTGCGTCTGGCGGTAGGTGAGGGCGCCATGACGCCTCTCTAGCCACTCCTCAAAGAGGGGTCTTACCGCCGCTATCGTGGCGTGCCCTACCACAGCTGACCTTAGGGTTGAATCCGGAATTGGTCTAAATGCCGATCGGGTCTATAGAGTAATCAGGTCTAAATACCGATCGGGTCGATAGAATAATTAGCTCTGAATAACTGGCCTGTTGTCTAAGTAAATACAATGGCACAGTATACCAACATCAGGAATCAACAGCCATCTTGATTAGTTACATAACTACACAATCAAATAGGTAGGTATGTATACCTAGATCCCAATCGTCCTCATTAACATGTTAGCGACGAACAAACAAAATTATGGCTATAGTGCGACTGACGAGAGAATGCGTGCCTAAAAAGGCCATTTTGGCAGAATCATAAAAGGATAGCATTATGAATCAAAATATGGCGAAGACAGTCCATGTTTTTCTTTTTTTCGCTGCACTACGTAGGTAGGTATAATCAAAGAGATAGGGATTGGATTTGGATTGGATTGATTAGTATTTTAGCACAGACAAAAAAAATAACTGAATAATCCTTCATCAAAGAACTATGAAGCTGCAGGTCGATTCTGTTAGAATCTCACCGTGAGAAGTTAGGTGAAGTGAGCAGTCATTATGACAGCTCACTTCACCTGAGTTATCACGGTAAGATTTTCACAGAATAGCACCATTGTTGGTGTCTTGGTATACCTTAATAAATAAATAAGTAAAAATACCTACGTAACTGCAAAAGTTGTTTCTGCCCTTTCCGCCAACTCTTTCTAAGAAAGTCTGGCTTCTCTTACAAAAAACAATCGGTCGATTGAATATAACAACTGCTGAGTAAAACAATACCACGTGTTGCCATGGTTACGATAAAGAAATCGGAATAATATCTGCAGGGTTAAAAGCCACGACGGCCATTGTTAAAAATATGGAAAAAAATCTGCTTTCTCTGAAACGTAATACAAACAATAATGTTTTTTGATCCTTAATAGGACAGGCTCGATTGGCACCAAAAAATGTTTGTGAAAACTGCCCATTTTCTTACTGAATGTACATTTTTTTCAAAGTCTGTGAATCAACATGTCTCAAAAAGTTAAGGACAGTCTCCTAAGACCAGGGGGCCAAAAAAGGCCAGTTTGGCAGAATCATAAAAGGATAACGATATGAATCAAAATATGGCGAAGACAGTCAGTGTTTTTCTTTTTTCGCTGCACTACGTAGGTATAATCAAAGAGATAGGGATCGATTTTGGATTGGATTGATTAGTATTTTAGCACAGACAAAAAAAATAACTGAAAAATCCTTCATCAATGGGATTTGATTCGTTTAACTTAACAGTTAACTGTCCATTACGATACATAATGTTACCCATTTATGATTCTGCCAACGTAGCCTTTTTAGGACCCCTGCTCTTACTGAAAAATCCACCCTGTATATTAAGACAAACTAATTTAATGAGTATAATAAATAGTTTTACATGATGAAAATATTAATAAACGGGTTTTTTTGCTCCGATAACAAAAGCAATCAGGAAATAATCCTAGTGTGGATCAAAGGAGATTTTCCTTACGTCCATCTAATCTTATGACTAACACTGTAGGTATTCGGATGTCAAAGGCCCAACATAGATATGCCTTGGTCGGACCACAGATATAGATACACCTAGATAGCGTAAGAGCAACTACTTCGAGTGCCCAGCTTACGTACAAAAATCGTAAGCCGCCACTTTCGCGCTCAGTCCTGTAGTACTGCTGGCTGGGTGAGCGTGGGCGCCGGCGCTAGGCCCCGGGGGTGGAGCGAAATGGTTGCCGTACGTGGAGGCGTCTTTGAATCGATTTGATTTTCCCATCACTAAATAGTACTTGTAATGTCATAGGGGTAGTTAAAAAATGGCACGCTTGGTTTTCATACAGATAGTAGGTAATACGGGCTGGTGTCCGCAACTCCACGTCAATGCGCATATTTTATATACGTATTTGTTGTTTTCATACAGATCGTGATACTTGCGTTATCTAGGTATATCTATATCTGTGGGTCGGAGGTTCTTGCATCTGATGACCTGTTAAGTCGTCGCTTCGAACTAACTTGCGAATATATATGACTACTACTACACAAGGTGGCAACGAACGTAAACTAGCCATTAATTCAGCACACATTCTAGACCCCTACAAAAAAAAACTGCTTTTTCATATAAAAATGCAATATTTACGCAGTCAAAATGTATAGAACAGCTATTTTTTTAAATGTTCGACGAAAAATTTAAAAGAATTACGAAGACCATAGTTAGTCCGTACAGATTCCAGGTGACACTAGCTTATTCTACGTTATAATCCGTTCCTGGAATCCGTTTTATGCAGTTAATTCGCAAAGAGTTGTGAAAAAAAAACATAGAGCACTTCCAAAACATTTAGTCTTTATATCTAGGATTGCCATCACTGTCCATGTGATCAGTTACACCACACTTTTTCAAAATAAAGACGCTGCGAGACCATTAAAAGTTTTGTAGGTACTGCTGTTGGTGTACCAAATAAATAAATAAATTACGTCAAATAGATAAGAATATAATGCATCGTTCAGTGTGATCACGACATGAAACTACAATCGACAATCCATATAATAAGCGCTGTGATAATGATAACTACCCATTAGAGTCTCCTAAAGGGTACCCGAAAGGATCAATTGCAATCAATTGCATTGCTATTGTAGCAATATTTTCAATAATTTCATTTGCATTTTGTAGACAATCAATGTGTATGAATCACAAAAATATTGACAATTTCAATTGATCGTTTCGAGAATCAACTGGTAATTAAAAGAGCCATACGTAGCAATAAAAAATGTAAAACGAAAATTGATTCTAACTTCGCAACGAACAATGTTTAGAAATACCAAAGATTTAATTACAGATACTTGAAGCAAATTGCAGGTCTTATAGCCCAGTACCTATTACGTTTTAACGACTTGACAAGCTGATCGGGGCTCATTGAAAATGAATTGAGGAAGATTGCGAGCTTATCAGAATATCCAATGTTTGGTATTAAATTACTGTCGAAAGTTACAATATAAAATGTAAGGTTAAAAAAACACTGGCACTCCGGTAGTGCCGACAGAAGTGAAAACTTGAACAATTACGAGTGTATTTTGTGAATCGTCTTATAAACAAAACACGCGTGTTAAGGTGTGTTCCTTATTTTATAGGGTTTTTTGCAAATCAGGTATGATGACCAAAGTGACTGGTTTATTCTTCTCGTGAAAGGAATTTATTCAGATTTACAAATAAGCACACAGGATAGACTTCAGTTCGTGGTGTTGGTCGCGGCAGTGCTTCGTTAATCATTTCCAAAGTGGTAACTAGATAAACTAATAAGGAGCCTGTATGAAATTTTACACAATGTTACCTTTGTTCGATTACCATAATGTTTGCAGAGGCGTATTAGAAGAGGACGTAGATGGTACGATTGATATTAGTTACATTTTTACATACTATTGGCCTTGTACATAAAATGTATTTGAGCTCGTCGTCAGTTATATATCCGTGGTTCAGCGCCATCTCGTCGTTGTTGGATGAACTACGTAGTTAGTACGCGAGGCCCTCGTAGTTCTTCCCGATGTGCATAGATGGCGCTGTCTTACGTTTTACGTCTTACGAATTTTCGATCAGGGTCACGTGACCTGACGCGAGTTTAGAAGTTTTTACCCATTCCAAAAAAAGTACACAGCGCCGCTAAAGAAGTTTTCACTTCAAAAATGTTGTACGAAACGACTTGACTTGCTTACCTACACGTAAGGTCCCCGTTACGAGAAGCTATACATTTTGTAAATAAAGAACATCTACTAAGTAAGCGACAACTCAATCAACAACAAATAATCCCAAATTACCAATCAACTCAATGTAACATACGTATAATACGAAACTAACGAGCAATTCCACTTGGTCGGGTTATATTTTAGCGATATAAAGCGCTGTCGATGGAACGTTTTGTGGTACTGGCCGCCATTTTGAAGGAAGTTCACGCTGACTCTGTCAATGCTGCAGAATGCAGATTATTTGGAATCGTCTGATGACAGTAATTATATGTGTGTGTTAACATAATTATATCCCTATATAAAAATAAAAATCGTTACCAAACTGTTAATTTTTTAATTTGATCCAAAGGTTGCGAACCCCTGAATGTGTGTTTACAAAATTTATAGCTTCTTGTGACGAGGACTTATACCTGTACCTTATATAACTTTGTAATAGCCTAGAGTACTAGGGAAAGGACATGTCTGAGTCTAGCAGTGGGAACATTCAGGGCTATTTCCGTATCATTTATTTATTTCAAATACAAAATAAGCTTACAGTATATGAACACCAAATCGCTTATATGATAAATGTAAGAGAGAGAAAATGTTACAAACATTGGATTTTTTTTTTTTAAATGTTCACTCAAAAACAACAAGAGTTTTCTTTCAAAAGGCGAATTCCACCAAACTTTTATACCTAGAATAAATCTTATCCTGAGAATAAATTTTGAAAATTTGACATCCATACTGTCAGACGTCCATTTTATTCCACGGATAAAAGATATCTTAAAGATAAAAGATATTATCCAAAAATAGGTCGGCATCTGGATAGCTATCAAAATGATTGATTATAGGCACTACTTTGTAATAGCTACCCCACTGAGAAAACCCTTGTTCTTATACAAAGATAAGTGAACGTTGTTCCAGTAGAATTTTGTGAAAAGCGCTAAATTATAAAACTTGCTTATTTTATAGATCAAGCTAGTAGCTACACTTACATATGTACACCTAGTTGATCTCTGCTCAATGTAAATCTCTCTCACAAATCGTACAATATACTTATCGCGAGATATCCCTCGATATATTTATTTGGTTAAACAGCCTCATTTTTTAATAATGGATACGCAACCAGCTCGAATTCCCGAATTATTTCTTCATGAAAATTGTTTTTAACCCTCGACAAAAACAGAGGGGTGTTATAAGTTTAACGTATGTTTCTGTGTGTCTGTGCATATGTGTCTGTGTATCTGTGTGTCTGTGCATCTGTGTCTGTGTGTCTGTCTGCGCCATCGTAGCTGCCAAACGGCTGAACTGATTTTGTTTTTTTTTTTGAGTTTATCTTCAGGAACTCAGTTTTTAATATTTAAGTACTGAACTATCTTCAAATGCAATAAGGTATTAATATGAACTTTATTACAAATACACACCAATTTACTCGCAACATTTCAGTAGGCAGAATATGACTATGCTACGCTTACGCCTACTTCTTTGCAAAATAATACATGACGTTAATTGTATCGCTTTACAATGCTAGGAAAACAGGTAATAACGTAAGTCCCACAAGATCAAGATATAACCGTAGCAACATAAAAAGACGATATTACTCGTAGCACGACGGCTACGGGGCTACGGCGTAGGCCGCGGTATGTTTGCCGTAGGAAACAGACAGGAATAGAACGCAAATAGATTATTTGCGCTTTGTTTACTTACACCTTGACGGAGATTTATTTCATGTTGGGTAAGCAAAGGGAAACTACGATTTTGCTGGGAAATATACAATCTTTGCAGAAGAAGATTATTGTATGTGGGGGAAGAAGATAAAAAAATCTAAACATTTTTATCGTTGGGGTTGCATGAAATGATTATTTTGCTCCGTTATTGTCGTAGTAAACAACACACGTCGGAGACATAGACAGCGCGCTTTTACGCCTCAACGGGCCACAGGTGTAATGTACATCCACAATGCATGACGTGAACGACTGAACGTGTCGACAGTTCTATTTAATAGTTGGTGTATTTGTCATAATTAAAGCTGACGCGATTCGAAACAATGGTTTGCTTAAGACGACACAAAGACAGAAAAGAATGACAACCACACATCCGATTTGTTAAATAAAATTAGGCAGAAATATAAATAAGAACATAGAAAGTGCCGAGAGAGTTTTATTTCTGATAACTTTATTGAAATTTTGACAGTTATTTCATACAAAAACTGTCAAAAGTCAATTTTATTCCTCAAATAAAAGTTATCTGGCGATGGAAAAAAAATCTTAAAATGCCTACACAACTTCAGCATGTATTAATACAATAATTTTATTATTTATCCTATTAGTCAGTAGTATTATATGTAGAAATCGAAAATGCGTAAAAATTAGAGGTAAATAAGTGATGTTTTTATTTATATCGAGAAAATATGATATTTTCTCGATATTTTATGTTCCTGTTCCACAAATTACTTACGAGCGTCAGAAGCCGCCGTTATCCTCTTCTCAGTAACATCATAAATGTATGCTTGTGTACACTACTTCAACTGAAATCAAATATTGATTTGTGCACACAAGTGCAAGAACAAATATTATAAGGTATTACAACATTATAAAGCAGATATCCCTGTCCTTCTTTTTCTTAACGTGTCGCAATCTAAAGGCTCCTACAAACAGGCGCGACACGCGATATAATCGCGCGCGACACAAAGGCACCGCGCGTTAGCGACTTGCGGTGCCTTTGTGTCACGCGCGATTTTATCGCGTGTCGCGCCTGTTTGTAGGAGCCTTAAATGGACACGGCCCCGAATACGGCGCCATCTCTATCGGCCATCAGTTCCTGTATTAAGCAGACGACACTTACTGTGTCCTGCCACAGTAAGTGAACAATCCATACTAATATTATAAATTCGAAAGTAACTCAGTCTGTCTGTCTGGCTGTGCGTTACCTTTTCACGCCTAAACCACTGAACGGATTTCGAAAAATTTGGCAGAGAGATAGATTGCATCCCGGGGAAGGACATAGGATAGTTTTTATCGACATACCTTGCGGGCAAAGCCGCGGGCGGATGCTAGTAAGTATATAACAAGAAATTGTGAACAAAATAGTAGTTATGTTGGTATACTTTTCTCATGTAGCTTACACACATATTATAATAATTTCAATTGTTCTATTTATTTATATTAGTATAGCATATCAAATAAGAAAGACAGTCTCATAAATGACGTCATAACAAAACAAACAAACATACCCACCCATTCTTAAAACTGTAGCAGGTAAGAGGGATAGTGCTGTTTGCGCCACATAAAATGTTTTACGTCCGCCCCAACCAAGCTAACGAATGGAAAAACAAGACTTGCAAACTGGCGGGTAGTCAGCGTATCTCATCTGCGTCGCCCTTTATTTTCATAACTAGTTGCCAGTTATGTAAATCATAACTAGTTATGCATATAACAAGCGACTACATCAAACAAAACTGTTAAATTATCTTTAATCTAAAGCAAAACCGCGAATGTGATTTTACATGATGAAATTATGTCTTATACCCTGCAGTCACGAGATAGACGCTCAAGCGACACACGTCTTGCGAATATGGCGCGACTGCAGAGAAAACAAATGAAACAAATTGTTTAGGACATGCCACGAGTCACCGCGAGGCGACGCACAAGACGAATGTACAGGTATTTAGCCCTCTAATAAAGGAGAATACAATATCAAATATTAGGGTTGGGAACCCTAGTCGTATAGCTCTAGGCTTTAACGGGGCCTAACTTGTGTTGTTTAGTTACCTACTTTGAACACAATTACCTACGGTCATCATCACCAACATGAACAGAGGATTTTACTCAGTTACATGGTTTCTATTACCAGACCTACGAATATTACCAACGCGTAATTGACGTGAAATCAACCCTTCATTCAAAAATAAATCCTAATTAAATTCCAACAACGAAAAAAATACATTCCAAACCGAGAATGTAATTTTACGTGATGTAATTATATCTTTTGCCCCGAGGACACGAGCTACACACCTACACACTCAAGCGCCATGCGTCATGCGACAGTGACTGTATAAGTGACTGCGGAGAAAACAAATGAGTGAAGATGCTTAGAATATGTCACGACTGACCGCGACGCGACTTACGGAAAGACACATGAGAGCGCCCGTGTCGCTTGACGCAACTCGTCTTGCAAGTCGCATCGCTCCAAGCACTGCAAAACAATTATTTAAAAAAAATGTTTATTTCAATTACAAAGGGCATTTCGATACATGTTATTGAAGATCAACTTTTAAGCAAGGAATTGTTTGTGTTAGGAGACTCCGCGCTTCCACTTTCATTATCTTATACAATTGAAGTGTAGACAAGCTAAAAGTAAAATAAAACAATTACAAACGGTCTAAGAGGATTTTCCGGGAAGAGCGGCGACCGCCCACATAGCGTAAGCAATGTACCGGTGAATGACGTCACTTAAACGTTATCTTTGAGCGTTTTTAACACCGCAAAGTCAAACCCCGCTGCCCAAAGATTTAAATCAATAATCAATAATTTTTTTGGATGTCATCATTTTCAGGACATCCATCACTGCGGACGTTGTGTACAGCCACCACTTTTCTAGGTAAGCCAAACAGTTATAATTACAAGCTCTCTTTTACCATATCAACGAATATTACCAACGCGAAATTAATTTGATATCACATCCCTTTATCCAAAAATAACTCCTAATTAAATTCCAACAACGGAAAAATTACATTCCTAAATTATGCCCTGTCCTATAATAAAAGCATTAATTTCCATTCAGTCCATCTTACGTTATTTCTCGAAATTCCTACATATTTCAAGCTCGGTTCAACGGACACGGTTCATTTGAATGGTAAATTACGTATCAAGAATTGATAGGAGATATCGTGTATGAAACAATTTATTATAAAAAGTTACGGGCTCGTACTTTTGAGCTTGAAAATTAAATAGTTTCAGTACTTAGGCGGTTGATATTATATACTCATGACAAACTAAAGTTGCGCAACATAATATACAGCAGGGGTGGCCAACTTGGTTAGACCCAAGATCTACTGCTCACTGACGACACCCTGGGCGATCTACCAATTACATACTTCTTGAAATCTTAAATGAAACGGCATAGTTCAGTACCTACACAATTATGTAGTATTTTTTATTTTATTAAGAGGGAAAATATAACTCGTAACCACTCGTAACTCCGCTGGTCTGTCGTCAACTAACTGACGGATTGACAACCGCCTGCGCCCCACTCCAGCGTCCCATACGCTTCCCGCTTATTGTTATCGCGCACTGAAAACAAAAGAGAGCTAAACTGCATAGAAGAGAGGATAAATATCGTGACGAAACGGCGATTGAAAAATGATAAAAGATGATACGTGCAGCAGTTAGTGATTAGATACGTTGCGCAGTCTGTTCTACGCATTCATATTTTTTTCCTTGCCACGATCGACTGAACCAGACCAACCACGATCTCGATCGACCAGTCGATCACGATCGACCGATTGGCCACCCCTGATATACAGGGTGACAGGAAGACATCGACGCGCAAACTGTAAGCGTGAATTCAGCACATGATTCTAGACATATGGCGAAGACATGTTTCGTCGATAATAAAAAAAAAACTGCTGTTTCATAGAAAATTGCAATACCTACGCGGTCATTATGTATGAAGCAGCAATTTTTCTTTTAAATAACCGACTAAAAATTTCGACGCAATCATAATAGGTAATACGGACTGGTGTCTGCAACTTCACGTCAACGCGCGTATTTTGCGTACGGGTGGGAAAATCGATTATTCGATCCACCCCAGCGCCTCAAGGAAGGCCAGCAAAGCCTGGCTAGCCTGGTTTATTAAAGTACTTTGCCCTGTACGTGGTGACCACCGGACAGCTTAGAAGTACATGTGCCGCTGTATCGTCGTCCTCCATGCAGGCCCTGTACAGCGGATTGTCTGTGACTCCTATGACAAAGGGGTGTTTATTAAATGAACCGTGGTCAATTAAAGCTGCAGTAACTATACGAAGCTTTTGTTTTGAAGGAGAACCTATTTCGTGAGGCGGTCGTCCAATGTGGGAAGTGCTTCCCTAGCCTGCCTGCATTCGCCTTGGTCCGTCCAAAGTTTGTCATGTTTGTCTCTGGTGCGTTTCCTTACCAGAGTGCGTAAAGACGCAATCATGTACTGAAGCTATGGTAACAGGTAGCGCGTCGATCTCCCTGCTATCCTTTATCATGTGAATGGTAAAACAAAGTGTACATAGAGTGCGCGCGGCCGAAATCCGAAATAATCGTTTGCCGCCATCTGGAGGCCTAAAAAGGCCACTTTGGCAGAATCATAAAAGGATAACATTATGAGTCATAATGGACAGTTAACTGTTAAGTTAATCGTATCAAATCCCATTGGTGAAGGATTTTTCAGTTATTTTTTTTGTCTGTGCTAAAATACCAATCAATCCAATCCCAATCTCTTTAATTATACCTACGTAGTACAGCAAAAAAAAGAAAAACACGGACTGTCTTCGCCATTTATGATTCATAATGTTCTCCTTTTATGATTTTGCCAAAGTGGCCTTTTTAGGCCCCCGGGTCGTTTATATCAGGTGTCAAGAGAGTTTGCTATATTCCGTGTTTTCTCAAGTAAATAATTGCTATCATTATGCCGAAAGTCATTAAAAGTGCTAGCAGGGATATAATCTTGAACTCAAACGTCGCGCGCAGACGTTGCGCGCACTGTAAAAGACTGGCCGTATGCTGATAAAAATGTTTGAAATGTAGAAAAAAATTATAAAAAACATCATTTCCCGAAACATATCCGGTCTATTCTATAAAAATCGCACCGTGAAAACTTAGGTGAAGTGAGCTGTCAATAGTGTCAATCCCTAGCATCAGTTGGAATGACAGCTCACTTTAACCTCATTTGACATAAGTTATCACGGTGATCTTTTTACAGAATAGCATTGCAGCATATTTTAACGAGAATAAAGATCACAATGATTTTGACAGACTGGCAGCAACCCAACAAAAACCTTATCAGAATGAGGGCTGATTTTTCCAACGCCAGATAATTTTATCAGAGGAATAATTTTTAAATTTTGACAGTTCTTCCACATAAAAACTGTCAGACGTCAACTTTATTCCTCAAATAAAAAATTATTTGTCGTTTGAAAAATCAGCCTTTAGAATAAAGATCACTGTGATTTGGACAGTAATGCAACAGCGGAGGAAAGAACAGCCGGTCGATTCTGTAAAAATCTCACCATGAAAACTTAGGTGAAGTGAGTTTGTTTTTGCTAGGAATTGACACTATTGACAGCTCACTCCACGCTCACTTCACCTAAGTTTTCACGGTGAGATTTTTATAGAATAGCACCGCTGTAAATTTTTTTGATTCAAAGTGAACTGTCAATGCCTAGCACAGACTACTTCGAGATACTACGTAATTACGTATATCCCTAGAATCAGATGGAATTGAAATTGATCGGCTGGCCTTTTTTCCAGCTATATAGGTCGGCTTTCATAATTAATAATGCAATGATAGGTACTAAGGTAAACGCAGCTATCAACGACCTATCGAAAATCTGTAGTTATTACCGACCTATAAAAGTAATTCGAAATCTTTACGTTTCCAGACTATTCTAGCTATAGGTAGGCAAAGTTACACACGCGTTTATTCCTTGAGCATCGTATACAATTACGTTAGTGTGAATAGCTGTGCAAAAAAGAGATAAAATACGTCGGTTACTGCGGGGCAGCGTGGACGCAGAACGTGTCGTACTGTTCCCTTGTTCGTTCAAGTAAGTACGTGAGTTTTCTATCTAAGACATTTATACAAACAAATGACGTCTATACTTTATCTTATATTACTAAATGTATTCATTTAAGTGTCAACTCTTGATTTCTTACGACATTTTATTAATAAAAAGTAATTTGAAACGATAAAACTTTAAATTAAAATGGGATGGTGTTAGCTTCATCAGTTTTGGTCGTGGCAGCTATCAACGACCCATAAGTCGGCAATGGCAGCAACGTAACTTTTCGTTTTATTTTTCTTTTATGTTATTATATCACACTAACACAAGTATTTTTATGGAGTAGTTTCAATCTAAGCTATCAGTCTTTATAAAAATCTATTAGCGACTAAACCTTTTTCGTCTAGTTTTTACTTTTTAGCGTTGTCAATTTAACCAAAGTTATGATATTTTTCGAAGATCGATATTGAATAGTTATAGTAATAAATTATTGTTTTTGTGTTTAAAACAGTGTGCATTTGTTCATATTTTTTGTGACATTAATCAATTATAATCTATTTTATAGTCCGAAGGTCAATTAAATTAAAATAACCATTTTTTTATGAGTCGGTAATACAATTTATGTTCATACTAACATACTTTATTACCGACCCATGAGGGTCGGCAATAGCAACTATAAGAAGCTATTACCGATCGTATATAGATTATTTAGTTTCTCACCTACTTTTATGAGATAATAGGTACCTATTAATATATGCTACTTCTTGGCTAAAGCAACATAAAACATACAATTATATTTTTTTCCAGAAGTATGAAGCCAAAATGACTGTGATGACTAATATTATAATTTTCAAAAAATGATTATGATCTCAATAGCATAAGGAAATATCCTAGAGTTTGAAATCCTTAAATTAAAATATATATGTGTATTAAAAGTATTACGTTGATTAATTTCAAAGTTTATAATTATTTAGTTCATAGGTTCATACTAAGAAGTACCTACTAATTTGTTTTATTAAAAATAACGATAATAAAAAAATACGAATAAGTATTTGCATTTTTATTTTGTTTTATTTTTTTAAGATCGGTAATCATCATCATCACTAGCTTATATACATTCCATTGCTGGAATAAGGCCTCCTCTCATACACGATCGGGAATAGCTGCATAAAAATCGTTAATAGCTTCACAGCCGTTTTTATGGGTCGGTAATTGCAACAATCGACTAAGTCACATTTTAAATTATTTTTTACATGATAATCCTTTATTTAAATGTATTTGATTCAGTAAATACATTTTTTACACATAACACTAGCATATAAAATGAAAATATAAATCTTTAGAGGAACCAGTATACTAAAAAAATATGGTTGATTTTAAAATTGCCTTAGGGGGGTCGTTAATACCTGCGTTTACCTTATTTGACCTCGGCTTAGTTGCGTAAAACTGACCAAGTGGAGGCGACAAAACCAATGCTTAACTTATTTACGACGCAAACAGTGCACATACCCTTCGGAATTCAGAGTTTTATTTTCATCTCGGAATTGGGGCAAATATTAAGGTGAAAAGATTGTATTGGTTTTCTCCGACGTCTGAAGGTCGTGCTATCGTGCGGTCGTGCTCTACTGGTTGCTTTATAACATTAAATACCAACATAAATAGTGCTAAGGCATACAGCCATCAGATGAAATTTTTTAAAAAGAAAGAAGAAAAGTCTGAAGCCATTTTTTTAGCTTTTGCTTTTACACGTATTATCTATACGAAAGCGGTATCGTATAGGTAATACCTCAGAAAAATCCCAATTTTCAAAAATATCAATCTGATCTCGAAGAATTAGCAGTATTTCTTCAAGATAAGCTAGATATTTCTGATAATTTGGCCATAAATAGATTACTTTGACGAATTCTGTCGTTGACCAGAAAAACTTTGGATCTCTGTAAACCTTTCTCAGAAATCGAGCATTTCACACGAAAATGGCATCTAATACAACTAAACTAACTGACATTAACTCTTGGTACTACATTCACACAGATCGTTAGATTCAATCACGCCTGTCAGTAATTTAGCTATCTCCTCTTCGATATTATATAGGTATGCCTAACTACGGTTCAGCCTGGATTACAGGCTTAGACTGAGCTCCGGCGATAAAGCGTTTGCCTAAAACACAACAGACAAAGAGTAGGTAACGCTAAATCTTATTGATATTGAAATGTAAATATTAAGAGAATTTGATAGTGCATGGGCTAACAATTTAGTTAAGTACTCCGGGCTAAACTAACAACATTTGATTGAATGTAGGTTTCATGTGAGAGAGAGGGACCCGGGGCTAAATAATAATAGCCGCATAGGTCGATCGATCAGGTTAAGCTACGCTTGCCGCGGTTAGTCTGTGGATGGGTGACCATCTTTACCTACATACCGAAACTCCTCCGTGCCTCGAAAAGAATTGTTAAGCCGTTGATCCCGGCTGGCATTCGTGGATCTTTAAACGTCGTTACTGGTAATCAGAAGCCCGAAAATCTGACAACCAGTCTTACCAAGGTGTATCGTATTACCTAGTTACTGGGTTGTGGAGGTCAGATAGGCAGTCGCTCCATATAAAACACTCGTATTTAGCTGCATACGGTTAGACTGGAAGCCGACTCCAACATAGTTGGGAAAAGGCTAGGCGGATGATGAGATTGAGAGAAAGAAAAAACTTAAGCCCATTACGACAAAAAAAGACAACTAAAAAGGTATAAACAATACATCTAAATCGATTTTTTTCGGTTTTCGTATAGCTGAAGTTCCTTTTGACTTCGCCGTAGTTGGGTAAAAAGGCGTCATTTGTTATTAAATAATTATACTTATAAGACGCCGCAAAATATCTAATCTGCGTTCGCGATTTAATTGCCAAAAATGTAAACAAATATGAATTATGACTTTTCATATAGGTATTACTTGCATCTGCCCGCAGCTTCGCCCGCGTGGATGTCTGAAATTATCCCACGGGAGCATGCTCCCGGAACAAAAAGTAGCCTATGTCCTTCCCCAGGATGACATCTATCTCCTTGCCAAATTTTATTGAAATCCGTTCAGTGGTTTAGGCTTGAAAAGGTAGCATACAGACAGATAGACAGAGTTACTTTCGAATTTATAATATTAGTATGGAAATACTTCTTACTATCCATCCATACGGATAGATAGTAATGCCTAAGCCTGTCCCTTGAGAGTTGGTTTTGTTAGGTACAACTAAAAGCAACCATTTTTCATAAAACAGAAAAACAACAGACAACATAACGCAACGCCTTCTCGCTCTTTGTATGTGGCCTCGCTATTAACAAAGGTACCCTCACACGGGACCGTAATGGTCCGCACGAGAATATAAGATAATACGCCATTTTGAAGCATACAACTGGCAAAGGGTTGCCGTATAATCATTATGTAAATAAAAAGAATGATAAAATCTAAATGTCGGTTGTAACTGTGAGCTGCCGTATCCTTTCGTTGATTAAAATCTTCACGTATACAGGTGACATCCCACATCGACGCGCAAAGTATAACCATTAATTCTGCACATGATTTTAGCGTAGAAATTTTTCGTCGGTTTCAGCTAATTATCTTTTAAAAATCGACGAAACATTTCAAGAACCCAGGGGGTCCAGGGGGTCCCTGGGGTTCAGAATTATACATATACTGAATTCATGGTAACAGGTCGCGCCACCCTGCCGCTAAATACAGGTACAGTCAAACATACAGCAGTGGTAACATTTGCACTACGAAAGTGGCTCTTACTGTTACATTACAACATATTATCCATCCGGTCGCATCCGGTCATGCATTTGACTAGTCGGAACGCTAGCGCCATCTGGTGGCGCTTGACAGAGTCTAGCCTGAGTCCGTGGGGGTTAGAAAACAGCTCGACAGAACGATGTGGAACTCACTTTGGACTTTGGACTTGGAGATTGGACATCGTACGGACAACATGTGCTCAGAAACTGTCCAGCGTTCCGTATCTGGTTGTGTCGTGTACCTACAGTGTGTAATTTGCTAGTGTGACTAAATTGTTCGTGAAATTATAATCTTATTTGAACTGCAAACGGTTTTTCTATTGCGCAATAACCAACACATAACCCACTGTACGCCCACAATAGTTAAATATGGCTGATAATAACGAGACACACTATACCTTCTCCGTTATCAGAAGTGGGATACGTGTTGGTTGATGCGCAAAATGAGAACGCTAAAAGTGAAAGTGACCGTTGACATTTTTAAAAACAAAGTGCAAACTGCGAACGCTTATTAAATAATCGTGTGGACCTGTTAGAGTTGAACCCAGATAAGCCAGATACGGA
Organism: Luperina testacea; assembly: GCA_927399505.1. Lineage (NCBI taxonomy): Eukaryota > Metazoa > Arthropoda > Insecta > Lepidoptera > Noctuidae > Luperina > Luperina testacea. The sequence goes on from OV656758.1 coordinate 16,731,749, forward strand.
TGCGCGATCATAGTGAATGTTGTTTTGAGCATAGGCTGTATGCAAAAATACCTTTGCCCAGTGACGCGCCAGTTGCGCCCTACCGCCATGTTAGGAAAAAAAAGTGTTCCCGTAATTAGAAAACGCGATAGGACGCGTGTGCAAACGTAACAGCACACAATACGACAGCTGATTTGTGTTTTGCTGAAAATTCACTGCAAGGAGGTCAACTTGTGGCCGTCATTAAGGCGCACAAATGAAGCTGTATCAACGTGGCTATCGTAAATAGTACGAAGGACGTAACGTGGAGCTACCAGTGACGTGGAGTGATTTCAAGAATCGAGCCAAGCAGCCCGCAGCCGTCGGTGAAGCCCTTCGTGTGCTGCAAGTGAGGGAATCCTGGACATGTCGCAGCCCGGTGCACGAGAAGTGGCAGCCAAGCAGAGGTGGAGGTGGAGCACGCGCTGCAAGCAGCAACGGCGAGTGGATGTTTGCGTCGTACAACTACGCTCAGGCACGTTAGAACAAAGGTGAGCTGTATTGTTTTGTTACTATTCTGGTGCTGAATGCTCGTTAGTAAAAGCAAGTTGTGCAGCCAAATTAAGTGGCAAACTAGTTAATAATGTTATTGCGTTGACTGGTATTGGTTAAACGCGTGTATTCAGCACAGAACAAATTATAAGAAGCGTTGCGAATAGCTAGCCACAACTTGAGATTTTATGGGCAGTGGGTCGTCTTAGGGGCGGAGTGATTTTATTACATTTCTACACGACATTTACTTGCAAAGTATTATTTTGGGGGTTATTTTGTGTTATTAGAAAACGAAGAGTGAAATCAGATTATCAGACTAATCTAGATAGGAAGTTCAGAGGTCCATTTAAGGTAGTGGAAGTTTGGACAAGTGATCGCTATACGTCATACATAAGCTTTAGATTCTAACCGAACTTACTAGTATGCTCACGATCGCATACGAAAGATGCCTCTAAGTAGTGTTCCTAACGTGTTAAACGTAGAAGGCTGTGAGGATAGTTCCTTCACCGAGTAGTAGAGCACATACCATGGCTATTTGGTCGCACTGCACGCACTAGTCTGTAGTCGTAACTGCAACTCATTTAGGAGTTGTTCAGGGCGCGATGGGCAGTTAGTGGTGTGGCGGGGACCTGGGTCTCAAGGGAGACTATTGTTGTGTTGGTCATGTATTGACCTGGGAGTCGTAGACTCTATGAGAAGTGATGTGTGTGGGTCGTATCACTTGAGGTGATGACGATATGGGTGGCATGAGTGTCACTAGCTGCTGCGGCAGCCGGGCCATGAGCGTTGTATGTGATCTACTCGTGAGTTGATGCAGTTCCTGAACAATTATTGCCAGGGCTTAGAGGAATCTTTTGTTATCAATGATTGTTATTGTTTTTATTAAATGTGGTCAGAATTGGCCGAGGGGAACATGCACTGCTGTAGATTTTTTTGGTTACAGGTTAACATACAAGGACACGTGCAAGCAGAATGGCAGTGGGGGACGGCGCTGCGCTCTTTGGATCTCCTGTACGAGCAATCGCTGATCAGGGACGGTGCTTTTCGAGTGAGGAGTTTCAAGACTTCTGCCAAGGAGGTAGTGGATTGCAACCACTACAGCCATTAAGCCAGCTACAGATCTATTGTCTACTGAATTTGGTGAGTCGTTTTCATTTTGTTTTGACTCGGGTACAGAGTGCTTCCCTGGTAAACAACAGCAAAGAACGGTTACATTGTTAGGTATAGCCCAATCTAGTTAACGATGCAATTTTTAAATACGCTCACGATAGGTTATGAATGATGCCAGTAGGTTATGTACCAGTCGAAGTAGATTGTGATCACGGTGGTAGTGAGCTATGAGCAAGCCTGGGTAGTGGGAACCACGCGAGTAGGGGTTCTCTATCGGCCGTAGTAAAAAGTGTGTAGTCACAGGGGTGATACACGTGGATCCATGCGCTGGATGTGTGAGAGCAATGCGATTGCTGGTCGGCCGGAGTGCCGTGGCGTTAGAGTGGTTTACTCGTGTGTGGGTTTCCAGGTATCTAAGGCTCTTAGTGAAAAAGATTATTGTTGTAATGTGGATAACGATGGTACATGGCTCTGGTTGATGTTTTTTTTGTTATGATTGATTAAAGTTTGATTACATGGCTCTAGTTGAATCAAGTACGCTCATGAGGCTAAGGCACATGTCATGGCACAGGCCAAGGGATCAGAGTATTAATGACGAATTTGAGGAAAGCCAAGTAAAAGTCTTGTTGATGAAACAGAGTAGAGATTAAAGTCGAGTAATAGTGGTGAGGTTCGGCTGGTCGATAGGACAGTGCCGTCCGGTCCATGCCATTGGGGCTGGTCGAAGGGACACACTTGTCTAGACCCTGTATTTGAGTGATTGGTCGAAAGACGGTGCCGTCCGGTCCATGCCATTGGGGCTGGTCGAAGGGACACACTTGTCTAGACCCTGTCTGTGATCTTGAGATTTGGGTATCAAATAATGATTAATACTCTGAACTCTGCAATTTTTTTTAGTTTGTGCGAATTATCATTGTTGTTGTGCCTGTACCATATTTGGTCAGGAGTGACCGAGCTATGAGATACTTTGCGGGGTATGTTTGTTTACAGATTAACACACGAGGACGTGTGCATCGCAGGATGGCCGTGTCGCATCCGGTCATGCATTTGACTAGTCGGAACGCTAGCGCCATCTGGTGGCGCTTGACAGAGTCTAGCCTGAGTCCGTGGGGGTTAGAAAACAGCTCGACAGAACGATGTGGAACTCACTTTGGACTTTGGACTTGGAGATTGGACATCGTACGGACAACATGTGCTCAGAAACTGTCCAGCGTTCCGTATCTGGTTGTGTCGTGTACCTACAGTGTGTAATTTGCTAGTGTGACTAAATTGTTCGTGAAATTATAATCTTATTTGAACTGCAAACGGTTTTTCTATTGCGCAATAACCAACACATAACCCACTGTACGCCCACAATAGTTAAATATGGCTGATAATAACGAGACACACTATACCTTCTCCGTTAAATTATTATTTATGTATATCAGAAAAACTTCTTAAAGACGTTGTCAATGTTAATTTGTTACAGATGATGAGGTTCACTGTAGGACCCACACATATTAAAAAGATACAGTAGATCCACAAACTTTAAAGAACCATGTATATTATTGTATATCTACTTATAATTTGCACTGAAAAGCTTTACCATTCTAGACACTCTCTTCTATATCTGGCATGAATCTGTCTTTCTCAAGACCCATCCCAAACGGATCTAATAAGAGCCAATCCCCGGAACCTAACTATTCCAGCCTTTTGTGTAATTTCAATCAATATACCATTCTAACTAAAAATTTTACTAATCATTTTCATAAAAAAATTGTGTTGTTCGAACAAAGCTGTACTGCTTTGTTACACTTGCTGACCCCAAAGTCTTGTATACGTGGCAAACGCTAGCGCAAAACACCACTCCAAAACTGACGATTCAATTCCCAATATTTTAATGCAGCACCCAAATAAAATCCAATAGTCGTGAACAAATACATAGGGCGATTGTGCACTACAAGGAATTTTACTGTCCGGCAGTCCGATTTTATTTTTTTATTATGGGCGTGCCATATGGGACCGTAAAAAATCGGACTGCCGGACGGTAAAATTCCTTGTAGTGCACAAACGCCCATATTCTGTTCCATCCCCGCTTGTCATCTCTCCTGATATTACTTAATATCAGTCTGGCAGACGAGGGGAGATGCGGTTACAAAGGGTTAACTCACTGCCTTATCGTCTCTGTTCCCTTTCTCATTCTGCTTATGCTTTTTATGCCGTCGTAAAGATGCTAGTTATGTTTTGAAGAGGCTTGTTTAAACTTTACGCGGAGGATTCAAGGAATTAATTAATTAGGTTAACTAAATAATTACTAAGAACAGTCAAAAGCCGCTTACAACCTTAAACTAAACATCTATTGTGTCACTTATTGTGTTTCGTAAGAATGTTTTCATTTTTTTTTTGAACCATGTTTTTATACATTCACGTAATTTACTATCATTTAATTGTGCTTTTCTGTGCACTGAATAAATGGTTTATCGATCTAATACTGGGAATCGGGCGTCCTCCCTGTTAGAGAAAGTGGGCCATAATCTACCATGCGGGCCCAGTGCAGGTCCTGCTGGATGTCACGTCTTCGAATTCTGATTCTAAGGATCCTCACGACAATTTTCCCAACCTTGCTAATTTAGGATAAAAATTCTATGTAACAGAATGTAAACAAGCTTACTTTTTTTAACAAAATTTAACAAAATAATAATATCTCTCAAGTCAAACTACAGTAAACAGCGGTTCTGACGACCGCAAGTCGAGATTGTCTGGAATAAATTGAGCGAAGGCAACAAGTTTATTTGTGGAGAAGATAATTTCAAGCCAGGGGCTTGCAGGACCTCAACACAAAATACGCAAGTTTTAGAAACCATAAAAGTTTAAGATCGACTACAATAAACAAAATCAGAAAAAATTATGATACTTTTCAGGATTTATGCTAGGTAGATAGTGTGTTGAAAACATAATACAACTAATTATTTGATACGATAGAAAAAAATCATGAAGATACCTCAAAAGTTTCTTTTTGCAATAAAAACCATACTAATATACATATAATAATTCTGGTTTTTTGTCAGATTATTCTACAAGCAATTTGTCAGATTATTCTTACAAGCTAATACTAAATAGTAGTAGTATAGTAGTAGTAGTATTTAAATTTTTTAGTCCAAACAATATATTTTTTGTAATTAAATAATTGCTTCATATTTTGCAATAAATTACCAGTGTTGTGTTATCGCGCTTCTCTTTCTTTTCTATGCAGTCCGACAGTGACCGCGCTTTAGGTCATGTAAACTCCTTATTGAACTGATAATATTGTGAACTTTGTAAACAATTTTCAAGTTCATACATATTCAAGCAAGAATATTGCGTGTGTCTTAGCGACAGTCGTAACTACAAAAGTATCAGAATCAATAATTTATGATTGAATTTTTCCTTGTTTTCCTCAACAACAACGTATTTTTTTATGTATTTTTCAATCTCACGATTTCCAAACATATTAGAATATAGGAAAAGATGGGCTTTAGCTAGTGGTACGAGACAGACTAACAGTTGCGTATCCTAGTCTAGAATACGCAACTGTCTGTCTATCAGCCGCTAGCCTAGGAAGAGCTATAGTGGTAACTGAGCGGCTTGACAAATGATAAAATCTTGTACATAAAGGCGCGCCACGCGATATAATCGCCTGTTTGAAGGAGCCTTAACTTCTAACCAATTATTATGCTAATGGTATTTCTAATGCTTAATTTATCGAAACACTTGTCGGAAAGACGCTCTGTAGAAGGAAAACCACTGAAAAACAAAATATTATGAACCTTTACATAACAACAAACGAATCTGTTGAGACTTCGTAAGCTCTCGTGATGACGCGATGTTTTGTCCTCAGCTCAGCCGCCGCTTTCAGCTCAAAAACTTTATGACACCATTGTTTATCTTATAAATGAATGTTGCCAGCGTTGCCCGTTGTTTCCCTTTTTATTATTCAACGCTCTAGCAAATAATTAAAATATATTGACTAAGCTCTCCCTTTTTCCCCTACTTAAATTAGTATTCACCCTTTCGTAAATGTCTGCCTTCTGCCTTTTATTTCTATTAACGATTTGGTGTGGCAGCGTTTTCATTCCGGCTGCGTCGATCTGTTTGCCAAAGAAAAAAATACATTTATTTAAACATGTGAGGACCAGAAAATTAAATAGGCAACATTGAGGTATAGCCTGATGACCTCTAAAGCATTAATAAAGCTACCGATGGCTCATGAAACCAAAGTTCTAGACATTATTAATGACTCAATAGTGTGCCCTCTTTCACGCGAACTTCGAATTAGCTGAATTCATTTACTGCAACTGAACATTTTCAACATTATTAGAACGAAAGCTGGTGGGAATTACCCATTCGCACCGCTCCACATTAAGGCTGTTGAATTGATTATAGTAACGCCTTGAAGGTCACCCAAAGTGATGCAATCTCGAACATACTATACAACTGCTATAATGGCGCAATGAAAACGATTTTTCATCATTTGAGCCAGTAATTTCCAGTATTGAAACATAGAATGGTATATGCAATGTATTATTAGCTAAATTTTTTCAGCTATTTTAAGTGTCCAAATGCTAACTAAGTACGTATAATTATGGTCAAGAGACGTTACTAGCCTTCTTGATGATGTATTCCTCATTCGCCTCATCATTAGAATAGAATAGAATAGAATACTCTCCCTCTCCCCTCCCCTCTCTCCTCTCTCTCTCTCTCTCGCTCTCTCTCTCTCTATATTGTCTCCATACGGAGTAAGTGGACCCTTTTTTTCCCGGGTACCACATAAAGAAAACGTCCAATTACGTGCCTATTTGTGTCACCCTAAGGGCTGATTTTTCAGTCAACTAACGATAACTTTATTCGAGGATTAATTTTGACAGTTATTTCATACAAATACTGTCAAACGTCAATTTTATTCCTCGAATAAAAATCATCTGGTGATGCAAAAATCAGCCCTAAGGAAAATTTCTAAGGATATACACTTGCGTGCAAAAAATTATATCCATTATGTTTTTTGATATATATCGTTTCTCAAATGAAGAGCACGGGAAAGGCCATTTTTTTGCACGGAAGTACATATCTGTAATTTGTATGGTGTATGTATAATAAAGAGTATTCTGTTCTATTTCACTAAATATGAGATCTTTTTCATCACTTTTCGTGTTACACTTTCATAGGGCGGTCAAAAAGTTACCCCTAGGGCGAAATGTCATTCACGATAGGTCTCTCCGTCATGTCGTCTAGATAAAAAACGTAAACCTAATCCTAATGTTGTTTCGACATGACAGTGTTTTTTCTGTGTCTGCCTTGTTAGCTTTAGTAAGATGAATAATTTATTTTCTATCCATAGCCAATTTTAGAATGGCCTGTAAAAACGATCGGTTTGATATTTTAACGAAAATGCTTTATATGTATTCTGACAAAAGTTTCTTTTTTATTTAGATACCTACACTCGGTAGATTGAAATATTGGTACGATTAGCAACAAACGGTGGACGAATGGTGGTGGATTACGACACAAAGACACCGTAAGTCGCGCAACGAGCGGTGCCTTTGTGTCGCGCGCGATTGTATCGTGTGTCGCGCCTGTTTGTAGGAGCCTTTAATCGACTTTTGTTGCAGACTGTACCTACTCAACGTGATTTCTACAGTGACTTTTTGGTACAACTACTAATTTCTCACATTTATATAGTGTACTTATTAAAGAGTAAGTACAATTTACTTATTTATTTAAAATTTCATTTTGCACAAACAGGTACAAAGGTGGACTTGGTGAGCATTCTCTACCAGTCAACCAAGGGTGGTGAAGAGATTAGATGGCAGGTGCTTTGGTTGAGGAACAATTTAAAAAAAAACTATTAAAACTAGGTACACAAATACATAAATAGGTTATATTTACACATACCATTTACATATTTTCTCTTCTATCTCTCACTGTATATACAGGGTCCCATTAAAATAGATGGACTAATTTTAACACAGCGCTCAGTACAGTGCGTGCCACGTAAGAAGAGACTTGACACACCACGTGGTCTGACATGCGCAGAACACGATTTTAGGTATCTTTAGCGGTATGAGGTCTGAGTGCGGGACGGGACCGGACGTCATAGGGGCGGCGGAAAGAGGCGGGGGAGGCGTACGTCTAAGTAAAGACATCCAAGCAAAAAAAAAAAAAACACTGATTAAAGTGATTTTATTTTGACCTAAAATAATAAATTGCCGGCACATTGGTGTATTTTCGTTAGCTGATTATTTTTCTTGTAAGTATCTATGCGTTTTTCTTATATATTTTTTTACCATCGTCCTTATTTTGGTGGTCTGAATGATTTCTAAAAGTTTGTCCATCTATTTTAATGGGACCTTATATATTATATCTCTCACTGTTTTAATTTTGTATTATCAATTCCTACTTTTATGAAATAAACTGACGTTAGTTTGTTTTATAAAAGGAGGACATAACATAGAAGGTCCTCGTTACTGAGGTGTACCAACCGTCTCTTGCACCCGGCGGTGGTCCCAAATTGGCCGTCATCCCCATTTTGGCACGCTCTCGTACGATTTGAAGCACGCTATAAAAACCTACGCACTAACATAAAATTAATCTGAAAATCAATTTGGCACCTCTGGCGAATTTTCCCTTGCTTAAAACAAATATATTTAGAGAGAACGAAAGTTTTAATGTTAAATTTATTTAGAGAGAACGAAAGTTCGCTCGGACCAGAACGATGCAATTAATCAATTCAGTTTGTCGCATGTTACTGCAGACATAGGCATCTTATTAATTGCACCAAAATAATTCAAATTCTCTGCCTTTAATTCTATTTTCCAAGTTCGGTTTCGAAAATTTTAAACAAGAACAACCCAATCCGAATCGCAGTATTCGTCGCCACACAAGTTCAACACTGCACTACTTAACAATTCCCTTGGCTAGGTATCATTGTTTTCCCTCCAACGAAGAGATCGACTTGCAAATACCACGAACTATAAGTATACTTACGTAACTGCAGCATAAAATACGCAATGTTTTGCTTCAATTTCATACAATTTTTGTGGCTGGCAGACCTCAGACGGGTTCATGCAAATTGCATAAACTGGTAACCACGACGATCGTGGCCCGCAGTAAACAAAATTCGTTTAATACATTAATAATGAAGTGCACTTGTGAACGTATTCTGAAAACTCACAAAACTGAATTCATCTAACAAGACAAGTCCTTATTTTGCGAACACAAAAATGAACATAAATTTTAAAACATATTAAACATGTTTCGGAAAGCAACTGGAAATGGTCAATATTTTAATCAAGAACAAAGAAAGCCATGATATTGGAGACGCAGCTGCCATTAGGTAACTAACTTCAATTATTTGTAGAGATGCGCTAAGTACAAATTTTACCGAGTAACCGAGTACCGAGTAATAAACGAGTACTCAGAGCATCTCTATTTATTTGCCTTCCAGCATACACTCCAACTAAAAGGGCCGATATCAAGTGGTACCTCTAGGAATAAACTTTTCTCTTTGCACCATAACATGAAACTTCAGCATCCCTTGCAGCCATACTTCTTGAACAACTTCTACTGAGTTTCATGTGGCAACATCCCTGAAACTGAACATACATACGTCGACGTGGAAAGAGTTTTACTTATTACACTTTGTATTATACAATCTATTTTATAAAAAAAAACTTCAATCTCCTTGGTTCATAAGCGTTAATGAACGTTATCAAATTAACTTTACTATAACATGCTACTTACCGAAGATTTCAAACATTAAAAACTCTAAAGATAGTTTTCGCGTCGCTATCCCCGCCACCATGTAAAGTGTTGTAATAGAATAGTGTGATTCACTGTTCTGTTACATATGTAATTGACTGAGAATTACGGTACACTTACTATTCTATTGTTTTGTTTAGACGTAAGTCTTACAAAAATCTTAAATAAATAGGTATCTAGGTTACCAACCGCAACGTGACATTCTTGACGTGCAGACGCTGCCGATGCGAAGAGACGAACTGACTGAATTGATATTTAATGGTGATTAAGAGTGTGACGTATCTATGAATGTAAAAGCGAAGCACCTTCCGATCTAATTGAATGGCTTTAAGGCGAGGTTGCAGTACTTTTTAATTTTTTTAAGCCTCTGTAAATCTAGCAAGATATTAATTTTGGACATAAAAAATTTTTTTTTGGTAAATTAAACCATATTGTCAAGCGCTGTGTGAAGATAGAAACGTGATCTAAAATAATTGGCTCGATAAAAAAAAATCATAAAGATGACACCAAATCGCTATTAAAAACGTGTACCTTGAAGAGATTACATCGTTAAACCATGTAAAAGTTATACCAAAAGATAAACCTTATTGTTTTTTAAGGCATGATGAGAACACATTTTATAATTTCCTTATTATTTTTTTTCTATGAAACAAATATATACACAGAATCTAGTAGTTCAAGACCTCGCAACGGCCAGCCAGTGCCCTACAAGACTACACTGCACTACAAGACGGCCTTAAATGCCAATCTGAAACGATTTTACCAAAATTATTCGTCGACCTATTGAAAATCGAAATTCACACTAAACGGTAATAATAAGGAAATGACAGGTGCTAATATCACAACATAACAGCTTCACGCTAGTACCACAAACCACGAACACTTACTTAGTCCAGAATCAGCTGTCAGATCGCAATACAAACCAGCAAGCTAGCAATCCGCTTTCAGCGCCGCGCTGTCACTATGCATTGTGGACCAGATAACGAACGAGTTAATATTAAATGCCTTTTTGAAACAACGCGCTGGAATATTCATCATAGTTTTGAATTACAGCGCTTTGATGTGCTGTTAGGTTTAAGTGCAAAAACTACGGGTAGGTAATAAAATCAAAACTACTCGTATAATTCCAGACGGGTATAAAAGTACTAGAGTGGGTAAAGTGCTATTCGAAAACTGCTTTGATATTCTACTTTCATTTAGTAATTACATGTATTATTTAAACCCTGGGTAGGTTTCAGTTTTATAATCCAATTACATTATTTTTAATAGGTAACGGCCTACTCATCTTTAATACAACGCAATGACCCGTCATAGAATTATAAAGATCAGCGGACTTAGCCTCAACGGAGTTATCCTTAATTCCTTACCAAAGCTTAAGAAAGTCAATTAGATTTATTGCTGGTAATAAGGCGCGATTAAGAACTTGAATAGCGCTTTAAAAGACAAATTGTGTCGGCCATTACAATCTTTAACAAAGCTCTCTGCAAAATAAACGCTTTGCTACACATAGCTCAAACAATTATGAAAGGCGCTGTGCCGGACGGATGGACTTTAAATATTGATCGTTTCAAAAGTGTAGCTGTCTGTTGTTACGCCTAGCAACATCGGAGTTCTTAACAAGTTCGGACACTGGACTTAGAGCAATGCTAGCCAACACTTTGCTTCAATGAGGGGTGAAACTTTCAAGTGCCTGTACGTAGGTACTTGTCAGATACCTCATTAGGACACAATCTTTGAAATTGTTCTTCGACAAAATCTCCATTAGATGAAATATTCACGTAATAATTAGAATCTACATTCTGAAGAGAATTTTGCATTAAGGCTCCTTCAAACAGGCGGGACACGAGACAAAATCGCGCGCGACATAAAGGGCATCCAAAGTCGCGCAACGAGCGGTGCCTTTGGACCCGCGCGATTCGCGTCGCGCGTCATGCCTGTTTGCAGGAGCCTTTACACTCATTTAAAACCAAGCAACATTCGCGCAGAGTTCCGTCCTCCATCTTCTCATATTTCAAGCTTATCCCAGATCGTGGAAGCGTATTACTTAAGTAAATAGAGTTCGCAGTTTCCAGCCCACGTCCTGATGGGCTGGATTGATAAAACTAGCTCAAACAAGACGTCAAGGTGGCGACAACGCCGCGAGCTGGCTAACCGCCAAACCTCATTGTGTTATATTTTTATCTTGAACCGGCGACTTAGCGACCCGTTCTGGCTTTGCACTCTGAAATGAATGACACCAACGTGTTGTCGCATTTTTAGTTCTTAATCTTTGTTCGATATTTTTAGTATTGGAATGCTGTAAATTGAAGATTCGCAGTTGTGCTATTATTTGATTACGAAGCTATCTGGCTTTGTAGTAGGAAGCTTTTAAGTCTATTTCTTCCATTTGTGAGATTCAACTTCTCGATAAATCCTTTCATAGTGCACCTCTACATTTTCTTAGGACCATACCTCTAATATACTATTTTCCGGTGTCTAAGTGTCCATCTAAAGTACCTACTTTAGATAAAACTGTTCGTTCACTCAGCCAGGAAAACAATCACGGAAATGTTTTCCATTAAAAATGCAAATTATAAATCGTTAATGCGTGGGAAATTGCCAGAGACAGCACAAACCAGTTATTATTTCCTAACTATACACTTCGTTCACGCAAAACTAACCTATTAGTGAACAAGTGTACGAGCAAGCCGGAACAGGGTTCGACACACGCAACGCGCAACCTTGCCGAAGTAGGTTAATTGTCAGGTGTAGTGGACACTTTGTCTGCTAAGAGGTTTCTTGGGCCGTTTTAGCTTATTATATATTTTAGGAAATATGGCGGGGTTCAACTTTTTTATAGAGTTATGCTTGCTACATTTTAGTCCCTTTATTGGGACGTTCTTTCACTTTATCATCAATGTCACCTGGCTTAGGCAGGGCGTACACTATATTTAAGATAATTATTTTGTTTGTCGTGTAAGGAACAGTGGGAGAATAAGGGTTTTCTGAAATGACGTTCGCTAGGTGGCAGCACTGACACGTCAGGTCCAGGCATCTGTCAAACAGCCTATATTTTCTTTAGTCATGTCTGAATGATAAACGAATGAATGAATCGAATGATGAACGTCATCATATATTTTATATTGGAAGACCTCTTGTCACAGTGGTGCCAACTGGTGTCGTAAATTTTCACGAAAACCCTAATTGCGTAACACACTATCAGTAACAATGGCTTTCATGTTGGAGTTCAACAATATTCATTGCATTATTTACGTTGTTGAGTAGACAAATTTTTCGAACATATCAATAGCAATATCCTTCAAAATCATTCAGATTGCGATTGATAGAGAATCACGCAATAGGGTACTGTTTTGTCTCGAGTCAAAATAGATTTTTGACAACTTTGACTATGAAACTGTTTGTTTAATCATCACTGTTTTCCCTCTGCGCTGCCGTCTAAACGTGAGACTGGCAGAATAATCGACATCGGCACAATTGCCAAAAGAAAAAAAAAACATTGTTTTCATAAAGCGACAGGGTGTCTAAACTCTAAAGAGTCTCCTAGGCTCAGATCTGCGAACAGTTTTATAAACGGTGTGAATGTGTGTATGTGTGACATTAAAACATTAGGTTGTAAATTAAATTTTAAAAAACTAAAAGCTTTTATATGACCCCAGAGAGTTATTAAAATAAATTTTCTTCATTTTGAATAGGTAGGTACTTATCAACTTTAGGCTCCGCAACAATATTTTAGTGAAAGGTCCTTTGACATAAATTCTAGATGTTTTCGATACGAATCGTGTTTCATAATATTCCTCTTAGGTACCTATTAATTTGTAAGCCTTATTAAAGAAATTAAATAAACACGACTTTAACAATATCAGTAGTATAATAGTAAAACATTTTCAGTAATAACGTTCTTATCAAAATTATCAAAACAATATTTAAAATGAAATACGAATTTTAGCAATCAACGTTCAGTTCCAGTAGAATTAATAAAAACAACAACATCGTTTGGTCGTAACAATTAAGTAGACATTATTACTATACTTATGTCTAGAATCTAAATGAGACAGCTTATGGATGGTCGCAGCTTTTACGACATTTCGCCCTTGGAAAGGAACTTTAATTATATTTAAGATCACAATTTCATTTTCTAAATAATAAAGAAAAAGTACGGTATCTTAACGTTTTACGAGCCATTACGATGTGCTGCTTTCCGACAAGTATTTTCCACTTTGGGATTTTCTCGGTGGTTGAAAGAGTGTCTTTTGCACAAAAAACTCCGCCAGTAAAGCAAAATTTCGATGCTTTGGCATGTCTTTGTGAGACAGCTGAGGTTGCTACGTATAGAGTGCTTTAGTCACATATTCCATTACAACCGCAGGAAGCTCTAGGGAATTCCATTAGGTACTTTCTGCTCTTGTTAGGGTCCCGTAGGTTGCCCCAAAGGTTGCTAACGGAACCGTATTACAAAGGTTCCGCTGTCCGTCCGTCTATCTCTCAGCAGTCTGTATGTCATGAACCGTAATAGGTAGACCGTCGAAATTTTAAAGAAAAATCAAATCATCATCATCTGCCTAGCCTTTTCCCAATTATGTTGGGGTCGACTTCCAGAAAAAGGAAAATCAAATAAAGTTAAAAATTAAAGGACACACAAGAAACATCTTTTTTTTTTAATATTTAATATTCAATATTGTACACAGCACGGAACAAAATTGTCTGGCAGACAACGGAAGGTTGTCTACCTAGCATCGCGGGCAAACGCTAGTATCTTATAGTTTGCAAAAATTACGCAGAAATCATACATATACTTTAATATATGAACTGGAGGCCAGTGCAAGCTTGTAAACACATTGTAAAGTATCATAAAACCAGCTTATCCCATATTTTCGCAGTTTAGTAGTCTCAAGACGCAATATTATGAGAGAATGCGAACCCGTAAGCCATTATAACACATTACGTCTCAATAAACTGTATAAAATATTATGCCTTTGCGTTTGACATTATTACATAACGCCATTGTAGACTTAATTCTTAGTAGCCGGTTTATATTTGTAAAATAGCCTCCAGTGAATGGCGATACTTTAATGTAGGTGTACCCTGTAAGACTCGTAATATTTTTTCATAAACGTATGAAATCTTATACATGTACCTATGCGTGAATTTGAGGACTATATTTATTGAAAGAAAGAAAAGAAAAGTAAGAAAATACGTTTATTTGCGGCAAACATGACGCATAAAAATAAAAACGCAAACAAAAAAAACAATTTGGGAGAAAGTATGCGTCACATCTACACAAAAGGGCCATCGCTCAGCATAATGCTAAGACCCTATACGAGACAGAGCCCCAGCGCTGGTTTTCAGCGACAGCCATATATATACATATTGATTTATATATACTTTATTGTAGACCACAAAAATACATAACAATTTTTTGAAGTGAAAACTTCTTTAGCGGCGCTGTGTATGTACTTTTTTGGAATGGGTAAAAACTTCTAAATTCGCGTCAGGTCACGTGACCCTGATCGAAAATTCGTAAGACGTAAAACGTCAGACGTCTCGCCCACAGCCTCGATTCTAACTAGGCATGGGTAATATCGCTTTTACACTATATCAAATCGTATCTATGTATCGGTTTAGAATATCGGATATCGTATCTATATATTTCAATATCTATTTGGCTGAATCAGTGTGGAACTCGGAATCGAAATTGGTACTGTGATATTTAGGTTTCGGTTTTGTTCGATTCATTACATCATTGTATTTTATTTGTAACTGTATATTCGAAATCAGTGAATGTATTGTTGATAATATGGCACTCTGAAATGAAACTAGTACAGCCGTTTCGGTTTTCTAGATTTATATTTTTATCAATTATTTAAATAGGTCAAGTATCTATTCATCAGTCATGAGTGAAGCTAATAACTGAAGACTGACGAAAACAGCAAAGTGCAATCAAGGTCAAGGGTCACGTAAAGTGATTTTAAAACAATTTTTGATGTGAAACATCTATAGCCGCACGTAAAACAAATTTCTGGCGTGGCGACGCATGCCGTGGCGACGCGTCACCACGCTTTATGATGGTGTAAGTATATATACAGTCACAGTCTTGTGTACTGTGTGGCGACGCGTCGCCATGCGCAATGTTTCACATCTGCCAGGCGTCCCGTGACGGCTCACTTTTTTTGTTGAGAATGCCATAGGTACGATTTAAAACCCTTTGACGTTTATTGATGGTTACCTGTTTACAAGTGTTTACAAAATAATGTATTCGGTATTAAACTCTATGCTCCTGTATATAATGTTTAAAATTAGTATTAGACGTTAGCTTAACGCGCTTTCTCGCTCGTTCATCTCTAGCTACATCACTCCCGCCCGCGCGCATCGCAAGGATACGGTACCTACAACCGTATAACTACTACTGTACCGGAATCAGTTTGAACCGAATATCATAGATCATGTGATACGATATCGTTATAGTGTCTCGTTCTAGGTACGCGGATACCTGAAATATAGATACAGTACTGTCCGATATATAGGTATTGGATATTGTACCGATATATAGATATTGTATCTATATACGATTTGTATCGCCCACTCCTAATTCTAACTGTCAAATCAAAAAGCTCTAAATATTCGGGCGTAGACTGACAAAAATAATAAACTGTACTTAATTTTTTAAATATTTCTATTCTTTTACTACACAATTGAAGCTACATTTATTAGAAGAAGCTAAGAAAAGTGATAATTTGAAGAAAGCTCGACAGGCGAAACAAATACGAAAGTTTAAAACAATATTCCGTGATACAGATTTTATCCATATTTACAGGCTTTCTGAGGATTTAATTAATATATTGGAAGATGACTTAACTCCATATATGCGTCCGCGACTTCGTTCCAGTGGTTTAACCAAGAGGCTAAAGGTTTGTTTACATCTAGGTTTGAATTCCTGATGTTTCAGATATTATGCACACTATCATTTTTGGCTAATGGAAGTTACCAAAAAATCATTGGGAAGAATGTAGACACATACATATCTCAGTCTTCTGCCTCTAGGGCAATCCACGAAGTTATTATTTACAATACAATGATAACTTAAACACAAGTCAAGATTGCACTTAATTCTAGCTTCATTCATTGATTTCAGGTGACTCAGGATATCCTCAAAGGCCTTATTTAATGACTCCCTTTAGTAATTCAGAAACTGAGACTCCAGAGCCATTACAACAATTTGCACAGCAGTGCAAGAAACAGTGTAGAGGACTATTGGAATCCTGAAAGGACGGTTCAGATGTTTATTAGTACATAGGGTATTGTACTATGATCCTATAAAAGTGGGAGAAATTGTGATGGCTTCCTGTGTTTTAAACGACATATGTAATAGAGCCGGGCTACCAGCTCCTATGATGATGAGACCAATGTGACTTAGATGAAGAATCTAGGTTACTTGGAATCCTGACACATCAGGCTCCAACACATGATGACTTAGAGAGTAGGCTGATAAGTAGGCGAGATTTAGTTAATCAATTATGGCGAGCATGTTGTATCTACAATTTATGCGTTCCTTTACAGATGTGGTTAACGTGTTTAGATAGAATATACTCACCATTATTGATTAGATACAATAAATAGGTATTTAAATTATTAATAAAAATATTATTATAATCAACAATTGTCATAACATTTAAGGTGTGTATCTAAAGTGTGGTGTTTAAGGTGTATATGATTAGTATAATATCAATAGCCTATAATAATATGTGCCTATTTATACCTTAGTCCCTATTTGTACTATATTTTTAAATGGGTAAGAGTGTATACAGGGGTATGAGAAATTAAACAGATAACTGCATTATTTTCTTTTTTATTTACTATTAAAAACAATCAATCAAATCAAAAATCATTTATTCAAAATGACTTTTGATATTCAGTTAGAAAAACTTGATTCTATACAATAGTAGGTATGCAAAGTAATTAACATTACAAGAAACAGGACATTTAATTAAATAATTTAGTATATACAATGAAAACTACCCAAGCAAAACAAAATTAAATAAGTACCTAAATAAAAGCCTGCAGGCATAAAGAGCATGCCCGCTAACAAACATTGACATTTACTACAAAAAAACAGTTCTTATACTTAAACTTCTTAACATCCATCTTAAATAAACTTAAAATTATCTAAACATAGTAGTAGATCCATGTTTCGGAGATTCAACTTCCTCGACTGATGGATGCTCATAAATCCTGCAGTGCCTGGGTCTGCCTTGACCATGACTCACTTATTTCCTTAAAAGTCGAACATCCTCTGCTGGTTGTCAATAAGAAGTCTCTCATTTTCCAAACACCTCTCTTTAATGGCGACAAAACATTCAGTCAGGCTCGCCATTTGGATTGCCTTTGAGAAGGTGGTGAGTGCTGGATCAGACGGCGGTGTGCCGTTCGATGCCTACGAGATGCTATGAACATAAAAATGCAACAAATTACTATACAGAGGTAAAACAAATATGTAAGTATCATCAACATCACATCACTCTCCCTCTAAAGGAATAGATATTACAATGTAGTATACATATTAGATGTAGTCTATATCTTGATTCTATTAGATGTAGCCTATATCTTGATCTTGATTGAATAAGGGCTGCTGTTGAAAAAACCTACAGAAAATCCCAACAAATTGGCCCAACCCGGGAATCAAAAGTGAGACCACTACTATGTAGTGCTTTTTACACTAAACCAATAATTAACCAAATTATAATTAAGTTAACCTTACATGAAGATGCAATTGGGGCATTACTCCTATGATGACGCATTGCAAGACTGCAAGTGGTGATCTAGCCTCAAACTGTAATACAAAAAAAAGTTATCTAAATATCCATTATAAAGTTAAAACATATTATTGTAAGACTTTTATTTAAAACTTCACCTTTTGTTCTGTATTAGGCTGGTTTTCCATTGGCACATTGTCCCTATACAAAGATGGGCCTGGTTGTATGTCCGTTCGCCCTGCAAATATAACATTACATTATT
This sequence comes from Luperina testacea, assembly GCA_927399505.1. Taxonomy (NCBI): domain Eukaryota; kingdom Metazoa; phylum Arthropoda; class Insecta; order Lepidoptera; family Noctuidae; genus Luperina; species Luperina testacea. The sequence continues at coordinate 16,750,151 of OV656758.1, forward strand.
ATATTTTATTAGAATTAACTTACTGGTATTGAAGGTGTGGACTGTTCGGTCTGGAGCATGCCTCTAGTAGATTGTTCTACAGGCAGTAATTGGTCAGTAGGTCGTCTTAGGGGTTGCTTAGGACTCTACAAAATTAAATATGAAAATTATAATTTCCAAGTACCTATACAGTTTTCATATTATGTAATGAAAGTATAGCACTTCTTGGCATGCTAAAACACACAATGTTACGTTACAACAATAAAGTTATACGTACATATTATAGTAAAACAATAGCTAATCATGTAATTTACTTAAATTTTATTAATATCTCGTGTATCATACAATACTCGTGGATGAGACAATAGTAATAATAGCCATATACTATCAGTGAAAAAATCATAATACTCACATTTCATTAGGTAGTTGTATTTATCCTCTTAGTCACAGAACTACCTATGTTAAAAGCACTCGCTGATACAAATAATCAAGGCTTGAACAAGAATCAAGCACCCAAAAGTTTAAAAACTACAAATTCAAGTGATTTTGTTAGCGTCGCGTCATCGGTTGTTATTGTTATGTCATGTTGACTTTTAATTCATCGTCGCGTCGCGTTGCACGAATAGAGCAAAGGAATCGTCATTCAGCCTTAAAATGTAATAAGAAATATGAAATAAGCTCTTTTAAATATGATATTGGTTATAGTTTAACTGTATTCCTTATAATACTTAAAGATAGACCTTTAATATATATTTTAAACCTATAAAACTCTCAGTCGAGATTGATCGATTATAATTTATAGAATTTGTGTCAAGCCCTACGTTCGTCTGAGAAACAGCGACGGGAGGTTACAGCCTTGGGTTCGACGACGAGCACAACCACGTTAGTGAATACGGTTTGAATCAGCGCTGTACGCTCGGTCGATCTCAAGGCTGTCTCGTCGACGAGCTCGTCGCAGCTTACAGCCATGAAATTGTCTTTTAGAGAATAGCACTGCTGAAGTCTATCCTGTGTGCTTATTTGTAAATCTGAATAAATTCCTTTCACGAGAAGAATAAACCAGTCACTTTGTTCAAGTTTTCACTTCTGTCGGCACTACCGGAGTGCCAGTGTTTTTTTTATCAAAAACTAAAAATATACACTGGGCGGCGGCTTTCTGCGATCTCTTCCAAGCAACTATCATCATCATCATCATCTTTAGGTCATACTTTTTGTTTTCTCAGTTTTAATGATGGCCTGGCAGTTTGAGTACCTAGGTACTTTATGCGGCGTAGGTACCCAAATGTACTTTCTTTGAAACTGTTCGTCGAATCAATGAGCTCCTTAAGTTCTGAGTTGAGCTGCACGATAACTGACAAATGCGTGCGTGACTGGACAGGTCCTCTTAATCTGTGTGGTTCTTTACTGAAGAGGTAATTTCAGACAACAATCTATATCCTCACAGCCATTGGGACCAAGATTATGTTTGGACTTTAAATGAGACAGTGACCTCTGAGTTTATTTCGGTGTATCTTCTCAGGAATAGGAAACGCCGACCCCAACTAGTTTTTAAATATAATATAATTGACGTGTAAAGTATTAAACCTACTTACAGAAATAAGAAACAAACTTACTTGCAAGAGAATTTACTTAAGGGGCCGACGAACCACGCATTACCATATTAATTCATACAAACGTAATACCAAAATAATTTGTAAATCAAAAATATTCTTAATGTAGTGTACGTATTTATTCCGATTGGAATACAGAATATCTAGGTTCCCAAATATATATTTTGAATGGACACTGATTTAACGAAGAGTTATAATAAAAATAAGTTTTCTATAGAAATTTGAAATTCCTCTTATCTCGTCTTTATATCAGAGACCTTTCAAAATATGTATTTGGGAACCTAGATATTCTGTAATCCAATCGGAATAACTACACACTACTTTCAGAATTTGTTTGATTTACAAATTATTTTGGCATTACGTTTGTATGAACTACGCATGCTCTAATCAGATCCGGCTAAATACTGCGACATAATAAGCATACATATTAAAAACAAAAAATTAAGAAAAACTTTGTTTTATTTCGTGTGCCTTCCACAAATCCTTCTTAGAAATGTTGAATATAAATAGCTAAAATCCGTGTGAGCTTCCATCGGCTTTTGAGCAGCGAGGTGTTATTATACGAACGTCGGGTGAAAACAATAGGCAAACGGGTTACCATAGGCTTACAGGAATAGTATAAACAAAACAATATAATTATGTTGCCCGGAAATTCACAGTTCACAATTTATCCACAGCAACAATTTACAATCTCGCGAGATAGATTATAAACTGACGGTGTTCACAATCATACGGTGACATAAATATAACCCACTAAAGTCGGAAGCATTTTTATAAAATCTTGCCTATGGCAGGATATACATTAATAAATCACATGTCATGTAGGTAGTTCCTCCAACTAAAAATACTGGTGGTAGATATTCAAGTTTATATAGACTGGAAGCCACCCCAACACAAAAATAAACACCGAACTTCCAAAAATACACTACAAAGTGAAAAACAACTGTAAATTTTTGAAGTCGGTTAAAAAAGGCACTTGCGTGGCTTCACTATACATTTTGTATCCCACAAGACTTTCACAGAGAGGACTATTTAATATATTAAGGGGACTACATGACCTAAAGCGCAGTCACTGTCGGACTGCATAGGTCACTCATTTATTGCAAAATATGAAGCAATTATCTATTTACAAAAAATCTTTTTGGACCAAAAAATTAAAACACTAGTGCTTTAGTATGTTGCTTATAAAATAATCTGACAAAAAATTAGAATGATTGTTTGTTTAGTACCTATGGTTTTTATTGTGATAAGAAAGTTTTTTAGAGGTATCTTCATCGTTTTTTTCTATCGTATCAAATTAGTTGTATTATATTTTCAACACACTATCTAACTAGCATATTATATCCTGAAGAATATCATGTATTTTTCTGATTTTGTTTACTGTAGTCGATCATATATTTCTAGGCTATTTAAAACTTGCGTTTAGGTCCTGTAGTCCCCTTAAAGGTTAATTCAAAAGTGAGTTAAGCTGAAAACTTAACACACTTGGACGTAGTTATGTCTAATAATAGGTAACTACTCCACCACTGTTTCTACCAACGTTGCTCCAATGTACGTGCGCTGGAGCGACTAACCAAAGTTTAGCAGAGTTCTACATTGCGTGTTACTTAACTACTTAGTTCGCCCTCTTTGCCCGCAGCCCGCAGGCCCACACACCGCAAACAGACTTATCGCTTATCTACCTTTGTTTCAAACTCACAAACTAATTCAATTTCATACCGTCTCATTTGAATAAATGAAAAACAAACTTGAAGCAGTCAGATTTATTTTGTATTTAAGTACAGCTATTGAATATTAAAGCAGATGAATCTTTTAACGCCATATAACACAGATTCACTCACCTGTAGCGATATTATTGGCTTATACCCACAAACAGGGTAACTAGGAATGTTGTCGACCTCACATGTTTATCAATAAATCACCTCGTAAAATCCCTGTTACGCGAAAGTGGTCTCTACGTCACTAAATAATTCAAGAATTGCGATAAGCTCTCTGACGTTATGTAGATGTCCAAGGGTCATCCACTTTATAGTCTTTTTGTGGAAAATGGCTTTTCTCTTGTTTTTATTATTTCCATTTTACTACAGGCTCACGTGCTGTCTAGGTATTTAAGGGACCATAAAGTCTTAATACTATCGCATTTAGACTTTATTGTCCCTATAAAATCACGAACAAAATACCAATGTAAGTACTAAGTGCCAATCCAATCGGTATTTTGTTCGTGAATTTCTCTTTAGGTAGTCTGACAAACGATTTACAAAAAGCAAATTACTTGAAATTCAAGATTTTGAGAAACACGTTAACTGCCCGCGAAGCAGACATAATTTAGTAATCTGTGACAACAGCATAACAATCGCTGTGAATATTTAGGGCACCGGACAGTGAAAGTATTATCTAAATGATCGTTCAAAATCACATTTTACTGTTTGTAGATTAAATTAAAGAGTAAAATATTAATCACAATGATGAATGCGCTCTGCGAGAACAATATCACATATACAGAGTGGCCTGATCTCAATCCATAGTGTAAGCGTGGGATTTGCTCGGGAGAAGAGCGTTCAGTGACCTTCACCAAAATTTGAACTTCGAAGAACACTTTTTTGCACACCTTTGAAACCCAGCATGCCACGCCGATGTAGAGCCGCCCCGAATGCCTTGGGAGATCCAACAGATTATTGAAAATTTGCTAAGAGTATCTTTTTATCACGTCTATTCAAAAAGAGCTAGTGTATTAATTCATAAACGGACTAAAATAGCTCTTTAATCCCTAGGGACTAAAAGGAATTTGAATTTGGAATGTGGATATTGTTTTTGATCTACCAAAAAGTGTCTTTTTCGTTTTTGGTAGGTACCATTTTAGATGTTCATAATATTTTTTTTTAACTAGCAACCCTTTTATTTAATCAAATAACTAAAATCTGTATTAAATTACGTTTCTTTTGATATGAAATATGTTACATAAAAAGGTTTAAAATTAAAATAATTACTATGAATACCCTTGTTCCCTAGACTTTGTTGAGTAGTGTATTTAGGTCCTACACTTAGAAAGCCTTATCCATCAAATCCGCAGACTGAATCTCGAGTAGTTACTAACACATAACAACAAAGGCATCTAAATAATATGACGTCCGAGATGTCAGGCGGAAGACGCTACCCTCGTCAAGGATGCCATGTGCATGATGCATCTTTTGTTTTTCCTTCGTATTTTTTTTTTGGAAGTGATAAGCAATCCATTCAAGAAAAGCTAGCAATTAAATCATTGATTTTAAAAACCCGGCTAGGTGCACAATGAAATTAAATAATCTAAAAACTCCCTTAATATTTCAAAACTCTGTTGAACTTGTTGTAGGTAGTAAATGCTTTACACAGGAAATAATAACAGCCGCACAGGTCGATCGATCAGGTTAAGCTACGCTTGCCGTGGTTGGTCTGTGGATGGGTGCCCATCTTTACATATCGAGACCCCTCCGTGCCTCGGAAAGGACGTTAAGCCGTGGGTCCCGGCTGTCATTCGTGAATCCTTGACAATCGTTACGGGTAGTCAGAAGCCCGAAAGTCTGACAACCAGTCCTACCAAGGGGGATCGTACTACCCAGTAACTGGGTTGTGGAGGTCAGATAGGCAGTCGCTCCATGTAAAATACTGGTATTCAGCTACATCCGTTTAGATTGGAAGCCGACCCCAATATAGTTGGGAAAAGGCTAGGCAGATGATGATAATGCTGGAAATTGGAATACAACAATACATAACTTAATATTTGTTTAACCAATCGAGAACTTAAGTACATTTTTGGTCGCTCTTTAATCGAATATATAAAAAAATAAATATTTCTTCGTTCATTTGTTCCTCTTATATGTGTTTCTTAATTATTAATAATTAATAACTCACCAAAATTTCTTCGTAATCGGATAAATATCCGATTACGCTGAAACTTTGGTGAGTTATTGTACGCGCCCTCGAAATGGGTTCTGCCCGCCTGTACGAAAAAGGCTTTCTATAGATAGCCTTTTTCGTAGAGGGTACTTTACGTATAAGAACGTCCTATAGAAATTACTAGTGCAGAATTATAAAATGTATTGTTTCTTCATCACTCTCAAGCTACTAACTGGTATGATATAATTATAATTATTATATACTTAGTAGTATTTTTTTTTAAATAAGCATATTAAACAAGATTCTAATTTTGATGGTGCAATTTTGGTGGTATTTTGCCAATCACAAAAATGGCTTAGTTACGTAGCTACCTACTTCAAAGACAAACGAAATAAAAAACTGGCCAAGTGCGAGTCGGACGCGCACACGAAGGGTTCCATTCCACAAGGTGAAAACGCCGAAAAAAACACGTTTTTTGTATGGGAGCCACCCTTAAATATTTATTCTATTCTGTTTTTAGTATTTGTTGATAAAGCGGCAACAGAAATACATAATCGGTGAAAATTTTAACTGTCTAGTTATTATGGTTCATGAGATACAGCCTGGTGACAGACGGATAGACACAGACAGTGGAGTCTTAGTAATAGGGTCCCGTTTTTACCCTTTGGGTACGGAACCCTAAAAAAGACTTACGTTTTTACCGGGAAAACACAACAGGCTGGCTCACATCTGCCACTGCTGCGCGTGAGAGCCTGGCTCTACGAAGTGAACGATGGTAGTTTCGTCCTTCTGCGTGTATTCTATACGAGCCACTTATTGTCATCAGATAGAAAAAACTAGTACTGAATTTAAATAAAATTAGTAATATCTAGTAAACTAGTACAGTTTCGCTTAAGCGGTGATAATTCCCAGAAAAACAGATTGTGGACGCGCCACCAAATTTAGAATTAAAACTCCTACAAACAGGCGCGACGCGCGACGCGAATCGACATAAAGGCACCGCTCGTTGTGCGACTTGCGGTGCCTTTGTGTCGCGCTGCGCCGCCTAAAAATTACCTACGCTTGAGAAATTCACTCACATACAATTCAAATTACGTGCGCCATGCCTTATTGTTAAAATTAATATAATAATTATTAATTCCATAGATTAAAGAATGAACAATATTTCCTACTTAGTCTTGTCTAATCCGTTTTCCGGAGATGTTCGTATAAATATGTAGGTACGTACTTACTGAGAACCGTTCGATTTGTTAGTACAAGGAAAATTGGAACTTTGGGCTTCCGAATTCATAGCAGTTTTCTGTCGAGATTATTAGATTTGCGGCGGAGTGACGTCACATTCTTTAAGGATAACATAATAACGACTGAATAATTTACCTTGGTAGGTACCTATGTCAATTGGATTTTCCTAGAAAAGAGAAATCTAATATTTTAAGGCCAATATGGTTGATGATCTGTCGAGTCTTAATCATGTTTCTTTAACATAACACACAGAAAAGAAAAAAAGACCTTCCATTGTTCTCTTCGTGTGTTTTCTCGCCGACCAAACGCCGATCGCCTAGTGGCGCCCTCATCGTTTGTTTGGTTATTTCTTTTATTTTACAATGATAATGCAGAAAATAAGCACGTTATGTTGTGCTCCACAAGATTATACGTTAATGTTATTATAAACGGTAGTTTTACATTGTTTAGTTTTATTATAATCACTAACACAGATAATTATAGTGGCCACTATTTTCCGTTTTAGTGGTTATAATAAAACTAAACAATGTAAAACTACCGTGAATTACCGACGTCAATCAATTACAGTGCAATACAAAATAATAAACGGTGTTTTTTTATTGCTAAATGGAGCCGCTCTTGACCCCGATCACGCCTGATGGAAAGCGATGGATGAGGTCTATGATGGAACGAGCGTGCCCAGAAGATGACTGTTCACTCTTGCTTTGTAAGCAGACTGGTGAAATGTGGGAGGGAACACAGATGGCGGCAGAGAGTTCCACACTTTGACTGTGCGCAAAATAAACGTGGAGGAGAAGCGCTGAGTAAGACGTATCAACCAAGTATGGATGGTACAGACGCCAGCACATCAAGCAATCTGTCAAATTTCTTTAATGGATTTACAACTTTATTACTAATGCATAAGGTTCAAAGTTGATTGGGACAATTTGACAGTTTCGGGTAGCTTGATGTGCTGGCGTCTGTACGTTGCAGTACGTGTGGTTGTCCAGTGGTAAAAGGGCGATGGTGGGATCAGGTCATGGAGCTCCTGCGCACACTTTCTGTAGTACAGTCTGTAGAAGACCGACCGGCAAGCAACATTACGCAGATGAGCTAGGCTGTGAAGCGTAGCTACCAACTTCTCGTCACCTATAAGCCTTTTACAGTACCTACCCGGCGATAAATATTGCACATAGACGTTTACCTTTTTTTGTATTTTATACAAAGAATAAAAATAATTATCAAAAGAAGCAAATCATAATTGTTTTAACAGCTCCTAATAGATACCGGACTGTTTGTATTTAGTGCGACAGAGATAACGCTCTACGAAGCCGAAATTAGCCGATTGTCTCTTTCCAAAGGTCGATGTGCAATATTTATCGCCGGGTAGTGTAGCTCTGCGGTCCACAGAGTCAAGTGCAGCAAGCTGGTATTTTGCTGAGCCATCCCATAAGTGGCTACAATACTCCATACAGGAATGGACCTGTGCTTTGTACGGATTTAAAAGTTGTTCTGATGTGAAGTATCGCTTCACTTTATTTAGAAAACGCCCATCTTGCTGGCTGCGGCTGTTAAAGTTTGACGTCCAAATACTTTCTATTGATGAGGCCATTTTTAATGCCACTCATGATTTAATCTATACAACCAATAGCGGTGTCTGTCCGATTATAATAATATAATTCATCGTGCTCATCGTGTTCGTTAAAAGTATCGGTAAGCGTCGATGCTCATAGAAATAATTTTTCCTTTTTTATTTTACCCGCATCTCAAGTAGGCCATGTTCCCAATACCCACTGCTGAGTAATACTCCTCCTCCCGTGCCGTGCTTGCCTAGTCTGTGCGAGTCTCCTCCAGGTGTTCCCTGCTATTTTCTGTAGGTCGTCCACCCCCCACCTGGCTAGGCAGTATATGTTGTTCACTGTTTCAATTATACAAAAACTACGTTTGCGTCTATATTGTGACTTGTGACATAAATCTGTATCATACCAATGATGTACCTACAAAACGCAGAAAAAATTAATTGCAGAATTGATCCTCAAACCAAAATACCGATTGATACCTACACCAACACATATACACAGAATTATAAAACTGAGTGCAAAATCTAATAGCTGTCTTTTTTGAAGTGAAAACTTCTTTAGCGGCGCTGTGTTCTTTTTTTGGAATGGGTAAAAACTTCTAAATTCGCGTCAGGTCACGTGACCCTGATCGAAAATTCGTAAGACGTAAAACGTCAGACGTAAAACGTAAGACGCGCGTTGTTGAGGACAGCGCCATCTATGCACATCGGGAAGAACTACGAGGGCCTCGCGTACTAACGTCAGACGTAAAACTTAAGACGCGCGTTGTTGAGGACAGCGCCATCTATGCACATCGGGAAGAACTACGAGGGCCTCGCGTACTAACTACGTAGTTCATCCAACAACGACGAGATGGCGCTGAACCACGGATATATAACTGTGTGCTTATTTGTAAATCTGAATAAATTCCTTTCACGAGAAGAATAAACCAGTCACTTTGGTCATCATACCTGATTTGCAAAAAACCCTATAAAATAAGGAACACACCTTAACACGCGTGTTTTGTTTATAAGACGATTCACAAAATACACTCGTAATTGTTCAAGTTTTCACTTCTGTCGGCACTACCGGAGTGCCAGTTTTTTTATAATCCTACTTACATATCGTGACAAAAATAAATGTAGGCGGTAGACAGACGATTCGTAACTGCGCGTATAGATTGATCGAACTTTAAAAGTGAAAGCCACACAAAGCAAAACAAGTTCCGTTTTGAAGTACAATGCTCTTCACGTTATGACTGTGTTGCACAATGGACACGCGGAATCTATCGATATTATTAAAAGTAGAATCTGACTGACTGATTGACTGACATATCAACACACAACCGAAACTTCTGCGACTAGGAACGTAAAATTTTGCACACGGCTTCCTTTTATAATGTAGGGGAGCACTAAGGAGGGTTTCTGGAAATTCGACTTTTGTGGGGGTAAAAAGGGGGGAATTTGTTTGCATGAAAAATCTTATTCCTTGAATTAACAAACTTGAAACTTTGCACGAATAGGGTAAAACCGGGATAGATGCCGCAGTGGGATAGATGCCTCATTCTCAAAAAATCTAACTTCCCAAACTCGCAACTAAGAATTAATAGTACAAGTAGGAGGCGCAATCACCCCGCACCTCAATTTGTCCCCGGACTGTCGTATGGTGAGGATGCGTTTCGCTCGTGTATGTAATCATCTCCGCGGCGAACTTCACAAACACGTCAAAGATTTAAAAGTTAGTATTTGCTGTTGTATAACTTTATAAGTAGTTATAAATTTCATTAAATTTTTTATTCCATCAATGTACTGGTTCATTAAGTGTTCATCTGGGTGTTAATAGTAGCTCTTTTGTTTTTAATTTATTTAAAAAATATTTGGGCATCTATCCCTATCGTAAAGGATAGTTGCCCTGATTTTTCGAGGTATAGGTGCCCCAAGGGGCATCTATCCGATTGGATTAAGTGTGTCAAAACTGGCTACATGAAACCTGTACACTTTTCAGAAATTATTGCTCAAGATGTGGAAAACTGAAAGCATTGTCCGGATCAACCTCATTTGAGTAGTATTAAGAGATGATCTCTATATTATGTTATTTTATTTTTTTTTTAAAGTTCGATTATGCATGTTAACACTTAATAATTATATTTTATAATAACAATTAAGAATTAATACTTTTGTTGAACAAATACTTTTAAAATTTTATTATGTTTTTTGTGTAATATTACAATTACCTTATAACGATAACAAATAAAAGATTTAAAAAAATAAAAAACGTTTTTCATAATACGACCCATGTCTTTTGGAGACGATTGCTGTTTCAAGAGTAGAACGACCTCATATTTGGTGGGATTTTTCATTTACACATTATAAAAGGCATCTATCCTGCACTGCAGGCATCTATCCTTCTTAGTATTTTCATGGTGGGGCAACTATCCACACAGGTAGGCAACTATCCTCAAAAAAAGGGTTCCACAAAAAGCTAAATTCTGCAAAATTTGTAATTGATAGGTAAATAAAAAATAACTGTGATTCAACATAAATGATTAAGCTAACTACATTCATAGAAATTATTCATATAAAATTAATATTTTTTAAATAAGAAGGCTATTTCAAAAAGTGGTGCATCTATCCCGGTTTTACCCTACTTAACTAAGTAAATAATAAATTAAGTCACTTTTTTGGCTTTTTAAAGGGTGGCTGCATTAACTCGGAATTGGTAGGTACAAATAACCTGTAAGTCTAGTAATAGAAACGCCATAAACGATCCACAACTATAATAAGAGGATTGATCAATCAACATGAATATGACGCGATTACTTTTAGATAAGAAGTTAATCTTACATTTTTGTAGGGGAAAATACGAAATCTACGCGGACGAAGTCTCGGGCGAAGTGCTAGTTCTTAAATTAATGATAATGACTTTTGACAATTCCAACTAAAGACTCGTAAAGGTCAGGAGGATTTCACTTTTGAAAGCATTACGTACACAAACACAAAAGTGAAGTGATAATTAAAAGCTCTGTCAAAAACATGAAAATCCTAAAGGCTCCCGCAGACAGGCGCGACGCTACGGTGTAACGCCATTCTGGTAGAACAAGATAAGATAAGATATATTTATTTTCCCAAAGAATAAAAATAAAAATTTGCATGGAGAATAACATAAAATCAAAGAAACAGTTCGGAGGCATGTTTACCACATACTATGGCGTGCAAATATTATGTTTGTTAAAACATTAATAACACATGAAACAAGCTCCATAAATCCATAAAGTTTTTCTTTCTTTGCTATTTTTGGCATAATTTATTACTCGAATTTAGTATCAAACTAACTTTCAGTCTGTATGTAACACTGAAAGTCAGTTTGATTCGACATCAAAAGTTAAGATTTATTTGATTACTTATTTAAGCAGTTTATAAAATCATTTATAAATGAGAACAAATTAAATCGACTTTTGCCAATGACGTAATCTAAAAGTGAAAACAATATGTTCTAAGAGAAATGAGCACGAAAATATTTTACGTTGCAGGTGATGACGGTCAAGACTATGGGTGCTTACGTAAACAGGTTTCCGGTGCAGGCGAGTCTGTGCGGGTCGGCACCAATCGGTGCAGGTCAAATAGTCCCACATTACACTCCACATGTCACTAACTAACGGGATGCAGCAGAATACCAGCGTCAGGTATTGTACCTGGCATATGCTGAGCTGGACTCCCATTTGGTGCGACCGTTATAGGGCCTGTGCACACCACGTTTTTTAAACGCGCTGTTGACACGCGTTTGTAGCGATACAGACGCGATACGCACGCGAGTCAGATACTGGTTGGCAGGCACTGCTCTGTAGGATAAAAGCGCGCCGTCGCGTCGTCGACGCACGTTTCTAAAATGCGCGTCAACGGCGCGTTTAAAAAACGTGGTGTGCACAGGCCCATAGATGTTTATGAGAGATAACTTATCTTTTTAATCTTTGTTTTTTTTTTCACCTTTTTTGATGTATTGTGTCTTTTGTTGCACTGAATAAACGTTTTATCTATCCTTATACGCTCATACATAAAGAAACAGGTAAAACATGTAACCTTTTCCTTCCGAAGATCAACCTGCAGAGACCTGTACCGGGAGTCGGGACGGGACCGAAAACCCGCTTCTTTATGTGCAGTACCTTTGTGATATAACCTTATGCTAGTTTCTGCCCGCTTGAAGTTTGACTTTTTACTCAGCTCCTAAGGGTCTTAGCTTGATGATAAATAGCATATAGCCTTCCTCAAGGATTGGGCTATCAAATGCAAAAAGATTTTTTCAAATCCGACTGGTAATTCTTGAAATTAGCGCGTTCTAACAAGCAAACAAACTCTTCAGTTCGTAGGTATTGTGGGATAAGAAGATGCACATGTTTGGAGGATGACACCGTGACAAGATATTATTATAATTACAGACCGGTTATCCAACTGGTTTCCGTTAGAATTGGGAACACTGCACACAAAACGAGGCTAATAGAAAAATTATACGGCTCATTATCTCGAGGTACATACTATATTGTCAATGTTAGTCGTGATTTTGTTATACTAACATTATCTATTAGCATTCATTTACATAGTAAAGGCCACGATTGTTTTGTTTTAATTTGGTATAAGCATGGTACTTTAATTCTATTACGAAAATGTACTATCCTACTGTTTTTCAATCTTATAATTATTATGGCTCTTGTGATACAGGAACTCCTAGTACAAGAGTCAAGGCTACACTGATGTTTGTATCTTAAAGTAAAAAAATAAATAAATTATAAAAATTATTAATTTATTAATTTTGTTACCTACAAGCTTTTCTCACGGTTTTGCTGCTGAAGTCTTTCTCACATGAACTGTGCCTGTTTTTGAATGAAAAGTAGTCTATATTACTCAAGATGATGCTGATAAAATATCAATGGACATTTTTTTTGTAATAGGATCATTGTTTCTGAAGGTTATCTTTTACAAACATACATAGGTACAACTCTTTACAATATTACAAGCTGTTGCAAGCGACAGTGTATGCGATCCAGGATGAAATGTAGAATATGTCTTGACCCAGGGGGCCTAAAAAGATCACATTGGCAGAATCATAAAAGGATAACATTATGAATCATAATGGACAGTTAAGGATTAAGGATAAGCTGACATAAGGATTTGGATTGGATTGATTGGTACCTATTTTACCAATCAATCCAATCCAAATCCAATCCCAATCTCTTCGATTATACCAACGTATTGCAGCGAAAAAAAGAAACACACGGACTGTGTTCGCCATATTATAATTTATAATGATAACCTTTTATGTTTTTATGTCACATTTCATCCAAATCCATTCAGCCGTTATAGGGTGAAAGCATAACAAACAAACAAACTCACTTTCACATTTATATTATTGGATAGGATGATTATTTTTTAAGCTACATTTCGCTCTCGGCCTTTTCAATGGTCCTTATTTTTTTAGGCACAGATGATACAAGAGTTTTCTAAGTATTGTTTAACTTTATAAATGCTTGTCATCAACAGCAACATTAATTTCAAGATCGATAAAGGAACCCTTACAAAATGGCCGCAAAGAAACCGAATCGCTTATTCCTGTAAAAAACCGTTCGATCAATTTGGATGAAATCTTGGGTCAATATAGCCTGTAATATGCTGTTTGAAAGTCTCTCAGGGTGCAAACTTAAATAATGGCCAGTTTAAGATGGCCAGATCGATGGCCAGATCCATGACACACGCAAACATGATACCAATTGCACAAATCACTATAAACTAATAGTAAATTGAATCGTGTCGTGTTAATTGAACAGGTTGTTGAATTTAATCAGACGCCGCGTTAAATACAGGATGATATTAGCTAATTGACAATTAGTGGACCACAGGATGCCAGTCCAACGCTATATTATACGGAATTTGAGCACGATGTAACGATGAACTGGCCGATTTGATGGATAACAGGCACAAACATTGTAGATGAGAATAATTATGTTTTATGAGCTGATCACGCGGCGAGACGCGAGTTAAACTGTTTGTAAATGAATAATAAGCACTGTCAACCGCACATCATCGCCTTTATGTCGTAGTAGTAAGGGCGATTTTGCTAGTGCAAGTGTTAAGGCAGGCGCGACGCTACAGCGCGACGCGTTACTAGTGGAACAATTTCTATGAACACTTTGTGGAATTTTTGACGTGACAACGTCTAATAAATCGATGAAGCTGGTTGCACTCACGAAAAAACATGACTCATGTAGCGTTACCTCGCGGCCTCGCTCTGTAGCGTTCCATGGCGGCTTGAAGTGCAAGCGAATTAACAAATGCAATGCAACTATTCCATCAGTATTTTCTTATGACGTTGTCACGTTCAACTATCGTCAGTAAACCGACTTTACAGACAACCGATTTTTCTACTAGTATCGCGTCGCTCTGTCGCATCGCATCTGTCTGCGGGAGCCGTTACCACTTACTCGTATATGCGGTTATCTACCTTCACCTCATGCTGAAAATCATTAAATTCTCGCGAAAGGTAGGTATAGCATATTCGGCGTACCTATAATGTGCTCGCAGCTGTGGTGCTATTCTGTAAAACTCTCACCGTGAAAATTTAGGTGAAGTGAGCGTGGAGTGAGCTGTCAATCGTGTCAATTCCTAGCAAAAACAAACTCACTTCACCTATGTTTTCACGGTGAGATTTTTACAGAATCGACCGACTGGGACACAGGCCTCCTCTCTGTGAGAGAATCAACCACTCGGGTCGGGCGGTTCGGTGGATGTCACATGTCTTCGAATTTTTTGGTTCTAGGACATGTCGGTTTCCTTACGATGTTTGTCTTTCATTGAGAGCAGTGGTGATGAAATTAAATACACAAAGTAAAGTGCCTGCCTGGATTCGAACTCACGACCTAAAACTCGTCAGTCGGTGCCGATACCACTGCCACCAGTGCTCCCTCTATAAAAGGTATCTATAAACTCCAAAGTAATTTTGTTCTTGAACACCATTCACCTCTTCTCAGCAATTTTGTGTCGAGAATTTCAAACCAACATGGACGTCAAACAGCGCTGTGGAATTGGCATACAAAACTAAATAGAACATTTTCAAGTTCTCATTTACACTATTGTGGTTTGTATTCCATTGTAGCAGTTTATTAGATACCTACCTACCACGTTATAAGATGAAAAGCAAGAAGCCAGACGGTGCTCTCATAGAGTTACGGCTCCTGCAGACAGGCGACGACGCGACTCTTGTAGAACAATTTTTATGAAAACTTCATGGAAATTATTCTACTAGAATCGCGGCGCACCGTTGCATCACGCCTGTCTGCAGGAGCCTTTATAACCAATAGATACTTACATTTACATAAATAAAAGGAGAAGCTGACTGACTGACTGACATAATCATGGCACAGCCGAAACTACTGGGACTAGGAACGTGAAATTTTGCACACGGCTTCCTAGGAACACTAAGAAGGGTTATTGGAAATTTGACCTTTAAGGAGGCGAAAAGGGGGAATTTTGTTTATACGAAAAAAAATGACACCCTCCAATCTCAAACTCGAACCTCAGTATTTATACTTAAGACGACACGCGATAAAATCGCGCGCGACACAAAGGCACCGCTCGTTGCGCAACGAGCGGTGCCTTTGTGTCGCGCGCGATTATATCGCGTATCGCGCCTGTTTGTAGGAGCCTTAAATAAAACAAAGTCGGGTTATTTACACCATTTATTATAACTCAAGAACCTACCTACCTACCTATTTTTCTAATCTTTGATTTGTTGGATTTGTCTCCGCCCCGAATAGCAGAATAACTATAAAAACATGGGAAAAATTCACGAAAAAAAAAAATGAAGATAATTAATATTCTCATACATTCGTTCTTATTGATTCTGAGGCGATACGAAGTCCGCCGGGTCAACCAGTAAATGATAAAATATACAGACGCCAGCACATCAAGCTACCCGAAACTGTCAAATTTTCCCAATCAACTTTGAACCTTATACTTTAGCGATAAAGTTGAAATCTATTAAAGAAATTTGACAGATTGTAGTAGCTTGATGTGCTGGCGTCTGTCTGTACTTAAATTTTCGAAATTTTTAGAGGAAAGTATGAAATACACGCGGACGAAGTCGCGGGTAAAGTGCTAGTCTCTAATAAAAAAGTAACATGTTCTAATCTATTTATGTCATCTATTGCCTTTAGTCTAAGATACCATGTTTAAGAATTTAAAGCGAGTCAAATAAAGGTGCGTAATAACCTAATTTATTATAACATTTCCTGAATCATTGACAGGTTATCAACGACAAAAACTAAACCGTGTCAAGAGATTGAAACTAATACTGGGGCAAAGAACAAACCAAGCACGAAGTTGTATATAGTTACAAATTATATAATTGACTTACGTTTTACAGTTACGTTCGCAGTTTTTTGAACATTTAATGAAGAAGTTAAGAAAGTTTTAGTTTAAAAGTATCTATTTACAATTAGTAAGTTAGACTTTACTCATAAACAATCGTTACATTAACCAAAACCACCGGCCAAGTTGCGTCACGGTAAACGCATGGTTTCGGGTTGAATATTCAAGAATGTACAAACAAAGAACAAACCAAGCACGAAGTTGTATTTAGTTACAAATTATATAATTTACTTACGGTTTACAGTTACGTTTGCAGTTTTTTAAACATTTAATGAAGTATAAGTAAGTTTTAGTTTAAAAAAATCTATTTACAATTAGTAAGTTAGACTTTACTCATAAACAATCGTTACATTAACCAAAAACACCGGCCAAGTTGCGTCACGGTAAACGCATGGTCCCTTGATCGGGTTGAATATTCAAGAATGCACATTATTGATCTTACGAAATATTTTTCGATAAAGTTATTTTTCCGGAGAAAATATCCCTTAAATCACAAATATTATTGACTAAAATAGCACTGTCGCTTAGAAACATCATAATCTTTTTAATGATGGGATATAAGAATACCCCATTATGCTTATGTGCAATGATTTATTTACATCCCTCGGTTACATAACATGTAAAGAAGCTGTATTCCGTGCACCGCTAGACACATAAGTAAATACGTACATATGTACGTGTTTAGCGGCGCACAGAATACACGATAGAAATACCTTATTTCCAATTTTCATTGATATAGTGCTAATAGTCTCGTAGTAGTACCTAGGTAGGGCCTCATCAAAGGCTGAAAGTCAGCCAAAGGGCAATGAAGAGATCCATAACGGAACCAAGGTAACCGAATGGCAGTGGGCAGGGCACATTGCTCGCAGAACAGATGGCCGATGGAGCCGAAAGGTTCTGGAGTGGCGATCTCGTACCGGAAGACGTAACGTTGGCAGGCCTCCCACAAGGTTGACGGATGACCTGGTGAAAGCCGCAGAAATCCGCTGGATGCGAGAAGCACAGAATCGGTCGAAGTGAAGGTGCTTGGGGGAGGCCTATGTCCAGCAATGAAGGTCTTTCGACTGAAATGATGATGATGAGTCTCCGAATAATACATATAGCAATGTCACATCCAGACAGACGGACATGACGAAATTATAAGAGTTCCGTTTTTGCCATATGGCTACGGAACCCTAAAAAGAAGTTTGTCGCAGCAGTTAAATAAAATATCAAACTGGACAAACGCACATGCACATACAGAATTACCAACTTTAGTACGACAAAAATTACATAAGAATAAAACAATGAATAATAAAAGATGCAATCTTGCAATTCTCCAAAGATTTTCAATCGATAACCACCATAGGTCGACTCTACATACAAAAACACATAATGTGTTTTTGTATGTGTTTTTGTACACCGGTAAAAGTAAACCAGCAGAAGGCCATGCCATCGCTATAAATTTTGTTTCACAATAAAAGGAAGCGATAAGGCCGCCCATTGTATATTTTGTAGTGTTTGATGTATTTTTCTCATGTTATGTATTTTTGTGGTGTACAATAAATTATATATAAATAATAATAAAATAATTTCAACATTGATGTCAATTTCTATAATGATGCATGCGAGTCGCGAAACGAGACGAGAGAGAGTTCGCTAATAGAAATATCTCCTCAAAATTACCGAAGATTTATTTTATAAGGAATATTTGTATAGTAGTACGTACGACCTGCAAACTTGTTTCCTAAAAATCTTCAGTACCATTTTTTATGAACGTAGGTATGTAATGTATGTACCTACATATTTGTTTTTTTAAACTTATATAAACCATTAAGCCGCTCAGCAAATTAATATAAGAATTGAATTTCTTGTTTTTAGAACGGTGGTGATTGTCGACTTGTTATGTAACAGAGATACACATACATTGTATACTTATTCTGTACCATGATTATGCGAATCTTTTATGATAATTACTTTCAAGTTTTATAATTAAGTCTCACCACAGAAACGGCAAAAAGTTAATGAGTAGGTAACACATTAACTTTTCTGTCGATTCTGCGGTTCTGAGATAAATTCCAAAGTATAAATGAAAATTAATGGCTCTCGCAGACAGGTGCGACGCGACAGTGCGGCATTACTCTAGTAACTAGAGTAATGAATAGAACAATTATTTCTATGAAAAGTTCATGCAAATTATTCTACCAGAATCTGCTGAAGCCTGTTGTGGATATTCTCAAGTGTTGTTACTAGTCACAATTACTATAGGAATCTCTTGCTCATATGAATTCAGTATAATTATAATATTATACTGAATATTTTTCTGATGAGGATAATTCCTCATCAGGAAAGTAGGAACTAGTCGGACATAGATCTGGCCTAGTCGAGAAAAAGTTTCGGAAGCTATCATGTCAAAAACATCGTCTACTTAATCGTGGATTTCCGTGAACAAAAAATTACATTGTCTTGTCATCCGTAAGATACACTCCATACCTCGAGTGAAGCAACATTATAATATTATGTTTACTCAACTACAGACAAGATTTCCGGCCATCACTCAAAAAGTCTTTGTTTACGCCAACGTAAAAGTTCAATCAAAAGAGAAAAAGAGATAACAACAAAACGGTCCGGTCAGCCGCAGCCGGCGGCGCGGCGCCTCACCGTGCAGAGGCACTTGCTGCAGGCAGCTCTTGTGCCGCAATTACGCACACTTTCACTATTTAGGTAGTGGCCACTCAACGAAGTTAAAATTTCTCGTCTTTATACACTTCACCTCTCCTAAATCCGACATAACAGCCACTCTGTGACGGTAACCGAATGATTTATCGATGTCATCGGCACCGAATACTTACTAGAAAACGTACTTGAATTTCCCATGGGAATAAAACATGTTTAACTTTAAAATATACTTTATTTTCACTGCTAAGAATAAATGGAATTGTATTAATTAGCACTTAATGTAAGTCAGATCAACTTAAATCATTTACAGCTAAATTGTGCCTTTGAACGAACTATCAAATCGTCTCATAGGCAGAAGATATGACTTTGTTTTCTATATTTCCTTGATTTGACCCAAACTTATTGAGCGGTATATTTATCTTCCAATCGGAAACCAATTTAGCTGTACAAAATGAATAACCTACGCAAACATATCACAAATCAAATAAATAAATTGAGCAGTAATACGATCTAAAAGTAACTTTAGTCTCGACCTTGTGGCCGGACTCTTATATTAGAAAATATTCGGGGCCCACATATGACCCGCACTTGGGGAAATCTGGGGGCGCTTGGACGAAGTCACTTTGCTCACCTACTTTTAGTATAAAATCTAAGCCTCTCGTCCAGTGAGAAGACTTTTCGTCTCTCATCATCCAGAACCCAGGATTGTCAGCCTTAAAGCGTAGTGCAACAACACCACGTTTAGGCACTACTATAGTATCTTTCACTACCGGGTCGACGAGATTCTTGTTGAACAACGTACCTTCTTCATTCATTTTCTTGATGGTTTCACTGTCGAAACTTCTGTCGAGTTCCCTCATGCCGACCACGTGAAAGCTATACCCATGTAGATGGAATATGTGGTCGGATTCGCCACCTGTAAGTAAAAGGACAACGTAGTGTATATTCATTACTGTTAATGGTGAAAGTGTTGGGAAGCGGGCTGAAATTAATTGCATTTACATTATATAAAAAGATTTCCACTGTGCAGGTCTATAACGGTTTATCTGACAGATGTCTTCAATTAATTTAATAAGATTATATAATTATAGATTCCCACATTTATAATCTGTAATTTGTATGGTACCACTATCGGTCAAGAGATGGCGCTGACATAAAACTGCAATATTCTATACCGCAGTGCACAGTGTTAAAATTCTCTGACGAATATCCTAAATCGCCGATGAAAATTTAAAAACATAATATGATGGTACGGAACCCTCGGTGCGCGAGTCCAACTCGCTCTTGCCCGGTTTTTTTTTTACAATTGCGTTACGTAGTATTTCAGTCATTCTAGAATTATGTTTACAGCTTTTATCTCATTCAATTTACATAAATTCGTAGAGTTCAGAGATTGTAGGCTACCGACTAGTAGCCTACAATCAATCAAAATAATCAATACAACATCGTATTTTAGTGATAACTAAAATACTATACTTTACGTACGAGTACAAGTATATATTAAAAATGGGAAGAGCTCATTGGACATCAAAAAATTCATCCACATCGCTGTCAATAGAATATGTGCCCAAAAGGCTGACAGCATTGCCACATTGGAGGGCAATAATTATTATTATTGCTGATTAGCATTGCCCTCCAATCCTCCAAAGTCTTTGGGCTGCAAAATCCTCCAAAGTCTTTGGGCTGCAAAATCCTCCAAAGTCTTTGGGCTGCAAATAGGCCAGCCCTCTGGTCACATGAAGAGTCGACCAACCGCTTGGCGATGTCCCGAAACACTCTATGAGCACTCGGACCCTAAGTTACCCTTTTTCGGCCCTACTGTTTCAACGCTAAGCGGCTACCTGTTCAGTTATTTTTGCGACGTCAATATCTTCTGTATTAACACATACATATGCATAACAAACCTCCAACCTCCTAGATGTTGTTGGTTTAAACCCAATTTCTTCATTCGGACCATATTAGAGAAATTAGAGAACCACTAAAATTGCCTAATTTTAATATTTGAACGTACATTTTTTCTTATTTACTTAGAAGAGAAACCTCGTCTTTTGTGATTTCAACATCCGTCTCCAGACTCCAGACGATCGTGAATAAATCAGGGACCGGCGCCTTGTTTCGCACATTTGTATCGACTTCAAAGACAGTGATAAAGAGGTGTGTGAAATATGTACGAAATACGAACAAACAGAAACGCTGAAAGTATACTTAAAGATGTAAACTTTCGATTTATGTATTGACCAAAGATGTAATGAATGAAAAACCTAAGTATATATTCAGGGTCAAATCAAATTAGCTGGCGGGAAAAACTGTTATACTCGTCCATCAAGTAACAACTACCAGCGTGGTCGTTGAACCCAAAAAAATATATCAAATTTTTTATTTCTTGTTTTATAACGTCTAAATACATATGTATATCGAAACCCATGACGTCTGTCTATATTTCGCTTACTAATTTAATTTGATCTGAATATATTTTGTTAGGATAGGTTGATACCTATGCTAACAAAATACATGATCATAAACATAAAGTGATCTTCATGTCCTTAAAATTTAACAATAACAAAGCAAATAATCGTTTGCTTTGTTATTGTTAAATTTTGTTAAGTTATGGTAGAAAATAGTTGATTGTAGATGAAGAAAATTATTGCGTTAAATTGCTAGAAAGTAACAACGATGACCAAAGTCTCAACTGTAAGTGTTTAATTAATTGTGTTCAGTAATTAACTGTAGGCCATTGATCAGCTTCCACAACATTGATTTATTAAGTAGTAAAGTAAAGCTCTTAATGTACTTTCGATAGATGTTAAAGTATTACTTTCTTCTAAAGCTTTCGGTCTATAAAATCAGAATAATGTGTCCAAATAGAAAATTAAATTGTGAATCATACATTATATGTAAACAGCTAATGTATAAAGATTTTCTTTTTCTATCATAAAATAATGTCTTTGTCATGTTAAATGATTTTATTTCTGTAAGTAGATTTGTGAAGTTTTTTTTTTGTTGTTGTTGTTGTTATTTTTGTTGTTGTTGAATACTCTGAGAAGAAAGGCGGAAACAAACTCAGAAGTCACAGTCTCTTTTAAAGTCCAGACATAATCTTGGTCAGATCATATGAAAACCATCTAGATTGGTGTTTGAAATAGTATTTTGAGGAAAGAACCACACAGAATGAATGGACCTGTCCAGTTAGCGCACGCCTTGTTTTTAAACGCTCCCGTCTAAAAAAAAAAGTGTAACAAAATGTATGTGCCCACACATACTTTCATAACCTAACGAGTTCTTCCCACAGCGGTAGGTAGAACTATTATCTTTCTATATTTAAAAATTTTATCTGTCCATTGTCTTAAATTGTCTATTAAACGCGTACCCAAGTCAGTTATATAAATTGAAAACTGTTTCAAATCTAAATTAGGTTAATGAATTCAGTGAAACGAGACATCTTAGATTACGGCGGCGTCGACCTCACCCACTGGCCACCGACCACTTGACTAACTTTATGTCCGGTATAGTTTGAATAATAATTATACGGGCTCAATTCGTCGTCCAACCCGTAACGAGATACATAGTTAAAATATGGCCGAACGGTGTGAGAGGAGGTTAAGCAATTAAGGTTCCGTATGCCTACTGTCTACAAGGTTTATTTGAAATAACCTCTTAGGGGTCATGGTGTTCATGATTCTGAACAACTTTTTCAATGGGACCTAACCATCAATTCGCGGAAAAAAACCCGCTGCTGCATACATTTTATTCGCATAACTCGACAAAATGTAAGACACAGCAGTTTTTTTTTGCGATTTGTGTGTGATCATATCTATTTCGTTAAACCCATTGAAGGATACTGAATCAGACACCATATTTCGAAGTTTTATTCTTATTATGGCGAGGGGCGTTTAGTCAAGTTTACTGTCCGGTAAAGTGTTAAACAGTGTCGTCATTCATCCTGTAATTTACAAGACCTAACCTCGAACTTAACAAATGTGACTAAACTTTAAAAGTTAAAAAGAAAACTATTACACCTTCTGAAACTCGAAGAAAAACATTTTCAGAATTTGTTAACGAATTAATCAAATCAATGTCTTCCTTCACGGTGATATGGGCTTCTTTTTGCTTGGGTAAAGAACCCTAAAATTTAGAAGCCTTGCATGAAAGCACACCGTTGTATAACAGATACCTCTAGTAACTGTTACTGTTATTGTAAATAAATGTAGCATACAAAACAAACCGCAAAATATAAATAAGAACTGGGCCACTTTTTCACGATTTCGAAACTCATCTGAATTTATTTTTTTAACTGTAAAGCATTCTTTTGTTTTTAAATAAAATACAACGTGGCAATACTGCCAGCCTTTGGGCATTGTTCCTGTTGACAGCGATTCAGACGAATTTGTTTACGCCCAATGATTCTTTGGCTTATTGTTTTAATATACACGTACGGTCAACAAAAGTGATAAGTATGCAGGATCGTCGGTGTTAGCTTATATTATTTAAATATTATATTGATTAATAAAAATTACTGCCATAAAAAAAATTGTTAATTGTTAATTCGAGTATTTTAAGAATTTAATATCAAACTATATCTAAAGAAACCAAAGTTTCTGCGTTTGTTAAAGCCAGTCATTATACAATCTTTTATTATTTGTATTAAAGGTAATTTATAATTCACAAATCCAAATAACTTTATGAAGTTTGTTAGTCTCCGCAAACCATTTTGAGTGATTCTGAATCTATTATCATAATTATCATCATTCTCAACTTCTTTTATTGAAGATTGGATGTATCTAGCTTAACACGTAGGTACTACAGGTCACATACCTACACCCTAATTGCGTAACATACTTTCGATTACAATCTGAATCATTTTGAGGGATATTTCCAATCCATTGCTTTATATGTTCAAAAAATTGGTCTGCTCAGCAACGTAAATAACGCAATGAATGTTATTGAACTGTCAAAATGGCACTCATACCTACTACGGTTAGTGTGTTACGCAATTACCCCGCCGCACACTCCATATGTACAGACGCCAGTACATCGAGCTACTACAATCTGTCAAATTTCTTTAACAGATTTTCGACTTTATCGCTGAAACGTAAGGTTCAAAATTGATTGGGAAAACTTGACAGTTTCGGGTAGCTTGATGTGCTGGCGTCTGTAGATACATATATGTTATTGTAACATTATGACTTCTAAAGACACTAGACAGTCGACCACTCAAGTGTAATTGCTGACCAGAGTACTACAATATTGTACTATAATAACTTAATAACGTTTAATTAAAGTAGCAGTGGTGGCCCAGTGGTAACAGCCGCGACTTACGAGTTGTAGGTCGTAGGTTCGAACCCAGACAGGCGCTTTACTTTGTGTAAATTATTTCATCACCACTGCTCACAAAACGGTGAAGGAAAACATCGTGAGGAAACCGGCATGTCCTAGAACCAAAAATTCGAAGACATGTGACATCTACCAACCCGCACTGGGCCCGCGTGGTGGATTACGGCCCACTCCCTCTCACAGAGAGGAGGCCTATGTCCCAGCAGTGGAAACATTATAGGCTGATGATGAAAGTTTAATTAAATGAGAAAGTCTGAACTGTACCTAACTGTACTTAAGAACTAGGCACCATTAGTGTTCGCTCCACGTTTAGGTGTTGCTTCTCAAACTAAAATCAAAGAACAAAACTTTATTGTTTCATGATTGATTGAGGGATTCCATTACAGTGATTGATACTGCTAGCCTGATTGTTAGGCTTCCCATTCAGGAGTTTCAACTTCATTTTCATTATTCAGTTGCAAACTTGTGAAATAGATAGATCATACATTTTCGACGAAACATGTAGACTACGAAACTGCAGAAAATGTATTATCTATCTGTCCTAGGCGAGCTTTCGTATCGATTAAAACTGAAAACGCTATCTATGTACAGACGCCAGCACATCAAGCTACAATCTGTCAAATTTCTTTGATAGATTTTCAACTTTATCGCTAAAATGTAAGGTTCAAAGTTGTTTGGAAAAATTTTACAGTTTCGGGTAGCTTGATGTGCTGGCGTCTGTACAATTAGTAAGCAAATTGGCACTCTACGTCAATTTGCCGCGTTATTGCCATTTCGTACAACTGTCAAAGAATGATGTGTGATTGTACGTACGGAGTGGTTTGATTATACGGATAATTTAGATTGGTAGCTAAATATGGAAGTAATGCATTCGGTTGTTAACGTCAAGTCACGATGCGTGCGCCGTGTAAAAATTTTATGCTATCGTCAATCCAACACTGCCACTGCGCCTAATGGAAGTGTGTGCTTGGCGGGTTTACAATAAATTCCCCTGACTTTACCTACTTTTATAAACTAGCGGAGTAATTTCGTAACACACCAATACAATGCGTGCCACGAAAGATGAGACTTGACACACCACGTGATTTGACATGCGCAGTTCACAATTTTAGGTATCTTTAGCGGTATGAGGTCTGAGTGCGGGACGGGACCGGACGTCATAGGGGCGGCGAAAAGAGCGGGGGAGGCAGGGTCAAGTCTCATCTTTCATGGCGCGCATTGTACATAGTAGGAAAGGCTTTCATTTGACAGTTAAACAACATTCATGGCGTTATTTACGTTGTTGAGCAGACAATTTTTTCGAACAAATGAAGCAATGGATTAGCAATATCGTTTAAAATGATTCAGATTATGATTTACAGCGTGTTGTGGAATTAGGGTGCTGCTCATCCATCTGGTATTTCAAACTTTAAAGGTGCATGTCACTCGAACGTTTGAAACACGACAAAACATCACACTCTTTAGGCTCAACACAACTTCACCAGTGTTCCGTGTTTCGTATACCTAATCTTAGGCCACATATTACAATGGATACCATAAATCACTGTCACCATGATAAATGGTTCCAAGTATTCTGCACATCAGCTGCATATATATGTATACGTTGTTATATCGAGACTCGTCTCCGGTTAAGTAGTCACGACCTCTCAAGGTCAACTACGAGATGCCATTTTCAAAAAAAAAAAAAAAAATCGAGACTCGTGAAATCTTCATTATTGCGGTGTTATGTCTCGCTGATGTTCATCGATTTTCCTAATCTGCGAGCATCGATTTGCCAAATTTTTTTTTTTTTTGAGAATGTATAATCATCAAATGACCCCTCCCGCTTTGGGTGGAACGAAAGGGATTGTCAGACTCTTACTGACTAAAAACCCACCCGTGTTCCTTCCTTAGCCCTTTGTGTTCCGGGGTAGCGATAACCCTTTCGGACAATCCCGCTGACCCGGCAGGCTTCGGCCCTAACGGGCCCCTTCATTGGCACTGACATCTCTTTGAGGCGCGCGTAGAATACGTACGCGCTATCCGGCACGGGCCTAGTCCTGATCGGACGATGAGCTACCCATTACTCTCCGTCCGCAGGCTCGCGCCTGCGGTGGCCTGGAGTCATCACTCGGCTCGCGACGCCCGGAGTGTCGAGGCTCTGTCCCTCAGCCATCCCGCCACCTCCTTCGCTGGCATGACTGCTTCGTAGAATGAGGTGACTGCCTCCCACTCCATCTCGCTCCGGACCATGGCTTGAACCAGGGCCGGACGCGAGAGGTCGCCGCCGCCGCCGATCGCCTCTACGAGGACACGGCGGTGCTCCGCCAAAGCGGGTCAGACCTCCACCGTATGCTCCACCGTGTCCCCTGGGCGATCCTCGCAATGGTGACACCCGGGCGTTTCCTCCCGCCTGATGATGTGCAGGAACCTCCCGAAACATCCGTGTCCGGTGAGGACCTGCGTCAGGCGGTAGGTGTCAAAGTCAAAGTCAAAGTCAAAGCATTTATTTCAAGTAGGCACATAAAAGGCACTTTTGAACGTCAGAAATTACAAATAAAATAGAATTGATTCTAGTCGCCCATTCCAAAAGGTAGTTTTCGTATGGAGAAGAACGGGCAAGAAACTCCACCGTTACTCTTTTAAAATATTTTACAAAATTTTGCATACATTAATTATATAATAATAATATGTGAACACGATGCACCTAAAATAAAATTACTATACCACAATAGGTAAAAGACTTAAAAATGAAACCATGACCTTATATAAATTAATTATCTGATAGATACATGGTGCTCACATATTTACAAACATGGTAAAGGTAAACGATAAAAAAAAAAAAAAATAACAAGTAATAAGTCAGGGTGTGAGTTAAAGTAGTTACAGAATGTAAATCAATGTCAAAAAAAGTATAAATTTACAATTAAATTAGCAACCAGTTTGATTTTGTCTAGGCTCCAGATTGTCCTATGGAGCAGGACCAGCATGTTTCCAAGCGTTCTTATCTTGGATATAATCTTCTAATTTATAGTATGCTTGTTTACAAAGTGTACGTTTAATGTGAGTTTTAAATTTTCTTTCATTTAACTGCAATATATCACATGGTATTTTATTGTAACATTTAACACAGTACCCCATAAAAGATGTATGTACCTTGGCTAATCTGAAAAATGGTTGATGTATTTTATCTTTATTTCTAGTATTAAAATTATGTCTATCGCTTATTTTATTAAAAAGATGTAGATTTTTTCTTACATACATAATATTTTCATAAATGAATTGGCAAGGTACCGTCATAATATTAATCCTTTTAAAAAGTTCTCTGAGAGATTCGCGGCGACGTAGATTATAAATGGCTCTGACAGCTCTTTTTTGCAAAATAAAGATGGATTCAATGTCAGCAGCTCGACCCCATAGTAAAATGCCGTACGACATAATGCTGTGAAAGTAGCTAAAATAGACTAGACGCGCGGTTTCTACATCAGTTAATTGTCTTATCTTTCTAACAGCATAAGCGGCCGAGCTAAGCCGCCCCGCAAGAGATGTTATGTGAGGTCCCCATTGTAATTTGTCGTCTAGCGTGATTCCCAGAAAAACAGTTTGATCAACAAATTCCAATTTTTCTCCATTCAGTATGATGTCACATTCACTACTTCTAACATTAGGTAATTTAAATCTAATGCATTTAGTTTTCTTTTCATTTAGTACCAAATTATTTACCGTAAACCAATTTTGGACCTGAAGAATAGAGTTATTCACGTCGTCAAGATTTTGTGCCCGTCTGTCTATCTTAAAGATCAATGAGGTGTCATCTGCAAATAACACCATCTTCGGTTGATTTTGAAGTAATTGGGGTAAATCATTAATGTAAACTAAAAAGAGGAATGGACCCAATATAGAACCTTGAGGAACGCCCATTGCTATTCCAGACCCTACTGAGTTTACACCGTTTACTTGAACTTTAAGCTTTCTACCTTTTAGGTATGACTTTAGTAAATCAAGAGCTAAATTCCTAATCCCATAGTACTCAAGTTTCAGCAGAAGTGTCTCATGGTTTACGCAATCGAACGCCTTAGAGAGGTCGCAAAAGATTCCAATGGCATCTTGTGCTTCCTCCCAGGCGTTAAAAATGTTCTTTATTAGGTTGACACCGGCGTCAGTGGTACAACGCCCTTTGGTGAAACCGTACTGTTGTTCATGAAAGATGGAATTTTTATTAAAGTGGCGTAACATTTGATTGAGCATCAACTTTTCAAACACCTTACTGAGAACCGGCAGAATTGAGACAGGCCTATAATTGTTGGGTTCTTTACTATCACCGGATTTGAACAAAGGAACTACTTTACTGTGTTTCATGAGATCCGGAAAGACTCCTTGGTCAACACTGATGTTAAATATGAAAGCTAAATAGGGCGCAATCGTTTCGATGATAGATCTACAAACTTTTACAGACATTCCCCAAAGATCTTCTGTTGATTTAATTTTAAGATCTTTAAAAGCTTTCATAACAGCCTGGGGGTTTGTATGTTGAAACCCAAACTCCGAAGGGCATGCCTCAACATTCTTTCTAAGTAAGTCAGCAGAAAGCGCGGGTGAGGAATTCAAAGCTTCAGTAGTTTTAATGGGAATATTTGCAAAAAAATTTTCGAATTCCTGAGCAATTTCTATATCTGAATTGATAGGGCCATGTGCAGTCTCTAAATTAAATTCAGTATTACGCTGTTTCTTCCTACCTGTTTCATTATTTATTATTTGCCAGGTAGTTTTTATTTTATCATCGGCTGATTTTATTTTATTGCTAATATAAAGAGCTTTAGCTGTTTTGCACACACTTTTGAAAGTCTTAGAATAAGTTGCAACATACTGATGAAAGCTTGTGCTATTCATATGTTGCTTCAAGCCATAAAGTTCAAAGAGGTTTTCCCTGCTTTTACGAATACCTGGAGTCGCCCAATCGCTAAATAAGAACTTTGTGTAAATACTTTTAGTCTTTAGTGGGAAAGTGTCATTAAATTGCGAGTTTAATAGTGAAAAGAACTCGGCGTAAAACTCATTTGGGTCACATACATTATTAAAACTCTGAACACATAATTTACTGGCCAAAGAATTATTTAATTTTTCTAAATTTTTACATGTAATTGGCCTAAACCTTATTAAAAAATTTTGTAAAGGCACGTAGGAGCAAAATGTTATTGTTTGTCCACTGTGATCAGATGGCAACTTATTTACAATTTGTTTGTGTAAATAATCACAGTTACAGAAAATATTATCTATACAAGTGGCAGTGGAAGCTGTTACTCGGGTGGGTTCAATAAAAACATTTGATAAATCAAATGACCCAAAAAGACTTAATAATCTGATAGTATTTGAGTTGTTTTCTAATAAATTAATATTAAAATCGCCACATATGATTATTGACTTACTACTAGCAGAAAGTTTCTTTAGCACATCTTCCATTACAGAATCAAACAAAGCTAGATTCTGGTAACTTGGAGGTCTGTATACGCATACTACTACATGCTTATCGAGCTCAACACAGGACAATTCAATGGTGTGTTCAACAGACAGCCCGACGATGTCTTTTCGTTCCTTTGATTTAATTGAATTTTTAACTAATATTAATGATCCGCCATGTATCATACGTGTTCGGCTGAAATGGCTAACTACACAATAATTTTCATAGTTAATTGACATTACTTGATGGGCTTTTAACCAATGTTCTGTTAAACAAATGACATCAAACTTGGTATTTTCTAAAAACAATTCTATTTCCAGTAATTTAGAAGAGCAACCTTGAATATTTTGGTTAAGTAATTTTAAAATATGTTGCCCTCCCTTTAGTTTATTATTATTCTGAGTAATATTGCCAGAAGATACCTTTTTATTATTCTCTAATAGTAATTGGTTATTTGAAGGGGTAACTTCCGTTGTCTTACTATCTAGTTTAAAGAGTTATCCGGAGTGACCTCCACAACTACAACTGGAGAGTTTAGATTGTCCGAATAAGTTCCAGCAGAAGGAGAATACCCTATCTGACTGGTAGTGGTCTCCAAAGATGTTGGTATTATAGGTGGATCCTCCTTCGTACATGACGATTCATAATTAATCACTATGTTGTTAGTATAACTAGGCAACACAGACTCGTCACTAATACTACAATTCGTTATATTAGCTATAACCTCGTTAATATTATATGCTATCAACATAGCAATCAGATGTCTACATTTCCCAGACAGAGATAAAGTTCTCTGAGTTAACTTAAAACCACTAACAAACTTGTTAGTGTCAAAAAACAATAATTTGTCACTATGACAACATGTCAGCTTGTGAATAGTATTATTCAACTTATAAATATAATTATTTTCATTATATGATAACGTATCTGAGTAAGGAAAAGCACACAACATTAGCTTACCTATGTTTAATTTTAATAAGGTGTTCACACCATTCACTATGTCCATTCTGGTAATACCCGTGCTATTACCTAATAGCAAAACCATAGTATAATAATTATCTAGGTTTGCATAGGCAATTCTTTTTATCATTTGTTTAAAACTTATGTTATGGTAACTGTGATTGGTAAAACCATGGCTAAGGTAATTGAGTAAAATCTTTCCTAAGCCAGAACCTAACTCGTCACAAAAAAAAATTGATTTGTTTATCTGTGTGGTCTCTGCTGGAAGAGCTAACACCGGAAGGGGCAAGTCAGACTGAGGCTGAAGAGATGGTGGTTGGTTGACACAGCTGCCTGAAAGATCATTAGTCAAAGACTCATACCTCTCAGCATTGTACTTCACCAAATCTAGTAGTTCTCCAGCCTCAAACAAGCGGTCACTTAGTTGCCGTTGTGAACTTTCATATTTTTCAAAAATATCCTTCAGCAAATGCTCCTTGTGTAATATGTCATTATAGAGGAGCTGGATATCAGTGTCATACTTTTCCCTACATTTATCTAACTCACTAGTACAAATATTTAAACTTTTCGATAACACAACACGTTCCTTTCTAAGCGAAAGATTTAATTTTAAGAGATTTTGTTTTTTTATTGATCTCTTTGACCGTTTAATTAATTTCTTGATTTTAATATATTTCTTTAATTTGTTGTGACTCATAACAATAGGACACAATGGTATGGTATCATCACCAGTCAAATCTATAGTTACAGCTGGCTCACACACTGATTTTTGCTTACAACCTACCAACTCATCAAAAAGATTACTAGTGCGAGCAACCTGGTTATTGATCTTGATACACTCAGAGATTGATAGTGCCTCTTGGGCTTCAAACAATCTCTGTTCAAGCTCTGTGATCCGTTTCAAAGCCAATTCGTGGGTGTCACTGCAATCTTGAAATGTTGACACTACGTGTTGTAGTTGATTGTGCTGGTCAGTTAAGTCCATGTGTTGCATGTGCAGCTGAGACAGTTCGTTCTTGAGGGAGGTGTTCTTTAAAATAATGTTTTCCACTTCCACTTCGCTGTCTTCCCTTTCGCGGAGCAGCTGTTTACACATCGCTTCAGAAACCTCTAGCTCCTTCAAGGTAGCTCTTAGTTTTGCTGCCATATCCTTGACTGTAGCACTGCGGGTCATCATTTTCTTTGAAGGGTCAGTCACCTGAAATGTGTGAAGTTATGCAGCTAAATAACAGTGTGAGAAAAGATGTTCCACTATTTAGATTAGTAGGAGGTAGAAGGGAAAAAAAATAAAATAAATTAAGTGAAAAATAAGTAATTAAGTAAGTAAATGTTAACAAATAGATTTTAAAATTAGGTCAAGTTATTAAGGAATTAGATGGGAATGTTAAATACGAGTAGAAGTGAAGTTACAAGGAATACTGTTATTATTGTAAAAACAAAGAAACTTGATTGACAATAACAAGTTTATGACACATGACAGGTTTTATAGTGTGAATAATTAATCATTAAGCTACTTAAAATGAGCCTATTTTTGTGTAGTAAATTATGTAGTGTTTATTGTCTGGGCGAATGTTTTCGTCGTCGATTTTGCTTCCACTAGTTGTCAAGCAAAAGGAGACATAAACCGTGCCAGTGTGTGATGGACGTAGCTCAGAGACCTGAGCAGTACTTTGTGATGTTCTGTGGTCTGTAAATATTAACTACAAGCACTTTAAATAAAACAAAATACTCCCCGGGATCGATGATAATTTGAAATCCGTCACCGTTGGTGCGTTGAGTTGACAGCCGGTTTTGAATCCTTTGTTTTTACGAAGTTTTCGCGACAAAAAACACTTTACAATCACTGTTTAGGATACTTAATATCTAGGTTTGACTATATTACAACAATTTAACACATTTATAACACTTTTAATAATTTACTAAAAATAATTAACCTAGAGATCGGTGACTATCCTCCTCCTAAACCTCTTTAATTCCACAGCTTCATTATTGTCCTGTCCTATACCAATGTATTTGGGATTGGTATAACAGGTATTTTTCTTCAATATCTTCTCTATTACTCTATTATTAAATTCCACACAAAAAAAGGTAAAAGCTAAGAATTTTCGTGTCGTTAGAAAAACAAATTAATACGCCTTAATATCATACAAAAGGGGTCCGTGGCTAATTAATTAGCCACGAACCCCTTTTGTAACCCTTAACTTAATAACAGTCGCACAGGTCGATCGATCAGGTTAAGCTACGCTTGCCGCGGTTGGTCTGTGGATGGGTGACCATCTTTACATACCGAGACCCCTCCGTGCCTCAGAAAGCACGTTAAGCCGTTGGTCCCGGCTGTCATTACGGTCACTCATTACGGGTAATCGGAAGCCCGAAAGTCTGACAACCATTCTTACCAAGGTTCTTACCAAGGGAGGGATATCGTAGTACCCAGTAACTGGGTTGTGGAGGTCAGATAGGCAGTCGCTCCATGTAAAATACTGGTATTCAGCTGTATCCGGTTAGACTGGAAGCCGACCCCAACGTAGTTGGGAAAAGGCAGACGATGAATTATATCATCCAAAAGAGAGACGATTTTCTTGAACTGATACTCGAGAGTGAACAGGCGTCATCTTTACTTGCTGGTTCCATCGGAGACCTCATCCATTGCTTTCTATATAGCGAGTTCGGTGTCAAGATCAGACTCAATAGGCCATAAAAAAGTACTCGAAAACTCGACAAAACGATTATGATACTTACGCGACGTTACTGTTGACATACGAACTTTTTTTATCCACTTTTGCTAATCGCCTATTAGAGGTGAGACACTCTCCCTATGTAAATAAGCCTTAAGCCTAACTTACCCAAGTGCCATAAACGGCATTATGTTTAAGGCTAATATTGACGCGCAAAGTTATCTTAGCTCAAGTGCCGTTTCTAACTTTCGGTGATGGAAAGTGGAAACTTTACACTACAAACTGCCTAATAAGGGAACTTACTAAAACTTATATCGTTACGGCTTGTGCGAACATCTTGTTCAATATCTTAATACATGGACTTATACGTTTCTTGTCTTGTAATTAGCGTCTTACGGGGTTAGTTTGAGAAACTTACTTCCGCGTATCATTTGTATCTCGCACGCAAGAAAAATTAGTTGCCTTGTCTAACGATGGTTATAAAAATAATGTAAGTCACGCCTGTATACTCCGAAGGGTTAGACAAAGGTAAGGTACAATGCGTGCCACGAAAGATGAGACTTGACACACCACGTGGTTTGACTTGCGCAGAACACGATTTTAGGTATCTTTAGCGGTATGAGGTCTGAGTGCGGGACGGGACCGGACGTCATAGGGGCAGCGGAAAGAGCGGGGGAGGCGGGGTCAAGTCTCTTCTTACGTGGCACGCACTGTACTTTATTTAAAGTATCTACGTGACATCCATAATATTTATAAACACTTATCAAATCAAGTTTAGATCCTTGTTCTAATGTATCGAAGCACCTATATCGGCGCTACTGTCGATGTTGGCTAAAGTTCTGAAAATAAATCAAACAAATTGCGTCCAATGAATGTAACCGACATCGTTCGGGGCTTCTGATAACTTATAAATGTCGTTATTATCAATAAAATTGTATTTGATTTATTTATCAATTTCTACGGATAGACCTCTTTCAGCATATATTTAAAGAAATATTATCTACAAACGTCTTACTTCGCACAAAAAAATGTTTGACTCTGTAAACTTTGAATACAGTATGAATGAAGAGCGACATCTAGGGATAGACAATAGACATTGTGACTTATAACATCGCCTTGGATGAGTCTGTAATGGTGTTAAATTAGTTGTATTATGATTCCAACGTACTATCTAACTAGAATGTTAGATAAATGAGATTGAGTCGTAGTCATTCGCAGTATACAGACGTGCTCGTTAGCAATATTTAATAATTACCTACTTTAATAAAATAGTGACCTCCTTTAGTGCATTACCAACGTAATGCAACTGTAATTTTGCTTAGTTTGTAGTTTCAGTGTATAATGAATCCCGAATCATTGAACTCGTAAAATACAAAATGGATAACAGCCCCTTCAATCTAAGAGGGCCAGTGCACCCCTCCGCTTCGCCCTCGAAGACGACGACGCAGAACCCAGCGCTTGAGTCGGTCACGACTGACGTTATTTCAACGCCCGAGATTCAAAAATGGATGTCAGCCATCGAACAGCACTTAAATGAAGTTTGCTCTATTGCCGCGGATGGCAAACTCAACTCGGAACAGAAACTGAAAATTTCTACCCTTTGCCGTAAAGTAGGATCTGGAACCTCACAGATGGCAGTTCTATACCAGTCGCTGAAACAGAAAGCCATTCACGCGTATAACGCGGTTAATGCCCTTCAGGAAAAGCGCGACCTGACGGAACATATTTTGGAGCTCAAGCAGACGATTAAGGACTCTGGTTCTGCGGGAAATGTTTCGTTTGCCGATATGGTGAAGAAAGGAGCAAATGATTTCATTCGACCGAAAAATTTAAGCTCTGTAGCTATTTATCCCAACGATACATTAAAGTCAAGTGATGAAACAAAAGTCCTCGTGCAAAAAATCATTCGCCCTGATGAAATGAAGCTGCATGTACGTGGTGTCCGAAAGACCAAAAATGGAGGCGTTATTATTAGTACAGAGACGAAACATGATGCTGACAAACTCAAGCATGCAGTCGAGCTCTCTACATCCGGACTTACCGCCGATGAACCAAACAAGCGCAAACCTCGGATCGTGGTTGTAGGTGTGCCGACTACTTTGGCTGAAACTGAAGTCTTCAGGTGCATCTATGAACAGAACGTAGCCGATAAGTTTCCAGCAATGCCCATGGAGTCCTTTTTGAGCTTGGTTAAATTAAGCCACAAATCTGGGAAGAAAGATGCGTCGACCTGTAACTACGTCATTGAAGTTACAGCCAATATACGTAAAGCCCTATTATCCCAATCAAGGCTTTTTATAAATTGGACGTCATGCCCTGTCAGGGACTTCACGTTGGTCACCAGGTGCTACAAATGCCAACAATATGGTCATGCAGCAAAAACATGCAGAGAGCTAAAATCTACGTGTGGTCATTGCGGTGAAGAAGGACACTCGATGTCAGAGTGCGCAAAGAAAGCTGACACACCGAAATGTGGAACTTGCTCACGCTTTAAAAAGCCCAATAACCATAAAACGGGAGATGCTGAGTGCCCTGCTAGGAAAATAGCGGAATACAGGTACATCAACTCTATCGACTACGAGTGCGCCTAGAGCGTCATACTAAGACTATGGTCTCCTATTTTATGCCAAACGTGGCGTCTGACGTTAGCGTCAACGTTTAATTCCGTTCCGATCGACGTCTGAATGCAACGCACAGCGTCGGCGGTCAATACATCCGCAGCAGAGAATGGCGTTTTAGTCGCTGCTCGCGAGCGGTCGATCCGACTGCATCACTAATTTTTTCCCAACATACTTATAAATATTGTTTTTATGATTTTTGTCACTTTTATCATACACTGCATTAAAAGATTTAACTGCTTCTATCAACAATTAGTCTTTTTTCTTTATTAAACCTCATCATTTTGTATGACGCGAGAGACGACCTTCACGCTGCAATGGTTCGAAATGACTAGAGACGCGACGCACAGCGTTTAGATGCCGTGTACGGCGTCAAGACGCCAACGTCGACGTGTGAAAGAGACCACAATAGTACATTTCTATAGTAAACATTGTGACGCAGCGTACGACCTAACGGGACGCAGCGTACAGCGTGAAATAGGAGACCATAGCCTTAAGGCCAGACTTCCGGGTTTACTGCCTGCCGCTGACTCAACAACACACTGTACTGGCCTACAAACCATCGATTTTGTTGATGTTCAAGCACATTAGTCTCCTGCTGCAAAAATTCGAATAAACACATTGCCTCTGACGTGATTTAATTTTGTGCAACATAGACTTTAACCCACTTACCAATTTCTGCTGACGCAAAATCATATCATGTGTTTAGCTAAGTTTTAAAGTGCTAGAAACTATTTTACGCTAACTCAATGATTACGCATACAATAAGACTTTTTGTTATTTTAATCTTTAAGAAAATAGTATTTAAGTAAACTAGGTATAAAATAATTAGTATAATTTTGTCATTAATTCAATACTTCTAATGTTAAATATTGTAAAGAATTTTATAGTCCTACAATTACCATAAAGTATGCTCATGCCGCCTGTGATACAGGTTTATCCTAGTACAGGCATCTAACATTAATACATATGTAAATAATTTCTAAGACTCTATGTAATAATTTTACCAATTTTAATACTGAATAAAACATTTATTATTATTATTATTATTATTATTAGAATATATTATCCTGAAAAATATCATATATTTTTATGTTTTTTTTTATTTTTTTTTAGTCGATCACTTTTCGGCTTTATAAAACTTGCGTTTTTTTTTTAAGTCCTGTAGTCCCCTTTAGGTACATAAATATTATTGTTAAATTTATAATCGCTAACGTTTCATGTTACAACAACACAGGTAAATGTACATAATCGTCTAGTTAACAGTCTAGCTTCTAGTTGTAATTAGGCCGAGCTTGTGTGAGTTCTTGCTTATAACAGTATAACCACAACTCCTCAGCTGCATAAGTAGTTATACCACGTGGTTTTATAAAAAATGGCGGCATCGTTGCATCATATGATTACGTGCGAGTTATGAACCACGACTAGTGGCATTTCGCAATTGTTTCTAAGATATCGAATCTGCTGTCGTGTGTCTAAACAATATAAAATACAATACAATTTGAACGCATGACTGATGAAAATAGTCAAAAAGTGGACCGTATTTTTACATGCAACGTATGGGCATTTACTTAGAAAAATTGAAAAAGCACCTTATCACTCGGTTTCTGACTTGAGCATTTGAAGTTGAGAACTTGTTAATCAAATGTCATTTTCTTACTAATCAGCTGATGTAGAGAGTCGGCCATTTTTTCGTTATACTTAGCACTGCTAAAGTTGGGTTCCGACTTTTATAACTTTATATTATAGTATATTTATAGAACGTTTATTAAGGCTCCTACAAACAGGCGCGACACGACACGCGACACAAAGGCACCGCAAGTCGCGCAACGAGCGATGCCTTTGTGTCGCGCGCGATCATTTTTATGAAGGAGCCTTTAAACCACCCACACTACCTATTTCAAAAACAGTAAATAGTTTAGTTAACTACACAATAATGATTCATTGAAACAAATAATCACCTTGATCGAACATCACCAGTTCCACAGTAGCTCCCAGGGGTACATTCTTGACATGTACGCACTCGTCTCCATGACCTGGCTCCTTGGGGCAGAACTGATTGGAGCCCACATCGTCGCCCTGTGTCAGGAGTGGAGACGCCGGGTATGTGAAGCGATGACCGTCGGTTTGACCCCAACTCTCTGGAACAAGTAATAATAAATGTAATATATAAAGGCTTATGAGATTTTTGATGATACTGTAAGACTTCCAGTTGACAAGGTACGTATACACCAAAAACGTCCGTGTGTCACAGCAGGGATCCAGTAGAATATCAGCGTCAGGTACATTTGCCTGACACATGCTGAGCTGGACTCCCATTTGGGGTGCAACCTTGTGACGCATGCCGCACTGTGTAATGTTTCGTTATTAATAATCATAATGAACAATTAACTGTTAAGGGGGAAGCGCTAAGGTAGCCCGCGAAATTCAAATTTTCTTACGTTTTTTGCAATTTTCTTAGTAACTTTTTAGACCTTTGTATCCTGCTTATGCGTATGAAGTTTCATTAAAATCGGTTCATTCATTTCGAAAAACGAGGGCTTGAAATTTGTATGAAATGCCGTACGTCGTAAACGCTCTTAACCCTAGATTCATAATCATATCTAAGAGGAACATTAATCATAAACATTCGTCTCACAGACGACTATATTTAAATGACGGGTTTATCAGTACTTGTAAATAAAACAAAATAAATTAAATATGGTACTGTTTAATATGTTTAATTAGGTTATAAAAAAGAAATTAATTAATAAAAATTAAAGTTCATCGGCACATTCCACACATATGAGGCCGCGATGGTCCATACACATAAACTTTTTGCACGACTTGCATTGGAACCTTGTTATACGACGTTTTTTATAGTCACAATGACCACACATTTTTTTTTGGGTCCCACTTGTACAAGGTATATCAATGGTAGGCGTTTCATCTAAAACTTCGGCGATTTTCCTTTTTAGGCATCTCTTCAAAGTTGGCATTTCCTGCCTTTTCCGTAACCACGGTTCGGTCATCTTTCGGAATCTGTTTGGATCGTCTCCTGATATTCCACGTGATCTTCGACATCACTTAAATTCAGCACCACTCTTTGCTGATTGGTAAAATCATCATCAGAATCGGATAAACGATTCAGTTCAGATAGTCCACAATTTGTCGATCCTCCATTCTAAAATAAAATTAGATGAATTAAAGTATTGTAGGTACCCGTAATTATACATTATGAAAAATAATATAATATTTAGCTTAACATAATTACATAATTATGTAAAATAATATCACATACTTACTTTGAATTTATAAAAAACAGATATCGTCAAAAACTGATTTTCAAAAATAACGATCCACTTCATCAATAGGTACACTATTCATAAATATTCGTCTCTCAGACGAACAGAGGTCTATAACTTGCAAATTAGATGTCACTGCGAGTCAAGGTCACTCGTTACACTAACATTCAAACGTTCTAGGAAGGTACTTAAGAGCTCAGCTTTCTATCTCTTTCACTCGAAACAGTAGAAACTAATTTGTGTTTCGCGCGGTCTGTGAGACGAATGTTTATGAATCTAGGGTTAAGAGGTTTCCCAATTCGTAAAGGACATTCAGGAATTCTAGTGGTATAATTAGTATAGAAACCAATAACCGCCGAGCAATCGGATGTAAGCCGAACCGGTACCGGCCGGTGGGTGCGGTGCGGTTTTGATTAGGATAGGCAGAAACGGGCTTATGTACGGAAGTGTATCTAACAATGGCTGAGGCCAACAAGTTACATAAACAGCAATATTATGTAAACTCAAAATTCATAACACCGCCTTTTAGATCTACTACAAAGACTTTCTGGGTATAGGGTCACGGAATAAACCAAAAATTAAATTAAACAACTTGCACGACAATTAATCAACCTTTTTGTTCCACAATAACCATTCGAAATGACGCAGTATCAGAGTTATTCGCCTCAATAACTGACACGGCAGGTATGCAATTGCAGGCAATTATACAATTCAGCCACTATGGACAACAGATTTATTGAACAACAACGTACTTCTGAACAATTAAAATTGTTTATAGAACACACAATTATTATTCTGTCACTGTTACATAACATGGAATTTCCGACGCTGAAAACGTAGTATCATAATATCACGCCTGTATTCCGCAAAAGGATTGGCAGAAGCACCCAAATGGCATCGCCCATTCTGTACTGGTATTCAGCTGCATCCGGTTAGACTGGAAGCCGACCCCAACATAGTTGGGAAAAGGCTAGGCAGATGATGATTTTGACAGAATATATATGTAGATCGCTCACGAGTACGACCACTAGACGAATGAGGCAGTTCAACGATTTCTCTATATTTTTTATCACATCTGTATTCACGTACTATCTACTTTTATGGCAATCTATTGGGCCGACGACGCCGACGTTCGTGTAAACTGCCCACGTGTATTCCAAAAACAAATGAACAAGGTAACCAGGGTAATGTCTTGAGAAAACGCAGTTATTATGAATGGTCGAACATTTATTATTTTAGGAAGTACCACTCTTTCCTGCGTTGGACCATTTTTCATAATAATATGGGTTATTTATATTCCTATTTATTCTAACGTGTTTGTTAGTATTTTTCCCCATTTTTGATTTTTCTACTCTGCGATTGGTACGGTGCCTTAAATAACATGATTACGTCGAACTCCTTTATTTCCAGTTTGATTTCAACCGGAATGACAGCCGCCTGACTGCAATACCCTTCAAAGAAACTGGATTTTTGCAATAATGATATAGGTAGGTAATAGGTAATACGGGCTGGTGTCCGCAACTCCACGTCAATGCGCGTATTTTGCGTACAATAATGATGTAACCAACACAGATAATTGTATCTCGTAATATCCTCTCATTCGAATTCTTAAGTAACTTCTGGTCTTAAATATTTAAGTAAAAAAGTTACCGGTGTGGAGAGTAGCCTTTACCATTAAATATAAATGATCATAATTCATCTTGCTGAAAAAAATGGAGTAACACGATATGATCTACAAAAAAACAAACATAATGTTCAGTTGTACCAAATACTACCACTACAGCAGATGATACTTCCCGACTTACATTATGGCACTGCCTAACTTATTAGAGGCGTGATGAACCTTTCTATCTGCCACGAAAAATGAACGACGATTCGTTTAAACACTATAATTATTTTATCTTCATAGAAACGTCATGACTGTCTAGACTTACGATAAACGTAGCGATTACAACTCATTACAGTGAGATGGAGTGGACACTTTCCTTTATTTATACTATATTATATTTATGCACACAAAACATTTACCACCTTACTAACAAACGTATTATATCAGATGAATAGTTACACACCGATTTCTCTCTTTCAGTCGTCAGTAATTTGACTTTAGAAAGATGAAGAAAAAAAAACTCTCACCGATTCCGACTCTACACGATTTAAAATTACCTAACAAAAAGTCCCAACTCTACACGAAACGAAAAAAATGTACAGGGATGAGAAACGTTGCCACTGTTGCAGTGTGTAGAAAGACAATACAGGATTTTTTTTCGGTTTAGGTTTTTTTGTACCTACACGAAAAAAATACTATCCATTTAATTTGGTTCTAGGAATCTGACAAACTGATTATTTCTCTAATCAATAAATCTGCTCTCAAATCTCACGTTAGCTCATTTAACACCTCCACAGCACAACAATTATGACCAAAATAACTACAACCAATAAATTTACATGATATTTGAATTAAGATTCCATCTATGAATGGTCATTCAGCAATCGTGGGTCAAGTCCACTGAAGCTGATAAATTGACATTCAAATGTCAATACATTCAAAATTAGAATGCAAACATCATCTGCCTGGCCTTTTCCCAACTATGTTGTGTTCGGCTTCCAGTGTAACCGGATTCAGCTGAATACCAGTATTTTACATGGAGCGACTGCCTATCTGACCTCCACAACCCAGTTACTGGGTAATACGATTACCCCTTGGTAAGACTTGTTGTCAAACTTTCGGGCTTCTGACCACCCGTAACGACTGTCAAAGATCCACGAATGACAGCCGGGACCAACGGTTTAAAATGCTTTCCGAGGCATGGAGATGTCTCGGTATGTAAAGATGGTCACCCATCTATAGACCAACCGCGGCAAGAGTAGCTTAACCTGATCGATCGACCTATGTGGCTTTTGTTATTTATCCATGGGCCCCTCCAAAAATAGAATGCAAACATTTGAAACAATTTGTCCCATAGTAGTAGTTTGTAACTTTGCGCAATAGTTTTGGTCGGTACATTCTGGGACATCACATAACCGGGCCCAGTGCGTGTTGGTAGGTGTCACATGTCTTCCAATTTTTGGTTCTAGGACATGCCGGTTTCCTCACGATATTTTCCTTCAACGTTTTGAGAGAAGTGGTGATGATTATAATTTACACAAAGTAAAGCGCCTGACATGGGTTCGAACCTACGACCGTAAGTCGCGGCCGTGACCACTGGCCCTCCATTGATCACATTTTCACATTTTTACCTTAATGTGTTTCAAATAAAATGAAAGTCTTCAACCACTAAAATTATAACTAAAATATTCAAAGCCCTTTAATATTTACGATTCCGACCTCTCATGATACGCACTGGTATCTCAGCAGTGAAAGCGAAAAGCCAATTAGAATATTCAAGCTGGTTCCAAGTGTTGCTCGATCTACTCTCCATATGTAAAATGCACGTTGCACAGCTAATCCTAACTATAATATTATAAATGCGAAAGTAAGTTTGTTTGTTTGTTACCTTTTCACGCCTAAACCACTGAACCGATCAGCCTGAAATTTTCCATATACGTTGTCAGGTGTACATACACGGACAGAGGGTACCTTTGTTTTTTGTTTTTTTTTTTGAGGTTGGTAAATCATCAAATGACTTGGGAGCTCTGGGTGGAGCGGAAGGGAGTGCCAGACTCTTACTGACTAAAACCCATCCATGTTCCTTCCTTAGCCCTTTATGTTCCGGGGTAGCGGTAACCCTTTCGGACAATCCCGCTGACCCGGCAGGCTTCGGCCCTAACGGGCCCCTTCACTATTGCTGACATCTCTTTGAGGCGCACGTGGAACACGTACGCGCCGTCCGGCACAGGCCTGGTCCTGATCGGACGGTCAGCTACTCATTACTCTACGTCCGCAGGCCCGCGCCTACGCACGGTGATCAGGAGTCGTCACGCGGCTCCCGACGCCCGGAGCGTCTCCCGCGGTGGCTGGGACGTGAGGCTCTGTCCCTCAACCATCCCGCCACTTCCTTCGCTAGCATGACTGCTTCGCAGAAGGTGACTGCCTCCCACTCCCTGTCGCTGCGGACCATAGCTTCAACCAGGAACGGACGCGAGAGGTCGCCGCCGCTGCCGATCGCCTCTAAGAGGGCACGGTGGTGCTCCGCCCAAGCGGGACAGACCTCCACCGTATAACCCACCGTGTCCTCAGGGCGATCCTCGCAATGGTGACACCCGGGCGTTTCCTCCCGCCTGATGGTGTGCAAGAACCTCCCGAAACATCCGTGTCCGGTGGTGACCTGCGTCAGGCGGTAGGTGAGGACGCCGTGACGCCTCTAGCCACTCCTCAAAGAGGG
The DNA here is from genome assembly GCA_927399505.1 of Luperina testacea. Taxonomy (NCBI): domain Eukaryota; kingdom Metazoa; phylum Arthropoda; class Insecta; order Lepidoptera; family Noctuidae; genus Luperina; species Luperina testacea. Next base: position 16,794,095 of record OV656758.1, read on the forward strand.
GTCGTCGTGCCCTGGCGTGGCATGCCCTGCAGTGGGTTGCGACAGTCGCTTTTTCCATGCCACCATGAGATCGCGCCGGAGGTCCATCCGCTCCGCCGCGATTTGCCGCGGAAGCGGAGTTTCCCCCCGGCGTAGTGCCTCCGTGCGTCACTCAAACAGGCGCGCGAGGACTATCGCCTCCAAATCCTATGGCGGCAGTCCTGCAAGGAGGCTTGCCGCCTCGCCCGAGATCGTGCGGTACCCCCGGATCAGCATTACGGCTAACACCTTTTGGAGCGCGTTCAAATAGTGGGCGGCTCGCCGCCGCAGTGAACGGCCTACACCGGGGCCCATATAGGGCCATGGACCGCACGACCCCCGCGTAAAGCCTCCGGCAGGAGGCGTTTGGCCCCCTCAGGTTGGGCAAGAGCCGCTTGAAAGCGGCCCCGGCCCGTTCCAGTTTGGGGCCAAACGTTGGAAGTGTTCGACGAAGTTCCACCGGCTGTCGAGGACGAGACCCAGTTATTTCATCGTTGTCTCGACGCCGACGTGAACCCCTCCTATACCGTTAGTTGGGATCCCGATGGTGGCGTGTTCCGGGGCCCATGAAAAGACATGGCCTCGGACTTGTGCAGTGCCACCTCGAGACCCAACTGCCGGATCCTCTCCACGACTATAGCAACGATCTCCCCTGCGCCAAGACCAGCGTGTCGTCAGCGTAGCAAACCACGCTGACGCCATCAGAGAGGTCGGCCCGCAGACATAGGGTACCATTCATCCCGAAAAAAAGTGCTGTTCCCGAGGAAAACAACAATAATGTTATTTAGATAATAGATGGCGCCACGAGCCTTTCGAACGGGATCGACTTATGTGAGTGAAACCCCGGGGCGCTGCTAGTATTTTATATAAGAGAATTAATCCAACACGACATTATTTCTATAAAATTTGCTGAGCTAAAAATTACCTACCTACACAGAATAGCATAATTTATTGCAGTAAGCAATAAATTATGCAATTTTTTTTTTTTTTAGGTAGGTAATCATTTTTGCTCCGCCCCGCAGTTTTGCCCACATAAGTCTCGATCCCGTGGGAATATTGGGACAAAAAGTATCATATGGCCTAATCCAAGTCATGGTCTACCCATTAGAAAAAAAATATCCAAATTCGTTCAGCTGTTTTAGCGTAAAAGCGTAACAATCAAACACAAAAATAAAATAATTTCTCTTTATAATATTAGTTAAGATGAAAGCGCTCATTATACAAGAATAATGAGCGCTCGTTCTTCAATATCAACAAAATTATTATATTTGCAGAAAGCGCTCTTTTCCAATATCAACAAAATTATTATATTTGCAGAAATAAATTGAACGCAAATAAGGATATGAATAGAAGTTAAAAGGAAATTAATAAAGTAACCTAAACAAGAGCTTTTACTTTGAAGCTCAACTAATGAATGACTGAGGCAGTTAGGTACATCAATATATTCTTCACAAGCATAGTCAGGAGGCATGCGAATAAAGACAGTTCTTAATTTACTGTCCACTCATTTTTTAAGCGTGTTGACATAATAACGGTACTAGTTATAAAATAAAATGGCGGGCCACAAAAAGTCCCACTCGTAGTGAAAGGCAAACTTTCAAACAAGACTTGTGAATTCTCAAAATAAACAGCCTATTGCACATTATAATTATTATAAGCCTGTTATGTCCCACTGCAGGGCAAAGGCCTTTCTTCCGTCCTTCCATTTTATCCTGTCTCTTGTCACATCTGGTCAGTCCTTTAGATAGGCGTCCAATTCGTCACGCCATCTCTCTCTGGGCCTACCGCGTCGCCGATTCCTGTTATTCGGAATCCAGTCAGTGGCTACTTTTTGCCCAATTCTACGGCAGATGTGGCCTGCCCAATTCGACTTTAGTTTGGCGGCTGCGTTGCCCACGTCCGCAATTTGTGTTTATTGCGCATGTTATAGCTTGACTCTTGTGCCTTAAAAGCTGCTTGAAAATGTAAATAATAAACAAATTTTAATGGTAATTTTGTCAGTGTAAACGGTTGCGTTGCGCGTACGCAGCGAACGTTTACCGGCTTCGGCGCAAACGCAATCATTCCCAGCATATTATTTGCGGTTGGCGCGGACGCTGTTACGACCGCTGATTACTTCACTTTCTTCATAAAAACCACTTTATGTAAAATAACTTTATTTATGAAATAGGTATTAAACCAAAGAATGAACAAGCGTAATTAGTATTGCTTCTTTACCTACTTTCTATAATAAATTGTAAAAGCTAACAGCAGAGCTATTCTCTAAAAATCTCACCGTGAAAACTTAGGTGAAGTGAGGGTGGAGTGAGCTGTCAATAGTGTCAATTCCTAGCAAAAACAAACTCACTTCACCTAAGTTTTCACGGTGAGATTTTTACAGAATCGACCGGCTGTATTGAAATAATAATATGTACAAGTATATAAAAATGAGGGGAAATAATCAAAGGGCATCAAAAAATTCGTCCGCATCGCTGTCAACGCGAAACGTGCCCAAAAGACTGGCAGTATTGCCACGTTGTATGGCAATGCTGATTCTTATACCTACTTTCTGGGGGCCTAAAAAGGCCACTTTGGCAGAATCATAAAAGGATAACATAATGGATAGTTAACTGTTAAGTTAATCGTATCAAATCCCATTGGTGAAGGATTTTTCAGTATTTTTTTTGTCTGTGCTAAAATACCAATCAATCCAATCCAAATCCAAACCCAATCTCTTTGATTATACCTACGTAGTGAAGCGAAAAAAAGAAAAACACGAACTGTCTTCGCCATATTATGATATCATAATGTTATCCTTTTATGATTCTGCCAAAGTGGCCGTTTTAGGCCCCCTGAATTCAATTCAGGAGGAAGTTTATGTTGAAGTGTATTTAGATTAGTTTGCATCAAGCTTTCATTGACTTACCTCTTGATAAACGTATAGCTTCTAGACATTTCATAATGCAGGTAAGCACTTCAACGCCTTTGTTTCAAGTAGGTATATTTATTTGTCTGTATATAACCTTATTCATAATAAAATAATGTAATTGTGCCACGAAAGGACAAAGACCTCTTCTGATATAAAGAAGCCCAGGGGCGGATCTACTTAAAGGCTTTTTGGGCTGCAGCCCAGGGCCCCGTGGATACAGAGGGCCCCAACCGAACTGAAAATAATAGACGATATTATCAATAAGTAATAAAAAGTATCTAGAATTTAAAAAAATCCGATCATAATAAAATGGCAATTGGTTGAGTAATCAGGTAAGGCCCCTAAGCAGTATCAGCCCAGGGCCCCACAAATTCAAGATCCGCCCCTGAAGAAGCCATTAGCATTGATCACCACTTTTTGTGTGGCACATTAGCACTTGCCTGGTCCCAACTTAACTACAGGGTCAAATTAATTTAGCTAACGAAACTGTGCAGGCGTGATGTGTATCGATATCTAAACATGATAAAACAAAAAATTAAATAATTTGATGATATTTTTGACCGCAATTAGCGTAGTCACTTGAAACATCAATTTAAAAACCAGTTTTTTTTTGTGTAATCTTCACAGAAGTATCGATATCTAAACACGAATTGGGATGCATGACGAAGCCTCCTCGTGTAGCGCAGTTCGTTCCGCCAGTTACTCAACTGAACCGAAGCGCTCGGCGCATCCTGAAGTCACACTCAACACCTTATTTGACTAGCCCTCCTCATGTAGCGTAGTTTGTTCCGCCAGTTACTCAACTGAACCGAGCGCTCGGCGCATCCTGGACAGTCAAACCCAACACCTTATTTGACTAGCCAATTCTTCCCTTGCGGTGGTAGGGCTAACGCCACCCTGGTTTGCGGCCACCCTCTCACCGGAGTCCGCGGGCGGAGAGTAATGGGAAGCTCACCGTCCGATCAGGACCAGGCCCGTGCCGGACGGCGCGTACGTGTTCCACGCGCGCCTCAAAGAGATGTCAGCATCAAATGAAGGGGCCCGTCAGGGCAGAAGCCTGCCGGGTCAGCGGGATTGTCCGAAAGGGTTTCCGCTGGCCCGGAACATAAAGGGCTAAGGAAGGAACACGGGTGGGTTTTAGTCAGTAAGAGTCTGACACTCCTTTCCGCTCTATCCAGAGCGGGAGGGGTCATTTGATGATTTCCCATCCTGAAAAAAAAAAGGTGTTCCGCTAACTAATTTAATTTGACCCTGTAGAACTACTAACAAACTAAAATATGGCGTCAAACAATTCCTCCGCATCGCTGTCGACTAGTAAAGAGACCGACTCAAAATTAAAACTAATTTCTATCAGTAACTGGCTTCTAATTGACACAACATCTTAATCAAACAAACAAAAAAATCCAATGATCTATGATATGAATGTACCACAAATAATTACACACAGACCAAATAGTTCTTATGTAATAAAGGCAGCATTAAGCAGGCTGAGAGCCGGTCTGCTTGGCTGATTGACGGATGGGGCTAGAATGCTAGATCGTTAGATACACCTCGTGTCGAGGCTAGAGTTCAGCCCTGAACTTCACAAAAGAATACGGTCCTACATCCCTTTCATTAACATTTGTGAAAGGTATTTTTCAAAATGACTCCATACGAAAACTAGGTACCTTTTGGAATGGGCGACTAGAATCAATTCTATTTTGATTTCATTTTTGACGTTCAAAAGTGCCTTTTATGTGCCTATTTGAAATAAATGCTTTGACTTTGACTTAGACTCAATGATTTCCAGTGTTTTTTTCGTTCAGTGTTGGGAATAGATAACCAGCGGGGTAATTGCGTAACACATTGACATTAATATTTTTTTTTAAAAAACAATGACATTTGCTTACTTTGTAAAGTATTACATTATTTTAATTATTGTGAATGTGAAGACGATGTGGGTCATTTATTTTATTATTTTTATATACAGGGTGTGGCGTAAGTAGTGGTCCACCGTTCAGGATTCGATGAACCAGATAATTAACTATAACAATTAAAAATTTAAACCATTTATACCCAAGGGTTCCGAAAATATTTCCTTTTTTCTTTTATTTACGAAATTTCTACCTTTTATTACAAATTTGGTTGTAGTTTCAACAAAAGTCATTATTCTTTCATTTTGACTACTGTTAATTACTGCTGAATACTAGAGCTACCATGACAAATTATGATTTTTTATGTAAATTCAGCTCTTTTGAAGAAAAAGTTGGTTCTTCTGTAATTTTAACCCAAATTTTTAACACACCATCAAGTTCAAGAGCGATTTTTGTAAAAAAAACGTACCACATTGTCAGTGCCCATGTATTTAATAATATGCCTACTAAATGCCGATTTCAAAATGATATCATTATAACAGATCCCATAATTTAACAAAAAGATATTCAATTTTAATTGAAGAAAAGAAGATTTTCATTAAACTACTTTTTTAAACTTTATTGCGTTAATACTATTACAAAACGTATTAAAACTTAAAAAACGGATACAATCTAACTTTTGTCACAAGTGACAATTAAAAAATGCCTCAGTACACACCGCGCGAATATGCTGACATGCATTTTATTTATGGCGAATGCAGAGGTGTCGGTAGAGAAGCAGCTCGTCTTTATCGGGAGAGATATCCCGATCGAAGACATCCAGACCACCGAGTTTTTGGGAGAGTGCATAACGCATACACCGAGGGAAGGATACCCGGCACAGGCGTAGGCGGTGCAGGTGAAGGACGACCGCGACGACACAACGATGAAGAGGTAATGAATTTAGTTACAGAAGATCCTTCAACATCAATCCGTGTCTTAAGTCGCAGAACTGGCATATCAACTAGATCTGTACATCGAATACTCAAAAGACATGAACTGTACCCATACCACTATCAAAGGGTACAGTCATTGCTACCAAGAGATTATCACTTGAGAGTAACATTTTGTAGAGTAATGCTACGCAGAATAAGAGAAGACCCGCAGTTTTTTAATAAAATACTATGGAGCGACGAGTCATCCTGCAAAAAAGATGGATATTTAAATCTACACAATTTGCATAACTGGCAGCTAGAAAACCCGCATCTCATAAGGCAAGACAGATCACAGTATCAATTTAAAATAAACCTTTGGACCGGTATTATTAACGGACAGATAATCGGTCCACACGAGCTGCCAGAAACATTAAATGCAGAAAGATACTTAAGTTTTTTGCAAATTGACTTGCCCTTGCTTCTGGAAGGTGTCGTTCCTGAAGTCCAAGAAGACATGTGGCTGCAGAACGATGACTGTCCCGCTCACTATGCTGTTAGAGTACGAGAGCACCTTGATACAGCGTATCCAAATAGGTGGATTGGGCGCTTAGGTCCAATATTGTGGCCACCACGCTCGCCAGATCTAAATCACCTAGATTTCTATTATTGGGGTTGCCTAAAAGAAAAAGTCTATAGCAAAGAAATCACAAGTATTGACCAATTGAGGACTAGAATCCAGGCAGCAGCTAGAGAAATCAACGAAAGCGGGTTTGCCCGACGACTTAAACGGTCGTTTATTCGACGTTGCAGAGCGTGTATGCGTGTATGCGTGTGCGAATGGGGGCCATTTTGAACATTTCGTTTAATTTTAATGATTGTAATCAATGTAAAAAAAAAAAAATCATGAAAAAGATTAATAATAAATGATAAATAAAGTGATTGGTTTTTTTTTAAATTCTTTGTTCCTGAAGTAACAAGTTAGGTCTACATAACTCTATTATAGTAGTTTTTTTTTAAAACAAATGGGCATTGACACTGTAGTGCATTTTTTAGCAAATATCGTAAGTATTAACGCAATAAAGTTTAAAAAATTTAGTTTAATGAAAATCTTCTTTTCTTCAATTAAAATTGAATATCTTTTTGTTTAATTATTGGATCTGTTATAATGATATCATTTTGAAATCGGCATTTAGTAGGCATATTATTAAATACGTGGGCACTGACAATGTGGTACGTTTTTTTTACAAAAATCGCTCTTGAACTTGATGGTATGTTAAAAATTTGGGTTAAAATTAGAGAAGAACCAATTTTTTCTTCAAAAGAGCTGAATTTACATAAAAAATCATAATTTGTCATGGTAGCTCTAGTATTCAGCAGTAATTAACAGAAGTCAAAATTAAATAATAATGACTTTTATTGAAATTACAACCAAATTTGTAATAAAAGGTAGAAATTTCGTAAATAAAAGACAAAAAGGAAATATTTTCGGAACTCTTGGGTATAAATGGTTTAAATTTTTAATTGTTATAGTTAATTATCTGGTTCATCGAATCCTGAACGGTGGACCACTACTTACGCCACACCCTGTATATATATTTTTTTTTATAATTCTCTCCATAGTCTGGCAGTTTGAGTAATTTATGTGGCCTACCCAAATGTCCTTTCTTTGGTATTGTTCGTCGAATCGTTGAGCTCCTTAAGTCTTGAGTTGAGCTGCACGATTTCTGACAAATGCGTGCACTGACTGGACAGGTCCTCTCAATCTGTGTGGTTCTTTCCTCAAAAGACCAACTCAGACATCGACCTACATGGTCTTCATATAACCTGACCAAGATTATGTCTGGACTTTAAAAGAGACTATGACCTCTGAGTTTGTTTCGGCCTTTCTTCTCAGAGTAGTCAGATAGGAAACACCGACCTCATCTAGTTTAAAAAAATATGATTGACGTGTAAAAGTGTTTGTGCAAACCTACTTACAAAAATAAAATCATTTATCATTTGAATTAAACACACATCTTAATCACTCCAGTTTCTGTGCCAACCCAAAAGTGAACCTTAACAACCATTATAAAGTATCTATAGCGCAGCGGTTGTGTTTGTGCAAACCTACTTACAAAAATAAAATCACACTAACAGTAGGAATGACTGACATTTTGACAGTTGAACAACATTCATTGCGTTATTGACGTTGTTGAGCGTACAATTTTTTTGAAAATATGAAGCAATCCTTTAAAATGATTCAGATTGTATTACGCAATTCGGTGCCGGTAGGTAATCATTATTTTGAAAAGTATCGTGTTCGTGGAATTAATGCAACAATAACGAGCTATTACACAAAAAACAAGATTTGAGTTTCCTTTCTCAAATGTCTAAATGTACTAAAAACGCACATTAAAGCTATTCTCAAAACATCAAAATATAGCCATTAAAGGCTGCAATATTTTCGAAACAGCTGACGCGACCTACTAACATATTCTCTTTCCTAAGCTATGGTTATGTAACAAAGTGCTCATAACTCGAGACGAATGTTTAGAACTGAGCACAACAGACGGTCATTTAATTTTGCCATTTTTTGGTCATTTGATTCAGACTTTATCTATCCTACTAATATCATAAATGTGAAAGTTTGTGAAGATGTTTGGATGTTTGTTACTCAATCACGCGTAAACCCTTGAACAGATTTGGATGAAAATTGGCACATAGATAGACCATTTCCTGAATTAACACATAGGATACTTTTTATCTCGATATTCCCACGGGATCGAAACCTACGCGGGTAAAACCGCGGGGCGCTGCTAGTACTAATAATAAAGCTAAAGAGTTTGTTTTTTTTTTTTGTTTGTTTGAACGCGCTAATCTCTGAAACAACCAGTCCAATTTGAAAAATTAATTTTGTTTTTGATAGCCCAATTCTTGAGGAAAGTTATATAACATCTCGCTATTTAACATCACGATACGGCCCTTAAGAGCCGAGTAGAAATAAAAAAGTCAGAAAGAACGAACGAAAACGAAGAATTAGCGCGGGCGGGCGATGCGATACGACGGATTGGGAACAATCAATTTCACGCGGACGAAGTCGCAAGCAGAAGCTAGTGAAATTTACTTCATTTAAATTTGACATATTTTTCAACGACGTTGTTAATTTGTATGTCAACAAATAAAAGTTATGTTTTGAATTTTCCGACAATGAATTCAGGATTCCATGCCATCTCCTTATGTTAAAGATTTTAATCTAGGTAACTGAGTTACGTGACTCACAAAAGGTAAAACATAATATACTACGTCAGCTCAGGCCCTTTGAAAGATATCTCATCAACTTACTCCATTGTTTTTATAGTGTCCCCGTCATAATAAGAAGAATAAAATTGATAACCGAAGAACCCTTTTGACTTTGTTATGCTTTGCTCGGTTCGACCGGAAAGTGAGGTGGGAAAATGAAAAGAAAACGACCTTGACTTTTGACTCACAGAGAGTATTGAATGACCAAACATACTGGTTGGCATTCCGTTAGCAAACATGTGCTAACCATTTACATTAATATCTATTTCATTGTTTATGCTATATCATGTATGTCGTTAAGATTTTTCGAGTTTAAAGAGAGAGAAACTCGTGCTTATTTGGAGCGACTTATAGCACCTTCATAAATGTTACAGAATGATAAATGTTACATTTTGAATTGATAACAGAATCAAATATGTAACACTTATAAATGTGTTTTCAAAAGTATAACAGTAATATATCTGTAACAGATATAAAACACCGCGCGGCTTTCGGGGTTACACTTTGATTCTGTAACATAATTGTATGTGTAACATTTATGTAAATGTGTTTCTTTTTAAACATTGTTAAAAACACTACGGTTACAGTTGGGGTTCCTGCTTATTTGACAGAAAAAATGCTTCAAACGCCTAGTTTTAATATTAGAAGTTTTAAGGCCGTAACTTACTAAATAACTTGTTTTTTTTTTTTGCTTATACTATCCCAATGCTGGGCAAAGACCCCCAAGTCCTTCCAGGAATTCTTTTCCCGCGCCCACCTCGAACCAACTTCTTACAGTTTATTTTTTTAACCTCAAAACTTTCAAAACGCTATGCAATTAAAATAGAAAGAAGCTGTCTAAGTGTGTTTTTGTTAAAATCTTTACCTACTTATCTCACTGATCTTTTAAACGTAAGTAGTCCACGTTTGGACATTAAAGCGATGTCTTAAACATTAACCTCAATTGACTTGGCTGGATTTTAAATCTTAAAGCCTCCAACAAATATCATTTTTTACTTCTTTAGTTCATAAGGTACGTTACCTATAGCATCCCAAGTAACACAAAATCGATATAATGGAAAAAGTGATGACCAGAAAATTTCTTCTAGCTTCGTTATAGAATTTGAAGGGTTTTAGCAATGTCTTGCTTCTGTATAACAGCATTTTATTAACTTTGTAGTTCCTAAAGCTATATAATCCTCTTTTTCAATCTTTTGTGCAGCTAAAGGTTTTATTTTAGACATAATTTATGTCTCTATACAGCTTCTAATACAGCTGTAAGCATTATACAAAAGTGTAGGCCGTATGTAAGCATTAATTACGGCTTAGGCTATTAAAAAGCATTTTAAAATTCTTTAAAACTGCTCTATGTTTTATAACGACCTTTCGCATGGGTCACAACTGTTTAACGGTGTACATTGGTGCTGTTTTAATGCCAGCTTTTTAAAAGCATTTCATCATAATATTATATAGCCTTTATCTATACAAACGTATAATGACAAGAATTTTAACAAGCAATAAGTCGTACACCGGCATCCGCATGCCTAAAGTTTTTAATTATGCTTACGCCATTTTGCTTTTTGTATCGATAATATTTAAAATTTAATTTTATGGTAAATAGTCCTTTAGAAAGGACTTCAACCTATGGTATTGACCGGCCGGTACAATACAGGTATCATAATGACTAAAACTAAAGATTTCTTCGTAAGAGCATAATTTTTCTTACAATTCCACATATTTTTATAATATTTTTGTAATAAATAGCTCTTTAATTTGAAGGCGCATGAAATATTTGATTCAAATATATACATACTTTCACAGTAAACTGATACTCGCAACCTTAATTCACTCATAGAGAACAAAAACAAGAGTTTAATTACTTGCCTTGTAGCACTTATATTTTTTTGTTGAAAGTATCCATGTTCTTTTTACACAAGATTTGTTAATAATAACAGAAATTAAAAATAATATTTGAAAATGTTTTTATTTTGCCTTTGTAATGGTACAAGCTGTATAAGAGCCGCATTTAACATATGCGCACTGCTTTAACCTGTTTTCACAGCCCATTATAATGCGTTTATCATTCCGGTAGACAACCAATATAATGCTGCTAAAATGCCATTCTTACACTTAAGGCTGTATAATTTGGGGCCCAAATTAGCATTAGAAGAGCTGTATAGTGGTTTATAATGCCTATATGTAACTTCTTATAAAGCTATAATAATATGCTAATTCTGTTATCCATCGATTATAAAGCTATTTTGTGCTACTTGGGATGTTTTTCCCGAAGACTCTAATTGGATAGATTATTAACAATACACCATCCACCTATGCGGCTACTATGTAATGTATACTAAAGGTACCTCCAAACCCCAATGCGGTTTTTAGCGGTTTCACAAAATTACAATTGGCAAAGTCAAACTGCGTAAGAGAACCGAAACGTAATATCACAAAAAAGTAGGCGTAGTCACACAACTTGAGCTCAGAATATGTACGTATATTTTGTGAAATAACTGCGCAGTGGCAAGCATAAGATAGACAATGATACCTACATAATATTGTTTAACTTGGGCCCAATACTCACAAAATGGAATTAGTGAGTCAATAGGGTAGGTAGGGTATATTGATGCAGTTATTCATCAATGACCCTATTGACCTGGTTAAGAAATCATTAATTTTAGTGTGAGAAGACAAAAGTTTCAAACATACAACTGAAAATCGTTAAAATGTTTATTCTCACAGATTTTCTAAATATTGAATGAATTGTCCCATAATTGCGCTGGGTTACGCCTCACGCGGTCATAACTATGATCAAAAACAAAAGCTAAATAATCTATTTGACAGTTGAGAACCACAAAACCAGAAACCAAACTTTCATCTATCTAAAACTCGTTAACGAACACATGATAAGAAAAGTATAATACTTACATAGATACATACACAAATTCAACAAGATAATGGAACACAAAAGAAAGTTCTTAAACAATATATACAATTACATTACTCACCGACTCGTTTCGCCGAAATTTGTCTTGTCGAATAATTAAAAGGCACATAAATTATCTCGTCGAGATTCTCGGCCAGCTCTGTAGGAAGCTTGGTACCTGCGTGGATCTCGTCCAAACATATCACATTGTCAGATTCACACCTATCACTAGACACTGTCGTTAACTCACGATACACTTCTGCATCAACTATATCGTCATCTTTATGCAACACTTTTTTCTCTTTGTTCTCATACACTAAATTTGCTATACCTTCTAAATTATCTTGACAACTCTTTACCGCAGCTACTTTTATTTTATATACACCGGGAGCTCTTTTAGCTTCCACAATAAAATCTACTCGCTCTCCTCTGCCTAACTCAATCGAGTTCACACGTTCCGGTTCAATCCAGTGTCCGTCTAAAGTCATGACTTCCAAAACATGATGATCAATTGAAAATGTAATAGGACAACTTTTTGATCCCCCTCCGTAAGCCAGACGAAATCTATATCTTTTTCCGTATTCCACATTAAATGAAGACTGCGGAGCGTCGGGGGATTCATATGATTTTCCTTTACCGTTTATGAGAAGAGATTCGGCGTTCGGAATGCGTGATATGACCCCGGCCAGCGGTCCCATTGAATGACCCCATTCAGACACGAATATTGTGTGGTCGGATAAGTCCACATCATATAGCTTCTTAAGAGGGTCCAGACGTGGAGACTGGCGTACAACAAAGGCTCCGCCGAGACCGTCAGCAGCATCAGCAGCAGAGTGTGCGTGGTACATGTGCGTGCCCACAGCTGATGCGCGGAATTTATACTGGAATGTTGTGTAGGCGGGCTGAGGACACTGGGTCAACATAGGAGCTCCGTCCATGAAGGGAGTCTCCTTCTGTGGTTGACCTCGCCAGTGGATAGAGAGCGCGTGTGCAGGAGCTCGATGTACCACGTCTACGACGAGGATGTCGTTGTGGCAGACGTGCAGGGTGGGTGCTGGCAGCGCCCTATTGGCGACCAGCACGCCACGCTCGCGACCGTCCGCAGATATGCATGTCGCCGGACAATCACCACCGTCCTTCTCTGTGCAAGTACCACAGGATCTGTGATATAGGAAAGTGTCATATTAGAGTGGAGACATTTATAAAATGTTGGCATGGTAATTAGAATTTCGAAAAGTTGCAAATAAAAATGTGTGAGTAAGAATTATTGACAAAGATGAAATGGCTCATGCAAAAACCGCGTAGGTATCATAAAGTTGTGAAAAATTTTGCTTACTTGCTGAGCGTCTTGTAGACCTCGATGACTAGTTTCACACGGCATATCATTGGCCAATCCAACTCGTGACATTCTCGGTCACAATTTTCGAAATACTCCTCTGTAAATAATAAAAATACATTAACATAAGACATTAGTTATGTATGTGTACGTCAACTATACGATACTATACATGCCAACAGACGTTATATAGAATAATTAAACGTTCAAGGTAATAGAAGTTAGTGTAACATCATTCATCGAAGTTTCTTTGTGAACTCGTATTCGCAATCGATTCCACGAACATTATACGAGTAAACGGTGATCGATTGCAAAACGTATCTTATATTATTATGTTCCTGTAATGGTAGTTACCTACTTCCGTAGAAGTTATCGTTTTCTGCAGGTCTTAAAACAGCAGTTTAATTCGAATTTGTTTACATTAGTGTTATTCTAGAACCTAAGTGAGTTCCTGATTCAAAAATATGGAATTTGTTATTGGATCTTTATAAATTTTGTAATAGCTGATATAAAACCAAAATTAAACACGAATAAAGGTCAGCTGATTGTCCTATACACAGATGTTAATGGTGATTAACACTCTTATAAGGGGGTGGCCCTTTCGGCAATTGTCAGATATTCTAATCACAAACAAAAAAACTTATTACCTGGCATCGGCGTATAATGAACGACTACAAGAACTCCGGCTAGTATTACAATTAATACTAATATCCTCTGCAAAGACATGAGCATGTAATTTGGCTTCACCATCGACACTTCGCGCACTTGAGCGGCCTCCTTTTCCGACTCCATGATTAATGAAAAAACTTAATCGTCTATGGTCCAAAATGAGATTACATGTTTGTTTTTAAAAGTTGTGTTCGGACTTTGAAAGTAAGAGGTTTAAGTTCGCGTCTACGCGATTCGACCACGAAGTGACGACTGGTATGGTCGTGGGCCGTCGACTCCGCCGGTTGCAACATCGTGCACCACCATGTTTCGCGGCATTGCAATAGGTTCGATTGGGCCTCCAATTCGGAAGTAAATTGACGGGCAGCAGAATTAACTCTCTCTGCAAGTTACGCAATTTTATATTGTGCAAGCGTTATATTAAGTGGTCAGCATGGAATTTCCAAGCCGACCACTTACTGTGGTGTTACGTGTTACACAGCCGAACGCAATAGTCGCGTACCTAATTATATATTAATTAATAAATGCAAGTACCTAAACCATCAGCACTTTTAATTATTCAATGACACGGTCGCGTCTACCTATTGATTGATAATTTAATCTCATACACTTACTCTCTCGCTGGCTGAGTATAATATATTATTGGTATGTTACATCTGAGTCCACCGCAGTTTCACATACTCTATTGCAAGTTCGGCTCCGGCAGACGGTTGGCAGTCATTTTGTTTTTTCCAAATGCTTCCATTGAACCTACTGCGAAACCTATATACATATTTAAAAAAAACCGGTCAGGTCGTGTCGAACCATGAATAGTGAAGGATTCCATCAAAATCTGATTCGATGATGTATTTTCCAGGAACTGGTGATAACAACTTGTAAACAACGTTCCCCAGATACCGAATACCAAAAACTGATTACGCTAATCACATCATTAAGGTACTTTATCCGGGGCGGAAGTTATTATACCGTATCTATAATATATTTTAAACATTCATATAAATTGCGTGATTATCATTAATTTTATTACTTTTTTGTTTTATTTATGTTTATCGTTTAAATATTCATATAAAGAGTAAATAACATTTGTTTATCAGTAATTTTTTAAGTTTTTTTTATAAATATATTTAACTTTTCTTCTTTTTTATTATGTCAGGGGGATCAGAATCATAAAAGGATATCATTATGAATTATAAAATAGCGAAGACAGTCCGTGTATTTCGCTGCACTACGTAGGTATACCTAATCAAAGAGATTGGGATTGGATTTGGATTGGATTGATTGGTTTTTTAACACAGACAAAAAAAATAACTGAAAAATCCTTCACCAATAGGATTTGATACGATTAACGTAACAGTTAACTGTCCATTAGGATTCATAATGTTATCCTTTTATGATTCTGCCAAAGTGACCTTTTTAGGCCCCCAGGTAGTTTGTTATATATTTTGTTTATGTAGTTTGTTATTTATTTATATATAGGGACTTGTAGAATGCATTTTTAGCTTGGATGTTGGTATGTTTAGCTTAGATCGGTGCCTAAGTGCGTACTGTGATTGGATGTCTTCGCGTTTTGTGTAGAACTCTTGATGCTTACGGACAAATTTACATATTTCTAGAATGTAAATACAGGGGAGGGTTAGATATTATGTATTAGAAAATAGGCTTTGCAGCTGTCAGTTTGATCAATTTTTACCAAGATTCTAAATAATTTCTTTTGTAGGGTAAAGAGTGTCAAGCACCTGCCATCCAATCTCATCTCTTCACCACCCTTGGTTGACTGGTAGATAATGCCTAAGGCATTAAGTCCGCCTTTGTACCTTTTTGTGCGAAAAGTTTAAATAAATAAATAATAATGCATCAGTACTGTTTCCCCAAAGAGTTACGCCGTAGCTAAGCCAAGCATTGGCGTACGCATAAGAGGTGGTGAGGGCAGATAGTAGATTGGTCGTCTTTCTAATTTCGCGGAGAGCGTATGAGAATTTCGAAATTTTTGAACGAGTCTTTTGTATTTGTGTTTTCCAGTTAATATGTAAATTTATCTACTGTAAGTCCAAGTAATGTAAATTCATCAATAGTTTCCAATTTTAAGCTGTTAAAGGTGAAATTTAAGTGTATAAGAGGTACTTTTTGATAAGTGTGGAAGGCCATTAATTTAATTTTTAAATTATGTGAGGTAATCCAGTTACATGTTTTGTTAATGTAGAGCTGAGTTTTTCTTCATGTTTGTTGGGTTAAGCATTACGTAATGTCCTAGATAAAAGTAGGCCGATAGTCTTTGCGTGTAACACGGATTAAATATACATATATAATAATTATATTATGTACTGACGGAACAGTTGCTACGCTTGTCTATGAACATCATATCAGATACAAGTCTGCTTACCATGGGCAATTAACAGTCGTAAAGCATTGTCATAACCACTGCGCCTAACATGAGATGCGAAAGAACGATTTCTGACAAATGCGTGCTGGACAGGTCCTCTCAATCTGTGTGGTTCTTTCCTCAAAAGACCATCTCAGACATCAACCTACATGGTCTTCATATAACCTGACCAAGATTATGTCTGGACTTTAAAAGAGACTATGACCTCTGAGTTTGTTTCGGCCTTTCTTCTCAGAGTAGTCAGATAGGAAACGCCGACCTCATCTAGTTTAAAAAATATATGATTGACGTGTAAAAGTGTTTGTGCAAACCTGCTTACAAAAATAAAATCATTTATCATTTAATGCAAGTGACAATAAGAGCGATGCCACACGGGCTTTTACAATGCGTTGCGTCGTCGCAACGCAGCGATCTCGACGCAGTGAGTGCCACACGAGAGCTGCGAACGCAACGCAGATTATCCCGATGTCGCACCTTCATGACGTCGACGTCCACCTTCGATATTCTAAAAAGTAATGCACTCCGCTCCGTTGTCGCTTTGTCGCGTCGTCTCACCGCAGCACCCCTCCCCGCATGATCTCCCTGGCCCCTTGGCCGATGCGCACACGTTCCGTTACCACAGGTCGTTTTAACGCACCGTGTGGCATGCGTCACCGCTAAGGCGTTGCAGACTTGCAGCGCCGACGCAACGCATTAGACACGTCCGTATGACATCGCCTTTAAGGTATGAAGATGGATGGAATGTGTTAAATATGATATAAATTGGCGAGGAAGGAAGTAGACACTGCATTTCATAAGATGTCAGCAATTAAATAACAACAGTAAAAGTACCAATCATTCATTGTTCCACTGCAGAACAAAGGCCTCTACTCATAAATAGAGCATTTTTTTCAGGATGGGAAATCATCAAATGACCCCTTCCGCTCTGGGTGGAGCGGAAGTTAAAAAGCGGCCTTTGCGTACCGCTTCAGTAGTTGTTTCGATTTTACCACCCTATTCTTTTTTAATGTATCAGTTAAAAAATGACCAGTGCGTCTCTTATAGGCTGCAAGTCCTAAGTCATCTTTTAAAATACGCGACATGGTTCTGGGTGCTATCTTCATCTCCCGAGATAAAATCTTTTGCTTTCGGACAGGATTTCTTCGAATTCTTTCCCTTACTGCTTTGACCACCTTTTTCGTACTCGCGAACACTACGTGGACGACCAGATCTTTTTCTGTCACAAACAGAGGAGGTCTCATTGTACCTATTAATAGCCCGGTACACAAACATTTGACTAACACCAAGCGTATGGAGAGTTTTGAAAATTGCATTTGGCTCCATACCAATTTTGTGTAACGCAATCACAGCGATTCGGTTCTCTTTATTACCCCACTCCATTTTAATATTGCAAAATATTGTACAATGTATTGGCGCCAAAATTAGAAATCTCAATGAACAATCGTATAAAAATGACAGATTCCAAATTCAAATGTAATATAGATCTTTCTTATTTTTAATTGTAACAGTATTTATGGCCAGACTGTGTATATTCGATATGTCAGTGAGTGATGACAAAGTATTATGTTTGTGTTTTGTTTTCACTTCTGTCGGCACTCCCGGAGTGCCAACGTTTTTTTTTTTAATTTCACTTCTTATGTTCCTACTTTTATTAAATATTTTTGAAAACTGCAGTGTTAATTGACTTTTGTCGCTGACTCTACTTACTACCATAGAATTATTAATCTAAGCTTACTACCTTTTTATTTATGACTAGCAGCGCCCCGAGGTTTCACCCGCATAAGTGTCGATCCCATGGGAATATTGGGATAAAAAGTAGCCTTTATGTTAATCCAGGGTGTCAGCTACCTCCATAGAAAATTTTATCCAAATTGATCCAGCTGTTTTTGCGTGAAGAAGTAACAAACATACAAACACACTCACAAACTTTCGTCTTAATAATTAGGTAAGTGTGATTGCGAATAGCGAGAAGCGGTGGCCAAAATAAAGTTCAATCATAGACATCAACTTCGGAAACACTGTCTCAAATATACCTTACCTACCTACTAGAAAAGGTACGTTTTTGCGCGATTTTCGAGAAGAGGGTGACTGACGAAGTGACTGTCGTTTCACCAACATTACTCGTCCGAGCGTTTGAAACTGATGAGATTGTTCCATGAAGTGCATGCGCCCTGTAATATCTAACCGACAAAGATTCGTCCACTCTGATCACTGACCTCTATCATACAAGTACTTGTAGGTATTATAAGTAAGTCAGTAAGTCCAGCGTATGTACGCTGGACTCACTGATCTCACAGAGTCTCAGTCACTGACCTGTATTACACATATGTGTATAACACAGGTCAGTGACTCTGATTAATCGTTCCATGTATCATAGGGTTTTAATTTGTAATGACTACCTCCTTACAAGATAGGTACCTACTTCAGGTTTTTAACTGGCAATGAATGCCCAAAAAATTACTTTACAGCCATTAATAGGTCCCCATGCGACGGGTCAGGTCATTTGCCCCGCCGCCTGCCAATTTTCGGCCGCAGAGGATAGGGAGAGCGGCGAACGTAATACCAACACTCCTCCTCCTTCTGCGGCCCCACCGCGTCCGCCATCAGACGGTGGTAATCCCGTCAATGCCGCGGAAGGTAGGAAGAGCGGCGCACCGCAATATCGACACTCCTCTCCCGCCGCGGCCTTCAACCCTCAGCCGCGATGCCTTCCATACGACATCACGGCCCGCCTCAGTTGCGATGACTTTCAAGCGGCACCGCAACTTACTTGTTTGCCGCTACGTCGTCGGCTTACCGGCAAAAGCCCTGACGAGCGGCTCCTCCTCAGGTTCCTCTTCGCTTCACCGTGGGTGCCCAAGCCACGGTTTCTGAGCCCGGGTTGTCGAAGCGGGGCCTCGACAATGCGGGAACCCACCGTGGTAAGGACACCACCGGAGGGAGGAACCCACCGGGGGAGAACCCACCGGGGGGTGGAACCCACCGGGGGGGAGGAACCCACCGGGGGATACAGTTCTAACCTAACCTAACCCATTTGGTCGGGGTGCCCTGGCTTAGTTACTACAGACCATGTTAGTTACTGCGACCAATTTTATTCGGCTCGCGCGTGATTGGTTTCAGACTATCATTCAGGTCGTTAGTTGAATGGCTGCCGTTTAGTCAAAAGGCTAGGTGGTTAACTAAACGGCTAATTAAACCAGTTGGCTGTGACATGTACAAGTATAATTATAAAAAGGATGGGCAATAAACAAAGAACATCAAAAAGTTCGTCCGCATCGCTGTCAATAGAAAACATGCCCAAAAGGCAGGCAGCATTGCCACGGTGTATGGCAATGCTGCCAGCCTTTTGCAATATTTATTAAGTTTTTCATTGCATTTCCGTCAGTTACACCTTTTACAAATGAATGTAATATATAATACGAGTAAACGTATTCAATACTTATCAACCTATTAAAAAAATTTTAAAAGTCCTTCATTCATGTTTCCATTCGTAAACCTTAAAAAATACATATCCAAATATAAAAACAAAACTGTGAAATGACATCTGTCTTGTGACAGTGACAT
Organism: Luperina testacea; assembly: GCA_927399505.1. NCBI lineage: Eukaryota > Metazoa > Arthropoda > Insecta > Lepidoptera > Noctuidae > Luperina > Luperina testacea. The sequence continues at coordinate 16,813,921 of OV656758.1, forward strand.
TGACAATTGTTTGTTTTGTTCGCCGAGATTTCTACCAGGGTTGCCAACCGTACGAGGTTCCTCGTACAAATACGAGATTTGTGGTCTTCCGTACGAGGTACGAGGACACTATCAACCTCGTACAATTATGTACGAGATTTTGATAATATGGCCATACGAACATTTTGTCAGTTTTGAACCCACAAAAGAAATGTATAGCCGCATGAAAACAGCTATAATATACGGCAAAAAAAAACGATGACTGTGAAGATGTTTCTGACATAATATTTGGAGAGATGTAAACTAAGTTACCTTGCAAAGTTAAGTAATAATATAGACACATTTAATTTTTTTTAATTTAACTTGAGTATTAATAAATATTTTTAATAATACAACACAAAATTATGTTTTATTCAGTAGGAAACTTGCAATAGTTTATTTAATTGAGTAAAAAGTCCTAAATCCAGCAGTTAAATATGCTTTAAATATTGGTTTTAGCACGTTTTCTATATATAATAAAATTTACGAGGTTTGAAAGTCAAAATACGAGATTTTTAGCTGCATATGTACGAGGGATTTTTCTTTACGGTTGGCAACCCTGATTTCTACTTACACCGTGTTGTGTGCTTCTTTCAAATAAAAATTGAATATCATTTATTTAAAGTTAAATAACCAAAGCATAATAATTATATACCAATATGGAGATAACAAGGAATAACATTGTAGATGAACTGGAGAATATAAAGAAAGACTTAGCGAAGTCCTGTTTTGTTGGTTTTGATGCCGAATTTACTGCACTTTTAACCGGAGAATGCCTTAAACACAGGTAAGCAGTCATCAACAACAAAAAACACTATGCTTGATGTAAATATTGGTAATATCAATCATTTCATACATTTTTAAACCTTTAAAAATGTATGAAATTATTACAGATGCAGACTGTCTAGTTTGTGGCTTACTGGCAAATTATATATTGAAAACTGGCTGTAGGTGATATTTCAAGCCATGACATCTTAACTTGCTGTTACCCTGTGAACCTACTTACTGTATTTGTATTAGGTACCTGGACAGTAAAATATTTTCAATCAACTCCTTTCAGATTGTTTGACACAAGTGAAGAAAGATACAACAGGATGAAAAATGAAGTCAGCAACATGATAATGACACAAGTTGGACTGACGATGTTCCAGTACATCAGAGACGAGGATGCATACTTAGCTGTGTGCTACACCTTCCATCTGTGTCCGCAAGTCTTCTGTGCCATTGACCAGTCATTCATCTTTCAAGCATCAACGTTAAATTTTCTTTGTAAACATAAGTTTGATTTCAATAAGGTAAGAGAGCAACCTGCAATCACTTTTATAACCTACCTACCTTCATTTTTTTTATCTAGCACTCGCACTCCAGAAGCTACATAGCTAATAATATAGTTATTAAGTACTAACATTGACTAAGCTATCTTGTTACTAACACTAGACCTCATTAAGGCCTTCAAAGAGGCGCGACACGCGAGCCTTTATAGTTGGAATAAAAAGATTACACATTTATAAGTCCATGCATTCACTGTCCATTCCAAGTCCAAGGTTGCCTGGAAGAGATTGCAGAAACCAATAAGGCCGCCCATTGTATGTTATGTTAATTTTATTTTTTGTTATGTATTTTCTGGTGTACAATAAAGTATACATATAATTATAAACTAATTCATTCATAATAGCACTGGGAAGTGTCCATAGCTGAGGCAAAAAGAATGTCTTTATTAACACGTAGACTGCCAGACAATAGAAAATCTATTGTTTGCGGAAACCAGTGACTGCGGTGGCAGTCAATGACTTAAAAAAATATACCATAAACTGGTACACTATGTACTTTTTTTGTTATGATCTTTGCTTTGATTTGGAGTTACTGTCCCCATCACCAGCTTGTTAATACCATACCATTACTGCTATCATACATACCATTGTCTAGATTTTGCCTGCTTTGCCCTCATACCAACTTTAACCTCTGTTTAAAATAAATAAATAAATTCTTTATTTCACCATAAGCCATCACATTACAATATCAAAGACTAAGAGCATATAAGGTTTATAACTAGGTCACAATAATTTTAATACTCTGACTCCTAAACTAGGTGTAGGTGCCTGTGTCTTAGGAGTTTGACCCTCTCAGGGGTTTAATGTACAGAAATCTGTTCTTAGTCTGATATCCTCTTAGAAAATGTCTCTTCTATTAAATGTCCAATAAGTGCTCCCCAAACTGTGAAGAAAACATCATAAGGAAACCGGCATGTCCTAGAACCAATAATTTGAAGTCATGTGACATCTACCAACCTGCTCTGATGGTGGATTACAGCCCACTCCCTCCCACCGAGATGAGGCCTGTGTCCCTGCAGTGGGAACATTATAGAGACTGACTATGCTTAAGTGGCTTCAGCTGTGCACTTTATTAGAGCTTACACAGTTGCAACACTGTGTAAATAAAGTTACAAGATAATATAAATTCCTTTTTTTTTTTATGTTAGAATTAGGCTATTAATGTCCTTGACTAACATTATAACTCCTTAGAAGACTTTTGTTCTTCAGCTTTTTTAATCTGCAATTAGTCTGTCAACTATGAGCATACATGTAGTAAGTAGGGCTTTGCAGAGTAATTTCTTCATTAGGAATCCTCTTTATTTGCATTAGACTTGTCAGGCATTTTCTAGCTTAATAGGTCTGTTATTGCAAGCCTTTTAAGTCTTAGTTTGTGGTCAGACTTAGTGCAACTACCTTAGAAGACATAGTAATACTTCTTGATCATACTGTTGCAGTTCACATATGAAGGACTTCCATATTTGAACAAAGTTGAGGAAGCAACAGTGAGACAGAATATAAAAGAGAAGACGCTGTTCAATGACCTCGCAAGAATGCTGAATATGGATGAAGAAAGGCAACTACAGCAGTACTACTCTGAAGTTTCCAAGTAAGTACAAGTTGAAAAACGACTTGTTTTCTACTTTGTACAAAGTTTTCTAAGGAAAATAGGAAATTATTTGTTATTCAGTCAGATAAACTGGCGTTTGTACCTGCTGTAACTGCTTACAGCAGGTACAAACGCCAGCACATCAAGTTACTATAATCTGTCAAATTTATTTAATAGATTTTCAACTTTATCACAAACTAGCGACCCGCCCCGGCTTCGCACGGGTGCAATGCTGATTGTATATAAAAACATAGCGGCCCGCTCCGGCTTCGCACGGGTATAAAATATATAGCCTATGTGATTAAAATCGATTCAGTAGTTTTGATTTATTCATTACTGCCCGTGGCCCGCACGCGTTTTTGGAGTAAAACAATCCCCCTTTCCCTATACCATGAAGATTTCCTGCTATCTTTGGAATATCTAAATTCATACACTACATTTTTACTTATTTACTTTTTACATTTTTAACTTTACTTATAATTACTAATACGTTGTCGCGCTGAAAAGCACGTTTTTATGATAAACGCGTCCGATCGCTGCTAAATTCAAAGTGCTATAGGGAAAACCGCGTTTTTTTTTTTTAATATGGCATCTCGTAGTTGACCTTGAGAGGTCGTGACTACTTAACCGGACTATCCTGCGGCTGCCTTGAGAGAACTCAAAGCCTCCAGCCAGGGGCTCAAAGCCTCCAGCCAGGGGCAGGGAAAACCGCGGCCTCAGACGCGCTATTTATAGGCACGCTCTTGCCGCACCGGGCCTACTAATATCTATTAAATCTGTAATATCTTCGAAAATATTCACTTAAATCATACGGTGTAAAGGGCCATATAGATCTATATTAAATGAACAATGTATTCAAGGTATTTAATTGGTTAAGGATTAATGCTGTATTGGTTAAAATCGCTTCGAAAATTAGCCATTATTTGTCGTCATGGACTTTTCTGTAGACCTTTTCAATGTGTACAATACTTAGTACATTATTTTGATAAAACTCGTAGGGTTCAGCCTGCGTTTGCAGTGTAAGCGGAAAAAATGTAATTATTTAAGACATCACATTAGAAACCTCAAAAATAACAGTACTTCTCCATTATTTAATGGATGTTATTATACATATAAACCTTCCTCTTGAATCACTCTATCTATTAAAAAAAACCGCATCAAAATCCGTTGCGTAGTTTCAAAGATTTAAGCATACAAAGGGACATAGGGACAGAGAAAGCGACTTTGTTTTATACTATGTAGTGAAGCATACGGTTCAAAGTTGATTGGCAAAATTTGACAGTTTCGGGTAGCTTAATGTGCTGGCGCAGAATGCAGATTCTGCAGCCTGCATGCTAGTAATTGACAGTAAATGGTTGATCCCATAAGGCTGGAATAGTTAACTAGAGTAACTGAAAAACATAAATAATTTTTTTTAAAAAGATCCATAATAAGACAACATTGTGCACATTATCCATGACAAACCTATGATGAGCTTGAGACAATAATGCGTTTTAATATTCCGCTTTCTACAACATTGACATATGAAATTCTTCCGGCAATAAAATAATAAATTCCTCTCGATTACAGATGGCTGATGAGAAGTAAAGACGAAACAATGTACCTGGATGTGGAGAGCGCATTGTTCCGGTACATCATACACGTCGAGCTCCGGATGCGCTTCCCAGACATACTCACTACGGATAGCTTAGGTAATAGTAAGAAGGTAATTTGTGCTAGTAGCTGACTTTTTTTATATTGCTTCTTATGTTAGAGACATAAATGTACTGGTAGTTCTAGTAGCATAGACATGACGAACCAATGGCACGTGGCAAAAAAAAAGCTACTCGAAACTGTCAAATTTTCCCAATCAATTTTGAACCTTATGCTTTAGCGATAAAGTTGAAAATCTATTAAAGAAATTTGACAGATTGTAGTAGCTTGATGTGCTGGCGTCTGTACCTAAGGGCTGATTTTTAATCAACAGATAATTTTTATTCGTGAAATAAAATTGACGTCTAACAGTTTTTAACGTCGTCTGTTAGTTTTGCCTGTCAATTATTTCATCTATCACAGTATGGTGTGATAAAATAAATGGTGGACCTTTATAATGATAAACGTCCACCGTATAAAGCAGCAACTGTCATAAGTATTCGTTACTGCTGAAGGAAGCCTCCATGACTCTCACATACTGGGGACCTGAGGGGCAATTCTACTAATTTTAACAACGTTCACAGTCTGATCTCAGTCTCAATCTGTCAAAAAATACGTCTAATTTCCTTACATTTTGACAAGTTTTTGACATTTGATTGTCGCCGAGATGAGACTGCGACTAGATTTTGAACGTTTTAAATTAGTAGAATTGGCCCTCAGAGCGAATGACTATCACCGCGCTGCCGCAACGTCTGGCTTATCGTTGTTTTAGCCCACAGTTTATTGAGCACTAGCTGTTGCCCGTGACTTTGTCAGCGATCCAGGATGAATAGTAGCCTATGTCCTTCTGCATTTCATGGTCTAGCCATGTGCCAAATTTCATCAAAATCAGTTCAGCCGTTTTAGCATAAAAGCGTAACAAACAAGCATACAAAAATCAAATCTTTTCTCTTTATAATATTGGTTTACATTTAGATAAGACATCTCTGGCCAGCGTAGAATTATCAACCAAAAATACTTCAATTCTATTACAACTTGACAAACCTTGAGCAGGTCTGGGCTCAACAAGTTTTTATAACATTAAGTAAATTGAAAGTGGTTTATGCTTATTTTAATGTTTTAGCAAATATAATTAAATATGTTATTTTATCTTTTTGTTTGTTTAAGTACAGTACCAAACCCACAAGTTCGACATTAAGGTCATCGTAGATTTTTCATCGTTTTAACTTTTCATTTATTTATGACTAGCTGACCCGGCGAACTTCGCACCGCCCAGTCCACCGCTCTGCCCCGCTTTTTAATTATATCTTCTAAGATATTCATTTTAATGATATGCTGTAAAGGGCAATTTTGATCTCCATGAAATGCACAACGTATTTAATGTACTTAATTCGATAAGGAATAATACTGTATTGTTTAGAATAGCTTGGTAAATAACCCATAATTTTTTTGTAATATGTAAAAGATAAAAATGGTTACTGTGGGTTATCCTTAGGAGATAAAAATATACCATCGCGGACTTTTTTATCGATATTGTTAAGATATACAATTCCGTAGTACATTAATTTGGTCTATCTCGTAAGGTTTAGCCAGCGTTTGCAATGAAAGCGCACATAAATATGTTTTTATGGCATTTCTCTACTATAATATATATGTATTATACATATAAACCTTCCTCTTGAATCACTCTATCTATTGCTGAAAACTGCATTAAAATCCTTTGCGAATTTTAAAAGATCTAAGTTAACAGGGAGCAGGGGCGACTTTGTTTTATACTATGTAAAGACTAGCGGCCCGCCCCAGCTTCGCACGGGCGCAGTTTTTGTTTTTTAATTTCCGAAGTTTTCTTTCATAGAAGTAAACCTTGTCCTGGCAATACCGAACACAACAAAAAAGGAATTATCCAATTTGGTGCGATCATTCTGAAGTCATGCGCGTACAGACATTTTGGCGACTTTGTTTTATACTATGTAAGGATAATGCTCATTTATTTTTCCAATTCACTTTTGGCATTGGCAGAATAGTCGACATCGTTACTTGCCATAAATAAAAATAGAATAGAAGTAAATTAGAAAATAGTTGAAGAGAACGAGTTCCGGTTTTGCAAGGAATCACCAACGCCACGCAACCAGCGCTCTGCCCCTTCGCTGTAATAAAATAATACCCCATCTCACCTACATAATATTTTTATACATGTTGTATTTTTTATGTTCAGATTCTCATATACAGAGATAAGACCGTGGAAGGTGCAAACAGTGCTCCGATGGCGATACTCGAAGAAAACCTGATAAACCATCTACTAGGCTTCTCACAAATCATTGCACTGCTAGAGGCCTCACAGAAACCCATCGTAGGACACAACATCTTCCTAGACACCGTACTCCTGCACAATCAGTTCATAGGACCTCTACCAAAACAGTATTCGGAGTTTAAGAAAAATATTCATAACATGTTCCCCAGTATATACGATACTAAATACATATCACATGCAATGGCGAAGAAGCTCAGCTATCAAGAGGTCTGGAAATCAAACGCTTTACAAGAGTAAGTTTTAAGAGTATTTTATTTTGTAAATACTTACCTATAGCTTATTTTGTTTTACTTCCTGATTAATTGAATAAAAATATTTTGTTACATGCGTTCATAAATACTGGCTCTGTTTATATAGCATTCGCTCAATTATATCATTATAACTTTAAAGCCACGGGATCGTCGTACAAAAATAAACAGAGCAAGATAAAAGGTTCTCGTTAAAATATTCGAAAAACATTCGAAATAAATAATTCTTAAAAGCACGCACAAATTAACCGAATTAATAAATAAATAGAGAGCCTGGTAAAAATGATATCACTATACAAACCGTGGGAAAATAATCTAAAATACGCAATGTATATTGATCGGTTGATAACGTTTTTATTATTATTTGTTGCAGTTTATATGAATTCTTCTCGGAAGGAAAATGCAAGAAGTTGCAGAATGGCGTGAATTTCATAAAACTGAGCAGACCTTTTAATGTGAATCAATCGTATCATGAAGCAGGTTGGGACTCATACTGCTCAGGTAATATATATTCATCACTATTTCAATTGAAAGACGTCCACGGCTGGACATAGGCCTCCCCCAAGAATAGCCACTTCGCCCGGTTCTGTGCTTCTCACATCCAGCGAAATCCTGCGGCCTTCACAGGGTCATCGGTCCACCTTGTGGAATGCCTTCCTACGCTACGTCTTCCGGTCGCTACTCCATATCCTTTCGGCCCCATCGGCCATCTGTTCTACGAGCAATATGCCCTGCCCACTGCCAATTAAGTTTGGAAATTCTTCGAGCTGTGTCGGTTACCTTGGTTCTACTACGGATCTCTTCATTTCTAATTCGATAACTTAGGCAAATTTCAAGTAATAGCCTTCTACGATGTCCGTTTTGTGACTTTCGGCATTCTAATGAGGTCCATTGTGAGCAACCACGTTTCATGTATATTGATTGATAGCTCTCAAATTGGATTGATTTATACAGCCTAACTCCCAAATTAAAGACATTACTAAACATTTAACCTGACTACGTTATAAATGTAATAATTTAAAGGTATTTCTATCACAACAATACATGTACCCTAATATCATAGAGCCGGCATGAATTATGGATGGCGACTTAATTTGCGTTTGAGATTTCGTGCCTCTTGAACTGCATAGTTCGCGAGACATATCATAATCTCGCATTCAAATACAGCTGCAATATCATTTAATTATGTAATTAACAAGATAAAAGTTACCTTACCTTAGTTACCTTTATTTATATTTTTGGTTTAGGTTACTGTTTCGTGCGCCTGGGTCATTGGTCGGCGTGTGAGAACCGAGGCAGCTACCAACCGGTGGGGCCCGTTGAGTTTTTGTCTGCGCTGGCGCCGTACTACAACAAAGTCAACGTCATCCGAGGCGCTATACCGTATATGGTGAGATTATCTAATAAATAAATAATGAAATGCTAGTTGTATGGTAAGCGCATCACTTGAGAACGGCTGGACCGATTAGGCAATTTTTGGTTTAAAATGATAGTAGCGTCTAACTGCTGATCACTGATACTATCTCTGTCGGACACGATGCAGGTGAGCGGCGTGATTTTTGGCCATGCCCACCAGTGAGTTTGAGCTTGCGACTAGTTCCACCTTAACTCCGAAACTTTTGAGACAAAAATTTTGAAAGAAACACAGAAAGTAGTTCTTTACTTACAGTTATAGATTCCAGGTAAACCTATAAGAAGTCTATGGTCTCAAAATAATAAGTTTAATATTCATCCCGACTATGGAACCCTTCACTGTGTGTGATCCAAAACATACTTGACCGGTTGTTTACTGTGTATCAGTAGAATAAAAATATAGCTTGTCTACTAGATAAATATCATATCACTGCTTGTTTCGCAACACCTTGTGTATTTATTTATGTAAGGGTAATAAAAATATTGTATTGAGCACTTGTCTCAATATATCCGCGATATATAAACAATCGGTAGTATATTGTATAGTATAAATAAATATAGGCACTGATGTAACAAGATAATGATGTTCTGTGATTCAGATTTATTATCTTCCGGGTGGGCCGAGGGCCAACATCAGTAGCCCTTTAGAATTCTATTCTATGAAATAATGTCAGAAAGTATCATAATAAAGACTATTCTGTCGACATAATACAGCGCTACATTCAGCGCTTACGTTACATTTTTTTTCGAGAGACGTTTTTACTATTATCTTAAGTCATTGTCTGCCTTCCCTATAATACCGTTAAGTAAGCGCGGAAAACTTTATAAAATTAGTTTTAACTTTTTAGGTTTAGGAAATTTCTACCAAAGCTCATTATACCATAGGTTCTTGCACCATACAATGTTATGGGTTAAAGGAGATATCGAAACAGAAAAGTACATCGTGTAGTATGCCTGGTACCCTGGTACCCACCTCACTGGTAACCAGGAGATTACCTTTCATTGCGTCATTTTTCGCTACAGAAATGTTTACTGGCTTGTACAGACGCCAGCACATCAAGCTACTACAATCTGTCAAATTCCTTTAATAGATTTTCTACTTTATCGCTAAAGAATAAGGTTCAAAGTCGATTGAACGAAAATTTTACAGTTTCGGGTAGCTTGATGTGCTAGCGTCTGTACCTATTGCTTTGAAGCTAAACGAAGACGTGTATGTTAAAATATCGCAATGTACGAGTGTCGAGTGGTTCAATACATCTCTGAGATTAAAATGTTAAACTATTATTTCCCCTCCGAGAACAATTCCTCACAATAACCTTAGATCTATCGCCAAACAGTACAGAGATCGCGATGTGATTGCTCATTTATCGAAGACACTTGGGTTCTCTCCGCCATGCCAGCTATAAAAGACGTGCTGAAATCACACGACGAAAGATGCGTAGCGTTTGAGCACAAAGTTATGATGGAATCCTATGCCCGTCGTCACTGGTATATTTATAAGTTTTTTCTAATACTATTTGGAACGTTCTCCAGATGTTAGTATTAATCATTTTCTACGTTTGTCCAGTTTATGATGAGGTGTGCTGTTGAACCCACTAAAGTCCATTAAAATTGAGACACCCAAAACATCACATACCTTGTAACCCGGCTTCGTAGTTTACAGATAATTTCTTGGAAACAAGCTGAGGATGGTTCCTATTTGAACTTTACTACTCACCACCGTGCTAAAGTAAATTTATAAGGTATAATCTGCAAGGAAGGATTAATTAAACAAGTACCTTCTTACACAATAAAAAGTTTATTGGAATTATACAAAATGAAAGCACACATACAAACAATGTGGCAAGCCACCAAATTAATGTACCCTTCCAGAGTCTATGGCATACACCCACACAACTAGTCTCCGTTCCTAGTGGTGTCAGTGAATGCCAGCCATGAGACTAAATAGCAGTTTCTCAGAGTCGCTATAGCGAGTCCGTGGGATGATCGAATTAACAACTTCTAGCTCAATCGAACATGTATGGCCTTTTCCGGACTGTGCTCATAGAGGGAAAATAAACGCTATACGAAGCTAACCCGAGACACAAGATCCTTACAACAACTGGTCTTAAAACAACCTAGTTCCTACAAAAGGCCTAACTCTCTCATAGATTAAACCATAATGACACACTGATAACACTCTCTATAAAACCTTCAGTATAATCCCTTCAGTTGACGGTTCAGGGTCCTTGGCGTCGTTCACAGGAGAAACCTGTGAACACACGCGAACGCGGCCTACGGACGAGATGGTGACGCTATCGTTACCTGCAGTGGCGAACTTCCCTCATCACCTGGATTCGGTTAGGTAAAGCCTTCCTAATGTCGGAGGACCACACCGCAAGGGAAAACCATTAATCCGCCTGCGCTCTGATGAATTCACCACACGGCGCAACCCAAGGCATCGAATCAATCGCACCAAACTTATCAGGCTAGCATAAACAGCCAGACCTGTAACAACGTCCTCGTGTCAGAACACACATGCATGACCTAAGCTATAGGCTATCCAGCAAGAACAAAGAAAATGGTTTAGTACTCACGTAATTCTGCCAAAATAGCTCCTACTTATCAAAACCCATCGGGTTATTTGGGCACATCCCAATCCTCCTAGGATTAAGTCCCTCAAAATCGCCCTTTAGGCTCGAGTCCTTGTTCGTAAAAAACGGACACCGTCTCCGCCTATTCCTCCAGACCAATCTGACAGTTTCTCGAATCATCTTCCACAGACTATATAGATTTCTTATTGATTCGTAGCTTCACTTTATCAAACATTATGTTTGACATAAAATGTGGTAAATTATGTTAGTTTGTTTATTTATTCTTCGATTATCCAATAAACTTGCAGTTAATTAACTAAACCAAAAAAGCATCAACGCCATCTGTGTCACGCAAAACAACGTTGACAACCCTGGCGTAGTCCGCCGTTATTTTCAACAGGTGTCGCATTGCATAAATTGAACCTGCAATATGTGATGTTTTAGGCTTTATTAAATACTTTCCAAGCTAATGGGACTCTGTTTATTTATTTATTCTGATTTATTATGTTATATTATTTTTATCATTAGTCATTCAACTTTGCTTGATATATTGCCCGCCCTTATCCCAGTTTATTTAGAAATGTTAATACAGAACAGATGCTCATTTGTACAGAAAAAATAACTCATAATTGCAATGTTGAGTTTGTAGGCTGAAAGACAATACACATTGTTTAACAATAAAACCACAGGATGTATATTTGTCTGAGCTAGGTATGCGTTTGAAATTCTCCATAAGTCAAGTTTATACATCGTATTTTATGGTTGAAAATTATTGCGTTTTTTATGTTTGGAGAATACATTTATCATTTCTGTTATTTCAGAGTTTCTCGGAAAGCGATCCGCCGCGGCATCGACCTGAGCTGCTGCATTTGAAGGTTCTCGCTCAACGAAGCATCAATGTGGGACAAGTACTGTATTACTTCATTAATATCCGTTAAGTACAGTACCCGGCGATAAATATTGCACATCGACCTTTACCTTTTTTTGTATTTTATACAAAGAATAAAAATAATTATCAAAAGAAGCAAATCATAATTGTTTTAACAGCTCCTAATAGATACCGGACTGTTTGTATTTCGTGCGACAGAGATAACGCACTACGAAGCCGAAATTAGCCGATTATCTCTTTCCAAAGGTCGATGTGCAATATTTATCGCCGGGTATAAGGAAGGTGCAGCGTGGACAAGGTTGATCGACGATCAGACTCTCACAATGATCTCACCCAGATTATGTCTGGACTTTAAAAGAGACTGACCTGACTGAGTTTGTTTTGAACGAAACAAACTGTTGGATGTTGGATGCCGACGTCATGTAGTCTTTAAAATATGATTGACGTATGAAAGTGTTTGTACAAAACTACTTACGGAAATCAAATAATTATCATTAAGGTAAAAGCTCCAGGAAACCCGCAATATTTAAATTTTCTTATGTTTTTTTGCAATTTGCAGGTCAGTGTCACGTTGTATGTTGCACAAAATATGATTCGCGACCGGAACATGTATGCACTTTCAGAATTATAGTCATTAAAATCATCAATACAACCCTCTAAGTTAGCATAAACCTATTGAATGACTCTCATAAAAATATTATACAATAGGGTTATATTTTTATACCTGCAAATTGCAAAAAAAAACAAGAAAATTTTAAATTTTGCGGGATTCCTGGAGCTTTCACCTTAAAGAATTCTGATAGTAAAAAATTAATGAGAACTCAAAACTCATTATTTAATTATGCTAACGGTTTAAGTATTTTTTATTAGATACCTTGCGAGTTAAGACCAGTAGATATTGTAAAATCTGTTCTATTACACCTAAACTCCATTTCTTACCTGAAATGTTTATCCATGGAATACACTGCCTGGAAATTATATACTTAACTAGAAACGGAATGACAAGCAGTTTATACATTCCCTTTCCTTTTGTATACAAAACAGTTGATTTTGAAATGCAGGTAAAACTAGTATAATTAATAACAGCTGTCGGAGCGCCAGATACATCGTCATCACGCGAACGCTGTTGTTACGTTGGATATGAAAATACACTATTTATTTTCGCCATTAGTGTATGCACGTTGTGTTTATTATTATAAGACGTAGAGGCGTTATATTTATTATGTATTTCAGAAATATCTACTATCTGCACTGTGTTTAAATATATCCCGATATACACCCGGTATAAATACAATGCTCCTCTATCGCGCACTGCATTGGACAGTCGACAACCGCCGTCGACGCTGGAATACATTCACATCCAACAACCGTTTCATTATATTCGACATTCCTTTAAATATATTATTCCTGACGTTTGCCAAACTAATCTCTTCACAGGTCTCGGTGTAATTACTACATACTAAGGTCAATGTACAATAAATTACCCACTAAACAATTCCGCCGCTTGATTTTCAAAACAGCAATATTTTAGCTGCAGCACATAATAATGGTAATAACTGCAGCTACATTCGTAATCTGGCAGAGCTCAAAAGGAGTTGCATAACGAGCGGAAAACAATGCTATTTCTGTTCGGATCGTAAACATCTTGTCGGGTTCATCTGCGTCGGTATCCTCGGAGCCAAATTTAGCGGGAGTATGTTAAGAAACGGTTATGGTAGTAATAATTGTCACGGCGGGGTGTAGTGTCGCTGTGCGCATGTGTGCTACTGGCGCGCTGCCAGCGCACGCACACACACGCGCACGCACACACACGCGCACGCACACGCACACACACACGCTCGCACGCAACCCCGCCGTGCACATATTTCCCGTTGCTAGTTAAAACAGATTGATAATGCCCAAGTGTCACAGGCGAAAATCTTTATTTTTGTACCGTCCCGTTTTTTAACCGGTGCGGCCGGTGTTTGATTTCTCTAATGTACACAATTTTTTTCATGCCACTGTCAAGGTTAATTTAAGGTTGGGATATAAATAGGTTTCATCGTAGAATGAGTCGCTCGTCGCTATATTTCATCGCGACCTAGACGGGATTATGATTTAGCTGTAACATTTGTCATGTTTGTCTCAGGTGGCGTCTGATCTGGCGACCTTCGGTTCAATAGACATAAAGCCTCATGGAAGTAGAACTGCTCTAATAGCCGCTAACAGTCAGCAAACGTAAGTATCAAACTTTTAACAAATAAACCGAAATACAGTTTGATTTTTGAGGTAGGTAAGTCTTCTGGGCGAAACCCAAAACTATAATATATGAGAGAAATGTTGCCAAATTAATTATGAGCTTGATTTAAGAGAACACTAAAACTACACTTTTAGTTATTTAAGAATATATTATATGAAAAATACCAAACTGTATTATTAAACCCAGAGATATACATGCTCGCGCCGAACGTTTTGAATATCAGACACGAAACAATCCAATCTGTACCTTTTTTTGTTATTGCAGCGCCCAAAAAATACTGAAGCAGTTCAAGAATAGCAAAGAATACAGGATAGCGCAGTACAGCGTGTACAGACACTCGACGGCAGCAACAATGGCGATCTGGTAAATGTCTTTATTTATGTGGAACCCTACAAGGCCCTTGGGCCGTGGCTAAATAATAGCAGCCACACGATCGATCGATCGATCAGGTGACCATCTTTACATACCGAGACCCTTCGATGCCTCGGAAAGCAGGTTAATTAAGACATTAGTCCCATCTGTCATTCGTGGATCTTTGACAGTCGGGTTTGGTTACGGGTAGTCAGAAGCCTGAAAGTTTGACAACCCTAGCAACTGGGTTGTGGAGGTCAGGTAGGCAGTTGCTCCATGTAAAATTCTGTTAGACTGGAAGCCGACCCCAACATAGTTGGGAAAAAGGCTCGGCAGATGATGATGACGTAGAACCCTAGAGAGAAAAAAGATAATTAATCAGTGGGAAAGTGCTACCTGGGAAGAAATCGCTAGAGAAAGAGGTAGAAGGAGAAAACAGGTGAGCTTCGCCCTGCAGTAGTATAGTGTGACATACTAAAGTTTTAAAGCTAAAAATGCGACTAAGCGACTGGAATATAACAAAACACTACAAAATAAGTTTAAATAGGTACTCAGAGGCAGTAACTGAAATAGCTTTAGCAATGCTAGATTAAATTATGAAGAAAAACAATGAAAATATGAAATTATGATTATTTATTTATGAAGAGCCCAAAACAATTATAAGTAAATCTTCCAAGCACCTATTCAAATTGTAGATCTGATTTAGAATATGCTCAAGAGCAGACATTTGCGCGAATAAACGTTCTATCAAAATCACGGTGACTGCCGAACTGACAAGTAAAACATTTAAGAAAATTAACTATATTTATATAATCGTCAAGAATTAAATGAGGTTCGCCGAGCGAACACTGTATATTTGCAATGCGAATAAAATTATTCATATTTGTATCTCACGCCCATACATACTTGGGGTATTTTATTAGATTACCAGAATATGAACACAAAAAGTTTTGGCCGCGGCTTCGCCTTTGTGGATGTCCGAAAAAATCCCACGGAAACGTACTACCGGGATTAAAAGTACCCTATGTGTTAATCCAGGTTATAAACTATCTGTGTGCCTTTCATCAAAATCCGTTCAGCCGTTTTCTGCCAATCCGGAAAATACATCCAGACAAACGGACAAAAATTCTAAAAACTATATTTTCGCCATCAGACTCGTTCCCCACACCTCAATCTTGGGATTGATTTTGCACTAGCGCACTATACGTATAAAATCAGAAAAAAAAACGCTCAGGCCGAGGTATCTATCTGCGTAAAATAATAAAAAGACTAAGTGAAAGAGTTTTCACTTTTTTATTATTTGTCCCCTTTCAAGACTGATTTGAAACCATTTTTATACAGATTTTTTTTTGTTTTTTTTTTGTTCACACACACACAACCTTTGTGATTTCTTCTATAGTTCATTTTCACCTCGAAGCCGTTATTTTTCAGAATGATTTCAAAAGCCCTAGCAATTAATTACGAAATCGAATTTCTAAAATATTAAACTTTGTTTTTTTATAGTTACACCATTTATAACTCAAGAACGAATGGACCGATTTTTATGATTTTTGATCTGTTGGATTTGTCTCCGCTCCGAATAGCAGAATAACTATACAAACATGGGGAAAATTAACGAAAAATAAGTCATTTCATCATCTCATACATATGTTCTTATTGATTCCGAGGCGGTACGAAGTATCGCGGGGTCAGCTAGTATTTTACTATAAATGTTATTCAAATAATATTACAACCCTGTAAATATTGTAAAACCACATAAATTATAAACGTTAATTAACTTTTGGCGACTGCAATCCAAGTATGACAAATTAAAAGCAGGTTATCATTAAAAAAATCATGTAATCCCGAATCAATGTCGGTAGTTGAATTAAGGCTACGCCGACCGCCTACTGGCGCCCTCATCGTTTGTTTGGCGCCACTGCGCGGTCGGCGTTTGGTCGGCGCCCTCTTAATGCCCGGTTTCTAAAGTTCCCAGACAGTCAATAAAAACGTTAATATAATATAGTGTACAGTTCAAACATTTGAAACTAGAATTTAAAATCAGCTGACTATGGGAGGGCACTGTATATTCATCTAATGGCTCACTTGCTATTTTGCTTACAAAAACTTTTTTTTTCAGGAGCGGCGCCTTCGTTACTACCAGCCTAGTGCTGTACTTCCTTCACAAAAAACTAAAATAGTCTTATAAAAAATTCGGTGCTTAAAATACCGCTTTTATTCGGTATCGAAATAAGCAATTACCATTTTAAGTGCTTTAACAATAAAATGCTCTGTACCACGTTTAGCATAGTTATGGAGGGTTAACAGTTCATAAAACTTCACTATAAAGTACGTTTGCCAAGCTATTAAACTCGTAATTATAAATCTAACTACCCGACTCTGTGAGATTAGTATGTAGGTCATTGAGCCTTTTTATATGTTTTAGTAGGTAGTGAGAATTTAAGAGGCTTGTCACAAATTGTGTTCTGTCAGATTAGGGCGCCACGAGTTCACGACACTGTACTCTAGCTACGACTAAACGACTTTGATACTTTTTCTACTATTGAGTTATTTGTTAATATTTTTCTTATTGATTATTACTTTAGATATATTAATTGAAATATTGTTAATTATTCATTAAATATTCAGGAGAGGGACTAAAACTAGTAGGTATCTCAAAAAATCAATTGCTTTTGCAACATTTAGTTTTTCAATGGAATGGTTCCCTTTGAAACATTTATTTATTTATTTTAAGGTAACGGCACAGCTGACAGTAAGTATGACATAATTATTAATCCAAATATTACACCAATTACGACGTACACATAAAAATAAGAATTACAGAGAGTGACATAATTATGAACCTATTACACGTTTGCCCGACGACACACCCCATGTGTCGGAGTAGTCGAATGGACGCAATGAAGTCATTGTTATGACAATAGTGGTGTACACTTGGTGTACCGTTGACGTTTCGAGTACTTTCTTTTATGTACTATTTTTTTTTCAGCATGGGAAATCATCAAATGGCCCCTCCCGCTCTGGGTGGAGCGGAAGGGAGTGTCAGACTCTTACTGACTAAAACCCACCCGTTTTCCTTCCTTAGCCCTTTATGTTCCGGGCCAGTGGTAACCCTTTCGGACAATCCCACTGACCCGGCAGGCTTCGGCCCTAACGGGCCTCTTCATATGATGCTGACATCTCTTTTAGGCGCGCGTGGAAAACGTACGCACCGTCCGGCACGGGCCTGGTCCTTATCGGACGATGAGCTACCCATTACTCTCCGTCCGCAGGTCCGCGCCTACGGTGGCCGGGAGTCGTCACGCGGCTCCCGCCCGACGCCCGGAGCGTCTCCCGCGGTGGTTGGGACGGGAGGATCTCTCCCTCAGCCATCCACCTCCTTCGCTAGCATGACTGCTTCGCAGAAGGAAACGACTGCCTCCCACTCCCTCTCGCTCCGGACCATGGCTTGAACCAGGACCGGACGCGAGAGGTCGCTGCCGATCGCCTCTACGAGGACACGGCGGCGCTCCGCCCAAGCGGGGCAGACCTCCACCGTATGCTCCACCGTGTCCTCTGGGCGATCCTGGCAATGGTGACACCCGTTTCCTCCCGCCTGATGATGTGCAGGAACCTCCCGAAACATCCGTGTCCGGTGAGGACCTACGTTAGGCGGTAAGAGAGGGCGCCGTGACGCCTCTCTAGCCACTCCTCAAAGAGGGGTCTTATTGCCACCATCGTGGCATGCCCTGCGCTGGGTTGCGACCTTATCAACTTTTCGACCTGAATTTATGCTTATTCAAAAATCCTCTGGGCTATACCAATTTGTTAAATAAAAAAAAATCTGGAAGACAATTCGTATCTACTTCAAGACAATAACTTAGTTTGCACTATCTAAGACGATTACACGATTTTTTTCAAGAATTTGGATTTGGGAAATGACAATTTATAATGATTATGTAGCAGTTACTGCACCTCCTATTTCTATTTGTCGCATGTTTTCAATTTCATCCTGTATATCTGTTTCACTGAGTAATTGAGAAATATTGTAGTATCTATAAAATGCATTTTGAAGGCTTTAAGCCATCTTGTTATAATGTGCTATGCATTTATTTGGCAGTTCTCCGAAACCAATATTCGGAACTTTATAAAGTCATACTTATTATTGTATAAAACTATCAGATGTTGATTTAAAATCGATACAGTAGTTTGTTGATTTTTGTAATGGTGTTACCTTTTTTTTTTCAGGATGTGTAATCAAAACCCACCCGTGTTCCTTCCTTAGCCCTTTATGTTCCGGGCCAGCGGTATGGTGGTGTTACCCTCATTATAATTCAGGGTTGCAGGGACATCGACGCTCAACCTGTCACCATGGATTCATTACATGATTCTGAAGCGGTTACTTAAAAAAAAATAATCAGTTCCATACGTTTTGACCGCGTAGGTATGCACGTATGTATGAAACAGCTGATTCATGGTTTCGCTTTGTGTGTCGATGTCCCCGCCACCCTGTATAGGTATAGGACATTATATCATGAACAATGTTATAAAATTATGTATTTTTACGGTTGTACAGACGCCAGCACGTCAAGCTACCCGAAACTGTCAAATTTTCCCAATCGACCTTGAACCTAACGCTGCAGCGATAAAGTTGAAAATCGATTACGATTAAAGAAATTTGACAGATTGTAGTAGCTTGATGTGCTGGCGTCTGTACACTAAAGCGTTGGTTTCCTAAGAAAGCAGACTACGGTCACACAATAGACTGTCCAAATACAGAGCGTTTTTTGACACCCTAATGTCAAATACTGGTGAAAATAGTACATTTTCATGATGGCCGTTATAATATATATGACGGAACCCCTTTCTTAGGAAACTGTAGCTTAAGAGAGAAGTGCCAGGCCGGCCCGCGAAAATCCAATTTTCTTACGTTTTTTGCAATTTGCAGGTCAGTGTCAGATTGTATATTGAACAAACTATTATTCACGACCGTAATAAGTATGTTTACAGAATTGTACTTAAACATGATAGGTACCTAACGTTAGATTTTTATACCACATACCTATTCAAGAAAAATATGTAAACGTTCAGAAATAAAATAATGTGGTCGTTAATTCGAAATAGGTATAATGAAAATGTATTTATAATTGTTTATTGTGTTTAGTAGGTAATTAATGAAAAGGTTAATAAACATTAAGTAGGTAGATACCTATATAATAAACGCTGACTTAACGAACGTCGTTCAGTAGTTATTGAATTATTCGATAGATGGAGTAAGTACTTAGTATACAGGGTTATTGGTAAAACATTAATAACCTCTTAAGAGGTCATTTTATTAATGATGACATTATGAACAACTTTTACTATGGGACCAAACCTGACATCACGAAAAAAAAAAACAGCTGTTCCCTACATTCATGTTCGTATAACTCGTCAAAATGTAGGGAACAGCACATTTTTTTTCCCGATTTCAGGTTTGGTCCCATAGTAAAAGTTGTTCAGTACAATGACCTCTTAAGAGGTTGTTAATGTTTTAGGTACCAATAACCCTGTTTACAGAGGGTGAACTTTGAGGGTTGTATTGATGATTTTGACTCCGCATCATAGTTGCGACAAACAAATAGGTACGCGACAAATGTTAGGGCGTCAGTACGATATGACGGCCATCAGTGCAGTGGTGCGACAGCACATCAGCTCGAAAATTGTGTCGCGCTTTCGTTCATCGATCAAAAGTTTCGTCGTCGATCGTTTGTCGTGAAAACAATCAGTCACACTACGTGTAATCGAGCTGATGTGCCCTCGCACTGATGTTCGACATATCGTACTGACGCCCTAACATTTGTCGCGTATTTATTTGTCGCAACTTTGATGCAGAGTCAAAATCATCAATACAACTCTCGAAGTTCATATAATCCTAATGATTGATTTTTCATGAAAATAGTAATTCAATAGGATTATATGAAATTTACCTCACCTTAGCGCATCCCCCTAAAGCCCACTTGCATCACAAAACAAACGAATTATAAAACATCGTTCTATTTCTGCCAATCGTTTAAAGATGACCGAGACAAAATGTTTAACATATGTTTAGCTCTAAAATCATTTAGTGATTTGTGATGCAAATAGACCTGACGGCTGATTTTTTGATCGTCAGACAACTGTTGCATATATAACATAAAATTACGCCATCTTGCTATGGTATGGGGGTAGGCAGAACCGACCGTACCCCAAGTAAAACACGGTCAATCACAATCTAAGTAATTTTGAAGGATATAGCTAATCCATTGCTTCTTATGTTGTAAAAATTTGTCTCAATAACGTAAATATCGTAATGAATGTTGTTGACTGAACAATAAACGTGGCGGTTTGACGTTTACATACAAAAGCTGTCAAACCGTAATTTTATTCCTCAGTTAAAAGATATCTGACGGTTGAAAAATCTGCACTCAATCTTTACCTGTGCCTAAACATCGTTTTCTTGACTGAAGTGCATAAATACATAGTGTTGTTTAGTTGTAAGATAAAATGTGCCACAGTATATTTATTTGACAGAATAAATCAGGGATTATACTGCATCTGTTTTTCTTCTTTAACCACCATAGTCCATATAAAATAATTATCTGATTCAAAGACAAAATATCGATTGTCTTTGTGTAGAATTTGCAGTATTTTCTCTCGAGTTCGAAGTGCGAGTAATGTTTACAAAAATGCTGAAAGAGTTCAACCGTCTAAAGTAGTCTAGACTAGAAAAAAATCAACACTTCACAGCAACTCCAACAAATACTCCAATAATTAGCTATGTTTACAAAATCAAAAGTGCTTGTTAATACCCCGCTGTCATCCAGTTTTGACTGATCGCGGAATAAATAACGTAACGAAGCGATACTCCTGCGCCGCTCAAACTATAGACTAAACATTCATTAAGTGCTCATACTATGTTAAAAGTTTTACGATAATGTTTATGAAACTTGCGAATTACTTCTAAACGTATTATGTGGAGGTAAAGAAAAGGTAAAATATTGATCGGATCAACTGGATCCCTGTCGCCGAACAATGAAATCTTAGCATAGCCTAGCATAATAAGCCTATAGGTAATGTTCCCACTGCTCGGACACAGGCCACACACCGGGCCCAGTGCGTGTTGGTAGATGTCACATGACTGTGTTCGAGTTTTTGGTTCTAAGTCATGCGGGTTTCCTTACGATGTTTTCCATCACCATGTTGAGAGCAGTGGTGATGAAATAATTTAGACCTGTCACCTACGACTTACAATTCGTAAGTCCACCACTGGGCCACCATTGGTCACAATGAAAGCGTTTGATTAATTTTTTTACTAGCAGCGCCCCGCGGTTTCACCCACTTGGGATTGGGATAAAAACTATCCTATGTCCTTTCCCGGGACTCAAACTATCTCTATACCAAATTTCATCTATATCGGTTCAACGGTTTAAGCGTGAAGAGGTTACAGACAGACACACTTTCGCATTTATAATATTTGTATGGATGGCAATCAAGAGGCGAGGATATGTGTGGTGATCATATCAAGAAGACAGAGATAAATTACTCTGACAGTTGTAACTCTTCCCGGCGTCTGCCTACATAGGGCTTGAGAATATGTCAATTTCTCTTCCGACACATAAATACTGGACCCGTAGCTATTATCAAACTGCATGGCACCTGAGGAGTGGACAGAGAGTAGAGAGGCATCTACATCTGCTGCATCTGCATCTGTAGGACGCCATAGGCTTTTAATAAAAAATATAGGTACTATAGAAGACAAACCTTATTACATAGGTACTGAATGCAACGAACAAATAAATACACTTCCAATGCGTGCCACGAAAGATGAGACTTGACCCCGCCTCCCCCGCTCTTTTCGCCGCCCCTATGACATCCGGTCCCGTCCCGCACTCAGACCTCATACCGCTAAAGATACCTAAAATCGTGTTCTGCGCAAGTCAAACCACGTGGTGAGTCAAGTCTCATCTTTCGTGGCACGCATTGTACACCCAGTTTCTGAATTGAATTGAATTTGTAGTCAAGAACGTGAAAACTCTTCATTAGCATTACGGGTGATGTATTTATTTTGGTAATACAATATTATATACAGGGTGCCAGGGGACATCGACGCGCAAACTACTTTCACGGATTCGGTGCATGATTCTGAACCCTCCTGCGTTGAAATTCGTCTGCATAAAAAAGTGCAATACATATATGTATCTACACGGTCAAAATGTAGGTATGGAACAGCAATTTTTTTTTTATAACCGACGAAAAATTTAAACGCGGGGGTTCAGAATCATGCACCATATCCGTGATTACAAGTTGCGCGTCGATGTCACTGTCACGCTGTATTAATTGTATTATTATACTATACGTATATAAAGCTCGATTACCACTCACTCACTGACATAATTGTTCTCCCAGATGGTGAAGGGGGAGGTGGGTATATTTTTACAGATTCGTATAGAAGTAACTCTCACGAGTATGGGAAAAATCCCAAACCTCCCCTTTTCCCCCCCACTCTCCCCCCTCCCTATCGTATCTCGGAAACTAAGAGCCCCGTGTTTTGTTGTTTTACGGATTCGTATAGAGGAGGCTCGGAAAAGTAAAATCCATTTTTCAAAGTTGCCCCTCTTGCCCCCCTTCTCCCCCCCTCTAGGTAGATCTCGGAAGTTAAGAGACTTGGAAATTTTTTTTTTTTCAGATTCATATCAAGGGGCCCAGAGTTGGTCAAAATCATTTTTCAAAACTCCCCCCTCTCCCCCCCTTCACCCCTCCCCCCATCGTAAGAAATACTCCTCAAAAACACGACCCCGCGAGCTGCTTGCAGCTCGCGCAACGCCCAAATACTTTTTACAAGGGTAAGAAATACTCCTCAAAAACACGACCCCGCGAGCTGCTTGCAGCTCGCGCAACGCCCAAATACTAGTTATATTATATAAAGCTCGATTACCACTCACTGACATAATTGTTCTCCCAGATGGTGAAGGGGGAGGTGGGTATATTTTTACAGATTCGTATAGAAGTAACTCTCATGAGTATGGGAAAAATCCCAAACCTCCCCTTTTCCACCCCACTCTCCCCCCTCCCTATCGTATCTCGGAAACTAAGAGTCCCGTGTTTTGTTGTTTTACGGATTCGTATAGAGGAGGCTCGGAAAAGTAAAATCCATTTTTCAAAGTTGCCCCCTTGCCCCCCTTCTCCCCCCCCCCTCTAAGTAGATCTCGGAAGTTGAGAGACTTGGAACATTTTTTTTTTCAGATTCATATCAAGGGGCCCAGAGTTGGTCAAAATCATTTTTCAAAACTCCCCCTCTCCCCCCCTTCACCCCTCCCCCCATCGTATCTCGGAAATGAAGAAACCTGTGTTTTGTTGTTTTACGGATTCGTATAGAGGAGGCTCGGAAAAGTAAAATCCATTTTTCAAAGTTGCCCCCCTTGCCCCCCTTCTCCCCCCCTCTAGAGGTAGATCTCGGAAGTTAAGAGACTTGGAACATTTTTTTTTTCAGATTCATATCAAAGGGCCCAGAGTTGGTCAAAATCATTTTTCAAAACTCCCCCCTCACACCCCCTTCACCCCTCCCCTCATCGTATCTCGGAAATTAAGAAACCTGGGTTTTGTTTTTTTACGGATTCGTATAGAGGAGGCTCGGAAAAGTAAAAACCATATTTCAAAATTCAAACCTCCCCTTTTCCATTCCACCCCACTCTCCCCATCCCTATCGTATCTCGGAAACTAAGAGTCCCGTGTTTTGTTGTTTTACGGATTCGTATAGAGGAGGCTCGGAAAAGTAAAATCCATTTTTCAAAGTTGCCCCCTTGCCCCCCTTCTCCCCCCCCCCTCTAGGTAGATCTCGGAAGTTAAGAGACTTGGAACATTTTTTTTTTCAGATTCATATCAAGGGGCCCAGAGTTGGTCAAAATCATTTTTCAAAACTCCCCCCTCTCCCCCCCTTCACCCCTCCCCCCATCGTATCTCGGAAATTAAGAAACCTGGGTTTTGTTTTTTTACGGATTCGTATAGAAGAGGCTCGGAAAAGTAAAAACCATTTTTCAAAGTTGCCCCCCTTGCCCCCCTTCTCCCCCCCCCTCTAGGTAGATCTCGGAAGTTAAGAGACTTGGAACATTTTCTTTTTCAGATTCATATCAAGGGGCCCAGAGTTGGTCAAAATCATTTTTCAAAACTCCCCCCTCTCCCCCCCTTCACCCCTCCCCCCATCGTAAGAAATACTCCTCAAAAATACGACCCCGCGAGCTGCTTGCAGCTCGCGCAACGCCCAAATACTTTTTACAAGGGTAAGAAATACTCCTCAAAAACACGACCACGCGAGCTGCTTGCAGCTCGCGCAACGCCCAAATACTAGTTATGTATATATAGGTAGGTACGCCCGGTATCCGAGTTAGAATTTGAATTCTTCTTTAGCATTACGGGTGTGTCATGTATTTATTTTTGTAACGCAATATATACCTACCCCCATATACCTAAATAAACAAATAAGATATAAATATTGCGTTTTATTTTGAACCTTTCGCTCGCGGCTCGTAATTTTTCAGCCTTGAACGTTAATATGAAATAAAATTCTGTTATCATGCAACAGCTGAAAATATGATCATAATATTTAAAAATATCTTGTTTTCATTGTAACCGGCACCCTAATTCCTAAAACACATTTAAATACAATCTGAATAATTTTGAAGGATATTGCTAATCCATTGCTTCATATGTTCGAAAAAATTGTCTGCTCAACAAACGTAAATAACGCAATGAATGTTGTTGAACTGTCAAAATGAAACGCATATTAGGCACAGATATTTTAAAAACAAAGTAACTCATTTACGAATAGCTCTAGTACAGTACCCGGCGATAAATATTGCACATTGACCTTTGGAAAGAGACAATCGGCTAATTTCGGCTTCGTAGAGCGTTATCTCTGTCGCACGAAATACAAACAGTCCGGCTGTATCTATTAGGAGCTGTTAAAACAATTATGATTTGCTTCTTTTGATAATTATTTTTATTCTTTGTATAAAATACAAAAAAAAGGTAAAGGTCGATGTGCAA
This sequence comes from Luperina testacea, assembly GCA_927399505.1. Lineage (NCBI taxonomy): Eukaryota > Metazoa > Arthropoda > Insecta > Lepidoptera > Noctuidae > Luperina > Luperina testacea. The sequence goes on from OV656758.1 coordinate 16,839,557, forward strand.
TATTTATCGCCGGGTACTGTATCTATTATCACAGATTTATATGCGTTGTTTTCGGGTAAGTAGGCATCGAATATCGAATAATTTGCGGCCAACGAATAACACACGACTTCCCTCATATAGTGCATAAATATGAGGTTTAATTTACAAGATTTGTAATGCGCTGGCGCGTTAATGTCGGCAGGGAGATTATAACTCGGGGCTAAGCAAACAGCGCATGAGTTAGGTTGCTTACACAGCGCTGCGCCCGCGCCGCGGCCGGAATAAGGCGGGAAAACGTTTTGACATGCCTGATTTATATGTTGATTTACAACTCACTTGCACAACAAGACGGGCCGGCAAACTTCCTGAAAATTAATTCATTATTACGTCCAGCCAACAACGAGCTTAATTTTAGTTTTCGCAAATTGCTTCCTATGTCGATTCCGTGAAGTAAGTACGAGTAAACAATCGATAGCCGATTCCATCAACATGTCTGTAAAACATATCGATTTTGATAGTGTTTGTTTATCATGTAAATCTAACAAAAGAACGCTGAAACTGATGGCAAGTTGCACTAGCACCCAATATTGCACTTTTAGTTTCAGCGATTGCGATTTCAATGGGTACATAGATCGGGGAAAATTAAATAATGTACCTCGAGAAATATCTGAAATTAGGTAGGTACATACATCGGTACCTTTGTAAGTCTGGGAAAACCCGTAGAAATATTCTATGTTTAGTAACCTTGTAAATCCAAGTTTACGCCGTAATAACGTTGTCTGGCAAGCTAAGCTGCGTCCTGCCAACTGTGTGTTCCAGCAACACTATGCAAGGGTAATAAAATGTACAGACGCCAGCACATCAACCTACCCGAAACTGTCAAATTTTCCCAATCAACTTTGAACCTTATGCTTTAGCGATAAAGTTGAAAATCTATTAAAGAAATTTGTCAGATTGTAGTAACTTGATGTGCTGGCGTCTGTACCAAGGTAGGTATGCATCATTTAAAACATTGTAGTTTTCACAAACCGTAAATTTCTTAACAATGTGAGCTTTATTTATTGTTTCAGGGTAATTATAATATGCTCACCCACGATTTTATGCATAATTCACTAATGTAACGACGAATGTATCAAAGTAGCTTCTGTTTCTTATATGAGATTATGAGGAATGCAAAAAATTCAACGCTTGATCTTTTCCGGGAGTAGATAAAACGTCAGTGTTTAAAACCTCGCAGCGAATTCGTAACAGTCACTGGATTACGGAACACTAAATATTTCGTAATTTTTCATACATTAGGTATACCCACTCGATGTACGAGTATCATTGAATTCAAACGTGATGCGTTACAAGTCATGGCCCGCCTCTTCCGCGGAGTTTGGAGAAAATTTAATAAAAATCTTTGGCACATAAATAATATCTGAGTTTCCTCTGCTTAATGAATCGTTACCAGCTAATAATCCTGGTAGGTAAATCGCGGTGGCCTCATACGTATGAGACAATTAAAATAGATTTCCACCTGCAAACTGAAGACTCTAAAATAACTCTTGCGCCTCATATCTGTAGGTAGAGAATTGATGGATGCTTCGGGACATGTGCACAGTGCATTCTCATGTCCAGTAAATATGTAGGTCGCGGCGAGCAATTTCACACTACTGTTTCCGCAAAAACACGTACCTACGCGATGAGTCATAGCTTGTCTTAAGACTTAACTTTTTTGCTTACCTAGTGTTTGCAAAGTAAATGCATATCACGAAACAAATACTAATATAAGTTTACGTTTTACAATATCGTGCAAGCACTAGGTATAGTTGGAAAAGCCCAGTAGGCCGTCAAAATATTCCGATAGAAAACCCAGTAGCCGCCTCGGCTTTTCCATTCTGTGTTGGAAATGGTTTTCAGCGCAGCCAGATGTGAATGAAAATTATTATTATTTTTTAAACGGAGAACTTCTGCTAGATATCTGGGGGTCTAAAAAGGCCACTTTGGCAGAATCATAAAAATATAACATTATGAATTATAATATGGCGAAGACAGTCCGTATTTTTTTTTCGCTGAATTACGTAGGTATAATAAAGAGATTGGGATTGGATTGATTGGTTTTTAGCACAGACAAAAAAAAAATAACTGAAAACCCTTCACCAATGGGATTTGATACGATTAACGTAACAGTTAACTGTCCATTACGATTCATAATGTTATCCTTTTATGATTCTGCCAAAGTGGCCTTTTTAGGCCCCCTGATCAACGCAAATTAGTTACTGAGCTATAATAAGTACCCGTCTGATAACTATCAGCCTACAGACTCAGAGTACATAGTGTGAAGTACCTATCTCACATGTGATTCACAACGGGTTTAATTATTGTGTCTGCTTCGCAGACTGTGTAAGTCTCAAGACTGTCATAAATAGTGGTATGATTTCCAGCGCCGACGATGTTACCTTGGGGGATCACTAAGAGAAGGGGACTAATCATGGCAAGCGCAGCTGTTTTTTTGTGCGGAACCCCTTCAATATCTCACCACCCTTCAGTTAAGACAATACTGCGTTTCCCCGTCAGGAAATACATGCTTTAAGATATTTACAAGTTTTAAATGTAGATAAGTTTATTCAATCAATAAGTAAGGTAATCATTTTTTATTAAATTAACATAATTATTGCGTTCCAATAAATGTTTCAGCACATTTTATTCAATGCAAAGTACCTACCTATCTAATATAATGGACTAATGTTGGACCTGCCTAATATGAATTCAGTAAAGCGAATGTAATGAAACTGTGTTGTTCTATTCAAATAACTTTGTTTTTTCTTGCTTTTGTTAATTAGGTTTAATACCTTTCGTAATACATTTCTCCCACTCGCCTTTTAACGAGAGAATTTCCGCTTAAAATCTAAATAAATTACATTAATTAACGAACGGCGCGCAGCATTGAGCTGTTGATGGGCAAATGGCCATAAGTATTTTAAAATATCGACTGTGAATGTACTGGCGACGACTGTCACTATCACGAATATGACATAGATTAGACCCCAATTATAGCAAACGATGTCAATCTGGTTCTAGATATAACTTTGTTGCTTATCGGAAAACCTGGTGTGTTTTCATTTGATTAGGGCTGGATAGCTTACGAAACCTACCAGGAACATGACATAACATATAAAATCCAAGTTGGTAGTCATATAATATAAACTGTTTAGTTACAATAACACCCAACAGATGGCACTGTCCAATACGGGTCGTTTTCTGAATCGCGGTGTTAAGATTCTCCGCGGTTTGGTTGGGTCGCCTGGAATCCATAGCGAAGGTATCTCTGGTTTCCCTTCAAAACGTATAAATCTTTCGCCTTTTACTAAAGATTTCCGTGGAGGGGAACACTCAAATGAGTCTATAATTATTTTTGAATAACTTCGCTTCGGCGAAGTAAGAATACCTACATGAAATAATTATAAGATCCTTATTTCACTTACCCAGTCAAAATGGAGCACGGCTGCACGAAGACACATTTGTCCAGATGTTTGTGAAAACATGAAAGTTTGTCGTGACGTCCACGTTGTACTTACGCTGCTACATCGGGAAACATAATGTTGTTGATATTATGCAAAGTGAACACAACCATATACCTACCAATTTATACTGCGGGCGGCGGCGTCCCCTTTTATTGAGCGACAATAGCTACTTCCGTTACCTACTAGTAGGTATGAGCACGTGAAATGCCTTTTTCAGGTTCAGAATTTCATTACATGCCTATGTTGTTATGAATTGCCAGAAATTCACATAAACGCTACTTTTATAATAATTCGTCTAAGCTAAGACTTACCGAATCTGCTTAAATTATGTGAACTAGAATCTATTTTAAGTGTAGGTACCTACAAACCATTGAAAAAACTTAACCCATCAAAGATAAGCTCGTTGCCTGGCAGCCCTAGGTGTGCGCGGGCGCAACTGGTCGCGACCGTCCTTGCCTTGTAACCGAGACCCATTGTTCATCGCGTGTCTGTCCAACTGAAAAATCTACTCTATTTAATTTCTTTGGCAGCCGGCGTCGTCGAGTATATTTTCATTTAGCCTGAGCGTGGGCCGCACTACTCCGATATAGCAGATGACTGACGCTGATTTTTATTACGTTTGGGATGCAATACCGTATTGTTTTATTGATGTGTTAAATAAATGTAGGTAATCTAGGAGTATTTTTGTTCGGGTTTAACGATCGCCAGCACCTGCAATAAATCATCTTCAGGAATTTGTGGAATCTTCACGCTGTGTTTTAAGCTATCTGTTACAATCACAGAAAGTCTTAAGTTTTAATCTGCTGCGAGCATGTTTTAAAGATACTACTACCACTAACTAACTAGCTGGAGTCGTAAATAAAAAGGCCAGTAAATTATTTCAGTAAGATGTACAATATCACTGAACAATGAGCACATCGCATCATCGTGTCCGATATAAATAAATTTCGAGGTTTTTATTAATATCTTAACCGGTACCCGGGAAGGCTTGAAAACAGCAGTGTTAACCTTTTTCAGGAGAGACAATAAACTAGATTATTTTAATGTCTGCTTTTAAATGTACGGTGTAAGAAAGCATTAATTCTGTCTAATACGAAATGATTGACCATAGACAATACACTGTAAACGTAACCTTAAAATCAGAATTTATATGACAAGACAAGAGTCAGAAAAAGCATTGCCGATGGTCATTTCGTAAAAGTTTATTTAATTTTGATAGAACCTCTTTCTGTGGTTATAGGATTATTGGTGTTCCTTGTGTGGAGTCCCGGGTTGTGGCGGCTGTGACTGGCGGGCGGCGGGTAACGGCGCCCGCCCGACCGCCCGACAGTTTATATTTGTTTTGATCACGCACCAACCGCCTGCCATGTTCTACGCACTTCCTAATTCCTAGCGTTAGGCCGAGACGTCGCCTTGCGGAGGGCCAGGGTCGTCTGTTCGGTTATATTCGAATTATCATCAGCAAATCATCAACTAAAGTATTAATATTCACTTTACACGTGTATATTGTCAACTGTGTCGGGAAACGTGAGCTGTCCCACACGTTGAGTGATGCGAAAATATTATTTTCATAAATAACGGTACCGGAACTTCTACTCATTTATAACTTTTTCGTTGGAAAGGCCTAAGTTGTGGGTGGAGAAACAGTTGGTAGGCGTGCTGACACCTGGAAGTCTGCTTGACATAAGACGAGGCCGTAAATTATTGACAGTTTGTAAGCTCCAATGAAGCACATCTTACGATTATTTGCTGGCCCACAGCCTGGGAGACCATTACACAACCATCGGTTTCACTCAATTTAATCATACAATCTATTCGGGATATCCTCGTGAAAATACAGCACAGTTTTCACTCGTTTCTCCAACAAAAATAAACACTTAAGCTTTAATAACCGGTTATGTTCGATAAAACTTTAGTTGGTGCACAATATCGTGCCAGCTCCACATCCGAGGCATTAAACGGAACGTGCCCGAGCGTGATGGCCGTGATTGATGCCACAAATCAGTGGATGCAACAACGGACGTTTTCACATGTATATTTGCTAATTTTAGCGTCCAAACCAGCAATCAACCTGAATCCCATCAATTTAACAACATGTTGTCGTACATATTTTCCGCGTCGCGTCGCTGCCAAACAATGAGCGTACATTTCACGAAGTCAGAGAAACACACGATAGTATTACGACAACCTTTGATATATATGGCGAGCAGGTGCTGCGCCTATGTGAACTTCTCAGACTCACTGTGAGTTTGACGTGACTCTACATGCGTAGATTTAAAATTAAATGGCTGGCATCAATGCTAGAACGGGTTTTTATGTGGTTGCCTAAGCCTCCAAGCAATGCAATAAATTAGTTTAAGTGTTCGACTCCACTTTGAGGAAACTAAAAACTTCTCGAACCGTTCTGTCACTTGTCACTTTGAATTACTGACACAAAGTAGTCTAATTTCTGAGTAAACAAGTAGGCGAGTATGCCAGAATATGCTCAAAGCTGAACAGCTAAAAACTGTTGCGTAGTCTTTAGGCGTTTGAAGCAAATGCATTTTAAAACGTTTTCTATTTTCAGCGCAAGTCCTTGCCACTATATCAGAAAAGGGCTATAATACCTACATGGTATTCGCATAAAACTTCCATGATAAACTGACGGTGCTGGTGAAGTGCGAGCGGCCCTAAATGCGTTTCCAACATTCCTCCAGCGACATGACGCTCTGCTAATGACATATTTCGGGCAGTGCGCCCCAGTCGCCGCCAAGGACACGTCACCGTCCGCACTTGCTATTTCCGACCGCGGCTATTCCTGAAAGCTTACATTGTTTTATTTTTACCGCAGAACACTGTCCACCGGGAAGTATCTGCCTATTACTGACCTAGACCTTTTTTTAAGAAAATTCTCCAGGGTTGGTACAAGTAGCTCGGTAAGGAGCTGTTGTTTGGAAAACTGATCAGAGCATGACTGAGACGGAACGCAATTAACTTTGATCATGTTGCCAAACAATCTGTTATAACTGCTTGTCTAAACTTGTGTACACAAGGAATATCAGACGATACCATTATCTCTTGTCATTACATCGAATAGGTTCAATGACGAAAACATATGTTACTAAAGAATTTCTTCTAAAAACGTTGAATTTAAACCTGCGAATTCATTTTTTAGTTTAATTGCCATGTTTTCTATGTTCTCATGTGAGCTGCGATGTTTAGATTATGAAAACATCGCTTTGATCAGTTAGCACAATGTTTTAGCATTTCTCTAGTAAATACTAGATTGTGTTTTTCTTCTGATGACGTAGTAAATGACGCTATTGCGGAGTACCTATATTATACTTTTTCATCTAACTTGCATCCATGAGCATTCTACTTTTTACTGGCTGATTGATTGTTGGACGTTGAATATTCTATTGTATTGAAACGAGTTCACAATGACGTCCGTAAATCTATTAATTAAACGAGCATCCGAGCAGGTAACTCGATCAATTGCTCGTTAAAGAAGATAAGTATGCACATTGATTGCTTTTATAGAACGTCATTGCTTAATTGAAGCGTAGTTACATGCAATCGATTACGTACTGCGGTACTATTATGTAAAAATCTCACTGTGAAAACTTAGGTGAAGTGAGCGTGGAGTGAGCTGTCAATAGTGTCAATTCCTAGCAAAAACTAACTCACTTCACCTATGTTTTCACGGTGAGATTTTTACAGAATCGACCAGCTTATGACGTGTTTGAAACGTTACAATAACATGATAATTTTCCTTAACGTATCAAACGTATGACGTGTTCTATAAGTTGTAAAACAGGTAAATATTGTGCAAATAAGGTGCTTAAGCCGACAATGTCATGTTCTATGTATTTTAAATTCTTACCTACTATTTAAATTATATTTTACATATACCATGAGATTAAACTGACTGTTGAGGCATAGGCATCGTATTTTAGCATACTAAAAATTTATAATACACAAGAAGCGCCCCGCGATTACACCCGCGTAAGTTTCGATCCTGTGGCTATATCGGGATAAAAAGTATCCTATGTGTTAATCCAGGAAATGGTCTGTCTATGTGCCAATTTTCATCCAAATCTGTGCAACGGTTTACGCGTGATTGAGTAACAAATATCCAAACATCTTCATTAACTTTCGCCTTTATATACCTATATTAGTGTGATAGTAGGATTCTGATAAATAACCTGTGAAACGTTTCCGAAAACCATCTATAAATAAGTATTGTAATATTTTGGTATGGAGCAAAAAATAGCTACCTACTTAACGCCAACTCGTCAATATTCATCGCTAAATATATTTGACGGTGAGCCCTTTTGTTGTTACACCCAGGTCTGCCGTCAATAGTGTGACATTGATGTAATAACAGAATTGCTTCATGGTCGTAACACTCATCGCCAAGGGGGCTCTCGGGGTCGGAACCCCTGGTGTGATCCGAAATATTTTTCCAAAAACCAATCTACATTGGTTATTATTGTTTTAAACATTTCTTCTCAGTTTTACAACGTGCTTATATGAATCATATTGAATCTGTCTGGAGATAAGGTCATTGGGGTGATCCCAAATCCTCCTTGAGACCTGAGAAAGGGCAAGCTTTAATTTAGTAGAACAGCCGGTATATTCAGTTAAAAATGAGTGTGCTATCATTCCACCTGCCAATCCGATGCCATCTGATGCTAGGGCTATCAACATGCTATCAATGTCAATCAAATGCATCTGCATCTGATTGACATTGATAGCCGCCTTCACCTTAGTTCACACGGTGAGATTGTTACAGAATAAATCGGCTGATGCAGAGATTGACACTATTGACAACTCACTTCATCTTCACTTCACCTACGTTTTCGCGATGAGATGTTTACAGAATAGCATCGGCAAATGAGTGGTTTCAATAAAGATAACAATACAAAAAATTTAAAAAGTTATCCTACTTTTTCGCCGAAATAAATGTTTGCCTACAAGTTAAAGACTACCTTTATCGCTTTATATCATACACACATTACAAGGATTGGATGTATTGAATTTATTTATTACATACTGCTCCGTCGAAATATATACAATGTCGTTTATGACCGGGCATCTTTGATGCTCGTTAAAATACTCATTAAAATTATTATTTATTACGATCGGTAAGTAATAATAACAAATTATAAGCATCTTGATATTTCATGAGTGAAATTCGACGCTGTTGTAGAGTTAATTGAACTTATAGGTTATCCAAATTATTCCAAATAGAAGTAAAGAAGGTACTTAATTGAATATTTATGACACTGATAATAAAGTCATAAAAAATATAATTTCGTTTACATTTTATTTCTTATCCAGGAGTTTAATTTTATGTATTTTTTATTGCAAAGCACAGCTAAACTAACAAGTTGATATTATTAGTTTTCTAAATCTAAATGTTAATCCAAAACACCATCAAAGGAAACCCGATCAAAAGTAATTAAACAATACAGTTTCTCAAGTGGAGACCGCGTATCGGCTAGCGTCGCGGGGGACGCCCCCCAGCAAGATGGACCGACGATCTTAAGAAAGTAGCTGGATCAAACTTGATGCGGAAGTCGGAGGACAGGGCAAAGAGTAAAGTAACTGGACAGGGTTTTGTGGGTCAGCCTGAGAGAAGCCTATGTCCCGCAGTGGACTACGATAGAAGGCTGAGTTGATACAAGAGTTGGCGATTTCAGACTTTTATTATTTTAATCTAGGTTTCCTTAAACAATAGTGAATATAGTTGAATATTATACCCAAGAGTGATAACTAACTGGCTAACAAGAGCTAAGCAGCCGCTGATAGCAGGGCTCAATATCGCAATTTGCCGTAACAACGGCTGCGGTAATGAAGGCTATAAATCCCCCATTGAGCGTGCAAGAGTATTAATAGATGGGAGGCGGTCACCTGCCACCTTGGCGGTAGGTGCCAGCCCGGGGAGATGTTTATATGACCCGACTGGTGAAACAAACACTTGGGTAAATACATAAACTCATCTACCTCTACTTCCTTTTTTTTTTTTTTCAGGATGGGGAATCATCAAATCCCGCTCTAGGTGGAGCGGAAGGGAGTGTCAGAATCTTACTGACTAAAACCCACCCGTGTTCCGTCCTTAGCCCTTTATGTTCCGGGCCAGCGGTAACCCTTTCGGACAATCCCGCTGACCCGGCAGGCCTCGGCCCTGACGGGCCTCTTCGGTTGATGCTGACATCTCTTTGAGGCGCGCGTGGAACACGTACGCGCCGTCCGGCACGGGCCTGGTCCTGATCGGACGATGAGCTAACCTCTACTTCCCTTGTGTGCAGGCAGAAACTACAAAATCTTTTTGCTTCGTTTACGTTCACACATCATAATCAATCTGTAACGTTCCCATTACTGCGACACAGGCCTCCTGTCAGTGAGGGGTCGGTGTCGGTGGGCCGTAATCCACCACGCGGGCCCAGTGCGGGTTGGTAGATGTAACATGTCTTTGAATTTTCGGTTCGAAGACATCGGATCGGGTTCGGATTCCTATATCTATGGTTCGAACCTACGACCTACGACATATACATTTCTACTTGAGCTGATTAACTAAGGAAAGGTAGAGATCTTGATGTATAAACATTACCATCACTGACCCACTTAGTATTCCCTTCAGCACAATAATCGTAAGTCCCCCGCTGCAGGTTTAACAGAGCTATTCCAGTGCAAAGCACTTACGGTTTCCACTCACGTAAACAGCAAATAGCGGTATCTAGGTAGTTTCCTCCATTACCTTAGTCCTAAAACAAACAAGAAAATATAAGAAAGGATCAAAGAAACAACCAATAAAGGTTGTTGTGTTAAATTGTTTGTGAAATGTGTTAGCACAAATAAACGGTCGTCCGTCGTATGACGTGGACCAATCACATATGTTGATGAAAACTAAAATAGAAACAGGTTTACAAATAAATATTCCTGCGTTGTATTTACCTATGAATAACTAACTCTATTTGTATTTTTTTTTGTCCTTGGGTAACCTTACACGTTTAACGATTCATATCTTTATTTACATGCCGCATATTGTTTAAAAAGTGTTACCGGCTTAAAGCTAAAGTACAATAAAGGTTGGGTAACGAGCAATAACTACATTATATTAAACATTAGGAATGGTGGGATGGGCAGAATTGAAAAATTACTCAAAAGACGATTTCAGACACTAACCTAGCGGGACGGCTAAGGGAAAGACTCCCGTCCCAGCCGCCGCGGGAGACGCTCCGGGCGTCGCCGTCGGCGTCGGGAGCCGCGCGACCGCGACGACTCCCGGCCACCGTAGGCGCGGGCCTGCGGGCGGAGAGTAATGGGTAGCTCACTGTCCGATCAGGACCAGGCTCGTGCCGGACGGCGCGTACGTGTTCCACGCGCGCATCAAAGAGATGTCAGCATCAAGTGAAAGGGCCCGTCAGGGCCGAAGCCTGCCGGGTCAGCGGGATTGTCCAAAAGGGTTACCGCTGGCCCGAAACATAAAGGGCTAAGGAAGGAACACAGGTAGGTTTTAGTCAGTAAGAGTCTGACACTCCCTTCCGCTCCACCCAGAGCGGGAGGGGTCATTTGATGATTTCCCATCCTGAAATATACAATACTGATATCATACAAGTACACTTGTATAATACAGGTCAGTTATCGCAGCAAATGCCCATCAAAATCATCAAATGCCCCCCGCATTTGATGATTTCCAAACCTCAAAAAAAAGAAAAAAAAACACTAATCTACATGGTCCACGCATGACCTGTCCAAAACTATGTCTAGACTTTAAAAGAGACTGTGAACTCTGAGTTTGTTTCGTCTTTCTTCTCATAGTAGTTGGACTTGGATAGGAAACGACGACCTCATGATTGGCGTTTAATGATTTATCATTTATTCATGTTAACAAACAAATGTTTGTTAACATGAACAAAAATAACTTTACTTTTGTAGTCATATAACATTGCTGTCTTCTAAAAGAACCGTAACTGTTCAGCTTTGAATTAAATATTCCTGTAAAACAAATCGGGCATGGAAATACTAAAGAAGACTACCTATATAGATGGGCGCCCCAAAAAAACATCCTGATATGTAACAGCATTTATCAGAGAGATGTGGTGATATTTTTACCCGACTACGGCGAAGCAAAAAGGAGAGTTATGATTTTGACCGGTATGTATGTACGTATGTTCATCTGTTCACTCATAACTTCTAAACTGCTTGTCGTAATTTGACAAATGAGGTACCGTTGGAAGCGTGATCGTCCGCTGTTATATAGGCTATGTGACGTCACATTAAATTGAATATGGCGCCCTCTAGAGGACATTAAGTCATAACCAAAAAAAATTTTTTTTTTAACATTCCGGTATCAAGTGAAAGGGCTTAATTAGCACATTTCAAAAATATATACATATATTGTCAGCTGTTGCTCACGGCTTTGCTTGCATGCATCCGACAATTAGGAATAAATTTTACTATAAAATCACGCCTCTGCGGTGCTATTCTGTAAAAATCTCACCGTGAAAACTTAGGTGAAGTGAGCGTGGAGTGAGCTGTCAATTCCTAGAAAAAACAAACTCACTTCACCTAAGTCCTAAGTTTTCACGGTGAGATTTTTACAGAATCGACCGGCAGATTTGAGCCAAACATATTTATGTATAAGTTTGGTATATTACCTAGGTACATGTAAAACCTAAACAAAAGAAAAATTAAAGCGGCTCTGCAAATAGGTACTATAACACGAAATTATAACCCCAAAATAATTTAAATAAAAAATAAGTTCAAAACTAAAACCCGACTAGGTGCTGAAAAATCACGCTCTAAAAAGTATGAAAAAAAATAAGTTTAAAAACTAAAACCCGACTACTGAAAAAGATCCTTGATTGATTGGAAGATCCTGAAAGAGAACCTTCCCGTGGTCGCATGCTACCATAGCTGATAAGTATGTTAACGGCATGCGACCACGGGAAGATACTTTCTTGTTACATCCTTTTCAGTACTTAGTCGGGTTTTAGTTTTAAACTTTTTTTAAGAGTGTGTGTGGTACAGACCATCAAACTAAACAATTTTCTCCATGGGACCAACAACATAATCGCGAAAAAAATATCAGCCAATACCTACTCGACCCAAATGTATGGGACATTTGGGTCGAGTAGGTATTGAAGTTTTGTATGGTACAGTTTTTTTTCTTCGCGATTACGGTGTTGGTCCCGTGAAGAAAGTTATTCAGTTGGGTAGATGTTTTGTACCACACCTTACTGATATATGCTGTATAGCAACGGATAAGAAAAAATAAAAGAAACCCGTCTTTCCGAAACGATTCCACGACGACGCCACGACCCGATTACGTGTCGGACAATGCAAGTGTTCCCAGAATTAATGAGTATGAATACTGGGACAGCACGGGTCGCCGTGAGTAAAGCAATATGTCGTCTGTGGTGAGCTTTACGAGCTGCTCCGTTATTACTAATTACATAAAGGGAATAAATAGGATGACCGCCATTTAACGCCCAGAAACTAATATCTGCAAAATTGGATAATTGCAGTCTTTGCTAACAAAGAATCATCAATATGAACTGTACTTTGCATTAATGTTTCCTTGTTTTTCAGGTTAGCAGACTAAAAGTACCCAACATTCGTGTCTTCGACTAATCCCCGTGACAAAAGTTTACGTTTTCTCAACTCGCGTCAACCAAGACCAAGGGCAATAGTCTGAGCAATAAGACCTTCAAAAATGAACGCAATGAAATATCTAATCCAGACAGGAAGTCACCGCTTTGGACTGTGATCCAAGCGACAAATGCGAGTTATGAATGCTAGTGAGATAACAATAACATAATGCCTATATATCACAAAGGGGTAGGCGGTCTATAATTGACCTACATTTCGAAAGTTATGTCAAAGTTCCACGTAGTAGAGAGCGAGCCAACAACCGGGCGGCAATCCAGATTCTGGAGTGCTACTGCGAAATTTCTAAAGAAGAACAATGACACTTTGCCGGATCTAGGGATAAAACCCAGGACCTCGTGCTCAGCACTCGCACTTGCGATCGCTTGAGGTAACTGAGATCTGTGGGTGATGTTTCTGTAAGATTTCAGCTAGACTTTTAATTACTAGGTACTCAAACTTTTGTTCGCCAAACCATTAAAAGATTACATAACCTAATGAATTACTCATTTCACATTTCAGATGTCACCGTCAGGAATGTTTTTGATGTGCTTATTGTTAGAACAAAAGATTTAGTGCTGAAAATATTCTCGTCATGAAATAGCTGAAGATCAACCTTGATTCATGGGTTACGATTTCATATGCATTAGTGTTAATAATGTGGACATTTTACCGACCGCAAGTTTTAAATAAATTTTCGACTGAAGAAGATTTTTGATTGGGTTATTGTACATTCGTCACAAAGTAAATTCGTCACATTTTTTAAACTCCATACATTGAAAGTGTATTCGTCACATGCATAAAAAATATGTGTAAACTCGTCACAAGTCTGCATAGGTACATATTTTTTGCATAAAGTACTGGTAGAAAACAAAGTTATTGATTTTTAGTGCTCAAAATGAAAATGATTTCCAAATTTTTGTTTTCTCCTGCGCTCCTGCACATGCTATCACGCGCTCGCTCGCTCGCTGTATCTATCTCTTTCTAGCCGTACCGGTCATGTTATACCGAAAGATGTTATTATTCCACAAAAATATCAGGAAAATCAGCCTATTGCAATAAATATATTGTAAGTAAAAGTGCGCCTTTTTATTTAGATGCAAATTACAAAAAAAAAAGATGATCATGATGATGTCACGCTGTCAATATTACCGTATATTTTAGCTATAAGTAGAACTGTGATTTTTATGTGAATTTCTATGATTATGAAAAATAAAGAAATAACGTTTTATTCTTTATTGTTTGATTTTTCTGCTGTCTGTACGGAAATAAACAATATGGCGGATTTTCTTTCATAAACATAGAGTTGTGACGAGTTTACACATACTTTTTTTCGTGGCGAATTTACTTTGTGACGAATGTACAATAACCCTTTTGATTGAGGCGAAATGCTGTAATCATATATATAAGAGAGAAGTTGCTTTATACATTTCTATGGCTGGTTACACAGTATATTTCTACATTTTACAGTTTCAGGAGTAAAATATCTCTGCAAAAAACGTACCAACATCCGTTACAGTTTTTATTATTTGTAGCTACATGCGGATTAGTAATTATCGTCGACAGTAAAAGTCTCTGGATAATGTACAAGTTATACATATGCTTTTAAATAGGTAATTAGTTCACTGTACATACCGAGCTTTATCTCTTGTATTTAAAAATAGATGGATATGGATAATGTTGCCAAATACAAGTATGTCACTATCATTATATAAAAACGTCTAATTATAACATCTCAGAAATAGAGCGTTTTTATATAATAATATGTACTTTATTACCTAGGAATGATGTTTAGTGGATAGGCCTACATTAGGTTGTCATTCATGGATCCGTTTTTCCTCTTATAATAATGTTATATATCTAACTGTCTCTCCTTTCTTTCAGACCCTCCAAAGATTTTCGGTCAGAGATCTTGTGTATCTTCGGTAAGACCGCCCATTATACACTCATTTCAAATATTTTTGTATTTTTTGTTTTATTTGGTGTTCAATAAAGTGTTTAGTAAGTAAATAAATGAATTATTGAATGTACAAGTCACCCCCTGATCCGTGTAATGTACTTATACAGGGTCCCATTAAAATAGATGGACAAATTTTAACACAGCGCTCAGTACGTCTAACTAAAGATACCCAAGCAAAAAAAAAACACGATTAAAGTGATTTTATTTTGACCTAAAATAATAAATTGCCGGCACATTAGTGTATTTTCGTTAGCTGATTATTTTTCTTGTAAGTATCTATGCGTTTTGTGATCGTTTTGCGATTGTAAAAAAACAATAATTGAATGGTTGATATCCCTAACGTATGACGAAACAGAAAATATTATGACCAGGATTAGCTGAAAAAAAAAAAATAAAAATTATATAATAAATAAATATTGGGTACACTCACACCCTCAACACTTACACACTTACATTCATACACAAACACACACTGAGAGCTGCTAAATTAATGTTTTATGTTATTTTTACTTTTATCTTTTTTTTTTTCTCTTTTTAAAAACCTTTTACGCCTCATCATTGTTAAGTTACCACTTATGGGAAGAGCGAGGCAGCTCCGACACAAGTACTTTTGTAACTTACTGGGGCTGTCTCAATTTATGTATGACACAATGTTTAAGTTGAAATAAATATTTTTGTATTTTTTTTGTATTTTTTTTTTTTTTTTGTTTTTCTTACATATTTTTTTACCATCGTCCTTATTTTGGTGGTCTGGATGATTTCTAAAAGTTTGTCCATCTATTTTAATGGGAACTTATATATAAAACATTAGTCAGGTAGGGCCATAGTCCTTGGTAGTCCACTAACTAGTAACTAGTCCATCTTAGGCACCCAAACCCATAGTCCCATTATTTTTGTTTCCATATCCAGCAATATTCCTACACCGACCGGGGGTTGTCCTTGGGTACACTTGCACAGTGCATACAAGTATAATCGTCGATTGGTCTTCCTTTACATATAGAGTTTAATGGGCCTTTGCGAGTTGACTTCGGCCCCTCGTACACCAAAGTATCGAGACCCTATAGTTCCGACATATGCGAAAAACTTAAAATAAATAATATTGTAAAAAGAAATAAGCTGTTTCCTATAAGACACGTGGACGTAAATACTTACTTCCTTCGCAAAACATACAATAAAGTATCTTCAACCCAATCACTCTGCTAGGAAAACTACATTACATTCGATAAAACTCACTACGAAATCGACCGACACCTTTCCGTTAATATATTAAAGTAGGTATCTACGTATAAACGGCCGCAGTCTTTACCCTCGAAGTCCTCAGTCAAGAATGAGGTCACCACATCACACAGGGATTGGTCTGTGGGGACTGAGTAACGCCCTTACTTAGGTAGCTCTCAAATGGGTATAACTTGCGGTTACGTGCAAAGTAGGTATACTATAGTTTATTCTATTCTAGGAATATTTACAGGATGAACGTAAACGATGCAAAAGGAGGATGTAAGCTGTAGTTTTTGCCTTCCTGGATATGGATGGTAATATGTGTATGCGTGTATGAGTGACAAAAGAACAAGAAACTTTCAAATAAATTGGATTATTGGTGTCACATAAAACATTTAGATATTGCATGTACTTGCGAAAGCTTAAGCTTAAGCTGGAGTTCAAAAATCTCCACACAATAGGTGCCTGAAGATGGACGGCGCCGCCGCCGAGGCCGGCCCAGAAAGTGATGGCAAGGTGACCTGGACGCGTACCGCGAGGGCTGGTTCGAGGTGGCGCGGGAAAAGGGTTCCTGGGAAGATTTGGGGGAGGCGTTTGTCCAGCAGTGGGACAGTATAAGCTAACAAAAAAAAGCTGAAGCTATAAAGCCAGTCTTACTGAAGAGACAAGAGAGAGACAGAGACAGAGAGAAGAGAAAGAGAGAGAGAGAGTAAGAGTATGAGAGAGAGAGAGAGTGTGTGAGAGTATTCTATTCTTCTATTCTATTCTTACTGAAAATACAAAAATCGTTTTTTTTAAGTGAAAACTTCTTTAGCGGCGTTGTACACTTTTTTGTAATGGGTAAAAAATGTTAAACTCGCGTCAGGACACGTGACCTGATCGAAAATTCGTAAGACAGATGGCCGTAGCCGGTACCGCGCGTGTTTTGTTTATAAGACGATTCACAAAATACACACGTAATTGTTCAAGTTTTCACTTCTGTCGGCACTCCCGGAGTGCCACTGTTTTTTTATAAATCAATAAATTGGAGATTTCTAATTTATTTTACTAACTAACTAAGTAACTTCGTTCTTTCATAGTACAAAAATGCCTACGTAACGTAATATTTCCACCCTTATCTATTCCCTACGCCGCCATTTCTGTAACATATTCAGCATGGAAGCCGTCACCACATTAATCTTCAGTGACGCAGCACTGTGAACGATGTCTTTACACCATAGACACACCACCCTTCGGTTTGTCTCACCCCGGACTCCGGAGCATGCGCGATAGATTAAATTAATGCCTTGTCAACCGCCATGAAAGGTTATAAGCCGTCCCCATGACTTCCAAATGACCTAACGTGGAAAAAAACCGTTTACAAATATGCATATAATAACACTAACTCTGTTAATTTTATGATGATTAACGTGACAAAAACATTTTTTATCAGCTGTTCCGGACAAGAATCGGTAATCGAATACCTCAACTTTCGCTTTACGTTATAACGCCAGCTCTCAAAGAAACATTTGGCAAGTGTCAAGCATAACATATTTATAATGAACAGAGTAGGTATAAGTATGAGGACTTATATATCAAAGACAATAAAAAACAAGTGCGAGTCGGACTCGCGCACCGAGGGTTCCGTACAAACCTGCAAGGTTTACAAAGTTCGTTCATTACGACAATCGAGTCATAACTATGGTATTTTTATTGCAAAATGAAATTCATAACATTACAATGGGGAAAGATGGAGGAGCATAAATTTAAGACAAAGATCTCTTTATCGTTTAAGTAATCCTTTATTTTATATTAACACATATCATTTATCTATAATATAACTGAAACACTTATACTAGCCTTGCAGCAGACTTGCGAAAGTTCTTTTATTAAAGTTATTTATTTACTAAGTTTTTTAGTCACTATTTAGAAATCTGGTTCAAAAATATTAATTAAGTATTAAATTTGAACCAGACCTGTAAATGGTGACTGAAAAAGTTATGAATAGTACCACATTGACATTGCAAAAAAAAATTAAAAAAAAATAAATAAATTAACAAAAAAAATTAAGGTTTTCGGAATTTTTCCTTTATGTGTGCTATAAAACGTTGCTTCATGCCTAATTTCAAGATTCTAGGTCGACTGGAAGTACCCTTTAGGTTTTGATTCCCTTGCGAGTACTTGCGAGTTTCAAAATATGCAGCTTAAATTGCTGTTTCTTTTGATTGCGTTGACATAGAAGTTTGATTTTGTTACAGCTTAAAGGTATTATAGACCTGAGTATTTGGTATGAATTTCAATTTAATACCTCTACGCGTTTATGAGGAAATGGGTAGTAAGTTTAAAATTATTTAAAAAAAATATATTATGTGATGTAACTAAAAATTTATGGTTTTCGTAATTTTTCCTTTATCTATGCTATAAGACGTTGCTTCGTACCAAATTTCAAGATTCTGAGTTCACGGGAAGCACCCTGTAGGTTTTGATTCCCTTGCAAGTGTCGAAAATTTGCGGCATAAACGGCTGTATCTTTTGATTGCGTTGGCTTAGAAGTTTGATTTTTTCACAGCTTCAAGGGACAGTAGACCTGAGTAATTGATATAAATTTCAGCTTCATACCTCCACGCGTTCCTGAGAAAAAGGGTCTTGACAGACGGACGGACGGACAGACGGACAACAAAGTGATCCTATAAGGGTTCCGTTTTTTCCTTTTGAGGTACGGAACCCTAAAAACTAACAATATTTGGGCTATCTACAAATCATTTGGAAAATATAAGTCATGATTCAGATGATAACTAATAAAAAACGTAAAACAGCAATTGGATAGATCAAAATAAAGTTTTTATTAACTACCTCTACATCTACACAAACAGTTATCGAAATAAAAATGATTACCCCTACTTCACCGACTATGATCGGACTCATGCAGCCACTAAACATATGTAAAACGAGCGTGAAGCACTTGCTCACATGTAAAACTATCTAATTTTACACTCAAGGTAATTGTATATAATGTAATATCTGCATAATATACAGATATTTTGGTCTGATACCAAGTGCACATCCCGGGAATCTGTGTGCATATATCTACAAACTCCACGGATGGTGGCTGCTGACATTTAGGCAGAGGGAAAGCGTCACGCCACATTTGACGAATATGAACACACATTAATATTGCTCGAAATAGATTTATTTGATGTCATGATGTTTTGAAAAAGAACAGAGACAAAGTGGAGACGCCTTACGACAAAATTTTTTTCGGGACTAATGTCGGAAATGAATAATGTAAAACAACAATCGAATTCATTTCCTGTTTCTGTTTTTGTTTTAAATATAGTTTAACAACAGGATTGCGAGTAGGTACTACATTTGAGCACGGACTAAAACATAAAACAACTGTTTGAATAAAATTTCACAAATTGTTGAATAAAATAAAAAATAATTAAATTGAAATATCTCGAAAACGGTGCGTCCTAAGCAAAAAATAACCAAAAATTAACCCCCCTGTGTGCCCTCTGTGTCACCCACTATGCAAGCAGTATCCCAACATGATATAGGATAAAAAAAAATTCGACCGACAAAAAAGTAGAAAAAATTTCAAAAAAATTTTTTTCTCAATATTTTTGTCGGGTTTTTTACATCACCTCATGGTTTTTGACTAGAGCAACAATTTCTTACCGGAAAAGATTTTCATCCGAGCCACTATTTTGGAAATATAAAATAAATTAAAATTCGGAGGCCCATAATTCGAAAACGGTACGTCGTAGGACCAGAACATAAATAGTTTCTATGGTCAAGGTTAATCCGAAACTGCAATAAAATTGGGAAATTTCCGAAAAAAAAAAACGAAACAATTTTATGTTCTAGCACCAGTGCCCCTGGCTACTCCCCTACCGGACCCAGTTCTTTACATGAATTAATAACAATAGAAAACGTATCTACTGGTTTTTGAGAATGTTCTCCTTGTTTTTGAAGTCAGTTAAAAAGGAAAATGAATTCAAGTAGTTTACTCTATTAATAACAATAATTTTATTTTATTTATTTGGGAAAATAAACGGTTACACATTACAATATTACATAAAATATGAGCTACAGAGTGAGTAAATGTATAACCCACGACATTTTCCACATATTATAAAGAAAAGTTATAAAAACTAATGCGATGTGCGCTTACAATGTGATAGTTACAATAAAATTACATAAGTGTTAATGATAAAACTAAACACTAAACAGGCATGCAAAAAAAAAAACAAAAAAGATAAACTAGAAATTATAAATACAGTCTAAGAGTTAAGAATATTATGGAACAATATTCAAAATAGTGTCACGAACAAGGCCTCTAAATTTATGTCAATATTTTAAATCTTATGTAGTGATGTCCCGCAACCCCGACATTAGTCACGAAAAAATATTTTAGTGGGAAAAAAGTCTTCGACTTTCGTCTATGTTCCTCGAAGTTTAGGCAAATAAGCACTACCTATTCCAATCACTGCTAATCAGTTACAAGTTGACCATCGCATTTTTAGCAAAAAATACTTCGCATTATTCGCTTCGTTTTTCTGAACCGAATAAAGTTTTTATTCATCAGAGGTGCCTAACTGTAGGAAAAAGGTCCAGTGAATAGCTCTAAGGAAATTGAAATGCTGAGTTAGTCTGTCGGACTGGTGTACCCTCCGTATGGGCATGCTCGTCAGCGCAATGGAATTAGGTACCTATTACGAAAAAAAAAAATTATCATAAATTGTTTCCTTCCATAATTTTATTATTCATGTTATGTTTTCCTCTTTACTTATCAGGTTATGACGTCTTATATCGAATGACCGTTAGTTTATTCTCATATTATAATGCGAACTTTTATTATTTTATATGTATAATATTACAAAAGTTAATACCAACAACACTTTTTAAACGCTTCGTTACCTTTTTAACTTTACAACTGGCATGCAAGAATGTCATAAGCGTAGTCGCTTTTTTTGCCGTATTTGTTAATAAAACTTACCTATAATGTAGCAACCCCGACCTCCCTTAGTTAAAGCAGGCCATAAATAACTCATGTCCTCAATGTGTAGCGGCCTACGAATGAATAATATGCGTTTCATTTTTTTATTTCACTCGACCAAGCGCAATATTCCATTAACCATTCGATCAATACCTTCTATCCTTGTCTTAAAAGGTGACTGGAAAATCTATTAACTCTCCAGTCTATCCGAAAGGTTTGGCGATTATAAAGATAAGTAGGTGCCTATGTCACCAAGATCATTTTTCAGAATGTTCTTCTAAAGTTTGATGTTTGGGTAAAACTTTTGTAATGCTATTATCGTTACTGGGCTGGCATAATGACTAAAATGCACCTCCGAGACTTATGATTTATTATATTTTATGTTTTTTTTTTATTTTTTTTTTTTTATTATTAAATTTGATGCAACACAAAACGTAGGCAACAAAACTGTAAATATAAGTTGGTTATTAATAAATAAATTCTGTCATAGTGACTTACTTTTAATCGAATAACTGCATAGATGAGAAAAAAGGAGAAATGGGGAGCAAGGAAAAGAATAAGTACGAGTAGGTATGTAAGGATCGTAGCAGGTGACGTTATGTCATTTCTGCCTACCGCCATGGGAAGAAGGCGCGAGGTTACCTATATGTATCAACAATAAAAAACGTTAAAAACAAGTAAATAAAAACCTTTTAGCAAGTAAGTGGTTTTATGACCTACTTACCTACTAATAATTATCTCCACACGTATTTGTTATTTAACATAGTAATCGTGTGTACTGTATACTTCCGTGTTCAATAAATAACCACGTATCTACATAATGTTTTTGCTATAATGACGTAGGTGAAGGTATGGGAGTAAATTGACGCAGCGCGGATGACGCGGCCGAGCGTATCTATACAATTTTTATTGGTCACTCGGTAAGGTTCTTAGAGCAATTCATCTTATAGATTCAAGGCTTAAAGCTGGGTTGAATTCCGACGTACGTCAATACAATGCACCGTGGTTATAATCTTACATACAGCAATCATTGTGAATGTGATAGATGTTAGTAGTATTATAGCTCTTTGCGAAATAATAGAATAGAATAGAATAAAAAAAAAAGAAAGAAAGAATAATATTTGATTTGGGAAACGCACAACGAAATACAAACAGTAATAACGAAAACAAAGGAGCATTTAAAACTAACAAAATTAGCATTAAAAACAACTAAAACAAATACCTACACAAGAAAAAAAGCCCTGTGCGAGGCCAAAAGACTACAAAAAAAATAGAATAAAAAAAAATACTCCTTATTTTGTAAACTATACGAATTGCAGATACAAATGTAGAAATTTTACATACGGTGACACATGGGCGATCTAATCGCTAAAAGAGATTTTTTTAAAACAAATACATAAAATATATACCTAGAAGATATACTAAAGAGTAATAATATATATACTAATAACTAGCTGACCCGGCCACGCGTTGCTGTGGCTAACGTTTTTGTGCAATAAAATAATATTGCGATTATAAATGGAGATGTGAGCTATCCTATCTTTCAAGTTGGAACAAACTGCATACGGTGTACAAATTTGATTAAAATCGGTTAAGTAGTTTAGGAGTCCATCGCGGACAAACATCGTGACACGTAATCACTACATAGTATAAAACAAAGTCGCTTTATCTGTCCCTATGTCCCTTTGTATGCTTAAATCTTTGAAACTACGCAACGGATTTTGATGCGGTTTTTTTTAATAGATAGAGTGATTCAAGAGGAAGGTTTATATGTATAATAATAATAATGTTTCCGTGCGAAGCCGGGGCGGGTCGCTAGTTTATATATATTAAGAAAATTAACTATTCATATTTAAGATTAATCGTTCGTTTTAGAAAGTATTGTTTCTGCCTCTAAGCTATGGTTTGTTCCGGTTTGTAGAACATTGATGCTGTTGAACTTAGTCACTTAAAACATTTTTACTATATGACGCTCGAAGGCAACGACAGCACAACCGAGGGTAAGGTAGCCTATGAGGTACATTGTTATAGACTGGGGCATTGTTACTTTAAAAAAGGGTGACCGGTCCTATTCAAAAAACAATGACAATTTAGAAAATAAGTGACATATTTGTAAAGTTGTTTGACAAGTGCCGTTTAATAAACCTTACAATTATGTAAGAATTTTACAAGTAAAAACATTACAAATATTACCCTTATAAATGCTGTTTAATAAACGTTTACATGTGCAGAAAACGCCTGTAGATTTCGATGACAATATTGTAGTAATTGTAAGTTACAAATTACAGAAAATGTAAGTTTTTGTTGAAGATACTTAAATCGAGGATAGATTTCAAAAATCTTAGAATTTTATGTGATTAGCGAACCATCTACAATGACTGTTATTCTAGGTATTGTTTTATATTTCATAAACAATCGAAGGATATCGAAACAATTAGTTGGGCAGCGGACTTCTTCTCCAAATAATTTACTGACCACAAACCTACACACATTTTTGATGCACTTATGTATCGTTCCTTTAGTTACACCATGTTCATCTGCTAAAACTTATACTGTGAGTCACAGGTCATCCAGTGCAATGCACACAAAATTTACTGAGTACCATTTCTCTTACAATCGTATTTAAGAACATGTCCTACTTTCGTTACCAAATATACGACCGCAGTTTTGCTGACCCAAAATTTTTCGTCGAACGTAAAATCTATCACATCAAAAGTAAAGTTTATCCTTTTACGAAAGACTCGCCCGGTGCCGTTCACTCATATATTCTTCATCACTACTGTCACTAATAGTTGTTATAACCATTTTTTATGTCTATCAATTAAATTTCTTCGCTTATTAAATTGACGTACAAAATTGTGAAATTCTGCTTCTGACACAAGGCGAGTCCACCTGTCGGAATTGTTCTGCAGTTTACAAAATATGTAAAGTAATTACAATTATGCATTCAGTATAACAGTTTTCCTTACAAATACGTGAATTGTCACCTGTAATTAAAAACCATGGGGAAATCTGACAAAATTGTAACAAAATTGTAACTACAATTTTGTCAGTTTTTCCCAATGGTTAATTTGTAAGTTGTATTCTTTATTAAACAGAAACTTGTGGATTTGTAACTTGTAAAATACAATTTACTATTTGTAACGTTTACTAAATCTACCAGTTCAATAAAAAGAAGAAGAAAATAGTATCGCAAATTATTCTCAGACTGCTACTAAACTCTGATTTTAAATTTGCTAGACCAAAATGACTTTTTTTTATTTTTTATTTGAAATGGGTTTGCTCTTGACTCTAGTCTAGGTCAGAGGTGACAGAGACAAAGTCGACGATGGAGTGAGCTTACCCAGAAGAAGCCACACTCACTCTTACTTTGAAGAAATTCAAGTTGTATGCGCTCGGAAACACAGACGCAGGTAGAGAGTTCCACTGTTTTGCTGTGCACGTTATAAAGGACATTTGAAAACGATTAGTGCGAAAGATTAGCAACTGGGCAGGGAAGGTAACTTGCAGCGCGTCTGGATGTCCGAAGGTAGAAGTGGACCAGTGGAATGAGGTCGTGGAGTTCTTGGGCACACTCACCGAAGTACAATCTGTAGAAGACCGACAAGCAGGCAACCTTGCGGCGACAGCTGCGATCACTGATCTGTATTATACTAGCGTACTTGTATGATAGAGGTCAGTGACTACGATGGACCTTTATTGTCATGTTGACATTAAATGCATAAAAAATGCTGTCATCAAATTAAAAATCTGAGTTAGTTGGTTATAGGTAATCACATCGGAGAAAAAACTGAGTGACATTCTTACAAGATTATCCGTGGCTAATGATTTTAAATCTGTATAGGCTCAATGTTCTAGATACCTACTCTGAAATCAAAGACATTAAATTATTTAAGTATCTTAAATCTCTTTGTCTGAAATATTATCTAACATTCTTGCTTCATCTTACTACAAAAACTCGAACGGATTGCTATTCGACGTAGGTAGTATTCTTATTTAAAATGAATCACATATGAAATAAATCATTGTGTCGAAACGTTAGAAAACTGCAAATCGTTTTTTCTTCCTGTTTTAATGGAACGTTAATTGACGCACGTGATAAAAAACTTCACATGCACTGTGACCCTGATTTTATTTTTGTTTCTTTTCATGTTTTCATAAAAACATCGAGTTCATATACTTCCAGAGGAAGAATAGATCACGCCATTCTAACCTTGGCCAACACTTTTAAAAGGAGGTTTTCTTGAAACAATTTAATTTCCTTACATAACAGGGGACCTAAAAAGGCCACTTTGGCAGAATCATAAAAGGATAACATTATGAATCATAATGGACAGTTAACTGTTAAGTTAATCGCATCAAATCCCATCGGTGAAGGATTTTTCAGTTATTTTTTTTTTTGTCTGTGCTAAAATACCAATCAATCCAATCCAAATCCAATCCCAATCTCTTTGATTATACCTACGTAGTGCAGCGAAGACAAGAAAAACACGGACTGTCTTCGCCATATTATGATTTATAATGTTATCCTTTTATGATTCCGCTACAGTGGCCTTTTTAGGCCCCCAGAACTTCACGCTTGTATTCCCCGTAGGGTTAGGCATAGCTGTTCCTACATATAGTACACCCACATTTCGCCAGTTAGGGGCCATTCAAGTATTACGTAAGCAATACAGGGGGCGGGGGTGTCTTTGCTTTGCTTATTTTTGATGACATGGGGGAATGAGGGGGTCTGGATGGTCATTACGTCAGCAGTGTTTATTTTTTACTTTTCGGATTTTCTACAAAATTTAGTCAATTTTGGTTTGAACACATATGGCAACCCTACTTGTTTATGCTTGAAAACGAAACGCATATAATTGCTGTTCATGAATCAATAAAGAAACCAGAACACATTGTTTTCAATGTGTTCTGGTTTCTTTATTGATTGCATGCATGTACAATGTTTACGTAAGCATGGGGGGGGGGGTAAGAGCTTTGCTTATATTATCGTAAAGGCCTATTCAGACCTAAGCGGTATTCGCTACCGTCTGCGGCAGAGACCGTCGCTCTAGCCGCGGTACTTGATAATAAATACCTGAGCGAAACCCGCGCGGTATGTTACATACCGCGCGGGTTTCGCTCAGGTTTTTAGTATCAAGTATGTACCTCTACCCACAGCGGCAGCGAATATCGCTCAGGTTTGAAAAGGCCTTAATACTTGAACGGTCCGATAAGTTCAAGTCACACATGTTATAGGGGAGCGCCTATTGTCATCAACCGGGCACAAAAAAAAGAACTAAATTAATAATTGGACGGATTATTAATTGCTTAATGATTGCAATACGCTGCGTTGAAGAAAATGGAGAAATAAATCGCCTAAACAGAGGCATATTTTGTGATATTGATATTTACTTTGAATAGGGAATATGCATGAATTTTTTTCATGGCATTTATTAACAAAATATGAAAATACCGTAGTAGAGATGACAAAAAGTGAAATTAAAATTAAAATCGGCCAAGAAACACGGCCGACTATTGACTACACACCAATTAGACAGAGAGATCCGATATAGACTGTGACGTCACATGTCACTACGGCCATATAAACTCCGTGTTAAATTTCGTTTTGCGAGAAAGAGATAGAAACAAATCTTTGATGGCTCATATCCTTTTTAATTTCATAGTTATCCGAAAAACAGTTTTACTAAACTGTTTATTACATGAATGAGGGGAATTGCTCCGTATAAATTAGCCTTTTGTCATGCACAAACCACTGAACTGTGCTCAAATAACAACAAACTGCGATTACCTACTTATTACCTGGTAAGTAAGTAAAATTTTATTTGTTTAAACATGGTGTACATGATACATTGCATGCAAGATAATAATAATATACAGAAAAGTACGAACATGTTTAGCCGCATATTGTGGCGTACAAATTGGTAGGAAGAGATGGTGCATAAACCGTGATAATATTCATCAAATTTACATTACAGAAATTATGTAGGTAGGTACTTATTAAATCATCATTATTCACATATATATATGGTGAATTGGGTGATTATGACTGTTTGTATTGTAACGGTCAAGCGCGTACTGTGGTCAACAGAAACGTTTACGAGCTGTTAATGATGGATTATGCGTGAAATGAATACTACTTACAAATAATTTGCATTTTATATTGCTTTGTATAGCGGTTGCATTGGGATTTTAGAAAAATAAATAGGAACGGACGAAATCATTTATATACAACCACGTAGACTTTAATGTTTGTGAACATTAAAATGTATTGTGGCGTTATAAAATCACAGTGAGAGCAAACAGATTACATTGGGACTCATGACTAACAAACTAAATTTATTGGTTTCATACACGTGGCTCAGTAATTACACGCAATGGAAATTAGCAATATATATTTTTAAAAGCACTCAGCCAGAAATAATTAAGCAAAATAATCGGCCAGCTAAAAAAAGCCCATTCGCAAAAGATAGAATTCAGACGAATAGGCAATAAAGTTGCGAAATAAATCAAAATGTTAAATTAAAATTTACAGCTTAATGTTTTAGTAACTGATTTTAGTAAATTAACACAGAGACATGTGAAATAGTCATTTATTATTTGAGTTTGACAAACATTCAGATACATCTCGCAGTTGCTGACGACTACGCGGTTGCGCGAGCTAGAGCCTGCTCCGGTGCGGAATTTTTCAATGGACAAGTGCCAGCACACTTCTTTTTAAATTAATTATTGTTTTACGCGTCTCTAAAGTATTCTGTTATAACAACATTCATATGCGCTGCGAGTGGGAGTACTTCTCGGTTTCAAGCGAATTTACGATCGTTTCATGTGCCCTCTTAATCTTGACAAGACGAAACAAAATATTGTGTCCATCTCGTTTATGGTTTCTTAATGTTAACTGTGTCTGCGCATAAACCATGCAGAAGAATTAATTTTGGTCAGTTTTATAGCAGCTGTGGTCGAAACATGCCTGTGCTATCTCTATGAGCTAAATCAGGAAGGTCGCAGGAAAAAAACGAGCGGCAATCGTCATTGGAAAACAAATCATCAACAGCTTCTATAATCAAATCAAACTGCTATGACCGTGCGGTAACCCGAGGTTCCGAAGTCATTAATCAAACAGAACTACATATAAGCAAACATCTGACGGATATATTTTAGATTGATTCACAATTAGCCAAACTGCAAGACAGGAAAGTCATAACATGGTACAATCACGTTACTATTTCGCTCGTCACGTAACAGTTCTACTATTTATAGTTCTTTCAATGTCAGCTCAACTTCTATTTCAAGCTACCTAAAAAATCGGGACTAATGTAGCGTTTCTCTTATATTTAATTTTTATGATCCGCTCCCACAGACGAGCAGTGGTGGCCCAGTGGTAACGACCGCGACATATGAGTTGTAGGGTGTGAGTTCGAACCCAAGCAGACACTTTACTTTGTGTAAATTATTTCATCACCACTGCTCTCAAAACGGTGAAGGAAAACATCGTGAGGAATCCGGCGTGTCCTAGAACCAAAACTTTGAAGACATGTGACATCCACCAGCCCGTACTGGGCCCCATCTCGCATAAAGAGGAGGCCTGTGTCCCAACAGTAAGAACATTGTAGGCTGATTGTGCTCCCACAGACAAACGTAAAATGGTTTGAAGGGTATAGTTTTTCAGCGGGATTGTCCGAAAGGGTTACCGCTGGCCCGGAACATAAAAGCCTAAGGAAGGAACACGAGTGGGTTTTAGTCAGTAAGAGTCTGACACTCCCTTCCGCTCCACCCAGAGCGGGAGGGGTCATGTGATGATTTCCCAACCTGAAAAAAAAAAAAAAAAGGTATAGTTTTAAGTACTAGACTACTGTACACAGTGTACACTCTGCATAAATAAATAAATATTAATATTCTATAGTGTGACAGACGCAGAAACAGAAACAAAGACTTTGAAACAGAACAAAAACTTTCAATAAAATATCCTATTTATCCTTTACATTGTAGTAGAACACTGACTCCTAAGTCACAGGTATTCCTAGTTTAGGAGTCAGGGTTTCAATTTTTGTGCGCCTTTATATTAAGAACTTTAGAATAGAACAGAATAGAATACTTTTTCTCTTCCTCTTCTTCTTCCTCTTCTCTATTTTCTTTCTTTCCGTTTTTTTTTCTTTTCTCTCTCTTTTTTTTTTTTCTGTTTTTTTACAATTTTTTTTCTCTTTTTTACTCTGTCTCTTTTGAACTTTATCTAGATATTAAGCATAATTGTATGGACTTACATCAATAAAGTATTAATTTTATTACTATTATATTAGAATACTGGAGACAATAAACGGTTTAATTGTGCTTTTCCTACAGCCATCTAATACCATCTGTATCTACAACAACGAAAAAATGACAAAGTATTCGAACTGAAACACTTTTTGGTTTAGGTCTTGATCTCATAATCCTCATCTTGAAACATTATCCATGACTTTGAGCGTTTGTTTGCACATTGCAATAGTAAATCCAAGATTTATCTATAGCCACCGCGAAAATAGTTCATGGGATTGCCCAGATTTGATGTCTAAAAACATCCTTTGGTATTGATTCCCTCACCGCTCGTGTATCTAAACTACAACACACACACATTCAACGCTAAATACCTAAGTTCTCACAATCACACTAATATTATAAGGGCGAAAGTTTGTGAGTGTGTGTTTATATGTTTGTTACTTCTTCACGCTCAGACAGCTGGACCAATTTTGATTAAATTTTGTATGGAGGTAGCTGACAACCTGGATTAACATATAGGCTACTTTTTATCCCGATATCCCCACGGGATCAACACTTATGCGGGTGAAACCGCGGGGCGCAGCTAGTTAATAACAAAGAGTTCAGTGGTCTAATTTTAAGACCAATGCCCGTTTGATTGGGGCCAGAAGATATTTGCATTCGTTACAAACCCAGAAGAAGATGGCGGGATGAGCTTGACGCCTACAGACAGGATTGGTCCACACTAGCTCAAGACAGAGAGGAGTGGAAAGGAGGAAGGGAGGCCTTTGCCCTGGAGTGGTACAACATAGGCTAGAAATAAATAAATAATATATTCTTTTGTTTTTTTTTTAGTGAAGTTTGAGAAGCAAGGCCCTCAAACGTAACTAGACTTCCTTTTTATCTTACTGAATTACCTACTAAAGAATTGTAAGTATCGTTTTCTTTTGAGTTTCACCGAAAACTCGTGAAAAGTTCGCAAATAACGCTGTAGTCTAAAGTTAACGCCGTATTTAATTGCTGATTTCCGGCCATTGTAATTATAGATCAATGACTAAACTTAAGTGTTATCTTGAAGATTTTAAATAAACCGATTTGTTTCTTTTCTTGTTTTACGCTTTCTCAGAATGAAACCAGATAAAATCGGATTGAAAACGAAAAAAAATAGCATGTTGTTCAGAATAAATATGTAGACACAAGAGATATTCAATACCATTGCGAGGATCGCCCAGAGGACACGGTGGAGCATACGGTGGAGGTCTGCCCCGCTTGGGCGGAGCACCGCCGTGTCCCGTAGAGGCAATCGGCAGCGGCGGCGACCTCTCGCGTCCGGCCCAGCTGCTGGTTCAAGCCATGGTCCGCAGCGAGAGGGAGTGGGAGGCAGTCACCTCCTTCTGCGAAGCAGTCATGCTAACGAAGGAGGTGGCGGGATGGTTGAGGGACGGAGCCTCACATCCTAGCCGCCGCGTGACGACTCCCAGCCCCGTAGGCGCGGGCCTGCGGACGGAGAGTAATGGGTAACTCACCGTCCGATCAGGACCAGACCCGTGCCGGACGGCGCATTTACGTTTTCCACGCGCGCCTCAAAGAGATGTTAGCACAAGTGAACTGGCCCGTTAGGGCCGAAGCCTGCCGGGTTAGCAGGATTGTCCGAAAGGGTTACCGCTACCCCGGAACATAAAGGGCTAAGGAAGGAACACGGGTGGGTTTTAGTCAGTAAGAGTTTGACACTCCCTTCCGCTCCACCCAGAGCGGGAGGGGTCATTTGATGATTTCCCACCCTCAAAAAAAATAAAAGCTATCAATAGAGATCAAGCTGCTATGTAAGGCTAAAAATGCGATGGCTGATTACTTTTGGCAAAACTTTGAATTAAGCGTTGAATTTTGCTCTTTTACAGATAATATAAGTACAAAACCTATGGTGTCCTATGAATATAGGGGATGACATCGTGAAGAAACTGTGATGTCTGAACTAAAAATTCGAAGACTACAACAACACCCACCAATAGGCACATGGCCTGCATGTCGGATAATAGCCCATTCCCTCTTACATGGAGGAGGCCTGTGTCCCAGCACTCCCAGCAGTGGGAAGGTGAGGCCTGATTAACCTTAGGCTTTGTGATTAACCATAGTGGATGTATCACTGTGACGACATTGGCTGAAACTGATTGGATTCGAAATGCAGACACTGGGTGTTGTGACCCAACATGGGAGACCTCAGTTAAGGGGCTGTCCATTAATCACGTGAGGCTCGAAACGGGGGGAGAGTCCATAAAAATCACGAAATATCACAAGGGAGGAGGGGGGGTGTAGTAATATATCACGTGTATTTATTTTTTCGGCAAACGCGCGATACTGAACCGAAAAGCGGCGTTACGTGTATTTATTTTTTCGTCAAACGTGTACAAAATCGAAAGCGGCTTGTAGTGTGACCTTGTGTACTAAAAAATACACGTGATATAGAGGGAGGGGGTTTTAAACCTCACCATGAATCACCAAGGGGGAGGGGGGAGTTAAAAAATGCCAAAAAAAACATCACGTGATTAATGGACGGCCCCTAAGCAACAGGCTGAGTTGGTTGTAAATTAAATGATAACAAAAACTCATTCTTCATAATATAAGCATAAACACCTATTCTATTTTCTACAACTTTATGATTATGTTCCCAGCAGAGTCCCTGCATCAACACAGCTTTCCAACATACTAAAAATGAAACGCAACCGATGTTAGCACCGAATAGCACGCCATAATCTTGTACTTAAATAAAAAATACACAAGAAATAATAAATCTTATGTATTGGCAGCTCGATCATAAATTCTGACGTGTGTTTGCATCTTACTTATTCGCTTCTAGTAAATGTTTGGCATTCGAAACACATACGATCATTGCTTATGAGTTTTGCAATGAGCGTGAAAAATGAAACCTATGTTTTCTTTTTTGTTGTGTATACACTCGTCTGAAAAAAAAACACATTTCCAATGTGTGATTACTTTGAAAGAATGTTGCAGCTAACATTGTATGATGTTGAACTAGAGGTAATAGAAGGCAGAATAAGTATTTTTAAAGTAAATAGCAGTGGTGGCTCATACTTCCAGTGGCAAAGGCCGTGACTTACGACTTATATGTAGGTCGTATGTTCGAACCCATGTGGTGTGGAGGCACGTATATTGTGCATCAGCACGTCACGTATAGTACATAGTTTAATTTAAATTAAATAAGCTGTGTTCGTAACCTTATAGTATTAGCATAGTGTCACGTACTATCTATGTATATATATGTCACCAATTAAAAGATATTGAGTAGTAACTGCTGGGAGTTCAGCAGTTGACTCTCGGAGTAGCACACATCTTGTTGTTTACTTAACCCCTCCTCTCCTCCACATCGCATGGCGACCCTGCCAGTCGGCTGGAAGGCGTTATAGTTGCCCGATCGGGGGCTAGTCAGAGTCACGGTTTAAGTCGACTTCGGTCAGCTTCACGTCACGTCGGGTCACGGGCCATGGGGGGCACGACATCTAAGGAAGAGGTGATTATCGCTCAGACGGCAGCGGGTGGTTCGAATGCCGCAACGGTTACGCAGGAGCAGCTGACAGCAATCAACACGGTGCTGCTGTTTATTGTTGTGTGTTTGGCGGTTGTCATCGTTGGTGTGGCAGTCCGGATGTATAGAAGATGTCACCAGAATTGGATCGAAGAGAAGACCAATCAGCGGGAGGTTCGTAAAGCTGTGCAGATGGCCTGACCAGGGACGGACGGAATGACGAGGGAAGTAAGTGATTCCAATGTGAGCTTAAGTGTTGTGGCGAGTGCTTGCGGTCATCGGTAAATTTAGAGACAATAGTTTTAAATGGAAGTGGGGTTAACGTCACTGTTTATACAACTTAAATTGTTAAGGGAATCTATTGTTAAGTTAGGTCCTAGTAGGCGGAAAGGCAAACATTTTGATGTTAAAATTAGTGACGCGAAAGCCTTATACGGTAAATTTAGGGTATAATTTCATGTTCGAGCAAATTTTCTGAAGAAGTAACGCAGTTGATAGGAAAAATAGAAAATTTGTACGTAGAGACTATAAAGTTTGAAGACGGGGGTAGGATCGAACAAGAAATGGCGGCGGAAAGGTTTTCTTTGAGGACGGCGGTTAGCTTACTCCCGAAAATGAGTGGGGATGAGCAGGTGACCCAAGATTTAATTGATGCCATAGGTTTATATAGTTCAATGTTAGAGGAGGCTGATAGTGCTCTTTTAATTAAATTCGTGCTAACCACACGGCTTACCCAGGGGGCTAGGATTCGGTTGCCCTCCAATTACGCAACTGTAGACAGTCTGTTGGCTGATATTAGGAAGCATTTATTAACGGTGGAGTCGGACGTGGCTGTGCAAGCCAAACTTGCTCGCGCTAGGCAGAATAATAAATCGGTCGCGGATCTTGGGGCCGAGATAGAGAAGTTGATGGTCAATTTGATTCAGGAAAAGTTCGGAAGCCTATAAGATTTTGCAGCCGTTGAACGAAAAATATGTGATTAGGAAATTTGCTGACGGACTGAAAAATGTCAGCGTATGGCATAGCGGTGGAATGCGCGGTCGCAGCGATAATGCTCATCGTGGACGGCAGACTCAGCAAGGTCGACGCCGCTGACCCGCGCGTGCTCAAAACACGCTACACGCCGCCGACCTTGCGTAGTCCGTCAGCAAATTTCCTAATCGCATATTTTTCGTTCAACGGCTGCAAAAATAGGCTTCCGAACTTTCCCCGGCTTGAGAAGTTGTCAAATTGACCATCAACTTCTCTATCTCGGCCCCAAAATCCGCGACTGATTTATTATTTTGCCTAGCGCGAGCAAGTTTGGCTTGCACAGCCACATCCGACTCCACCGTTAATAAATGCTTCCTCATGGCAGCCAACAGACTGTTTACCGTTGCGTAATTGGAGGACAACCGAATCCTAGCCCCCTGGGTAAGCCGTGTGGTTAGCACGAATTTAATTAAAAGAGCACTATCAGCCTCCTCTAACATTGAACTATATAAACCTATGGCATCAATTAAATCTTGGGTCACCTGCTCATCCCCACTCATTTTCGGGAGTAAGCTAACCGCCGTCCTCAAAGAAAACCTTTGCGCCGCCATTTCTTGTTCGATCCTACCCCCGTCTTCAAACTTTATAGTCTTTACGTAAAAATTTTCTATTTTTCCTATCAACTGCGTTACCTCTTCAAAAAATTAGCTCGAACTTAAAATTATACCCTTAAATTTACCGTATAAAGCTTTCGCGTCACTAATTTTAACATCAAAATTTTTGCCTTTCCGCCTACTAGGACCTAACTTAACAATAGATTCCCTTAACAATTTAAGTTGTATAAACAGTGACGTTAACCCCACTTCCATTTAAAACTATTGTCTCTAAATTTACCGATGACCGCAAGCACTCACCACAACACTTAAGCTCACATTGGAATCACTTACTTCCCTCGTCACTCTGTCCGTCCCTGGTCAGGCCATCTGCACAGCTTTACGAACCTCCCGCTGATTGGTCTTCTCTTCGATCCAATTCTGGTGACATCTTCTATACATCCGGACTGCCACACCAACGATGACAACCGCCAAACACACAGCAATAAACAACAGCACCGTGTTGATTGCTGTCAGCTGCTCCTGCGTAACCGTTGCGGCATTCAAACCACCCGCTGCCGTCTGAGCGATAATCACCTCTTCCTTAGATGTCGTGTCCCCCATGGCTCGTGACCCGACGTGACGTGAAGCTGACCGAAGTCGACTTAAACCGCGACTCTGACTAGCCCCCGATCGGGCAACTATAACGCCTTCCAGCCGACTGGCAGGGTCGCCATGCGATGTGGGGGAGAGGAGGGGTTAAGTAAACAACAAGATGTGTGCTACTCCGAGAGTCAACTGCTGAACTCCCAGCAGCTACTACTCAATATCCTTTAATTGGTGACATATATATACATAGATAGTACGTGACACTATGCTAATACTAAGGTTGCGAACACAGCTTATTTACCTTAACTTAAACTATGTACTATACGTGACGTGCTGATGCACAATATACATGCTTCCACACCATATCTCCCCCACATCGCACCCAGACAGGCGCTTTACTTTGTATAAATATTTTATCACTGCTCTCAAAACCGTGAAGGGAAACATCGTGAGGAAACCGGCATGTCCTAGAACCAAAAATTCGGAAACATGTGTCCCAGCAGTGAGAACATTGGGCTTATTATGTAGTTTGGTACTTACATAGATTCTTATAGTTGCGGAAGTTGAATGTCATTCAAGAACCACTTCTTACTTGGTTTTATAACTCCAGGTACAAACGAAGCACGCTAACCTGCATGATAACATTATATCACAGTAGTATACGGTTTGTATCTGAAACCCATTCCCCAGCAACATAAGCTGCAACCCCAGTTAGGAAGCGCCGAGAATAACTGAATACACAGCAACAACAATTACTGTCACATAACTCATCAAAAATATCTTCAGCTAAATTTAAATTGAGTTTCAGAGTCGTACCGAACCGCTTATTTATTTTAATGAGGCAATGGGCTGTTAAGGATGGATGTTTACAATTTAATTGTTCGGTACAGTACAGACTTTGCCAATCAACTTTGAACCTTATTCTTTAGCGATAAAGTTGAAAATCTAATAAAAAAATATTACAGATTGTAGTAGCTTGATGTGCTGGCGTCTGTACCTAAATAATGTGTTGTTTTAATCAGTATAAAATACCTATAATAATATAGTCCTCTCCATCTCCATCGTATCGGCGACAGCGACCCAGACTAATTTTTGACCCAGACTAACTTTCATATGCAAAATACGCGCATTGACGTGGAGTTGCGGACACCAGCCCGTATTACCTATTACCTACTTTCATATGAAGGCTTTGGACGACTTTTGCGTAATTGGCGCTTCTTGCCTAGGTATTCAAGACGTTTTGTTTAAAAAAAACATAAAATATCTATCCACTCTTCGCAGTAGGTACCTACAAGTATTTAGGCAAAAGTTCAATGGTGACCTAACTGGCGAAATGTGGGTGTACTATTAGGTAAGGCAGCTGACTAACCCTTCAGGGATTACTGGCGTGATGTAATGTTGTTATGTTCATGGTAATGATATCGATAAAGACCTATAATGTGTATTACGAGCAATAACTGCAAGTCATAATTACGTTTGCTCTCACTAGTTCGATTCATTAGTTCGATCTTCGAACTAGTGAGAATTGTTTTTCTCAATTGTTCGACCGTCACGTGATCAAATATATTTACCGCAATTTTTATAAAAAGGGCCCAACACCAAGTTGTCCGCATGTTAATTGCATTTGAACATCAATATCGACGTGTAAATTTGAAGCCTACTGCAATAGTTAGTCTAGTAACTTACAACCAAACCATTTAGCAATCTTTTATTCAGGGCGTATTATCGTAGCTTCTAAGGCACGAACCATCACATTTTACCCAAAGGGCTACGGCGTAGCCCATATTTACCACATTTGGAATGATGATCGTTTACCTAAATAACCCGACTTTAATTCCTTCAACGGTTTCAAGGAAGATATACATAATATTAAGTAATATCAATTCGATAAAAAAAGTAACCCAATATGTCCTATTACCAGGGACCTGGAGCACTAATAATAAATACAGCATTAATTATCCCCAAATATAACTGGTACGTTACGATCCGTCGATCGCTATTTCTGATTAGCACTTCTTATTGTGTGGAACAAAGAAACGTGTCAAGTTGAAACCGTGTGTCGCGCGCTTGCCGGAGCATGGCCGACCCGGTAATGTGACGCTAGGCTTACGTACACTTTCCTATGAAAGTTTCGTAACGAATTGTAGGTCTTGATCGAAGCAATTACTCTTTATATTCTTAGGTATTGGTGTGATTATTACGTATCGACTTTCAGGACCACTGACGATCCCGGCTTACGAGTCGTAGGTAAGTCGAGAGTCTACCAACTTGCAGAAGGCCTGTGTCGTAAATACGGACCTCTCCTTTTGAAAAGGAGGGACCTGAGGCACATTAAATTGGCAGGAACTACTAGGAGGATACTTTTTATTCAAA
Source organism: Luperina testacea (assembly GCA_927399505.1). NCBI lineage: Eukaryota > Metazoa > Arthropoda > Insecta > Lepidoptera > Noctuidae > Luperina > Luperina testacea. Next base: position 16,877,157 of record OV656758.1, read on the forward strand.
ATGAATACCTCATAGTATTTTCATGAGCAAATGTATTAGAAACATAGAGCCTGAAATAATAGTTCTAGTTAATGTCAAAGGAATGTCAATACGTACAAGAGAGCACAATACACGTCACTGGGCTGATTCCACTTCGCTTCGGATAGAATTCTAATTTAGATTCGAAACATGTACTGAACGCGACGTACCCAGAGTGGGGTGGCACCGACACTGTGTTGTTTTGATTTGAACTTTAGGAACATTTACAATTTAAAAAAAAAAGTCAAATTGCCTGTTTCACCGATTTATTCCGGTCTGATCCCCCTCCCCTCTTCGATCCCCTACTTTTCGTCTTTAGTTTTAATCTCTGTCTTATCCGCATTATCTAGGTTTTCACTATGGCAAAAAAAAAGTTAAGTTTTTCGGGAATATTGCATTATTATGTCTATAACTTAAAATAACTACTACACACACACACACTCACATATACTTACTACTACTACTTAACTAGTGAGTTGTAACTTAAAATGTATCTTAATTTAATCATTCTATTAGGACATATGTATTTTTGTATATTCTATATATTATTTTATTAAAATTATGTTTACATGCCCTAAACAGGCAAAATATGGACTGTTTTCCCTAAAACCACCAACTTTAACCGTTGTTAAAGTTGGTGGTTTTAGGGTTTTAGGGTGGTTTTAGGGTAACGCTTATATTTTCTGCAAATAAAGAATTCCACCAAACGGCTCGTACCACATCGGATCGGAAAGGATACGAACGGATGCGGTGACAGCCGATCGCGTCCGGCAGGATGTCGACGCATACGGATATCTCAAGAACTACTAATGCTATTAACTTAAAGTTTAGAATAGTTTCAGATGTTTGCCCAACTATTTTGCAAATAAGAATGAACTTTTTTTTTACAACAGGGACTGAAGGTGTTCTGAAAAATTCGAAGTGGGGCTACTAGGGCATGTGGAGTATCATAACGAAAGAGCGCAGTTTGCACATTCTCAAACACTTTCTTTTTTTTTAGGCCGCATAGTTTTCGATTTTGGATGAAAAATGTAAAAAAAAAATACCGTTCCCCCTTATCTCCGAAGTTTGCATAGAGAAAAATCTGAAATTATTCTTTGTGATAGAAGTTTGTGTAAAGATTACAGGAAAAATAAAACGCTTTTCAGAAATCATCAACAAAAGTTACATTAAACTAATAACGTAACGTTATTAGTTAGTATTAATAAATAAATAATTAGTTCTACTATCGGTCAAGAGATGGCGCTGACCTAAAACTGCAATATTCTACACCGCAGCGTGTTAAAATTCTCTGACAAATATAGGCCTCGCCGATGAAAATTTAAAAATATGATGGTACGGAACCCTCGTTGCGCGAGTCGCCTCGCTCTTGCCCGGTTTTTCCAAGAGGTTTACTGCTTCATTTGCGTTTAGTTTAGCCGCGAAAATTCAAAATGTATGGTGTCCAATATATATGGCCAGAGCCCCATAAAGGGGAGGCAAGGAAAAATCACGGAGTCACACAACATAAAAGCTCATTGCGACTTTTTAAGTCTGTAGCAATATTATCTTACCGAGACGCACTTTATATCTGAATATTAAATGATAACTATCATATTCACTACGTACATATTTATTTCATAGCCAAGAAATAAATTGAAGCAATTTATCTACATAATAAATTAGGAACATATCCTTAATAAATGTAATGTACAATTTCTTTGTATATGTAAAAGATTAAACAATCTCAGTTCAAATGGATTACGCTAAACGCTACTTTACTTTTCATGTTCAAATGATGGATTACCGTTTCGTCTTAATTCATCACTCGTCTTCGTTTTGTTGAACACGTTAAGGTATTAATACCGATCTTTCATAACATTCCCTGCACATAATATCAACACTTCACCGACTCTTGATTTATTGACGAACACAACTCACGATGGCCCAGCGATAAACGCGATAAAATAAAAATACATGGCTCAAGGCAGATGGCAGTAGAGATTTGGACATCAATTTCAAGATTTGTTAGACAAACATTAGAAATATTACTTAAAATTTGGAACGATAAGGTTCAATTTGGGTTATTGTACAAGTCGTTCAGTAGGCGAGCGACTGCGTGGGCTAGCTTGGCACGCTGCCAGGAATTACCTGCCGACCCTTGTATACCGATAAAAGCTAAACATTATTTACAGCTGTATCTAACGCACTTATTGTCGTTTGTAGTAGATGCCATTATCATAGAACCATAAAATCCAAACCTAAAGCCGCCAGTGTGGAAATAAACACGTGTGTTATGTTAACTATAAACCTAATAATTATTATATATTATACAAACCCTACAGAAGAGTTCTCACCGAATATTCGTTAAATATTTTTATGTTTATGATATCGTAAATTGATTTTATACAAAAACAGTCCAAAATAGCAGAATATATTGCAATTTAGATAACAGATTATGAAAAGTGAATGGGTTCTTGTTATTATCATGGGATGTATTTCCAGACTACCTCGCATCCGGAAACGGATGATTTACAGTACCTAGGAAAACTGCGACTGACTATCCAGCAAACTTTGATTACCATAATAGGAACAAATAGGAAAACCACATTTGAAAAAAGAAATCCGAGGTCATAACTGCACGGAAATATTTAGCCGAAATAGCCAAAACTTTTCCATCCGTTCTATGCCAAAGCGGTGCAAAACATAGAAATACCGGGAGACCTCGCTCTGGAAGTTTGCCCCGAAGTGTGTCTCAACTATAATCCAGAAAAGCGTATGTCTAGAAAAACTTCACAGTCTTTGAGAAGATTAATAGTGGTCTTGACAGACGTGTGCGCACTACACGTTAGTGTCTGGTGGGAACAATGTTGCTGGCAATGGTGCAGACCCAGCCGCCGCAACCGCCGTGCCAAGCTCAGAACTATGGTCTGAGAGCTCTGCCAAATATATACCAATAGAAAAATTGGCTAGAGCACGACACGGAAACTGAACAAAAGTGCATGCACGTGGCAAATGACAATCATTGCCTATAACTTAGGTAACTACGGAGCTAAGATTCATAGCTATATCTGGATAATAAAATGTCATATTAAACTGTTTAGTGCAGCAGACATTAGTTACGTCTTTTATCAGACATGTTACGAGTATGTATGTTTCGTGCTAGTAAATCGCTCTGTCTCCGTTGATGTTGTTCGAGACAACTAGAGGACCATGAAATGGCAGCAGCCATTAGACCACGTATTACAACTCAAGCCAAGTCATATTATTATTAGTGCCGGATTGATATATAATCGTTTCAATTGTTGTTTAGGAACCAGAATTTACTTCCTATATATAATAAAGAAAATTCTGATTTTATGTTATATAGATTATATTTATATAATTCATCACACGTTTGACCACTCTTTTCCCCAAAACCGTTTGATTACATATGAGGAATTAAAAGGTACCAAAACAAATACCCTATTACGTATAGACAGTGGAATAATACCTATAAATCAATCATTCCTGAACCATACTTGGCATTAAAACCATAGTAACAAGCGCATACGTCGCATCAAAGTTCACGTGCAGCATCCCTCACGTTTCTTCGGGATAACGTTGAAAGTATGTGCGCGTGAGTGCTTGCGAAACATCTCTACGTACCAGTACATTGACGTCACGAATATTAATACGTTACTATAATGACGACAGCGTTTATTTAGGAATTTTAAAATTGTCGTGAAGCTGACGCCATTGCATTCGATCGATTCGCATTCTTTGTATATCGCAGGTAATCAAGTAAAAGCTTGAAGTAGTAAGTTACTGATACTGGTGTTATCAGAGTATGATAGTTTTGCTATAGGCTTCTTTTGGGACCCACAATATTCATAGCTGGTCTTTAGAAAATACTAGTTATCTTAAAGTAACATTTATTATTATTATCATTTAATTTAATATTATAAAGAGAAAATATTTGATTTTTTGTATTTTTGTTTGTACGCTTTCACGCTAAAACAGTTGAACGGATTTGAATTAAATTTAACACATGTGTAGATCATGACCTGGATCAGGATATAGAATACTTTTTATTCCGATATTCCCACAGAACCGAAACTTATGCTGGTGAAGCCGCGGGGCGCAGCTGTGTTGAATGACAACGGCCTTTGTGAAGAATGTTCACGTACGAATACCGTATGATTGACTATGGTGATTTGATCACACAAAGTAGGCTCGTGTTGTGTGGTGCATCTTTGAAAAGGTTCGCCCAGTTGGTTGAATGGATCGACTATAAAAAGAAAATAGGTCATTTTATGGAAAATTTACAGTACAGCGGCTAGTGTACATTTAAGATCAATCAGACACAAAACAAATATTTAACCTTCAAGAAAAAAAAAATGTTTTGTATATTTTATTCTAAACGTAGTGTGTTTATTTTAGACGTTAAATGAAACTAAGTAACAACAAAATATCTATTCATATTTGTTCCCATTGCACCGGTCTCCTCTCGGTGAGGGGGAGTGGGCCGTAATTCACCAGTCCATTGCGGATTGAGATGTCACATGTCTCCGATTTTTTTTTGTTCTAAGACATGCCGGTTTCTTCACGATGTTTTCAGTAACCGTTTTGACAGCAGTGGTGATGAAACCTTATCCTATTATCCTACTAATATTATAAATGGTGAAAGTTTGTGAAGATGTTTGGATGTTTGTTACTCAATCACGCGTAAACCGTTGAGCAGATTTGGATAAAAATTGGCACATAGATAGAGCATTTCCTGGATAAACACATATAACACTTTTTATCCCGATATCAACCCGCACCGGGCCCGCGTGGTGGATTACGGCCCACTCCCTCTCACCGAGAGGAGGCCTGTGTCCCAGCAGTGGGAACATTATAGGCTGATTATGATGATGATTATGATGATCCCGATATTCCCACGGGATCAAAACTTACGCGGGTGAAACCGCGGGGCGTTGCTAGTACATGTATAATTTATTGCTGTTACTACTGGACAACCATTCCTCTCAACTCTCTCAAGTAATATCTATCTATCAAGTAATATGATAACCTATATATGGGCCTAAAGACTGGCGGAACGTAAGAAATGTAAACCACGTCCTCCTCAGGAAACCGTTGACCGCGTATGAGTCTTGGTTATAGTGTTACTATTTATATTTAACTGCCTAACACGTCAACCGTAGAACGATACATCTCAGTATACAATGTAAACTATTTTATACTTTGAGCATTAATTTCTGTCATTAGTTGAGTACATCAACGTAAAATAAACAATGAATTTTATTACCTAATAACGAAATCTAAATGAAGTCACTAAATAAATTAACTGAGCAATACAATTAAATTAAAGTGAAACCATTACCTATTATTCTTTCAAAAATACTATTTTTTTAATGTGTTAAAATGGGAGACGTTGTGTCAAATAAATAGCCAGACACGAAGCCAGAACTTTGAACGTGGTGACACACATTTCCAAACATTAAAACGTTAATATGAAACATTTGATCTTGCTGTCATACAGGAAACGACTGCAAAGAAACCCAGCGAGTTTTGACATATAACTAAAACAGAAATTCTTTTATAATATTCAGAATATCCACCAATTCGTGATAATTCTTAATCCAAGAGGAATTCAGAATTTTGATTTAAAGTGTTTACATTATTTAAAAAGCTAACAGTCTTAAAATAATAATATATACAAGTATATAAAAAGGAGAGAAAATAATCAAAGGGCAACAAAAAATTCATCCGCATCGCTGTCAACAGGAAACGTGCCCAAAAGACTGGCAGCATTGGCCTTTATTAAGCTGTGCCACACAAAATGCATTTCATAATGTGTGGCACAGTGATACATCGGTACAATGGTACAAAAATATCAATAGGACCAGAGGGAGATACGACTAGATTTGGAACGTTTTTCATCACGGGAATGGCTTTCTGAAATATCGCGGCAACACTAAAAAGTACACAACAACCTAACCCCTACCTAAATATTCTGTTGACCTACGTCACTGATTATCAAGTTGAGTCTATCCGAACCTGCCCCTGTACTGTATTTTATATATATATATATTCTAATTTTAATTGAATTTAATGTATTTCTTATATACTTGTACATGTGATACATATTATGTTTCATGCTGATTATATTCGAACGCAATGTTAATTGGTGCTGAATAAATAAATTGAATTGTAACATATCAAGGATAGGCACAGATAGTGAAACGTCGTCAAACAGAAGAACGTGAAGACAGAAGGCATGTCTTCACGTCTGGGGAAACACGACCCTCAGTAATGAGGAACATGATGCGAGAAAGAACTACCAATGACCCTAAAGCGTGTATCTAATGAGATATACGAATTAATCACTATTATCGCGTATTATTACCTCACAAAAGTTTAGAGGTAAAAAAATGGGGATTCATAAAATTGAGCGAATCGATAGGTGCATATACCGTGGTGAGTATTTACGTCTGCATATTATAAAGTGGGCCTTCTATACATGTATACGTTGAAATATACTAGTGAATAAATAAAAGCCAAGGCCGGTACCGTGGTGCTACGTAGTCGCAGAAACACGTAGCTGGCGTACGTAGGTCCACGTCACGACGTCATGCATATTGTAAGCAGGAACTATTTAACGACTATCTGTGTGTCATAGTTAAATATAAATATGCAAAAAAATATTTTGTTACGTAACAAACATTTTCGAATGTGCAAAAGTAATATTTTCGAGGAAAAAACACCCTTAATAAGCACAGAACTTCATATAAATTATTTTGCTGTTTAACAAATCGAAAGTATTTTTAAAATAATACACTAGACACGTAAAATTTTACTTTCATATTTTTTAACAATGACATAACCTAAACCTACGCAATATGGCTCCATATTGCGTAGGCCTTCCACGTAGTCCTGCTACGCCGTAGGCCATCGTAGCACTTTCGTAGCAAAACAAATTCCGATTACTTAGCAACGAATTTTGAGAGGTGTTTGTTAGTTCGGTTAATCTTTTAGGAAATTGTGGTTAAACAAGATATTGGGCACTTCCTGTACACCCAGGGGCGTCATAAAACGTTGGTTGCCACCGAGAGAACTTTTTAAGGGGATGTGCACTTTCTTTTTCTTGGGGTCTTGTGGCTAAATAATAACAGCCGCGCGGGTCGATCAATCAGCTAAAGCTACGCTTGCCGCGGTGGGTCCGTGGATGGGTGACCATCTTTACATACCAAGTTCAGACCATCGTTACTCCTCCGTGTCTCGGGAAACACGTTAAACTGTTGGTTCTGGATGTCATTCGTGTTTCTTTGACAGTCGTTACGGGTAGCCCGAAAGTCTGATAACCAGTCTTACCAAGGGGTATCCTGTTACCCGTAACTGGGTTGTGGAGGTCAGGTAGGCAGTCGCTCCATTTAAAATAATGGTATTCAGCTGCATCCGGTTAAACTGGAAGCCGACCCCAATATAGTTGGGAAAAATTTAGGTAGATGATTATGGGCAATAATATTATTTTTTTTTTATTGTAAGCGTAAAAAAATTAAGTTTTTTTTTTTTTTTGGTGTTGCGGACACCAGCCCATATTACCTATTGTAAGCGTAAATCAACATGAGCTTATACTGTATACGATTACAGGAAGTAATTACAGTCATACTATATTTATTTATTTTTAATTTAAAACTATTTATTTTAAGCAATTTCCTTTGGCAGCCTATTTAGAATATTAGGAAAGGCGTACGTCCAGGCCACCACCACCACTATTATGCTTACCATTATTAGTCTTTGGCAGTTTATTATAGAGGCAAATACGACAGGTTACGAACAAAGTTTGTTCTGTTTATTTTCTGCAGCTTATTCATAAAAACAGAGTAATTAGCGGCAACAGCCAATTTGATATTATAGAACACATTTATGATTTTACAATATTTAAATAACATATCATAATAATTATATTTAATTTTATATGTTAGGTACCAATATTTTTAATATCCTTGTCTGTATATTTTATATTTTTTAAGATACGTTTAATAAGTTCTTCCATAACTAGTTACACCATAATGAATGACAGTACAATATTATGTAAGGCAGTAGTTATACTTTAACAGAACATCGAGCTTGTCAAGTATCCTCCGAAAGGCAGGGATATTTAGTTGCACATATGCGAGTACTTGTACTTTACATTACAGCTACCATTTATTGACTGGAATGTGCCCTGGCGGCTTAGAGTATGTCATGCTCACTCAAATAACTCGCTGATGGTGGCATGTGTGTTGTATCATTTAGTTCCCTTCAAAATGTTTGAGCTAAATGGTGCTGATCCATACGTTATGTTCGTAAACGGGCGCCGTCAGAAGAGAATAGTCGTCTCTTTGGTGCCAAGACTTATTTTAATTTTTTAACTGTTTACAATGGACGCTAAAAACAAGTCTTTCTACATCGTTCTCGTGTCGTCCACTTCAGCTTGCTTATTCTGTGAGCTATGTTGACCTCTTTGGTTCTCTGTCGGATTACTTCGTTGAGGATTCGATCCCTCAGAGACACCCCAAGCATAGCCAGTTCCATATCTCGCTGAGCGACCTTGAATTTATGGACTAGCCATATCGTGAGTGGCTCCGTAAATTATAACTGGCAGGACGCACTGATTGAAGAACTTAGTCTTTAGGCACTGTGGAATTCGCGACGAGAAGACGACGAAGCTGCCCAGCTCAGCTGAATCCTTCTGTTAGCCTTCCTCTCAAAGTTGTTCTTACCAAACTGCAGAGTTTGCCCGAGTCGTTGCCTGAGGTAGTCGCACCGCGCAACTACCTCAGGAAACGTCTCAGTTAAGCGGTCGGCCTGTAGTAAGATTTCGAAAAACAGTTTACCAGTTACCTGTTGAATATAGAATAGAATACTCTTTATTACCAAGATTATTACGTCACGTAGACGACTGCTGACAATGTATTTCTTTACAAACCGCGACCGCTACAATGTACCTAATGGTCTTATTACCATAATTACTACCTTCGACAGATGAATAATGAAAATTTGTTGTTATATAAACCGGTGACACAGGAAGACGATGTCCGTTCTTTTGAGGTACCATTTTGCAAATAGCTGTGATCAAGGAAAGCGTTTAGTTTCTACAAGCTGTTGGCCGCGACTTCGTCTGTGTGTGTTTTGAATTTCATTATTTTTAATACCAATATACAGGATGAATAGTAGATGTCCTTCTCCAAGTCCCAAGCTACCTATCTAAAAAAAACCGTTTTAAATAAATTAAATTTCATAACGATCGGTTCCGTGGTTTATGTGTGAACAGGTGACAGACAGACAGAGCTACTTTTGCATCCAAAAAAATGGTTTACAAATTTTGAACGAACAACTAACATACATACGAACAGTGCAAGCTAAATAAAAGCTTGTAAAAATAAGACAGCAGCATGTACTTCCTACGGCGTAGCACTTACAAGGATCTTTTCCTCAAAAACCTACATAATTATTATCTTTAAGATTATGAAACTACTGTCTGCTCTAGTTTTATTAGTATTAAAAAGAAGAATATAAATTGCAAAGAATAAAAAATAATTATTTACATAAAAAGCATTTATTTATAACGAGTCTACGCCATTATCAATACACATAAACCTTTTTAACAAACTTCATACTCCATATCAGATAACGAAATAAACACAATACACAGTACACAATACAAAGCAACACAATACAAAGAAATAAATTCTTAAAAAATAGTTTCACAGAAACAAGTATAAATAAATAAGTGGACCCCAACCAAACTGTGCTACGCCGTAGCACTTCGTAGCACGCTAAGTACCAAGCAGCGATTCTTCAGTGAAGCATAGCATGGAATCACGTCGATCGACGATAACAATTCGATAATGTGCTCAATTAAGTATCATAATAATGCTTCTAGCTAATAAACAAATGAAAATGCTTACATAACGAAAATGAATTACCTCTCGTCACACTGAGATCAATTTAGGTCTAAGCTAACAATTAATGATGTACATTTTACTTGTAGTAATTTGTAAATTAAAGGTAACGTCAAATGTTATCAGTGACTACGGAACTAGCAACTTTTATTTTCAGATGAAGAAATGAAAGTTGTTGGATTTTGAGTTCTATTGCACGGTGTTAAGAGTCAGGTGTGAAGAAACAGTGTGTTGCGCAGGAGTGCTTATGTTTGTAAGAGTGTGGTAGCTGGCAGCGGGCCCGCTGCCCACAACGGAGCTTATAAAAGAGGGCGGCAATCTGCTCCCGCGCCCGGCGCGCGCACTCTCGACGCTTTCCTCATGGGGCGCGCAACCTCCACCCGATAGTACCTACCAAACAAAATTTTTTTTTATGTATCGCACATACCAGTGAAGGGACCAAGTGATAAAGTGATACGGTAAGTTTGTTTGTCAGCGGTGCCTCCAGGACTGTGATATCTGTGCAGTGACTGTTCAGTGTTGCCCCACGCGCGGAATGTGCTTTCATATTTGAAGAGTAAACGGACGTTTTCAGTGCGAATGCGATAAAAACGAGATGTGAAAAATTATCGTCTTGAAAAATAGCAAGCGCTCCAACGTAAACGCAGATTTGATTACATAAGCCAGTGTTACCAGGAGTGAAAAATGAATGAAGGTGGTATTTTTATTAATACAATACACAAGTAAATGTTCCTCGAAAGTGAATAGAATGAATATTTGAAGATTTAGTTGAAACTAGTGATCTCCATTTAGTGGTGAAGTATAAATAAAGTTAACACAATAAACAATATTTATTTCTAACTTTTAGTTAATCCTATAAATCCTAGTAATACTGGCTTGTGACACTCATAACACTACAAAAACAAATAAATTTAAAATATCATAACATCTCGATGGAGGCCACAGGCGCCATCTTCTCACTATGACGTAGATCGAGATTATGTGCTAGATGTAATGTGCTGAAGATATTTTAGTGAGGAATTTAAATAGCTGACTACTGCACCACTCGATTATCTATGCACTCACTCAATTAAATTATAGTGTATTTGCAATATAATTTTACTGATAAGTTTTATTAATGAAAATCGTGTATAAGTTTCTAATCTAGAATCTTAATTAATCATAATTACAATAATATTTACTTAATTATTGAATGTACCTATTTGAAACACTAATTGAGGTTACCAATTAATTTAATAGATTCTATAAGACCTTTAGAATAAAAACAAGATAATTTCAATAAAAAAATTAATGAATCGATACTCTTAGGTTGAAATCAGATAGGTATTGATGTTTATCCTGCATAGTTACAGCCAGCTTTAAAAATACTCTTTTTCAGATTGTAAAATCACGAAATATTGCAACAAAGCATCTAATATACGCTGACGTCAATACGCTCCATCATAAACTTATTATATTAACTGAACATACAATATAAACGTTATATAAATACGTAGCGGTATTTTAAAATGTCTTCTAAACGAGTCTACGTCACGCTGTGACCCTCATGAGATGTCACATGTGACTGTAAGCTCATGCGCCCGCGCAATGTTAAAATAAATGAGTAACGAAAGCAAATGTGCAGATTCTTGAAGAGAAACACAAAAAAAAAATATTACATATCTTGCAAGGTTCAAATTCTAAATAAACAATAACATAACCAACTGGTTTTGCATCGTATACGATGTTATAAATTACATACTGACGAGGTAGATAAGATATAGCTGAATAGACGGATTCTTAAAACAACTTTGTGTACTCAAAACATTGGCATCTCCAGCATTTCCATCAACACACAATCGCTCGTGGTTAACAATGACCATTAGGTTTGTGTTATCCAAACTTTTCTAATGCGTGTGTTCTAGTGTATACACTAATAGCTACACGTTGGATGTTTCATTTAATGACTTGACATTCAAATCTCATCGCCAAATGGATCGAGGTCGGCCTGGCATTGTCTATAACCGGCTATTTTCTCCTTTAACACGCATAACGAACTTGATCCAAATCCACGTAGTTCGCCAAAACCCGCGAGGCAGTCCTGCCAAAGCAGACGATTACGACACTCCTCAGTACCTACGATAATTCTATTTTGATTATTACCTTCGGCCGTTTATTTTAGATGACGAATAGCCTTACGATACGCCGTGTATATTTGATATCAAAGTAATATATTCATACGTAACTCGGTACTCGTTAAATAATCTAGGAATTTTAAAAGCTCGTCCCACTGATCCGTTTAGTTGAGTATGTTCTTATTCGTCGTTGGTAGTTAGATACGAGTATAAATGAACGATTAGGGCCCACTTAACGTGAATTATGAGTCAGAGAACGCGCCCTAAATATGATTAACGTTATTTCCATGAACTAGACTAGTTTGAAAAAACACAAAACATTTCTAAACAGTGTATGTTTCCATTTTAATCAAGTCCAAAATACACCTTAAATTACATGATCTTGCTGTCCACCTATAAACTACAAACCCAGGAACGTAGATATCTATCAAAGTCCAATCTTGCTTAGCGACTATATCTGTTTATCGTAACCGACCGACTCATAAATGACATCTGGTCCTGAGAAAATGAAAAAGAAAATATAATTACTATCAAAACGTCAGCGTCCATTTAGCAAACCAAATATTGATTCATAAACGTGAGGCAGTAATAAACTAGGCCGGTTTCGAAAGAAGAGCTATGTATAACTATATGAATACTATTCCTTTATGTAGATGCCAGTCGCGAAGGTTCCATACAACTCGACCCCTACCGGCTTCCCATTGAAAAATGGCACAGTCAGTACTCTATAAACAAATAATATTATCATTTTAAAGATATCTACTCGGCTTACCTCTTAAAAAAATTGACCCTTCGCTACTGGTAGGTAACTAACTCAATCAATCAAAAAACTGAAGTCGGTACGAAATTGGCCATTATTTCGTACGTATGAAGTTAGGTAAACCATTCCTTAGCTATAGGTTCAAGTGAATGAAACAGCCAAAGCTAACGAATGACTCGGATGCAGAAAACTGCATACTATTTATACCGGGTGCCAACGTCAACAAAACCTACTTCTTCATTTCACATTGCAAGTCAACGATCTCACGACGGAAGTAGGTCGGATGCGTACACGCAGCTTCTGTAGCAATGCAGGTATCCAACACAAACTAATACACAAACATACATACAATGAGAAATATAGGAAATCACAACTCAAATCACACACAGCACAAATGTGCTACACTGTGCGCTTACAAAAGTTACACACAGCCTTGCCGGTGGAGACAGAGGCTAACCTAACCACGATACCAGCATAATACGTGCAATGCCGGAGTTTTGCACAAAATGTTTGTAAACAAATGCGCTGCACACTATTTTGATGGAATCGTACCTTTAGATAATTAAATACTAGTCCAAGTTATTACAAATAGGTGACCATTCATAAATTATGAGGGTAAACATATTGATAATATGATCTACCATTAAAGCTTTATAGCGGAACAGAAACGACATTGAGCTTCCCAAACCTATTAAACACAAACTGAACAATAAATACACGAGTAAACGGAAAACACGTATTTTGTTGGGTACCATTAATCATAGAATGCTAAAGTTTTTGATAATTTCCCCTAATAAATCGATCGATTGAACAATTACAAATATTTATTGAGTTCCAAGGGATCTGCCCACGTGTTAGTTTTCATTTTCCGGGATGAAAAGGACCCTTTTTCTTTCTATGAAAATCTCTTCAGGAGGCTTTGAAAACATAAGTACCAAACAACCAAACAGAGTACTTAAAGACCGGAAGGGTTTAGTTGTTGTCAAAAATTATAGTTAGTAATTAATATTTTTATCTTCTATAAAAATAATATCAACCTGTTAACATTTACATAATTTAAGCTAACATTTAAAATAATAATATGTACATTTATTATATGAAAAAATAAGCAAAAACCTCATAGAGCATCAAAAAATTCGTCCGCATCGCTGTCAATATTATTATATACATATTTTTATATTTTTTAGTAATTAATTAGTTAAATAATAAAACAGTGGACCACACTAGTTAAATGTTTTCATAAACTATGGCGAAATGATCCTAAAATATCAAACAACGTATATATTAATTGATGGGCTATAAAATAGTACGCTACCCGAGCTAGAGTGATTTTTAATCGCTCGTTAAACGTGCAACGGTCATTTATTGCGAAGCAGTCATCCGGTCCGGCTCACTTGTGTATGCGCCCATTACTATCAATCAGAACATGAAGCACATCTGTGGATCAAAGAAAACAGTGGCTTGAAGTGGTGTGCTCAATCATCGGTTGCACAAAGTGGGTAGGTGGTAGATTAGGCCTGAAGCTCTGCAACTGGTTTACTTTTGTAATCTTTTGTCGCTCTTTCTAGGGTTCCGTACCCAAAAGGTAAAACGGGACCCTATTACTAAGACTCCGCTGTCCGCCTGTCCGTCTGTCACCAGGCCAGTCCTCATGAACCGTGATAGTTCGACAGTTGAAATTTTCACAGATGATGTATTCCTGTTGCCGCTATAACAACAAATACTAAAAACAGAACAAAATAAAAATATTTAAGGGGGGCTCCCATACAACAAACATGTTTTTTTCAGCATTTTTGCCTTGTGGAACCCTTCGTGTACGAGTCCGACTCGCACTTGGCCAGTTTTTTTTTTTTTTTGTTTAACGACTAGTTAAATTACCTACTACTACATATATTATTATAAAACAAAGTCCAAAAACTAACCAACGGGTTTTTATACGATTTTCACCAATAGACGGAGCGATTCTGGAGAAAGGTTTGGTGTATAATTCATTAAAGGTTTTGTGAAAATTGGCTGAAATATGACGACAATTGTTGAAGATGACGGAATATATCATGTCGACTGGGAGCTTTACAGACGTGCGCAGCGTAAGCCAATATAGTTATATGAAACTACTACCGTACGCAAAATACGAGCATTGACGTGGAGTTGCGGACACCAGCCCATTTACCTATGAAACTACTAAGCGGACGAAGCCACTGGTAAAAGCTAGTTGAAGATAAATGAAACTGTACGTTTGATTGGAAGAGAATTCCTAAGTTATTCACTCTGCCTATGTGCTTTTCGGTTCCTGTATGTTAAAACAAATAAATAGAACCCCGAACCTACATTGGACTTCTTGTCTAAAATCCAGGACACAGGACTATTTACAAAGCATTCAGTCCCTACCCCTAATGACTCTTTTTTAGATCCATAACAGCGGCAACTAAATATCCTATCGAGTCGATCTATATTTTTCCATTTAAAATGATATTCAACTTCAATTTAGTTAATTGTCAAATAAATATTCGTAGTTTATGTTCATATTATAATATTTATTATGTTGATAATATTCCAACTGTTTATAGAAATACATAACAACTGTCGTTACAGTGTACTAACACTGTAACGACAGTTGTTATGTACCTACCCATAATTTGTTGTCGAAAGTAATAAAACAAAATAATTACTTACTCTAAGTACAGGTAGTAAGTAGTTATTTAGTTAATTGCTCCTATTAACTGGATTTAGGGTAGTTAATTTTAGATCAATTTTGTTAAATAGCATAAAAGTAACACGCTAAAGCAAGTTATGTTTTCATGTGTAGTATAGCATCCCGATTCAAGATAAATAGATACATACTTTGAAT
The DNA here is from genome assembly GCA_927399505.1 of Luperina testacea. Classification (NCBI taxonomy): domain Eukaryota; kingdom Metazoa; phylum Arthropoda; class Insecta; order Lepidoptera; family Noctuidae; genus Luperina; species Luperina testacea. The sequence continues at coordinate 16,892,808 of OV656758.1, forward strand.
GCAAAAATAAAAAATGAGTTTTATTTACCATTCTCTAAAGCCCAAATTCATGAAATATTTCAGGTTTCATAAAAAATGTACCCACCTATACATCTACAGGCAGTAAGATTACTAACACAGCTGCGGTGACTACTACTGTAGGTACCTCCTGAAAGTCATGAAAAATTGTCGCAAGGGAACACTGAAAGAATTCATACATTGTCGTTAAAATAATTAGCCTTTGATGTATTTTATTTATGAACCATAAAATTTTGTTTTTACGAATTATTATCTGGCGTGGGTAACTTTTAAAGTTTTAATAGTAGCTGAATTATTTTTATGTAAGAGAGACTATTTAATGTTGGTAGTTAACTGCTTCCTGACTAATCTCATATGTACAGACAGCCAGCACACCAAGCTACCCGAAACTGTCAAATTTTCCCAATCAACTTTGAACCTTATGCTTTAGCGATAAGGTTGAAAAACTATTAAAGAAATTTGACAGATTGTAGTAACTTGATGTGCTGGCGTCTGTCCATGCCAAAGGGACAATTCTCGTAATTTTAAGAACGTCCACAATCTGAACTCAGTCCCAATTTGTCAAAAATACCTTTTCAACTACATTTCCCTACATTCTTGACGAGCTTTGACATTCATTGTCGCTAAGGCGAGATTGTGACTAGATTTTAAACGTTTTTAATTATGGGAATTGGACTTCAGATATAACTAACTAGCGACCCGCCCCGGCTTCGCACGGAAACATTATTATTATTATACATATAAACCTTCCTCTTGAATCACTCTATCTATTAAAAAAAACCGCATCAAAATCCGTTGCGTAGTTTCAAAGATTTAAGCATACAAAGGGACATAGGGACAGAGAAAGCGACTTTGTTTTATACTATGTAGTGATAACATTATTGCTTATCAGAAAAACATGTTCTTTAAAACACTACCGTTTCCAGACGCTAAAATAAACGTTAACATTGGCATTCAGCTATTTTCCTGCGGTTTTCTATTTTCACTCTCTAAAATACTCTAAATATATTCCAAGTACTTCACACAAGGTTGACATTTTTCCGTGGCTGAACTGAAATCGATATCGTAAACTCGCTCTTTTAAATTCCCATAAGACATTAGACAGGTTTTGTTTGTTTATTACGATACGTCAGTTTCAAAAAAAAATATTTTTTTGTGAATAGACAACGTAAGGACCGAAATTTTATGTTGTAAATTAATTATTGTGAGTTCACTGATTAATCAAACTATGTAAGTAATGCTTTTAATAGTGGTATGTGCCCCAGACGATAAAATCATCGTATTAAGATTATACTCAACAATTACATAATTATCCAATATTTATGCAATGTATTTTGATATGTAGCTATATGTTTGACAGATCATAATTATAATCATGCAGTGAGATCTAGTTGCTATGAATCTAGATGGACTGCTATGATTGTAATAGTTTCTACAGTCTAATTTCCATGATCGTATCTGCAATGGGCGTAAACATTTCAAGCTCATAGTCAAAATATTAATTGCAATTACGCCTACGAGGAACAGTCAGCAACAAAAGTCGAATAACACTTCAGTTTTTTTAATCTCAGTTACTGAGCAAAATATTAACACTTCAGCTCTTTAATCTCAGTTATTGAGAAAAGTATTTGATCAAAATTTCAATGCACTTCTGCTGCAATTTTGAACAAATATTTTGCTGAATCATAATCATCATAATTAGCCTATAATGTTCCCACTGCTGGGACACAGGCGTCCTCTAAGTGAGAGGGAGTGGGCCGTAATCCACCACGCAGGCCCAGTGCGGGTTGGTGGATGTCACATGTCTTCGAATTTTCGGTTCTAGGACATGCCGGTTTCCTCACGATGTTTTCCTTCACCGTTTTGAGAGCAGTGGTGATGAAATAATTTACACAAAGTAAAGCGCCTGCCTGGGTTCGAACTTACGACCTACAACTCGTAAGTCGTGTCCGTGACCACTGGGCCACCACTGCACCAATATTTTGCTGAATAACTGAGATTAAAAAAACTGAAGTGTTAATCGACTTTTGTTGCTGACCGTACCGCAAGTGTACCTAATTGCAATTAATATTTAATCCAATCATGGAAATTAGGCTGTAGAAATTATTACAATCATAGTAGTCCGTCTGCTGCCTGTGATTATATTTACGAGTTCATCATTTTGATTATGACGGATCCGTCCAATCTGTTAGGTGAAGACATGATAGGAAAATATTCAGTCTCATAGATCAGCGTCATCGGACAGTATTATATCTTTGCCAACAGTAGGTACCTCAACACCAATGTCGGAGTGTCGGCCACGATCCAATTGTACAGCAATAATTATCCACCCGATAATCAACATCCACAAATAATTATTTAATTTTGCTACAAGAACAAACTTAAGACGTCAGCAGAAAGGACCACCAATGCAAAGCTACTGACGCTGAAAACGAACTGAAAACTTAATTTCGCAATGATAACTGAAATCCACTTAAAAAGCGATAAGCTAATGTTTGTTCAATGTCGGCTTATCACGATAAAACACACATGGTATGACCTTTTCGGTCTTTTATCCCTTCCGACACCGTCGATTGACGGTTATTGATAGCCCATTCGGTCTAATAACTTCGTTGGTAAAGCCTTTAAAAACGCAAGAATAACATGGTATTAAATAAAAAAGGAGAACCTTTTTAATAGTCGTAAACAGAAGTAACCCTCACACAACAAGCTCCGGGAGCTCGAGCCGGGCAGCGACCGCTATAAAAAGATCATCATAGGACGGTCGGTGACGGCCGCCGTGCGACATGCAACCCTGGAAAGCGACTCGACTGTGCCATCGAGTACTGTTGCCAAAATAATTAAAGAAATCTCCGACGGTGTCCCTCCACCGCGCCCGCGCCGCTCTAAAATCGTCGCTCTTCGCCCGGGAGTCACTACTCGGGGCGCGGCGGGAAAACATCTCCCGCGCCACTCTTATTTCTTCTTTCCTTCCCGACGCTGTCGAAAAAAATATTCCAGTAAGTTTCATAATACCACTATAAAACCAAACAACCGTGAGTGTAGTAACCTCAAGTGCAAATTAAGTGTCATACCAGTTTGAAAAGGAAATTAGTGATTATAAATAAGTGATAAAAGTGTTACATAACGCGAAACGAAATTCAGAATTTTAAAAATACCGCATTTTGTAGGCGCAGGCACAAAAATAGCTTTGAGTCACGTGGTACAAATTCAACCTATGGCATGGCTCCACATTTATGTATGATCGTAAATTATATTAAGTATTCAAATAAAGAAAATAAAACTTATTTTGGGATTTGCTAACAACAATATTAACGTTTACTAGATTTTTGAATTTTATCAGCAAAGGATAAAATATTATATTCTAAAAGGAATCTCGTTTGACAAAAATAGTATCACTCCCGCGTAAAAGGTGGCGCTGCCATCGACCCCTCTTCTACGTCAGTTTCGTAAAAAATGACGGCTGGATTAGATACGTGTTCGTGTCGTTTATGATATTTACGAGAAAAAGTATTAGAGTAGTACAAATTTTAGTAATAACTTTACGAAATAAGAGTTTAACGCTAAAAATAAGTGAAATACTAAAATAAGACAGATACTTCTCATGTATTAAAAAAAAACTTCTTGGTGAGTGGTGCAGTGGTCAAACGGTGCTTGCGATCTAGGAAATAGCTCGTTAAATCTAATAACAATACTCGTCTTCTTATTTTACTAATATCCTTGAGAATAGAGATGTGGAATTCAAAATCTGTAATCGTCACAAATTCACAATTTTATTCTTAATTTTTTTTATTTAAAAAATACCAGAACTCAATTAAATTGCTTCGCTTTCTGGTAAAATAAAATTTGTTTCTTTTACAAAGTAACTTTTCATTAAATCTAGAAAAAATATCGTCATTAAAATACGTCGCATTTAAAATTCTCGCACAAAAGCAACATAACCTCAAAGCTTTCAAGTTGATAATGATGACTCGTCATTTCTAACCTATATTTTTGTTCTTGCTTTTTAGAACTGACGGCAACGTAGTAATTCCACCATGGAGGACGCTCACTCGAAATCCGTGGAAGAAGTCTTAGGGTACTTCGGTACAGACCCAGACAAAGGCCTCAGTGGAGACCAAGTAAAAAGGAACCAAGATAAATATGGACCAAATGGTAAGTACACTGTTTACCTGAAACATGTAAACAATTTTTCATTACTTTCATGCCTGTTTTATAATGTGTGATAAACTATTCAGAACAGAAGAAGTCCTACTTTTCAGGTAATTGAAACATGACAGAAAGGTTAATTCTGCAATAAACAAAATTCTAACCATGCTATAGGTTAGTAAGTGCTTCATTAAATTGATTATTGCAAAATTGGTAGCATGTTAGTACATTAACTGCCAATTAAAACCATGGTTCTTTATGCCTCGCCTATGACATCATCACAGAACAAAAATCAATAATAATAATACTGGTTTTTTTTTCTTTGAAATGGGTTTGCTCTTGGCTCTAGTCTAGGTCAGAGGTGACAGAGACAAAGTCAACAATGGAGTGAGCTTACCCAGAAGAAGCCTGTAAAAAAACTACTGCTACTACTACTACTGCTGCTACTACTGCTTATAAAAATATGCATATCTACCTACTTAAACAAGAATTTGTTTAAAACATACTTCTTTTTGTTACATACTGTCAATCGTAAATCCTCATCTTCAAACCAACCCATAAACATCTACAGCCATACATGGGTCAGAGATATGGGGTACTCAATGATCGCTATTATGTATAGGCACTACAATTTAATTCTAGTTTGCCCATAAATAGTCTATTGTTTGTGGTAATTGTATTATTTGTAGAAGGTCAGAAATTATAAAGCTCTGCTATTCATTAAAGCAAAATAATAACTCGAGACAATAATTGATAACAACAATTGGCTTAGCATAATTGACAATGAATGCAGCAGATGTAAGTTTGACGGAACTTACATTACTTATAAATTAAATAAATTCATTCAGTCAGGGTCATTTGAAATTTTGCCAGCGACTCAAACTTGGACATGAATCATTAATCTTGAAAAGATGAAGTTTATTAAGATAAAAATAAGCAGGTAATTGGGGGAACATTCAACCATGAAACTATTATGAGAGAAATGTAGGTGTGCAAATGTTCACAGTAGATGCATATCATTTGCTGGATGTACATAATACCATCATGATGACTTCAATTTCAAACAATACTAAATGAAAAGTTTCTGCTATATTAATCTGGTCAAAATGTTATGTAATAATAATTACACAGGTCGACAAAATTTGACAAACGCTCTCCCCCAGAAACCAGATGATACTTTCCCGAAGGATTTTGACGCGCTGAATTCGAATCTGGCCTCAAAATTGCTCTATCACGTCAGGATTTTGAGATATCCTAACCTAAAAGTGCAAAAAATACCGTTTTTGCTCATTTTTGAGGTTATGTAGCACGGCCGATCCTATTTTCTTTCAAAAATTATTAATAGCATCTCAAAGCACTAGTCTTCCTCTTTAAAATGACGTTGAGTTTACTCTAATATCTTTTTGTTTCGCTGAGATATCGCATTTTGAAATTTTCGTACGTGTATTGTTCTACGTTTGAGAATTCATACACATACATTTTCTATTGGAAAATTTCAAAATGCAATTTCTCAGCGAAAAAAAAAGATATTTGAGTAAACTCAACGTCATTTTAAAGAGAAAAACTAGTCCTTTGAGATGCTATTAATAATTTTAGAAAGAAAATAGGATCGGCCGTGCTACATAACCTCAAAAATGAGCAAAAACGGTATTTTTTGCACTTTTAGGTTAGGATATCTCGAAACCCTGACGTGATAGAGCAATTTTGAGGCCAGATTTGAATTCAGCGCGTCAAAATCCTTCGGAAAAGTATAGTCTGGTTTCTTGGGAAAAAAATTGTTGACCTGTGTTATTATTTGTAATCGAAATTATCAATGTATGTCATGTGTCCACAAGGTCAACATCATCCAATCCATGATAATTGCTTATAGGTCATACAAACTATAGTGCATTAGTTTTACTACATTATCAAGTCAATGTGCATAACTGCAACTAACATTAAATGTAGCGATGTTTAGGAAATGAACTCCATCTAGACAAACTGTCCTGACACGTCATTTCTAAAGTGCGTTGTCTATTGAGTGCCAGATGCGAAATAACTACCTTGGCCATCTCAACTTCATATTATAATGAGAAATATTGCTTCCATTGTAGCACAGTAACGTCATTTAATATACCTAGGTACTAATTGCATTCTATCTTTAAGTGTGTTTGTTTCTATTTCAAACATATTTTTGTGTGCTTCAGTCATTCAAACAAAAAGAAGCCTTGCAGTATTTTGCTGTTCCCATGACCAAACAGATCGCCCAAACTGTTGACTCACTCCAGAAATGGTCCCAATTTCGAGCCCACCACATGTCAATAACATTGCCCTAAACACACGTGTTTCTACTCTATCGGCCATAAAATAGCATCAAAACACGCCTTGTTGAAATTGTTCCGCGAACGATGTTGTAGTAATCAATATCTTGGTTCAGGTGAAAAAATTTTAAATAGTTATGAAACTAAATTACTAGACAAGTAAAAAATTGAGACTGGCCCACATCGTACGTGATAGAACGTTTGAATGAAAGCAATCCCGATAGATGTGTTTCACTTAATTATACTTATTACGCAAATATCCGGGGCTGTGGGCGAAGTGTAAATGAATCCACTTGAAGTACATAATCTCCTCATTCGGTGCACCGTAGCTAATCGCACGGAGATAACGACAAATCCTATTGAATACACATTTCCATAATGTACGGCGCACATTTTCATTGAAGTGAAAAAAGTTAATTTTGACTTAAGTTACAATCGATGGCACATATATTAATTTCCACTTTTAATTTCATGTCTAGTTGTTTTTCGATATAATATTGTCTGTTATGTTTCTTAAATTAGACTTGTCAACATGTGATGGTCACAAAGTTGTTTGAACACGATTGTGGATGTTTTTTCTACATTGTTGACTGTCAATAGTATTCAATAGCACTGCTGCTGCATACTAATTCAAAACTCCCAGTGACGTCACTACAATGTCGTCAATTTTCACAAAGTTTGTGACTGGTGATTAGATAACAGTTATAAGACCTATTACTGAAACAAATCTGAGGACAATTCAACTAATTGCTCTTGTTAGAATCGTTCATTATAGAACTTAATTAACAATTAACGAGCCTCTAAACTAAATTGCTTTATATGACAATTTCATGATCAAGTATAGTTTTACTATGTTACTTCCACTTAAGAAAAACCAGGGCAGGTTGTTAGTATTGACACAATATTAATGGGAGTTTTATCTCACTAAGTCACTGACTAAATATTTGCTGGCAATTATAAGATAGTATAAAAACTAGATCTCGCGCAATCTTTACCTTATACTACGTGCATTAGTATACATTAAACAATATTTATTATACTTATACATTAAACAAGGATAAAATGTTTTAATTCCTTCCACCTATGTACAGACACCAGCACATCAAGCTACCCGAAACTTTCAAATTTTCCCAATCAGCATTGAACCTTATGGTTTAGCAATAAAGTTGAAAATCTATTAAAGAAATTTGACAGATTAGAAATTTGACAGATAGTAGCTTGATGTGCTGGCTGTACTTGCTAATTTTTTAAACAAAAAAATACCATAATTAATAATTTCTTCTTTGTTGTCTGTCTCTGAAAACATTTACAGAGATCCTCTTTGTATTATTAGGTGTAAACTATAATCTTTATGCAAACTATTTGCACTAAAGATAAGAGTATGTGGGTATTTAGAGCAAGTTCATAGATTTTGTCGGTATTTAGAGCAAGTTCATAGATTTTGTCGAATTGATTTTTAATATATTTCAATGGGCGTTGAAACATGTATAAATTTAATCATGCCAGGCCTTAAAATAAAAAATGGCGAGTAGATCGAAGCATAGAGGTGATAGGTACACGGTGGTTGGGGGTGGGTGCGTTCACCGTGATGTTTATTTATAGTGGGTCCTCGGTGTTCGATCAGCGCTGAGGCGGAGGCTTGCAGCGGTGCGTGTGCCCACAGGCCACAGGGGACGCGTCCTCAAGCGTGACAACGTCCATGTTACCCACCTAACACCTCTTACTCTCGCTAAAACTCGCCGCGTCGATAAATAATAAGCACTTTGCCACGAAACAGGTGCCAAACCAGCTATCAATACGGACACGAATATTAATAGATACTCCTTTGACAAAAGATATGGTAACGTTTTGAGCTAAAACTGCATTGCACAGGTTCCGCCAGCCTTAAAAGAACAAGTAAAACTTTAGGAGGAGCAATCATTTACTCAGTTGACTCAGTCCAGCATCCTCACAGAATCAGTCAACAATATACCTAGTTCATAATTTTCAAATTATTATTCACTTGCATGCAAGAATTTGTGTATAAGGAAAGAAGGATGTTGAATCCACCGTTAAAAAAAAAACATTGCCAGCGCGAGATCCCGCGAGACTTTTGTTTATTTTCTCGCCTTCGTACAACTGACGATTATTTTGTTGCGGAAAACATAAACTACACGTCACTTCACTCGGTGAGGCACGGTCACAATACCAAACACCTCAAGCGAGAATAGATTTTAAAAAGCAAAAGTTTGTCAGCACTACTTCTTTGGCAGTTATTTTAAAATTATTCACACTCTTCATTCACACCTGCTTTATGAACCTAAGAGCATCCTAACAGTTTCAACTCAAGTGTTCATATTTTTTTTACCTACTTGGATTTTTCACCTTTTATTATTTCGTTATCGGTACTTTTTAAATTAATGTAATTAAGGTACTCATTCTAGACTATTCAATAGTGTGTTACACGCCCAAACAAAAACTATAACACTAATCTGTCTTCACATAACTGAAAACTGTATCAAAGGAAAAACAATTTATAATCGGTAAACGCATTCTCACTTGTAATTGCAAAATCTTAGTAGAACTAAATGCACAAGACCTGTTCCATTAATGTCTATAAAATAATAGCAATAATTGTGTATAGAGAAATGGTTATCAAAATTGAACTAAGACTAATCGATTGTTTCTCATGTAACTCGATGGTTATCCGATACTCATACAATAATCATACGTCCTCGAAACATAAAAACTAACATTACGTACGTAATAGCAACATGTACGAGTGGCTTCCGATAAACCGACACCGATAAACTATAATATCTGTAATGCGCTTGTTCATTAATGTATTCTTAACTTAACTTTCATTTTGCATACTTGTATTCATGAAGTCTTGCATCTGGGGGAAATTACCATTTAACACAGATTCATTTTCTGGGGGGGATGTTGCAGTGCACTGCGTCAGTTGGGTTCATAAGTGTTTGAGTGCATTATGGAGTCGATAGTGTACGACAAGCCCGGGAATGCTGACTGCTCCCGCAGCGAGATTCGAGTGCCTAGTGGCTGAAATATTATATAGGTACCCAGGTTTATTTTGGACGATCTACGTTGGCGGATTGCGTCTACGAACGCGGCTGACGCGCGATCCACACGACCATTGCACGTTCCAATATTTTATCTGTTAGAAAATTCTTTTATCTTCTCACCACTGGAGCCGTAAAGACTACATTTTTGCCACATGTTATATTTTCGGCGACGTTATTCTTAGTTTTTTTGATTGCTTCGATCTAAGCACTCCATATCACCAATAATATCCCTGTAATTTGACATTCATTTGAAGAAATAATGCATCATTAATGCGAAACACATTTTATGGATTATATTTTGTCTTCACTTCTGGGCCTGTTCTTGTTTTCATTTCTCAACCATCCTGATCAATTTATAAAGGGATTATCGAAGATGAAATATCTTTCATTTTTGTCAATTTACTTTTTATACCCCATCGTCATTGGCAGCCTTTTTTACCCACTGCTGATGTCTTGGTTCATCAACCGATCATTGTGGATCATTCAACCATCTGGCTGCTGGTCTGCCAACACTCTCTTACTTTATACACTCGAATTTAATACTTTAGTATTTTCAAAAGTGTCGTGCTTACAAGGTGAATGTGTAAACGCCTGTTGGACATCATTATGTCCATATGTGTATATTATTTAAGAATGTATTATGTCTAGTCAGGTGAACCATTGTTCACCTGACTAGACATAATACATTCTTAAATGTATTATGTCTAGTCAGGTGAACCAAATCACCTCTCTGTAGTATTTATGATAATGGACCACACTGTCTTCAGAATTATAAATTATATATAGCAGCAACTGAAATTATAAAAATTATTTGGTTCGGTAGAACATTTCGGTTGCTACAAATTCGTGATGGTTTTCTCTCGCCTTTCTCTCGATATCGTCAAAAAACTGCAAGGCCTGACTGACAGAGTTGCGAAACAAAACAACAATGTCAGTGTCCGTTCTTTATCGTACTTTCACCTTTATTCCGCTGTCACAAAGAAAGTTTTTTACATTGCCAATCTCGTTACAACTATGTGGTATTGATGCATAATTGGATTCTGTCTTCAGCGAATCCCTCCAATCAGAGTCAGGGTAATCACTGGCCACCTGTAGCGTGACGTTGAGGTCATCCGTTTGTTACTATCTTTACCTATATATTATTGCGACTCTATTTATAATATCAGCGCTGAAATAGCTAATTTTCCTCATTCATTGTTTTTGTAAACTGTTAAAGTTTGCACTTACAGCTAAAATAGAAGCCAATATATTGATATCTTTATGCAGGGGCGGATCTACTTAAAGGCTTTTTGGGCTGCAGCCCAGGGCCCCGTGGATACAGAGGGCCCCAACCGAACTGAAAACAATAGACGATATTGTCGTTAATAAAAATTATCTAGAATTAAAAAAAAAACCGATCATACTAAAATAGCAATTGGTTGAGTTATTAGCAGTGGTCGGAGTAGGTAGATTGATTTTTGGTACTTGTATCACAAATGCCCACAGAAAGAATAACATGGATAAGCCGTTTTCCCGGAAAGTAATTCCGGTATTTCCGGAAATTAAACTTATATTTTATTTATTATATTTATATTATTATTATTTCATGCTGTATTTTTGTTTCTGCTGCATGTATTGTATAGTTATTAAATTGTAAATCCGTAATTGGCTGTAAGACTAGCTTATATGTATATCTTAAGATAAAATTTCAGAGCTGTGCATTTTGTGATTAATAAATAAATATTTTCCGGATCTAATTAAATATTGTTATTGTTGGTAGTGATATTATTACTACTCAATTCTAAAATAAATAAAAAAATTAAAGGAAGATATCAAAACTAAATTAATTTATTATTTATCTGTTTTCACGTAACGTTTTCACAACACAGTAAACAAAGAAGCGCACTTTACGAACCGAAGTTGTCATGTCGTCAGTGGGCGTACGCATTGCTTCGATAACCGGTTAGTGCACCACCCATGATCCTTTATTCTGATTGGTCGTTTTGTTGTGTCAAATCGTGAATGTGTGCCGTAAAAAAAAATGAAGAATAAGATATAGCTCATTTTAATACAACTCCAACCTAAGTTCCGTTTTTTTTAATAATCAAGCAATTCCGAATTTCCGGAGGAATGTCCATATTAATATATACGTTTCGGATCAATGACCCCAATTCAATCTACCTAGTCCGATCACTGGTTATTAGGTAGAGCCCCTAAGCAGTATTAGCCCAGGGCCCCACAAATTCAAGATCCGCCCCTGTCTTTATGGAGTGGATGTAACGTGACGGTGTATTATGTATTATATTATAAGATTGCCAGTCTCGTCATGTACACGATGTGCGCTATTTTGACGTCGGTTGCCCAGGACGTGACACTTAGTGTATGGGCGTCCTCGCGATTATAGGCGCCGTTGTTAGTTTTATTGATGAGCGAGTGAGCACAGATGCTGACACGGCGATATCGATGCGTGGACTAATTGCTTACATTAGTCACGGTGGCGTGGCTGGTAGCCGGACTGCGTACGCAAATAGAGTCGATACAACGATTGACTTAGCGCACGTTGCCCGATTACACTACGATTAAGACATGGAAAACATGAAACTGATTCCACGTACATTCCTATGGACGTTATCTTTACTGCATCCGAAAAGCTTATTGCGAAACATGCAGCCGAACGTGCTCCGACCTAAACTCGACTCCCGGAAGTTACATGATGAGAGGATATTCTAATTGTAAGGGCAGCGTTTAATTTGAACATCACGAATCGTCAATTTAGGCAAGTAGTAGTGATTAGGTAGACGTAGATAGCAAAAGGATTGAACTAGAAACATTGCGCCTGCGACGTTGTTGTTACGTAGGAACTAAGTGCGCGTTTGAGGTCACCATGCAGGTCGCGCACGGCCCGGAGACGTGGCCCGCTAACTGCCCAGCAACTACTTAATCATAAACAAGATACGTTATACCAAAATACACCTTACCACACATTTGTATCACAGATTTAATATAATGCATAAGAAGTCTGAATGTCGCGTCAACAAAAAAGATAGTTTTCCGACCCTACTACTTGACAAATAATTACTGACAAACATATATTATGTACACGTCACAAAGGCTTTTTTTTTTGTAGGGCACGAATCTAACGTTGAATTAACCAAATGCTGACGCATAACCTTCTACGGCAATACAGGATAATAAGCGTAGTATAGCGCTACTGTAGTAATCTTTGTAGACAAGGTCCTAAGAACTTAATCTTTCAATAAATTCTTTTATAGGTACATATTTCTTATAACAATATACCTATTCTAACCTGTTTGTAGATTTATTTAGAACGATGATATGGTTTTTAAACGTATTATCCTCTCCGATGAGCGTAAATATACCGGTTTGTAAAAAACATTGTCTCCAAGTTAAACAACAAAACCTTTTTAATTTTTTATAAGCTTAATTATCAGTGGCCAGTTTAAATCAAAGAAGTGCGATAATTCTCTATCGCAAAAACTGTGTATGTACCTTGATTAGCTAGCGGCCTGGTATGTATCACACGTGGTTTACTTTGTTTTGAAATTGTTGATTTTTGCGCAGTATCCGAATAGAAGCCGGTTTTAGCGCATACTGATAACGATTTAATCAAAATAAGCTGCGTAGAGTGGAACTAGACGAACGGTGAGCAGATCACGTTGAAATGCGGCGCCGACATTTGTATTTGACGTCACTATTATTGGCCGACACGCTGATCGAACCTCGCTCCCGCTCCGCCCGGCGCGGGCACTGCCGCTCGCGCCGACCGATCTCGTGTATTTATGTACGATCTTAACTGCCGACATAGATCGCATGCCTGTTCTGACTAGTTTATCGTCTGTTACACTAACTCCTTTGATCTTTTATTCAAAATTCTTATTATGGTTCTTTTCTCTTTTCAGAACTGCCAACGGAGGAGGGTAAGCGCATCGATTTGATAAATATTTCTAAGCTATCTGCTGACCCAAATATCCTACACAATATTCCGATTCCTTCCACTGAGTTGATTCCTTTTAAAGATTCAACTTGATCAATAACATTTTGTAAATGTATATAACATAAACGGACAATAATATTTAGCTAGACAAAACTTCCACATCCTTGAAGATAAATAGTAGTTGTAGAGCACTCAGGAAATCTCCTTAACTTATTATACAAAGCCGCCATGTTAGAAATGTGAACACTCAGGAAGTGTGGCGGTCCCCAATTGTATGTTAATTAAGTGCCTAAACTAATTACGCATGCGACGATTGATCTGACGCATATATGGAAACACAGACCCATAAATAAACTAATCTGCATAGGAAAGAGCTCCTGCTGTAGGAAAAACATCAGTAAATTTCGTCAAGTTAGCGTTTAGAAAGAAAGAAAATAGTTTGTACAATGCATTGGTATTTTTTTTCTTTGTTGCTAACGAATCTGTAACTCCACCTATATTCAAATAAAAACCATGCCAAGGTTCCGTGAGATACTTTTTGTTTACTGCTCAAAGCCTTGAAAAGTCACGTTTGTTGAATCTTGTCGTCAAGTTTGCAATACATATTAATGACTAGAATGGCTTACGCTTACACAATCTTGTATTTGTAAAATACAAAAATTTAAAACACGAAAATGTATAGGTACAGACGCCAGCACATCAAGCTACTACAATCTGTCAAATTTCTTTAATAGATTTTCAACTTTACCGCTGAAACATAAAGTTCAAAGTTGATTGGGAAAATTTGACAGTTTCGGGTAGGTTGATGTGCTGGCGTCTGTATATCAACGTTAAATTCGGCCTATTTCCTACTTTCCTGAAAAAATATTATTTCCGCTAATATCCTATGATTTTATTCGTATGCAGATTTAATACGCCGAAAATATAACATTGGTTTCTTGTTTACTTATAGGCAAAAGTATATGGCAGTTAGTCCTGGAACAATTCGATGACCTCTTAGTAAAGATTTTGCTGTTAGCCGCTATTATTTCATTCGTAAGTATTAAGATCATTGGACGAAAGGATGATTTCCACCAAACAGCTCGCATTGCATCGGATCGGAAAGGTTACGAACGGATGCGGCGACAGCCGATCGCATCCGGCAGCATGTCGACGCATACGATCGGCTCCGTACCGTCGCTTGCGAACGTATCAGTTTCTGCGTCTAGTCAAATAGTTTTATTCCTACCGTGTTGACGTGTTCTAATTTTTTAAAATGCTTGAAGTTGACGTAATATTTTTGGCTATTGCATTAGAAGAAGAAGAAAATAATCATAAAACAATAAGAGAAAAAGAAAAATTTTGACGACAGCCGAAAGTATTCGATCGGATACTACGACAGGCGAACGGAGCCGATCGCGCGTCGCATACTTTCGGCTACGATCGCGTGTCGCGGAAGACGCCCGCGGTCAAGCTGCTGTGCGCGACTTGATGATATAGACTTTAAATACTGAGTACACGACTTAATATCGTTTAAAAATTGTAAAATCCGTTCTGATCCGATGCGATGCGAGCCGTAGCTTAAGTATCCGTAGTTACAAACGTTTACAGAAATATTATTCTCATGTTTCAGGTTTTAGCTTTATTTGAAGATCACGAAGACGCATTCTCCGCCTTCGTAGAACCTTTCGTTATTTTACTTATTCTTATTGCTAACGCTGTAGTAGGAGTATGGCAAGAAAGAAATGCCGAATCCGCCATCGAAGCTTTAAAAGAATACGAACCCGAAATGGGTAAAGTAATCAGAGGAGACAAATCCGGTGTACAGAAAGTCCGAGCCAAAGAAATTGTACCCGGTGATATCGTTGAGGTGTCAGTCGGTGACAAGATCCCCGCTGACATCCGTCTTATTAAGATTTACTCGACCACCATCCGTATTGATCAATCCATCTTGACCGGAGAGTCTGTCTCCGTGATCAAGCACACAGATGCCATTCCCGACCCTCGCGCCGTCAACCAGGACAAAAAGAACATTCTCTTCTCCGGTACCAATGTCGCTGCCGGCAAAGCCCGCGGTATTGTCATCGGTACTGGTCTCTGCACTGCCATTGGTAAAATCCGTACTGAAATGTCCGAGACTGAGGAGATCAAGACACCTCTGCAGCAAAAACTGGACGAATTCGGTGAGCAGTTGTCTAAAGTCATTTCAGTTATTTGCGTTGCCGTATGGGCTATCAACATCGGACACTTCAACGACCCCGCCCACGGAGGAAGCTGGATCAAGGGTGCCGTGTACTACTTCAAGATCGCCGTCGCCCTGGCCGTCGCCGCTATCCCCGAAGGTCTGCCCGCCGTCATCACCACTTGTCTCGCTCTCGGTACCAGGCGTATGGCTAAGAAGAACGCTATCGTGAGGTCGCTGCCCTCTGTAGAGACCCTCGGTTGCACATCTGTCATCTGCTCCGACAAGACCGGTACTCTGACCACCAACCAGATGTCTGTTTCCCGTATGTTTGTCTTTGAGAAGGTCGAAGGTGGCGACAGCAGCTTCCTTGAATTCGAAATCACTGGTTCCACCTACGAGCCTATTGGCGACGTGTACCTGAAGGGACAGAAGGTAAAGGCTAATGAATTTGACACTCTTCACGAACTGGGCACCATTTGCATTATGTGCAATGACTCCGCTATTGACTTCAACGAATTCAAACAGGCATTCGAGAAGGTCGGTGAAGCCACTGAAACCGCTCTTATTGTACTCGCTGAGAAAATGAACCCCTTCAACGTTCCCAAAACTGGACTTGACCGCCGCTCCAGCGCTATCGTTGTACGCCAAGAAATTGAAACCAAATGGAAGAAAGAGTTCACTCTTGAGTTCTCCCGTGACAGGAAATCCATGTCCTCGTACTGCGTACCCCTCAAGCCTTCCCGTCTTGGAACTGGACCCAAACTGTTCGTCAAGGGTGCACCCGAAGGTGTACTTGACCGTTGCACGCACGCTCGTGTCGGAACTGCCAAGGTTCCTCTGAACGCCACCCTCAAGAACCGCATTCTGGAACTCACCCGCCAATATGGTACCGGTCGCGACACCCTCCGTTGCTTGGCTCTGGCCACCGCTGACAACCCACTGAAGCCTGATGAGATGGACCTCGGAGACTCTACCAAATTCTTCACCTATGAAGTCAACCTTACATTCGTCGGTGTCGTCGGCATGTTGGACCCTCCCCGTAAGGAAGTATTCGACTCCATCGTCCGTTGCCGCGCCGCTGGTATCCGTGTTATCGTCATCACTGGTGACAACAAAGCCACCGCGGAAGCTATTTGCAGGTAAATTAAATATATAACACTAACAAATCTGTCTATAGAGTTACATTTTCATTGTCAAATAATAATGAACTTGTATATTTCAGGCGTATTGGCGTGTTCACGGAAGAAGAAGACACTACTGGCAAGTCCTACTCTGGTCGCGAGTTCGACGACCTCCCCGTTTCTGAGCAACGCGCCGCCTGCGCCAAGGCTCGCCTGTTCTCCCGTGTGGAGCCCGCTCACAAGTCCAAAATCGTTGAGTACCTGCAGAGCATGAACGAAATCTCCGCTATGGTAAGATTCAAACATCATACAACTTTAAATATTTTAAGCAGAAGTTTAGCAGTTCTCTAAATTAACAAAACATAAACAAACAGAATTTTAAGTATTTTAGCATATCAACACAACAGCAAAATAACTGCTACATTGTAAACGATATCTTCATAATTTACTGGAATATTATTGAATGTATACACTTTGTAATACATATTGGAAGTGTGGTGTTTACGTTAGGGCAGCAATGTTTGTAAACTGGAGCACTCGAAACTTATTATTAAAGAATTGATGGTACTATATTGTGATTGCTATGACATGTTCGTTATGACTTTACAGACTGGTGACGGTGTGAATGACGCGCCCGCCCTGAAGAAGGCTGAGATCGGTATTGCTATGGGCTCTGGTACCGCTGTCGCTAAGTCTGCCGCTGAGATGGTGTTGGCTGACGACAACTTCTCATCCATTGTCGCCGCTGTTGAGGAAGGCAAGTATTCCTAGCAATCTTCACTGAATCATAGAAGATAAAAATTTAATCATGTGTGTAGGATTCAGAAATGGTTAACATGACGGTTTTGTAACTTCAGGTCGTGCCATCTACAACAACATGAAGCAGTTCATCCGCTACCTGATCTCTTCCAACATTGGTGAAGTCGTGTCCATCTTTTTGACTGCTGCCCTGGGTCTCCCCGAAGCTCTCATCCCCGTGCAACTGTTGTGGGTCAACCTGGTCACTGACGGTCTGCCCGCGACCGCCCTCGGTTTCAACCCACCTGATCTCGACATCATGGACAAGCCCCCCCGTAAGGCTGACGAGGGTCTTATCTCTGGATGGCTGTTCTTCAGGTATAAATACGATACAAGTAACGTGATGACTTTGGAGCTGCAAAACGTCACAATTGGAGATGGAGAAAACTCCGATGGTGCTGTTAACATTGTTCAGTTGTTGTAACTGTTTGATAACTTGCCAGGTACATGGCTATCGGTGGTTACGTCGGTGCCGCTACCGTCGGCGCTGCGTCGTGGTGGTTCATGTACTCGCCCTTCGGACCCGGTATGACTTACTGGCAGCTTACCCACCACTTACAGTGCCTCGGCGGAGGTGATGAGTTCAAGGTACGCCATTTTCAATTCTACCATTTCTGAGCAACAGGCTGTGGTTGACTGGTAGAAAATGCCTTTGGAATTAAGTCCGCTTCTGTACATTTATGTGCTTGAAGTATTAAATAAATAAATAACCATTTACCACCAACCAACCATTTCATTATTTTGTTTATACTTGTAATTTTTTGTCATAATAAATATTAAAATATTTTTTCGATTTTAGGGCATCGACTGCAAGATCTTCACTGACCCTCACCCTATGACGATGGCCCTGTCCGTATTAGTAACAATTGAGATGTTGAACGCCATGAACAGTTTATCTGAGAACCAGTCGCTGGTGTCCATGCCTCCGTGGTCCAACATGTGGCTCGTCGGCTCCATGGCTCTCTCCTTCACCCTCCACTTCGTCATCCTCTACGTTGAGGTCCTTTCGGTGAGTACCGCTCGAGTCGTCACACTGATGCAGTTGTCGGTAATGAATATGCTAACTCCTTCGTGTTCTGATGCGTGTGTTCGCAGGCCGTGTTCCAAGTGACGCCGCTGTCCATCGACGAGTGGGTCACGGTGATGAAGTTCTCGATACCCGTGGTGCTGCTCGACGAGGTGCTGAAGTTCGTCGCGCGCAAGATCTCCGACGGTGAGAGGGCTTCGCAGCTGATGCACTGGCTCGACGGCATGCAATGGATTGTGCTCATGTGGGCCGTGTTCTTTGGCCTCATCATCTACGGCCCTCTATAAGCTGGCCCGCCCCCGTGTGCCGTGCCACCACCCCGTTTGATTCACATCTAATACCCTCCTATCGATTTCTGCGCCACCCACCTATTCTATTCATGTTGCAGTTTAAATTTTCTATTCTCGTGTGTGAACTGATAAATTATTTCGAGTGTGGGTAGCGCACGGAATTTAACTGTGGAAACCGATAAGACTATGAGCTGCGCTCACCACAGTATCAGTCACCTAACAGTTTGGAATGCTCATTCTGCGCACCTGGTGTGTGAAGTGACCCTGAGCCCGCGCACGTGCGCCCTGGTGTTGGACATAGGACCGGTAGTGAACAAGTGATGTCGCCGCGTCGGACTAGCTACCATCAGTGTTGTAGTTGTCTGTACTGCTTAGGAGTAGATCTAACAGAGCGTGGCGGCCAATGCGGCCCGCTCTAGTGATTATGCATTTTGTATGTGCGAGACAATAAATTTATTGGAGCTCATTTTTTTACAAATTCGTGAGTTCGACTAATATTTTCTTCCTTTACTGAGTACATATACATAATATTATACACTTATTTGATGTGAAGTGGCTGTGAAGACCTTTGTTATGAATTCTAACTAATGAAACACCAAAAATTGGAACGGTATTTATAAGTTAGATTAATTGCATTTGATACATTTTGTATACAGTAGCATGGAAAGCTCCGCATTCAAATATATTATAGTGAACTCGCACATAGCTCAGTACCTTGTCCATATGGACAACAGACATGTTATAAAACATACTATTAATTAATAGTAATGTGCATTGTTAGCTTAGTGTAATTTATTGTAAGTGTATTTTTAGGGACGTGGTTACAATAATAATCTCTCAGCATAGGTAGTACTGTTATCAAAAGAGTTTTTACTCCTCTGTCCTTTCACTGTGGTCGCTTCTTAACATTCCTATATGCATTTCTTTTTTCTTTTATCAAACCTTTTGTTATTGAGGAGCGCTCTTATTAATCTAAGCTAATATTAACTAATGAATGTGTCCCTAGGCTGAACTAACCTCATGCCTTAATGTGAACTCAGGCGGATTGCATATTGACTACTAGCCAATGCAGGATTATGCAGCCGGATCGAGGACATTGTTACTTCAAGCTATCTGCTCTATAGTCGTCCGACTATGCAGATGTCTTGCAGCTACGATGCAGTCGACCTGGCAGCAACATGCTAACATGTTTACAACGCTGTTACTGGCAGTTACATACAATCTGCCCGCTTTCACCCTTCTTAACTCAAGTAATATGTCACAACTATTACTTGTGCTACTAGTGACTTTCATAAACATCGAAACAATATCATGTCAAGCCTTGTTTCAATATAATTATTACACACTATTAACGAATTTGTGTACTGTGTAAAATGTTTATTTATTACATTATTTACTTCAAAATTTATTGAAATAAAGCAAATAGTCTATGTATGTACGAACTTAAATCGGCTTAAAGATCCTATTGTAAGATATAGTACTTTTATTTATCTATATTTACTAATTGATGTAATTTTATTTTGTCTCCTGTTCTTGACAATAACACTTTATATCAATTATTTCACCATTGAGACATAATATTACTTTTAAGTTTACAAAACCCGATTCAAAATTTGTCAAGTGTGGTACCAGGTTAGTACGTACATATGTTTTTTTTTTAATATATAATTAACAGTAATAAAAATTGCATGTATACATTGCATGGTTTATGATTTTTAAAGAGTGCAGTTTTTGATTTGATGCATTAACAATTATATATTAAAGTATTACAAATTATTTATGTGTATACACAAATCTATAAACAAGACTTGATTGAAAGGACTACAACCGTTAGAAGTTTATATTTATTTTATGTGTTTTTTCTCTATGCAATACATACCTTGTGAATATAATATTATAAAGAAACACAAACCACTCTTCATTGAATGATTTGCCCATATATTTGAGATATATCTTGAAACTACCTATTGCCTTCATATTTCTTCAATCAGTAGTTGGTGTACCAAGCATTGATCCCACATAATTATACACTGCACAATTAAGGGCATGCTCAAAAACCTTTGTTGTGAATGACCCCCAACCTCCTGGAACTTGTTGCGTTTATCAGATTAACTTATTGAAATGTACAGTCGTTTATACATTTTACATATTAAAATAGTCAACAATATTAATGTTTGAATTATTTCCCTTCACAATCCAGTAGTGACACTACATGAACATGACACATACCTTGATTATCGAATTATATACCACCCCTTGTGACCCCATGTCCTTAGCGTACAAATAATTGTTTAATTACTATTCTATTCCTCGCTAACCAATTTTATTTAACAAGTTTTGCAAGAATTATGATCTATCTTGTTGTGAGCGATATTCAACCCACAAAAAAAAACAGTTTCGTTTTGAACATCACTTCCAACTTGATCTGTAACCGGAGCGATATTATTTCGCCTACAAAACTTATTAAAGAATGGTTACAAAAAAATATATGAACAAGCAATAAAAACAACAAAACAATTGTTTGTGAATTGCAAAACTTAGTTTAGGGCCGCGCCCTCGGCAAGTACGACCGTGGCAGCCCGCGCACGCTCCCGCATGCTCTAACGTGGTGTTGTCCTTGTGTCCCCAGCCCAGCCGGATTGGAAGCTGTAAGCGCCGGATCGCCGTCGCAGCGCCACTGCACGCACATATTCCATGAACACTCATTGTTTGTTGTGATCCCGCAGTGAAACTACACATTTAATGTAACTACGACACGGTTGTGATATCTTCATAAGACCTAGTAAGTTCGGACGGCAGCCCCCGCTCGAGCGCACACGACACTAACACTCTCGTTGTTTTGCAGCGAACGAGGTGGTCGTTGACAGGTGGTAAACGCCACCGAATCATAGTTCCTCAACCCGCTTCTCTCTGCTACTTCTACCGCTCTCGTCTCCCGGTGTAATGTTAATTGGCTTTTAGATGTGTACGAATTAAAAAAGACCGTCACGTAAGACTACGATTAGGCTAGGCTAGAAAGGCCAGGGCCAGCGGTGGAGCAGAGGCGCGAGTGGTGGATGCGGCGACGAGGCGGGCCGGGGCGCCGCCCGGTCCACCTGCTCACCTGCGCTAGTTCACCAGAGGGGACATAATGTTGTTCATAATGTGTATATACTACAGTATGCTTAGGAGGTTTAATCAATTTGTTATATTACGTTGTTCTAATTAAAGACTACATGGTGCCCGTCGACAGAAGCAGTGCGATAGACGATGTGTACTTAAGTTGAGAGCACTCATTAATTTATTGTTATATTTTTATTATATTATAATCTAGTTTGCTTATCTAGAGTCGAGTCATTTCTATTAGTGCTGACGCCTCGACGAGCAATATGGTGTCTGTAAGGGAAGGATAATTACATGATTGTCCAGTGTTTGGGACCTGAGTCCAAAAGTTTAAACATACCTGTACATTTTAATGTATTATTGTTTTGTACAATAAATCGTTATAAACGACAAGTGTTTCATTTCTCACTTCAATTCATCACGTTTTTACCCAACTGCGCCAGAAGGAGGGTTATGTTTTTCAAAGATGCGTCAGGGTAACCCGCGAAATTCAAATTACCTAACTTTTTTTTTCAATTTGCAGGTTTATATTAGGTTGTATGTTGATTTAAATATGAATAGCGGCCGTAAAACATATTTATTTTTAACACCCTTGCTCGTAAAGCTGATGTAATTCCATCGGTTTTAAATATGTAAAGAGGGTCATAAAAAACGCGTGTGTTACCAAAGCAAATAGTTAAGTTATAGTCCATACAAATTCCATAACAGCATTATTTGCCATTTCAAATTTGGAACTGATCGCCGCCGCACGACTCCAGCTGTGACTCCAGCTAGTGAGCAGCGCGCTGTTGCTATTCAAATTTCGAACTAATCGCCGCGCGGCGCCAGTCAGTAGGCAGCGCTAGCGCGCTGTTAAAATGGCGGGAAAGCAACAGTGTGCATTCACAGATTGAGTTTATTTAAAATTAAAAAAAAACAGTTTATTCGGTAATTTAAAGATTCCATCCAAAACAAAGCAAATATAAGTGCCAAAATAACTCAGACAATAAATTTGGAGCCACAAACGAAGAAGTTTTGCCCTGAGCCGCGCCCCTCTTCTACTGATGATACTTTTTTATTTACAAACTAATGACGAATTACAATGCTCTTCTGCCGCCTTTCAAGAAGTTTCGTCGTCTCCAACATTTACCCTAACACAAAACAATGACATTATGAATAGTAATAATAATAAAAACATAATTAAAAAACCAACTACAACTACGTATCATTTTAACAATTGTAATTTCACTGTTTCAATAATTAAAAATGAACAAAATATAAAATGTTTTTTTTCTGTTTCCTCGCAAATGTGTTAAAAAACGTCGTACGATATACGTGCGTATGGTTATAACATGCTCGGCTCAATTACGCCCTCGCCTTCGGCTCGGGCTGAAATTCCGCCTCGCATGTTATAACCATCTTTACGCACTAATATCGTAATGTACTATTATGGAATTATCATCGTAAAACCTTCAAAGTTCATATTACCATATTAAATAATTATTTCTATACTTAAATAAAAATAATAAATTAATTAACATTTGAGGCCAATTTTAACTCGATGAGTTTTATATTTTTTTATTGTAATGATTATATTTCCGTAAAGTTATATTTGTTACGGTCGCAAATCATATTTTAATCATCTAAAACCTACAACCTGACACTGACCTGCAAATTGCAAAAAACGTAAGAAAGTTTGAATTTCGCGAGCTAGCTTAGCGCGTCTTAGCTACTCGCCCACCATAGCTATGCTACGGATCTTACCACCGGAGCAGCCTGTAAGGTGTAAGAGCGCTTTCACATTTAGGCGACTTTAGCAGCGCGACAGTCGCGCGACTGTCGCGCTGTCAGAATTTCATAGTTTAAACAGAAGCGCGGCGGTCGCGCGCTGCCGCCGCGGCCGCCGCGTGCTCTCTCAGTCGGCGATGAGCCAGTGTTGCAAACTTGCAAACGTACGTAATTATTATAGACTACACAATGAGCGAGTTTGATACCGAACGATTTATTACTGAAATTCAAATGCGTCCTGTTTTGTGGGACTCAAGAAGCAACAATTACAACAACAGGACCCTAAAAAAGAATAACTGGCAAGAATTATGTGCATTCCTGATTTCGAAAATAAAAGTGGGTCCGAAAAAAGTGCAGCGGGTAGGTTTTATTATTTTATTTAGGTACCTAATTATATCATGTTATTCTGCCACGGTACTTCTCCTTCGGGTGGTCAAGGTTGTTTCAGCGTCGGAATTCATTTTAAAAATGAAGTGCGCCACACTGAACTTAACTGCGGCGCGGCAGCGGCGCTGCTAACGCGCGGCTGTTCTTATAATGTGAAGGAATGCGCTTCTGCCGCGCTACTGTCGCGCTGCTAACGCCCTAATGTGAAAGCGGCCTAACAACCACAATTAGAAAGGTAAAGGTCATCATGTCCTTGTTAGATAGCCCAATGCTCGTTTTCACTTAAACAGTTATACTACGCGACACCTAAATGTAATTATGTCTAATAAAAGCGCACAGTTTTATATTCAAATGTCGGCGCAACACCGAATAATAACATACTGCTATTATTCGGTGTTACGTAGTGTTACTGAAAACGGAGCCTCTGTAACGAAAGCCAATATTATTGTCGTAGGTAATTTCTAGTAAAGTTAAAATCTAGTCTCATCTCGGCGACAAACAAATGTCAAAAATGTAAGGAAATTAGAGGTATTTTTCACAGATACTTTGAACGTTCTTAAAATTACGTTCATTGCTCCTCATTTCATTACGATACGAAGATACCTAGTCTACTTCAACTAAAGTGGGTTCGATTCACACCCATATGACATTCGTTTCTAGTAATAAGAGTTATTAGCGATGAGTCGGGATATTTCAACCATTAGATATAGCGTTGCTATCCGTCCGTCCGGCTAAAGCCAGCCAGTGTTAGGCTTTTTGACCTCTTGTCCGACCGAATTTGACTGCGTCATAACTAACACTAACTCTTTTCAAACTTAACTAAAACTATACAGAAACTAAAAAATTGCGTCGAAAAATTCATCCGCATCGCTGTCGACTGGTAATGTACCCAAGAGACTGGCGGCATTACCACGTTGAATCGCGATGCTCAGCCTCTGGCCAAGGTAAAAGCCAGCTCTTGAGTCACGGGAAGTGTCAACCAGCCGTTTAGATATTTCTTTAAAAAGACCATGAGCACTCGGACCCCACGGCCCGAGGGTTTCAACCCCAAACGGCTCGAAAATATAATTTCCGATAAGGTTAACATATTTTCGCCGCTTGAGGTTTTCCGCAGCCGCAGCAGCAGCGCCAGCACAGCACGCCGAGCCAGGAAGATGGGATGGCGCAAGAGTATCGACACACGTTGCGTCCCAAACTAAAGGCCTACCCACCTTCCATGGAAATAAAGACATACCGTCCGGTCTCTTGCCATCGTCGCGTGCCAAGCCATTGGGTTCTATTCTAATACAGCTGGAACGCCGACGGTAACAAGAGCTCGTCGGATGATGTCATTAATGTTTGCGTGCCGTGCTAAGCGACCCGCACTTCGGCTGCAAGACAGGCCGTGGTGTCCGAGGCTGTTGACATCTTCGCCACAGTGACAGCGATGGGGAGAGCAGCAAGGAGTGCCTAGTCGTAAGGAAGCAGCGAGGCGAAAAGTAGTGTAGTACTCTTTTCCATAGAGATTGGTGGTTGGTGGTAGAAATCTAACTTAGATAGATATATTAATGATTCTAATGATTATACTTCTCTAAATATGTACCTGCTATTGTCGCGAATCATATTTTGATCAAGATACAATCTGACACTGACCTGCAAATTGCAAAAAACGTAAGAAAATTTGAATTTCGCGGTCTCAACTACCCATTCACCTTAAGAACGGTTCTGATATTGTACGCCAAGTCCCGCGGCTTTGCTCCCTGCAACCTCAAAACAGTCTGCTAATGAATTTTGCCTTTCAAATCAACTGCTACAATGAACAAACCAAGCGGACCTTACACTCCACAACACGACTTGCAACGGGGTGCGGGAAACGAAGCTAAATGCAGAAACGCGTTTTTATTGAATTTGTATGTAGAAAACAAGTGTGGGGTTCGGATTCGGCTTAGGGCGTGTGAGATCCGCCTTACCTGCAGTTTACTTAAGGCGAAAGCGCCAGGGTAGCCCGCGAAATTCATTTTTTTTAGGTTTTTTGCAATTTGCTGGTCAGTATTAAGTTGTAGTACGTCGATCAAAATATGATTCGCGGCCATAAAAAATATGTATTTACAGAATTATAATCATTAAAATCATCAACACAACTCTCTAAGACCACGTAACTCCAAAGAATAACTGGTTCATGAAATCATCATTCTTTGGAGTTACGTAACCTAAAAAAAATTGAATTTCGCGGGCTACCCGGTTCATGTTTATTTAGACTGGGTTCTGAAACACTGAGATAGTTAAAACTTTTCCAGAATTAATCATTGGTTTTTTGCTTCTTAAAATGCAAAGACGCGCGCGTATTCAAAGTCTATTTACAAATGTAAGCACGGCGACATATCGAGCTATTTCATTTCCAGTATAGGCTGATGACTTTTCATTGTAAAAAAAAGCCCATACAAGTCAGTTAAAACTGGAAATGTTTATGTCGCCGTGTGTACAGACGCCAGCACATCAAGCTACCCGAAACTGTCAACTTTAAACCTTATGATTTAGTGATAGAGTTGAAATCTATTGAAGAAATTTGATTGATTGTAGTAGCTTGATGTGCTGGAAGCTCCGGATAGACCAACTGCTAGGACCAGCTGGTCCTGATGGAGTGTTTCTCACCTTACTGTAGTGGGGTGGCACCACTGTCGCAATAAGACTGATGCCATTAATGAGAGCGTGGCTGGCCTTTAGATACGTTTCTAAAGGATCGAGGGAAGTGAAAGTAATATTCATCCCTAAGCCAGGGAAGGGTGACTACACAAACGCCAAATCCCACCGAACAATCAGCCTGACCTCCTTTCTATTAAAGACTGGAAAGGCTCTATGATAGGGAACTGAGGAATGGCGCTAGACTATACCGCTTCACGGTAACCAACACGCTTACTGTTCCGGTAAGTCGACCGAATCCGTCCTTCATCTGGTAGTCAGCCAATAGAGGAAGCGATTCATCAAAAAGGCCCCAGGCTGAGCATTTTCATAGACATCGAAGGAGCCTTCGACAAAATCTTCTCCAGCATCAACGGCGCCCTTTCCAGACATGGAGTAGAACAGGTACTAACGGACTGGATCACAAAGTTCACAAACATACTAAGCAAACTTCGCCTTGAAGGCAAGCAGCAGCTGGCCATGATAGCCAGAGGCTGCCCCCAGGGTAGGATACAGTCTCCCCTTCTATGGAATCTGGTGATTAATGACTTCATCACCAAACTCAACGCCAACTGCTATTACATTAGATTATGCTGACGACTTCGCAATCCTTGTTTCGGGGAAGATGACGGGCACGATCTGCAACCTCACTCAGCATACGCTACGTATCGTAGAGAGATGGTGCAGGGAATTTGAGCTATCAGTGAACCCCACTAAAACTGAACTAGTCATGTTTAAACGAGTATTGGAACCTTTTCGCCTACCAAAACTGTTTGATACAGTACTCCAGTTGGCCAACGAAGTCAAGTACCTCGGAGTCATTCTAGACAGTACCTAAGTTAAACTGGAGCAGTCATCTGGACAACAAACTAAACAGGGCTTGCATATCCTTTTGGCAGGAAAATGAAAGGTAAGAATTGGGGCCTATCTCCTAATATTATACTTTGGCTGTACACCGCAGTGATCCGCCCCATGATCACCTACGGGGCCGTGGTCTGGTGGCCCCGCACCAAGCTAGTCACAGCCTCCTACAAACTACAACGCGTGCAAAGACTAGCCTGCATGGCGACTACGGGCTGCATGATGACTACGCCGACTGCAGCAGTTAAAGCGATCCTGGTACTACCACCGCTCCACCTATTCATACAGCAGAAAGCGACGATAGCGTCAGTACGTCTTAACACACTAAAGCTCTGGAGTAAGAGAGATACACCACGCTGCTTGAGGGAATCTACAAGGAGTTCTCCATTACGAAAGCCCTAAATGAGCGGGTACCCAAACAATTTATCTTCGATAAAAAATACAAGATTCAACTTCACGAGGATCGCCGATGCGAAGTGTTGCTCGAGCTGCGTATTTTCACGGATGAACCCAAAACAGGTAGTGGCACAGGTACTGGAATCTTCTCAGAGGACTTCAACATACATATAGCCACACCATTGGGGATCCATAACACTGTGTTACAGGCCCAATGCATGGGTATTCCTCTAGCCGCTTCAGCCATTAAGGTCAGGGAAGTAAAGGACCACTCAATCCGCATATATTTGAGTTTGACCATACTCTCTGACAGCATAATGGCTGTTCTGCAAGCGCTAAACAGATATACAATTAATTCTGGGCTAATATACGAGTGCCTCCAGCGCCTCAACCAGGTGGGTAACCTCAATAAAATAACCATTCAATGGATCAAAGGACACAGCGATTCGCTAGGGAACGATGCAGCCGACGAACTTGCCAGAACCCGTTCTGGCAAGTTCGTCGGCTGCATCGTCGAGCATGGCACCAGTGGGAGCTGCGCCCATCGCGCCACTCCCGCATCGGGTATTTACGCACTCTGGCAAAGAAACGCACCAGAGACCAACATGAGAAACTTTGGACGGACCAAGGCTAGTGCAGGCAGGCTAAGGAATCGGGAGGAGGCACGGCTCCCTGTCGTTTCGGGTGACGCAGGTGCTCTCGGGGCATGGTTGCTTCGGGAAGTACCTGTGTCGCATAAACAGGGAGCCGGACGCCCGGTGTCATCACTGCGTCGACTGCCGGGAGGACACGGCGTGGCATACGCTGGCAGAGTGTGCCACTTGGGAGGAGCCGCGCCGTGCCCTCACCTCAGTAATAGGCAGTGACCTGTCGCTGCCGGCCGTGGTCGAGTCGATGGTCGGCAGCGAAGAGTCCTGGGACGCGGTGTTTTGCTTCTGCGAAACGGTCGTCTCGCAACAGGAGGCTGCGGAAAGAGAGAGGGAGATATCGTCCACTCACCCGGCCCGCAGCAGGCGCACCGGGCGTCGGCAGAGGGCAGACAACGCCTTCTTCCAGCCCCCCTACATGGGTACAGGGGCGACGGACTCGGGGACGTATGTCACCCCCCAGACATCAGGACCCGAGGTGGCGGCGCATACTGTTCCACGCGCGCCCCTCTTAGAAGTCGCGGGGGGGGTAAAACACGTCACTCCCCCCCCTGACCCGACGAGGCCCGCAGCGGCGGGCCGGCACCAATCGGGGGTTGCGGAAGGATCGTACGCTCCCGCCCCCCCGACCCCCAGCTTAGGTGTGAGATGGAACACCGGGGTGGTTTTTAGTCAGTAAGTCTGACAGACCCCGCCGCCCGCCCTAGGGTGGCGGACATCCATGAGGATTTTCCACCCCAGAAACAAAAACCAAAAAAAAGGCAGGCTAAGGAAGCACTTCCCACAGTTGATGGCCGCCTCACGAAACAGGTTCTCCGTCTAACTAAACAAAAGCTGCGTACAGTTACTGCAGCTTTTGTTGAAATGAGTGACAGGCGCTAGTGAAAATGGAGCTTCTTCGTAACGAATATTGAAAATAATTACACCATGATGTAGGTAGATAATTTGCACATATATTCATCAAAATATAGATCATTATCTACACTGATTTAATATAAACAATTAGATACAATTCGATTGACCGAGGCAACAAACATAATATTACAGGAAACATTTTTAAGCAAGTGACATTGACAGTTAAAACAAACAAGTGTTGCTCGGTTACAACAACTTAAAAAAAAACATACACATGAGTCATTTAGTATTACCATATTTTCTAACACGCCCCCATAAATGGCTCATAGTTATTAATACAATCATAAGTATTATTACTTAAGTCACTGAACATAAAACAAAACATATAAAAAAAAATATGTAGCGTTACATAACATTTAAATCAGTCACAAATTTCTTATGTTTAGTAGCCCCAAGTGGCTTTGTCAATATATCTGCACACATAGCTTCAGTAGGCATATATTTAACTGTTATCAATTTATTTGATATTAAGTCTTTTACATAGTGATAACGAATATCTATGTGTTTCGTCCTTTTATGACTATACTCCTTACGTTCCAAAAGCTTGTGCGCGCTTTGATTGTCATTATACAGTGTAGCATTAAGGTCATTACAATTTCCAAGAATGTCAATCATGAAATTTTTCATGAAACATATGTCTTTACAAGTGTCACTTATTGCTACATACTCTGCCTCAGTGCTCGAGAGCGCTACGCAACGTTGCTTCCGAGACTCCCAATTTATGATGTGGTCACCTAATTTTATTACAAAGCCTGTATATGACTTCCTGTCTACAATATTATTTCCCCAGTCAGCATCTGCAAACGCATTAATATGCATGTCTTTACTGTTCTGAAAACATAAACAATAGTCTATAGTTCCTGATAAGTAACGAAGTACACGTTTGGCTGCTAACCAGTGATTTTTGTCAAAACAATTAGAAAATTGTCCTAATTGACTACAGGTATGGGCTATATCCGGCCTAGTACACACAGCTATATACATCAGGCTTCTTAAAAGCTCTCTGTAGTTATATACATCATCCTGTAAACTTTCAGTTTCACATTTACATAATTTAGAATTTAATATCATAGGTGTTGACACAGGTTTACAGTTTTGCATGCCAAAACGTAAAAGCAACTTCTTTATATATTCACATTGGTCTAGTTTCAAAACTCTATTTGCTCTATCTCTTGTAACACGCATACCAAGACAGCTAGTCACTGGGCCTAAGTGCTTAATTTTGAAATTACTTTCTAATAAGGTAAGTAAATCCTTAATATTCTTACTATCTTTCGAATAAAATAAGTAAAAATCATCGACATACAATGCTATTATTATCATGTCATTTTCAGATTTCTTTGTGTAAACACAGGGTTCACATTTTGATTGTTTATAACCATTTTCAGATAATAGTTCATGAACTCTATCATTCCAAATTCTACTAGCCTGTTTAAGGCCATAAATTCCTTTTTGTAATAAACAAACTTTATCACCAGAACTGAAGCCTGGAGGAGGCTCCATAAATATTTTCTCTCTAAGCTTACCATTTAAAAACGCTGTGTTTACGTCAATGTGGTCGATATTTAAATCGAGCTTTGTAGCTAAAGAAAATAATAATCGCATTGTAGAGTGTCTGACTACTGGGGAAAATGTGTCATTGAAATCTACCCCTGGAACTTGGGTAAAACCCCTGGCAACAAGCCTAGCTTTGAATTTATCAAATCTACCTGATGTGTCATATTTAGTCTTAAAAACCCATTTGGATTTTATGACATTTTCGCCAGGTGGTCTGTCAACCAGTTTCCATACACTATTCTCCATCAGAGAGTCATACTCACATTGCATAGCAGCCCTCCATTGTTCAGCCTGAGGACCAGACATAGCTTGGTCATAAGTAGTTGGCTCTACAATAACATTTTCCTGTGTTAATAGACCATAATCAATCTCGTAGTCAGCATACCTCATAGGTGGCTTCGACCGAGTACTACGTACGGGACGAGATGCAGAACAAGGCGGCAGATCAGAGGCACTCTCCTCTGACGCTGTCGTCACTCCAGATTCCGAAGAAGCATTTTTCATAAATGCATTCGCAATCGGCGACTCAGCAAAACTCGCCTCATTCTCACTGCCCGTATTGTAGACTTCCTCCTCTTCTAGAGAGCCAGAAACCGACAAAGGCACAGAACTAGAAATGAGATCACAATTATGTTCGTTATCAGATATCACAGGGTGTTCAAAATTAGATTCCAAATTAATAATATCATTATTCACATTATTAACATTCATTTTATTATTAGATTTCAATAAAATATCACAGTTATTGTTGCATGTCATGTCATATGAAATAAAATCATTACTATTGGAGCCAATATTTGAATTATTATTATTATTACTGCTAAAACGTTCCTCCAGAAAGGTCACATTCCTGGAAGTTATAACCCTTTTGGGGTCACGGGGGTCACTCAATCTAAAACCTTTTGAAGTCGTGCTATAGCCAACGAAAATATATTTCTGGCTCTTGGCATCAAGCTTGCGACGTTTCTGATCTGGAAGTAGGGAGTATGCTATACAGCCAAAAGTATGAAGGTGGCTGAGATCAGGCTTACGACCGGACCACTTCTCCTCAGGTGTCATGTCTCCTAAAGCTGATGTTGGACTCCTGTTTTTGAGGTAAATCGCAGTCATAATTGCCTCGCCCCAATATCTTTTATCTAAATTGGCTCCCTGGAGCATACACCTAACCTTCTCAAACAAAATCCTATTAAGTCGCTCAGCTACGCCATTTTGCTGCGAACAATAGGCCACACTCGTTTGGTGAATAATTCCCTCAATTTTGAGGTACTCACGAAACTTCTGATTGCAATATTCCCCCCCATTATCACTGCGTAAAATTTTTATAGGTAAACCCAACTGTTTCTCTACTAAGCTTTTAAAATTAATAAATGATGGCATTACCTCTGATTTATTCTTGATCAGGTATCCGAATGACTTCCTCGTGAAGTCGTCGGTGAACGTGACGATGTACTTCGCCCCGCCAAAGCTTGCCTCCTGTATTGGCCCGCAGACGTCGGAGTGCACCAGCTCGAGAGGACTCTCAGCACGATGCGCCTGGCCCAATGGGTAGGGCTTTGCTGACATTTTTCCCTCGAGGCAGGCAGTGCAGTTCTTCAAGACTTGACTATTCTTGTCATCGTGAAAACACACACCTGTGGCAGCTCCGTCTCGTAACCTATACAAACCCTGGGTGTTCAGGTGTCCAAGTCTCCGATGCCAGACATCAATGGGAACTGAGGCAGCAACATTAGCACTCTGTGACTCCTGTCTATTACACAGGGGCATAGAAGAGTGCACTTCTGGCGAAGATACCATACCTTCCATTCCTAACATACATACCTCACTGTCAAGTTTGAAAATGCCATTATTATTAGAAGCAGTAGCAATAGGGTTGCCAGAAATTTTACATCTATCATAAATGTTGCATCTATCCTTTGTGAAAGTTACTACAAAACCTTTTTGTGTCATCCTACTTACAGATAAGAGATTGGTAGATAGTTGAGGAACATAAGAAACATTTTCAATTTTTCTTACCATAGATCCTATTTTCATATTAACATCACCAACTCCAGTTATATTTAACTTATCATTATTAGCAATAGTGACACTCTGGTTCAAATTAATGTCCTTAAAGTTCGTAAGAGCACTTATGTCATTGCACATGTGTGTAGAACAGCCCGAGTCCACATACCAGTCCTTGGTGTTGCCTGCGAAGAATGCTGTGGCCGTTGCAGTGAAGGCCCTGGTGTCAGGCTTCTCCTTCTTCTGCATCTTCTTCCACCGAAAACATTTCGATTTGACATGACCAGGTTTTTTACAAAAATTGCAGATAACTTTTGGTTTCTGAACGCTGAATGCAGTCGCTGAATTGCTGCCGTGGTTGGCACTATCTGTGCTGTTTCTTCGAAACTCCTCCTGTAGTAACCGTGTTCTTACAAGTTCACTAGACAGCGTGTTCGTGATACAAACAGTCTCCAGATTAGAAACAAGCGCCTCGTAGTCTTGACTAAGTCCACTGAGCAAGATTTTTGCGACCTCACAGTCGTCTATGACTTTTCCAATGTCTGCCAACTGTTGCACGAGGTTCATAACGTGCTGAATGTATTCTGTCATCGAAGAAAAATTTGACAGGTCGGCATGATGCAATTTTCGCAATAACAGGACCCTCCTGTATAGTCCGCGGTCTTCAAAAATTTTGGCAAGGCAATCCCAGGCTTGCTTACTAGATTTAGCGTCTCTCACGTACTGATGACATGTTGATTGCACTGAAAGGCAGATGCGGGCCAGCGCACGGGCATCGCGCGCGGCGCACCTCTCATCGCCAGTGACAAAACTCCATAACCCCTCTAGGGTGAGCAACATTTTCATAGAAAATTTCCAGGAATTGTAATTAGAGGCCCCCTCAAGCCGTTCGATATGTATTCCCCCGCCAAGCATGGGCGCATGGTCCGAATGTGCATGAGATTGCGCGTGGGGCTGCGCCTCGTGCGCGCGGGCCGCGCTGCCATCGCCGGCGCCGGGTTGATTTCCGTTTGTCATGGTGTATTTCTTATTCTATCGTACCTTGTAATAATTCTCCTCGATCTGGGACCAATAACCTGTTGAAATGAGTGACAGGCGCTAGTGAAAATGGAGCTTCTTCGTAACGAATATTGAAAATAATTACACCATGATGTAGGTAGATAATTTGCACATATATTCATCAAAATATAGATCATTATCTACACTGATTTAATATAAACAATTAGATACAATTCGATTGACCGAGGCAACAAACATTTCTATTCTATTCTATTTTTGAGGTTCTGGCTCCATCGGTTACGTTCGATGATTTTGCCAATGTCAAGGTATGAGAAGATAATGATCGTAAACTTTTACACAACTATTGATCAGTGTTTGTAGCGGTGGCATCCATGAATCCCCATGCTAAAAAAGGACAAAACATTTTTTTTTATATTAGATGTAAAACGTCACAAAATAAATGTTAGAACATTCAGTAAATATATAATAAGTAAATATATAATAAGTAAATATATAATAAGTAAATAGGAATATCAACTATAACTGGATTTTATTAATGCTAATGAATTTATAAAGGATTTTAACTGCAGGGGTATGGGCTAGAGATAATAGGAAAGGAATGTTAATTGGGCGGGGAAAATCAGGAGGGAGTATGTCGTAAAGGGGAGTGGTTAAACGAGGACAGGAAAAAAACAAGTGCTCCAGAGTACCCTCATCCAGACCGCATTCACACAGAGAAGAGTCCCTCACGCGGATTTTGGCCAAAAAAACAGGAGTGCAAACAAAACCAAGTCGGAGCCTAATTATAACAGAGGTGGCTATTTTACTAGAAAATTTTAGTTTGCTGAACCAACAATTAGATGGAATGGATGGTTGGATAGAGCCATAAAATCTACCCTTCAATAATCGCGTTTTTTGCCAATGATCATTCCAATCCTTCATCATTTCGGGTTTAACAAGACAGCGCAGATCTCGAGGATAGCAAGACGAATGAGATTCGATCCCATTGCGAGTAGCTAGCTTGGCTATCGAATCCGCTTTCTCATTATCAGCAATTCCAGAGTGGCTGGGGATCCAAGCCAGAGCAATCTCTATGCCTAAACAGTGGCATCTATACAGGAGTTGTTTTATCTTTAAGATAAGGGGAGAATTGTTACGAGAGCGAAAAGGCGATTTTATTAAATCCTGTAGACAGCTAAGAGAATCCGAGAGAATAAGGCTTTTGTTGAGTCCATGTGATTCAATGTAGGAGACTGCTTCTAAAAGAGCTATTCCTTCCCCTGTGTATATAGAGCCAAGAGCAGAACTACGAAAATTAAGAATAATTTTGTATTTTGGGATCCATACAGCTGATCCCACATTACTATTATCGGACAACTTAGAAGCATCTGTAAATAACGTCAACCAATTGTGCCAGTCTTCTGCCAGTATTCTATTGAATTTGACATTAGCAGCAGGGTCATGCTTGGATATACCAAAGTTAAAGATAATTTTTGGTTGGAAGAGCAAGGAATCAAAATTTACTTCAAATAAGGGGTTTTTATCTAACTGGACTAAGGAAATGTTCAAATTATTAAATTTACTGAAGCTGTTAACGAGAAGTGGGGGATTTTTATGAGACCAATAGCGAGATGTTAAGATTAACTGAGAAAGTGTACGAAGAAGAGGGAGTAGAGGATGACATTTATTCTGGATGACTTTATAAAAAAATCTGTCACAGAGATATTGTCTACGTAAGTGAAGGGGCGGCTCTAAACATTCTACCTGAAGGGCATTAATAGGGGAGCATTTCATAGCACCCGTGATAATACGCAAGCACTTGGATTGAATCCTGTCCAGTTTGGCTAGGGCTATTTTGTTGCATGGTTCCAACAGAAAGATTCCATAGTCAAAGTGACTACGAACTATGGCGTTATATAGGATTTTTTGAGAGGTTGGATGAGCTCCCCAGCGAACTCCAGAAAGGGCACGTAAGACATTAACGCCTCTTTCACATTTTTTTAAGATGTAATCTAGATGGTAGAGACCAGATAATTTTGAGTCAAGAATGAGGCCAAGAAATTTAACTTTGTCACGGATCAAAATGGGTTCATTTTCAACATACAGGTTAATAAGGGGAATATTACGCTTGCGAGAAAAGACAACCGCATTGCATTTGGAGACTGACAAACTTAAGCCGTGATCGGTCAGCCACTGGTTTAAGTAGAAAAGGGCAGAATTTAAGCGAGATGAGGCATCTGAAAGGGCAGCTGAATTAAAGTAGAGAGCAATGTCGTCGGCATATTGTAGGATTTTGCAGAAACAACTCACTGAAGATTCCAAATCATGAGTGTATATATTATAAAGGATGGGGCTTAAGACCGACCCCTGGGGTAAACCCTTCCACACTATATGTGATGGGGAGAGGTAGTTTTGATGACGGACAGAGATAGAGCGGGACATGAAGAGACTACAAATGATGTTGACCATCCTCACAGGGATACTCAGCTGTAGCATCTTTTGCCTGAGTATTGGAAGTTGGACATTATCATAGGCTGAAGCTATGTCTAAGAAAACACCGAGAACACTTTCATTATTGGAAAAGGCGATGCGGACATCAGACATGAAGACACTTAGGCTGTCCAGAGTTCCCATGCCTCTTCGAAAACCGAACTGAGAACTGGATAAGAAGCCTTTGGTTTCTAAGATCCATTCAAGTCGATTCTTGATGAGATTCTCCATAATTTTAGCCAAGACAGAAGAGAGGGCGATAGGACGATAGGAAGTAGAATCTTTTGGGTCTTTCCCAGGTTTCAAAATTGGGATGATTATTTGGGATTTCCAAGACTCTGGAGCTTGGCCAGTAACGAAAAAGGAATTGATTAGGTTCAGAAAGATTAGTTTACAGTCAGAAGAAGATTTGGAAATAAAGGAGTAGGGTATTCCATCGACCCCCGGAGCAGAATCCCGGAGATGATCTAAGGCACAAATAAGTTCTGAATAAGAGAAAAGGTCATCAAATCTATCAGATGTAGTAGGAGGAGGAGGATCTATAATGGGAAGGCACTCGAAGCTAGGAACAAAGGGGGGGGCTAATTTGGATATAAAGTCTTCCAACCAGGTACTGCGGTCATTGGTAGAAACATCGGGTGAGTGGCTGTCACAAGCTCTGCGGAAGATTTTAATTTTTTTCCATACAAGGGAAACTGGAGTGCGCGGGGACAGTGATTCGCAAAACTTGAGCCAGCCACATCTTTTCTTTCTTGCCAATAACCTACAAGTAGTTGCAGAAGTCTTTTTAAAATTTAAATAGTCGGGCATATTTATACTAGAGGAAAAGGTGTTTTCGGCTTCTTTCCGTTTACGGACGCCATCAGTGCATTCAGCATCCCACCAAGGTGGAGAAGGTATCAGGTGACGGGCAGAGTTTTTTAATGGGATTGAAGAATTGGCCGCTCTCAACAGGCACTCAACAAAATCACTGTATAGAATTAAGGAGTTGGATGAATTTATCTGGGGAAAATTTTGAAGTTCTGCATCCAAATTGGACAAGAACTTAGACCAGTCAGCTTGGGGTAGGCGATATTTTTGTAGGGGTTGGATGTCAGGAGAACGCGGATGAGTACTTGGAAAAGAAATTAGGATAGGAAAATGATCACTCCCATATGAATTTGGGAGAACAGACCAGGAAAGAGTAGATACTAAGGATGGGGAAGAAAAAGTAAGGTCAGGAACACTAATATTTTGGTTAGGAGAAACCCGACGGGTAGCAGATCCATCATTAAGAACACAAAGGTTGCGATCATCTAAAAGGTCTAGCAAAAAGCTGGAGGAGGGGTCATTACAGTGAGAGCCCCAAAGGGTATGACGGCAATTAAAATCACCTAACACAATCAAAGGGCCAGGAATAAAAGAAAGGATAGAGTTAAATTCAGACAATATATTAGAATTGGGATGGGGAATATAGGCAGATACATAGGATATATCCATGGCTCTAATGGCCACAACATGTAGACCAGGGTCATGATGGGGAAGAGGAATCTGGGAAAAAGTGATAGATCTGCTAACCAATAGGGCGCAACCCGCCCATCCGTCATCTCTATCGTCCCGAAGACATGAATAACCAGGAACCCTAAAGAGAGATCCAGGCTTGAGCCACGTCTCCGACACAGCAAAGACAACGGGTTTATATCTATTTATAAGGTAGATTATGTCGTGTTTCTTCCTGCGAATGGATCTACAATTCCACTGAAGGATTTTGTCCATTTTGGTGAATCCAGGTTTCGAGGAGTTGTTGAACTAATATGATGACATTGTTCGGTATTGCATCACTAAATTTAGACAAAATGTTAATAAGTGAGCAAGTTAGGAGCTCTATCAAGTTGTCATTAGGAGTGGGAAGGGGAGTGGTTTCAATGTAAGGGGAATTCAGAGCACAGCCATTAGGCTGAGAAGAATTAGGTGTATTGACTATCGATTTATGGGCTCGAGTATCATATGACTTGCCCAATTCTGGCCTAGGTCTTGGGGAACGAAAAACCGTCTTGGTGTAGGATGTTTTAACAGGGGATGCATATGGAGAAGAAGTAGGAGTGTTAAGAGGGGGTGAGAAGAGAACGGGTTCAGAAGGGTAACCTTGAGGAAGTTTGGATTGGGAGGGACTTGCTGTAACATTGGAGTATGGCAATTTACGGGTACGGGGAAATCTTGCTGATGCCTCACGGTAGCTTAGATTTTCTTGAGACATTACCATTTTAATTGACTTCTGTCTTGAGTGTTCAGGGCATTTAAAATCAGTGGCCTTATGGCTTCCACCGTCACACAAAAGACATGAGACCTGTGAGTCGGGAACATTACAGCTATCTCCAGGATGAGGTTGAGCGCAACGGTAACAGCGCGATTTAGATCTGCACTGATTGCTTATATGGCCAAATCGTAAACAGTTGCGGCATTGGATAGTGGGGAGTTCATAGATTGAGACAGGAAGAGAAACATTATAACAGAAGACTTTCTCTGGGAGAATTTGGCCAGAGAAAGTAAGCACCACAGTCGATGAAGGGGACCAAGTAGCGGAATCCTCTTTTTTGTTTTTAAAATTAAGCCTTCTAGCCCTAACAACTTCTCCACAATTTCGAGGGGTTTCTATACCGAAGACTAGCTCCTCTAGTGTCCAGTCCGTAGGAATATCCCTAACAACTCCCATGCGACTCACGAGGAAGCGAGGGATAGATGCAGAGTAATTATATTCAGCTAAGATGGGATTGCTAACAAAGTTGTTGGCATCACTTAATGTTGTAAAATCAACAGACATCCTGTTACGGCCCAAAGACCTGACACTGCCTTGAACAACACCTTTAAAACCTTTCTTAAATATAAATTGGGCAAACTTAAGAGAGTTTAAGGTTAGGCCTTGTTTAGGATCTGTTTCCACCCTAGAGACAAATACCGTGAAGGGAGCTCTGTCACTCTCATTATAGAGCATTTTGGAATCGTTCTCGAAACCTGGCTTAATAAACACGGACTGAATTGAATCAGACGGCGGCTTATTTCTTTTCGCGTCAACAACAGAAAACTCAGGACTTCTGGGGCGCTTTCTAACGTCGGGTCTCATGCAATCAGAGTTTTGGGAACACTCCACCACCTCCATAATATCTGGAGGAATGCCTCCACCCCCATCAGGGGGTTCCTCGGCACTCATTTCCTTAGGAAATGAGTGCCAAAAGGCTTAAAATACCAACCTTATACCCACACCAAACCACACAGAACAATCACAACACTATAAACAGATTTCAAATAGATTTTGATATCAAAAAAGAATGAGGTTAAGAAACGCGTGCTTAATCTCACCAAGACAATAGCAAAATCCCAACAAACATAATATTACAGGAAACATTTTTAAGCAAGTGACATTGACAGTTAAAACAAACAAGTGTTGCTCGGTTACAACAACTTAAAAAAAAACATACACATGAGTCATTTAGTATTACCATATTTTCTAACAGCTTTAACTGACCACGGGTCATTTAATAAACACCTCTTTGTCATAGGAGTAACGGACAGTCCGCTGTGCAGCATCCTCCATGCAGGCCGCATGGAAGATGACGAGACAGCGGCACATGTGCTTCTAAGC
This sequence comes from Luperina testacea, assembly GCA_927399505.1. Taxonomy (NCBI): domain Eukaryota; kingdom Metazoa; phylum Arthropoda; class Insecta; order Lepidoptera; family Noctuidae; genus Luperina; species Luperina testacea. The sequence continues at coordinate 16,933,070 of OV656758.1, forward strand.
TGCTCGGTGGTCGCCACATACAGGCAGGGCAAAGCACCCCAGGTAACCCAGGTACCCTACGTGAGACGGTAAGTAACATCAAGGCGTTGCTGGCCTTCCTTGAGGTGCTGGGGTGGATCGAATAGTCGATTTTCCCACCCGTACGCACAAAACGCGCACTGACGTGGAGTTGCGGATACCAGGCGGTATTCCTAACCCTAACCTATCTATTTTTTTTGCCCTACAATTTCCATTACACCTTCATTCTTGAAAGTCCAATTCTTCGGCACCAACAATTACTCTTCATCCATTGGTTCGATAATCTTACCAGTTTATTAATCACACGCGTTCACACGCGCATTAATTGCCTTCTCAGGTATGAAAGTATTACCAGGTGCTTTGATAGACGCTTCACATTCTTTGATACTTTAAGTATAATGTCGCCTTTGTTTTCATCGCGACGCGCTGTGTATGTGTATTGTTGGTGAAGCTCTAAGTGTTAACCTGTTTCTTTTACGTTTCTGAGGCCTCACTGCTCCCCAACCTAATGTAAAATTGATATCTTCAGGTTTATCTTTATTAATTTCATCTTCTTTCTCTTGTCTGAATCTTGCTACCACATCATCTTTTTTAGGTTTACTCTCGGTACCACTTGATCATCATTCCACTTACAGTTTTGCACTTTGTGTTTTATCCACACGTTTGTGCGTTTAAATAGTTCACAGTTCACACGGCACACCAAGTGGCAAGTGAGTGGATTCTGCATAAGTCCTGGCTAATTTATTAATTTGATTGGCAACACCAAATTTACTTTTCACTTTTAATTCAAGAAGACTGCCACATATCGTTCGTGGCGCGCTTGTTCTGTTTATGTTCTTACAATAGTTTTTTAATAAAGTTACAACGGTTTTTTACAATTTAACAGCTGTTTTCAATGAACATGTGTGTTGTTTTATCACAGGAATTATGCGAGAAGTAGTTAATATTGGCCAAAATAATGGATGCGTCTAGGTAAGCAATTTTCTTACTTGTATTCGACTATGTTATGCCTTTTGATCTTGAGATACAAAGTAGTTTACTTTTCACAGACTAGACTCCGAGCTGCCGAATAAAATGGCACATTTAGATATAATGGAGATGGACGAGCGCAATACTGAAGCTATAGAAGAGCAGTCTCAAGTGCCTGAATTACCATCGAGAGTTTTAAGAAAGAGAAAATCTATAATGCCTGAAGCAAGTAAATCATCGAATCGAAGAGTTAGTATGAAGCCAAGTAAACGGATTATGACTGAAAATGCAAACCCTAAACAAATAGAAGCATTGTATCTCAACAAAAAAGTGAAATCTTTGTCACAGACTTTGGAAACTATTTACGAAGAGCCTAAAGCTCAAAATAGTGAGACTGAAGTACTAATAGGTGGAAGGAAAGTAAAAAGACTGCTAACATTCCAATTAGGTAATCAATACACAAAAGAAAAAATTAAGAAACGCAGAGCCAAAATAAAGAAACTCCTGGGAAACAAATCTTTTTTGAATAGAAAGAAAATACCAATGCAAGTATTCCTCAAAACTATAGAATGTTTGGAGTTGGATGAAGTAATAAAAACAGAAACTTCACTGCCAATTAAAGATAAGGATAATTGTAATTAATTTTACGACTTAATACCTACATGGTATTGTTCTACTTGTCTGTCTGTACAAAATAAAATTCAAGTAATGATTAAGTATTTATTTTATTTATTATCAAGCTTAGTAGATGGATGGTTTTTTTAGATTCAACAAGAAACTTAAATACATTTGCAGTCTTAAATAAGTGGAAAAATCTTAAGTTATTTATTACGTTTAAATAGTAAAAACATAAAAGTATACAAGCATCAACAAATTTGTGGAAAATGTAGTGGGTGGTATATTTTTTAAGTAATTTCTGTTTATTATCGATATACCTACTACTGTTTTACCTTAATAAATTAAAAATAACTGGTAAAAATTAGGTGTTAATTATACACTCTGTAGAAGATTTAGGACAGTTATCATATTCTTTGATAAGGCCAACAGAATCTTGAACAACTCCATTGAGGCACACACAGCGAGGTTTTTCCACCCCAGGAGTGAAGAGCTGGCGAGGAACACCAGCCCAGGACCTTTTTACACCACCACTAAAAAAAAAAACAAGTTTAATTTATTTCATGTGTTCTCTAATAAAGATGATTATTACTTCTCCATTACTCTGACACTGTATTAGTTTATATAGGTGAGACATGTATGAAGAATTTCTTTTTTCTTAATGTTGTTCATTCATAAAAGATTGTACAGGTTCAAATAATATTGGAAAAGTAACAAAAAAGTACAAAGTGACAAACGTAAGGCTGACAGGAACTAGCAGTGGATGTGATCAGAATCTATAATAAGTAGAGGCTTAAGCATGGCATGGTTGCAAGTCACCTGGACTGTGTTTACATGGTTCAATGTTGTGCCGTCTCTCATGGGATGTCGCAACAGTGACCAACCATTATTTTTTGTTTTTGTTTAGTCTGTACTTACTAACAGTCATAAGTTTTACTAACAATCTTGTTTGAGTCATAGTTACTCCAATAAAGAAAAATTATGTATATTCTATTCTTAAGACCTTTCTGAAGTTTGCTCAAAATATAAATTCAAGAAGATGCTTTTATCAAGAATTTATATGGTTTTAAACTTCAAGAAATGAAAAAAGATCTGTAGCAAAATTTTTCTGGGTCACAATAGAAACAAAACATAATAAATCAAGAAACTTCACAATTTCATGTGTAGGCAGTGAACTGGTAGCTTATTTTATGTTTTAATTCTAGTAGGCTTTATCACCTTGGTGGTAGCAGCTGGTGGCTATAAGAGTAGGGGAAGACCAAAGAAATGATGGATGGACTGTGTGAAAGATGATATGGCTAGGAAGGGGGCTGACTTACTGAGGTGACGACTAAAAGAGAGAAGTGGCAGAAGTAAACATGCTGCGCTAACGCCAAATAAATTGGGATAAGGTGAAGAGTAAGATGACAAAGTTGATGGTGTATTAAAAATAACAACTGATAAAGGGACTTGTAAAAAAATTCATAAGAACCTTGATGTGGTGCACCACACTTTTGTGCCTTCCTCTGCATTCCATGCAATGTTACAAGGTGGATATTTCTGATCTTCTTTTCTAGAATTTTCTTTTTCTACTTCACATTGCTTTATTTTATCGTAATACTCCTTCATGTAAGCTGTTTTTTGGCCATTCTTGTCATAGAATCGTCCTGTGAGGGTACCTGTAATTGTTTTTACAAGTTATTTTTAATCTATGTCAAAAGGTCAATTCTCGTACGTAATAAACTGTTGGAACTCGTTGTTGTGTCTTCAGTTAATTAAACACAGCGCAGAATAATTAAACCTTTATTTGGTGTTAAACAAATATATATGTGAGAAAAGATAAAAGATATAGAAAGCGAACTTTGATGGACATACACACGTTGACAACAATAATAAATCTATCAAAATAAATTTTCTTATTGTTCCAAACAACAGTTGTCAATTTTAAAAACAATCTCATTTTAAAATTCACAACCAGCCTGTCTACAAATTAATGTGACAGACATGAGGTTACATATGTTTGCTCCAACACTCCTCCTTAATCTCGTGTCCATTCACACACCATACATGTTTATCAAACACACACACCCATACCTCTCACACACCACTGAAACTTCTCTCTTGGAAGTGGTTTCGTTAAACCATCTGCGACCATGCATGTGGTCTCCTTATACTTCAGTATCACCTCATTATTTACAATTGCCTCACGCACAAAATGATACCTCACATCTACATGCTTAGTACGTTGGTGATGTACTGGGTTTTTGGCAATAGCGATGGCAGACTGACTATCACTGAAAATGGTCACGGCTTCATCCAATTTGTAGCCCTGTCCATCAGTTACTTCGGCTATTAGCCTTCTCAGGAATATTGCTTCTCTTGCAGCTTCTGATAGTGACACATATTCTGCCTCTGCTGTACTAAGAGCTATTGTTCTTTGTTTCTTGCTCTCCCAGCTGATTGCGCCACCTTGCAATATGAAGACCAAACCAGAGTATGATCTCCTATCAAACTCTCCAGCATGATCTGCATCTGCATATCCTTCTAGAGGTCCATTCTGTCCTTTTAAATATTTTAGACCATGACTCTTAGTGCCCTTGAGATAACGAAGTACTCGTTTTGCTGCGATCCAATGACTCTCGTCAAATGAATTATTAAACTGACTCAAACTGTTCACTGAATGAGCAATATCTGGACGTGTGCACACAGCAAGATACATAAGAGAACCTATCAATGCTCTATATGGTAGGTCATCTCTTGACTTGTGTTCTGATGGAGGCTTCTCTAGCCTTTGTCCAGTTACTTCCGGCGTTGAAACTGTCTTTGCATCTTCCATGCCAAATTCTCTAAGCAACTTTTCGATATATTTTTCTTGATTGAGGTTTATGCTATTCAAATTTTGTTTAATTTGAATACCAAGCATCAACTCTGCCTTGCCAAGATCTTTCATATCGAATTTCGACATAAGCTCTTTCTTCACTACCTTCATTTCTGTTAAATTGTTCCAAAATAGCAGAATGTCATCTACATAGACAGCCAGGATTATTATGTTCTTTCCTCTAGTCCTAGTGTAGACGCAGGGTTCATTTAAGGATCGCTTAAAGTTTAGCTTCCTCAGTTCCTCATCTAATTTTATGTTCCAACTTCTTGGAGCCTGCTTCAGTCCGTATAATGACTTCTTCAGAAGACACACATAGTCCTCTTTTCCTTTTTGTTCAAAACCATGTGGTTGTTTCATGTAAACAACTTCATTTAAGTTTCCATTTAGGAATGCAGTCTTAACATCCATCTGATCAATTTGAAGATCCAATTTAGCTGCGAGAGCTATTAAAGTTCTGAGTGAGCTGTGTCTCACAACTGGTGCGAAGGTCTCATGGTAATCAATGCCTCTCCTTTGACTATATCCCCTTGCTACCAGGCGTGCCTTATACCTATATCCGCCCACCTCTTCTTTGATTCGAAATATCCATTTAGAATCAACGATGTTGTAAGGGTACGCTGGTGGTTTGACCAGTGTCCAGGTATTGTTTTTTTGTAGAGCATCTAACTCCTCCTCAATTGCTTTTCTCCAATTTTCTTTATCCATGCGTGATAAAGCTTCATCCACTGTCAGTGGAAAAACACTTTCAATAGCTTGATATGTGATGTGATCCGGAAATTGTTTAGGTTTCCTCTCTCTTAATGGATATCTTCTCTCACTAGGAAGTACCGGCTCTGGTTGTAGTACCTCTTCGTCTCTTTCATCAAGGGATTCCCATTCATCACAGCTTTCTGTTTCATTGCCATTAGATTCTTCATTTTGATCTAAATCATTTGTATTTATTTCTCTTACAGTCTCATTCTGTTCTTGAAGTTCTTCTTCACTTTCTATCACAGTGTTTGTTGGTACAACTGGTGGATTTTCGTGTTCAAAAACTATAGATATCTCATCTTTCTTTGTTTCTGAACTTCTCTCTATGGGTTGAAATTGATTTTCGAAGAAAACAACATCTCTTGCTTTATGTACCATCTTGGTTTCTGGATCAAACAAACGATATGCTTTCGCATCTTCACAGTATCCAATATGAAGCAACTCTTTGCTCTTCGGATCCCACTTGGTGCGTTTTTGTTTAGGTATGTGCATAAACGCTTTGCATCCGAAAACTCTGATATATGTCAGATTTTGTTTCTTTCCAGTCCAAGCTTCTTCAGGCGTTTTATTCCTAACAGCTTTCGTTGGTGATCGGTTTTTCAGAAAAACAGCTGTCTTCACAGCTTCTGCCCAAAACTTATTGCTTAATCCAGCTTCTTGGATCATGCTCCTAGATTTTTCAACGATTGTTCTGTTTGCCCTTTCTGCTACACCATTCTGTTCAGGTGTATATTCCACCGTTAATTGATGTTTGATTCCGTACTTCTTCATGAAATCATTCATCCGAGTATTTACATATTCTTTGCCATTATCTGACCGTAAAGTTTTTAACTTGTTTCCAGTCTGTAATTCCGCAAAAGTTTTGAATTCTTCAAGTTTATTAAATACTTCACTTTTACATTTAAGAAGATATACGAAGGTTTTACGCGTATAATCATCTATAAACGTTACAAAATATTTGAATCCGCTAAATGACTCTTCAGCCATTGGTCCGCAGACGTCAGTATGTACTAGCTCAAGTACACTGTCTGCTCTATTTGCTGGACTGCTTTTCTTGAATGGTTGTCTGGTTTGTTTTCCTTTCAGACAAGCTACGCACTCTAGTGTATTAGAACTGTTAGAAAAACTCACCCCTGTCGCCATGATATTGCGTAATAGTTTAAGATTACGTACTCCAAGGTGACCCATTCTTCTATGCCATAAGTCCATCTCATCTCCACTGATAGTAGTCGCCAGCGCTGTGTGCTTTAAGCTTTGCTTTAATTTATACACACCATTTTCCTCTACACCTATAAGTAAAGGTTCGCCAGTTATTTCACAATTACTACTCTTTACTACGTTAAAACCTCCCTTGTAGAATACTACCTTAAGATCTTTCTTAGTGACAGCACTAACGCTAAGTAAGTTTGCAGCTAATCTCGGGACATACATAGCATTAATTGTAACATTCGGTTTCGTACATACCACTGTGCCACTTCCAATACCTTGCAACCTTTCTCCGTTTGCACACGCTACAGTCACTCCCCTTTCATACTTCTTCAAATCATGTAACCATTCACGCCTTGAAGTCATATGATTAGAAGCTCCCGAGTCAACAATCCAAAAATCTTCTGAAGTTGAAGTCGACATCGCCAAAGCTGTAGATGCTTCATTTCTCTTCTTGCTTGGATTGTCTGGACAATCTTTCGCTTTATGTGGTCCATTGCAAATGAAACATTTAAACTTTTTCTGTTGTTTTTGTTTAAAAGTATTTTTCTTTGTCACAAGAGCATGATTGTTTGCACTCGTAGTCGCTGTATGTGTATCCTCCATTTGGTAAAGTTTAGTTTTCACATAATCCGTAGTAAGCTCAATATTTGAATTTTCAATTGCTAATCTCATAGCTTGAAAATTATCTGTTAAACCTTGAAGCATTAGGGCAGCCAATAATTCGTCATCTATTTCCTTTCCTAGATCACACAGTTTTTGTGCAGTCGTCATCAATGCCGAAATATAATCTCTTATAGTCGTGAACTGCTCCAGTTTAAGACTAACTAGTTTTGACAGCAATCTGCAGCGATTATTTAGCCCTTTATCTTCGTATGCTTTCTCTAAAGCTTTCCAAGCCTCCTTGGCCGTCTTTGCTTGACGCACATGAATTAGGCACTCTGGTTTTATCATCAAGCATATTTTACTCCTTGCTTTTTGATCTCTCTTTTTGCCTATCTCATCAACGGGCGTAGTATGTGTATACTCCCATAGATCATCGTGTATTAAATATAATTCCATCACAAATTTCCATGAACTATAGTTAATGGCACCATCTAGTTTCTCAATTGACGCCATGCTCAAAGAATCATTCTTACTTACAGTTACTGCTGAATGATTTTCGCCGTTTTCAATCATTTCTCGGTTTATTTGGTTTCTGGGCCCATAACCTTTGTTGGAACTCGTTGTTGTGTCTTCAGTTAATTAAACACAGCGCAGAATAATTAAACCTTTATTTGGTGTTAAACAAATATATATGTGAGAAAAGATAAAAGATATAGAAAGCGAACTTTGATGGACATACACACGTTGACAACAATAATAAATCTATCAAAATAAATTTTCTTATTGTTCCAAACAACAGTTGTCAATTTTAAAAACAATCTCATTTTAAAATTCACAACCAGCCTGTCTACAAATTAATGTGACAGACATGAGGTTACATATGTTTGCTCCAACATAAACATTCAAATTCAAGTTGTAATCTCATCTCAGCAACAATCAATGTCAAAAATGTGGTGCTATTGATTATATTTTTGACAGATTGAGACAGAGATTAGAATGTGTGCATTCTTAAAAATATGGTAATTGCCTCTCAGATCATAGTATTTCCTGGACAGCAATGTAATGGGGTGTCTTGTGCTTACAACCCCTAGACTTTTAAGCATACAAAACATCTATGCTCAAGAACACTGAAAAAATTAATGCTTACCAATTTCAATATACTTTTTCCTGAATGTATTCTGCCAATGGACCAATGTGAGTAAGTCACTACAGGACAAGTCCATGACATGGTCCTTTTCATCACTTTCATCTTTGAAGTTCCCCGTAACAAGAGATCTTGAGCCATCTTTACCTGCATTATGTAGAATTACACAAAAAAATTGTTAGAACTCTAGTACTCTTATTAATTTAATCGTTTTCAGTGTGTAAATAGTTAGAATATAATTTACCTATAAAATAATGGTATGCAGCACCCTTTTCATAATGTCTTTTGCCTTCTGTAACATCAAATACTGTACCTAATACTGCTAAATACAAGTTATTTTGTTTTACGCCATCAAATTGAGCTAATTTAGTTAAAGTGAAAGTACCAGGCTTATCTTCCACTTCACACAAAAAAGTTTCAAAGTACCTCTGTAGTTCATTACGGTATATGAAAGCGCCGAAAACTACAGCTATTGGGATAACCAAGTTTAAATTCCTTAATAAAATCTTAACAACCATCGCTTATATTGTAATTAATTGCTTTTTTATAAATAAAATAAAGAATCATTCAAGGTATTCTTTCGTAACATCTACATCGATCGACAACTTGAGGTGATATGAAATTCTGGCCTTATTTTAGTGAATTCCTTTACTGATGACTACTATCTTTACTTTAGTGATTTCCTGTTACACTACACATACCTTTTCTGTAAAAATAACTGTAAAATCATCAACAGACAACGTTTCAAGAAAAAAACTTGGATACTGTCAAGTCAAACAAAGCAACAAACAAACAAACTTCATGTTTAGTAGGGCTGTCAGTGCCAGTCAATGTGTCATTTGGACAAGTAATGTTGGGTTCAGAAATAGTAAACATAAAATAATACTAACTTTTAGGGACATCAAACAAAATAAAATCTAGGACGAGTGACGGAGTTACGCACAGTATCGGGAAGTATAGCAGAAAAGAAAAGGAGGCCTATACCCAGCAGTGATTCCAAGCTGAAATTATTCTGAAAATTAAAAATGTGTGATAGTGATGCGGTTCGTGTACACGATATTTTATCATTTGTAAAACAACTTTTGGAAGCTATATTATGCGTGTTATGAAATAACAATAGCGAATTACAACCAAATAATGACCTTTTTTTTTGTTTTTTTTCAGGATGGAAATAATTATATGACCCCTCCCGCTCTGGGTGGAGTGAAAAGGAGTGTGAGACTCACTGAAAAAGCATAGACTCTTAAATCTGTATGTGGCGACTAAGAAGTTCATCACAATGCGCACTGGATTTTCTCATTCTCAATGCTCGGATTCAAACCTGAGAGTTGAAAATCCAGTGCGCGATAAAAATCGCTCGTGCGTACCTGGGTTAATTTCAAGTTCAAAAATCAGTGTCAAAATTAGTAATAACCCTGCGTTCCGAATTGGGAAATTATCGATTTGAGCGTGCTTAAACCCGTACCGAATTAGCGTGAGCGCGATAACGATATCCCGTGAAACGTCATAGATGACGTCATGACATGCGCCATCTTGCGATAACGCCGACCATGCCTTTTATTAATATCACCGTGAGCGCTGTCAAAATTGACAGTGTGTGAGTGTGGATATGTCAGTGTGTGTTTTGCTTTGAGTTGCATCTAGGGTTGCCATACGTCCGGAATTTTCCGGACAAGTCCGGAAATATAGGTCTTTGTCCGGAATGCGGGGGGAATCTTAAACCGTCCGGAATTTCTACAAATAAGTGAAGAGTGAAATAAAAAATGAAAAAACCGAAACGAAACGAACGATTTGGCAATCGATTTGGTTAGTTTACTTACTTGCACGATGCGTAACGATTTTAATAAAAAATTAACAAGATTGTCCGGAAATTTCATGGAATGTCAGGAATTTTCTCCGGATTTTTGATATTTTGACCTGGGAACCCTAGTTGCATCATATCTTTAAATTAAACTAACGTGGCATTTTCGAAATTGAGCTTCTGGCTGAGTCGCCATATAACCAAAGAAGAACAAAAGTGGTGTTTAAACAAAGAAACACTGTAATAATATCGTTTTTACATTTATTAAGCACTGTGAGTGCGTTCACCACAGAGTATATACTGAAAGCGTTCACAAGCGTTCCGAATTGTTGACAGCTCTCAGCTGTCGTAATCGTAATACATATCTAAATAGGAACGCATGTGAGATGATGTGAGTGCTGTGAGCGATTATAGCTAATTCGGAATGAGGCCTAAGTAATTGCATATACGCATGGACTTATTATTATACAAATTACAAAGTCCATGCATATACCTACGTAAAAGAACAACTAAGCAGCACAGATAATTTATCACAGAGTACTTTTTATAAAAAGCCTGTAGCTTGAAAAAGCGCGGGAAACTTCGTCGAAGGCGGGAGTCTTTTCAGCTAATTTTCAAAATTATTTTTATTTTTGTGTAAATTTGATCAGTTGAGTCTAATAGTTGTATATATTTGTTGTAGTTAGTTTAATTTAGTATTTTTGTGTAAATATTTTGGTGTGATTCGGTAAGTTTTGTACATTATAATCGGTGTATGAGTGGATGAGCGATCCCCCTGATATTGCGCTGGGGGATCCGGGCCCCAATCCGGGTCCCCCTGTGGCTTGCAATGTAACGATTTCGGATTTAAGTGGCATGGAAACTGATTCTTCCATTCTATCAGGCCATGATGGAAGGGAAGCATCACGAAAACGCGTTCGAGCCTGTAAAGTTTGCAAACACTGCAACAAACGTAGGAAGAAGAGGTCCAGTCCAAATGATTTAATTGACTCTGATTGCCAGTGTAATTCCACCAATGAAATGGTTGTGGAATCTCATGAGCCTACATCTAAACCTGCATCAGCACCTCATTCATTTGCAGTGCCAAACCTTCCCTTACAACATGTACATCAACCCATACTCAAACAGACAGTAACAACTGAATCTGGTCAGTCTACCATAGGTCGTAAGGAGTACCTTCCTACTGATGCACAGCCATATGTCGTTCATGTGCAAAAAATTGAATCTTCTCCTGACAGCGGCACAATTTTACATCCCATGACATTTGGTAATTTCTTAAAGAAAAATGAATTCAAGTGTATAATTCCTGGTAGTGTAAAAAGAATTGGTAGGAATAAATGTTCAGTGGCTTTTACTAGCTTCTCAGCGGCAAATGATTTTTTGAATAATGAAAATGTTCTAGTAAACAAACTGAAAACATTTATTCCAACCTTTAATGTAACAAGAATGGGAATTATTCGTGGTATGCCTACTGATTGGACTGATGAGGAAATTTGTGATAATATTTCCACCCCTATAGGCTGCGGCAAGGTTTTAAAAGTTAGGAGACTTAATTACAAAATGATGGTAGATGGTTCTCCCACTTGGAAGCCATCTCAATCAATTGTATTGACATTTGATGGTCAAGTTCTTCCAAAGAGGATATTTATGTGCTATAATGCATTCTCTGTAGAAACATACACATTCCCGACCATACAGTGTTATAAATGTTGTAGATATGGCCATACAAAGGTGATGTGCCGTTCTTCACCTAGATGCTTTAAATGTGCTCAAGAAGGCCATACAGGTGATTCTTGTCACATTGAGGAAGGTTCTGTAGAAGCTTCATGTATTATGTGTTCTGGTTTCCATTTTGCCATTAGTAAGGCTTGTCCTGAATTAGACCGACAGAAGCAAATTAAACATGCCATGTCACATAGCTGTATTTCCTATATTGAAGCATCACAATTGTTCCCAGTTTCTAAAAAATCATATGCGGATGTTATTGCTCATGCCCCTACTAATGATGGCCATCAACATCATACTAATGCTAGATTAAGTTTTGCCAATGAAAAACCAGTCCATACATCGTACAAAAAGACCTTTTTTTCCAAACCTCGTTCTCCACCTAAACCTACTAAAGGCTATGATGTTGTTGCTCACAATAAAATATTAAATGAATACCAGTTTCCCTCCCCACAGAATGGTTCTGCTTTTAAGTTGAACGATCAGGAAAAAAAGCATAATTCTGAGGACTCTGATAGTGTGGGAATGTTAGAAATGCTTTTAAATTTGCTTTCAAAATTAATATTGCAACAGAATAATGTCTTGAAACCGTACCACGTTGCCATGTTGAATGATATACTTAACAAAACTCATAGTGATGGATTCCAAGATTATACAGTGGAATTGCAGAAGTGTAGTTCCCAAAAAATGTGATTTGATTTATCTTATAAACAAATATAATCCAGCAGTTGTATGTCTAACAGAAACTTGGCTAAAGCCAGGTTTTATTTTTGGTAGGTATTTCGGGATTTACATGTCTTCGAGATGACAGATTTGATGTACATGGTGGTGTTGCCATATTAGTAAAAAATTCTATTCCTTTTTCTCGATTAGTTTTTCCTATCAGAAATTCTGATATTAATGTCATTGGTGTATGTATTGATAATATTTCCATTTTATCTATTTATATACCACGGCCTTGTCCTTCATCTTTTGCTGATCTAAATAATATTTTTACACAACTCCACAGACCTTGTTTAATTTTAGGCGATTTTAACTCTCATCACCGATCTTGGGGTTCCAGTATCACCAATAACCATGGTGTAGACCTGGCAGAAATTTTGGATTCACATAACCTCTGTGTGCTCAATACAGGTACCCCTACTCGACGCACATGTCCAACACAAAATTTAAGTGCTGTAGACTTATCTATATGTTCCCCCTCTCTTGCCTCTCGTATGTCCTGGAATCTATATCCACATTCTTTTGGTAGTGACCATTATCCAATTATTATCTCTTCTCCTTTGAAAAATAGTTCTAACAAAAAACGATCTTCTAATTTAAAACACAAACTACATGATGCTGATTGGTCAATATTTAAAGCCATGGTTGAGTCCAGAATTTCTAAGTTTCCTGTTGCTGTCATTGGTGAAGAATCTGATAGGGCAGAGGCTTTTGCAAAATGCCTTATAGAAGTTGCAAATCAACTCTTTCCCATTAAAAATAACAACCCATCTGATAAAATTCCATTCCCACCCTGGTGGGATAATGAATGTATAGACGCTGTACGTAGAAGAAAGACTACAGAGAGAGAATATGCTCTGGACATGTCTAATGAAAATTTACAAAATTTACAGAATGTTATTATGGACACCCAGGAATTACTTAGAAATAAAAAACAGGCAGGATGGAGATCTTTCTGCTCCTCTCTTTGTCCTGACACTCCACCTTCTTTAGTTTGGCGCAATATTAAACGTTTCAGATCTGCTTTTAATGAACAATCTTCTTTCATCTCTCCTAATTTAGTCAATAGCTTCCTTGACCGCTTAGCACCACCTTTTGTTCCAGAGGCCAATGTCATATTTTCTCCTCCTAGTTTAGCAATTCCTACAAATTTTTCTTTATCTTTGGATTCGCCATTCTCTCTGACTGAATTAAAGGGTGTTCTCTCATCAGTGAAAAATTCTTCTCCAGGAGAAGATGGTATTCCATATTCCTTCTTATCCAATTTGAGTGATGGTTCTTTGGAATACTATTTAAGTTTAATCAATGATGTTATGATGTCGGGTAATGTTCCTGCTTCATGGAGGTCACAAGAAATTCTACCAATTTTAAAACCAAACAAACCAACAGATGATTCGTCATCGTATAGACCCATAGCTCTATCATCAGTGCTAGCTAAAACTGCAGAGCACCTTGTAAAGAATCGATTAGAGTGGTTCATTGAGAGAAATACAAAATTATCTGACAGCCAATTCGGTTTTCGTAAAGGCAAAAGTACTATAGATAGTATAAGTATTCTAACTACAGATATTAAAATTGCATTTTCCCGTAAGGAATATGTGGTGGCTGCTTTGCTGGACATCTCGGGAGCTTATGATAATGTTATAATTTCAATTCTTAAACAGAAACTCATAACACTAAATGTTCCACTTATTTTAATACATTTTATAATTAATATGTTATCTGAAAGATTTATATCAGTTGTCTCTGATGACTCCAAAGTGTCTCGTTGTGTTTACAAGGGTTTACCTCAAGGTTCTGTATTAAGTCCACTGCTCTATAACATATATGCGTATGATTTAGAGTCGTCTCTCAATGGCTCAGTTTCTGTCCTCCAGTATGCAGATGACTTGTTGTTATACACTACTGATAAAAACCTTAACAAAGCTTGTAATACTCTATCATTATCTCTTAATTTGCTAAAGAAATGGTTAGATAATAATGGCCTTGAATTATCAATACCTAAAAGTGAAGTGATAATTTTCTCCAGGAAAAGATCTATTCCCCTTGTCACTGTTAACTACAACAACTGTCCACTAACTATACAAAATAAAGCTAAATTTCTCGGAATCGTGTTAGATAGTAAGCTCACAGGTTTACCGCATTATGAATACATAGATACTAAATGTGAACGTACTTTAAACATGATGAGATGCTTATCAGGAGTATGGTGGGGTGCACACCCTTTCTGTATGAAACTTTTGTATAATGCCCTTGTAAGAAGTGTGTTGGATTATGGTACTTTTCTGCTAGAAGGAGGTAGTGCTGCAGGTATTAAAAAACTAGACATGATTCAGTCTAAAGCTATGAGATTGGTTTGTGGTGCTATGAAATCCAGCCCAATTAATGCTCTACAAGTTGAGTGCGTAGAACCTCCGCTCGTCCTTCGAAGACAATTCTTATCAGACAGGTTTCTTACGAGAGCTATGCAATTTTCCAACCACCCGCTTATTTTAAAGTTACACACTCTCAATGATCTAGTTCAAACATCTCAGTATTGGCGTCACAAACCTATTCCTAATCTTATTATTAGCTATCGTAAAATTATCTCTATTCAGGCTAGTATAGACCGATCTCCTTCTCTACCACTGTTTATGTACGATTTTGACCCTCTTATTATTTCTCCAACTATCTGCTATGATGTAGGTGTTCACAAAAGGGATTTAGGGTCAAATGTTCTCTTTAACTTCAACGTTAATGAGAATTGGAATGATTGTCATCACATTTTCACAGATGCATCTAAAAATTCTGCTGGTGATTGTGTGGGAGTTGGTGTATTTCATAAACAATATAAAATTATTCAACAGGTCAAATTGCCACCGGAAGCCTCGGTATTTACGGGTGAATGTTTTGGATTATTTAAAGCCCTAGAATATATTATTTTAGCAAAACTTAGTAAAACCGTAATATTTTCAGATTCAAAATCAGCTCTTCAAGCTTTAGAAAAGTTTCCATTTAAATTAAAACCATACTACCCTATTATTTTTGAAATTCGTAATAAACTGTTTATATGCAAGTGTAAAGGGTTGTCGGTTATGTTTGCTTGGATCCCTAGTCATTGTGGAATTGTAGGTAATGAAAAAGCTGACCAGTTGGCTAAAGCTGCATCAACTTGTGGTGATGTGTTTCCTTATAAAAATTATTGTCATGACCTGATATCTCTCCCTAAAGTTTATCTTCGGGATTCTTGGGATAGGCTTTGGAGAGAGAGTGCTAGATTTAAAGGAAAACATTACTTTAATATTCAACCCAACATCCCTATAAAACCTTGGTTTTTTAAACTTAACTTTGACAAACGTTCTACTTCCATTATTTGCCGTATGCGTCTTGGACACATGTGTACTCCTTCCCACCTTGCTAGATTTAAAATTGTAGATAGTGATATATGTGAATGTGGTGTTGATGTTGGAGATTTGGACCATTTAATTTTCTCGTGTTCCCGTTTTGACCACTCCTCCCTTCTGCAACAATTGCTTAGTGCTCGTGTTCCTTTTCCTACCCGAATGTCATGCCTACTTATGAATCCCAAACTCTATCCTATAATTACATCTTTTATTTTGCATAATGATATTAAGATTTAATAATATAATATATATAAATTCCTATTATGCCTTCCTTCCTCATAAGTATTTTGTGTAAGTTTAATTTTGTAATACATATAATTAGATCCTAATAACTCACCTGATCTTGTCAATAATTCCTTTTCGAATTTACCTCTCCCGTCCGTTTCCTAACCTTTTTACTTGACATTGGCACAAAGCCTGCTAGTGCCATAATTATAAAAAAAAAAAAAAAAAAAAAAGCCTGTAGCCTAAAAATGGGTTATAATTTTGTTTAGACAATTTTAATATTTTTAATCATTAATCTTGAAGTTTATATACGTAAATATACGGTAGTTTAAAGTATTATCCGTAAATAATATATAAGAATTATCTGTGTTAGACATAATATGATAATAAAAACCTAACCTTGTTTATAATTTTGAGTTTCATGTTTCATCCTTTGATTCTAATAATCTAACCAACCAAAGGTAAACCATGTCTGGGAAGCTAATCAGTCAAATTAGATCAATCACGCAGTCTCCGCAGCGAAGAAGAATCGTTGTTACTGGACTAGGAGTTGTATCTCCTTTGGGTACAGGCACTGATTTAGTATGGCAAAACATTTTGAAAGGTCAATGTGGTATAGTAGCCCTGCAAGGCAATGAATATTCTAAATTACCATGTAGGATAGCTGGCTTAATTCCTTTAGACAAAGATGACAAAGTGGCGAAGGCACTGTCGAAGTCCAACCTAAGATCCATGGCTCCCGCTACATGCCTTGCTCTTGTTGCAACTGCAGAGGCATTGGAAGATGCAAAATGGTTACCAGAATCTGATATTGACAGAGAGGCCACAGGAGTAGCTATTGGAATGGGAATGATAGATCTCAAAGATGTCTGTGACACTAATGATGCATTAAAAATTGGTTATAACAAAGTCAGTCCTTTCTTTGTACCAAGAATTTTACCAAACATGGCAGCTGGTCACATAAGTATTAAGTATGGGTTCAGAGGGCCAAATCACGCTGTGTCTACTGCTTGCGCAACCGGTGCTCACTCCATAGGTGATGCCTTCAGATTTATTAGAAATGGAGATGCAGATGTCATGGTGTGTGGTGGTGCAGAAGCTTGTATCAGCCCTCTTGCCATAGCAGGGTTCAGTAGATTAAGAGCATTAAGCACATCATTCAATGATGAACCAGGAAAAGCTTCTAGACCATTTGATAAAAAAAGAGATGGTTTCGTCATGGGTGAGGGTGCAGCTATTTTGGTTTTAGAAGAGTATCAGCATGCATTAGAGAGAAATGCTAAAATATATGCTGAAATATTAGGATATGGCTTATCAGGAGACGCTTCTCACATTACTGCACCTAGGGATGATGGAAGTGGAGCAATGTTGTCAATGAGACGTGCTTTGAGAGATGGCGGCATCAACAAAGATGCCATTACTTACATTAATGCTCATGCAACATCAACTCCCGTAGGAGATGGTATTGAAGCAACAGCAATAAAGATGATGTTTAGCAATCACAGTTCAAATATATACATTTCATCTACAAAAGGGGCTCATGGACATTTGTTAGGTGCTGCAGGTAATTTAGAAGCAATATTCACTGTATTGGCTTGTCATCATGGAATTATACCACCTACAATAAATTTAGAAGAACCTGTTGATGATTTGAATTACGTTGCTAATGAATCAAAACCATGGAACACAGACAGAAGAATTGCATTGAAAAATTCTTTTGGTTTTGGGGGAACAAATGCAACACTTTGTATTGGACAGTTGTAAAGAGGATCACAAATGAAAAAGTAGTTTTTTATATTGTAAAATAAAACTGTACAAACTGTAAATTTAGGAGTTTCATCATTAAAAATAAAACTTAGTTGCACTGTATTATATAGTATATTCAAAACTGAGTTTACAAATGTTTTCCGACTTTAATAACAATGGTGAAACAGCCAAGGTAACTCCCGACCTTTTGCTTTTCTAAGCTTTTTTGATAACAAGCAATAATTCATCATGTACCATTTATATAATATTGAGTCGCATAAAGCATAGAAATAAAATAATTTGATCAAAAAATGCTACTTTAAATATTTCATTACTAAGCTTTCTAACAATTTAAATAGTAAATATATTAAATGCTGGTTTTTATCCAGTCAATCCATTCTATTATTGAAATCATTCAAACATGCACTTGCAATTTTTCCAGTGCTAGGCACAATGTTACCAAATATGATTTTAACACTGCAAGATTTATCAATTGAAATAATTTATTAGCTATATTTTATTTATTGATTTAGCTGCATTATGGTTACATTATATGGATCTATTACAAAATGGCATATTATTGATTCCTTCATATTGGAAGTTTACAAAAGATGACATGATAGTTAATTGTATACGGATTTTTCATCAAAAGAGAAACTATATAAATTCCAAAATTTGTTTCACACAAAAACATAAATCAGTCTATTTTTCTTATTATTGCATGCTTGCATATGATTGCTTATTAATCTTCAACTACTAAAGAAATAATGCTGAGTACTGAGTATTTAGACATTTTACTGTGGTTGTTATTATTATTGACATTATACATATCTGAAGAACTTCACCTGGTATTCTATTATATTGTTTAACAATAATAATATCTATTGAATGTAGAGGTCTAGAATTGTAACAATATGCATCATAATCAGTAAATGACCGACCAGATAAGAAGACATGGTTATGACTTACTGGATTTCTGGATATTAGTAATGTATTTAAAGGCGTATATTCATCTACAGACCATGGAAGCAGTTTAAAGTATATTGCCATTTCTGAGTAAAATGACGGGTTTACAAAGTGCAGTTGAATGATGTGGCAGGTAGAGTACGCCAGCTAGGCAGCCGGCTTATCTTGTTTTTGCAGTAGCGGCGGTATTTGCGGCGTGCTCACACAAAGCTGAGCGAATTTTTGGCGGAGGTTCTGTCGCAACTCCTGTCTTTTTTCGGTTATATTTCTACGTGATTTGAATTCCATTACTTCCTCTATAGGAATATAACTGGTATCTTCTTCCTCATCTGACGAACACGTGTCCTAAAATAGTTAAAGTATGTTAGCACTTGCTACACAAGTCTAAAACAGGGATATAGTAATAATATTATAACAACTTACCATTAACATTTCTTGTAGAGAAAGTGTAAAACCTGTGCACAAAGTCTTATCGTTCTTAGTCAAATCTAAACAGTCGCCTCTCTCGTGATTGCAGAACCCTTCGGAACACGCCACCTCTGAACCTTCGGGCGAGCTCATTAGAGAGGAAGAGCCAGACATGGTTTCACAGCAACCTCCGTTATTCCCGGATGAATAACCACAGTCTTGGGAATGCTCACTGGGCGAGAGGTTGCCGTTTTTGGCCCGTTTCTTGCCGGTTTTTTTGGGCGAGCGACGTTTATTTGTAGTGTCGTCCTCACACGACTGGCAGCCGTCGCCACTGGCTTCGTAACACTGGTGATTGATGTAGTCGCGTGGGGAAAGTAGATCAGTCGGCGTGTCTCGTTCCTCTAGCAGGCATTCCTCACATTGGCACTTTTCATCTGGTTCCTCTGAATCAGCCTCCTGTGTTGAATATAAATTTCACATTAGTTGTTACAAAATATGCTGCAATAAAATGCAGAACTGATTAGTCTGTGGCATACTTTGCATTTGCTCTCAACTGCTTGCCGTTCCTTCTTCTTGCGTCGTTTTAGTTTCTTCTGTTCCTTTCTCTGTTGCCTGGTCTGTTCCTCTTGAGTGATTTCATCATACAGAAGTTGCAGTTTCGACACTCCGGTTTTGTGTTCGACGGCAGTTTCAAACTTGCGATACAATGCCTCCACTGCGACCGCGGCGAGTGTCTGACACGTGCCTTCTTCTTCGCGTAGCCTCAGGGAGATACGTTGCAGTCGCTCATAAATACATATACCGAGACAAATAAGTACCTGCAAACATAAAGCTATGATAATATTTTGTATTTACGATGTGGAGTTGCTGACACCAGCCCGTATTACCTATTATTTTGTGCCTAGATGAAAAAAAAAAAACACTGGCACTCCGGTAGTGCCGACAGAAGTGAAAACTTGAACAATTACGAGTGTATTTTGTGAATCGTCTTATAAACAAAACACGCGTGTTAAGGTGTGTTCCTTATTTTATAGGGTTTTTTGCAAATCAGGTATGATGACCAAAGTGACTGGTTTATTCTTCTCGTGAAAGGAATTTATTCAGATTTGCTCGTCGTCAGTTATATATCCGTGGTTCAGCGCCATCTCGTCGTTGTTGGATGAACTACGTAGTTAGTACGCGAGGCCTACGTAGTTAGTACGCGAGGCCCTCGTAGTTCTTCCCGATGTGCATAGATGGCGCTGTCCTCAACAACGCGCTCGTCGTTGTTGGATGAACTACGTAGTTAGTACGCGAGGCCCTCGTAGTTCTTCCCGATGTGCATAGATGGCGCTGTCTTACGTTTTACGTCTTACGAATTTTCGATCAGGGTCACGTGACCTGACGCGAATTTAGAAGTTTTTACCCATTCCAAAAAAAGTACACAGCGCCGCTAAAGAAGTTTTCACTTCAAAAACCATCTCTACACATCTGTAATATTCAGGTCATCCTTAGGGTCGACCTGACAATCATGGCCTGGCAACCATACTGTATCACAAGACTGTGAAGGAAGGAGCAAGAAGGTCTTGCACCTTTGAGAGGCATCACTATGACATGGTGTGGTATCATTATAATATGGTGTGGTATCATTATGCGGTATGGTATCATTATGACATGGTATTATGACAAACAGGTTACTTACCTCTTCTTGTGCAATTTCCAGTGTCTTAGCATGTCTCTCTCTATGGTTTCCGAGTAGTTCTGGTTCCGCTCTAGCGATGAGGTGTGCGATGTAGTCAGTCTTGGCTTGCAGGTGCAGGTGTTTGTCTAAAAGGCATCGTTTGATACCGCCGTAGAGTGCGCCGACGTAACCCTTTTCTTTTTGTGGTTCCTTTTCTTCAACTAATAGCTGATACGCTCTCAATACCTGCAGGAAATAAAGCATTCAATAAATAATAATTTCTCAAGTGACTTGACAAGTGAGTTTAGTTCATTAGTCTTCAGCCAGATTTACTCCTCAGTTAATTACAAAAAAACTGGCTAAGTGCGAGTCTGACTCGCACACGAAGGGTTCCGTACCACAAGGCTAAAACGCGAAAAAAAAAACACGTTTGTTGTATGGGAGCCCCCTTTAAATATTTATTATATTGATTTTAGTATTTGCTGATTTGCTGTTATAGCGGCAACAGAAATACATCATCTGTGAAAATTTCAACTGTCTAACTATCACGGTTCATGAGATACAGCCTGGTGACAGACGGACAGCGGAGTCTTAGTAATAGGGTCCCATTTTACCCTTTGGGTACGGAACCCTAAAAAAGACGCTAGAACATTGCGATGTTCTAGTGTCTTTTTGTAATTAACTACAAACCCCCACTACTATCTCCGAGATTACCAGTCGGATTTGAAAAATTCTTGTTGCTTTTGATAGCCCAACTCATGGGGCTATATAACATCACGCTAGGACCCTAAGGAGCCGTACAAGGTAAAATAGAATGCTAAGCGAAAACGAAGTACTAGCGCGGGTAGGCGATGCGATCCGACGGAGTGGGTGGGGGAACAACAAAGAACAATGCTCAAAACGTCCCCACCCTTGTAGCACTTTTAAACCTATGTTAATCGAAGGGCCATAACATTAAACGGCAACATAATTGTGACTGATTCCGGTTTCTTCAGGTCGATACAACGTTTTTCGGATGCACATTTCAGTTTCGCTGTCATAAAATTATAAGAAGGCAATGGCCCTTCGATTAATTTAGGTTTAAAAGTGCTACAAGGGTAGGGACGGTGCCCATACATTTTTGAGCATTATTCTTTCACGCACACAAAGTTGCAGATAGAAGCTAGTCCTAACTAATATTATAAATACGAAAGTGAGTTTGTTTGTTTGTTTGTTACGCTTTAACACTAAAACAGCCGAACGAATTTAGTTGAAATTTGACACGTGGGTAGACCATGACCTGAAGAACGACATAGGCTTTTCATCCTGGATCGCAGTCGTGCGCAATAAGTAGTTCAAACATAAATTCTCAACTGGGTATGCTAAACAAAAATATTACACTCTGCGGAAAAGGGTACCTGACGTATGATAATGATAACATACTGTGTCCGTAGCAATCATGCATTCTACAGGAGACAGCAAAGATGTTTATTATTTATAACTTTAATCAATTCTAGAATCATATTTATGAGTAATTCATCAACTCGTCCTACTGCCTAAGGCCCATTTAGGAAGACTTGCAGAAAATCTAAATAAATTATATTTTCATTCTGTAAGTCGTCACACGTTTTTTTTTTGTATGGAACTTTAATCTTTATCAACGTTTGGTACAGTTAGCAAGACAAGATATAACAATATTTTTTAAGAATGTTTAGTTTTTACTTTCGTTTTATTCATAGACTAGCTGTTACCCGCGACTTCGTCGCGTGGAATTTAACAAAAAAGTTATTGTTCAGTTCGCAGAGTTTACGATAACTTATTAATTCTGTATTCCGTGTAAAGAAATCTCTATGCTAATTTTAATGAAATTCTTCTCTTTTGTGAATCGATATTTTGTTTTTGTACATATTTCTCCATTTAGTTCCTTTTTTCGTTTTTGCATTTTTAGTTTAATTATTATTTATTTTTAGATTTTCGTATTAATAGCTTTATGGAAAAAAATCTTTATATACAATATTTGGTGTACGATTTTCTTGGGCTAAAACAACAACACTACTGGCATTCCTCGCACGTGAACATGCCACGTATAGTTGCCCATGGGTAAAGCAACCCTTAGTTAAATCTAGGCCAGCTTTGCTTTAACGTTTGCCCTTGTGACTTGTTGATTGTCATAGCAAAACTGACATTGATAGGGAATTGCAATTTTTTGAATTCGACGGTAATATAGGAATCCGTGGTATAAATACTATCTCACCTTTTCCGTATCCGTATATTATACGACCTTCTATAACGTTTCTTTGCAACGACACTACTCGCAACCTAGTACCATTGCAAAGTTTCGGTGGGTTTAAATTACGAAGTAGTATGATGGGCACGCCAATCTTAAGTTCTAGTTTGTAAAGGGGTAGACCAGGCACAATATACTGTTTAAAAATTCTGTTGGGTAATTAACCACTTCATCCGTATTGCAAACTGTATTGATGGAAAGGTATGTTTGTGATTCACCAGATAGCTTATCTAAAATGTGCTGATTAAGCGCAGTAACTTTTTAGTTCATAGGTACTAAAATTGATCTTTCACACAACCACGAATCTTCTTTGATATTGAGATTGTGAATATCATCATAAATACCATGTATTAAAATTTCAGTGTCCGCCACCCACAACCTGACAAAGACCGGTAGGTAGTTCTATATCATGAGTACCTATTATTCACTTCGGGACACTTTCTTGCAGAATGAAAATATAATTTATTTTGATTTTCTGCAAGTCGTCCTAAATGGGCCGTAGGCATGTAAGACGAGTTGATGAATTACTCATATTTATATTGATTAGATAAGTAAGGAAAGATGATGCTCAATTGAAATAAGCCTATTTTCAAGAAGCATTGAGACTAGGTTTACTGTATGTAAATGGTTTAAGGTGAGAATGATTAATAAGAAATGGAATCTAGCTTATTTTTCAAAAACTGGAAGATAAATAAAAAATGATAGATAATAATAACTTTTGGTAGCAAAACGTAATGGTATTGCATCATCATTCATTATCAGCCTTCAGCAGTCGACTAGTGGACATAGGCCTCTCTAATTGCACACCATTTTTCTCAGCAACTCTAATCTTGGTATTGCATGACTTTGTGAAAAATGTTAATAGCAATGATTTGTCTGCAAGTTTTATCAGTTGCTTTTCCATTGATAAATATTATAAGTAACGTAAGTGATAAGTGGGACACAAGCTATGTTATCTTATGTGAACCTAACTTTGCTTTGGCCTTTACTTACACACACAGCACAGTATTAAAATTAAACTTCATAGAAATGTAGGTTCAAACCCTAGGTGCTTTATTTTTTGTAAATTATTTCATCACCACAGCTCTCAAAACGGTGAAGGAAAACATCGTTAGGAAACCAGCATGTCCTAGAACCAAAACATGACAAGACATGTGATGTTACCAATCCGCACTGGGCCCAACCAAGTGGTGGATTACGGCCCACTCCATCTCACAGAGAGGAGACCTGCGTCCCAGCTATGGAAAAATTTATAGGCTGATTATGCTAGGAGTCCTGTTACAATCAGTGCATATTTTTAGTTTTTGATAGGCAAGCGCTTTGGTATTTCTAGTAAACAGATATTTCTAATATTTACCAGCATAATATAATTAAACTGGCTCAACATTCTCATGGAATGTCGGATCTAGTACTTTTGGTATGCTTTTCCCTTCAACTCTGTTCTTAATTCGAACAAGGACTGAACTATATAACATCATAATTTAGAGTATAAACCCATACTGTATAAGACAAGAAGAAACCTACCTTAGTTTTACAATCAGCACAGAAGCGGTGTTTTCTTAGGTAGTTGTGGAGCGTATCGTGTAGCGTGTTGAAGTGGACGAGCGTGACGTGGTCGCGGGCGGAGGCGCGCATGGCGTCCCAGGCGGCGCGCCAGGCCGCACGGCCGCCCCAGCCCCACGCGGCCCAGCCCCAGCCGCACGGCGCGCCCGCCCCGCTTGCCGCCGCCGCCCCCGCTGTCGTCGTGGTCTGCGCCCCCCAACCCCGAGCCGTACCCGCCTCTAGTGAATGTAGAGTACACCGCTGGGATTTCTTCCACCGTGGCTGACTGAGTATTAGACATTCAATGCCTGAACTGAAATAAATGATTAAGTTTTATTGGCTTCTGTCAAGGATGCTGTCACGAATTTTCATATAAAACAACCAAAAATTAAAAGTTGATAGAAAGGATAAATTAATCATTATTTCAGTCATTAAATCTCTACTGCTTAAAATGTGAGCGTCCCTTAACAACCTAATCCATTTGGTGATTGATTGTATGAGCAGATAGGGAGAATGTTGCAATATCCTATTGCTTATACATAAAACAAAAAATTATTTCAGACATTACAGTATTTTGTTTACAAACTATAAATACATTACAATTATTAGATATGCATTACTATATCTTTCAATATAAATAAATGATTATCCTCATAAACTAGTAAAACATCATCTGCCAGGCCTTTTTCAAACTATGTTGGGATCAGCTTCCAGTCTAACCGGATGCAGCTGAATAGCAGTATTTTACATGGAGCGACTGCCTAACTTATCTCCATAACCCAGTTACAGAGTAGTACGATCAGGGCTTGGCTTGTTTGGGACCAGTACCAAACAAATATTTCCGTAAGTTAGAATGAGAACACAGATAATGTATAGTAATTAAATACTAGTCACTACTATAATTACTTACTAGTAAAAAGGATAATTAAATAAAAAGCATTAGAAAAATAACTTCAAAGTTGCCAACCATATGAGGTTACTCATACAAGTATGAGATTTGTGGTACGAGCCAGGTATGTCTGGAAATAGTACCCAGATACCCAAATCGCAAGAACCGCTACTGGTCCAGTACTTAGCAGTTCTCATACCTAAAGGAAAGAGTGAAACCGATACTTTAGTTTTGGTTTCACTCTCTGAATATGATACCAATTGATGGGACTGGTTGTCAGGCAAAGATCTACAAATGACAGCCAGGAGCAACAGCTTAACATGCAACCTTCGATCGACCCATGCAACTGTTATTATTTAGCCAAGTGCTTCATATAAGCTAGTAAAACCATAAGAACTAATACCTGTGACCGTTGAGTAAAGTGGCTAGGGACTGTGGATGTATAATTTTGTCTTCTCTTATTGTCATTATTTCATCTGGTGTCAGCACCAATGGATCCAATGTGGGATGTCCTGATTTACATAGCTGATAAAAAAGGCGTTCCACACTGCAAAATAAAAAAAAACCTTATAAAATGTTAAAAAGTAGAGTTTATTTATTTATTGGATCGCCAACAGAGGCCACACAGATACTTGCATGTTAACATGAACAGGGACAAATACAAATGTGCGCTTCCAATTACAGGCGACCACATCATTCATTTAACATCTAGGTGGGTATAACAAGTTTGACATAAATCACAATACAATACACGAAAATTAAAGAAAGAAAACAAAATTAAAAGCTATAGCAAAACAGTAAGTACGGGAGTATGTTTATACAAATAACTAGCAACATGTCGTGCGGATGTCGAAAATTATCCCGAACGAACTTGCTACCAGGGCAAAAAGTAGCCCATGTCCTTCCCCAGAATGCCATCTATCTCCTTAGCAAATTTTATGAAAATCCGTTCAATGATTTAGGCGTGTAGTGCCCCGCGGTTTCACCCGCATAAGTGTCGATCCAGTGGGAATATTGGGATAAAAACTGTTCTGTCCTTCCCCGGGATGCAATCTATCTCTCCATCAATTTTATCGAAACCCATTCAGTGATTTAGGTGTGAAAAGGTAAAAGGTAACATACAGACAGACAGACAGAGTTACTTTCGTATTTATAAGATGCATGGTATAATATTCTAGTATGTGAAATATACAGTAATGCATAAATAATCCATCTCTTAGTGAGTCCAATGTTCAACATCAGTTGATCCTGTCTTTATTTTTATAAAAAGTTCTACTCATAACATTAAACGGTATGCACAATATATGTATTTTATTAGTACATGACTGTCCATAAATGCCCTGTATAAGTTATGGTAATCTTGATGGTGTAATTTGACAATTATTGTTTCACTGATATTTTGTGATCATACCAACATTGTAACATTAATTTTATTATATTGCCAAATTTACCAAACTTTATTACTATAAAGTTTGGTAAATTTGGCAATATTTATTTTTAGTAGGTAACCGTGCACACTGTTTTTGCTAATGTTTTACCTAGTACTATTAATAGGAGAATAAATATATATTTCAAGCTCCATTAACATTGAGCATACCATTCACACCATAACACAACATTCAGCTATCCAACAAATTAGGAAATTGAACTAAATGGTACTGTACCTTCTTCGACAGCCTACACAAGGAATGCTTTGATTTAATACATTAAATATATCAGAAGCATCGACTCTGAGCGCTGCTTTCAGTTCGTCCGTCGTTAGGATTCTATATTTGCGCATAAATTCTTCGTACTCGCGACCTTTTACTTGTGGATTGTCGCAAATTAGTCCCATTGTGTTTAAATCCATGATCATCTGGAAACAAAAACAAAATTCGTTAGATTTCAACAAAGGAATATATTCGCAAAATAAGGTCATCTGCAAGACGTCATTACATTGAATGAAATCAATGAACTTTTGATAAATTTGTCATAGTCGTAATTGCATTGCGTATTTCAACGGAATATTGGCGCATGAGTTTGCGAAGCATTATTTCTTTTTGCAAAAAGACTGACCGATTATTTGCCATTAATACTATCCCTGAATAATCTACGCTTGTGGTAATGTCAAAGTGCATGAAACCACTTACTGTGAGATTTTCGTAGATAGTTAACGGCAATTGCCGCCTTTTTATCACAGGTTCTTTTTCGCTGTTGTATATATCAACT
Source organism: Luperina testacea (assembly GCA_927399505.1). NCBI lineage: Eukaryota > Metazoa > Arthropoda > Insecta > Lepidoptera > Noctuidae > Luperina > Luperina testacea. The sequence continues at coordinate 16,960,783 of OV656758.1, forward strand.
AATTTCGCCATTTTATAGATTAATCACATAAAATACACAAATATAACAAAATGACGGCCAAGTTCTCAAGAAATACACGTCGTGCGTTGCATCTGACACAGCACAAGCACAGATAATACGATATTTTTAAGCTACAGAGCGTCAACAGCGTCTGTGACATGCATGACACAGATTATCCGCCATCATCCAAAGGTCTCCCTCCACCCGGTAGAAAGGATCTTTAAATTTTTTTAGAGCATCTTTGACCGTTACCGACCCAATAGTGCCTTGTGTTTTATAATATTATTATGATAGGTGTTGATGGACTAAAGTAGAAGGCGTCCGGAGTCCAATCTATAAGGCTCTGTGTGGTTATCTGCCTACCCCCTTACTAATAAACGTTGTATAACGTCTATAGTTACACAACGCTTTATCTTCTTCTTTCGAAAGTCAATTACTGACGACTGAAATAGAGAAATCGGTGTGTAACTATTCGTCTGATATAATACGTTTATTAGTAAGGAGTTGGCCTTTTTCCTACGATGGTGTTGGCTGGCGCCGGATGGTTTTCATGTAGGTACGTACATGTACAGACGCCAGCACATCAAGTTACTACAGTCTGTCAAATTTCTTCAATAGATTTTCAACTTTATCGGTAAAGTATAAGGTTCAAAGTTGATTGGGAAAATATGACAGTTTCGGGTAGCTTGATGTGCTGGCGTCTGTACATACATACAACTGGTATTCAGCTGCATCCGGTTAGACTGGAAGCCGGCCCCAACATATTTGGGAAAATATTAGACTAATTGATTTTGGTGTCAGCTTCCAGTCTAAAGGTTGCAGCTGAATACCAATATTTGACTCGACAACTCAGTTACTGGGTAACAAGACTAACAAGAAACCTGCCAAAACACGAGACGAAAAGGCCCTGTGAACTGCTCTATAAATCTTTGAAATTCTTCCTTCGTTGTCTTTGAATTTTTGTCTGTCAAACAAATCTGTATCATGTCATGTCAAATTTTGCGAGAGAATACTGAGAAGTGAGAATAGTTGTTGAATGGATTTGCTTCTTTGCTAGCCTGTATTACAAAGTCTCTAGATACCTACTAGATATTTTCTATTAACCGACCTGAATCTATTCATCACACGTCTACAGACCTTCTTTCATCATGTCCAAAATATTTACACCCACGAATCAAATACGTTTAACCAACGTCGCAATCGTAAGGTTGAAGAAAGGTGGCAAGAGATTTGAAATAGCTTGCTACAGGAATAAGGTTGTATCATGGCGAAACAAATTGTGAGTCACTTAAATAAATAATACTTGTGCTTCTAGAATTACAACCAGTGACGCTTAATAACCAAATTCTTATTGTTTCAGAGAGAAAGATATTGATGAAGTTCTTCAGACTCACACAGTGTTCACGAATGTCTCAAAAGGACAAGTTGCTAAAAAGGAAGATTTGGTAAAAATATTCGGCAAAGAGGACCAAACAGAAGTATGTAAGGAGATATTAGAAAAAGGTGAACTTCAAGTTTCAGACAAAGAAAGGCACTCACAGATTGATTCTCTGTTCAAAGATATTGCAACAACAGTTGCCGATAAATGTGTTAATCCAGAAACAAAGAGACCATATCCAGTCTCTATCATAGAGAAAGCAATGAAGGACATCCATTTCTCTGTGAATGTTAACAAAGGAGCGAAACAACAATCACTTGATGTCATACAGCTGTTGAAAAAAGAAATCCCGTTAGAGAGAGCCCAAATGAGGGTTAGAATCTTACTCACTGGAAAAGAAGCAAGGAAGACTAAGGATAAAGTGGTGAAACTTGCTATGAGTGTTGAAGAAGAGAACTGGGACTCTGGCACTGCAAATATCATCTGTTTGATTGACCCAGGCAACTTCAGAGTCTTGGATGAGTTGGTGAGGACAGAAACTAAAGGAACTGGACAGTTTGAATTGCTAAACTTAAAAGAAATGGTGGAAGGAGAACAAGCTCTATAAATTATGTTGTAATAATATTGATTTGTTATTTTTTACTGTTTGCAGAGATAATGTTTTTGTATTTCAAAGTCAAGTTACTGATATCCATCATACTATCATGAGGTAAACCTAGGGAGGGGGGGGACATTAATTTTATCTTTTAATTTTCAATGTTTTATGTCATTGATGTCCCTTGTATGGAGCGCAACTATAATGTAGATTTTAGGTGTTATATTTACTGATAGCAATTTGTATGTTTGTAATTTTGTATCTTCATAATAAGTGTTCAGTAATTTTTGTTAAATATATCTATAAAATTGTACAATGATTTTATTTTACAATGTTTTGGCATTCAAATATTCTAAATGTCATAATAATAGACCCTTACAAGTTTTTTTTCTTAAATCTCATCATCTGCCTAGCCTTTTTCCAACTATGTTCGGGTTGGCTTCCAGTCTAACCAGATGCAGCTGAGTACCAGTATTTTAAATGGAGTGACTGCTTATCTGACCTCCACAACCCAGTTACTGGGTAATACGATACCTCTTGGTAAGACTGGTTGTCAGACTTTCGGGCTTCTGCAGACTACCCGTAACGACTGTCGAAGATCCACGAATGACAGCCGGGACCAACGGCTTATCGTGCTTTCCGAGGCACGGAGGCATCTCGGTATGTAAAGATCCACAAACCAACCGCGGCAAGCGTAGCTTAACCTGATCGATCGACTTGTGCGGCTAAATTGAAATGTTGTGAAAATTCTGTAATTCTGTATAAACATCTCTAACCAATGCTAATCTGTATCGCACATCGAAAGTTGTATAAATACGGAGAAATCTGTATTTATGGCAACACTGATCTATCGTACGATTCGTCCGGTTTTAGGCGACACTAAAGCTGATCGCACATTTGTAAGCACCGTACGCGCCGCACGCGCCGAACGCGCCGCATTTTAGAATTCGTTGTATGCAATTATATGTAACCTCGTATATTTATCCGCACCGTACGCGCCGCATTTCGTAAAATACGGTAGGCATCCGAACTACGAAGGAACCATTCTGATGACGTCATAAAACGCGGCGCGTACGGCGCGTGCGGCGATTTTTCTTCGAATTTCATTTTCTTCTTCCTCTGCCAATAAGCAGGCTATTACAACAATTTCTTCCATAGCAAAATGTCACCGCACCGTTTCACACCAGAGGCAAGAAAAAACTGCAAAAATTGTTGGCAGCACACAGAAATGCGACGCGTTCGGTGCGTACGGTGCTGACAAATATGCGACCCAATTTTAAAATGCGGCGCGTTCGGCACGTGCGGCGCGTCCGGTGCTTACAAATGTGCGATCAGCTTAAACTGGAAATCGTAAAAAACCATAGCGCGAAAATGTTCCCGGCGCGGCGGCGCAGATCCATTTTTTTTTTTTTTTTTTTTTATGGCATACGTTATAAGAACATTTTTGCCAGCGTCACGTCAGAAGATATATTACTACAAAGAGGCCGAAATTTTGAATTTGATAGATCTGAAAGAAAGGGAAATTATCTTACACTAATTACAGATATCAATTTGAATATAATGTAACAAATATTAATATAATGATAAAAATAATGAGAGTACTACATAAAGGAGAGTGTCAAAGATCCATTTTTTAATGAGACACAATAATTTAAATTAGCTCGCAAACAATGTGGAGGGAAATTTTGAAATTGGAACGTACCTATTTTTACTTATATTTTCAAAATAGGTTTTATCTGGCCAGTCTCATATATAAAAACGTTTTTTCGCAATACTTTCTGAGTGGCCTGGTATTTTAGTAGTATTTTCCTCAAATTAACGCGGGTGAAACCGCGGGGCACAGCTAGTAGTCGTAAAAAATATAAACGTTTTATACGGATTTTCTATTTGTTTTTGTACCTATATTGTTTTTCTGGTTAACCTCTTATACGAACGCACACATAGAATAAGAAACGAAACTGTATATAGAAGCAGAATTGGGCGTATCATACGCAAGATCATACGGCCCGTGCGCAATTTTGACCGCGTTTGGAATTTCAGTTTAGCTCCTAAACAATATATTCGTTTTTTTACGCCACGCGCGCTGGTATTGACTCTCTTCACTGGCTGGTGATTTGAGTAGCCCAGAATCTGGAAAAGTGGCAACCTATTACAAAGGCGACATCATGAAGCTGATAATGATACTACTCTACGTTACACGTACACCAAACTTTTATGTAAGCATGTAGACACGCCCGGTTCTAATTAATATTTTAGGATTTTCGCCACTAATAGTCTTACACTTATAGTACATTTTATGTTAGAGTAGTGAACATAAACTATGTGGAAGATGGTTTTAATTAGTGTACAGAATTTATTTCTCTGAGGCAGTACCACAGAACATTAATAATAATTATACCCTGAGTAGTACTGCCCGTACTACTCCAGCCAGCCGGATGTAGTATTCTAGTACAGAAAATCAGTTTCATCATCATTATTTTTAAATTGGCAATTCATTACTTATTCATGCTAAAATTGCTTTGCTTGGTGATTTCATTTATTTAAATAATTTTGTGGAGTACCAGTTTTAACGTATACAACCTAAATTAGTTCATATTTCATAAAATTATGATTGGATATCATGATTCAACTCTAAAGCCTACGTGACCTGAACTAAACTGAATTCATGTTTGGCGGCTAAAAACTAATGACCTCTGATGTTGCCAGGTTAAATATTTAACAAACGTAAATCAGTATTTTAAGGTATTTAAAAGGAAAATAAAACATTAAAGTTCTATAGTAATATTACTCATTAGTCTATCAAATGGATGAAGTAAAATAATTTGTTTTTAAGACTAAACAGTAATTTTATTTCAGTGAAAGGACAAAAACCGGTGTTGAATCGATACTAGTAACGGAACGTTGAAGTGAATGTACCATCCAAATGACAAATTAAAAAGTTTTTATTTTTCTTATATTGGTACGAGATTTTATTGATTGTTTTCTTTCATAAGATTTTCGGCCAGACGGCGACTGAAATTGCAAGTTACTGTGATATATTTATTTTCAATAATTAACTATTCTTATCAACCAATTAAATGAGCAGGGATATCGAGTTATGTCTATAAGTAATGGAAGGTACAGAACTGGGTGGCGACCAGCAATTTTGTTTGAGATGGAACAATTTTCAAGCGAATATAACTTCTCAATTCGAGGCATTGCGCGATGATGAGGACTTCGTGGATGTCACCCTGGCATGTGAGGGGCACCGGCTGGAGGCACATAAAGTGGTTCTTTCGGCATGTAGTCCATATTTCAAGGAATTATTTAAAGTAAGTCCATCTTTCACTCCCCACACTTTGATGTGTCACCATTACAATGACTCTAGTGAAAGTTGTTATGTATAAAACACTTGATCTACTTACAAATGCCATGTCTCGCGTTCCGGTTAAGTACTCGTGATTTCATTTATTTGTACCTACTTTAAAATTCTGTTTCACAATTTCTAATTAACTCATTACCATTGGGGCTATAGATTACATTTGTCTTGGAAGCATTATAATGAATTCTTTATTCACATACTGTAACCATTACAGTCCATGCTAATGAATGTTTGCCTAATTTTTAATATATTAATAATGGTTTTGTAACACAGCTTTATCTGGGGTCATTGGTACTGAAATCTTTATGTGAATAAAGTTGACCTGCCAAAAAATGATGAAAGTTCCTTAGCTATACATTACAGCACATGACTTACTTACGAGCTCTTTCTATATTTTTATTCCAATAGTTTTACTTTGTAGTCCAATCAATATCACATTTATCCAAATGTGCTATACACCCTTTGAGCCCAGAGGTATTGATATAGTCAGTACTTAATCATAAAATAACAATTTATAATTGCTTTTAATCAAAGGTCTTTTCTGTTTACATACACATGGTAAATCTTTGTTAATTGTTATTACAATGTGTATTGGTCTTAACTTTGTTCTAATGAAGTTTTTTTTGTTTAATGTGGTATGTGCTGTGGTCATTTAACCATTCCAATTTGATACACCATTCAGAATTACACAGCTAACTTTTGTGGTTTTATGATAACTGTGTCTTATCCAAATATAAAATGATACTTTCATTAAAACAATACCTTAAAATTTTCCCTTTACGGTGACCAGAACACTTAAAGCTTATGTATCACCCTAAACAAGGTGAGGTAAAAGAAATAATTTTATAATTAGTCCTGAATATCACTGAAAATTTATCTTCAGTTGCCACTGCCACCAAACAAAGGGTAAAAAGTCTGAAAATAGATACTCTTCATCGAGAAATCTCCATTTAAATGGAAGGGTGAATAGTCATTGAGTGTTTCATCAGACTATAAATAACTTTGAGACATTCTAATTTCTAGGTTAAGACTTAGGATTATACTAGTATTGATATTCTCTGTAAACATTTTTTATTATCACATTTTATCAATCTAGCAACATTTTATCTTGTTACTAACAATGCATGAGTTAAGTTTATCAAGCACCATTATTAAACAAAGATAGTAAGCAACTATCTATAACATGTCTTGTCAACACAACATAGGAATAGAATGCCTTACCCTATTTAGGTATATGTTAACCTTTTGATTCCAAAGTTCAAACATTATCCCCCTTGTCCATAAAAACTTGGAATTCATAAACATTTGATAAACATTACCTGTCATTGTTATTCTCTTTTTAAAGGAAAGAGACGGCAATAGTGTTATAGAGTTTAGCTGTTGAACTCTAATAATGTTTATGAACAATGGTTTTATTTTTATATTCTTGATTATAAATTATTATACATAATAAAACTAACATGTTTGGTCAATGTACTTTATTTTCATTCAGATTTCAATTAAAAATAAGTCATGTTTTGTATGGCAATAGCGGTTTTTTATGGGTGTGTTGTAGAAGTTGTAGTTATGAGTATTTATGAAGTTAAACAGACTAATTAAAAACAGTTTGTCGGCCGGTATTGTTGATTGTTATTGTTGATTAAACCCACATTGTTACTTTCAGAACAATCCATGTCCTCACCCTATAATATTCATGCGCGATTGCGAGGTGTCGCACGTGCGCGCGCTGCTACAGTTTATGTACGTGGGGCAGGTGAACATCGCGCAGGCGCAACTCAGCGCCTTCCTGCGCACTGCCGACGCGCTGCAGATCAGAGGCCTCACAGACTGTTCACAACACAACGATAAAGTAATTTATCTCATTACACGATCTTACAGACAAGATTGCCATGTCCCCATACTAACACTTTCCTTCTTCATTAATCTGTTACAGAAAGTGAATCGAAAATCACCTCCTTCCCAACTACGTAATTTGCTCAGCGCCAAGCCGTCACACTCTACCTCCTCCTCCAAAGCCGCAAACCAAAACGTCGAGACGACCTCTGTTGAAGACCAAGAACAAAACACAAGTCGTCGTTCCACGAGAAATTCTCCCGATGTTGCCAGAAACAATCTCAATGAAGAAGCTCCTTTTCAAACTTCTAGTCAAATGAGGCCTAATAATGATGACTATAGAGAAATTCCCAATTACCCAGCTCTAAGGGTGAAAACTGATCTCGAAGCCCCAGAGGTGAAAAATGAAGAGAGTGATATTCTCATGGACCCTGGAGACCCTGACAGAACAGACATAAGTCAAGAATTCAATGCAACCGATCTTCTGGAACCAAAAATGGAAGTAAAGGAGCAAGAAGGCAGCGACGAGGAGCGTTCCAACTTTCCACAGATTTACTATAACGAGAACAACGCGCTCGCGAATCCGTTTGCTGCACTGCAAGGTTTGTAGAAATACATTCGTTTGGAACTGTCCCAAGCCATGATGAGTATTGAGATATTGATGGTTTAAATTATTTTCGCAGGTAATATCGATCTGATGGCGGGGATGACCACGGAACTGCGAGACGAGAATGCGGAAGGTAAATATGTTCATTTTCTATTCACTATCACGTCATTATCACACGCACACGTCGACTCGGACAGCCGCGCCCCCGGCGAACCTCTTTTTAGCTTATTTTAACGAAAAATAATAATTCGGTGGTAGTAGAGAGCGCGCGCGATCTCGTAGTCTGTCGAGTCAGGTGGCTAGGCGCGCGGGTGTCGGGCGACGCGCGGCCCGACCGCGGCCGCTCGCCTGCCGCGCTGGGCGCGCCGCACCGTGTCACCGGTCACTGTGTGCCGCAGCCCTTTTTCCACGGGCGGCATTAGTGTAATCCTATTCAAATGCTAACACCTATAACCTTATTTATAATTTTATAACAGAAAGTTTTTCCAGACCTTGACAAGATAGCACCTTTAACAGTAGGATTGGGACAGTTATAAAATCTGTAGACATGATCAACCCTTTATTTCGCATTATTTAGGGCACAATTAAAGCTCCATTCATATAGACTATAAGTTCACTTATTGATCTCATTCCTAATATAATTTTTTCATTAAAAAGAGTGATAGTCGATGTAAAGTAGTGCGATAGGATTGGCATTTGAATATGGTGTTGGGGTGGCACGGTGCGCGCGGGTGCCATGCGGCAGGCGCGCGGGCGGGGCCCGGCGGAGTGCGAAGTGCGAACTGGTGTTGTTGGCAGCGGGCGGCGCGGGCGCGGCCGGGGGCGCGGGCGCGGGCGGCGGGGTGCAGTGCGCGGTGTGCGGGCGCCGGTACAGCAACGCGTCCAACCTGCGCCAGCACGTGCGCCTCATCCACGAGGCGCAGCCGGTGGCGTGCGCTACGTGCGGCCGCTGCTTCAAGACGCCGCTGTATCTCCGCCGCCACACGCTGGCGCAGCACCCGCCCGCGCGCCTGCGTCTCAAGCCGCCGCCGCTCCCCGCGCTGCGGCCCGCCCAGAGCTTCCAACAGTAGCGGCACTAGCGGCTCTAGCGGCACCCGCGCGCTCTCTCTACACGCACGCGAGAGGAACGTTACCGTCGAGGAGACGCTACGGCTACGTCCATTACTGCAGTCTCCATACATATGACGACGTGCCACAGATAACTGTTGAACACCCATTTATCAGTGGGAATATTTATCGCGAGCTATTCGTTTAGTTCTTTTCCACCAACGACACCATTTTGTAGGATTCCCCTGCTAAGTCACACACTGAATAGAATCTGAAAGTAGCGTAGTGTCTCTTCGTACGGCGAAGTCGTGAAGATGTGGCTTATAAAGTCGTAACGAAGACTGTCAATAGATATATCTAGTCTGTGATCGGAGTGTCGCCGGGGGCCTATTTGCCGTCACACCTCTCCGCTTATTGTGTGCCTTTCTATAATATACCGAGTGCCAGATATATGTCGCATTAACGAGTTTCTTTTAGTACTTCCTTTTACGCGATAGGAAGACGTTTTTTCCATTAATAGTTTAGCATAGCAATAATAATAGTAATGTTGATCATATAATATTATTATAACAGCACAGAATATTTGTAACGATTATTTTGTCAAGTTGCTTCCCCTGCGTCATTCAAGAAGTAAGGGGAATTTTGTTAATAATATACCTATAGGAAACCCACATTTTAGTCATAAAGCGATTGTATGACATTGAGTCATGGGCATGGACGCATGGTGGATAAGGGTTCTAGCTAAGTGACTAATTGAAGCTCGTTAAGGGGACGCATGCAGTACCTTCCTTTCTGACAATAGACTGATTGTTGTTAAAGCATTTGTTGCGACCGGTGCTGATTTTACATAACATAACATAGGTTATTTACTGGTTACATAATTATTATACATACATACATTATACACGTTATCCACTTTTGACCGACACTTTCTGCCTGAGATAGAAATAAATAAATAATAGGTGTATTTTCATAATAGAGTATAATTTTTTTGTACTGCAGAAGACGGAAAGTGTCGAGCATATCCGTTTTATTTGTCGAATACGCGGACTCATGTACGCAGCTTTCAGTGTCCATAAGCCCGCGCTGAACAACAATAGTGATATTTTTATACACAATAGTTTTATCTTTAGTCTTTACACAATGTTATTGTTGAGTGATTGGACGGCTCCCGGTAAATAGTTTGTACAAAATCTCAGATATAATGAATAGTAAGTCTTCAAAAATCGTATATAAAATGAAACATAACTACAATATATTAGTGTTTAGGGTGGAACACCACGTTATGTTGCCATACAAAACCTTGTGCATTGTTCATATGCTCACCGCATTAAAATAAACAGTTGATGTTTCTATTAAATCAATGGCTTTCGATCGATTTTATTACACAATGATAAATATTCATAAATATATTATATCATGATTTATTAATATGACCGAATGCGCGTTGGATTGGCTTGCTGAGGGGTGCCGATAGCTGAGATGAAGTTTATTAGTTGACAGATTAATAGTAAAGTTTATGCTCGCGTTATTTTAGTACTTACTTACACTTATTGTTAATTGTCAAAGTATTATAATCTATTAAATTCTCTGAAAATAGCCATTCCAAGTAATGAGGATTTAATCAAAATGCTACACATTTTATGCCTAACAATTAGCGCTATACAAATACAGGTTCCTAATAGCTACGGCACCCTAATCCATTTGCGAGCAAGAAATAGTAAATAGTTATATTTTAATAATGAAATGAAGCAGTTACAACGCTCAAACATTTGGCTTCATAATAATATGTTAGCATATGTTGGTAAACAAATAGTTTACTAGATAATGTTGGAACCACAACTTGCCATAAATCCCACTAGCCCAGTGTCATGTAAGCACTGTATCAAAATAGGGATTTTTTTATTACTTATATTTTTATATAACTTTGAATTTTGATCGGTTATTTCTTTAATGTTTTTTTGTAGATGTATTAAATGATTGCCATGAAAAAAGCACATCTAGTCATTTTGTAATAAAAGCATTTAGAGGGGACACTTCTTAAAGGTATGATTAGGGTTGTGAGTAACAATATTAGTTTATCTTTTGAAAATTAATTGTAAACATATTGGAATAATGTGTGATCTCAAGTGACTTTATTTCCATGATCTCCAAAATTCGATCTTGCATTTATTTTTAACAGTGTTTAATATTTAAAATATTACGGACGAAAGTTAATTGCAATAATAATTACTCTAAAATAATCGCTTATACGTATTAGTAATAGTAATTTTAAAAAGCACTTTTCTTAAATAATAATTTTAATCCCAATTACTAAGTTAAGGCGCAGCTTTTATTATTGACATATTTAAATGAAAAATATAAATGTATAGAAAAAAAAAATGAATCTCTTCACACTGCTGAACTTAAATAGAAATTATATAAAACTAGAAATTTTATCATAATGATAGTACTGTTTATTGATGTCATTAATACAGAATGATTACACTTTTTTATAATTTACTGCAATTAAGAACACGTTAATGTACTCGTCGGCGATTAATGTCATTTTATTGAATCCGCCTCAGGTTCGTTTATAACATTGTCCCGCTTTCAAACCATGGTCAATCAAATGTTCTTTGTCTATAGTTAACTTGTTTCCTACAATCTGTTGTTTTACTGTTACAAACTTAGTATTTCAAGCAATTACTGACGGCTAATTTCTCTATCTTTAATGTGAAAATTAATAAAATGTAATTACGTTCATCTGCACATTCGCTTTGTGCAGATTATTAAACTTGTGTACATACATCAATGTATTTTTTACTAAATATCAAAAAATAAAGTATTGCGAAGAAATTGTGATTTTTAGTTACCGGTGTGTCGAGGCGATCGAGTTTACCTTGATATTTCACTTGAATATTAAAGTCTTGGAATTGAAATATTTTTAACAAGTTATTAAATAATTTTATGCCATGGCCGCCTATCACTTATCATGCTATGAATTGATTAGGAGTCGGTCTTTCTAATGAGACAACATTCTATCAACATATTTCCATTCAAACTTGTTCTTTTTAGCGAAGTAACCATTGTTGTGTCTATAACATTTTGTGTGGTGTCATGTAGCTGTAGGGAGATGGGACGGTAGACGCAATCGTCCGGTCCCTGACGCTGTGTGGTTGGAGCAGCACCGCCGCGCGCTGCCCTTCGTCATCAAGCGGGAGAACGAGCGAGGGAGCACCGCAGCGCCCAGACTTGTAAGTTCTGCACAAAACATCATAAAGCACCTCATGGGATGGGATCTTGATTCAAAACGTTATTGACTATCTTACAGGAACCGGGTGCCGATCTGGAGTTCGATTCCCAAATCCGTACTTATGTACAAAGTTGCATTCACACCAGTCGTCTGATAACTAATTGTGTAGTGTATGTCAAAGCTTTGCGTGTGTCTGCAAGCCTCTGCTTGACGTCATTCAGGATTAGAGATAATATTTTGTGCTTTATCTTCTAGATAAAGTTGGGTGAGGGCGTAGAGATTCGAGAGGAGCTCCTGCGCGGTGTGAAGTGGGGTGACTATCGGAAGGTGACGCGAGGGCTGGCAGCGGCGCTGTTCTCGCCGATCGAGCTGGCAACGTGCTCGGTGACGGGGCAGCGCTGGTCGCGTGCGGGGCAGGAGTCTCGTCCTACGAAGCCGCCACTGGACCGGCGCCGCGTGCACGCTCTCATCTCGTACGTGAGCCGCCACTTCCCCGACGTGGAGGTCAGCCGGATCAAGCAGGTGCTCGCCTACAAGTGCAAGGAGAACTGCGCCGCGCTCAGGATGAGGACCGCCAGGTGAACTTACACTTCGACGAGTCGTGTCGTGCTGGTAGCTAGGGACTTTTTTTTTTCAGGATGGGAAGTCATCAAATGACCCCCTCCCGCTCTGGTTGGAGCGGGAGTGTCAGACTTTTACTGACTAAAACCCACCCGTGTTCCTTCCTTAGCCCTTTATGTTCCGGGCCAGCGGTAACCCTTTCGGACAATCCCGCTGACTCGGCAGGCTTCGGCCCTAACGGGCCCCTTCATTTGACGCTGACATCTCTTTGAGGAGCGCGTGGAACACGTACGCGCCGTCCGGCACGGGCCTGATCCTGATCGGATGGTGAGCTATCCATTACTCTCCGTCCGCAGGCTCGCGCCTACGGTGGCCGGGAGTCGTCACGCGGCTCCCGACGCCCGGAGCGTCTCCCGCGGCGGCTGGGACGGGAGGCTCTCTCCCTGAGCCATCCCGCCACCTCCTTCGCTAGCATGACTGCTTCGCAAAAGGAGGTGACTGCCTCCCACTCGTCGCTCTAGACCATGGCTTGAACCAGGGCCCGAGATCGAGCGGTAGCCCCGGATCAGCCTTAAGGCTACCACATTCTGGGGTGCGTTCAAATAGTGGGCGGTTCGCCGCCGCAGTGAACGCGCCCACACCGGGGCCCCATATAGGGCCATGGACCGCACGACCCCCGCGTAAAGCCTCCGACGGAGGCGTTTGGCCCCCTCAGGTTGGGCACGAGCCGCTTGAAGGCGGCCCCGGCCCGTTCCAGTTTGGGTGCCAAACGTCGAAAATGCTTGACGAAGTTCCACCGGGTGTCGAGGACGAGACCCAGGTATTTTATCGTTGTCTCGACGCCGATGTGAACCACTCCCACCGTTAGTTGGGATCCTGATGGTGGCGTGTTCCGGGGCCCATGAAACTGGCCTCGGACTTGTGCAATGCCACCTCGAGACCCAACTGCCGGATCCTCTCCACGACTATCGCAAACCCGCCTGTCATCGCGTCGGCCGCCGCCTGATGCAACCTCCCCTGCGCCAGGACTAGCGTGTCGTCAGCAAATCACGCTGACGCCATCAGGAAAGTCGTAACCGATCCCACAGGAGTGGCCCCAGAGCCGATCCCTGCGGGACACCGCACAACATCTCTCGCCGGTTCCGCGACCGGGGTAGCACGACTCTGTCCGTCAAATACGCCTCGACTATTCGACGGAGGTAGGTCGGCACCTTGTGATACCGAAGTGCCTCCCCAATGCAGCCCCAGGGCAGGGTGTTAAACGCGTTGGCGATGTCGAGTGACACCGCCACGACGACCCCACCCTGGGACACCGCGTCCCCTGTCGTGAGGGCTCTCACGCGCATGATGGCATCCACCGTCGAGCGCCCCTTGCGGAAGCCAAACTGGCTGTCCGCAAGATCCGGCCCCGTCCTCACCAGGTGTCCGACGAGGCGGCCCGCAATCACTCTCACAAAGAGCTTGCCGACCTCGTCGAGCAACACGATGGGCCAGTATGCGGAAGGAGAGTCCGCAGGGCGCCCGTAGCTAGGAACTTCTGCTAGTATAAATCCATAATACAGCCCTCTTTGAACTACATTAGATTCCTCCTAGTCCTCTTTTGGGTAATAAGTTCAAGAAAAGGGTTTTCAACTACTGTTACAGGACCCTTTTTGACATAAAAAATACGAAATTATTTATCATTCAGGTTGCCTGATAATCGGGAAAAAATACCCGGTCTATTTAATAAGGTTTTCTGATATCTTAATTTTCAACAGACTCCCCGCGTCAATACAGGCGGACATGGAGATTGCAAGGCAAGCTTGCTTTATTATTTAGTTATTTATTTAGATAAATAATTATAGGATCTCTTGAATTGCAGATATCTAGTTTCCTTTGTTGTATGCCCCTGTGATATGTTGAGATAATGCTGAGCTACAATGATCACATTTATAGCTTCTCGGGACTATCAAGTTATAAATGAGTCGACACATCAGCTTATATTTTACAATCGTTCGAAAAATAAACATGAAAAACCTTTTGAACTGGTGAGGTATAAAGGTGTAGTGGACCAGTAATTTCTGTACTCATAATCATCTCCAAAAATATTTGCGCATACCACGAACGATGATAGGTATATTGACCTGAAGCAGACTGTATAGGTACCTACTGTAGTAGATGATAAATAAACTTTATTTTTTATTAATCTTAAGCAATGTACGAGAGGTTATCGCTTTACCATGTGTGCCATGCTTATCTCCATAAGAAGTTACGTTACGAGTTACGACATGACATCAGAGAATACCTCGAACAAATAAAATATAACGATATCGTTTGAATCATGTTATTAACGAGACAGTGTTGACATGTTTTCGCCATGCTGGAACGTTATGCTAAACATAACATTCACTGATAGCGCGCGGCCCGCCTGATAATGTGGGTCCTGGGGGCCAGAACTGGCCCCTTGACTTTCGAATGAAAACTTTTGTATGATAAGTTGAACATACTTCTATACTAAACTCTGATTTTTAATTTGCTAGACTAAAATGACAGCTGCGATCGAACCTTTCTTGGTCAACATGACATTATTTAGTATGTATATACATAATCCAGCCTATAATGTTCCCACTGCTGGGACACAGGCCTCTTCTTTTAAAACCCATAAGCATAATCTTTTGGGTGCGTAACTTAGCATGCTTCTGTAAAAAGGGACTTTTTAAAAATAAAAGTCGTTTTCCTGCAATTATTTTTGTACAGACGCCAGCACATAAACCTACCCGAAACTGTCAAATTTTCCCAATCAACTTTGAACCTTATGCGTCAGCGATAAAGTTGAAAATCTATTAAAGAATTGTGACAGATTGTAGTAGCTTGATGTGCTGGCATCTGTACAATGACAGTTATAGAATGCGAATGGCGGCTTCATGATGGGTCTTTTTACACCTTGTATCTTTGTACATTGACGTATGGAGTAAGTCTTGGCAAAACAAAATGTCAACAAAATCCTCCGAAATTGTGTCAAGTAGAATTAATCATGTTTTTTAATGAAAAAGTTTTTTTTCCATAAAATCATTTATCAGCTGCTATAACTTCTATGTATGAGAAAGACCTTTTGCCCTGAATTGGGAGTTTGGGACACTACAGGCTGATAAAGTAATACTTATCAATATTAAGAAGATTGATTGTTTCTATTTAGGGGCTCATGATAGAATCATACTAGGTTACTAGATACAAAGATAAAGATAACAGATAATCAAAAGTAAAACAATGTGGATTACTGATTATTTAAATGGTAAATGTTATCTATTATATTTATTTTAAAGATTAAAACATTAGCTTTTGCCCGTGGCTTCGACCGCGTGGAGGTCGGAAATGATCCCACAGAAAATTTTCGCTTAATAAAAGTTACTGCTTCTTTATTTAGACTATTCAATTACATATTATTGTCTTTTCATACAAATCGGTTCAGCCGTTTTTGCCTGATTGAGTAACAAACATACAAACTTTCCCATCTATCAATATAATATATAAAATTCAAAGTCCTGACTGACTGATATATCAACGCACAGGCTAAACCGCTGGTCATAGAGACATGAATTTTGGAGAGTGTTATTTGTGAAGAGTAGGTAATGTAGGGTTTTTGGAAATTCAACCTTTATGGGAGTGAAAAGGGGGGATTTTGTTTGTATGAAAAATCTTATTCCTTGAGTTAATAACCTTGAAACTTGGGACGAATACTTATCTAAGTAAATTATGAAGTTTGGCATTTTTTGTTTTTCTATTCTACCCCCTGAAGGGGGATTGGGAGGTGTCAAATTTTGTATTTTAACGCGCGGTCCGATTAACTGGAAACTCAGTATTTATACTTAAGACCAAAAATAAAGAATAACGTCTATCAGAGTTTTTCGAAAATATAGCCCTAACGGGGTGAAAAGTTAATTTTACAAAGGAAGACTACAGCCGGTCGATTCTGTAAAAATCTCACCGTGAAAACTTAGTTGAAGTGAGTTTGTTTTTGCAAGGAATTGACACTATTTAATTGACAGCTCACTCCACGCTCACTTCACCTAAGTTTTCACGGTGAGATGGTTACAGAATCGCACTGCTGTGTGGCTTGATTAACTCGAAAATTGTTATAAACAATCTTTGAGTCAAGTAATGAACACATTCCAAACGATTTTACGAAATTCCACCCCTGTGGGGGTGAAAAGCGGGGATACAGTTTATAAGAAAAATCTTATACATCTGGTTAATAAACTTGGCAAGAATACTTGCCTAAGCAAGTAAAATAAAGTTTATCATTATTAGTTTATCAAAACTACCCCTCAAAGGGGGTTTTGGGGTGTTAAAGTTTGTGTGGAAGAATTTTAACGCGCGGTCCTTTTAATTAACTCGAAACTCAGTATTAATACTTTTGACAGAAAAGAATCAATAATAAGTGTATGGGGTTTTTGAAAATTGACTTCTGACGGGACAAAAAGTGTATATACGTATATAACGTGTAACATAATTAACACAAGACCTCATACACCCCAATTAGAGTACGTATTGAGTTAAAAGCATAATACAAAGACTAAAACTTATTTTTTTTAAAAGCTAACTTTTAGTATTAAGAAAATCGTATTGACTCTAGCATTACT
The DNA here is from genome assembly GCA_927399505.1 of Luperina testacea. Taxonomy (NCBI): domain Eukaryota; kingdom Metazoa; phylum Arthropoda; class Insecta; order Lepidoptera; family Noctuidae; genus Luperina; species Luperina testacea. Next base: position 16,978,019 of record OV656758.1, read on the forward strand.
TTACGCGTTTAAAATGGAGTCTTATCGCCTTCGAATAAGATTTCATTTTCTTGGGCTCAATCGGAGGTCAGTATAGCAAAATACATAATTTTTGAATAAAATACCTATATAAAAAGTTACTGAAATTGATTTAGTAGTCAACCATGAACAAACTACTTCCAGGACTTACGTTTATTCTGTTACACCTTGTATATAAAATTCAAAGTCCAGGGGGTCTAAAGAGGCCACTTCGGCAGAATCATAAATGAATAACATTATGAATCATAATATGGCGAAGACAGTCCGTGTTTTTCTTTTTTTCGCTGCACTACGTAGGTATAATCAAAGAGATTGGGATTGGATTTGTATTGATTGGTATTTTAGCACAGACAAAAAAAAATAACTGAAAAATCCTTCACCAATAGGATTTGATACGATTAACTTAACAGTTAACTGTCAATTATGATTCATAATGTTATCCTTTTATGATTCTGCCAAAGTGGCCTGTTTAAGCTCCCTGACTGACCGATAATTATATCAACGCACAGCCTAAACCGCTGGTCCTAAAGGAAATAAAATTTGGGGGGTGTGTTCTTTGTAAAGAGTAGGTATCTACTAAGAAAGGGTTTTTCGAAATTCCACCCCTAAGAGGGTGAATGGGGGGAGGGTGAAATTTTACGCGGATGAAGTCGCGGGCAGAAACAATATTTATAATATTAGCAGTATTAATCTCCTGTAAACTTTTGCAAAATATAATGTAGGAAAACATTAATTATAAAACAGTGCACTCCCTGCATAGCCCATTATTATATTAATTATACAAAAAGTTTGCAAACTGTGAACGCTCGTTGTTATCAATAGGCGCCTGCGACGAATACATTCCCTATCATGGGGCGTAACACCGTCACCATTTTAATTGACTTTAGGAATATTTTTAATCAGTATTGGTTCTTATAAATAGACCAAATATTTTTGTTTATAATGACAGTTAATATAGATTGGAAAAGAATGAATACGGTATTATTTAAATGGGTTTGAAGTTCAAGAAAACATTGTGGTTGTCATGGGAAATACTGAACTAAAAAGTGTTACTGGTTTTTTTCAATGAGCTATTTTTTAATTATCAGTAACCTTTCCGTACTCTTGACCTTTATCATGTTTTGATAATTCAATTTGATCGCCTGTTAATTTTTTAAGGTTCCATAAGCAAAATGGCGCAAATCTGAACCTAAAAATTGCTGAAGTCAAAGCATTTATTTCAAATAGGCATAAGAGGAACGAAACTGATGTTGAAATTTACAATAAAATATAATTGATTCTAGTCACCCCGTCCCAAAGGTAGTATTCGTATGGAGAAGAATGGGCAAGAAACTCCACCATTACTCTTTTAAAATGTAAAAACGAAAGTAAATTGTCCATTGTATATTTTGTAGTGTTTGATGTATTTTTGTGGTGTACAATAAAGTATATATAAATAAATAAGTCAATAGTGCAGGGGTAGCTCTCATGTATAAAAATGACTATGTTTTTGTTGCGTCTCGTTGTGAGGATGTGCATAGGTCTTTGAAACGCTCTCTGATCATTCGCAATGCTCTTAAATTAATAATCTTGTCAAGTTTTTCACGCCTTCGTTCAATGATACATTAAGTGGGAGCATTAGAGATGTGTAAGGGTCGATGTCGACAAGAATTATAATTTGTTGTAACAAAAAAAGTAACATGTTGAAATATTTACTACAATTATAAGACGTTACTAATACTGCCACGATGGCTATTATATTAAATAATATTGTAATATTCATGTTCCGCGCCACTCGAGGCAGTAATACAATTTGTAGCAGGCTGTCGAACTGTTTCAGCGATTCGACCAATTATTTGCTGAGTGCGGCGGCGCGGCCGCCGCCCTGCGACGTGGAGGCGCCCGGCGGGAGTGCGCGCTCCTCATACTCCAACTAGTAAGTAACCCTGCAGCTGATTTGGAAAATTTTACCTCATGGTGTATGATTTTTCGCCAGGGATCCGTTTAGCTTGGATCGATTGAGAATTTTAGATATAAACTAACTTCTGCCCGCAGTTTCGCCCACGTGGTTGTCGGAAATTATTCCACGGGAACGTACTACCGGAATAAACAGCCTAAGATACTCTTTATAACATCAGCTATCTGCCAATGAAAGTCTCGTCAAAATCGGTCTAGTCATTTCGGAGATAAGCTGGAACAAAGACAGACAAATAAAAATGTTTTTTTTTACAATTACCGTAAATGCTTTCAAGTATTTAGTAAAAAGCTGTTATTTTAACATTACAAACAGACATTTCAATTTTATTTATTTGTAAAGATATTGTGTGTATACAAAATAATCCACTTAACAAAGCAGTTGTAGAGTGCGTGGATCTGGGCCCTAAGCGATTTCTTCAGAAAGTTGTTCAGGGTGCTTAGGGACTAAACATACTAAAAGTCCCCGCGTCTAGGAGGTGAGCCGGAATGGGGGATAAAAGTTCCCACTTTTGAGTTTTTCGCTAATATCTTTAAAACGGTGCGTTGTAGAAAAAAAATATATTCTACGTAATGAAAGCTAATACAATTTTCTACAACTTTTATCTTATACACTTTTTTCGAATTCCTACCCATTTTCGAACTACACGTTCCGGAAAAGTGAACATTTTCGAAAAAAAAAAAAACGACTTATCAAACACTAGCTGTTGCCTGCTACTTCGACGTTATTTCGGGATAAAAAGTAGCCTATATGTTAATCCAGATCCTATTCTACCTACCTACCAAATTTCATCCAAATCCGTTCACTAGCCGTTGAGTTATCGAAACTTTTGTCTATGTACTAGCAGCATCCCGCGGTTTCACCCGCATAAGTTTGCCGTTTGAATAACCGGGTAAAAACTATCCTATATCCTTTCCCGAGACAGTCTTTAGCTGCGTTCTCAATTGGTGGGAGGGAGCTGAAAGCTAATAAAATTTTCTACAACTTTTGTCTACACTTTTTCTAAATTCTAATCAGTTTGGAGCATCACGCTTTGCAAGGTAGATAGATTATGACCTGGATTAACATATAGGCTACTTTTTATCCCGAAATAACGCCGAAGTAGCAGGCAACAGCTAGTGTTTGATAAGTCGTTTTTTTTTTTCGAAAATGTTCACTTTTCCGGAACGTGTAGTTCGAAAATGGGTAGGAATTCGAAAAAAGTGTGTAAGATAAAAGTTGTAGAAAATTGTATTAGCTTTCATTACGGAGAAGATACTTTTTCTCCACGACGCACCGTTTTAAAGATATTAGCGAAAAACTCAAAAGTGGGAACTTTTATCCCCCCACTCCGACTCTCCGACTCACCTGCACCTCCTAGACGCGGGGACTTTTAGTATGTTTACTCCCTAAGCACCCTAAACAACTTTCTGAAGAAAACGCTTAGGGCCCAGCTCACGCACTCTACACCTCCTTTTGGGTCATTCGTTGAGTGCACTATAACGGCATAATGAGAAAGTCATAATCAGATGGACATGAGCCACTTCGCTAAAATTCGAGAATGTTCCAGTTTGCGCTGTTGCATATCCCTTTGAAACCGATAAGGCAAGGAACGTAGTGATAATATTGTGATATCCTGTTTTTTTATGTGTTCCAATATGATAATTATTAATATGATGTTGACACCGTGTTTGTTTTTTATTTTTAGCGAGACTTCGAAGGGTCCAGCAGGCGGAGCGTCCGGCGGCGCAGGGGGCGCGGGGGGCGCGGGCGAGTACTCGCGCGGCGGGGGCGCGGGGGGCGCGGCCGAGGACGCGGACGGCGAGGCGCAGTGATGGCCGCGCGCTACGGTGTTGCATATCAATTTCATAATCTTGTTATTTTTTACCAAAAAAGAAGAGAAAATAAAAATACTTGTCGCTCGGCGTCGCTCTCGAGGCGCGTTCGTCGGTCGACGCGCGCGCCGCTCGCTCGCCGACGGGCTCCCGTCGATCGTTTGGAAAGATTTATATTTATTTGCGCGGCGTCGCGACGACGAACGACGGCGGTGACTTGCCCGTGTAAAATATTCATATTTATTTAGGTGATATTTTTCTATTGGCTACTGATAAGATTTTATCTCGTTATGTATCTGCCGGCCGCGCCGGGGATGCATTGTCGTTTGTAAGGAAGGGGAGTGGAGTCGTGCCCGAAGCTCTAGCAATAATTTATCAGGTTCCTAAGACATGTTTTGTAGTTAGATTCTATTTGCACGAATTTTCGCAGACACTGCCGCTTTATTTCTAAATTTTTTTATAGACATCAGTCAGTCGTTTTATTGCTTTCTATATTTTATGTTTAAATATAAATCGAGTCATTTTCAACGTTACGTTAAAATTTGTATATGAGGCATTTAAGTGCTGTACGAGGGACCGTTGCAATTGCAAAGTAAATATATCAAAATGGCATAATTTTTAGAGCTATCTTATAGATATTATAGTCATTTCGTTTTATAGGTGTAAATGATAATAAAGAATTTATTTTGGAGCGTCAAGGTTTGGATATTGTAAAGTCTTTGGAGAGCTGTGATCATGATGGATATAAAGCAGTCATATTTTTAAAATATACATTTAAGAGTTATAACGTAATTATACTATTGTACAGTCGGTCTGAAGGAGATGTAAGAGGTAATCAGTAGCCGACTGGCCGGGCGGCGACCGGCGCGGAGTGCGCGAGCCCAGCGCCGCGGCCGCGCGCGGGCCGGCCAGCGCGGGCCTAGCTATGCATCTGCGCACAGGTGTATTATCATATCAAAAAAGCAATAACTATTATTTGATAAAGAACGATTTATTTCATTTTTAAATACTATTTTAACCAAGTTGTTATAAATGTAGTTAGTAAATTGGAAAGATCTCTTGAGAAGTCCACGGTCATATATAGTTCTTTTGAACAATAACTAAATTCTCATAATGATAAAGTCTCACGTTTACGTCATATCAATTTGTAATACTTAGTTTTTTCACTATTTTGTACATCTTGTGTACAAATAACATAATCAAATAACATCAGATCATAGAAGAGGCAGGTTACACGTTGCAAGGCTTGCGACAGTGGTCGGGATGGCAGTCTGATTGATACAAATTGTTTAATTAGTCGGAGCGAACAAACCATGGGATTGTTATTTGTAATTTTGTAGACATCCATACGATGCACTGTCGATCGGTCGGAGTCGCGATGAACTAGTGACAGATGTAACGTTGCACTGGAATGATAAACTAGGACGTAATGGTGGTCGATGTACAAATGGTTGCCGTTTCTGTGGTCTGAGCCGTGTACACACGACACAGTACACTATCTGCACATCTTTACCAGTCAACTGTAAGAGATTGGTGTACCTATGAATAAGTTACAGTTACCAGAGTTAGGATATATAAGTAGTCACGCAGTGCTACGTAGTAAAATCTTACTATTATGTAAAATTTTACGATGCCAATTGAAAGTCTTAATGCTCAATTTTGCCAAATTTTACTTGCCGAGAACGCGTCTTGTCTATTAATTTCGTGTTTTAACGTTTGGTATAGCACACATTCCCGTTACTAAAACACCTTTATGTATTTGAAAGTGAGAAGGGAATGGACAGATTGCTCAATATATGAAATATTTGTATTTCGTTTATAGTTCATAACATAACACATTCACATAGAACATGGAAAATTTCGGCCCAATGAAAATTATATCATTAGAGAAGTAAATGAAAATTTAATTGTAATTTAGAAATGATAAATTGAGAGTTAAAAGGATTTGCAAGTATATATATTTGTGACGAATGCTCGAGATGCAATATGTTAATTTAGTGCCAAATGATAAGTTAACTCGTAGCAATATATTGTATCCTAATGCTCTTGTGTAATTTCTCACGTAGTGTTAATGACCTATGAGGTTTCGAAGGTTTCTTTTACAAGACTATAATATATTTATACAGGGAAAGTGTTAGGTATGTACTGTTGTTTGGATTTAAGAGTGTTGTTGGGGTAAAATACTCATTGAGGCAGGGTGTAAAAATAAGCGTAACTACCTCGTCCTTCAGCCGAGAACTGGATCCTTTAACTCCCTAGAATAGTTTTGATAAATAATTTATTTGAATTTATTGTTTAAATATAAAATTGAAATCAGAAATAAATGCACCTCCACCTGAGACAGGGTAACGTCTTTACATAAACAAGCTTCCGCACCTGTGAAAACAGTTATTTTTACACTCTGACCTTTATAGCACTGAATGAGCAATGGAACAAGAGAATTTATTTACTCAAATAAGTTTTTTTTTAATTATTTACGATAATTTTGTACTAAATTTTAATATACATTATTTTGCATTTTATGATTGTAATGGCAGCTGTCCATATCATGTGAACGATACAATCGTTCACTATAATTTAGGGTTTCATAAATAAATTTAAAATGATACATCGAACATGACACATTGGGCACAAATATTATTAAAAGTATATACTTTTTCTTTGCTTGCTATAATAACTGAAATCTAAATTACATTGTTCCTGATACTCGGTCGTAGTAAGCTTTGTGAAACCCTAATAAGCGTTAAAGATGTAATGATGTTGAGTGGGGCGGCACTCGGTCGGTAGTCGCGCGAGGCGTGGCGACGTCGTCCGCCACCGGCCGCGTCCGGCCCACTCGGCCCTTGGTTTTCACTGAGCAAAATCTTTGAACTTTTGTATATAAAGAGAACAACATCGATGCCACTGTGCTCTGAGAGGACACAGCGTTGTGCCAAAATTACGTGCTAGTCTTTAAAAACAAATGTTGTTATCATTTTCAGATTTTATTTAGTCCAGAATGTGTTTGTTCCTGTGCTGTGAAAATATTTTCTAACAAACCAACACTCGGTGATGGTGGTGGTGAGGGACAATGTGGTCGCTTTATTCTCGCGGTTGGCGGTTCTTAGTTTTTAGTCTTGTAGAATATGATAATTAAAACGAACATTTCCTCATTGGAGTTCCTTAGACGTATCATTTTGATATAATAAATCTAGGGCAATGGTGGATATTAAATTGCCGGGTCTACGGCGCTATAAAATCGGTCCTTTGTTTTAAAACTGACCACATTGTAAACTAAAATTACGGATTTAGATCGACAACTATAATCAGAACTTTTAATACTCCAAGTTATCATAATCAGTCGTAGGACTAGCTTACTAATAGTTACAAAACCTATAGGTTATGCCAAGCCCTTTGTGCCTAGGATTGACACGTTTGCCTGTGATATTATTTTTTCTATTAGTTAGATTAGTTGTAGGAACACATTCATGGTATGTGCAATGGCGGCAGAATTTTGGCAAGATCGAATTTTCCTCTAAAATTAAGTATAATAAGGATCGTCCAAAGCCACCAAGCTATAACTGTTCCCGTGTAAACGATTGTAGTTGTCGATGGTTAAACTAAATTGTGTCATTAAAGACGAGTCATAAAAGCTAATTATTTAGAGTTACGAAGTGTTGTGTTGGTTTGTTGTTATATTTATAGTATTTATGAAAAATGCACATAATAATTTAGCTTTGAGCTTGTGCAATATTATTCCAAATTGTTTATAGAAGAAAACTGTTATAATTATTTCTAAATTGTTATATATTTTTATAATCATAAAAGACAAAGGCAACTTAAATTATATTTTTGTTGTGCATTTATTATCAAATTTTATCAATATTGAACCACAAACTCATTGTGGACTGTAATGTCTGCGTCTGTGAAAACTGTTAATTAGGTACAGTAGATGGTTTTTTTATATATGCTAATATTGTGAGTCAATTCTAGTAATGTTAATGTTCCCTTTTATTTAGAATAATTTACGTTAATAAACAAATTAATCTAAGATTGCTCAACCAAGATGCAATGCTAACTGCAATGTAGATGTACGAAATAATTTTTTAATTGTCCTTTTATATTATTTATCTGATATATCAGTTTTATTCATTTGTGAGTTACGGCAGCGCATGTTAGTCTTATGTTTATTCTTAAGAGAGGCCAAATGTTGACTTGCTTATGTGAGACTGTTTTGCCAAGAATCAGAAAGTATATTATTACCTACATTGTTTTAAAATAAATGCTTTTATATAAAATCAATCCTGGTTTTCTAATTCATCTAACCTGTTACCTAACGACACTATAATATAAAAACAAATACGGTGGCGTCAACCTGTCTACCCCATATAAGGCAATACGGTGATCGTGGTGCTGCTGAGTCAGTATTACTGACGACACCGTGATACTTTTGAGTTGTGGCTAACCTTCTGAAAGTTAGTGCTAAATAAGTCATCGGTTCAACTGAGTCATTAGATTAGTAACCAAACCTAGTTCCCCGATTCCATGAGGAAACTGCAACCCTACCTAAAACATTGATGATCTGAATGATGCAAATTGGTACTGGGTTCTGAAAACCGATCGTGATTCGTGTAGTTGTGGCATTCATAGCACGTTGTGGCACGTTGTCTGTATCGAGCAGACGTGAGACGGGCGAGTTGAATGACCCTTAAGTAATCAAATAACATCTGTATTAGAAAATATATCTAAATGAAAATAAATATATGCATAAAATAATTATAGGATTTTTTAACTTTCATCGGAAGTTCAATGGTTTGAAAGGAGTTTTCTATTTGTAGCCCACCACGGTATGAGCTGGTCAATAAATACTCAACTACCTCATAACCGGTATTTGCGGAAAATACGATTTTTACCGGATGTGGATAGTTGGCAGACATGGCACTACTTCCGGTCTGTCAGTTTTTGAATGTTCAGCGCGACGCGACGCGGTGATCGGTCAGCTGGCTACTCTAATAAAATAAATCAGAATACGGTTTCAGTCTCGCGTCTCCTTTTTTTGTATACATTTTAAAATCATAAAACTTGTGAAAACAAGTTAGCGTATTTAGCTCTGCAAAATAAATCGAAATTACGTTTCGTTTTACGTTTTGGCCTTGTATTTTTATTTTACTGTCAATGTCATTGTCAAACGAGAATCAAGTACGTTCAACTTTCCCTGCGTTCCGAGTTGGGAAATAATCGATTTGAGTGTGCTTAAACCTGTACCGAATTAGCGTGAGCGCGATAACGATGTCCCTTGAATCGTCATAGATGACGTCATGACATACGCCATCTTGCAATAACGCCGACCATGCCTTAGAATAATATCATCGTGAGAGTTGTCAAAAATGATAATGTGTCTGTGAGGATGTGTCATCGTGTGTTTTGCTAAGGTAGCCTGCGAAATTCAAATTTTCTTAGGTTTTTTGCAATTTGCTGGTCAGTATTAAGTTGTACGTCGATCAAAATATGATTCGCGCCCGTAAATAATATGTATTTACATATTTACAGAATCATAATCATTAGATTTAGAATCATCACAGAATCATAATCATTAGATTTATAATCCCAAAATGTCAAGATTTCATGAAATAGTCATTCTGTGGGGTTACTTGGTCTTAGAGAGTTGTGTTGATGACTTTAATGATTATAATTCTGTAAATACATAAGTGTTACGGTCGCGAATCATATATTAATCAACGTACAACTTAATACTGACCAGCAAATTGCAAAAAACTTAAAAAATATTGATGTTCGCGGGTTACCGTGGCACTCGAAATTGTGCTTCTGGCTGACAGTTGCCACCTAATCAAAGAAGAAGAAATGTGGTGTTTATACAAGGAAATACTGCAATAATATCGTTTTTATATTGAGTAAGAACTGTGAGCGCGTTCACGAGCGTTCCGAATTGTTGACAGCTCTCAGCTGTCATAATCGTAATATCTAAATCGGAACGCATGCGGCATGTGAGATTGTGAGATGATGTGAGCGCTATTATTATTCTTAGATCATACCAAATCAATCCCGGCATTTCTTATTATTTTATGTCTACGTCTACGAAGAAAATCTTTATCAGAAGGATATTAGATGGCGTTTCCTCAGCCTAATGCACAAAGAGGTTAGATTATTATTTATCTATTTATAAACGTATACAATTTACAAGATTTTTCATAAATCAACTATCCTATTTGTTTGTAGAGCTAACAAATAGGAAGATATTAGAAGAGCTGCAGTTAAAGAAACAGATGCTCCTGAAGCAAGGTGCTGTGGCTCCTCTGACTGCTACCTCTATATCTCTGACACAGCCCAGCCCTGTCAGCCAGCTGCCCATGTGCTCTATCCCCGCAGGCTCTGCTACTGCTGTAAGTAAAAGTCCGAAAGTATTGATAATATTATTAATAATATAATAATAATTTATTTGAAGAGAAAGGTAATTTTGATGATTGGGATGTTTGTGTTGATTAAAACAGAACAGTTTGCCTTGGTTGTTGTTATTTAAAGAAATGATTCTTATACTTGTGCATTCTAAATCTAATAAATAAAACCTACTTAGAGAAGCACAGGACCGGTTTATGTGCAGTCAATTAATTTTCTTCAGCTGACAAGATGTTGTTGATAACTAAATAAAATTGAGATTAAATAGTGTATTATTTTAATTCATTCTTTTTCAAGGGATTTCCACAACTGCCTGAAGCAAATATAGTGAATACAAGTCACAGAGCAGCATTACAGCACGCAAACGCTACATCCTGTGGCTACTTTGTCTCCCAAGACTCATCATTTGGAAACCAGATCCTCCCCGTTCTACCCAGATTTGATAATAAGTGATACAGCAGCAATGTCTGCTGTAATGAAGCTGAAGACTCTGCAAGGACATTTAGAGAGCCTAAATGTGTTTGAACAACCAAAAGTTCAGTATGAACAATATCACACACCAGCACATCTTGCTGCTACTGCTCTTTACACTATACAGGTAAATAATTAAACTTCAAAATATTCAATTTATTTACTTAAGAGCTCAACTGTCACTAATGAGAATGAGACAGACTTACTTTTTCTGTTGTTACCAAACTTAATAAGCTTGCCTGATAGACGAGGGGACAATACTTGCTTGCAAAAAAAATGGGCCACACCATGCTCTTCATTTGAGACATGATATCTGACTTTTTGTCAATGAAATTGACAAATGTTGTTCATTTCTGTTTGTTAATCAAAAATAAACTTTATGTTGTTAACGGACTTCAAATAAAAAGAAGGATCTTTTTTCAACACCCATATTTGTAAGTTCGCGATTTCTCAAAAACTAATGAATCGGTTTCACCCGCATAAGTGTCGATCCTGTGGGAATATCAGGATAAAAACTATCCTATGTCCTTTCCCAGGACTCAAACTATCTCTATACCTGCTAATCCGATTTAAATGAAATTTCTTATAGAGATAGTTTGAGGCCCAGGAAAGGACATAGGATAGTTTTTATCCCGATATTCTCACGGGATCGACACTTATACGGGTGAAACAGCGGGTCTCTGCTAGTACTTCCATACTTCTCTAAGCAGTCCTTTAGTATATTATTTGTTACAGACACAATTTCAATCCATAGAAAACTGTGCTGTACTTGACGCTGGCTGTGGTCCAGGTATATGGGGTATTGGCGCGGCGTTGCTGGGCGCTAGTGTAGTGACGGCCCTCGATATCGACGAAGATGCGCTAAAGGTGTTCAAGGAAAACGTTGACGAAATGGAATTGACCAACATTGATGCTGTACAGTGTGACTTTCTGAATTCAACAATGGCCAGGTGATTAAATTTTTGCTGCTGTTTTCAAATGTTTTTGTTTGAGCATAATCTTAATGTGTCCAGTGCACCTGTTTGTCCAGATAAGGTGTTTTGCGCACGTAGGATACGGATACGCGGTTATAGACAGACATGCGCATAGTCGAGGTCTCGACGCGCCTTCTTATAATTCGACTTATCTGGACTTACATTTCACGCGTGCAATTCGACTTATCTGGACATACATTTACACTCTGGTTGTGGGATCTATGAATACCTTTCATTCAGTTTCAGTTAGTCTTTTCTGTTGTACATTTTCAGATGGGGAGGTTTCTTCGACACAGTGGTCATGAACCCACCATTTGGCACAAAGAACAATATTGGCATTGATGTGAAGTTTCTCCGAATGGGCACTTACCTCAGCTCTGATAGTGTCTACTCATTGCACAAGTCTTCCACAAGGTATTTATCCATAACTTAGTACGTCATGTGACTTATCTCATTGACGTAAGGTTTAAATTGCATTGATTGACGCGAGCTCACAAAATGCAACAACTATGAAAGATTTATCTTCATTAGTAATACTGATTTAGTATCTAATTTTACAGGACACATATACAAAAGAAGGTCAAGGACTGGGGAATGAAAGGCAGCGTCATTGCTGAAATGAAATATCATCTGCCGGCCACTTACAGGTTCCACAAGCAACTTTCTATGGACATAGATGTTGATATTTGGCGAGTATACCATCCCCATTAAGTAAATTAGTTATAAGGCATAGGAATTGGATTCAGGCATAACAAATGTACTGCCAACTTTATACTGTATATTTTATGTATAAAATTTTAATATCATCGGAAGCTAGAACACCGTTTTCTTCCATAAAAGCCTTTCAGATTCAGATTCAGATTCTTTATTTGTTTTTTGACTGTGTAATGTGACTGTGTAATGAAATAAATAATCAACTTTGAATTTTTTCTCCTAATTTATGTCTGCATGTAAAACAATTTTGTTTTAATTATGTACAGAACTTCGAAATGTACTTACTTTTGTGTAAGATTTAATATAAATTTTTTAACTTATAAATAACTAAGATGGACTGACAAATAAACTTATCAAATGATTTTAAAAATATTTTATTTCTTTAATAAATTCTTCAGTCTTACAGTATCATACAGAGCTGCAATAAAAAAATACGGAATATAAATTCCGAAAAGAATGGATATTTAGAAAATTAAATACTGTATACATACAATAACAAAATTACTTAAAACATATTTCGATATTATTACTTCTTATAAATATTTTTGTTGTAGTGGTTACCCTGCCTATGTGTCTATTCGTCGCCGAACTTGATGTTTTGTGCCAGTTTGATGGTTCCGGAGTAGTTGATGGTGACCGTGGAGCGCCTCATGTAGTTCTTCCAGGAGTCTGAGCCGCACTCGCGACCGCCGCCCGTAGCCTTCTCGCCTCCGAAGGCGCCGCCGACTTCTGCGCCATTTGTAGGAATGTTCACGTTGACGATGCCGCAGTCTGAGCCGTGCGGGCCGATCCACTGTAAAAAGGGTCTGTTTTAGTAGTGATCTTAGGTGAATGAAATGGACGTCTATAAGCGCCCAAAAGCTATGTTGAAATGGCAGCAAAAAAATTAAATTCGACTCTTCTCATAAGGTTGAAATTAAAATAAAATAAAAAAAAACTCATTAATTCCAGCTGTAATGTGCAGGTCGCTACTTTGATGGTTTGAGCAGTGCCTTGGCTCGGATATTTAGGACAGTTCTTTTTTAAATTGTAGTCATTTAAACCTCTTTTTTACGTACCTTGAACACATCTCCAAGGTTTTCGGTAAAGAGACTGGAAGACAGGCCCTGTTCTACTTCATTGTTGTACTTGATGCCGGTGTCCAGGTCTGGAATCTCGATGCAATAGACGATGGGGGCGAAGCACTCGGTCTTCACTAAGGGGGAATCGTGAGGCAGTCCTGTGACGATGGTCGGCTCTACGAAGTAGCCTTCGCGGTCCATTACCTGATAAATTAAAAAAAATCGTATTAGAGGAAGTGTCTGGCTGAAGTTTTTTGACACAACTTAATCATCACCTCCCAACCTTGTTCAAGTCCACATAACAACATCAAAGCAAAAATAATCGTCGGAAAATGGACGTGAAAAATGTCAGGTATCTTAATTGACGTGTTTACTTTTGGCGTTACATTATCAGCAACATGTGCTGTTTTTGATCCTTACGAGTCGATTCTCATGCAGTATGTTAATTGTATGTTGTTATACCTTTCCTCCAAACTCGATCTTGCCTCCTTGCTTGACGATTTCGGCGACAGTCTTCTTGTAAGCCTCGACAGCGGCGGGTGTGTGGAGGGGACCGATCAGAGTCTCTGACAGGAGGGGGTCGCCGATCTTGCTGACCACACCGGAGAAAGCCTTCGATAGACGAGCCACAACTTGGCTGTATACCTGCGACGAAGTTTTGGTGGTTGATAAGTTATCTTTATGGAAGTTATCAAATTGAGTTAGCGGATATCCACAAAAAACAGTGTATCTTCATGCTACGACTAAATCACTTGATCGCTGCGATAAATCAAATTGCACTTTTTGACTATTTTTATATTGGAGCAACCAATCTTACCTTTTTATGAATAAAGAGTCTTCTAGTGGTAGTGCACCGCTGTCCCGCGGTGCCTGCGCACGCGAACAACGCGGCGTTCAGCAACAAGTCAAGGTTAGCGTCCTCGTTCACAATGATGGCGTTGTTCCCGCCCAATTCCAGCAGGTGGCGCCCGAAACGTCTCTGGACTTCCACGCCAACCTACAAATAGGGTATTAGTTGATTTTTGCAGCAATGTCTGATATGGCTGCCTTGAAAAGGACTTTAGTTCCATTCGAAATTAGGGCGCAACCAAAGTTCATTATTCTTGAAAATTCTCAGTCACCTGCAGCTTGGAAATACAGATTGCCTTGTTATGTTCAACCTTTAGCTAGCAAAAAAAATCTTGTCTTTACTTCATACCTTCACTTATGCTCCCATTCGGTAATGAAGATAGCTGCTACGATTTTTCATTCAAACTCTGCACATATTTATCTAAGACCATATTTTTGCCAATCAGACGAATAGCCCTTTGGCGTTATCAGATATAGCTGTAACGGCCTTACCTGTTGTCCTACAGCCGTGCTACCAGTAAAGGAGACGAGCTTCATCCTCTGATCCTTTACAATCTTCTCTCCGATGTCTTTACCGCCGACGCACAGAGCGGCAACAGCGCCGGGAATGTTGTTCTTTACTAGAACGCCCTCTACGATCTTGGTGACGGCAACGGCGATCAAAGGAGTTGTATCTGATGGCTTCCATACGCTGACGTCGCCGCAGACCTGGAAAAATTGTCATGTAGTTCATTGGAAAGTACCTAATGGAGAAGGTAGGAAAAACGGGGCTTGTTGGATGATTTGGTCAATAGAATTCAGAGGCCAGATGTTTATAACTTATCGATGTTTGATGAGTCTGATATATGAAATAAGTACCTACAATGGAAAAATAGTACCTAATTCTAAAATTTTCTTTTGCGTAGTTGTCTTATTTAGCGCTATTAATTACTCTAGCTAATAACCTTGTTAAAGAACTCAGTTGAGATAACAATTATTTTATATTTTTACCTTTGTTCTCTTCAAGATAAGATAAAAATTACATCAATGTTACACTGAGGTTTTTCCTCACAGCTCTTTGGTTTATAGTGATTGGATAGGTACTCAACTGCCAAGAAGAAAATCTTAAGTTCGATTTTTAGTTCGCATAACCTGTTAAAAGTTCTTTATTGAGGTTCATAAAGTTTTATCGTTATATTAGTGAGGTTCATAGTCGCCATTGGATATCACAATAGGATAATCTGGATTCTGGAGATTTCTTATTCATGTTCTGAAGAATATAGCGTGATTATTATCTGCTATGATTCTTACATACATATCTACTCCGTTTGCTTCGTTTACGTTCGTTGAATAGGTATTAAAGACAAATCCTTACCATAGCAATAGCGCTGTTCCAGCCGAACACGGCAACAGGGAAGTTGAAGGCAGTGATGATGCCGACAGCGCCGAGAGGGTTCCACTTCTCAATGAGCACGTGTCCAGGTCGCTCCGACGGGAAGATGGTGCCAGGCAGGGTTCGCGACAGGCCCAGGGCCAAGTCACACACGTGGATGTATTCTACCACCTCTCCAATAGCCTCGGGGAGGATTTTTCCTGTGGAAGTAGGTGGATAGGAATTGAACTACACTTCTTTCTTTAGGGTTTTTGTTTGGTTGGTAAAAGATCAGTTTCTATCCCTAGGGCTATGGTGTAGGTAATATCACGTTGGTACCTAATTACGATGAACAGTCCGAAAAGTAGTCAAGAGTATGATATTACCTTCAAAATCTAGTCATGAATAGTTACCTATACCTACTTACGGCAAAAGTAACGTTCGGTTCTTACGTGGCAATTACGTATCAGCAAAATTTTACCTACGTAGGTAGGTACCTACTTACCTAAATATTTTCTACATTGGTGGTAACATAGCTTAATTATTATCTTCCTTATCAGATATCTAATAATAATAATAATGTATGTTGCTATCTTTAAAATGTAGGTAAATAATTATCAACTTTATCTAAGATAATATTTCGAGTCAACAAACTCAATCAAGCACTGCTTACCTAATTAACAATATCCAATTGACTGATATAAAATAGCCTCCAATATTATAGTTGGTACAAGAGAACTAGCTCAGAAATCTAAAGACAAATATGAACTAGCGATGTGTAGCTTAACTTACCCATTTCCAAAGATACGAGCTGTCCAAGAGGCTGCAGCTTCTCCCTGAGAGCGTCTCCTATCTGCCTGACGATCTCTCCCCTAGCGGGCGCAGGGAGCTCCGCCCACGTGTGCCATGCCTCCTGAGCCGCGGCGGCACAAGCTTCGTAATCAGCCGGGCTGGCTGCCTGAACCTCGGCGATGATCTTACCGTTAGCCGGGCTGAACGACTTGATTATCTGAGGACCAGTTTGTAACGCTGTTTAAGTCTTTGGCTAAGATATGAAATTTTAGATCTTACGACAGAATAATTTCAGAATTTTCTGTTTGCATACTTCGGAGATAAGGGGGAACGGTATTTTTTTTTACATTTTTCATCAAATATCGAAAACTATGCGGCTTAAAAAAATAAGAAAAAATGTTTGAGAATGTGCAAACTGCGCTCTTTCATATGCCCAGTAGCCACACTTCGAATTTTTCAGACCCCGTTTCAGTCCCTGTTGCAAAAAATATAGGTAGGTACATTATATTTTTATTGCTTTCTTATTTGCAAAATAGTTGGGCAAACGTCATCTAAAACTATTCCAAATTTCGTTGATAGCATTAGTAGTTCTTGAGATATATCTAGCTGTGACAGACAGACTCGAGTCTCACCATAAGGGTTCCGTTTTACCATTTTGGTACGGAACCCTAAAAACATCTAGAAACAGGGTAGCCCGCGAAATTCATTTTTTTAGGTTTTTTGCAATTTGCTGGTCAGTATTTCGCGGCCGTAACAAATATGTATTTACAGAATTAAATCATTAAAGTCATCAACACAATTCTCTAAGACCACGTAACCCCTAAGAATGACTATTTCGAAATCGTCATTCTTTGTAATTCTAATTCACATTATTTGCAGAGATACCTAGAAAAGTACATACCTAATTATATATCGATTCATAATTCAGATTTATCATAAATGACGCAATGTCAACTCGCTACATTATTTGAGAGCATAGTTATCTTATTGAGCTGAAATGTGTAAACTGTATTGTCATCATTCTTAACTATGTTTGCGTCTATTTTATCTAAACAATGCTTACATAACTCGAGTCGTTAGAGTAGGTATCGTAGAACATCAACGTGCATAAATGCATGAACCTGAAATAGCGCACTTAGCGGAGTATCATGCAATATTACACTTATTTACTTTTACCCGACTACGGCGAAGCAAAAAGGAGGGTTATGATTTTGACCGGTATGTATGTATGTATGTACCTATGTTCATCTGTTCCCTCATAACTTCAAAAGTACTTACATAGTATAATTTGACAAATGAGGTATCGTTAGAAGTGTCTTAACCGTCCGCTGGTTATAGGCTACTAACAGCCCCCCGCGGTTTCACCCGCATAAGTGTCGATCCCGTGGGAATATCGAGATAAAAACTATCCTATGCCCTTCCCTGGGATGCAATCTATCTCTCTGCCAAATTTTATCAAAATCCGTTCAGTGGTTTAGGCGTGAATAGGTAACATACAGGCAAACAGACAGAGTTACTTTCGAATTTATAATATTAGTATGGATATAATAATATGTGACGTCACACTAAATTCAATATGGCGCCCCCTAGAGGACATAAAGTAACAAATTTAAAAATAAATATTTTGGGATGGTGCCTTGTGGGGTATCAAATGAAAGGGCTTAATTGGCATTACTTATTTTTATTTAAGTACCTATATTAGTTGTTGTTGCTATATTTTTTTATGTATGTGTTTGTACAGAAACCAGCACATCAAGCTACTACAATCTGTCAAATTTCTTAAATAGATTTTCAACTTCATCGCTAAGATATAAGGTTCTTCAAAGTTGATTGGGAAAATTTGACAGGTTCGGGTAGCTTGATGTGCTGGCGTCTGTTCTAAGTATTATTACTATTGTTTCTGCCAGACTTAAATACTGAAGAGAACACCCTGTGTGAAATAAGATCGTGTCTATTTCTTCATTTTAAAATTTATTTATTTAAATAATTTAAATTTTAAATTTCAATTTTAAATCTTGGGGAACATGGGGACAGGACTGGGCATGGCCGTACCGGTACTGTCTCAAGTAAATATGTTCCTTGTGCCTCATACATTGTATATGTATCTACACCGTACAAAGAGGATGACCATTTCAGTATTCTGACAGAACCTAACGATATAAAATCAAAAAGGAATATTTATATTGTTACAAGTCATTTTCATTTTTGGTTTCTTGTTTAGATCAGTGGTTTAAATTATGGTTGTTCATTTTATATTATTTATTTTAATAGTTATTTTTGTAATATTATTACTTACTTTCAATAGAGGACGGTAGGTACCATGTCAGAAGAAAAAGACCTGGATTCGGAAGAGCTTGTTGATTTTGTATTTATAGCACCAGTTGAACAAAGCACTTCAGAGGAGTCAAGTTGTGATTGGTCATCATTAGAAGATTCCATTCAAGGGGAATATAAAAAAAAGTTACTCTATGATGAAGGATTATACAGTCTAGGAAGTGGGGAAGTATGTGCGAAATGTTTAACTATGTCAAATAGCTCAGTGCGAAGACATCAATATTATAACTACCCAGGCATTTCTGATCCTGGCATAAAAGAAGCTTTACATTTTCCGGAGTACCCAGTTCATTTACGTTACGACGGCCAGGATTTGTATTTACAACTATGTAAGGAAATGAATGTTTGCCCTGTGAGAATGTTCCACAAAAACCTGCTGAGTACCGAAATAAATTTAAGGTATTATGGTGTCAACCAACAAGGTGTTTATGGGCGCAGAACTAATAATTGAATTTAAATTGTAATAATTTGATTATTTTTCATATATTTGATTTAATCTAAATGTCATTTCCGTTCAATTGGTATTTGTTTTGACAGCTTTAGTTCTTCCGGTCAATTTAAAATAATGTTGATATTGACTTTACGTCACATCCACTGTATTTCTTTTACTATTTATTTTTAACTTCCGGTTGTTTTAAAATATCTGTCCTGTTACGTCACATCCACTGTATTTTATTAGTATTTGATTTGAACTTCCGTTTCCGATTTAATTTAAATCTGTGAACTAAATTATTAGTTTTTGATTTGAACTTCCGTTTGCTATTTAATTTAAAATGTAGTAAGTTTTTATTTTGAATTTCCGTTTAAGAATTAAATTAGTATGTTGGGATTTTATTTTGACTTCGACAGCATTTCTGATTGGTTTATTCTATTTTTATATAACTTCCGCTTTTTGTTTTGACGAATTTGATTGTGAACCGTTGTGAGAAATCAGTATAAATAGGCCGTAATGTGGCCAGTAAGGGCAGACTTTGTACGCTCAGCAGTGAATAAACACCTCAAGTTTAAGTAAGTGCTTTCCTTTATCCCATTATTATTTACATCTATATTTGTGTGAACTTTCGTAAAAATTATGTGTGAATGTGACAACAACGGCGATGATGCGCCGACAGCAGCGGTGGGATCCACCTTGCCCCTGTTGAGGTCTTCCGGATCCAGGGCCCGTAAGCCCGCCCCGGCTACGCAGCCGGAACCCACCTTCTCTCTGGAGCAAGTGATGAGCCTCGTGACCTCCATTACGAAGCAAGCTGCATCCAGCGCTGCCTCTAGCGCTGTGACCGCTGCGCTGAATGCTACTTCAGCGCCGTCTCGAGATCGTGGTAATTTCTACCTACCACCATTTGACCCTGATGTACGCTCACATGACATCAGGGACTGGTGTGCCAACGTTGACCAAACTATTTCAACGATTGGTATATCGCCCCACGAAGCTCGTATGAAGGCAATACTGCAGTTGAAAGGCAGAGCGAAAACCTGGGCAGACATATGGTCGCTGCAGTCCACTACATGGGAGCAGGTGAAACACGACCTGATCCAGACATTTGGCGAAGAGTTCCGGTATGCTGACGACGTCCAGCGGTGGCGCAACTTCACATCGGAGCAGGCAAGCAGCCCGCAGCCGTCAATGAAGCCCTTCGTGTGCTGCAAGTGAGGGAATCCTGGACATGTCGTGGTCCGGTGCACGAGAAGTGGCAGCCAAGCTGACGGTGGACAACATGCTAGAAGTAGTGAAGGGCGAGTGGATTTCGTTTATCTGCCCTCAGGCACGAAAATAAAGGTGAGTTGTTTTGTTTACGATTCTGGTGCTGAATGCTCGTTAGTAAAAGCGAGTTGTGCAGCCAAATTAAGTGGCAAACGAGTTAATTATGTTGTTGCGTTAACTGGTATTGGTCAAACGCGTTTATTCAGCACAGACCAAGTCATATACAGTAGCGTTGCGATTAGCGAGCAACAATTTGAGATTTTATTTTTCTACCCGACATTTACTTGCAAAGTAAAATTATGATAGGACAAAGGCAGCAATAACAACTCCGCCCCTAAGACGACCCACTGACCGAATGTGGTCAGAATTGGCCGAGTGGAACATGCACTGCTGTTGATTTTTTGGTTACAGGTTAACACACAAGGACATGTGCAATCAGGATGACAGTGGGGGACTGTGCTGCATTCTTTGGATCTCCTGTACGCATAATCGCTGATCAAGGCCGGTGCTTTTCGAGCGAGGAGTTTAAAGACTTCTGCCAAGGAAACAGTGGATTGCAACCACTGCAGCCATTAAGCCAGCTACAGATCTATTTTCTTTTGAATTTGGTGAGTCGTTTTCATTATGTTTTGACTCTGGTACCGAGTGCTTCCCTGGTAAACAACAGCAATTGTAAAGTGTTGCGTCAGTTCAATGGTTTAGCTGGTTACTATAGGAAATTTGTTCCAAACTTTTCGAAGATTATGGCTCCTTTATACGAATTAACGAAAACGGGCGTGCCTGGACAACGCAAAGAATGAAGTAATTACTAGACTGACGTCCTCCCCGCTCTTGACTATTTTTGATCTCGACTTGCCGTGTGAACTCCATACAGACGCTATTTCTCTTGGTTATGGTGCTGTTCTAATTCAACGCCATGCTAATAATCCTCATGTAGTGGGTTATTTCAGCATGCGAACAACCAGTGCGTTTCGGCTGTAGATAACTACACTAGCTATTAAACATTTTCGCCATTTCTTATACGGTAGATGTTTCAAAGTCATAACAGATTGTAATTAATTCACTTACGCCTAGAATGCACCGCTGGTGGGCATTCCTGCAAAAATTTCAGTTTGACATTGAATATAGGAAGGGTGACAGACTTTCTCATGCAGATTTCTTTAGCCGTAACCCCGTAGAATTCGGCGCTAATAAAACTCATAGTGAAAATGTTCCGTTAGAATTTTTAGTAAACTCCTCTACATTAAATCATAACTGGCTGCTTATTGAACAAAAGCGAGATCCTGTTCTTAAAAACATAGTTGAACAACTGGGATCCGATACAATTCCAAAATATATAGCAAACACTTATATATCTCAAGATAAACTCTTAAGACGTAAAGTTCAGATTGATAATAAAACTCGTAAACTTATTATAGTGCCTCAAAATTACAGATGGAATCTTATTTCCCATTATCACGATACCCTTCAGCATTTTAGTTGGGAGAAAGTACTCGCTAAACTAAGAGAACAGTATTGGTTCCCAAGCATGTCAAAATTAGTTCATTGAAAATTGCGTTAGTTGTAGAATTCGAAAAGGTATGTCCGGTGCTAAACAGGTCACTCTCCATCAAATCGCTATCCCTTTTCTCACCATCCATGCTGATATAACTGGACGTATGAGTGGTAAACGTAACAATACTGAATATGCATTTGTATTTATAGACGCTTTCACTAAATATACTCATTTAATTTACACCAATAATCGGACGTCAAGATACTGCTATATGTTGTTTACAAGAAGTAATTTCTATTTTTGTTACCCCAAACAGACTCATAATAGACCTGGACAAAAGTATGACCTCCACTGACTTTAAAAACTTTTGCCAGCGCTTCGGTATTGAACATCACGTAGTAGCTAAAGGTGCTAGTCGGGCAAATAGTCAGGTGGAACGAATTATGAAAATAATTAAAGATAATATATCGGTTGTAGAGCTTAATAAACCTTGGCATAATGCTATTCGAGATTTTCAGTAGGCTATTAACGCTACTATTTCTAAAAGTACGGGAATATCTCCGATGGAGTTGTTATTTGGGAAGAAGTGTTCACCACCAGGTATTAAGCTCTTACAAATTGACATTGATGAACCAATTGAAGATCTCAATGCTGTAAGATCATTGTTTAAATTAAGGATGGACGAGCGATCATTTCAGGACAAATTACGATTTGATAAGGGTAAAGCTCGTGTAAATCCTTTTAAAGTTGGAGATTTTGTCCTAATGCATAAACATGAAAGACATACTACTAAGCTTGGCCCTAAATATGAAGGCCCTATGGAAGTTTTAGAGATTTTGCCAAACAATCGTTATAAAGTTAAGCATGTCAATTTACGGGGTTGTTCCGAAAAGATCGCTAGTCATGATTTTTGAGACCAGCACCTCTGGCTCAAAAAGATCCATTTATGGATAATTGTAATGATATTAATTGTATTGATAATAATGCTCATGATTAACCGACCGTATGGGCGGACAAAAAATATTGTAGCTAACCTATCCACTTTTCCTTCCTTAAACACTGGCTGATCACCATGTGTATCCTTGTTCCCGGTCTTAGGGCTAGACCCCAGGCGGGTGATGCCATGTGGTATGGCTAGATCCAAGGCGGGTGATGCCATCTAGATAGGCTAGATCTTAAATGTGTGGTGCCTTTGTAATGTTTGTATAAATATTGTAACTGCAAAAAAATATTGTAGCTAACCTATCCACCTTTCCTTCCTTAAGCTCTGGTTGGCCACCAAGCGTATCCTTACTCTCGGTCTGAGGGCTATATCCTAGGCGGGTGATGCCATATGATTGGCTAGATCCAAGGCGGGTGATGCCATGTTAGGGTTTTTTGTTTGGCTATATCCTAGGCGGGTGATGCCATATGATTGGCTAGATCCAAGGCGGGTGATGCCATGTTAGGGTTTTTTTTTGGCTAGATCCCAGGCGGGTGATGCCATATGGTATGGCTAGATCCAAGGCGGGTGATGTCATGTAATGGAGCTGATCCTATATAGGTCATGCTTATTGAACTTATATACAGCGCAGAGAGCGCGCTGGACCAGAATGGCCGTATGGGCGCAGAACTAATAATTGAATTTAAATTGTAATAATTTGATTATTTTTCATATATTTGATTTAATCTAAATGTCATTTCCGTTCAATTGGTATTTGTTTTGACAGCTTTAGTTCTTCCGGTCAATTTAAAATAATGTTGATATTGACTTTACGTCACATCCACTGTATTTCTTTTACTATTTATTTTTAACTTCCGGTTGTTTTAAAATATCTGTCCTGTTACGTCACATCCACTGTATTTTATTAGTATTTGATTTGAACTTCCGTTTCCGATTTAATTTAAATCTGTGAACTAAATTATTAGTTTTTGATTTGAACTTCCGTTTGCTATTTAATTTAAAATGTAGTAAGTTTTTATTTTGAATTTCCGTTTAAGAATTAAATTAGTATGTTGGGATTTTATTTTGACTTCGACAGCATTTCTGATTGGTTTATTCTATTTTTATATAACTTCCGCTTTTTGTTTTGACGAATTTGATTGTGAACCGTTGTGAGAAATCAGTATAAATAGGCCGTAATGTGGCCAGTAAGGGCAGACTTTGTACGCTCAGCAGTGAATAAACACCTCAAGTTTAAGTAAGTGCTTTCCTTTATCCCATTATTATTTACATCTATATTTGTGTGAACTTTCGTAAAAATTATGTGTGAATGTGACAACAACGGCGATGATGCGCCGACATGTTCGTGCTATGGCAAAATCTTTGCAATACAACACAAATGTATGCCGTTTCGATCTCACTTCTAATTTCCTCAACGACGATGCGTGTTACCATCTTGGTCAAATGCTAGGCATTAATAACACATTAAGAGAACTGATTCTTGACGGTTGTCGAATAGGTGCTTCGGGTATGCTTCGGTTAGGAAATGAATTACGACTCAACCGAAGTTTGGAATACTTAAGCATTTGGAACAACAACCTTGGAGATGCCGGTGGATTACACTTCGCTAAACAGTTATCTGACGGCACTACCGTCAAACGAGTGAATTTAGGAAGAAATCAGCTCAGTAAAGAGACAGCTTTAGCTTTTGCAGATATTTGGGAGTGGATGAACAATTTCACACATCTCGACTTGTCGTGGAATTATTTCTTTCATGTACCGACTACTTTTAAAATGCTGAACGCATTAGCATTAAGTTCTTGTTTACAAGAATTAAATTTATCATTTAATTCACTAGAGGGAGAGCGTGTGGCTAATGCGATTAAAATAATTTTACTGATCCCCACACTGGAGGCATTCGATTTGAGCCACAACAAGTTGCAAAAGGAAGCGATAGAAATAATTATATCCGATTTGCTTTCGGCTCATACATTAACAGTGTTTGATCTCTCTAACAATCCAATGACACCCCAAGATGCTTATAACGTTTTGCAGAAAATGTTAAGCCCTAAAATCAAAATAAAGAGATTACTGATGAAGAGCATTTGTGTTCAGAAGCCGTTCATCGAACTGCTAGCCAGAGTGAAAAGGATGAAGAGGCGCAAGGACTTTGTGTGTGAGTTTGACACCGTATTACAAAACTGGACTGTAGTAGGGCCCGACGCTAGAGAATTACTTCTACGAAGAGCTCAGTATCTTTGTCAGCGTAAATTGGATATTGCGTTATATTTCATGTCTTTAGCCAAAAAGTACACGAGACCCGTTCCGGTTAAAGATTTAATACAAAGACTAGGCTATGATCGTGTGCCACTCGATGAGGATTTCATTAACGAGTTGTCTTGGGTGTTTCCAGGCCCAAGCACACAGATTCGGACAATAAAATTGAGTTTAATAAGTGAGTTAATAGCACGATTATGGCCGGATAAAAAGCTACCACCGACACCTCCACCACCTGAACTAGAACCTGAGCTCTTACCTACACCTCCACTGCCGCCGGAAAAAAAACCTAAAGGAACTAGCAAGAAGTAACCACCAACATTAATTGTGGATAATTTCGTTGACTCAACCAAGACTCGACGACATAATTTCCAATTCTGCCGCTACTTCTTTCACGGCATCACCTCTATCGAAAACGAATCGAAGAATACTTATGTCGTTATTTCAGCAGGTAGAGCTTTCAAAACGGGAACTCGTGGCATCACAATGTCAATTTCGTCTGTTTGGTAATTATGTCATTGTCCTATTGGATGAGCGATTCGTAATCACGTCCTGTAGGTACCAAACTAAACTAACGTAACGTAACTTTTTCTGACTTTTTTTCACCTATTGCTAATATGTATACAACGTTAAGTAATTTTATATCATGTTTTTTTTTAGATTCGATTTTATCTTTTTACTTACTGTTTTTTATATTTTTTTTATAAATACTGTTACCTACTTACCGTTTTTTACATGATTACTAATATGTAGGTACCTATATCATTTTATTGATTAAGGTTGAGTTGGTTTTGAATAGGAATACAAAGCGTGATTATTTGAATCTTGCGCCATACCATGTACAAAATGTGCAGTAGATACGTACTTAGGTACTTCTATCTACTAAAGCATAGCAAACAAGACAACTGCGTTTTTAATTTAAGGTTCAATTGCCTTATCTAAACAAATATTCTGTTCAAGATCAACTCACCTGACCGTTAGCCTCCCATTTTCCGTTGAACACACCTACATTCTTTTCTTGCAGTCCCAACTCCTTCAGGAAAGAGTACTTGGGATCGTCAATGAGGTGGGAGGACGCGTTGCGAGACATCGGCACTCTTATCAGTCGCAGGGACAACACACTTCGACACAATACACGGCTCATTTGTGCGTCTCTCGCAACAGTCTATCATATAATACGTATATTACATTTAAATAGCAAGATATGCAGTAGTTCAACAAATTTTATCATGTTTGTGAACAATTAAAGGCACTGCTACGTCTTATCTGACTGATAAAAAGTCAGTTGCTAGGTCAGGAGTAATTGATAGCTTTTTCCAATCGGTTTGTGAGGAGCAATTAAGTATTATCTTACTGTATATATAGTTGTGTGTTAGCTGCGTGTCCCTTAATAAATTCTACTTAGGGGTAATTTTTCAATAGGCAGATAACTTTATCTGAAGAATTATTAAGACAGTTTGACATAATAATATTGTCTATATAATATAAACTGTCACACCGCAGTCAGGGCCCGATCTAGCTATTTAGCCGCTCCGGGCAAAAAATTCATTCGCCGCCCTTTACACTAACTCCTTATTTCAATTAAAAAATCATTACATAGCCACAGAATAACTAGGGACATGAAAGGGTATTTCATGATAGACCCATCGCAAAAAAATCATCAAAAGAGCTTGTCGAAAAAAAGCTATAAATTATAATGTCCTCGAAGAATTTCCCCAAAAATTAAAAAAAAAATTCATATCTCTCAAAAGTCGCGGATCAGACATGGGGTATTTTCGGATATCCCTAGGTATGAGGCATCTAATTTTTTTTTATTGTTGTCACTATTTGGATCACCTGTATAATAATTATAGAAGACTAGCAGCGCCCCGCGATGTCACCCGCATAAGAGTCGATCCCCGTGGGAATATCGGGATAACACCACTATCCTATGTCCTTTACCGAGATGCAATCTATCTCTCTGCCAAATTTTATCAAAATCTGTTCAGTGGTTTAGGTGTGAAAAGTTAACATACAGACAGACAGAGTTACTTTCGAATGTATAATATTAGTATGGAAGTACCTATGGATAGTATGGGTAGCACTTTAAACTATGTTGGTCCGTCTAAAAATTTACAGCCGCAAAAATAGCATTTTTTTTGTGTGCTGTGCCCTGCCCTTGATGGCCTCTGGGTGTTAGTTATTGGTCTATGACTCTATGCGACACTGTACTTAGTACTTACCAAAGCTGGCTTTGAGTTGTTCGACATATGGCCTGGGCCACATAGCAGTGCTCTATGATTTTTCTAGAAACCCGTGGGTTGTCCACACGCCCTGCTAAATACCGGGGACGGCCTGAGGACGCCATCGCATCTCTCCACACTCCTTCTTCGGTCATATGCATATTAGATTATAAATCAAATAACTGTTTGAAAATTTAACAACTTAACTTTATTAACTAAAGCTATAAAATAAATTAACTACTTATTTATTTATCCTAATTGAACATGAATCAGTGGTCACATAATTGAACAAGACTTTTTCTCATCACCCACTATTCCTTCTCTCAGTTCTTTAGCTTTTTGTGCAAGGTAGGTGTTTTCATCTCTTTTTTGCATCCACTCTGGCAATGGTTTGTCCCAGTCAGCTGGTGGTGCATCTCGCTTTTTCCAGATATCATTTCTGTAATGGGCCCTTAGTCTTTCCATTCTTCGTGCTTTCTCACTTGCTATTAAGGCTTCCTGTAAATAAATAGAATAACATTTTAATATAAGTACTATTGTAACTGGGATAGTGTGATCAACTCAACTATAGGAGCTATATGAATATTTTACTTGGAAACATTTGCTCATTTTGTACGAAAACCTCTCAACATATTCATATTTTTAGTCGAGCATGAACATTCAGCAAAAACCATTTCAATCGCATCCACTGCAGGATCCCTTGTCGTACAGAAAAGGTTCTAGTTCCATCTTAAATTTTTTCCACAAACTTGTTAACCTGTTACTAAAATTTTTTGAGTAGATTAATTTTTACTCACAGCAGCCTTTATATCCCTCTTATCTTCCCATTTGCAGCAGTTGTCATAGTCTTTCTTCCACTGGTTGCAGTCCAGAGTCTCACCATAGACAAAATACTGCTGGAACCTGCCTTTAAAGCTTGTGCAATCTTTATATTCATCTTTGTATAGCTGACATTCCCTTATCTGAAATAAATTGTAGGAATAGCACCTTAAGAAAATTATGCGATTAAATATTGTTGGAGCAAACATATGTAACCTCATGTCTGTCACATTAATTTGTAGACAGGCTGGTTGTGAATTTTAAAATGAGATTGTTTTTAAAATTGACAACTGTTGTTTGGAACAATAAGAAAATTTATTTTGATAGATTTATTATTGTTGTCAACGTGTGTATGTCCATCAAAGTTCGCTTTTATCTTTTCTCACATATATATTTGTTTAACACCAAATAAAGGTTTAATTATTCTGCGCTGTGTTTAATTAACTGAAGACACAACAACGAGTTCCAACAAAGGTTATGGGCCCAGAAACCAAATAAACCGAGAAATGATTGAAAACGGCGAAAATCATTCAGCAGTAACTGTAAGTAAGAATGATTCTTTGAGCATGGCGTCAATTGAGAAACTAGATGGTGCCATTAACTATAGTTCATGGAAATTTGTGATGGAATTATATTTAATACACGATGATCTATGGGAGTATACACATACTACGCCCGTTGATGAGATAGGCAAAAAGAGAGATCAAAAAGCAAGGAGTAAAATATGCTTGATGATAAAACCAGAGTGCCTAATTCATGTGCGTCAAGCAAAGACGGCCAAGGAGGCTTGGAAAGCTTTAGAGAAAGCATACGAAGATAAAGGACTAAATAATCGCTGCAGATTGCTGTCAAAACTAGTTAGTCTTAAACTGGAGCAGTTCACGACTATAAGAGATTATATTTCGGCATTGATGACGACTGCACAAAAACTGTGTGATCTAGGAAAGGAAATAGATGACGAATTATTGGCTGCCCTAATGCTTCAAGGTTTAACAGATAATTTTCAAGCTATGAGATTAGCAATTGAAAATTCAAATATTGAGCTTACTACGGATTATGTGAAAACTAAACTTTACCAAATGGAGGATACACATACAGCGACTATGAGTGCAAACAATCATGCTCTTGTGACAAAGAAAAATACTTTTAAACAAAAACAACAGAAAAAGTTTAAATGTTTCATTTGCAATGGACCACATAAAGCGAAAGATTGTCCAGACAATCCAAGCAAGAAGAGAAATGAAGCATCTACAGCTTTGGCGATGTCGACTTCAACTTCAGAAGATTTTTGGATTGTTGACTCGGGAGCTTCTAATCATATGACTTCAAGGCGTGAATGGTTACATGATTTGAAGAAGTATGAAAGGGGAGTGACTGTAGCGTGTGCAAACGGAGAAAGGTTGCAAGGTATTGGAAGTGGCACAGTGGTATGTACGAAACCGAATGTTACAATTAATGCTATGTATGTCCCGAGATTAGCTGCAAACTTACTTAGCGTTAGTGCTGTCACTAAGAAAGATCTTAAGGTAGTATTCTACAAGGGAGGTTTTAACGTAGTAAAGAGTAGTAATTGTGAAATAACTGGCGAACCTTTACTTATAGGTGTAGAGGAAAATGGTGTGTATAAATTAAAGCAAAGCTTAAAGCACACAGCGCTGGCGACTACTATCAGTGGAGATGAGATGGACTTATGGCATAGAAGAATGGGTCACCTTGGAGTACGTAATCTTAAACTATTACGCAATATCATGGCGACAGGGGTGAGTTTTTCTAACAGTTCTAATACACTAGAGTGCGTAGCTTGTCTGAAAGGAAAACAAACCAGACAACCATTCAAGAAAAGCAGTCCAGCAAATAGAGCAGACAGTGTACTTGAGCTAGTACATACTGACGTCTGCGGACCAATGGCTGAAGAGTCATTTAGCGGATTCAAATATTTTGTAACGTTTATAGATGATTATACGCGTAAAACCTTCGTATATCTTCTTAAATGTAAAAGTGAAGTATTTAATAAACTTGAAGAATTCAAAACTTTTGCGGAATTACAGACTGGAAACAAGTTAAAAACTTTACGGTCAGATAATGGCAAAGAATATGTAAATACTCGGATGAATGATTTCATGAAGAAGTACGGAATCAAACATCAATTAACGGTGGAATATACACCTGAACAGAATGGTGTAGCAGAAAGGGCAAACAGAACAATCGTTGAAAAATCTAGGAGCATGATCCAAGAAGCTGGATTAAGCAATAAGTTTTGGGCAGAAGCTGTGAAGACAGCTGTTTTTCTGAAAAACCGATCACCAACGAAAGCTGTTAGGAATAAAACGCCTGAAGAAGCTTGGACTGGAAAGAAACAAAATCTGACATATATCAGAGTTTTCGGATGCAAAGCGTTTATGCACATACCTAAACAAAAACGCACCAAGTGGGATCCGAAGAGCAAAGAGTTGCTTCATATTGGATACTGTGAAGATGCGAAAGCATATCGTTTGTTTGATCCAGAAACCAAGATGGTACATAAAGCAAGAGATGTTGTTTTCTTCGAAAATCAATTTCAACCCATAGAGAGAAGTTCAGAAACAAAGAAAGATGAGATATCTATAGTTTTTGAACACGAAAATCCACCAGTTGTACCAACAAACACTGTGATAGAAAGTGAAGAAGAACTTCAAGAACAGAATGAGACTGTAAGAGAAATAAATACAAATGATTTAGATCAAAATGAAGAATCTAATGGCAATGAAACAGAAAGCTGTGATGAATGGGAATCCCTTGATGAAAGAGACGAAGAGGTACTACAACCAGAGCCGGTACTTCCTAGTGAGAGAAGATATTCATTAAGAGAGAGGAAACCTAAACAATTTCCGGATCACATCACATATCAAGCTATTGAAAGTGTTTTTCCACTGACAGTGGATGAAGCTTTATCACGCATGGATAAAGACAATTGGAGAAAAGCAATTGAGGAGGAGTTAGATGCTCTACAAAAAAACAATACCTGGACACTGGTCAAACCACCAGCGTACCCTTACAACATCGTTGATTCTAAATGGATATTTCGAATCAAAGAAGAGGTGGGCGGATATAGGTATAAGGCACGCCTGGTAGCAAGGGGATATAGTCAAAGGAGAGGCATTGATTACCATGAGACCTTCGCACCAGTTGTGAGACACAGCTCACTCAGAACTTTAATAGCTCTCGCAGCTAAATTGGATCTTCAAATTGATCAGATGGATGTTAAGACTGCATTCCTAAATGGAAACTTAAATGAAGTTGTTTACATGAAACAACCACATGGTTTTGAACAAAAAGGAAAAGAGGACTATGTGTGTCTTCTGAAGAAGTCATTATACGGACTGAAGCAGGCTCCAAGAAGTTGGAACATAAAATTAGATGAGGAACTGAGGAAGCTAAACTTTAAGCGATCCTTAAATGAACCCTGCGTCTACACTAGGACTAGAGGAAAGAACATAATAATCCTGGCTGTCTATGTAGATGACATTCTGCTATTTTGGAACAATTTAACAGAAATGAAGGTAGTGAAGAAAGAGCTTATGTCAAAATTCGATATGAAAGATCTTGGCAAGGCAGAGTTGATGCTTGGTATTCAAATTAAACAAAATTTGAATAGCATAAACCTCAATCAAGAAAAATATATCGAGAAGCTGCTTAAAGAATTTGGCATGCAAGATGCAAAGACAGTTTCAACGCCGGAAGTAACTGGACAAAGGCTAGAGAAGCCTCCATCAGAACACAAGTCAAGAGATGACCTACCATATAGAGCATTGATAGGTTCTCTTATGTATCTTGCTGTGTGCACACGTCCAGATATTGCTCATTCAGTGAACAGTTTGAGTCAGTTTAATAATTCATTTGACGAGAGTCATTGGATCGCAGCAAAACGAGTACTTCGTTATCTCAAGGGCACTAAGAGTCATGGTCTAAAATATTTAAAAGGACAGAATGGACCTCTAGAAGGATATGCAGATGCAGATCATGCTGGAGAGTTTGATAGGAGATCATACTCTGGTTTGGTCTTTATAATGCAAGGTGGCGCAATCAGCTGGGAGAGCAAGAAACAAAGAACAATAGCTCTTAGTACAGCAGAGGCAGAATATGTATCGCTATCAGAAGCTGCAAGAGAAGCAATATTCCTGAGAAGGTTTATAGCCGAAGTAACTGATGGACAGGGCTACAAATTGGATGAAGCCGTGACCATTTTCAGTGATAGTCAGTCTGCCATCGCTATTGCCAAAAACCCAGTACATCACCAACGTACTAAGCATGTAGATGTGAGGTATCATTTTGTGCGTGAGGCAATTGTAAATAATGAGGTGATACTGAAGTATAAGGAGACCACATGCATGGTCGCAGATGGTTTAACGAAACCACTTCCAAGAGAGAAGTTTCAGTGGTGTGTGAGAGGTATGGGTGTGTGTGTTTGATAAACATGTATGGTGTGTGAATGGACACGAGATTAAGGAGGAGTGTTGGAGCAAACATATGTAACCTCATGTCTGTCACATTAATTTGTAGACAGGCTGGTTGTGAATTTTAAAATGAGATTGTTTTTAAAATTGACAACTGTTGTTTGGAACAATAAGAAAATTTATTTTGATAGATTTATTATTGTTGTCAACGTGTGTATGTCCATCAAAGTTCGCTTTTATCTTTTCTCACATATATATTTGTTTAACACCAAATAAAGGTTTAATTATTCTGCGCTGTGTTTAATTAACTGAAGACACAACAACGAGTTCCAACAAATATTCCCTACTATGAGATGTTCCCTGCTTTTCATGACAGTCAGAGTATGATCTTAATTAGGGTTCCGTACCGAAATGGTAAAAAGGAACCCTTATGGTGCAACTCAGTCTGTATGTCTGTCCGTCTGTCACAGCTGTATATCTCAAGAACTACTAATGCTATCAACTTGAAATTTAGAATAGTTTTAGATGACATTTGCCTATTTTGCAAATAAGAAAGAAATAAAAATATATATTTTGTTTTTGCAACAGGGACTGAAAGGGGGGTCTGAAAAATTCGAAGTGGAGCTACTAGGGCATGTGGGGTATCATATGAAAAAGCGCAGTTTGCACATTCTCAAACACTTTTTGTTTTTTTTTTTAGGCCGCATATTTTTCGGCTTTTGATGATTGTCATGAACTAAAATTTACACCAACACCTCGACTTCAGGTACAAAAACAGTACTTGTACGAGTCATGTATCGTACATGGCATGCGCGCATTGCAGAGATCAGCACTTTTCCGTCGCCTTGCACAAATTATAGTGTAACACAACAGTACCTACACGATCAGTGTTCATAGTCAGCTGTACTCATTCATAAAGCATTATTAGTTATGTGGTAGTTAAATATAAACCATCATCTTTGGCTATCCGTGAATTATCATTCAAGATAACATCCAAGGTGTGTGAGATCCATTCAGCAGCGCATACAGTACTGTTTCTTTTTTCTTTTGCTTATTATCTCGAAAATGGTGTGTCCTGTCGCAAAAATAATGAAGATTTCGACCCCCTCTATGAAAACCCTAAAACCCAACATATAGGTCATAATTTTTCAAATTTTCCATACAAAAGTGGAAAATTCCATATAAAACACATTGAGGATGCCCCCCCAACTGCGCACCTCTGGCTCTAAAAAAAGTTCACAGGGTAGGGCAAACAAGTACCATGTGGAGTCGCAATTGTCAAATTCGATTTTAGTTGTTTCAAAATTATTTATTAGTAAAATACTAGTTAAGAAAGGCACATCTGACTAGTAGTGTCTTTTCTTTTAAAATTATTGGTAAGCCCTATTGTGGGTGAAAATTAAAAGGAATGCCTATTCCTTATAATTTTCACCCACAATAGGACATTTGACTCATACATGCCTTTTATTTTTAATATGGACCAGATGGGCCTTTTTATTTTCCAAAATAATAAAAAAATAAAATAAAAGCCACATCTAAACAATTGTGACTTTTCAACGTAATCAAAGTCAAATGAGTCCTTCTTCCGTATCTTAATGTGAAAAATGGTGTAATTGTAAAAGTTATGACCATGACCTAGGGCCTTGCATCAGAGCTAAAGAAAGAAAATACGTTTATTTGCGTTTAGCTAGTGACCATTAATACAAATTCTTGGGGCACTATTCACTAACAGTAAATATAGGTTCCTGAGTAACAAGAAAACTATACTGACCACCCACTTATCTTCCGGTTCTTGCCCTTCTTCGTTCTTTATTATTTCCTGATTTTCATTTTCAGTGACTGGAGCGGTTTCAGTCATGGTTTTATTTATTATCCTAAGACCATAAGATGCAATTTAATTAATAACCTCAAATACCCGCTTACATAACCTCTAAACTTTGTACATACATGATTTTTTGTACATGATTTCTACCAAATACGTTTGTTTGCGTATAAAGTACTATAAAAATAAAATATAACAGTAACTACATTATTCACGGATTTATGACTATTCTAAGTAAGTTAGCTTTTCGATCAACAGATATCAGATGACATTTGCATTTGACATTTGACAGCAAACATTTTATTTTCTTATGGTTTTGCATGGTTTGTGCATTTAGCCTTTTAGCTACTGTCACGTCTAGTTCAAAGAGTACTGTAAAATACCGGGTAGTCTAGTTTCTTAAGTTCGATGAACATAATGGTAGGTAAACGTAAATATTATTTATTACTAACTAGCTTCTATCCGTGACTTCGACCGCGTGAAATTTCAGACCCCCACAGCAGACTCCGACCCGCCGCGTGGTATCACGTGATACCACGCGGCGGAAAGAATGATGATTTCATGAAACAGTTATTCTTTGAACTTACGTGGTCTTAGAGAGTTGTGTTGATGACTTTACTGATTATAATTCTGTAAATACATATTTGTTACGGCCGCGAATCATATATTAATCAACGTACAACTTAATACTGACCAGCAAATTGCAAAAAAACCAAAAAAAAATTGAATTTCGGGGGCTACCCTGTCGCTTTCGCCTTAAGCAGCGCCGAATTTAGGGGGGGGGGCAACTTCAGGGGGCGGCAAATTCAAGCGTGTACCTATACCTACTCAAATCACTACCTGATTTGAGTAGGTATAGGTACTCACACGTGATGAGCGGGTTGCGCCGTATTAGAATGGAGGTCTTTCTCTTGCAAACTTTGCCCTGACAAAACACGGTTTTTCCAGAACTTCGGATTGAATAAGTCGTTTAATCAACCTCAGAAATAAAGCACAAACCAATCGTACTTATCAGAGCACCTGTATTTTATATATTAGCTACCAAACTCATTGTCGAGATAATCACCCAATTTCAAAACTTATTGTGGCCTTTATAACTAAACTTATTATGGCATTTAAAACTAAACTTAGTGCGAACCATTTTTCTCCTCCCGCCGGGCGGCGCCCGCCGTTCCGAATGTCAAAAAACCTTCCGTCCCGCCTACGTCATCCGTCCGGTCAGTGTAGCCAACATTTTACTTCCGTTTTATTATTTATGTTATTAAAACCGTAAAGTCGGTCTTTTGATTTGCTTCCGATATCCCAACCTACCTACCAGGTGTTCAAAGAAATATCTTTGGTAAAGTCGCGAGGTCATAGCTAAAAATTTTATACAGATCTAAGTCCCCACACTGCACCGCAACACATCAGCCATTTCATTGCCATTTGCCATGGATTCCAGAATGGGCCGATTATTACTTAATTTTTTTTTATTATTTAAAAGAGGACCATATTCTATGGGAGTAGGAGTAGGATCGGTACTTTGAATCTGTGCTATACGTAGGGTGCTATTAGAGCTCTTGAATGCTTAATTCTTGTTTCTCTAACTTTTCTGCAAAAGTTGACAAAGTTACACTATAGCTGTATGAATTGTCAAAATAAAAACCCAAACCTCTCCAAGAAGGGTTGCTATGTTCGAGCTCGCTCTTCCTCTTACGTTCTCAAACTTTTCTGTATACCGGTGCGAGTATTTGGTTTTGTCACCCCAGGCCTCAGACAAGCTTGGTTCGCGACTATCATAGGCCGTTTGTGTTGGGTTATGTGGTATAAAACGCTTGGTGGCGGTCCGATTGAGTGTCGGTTTTTAAACACAAATTAAAAAAATGTCTGTGAAAGCGCTTGCGGTACAAGTTAGTACTAGTATTTTGCGGCAAATTCCAAACGTGTGGATTCTGTATTACTTATTAGTACAATAATAGAGTAAGAATCATATTTTAATCATTGACCAGCAAATTGCAAAAAACTTAAGAAAATTGGATTTCACGGGCTACCCTGGCGCTTGCGCCACTACGAAAGACATAGGTAATATAATAAGTGAAATAAATAATCTAATGAGTAATAAAAACGAATAAAACACGTAAGAAATTCTACTCGGAAGACGAATTCCACTTAGGCGAATCAAAAAAAAAAAAAATGCCTTGACTGATGGATGACTAGGCAGCATGGTCCCTGACCCTAGCAAAGTGTTACATACTCTGTGACCCTAGACTGTTCCACAAGGAAAAGTGGCCATAAACCTAATAAAAAAAAAACAAGGAAAAGCATAAAAAAATAATTATCATGGTTGACGTTAATGAAACTGTCAAGTGGAATTCTGACCCAATTCTGGCTATTTTTGACATAATATTCTAATTTTTGTGAACTTTGCACATATTCGAAGAATAATATAATTACAAGTGTTTTGAAACTGTATATTTCCAACATACATTCTGAGCGAGGTCTACTGTGTTTAATGTTGATGTTTTTCTAACTTCTCGAAGATGTCTCTGAATAAATTGGTTGGTGGCGACTGTGGGGGTAACAACGCCTTAGTTCAGCTATCAAATATAGTGCGTCGTGATGCTTCTCTCTCACAGCCACTCTCACAAGCTGATAGATTCGTTAACGAATTCATGGCACAAAATTCACAGATGCCACAAACCTTCAACATGAATGCTTTGCTCAATAACTTACCTAAGGAAAATGTAATGAAAAGTGGCACCTCTACATCGTCATATGTACCAGATCTTAGTACTCACATGAACAGATCATGGAATGCAGGTCCATCCACTTCATATATGTCACATGCTATGATGCCAAGTTTTCACATGATGCAGCAACCAATGTTTCATCCACAGCCCATGTTACAGTCAAATGTTCCAATGCAATATGAGTTTGAGGCAGATGTTGAAACTATGACAGATGATGATGTGAAAGGTAAAGCTCAAGAATATGTTAATACAGTGAAGGATGATGATGAGATGGCCTATAGTCAATTTATGTCTTTTATGAAGAAAATAAGTGCTGGAGAGCTTAACATAGGTGAATCTGCACAAACGGACCAAAGAAAATTAAGCAGAGATGAAATATTAGATGAAATGGCTGAAAAATATAAGGAAGAGTGGGATAAACTCAGTGATGTTAATAATTATTGGGATGATGAAACAAGAAATGGAATTTCTAAAGAATACTCATTCTCTGAAGGTAATGTTATGTTGGAGAATAGAAGTGCCCTTGAAATAGGCAAGGAAAAATTAAAAATGGGCGACATTCCTGGAGCTGTTCTGTGTTTTGAGGCTGCTGCACAACAACAGCCTGACTCAGCTGAGGCTTGGTTCCTTCTTGGAACAACACAAGCTGAAAATGAACAAGATCCTTTGGCAATAACAGCTCTGAAAAAATCATTAGAAATTAATCCAACACAATTGGAAGGATACATTACCTTGGCAGCTGCATACACAAATGAAAATATGTCTAAATTTGCATATATTTCTTTGTTGGACTGGTTAAAAGCTAGTCCTAAATATTCTGATATTTTTCCTCAAGATGTGGACCCTAGAAAACTGGATGATAAGGAGTTAGCAGCTCATGTAAAATCATTATACCTCAAGGCAGTGCAGTTGAATCTGAGTCAAATTGACCCAGATGTACAGAATGCTCTGGGAGTGGTTTTTAACATCAGTCAAGAGTATGATAAAGCTGTAGATTGTTTCAAGACAGCTTTAATGGTGGCAAGTGATAATGCAAAACTGTGGAACAGATTGGGAGCTACTTTGGCGAACAGTGACCAATCTGAGCAAGCTGTGGATGCTTACCACCAAGCCCTGAATTTGGAGCCTGGATTTATCAGAGCTAGGTATAATGTTGGTATCACATGTATGAATTTGGGAGCCCACAGGCAGGCTGCGGAGCATTTCCTAGTGGCCCTGAACCAGCAGCATAAAGCTATGAGCATGTTTCCAGATTCTTCTTCAACTGACACCAGTTCAACTACAATTTGGACAACATTAAGGATGGTATGCTCATTTATGGGAGAACATGATGTTGCAAAATTAGTAGATGACAGAAATTTGAGGGAACTTAACAAGTTTTTTGAGTTGGAGTAATTTTTTTCAGTTCTCACTTTTGGTTAGGGGATAAGTTTTTATTTGTAAATATGTATAATATTATGAATAATTTTTGAATGTATCCAATTAGAATATAATATAATGATTTATTGAAATCTTTACTTGTAATTTATCTATGTATATGGGAAATTTTAGGTCATAAGTGAGTGCCTCATTTTAATTTGGGACTGAGTAATAATAAAGTATTTTCTATTTTTATAAGCTTTTGTTTTATTATTTTTTCTGTTGAACTATTTTTACATGCAGAAAACTGCAATCTGTGTCACTTAGGGGGCAGCCTTGCGGATGCTTATTGTAAAACCAGCAAGGTTTCTGCTGTACCTTTATACTTTTTTGCTTAAACTTTCTTTTTTTAGCATTGCTACCAATTTCATTAATTGTTTTTGGATACCTCAATCCCACTTTTCCAGATTGAACTTCAAAAATGTTATGATTATTCTTGAGCAGTGTTTGTATTCCTCCACATTCAGATTTCAATATATTTAGTTGTTCTTTAGGTATAAGTTGAACTAGTTCATTAAACTCTGCTATCCTTCCAATAGACCAACTGGAGTCTGACTCACTGCATCCCTCCAGCAAGTATCTGCTAATACAGTCAACAATTGAATCTATTACATTTCTATCTATTTGTGTACAATTTCTAACTTTTTCAATTGGATCTCGAGGTTTGAAATCATTTTTATTCTGTGATGAATCTTTTTTTGTTAACTCGTCTATTTTATTGCAGTACTCTTCATATTCCTTCTCTGGATATATTCTGCCGCTATTAACTAAGCATATTCTCTTGGTACTTGGAATCTTAAGTCTATCCGTGTCTATTTTAAAACCACAAGCTTCACATAACTGTGTTATGTAATCCAAATAATCATGATATTGGCTTTTATACGAGTTTCTACGCTGATATTTGCTTCCATCAAAGTTGAAGGCACAACAAGGAAGTAGAAAGAAATTGCATTTATATGAACTCTTTGCTGTGATAACTGGTATCCATGGTGTTAGCTCATCAGAATGATTGCCAATAATCCAGTCCACATCAGGAAATATTGATGTATCAGATGGAGTAATAGTTTTCTCCTACAAGAAAAAAAAAATTTTTTTTTAACTTGAATAAAATTGTACTTATAAGTACAATTTTATTCTATTCAAGTAAAAAAAATTTCGTTATAACAAATTGGAATTTTTTCCATATTATAGGAAATATTCTTATCAAATTTTTTATTAACTTTGTACTTAGAAGAGGTTGTACTGACATATATTATTACAATCACACTGTAATGTGTTTTATTCTTACCTTTAATATAACATTAGAGGGATACATATCCCAAATATTTCTTTTTCGAACATCTAAACCTAGTCCAATGTGGCCTTCCTTGGTTAGAATGTACACCAGTAAACCATTTCCACATCCTAGATCAACAAATGATTTCTTTGTATTGGTTCCATCTCGTTCCCAGAGGAGTAACAGATATGTAGCTATTGCCACATCTTCATACACAAATTTCGATGCATCTGTACATTCTGGCCAAATCTGTAAAATTAACAAATATCTTATTTTTTAAACTGATTTCTAAAACCCCACTGTTTGAGAGTAATTAAATTTATCAAGAACTAAACATTTTATGTACCTTGACCATCTCTTTTCCATATTTCAACTTTAAATCATTGTACTTTTCATAATACTTAGTTTGGGATACTAGTGACAAAGATTCACTGCATATCTTGGCCTTGGTGTTATGGTTTGTAGACTCTGAGCTCCACTTTACAAGTTGTGGTAGCAGTATGTTGACAATCCAGTTGTATGACTTAGAATTTTCATCTGAAAAAAGAGAAATCTAAATTACAAGTCCCCTTTTTGAGACAGCCCTTACCACCGTGATTGTGGAATAATAAATACAAACCGTTTGCAGCATTTAACATAATTTGACTGTTTTTTAGTTCAATTGTATATGTGAACTCTGGACATAACTTCTGTTCTAGAATTGCTGGTGTGACATCGTAGAATCTGACTATGCTTTTATCTTTTTGTAAGAAGACAAGCTGGTACGCCTGATTATCTGTGTAGTTTTTCGGAAGCAGTTCCATCAGGATGACTTCAATAGTGCCGTCGGCATCAGACGTGGTGTCAGAGGATTGATTTTCAACCTTTAATTCAAGAAGAATATGGGTTTTATGTTCTTCAATATTGTCACTAGTAATTAATTCTTTTAGCCGACCTATAGTTGGTGGCAGTTCACATGTAGGAAGTTTGGGTTTATAACAATATTTAAACCATAATTTGTTGCCCCATAATCTCCTGTTGACAACATGAGGTTTAGTAACTAAAATATTGATAGATTCCCAGAATGAATCTGGAGTCAGCGTAGTTCCAATAGATTTAGAAGTCACTTTCATTGCTTCTAGTAAAATAGCCAAGTTCGTAACACTGATTTTATTGAAAAATAAAGTACTTTAGTACTCTTGCTTGTTGAAATGTTGATCTTGATATCTCTAACGACGAGTGATTTTTAGTTTTTTTTTTTTATTAACCCCTTACTGCATAGCGTGACATATCGGGCATCAAGGGTTTTTGTCACCTCATTTAAATTTGGTACATTATTTTTTCTTCGTGTAACTCTTAAATCAATAACCGGTAATATGCTTTGACGTTTGTGAAGAAAAATGGTGTCCAGCACTAGTAGAATAAAATTAACTGACGTAAATGTCAGTTTGTTTCCTAACGGTCGATAAGAGGTAAGTGGACTCAGGTTTCGGGGTATTTTTTGCATGGATTTTCACGATATTATAGCTACGATAATTATTTTTCATACAATAGGCATCTACTATAAGGCAAATAGGCAAAAAAAACTAGATTCGCATGAATGATTGCAAATATTTTTGTTGCTGAAGTTAGTACCCATAAATGGGATAGTATGCAGTCGCAGGAAAAACTGTTTGGCAGATATGGGATTGTATGCAGAATGACAACAAAAATGATAAAATCATATTTGGGATAGTATGCAATTGTGTCAATTTTAAGAAAAATTATTTGCTTATTATTTGAAGAAGTGGGTACAGTATTTTTTTGGTTTCCATGGTTTGATTAGGCTCGCTTGCTTGTTTATTTTGCACCTTACGCTGCTTTTTTCCCAACAGTTTGTGAACAACAATGCCGAGACGGAAACAAGTGCATGTAATCAACATTCCAGATGGTAGTGAAGACCAAAAGGTTTCTGATGAAGATACGGAATGGAGAAATAATCGAGGACCGGACCATATATGACCAATCTGATGAAAATAGTGATGTAGATTCAGAGTCAGAATTGAAGGATGATCGCTGATCATCCTTCAACAAGTCGACAGGGGACGGGAGGTACAGGCTTACTTCTAAGAAGACATACAAATGGGAAACTGGTCAGCGGCAATATAGCGAAGACAATATTATAGGCTAATATCCCTATATATTATATTATTGATGTCATTGCAATAAATTATTGGTTGATTTGACGTTTGAACCAAGACTCGTATATGCCACTCTTGGATTTTAAATTATTGGTGGCAGAAGTGTTGACCATGAAAGACTCCCGTATTTATACACCAACCACTAGAGGCAGACCATCTTTTTCCATTGAGCCAGACTAGATTTATGTAAAGGTTCCTAATAAAAACCCAAGTTCCTAATATTCTGTAGAAATAAATCATAACATAAATAAATGAGCGTTTTTCTAATTTAATTCCATCTTTCCCTACACGTATGCCAGCTATCCCCAGCCTGTGCTAGCAATCTTGCTATTCCCCGTATACTTTCTCATTTTGATCATACATTTTTATTTCGCGCCAGCTATTTCTGCATACAATGACATATTTGGCAAACTTGATAATAAACCTAGAACTGCATTCAATGCCATATTTGGCATTGATAGTTTTTTGAAAATGTTTTCAAAAATATTAAGGATAGATTTTTTTTTCTATTTTTTATAGTCTTTTTTGAGTTCATACTACGCCATAATGAATAGATCAGACGAGGTTACCTGTAACTGAAGTCCGATCTTCATTATATCAGCATCTCATCCGAAGTGATCACTGTTACATGTAGTTATGCCTTCTGAACTACTACGCTGCACAAAGTTTAAAAAATAAAAAGTAAAAAGGAACGCCGCCATCCAGTATAGGTAAGTGTCATCTGTCAACATAGACGTCATTAGTTCAAAGTTAACAGCAATTTTATACAGGGTGATGAAATGTTAATTAACATTGAATTGTGGGTGGTCGAGGGAGTGATCACTTCGGATGAGATGCTGATATAATGAAGATCGGACTTCAGTTACAGGTAACCTCGTCTGATCTATTAATTATACTTCGCATCTCATCCTCGTGATCACTGTTACATGTAGGATGTTAAAAGAAACTATAAAATTGCTGAAAAAATACAGTTATATTTGTTAAATCCGACAAATTATAATTTTTCCATGGAATGATATAAATCAACACAATCAATTCCTCGAGTTTGTACTTATCATAAACATTAATTAAGTATAGCTATTCTTATTAGCTTAGTAATTGTCAAGAATAGCTTTAGAAAATGACGAACAGTTATTTTTTATGGGTCTATTAACCTAGCAAATGTGGATGAATTATGTGACCATCCAGCTGATTGTCTTATAATATCAATGTTTACGCCCTGACAGGCTGCTTTTGAAGTAGACGCATGACGTGTACTATGAGAACTGAACATGGAGATATTAATACCGCTAATCTCAAGAGTACCCTTTATCCATCTGCTGATAGTGTCAGATGAAGCAGCATGATAAGGCTTCTTAAAGGTAAGAAATAAACTTTCATTTTCACCCCTAGTATGTTCAGTT
Source organism: Luperina testacea (assembly GCA_927399505.1). Lineage (NCBI taxonomy): Eukaryota > Metazoa > Arthropoda > Insecta > Lepidoptera > Noctuidae > Luperina > Luperina testacea. The sequence goes on from OV656758.1 coordinate 17,021,422, forward strand.
ACTTGTAAGTAACAACGTAATGTTGAAGCTGGACATATTTTGACATTTGTATCGTAAAATGGTAAAATTAGTGAGGGTTGAGCCTTGCCGGGAGCTGATGTTTTGATATTGTCAGGGACTTTTATTACAATTTGGTCAAGTAAAAAGGTAATATTTGAAACTTTTATTAATGCTATTGTTTGAATTCTATGGCCGGTACATAAAGCAATTAATGTTGCTAACTTTTTTGTCAGTAACTCAAGGCTGAGCCCTTCATTTGGGAACAGAGATTCAAGATAATTTAATACAATATTAGTATCCCATATATAATTATATTTAGGAGCAGGTGGCCTTAATTTTGCCACACCCTTGAAAAAACGTTTTACTCTATCATCAGTGCCCACATGAGGTCCTAATATTAATGCTAAAGCAGATCTAAAACTATTAAGGGACCCATGACCTAGACCCCTCTCGAAATGAAAAGTTAAAAAGGAAATCACCATGGGAATCGAACCATTTAGAGGGTCGACGTCATTCTCCCCACAAAACTTACACCAAAGTTTAATGGCCGTATTATATTGTTTCAAAGTGTTACTTGAAATTGAGGCTAACATAACATTAATAGCAGGCCCTGCGATTCCTCGTCGACTCAGCGATTTCCGCATAAGAATCAATGTCAGTGAATTGTGGAGAGGATGGCGTTCCCTGAAAGGTGATAGCAATAAATTAGGATTTGGTTTAAAATATATGACCATATTGTTTTCAATCATACGCCTAAATAAAGGGTACCATGGCTGGGCTGGCCAATCTGGTACAACTAATATTCCTCGGGCATTATCATTAACAATTTTATTTATTGCTCTTAAAATAAGAGCAAAGGGGGGGAAAGCATAAAAGTAATGCTTCGACCAATTTATAGTAAATGCATCTATGTATTTTGCATCTGGGTCTCTATGCCATGATGCATAAATTCTACACTTTGAATTAGATCTAGTGGCAAACAAATCTACTTCTGGGGTTCCAAAAACAGAGACAATTTTTCTAAAAGCGTGATCTGACAATTCCCAGTCAACCTCAGTACAAGAACGTCTAGACTCCTTATCAGCTTTATTTTCTTTTGATGGAATAATATGATGCATAAACCCATATATTCTTAGTTTCGCACCATTGCCACAGATCACGGGCTAGATTATTTAAATGTGGAAACCTTGTACCGCCCATTTTATTGATATATGAAATTGCAGTTGTATTGTCAATTCTAAGTAAAACCTCACAATCATGCAGATCAGAAGCAAATGTTTTAAGACCGATAAATGCGGCTAATAACTCTAGATAATTGATATGACAATTTCTTTCAGATTCAGACCAAAACCCGTTTGCTGTTTCTCCATGACTATGTAAGCCCCATCCTGACCTAGATGCATCGGAGTAAATTTCTAATGCAAAATTAAATGTTTTCATAGAATTAATTGCTCTTACTAAGTGTTTTACCCACCATTCTATATCCTGGTAGATAAACATGTTCATTTGCATAAATCCCTCAAAATTACCATTATTTTTAATTAGTGCTTTGGTTTTGAATCTTTCAAATACTTTAGTATAGAGAAGACCATAGGGGATTGCTGGACAAATTGAAATTAATGAACCTAGTAACTTAGCAAAATCTCTAATTTTGATTTTCTCTTTATTAGAGCATTTTTGCAGCTCTGATAGAATTTTTTGTCTCTTATGGGAAGGTAATTCTACTGACATTTTTATAGAATTAAAAATGAAACCAAGATATTCACACCTTTGGTGTGGTTGTAATGAACTTTTAGTAAAATTTATAATAAATCCCAGTTCTTCCAGAAGTTGCAATGAACACTCTATGTTATTTTTGCATTGATTTAATGTAGCCCCAAGACATAAAATGTCATCGAGATATATGCATGAGATGTAACCTTGCGAACGTAAGAGACTAACTATTGGTTTCATAATTTTTGTAAAAACAAATGGGGCTGTATTCAACCCAAAGGGTAAACAAGTAAATTCATATAAAGTACCCTGGAAAAGGAAACGGAGGTATTTTCTGTCTTTAATTGAGACAGGTATTAGAAAATATGCATTTTTTTTTTTTTTTAAGTCTATTTTCCCCATGTAATAGCCAGGGCTTATCAATTTTAAGACTGTCCTTATACCCTCTAACTTAAAGTGATTAGTTGGTATAAACCTATTTAATTTCTTAAGATTTAGTATAAATCTTTTAGACCCATCTGGTTTTGGTACAAGAAAGATACTTGAAAGGAATTGATTTTTGCATGGCATGCATTCTACTATGGCCCCTAAGGATAATAGCTTAGTAATTTCCTCAGAAATAATGTGTATTTCCTCATTGGTAAATGAATTATTTTTAGGAAATATTGATTGAGATGGAGGCCTCTCAAAAAAAGGTATGGAATAACCAGTAACCCATGATAGGATTTCAGGGTCAGAAGTAATAGTTTTCCACTTATTAAGAAATAGTGAAAGTCTGCCTGCCTCTAACGTCGTCTCTGGTACTGATTGGTGCGTTGCTGCTGCCGATAACCGTTGCTTCTGTACTGCTGTCGCTGCGGTACCGGTCGTGGTTGTGCTGCAGCTCGGTACGGAGGCCCACTCACACGGGGTTGCACATTTGCTCGTAGCGGGCCCCTTGAGTTTAAAGCAACTGGGCCTTTGCCTTTAGGCAGTAAGTACTTTTAAGTCCTTTGCTGAACTTTTTGTAGCTTTGCAAGCTTTTACTTTCTCCTGTAGATCATCACCAAAGAGATACTCGGTTATGTGAGCATTATTTATAAGTTCTTTCATGTCTTTGTTAAGGCCTGGTATAATGAGGGATCTTCTTGTTATGGAGTCGGCATGGAAAATATCACATAGCATTCGGCCGGCATCACTTATGGCTTCAATGGTATCTTTATTTTCGTTACAATTATAGTCTAATAGTTTAGACAAAACTGTTCCCAGTGCTGAAATGGCTAAGCCGAGTTTCTTCTGCTTCTCAGCTATTCGTTTATCTCTATTCAAGCCGCTATCATTTAATACTGCTTTTATGATGTCATTTAATGAAGGAGGCGTTAATTCAGTACAGTTTTTTGGGATTTCATACTTTTTTAATAATGTTTCCTAGGCTTCTTTGCCTAGCCCATCCCTTAGAATAGTTTGCCATCTCTTTTTTAATTCACTATGTAGCATTGTCTTGTTTTCTTTTTCATCCCCTTCTTCACCCAGTAGGTCAATAATAGATTCATCTAGGATTGGTTCTTCTATTAATGGGTTTTCCACAATCAACTCGGCAGGGTCCCCCAATACTGGGTCCTCTAATACTGGGTCCTCTAATACTGGGTCCAACAAAACTGTCTCGCTCTGTATTGAGATGTCTTCATTTGTAACAGGAGTCCCATGCTCTACAAAGGAGAACATATCATATAGCAACCCGTAAGTACTCCATGGTCAACCTCTCGTGAAGACTCTAGGATACATAGGTAGGTATAGCATTATGTTTAGTAAGTATTTTTCCATGGTCAACCTCTCGTGAAGACTCTAGGATACTTAGATAGGTATTAGCATTATGCTAATTATTTTTCCCTGGTCAACCTCTCGTGAAGACTCATAAGGGCAAAAATTGGTGGTTTTGGCGGGAGCACAGCCCGATTGTAGGTACAAATCATACAGTGGTCATCCTCTCGTGATGACTCGTAGGTAATTGTATGTTGTAAAATTAGATAATATCACAAGGAAACCCACTGACCAAAGAAATAATAGTTTTATATCGAAATAACACATTCATTTCAATTTAGTACTAACCTGAAGAATTCTTGGAAGAATTCGTGATTTTTTCCAACTTCTTTTCTAGTTTCTTTAGCTTCTCCACTTCATCCGTATCTTCAGAACGTCTTTTGCCCATTTTTAACAACGTTCAGTAAGAAGTAAAGCTTTTGCAATTAAAATTTGTAAAAATACTGGAAAAAATACGTTGCAGCGCGGGAGCACAAAAAACACAATGACGTCTATGTTGACAGATGACACTTACCTATACTGGATGGCGGCGTTCCTTTTTACTTTTTATTTTTTAAACTTTGTGCAGCGTAGTAGTTCAGAAGGCATAACTACATGTAACAGTGATCACGAGGATGAGATGCGAAGTATAATTATTTTTCATCCAATTAAAAAAATCCATGCAGTAAGGGGTTAATAGTTTTATGGCCAGGTTGCTAAGACCCACAGAGTACATTATACTATAATGAACCCGATATATTACTTTCCTATAAGAATGAAACCTTTTAGCCAAGTGATTTTTAGATTTTTTTTTTATATAATTTTATGGCCTGGTTGCTAAGACCTTTTAGCCACGTCTTTGTTTGTGATTTTTAGAATGATAACCCTGATCACAGAGTATGATAATCACAGAAATAATTGTTTTCAGTCTATCAAAAAGTACTCTGTGGGAATAATATTAGTGATAGTTTGTACAGACGCCAGCACATCAAGTTACTACAATCTGTCAAATTTATTCAATAGATTTTCAACTTTATTGCTAAAGTGTAAGGTTTAAAGTAGATTGCGAAAAGGACATGTTAGGAAATGGGCTTAAAATAATAATTTTTTTGAACAGCTGTCATGTATGGTTTTTCTGATAGGGAAACTTATTCAGGATGGCCTGACAAAAACAGAAAAAATATTAAAAGCACCATTATTGAATAAATACATATTTTAAATCCAGATATTTTTGGTGTCATAATATTATTTTTGCACATTGAAACAAAAAAAAATGGTCAAATATCATTTTTTAAAGCAAATTATACACCTTATTGTTATTTAAAATATTCTAAAATAATATTAGATGGTTTAAAATAAAACCAACTCCATGATTTGTATGTATGGCATTAATTCCTTTGCCTCCTAATGGAATCTATGAAAATATTACCTGTGCCAGTAAGGTTGTCATACTTGTCAGCTGTCAGTCCACAGGTCTTCTTCTTCTTCTCTTCGTTTTCGTCCACAGGCGTAGACAGAGAAACTGTCTACGTCCACAGGTCAAAAGTGAATTGAATTTGACACTTGATTGACGTTTACAATTCACAATGACAATAATGGCATCCAACCGAAAAGTGTTGCCAAAATCAATAATTACTGTGGGTTGCAATTTATTTTTTAAATAATGATTATTAAAATGTATAATAATTAAGGAAACGGTGCTTTCAAAAAAAATAAAAAAAATATACAAAGTCTCCTTAATTTATGTACTTTCATAAAAATATGATCTCTTCCCTGTTCACAGTAGCTTCGAATCCGGGAGTCCGTCTCGCTTCAACTCAACTCTATAGCAGACGGAACCACTAAAACACCAGACCAATGGCGAAGAGTAAGTTTATATAGTTAATAAAATCCTCTGAAAACATACTTAAAATATTATTTTAACTTACTTAGACTTAAAATATTATTTTAAACCTATCTAATACATAGATTTTATGAATCATTACTTACTACAAAAGTATAAATAGGTACGACTAAATTTGTTTCATCATAATGTTGCATTCTCATACATTTTTTGTCACATGACCCTTACCTACGGTGGGCTCATAACAGGGTTGCCAACCGTACGAGGTTCCTCGTACAAATACGAGATTTGTGGTCTTCCGTACGAGGTACGAGGACACTATCAACCTCGTACAATTATGTACGAGATTTTGATAATATGGCCATACGAACATTTTGTCAGTTTTGAACCCACAAAAGAAATGTATAGCCGCATGTATAGCTATAGGTAATATCATCATCATCAGCCTATAATGTTCCCACTGCTGGGACACAGGCCTCCTCCTCCTCCTATAGGTAATATATGGCAGAAAAAACGATGACAATGAAGATGTTTCCGACATAATATTTGGAGAGATGTAAACTAAGTTACCTTGCAAAGTTAAGTAATAATATAGACACATTTAATTTTTTATTTTTTTTATTTAACTTGAGTATTAATAAATATTTTTTTTAATACAACACAAAATTATGTTTTATTCAGTAGGAAACTTGCAATAGTTTATTTAATTGAGTAAAAAGTCCTAAATCCAGCAGTTAAATATGCCTTAATATTGGTTTTAGCTCGTTTTCTATATATAATAAAATGTACGAGGTTTGAAAGTCAAAATACGAGATTTTTAGCTGCATATGTACGAGGGATTTTCTTTTACGGTTGGCAACCCTGGCTCATAAAAATACCCCACTTAGAACCCAGACTCAACAAGTGCCCACTTATCAAAAAATGCACTCTAAAAATGGCTTGCATGTTTACGTTAAGTTCTTAATAGTTTTGCTTGATTTAGTAAAGGCAATTTTTTTTCCGACAAAGTTATAAAAGCTTTTTATTTTATTTCTATCTAGTACTGGATAGAATTTAAGGCGAAAACAAAGAGCAAAGCTGCAGATTCAAGGAGAAATGCATCGGCAACTGGTGGAGGGCCTAACAAGCTTATTCCTCTAAATGAGCTAGAGAAGAGAGTACTAGCACTAATAGGTCCTGTGGCGGTGGAGGGATTACGTGGAGTGGCCGTGCCTTGTGAAGTTAGTTTCAAAATTAATAATCATCAATTTCTGTCATGTATATTTAATTAATCTTCACTCAATTATTTTATGGGTACACAATTAATCATTGTATGTATGTACGTTGTTTCATGTGAATAATATCTAAAACTGATTATAAGTGAAATGTTGGATAAGTACTAAAAATCTTTGAATATTTTACAGATACCATCAGTAGATGAGTCTCAGGCCCCTGCCGATTCTGGGATTGCAGCACCGGATCCCGCTAATCCCAGTACATCAACAACCGTCACTCCGTCCTCAGCTCCTTACTCTACCAATATAGACACTGAAGATATAGCTTCAGAGTCTATAATGGAAGTGGAATGGCTTGACGAGTTTCAACCTCCACTAGGGCTAGAACCCGAATCGCAGACTTTTACGCCGCCACCGTCCGCCTTAGGAATGTCATCAGTATCGGCGGGCTGTGAGACACAGCCCTCCGATACTGAAGACATTCCTATACAGAATACGTCAGACGAGCGACCAGAAGTTTCGTCGAGAGAAAATAGCAAGTATATTTTATAACAGAAATATTGTGGTCAAACAAGCCTATTATGTAAATTTAAAAATATAGATAGAAAAAAGTAGGATAGATAAAAACCCAATTTACAAACTAATTTTCTTTTAGGACAAACTCGGCACTCTACTCCATCTGCCCGAAGCTCGAGGTCACAAAGGCACCGTTCGCGTTAGTATAATCGTGTTATAAAATAGTTTTCTGCAACCTTTTAATCAAAAACTGAGTCAATGTAAAATTATATAAATTACAGTTCCTAGACAAGAAAGGGCGCCACGCTGGGCTTATGAGATCGAAACTCGACGCATTGCTGCTGAAGAGCGACTTGCAGCCGCAGTGGGAGCGGGGATGCAGCGACTTGCAGCCGCAGTGGAAGCGGGTGTCCAGATAATGAGGGAGATACGGGATGATGTACATAGCTATGTACATCGTTTAGGATGATATACATAGCTATGTATATTGTACAAGTACATATTATTAAGTAGAGATTATTGTAACACTGTCTGTATAGTTTTGTAATTTCATACTATTTTGCGTAGTTTTGTCTTAATTTGTTTTTCTCTGTTAACAGTTATTTTAACCTGTAATTAGCGACTGTGAAAGTCCAACGCTAATTGTTATCTATACCTACTTATGATATATTGTATAGGTACAGAAGCTAGTTTAGTAATAAATAGTTTGGTTTAATAAATAAATGCATCACAATGTTACTTATAAATTTATGTAAATATTAAAGCATTACCTTAGTATTTTATACATCATAATATATTTTTTTTCAACATGTTCCACAAAACAAATCAGTTTATTCACATAAAATAACCAATTAAAAAATAATATTATTACAAGAAAATAAGAATTTTAGTATATCACACACAATAGAATATTACAAATTATTCTCTAGCGTTCCATAATCTTTGGACTTAATTCACATAAATTAATCAATAAAAAAAAACTAATATTACTTATTACAAAGAATTTTTGATTGTAATGAGCAATATTACACACAATAAAGTATTACAAATGATCTCTAGCATTCTAAAATCAAAATCAAAAGTCATTTATTCAAATTAGGCTGAGAATCAGCACTTTTCGAACGTCAAATTTATAAAAGACAGTCGCCCCAAAACGCATAATCTTTAATTCACACAAAATAATGAAAAACTAATATTAATTCAAGAAAATAAGAGTTTTAGACTATTATGAGCAACATTACACACAATAGAATATTACAAATTATCTCTAGCATTCTACAATCTTTGGACTTTATCCACATAAAATAATCAATAAAAACTAATATTAATACAAGAAATTAAGAATTGTTAAACACAATAGAATATTAATTATATATTGTTTCTGGCATTCCATAATCTTTGGATCAGAATATCCCTAGTACTGTCTCTAATTTCCTCGCTTCTTGCCACCTCTCTAAAGACTTGGTTCTGTAAATCATTGTAGAGATCATCACTGTTAGGCTCAGGCATTGGAACATTCCGTGCATTAGCGATGTTGTGTAGAACAACACATGCATTCACAATCTTGGCTGCTGTAACTGGGTCATAGTGAAGTACCCTGTGTGCTAACAAACACCGCCAACGTGCTTTCAGAACTCCAATGCATCGCTCAACAGTGTTTCTGACTTTACAATGAAATTCAGTATAATATTCTGCTGGAGAATCCGCAGCCGCGCCTATGATTGGTGTCATCATCCAAGGTCGCTGTGCATATCCAGAATCACCTAAAATATTAATAAAATAATATAAATATTTCAAATAAGTTATAATTTCACATTCCACTTAGCAAACGTCACAATAGAACTACTCATTTTAGTATCCAACTCATATTTATTAACACATACATTATGAGTATTCCGTTATCAATAACCAAAATAATGTATCAATAATTATAATGCCATACCTAATAGCCAACAGTGCTCTCTATTCCTTTGCAGTCTTTCTAAATGACCTTTTAAGGGGCATTGATTCCAGACAAAGGAATCATGTGAAGCACCACCAAATGATGCATCCACATGCAATATGTTTAAATGTGCATCACAAATCTGGAACAAGTTTTAATTTTAAAGTACTCAATTGTTGATATACTTAGTAGATATTATTCATATGATGATTTAAGAATTAACTTCTTAATGTTGTTTTAAAAAAAAAAATCACATAGGTATGTAGTATTATATACCTACTAATTACTTACTATTAAAACATTTAAAGAATGATAACTTTTCCTATTAAAAAATGCCTCCTCATGATCTGTTGGTCGGATTATGGCCACATGTGTACCATCAATGCACCCAATAACGCCTGGAAAGCTAAACTTTTCCATGAACCTGAAACCAATCATAGATCAAATTAAATTACTTTGAGTATCATAATAATATTATTATAATTAAAATATACAATAAACTTACCCTTTCATAATGATTTCCCTCTCCTGCTGGGATGAAGGGAACTTTATGTGGTTACTGAGTACTTCCCGGACATTGAGTGCATCAGTAACTTCATGTAGACACTTACTAAATGTTGGCTGGGACATGTTGCATAGGTATGAGGCACCTACATTACGTTGATATGACCCATTGGCAAAAAAGTTTAACGCAGCCAAGATCTGCAACAGACAAATCAGAATATCATTATGTTGCTCAGTCAAACAAGTTGATAATGCTTTAAGTTTAGAGGCAAATTATATTTTCACAACAAAAACACATTACTTTTAGAATTAAGGAATTATGTTGGGTACCTACTTACTTTTATTTCATTGCGAACAGCTGTTTTTCGTCGAGCTTGTGGTAGACAAGGGCCGAGTTCTTCCAACAGCTGTTGGAACCCAGCTTTACTCAGACGAAAATTAGCGATAAACTCTATCTCCGGCAACTCCAATGGGTTACTAGCGTCACGTAAGCGGCGTCTCTTAATTCGCAGAAGACTTTGTTTTCGCTGTTCTTCAGCAAATCCCAGCAATAATAAACGTGCCATACTTCTGCCACGAACAAGACTCACAATAAAACAACGTAAAACGTAATATTTACACGCTTCACTTCAATACCGGCTTCGGTGTTAATCACTAGAACTTCTAAAACACTACCTTTGAGTAGTGTCTTTCACGAAAGCCACGACGACGAACTAAATGATTATCAATTTTATGTCCACTAAGCTTAGGCAATCGCAATCTTACAAGTATCGAATATCGATACAAAAACATCTGTCAAAATGTGTTACGGTGCCTATCAGCGATACTGGGTTGTACTGGGTGCTTATGACGTCATTCTAGTTAGTCACTGAAGATAACCAATACGAATCTAATTGTTTGACAGCTAATCGATGTACACTTTGCCAAATGATCATCATTATGAACTGTCAACAGAGATACGCAATAGCCCTGTCTGTACATTTAGTATTTTTATCTATGGTGATAGTCTGTGGTGATAGTGACAGGACACAGGATAGCTGTCAGCTTCCGCAGTCAAAACATGACATTTCAACAACAACAACCAGCTGATTTCAGAAAACCTAACATGACTATTTGTTACGCCGCCGTCGCTTGCCGATATCGGCGCTGCCGTCAGTTTTTGGGCTACACCACGGAGTACTTTTTGATAGAATATGTTCCTTGACTGAAAGGCTACACAATGTGGGCTATAATAATGTTTTTTTTTTTTTATGATTTGTTTAGTCGCTTATAGAAGACCCAACGTGAAATCAATAAAATTCAAACAATGAATTTTTTGTCATCTCTTTTGCATTTACGGCTTTGTGATCAATATCTATAGAATAAATACAACAGCACCACGTGCATTCCATTTCAAAAACAAGTTCAGTCCACCAATATTTTTTTCTCAAAAGTCCTATAATAATAGTCTCAATTCTCATGAAGTGTCATCTCGTTAGAGAATAGAGACTATAGAGAGTAGTATAGTGTATTCCTTGGTCACGTCACTTAACTTTTTTTGATTCTGTATCTGTGCAGGGCATATTTTTGAAAATATTTTTATAATTTATAATTTTGTTTTCTACTTTATCTTATATTATTCAAGATTTGATATTGGTGTTTAGGAGCTGCTTAATGATATTGATAAATTAAAAATAGGCAGGTGTATGTAGGTAATGTCATACACTGAGCTCGAACATGGCTATCAAGGGTTGCGGCAAGCTACTCAGCCTCAATTTTATGTCGGAGATGACGGAAATCTTGTACCAATAAGATCATCAGTAAGTTTGCATTTTCATGTAGATATTGTTGTTGTCAAGTCAAACAAAGACTACGTAGATACTTCAGAGCAATGACCTTTTGCACTGTAGTATAAAATTGTTATAGTGTTATGTAAACTAAAACAGATATAAAATAACAAACCAAACACAAATAGTAGTAAGGTCACTTAAGTGAGACGAATCCAGATTAAATATTGGTTCAGCTAATATTATCTTTGTCCATTTCTCCACTAATGTAGCACTGATAACACTACTCAGCACATAACTGCTTGAATGTTGAGTACAGGACGGCTACTCCTAATTATCCTATATTATATGGACACAATAGATTATTATATTTATAGCTGTACATGCTGACAATGACAAGTGAGGTAATGTAGTATGTTATATGTTAATTTATGTCAAGTTTATCTTAGTTATCAAGTGTAAAGTAGTGTCAGCCAATCGGTGGCAAGGTTGCCTGTGTGGCTTATCAAATGCTGTGATAGGAGTCAAGTGTATCATAGATAGTGTGTGGTGATGGAGTGGCAGTGGCTTAAAGATTGGTGGCGTCTCAAAAGATGGAGGAAGGACAAGAAGGGCCAGAATGATGATGACATATGTTATTGTGATGACTGTCTGCCTGATGTAAGATGATGGTGACTTTTGTTATGTCACTCATGATTAATTTATCATTTTATTAAAATAATTTATTCAAATGTTGAAATTTTTGTTTGCGCTATTTGAATTAAAATTTATGCTGTTGTGTGTAACAGGACAAAGACATTATGATTTATACATGCAATTTGAATGGCTTTTTTGGCATACACATGAAAATATTCTCTACTTACTGAATTTAGTAGTGTGTGTATCCCTCCTCCCCTACTCTTAAGGAGGATGCTTCATGTGAGACTAACTTCAGATTTGTTAATGTTTTTATTTAATTGCCAACAGTACAGATGTTTGTATTGTGGATTGACTGGAGCAGAGATGTGATGCTTGATCTATAGTACTAAACATGTTTATATAAGTGCAAATTAAAATAGGTGTGTAACTTGCTCGGAGATAGTGGTGGCAAAATACCCCTCGGTAAAGTCAAGGGCAAACTGAATCATTTTACTTTATCTTTTTAAATTATTTTGATATTTGATAAATTCGAAATACACACATGCATTGCCTGTGACTGTTGTCACAGCTTTACATACAGAGCATGTTCAAACAAAGTCCTCTCCAACAATTAGTTATTAGATATACATATTTAGTTAATTTTAAAGGAAATGTTAGACTTGAGAGAAGCCAAGATGGTTGCAAGCCAAGTAGGGCTTTTGGCTTTTATCTTTCACAAAGAGTGCTTATACCCGAAAATACTTAATTCACAGTCTTTTAATTTTAACCAAGTGTTGGTCTATTAAAAGCTGTTGTCAAAGAAACTAAGAGCTACCTGTCTATGGTACAGTTTAATAGGATCCTTCTATTCTGTAGCACGCCCACGACTATTGTTCTCCCTTTGTGCAAACAAATGAGGCAATATAGCCAGTGCAGTGTTTACAATTATCTCTTGTTCTAGGCTTCTTTGAAAACATTGATTTATTTTCTTTGAAATAAGTCTGGCTTGGTTTGCCACTTCTTGGAAATCTAGAAGTTTTGTTTCTCTCTTTTTCCATCATACAGGATTTAATTTTCTGTAAAAGTGGTGATGGCCAGTTAAAGGATTCATATTTAGCCTCCATGTTTCATCATTTAGAAAATGAAGTATTTGGTTATGAATTAAACTTTCATGTATGCACATTGATAAACTAGGGCGAGTTGGATCTGTGCGAGTCGCTGGACCCGCACAGCGATGGCGGGGGTAAGAAGGTGGTGGTCGGCGTCTGCGCCATGGCCAAGAAGTCGCAGTCGAAGCCCATGAAGGAGATCCTCACGCGCCTCGACGAGTTCGAGTACATCAAGATGCTGGTCTTCCCAGAGGAGGTTATCCTTAAGGTTCTCCACTTTGTCTAACACAACTAGTGGAACAAAATATTCTGTAGAGGGGTGATTGAATGTCAACAATTGGCTGAGTATAAAGAGTTCAATTATTGTGCCGTCAGCAATTTCGATATAATGCTTAAAAGTTGTCTGCTGATGCTTAAGCCATAATTAATGACAATGACACACATGTTGAAAGTTAGCCAGAACAATGAAGTAATCAGAAGTATTGTAATAAAAGATTTACATTGAAACTGTTACACAGTGGACATATTTTGTTTTACTATTTGTCACGCTATTTATTTTCATAATTAACATCTGTTAGAATTCTTCTTCATTCGTTTAATTAATCGTTTATAACACACATACATACATGCGCACGATACTAACGTTTACACGTTGTAATTTTCTGTTTCCATTGAATGGCTTCATATACACTAGCTTTGTTTGTGTGGTCGGTGTCAAGTAGCGAATTAGTCAGTAATGGTGTATTCATAGTCTTTCACTGTTCGCGCATTCGTGCATTTAGTTGGGGAAAGCGTAAGACGTATCTGTATATTCTGTCTGAACTCTGAACTCGCCGTTATTGTATTAGTTCGCGTTTTCTATCTACTTAATAATTAATATTATGTTATATTTTTGCAGAAACCGGTAGAAGAGTGGCCCATCTGTGACTGTCTCATTTCCTTTCACTCGAAGGGCTTCCCTTTAGACAAGGCCATTCAATACGAGAAGTTACGGAAGCCCTACGTTATAAACAATCTTCACATGCAGTATGATATTCAGGTATTTATAGAATAGGTACAGCATGTTACATGCTGCATGTAATTATGTTCATTTGACGTCAGGAGTTGTTACTTGATACTTGCACGTATTACTTACAGGATCGAAGAAAAGTTTACGCGATATTAGAGGGTGAGGGTATTGAGATACCTAGATATGCAGTATTAGATAGAGATTCGCCAGACCCGAAACGTAAGTCTTTGATTATGTTCTCATATGCGTGCTAGAACGTTTCGCGAACTATGTGCTGTTACGAGAATGTTTCAAGTGTTCGCCTTTCGAGAGTAAAATAGTAAGGGAACCTCACATTTTTAAGTTAGTTAATAACCACCTGTTTCATAAACGATTTAGGTATAGTTAGTACATCGTAGTATAGCCTGGACATAGGTTCCTAGGTTCCTCTCAGGTGTATTGAGGAGCTGCCATTACCTGGCCCTAATATTAACTTAGCATACCTTCTTGCAACATAACCATGACCAATCTTTGCAGCATTTCGTTGGGGAAGTCCATCTTCAGATATTGATGGTATGGCGTTTTTAAGTCATCATCATCTCAGCCGAAAGACGTCCACTGCTGGACATAGGCCTCCCCCAAGCACCTCCACTTCTACCGGTTTTGTGCTTCTCGCATCCAACGAGTTGCTGCGGCCTTCATAAGGTCGTCGGTCCACCTTGTGGGAGGCCTTCCAACGCTACGTCTTCCGGTACGCGGTCGCCACTCCAGAACCTTTCGGTCTTATCGGCCATCTGTTCTGCGAGCAATGTGCCCTGCCCACTGCCACTTAAGTTTGGCAATTCATCAGGCTATGTCGATTACCTTGGTTGTCCTGTTTTTAAGTCTACTAGGATAAAAGCTAGAAATTGTCAGACCCTGTGTTTACACCAACTTTCTTTACTTAAGATCAATGCTACTTATTTATTTTCGTCTTCTATCACCCGCTATTTATGCCATCCCAGTGTCCCTTTTTCACCATTTCATCCTTTAAAGCTTTTCCTTAAAAAGCGATGCCGTCTTACAACGGGTACAAAATGCCGACCGTCCAATTGAGAGCGTTTGTTGACTCCGTATTGCCGTAAAATCAAACACCTGACGATATTCGTTGCGGTCGTCATGCATGTGGCGGTCACAGCTTACTTAGGAATCTCCTTACCAGTCAACCTTGGCGATGTGTTAGAAGAGCCGCATATTTCCAGATCACGAGTTGGTGGAGTCGGAAGATCACGTCGAAGTTAACGGCGTGGTGTTCAACAAGCCCTTCGTGGAGAAGCCGGTGTCGGCCGAAGATCATAACATTTATATTTACTACCCCACCTCCGCTGGCGGAGGCAGCCAGCGACTCTTTAGAAAGGTAAGAAACACCTGGCTTATGTAAAATAGAATGTGCCCAGTACCATATCTAAGTGAGAATAAATGTACCCTAATGCTCCGTTCTAAGACTTGTGTACGAGTTGAGACATAAACAAAATTTTCTACAGTATTTTTCTCTATTATGTTGCATATTAGCGTTTAAGACATCAGTGACTGATCTCTTACTTGACTTGCCAGCTTTTCAAACTATGATTTCCTCAATTGCAGATAGGAAGTCGAAGTAGTATATACTCACCAGAATCAAGAGTGAGGAAAACAGGGTCGTTTATTTATGAAGACTTTATGCCCACTGATGGTGAGTTGTGATGAATAGCATTAATGACGTAAGTAATAATGCTATGTGATCTTTAGTTCCACTGATGATACGCCATCATTTATCGACGGCATGGTAAGAAGCGATTACTAAGATTAGTGGGAGGATGGACAAAAGCTACGCACATAACATCATACTGCGAACATCTGGATTTCCAGGAGTTGCGGAGGTCACATGCCAGCCTTTCCCCGTTAAACCAGAACATCATTTGAACGAAGATCCGCGCACCATGCGCTCGCAGAGCCTAGAACCTGCAGCTATCAAAGCTATCCCTGGAAAAAGTTAAGATTACGAAGAGGAAGGGCCTCCGATAAGTTACTACGCGTATTTCGCATGCGCCGTACTGATGCGCGTGAGCGTCAAATTACATTCACAGTTGCGGCGAGACTACGTGACTGAAATGCCATCAAAGTGTTACTTATTGAATGACGAAACTCCACAGATCGATAGAAATCGAAACCTTATTTTGTTTTAAATAAATTCCATATTTCATTGCTGCACGCTTACTAAGGGTTGCCCGCGTTACGAGCCGTGGACGGCGTGCGAAGAACGTGTGGCTTACCGGATGCCCTGAAGAGGTTTATTTGCGACATTTATATACAATTCTGAATGTTTTTAGGTACCGACGTAAAAGTATACACTGTGGGTCCCGACTACGCACATGCAGAGGCTCGCAAATCTCCTGCATTAGACGGCAAAGTTGAGAGGGACTCTGAAGGCAAAGAGATCAGATATCCTGTCATATTGTCCAATCAAGAGAAGCTTATATCCAGGAAAGTTTGTCTCGCCTTCAAACAAACTGTTTGCGGGTTTGATTTACTTAGGTAAGCTCCTTAGATTAAAACTCAAATCTATATCATATCATAAAAAGAAAACATTCTTGATTATTTGCACTTAGAATAAATATCTTCAAGGTGTGTCAGTAAATAGGCTGCCGTATCTAAATAAGTAATCGTCCCGATTTGGGATCGATACGGCCAGCCATGAAGGTTACGCGGAGTGACGTCATTACGGTCGAAAATTCAATAATTAACCTTGTAACCAAATCGTTATGGCTGTTTCAAACGCCATTGGTACTGAATAATAAAGTAATTTAAGTACTTTTTATTCGTGAAAAAACTTAAAACATAAATAACACTTTAAGTACTTTTATCACACAACGTTTTGGAAGGACGTTCATTGTGCGTTCAGCGTATCAATAAGGAGTGGAACTCCCCCGCGGAGTCTGTGTTTCTTGATAACATGGAACTCTGTGAATAGCTAGATTACTTTTAAGCAAGCATACAGCATCGTTGCATGCCATCAGGTGAAATAGTGATGAGCCGCGAACCTAAAATCTGCTATCCAATCTCTTCACCACCCTTGGTTGACTGGTAGAGAATGCCTAAGTCATTAAGTCCACCTTTGTACCTTTTTGTGCGAAAAGTTTAAATAAATAAATAAAAAAGTCTTGTTGACTCAATGAAGGCCTCATTATTACGCATAATTTCTACAATTTCCTGCCCCCGAGTCCTCAAGTGGAGACCGCGTATCGGCAAGCATACATCTCTCAGCTATCTAGCTGGGAGTTGTCCCACGCTGACCTTGAAAAGTTGGCTGGGACAGACTGGATGCGGAGGACATGGTGTTGTGGCGCAGTTACAGAGAGGCTTATGTCCAGTTGGGGATTACGATAAGCTGAGTTGATTGATTCCTTCCTTTTAACAAAGTTAAAAGTCTTGCGTACTAAATCAAGATCAAACTTTCAGAGCAAACGGCAAATCATTTGTCTGCGACGTCAACGGATTTTCATTCGTGAAGAACTCAAACAAATACTACGATGACTGCGCGAAGATCTTGGGTAATATGATCTTGAGGGAGCTAGCGCCCACGCTGCACATACCGTGGTCGGTTCCCTTCCAACTGGACGATCCGCCTATAGTGCCTACGACTTTCGGCAAGATGATGGAACTGAGGTGTGTCGTAGCGGTCATCAGGCATGGCGACCGCACGCCTAAGCAGAAGATGAAGGTCGAGGTGCGGCATCAGAGGTATGTTGTACTTTCATTTAAAAGTTTTATGACTGATATTTGTTAGTACCTATTTGCGGTTTTTGTCCAAAAATTAAAACTAAACTATTGATGTTTTAGAATTAAAAAACAACATTCACTGTAGGAAAATCTGTCTCTAGGTTTGAAATTGTGTGATTGGAAATATGAGGAAAATATAAGCCATGAATTTCAAATTCAGAGTCACAAATAAACCGAATACAACTTTCTTTCCAGATTCTTCGAAATATTCGAGAAATACAACGGCTTCAAACGCGGCCACGTGAAGCTAAAGAAGCCTAAACAACTCCAAGAAATCCTGGACATAGCGCGCGCGTTGCTTTCAGACATACAGACAAGACACGCAGACCCTGAGATTGAGGAGAAGCAGGGAAAACTTGAACAACTCAAGAGTGTTCTGGAAATGTAAGTTGTCTACATCAGCAGCTAGCATGTGGAGGTAATATAGCACATTAAATGCCATTTCTCTTTGACTGTCAACACCAATATGGGAGAAAACTTATCAGCCTTGTTATTAGCAGTATCACGCTTAGGGTCAATTCATACTAGCGCAGAGTCGAAGCGCATCGAAGCGTTAATCTGAAACTTATCATAGCATATTCACCCTTATCTCCACAACGTAATGTACGCGCACTAATCAGCGTTGGTCACGCTCAGACGCGCGAATTCCGTCGAATTCGCGTGTCTTCTTTCTATCACAAAATAAATATGTGCATTACGTTGTGGAGATAAGGGTGAATTTGCTATGTTAAGTTTCAGATTAACGCTTCGATGCGCTTCGACTCTGCGCTAGTATGAATTGACCCTTACGGACTAGATTGCTGTAGTGCTGTTTTAAAGATCAATTCACTCGCCAATCACCACCTGAATGGTACTGGAAACATGCACATCCTCCCCTTTTCAGGAGAAGCTTCGTTCTAGCTACAGAATTGCTCAAAAGAGTTTTCTAGGTCTACACCTAGAAAACTCTTTCAAAATAATTTTCATAAAATTATTTTCTTCAATGCTCATGGTACTACTACCATGAGCATCGAAGAAAATAATTTTTATTAAATGTCAGTTTTATTAAATCCAGCCTTCGTCTTCGTCCAAAATTGTTGCTTTTTATCTTGCGTCTCACGATCTATACGAAAATCATTTATGTGGCGTTCTAAAGCCATTCAGCCACGCTGTCACGGACGACGTGCAGACTTTTAATGCTACTCCTCACTTCAATTTAAATACCCCATTACTTTGTCACCGAATGCATGTCGTATCCGTTGCCCCCAGGTACGGTCACTTCTCGGGCATCAACCGCAAGGTACAGATGAAGTATCAGCCCCGCGGTCGACCGCGCGGCTCCAGCTCGGACGACGGTAACGCGCCGACGCACCACGGTCCGCTTTACGCACTTTACAGCGCTTTATTGTAATATGCATTGGGATTACTTTTAATCTAATATCTATCTATTGTAATTATTATTATTTACACGACATCCGTCCATAAATAGATTTTTGATTTATATTTTCTCGTTATTTATTAACAATTTGTATGTTTTTAAAATTATGTTGCATTATTGAAATTTTACATGAGCATAATATTTTATCATGGAAACTCTAGGCAATGTGCATTCCAAACCGCGCTCAGATTAAAATACGGATGTGACATGTGTCAGAATAGTTTTTTTTTTGTTTTATTACAATATTTCGATCACAATGCATAGTACAGAATTATTATTTTTAAGTTACCAGCTTAAGTACCAATAACACCCGCCTGTAAAAAGTTTGATTTGAAGTGTTGTCCCATTGTCGAGTTTTGCATTAAGCATTGCGTATACTTAGCTAGTTAAAACTATAAAAATGCGAAGCTAGAAGCTACTTGCAGAATAGCTTAGCTATCTTTGTAGGAATAAGAGTGTTACGTAGAATTTGATTTTGACTTACTAGCTCTCAAAGTAAAATTATAAGAGTAAGCCCACACTGCAAAATCTCGCCGCGTGATTTTTCTGGCATTTTATACGCCGTGTAAAAATTCGTATACATAATCAACCTAGCTATTAAGTACCCACTGCTGACACACAGGCCTCCTCTCCGTGAGGTGTGACAAATTCGCATACTGTGTACGAGCAATGAGCTCGTTAAAATGAGTTTTATAGTATCCAGATTTAGTGAATCAAATACGCGCGTTTTTTTCGCAGTACGGGCTAGCTCTAACAGTTACGGAGTAGACAGAAGTACTGTTGAAGTAGAGGTAGAATATTGATAATGTTACAGCAACAAGTCATTCAAATTAATATAGGTAAGGAAACAAGCATTTTAATCCAACTACATTTTTCGTCGGTTTGCAGACGAAACACTTTTTATAGATTTGACACACTCGTGTTTGACCGCACCAACTGGTAAGTGATGTAAACTGTACACTTTCACCGTTTGCTGATTATGTGTGTGTGTAGTCACTGTACATTATGACATCACTCAGTTCTGACACGGTTTTGATTTAATGCTGGCACTATACTGGTGAAAATACTTACGTTATATCGCTTACACAAAATGAACTTTACCTGTATGGAAATATGGTATATGTTGTATTACTTAAACAACACAAATATTTGGATAGTTACGCCAGTGCCAGCATAATAAATACGTAATAATCTTTGCAATAATACACGTGTGACGGTAACCTTGTTGATAACAATGATAACGAGATTTACCGAAACGTATTGGCTTGGTTATGTTTGCTCAAAACTCTGTATGCGAGGCAGTTAGCATGGCTTTGAGAGTGCATACTCATAAAAATGAAGCAAATATTTTGCTTAATGTTGCAAAAATTTTAAGAATGCTTTGCGTAGATTTAGTAAGAGTGATATTTGCAAAGTATTTAGTATTGGGTGTGAATTAAATGGTTAGCATAGTATTGTTATTTCTGTGAGCAGAAATAGCTAATTGGTCAGCAACTCATGGTCAGCAAACATTTCAAAATCAATCAGCAATTTATGTCATTCTGGATGGCTGTAATTATTTTTGTACAGCATAAGGTGGTCGATAATAATAACGAGAAACGCACATATAAACTTTTATTAGTGGAGAACGTGCTGATATTAGAACAAAAATGAGTGACTACGAAAAGAAAGAACTTCACTCGCTCTTGCATCCAATGTCGACGGAGCCCCGCTTCGCGGGGCTCCTATTTCTGTGAAAAGGGTTTAAAGTAACCTAACAAAACCGAACCTCGGGGTGGGAACATCATATGAACATTATACATTTTGATCAACAGCGCAAATGTTGTTATCGCAAATAAATATTCGATGAAATGAAAATTATGTTACCTTTTCACGCCTAATCCACAAAATCTTGCCGCTCAAGTAGTTATTTTGCGGACTGAATGTTTATTATGCAGACTCATGTTATTGTTGGCTGCCTATGTATGATTTAATTTTTGACCATTATCAAAATTAGTTGCGGAACAAGAATTGCTGCCTGATTTTTTTTATTGCAAACAAAATCTTTGTATGCTGACCAAATTATTTAAATGCTGCTTTTGGGTGGCTCGCCAAAATTTATAATTGCTGACCCATTTAATTACATTTCTTTAGTATTGTGTTATCATGAATGTATCAAGAAAACTAGTGGATCGAAGATATCAGAGACACGGTATAGGTTCAGGGGAGTGGCCATAATCAGAGGATTATCAAAACAAGCAAAGACTTTCAATGCAATACCAGTCACCAAGTCGATGATATATTCTTCAAATTGTGTTAATTGGAGTTAAGTATAGCAAAAGGGATGAAGACTCATATTAGAAATGTTCTAACAAATAATGTACTTTCACGGAAGGCATAGTAAAAAACGAGATAATAAAAAAATCAGTAAAATCAATGGAAATTTGGAGAAGCTACACACTTTACACAGTTTTGGTTGGGATTATTCCCATCTTTGTTGTGCGGTTCTGACAATGTATGGCGCTAGTATGAAGTTACATAGTAGTGACGTCACTGTATGGCGCTAGTATGAAGTTACATTAGTAGTGACGTCACTGTATGGCGTTAGTATGAAGTTACATAGTAGTGACGTCACTTCTATAGTAGTGTTTTGTTTAGTACTAATTTTAAAACATTGATGACTTGTCAATTATTTAAACTTGACTTCTTGTAGTAGGTATTGTTTGCACTACATACTTGCAAACAAATATTCTTTGGAAAAATGTCATCATCCCTATTGAAGAGGAAAGTTAAAATACCTATTGTTATTGTAGACTTTTATTCTATAATCTGCTGAAAAATAGGTTCTCTTGGCCTGCTGGCGGAAAAAAAAGATTAATGGTGGTAACACTTAATTTCTTTAACTTGTAAATTGTAAGTACTAACATGTCATACTTGTGCAGTAGGAGGCGGTGGCGAGCCATCCTTAGTTCTCATCCTCAAATGGGGCGGAGAGCTGACGCCGGCCGGCCGCATACAGGCGGAGGAGCTCGGCAGGATGTTCCGCTGCATGTACCCCGGCGGGCAGGGCCGGCACATACCCGGTATGTATCGAGAATATCGTGATCATCATTTAGCCCCGCTTGCACCACAAATCACTAAATACGTGTAACGCTAACTAAACATATTTAAAAAAACGTTCCGTTTCTGACAACAGTTTTAACATTAGAGACGGAAAGTTGTTTTAAATATGATTATCGTTAAGTGCTAACAAAGCCGTGGTGGGCATAAGCTAGTAACTACATAGTCTCAAACATTTATTTATTTATTTTTCAACTTACATCTATCATTACAGAGAAACCTATTGCGATAGTGTACAATACATATCTAAACTCTTATCCTAACATAATATATCTATCTAAATTTTTACCCCTGAAATTCCTCCAACAATACCAGGCGAGGGTGGTACCCAAGGTCTCGGCCTACTTCGCCTCCACTCTACATTCCGCCACGATCTGAAAATCTACGCCTCGGACGAAGGTCGCGTGCAGATGACCGCGGCTGCCTTCGCTAAGGGGCTACTGGCTTTGGAGGGAGAACTGACTCCTATACTTGTGCAGATGGTCAAGTCCGCTAACACGAATGGACTGCTGGATAACGACTGTGATTCATCTAAGGTTCAGAATATGTGAGTACCTTTTTATTTTAGCAACTAATCATTTATGCAGAAAATTAGATGATGATGAGAAATAATAATTGTAGACTATTAGTTAACAAAATCAAAATAATTGCTAATATCGTGAGTTCGTGAATTCGATCCCGGATTTGAACCAATATTACTTCAGAGGAACATCCTAGATAATCTGCGTCCTAGTCTAGGCAATCAGCTTCCAGAGTGTGGTGATTATTTAGCGCATTACTTTACTTGAGAAAGGACTACTTCTGTTGGAAATCGCTCCCAGCTATGGACTATTTCAAACTGTTTTTCATTGCTTGAGAATCTTCACAACAGGCTACTTCTAGGCAAGCACCGACTTCTTTGCTTGACTTTAACATAATATCTACTTATTTCTACTGACCTTGTCAAGTAATAATTTTCTTCTGTTCTTTTCAACCAGGGCAAAGGCTCGTCTCCACGAGGCGATGCAGGTGGACCGCGACTTCACAGACGAAGACCGCGCGCGCATCAACCCATGCGACGCCGTGAGCATCAACACGGCGATGGACTTCGTGAAGAACCCCGTGCGGTGCTGTGCCCACGTGCACACGCTCATACAGCACCTCATGCACATTGTGGTCATTAAGAAAGATGATCCGAAGACTAAAGGTAAACGATTGCAATGTTTGTATGATATTCTGGCGTTTTACTTGTCGTATTGGTGCAAATATTCACATTATTTCGCTAGTACAAAATCAACTTTATTCTAATGAAAATAGGGTATCTTTTTTATTCCCCCAGTAAATTAAAGAACACTTAAAGCACAATATACTTTTCACCAGACACAATACTCTACCACGGCGAAACATGGGAGTTGATGGGTCGCCGATGGGGCAAGATCGAGAAGGACTTCTGCACTAAAAACAAGACGTACGACATATCCAAGATACCGGATATCTACGACTGCATCAAATACGATCTGCAACACAACCAGCATACGCTGCAGTTCGATCTGGCAGAGGAACTGTACATCTATGCCAAGTACTTAGCTGATATTGTTATACCTCAGGTGAGTGATAACACTATTTTAAAGATCTATAATGTTGAGCCTAGTCGTTAGCGCAGTATAATGCAACACTGAGGGACGATGAAAGATTTTGGAAGAAACCTTTGCCGAGAAGTGGTACAGAACAGGATGAACGAACCCCAAAAACATTCCATTGGATTTACTGATGTTGAACCTTGGTGTTACCGTTAAACGGTTCCGTTCAATCTTCATCAAGCCTTTCATCTTTCTGTAAACCGCAAGATAAGTTGAAGAGTGGTAGTTAAATGTTTCCAAAACTTATGTTTTTTTATTGTACAGGAATACGGACTGACAATGCAAGAGAAACTAACGATAGGTCAGGGGATATGTACGCCACTCCTTAAGAAAATAAGAGCAGACCTGCAGAGGAATATTGAAGAGTCCGGGGAAGAGACTGTTAATAGATTGAACCCCAGGTAAGATATTTTGACCTCTGTTCTAGCGTCTAGAGCAAGGTTCACACTTTATGTAAAAAATCTGTATGTATAATAAAATTCATAGTTGAATCTTTCGTTCGTTCGTTTTCATTCGTTCGTTCGTTCATTCGTCGTCGTTCATCGTTTCAAGCATGTTTAGCCGTTGGTCCCGGCTGTCATTATTGGATCTTTGACAGTCGTTGCAGGTTGTCTGAAGCCCGAAAGTCCGACAACCAGTCTTACCAAGGGGTATCGTGTTACCCAGTAACTGGGTTGTGGAGGTCAGATAGGCAGTCGCTCCATGTAAAATACTGGTATTCAGGTGATGATGATGATTGCAGTTGAGGTTCCATAAAAAAATCTGATATTTTAAATTCAAGTAAGTATGTACTCCTAAAATGGGGTAAGGCACCGGCAGTTTTCACACAACGACATTGTCAAGTTTTTTCTCTTTCTCTTTCCCTCAGGTACAGTCACGGCGTGTCATCTCCGGGTCGTCACGTGCGCACGCGGCTGTACTTCACAAGCGAGAGTCACGTGCACTCTCTTCTTACTGTGCTTAGATTCGGCGGTCTACTAGATGTGAGTTTTTCAATGTTATTTATTCTATCATACACACCATCGCACACTTTAAAACATATGACATGCACCTAGTTTTTTTTTCCTTATTTATGTTTCAACCTTCCCGTGGTCGTATGCTACCATAGCTTATAATTATGTTTTTATCACACCTGCTCTGAAAATACATACTAATTATACCAATTAGAGGGAAGAAACGCCTTTATCCCGCCCTTCAAATCCTTTCATCCCAAGGTATGGAAGTTTGTATGAAAATCCTTTCGACCCAAGGGTGGGAAAAATGTATGAAATTCCATTACATACCCGGTTTTTCTTTTTTTTTAATTTGTCAGCAGTCATACTGCCAAGAGATTTTAACTGTCTACTAATTAAATTTCAAGTAAATTGTTACTGGCCACATACAGTTTTTTTTTTACCAGTTACCAACCTCCTTGGTGCATACAGAAAATTAAAAACGAAATTATTTTTGTATATAAAACGCGTGGAATCACGGAAGAAGTGGCTGCATGACCTTATGATCTTAGCCTACTCCAGAAACGGGCGAATAAATTTATCTTTGTGTTTTTTGTAAAATATGGATACTTCGAGCGACAGTGATGATGTTATCCCTAACACACCGCCAGAACTATTAGAGACGGCCCAAGAAGTTGTTGATAATCTGTTGCCGGAAAAATCTAAATGCAGATACAACAATACTTATATGTCCATAATTTTCCTCGTAGGTGTAATAAAAAGCACTATACATCCCTCAGGATAAAGTACAGTTCCATACCTCAAATGGTTTGCGCCCCTCGCAAGCTCGTGGCGCAAATGCCATAATCTCGGTATGGAACTGTCACTTTCTTCCCTCTGAAGTAATGTACTATAGTACAGCGGCATGCGACCACGGGAAGGTACTTTCTTGTTTCATCCTTTTCAGTAGTTGGGTTTTAGTTTTTAATTTTTTATCTATGGCGTTTGTACACACGGTAAAAATTAACAATAATATGTATTGCAGGACCTGCTGCTATATTATATAAGAGACGTTTTATTTAAAGAGACACTAAAACCTGTATTATATTATTTTCGACCTTTGTTTCAACAATAAGTACGAAAACGGCTTGCATTCATTAAATTGCAGGTATTAAAAGACGAGCAATGGCGTCGTGCGATGGAGTACGTGTCAACTGTATCGGAACTCAACTACATGTCGCAAATTGTCGTCATGCTCTATGAGGATCCTACCAAAGATCCCTATTCAGAGGAGAGGTAAGAAGTGCATTTGTTTAAAAAAAATACTTCTAGCAAATCATTAAGAAGAGTTATCGTTCTTGTCTTATTCATCGCTACACTATATTCAGTGTGAGTATGGTATGTGCAGAAATTCGTGCCTTATATCCCGGACCAGGAAAGCCACAGCAAACATCGTTTTAGTACGGTCAGCAACAAAAGTCAATTAACACTTCAGTTTTTTGAATCTCCCATTGAGCAAAATATTTATTCAAAATTGCAGCAGAAGTACAATGCAATTTTGAACAAATATTTTGCTCAATAACTGAGATAAAAAAAACTGAAGTGTTAATATTTTGCTCAAAAACTGAGATTAAAAAAACTGAAGTGTTAATCGACTTTTGTTGCTGACTGTACAAAAGAAAAAGTTTGAATTCAATCTGACTCCTTTCCACGAAAAAGGTTTGATGAGGTGGTTCCATAGTTTTACAGTTTAAACAGCCTCTTTTTCTTAGCGTTTTGATGACAAATATTGTTGTGTTGTGCCTAAAAGGTCTCACAAACTAACAGTTCCCTTATTACTTTGTTTTCATAGCTACACAATTTATGTTCGTATCAGGTTCCACGTGGAGCTGCACTTCAGTCCCGGCGTGAACTGCTGCGTACAGAAGAACTTACCTCCTGGGCCTGGCTTCAGGCCGCACAGTCGCAATCACTCCACCACAAATAACTCGGTACGTTTTACTTGCTTGTCGAGGAACCATATCATGTTTCAGTAGGTATGATAAGATTGATCAAAAAGCTGAGAGCAGCGAAGTCTTGTACAAAAATAGCATCATCATCGACATGTATTGTAATCATTAATCAATCTGTCACATCAAAATTGATGGGTGGAAAGCAGCACATGAAGTAATTTTTAATTCCGTTGTTGTAATTGCTGTATGGCGTTTCCGTGGGAGGAATCAAACAATAAAAAATGTTTTCAGAAAAAAAAATTCCTTGTTGGAATTTATTTCTAATATTTGTTCACAGCAGAGTTCGTCAGATGAGGTGAAATGTATCGAGGAAGAAGGTGAAGACGACAATATGGCCAGTCAAGAAACGCTACAACCGGTTAGTTGGCTTTGTAGAAACTAGGAACAGATTTTACTGTAACTTGCCTGTCGGTCTTCTACAGACTTTGATTCGGTGAGCTCCACGGGTGCTATTCTGTTAAAATCTAACCGTGAATACTTAGGTGAAGTGAGCGTGGAGTGAGCTGTCAATAGTGTCAATTCCTAGCAAAAACAAACTCACTTCACCTATGTTTTCACGCTGAGATTTTTATAGAATGGACCGGCTGATCCCACCATCGCCCTTTTAGTACCGGTCTATCAGACGTACTGCAGGGTACCACCTACACTTGGTTGACCAGCCGAACACATGGCTTCTCCTAAACATTAATTGTGCGCACAGCCAGTGTGTAATTTTCTGCCAGTGTCTGTGTTCCCATCCACATTTAACCCGCCTGCCTTTAAAGCAAGAGTGAACAGGCATCTTCGGGGCACGCTCATAGACCTCATCCAATGCTTTCCATAAGTTGTGATAAAGGTCTAGAGTAGGGCCATTCAGCAATAAAATAGATACATTATTAAAGAAAATTTTATGTAAACATCTGTAACCGTTTTCGTGATATTGCAGGATGCTGACGAACTGGATAACACATTCTCGCCGAAAAAATTGTCGAAGTCAAAAATAAGGCCTTCGGACCCTATACCTATTTGGTAAGTATACATATTTCGTTTAAATTTTGCTTTTCATTGATAGTAATTACTCATCATCGTTTTAATAATTTTATTAAAATACGTGCTTTTCGCATGCTATTTTGAAAAAAAGATTTAACGTTTTTCCTCATCTAACATATACCTGTGTAAACCCTTCGAAACCCCTGAAATGATTCTACAGAGTCCTACTGTAGTGCGTTTTTCATAAATTTCATACAATCATACTACCCTAGAAAGCTACAAGAATCTTTTGGCGCCTGAATGACATTGTCAGGGGGGCGTTGTTTATCGGGCGAGGCGGCAAGCCTCCTTGCCGGACTGCCGCCATGGGATCTGGAGGCGATAGTCCTCGCGCGCCTGTATGAGTGGCGCGCGGAGGCACTACGCCGGGGGGAAACTCCGCTTCCGCGGCAGATCGCGGCGGAGCGGACGGACCTCCGGCGCGATCTCATGGCGGCATGGAAAGAGCGACTGTCGCAATCCAGCGCAGGGCACGCCAAGATAGCGGCGGTAAGACCCCTCTTTGAGGAGTGGCTAGAGAGGCGTCACGGCGCCCTCACCTACCGCCTGACGCAGGTTATCACCGGACACGGATGTTTCGGGAGGTTCCTGCACATCATCAGCTGGGAGGAAACGCCCTGGTGTTACCATTTCCAGGATCGCCCAGAGGACACGGTGGAGCATTCGGTGGAGGTCTGCCCCGCATGGGCGGAGCACCGCCGTAGATGCGATCGGCAGCGGCAGCGACCTCTCGCGTCCGGCCCTGGTTCAAGCCATGGTCCGGAGCGAGAGGGAGTGGGAGCCAGTCGCTTCCTTCTGTGAAGCAGTCATGCTAGCGAAGGAGGTGGCGGGATGGCTCAGGGAGAGAGCCTCCCGTCCCAGCCGCCGCGGGAGACGCTCCGGGCATCGGGAACCACGCGACGACTCCCGGCCACCGTAGGCGTGGGCCTGCGGACGGAGAGTAATGGGTAGCTCCGATCAGGACCAGGCCCGTGTCGGACGGCGCGTACGTGTTGCACGCGCGCCTCAAAGAGATGTCAGCATCAAATTGAATTGGCCGAAGCCTGCCGGGTCAGTGGGATTGTCCGAAAGGGTTACCGCTGGCCCGGAACATAAAGGGCTAAGGAAGGAACACGGGTGGGGTTTAGTCAGTAAGAGTCTGACACTTCCTTCCGCTCCACCCAGAGCGGGAAAGGTCATTTGATGATTTCCCATTCAGAAAAAAAAGGGGGGCGTTGTTTGTAAACATTTGCGAAACTGTCGCAGTTTATTGTATTGACAAAACAGTTGGTGGCGTTAGTTCCGATTTTGGCCGCGTGCCAAAGGAAACTTGTAGCGTTGGTCATTATTATTGCTGTATTTGTATATTTTGAACTGGTCTCGGATATATAAATGTGCGTGTGATGTGTAGCGACAATTACAGCAGCCTGCACTACACGGTGAGCGGACACGAGGCGTCCACGCTGGCCGCGCGCCTCAACGCAGAGCTGCGCGCTCGCGGACACGCCGATACCGATGCGGACACGAACGCACAGGTTAACTAGCGTACAATGGAGCCCTATAAACACGTTTCGTTCATGAAGAGATCCAGAATTTTAATATAACTGCCCAATAGACTTGATGACCGAAAATCAGTACAATGCGATACAAAAAAATCATTATTCATCAACTAACTCGAGACTCTATGAGTTGTTATCCATAACTGAATCTATCTTAAAGTTTTCATAATATGTCCGCTGGTTACTTGACTGCCCGAAGTGCATTTATCTGTCACATGAGTGATCTAAATCCCGCACTTAGCTGACCAGTATAAAAGAGTAGTTTATTTCATTAGGGAAAACAAACAGTGGTACTTATATATTTAAAAAAAAAACTGACAGTTCTTAACATGTAACTTAACAGATATACTACCCAATGCCTTCCATAGTCTGTCATTAAAAACATTGTCGAATCATTCTCCACGTACTCGAAGACTAACACACACACACATCATATTCCTTTCAGGGTCACGAAAAAGAGCCAAAAGACGTGGAAGAAGCGCCGCCTCGCGCTCGCTCCTACGACCAACACAAGCAGAGCCACGACAATGGTAAGTATTGGCGCGACCACGGCATGATTGCACTAATACCGACCCACTAATTACAACATCCATATTCAAACTTGTTTAAGGAAATGAACTTCGAACTCGGCGTAACCGCATTATAGTATACGGAAATGTTTTCAGCAGTTGCAGTTATAAAATGCGAGAGCGAGATGCACAGTTCAAGTCTCTAGTCCTACTCGCACGTTTTATGACCGCAGCTGCCACGAGTATTGGCGTTTAGGATTTAGGATAAAACAAGAGAGTTCTATTTTGTTTTTTGAATGAAGAAAAGTCAAGAACGATTTCCAGAAACAAGTGTGCCTTTGCATCTGGCGCCTGTCCAGAGTAGGCGTTCATCGAACGTGTACGTAGCGTGTACACGTTATCGCGATCACGCTGCGTAGACCCTACGTATACATTTGTCAACCGCCTACGCTGTACTTACGCTCGGTACGTAGACACAGTAAGAATATGGATGTTAGTCTCCCGAGTGCCGTGTACCCGTACAACTGACTACTGTACATATGAGTACTTTGTATATTAATTATGTTGTGACATCATGGCATGACACCTTTGTAACCTATTTATTTATTTATTTATTTAAACTTTTCGCACAAAAAAGGTACAAAGGCGGACTTAATGCCTTAGGCATTCTCTACCAGTCAACCAAGGGTGGTGAAGAGATTGGATGGCAGGTGCTTTGTGTGAGAGGAACAATGATAAAAAAAATCTATTAAAACTAGGTACACAAATACATAAATAGGTTATATACATTTACATACTATTTACTATAATATATACTTATAATATATATATAATACACAAATTCAAAGGAGAGAGGTGATGAGATGACTCTACGCTATTTGTTTTGAAAATAACTCTGCAATTTCCGCTTAAATGCATACCGACTGGTGGCCGTCCTGATATCAAGAGGAAGTGCATTCCAAAGAAGAATGGACTGAATATGAAAGGAAGAATGAACAAAGTCAGAAGTATGAGAAGGACAGAGTAGGAGAAGATTGTTAGAAGAACGCAGATTCTTAGCGTGAGAAGAACAAAGATATTGGAAGTGAGACACGAGATAAGAAGGAGGAGTGGGAGAGTTGAGAAGGGAGAAAAGCGTGGTCAAAGCGCGCAAACTTCTTCTTTGGCGTATGGACATCCATTTGAGCTCAGACCTATAGCTCGACACATGGTCATATTTCTTGAGGTTGAATATGAAGCGGATACCATTGTTGAGCAATCTGTCGAGCTTATCCAGCAAAACCGCGTTCAAGTCAAAGTAGCACACGTCACCATAGTCGATTATAGGAAAAATTAAAGTCTGCACAAGCATGGTTTTCGTCTTAGCGGGCAAAAAGTTTCTCAGACGATACAGGGATCGCAGAGTACCGTTGACCCTTTGGCTAACACTAGAGACCTGGCGTTGCCAGCTAAGCGTAGAGTCAAGATGCAAACCGAGATCTTTCACAGTAGGGGTAATGGGTATGACTGTACCATTGAACATAAGAGGAGGAAGAGAGCTAAGCGTCACCCTACCCATCATGCGTGAGCTTCCAATTACGATGGCTTGACACTTAGAGGGGTTTACAGACACCCCGAAACTATCAGACCACTTTTTGACAGCATTTAAGTCTCGGTTTACATCTGCTATAGCGTCCGACAAACCTTCTACCCGCCCAGATGTATACAGTTGAAGATCATCAGCATATAGATGATACGAACATCGAAGACAGTGAGTTATAAAATTGATGAAGATGGAGAATAACAATGGAGAAAGAATACCGCCTTGTGGAACACCAGCATCCAGGTCACGCCAACCAGAAGAACTCTGATCAACGCGAACCGACTGCTGACGTCCACGAAGATAAGAAGAGAACCATTCCAGAGCCTCGGACGAAACCATAAGATGAGAAAGGATAGATAGGAGAATATCGTGGCTGACTGCATTAAAGGCATTGGAGAAATCAATTAAAACCAAAACGGTAACTTTGGTATCCTCCATCGCTTCTCTAATGTCACCAGTCACTTTAAGGAGAGCGGACGCTGTACTGTGCCCAGGCCTGAACCCAGATTGAAACGAGCTTACAAGGTTGTTCCGATGAACAAACCCCGCAAACTGCTTGTGTACACAGGCCTCAAGCACTTTAGACAGGAATGGGAGAATGGAAATGGGTCGAAAGTGGCTGGGTAGGGAGGGATTTGAAATTTTAGGAAGTGGGCGGACGTAGGCCATACGCCACTGGGATGGGAATTGTCCGGAATCAAGAGAAAAGTTAATGATGTGGGTAATCGGAGGGAGAAGGCTATCAAGGATCCAAAGGACCATACTACGACTGATGCCGTCATAGCCCACAGCCTTGGATTTTATGGAGAGGATGATCTTTTTAATTTCGTCCAAGGTCACCGGAGCGAAGTGAAATGGTTCTATGATGGGACTCGCTAGGCCAGTAATGAAATCAACCGTCTGGGACAACATTTGGGAATCCAAATGACTAGTGGTTGTGAAGTGACGGTTGATATCATCAAGGCCAATTGTATTAGGAAAATCCACATGCCGTGGCCTGCCGATACCAAGAGTACCTAGGAACTTCCAGATATCAGCAGGTGAAGAAGAAGAAATGTTCTCGAGAATATGGCGGCGTTTAGCGTTGCGTATCATCTGATTACACCGATTTCTAGCAGCTTTGAATAAGTTGCGATTTTCATCACTGCGATCCTTTTTAAATTTACGAAAGGCCCGATCCCTGCGCCTCATCGCCATTCGAACCCCTGTGGTCATCCAAGGAGCCGGAGGACGCCGAAGTTTAATCTGCTTAACAGGAGCATGTTTGTCGTAGAGAGCAAGGACCGTCTGATCGAAAATGCGCAGTTTATCGTCTACAGCTGTTGCCGCTGCCAAGGATTCCCAACTGAGGTCTGACGCATCTTGACGAAGCATCTCAACGTCCATGCGCGCAAAACACCGCATGTGCAGAACCTTTGGGATAGGTTTAGGTGGTTTAAGGTTATACGAGAGGAAAATGAGGTCATGATGGGAAAATCCAGGGGCGGGACACTGACCATGTGAGGGAACAAGGGAGGGTGCGGATGTAAGGATTAAGTCAAGCCAAGTGTCATCACCAGAGATATTAAAATGGGTAGGTTGCAGT
This sequence comes from Luperina testacea, assembly GCA_927399505.1. Lineage (NCBI taxonomy): Eukaryota > Metazoa > Arthropoda > Insecta > Lepidoptera > Noctuidae > Luperina > Luperina testacea. Next base: position 17,054,534 of record OV656758.1, read on the forward strand.
GAAAGTATATGGAGACTAACGGACTCAATGATGTGAAGGAGTTTACGGGATCGGGGAGTGTGATGAGCAAGGTCAGTGTTGAAATCGCCCATGATGACGCAATGTGCATACTCTGACCCTACGGATTCAAGCGCCAGTTCGAGGTTGGAAAAATAGTCAACGGCGGGTGGACAATAGACAACACCAAGAAGGGTCTTGACGCCTTTGACGTAGACCTCCAAAAAGAGGTACTCAGCTGAAGCATGGTATTGTGAGGGAGACGAGACAATGATTTTAAAAGGAAAATCGCTACGAAGATAGATAGCTACACCCCCCCCTCCCTTTCCAATTCTATCATTGCGGATAAGAGTGAAACCTGGGAGAGAATAGGTAGAGGAAAGGAGATGAGGTTTGAACCAACTCTCAGAAACCAGAACGGCATGGACATTGGCGTCAGAAAAGGTGTCCAACAGGTCACTGTAGTGACTTGGGACACTTTGCGCATTTATATGGCAGACATTGAACAAATGACCTTTCTGTTGGCTGAAGCTCCGACGCACAAAGTCACCAAGTGTGTCAGTCAAAGAGTTAAAACTAGCATTAACGGATGAGCTAGAGGAATCAATGGCAGAGTAAAACGAATCATCATCGGAGACATCGGATAACATAAAATACAAATATAAATAATATAAATATAAAAAATAACTACTAATTAAAAAGCAAATAAACTGAAGCTACGACTGCTTTCGTTTTAGGTGCACCACCACTATCTGTGCACCACCCACCAGCAGCACTAGTATAGTTGTACATGGATCCTTTGGAGCGTGGCCAAAATCAGAACTAAGGTGACTTTTTCTCATTATCGTTAAAGTTATTCAAACGCCAAAAGATCACACTGTACAGTATTAGTAACATAAAACCAGAAATAAACATCAATATTAGAAAGCAAATAGCATCACAAACATTAACATAAAATATTATGAACAAGCAACGAACAAAACGAAACATGAAAGAGTTACATGAGCAGAAACGGAACGCAATATACGAAACACAAATCAAGGAAAATTGGACGTCAAAATTTAGACAAATTCAAGATTGACAGGTGACAGTGACAAATAATGACGAAATACAATAATTTTACAATCTGAATGTGATTTAAGTAGTTTTGAGGTGAAAAAAAATAAATAGTAAGCAGGTAGATACGTACGATAACTTAAAAAATTACGTGAATTGACGTCCCAAGCACATAAACTGATAAGTTGGAGAACCACATAAACACTCATTACACTTTACGAGCTCCACTATCTGGCTTGCCTCCAGTTCCAGATGATTCCCCGGGCTTCTTAGGGTACTTAGTCAACAAGGGATTAAGTTCCTCTAAAGAACAAATCTTATGCCGTGTTCCATCGGGGGATCTGATGACAATAACCCCATCCTGAGTCCAGCATGCCGGCATCCCGAAGTGCAGGCGCGCTCTGCTGAATACAGCCTGCCTAGACCGGGTCAAGAACTCCTTGACTGTGACCGTGGAGCCTTTCAATGCAGACTTTGCCTTCCAAACAGTAGACTTCAGATCGACATTGGAGAACCTAACCAATATAGGTCTGCTAGTTGTTGGACCTTTTCTGGATGTGCCAAGTCTGTGACAAACTTTGATGGAGGATGCAGTGATGTCAGGCAGTGCCAGTTTGTTCTTCAGAACGTCCAAAACAAGAGTTTTGCAATCCTCATTGTCCGCTTCAGAAAACCCAGTGAAGATGAGAGCTTTCCGACGAGATCTCATCTCTAGTCCATCAACCACTCTAGAGCACTCCAAGATCTGCTTCCTGAGAAGTCCCAGCACGCCGAACATTAGCTCTCGAAAGGACCGGAACTCTTCAGCAATCTTTGCAACGGTGTCTTTTGCGGGTCCCGCACATTGGATCTGTGCCTCAAGCTCACCCATCTTCTTAAGGAAGCACTCCTCGAGGTTCTTCTGGGCCGATTGGATATCATCCAATTGAGATGACATTATGTAGTGAAAAAAATGTAAATGAACTTGCAGTGACTATGAAGTACTAGTGAGAGAAACTGGCAGGTGGTGTAGTGTAAGTGCTTGCGTTACATAGAATGTTTCACCAATGTAAGTACTGCTTATTTAGCAGTTTATGCAACAAATATAGTACTCAAAACGAAATAAAATACTTAAAAAATAATTATAATTAAAAAAGATTTACGAAGTTGCGTGTTAACTTTTCTACACCTACCCCCGAAAAAAAAAGTATAATAAAAAAAAAATATAAAAACCTATGGTCAGGATCTATAAAGTTGAACAAGCTATGACGCTTGACGTGAACTAAGGAGTTATGTTAGAAAGAGAGGATAAAGTCGATGTTATATTGAAAGAGAAGTCTTTATTCGATCTACAAATAGGTCATTGAGATTATTGAGGTAATCGTGTTGAAACACAAGAAATAAACTCCGCAATTTTTGAGATACAATTGTTGATTTCGATTAGCCACAGTAATATACAGGGTCAAATTAAATTAGCTAGCGAAACTCCGCAGACGTGCTGGATATCGATACCTAAACATGATAAAAGAAACAAGAAATTAATTTGATGGTTCATTTGTGGGTTTATCGTCCACAGTTAGAAGCTTGTAAATAGGGATGCCTCGATACGCCTTTTTACCTGTAAGATACCGATACCGATACTCTTATAAAAATATCAGCGATACCGATACGCTTATTTATTTGACTCAAACGACTAGTTATAAATGATATACAATACACAAACAATTAAAATATGTATAATAATTCTTAATCTTATTTGCATGGAAAAATACTACGCGCAACAACATTCAACCTAACGAAATGGGATAGATGTGCGAGGCCAAAGCGGGCGTGCGTAACAAAACACTGAATAAAGCGCGGGGTTTCCCCGAGCATAGTTAGTTCGTGCCTCGTTTGCAACGAAATAGATGGGACAACACGCGCGTTTACATGATTACATTTTTAAAGCGCGAAATTTGAAAAGTATCGTTGTATCTGCCATAAAAATATCGCCGATACCGATATATCGGCAAACCTAAAGTATCGCCGATATATCGGTATCGGTATCGGATGCATCCCTACTTGTAAACTTCATAGACGTTATGGATTTTGACATCAGAGCACGATAAAATAAAAAATAAAACAGATTTTCTCAACTCAAACTTCAAGTAACAAAACTACCAGCAGTCGTTCAACACTAAAAAAAAATCACATTATTTTTATAATTTTATCATGTTTCGATATCGATACCCAACACGCCTGCAGTTTCGCTAGATAATTTAATTTGACCTTATATTTAATATTGAGAACCTGATTGCTCATATCAGTACTCATAATTTAATAACATTTATTTATCGTTGGTTAATCGTATTCTTTTAAAACTGACATTTCGTGGGGACAGTGGGGTGTTCCTTACACTTACTATCGTTATATTTTATTTCTATTTATCTGAGCCTAAGTAGTATGTCCGCTCTGATTTCTAAATAGACTATTATTTAAATAGATACAGTTACTCATATATTATTATCTAGATTTATTTACAAAACTGTAGAAAATTTCGCAAATTATATTTGAGTTTGCTTCGTACATGGATTGCAGTAAAATATTATGCTTACACATTTACTTTTGCTAGCTAGCATAAATGGCACAAAGGCTTGTAATCTGAAAATGATAGAAACGCCTGATATTGACGTTTCCAAAAAAGATATACGAAAACCCAGTTTTAGTCCGCTACTGCACACATTCCCAAGGACACGGCATTGCTCTGGGAGCTTCAATTTAATCGGAATGTTTGATCATCGAATCTAAAAGTTATCATCATCCAAGTCGCTTATTTCTCAACTACATTGGGCTCGACTTTCAGTTCTACTCATCATTATCTTGCCCTGATCCTACTGACTACGTTAAATGAAGCGACTACTGTCTAACCTCCAGGTCTGGCAATACTATTCTAAGGCAACACTCATTTGCTCTAAGGCAACATTCTTTTGCCTTCTAAAAGGCCAAGTATTAATGGAACCCCAAATAATTCCCATCTCGATCAGAACGTACATCATAGAAAACCAAAGAGTTTTTGAGTCGCACTTATTAAACAAAGCGTAGATTTTCCTGGCTTTGGTATTCTAGGCCAATACGTGTGTAGATGATCAATAAAATATTCTCTTTCTAAAAGGAGTATACATTCAATATTTAACTGCAATTCGTGTCGTAAGTCTTGGCGGGTATGTGACGTGTGTGTCGCGACAGAGTCGGAGGTGGCGCTGGCCGGCGCCGTGGGCGCGCGCTACCAGAGCCTGCAGTCCGTGCCGCAGCCAGGTCAGTGCACACGCCAGGGGAGGGACTTACCATTCACATGTGCTCAGGGCTAAGTTGTGCTGTTGACGCTAGAAGGCTGAGAAAATGTTGGGGCTAGTTAATATGGCAATTTTGACACTATTTATCTACTTAATAAAATCATCAATTAACACATTTACTGACAGACAACGCACAGCCAGAACCGCTGGGTATAGGAGCATGAAATTCTGCACAAGAGTTCCTTATAGCAAAATAGCATCAAGGAATGGCATCATCAATTTTTGAAAATTCGTCTCTTTAAGGTGCCACTAGTCGATATTTTTCCATACAAATATCAGGACTCCACAGTTTGACATTGTGCATCCAAAGTTAAATATGATATCGTTTTGCCTTATTATTAATTTTGTCTGTACGGAAACAGAATAATAAAATAAAAAGCAATTAAAAAGTTATGAGCCAACAAAGATTAGTTTTTCTTGCTATTTTTAACGTAACTTCGGGTATAAATAAGTAATAAAAAAGAACTATAAAATCTTCAAAACAAAGTTGGTACCGACAAAGCTCAGTTGTCGAAGAGTTCAATAAACTTTATATGTAATTGGATTTATGCAGTGGTTTTTTTCATAAAACTCGATTTTCCAAAACACTTTTCGATTTTTTTACGCACCTTTCAGTTCGGAACGATGTTTCTGTGCGTGAGAACTAGACGTTGTGAATGTAGATTAGCGTCTAATTGCTCATCACTGATATACTATCTCTGTCGGACACGAAGCCAGGTGAAACAGCGTCCTTTTTGGCCATGACCACCAGTAAATTTGAGCTCGCGGCTAGTTCCACCTTAAGGGTTTATGTAGGGTTAATAAATAGGATTTACAATTTTTGCCGATGGGATATCTCATCGGTCACACGGCTTGTGTATATCTAATTCTAGTGATAACAAAGTAGACTCGAACATCAATACATTGAACATTCTGCATCACAAATAACAGAAAATAATACACATTTAAATAGCTCATAATACGGATAGTAAAGATGTTCTCACGAGCTTCTGTGAAGTAATGAAACTACTGGTGGCGCTTGGACTGCATGCATACTTACATGGGGGACCGGTATTACAAGGGTGTAATTTCCGTTAACTGCTAGTAGGCAAATAGGTATAATAATTCGTAAAGCATCCAATATTATATAATGTGATAATTGCTATAAAGTGGCAGCTAAACATCATTTTTTTAACCTTTTATCTGACAGCACAAATGAGGTCTCAGTTTACGATGCTCATGCTATTTCAGTATGGTGCCTATTGGTGAATAAATTCCAAATGTTGGTGGTTTGGCCCCAACTCCTGAACATGTTCCATGTGTGCGCGTCCTACGATCATTGGTATAGGGTTCTAGTGTCTTCTTATAGCTGTAGCAAATCGGTTTCGTCCCAAAAGTGCTCATCTAGAACTTTTATTAAAGTATAATTTAGGTGAAAGGTCTTCACAGGTAAGCAAGCATGCTCGCATGTCAGGCTATAGATAAAATCTGTTAGTGTTATTGTTTACAAGTAATAGATAATATTCTCATTAGTAATATAACTAAAATTCATCAGTAATGTGGTGTATCGTTTATTCGTTTAGCAGTTAAGTGTATAAGATTGTATGGCACGCTCGTTTGTCGTGTCCGTGTGGTTTACTACTTGTTACTGAGTTGTAGAGCGCCGCGCGCCGCTCGCCGCCGCGCTGTAGCTCACTCTGGCCGGCGATCTTGTGTGTTTGTGTTGCATCCTCGCTCCCCGCGTGTGTGTGCGCACGTTTGACTATTGTTTGGCACCTGCATGCTGTTGATGTTAAAACTGATCTTCACTAACACGTTTTTACGATATTCTATGTTATTATACAATGATACAAATCAATGTTATGCAAACGTAACTTTCTGGTGTGCGTCTCCTCCCTCGATCACATCGACATGTGAGCGCGGCAGGAGGCGTGCGACATGGAGCGTTGCGTGTTCTGGCGCCGACAGACGATCGTCAAACTACTGCGCGGGTTCCATTCTTTGTAGTGTGATGTCAAATGCGATCTCCGTATTGCCAATCTATCGCTACTACGAGCACGCTTTGAACAGTATCTATATATTTATTTATTCTATCTTAATTTAATAACTAATTTATTTTTCTCTCTATCACCGCCCTGTCTACTAACGACGTTCGCCTTCCATATAATGTCATCCCCACTGTTCGTGTAACCCCACTAACGCGCTCCATCCGGGGCAGCCGCGCGGCCGCACCCTCCCGCACTAACCGTGACGCCGTCCGGCTCCGTGTCGAGCCCGAGCCCGACGGACGAGCCCATAACCCCCCTCATTAACATGGGCGGCGTCGAGTCCTCCACTAACGAGCTCCCGCTATCCGCCATCACGTTCCGCGCCTCGTGGCCGCACTTGGCGGACGGCCACATGGCCACCGGCCATAGCCAAGAGTGTAGCACCCCGCGGGACGCAGGGCGGCGCCAGCGGCACAGCATCGCCGGCCAGATGAGCTACCTCAAGATGCTGGGGCTGGGCGCGCGCGGCAAGCTGTCGGCCGCGGGACTGTTCAGCACGGCCGTCATCTCCGGGTCCAGCTCCGCGCCCAACCTGCGCGTCATGATCCCCACGGCGGCCTCCAGCAACGGTGAGTGACGTCACGCCCCCGCCCCCTCGCCCCGCCGGCTCGCCTGACGCTAGTTCTGTCGCAGCGGCCGTGGAGGGCTTCGGCGGAGTGCCGGCCATCCGCCCGCTGGAGACGCTGCACAACGCGCTGTCGCTGCGCCAGCTGGACGTGTTCCTGGAGCGCGTGACGGCGGCGCCCGTGCTGCTGGGCACGCCGCCCGCGCCCGCCGTGCCGCCGCTCAAGCAGCCGTCGCCCACCAACAGTGAGTACACACCGTCGCCCACCAACAGTGAGTACACACCGTCGCCCACCAACAGTGAGTACACACCGTCGCCCGCGCGCGTCCACTGAGCCGTGCACTAATACTGACCACCCCCAGGTGTAGGCTGGAGCGGCCCGTCGTCGCTGATGTCGTCGTCGGGCGAGCTGCCCAGCGGCCTGTCGTCCGCCGGGCCCTCGTCGCCCAACTCCAACTACGCCTCCAACTCTGAACATAAGACTACGTCCACCGAGAGGTATACAGACAAAATATTAAATACTTAGAGAATTGTTAACCAGCTTGAATGCGTTTTCCGAACATTAGAGTCGATGCCACTCTTCTGTACATTTTGTTTTGGTTTTAATTTGTCTAATGCGCCTGCCAGACTATGCTCCTTGCGCTGCTCATCGCTATGCTCCTCGCGCTGCCGTGATTTGCCGCGATGTTGCCCTCTCTGCCCACACACTGCTCTACTCGCGCAATTAATCGCGACGCTCCTCACTTGTCATTTGCCTTGGTGAGACAATGGACGTTGAAACGGTGGCAGCGTGCGCGCTATGCATTTTTAGTATAGCTAATTATATTAATGTAGTAAAAAGAAATATACATCGTCGTTGTCGTCCTCGCCAACGGAGATGGTGGATTATTAACACCTTTTCATTTGACCATTCCACGCTTGGCGACGACATAATTTCCAATTTTGCATACGCGTGCGTCTTGCGCGAGCGCTCCATGCAGACTGCGACCGCGCGATTATGTGGCCGGCCACTCGCACTCGTATTGCCGGTCCTTTGACTCGCGCGCAAAAACCGACAAAATAGGGAGCAGTGGGTAGGACGAGGAGCATGACGTGTGGCATGACGAGTAATGTTGCCACACTATGTCTCTGCCTCCTTTCCTCGTTACTTCCCATGCCACTCGTCGAGTGTGTGGCAGGCGCATAACGTGTTCTGGAAGATGTTTTCATTTTCTGTTGGTTACAGCGCCGTCACTTGACTAGATCTGTATTATAAACACTTCATATCTGCTAATGTTGCTTGATGTTAGTTTTACTGTTCTGTTTTCTGTTTCTCGTTAAATGTCATCTAAAGGACTATCGTTATATCTCATTTGAGGGTGAGACTTATGAACTGAATCTTAACTTGACCTTTTACAATTCAGTCTGCAAGTGGAAAAAATGTTTAAAACGTTTCGTCCACTTGTGGAGTCTATTTGGAACCATCTTGTTTTCACGCGGCGTCAGTTCACGGTAACTCACACCATACATCATATTTTTGGTGCTTATATCATTCATTGTCGGGAGTTGTTGAGAGCGAGGCGCAGCCGATCACCGGCTGGTAACTAAACATTATGGATTCCAGTAGCAATTGGAGTAAAAATGTGCCGAGCAAGCTCCCTCAGTGGGAGGGCGAGGCGGCGACGTTGTGCGCGTTGGACGCGACCCTGCACCCATTCATGCCGCACTCCAACGTAGCAGGTACCTCACGCTAACTCATATAGCTCGACTCAGAACAACGACCGCCCAAACGCGCGGTACTGTTACACATTATTCACTTTTGAAAGGATATTGAAAGTCATTTGTAATAACGTGTAACAGCCTCCCGTGCGCTTTTAGTTGTCGTTCAAATAAATTTTATAAAAAGTTGCGGAGCTGACCGGTGGATACATATATTGGATACCCAAATATATTATAAACGTTGCACAAAATCGTCGCTTGTTACAGAATACTCCATTAAATTAAGAACAGAACTATTATAATAATACCATCTGTTAATTTATGTTTCATTGTTGCATGATTTTGAAATGCATGCGCTGCACTCTCTGCTGATTACTTCAACTTCAAATCGAACCATTTCTTGAGAATGATCAAATAGCTTAGAAACATTAAAAGCGAAAATCAATGACTAACAATAAAAAAGAGTTTGCATGATATATTAATATCTAATTATTTATTTATTTTATAATAAAATATCCGGATATTTAAGTATGTATGTATATTTCTTCATGCAAACCATAATATTAGCCACTCTGTCACATTGCAGTACCTACAGACAACAATAAAAAAAACCATTGAAATTGGTAAAAACAGTAACAACTTTCTTAAAAATAATAAAAGGGGTCTTAGAAATCCATTTCGGTCATGCAATACATAAAACTGTTAGATTCAGATTATAATACAATCTAAGACAAAAAATCTCCATTTAGATAACTCTGGAACCAAAAAAATGTGAAAATAAAAGAAAAGTTTACTTCAACAGACTAAGGTTTGATAGTAGAAAATAAATTCAGTGGTAAACATAGAGTGGTGTATCGTGCTTTACAAACAAAATAGTGACTTTACTCTGACATACCCGACAGCGGTAAAAAGCGCAGTACTACGCCCTCAGCGAATTCTCCAACCAATCCACTGATTTAAACACCTATGGAAAATGAAAAAAGATTTCACATTGGCCACTTAAAAATACGTATAAAGTCCCAAAATTAGGAATATGCCAGTTGAAATGAATAAGGCTGTATATCAGTATTGAAGCCTTGTGTTCTAATCTTTGTCGGTATAACAAATGGTTTTTTTTCGGCGCAATTTTCCAGGTTCATCTATTAGCGGCGACGTAACGCCGGTGTCCATAGCCTCCGAGCTGGACTTCAACAGCAACGAGGCTACTGCCGGATCTATCACCGACCACGACCTACTGGTACGTAATGACTAGTATACATGGTGTAAGGGACATCGACGCGCAAACTGTAAAACCTTCAACGTAGAAATTGTTTGCCCAATCATTTTAAGGGTTCCGTACCCAAAGGGTAAAAACGGGACCCTTATTACTAAGACTCCACTGTCCCTCTGTCTGTCACCAGGCTGTATCTCATGAACTGTGATAGTTAGACAGTTGAAATTTTCACAGATGATGTATTTCTGTTGCCGCTATCATCATCTGCCTAGCCTTTTTCCAACTAAGTATGTTGGGGTCGGCTTCCAGTCTAACCGGATGCCGCTGAATACCAGTATTTCCCAGTCGTCTGTTGCCTCTATAACAACAAATAATAAAAATGAAGTTAAAATTTAAAGGGGTATAAAAAAACTTCTTTTTCGGCGTTTTATGCTTTGTGGTACGGAACCCTTCGTGTGCGAGTCCGACTAGCACTCGGCCGTTTTTTTTTTAAATCTGCTGTTTCATACAAAATTGGGATTTTTCTAAGCTGGTGGGTATAGAATTTTGTCCTGAATTCATAGTACAGTTACAGTTTGCGCGTCGACCTGTATTATAACGAGGTGTGACGTGCAAGAATAGGAGTATCTACAAGGTTGCTGGCATTGAATAAAAGACATTTTCACACCAACTTTGCATTTGTGGCACTGACAATAAAGTGTAATTTTCAATGTCAGCAGAATATTCTTTGTTCTGAGAGAAGGTTAGGGCTGGGTCCATAGTTTGTGCCAAGCGCGGTTCAGACGACGACCGCAAAATATCAAACTTACGAAATTGCCGTTTGCGTCCATAGTGTATTACATAGCGGTGTCACATGTTTGGTACTATTTTCTGAACCTTACCGAACCTGAACAAGGGGGTGTTATGGCACACTTTGTGAAAGGATGGTCTATGTACTCATAACATCTGTATAAAATAATCTAGAAAAATATATTGATTTGATTCCCTGCTGAATAAATTAATGAAGACATGCCATATGAGTTGATCACAAATCATGCTATAACATTCTGCATCACAATGTAAATTAAGATTTTTGACTCTCGCGACATCCCCATTAAATTATGACCTGATTTTATTGACTTCTCAGGCGTGTTATTCGCATTTAATCTATTAATAATAGCGAGCTTGCTTTGGTAGTGTTTCTTTATAATTGATTTTATTTGATTAGATGAAAAATGTAAGTACAATTTTGAAGAAAGTATTAAATACGTGTTTTACATTATCTGTACCCTTTCCCAGAGTGCGGAAGGTGAAGACGATGAAGAAACCCTGTCAGTTGACCCTTGCGGCTCACCGGTGAAAATGATCAAGAACGATCTGAGCCCACAGACTTACGCTGCGGTCAACTCCCTAAAACTGGACAACAGTCAACCTTCCACTAGTAAATGCTCTACGGAGTTCTTCGGGCTAAGCTTACAACAAACGAAAGAATGTTTCCATAAGGACATGCCATCAAGTAGTAAAAATTATAATTTAGATAACGACCTTAAACAAAAGGTTTCTAAGGAAAATACACAGTGTATGTCCAATATTGATTCGCTGAATTTGCAAAGCAAAGATGGCAAAAGTAAAGTAAAAAAGAATGAAATTCTGAATAATGGAAGTAGGAGATATAGCGACAGTAGTGCACAAAAAAGTAATGTAGGCTCCCAAGCTACTGTGTCTGGCAGTAGATTCAAGACGACTCTAGTGACGAACGATCAGTTAAGGCCAAGCACTTCTACGGACAGTGCCAATAATGCGACAAACGACTTGGGCATGCCGCTCGTGACGAAGGCTAAAAGTATTACCGTTAAACCAGGTTTTACTATATCCGAATAGTTCTAGTACAGTCATCGGCTCCTCCATACAGTCGTTCATCGCGTGTTACATACATTTAAACAATTTCAAATGCTGTCATTCTATTTCATTCCGAACGTCCCTTTTCGTTCGTTACCTTCAATGTTTTGCCTGAACTTGGACGTTAATCGTGCATGCCCGAAAATCGGCTCAAGAAAATGCTCGCATGAATAGTCTGCATGGAGTTGAGACTTAATACATCTAGGTAGACGTGTTTTAGTTCCAGTAGTATTAAATGCATTCAGTGTAGTTTTATCATAACAATCTCTTAAGGGCAGCACAGAGTAGTACTTAACTACTGTTTTTTTTATTACACTTTTTGATATTTTAACCTGTGCTTGCAGTTTATTTATTAATGAATCTTTTATTTTTACACTTGTTGCTGTGATTATTCTAATGATTTTTCCTATCCTCATATTTATTATGGTCTGTATATTCAGTGGAAGTTATTAATAAAAACATTTTATACATAGGTTTTACAAATTGTGCTAACTGTCATATTACTAAGGTATTTGTATATGCTGAGGTTTCAATAAAAAGTATTTTGTATCAATGTTTTGTGTTCATAGATGTAGCTTGATTGAATCAGAGGCAATGTAATGAATCAAGTTTAATATTCTGGTAAATAGTGCTCTCCGTTTTGCCTTACCGGTTCGCTTGACTGTGTGCAAAAAAACAATATTCGAAAAATTATGAGATATTGATATTGAATGTATTAATTAAGAATTTACATCAAAATATAATAATTGATAAATAAGGTTTTTTTTATTATTAAATGAATGCCCATTGCTAGACTACGATTTTAAACGAAAGGTATCCACTAAGGGTTTTTCGAAATTCCACCCTTAAGAGGGTGAATGGGGGTACCGGGGAGGGTGAAATTTCACGCGGACGAAGTAGCGGGCAGAAGCTAGTCGACAAAGTATCTCCTATTTGGACAAAAAGAAAACCTATTCTTTGCGAGGCAGCATGCTAAAATTCTTCGCTCGTTCTCACATCCTACATTCTTCCACATTTCTACATACCTTTGGGCCAATTTATTTTTCCGCCTCGGACCCCTTGGCAGGCTCTTGACAAGTCAACAACAGTCATGTTCCTGACTTGCACTCTTAGTAAGTATGAGTGTCAGGAACAACGCTTAGCCAAGGAAGGTACGTGCTAAGTAACATTTATAGGATCTCGACCTCACACAGTCCGCCGTCCACCCGGTTTTTGTTTACAGAAACTCATTTTCAGACCACTAACAGAATTACTTGTTTCTAGTTTGTTACTACAACTTACTAATTTTACCTATGTGGTTGCTTACCTAAGTACAAGTTCAACTTCTAATACAGTAAAAGCTCTTTATTCGCGGGGCATATGTTCCAAAAATATGCCGCGAATACAGAAACCGTGAATACGGAATGGTAATTTATATGGGATTATATGGGATACGTTCCTAGGTGACAAAATAAAAAAAGCAAATGTATAAAAAATCAATTTAATTCAAGTTTTTGAACATTTTGATTAAATTATCTTAAGCTTGCAATGGTTTGAAGAATTTTGTAATTTTCTCTTGCTTGGCAGTTTTTAAAAGCTCCTTCAGTTCAGACTGATACGCAGCAGTCGCATTAGCAATTTGCCTCTTAAAAATAAGACTTCCTTCCATAGACGGATCAATGTTCATAAAGAAATCGCAGAGCTCATTTGCTATTTTACAATAAGATCTATTTTACTGTTTTTATTAGTCCATTTGACGGCATTTACAAATAATATTGGGTAGTGTCGGTAGCGGGGTGCAGCATCCTTTGACAGGAGGCGGCATTGCTAAGGCGGCGCGATCAATTAGATCCGCGAATAAAGAAATTTTTAGCCGCGAATATAGAATTGGGTCGCATTTTTTTAATCCGCGAATAGTGAAAACGCGAATGAAGGAAGCGCGAATAAGGAGCTTTTACTGTACTATCTTGTGAAACTCAAGTGCCTAACAAGAATGGGGGGGGGGGCAATAATATAAAATAATACTAAATGTCAGGCTTTGGCTCTTTAATTAATATCATAAAGTATATCACACATACTGTAATTTAAAGCTCACAATAAGCTAAGCTTAACTTAAAACTTATGACCAGACCAATCACATATTAATATTAAAAGCTACACATATAACTAAAGTACTGGTTTTATTCCGCTTTAACAGATTTAGGTGCCATGTTGACCATAGCTAGGAGAGTGTTGAAGATGCCCCTGTGTTGAACACCTGGCATGAGCAACATCATGGTAGATAGGATGTACATCAGGAATGTATTGTTGATGGAAGATGCAACCCATGCCAATGTAACCAACAAACTAAGGGAAAGTATGTAGTACTGAAACAAAAGAAATGAGCCTGTTAGAATTAAATATATCCACAACCAATTGAACAGGGTTCAAAGTTTACACACTCAGAACAAACACACCCAGTGGTTGTACCCCCTTTTTTTTTTTGAGGATGGGAAATCATCAAATGACCCCTCCCGCTCTGGGTGGAGCGGAAGGGAGTGTCAGACTCTTACTGACTAAAACCCACCCGTGTTCCTTCCTTAGCCCTTTATGTTCCGAGCCAACGGTAACCCTTTCGGACAATCCTGCTGAAGTGGTTGTACCCTTAAATTAGCTGTTTAGTTAACCCGTTCAGCTAACGGCCTGAATCATATTCAATTATAGTTTAGGTTGGGGAACTGTAAGCAATCACGCGCGAGCCGAATTGGTCGCAGTAACTAAGCCAGGACACCCCGACCATATGGGTTAGGTTAGAACTGTGATCAACTGCGTGTGAGCCGAACACTACTTTCAAAGACCTGGAGGTAAATTAAACAGCCAATTAAACCAGTTGGCTGCGGCATGTACATAAATAATAAAATAAATACATTCATAAACGCTTGGTAAGGATCAAGCGGTTATGAATTTAGTTTCATCTACCATGTTCAATTTTATTTTTAAATATTTTAGACTAAAATATGAACAAATATCAATATATCTACTACAATATTTGGTACCATGGGGGTTGTATAATTTTCATTACAAAATCAACTTACCATGTATGGGCTGGTTTCCCTCAAAGAATAGAATTGGCGAACATTGTGCAAGCTTTTATTGTAATGGGTTACAATACTTTTGCAAACTTCTTCAAATATTTTTTCATGTTGTCCAGTCCATGAAGATGGTCCATAAAGAGAATTACAGATAACGGGCACAATAAAGTCCACGAAATTCAGGAATAGGCCAACCACAGCGAATGTTGCGAGAGAATTGAGATCCAGTAGCCAAATGAGAAAATATATAAAAGAGACAGAGCCAACTATAGCACATGGATGCCACTGTTGTTCCCACAAGATGACAGATTTCAGCGGAAGAACAGCCATGCGCCAACCTTCCAGGAATCTCTTCAGTTTCTTCACCTGCTGCTCCTATTGAAAAAATATTTCATTATCTAGATTTGCTTGATTTTGTAGGTACCTGTATTTTTTTTTGTTGCGTCAATTTGTTTCTTCTCAATAATCAAACATAGCTGGAGTATTTTCTTTAGGCATACCAAAGTTTGAAATCATTGGTTTATTTTGTTGTTTTCTGTCATGAAGACGCGATATTTTTTTTATTTTATTAAAATACTATTGGCACAATTTGCGCTTACCTGATTTTGGGAAACTGTATATTCAGCCATTTCGTTAATTGCTAGTCCGAGTTAGTATAACTGCTGGGAATGTAAGTGATATGCAAAAATTTAAACCACACAATGCACTTTCAAAACAATAAAATCAGAAATCAATCGAAACCGCACGAAGGATGAATAAGTGATGGTGCTAAATTCTGACGGCTCTTTCGCAACTTTTAAACAGCTAACCGAATAGTTGTCGCTGCAGGATAGAAAAAGAAGGAATGAGAATATCGAAACATTTTAAATTGGTCGGATTGTAATATGTCAAAATAGTTGATATCATTCATTCCAGATGGCAGCACTGCAATATTTTGTCTTATCGCATTTATTCGTGTTTGGACCTACACGATTTTGCCACAATGAATTTTCATTTAATTTTTTTTATAGTCGATGTATTTATTTATAAATAAAAAAGATAATGTGCAAAGAGATTACTTACGTAATGCTCAACATATTTATTGCATTACTTATTTTAGAAAACAAGGCGCCGGGTGATAACGGAATTACAGCCGAGCTCCTGATGCCGGCGGAAAACCCGTTCTTAAGGCCATTCAGAAGCTGTTTGGTTCCATCATACTCAAGGGTAAAACACCACAGGCATGGAACAGAGGTGTGGTGATACTTTCTTTAGGCCAATCTCACTTCTGAGCCATGTCTACAAGTTGTTTTCGAGAGTCATCACGAACCGTCTCGCGCGCAGGTTACACCAGCTTCCCGAACAAGCCGGATTCCGTAAAGGCTTTAGCACCGTAGACCATACATACATACGCTGCGACAGGTTATACAGAAGACCGAAGAGTATAACCTGACTCTCTTCTAAGAGAGTTTTTGATTCGATCGAGACATGAGCGGTGCTGCAGTCTATTCAACGGTGCCAGATTGACTATTGGATGTACATCGAGGTGCTGAAGTGTCTGTACGAAAACGCCACTATGTCAGTCTGACTCCAGGATCAGATCTCCAAACCTATCCTTCGACAGCGAGGTGTGAGACAGGGAGACGTTATCTCTCCGAAAGTGTTCCCCGCTGCACTGGAGGACGTCTTCAAGGTTCTGGACTGGAAAGTTGCTGGCATTAACATCAAAGGCGAGTACATAACTCATCTTCGGTTTGCCGACGATATCGTAGTCATGGCTACGACTATGGAGGACCTCAGTACAATGCTCGATGACCTCAGTAGAGCCTCCGAAAGAGTGGGTCTTAAAATGAACACGGACAAAACGAAGGTCATGTCAAATGCGCATGTAACACCCACTCTCATAAAGATCGGAGACGCTACACTCGAAGTCGTGGACGAGTATGTTTACCTAGGACAAACTGTCCAAAGGTAGGTCTAACTTCGAGAAAGAGGCCAATGTTCGAATCCGACTCGGCTGGGCAGCGTTCGGGAAGCTACGCAATATCTTCTCGTCCCACATACCGCAGTGTCTCAAGACGAAAGTTTTTGACCAGTGCGTGTTGCCAGTGATGACTTATGGCACTGAAACGTGGTCGCAGCACAATGGGCTTTATAAGAAGGCTAAAAGTCACCCAAAGGACAATGGAGAGGGCTATGTTTGCAGTTGGACTCCCACAGGGTGGCCCGACGACCTTGTGTAGGCCGCAGGAACCCGTTGGATACGAGAAGCACAGAACCGGTCGAAGTGGAGGTGATTGGGGGAGGCCTATGTCTAGCAGTGGACGTCTTTCGGCCGAAATTGATTTATTTTAGTAGACGTGATAATTCCCTTTGTTTGCTGGCTGATGGCCATGGTTGGTTAGTAGTGGTAAATGTGCATTGACCTGTATTATACAAATAGAGGTCAGTGTAAATGTGGTAATAGGCTGAATAGCTGGTTGGTTCCATTTTATAATCCACTGGACAATAATTGATTTATTTAGTTAATCCTATTTTCTTCTTTACGATCATTTACGATGTACGATTTTTTGAAGCCTTGAATTTTGCTAGCACTAACCGACGAGCGACGGCTTCATCGTCGTAGGAACGAATTTTATTTAAGTAGGCAACTACAGCAACTACATTACCTTATCCTCCTTTGCGTCGCGCCCGGTAAAAAAAACACCTACATTAATTATTTTATATATTTATATAATAAAATAAAGCATATAAAAGTATATAGCAAAAATATTACAGTTCCCTTGTAGCATTTACCAATTTTAATGGTATCATAATAATTTTCACCTATCAAAATCATTTCAATAATTCGTTTCAAAGTTTCATCATCTATTGGACTCTGCGGAAGTAGCGTTTTGCAGGTGTTTTGGCCTTCTCGTGGGTCAGGGTCTGGAATATAAATAAATAATATATTAAAACTAACAAGGAAAACTTGATAAGAAAAACTAGTATACCTAACCAACTCTACAAATATTTGAACAACATTATTCTTGATGGTATTTGCACAAATAATAGGTTGCTTATAAACCTGTTTTCAATAATAAAATATAAAAGTATGCGGGCCGAAGAGTCGGATATAACTGTTTATATATTTTTTTCTTTAAAATGATATATTATACGGCAATCATAACTTAATAATATTATAAAAGTGAGTTTGTGAAGATGTTTGGATGTTGGTTACTCAATCACGCGTAAATTGGCACATAGATAGACCATTTCCTGGATTAACACATAGGATACTTTTTATCCCGATATTCCCACGGGATAGAAACTTACGCGGGTGAAACCGCAGGGCGCTGCTAGGTGTATTATCGTAAGTGGTGAAAATCATAGACGTACAGTGCGTGCCACGTAAGAACAGACTTGACCCCGCGTCCCCCGCCTCGTTCCGCCGCCCCTATGACGTCCGGTCCTGTCCCGCACTCAGACCTCATACCGCTAAAGATACCTAAAATCGTGTACTGCGCATGTCAAACCACGTGGTGTGTCAAGTCTCTTCTTACGTGGCACGCACTGTATAGGCTCCTTCAAACAGGCGCGACACGCGATTAAATCGCGCGCGACACATAGGCACCGCAAATCGCGTAACGAGCGGTGCCTTTGTGTCGCGCGCGATTATCTATATCTGGGTGACTAGGTGTTTTATAAAATTCAAAATTTTTATTTGGTAGAAATTTCAGTAACTCCATAACTCCCATAGGTTGCAAGCCCGCGCAGAGATGAGTCTTTTGACAACTCGCATAATCAGCCTATGATGTTCCCACTGCTGGGACACACACAGGCGTCCTCTCTTCGTGGAGTGGGCTATTATAATCTACCACGCGTGCCCAGTGTGGTTGGTAGATATGTCACTTGTATTCGAATTTTTGGTTCTAGAACATGCAAGAAAGAAAGAAAAGTATTTATTGCGACATGCCGGGAATATAGAACTTATTTTTTTTTAAAGTAGTAAGCAAATCTCGGTCAGTGGGTCGTCTTAGGGGCGGCTCTACTTCAGGAAATAGTACCCCTGTATATACGACGACTATATTTCCAGTATAAGCTGACTTCTCATTGTACGAAAAGCCTAAATAATGCGAGGTCAGCTAGACCTGGAAATGATAATATTACAGTGCGTGCCACGTAAGAAGAGACTTGACACACCACGTGGTCTGACATGCGCAGAACACGATTTTAGGTATCTTTAGCGGTATGAGGTCTGAGTGCGGGACGGGACCGGACGTCATAGGGGCGGCGGAAAGAGGCGGGGGAGGCAGGGTCAAGTCTCTTCTTACGTGGCACGCACTGTATGTCGTCGTAAGTACCTATACTTTTATCGAAAACACTTTTAATTTTAATTTTGTAGTATTACTTACAACAATGCACTCATCTTCAGTGAAGTCATAATGGCGACCACAGTTCGCACCCGTATCTTCTATTACTGACTTTGTTTCAATCTGCTTCTCATTGATTAGGGTTGTAACACTCTGAAAACAAGTTACATTCATTGATCAAATAGTCTTCCAGGCTATATTTCAGCCATGGCAGCCAATCTCAACGGAGACTAGCCTTTGGCGCGGGAGATATTATAGCGCACAAATATGTCACACACAGACACAGGTACATTCCCTCTTCCCTCACTCTCATAGTTTGTTGGACGGCAATCCAACACGCCTGGAGATAGATATCAGGTTTAATGTATTAAACAGAATACTGAACCACATAAACCACAGAGTTCTAAGATTCCATTAGTTTCTACTTATGACAAATAGTTGGTACATGACATTAACCTTGACTTTAGCGTTAGGCATAGTTTCCTCATACTCTTCTCCTAATTTGAACTTGTTCTCAACTGTCCGCAACAAGGATGAGTTCTTGATAGTCATATGGTCACCGTCCACTGATATTTCCATCAGCGGTGATGACATTGACATCATTTTACGTCCCATGTAAGGTACACCTGTAACAATAGTAAATTCTCATTATTTATTTTAGTTAAGTTTCATAGGTATCTACTTTAAAAACTTTGTGCAAATATATTTTGGAGTTTAGTGGAGTATGAATACATAAGAGGAAGTCTGAAAGTGGCACTGGTAACTGAAAAGATGTGTGGAAATTGGTTGTCATGGTATGCATGTGATACGGAGGTATGAGGAAAATGTCGTGAGGAAGGTTTTGAGTATGAATGGCGATGGCTTTAAGAGTAGGGGAAGACCAAACAAACGATAAATGGACTGTGTGAATGAGGATATGGTTATTGGTTAGAAAGCGGGTGACTACCGAGATGACAACTAATAGAGAATATATATGGAAGGAAAAGACATGTGGTGCGGGATCAAATAAATTGGTATAAGAGCAAGAGAATGATGATGATTTTAAAGTTTGGTGGATACAGAATATAAAATGAAAGTTTTAATCTGTACTTAATTTAAATTAATATTTGAACTTTAATTACCTACCAAAGTAGTTGCTAAATATACCTATAGTTGGCTGACGAATTAGGTACTCACCTACAGCAATGAAATAGTCATCAATGTCCTCATTCTTGTAGTGCTGATATTTTCCAGCTATCGATGTCATTTTTCTGTTTCTAACTTCTCTAACAACTAAGTACTGCCTGACATCTGGTCTTAAAAAAGTTTAATAAAAATCAATTAATTAAATAGTTATCTTATCACCGTAATTTATCAATCACGTACGTTACAAAGTTGATAATGCATAAAATTTAAGATAAGTAATAGGTACTGATGAAAATCCAAAGATTTGAATCTGAAACGATGATATTAACAACAATAAGCTCGTAACTATGATAAAATTATATAAGGACCACACACTGTACCTGTATGTACAGTATGTACACAGTCTTAACGAAGAATACAGAACAATATGTAATTAATACGTAAATTAATTCTATGAATTTGAAAATACCTTTTGAGATAAAAACACGATAAACAACATCATCATGACCAATCAGAACCTACAGATAGTGAGGAGTACGTGACTACGTGAAGATATCGATAACACCGTGACCTCAAAAATGTACGTCATGCATTTTTGACATCGTCGTTGTAAGGTCAAAATTAAAAAAGTGAAATTCTATTTTTTTTAGGTTTTTTGCAATTTGCTGGTCCGTATTAAGTTGTACGTTGATTAATATATGATTCGCGGCCGTAACAAATATGTATTTACAGAATTATAATCATTAAAGTCATCAACACAACTCTCTAAGACCACGTAAGTCCAAAGAATAACTGTTTCATGAAATCATCATTCTTTGGAGTTACGTGGTCTTAGAGAGTTGTCACAGTCTGGTTTGTCGTTTTTAAAGGGGAAAGCGCTAAGCTTCCTCCTTAAAATACGACAAACCAGACTGTGACATACGGCAGCTCAGATTTTTACGATAGCAACACTGCTTGGTCCGGGATTTTAGAAAATAACTTTCCACACAACACTAGTAATGTCAAATGCTCAGGAACAAGGTAGTCGATAAAAGTTTGTTCTGAAACTGCGAAGTTACAAAAGCGATTTGAAGGCTTTTTTAATAGGTTTTCTATTTTATCGTAAAAAACAAAATCAGCCAAAAATTGAACTGCGTCTAGAAGTTTTTTACATTTGTAACAAAACACTATAAATTGAATCTATTTGTTTTTTACTTTTCACATGTTTCGAATTTCATCGGGTGTGGATTTTTTTCGTGGGACAGATAATTAATTGTAAATGGGATGTGACAACAAGAGCGGAGAAGTATGAGCGAGATGTGATTTTTATGTTTTGATCACAAATACAATTGAGATTAGTGCAAATATAAATATAAGTGATTTCTAGAATGTGGTGACATATTAAGTTGTAGTGAAAGAGTGCTTTATATTTACTAAATAATTATATTTCATAGAAGGACTCCGACTTTTGCTCCAGTTTAGCTTGTAATCATTTACAAGTGTTGATCGATTATTGACACGAAATTATTTTTTAGTTACTTTAAAAACTCGAACGAACAATCGAAAATGGGTGAAAAAGAGGATTATTTGACATCGTACCGAGTGTTTTTTGAAAACTTTGCCGCTACTGTTAACCCTGAGGACCAGTTGCCCGTGCACATAGCAGGGTACACCATCACCGAATCGGAGTTGGCCGGTGAGGTTCTCTACTGGACGACTCAGTATTTGAGCGAAAAGTAAGTATTTGTTGATACCATTATTCAAACTAAGCAGGGACCAGTGTCTGTGCAGTCCTTCAGCTAAAATAGAAACACCTTTTCTGATAAGACTATCAAAACCGTAACTGCAATGTTGAATCATTGTGATAACGAGATAAAGAGAAAGAAACTCCGCCCCTAAGACGACCCACTGACCAAGAAAAGGCTTGATTTTTTGTTTATACAGTGTTTTTGTTATGCAACTACTTTACTATAATGCCAGTTTCCTTACCTCCTATAGGTATATTTAAAAACAAGTATTCATTGATAAATTTGCATTATACACATAATTTTGTCAATGAAACTCTTATGATAATATTTGACATGGATACACCAATTCTTAGTTTATCATATATAAATTGCTATATGAATCTGATGCTTTACTTACTGTAGTCATTTATTCAAGCATATTATGTTTTAAAACAGGTTCAGGCAGCTCCAACAATATAAAAAATAACTTGGAAAAAAAAACATACACTACTTGTACTGGTTGTGGAGTTATACTGTAGAATTGTGAATTTCTGATAATTTATTATAAATTTTATTGAACCATTAAAATATTGTTCCTGGCAAATAGTTGTAGAGGTTCACAGACAACTACAGGTAGAGTCTACATGGAACACTAAGTAGTGCTTTGTTCCATTAAATTCTCTAGAAACTCTCACACTCAAGTTTATATTTCTTTGCATTGTGCTTGTGTTTCAACATCCAATTGTGTTTGATAAAAAGTTGTGATAGCTTCAGTCCCAAAATGATAACGATTAGTACATACTATAGCATATAGCTGGTAAAAATGTTGAAACCAAATATTATGTCCTAAAAAATTTGAGGGCATCTTATGCAATCTCATGAGAAAAGGCCCTCAAAATAATCGAGAGTTGGTGCACAAAGCACAAACTATCGGTTAACCCCTTGAAAACAGAAATAATAATGTTCACCAAAAAGAGAACTCTTGGACCCCTTAGGCTTCCAAAACTTTTCAACACAGAACTAACACTTACAGACGAAGTCAAGTACTTGGGGGTGAAGGTGATCCTTGATAGCAAACTGCTCTGGAACAAGCATCTTGACTACAAACTTAATAAAAAATAGGTAAAAAAACTTTTTCAGTTAAACGGTTTTATGTTAAACATACATTGCAATGTTTAAGATAAATGTACTAAAAACCAAAAAATAATAAAATAGATACAGTCGTGGGAATTATAAACATATGCATAGACTAGACTAAAATAAAACCGTGGGGCACGTCACATTAAGTCGATAATTTGTAGACAATTGAAGATTACTCTGTGTATATACAAAGCGCTGGTCAGGCCAATGTTGGCTTATGGTACTCTGGTTTGGTGGATGAGGACTGAACTCTCGACCACCATCACCAGACTACAATGCTTCCAACGAATGGCATGTTCAGCTACCACTGGCTGCATGAGGACCACCCCAACAGCAGCCATGGAGATAGCCCTTCAATTAACTCCCCTTGATCTGTACATACAGCAGGAGGCGGCTCTAGCTGCCATCAGGCTAATGCATCTGGGCATATGGGGCAAAAACCTTACCAGTCCACACTCTAACATCCTGGCCCAGGCAATTGAGTACCAGCCTCTCATCGCTGCCCTGTGTGATAGAACACCAAACCAACCGATGTTCAACAAAAACTATACATAACAACAAAAAATATAACATACTTAATACAAACAGTTCAGGAAGAAAGGGATCACTCCGGAGCCAATGAAGTGTGCATCTACACAGATGGCTTAAAAACACAAAACGGTTCAGGTGCTGGCGTACACTCCCTTGACCTCAATATTAACTTTCACATACCACTAGGCACACACAGTTCGATCTTTCAATGCAAATGTGTTGCCTCAACACAACCTGCAACAGCAGCAAAGCGCTTCGGCATCTGGAACTCCATCTGCCTAGCCTTTTCCCAACTATGTTGGGGTCGGCTTCCAGTCTTACCGGATGCAACTGAATACCAATATTTTACATGGAGCGACTGCTTATCTGACCTCCACAACCCAGCTACTGGGTAATACGATACCCCTTGGTAAGACTGGTTGTCAGATTTTCGGGTGTCTGACGACCCGTAACAACTGTCAAAGATCCACGATTGACAGCCGGAACCAACGGCTTAACGTGCTTTCGGAGGCACGGAGGGGTCTTGGTATGTATCATGATGGTCACCTATCCACGGACCAACCGCGGCAAGCGTAGCATAACCTGATCGATCGACCCGAGCGGCTGTTAGTACTTAGCCACAAACCCACGGAACATTAGGCATCCGGAACTACGGCATTAAATTCCTATCCGACAGGCTATCTGTGCTCAAAGCTTTAGGAAACAAACAAACTAATAACAAACTAATTTTTGAGTGCCATCTAGCTCTTGAGAGTTTATCGACGTTCAATCGTATTACCCTCCAGTGGATCAAAGGGCATAGTGGATACTTGGGCAATGATGCTGCAGATGAACTTGCGAAGTGAAGCTCTGATATGATTGTGCTAGGCCCGTACCCACTTCTTCCCTTGCCTTTCTCACAATTTCGTGCGTGGATTCGCCAAAGATCGACCGAACTCCGTAACAACAAATGGTCACGGGCAACAGACTGTAGACAGTCAAAATTGGCTTTACCAATGGTACACCCGCGATTAACCAAAAAACTTCTCAGCTTGAGTAGGAATAACCTTGGAATAATAATAGGAACAATTACGGGACATAACCCCCTTAACAAACATTTTTTTAACATAGGCGCCACAGACAGACAGCCCCCTTTGCAGGGGCTGCCTTGACGCCGAGGAATCAGCCGTCCACGTAATCCTGGAATACGAGGTCGTGGCTTCTCAACGTGCAGAAATCCCCGGAACAATGGGATCGCTCCGCGAAGCTTGTGAAGCTCCCAGGAAGCTTCTGTGTTTTAGATGGAGCTAGGCTGGCTCTGTTACTCAGATCCCCACGCGCAACGGACCCAATGGGAGTCTTAAGTGCGGAAAAGGGAGTCCTACAATCATCATCATCATATGTCCCAGAACCAAAAATTTAAAGATACGTGACATCTACTAACCCACACTGGGCCCGCATGGTGGATTACAACCCACTCCTTCTCACAGAGAGGGGGCCTGTGTCCCAGCAGTGGGATTATTATATGCTGATTATGATTATGCTTATTATGATTATGCTTATTATATTATTGATAAATGATTTTATTTTTTGTAAGTAGGTTTGCACAAACACACGTCAATCATACATATATTTTTTTAAACTAGATGAGGTCGGCGTTTCTTATCTGACTACTCTGAGAAGAAAGGCCGAAACAAACGCAGAGGTCACAGTCTCTTTTAAAGTCCAGACATAATCTTGGTCAGGTTATATGAAGACCATGTAGATCAATGTCTGAGATGGTCTTTTGAGGAAAGAACCACACACATAGAGAGGACCTGTCCAGGCAGTGCAAGCATTTGTCAGAAATCGTGCAGCTGAACTCAAGACTTAAGGAGCTCAACGATTCGACGAACAATACCAAAAAAAAAAACAATACTACACGATTCCACCCTCTAAAGAACTTCATTCTTTATTAAGATGATTGAACTTGTCATGCAATGTGGTGCAATTGTATTGGATCTTCAAGAGCCCAGAGAAAGACTCTCATGTTCATTAATGGTTCTTTGTACCGAAGTTCCATAATACACAGAGTCACCTTGTGACTATCTTGTATTTGTTTTGGGTTACAGGGCCTCAACACTCATTAAACTAGCATTATTTCTGTTCTGCAGAAACATATTATACAAAGTCTAGGCAACCCAATTTGTCCACTGTCCGGGCTGTCGGCTGCCTCCGTGTATTACTAATACTTTCATAATAATAATATGATTATGACCTACTTCGCAGTGTTAATATTGTACATGTACAACATGTATTTTTAAATCTGTTGCAGCACATGAAATAATGTTAGGTAATTTACCTATACTATTTTGTGTCGGGCATTTATAATTATGTCAACACACATGTTACTTAGCTCTTTCATACCTCATTATCCTAAACCTAACTACCTAACTGATGCAAAAGTAAATAGTATTCTCTATTCATTCATGTAACAATGAACCTGTTAATAGGCCATTAACCTTAAAACAGTTCCAAGGGCCTGTGGCACCTTTTGTTCCTGACACATAATGAACTAAGCATTTGAGCAGGTGTTTATTTAGTTAGTCGTGCCTTTTGTTTACATAACACACAACAGTCAACACCAAATATTTTCACGATATTTTATGAATAGTAATGCGCTTTTCGTGGTCATGTTGCATACAATTGTAGAGGTGAGTTTAAAAAATAATTCCTGCTTGCGTAAGCTTTATGGCTGACGGCTCATATAGGACGCGTTACTCATCCCGGCCGCGTGGTTGTGATCACACACTAACCGCAAGTAAGCCGAGTACCTGCTTACGCACTTTACTACTTTATAATGCGGAAAACTACGCCGATGTGTCATAGTCTTATCGCTTCGGTGGTAGTCAATCAGATTCCATAGAAATCTTCGGTGTAACAATACATACTCATGTTTATTTATTTATTAGGAATCACCAATACACAGATACAATGTAATCACAACAATACAAAAGGTGCTTTTACGTGCTTACTGGAGAACATAGCACGCATACCAGAATCTATCTGTGTTTGAATCTGTAGTGGAAGATGTGTTAAAGAAACAGTACTAGGACTACGTCAATAATCTTTTGTGGAGATTTTAATATTAATTTATTGGAAAATAACTCGAATACTGTCAGATTGTTAAGTCTTTTTAGGTGATTTGATTTGTCAAATGTTTTTATTGAACCAATCCGGGTGACAGCTTCTTCTGCCACTTGTGGATAATGTTTTTTGTAATTGTGATTACTTACACAAAGCTTTCTGCTGCCTTACTTAAAAGTAATGTAAAGGCCATGCCCTTTGGATTTTAGGATTCAGCATACAAACCCCCAGGCTGTTATAAAAGCTTTTAAAGATCTTATCATTAAATCAACAGAAGATCTCTGGGGAATGTCTGTAAAAGTATGTAGATCTTTCATCGAAACCATTGCGCCCTATTTAGCTTTCATATTTAACACCAATGTTGACCAAGGAGTCTTTCCGGATCTTATGAAACATAGTAAAGTAGTACCATTGTTCAAATCCGATGATAGTAAAGAACCCAACAATTATAGACCTGTGTCAATTCTGCCAGTTCTCAGTAAGGTGTCTGAAAAGTTGATGCTCAATCAAATGTTACGTCACTTTAATAAAAATTCCATCTTTCATGAACACCAGTACGATTTCACCAAAGGGCGTTGCACTACTGACGCCTGTGTTACCCTAATAAACAACATTTTTAACGCCTGGGAAGAAGCACAAGATGCGATTGGAATCTTTTGCGACCTCTCTAAGGCGTTCGATTGCGTAAACCATGCGACACTTGTGATGAAACTGGAGCAGTACGGATTTAGAAAAACAGCACTTGATTTGCTAAGATCATACCTGAAAGATAGGAAGGTTAAAGTTCAAGTAAACGGCTTAAACTCATTAGGGTCTGAAATGACAATGGGCGTTCCTCAAGGTTTGATATTGGGGCCATTCCTCTTTTTAGTTTACATTAATGATTTACCCCAATTACTTCAAAATCAACCGAACATGGTGTTATTTGCAGATGACACATCATTGACCTTTAAAATAGACCGACGGTCACAAAATTCTTGACGATGTGAATAACTCTGTTCTTCAGGTCCAAGATTGGTTTACGGTAAATAATTTAGTACTTAATGAAAAAGAAACCAAATGCATTAGATTTAAATTACCGAATGTTAGAAGTAGCGAATGTGACATCATATTGAATGGCCAAAAACTAGAATTTATTAATCAGACAGTTTTTCTAGGAATCACGCTAGACGAGAAATTACAATGGGGACCTCATAACATCTATTGCGGGGTGGCTAAGCTCGGCCGCTTATGCTATTAGAAAGATAAGACCGTTAACAGATGTAGAAACCGCGCGTTTGGTCTATTTTAGTTACCTACTTCCACAGTATTATGTCATATGGCATTTTACTATGGGGTCGGGCTGCTGACATTGAATCCATTTTTATTTTACAAAAGAGAGCTGTCAGAGCCATTTACAATCTACGTCGCCGCGAATCTCTTAGGGAACAATTTAAAAAGGTTAATATCATGACGGTACCTTGCCAATTCATTTATGAAAATATTATGTACCTACGTAAGAAAAAATCAACATCTTTTTAATAAAATAAGTAAGTAATAGACATAATTTTAATACTAGAAATAAAGATAAATTAGATCAACCTTTTTTCAAATTATCTAAAGTACATACATCTTTTATTGGGTACTGTTTTAAATGCTACAACAAAATACCTTGTGACATATTGCAATTAAATGAAAGAAAATTTAAAACTCATATTAAAAGTACATTTTGTAAACAAGGATATTACAAATTAGAGAGGATTATATCCAAGATAAGAATGCTTTGAAACATGCTGGTTCTGCTCCATAGGACAATCTAGAGTCTAGATAAAATCAAACTGGTTCCTAATTTAATATATTTAAAAAAAAATTATGTACAGTAACACAATTCTAGGAAAATCATCTACTTTTACAATATTTGTAAATATGTGAGCACCATATATCTATCACATAATTGATTTACCTGTCATTGCTTCATTTTTAATTCTTTTTACCTTTTGTGGTAGACTAATTTTATTCTAGGTGCATCGTCTTCACATATATTTATATAATGTATACAAAACCTTGTAAAACATTTTAAAAGAGTAACGGTGGAGTTTCTTGCCCATTCTTCTCCATACGAACACTACCTCTTGGAAGGGGCGACTAGAATCAATTCCTTTGCCTATTTGAAACAATGATCTGACTTTGACTTTGCATATTATCTAGATTCGATTTCGTGTACATAAGAATTGTCAGCCCTTCGCAAACTCCCGGTTCCAAGTCCCCAAACACCTGTTCACATTTAAACCGTAGTTTGTACATATGTTTTCTTGCATCTCACACAATGCACTTACCTAATATCTAAACTACTCGCCGTTTAGCAGGTCGGAAAGTAAACAATATTTCGTGCTCATATTGCCAAACATATATTACGTGAATATGATGTGTTAATTCTTCCCACATCTACTAGTGAACTAGACTGGAAAGATTTTACAATCGTTGGTATAACAAGTTCGCATGCACTAGTTTACATAAATCCTGGTTAAAGAATATTAAACATAATTAAACAATCACCCGTAAATTCAGGATGTAATTCAGTCAGAAGGTCGGTTGTCTGCCAGATTCAGTTAAGCGAAGTTAGTTTCAAAGCCCGAATCAATGATTCATTATCTCCGAGCCCTTTACTTCAGCCTAACAACTGACGTCTTGTCTTATAGTTAACGTGTAATTTGCTAGACGCTCCATTTAACCCAGTGTATGCTGTAACGCGGCGTAAATTGTGTGTTACGGTGCCGCTGACCATTTAGTCTTGCATAATATCTCACACACCGATACCAACAACGTACAATATAAACATACGTACGTACGAACAATTTTACTATATTATTGTTTAATTAAACTTTGTTTTACTGCTGTAATTTCGCCGCATCAGTATTTTTTTTAGTGTTAAAAGTCATGAAATATTATAGTTAGTCAGTCGTAACGATTTTCATTTGTTTTGGGCTGTATTGATCTGAGTTTTATACGCCTGACTGAAGAAGCCTAGAATATTTCTAGGGGCTAATAAAAAGTCAAGCAGCTGCTCAGACTGTTTGTGACCCCAGCCTGTATTGTCCAACTGTAGGCCATAAGGCATCCCTTCCCTTAATTCCCAGTTCCCAGTCTTTTGCGGTCTGTTACCAATGTTAGTAGAAAACTAAATAATTTTTAAATGACTTATAAGTAACTTATATATTGTAAGTATTCAGTTGCAGTATAACTGTATTTTTCTTTTAGAATGGATGGAAAGTGCATTTTTATTAGACAAACAAAATAATGTAACACCGCAGGAGACAGTTAACTCGTGAGAAAATCATTTGAATGTCATATCAATAAAGCGTCAGCATTATAATCCTCGTTCGTTAGCCTTTGTTTGAAACTCTAAACTCGTGAGACGAGAACAACAAAGATTTAACTAACACCTGCTCAGTCTGATAACCATATAAATAAATACAAAGGTGTAAAGCTAGCTTTATATCGATTGACCCAATATGTCTAGAACGAAGCAAGCTTAAAATAGATTTGAGAAACTTGGCACTCTGTGAAGACTGAGGTCATCAAATTCGAGTCATCTGTCCATGATTGCACGGCCGCAGAAAATGTTATGATTGCATCTTTAATTCGTGTCACCTTGGGTCGTTACTTTCTCTCGAGGAAGATACCGATTGTTACAGACCGTATTTAATTTCTCTAGGGCCTGTGGGTTGAGGTCGTAGGATTGGTACCCTCGATGCATAAATTGGCGCGCGAGACCGCGTGGGTAGATGCGGATGTTCGTGATAGTAACGCGAACCCGTGTCAACGCTCTGCGCACTGTTTACTCCTCAAATATTCACAGTTAATTGCCGAAAGGAATTTGGTCAGATTGTTTGTTTAGCAAACAAACAAACGCCGCTTCAGAGCGAATGCGAACGCCTTTATTTTTTTTTTTTTGGGGATGGGACATCATCTAATGACCCCTCCCGCTCTGGGTGGAGCGGAAGTGAGTGTCAGACTCTCTTACTGACTAAACCCACCCGTGTTCCTTCCTTAGCCATGTTCCGGGCCAGCGGTAACCCTTTCGGACAATCGCTACATGATACATCTGATTAATTATTCTAGAAATAAATTAACTGGAGAAATAGGAACTCGGGCATATTTTTATACAAGCTTTTGGAAACCTTGAAATGTTTGAAAGATTCTTGCGCAAAATATATGAAAAGACAGCAAAGTAGTATA
This sequence comes from Luperina testacea, assembly GCA_927399505.1. NCBI lineage: Eukaryota > Metazoa > Arthropoda > Insecta > Lepidoptera > Noctuidae > Luperina > Luperina testacea. The sequence goes on from OV656758.1 coordinate 17,085,485, forward strand.
ATTTCTTCTATTTTAACTGTGTATTAAGGTGATACGGCTGCGTTACTACACAATTCATATTTTTGTTATATATCTAACCGGAATCCAAAGGAACCCACTACTACCATCATCATTATCATCATCATCCACAGCCCGACTTCACCCACCGCTGGGCATACGCCTTTCTTTTCTTGTGCCACTCCCTACGCTCCTGTGCCAGCTTCATGCAGGTTCACGCGGTGGCAACAATGTCGTCCGCCCATATCGTCGCCGGACGACTGACACATCGTCTTTCAGTCCTTGGATGCCACTCGGTCACTGCCTTACTCCACCTGTCATCACTGCGCCTTGCCAGGTGTCCTACCCAACTCTATTTGAGCCCCATAATTCGTTTTCCTGAGAAAACTTTCGTACGTCTTCGCGGTCTAATAAGCCAACCATGTAACCAGCGCAAGCCAAAGTCGCGTTATGTCCTTCTGAATCAACATAAACATAATCTACGGTATTTAGTATACGACAGTTGTCTGAAATATTGTGTCAACTCGGGGAGAATGTAATGTACATGCATTCGTTTTAAAAACGGGGTCAGCAACCTCTTTATGTATTGTTCAGACAGACGTACACGTCCGCATTTTATTTTATAACTACAACGGCAACCAAACCGAGGGAACTAACATATGTTCCAGCGATGTGAATGCCCGCTGGTTTGTTTACCAACTGTTTTCATTGATCCGATAGTCTACTATGTTGTCTACTGTACTATGTATATCTTCTGGCTGAACTAACAGAGCGGTTGTTGCTAGTCTGTTTTCTGTCTCTAGCGCGAGCGTTTTCACGTTGTACAATGTTGTCTTCTAATTATTCACTAGAGAGTGTTTTCAGGAGATTCCTTATTCATTTAATGCATTATTCACATTCCACTTTTCCTGGCCACATATTTTAATCAGGCGAACTATTGTTGCCATAATACGGCCGTCTATACTCCGCAATCTTCAAGAAACAGGTTTTCGCAAAGTTAAGAAGGATGGTGCTTTGGCCTGCCTGTCTACCTGAATTCCTAAGTCGCTTTGGCCTCTTGCGCCACCCACGGAGAGAAGATTCGTTGCACTATTCTTAGCAAGTATCACATGGCAGTACATGCAATGACTTAAGAGGCTTAAGGACCTAAACGCAAAGAACGCAAGTTTTTGAAACAATAAAAGTATATGATCGACTACAGTAAACAAAATCAGAAAAATGTATGGTATTCTTCAGGATATATGCTAGGTAGATAGTCTGTTGGAATCATAATACAACTAATTTGATACGATAGAAAAAAATCATGAAGATAACTCTAAAAACTTTCTTTTTACAATAAAAATCATACTAATATCATACAATCATTATGATTTTTGTCACATTATTCTACAAGCAACATATTAAAACACTAGTCTTTTAATTTTTTAGTCCAAACAATAGATTTTTTAAATTATTGTTGCATGTTTTGCAATAAATTACCAGCGTTGTATCATCGCGCTTCTCTTTCTTTTCTATGCAGTCCGACATAGACCGCGCTTTAGGTCATGTAGTCGCCTTAAATACTATTTTAAACATATTGAAGTCATACGAAAGGATCTATTGTGTGAAACCATGGTGGAAGTTGAAATAATACATAAGTTATAATACATGAGTTGAAAATTGCCCTTTTTTGGTGGGAAATTATCAAATAACTTCTCCCGCTCTGGGCGAAGCGGGAGGGCGTGTCAGACTTACTGACTTAAACCCATCCGTGTTCCTTCAGTTGCCTGTGCCAGGGGCCACGGTATCTCTTTCGAACAACCCGCGACCCTGGCAGTGTTGAAGGTTGCCCTCTGATTGCCAACGGGTACTGAGTTACTGACCGTTTAGAAAACATTTCTATCTTATCATCATCATTCAATTGTAAACTAGGCATGTACTTACAGTCATGTGTTGTGTACTGTATACATATATGTATATTTTATGTACTTTCCTATCAGGTTCACCTGTTTTATAAATATTGATTTAGTTAGTCGAGATAAAATACATAGATTACAATATAACAGTGTTTTTCAGGTATAGCTTTCGAGGTGCATGAATAATAAATGAATGCGTTGTCACGCTTAAAAGTGGAAGAGTGGGTTGCACTGCTAGACATTATAGTTTCTGAATATAACACTTCAAAACACCTTTCGAAATTAAATAAATACGTCTGTGGACCCATCCCACACGCACGCGGAGAGCTGGTGGACCTCGACACCGGGCAGTCCACAGAAGCGATGGCGGGCTAACCAGACGTGTATTACGCCTGGATAGGAACAGCCAACACAAATGTAAAATCCAATAGCCAGCCTTTATTTTGCGTTAAGTTTTTAATTTTCGAGTTAGAATCCCAAAAATATCCCTACTGCGGTGTCTGAATAATGTATTCCTTGGTCTTAAAAAAATACTCTCGCGTAAACCGTAGATATTAACTATGTAGCACTAAAATAATTAGGTTCTAACTAGTTTGGTTCTCTTGGGTGTTCTGTGGCGGCTACCTATGTCAAATATTTACCCAGATTTCGGTTGTAGGTACATGAAAAAACTCACGCCCTCTTCTCAGAACGCAGGCAGAAACTACAGAACGCCACCTGCTACGATAATCCAGTTGTCGTGCCGTAATATTCTCATTTAGTCATTACAGTTCTACGTAGTGTGACAAAAACGAATTTATCGTTCAAATGAAGGAAATAAAAACACCCTAAACAACCCATAGGTCATTGGTCTGTTTTTGCCAAACATCGGCAAAGATGACAGATTTTTCGAATAAAATAGTAGATTGTTTCTACAAGGGGCTAAAATGACCCATTGTATACGAGGTAGTTTTACTGCCGAGCTTTAGCAAGGGAGTAAATAGAAACCGAGTTATAATGGATTTTTAGATACGATATCAAAAAAATTATCTTATTAAAAATTTTATGTACAGTTGTGGATATTTAACGAGATGTTTTTTCCCGGCAACTTAATTTCAGTCCTCTGTGAAGATGAATGTTGACTTGTCTGTGGGGAAAACGTGGGAGATACACGTAGTTCCGGGTTTGAGGGTCCCTCGTTCGAATGTTCTGAATAGAGAATCAGCTGAGTTGACTCATCCCTTGATGTCGATGGTCGTGGGCTAGTTGGGAAAATATTGATGCGTTCTGTGATACGCTGGGTGATATCAAATTTGTTTTGAATGAAGTTCTCGATATAGCCTTCCGCCACTTGATCGGATCTCGATCCACCGTGACGTTTTAGCGTTGTTATATTTGCACCAGAATTTACCAAGAGAGTGGCGGATGTTCTTCGGAAACAGTGGCCAGTTCCGGATTAGGCAAATTTAGATAGGTGGCGATCTCTTTTGGCATGTTGCTTAATTTATTTTTGCCTTTATCTTGCCTTGTGCATTTTCCGTTTTGATAGTTAAGAAAAAATCTTGTGTGCCCACTCCACTCGGCCGTAAATCTTGGTAAGCTTTGACAGTTTTTAGAAATTCTCCACTTATAATCGAATTTCCTGTCGTTATTTGTCTTTATATTGGGCAGATTTATGGCTTGAAGATGGGTGTCAGTTTCGACATCTTCCACTGTTACGTTAGCCTGTTCTATCCACTGCTGATCCCAAAAATTAAAGCAACCTGTAAAACAAAAAAATAAGAGTGTTAAAACTGTAGGTATTTTGGTTGGTGGTACCTCTACTTACCAATTTAGTTTGATGAAAACATCGATTACTGTTCTTTATTAGAGATCGATGGATGAAAATAATATTAATAGAAAAACGTTTACAAATGTAAATCTTGTATTTAACTACCTTTCTTGCCAAATATTTTTCATTTGGTGCCTTATTTACGAAATTCTCGATATATCTTTCCTCGTGAAAACTTTGGATTTCTTGGCCTTGTAGCCGGTGGATAATTTCTTGAGAAAAGCCGTCAAATTTACATATTTCTTTGTATTGGCATTATGTCTTATCTGTTTAGTTGTTCTTAACATTGAATATGTGCTCCCAAAGGGTTAAACTTTGTTATTTTTTGGAAATTTCATCAAAATACGTAAGAAAAACTCCTTCCGTAAGCGAATCCACTCGTTTTTCTGTCCTACATTTCATAAACTTTTCGTAAGTATTTAAATAAATAATTTGTGACCTTGACGGCAATAGATTGAAAATTATTTCTTTTCCTTTCTCTTCCATTTGCAAATTAGGGTCTCCATTCTTAGTAGATGATGACATTTTCACTGATGTAAAATAAATTAAGGTCTCCAATTCAAAGATTTCGCGCCAATGTCTTTCTTCTGTAGCCGCAACGCAATGCACGCATTCTACCGAAGAGATCGCAGCTTTTAGTTCTATTTTCAAAAATAAAATGTTCTTTTTTTATGAAAGAGTAATATGTCGAGTCTTTCATTCATGATTATTCTACTTACGAATAAAGACTTTTTCGTTTTTGTAGGCTCGTTGGTGACAGATAAAAATAAAAAAAAATCCCCTAGAGGAAGAAATGCAATTTTTTTCTTGCTCTGGTACGCTACATTGACGGTCGTTTTGAGCAAGAGGAGCGAAAAGAGTTTTTCGTGTCTGTAGGCTCGTTGGTAACAGAAAAAAAAAACTTTTTCCCCTACAGGAAGATAATTATGCTATTTTCCTCGCTGTGGTATGCTACAATGACGGTCTTTTTGAGCAAGAGGAGTGAAAAGTTTATTGGATTGTCAATCTTGGAAATATTAAAAACTTGAATCATAAAAACCAAATCTTTGGAAAGCTTTGAAATAGCAACTGAGATGTAGACGTGATAATATGCTCTGAATTACCGAATAGGAGTGTTACGCATTTAGCAGCTGTTTTTTACCTCTCACAGCTGTTAGCACTTTCGGCCATTGTTGGCTTCCCGGATATTCATGCAGGTGAATAAACGCCTATTGTATACCATCAACTTTTTTGCTGCAGTTTAAAGTAATTTGCTGAATATAAACTACTTTTTCTTTTATCGTACGAAATGATAGCGGTATCAGTTTGTCGCATTCACTGTTATTGTTTTGTTAGGTTTCTGATTCCGGTATCTTGAGATTACCCAATGTTTTTCTGCGAAAGCGTCTACCAACCTTTGTTTGTTTTGTCTGTGTACTTAGTAAGTACTGCATACTAAACGAAGTTAAAGGAATCCTGTAGTTGCGACTATTTTATCAGTTTGACGAAATGCTTACATAAACTCATGTTGCCCTTTTACTCCAAGCCTGACATGTTTCGTCATTATCAGCTCACCACTTTCTCTGGTATGTCATCTCCATCCCCTTTGCCTATAGGATCTAGTAATGTTACGAAGCGCAGAATGTTGTTATAATAGCGAAAACTTATTGTTGTTACAGTCTATTATTTTTCCTTTATTCCTAAGTGATCTTCATGTCAGATCAGCCTGAATCTTCTGAAAGTTTTTAGGGTTCCGTACCCAAAGGGTAAAAACGGGACCCTATTACTAAGACTCCACTGTCCGTCTGTCTGTCTGTCTGTCACCAGGCTGTATCTCATGAACCGTGATAACTAGACAGTTGGAATTTTCACAGATGATGTATTTCTGTTGCCGCTGTAACAAAAAATAATAAAAATAAAACAAAGTTAAAATTTAAAGGGGTACCTACTTATAAAAGAAACGTTTTTTTTCGGCGTTTTATGCCTTGTAGTACGAAACCCTTCGTGTGCGAGTCCGACTCGCACTTGGCCTGTTTTTACTATTCAATTCTAGTAGCTATGTTTCCAGTATGAAAAGTACCTGTCCTCATTCAGGTACTTAACCAATTTACAACCATGTCAAAAAAGTACCTCTGAAAACGTAACTTTCTCAGTTTAGACTGTGAAAATATTTTAATCCCATACTCATTCCAGTTTGAATGTACGCGTAGAATGTACCGTGCTGTGTAGGATATGATTTTCACAATATTTGTATATGTCACTAAATATTGTTGTAATTTGTTTCCAGACAATGTCCGCTGACACTGATGACTCCGCTGCGGCGGATCATACTTGACGAGGTGCAAGTAGCATCGAAGAAACAACCCAACGAATTTGGGTACAAATCCGACGATTCAGGTATGTTGTACATCTTTCTAGCTTCACCTACCATTCATAGATCGCCTGTTATGGAAGTATTGATAATTAACCTTTCCGATAAGAATCAAAATAACCATCTTTGTACTATTTGAAAACAACACTCTCGTAACGTATCCATATCTAAAGATTTAACTGTTTAGGTGGATTTTAGATTCAACTTGCTATAAAATCTCATCCTTTGCCATTGCAGGCAACGTTCAAATCTTCGCTCCATTTCCAAAGAACAATATAATTCCTTTCAGTTTAATAGTTCTTGAAAACATCCGCCACAGACAGATATAAACGCGTCCCATATTTTATTCCGTGTAGAATACGCTCTCTTCTTTATTTATGGAAGCTTCATGCGTTACTCCGTCCGATCGAATCCGCTGCGAAGTAATGGATAGACATCCTACATGATATCGATCTTTCAGTTGTCCTACTTCAGGAGATTCCGTTTAGCTCGTGGGAGGCCCTTTGCTGCGTATTTTACTGACTATGAATCGACTTTTATAAGGCAATAACTAGTAAGGCAATATTAATATGCTAATCGTTAGCCTCTTCTTTCAAGATAAATGCTGCAGTCACAAATCCTGCTTCAAAGAATTCATGCCAATGTTGCTCCGAAACCAGTTTCCGAAATCGCCTCACATACAGTTGCCATTTATGTTCTATTATGGTTACGTTACGCGATCCATCAAATGTTTAGATGCTCCGACATAATAACCATAATTGTATCGATTGAGGAACATAACCACTTGGCAAGAATCTTATTTGTACTTACGTAATAGAAGGGGCCATCGCTTAAAGAGACGCATTTGTGTGTCATGTTAGTATTGTTTAGGGCACCTAGACGAGGACTGTAGATAATGATATCATACAATCTCTTGTTTATTGTATTACGTCATTTATACTGACGGCTTTCGGTCCACTCAACTCTAGCCTAAATATAATCTAATCGAAATTCGCCCGATTAATTTTAAATGCACTTCAGCTCTGTAGTGCATCGGTCGTAGTCTTGAAGAAAGAGGTCATATGAATATAGAGGAAGATGTTGTAGCAGGAAAGAGCACGAAGACTTGAATGTAATCTTGACTCATTGTTTATCCTGATTCTTACATTTATTGTTGTCCTGTTTTATTTAGCCTTATTTGTAAAGTTTAGACGTGTATCAGTAGTTGAAAAGGGTCCTTGGGTGAATACGTATTTCAATGAACGTTGTAGCGCTGCATTAGAATACAATAGATATGGATAATATCCATGATGGCAAGTTACAAGCCGATATCCTTATCAATTACAATATAAGTAAATAAGTGATATACTTACCTAATATATTTAGAAGCCGCAGTCGTTTAAGACAATACTCACATGGCTCAAGGAAAATAATATAATTTCCTTGTAATAAGTCATTTTATGAAAGTAAGTGTTGGTTAATCTCGTGGCTAGGTAGTCATAGACCCCATGAAGATAGTATTTTAAACAGCCACAAGGAAAAAGAATTACCCTACATTGTCGAAATGACGACACAACCCTGCTTCGCGCGCGGTTTTTACCACAGAACAGATAAATTTTTTGCGACTTGACAAAACAAACTCGAAATTTTTATAATATGAATAAGTTTAATATAAATGTACACTAAATACACATAAATTTTCACGAATGAATTCTCTAAATGATGGTGACAGCCACATTAAAATCCGTTGCGCAGTTTAACAGAACAACACGGTCAAATAGACATACACGACAAGCGACTTCAATTATATGTGGACATTAATAAGTCAAGGATTATGTTATGACTAATCAAAACTGTATAATATCGCAATAGTAGACAGAACGGCATTGAGAAGCGTTGCTTTGCCCTCGCTAAGCCACACTTCGGGCACCTCAACCTGTTTGACCACTCTCTTTGGTCGAAATTCGCACAGGAATATAATATTCAATCCTAATTCCTACATTATATCGATAGACTATTTTCCGTCACGAAACGTTATCCTGGATTCGTTTATAAATATGATTTAATTGTGTATTTTCCTATATTAGCGAAATTAGTATTGTTAATCTTGATTTGATATGGCTCTACACCGACCACAATTATTTCAAACCAAAGCAAATTGTATGTTCCTCAAACAATATCCTAGAGTTTCATGAAAGGAACACAGTTCGAAGGTACATACGTTTACACATTTATACATTTTCCTCTCTTTGCTGGAAAATATTTTAGCAAAGGTTACGCCTTGTATACGGGCATTGCCTGTAACAATTTAGATACCGACACAATCAACATTAAAGCAGGGACCGAGGGATTGCCATGTCCTTCAAAGGCACGTCTGAACCTAAGACTTACAACTCCGCTCCGTTTATAATAGTAAATTGGTAGTCCGCCCAATCGACAACCCTTTTGACACAACTCTTCACAGCCACCTTACTGTTTTCCACTTTCATAGGTACAACCAAATAAACACTTAAAAACAAACAAGTAGGTACCTAATTGGTGGGCAGTTAGAACTAATATTGTTATAATAATATTAATTCAGTTGTTATTTGAACTGCCTTGTTGTCATTGGTCTAGTGGTCGCAAGCGCAACTGCTGGGCGTGAGGTCCTGGGTGCGATTCCCGGATTAGGCAAAGTGCTATTATTTTCATCTGGAATTTCTCAGTAGCAGCCCGGAGTCTGGATTTGTGCCCGGTTCATGGCAATAAGCACGCCCACACCCATTAAACGGGGATTTAAACATAAAGGTAAAAGGGCAGTCTCTTGATAACCGAGAGGGTAGGCGATTGGATCACTATCAGCTCCGCGTATTTAAATTGATTATAAATAGTAAATATACAGTTCAGAACAAAACAATCAGTAAAAGTTCATAATAATAGTGCAAATAACATGTGAAAGTATTATCTCTTCTACATTATCAAGAAAAGTGCATAAAATCACTCAATCAAAGCGACAGTGCAGTCCAGTAAGGTTTTGTTTACTTAGAGAAGAATACACTTGGTTCAATACTAGTAAACACAGTGCAATGCATAAATCATTTTGGTGTTACAATAATCATTGTTAAATATTCAAGTTAAGTGATTCTTACAAGAAGAAGAAAAAGGTGGTCTCGGATTGTGCGGACTTTGTTGTTTTTAGAAAAAAATCAACATACCTTCACTCAACAATACTTTGTTATAAATACTACGGAATCAGAACCATAATTTCAACAAGGTTTGTAACTTAACAGCTGGCGTGGCGGCTACGGACGCGTCATTGCTCACTGAATCAAGGGGTCCCGAGTTCGAATCTGAGTTCTACGTAGTCTTTTTGTGAATGTTTCTGACTAATGAAATCATAACTAAACATTTCTCAGAACAAGACGTTAGTGGATATTAAATAATAAAAAATAATAATAACCATGAACAGCTTTCTGGATAACATCACATTTCGTCGTCATCGAACACGTTCGGTAACAACTGACGATGACAGTGTCAGTATCTCACAAACCCTAGAGAACACGGTTAACAGTATGCCCGACTTATCCGACCATGACGATGATCAAGTAAAAATTCTAAATGACAAGTTACTAGATCTAGAGGCGCAGCTACAAAGCGCTCACAGGGAAATTGAATTGCTATCAACAGAAAATTGCAAACTCAGACAAACAAATGAAGAATTATTGAAGAAGAATGGCTTATACAAAAAAATAACGAGTAGTCCAGTCATGCATAAAACCTCATCTCCGATAAAGAAGGCAAGTAAATCCATAAAAGTAAAACAAACACAAACTATAGAACGGGAATTCAGCGAGCCAGCAACAGCCTCCCATATAAACCAATCTTTACAAAATATTACTAACGGTACTGAGACTGTGAATCAACCGGGACAAACCCTGTGCCATGTACCTGTTAATAAAAACAAGATTTGTATACTGAGCGCAAATAATAAAAATAAAATCTTGTCGATAGCTCAAGATTTACTTACGGACAAGTACGATATATGCCATTATATGACACCAAACGGAAAATTGCAGCAACTTCTTAACGGAATTGAAACAAAACTATGTGACTATACCCTAAATGACTTTTGTATATTATTAATTGGAGAAGAGGACTTTACAATTACTAGCAACTATTTCAATACTATTGTATACGTTCGGGATATTCTGAAACAAATTACTCATACTAATGTTATAGTCTGTGTTCCTACCTTTAAACTTAGAAGCTACAACAATATCTACAACTGGAGAATTGAAACATTTAATAATTTGTTATACCTAGATTTATTAACTCATGAACATGCATATTCTTATGATTCTAACTACAATTTGGCGTATGATCACACAATGTTTAACTTATCGACAGGCCGTATAAATAACTACGGCTTACGCAATATTTTTGAAGGTTTGGTACATTTGATTAATGACATTGCTTTAAGTTACATGTCTACATCTACAGAAAATATTGTAAATGGTGCAGAAGGAACATCTTCACTGTTTTTTCGACTTTAAATATCTCAATGTTTTACATCAGAATATAGCGGGACTACTCAGTAAATCTGACCAACTGTTAGTAAATATAGACGAGCTCAAAGACCAAAATATAGACATTGATGTAATATGTATCACTGAGCATTTTATGTTAGCAGGTTATGAGCAACACCTGAGCATACCTAATTATACACTAGCGGCATGTTTTAGTCGTACTTGTAATAAAAGAGGTGGAGCATGCATCCTAGTAAATAAGGTACACAAGTTCAAAGAACTTTCTCAAATTAGCAAATTGTCCATAGGTAATGTAATAGAATGTTGTGCAGTTGAGTTACTGGATTTAAAAATTATAATAGTTTGTGTATACCGTGTACCGGGACCAAGCAATCTCAATGTATTTTTTGAAAGGCTTGTCAATGTTCTAAATCGAATTTCTAAAATTAATAATCATAATACTGTTATAGCTGGTGACTTTAACATAGACGTCATGAAGTGCAATAATGCCACATTGGATTTCGAATGTTTATTGTTAAATTATAATCTCACATTAGCACTTAAGCAGCCCACAAGACTAGCGAGTAAGACTTGTATAGACAACTTTGCACATGACTTTAAAAAACAGTGTAAGACTGATGTGTTAGAATTCGGCTTATCAGATCACACTGCCCAATTAATTAAGCTTCCGGTTAAAAAAATATTTAAATTAAAATGTTGGAATAAAATGAAGCGTGACTACAGCTCAGATAATATTCACAAATTTAAAAAACACATAAAAAGCCTTTCTTTTTGTGAAATATATAACACAAGTGATCCATCAGTAGCATATAATTATTTTATAGAAACATTTAAGTTATTTTATGATTTGTGCTTTCCGCTAACTAAAATTACTGTGCAAGTAAATACGAAGCTAAAATGGATATCACGTGGAATTAAGATCTGTAGTAAAAAAAAAAGGGAATTACTATGGCATTTCAGACGGAAACCAACATCAACAAACAAACAAAAATATTCAAAATATTCAAAGCTTCTTAAACGAATTATAAACCTCACTAAACGCGCTCAAAACAATTACAAAATAAAAACATCATCTAACAAATGTAAAACGGCTTGGCAAATTATAAATAATAATAAATTAAATATTCCAAAAGACTCAATTAGTGAATTGAAAATTGACGATAAATTAACAACAGATCCTACAGTAATTGCCAATGCGTTCAATAACTATTTCATTGAAAAAGTAAATCCCATTCCAGGTGCTGGAAAAGAACCCACGGCCCTAATTAATCCCCAACTGAAATCAATGTTTTTATCACCCTGTTCACCTTATCATATCCAGAAGATTATAAGAAATCTCAAAAACACTAGAAGTGTAGGGAATGATGGTATTTCGACTTTAGTAATCAAAGCAGTAAATGAAGATATCTCTCATCACTTAAGCCATATTCTGAATCTTTGCATACAAAGTGGGACATTTCCAAAAGACCTCAAATTGTCAATTATTAAACCTATATTTAAAAAAGATAATAAATATTTAATGGAGAACTATAGACCCGTAGCACTAATCTCGGTATTCTCAAAAATCTTGGAAAAATATATTTATAGTGAAATTAATAGTTACCTAGACCAAAATGTAATCCTGTGTGATGAGCAAAAAGGCTTCAGAAAAAATAAAAACATTAATATGGCGGTTTACGACTTTTTATACGTAGTTTGTTCCCAAGTTGACAAATCTTTACCTGTTTGTTCCATTTATTGTGACATGTCACAAGCATTCGATTATGTTGACCACAATATTCTATTAGAAAAACTTGAGGCTTATGGTATAAGAGGGAATGTCCTTGAGTTGATAAAATCATATTTATCAGACCGCCAACAAGTAACCCAAATATCAAAATTTGATATTAAAACTAAAAGGGAACAAGTTTTCTCCTCTGATAAGCGATATATAACATATGGTGTTCCCCAGGGAAGTGTATTAGGCCCTCCATTGTTCCTACTATACATTAATGATCTACCAAAGGCAACTAAGGAACCTATGTCATTGTTCGCTGACGACAGTACTGTTACCATAGCACCGAAAAATACGATTAACTACCATTCTGATACTAATGAGTCATTGAATTCTATAATTACCTGGCTTAATGATAATAATTTGAAAATTAATCTCAGTAAAACAAATATAATGCATTTTAGTCAAAGAGAAAAGCTACGCAATACAGCAAAATTTAATTTAGTATATAAAGAAAATATAATACAAGAAGTAGAAACTGCCCGATTTTTGGGATTGATAATTGACAAGCAATTAAATTGGAAAACTCACGTAAATGAACTTTGTAAAAAAATTAGTACTTCGTCATACGCTCTTTATAAGTTGGCACCGACTGTCAACGTAGATACATTACTTACAGCATATTATGGGCTTGTTGAATCAGTATTAAGATTTGGTATAATTTTCTGGGGCAATTCAACTCAGAAGGACACTGCGTTCAAAGCGCAAAAGCGTTGTATACGGGCTATGTTCGGGTTGCAATCTACGGACAGTTGTAAGCCAATGTTTGTACAGCACAGAATTCTAACACTTCCGTCACTTTACATATTAGAAATATTACTATTTGTAAAAACTAATCCAAATTTGTTTCCCCTTCTGATAAATAATACAGGTAGAAATAGACGTGAGAAGTATAGACTTTGGGTTCAATCAGTCTCCACTAAAACAGCATTTCTAAAAAAAAGTGTAATATGCATGGCCCCATTAATATACAATAAAATTCCTAATTCCCTTAAGATATTGAATATTAATTCATTCAAGAGAGAACTAAAAAAAATGCTTATTATTAAGGGATACTATAATGTTACGGAGTTTTTAAATGACAAATTTTGAATTGATATAATTTAATATGTAATTTAAGTTTTATTTAATGTTATTGTTTAATTATTCTTCTTTTTTTTACATTATTTTTGCATTGACTGTAATTATGTATTTGAATTAATTGAATTTTGACTATTGTAATTTTTTTTGACTAATGTAATTTGACTAATGTAATTTAATTATTTCTTAATTTTTAATTTCTATAAACTATTTTGTACGCCGAATATGGCAAAACATGTTGAACCAGCAATCTTCCAAACTCGTTTTCCATCCATATGTGCATATCTATGTATCATGTCACACATGTTTATACAAATAAATGCATCTTTATCTTTATCTTTATCTTTTAAAGGCTCCTTCAAACAGGCGCGACACGTCACGCGACAAAGGCACCGCAAGTCGCGCAACGAGCGGTGCCTTTGTGTCGCGCGCGATTATATCGCGTGTCGCGCCTGTTTGTAGGAGCCTTAACTGGCGAAAGGGTGGGTACTATACTATAGGTACACCTCTGTCTAACCCTTCGAGGAATACAGGCGTGATGTTATGTTAAAAAATGAAAATTTCGCATACCATAAGGTAAAATGTAACGGGCTGTATACTTACATTATAAGCAAATAAATGATTTCTATTGCAGTGTACATAGCCCTGCGGCTAATGCAAGCAGTGACAGCTCGCGTCAACGATGTCTGCCTCCGATACCTGGACAACTCCAAGTTGGACACCCTGCCTCCCCCACCGCCCCTCAATAAACGCGACCTCAAGACTGTCTCATGTGCCACCAAGAACTCACGACGGGTCATGGAAGACCGACATGTGGAAATTGGGAATTTAGAAGCGCTTTTTGGAATTGATGTAAGTTATAATTATAGATGTTTGTAGAGCTGTGTGGTGGCCCAATGGTAACGGCCGCGACTTACGTGTTGTAGGTCGTAGGTTCGAATCCAGACATAAGCGCTTTCTGTAAATTATTCATCACCACTGCTCTCAAAACGGTGAAGGAAAACATCCATCGTGAGGAAAGCGGCATGTCCTAGAACCAAAAATTCGAAGACATGTGACATCTACCAACCCGCCTTGGGTCCGCGTGGTGGATTACGGCCCTTTCCCTCTCACCGACAGGAGGCCTGTGTCCTATCAGTGGGAACATTATAGGCTGATTATGTAAATCGTGGTGATCAATGATGTTGCTTTCTCTGTATGAGAACAGGCCTATGCCCTGCAGTGGAAGAATAATAGGCTGGTATTATTATGGTTGTCAGCAAAGAATAGGCCATCCCTCTAATCCTGTAGCATGTAGCTGTCGAAACTACCGATGTGGGAAACTTGTCTGAATGATATATTATATATGTTTAGTATTGTTCGTCGAATCGTTGAGCTCCTTAACTTTTGAGGTGAGCTGCACGATTTCTGAAAAATGCGTGCTCTGACTGGACAGGTCCTCTCAATCTGTGTGGTTCTTTCCTCAAAAGATCATCTCAGACATCGATATACATGGTGTTCATATAACCTGATAAAGATTATATCTGGACTTTAAAAGAGACTGTGACCTCTGAAATGTATGCAAAATATTGAAAGAATTTTAAAAGAGTAACGGTGGAGTTTCTTGCCCGTTCTTCTCCATACGAAAACTACCTTTTGGAATGGGCGACTAGAATCAATTCTATTTGTTGTAATTTTTGACGTTCAAAGTGCCTTTTATGTGCTTATTTGAAATAAATGCATTGACTTTGACTTTCTGAGTTTGTTTCGGCTTTTCTTCTAAGAGTAGTCAGACAGGAAACGCCGACCTCGTCTAGTTTTTGAAAAAATGTGATAGACGTGTAAAAGAGTTTGTGCAACCTACTTACAAAAATAAAATCATTTATCATTAATGATGATAAAACAAAACAAACCGAGAACATTGAGCTTTGATGTCCATTGCCACTTCTTCCCAGCTGATGAAACACTAGCAAGAGCCCCATTTTCGTTATCACCTATAGTTGTTAGGTTCAAAAAGTGCTCATACTCAGACTAATTTGAGTTTTAGTTTGAGCATTGGCATCTTGTAGCGGGACCGCTAAACAAGCAGTCCGCAAAGATAATCCTAGGATATATTTTATAGTACCTACGTATTTTCGTATAGGGCACTGGAATGCGCTTTGCATAAGTTTATGAATTCCTAGTACTTATGAATGGCGTATGTTATGATTTTATATAGTATAGAGGGTAAGTACCGTACGGTGCGTACCTACTGCATTATAATAATAATAATAATAATAATAATAATAATAATACTTTATTTGCCAAAATGTAGGTGTACAAAATAGTATGATGTTAATTATAAATGTGGCCCAATTACATTCTACCATTACATGTGGTGTGCAAATATTTAATTTCATAATATGTACATTAAATTATTAAAATTGTCATAATATTCCTTCATTATTATTCTATAAGTTACAAAATGTCTAATTAAATAAATTAATTGCAAATATTAAATTTCACAATGCATTACATACTTTAAAAAGTCATCATAACATTACATCAGTCACCAGTATTGATATGATAGATCAGATATGAATGTCAGATTTTATGTATTAATTGAAATGTCAATGTCCAAGAATATTGTTATAATGTCAAAATAAAAATAATAATAGTAAGTAAATGTCAAATTAAAAATATCTCAATCATAAATCAAATCATATCAAAAAATTAAAATATCTAAAAACCAAATTTATTGACATTACTTTTATTTTCGACATGTGACATAAATTCAGTAACAGTATAAAAACATTTTTCTTTAAGCCACTGAATCAGCTTTTTCTTAAACATAGGCAAAGGTAGTTCTTTAAAGGCGTTTGGTAATTTATTGTATACCTTAATAGCCATTATAAATGAATTTCGTTTATGTAAATCGAGCTTGCATTGTGGCAAGCAGAGCCTATGTTTATCTCTAGAGGCAGCATTCCTTTTGGTTACATCCCTATGCTTAGTAAAATTTTCAGCATGTTGTCGTACTAATAAGCACAATTCTTTAATATACATGCATGCTACCGGTAAAATGTTGTATTTTTTAAACAGTGGTTTACAACTATCCATATATCCAGCTCTACAGATTGCACGCACACATTTTTTTTGTATCATAAACGCTTTATTGACATCCACCGAATTACCCCACAACAAGAGACCGTATGAGAGTACGGAGGAAACGTATCCGTGATATGCACAAAGAGCCGCTTCAGTTGAGACCGTGGCTCTTAATCTTCTTAGTGCATAGATAAATCTGTCCAGTTTGTCACAAACATAGTCGACATGCTTTTTCCAATCGCAATTTTGATCCAATTGTATGCCCAGGAATGCAGCACTTACTACTTGTTCAATAGTAGTGTCATTATATTCAATAGCCAGCTTTAATGGGTTTCTCCTGTGTGTTTGAAATTGAATCATTTTCGTTTTCTCCATATTAATTTGTAAGTTATTGGAGTTTAACCAGTGTATTATATTTTTGATGGCTTCATTAATCTCATACTCATAGGTGTCAACTCTTTCACACTTCACGACGAGGGTCGTGTCATCAGCAAATAAGATCAATGTGTGGCGAGTGACATAGATAGTGATATAGATGATGTTGTTATGAATTGTTACTCCTTACCTATTTATTGATTAGTAAATAGTAAGTTTACGTAACGGTACCTCAGTAGGCTTAGTAGATTGGACGTACCTAGATAACGCAAGTATCACGATCTGTATGAAAACCAACGTACAATTTTTTGACTACCTACTATGACGTCACAAGCACTATTTAGTGATGGGAAAATCAAATCGATTCTAAGTCTAAGACGCCGCGCCTCCGGGTACGGTAACCGTCTCGCCCCACACCCGGGGTCTAGCGCCAGCGCTCATGCTCACCCAGCCAGCAGTACACAGGAATGAGCGCGAAAGTGGCGGCTTACGATTTTTGTACGTAAGCTGGTGCGATTTTTGGCACGCGAAGTTACGAAGTACATAGTTGCTCTTGCGTTATCTAGGTGTATCTATACCTGTGCCATCTACCCATACCCAAATGGGTAAATAGTAGATAAGTTGCGCCACACATCATCAGTCTCATCTCATTTGTACCCAGTTTAATCACCCTCATTGCTCTTTATACAATGTTGCATTTAAGCTTCCCATACCGAAAATTTCCATCATTCCATAACTTGCTAATATTAAGGCGAAGTTTCACATTGTCTAGAAGGCACTATCTATCATATACTTAAATAAAAAAAAATACCTGCAAAATGAAATAAACACTTGGTTAATATTTTTAAACTAGATGGCGCCGGCATTTCCTTGCTGACTGATTGATCCCTGAGTAGCAATGCCGAAACAAACTCAGATGTCATGGTCTCTTTTAGAGTCAAACATTATATTATTAAGATGTTTACGAGTCACGTTTACCGGAACTTATATACTAATAAAATAACTGATCTTTTCAGACGACAGAATCGACAAGTTTCTACGCGGTGTACGACGGTCACGCCGGCTCGGCGGCGGCGACGTATTGCGCGGCTCATCTACATCAATACGTGGTGGAAAGTCCGCACTTCAGCACCGACCTGCGACGAGCCATCAGAGACGCCTTCCTCAGGACCGATGCCGAGTTCATACGGAAGAGCAATCAGGAGGTAAACACTTGATACTGGTTTAGCCAACCATTTGGATAAGAAAACTGATTGACGACAATAAGAACAGAGTAATATGATATAAATGGGCTAGTAGCCTTATAATAGCTTTATAATGGGGCCTAAAAGAGAAGGCAAGCGCGATCGCACTTCAAGCTCTTCATATGTGTATGGTCTGTACCAAAAGTATCTGATGAAAGTATAAACAAACCCTTTGTAGGTTAAATTCTTACGCAATCACTCACTAATGGGATTTGTAACACATGAGTATTTTAGGTTTCAACTGTATGAATCTCACCACTTTTTCCAATAATATTGTTTGACGAATTAAACTGAATTGTCAAATTAAAAACATCTAATAAGTGATTTTAAATTTGAATTTTGGCTTAAGTATTCAAATAATCGAATCACTCAATTCGTACACTACAAATTGGCGTCCACAGGTGCGTGTTCTGATCCATTTATTTACATTTTCATCTTATACTTTTGGAACAGACAATACCACTAAGATACCCGCCAGTGCTTTCAACGAGACTGCTTATAGTTACTATTACAAAATCATTAAAAAAAAACAGTAGTCTCTTTCCACCTACACTCGTCCATACGTATGACGTAAAATACATGCCAGTTTGTGGTTTTGCAAGACTCGTAAAAGGTGTTAACTATACTCAAGACATGCAATTCAAAGAGATGTCAGCATCAAGTGAAGGGGCCCGTCAGGGCCGAAGCCTGCCGGGTCAGCGGGATTGTCCGAAAGGGTTACCGCTGGCTCGGAACATAAAGGGCTAAGGAAGGAACACGGGTGGGTTTTAGTCAGTAAGAATCTGACACTCCCTTCCGCTCCACGCAGAGCGGGGAGGGGTCATTTGATGATTTCCCATCCTCAAAAAAAAGACGTGCAATAAATTCATAGTATAGAAGTAGGTATAGTCGACCTAGTAATTGTTTTACCAGCTTAAGATCGAATGTCACTTGCACGTTATAAAACGACAAGGTCTGCTTGTCACGTGGCAGCAAGGTAATGTCATCCTTAGTGAAGTTTCAATTTACTGGGAATTTTTGCCAAAAGTGGTATAAAAATTAAAACATTAATTTTAAATGCTTGAAAACTGAATCCCGAATATTTCGGTGACCTCGGTCTACCTTTGAAAACCCCGTTACAGTCTCCGCTGAAATGCAACCATAGCAAAAAGTGGCATAAAATTGATTAAGACGTCTTGTCTTCGTGGTTCTCAGAAATAAGTCAAGTTTCTTAAGCTGCGTTTACACGGGCAAGTAAAATTAGATTTCTCGATAATTATGACGCTTGGAAGTCTCGGCAATATCGAACAATTTACTTGGCATAGTGATGTTGGCGTAGTCAATTGTGCAGTTCTCCCTACTAGTCCTACTACTATGTTTAACTCTCCCATTCTTTAGAGAGTTTGACTCAAAAGTCTTTAATAAAAGGTTATTTTCAAGTTAATGACTTATTAATAACTTTGACTGTCAAAGTGTTTAATTTTATAATGTCAATGTTTGTCATTACAAAATGGTACCTCGAATTACCTCAGCGCTTTGTAGAAAAAAACCCTCTTTTTCATATATGTTTTACATATAAAAGCTATGACATGACTTTGACTATATTTGCTTATGTAACTTTGCCTGCGTAAGCGCACCTTTAGCTTCACTTGTTATTGTTTTGTGTTAGCTGCTACTCTATGCTAGGTTTATTGTTGAATACATTACAGAGTTACAATAAGATTATCGTTGTCACGTAGTAGGGACGTGGAAATGACCTGATAAATAAATCTGTTGTGGATTATTGTTATACCTGTGTCTGATGTCATGTGTCAGATATTCTAGTAATGCAGACAAAAACGCTTCTTAGAAAGTTACTAAAATACAAAAACTTACCGCCTGCTTACTCACGTAGGTACTGTTTAAAAAGTACATTAAATCATTTCGAGCTCGTTGTTAAAGTTTTGACTTAGAAATTACGTGATATTCAAATGACAAGTTTACGTTCAAGATCGATTTCCAATAACTCAGGCTACTCTGTGTTCAGGCAAAATATCCCAGTCGTAAGGTTAGTAGCCGTTCCCGAACATATGGCAATATCGTTATCTGTTAATAGTAAAACCACCATATAAAATGTACAAACCTATAGAGGTTTGTACATTTTATATGGTTTGTAAAAAATGCAATGAGTACAAAGGGCTTTGAAGATCCGTGCCATACATACTGTGGCGCCATTTTGAAAATGGCGGCCACGCATGCAACCTAAGTATATAAATATTGATAGCTGATATCAATGCACGTGATCAACTTTAAACGTTAATATCTCAGAAACGTGACACTTTGGGCGTTTGTGCACTACAAGGAATTTTACCGTCCGGCAGTCCGATTTTTTACGGTCCCATATGGCACGACATAATAAAAAAATAAAATCGGACTGCCGGACAGTAAAATTCCTTGTAGTGCACAAACGCCCTTTCACGGGGTTTTTTCTTATTATTTTTTCTGTTTGCATTGATGACAGCAAAGTCTCATGCGTGGCCGCCATTTTCAAAATGGCGCGACAGTAGGTATAGATAAATCTTCGAACCCTTTCGTAGTACTCGTAGTAGTAGTATAAGTAAAAAAACATTCCGTATCGACTTCAAAGATTTATACATGTTTCTCTTGTTCTCAAAAAACGGCTCGGACTTATTATTTATGGGTTTGTAGATTTTTCAGATTATCGGAATCTGCCTAAAGTTCTTCTGATATCGATATTCTAACATTTCCTTCACCTTGCAGCGTGCATGCGGCGGCAGCACAGCCGTAGCGGTGGCGGTGCGCGGGCGCCGACTGCTGGCGGCGTGGGCGGGCGACTCGCTGGCACTGCTCGCCAAGCGCATGCGCCTCATGCAGCTCGTGCGACCGCATAAGCCTGGCCGACAGGTACACACATAATCTGCATTCGCGATTTATTTGCCAAAAATGTAAACAAATAGGAGTTTATGGAAAAATAACTTTAAACCCAGCACAATAACGTTCAGTTTACGCTACGACTTCAATCATTTTTATAACTTTTTCAATAGTGCTAGTCACTCGAAATCAACTTAATTACCATTAATATAAAGTTGATATTTGTTTAACTTGAAACAATATTAATTTAAAACATAAGATTTGACATATATAATCTCACGCGTTTTTCCCATGGGGGTAGGCAGAAACTACAGAACGCCACTTGCGATCCTAACATACTCCCTTTGCTTTGTTTACGCTGGCGACCTTTACTATGCAAGTCATCGGTTCAATTCAGTACAATGAAGCGCACGTCTATGGTATCAATTTGACTTTGACAGTGCCTTTATTTCGTACTGGTTTTAGAAGTTCAATTACTAACTTTTCACTGTTAGTACTACATTGTAAATGGAGGTGGAATCAGCATATGCCAGACTGGAATGTTGTTCGGATATACTTATGGAGGATCAACATCAATTTTCCGTTTGATTTATTTATTAAATAAATAAACGGATGTATACATTAAACGTATTGTTTACACTCAACATAAATATGTTAATACATAGATAATTGCACCATCGATTGCATACACAACGACTGTATCTCACGTTCTATTGCTTACATTGATGAATATTAAATGCCAAGTTAATATTATTGTGAAAGAAACGCACGCACAATTTAGCAAGTTGTGACGGGTACGGTTAGCGACAAAATCGAATAACACTGCTAAGTAGCCACCAGTAGTAGTAGTGGTTTCGACACCATCATCATCATCATAATTGAGTAATTGACACATTGATTGCCCGGAGTTTGGGGGGGCGCCATGATACCCCGTGCCTCGGGAAGTACGTGTGGGCGCTTTCCTAAGCTGATCTGTCTCCGCGAGTGACGGGTTGCCGTCCCTGAGAACTATGAGAGTGAGGGAAGAGAGAGAGAGCACCTATGTCTGCGCCCACACGCCTACACTATGATATCTCCCGCGCCGAAGGCTTATCTCTGCTGAGATTGCATGCCATGACCAAAATTCGGTCTGGGGGCCTAAAAAGGGCACTTTGGCAGAATCCTATAAGGATAACATTAGGTATCATAATGGACAGTTAACTGTTAAGATAATCGTATCAAATCCAATTGGTGAAGGATTTTTCAGTAATTTTATTTTGTCTGTGCTAAAATGCCAATCAATCCAATCCCAATCTCTTTGATTATACTTACGTAGTGCAGCGAAAAAAAGAAAAACACGGACTGTCTTCGCCATATTTTGATTTACTATCCTTTTATGATTCTGCCAAAGTGACCTTTTTAGGCCCCCTGGAGGACTATAATAATTGACACAAAATTATTCAATACCATGAGACACAATTGATTTTCTAATGTATTGTATTACATAGGATAAGGGCGGAGCTTGACGGGTGGGTGTTAACTCAATCATTAGGTTTTAAAGGACTGAAGTGTTAATTAACTTTACAAGCAATAATAGTCGCAATTTGCAGTCATATGTTATTTTAATCACAGTCCTCTCGATTATTGCCGCGAGTGACGACAAGACATCTTTTTTAACAGTCGTTTAGTGTAATTTTATGTTCCTAATAACGGTATATGTTTTTGTAGTTATAAAACGAACTTTAAGAGGAAATGCGGGTGGTCGTTCCTCCATAGAAACGCTCTCGCCTTGTTTTCTTTCTGGTTAATAACCATAGAGCAATGACTTTTTACAGAATAATAAATATTAACTACTTGTATGAGTTGTATGTCCCTATGTTTCCTTTTTGATGATACATTATTTTTATAAGCACTACAACCCTCAAAAAACGATTAAAACCGCTGCTGTCAACAGAGGCCTAGTGTAAAAATATTACAACTATTAATGAAAAAAGAAAAACATAGGGACACAGTAAATTAAATATACTTCTTATTCAGTTTATAAAATATCTATAAAATTCATCCAATATTGGAGGAGGAAATAGGCGAGAGCCAAACCTCGAATTATAACTTTTTACTTAGGCTTTTTCAAAAGTCTCTCCGACGACATTCTCTTAATGTCTCTCGTTGTAAGCTCGCAAAAGTGCATCGCCAAAGTGTGAACAACACTATCACACTAATATTATAAAGGCGAAAGTTTGTGTGTGTGTTTGTTTGTTTGTTACTTCTTCACGCTCAAACGGCTGGACCAATTTCGATAAAATTTTGTTTGGAGGTAGCTGACACCCTGGATTAACATATATATGCTATTTTTATCCCGATATTTCCACGGGATCGACACCTATGCGGGTGAACCCGCGGGGCACAGCTAGTAACTCATAATTGAAATTGGAAATTAGACCATCGACATTAAAATGAGTACTAAAATGGATAGAAAGTAATTGGCAATAAATAGTCCCTTAAAAGATAATGACAAAATTAAATGGAAGTGGTTTATTCACATCTGTCGCATGACAGAGGAGTAAATATACTGTAAGCAAACCCCGACACTTCGTACTAGCGAACTGTTTTAATCTGTCAAATCTTGACTAATTAGATACTAACACTATAATAATAATCTGTTGTGACGTGACTACCGGGAGTCTCACGCGCACATATAGATTAAATACCTCTTACTACTAACGAAGCACCAGTTTTTACGTTTCAATGATAGTCTTCTGGGCTGAGTTAAACCAATTACGACACAGCAGACGTTGCCAAAGTTTGAGTGACTGACAGCATTAGAAGAAGCCCCTTTGCCCTCGGACTGCATTTGAACTGCGTTCCAGCTATAACATCGCAGTTTAGATGCAGTTGACATAACTAGGTTTCGATGCACTTAAGTCAATTGCATCCAAACTACGATGTTGCAGCTGTAATGCAGTCCGTCTGTTTAGACCCTAAGCGTTCCTGCACACGATGCCGTCACCGCGCCGTCGCCGCGCCGACGCCGCACCATTACACTGTAGATACGAGTCGCGCGAAGCCCGCCACCGCGCCGTCGCCGCGCCGCCACCGCGCGCGTTTTTACTGTTTCATTCATTCCATTACCGGCCGCGTACGAACGTGCACGCCGCGTAATTTCCCGTGAATGAATCAAACAGATAGGGAGGGGAACGCGCGCGGTGGCGGCGCGGCGGCGGCGCGGTGGCGGGCTTCGCGCGACTCGTATCTACAGTGTAATGGTGCGGCGTCGGCGCGGCGACGGCGCGGTGACGGCATCGTGTGCAGGAACGCTCAAAGCTTATTCTAAAGACAACAAACAAAAGCCTCTTTCCTACCAAACCTCTCTTATGAGACAAATATTACAATAGTCGTGTTTTGCAGGACGAAAGAGACAGAATAGAATCTTCGGGAGGCACAGTCATGTACTGGGGAACTTGGCGAGTTAACGGACAGCTGGCTGTCTCCAGAGCTATCGGTAAGTGGAAATATTTTAAAATTAGGGTTATTATGCGTATAACATCAGGAGGGGCCCGTGGCTAAATAATAACAGCCGCACAGGTCGATCAATCAGGTTAAGCTACGATTGTCGCGGTTGATCTATGGATGGGTGACAATCTTTACATACTGAGACCCCTCTGTGCCTCGGAAAGCACGTTAAGCCGTTGTTGGTCCCGGCTGTTATTCGTGGATCTTTGACAGTCGTTATTACGGGTAGTCAGAAGCCCGAAAGTCTGACAACCAGTTTTACCAAAGGGCATCATATTACCCAGTAACTGGGTTGTGGAGGTCAGATAGGTAGTCGCTCCATGTAAAATACTGGTATTCAGCTGCACCCGGTTAGACTGGAAGCCGACTCCAACATAGGAAAATGTTAAGCAGACGATGATGCGTATAACATCAGCAAATTCAGGCTCCTGAGCGTAAATTATCATCGTGGTTACCTGCTAGCTAATTCCCGTACTTAATTAATAAAGTTAAAATTCCAGTCACGATCTCATCTCAGCTGCAAGCGATGTCAATAACTTGTCAACAGGAAAATCTACCGTGTCAAATAGTGCATGGGTCTGGTGACTGCTGAAGTAGCACGACTCGTGCAGACGCTTTTTAATTAAAAAAGTAAAATTCATGTTCGTTAACTTTTTTTATAAAAAGAATTCTATTTATCATTCTAAGTTTCTTTGGGTCCCTCTATTAATTTTACCTCTACTTTGTAAAATTATCTTTAAACATGGGCTATTCGGCAAGGAAACTCCGTTTAACCACACATATTATTCACTAGCCAGCAGGCGCTCGTGTGTTCAAGTGCAAGACTTTTCCATAATTAAAAAGGTTACACTACTCTCGTGCTCCCGAAATCCCGCATCCACTCGTACGTTGAACAAGCGAACAAAATGCGTATTTTTACGTTGTAATACGTTGTAAAAATTCTGCGTTACGTCCCGAACGACAGTTTCACGAGAGCGAGCCGCGTATTTAACTTTTATAGTCAACATAAACTTTTACTATGCTCGTATGTCGTCCGTGTTTTCATCGTCCTTTTAACAAGAACTATTCACAAACGTGATGTTCCTACCGTTGCGCTGACGTAAATTACCTTCTGTGCAATTACCGAGCGTGTTTAATTGGCAAACTTTTCATTATTTTTTAATCATGTGATTTTTCTCATGCGGCTCTGCGGTAAAGCAAATTTATTTGCAAGAGATGTGTATCATTTCGCACTAGTTGTTAGGGACGATTTAGCGGAGTGGTTGTTAAATATCTAGGTATGTAGATATGAAATGTATTGCCCGTGGGAAGTTTTGCTTGGCTGTTAACCTGTATGAACATTATAATATGAAGTACTAAATTTAATAGTTAGAATAGTTGATGTGTTATTTGACGTGACAATTTTATGGTCAACTAGCTGACCCGACTGATGTTGTCCTGACAAAATTTCAATAATTCATACAAAAATTCCATAGAAAAAGGCACTTTCAGTTTTTCCGGAATTTTCCAATTTTCCGGGCAACTTTTCTTTTCTTAATAACCTTGTTAGAACTGTAATGAGGAACATTAAAAAACATCTGTCCAGCCGTTCTTGAGTGTTGCACTTACCAACGAACAACATTCCATTTTTATTTATACACGATTATTGGTAAAACATTAACAAACTCTTAAGAGGTCATTGTACTCATCATTATGAACAACTTTTAATAAGGGACCAGACCTAAAATCGCAAAAAAAATCTGCTGTTCTCTACATTTATGTTCGTATAACTCGTCAAAATGTAGGGAACAGCTGATTTTTTTTCGGGATTTTAGGTTTGGTCCCATAGTAAAAGTTGTTCATAATGATGAGTACAGTGACCTCTTAAGAGGTTGTTAATGTTTTACCAATAACCCTGTATAGATAGAAGAAGAACAACAGGTCACGCCTTTTCAGACTCGGAGATTTAGAGGTTAAGCCTGTTCAGACTGCTGCTGAACCTCTCCCAAGTTTCTTTATAACAGTCTCTTTCGATCTTCTAATATCCAAACGATCCCTGCTAAGAGTCAAGGACTAAAATGCATGACAACTACCAAAAAATGTTGCCATCGCTGGGTATCGGCAAAGGAATGGTCAATAGATTGACAACTTATCCCTACCAAAGGAATGTAAGATACAAATCGCGTCACATGCTTAAGGCATCTCCGAAAAATCCATATTATGCTTTTGAAATTTGTTAATGCAAATATCAAAAACATCAATACAAAAACAAACATGATAAACATTGAAAAGGGTTTCAGCTCCCTTGTAGGCGTAAAAGTGGAAAGTTAATAGGTCGTTTCATTGTTATTGGCGGGCGGGTGCGAGTCATTTCTCACGCGGGATGCGAGCGGCGTGTGCCGATCATTAAGCTGTTAATACGCACCCCGCAGATGGGACGAGCCTTTATTCGGTAAAACAACGCTAATGATGCTACCGATTGCGATGAATAGACGGGTTTGTGTAAATTTTTGGCGTTCCTGTTTTGCAATGAAGTTGGTTTGTTAACATCTCAAAGGGTTGCCCGAGAGTCAATGTCGTGTGGTGCACCCAAGTCTATTGAATCTCAATTTCGAGGGTGATACGTTGCTAAGTATGCATTACGCATGTATTCCGTTCACATTTCGCCGATGACTGTGTGAAGTCCTGTAATAGGGACTAGTTTCCTCTTGCTGTTTGTTTTCTTTTACAAGCAATATTGTTATAACTTAGTTTTTTTCTGTTTGTTTTTGTGCGCCTTTTAACCTGTGTCAGATAAATTTATTTTCTTACCATCTTTTCCCAACTTTTAGCTACGAGTAAGTAATCTGGCATGCGTTTTCGATCGTCTATGATTTGGGAAAGTACATTTGTAGTAAGTGTTTATTAGCAGTTTTGACTAGTGGTAATCTAAGTTAATAGTTACTATAGTAGCGAAAAATAAATCGAAGCTAAGTTACACTGATTTATAGAGCGTGCTAAAATTCTATTGTATTGTCATTCTGTCTGTCCATTGATCTAGGTTGAATAATATTTTAGGTACCTAGTACTTCTTAGACAATAACTAATTATGATGTCATGTAAAATAAAATATAATTCTAAGCTAGCACTATAATTAATGCTCTCAGTAAAATTATGATCTAACTGGTTTGTGAAAGCTCTGACTTCAGTTGTTGACCTTGAATAAGCAGAGAAATAAACGAGAACAATAAAAATGTAATTTAAACAAACGCTAAAAGGAACAATACTTAATAAATTATGATTCATCAAAATAATATCAATGTCACGCATGTCATATTTGAATATAATTGTCAGGATACCAATATACCATTCATAACGAGTTTGGTAGGAATACTTATTCAAAGTTGCGCTGGTCAACTTGATAAACCAGTCAGTTAGAGGCTTGACTCCGGTTTGGTTTTAAAAAGGAGCCACTCCTAGTTGAACAAAAGATCTATTCGAAGTTTAGGTACCTAACTCTAGTGCTCTTAAGTCCCTCCCTATCCTTCTAACATTACTAACAAATTAATTTTGAAATTATTAATATAAATAGCTTACTTAACTATTACTTAATTACAGATAATAATCTCACATTAAAAAATATGCCTCTCATCTCATACTTCCACTTTTTCCAACTTAAGAGATTGGATTGATTTTTTAAGTCTGTTTTAGTTGCCTTTTTACCTCAACCTTTCTTTATAACAATAGTATGAATGTCTGAGCGGTGTTGGCGCCGCGGTGTCGCCAGGCGGGACCCACCCTCGCGTGAGGCACTCCCTTCGGAACAACCCCAGACCCCACTGCACTGTACCGCTATATCGATCAACTCGGACACGCACTGTTTAGGGATGCACGGGAGAGCAAGGAGGTGTAGTATCGATAAAAAAAAACTAAAAAAATATTTTAATTCTCTTTATTTACACATTAAAAGCAATTAAATAATACTTAACTATTTTTACTATTTCTAAGTATATTGTATTTGTATATGGAGGCTAAGACAGCATTAGCTCATGTTTCGTATCTGATAGTGCAATATTTCTGTCAATTATAATATTTTATTATGCCAATTAGTAGCTAAATAATTTAATGATTAATAATTATCAGTTTTAATTGGCCAATGAGGTAGTGATAACTAATAACTTTTAAGACCATTTCGAAGCGGGTATATTGTATAATGTTTATTGCTAGAAACTTATAATATGTCTATTAATACCGTTCAATGTCCACCGCACCCAGGATGGATGGAAAGCAGCACATGAAGTAATTTTTTGCTCCGTTTGTGTAATTGCTGTATGGCGTACCGTCCAGTAGGAGGATAAAAAAATAAATTACCTGCATTTATAGTAATTATCGATATATATCGATATTCCCATCCCTTTCAAGGACACTAAAGGGCGACGACGGCATAGTAGCATAATAATGTTGACAATTTCTTCACAGCTCTGGCCCGAGTCCCATATCCCCACGTATCGGGATGAAACTCATCGATTTCGCGTTCCATGGGAGATTAAGCCCCGAAACGTTTACTCTATCCCCCTTCTCACCGACAAGCTATCCTCAGATTTTCACGGTAGATTGGTCTGGTGCGGATTGACTTATATCAGATGCTCATATTGCTGCCACATTGTCGGTATCATGTGTATGTTATCAAGTACCTCTTACGGTTGTAGAGAATCGCGGTAATTTAGTGTAAACACATTTTATTATAATCACTTACATACCAGCTACGATCCTTAAATACTCCTTTTGCCTCGTTTACGTTCATACATTTGGTCATACACGCACGCCGGTTGCGAGTAGGTACTACGCACCTGGCCTTTCTGAAGGACATTACCAATAAGGTCACAATTACGTTAAATATTAATAATCAACTCGGAGGCGGCGGTGATGCTCGCCACACACCATGTCAGTGGTTTCCACGGGGCGAAAAGCGAGCGGGGCGGCGGGATGTCGCTTAGCTACGCAGATTATGATCACATATTTTCAGAAAAAAGGCTAGTTGAATATTCATTTGTTTACCAAATGCAGCCCTTAACAATTTACATGTAACTAGGGCAACGTCCCATTCTGATGTCGATATTTTACATAAGTTTTTTATTCTATTACCGACTACCTTCTGCCCGCGACATTTTCCGCGTGAAATCCAAAGTCCTGTCTGACTGATATATCAACGCACAGACTAAACTGCCGGTCCTAGAGACATGAAATTTGGAGGGTATGTTCTTTGTGAAGAGTAGGTATCCACTAAGAGAGGGTTTTCGAAATTCCACCCCTAAGAGGGTGAAGCTAGCTAGCTTTATAATATTAGTAGCACAGAATAACTAGGTAATAGTACTAACGTATTAGTAGGTAGTATAGGTAGTGTTACTTATTGTCATTTTAGTTACCTACCATTGTCAAGTAGTGTCGTTACACTTTGGCTGTACTTACAGAAGAGGTTGTTTACTTACAAGTATACATTTAAGTTGTTAGTGAAACCATTACTGCGGTGCACGAGGGCGATAAGCTAATAGCAAGGTGTAACCTGTTGTTTCATAAACCACTGACTTGGTTGCATGTGGCTTTAACCTTAAATTAGCACATTTTTATTAATACCTACATGTATATTATTTATTAATACCTACATGCTTTAAATGCATTCAATTTTTAAATTTAAAGCATTTAAATTAAAGCATTTAAATCAAAGCATTTAAATTAAAGCATTTAAATGAAAGCATTTAATTTAAAGCATTTAAATTAAAGCATTTAAATTTTACCTATACATATACATACATACATAATCAGCTTATAATGTTCCCGCTGCTGGGGCATAGGCCTTCTCTTGGTGAAGGGTTTAAATGTATAGGAAAGTATAAAGTTAATGCCATCAAAAACATAACATGTAAAAAAAGCCAAGTCTCGCAACTTTGTTCTTCTTTCGTAAAAAGTTGTGAGATCCATGTAATATCAAGTCGGTTAATTTATTCAGTCCCTATTTAAGGGAGGTAATTAGCTAACCTAACAACATTTTATAGTGACCATATCAAATAAAAATTCGTATGTTTTAAATAAATAGATTGACTTGGCCATCGCATGAAAACACAATGTATCTCACAAGTAACATTTTATATTAAATTAGATTGTTTAGTGTGTGTTTGTTTAATGTGATTGTTGAGAAAAGTGGAACGAAATTGCGGAATATTTTAGTTTTTCCTTGATTTATACACTAAACACTAGAAGAAGCCTGCTAGAAGTGCCTTAGAGTTTTGATGATTGGTCAGTCAGTCAGTGAGTGAGTGACAAAATTAAGAAACTTTGACTAGTTATAATTCTTAAACTACTTGTTCAAATTGAATGAAATTTGAAATATACCGTGTTTATGCCTGTTTGGTTACTAAAAATTCAGGCTTCTAGTTTTATCCACAACGAAGTTATATGGGGTCGAAAATGGCTTGCTTCGAGAAAAGGATGTTACTGCCGTGCCGCTTTTTGCTCGACTTGGCGGGGGCACTGCCGTGCCCCCAGATTTATTTTATAACTAGCTGACCCGACAAACGTGGTCCTGTTTTTGATTCGAAAGACACTTGGCGCCATCTATTATTATAATAACGTTATTGTTGTTTTCCTCGGGAACAGCACATTTTTTCGGGATGAAAGGTACCATATGTCCGTTTCTGTACACCTGACAACGTATATGCAAACTTTTAGGATTGGTTCAATGGTTTAGGCGTGAAAAGGTAACAAACAAACTTACTTTCGCATTTATAATATTAGTTAGGATTTATTTTTAGCCCATGTTGTAGGCTCTGCAGGACAAAGGCCTCCCTTCCTCCTTTCCACTCCTCTCTGTCTTGAGCTAGTGTGGACCAATCCTGTCTGTAGGCGTCAAGCTCATCCCGCCATCTTTTTCTGGGTCTTTCCGATGCCGTCGGACATTGTCTCGGACTCACATGGTGGTAGATCTGATCGTTCGACATGCGGCAAACACGTCCAGCTCAGTTCCAATTACGCTTGTCTTTCCCAAAGTTACTAGAGTTAACTTTTAATAAACACACTAATATTCCAATTTAACTCTTAACTTTTTATACATGTCCTTTCAATAATAAATTCCTTCACATATTAACAAAGCAATCTTTTTGCCCAGGTGACGCACAATACAAACCGTACGTGACGGCGCGGCCTGAGATCGCGACAGTGGAGTTGGATGGCGACGAAGACTTCGTGGTGGTGGCCTGCGATGGCCTGTGGGACTTCGTCAGTGAAGACGACGTGGCACTGGCGGTATACAGGCAACTGGCTGCTGATCCTGGTAAGTGGTAGTGAATTGTCAAAGGCTTAACGGATTTTTTTTGCAGTTTCGGACAACAAAGACGGTCGAAAGTCAAATTTGAGGTGCACTGTCGTGTATGTTGTGTACCGTCAATGTTAATTACCCTATTTGGAACATAAGCAAATAATAATGTCTTAATTTGTGCAATATGCCCGACTAACGACACCATTTATTTACATGGCTGCACAGATTTTATCTTTACTCCAATTTTTCGTTTGCTAACGCCAGGTGCAATTTGGCAAGCGTTGTGTGAATGCATTTACGTGTGCAATATTAATTACGACTGAAACAGGTCCGTTTAGGTTTATGCGGCGTTTGCTATCTATCAGTCGCGCCGCTGACCTTGAGCCTCATGCTTACACAATAACGTGAGTCACTGCGACTCACTAGACAGGATAAAATGACAATTAGCCGTCAAAACGAGCAACCTGCAAGGTTTTCAAGTGAATTATAAATACTTATTCGTAGGCACCGATTCGCTTCAGCTATTTATAGAATAATCGCATGACAATAACTCGTTGAAAAACGCCTAATGTGTTTTATTGATGTTCAAATTTTGTCGCATAATGACAACAGATCAGGTAACAAATGGCTTGGCTGACGGCATCAGTTGGCACGAATCAAGTGTGATTATGTTGTCACAATGTGACCCTCACATGATTATGACGCGTGCGCTCGTGAACCAAGTGCCCTCGTTGGAACATTCAGCGGAGATCTTTGACACATTATCCCCCCGTGTTTCTCGGTCCTCGGTTCTCCCGCTCGATGAAGCCCGTAGCTCTGGGAGGGTCTAAGTATTATAGTTAGAACAATAACTTTGGCGCCCTCAAATCTCTGTGAAGTGTCTTTAGCGCGACATTCACGGCGATAAGAGCTTTCTCGTTGTTCAAAAGAATTTTCCTTTGTTTTGTGAATATGAAAGTTTGTATTGTGCCACTGTTGAGCAAAATAGAGTTTGTGTGAGATTTCTTTTTATTAATAATTGTAACGAAGGGGAAAAGGTGTGTTTTCAGCTCAAATATTGGTGATTGGATTCCTCACTCTTTGAGGCTTTAAATTATACTTACAGGTGTTGTTTGTGTTTTTTATTAATCTTCTATACCGGGATACACTTTTATCAGGGTTGCTGAAAAACGTCTCTCCATTAACGTAGATTATATTATGTATTAAGTATCAGAGATCGTTTGAAATTTTTGTAGACAGTGAATTTACCATTAATTGTGTTGACTTGTTCTTTGCACGAATCTAAAGCTCTCGCAATTTACTTACCTGAACGAAAATTAACAGTATTGTAAGCTGAATGTTGCTGTCAGATTTGTGGAAAAATAGGGTGCAGTAATGCTCCATAATGTAACAATCCGACCTGTCGACGCATTATGTTATCATCGCATTTATTGTCGCGTCGGAGGGATCCCTTCAACCCACCAACTGCCACGGCTTCTATTGGCTTTGTACCCAACCAATATCTTAATTAATCCAATATTCTAGTTAACAGGATATTTCAATTAACAATACAGTTATTTTAGACGTTAAATCCTCTTAGAATCGTTTTTGGTAGAATTAGGTAACAGCTTTGAGAACAACCATACTTCACTGTCAAAAAAGGAGACTTGAGAAAGTCCCCGAGAAATGTCTCATTGGTTACTTTTGTAAATGTAATGCTTAAGAGCTTACAGTTTATTGTTTTAAAACGTTTCTTCTTCCTTTTTCGTTGTCAAATTATGAAGATTAATGTTTAAGAGTCATTACGGTTCAGGTGTATTCAAACGGAAAACAAACACGTGTAGAGCCAGTACTTAGGCACTCACAGGTTTCTTTGTTTGAATAGGTCTTGCGAAAAAACCGGTCGAACAATAAGAGTGTATTTTATGTTCCGTAACGAGATTGCTGCGGTGCCTAGATTTCAGCCGGACTGCGGTCAGGCCGCGCCGCCACAGCCCCACAATATTGTGTCGTAATTGCGTCGGAAATGGGGAAGTGGAGAAATTGGATACTTTGTTTTGCCCCCTGTTGCAGCCCTGCTAGCCGCGGCCCCCGCACTCCCGCGACACCGATACGAAGCCTTTCTAATTATTACTTTTCTAAATGCATGTAAATACAGCAGTTACCAATTGCTTTAAAATTATAAGAGAACATAAATCGAACAGGAAATAGTTCACGATAATATGCAATCTATTCTCGTTACAATTAACTTTCCAGTGCAGAAATCTATGATCTCATTTCTGCAAATTCTAGTTCGCTGTCATACCGACCATTGATTTTTACGCTTGTATCAAATCCGTTCGTGTCCTTACAGTTTTACACTTCGATGGACAGCAGACCCGTCTCATTGGATTAAGCGATTTAAATGTTTAAACTGTCGCGAGCGGCGTATTCAAATAGGGGAGGCCACTCGTCACTAATACTCCCCGGGGCTTTGGATTAAGACCCTCGGTGTTATGATTATTTTAATATAGCTCTTATTGCGAAACATCAAGGCTTACATTTGACCCTTATGTCCATTGAAGTAGGCTTTTTGTGTCATTGGTCAGATGTAAGTCCTCTCATAACACTTTCTCCGCTTGCAATACTATCCGCATGGAAACTTAATAGTAGCCTGTCATGTAAGAGAATTTATGTTGACATTAGCTATTAGCGGGGCTGTATGATGTTATGACCTTATCATATGACGCTTATGTGTTGTCAAATTGTTGTTTTAATAGTTGTGTTGACAATGCATCTTAAATTGGGTGCAAATCGTGTGGTTGTGTTGACGGCCCGCGGTCTGGTCGTCGTGATGCCTGCACGATAACATTGTGTGTAGATGTTGATAGAGCGATAAACGATTGATACGCTGGGTGGACAAGCACGCACTAGTGCGCCCCTACCTTTAGTTGTTCTGTAAACTAATTGAATAACTTAGAAAATAGCTGAAATGTTATCAAGTTTTATGTTGCTAATGGAGTCAATTAGTCTAGCAGAGCTAGAATATTATTCCTGTATAATTAAGTGCACTATGTACAGTCAGGTTGCTTATCAAACATATTTCTATATATATATTCATGTATATTTATTTGTGCTTATATTTATATGTAATTAGGTATATATTATATTCAGTTTTAATAGGTTTATGCGTTTCTTTATATTTATATTTTCTTTTTTTTTTTTCCTCAATGTTCATGATTGCACCTACCACTGTTTGTCTTTGCATCACCCAAAGGTTGACTGGTAGAAAATGCCTACCTATGGCATTAAATCCGCCTCTGTACATTTATGTGCTTGAAGTATTAAATAAATAAATATTTTATCTTCTTTTTGTTTCTACGGGCAAAATATGAGCAAGAAAGAACACTTTGCTTTAT
Organism: Luperina testacea; assembly: GCA_927399505.1. Taxonomy (NCBI): domain Eukaryota; kingdom Metazoa; phylum Arthropoda; class Insecta; order Lepidoptera; family Noctuidae; genus Luperina; species Luperina testacea. The sequence goes on from OV656758.1 coordinate 17,120,567, forward strand.
ATTAGCTGTCTCATTATTTACTTTCATTCATTCTCAACCATGTCCGTGACTCCAAGAATGTTGAAAATATGTTTAATGTCTAAACTAAATAAAAGTTATTTGTTCTTGTAAATCAAGCATGCGTGGACGCAGTGTTTTGTGTATTAGTTGGCAGCCCGGTCCAACACGCGGTGACCTTGACACTGTTGGACAAATCTTCGTTATCTGCCAACTTTCATTCACTATCTTGTTGGGAATATGATACGAGTCGGATGTCTCGTTTTAATAAAAATATGACAATGTGTATGGTTACAGTGTTAAGGCTCTTGCAAACAGGCGCGACGCGCGACACAAAGGCACCGCTCGTTACGCGACTTGCGGTGCCTTTGTGTCGCGCGCGATTTTATCGCGTGTCGCGCCTGTTTGTAGGAGCCTTTATAATGCTGCACTGAAAGTTAGTATATGATTTGTGTGGTAATGACTTATTTCTAGGTCGTATCTGTCTGTGTGACCACGGATTTTGGTGCGGTTGTCACCATCATTTGGAGAATTTATTTATGCCCGAAGGTTTATGTGTAGGTTTAGGCCTTGTAGACCATTTTCTATTTTGATAAGTACCTGGTACTTGTTGACAGGCCTACACTGTCCTCCCATACCTGTTTACACTGAATTTAAAAATATTGTAAAAACCAATTTATTTTTAAAAGAGTAACCGTGGAGTTTCTTGCCGGCTCTTTTTAATAGGAAACGACCAATTGGAATTGTGCACCTAGGAAATGACCAATTGGAATTGTGCACCTCTAGCTCCTGACATTTTATTAGTGCCATTTTTTTTTTTAAATATGCAAATAACAATGTAATCCCGATTTTTATAATATAAGCTAACAGTTTTGGTGGAGTAAGATAAGATCTCAAAAATCAACAAAAAAGGTGACGTTAAAAATCTGTTTTAACGTCATCAGAAAAAGGCAGAACGAATCAGCTGTTAATCATCCCATGCGGATGCGAATCGTAATTTTATAGTCGCAGATTGAGGGAAGGGGTGAAATTGTCCTTTTGTAAATATGCCAGAGGCAATCTGTCACTCAGCTGATTGTATCAGCATTCAAACTGGACCCTATCTCGCCGCCAAATAAGGTTTAAATTGGTCCTTAGCCACTAACAATAGATCTGTTTTACCCTTCGAAGAGGAAAGTGTGATTTAATTTACGCTCATAAAAACCTAAAGCAAAATACGAAATGTTTTTAGATTCGGCAACGTGGTGAAAGTAGAAGGTGAACACCTCTCTCCCATTGTCAATTACCTCCATTCTACCAAACGTTAAAGCTCCTCCCGTTGAACCACCATTACAGTTCAAATCGTTGATGTGTCATTAACACGTACTTACATGTTATATTATAAGAGAGACGATGTATCGTTAAGGTTATTACAGGAACTGCCGGCCTAAATACACTTAATAATGATAATTGTGCTCTTAGACAATTGTTACTGTAGCTCTCTGACATACTAGCGGATAAAATTGTTCGGAATTACCAAAAGAAAATGCTAAATAAACGTAGCGTTTAAAAGAGAATGTGTATTGATTAATGAGAGTGAGCCCTAGTTACTAAACAAGCCGTGGACTATTGCGAGCTCATTAGCATGTACGCTAGAGATTGTACTTTGTAGACAAGAACGGCCCTTTTCTATATTCTCGATAGAATGCACTGTAACATAAAACACACTGTAAAATGGAACACAAATTTTATTGTGTTCCATTTTACAGTGTATGTACTGAAAATTCTGTATAAGCATAATAGCCTATAATGTTTCCACTGCTAGGACACAGGCCTCCTCTCCGTGAGATGGAGTGGGCCGTGCCCGTAATCCACCACGCAGGCCCAGTGCGGGTTGGTAGATGTAACATGTCTTCGAATTTATGATTCTAGGAAATGCCGGTTTCCTCACGATGTTTTCCTTCACCGTTTTGAGAGTAGTTGTGATGAATAATTTACAAAAAGTAAAGCGCTTGTCTGGGTTACCATAGGGCTACCACTGTTCTTTGAAAAATTTGAATTCGATAGTATTCAAAATTTTCTGAAATCCTGATGCTTAAAAAGCTTTCCACTGTGAATTAAAATCAAGCTCTGCTATATTATCCACTATAGACCTATACCAATTGCGATCTCAAAGTAAAAGACTTTGAAAAATAAAATAAAACACCTTTAAACACTGTTTGTATTAATGTCATATTATGTAACTATAACATTTGTCGAAAGCCCTTCACTTAATTACTTAATTAAACGTACTTCATTATACTTTCTTAGTGTACAGTGCAGTCGAAAGTGTATATGATTTGTTCGCTTGTTCCAACGAAAGTATAGTGGGTAGTTTCGCTCCACATGACATGTCGGCCGATTGGATGCGTTGCGCGAGCGAGGTGCGCAGGCGACGCTCGATGATTTGCATTGTAAACACGACGGACGGTGACCGGCGCATGCCTCGCTTCACTAATGGCCTGCTCATCATCACACCTACCTATCGATTATTTTTAGTATTCGAATCTAATAATAGATAAGAGAAACACTGGATAAAATCAGTCGGGCACCGGCATTTCACAGAAAGTAGTTTGGACAGGCGTAGATCTAGAAGGCATATATGTATTTGTAGAAAGCAATGACTTATGAATTATTTTACACTCTCATCAACTTCGTTTTTGTTCAAGCAGTTGTCTGTCATCAAAAAGGCTTGTGAAATCATACTTTGAAGACAAGCCTTAGTTTATGCATAGGCTTGTCTTCAAAGTATGATTTCATAAGCCTTTCTGACTGACGTTTTAAGCAAAAACGAAATTCAAGTTGATGAGAGTGTAAAATAATTCATGTATGATTTCACGGTTTTGAACTCCCAAAAATAAATGTAACCTGACGCAATTCATCACCATATTAAAACAAAATTTTAATAACTCAGTACACTTGCCACAATATTGTCGAAGGGATCCTTTATCTGTAATGATTATGTATTTCGCAGTCGAGCGGTCTCGCTGCGTGAGGGGTGAGTCTGCAATAAAAGTGCAGAGTTTGTTCACGAGGAGGGCTCGTTACTTTGACATCCGCACTTTTATTGTGCAACCCCTAGTCCACACTCACCGCGCCGCGGTACTACACACTACAGTTGCGATCTTAGAATTACAAATGTATTTAGAATACATTAAGAGACTCTTGATAAAGTTTTAATACTATGCTTTTGTATCTATTACACAAAGCTCGGAAAGTTGGGGCGTTCTGATAATTCCTCTAACTGTATGTTTATGTATTCAAATGACAACAATAGAAAACTTTATCAATACAAATCCGATGATCATAAATATTTTTCCTTCATGTAGTTATTTTTGTTTGCTATAGGTATTCCTGTTGGAATTTCCATTACAAAAGCTCTATGCTCTATTCCGATCCCATTGTATAATGTTGCTGACCTATTAATCCGTCAGCAGTTAAAAATAGCATAGCTCCAGTTAAAATTAAAAAATTCATTCCTTGTGAAAGGAGGCGAGGACTGACTTCCTCAATTTGTCTCTTTTTGTCATTACAACCGGTCCCCTTCCGAGGGCTGATAAAGAACACCGTAATCCTTTCAATCGAATAACGGGGGATTACAGAGGCGCAATTTATGCGGGCTATGTGAATCTGCGAGCTTAAGTCGTATTCAGAATTTATATAAAAGTGTAAAATCATCATGATGACTACGTACATGGTCGGCGATGACGCGTTGTATGGAAACATTGCACATTTTAATTTTACTTCGTCGTAAATTGTCTGTTGGATCGTGGCCAAATTTTCAGCGTCTCATTCCGGAGTTCCGGGCCACGTGGGTGGCATAGTCGCTGACTGTTGCATATCACTAACGATATCAATGACAACAATATTGCACATTATGATAGGCGTTTGTGATCATATGTTACAACCACTTTATGCGCGACATGTCAGCCGCTGACTTTACCAGCGTTGGGTCAACATTTGTACATGTAGAGTTTGTTTTGAGAACGATTTATAAATAGTAGAGCTATTTCAGTTGTTTTTAGTTTCCGTTTTCCTATAATTTGTCTGCGAATTTCTTATTTATTACCAGTTCTTTAGCAGTTTGTTTCACAAGCTCATGAATTATTCCGAGGTATTACCTGCATTGTCAGAAACAGATTTTGCTATGAAAACAGAGTATTGTGGTGTGGTATACATTTGCTGGAGGACGAGAGGACAACGAATCCCTCCATAAATTATGTAATGGAATTGCGGATCAGATACGGGCCGGGCCACGACCTGTCTACTCCGGTTATACGATCGTTTTATCCGACCGAGTCCCTTCGGGCTTGCACCGCTGTCAGGTGGGTTGACCCTAATGCTATGTGTTCTCCTTTCATAGCCTATGTTGAATTTTCATTATCGCAGCCTTGTAGAACCATCATCAGTTATTACTATGAAAGTTAGTAAGTGATTTAGTAGTGACGACAACGTTTACTAGCTTCAGATGGTAAAACATTAGATAAGTATTCTACAATATTACAAATAGAAATCATTATAACGTAGGAGCTTACATTATATTTTATGGTGTCTAACGACGTCTACCTATTTATTAACTGCAGTATACATGCAGCTCTGTGAAGTGTTGATTAGCACTCGGTTGATGTTTTAAGTAGAGGTACGTTAGTAATGTAAACACTGATTTGTATAGAGGTTAACGACATGTGTTGAAACGTAATGTATGCTTGGTTTACATGTTGCAAGGGAGAAAGTGGGCGTGGTTACAGAGGCGTCTGCGCAGCCCGGCTTAGCGGTCTCCGTCGTGGTATCACGAGGTTTCTTCTCCGCCAATTAGTCTTGCTGTCGTTGTGGTCGGCATGTAAGTCTGTCACGAAGAGCGAAACTATTTAATTGAGTTCACACATGAACAATGCTGCTGAATGCATCGCGCCCACTCCCAGCATAGCTCGGCTGCATTCGTTCACATACGTCATTTTACTGTGCTTAATTATTTTCAATTAATTTATGTGCTGTTGTAATGAAGTAAATTGGGTAACGGAAAAAGATAAATACTTGAACTCAATGTACCTTAATAAAACACCTAATACATGAGTTTTAATTAACACTATCAATGTAAAACAAATCATTTTGAGAGATCCTCCTTGATCTCTATACCATGCTATATCGAATAAAAAAGTAGGTAATGGGATCAAACGGCAACTGTAAACATGATTTTTATTAAAAAATAGTATATTTCATTACAAGTGCGGAAAGGTTGTCATTGCAAAGAGTTTTTTTTTTTTTTATTTGTAATGGGTTTGCTCTTGACTCTAGTCTAGGTCAGAGATGACAGAGACAAAGTCTACGATGGAGTGAGCTCACCCAGAAGAAGCCTGTTCACTCTTACTTTAAAGAGATTCGGGTTGTATGCACTCGGAAACACAAACGCAGGTAGAGAGTTCCACTCTTTTGCTGTGCGCATTATAAAGGACATTTCAAAACGCTTAGTGCGAATTGGTGGAATAGCAACTAGGTAGGGATGGTAACTTGCAGTGCGTCTGGATGTCCGAAGGTAGAAGGGGGCCGGTGGAATGAGGTGGTTCCGACAAATGTCTACCCGAGCCGAGGCGCAGCCGAAGGCGAGGGTTGACAGTCGGAACAAGTTGCAATGACGGTTTCGCACGTGTACTGAACGACTATTTTTAATACAGTTGCGAAAAAATGAAGCAATTTAATAAAATAATAAAAACATAATAAAGATAAACTCAACTAACTAATGGCACAACCGTAAAATATAAGCAGAGATTTTTTTTTCTTCACCCATTCTGGTAGGCAAAGGGAACTATGCCCATACAGCCAAGTCTTCAGTAGATTTTTTTATTGATATGAAATGAAAATGAAATTTAATGAGAAGTAATGAAATGAAACCTAACCTAACTCATTCAATTAAATCTGATATTGAAACAAATTAGTAGCTTCTTTTTAGAAATATACGTATTTGCATGAATCATAAAAACTTCTATGAATTTTTTTAGTAAAAACTTCATGGTTGGTTTTTCTTTTTAATAGACATTATTTTGACAGTTGGGAAAGAGCACGCACGAGTTAAAAAAAAGCACGCGTATCCGCATATCCACATCCCGAACGCTATACGTCCCTGCAATACGCCACTTTTTGAGCAACTGTATTAAAAAAGTCATTGTAATTTCAGTAACATTTGAAACGCTTTACGGACCTACTCCTTGCTTTGGGTTGCAGCCACACTGGCGGTTACTGTCAGCCTACATCATCCCAATGCTGGGCAAAGGCTCTCTCCATGACTTCCAGCTCTTTCGATCCAGCAGCCACACAATGCCGGAAAAATATTACCTGTTTAGGAGTATCTTTATGTTTACTATAGTTCATGCGCTGTCGGTCAGGCGTTTTAGTGACCAGAAAACCTTTTATAAGAGGCCAGAAACTAATTTTTATTGCCTCACATGTGTTCAATTTGCATGTTGATTAAGTACTAAAATAAGTTTTATTCTCTCAGCGAAATCTGTCAAGCAGAACACATATCATGCTTTCCGTGGCTACAAGTCAAAAGTAAACACAATAATGTACAGGCTACAAGTTTACGGTTTTGGGATTTTTTCATTTACTTGTGCTACATGATCTTGCTTGTTGCCAAATTTCATGATTCTAGGTCAACGGGAAGTACCATATAAATTTTGATTCCCTTGAGTGTTGAAAATATACGTTTATTTACGGCATTAACTGCCGTATCTTTTCGTTTCGTTTTTTTTCGTTAACTTAGGTGTTGGATTATTTTACGGCTTCAAGGGACTGTAGACCTGAGTATATGGTTTTAATTTCAACTCGATACCTCCATGCGTTCCCGAGATAAAGGGTCTTGACAGACAGACGGACGGACGGACAACAAAGTGAACCTATAAGGGTTCCGTTTTTTCCTTTTGGTACGGAACCCTAAAAATGATTATACACTGCAAGTCATGCGCCTTATATTGTCACTCCATTCACAGGATAATCTGCTATAAATTAAAATCTACCGCCATATATGGTGGGCTTTTTCATTTTCGAAATCGCAAAGCAGGTTTTTTGTCGAATAAAAATTTGCATGGAATGGTACTAGTTTGCTAAACAGTCTGTGTTTGTCGAGCTCTGTTCGGTTTGATCCATGTTTGCTCTTCGCCATTGTGCTGCCATGCCAGTGCCCAGACGGTGTAATCTGACAACCGATCCACCGGTGAAAGCCATTTGCGGTTTGTTGAATTTGGAACGAAATCCTCCTGAATTTCACGGGACGGATGAATTTCTCTAGAAAATACGGTCAGTTCGGTCATGCTGAGAAATTTTCACCTGTGTATGGAACGTTTAACTTCTACTTGAATTAATTTTTGGCTAGCTTTACCATGTGTGCGCTTGCCACCACGATACGGTTCGTGCGACGCATTTCCACAATAGACTGTTGTTTTTGTGAACGCCAGTTGAATGACCGAACAATTTTCGTACGATCGGCCTCCAAATTATTACAGATGTAAAAGTCATCGTTCAGGAGACTGACGGCCTATGGAACTTACCTATAGTAATAGTTAAAACTTATCGTATGCTGTCGATGTTCGTTAATACTTACACTTATTAATAAATAACACACGCGTGAGTAATGTCCCATAATTGGCGACAGAGGCTATCGCCACTAAATAAAGACGCCGTGACATCCGCCCAACTAACTGTACAGAAATGTTATCATATAGACAAGTACTATTGATTGAATAGCTTTCAGTCCAATTTGATATTTTACTTCATATTAATTGACAATAACTCATTGATTTGGAAGCATGTTTCCTGGGATGGCTGTGTGCAGTGCATTCAAAGGTCTGAAACAAACTAAGTTGCGCTTTGACTCTATTGATGGATTGTGCAAAATATTGTTTGATTGAAGCAACCATGACTCATGTCGACTTTATAATAGCTCCAACTAGACATTTATGAGGCGTGGAGCCGACTGCGCCGCGAGCATCGCCGCCTCATTCGGAATTCAGCACGACCCGATGTGGACCAAACTTCACCTTATCCGGCCAACTCGTAATGTCTCCATTGTTTACCAGATTGGTTAATCCACGAATACTTTATAATATCCACCATCCTTCGTTCAATAACCGACTGTCAAATGGACATGGATCGTATTTCAGATGCTCCAAGACTTTACTTGATCTGCGATCAAAGTCCTACTTACGTCTAATCAACCATATCAAAACGAAATTTAATGCTTGTACAAGAAACTGCATACATTTATATTTTTGGATTTGGCGAAAGCAAGGCTTTAGAAAGGCTAATTGTTCCATGAGAGTAGACTGCGAGGTAATTTAATGCAAGTTATACACGGCACTTGATCATTCGCAACTGTTTTGTTGTTCGATGTTAATCAAGGTTGGATTTCGCATGTCGAGCTACGGATGTAGGAAAAGTCTGAATTGATTTCGAATTAATTACTTTCTGCCGCGATGACAAATGATGATATAGCTTTTGCTCCAACTCTTTCGTTAAAATTCCTTCTTTGAAGAATAATCTAGACCACCTTTCTTTGACTTGAGCAAAGTGCTAAGTACCTGTAGAGCAATCAAAATATATGTTTGGGCTCTGGGTTCAGAAAACACTAACATTACATGGATTTAATGTACTTAATCATTCGAATTTTGTCTATATTGTTGGTTAGGTTAGAGTTTTTGCTGAAAGCACCAGGAAAATAGACTAGATGCTCGCTGCAATTTTTTTATATTTTTAAAATGTGATGAGAATGACATGGATGAATTGCTGTATTCATAACAACTGTTACAAAGTGAAATTGAATGAGTATTGCCAGTGGTACACTTGATTCTAAATCGATCTGACGAAAGTGTTGGTAAGAAATTGTTTGTTTGTTTTGGATCTACCTAGATTGAATAGCTAATCAAAATGCAACAGTTTCTGTATTTCCATTGTACAATTATTGTCTCAGAGAGAAGTGACTGACGACTGAGTTACGTCAGTTTTGCGGTAATTTCACGGCTTGCGCCTTTGAACTGTTCCTTGTAGAAAAGTGAAGTGCGAAGTTTCGGCGAGCCGGCGCGGCGCAAGACGCGGCGGAGCGTGGCCGCCGGGGTCGTCGGCTGATGGTCGCCATCTTCCAGCGCCGATGTAGCTATACTATCGGCGTCGCGCTACTTATGAGACTTGATATACCTACTCGGAGTTGAGTGTAAAATGTATGTCCGAATAAATGCTGAATCGTATACACGGAGAGCCATTGTTTTAACCGAAAAAAATCTGTTCATATTTTGTCAAATTCTGGGGGTTTTCCAAACAATCATGATTTTTTTTACAATCTGGCACTCCAGAAATAGGATTTGCTAGAAATGGATTCTGGAGGTTTTTGTGAACGGCGACAGGCGGTAGCATCTGGAGGGCGCATTGCGCGGGCGTCGGGGGGGCGGCGGGGTGCGCTGGGGCGCTGCACCGGGCTCGCGCGGCACCACTCGCCAGTCCCCGAGACACCGGCCGCGCGAACGGCCACCGCGATACCGCACGCATTGCGAGCCCCCGTGACGTTCAGTTTAGTGACTCCGCCCGCCCAGGACCAGCGGCGCTCGCACCCCTGTGCTGACACATGTGAGTCTAGCCACTAGACAGCGACCTCGACCGCGCGCCCCGCCCCCGCACCGCCACCGCCGGTATCTAGCGCCGCCGGCCGGCCGGCTTTTCACATAACCTCTTTGTGGTGCTTTTTTTTCAACTAACATTTTCAGTGATTGGTGATGTTGATTGTAACAATTCTTTGCAGTGTTAGGGTTAACTCTTAGTATGTTTGACTGCTATTTAGCGGATTATAAGTTAAAGATTTTAAGTAGACAATAGGTATTCAGCTTTTGAAATAAATTAATTAATTACCTGTTGTATTATTTTCACACAAATGGTTTATTGTCACGGAGAGAATAAGATGTTGTGATGAGAATGTATGATGAGAAAATTGTGAAAACAATTCTTTTTAGATTCGAAGATAATAAAAGAGAGCTACATATCATTTTATATGCGTGCGCGACTTCACTTATGAAAAATTCAATTAAAATCACGAATGGTCAAGCATCGAATGGGTGGTTAAAACTTTGCGTGACAGCGTCTACTCATTGCGGCACGAGTGGCATGACTAATTAATTAAACTAATCCCTAAGAGCAAGATGGTCCTTAACAAACGGTCACAGTGAATGGTTAGTTTTCGATTAGATTAATTAATGCAATTCCCGTTGGGCGGAGGCGCGAGCACGCAAGTGCCAAGTGGGTAGCAAGTAGCACGGACATGACGGCCGGTCGTCCGGGCCGCGCCGGCCGCAGCAGCGCCGCCTGTGCCGGACGCCGTCGCACTCGGAGGTCTACGAACCTACCGTGGAAATGGGATTATTGCACGACGGACTTAATGCTATTTCGCGCTCGTTCAGCGTGGTTCTGCTCCGCAATGAATAACTGATTCTAATTCCATACAATTTTACATTATATTAACCAAATTCTACTGCCAATCCCGTTACTTACCAGTATAGTAATAAAGTTTCAAGAATAGTTTTCCCTGAACGCACAGAAATCTTATAAAAGAGAGCCACTTATACTGAGCGGCTTGCGAATCGCGTGCTTAATTATGTTTGTGTACTTTATAATAAAATGTCGCGCGACAAAAATCGCGTCATCTGGAATTCTGCTTCAGTTTTTGCATAGTAAAAGTTTCTAATTATAAAGTCGTGTCGTAAACATGCATAGCCGGCTAGCGGAAGGATTGGAGCCGTTACGTTCATCAACAATTCACCACCACGTAACAACATTGCACATGCAACCTGATGCTGAAGTACATTATGTATTGTATGTAATTTAAATTACTTAATGTAAACGAAATACCAATTAAAATCATGTGTCCTCATGCTAAACTCGTGTACGGTGTAACATATCACCACATTCGCTCCATAATCGTCTTACACCTTTTTATCACCTCTGAGCGAACATTCATTTACTACATGTCATATGATTCATTACATTCATTAATAAAAGTAACCCCGACCCCGGACACCGATATCAATTAGAGTAATGCCAGTTCAGATAAGTAGTAAATTTCATGAAAAATAATTTTATCTACAATATATGCCAATTATTTTTGGCCTTTTACGACATTTGAAGCTATAGAAAACAATTTCTGGCATCTTAGTACTTGATTGAAACTGAGCCAATGTGTTTAGGAGAAAATTAAAAAGTCAAGACGTAAAGTTGTATTGTTATGTTGCAATGAGTTGGACCATTTCTGGTGACATGTGGCTTTCTAGCAATATATCGGTGTTGGTGCAATCGGCCCCATTGCGGCCGACCAGACTGCACGAGACAGATGTCTATGTCCTATTGAGCTGTCGTAATGCAGACCACCTGATCGATCGGCGCTAATGCCTCCCGGTGCACTCCGAAACGTGTCTATATCTACCTAGCACTTTACACTCACTTCAATAATCTGGTATGCGCCATGACAATCTCTCTATAGTCTAACTTTAGCCTAAACTACACAAAATCCATTGATAGATTTCGACACAAAGCCATATAAATTGCATACAGATAAACGAAATCATTGTCGCTGTCATAGATTTAAATGCAAAATAAAATGATACAAACTGAACCTGTCAGATGAGAGTTATTATATATTTTGTGTTTAATTTTTTGTGGGGCACAGCCGCGCTATATGGTATTCAAGATGGCTCATCGCTCACAGCACAGTAGGTATTCGGCGCTATTACAAAAACAGCAGCCATGAATCATACAGTGGCGAGAACCGAGCTGATTCAAATCTTTATTAAGGACCTCTGGGAAAATACAGTGTGATCATGTGAACGATTCCCCGAGTGAGAGGGTTTTTGCAAAATCTAAACATTGTTCTGTATCATTTGCATAGGTACTAGTGTTGTTGGCCTGTACCGTCATTGTTTAGGCTATCAGTTCGTAATCTAGTATCTGCATGTTAAATACTTTGTTTGTGGGCCGGTTTCCCAGACTATTACCGTTCGTATTCGTACCGTCATTAGATACAGTTGCACGTGAAATATTCTCCATTCGAGAGCACAATTCGGTGTTACCGGGCGCGGGTGAGACGGCTCTCGCCAGTTATGATGAGAAATCACGGCAATCCCGCTAGGCACCGCTACGGTACTTTCTATGGCTGTTGATCTCCATTTAATGCGTTTCGTCTTGCCAATGCGGTCAATTAATCACTTACTCGGTGTTTAAGTATTGTACTGCGTTTTACTTTGGTAAATGGATGACAGTAAAAGATAAAGATAAGTGTTAAAAAGCTATGTTGTTTAAGCAGGTTATTATGGTTTCAAATTAACCTACTTACTGTTAAAAACATGTCTGGTGGCCTAATCGAAGTGCCAAAACCACCGTCGGTAGGTACCTTTTAGTTTCATCAGCTGCCGAAATTGAGTCTAATAAAGTTCTCATCGAGACACAAGTGTTCGTTTACGTCATGTGACTGAGTAACCACACGATATCGAATTTTAATATCATACACGAGGACATGTGTGGTAACCACATTGTTAGACGATGCGAGATTGAATCATAAGTTTAGGGACTAGAACACGCTTTGGTTTGTTATGACTGCGCGCAGGGCGGTGAGGTGACGTCATAGACAGCTGTAGGGCGGGTGACGTCACGTCTCGCCGCGGCCGTTGACCCGCTTCAACCCTCGAGCGAGCCGCGCACCGCGCCTACACAGTACATACATAGTGTACCTCACTAGTACTACCCACAATCATGAATAACTTATTGTATTATACGACCTGGACGCAGTGCCGACCTGGGGCAACCTGCACTGAAAATATTATGTTATTTTGGCTTCATAAAAAGCTTTTTTAAAATTTTCGCTTTGCAAGGCTCGCCTCGTTATTCGCTGAGGCACTTATTGCAGCGAGTATCTGTATTTTACATCATGTCACCGGCCGGGACTTTCAAAGTAGCGGTTCATGTTTATTTCTATGAACATTAAAGTTTGTACTTTGTACACACTAAATGACACCAGACTTGCAATTTTAAGCAAATTAAGGCAGTGCGATTATTTCCACTATGCAATGAAATTACTTGGCAGACTATGACATGACTATGTCTGGATCTACAGAAAATGCCTCTTGCATCTTGATTCGTGGCATTAGTTGATCTTCTTATAATTTCGAAATAAATAACTTCTAACATATAACTACAATTTTCATAGCGAATTAATTTCAGCACTCTTATCGTTATCAAGCAATTGCCTACGATATCAAACACCTCATTGCAACTGATACCAGTATTACGGGGAACAGTTATCACCGCTATCGATTTTTACTGCAGTTTATGGAATTACCTAGAATACACGTTTTTGTAATGGCGGTGTAATATCACACGACCCCTGCGTTTTGCCACCCCACCTGGATCCGGGAATTTCTCGTGGGAGTTCTATTGTCGTTAATAAGTGCGAAAATGCTATCCCTTGTTCCCTTGCGCCACGAAAGAGATTGCAATGAATACTTTTAACACTTCCCTGCGTGTGTATAACCGACTCTACAAAGCCGCATCACTATGTTAAGACTTCTTGCTCTTTTCTTGTTCAGCTTTTAATATCCACTATGCTTACCAACCACCACCACTAGGCTTGTTAATTAAAAACGCCAGAGTAATTATAATTGATTGGATATTTCGATGTATTGTTTAATAGCATCTAACTATCGCGCTGATCTTAATTTCTCATTCACGTGCGTTGGTTAACATCCAGGTTTGCGATGTACAATAAGGAACTGTACAGTAATTTAGTCTGTATGTAAATATGATGTAAACTGCAATATGGCGCGCACTTTTACCGCTTTTACAATGTTCTGTATCAAGCGTCACGCAAAGTGCTCTCCACCCATCATACTAATTTCTACCACCTTTATGCATACCTACTCTTTAAGATTATACATAATAGAGAGTATGTAGTATAATTAGATGCTTTCATTTTTGTCATTGCACCGTACTTAGTTCTTCGTAACTAACTTTCTCGTATGTTGTTCAGAAACTGCTACGAAAATGATAATTTAAGATGTCTCCGAATGTCTTGGAAAATCATCATGTAGCCATAGATTTAAACTTGTATCTTGATTCTCTTTTAAATACGTTATGTTATCAAATGGCAAACTTGAGCTTCAGCAGCTTTACTATAATTGAGTTTCGATGGAAGAACAAAAAACAAAAATGCTATCAAAAAAGTAATCGTGTGTTACATGTCCTTGAAAATCATTGTTTGCTTCATTGCGTAGGCGGAATGTTGTATTGACGTCAGTTGTTGCAAAAATAAAGCTTTGCTAGAAATAGCTTTTATTTTTCCTCTTTGATTGATTCATTTATTTACCTGAAATATGGTATTTTACAGATTTTATAACACATCCACAATAGGTCTTATTAAATTCCCATGTCAAAAAAAAATGTACTAAATCAAATTATTGTCTACATATAAAATTATAAATGTCAAAGAAAATTAATTACTTCTTCTTCTCTTCGTTAAATGGCTTTTGCGGAAAAACCACCACAATTTAGCCAATGTCAAGTGTACTAATTACAAATTGTCTAAATGTCAATTTTCAAATGACAACCAAAGAAATTAAGTTACAAATGTCAATAGCTTAAAATAAAAATGTCAAATTTAGTTTTCGTGTCATGCAACTTTACCATTTTGTCCTAGAATTCATAAATTCCTTAAAAAAAAACAGTTTTCGATAAGCCATGCTCTGAGATGCTTTTGAAATAAGCTGATTCGCAGTTCTCTAATAACCTTCGGTATATTATTAAATATCTGTATCAATGTGACCACAATGTCTTGTTTATTTAGAGGCATTACTTGAGCGTATTACTTATTGAATTTATTACGTCATTATAGTAGTAGACTGGCCATGGGGCATGGATGCATATTGCTGATTGTATGCACGTACCCACCGTTCCTTGAATGAAGCCTGGCAATAGCCTTGCTACGTGAGGAAATGTCCCCCGGCGCGAACTACTATTAATATCGATTATGAGTTCGATTTAGAGCTGCACTTATTTCAATTCTAGTCACAGAAACCCAAGCAAATAAGATAGCAAACAGCGACTACTGAAGTGTTTGTCAAACAAATAGCTTGTGCTCTGTGAAAATATTCTTATAGTCAAGAGGATCATCTTACTCGAATCAACAGCACACGTCGGAGTGGACTGGCACGCGAGTGGGGCTTTCCTCTATGTCTTAGTCATCGATAAACAATAAACAAAATGACAAGCTTTCTAGCGTCTATTCGTAAAAGTAAGTGGAAAGCAACTGGCGGTGCTAACGTTTACATTAATTGGCTTTACAGCTAATAAACGGAGCCGAGCCAGCTTCGACATCGCGAGGGGAGGCTGACTGGGCCGCTCATTAGTGTACTGAAGTGGATCACAGTTTTAATTGCTGCCGACAACCTACCTGCATAACTACTACTATTATGTACTTATACTAACTCAAAGAGCCTAGTTTAATTGCAGCATTTGTGCACTCAAAAATCGTTTAGACGGAATAACAATTTTTCCGAAGTAGGTACCTAATTAAGAAAATGATGTGACTTTTATTTATACACACTGCACTTTGATTCTTTGCTTCCCATGGTAGTGTTTATCCTTATTTTATTAATTCGTTTTCTAATAACTGTCGGCGATGTTATTTATATTCTATAGAGCAGTTTTCTTTATCCCGGTCGCGATCGGACTGTAAACGCGTGTGAGTAATGGTGTCTGGTATAGCCGTAGAGGCGAGTCGTGACTGCGACTCCAGACTAACACGATATAAATTAACTCTATTTGTACATATATTTTTTTGCGGTTTTACTATTCATGGACATGCTAAAACGTGATCTTGTAATTAAGAATAATTTTATGCAGATTACCAAAATTTTATACATATCATACCAGACTTACTTACCAGACATACTTAGCGGTTTGAACATCACGAAATGAAATGCTTGCATTTACATCATTGTAATGATGGAATAGACATCAAACAAGAAGCCTAAATCGAGTAAGGCTAGGTTTTTCCTTCACATGAGAACCATTACTGGACTTAAATCAACAAGCATGGAAGACACAACAATAAAAAATCAAGAACTGCCATCAACTGCTATCAAAACACCATAATTTTAAGAACACCATTAACGTCGCGCTTGTTTTTTTTCACGGGGCTTACAGTAGAGTCAACACAAAAGCGTGGCTCGGGAAAGTAAAACTGTTTCCGTTTTAAGGCGTGTAATCTATAGTTATACAAAAGTGTTACATTCCTTAAAAATAGTCGTGCGTTCCACACGTGGCTCGTGGCATGCTACAACTCAGCGCCCTTCTATGCCAGCCACGCTTTATTTATCCGTAATCCGTACTGTTCCGTAATAATTATGTAATCCGTACATGTGGAGAACACGTTACTTCGAAATCCGGAAGAGTGGAAGCGATAGATAAAACAATATGGTGCAATTAATTGTTATAACATAAAATCTTAATAGCTTCAATTCAAATCCGCTATCTGTAAATTATGTAAAGATACCTTTTAGAAAAGCTAAACACATTACATTAAAATTTCAGCTTGGTGTTGATTTTGAAACTCCTTACTCGGTGTGTGCGATGTCCACTGGACATCATTTAAGAACGCTTGCACAAAATAATGCAGCTATAAATAGAGCGCACCTGATATTATTCCTCACGAATTCTGTGCTGTTATGATCTTGTGCTTAAGTTTTGTCCTAATGGTAGGATACGTGACGGCAAAATTGTGAATATTAATATTCATGTGTCAGGTTTATTAACGCGATCCGAGGTGTTGTTGCATGTGGGGCGTGCTCGCTCATACCATATTTTCTTTTCGTGCACGGGAGCGGCTTGATTTACTGGCCCTCCGCCGGTCGGGGAGTTAAATTAGTGCGCTGTCGTATGTCACGCGATATTTTATTTTGTTTCTCTCACACTGTACGCCTGCCGGCTTATTTCACTCAAAATCTCCATTCTGGTGCTCGTCACGAGCTATTTATAAACGCGCCATATTTAGAGGAGTTCCTTCACGCCCTGTTTTATCGCCGCTTTGCACCTCTCATAGGAAATGTCAGTATCTACAAGATGTTTTTGGATACGTAAAGGTCCTGTCAGTAGATAGGTGTAAACATTGCTTTCTAATAAACGTTTCCCCGAAACAGTTCAGCAGCCTGATTTCATTTTGTCTGTCACTCGAGATGTTATTAGAAAGAGGAGAAGTGACAAGATTGATAGTAGCTACGTTGGTCAATAAGTATTCGGGCGTGGGGCGCACTTCAAAAGAGTCGAGGGTGATTGATGCCTCAGTATCCCCTTGACGGAACACAGAACGCCCACAAAGTCTACGTATGTCCACTAAAGCCAATTTGTGGCGTAGGACCGAGATTGGCACTCGTTGACAAATTGATATCGAAATGTAGGTGTGGTAGGTGTGTTACTTTATCTTAGGTTTATTGTCAAAAGTCGTTGTTGTTCTATTGTGTCTTGTTGTTGGTCCAATGTTTACAATTTTGTATTCACCACAGTTTCATACATACTAAATGTATGTAATAATAAGTTAAAGTTAAGTTAAAAATAGCAGACAAATGTATTATGTCGACATACAAAACCTTCAAAAGGAATTACTGAGCAGGGAAAATGCACTTAAGGAAATATCCTGTAAGTATGAGTTTAGTCAACTAATGTTAAGCGAACGCTTGCAGTAGGCCTGTGAGTTGGTGGACCTAGTCAAGTACAATGCAGAGAGGTACGAGTCACTGACAAACAATTTGTAGTTGTGCTCCCACTCACATTAAGCCCTTCATATTTATGTAAGAAACTATTCTAAAATATTCAAAAGAGTCTGCACTGAGGCTAAATCTAAATTAATAAGAAACAAAATTATGTCTAATAATAAAATAAAAGCTGTGTGGCAGGTAATTAACAAAGAAACTGGAAAGACAAAAAAGCGAGATCAGAATAAGTTGTCCCTAAAAATTGATAATGAAACCATTTCAGATAAGTTAAAGTTGCTGAGACACTAGAAAATTTCTTTAACAACATCCCAATAGAAGTTACAAAGTCTCTTCCCTAACCACCTATATTAGCTAAAGCTTTTCTTAAAGAAAACTTTAATAAGGATATTCCAAGCTTTGAATTCAAGCCCATTTCTGTTGCCACAATTAAAAAATAAAGTGAGCCGTCACGGGACGCCTGGCAGATGTGAAACATTGCGCATGGCGACGCGTCGCCACACAGTACACAAGACTGTGACTGTATATATACACCATCATATAGCGTGGCGACGCGTCCCCACGGCATGCGTCGCCACGCCAGAAATTTGTTTTACGTGCGGCTATAGATGTTTCACATCAAAAAGCATTTAAAAGTCTTATCATAAAAAACACTGAAGACTTATGGGGGAATTCTGTTCTTGGAGATATTATTGATACAATTGCCCCTGCCCGTACAGGCATATTTAATCAATGTTTAGACAGCGGTACGTTTCCTGACTTAATGAAACATTTTCTCAGTGGTTCCATCGGATGCAGCGATGTATTGATGTAAATGGACACTATTTTAAAAAGATATAATAAAACTAATAACTTGCTAGTTTGTTCAGTTTTTGATTTTCTAAGAACTTTCAGTGTCACCCTCTTATGTTCGCAAAAACTTAGGACTTTTCAAAATAAGAAGCGATTTCCATACTATAAATACACTTAGTAAAAATGAAAGTGTGATACCTAAATTTAGATTAACTAAAACTAGCAAGTCATTTCTTGTAAACAGCATCTGTTTTTATAACAAGTTGCCAAAGCCGGTTACAGAACTTAGCGATGGAAAGTTCAAAACCCTCATCAAACGTGTCCTTATCAAAAAAGCATATAATAGATTAAAGACTACGTTAAAGACAAGGTAGTTTGTCAATAATTCTTTTTGCACATGTGGCTTCCCTGGCACCCCATTAACGGCATAACTACATATGTAAATTTCTATTAAATGCTCTCAAATTACGATGTTTGAGACAACAGCTGAACCCTCGAGAGCTTTTCTGCCTTCTTTGGAAAGCTAAGTAGAGAATGTGCTTTTCAAGGACTGTGAAGAACGCGTATCCATCAAATGCTGTCATTCATCGAAAACTAAAATTGATCAAAATAATAAATTACACATCCAACGCCTCTCTGCACAGAAAGTGTCGAAGCGCGCGGCGCCGAGCGTTCGCTGCATTTGGTCGCCGACTCGCCGTTTGTTCTCAACATTCTTTTTGCTATTATTCAGAACATGCTTGTGTGCTCCCAATAAAAACATAATACAAAAAACCAGAAACCTAACCTACAATGAATTGATCCGAACATTTCGTTCAGATCTATTACCCAACAAAATAATATTTCGATTTACAATAAAAATTTTGTAAGTAATAAAAGTGTCTTTTAAGGAACAATATAGTATAGCACTGCTTATTTAGGTATAGGTACCTAATAGATTGACAATAGAGTATCGGGCGGGTCACGTAGCAAGATGATGTAAGCGGCGATTTCCTGCGAGCTGCGCAAAGCACTGCTGGATGAGCGTGTGGCGTGCGCTTGCCTGCTAATTAGTCGCGCTGACGTCATCCGTGGGGAGCGTGGCTTCGGCTCGCCATTACCGGAGGCCTTCGTGCGGAAACGACAACGACCGACGCTTTCTCTGCGGCTGCAGAAAATCTGCACACTGCCCACTGGCCCGCTATCAAACACCTGTCAAGGTCAAAACTGACAAACCCAAGACACGTTTGTTGTAAGACAGTAACACAAAACCTAAAAACACATTCCCAACAAAGCGCCAATTTACATTCTCTTTCAAATGTAATGAATAGCTATTAATCGTTACAAAGTACAGTGAAAGAAGTGTGCAGAGAGGCGTCGATCTAACAACGATCGCGGGTTGATAAAATAGGCGGAGCTCAGGCGCGTCGCTAAGCGTGACTCATCTTAATGGCTGCAATTACGACAGCATGCGGAGCGACCAGCATCGCGCCGTCTACCAAGAGTCGTCACGTGCCAATCGTCACTTACTCACTAAAGGCAAAATTATCAAATTGATGCGCTGAGAACATTTTTTTTTCTCTATTATGCAAGCTATAAATCGGACCAGCCTTCTGACTTCTGTCACAACATGCTTCCGTATTATGTCTTTAACAGTCTGGAACGTTCGACCCGGAATTTGCACCGGCAGCCGGCGCCGGTCACTACCGCCACCGACACCACGGACGATTATCCAAATCTATTGGCAACAATTGAAGGTCAATCCCCGATTGTCATTTCGATGCAGTGTTGCACGTCTACATCGACCAATAAAGGAAAATCTTTTTCTATCAACTAATGAGGTCGGTTAGTATTGTAAGAAGTAATATAAAAAGTTTATTATCGGTACGACTGACTAACCGCTAATTCCGTGAAAACTCTAGATTTTCTTTGTTTTTCTTATTAGCGGTTTCTTGCTATACAAAGCTAAATAAGAATAAATTAAAACAATACCAGTAATGCTGCTTGTGTAAATGTGATCCGTATGTACCGTATGTGAACGTACGTCGTACGTGAAAATTCACATTTCTATTTTCGTAAACCTAAACGGTGACATAATACCATTCCTTTCCTACTTGTCTCAACTTGTCCTCTATCATGGTCGTCCAGTTAGAAACCAGGCTGAAAAAACAAGTGGTTGCTCACAAAGCCTAGCCTAGTCTCAAAAGCTAAATGGCAACGTAGGTATTTAAAGTTCTATTTAGTAACTGAGAAACGAAATCGTGAATCATGTCACGGGTAACTTTAAATGTCACGCGCCTCTCTGTGAAAGGACCTACACTCGCTGCAGTAAATGCCGTCACGATCTTGTTTTGGAGTGTCGTAAAAACTGGTACCCTTATGCTCTTATATTCAGTTGACTTTGGGTATCTTCCAACTTTATTGACCCGAACATAATGGCTGAGGATTTCTCCGTGTGCGTTTGGAAATTCTACAAGCATTGGATGAATCAGCCGAGTGACGTCAGGTTTGTTTGCGATTTGCCCTCTCGACCCATTTCCTACTTTCTACTACGTGGTCGCAGAACGCATCACCATCGCAATTTCAATTGCAATGAAACCCACGTAAAAATTATACACATTTGCTACAAATCTTACTTTTCTGCTCTATGCGCCAATTCTGGGTCCAAGCAGTGAAACGTGATGCATTAAAGATTGCAATACTGTCCAAGTACAGCTTTCTACTAACAACCACTCTAGAAGTCGATGTATTTCGTTGATTTACGACATTATATAAACAGTCGATTGACCTACGTTTTTCCTTTCAATCAGTATATTGTATCTCTAACATGTTATGTATTGTAATAAGATGCGAAACACTTGCATCCGATTTCATCGAAGTCGTTGACCGGAGTGAATGTGATGTGTAACGCATTTGGAACTTAGTTTATAATAATAATAATAATAATAATAATTTATTTAATAAAAACGTTTACAAAAGGTGTAAATTTAGCCAAAAAGTAGAAAAACTTTCCATACAATTAAAGTGCCTAAAAATAAACTAAAACTAATATAGGTACATACTTTTTCTTACAGGTGCAAGTAGTGATGGTTCGGAATTAGTGTTTGGTAGCGACCTGCCTGAACTAGGTTTATTCAAACCTGTGTTTCAGGCCATCCCTTTACATTTCAATTAAATTGGACCGTTAATTTTTAAATAAAACTGATATAAAAATAATTAATTAACAATTCTGAGAAAAAGCACATTGGTACATTAATACCTAATACTAAGTCTATGTAAACATACAAACGTAAATACTTACAAGGGAATCAAATTATGATCATGACAAAATTTCTAGGAGTTTTTCTGTGTCTGTGTAATTGAGCATCGCTAAGTATTCTGATAACATTGTACTACATTTTTTATAGCTTAGACTATAGAAGCTTAGTAACTTGTTCAGTCTATTATACAGAAAAGGTCCTAAGAACACATAAAAACGATTAGCAAACGCATGTCTAGTTTGAGGCTTTATGCAAACCAAGTCTTTCCTTCTCTTGTCGGAATGTACTGGGTCAAAAGGAAGTGCAGTGTGCTGGTGTTGTACTATGCTTAGAATAAATAATTGCCTTACTGTTAGTACATTACATGCTATGTAGAGTTGGTGCGTAGGAAATCTAAAAGGGCGAAAGGTAGCAACCTTTAGAATAGCTCTTTGAGCGCGCTCTAGAGGGAGTAAAATTGTTTTTGCAGCACCCCCCCAGGAAGTTATGCAATAGGTAAGTATGGATTGACACAAAGCTAAATAAACCTGTTTAATCAATTTATAGTCGGCTATGTTCCGTAAGTTCTTAAATACATATATTAATTTGCGCACTCTGGTACAAAGTAAATCGATATGTTTACGGAAATTTAGATTGGAGTCAATAGTGACACCTAGGTATTTTAAATGGTCGGCCTTAGCTAAAGTGGGGCAAGAACATGCAGTGTCAGCAGCAGCGTACGTGCTACAATTGTGTGCGTATATGTTCAGATTAGTAAGCGGTATGTTAGTATTTCTCATTGTGAATAAAATATATTTTGTTTTATCTGCATTTAATGTTAGGAGATTATTATGGAGCCAATTAGAGACAATGTTAAAACCATTTTGAGCATATTCATAGACTTCATCTCTTGATTTAGCTGAGAACAATAGAGCAGTGTCATCCGCATAAGACATTATGACTCCATTTTGGAGCGTGGAGTTTAATAATGTGTTGGTATTTACACGCCGCCGTAAGATGCGCCCTGAATACCAATCCTAGAAATGTTAACTCCTCTACATGTATAATTCAACATTATATTCGTTATTGGTTATCTGTAGTATGGTGTGGTGGTACTTCCCTACTACGTCCCCATTTCAAGGCCTAACTTACTCGTTTCTGCACTTATATTCTTAAGAGCTTAATCGAGCCGTTAATATTATTTACGTAAGTCGTAGATATCAAATTGCTCATTTCATGCCACTAGATAATCGCCATAGAAACCTCGGATACTGTTGACTTAATTGACATATTGACTCTATTAACTTTTGGCGAGGATATATAAAACATTGTTTTGTCTGATATATATATTCTCGTGGCTCGTTGACTGCATTACTCCGAGTCGTCGCGCGTCATACAGGTTTCACAAGAATTAAAATTAATTACATTAATCTGGCATCGATGCAATATAATCAGAAACTTGTATCTCACTTGATTGCTATTTCGACACAGAACAATGAAGCTTTTTCGAAAAACAATGGACTACTAAATAACGCTCTCTGCTTAACGAAACGGAACTTGATTTCAGTATCAATTTTGAACTCCTACATTCGGCCCACGATCAGCGTAGTTATTCAACTCGAAAATTTTTGACAGTGTACATAATGGCTCTCATTATGAGCGTTATTAAAGGCGGGGTTTTAAGTAGTAGTTTAATTGTAATGTATTTGTATGTATATGTTTAAGGAGTGGTATCGGCAGTGCTATCGTGTGGCTAGTTACTGCGAGTCTGCAGGATAACTCACGCTGTCCTCCCACGCGACACTCGCGGGATAAAACCCGGCGTGTAGGCTGCCTGAATATCTTACTGCACTCCACTTTGAAAGCTCGTCGTTAATTATTATCCGATCTTTGGCGAGCTTGTTGCTGTGAATGGGTGATAACTCGCCGGCGATATGTGTCGAACAAGAAAATTATGTTGCTAATTATGTGTAGACGATTTATCTCTAGTTCGGGTTCAAAATAATTTTCTAACTACATCTGTACCATGTGGTAGATGCTTAATCACTAGTACGCTATATACTTGAGGACATGATTGATGGCATCACTCACTACATTACGTTAGTTACATTACATGCACGAAGAAGTCTACCAGGCAATATTGATATGAAGCTTCCCCTAATCATTTATATCTATGATGCTTTATTTGTTAAATTTTATAGACAACGCGAACGCGGTAACATGTAATATAAGTACAAATATTATTATATTAGTAATAGATTTGTAATTTTAGTGTTCACAACTGTACTAAAACAAAATGTATGTAGAAGTTTAAATGGAAATTTAATATACTTCTATTGATGGTTGGAGACAACAATTTTTTGACACCAAATTCAAAAACGTAAGAGTTCCGCGGTAATCAGGTGAGGATTGTGGCGAGAAAGGCTCATCACCACCACGTAATCCTCACCAAGGCTATATTTTCGAGATTTGGCATAGCGTTACGACTATTTCTTGACTATTTTTTGGAATTGAAACCAAGTCGATACTCCCAGCCGTTTGGTTGCACTAGAGGTGAGGATTGTGTGAAGATGTTCACCACACAATCTTCACCAACTTATAGCTATAACTTCGGAATCATAATGCGACTATTTTTAACCTAGGTGACTATTTCTTGCCTATTTTTTGGCGTTCTCAAAATTGATTTTCATGAAGTTTTTAAAGGTGACAGGATTGTATGGTGAAGGATACTCATTGTTGGTGGTATGCCTGCTTTATTTGCATTTGACGTGTGATTTGTTTTTATTATCAAAGAAAAAGGAATGTTTACGGAGATATAAATAGCCGAAGGCCACCTCCCGGTCTCGGTTTATACATTTATGTCTGCATTTAGTCGATTGCAGAAAACATCTGGGATTTATATAGAAGCGCATGAGTTGCATGACCCAAACAGGTTCTGTTACAAGTTAGCTCCACGCCCACATATTCGCCATCCTCCTGACCCGACACGTAACCCTCGCTGAGTCATTTTCAGTATTCACGATACTTTCCATTCGGAACTCTAAAGTATGTTAATTCAGCGGGCAGACTATATACCAGTCATATATACTCCTTTTATCCATAGATACGTTGGTTGTTTTATGCTGTGTACTTCTACTTAGTCGGTGAATCAAATTCGACGCTGACCATTTCTTGGGGTGCTAAAAATAACGCATGTGTTATCCTCAATAATTTAACGAGAACAATGCATCATTCAGTTGGGCTGGGTTAACAAATAGAGTCGCGTGCTTTAGTGATTCATTGGTAACTTTAGGTCAGCAAATAAATTGGATGAGTTTTTTCGAGGAAATAAAAAAGCAAGACGAATTTGGACTGCCGAATGTTTTATTTGCAAAGAGTGCTAATATTAAAACATTGATTTAAATATATATAGAATATTTGGCCTTCCGTGTAGATATTTAAGGAAGTCGAAGCTTTTATTGGTCACTAGTAGCGCCCCGCGGTTTCACCCCCATAATCCTCGATTCCGTGGGAGTATCAGAATAAAACGTAACCTCTGTGTTAATCCTTGTTATATATACTGTTTGTCTGCCAAATTTCATTCAAATCCGTTCAGTTTTTGCGTTTATGAGTAGCAAACATCTATCCATCCTCACAAACTGAGGTTTATAATATTAGTAGTTTTATGCATTATGATATGATTCACAATTATGTTATGTTCAGTTGAAACGTATTGTTACAGTTTTTGCTCCAACACGTCATTGCGCCATGGTTATAAACATTACCAACACTGACTTCTTTTACAGGAAAAGGTGCCCGTTATTGTTTAGGCACGTACTTTTCTAGGAAATGTTGAGTTATTATGGAATAATACTGATAATACTTAGAGAAAAAATACATATAGTTATCTATATTAGGTTCTGAAACTGAGATAGGCCCTTTTAGGGAAGTTTCCATGCCAAAATTGTTTCAGTGCGAAAAGTGGATGGCGTACGCCCTGTACGAGTATTATTTATTACTTTTCTTTTTCATTGTTTTATTTGCCTCATACATTAGCTTAAAAACACTTGGGAATTACGATAAGACAGTTTTTAAAGCATTTGTTAAACTGAACGTAACAATTTGACAACCAAATTTTTTCACCATACTCTACTTCAATTCTTTTATTCATCTTCATTCCTAATTATTTAATTTAAATGATAAAAGTCATGAAAAACGGTTTGACCTGACATTCTCACGATATGCCAGCTCTGGTCTGCCCATGATGGCGACAAACCGGTGGTTTGCAATTAGCGTGCGGCTACATTTTTACATGTAGAGGCGAGCCCTCTCGGGTGTCGCTGTCACATTGTAAAATTCCTTTAATTAATCCATGACATCACCACGCGCTTTAACTATAGCGTATTTAATTGTGGGAAGGGCTTCTATACCTATTTTTAATGAAACAGAAATAAATATAATAATTTCAAAGATCGACGACCCGAAATCCTCAATTTAATTTAAACAATACGTTCAGTATTCTAATCAGCCAAGTGAAAATGCCAAGTGTGAATACATACTTTTGCATGAGTGAATTCAATTTTAGTTTGTTCTGGTATCTGCATAGAACAGGCGTCGTCATCAGAGCGGCGACGCATTCTTCCGTGATTCTTGTGGTCTTTTTGCATTCCACGTGTTTATATGCGAGTGGAAGCGAGCATCGAGGCACGCTCCATTTGCGTCGCCCTCCTCCTCCTTACGTTACACGACTATATAAATATTACCTACATGCTCGCTACCATTCGTATTATATTTCAATTGTACCGAATACTTTCTCGCGCGAATGTTCCCAAGAAGTACTTGTATGTCTCTCGATTCCCTAGAAGGACATGATTTCTCAGATTGAACAGTACCAGTTGGTCGGCTTTCGGCAGAAAGTTTTTGTTGGCACAGCGTTGCGTGCAGGTTTCGTAAAGAACTTACCACCAGTGCAGCACAGCCTGCCAGTCTGTAATTGCAATAACTTGTCCTTGATTTAAGTGACGATAAAGACGATATAATCGGTGATGCAAATCTTTACTTTTGGCGAAGAGTTTGTAAGACCAGTTTGCGCAAGATATACTGGTGTTACTATAAAAAGCCTCTTGCCTGAAAAAAAGTCGACGGTTTACTTTCCTTATGGATTCTCAATTTCTTGTAAATCGCAGGATGTCGGGTAATTTTTTGGTAAAAGTACAAAAAGCAATAGCTTGCCATCAAATGTTTATGGTTTCTATTTAGAAACGTTCAAAGTAAGCAGTTAAACTGCTCTTTGAAGTGCTCAACTCTGGTGTATGTCATTTTGTTGTATTTTAAGTGCGGCTGTTTTTATTTGTTTTTGTCTTCAGCAAGGAAACTTGAGAAACCTTTGAATTTTCAACGAAAATCTGCGGTGTATTACATTATATCTAATGTGTCCAAACATGTAAATCCCGACCGTAGCTAGGATCCATCTGGAGCGGTGCCCGTAGTCCGCAGCATGGCCGATGTTTCACAAGTTATGCCGGCCGTAATCTCTTGGATGTTAACGACAGTTCTCGCGAAATGTACAGAAATAACCGCCTCCCCACACTGCGAACGCTTCGATAATTCTGTCAGTGCTTTACCAATGCACTTCGCTGCTGGAGACGACGCCACAATTTTATTTAAAACCGGCTTTTAATATTGAACGCATCCAATCTTGCAACTAGATTATTTCTGTCTGTATGAGGTGTCACGAGAGACTTTCTTTTGTAATTTAATCGTTACGACCCGTGTCCGCTTACACTTTTGCTTCCATTTCTATTTAACTTTCAATCACATTTTATTAAGCCGTAGCCTGCAATTCCCTGTTGTAAGACATTTCAACAACAACCTAAATATTTATTACTAGGTGGGACTGACTGGTCAGAAATTCTGAATATTTTAACACAAATGTAGTCCCAATTTATAAATGCCTTATTAATTCAGACACGAAATTATACTTTTACATTGAACTAATAAATCAAATGCTGCTTAATGAATGTCCATTTTGTGTTTTCCTACGTAGTTTAGCCCCAATTAGGTATATACCGAGATAAGCGTCTATCGAAACTACATTGCCGGAGCTTTTAGCCTTAGCTGGATTACTTGGCTTAGTAAATCTTGATGCGAGTATATTTTTAACTTAGGAACTGGATCTGCAGGCTCGCTAAAGTGCCCAGTCGCTAGATAATAGCTACGCTGCAATGACAACTTAGTAACTTCTAATCAAAATGGACGTGTCTGCCTGTCTGGTAACTAAACAATTAATTATAGCCTTTTCAGAGGTTCAGAACTGGCATGACCGATGTTATGCGACTCTCCAAGCAGGAGAGTAGATATTTAGTGTGTGAATGTATGTACATATGTACGTTCTCTCTATGAGATGTGTTTGTTTTTAGATGCTGATGTTGAACAAGCTTTGCATTTCTAAAGAATTAAGAATTTGTTTCTGAATAATGATATAATTTATATAAAAGCTCTCAAGTCGTTGTTTCTTAACGAAGTCTAAGTAATTTGGCAACCGTTTATGGACTTGACTTTCCTCTGATCTTCGGGGGTCACTAAGACACAATTGAATTATGTACTAGAAACTGTTCTTTCGACCTTGCAGTTGTAGGACGATTGGAAAAGGTACTTGCAACTAAAACACGTTCACTAGGTGAATGGTTACGTTCCACTTCGTACGCTATTGTTTTATTTGCGGTAAACATTGAATTCCCGTGTCCAGTAGACTGTTGCGATTCGCAGAATTACAAATAACAACTATGGAGGAAATGAGTAATAGAAGTTTTTTATTCAAGTATCAAAATCTTTTAGTCAAAAATACATGGCTATTTTTATTATTTTGCATTTTGTTTGACCCTAATGGACCATTGTGATGCTAGAATCGATTTCTCTCGGCCTCGGCCTTCTGCACGCAGTTGTCTGTACGCGTTCGTGTATCACGCAAAAATACGTATCTATTGATGAAGACTTTGTGCGAAGAATACAATCCGTATTAGGCTAGGGTCAAATCTGAACGATAAAAACGCAGCGCGCCTCCATTGCTTAGAATTTTCCACATATATTCCAATAGTTCCATATATTTATAGGCGAAATAACGTGCGTCTATGATGTTGCTATCATCAGCAGAATAACGCGTAGTATAAAGTTTTCCTTCTATTTGTTTCGATTTTTTTTGTTAATTTTTCCAGTCCAATTTGTCCCTAGCCTTAGTTCTAACTCAAGTTCCGAGTGCGCTCCGCGCGGTCAATGTTATCAAAACATTCCATGAATTCCCACATTTCCCACGGTCGGTTTCAATCATTGTGCTATGTAGACTATTATTACATCACGCCTCGTAATTATGTTATTCGATACAAGTATGGGTTAACGACTTAATTACAATATATGGCGATGTAATACCGATGCTCTTAAAAGGCCGTCTAGTTCAATTCATACCATGTTTGTAAGTAATTGGCTGAAGCTCCTCGTTGGTTTTGATTAGGATTTGTCTATTCCAGTAATTTCTTCATTTGGTTCTGTTTTTAGAGCGGTAACATCTCATCACGATTTACGTACCATTACAAAAGTTGCATATATCTACCATAGCCCCTTTTGCATCAATCTAAAGCTATTAAAGTGTTTCCTTGCACTGAAAAAAAAAATCGTATGCACTAGAAAATACTAGCTAAGCTAGAGAACATTTATCATGTAATAAATGTTCTCTTGTAAGGCCTCTCAAGCGGATACCATCAACAATCTACCAAGTGATTATGACTATATCCCTTCGCAAAACCATTCTTTGTTACGGTGTCTGAAGGAACTCCAGCTCACCACTTGTTTCAGACCTGTTTACTTGATTGATTAAACTGAACCTCAACAGTTTTCAACATTCTAACTGCTCATATAGTGTTTATTGTGAAACCGGAAACATTTTTCATAATGCTCATTAGAAATGATTTGATTAATAAAATTACAGTTAATAAAACTGTAATTACAGGAATCAACGCTGCTATTACACCAGTAATTTAAGATTAGTATAGTACTAATAAGAAGGAACTATTGTGTTGTACAAAACTGTTAAATGGATTACTTAAGTGAGTGGACGAAGCTTTCAATATAGGTGCATAACTTTCAAAGACATAAAATGAACATTGACCAATCGTTAACAAATAACTTAAATTGACCAATATTATACCTACATATATGATGAAATCAACTATTTAATACCATACCACCCGATACTCAGTAACTTCAAATAATTTCACAGCGTGTTTATGAAAACGGTAACTTTTCACGAAAATGAGTATAACATAGAAGATCAAAGAGTATTTACGTACGATATAAAGCCCCATAATAAATGTTTATTTTTAGCAAAATCTTCGCGCCTGCGGTTGTGGTTGGCATGTATATAATATGTATAATGTTGTTTCATACAATTTGCGTGTACGTGCCCCGTCACACAGGATACTGGCGACAACACCTTGGCCGGCTTGCAGTTTCCGCTGCTTAATTTACAATCAACCAATTTATTTTGCAACATTTAAATACGATTGCGATTTTAATACTCTTTTTGTTGGCCATTTCATCAGCAATGTTTAGTTTAGCTAAATCAACGAATAGCCTAAATTTGTACGATTCCGTAATTAACATATACATTCTTGTTGCGATCACTTTGTTTCTCCTCTGAGGTTCTGAAACGAACATATAATCAGAACGGATATTTCTAAATTATTGAATAGTAGAATTAATTGCCCGAAACGATAACTTATTGTTACCGAACCTCGTTTTTGTATATAGCAATTACAGCTTGGCGGTGAATCACCACCTGGCTGCGTAATATTTCTTTAGCAAAAGCGTTTTGTTAAGTAACTTACTCAACAACTTACATTACCTTTATGTGTGAATATGTGGATACCTAATTCCTGTGCTGCTCATTTAATCTTACAAGATACAAGCGTGCTTCACTGGGCCGTGAAGTAGTTTATTTATTTAGAAAGAAATAAAGAAAGAAAAGAAAGAAAATTGTGTTTATTTGGCAAAAAAAAAAACCTTAAAAATAAACAAAACAAATTCAAAATGAATTGAATGAAATATTTATTTATTTAATACTTCAAGCACATAAATGTACAGAGGCGGACTTAATGCCATAGGCATTTTCTACCAGTCAACCTTTGGGTGATGCAGAGACAAACATACCACTGTTTGTCTCTGCATCACCTGTCACGGTAGTAGTAGTAGTAGTAGTAGTGGTAGTTGTATGTGGTTAAGATTGAGACATTGATTTAGATAAACACATTCATTTTTTTCATGTCTCTTTTTACAGCATTTGTAAAGGGCTTAGTTAGGATTGAACCATGGCTTTTAATCCTACTTTATTTCCAAATTGTTTTTTTTTTTCATACCGTGTGAAATTCAAGCATGAAAAATTGACTTTGTATTTTGAAACAATAAAATTGTTGTCTGAAAAATATTTTAAGAAACATGAGTTTCTACTGACGCCAAGACACGGATATGTTTCGTAAATAAAAATACATTTCACAAACACAGTTTCTGTTATTGATGGCATGGCCGAGATATCGAAATGCACAATTTAAATCTTGCCTGTCATTCGTCTGGTCGTAAACTCTCGCTCGGATTTCGCAGTGGCTTTCGCCAATTAATGTATCAAATCCCTCACGGAGTGACTTTTGAGTGTGTTATTAATCTTATTGAGTGTAAACAAGCCCGTATGCGTCGCGGCGCCACGGTGAGTCAGACAATCGCGATGTGGGCTGCCACAGGGCATTGTGCCGCGCTAGGCTGTGGGGCGCTTGCATTGTATGATTGTATGTAAAGGAGGCGCAGGCGGGCGCCCACCGACGCACTCTGTCTACGAGAAAGCACCGCTTGCTTGTCATTGTCAATTTGAAATCTACACCCAGCAAACTCATTGACAGATTTTCAAAGTACAATATAGTAGTTTCAGATAAGTCGGGCTTGTGGTTAAATAATAACAGCCGCAAAGGTCGATCGATCAGGTTACGCTACTCTTGGTGCGGTTGGTCCATGGATCCATCTTTACTTACCGACGACCGCCGAAGACAGGTTGCGTGCCTCGAAAAGCACGTTATTAAGACATTGGCCCTGGCTGTCATTCATGGATCTTTGACAGTCGTTACGGGTTGTCAGAAGCCCGAAAGTCTGACAATTAATCAGTCTTACTAAGGGGTATCAGTATTACCCGGTAACAGGGTTGTGGAGGTCAGATAGGCAATCGCTCTATGTAAAATACTGGTACTTAGCTGCATCCGGTTAGACTGGAAGTAGACCCCAACATAGTTCGAAAGGGTTAGGCAGATGATGATCAGTGCCAATGCCAGCACACATTCTCTACCCAAAACGAATCCCATTGTTTCTAAAACGTTCATTTCTCTAATCGATCGCTTCACTTTCATTCAGTAAACACGGTGCTGTTGTTTGTTTATCTGGTGGCTCGCGTCTTTCTCTCACGATTTGTGTCGTGATGAAGAGTCTCGCAGATCCACGAAATGATAACTTTCCTCCATTCGTGAGCAGATCTTAACATAAACTCTCGGCCAAGAATTAATGTTTATGTGTAATTAATTTTATTTTACTTACCTCTCATCTTCACGCTTTTCTTGCCTTATAGGGCGAACAGATAGAACTGAATACTATCACTAGGTAGATCAGAAGATACTAATGCGGCCTCAAACAAATAATTTGTTGTGGACATGTATGTTAAGAGCATAGGTGCCACCTTTGACTGCAGCATCGCCTTAGCCAAGCATGAGATACCCTGACTCTGGCTTGTATCAAGGCCAGCAGCCAGCAACATAACGATTCACGTTACTGTATGTGCACAAACCCTAAAAGAATTCCAATATTGGGAAAATCAAAAATTTCTCAAATATAATGGATTTCCATTTCTTGGGACTAGACCAAAAAAATGGATGTTTTATTTGGTAGTCCATGATAATGTGTCAAACGACGAAGTTAAGCTCGTTACGGACCTAAAATCCGTGTCTTTTATGACCGCTTCGAACCGGGTAAGAAGTTAAGAAGTATGCAGCATAAAATAGCGTAATACCCTTGACCCGGCGTGGGAGGGAGACGCGGGTATTTTTAACCGAACAGGTCAACAACCGCCGGCCGGTGTTCCTCCTGCAAGGTTGCAAGATTGCAATTTGAAGACGGTAATTATAAATTATCGCTATCATCATCAGAGATATTAGCTGTTTTAGCTGTTATATTAAAGTATATTGATAAATACATTTGCTTATTTGTACATACTCTACTCAAAAATTTTTTGGTACACAATGCAAACTTGTTATTTATTTACGCAGCTGTCGACGGTGCAACACTTCAATTTGTGTGCTAATACGTCGTATTGTAGGCGCTATGTAGGATTGGCCAATCTCGTTACGAATACATAATCACACCGTATCTTAAGTAATAAATATGAATAAACTGTCATAGCACAATGTACAGGTAACAGGTATACGAATTCGCAGTCATTGGTCGTGACTCCAACGATGCGTATCCGTTTATTTCTAGGCGATGTTTGTTTATGTCTTACTACATAGTGTTCTTTGTACATCATCAAAGTGATTTCGATAGAAAACTATCTCAGGCGCAACTTTATTGTTTTTTCTTTTCTTGTTATAATATTATTAACTTTGTTTGGTTCTGATACTTTTGTACACAATTTGTTAGGTTTATTTTAAGATGCGATCAAAATTTTATTAGAGTCGATTAATAGATCGATTTTGATAAACCACCCGTGGTGTACAATATGGGTGCACTGCAGTACTCTTTGCAATTCGACGTTTCTATTTATCTTTATAGGATCTTTAATTGTGATCAGGGTTGGGGAGTAGCCTGCAATTTGGACGAGATAATTCGATAACCGGAGTGTATGTAGGATTCGGAAATTGCAATGATTGCGTCGAAGCTAGGCCGAGCAGATGAAGAGACGAGCAGTGCGCCGCCGCCCGCCCGGCGCATGTTGCCGATATTGGCAATGCAATTACCGATAGGGCTGTCATTCTAACACGTCGCTGCACATCTGCATTTGCTATTGGAAACAGTCCATATTACCTCGATGATTCGGAGTGGCTATGGGACGTCATAAATCGCACAATTTTAGCAACGCTTAGGTATACACCTACCTGCTAACAAAACAGAAAATCGAATGCTTATTTATAAGTTTACCTTCGGAACATTTCCGAATGTTGGCTCAATATTTGCGGATTGATGAGGAGAGTGAAATATCGTGTTGCGACGAAAATAAGTAGTACAACGTCACGATTGAATTGTCAACCCTGTCGGTCCCCGCCTCGCCCCGTCCACACCTCATCCCTGCTGGTTTGCTACGCCCTCACAAATATTTGCCGCGCTACAAGAATTTTGCATTAGCACCTACCGGACTGACCGCTCGTAGCGTTTATTGAACTGTACGTACTTTAGCAATACCTATACGTAATGTGTACATATCCGATAAATGGACTGCGTACTCACTGTAGCGTTCACCTGTTGGAAAAATCAATCAGCTTTAATGGAAAACAATATCTACATACAGACTTTCGCTGTACATCGATAGAATCGCATATAAAAAGGGCCTAAATTGAACAGATCTTATCTGAATATGAGTTACCGCATTCACATGGATGAATCATACTTGACAAACAGAGATGACCTCGGTGGCAAGCCGTCCAAACAAATTATCTCCTCGCACAACTAAGCATTCATTTAAGATTGCTCGGGCACGTTGTGGAGATAAATTCTTCTATCGCAAAAGCAGAACACACAGGCGCTTATGGATTTAACTTTCAACGTATTCATTTTCCGTATGAATCTTGAATTAATTAAAGTAAGTAAACACGGGTAGTAGCAGCTGTTTCTTGCCACCTGACACCTTGCGCGCACGTTTAGGGCTTCTAAGGGCAGGAATGAACTTAATGATAACGCTGTTGGTGAAAGTTTATGGTTTGGTTTGCTAACCTGATTTTGAAGAGATTGCCTTATTATTTATTAACTCATTGTTTTTCGTAGAAGGAGATAAGTACCTCCTTTATCAAAAGAAAAAGGTGCAGCAAAATATTATTGTAGGCAATAATGCAATATCATGATTAATCGGTCTTATCGATATCAGAAAAGATCGTTTCTGATATCGCAAACCGTGTTCATAATATTAAATTCGAATGAATTACATTGTCTTGTGGCAATATTTCTACCAACCTTGCAGATCTGCCGTTGCTGCGAATGTTTCTCCTGATGGGTGATGATGTGAGATGGGTCTCCCAATTTTTTCGTGATCCATTGGGATTTCAGGTTCAGCAGCTGGTTTTAAGTCGTTATTGGTCAAAGTCAGAAGTTTCAGAATCTGACTGCTGGTCTAAGACGTTATTTTTGTACCTTTCTGTCCTTTGAAGTTGAAGTCTACTCGCTCCCTGCTAAGAAACTACCTTTCATTCAAATTATATCCAGCCGCACCTGGTTAGCAAGAAGTAAACCCTAACACATTATTATAATATAAAGTATTTACAAAAAGCCATTACAAGCCGGTGACATTATATCAAACAATTTCTGTACAGGTGGATGTGAAATTGTTTTAAACTACATAGTATACAAAATGCCCGAGGATGTCCGTAGCGAGTGCATTGACACGGCGAGTGGCAGAACGTGGACGATGTAGAGCTGCTATTATTTTATCTGGTTATTAACCTGTAATGGACATAAAGATGCGGAGGCAGCGTTATCTGATAACGACAATGCTCGTTTAATTACATAAAACTAATTAGGTAGGTATAACTATTTCGCTATTGCGTTGCCGCAAATTTTTACCGCCACTAACACGGTCATAACAAAAATATCTAAAGGGAATTCAAAACAACTGATAAATTGCGCATTTTCCCTTGAAATTCTCCGATAAATTTTACCTGTTTATCGCTATTTATGTTTTGATTAACCTCATTTCTTGAAATAGCATACCCATGATAGGTAATCTACATAAGTACCCGCAGTGACTAATTAAATGAGCAGGCGTTTGAATGGAACTGCATCGGGCAATATCGAGGGCGACAAGTGGTACTTGTTGCGTGGGATCGAAACTTTTGCATATAAATGCGATATGCAGGCGTGATTTGTCGCTCGACGGCCTGGACCAGTCGCCTGCGTTAAATGCTAAACTGTGTAATAACTCTGAAAACAACCCATAACATAACTTGTCCCGGAATAATACACGATCGATAATGCTGTACATTTTATACAAGTACGTAAGCACTATAATGTAGGATTTATTTCAGTTCCCGTATTACGGACGTGCGTCATTTTTGTAGTTTGTAGCTCTAACAATGTAAACAGCTTCCCGAAACATTATATTCAGCAAATTCAGCAATTGACACGATTCTCATCTTTCACTGCAAGTAGGTACTTTACATGCACCGCGCTGGTTTAATATTTAGGTCGCTTTGTGTTTGAACGCAGCCCTCTGATCCACATTTCCTCTGTACGATTAGTGAAATTATGCCACATGTGGACAGGATGCCTGGAAGTGCTTGCAAATGTTGCATCCTTGCATCGTTATAAGTATGTAAATTGTCTTCTTGTACCATATTTAGATCTGATTTTGAGCTGCCTCCGCAAATAGAATTGTATATCCGTTTCCAAAAAATACCAGATTTGGGAAAATTAGTGTCAAAGTAGATATGTATATTCGTTTAAACCACTCAAAGTTAGAATGTTTGTCTGTCTATCAATCTCTTCATCCGGCTAAACTCACTAACTGTATAATACGTGCTAATGTTATTTTAATGGGATATTCTTTCTCCTTTCATCGTCGCTTTTCAAAGGGTTCTCAGTATCACGAGGAAATAACGGAGAGAACTTTCGGAAGAGTTATGATCATTAGTTGTGTGTAATCTATGATAAAATTGCAGTTGTAAAGTTAGCCTATTTAAATAAGAATCGGATTTAGATTCAATTTAGGTAAAAAAAGTCTTGGAAAACCTTTAAGTGGTAAACGCGACGGGAGATTACATGAAAGTGGCGAGTAGTGGCGAGAGAGTGGCGACATGGACAGCTCAGCAGCCTTCCAATTACGAGAGTATTTGAATCGGGTACTGCGAGCGTTAATTAGAAGGATCCCCGGTGGCACGGCCACGTATCTATCTATGTGTATAAAATTCAAAGTCCTAACTGATATATCAACGCACAGCTTAAAACGCTGGTCCTAGAGTCATGAATTTTGGAGGGTGTGTTCTTTGTGAAGAGTAGGTATCCACTAAGAAGGGGTTTTGGAAATTCAATCTTTAAGGGGGTGAAAAGGGGGGATTTTGTGTGGATGAAAAATCTTATTCCTCGAGTCCTTGAAACTTGGCACGAATACTTATCTAAGTAAATTATGAAGTTTGGCATTTTTGTTTTTCTAGACTACCCCTTTAAGGGGGATTGGGGTGTGTCAAATTTTGTATGGAAGAATTTTAACGCGCGGTCCAATTAACTTGAAACTCAATATGTACGACCAAAATAAATAATATTTTTTTTGGAAAATCTACCCCTAACGGGTTTAAACTAATCAATAATCTAAACTAAAAAATAATCTTTAAGTCAAGTTATAGAAACATCCCACACGATTTTTCAAAACTCCACCCCTATGGGGATAAAAAGAGGATACAGTTTATGTGAAAAATCTTATCCATTTAGTTAATAAACTTGAAACTTGGCAATATTAGGCTCAGTAAATAATAAAGATTGTCACTTTTAGTTTAAAAAACCCCTCACTGAGGATTTTGGGGGTGACAAAGTTGATAGGTTAGAAAAATACGTATATGTAACCCGCTGTCGGATTAACTCGAAACTCGGTACTCTCTGTATTTTGTGGTACCCACTAAAACAAAAAATAAAATAAAAGAAGTGTGTGTTTTAGGTAGGGTTTCTCAAAAATCGTCTCCTATCAAGGTGGAAAAGGAAAATAAAGTTTAAGGGTGGATTTTACTGCTTGCTTCCATTACTCGAAAATGGATCTATAGGTCTTTGAGTCAAGCTATGAACGCATCCCAAGCGATTTTTCAAAATTCTACCCCTGTGGGGGTGAAAAGCGGGTAAACAGTTTATTTAAAAAATCTGATCCCTTTGATCCCGAATACTTTTATTTATCTAAATAAATGATAAAGATCGTAAACATACATTTTCGAAATTTTTAGAGGAAATACGAATTTTACGCGAACGAAGTTGCGGGCAGAAGCTAGTAACTCCATATAACTCTTTGCGAAGCATGCTTGTAAACCAATTACCGGCCAACTGATGAACGTTGAGCGTGCACGAAAGTTCCCACTCAATTTCATTACGCTTGGCTGTGCGCACTAACAATTAGAGAGGTTTCTATAATCGCGATTAATTCATTGATTAGCAAAGAGGTGGCTTTAATTATGTATGCATAAATCATTGCATATCAATTATTACGTGGAGTGGAGTCTATGAATTTTAGTTAAAAATCGTCAAAGAAGAGGAGTTATTTATATTGTGCTCGAGAACAAAATGGCTGGTTCTCATAATATATCGTTAATTGTATCAACGCTCTATCAAAAGCTTTTAGTGGCGACAGACGTCTGATGTTTGTCGTACGTCACGCCGTCTCATCGGAGCCGAAGAGCCGATTATACAGACTGTGTATTTCCATTTCCGAAGTCGTTCGTCTCTAAGTAGCCCTGTCAAGTTTGTTTGCCTACCATCATGCCTGTGTAAATAGCAGCCAGCATCCTCCTCTCGCTGCTTTAACACTCGACAGGCTTATTTACGTATACGTTTAATTAACACTTCAGCGGGAGTGGATCCAACGCTGCGTACTGAAGTAAGCAGCTGTGAGTAGAGCAGTCGCTGATATCTTCGCAAGAATTATCTAAAGTGGTTTACTAAACAATGTTGGTATATAGCATTATAAACAGTAGTGATGTAACACGTATCGACGATACAGTTAGACCGCAGACAGGGTTCGATTCCTGCACATTGCACAATGCACTCACATTCCGTTCGCACTGGTCGTACCTATTCTTCATACCACAGAACGATCTATTCGATTTCTATATCTTCTTGGAATCAGCTCTGTAATAAGAAATCTTTGTGCCCTATGTCCAACCGCAATGTATGTATCATTCTTCAAATCGATATCTTTCTCAGAATAATGAATGTCATTATGATGTTTTATATTCTTTGAACACTAATCGATTTTTATCAAACGCATCATTGTTATATTGAAACATATGTTATATGGCTTTCTGATAAAGAGCATACTTACAAAAGTAAACATTTTGTATCTATAGTTGAATGCAGATTAAATTTTTAAAGACCCGTCGTAAAAAGCTGCTGAATAAAATTGAAAGCTGGAATAGATTTCATTTTGTGCAGTCTACCTCCCCATGAAAGGGGGGAATTTTTTGTTGAGGTTTGCCTGGCAATCCTGTAGGTATACATAGTTCTGTTCAGCAGCTGTATTAAAATGCGGGCGAAGCTTTTAGTGCATCATAGAATAAAAAATACTACGTTGCTGAATTTTATTTTTTGTTCAAAAAAGTGTATAAAAACTTACAGGTTTTAAGTTGAATAATTGATGACATTTGTGGCTTTTATTCTGGTTTTTAAGATATTATACAGTGTCACAATATGTGTTTTGGATATGCTGCTGCTTAAGCTGGGTAATTGCGTAATAGACTTACAGTAGCAATGGCCGTTCATTGTGACAGTTCAACAACATTCAATGCGTTATTTACGCTGTTGAGCAGACAAATTTTGGAACATATGAAACAATGGATTAGCAATATCCTGCAGAATGATTCAGATTGTGGTTGAATGTGTGTTACGCGTTGTTTGTTGTGAGCTGAATGCAAACATAACCTATTTTAGGTACTTCTGTTCCAAAAAGGAAATATTGCCAAAATCTTTAATGTTGTTTTGCTTGTATTGAAACATTGCGGCAGCCAGCAGGGCCATTAAGGTATTCCATAGATATTTAGATATGCAATCCGGAACCTGGAATGGTAATTTAGTTTTCAATGAGTATCAATAATAACTGTTTTTAACTGGGTCGTAATCATAATAGAGGCTATTTATTGTGTAGCCAGCGGACATGGAAATAATCTTTGCCGTCTACCGTCTGCCGGCCGGCTTTGCACGCTGCGCCGAGCCTTGCTGGAAAATTGCACTTGATCCCTCCCCCCGACCCACCCACCGCGCGTCTGCTCTCTCTGTTCTTTACATTTGATTTCCGACCTACTACAATTATCTATCTAAATCGTGATACCATTAATATTCACGAGAATCCAGCTCCGCAAATACTGTCCTGCTTCAGACAATACATTGCAGATTCGAATGTAAGTTAAACCTAAATACTACAAACCAGCTTGCAGTTACACATTATCAATAACGGCTGCAATAATTATAGGAATTCCTCGATAACGTCCGCGGCAGGTGGCACGCGGTCGCGGGGCTTAGTATGCGCCGATGGGCCGTGATCGGTTTTTGCTTCGAGTTGTGGTGTAGGGAACAATGGCCGACGAGGTGCATTCCATCCGCACCACCGTTAGCCGGCGGCAGTAATCGCCGCCATGATCACCTCGACCGCTGCGAGCTACTCGCGCCACGATCAACATGATACACCTAACTAATAAACATTTACCGCTTCCGCGCAGCGTAAAAAAAACTCATTCCTCAAACATTACACAGTACATACTTTTTACAACTTGGGACGAGGAAACATACTTTAAGAACATGCGAAGTTCTAAAACCCATTCGTTAAGAAACTATGATACGTAGTCCAAAGAGGTTTTTAGTA
This sequence comes from Luperina testacea, assembly GCA_927399505.1. Classification (NCBI taxonomy): domain Eukaryota; kingdom Metazoa; phylum Arthropoda; class Insecta; order Lepidoptera; family Noctuidae; genus Luperina; species Luperina testacea. The sequence goes on from OV656758.1 coordinate 17,161,186, forward strand.
GCCTAAAAAAGCTCTTAAAGCATCTAAATATATTTTGGATCTATAAATCAAATTTACAACTTTCTACGGACTTAGATCGAAACAAGAGTAGACGGGGCGCGGTTGGCTTCGAGCCAGACCAAACAGGGTAAAAAGCAAGGGCGGCGGCGACGACCGCGCCCCGAAATAGCGAGCAAAGTCAAGGCGTGCGCTTAGACGACGAACTAACGGCCGCTTGAAGCACATCATTGCACGAATTGCTGGTACACGTTTTTAAATTCCAGTTAGACACGCCCTGCGATAGGGCGCGCCTACTGGTCGAGTTACCTTCCACAGAAAAAAGAAATAACCCCTAATTAAATTATGTGTGCCTATCATGATACGAACGCTTCAATAACTACTATAAAATATAACGACCTAAATGTAGCAAAAAACAAGGTGGAGCCCGTATATATTCGCAGACATAGCGCAATGTCTGGCTGTTCTAAAATGACCTACAAAAATATTTTCTATTAACGTGTTGACACAGCGGTGACAATGTTCTCCTGAGAATTTAACATAATATACTCAATTTATCCCTCGTATTTTCATGAAAATAATAGGGGTTAACAATGCCAATGAAAACTAGGTTGAATCAAGGTCAATCTAATTATTCTATGGTATGTCACAATGCATAATACCTAAAAGGAATGGCGCAGCGGCTTTCATATCAACGAAGGCCTATCACGTACTGGTGTTATAGGGCACAATAGCGGTGCAGTAGCCAGTGAGGCAGTGACTCACGCGCAACAGGCTTGAGACAGAACAAGGACATCCTCACATACAGCCAGCGCTGTGGCAAATCGAAACATAAACATGGTTACTCCATATCCGTCGGTGCTATTCACCATTGTGCCGCAACAAATTGCAGACATAATAGACTTCGCAACACTTTAAGCTTTGTGCCAGATGACACATAGATATTTTAAGGATAATAACACTATTAAGAAATTCTGTCGGTCGTTAATGTGTTCTTTGTGGTGGAAACTATGCCTAATAAGATTTTAATTGGTCGTTGTTTTTCTTTCAAGATAGATATGCAACCTATGACTTATTGTGCACCAACATTTTAACACAGCTCATATGCAGTATCTTTAAGGTGTGTTTTGTTTTGTGCAGATGACTTGAAGGCGGTGACGAAGCGTCTGATCGTGCAGGCCAAGCGGCAGGGCTCCGCCGACAATATCTCCATAATCGTGGTGTTCCTGAAGGACCCGCGTGACATTGCCGCAGACAACCGCCCGCCCATGGATCTTGGGTGAGCCTGATTGTTATAATATGCTTTTTGGTCTCAGTTATGAATCTATAGGATAGGTCTCCTTTTTCGTCGATATCAGAGGGGCAATTCTCGTAATTTTAAGAACGTTCACAGTCTGATCTCAGTCTCAATCTGTCAAAAATTTCTTTAATGTCCCTAAATTTTTGACATTTGTTTGTTTTAAATTACGAGAATTGACCTTCTGATTCTAAAAAAATTCCTGCACCCCAATTGCGTAACATACTGTCAATTACAATCCGAAACATTTTGAAGGAAATTACATTGGTTCATATTTATGTTTTAAAAATTTGTTTGCTCAACAATAATATAATGCAATGAATGTTGTTGAACTGTCAAAATCAGTCCAAATGAAAGGCATTGCTATTGTAAGGAAGTGTGTTATGCAATTACGTCGCTGATTAGGTATAAGTAGCCCTATGTCCTCATTTAAGATCTTCGAGACAATCGTCGATAAGAAGGGTAGTATGATTTTTCTGTGTTCTTAAAACATGATATATATACCTTCTATCGTCTTCTTAATCAGCCTTTAATGTTCCCACTGCTGAGATACAGACCTCCTCTCTGTGAGAGGGAGTGAGTCGTAATGCACGACGCGGGCTCAGTGCGGGTTGGTAGATGTGACATGTCATCGAATTTTGGCTTCTAGGACATATCGGTTTCCTTCACCGTTTTGATAGCAGTGGTGATGAAAATAATTTATACAAAGTAAAGCGCCTGTATGGTTTCGAAGCTACGACTTACAATTACAACTCTTAAGTCGCGGCCATTACCACTGGGCCACCACTGCTCCTCATCGTCTTATTAGCTATAATAAGTCTGATTTACTCAAAAAATATTCCAAAAAATTCAATTCTCATAAATATTTTTTGCTAGCATTGACTATGAAGGAATTTCGTCAGGGTCATGTTTAGCTGTAATAATAGAACGCCAAAGTAATGCTTCGAACGAGTTCACTTCTCATATCCATGGCCCGTTACTATTTTAGTTGCCTTCTCGTAGTTCGAAAGACATAAACGATATGGCTAATTGAGGACAATACCTGTTTTTAGAACTTTTGTGACGTGTTTCTAATGGGCATTATTATACCACATGTCGCGGGCTCACTGGCGGATATTAATAATCCCTATTTTTAGTCCACGCTATCATTTTATGATGTCATACTATGTTGGGTGCAGAGGCGCTATCTACAATGTCAACAAATTAGCTAATTACGTCTACATTGCCTATATTTTTCGTCAAAAATACCAGTTCCAGCGATATTCGACCGTCAACCGGTTACAAGTAATTCGTACATATGGAGCTCGTATAAAAATATAGACGTACGAATGGCATTCTCTTCATTTTGAACCGGACGACCTTGGATGTAGTCAGTCTACTTATCTTCTAACAAGAGTCTTGAAAATGAAAGTTTCTGTCGCTTTCTTTGAATTTTTTTTCTGGTGATGTTACTTGAATGGTCTCAGGCAGGGACTTGAAACGTTACTCAAAATAACGTTACACGTAGTTCCAGTACCGATAAATTGTACCGTTCCACCAGGATCGTAACAAAATTAATTCCTTGGCTATAACGATACTGACAAATAGAATTAAATCTTAAACTGTTCACTAACAATATGATCAATATATCGTTATAATAATAACGATATAATAACGTTATTCATTGCGATACTCAACTTTGCCAGCTTCATGACATACAAGATGACGAAAAAGTATGAAGAATAACGTTACAATTAATGAATCTGTATCGTTTCACCTGTAACGTTATTACAAGCGGATAAGCTTAATGTTACTGATACCTCCAATGTTACGTATAATATTGTGCTACGAAAATGATGTTCTATAACGTTTTTTTTGTAACGTTATTCATATTTTTAGGTTTTAGTATCGTTACAAATTTTGGAACGTTATACGATAACATTACTGGTAACGGAACGAATTTCATTTCGTTTTCAAGTCCCTCTGGTCTCAGGTAATTTCCATAATCAGTAAACTATGTTTATATGAAGGATTAGTGGATAAGCCTGATTATTCCCAGATTGTAATTCTGGGAGCTAGTGGCTTTAGTATTTCGTAGATCTTAAGTTAAGCAGTCCCTATCTACAACGGATTAATGAGATATATGTATTTATAAAATGAAATTTGGAGCTCCAATGTCACCCACATTCGGTCTGCAATACCTTTTACAATATTTAAGTTAGAAGAAACCTTGCCTGAGCAAAATACTTGTTTTCTTTGACCTCTTTACTAAAACTAAATTAAACGTAGGCTGGACAACGCGATGATGAACGCTCCGCCGTTCACCATCGAAACTGAGGCGTGCCGGCGGCAGGTGGACGCTGCCGCTGCCGCAGCCGCGGCCGCCGCCGACGCCGAGGCCGAAGAATGTGCGGAGGCCGAAGCCAAGGCCGAGGCCGTGGACAACGGCGTGGATAACTCCGACAGCGACAGCGAGGACCTCGGCCCCGAGACCGCCGTTGATATTGACGCAGATGACGTAGACGCGGAAGCGAGGAATCAAGAACCACAACCGCCTACCCCACCTGCTCATGCTGGTGAGTCTTTAGTCCTAGTTTTAGTTCTGTCCATCTTATCTTTGTCTCAAGCCATCCTAAAGAAAGACAACTAAAATTAAAACATGCCGAAAAAAATCCCCGAAATCCCTAAAATCCTCATTGGGAATCCTCATTGTTGTCAACTTTGGTGACTGCAGAAGTAGCTTTTCCGTTCTGTTTGTTTTAGCGATAAATTTAATACCTGGCATCACAGGATAGGATAATGGTTACAATCTACTTTAGACTACACTGGTTGGTGCAGTAGCTGAACGATAAGCTTTTGAAATACCAGGTTCTTTATCTGCGCGGAACATAGTCTAGATCTAGATGATGTATGTACATTGTACATGTGACAGATTTGGGTATGTAAATGCACCCACAACAATAGAAAGTGTAAAAAATTTACAACTCTCCAATTAGGCGAATCCCACTGCAGTAACCCCGGTCTCTATCTCATCTGACCCAATTCCGGAACGGTCACGGGCAAGTTGTCGACCTTCCTGCCAAACCCTTTAGCCATTACGAAATGTTTCCCCGAATTTGAAGCCGCGTCGATAGCGATACTTCATCATTCGACGCCGGAACGTGTCGGGTTAGAGATCATGACTCGTTACTCTGGAGGCTGGACGAGTGACAGGTAGCCTCCTAGTCGGATAGCCTACGTTTCATAATAAGCCACTCCCTCATGCATGACTCGACTGAGTCATACTACGCTAGATTGTGCGGGATAACAAACAGTTTGTTAATGCCTTTTACCCTAATATACGGGAATATTTTTCCTAAAATGTACATACACATGAATCAATTAATATTTAATGAATGAATGATAGTCATCATAGCTATAATTAGAATGACATAGTTGGTGGTAGACGATAGTCCCAAAACCTATTAATATTTTAAATTTCAACACTAGCAATAAATATTGCTGTCCCGTTACATTGAATACGACCACACAACGTTGAAATGAAATGCGTTTTAGGAAGCTAATCCTAAGTATTCTCAAGCCTCACACTCATGACTTCATGAGCCACATTTCAATAAGAGCAAAAGAAAAAGTAAAGAATCTTCTGTGTCACGCTTTATTGATTGTTACACACATCACATTCACCCACATCCATGCCGCGCTGCGTCCGTACGTAGACACTGTACATCGTGTAGGTACATTTTCTAGATGCGATTGTATGCAGATGAATCGATCGTTGATTCAGATTAGATTACGAACTTGGGAAGTTCGGAATGAGTGCTTTCGCCCGAACTATATACATAAACTTTTTTTTTGTTCTTGGCAAATATGCTTGATTTTTTTTTACTATTAATGATAAAATTCATGAAAAACCAGTATCTATACTTAAATTCACAATAAAATAGGCAAATAATGACACCAACACCTCGCCTGTTAGCTTGTAGGTTATTACAAAAATTGTATTTTCAAGTGCCTAATTGAATAAAGCTAATTAGTAAGTATTAATAAAGACTTTCAATGTGATAATGATTGTATACATATTATTAAGGTTTTTTACCTAAGAACTTACTTGCAAGTGCTTACAGATACCTAACATAAAAAAACACTATCTGCAAAAATTCCTTGCATACCTTCAAATTCTACCTAATCTTCTATATAAGTAAAGTAAATAAAACAAAGTCGGGTTAGTTACACCAATTATAACTCAAGAATGGCTGAACCGATTTTTATGATGTTTGATTTGTTGGATTTGTCACAGCTCCGAATAGCAGAATAACTATTAAAATATATTTATTATATCAACGTAAAATATGGGAAAAATTAACAAAAACTAAAATTCTGAGGCGGTAAGAAGTTCGCCGGGTCAGCTAGATTTTTTATAAAACCCTTTTCAAAGTTCCTTGAATAAAATAACCACGAGTTTATGGGTGTTCTCTTACTGTTCTTATTGTTTACGTTCTTAATTATTAGCTCATTACAGAGTCATACAACATTACAGAGTCAATAACATTATTCTAACGAACTGCCTAATGCCTATATTAAAACCAGGTTTAATATTATTTATAAAACTAAAGCCAGGTAAATAATTACTATGTCAAAGAGGATAATAATAAAATGGGAATTATTATAAAATGACACGGCATCTCCCTATCGGGTGCAAGCGGGCGCTCCGCGCGCCGCAGCCCCCTCGCCCTCGCGCCGCTGCCGTCCCGCTCGCTCGCCTCGTCCCTCTCGCAGTCGCTCATTGAACGTCCAACGGATCTGTGCTACTCTCGAAAGTCGCTACTATTGTAATCGGGGCTTTGTCTATATTTTTACGGCTCGAATATTACACCGTCAGTGAAGATAATAAACTGTGCAGTGAAATTACCGTTCACGGTATGTGGTTTTTAGCGAATGTTGTTGATTATTTTAACATACCGAACAGTTTGTGAAAGGTTATTTCTGTGTTGATTCATGCGGAGCGGTGTTCTGGAAATAGATCGGTTCGCCCGAAGGCGCATCCCTCGGTGGTCGGTGAGCGCAGGATTCCCGGAGGTTCCCTCACATGTTCTCTCTACACTGTCCAAGTTCGATCTCGGGCGTGTCTCCGCTGGCCGTTCTCGTTCTCGAAATGGCGTCCGCGAATGTCTCGCGAGTTTGAAATCGCGACGACCGGTAAAATATCGTTGCTAGCACGCCGCTCGTAAACAACACCGGCGTTCATGATTTATTGCGGCTAGTTCAAAAGCTGATGTTTTTGTCTCCAATCGAACGAATGAGTTTTTTTGTCTGTCAAGGGTGTGTCACCTGTTGATATCGTGAATTGCGAGAGGAGGGATGAATGTTGCGTGTTCGCCAGGTGTTCAGCGAGTTCTTATTGTAGTGTTGTAAATATCATAAATACAGTGTGTTCTTGGTGTTGTGTGCAGTGGAGGAGGGCCACGTTGACGGTTCTGTGGCGGATAATGTAGCTGAGAGCGGCGAAGACTCCGAAGACGAGTGGAACTACTTCAAGGGCGAGGGCGAGCGAGAGGAACACCCCAGCGAGGAGCCCGACGAGCAGCCGCGCTCCGAGACACCCTGCCAGGATAACGTGAGCTCATTTATGCATATTACGACACTATCTAATCCATGAATGCATATTTTTATTCTAGACTACAATGTGTATATTTACAGTGAAAGAAAGAACAAACATCTGCATTCCGAAATTATGTGTAAGAAAATAAAGATCCTAACAATAACTTTCTACAAATAGTTTATAAACTAAACTTGTGAAGTGTTTTTATACATTTTATTCCAACAACTTCCATAGCTTTGGTAAAGTGAGACATTATTCATGTTGACCTTCAAATCATGATTCAATCTGTATTACAGGTTGTGACTAAATTAGCAAGCAAAAATCATATTGTAGGTTATGTAGGGAGAGCATTACTCATTTATTTGTTTGTAACATGTTTCAGTCGGCTTGGGAAAGCAGCTCAGTCGACATGAATAGTTCACCACTGAACCCTGACGCCCCAGTGTTCATACCTGGGAGCGTGACTGGTTCAGACGTCCTGCTTGCAGAGTCACCTCGCAAGCCGCTGCCGATGGATGACATAGAGCTCCCGGATGAGGCACAGTTTGATACAGGAGCTGAAGTGAGGCCAGCAGAATTATTAGACTTGGATAACTGTGATCAGCTTAATGGCCATCATGTGAGTATTCTTTGGAAATTAACTATATTTTCCTGAAGGAAACTTCAAGGACACTAACCACCATGTTAATGTAATTGTTAATCAAAAATGTTATATGACTGTATAGTTAACATTACAAAAGAGAAAGTTTTATAAATACATACCTACATGCCTATTCAAGAGAGAGTGTGGGAAAAATGGCTTGTCTAATTTATTTCTGAAATGATACATAATTATATCAACACCGAGGCTATAATATCCCGTGTCCTGTACATAAAACAGGTAGTCCCAGGGCCACAAGTTACCTTTTTCATGAACACTAGAATTTTCTGTTAGTAATGACTTGCTTTAGTTAAATTGAAGTTTATGTATTTCTTATCAGCTGTTGTATTATCGCATTTATGCAGAATGAGCTATTAGTAACAATAGATTATTTGGCAGGAGTGTAATAACCTTTGGTGGAACGAAATTACAAACAGTTATCAAGAAATGTCTGACAAAAACATTAAAAACCCAAGTTAAAAAGAGTGCAAGGAAAATGGCCGAAATCTTGTTTAATTAGCAATTGGTTTGCTGAGAATTCATGGTCTTTGTTTACACAAATTCAATTAATGTTCAGATAAAATGTGTACTCAATTAAAGTCATTAGTACTGAAACACGAGTCTTATGGGAACCATAGCAGTTTATAACACAGAATTAAGATAGATGAACTTTGTGATGTAAGTTTTTCCTCGAAAATGTTTAAACAAGTTATTTATGTAGGTTGTCAGTTACATGTGGTGACAAAGTAAAACTATTTATCTGTACCTACTGGGCTGTTATTTTAGATTTTGCAAAATTGGTAATTAGGTATGAAAGTTGATATTTCTAGAAATAGTTAACAACAGCACCTGTTTGTCCTATAGTTTGATTCAGTACTTTATCAATGTTGCCAAAAAGTATAGAATTATTATGTCAGTAATTTAGGTTGTAATTTTCACTTGATTTCATATTGTTATGCAATAACAAACTGAGATGAATAGCTTAGTTAGCCTGCATTCATTGGATTTATTCTTTTCTACAGTATTAGTATGGGTGACAGGAATACAGGCATCTGTGCATACAACATAGGGGGTTGGCAGTGGACATCGATGCGCAACCTTAATATCAATGCCCCCTTGTATTGCAATATTTCGTCAGATATATTAAAAAAACAGCTGTTTCCTACAAAAGTGATTGTCCCATGCGGTCAAAATGTATGGAACAGCTAATGTTTTTTTTAATAACCTTATAATAATTTCTACACCTGGGTGTCTAGATTCATGTGCTGATTTTATAGTTATAGAGTTTGCGCGTCGATGTCGCTGCCAGCCTGTATTATGTAAAAAACAGTATAAAATAGCAAGTTTCTTCTGTATCAAGTTTAGTAATAATGATTAGACTAAGTGATACTGATGACTCATAATGTTTATTTTCAGAATGTATCACTAGACGAAGTTGTTAAAGAACACTTGAATGGAAATGATAAGTTTAACATGGACAGTTTGGGCTTTGGATTCAATGTAGGCATTGAACCTGATAAAGTCAAGGATAGTGGTCTCATACAAGACTTTGAGAGAATACAGAAAGACACTACTGACTTTTGCAATATTCAGGTTTGTTTTTATTTCTTTCTTTTAGGGCTGATTTTTCTAACGCCAGATAATTTTATCCGAGGTATAATTTTGAATTTTTGACAGTTCTTCCATACAAAATCTGTCAGATGTCAATTTTATTTCATGAATAAAAATTAACTGTTGATTGAAAAATCAGCCCTTGAGTGTATTTGTAGCCTAAAGCCGCAGCATAAGGCAGATGTTCGTCGCAAAGTGCGAGGGACGCTTTTATTATGGTCATTCTTTTGTGTATTTGCATTTTAAAACTCCCAATCTCTTTTGCAAACATAGCAGTAAACTATACCAACCAACAAGGCTAACAATTTCCAAAGATAATCTAAGAAATTAGTTTTCATTAACCTTTTAACCCAATCATTCTTTTAGTTTTTGTACTAAAGTTTCTGTTGTATTTCTTGTTCCGCTTAGTGTTCATACACATGAGCAACACGCGTCAACGGCAGGGGCAACTACAGCTAAACTACAGCCGTAGACACCCGTCGACATGTCAGCGGCTGCCGTCGACAACGTGCCGGTCGTGTATTTGAGTATGGTGCTCAATTACACGAGTGGCATGTTATCGACACGAATTCGTCGAGACGCTTGTCGCTCGGGTGTATGAGCAACTTGTAAGAGAAGTAGGAGTATAAGTAATATACAGTTTGTGTAAACAAGTATTTACTTAATAATACATTTAATTTGCAGGTATTCCAGACACATACAGAAACTAATCCATTTGCCGTTGAAGGCAATGAGGAACTATTTGAAAGGCTGAAAAATAAAGAAAGAGATCCAATGAGTATGAGTTTCTACCAAGAAAAAGATGATGATACTTGTGAGAGACTCTCCAAAAATGAATCACATGTTGATCTCAATGCTGTCCAGCCCTTACCTGACAGTGATGATGAAGATATCCAGCCAAACGGTACCTATGCAAATGATAAAGAAAACATCTCCCCAGATCAACACACAGATTTGTCAGAACTAGAAAGAGATATTCTAGAACCAAACAATGACATCATCAGGTTTGAAGACAGGCCTAGCCTCCCACAAAATATCGGTAACTTTGATCAAGGAAATAATTTCGCAGATTTTGTAACTAGCTCTAACAATATTCAAAGTTATTCAAATATTGAATTTGAATCAAGCAACATCAATCAAGATACCGTGTTGCAAACAGACACCCCTGAATCTCACAAGTTACTCTTTGAACAAATACCCGAAATACCTGATGGCAAGAGTTCAGAATTAGGATTTACAAATGATGAGACACAAGACCCCTCAGAAAGTGAGAAAGATATCAGACCTTTCACACCTCAAGATGAAACATCACAAGACATTGAAATGGAAAGCAAACTTGAAGATTCACCCTGTCTTGAAACAGCACCACAGTTGAACCTAGATGACATGAAGGATGATGATCAAGTAGAATCTCACCATTTGCTTGAATCCGAGCAAGTGGCCTCTCCAGTACCTGCAGACATCCAACACACATATTCTACTGAACAGCTTCCAGTATCTCCTGCACCACTTGATGAATCAAAATCACCAGAACCTGTTACAGATATTGATGAAATTGTTGCAGTGGAACATGTAGATGTTCAACAAATAGCGGAATCAGCAAGTGAACAAGTGACAGTTTCAATTGAAGTCGACACTGAAATTGAAAGGGCCACGAAAGTCAGTGAGGAAACTGAAAATGTTGAACAAATTATTTCTGAGATAGAATCAGCACTTGAAGCTCCTGAAATTAAGCTTGACACTGACCACCTAACATCAGAGGTTTCCCATGCTATCGATGACGAGCTTGCAGCAGAGTCTCCTCTGCCGTCCAAGTCGCCACTTCCAGCTGAAACTCTTCTCCCCAGTGAGTCCCCATTGCCGATGGAGTCCCCTCTTCCAAGCGAGTCTCCGATTCCGAATGAGTCGCATTTACAAGCGGAGGAGTCGCTGCCACGTGAGTCCCCACTGCCCGCAGAGTTGTCCCTGCCAACAGAGTCACCTCTACCGGAGGATACGCTGCTGCAGGCCGAGACTGTGCAAGTTAGCGAATCTCCGCTGCCAGGCGACTCTCCATCTCCATTACCGAGCGAAATCATTCCTCCAAAGGAGTCTCCATTACCGGTCGAGTCTGAAGTTCCCAGAGAATCTCCAGTGCCTGTCAAGAGCCTGCAGCCCACTGAGTCCCCGCTGCCTGCACACTCGCCTCTACCTGCATACTCGCCACTACCTGCACACTCACCATTGCCTAGAGAGAATGATTTGCTACGAGAATCACCATTACCGAGCAAATCTCCACTACCGAATGAGCCCTTGTTATTGAGTGAATCTCCACTGCCGAGGGGATCTTCTCTACCGAGCGAATCACCAATACCGTGTGAATCTCTTCTGCCGAGCGCCGAAGAGCCGCCGCAGTCGATTGATACCGAAGCATTCGAGGCATTCGAAACCATCACCGAGCCCGCCGCCACCCCGGCCCCCGAGCCCGCCGCTTCCCCGCTGCCGGCCGACGTGCCGCTGCCGCGCGAGTCTCCACTGCCCGTGGAATGCCCAGTGCGCGTGGAGTCTCCCATGCACGCACAGTCTCCCGCGCCCGCACAATCTCCCGCGCCCCTGGAGCCCGTCCTGTCGCTGTCGCCGGGCCCCGGGGCCCCCGCCAGCCCGCCGTGCGCCGCCGCGCGCCTGGCCTCGCCCGCGCCGCAGCAGCGCGTGCCCTCCCCGGCCGCGCCCTCCGCGCCCGCGCCCGACCTGCTGCCAGACGAGCCCGCGCCGTACTCGCGCCTCGAACTCGTCACCGACGTCGACATCGGTATTCCAGAGTCCAGAGCTCAGGAGATCTGCGTGCCCGTCACTAGTGAGATCCAACTGGAAGAGGCCGTCCAGCCGCCGGCCGCGGCCACCCCGCCGCCCACGCCCGCCGTGGAGCCGGCCGAGCCCGCGCTCGACGCCGCGTCGCTCAGCGACACTCCCATGGCCGCCGACAGCGTGCCCCACGGCGCCGAGGTCGCGGTCGCAGCCGCCGCCGTTGCCGCGGTAGGAGCGGCCGCCGCTGCAGGCGTGGCGGCGGGTAAGGGTAAGCCGACCGCTGCGAAAAAGTCGCCTACGACCCCGACCGCCAAATCTGAGTCGCGTACACCGAGGTCCGCTCTCAAATCTGTGACACCTGCGCGCACACCGACGGCTACCACTCCGGCGCCAATCAAGAGGCCCGGCACCACACCCGCCGCCCGCACGCCCACTAGCAAGACACCTGCGTCTGCCACTAAGGTGCCCTCGGCGACCAAGACCACGCTCGGGGCCAAGCCGGCCACCCCGGCCAGCAAGCCCGCCGCGACCAGCGCGCGCGCCGCCGCGCCAGCCGCGCGGGCAGCCCCCCCGGCCGCTAAGGCACCGATGCCCGCGAAGGCGGCCGCTCCTGCACGCTCTTCCTACACCAAGCCCACGGCTGCCAAGCCGGCGCCCCTGGCCGCGCGCACGGCCAGCACGACCCGCGCGGCCCCGGCGGCCCGGCCGGCGCCCAAGTCCGCGACGATGTCCGCGCGGCCCACCGCTCTGAAGGCCGACGCGGCCACCAAGCCCGCCGCGCCGCGCGCCACGGCCCCGCGCCCCGCGCTGTCCGCGGCCAGGCCGCAGCCGAGACCTGCCGACAGGAAGCCGATCACGAACGGCGACACCAAGGACGCGAAACCAGCTGCGAAGCTCGCGCCCCGCACCGCGCCCCTCACGCGGCCCGCGCCCCGCCCCACGCCCCGCGCGCCCTCCGCCGCGGCTGCGCCCCCTGCCAGGTCAGTCACTTTAGCAATTACTTATAAAGTTAGCCATGTTTTGTTTCTAGAATTACCGGAGATTCGGCACAATCTACTGAAGTGGCGCAATGTCTATTTATCGAAATTTCTAATGTGCTACATTAGAAATTTCGATAAAAAGACGACTATGCCGAAAACCGTATCAAAATTCGTTGCACACTTCTGAAGAACAGCTCGGTCACACAGACAGACTCGAAATTGACTTTAATTTGTAACAGATATTGAGAGAGTCTGTATTTTCCCTAGACCAAGCGCACCGAAGCCGGCGCCGCGCGCTCCGCTGGACAAGCAGAGCAAGGATCTCGCCAACAAACGCATCACAGCCAAGGCAGCGCCGCCCAGGACCGCCCTCCCGAAGGTGAGCCTAGAACACTCTTCCAATTGATAATAAAAAAAAATAATATGCCTGTGAAACAACTTTTCCCAACAATTGCCATGTCTATTTCTGCTCCTGAACATTTCAGGTATATGATATCTTTGAACTTGTCTGTGACTTATCTTACTAATATTATAAATGTGTAAGTTTGTGAAGATGTTTGGATGTTTTTTACTCAATCACGCGTAAACCGTTGAATAGATTTGCATGAAAATTGGCACATAGACCATTTCCTGGATTAACACGTAGGATACTTTTTATCCCAATATTCTCACGGGATCGAAACGTACGCGGGTGAAACCGTGGGGCGCTGCTAGTTTTATATAAAACTTGCGTGTACACCTGCCCTACATGGATCTTTTTTCATTTCAGTCGGGTAACACAGGCCAGAAGAAGGCCGTGACAAAGCGAACCACAGACGCAGTGAAGAAGCAGGCGGTGTCGAATGGTCTGTCCAACGGCGACGCGCCCAGCAAGCCGCCGCTCAGCCCGCCCGCCGCGGACAACGCGCTGCTGCCTGACGTCATCGCGTAGGCACGACATAACAAAAACGATTCCTATTATTTCCGCTTGAATTTTGTGATTTTCTATAAGTGTATGATAGTTTTAACGTCGTTCGAGGCGGCGAGTCGTTAGGTGCGGGAGTCAGCTCCCAATTTTATATTATAGAGTCGCTTTTTATAGACGTGTACGTTGCCGATTCGTTGTACGTGGAGCGGAGCGAGCGGTCGGACGAACGCGACCGCTCGCCCCGCTCCGGCTTTAAACGGTTATTATCCATTATAATGATTATAAGTCTGTTTTAGAATTTTATATTACCAACGAATGATTGATTAAATCTGGCTTTTAATTTATTTTCTTTGTATAACCGTATTATTTAAATAAAAAGTGAGGAAGGACTGAGACATTGTTTTATTTATGAGTAAATTTTTATTACCGGACACAGTGAATGATATTGGAACACAATTGGAATAAATAGCATTGTTTACTTATTGCTAGTGCTTTATTATGAAAATTTCAATATCCATGTATACTTAAAATATGGTGTTACAAAGAAAACTGGAACATAGTATATTACTGAAATAAATGTTTATCACCCTTTTATGTTCTTTTCTTTTTCTAAGCTAATATTTTAATTTAAAGTGTCATGTGTGGGAAGCGCAGGTCAGTATCTCGCAGGTTGTCCTTGATCCATTGTTCGGCTTGTTGAGTCATCTCCTCATCGAAGTGGTCCCGCCATCCTCCAGCTTTGCCTAGAGAAAATAAAATTGTCAACATCAAAAGTAGAACACCTCTATCAACGCGTTAACTGTTAGGCTCAACTCGCACACCAAAAGAGCGTCGAAGCCGAGCGCAGTTTCAGTGTCATATGAATTTAAACTTTATTTCCATTACAATAATACTTATTATCGCATGAGAAACTCGAACGAGTCGCGCGGATGCCCGCGGCGCCGCGGGAATTCCTGCGAATTCCATAAACGCGCCTTCTCTAACGAGCAGGTCGCTGCCCTTCGCCGCTCTTTCGGTGTGAGTTGTGACCCTTACACTGGACACTACTGCACAAGGAATATGTTCAGTTTGATGTCCATGACTACCACAGGACCACCAACGCCAATAGCTTCCATATTTGGTAAATAATTAGTACTCAATTGGTACTAATTACGATAAATACAAATGTTACAGTTCTGTTTTACGAAATAAATCACATTTATGGGTACCTACTAATTATTTTTGTATACCTACTTAGAGTAGCTGTAGCGTGTCCCCTTTTTCGGAGCTCATGGTGGTCCTGCTGAAGGGAGTATGACTACCGAGTCGATTTTCTCGAAAACTAAAGGTACCAATTTTGTTGTTCGAGTACTAATTAGTACCAATTGAGTAGGTACATGCTAATTATTTACCAAATATGGAAGCGATTGGCGTTGGTGGTCGTCACGGACATTCAGTTTTGTTACACGTACACCAAAAGTTAAATGAAAGCTAGTTTTTATTCATAGAACGAGGTAGGCCCCATCTCTAGAGAGAAAGTCAAGGTTTAACTTCGTAGCGTACCTTTTCTGATAAAACCCTGTTCACCGGGTATCTGAATCCCGAGCACCTTCATGACGTCATAGTTGACAGACTTGTTGTTCTTGAAATTGTCGATGCAGAGGTGGTCACACAGGCGATCTATCTGTTCATCTGTGTACTCTTTGTCGAAGAACTTTGCAACACGGCGAACGGATGTTGGTAGGTCCTGAGAAAGAAATAACAAAACATCACGCCTGTAAATTCTTCGAAAGTTCAGGTAGAGCTTCACAAGGATCTTTTGGCGCGTGGCGAAAATCGGAACTAACCTCTATCTTGTTTTTCAACTCATAAAACATTGCACTTTACCCCCATAAATACGTAATAGTTACACACCGTTTTCTCTTTCAGTCGTCAGTAATGACTCTCGACAGAAGAAGACAAAGCGTTGTATAACTATACAGACGCTATACAACGTTTATGGCTTAGCAATAGCGTCACCCTGTCAACGTCATTCGAGCTCCTTTCGTATCTCCTAATTTTGCTGTGCCCGACAGGGTCTGATCTTTTACTTTGTTATACCATCTATGTAACACATATGGAATGCAATAAAGAATTGAGTATTGAGCTTCGAGCACCAAAAGATCCTTGTAAAAGTGCACGCAGCCTCGCCTCGGCCCGTTGTACATAGTTTCTTTACGGTACGGCGTGTTAACCGCGCCGTAGAAAATTCGTGTGGGCTTGTAACTATACTATGACGGCGACATGTTATAGTGTCGCCGTGTCGTCAACAAACTTCCATAGTGATCCATACAATACTGACGACCGTGCCTACACACGGCAAAACTACCGTAGGTTTTAAAAAAATCGGGAAAATTGGGCCTTACGTAGGTACGTATAAGTCCCATGTAATGGGGGTGAACCTATTGTCATTAACCGGGCAAAAGCCTCTGACAGCCTCTTTTTCTTCTGGAAAACCGCTATAACACTATTAACACTGCCTGTCCCGGGAATCGAAACTAGTGCTGAGCTAGTTAAGCAGCAGTGATTTCGTTTGATGTCAGCATGTTTCATAGTATTCAGCATGTTTATTAGTATACTTCTGAAAAAAAAATCGTATTCCAACGTATGTACCTTTGAAAGCTCTTCGTAGAATAAGAACAGCATATTAGGGTGGTCTCTTTTCTCCCAGGCTTCTTTTAGATGTTCAAAGAATGGTGTCCAGTGGTCTAAAGCAAAACGTTCGGTAATAACTACATGAATTGGTACCTTTATACTACAAAGGGGTAGGCAGACGGAATTACTAAATATTACATAATAATCAAAAGACTTAGGCTGCATGGAATTGGCCCTGTTCTTAAAACTTTGCGGGGCACTTCACTAAACGCCGCAGACGTACGGCGTGGTAATATCGGGTATTTGATAGTAATTAAAGTTAAGTGACCTTTAAAAGTCAAAGATGTATGGTTAAACAGTCGCTGATTACTTAACGTTTAACGAATTATTATAGGTTATTGTTTATCGTACAGTGATTATTCCGTGAACATGCCAAACAAATTATTTATTGACCAACAGATTGGACGGTTATAAACCTAAACTAGGCATTTGCCTATATCGTGGGGGTCAATAAACGATAAGCCCCTTTTCTCGACATCGCACACTTCCAATCTAGTTCATACGATAATATTATTAGGATGTAAGAAAGTTCTTCACTCCATCATAAACTTAGAATCGAACTCTGGAATGTCGCAGTCTGCAGCTACGGTATAATGATCGCATAATCATTTGTTTAATTACGGATATCAATAATATCGATAGTTATTTTGCTACGATGTAGTGATTAACTATTTCCCTGTGGCAGGAAATTACACCTCGTATAATAAACACTACGTGCAATAATAAAGCATAATCTCACGCAAGTCCTTAATAAAGAAGTTCCAATATGTTTTGAAGTCTCCTGTGTACCCTTGCGTTCTCATCAGCCTGTTCAAATGATAGAACGACACAACGACATCCCTTGGGTCACGGGCTACGTAGACCATTTTCGCCTCGTCGAGCAATGTAGGTGGCAGCAGAGATAAAGGCATGTGGGACTTGATGAACCTCGGAGATGGTGTCGCAGCAAGCTGTTCAGTGCCTGGTTGACAGACCGCTTCCAGTAACTCGAGGTTCTCTTTGCTGTGACTGTTCTCTTCTATGAACTTCACTTTGTTTTCAGGATGGACGCATATTGAAAACCTGAAAGAGTTAACACAACGTTCATCTACTAGCTTTTGCCCGCGACTTCGTGAAATTTCTTGTTTCCCCGACCCACCCCGTCGTCGCAACATTTCGATTTCACTTAGCGTTCTTTCTGACTTTTTCTTTTTGCTTTGCTCCTAAGGGTCATAGCGTGAAGTTAGCCTATAGCCTTCGTCAAGAATTGAGCTATCAAATGCTAAAAGAATTTTTCAAATCCGACCGGTAATTCCAGAGATTAGCACGTTCAAACTAACATACTCTTCAGCGTTATTATTAGTATGGATATAGATAAGACAATTTATAAATACCAACTCAGTTTGACCAAACTTAAGGCGTTTAAATAGAGAAAGCGTCAACGTTGTCGTTGTTCGTTGTTAAAATAGTAGGCTGGTTACATAAAATCCGATAGGTACTTTACTTCCCGAAGTTAGAAACAAAACGAGAAAGAGAGCAAGTTGTCAAAGACAAAGACATCGGATATGGTAGGTACAAAGTTTGTTGGTATGAATGGATAATTACAACACACCGCCGCTAATAGCGGCAAACGAATTTTTTTTTTTCTCAAAAACCGTTGCCCCACACTAGGAATTACTCCTGTATCGTGAGTGCGTTTACAAACATTTAAATTCACATACAAAAACAGCCAGACCCGAAACAACTACCGGTAGGCAATATGTACAAATATTTGTTCTGTGCGGAAATCGAACCCGCGACACGCAGCGCAGCAGTCGATCGCTCATCAGCCACTGCGCCGACCATGTCGTCAAATGAACCTAATGTACACGTGGGTAGGTATAAAACCTAACTTGTATACTAGCTACTTAAACTCTAATAAACAACACAAATTTTATACTCTAGTCTGTAGGTAGTCTGTCAAGTATCGGACGACAGACATTTTACGTTGCTGACCGCACCCAAGGTGCCTGAGGTAACTTTTTGCAGCCCTTCCTAATAGTATAATAGATAAATCTTCTAATTGAACATGCTTGAATTATACTTTAGTAGTTACCTACTAGAGTAGATATGATTACTCATAATTATCTGCTCTTGTTACTTACTCTAAAAAGGGGTAACGTTCAGTCAGCGGCGTGGCGTTCGACTTTTCGTAATCCAAATCATTTGCTATCATCCAAACCAACTCCTGCGTCCATGTAGTTCCTAAAACAGAAAGGGATTAATGAAATCTTTCATCCTAAGTACCTACGAATTTCGAGAGAGATTATAGATTTGACGAGGTTCAGAGTCATCTGGGGTGCCGGTGACAGGCACATTTAAATGGTTTTAGCTTTGTCTCAGCAATTTTACCATCAGGTGTATTGCCTGCTTGTTTGTCAGTTTATGTAAGTAACATAAGCAGAAAAAGACCCTATATCTATACTTTTATAGGTAAGTATATAATATGTTGTTTTGTATAGATAGTAAAGTATTTAGAAAGAAATACGTTATTCAGTTAGTTACCTGATCGGGGATAACTAGTGACGAAAACATCAGTTGGTCTCAGCGGCATGTTGTAGATTTTCGCAGCCTCTTGCTTGTATTTTTGCGGGAAGAAATATTTCTTTGGGCCGACGCGGACGAACCCTGTCATCTCACCTAGATTTAGGAAAATAACAAGTATTTAGCTGCAGGCATAGGAAAAATATTGTTTCACCTTACAAGCTATGTGGTAACGTCCGCGGCCCATGTAAATCTATACTTCCATACTAATATTATAAATGCGAAAGTGTGTCTGTCTGTCATGTTACCTCTTCACGCTTAAACCGCTAAACCGATTTAGATGAAATTTTTTGTAGAGATAGTTTGAATCCCGAGAAAGGACATAAGATAGTTTTTATCCCGATATTCCTACAGGATCGACACTAATGCGGGTGAAACCGCGGGGCGCTGCTAGTATAATATAAAATTATATCACCTAAGTAGGTATCTAAGTATCTAAACAATACTTACTATGTATTCTATTTCCAAAGTAATTAAAACTTAATTGATTCTGTATTCATGGAATAAAGCTAATTTATTATTGATTTGTTCTATTGGACCTTGAATCACTGTGAATGAAATATTACGTCCGAGGAAACCAATTTAGTAGACCTTGCAGGCAGTTTCCGCAATATAAGACGTAGTTCAATTAATTTATTCAATAGTTGTATCATTTTAATTCTGCGAAAAATATCTACCTAAAATATGACAATTACTTATACATATAATATTAGAAACTGACCTAGATAATCTTTCGTAGTATCTTTCTGCCATAGTTTTATTCTGTGAGAAATAACTCATTCATTACGACGAACGAAACGCTCTGTTATGTTATGATTAGGTACACATCTATACATCTATATCTACAAATAGATAAAATTGGAGTGTCTGTTTGTAATATTAAAACAACCGCTTTTTACTAAATGCATATGGATGTAGGTATACACGGTACATATAGCAAAATAACATTTTTTACAATTTTTGTCTGTCTGTCTATCTGTTTGTTTGTTCCGGTCAATCTCTGAAACGGCTGGACCGATTTTGACGGGACTTTTACTAGCAGATAGCTGATATAGTAAGGAGTAACTTAGGCTACCTTTATATTAGAAAAAAAATAGGGTCTCACGAAAAAAAAAATTAAAACCAATGAAATGAAATGAAAATCTATACAAATAAATAAAATTGGAGTGTCTGTTGCCGCTTTTTACTAAATGCATTATGGATGTATACTCATTAGCATTACATATACAGAATACAGAATTAATAAGTTATCGTAAACTCTACGAACTGAACAATAACTTTTTTGTTAAATTCCACGCGGACGAAGTCGCGGGTAACAGCTAGTAATAACCTAAAAATGTGTTCTAAATTCTAATGCCCCACATTACAAATAATAACAAAGTCAATGAACTGATAAAATACTAATGATAGATTACATTACGGCTGTGTTTAGAGCTTTACTTATCTAAGTATTCGGTTATTTATCAAGTGTCCAATGGTAAAAGATCTGAGGAACTGCAGGTCCCTACATATGACAAAAGTTTACGTTCCTTATGTGTGGCAAAATCATTCAAGCACGTTCCAGGCAAATAAAGACTGAACTGAAAGGGGCCAAGGATAAATCCCTGTGGAATGAAAACCAATGTTATTGCCTTAGATCAGTCGATGTTTACTCACAGAGAATCTTACCACTATATTCAACTCGTTTCTAATTAAAATGAAAGGACGTCGCGTACTCTCGGTCATTACACTTTAGGCGGGTAATTTATGTATAATGTAATGCGTGTTGATAAACAAACCAAATCCCTAAGAAAATAAATTACTCTAATAAACGTTAGGTACTTAATTAGCAGATATACAAGCTAGATCTTAGTTATAAACGTTAACTTTAAAGGGACTATTGAAATAAATTATTGTGCTTGTTTATAGAAAATAAATATAACAAAGCGTTTCTGAGTAATTATCATAATAAACAGTTCTTTGTACAGACTTTATAAAATTAGTTTAAGTCATCGTAAGTTAAACTAACTGTAATATGCGATCTCATTTGTACACGAAAAAATTCTTCATTTAAATTAGCTTACCCGTAAAACATTCCAACAATTTTTTCGTCAGTCCTGGCTCCAAATCTTCTATCTCCAAGGGAAACTGGTTTTGTGAATCCATTTTAACACTTTCTAATGACCAACTTACGTTATCTTTTATAATATTACAAATCAAGAAACATTTATTTACGCGTATCAAATTAATTGTTCCGTTCCAAGTGGCGCGTTAAAGTGAGAGTGCACACAAGTTGCGCCTGAGACTGTGGGCGTAGTACTGCGAGCGAGTTTCGTTCGAACGAATCAATGGCAACCTGCTTACGGTCGATATACCTAACTTGATAAAGCAGTTCCACGCTGTTTGGTTTGCTTGTGTAGTTGTGTATCAACAACTGGCTCTGCAGTGCAGCCGGTTACATTTTAATATGCATCTCAAGGTGCTAGATCGGCGCACGCGTCATTTTCGATTGTATTGGAACGAGCTACCTACTTCCTTGAGTAGTGGCCCTCAGTCCTTTCCACTTCTGACTTCAGACAAACTAAAGTTGACCTGTGGTTGCATTTATTGTTTTATTTTAAAAGTCACTTTGTAACAAACAATAAATTGTTCTTACCTAACAAATGGGTTTAAAACGACTTTAAAAAATATAATTTACTATGGCTACCTGTGTTAATAATTTATTGGACTGTGAAATGTAAGAAATCCTAATCCTAACTAATAATATAAATTCGAAAGTGAGTTTGTATGTTTGTTTATTAGGTACGCTTTAATTCTAAAACGGCTGAACAGATTTGGATGAAATTTGGCACACAGGTTATCAATTAGCCTCGAACCCCCAGCGAGCGAGATGTTATTATACCACTCAAAATAAAATAAGGGCCATCATATATTTTCTGTATTTTAATAAATGTAGGTATTGGGTATGAGTTTGAGGGTAGATAAATAATTAAATTGAATTAGCTAGCTAATTTTTAATGCAAACACCTTAAAATTAAATTTATTGATAGATAAGAGAACATCTGATTAGGTTTTTTGAAAAAAAAAAAATGCAATTTCAGCAAAAAAATACACTTAATAAAAAAAGAGGTTAAAAACAAAAATGTCGAAAGATTTTTATCTTTTTTGCACTTCTTTAGTACCGTGTGTGTCCTCCTCTTTTTCGAACACATTCTTGAAGCATGGATGGCACACTCTCCACCAGATGTCGCACTGTCTCTTCTGTTTGTTCCCAGCTTTACTTGAGCGTTCATTATGTACGGGTTGATTTGTGTTCCGGACACTTCTTTTTAACAAATCCCACATGTGTTCGATGGGTGTAAGGTCCGGATTGTTGGCAGGCCACGGCAAGACACGTATACCAGCGTCGTCTAGGGCTTCCCTAGTGGCTCTAGCTGTTTGAGCGCGGGCATTTTCGTGCATTAATGTGACTCTTGCACCAATTCTTTGTGCAAATGCCATTTGTCGTAGCATCATGCTGAGATAGGAGCCTTTTGGCCTCGTATAGGACTTTCTGTTTCATTTTCCTTTTGTTATTTTTAGGGTTCCGTACCTCAAAAGGAAAAAACGGAACCCTTATAGGATCACTTTGTTGTCCGTCTGTCCGTCCGTCTGTCAAGACCCTTTTTCTCAGGAACGCGTGGAGGTATGAAGCTGAAATTTATATCAATTACTCAGGTCTACTGTCCCTTGAAGCTGTGAAAAAATCAAACTTCTAAGCCAACGCAATCAAAAGATACAGCCGTTTATGCCGCAAATTTTCGACACTTGCAAGGGAATCAAAACCTACAGGGTGCTTCCCGTGAACTCAGAATCTTGAAATTTGGTACGAAGCAACTTCTTATAGCATAGATAAAGGAAAAATTACGAAAACCATAAATTTTTAGTTACATCACATAATATATTTTTTTTTAATAATTTTAAACTTACTACCCATTTCCTCATAAACGCGTAGAGGTATTAAATTGAAATTCATACCAAATACTCAGGTCTATAATACCTTTAAGCTGTAACAAAATCAAACTTCTATGTCAACGCAATCAAAAGAAACAGCAATTTAAGCTGCATATTTTGAAACTCGCAAGTACTCGCAAGGGAATCAAAACCTAAAGGGTACTTCCAGTCGACCTAGAATCTTGAAATTTGGCATGAAGCAACGTTTTATAGCACACATAAAGGAAAAATTCCGAAAACCTTAAATTTTTAGTTACATTACAAAATATATATTTATTTTTTAATAAATATAAACTTATTACTTTTTTCCTCATGAACGCGTAGAGCTATCAAGTTGAAATTCATATCAAATACTTAGATCTAATTGCCTTTAACCCGTGAAAAAAAAAAAATTCTAAGTCAACGCAAAAACGCAAAACGCAAAAGTACAACCATTGATACCGCATATTTTGAAACTCGCAACTACACGCAAGGGAATTAAAACCTAAAGACCACTTCCCGTTGACATAGAATCTCGAAATTTGGTAAGAAGCAATAGCTTACAGCACAGGTAACAGAAAAATTCAGAAAAGCTTAAAATTTTAAGTAGTTATACCACCAAAAAAATTGTGATTGTAAACATAATTGTAGTTACAGCAATGACCGCGAGTTATTATACTATGTATGGGGAGGGCAACATTTTTCAAACGGCAAAGACGACCTCACTCATCGTCATTCAATCCCGATGTTTTGGTGAATGTATGATATGTGTTAATATAAAATAAAGGATTACTTAAACGATAAAGAGATCTTTGTCTTAAATTTATGCTCCTCCATCTTTCCCCATTGTAATGTTATGAATTTCATTTTGCAATAAAAATACCATAGTTATGACTCGATTGTCGTAATGAACGAACTTTGTAAACCTTGCAGGTTTGTACGGAACCCTCGGTGCGCGAGTCCGACTCGCACTTGGCCGGTTTTTTATATATAACTTGGTTTTTTATTTTGCTGTATTTAGTTTAGTTTGTGATCTTCCTGTACGAGTCGCAATAAATACTTTTTCTTTCTTTCTTTCTTTATTTGCAGATCATAAGACCTCATGTGGTGCCCCACATGAGGTCTTATGATCTCCTAAATGTTTCGCACAGCCATTACCGTGCCTCCGTCGAGTATTGTGAGTTCGGTTCGACCTGATAGAGAGATTCCTCCCCATACCATGACATTGGGACATTCCCCAAATCTGTCACTTTCATGGATACAAGTATCCGAAAATCGCTCACCTTCTCGTCTCCATACTCTAATGCGATAATCATCACTAAATAAAATCACTTTACACTCATCACTCATCAGTGAACAACACTGTGCTCCATTCACTATGTCCCAGTCCAGGTGCAGCCTTGCAAATGATAATCGGTTTAGACGGTGTACACTAGTCAATGGAATCCGCCCTACGCATCTCCTAGAAAACTGCTGGTATTCATGTAACCAATTTCTAATCGTTTGGTCACTCACGCGGGTACCGGTTGCCTGGCGCAAGCGATTTTGTAAGGCGCAGGCGGTGACGAAGCGCTCTTTTCGCGCAGTCAAACGTATGTAGCAGTCTTCCTGTGAGATGGTTGCTCGATTCCTGCCAGATCCCCGTCTTCCGGTTACTCTCTTAGTCTCTTAAAATTGATTCCAAGCATTCTGGATCTCTCAGCTTGCAAAGCCATGCTGTAAAACTACAGAACGCTGCGAATGTCCCTCTTGGATCAATGTGATGGCTCTAGTTGCGGTTTGCAGGTCCATATGTCTTCGAATCCTCGGCATAGCGCTTTAAAATGTTTATCTACGTTCTAACTTAGCAAATGTACTGTTCACAAAAGAATCCACAATTTAAATGATTTAAGAATTCGTCTTAGAATAGGGTAAATTCAAGGGGTTACAAAGAAAAGTATCAAAGTACCCACTTTAAAAATTATGGAATTTATTTATTATTATTATCCTCACATTATGTTTGTAAACACTTCAGGAAATACCACATAAAAGATTATGTCGTTTAAGAACGCTTTAAAATTATTAAAACGTATATACGTTTAAGAACGCTTTAAAATTATTAAATTTATTGCAGTATATTATAAATATCAGTATCATGTATACTGGAATAATATCAGTATGTTTATATATAATACAAAAAAAAGACAATCCCGCTGACCTGGTGCTGACCATTTACTTCGTATTTCGTAAAACAAGTAATAAAAAAACTGTGCAGAATGTTTTCGTGTAAGATTCAGTGAAACGTTCACAGGAAATAAAAAACAAAATAATATATTAACTTTAACGTAAACGCACCTAATAACGACCCGTTAAAATCCGCGCTCATTACCGCCCTATTCAGAAAACTATAATTTTTACGTCATGTATTAAAGCTACACAATTGGTTGCTTTAAAAAAATTTAGATGTATTTGTATTGCAAATGTTCATCTCTTGTTTGTGTGCTTAACTCGACGATTTAAATAATAATTGATCAGTTCATCCGTGGACGCCGACCTCAGTGAATTTTCCATAGTGTGGCATTCCCGATGGCGTAAGTACTCTTGTTTCTTTTTTAGCAGAAGATTATATCGTCAAGCATTTTAATGTAACTTCTAGTTCTTTTGATGCATTTTTGATACTCTCAGGAACACAAATAATGATTCATTTTAATGAGATACTATTTTATTTTGCTTATAATTCAATATTAAAAATAGGCGGTAATAGGAACAAAAATCACAATTTTATTCCTATTGTCGACCCATGTCGCTGATAAGTACTTGTCGTATCTTTTGTTTACCATGATTTTTGTTAAAATGCATAAATTAATAGGCAGGAGGCTATACTAACTCAGTTCCTTAGTATGTTAACTTATATTTGAGCTATTAACGCCATATATTCAAGAGCTTTAGTAGCCGTATACACTAACTTTGTTCTTATGTAAATATTTTGATGAATAAAGGAGGTATAATTTTTAAATAGTGTATTTTTATAGTTGAACTATCATTATTATTAAATATTTATAGCAACCGCACCACTTAAAATCATATACATGTACAAAAATCACATGTATTTACACAATTCATACACATTCCCTTGGGTCGGTAATAGGTTATACGATTTCCTTTAAGAAAACCTATTACCGATCTACTTGTACATTTACGACGGACCCCATACTACATGTTTTTTTATTTGGTATTTATTTTCAAGTAACTAAACATAAAGTTATTTAATAGACATTATAGTATTCCATAATAAACATACAGATTTAAAATAACATAGGTAAGCTTTATTATATTATTTTATGGCTTATCAAAAAAAAATTGAAGTAGACAAATTGGACATAGAAGAAAAGAAAAGAAAACGAAATGAAGATTTGGAGAAGAAGAAAAAAAGATAAATTAAGCAAACAGGCAATACAAAATCAAAACTACTAAACAAGGCAAAACGTAAAATAACCAAGGATGCTTCACAGGAAGATACGACTGATTCCGAAAATGATTTTCAATTTCGACATATGCCTCAAAGGCGACATAATAATATGGAGCCGTTTGCGGAACTAAGTTTTGAGTCTGCATTACGATCTTTATCAGGCTAGCCCTTACCGAGATACAGCTACATCACAAGATGTGAACCTCTGTAATCATGTTTCTTCATCAGATGATTGCGAATTAAATATTAATCTAATATTTGATTTTGATTTGACATGACTGCTAGAATTAAGATTTTATTCTAATTTTATATTTCTATATTACATTTTGTAAAATAATATACTAATATTACACTTTAGGTTACAAATAATTCATATTAAGTAGTATATTTTTCAAGACTGATTGAAGGCTGTTAAGAATATATAATAACGTTAAGTTTTGATAACATTTTGTAGTGAATGCTGAGATTATAGTTAATCTTAAATTTGATTCAGAGTCACATGATGCTATTTTTTGTAATTTTTTTTTTTCACATTAATAATTTTATTAATATGTTTCATTTGTCAATCTTAATCCAAGATTTAATTTTTGATTTGACATGACTACTAAACTTAAGAGGCGGTTTACAGTCAAATGCCATTTACTTTTGTATAATACCAAATGCCCCCATTGGTTATATATTATAGTAGTTATAATCAATGTTGGCCTTTGGTAATTTGTTATACATAATTTGTATAAATATGATATTTTTTACAGATTTAACGCTGTTAAGAATATACTATTATAAGAATACATATAATTGTTAAGAGTTGATAGCATTCTGTACTGTGTTGGAGCATTTATATAAACAGTTCAATATACACGAGCATTTTTATTTAACTTTAACGGTTCCATTTATTTAGTGGTCGGTATTAGGTGTCACATAAACGGTATTAGGCACACACCCGATGTTTTGAGTCGGTAATAGGGACATGACCCTTTTTCCTTTTATTTAATTTTTAAAATTTTAAGCAATTCTTGGATTATCTGTTCTTATACATAACTAAAAAAATCGATAATATCGGTACATGAAAAATTATTTTTATTGAAGCCACATATTAAGAATGTGCTTATTTTTTGCATATCAATCTGAAGTCCGCTTAAACTGGCGGTAATGGGTGCGTTTACGTTAATAGGCAAAAAAATAAAACAATTACTTTTGTTAAATTTTAATGTTTCATGTGTGGGAAACGCAGATCAGTATCTAGCAGGTTGTCTTCGATCCAGTGATCAGCTTGTTGTGTCATCTCCTCGTCGAAATATGTACGCCAACCTCCGGTTTTACCTGAGAAAAAGCTATGATCAACGAAAACGAAATCTGAAATTTATGGAACGTGGTCGCTCGTGCGCGTTTTTCTTTATCATACTCATATAGCCTAGCTGTTACTTGTTCATACAATGTTCGTGATTGATCTCTTTGGTGATTGGAACTACTAACAATATCCACATTCCAAATTCAAATCACTTTTAGTTCCTAGGGATTATAGAGCTATTTTAGTCACTGTTTACGAAGAATACACTAGCTCTTTTTGAATGGATGTGATAAAAAAGTTATTTAATTATGTTTGCTGAATATACTTTATTGTCCGCCTTATTAGTAGTAGGTACATGATTGAGCTTTTATTAGCTCAGAAATATACCCAAAAACTATTTATTGTGCAATCTTAACTAAGTAAATCGTTGGGTTATAAATATTATCTAGAAGCTGACACGTTATTGTAGAGGTCGATAGGGGCGGCAAAATTTTAATAGCCTACTGGCGGCAAATGTGTAAAACCGCCACTGCACCTATTACGAAATGTGGGTGTACCTTCTAGGTGTAGGTACACATCTGACTAAACCTTCGGGGAATACTACAGTCTTGATGGTATGTTATGTTATATATAAACACTAGCTTCTCCCCGCGACTTCGTCCGCGTGAAATTTCTTGTTCCTCGACCCACCCTGTCGCATCGCATCGCCTGCCCACGCAATCACTTAGTTTTTGCTTAGCGTTCTTTTTGACTTTTTTCTTTTTGCTCGGCTCCTAAAGGTCATAGCGTGATGCGTGAATAGCCTATAGCCTTCCTCAAGAATTGGGCTATCAAATGCAAAAAGATTTTTTCAAATCCGACTGGCAGTTCCAGAGATTAGCGCGTTCAACCAAACAAACTCTTCAGCTTTATAATAATACTTCGGTAGCATACCTACTTAATAATACCAGCCTATTGATGTACCCTGCAGAGCAAAGGCCTCTTATCATACAGAGAAGGCACGAACATTGATCAGTGATCACCATTGGTAGCATACATGAAAAATTAATAGTGCTTCTCAATAGCAGTGCAGGAAAAACGACTAACCTTTTCTCATAAATATTTCGCCCTTTGCAAGAACTCCCAAATCCCTCGAAAATTCATAATTCACCGACTTATTATTCTTAAAGTTTTCAAAGGTCAGATGATCGCAGAGGCGATTCATTTGTTCTTCATTAAGTTGTTTGCCTAAGAAGTCAGCGACACGCCGAATGGATGCCGGCAAGTCCTGAAATATAGGTAATGTAATGTGGTTATTTTTTGTTATTTTATGATGTTTTGAGGTGATCACAGCTGGGCCCACCACGATCAGCCAAGCTAGAAGACTAGTAGGCACTCGTTGTCACAGACCTACCTTTCACTAGTTTGGTGTATTATGGTAATTCTATATACCGTACGGGTCTCTGTCCTTATAGCCGGCGGCGTATGCGTCTATTTTAATTGCGTATTACCATGGAAGATGTGCAGATAAGAATAAAGAATAAGTACGTATTTTGCCAAAATCAAGGATCTTCCGACACTGATGGATTTTTAAAAAGCGTAGATCTATGTATTAATCTTGTTGCTATACTACAAAATATTACTTCCAAACAATGATTGTGCACGTCTCCGTAGTGACAACTGTTGTTATTGCACTTGACGCTGACGCATGGACATGATAATGTTATCGAAGATTAGGCCGGCAGCATTGCCACGTTGGGCGATGCTGACTCTGGCTAAAAAGTGGACAGTCTGTTGGTCACGTAAATCATCGAATAGGCGCTCGGCGATGTCTCGAAAAACTAAGTAGGCACTCGGACCCCATGGCCCTAGTGTTTCAACCCCAAACGGCTCGAACATGTAATGTAACTCCCAATAAGATTGAAATATTTACGCTGTTTGGTTCTTTCCGCACCTGCAGTAGCCGCCCCAGCACAGGCTGCCGCATTAGGAAGATAGGATAGCGCAAGATTGTTGACACATGTTGCCTGGTCTCTTCCTATCGTCGCGAAGCAAGCCGTTGGGTTCTAAAACAGCTGACATCCCGGCGATGACGGATGATGTCATTAACGCTGGCGTGCCATGCTATCCGGCCTGTACTCTCACTGCAAGATAGTTCATAGTATCCGAGGCAGTCGACAGCTTCATCGCGCTGGTAGCAATGTGGAGTCCCGCAAGGTGCCCTCAGATACAGACAGTAGCGAGTCGATAAATATCGTGGCAATGCTGCCAGCCTTTTACGCACTTTTCCTGTTGACAACGATGCGGGCGAACAGGGGATCAGACCGAAATAATGAGAATTTTTGTTGATGCTATGACGTTATGCTAAGAAGGAAAAGATTCCTTCTTGTTTAAAATACATGTTCAAATGTACATATTATTTAAGTCTGTTAGCTTATATATTATGTACTTAAATGTAAAATTTCAAGATCTAATCGTCTTATGGCTCTGCTCAACTCGGAAAACAAAACTGGTATTACCTTTGATAGATCTTCATAGAACAAGAACAGCATGTTAGGATCATCTCTCTTCTCCCAAGCTTCTTTGACGTGCTCGAAATATGGCGTCAGAGAAACTGTGAATGATGAGGTGGTGACACGTTATTACAAATCTTTATAATTAGTATCTATACTTTATTTGGGGGTTCCACAATCTATATATAATAAGTTAATAACTGAACCGATTTATCAACGCAGAGCCTAACTCAGTGAAACTGGCACATGAAAGTAGGGCATGATAATTGATGCCAGACTACAGGCAAGGACATCACGACGACTACATTTCTAAAAATTAGTGCTCATCCCACCCACCATTTCGGGCAAGGTCTACAGCGTTTTCGTGTGCTATGAGATGCCAAATGGAACAAGCCTAACACCTAATAGGTCCCATTAGCTCCTAGGCTTGTTCCATTGGTCGGGACGTCTTTCCACAGGACATCGTCATGCGAAGCAATTGCGCAGCATACAGTTTCTTTACTTACTTAGGTCCCTACGGAATAGATTCCAGTAGTCTTTGAAGCCTCCCAGGCTGCTCGACAGCTTAAACAATTTGGTGTGGTGGTAGTAAGATACAGCTACGTCTCTTGGGTCCCGAGCCACGTACACCATCTTCGCAGTTCCCAGCAGTTTGGGGGGTAGCAGAGACATAGGTAAGTGTGACTTAATGAAGCGAGTAGCCGTCAATGGAGCCGCAGCCAGCAATGGACTCCTTGGCTTTGCCCAGGAACTCATTAATTCACAAAACTTATCTCTGTTAAAGTTTTCTTCTGTTTCCGCGATTGTGTCCACATATTCTTCTTTCGTGTCATCGTCATACCACATGAATAGCCTGTAATTCATTATTTTAAGCTTATTGATCGAAGATTTTAAGGTTAAAGTCTAGAGATAGGTGCTGGTGGTATAAGTGTAGTCTTTTTAGCAATACATTACTTACTTCTTCATTATATTATTATGTATAATATGTCGCAGATGGATTGTCGAAGAAAACAACTAGCGGCTTTCTAGTTGTTTTACAAGACAGCTCCGTTATGTAAAACAACTGAACAACGTTCGGCTGGATTGTCGTGGAATACTGTTACGCCGACGACGGTCGCTGACATCGGTCGCGTACCGATTTATACAGACTCGCGCTCTGTGACCGTCGCCGTCGGTGCTACAGTAAACACGTCCATTTATCGTCAGTGTCTTGGTACGCGTGTCCGACGGTACGCGACTGACGTCAGCGTAAGAGGAAGTCAGGCCTAACAAAATAAACGATTTCAACGAACTGAGAACCTCCTTCTTTTTTTGAAGTCGGTTAAGAACTGCTACAGACGTTTAGACGTATTGCAGAATGGCTTATCTGCAGTCACAATAAGTGTTTCGTGTGGCTTCTAATGTCGAATTGGACGCAGTAACTAAGCTAAACTTTGAATAATTGGTTTAGGCTAGTTTAGAACTGTGACCAACCTCGACGAGCGCTACTTCCAAGTTGGTCGCAGTTACTTGGATATTTAGTGTTTTTAGGACTGACTTCCATACAACTCTGATAACTTTGTAATCAAATTGCCTTTAAAATCACTGTTTTCACTTGAGTTAGGGGGAGGTAGTTTTGTAAAACGGCTAACAGCTGCTTCGACAATCCGTCTACGACATATACAAGGTGTAACAGAATAAACGCATGAAAGTAGTTTGTTCTTGTAATTGACTATTGAATCGATTTCAGTAGCTTTTAATATATTTTCGTCAAAAAATATGTATTTCGCCAAACTGACCGCTGATTGAGCCAAAGAAAATGAAATCTTGTTTCAAGGCAATAAGACTCAATTTTAAATGCATAAAGTAAATCTAGTAAATATGAAGTAACAATAGTTAGCTTTAAAAAATATGTTTTGGGAATTGTATCAAGCTTTTAACTCAATACTCTAATTGGAGTATATGAGGTCTTGCGTTAATTATGTTACATATTGTATCTATATTAGATCTATATTTATAAGAATGAAAGAAAAATGTTTATTGGGCACAGTTACCTTATTTATAAATATAAGAATAAACTCTTAATTTCTGTACTCACTCCAAGAAGGGGTATCGCTCGGTAATGGGTATCTCTGCCGCTTTTTCATAATTCAAATCATTTGCAATTAACCAAACTAGTTCTTGGGTCCATGTAGTTCCTGAAAAAATATTTCAGTACATAAGAAATAGGTACCTAAATGAGTTAAGAGTGACATTTTATGATAAGAGGGAAATATTTTGTTGAGTAATAGGTACGAACGGAGAAAAATAGAACAGACATAAAACATTTTAATCAAATAAATGCAATAGATCACGATGGCTGTATTTTATTTGAACAATCCGAGTGAAATAGCTAAATCTTTTAATATTTTTTTTATTGATATTGCTAATATAAAACCTCAACCTGTAAGAAATACCTGTTCATCTCAACACACCAGGAACAATTCCAGCGGTAGGGTATGATGAGATCTCTACGCACATACTCAAATTATGTGCTGAAATCGTATGACCAATACTGTGGCACACTATTTATCTCTATTTGAAGGATCCTTTCCTAAAAAATTAAAGTTTTAATAGTTAAGTCCCTTCATAAAAGCAAAAGTACACTAGATAGAAAACGCTCCGTTTCAGTAATCTTTCTAGATATGAGCAAGGCTTTTGATCTCATTAACCACAATACACTCCTAGATAAATGTGAGCGCTACGGCATCAGAGGTCCAGCGTTAGAATGGCTGAAAGGTTATTTCAGCAATAGAAAACAGTGTGTTGAAGTATCCCGTATTGATGATGTTGCATTGGTACTTATAAAAATCTTTATTTAGACACAATGCGTTTGGAGTGCCCCAAGGAAGCATCCTTGGGCCTCTTCTCTTCCTTTAAAACATTAACGACTTGCCAAATATAAGAAATCATAAGTGTGATCTATTTGCTGATGACGTCTCAGTAATAATACCGGAAAATAAGATCAAAAAGAAGTAAATAAGACTATCAAAGATATAATTAATTGGCTAAACGAAAACAACTTATGAATAAATTTATTTAAAACAAAATTCATTTAATTTACAAACTACAAACACAACCTACCCAAATTTTTTTTTAAATCGTATTATTCAAATAATTAATAAAAAAATACAAAAAAAATTTTAGGTTAGATGAAAATTGTAATTGGGGAATACACATTGAAAATCTATGTAAGAAAATAAACCGATTTGTATTAAGCACTAAAAGAAGTACGCAAAACACCGAATGAAGAAAGACGGTTCTCGATTATGAAGTTTTTATATACAAAATTAAACTCTTTTTCGCGTCCTTTTTATTTCGAAAGTATATCTTGTGTACTTAAAAAGTTATTACAATTTTAAAAGTGTGATACTTAGTTTACCAAGCCAGTGTACATAATTATGTACCTACCAGATCGCGGATAACTGGCGACAAACACGTCACTAGGTCGCAGGGGCATGTTGTAGATGTTCGCGGCATCTTTCATGTAAGGTTTGAACACCATGTAACCTTTGGGACCTAGACGGATGCAGGTTGCAGGCAAAGCTGGCGGAAACACATGGAATAAATTATTGTAAATCATTGCTTGATATTTTGGAGATAACATCTTTGATATCGTTGAAAAACACTACAAAATGAAAAATAACTTTAATTTCGGAAGTCGGTGTCAAAAAACGAAAAGGCGGAACCAACAACACCGACTTCCGAAATTAAAGTTATTATTAATTTTTTAGAGTTTATTTTTTGAAGTCGGTATTAAGTATAGCTTTTTTTTGTAAAAAAATTTTTTTTATTTATGTATCTGGCCTAAAATTAGCTCGATTCTAATTTTATTCTGAGAAGTCTCGAAGTCCCGAAACTTCAATCGTGGGTGACAACCCACGATTAAAGATGTCTCGTGTTCCAAAACTTTCAGAATGTCGAGACTTCCCAAACCCTAGTTGTCTTTCCCCTTTTAATTAGCACCTTGGATTCAAGAAACTTAACTTTTGGCTTTCAAGAAACACGGAAAAATACAAATAACTCACAACCAAAAGTAGTTTTGATTAATTCTTCTTCCTCAGGCTTCAGCTCTTCGTATTCATAAGGAAACGGCAATTCTTTCTGTTCCTCCATTGGTATTGGACACAATCGCACAACACAACGTCAAGATATGAAATATATGTAAAGACTGATAATATCTAGATCCTCAGAATATTTATAACTTACTTATGCGATGTACCCACAAATATCTGTAGACATCGAAGTAGCAACCACGTATTCACAATTTTATGATAACAAATTAACAACAAAGAACCGTGTTTAACCTCTTAATGACCGCTAATGATACACAATTAATTTTCTATTGTAATGGGCCGATATCGTACCACGCCGGGATTTAGTGGTTTGCTGAGGGCTTGTATTTACTGGTTGCTTCAAGTGCGTGGCATTGGGCTTCCTAAAAGGGACTCTATTGAAAACCTTCTGAGCCTCTGAGTCATAGAATTGTTTTTGTATTATTTTTATTGGTGCACCAGTCTTTTTATGTCCAGTATCTATATGATCTACATATTTTATACATAGTAAAAAATCAAAGTCGCTTTTAGTGGTTATCTGTGTAACCTTAGTTCGCAGCGGATTTTGATGCGGTTTTGAACATCATTTAGAAAAATTATTCCGGAATGTTTATGTGTACCTACCAAACATTTATTATTAAAGAAATCTCGATGTTTTGTCAAGTCGTAAAACCGTTTGAAGCAGAGGCGATTCGCTAGGTTTATAATACACGTACCTAATTAAGTTATAATTATGGTTTTTATTTGCTCTGTTATCGGTAGACATGCATGGCAACAGCTGGAGGGTTTGATAAGATAGGGTAGCCAACTGCATAGCTATAGATTTTGTTTATATTTGCTGCGATAACAGGCTTAAAGGCTGATCAAGAATGACGTCTGTAGGAGTAGGTGCGGCAGTGTAGAGTGACGGGTTGAATGATATATATACTAACCAATAATAAATTGTTTCCCTTTCATACCCACGCCACGATACAAAAGTAAAAACAAATGAATATAATTCTCTTACCTTTTTCTCAGCAAAGTAGTTGAGAAAAAGGTAAGAGAATTTTGTGACGATCAGACATCTTGACAAAGTGGAGATCACGACGTATGAGAAGTAAGATCTTGGAGCCTTTCTTTACTATAGGAAGGTGTTGCACCGACGAATGTGGTAGAAGAAACTTAATATCGCATTATCATCATCTTAAGTTATTAGTAGTTTCAAATCCTAGTAGGAGTCTGTGAGGCAAAGAATAAAGTGCTTATAAGACTTACTGTTGCTGCTAAAAAGATTTTATTGACTTTCATTACTTGCCATTAGTGATACCATAGTGGAGTAGATAGCCTGCAGTCGTCACTTTTGACTTTTGGGCCAGAGTATGCCCAACGAGTCTTCTTTTATTCGATGGACGAGACACTGGAGATAATTTCTGGTGTGTCCGTTACTCCAGCAAGAAATTCTCTTCTATTTAGAATGAATGAAAAAGGTTTTAATTTAACCTTTTTCATTCATTCTAAATAAAGAGAATTTGCGCCCACCGCCCACCTGCACCACGGATGACTAGAGGTATACAGATGGCAATGCGACGAAAATCCGCGCGTTCCTTAAATAAAAAAATATATATATACAAACATCCGAATTGAGAACCTCCTCCTTTTTTGAAGTCGGTTAAAAAAAGATCGTACTGATGAAAGCTGGACATCATTTAAGGCTGCAAGAAATAGATGTAAACAGATGATACGCAATGTTAAACGCCGCCACATTCTTGATACTATCAATTCTTCCTCTTCTGCCGATATTTGGAAACTTCTTGGAACCCTTGGTATCGCAAATCGCGACATTTAGATATAGATCCTGGTTCAATTGACTTAGACTATGTCAACCGGCATTTCTCCAGTGTTTCTACCTTGGATCGTCTAACCAAGGAACAAACTCTGTCTCTAATTTCTGGTCTATCACATCCTCATACTAATTCTTTCAGTTTCATTCCAGTTGAACCGGGAGAGGAAAGATCATTCTCTCCATCCAATCGAAAGCGGTGGGATTTGACAAAATCACCCATGGTATGATCATTACTATTCTGGATCATCTCCTACCCGCGATTACCCACATTATAAATTTTTCCTTGTTTTCCGGAGTATTCCCTTGCCTGTGGCGTAAAGCCTACGTTCGTCCACTATCTAAGGTTTCCAATCCCTACCGACTTCCGTCCAATTTCTATCCTTTCCTTCCTCTCCAAAGTGCTCGAGGCCTGTGTACACAAACAATTCTCCAACTTTGTTCATTGTGACAAATTAAATAAGGACTTGATGGCCATAAAAACCTGGGCTGATAGATTTGGTTTGGCTATAAACCCTACGAAGTGTCAGGCGATCATCATTGGCAGTTCTCGTAGTATTAACAAGCTAAGATGGTACAATCTTGCCGCCAGATCTCTTCAATGGTTCGATCGTTCCTTTTGGTACTGACGTGAAGGACTAGGTTTGCACATTGATTTTACTCTGAACTGGCGGACTCAAGTCGCTAGGGTGAGCCAGAAGGTTACTGGAACGCTACGGGCTCTTTGCCGTTGGGAAAAATTTACTAGCATCAAGTACGAAGACCATGCTTTGTGCAGTCCCTAATTTTCCCTATCATCGATTATGATGAAGTGTGCTACGACGACCTGAATGTAGATCTCCTCGACAAACTTGACCGTGTTTTTAATAACTGCATTCGATTCATTTTCCATTTGCGTAAATTATGATCATATTTCTGCGCATCGGTCGCTTCTAAAGTGGTTGCCCATACCCTTGTTTTAATTTCTTGATTCTCCCTCTTCGCCTGGTTTTATCTAGCCCCCCACTTTCAGTACATTTGCGCTAACCACAATAGAAATTTACGTTCATCACACAATCGTCTTCTCCAATGTCCCACTCACCGCTCAGACTTCATTCACTCTGCCTTCTTTGTTCAGCCCATCTCCCTGTGAAATGCGCTCCCCCAGGAAATCAGGATGGCAAACAACCGATTATCCTTTAAAGTTAAGGTTCGTGATCACATTCGCAAGAAGCTGGCAGTATAATCACAACGGTAATATTTTCCCATTGTTTGTCTTATTTCTTTTCAGCATATTTGTCACGGCTAATAGCCGAAGTGCGGCTACTCCTAGTTATAGCCGGGTACAAGAAGGTGCAGCCGGCCACATGCTGTTCGTGTGTACCTACTTCGGACGTAGAATGCAAGAGCGAGTGAAGGGCACCCCGAGGTTAGGTTTAGTTAAAACTATGTGAAGCCGCACTTCGGCTATTAGCCGTAACATACTCAACACCGAACTGTATCCCCCGATTTTGTTATCATTGGTTTTTTGACTTGCCTCCCACTATGGAAGCAATTTTATAGACATATTCACGTCAAAAACTGTACAGAACGTTTTCCTATAAGACGCAGTGTTACAGGAAAACGACAATAGGAAATGAATAAATAAATAAAAATATATATATGTATTCATTTTAATAGGTAATAAAACAAAACACCTCCTTTTATACAAAAAGCAGTTAATGTTTCATGTGTGGGAAACGCAGATCAGTATCTAGCAGATTGTCTTCGATCCAGCGATCAGCTTGTTGCGTCATCTCCTCGTCGAAATATGCACGCCAACCTCCGGTTTTACCTGAGAAAAAAGGTAATTCTACGATCAACATACGACTAATTAAGTTCTAATTAGGTATAAAGTTCGTTCTGCCTCGTTTGTATAGTGATCACATCAAGCGCCTTCACCCCATTAGAGCACCTCGCAAATCTGCGGGCGATCATGTTCGCTCTAACAGACAACACCCTTCGCACCCGTTCCATGTCTGCGTGATCCTTGAGGTCGACAGTCAAAACATGCCCCAAGTATGTAAACTGATCGACCTTATGCAAAGGAACCTTCTTGAGATTTACTGGAGGTATGCTCCCCGGACATTTTGCACACGATAAGCCTGTTATAATACCAGCCTATTATTGTCCCCTGCAGGGCAAAGGCCTGTTATCATACAGAGAAAGCAGGAGTCTTGATCAGTGATCACCACTGGTAGCATACTTAAACAATAAATATAATATTTCTCAGTAGCAGTGCAGGAAAAACGACTAACCTTTCCTTATAAAAGTTTCGTCCTTTGCAAGAAGTCCCATTTCCCTCAGATCTTCATAGTTCACCGACTTATTATTCTTAAAGTTTTCGATGCTCAGGTGATCGCAGAGGCGATTCATTTGTTCTTCATTAAGTTGTTTGCCGAAGAAGTCTGCGACACGCCGAATAGATGCCGGCAGGTCCTGAAATATAATTTATTGTGGTTAATTTTGACTTTAATTGTTTTTTTTAATGAAGATCTGAGGTGATCACAGCTAGGCCCACCACGATCAGCCAAGTTCCAGTTCTTGAACCACCTACCTACCCGAAGACTAGTAGGCACTCGTCATGAAAATGCCGTAAACCTGTCTTTCATTGTTGGTGGTGCCCTTATTCCTATATCTATGTTGGTGCCTTACTTATACAGAGTTTATTGCGTTTTACCACGGACGGTGGGCAGATAAACAGAAAAAGAATGGGTGATTTACCATAGTCAACGATCACAGCAAAATCACCGTATCATGTTAAATAAAATGTTGAGAGGGAATGGTCCGTAAACCACCACGCGGGGGCAGTGCGTGTTGGTAGGTGTAAAATATCTTGTAATTTGATGAATGAAATAATTTACATAAAGTAAAGCGCTTGTCTGGGTTCGAACTCGTCAGTCGCGGCCGTTACGACTTGGCATACTCAAGGATCGACGAGCCACCGATTAATTATCAAAAGCGTGTATTTATGCAATAATCTTGTTGCTACACAATATTACCTACGTGAAAACATGCACTTCTTTGTGTTGATAACAACTGTTGATATTACCCTTGACGCCGACGCACGTCCATGATATAATGTTATCAAAAATCTAATCGTCTTATGGCTCTGCATAAGGGGCTTACATGACCTAAAGCGCGGTCACTGTCGAACTAAATAGAAAAGAAAGAGAAGCGCGATTACACAACGCTGGTAATTTATTGCAAAAAACGAAGCAATAATTTAATTAGAAAAAATATATTGTTTCGCCGAAAAAATTAAAACACTAGTATTTTAGTATGTTGCTTGTAGAATAGTCTGCGAAAAAATCAGAATAATTGTATGTATATTAGTATGGTTTTTATTGTAAAAGAAAGTTTTTAGAGGTATCTTCATGATTTTTTTCTATCGTATCAAATTAGTTGTATTGTATGTAATATGTTTTCAACACACTATCTACCTAGCATATATCATGAAGAATATCATATATTTTTCTGATTTTGTTTCCTGTAGTCGATCATATACTTTTATTGTTTCTAAAACTTGGGTTTTTTTGTGTTTAGGTCCTGTAAGCCCCTTAACTCGGAAAACAATAAAACTTGTATTACCTTTGATAGATCTTCATAGAACAAGAACAGCATGTTAGGATCATCTCTCTTCTCCCAAGCTTC
This sequence comes from Luperina testacea, assembly GCA_927399505.1. NCBI lineage: Eukaryota > Metazoa > Arthropoda > Insecta > Lepidoptera > Noctuidae > Luperina > Luperina testacea. The sequence goes on from OV656758.1 coordinate 17,200,961, forward strand.
TTTGACGTGCTCGAAATATGGCGTCAGAGAAACTGTGAATGATGATGACAATATTACAAAATCTAAAACATATGTTGTCTACTGAGTAAGATTTGGGGGTTCCAAAATATATAATAACTGAAGCGATTCAGAGACAAACCCACACAGTTCGCAGAGCCTAACCCACTGAAGCTGGTACATGAAAATAGGGCATGATAGACGATGCCAAACTACAGAGCAGGGTCGTCACTACGACTACACTTCTTACAGTCGTGCATATCCCGTCATCTCCGTCAAGGTCTACCGCATTTTTGCGTGTCAAGTAGAGGCCTATGAAATAAGCCTAACACCTAATAGGTCCCATTAGGCATGATAGCTTAGCGGTTATCATACGTCAATAAGCGCGTTTTTACGTGCTGAGCCGTGGGTTCGAATCTCACGCGCGGGCTTGTATAAAAATATAGCCCGCGCGTATTTAAAAAATTAAATAATTACTCGAATGATCACGCTATTGAATATAGTTCCGTGACATGTTGCTTGAAATGGTTTCTTTAAAAAAGTAATTTAAAAAAATTAAACCGATTTAAAAAAGAAATGAACTCAAAATTATGAAATAACTTTAATTTCGGAAGTTGGTGGCAAAAAATTAAAATTAAAATACAGATCCCAAGACGCCGACTTCCGAAATTAAAGTTATTTCATAATTTTGAGTTCATTTCTTTTTGAAGTCGGTTTAATTTTTTTAAATCACTTTTTTAAAGAAACCATTTTAAGCGCTTTTACCCTTAACATTTATTTAATATTTGAATAGCCTTAACGACCTAAAGTAAAAGTTTACTTATTCCCTTTGAACCTGATCAAAACGTTTCAAATTCTCTACAGTGCTTTTCAAATAGAAAATCCATCTAATTTCGCAAGTTATTAAAGAGTTATGAAGGTTTTCATATTTAAAGTTCTGTTATGTTTATATTTTGATTGTTTTTTTTTGTTTTTATGATTAGTGACGTGTTCTGTAATTATCACTCACTTGGATTAGATATTTGAGGTGGCCGAAATCTTTTATTGCATCATTGGAAAATCGTCGTTACAACCTTTTAAACCCTTGGTGAGTTTTAATTTTACTAACTAGTGCAATTTCTAAAGATTTTTTTTTGCGTAAATTAAGCTGCCTACCCAGGCATAAGACCCTGTGCACGCCACTGCCATAAGGTCCTAGGTTTATTCCATTGGCCGGGACGACATTTCACAGATCGTCATCATGACAAGCAATTGCACAGCATACATTTTCTCTACTTACATAGATCCCTACGGAAAAGATTCCAAAAGCCTTTGAAGCCTCCCTCGTAGCCGGACATCTTAAACAATTTGGTGTGGTGGTAGCAAGATACAACTACGTCTCTTGGGTCCCGAGCCACATACACCATCTTTGCAGTTCCCAGGAGATTGGAGGGTAGCAGAGACATAGGCAAGTGTGTCTTGATGAAACGAGTAGCCGTCAATGGAGCCGCAGCCAGCATTGGACTCACTGGCTTAGCCAAGAAATTCACTAATTCACAAAACTTCTCTCTGTCAAAGTTTTGTTCTGTTTTCGCGATTTTGTCCACGTATTCTTCTTTCGTGTCTTCGTCGAAGAACATGAAGCCCCTGTAATCAATTTTTTAAGGTTAAAGTCTAACGTTTTTCAGTATATGAAAAACAAAGAAAGAAAACTATTTTGTACAGTACCGTACCGTACCGTATACCTACTTATGTACAAGAATAAAATATTAATCTCTGTACTCACTCCAAGAAAGGGTATCGGTGGATAAGGGGTATCTCTGCCGCTTTTTCGTAATTTAATTCATTTGCAATCAACCAAACTAGTTCTTGGGTCCATGTAGTTCCTGAAAATTCATTTAAGTAGATATATATGAAAGACATGAATTAAGAGTGGCATTTTATGGTAATGGTAAAGAGGAAATATTATATCGTTAAGAAATAAGAACGGAGATTCGAGTAGATCATTAATTTTTCAACAAAACTACCTTTTCGGTTAGTTATACTACGCAGACTAATTCGATGTAACTAGGTACACACCAGATCGCTGATAACTGGTGACAAACACGTCAGTAGGTCTCAGGGGCATGTTGTAGATGTTCGCGGCATCTTTCTTGTAAGGTTTGAACACCAAGTAACCTTTGGGACCCAGTCGGATGTAGGTTGACGGCATGCCTGGAAGAAACACGGAATAGTCATTGTACATCATTGGTTGTAATTTTGGATATAATATCGTTCAATGTCCTTTATGACAACAACAACATTAGTATCACTTATCTTCTAAAACACTCTTACTATTTGCTGGCTGTGACCTGTGACTTGTGTTAGCGAATGTTTTATTTATCATTGTTAGTTATTTTCTGTTTCAGCTGATAGACCTTTGTCTATCAGCTGAAACGGACAATAACTAACATGAACATAAACCTATTAACCTAACCCCATTAACATAAACCTATGTTTAGGTGATAATATATAGTCCGCTTCTTCTGCTTATCTAATCTGCCCGACCTGTGTCTTACCTTTACCTTTTTGTAGGTAACTTATTTCTTCAACAACCGCAGTTGATGTTCCTGGCATGGCCTGCAAATATAGTTGCCTCGGAGCTCGAATCCCTATCGGTCGGGACTTGATACACTGGCCACCACAGCATAGTCCCAAATACGGATTTTTATGCTTTGAATTTAAATAAAACTGCACTTATTACTTTTGCGAAGGAATTGTATTGCATTGTACTGCTGATTTAAAAAAATAGATTTGCTAGAAAATTGCTTTGCTTTGCAACAAATTACCTAAACTACAAATGCTCACAAAAATGTTGAGTGACAATAGTGATTTGACTCCGGAGTACATTAAATCCGAAGCCATTGGCATTGCCAAAAATCTATTCCCAGAAAAGTCCAAGGAATCGTACATGAAAGCCTACGAAGAATTTTACAAATGGAAAACTACAAAGGGCGTCAGTCTACTTCCAGCATTTATCATTACAAAGAAGCCAAGTAGCCTTTGGTGCATGTATTGGATGTTCAGGTCAACAATTTATTTATTTATTTATAAAAGGTACACCAACAGCTTCTGTATACAAAATATCAATTAACAGTAGGTAACAGTTATGTGCTTATACAGTTGCCAATAACAAGTGAACCAACATTCTCAAATACAGTGATAACCTAAGGTAAAAACGAAATTAATAAAAATTATGCATCAAACATAATATACAAATTAATAGATACACCAAATTACTGGCATTTTTAAAAAGGAAATCCGAAGGACATCGTCCTAAGAAATCAAAAGTTTTCACAACTCAAATGTGTGTGATGTGTGATTTTTACAGTTTTTAAACGTATGTCGGAGCGTTCGAATGCTACGAGATTAAAAGTGCACCCAAATGTTGAATTGCGAGCACTTTCAGTGAGGACGTTTTTTGCCGCTGATTGTGTATGTATGTAGTGATCGATGGTACCTACCTATTGATTAAATTTTTAGTAACTAAAACAGTTACATACTTCCTAAAGGTAAGTAGGTACTAGCTACCCGCTCATGAATCGATCGCTTATGTGCGATCTACTGATGTGATGTTTCGACTCTAAGTTAAATAATCATTATTGTAAACCTTCGTAAGGTTTATGTGTATATTATTAAAAATAATAAACTTTCTTAGATTTTACTGACACACACATATGAGGGTGTCAGTCAAATCTAAGAAAGCTCATAATCTTGTAATACATTAAAATTAATATAGGTATTACGTAACTTACCTTCCTGCTTAAATACTAACCTACCTGCCTATTTTTGTTACAGGTGCCATTGATTTTTGGAGGGATAATTTTTAATAAATACTTTGATTCTGGTACGATTGCTTTTTATTGTCTCGTAGATGGTGTGAAAAGTAGAGTATTCCCCTCGGGGTTAAAGGTGTCTTCGTCTTGGGCGAGTTTGAATCCCGAAAGCAACGAAGGATTCTAGTCTAGACCCGGCGAACTTCGTACCGCCTCATATATCATCAAAAATGCCGTTCCATACAAAATGTATGAGAAAATGAAATTATCTTCATAATTTTTTTTTCGTGAATTTTTCACGTGTTTTAAAGTTTTTTAATATTCTGCTATTCGGGACGGAGACAAATCCAACAAATCAAAGGTCATAAAATCGGTCCAGCCGTTCTGGTGTAGGTAACTAACCCGACTTTGTTTTATTTAAATATACCTACTTAGATTTAATCACAATTAAATCGTTTTTTATTTCTTGTCTTTTTGTAATTGTTTATTTTTTTATTTTTATGTAATCTTATGCTGCACTGGTTGACATCACCAAGTCAATGCCGGCCGTCACTGAAAACCAGCGCTGGGGCTCTGTCTCGTATAGGGTCTTAGCATTATGCTGAGCGATGGCCGTTTTGCGTGGATGTGACGCTTGTTTTCCCCCAACTTGTTATTTTTTTTGTGTGTGTTCTTTTTATGCGTCATATTTACCGTGTTTTTTTTTCTTTCTTATTGATACTTCTGGCTCAAAATTAACTCGATTCTAATTTTATTCCGAGAAGTCTCGAAGTCCCGAGACTTTGATGGTGGGTTGTCTGTGTTTCGATAATTTGAGGCTGTCGAGACTTCCCAAACCCTAGTTGTCTATCTATTTATTTGTTTTCAGCAACTTGGATTCAAGGAACTTGACTTGAAAATAAAAATAACTCACCGCTAAAAGTAGTTTTAAGTAATTCTTTTTCCTCAGGCTTCAGCTCCTCGTATTCATAAGGAAACGGCAATTCTTTCTGTTCCTCCATTGGTATTGGACACAATCGCACAACACAACGTCAAGATATGAAATATATGTAAAGACTGACAATATCTGAATTTTCAAAATATTAATAACTTACCTATGCGACATACCCGTAAATATCTGTAGATATCGAAGTAGCAACTACGTAATCACAATTTTATGATATCAAATGAACAACAAAAAACCGCGTTTAGTGCAGTTTATTACCTACTTCAATAAAGGAGGTTATTATTTCGACACGTATGTACCTATGTAATATTATTGGAACTGCATTATATATATTATGACAATCTATTAAGAGCGTTTACAACGTACGGCTTTCATACAAACTTTCAAGCTCTTTTTTTTCGAAATGAATGAACCGATTTTAATACAACTTCATTCAAATATGAAAGTAAAGTAGTAGTAGTTTAAGTTCTAAAAAGTTGCTTAAGAACATTTTTGGGACGGCCTGGCTTATTGATACGAGCTACGGGTGTAGTGTCAAAGGGAAAACATGCCAAAACCTTGGTCAAATTCTAGTGAAATATTTACAACAAAACTATTACCTACTTATTACAAACAAATATTCCAGTTTTTACTTAAAACTAAAAATTACGAAATAAGAAAGTAATTTAAAAAATTAAATCGACTTCAAAAAGAAATTAACTCAAAATTATCAAATAACTTTAATTTCGGAAGTCGGTGGCAAAAAACTAAACAAAAATTATTTTTTTTGAAAAAACCCAGGATGGTAAAGGATAAAATAATTTAAAAACCCCCGACTATAAGAATTTATGTAACGAGACTAAAACAGATAAATTCATATGGCAGTCGGGGGACCTCTTAGAATAGAAGGTATTCCACAGAACGGTCTCCCGACTTCCATAAGAATTTATCTGTTTTAGTCTCGTTTTGTGGCACAAACACAGGATGTGTTTGTGCCACAAAACGACCACCCCAAATGCATAATATACCGTCTCCCGCGTCATGGGTAAAAATACAGATCCTATTAATAGACACTGACTTCCGAAATTAAAGTCATTTCATAAAAAAATATAAATAATTAAATCGACTTCAATAATAAAGAGTTAATTTCTTTTTGTAATCCATATTTTTTTTAATTACTTTTTTTAGTAGTAAGGGGTTTAGTTTTGTATTTCCTGGCTGCTTCAAGTAATTCAAGTATGCACGGCCAGTAGCACCCTAACACTTTTAGGGTTCAAATAAGAGTCTTCTGAGCTTCTGAGCCAAAGAATCTTTTATTTTTTACGTAAGGCATAGTCTTTTTATGGTATCTACAGGTATCTCTATCTATATATAGAAAAACAAGTGTGAGTCGGACACGCGCACCGAGGGTTCCGTACAAATTTGTAGGTATGTAAACAGTTTATCACGGGGTTTTTTTTAATGTAAGTACAAATTTACGGTTTTCCTTTACTTGTGCTACATGAACTTGCTTCTTGCCAAAATTCATGATTCTAGGTCAACGAGAAGTACCCTATAAATTTTGATTCCCTTGAGAGTGTCGAAATATACGTTTTTTGCGGCATAACTTCGAGTTTGATTTTTTCACAGCTTCTATGGACTGTAGACCTGAGTATTTTTTTTTTTTTCACAGCTTCTATGGACTGTAGACCTGAGTATTTTTTTTTATTTGAAATGGGTTTGCTCTTGACTCTAGTCTAGGTCAGAGGTGACAGAGACAAAGTCTACGATGGGGTGAGCTTACCCAGAAGAAGCCTGTTCACTCTTATTTTGAAAAGATTCGGGTTGTATGCACTTAGAAACACAAACGCAGGTAGAGAGTTCCACTCTTTTGCTGTGCGCATTATAAAGGACATTTGAAAACGCTTAGTGCGAATTGGTGGAATAGCAACTAGGCAGGGATGGTAACTTGGAGTGCGTCTGGATGTCCGAAGGTAGAAGGGGGCCGATGGAATTAGGTCGTGGAGTTCTTGGGCACACTCACCGAAGTATATGTAGTTATATATGGTTTTAATTTAACGCGTTCCGGAGATAAAGGGTCAAACAGACAGACGGACAACAAAATGATCCTATAAGGGTTCCGCTTCTAAAGTGGTTGCCCATACGCCAGCGCAGAGAGTTGACTGCTTTGTTTTAATTTCTTGATTCTCCCTCTTCCCCTGGTTTTATCTAGCCCCCACTTTCAGTACATTTGCGCTAACCACAATAGAAATCTACGTTCATCACACAATCGTCTTCTCCAATGTCCCACTCACCGCTCAGACTTCATTCACTCTGCCTTCTTTGTTCAGCCCAACTCCCTGTAATAAATAATAATAAATGTTTTATTCAGTATTAAAATTGGTAAAATTATTACATAGTCTTAGAAATTATTTACATATGTATTAATGTGAGATGCCTGTACTAGGATAAACCTGTATCACAGGCGGCATGAGCATACTTTATGGTAATTGTAGGACTATAAAATTCTTTACAATATTTAACATTAGAAGTATTGAATTAATGACAAAATTATACTAATTATTTTATACCTAGTTTACTTAAATACTATTTTCTTAAAGATTAAAATAACAAAAAGTCTTATTGTATGCGTAATCATTGAGTAAGTGTAAAATAGTTTCTAGCACTTTAAAACTTAGCTAAACACATGATATGATTTTGCGTCAGCAGAAATTGGTAAGTGGGTTAAAGTCTATGTTGCACAAAATTAAATCACGTCAGAGGCAATGTGTTTATTCGATTTTTGCAGCGGGAGACTAATGTGCTTGAACATCAACAAAATCGATGGTTTGTAGGCCAGTACAGTGTGTTGTTGAGTCAGCGGCAGGCATGTAAACCCGGAAGTCTGGCCTTAAGTATGACGCTCTAGGCGCACTCGTAGTCGATAGAGTTGATGTACCTGTATTCCGCTATTTTCCTAGCAGGGCACTCAGCATCTCCCGTTTTATGGTTATTGGGCTTTTTAAAGCGTGAGCAAGTTCCACATTTCGGTGTGTCAGCTTTCTTTGCGCACTCTGACATCGAGTGTCCTTCTTCACCGCAATGACCACACGTAGATTTTAGCTCTCTGCATGTTTTTGCTGCATGACCATATTGTTGGCATTTGTAGCACCTGGTGACCAACGTGAAGTCCCTGACAGGGCATGACGTCCAATTTATAAAAAGCCTTGATTGGGATAATAGGGCTTTACGTATATTGGCTGTAACTTCAATGACGTAGTTACAGGTCGACGCATCTTTCTTCCCAGATTTGTGGCTTAATTTAACCAAGCTCAAAAAGGACTCCATAGGCATTGCTGGAAACTTATTGGCTACGTTCTGTTCATAGATGCACCTGAAGACTTCAGTTTCAGCCAAAGTAGTCGGCACACCTACAACCACGATCCGAGGTTTGCGCTTGTTTGGTTCATCGGCGGTAAGTCCGGATGTAGAGAGCTCGACTGCATGCTTGAGTTTGTCAGCATCATGTTTCGTCTCTGTACTAATAATAACGCCTCCATTTTCGGTCTTTCGTACATGCAGCTTCATTTCATCAGGGCGAATGATTTTTTGCACGAGGACTTTTGTTTCATCACTTGACTTTAATGTATCGTTGAGATAAATAGCTACAGAGCTTAAATTTTTCGGTCGAATGCATTCATTTGCTCCTTTCTTCACCATATCGGCAAACGAAACATTTCCCGCAGAACCAGAGTCTTTAATCGTCTGCTTGAGCTCCAAAATATGTTCCGTCAGGTCGCGCTTTTCCTGAAGGGCATTAACCGCGTTATACGCGTGAATGGCTTTCTGTTTCAGTGACTGGTATAGAACTGCCATCTGTGAGGTTCCAGATCCTACTTTACGGCAAAGGGTTGAAATTTTCAGTTTCTGTTCCGAGTTGAGTTTGCCATCCGCGGCAATAGAGCAAACTTCATTTAAGTGCTGTTCGATGGCTGACATCCATTTTTGAATCTCGGGCGTTGAAATAACGTCAGTCGTGACCGACTCAAGCGCTGGGTTCTGCGTCGTCGTCTTCGAGGGCGAAGCGGAGGGGTGCACTGGCCCTCTTAGATTAAAGGGGCTGTTATCCATTTTGTATTTTACGAGTTCAATGATTCGGGTTCATTATACACTGAAACTACAAACTAAGCAAAATTACAGTTGCATTACGTTGGTAATGCACTAAAGGAGGTCACTATTTTATTAAAGTAGGTAATTATTAAATATTGCTAACGAGCACGTCTGTATACTGCGAATGACTACGACTCAAAATCAATTCAAGTGTGTGGAACCACATTCGCAAGAAGCTGGCAGTATTATCACAACGGTAATGTTTTCTCATTGTTTGTCTTTTTTCTTTTTAGTATATTTGTCACGGCTAATAGCCGAAGTGCGGCTACACCTAGTTTTAGCCGGGTACAACAAGGTGCAGCCGGCTACATGCGGTTCGTGTGTACTTCGGGAGGCGACGTAGGATGCAAGAGCGAGCGAAGGGCACCCCGAGGTTAGGTTAGCTGTTAGCCGTAACATATTCAACACCGAACTGTATCCCCCGATTTTGTCAAAAACTGTACAGAACGTTTTCCTATAAGACGCAGTGTTACAGGAAAACGACAATAGGAAATAAATAAACAAAAATATACATTAATTTTAATAGGTAATAAAACACCTCCTTTTATACAAAAAGCAGTTAATGTTTCATGTGTGGGAAACGCAGATCAGTATCTAGCAGATTGTCTTCGATCCAGCGATCAGCTTGTTGCGTCATCTCCTCGTCGAAATATGCACGCCAACCTCCGCTTGTACCTGAGAGAAAAAGGTAATTTTACGATCAACATACGACCAATTAAGCTATAATTAGGTATACCTAAAGTTCGTTCTGCCTCGTTTATATAGTGATCACAAGCGCTACTGCTGAGCTAGTTAATAATCATTATCATTAATTAATTAATTAAATTCATTTATTTCAGGTAAATAACACCCAACAATGGCACACGTATAGAATCAGATAAATTCAAATAAAATCAATACAAATCAAATGGTACAGAGTAGATCAAATTAAAAGAAATCAGAATAAAATAAATAATCAAAACAATCAAACTAACATAGAAATAAAAATATAAATAATCACACCAATAAAATCAATACCCTCTCTCCGACACTGCTACAGCAACATGTCTGCTGGAACAATGCCAGATGAAGGGGCAGTTTAGCCTTCCCGCAATCATCGTGAGGACGATGTTGGGGCTAACCCGTACCCTACTCACCAAGGACGCGGCGCGCTTGCGTATGGTCGCGTGAAAGCAGTCTGTGCGCGCCTTTGCGAACATACCCGAGGCACTGCAGTATCGGGATAGCCCCATCACCGCCCTAAACGCGTTATTGTACTGGAAGCGGATGGCGCTGTAACTTCTTTTAGAGTAGTGAGCTCTCAGAACGCACGAGTACAGCGATGTACAGTACGCACTAAAGAGCGTAGCCTTCACCCCATTAGAGCACCTCGCAAATCTGCGGGCGATCATGTTCGCTCTAACAGACAACACCCTCCGCACCCGTTCCATGTCTGCGTGATCCTTGAGGTCGACAGTCAAAACATGCCCCAAGTATGTAAACTGTAAGTATGTAAACCCTTTGCAAAGGAACCCCCTTGAGACTTAGTGGAGGTATGCTCGCCAGACATTTTGCACACGATAAGCCTGTTATAATACCAGCCTATTATTGTCCCCTGCAGGGCAAAGGCCTGTTATCATACAGATAAAGCAGGATTCTCGATCAGTGATCACCATTGGTAGCATACTTAAAAACAATAAATATAATATTTCTCAGTAGCAGTGCAGGAAAAACGACTAACCTTTCCTTATAAAAGTTTCATCCTTTGCAAGAAGTCCCATTTCCCTGAGATCTTCACAATTCACCGACTTATTATTCTTAAAGTTTTCGATGCTCAGGTGATCGCAGAGGCGATTCATTTGTTCTTCATTAAGTTGTTTGCCGAAGAAGTCTGCGACACGCCGAATAGATGCCGGCAGGTCCTGAAATATAATTTATTGTGGTTAATTTTGGCTTTTAATTGTTTTTTAATGAAGTTCTGAGGTGATCACAGCTAAGCCCACCGGAGACTAGTAGGCACTCGTTGTCATGAAAATGCCGTAAACCTATCTTTCATTGTTGGTGGTGCCCTTATTCCTATATCTATGTTGGTGCCTTACTTATATAGAGTTTATTGCGTTTTACCACGGACGGTGGGCAGATAAACAGAAAAAGAATGGGTGATTTACCATAGTCAACGATCACAGCAAAATCAGCGTATAATGTTAAATAAAATGTTGAGAGGGAATGGTCCGTAAACCACCACGCCGGGGCAGTGCGTGTTGGTAGATGTTACATATTATATCTTGTAATTTGATGAATGAAATAAATTACACAAAGTAAAGTGCCTGTTTGTTTGCGAACTCGTCAGTCACGGCCGTTACGACTGTTGTATTATGTTTTCAACACACTATCTACCTAGCATATATCATGAAGAATATCATATATTTTTCTGATTTTGTTTACTGTAGTCAATCATATACTTTTATTGTTTCTAAAACTTGCGTTTTTTGTGTTTAAGCTCCTTAGCTCGGATAACAATAAAACTTGTATTACCTTTGATAGATCTTCATAGAACAAGAACAGCATGTTAGGATCATCTCTCTTCTCCCAAGCTTCTTTGACGTGCTCGAAATATGGCGTCAGAGAAACTGTGAATGATGATGATAATATTACAAAATCTAAAAGATATGTTGTCTACTGAGTAAGATTTGGGGGTCCCAAAATCTATAATAACTGAAGCGATTCAGAGACAAACCTACACAGTTCGCAGAGCCTAACCCACTGAAGCTGGTACAGTCGCCTGCAGATAAAACGGACCCCTCAACGCTCACTGCTTAAAGGCGGGGGGGGTCCGTTTTCTCTGCAGGCGACCGTACATGAAATAGGGCATGATAAACGATGCCCGGCTACAGGACAGGGTCGTCACTACGACCACACTTCTTACAGTCGTGCATATCCCGTCATCTCCGTCAAGGTCTACCGCGTTTTTGTGTGTCAAGTAGAGGCCAATGGATTAAGCCTAACACCTAATAGGTCCCATTAGGTCCTAGGTTTGTTCCATTGGCCGGGACGACATTTCACACAACGTCATCATGACAAGCAATTGCACAGCATACATTGTCTCTACTTACATAGATCCCTACGGAAAACATTCCAAAAGCCTTTGAAGTCTCCCTCGTAGTCGAATACCTTAAACAATTTGGTGTGGTGGTAGCAAGATACAGCTACGTCTCTTGGGTCCCGAGCCACATACACCATCTTTGCAGTTCCCAGGAGGTTGGGGGGTAGCAGGGACATAGGTAAGTGTGTCTTGATGAAACGAGTAGCCGTCAATGGAGCCGCAGCCAGCATTGGACTCACTGGCTTAGCCAAGATATTCATTAATTCACAAAATTTCTCTTTGTCGACGTTTTCTTCTGTTTTCGCGATTTTGTCCACGTATTCTTCTTTTGTGTCTTCGTCCAAGAGCATGAAGGCCCTGTAATTAATTTTTTAAGGTTAAAGTCTAACGTTTTTCAGTATATGAAAAACAAAGAAAGAAAACTATTTTGTACAGTACCGTACCGTACCGTATACTTATGTACAAGAATACAATATTAATCTCTGTACTCACTCCAAGAAAGGGTATCGGTGGGTAAGGGGTATCTCTGCCGCTTTTTCGTAATTTAATTCATTTGCAATCAACCAAACTAGTTCTTGGGTCCATGTAGTTCCTGAAAATTCATTTAAGTAGGTATATATGAAAGACATGAATTAAGAGTGGCATTTTATGGTAATGGTAAAGAGGAAATATTATATCGTTGAGAAATAAGAACGGAGATTCGAGTAGATCATTAATTTTTCAACAAAACTACCTTTTCGGTTAGTTATACTACGCAGACTAATTCGATGTAACTAGGTACACACCAGATCGCTGATAACTGGTGACAAACACGTCAGTAGGTCTCAGGGGCATGTTGTAGATGTTCGCGGCATCTTTCTTGTAAGGTTTGAATACAAAGTAACCTTTGGGACCCAGACGGATGTAGGTTGACGGCATGCCTGGAAGAAATACGGAACAATCATTGTACGTCATTGCTTGTAATTTTGGATATAATATCGTTGATGTCCTTTATGACAACAACAACATTGGTATCACTTATCTTTTAAAACACTCTACTATTTGCTAGCTGTGACTTGTATTAGCGAATGTTTTATTTATCATTGTTAGTTTTTTTAGATAGACATAGGTCTATCAGCTGAAACGGAAAATCATAAACCTATTAACCTAACCCCATTAACATAAACCTATGTTTAGGTGATAATATATAAGCCGCTTCTTCTGCTTATCTAATCTGCCTGACCTGTGTCCACTATTAGTGCTCACAAAAATGTTGAGTGACAATAGTGATTTGACTCCGGAGTACATTAAATCCGAAGCCATTGGCATTGGCAAAAATCTGCTCCCAGAAAAGCCTAAGGAATCGTACATGAAAGCCTACGACGAATTTTGCAAATGGAAAACTACAACGGTCTACTTCCAGCATTTATCATGTACAAAGAAACCAAGTAGCCTTTGGTGCATGTATTGGATGCGCAATTGCGCAGGTCAACAATATGCATCAAACATAATATACAAATTAATAGATACACCAAATTACTGGCATTTTTAAAAAGGAAATCAGGTCATCGTCCTAAGAAATCAACATTTTCACAGCTCAAATGTGTGTGATGTGTGATTTTTACAGTTTTTAAACGTATGTCGGGACTTTCGAATGCTACTAGATTAAAAATGCACTCAAATGTTGAATTGCGAGCACTTTCGGTGAGGACGTTTTTTGCCGCTGATTGTGTATGTATGTAGTGATCGATGGTACCTACCTATTGATAAAATTTTTAGTAACTAAAACAGTTACATACTTCCTATAAGAGGTAAGTAGGTACTAGCTACCCGCTCATGAATCGATCGCTTATGTGCGATCTACTGATGTGATGTTTCGACTCTAATTTAAATAATTATTATTGTAAACCTTCTTAAGGTTTATGTGTATAGTAATAGGTAAAAACGGGCTGGTGTCCGCAACTCCACGTCAATGCGCGTATTTTGCGTACGGTATGTGTACCTATATTATTAAAAATAATAAACTTTCTTAGATTTTTCTGACATACACATACCTATGAAGGTGTCAGTCAAATCAAAGCTTGTAATACATAAAAATTTATATAGGTATTACGTAACTTACCTTCCTGCTTAAATACTAACCTACCTGTCTATTTTTGTTACAGGTTCCATTGATTTTTGGAGGGATAATTTTAATAAATATTTTGATTCTGGTACTATTGCTTTTTATTGTCTCGTAGATGGTGTGAAAAGTAGAGTATTCCCCTCGGGGTTAAAGGTGTCTTCGTCTTGGGCGAGTTTGAATCCCGAACGCAACGAAGGATTCTAGTCTTAACTGGGCTCACTGGCTACGCTCGGGAGTAATCGTATGCATGCTGCACTGGTTGACATGTCAATGCCGGCCGTCACTGAAAACCAGCGCTGGGGCTCTGTCTCGTATAGGGTCTTAGCATTATGCTGAGCGATGGCCGTTTTGCGTGGATGTGACGCTTGTTTTCCCCCAACTTGTTATTTTTTGTGTGTTCTTTTTATGCGTCATGTTTACCGTGTTTTCTTTTGTTTCTTATTGATACTTCTGGCTCAAAATTAACTCGATTCTAATTTTATTCCGAGAAGTCTCGAAGTCCCGAGACTTTGATCGTGCGTTGCCTGTGTTCCGAACTTCCGATAATTTGAGGCTGTCGAGACTTCCCAAACCCTAGTTGTCTATCTATTTATTTGTTTTCAGTATCTTGGATTCAAGGAACTTGACTTGAAAATAAAAATAACTCACCGCTAAAAGTAGTTTTAAGTAATTCTTTTTCCTCAGGCTTCAGCTCCTCGTATTCATAAGCACTGAGAAAAATTACCTCTGCCGCACTACGTAAAATAAGGACAAAAATCGACCACCATGACGTGTGTAACCCGGTCCATTACGCGTAAGTAGTCAGTCATACGTAGTCGGCATACTGACGCTCATCATGGAGCGGGTTACGTAATTTACTCGTGGTCGATTTTTGTACGTACGTACGTAGCCCGACATCCGGCTACGTAATACGTAGTGCGCAAGTCGCACTGAATACTCCTGAAACTACGACTGCAACACCCGTTTACTATTGTTGCGGGCACAGTAGAACGGGGTGAAACTTACGTGTGTACCATGGCGGCTTACGTACGATACTGTAGCGGGCATAGTAAATAATGATGAGCCGTACCTGTGTACCACGGCGGCATACGTACGATGCTGTAGCGGGCATAGTAAAACACGGTGAGCTGTACGTGTGTACCACGGTGGCATACGTACGACACTGTAGTGGGCACAGTAAATAATGGTGAGCCATATGTGTGCACCCCGGTGGCATACGTACAGTACTGTGGCGGACACAGTAAATCACGATGAGCCGTACGTGTGTACCACGGCGGCATACGTACGACACCGTAGTGGGCACAGTAAATAATGGTGAGCCATATGTGTGTACCCCGGCGGCATACGTACAATACTGTGGCGGACACAGTAAAACACGGTGAGCTGTACGTGTGTACCACGGTGGCATACGTACGACACTGTAGTGGGCACAGTAAATAATGGTGAGCCATATGTGTGCACCCCGGTGGCATACGTACAGTACTGTGGGGGACACAGTAAAACACGGTGAGCTGTACGTGTGTACCACGGCGGCATACGTACGACACTGTAGTGGGCACAGTAAATAATGGTGAGCCATATGTGTGCACCCCGGTGGCATACGTACAGTACTGTGGCGGACACAGTAAATCACGATGAGCCGTACGTGTGTACCACGGCGGAATACGTACGACACTGTAGTGGGCACAGTAAATAATGGTGAGCCATATGTGTGTACCACGGCGGGATACGTACAATACTGTGGCGGACACAGTAAAACACGGTGAGCTGTACGTGTGTACCACGGCGGTATACGTACGGTACTGTGGCGGACACAGTAAAGCACGGTGAGCCGTACGTGTGTACCACGGCGGATGTGACTTTCGAGTATTTAATATTCAAAAGTATCTGAACATATTTGTATGTACCATGCGCCAGCATAAGGAAAATACAGGTGCGAGTATCTTTCCTTATGCTGGCGCATGGTACATACAAATGTGTTCAGATACTTATTTTGAATATTAAACACTCGAAAGTCACATCCGCCGTGGTACACACGTACGGCTCACCGTGCTTTACTGTGTCCGCCACAGTATGTTCTTGAGCAGGCGGTCGAGCGGGGCAGAGGGGATGGGACGGGCCAAGGAAAGAAATAGTGTAAAGGGTAATTTTAAGTAAATAGACATAAAATATTCATATTATTTATTTTCAATCGTAAAATTGAGACATACAAAAAAAACACAAGCTTAATTATTGTCAGTCTCAATGCTGTTTAGCAATTCAAGAGAGGAGCGAGACAACCCCAACACAAGTGTTATTAACTAACTTTGACTAGTGCCTTCTAAATACTCATAAAATCTACTAAAGAAAATAACATTACATTTAATAGTTTCAATACCTGAAACAAAAAAAAACGTAATCTTAGAATTATTACAAACATACACAGGTACGGGTTCCGTACCTCAAAAGGAAAAACGGAACCCCTTATAGGATCACTCGAGTGTCAGTCTGTCTGTCCATCTGTCACAGACATTTACTCTGAAAATACTGGACCTATCGAGTTGAAATTAATCGTACTGTACAAGGCCTAAACTTTTCAAGAAAATACAATAAATAGTTCTTTGCCTAATAGATTACAGGAAAACATATAAGAAAGCCATAACAAGTACCAAAAAAGGGTAGGGCCGCCTGTCAGTATTGTATTACAATTACTGTAAACTATGCAAAAATGGACTTAGCAGGTTAACGAATTAGGCCGACGAAATACGTTTTGTTATCAAGCTGAGTAATGTTATGATTATGAGTAACTCACAGTGTTATTATCTGCAATAGTACAATCTGGGTCAGTGGGTCGTCTTAGGCTGTAGAGAGTTTTGCATTATCACTGACATCAGTGTCCCGTACAGCGTTTTGAGTAGTCGTTTAGTAGCTCAGCATTCTTAATTTCAAGGTTCTAGAAAAATAATTTAAAGGCTTATATTTATTAATCAGAAACAAAACAATAACTAATCCTTCTTATTTACACACTAACTCTATAATAGAAATAAAAATATTTACAAGTATCAAAAAGAAAAAGGCTTTATTACAATGCATTACAAAAGTATGCGGCATCGGTCCAAGAGAAAAAAACAAAGGAAACATTTTTATTAGCTAAAATACAAGTAAACAAGTAGGTACGTACATTGACACCGGTCGCTTTTTGATGTAGTAGCCAATTTTTAAATTTTATTCTGGGGCCAATCTTTGGAATCAGTTCTTTCAAATCTTCATCGTTTAACAGAATGGCAGTTTCAAGCGTTGTTATATGATTGTCTGAAAAATACAAATACAAACATGTACAAAACTTTTTATGTAAGTAGGTACCTACTACTTATAATTGCCTACATGTTCAGTCGGAGGGTCAGGTTCAATTGAAAATTTAGTAAATTAGTAAAATTATCAATAATCAATAAAAACAAAACCTACTAAAACAATACAAGTACCTACTTGTCAAAAATACGTCTGTCTGTTGTTTGTCGGTGAAAAAGCTATCAAACAAGTTCAGTTCAAACATGCCACACCAGAGAAAAAAATCTTGACTAAATAAAACCAAGCAACTGGCTTACGTACCTTCAAGGATTGTTATTATTTCATCTAAACCGGCGTTTAATATCTCTTCCATAAATTCCATGATGGCTACGCTCCGACGCGTTTTAGCACAAAATCACTCCAATTTTCTCAGAAGACTGCAGGATCAAACTGCCCTACGTACGTACGGGCGACCGCTGCACACACAATGCGATGCGAATGCCGCGAGCCGGCCGGCCGGGGTGGGAGTGGGACCGCCCGCGCCGGTTGGCGGGAGTGGCGTCACCGGCTGATGCAACACATTACCATATTTGGTAACGTTTCGAGTTTCGCGATGCTTCTTTTTTTTTTTTCTTACCCTTGCGGGAAGGCAAGGGAAAGGACATGCAGCCTGATCTTATGTTATTGATTAAAATATTTTGTAATCAAAGGCAAAATTAAAAGTCTTTTATTTACACGTTTTTTTTACGTCTCAGAGACGAACTTTAAAGATATCGTTATTTATGATTTTGTCAATAAAAGAAAAATAATAAATTATTTTATTGTTAAACTTCTTTATCGAGGTTTAAAACTCATGAGATAAAACAAAAATATATTTATTCTGATCATTCCAGACACATCAGGCCACGGTGGTCCATACCACGGGCGTAGCCAGGTTTTAGATTCGGGGGGGGGGGGGGGTTCAGGAAAATAAGACGACGAAAAAACGTGCCTGCAGTGCCGTAAATAGCCTTTTCTGCGCCCTGTGCTAGTTGGTGGAACAATTAATTATCTAATATTTTGGAAGAAAAATAGAACTGATGTGGGCCATACACAGGGGCGGTCCCAGCCTACGATTTGAGGGGGGGGGGGGGTCACAAAGAGCCGAACTTATGAAAACCAAAAGTTTACTTATGCAAACGTGCAGATGATCATCCTATGGTTTTGTGTGTCGATGCATGCAAGAAGTACCTACTTTGTCGAGCACCCAGTATTTAAACAGCCAATGTGAAAACCTTTGAAAGAAAAGAAAAATTGTATGAGCGAGCGTAGCGAGCTCGAAAATTTTTTCACATATTTTAACATCCTCGGATAAATTTGATTCTTTTCATTCATTCACCTCGGATACGATGATCGCTTCAATTTCGGGGCGAGGGGGGAGGAGGTTTCCCGAGATGAGTTTGATTTCAAGCTCTAAATGAAGATAATGCAATAGCGAGCGAAGTGAGCTGGCCTTCGATTACGTTAGGGTCTTTTGGTGCTTTCATACAGAGACACGATTACACACAGTAGTCGTTTGCCATCACGCCATGTATTTTTTTTAGTCAAAGAGGTCAGAAAAATGATCGGATAGCCTGGACCCAGCCCAGGGCGGGGTGGTCATGACGCCCATGACCACGTTTTATAATAGAGTAGTAGAAGATTCACACGAAAATGACTGATATCGGTTACGGTCAAGGCACAATCGGACAATCTTCCGAAAATTGATGTGTTTATGATGGCCACGTATTTCGCATCAAATTCGGATTTTACGTCTACTGAAATAAAGGGAGTGAAAAAAGCAAGTTAATTACACAATAATAAATATTATGTTTAGGTATTCGATCTTCCACGCCTTTGGATAGTTTTTACCTGTGTCAAGAAAAAGGGCATACTTAACCTTAAAATATGAATGAAAACTCAAAGGATGGAGGTTATTTCATGAAAAAAAAACATTATTTAAAGCATAAGCTGTTTTCAGCATGAAGTATTATAATGAGCCCAGTGGATTTGGCAACCAGTTACTGTTTTAAAGAGCCTGGATACTGAAATAAGGCGGCTGTATAACGTCGTACGTATAGCGCATACATATTTTATGTTACGGGTTAAGTAAATTACGTATGCTGCTCTGTGCGGAATCAATGAACCGCATACGTACATGTTAAGAGTGCGCCGCAGTAATTTCATGATGCGGCTGACGTCATAAAGTTTATACGCACCGAACACAGTCAGTAAGTAAACGGAGTTCGTAACATGAACCAGGATACGTAATAACACTAATAACTGATGATGTAGGCGGAAACATTATTAATTATCCAGTGTGCGTAAAATGTATCGGCATATCCCTTACTCTGCTCGTACATTATGTACGTAGGTAACCGGAACCATTACTTAATGAGTCGGATTCAGTACAATGATTTGGCAAGCAGTTACTGTTTTAAAGAGCCTGGATACTGAAATAAGGCGGCTGTATAACGTTATACGTATAGCGCATACATATTTTATGTTACGGGTTAAGTAAATTACGTATGCTGCTCTGTGCGGAATCATTAAAACGCATACGTAAATGGTAAGAGTGCGCCACAGTAATTTCATGATGCGGCTGACGTCATAAAGATTACACGCACCGAACACAGTCAGTTAGTAAACGGAGTTCGTAAAATGAGCCAGGATACGTAAATGATGATGTAGGCGGAGACATTATTAATTATCCAGTGTGCGTAAAATGTATCGGCATATCCCCGACGCATGCTCGTATATTATGTACGTAACCGGAACCATTACTTAATGAGTCGGAGTCAGTACAATGATTTGGCAACCAGTTACTGTTGTAAAGAGCCTAGATACTGAAATAATGCGGCTGTATAACTTCGTTCGTATAGCGCATACATTTTTCCTGGTTCCGGGTAAGTAAATTACGTATGCTGCTCTGTTAATACATATGCGGCATCATTAAACCGCATACGTAAACGTTAATAATGCGGGCACAGTAATTTCATGATGCGGCCTCATTACAAGTAACTTGTTTACATGGTCTTTACAGAGCATTATGCCGCATACTTACTTAACATGGTGTCGTTTCATTATAAGTATGGCTCTTATAATTTTCATGTGAAAAGCACATTATACGTATCTGGCTGCCGGTACATTACAAATTTGCCAATTTTAAGTAGCCCGTTTTTCTCAGTGAGGAAACGGCAATTCTTTCTGTTCCTCCATTGGTATTGGACACAATCGCACAACACAACGTCAAGATATGAAATATATGTAAAGACTGACAATATCTGAATCTTCAAAATGTTTATAACTCACCTATGCGATATACCCGTAAATATCTGTAGATATCGAAATAGCAACTACGTAATCACAATTTTATGATATCAAATGAACAACAAAAAACCGCGTTTAGTGTAGTTTATTACCTACTTCAAAAAAAAGGAGGTTATTATTTCGACACGTACCTATGTACTATGTAATATTATTGGAACTGCATTATATTCATATATGACAATCTATTAAGAGCGTTTACAACGTACGGCTTTCATACAAACTTTCAAGCCCTTTTTTTTCGAATTGAATGAACCGATTTTAATACAACTTCATTCACACATGCAGGATACAAAGTTCTAAAAAGTTGCTTAAGAATATTTTCGTGTAAGTGGGACGGCCTGACTTATTGATACGAGCTACGGGTGTAGTGTCAAAGGGAAAACATGCCAAAACCTTGGTCAAATTCTAGTGAAATATTTACAACAAAACTATTACCTACTTATTACAAACAAATATTCCAGTTTTTACTTAAAACTAAAAATTACGAAATAAGAAAGTAATTAAAAAAATTAAATCGACTTCAAAAAGAAATTAACTCAAAATTATCAAATAACTTTAATTTCGGAAGTCGGTGGCAAAAAACTAAACAAAAATTATTTTTTTTGAAAAAACCCAGGATGGAAAAGGATAAAATAATTTAAAAACCCCCGACTATAAGAATTTATGTAACGAGACTAAAACAGATAAATTCATATGGCAGTCGGGGGACCTCTTAGAATAGAAGGTGTTCCACAGAACGGTCCCCCGACTTCCATAAGAATTTATCTGTTTTAGTCTCGTTTTGTGGCACAAACACATCCTCTCACCCCAAATGCATATTATACCGTCTCCCGCTTCATGGGTAAAAGTACAGATCCTATTATAGACACTGACTTCCGAAATTAAAGTCATTTCATAAAAATATATAAATAATTAAATCGACTTCAATAATAAAGAGTTAATTTCTTTTTGTAATCGATATTTTTTTTAATTACTTTTTTTAGTAGTAAGGGGTTTAGTTTTGTATTTCCTGGCTGCTTCAAGTGTGCACGGCCAGTAGCACCCTAACACTTTTAGGGTTCAAATAAGAGTCTTCTGAGCTTCTGAGCCAAAGAATCTTTTTTTTTTTACGTAAGGCATAGTCTTTTTATGGTATCTACAGGTATCTATATCTATATATAGAAAAACAAGTGCGAGTCGAACACGCGCACCGAGGGTTCCGTACAAATTTGTAGGTAGATATGTAAACAGTTTATCACGGGGTTTTTTTAATGTAAGTACAGATTTACGGTTTTCCTTTACTTGTGCTACATGAACTTGCTTCTTGCCAAAATTCATGATTCTAGGTCAACAAGAAGTACCCTATAAATTTTGATTCCCTTGAGAGTGTCGAAATATACGTTTTTTGCGGCATAACTTTTTTTACGTTAACTGACAAGTTTGATTTTTTCACAGCTTCTATGGACTGTAGACCTGAGTATTTTTTTTTATTTGAAATGGGTTTGCTCTTGACTCTAGTCTAGGTCAGAGGTGACAGAGACAAAGTCTACGATGGGGTGAGCTTACCCAGAAGAAGCCTGTTCACTCTTATTTTGAAAAGATTCGGGTTGTATGCACTTAAAAACACAAACGCAGGTAGAGAGTTCCACTCTTTTGCTGTGCGCATTATAAAGGACATTTGAAAACGCTTAGTGCGAATTGGTGGAATAGCAACTAGGCAGGGATGGTAACTTGGAGTGCGTCTGGATGTCCGAAGGTAGAAGGGGGCCGGTGGAATTAGGTCGTGGAGTTCTTGGGCACACTCACCGAAGTGCATGGTTATATATGGTTTTAATTTAACGCGTTCCGGAGATAAAGGGTCAAACAGACAGACGGACAACGAAATGATCCTATAAGGGTTCCGCTTCTAAAGTGGTTGCCCATACGCCAGCGTAGAGAGTTGACTGCCTTGTTTTAATTTCTTGATTCTCCCTCTTCCCCTGGTTTTATCTAGCCCCCCACTTCCAGTACATTTGCGCTAACCACAATAGAAATCTACGCTCATCACACAATCGTCTTCTCCAATGTCCCACTCACCGCTCAGACTTCATTCACTCTGCCTTCTTTGTTCAGCCCATCTCCCTGTGGAATGGAGCGCATTCCACAGGGAGATGGGAAAGAACCAGGAAATCAGGATGGCAAAGAACCGATGGTCAACAATTTTTTTCCCAAGAAACCAGACTATACTTTTCCGAAGGATTTTGACGCGCTGAATTCAAATCTGGCCTCAAAATTGCTCTATCACGTCAGGGTTTCGAGATATCCTAACCTAAAAGTGCAAAAAATACCGTTTTTGCTCATTTTTGAGGTTATGTAGCACGGCCGATCCTATTTTCTTTCTAAAATTATTAATAGCATCTCAAAGGACTAGTTTTTCTCTTTAAAATGACGTTGAGTTTACTCAAATATCTTTTTTTTTCGCTGAGAAATTGCATTTTGAAATTTTCCAATAGAAAATGTATGTGTATGAATTCTCAAACGTAGAACAATACACGTACGAAAATTTCAAAATGCGATATCTCAGCGAAACAAAAAGATATTAGAGTAAACTCAACGTCATTTTAAAGAGGAAGACTAGTGCTTTGAGATGCTATTAATAATTTTTGAAAGAAAATAGGATCGGCCGTGCTACATAACCTCAAAAATGAGCAAAAACGGTATTTTTTGCACTTTTAGGTTAGGATATCTCAAAATCCTGACGTGATAGAGCAATTTTGAGGCCAGATTCGAATTCAGCGCGTCAAAATCCTTCGGGAAAGTATCATCTGGTTTCTGGGGCAGAGCGTTTGTCAAATTTTGTCGACCTGTGTATCCTTTAAAGTTAAGGTTCGCGATCACATTCGCAAGAAGCTGGCAGTATAATCACAACGGTAATGTTTTCTCATTGTTTGTCTTATTTCTTTTTAGTGTATTATATTTGTCACGGTTAATAGCCGAAGCGCGGCTACACCTAGTTTTAGCCGGGTACAACAAGGTGCAGCCGGCCACATGCGGTTCGTGTGTACTTCGGGAGGCGACGTAGGATGCAAGAGCGAGCGAAGGGCACCCCGAGGTTAGGTTTAGTTAAAACTAGGTGTAGCCGCACTTCGGCTATTAAGGCGGAAACATACTTACGTGTCGTGGCGTGTCGTGACGCGCCAGAAGCCTATCGGTTTCATACATTTAATATGGTTAGGGACATATTTGCATGTAGTGTCGTGTCGCAACGCGTTCTGTCGTGGCGCCGACTACTCGCCACCGATTGCGCCAGAGCGGTGGTGGGGGTTTATGACGCGACCTCTCTTTCGTACCTACATACCTATGGGTTCACGACATTTAGTATGTACTTTTTTTATGTCTCCTTCAATCAGCGAATGAACTTCCTCATATTGTGCTTTGTTCATTCTAAAGTACTGATGAAATTTCTCTTCGTCACTCTCTAATTCTTTAACAAGACGATGAAATTCACCTTTGTCTTGTCTCCCCTCTGTTTATAGGGTGAACCCACTATCTTCTTTTCTTTTTTTTTTGCTCTGAAGAAGTTTCATTGCTAAGAGAAATTAAAGGTCTTCATCAAAATCACTATCCGAATCAGAAGAAAACATTATGTACCTACTTATGTTTGAACACTGCAAAGGTTCGTTAAGTACTGTTCAGAAATAACGCCAGAGTACGCCACGACACGACACGTTAGTGTGCACACTCACCGTCACGACAGTAAGCATCACGACACGCCACGACACGTAAGTATGTTTCCGCCTTTAGCCGTAACATATTCAACACCGATCTGTATCCCCCGATTTTGTTATCATTGGTTTTTTTGACAATTTTATAGACATATTCACGTCAAAAACTGTACAGAACGTTTTCCTATAAGACGCAGTGTTACAGGAAAACGACAATAGGAAATGAATAAATAAAAATATATATTAATTTTAATAGGTAATAAAATAAAACACTCCCTTTTATACAAAAAGCAGTTAATGTTTCATGTGTGGGAAACGCAGATCAGTATCTAGCAGATTGTCTTCAATCCAGCGATCAGCTTGTTGCGTCATCTCCTCGTCGAAATATGCACGCCAACCTCCGGTTTTACCTGAGAAAAAAGGTAACTCTACGATCAACATACGACCAATTAAGTTATAATTAGGTATAAAGTTCGTTCTGCCTCGTTTGTATAGTGATCACAAGCGCTTCTGCTGAGCTAGTTAATAATCATTATTATTAATTAATTAGTTAAATTCTTTTATTTCAGGTAAATAACACCCCATAATGGCACACGTATAAAATCAGAAAAATTCAAATAAAATCAATACAAATCAAATTAAATGGTAACATAATAGATCAAATTAAATTAAATAATCAAAACAATCAAACTAACATAGAAAAAATATATAAATAAACACACCAGTAAAATCAATACCCTCTCTCCGACACTGCTACAGCAAAATGTCTGCTGGAACAATGCCAGATGAAGGGGCAGTCCAGCCTTCCCGCAATCATCGTGAGGACGATGCCGTAACCCGCACCGTGGCTAACCCGTACCCTGCGCACCAAGGACGCGGCGCGCTTGCGCATGGTCGCGTGAAAGCAGTCTGTGCGCGCCTCTGCGAACATACCCGAGGCACTGCAGTATCGGACTAGCCCCATCACCGCCCCAAACGCGTTATTGTACTGGATGCGGATGGCGCTGTAACTTCTTTTAGAGTAGTGAGCTCACAGAACGCACGAGTACAACGACGTACAGTACGCGCTAAAGAGCGTAGCCTTCACCCCATTAGAGCACCTCGCAAATCTGCGGGCGATCATGTTCGCTGTAACAGATAACGCCCTCCGCACCCGTTCCATGTCTGCGTGATCCTTGAGGTCGACAGTCAAAAAATGCCCCAAAGTATGTAAACTGATCGACCCTTTGCAAAGGAACCCCCTGAGACTTACTGGAGGTATGCTCGCCGGACATTTTGCACACGATAAAGCAGGATTCTCGATCACCATTGGTAGCATACTTAAAAACAATAAATATAATATTTCTCAGTAGCAGTGCAGGAAAAACGACTAACCTTTCCTTATAAAAGTTTCGTCCTTTGCAAGAAGTCCAAATTCCCTCATATCTTCATAGTTCACCGACTTATTATTCTTAAAGTTTTCGATGCTCAGGTGATCGCAGAGGCGATTCATTTGTTCTTCATTAAGTTGTTTGCCGAAGAAGTCTGCGACACGCCGAATAGATGCCGGCAGGTCCTGAAATATAATTTATTGTGGGTAATTTTGGCTTTTTTTTTTAATGAAGTTCTGAGGTGATCACAGCCAGGCCCACTACGATCAGCCAAGTTCCAGTTCTTGAACCACCTACCTACCCGAAGACTAGTAGGCACTCGTTGTCATGAAAATGCCGTAAACCTATCTTTCATTGTTGGTGGTGCCCTTATTCCTATATCTATAATATGTTGGTAAATGGTGCCTTACTTATACAGAGTTTATTGCGTTTTACCACGGACGGTGGGCAGATAAACAGAAAAAGAATGGGTGATTTACCATAGTCAACGATCACAGCATAATCAGCGTATAATGTTAAATAAAATGTTGAGAGGGAATGGTCCGTAAACCACCACGCGGGGGCAGTGCGTGTTGGTAGATGTTACATATACATAGAATTTGATGAATAGAAATAATTTACACAAAGTAAAGCGCCTGTATGGGTTCGAACTCGTCAGTCGCGGCCGTTACGACTGTTGTATTATGTTTTCAACACCTACCTAGCATATTATAATGAAGAATATCATATATTTTTTTGATTTTGTTTACTGTAGTCGATCATATACTTTTATTGTTTCTAAAACTTGGGTTTTTTGTGTTTAGGTCCTGTAAGCCCCTTAGCTCGGATAACAAAAAAACTTGTATTACCTTTGATAGATCTTCATAGAACAAGAACAGCATGTTTGGATCATCTCTCTTCTCCCAAGCTTCTTTGACGTGCTCGAAATATGGCGTCAGAGAAACTGTGAATGATGATGACAATATTACAAAATCTAAAACATATGTTGTCTACTGAGTAAGATTTGAGGGTTCCAAAATCTATAATAACTGAAGCGATTCAGAGACAAACCCACACAGTTCGCAGAGCCTAACCCACTGAAGCTGGTACATGAAAATAGGGCATGATAGACGATGCCAAACTACAGGGCAGGGTCGTCACTACGACTACACTTCTTACAGTCGTGCATATCCCGTCATCTCCGTCAAGGCCTACCGCATTTTTGTGTGTCAAGTAGAGGCCAATGGAATAAGCCTAACATCTAATAGGTCCCATTAGGTCCTAGGTTTGTTCCATTGACCGGGACGACATTTTACAGAACGTCATCATGACAAGCAATTGCACAGCATACATTTTCTCTACTTACATAGATCCCTACGGAAAACATTCCAAAAGCCTTTGAAGCCTCCCTCGTAGCCGGACATCTTAAACAATTTGGTGTGGTGGTAACAAGATACAGCTACGTCTCTTGGGTCCCGAGCCATATACACCATCTTTGCAGTTCCCAGGAGGTTGGGGGGTAGCAGGGACATAGGTAAGTGTGTCTTGATGAAACGAGTAGCCATCAATGGAGCCGCAGCCAGCATTGGACTCACTGGCTTAGCCAAGATATTCATTAATTCACAAAACTTCTCTCTGTCAAAGTTTTGTTCTGTTTTCGCGATTTTGTCCACATATTCTTCTTTCGTGTCTTCGTCCAAGAACATGAAGCCCCTGTAATCAATTTTTTAAGATTTTTCAGTAAATATCTAATATCTATCTTTCGTTTTCTTTCTTTCTATATGAAAAAGAATGAAAGAAAACTGTTTATTTTGCACAGTACCGTACCGTATACTTATGTACAAGAATAAAATATTAATCTCTGTACTCACTCCAAGAAATGGTATCGGTGGATAAGGGGTATCTCTGCCGCTTTTTCGTAATTTAATTCATTTGCAATCAACCAAACTAGTTCTTGGGTCCATGTAGTTCCTGAAAATTCATTTAAGTTGGTATATAATATGAAGTACATAAATTAAGAGTGGCATTTTATGGTAATGGTAAAGGGGAAATATGTCGTTGAGAAATAAGAACGGAGATTCGAGTAGATCATTCATTTTTCAGCAAAATCAGGTTTTGCTGAAAAATATTAAATAAATATTTGTTTAATACTAGACCAACTAATTCGATGTAACTAGATGCCAACCAGATCGCTGATAACTGGCGACAAACACGTCAGTAGGTCTCAGGGGCATGTTGTAGATGTTCACGGCATCTTTCTTGTAAGGTTTGAATACCAAGTAACCTTTGGGACCCAGTCGGATGTAGGTTGACGGCATGCCTGGAAGAAACACGTAACAATCATTGTACATCATTGCTTGTAATTTTGGATATAATATCGTTGATGTCCTTTATGACAACAACAACATTAGTATCCCCAGTGGCCAGTGCCGGATTAAGACTACTAGATGCCCTAAGCAATTCACACCTATGGACTCCTATCCACTAGTCGCTTAGTATTTTTTCTAAAAAAATCGACGAGTGATTTATTAAGATTAGCGCACGACTCAAGAGTGACTTTTGGGTCTTGTAAATATCTTGCTGGCGAACAGCCTTGCCTTTTATTTACTAGCAAATTTTTTTCGGTGCTGTTTATGGCAGGCGCGGTCGCAGTCCAAGATTTTGGGGGGGTCACCATGGGTGCCGAGGAAAGTTTTTAGGGTGGTACATCTCCTCGTTGGTTTAGTGGTCGCAAGCACTGTGCACTAAAGTTACGTTGCGATTTATTACAGACTGAGATAGATCTAAGTCCACGCGGACGAAGTCGGGGACACAGCTAGTCTATGTACCTAATATCCGATTAATCCGTGTAAGCAACTGCATATATGTATTTATCATAGGAACATGGCATAGAGGGCGCCACTTTAAGATTTTGCACCACCTAAAAAAGTTTCTAGGGCCGCCACTGTCTGTTGATAACGAGAGAGTGTTCTCCTTGTCCGGTGGAATTATTTATTATAATATGTACTAGCTGACCCGGCGAACTTCGTATCGCCTCATATGTATCATCAAAAATGCCGTTCCATACAAAATGTATGAGAAAATGAATTCTCTTCATAATTTTTTTTTCGTTAATTTTTCACATATTTTAATAATTATTCTGCAATTCGGGACGGAGACAAATCCAACAAATCAAAGATCTTAAAAATCGGTCCAGCCGTTCTTGAGTTATTAAATGGTGTACCTAACTAACCCGACTATTATTTGTTTTCAGCAACTTGGATTCAAGGAACTTGACTTGAAAATACAAATAACTCACAGCTAAAAGTAGTTTTAAGTAATTCTTCTTCCTCAGGCTTCAGCTCGTCGTATTCATAAGGAAACGGCAATTCTTTCTGTTCCTCCATTGTTATTGGACACAACACAAAGTGGCCTTTGGGCCGGATTGACTGCTGAACATTCATTTCGCTTTTCGTAACAATAAGAAACAAAGAACAACACAGTGTGTGTAAATAAATAAATAAAACACACACACAACACTTATTAATTTTAATAGGTAATAAAATAAAAAATCTCCTTTTATACAAAAAGCAGTTAATGTTTCATGTGTGGGAAACGCAGATCAGTATCTAGCAGATTGTCTTCAATCCAGCGATCAGCTTGTTGTGTCATCTCCTCGTCGAAATATGCACGCCAACCTCCGGTTGTACCTGAGAAAAAAAGGTAATTCTACGATCAATATAATATAATAATAATAAATTTATTTCATAAAAAAGGGAGTTTGTAGTACATGAGGCATACATAAAGTTATACATATAAGTTTGTACCATGTCAAACACAATCTTATGGGTGAAATTCTGCTTTCTTAGCTAGGTTATAGAATAACCTGTGACGTGTTAAGGAATACCAGTCCCTGTCCCTTACAAAAAGTTACAATAAACTAGTACAGATATACAACGTGTTTTTTTTGATATCCCATAACTCTATGGGGTCATTGTACTAATCATTATGAACAACTTTTACTAAGGGACCAAACCTGAAATCGCGAAAAAAAAATCAGCTGTTCCCTACATTTATGTTCGCATAACTCGTCAAAATGTAGGGAATGGTTGGTTTTTTTTTCGCGATTTCAGGTTTGGTCCCTTAGTAAAAGTTGTTCATAATGATTAGTACAATGACCCCATAGAGTTATGGGATATCAAAAAAAACACGTTGTATATATAATTATATACAGCGTGGCGGTACAATGGTGACATTAATTTAACACACATATACGTTTTCACATTTTCGTTTCATGAAGAAATTATGTTTCCATTAAACGTTATTATTTGCGGATTTATTTAAAGTTTTCTAAAATAGCATTTTGGAGCAACCTGTACTTAAAGAACTGTCGCGCAGCGGTCATTTGCCGGGTCACGGATCATAACATCGCATCAATGAAATTAAAATAAATAAACAATACTTTAAAGTAACGTGATATCCCTTTGTCGGCGAGCGGGCGGCGCAGGCGACGCGTGCCCCCCCCCCCCCCCCCCCCCGCCCCGTCGCGTCGCAGCGAAATCCAATTCTTTTTTTTGCATTTCTAGTGCTAGCCTAACTCGTGCCCTTGACACACTTCTTCACAGTAGTGTACATAATTACGTCGACTAATTTTGTGAATGTTTCCGCGAAAAAGACGCTTACCTATGGTTTTATTTATTTATTTTTGTGTAATGAACTAATGAGTAATTAGATTATGGTACTGCGATAAAGACGCTTTGTTTCGTTTTCTAATTTAGTAGGTACGTTGACATCTCTTGCGATACGGGCGCTTTTATTTGTGTTATTAGTGCTTGTGTAAACTTGTGATCGTGATGGCAAATACACATCCGAACTACACAGCAGCTGAATATGCGGACATGATCCTAATTTATGGAGAATGTCGTGAAAATGCCGCTCTTGCCATAAGGACATATCGCGAGAGATATGGCGGTTCAAGACAATGCCCTACTAATCCTCGCACTATTGTAGGAGCTCTTCAGCGCATCCGCGAAAACCGGCCAGTGGATCCTAGGTCTCAACGCCCTGATCGACCACCTACACGACAAAACCCAATCCAGTTAACTGAAAATGTGCTACAATATTTCCAAAACCAACCCAAAACTAGCCTCCGCCAGAGCGCTAGGCATTTTCAAGTTCATCACAGTACCGTCCATACGATATTAAAGCGCGAAAAGTGGCAGCGCGTGAAGCGACGCGTTGCCGCTCCGAGTTAACGTAAGCCAGCGTAACGTAGGTAAGTAATTTCATGAATGATTTTTTGCAAGGGTGATCCCAATTTTAGTTACATTTTTATCATTTAGTTTGTTTGAAAAAATTTTTTTTTCAATTTACGAGTTATTTTAACCTACTAAAATTAATATGATTAAAGGGCACTAGCCCTACACGTGTGTTAAATTAATGTCACCATTGTAGCGCCACGCTGTATATGTATATATATATAAATTATTTTTTTAATACTACAACAATGTTTTTAATTGAATACGTGCGTGTGTGTGTGTGTGTGTGATTGTAATATACGACCAATTAAGTTATAATTAGGTATAAAGTTCGTGATGCTTCGTTGGTCTAGTGATCACAAGCGCTACTGCTGAGCATGAAGTTCTGGGTTGGATTTCCAGATCGGGCAATGTGACTTTGGGTTTTTCCGTTAGGAATTCATAAGTAGCAACCTAGAATCTGGATTTGTGTCCGATTGATAGTGCAGGTACACCTCTGCGTAATTCTTCAGAGAATAAGTACCCGGCGATAAATATTGCACATCGACCTATTCGATCCTATTAATTTTATACAAAGAATAAAAATAATTATCAAAAGAAGCAAATCATAATAATAATTGTTTTAACAGCTCCTAATAGATACCGGACTGTTTGTATTTCGTGCGACAGAGATAACGCTCTACGAAGCCGAAATTAGCCGATTATCTCTTTCCAAAGGTCGATGTGCAATATTAATCGCCGGGTACTGTACCTACAGTCCTGATGGTATGTTATGTTATATATAAACGTATGCTGTTAATACTTCGGTAGCATACTTAATAATACCAGCCTATCGTTGCACCTTGCAGGGCAAAGGTCTCATATATACAGAGAAAGCACGAGCAGTGATCAGTGATCACCATTGGTAGCATACTTAAACAATTAATGGTGTCGATTCTATTGTTCACAAACTAAACTAAATTTAAGTTCAGTGCATCTTTTTCTTTCCATTTCATTAAAAAAGGATAGAAGATAAATTTTAGTTTAGTTCTGTCAAATTAATCAGCGCCTGACGTAATTTTAGTAGGCAAGTTTTTAAACACGTCTAAACTATGGAGTAGTGTCAGGCGCTGATTAATTTGAGAGGACGAAACTAAAATTTATCTTCTGCCCTTTTTTTTAATTAAATGGAAAGAAAAAGATGCACTGAATTTAAATTTAGTTTAGTTTGTGAACAAGGCAATCGGCACCAATATAATATAAATTTCTCAGTAGCAGTGCAGGAAAAACGACTAACCTTTCCTTATAAAAGTTTCGTCCTTTGCAAGAAGTCCGGATTCCCTCATTCTTTCAAAGTTCACCGACTTATTTTTCTTAAAGTTTTCGATGCTCAGGTGATCGCAGAGGCGATTCATTTGTTCTTCATTAAGTTGTTTGCCTAAGAAGTCTGCGACACGCCGAATGGCTGCCGGCAAGTCCTGAAATATAATTTAATGTGGCTATTTTTGACTTTCTGATTTTTTAATGAAGTTTTGAGGTGATAACAGCTAGGCCCACCACGGTCCACGACCAGCCAAGTCCCAGTTCTTAAAGTACCCTGGTCTACCAGAAGACTAGAAGGCACTCGTTGTCATGAAAATGCCGTAAACCTAATTTTCGTTGTTGATGGTCCCTTACATATACAGAGGATGGGCAGATAAACAAAAAAACTAGTCAAGTGCGAGTCGGATTCGCACACGAAGGGTCCCGTACCACAAGGCAAAAACGCCAAAAAAAAACATGTTTGTTGTATGGGAGCCCCCCTTTAATATTTATTTTATTCTGTTTTTAGTATTTGTCGTTATAGCGGTAACAGAATACTTACATCAATATGAAAATTTCAACTGTCTAGCTGTCACGGTTCATGAGATACAGGTGACAGACAGACGGATAGTGGAGTCTTAGTAATAGGGTCCCGATTTTACCCTTTGGGTACGGAACCCTAAAAGAATGGATGATTGAGTGATGCATAATCTGCCTATAATGTTTCCACTGCTTGGACAAAGGTCTGCTCTCGACCTCTCGACGCGTGCTGGTTTACGGCCCATTTCCTCTCAGGGAATGGGCCGTAAACCACCACGCGGGGGCAGTGCGTGTTTGTAGATGTCACATATCTTGGAATTTGATGATTAAAATAATTTACACAAAGTAAAGCGCCTGTCTGACACTGATTAATTATCAAAAGCGTGTATTTATGCAATAATATTGTTGCCATACTACACAATTATTACCTACGTGAAAATATGCACTTCTTTGTGTTGATAACAATTGTTGATATCTTCCTTGACGCCGACGCATGTCCATGATAATGTTATCAAAAATCTGATCGATTAATGGCTGTGCACAACTCGGAAAACTTGTATTACCTTTGATAGATCTTCATAGAACAAGAACAGCATGTTAGGATCATCTCTCTTGTCCCAAGCTTCTTTGAGGTGCTCGAAATATGGCATCAGAGAAACTGTGAATGAAGAGGTATATTAGTTACAAGTTGTTATAAAATATTTATGTGTTCTTCTGAGTAAGAGTTGGATTCCAAAATCTTAAATGAACCGATTTATCAATGCAGAGCCTGACCCACTGAAGCTGGGTACATAAAAGTAGGGCATGAGAAATGATGCCCGACAACAGGACAGGCTCGTCAATACGACTACACTTCTTAAAAGTCGTGCTCATCCCGTCATCTCCGCCAAGGACTAGCGCGTTTTCGTATGCCATGTAGACGTCAATGGAACAAGCCTAACACCTGAAAGGCTCCTTCAAACAGGCGCGACACGACACGCGACACAAAGGCACCGTAAGTCGCGCAACGAGCGGTGCCTTTGTGTCGCGCGCGATTATATCGCGTGTCGCGCCTGTTTTTAGGAGTCTTAATACGTCCCATTAGGTCCTGTTTGTTCCATTGGCCGGGACGACATTCTACAGGACATCGTCATGAGAAGCAATTGCACAGTATAGGTACCATACAGTTTCTCTACTTACGTAGGTCCCTACGGAATAGATTCCAGAAGTCTTTGAAGCTTCCCAGATTGCTGGACAGCTTAAACAATTTGTTGAGGTGATAGGAAGATACAGCTACGTCTCTTGGGTCCCGAGCCACGTACACCATCTTCGCAGTTCCCAGCAGTTTGGGGGGTAGCAGAGACATGGGTAAGTGTGTCTTAATGAAGCGAGCAGCCGTCAGTGGATTCGCAGCCAGCAATGAACTGCCTGGCCTTATCCAGGCATTTACTAATTCACAAAACTTCTCCCTGTCAAACTTTTCGTCTGTTTTTGTGATTGTGTCCAAGTATTCTTCTAGCGTGTCTTCGTCAAACCACATGAAGCTGCTGTTATTAATTATTTTAAGGTTAAAGTCTAGCAATACATAACTTATGTCTTCAGTAAATATTATATATGTCGCAGATAGATTGTCGAAGAAAACAACTAGCAGCTTTGTATCAAATCAAATCAAAATCGTTATTTGCATAAAATGTGGTATGTACAAAAGATGATACTTATATAAAATTTCAGTGCAAAAACACACTCCGCTATCAAAGGTAATAAATAATACTCAATTTTAATTAAATTATAAAGTAAATCTAGTATTATAAAGTTACAATAGTTAGCTTTAAAAAATGTAAGTTTTGGTCATTCTGTTATGCATTTAACTCAATTCTCTAATTGCGGTGTATTGTCTTGCGTTAATTATGTTACTTAATGTTTATTAGATCTATATTTAAAATAATTTTAAAGAGAAATGTTTATTGGGCACATTTACCTTACTTACTGTATACAGTATGTTAACTAACAGAGGGCGTTCCCGTTAACCCGCAATAGTATAGCATCCATACATGCTAAAAAAAATATTACCATTCGAAAATAAAATGTTTTTATTTTTTTTTTATATTAAAATATTCACTAAAAATCGTAAATTGATACTTTAAAGAAACACTCTGTACACGCGTACTTGAAGGACAGCAATGTCGGAATTTATTTAATTAAATAAATTAGAATTAATTAAATAAATAGAGTATCAATTTACGATTTTTAGTGAATATTTTAATATAAAAAAAATACTCAATACTCAATACTCAATACTCAATCATTTATTGCATTCCACAATGTATATGTTTAGGTGGTAGGAAACATTTGTTGTAACAATCGTGGACCCAAAAACAAACAAAAACATGAAAACAAAACAAAAAAAAACAACAAAAACAAAAACAAACAAAAAAAACAAAAAAAACAAAAACAAAAACAAATAAAAACAAAAACAAAAATAAAAACAAAAACAAATAAAAACAAAAACAAACAACTGAAAAAAAACAAAAAACAAAAACAAAAAAAAACAACGAAAAAAAAACAACACACGTGAAATAAAAACATTTTATTTTCGAATGGTAATATTTTTTTTAGCATGTATGGATGCTATACTATTGCGGGTTAACGGGAACGCCCTCTGTTAGTTAACATACTGTATATGTATGTATATAAGAATAAAATCCTAATTTGTGTACTCACTCCAAGAAATGGTATCGGTGGATAAGGGGAATCTCTGCCGCTTTTACGTAATTTAAATCGTTTGCAATCTATACCTCTGAAGACCTAATGAGGGAATATGTGTTGGCAATGAATGAGCTGGTAAACTCAGAAAAAACCAACTGTGAGCATTGTCAAACACCATCCAATGTGCTTACACCAGACCATTCATTGACAACTTGCAATACCACCTTACTGCAGCCCTGTGTTGATTTGGTAATTCCTCCTATTGATAGTTCCTACAAACATTGTAAACAAACTTTTAATAATGATATTATATTATTTTGTGATGAGATTGGAAAGGACTTAGGTCACTTGTTGACAGATGAATATCCGGGACACTCAATAATAAATTACTGTATGCCGGGTTGCTCTTTGTTTCATATTATGAAAGCAATTATTAAATGTAACTTTACCCCGGATACAACTTTAATAATTTTTATGGGTAATAGGGGAAACGTTAACAAAGGAGAACTACTCCAGTATCATAGAACTTTATGCAACCTTAGTTTAAGACAAGTTGTGTTGTTTACATTCCCTTACAGTAACAGTTTGCCACAGGAAGAAAATAGGTTAAGATTTGAATTGAATATGACAATGCATAACTTGACATTTAATAATAACATGTTTCATTTAGTTGATATTAACAATTATGTTAATAATAATTTGTATTTGACAAAAGATAGATATAACATTGTTATGTACTATCTTTCTTACTACTATAAAAGACAGATAGCTGTGTCGCTATCTTATTTTTTTTCTATTACAGCCAAAAATTTGGCTAAACAACTTGCTTCTTTTGAGCAATGCAATGACATTTTAAACAATTCTGCCAATAATTTGGTCACTTTTAATGACATTGATAATAATTTAAATTAGAAATTAAGACAATAGAGGCAACCTCTAGCATACAGAATTGCAAAAATAACTCAAAAAAAAGTTTAAAATCACTAAATAGTATCAACCTGGTGCATCAAAATATTCAAGGACTTATGAACAAAGATTTAGAAGTAGAATTATTCATGAATTTTAATAGTATTGACATTCTTTGTATAACAGAACATTGGCTGAAAAGCCACCAGTTTCTGTTCAATTTTAATAATCACCAGGTTGGTAGTTCGTTCAGCAGAATAAATGCTATACATGGTGGCTCATTAATTTTAGTAAGTAACCAGCTCACATTTAAAGATCGTAAAGATATTGTGAGCCTATCTGTTGAGCGTACGGTTGAAATTGCCTGTATAGAATTGGAGCACTCTATTGTATTAAGTGTGTATAGACCCCCGTCAGGATTGTATGACTGCTTTGAAAAGGTAATGGATGAAGTGTTACACAGGATTTGTAACTCAAACAAGTCCGTTATCATTTGTGGTGATTTTAATGTAAATTTATTAGAAAACTCAGGTTCTTGTAGTAAAATTTTAAGTCTGTTTCAGTCCTACAATCTTGTAAACCTATTTTTGGAGCCCACAAGAATAACCCCTACTAGTGCCACATGCCTAGATAATATTTATACAGATATTATACCAAGCCACAAAGAAATTATAAATTTACTAGATTCTGATCATTGCGGGCAAAGGATTACTATTCAAAACCAAAACAAAAAAGGGGCTAAAAAGGATATCACTGTTAACCCCAAAACTGCAAGTCGCTTGGAGGCTTTTAAAGTTAAACTCATTAATAAATTACCAGTTTTGTCTATTCATGCTGATCCTAATCATCTTTATGATAATTTTTTTAATATATACTGTAAACAATTTGATTCCACCTTTATTCCCAAGACTATCTCGGTTAATAGTAATGTATCGTTCAGTGATTGGGCTACCATTGGTATTCATAAAAGTAGAACACGGCTTTATGAACTGTACAATGAAAGGACTTATGTTAACACTGATGAATTTAATTTGTATGTTAGAAATTATTCAAAATTATTTAAAAAAGTTTGTTATATGGCCAAGTCACGTTATTTGGGTTCAAAAATTAAAAACAGCAGTAATGTAATTAAAACGACTTGGAACATTATTAATAGTGAAGCGGGAAGGTCTAGTAACCGAAATACTGATTACAGCCTGTCTATTAATGACAACATAATAAAATCTGACTCACAAGTCGCCGAGGCATTTGAAAATTTCTTTTCAGATATTCCCGTTTCAACTACTAAATCCCTAAACTCATCACCTTCTGTTGCTGAGTCTTTGCTTAAGGAAAATGTTAATGGTTGCGATTCGGATTTTAATTTTGAATATATTACATGTAGAGATATAATTAAAACCTTTCACACTTTAAATGTAAAAAAGACTACAGATCTGTGGGGTAATTCTGTGGAAGTTGCTAAGTCTATTATTGACATTGTAGCACCTACTCTTGCTCTTATCTTTAATAGTTGTATTGACAATGGGGAGTTTCCTGATCTTATGAAAAATAGTAAAATAATACCTTTGTTTAAATCAGGTAGTACATCAGACCCCACAAATTATAGACCTATTTCTGTACTACCTACCTTTAGTAAAATTTTTGAGAAATTAATATTAGACCAAATGCAAAGATTTTTTAATAAATATAAATTATTACACAGCAAACAGTTCGGTTTTACAAGGGGTCGTTCAACTACTGATGCCGGTGTTGAACTTTTAGGACATATTTATAATGCATGGGAAGATAAATGCGATGCTTTGGGCATCTTTTGTGATTTGTCCAAGGCATTCGATTGCGTTCTTCACGAAACGTTAATCAGGAAACTCCACCACTACGGGATCCGGAATACTGCTCTGGATCTTCTTACTTCATACTTGAGTAAAAGGATTCAGAGCGTTGACGTTAATGGAGAAAGATCACCCGGATCTTTAGTAACGATGGGAGTCCCACAGGGCTCAATTCTTGGTCCTTTCTTGTTTCTTATTTATATCAATGACTTGCCGTACCTCATAAAGGATAATCATGATATAGTGTTGTTTGCAGATGACACTTCACTTTTGTTTAAACTTAAACGTCAGCAGTTGGTTACTGACGATGTAAATAGCGCGATTTCGAAAGTAGTCCACTGGTTCAATGTTAATAATTTGCTTCTAAACGAGAAAAAAACCAAATGTATTAAGTTTACGCTACCCCACGTTAGGCAGGTGAAAACTAATGTGTTGATAAAGGGCGAGGAATTGAATCCTGAAGACAGCACGGTATTCTTGGGCATAACTTTGGATGCTAAGCTTCAGTGGGGTCCGCATATAGATAAACTGTCAAAAAAGCTAAGTTCCGCAGCATACGCCGTTAGAAAAATTCGTAATTTAACTGATATAGAGACTGCCCGTTTAGTGTACTTTAGTTATTTTCATAGTGTAATGTCGTACGGTATTCTATTGTGGGGAAATGCCGCCGATATTCAGACTATCTTTGTTTTGCAGAAGCGTGCTGTTCGATCAATTTATAAATTAAGTCCGAGACACTCTCTCAGAGACAAATTTAAAGAGATTAATGTAATGACTGTGCCTTCTCAGTATATTTATGAAAATCTTTTATATGCCCATAAAAACATAAAATTGTTCAAAAAATACAGTGATATCCATAATATAAATACTAGAAACAAACACAAATATGTTGTACCTACAACAAGGCTCAAGAAAATAGGTGGCTCGTTCAGATGCCAATGTATACACTTTTATAATAAACTACCAAGCCACGTTCAAGATCTAAGCCTTAATAAATTTAAATCGTTCATTAAACGTAAGTTGTGCCAGAAAGCCTTTTATACCGTTAAAGATTATATTGAGGATACAAAGGCTTGGGATTGAGTTGCTTCCAATTTCTGCATTTTGAGTGTTTTTGATGTTTTTTTTTTTATATACACATTGACATTAATGATTTTTTTTTTTAACTGACATTTGCTTACTTTTTAAAGTATTATATTATTTGAATTATTGTGAATGTGAAGACGATGTGGGTCATTTAATTTAGGCATTTTATATTATTATTATTCTCTCTATGGTCTGGCAGTTTGAGTAATTTATGTGGCCTACCCAAATGTCCTTTCTTTGGTATTGTTCGTCGAATCGTTGAGCTCCTTAAGTCTTGAGTTGAGCTGCATGATTTCTGACAAATGCGTGCACTGACTGGACAGGTCCTCTCAATCTGTGTGGTTCTTTCCTCAAAAGACCATCTCAGACATCGACCTACATGGTCTTCATATAACTTGACCAAGATTATGTCTGGACTTTAAAAGAGACTATGACCTCTGAGTTTGTTTCGGCCTTTCTTCTCAGAGTAGTCAGATAGGAAACGCCGACCTCATCTAGTTTAAAAAATTTATGATTGACGTGTAAAAGTGTTTGTGCAAACCTACTTACAGAAATAAAATCATTTATCATTTATCATTTATCATTTATCAATCAACCAAACTAGTTCTTGGGTCCATGTAGTTCCTAAAAAAAGATTTAAGGATATAAGAAATACATAAATGAGTTAAGAGTGATATTTTATGGTAAGAGGAAATGTTGTTGATAAATATGAACTGAGAAGAATCTCCGTTCATATTTATCAACAACATATTTACATTTTTTTTTTTTTACTAGAAAGTAGATCTTTAATTTCTCAGCAAAAATACCTTTTCAGTTAGTACTAGACCAAACTAATTCGATGTAACTAGGTACCCACCAGATCGCTGATAACTGGCTACAAATACGTCAGTAGGTCTCAGGGGCATGTTGTAGATGTTCGCGGCATCTTTCTTGTAAGGTTTGAACACCATGTAACCTTTGGGACCCAGTCGGATGTAGGTTGCAGGTATGGCTGGAGGAAACACACGGAACAATCATTGTACATCATTGTTAGTTATTTTGGATATAATATCGTTGATACCCTGTGACAGTAAAAATATAAAACGCTCCTACTATTTGCTGGCTGTGACCTGTGACTTGTGTTAGCGACTGTTTTATTTATCATTGTTAGTTATTTTTAAGTCAGGCGACAGAAGTAGGTGATAATATACAGGGTTATTGGTAAAACATTAACAATCTCTTAAGAGGTCATTGTACACATCATTATGAACAACTTCTACTATAGGACCAAAACTGAAATCGCGAAAAAAAAAATCAGCTGTTCACTAAGTTTTGACAAGATTTTTTTTCGCGATTTCGGAGATAAGGGTGGGAACGGTAAATTTTTACATTTTTCATCAAAAGTCGAAAACTATGCGGCCTTAAAAAAAAAGAAAAAATGTTTGAGAATGTGCAAACTGCACTCTTTCATAATGTATGTGGCCTAGTAGCCCCACTTCGAATTTTTCAGACCCCCTTTCAATCCTTGTAGCAAAAAATATACATATATTTTTATTTCTTTCTTATTTGCAACATAATTGGGCAAACGTCAACTAAAACTGTTCCGAATTTCAAGTTGATAGCATTAGCAGTTCTTGAGATATCCACCTGTGACAGCAGACAGACAGACTGAGTCTCACCATAAGGGTTCCGTTTTACCATTTTGGTACGGAACCCTAAAAAGGATTTCCAGTCGTTTGAAACAACCGGAAAACGTAATGAAAGCTTGGACCTCCTTTACACATAATAAAATCAACATGTGTTCCACATCCGGTGGCAATATTACAAAAATCACAAACAAATTGCTTTTTTATTGATACAATGTGGCCCAAAATTAGCTCAATTCTAATTTTATTCTGAGAAGTCTCGAAGTTCCGGGATTTGATCGTGGGTTGACTCGTGCCCAGACTTTGAGAACGTCGAGACTTCGCAAACCCTAGGGTTTAAAAACCAACAAACAACTAAGTGTTGGTTGGTTTTTAGCACCTTTGGCCTTCAAAAAACGTAGGAATACAAATAACTCACAGCCAAAAGTAGTTTTAATTAATTCTTCTTCCTCAGGCTTCAGCTCCTCGTATTCATAAGGAAACGGCAATTCTTTCTGTTCTTCCATTGGTATTGGACACAACACAACCTCAAGATATGAAATATATGTACAAGACTGCCCATATCTGAATTTTCAAAATATTTATAACTTACTCGAAAATATCTATAGATATCGAAGTAGTAATTATGATAACAAGGAAATTGTATTTAATGTACAGTGGGTTGTAATTAGGGACATTCACAAAAAAATGGTACTTACAAAGTTTTGGAATTACGTTTTGGAATGAAAGCTTTAATTACATAAAATAGTTATTTACGAAGTAAAATGAGTCCAAACAAATTTAAAAATATAAACAATGAAAACTTCTCAAAAAAAAACATCCTTCGCGTGGCCTCTTTCCTCAATAAACCTTACAATGGGCCTGGGGGCCTAAAAAGGCCACTTTGGCAGAATTATAAAAGGTTAAGGTTATAAAAGTTAACTGTCCGTTGTAATTCGAATTATAACGGACAGTTAACTGTTAAGTTAATCGAGTTAATCGTATCAAATCCCATCGGTGAAGGATTTTACAGTTTTTTTTTTGTCTGTGCTAAAATACCAATCAATCCAATCCAAATCCAATCCCAATCTTTTTGATTATACCTATGTAGTGCAGCGAAAAAAAGAAAAACACTAACTGTCTTCGCAATATTATGATTCATAATGTTATCCTTTTATGATTCTGCCAAAGTGGCCTTTTTAGGCCCCCAGGTGACCCGTCTCAGTCTGCGTGTGAACTGAGGGACCACACTGGGAATACGCAAAATAAAAGCCCTAGGATTTAGTAGTAGACTCAAAACAATCAACGTAGATCTAATCTGAGAATTACTAAACAAATAAATTAAAAACTACAGCCCTTAAAGTGTGGTCCCTCAGTTCTCACAGACCATCAGCCAGATCTCGGAAAGTATCTTAAAAGTCGTGGTTTTGGGATTACAGACATTTAGTAAATATTTGCAAAGATATTTACTAAATAACAGACGACAATGCATTCAAGATTAAAGTAATTATAACGACATAAATACACATACGCCATGTATATAGATCACTTTAGTCCTGTAGTGCCGTATCGTAAAATCCAAAGTTGACATGACAGTACAAACTGCAACTCATCTGCACGTAAAGTTACATTTGTTTTACCTCTGACAGCAGCAACCCAACAAAACCTTATTGTGACGTGAATTTAAAGATCATTGTGATTTTGACAGACTAGTCAGTGGCTACAAACCAACAGAAACCATATTGTAACAAGAATAAAGAGCACTTTGATTTCAACAGTAAAAAAACAATCATAGGTAAAATATCTGTGAAAGGGCTGTATCTACTGTGAAAGTCCCTTTAAGGATCCGGCAGACAGGCGCGACGCAAATGGAAATTGAAATTGTTCTACTAGACCCGCGCCGGCGCACTATGGCAAAGTCCCATACAAAGCCGTCTCAAGACCGTTTCACGTGAAAGTCGTTGTTATGGAATAAAAACAATAAAGTAATATAGTCTAATAAATGAGCTTTCTATTCGCATTTTTTTTTTTGTTTTTTGTTAATCTTAGTCTTTTTTAAATAGGCATCAAAGCTAACTCACGTTCAATAACGTAATTATTTTCTGACGCAATATACGTTACTACAATTCAACGCCAGATTACTCGAAAGTTTTTGATACAAATGAACAAGTATTATACATTTTTGGAATGCTTATTCCTCATCACGTTTCATAATTAATATTATATATAATATTTTGATAAAATAAAATTAACCAATATAGTTTAACCCATTCTCTGTCCCATGAACCACATATGGTTCAGGTTGATTGTTTAATTATTGTGTCTACTTTGTGGACAGTGAAAGTGTCTGTGTTAATGGTATGGTTTTAGCGTTATTTTATTTTTAACGAGACATTTACCCTTTACCGCTGCTTGCTGCAGTCGAGACATTATACATTAGTTTAGGCAAGGAGAAAAAAAAATTCGCTCATACTTGCTCTTTTTCTGACACGGTGCCAAAACAGATCGCGAGATAAAAATCATATTCTTTTTTATTTCTCATAAAATCATTTGTTATCTATTAAGGTCAATTTAAAATTAAAAAGTTCATTACAGTGATGGATGAGTATTATTAATAGTTGTTTGTGGTTTTGATACAATTTGGACAACCTTACTTGATAAAATATAGTCACTTGCATTATTAGGGTCGAAATAAAAACAGGTTGTTTATGGGAAAAGTGCAATTTATTAGTATCTTATCTTTTTGCACATAGCACTATTTTATAAGCCTATAAAAGGATGGTGAGCTCTGAAACATTCACAGTTGTTGGTCAAACATTCAGTTGCCCTAAAAAGCAGGTATTTTAATACCTATTTTCAAATATTCGCAAAGTTGACTGATTTGAAAAATGGGTGAATTTGTTTGTAGTAAACAAGAATTGTGCAATTTGTTGAAAAATGGGCATAATATAGAAGACTACTTACAAGAAAATTTCAATTGAATCGAATGTACATAATACTACAAACTAAGTACCTGTCATCTGGCATATATAGTACAATTTTTTTTTGTACAGCCATACTGTACGTAAATATTTATAATTGGTATTAACTATAATTATGCCTTCCTCCGTGCATAAAATACTTATTTACGGAGAAAAAATCATTGAGTAGATACTTACTATGATTTTCCCTCTCGGACAATTGTCCGAAGACGCGCAAGAATCCCGAAATAATGATTAGGTACCTACGAAAAGTTTCAACTTCATCATTCTAGAAAGTTTTCAAGAGCGGCTATCAATGAAGAGGGTTCCATACCTTATTGTAGGTACACTTCTGATCTATAATTATACATAAGTATATCAAGTTGAGAAATACCTCAGAAACAATATCGAAAGTACTTACTTTTAGATGAAGCCAAGGCCCTTCTTGCTATCAACGAAAATCTGTAGGAGCTTCCTGAATTTTGAACATTTTGGTTTGTTTCTATTATTCCATTTTATGTAAATTGCAAAAGAAAAGACAAGTTTTGTTTTTTTTTTTTCTTATAGAATGCATGTTTTCTTTTAAGTTTTATTTTTTAAATTAATTAATAAACAGAATTTTCAAAATTAAAATTATTTCCATTAAACTTTACACATCCGAGACTATGTGTGCAAAATTACAGCTCATTTAGTTTTGAAACAACTGAGATACGAAGTTTTGAGACGAAACATACGCGATTTTCCCATACGGCGGCGCGGCCAGCGCGGCGGGTGTCACACCGTCGCCGTCGTCGCCGTCGCCGCGTCGTCGTCGGCGCGCCTCGCTTTACGCCTGTTTGCGCTTTACATGACATTGGCCTTTTTTGTG
This sequence comes from Luperina testacea, assembly GCA_927399505.1. Taxonomy (NCBI): domain Eukaryota; kingdom Metazoa; phylum Arthropoda; class Insecta; order Lepidoptera; family Noctuidae; genus Luperina; species Luperina testacea. Next base: position 17,245,655 of record OV656758.1, read on the forward strand.
TATTGGCTATTTATAGTTACAGAAACTGCGTCATTGAAAAAATATATTTTATAGCGAAAATATAATAAAGACGAAAACCTTGTTTGGATGAGTAAACTACACATTTGTTAGTACTCTGCTGTGATCTTCGACAGACACTACGTGGACTCAGGAGCTGGTATGGCTGCTAGCAAATGATTCCGATTATGAAACGGCGTTAGCTATTCCAATCACTCATAGATATCCCTTCCTGGAGTAAGTACTGTCTTCATGTTAAAATTCAATGTTCGATTTTGTCTTTTCATTTAAAATTTCACATGTAGGTGTACAGAACCTGTTTTAATGAATCTACTGCTGATAGGATATTATACTGAATAATTATGTGGATAATTGATATGCGTAACAGGAATTAAAATCAGGCGTTCTAATACAACATGGTGGTTGGTACTATAGACAATGAAATTGCCCGCTAGTACCACCGGGTGGTACCTACAATTCGGTGGTAATAGTGGGAACAAACGAAATTTTACGCATTATTGTGAAATTAAGTTAGAAACACATAATAGACATGTGTAAACTGTATAAACCTAATGGTTGTAACCATTAGGTTTATGTGGTAAACCACACAATAACTACTAAACCGCAATAAACTATTAAAATATTATCAAATAAAATATTATGTTTTATATGCAAAATAAACAGTTTTGTACCGCGTGCGCAATTTACTTTAGGTTGCGTTCGGTCTTTGCCGCGTGTACTCATTATCATAATCATTATACCAATAAAATTATAATTATAACCTCAATCACACTTTATCATTTAAAGTTGGGTACAGGTACGTCGTAAAACTCAGACGCGGATAAAAACTCGAGGCCGGCCCTCAGTTGGAAAAGTCATGAGACAGTTTCGGTTAGCTTGTCATATCATATTTTTGAATCTCAGGGATATACAAGAGGTTATTGATAAACGTTGTTTAAAGTAAAGAGACGTTTAAAAGTTAAAAATATATGGTTAAACAGTCGCTAATTAGTACCTACTTAACTATCAGCAACATTTATAAATAAACCCCTAATGTCTTTTTAAAATTACCAATACATAAACCCGTTTCATCAGTGTGTAACTGCCTTAACATCTACGTAGGTATACTCAAACAATACAAGTCCTCGGCTGTCTCCATCATAAATTAAGACAATCTGTGTCTCCATCATTACCTACTTTGTATCGGAAGTTGGTACGGTCATGTATATAGTCATAGCGCGGTACAAAAATTACGTCCAATATTTTAAATAACTAATACCTATTATATTGTATTTGATAACAATTTATACATATCTAATCTAATATACATTTTTATCTCACCTCACCAATATTGTTGTATCAACTCAATGTCGCACGGTAGGAGTTACAAAGTGCGTTAGATAGTCAAGGGCGATTCGTTGATCAGATTGATTTAAAAAAGTGTTATTTCCAGAAATGGGTAAGGATATAGGAGTTATACGGTTACCTTACGAATTTGAAGAGCTGAAGGCTGAAGATAAGAAGGAACTTGCGAGGTTTTACGCATGTAAGCATGTACTTACATAGTTTTATTTTAATTTTAATTTTTGTTTTTTTGTTACCTATTGTTTATTATGTAAATAAAATTATATTATACATATAGAAGCCATTGGCTGGTTATGTAGTAGCCTATTAAGAACATGGAACTTTAATAATTGCCGATATGTTAGTTTGTACTACCTTTTTTTTTAACGTGGAGAAATGCTCATGCATACTGCACTACCACGGGGAGATAGTGCAGTTATGTGGGACTCTAACCCACTAAAACTCCACGGTGTCCTCCTCTGCCGCTTACGGGCGGGAACACGGGCACGCGTTAGCACTCATCCGTGAACCCGCCGCGGCCGTCCGTTACCGGACCCTCCTCTGCTCTGGGGAGTACTCCCCATCACCGGCGCACCAGAACACATGGCACGCCGTGACCACCCCAGGGACCAAACCAGCACATGGGCGCCAGACGACCCCGTGTCTGGGCACCCTTGGTCCCCCCTGCGACGGGTCAGGACATTGGCTCCGCCGCCTGCCAATTTTCGGCTGCAGAGGATAGGGAGAGCGGCCAACGTAATACCGACACTCCTCTTCCCCTGCAGCCCCACCGCGTCCGCCATCGTACGGTGGCGACCCGGTCAAGGCCGCGGAAGGTAGGGAGAGCGGCGCACCGTAATACCGGCACTCCTCTCCCGCCGCGGCCTCCAACCCTCAACCGCGATGCCCCCGGTACGACATCGCGGCCCGCCTCAGCTGCGACGTCGCCCAAGCGACACCGCAACCTACCTTTGGCCGCTACGTCGTCGGCTTGTCAGCAAAAGCCCTGACGAGCGGCCCCTCCTCGGGTTCCTCTTCGCTTCACCGTGGGTGTCCAAGCCACGGCTACTGAGCCCCCCCGCCTCGACAATGCGGGTACCCACCGGGGGGGAGTTTTTACTGCCTTAGATAATCCTACGGGGGACACTGTCTAAGACACCTCTGTCCTATAATAATGTCTCTTCGCTTCAGGCAGTATCTAAGTTAACCCGATCCAGTCTGTCCCTTGCTGCCCTCCCCCTGCGCCGCCCTAAGTCAAGGTCCGTACCCCATTGAGTGTCCTTAGCGAGTCGCTTTGTCTTAAGTTTTTTAAGCCTTGTCTGGAGGCCTTAATCTATTCACCCATAGGCAAGCCCGGTTAAGACCTGCGACCTTAGAGTCTGACACTCCCTTACGCTCCACCCAGAGCGGGAGGGGTCATTTGATGACTTCCCATCCTCAAAAAAAAAAGACCTGCGAGGCGCCATTTATAAAAAAAAATACCTATTCTAAGTACAGGCGTGAATAAAAAATAATATTAATTTTCATTCGGTATTTCCAATATATTTAGGTATGTAGGGTACTTATTTTGAAACTGATATCTAATATTTTTAAGCGATTTGATAATTCACGTCTCTCATGTTCCGTGAATTTACCAAAAAGGCTCTTTTAACTTTTAAATATTTAAAATGTCCTACTTTTTTACCATTTACAGCTCGTTAATTGAGCTGTAAGTAGTTCATTTCTGTCAAAATAAGAGTAAATTTGTGTTAATTCACTTTTGACTTATTTGCCGGTAAGACGCTGCAAGACCTCTAGATACTGATTCGAATTAGTCACGGAACTGTTTTTTCTGTTCCGTGGAATTAGTACACAATATACAGGGTCTAAGTAAATTAGCTAGCTTGCTAATTAGTAAACAAAATCAGAAAAATATATAATATTCTTCAGGATATACCTATGCTAGGCAGATACTGTGTTGAAAACATAATAAAACTAATTTGATACGATAGAAAAAAATCATGAAGATATGTACCTCTAAAAACTTTGTATTTAAAATAAAAACCATACTAATGTACAGACGCCAGCACATCAAGCTACTACAATCTGTCAGATTTCTTTAATAGATTTTCAACTGTATGTCTAAAGCAAGGTTCAAAGTTGATTGGGAAAATTTGACAGTTTCGGGTAGCTTGATGTGCTGGCGTCTATACATACAATCATTCTGAATTTTTTGTCAGATTATTCCACAAGCAATATACTAAAATACTAGTGTTTTAATTTTTTTTATTCAAATATGTATTACACTTTTTGTAATTAAATAATTGCTTCATATTTTGCAATAAATTACAGCGTTGTGTCATCGCGCTTCTCTTTCTTTTCTAGGCAGTCCGACAGTGACCGCGCTTTAGCTCATGTAACCCCCTTAAGTCCTATTTAATGGGGGGTGAGCCTATTGCCAGCAACCGAGCACATATCCAGGGCTGCTACTAAGAAATTCCTGATGGAAAAAACTTTACCAACCCTGAAAATTGAATTTAGGAGCTTATGCTCAGCAGTAGCGCTTGCGACGACTAGACCAATGAGGCAGTCTAATTTAACGTAATAGTTACAACCTGAATTAGATAAGCCATAGATAAAGAGTCATAATCTGCGGAAATTCCCCATGTTATTCGACTATCACTATCATCTGATATGCCAATGCATATCTATCCATTGGCATAATCATAATGAAAAGTGCATATAGTATATTGTATTTATAAAAATATCGGAATATACTAGATACTGTACGTGTCTATGTACTCACCAGCACCCTTCCTATGATAAATAAATATGTCGCAGCCAACTGGTTCACCTAGCTTTTTAACTAAACGACGGCCGTTCAACTAACGGCCTGAATGATATTCAATTATAGTTTAGGTTGGAGGTGTGTAACCAATCACGCGCGAGCCGAATTGGTCGCAGTAACTAAGCCAGGGCACTCCGACCAAATGAGTTAGGTTAGAACTTCCCTGGGGTGGTCACGGCGTGCTACGTGTTCTGGTGCGCCGGTGATGGGGAGTACTCCCCAGAGGAGGGTCCGGTAACGGACAGCCGCGGCGGGTTCACGGATGAGTGCTAACGCGTGCCCGTGTTCCCACCGTAAGCGGCAGAGGAGGACACCGTGGAGTTTTAGTGGGTTAGAGTCCCACATAACTGCACTATCTCCCCGTGGTAGTGCAGTATGCATGAGCATTTCTCCACGATTAAAAGAAAAGGTTAGGTTAGAACTGTGATCAACCGCGTGCGAGCCGAGAGAGCGAAGCGAGGCGAGCACTACTTCCAAAGGCCGGCCACTACTTTTATCCCGATATTCCTACGGGATCGGCATTTACGCGGGAAAAACCGCGGGGCGTATCTAGTATCTAAATAAAAAATAAAAAACAGTGATAGATAGATAGATAAAACGTTTATTTAGTGCAACAAAAGACACAATACAGGTATTAAAAACATCAAAAAAGGTGAAAAAAAAATAACAAAGATTAAAAAGATAAACAGTGCAGTGCAGTGCATTTATGAAAAACTGTGCAACCATGAGTGTTCAATATTATAACATTTCTGCACTGTTTAGCAAAAAATACGTCCTTTGTGATCGGTTTACTACGTAGTAGTTGAAAGAAAAATTATTTTATTTTCTCTGCAGCCGAACCGGACTTTGTGAGTATAGGTCCCAAGAAGTACTTGCTCCTGCGGCCGTACTGTGAAGATGCTGAGAATGTGTACAACATGCCGCTGCGGTCCAGCGATATCTTCGTGACCACGTATCAACGATCAGGTAAACCCTTCCTTGGGCTGATTGTGTGTAACTCGAAATATTTCCCTAAGCCCCCGAAGCCTATGTGGTCTTTATTAAAATGCCTAGCCTTTTCCGAACTATGTTGGGGTCGGCTTCCAGTCTAACCGGATGCATGAATCTAACATACGAGGTCAAAATAAATTAGCTGGCAAAACTTCTTAGATTTTTTTTCTTAGATTTCTTGATGGGACTCTAAAGGTAGGTATCTAATAACGATAAAAAATAAGATTTTCTGAATTAATTATTTTTCAACATATTTGCTCGAAAAATGCATTTACAAAGCCTGTATACATTGTTCGAAAGTTAAAAATTACGCACCTCTCACCTAAGTACCTATTTTACGGCATATCCCGTTGTATAGCACCGTGCGTTCTCTTTACGGTTTTTTTTTAATTTCCATAAAAAAAATATAAGAATTCCACCAAAGAGTTTTACATTATGAGAATAAACAACCTGACTGATCGAACTTCCTTGGAAGCGCTTTTGCTCAATACGTTGTCTCACTTTAATACTAAAGAGTAAATGAGACGAAAGATGTAGTTCTAATTTTCACCACGTGCATGTGACGCCATTTGCAAATTCGCGCCATTTTCATATTAGAAACTTCAAAAATTGTTGCAAGAGTAGTGACCTATCTGTTTATATTCTTATTTGCTATTTAAAATAGTCAAATGAAAAAGTTTGTTTAATTACATACTGTACTGTTTTCTCGCAAATTTGTTGAAAAACATTGTATGACACACGTGCAGAAATTGGTATTTACAAACTCGTGACTATGGTAAGCCTTCGTCTCGGGCTTGCATTCGTCTACTCGTTTGTAAAAACCACCTTACCGCACTAGTATCATAAATAACTATTATTTTGTTTTATCGTCATTTATTATTATTATCATCATCGACATCGATAGCCATTACATCTGTGTAGTTTCACTAGCTAATTTAATTTGACCCTGTACTGTTCTTGTTAATTAATAACAGCCGCACAGGTCGATCGATCAGGTTAAGCTACGCTTTCCGCGGTTGGTCTGTGGATGGGTGACCATCTTTACATACCGTGACCCCTCCGTGCCTCGGAAAGCACGTTAAGCCGTTGGTCCCGGCTGTCATTCGTGGATCATTGACAGTCGTTACAGGTAGTCAGAAGCCCGAAAGTCTGACAACCAGTCTTACCAAAGGGTATCCTATTACCCAGTAACAGGGTTGTGGGGGTCGATAGGCCGTCGCTCCATGTAAAATACTGGTATTCAGCTGCATCCGGTTAGACTGGAAGCCGACCCCAACATAGTTGGGAAAAGGCTAGGCAGTTGATGATTATATTCTTGTTAATTATAGGAGGCCTTTCTATCCTTCAGGTACCACGTGGACTCAAGAGTTAGTGTGGCTGCTAGTTAACGATTTGGATTACGAAACGGCTGCGAAGATTCCGCTCACAGAGAGATACCCTTTCTTGGAGTAAGTACATCCGTTCAGCCGTTAAGAAGTGAAAAGGGAACAGTCAAACATACCGGGGCAGACTGATAGAATTATTTTTGCGTTTATAATATAATAAAAATTGTAACGATTAATTTTGCGCTCGCCACAGGCTGTTCATGTACTTCAACAAGAAATGGCAAGAAAACTTACTGAAGAGTTCGGAGGACAAAGAAAAGGCTCGAGCTCTGATAGAAAATATAGCTAAACCTGTAACGGGGAGGCTGTTAACTGCTCCATCTCCTCGCTTCATCAAGACGCACCTGCCCATGAGCTTGCTACCCCCCAAACTCCTGGACACTGCGAAGGTGGTGTATGTGGCGAGGGATCCTAGAGATGTGGCAGTGTCGTGCTTTCACCATGCAAAGTTGTTCCGAGTACTCGACTTTTCGAGCCCTTTCCAAGACTTCTGGAATCTGTTTAGAAGAGGACTTTGTGAGTAGGACATTTCTGTTTTTTATTTGTGAGTATGACATTCCTGCGGTATCATTTGTGAGTATGACATTCCTGAGTTTTATTTGTGAGTATGACATTCCTGAGTTTTGCTTATGAGTATGACATTACTGAGTTTTAATTATTAGTATGACATTCCTGAACTTTGTTGCGAGTATGACATTCCTGAGTTTTATTTGTGAGTGTGACATTCCTGAGTTTTATTTGTGAGTATGATTTTCCTGAGTTTTATTTGACGTTATCTCGACCATGTGGTTTTCTATGTATGTCCCTACATACCTAATAGTATTCTTATAATATTGTATTAATATTTTAGTTACAGAGCTGCCATTTTTTGACCACGTGAAAGAAGCGTGGGATTGCAGACATCATCCGAACATGTTGTTCTTATTCTATGAAGACCTTATTCAGGTATGAAAAGGATACAAACAAACTTAAGTTAGCACTCGAGAGTTATTCCTTAGATTGCTGCTAATCCCCACTTGCTGGAGTGTCCTAAGTGCCTGTTCACCTGCACCTCGGATGACCTAAAGAATGCCACTGGTGCCGCAATCAACGTGGCAACCTACTGGGCTCAAACTATATTAAAAAAAAACAACGTGTAAGAGTACCATCGATACGAAAAAAAAGAAAGAAGTTGCTAATGATATTTCGCTCATATGCATAGTGCTGTAGAATATTCGTAATAAACATCTAGTTTTTTTTAATTTCAGGACCTACCAGCGGTTATTCGTCGCGTCGCAGACTTCCTAGGCAAAGACCTCACAGATGATCAGATGACTCGTCTGTGTGACCATCTCAGTTTCGAGAACTTTAAGAAAAACAAGTCTGTCAACTTTGAAGAACTCAGGGAATACGGTGTTCTTTCCCCTGAAGAAGTTTTTATTAGAAAAGGTTAATTTATTGAGTAGGTATTAATAGAATTTTGTATTTTTAAGAAAACGTTATATTAAAAAAAATGGGACAATATAGAATGGACACTCGATATAACTCAAGACTCGATATAATTTGTAGGTCATAATTCTTTGGAAGACGTGTTGAGACAGGCCTGATAGAATTATGTGAAGCGAAAGGGCAGTAGCATCACTTCACCATAAGAAACTTGACTTCTGATGATGAATCATAATATGGCGTTTTCTGTTATCAGGTAAAGCAGGTGGTTGGCGCAGCTACTTCGACAAGGAGATGACACAAGAAGCTGACCGGTGGATAGAGGACAATCTGCGAGATACTGACCTGCGCTTCCCTAATTTATAAAAATGTAATTAACTTAAAAGTACTTTCATTGAATGCCATACTTAAATAGTAGTGTTTAGCTATGACTTCTACGATCGTTTGGCTACGACTACTGCGAACGTTTGGCTACGACTGCTACGAGCGTTTGACTGCGACTGCTACGAGCGTTTGGCAACGACTTCTACAAGCGTTTGACTACGACTGCTACGAGCGCTTAGCTACGGCTGCTAATGAGCGTTTGGCTATGACAGCTACCAACATTTGGCTACGACTGCTACGAACGTTTGGCTATGACTGCTACGAGCGTTTGGCAACGACTGCTACGAGCGTTTGACTACGACTGCATGACCATTTAGCATCGACTGCTACGAGTATTCCGGTAGTGGTTAAGTCGTCAATAAATTTCAAGCCTACCGATTATCGCAAAATACGCCAGCCCTTCGAATCACTAGATATAGTTTCTTCGAATCACTATACTTTCGCAAACGAACGATGCTCGCCGTGAAATGTTCACAACCACGTAACGCTCACGAACGATAACTATATAAAAATATTTCAAATCTTACATGGTATTGGTATTAACGGCATGTTATAATTATCAGGTAAAGCAGGACGATGGCGTGACTACTTCGACGCAGAGATGACACAATAAGCTCAGCGGCGAAAGGGAACAATTTCGTATTCTTTATTACGGTCTGATCTTTATGAATCTACCAGCTCATAATGTTTTCTGTATTCAGGTAAGGCAGGCAGTTGGCGCCACCACTTCGACGAGGAGATGACACAACAAGCCGGGCGATGGATCCAGGACAACCTGCGAGATATTGACCTGCGCTTCCCACTTACGGATTTAACTAATAAAATTATGAATAAGGATTTAAGTTAATGAAGTCTTGATTGTTATTTTCCGTTCCACATTATATTTTTGAATTACCTATTAGAAAGTATCTCCATTGTCTCGTTCACTAAAAAAAAGAAGTCTCTTTGGGTTTATTTTGGCCCAAGAGTGACGACTATGGCCGTAACAGGCATCAATCTAATGATGCTGATTAGTGACAGCAATTGATGTCATCTAATGTCGGCCTATCCTGTATGATAAAGCCTTTTTAGCAGCTACAGTAAGAGAGTAATAAGTTAGTCTAAAATGGTATTTTTGCCACACATACCTACTACTTCTAATAAAAATCAAAACACACTTGATGAAACCGAGAGTCACTTGTACTTCCCCGTCATTGTAATCATTTTTGCACTGGGAACCTTCTGGTTACCGAGGTCAAAATTCCAACTTTTACTGACATTTTATTACGAAATCAAGTTTTTAATTCTTTAATTTTTCAAAACCGACTGGTAGTTCCAGATATTTGCGCGTTCAAACAAAATCTTCAGTTTTATTATTAGTGTAGATGTAGATATGTGGTCTCTTTTAATTTACTACGAAGAATCTATCCTAATGCAAATATTTTTCACTGCAGTTCAAATATGTACCTACACTACATACATAGGTAATACATGTATGTTACATATCTATGTAACATACATAGGTAGGTAATATTGACTGTAATTACCTATTATCTTAAAGACAATATCTACATCTTTGTCATTTCATTGTGCCAAGCAAGATCCGCTGGCTGCGCCCGCGAGTTGATCCGCATCGTCTAATTTAATTTGTTATCACATGTGTTTTACAAGAATTACAAGATTGTGGCGGCATCTACAATGCGTGTCACGAAAGATGAGACTTGACACACCACGTGGTTTGACATGCGCAGAACACGATTTTAGGTATCTTTAGCGGTACGAGGTCTGAGTGCGGGACGGGACCGGACGTCATAGGGGCAGCGGAAAGAGCGGGGGAGGCGGGGTCAAGTCTCATCTTTCGTGGCACGCATTGTACATCGCCACATGCGAGCTACGCATCACACTGACGTCACACAAAATCCTGCATCGCGCAAGCAGAGTTTATTGCGCGACTAGCATAACACGTTCCGACCTAATTCGGCGGGCATTTGCCCACCAGTCACAACACCCGTCTGCACGGAGCATCCTCCCTTTTCTATGGAAGATGAATGAATTTTACACCCTGATACCACTTTAAGATTATGTGTATTTGCATATATAGGTAAAGGTATGTATAATATCCGTCTTATTACAAAAAGAAATCTAATTTTAGTTTCAGCCTAAACCTTTGAGCCAGTATATCTAATTCGAACAGTTTAGGCAAAATCCTTGATACTAAAATGATAACTTAGCACCGATCTAAGCTATAATTTTTTTTTTTGTATAAATACCTGCATTTCTATAACACTTAGGCCGTAAGCATACGGCGTATTTTTAACGCGCAGACGACTCGCGTTTTAGGAACGCGCGTTTTCGGCGCCATTGATGCTGATTGTTTTGAGTTCGAATCTCGTTTGAAACGCGTATACGCGAGTCATCTGCGCATTTAAAATACGCCGTGTGCCTATGGCCTTAGGTTCTTAATTCAATAACCGGCTTCAATTCAATAATCGTTTAAGCCACCCCGGCTTAAACGATCTAAAGAAAAACCTTGTTCTGTAATAATTTCTTTCGATTTATTTGCGAGTATCAAAATATATCGCATAAATGGCCATATTCTTTTATTGCGTTGACTTAGAAGCTTGATTTTCTTAGCGCTCCAAGGGACCATATACCTACGTACTTATTTGATATTAATTTCAACTTGATGCCTCCACTGACAGACAGACGGACGGTCAACGGAGTGATCTTATAAGGGTTCCGTTTTTTCCTTTTGAGTTACGGAACCCTAAAAACGAGTTTCGGTGAGGTTCTAATCCACCCAGAGCGGGAGGTCATTTGATGATTTCCCATTCTGAAAAAAAAGGGTTCCGTTTTTTCCTTTTGAGATATGGAATCCTGAAAACGAGATTCGGTGAGGTTCTAATTTGAGGGTCGGTTAGGTACAGACGCCAGCACATCAACCTACTAGGTACAATCTGTCAAATTTTCAACATTATTGCTAAAGCATAAGGTTCAAAATTGATTGGGAAAGTTTGACAGTTTCGGGTAGCTTGATGTGCTGATGCTGGTGTCTGTACAATATCAGTCATTTGGAGTTCTTTAAACATAGTAGATAAGCCAGTTTGAGGTCAGTAAAAGTAAATACACACGTCAACTTTAAACATTTATTTAACAGTTTTTATTATCTTAATGCTTATTTTGGGAAGCACAGGTCAGTATCTCGCAGACTGTCCTCGATCCATCGCTCGGCTTGTTGTTTCATCTCCTCGTCGAAGTAGTCACGCCAACCGTTAGCTTTGCCTGAAAAAACAGGGTGTAGTATCAAGGTGGAGGCGACAGCCGACAATACAACAATAAATTAAACTGCGTACTCATAATGATGTTCTCAGCCTGCATATAAAAATTCAATCAAATATTACCAATAGTTTAATCCCTATAGCTAGTCAAAGATTGGTAAAACCCATAGTCGGCCCATCACTACTATTTACGCGTAGTTTGTTAGGAAAAACCATCCAAGTGCGAGTCGAAATCGCACACGAAGGGTTCCATACCACAAGGCATAAAACGCAGAAAAAACGTTCCTTTTGTATCCCTTTAAATTTTAACTTTATTTTATTTTTATTATTTGTTGTTAGGGGCCATTCAAGTATTACGTAAGCACTACAGGGGGGCGGGGGGGTCTTTCCTTTGCTTATTTTTGATGACATGGGGGATGGGGGGGTCTGGATGGTGATTACGTCAGCAGTATTTATTTTTTTACTTTTTCGGATTTTCTACAATATTTAGTCGATTTTGGTTTGAACACATATGGCAACCCTACTTGTCTATGCTTGAAAACGAAACGCATAATAACTGCTGTTCATGAATCAATAAAGAAACCAGGAACACATTTTTTTCAATGTGTTCTGGTTTCTACTTTCTTTATTGATTGCATGCATGATGTTTACGTAAGCATGGGGGGGGGGTAAGAGCTTTGCTTACTTGTGCTGACGAGGGGGAGGGGGGGGCTAATAATTGCAAAAAATCTGCTTACGTAATACTTGAACGGTCCCTTATAGCGCTAACAGAAATACGTCATCTGTGAAAATTTCAACTGTCTAGCTATCACGGTTCATGAGATACAGCCTGGTGACAGACAGACAGACGGATAGTGGATTCTTGGTAATAGGGTCCGGTTTTTACCCTTTGGGTACGGAACCCTAAAAATCACTTTTGTTACAGTGTTAGGATTAAGTAATATGATAGTTCCAAAATAATCGTATGCATTAAGGTTCCTACAAACAGGCGCGACACAGGATATAATCGCGCGCGACATAAAGGCACCGCCCGTCGCGCAACTTGCGGTGCCTTTGTGTCGCGCGCAATTTTATCGCGTGTCGCGCCTGTTCGAAGGAGCCTTTAGTATTGGCAGTGTTTTCATTATGGTCGAATTGTTGTCTCCACAATGTAAATGTTTCCAGCTCATTCGTACTGTTTGTTTTTTCTTTTTCTTTTTTTTACTTTTTTTTTTTTTTTTTATGCGTCATGTTTGCCGCAAATAAACGTATTTTCTTTCTTTCTTGTTTGCTTGTTAATTAGTGCAACTGTTGCAATTTGTGTATTGATCGTGAAAAGTAGGTGTACCTACCCTAATAATATATGTAACTAGCAGCGCCCCGCGGTTTCATCCGCGTAAGTTTCGATATCATGGGAATATCGGGATAAAAAATATCCTATGTGTTAATCCAGGAAATGGTCTATCTATGTGCCCATTTTCACCCAAATCTGTTCAACGGTTTACGCGTGATTGAGTAACAAACATCCAAACATCTTCACAAATTTTCACATTTAGGTATATTATATGTGTTAAATATCGCGATAAAGAAGTCGACAGAACATGCATCGGTCCTTCAAAATCTACTTTTACCTTTTCTAATAAAAGTTTCGTTGGGCAAGCAGATGTCGAACTCCTTCAGATAATCGTAGTTAACAGACTTGTTCTTCTTGAAGTTCTCAAAGCTGAGGTGGTCGCACAGGCGAGTCATTTGCTTCTCTGTCACCTCTTTACCTAGAAAGTCTGCCACGCGATGTACGACTGCTGGTAAATCCTGGCAGAGGGAGAAGAGAAAATACATTCACGTATTAAATGAGGTATTATTTTATATTTATAACAAAGGTCATTTTAAGCCCCTTTGTACACACGTTTTTCTTGTCGTGAAAACCTACGGTTTAATTGCCGTGTGTATATAGGCACGGTCTTCAGTGTTGTATGGTCACAATAGAAGCATGTTCATATACACGTTTTTTCTACGGTTCGGTCGGTTTATACGCCGTACCGTAGAGAAACTGTGCCATGTACTGCAAGTTTACCTTTGCAAGTTCTTCATAGAATAAAAACAGCATATTCGGGTGATGTCTCATATCCCAAGCTTCTTTCACGTGCTCGAAATATGGTGTCAGGACAACTAAAACAAAATAACAACTATGAACTGTCCCATCCGAACAAAAGCTTCAAGATCATATCATTTGTATTCATAGGTACTTACGTGCCGTACCTCGACGCCTAAGCGTCGTTTTGTTTTTGTATTTATTCTTATAGTTAGTAATTTTATTACTAAATAAAAAGACTCACTAACTAATCATTCTCCTGCCCTTATCCCAATTTATACGGGGTCTGCACAACATCTCTTTTTCTTCCATACTTCTCTTCTCTTCTCTTCTTTTTCTCCCATTTGGTGCAACCATGAGACACACACCGCCCAGTAGTGATCGACCGTTATAAATGTTTATGACCTAGGTGTCTATGGTTCAATTTATCTTTTTAATCTTTGTTATTTTTTTCACCTTTTTTTGTTTTTAACACCTGCTGGTCGATTCTGTAAAAATCTCACCGTGAAAACTTAGGTGAAGTGAGTTTGTTTTTGCTAGGAATTGACACTATTGACAGCAGTGCGATTCTGTAACCATCTCACCGTGAAAACTTAGGGTGAGCGTGGAGTGAGCTGTCAATAGTGTCAATTTCTAGCAAAAAAAATCTCAATTCACCTAAGTTTTCACGGTGAGATTTTTACAGAATCGACCGGCAGCTCTCTCCACGCTCATTTCACCTAAGTTTTCGCGGTGAGATTTTTACAGAATAGCAACGCTGTATTGTGTCTTTTGTTGCACTGAATAAACGTTTTATCTATCTATCTATCTATTAGTCGTCATCTCGGTAGCCACCCCTTTACTAACCATATCATCATTCACACAGTCCATCCATCGTTTCTTTGGTCTTCCTCTACTCTTATAGCCATCGAAATTCATACTCAAAATTGTTCATGACATTATACTCATTCCTCCGTATGACATATGTCCATACCATGACAACCTATTTCCACACAACTTTTCAGTCACCAGTTCCAAATTACTAACTAACTATACAAATAAATTAACTATTTCTAGTAGGTACCTACTAACCTAGATAGTTATACTATGGAATACTTTTACTATGGGACCAAACCTGAAATCGCGAAAAAATTGACAGTTGATTTTTGAGGGAACAGCTGATTTTTTTTCGCGATTTTAGATTGGGTCCCTTAGTAAAAGTTGTCCATAATGATGAGTACAATTAACTCTTAAGAGGTTGTTAATGTTTTACCAATAACCTTGTATATGAAATAATTTATACTTACATCGATCCTTCATGAATAACTCCCAGAAATCTTTAAATTCACCTGCGAATCTAGTACTCGGAAAAGCTTGGCATGGTGGTATGATGAGACAGCGATGTCCCTAGCATCTCTCGCTATATAAATCATCTTGGCCGTGTCCACTATAGTGGGTGGGAGGAAGCTCATCGGAAGGTGCGTCTTGATGAACCGGGGGGATGGCATCGCCGCCAGTTTCTCCGTCACCGGCTGAGTCATAACCTCCAACATTTTTAGGATCTTTTCTTTTTTCTCTATGCTTTCCACCTGGTCGATGTTTTTCAGGCAGTTTTTCCTAAATTCGGTGTACAACATGTAAATTCTGAAACCGGTAATATTTTTAGAGTTTTTATTCATTTTCAACTGTTATTTGTGTCGTAACTATTAGGTAGGCGCATACAGCTTTTACACATGTCTATTAAGTGTTTGTAACATAAGTTCTATACTAATATACAGATAAGAAGAGTTTGTTTGAAGACGCTAATCTCTGAAACTGCCGGTCGGATTTGAACATTTCTTTTTGCGTTTAATAACCCATTTCTTGAGAAAGGGATAGGCTATTTAACGTCAAGCTAGGACTCTTAGGAGTCGAGCAAAAATAAAACAAGTTAGAAATACATAACACTAAACGAAAACAAGGTACTCGTAATAGCGCGGGCAAGCGATACGATGCGACGGGGTACGTCGGGGAAACAAGAAATTTCACGCGGACTAAGTTGCGGGCAGATGTTAGTAATAGATAAAATTACTGTTGTAAAAACGCCTGATTTAAATTTCTGTTACGCATATCACTTATCCACGTAGTCAGTATTTATTCTATCAGCAGTAGATTCATTGAGCGTTGAAACAGGTTCTGTACACTACATGTGAAATTTGAAATGAAAGCACAAATGAATTGCACAAAGTTTTGAAAAGCACAAACATTGAATTTTAACATGAAGACAGTACTTACTCCAGGAAGGGATATCTATGAGTGATTGGAACAGCTAACGCCGTTTCATAATCGAAATCATTTGCTAGCAGCCATACTAGCTCCTGAGTCCACGTAGTGCCTGTCGAAGATCACAGCAGAGTACTAAATAAATGTGTATTTTACTCATCCATGCCTGCCGGAGGTGACTTTCACAGTAGATACAGCTCTTTCACAGATATTTTACCTATGATTTTGCATTACTGTGAAAGTCAAAGTGGTCTACTAAATGTCTGTAATTCAAAAACCTCGGTAATCTAAGTATTCAGGCCAATATTTAAGTTTATACATCAAAGAGATCAGATTTTTCAATTATACTTTATCCCCGCTTTTCTCCCCCACAGGATGGTGATTTTTGATTTTTTTGTAATATGTAAAATATTAAAATGGTTACTGTGGGTTATCCTTAGGAGATAACCATATACAATTGCGGACTTTTTTTATAGATATTTTTAAGATATACAATTCCGTACTACATTAATTTGACCTATCTCGTAAGGTTTAGTCGGCGTTTGCAATGTAATCGCACAAAAATATGTTTGTTACGACATGACATTACAAATCTTTGAATTTCTCGGCTTTTCTCTACTATAATATGCATGTATTATACATATAAACCTACCTCTTGAATCTATCTATTAAAAAAAAGCCGTTCATCAAAATCCGTTGCGATGTTTTAAAGATCTAAGCATACATAGGGACAGACAGCAGGAAGCGACTTTGTTTTATACTATGTAGTGATTAGCATTCATTTTTTAAATTTTTTTAGTAACATATTCCCCGCCGCTTATGGCTGGGAACCCATCCCACCCATTATCACCCATTTCTTGCACTAACACTATCAAAATCATTGCACAAGATAAGGTTCAACGTACCTGCCCGCTGGTAGCTAGCCACATACACATCACTAGGCCTTATGGGTAGGTTGTAAATGTTCTCAGCCTGTTCTGTGAATGCTCTAGGCATCACATAGCCCTTCGGACCCACTCGGATCCAATCGATGTTGGGGTCTAAAAGAAAACATCCAGATCTTTTACTTAAATTACACTGTTACACTTGTCAGTGTGGTTGTCAGGTCGTCAGGACATTTAATAATACAAATTACAGTTCAAATATTATTTACATTTATTGCGTATTGTATAAATTGTTTCAACATAAAATAAAAAATACGCAGTAGCAGCGCGGACTCTGAATAGTGTCCGGTTAATCACGGAACCGTTAATGGGACTCTAAAAGGCTCAACGCTCATCCCCTATTAAATGGCGAAGTGTGAGTGTTACTTACTATAGGTGCATATTATGTGCTCTCTCGGGGAATACAGGGGATGTAAATGTTTATTATAGATACCTATTCAAGTTATGATTATTGTTTTAATATTATTTTTCACTTGCATCGGCCCAAGTGCGGATCCACCGTTGCGGGCACGATGGGCATGCCTACAACCCTAATAGACTTGTGACGTCACACTTTCACGGTCTATTGAGATCGATAGGCTGATGATATTATATTATCCGATAACCTATATTATGCCTTAATAATAATAAAAAAAAAACAATGAATCGTGCGTAAAATCTTGTTCAGGGTGTCAAATATTTTTACCAGATTTTATTTAGTTTTGTAAACATCTCCTTTGTAGGAATGCACTATATCGATCATGATCGAGTTCATACTCCGACTCGCACTAGGCCGATTTTCGGGTGGTTGTGACCACAACCTTTTTTGAGGGCTGGAACCGCGCCGGCATCGGCCTTTTTTTTTTCTTTTCTTTTTTTATTTGTTTTTTTTAGGTGGATAATTATCAAATAACTGCTCCCGCTCTGGGCGGAGCGGGAGGGTGTGTCAGACTTTTGCTGACTAAAAAAAAACAAACCGACTGCAAAAAAAAACACTACAAAGTGAAAAATAACTTTAATTTCGAAAGTCGGTGTCGTTGGTTCTGTATTTTCATTTTTTGACACCGACTTTCGAAATCAAAGTTATTTTTCACTTTGTAGTGTTTTTTTGGAAGTCGGTTGTTTTTTTTTTTTTTGTAAAAAAGTTTTTATTTTTCACTATTTAGTTATACCTACGTACCCCAAACAAATTCATATAACACTACCTACTTGCTATGTGAATATCAGTGACAAGAAGCTATTGGACACATCTACCTACCCCTTTAAAGGGTACCTGACAGGCGTGATGCTATGTTGTGTGATTGCATAAACATTAATAAACAATGCATACTATGCTGTAGCAGCAATCGCGGTTGATTTGCTGGCATTTATTGAAGAGTTCCGTTGTCTGTCTCCGAAACTCATCATCAGATCTTTACAAAATTTAAATGGGACCATTTCGGAATAAACCTACTTCGAATAAAAAAAAATTATGCAAATCCGTCTATACCTATGTATATGAGGAAGTTATGCCCGAACATACATAAAAAAATATAAAACATAAAACTACTTCGAACAAAAAAAATTATGCAAATCCGTCTATATGTATACGAGAAAATTATGCCAGACTGGAACATACATAAAAAAAAATATATATGTCGCAGGTTTTTGATAAAATTAGGTTTTTTGATGAAAAACCTAGGTTTTTGATGAAAAACCGGAAGATGACACATTTTAAACTCAATTTCATCATAAACCTGTAACAATCCAGATTTTTGATCAAAAACCTGAACTAGTTTGGGTTTATGATAAAGTTCTTGTCAAAATCACGGGTTTGCTTGGTTTTATGACAAATAAATCTATTTAAATGAAATAAATAAAACAATCTATCATCATTTGTGCAACTTAGTAGAAAGAAAGCAATTATTTATATCAAAATTTTACATCCATGATCCAATCAATATTCTCCTCCTTCAATCCAATTATGAAATGAAATGATTCAATATTACGTACCTATATTAATCTGCTTTTGATTAGCCGCGAAAATGAAATTTCGTAACTATTAAATACGACTAAACTGAGTCAAAATTTAAAAAAGAATAAAAATGTAATAAAGAAAAGTTTACCACGTGCTTGCTTTTTTATAAACAATCAAGCATACTAGCGGACTTATAAAAAAGCAAACACGTGGTAAACGTTTCTTTATTACATTTTAACGTGATTTTAACAAGAACTTTATCATAAACCCAAACTAGTTCAGGTTTTTGATCAAAAATCTGGATTGTTACAGGTTTATGATAAAATTGAGTTTAAAATGTGTCATCTTCCGGTTTTTCTTCAAAAACCTAATTTTATGAAAAACCTGCGACATATATAAACATCCGAATTGAGAACCTCCTCCTTTTTTGAAGTCGGTTAAAAACCCGCCCGTGTTCCTTCAGGGGCCACTATAGATATCCGAGGGGCCACGGTATCTCGCGGGCCGGCATCGGCCTTGCACATCGATACTAAAATAAAACTTTATTAAACCTGCACTATAGGTCTACTTACAGTTGAACAACCTCTTGTTCTCAGCTTTCTCCTCTGGCTCAATCTCTTTGAAATCAAACGGGAATCGTAAACGATTATGTTCTTCCATTATTTTTTATTTTTATTAAAACAGTTTACTAGCAAAACAGGGCAGTGAGAATACACATGAACGACTAACAATATAAAAACATCTCTCATGCCTTATATAAGCATTAAGTACCTATTGTACCTACCTATTTTGTTTTTGTACCTATGTTATTATTTTCTCGTATTATTATCTCATTATTCTTTGATCCATGACATATTTTCTTGACGTACGACGAGTGTGAGAACATTGTGATATTTTAGGATTAAGTTTTGAAATGTAAATTATGCGATAAAGCGAAGATGAAAATAGTTAAATTAAATTTATTGAATATTAGACGTGGAAAATAAACAGGTACAAACAACAGTAATGGTTTAGGTAGAACAAAATATTTAAATGGGTAATTTATATTTATAATGTTACTCACTGAAGTCGCTTGACCATCTTGTCACGAGTAGGTAGGTACCTACTCAAGCACTAAGTAGACAGGTATTAACTGTTGTGCTTAGAGCTGATTTTTCCAACGCCAGAAAGTTTTATCCGAAGAATAATTTTGAATTTTTGACAGTTCTTCCATACAAAATCTGTCAGACGTCACTTTTATTCCACGAATAAAAATTATCTATCGATTGAAAAATTAGCCCTTAGTTTGTCTCTTATTTATTTAACCATTTATGTACACATATATACATATATAAACAGACAAGAAGAAAATAACAGAAAAAAAATAGGTTCAAACCGGTGATGCTTATTTCTAAAGAAAGCTCTTCCAGCATACCTGAGATAGAAAAAAAAAAACTTAACTCTCTATAAAATCTTTTTATTTTCTTGTAAAAATCCTTCTCGGAAAAAATAGCACAAGTCTGGCGTCAGGCGTCCATGATGTTCCACTTCTTAGTGCCAGTAAAATTAATAAAAACCTTCTTTTCAAAAGTCAGTTACCAAACAATACCATCACGTTGTAGATATTTGCCAAAACATGAGCTGTAGAGGCAAGCCAGATACATATAATCCAATAAATAATTATGGACGATTGTAGTAAGTAGACGATTATGGCAACCAATCTCAGGAACTTCTCCTGGGTATATTTTTAGTGGGAGATTCTTTAGTAATAGAAGGTTTCCGTTCTTCCGGCTGCAGTGAGGATAGGACATTTAACAAAATAACAAGTGCCTAAACTTTGTGACAGAAAGTAGCAATAACTTGTCTCACTACAATAATAACTTCTCATGCCAAACACGTACCTATAGTAAGTAGGTACACAAGACGACATAGTAAGCTATATTTTTCCAGTTATAATTGATCTCGCATCGTAAAGGCTTGTCGTACGTAAGTCAGCTTATACCAGGGGTCTATAAAGGCCACTTTGGCAGAATCATAAAAGGATAACATTATGAATTCTATTGGACAGTTAACTATTAAGTTAATCATATCAAATCCCATTAGTGAAGGATTTTCCAGTTATTTTTTTTTTGTCTGTGCTAAAATACCAATCCATCCAATCCAAATGCAATCCGAATCTCTTTGATTATACCTACGTAGTGCAGCGATAAAAAGAAAAACTCAGACTGTCTTCGTAATATTATGATTCATAATGTTATCCTTTTATGATTCTGCCAAAGTGGCCTTTTTAGGCCCCCAGGAAAGTATAGATTGGATATGTCGTCGTGCGTACGAAAAGGTTGCCGAGAGTGCCGCACCTATTGGAATTTCGTACGATTCATAACTGGTACTGGCCTACCAGTTATACATACCTACAAACAGCTTACTACCTTATTAATAAAGTTGTGGGCACATGCTCTACGTCGTCCTTGTTACTTGTTTAGTCAGTTTTTTTTGTTAAGTGTTTAAGGTCCGCCATAGGAAATGACGCGTAGGTACTTATCGTCATTCCGGATTTGTTTGATCTTGACTATTATTATGGCTATGACGATAACCTAGTTTACTATACACAGCGTCAGTGGCTGCGTGTCAATAAAAACATTGTTTTTAGGGTTCCGTACCAAAATGGTAAAACGGAACCCTTATGGTGAGACTCAGACTGTCTGTCCGTCTTTCACAGTTGGATATCTCAAGAACTACTAATGCTATCAACTTGAAATTTGGAATAGTTTTAATTGACGTTTGCCCAACTATTTTGCAAATAAAAAAAGATTTTTTTTTTGCAAGAGGGTCTGTAAGGGGTTCTGAAAAATTCGAAGTGGGCTACTAGGGCATTTGGGGTATCATATGAAAGAGCGCAGTTTGCACATTCTCAAATATTTTTAATTTTTTTTTAGGCCGCGTCATTTTAAAGAATACGAAATCGTACCCTTTCATAAAGAAACTAGAATTCAATACCAATAATGGCCTACCCAGCTAATAGGGTTAGCTGTATCTGAACCAAAGTCATATGACAGTCAGGAATTAAATTAAAGACTTGCATAATAGCCCATATTTGACCAATACATTTAAAATATCTCAAAGTAAATGTATGACCTTAAAAAAATCAAAAGGCTAAAACATTTAAGGTCCAATGTCTCTTGCACTTCATAAAACAACAAGGTCTATTTGTCTATGTGACAGTTAGATAGTTTCCACCTTATTGAAGTTTTAATTGAATTGGAATTAGTGCCAAAAGTCGACTATACAACTTTTCCTATTATACGGTTCTTCTCCGTGGTTCAGGAGACCCAGTTCATTCATGATGTCATAGTTGACAGACTTATTGGTCCTGAAGCTGTCAATGCTGAGGTGCTGGGTGAGACGGGTTACCTGCTCTTCAACGTAAGGTTTGTTGAGCAAGGAGGCCACGCGACGGATGATTGAAGGTAGGTCCTAGACAGCAAAATTATTTACTAACCCAATGTTTCGGCTTGATTTTGTTGACAAACAAAGAATAATAATAAAAAACTATGAAATGCCTCAAGGTTGTAATCTGAGGCCATCAATTATTTTCCCTAATTTTACTTTTTGTTTAGGTACGTTTTATGGTTCAAATAAAAGAAAGACTTTTTATAATTTTTATACACAGGCTGATTTTGAATCTATTCCATATTGTTTTATGCATAGGTAAAATCGCCACTTCATGTTTTTGTAGATATAAGGGATTTTACGAAGAACATACGAATCAATTTTACCAGACATTCAATAAAATTATCCAAGTACTTAGAAATGGTTTTTCTAATATTAGAATGACCGATGCATTCGATTGAATGGACCGGCTCTAAGTTTTTGTCGTGTGAGTATTCAGGTTTTATGCAAAAATAGCGGTACCTTAGACATGTCTTCATAGAAAAGGAATAACATGTTTGCATGGTGTCTCTTTTCCCAAGCTTCTTTAAGATTATCAAAGAAACTGCAAATACATAAAGTTAAGTTTCGGCATTATAATTTTTTATGTACCTAAATATAGATAAGAAAAAAGTCATATAACCGACGTACCTTCTGTAAATATTATTCATCGAGTTCATCTAGCTTTAGAATGTTTAGTATTAAAGTCAGAATAAACACCCACATTTATTGAGATAACAATTTTTCGTAAATCTGCAACATTGCTATAACATTTCTACTAATATTTACATAAAATTTAAAACCTTGAAAATTTGATATTTGCCTTACTCGAGTTGCTGACGAAGAAGCACCAGAAAGTTTTGAAGTCTCCGTGGTACCCGAGCAACCTGTGCAACCTGTTCATGTAGTAGAAGGATACCACCACATCCCTGGGGTCCCGCGCCACGCACACTACTTTAGCATTATCCAGCAAGGATGGTGGCAGCAAGGATATTGGCAGATGGGTGTATACGAAGCGTGGAGAAGCCGCCTGGGACAACCTTTAGGTTCCCTTAAGAGTTATTGTCTCAAGATGTTTGATCTTCGCACCATCCGCGGTCTCACTCGAGACTTTGGCCCTCATCAATGGATGTACCTACGAGCGTGGGAAACCTTAGAAAAAAATGTTAAATAGATATTTTTTTAACACACAACTAATTTTAGTAATTATAACTAAAATTA
Source organism: Luperina testacea (assembly GCA_927399505.1). Classification (NCBI taxonomy): domain Eukaryota; kingdom Metazoa; phylum Arthropoda; class Insecta; order Lepidoptera; family Noctuidae; genus Luperina; species Luperina testacea. The sequence goes on from OV656758.1 coordinate 17,269,085, forward strand.
GATTGTGTCAAGTCTTGAAGGTACCTTTGTGTTGGTAGCTTTATATTAAGAAAACAGTTTCACTTTGCTTGCCCCACAATTTCAGGCGCCTTAAATATATTATAGAAAATGAGAGTCTAGACTCGATACAAATATGTACTCACTCCAGAAACATGAACCTTCCAAATAAGGGGACGCTCTCCGATTTGGCAAAGTTCCAATGGTTGGCGACGATCCAAACTAGTTCGCGAGTCCATGTCGAGCCTGCAGAGGCACACATATAAATAGAAGCTTTTCAGTTTTCAGACCTGCCAAGTTTTGAGAATAGTAGAGGTCAAGAGGTGAGGAATATTTTCAGTTAGGGCATACTTAATTGTAAAGTAAAGTTTACAAGATCTGCATTCAATACTTTGACTTTATTTTTCCTTTTTTCCATGATTTTCAACAGCATGAAATTCTGCTAACTACTAAATTACCTAAAACCATATTTAAACATTGCAAAAACCCTGAAATAATGTATCTTCATTATCGTTCTCAACATTCAAGATGCAAATGTGAAAATTCTGGACACGATGGCGCATCGAACCGGTAACTTTTTGTTACGTTATCTGATTGTGCTGCAGCAACAATGGCTAATTACGTTTTCTTATTAATAAGCAGTACACCAGAGCTAATGTTATTCTCATCGTAGTTTTATAACAGTGGTTCGCGAGTGGAATGGAATGGTCTTTAGTTCAATTAAGCTAGTAAAAAGTTTATGATTAGGTATACAGTTCGTTATACGTACGTTCCTTTGGAGCTTGGCTTTGTTTCCTATTCGCTGCAAACGTATTATAATGCTCATACACGCAAGCGACACGCGTCAACGGCAGAGGCAACAGCAACCGTCGACGGATGCCGTCGATGCGTTTCGACGGATGCCGTCGATGCGTGTCGACGGCTGCAGTTGCCTCTGCTGTTGACGCGTGCCGCTAGTGTATACGCACATACGATACAGCGTTATTTTGTGTTGGATGCGGTGGGTACGGTGGGAGCAGGTTGCTGGATATATCCTCAAAGTACAGACGCCAGCACATCAAGCTACTACAATCTGACAAATTTATTTAATAGACTTTCAACTTTATCGCTACCGGATAAGGTTCCCTTCGGTCCCACGCGAATGTAGTATGTGTGTTCGTCTGTTGCAAACAATAAGATATTGGAGCGGAAGGGAGTGTCAGACTCTTACTGACTAAAACCCACCCGTGTTCCTTCCTTAGCCCTTTATGTTCCGGGCCAGCGGTAACCCTTTCGGACAATCCCGCTGATGAAAATGTCCTTAGCCCGGGATTTTGCTACGTTCCCACGGTCTTGCCTACATTGTATTGGTCGATACAGTAAGTGCCGCACGTGAGACACATGGTTCTGAATCTGTCATTGAGTGTTTTAGTAGCAGTAGAGCCGATTAATTTCCCGGATGGCTGTCAAGGTCCTAATTCGGACTTACGAAGGTTCAGAGTTGAGATTAGGCAAGGATTAACACATTGACCATAGCAATTTGCAATGAATTAGCAATTTAATCAAACCACCGGATACAAATACCTATTAATAAGATAAACGATGTCCGGTTTTCTAAGAAACCTCTCGATTTGAAGGGAAACTAGTTTAGTTAGGATTGAGGTTATTAAGTTATACTAAAGATGACTTGTAAATGACATGGTGGAAAGAAGAATTTCACAGACAACTTTTACAAAAAATGTTTTTGTATGTAGGTATTAAAGCCGAGATCAAAGCGTTATTATTCGCGACGGGACATTGCCGGCGTGCCGAAAAAAACGAAAAGTAGGTATTGAAAAGGTTGGTTCATTCACCTGTAAATATTTGGTTGTTTGTTGATATCAGAATTGAATATACCTAACACGTAAAATAACATTATCATCATTCAGCTGCAACTGCTGGATATAGGTATCGCCGCGTCGACCAAGGGGCCTAAAAAGGCTTCTTTGGCAGAATCATAAATGGATAACACTATGAATTATTATAATATGGCTACGACAGTCCGTGTTTTTCATTTTTTCGCTGCACTACGTAGGTATAATCAAAGAGATTGGGATTGGATTTGGATTGGATTGATTGGTATTTTAGCACAGACAAAAAAAAATAACTGAAAAATCCTTCACCAATGCGATTTGATACGAATAACTTAACAGTTAACTGTCCATTATGATTCATAATGTTATCCTTTTATGATTCTGCCAAAGTGACCTTTTTAGGCCTGTTCTGTGCTTCTCGAATACAACAGATTCTCGCGCCTTCACCAGTACCCTACTTGAGTAACACACTATCAATCTCAATCTAAATAATTTTGAAGTACAATGCGTGCCACGAAAGATGAGACTTGACCCCGCCTCCCCCGCTCTTTCCGCCGCCCCTATGACGTCCGGTCCCGTCCCGCACTCAGACCTCATACCGCTAAAGATACCTAAAATCGTGTACTGCGCATGTCAAACCACGTGGTGTGTCAAGTCTCATCTTTCGTGGCACGCATTGTATATTGCTAACCCATTGCTTCATATGTTCGAAAAATTTGTCCGCTTAACAACGTAAATAACGCAATGAATATTGTTGAACTGTCAAAATGAAAGTCATTGTTACTGATAATAATATTATGTTACGCAATTACCCCGCAGGTCAAGCTCACAAGTGCCGTGCAGAGAGGATTTGCAAGTCAGCAAGATTGGTAACGGACTGACTGTAGATATACTCGTATAATGGAGCGCCAGACGTTCCTAATTAAGTATCGTCATTTGTGAAGGCTGAGAATTTGTATAACCTTGATTCCAAAATTTCTTGTTAATCACACTAATATTATAAATGTGAAAGTTTGTAAGTGTGCGTGTGTGTGTGTTTATATGTTTGTTACTTCTTCACACTCAAACGGCTGGACCAATTTTGATATAGGTAATTTGGTATAGAGGTATCTGACACCCTGGATTAACATATAGGCTATTCCCACGGCCGCCCGATGTTCCCGGGGCGCAGTTATTATAAAATAAAGCAAGACCCCTACAAAATCTAAACTATGTACTACTACCAATGACGTATTAACTAACTACGTAGTATAAAAACTGTTGTATTTTGACGTGACAACGTCTAATAAATCGATGAAGCTGGCTGCACTCACGAAAAAACATGACTCATGTAGCGTTACCTCGCTCGCGGCCTTGCTCTGTAGCGTTCCATGGCGGCTTGAAGTGCAAGCGAATATTAACAAATGCAATGCAACTATTCCATCAGTATTTTCTTAACACGTTGTCACGTTCAACTATCGTCAGTAAACCGACTTTACAGACAACCGATTTTTTTAGAGTATTTTAGTTAGTCGTATGCATCTATGCTAAGAACCATAAATTATGCATTTGGGCTAAAATACTGTTCTTTGTTTATACACTTAGGAATATGTAGAGGTCTCTCTACTAAAATAATAAAAATAAAGGCAACTTGTTAAAACTGTTTCTTTGAGCTCTTTCGTATAATTATTAGAAGCAACATTCACTGAGCCCGATTTTTGAACTGCCATCACTATGGGAATCATGATCATGATAGTAGATTAGATACATACCTACCTAAAAACATATTAAACAATAGATCTTTTTCTTTCAAGGGAGTTCATCAAGATCATCGGTAATGATGAAATGACTGCATCATCACAAATGATCTTGATGCAATCTCTAGCTAGACTAAAGCGTTGTTAGATTTTGTGCCAATGTCACTTGATCGACTATGGTCATTTAGAGTAGGTATGCCGCCAATGTTGTCTGCCCATCTGTCTTCGTTTAAGTTAATAAACTCATTGATTTAAATGAGGTTTAGTAGCGGAGTTTCTAATCATGACATTAACGCGATGAAATAGATCGAAAGTATTCTACTGTTTTCATAAAGTAGATATGATACAACACAAGTTCTCCTTTTAAAAAACGGTCAACGTGTCCCAATATCTCATCAAAAACAAATAAAATAATTAATAATATGACCCTAAAACTTACTTTTAAAATATTTCACAAGTTGGCAAGCCAGTTCTGGCTCCACATCTCGTATTTCCCATGGAAAATTATTTCTTGCATCCATGTCGAGGTGAGATAGGTAACGATGGACCGTTACGTTTTGAATGCACATTTAGTTTGAAGAAACATCGTTTACAAGATTATTTATTTGATAAAGGTAAGTATGAACGATTACACCGTCTTGGTAAAACAAATAACATAGGTAATTATATTATTTTCTATTATTCTATAAAGGCTGAAATTGCCTGTAAAAAAACAAACCAACTTAAATAAGTTGGTTTGTTTTTTTACAGGCAATTTCTTTCGAAACTGCTGCCAATACAAAGATCTACAACTGTGGCCGTATTACGTAGTCATGATTCCAGTCCAAAAAAGGGATGATGCTATCGGTTATGTACCTATAGCTCCGTCTCACTCTTACACTGAAATCTTGATGTCATTAAACCGTCATAATACGGCACCTGGACCAACTACTTACTAAGACCAACTTCAATACTTTTTAATAAAAAATAATAATCACAATAAAAAAATTATCGAAATTGGTTCAGATTTGACGGACACAATAAGTAAACAATATTATGAAACACCCAAAAGCTCTTCGCTCGGTAGAAAACTATAGAGCAAATTGGGTGAAAATTGTAGTTAGGTACGAAAATGAGCTATACATATAATATAGAGAAGATATAGGTAATAGATAGCTCCTCAGCCATACTCAAGAAGTTATCAGATCAAATACTGATACTCAGTAGCAGTACGTTCTTATCGTTCATATTAGGTACGACGCATCGTAAAAGTAAGCACTATTAATTGATACATAAGCTGTGACATTCTCGTAGACGAATTAATTATAGTGCAATTTTGACCTCATTTTCAAGAATAACAATGAATGCAGAAATAATCAAACCAAGATAATGATCTTGACTCTATTAATATCATTGAACACAGAGTCTACTATCTCTGAGGGTTTCATTTACAAGTCAACAAACACAAAGAAAACACTTGACAAGAATTAAAAGATGTTTACTTAATAAATTAGGAATAAATAAATTACATGGCGAACATATTTGGAAATAAATTAACTATAGATACGTAAACACAGAGATCGAGAACTATGACGTAACGACAATCACTTCAGGCGCTTGTTGTGACTCTACTTCATCCTCCTTCTCCTTTGTTTGGGGTTCCGTTTCAGCGCTGGTTTCCACTGGGGGTTGGGCCTGGCACATGAGCGTCACAGGGTCCCGCATGCGCTCCGGGCCACAGTTTTCCGTTGCTCCTAACAGCTTGAACTCTTCCTGTTCGTCTGAGTCGGACTCGAGCCGGCGCCGACCCGCGATGACTACCTCGACGGCGCGCCCGTCACTCGCTGACCTGTCTCCTGCGCCAATTTCAACGCGGTACGGCGTACTCGGCTCCACGAAAGCCTCCATCACACGAACGTCAGATCTCTCTTGTATGTCATGGTCTCTGTCGAGCGGCTTGTGACTCTTGGAGAACATGTCGAAGATGCTGAGCGGTAACTTCTTGGGGACGGCGACGAGGAATACCACGTTCTGCACGTCAGCTTGCACGTTGATCTCGCCATCCTGGCGCTGGTCGTAGAGGACGGGCCCGGCGGCCGCAGCCGCGAACAGACAGGCGAGTGCTAGGAGCATGTTGGTGCGTGCGCGCTACGGGTCTCACATGCGCTGACTGCGAGCCGCATGCTCCCGCGCCGCTTTTACCAGCCACCCGCGAACCAGTCTGACGCTCGAAACGAGCACACTGTAACGGTTAACACGACATGAATACTGTGTGGACCTAATTCAACGGATGATGCCTAAGTGTTAATTATCAATTTAGAATTTAATGACCACAGCGAGCTAATCTTTGCGTACTAGGGTTAAATGAGTCATCATAGTTCACGTTGGGTTCCATTATTCCAAATGGTCCCAATACTGTACCTACTATGTTATTGTTGCCGTTGCCGTAAAATGCCGTTTTGTTTTCCAACGAAGATGAATGTCTAATTTCGATAGTTAAAACACGGTCAAACAGTGAAATCTAGGACTTTTGTGAAACATCGCGTTCTACATTACCTGGCTTTGTGACTGTGATGTATATATCCGTCAAAACAAACAAGAAAGTAGTGAATGTCGTGTCGTGGCGGCCCGTGGAGCCGCAGGGCTTGTCTCGCGTGTGACAGTGACCGCGGGTCATCGATACGATAACCGAGTTTCGCCTGCGCACTCGATGTACAGATAGGATCTAAGCACCGCTCGGCTGCGCAAAACAGACCATAATCGAATCACGCAGGATGCAAATACTACTACTTTGGCTCGGTTCCGTTATTTTCTTCGCAATGACGTCGTCTTCGCAAAATGTCTTGTTCTGCAAACTTTTTATGGCAGTAATTATTTTTCCTTATAGAACGCTGATGACGCTAGCACGCCTTTAGGGACACAGTTTAGTATCGTTTGAGACTAGTAAGGTGGAACAGACCCCTACAAGTCCAATATGTAAAACATTCTTTCGTTTAGTGAACCCATAAGTTTTTCCAGGCCCCTTAGGGACCCAGGGACCCTAGGCACTTGTCATTTTAGCCCTATCCCGAAGCCATTTTGGAAATTTTGCAAAATAAATATATAATTTTAAGTGACTTTAATGACTAACTATACCTAAGCAACATCAGACATTATGCAGTCTATACTATGTATGCCACCATATTTACTTCAACAGTAACTGTCCTCAAATCGACTTTGCTAAACAAAGACGCTTTTTTCCTCCTTAACACTCTAATTACATAAGTAGGTACTTGAACCAACTCACTTTCTTCAAACAACTTATTCACAGTACCTACTTTTGTAACACATGACATAGTTGATTTTTAGCATAGTTGGCGCCGGCAGTGATTGAATGGAGCAGAGACTGGAAAGGGGACCATACATTTATCTTTATGTGTCTCGAATTGAGTTGAAACCTAATTTAGAGTCAATGGTTAACCATCTCTGGTTTACTTTAATGATTAGATTTTCCCCGTGGCTTCTGGTCGCGTGGATGCCGGAAATCATCCAAAGGTAACGTTTACCTATGTGCCTAGGACATCTTTTCCTGTGGGCAAACATTGACATCCGTAAAGGTAACAGACAGAGTCATGTACAGACGCCAGCACATCACGCTACCCGAATCTGTCAAATTTTCCCAATCAACTTTGAACCTTATGCTTATTAAAGAAATTTGACAGATTGTAGTAACTTGATGTGCTGGCGTCTGTACATGGAAGTATGGATATTTCAACTAATCGTTATTAATTAATCAATAAAACCCAATTATCATATTATATACATGATCTGTTTATAAAAGAGTCATTATATGAACTGGTGGGACCCAGGCCTCCCCTCAGTGACAGGGATTGGGTCGTAAAATGGTAATCCACCACGCGGGCCCAGCACGGGTTGGTAGATGTCACATGTCTTCGAAAGTTTGGTTCTAGGACATGCCGGTTTCCTCACGATGTTTTCCTCTATATACCGTTTTGAGAGAAGTGGTGATGAAATAATTTACACAAAGTAAAGCGCCTGTCAAGGTTCGAACCTATGACCTAAACTCGTTAGTCGCGGCCGTTACCACTGAGCCACCACTGCCAAACCACCAGTTTATAATGCTTGAATGACTGTAATTTACTCAGTTTTACCAACTGCGATTTCATAGGATCACATTAAAAAATTATTCAGTTTTACCAAGCGATTATACAAGGTCCCATTAAAATAGTTAATAGATGGACAAATTTTAACACAGCGCTCAGTACGTCTAACCAAAGATATCCAAGCAAAAAAAAACACTGATCAAAGTGATTTTATTTTGACCTAAAATAATAAATTGTAATTTTTTCATGTACCTAAGTATCTAATGAGTCTTTCTTACCTATATATTTTTTACCATCGTCCTTATTTTGGCTGTCTGAAAGATTTCTAAAAGTTTATCCATCTATTTTAAGGGAACATTATCTCGTATATAGTACATGATTCTGAACGTTTTAATTTTTCGTCGGTTATTAAAAAAAATATTTTAAACGCGTAGTTATTGCACTTTTCTATGAAACAGTAGTTTTTTTTTTTTCTTATAGCCGATGAAAATTGTCTTCACTAGGCACCCCTAGCGAAGACAATAAAATTCATAGTTATAGTTTGCGAGGCGATGTCCCCACCCTTTATAATTTACAATATTCTATTTTATACGTTCAAATATTCTATTTTATAGACTTTTCTCAGTTTAATAAAATGTACTGAACAATGTATTTGAGAATGATGATCAAAAAGGATTTGTTCTTCGTTCGGCCCACTGAGTTTTGTCCCACATAAAAAAATCCTGGTTCGTCCCAAACAATATGCTTCCTTCGTCCCAAAATATAAATTTTAATATTTTATTCTTGCTTCGTCCTATTTTATATTCCTTGTACGGCCCATATTTTTTTTGTATTTACTTTTTTGTACATTCGGCAAAAAAGGGTTACGTATTATTAAATATTTAACATCAATCAACTATTTATCACAACCGCTCCTCTCTGTCTTCTCCGCGAGAAAAAAATTACTCGTGTTATTTTATAATAACACTCTTTAGGCGCTCTTAGTGAGTAAGTTGTACCTATACAGATGACGTCAATGGAATCTCTTTAGAAGTGCAGATAAAAAAGGTCCATCCCTTTTTTATTGCGTCCTTTGTTTTTTACTTATATTGATTCTTTTGGCCAATAGCTTTACTTTCCGTTATCAGCAAAACGGGCTCCACGCTAGCTCCCGTGTGTGCATCATGGGAGCTAGCGTGGAGCCCGCACAGTGTCAACTCATTCGTCACCTGCCGGTCGATTCTGTAAAAATCTCACCGTGACAACTTAAAGGTGAAGTGAGTTTGTTTTTTCTAGGAATTGACACTATTGACAGCTCACTCCACGCTCACTTCACTTAAGTTTTCACGGTGAGATGGTTACAGAATCGCACTGCTGGTTATAGTGTTTAAAGTGAGATTGAGAATTGATCGAGTTTGTCATAGGTAAGTCAATATTTTTATCTGTTTTTTAAGTTAATTAGGATCGGATCTAGTACCGTTTGGCAGAAGGAAGGGGTAAAAGGGGTGAAAGCTGGTGGGGGCACAGATTACTACATAGTTACTACGTAACAGATACTTCACTCAGTAGAAAATTTCCAATACCTATTGCTATAATAGCCTATTCCGTCGCATCAGCAACCGCTGCATGCTAAAATGTGCCTAAATGCTCAAGCGTACAGTTGTGATTGCTTCGCACCGCGCGATCCCACAGCAATCGCAGGGCTGCCTCTTCGATAAAATTAAATTAACATAACCTATTTGTGTCTATTTTATTGAGAACTGTGAATATGTTCGGTAGTGTAAAATTGTATCGTATAAAGGTAAAATATGTTTTTAATAAATTGGTGCTGACTGTAATAATTTTGAAACGACAAAAAATGGTAATATATGTAGTTTATTATTTAACTTTCTTCATTGACAGGTAAATGGAAAAATATTAGGTGTTTATCCCTTCTTTTACTTGATTTGCACGCATCTACTGCACATAAGGCACCAGACGGCATTGTAGGTACCCGTACAAACGAATGGAACGATTAAAATTGAATAACGTGCGTGCGCTTCGCTTGCGAAAACCGCACTGAATATGGTCCGCAAACGGCCCGAGACCGCTCGGCCGGGTGGTAGGTAATTATAGCGCGCAAGTACATGGAGTGACGGAGGCCTGGTAGGGGTTGGGTCCCTGATTATAAAGCTATCACTCTTTCTACAAGGTAATGCATATTTTCGAGAAATTAATAAAAATGGTTTCTAACCTCAAATCAGATAAATAGCGAAACGTTGAAATAGGTGATTGACAACCAAATCTGCTCAGTTTATTGTCTGTGTGTGTAAAATGTCGTGCTATATCGTTGAAACGAAACGTATAAAAAAACGATGCAATTTCCATCATTTGTTTGTTTTATTGTTTTTATTTATTTATTTATCCATTTATTTCAGGCGTCAATGCCCATATAAAACACATACAATACAATATTAATATAACTTAAAAATACTATAAATACATACAACATTAAAATTACATTAACTAAAAACTAACGCACACGAAGTGTCGGCATCGTGTTTTTATAACAACCTTATAAATCCTGCTCATAAGGAAGTAAGTGTACTGCCACTTCATAGTTATATCAGGTCGAATCTGTTCCAAAACCGAATCGGGGCATCCTGACTCCACGTAGTCATTTGACTGATACCCCTATAGTGTATATAAAATTCGGAGACGCGGTGGGAGAGCAGCCCCCGCCCGCTATAACAAAGCTTTGGCACCCGTGCGAGCCGTAGAGGCTGAGGCTGGTCGCCGGAGACAACTAGCAAGCCGAAGCTGCGGAGGTGAGCATGGGTGCCTATCCTTTGTTATGTAAGGGCGAAGGGGCTGAACTTCCCACTGCACCGAAGACGTTGCGTTGAAGAAGTTGCGAAGCAACTTTAAAGTGTTTTGAGGTTAGGTTACAATAATTAGTTTTTCTCAAGAACAGTGCATAACTTTTTCATGGGAGTGGGGGCATACTCCTCCACCCTCCCTACTCCACCTTACCCCCCTCTTGCCAAACGATACTAGATTTCAACGTCCTATTTAACTTACAAATCATATAATTATATGGGGAACTAAATCATTTATGCTTTAATTTCAGTTGTTCTACAATGGAAGCAAATCTTAGTTTACCATCAACCTCACGGGAGCCGATCTCTTTTATAGAATCCAGAAGAGGTGAACCTGTTCTGCTACATGGTGGTTATGAATACACACAAAAACGAAAAAACAAAAATGGCTCAATAATTTGGAGATGTGTGAACAGAAAGTGCCGTGGAAATGTTATGTGAATGTGAAAATGTTAACAGTGAATAATAGTGTTCAAAAGATTATAATTCATAACGTTTGCACATCTAGTGTATCAAAAAATGACTGTATATATGTTGGTCGGTAAATTTTTCAGTAATTATAATTATCATGTCTTAAATTTTGTTTAATATAGATCTGACTGTTCTGTATATTTAAACTGGAGTAATGATAAGATGATTATTATACCATTTCTGTGATTTTAACTGTGATACTGGATAATAAAGATGATTCATACCTAAATGTTTAGGATTGTTTTATTATTGAGTTATTGTTTCAAAAATTTCAAATAAGTACTTAATTTTTTTTTGTTGACTGTACCTTTAAAGTACTTGTAATTTGGGACGAAGCACAACTTCAATAGTGATATGGGACGAACTAAGAATTTTTTGGAATGTGGGACAAAACTTCGGGACGAACGAAGAATAAATCTCAAAAAGCTCTAAGTTTTAGAATAAGAACCCTACGGCCGACATTGCTCTGAAAGTAACAGCTTCTTGTTCATCAATAATGGATTCTTTCTATAAGCACTAGATCATTGAGATTTTCAGGAAAGTTATATCAACAGTGTTCCTGAGTTACAGCATGGTAAACCGTGATCTATAGGGTTCATTGTGTTAGGGAAAAAAACAAAGGTTTAGGGATTTTTCAATAAGAATTATTATTTATTTTCAACGAAACAATGTACACGCTTACGTACGCTTATAATTTAACTTACAAACTAAAATAAATGCATCTTTCCATGGCTATGTCTTCGTACAATATAATAAATTAACTAATAAATAAACTGAAGATTAATTGTAACTTTTAACGCCAGATTCCTATATTTTACCAATGGTTGATTTGTTAATACTTAAACTGTACTTTCACCTATAATGAGGCAGTGTTTATAGCGAACATAGAAAATCTTAAGTTTACGAGGCTAAGATAAGGCAATGTTTTACATTGCTTACCTAAGTTTTACCAATGGTATCAGAACCAATTCGTTGTATATATAGGAACCGGGCATTCGTCCACAAAACTATTGATTACTCGTTAATTGATCACATTTTTAGTCGTTTGACATTAATGATGGCGGGTTTTTCTCAAAAGCGGCATCAGGAAGCTTGCCAGACGATGTTTCAGTCTGTGAAAGAAACAATAAATGAATTGAGATTTTTAATACAAACAACTAATTGCGATCATTTTATAATAGAGATCATTCATTTTACATTAGGAAATATGGAACATTTTGTTTTACAGGAGTTCATTTACCCATGTTTCTGTAATACGTCTTAGAAAGGACATAAACAAAATTAAAAGTTCCTTAAAATTAATTAGATACTTAATAGTTTTGCATGATTCCAAATGAGCTTAGCAAAATAAAGGAAGGGATTTTTACCTGATAACTATATTTTCGCGATTATCTGGGAATGAAAAAAAAACATAGAATGGATCAGTTTTTTGCTTTCGCGCAAAAGTTGAAAGAATCATGCACAACTAATACTTAATTGGAACTTCGACAAAAATGTTTGAGTACAAAGTTTCAATTCGGCCACTGGGTTTGAAACTGATCTAATTTCCAAAAATTCCACAGGAATACCTCCACGGAATAGGTGGTTTGAAGAGAAACATTTAGATTAGATTACATACTATTTAAGTTTTTACCTTTGTGCTTTCTCCTGTTTCCTCAACGACGCATCCTTCTTCTGGATCTTCAAATCGTTGCCCATGCTGACGTCACTCAGCGGGGATGCAGGCTCTGCGGGCTTCGCTGGTTCCTCAGGCTTCACTTCTTGTGGCTTCTCCTCAGCAGGTTTCTCTTCCTGTGGCTTCACTTCTGGCACCGGCAGAGAAACCACTTGAATCGACGGCGACTCGGACGGGGAGCCCTGGGGTGGCTTGGGCTTGTACTCAGTGTTGTACTCCTCCATGGCGAGATCCAGGAGGTCGTCCATGTCTCCGAGGGCGGAGATTAAGGACTCGGCGGGAGCCACCGCGATCACCACACCGTCGATGTTCAGCCTGTAGTTCTCCGTACCATTCTGTCGCTGGTCGTAGTGCTTCATGGCGCAGTCAGGTGTTGGCGCGGCCGTCGCCACCGCCACTATCGCGGCCATCAACGCCACCTCGCACACCACTCGTCTGTAGTTGACCATCGCGGAAGGTGTCTGTGGGCGCACTGAACTTCGGTTGCGGCTGTGGGACTCGCTATGTGTCCATTCTCCGCTGCATCTTTTATTTATTTGCCCAGATAGCGGTACAGCCAGACGCGGCTTCGACTAACCGCGCGACCCGTCGTAGTTAAACTGGTATTAACACAACAGAATTGTGTAATAAATACAGGTATACAACATAGGTATCATCCGTTATGTTAACACGGGCATTATTTTACAACTAATCCCCATTAACTACAACAAGTAAGCCTACCCTTCCTTAAGTAGGTACAATGCACTTAATCCTGATTTATCAGATGTCTTTTTATTTACATTAGGTATTGTAAGGCCGACGACTCAACCCAATAACCCGTTAACCTCTGCTATCGAATGCGAACCAAACGACTAAAAGAAATGACAACAAGTTATTTTTGGCCATAGACGACTAATTTTGCTTTGACGGGTGGCGCGTAGAATAATGAAGATAAAATTATAATAATCCTAATATCCATCTCGTTTATTGCGGATCACACATAAAAATACACACAATCCATACTTATACTTAGTAACAACGACATAAAAACTATGTTAGTAAAACTAAATACCTACTAAAATAAATACTAAATTATGAAGCGCGTAGAATCATTAAGATAAATTGATTATGGTATTTGAATAATTAATCCAACGTCAGACAAACAAAAATGATCAAAGAGCAAGCAATGTATCTTATAGAAAAGGTCGCTAGATGAAGAGATACTACAAGTTTTACAGGATATTTTCAAACTTGGCAATTTAATAAATCCCTTAAATTACTAGATTCCACAAAAGTGGTTCCATGTTGTTAATCAATGTGAGGTTTACTGTAGCATTTTTTTTTATTTGAAATGGGTTTGCTCTTGACTCTAATCTAGGTCAGAGGTGACAGAGACAAAGTCGACGATGGAGTGAGCTTACCCAGAAGAAGCCTGTTCACTCTTACTTTGAAGAGATTCGGGTTGTATGCGCTCGGAAACACAGACGCAGGTAGAGATCGTTCCGCGTATTTCAATTCTGGCAAACAGACATACCTACCTATCTATCTCTAAGGCTCTGTCAGTCCTGAAACAACTTGAATCCAAGCAAAAGCTCTGCGATGAACTTTCATGGCAACAAATATGTCCTAGATAGTCGTAGTCGAGCTTTTGAACAAACCAAACATTTCCTCATCAAACAACCAGGCTAGGTACTCTGTAAATATCAATTAATAATAAGTTAATGGGCATTCGGTGGCACAGATCGGGTGCGGTGGACCAACCTGTCGCCGATGGGCCACGGACAGCTTTCAACTAACTGTATCTACCACCTACCTACTTACTTGCACCATCGCATCGTCGCCGATAAACGGTAAAACGGTTACATTTTACTTTATTTGCCCTTTTCTGGGCTAATTGTTCGGGGGAAAGATACTCATGATGCTGTATTGACAGGGACTATTACGATTACGACGTATCGCAACACAACAAAAACAATCGTCAACAAGTTTCAATCAAAAAGCTTCCCTGAAACCTAACTAGGTTTCAGGGAAGCTATAAAGTTCATAAAGGTAGATTATGAGGCATTGATAACTATCAATGCCTCATAATCTACCTTTATGAACTTTTCAGACAAAACACTATGCAGCTCTGTCACACTAATATTATTAAGGCGAAAGTTTTCGAGTGTGTTTGTATGTTTGTTACTTCTTCACGCACAAACGGCTTAACGGATTTGGATGAAATTTGGCGGACAGATAGTTTATAACCAGAATTAACACATAGGATACTTTTTATACCGATATTCCCACCGGATCGAAACTTAGGCGGGTGAAACCGCGGGGTGCAGCTAGTTAGGAAATAAGAAGAACACAAAGACCTAAAAAGTGCATGCACAACTCACCTCCTTAGTTACCGAAACCAATCGTTGTACCTATATCGGGTGATTGGTTTAGGTATTATCGACCGGTTTATGATAGGCGAAAGTGCAACT
Organism: Luperina testacea; assembly: GCA_927399505.1. NCBI lineage: Eukaryota > Metazoa > Arthropoda > Insecta > Lepidoptera > Noctuidae > Luperina > Luperina testacea. The sequence goes on from OV656758.1 coordinate 17,284,165, forward strand.
AAAAAGTAGGTATTTTCTGGGCATCCGCAAATTTTGTACAGGATCTTGCATAAATTTTTTTTTTCCGTAAAACTTAAAGAGTGCCATAACTCTCTCCGTAGATTCATTGTCTACTTGATGAAAGGCATTGAAAGGTTAACAGTCGTAATACCTACATTATATCGACTTTACACACTTTTAACGACACGCTAGATTTCTAGGCAAGAGCTAGAAACTGTTAGCTCTTCACAAACAGGTCTGGGTTACTTTCTACCATACCCAGTTTTATTTATGTCGGTTCGAACGTCTCGCTGTAAAATAGTCGTAAAGCAGGATGTTGATGGAGTCGTAGTAAGCCCTAAATGTGACAAACTGTCCATTCCAAATTTGCCTGGAAGAGTTCGCAGAAAGCGATAAGGCCGCCCATTGTTTATTTTGTAGTGTTTGATGTATTTTTTTGTTATGTATTGTTGTGGTGTACAATAAAGTAATTATACAGGGCTTTTTTTTCAGGATGGGAAATCATCAAACGACCCCTCCCGCTCTGGGTGGAGTGGAGCGGAAGGGAGTGTCAGACTCTTACTGACTAAAACCCACCCGTGTTCCTTCCTTAGCTCTTTATGTTCCGGGCCAGCGGTAACCCTTTCGGACAATCCCGCTGACCCGGATCAGTCAGTCAGGACTTTGAATTTTATATACAGGGTTATTGGTAAATCATTAACAACCTCTTAAGAGATCAATCATTATGAACAACTTTTACTATGGGACCAAACCTGAAATCGCGAAAAAAAATCAGCTGTTCCCTACATTTTGACGAGCTATACGAACATAAATGTAGGGAACAGCGGATTTTTTTTTCGCGTTGGTCCCATAGTAAAACTTGTTCATAATGATTGACCTCTTAAGAGGTTGTTAATGTTTTACCAATAACCCTGTAGTATATAAATTTATTAATAAACTGCTAGTGACGTAGACCTCATCCCAATTGTGTTGTATAATTTAACAACGATAAAGAGTGTTATGTTGAGCTGCTATTAGTGTCACTCGCGAATATTGTCGCAAAAACACAAAATACCTAACCAATTTTTGATTTATAAAATCTTTTCAGAATCATATTTTATGGCGAACTCCGTCCCTAGCACAAAGTTTAACTACTTAAAGTAACACTATCTGTATTTGGATTGTTTGGAAAGGTAAAAGCTGACCTTTAATTGATTTAGCTCTGCTGCCGAATGCCGTTCTGCAGAAGCTCTAAATAGATTTGGGAACTGGTTTCAAAACTGGGTAAAGTGCAAAGTGAATTCTTTAACACCGTTGCATTCCCATGCAAATCGTCCAGTTTTCTCAGATAACAGGAACTTCGAGACAACGGTACTGCGGCCGAGCGCCAATCCGCTTGCTGACTTAATTAATAAGCCCCATCAGATTAGCACGGGATGCGGGACTTTAATTACTTAGGTATAGGTAAGTACTAACGACAGATGCGCCGTTAATCATGCACTTTACAGCCCAGTTTTTTTTAATAAGTAGGTACTTGTGTAACTAACGGTGTTAGTTCGTCAGTCTAGCCTTTTCTTTACCCCCTTACTAATAAACGTATTATATCAGATGAATAGTTACCGATTTCTCTCCCTTTCAGTCGTAAGTAACTTTTGAAGAAGAAGACTTTTGAAAGAAGAAGACAAAGCGTTGTGTAACTATACAGACGCTATACCACGATGGAGGTAACAGCTAGTATAATAAAGCTGAAGACTGGAACTACTAATCGGATTTGAAAACTCTGTTGTGCGTGTTCTGTGTACGGTGATATATGTAATTAAAAGAAACTAGTGACCGACCGAAAGTTCGGTTTCGGTTTCGGTTTCGGCCAGTTTCGGCCAAATAATCTAGTTTCGGCCTTAGTTTCGGTTTTGGCCAGGAAATGGCCGAAACTTTCGGCCGCGCCGAAACTCGAGTGTTCATGAATTATCGTCCATCGTTCGGCGAACTTCGCGGCTAGCTCGTGCTCGCTCGTCGCGTCGCCGGCTCAGTTCGCCGCTGTCCATTGTTAATCGCATGGAGTTGAGGTTGTGTTTTGCACATACGAGGGCGGTCCCATAATAAATTGGCCTAACTATGAACTAATGAAGGAAATGAAACGAAACCAATTTTATTTTTCAATATAATCACCATGAATACTACTAACACACTTCTGACATCTGTTGTGAATCAACATCTCTAAACCTTTATAAAAATAATCACAATTTTTAGCCTCAAAATGACCGAAGACGGCCGCCTGCAACTTTCATCGCTTGAAAATTTTCTTCCTCTTAAGTCTCGCTTTAAATTTGGAAATAAATAATAGTCGGACGGGGCCATGTCTGGACTGTGTGGTGGATGTTCAACTTCTGTGAACCCGCATTGACGAACTGCATCCTTCGAAACACCAGCGGTATGAACAGGGGCGTTGTCATGGAGCAACAGGACACCTTTAGACAGCTTGCCTCTTCATTTTTCCTTTGTCTTGTCTCGTAATTTATATATTAAAGAAGCATAATATTAGCCGTTCACGACTGTATTACGTTCTTTAAAATCCACCATCAAAATGCCTTAAAAATCCCAAAAGATTGTGCACATCAGTTTTTTTGCCGATTGTTGCACCTTTGCCTTTCTAGGGGGCTTTTCACCCTTATAACGCCATCCCATTGATTCGTGCTTGCTTTGTGGGTCATAATACAAGATCATAGTTTCATCACCAGTCACTAGCCGCTCGATCACAGTCTTTGAATTTACGCCACAAAGATCCAAAAACTCCGAAGCGCAGCGCACTCTTTCCTGTCTCTGTACCGCTGAAAGAAGTTTCGGTACCCATCTTGCACTCACTTTCTTCATGTGAAGATGTTCATGGATCGCACGATGACGTACTTTTAGAGAGCCCAAGCCTAGCTGCAATTTCTCTAATCTTCAAACGGCGGTCACTCAGAACCTCCTCTTCGATAAGAGCAATCGTTTCGGGAGTGAGCACTTCCACAGGTCGACCGTCGTGGCAAATGTCTTCGACGGTTTCTCTCCCGAGGCGAAACTCTTTCCCCACTTTTTCACTGTGCTATAGCACAGTGAAAAAGTGGGGTAAGTGAAGATAAAAGGAAAGGAGGAGGAGGAGGTAGGGAAAGTGGGGGAAGGGAGTGGGGAAGAGGAGTCTGCCCCCTCCTATAGGAGGGGGCAGACTCCTTATACACGTCATCCAATCGTTCTTTTATTTGGGCAGGGTATAAAACTATAAACCTTCTTTAAACAAAAACTTTATGACACTTCGATACTCAGTTTTCGACATTTTGAAAAAATACGCGACTCTCGTTATGCTAATGCCTGCTAAACTAAGACTAAGCATTTCATGTCGATGCGTGTTTATGTGCACGATAAACGTACTATTTAATGCAACACAACATGTAGCGACATGTCGCGTAGAACTATATCAGGCCAGTTCATTATGGGACCGACCTCGTAAATGATTAGGTAAGTATTCAACTGTCTGTATGTATAATATATATTGTATATTCAAATAAATGTGTAAAAACACACCAGATTTCTGTAGGTATACGATAGAAATTTTAAATATGTTTAAGTAAGTTTCGGTTTCGGTTTCGGTTTCGGCCGAAACTAAGAGCAAGGCCGAAAGTTCGGTTTCGGTTTCGGTTTCGGCTGAAAAACCTGTTTCGGTCGGACACTAAAAGAAACGTGACTTCAATGAAATAAATGTATTTAATTCTGTTCCCACAATACTTCCTTCGTTATAACTAACTACGTACCTACTAGGTATGCGTCGAGACAGGGCGATGTAATGGAAGCGACTCCACTGGTGAGCCGATGGCCCGCGCTCCTATATTTCGTCAAGAATGCAACTCAGCAAATCGCGGTTACTAAGCCGCCACAACTCTGTTCATTTGATAGCCCGAGTAAGGTTATAGGCTATTTAAAATCACGCTACGACTCTTAAGAGCCGAGCATAACAAAAAACTCTGAAAGAACATTAGGCGAAAATAAAGCAATAGCGCGGCGAACAAGAAATTTTATCCGGACGAAATCGCGGGATAGTTAAAAATAAAACAATGTTTAATGGTACAAAAATACTTTCTTTTATTTCAGACTTATTTTTCACTGCGTTTTATACACATTAACTAACAAAGGTAACAGATTAAAACATTGCGGGAAGACCTTTTGTGCTGGAAAATAACCAAATTTTATATTTATTTTATAAAGTGCGCCATAATTGTGAAAAAAAAAAACTAAATATCTTTCTTTCAATTACATACTGACATTATTATAAGAAACTTAAATATTACAAATTCTGTTGCACGCACACACTATGCACAGCTATTTTAAAACAAGCTAATCCAATAGTTTTATTATTATTATAATATTAATAATCCTCAAAGGGGGTAGGCAGAGATGCCAAACTGTAAATGTATATTGAATTACTACTAGTAAAAGCACAAACATAATATCAACTTCGTTCACAACATAATGAATATTATGACAGGTTTAAGAGAAAACAAAACATTAACAAAAATAAACTTATAGTAATACTATCCAACCACAAGGCACTTAGAAAGACAGTGCATTATAAGGCACTAAGTTTCTATAATTACTTATATATCCTAACCCCCTTACTAATAAACTTTGTATAGCGTCTGTATAGTTACACAACGCTTTGTCTTCTTCTTTCGAAAGTCAAATGACTGATGACTGAAAGAGAGAAATCGGTGTGTAACTATTCATCTGATATAATACGTTTATTAGTAAGGGGGGTAATTCTACAAGATGGCAGGCAGGGACATCAACGCACAACCTGTTACCATGAATTCAGAACATGGCTGTAGACCAAAGGTGTAGAAATTAATCGTCCGTTTTATAAAAAAATGTGCTGTTTCATAAGAAAAGATTATGTCTGGACTTTAAAAGAGACTATGACCTCTGAGTTTGTTTCGGCCTTTCTTCTCAGAGTAGTCAGATAGGAAACGCCGACCTCATCTAGTTTAAAAAATTTATGATTGACGTGTAAAAGTGTTTGTGCAAACCTACTTACAGAAATAAAATCATTTATCATTTAAAAGTGCAATACCTACGCGGTCAAAATGTACTTAACAGCATTTTTGTTTTAAAAATTACCGGAAAAAAATTTTGTCGTAGGGGTTTAGAATCATATTCTGAATCCATGGTAACAGTTGTGTCGATGCACCCTGTATATTAATATCTTAACATGAGTACACTAGGTGATCTTATAATAACTGAGTTTGGTAGTTATTAAGAATAGTTGAAACAGTGGGCACCTCAGTTGCGGAACCACACAAAATATCGCAACGTAAGTGCGCAACATGCGACCACGTAACTGCGCAACTTAACGCAACATCGTTGCGCAGCATAACGCAACGAATCTGCGCAACATATCGCAACGTAGCGGCGCAACATATCGCAACGTAGCGGCGCAACATACGGCAACGTAACTGCGCAACATAACGCAATGTAACTGCAAAACATTACGTGACGTAACGGCGCAACAAAAAAATGTACCTGTACAACATAACGCAACGTAACTGCGCAACATAACGCAAATTAACTGCGCAAGATAACGCAGCATAGCGCCGCAACATACGGCAACGTAACTGCGCAACATAACGCAACATACGGCAACGTAACTGCGCAACATAACCCAACGTAACTGCGCAACATAACGCAACGTAACTGTACAACATAACGCAACGTAACTGCGCAACATAGAACCGTAGAAGTCTAGAATAAAATATCAACAATTACAGGTCTCTCTGGAAGAATACTATGTGTGTAACATTTGAACTCAATGTATTATCTATTTAGACAATATTAACAAGTGGCGAACAACAGTGTTCAACTAATTGAGTACTATATAAAGTAAAGATCAACTTAATGATACGTAACTTACAACAGTAATTTTATAACAGGAAAATATCAAACGCCTTAATATCTATCCATACACTTATGACAGAAGCCAAATTCTTCACAATCATAGCTATAATGTTGGCACCTCCTGTGCTCGAAATATCAAAATGCAAAACATCCAATCTGGAATAAGTAACCCATTGTGGGAATTATATCACACATCATGTGTTTTTGAACGACCGGGTAAGTGTTGACTATTGTATACCTCCTTGTTCCTTTCTCTAAAATATTATATTCTAAGTACAGACGCCAGCACATCAAACTACCCGAAACTGTTACATTTTCTCAATCAACTTTGAACCTTATGCTATAGCGTTAAAGTTGAAAACCTATTAAAGAATTTTGACAGGTTGTAGTAACTTGTGCTGGCGTCTGTACTTGCGTCTGTAGATCATTTATTTAATACGAGAATTGCTTCTCTGGTCAACTTACCATAAAATATAAGCTTACATATTGATGTTAGCTATCATACTTATCAGTATACTCATCAGTGATAGTACTGAGGACATGGCTAAAGAAGCCGTCATCATGTCGTAACCTGTACAGCGCAGTGGTCAGGTACCGCTGTACTGAAGCTGCGCAAGATACTATCGGCATGCCTTCGCTGCAGACTGAGCGGGCCGCACAGCATACTGTGACCGCTTGGCGCCAGATGCGGGTACTCACTGGGGAAAAGATGACAAAGTTTTATGACATTGTTATAAATAAACGGAGAGTTACGCCAAGCGCAGATTAAAACCGCAACGGCTCGCAGCGCAACGCTTTTTCGTACAAAATGTACGGATGGAAGAGGATTTTTGCAATGCGTTGCGGCGCGGCCCGCCTCTATCTGCTTTAGTCAATGTTTGTCCACCGTGTTAAATATTTTATGGTATTCTCAACATTTATTTATAATAGCAACATTGCTCTATGTCACTGATTGACTTCCTGTTGAATAAACGTCTGCTGATAGACGTACCCAATCTCTATCAATATAATAATCTACTCTAATTTATGTTTTGTGATCAATCTAAATTAATCTCAGTAATCCTAAGTCATAATTGTATTTGTGTGCCATATTATAAAAATATAGTGTCTCAAATCGTGCCAGTCGTATACTTTATCTTCCCTGATATAACCTTAGAGGCAGTACTCCGCTACAGGTTATGGGCCCAGGTCCTCAGGGCGACCAGGATAAATCCTAGAAGTGGATTCAGAGAAAGGTGGCATTCGATTTTTGATTCGACAAATTGTAAGTACATAACCTCACTTTTGTGCACATGGCAAATAATGACTTGGCGCCGTCTACGGCGGGCACTGCAGCTGTCATGCCGGGCGGAACGCCGGGATATGGCTTACTTGGTGGATTTGAGAAACTGGAAGGCGTCTCGAATTTCCAAACCTGGAAGTTTGCTATGAAGAATTATTTGGTTTTAGAAAACTTGTGGAGTTCGGTAACCGGGGAGGACACCGATCCACATAGATCACAACGTGCATTAGCACGGATATCACTATGCGTAAAACCGACACTGTTTCAACTATTGTATGGTATTGAAACTGCTAAAGAAGCTTGGAAGAAGCTTACTACTGTTTACGAAGACAAGGGCTTGTTCAGACGGGTGAGTCTACTTCGTCAGCTGCATCGGGTTGAATTTGCGACGTTCGCGAATATGACAGCGTACATTGATTATGTGTTTACGCTGGTGCAGCAGTTGGCCAACATCGGTAAACTAGTAGAAGATGCTGAGATTGCGGAAATACTTTTAAGCGGCCTACCTCAAGAATTTGATACGTTAGTATCGGCTTTGGAGACGGCATCGATCACCAGTGGACTATCTTCAGAACTTGTTCGTGCCAGGCTTCTTCAGGAAGAGTACCGGAAAAACAATACTACTGAAAATGGTAATGGGAGCGGCTCGAACACTATTGCATTTGCAGCGAACAGTAAAAACAAGAAAGCGATTGTGTGTCACTTCTGTAAGAAACCGGGTCACATGAAGTCGAAGTGTTTCAAGTTGAAGCGGCTAAGAAAGGAGGAACATTCTAAGGAAGAGCAGACTATGACAGCCTCAACTTTTTATGCATCAACTAAAACAGACTTTATTGTAGATAGTGGTTCGACATCACACATGTGTAATTGTGAAAATTTGTTTGTGAATTTGAGAAATGACAAAGCTTTTACTGATGCTGACTGGGCAAATGATGTGTCAGATAGGAAGTCTTACACAGGTTTTGTTGTAAAGCTGGGCAGGGATGTCGTTAGCTGGGAATCTAGGAAACAGCGTTGCGTAGCCTTGTCCAGTACAGAGGCAGAATATGTAGCCATATGTGATGTAGCGAAAGAATTGTGTTTTATTAAGAATTTCATGTGTGAAATTATCAATAAAAGCCCTAGTATAGTTATCTATAATGATAACCAAAGCGCTCAGAAATTGTTATTGGCTAAAGAATATTCTCACAGACGAACAAAACATATAGACCTTAGATACCATTTTGTTAAAGATCTAATACAAATGTACGATGTTAGTGTAAGATATGTTCCTACTAGTAATATGACAGCTGATATTTTCACAAAGGCACTTTGCTCTGTGAAACATAATAATTTTGTGAAAGATTTAAATTTAAGTTGATAAATTGTTGTCTGTTATTATTATAATATACCTAATGTTTTAACTGTTGACATTATGTATTGAATGTAAATGATTTTATATTGTATTATTGTACATAGTAGAGTCTCCTTGGATTGGGCATGTAAGGATTGCATGTAGAGTTAATGTTTAGTCTGCATGTAGTTAGAGTCACTTGTTCTTTGTTAGCTCTTTAGAAGTATTGAAGAGTATGAATGTTGAGAATAAGGGGAAGTGTTAAATATTTTATGGTATTCTCAACATTTATTTATAATAGCAACATTGCTCTATGTCACTGATTGACTTCCTGTTGAATAAACGTCTGCTGATAGACGTACCCAATCTCTATCAATATAATAATCTACTCTAATTTATGTTTTGTGATCAATCTAAATTAATCTCAGTAATCCTAAGTCATAATTGTATTTGTGTGCCATATTATAAAAATATAGTGTCTCAAATCGTGCCAGTCGTATACTTTATCTTCCCTGATATAACCTTAGAGGCAGTACTCCGCTACACACCGCACGTCAGCGGGACGTCAACGAGAAACGAGATTGGGCCGAATGTGACGTCCCGTTGCCGTGGCGCTTGACAATTGGCCTTTAAGGTATGAGCACACAAAATAAGGGAGTCGGATATAATCAATAAACTCCGCAAACCCGAGGATTGTTCAACGATAGACCTGCACTCAAATTGCGTAACACTATCGATCTCAATCTGAATCATTTTGAAAGATATTGCTAATCCATTGCTTCATAACTTTGAAAAATTTGTCTACTCAACAACGTAAATAACGCAATGAATGTTGTCGAACTGTCAAAATGAAACCCTTTGCTAATGATAGTGCGGTACGCAATTACCCCGCTGGATATACGGCAAATTTCTTTACGGGCGGCACACTACTCGGAAATTCTGATTATACATATAGCAATATGAGCAACTATGAGTGGAGCTTATGGCTAAGTAATAACAGCCGCACGGGTCGATTGATCAGGTTAAGCTACGCTTGCCGCGGTTGGTCCGTGGATGGGTGACCATCTTTACATACCAAGACCCTCCGTGCCTCGGAAAGCACGTTAAGCTGTTGGTCCCGGCTGTCATTCTCGTGGATCTTTGACAGCCATTACGGGTCGTCAGTAGCCCGAAACTCTGACAACCAATCTTACCAAGGGTGTATTGTCCCCGGGTCAGCGGGATTGTCCGAAAGGGTTACCGCTAGCCCGGAACATAAAGGGCTAAGGAAGGAACACGGGTGGGTTTTAGTCAGTAAGAGTCTGACACTCCCTTCCGCTCCACCCAGAGCGGGAAGGGTCATTTGATGATTTCCCACCTAAAAAAAAAGGGTGTATTGTCCAGTAAGTGGCAGTGGAGGTCAGATAGGCAGTCGCTCCAAGTAAGATACTTGTATTCAGTTGCATCAGGTTAGACTGGGAGCCTACTCCAACTTAGTTGGAAAAAGGCTAGGCAGATGATGATAAGCAACTATGAAATACAGTGATTAGTGTGATTACTTACAAAAGTGTTGCATATCAGCATCACAGTGCTGTTGTATGGAGGAGGCGCCTTCAATGAGAGGCACATTGTTCCGAGTCACCAATAAAGAGCCCGGTATCACTGCCCTACGTACTACTTCCTCTACTTCCGATGTCAAAGCCTGTAACATTCACAATCTATATAAATACTAGCTGACCCGGCCACGCGTTGCTGTGGTAGACAAATAATTTGCAATAAAATAATATTGCGATTATAAATGGAGATGTGAGCTATCCTATCTTTCAAGTTGGATGAAACTGCACACGGTGTACAAATTTGATTAAAATCGGTTAAGTAGTTTAGGAGTCCATCGTGGACAAACATCGTGACATGTAATTTATATATATTAAGAAAGATATAAAATTCAAAATCCTGACTGACTGATATATCAATGCACCGCTCCGTATGCTCCGCTGGTCCTAGAGACATGAAATTTGGAGGGTGTGCCTTGTGAAGAGTAGGTATCCACTAAGAAAGGGTTTTTCGAAATTCCACCCCTAAGAGGGTGAATGGGGGCAGGGTGAAATTTCATCGCGGGCAGAAGCTAGTCTATATTAAAATAGAGTCGCCGTATGGACAAGTTGTAATAATATTATAAAGGTATAAGGAACAGGATTAAAAGTTCTTCACCCTCCATAGAAAAGGGCCCCTCCGACCAGGCGGAGTTGTCTAGTGGACTACTGCCCCACGGATGATGTTGTATAATGCTATTTGTGCGGGTAACTTTACTTGCGCGATGCAGGATTTGGCGTGAAGTCAATGTGATGCGTAGTTCACATGTGTCGTTGTAGATGACGCCACAATGTTCTTGTGATAATTTAGAGCCATTTTATCAGATTATCTGGAAAGCACTCCACCTGGTTTCAGTTATTTAGTGAGAAGAGTGTATGAATTTTGTCTAATTTTATCTTTAGTTAACGTAATAGAATTCTGCGGCACTTGCACAACGAGCGCGCATATGGATCGCGATCCTGCCGCGTCCGATCGGAGAGCACTGGATCGTCCGATGTGGAGCCAGCTAATAACATGTACTGTACATAGTACATGTCATCATGTCAACTATAAAAGACATGGAATGGAGAAGAGTGTATGAATTTTGTCTAATTTTATCTTTAGTTAACTTAATATAATTCTGCGGCACTTGCACAGCGAGCGCGCATTTGGACCTTGCACTGGATCGTCCGATGTGGAGCCAGCTAATAACATGTACCCACACAAGTTTCAAAACTTGTGTGAGTACATGTCATCATGTCAACTATAAAAGACACGGAATGGATGGTATAAAAGACACGGAATAGATGGTATAAAATCCCTACGGACCTGAACCCATTGTGCCCATTCCTTTCAAGCAGCTAAGAAGCTGGTTAAAGGACCACACTCGAATACAAGCGGAAAAATGGTGGACCTCGACACCAGGATGTAGGCAATCCAAGGAAGCTATGCCATCCCTGGATACAAAGCTGACCAGGCGCCTTCTGCGCCTGGACAGAGACAGCCTGCGCCTGGTGGCGGGGACCATCACTGGACACTGTTCCCTAAATAAACACTTTCATACCCTGGGAATCACTGATAGTCCCCTGTGCAGAGCATGCATGGAGGCGGAGGAAACGGTGGCGCATGTGCTTCTTGAGTGCACAGGCGTTACCAAGATTCGCGAGGAGACCCTGGGAACACCAACATCCCTTGCGGATGCCCTGAGGAGACCGAGAAGTCTTATCTGCTTCTGGAGGGAGGTGGGCTGGCTGGAGTAGTCGGCCACCATGGCTCACGCACAATGGTCCATTTCAAGGACTAAGTGCGGAAACCTAAACCCCATGATAGATAGATAGATGGTATAAAATATTACCTGAGTATCAGGGGTACCAGTTGTAGTCTTTTTGTTGTCATCTTTCATAACATGCAGCCAGTAAGACGTGGGAATATGCTGTAAGAGAAAGATTAATAGGTTATGATATAGAAAAAGAAACCTTTTTCGTTTTATCCATAGTAGTATTTCTCCCTTCCTCCTTGGGTAAAATAAAAAGTCACTCACCTCTCCTCTGAAGCCACTCATATTGAAAGGTAAGTTATTTTAAGACAACCAACATTGGTTTCAATACCCTTCAATAAGTCAGTGCCTATGTTCAGCCCTGGACTTTTTATGAGAGTTCAGGAGACATTTTATTTTGGTATTGAGTTTTGTTTACATTTTTATTTATGCTTGAGTGTTGGTATATTGGATTGTGCTAGCCAACATGACATTGACAATTTTTTCTTCTTCTTTTGTTTATAATGTCAATTACTTTGTATACTATTTATGTCTTTGTGTTCTTCCAACTTGATAGACAGACTGATGTGCTGCTGAGGAATTTGTTGCGCCTCTTCTTCCCAGCTAAAACGCTAGGAAGTGGTGAAGGGTGGGCGTTTTGGGTGGACTGACTTGTGTTGTGTAATTTTGACGTTCAATAAGTGCTGATTCTCAGCCTAATGCTTAAATTAATAAATGACTTTTGATTTATTATGTAAGTAAACTGTGACTTACATTAGTGTCTGCAAGCATCAGTATCCTATGCACATGTGGCTGGTCCGTAGTATCAGGAGACAGTCTGTTCACACAGTCTGGATACATCTCGGCTAGTACCACGCTGTTCTCACCGCCCAGCTTACGTTTGTTTTGTTCGTTTAGCGCCAGCTCGTCGAGGCGGTCGAAGATTAGAGTAGCTACTTTCGGTTTTATACCTGGAAGGCATTAAGGACGTATTATGGACTAGCTGGAGAATTTATTGATTTTTTTATAATATCATGTGGAGGTAGCAAAATGAATATAAAAAAAAACACATTAATAAAGATCAATTTGTACAAACACTGGGATAGAATATAAAAGTCATAAAAATATGTTACTTTTAAAATATGTATATAGCTAAAGTATTTTTTGGCTCTTATACAAACGCTGTGGAAGTCAAACTACAGCTTTTTCCAGCGAAATTATGACAAATAATGCAATTGAAATAAAATTGTAAGCAATGCTGTATAAAAAATTACAACACAAACACAAAAATTACATACAGTATATAACATACAAACTAGCCACTAATACAGCTTACCTCAGACTTGTAATAGATAGCATGAAAAATTCAATATAATTATTAGTTTTTTAAATATTGCGTAATATTTCTCTGTGCAGTACTAGTTTAAACCTTTAATATGTATTTACTAAATAAAAACAATCCATAATTACATACTAACACGCCTGTAATTTCCATTAATACAACCACTCAGGATGGGATTTCCCTGCAGGGTGTAGTTTTGTTACAGCTAAGGCTTTGGCACAGATGTCCAAAACATCTTTGCATTGCATAGATTCAATACTTTAGTAATTATTATATAATTGCATAGCACGAGTGAGTACTACGTACGATAAAGGTATTATTTACGGGGTATGTCTTTTATTGATTTTAATGAGCCCTGGCAGTTGAGAGAGAGTATGTCATGCTCACTCAAATGTCTTGGTGACGATGCCACATGTGTTGGATCAATTGTTTCTCTTCAAAATATATTTATAACTTTACCAAAATGAGCAGCAGCTACATCCAAGTCAGCGTCCTCACTCCACGCCAGTATAATCTGCACAGTTTGCAATATGGAGCATTGTAGGCGGAAAAAGAAGGAGCCGGTCCTTATCGGTTGCCTCTTGCTGCATCCTTCGCATATCCATTGGACTCTGAAAATTATCACCAACTTACCTTTAACCTTTTGACCGCCACAGTCATGTATAGATGACAAACCAAAATGTGCCACGAACGCCACGGTTCGACTACATGACAGACTTTGACGTCGAGAGTATGTTTTTGATTTTTTGATGTATGGCAGTCAAAAGGCAAAGAAAATTCACCTTTCAGCATTATTAGTAGAACAATGTTATTATTCAGTGCTACATTAAGGTGGATTCATCGCTTCAATAATTGCACCTAGGGATAGGATTTGACTGGTAGAAATCGTCACATAAGGAAAGAGCCTTATGCAACTTCCTCCCTCTCAGTCTGTTTCTAAAAACGAGTGTGTGTGCATGCAAGTATCATGTAAACCTTACCATAAAAATCGGTCCAGCCGTTCTTGAGTTATAAATGGTGTAACTAACCCGAATTTGTTTTATTTATATAGGAAAATATATCTATTCTATTCTTAAATTAAATCACACTTAAAATTAATAAATATTAAAACACGCATGAAATAAACAAAACTTGTTGTTGGGGCTGGTTTTACACCACAGAAATACCATATCACTACTGTTAAGAATCTAGGAAGGAAATAGTTTTGTTAGTTATGATAAATAAACAAAGCAACTCTGCAAGCAAGTCCTAGTCAGAATTATTTAGATAATATCTGCTACTACACAAGTTTATCCACAGATTTGATTTTTTTACCACAGGCTTCACCAAAACTACTATACTGATTACCTATAAGAAACTAATAATGATAGGTAAATTGTTTATTCCTTCATCAATAAATTCTTACCTGTCTATTACTCTAGCGGTCCTACAAATAACTTTGCAGTCTGCTTTGCCTGAGGGACACTTCATTGCTTTAGGCAAAAGTCCAAATGTTTGCAGCCTTTCCACCAGTTGACACTCCAATCTCTGGTCACCATGGCTGGTAGTGAACTCTTTGTACAACTGCAAATTACTGGAAATAGAAACCAAACCTTGTTTATGCTAGCCAATAAGGTTTCATACCTGTCACATGGGCTCACATCATTAAAACAGTAAATGGTTGATTATTATGATGACTACAGCCACATGCTAGCCAAGCAAATACGAAGAAAATACTTGAAACTTTAGCTGAATGCAACAGTATGTACTATTAAAGTACTGAAGTCGAAAATAGCTTTCACTTTCTATTCACAACTGAAAGTATAAAAATAATATCTCACCCAGGTAATGTGTTAAATGGTAAAGTAGGCTCGGTAATTTCAGTCTTTGTGCTGCTGTCGTATGTCGTGGAGTCTGCTTCCATCATTATCAACTTAATTTACAGACATCTCTAAATCACCAAGTTTTTCACCAGTATGAGAATGTGATCATGAAGTGCTATTTTTAAAACATATTATTTTTATTTACATTCGTTATGAGTAAATTAATGATGGTATTTACTTTTTTCACGTCAAAGCTTATTTCCAAATAGATTATTTTTTTCGAAAATCAGACAGAATGAAATCCAAAATACAGAAACGTCAATCGAACTCACAAACAAAACAAAAGAAAGTAAAAAAAATATTGTCAATCATATAAAACAGTTTTAAATCTTGCAACATTGAAATGCACAGTAAAACACAAGAAAACTAACTAAACCTAAACATATTCTCAGTCTACGAAATAAACAAATAAATTGAAAATAAATAGAAACAGTCCAATGGAGCTGATAATTTTTTTGTAGTTTTGGCTACCTCAGCGAAGTTTACCGGGAAACTTGATTCGATACATTTGCTGCCAAATACTCCTAATACATTAGAATGTGTACACCCATATTCTAAAGTCATGTTAGACTCAAAAAAAAAATAGTAACTGATGACTAGGCAGCATGGTCTCAGACCTTAGCCTTAAAAAAGAAAAAAAAAAAAGAAACAGTCCAACAAAAAAAATTTTTTTTTCTTTCTAATGTTGCAAATAAATTATTATTATAATCTATTCTTCGCGTAGATTCTTCGTTTCAACTAGAGACCTACCTATAGAAAACTAAAACTAAAAATAGGGATGGGATGGAGGCGAACTTGTCCGAGCGAGCATAATAAATGCTTGGATTAATCGATTAACCGGTTTAAAAAGGATTGATTTCTTTGTTATTTTAGTTAATTAAATTTTTTTAATATCCTTAAGTAATGCGTGAAGTCTTGGGTATGATTCCCGGGTTGAGCAAAGGGTTATTGGGTTTTTATACAAGGAATTTCTCAGTAGTAACCCGGAGTCTGGATTTGTGCTCGATTGATGGCAATAGGCTCGCCGCCTGTCACAAGGGAGACTTAAACATAACTTGCAAAATGTGGGTTTACTATACGTACACCTCTGGCTATTCCTGTGGAATAGACAGGCGTAATGATTCTATGTTAAATCGCTTCTGCTTTTTGTTGAAAACGTACAAGTTGATTAAAATTAATGATCAAAATTGAAAAAAACCTTTTGTTTTTTTGGCTAGGTAGCTCTACTACTTCGACTTTATAGCGCACACGCAGCGATTTTAGTAGCCGACAACTCGCTTGCAGTTTCAAAATCTCACACCCACACATACTGATTTTAACATTACTGGCAGCGACAACTAATCGGCGGTCAAAATGTGTGTGAGTGTGTGGACGTGAGTCACCGGCGAGATAAATTCACTGCGCGTGTACCTAACATTAGTTAGGATGGGCACAAAAGTTACAGGCACTTTTTATTGTCAATTTGATTTATAGGTATCAAAATCGATTAATTAAGAAATCAATTTGGATTTGATTGGATTGCAACTGGCAACACTGCTTGTGTGTGACTTTGTGCGTGCCTTTCATTCATTTCGAGTTCCGTAAGTTCCGTTTTGTTTTATGTCAAAGTAAAGTATCATGTTGCTTGGAATTTAAGTTTTTACATTTTACACTCGGGATTTATTTTTCCTATTACTTGTGATAAACTGTAATCGTCAATTAAAACAAAGTGATGCATTTGGAATTCTTCATGAATTGTGTAAGTATTGTTTAATTTTATTGACATTTTCTGTCAGCATCTTCGTATTTTTGGTTTCCATAATTTCGATTTCGAGATATCGACACTCCGTTGGGATTTATCTTAAAATTAAATTGTATGAATTTAAATATGTATAGCAATAAAAAGCTGCTGAAAGTCCTTAGAAACCAGAATAGGTATAGTTTGATTAACTTTTATAACATTATTTAATTTTAGTTACTGTCTAATTCTGCAAAAAATCAATACTCTTATCTTGATTTTTATTTAAAGTTATAAGTGTTTTGAGATTTTGTTCAGTGGGTCGTCTTAGGGGCGGTTTTTATTTTCTAAGCTATGTTTTTATAAAATATCATTCACAATATATTTAAACACAGTGCATTTTAGTTTTATTATGTGTTTCACACAATATCTAGTTCTAAAGTAGGTAACTACACATTAAATTATCTACCATAATGATTTATTTTTATTAATAATTAGCAGCGCCCTACGGTTTCACCCGCGTAAGTTTCGATCCCATGGGAATATCGGGATAAAAAGTATCCTATGTGTTAATCAAGGAAATGGTCTATCTATGTGCCAATTTTCATCCAAATCTGTTCAACGGTTTACACATGATTGAGTAACAAACATCCAAACATCTTCACAAACTTTCACATATTAATAGGAGTAGAATTAGTAGCAATTAGGATTAGTAGGATTTAGTTTTTTATTAGTGTCATTTATACTTGTCCACTAGAGATCTCCCTCCATCCAGTTCCTTTTAACCAGTTCCAGTCCAGTCCAGTTCCAGTTTTGTTACTAACACTATGAGTCTTGTTGCTCGAAATAAATGATTATTATTATTATTAAACAATTCATGGCACTATCCCATATTTATTGATTTTTTTTTAATGCATAAACCTCCCCTTTCTAGCTTATGCATTAATTTATTATAGATTTATTAATTCATTTGTTACAGTGATAAACAATTTAATAGTAGAAATAGTACTTTACAATGACAACCCACATAAAAATAATAAGTTTAGTAATGGTTAATTAAATACAAAATAACAATAAAATAAATATGACCTTTGTTCAATATCAGTATAATTTATTATTACCACAGTACCTACAATTTAAACAATTACCATGAGTAGCTCACTATTGATTTAATTTCTTCTAATTTGATGTTTACAATATAATTGCTGTTCACTTCAGCACCAATTGCTTCTCTTTGACATAAATTAAACAACAAAGTGTGATATAGAATTAAGCAATCAAAATAAACTCCTACCATGCTTGTAAAATGACATCTAAAATGGAAGATTTTTTTATCCATTACCAAGAACCTGAAAACTGTTTAACAAAATATATCTATTTATTAAAGCTGAAATAGGAAAGAACTTGGAAAACACAATAACACACATCCTATTCTGTTTTTTTTTTTTTTGTCATAAATCCTAACATGGAAATTGTGATTTAATCTGTGATAAACGCTTGCCATTTTTGTACAGTAAACTTGTAACAAAAAATTATAACTACCCAAATATAAGTTACACCTACATCTATACACAACACCACTTTTTATACCTGCTATTTAGACAAAGCATGTATTAAGAGGAGTAGTGTTTAATTCAACTAAAAGTGGTAGGTAATACGGGCTGGTGTCCGCAACTCCACGTCAATGCGCGTATTTTGCGTATCAACTAAAAGTGTGCACTCTGCCATTATTTTATAGATATTAGGTACTACAGTATTTTTATCTCACGAAGCGACGCGCGCTTTACTTGTGGTTATCAAATTTACAAACACTGTGAGTGTGTGTATAAACGCTGGAGCTCTCGGTACCGTCTGAGACAAAGGGGAATTCGGTAGTGTGCGTGCATGTGTGTGTTATGTGCTGACGCTCACTTGGTTGCCACAAGGAAAGCGCGCGTCGCTTCGTGAGATAATAAAAATACAATAAGTAGTAAAATAATCACTTCCTCATGTGTGTGTTCCTATTTTATGCAAAGTCAGACCTCCTCTAAGCATATTATGCTCAGGTAGACATATTATTATACGGTCAAAATTCACCTATTTATTAACTGCCCGAACGGTTTTAATTTACTCGCCGTGAAAAATTCAGGATGAAATCCAGACACGACTTTTGTGACAACAACTACGAGACAAAAGTTTTGTCTCGTAGTTCATTGGTATCCACGCAACATGTTCGTTGCATTACGCTGTTCGCAATGATGAAGCTCGTTAAGGCGATACAGACTCATAGACGAGCCCAGAAGTTCCCATAACATTATGTTACACAGACCTGAATTATACCATAAGTAGAATAAGTAACTTTATCAGATCTCCACAAATGTGCTCCCATTACCATCTGTACTAACTGGGAAGTAATAAAAACAATGCAAACTACTGTTACCGAGCGAGTAACTGATATGATAAGTTGAAATACGTAGGTATTTCATGTGTGGTTTCCGCGTGGCTTGCGTGATTAAGGGCATTAGTTAGTGCAGTGACGCAACACGCGTATTTTCGGCGTCAATATTAACGTATTTCGTCCATAACGGCTGTACTGAAATGTGAGCAGACGCCGACGCTGCCGTCCCCGCCCGAACTTACGCTACTAATTCAGCTATTAACAGCTAACACTTATACGTTACATACACATAAATATTTAGTTCACAGCTATTCAGAAATAGTCCATTTACGAGTTACGTATAAATGACTTTTATTGCACTTCCTGGTGTATTTAAGTTAGCATCTCTGAGAAAATCGCATAACAAACCAGGACGTCATCGTAAAGCAGCATATGGGCTTATAGAAGAACCATGCACAGCGCAGAGGTAGGTATAGTGGTGATTTATCGAGTGTTCTCAGATTCTCAGAAGACATTCTTCTTTTGTCTCTCTCAAGTGAATGGTCGCATGGTCGCAGTTAATTATGCGCATCTGTCTTTCGTTCTCGCTAACTGCATACTACGTGATAATCGCTAGTGGGACATTTCGTTGCTAAGCCTAGTCTTCTGGCAATATAATTTAAATCGTAAAATCATTCCTTGGTACTTACTACGTTCGGCTCGTTTAATGCATGTGTTTCGGAGCGTATCCATCCGTCTTTCCTGGATAATGTTGTCACATAGTCCTGCTTGACCAAAATGTTTGTAGTTTCGAAGCCGAAAAGTTATGGCTCAATAAATAAGCATCAACTACCACAGTAGATGACCTAATATCACTGTCTCAAAAGCAAGTTGATAATCGCTCTAGGAAGCTCTATTAGACTTTTGAATTGATGCTATTGTCCATATTGCCATTAGTATGGCGATATTTGCCTTAGTTTGGAAGCCTACCAAAACAAATATTCCAAAAAGTCCAATTTCCCCAATGAGTATCTAGGTCGAATTTAGTAAGTGTTATTTTCCCAACGTTGTTCTAATCATTACGCTGACCATCCATGACTGTTGTGGTTGCGATTCTATTGTTTTCTCATCAGCTAGTCATCGGTAGTTTGCAATTTATTGTCAAGGTCTGCTATTACAATTACAAGGGGATACTTTTTTTTATTCCATCGCTTAACTTGGCGTTTATTTGTCTCTAAACTCTTTACCGTCTTTGTCAATGGATCAAGCAAGATACATAATTGAGTAAACTGTTAATAAAATTGTACTGCACCGTTTACTTTCCATGATTACAATAAATAAAACTGATGAAGACCCATCATAATCAAGGATTTTTGGTTTAAACACTTTGGCCATCATGCATAACATTTGTAGAGCGAATACGTTTAAGATTGTCTACTCGTACGAAATAGATCACTAGAACTGTTAACATACTTTGTCGCAATCCCCAAAGGTGTGAATGAACCCATCGACAAATACTAGGATGGGTATTACTTTGAGAATGCGCGATATTTCCAGATTTATGTCCCTACTAGCAGCGCCCCGCGGTTTCACCCGCGTAAGTTTCGATCCCGTGGGAATATCGGGATAAAAACTATCCTATGACCTTTCCCGGGGCTCAAACTATCTCTATACCAAATTTTATCTAAATGGATTCAGCGGTTTAAGCGTGAAGAGGTAACAGACAGACAGACAGACACACTTTCGCATTCATAAAATATTATGAAAAGTGTGTCTGTCTGTGTGTCTAGGCTTTTACTGTGCTTATCCAAACTAATCCATACTCGTCTTTGCCTCCATAACTTGCACACAACATTTTCATTGCATTTGAACATTTTCCCT
Source organism: Luperina testacea (assembly GCA_927399505.1). NCBI lineage: Eukaryota > Metazoa > Arthropoda > Insecta > Lepidoptera > Noctuidae > Luperina > Luperina testacea. The sequence goes on from OV656758.1 coordinate 17,305,146, forward strand.
ACTGAATCAAATGTACACAGAAAATAATTTGACATGTCGAGATTAAGGTGTCGCAAGAGAGGTGTAGATCTGTGTGTCACCTCCACGCAATTACATGCAACATTAGCGGTGAGATAATAAATGTTATGTGACACGGTGCAGCCATCAACGATGTAACGCAATTTGCTAGCAAAATATTTTGGTACAAACTCGTGCACTCAAAGTGCGATTACCTGTGCTTGTGCAATGCGTTGCAGAAGCTCCAAATGACAATGTTCAGGACATGCCAGTGTAGAAACCGGATTCATTCCATTTACTTGTTACAATTTCGGATGGGCAATAACCAGAAACGGTCTTCGTTTTATACAGTAGGTAGAACGAATTTTTTACTCACGTTAGCGTTAAAGACTCATTTGAAACAAGGCATTACTGACGTCAGCTATTCATGTTTCCATTTAACCTTTCGCCATTCGCCACGTTTGCTTACACAGACGAAGCGCAGCCAATTTCGAGGTCGCCAGTCATGGACACCGCGTTCTAGACCATAGAGGATTTATATCTGAGCTGGTACTGGGAGGACTTGAGTTCAAAGCACTCGGTCAACGCGAAAATTACTATATTTTTTTTAATTCTATTTTTTGGATTTTATGCTACATGTATATGTCAGTCCGATTAATTTTATTCACTAGTTACATCATTAGTTTAACTTAAGATGATAATAGTGTAAACAAAAGACAAGCTCCTTCACTGTTAGGGTTTGAGAGTATAGAATTCATGATTCCAACCTGTAATTTGTCCAGATTCAATTTTTCCAATAATTCCTCTCTCTCTGCATGAATTGAACACATTCCATCAACAAATGGTATACATCGCCGCGTTCTAGACCATAGAAGATTTATATCTGACCTGGCACTGAGAGGACTTGAGTTCAAAGCACTCAGTCAACGCGACAATTACTTCTAATCTATTTACTCTGAAATGCCAACATTTCAAGAAAACTATTTAAGTCTTGTTTATCTAAATAACTGTAGAAAGTGTTCTATTGTTCCTAAATTAGGCTTGATTACAATTCAGGCGGTTCTGGCGTGGGCGAGCTGTGATTGTTGACTGAGTGGCTCGACTCCTAAAGGTGCCTTAACGACGGACGCACTTTCTACATGAGCAAAAGTTTAAATCACGATATTGATATTATCTGTGACTGTGTTCCTTTCCAAAACGAATAAGGCATGTAGTGTTCTGCGTATAGCAACTGGTTTGAGTCTCCTTTTTGCGGAGATAATGCTTTTTTTCATAGCGAGATTGCCACAGTGATAAGTCGACAATCGGCATGAAAAGATTATGAATGATATGGTGGATTATCGTGACCTTGAGCTGAAATACGTTATGGAGTCAGACGGCACGCAAGTTTCCAAACACGTAGTCTGAAGAACAGACGTTTCGTGTCTTCTAGTCATCAGTGGGTTTCACGACAAATCAAATTTATTGCGTTTCAGAAACTTTATATTTCGCGTTTCTGCGAATAAAGCTCATTCTGATATTGGTCTACTTTTAGATTTGCTCAAACTGTTTCACAGTTATTTTTTACAATCTTTCCTGGTATGTACTTACTTACTTATTGAGAAATCTTTATGTAAATACTTTTTGGTCTCAATTATAAGGACCTTTCTACTTAGTGAGCGTAACCAATGTGGGTGTCTTTCAAACTATTGGCGACCTAGATTTATGGCTTGTTGAATCATAAAACATTATAATATGGTCGGTATATTGGCTTTTAAACTACTCTACTCGGGGTTTTTCTAAAAGAAAGCAACACTTTTCTTCTTTAGTGTCATATTACTTCCACGTGTAGATTATCAAAATATGTGCTAACATACTCTAAGCCACTGCCTGGGCAATTTTTCAGACTGAATCCCAAAAATGTAAAGTCGTGTCTAACTTTTGCTTCAGACATAATTCAAGCCTTTGGCTAAGCTATCCTTCACTCAACTGCGAATCCCTACTCAGACGCCAAGTTATTATCTGGACCCCCTATATTAAGTTGTTCATTTCAAACAAAATATCAAAATCATACCGGTGTACGGCGGCCGTGAAAACTTTATAACATTGGCTATAAGGAAAACTTGTATCTATTTCTCTTGTGAACACGTACGAACAACCGATAAGCAGGTATACCTACACTAGTTGTAACACATTCTAGCTATATATATTCCAACATCCCAATCACGTAGGTAATAATACTTAACATCATCAGCCCATAATGTTCCCACTGCTGGGACACAGATCAGATCTGTGTGAGAGAGATTAGGCCTTAACCCACCACGCGAGCTCGGTGCGGGTTTGTGCATGGATGTCTTCGATTTTTTTTTAGTTCTAGGAAATGTTGGTTCTCACAATGTTTTCTTTCACCGTTTTGAGAGCAGTGGTGATGTTGATTACACAATGTAAAGTGCCTGCCTGGGTTCGAACTTGCGGCCTACACCCGTAAGTCCGATTATACCGGGCCACTACTGGTCTAATGCCAATCATGCTTAATTAATACCAATCTTCGATAAATCTAACGTGTTGATAATCGTGATAGCCTTGGTACGATCCGATGTTTCTGAATATAGAAACGTGGACTCGAAATAAATGATAAATAACCCTGCATCGACATAAATCGGATTAATCCCGACAGACGGACGTCATGCATTATTTTGTCGAACACATATCGAATATACATAAATCATGCATTGTTTGGAATGGAGTTACTATCTTCACTAGATCAACAACTAAGGCAATCTGGGATCGAAAATTGGATTGCAGGCAGTATCAATTGGGTATTAAAAACCTTTTGAACTATTTCGCAAATCAAACTAGCGAAAGCATTTTCAGCTTAGTTGCAGTTTACTAACGAAGCTAAGTTCCAAACTAAGTCAGTGACCAGCAATAATACTGATTAGTGTTATCCTGCTACGCAATATCTTCTCGTCTTACATACCGCAGTGTCTCAAGACGAAAGTCTTTGACCAGTGCGTGTTGCCAGTGATGACTTATGGCACTGAAACGTGGTCGCTCACAATGGGCCTTGGAGTTTCCCTGCGTGATCGAATCAGCAATGAGGAGATCCGCAGGAGAACCAAGGTAACCGACATAGCCCGAAGAATTGTCAAACTTAAGTGGCAGTGGGCAGGGCACATTGCTCGCAGAACAGATGGCCGATGGGGCCGAACGGTTCTGGAGCGGCGAGTTGGAAGGCCTCCCACAAGGTGGTCCGACGATCTTGTGAAGGCCGCAGAAACCCGTTGGATGCGAGAAGCACAGAACCGGTCGAAGCGGAGGTGCTTAGGGGAGGCCTATGTCAAGCATTGGACGTCTTTTGGCTGAGATGATGATGATGACTGTTATCCTGCAACATCCCACTGCTGGGAAAAGGCCTCTCACATGACTTCCGGCTCTTTCGATCCAGGATTAAAGTGGACCATTAGTCGTTTGTTTTCTCCAGCTCGTCCCGCCATCTTGTACGGGGTGAGCCGCGACGCCTTTTAGCTGTGTCAGGGCTCCACGTGGTGGTTATTTTGGCCCACACTTCATTGCGCATACGGCAGACGTGGCCAGCCTAGTCTCACTTCAGCTTAGCGGCTTTTTGAGCTACGTCAGTAATCTGTGTTTTGGAGCGCAGTGTGGTGTTGCGAATATGGTCTGTCAATTTGACGCCTAGAATACTGCGCTGCCAACGTGCAGTAATAATACTTATTAAATTATTTAAGAAACCAATAAACACATCTAATCCATCCTCAATTGTCCAAACCATGATTAGTATTAATAGCGTGGCTCTTGACAATTGATTTAAAACACTCTTCCTACGATCTATCAGCTCTCAAGAGGCTGTAAGATTGATGGTTCATTTGCAGCTCGCTTGATTTGAAAGTTTATCTGACGTGAATAGATTTGAGTTGTTTTGTTGTGTGTCTGTCGGCTGGAGCAGCAGGTATGTGCGGAACGCCGCCCGCTCGGTTATAATTAGCAGTCTTTTGACACTCTAGTACTTTCTACGGCAGTCTTCCTGGAATATCAGTCCGGTTGACAGGCGATAGAGGGGATATTTTCATACGTTTTTTGGCATATAAATCGGCTCTAAGTGATAAACAAACTCTGTTTAACATGAGTGTCTGTAGTTAACGAACGATGAGGAATTAACACCGTATTACTAACTATTTTGGTCCACATCTCAACACGAAGTTGTAGCCATTTCAACATAACCCTGAAAGATAGTTCTTAATGTTACCCTACAACACTACTACATGCATGAAAATGCATGCCCCAAATGGATAGCAGATAAATTGGTATTCACTGCACCAAATAATTGCAATTTAGGATTCTATCGAACGCTACCCCCGGAGCATTGCCCGAATGTTTCTTCGTCTCGATCGCGTTATAAAGATATCTCATTTCGGAATACTTGCTATTAATTCTTCAATAATATGTCCAGTAAAGAACATTCATCTTGTGCTGCTACACTTTGTTTTAGTTCCAAGAAGATGGCTATTACACACACACACTAGTTCTCAACTGTGCGTGCTAATCAGCAACCAATCACGAAATAAAGAGGTGTGAAAAAGTATGTTGACACAGTCCATTCAACTTTAATTTGTTTAGTTTACTTTGATGTCAGTTATTGTACGTTTGCCAAGGTTATTGCGATTTAAGTTCATGCTGAGGACAGGAAAACAATGAATTTGCAAAATGTATCAAAATTGTGAATGATTTTGTTTAGAAGAGGTTTCGAAATACTACTTCAACAAAGAGCCAACGTCCAATACCTCAACATATACTTGGTTATTCATGAATACAGGACCTAGACTAATGAAATTCCGGGTAGAATGCTGTAGTCCGCGCTGAATTTATAAGCAATTGCTGAAATATACCAGAAGGCCAATTCTCGTAATTTAAAACGTTCAAAATCTAGTCGCAGTCTCATCTCGACGACCAACAAATGTCAAAAACTTGTCAAAATTATAGTGAAACTAGCTGCGCCCCGCGGTTTCACCCGCATAAGTGTCGATCCTTTGGGAATATCAGGATAAAAAGTAGCCTATATGTTAATCCAGGGTGCCAGCTACCTCCATACAAAATTTTATCGAAATTGGTCCAGCCGTATGAGCGTGAAGAAGTAACAAACATAATAAACACACGCTCACAAACTTTCGCCTTTATAATATTAGTGTGATTACGGGTATTTTTGACAGATTGCGACTGAGATCAGACTGAACGTTCTTGAAATTACGAGAATTGCCCCTCTGTTCACAGACAATTATATTGTTTAACATAGATATAAGTTACCTATAGAAATAATGATTTTACTTAGGGAATTGGTATTCCAAATATTGCCAAAGATCCAACTATTCTGGGTTGGAAATATAATCTTGTCAGAGTTCGAGAGCAGAATGCTGTCTGTACCTAACTCAGCAAGCTGATTTAAAATTCCAGCAGCTGCAAAGATTGTATATCTTATTCCTGAGTAAGGAGACAAGAAATTCTCTCCAACTTTTGGCCATTTGTTACTTAAAAATAGAAAGCCTTCTATTGTTTTGATGTGGGAAAAACTACATAGAGACTTGCTAATAGCTTTCGCTACTGTCGATAAGTTTCCACAGGAGACAGACTGGCAACGTAACACGTCAATATGCGTGTTTAATTCGAACAAACACTTTCCATTAAACTAATTGGATAGGTCCGCGTGAAACTATAGACTTGGTGGCAAGATAGACCCCAGATAACAAGAAGTTTTGTTATCAAAACCAAAGTTTTGGCAACTAAAGCATCTTCACTGAATGAACAATGTTTTGCTGAAGTTGAGTTACGTAGCGATAATTAAAAATACAGAAAACTTTTTAAACTTATTAATACACTGGTCATCAAAAAAATCGGCCCACCTGCGTTTTTGCCGCAAATCACGTTTTTCTTAAGCAAAACCAAACAAAACGTTTTAGTACTGAAATGTTTTATTTAACTTGTTTATTTACTCCAATTTAATCACAGTTACAACATCCAAACGATTTTTTGAAAGTCATTTTCATTAAAAAACCAAAATCTTTAATTTCACACGATTTTTTGTTTAATTTTAAATAAGCTCTAGTTTTTATGTACTGAATGTTATGTACACAATTGTTGCAATTTAATATTGCGTATTCCCTCCTCTTGCTCGAATGACAGCTTGCATTCGCGGTTTTAGTGACCTTATCAAGATTTTGATGGTCTCTTGAGGGATTCGGTTCCATTCTTCCCTAATGGCGGTTTCAAGGTCTCCTAATGTTGTAGGGACTGGATTACGGGCTCTAACCTTTTGTTTTAGGGTGTCCCACATGTGCTCTATAGGGTTGAGATCAGGGCTTCTTGCTGGCCACGACATAACCCGAATGCCGACCTCTTCAAGGTAATCGGTGGTGATGCGCGCTACGTGTGGTCGAGCGTTATCATGCATTAATTCGAAATTCTCTCCAATATAGCCGGCATATGGCACCACATGATCTTCTAAGATCTCTGTGATGTAGCGTGCTGCAGTTAAAGCACCTCTTCGTATGAAAACCAGCTCAGTGCGTCCAGTCAAAGATATCCCAGCCCAAAACATTACAGAGCCCCCACCATAACTGACAGTTTCTCTTATGCAACACTGGGTATAACGTTCACCTGGTCGTCGCATGACATTACGGCGTCCGTCAGAACCGTATAAAGTCATTCGACTCTCATCACTAAAAAGAACTGACTCCCATTGGCCTATAGTCCAGTTGATGTGGTTACGCGCAAATTGAAGTCTGGCTTGTCGATGAGCTGTGGTCAATTGTGGTCCTGTTGCTGGCTTGTGAGGTCTTAAATTCTGCTCCCGAAGTCTCCTTCTCACAGTACTGTCACTTATAGCCACACCTCGATCTTCACGTAAGCGTCGCTGGAGATCAACACCAGATAGGTGTCGATTTCGTAGAGCTGTTACCACTATAAAGCGGTCATCCCTTTGAGTTGTCACCCTATGTCTTCCAGATCCAGATCTTCTTCGATACTGCCCAGTCTCCAGAAACCTTTGGTAAACTCGCCGCACTGCAGAACGGCTCAGATTTAACCTCCTGGCCACGACACGTTGACTTAAGCCTTGTTGCAGCAAAGCCACAACTTGGGCCGCCTCAGCTTCAGTAGTGTCCATTATTTTCAGACAAATTAATCAAAACTACAGCCTCAGGAAATAAACTTAACGTTATTAACAAGAAATCCCTACAAAAGTCTGTGTCGGACTGAAAGAAGGGTTCGATTGTTCCACTGATTGTTCCGACGTAAAACAACGAAATCAGCATTCGACAGGATTTCTGTATACAAAATTGTTAAGTACCCTAGAGTGCAATAAGATTTATGACAAACAAGATGTCAAACATCATATCGGACCCTCAAAACAAAAAACAAATGTGTGAAACAGCTTATCGATGAAACAATCGATAAATCTTGAACAAAAAATGGGTGGGTCGATTTTTTTGATGACCAGTGTAGTATCGAAACTTTTCAGACTGTTTGTAGTTGAACATAGGTAAATGTTATTACAATAACCACAACTTTTCCAATGAGTATTTAATTAATCCGACTGGTCATAATAACTTTGGGCTCATGTATTTAGGTCATTAGTCCCGTCATATGGAGGGTAGTTCGATCAACAACCGAAACGTTTCCTTGATGGCAGGAAGATGCTTATGCCATAAACACGTACGAGTATATCCGCACTGGTTAATTGCCCCACAATCTGCACCCGCGCTGATTGCGCTTCAAATTGCTCCAGTGAAAGCCACGAGTGATACATTTAGTGATGACTCGCCGTTAAAAACCTCTTTGGGAATATTTGAATATCATTCGGACGTGTTATTTGGAACTCGTTCACATTGCCCGAGCATATAACATACTCTCATCAAGACAATACTGCCTAGGTTTATAACTGGCAAATAGAAAAAGTTTAATTACATAGGAACGTTATTGTGAAACTATTTATTAATATCCAATGTTACGAAGAGATTTAATCTCGGCTGGAATTATAGATGGAGCACTATGTAATTAGGTGTAACACGATTCATATGCGGAACAAGATATTTTTTATTATGAACTTTCACCTACACAATGGGAACATTGTAACAAAGCGTATAATAGCTAAAAATTGATTTTTTATCCCTCGTGAGAATTATCAACTGTCTGTACCATTTATACGTGCTCACGTAATATCGAAGAAGTAGATAGGTATCTATGGGAATTCATGAATTGGATTATGTATGAAAGTGAACTTACCTATTAGCTATAAGCAATCGCAAATTACTTTTTACGTTATCTTTGTTGGAAGAAAAAAATCAGTTGCATGCTCTACTAGCTCATTTACGACATTGCCTTGTTCAACCACCTAGGTAAGTACCTATATGCTCGCTGTTTCGATATAAATACAAGTAACGCGTTATTTTGGTGTCACGGACTGGGCTGCGTGCAACGCGCTGACCTCTCAATGCGGTGTACGCAGGCTCCGCCGCAGACCTCAGATCTGGGTCACTCGACCGCCGGCGTCACCCGAAATGTCACTCGAAATACATTAAATCTCAATTCCCGAACGTTCCTTACGAGACGCAGCCACGTAGGCGTGAAACTGACAAAATGTAATAGTTTCCCAACATTTCTATGTTTACTTTCCTCCGGTTTCCGGGTTCTGAGGTCTATTCTTGGTTTCCCCGGAATTGCGCAAACTCCGGGTAAACTTTGCCATAATATGCGAATATAGGTCTATAGTCTATACGTTCAGTCACGTTTCGTGGTGTTACAAGTTAGATCACATGAGATTTATATGATTGTGTGTTTGTATTATATTGTAGGCTAATATCATATTGCATTTGCATCCAATGTGGCGCGAATTCGTCACAATCTCACAATGCGTCCGTTTACTTGCGCTAACGCCTTAGCAATTTCCTGTCATGTGCCACGTGTTCCCCGGCTCAGTTACTCATTATCCTTATTCATTTTATATTTTTGCTTCTGCGTCTGTTTTATGTTTCCCTCGTCCAAATGAAGTAAATAAAGCTTTAGGATTATTCATTGTGGGAATACATGTTTCTTTTTTAGAATAAATCACTGGACTAATCTGAAATCTAACATCATTGAAAAAAGTAGTAGTTGCGGCTTGCGTTGCGGGGCACTTCGTTTTTTATGAGCCTATCCGACGCTACGCGCCGATCGCTAATAGAAGTTTTAGGCCCCCGGAATGTTTTTTATTAAATATTTATATAACAAAAGGATCATGAAAGCTCTTTGAAAGCTTGGATAAGATCAGGTTTGGCACTTTCCAATATAATGTTTGCAACAAAAGGAAACCAGAGCAAGCTTTACGAAAGATCACGATTGGTTCCTGTCGCAAGGTGCAATTCACTGCAATTAAGTAATTTGAGAATTTCTTTTGCAAAATTGCCACCAATTATAGATTTTATACAAGTTCGTGTTTATAATAACAATTTAATATGAAAAGGAAACAAAATAAAATGACCAAGTTTATCAGCGTACATGTGGACCGACGCGACGCGACGTTCAATCTAGATACGGCCAGTCAAACGTCCGGGTAAAATTAGCTTGGAGCTTGAGCTTGTTCCTTTTCGCGGTCCCCTATCGGTGTAAACCGATAATTCCATGGGACCTTGATAACGTATCAGTATTGTATAATTCATTCTATAATTTGATACGGGTCATATCAACCATCTGCGGTTCAATTTGGAATATTTGGAGATGTTTCGTTAAAAATTCGTTTGCTCTTATTTTCATTCAGTATTTTCTACTCAGTCTATATAACAAATGTGTTTGATTATACATCGTCGTCTAAGTCCGTGGTTGCAGTCTAATTCTCTTTTGGTTGCATCGCTAGTTCAGCAGTAACCATGCAGTCACGTTCACCCTCGCGTCTGCGCTGGACGCGTGCGTTGTGCTTGTGGTTCTTACTTCACCTAATGTTTATAGTTTTTCCGCTGTTCACTTCATGTTCTAAAGGACTTGATCAGCTCGTTGTTGTTACGCTGTGACTTTATTTATGAAGTGCTAGCCGGATTTTGGACTGAACATTTGTTGTTTTCTTTTTTGATGTCATGTAAGTACTTGTAGTTTATTTATGTTTTCTGCGATCTTTTTAGTCGTCTTTGCGTTTGGGTTTTGCGGATATGGATTTATTTTGCTTGTAGTTATAAGTGTTATTTGTGTAATGAATACTGAATATTAATGGTTCGTGTTTAGAGATACATAATATAATAGGTTTGCAATGTCTAATAGTTGGCATAGCCGGCGCAGCCGACGTGCGGCGCCCGTTTTGAGACCGGTTCGAAAGTGAGTGTTTTGTTGACGAAACCGGATCGGTAAATAATTACAAACATAATGGAAGCATGCATCTGTTGCACAGTTTTCTTACACGTCGATAAACTGCATGTAAGTAAAATGCATGTTCATCCAATATGACAACAATGGACCCGCATCATTAAAAAAACTTTTCAATTCATTTCAATCAAAGATTTCATTGCAGGCAAATAAGTTGAGATACTTCAGATAATCTTGACCAATGTGTAAAGATTTTGCAGTATTCTGATCTATACCTATGTTTAATCTCAATTCTAAAGTCATCTGACTCACTTTAGAATATCCAATTCTGAACTTTTTACCTGTTAAGAAAATCCCGTTTATTTGGCACCTCGAAAGACATTTTTTGTAAACTTTTAGTCAGAAATATCTTTAGATACAAAATTATCGACTTGTTTATTTTTGCAGCACGTAAGAAGTTCGTAAATGAATAAACTCAACATTGGCGATCGGGCGTCGAACCCGTTAGATCGTTTTTAGAGCGACGACCTTGTAAGACTTAGCTTTGATTAGGAGTTAAGATCTAAGGGTTTCCTTCGACAGTAAACCTTGCAACGACAAAACTTTATTAGCCTTTTAGCACCTTAGTTTAGTTTGCATCTTTAAGGCTGAGGCTACATTAGGCCGCGACGCGACCTGCGACACATGAGCGATTAAAACAAGTAAATGAATGCTCACGTATATGGCTACACCGTACATCAAATATTACTAGCGATCTTTGATTTCTTTATGCGATAGGAACAACATTACTGAAATCACGGCATCGGCTACATCAATGAGCGAAATTGAAGCGAATTTATTAGAAAATTGCTTTTTTTTTTCGCTTGTAATGTAGCCCTACCATGTTTTTCTCGTTTCGCTCTTCCAGTCGCATCGCAAATCGCTGCCTACTGTAGCCTCAGCCTAAGTGTGTGCCAAATAGTATTTTCTTTCCAGTTTAAGGGGCTTACAGGGCCTAAACACAAAAAACGCAAGTTTTAGAAACAATAAAAGTAGGTATATGATCGACTACAGTAAACAAAATCAGAAAAATATATGATATTTTTCAAGATATATGCTAGGTAGATAGTGTGTTGAAAGCATAATACAGCTAATTTGATACGCTAGAAAAAAATCACGAAGATACCTCTTAAAACTTTCTTTTTACAATAAAAACCATACTAATACATACAATCATTCTGATTTTTGTCAGATTATTCTACAAGCAATATACTAAAACATTAGTGTTTTAATTTTTTAGTCCAAACAATAGATTTTTTGTAATGAAATATTTGCTTCATATTTTGCAATAAATTACCAGGCAGCGTTGTGTCATCGCGCTTCTCTTTCTTTTCTATGCAGGCCGACAGTGACCATGGTTTAGGTCATGTAAGACCCTTAACAGCTGAATTTATACCCAAATCGAAATTCTTTTTCGACTAGCTACTAACCGCGACTTCTTTCGCGTCAAAATTCTTGTTCTCACATAAAATATATATGATATATTATACATTAATAATTTTTGGAATCGGATCAGAGTTCCGAAGATTATCCCCTACGTACAAATACAAACTCACAAATGTTACCTCTATATAATATTAGTATAGATAAACCTAAGGTAACCATCATCAGAGTAATCCATCTAACACCAGATAAAATTTACGTCCCAAAAGCCAAATTGAGTCATGGATGACGCCATTCTCTTTGCCTCCCGCGAGTCTAGATTTAGATCCGTGAATTTTTTGCTAAGTACGCGTTGTATTGTTAAAATTTTAATTGGATATAAATCAGCAAAAACTTCTCGCTATTCGGAAGAGCCGTTTGGTTTCCAGTTTTTAATGCATTACATAGTCGTAGGTACTGATGATCGGTGCTAAAAATTCCTCGTTTGTTACCATCGTGGGTTTCCGTAAGCTTTTTCCTCACAATTTCCCGTAGCGAAGTGTTCTCGCCGTTCTGTGGCCTATTTTCCATTGAAGTGGTGTCGCATCTAGGGTAACACAGACGACGCCGGAGGGCCTGAAGCTTGTTCTACACTTACGAGCCTCGTCAGCAGCCACACTTTGCTCAATGTCATATTTTTAAATGTCACGACGCAAATTATGTTCTTAAGATTCTTGAGCTTAAAAGCCTTGTCACGAGACTTCATTTTTCAACATCATTCTATATCTAGAGGGAAATCTGCCGAAACTTTTCTCTCTTTTAATGTTTAATGTTGTGTACCTATGTATTTAAGAACTGTCTTCTTAGTGTGACGATGGCAATCTTAATTGAGTCAACCCAAGTTTTAGAACTGTGTAATCGATGCACTTATTTACAAAGCACTCTTCTTCTCCACCGTTAACTTAGTTTGATGATAATTTACTGGGACCTGCATAATACATAAGTTTACCCTTAATCTTTTGTCCGCCTGGCTCATTGTCTGAACTTTGTCTGTGAGAGTTGCTGCAATATTCATTATAATAATGAATGTTGCGTCCGTTTATACTTTCTTGGTAAAAAAAATATATTTGCATCATCCACTAAGTGCTTGTTTGATAAATAGTGTATCGTTTTTCTACTTGCACTGGAATGGTGCCAACTCTCCGGTGATGTCAGATAGGGTCTATATTTTTACAATACATCAGTATTATTTTTGTTTCAAGTATAGTTTCAAAGTCAGGTCGAAGGCAACATTGTTTGTATTCAGACGTGTATTTCTGTGCAGCATCTTGTTTTCCAGATGTACGGATTTGTTTATCGTCTAGTAATGGGAGCCGGATCGTAAAACGATAGCGGTTTACTGTCGAACTTTGGGCGTATGTCTGTATACTTTGTATCCGGCTGCTTTATGGATTAGCAGTATTTTTAGTTTCTTCCTACTTTGATTTGGCTACCAACAAATATGACACCATGTCACATATTAGGTACACCAATAAAATGTCGATCGCGCGAGATCGCGCGTCAAATGTCGCCGTCTGGATCTGGGCTGTGTAAGCTTTTCGCAAAAAGTTGTATTACCTCAATAGGTTATTGTGACGCGACCTTTTATGTCGAGTCTCATGGGAACATCCATTTTAGGTAACCTTTATTCCATAACAAAAGCACAGGTCGGCATTCAAGGATGATATTTATGAGTCAACAAGTTTATTTGCGGGTGGTTGCTCTGATGTAGACATAGCCAGTTAGTAGTTGGAACGTGCGAGTTAAATGAACCATAACGCTAATCCAATTTGGCCATTATCAATTGTTTTTTTGCTTGCTGCATTATAATGTGAGTGATAAAGACGTTTACGACAGGTCAATTGAATCGTTTCACCGTCGGCCACACTTTCCCGGATGTAGCTATTTTGCGCCTTTGGCACTTCCATTATATGCAGTCCTCGTAACCGCCAATCACTGTGGTCGTTTGTGATGTAACATTTAACGAGCTTAGGTGACCGATGACAATTTAGAGTAAATAAACTTCGTGCCTAAATCAAATTTTGTGTAGAGCAAAATAGCATTTACAGTATTGCACATGGACGGTCAGTAATAAGAATAACGGGACATTACTGGGTAACCATCGCTTAAACATTCGGTGTAAAGAAATCAACGAAAAAAAAAAACAATTATATAACCGAAAGCGGCATGTTGCAATCGTCTGAACCCTGCAGAAAGAAAAGAATATAAGAACCGTTGATCAGTATGCAGACTTGGTCGCGGTACAATGCAAAACAAAGGAGCAACGAACTTGGAGGAAGAGTCCTTGCCGTAAACGGTTCTCTAGCACCTTTTTCGTACAGACCGGGAGTGATTCATGTGTCAGATATTCTATTTCGGGAATTGATTGCTGAAGGAACTGTTACATCATTACTATTAACGACCGCAGTAGTCAAGTTGTAGACTAGATAGCCAAATTAAGTTTCATTCATAGTTATGTCAGTTAAAATTTCATAGCATTCTTAATCCAATCTGGAACAGGCAAATCACTAAAATGTACGCTGAAAGCTTGGATGAATGGCGAAATAAATGATCAGAAATTAAGCAAACATCTTATACTATATTCCGACCACTATCTCGTACAATTTGCTCTGCTTAGCTTGATAAATGGAACTGTATTTCTCGTAATTCATATTGAGCATTAGCCTGCCTTTGTAGAGGGCCCTCTATAACTAATCCTATATTATGTAGCTTTGAGGTTTTACAAAGTACCTTTTATAACGGTGTAATAAAACAAAATTTGGGTCTTCAGTCTACGGTTGTCTTATTCACGTTTAAGCTAGGGTCACGAGTCACGCGTGTGTTATGCATAAAATTACACTTCCCATCTCGTACAGTGTAGAAACTTTTGGTATAAAAGATTGAAGTTCAACTGGTGAAGGCTTAGTCAAAGTATCGTAGTATACTAGCTGAGAAATCGTGGCTGAAAGTCCTAATAGACCGGGATCGTACATCTCTTCGACATAGGGCATAATATAAAAATGTGACGGTGTCTTATCTTCGCTAGATTGAATGATATGTCAAGTATAAGTAGCTTTTCAGCGAAATCCTCTTCATCTGCCAACTATTCCGCCTAACAAAGAGAATCCTGTTTCCCTTAAATTCCTACGTCTATACTATAATCCAGAAAGGATTTCTATCAAATATTTCTAAGTTTAATAGCATTCCCTTCCGACAAGACTGCTGGTTTTCTCGTTAATGTTTGGTCCGGGTTCACACGTGTGATGCCCTGGTTGTGTACAAAAAACACGTGCTCTTGACACAGCTGCTGTCCATCTATTTTGGTGGTGATAAATGAGTTTTTCCCTCCATGTGTTTATTAATTATGTTCGATAGTGTAGCTATCCTATCGGTTGCATGGCTTTATATTTAACCGACTTCAAAAAAAGGAGAAGGTTATCAATTCGTCGCGTATGATTATTTTTCAGTGTTATTGGCTTTGATACAACAGCAAACTTGATAGATTTGTTTCATTAACTTGTTTTAAGTAACTCTCATTATTCCTAGAAATATCTTCATAGTGAAGAAAATTCAGCAAATAACTCAAAAATGTAATGGATTATTAAAAATGTTGTTGTTTTAGTTGCGTGTTTAGATACTTTAACAATTTTTTCATTTTTATCGTTTCTATATCAAATACTTGCATAAGATCTAGCGTAGTAATTTATATTAGAAATTCTGTTGCATTGGAGTTGTTTTGTTGGAAAGATGTATAGTTAGCAATTGACTCGAGCATAAAAGTATCGTTTAAAGAAAATATTTCTGAAAGTTGCCTATTTGCATGCATTGCACACGTAATAGTAATTGATCAGTTATGTAATAAATTAATATATGGTTCCTTCTCATAATATATTTATAGACTCGTCAAATAGCGATCTTCAAGTTATTGTGCAATCCTTAGTTCTAATTGTAAATCATTTTTAGTAGCTCCGCCAGACATTATTTCAAATAAAACGAAACATTCAAGCGTGTGTTGATTACAAATGTCTGTTTTTTAAACATTATTATTTATTATAGCAATTTGAATTTCCTGTTATTGAACAACTACGTCATCGTTTTATATTTAGCTCATTAACGTTTGATAATTAGAGCAACGGTTTTTGAACGATTCATTCGGGATTAGGAGTAAGCTATTGTCTGGTATAAGCGTTGCTATCTCTTAAAAGCTTCTCGTAAGCAAATTTTTCTGATGGCTCCCTGACGTCATATTATTCAAATGATATAGTCGTTTTTATTTTTTGTAACAACATCAGCCATAATTAAATACATAAACACCCATCGTGTCGCACTATGTATAATTTCTACATATACCCGTATTTTTTTTATGTTTAATAAATTGTATTCTATCTATTTAAATAGTTCACTAGGCTTTTCCTTCAGACGAATGTCTTGGCAAGATCTCTCTTAAACTAAATGGTACAAAATTATCTCAAGTTTAACTATATGCATCTGGATTCCGAATCTGTATTTGAACCCAAACAGTTTATAAAGCTGATAGTAAACAATTGCTTGCACGTGGTGATTTACGCTCTCTCTACGTATAATATCTGCTAAGTATCCATAATGAATAGATATTCGCGTGTGGTCGGACTCAGTACCGGCTGCTGGTTGGCCTGGCGCTAACGGAAGTCGGTTATTTAGCGAATCATGCGTATTAGGGTGCTTGTGGACTGTTGTAGAGTAGCCGAGTAGCGTTGTGTTCTTATGGTGCTGTACAAAGTGGAACGTGAAGTTTGCCTTTGTGTGTTTCAACGGCTCTTGCCGTTGGAGCTTTGTCTCTTGCGAAACTTATATTATCTTGTTGTTCTAGTTAAGATACTACTAAGTTCTATTATGAATATACTATGACAAGGTTCGTTCTTCAACCACATACCTAATTAAATTAAACTGGCCAAGTGCGAGTCGGACTCGCACACGAAGGGTTCCGTACCACAAGGCAAAAACGCCGAATAAACACGTTTGTTGTTGTATAGATTAATATAAATATTTAAGGGGGGCTCCCTTAAATATTTATATTAATCTGTTTTTAATATTTGTTCTTATAGCGGCAACAGAAATACCTACATTATCTGTGAAATTTTCAACTGTCTAGCTATCACGGTTCATGAGATACAGCTTGGTGACAGACGGACAGTGGAGTCTTTGTAATAGGGTCCCGTTTTTACCCTTTGGGTACGGAACCTAAAAATGACCCACAACTAGTTAGGCTGAGCGTATAATCGATAAGAGGATAACAAACGCAAAATGAAAGTGGAAAACACACTGTTACCAATACCATCCACGTGGATGCTAACAGTGTGTGTCAAGCGAGATGTTTGTGAAAGTATTCCAGTGATTTCGTTCTGCGTTCATTTTTAATCGCTAAAGCAGATGCTCTATACAGCTATCTTTAACGTTACATTACACTCTAATCTGTATGGAACTTTATAGTATAGCACCGAGTGTACCTATTTATGTACCGCGGCTTGGGAGACCGGCCTTCACCCGACCGTCACTGGCCAATGGCGATCATACCATTACCGACAACTTTACCATCTAACATCTAACTCTGTCATCTTTATAATACGCCCCTTAACTACCAGGTATGAAATGATCTGGTTATTTCTTATGTCAGTTGGTGAATATATATTTGTATTGATAGGAGTACTAGCGATGATAGTTGACAGATATTTGCTACGAATTTGGTAATGTTCTGATTTACTACATTTCTCCCGTCTTTAATTTGGTGACAAATTATAATGGGCTTAATTAAGCAGGCATATATTAAAACATGGCATGGATTAAATAAATGACTGCTCAATGAACTCAAGCTCCGAATTTTCACGGCTGCCATGCCACTAATATATTAAGCCCATTCAACCTTATGGCAAATGGCTAGTTGAAATATTAAAGTCAGTTGTAAATCATCACATAACACGGCGCTTTTCAATATAGAGCGGCATGCGGAAGTGCAGCCACAACCAACATGTTGGAGCATCGCCTTTTTAAAGTCCAGTCCAAACATGCCGAAATGAAATATCGGTGGAACACTAATCCGCGTCGTATCCGACGTTCCATAATGTTCATATTTTATTAGTTCCCGGACTTACTTGTCCTACTAAAATCTAGGGACCGCGCCAAGATGAAGCTGTTACGGCAATTTGTAATAAGCGCTTTAGTCCAAGAATGTCGAACATGTGGGGACACTCGATGATCTTTTTCCTTTTACAGCGCAAATTCCAACAGGTGACCGTTAAGATCTTGAGGCATCGTAATCGTAAAGTAATAGTATAACGTGTTGAGTGTAAAATTGCAAGAGTGCACAAAATGCCAGCGGATCGTAAAGCTATGCCTAAGAGCAATAGCAACTAGTCTTTCTCAGCTGACTCCTGCAAATTGTACGGTGTAATAAATGATTGATAAGCTTTTGCCTTTAATTCTTGAGAGATCGTAATACCAAAAAGGAGAGGAATTGCAATGAATTTTATCGGAATTAAAGTTATAGAAAATGCATTTGGGAAAGTCGAAAATTCTGACGGCAATACGGACTTTTACATGTGCAAAATTAATATAATTCGCATCTCGCAGACGGCTCATAGATATATATTTAATATATGTACATACTTACCATCTTCAGGATTGGAACGCTAGGCACGCGACGAGACGGGAGATATAATTAGATTCACCCGTTCCTGTAAATCCTTCTCCTTTTGGAACGAACGTTTTGCTTATTAAAGTAAAATGTTCATTCAGTACTCGTGAAGAAATAAAGCGCTTAGAAATTACTCCGTTCTGCTACATTTCACATCAATTAACTAAAGTGGAGTCATTTTAATAGGTAACATTTGACAATTCATAAAATATTCAACAACGTAACCTTGTAACGGCGGGCATAAAATAACATATTTTTTCGTTTTGTTAGAACTGCACAATTGCTTACCTTTTTTCAATTACGATTACATATTTATTGTAATAATGACCGATACGAGTAATTTTACGATTTGCTTTCATTAATAAACCATTCTAAACATAATAAACAATTAATTCTGATCTAAAGAACTGAACGTCGTTACAAGGTTACGTCAGTTAACCATTTTTCTTTTTAAACACTAGGGATGTTACTCTAAAAATCGAAAGCTGATAAGTAGAATCGAATGCAATGATGACTTGTGAAGAAATATCACCATAAATTAATAACCACGTTGTGATTATAATAAAAAAATTATTTATTATTCTTTTAACTAACTAGTTATAAAAATACAAAAAATAATGAAATAGAAAAACTGCCTCCTCGCATTCGCCTCTAAAACTACAAGTGATTACCATGAGGAAATAAACTTTGAGGTTTTTAAAGAGTGATTTGAGAAGCTGCTAGTCAGCTTAGAAAACCCATCGAAAATTGTAATGGACAATGCACCGTATCATTCTGTACAAGTTGATAAACCACCAACTCAAGCATATAAAAAGCAAGAAATTGTCTCGTGGCTGGTAAGAAATGGTGTGGATGCAAGTCCATCTTTATTAAAAGTTGAGTTGTTAAATCTAGTAAAAGCAACTAAGCCGTCCAAGCTCCGCTATGTAATCGATGAACTAGCCCTAGAGCATGGACACGAAGTTATTCGATTGCCTCCCTACCATTGCCAGTATAACGCCATCGAGCTTATTTGGGCACAAATAAACGGTTATGCAGCGCGGAACAATACTGAACCACCCTTCAGTACTGCTAAAATGATGTCTCTGCTACAAACTGCGTGTGCAGAAGTCACTACAGAAGACTGGAAAAAAGTCGTAGAGAAAACAAAGAAAATAATTTTACAAGATTTTGAACGAGATGTGAGAATAGACAATATTATTGAAAATGAATTAATAATATCTCTGAGTGCTGACAGCAGTGATGAAGATGACAATACTTTTAACAGTTCTGATAGTCTGTTCAACTGAATAAATGCAATTTTTTTGTTAAATTGTGTACTTGTCTTATTTTGCTCCTTAAATTTACGAAAAAAATAATAATAATGGGACAGGGATTCGCCTGATGATTTTTTAAATTCGCATATGTTTCAAGTCCGTATCGATTCATTCACTTTAATCGATGTTCATAAGCAGGTCACCTCACTATGAGGATAAAACTGACAGACGTCAAATGTTACCTATTAAAATGACTCCACTGTAACATGGCCAATTATATTTCTTTACATATTCGGTGTTTATGTTAACGCGTTCTTACGCATTGATTCTTGTTTATTGGACAGGCTTTTCGATTTGAAATTCTATTTAACTTTCATCGCAAATCCGGAGGCAAATCAACAATTTTTCATAAGGCCCCGAAGTTTGAGCAGATTTTCAAGCTATATTGTGCAGTTTCAAAGTCAATATTAAGACGTTGTTTATACGTATAAAATACAAAGTCGCATACTAAAGGCTTCTTCACGCAAGATGCCTGACGTCGTCGAGAGCCCTCGAGGTTACTAAGCGCCTCGGAAAAGGGTGGTTACGTAACCATTCCTCGTCTTAATTAGCGATCTTTTTGAAACAAACTCATTCAATAGAAGGAAATGTCTTAGTTAATTTGAGCTAGTGACATTTAAGGTCACTGGGCTCCAAGCAAAAAATAAAATTTCACAATTATCCTTACATCTTGACGTTAGATAGCTGGCGCTTAAAAGGTCGCGCTATTAATGGTGTTTATATTGGTATTTAGTTCCAAACTGGTCTGAAATGCTGGAAAAATGTGCAGGCAAGAGCCGATAGGAATAATTTAGATTACTATTGTTATTGTTGGCAAGCTAACAACAGTAACAAGCACACACTGGACCGTGACTGCTTTATTCATAGAACCTCATGCATTCAAAATTTTTCATCCAGTATTCTTAACAACAACAAACTTTTATCTTGAAAAATAAGTTGTTAGCAGCTCAGCAATTTAGTTCGTGAAGTGTGCGCTTGTAACTCTCAATCATTTTTCCCTTAACCCTTTACCGCATGTCGTGTCATATTTGGTACATTTCATAGTTGTGTTAAAATGTACGTCAAGCTACATCTGTTCGTCTTGATTGAAAGTATAATTATCGACTAGTGTGTTTCCGAAAGTAAAAAGTCTATGGCAAACCTTTAGACTGTCAATCGTTCTATATTTCAGTGTCAGAACTCGTCTGTCGGCCATTTTGTCAGGAATGTCTGGTTGAGTTGTTTGTATCGCCAATTTTTATGATTTTTTGTGCAAATAAAAATATAATACAAGTTTTAAACGTAAGAAAAATGGATCCCAGGAAATTTTGTGGCATAACACGTAAGTTACATTAACTGCATCCTAGTAAAAAACATCCATAAACTCCGTTCCTGTTTTGGAACACGATGCGCTAACGGTAAATTCATTCGGACATATATGGAACTCTATGAAGTAAGGGTTGTATTTAACATTGGACAAATATGGAACAGTATGTTTATGGTACATCATAATACTATCAACTTTTTACCTGACCTCTTTCGATTTTTTAATGTATTTAGCTATGTGCCTATTTGTATTTTTCACTTTGTATTTCACTTTAAACAGGTAAGTACAAAAATTAACAATCGTGTTTTGGCACTTCCCGACGACTCTGATGATGAAAACCTATCAGATGACGATGAATATCAATTACCAAAGAAAACGATTCCAGAAACTGACTCTGAATCTGATTCAGAAGTAATGGAAAATGAAGTCATATATCTGCAAGAAACGGAACCGGAAGATGCAGAGGAGATATTCGAAGATATCGATGAAATGTTTCAACTGGCATCAGGGTCTGAAAAAAAGATATTCCTAAAGCAAAATGAGCAAAGGTTCAAAAGCGATCAAAATTATTATGGACTGAAGATTCTATTGAATACGAGAGCCAGGACATAAAATTTTTCACAAATGAATAAACCTTTACTGTACAATCGATGTTTGATTATAAATCCTTATTCTTATCCTAACCTAATTTATTATACAGTACATACAGAGTACCTGGAAACTATTTATATATTATTTATTAAACCTATTAACGGCTCTCTTACCGTACCTGCATGTTGTTCCAAATGTGGAACGTCTTTCAAAATAACCATAAATGCATGTTGTTCCAAATATGGAACAGGGGGTTTTATTCGAATTTTATACGATTTCCATGTATTTTTATTTTTTTAATTATTTTTTTATGATATTTTCCGGGGTAAGACATATCATAAATTAATTTGAACAAATTTTAAAAATCCATGCGGTAAAGGGTTAACATGTTTGTGAACTAGAGAAGTAACAGTTAGTAGTAACGTATGTGGGAGCACGCAATCACACAAGAATACCGTTGCCTATAAATTTTAAGTGCATAATTAATTTTCCTTTATCGCCGTACACCATGGCATTCCCGTGTGAAGTGACAAACAATATGGCGTATGAATCAATATACGATTGAACTTGATACCCGTGAAGCTCGGTTCCGCGCCGTGCCTGAGGATCTGATTGCAGGCGATGCCCAGGTCACTTCACACAATGACACGGATGCAGGCCCACATCTGGACCGATACATGAATGTCGCGTGGTGCTTGTGAGTTCGTTTGCGAATCAACGCACTTGTTCCGCTCGCATGGAGACAAGCGGTGACTCACTGGGGATTTGTTCTGTAACGAATAGCGTTACAGAGCTAACGAGTTTGTGTGTATTAAAAACTAAATATGAAACCAGACAATATTCTAAATTCATGATTTTGCTATATTGTTGGCAAAGTCTGAGATCATGAACTTTTTGGGATTCTAAATAAAATGTATGAAAGAAAAAAGGTCTCATTGTTTGGAAGACACACATTGGTTCATATGACAGATTTATTAGTCTGGAGTGGTATACGATAAACATTTCACAAAGAACATTAAAATATTAAATTACAGCTAAGATACCTGCAGTGAACCCCACCATAGAGGTTAATGCCTTCTTAAGACATACGACCATGCCTAATAAGGTCACCTTTGGTGCAAGTTAATTATAAAATATACTTGATATTGATATAAATTATGTGTATAACATCATTCTTGGCAGATGGAGGGTCAGTGTAAAAATTCTTAGTATTTAAAATACAAAACGTTCTATTAACACAGATGTTCACCGTTATATAAGGTGAGGCTGTTAATTAGCTTCTGTAATAACTGCTATCAAAGTCGTTTCTCTTGCGTGACGGTTAAGAATGCTCATATGCATCTGCGGTTCTTTTTCCATGGTCCTAATAATTTTGGTCCTGTGAATCTAGCTTGTAAGAATCCTATCACGAGATGGTGGCTTGTAGTAAATCATCTTAGTCTTAAACCGGTCTTAAGAGATTGTGTGCTGTTGTTGGCGAATTTATTATAGCGCATCATCAATTAGTTTTAGCATTAAAGCTTTTAACAGCGACGCGAGAAATTTCATTTCAATCTATGTACAATATATTGCAGCTATGGATATTTATGAATATACTAGCTTCGCCCGCGGCTTCTTCCGCGTGATATTTCTTGTTCCGATGATGGCGATGATGGTCGCATCGCATCGCCTGCCCGCGCTATTACTTCGTTTTCGCTCAACATTCTTTCTGACTTTTATTGTTTTTGCTCGGCTCCTAAGGGTTGCCTGATGTTAAATAGCCTATTATTAACCTTTTTCAAGACATGGGCTATCAAATGCAAAAATATTTTTCAAAGCTAACTAGTAGTTCCAGAGATTAGCGCGTTCAAACAAACAAACTCTTTAGCTTTATTGTTAGTATAGATTGCTTTTATTGACCATATATTTTCGGACGCTTTGATCCAAAATTTATTCAATACCAATTTAGAAATACCGTTTTTGATTGCACTCTAATATACCTCTCATTGGCACTTGACCTTTTTTTAGGTCCGGTTTAACACCTCACGTGCATCCAAGGTCGTACTGGATGATGACGAGTGGCCTGCCATCTATGGCACTCGTCTCACCAGTCGAGAATCAAAGCGCATACACCATATGGCCGGCACACCGGTCAAGGGCATCGATACTCCCAGCAAACACTTGAGAACTTCAAAGAAAATTATTAGCTTTGATAAATAGCGTTTCGTGTAAACGCTATGACCCAGATTGCCAATAAAACTGCCAATGAAACTGCGTTAAGTGGCGCACTGAGCGTTTATTCTGATATCGTTAAGCAGTTACGTATTTAATATGTTAATCCATTTTCTCTTAGGAGGTTTTTAAATTTGAAGGTAGCTTTACGACATCGCGTCACAATTTGACGGACACAAAATGTTTGAGAAATGTTATGATTTTCCAATCATGTTCGCTGGTGATTGGATAGCAATTTGCGATTGATTTCAAATCGACACAGCTGCCTTCTCACACCGGCGATTTGATTTCCCGCTCATTAACGAGATCAATAAGCTCAAACGTAGGCAAAATCGAAATTCAATCGCTCCATGGCGATCCCTTGATGGCTGCGATAGGCATGGAAAATTAAATTACCGGTTAACTTTATTTGCGTAGGTTCGACTGGACAGGATATTGCTGTCTGAACAACTTAATGGACCTGTTTTAACACTGATTTTAGTTAACAGCTCTATTCTAGTTAATGATTTTCGAAGGTAAACCTGTAGTTAGTCGATTAAATGGATTGGGGATGTGGGGAGTTCGATTCGACACAAGAAAATCTTGGAACCTCTTTTGGCATGGTGTATTGTATTTATTTAATTATTTATGTAGACACACATATAAACAGACAAGAAGAAAGGAACAGAAGAAGGTTAAAAAAGAAAGAGGAGAGGGTAAATTTATTAAATTTTTAGTTAAGTACTTAATTTTCTGTCTTTTTTAATTTAAGCGTGAGTCGGGCTTACCAAAAACGTTGATTTTTTATACTTCTTGTCAAGTATAACCACAACGTAAGATTCACACATTATAGAAAACTGTCTAACTTTCTAAAAGCCTCTTAAGCTTATTAAGACATTCAAACGATTTCGCAGTATGTTTAAGTGTAGTCTCATGCACTTATAATGTGTCGTATTCCCACGGTCGGGTATTTATTTAGCATAATGCTTCTGTTTGTATCTGTAGACAAGATAAATCGATGCTTCACTTTCATCGTAATTGATGTTTGTTTATTTTTTAAGCCTGTTATTTCCCACTACTGAGCAAATGCCTCTCTACTCTCTTTCCACTTTCCTCTGTTTAAAAGTGTTAAGAAGGTGTTCCTTGTTGAAGGAGTCCAACTCAACCCGCCTTCTCCGTCTGGGCCTACCGCGATTTCGTTTGTCATTATGACTTGTGACCCATTGGGTCGTAAGTTTGGCCCATTGGTCGTTTGACATGCGGCAGATGTGTCCAGCCCAATTCCATTCTAGCGTGGCAGCTTTCAATGATTATGTTAACTTCGATAAATGTAACACAACATTTTTATTATATTTCATCAGAAAAATCACTTTTCCTAAGACCACTGCTTCTGCAGACTTGCCTGCTTCTCGTACAAAAAGACCACCATTTAAAATGCTAATCTTTATTTACCCAAATAGAGATTATTCTCTATCATCATCTGCCTAGCCTTTTCCCAACTATGTTGGGGTTGGCTTTCAGTCTAACCGGATGCAGCTGAATACCAATATTTTACATGGAGCGACTTGCAAGACTGGTTGTATGACTTTCGGGCTACTGACGATCCGTAACGACTGTCAAAAATCCACTAATGACAACCGTACCAACGGTGAAGCACGGAGATGTCTTGGTATGTAAAGATGGTCACCCATCCACGAAACAACCGCGGCAAAGGTAGCTTAACCTGATGGATCGACCCTTGTGGCTCTTATTACTTAGCCACAAGCCCCTCCAACTATGATCTCTATGTAATAATGAATGTAAACGTTAGCAGAACAAAGTACTGTAAGATCGTTTCATGCAACTCGTTTACATAATCATGAATTTTATTTGTTTCAAGATCATCATGTACATGTTTGCAAATAGTACATGCAAATAAAGCTAGCGGCAAATATGTTGTTGCATCTGAAGAGATCGCTGTGCGTATCCGATCAATCCTTGCTCATTGTGCTGCACGCAATTGAATCGTCCAAGCACAACAGATTGCCAATTTAAGATCATTACGACTTCAATAGAATTACACTTTACGTAATAGCTTGGACAAGGATAGAGTCCAACAAGTTTTCTGGAGATAAAAAGACTTCAGAAGTTAGTGAAATGTAAATGAGGTCCATCCATTCCTGACTCTGAAACTTTCCGTACTCAACTTGGTGCGCTTTCGACAACCTTTTTCACTTAATATTCATCATGACATTAAAATGTCACAAAAGTTAATCGCTTCTCTTGAAATGTTGCTTGGAAAGCTGCATGGTTTTATCAACATCGATTAATATGGGATTCAAGCATCGTGCATCGTCTACTCCGTCATTCCTTGCTGTCTTGATGCGAATACTTGTTTTTATTTCGATGTCCACAGCTGCAAGGCTGATAATCTAGTGTGGGGCGTGCAGCTATAACGATGCCATGTTATGTCTGCCTTCAGCTTGTTTAAAAATGTTGATAGAGAAAGGCACATGTGTATTGTTGGTTTTTAACAGCGGCTCCATGTGGTGACGCGTCGCGCCCCTCCGGTCGTCGGCATTGCTCGCCCGTTTATTTGGTAGTTCCATTCGCGCCCGTCTCGGATATTGACGTGTTTACGATAAGAATTTCCTCCGAACTTGTTTCAGTTGGCTACTTGAAACTTTACTGTGGAACTGTGCAGTTGTTTGTTTGTTTGAATCTGTTTGGCTTGATAGTTTAGCTGATAGTCTGGACTAGACTGTTTCTGTTCTATAAACTTTCAGGTAAGTTGTGGCCCAACTTTTTTTTCCTTACTTGATATTACTTTTAAATTAAGTAAGTAGCCATAACCTTAACTTTACATTCATAAAGTTCCCTGTCCACAATCATAAGTTATGTTTAACTTTGACTTTTTGTTTTTCAATAAATCGAAATTGGTGTTATCAGATAAAATGCGTTTATCAATGTCGGACGATTTAATTTGAATAGATACATATTCATATAAGTTTCAAGGTCACCCAATATGACATTTGGGTGCTTTGTAAACACATGAATTATACATAAATTATTTCTGGTCCTAAGTTGATGACATCTGATATGATTTACCTGCTGTTCATACAAAAGTCTAAATAAAACGAATGTATTTTGCATATGAAATATATGTTTTTTTTGTTGTTGCGTTCACATGTTTGTTACATACGGAGCATAAGGATAACGCTGCTACTATCAAATGCTTGGCTGCAAATTATTTGTATGGAAATATTTCGCAATAATTACTTAGGCACATGTAACGTTAAGTACTTTGTTACATGCGGCGTGAACATCACATGTTTGATTGCTCTTCAATGCATAATGCACCGCTGTCTGTACAACACATTCATGTGAAAATTGTGCCCTAAACCATGCAGTTCCCCAAAAAATCAATGTGAGTAAGCAATTTAGCATTCGCAGTGTGTAGTCGAAGAGCGAGGGTGGCTAAGTTAGGGGAATCAGTGTTTATGGGAACAATAAAATTGTTGGTTAGGAAAACATTCGCGTTGATCCGAGACTACACAAATATTTGAACTTGGCTCGCCATGATTCCATCGATACAGCCTTCATCTTGTCTCTGTCACAGACTATGCAATTCTGTAGTTTGCTTTGGGTTACTTTGCGATATCTTTCAATTTATTCGTTTTAAAACTGTCTGCAAGTTCTTTTTCTATTGAAAACATCACGAATATTTGAAATGAGTTTTGCAATAAACATGTCTGTAACTTAAAAGTCACGTTTTGGAAATTGAATGACTAATGAGCTGGCTTATTTATGAAGATCGCAATGATATATTATATGTATTTACATCCTAAATTCCTAACACGAAAGATACATTACAAAAAAAAACAAAGAAATAATTGAACTGAACAAACAATTTCTCCCGCGTAAATGTCGATCCCGTGGGAATATCGGGATAAAAAGCAGCCTATATGTTAATTCAGGATGTCAGCTACCTCCATACAAAATTTTATTAAAATTGGTCCAGCCGTGTGAGCGTGAAGAAGTAACAAACATATAAACACACACACGCACACACACACACTCAGACTTTCGCCTTTATAATATTAGTGTGATCATATTTTCGTAACTTTTCTCGTTTCTGTGTAGCCTCACAGTTGGCAGTCAGACTAAATCATTTAAACTCCATTATTTAAGCTTAATTAAGACTTGTTTCTAACGCTTTCAAAACTCTACTTTATGCAACATGCTCTTAAGGTTAATATTGATACACATTTACTATATATTCATAAATCTGCCATTTAGATTCTTTAAAGTTTATTTTTTACAAATTATTATAATCTCGAAATAGTTTTATTTTAAATGTCATCTTCAAAATGGATTTATTCTTACAAAATTAACCAAACAAAACTAATCACTGGGGTCATTTCTTGAAAAAAGACATTGTTTATAGGGGCGATATCAGATTCTATAATGTCATAGGGGTCGGTATGACACGGGCCATATTATAGGGCAGACAGTGTGTCGACAGAATAGGTCAAAATTGTGAATTATGTGGGGCAACTGTCAGAAGTCAATTTACTATATAAACTGAACTTGCGTGAGTTACCAAAAATATAATAAACAACCATTTTGTATTTGAACCAAAACAATTTAATAATGGTAATTGATAACATGTCGTATCACGCGATGAATACTAGTACTATATATGTATAATCTACAATAAAATGGCGTATTTTGATACCCAGATTCTAGATAATGAATCCATTAATATTTATAAATTCATTGGGTGACATCACAGCACTAAACTGAAATCATGAATGAATATTGAAATTAAATGAATCTGAAAAATAACTTGGAATGATGATGAAGAACAAACATCCTGAATTCTTCCTAGAAATTGTACGTCAACGTCACTAAATTTAAAAGGTTTCCATGGAAGCTTCTAAATTGATGTGACAAATTGTTTCACACCCTTCCCTTAAGTAATTATTGATTAGGCTGAAAAATATTGGCTAGCTCTTCATAGTTCCGCTCTTTATTCTAATGGTCTCTAATTTATGAATTAGCAATGTTTATTTCTTCCGGACGTCGATAATGGTATACCTGCTGTAGATCGGCTCTCCTTAGCATTTGCATCATTCTATTTAAACTCGTCTTCTCAGATTGTCGTGAAAGTCAAGCGACAGTCGCTCTGCCTAAAACCAGAAACTCACTATAGAGAAAGACAAGGCAGCAAGTCCGGTATTGCTCGACCAGTTCCCTGGAAAGTGGAACCTGACAATAGGTGGCAAAACATGGAATAGTATATTCTTTCTATTAGTGAAGATGCTTCCTACAGACGCATGAAAATCGCGTGACATTGAGAAGGATCAAGATTTGATGAATCTACTGACAAGAAGAGAAAACTTCATGAAGCTGATATCAGACGCTTCACTCAAGTGAATCTTCATTTATTGTTTCATTACACGTTCACAAGACACCGACAGACTTACCGACATAGAAATGAAGTAACTTAATTTATCGATCATTCGGAGCGAGAGTGAAGGATGCCGAAAAGCGAAATAAAACATCGTTGTATTGGTTTACTAATGAATTCATTTTTCACTTCGAATGAAAGAAATGAATGTTCAAAAAGTAAAGCGTCTGATATCAGCGTTATCACTCACTAAAGATGATTTTCAAAGCCTAGAATTTTAACAAAGTTCCCTGTACTTTTTAATCCACTCGCCCAGGTATGTACTCATGTAATGAGACCAGCCGGGCGCTAAACCGAACCCTATGTTTCCGGCCCCGCCCTGTCTGATCCGCTAATGGCGAAACGAAAGGGTTACCACAATCGACCCATTGTTGTGCTTATACACCTGTTTTTGAAGCAACATGTTTTGATAAATCAGGTATTAAAACATGTACAGTCAGCAACAAAAGCCGATTAACACTTCAGTTTTTTTAATGTCAGTTATTGAGCAAAATATTAACATTTAAGTTTTTTAATCTCCGTTATTGAGCAAAATATTGGTTCAAAATTGCATTGTACTTCTGCTGCAATTTGGAACAAATATTTTGCTCAATACAGTTATTGAGCAAAATATTTGTTTGTCAAAAGTCGATTAACACTTTAGTTTTTTTAATCTCAGTAGATTAAAAAAACTAAAGTGTTAATCGACTTTTGTTGCTGACCGTACCTAGCTTCATGTAGTGTATTAATTAGTAGGATAATGATATAAAATCATAACATGTCTAGTTATCGGTCAAAACAATCGTTTGTCGTACCTGGTTATCATCAAAGTTCGGTGGACAACTGAAGCCTGTTAGTCACTGACCATGAAAAAGATAGCCAATAGCCCTGCAGATTATGCTATCACAGGTCCTTCTGTAGACAGAGGACATCATGTTTTAAGTTCCTATTGTTCAATCTGACCTTTCGTCGCCGTCAGAAGCTTCCACATTAAGTACCTTAGAACAAAAAAAAAACTAAAGATCCAACTTTTAAGTGAAATTTCAATCACTCCCACATTCCAATTTAGAAAAATTCGTCAGACAAAAGATAAATCACTTGTGAAGCTTTTGAGTTGGGCTTTAAACTTAAACATATCTGTTTAACATCACCTCATAAAATATACATTAAAACGTATAGATGTTTCAGTGATGGCGATGAACGACAAGACATTAGCTGTAAATGTGCCGAGCCCTAGGGGACGTGGGCCAAGCCCCAAGTCCTGTTATGGTCGACATAATAATTTTATGCGTGGCAACAGACGCCGTTAATAAAATGAACTATCGGTAACTAGGCGAATAGGGGCTTCCGTAACACAAATATGAGCAAGCGATCGAAAATGTATAATTTGAGAATTTTGTTTAGTAATATAATGAATTTTGTAAAATGAATACATATCTGACATGGTGTTATCGCAGTTATAAAATAAGATTATTATTTTCTTAAAAGGGACAAACGTGGAGCGCGTTTAGATTATCTTCAAAAGCTTTTAGTAGAGCGAAAAGACAGCCAAATTGCTGGTGTCAATCATGTTTTCAACCAACTCAAAAATATCGGTAAAATTAGGAACGTAAAATTCAGATACTAAATTCTACGATGATGTAGCGTCGCTCAATTTGGCGGCCCCGGTCCATGGATTATAAAAACTTTGCGAAATCACGCGTCTGCGTCGAAGCCGGAGTAACGACCTTGCCTCGTCCACCTATGACACGGAAGGACGTGCCAATTGCATGAACATAAAATGGCCGACGTTTTATAGTCTCCTGGTGCAATTTTATGTAAGAAAATGAATTTTAATTCTAGGATGTTACGTCTTTGATCACCGTTAGGTTAGGTAAAGGAGGAAATACATGAACAGTTTAATAATGATAGTATTAAGTCTAATGAAGGAGTCATTGAGTATGTGGGCGACATTTAAAACTTTCTTCGTAGTGTTCGATCTGGGTTTGGGAACCTAGCCAAAATTCGTAGACGCGCTACGATACGTCTACGAAACTGATGACACGTTTTAACAGTTCGAGTCTCGAGTTGAACGTGACATTAAACTTTTTCCTCTAAACATTCTGTTTTTACTGAGGTCTATGGCAGGTATCCTATCTGTAATTCAAATCAAGAAATGACGGACTTAGCCATTGCAATCAGGTTCTACTAGTTCTTTTTTACACATAATATGTTGCAAGGTCTGTGTTATGTTGTTTGAATGTTTTGTTGCTCCCATTTTGTCGTTAGCATTCTGTTTTTGTTTCAACTCACGCCAACCTATCATTTATCTACGTTAGTTAATTATAATATACATTTCAGCAAAAACAGTGTCTGAATGTAGATTTGTTACCCCACTTCATTTGCCTAATGTGCTGCTTATTTATAGAGAACATACATAAAATTACGTTCATGATTCCTGAAGGTTTACTTGAGCTGTGTTGCGTGCTTTGGCACAAGTTTTTCAAACGAAAGCACTAATTAAACCGCATTCGGAGCACTTGTAAGTTTTAATTGCTCTGCGTAGAGTTAAGTGGTCGGGCCATTTAATATCCAGAAAATAGCGCAGGATAGAATTCCTATCCTTAACTTGTTTTTTACGACACACTCAGGATAATAAGCAGTTGATAAATTCTATTATTCTTTTATTCCCAGACCTCCATATTTATTCCGTACGTGTTGCCTAGATCTTCAGCCGATGTTAAGCACTGCATGGCTTTTTATGCTAAGTTAGTGAGAACCTCCGTTGAATAACGTGACATGATTGATGACGACAGTATGTGTTTACTGTAGTGCGAATCAATGGGAAAATGTTTAATAGCTCTGACTACTTTCGGAGAAGAGCTTGTCAATGTGTCAGCGACAGACATCAGCGCTGTTTGTTCACTCTCCCATGATACGTCCTTGTTTACCAATAATATTGAATGTTACTTCTATGTACGAACATAATGTGTTTTACCTTCACACTTATTTGAAAATAAAAAAACACCATACAATGAAGCTGCGTCATGTCCCGCGTAAACTGTAAAGGTCGACGGAGACTTCAACTGCTGTTTCATGTATTGTTACAAGTGCTGCTTTAAAACCACATGTGGTTTCATGTTGCTTTTTGGCAACACTTTGTGAGCTCATCCCGTTTAAAAACTTCTACGAGATAAAGCATTTTTACACACAAACGTACTCTGTTATACAAATCTGTTGTATGTGTCTGAGATTATCATAATTTGAATATCGTAAATGGAAACCTCTTCTTTCCTTTAAGGTAGCATTGTGAAACGAGTTTTGATAAATGGAACTGGATAAATAATAGCCTCGCAAAAAATATTCCCCGAGTGTAAACGATGCCGCCTTTGATTGAACATTCATTCTTCTATATTTCTGTGTTCTGCCACATCTGAATAATAATATATTGCTTGCAAAGGCATTACCATTAAGGCAGTATTTACGAACCGTATCCAAAACTGGAACTTTGATGTATTTTTAAACGTTTGTTTAGGACTAAATATTTATTTGAGTTAAAGTAAACTGTTCAGAGAAGAGAAAAACAATTTATTTTTACATTTCGTTTGTATAGGTTTAAGATATGGCCCAAAGCTAAGACACGCATGTTATTTAATTGTGGCCAAAACCGTTCTCTTGCAACATAGCTACATTTACCGTTTCCATTTTATGTACGAGTACGTACAATTCGCCTTCAAAACAAAATTATATGTATATTGCCGATTTTACATTTGTAGGCACAGTCGGTTAGTACGCGTTTACAAATTGGGTGCATTAACCCAGATTTAAGTTAGGTACAACAATTGAACTATGTCGGCGAACTGACGGACTGACGCCTAGAGATGTAATCTAGCCAAATACCTGAAGCGTCTGGTTTGGGTACATAAGAGAAATTATATCGAGTATCGAGATGTATCGATTGATGTCTCGTGGTAACAGACTTTTAGTACGGTAGGATAGTCAAGTTTTACTACACCACTCTACTCCAAAGGTTATGATCATGTGTGGGCTTGACGTTCCCACGATAACCGTGGTCCCATTACTTTCGAGTCGGAAACATAGGAATTCCCATAGTTTTGGATAATAAAGAACAGTTGGCGATCAAAATCAAATCTACTCGGCAATAAAGTTTGGTGAGTTTCGGAACCGAATGTAAATTGTAAAGTTTAAGTCGCGGTTCACAAAATAGTCTGGTCTAAAGTTTCTGTTTGATTTCAATTATTGTATAACTAATAAAATAGGTAGAAATCGAAGTGTAAATAAAGCTCCTTAAGGGGGAAGCGCTAAGGTAGCCCGCGAAATTCAAATTTTCTTACGTTTTTTGCAATTTGCTGGTTAGTATTAAATTGTACGTTGATTAATATATGAATCGCGGACGTAAGAAATATGTGTTTACAGAATTATAATCATTAAAGTCATCAACACAACTCTCTAAGACCACGTAAGTCCAAAGAATGATGATTTCATGAAACAGTTATTCTTTGGACTTACGTGGTCTTAGAGAGCTGTGTTGATGACTTTAATGATTATAATTCTGTAAACACATATTTTTTACGGCCGCGATTCATATATTAATCAACGTACAACTTAATACTGACCAGCAAATTCTAAAAAACCTAAAAAAAATTGAATTTCGCGGGCTACCCTGGCGCTGTCGCCTTAAGACATTGAATAATGGTTAGCCAGTGTGTGCCAAGTCATAAAGATTATTTTCACTTTTATAACACATACGTTCTAGCTTCGTAAGTTATGGTTATGGTCAAATAGTGCATCAAATAAAAAATAATAATGAATCATTTGATAATTTTCGTATCGTAAAACGTTGATGGAGTGGTTATAAAAGTACTTTTACATTCGCCTCTAAAAGAAATCCAATGATTTCTCGAAGAAAAAAACGCGATGTCTACGTGCTTCGTTTCTGGCATGGCCCAATCAGCCCTCTCTAGAATGTCAAGTAAAGCAATAGGATATCTTATTTGTATTTAAAACGTGATCTACAAGAAAGTCGCTCAAGTAGAGACTGACGATGGCAATTTTGATGAATGCATATCGATTGTCTTTTGTTTTATCGTTATTGTGTCTGCTATTAACTTAGCATAAGCACTTAGCATATAAGAGCTCTTTTATTCATGTCATGCGCATTTTATTACTCATCTGTTTAATCTGCAGCCAACGCATTTTTTTTCTAACGCGAGGCAACGACTTTAGACCTTGGCCTTTCTAGATTAATTAATGACCAGCAACAAGTCTGTTGTGTGTTGTATCGTCGGAATAAAAATAAACCTTAGTAATGTTTATCGGTGGGTGCGTAGACGGCGCGTCGCTACATGATTACCGTGACAAATTGAATAGTGAACACGTTGTATAGGTGCGCATAGCCTTAGCTCAGTGTTTGAATTGTACGCCTTGATGCCCCCCAGCGAATCGCAGTACAATGACCCCGTTCCCGTATCCCCATTGGGTTATTATATCAATACGTCGTAGGAATGGAATGGTTCATGTTGAGCAACATGGTTTTAAAACATTTTGTAACAGCTTAGTGGTAGGATATTCAAGTATAAAATGTTTTAAACAATCTGACACTTCTTCCTTGGAAATAAACGTCGTTTTTGGTAACAGTAAACCCGCTATTAAATGTTTTGGTGTGACTCAGGTTGCACCTTTGTTTATGTTACAGTGCTTCTAATACATAAAAATGTGTTAGACGTACATTCTTGCTAAATCTACAACCGATAACGTATCAAGTCCAAGTGGCTAAGAGTTCTGCTTAGTATGTTTGAATATGAGCGATCACGGCAATGTTATCGGTCGACGTTTCAAATACGGATTCAATAAATTCTGATATTTCTATACTAGACTTTGCCGTTATTGGCGGTTTTCACGAAGAAAATCTATCGATACATTTACGTATTTTACTGTCGTCTGTCACAAATATTGCGGTGTTATGTTATACATGGGAAGATATTTCTTTCTGAAACCCTGACGCAAAACGTTAGATTGCAACCAGATAAGTATGAATAGGCGAGGCCGACTGGAGGCCCGTTCATGAGAACTATTCTTTACTCCGCGTAGTTGCTACACAATACGTCGATAGGTTTTGCTCATTGTTGCTCGTTTCACCATTTGATACTCTGATACCTAGCTTTTTGCCGAGACCACTTCTCGGCTTTTATGTAGTTGAATGCCTTGTACTAGTACAAGTATTAAACGTAGTCGGACAAGTATTTTTACCGCGGACGCGAACGCAACATGAAGCCATAAACCTGTGTCGAAGCCGTGAACCTTGTGATATACGTAAGCTGTTGTTAATGTAAAAGTTTTGCATCATAATACCAATTTAATCGCAACAATATAATATCTTTATACTTAGTTATTAATTGTAGGATTGTTCATTTCACAGTTATTTTAGCATAGACAGTACTTGAATAGGCGACACCCGGAACAATAGCAATAAGCTCCCCCGAGATTGCACCAGTGCAGCCGTGCCCAAGGGCCGCGCACAATGGACGCCAGCCCACAATACCGCTGCAGCGAACTGATTACTGCGCGCCGATCACTTCGCTAACTAACATTAATTTCTCAACGGACTTCGTTTGTTTTGTTTCAGAACATGTGATAATAACTTGCCATGGACGAGGAGAGCACAGCCTGCCCCGGCGAGGCCGGCCCGCCGGCAGTCTACGTACAGCCTAATGAAGATGTTCCTAACGCTGAGACAAAGCCGGAAGCGGAAAACATCGCTACTAGTATTACAAATGTAGATATTAAAGACGAAAATGATAATAAGAATAGTTGTAGTGACGAAAAAGAAACTGAAAATAAAAAAGATGAGAGTGTCGTTGTTGCTGAAACTGTGAATGCGGAAGCCAAGTGCCCAGCACCATTGGTAAAGGAGCCTATTGTTGAGCAAGAGCCCACCGAACCGAACGACGATGCAAGGTCGCTGGGCGACCTAGACAGCTTGCCAGCAGGAGATGACCTAGCTCTTGGTGCAGCGGGCAGTGACAGCGGAGTGGAGGGCTGCGGTCGTGCCCTCAGCAGCGGCGGTGGGTCCCGATCGTGCGCCTCCAGTGTAGTGTCGTGTGGCTCCGGCTGCGGCTCGGAGAGCTCTTCGCTTGCCGGCGCACCGCCGCGCCCGCGACGCCGCGTCAATGTCAACGTCGCTGAGCCGAAACGCAGCTCACCTGTCGGCTCGGCAGCCCCGCGACCCGTAACGGCGCCACGCGGCCCCAACCTGGCTACCCGTGAACGTGCTAGGAGTCGGGAGAAACCGACTCCACCAGAAAAACCTCGACCGCTCACACCGAAACCACGCATCCGGCCTACAGGCGACCTGCCCAATCTCATTCGCGAGAGTCCCGCGCTGCGCGCGAAACCTACCAAGACTTCGACAGCTCGGTGCCGGACGCCGAACTCGCCGAGTGAGGAGAAAAGATGGCCGGCGAATGGACCGCGGTTGTCTACTGTGGCGGACGCGAACGCGACACGAGTGGCTGCTGACAAGTATGCGACTCTACCTCGCAGGAGACGTGATGCGGAGCCAGAAGGTTCTCCTAAACACGAGGGTACGCCGCCCTCGTCTCGACGCCCCACCGTCACACGCTCCGTTTCCTCTCGCTCCACCATCAAGACGCGAGTACGGATCTACGCAGAGAAGACCTCGCAGACAGTGCTGATCGGTACTGACATCGAGTCAGCACTGGCAGGGATTGTGCCAAATATTGAGAAGTAAGTCACTTACCTATTCATAAAACATAATGATGTCGTTTCGCAAAACAACCTAAATGATCGTTGCTCACCTAACCTAGCGAAACTATGAGCGGACGTAAATTAGCTCATTTTTGTTATGAAACTTAAGAATGTAATTCCGGTGCAAACCGTACGTAAAGATTGAGTTTTACGTTTTAATAATGGCAATGAAACAAACTTAAGTTGAAAGCTTTACCATACTGATGGTAATGTCCATTCCAGTCGCGTGGAGGTGACTCGCTGTCACCGCGGCGTGCAGGCAAGCGCGCGAGACGCCGAGGCCACTCGGCTCGCCAACGCTCTGGCCGCGGCTGCTGAGGAGCGGGAGCGGCGGCAGCGGGCGGAAGCTCAGCTGGCGGCCGAACGCGCGGCCCGCCTTGCTGCCATCGCGGAGTTGGACCGTAACTCGCAGAGGCTGCTGGATCTAGCCGGTGCTGGTAAGTCTTGTTGGAGTATAATAATAATACCAGCCTATTATTGTCGCGCTGCAGTGCAAGGGTCTTTTCTGATGCACAGAAAACACGAGCACGATTTCAGACCTAATTAACTCCTAGCTTATCCAACAGACGTTGTCCTGATCAAATTTCAATAATTCATGCAAATATCCCATACTAAAAAACACATTTAGTTTTCCTGAATTTGTAAATTACCCAGATAACTTTTCCAATTTCTATTTCCATAAAAACCTCATCGGACTAATACGACGTGAACATTTTCGAACAAAAAATAGCCAAGTCTTGCCAACCGTTCTCAAGTGCTGCGCTTACCAACGAACAGTATTTCATTTTGTAGATAAGAAGTCCAGGCTTCCTCACGATGTTTATCCTTCACCAATGTCACTGAAGTAATCTCCAAGATAAATCCAGAAAGCAAAAACAAATCTATCCTACTTCAACTATAATTATAGTCTTTCTCCTTCTAACTCTATATTTTTTTTATCGAGCCCGCCCTTACCACTTGACCGAAATCCTGACTTTCTCGTAGTGAGGGCGATTGTGCACTACAAGGAATTTTACTGTCCGGCAGTCCGATTTTTTACGGTCCGATATGGCACGCCATATAATGTATATTCTAGTTTGTGCACTATACGTAATTTTACCGTCCGACATTTTACTTTTCCCCATTCCGGAACGGTTTTTTCCGGTCCGAAATGACAGCAATGAAAAACGTGTTTATGCTTGTGCACTACGTCCGTTTTCATGAGCGGGCGGGGCGGGCGCGGGGAAGGAGGGTGTGTGTCTGTGTGCTTTTCGCTGTCTCAATTTATTGTGGTTTACGTAAAATGACCCTATCAGGTACCTTTCACTTATAAGGGGATGAACCCAGAATTATTTTTGTCTTCTACGCCTTCGCACGTAGAGTAATAAAGCAAGCAACTGCCGACGTTCCAAGAAACTCATCGTTCAGAGTAATTTCGCGTGCGTGGCGGGTAGTTTCAAAGACAGAGCTACCCTAAACTGAGGCGTATCATTATCATCCGAGTAAAGACGGACAAGTGCACAAGCCAATCATCCGTTTTTTTCATGCCACTTCGGACCGTAAAAAATCGGATGTTCGGACAGTAAAATTCCTTGTAGTGCACAATCGCCCTGACTGTGTTCTTTTAACCTTGTATGTGATCACGTCTCGCGTAATGTTAGTAAACAATAAACACACCTTCCACAACATAAGAAAAGGATAATCAACGTATTATTGAAGTGAAAACTTTTAAATATTAAACATATTTTGAGATGGGAAAAACCTTTGAACAAGCGCTACTGTTACCGTAACCGACACCGCTTCGGATGTGTTCGGCTGTCCTCGGGATGTACTCGGTTTTAATAATATCCGATATGTCAGTGAGTGATGGCAAAGTATTCTGTTTGTGTTTTGTTTTCACTTCTGTCGTCTTCTGTGTTGTGTCTTTTTTTTTAATCCTCAGTACGGCCTTTCTTGATCTCCCCTTAACCCTGAGAAGTCTGAATACTTTAGATATCTTCGAATGAGTTCCGTCTGTCCACTTTTTGCTGTTTCCTCCAAAACTTCTCTTTATCATACTCCTGCCCTCATCCCAATTTTTTTGGAGTCACTGCAGTATCTGTATCTTGTTCCCGTTACTTCTCAATTAGCCAACATCTCTATAATCAAACCGTTTCCATCCATCGTTTCTTTGGCCTCTCACAACTGTTCATTTACAAAAAAAAAAGGTTTTCGCTGTTCAGGATTACACTCGCGATAGCAAAGGTTTTTGTACCCCCGATTAGAGTACATTATTATTTAGCTTTATTATAACAATTGCTCATGTGACACCCCTAGTCATAATATGACTAGGGGTGTCACATGAGCAATTGTTATAACGGAGGCTGTAAAGGCCTTTTTGCTCGACTACATATTATGTAGTCGAGCAAAAAGGCCTTTACAGCCTCCGTGTAGAATTTCTCATGTGACACGTGCTTTAGATATTTGTATTGTCTTGTATTTCTTTGTATTGAAACTGGGTCACATATTAATGAAAAAGAAAGGAACAATAAGCATTTATTTCGCCTACTGTACTCAGCAGATGAAAAATTAAACGAAACTTATCATACTTTAAAAAATATAGTACAAGGTTTTTTTTTTTGCAATCTAAAACGTTTAATCTTATAAAAATGTCGTGGTGTGTGGGTAGTGTTTGTTATCGAACTCCGAAACGGCTTGACCAATTTTTATGAATTTTTTGACGTGACAATGTCTAATAAATCGATGAAGCTGGCTGCACACACGAAAAAACATGACTCATGTAGCGTTACCTCGCGGCCTCGCTCTGTAGCGTGGAGGCGTTCCATGGCGGCTTGAAGTGCAAGCGAATATTAACAAATGCAATGCAACTATTCCATCAGTATTTTCTTATGACGTTGTCACGTTCAACTATCGTCAGTAAACCGACTTTACAGACAACCGATTTTTGTGTATATTTGGTAGGTCTGAGAATAGGTCATAGGCTATTTTTTTTTTGCAATGCAACGTTTGCTTGGTCAGCTAGTATAATATATTATTCAAAATCAAATAATTTATTGTGCATCATAGGTTCATAAGATGTTGTATTATTGTAATTTTAAAGGGGAAAAAACTACCATAGACAACTCAAAACTAACTTTTTGGTGCTGCCGTGCAATTCTGTAAAAATTCACCGTGAAAACTTAGGTGAAGTGAGCGTGGAGTTAGCTGACAATAGTGTCAATTCCTAGCAAAAAAACAAACTCACTTCACCTAAGTTTTCACTGTGAGATTTTTACAGAATCGCGGTGCTGCTTTCAAATCAACAGTGAACTAGCCAGTTGTAGCTACTATGGCTCTAGCCAGAAATAGATTTAACTTGCGTGCTCACGATGAGCGAATATGCGACCTCATTTATTCAAATTCGTTCGGACATTTCAGTTACGAATAGATGATCTGCGAACATTTGGCGACCTTTGTAATAAGGTCACTGGGGGCAACACCTCACACCGCGCTATATGTACTAAAAGTTTAACTCCGATCAATTCCGGTTCAATTCTCGCGTTAATTACCGATGCGACCTCTTTATATATCATGGCGACCCCCAGATTGCAGAAATCAGAAAGTGATAATTGCTTTTTTAAACAGCTAATTGCTTTTGTGTTTATATTTTGTCGGATTTTTAAGGTTATCAAGGTATATAGGTGTTCTTATCCTTTATTGCTACGATTTATCGTTATCAGTTGTATATCAAATTATAAACAAGGTTCTAAGGAAATAACAGCTTATTGTATTTCATAATGGAGTATATCGATAACGATTATCAAAATAGCGCCACCTGTGTAAACGTACTTCTAATATGACCATTTTATAGGTTTTCCCCTGATTTGAATTGCACATATATTATTAATATTGCTATCATATGGCGCATTATTCACACCCAGGGAACTGGCAGAGCATATAAAACTGAAACCTACACATCGCGAAAATTATTTCGCCGCTTCTTCATCCTTGATTCCAAAACCAGCCAAACTCAAATATAACGCCATAATTTCAATTCAATGACAAATAATCTGCTTACCGCTGCTACATAAACTTGGTGCTTATTAAGTCGGTTTTGCCTGTAGTTTTACCAAATGGTTCTTAAATTTAAAATGAGGAGTGGGAAAACCAATTACAAGATTAGTCGTTTTTTTTAGGGTTCCGTAGCCAAATGGCAAAAGCGGAACCCTTATGGATTCGTCATGTCTGTCTGTCTGTCCGTATGTCACAGCCACTTTTTTTCCGAAACTATAAGAACTATACTGTTGAAACTTGGTAAGTAGATGTATTCTGTGAACCGCATTAAGATTTCACACAAAAATATAAAAAAAAAATATTTTTGAGGGTTCCCCATACTTAGAACTGAAACTCATTTTTTTTACATCAAATCATACGTCTGGGTGATCTATGGATAGGTCTTCAAAAATGATATTGAGGTTTTTAATATCATTTTTTTCTAAACTGAATAGTTTGCGCGAGAAACACTTCCAAAGTAGTAAAATGTGTGTGTCCCCTGAAACTTCTAAAATAAGAGAATGATAAAACTTAAAAAAAGTATATGATATACATTACCATGCAAACTTCCACCGAAAATTGGTTTGAACGAGATCTAGTAAGTAGTTTTTTTTTTTAATACGTCATAAATCGTAAACCGTAATTTACCTTTCATTCAATCAACTCAAATATAAAAAAAAAGCAGGAGCAGTGGTGGCCAAGTGGTAACGGCCGCGACTTACGAGTTGTAGGTCGTAGGTTCGAACCCAGACAGGCGCTTTACTTTGTGTAAATTATTTCATCATCACTGCTCTCAAAACGGTGAAGGAAAACATCGTGAGGAAACCGGCATGTCCTAGAACCAAAAATTCGAAGACATGTGACATCTGCCAACCCGCACCGGGCCCGCGTGGTGGATTACAGCCCACTCCCTCTCACCGAGAGGAGGCCTGTGTCCCAGCAGTGGGAACATTATAGGCTGATTATGATGATGATGATAAAAAAAAACATTTAATTTCTATTATGTTACTTGCTGCTACGGAACCCTTCATGGGTGACTCCGGCTCGCACTTGGCCGCTTTTTTGTTAGCTTGCTCTGTCCCACTACTGAGTAAGAGACCTCTCCAAATCCTTTTAGCCTTCCTTTTCTAGAGCCACCTCGATCCAACCCTAGCGGTACGCGTCTAGGTAGTCTCAACACGTCTTCCTGGGCCGGCCTCGGAGGCGCCTTTCATCCTCAGGCACCCAACGTGACCTGCCCAATCAGCCTTTTTGCTTACGTCTCAGATCTCCGTTTTGGAGGCGACGACGATAACATCATTGCTGTCGGTAAAATCTGCCCAAAACTGTTGTTACACAGGAGAAGTCGCTTATAAAAAGGCATAATAGGGAGAAGGATGGTTATCGCCTGTTGCAGAATAAGAATAGATGATGATAATGATAACGTTGATGTATAATTATCATCATCTGCAACTGCCTTTTACCAATTCTGTTGGGGTCGGTTTCCAGTCTTACAGGATGCAGCTGAATACTTCTTGTAATGTAAAATACAGATAATAATACAAGTTTTTGTTCCACAGGCGCCGGCGCAGGTGCAGACGGCTGCCTTCGTGCGTTGGAAGAACAACTTCGCTCAGCCGGAGAGTTAGCCGCCAAGCAACGCGCTGAAATAGACGTACTGCGGGAACAATGCAACAAGCTGCACGTTGTAAGTATGCCTTCATTGATCATGTGGTTCAGAGCTGTTAATGAAAGACAAGAACATTTTTAGCTGCTGGGAATGGAGGCACCACTCTTTAGAAGGCTCTGCGTTCTAGTTTCAAAGGTTAAGTTATATTCTAGTTATCTGGTGGGGTAACCGCCGGATTTTAAAAATTACAAAGGTGTCACAAATGACTGATGCGCAAATCAATGAGGCTTTCAGGAACCACCCGAGTCCAAGAAATGAAATCTTGTGTGGTTCTATAATTACGACTCGAATATGCGCACGCGCAAGACTCGACCTGAATGACTTGACGTATCAAGAGGTTTAGGATTTATTTATTTTCATTTTTATGCACAATTTAACAAATTAACGCCCGGTTTCTATAAGGAAAACCAAGACGAAAATTTGGTAACAAATTGTCAACCGAGCATAAACCGCTCTGATTGGTTGAATGATTTATCAACTTCGCATCACTTGTCTTGCGTTTAATTTTGACGCGTCGATAATTTTCGTTCCAGAAACTGAGTGTAAATGCCATAAGCATTTTTTATCAGTCAACAAGAATAAAGGCTCGTACACACAGGCGCGACGCGACACGCGACACAAAGGCACCGCAAGTCACGCAACGAGCGGTGCCTTTGAGTCGCGCGCGATTCGCGTCGCGCGACGCTCCTGTTTGCAGGAGCCTTAAACCTCAGCCCTAAGGTCCCTGCCATACCTTCCCAGGAGTCGTGCAGTGCCCGCGAGTGCGCGCGCGTGGCGGAGGCGCGGCTGTGCGAGGCGGAGCGCGAGGCGGCCGAGATGCAGGACTTCCTAGCGGCAGAGACCGGAGCCCTGAGCGACTCGCTACGGGATGCCGAGACCGAA
Organism: Luperina testacea; assembly: GCA_927399505.1. Classification (NCBI taxonomy): domain Eukaryota; kingdom Metazoa; phylum Arthropoda; class Insecta; order Lepidoptera; family Noctuidae; genus Luperina; species Luperina testacea. Next base: position 17,348,736 of record OV656758.1, read on the forward strand.
CTAGCCAGGGTTAATGCTGATCTCGATAGAAGGTACTGTGTTATTCACATACATACAGATCTCTCAGGAAGAGTATGCGTTTCGACAATCATCGTCAATCTTCGGAAATACGAACATTATGATTTATAGGATTATCGAAGCGTATACCTTTTCTGGATTAGCACATGAAATTTAATTTTTATACGTGGCCTTTTTGTGTTAATTGGTGAAACTTCGCAGACTTGGTGGATGGTAATTAAAAGTAATAAAATTAACAAGAAAACATGATTATAATAAAAACAGCTGATCACAAGACAGAGGCCCCCGTGTCGCACGTTACTTTATTTATTTACTAGCTGACCCAGCGAACTTCGTAGCGCCTCAGAATCAATAAGAACGAATGTATGAGAAAAAGAACGAATGTATGAGAAAAAGAACGAATGTATGAAAATCTTAATAAAAAAAATTCGTAAATTTTTCCCATGTTTTAATAGTTATTCTGCTATTCGGAGCGGACATAAATCTAATAAATCAAAGATTATAAAAGTCAGTCCAGCCGTTCTCGAGTTATAAATGGTGTAACTAATCCGACTTTGTTTTATTTATATAAATTTATAAAGGGAACACCAACAGCTTCTGTATACCAAAACATCAAATAACAGTAGGTAACAGTTATGTGCTTAAGGGGGAAGCGCTAAGGTAGCCCGCGAAATTCAAATTTTCTTACGTTTTTTGCAATTTGCTGGTCGGTATTAAGTTGTACGTTGATTAATATATGAATCGCGGTCGTAACTAACATGTATTTACAGAATTATAATCATTAAAGTCATCAACACACCTCTCTAAGACCACGTAAGTCCGAAGAATGATAATTTCATGAAACAGTCATTCTTAGGACTTACGTGGTCTTAGAGAGATGTGTTGATGACTTTAATGATTATAATTCTGTAAATACATGTTAGTTACGGCCGCGATTCATATATAAATTAACGTACAACTTAATACTGACCAGCAAATTGCAAAAAACCTAAAAAAAATTGAATTTCGCGGGCTACCCTGGCGCTTTCGCCTTAAACAGTTGCCATTAACAGGTGTACCAACATTCTCAAATACAGTGATAACCTAAGGTAAAAACGAAATATGTATATAAAAATTAAATGGTAACAAACTATGTAAACAGATGACATAAGTTATAATTTACAGAGGTAGCAACAAATACCTACATACTAATACAACGAATCTTTAGATTGTGTGGGTTGCGTGTTCTGTGACTTAAAATTTGTGTTTGAGGCTAAAGAATTTAGCAGTTTTTGGAAAAAAACGGGGCAATTGAGACCATTGTGCCGAAGGAGCGGGTATCTCTCCTAAAATATTGGTACAATAATCAAAAGAATGCTGTCAGATGGGTCAACACATAGAGTCAGGAATATTATCTGAAATGCGGTGTTAGGCAGGGTGGGTTGACGTTCCCGAGTTTGTTTAACCTGTTTGTTAACCAGCTGATTGGCAGGCTCAGCGGAGCCTTAGTCGGATGCTCAATAGATGGAATAATGGTCAATAATATTAGTTATGCGGTCGACATGGTTCTGTTGAGCTCGTCAGTGAGTGCGCTTAGGAGACTTCTGGGCATTTGTGTATCATATGCCCTGCCACATGAACTCAAATATAATGCTAGTATGAGTGTTCTCATGCTTTACAAAGCAGGGAACAAGGACGATGAAGACCTAGAGCGGGAAAGTAGGGCGTTGGCAGTCCCAGCGGACTGCCAATAATGATTGGACAGACAAGAGATTCAAAGATCTTTGAAAAACGTGATAATATTGAAATTACTAGACATCATTTCATAAAATCATTTTTATTTTGTTGTATTAATACCAATACCCATCATGTCTGAAGTTTTACCAGTAAAATAAAAAGGCCCTGCATACATGAATTAATATTTACATAATTCTTATAGATAAAAGGAGAGAAAAAAAATCTTATAGATAGATTAATTACTCTTTGTTTGTTTCCAGGCGCGCAGAATGTCGTCAATTAGTCCGTATGTGTGAGCAGCGGCGCCAGGAGACGCTGGCGGCGGCGGCGCGCGGGCGCGGCGGCGCGCGCGCGCTGCAGGCGCTGGACGCGCTGGCGCAGCGCCTCGCCACACTCACGCGCGCCGTGCAGCTCGCCTACCGCCTGCCCAGCGACCTGGAGCCCACTGTGTACCACAACGAGCTCTACAGGTCATATATAAAAACTTGTATACACGTTTATAATAATTTTGTTTAAATGATGAAAATGGAAACAAATATTTTCCAAATTAAATTTATAGAAAAATGCCCTCCAGATCTTTGAAATTTTAAAATTGAAAATAACAACACCTTTTGATTACAGCCGCAGCGACAGTGGCGAGGCATTATCCCCCGAGGAGGAAGTGGCTGGCGCCGGCCTGCTGGCCAACGTGGCGCGCGCACTGCGCAGTGCGCCCGCCCCCGCCAGCCCCGCCGGCCCCGCCGGCCCCGCTGGCCCCGCCGGCCCCGCCACCCCCGCGGGCCCCGCTGTCCCGAGCAAGGACGACGACCGCTCGCACGTGTCCGATGAGAACGATAATTCCGCCGACCTGTTGGATTCTGAGACTGAACCCTGCCTAGTCACCGACCCCGGTAAATATAAAGAAAGAATAACTATTTCTCGAAATATCAATAATTAGGCTTATATGAACGTAGAGGATTGTATTAATAATTATTATAATTCTGTAAATACATACTTGTTACGGTCGCGAATCATATTTTGTTCAACATACAACCTGACACTGACCTACAAATTACAAAAAACGTGAGAAAATTTGAATTTCGCCGACTATTTTGCATATAAAGAAAAACACACACACACACAAGTTAGGGGAAAATATGCGACTATTATAAGACTGTAGTATTCAGCCGCGGTCATAAAACGGTGGAGCGAGATTACACGAGACTAATAGTAGATTATGCACCGAGGGGCTAAAGTTGTGTCTTATGTCACGGGCGTCATATTGAATCTCGAGCGCAATGAAGGATTCGGGATTTAACTCCCGAGCGCAGCGAGGGAACTAAGAGTAACTCACGAGCGAAGCGAGGGAGTTAATACAAGAATCCTGAATGCAGCTATGAGGGATTCAAGCTAGCCCAAGGCAAAGACACCTTTAGCCCAGAGGAGGATACTCTACTTTTTACACCTACTGTGAGAAAATAATAGCCATAGTACGAAAAACAAAGTATTTATTAAATAAACAAACAGTAAGTATAACATATTTAGAACTAGTTAGTTATATGCACTTCCATTCCTTTTAAAAAATGGTTCGTAGTTATCTAATTATTCTTACAATATTATGTCTTCGAAAACATGGCAACGATATGAAGAAGCAATCGTTATGATTTTGTAGGAAATCGAGAATATCATCCACGCGTAGTAAGGGTATCGAGAATAGCTTTCCTCTTTCTGGCACCAAAGGGTGTTTGTTAGTATTATACTGCCAATTTAGCTGAGCATGTGAGATTCCAAATTCAATTCACATTATTGACCAGCGGGTCATAATGAAATCCAGTACAACATTATTGACCGGCTGTGCCCCCGGCCACTAATGACTCACTTGACATATAATTTGACATTTTCGAGCAGGTGGTGTGAAAATATTATTTGAGTGTCAAACTCGCACGTTTTATAGGTATTCGCAAATGAATTCTTGACGTTAGCAAATGATTTTTAACCTAGACTTGTTGGCCTATCAAATTTTGTACACGTCACGAATAATACGTTAAAACGTTTATCAAACTTCATTAGGAAAGCTCATTAAAATTCGAATTGAAAAAAATTTATCCCACTGGTATCGGAACAGGGTCCAAGTTACCGACTATCAGGGCTCCAAAGAAAGGGCTTATTCAACTTATTAATAAGTATTATTTCCCCTCAGAATGCGCAGAAGAGTGGTGGTCGGGTGCAGAAGGCGCAGGCGCCTGGAGTGGTGACGAACTGTCGCCAGAGCGAGACTTCTATGCGGACGAAAAAGGTATAAGAATGATTCAAAGCAAACCATGTAAAATATTAAGTAAATAAAACATAATTCAGAGCCACAATACCACAATTGTTTACAGGTCAACGTGATAGTTACCACTTCGCATGACACTTCGCTTTACGTATTTTATTGACCTGCTCAGAAAGATTATGGTTTATCTTTGACATCCTTGACATCAGTGATGGTAAACATCGTGAGGAAACATGAACTCGTAGTTAATATCGCCAACCCGTCTTTGCAAGCGTTTTGATCAATGCTCGCACCTTCTCTGAAAAAGAGACCTTTGCCCTGCAATGGGAAAATAATAAACTGGCATTAATTATACTACACTCTTCAGATGGTGAATCAGCATCAGTATCAGAACGCGAGTCTCTCCGCACACTGTCAGCGGCCATCGCTCAGCGGCAGCGCTCGGAAGCCGAGGCGGCGGCGTGCGACGCAGCGCTGGAGGGCGAGCGCGGCGGCGTGCTGCAGCGCGCGCTGGCGCTGGACGCGCGCCTCGGCCGCCTGCTGCACGCGCTGCGCCTCGCTGCAGCGCTGGCGGCCGCTAGGGGCGACCCGGATTCTACCAGGCTTGCTGCTGCGCTCAAGTGAGTATTTTTCGGAGGACTAATAACTTTTACTTCTACGAAGTGGTGATAAAGGTCTGTTAGTCATTAAACGGCGCCGCTATTACCTGTCATTGGAAGGCCTTTGTAAGTTAAAACAGTCTCGAGCTAAAGCATCTAATTTAACAAATCTTGCCGTATTTTGTTTAGATTAAAATAACGCACTGTTTTGTAATAACTATTAAATGTCTAGTCACACGAAATCATTTTAACTGTACTTCTTACCAAGGCTGACATATTATCAAACACCAATATAATGTACTAGCTAATTAATTTAGTGCACTTTATTCCTGACACCTGACACCGTCACTCAACATTAATTAGCTAATTATGTCTAAACAATCTTCAAACCGTGTCATCTTGTGCTATTGTTAGCATAACTTAGGAAGGGCGCCCACGAGCAACTTTTGTCTCCGCAACTAAATTGTCTCTCACATCAAATCTCCGGGTTAGTATGAAAGTGCGCGCATGTAGCGACGTGACAAAGACAGCACTCATAGATTCTCAGTCGCACACTAAACTGCTATATCTATAATATTCATGCTTCATTTACATTACACCAAACTCTCGTATCGCTATTTCAGAGACAAAATAGACATGACCGAAAAAAATGTAGCTGATGTTGTAGTGAAAAAGCTAGCTGAGCTGGACGCCAGTAAGAATATGATGGAACAGTACCGGCAGTCTGTCGAAGTGAGTATACAATTCATTTTTTCTTTTTATTAAAAATATTCATGCTGCTAGTTGAACGGCGCCGTTTAGTTAAAAGGCTAGGCAATTAACTGAGTAGCTAAGTGAGCCAGTGGGCGGCGACATGTATGTATACATATTGCGTGCCTTGACCAGGATCAACATTTTTTTTTTTTGTGCAAGAGAGAGGCAACGCCATTTGTAGTCCTGATCGTACGATTTCTTAACGTTTTTATTCGAAGGCGTTTCAATAATATTAAGTAATAGTAGTTTACTTTGTTTTACATCCATAATACATCCTGACGATAGAGTAGTAGTTATTGATCGAAACGAATTCATCAAGCAATTTTATATAAACTTATGTGCGAAGCCTTTTATTCCGAATTTCTTATACAATGCAAGTATCTATTTGTACGCCAATGTATTTAGTACAATGATTTATGTGCACGCTATGATTGAAAACGACTAAAGCACATACTTGAATGTTGTGTCATACATTTATTTCGTATTTTTTATATCTTTAAGGGCTGATTTTACCAGTGTTCCATCCGTCAATCTTTTATCCATGGAATAAAATTGACGCCTGACAATCCTAGTATGGAAAAACTTTCAAAAATACAAAATTTTATTTTTCGGATAAGACTTATTCTGCGTATAAAAGTTGGTGCAATTCGCCCTAAATGCTGATAGAAAATTTTACTCCAATATCTTATATGTATTTTTATATAATATTCTATTATGTATGTTTTTTTTTTTTCAAATTAGATACGAATAATATCAATAAACATCATGCCTTAAACCCGAATACTGTTAACAATACCCTCATATTGTTACTAGTAGGTACCGTTAACTGGTTTAATATGAAACAGGTATTTACACCATTCAGGCCCTGCTTGGCGATCTCGAGTCAAGAATAAGGCGCCAAGGTTAATACTTTTATACTCTACGCTGAACGCCTCCCTCACGGCTTATAGTTAGCACAGCGCGTCTTATGTTCTCTCCCTGAACCATTTATAATATTATGTATAAATAACACTGACAATAATATAGCTTACATGCAAAATGCCTTTATAATAATTAAAAATTGAGCCGTCGCGCGGTCGCGGGACGCCTGGCAGATGTGGAACATCGAAACTATTTGGTATTGAAAATACGGTATTCGTATACAAGCTCAGTGCGGTGAGAGAGAGGAGGGTTGCCGAGCCGAGTGGGAAGACTGTCTCAGAGTTATGAGCGGCCAACAGTCGGTCTGACCCGCCGGATTAATGCTCACATACACGAGTGGCACGTTATCCACGGCAGCCGTCGACGAGTGTCGACGGCTGCGGTTGCTTCTACCGTTGGCGTGAGCCGCTCGTGTGTTTTCACACTTAGATGTTTCACATCAACGGCTCTTAAGTAAATAACAGTTGAAGGTCCCCGAGATTGTAATGGGTTCATTATCAGCACCCAAACCTCATTCTGTCCTTTATTTTTCATTACAACTACATAATTGCAATTTCTTGTAGGCTATATTGATTCGCATGTATATTTAAGTATTAATTTATTTTACCATTCCACACATTCGGCCACCATTACACCAAAATTACATTGAACATGACGATAACCATTGAGGTCGTGAGAGGAGAGAACGTATGGACTACATTCTACATTGCTTTGCAGCGTTGACGCGACTGACCGAGCACAACCTGTATATAAACACCGGCAGACCTGTAAATAGAACTTGCAAAAAATTTACATTTTACTACGTAATGGGAAACTGGTGTTGAAATGTGTGTGGCAGTCGCTGGTAATGAAACCACATAAATCGGAATTAAAATGGACTGTATTTAAAATAATGCACAAGGTACAATAAAGCAATGTGTTACACCGACAGGTTGCGAATGGTGACTGAGATAGATTCGTTCGCCTGAACGGAACGAGTGAATTATTATGTTTGCTTCATACATAAATTGGCAACGCCGACAAAGAAACTTAAAGGCTAGCTTTGAAGACAAACAAAAAGTTAACTTAATCTTAAATTTACCTATCATTAGACAAATGGGAACCTGAGTTCTTCTAACAGGTCTACTAAACGTTTTAAACTTACTATCTACTATTAAGTTACAATACACAAAATGTTTTCTATTAAAGAACTTGTTGAAAGCTTAAAACCTTTAAAATCGTTTAAATTGATGCAGTGTTACTCGGAAATAATCTAACAAAGTTATTGTTACTTTAAATTAAATAAATTATAAGCTGGCAAACTACTACAAATTTGTGAACTACTTTACACTGAGAAAAGTGATTAAAAACCTATTGTACACATATGTACATACTTGTCACTTTTAATTAGTATGCAGTTATGCACTATGCATTCTATGCATGTGTCTATTACAAAATAGATGTTCACATATATTACATTTTACCTTCATAAAGTATAATTATGTATCTATTGAGCATGCCTTAGATCTGTTTAAATCATGTATAAGTTCAACTATAAGTTGTAAATCTCTAAAGTACTTGCTTTAGAGAACAGAAGCCTATACAATATAATTATCTTACATTCTAAAATATAACTATGTATTTAGTCTAGTTAACAATAGCTTGCTATTATGATTTTTTTATGAAATTATTATAAGTTGCTAGTTTTAAAGTAATCTATGAATGGGTACAAAAAAAAAGTTCTTAAAGAATCATATAACTAAGTAAGTACATAACTATGCTTAATATTATAGATGAGATAAGTTTTAATAAACTATCAAACCAAAAAGAATAAATGAACAAGTCCACATGACACGTTCAGTAGCCACACAACGGTAATTTAGTAGCATAATTTTAATTTATTCATAAATAGGAAGTACACAAACTTTCATCACACTAGTACGCATGATTTTACCATTTTTCGTTCTTACAGATAATGCCCTGACCTTGCCATCTGATCCGGGGAAAGTTTGTTCTACTCTGGCCATTGGCCATGTTAATGGAGGGGTGTTATCAACTCTCAGTAGCACCAAGACTCCTTTTTCAATATTTGGGACACCGCTATGCCACTTTGGCCTGTTTTGTAACTGAGTCAAATATTGTTTTGACCAAGTTTTCCAGAAGGATTGAGTCATGTGAGTACATTGCTGCCAGAATGACAAGCGGTTTATGGGCACATTTGTGACATCAGGTTCAGGGAATGATGTAATAGATGCACCTGTCAAAAAATGAGCAGGAGTTAAATAAAACATATCGTTTGGGTCAATAGTTGGCAAAGAAAGTAAAGGTCTGGAGTTCAAAAGCCCTTCTATTTGAATTATTATGGTATTCAACTCTTCATATGTTAGTACCTGTTGCCCTACAACTCTTTTTAAGTGATATTTTGCACTCTTAATCCCTGCTTCCCATAGGCCTCCAAACACTGGTGAATAAGACGGAATAAAACTGAATTCAATACCAAGATCTGAAGTAAAATTCATAATTTTGTCCTGATGTACCTGCTTAAAATGTAATGAGTATAGCTCATGTAACTGATTATTGGCACCTTTGAAAGTAGAACCATTGTCACAATAAATAATAGAAGGCTTATTGCGACGAAAAATAAATCTTTTTAATGCCTGTAAGAAACATTTAGTTGTTAGATTTGATGGCAACTCAATATGAATGGCCTTTGTTGTGAAACAAACAAATAATAGTATGTATGCTTTTAAAATTTGTGGCTTTCTAACACGGTGTAATTTTATTGAAAATGGACCGCCATAATCGATTCCTACCTTTTCAAAAGGCCTGTTGGGGTTCACCCTGTCTGAAGGAAGAGATCCCATCAGTTGCTCTGATGCCTTGGCTTTTAGTTTGAAACACACTAAACATTTGTGTATTACACCTTTGACTTCCCTAAGTCCATTAATTAGGTAAAACCTTTGACTTAAACTAGCTAGGGTTAACTTTTTTCCAGCATGTAACAAACATTTGTGTTCATTTCCAATTATTAAACGTGTAATAAATGATTTTTTGGGTAATATGATAGGATATTTCTGATCATATGGTATGTTAGCATTTTGTAACCTACCTCCTACTCTGAGGATACCTATTCCATCTAAAAATGGATTTAAGGATTTTAAATTGGATTTAATTGGTTTCTTGGACATGATACAAGTTATTTCTTCACTAAAATGTTGTTGTTGATTTTGTCTAATTATATTTTTGATTGCAAAGTTAAGTTCTTTTATTTTCAGATGCCCATAGACCCTATCTTCTTTCTTTACTTTGCAATTATTAATAAACCTGTAAATATAGGCAATAATTCTTTTCAATTTGTTAACATCAGAATAATTTGAATATAAACTGCAATCTTTAGTTGACTCAGAAGTAAGTGTAATATTACAAAGTTTAAGCTCAGGAATTTCCTTAAGAATATTGATATTTGTAGATTCATGTGTGTAATTCTTACTATGTAAAACTTTTGGCCCATGCCACCATAACTGGTGGTTTTTAAGTAAGTGAGGTTCTATACCCCTAGACAAACAGTCTGCAGGATTCTCATCGGTAGTGATAAATGACCATGAGGCATTTTGTGTAAGATCACGGATAGTTTTGACTCTGTTTGCAACATATACAGACAACTTTGTGGGTTCTGTGTTGAGCCAAGCAAGAACAATTTGAGAATCTACATATAAATGTATCTTAATGGTAAAATTGTTTTTAATAAGTTGATCATACAACTTTTTTGACAGCTTTGCTAATATCAAAGCGCCATTTAACTCTAATCTTGGTGTTGTTAATGATTTTATGGGATTTATCCTTGATTTTGAGCATAACAACTCAACTTTTACTTGACCATCGCTGTTAATGGTCCTTAAATAAATACAACAACCATAAGCCTTCTGAGAGGCATCTGCAAACCCTATTAGTTCAATAGAGGTTAAGTTTTGTGTGTCAATATTTCTGTTTACTGGAATGTTGCCTGTTTTTGATAAATTCTCAACAAAACTTCTAAACTTTTTATTTAAGTTATAAGGCAATGGTGAATCCCATGAGATCTTCTCTAACCATGTTTGTTGCATGATTATTTTTGCAAGTACAATAATTGGACCTACTAGACCAAGTGGATCAAAGAGTTTGCCAATGAAACTTAATGTCTGACGTTTGGTGTAGACATCTAACAACTCGGTTTGTGGACATGAAATGTTCAATGTATCCGTTTGTGTGTTATATTTGATACCCAAAGTCTTCACATATTGATCATCACTTTTATATAAATCAATTTCATTTGAAATCTGTAAAGTACAAGGAATGTCACTTAGTATATATTCACTATTTGAACTCCATTTATGAAGTTTAAACCCACCAAGTTTTAAAATGGCAATTAATTGGTTTTTCATATCAAGTAATTTTTGTAAATCATTATTACCAGTACAAATGTCATCTACATAACAGTGATTCAGCAATATATGTGCACCTTCCGGGTAAATGTGTGCAAATCTAAATGCTAACTCATTTAAACATCTTGTAGCTAAAAATGTTGAACATTTAAGACCATAGGTGACAGTTTGCAATTGAGCACACTGTATTTCTTTATCTGGTGCATCTCTCCACAATATATTTTGAAGAGCACAGTGTTTTGGGTTGAGAATAACTTCTCTAAACATTTTTTGAATGTCAGAAAATAATACATATTTATGTAATCTGAACAAAACTAATATATTAAATAACTCATTTTGGGTGTTGGGTCCATTGAGCAACATGTCATTTAAAGAAAAACCTAGATTAGTAGGCATTGAGCCATCAAAAACGACTCTCAATTTTGTAGTTTTGCTATTTTCGTTTAATACTGGATGGTGTGGCAGAAAGTATACCTGACCAGCCATTAAATCATAATCTTGGATATTAATGTAGTTAGCATGACCCATTGAAATGTATGTGTCAATGAAATCTTTATAACCTCTGAAAAGTTCAGAATCTTTGTGAAGTCTTTTTTCTAAATTGTTAAAACGTTTTAAAGCTCTTATGAAAGAATCTCCCATGTTTAATTGATCTAAGTTTTGTTTCAAGGGTAAGTCAACTTGAAATTTATTGTCTTTCAACATTACAGATTCAGAAAAGATTTTTTCAGCAAGAGCTTCTTCTGAAACCGACTCGGTGAAAACTTCTGTCACTTGTTCACACTTCCAAAACTGCTCTAAAGTTTTTTCTATATTTTTAATGCTATCACATTCACTATTATGTAAAATGTGTGCAGTATACCTTCTTACCGGAGTGCAAGCTCTCGTCTTCACCCTTCCAGCCACTATATACCCAAAGTGGGTATTGTGTAAATACAAACCTTTAGGGATAATAGGTAATTGTTCACGCAATAAGATTTTAAAGAAAACGTCACAACCTAACAAAATGCTTATTTTTCCAGTTTTGTAAAATTCTGTGTCAGCTAACTTGACATACGAAGGTATTTTTAAATTATCTGTATCTATCTCACACTGAGGTAAATCACTAGTGATGTTTGGCACTACACAGCATGCTATTTGAGTATTGTAAGTGTTGAGAGTAGAAGTAATATTAAATGTTGCAGTGTAAGGAACAGTATTAGATTGACCACATATTCCTTTGATATAAGTATAATTTTTTACTAAACTGCAATCTATTTTTTCTGTTAGGTCTGATAACACAAAGGAAACCTGACTACCTGAGTCACAAAGAGCCCTAACTTGAAATTTTTGACCAAATTTGTCAGTTATGTTTACCTTTATAGTAGGCAATAAAACATCATCGCACTTATTCATAGATAATGACACTTGCTTTACCTCCTGTTCAGGATTATCCTCATGCAGTAAACTATTATGCTTTTCTTTGCAAATTGAACACTTAAAGGTAAACTTACACTTTGACAGGTGCTTGTTTAAGCATAGAGTACACAACTCGTTTGTCTTTACATAGTTGACACGATCAGATAGCGAGGAAAGTTTGAATTTTTCACATTTATATAGTTGGTGGTGATTAGACTTACAAAATTTGCATACTTGTGTCACCTTTTTATCCTTTGTTGTTGTGGCTACCAAACCTGTCCTGCGACCGCTGTTCACTGTAGTATTTGAGGATACCTGGCTGTCTGCCACAGTTTCAAGTGCTGCTGCCCGCTGTTCTAGAAATTTAAGAAGTGAATTTAAGTCAAAATCAGCATCTGATTTCATTTCTAGATGAAAGCACCTTAATGTGTGCATGTCAAGCTTGCGTTGCAAAATGCATACAAGAATTGCATCCCAATGTTGAACAGGTATATTCATGTTTTTTAGGGCAGCTACATGCTGTCTGGTTTGAGAAATGATTTCTCTTAAAGCTAAAGCAGTGCATTTTGAAATGGGTTTTAGGTCTAATAATGAATTGACATGATAATTTATGACCTTATTTTTGTTATCATAACGCTCGCTGAGCAACTGCAGTGCGATTGCATAATTATGAGCAGTAAGCGATAAATGCTTAATTAATTCGGCGGCTTCGCCAGATAAATAGGTTTTTAAATAATAAAATTTATCACATTGTGACAGTTTAGTGTTTTTATCGATGACACTTTTAAACAGGCTAATGAAGTCGTGGAAATCACCTACCTCACCTCCAAACTTGGGAATACTTATTGGTGGTAGGCGTTTCATAGCATCTTTGCCTTCCTCATCGTGCTCCGCTCCGGGGTCCGGAGATTTACCTGGGCTAGATTTTACATCGATGGCATCTTCGAATGCGGCTAAGGCACTTAGATAAATGGATTCATAATGACCAAAATCTTCATCGTTATTTTCATCTAGAACAGATATATCTATGTTAAATGAGCTGTATTCTGAAAAGGCAGTGACCAACCTGTCTTTTTTAATCATAAGCGCCTTTATAGAGGCTTTGTCGATGTCCTCAGACTCGGCAAACTTACATAGTGTGGTTATAGTCCCTTTTGTCTGGCCCCTGGCCAGTATTAGGCGTTTTAAATTGTTTGCCATGATGGCTAATGAGTTTTATTGAAACTACACAATCAATAACTTTGCAATTTAGCAATTTTACGCATAATATATAGATGCTAGTTAAATATACAGAATGCAATAATTGCACAATGTTGAGATAGTGAGACGTGTTTTGCTTATAATAGAGCACTTTTAAATCACTTTTCACTTGATAAATTGATAGCTTGATAGAACACCACCAAAATGGCGGATGGCGTCGAACAATGGTGTTTGGCGGACAACGCCCGGCACCCGGCAGCTATGGAGCTTGCAGGAAGTTGCTGGAACTCGACGTCGCCCGGTCGCCGACCAACCTGCGGCCGAGTTGATCGCCCTTCTCGCTCGCACGCGTACGCACTTCTCGCTCGTCCGCGTAGGCGCTCTCTCTTGCTCGCTGTGTCGCTGGACCGCTGCTGACTGCGTCCTACTCACACGCCACGCGAAAGTTGAGACGTACGATGGATGACAAATCGGTCGAATTCGAAATCGAATGATGGCTGGCGTCTTGACGGCTTTACCACGTTGACGAAAATATAAAATTGAGGCACTCGACTCACAACTTAAAATGTTATTATAGATAACACTGTCGCGAACACTATTACGGCTGATGGACCATAATTTATGTGGCAGTCGCTGGTAATGAAACCACATAAATCGGAATTAAAATGGACTGTATTTAAAATAATGCACAAGGTACAATAAAGCAATGTGTTACACCGACAGGTTGCGAATGGTGACTGAGATAGATTCGTTCGCCTGAACGGAACGAGTGAATTATTATGTTTGCTTCATACAATGTGTAAGATAAAATTTGAGGCAAAATGCGCCGTTTTGCTGCAATGTCATCTGCAAAAATAGTTTAATTCTGCATATTATGTTGAACTCCGTATCCGTGGCAGTAACGGTCATAAAACATGTGAATAGGACGGAATCCCTGAAATCTCTATAAGTACTGAGTTTCGTGTTTTCTTTCTCCCACATTTTATGACTGCTGCTGGCACGAAAGTTGGCGCTTGTCTTAATATTTCATTTATATTCATAGTTGTTTTTGTTTTATAGACGCTCAAGAAGCAATTGGCACAGGCCGGTGAGGAGGATGCCATAGAAGCTGTTGAGGAAGTATGTATTAAATAAGAATATTTCCTCTATTAATTTATTTGTGTACACACTAAGCACTTAAAAGAAAAAAAATTCATAAATGCAGGAGAGCACAAAGGTACTACTTTTTTATTACAAACTTCCAGTAGCATTGAAAAAAAACTGAAAATTAAATGGGATTTGTGGAATTAGAAAGTTTGTTTACGAGAAGAATGGTTAGTTGTTAGTTTGATGGTAGGCTTCGGGTTAGATTTACATATTTGTTTTATATATTTTCTCCTTTATTCGAAAATCAAACTGTCATCATTATTTGACACAGGAGTTGTCGGCCTGCAGCGAGAGTGAACGTCGCGCGCTGTACGTGTCGCTGGACGCCGCACTGTCTGCGCTGGGCGGCGCCGCGGGCCGCTGGGCGCGTCTGGCGCCGCACCGCGCGCGCCTGGAGCGCCTCGCCTTCGCGCTGGCCGCGCCGCCCGGCCCCGCCAGCCCGCCCGGCCCCGCCAGCCCGCCCGGCCCCGCCACCCCGCCCGGCCCGGCCGGCCCCGCCACCTCGGCCGCGCCGCCGCCTGCGCTGGCGCCGCCGCCGCTGCAGAGCACGGCATAACGCACACACTAGCCGCCTACATCACATTGCTCAATCTCACGACAGGCAGGGCCGGCTGAAACTATACCTACATGATTGAATTTCCTACTTGTGTAGCATAACTGATGAATTAAAACGGGTTGCGTTTTCGCCGTCTCTGCTTTTGAGCTTCCTCCTTTACATTTGTTGATCGATCTACTTAATCGCAACTACCGAGTTGCACTCGCCGGATTCCGCGTGGTCCCTGATAATACTTCCATTTTTGACATAATTACTGTAGCTAAGAATAGTAAAAGACTAGTCTTCTTGAATTGTTATATCGTATTGTGGAGCTTATGTTTGCCCTCCGCGGAAGTACGTCATCCGTCCTGCGTAGTCTATGACTAGAATAAAGGACCGACGTGCATAGAGAACAATAGAGAACGTTGTAAAACTAGGTAAAGTACTGGTAATGAATTTTTTGCTATTTCTATAGCTAAAAAAATTTATTACCAGTACTTTCCAGTACCGTAGACCGGTCTAGTTGTGAAAACGTTCATGACCAAGTACACAAAATAGATAAGTATGCAGGCAACTTACTACAGCTTTTTGCTGAATTCTGTGTGTCCGAACTTGTGTTGAACTTGTTAACTCGATATTTCATGTTGCCTGCGTACTTAGCTTTAAGCTATGTGTACGATGAAAAAAGTAGGAATGTTGAACTAATATTGTTACGTGAAGTCTATGTAGGTAGTAATCATGTTCGATGGATCTCAATTCGCAAGAATAGCGTGAGTCTTCAGAAAGTTGTTCCGCTAACAATGCACTGATCAAGTCTTGACGATAGAACAATGTAGTGTCATAAACTTACTTGCTTTTGTTTCTGTACAATTTTTAGACTAAGCACTAACATTTTCATTCCTAATTGCATTTAACGTTTCGTTTCAATTCTTCAATCATTTCAATTGCATTGTATGATTTTGAATAAAATTTACTATTTATAAGTTGAACTTTTGTCATGTTTTTGTCCGTATTATTTAAGTATTATGTTAGAACATTTCTTTATATGCTGCACTGTAAGCGAATTTATCGTCGTATAATCATCGCGTCCGGAATACTGATGTCATCCGTTCCCTACACCATGACTAAAGTATTTTAAGTGCCATTAGTGTTAGCTCTTGTAGTATATTGTAGTGCTGATCTTGGGTCTAAATCTTTTTTTATTCGCTTAAGCAAACCATAATGTAACGTCACAAATATAAGTGTATAACTAGGTCACATTTGACTCTCCCGCCTCTATAAACGTTACTTGATGCACACATTACTTTTACAGCATTATATAAATCGAACTAAGCTGTTCAAGTCATATACAGCTGCGTCGTAATATAAGAAGCCGCATCCGTAGCCAGCTGACATCACAGAACCCATACTTTATATGATATTAAAATGTAAATAATATGGATGGTACACAAGTTTATCACAATATTTATTTTTCTGATCTAGTCAATAACATTCGATATTTTAATTCGATTTACATTTAAATTAATATCAGAAATCTTATTGTCTTGTAAATTAAATATAGAAATTTACTTCGATTCAATCCATATGATAACAAAAGATATTGTGTTGCCTCTTTTTATTAATATTAACTCTAGGTAATCATACCACAATCATTTACAATTAGTATAGTACTGTACGTAATGTACAGTTTATGAAATCAAAACGCGTTGCAAGTTAGACAAAATTGTAACAAATGAGACTGATATTGTATTTACGTTGACGGTCGTGTTGAAGTTTGGTAAAAATGAGTGTTAAGATATTGTTTTAGATAGACTTTTTATTGCGTAAAATCCTTAATATGCAACACATTAACTGTATAAAAAAATGCAAAAGCTTTTGTAAATAGTACAAAATCAGTTGAATCGCTTCGTCCATCCGTCGCTTGCTTCAGGTGCTAATGATACGTAATCATTAGGTATAACAAATTATCGATATCGATACAGAATTTATTTCAACACCCAACTGCCCAAGTCAGTGGAATATCATAGGTGAACTTGAATTTATTTTGAATTAAATCGTGAAAATTATGCGATGTAAATACATTAGTATTAAATATAAATAAAATATATTGAGCGTCATTCCTGCAGTTTTATTTATGATTTCATTGAAACCCGCTTGTTTACACCAATAGGGAAAAGCAGAGGTAGTCTTAAAAAAAATAGAGAACAGCATTAATTGTTGAGACATTTATTCGACGTAGTCCATTAATGTTACATTTTAAATAGTTATAGTTTCCACTGAACATTAAATAATTAAATATGTTTTACAGCCAACTTTACAATGAATATATGCCAATATAGTTGTGTATCTAACTGAATTTTGAAAACTACGGTAATGGCTGCGTGTTTTCCTCTCCCTGTTCTATTCAAGACACCAGTTGCGTTAAATCATCACGTTTTTGTACATGCTCGCCGACACCGTGTTCAATTTGCGTCAAATAAACACTAGTAGTTCGCTGTTTTTACAAAACAGTGTACAGTTTACGGTTTGTCTACAGATCAATGAATTGATCTTTATCTTTTAGACCTATGTCAAAAATTGTTGGATTAACAGTTTGCGTCACATAAGTTTGCCGCATCATGCATTAAAAATGCAACAATAATTAGACACAGGCCATTGTCAAGATCAATTAAAAGTCGTCCATTAATATTTAGAGAAACCGTTAACTCTGTAGACAAATCGTAAACTACTGTTTTGTAAAAAATAAAACAAGGTTAGGTTAGCGTTACGACATACTTGCGCAAAATTGGCTTGCACAAGTATACATTAACGTGTGTGGGTTAACAGGTATCCGAGCCATTCGGTGTCACGTAGACTTGTGCAAGTAATAAACCTTCACAAGTATATCGTAACGGGTATGGCTAATACGGTATGCAAAATACGCACGTTGACGTGGAGTTGCGGACAACAGCCCGTATTGCCCATTACCTAACGGATATAGCTACCATTAAATGGATGCAAACTGAAGAGAGTTTTGGTGGGCATTTACCATGCTACAAAAGAGTGGTAATTTCACACAATCGGAATGTCGCGATTTACACACAGCAAGGGAAATACGCGTAAAGGTAAGCTTTTACTGTACACATTTATGTTTTGATTTATAGATATTACAAATGTTAGAAAAGTGATTTATGATCGAATTCAAAATATACACACTGACAATAGTTGTGACGTATTAAGTAACAAAGTCATTAATGTAATATTACTAGAAGTAATTCAATTGCTACGCGCACAATAACATTGATCAGTCAGATCAGGGGCGGATCTACTTAAAGGCTTTTTGGGCTGCAGCCCAGGGCCCCGTGGATACAGAGGGCCCCCAACCGAACTGAAAACAATAGACGATATTGTCGATAATAATAATTATGTAGAATTAAAAAAAAATCCGATCATAATAAAATGGCAATTGGTTGAGTAATTAGGTAGGGCCCGGCCCCTAAGCAGTATTAGCCCAGGGCCCCACAAATTCAAGATCCGCCCCTGAGTCAGATTACCCCGCGTCCTATTTTTAGTCAGTTCAGTTATTTTACCTTTATCGGCAGCAACCTTATTGCAACGAGAATAAAGATCACAATGATTTTGACATACTTGTCAGTGGCAGCAACATTATCAGAATAACAATAAAGATCACCATGATTTGGACAGTGACGCAAAATCAGAGGTAAAATAACTGAACGAACTGTAAAAGCAATCGTCGCGCAAATACACGATTGGAATTTTTTGATTGGAAAACCGGAATGCGTCCTCTGTCGGCGAGACTACGCGTTCAGATTCACCGAACAAAAAGTGACATATGAACGCCGCGTATCTGCGCGACGATCGCTTTTAAATATAACGCGGCCATACATTTAATAGCATCATCGCTACAATGCCCGAATAATCAACTGTGGCCATCAAGTGAGCCAATGATTGTAGTTAATACAATATAATAATATTTTAACACTATAACAGAGATGTCTTTAACTATAGGTAGGAACAGAAATACAGAAAATCGCGTGAAAAACTGAGACCTCGGTAATTATTGCATCGTTATAGAAACTTTAACACATAGATAAAGCGATTCTCTAATGATAATTCATTCAATACTGTCAAAGAAATTGTTCCCCTGCGTTTAACTTTACAACAGTAAATCAATATTTTATTATAATAACCCCATTACATTAACCATTTAAGTTTACGCACGTGTAAAAGACATTGTAATTAGATTATTTATTTTCTATTTTTTCTTAGTAGAAATGTTATTTTTCTAAACAAAAACCTTCTTAGTCGTAATTAACCTAACAGAATTTTGATTGCTTAGTTCATTTTGAAATTGTTAAAAGCTGACTTTATTTGGCTTTTGTATGACGGCTTAGTAAAGCAGGAGTGCAAGCCCAATCAAAATGTTAAACTTAAAATATACAAATATATCAGTCAGTGGGCTGTAAGCTAAATTCTATTTTCCTAACTACAGTACAAATAAGTCATCTCACACTATCACCACATTCACACTAACCTCAAGAATTTGTTTAACAATAAGTATATTTATTAAATACTAAATATAGATATATAAACTATATCCACTTGTTCGATTTCATGATATTATCCTTAATATACAACATCAATAGAATTATGTATGCGATGTACATAGGAGCGTGAAATGCAAATTAAATTCTTAAGAAACATTTACGCAATGTAATTCATATTCAACATGGAAAGCTATTTTAATACAAAAATAACATGTATAGACAAGGAATGAACATTTAACATTTAATTGACGTGCATTTGAATTCTTTATATTATTAATATTTTCAAAAGCTTCGTCATTGTATCGTTAACCATTTTATTGCTATCAAGAGTTGATATCTTATAAGTTACACATTAGTCACAGAGAGTTGCAGACGAAACTATTTTCGTCTTTTATTTTTAGAATATATGTATTGACTATCGATTGCCTGACATTCATTGACGGTGAGTTTTACACGAATATTCAATTGTATTTTAACTGAAGAGCCATACATATCAATATGATTGACAAACAATCATATGACCGTACTTTATATAATGATTTAATAGTTGAGTTGTACTCGATCAAACTGCCGCCAACGGTTGCCCCTACCTCTGAATATGCTGTCCTTCTCTACACACTGCCCTATCTTTTAACACCCAATGAAGTTAATAACTAACGAATTACAGCAACATCATTGAGCATCGTCAATCTTGCACTGTTCAACATTTTTGCGAACTCAACGGAAGCTGGCGCGCTCGAGAGCACTTACAGATTTGAGCGTATATTCGGAGCGTAAGCACATTGCACGCTACTATTAATTTGCGTCATCGCAACATATAATTTGGCCGCCATTTTGCTACTGACTGAATACAATAGGATCGCGCGAACATACATGTTTACGCGCGTTTTCTTTTTACTCAACAGCCCATATAAACGCAAATCTTACGAACATGCAAAAACGAACCTAAACGCGCCGACAATACGCCCCAATATCTGTAATAGCTCTACATACGCGCCATACTGACAGTACATTCACAATCCTGCTCAAAGAGAACATTAATTTTGTTCAATACTGGTCTCATCTAATACTTGCCACACTTTGCTACTGCACCGTGTAATCATCGGAGGTAGTCCTGAGATCATCCATCAACACTTTTATCTCCCTGTTTCGATAGACGCCTTTGTCCAGCAATGGACCGCAATAGGCTAATGATGCCCACAACACACTTCGATTCACATCTTCACTTTAGTTTTAAGTCATTGTTACGTCAATCTAAACATTGTATAATATATGCAATTCAATATAAATAGATAATTATCGATTCAACATCACACAATATAAATATACTGTACACTATTAGTTAATATAACATATACTGTAATCGCGATATTTTATCTATAAAATATAACGTGTTAAATAGCAGTTTTCAATTATCTAGTATTATTTTAACATCACGCGGCACCCAGCGCAGCGTGGAGAACGTTCGGTGGAGGTCGGAAAACCGACCTTTTTCTGGAAACTTCCGAGTAAAACCGCAAAGTGTAGCAAGTGTTGATCCAAATCCGATTCTATAAATTACAGAGATCCCGAATGAAGACAAAAGATTACTCTTAGTCAAAAAATGACTGATCCACTGCTTGACTTACTAATTCGCAACCATATGCTGCAATACACAAGGTTCATATTGAACTACTAGCACTCACTTCCGTGAGTCTACAATACATCCGATTCACCAATCTCCTTTGGCTAGGTACAATTGCACGTTTATCTAAGTTGAGGCTGACTGTTGGACAGTAGCCTCTTTGATGAGAATAATAACAATAAAGATCTAGTTTGACCTATGGAGTAATGATTATAACCTGTCGGTTAATCTAGGTGGACAGGTACAGGCGGTGGTAGTCGTTGGCCCCGAACGCGGCGTTGCACTTAGGGCACTTGCGCTGGCGCGTCTCGTAGCGCGTGCGCAGGCAGTCCCAACAGAACACGTGGAAACACTTCGTCAGCACTGCGTCTTTGCGCTTTACCTGCGAGAGAAACGTTAGGTTCAGAACAATGATGTATAAAACTATAGATACGTTGTCCGCACTCTAAAATGGCAACATGAAATGAAGCTAATTAGCCACATTGCGCTCAGTCACGCACCAACCTGTCGCGCGACGCTATGTTGGTTTTTAGTTTATATCGTATGTGAAAACCTGTGCAAAACATAAAGAAAATATGCCGTCGTGTGTTTTCAGAGGATGTAAAAATTATACCCCAAAAGTTAAAGACAAAAATGTGTCATTTCACGCGTAAGTTTACAAAACTAGATTATTTTATTTTATTTTGTACGACGCTGCGTCTAATGGCGGCCGGCGCATGAAGTGACTCTGATAGCTACGTCACTCATGCGCTCGACCAATGAGCATGTAATTTGACTATTACTTATCCTGTGACGTAACTGAAGATGTTTATTTATCTCCCTCTAGCAACAGACATCCCGCCGTACGGTGTCATATTTTCTTTCCCTTTCTTTACGCGTAGTTATCTAGTATTTTCGCCATTTTTAAGCGCCGAGATGTTGGTTGATAACGTGTCTATATATAATACGTCATTGGTTCAGAACTGTAAAATCGTGATAAATGACAAGACAAGATAAAAGGAAGGAAGGTTTTTTTGTAACCTTCTCAAGTTACATAAAGCTTGACAGAAACGACGTTCTATATAACTGAACTCTTCTAAAACTTGGTGTGCCATCGACAGACAAATAACGAGTTATCCAAAGGAAAGATGGATGGATTATGTGAGGGATGATATAAATAAAAAGGTAATGTAAAGTAAATAATAACGCGACGACTGACAGAGGAGAACGGAAGAAGAAAACATTTTGCACTGTTTCCAAGAAACATGGGAGAAGATTAGGGCAGACAGAAGAATGTGGCTAAGTGGTCAACGAATTAAAAAATACATCCAAAATATGTTTGTCACCTTTTGTCTGCGCATTACAATCTGATTTACCAACTCACAGTAGCGATGGGTAAATTTTTGTAAAAGGAAAGCCGGAGTAAATATCTTTAATATGATTATATTACTTGTCTATAGAATACTGACTGTGCCATTTTTCAAAGGGAAGCCGGTAGAAATCCAGTTGTATGGAGCCTTTGCCACTGCCGACTCAGCATTATATATTGTGTCGTAATGTCCATACCTCAATGTGACATTCAGCCATCTTTTATACATGTTAGTCGAATTAAAAATGTAAAAAAGAGTGAATGACTCTGGCATATATATATACATATTTCTTATAATGGCTAGAACATTAAACAGTTTTTAGGTAAATTGGTTAAAGGTGTATGATATTTTGATCTTTGTTATTAAGTAATTGAATATAGTTTTCTAGGCAACAGTCTTCTCAGTGCCGTAGCTTCAAAAGGTACTATGTGTCTCTGACTTGAAGGACAGAATTTGAAAACTGACGCAGATATAAAAGAGTAGACTGCACATACCTTGCAGGATGGGCATGTGAGCGTCTCCTTGTACTCTCGTATCTCTTCCAACAGCACCTCATCCATGCTGCTGCCAGCTTGCTCCATCTTCTTCATGCGCTCCGCCTTTCGACGGAGTATCGCTAACTCCTCCTGTAAGAGTTAATAGTAATTAGGGATTGCAATCCCGCAAAACGGGATCCGGCATTCCCGCGGGATCCCGCTCCACTTATTAATCTGCTGGATCCCGCACCTTCAAAACGCGGATTCGCGGATCCCGCAAATTTAAATTTACCATACCACCAAATTTTATTTTATGTTAGAAAACAAATAATTTTTGTTGCATAATGTAAGACATGTTTAATTAATAATACTTGATTTTTTAAACAAAAACCTGTAGTTTCAATTCGATTTTATAACATAATTTTAAATAAGATAAAGCATTAATTTTTCGATCTTATAGCCCTATAAGATCAAAAAATTAATACTTTATCTTACATACAAACGGGGCAAAAAGTTGAACTACTGTGAATAATTTCAAATATGCGCGCGGGATTGATCAATCCCGCATATCAATCCCGCGGGATTGAGTGAGCTGCGGGATTGCAATCCGTAATAGTAATGTTGCTTAATGCTTGGAAAAGAATCACTCGACAGTACGACACCATACTAAATGCGTGGCATAAATGGCGTGGCGTGGGTGTGGTATAAATCGAATGGTCAACCAATTTTTTAACTGTATGAACTATGAACAAAAAATCAACGTTCATTTTGGATGTATCATGTAAACCATCACAAAATGAACGTATAATCACTGCCCAAGTAGCACAAAATAGCTTTATAATCGATGGATAACAGAATTAGCATATTATTATAGCTTTATAAGAAGTCTACATATAGGCATTATAAACCACTATACAGCTCTTGTAATGCTAATTTGGGCCCCAAATTATACAGCCTTAAGTGTAAGAATGGCATTTTAGCAGCATTATATTGGTTGTCTACCGGAATGATAAACGCATTATAATGGGCTGTGAAAACAGGTTAAAGCAGTGCGCATATGTTAAATGCGGCTCTTATACAGCTTGTACCATTACAAAGGCAAAATAAAAACATTTTCAAATATTATTTTTAATTTCTGTTATTATTAATAAATCTTGTGTAAAAAGAACATGGATACTTTCAACAAAAAATATAAGTGCTACAAGGCAAGTAATTAAACTCTTGTTTTTGTTCTCTATGAGTGAATTAAGGTTGCGAGTATCAGTTTACTGTGAAAGTATGTATATATTTGAATCAAATATTTCATGCGCCTTCAAATTAAAGAGCTATTTATTACAAAAATATTATAAAAATATGTGGAATTGTAAAAAAAATTATGCTCTTACGAAGAAATCTTTAGTTTTAGTCATTATGATACCTGTATTGTACCGGCCGGTCAATACCATAGGTTGAAGTCCTTTCTAAAGGACTATTTACCATAAAATTAAATTTTAAATATTATCGATACAAAAAGCAAAATGGCGTAAGCATAATTAAAAACTTTAGGCATGCAGATAGCTTAGTATACGACTTATTGCTTGTTAAAATTCTTGTCATTATACGTTTGTATAGATAAAGGCTATATAATATTATGATGAAATGCTTTTAAAAAGCTGGCATTAAAACAGCACCAATGTACACCGTTAAACAGTTGTGACCCATGCGAAAGGTCGTTATAAAACATAGAGCAGTTTTAAAGAATTTTAAAATGCTTTTTAATAGCCTAAGCCGTAATTAATGCTTACATACGGCCTACACTTTTGTATAATGCTTACAGCTGTATTAGAAGCTGTATAGAGACATAAATTATTTCTAAAATAAAACCTTTAGCTGCACAAAAGATTGAAAAAGAGGATTATATAGCTTTAGGAACTACAAAGTTAATAAAATGCTGTTATACAGAAGCAAGACATTGCTAAAACCCTTCAAATTCTATAACGAAGCTAGAAGAAATTTTCTGGTCATCACTTTTTCCATTATATCGATTTTGTGTTACTTGGGTGGGCAAAGAGGATAACTACAAAAAACTAAAAATGTAAGAAAGGATCTTAGGGAACGTTCAAGTATTACGTAACGCAATTTGGGGGGCGGGGGGGGGTCTTGTAAAACGTTACGGTGCGTTACAGGGGCGGGAGGGGGTATTGGAACAACGCGTTACGTAACTTTTTTTATTTTAATAAAAAACTAGGAAATTAAAATGTCCAAAGAAAAACTTGAGAAAGCTAATTGCAATTAAATTGTTTTTTTAAATACCTTATTATTTCATTTGTGGGGACTGTGTCTTACGTACCCATCCCTTGCATAGTTTTAAGAATGTAGTATTGTATAGAAGAACTTATTGTAATAATTTTTAGAAAGTTTCATTTTTGTGTTTTTCCCACGAATCACATCTGCAAGCGATTTAAGTTATAGGTACTATTGTCTTTCATGATTCTTTACTTTTAGTTAAGGTTCTTCATTGTTCTATTATGTTTAGTTATCTTGTATTGTACCTATTTACTATTGTTAGTTAAGGTTCATTGTTCTGTTATTTTTATTTGTCTTGTATTGTACCTATTTGCATTTCTCGTGTTTTATTATACTTTTAAAAGGCAGATGTGGATTTGCCGCGTCCTTTGTTTAGTGAACGGCAGATTTGGGAGAGTTTTGGTTCGGAGCTTGAGTCTGTGCTGAACTAAGATCGTGCGAGGTCCTCTCTGACCCCCGATCATATTTTACTCGCCGAAGCTCGCCGTAATAGTTTACGGCGAGCTTCGTGTTTCTAGTAGTTTTACCCTTCATGTGACATTATTTAATTTTACCTTTTCGTGTCAAGTGTAACTGCTAGCTTTAGTTACTTGATATCGTAATAAATTAATCGCTACTTCTGTGTACAACATACTCCAGTGTATCACTCGCCCACGCGGTCACGAATTCCCCACAGTGGTGACCCCGACGTGATCAAAACTATCAATAGCGTGAGTTCGTGACAGTGCGTAAAGAGTTTCGCGAGTGCTAAATCAAAGTACGTGTTAAAATGGCGAGCGATCCAGCGGGAGTCACTAGCGGCGGATGACGCGCATTCCCAGCCGGCCAGCTCCCACGGCTTCAACGGGTATCCTGACCACCAGCATGCAGCGACCGCGCATACCTGGTCATCACCCTCAGCCTCATCAGCAACCTCGGCATAGCACACTGCACTTTCGGCCGGTCAACAAGAAGAGCTCAATTCCTCTCCTGGTCAACGCAGCAGCCAGCCTCAACCCGGCGCTGTACCACATCCGACGCACTGGAGCATAACGCAGCGCCCGCGCCACCCCGACTCACTGGGGACATCTTCGCAGACAGTTCCGACTCACCGTGAACTATGCGGCAACCGGTTCCGACTCACTGGAACCTAAGTTGGCCTGGCAAGCATATTCCTCGCCGTTCTGGTAGGCGAGTTAAATTTCCTGATTACTATCAGGCAGGTGTTTCGTGATCTTTATCACTGGTAGGGGGGTACTGTGGGGACTTTGTCTTACGTACCCATCCCTTGCATAGTTTTAAGAATGTAGTATTGTATAGAAGAACTTATTGTAATAATTTTTAGAAAGTTTCATTTTTGTGTTTTTCCCACGAATCACATCTGCAAGCGATTTAAGTTATAGGTACTATTGTCTTTCATGATTCTTTACTTTTAGTTAAGGTTCTTCATTGTTCTATTATGTTTAGTTATCTTGTATTGTACCTATTTACTATTGTTAGTTAAGGTTCATTGTTCTGTTATTTTTATTTGCCTTGTATTGTACCTATTTGCATTTCTCGTGTTTTATTATACTTTTAAAAGGCAGATGTGGATTTGCCGCGTCCTTTGTTTAGTGAACGGCAGATTTGGGAGAGTTTTGGTTCGGAGCTTGAGTCTGTGCTGAACTAAGATCGTGCGAGGTCCTCTCTGACCCCCGATCATATTTTACTCGCCGAAGCTCGCCGTAATAGTTTACGGCGAGCTTCGTGTTTCTAGTAGTTTTACCCTTCATGTGACATTATTTAATTTTACCTTTTCGTGTCAAGTGTAACTGCTAGCTTTAGTTACTTGATATCGTAATAAATTAATCGCTACTTCTGTGTACAACATACTCCAGTGTATCACTCGCCCACGCGGTCACGAATTCCCCACACATTTATATGGCTGAATAAATAACATATAACTTAGAAATCTCTTTTTTTATTTATTATTATTGCAAATGCGATCAAAACAATAACAAAGGTATTTTAGCGCTTTTCCGGTACTTTGCGCAACATAATAATTTTGATTTTTAGGTAAAAATGGTCACTTAGATGTTACCACGTAACATTTAGGGAGGGGGAGGGGGGTACAGAAAAGCGTTACGATGCGTTACATGGGGGGAGGGACGGTCTAAAATCTACAAAAAATGCGTTACGTAATACTAGAACGCTCCCTTAGTTCGGCTTTACAATAAAAGGACAAAATATGAAAGTGCTGTCGAAACAAAAGTAAAGTTGTTACATGTCTTATTATGGGGCTAAACAAATATGGATCATCATCATCTGCTTTGCCATTTCCCGAATGCAGCTGAATCTGTATTCAGCTGCATTCGGGAAATGCATATAAAATACCTGTGTATTTTTTACATGGAGCGACTGCCTATTTGACCTCCACAACCCATTTACTGGGTAATACGATACCCCTTGGTAAGACTGTCAGACTTTCGGGCTTCTGACGACCCGTAACGACTGTCGACGGCTTAACGTGCTTCCGAGGCAATCTTTCCATCTTGGTATGTAAAGGTTGACACCCATCCTCGGACCAACTGGGGCAAGCGTTGCTTAACCTAGTCGATCGACCCTGATTTGAGGCTGTTATTACTTAGCTACAAACCTCCAAACCGGTATGGATCAATAATATAAATCCATACTGAAGCATTAAGTCGTTAAACAAGCGACGGTACTTACATGAAGTCTTTTTGTTTTGTACGCTTCTGCTTCCAAAGCGCTCGTTTTCTCCGCCACCACTTGCTGCGCCTCCTTCATTTGCGCATGATATTTCTCTGTAAATAATCATAATAATCATATTAGACTTGATCGACGTCTTAGATTGATACAAATGCCAATGTCACATCGTATTGGGATCGATCTATCATCGCTAACAGGAATTTTGTTGCCAATAAGCCTGAATTACAGGCTTATTGATGATTCGTATCGCGCAGTGATTGTTGTTAAAACAATTCCGCAAAACCTTGTGAAAGCCGAAAAAGATAAGGTCAAGGTCGCGAGGGTGCCGTCACGACTAAGGGCGAAAACACATACACACGATACGACGTCACATCGTGGCACGACGCAACGTCGTGTCATGATGCAATGTCGCGTCACGATGCAATGTCGTGTCGTGGAAATCTACGACGTGCATCGAAGAATTTACGACACTGAAGTCACATCGACCACGATGTGACTTCAGTGATATAGCTGTGCATTATACCAATAATGCACAGCTATATCATTACCTACATAATAATATGTGTGTACTGTGTTGGCCCTTTTTTTTTGAGGATGGGAAATCATCAAATGACCCCTCCCGCTCTGGGTGGAGCGGAAGGGAGTGTCAGACTCTTACTGACTAAAACCCACCCGTGTTCCTTCCTTAGCCCTTTATGTTCCGAGCCAGCGCGCAGCGGTAACCCTTTCTGTGCTGTGTTGGCCCTTATTCCTACATTTCGCCATTTATGCTTAGGTCTAAATTAAAACGAGCTAATCAGGTTTTCATAAGGTTTTTTCTAAATTTACCTAAATGCAGCTTTAGGTCAGCCGCCGACTGAGCCGACTCGATGGCCTTTCTCTTGTGCATCTCCATGGCTTGTTGTCTCAGCAACAGTTCTTTCTCAACAGCTGACAATGTTGCTTGCAACAATCGCTCCTTTTCCTCCAGCCGCCGCGCCACCGCGCCCATAGATTCTATTTGCTGGTCGCGGGTTAACACCTGGCAAAGAAAAGAAAGACTGTCGGGTACAGCAAAACAGTAGGAGAACATCTTTAAAAACTTCACTTATCAGTCTTCTTAACTATATCTTATGTTATTAGATATTTTTTTCTATTATGTATGGATTTGGATACTCGAGTAACCTGCGTTTATGACCAGATGTATGAACGTAAACGAGGCAAAAGGATTACATAAAGATCATCCTGAGGGTTATAGGCAATAAGTTAGACAACCCACTGGTGTGGAGCCTCACCCAGAGGACGAAGTCTCTCTTAGTTATTAGGTACTAACATAGTTTTTAAGTTCATACTAACAATATGTGTATAAATGTAATGTAAATGGATCATTGTATGTCTGAATAAATTAAATAATTATTATTATTATAGCAGGTGACGTTCTGCGGTTTCTGTCTACCCCATAGGAAGACGGTGAGTTTATGTATGTATGGATTTTTAAACAAATATAATGTCTGTTCTATATCGTTTGAATATTATGTCGATAACATACCTGTTCTTGCAACAACTGTTTCTCTTCCCTCAGTAGCTTATGCAGCGAGTTGGCCTTGATCCTCTCCGACATCAGCTTAAAGTTCGCGTCATCTTTCTCCCGCAGCTGCTGTATGAGCCGCGAGTTCTGTTCCTGCATATCTTCAAACGCTTGCCCAGTGACTTCCATTTCATTGAGGAGAGCTTCCTCCTCCTGTGCAGTGGAAAAATACTTTATTTTTTTATTATTCCGCCCTTTTAGTTAGTTTATTCCTGTTTTGGCAAGACCTAGAAAGGAGAATGGAGAAAAAAGGATTAGTAAGGCTTGCCGCTTCATCGTATGTTATTGTGAACCAATCCGCACGTGTTATGAAAACTGTCCTAAAGCCCCATACACACTATGCAAGTTTTCTGCCTGTCGATACAATACAATTGAAGCAACAAATGACTTGCATCTACTAAACACTGTTCAGACGGTGCAACTTTAATTGTTGCTTCAACTTATGGTATGCAACAAGCAATCACATCGTGTAAATCAGGCTTTACTGTACTGCTATGAAATAAAGACGGTTGCAAGGTCAAACTGTTACCATAGACGTGCTGGTGACTGTACAAGCACAGTGTGACCGTATTTGGAACCAAAAACTTATATAATCTGCGTACGCGATTTATTTGCCAAAAATGTAGACAAATATGAATTAATGGAAAAATAACTTTAATTCCTACACAATAAAGTTCAGATTATGCTACAATTTCAAACATTTTTATAACTTTTTCAATAGTGCTAGGCACTCTGAAATCAACTTAATTAATCATTAAAATAAAGTTGATATTTGTTTGACCCAAAATAGGGTAGGGTGTGCAGTACTGCGCACTTTTAATTTACAGTCATGTGGATTGATTAGAATACAGTCGCACGTCAATAGTAAAACTTTCGTCCTTATATTCCGAAGCATTCAAGTTTTTAAGTTTCGTGTTAAGCTTTTTACAGTATAACTTATGCTTGGTTCGCCACAATACGATGAAACGACGAGCTATTTGCGATCGGCTTAAGGTGGTACTTAGGGACGTCAAAATACAAGGTCAAATTAAATTATCTGGCAAAACTTCACATGGGCATCAAAATCTAATGACGATAAAACAAAAACAAGTTTTTCTAAACTCATCATTTAGAGTAACTGCTAAGTAGGTGATCATTGGTGGCGCAGGCGCAGACAATAAAAAAAAGGAAAAACAAAAAAAAAGATAAATTCTCTTTTTATGTCTGTCTTCACGTCCGTGAAGTGACCAGCTAATTTAATTAAACCTGCATAGGGACAAAACAATGTGAACAACTATGAAATCTGGTTAAAACAATAATTATTGTCAAAATTTTAAACAGTTTCCTTATTTGTTCAGATATTTTTGACGTACAACAACGTCTTAAGCCGTTCATACAGGACTGTCCTTTTTATTATAGAACAAAAAAGGACAGCCCTAATAATAGTACATTAAAAAATATATAAAGAAGTACACAAATGTTTACCTGTTTGAACTGTCGCTATCGCTACCGTCGGTTTCTGGAAGCCTAATCAAGTTTCTAATTAATAAATCTGCTGTCGAGACGTGTCAACAAGAGATTTAATAAAAGAATAGTTTAGTTTTCAGAAACCTAGGGTTGATGAAAGACCGTTTTACTAATTAAGGCAACTTATTAACAAGGTGTTTTTTTTTAATACCCCAAAGTCTTAATATCCCGGTTGATAATTACGTAACACACTAACAGTAGCAATGAATTTCATTACGACATTTCAACAACAGTAATTGCTTTATTTACGGTCTTGAGCAGACAATTTTTTTCTAACATATCCTTTGCTTCAATGGATTAGCAATATCTTCTAAAATCATACAGATTTTGAACATTGAGTTCCGTTTGAGAATTCGAGCGTAGTAAAGCTATATATCCACTAGAATTACAAAATGGAAAGTGCGTTGTTACCGAACTTCTGCTCGACCGATGTTTACACATAGGCATTGTAATAGAAAGCGATCTTTTGATCGGCGAAACTAGAAGGCGCGGAGAGGAAACGTTCAGGTTTGCCCAATATTGCAAATGAATTCGACGATCGTGTATAAGGCCCTACGCCTAATCTCGATGTAACATAATGATTACGTAGTTACGTAACGCTTATGTTGCTGATTATCTAAAAAGCATTGCAAGCGTAAACCGCAAATTCCATCGCGTTTTTTTTCCATAGATGTGTTACTAGGCTAAACGAAAGTTGCCTAGGCCGCTTCCTAACCAAAGAGATCGTACGTCGCTTTCAATTTGTTCGGCAAGCCGGAACTCGTGGTCGCGCCGGCAGAGGGCGCCGTCCAGTCTCCCGAACAAATGGGTGACATATGAAGGTGACAAATGCGTACTTGCGCGACGGATTACTTTGGTTAGGACGCGGGGTTTGGCTACATGCTGTTAATATCATACCGGTGATCCAGCAAAGGGTCGCGTGAAGGCGTGCAGCGGGTCCGCGTTAGGTCTGGCACATGACAGCTGCTTCTGGAGCTCGTATTTCTGTTCTTCGAGCTGTTTGATCTTCCGGAGGGCATCCTCGTCTGCGAGGCGACGCTCGCGTTTACTTTCCTAGGTGATAGAAGTTTGTTATTAGTGGTATTCTTGCTAGAATAGTACATATTCTATTTCCAGCCTATTTGAATACGAACACTGTAAAAAGGTAGATTTTTTAATATTATTTTAATCAAAACTGTCACACGGCAGTCCTCATTATTTCCATGTTCAATCTAAGAGGAGAGATGTTAAAATAATGCAAACGTATTAGGTCGTACAAAATATTTCTCCTAATCGGTTTGGTGAAAACCAGGCCTAATCCATTTAAGACAGAGAAAAAGTAGATCTTGATCGTAATATTTGCTATTTTCGTCGCAGCGTTGCTGTGTTCCAGTTTCAAGGGTAAAGGTAAGGGAGGTATCTCCCTATTGGTTATCCTGACGGGGTGGGATGTCACAGCGCAGGGGTATTCATTTTATTCATTGATGTATGTGATTGTCTTTTTGTGTAATTGTTTTTTTGTGACTAACAATAGTTTTTTAAGTTTTTGTATACCTACTAACCTTTGGATTTTGAGTTGTCCTAAAATAAATAAATTTGAATTTGAAAGGTGTAGGTGTAATTACAGGTACATGAGACAGTTTGTTGTAAACTAAGGGCTGATTATTCAACCGACAATTTTTTTAATTTGCGGAATAAAATTGACGTCTGACAGTTTTTGTATGGAAGAACTGTCAAAAATTCAAAATGATTCCTCGG
This sequence comes from Luperina testacea, assembly GCA_927399505.1. Taxonomy (NCBI): domain Eukaryota; kingdom Metazoa; phylum Arthropoda; class Insecta; order Lepidoptera; family Noctuidae; genus Luperina; species Luperina testacea. The sequence continues at coordinate 17,381,453 of OV656758.1, forward strand.
ATAAAGTTATCTGGCGTTTAAAAAATCAGGCCTTAGTGTACAAAATATTGGCTTATATTACATTGGTACTTATGACTTAGCAGTCATGTGGGAGCATTGCAAAAGGTTGGCTTTGTCTCTGTGATGGCAACGCATCTACGATGTATCTATTGTATTACAGCGGTGCTATTCTGTAAAAATCTCACCGTGAAAAGTTAGGTGAAGTGGGCGTGGAGTGAGCTGTCAATAGTGTCAATTCCTAGCAAAAACAAACTCACTTCACCTAAATTTTCACGGTGTGATTTTAACAGAATCGACCGGCAGAATACATATCCATAAGTGTGCATACACGGGAGCGACACGCGTTGTCGTTAGAGGCTACTGCTGCCGTCGCCGTCGACAACATGCCGTTCATGTATTTGAGCACCGTACTCAAATACACGAGCGACACATTGTCGACGGCAGCCGCCGACATGCGTTGACGGTTGCAACTACCTCTGTTGTCGACGCGTGTCGCTCGTGTGCGTGCACACTAAGCGGCAGTGACCCCTTACCATAGTTTTTTCACCTTCTAATAATAAGAACATAACAAATACATACCTGTGCCATCTTCGCCTTCTGCCGATGGTCCTCGAGCTCCTGCCTCGCCTTGCGCTCGGCGGCCATGAGCTGCACCTTGTCCCTCTGCTCCTTACTGACGCCCTTGTACATGTCCAGTAGGAGTTTCAGTTCTTTCTGCTCGTTCACTGCCTTCCTGTTAACGGAATACTGTTTGTTAAAGTCTTTTTCTTGGTGATTATAACTAATAGTACTAAGCCCAGGCTCGCGCGGCGATTTTATTTCGCGCACTGGATTTTAAACGCTCTGCATAGCGCCGAGAGTTCAAAATCCAACAGTGTGTTTTTTGACGCGTTGGATTCGTTGTTGGAATTTGAATGCTCGGATCAACACCGAAAGTTAAAAATCCATTGCGCGATAAAATCGCGACGCGATAATTACGTCTGTGCGAACGTGGGCTTACAAGAGAGAGCGAGCCAAAGAACTTGTAGGTGAATGTGATGGAAAGGTGTGGGGAATCCGGACTTTCGCGGGAAGCTCCAGCGTAGCGAAGTACTTATTGGTGCGTTCCGCTGGATATCAAGCAGTTCCTCTGCATGTGCTGAGGATGGTCATCGTTATAGTTTTAAAGGTATCTAGGTTTAGCCGAGTCCGAGTCGGGAGTTATGATTTCATGCAAAATATTTTATGGCATGCAAATTTTAAATATATGTTACTAGCTTTTTCCCGCGTGGTATTCGGTAAATATCCCACGGGAACCTAGTACCGGGATTAAAAGTATCTCATATAAATAATGTATTAATTACGTAATACATTGTTTTCATATAACTCTATTGGCTTACGCGGCGCACGCCAGTAAAGCTCCGCCAAGTCGCCATGATTTTTTCCGCCATGGTCATCTTCATATTTCAGCCAGCTTATAAAAAATTTTAATGAATTATACACCTGAACTTTCCTCTTGAATCACTCCGTATATTGGTGACATCCATTCCAGTCCATTGGTCCATTCCTCTAGCGCAGAGTACTTATGAGGGTATCATCACGACAAAAAACCTAGATATGAATGAATAGTTACTTGAGTTGTTGCTTGAGCTCCTTGATGCTCTGTTCCTGTTCCTGCAACTTGGCACGCGCATGCTCCTTACCGGCCGCGCATGTGCTACTGCTGCCCTCTTCACCCTGAGGGACACAACACTCCATATTACTACACTGTCTGTACTAAGAAAGTCCAACTAAGGGCCGGTTACTACAAACGGTTGGTTAACGTAACATACGTACGTCAAATAATAACGATTACGTACTCGTTATTATTTGACGTACGGCAAGGCCACAATTTTGTAATTGTAATTTGAAACAACGATTTTTTTTTTGGTTTGACGATAGGTAGCGCCATTTTTGACGTATACGCGTGCGTCATGTGGATGTGAAACAACCCGCCCTAAATATAAAACTAGAGCATATGCTAACACCTCCAAAAGTAACTGAAAACCGGACATTTAGTGACTCGGAGGCTTTTGCGAATCGGACATTCTGTCAATCGAATCATTCCGCGAATTGGACATTCTGCGAGACTGTGTTGGATTATAATATGTAAAGATAATCTACCATGGGCCAACCAATCCAAAATGGTAGTAATTTAGTAAAGTAGAAATATTGATAGTGAACACTTACCTCAGGATCGGGTTCCTCTTTCTTGAGCGCGTGTGGCTTCTCGTCCGCGGTGTCACCTCCCAGCGACACGCGGGTCCCCGCCTCCTCCAGCTCCTTGCGCACCTGAACACCGAACATACATTTTAGATGTTACGTTCATTGAAGAAAATATTCTTCTCTCGTATTGGCGCGGTACATTTTAGTATGGCAATACTAAAATGGAGTTGCCATGGAGTCTAGATGTGTGTAAATCGGTTGCCACGGTTTGAGGTGGTGTGGTACGGAACCCTAAAAAATAACCGCCGAATGCAAATGTAACCCCCCTCTTTTGAGGTCGGTTAAAATCAGCTGATGTCATAAAACACGCACCTTATTCAACTCCTGACTAGTATCCTTATACTTCCTCTTGTAGCGATGAACCTCTCCCTTCAGCTGTTGGTTGTGGTTCTGCAGTGAGGTGATGAGGTGCCTCATCTCCCTATTAATGGGGCCAGTCTGTTCATTAGCCGCTAGGTTTTGTTCGAACTCTATACGTAACATCTCATACTCTTTCCGAAGCTGGCCTAATACGTCTTCTAATTGAATCATTTCAGCTCTAAGGGTCTTTTGTCTTGATAGTTCTTCGCTCTGAAATCAATAGAAAGTAGTATTTAAGAAGGGATTTGCATTGTGAAAACTCAAACAATCAGAAAAGAGAAGAGAATTAATATCTCAATCGTCCACATAAACAAGACTTCCAGACCCTGGAGGCTTCTAAAGCCTGCACCTCCGAAGCGCAGCACGGCATGACAATCCAGTACATTTCACGACAAAAACCATTGCTTTATTTTTTTTAAACCCTGAATACACTACGAACCCACACCAAAAACCCTCATGGGTTTTATGGACGACTCGGACCTCAAGTGTACATGAGGCGTCTCCACAGACATCGCCCACCTTCCGCCCTGTCACCTGTGCACTTGAGGATCTAATGACTGCGTCAGCGAACGGAGTTCGCGTGGTTAAATTTTGGACTAAACATATATTTAATTTTTCTCAACAAAGTTCTTACGCTAAGAAGAATTTGCTCAACAACAAAAGTAATGCATTTAATATTGTTATATATCAAAATGAAAGGTTTTGTAATTCCGAGTGTGTGTGCTAAGCAATTAAGGTGCCCTGATGCTGAGAAACTGCATCTTGGGAATGTGCTGGATGGGAGAAGCACAACACCAGTCGATGTGGCGATACTTGAGGGAGGCCTATGTCCACCTGTGGACGTCTTTCTGTTGAATGATGACTAAAGTAGAACCATCAATCTGCCTAGCATTCACCCAATTATGTTGTGGTCGGCTTCCAGTCTTAACCAAATGCAGCTGAATACCAGTATTTTACATGGAGCGACTGCGTATCTGACGTCCACAACGTCCTGGGTAACACAATACTCCTTAGTAACACTGGTTATAAAGGATCTACTTATGACAGCCCGGACCAACGGCTTAACGCGTTGGCCGAGGCACAGAGGGAGTCTTGACAATGTAATGGATGGTCACCCACACACAAACCGACCGCAGCAAGCGTAACTCAACCTTCCATCGACCCTTGCAGCTGTTATTATTTAGCCACGAGCCCCTTCAGCCAAAGTAAAGTGATAAGGAATAATTATAGGGTTAACATACCTCCATCATCTCAATCTGTCTCATGTGCAAGTTCTTAGCGTTCTGCAGTTGTAGCCGCGTCTCGTCGAGAGCCGTCTTCATCTGCATAGACTCGTTGTAGAGAACTGAGAACTGACTCTGAAGACATTTGTACTCCGTTGTCTCTACTATCACAGATTCTGGCAGTTGGCGGATCTGGGGAAGAGAGGGTTTATTAGTTATAGTATTTTTTCTCACGAACCGGCTCACGCTTTACTTGTGGTTACCAAGTTTACAAACACGCTGTGAATGCGTGTGACAGCGCAGGAGCTCACGATACTGTCCGAGACACTGGCAAGTCGAATGTGTGTATTATGTGCTGACGCTATTCGTTTTCACACTCACATTCGCAGCGTGTTTGTACACTTGGTTATCACAAATAAAGCGCGCGTCGCTTCGTGAGATAAAAAATACTGTACGAAGAGGGTGGTACAGTCGACCTGTATACCTTGAGCATATTTAGAACAGAGTCCTATCTATACATATTATGAATTAAAGTCGCTTTTTGTGTTCTTCTAAACTACGCAACGGTTATTGATACGGTTTTCACCATCATTTAGAGAATTTATTTTGGAAGGTATATTATGTATGCTTAATATGTTCGTAAAAAAACTTTAACGTTTTTAAATGACTATGTACCGATGTAATTATATCACCACCTCAAGACGCTTGATTTCAATAAAAATTACACAAACAACAAGTTAACTCACATCCATCTTCAGCTTCTCAACTTCCTTGAGCGTGTCCCGATGCTGACGATGCAGCCGGTCGAGCTCGGCCAGCCGGTTGTTGGCCAGTTCCCGCTGCTCCTCCAGCTCGGCCGCCACGTCCTCCAGCTTGGCGGCTGCGGCCGTGGAGTGCGCGGTGGAGCTCGCCCCGGACGTGGGCACGGTGGGGACTGTGCTTGCACCCGACTGGTGATAGCTTTTCAACTTTTCAATGGCCTCTGCAAGATGATTTTCCAGCTTATCGTTACGGGATCGGACCTGTGGGTGGAAGATGTAAAATACTGTGTGAAAAACTAGCAAAATGTAAAGTAACATCTATAAGATTGAAATGACTATTTGTTAATACCAAAATACCAACTTTTTACCAAAGTCAAAGTTAAATCATTTATTATTAAAGGCACTTTTGAACGTCAAAATTAAAATTGAATTGATTCTAGTCGCCCCTTCCAAAACGTACATACACAGATACGTTTTCTGATCTCTTTTTTAACGTTTTGATCAGCTACTTTTAGAACACACTAGTAAGTTCAACAAACCTTCAGCAACTCATACTGCAGATCATCAATCTGGTTCTTGAGCTCAGCGTTCTCTGTGTCCCGGCTGTTGACGGCATCCTGCAGCTGAGCCACCCTCAGGGTCATCGCATGATGGCTCTCATGTAAGGTGGTACATAAAGCTTGGAGTCGCCGGTTCTCAACCGTCACCTCCTCGTTAGTAGCACGGATAACGTCATCCAACATAGGGGCGGGGGCGGCTTCTGAAAGATATTAGTATCGTGAGCATATTGATCCACGAGATCGTAACCATATTTCCAGCCATTCATCTATTCGGTTTGCAAGATCCACTTTTGGAAACTTGATGTCAGTACTCTAAACACCTCACTCCAGCAAAAACTTGCACATTGCTCAGAAAAAATTTTGAACTGCCCCGAATTTCTGGCCTCATTTTTTCTTAAAATAGGATTATAGCAGTAAGCCAAAAAGGCAAACAAATTATCAACATTTGATACAAATAATATTAAAACATGTAACTTAAACTTGACTAACCATAAAGCTTACCCTCACTCTCGCCCTTGATGGCTCGCCAGATCTTATCGTTCCTCTGCTGCAGACGGTCAAACGCTTGCAACACTTTGGCGACCGCTCGCTTGCTCACTTGTACCCGGTTAGCGAGCTGAGCGTCCAACTCCTCTTTGTCCCAGGTAGAGAGCTGCATCAGGAACGAAGTTGTCGCTTCGTTTTCATCTGAGGATGAGTGATAAGTTTTACTCTCGGCCGTGACGTTACTATCTCTCTAACCGAAGGGGGTACTGTTTAAGTCTCACGCAATAAAGGGCGAGGTTATAAACCTCCAGCTGGGCATTAATCCAGAATCTACTAAGAAAAGGAGAAATTTCAAATGGGACTACCCAATACTGCTTTGCCGGACTCTGGGAACGACCACAGGACTCCACGCTCCGCAGGCCTTTTGCAGCACTCTTGGTCCTGATTATACATACCACATCTCCACTTTGAGCTCCTTAAGTTTTGAGTTGAGCTGTAGATAACTTGCACTAATTACATGCACTGATTGGACAGGTCCACTCAATCTGTATGGTTCTTTCCTCAAAAGACCATTTCAGATATCAATCCACAGGGTCTTAACATGATCTGACCAAGATTATGTCTGGACTTTAAAAGAGACTGTGACCTCTGAGTTTGTTTCGGCCTTTCTTCTCTGAGTAGTCAGATAGGAAACGCCGAACTCATTAGTTTTCAAAATATGATTGACGTGTAAAAGTGCTTGTGGAAACCTACTTACAGAAATAAAATTGTTTATTATAGTTGTCTAAAATATGTGTACTCCTTCATTAAAACTCACTTGTTTTAAAACACTGACAGAATGATTGAGTCCCAGGTTTCAATATTATTATACAGGCAATAATATCATTCTCATTTGTGACCAACTTGATACAAGTTACCACTTTTCTTATCTCAAATTAAAAAATTGTCAAGTTATCTCACAATGGAGTTGAGGAAGTATAGACTGACCTTAGTCTAGTATTGGATAAACAATTATTTATTAATATTTTCACACTGGACTCCTTTAAAACGTGAGAACTCTTTACTCAAGGTAAAAGTCAGGTGGTGGTTGTAGCCAGACTGTATTTACCTATCTGCCTAATATTTTGGCTTCAGGAAAAAATTATGCCATTCTATACACAAACATTTTGGATTTCTGAAAAACTTAAGCCCCTTCCATAGGTGTTTACTTAATACCCAAGTGATAAAGTTAAAAGATTAGGATAGCAGAAGTTCTTTACAGGATAGGTTGATAAATATTGCAGACCAGTGTTTAGGAAAAATTTAATTTACATAAAATTATTTACATAATATGCACTTATGTCTGATTAAGTATCAACAGACAAGTGACCATCCTAAACACTGAAATTGAATGCAATGTAACTTTAAGAACTTCTAAAAGAACCACTGATTGGGTCCCATTAAATAATGCTAGACAACATCACGGAAGACCATGAAAACACTGGCCTGCAATGGCAGTGGACAGACGTTTGTGGAAAAGGGAAAGGGAGGGCTTTGTCCAGTAGTCCCACTACGTTACGGATTAGATTGGTAGAATGGTAACATTTTGTAAACATGTATATTCTTAAAAGTTCCTCAAGAAATTCTCTAAATGATGGTAAAAATCCATCAAGTATATTCGAAAGAAATAGAAAACATAGGCGAGAAATGGGCCCATTAGCGGTACAGAATAGGATAAAACTGTCGTTTAAGATTATAACAGAGATCAGTTAAGAACTTACTTTTGTTTTCCGACTCATCCGCAGTCTCTGCATCAAAGCGTTGCAAGAGTACTCTGATATCCTCATTGAGTAAATTCCAGTACCGATTGACCACACACAGCACTGCATCATCTTGAGTTTGTCTCTTCTCGAGCTGTTCAATCCTGGCACGAAGCTCTGCCTCACATCTATGGCGTTGTTCTATTCTCTGGAAGGAACCATTTTAATATGATTACTTTGGCAGAGATATGTATAAAACTTGTGAGCTCACTTTATAATGACCACGAGTGTGACTACTTCCAGAATTGGCGAGAAGAAACATACCATTGAGAGAAGGGTAAGCCAATGTCCAGAAGTGGGACAACACGGGCTAAAAACGCTATACATATATACCCCATGTCCTAGAAAAATAAATCACTCATTTTGGGAGTTAGAATCTTTAAGTGTTTTCTTCATATCTGTTGGCAGTTGCAAGTTTAAACACACATTCAAACCTTTATTGTGAAATTTGAGAAAATATCATGATTTCGAGAACTATATTTAACATTGCTGTAGAGAGGATTATGTGAAGCCCCCTTGGTGTTTGTTGGACTAAGGGCCATATTACATAACCTTAGTCAAAACTCAGCGCATTACTGAAAACTATTTGCAACCAATGAAATGGCTTTAGTCAAGCTTTAAGTAAGGCTTGAGTTTTGAGTGATGTTCTGTAATATGGCCTTAAAAGCTAATTGCTTCTGGAGCGAGGTGGACTGGTTGGAATAATCACCGAAGGCCACCATGGCCCACATACAATGGTGCGAAAACCAAACCATCTAGCATAGAACATAGAAGCTAATTGAACAAGGCAACACAGTCAAAAAGCAAAGTGTTTGTAACAGAACCTATGTTAATGATGTTTTTTAAGAAATGTTGGAGGTTAATATTGATGGCTCGAATGTCTTGAATCTGTTTGTTTCCATTTTATTCAGAACACCCATAGTGTACAATGCAGTGTTTTTGTCCTCTCTAATAAAATTATTACTGACAAATGATACAATTCCAGATGGAATTGTATCATTTGTCAGTAATAATTTTCACAATTAAATAATTTAAGCAATTTGAACAATATGTAGATACATATTGTTCATAACCATATTAGATGCCACTTAATCTATAAAAGTCTTCTGTTAGTGAGAATTTCATACCATGCTACTTGTATATTTAAGAACATTGTGAAAACTAAATAAATGATTTTTCTTTTTTTTAAAGAAAAAATATATCGTAGACTTCAGAACCTCCACTGTTTTTTCTTTAGTTAAAAATGGATTTTATACATAAACTTTTTGATATCACACTAATATTATAAAGGCGAAGATTTGTGAGTGTGTTTGTATTTTTCTTACTTCTTCACGCAAACACTACTGAACAGATTTGGATGCAATTTGGCACACAGATAGCTTATAACCAGGATTAACACATAGGTTTTTATTCCGATATTCCCAGAGGATAGAAACTTATGCGGGTAAAACCGCGGGGCGCTGCTGGTTGATACATAATTTTCACATACAACAGTCAAATCGATCATAGCTTATACTTTAGCATGAACATTTTCATCAATAAAATCAAGTCAATATACTTTAGGAAGTCTAATAAACATGATTATATCCATGTTTGAATAACAAAATGATCTTTTGTAGCATTTGTTATGTCATCTACCAGAATATCACATAAACCAAGAGATAATTCTCTCCCCAAGCCATGTTTTAGCCATGAACTATCAACACAAAAGAAATATAACAATGGACTTATAGTAAGTAGATCACTATGCTGCCAAAACAAGAATAAGTTGAACAGATAAGCTGAAAACTGTTCAATGTTTCAAAACATTAATGTAATAATATTGTTGTCATTGTACTTCTATGCCATGTAATTAAGTGTTGTTAAACAGCTGATCATGACATATTTCTCATTCATAGAATCTGCGAAACAACATAAAGATACTAGTAATAAACAATTTAACATGCAAAATACTTCACGTTGAGTACCTGAGCCAACTTTTTATTCTGAAACTGAAGAACTTTAATGTCCATTTCCTCCAAAGTGGACACAGGGCCGATAAGATGGGGCTCAAAGTGAACTTTCTTGATCGGTGGCTGGCTACTGCCATTGCCGCCGTCATCTGCCGTACGTTTAGACATTTTGACCTAAAACATAGGAAAAGTGCAATCCTCAATTCTAAAAAAATTTATGCTGTAGTCTTACGAAAACTATTGATCAATATAACCCAGCCAATTTAGAAAGAGGTTAGTAAAATGGTAAATAAGTAACGACTATGGTCTTTTTATTTTGGCTGGATTATAAACATACCTGCTTGTCAATATTGACACTCTCGTTAATTGTTGTTTTAATTCAAGTACTCAAGCTGAGAAATCTTAATTTTACAATAATCTCTAATAAATATCATTTTGCTAACGTAAGCAGAAGAAAACTAACTAAAAAAGCCAAGCTCCGCCCGTAATATTGCCAACCTACTCCCCTCGCACGTCCTCGTCCGAGTAGGCACTAGTGATGTAGTGCGTGCAATGGCGTGCTGCGGATAGTTGATTTCTAATCGATAAAAGACGAGCTCACTAATTCATTTTTCTACTTATTTATAAGACTATATACCTAGTATAAAGGGGAATAATAAAAATAAAACTATCACAGGAACAAAATAAATAACAATTTAAACAAAAATACCATTTATTTGTTTTTCCAACTTTAGTTGGTTAACTATTTAAATAAATAAATAAATTGGTGATCCGCCCTACTTTCCCCGTTTGCTTCGCACGGGTGCAAATGCAATCTACTAATGTGGCGACATTTTAATCAACATAAATATGCGCGTTACGGCACGTCCAAGTTTGTTCCTAAATGCGCGAGGCACGAGATTCAAATGGCAATGAATATTTCAAGGAAATCATCAAATGACTCCTCCTCCCGCTCTGGATGGACCGGAAGGGAGTGTCAGACTCTTACTGACCACCCGTGTTCGTCCTTAGCCCTTTATGTTCCGGGCAATCCCGCTGACTCGTCACCCCCTAAGGCCGCCATTGCGGGGAATGTACGGTCACCAAACGAGATAAGTAACCAGTGTCGACGGATATAGTTGAAGTTTAGTAAGAAACCGATAGATGTTTTCGAAAGAAATTTAATTTAATTAATAGAAAACAAACAGTTCATATGTCAAGTTAAATTTCATTCAAAAACATCCATCGGTTTATCAACGACGCTGGTTACTTATCTCTTTTGGTGACTGTACCACTCAGACCAAAAATGCATTGGGTTTTTCCGTCAGGAATATATAATTTCGCCGGCTACCTTAAACCCAACCGTAAAGCCACGAGAATAAAATCACTATGATACAAAATCGAGGTAAAATAACTGAAAGAACTGTATAGTTCGCGTCAAACTCAGTCAAACACTATGGCCATGGCGGCTCTGAAGTGCGCTATTCGCTGCGCAGTACCACACCCCTCACCCCCTCTGACACTTGAATGTGTTACTGCACAGCCACTCGCCTCATGTTCCGAGTCGCCAGTACACAGAACATAATTATATACTACGCCAGTAAGTTTCAATCGGGCTGAAACCACTTTGTGGTCCGAGATTGTCTGAGGAGATATTGTCCAATAGTATGACACGACAAAATTAAAACAAAATCAGTTTATGTATTTTATAGTTGTAATACTCGTACTGATCTAATATGCTTATGTAACAATACAAATAAATTGAATAAAACTTCACCTTATCACTTTACTACCATAAAACACCCTGAAATCCGGAATATGATTAAGAAAGGCATCCTATCGCTAAAGATTAGAACTCATGACAATTTTATATTTCAACTGATCTTGAAACATTCTCAGAAAAACTCTATACTTCTTATCATGGTATGCTTTAGTGCTCATAATAGGTGGTATGACGTCAGCAGTGCCACCCATATTTTCAATAGCATCCTGTACATTGTTGAAGTACTGGGAAGCACAAGCTCCTAAAATTGCAGACCCAACTAAAACGGAGTCTTTCTCATGGGGCCTTAGAATGGGCAGACCCACAGCATCGGCTTGTATTTGGACGAACAGTGGATCTTTTGTGATGCCACCACAAACCAGCAACGATTTGAACGGCTTGTACCCGGCTAGTACCAGCGCCTCTATAATATGCCGCGTGCCGTACTGAAACAATGAATTAAAAATATTAATATCATACAATATTAAGATAGTACCACCATAAAAGAGACGAAGTAGATGATCATGGGCGTAACTAGGGGAGGCAAGGGTGAGCAATGCTTACCCCAGAAACTTCTTTGCCCTAGAAAAATCAATAGTTTTGAAGAATTAGTAACTGTTTAATGGCTTTTTATTAGGGTTTTTATTAGAACCATAAATTTTGACCTAGATGTCAAGCTCTACATTAGATCTGATAACTTTTTAACAGTGAAAGCGTTATTTAAGTCTTGGTACAATGCGTGCCACGAAAGATGAGACTTGACACACCACGTGGTTTGACTTGCGCAGTACACGATTTTAGGTATATTTAGCGGTATGAGGTCTGAGTGCGGGACGGGACCGGACGTCATAGGGGCGGCGGAAAGAGCGGGTTAGGCGGGATCAAGTCTCATCTTTCGTGGCGCGCATTTTAACTTACTTTACATGAAATATTTTTGGTGGGATTATTTGTGGTCGTCCAAATCAAAAGGGACCTTATGGCGGTAACTAGTTTCCGAGATATTAATAAATTCGTAAAATACCTCAAAAAAATCGTTTTTTTATTAACTGTATTTTTAAAAAGATGATTGTATTTACTACATGTGTGTGTGTTCAACTTTTCGAAAAGTCAATTTAAAAAAGTTTTGTATTCATCTAAAGTTTAGTAAAAAAGGAACCTTATCGCGGCAAGACCTAACAAATCGTTTTTCTTGTAATTCAAACCATATATTATATCGACATTTTAATATTGCAAGGTATATATAATAACGTATAGCCGCCATTTTTTTTTTTTTTTCAGGATGGGAAATCATCAAATGACTCCTCCCGCTCTGGGTGGAGCGGAAGGGAGTGTCAGACTCTTACTGACTAAAACCCACCCGTGTTCCTTCCTTCGCCTTTTATGTTCCGGGCCAGCGGTAACCCTTTCGGACAATCCCGCTGACCCGGCAGGTTTCGGCCCTTACGGGCCCCTTCGTTTAGTGCTGACATCTCTTTGAGGCGCGCGTGGAACACGTACGCGCCGTCCGGCACGGGCCAGGTCCTGATCGGACGGTGAGCTACCCATTACTCTCCGCCCGCAGGCCCGCGCCTACGGTGGCCGGGAGTCGTCGCGCGGCTCCCGACGCCCGGAGCGTCTCCCGCGGCGGCTGGGACGGGAGGCTCTCTCCCTCAGCCGTCCCGCCGCCTCCTTCGCTAGCATGACTGCTTCGCAGGAGGCGACTGCCCCCCACTCCCTCTCGCCCCGGACCATGGCTTGAACCAGGCCTGGACGCGAGAGGTCGCCGCCGCTGCCGATCGCCTCTACGAGGACACGGCGGTGCTCCGCCCAAGCGAGGCAGACCTAGCCACCGTGTGCTCCACCGTGTCCTCTGGGCGATCCTGGCAATGGTGACACCCGGGCGTTTCCTCCCGCCTGATTATGTGCAGGAACCTCCCGAAACTTCCGTGTCCGGTGAGGACCTGCGTCAGGCGGTAGGTGAGGGCGCCATGACGCCTCTCTAGCCACTCCTCAAAGAGGGGTCTTACCGCCGCTATCGTGGCGTGCCCTGCGCTGGGTTGTGACAGTCGCTCTTTCCATGCCGCCATGAGATCGCGCCGGAGGTCCGTCCGCTCCGCCGCAATTTGCTGCGGAAGCGGAGTTTCCCCCCGGCGTAGTGCCTCCGCGCGCCACTCATACAGGCGCGCGAGGACTATCGCCTCCAGATCCCATGGCGGCAGTCCGGCAAGGAGGCTTGCCGCCTCGCCCGAGATCGTGCGGTACCCCCGGATCAGCCTAACGGCTACCACCTTCTGGGGCGCGTTCAAATAATGGGCGGCTCGTCGCCGCAGTGAACGCGCCCACACCGGGGCCCCGTATAGGGCCATGGACCGCACGACCCCCGCGTAAAGCCTCCGGCAGGAGGCGTTTGGCCCCCTCAGGTTGGGCAGGAGCCGCTTGAAGGCGGCCCCGGCCCGTTCCAGTTTGGGAGCCAAACGTCGGACGGAAATGCTCGACGAAGTTCCACCGGCTGTCGAGGACGAGACCAGGTATTTCATCGTCGTCTCGACGCCGATGTGAACCCCTCCTACCGTTAGTTGGGATCCCGATGGTGGCGTATTCCGGGGCCCATGAAACGACATGGCCTCGGACTTGTGCAATGCCACCTAGAGAGTAGAGACCCAACTGCCGGATCCCCTCCACGACTATCGCAACCCCGCGTGCCATCGCGTCGGCCGCCGCCTGATGCGACCTCCGTTGCGCCAGGACTAGCGTGTCGTCAGCGTAGCGTATAGCCGCCATTAGATAGTGTCGCACGCCGCCGCATGCGGCATTCTTTGTATATGCGTCTTAGGTCTAAGGTCCCACTATTGTAGTCCATATTTTGTTTAGGTACTTTTAATAGAGGTAAACAATCTTGTTATGTTTTTTATCATAAAATATATTTTTAAAATAGGCTAAGGCTAATAGCAAAAGTAATTCATTATAACATCTGTTATTTCATTTTGTTTTTTTATCTTGTAATGGCTATAAATTATTTCATAAATGTATTTTTCGACAAAAACGTATCAAGATTGTTTACCTTTATTTAAATACTTAAACTAATTAACTATACTAAGAGATAAGTGTCAGCAGACTGCAACGGACCGCCTTAAGGGCCCTTTTTTACGTATATACTTGTTACGAACATTTTGTTAAATAAGTAACATTTTCATACCTTGTGATAATAAAAAAAAAATTGTTAAATAAGTAACATTTTCATACCTTGTGATAATAAAAAAAGAAAATTTAAGTTATCTTGAATGTTGCACTAAAATATTGATTATGCCTGCTAAAAATAAAAAAAATTGTTTAGTGCCTACCATTAGGGCCCTTTTTTAATTTGTTTGAAGAAATTGTTCAGTTCTCTATGTAACTTTACAAGATCATAACTAATAGTTATCATTGATCTCTTAGCTTTATTAGCATCTAAACCAATTATGTATAACCTATTTAGTGATTAAGTGTTGATTTTGTTACTGTCAGATCTCAAAGTTTATAAAAAATAAGAATTCTTGCTAGTAAATAAAAACTATTTTTTTTTAAATTATGTGTTGTTTTTATTTACATCTAAGGCCTTTCGCAAATCTATGTAATTAGTAGCAATATAAAAACAATAAAAGTTTAGTGAGAAACAGGAGGTTTACTTATTTTTAATACTATTATCGATACTTTGCATCTCATTGATAATGCATTATGTTGGCGGGTCTAGTTCCCACAACAAACAAGTTTATGCAAGGATTGTAAGAATTTCCATTAGTAATAATCATGGTCAATCAAAGTATACCATCAGTTACATAACTTCACACTAAAACATAACTTTTTTGTACGGCATACTTAAATTGCGATTTTCTCGAAACTTATAATTTCGATCAGTGAACTTCAAAAATTCGTAAAAAAATAACGGTAGTGGTTAGAAGGTTGGTTCTTGGGTCTATAGTTCGGTACATTTATGTAGTTTTCAGCCCTGTAGATAACTCATTTCCGCCATAAGGTCCCTTTTGATTTGGACGACCACATTTATTACGAGGCGTTATTTAAGATCTCTCATTAGATGGCTGTAACTGGTTAGTTCAGCTGGACGTCTGCCTCCCCAGACAAAATCTTTGAAGGCTGACGGGTTATACGTAGAAGGAAACACAGACACTGGTAGACAGTTCCAAAATAAATGTGCAGGAGAAGCGCTGAGTACGACTAGTCGGTATATCAACCAAGTGTGGATGGTACACTGCAGTACGTCTGACAGTCTGGTAGTGAAAGGGAGATGGTGTGATCAGGTTGTGGTACTCCTGCGCCCACTCTCTGAAGTACCTACAGTCTGTAGAAGACCAACAGACAAGCAACATTACGCTGATGAGACCGGCTCATTGGTGGACATTTTTTAAGTATCGCCACATTCGCCGCTCGTGCAAGCGTGGGCTATTTAAAAGCATCCCTATTCATGAAATTGAAAGTGCGCCACTCACCGACAGCGCTTGCAATGTGGCCAAGTACAGCAGTGCCAGGTTAGCTTCACTATTGTTTATTGAAAGCCCACAGATCATTCCTCGCATTGAAGGGTCGGCCAGCGGCGAGCGGTTGCCATGGAAATCAGGCCATACGTGAACATCCCTTGTCAAATAGCTGACGTCATTGTATCCTTCCAGTCTTGCCATTTTTGATAATAAACCCCTCAAGTGATTGCGGGCACTGGAATATTTAATTAAATAATAGGTTGGGTTAGCTTTAATTAATAATAGGCTGCCTCGTTCGTCTTGTGATCGCAAGCGCTACTACTGAGCAGGAGCTCCTGGGTTCAATTCCCAGTTCAGGCAAACGGTTATAATTTCCATCAGGAATTTCTTAGTAGCAGCCCGGATTCTGGATTTGTGCCCGGTTCATGGCAATAGGCTCGCCCCATGGTAATTAAACATAACTGGTGTACCATGGGTGTAGTAAAGATATGTATGTACAACTCTGCCTAACCCTTTTGTGCAAACAGGCGTGAGGTTATGAATGTACAGACGCCACCACATCAAGCTACTACAATCTGTCAAATTTGTTTAATAGATTTTCAACTTTATCGCTAAAGTGTAAGGTTTAAAGTTGATTGGAAAATTTGACAGTTTCGGGTAGCTTGATCTGTATGTATGTAGGATTAATTCTTAAAAACCAAAACTGAACCGTAATGCTTTTGTTAGGTAACTTACTCGCCAGAAGACATAACTTTCAACAGTTCAGCACCGGCAGGATGTCCTGATATTATGTGGTCTAATAACATCCCAGAAGCACTTTGTCCAGCCTCATTCAACCACATACTAGGCACCATTGCACTATAATACGGTCCCCACACACCTTTTACTAAAACAGGTTTTTGATTTACAGCCATATGACATGTAGAAGTCCCACAGATTAATCCAAGACGAGAAGACATCTCTTTGTCTATTCCTTCACCATGCGTTCCTATCATGCCCAAGCCTCCAGCATGTGCATCAATGATGGAAGTGGCTACCGGAGTACCCGGTTTCAGTCCCAAAGTCTTTGCAACCTCAGCTGTTAAACCTCCACAAAACTCTCCAGGCATTAAAACTTTATTGCCAATCTTCTTAAAGTTATCTGTGGCTAAGTCCTCTAATCCAATATCTCGTAAAAACCCTGTGTTCCAACCCTGGTTTCCATCAATAGAGCATTCATAATTCCATTTGCAGACTAATGAGCATAGAGAACGACTCAATGAACCTGTTGCTGTCCATGTTAGGAAATCAGGCAGGTCAAAGAAGTATCCGAACTCGTCCCATTTATTTCGAAGATGTTTTTTTAACCAGAGTAATTTGGGCATTTCCATTTCAAGACTTACTTTTCCACCAACATATTTGAGTATGTCATGGTTAGTTTTGTTTATCAAGTCTGCTTCAGCCTGAGCTCGGTGGTCCATCCACATTATTATATTTTGCTCAGTATTGTTTGTGCTTACAGATAGTGGTTTGCCGTGTTTGTCTAAGGCCACTAAGGAACACGTAGCATCAAATCCTATTCCTTTAATACTTGCAGGATTTATGTTTGCAACTACATTCTGAAAAGTAAGGTATTTCTTATGAAATATAATTTGCTCTGGATAGCTTGCTGCTATTTGAGGAATGTTTAATAATTATTAAAATTATTCAAAATTTTGGGGCAGAAGAATTAAATTAATTAACAATTTAATGGTTAACTTTCTGAGTTATCCAGTAATACAGACACAATCTTACCTTAATGACAAATACACAGCAATCCCAGATGTCCTTTGATGACTGTTCGTAATAATCAACTTTAGGTTTCCATGTGTGAATTTCCTTAACAGATGCATTTAAGACATGACCTTTATCATCAACCAATGCTGCTCGAACACTGCCTGAGCCCACATCCACACCAATGAAATAAACTTCTTTACTCATTTGGAAGTATTCAATCTTTTGACACAATTCTGTAAAAAAATGAAAAATGTAAGTACTTACATAAAACTTGTAAATACACAAGTACAGTTCTATTGCATAAATAAATAAACAAATATTTAAAATACACAGATTGTAGAATGCAACAGGAAATGTTTTAGGTACACATCACCTTGTACACTAAGACAATGTTCACAATAACATAGTAATCTATGTATTATTTAACGGCACCGTGGCGACGACAAAAGCAAAACAAACGACCTTGATGTTGTAGATATTACTTATCAAGTAATAAAACCAACTCTCATGAGATAACCTTGCTGTCCTTTGAACTTTTCTAACTGTACAGCTATCATCTGTAATGGTAAACACGTAATGTCAGCACAAGTTATTGTGATTTCTATGGTATTCAGGAGAAATTTTCAAAATCAGCATTTAACTAAAGATACCTACTCTAATGATTATAATTTTAGCTATGACAATATTATATTTTGTTGGGTTGATTTTTCAATCATCTGATAACTTATTCGAAGAATAAATTTTGAAATTATGACATTTATTTTATTTCATACAAAAACTGTCAAACGTCAATTTTATTCCACGGAAGTGGATGAAAGTTAGCCAGCGATGGAAAAATCAGCCCTAAATCTGATAACATAATATTAAAAAATAAAATGAGTTCTGTTCGCAGAATTGCAGTTTTCAATAATGCCGCTAAAAAAACTTCAAAAACAAGAATAATGACACTGATACTGCTTTATTTTATCAGTGTCTTGTCTTGTCGAGTCAAGCCAAACAAATGTAATATAGATTACTAGCAACGGCCCGCGGTTGTCCTTCACCGGGATGCAATCTATCTCTCTGCCAAATTTTATCGAAATCCGTTCAGTGGTTTAGGCGTGAAAAAGTAACATACACACAGACAGAGTTACTTTCGAATTTATAATATAAGTATGGCTAGAATAGCATTACGGACCTGTCTATAAAATCTGTAAAATCGTATGTATAATGTACTCTATACACAGTACATTATACATACGGACATAGACAGGTCCGTAATGCTATTACCGCCGATTATCGCAAGATGGAGCATGTCATGACGTCATCTATGACGATTCACGGGACATCGTTATCGCGCTCACGCTAATTCGGTATGGGTTTAAGCACGCTCAAATCAATTATTTCCCAACTCGGAACTCCAGGAATATCACCGTGAGCGCTGTCAAAAATGACTGTGTGTGTGGATGTGTCAGTGTTTGTTTCGTAGTATTTTCAAAATTATGCTTCAGGCTGACAGTCGCCACCTAACCAAAGAAGAAGAACTGAAGAAGAAATGTGGTGTCTATACAAAGAAATACTGTAATAATATCGTTTTTACATTGAGTAAGCACTGTGAGCGAGTTCACGAGTGTTCCGAATTATTGACAGCTCTCAGTTATTATCGTAATATCTAAATCGGAACGCATGTGAGATGATGTGACTGCTGTGAGCGATTATAGCTAATTCGGAATGCGGCCTCTGTGTCCCGTGTTGACCACTGAGTACTTTTGATAGTAGACAGAGACTGTGGTTGACAGTTTATGATTACGACTGAAAGACATGTATCCATGGTCATGAATAAATTAAAAAAAAATGATGTTGACAGTTGGTGTTGGTGAGTTGATTTTGACTTATCTGCCGCAGTTTGATATTTTGTTTTGTGTAAAACAACACAAGCCATTAAACGAAGAGAAGAAGAAGAAGAAAACGACTTTGATTTGATTATCGTTAATCTATTTTACAAAATTTTATTGTAAAATTGTCCCTTCCGTTTAGCAATGGTTCGTTTCAAAAACAGGTGTGTTATTCGATTTAGTGCAAGGGACCAGGGGCGGACCTTGAATTTGTGGGGCCCTGGGCTAATACTGCTTAGGGGCCCTACCTAATTACTCAACCAATTGCTATTATAGTATGATCGGATTTTTTTAATTCCAGATATTTTTTATTATTGACAATTTCGTCTATTGTTTTCAGTTCGGTTGGGGGCCCTCTGTATCCACGGGGCCCTGGGCTGCAGCCCAAAAAGCCTTTAAGTAGATCCGCCCCTGCAAGGGACATGTAATGAAGTTTTATTCATGAAAATGTAGACTTAATAAATATAGAATAACCAAAGATGCAATAGATGATTGTGTGGAAGGTGATATCGCCAAAAAGGGAATTAATAATAACTGACGATTACTGTTTCTGAATGACAATGTATGAATGACCTGTAATTGTGATAATTATTAATAAATATACTAAATTATTAACTCTAAGGGACTTAAACATAACTGGCGAAATTGTGAGTACTTTATAAGGTTGTAGTTTGTACCCTTTCCCTTAGTACAGCCAATCAACCACATTTAATCCCAGAAGGGTGAGGTGTACTTTGCCTTATCCTTCGGGGATTACAGGCGTAATATTATGTTATATTCAGCTAAACTAGAGGTGAATGTTAGAAAAGTATTGAGCCGGTCCCCAAATGAACACATAAGCAGGATGATTACTCCAAACTAACCTCACACTCACAAAAACACTACATATTTAATACTATGCTTATAGTTTGTGATTTTCTTTGTATTTCAGATACATAACTGTTGAAATAGTTTGTCCATATGTGTCTAAAGATAAACCATTACACTTGAAGCCAAAAATATTCCATGACACTGTACTGGGAAAAATTCAGCGGCTGCATGGTGATTTTGGTGTTGCTGCTGTAACTAATGGATTTTTAACAAAATATTGTAATGAGAATACCAGAATAGCTATTATAAGATCAAGACATGGGCCACATCGATTTGTAACAAGTAGTCTACCTTTTATTACTAAGATAGGAAACCTAAATGTTAAGCTGAATACGCTACATGTTGGTGCCACCCTAAAACATAGTTTTAAGTTTATACAAAAGCATCAGAGAGCTTATTTAGATTCTATGTGGGCTAAACTAAAAACAGATGAAGAAAGACAAAAGTTAGAAGCAGCTGTGTTGGATTATACGAAAACTGATGTTGCTATTAATATAGAAAATATTGCCTAAATAGATCTGAGTTTTTATTTTACTGGTATGAGCACAAGGTCCATTAGCATAACCAGCCTATTTCTTTCCCACAGCTGGGATACAGGCGTCCTCTCTGTGAGAAGCAATAGCCCATAATCCAAAAGATGTAATTTTTTGTGTTCTGGAGCATGGCAGTTTCCTTACGATGTTTTCCTTCACCGTTTTGAGAGCTGTGGTGATGAAATAAATTACAGCGTAAAGAACCAACCTTGGTTCGAACCCATGTCAGTCACCACTGTTCTCAAGGTATTCTAACATTTATTTTCGGGCTTTTATTTCTATCCATACTAATAACATATTATAAATTCGAAAATAACTGTCTGTGTAACCTTTTCACGCCTAAACCACTAACAGATTTTGATATTTGACAGAGAGATGGATTGCAACCCGGGGGGGAAGGACATAGGATAGTTTTTATCGACATACCTCGCGGGCGAAGCCGCGGGCGGAAGTTAGTGAAGAATATGTCACCCTTATTATTGAACACAATATAACTAACAAGCCTACCCTCAGCCTTCTACCCATAATAATAATAAAGCAAGAAAGAAATCAATACACTTAACATTTTATGTAAAAAACATTTATTAAGTATTTATTTATAATAAAAATATTCCAATATACATACACACAGACATAATGGTTGATGTCAAAATAATATTTCATTACATTTTCAAATTCAGTTCACATTTAACTTCTATCAAATTCTATAAAATACATTTATTTACATATCACAATAGTTAGTACCTGTATCACTATCATTATTAAATCTCTCACCAACCGAAATGATTTCATAAAATTATTATTAAGATTAGTACTACTTATAAAAACGTTTTTCTTTCATTCCAAGGCAAATACAAAAACAACAATGAAATACAATTTTTTTATGCCCTATGATTCTTTTCCTTCTCTTTGTATATAATAATAATAATAATAAAGCTCATTTATTCCATATTTTCTTTACAAAACGTTTTTACATATTATTAGTTTTATATTTTATTTGGATATGGATCCCTTTTGGGTAAAAGCCTCCTCCATCCCGTGCCAATTTTCCCTGTTTTGGGCCGACTCCATCCAGCTCGGACCATCTCTTTGTATATGCATACATGTAAATATTAATAAAATTATTATAAGTCTGTTAAATTATATTATGACAATATTACCTTGATACAATGTAATGTAATGTTAGATTTACTGCGGAATTTGTAAATAAAGTTTCTTTAGTAATGTAGATTCAAATTTTGGTACTTGTTCACGTCCTACGTTTTTACAAACTGATGTTACACTGTTATTAACTTTAGTAAAAATATCAAGTACATGCTCAGTATAAACAAATTTACGAATTGTTCTACATAATAGTTGAATGAATATTGATCCTCTTTTCTCATCTCTGTATGCTTCTAACTCAGGTGCTGTTGCATAGTAAAGGAGGAAATTAGTTTTCTTTAAATCATAACTGTTTTTAGGGCTATCAGCTACTAGATCAGGATGAGGGTCTTCTTCAACCTGGCAGGCTTGAACTATCAGCATCTTGGGAATATTACGTATTTTTGCTGCAGCTTCAGAGTCCAGCATGTTTTGAATATCATCCATTTTGACCTTCACAGAATCTGCTGCATACACTTGTCCTTTCACTCCATGAGACAAAATACACAACATGAAAATACTGTCATCTTCACTTACTTTATTCTTTACTGCATCCATTATAAATTCCATCATTTTCTTGTGGTTCAAATCCTTAGCACTGATCACTGTAAAGTTTAGTGATTTCATTGTCTTTTCTAATGCCATTTGGTCTTTGTCAGAGCCAGCACGCTTATCTAACGAAGTATATGGACAAGTAAGCTCGATACTATTCTTTGATGGGTAAAAATTTTCTTGATTAATAATGACACAAGTTCCCACATTTTCGTGATTCTTGATTTCATAACTGTCTTTATCTAATTGCTTCCGGTCCGATTTTAAAGTTTCATGGGACATATTTTCATTTAATTGCAAGTCCATCAATTTAAATATATCATCAAAGCCCTCTGTATAATAATCTTGATCAGCTTGTCCTTGCGTTGATTCATCTACCTTCATGTGTTTGAAGGAGGAATTCTCAGTAACCGTTGCACTTGGTTTATGTTCGTTATTCATTGACTGTTGCAACATTTCTATTTCTAAAACGATTTTCCTCAATCCCGGTAAATTCTGCACAATTCTAATAAGTTTGTCTACATCCACTTTAAAGCCTAACACCTTCTTATTGTACTGATATTGGTTAATTGTAATGAACTTTTCACTCATGAGCTTCAGGAAAACTAGCTCACAGGAGTCATATTCTGTTGTATCAATATCATATGTCAGAAGAGACTTTTTCAGTTTCAAAAGATTGTCCGAGTTTATACTTTCACACAATTTGTACAAGGCTTTTTTCATGGGGTTTACAAACATTTTAACAGTAATGAAGTCAGTCTGATAAAACTTGCGTGCTGAAGGTACATTAAACCCTAATTTTCTGACTATGTTGTAAAGTTGGCAGATCAGGAGGGCCTCCACGAATTCGTGTTTCCAGTTGGGGTTGTGCTTAGCATGTCGAAACCACTCGTGTAACATGTTCAGGGTCATGGAACTGGCGGCATCGTTGGAAACTCGCTGGTACACGATCAGATGTTGCAGTGCGGTATCTGGCACATCGTACAGAAGATACACAAGAGAAATCATGTCGTAGGAATTGTCCAGTAACTCTCTTTCAATTTCTGACATCATATCAAAGTTCATAGCGTCGCTGTTCCCGATAATATTTTCTACATTTACTCCACTTACTCCCTGTGTTTGAGTGGATAGAGTAGAGCTTTGAGAGTCTGGCTGCAACATTTTTAGTTCAAAAATAAACTACAGACACAACTCACAGACAAAATAAACAAAAAAGCTTTAGCTAGTTCCTTTCCTTTTCCCACGTTGATTCTTGATTTCGGTTGTTTTTATTTTGATACACTGAGTTGAATTGAGTTGCCTGCTGGAACCTGGAACTAATCAACTAATCTAAATGATACAAATACAATATTTATTACTCACTCACACTCGTCACACGGTTCTTTTTTGTGCTATAATAGTGTTGCAGTGGTGCCTATTTAATTTTTCATTTAATCGATTGTCGAAATCGAATTTTATTAGTTATCGTTGAAATCGAAGTTATTGATATTTGGTGGTTTTTTTTTAATATTTATAAGTCATTCATTAGTTTAATTCAGTAGTATTATAACAATATCATTTTGTTCCCACAGATATATTAGTTTGGATTAGCGGTTTAGCAGGCTCCTAACGGATTGTACATACAAGAACAACATACCAACATGGTGTGTGGATTGTACTACTTATTGGCTGTCATAAAGTAAGATCTAATAAATAATACTTAATGGTAGCCTGC
This sequence comes from Luperina testacea, assembly GCA_927399505.1. Classification (NCBI taxonomy): domain Eukaryota; kingdom Metazoa; phylum Arthropoda; class Insecta; order Lepidoptera; family Noctuidae; genus Luperina; species Luperina testacea. The sequence goes on from OV656758.1 coordinate 17,405,471, forward strand.
ATGTTAGAGCTAAAACAACTAAACTTATGCGGGTGAAACCGCGGGGCGCAGCTAGTACTTTATATATATGCACTAGCAGTGCCCCGCGGTCTCACCCGCGTAGTTTCGATCCCGTAGGGAATATCGGGATAAAACTATCCTATGTCCTTTTCCCGAGACTCAAACTATCTCTATACCGTTCATCTAAATCGGTTCAGCGGTTTAAAGCGTGAAGTGGTAACAGACAGACACACTTTCGCATTTATAATATTAGTATGGAATTAGTAACAAGCTGTTATTTTGATATAACAAACAGACAATTTTATTTATTTGTACAAGTGTCCGACCGAAACACGATTTTAACGATACTCGACCTACTGGCCGAAACACGAACATTCGGTCGGACAATAATAATAATAATTTCTAAAGATTTGCAATTTAAAAGTGACATCGATAAAATACTTTTAAATTGCAAATCTTTTTTGTGATCGCATCACTAACCTTAGGTGTCAGTAATGTTCCCCCCCGGTGGGTTCCCCCCCCCCGGTGGGTTCCCGCATTGTCGAGGCGGGGGGGCTCAGTAGCCGTGGCTTGGACACCCACGGTGAAGCTAAGAGGAACCCGAGGAGGGGCCGCTCGTCAGGGCTTCTGCTGACAAGCCGACGACGTAGCGGCCAAAGGTAGGTTGCGGTGTCGCTTGGGCGACATCGCAACTGAGGCGGGCCGCGATGTCGTACGTACCGGAGGCATCGCGGTTGAGGGTTGGAGGCCGCGGCGGGAGAGGAGTGCCGGTATTACGGTGCGCCGCTCTCCCTACCTTCCGCGGCCTTGACGGGGTCGCCACCGTTCGATGGCGGACGCGGTGGGGCTGCAGGGGAAGAGGAGTGTCGGTATTGCGTTGGCCGCTCTCCCTATCCTCTGCAGCCGAAAATTGGCAGGCGGCGGGGCCAATGTCCTGACCCGTCGCAGGGGGGACCAAGGGTGCCCAGGCACGGGGTCGTCTGGCGCCCATGTGCTGGTTTGGTCCCTGGGGTGGTCACGGCGTGCTATGTGTTCTGGTGCGCCGGTGATGGGGAGTACTCCCCAGAGGAGGGTCCGGTAACGGACGGCCGCGGCGGGTTCACGGATGAGTGCTAACGCGTGCCCGTGTTCCCGCCGTAAGCGGCAGAGGAGGACACCGTGGAGTTTTAGTGGGTTAGAGTCCCACATAACTGCACTATCTCCCCGTGGTAGTGTAGTATGCATGAGCATTTCTCCACGTGAAAAAAAAAAAAAAAAAAAAGGTGTCAGTAATGTTGTTGACACTTTCGGGGATTCCCAAGCAAAAAATGGGTATTTTCACATTACGCAAGTTCCACACGCTGGCTAAACTTCGACAAACTATCACAAATACAACGTATGGATCGCATTATGTAGGTTTGAAAGCACTTGCTGCCAATCCGATCGAGTGTCGGTGCTCGGTACTGTTAGATTTATTCAGTGGTTTTTTCAACCAACCAAAGCGGCTGCTGCCACGCTGCTGCAGCCGCCGCCGCTTGCGATGCATTTACACGTTTGGAATTTGCGACGTCAGTGTCTTAAACATACTCGCACGTACGCACACTGACAGTACTGAAACACACTTCCACAGAGTACTTTCCGACTTCGCCGTCATCTCGGACGGACGGTATAATACGCGCCATGAAAGATGAGACTTGACTTTTATCTTAAGCTTTATTATTTCGTAATAAATATTATAATGTTGTTAGGAATTTTAATCTAAATGTCATCGATAAATCCCTGAATAGATATTATATACACACTATGGGTAACTATTTCGTACACAACTTACCTGCGCAAGCTCCCCACTACTGAGCTCGTCAAGTCTCATCTTTCGTGGCACGTATTCACAGAACACATATACTCCTAGCGCGCGTATTATACCGAGCGAGAGCTCCTGCGCTCTTTAGTTTTGGTTTCCAAGGAAAGCATAATATTACGGCCGTCATGAAAACCTGTCATTTACACCACAGAGTACATTTTTATAAGTATTTGACATTAAGTCAAACCCCGCAGCGCAAAGGCTTAAATCGCTAGATTTGCTCTCCGCACTTAGTCACGCGAAAAAGTGTCCATACAGAGAATAGTTAGCTCATGCATAATCACCCTAATATGTTCCCACTGCTGGGACACAGGCCTCTTCTCTGTGAGAGGGAGACGAGAAGAAGAAGAGCTCACACATTATTAACTAGCGTTTCCATGACGATCAAGGCGTCACTTCATCATCGTGTGTCAGAAGTCTCAAAACGAAACAGAAATGCGAGTCTTTAGAATATTAATGTTCTACTAACCCTTGCCCTCGTTTTTACAGCGACTAACAGAACCTGTAGACCTACCACAAAGTGCAAAGTCGACGGCCCGCCGCTGCGCTGCCATCTATACGCGACACTGGCAGAATAGTCGACATCGGCTCTATTGCCAAAAAAAAACTATGAAGCGTAGGGCGAATCTAACGATTAAAATAAATCTTTGTCGCTCGCTGTCATCGTTTTCATGACAGCCGTCACTACTCATTATGACCGTTAAGTGTGGCCGCCGCTCTTTTAGGAAACCGTAGCTTTACACACACATGCACAGCGTATTTGTACACTTGGTAACCACAAGTAAATTGCGCGTCATACCTGTTATTGCAAACCAAAATCAAGTGTTAAAATGATACAATCACTATGCACATGTATGGTCAAGTGTCAATGTCAACTGTCACTACTGTCAGTCAAGACAAGACATTCATCAATATTTTTTAGGTTATTAATTATTTATTGTAGAATTTGTAGATGTAGTGTTAGTATTTGCCATTTGCCCTGGCTTGGCTGGCTAGTATAATTATAATTAAACTATACATGAAAAGTGTTTTGCAATCGGAGAATATCTTATATAATTATCTATCATGCAAGTTACAAGGACAGAGATCCTGAAACTTTACAAACATCTCATATTGTATTCGAAGTCGCTGACACTGACTGATCCACTGTTGCCATACAACAAGAACTAAAAATCTGTACATTCGAAAGCAAAATCCGTACAAATTCCGTACGTAAAATAAATTTGAAAATCCGTACGAGATCCGTACAGTAAAAAAAAAAAAGCAAGAATTTTTTATACATTTCTTTATTAATTTTTTTAATCATATCATTATCAACATTCAAGTCATAACATGGCGTATTTCCTATTAATTGTTTGGTATTATAAGACCTTCGATTGTTTTTATTTTTTTTGTTTCTTTGTTTCGTTTTTATTAAGTTAATAGCAGCAAAAATTCGCTCAACTGCTGCGCTTGAATGAGGCAAGCACAACAATTTTGAAACAAAGCTACCTAAAGTAGGGTACAGAATTTTTTCGTCGGCTGGATTGGTAGCTGTTATAATTTTTTTCCAATATTCTTCCAAGGACAATGAATTTGATGAATTTAATGACGTGTTGTCGTGTATCATGCTCTCTTTGTCATACGAAACGAAATATGTTGTGGTAATTCCCCGTCATAGACAATCAGTTGTCATAGACAAGTGATTGTCTAGGAACTCTAGGATGGGGAATTACTCAATAACATAATTTATGTGATGAGGAAAGTGAAAAACTATCGATATCGACATAAATATTATTTTTTTTTTATTTGAAAGCGTGCTAAATATTATATAAAATGTGTAATAATTAAAAATCCGAACACTAATCCGTACGCCATTTCTCTCCGTACGTAATACCCCAAATTCCGTACGTGTACGGACAAATCCGTACATATGGCAACACTGGACTGATCCAGCGTACTTTAGACGCAGAGTTGCCACCGAATTTAGAAAAAACAAAGCATTGACTAAACCCAAAGATATAACGTTTGCGTACGAGGTAAATATCTATTATAGTATTTGTAAATTATCTTATTAATTAGGTACCCTAATTGGAAACACATACACATTGGAATTGGATTTGGGTTGGTGGAATAATATTTTTTACCAGGGCTTGACCTTGATCTTAAATCAATGTCAGATTAACCAATAACCCACACTTGGTGCACTACTGTTTAATTAAAAAAAATAATTTAGCATGTCACAATTTGTGTTCAAAAACTGATGTATAATAAGTACAAGTCTCCAAATATGAGCCATTACTAATTAAAATAAACAAAGCTATTAGCAAAAGTGTTTTGCCTTTACTACATCATCATCCAAGACAATTTATTAAACTCTTTAATCTGTACCCTATTTGAAACTTTGGCAAAAATAAAAGTATTAGCACAAAGTTGATAATTCTATGGCTATGAACTAGCCCAGGTGGGGTAGCACATAATTATGTTAAATTTAGTAATTCCTTGGTAAAACATAGTGTAACGTTATAATGTGTATACGTAATTTATTTAATGAATCATTTCAGAAAGGCGAGGCACTGTTGAGACGTGGTAATGTTGTCTAACATGCTGCTCAACAGCTTGTACCGCCCGCATGTTGGGCTTATGTCCCGCATGTGTGTTGCATTCAAACACACTATAGATTACTCCAAAGTGCCTAAGATCAATGAGAGTGACTTGACTGAACAGTTTATAAGGGGCAGTGGACCGGGAGGTTCTGCAGTCAACAAAAATTCTAACTGTGTAGTTCTAACACATGTTCCTACAGGTAATTAATTTTTTAACATGATATAATATATTAGATTTATTAATTTTACTTTAATAAAATTTATTGTTTAATTTATTATTTTTTTGCTTGAGTATTTGAATAGTTTTTATTGTTTTTGTTGGTATATCGGCATGTCTAGCTGACATATGACAAATAATTTAACCTTTTGACCGCCACAGTCATGTATAGATGACAAACTAAAATGTACCCAGCATGCCACGGTTCAACTACATGACATACTTTGACACTGAGGGCACATTTTTGATTTTTTGACATGTGGTGATCAAAGGGTTAATTTAATGTCCTGTGTCTTGTAATGTTAATTACTTTGCATGCCTAGTATTCTGTACAATCAAGTATTTTCTAGCTGAACAGACGGCTGTGCTGCTGGGGAGTTGGTTGCGCCAATACTTCTCCCCAACGAAAGCACTAGGATGTGGTGAAGGGCGGGTCTTTTGGGGTACTGTCTTTTGTAATTTGATCACTGATTCTCACCCTAGTTTGAATAAATGATTTTTGATTTTGACTGTAACAATCTCATAAATAAGTCTAGTACTCTAATGTTTTGAAAGAGTTAGTTGGATAATGGCAGGGAAATACTTGGCCATGTTAATATACAGGCTGTCCCAAAAAACACAACCACCTCAGTTTTAAAATAAAATGTTAGATTTTAAATTCCAATGTACAGTACCAAATTCATGTACTTAATGCTAAACAACTCCTTATAATAATATGAATTCATCAGATTATTAATATCTGTAAAAACTCCTTTATTCCATAAACTACTAGAATCTAAGAAAAGTATAATAAACACGGCACGGCGTAACTCAACGAGTCTTTTATTTTCAAAACTTAACCTTGAAAAGCATGCTTCCTCACAAAGCCAATAATTTGTCTGACAAACGATCTACTGAAATTACAGCTTGCGTAACCATGAATTGCATTGCTGTATACTACATGAATCTTCTATCTTTCTAGCTGCTACAGTCTAGGGGGAATCAAACAGTTAATTTTATAGCCCCTGATTTAAGTATGTGTTATTCAAATCACACAATACATGGAGACAATTCAAATCAGTTAATTCTCATCTAATTAAAATTAAACGGGAAAAGAGTTCCTAGAAGGATTGGGGAAGTCTGCCCAGCAGGGGGATAATTTAAATAGGCTAAACAAAAAACAATAAAAAAATCGGTTGTCTGTAAAGTCGGTTTACTGACGATAGTTGAACGTGACAACGTCATAAGAAAATACTGATGGAATAGTTGCATTGCATTTGTTAATATTCGCTTGCACTTCAAGCCGCCATGGAACGCCTCCACGCTACAGAGCGAGGCCGCGAGGTAACGCTACATGAGTCATGTTTTTTCGTGAGTGCAGCCAGCTTCATCGATTTATTAGACGTTGTCACGTCAAAAAATTGGTAGCAAGTGCAGTATCTTAATGTAGTCGTTTTCTCATTACAGGTACAGTAATAAAATGCCACACGAGTAGATGTCAAGACGAAAACAGAAAGAAAGCGCGCGAGTTGTTAATTGCCAGGTTAGACCAGGACCTGAATGGCGAAGACAGCATCACTGCCCAGAAAAAACGACTCGATACTAACAAATACAGAAAAACAGAATATAAAAAGAAAAAAATGGCGCAATTGAAAAGTGAATGGAAGAAAAGAGAAGGCTTGGCTTAGAAATGTTTGTAATTATAATGTAGCAATTATAAAAGAATAAGATTAAATAAGCAATAATTAAATCAAGAGGCATTTCTTTATGTGGTCACTCTTCAGGAAAAGGAGGTCCTTTTCTGAATCACCTCTTGTGTCACTAATGGTTAAGAATACTGGTAGATAAGTTCATGCTCGCAAAAGTACAAGTCCAGACTGGAGAGACAAAAAAAAAGTAAAATAAATTTTCATTGACACTCGCCCAACCAATTGGTCGCTCAACTTACTATACCAGCTTGTGTCAGCAGACTCAAAAGACGTAACATAAGATAACTTTTAGAGAGCTGCATTACTAATAAGAGTTGCTCTTGATGAGGAGTAATACATTCTTGCCTGCTAGATATTTCTACAATTCATCTGCTCATAGTTTTAAAAATTGATTGCAAGATAAGCAAATACAAAAGAAGGAAAACTGAGTTTTTTAGGATGCCCAATGCCCATCACCGCATCACCTGAAGTTACGTTACGACATCCAAAACGTCATTCATCGTTCAGGACGGGTGGTGAGCGGTGTGCGTTCGCGCAGCGGAATGTTGTTGAATTTAAAGATATTAATTATGCAGATATTTAGTGTATGACGTCGTATAATTGTGTATGGTAAAAAAAAAATTGTGTACGCAGCCATTGTGGAGAAATTCACCAAAAACTGATTCCGCTGGGCGAACGTTGTCCTGGCGGAACTTATTTTAATCCATAGACTTTAGAAGAAAAGAGGTGTGTCCAAAAATTAGTGTGTATTTGTGTGTAATTGTGTATGTATGAATAAAATGAGTGCATGCATAAACTTCTGAGAAATTCAAGTTTCCGCTACGCGAACGTTTGGCCATTAGCTAGTTTTCATATAAAGCGCTTACATAGAGAGCTGTAGATTTTTACATACGTTGTTTTGAATTTGTTTATATTTGTTTAAAAAACAGATTTAGAAAAAATCGTAGGGCTTAAAAGATAAAAATATAAACGTAAAATACACTTAATAGGTCTTAGTTCTTAAAGTATGCACTTTGGGGTCTAGATTTTCACGTTTATACAAACCTTGTAAGTATCTGAAACATGTTGCCAAGTATCAATGATGTTCCGTTAGTAATTAAAGAGTTAAAGGACAATTTTACCATGAATAGATCACTGTTTACAAAACAGTCAAATATCACGACGTTCTAAAGGAATTGCATGGTAAAATGTATGCCAAAAATTAGTTTATTCATTCAACTATTCACATGCAAAATTTCATGTCATTAAATTTAGTAATTAAAGAAATCAATTAAAATACTGACGAAGCATCGAAAACCTACATAACCCGACCAAGTTCGGATAGCTACAAAAAAGCGGCCCAGCCATATATCTAAGAGACGTTCTTAACCTTCCAATATAGTATTTACTAATATGGTACAGTTCCGTACACAAGCGTTAGGAAAAAATAAAACAATTGCATTTCTTGAATTAAAAATATTTTTTTAATAATAACCCAACTATCTACGATAAAAACAAATCTTCAATTAACAAGTACTTTTTTCCTCCCGTCGGCGTCGGTAGCGCCGCGCGATGCGTTGGATCAATTGGTTTGGTTTGTAGAATTAGGTCGTTGAGGTGTTCGCTTCTAGTGAGATTAAGACGCCATTATAATCTGAAACATTAATAAAAAGTATACATTTACATAGGTACATGGATTACTACATAAAGATAATGAAAAATTGTGATACTTTATTAGTTGCTTTCCTTTTAAGGGGAGTATGTCTTAAGTAGTGATATAGAATCATATGCATAATTAATTATTGAAAAACAGCCGTTATTGCCATCTCTACACATAACCCCACAAAAAGAAAGTCAATAATAAACATCTGCCTTATACGTATATGTATTTTGCATATTGGTAATAAATATAAGGTGATTATTCAATAACAATATTTATTTTCAACATTTCGTTACAATCTAGTCGGTCGTTTAGTTAATTCAGTAGTTATTCTGTAATTTTCTATTCAGTAGTTTGTCTTTAACCAGGAAAAACATCTACTTGGTTACGATTTTATTATAATATATTACTACTATTACTATTATACTTTAAGGTACACACACCAAAATAATACATAAATTTTACAATAAAAAAATATAATGTACAAAGGCGAGCTTAACTCATTAATGAGTTCTCTGACAGCAAACCTAGAGCGAAAGAGAGATAGTTCTTAACAGGACAGAAAACAAGTGTACATAGTAAGAAAGGGGGGAAAAAAAAGATAAACTACTCTAATTATAATATTATAGGTACCTACATAAAATAAACTACAGATAGAAACTAAACAAATAACAAATACATAAACATAATATATACTCAAATGATACATACTTATAAATATATACTTAAACTACAGTTTATATTGACAAAAAATGTTCCAAAACTACCAACGAAGGGCTATCGCGTAACGAATGAGTGAGTTCCACGCAGTGCTATTCTCTAAAAGACAATTTCATGGCTGTAAGCTGCGACGAGCTCGTCGACGAGACAGCCTTGAGATCGACCGAGCGTGCAGCGCTGATTCAAACCGTATTCACTAACGTGGTTGTGCTCGTCGTCGAACCCAAGGCTGTAACCTCCCGTCGCTATTTCTCAGACGAACGTAGGGCTTGACACAAATTCTATAAATTATAATCGATCAATCTCGACTGAGAGTTTTATAGGTTTAAAATATATATTAAAGGTCTATCTTTAAGTATTATAAGGAATACAGTTAAACTATAACCAATATCATATTTAAAAGAGCTTATTTCATATTTCTTATTACATTTTAAGGCTGAATGACGATTCCTTTGCTCTATTCGTGCAACGCGACGCGACGATGAATTAAAGTCAACAGTCAAATTAAAAACCACTTGAATTGTTTTAATTGTGTTAATTGTTAGTTTTTAAACTTTTAGGTAAGTTCTTGATATTTATTATTTAAATTTTAAGTAAACTACTTATTTAGCTATTGTTTTACAATAATATGTACCTATAACTTTATTGTTGTAACGTATCATTGTGTATTTTAAGCATGCCAAGAAGTGCTATCCCATCCCGTGCGCAAGTAGAGATGCTAATAGAGAGTTTGGAAGAGCGTCCTTGGCTTGCCACAGGGTACGCTCGGACATCACATGCCCGAGATCGCACAAGAGCGGCATGGCAAGAAGTAGCTGGCAAGCTAAACAGTGATGGAAGTGGCTGCATTAAAAGTTGGAAGCAATGGTCAAAGGTTTGTTAACAATATGTACCTAGGTATTGCATTATTGGCTTGCTTCGTCACCATGCGTACTTTGACTGTTCCTTAAGAACAAAGTTAAATATCCAGTACCTATGTTACCTACATAGGTTCTGGATATTTAACTTTGTTCTTACCTATGTAGGTACATTGGTTCTAATTGGGTGGCCCAATTCAAGAAATCACTAAGTCCATTTTTAACGCTTTTGAGTTAGCAACACTGGCTTGTTAATTTTTTCATTCCCTTTCGAATGGTCTATTCAAGATTCTTGGGAAAAATCTCTAAGTGGCATTTTCGAAATTATAAAAAAACAAAAAAAGACGCATCTTCCATTCATAAAATCCCTATGTCCAAGAAATCACTAAGTCGTAAGTTTTTTTGGAAGAAATCACTAAGTCCATTGATTTTTGACATGACAGAATTTTTTCATAATGGTTTTATAACTTATCACCGAGAAGGTTTTGTTGCGATTTTGTTTAAAATCTTATGTGTATGTACGTAGTTAAGTTAAAATGAATTCTGATGACAAGCTGAAGAGGTGAGTGTTCTGTTTTACTAACTAGATGTATTTTTAAAAGGGTAATTTAGCTAAGGCAGTTAGGTACCGATTGCGAAATTGTTTTTTTCAGTAGGTTTATTACATTATTACAGAATAATGCAACAAAGCGGTCTCTGACTCTGGGGAAAGTACCAACAGTGATATTGGGGATTATTCTGCTTCATCTGAGGATGAATGGACACCCAAAAGAACTCGTGCTTTCAAAAATAATGTACCCGCTTTGAATAACGAACAGACACTGCCAATAAATTCTCCTCAACTACCCTCATTTTCTGGCATTACACCAAAACGCATAAAGCAGAATGAGACAGATTTTGGCGATGGTATTGGCGATTGTTCTGATTCATTTGTGGACAAATGGTCACCAGATGATTCAAGACGAAAATCGTCCATTACTATTTTGGCTGATGTTCACCTACCCGCTTTCTCTAACAGGTACTTACCTTAAAGTTTCTTCTACCATAGGTACTCGTAGTGCATGAGACAAATAAAATTATATCTTTTCAAATGACAATCAACAGTAAATTTTACGATATATCTACATATTATTATTATGTTGCCGTAATGTAGGTCTTTTTGTTTTTTTATAGTTTTCAGTTACCGCAAATTAATCGTGTTTTCGTAAATAATGCAACCGCAAATTTGAACAACGAACAGCCGTCTTCTCCTGTTGATACGTTACCACCAATAGATTCTCCACAACTACCCTCATTTTCTGGCATTACACCAAAACGCATAAAGCAGAATGAGACAGATTATGGCGATGGTATTGGCGATTATTCTGATTCATTTGTGGACAAATGGTCACCAGATGATTCAAGACGAAAATCGTCCATTACTATTTTGGCTGATGTTCACCTACCCGCTTTCTATAACAGGTACTTACCTTAAAGTTTCTTCTACCATAGGTACTCGTAATGCATAAGACAAATAAAAATATATCTTTTCAAATGACAATCAACAGTAAATTTTATGATACCTACATATGAGTCTGCCTGGAATATCCAAATGCCGAAGAGTTATTTTCAAAAGAAATGGTAAACCACAGTTTTCTGCATCTATGCAAGGTGAAGATTTTAAGCCGTTTTCATTATATAAGGTCGGTTACAGCAGATTAATCAATGAAACGCCCGATGACTGCTACGGCGCACCCTTAACTATAAAGGCTGCTAAATTGCAAGATGTAAGGCGGTTACTAGAATCTGTTCCTGAATCGGAAAGGTATTTTTATGAGGATTTATTTAATGGAACTCGGGACCCCATAACTGCAGAATTTGATTCTGAAGAAGAAGTAGAATGATAGGCTGATTTTGTTTGAATGTTGTACTGCGTACTGCAATAATATATCTAAGTCCACCATTTATCACTCTAATATTCCTAAGTCCAGGGATTAGAAATAAGTCCATTTTTTTTGTTATTTTATTAAGAGACTCCTGTTACATCTATCGTTTTGATTACTTCAATAAATAAAACTACTTAGTTTGCGCTATAATATGTATTTAAATTGTTTTTTTTAACCAACGCATGTTATTTCAGCTGAAATTTTAAACATAAAATTGTAAATATCTCAAATGTCACTTTTAGGACTTAGTGATTTCTTGAATTGGGCCACCCAATTATAACATAGGACATATTTTTTTTAGTATCGGAAGGATAAGAAGTCAGCGGTAAGGAAAAAAGCTAGTCAAATAAGGATGGCTAGGCAACGAACAGGTGGTGGTGAACTAGAGGAAGGGTTTCTCTCTGCAATAGAAGAAAAAATAGTTGCAGTAATGGGTGGAGAAAGCTTTTTTACTGGTGATAGGGAGCTTGAAATTGACCTTCATGTAATTATGGTATTTTAGTTATGCTTATTTTAATTTTATTTATGAAAACTTTAAAAGGCTTTATCACCATAGACCACATACATAAGCTGCGACAGGTTATACAGAAGACCGAAGAGTATAATCCGCCTCTCTGCTTAGCGTTTGTGGACTATGAGAAAGCCTTTCATTCAATTGAGACATGGGCCATACTACAATTTCTCCAACAATGCCAGATTGACTATTGGTACATTGAAGTGAGTGCATAAAATAATATATTTCTTGAAACATCAATATAATTTTCAGTACTTTGTTTTTAGGTTGCTAATGAACCTGGGCCAAGTTTTGATTTGACTCCTGACGTGCCAAATGCTGATGTATCCAACGATGTGCTCTTGGTATGTTTATTGAAATATTATTCAACACATAAGTATGTACTTATTTTACTTCCCAAAGCATTGTTAAGTCAAAATTTGTTTGCAGAGTATACAAGATGTTACAGAGGAGGCAAATGCAACACCAGGGTCAGAGAGTATACTTCAGGTATTAATATATTTAAATTACTTACATTACTTAATATGAAAACTGTAGGTACTGGGAATTTACAATTTTCAAATTTAATTTTGTAGAGTCATGTGCAATTGCTGCCTGTAGAACAATCGGCTAGAGGCATGCTCCAGACTGAACAGTCCACACCTTCAATACCAGTAAGTTAATTCTAATAAAATATAATATTGTGATGTTAAATTCTAAAGTAATCTGATGATGCTGATTACAATACACTTAAAATATATTTGCAGGACGTACAACCAGGCCCATCTTGGCAATATGCCAATATGCCAATGGAAAACCAGCCAAACACAGAACAAATGGTGAGGTTTTAAATAATTGTCTTACAATATGTTATAATGGATATTTAGATAACTTTTTTTTGTATTACAGTTTGAGGCTAGATCACCACCTGCAGTGCTTCATAGGAGTAATGCCCCAATTGCCTCTTCATGTAAGGTTTACTTAATTATAATTTGGTTAATTATTGGTTTAGTGTAAAAAGCACCAAGTAGTTTTCTCACTTTTGATTCCCAGGTTGGGCCAATTTGTTGGGATTTTCTGTAGGTTTTTTCAACAGCAGCCCTTATTCAATCAACATGTATATAAATACTACATCTAATTACGTATACTACATTGTTATATCTATTCCTTTAGAGAGAGAGTGATATGGAGCTGTTATACTTACATAATACCCTTTATATTTGTTCTACCACTGTTTAGTAATTTGTTGCATTCTTTATGTTCATAGCACCTCGTAGGCGTCGAATGGTACGCCGCCGTCTGGTCCAGCGCTCACCGCCTTCTCAAAGGCAATCTCAAATGGCGAGCCTCACTGAACGTTTTGTCGCCATTGAAGAGAGGCGTTTGGACAACGAGAGACTCCTTATTGAGAACCAGCAGAGAATGTTGGAGACTTTTGCGCAAATAAGCGAGTCATGGTCAAGGCAGACCCAGGCACTACATGATTTATGTGCATCCTTCAGACGAGGGAGTTGAATCCCCAAAACATGGATTTTCTATAGAATTTTAAAACAATATTTAGATATTAAGGGGGAAGCGCTAAGGTAGCCCGCAAAATTCAAATTTTCTTACGTTTTTTTGCAATTTGCTGGTCAGTATTAAGTTGTACGTCGATCAAAATATGATTCGCGGCCGTAACAAATATGTATTTCCAGAATAATCATTACAAGTCATCAACAGACCACGTAACTCCAAAGAATGATGATTTCATGAAACATGTTATTCTTTGGACTTATGTGGTCTTGGAGAGTTGTGTTGATGACTTTAATGATTATAATTCTGTAAATACATATTTGTTACGGCCGCAAATCATATATTAATCAACGTACAACTTAATACTGACCAGCAAATTGTAAAAAACCTAAAAAAATTGAATATTTAAAGTTCCGTTTCTCGTAACGTTAATTACTTTGCATACATACTATTGTATAGAATCAAGTTTTTCTAACTGAACAGACAGCTGTGCTGCTGGGGAGTTTGTTGCACAACTGCTTCCCAGCGAAAGCACTAGGAAGTGGTGAAGGGCGAGCGTTTTGGGGGACTGTTTTATGTAATTTTGACTAAATGACTAATTTGAATTAAATACTTTTGATTTGATTAATTGTTTTTAATGGTAAATAAAAGAAAACATTATTATGCAGATATCTATTTAATTTCTAAATCCCATACTGTATACACATTTAATAAAAAAATAGTAAAAATAGAGACAAAGGTAAATGCACATAAAGACTAATAATTTTTGATACTACACTAATCATATACACTTTAAAGACACCTTAAAGCAAAGCATTTATTTCAATTAAACCATTTACAGGCAATTTTGAATTGTCAAGAAGTCTGTCAGTCAGAAAATATGAAGCTAGTTGCCCATTCCAAAGCGTAGGTACCTATGGAGAAGAACGGGCAAGAAACTCCATGGACACTCTTTTTAAATGATATTTTGAAAGAAAGGAGAGCATAAATTTTAGATATGACGTGCTCTCCATAATTGGTTAACTAAATCTCGCCTACTTATCAACCCACTCTCTAAGTCATCACGTCTTGGAGCGTGATGTGTCAGGATTCCAAGTATCCTAGATTCTTCATCTAAGTCACGTTGGTCTAACATAGGAGCTGGTAGCCCGGCTCGATTACACATGTTGTGTAAAACACAGCAAGCTATAACAATTTTTCCCACTGTTATAGGGTCATAGTGCAATACCCTATGAACTAACAAACATCTGAACCGCCCTTTCAGTAGTCCAATAGTCCTTTCCACACTGTTCCTTGCACTGCTGTGTAAATTGTTGTAATGACTCTCTGGAGTCCCAGTTTCTGGATTACTGAAAGGAGTCATTAAATAAGACCTTTGTGGATATCCTGAGTCACCTGAAATCAATTAATGAAGCTGGAGTTAAGTGCAATATTGACTTGCGTTAAGTTATCATTGTATTGTAAGTAATAACTTACCAAGTAAGTACACTATTTCTTCATTTCTCAAATTTTCTAAATGCTCCTTTACTTTAGTGTTTGAAAAAACAAAACTATCATGTGTTGCACCCCCAAAAGTCACATCCACATGCAAGATGTTCAGATCAGCATCATTTATCTGAAATAAGTATAATAATTACATACCGGATTCTTTATAATTCAACATAATTTTAATTAAGAAAGACCAACGGTTTACCTACAATTAAAACATTCCTGGCATGATAACCTTTTCGGCAATAATATCTCTCCTCATGTTCCTTAGGACGTATCATGGAAATTGTTGGAACTCGTTGTTGTGTCTTCAGTTAATTAAACACAGCGCAGAATAATTAAACCTTTATTTGGTGTTAAACAAATATATATGTGAGAAAAGATAAAAGATATAGAAAGCGAACTTTGATGGACATACACACGTTGACAACAATAATAAATCTATCAAAATAAATTTTCTTATTGTTCCAAACAACAGTTGTCAATTTTAAAAACAATCTCATTTTAAAATTCACAACCAGCCTGTCTACAAATTAATGTGACAGACATGAGGTTACATATGTTTGCTCCAACACTCCTCCTTAATCTCGTGTCCATTCACACACCATACATGTTTATCAAACACACACACCCATACCTCTCACACACCACTGAAACTTCTCTCTTGGAAGTGGTTTCGTTAAACCATCTGCGACCATGCATGTGGTCTCCTTATACTTCAGTATCACCTCATTATTTACAATTGCCTCACGCACAAAATGATACCTCACATCTACATGCTTAGTACGTTGGTGATGTACTGGGTTTTTGGCAATAGCGATGGCAGACTGACTATCACTGAAAATGGTCACGGCTTCATCCAATTTGTAGCCCTGTCCATCAGTTACTTCGGCTATTAGCCTTCTCAGGAATATTGCTTCTCTTGCAGCTTCTGATAGTGACACATATTCTGCCTCTGCTGTACTAAGAGCTATTGTTCTTTGTTTCTTGCTCTCCCAGCTGATTGCGCCACCTTGCAATATGAAGACCAAACCAGAGTATGATCTCCTATCAAACTCTCCAGCATGATCTGCATCTGCATATCCTTCTAGAGGTCCATTCTGTCCTTTTAAATATTTTAGACCATGACTCTTAGTGCCCTTGAGATAACGAAGTACTCGTTTTGCTGCGATCCAATGACTCTCGTCAAATGAATTATTAAACTGACTCAAACTGTTCACTGAATGAGCAATATCTGGACGTGTGCACACAGCAAGATACATAAGAGAACCTATCAATGCTCTATATGGTAGGTCATCTCTTGACTTGTGTTCTGATGGAGGCTTCTCTAGCCTTTGTCCAGTTACTTCCGGCGTTGAAACTGTCTTTGCATCTTGCATGCCAAATTCTTTAAGCAGCTTCTCGATATATTTTTCTTGATTGAGGTTTATGCTATTCAAATTTTGTTTAATTTGAATACCAAGCATCAACTCTGCCTTGCCAAGATCTTTCATATCGAATTTTGACATAAGCTCTTTCTTCACTACCTTCATTTCTGTTAAATTGTTCCAAAATAGCAGAATGTCATCTACATAGACAGCCAGGATTATTATGTTCTTTCCTCTAGTCCTAGTGTAGACGCAGGGTTCATTTAAGGATCGCTTAAAGTTTAGCTTCCTCAGTTCCTCATCTAATTTTATGTTCCAACTTCTTGGAGCCTGCTTCAGTCCGTATAATGACTTCTTCAGAAGACACACATAGTCCTCTTTTCCTTTTTGTTCAAAACCATGTGGTTGTTTCATGTAAACAACTTCATTTAAGTTTCCATTTAGGAATGCAGTCTTAACATCCATCTGATCAATTTGAAGATCCAATTTAGCTGCGAGAGCTATTAAAGTTCTGAGTGAGCTGTGTCTCACAACTGGTGCGAAGGTCTCATGGTAATCAATGCCTCTCCTTTGACTATATCCCCTTGCTACCAGGCGTGCCTTATACCTATATCCGCCCACCTCTTCTTTGATTCGAAATATCCATTTAGAATCAACGATGTTGTAAGGGTACGCTGGTGGTTTGACCAGTGTCCAGGTATTGTTTTTTTGTAGAGCATCTAACTCCTCCTCAATTGCTTTTCTCCAATTTTCTTTATCCATGCGTGATAAAGCTTCATCCACTGTCAGTGGAAAAACACTTTCAATAGCTTGATATGTGATGTGATCCGGAAATTGTTTAGGTTTCCTCTCTCTTAATGGATATCTTCTCTCACTAGGAAGTACCGGCTCTGGTTGTAGTACCTCTTCGTCTCTTTCATCAAGGGATTCCCATTCATCACAGCTTTCTGTTTCATTGCCATTAGGTTCTTCATTTTGATCTAAATCATTTGTATTTATTTCTCTTACAGTCTCATTCTGTTCTTGAAGTTCTTCTTCGCTTTCTATATCTTTTATCTTTTCTCACATATATATTTGTTTAACACCAAATAAAGGTTTAATTATTCTGCGCTGTGTTTAATTAACTGAAGACACAACAACGAGTTCCAACAAAGGTTATGGGCCCAGAAACCAAATAAACCGAGAAATGATTGAAAACGGCGAAAATCATTCAGCAGTAACTGTAAGTAAGAATGATTCTTTGAGCATGGCGTCAATTGAGAAACTAGATGGTGCTTTGTTGGAACTCGTTGTTGTGTCTTCAGTTAATTAAACACAGCGCAGAATAATTAAACCTTTATTTGGTGTTAAACAAATATATATGTGAGAAAAGATAAAAGATATAGAAAGCGAACTTTGATGGACATACACACGTTGACAACAATAATAAATCTATCAAAATAAATTTTCTTATTGTTCCAAACAACAGTTGTCAATTTTAAAAACAATCTCATTTTAAAATTCACAACCAGCCTGTCTACAAATTAATGTGACAGACATGAGGTTACATATGTTTGCTCCAACAGAAATCATGGTGCCGTCAACGCAACCTAGCACCCCTGGAATTTTGAATTTCTCATAAAACCTGTAATAAGCATTCAAATTTCAAACAATGGCTCTTGTTTAAACAAGACAAACAAGAAAATGTAAGTAGGTACTTTTGATACTTGCCTTGACTTGAGCAGTTGTCGATCATTGTGGTTTTGCGGAAATCTAATATACTTAGGTACTAATGATGTTCTTATTATTCAGAGCATCAACAACTTCGTGGATTGCCCTAGAGGCAGAAGGCTGAGATATGAATGTATCTACATTCTTCCCAATGATTTTTTGGTAACTTCCATTAGCCAAAAATGATAGTGTGCATAGTATCTGAAACATTAGGAATTCAATAGGCTTTTCTTGGTGTGTGGTGAGCCACCCATCATATCTCAAGAAACCTAGATGTAAACAAACCTTTAGCCTCTTGGTTAAACCACTGGAACGAAGTCGCGGACGCATATATGGAGTTAACTCATCTTCCAATATATTAATTAAATCTTCGGAAAGTCTGTAAATATGGATAAAATCTGTGTCACGGAGTATTGTTTTAAAATTTCTTATTTGTTTCGCCTGTCGAGCTTTCTTCAATTTATCACTTTTTTTAGCTTCTTCTAATAAATGTAGCTTTATAAGTAACCGAGCTGACATTTTTTCAATTGATTGAGTAAAAGAATCGAAATATTTAAAAATTTAAGTAGGTACAGTTTATTATTTTTGTCAGTCTACGCCCGAATATTTAGAGCTTTTTGATTTGACAGTTAGAATCGAGGCTGTGGGCGAGGCTGTAAGCGAGTTCGAGGCTGTTTTTTCTTAGGGAATGCCAAAATGTATGAAGAACTGTCAATTTGCCCTCCGGTGGCTGTGCCGTTGGGTAGTTTAACTCACGGCCGTCACAGCCTTGAGCGCTAGTGTAGCTGTACGCAGCTTAGTGAATACCAAACTAAGTTTCACCGCTGCGACAGCGCTGTCCGCAAGGCTGTATTTTTAGAGAATAGCATAGCTGCACGAACAGTGAAAAAGCCATTATAATATGTCTAGTATAATTTATTATTATGAATTTAAATTCTAAATAGAATTAGATCAATCTGTAGATATTAACTTGGGTTTATGGTGTCTGTCCAATGTTAACGTAACACAATTATTATAATTTATATGCCTCATAAACTACGTAAATGAATAAGTGTATAGTTATTAATTTATTATAAAATCTTACCTTATATCTGTGATCAGCTTCTCACTATCACTGACTCAATATTCCTACTACATAATTACCTATGTTAAGCTTCACTGTTACACTATAACATTAATAACACACTTTGTCAATATTATTATTATCGAGAATTGGCGATGCATAGCAAAACAACAGCGCATACGCACATTGTCCTTGACTGCACATTTGTTTGTGACTGGGGATAAAAAACAAAATCAGGTTCAAGTTCAACAGCAAAAACGAATACGCGCGGGCCGCGGCCAATGAAAACATATTATTGCCCTCTCTTTTCTTCAAGGATGGAAGTACCGTTTCAAGCGGGAAGCCGCGCGCGTCCTGTTCGACTAGCAGTTTGTGGAATATTCCACAGACGTTAAATTACGTGCGTTCACAAGAATATAATTAAATCAAAATATTAACTTTTAAAAAATGTGAATACCTATCGGAACTCCGGAATTATTCCAGTCAATTCTGGAGCTGAAAAATCAGAACAATTGAACAAAAATTTGGTGTACAAAAATAAATGACCTTTAAATTATATCGAAACAACAATTGTGTTATCACCTATACCAATTCAATACCGGTATTATACGGTAAATTTTGGGATGTTACCTAAATATATTGCATGGACGCTTTTTTGTAGCTATCCGAACTTGGTCGGGTTATGTAGGTTTTCGATGCTTCGTCAGTATTTTAATTGATTTCTTTAATTACTAAATTTAATGACATGAAATTTTGCATGTGAATAGTTGAATGAATAAACTAATTTTTGGCATACATTTTACCATGCAATTCCTTTAGAACGTCGTGATATTTGACTGTTTTGTAAACAGTGATCTATTCATGGTAAAATTGTCCTTTAACTCTTTAATTACTAACGGAACATCATTGATACTTGGCAACATGTTTCAGATACTTACAAGGTTTGTATAAACGTGAAAATCTAGACCCCAAAGTGCATACTTTAAGAACTAAGACCTATTAAGTGTATTTTACGTTTATATTTTTATCTTTTAAGCCCTACGATTTTTCTAAATCTGTTTTTTAAACAAATATAAACAAATTCAAAACAACGTATGTAAAAATCTACAGCTCTCTATGTAAGCGCTTTATATGAAAACTAGCTAATGGCCAAACGTTCGCGTAGCGGAAACTTGAATTTCTCCGAAGTTTATGCATGCACTCATTTTATTCATACATACACAATTACACACAAATACACACTAATTTTTGGACACACCTCTTTTCTTCTAAAGTCTATGGATTAAAATAAGTTCCGCCAGGACAACGTTCGCCCAGCGGAATCAGTTTTTGGTGAATTTCTCCACAATGGCTGCGTACACAATTTTTTTTTTACCATACACAATTATACGACGTCATACACTAAATATCTGCATAATTAATATCTTTAAATTCAACAACATTCCGCTGCGCGAACGCACACTGGTGAGCGTAGGCTTCGTCATCCCGTAATATAATCTCGATGGCAGTGATGGCACCCTTTCAGTACCTACGGAACCTTATGATTTGTTGTTAAAACATTTGTTGCTGTGAAAAGAAGCCCCATGTTGGTTCAGCATTGTCTGTATAGTCATCAACTCTGTACAAGCAACGGGTAAAGAATTACCATCCAAAACTACTCTCATGAGACCATTTGCACATGGCTTGTTGTTGTTTGTTTTTGGTTGCTTGTTGAGTTGCACTTTTTGATATTCAACAACTGATAGCAACTTACGAACACTCGCATACGTCAAGTCGTTGTACGCTAAATTCAGATAACACAACACGAAGTTTCCGATACAGCGTGGGTAATCTTCAATCCTCATACTGCTAGTACAAAATGGGTCTACAAACGGTCCAACCAATTCTTTAGCTATTAATTCTGCCTTCTTGGTTAAATCATCTTCAGTCAGAGCGCTCAGGCTATGGCTTTTCGTGCACTCTCTCTTTATAGAGTTACGTTTTACCCGTTTATGAGAAGATCTTTTGGGAGCCAAAACTACATGTATTTTATCATGTGAACGTGCTTTATCAGCGTTGGTGTGAATGCTTCCTGGTAGTGATTTTTGAGACAGACCGAGTGTCTGTAAACACTCCATGTATATTTCGCGTTTCTTTTTCAAGTGAACCATAATGCGTTGTCGTCTGTTCATATTTTCGTCGTAAGTCAAGGGAAATTCTATAAAACTGTTGAATATAAGGCTCGCACCATCGTCGCTGATATGGTTATCAGCTATATTCAAATACCGCAAATGTCTGTTACTTCTAAGAGCCTCTGCTAAATATTTGGCTCCCTTGTCCCCTATGTGGTTTGACGTAAGGTTCAAAGTAACCAAACTATTTTCCGCAGATTCCAAATAGTGTAACGTACAAGCTATTCGCTCACACACTACATCATTAATGTTACATCTGCATAGCGATAGATTTTTAAGAAATGTTGTGTTTTGTATAAGTTCCTCATAATTAGCTTGTTTTAGTGGGCAGTCGTCTAAGCATACATCGGAGATTGTGGTATATGGAAGCATTTTACCAAGTTCGTGTACGACATACATGTCGATGCGGCAATTCTTGATCGTAAACTTATATAGTTGTTGGTAATTAGGTAGTGTTAACGCTAGGAGTTGTATTGTAATTCTTGGTATGGTCTCTTGTTGAAATTTCGCCATTAGTATAGCTGAAAGACGATTTTGAGTGTCGTACGTAGCTGTTATTGGAAAAATGATTTCGTCAGTTTGGTCGTCATCTCTTATTGATTCCGAGGCTGCTGAGGACACATCTGTAGCAACACCAGCAATAGTAACGCGTTTGTATTTTGTTTCAATTTCTTGTGTCTTCTGACTTTTGTTATCTAGGGAAAGAAAACAAGGTTTAAGAATAAGGCGTTTACACGACGCTGTGCTGTGCTGTCCGATATTTTACAGTTAAATCTTTAAATAATTAATAAATCCCCTGTTCATATGGTTAAAAACAAATGTTATAAACAACTGCTGTGATCCCAAAATCTTCGCAACCGGTGCTTGAGTATATGTTAAACTTGCAGAAATGATCGTACCACGTTGTGAACTTTCTTTAAGGATAGTAACAACGACTGGACTGTTAAATCTTTTGTATAATTCCATGAAACAAGTTTCAAAATCTTCACAATCAGACCTGAACTTTCCTGATGGCGGCATGGATTGAGGCGTTAGTTTTGGATTCATTATAATGAAAACTTAAAAAATATATACTTATTAGAATATACGAAATAAAGAACTATCAAACTGAATATTTATGTACCTACCTACATAACCAAAATTAAATTAATATTTTATAAAATGTCAAAAATAGGTACCTATTTATCAAACACTATCAAGAAGTCTTTGACAGATATAAACAGTAAATCAGGAAGGCTTGGTCCATGGTTCATGGTCCAGGCGATTCAAAGTCAAAATTAATACTATGGTCAAAGGAATGGGGAATGAAGATTTTTAAGGAGCCTGGCATTCAAAGTTGATCACGTGACACAATCATCAACTTAGGTATCTCGGAAATTTGACACTTTTCGGGGTTTGGCTTAAGAATTTATGTTTTCTGTTTGCATTGTACAGTCAGTTAAAGTAATTAGCTGACCCACCTTTGCATAAATGGTTGTGATTTTTTAGAATACGTGAGGCATGTGCTTCCAAATGCCTCACCACGAATACGAACGTCCACACATTGCGAATCATGCGATGAGCGCCGTGCGCTGCGCATGCCTCGCAATGTCTGTATCCGCCTTAACCGAGGGATGAAAAAACAAAACAATTATAAGCGTGTAGGAAATCTTTAGATCTCATTAATTAAAAAGATTATGTTTCTAGGTGACTTTTTTATTTAAGTCAAAAGTTTTTGTGTTCTTTTCAGTTACAACCGCATTGATAACTCTGTTTAGTGCTATGAAATACAAACTTATTTTTGCAGGCGATTAAGTATATCGATACTGTGCATGCGTCAATGTTCGTCCCAACTACGGAACCCTATGTGCGTGGTCCGACTCGCAAATTGCCAGTTCCAGGTCAGACAAAGTGATTCACAAAGTGATATTAGGTTTTTCCACCAAGGGCTTTTTGAGTCCCCAGAGTATGGATACAACACGGTAACCGTGTACAGCCCGTTAACCTGGAGGCCTTGACCAACCTGGATACGGGCAAGTGTCCGCTATAACACGAGAGCAAAACCTGGAGAAATGTGGATTTTTAATGTAGGTACCTAGGTATCACGCCTGCCTGCCGACAATGCTGCTCTTCGGAAAATACTGGTGAGATTTTATGTTGTCACTATGTGTAGGTACCTACATCTTGGAAGAAAGAAAAAGCTTATTTATTTATAAAGACCGGTTCGATACCGGTAAAAAATAACATTATCAACAACTAGGTACCTACCAATAAAAAATCTTACCAAGGGGTATCGTATTACAAACTGGGTCGTGGACGTCAAATAGGCTGTCGCTTCAAGTAAAATACTGGTATTCAGCTGCATCTAGTTAGACTGGAAGCCGACCACCACCCTGATTGCGCAACACACTACAATCTCAATTTGAATCAGTTTGAAGTATATCGGTAATCCATTGCTTCATATGTTCGAAAATTTGTCTGGTCAACAACGTAAATAACGCAATGAATGTTGTCGAACTGTCAAATTGAAAGCCACCATTAAGTACTTCTACCAAATGAGTAGTGTGTTACGCAATTACCCCGCACATCATATTTGGGAAAAGGCTAAGCAGATGATGATGACCTACCTAAGTGTAGCTTAAATTATAGAATAATTTAAGCTACACTTTACGAGATCTACAATATCTTAATCACTGACGTTACAATGACTTTCTCGTTTATGAGTGCAATAGGTACTATGATTGTAAAATGTCTACAATGTACTATCCTTGACCTACTTTACGTTGAGGCTACGTCCAACTCCCCTACCGCTTGTTAAGTGACTTCCGATCGATTAGGTACATTATTATCTGTATTCGAAAAAAAGATGTGAGAGTGAGAACATATTATTATTTTACCGAACCGTCATTCGTATTTGTTTTGCTTGATATAAAACCTAACCTTTTTTTCTCCAAGTTCTATCTTGTGATAGATAAAGTTTAATGTTACGTCGGCTGAAGCTGAAAACCAGCGCTGCGGCTCTATCTCGCATAGGGCATTTATGGTGACCGATGGCCGTTTTGCGTAGATGTGACGCATATTTTCCCCCAGCTTGTTTTTTTTGTGTTTATGCACTGAAAAAAAAAGAATTGTTGAATGTACTAAAGTAGCGTAAGTTGAGTAATGAACTGCCATAGTCAACCCTTTTCATAGTTAATTTTACCTTTTCATAGTTAATTTTACTATAACAAGAGTGAATTTAACACTCCCACTTCCGCTTTGTTGATTTTCATAATCAACCAGTTCTATTTGGTAAAATCAACAATTTCGTGTGTAGGACCCGCGGATTTGATAAAATTACGACCCGCGGACCCGCGGATTTGATAAAATTTACGCGGAATTTAGTAATATCAATCATTTTTTTTTTTCAGTGTGTTCTTTAGGTATATGCGTCATGTTTACTGCAAATAAACGTTTTTTCTTTATTTTTTTTTCCTGTTACCACATTACTGTGACTACCAGCAGTATTGTCTCTCCTCCTCCCTTTAAATCCCTCCAAAGGTTATCTTTAAAAGATCGGTTTTAACGACGCCAATTGTACGACCCTATGTAAAATTTCTTAATTTATATTATCTGTAATTTGTATGGTCTAATAAAGAGTATTCTATTCTATTCTAGTGGGTACACTGAAAGAAATTAGCAGTGAATAAAAATGAAAAAAACATTGATCTGAACTACTTTAGAGCCTAACGTTGAAAACAGTATTTTTTACTGATCCGAAAACAGTTAGCTTCAGACAAAAAATTACCGTCATGACAGTAAACTTTAACGTTTTAAAGTAGCTAAAAGTTCACAAAATTAAATGTTTTATTAATTTGGTGATATCGTTCAAACCATTAAAATTTACTTACATTATAGTAATGGTGGTTTTCCTTTTTTATTTTGTCATTTTTTCAGTAAATGGTTATTGTTCAATCATTAAAAGTTACTGTTTTGTCTTTTGATTGTTTTACAAACATTTTTTTCTTACTGTATAAAGTCAGAAATCGATTTAATGTGGTGTAGTAAGATATTATTTTTTTTCAGTGTACAAGAAAAATACAATTATGTAGTCTTGATCTCTCGCACGTGTAGGTTGGTCTTGGTCTGGGTTGGGGATAGGAGCGGGCAGACTGGGTCACGGTCGCTGACGTCACGGGACGCCCCAACCTCCCTATGCGTTTCGCTCTTCTCCTTGTGCAAACACTCGTAAAACTGGTGCTAATGAACAAATGAAATAAGCGGGATTATCGCACACTTACCTACTCCACATTCTTTGTAGACATAATATAACAGCCCCGTTGGTCTCGTGGTCGCAAGTGCGACTGCTGAGCGTGGGGTCCTGGGTTCGATTCCTGGATCAGCCAAAGTGTTATTGAGTTTTTCCATTAGGAATTTCTTAGTACCTAACAGCTCGGACTTTGGAAGTTGGCGGTATGATACCCCCGTGCCTCAGAAAGCATGTTAAGCCGTTGGTCCTGCGCCTGATCTCACTCCGGTCGTGACGGATTGCCTTCCCATTGGACTATGAGAGTGAGGGAAGAGTGAGTGCGCGCAAACTGCACTTCATAAGGTGATTTCTACTATAGTCCGCGCGGAACTAGTTGGCCGCGCCTTGGGTGGGGACGGGGGTGAGGGCGGCGAGGTTGCCTATTGTTTGCAACGCACGTACCTACTGAGTAATGACAAAGCGCCCCCGCCCCTCCGTCCCACTGCTCACATACCTAAGGCGCGGCCAACTAGTTCCGCGCAGACTATAGAACATCAGTAAAATAAATTGAAATAAAGCGAGGAGATAATGAATAGACGTAGGTAAAAGTGAAAGTAGAAAGTATCTAAAACAAAACCGTTATGAGTTTCATAGCCAGGCGTTTATTACATGGATCAAATTGATATAAACGATAGGCACAATCCCTTCATAAAAGAGGATCGGGGGGAAAGCGCAATATTGTGGATAATGGATCTTCGAGGTAAGGGTGGAAGCTCTTTAGTTTAGCCCACGAAATAGTTTTTGTGTCTATTTTTGCAGATACTGAATAATAATCAATGAACTCATTAAGGATTTTAGAGACGGCTGTTCCGAGTTCTATAAATTCCGAAATTCGCTAAGGGCGATTAGCGAGAAAGCCTTGTGATAGCGCGAAAGTACCAAAATCACTTTGTGGAGAAGTACTGCGGAGGGTGGACAACAAGTTTATAATTATATTTCTTTCTTTCTACCGATTTTAACGAGACTTCATACGCACAAGCAGGATACAAAGGTCTAAAAAGTTTCTTAAGAACATTTTAGAAATGTCTTATTTAAAAAAGATAATTATAAATCTCTGTTTCTAGAAAATTTAAAATCGGTCTAATTTGGCTGTAACACTACTTTTCGAAAATGATCTTAAGTACCTAACTTTTTAGACCTTTGTATCTTGCTTATGCGTATAAAGTTTCATTACAATCGGTTCATTCATTTAGAAAAACAAGGGCTTGAAAGTTTATATGAAATGCCGTACGGCGTAAATGCTCTTAAGGTTTTATAACGCTTCAACATAATCTTGTATGGAAGCACTTAAAATGCGTGGCTCGAAGAAAATTTTTCTGGACCATTTCTTTAAGGTGTTTATATTTATCGTAAAAAGGGTTCTAAAAGGGTGAATGGATGCTAAACTAAGTGAGAACGGACTAAGTACAAGAAAGAAAGAAAAATAAACGGAAGAAAGTAGGTAAGGTTATTTGAAGTCTTTGCAAGTCCGCATGATTATAGGTACCTACTGTTTAGACACTGCCTTTACCACTGGTGCTGCCATCTGTCCAACAGCGATTGGTCGCCCACGGATGCCGACAACCAATCGCCACCAAGCCGCGCATCAACGTCATCTTCAATTTTTGTATCATCACTTACCCTTTGCACGCACATACTCGCATACCTTATATATTAAATCAGATGTAACTTATTCGCAATATACATATTTAAAAGTAATTCACGGTGTCGCCTACTTCATTAAACAAGCCTTCAGTCTCCCTACACGCAGCAGAGCTGAAACCCATACATTTGGACCTTTTTCGCCGGACGTTGGACTTGCTGGATAACCTGAAAACGCGCATATCAGTGAAATTCTGGTTTTGAAAGTGTGTGCTGCTAACGAGGAATCTCATCGTAACCGTCACATTCAAACGTGAGTACTTCTTTCTTTCTGCTTTCCACCAAAATGAGCCAACCTAGTACGTCTGAGATCTCAGTACCTAATAAGCCTCGCGATAAATCTCCTTTTAAGTATAATCCAAACGACGATTGTCCACTTATTAGGGATCTTGTTAAAAAACGTGGCATAGTAAAGGGTAGATTGTCAAAGTTCTCAAATTACTTGTCTAGTGTTGCAAATACAACTTTGTCTAGTCAAACACGCATAGATCTTAAATTACGGATTCAGGGAGCCGCTAGATTATTTGATGAATTCAGTGACATTCAAAGACAAATCGAGGAATCAGTCTCCGATATAGATGAGCAATTAACGCAAAGAGAATTGATGGAAAATAGATACTACACTTTACTATCTCAAGCTGAGTGTCTTTTAAATCCGAGTGAGGTTACTGACTGTTCTAGTAAATGTAGTCATCACCACAAACCTGCCGTTAAATTACCTACGATTTCTATGCCCTCCTTTGACGGTTCATACGAGCATTGGTTGGAATTTAGGGACACTTTCCTATCATTAGTGCACAATTCTAATGATCTTAGTAATATAGAAAAGTTTCACTACCTAAAATCATCTTTGAAGGGAAGTGCGGAGCTAGTAATTAATGCCGTTGAATTTTCTAGTGCTAATTACCCGGTTGCATGGGATTTACTTCTCAATCGGTACAATAATAGCGAATTGTTAGTGCATAATCACGTCATGTCTTTGTTCACGATGCAGAACTTAAGCAAAGAATCGCCAGATCTAATTCGACAGCTAATAGATACCGTGTTAAAGAATTTACGCGCATTAAAAATGCTTGACGAACCAACCGACGCATGGGATACATTGGTTATTTATTTAATTCTGCTTCGTTTTAATCCAATCACCGAACAAGAATGGGAACAATACAAACGCGCACAAGGATTAACTAGAAATGGCGATTCTAAACCTAAACGAAAGCTTAAACTGGATGATATGATGAACTTTCTTAAAGACCGAGCTGACGTGCTGGAAACCTTGCAAGTGACACACAGTAAACGTTCTACTGATAATAAAAAACACAACACCAAAAATGATAAATCTAAAATTCACTGCAATGTTTCCACTAATAAGCCAGAGGGTCAACAGTTGCACAAATCCACTAAAAACAAGAAGCTTTGTCTATTGTGTAACGCGAATCATCCACTTTACGCGTGCCAAGGATTTCTAGATTTTAATTTAGACTCAAAGCTTAAATTTATTCACGAAAAGAAGCTTTGCACTAATTGTTTACGTTCAGATCACACAATAGATAATTGTAGGTTCGGGCCGTGTAGATTATGCCACAAAAAACACAATTCGTTACTCCATTCCGATAATCATACGAATCAATCTGTAGCACTCCATGTGTCGCACGCTAATGAGGCGCCGACTGCGGTGGCTACTGCTACAGGAGCGCTTCCTCCGTCCCTTACCGCGCCCACCGCACCGGCACCGTCCTCAGCCGTGGAAGTTACCACGATCCACGCGAATAAAGCACACATAAACACGTCCACACATTCACCTGTTATGAAACCGGTGTTACTATCGACTGCATTAGTTGAGATAGTTGATAATCGTAAGAATTATCACCTAGCACGCGCACTCCTTGACAGCGGTAGTGAACGCTGTTTCATTACTCAGACGTTATGCAATTTAATTCAAGCGCCAGTAATACAGTCCACTCAAGAAATTCGAGGTGTAGGAAACTCGATCACAACATCCACGCAAATGTGTGACATCGAGTTAAAATCGCGCATCCACCCATACACTACGCATTTACAGTGTTTTATCTTGCCTAACATTACGTCGGCGTTGCCTGCTTTGTCACAATCACGAGAAAGCGGACAGCTCAAAATTCCCGAACACATTGTTTTGGCAGACCCGCATTTTAATGAGTCTCAAAGCATTGATATCCTAATCGGTGCAGATATATTTTGGGATTTAATTAACTCTAATAAAATAAGATTACCTAGTGGGCCTTTCTTACTAGATACAAAATTGGGGTGGGTTATTTCCGGCCCAATTTGTTCTCTTACGCGTTATGATAGGTACATTCAGTGTAACTTTTCTCAGTCTATCGATTCCCAGCTACGCAAATTCTGGGAGTTGGAGGACATGTCTGCGTATCGGGATACGCGCACAGATGAGGAGCGTTCTTGTGAACAACATTTTGTTAACACTACTACGCGCAATAGTGACGGAAGGTTCAAAGTTCGCATTCCCTTTAAAACATCACCCGATACCTTAGGCGAAACTTACACACACGCACAACGTAGGTTTTTTGCCCTCGAAAAACGTTTATTACGCAACCCTGATTATAAAAAACTTTATGCCGATTTCATTCACGAGTACATTCGCTTGGGTCACATGAGTCGTGTTGATCGCGTCGGGAAGCCTAACTTTTTCTTACCGCATCATGGAGTATTTCGTGAGCACAGCACCACCACCAAACTGCGTGTGGTGTTTGATGCCAGTGCCGCAGCTAGCAATGACATCTCGCTCAACGAAATACAAATGGTGGGCCCACCGATACAAGGCGATCTGTTGTCTATTTTACTACGATTTAGGCAACATAAATATACGGCTTGTGCAGACATTGAGAAAATGTATCGGCAATGTCTCATTCACGAAGATCAGCGTGATCTTCAGTTGATATTGTGGCGTGATGACCCGTCGCAGTCGCTGGATGTTTACCGACTAAATACGGTCACTTACGGTACTGCGTCCGCGCCGTTTCTAAGTTGTAGGTGTCTTAAACAGCTGGCGGCTGATTGCACGGATCATGACGTCACGAGAATCATTAACGAGGATTTCTACGTTGACGATATGATCACGGGTTGTGATAATAAACAACAACTCTTAGATGTTTGCAAAAACGTTGCGAATATTTTAAAGTTAGGTTGTTTCCCCCTTCGCAAGTGGATGTTTAATTTCAACATTGATGACAATGAATCTGACTTAACTAAGGAATTGTCATTAGGTGAAAATGTCCATTCCAAAACTTTAGGGTTAGGTTGGCATAATATAAACGATATTTTTTATTTTGACACGCAATTTAACAGTTACTCTAATCAATTAATTATTACCAAACGTTATATTATGTCAACAATTTCACAGATATTTGATCCGTTAGGATTATTGAGCCCTATGATAATAATAGCTAAAATTTTGTTACAAAAATTATGGCTGGTGAAGATAGGCTGGGACGATGAAGTTCCCAGTGACGTCAAACGTACTTGGGACACTTTTGTCAGTTCTCTGCTTATTCTCAACAACATAAGTGTACCACGACATGTCATAGGTAGGGACCCTGCTTCTATCGAACTGCACATATTTACGGACGCGTCGGAATCCGCGTACGGAGCATGTATTTATGTTCGCACAATGAATCGTGACTCATCGGTGTCTGTTAGGTTGTGTTGTTCAAAGAGCAAGGTCGCTCCATTAAATCCTGTGAGCATCCCTAGGCTCGAACTTTGCGGGGCTTTGCTAGGTGCTAGGCTATTCAATAAAGTACGCGAATCACTACGCTGTCAATTTAATCACATCGTATTCTGGTGTGATTCCACCATTGTATTGGGTTGGCTACGCATGGCTCCCCATTTATTAAAGACTTTCGTGCAAAATCGAGCGGCTGAGATTCACGAAATCGCCAAAGAACTTCCGTGGTGTCACGTCAGCGGTAAAAATAACCCTGCCGACTTGGTGTCTCGTGGAGTCAGGCTGGAAGATCTTCAATCTTCCACGCTATGGTGGGAAGGCCCAGAATTTTTACGACAGCCCGACTTTGATAGTAGTCAAGCTACCTTAGGTAGGTTTGTAGCACAATCTGATTTACCTGAAGTGAAGCCAGCTAAAACTCACGCATTTTTATCTACAACGGATACTTCATTGTTTCCATTTAAGAGATTCTCACAATTTAATCGTATGCAACGCACATGCGCTTACGTATTACGTTTTATTTTTAATAGTCGCAATAGGAATAATATCCGCCACGGTCCTCTCACTGTTGATGAGTTGAGAAATGCATGCATAACTCTAGTGAAGTTGTCCCAACACGAATCTTTTCCGGAAGAATGTAAATTATTAGGTAGTAATAAATCTCTTAAAAATAAACATCACTTAAGTAAATTAAACATTTTCGCAGATAATGATGGCATTTTACGAGTCGGTGGACGAATAAAATTGTCATCAGATTTTAATTTTGATAAGAAACATCCTGTACTAATTTCTTCCAACCACTGGTTTGTAGTGTTATTGTTTCGGCACGAGCACAAGCGACTGCAGCACGCTGCGCCGCAGGCGTTGCTGTACAACATACGTGAGTCCCACTGGCCGGTGGGAGGTAGGAACTTAGCCAAGCGCACTGTCCATGAGTGCGTTACGTGTACACGGTTGAGAGGTAAATCTTTATCTCCTATTATGGGCAACTTACCCCAAGAGAGGATCACTCCAAGCTTCCCATTTTTACGTACTGGTGTGGACTACGCCGGGCCAGTGCTCGTACTGAATCGCAAGGGAAGGGGCTCTAAATTAATAAAGGGTTACATTTGCCTATTTATTTGTCTAGTCACACGCGCAATACATTTAGAGCTAGTCAGTGACCTTTCTTCCAATGCTTATCTACTGGCATTAAAGAGATTCATTTCTCGACGTGGCAAACCTGATGAAATAATGTCAGATAATGGTAGGAATTTTGTAGGTCTCGCAAACGAATTTTCTAAATTTTTATCCACATGCTCTGACGATTTAATTGAATACGCAACTAGTCAGAACATTAAATTTTCTTTTATACCGCCTTACGCGCCTCATTTTGGTGGATTGTGGGAAGCAGGAGTAAAGTCGTGCAAGCACCACTTGTTACGAGTCGTTGGTAACGCACATCTAACATTCGAGGAATATAGCACTGTATTAACACAAATTGAAGCTGTCCTCAACTCCCGTCCCATTAGTCCTTTATCCGCAGATCCTAACGACTTTCTTCCTTTGTGTCCATCTCACTTCCTGGTTGGTCGTCTCCTAACAGCGCCTTCAACGCCACAGCTAACTGATGTTCCTGCTCACCGGTTGACACGCTACCAGAGACTGGAGCAGCTCAGACAACATTTTTGGATACGATGGTCCAAAGAATACATCTCAGAAATGCAAACCAGGATGAAATGGAGACAACATGGGCGTGATTTGCAGCCAAACACTTTGGTCCTCATCAAGGAGGACAACACTCCGCCACTGAAATGGAGCTTGGGGCGGATCATCTCTACAGTGCCAGGAAAGGATGGGATTTCTCGAGTGGCTGACATCCAGACAAAGTCAGGAGTCATCAGACGCGCATTCCCTCGAATCTGTCCCCTGCTTAATGACGGAGATGATGAGAAGGCGTTGGACGTCGGTACCTACTTCCAAGGCCGGGGGCATGTTTAGACACTGCCTTTACCACTGGTGCTGCCATCTGTCCAACAGCGATTGGTCGCCCACGGATGCCGACAACCAATCGCCACCAAGCCGCGCATCAACGTCATCTTCAATTTTTGTATCATCACTTACCCTTTGCACGCACATACTCGCATACCTTATATATTAAATCAGATGTAACTTATTCGCAATATACATATTTAAAAGTAATTCACGGTGTCGCCTACTTCATTAAACAAGCCTTCAGTCTCCCTACACGCAGCAGAGCTGAAACCCATACACCTACCATAAATACTTATATATCTGAAAGGCTCTATTAATGATGTTGTCGTTATGGATGTCTAAATGTATTTTACAGTCTAGCAGTATGCCAAGATCACGTGTGCACTTAGTTTTATGTTGTGTCATGATGATAAATAATGAAGATCACCAATTAAATACAGCGGGGTTATTGCCTAACATACTATCAGTAGCAATGGGTTTCATTTTGACAGTTGAACAGCATTCATTTGTTGTTTACATTGTTGAGAAGACACATTTTTCGAATTTATGAAGCAATGAATTAGCAATATCCTTAAAAGTGATTCAGATTGAGATTGATAGTGCGTTACGCAATTAAAGATGCTGGTCTCTTAAGTAAACTTTTGTGAGTAACGACATGTTTTCCCATTTCCCATCAAATAAAACTTAGAGAAGACTAGACTGCGACGACAACGGTTTAGACTTAGCGTTTTCAAGTATTTTCTTTCAACTACCTAGTAATGTTATCATTAATCACTACAAAACCGATTACAAAGAACGTATTTTTTGCTTAGAACCAAAACAGTGCAGAAACGTTGTATGAAATGTCATGGCTGCACTGTTTTTTATGTTTTATTTAGATATAAATTAGCCACAGACGTTTAATGTCTCCCATTAAGTTAAATATAAAATGTATGCATTAGATCAAAAAGATACTGGCTGAAAATAAAAATCGGCTGAATAAAACCGACATGGTGAAAAAGAAAACAAATGGCGGGCATTTTGTACCATTGTAAAACTTTGATACTAAAATATCATTGGATACTTCATATTTAGAAAGAAAAGTTGAAAAAAATGGAAATAGAAAGCGATAACGTTATGAATGCAACTCCAGAAAGTATTAAAACAGTTGCAAATGAAATTGTTAATAACCTTTTGCCGCAAAAGTCGCGGGATAAATTTTGTTTTCATCAACTTGAGTTTTTATTTAGAGTAGGTACCTATATTTATCACAGTAGGTAGATTGGTAGTTGAAAGAATAATATAACCAACGTTTGTTCACCATGATTACGAGACATTATTATTTCTTGCAATTATTTGGCTGTTTCAACGGACCGTATTTCAGTTCTAAATGATAATCACGTCGCCACATCATCGTTAAAATAAACTTTTTAATTAATATGATATTAAAAAGTTAGGATCATTACCGACTTAGCGACTCCCTTATGAATATAGAGACATTTGGGAAGCCAAAAGTCAACTTAAGGGCCTTACTCTCGTTTAGTACCGTAACTCGGTCACTTTATGAAGCTTATAACTCATTAACGGTTTGGTTAGAAGGTCTGTAAAAAATATATGTTTGCTATAGATTCATGTACAGCATTTTTGAAACAGGGTTTTTTCATAAGGCTAATACTTTTGCCTTAAAAAAATATTTACCAAAACGCTATTTTCGCTAACATTTGCTTATAACTTCTAAACGGCTTTGATGTTTGGAAATATTTTTACACTGAAAAATTGGTGGTTAGAGGTACTACATATTTGAAATAGCGTTTTTAAATCAATCAACAGTTGCAAAGACAATGCCCCATTTTGAGATATAGGTTCAGAGGTGCTCTGCGCGGGCGCGGGCGGCAGTCGTGCGTTAGCACTGAGACGGGGTGGCTGTGTCGCTCGCTGCTCCGCCCGGCTATCGATCGACTACGCGCGTTTGGCTGTGTTAGTGCAAATATTTATGAACGAATTGTATCAGTATGCGTTTATAGATTAGCTCGCTGCAGAGGGCCCATTTCTATTGTCCGCATGGACGCTTTATTAGTGGTGCCATTTCTAAATACTGTTTTTTTTTATATTGTTTATTTTGTAAATATGTATAAGATAATTTGTAAATAAATCAAAATGCCAAAGCAAAGCAAGTCAAGAAAAATACGTTTTCTCTACGACGACGTACCGTTTTATAGATATTAGCGAAAAACTCAAAAGTGGGAATTTTTATACCCCCCACTCCGGCTCACCTCCTAGACGCGGGGACTTTTAGTATGTTTACTCCCTAAGCACTCTGAGCAACTTTCTGAAGAAATCGCTCAGGGCCCAGCTCACGCACTCTACACCTCTTTTTGGTTTATTCGTTGAGTGGACTAATAAGTATCTATCTATCTATACTTAATCTTATAAATAAAAATCTTTAAAACTTTATCTAATAAATAAAATTGGAGTGTCTGTTTGTAATATTAAAACAACCGCTTCAGGCCATTTTATTTTGACTGTTTAGAAAATAACTACATACTTACTCACAATAAAAAAAAAATGTTTTCAAATACCTTAATATAAAAATTGAGCATTCTTAGTTGTCAATCTACGAGTAGGTATTTGCATTACTGAGTTTATTGATTACTACCTTCTCATATTCTTGTGCGGATTTATTTCTGTGACTGGGACTTTCACTAGCAGATAGGTGAATAAGGAGTAACTTAGGCTACTTTTATTTTAGAAAAAAAAAAAGAAAATAGGTTCCCACGAAAAAAAAAATTAAAACCTATGAAATGAAATATTGAATAATATCCGATTCAAATAGGGAGGTTGTATACTACGTTTATTTAGGTACTTAACCAAATGTAAATAAATCATATAATAAAGAAACGGAGTATAGTTTTTTTTTTATTTTTTATAAGTGGATCCTATACGTGAAGATTCCTTAATTTCCAATGAAATTGATTGGATAAATAATAAAATAATATAGTGTTTTTGTTTTAGCCCAAGGAAATCGTTCACCAAATATTGTATATAAAAATGCTAATACGAAAAACTGAAAATAAATAATAATTAAACTAAAATGCAAAAACGATCAAAAAGAACTAAATGGAGAAATATTAGAAGAATTTCAATAAAATTAGCATAGGTATTTCTTTACGTGGCGGTGAATAGACGACTTTTATGTATTTGAGGGGGTGAAGCAGATGAAGTGGGATATGAATTGTCCCCGCCTTCGGCGGGGTGCACCACGCGGATTTCGTCGATGAGCGACTTCCATTATATTTAGAAGCGTAATTTCGCGACTCGAATAAGAAGTAGCCGGGACTGACAAACGTATTACAAGTAAGTACTGTGATGTGTGTAAATAATACAAGAAGGCTCAGTTTATGGAGTACCTATTCCCTTTTCAGAAAAATATATAGTTTAAAAAAAAAAACAGCATGTGTGCAATTCACACGTGGTAGAAGTGAAACCTTCAAAAACACTGTATAAGGGATGATTCTCATTAGAGCGGGCCGTGCCCGGGGCGGGCCGAGGCCGGGGCGGGGACGGGCCGGAGCCCGTCCGTGCTGCACGATTTATATTACGATTTTATATTGCATTACGACGGACGTGGAGGGGGCGGGGCGGGACCGTGCAACAACCGTGGCGTCGAGCGGGCCCGGACGGGACACGGAACATGCACTGTGTAATATAAATTGCTTCATACAAAATGTATGTAACGTTTCAAATCCGTGCCCCGTCCGGGCCACGTACACGGCCCGCCCCGGGCACGGCCCGCTCTAATGAGAATCATCCCTTATGCTTCCTATCTCATTTTCTCCCACGTTAAATCTTATGAATTTACATGTCTCTTTTTACTGTCGCTTTTTCGTTTCATAAACTTTCAAATCACAACGATGCTAAAGAACATACATCCATCCATCCATCCACACCATACCCACACCCACACCCACATCCACATCCACATCCACACATCCATTAAATGTGATGTCATTTGTACTAATAAAAAACAAAAACACTGTATAATGCTTCCTATCTCATTTTCTCCCACGTTAAATCTTATATGTCTCTTTTTACTGTTGCTTTTTCGTTTCATAAAATTTCAAATCACAACGATGCTAAAGAAGTTTTCACTTCAAAAACCAAAGGTAACATCTAAGCAACTTGCTTGCATCTTGTTGCTTATATGTTTGAAATAATCACTCTGAAAAAAGTAATCAAACATCTATGCAACAAGATGTACACTAAGCAAGTTAAAAAAATATGGATGTCACGTGACCAACTTTGAATATCTTACAACTAATATTTTTTGTTTGCATTGATGTTAGCTATCGATTTATATAGGTCTCATACGAAGCCGCCATTAAAAAAAAACAAAATGGCGGACATGCAGGTATGCCACGGATCTTCAAAGCCCTACTCTGACTTTTTAAACGTGAGGGAGTTATTTAAAGAATCTACAGTTGAGTAGATGCCAATCTATTTGTAAAAGGAGAATAATTGTACTGAATTAATCAGGAAATTGAAAACATCATTGCAGGTATGATCGTAATTCGTATCATCCAATTTCACAAAACTCTCGCCTCAAGGCGAGAGTATTGTGAAATTGAGAAATTGTCAAGATCATGATGGTAAACATCATGAGAGATGGTGATCATGATGAGAGCAGTGGTGGCCAAGTGGTAACGGCCGCGACTTACGAGTTGTAGGTCGTAGGTTCGAACCCAGACAGGCGCTTTACTTTGTGTAAATTATTTCATCACCACTGCTCACAAAACGGTGAAGGAAAACATCGTGAGGAAACCGGCATGTCCTAGAACCAAAAATTCGAAGACATGTGACATCTACCAACCCGCACTGGGCCCGCGTGGTGGATTACGGCCCACTCCCTCTCACTGAGAGGAGGCCTGTGTCCCAGCAGTGGGAACATTATAGGCTGATGATGATGATGATGATGATGATGGTAAACATAGGTAGCTATACATTTATAAGAATTCCTGATTAAAAGGCATATTATTTGTAAACGAATTCCTCGAAGAAAATTATTTGATATTAAAAATGATTGTGATACATAATAGGTATAGGTACTTAAATGTGATATAAATTACAAGAATAATATGATATCTATAATATAAAATGTATGATTATTGATAATTAATATAAATATAATGTAAACTGTATAACTGTAATATTAAGTAGGTATGTATTCTTTATTCTTATATATTTATCAGGGCGAGCGAAGCGAGCCCTGCTATATCCCACAACCTGAGCATTTTGTGGTACACTTTACGGAAAAACTATTACGCCTATTGATTTGTGCTTTAACATAATAATTTCTATTTATATGTATGATGTGTTATCAGTAAAAAAAATAGTAATTTAAATTACGAAAAAAAATATTAAAAAAAACTGCCTTAAAGATTATTATCACGCAGAAAAACGACGCGAGCCCTCACAAAGCTCTGCTTTTAGCTAGTAACTATTTAAATTGCAATGCCTTAACAGGCAACTAAGTTCTAAGAACCTACCTTATTATTAACATCTTCAAAATTCTGTAGGTACACTTAGTTCATAATAATAAGCATTTCAATTTGAATATTGAGGTGAGGTGTACCACATTCATGGAAAAATGTTATCTCGCTTCTTTCATTCGCTCTAGATTTCTTTTTCTGAATTGAATTCTCGGAATTCCTTCATAACTTTTATCTAAAGATATATACGAGTAGGTACACTAGCCCTCTTACTAATAAACGTTGTATAACGGCTGTATAGTTACACAGCGCTTTGTCTTTTTCTTTCGATAGTCAAATTGCTGACGACTGAAAGAGAGAAATCGCTGTGTAACTATTCATCGAATATAATAAGTTTATTAGTAAGGGGGTAGGTAGACACTAGAGAATTTTTTCGAGCATTTCCATATAATGTAACGTTCCTGCGAATGCACCGACGCGACGCTGCGTTCGACGTAGGTAATGCTCATGGCGAGTGAGCACAGTAGTAACATTTCTTTCTACCTTGCGTTCATTGTTAATGATCATGCTTTCTTGATCGCTCGTGCCTCTGCTCGATAAAAGGTTCTACCAATATGCTCGTTAGTTTTTTTAAAATCAGGTTTTGTAACAAAACATCGAGGGTCGTGTTCGAAATGCATTTCGATAAAATTGCAGGTGGAAGAGATTTCTTATGAAATAAGCATCAATCACCTTTGTACATATTTTGCTGTCCTGTTTTTAATCTTATGTTTATATTTGTGTGTACATAATGGTAAAATAAATGAATAAAACGGCGAATGATCCATGTTCTGTTACAAGTAAATGCTCTAGTCTATACTCACCTTAAGTCTTTAGAGACTTGAAATTACGGTTTCATTTTTATTTGTTAGGATGAAATGAATGCTATCTCCCGACGCGACCCAACTAATGACTTTTAAGTTTTCTCAGTCTGCATTAATTATGAGCACACTGGCCGGACATCGTACTTTATAATTGCTGTTCTTCCTTTCTTTTGACTCGAGGGAATATTCGATTAAAACATTCTTGACATCGGGTCCACTTTGTGTTCTTCCTTAGGGAGGGTTCACGAGCAACCTAAGTTGCCCAGCAACATTTTTGTCTCTGTCGGTGTCTCCTCGCCGAGATTTTGACGATGCACACACGGAAAGTGACAGCAACGCTACTATTTTGTTAAATTTTCCGTTGAGCAGCAACTGACTAGCCGGCAACTTTTTTATCGCCGTGCGCACATTTGCATTGCAACCAATACACGGACGACAGTTGCGTCCAAACTCGCGACAAAAATGTCTCCCAACTGTCGTGTCGCTACGCTACATGCGCGCACTTTTATACAAACCTGTAGAATTGATGTGAGAGACAAATTAGTTGCGGAGACAAAAGTCGCTCGTGGGCGCCCTTAAGTGACCAAAGACCATTTGCGACCTATTTGGTAGGTGTGGGTATACCTACCTAAAAAGGCCATAACTCACATGGTATACTCACACAGAGTATGTATATCTAATCCCGAATCCTAATGCGATATATTTAGGTCATCGACCTATCTTAGTTACATATACAGTGTCAAATTATATTATACTAGCTTCTGCCCGCGACTTCGTCCGCGTGAAATTTCTTGTTACTCCGACCCACCCCGTCGCATCGCATCGCCTGCCCGCGCTATTACTTCGTTTTTGCTTAGCGTTCTTTCTGACTTTTTTTCTTTTTGCTCGGCTCCTAAAGGTCGTAGCGTGATGTTAAACTAACATTAACATTGTTTCTCAATGAAATCTTTAACACTATAAAAACTATTAACAGATAACCATTCGTATATTTTAAGTTAGTATTAAAATTTTTGAGATCATTTGGTAACTTATTATATAAACATAAACACATTGCAAGGCAGCTTTTATTATATTTAGTTAGCCTTGGAATCTCACTTAGTACGAGATAAATATGTACACACGATAAAATTAAAACTAAACAGAT
Organism: Luperina testacea; assembly: GCA_927399505.1. Taxonomy (NCBI): domain Eukaryota; kingdom Metazoa; phylum Arthropoda; class Insecta; order Lepidoptera; family Noctuidae; genus Luperina; species Luperina testacea. The sequence goes on from OV656758.1 coordinate 17,445,818, forward strand.
TTGATGATTTTTAGGGACCAACGACCGCAGGCAATGTTTTAGCATTGAAGTATGAGGTAACAAAATATGTTTTTACGTGTTTAAATGTCGATACCAACCACGTCTGTAAAGTTTACAAAAAAAAAAAAAATAACTGCAGTTGATGACCCCAGAAAAAAAAATCAAATGAATTTCTTTTTTGTATTGTGTAACGCTAGATGTCGTTAGCCAGCCGTTAAGCCGGCTGTCAAGCCCGCCACGCCCAGCCATGCCAAAGCCATGCCATGCCGTGTCGTCTGGGTGCAGCCAAAGCCACAGCCACAGCCACAGCCTCAGCCAAAGCCAAGCCAAGCCAAGCCAAGCCAAGCCAAGCAAAGCCAAGCCATGCCAAGCCAAGCCAAGCCAAGCCAAGCCAAGCCAAGCAAAGCCAAGCCATGCCAAGCCAAGCCAAGCCATGACAACCAAGTACGACACAGCAGCCACAGCAAAGAGGAAGTCAATTGACTAGCACGTCACTTCCCCACTACGTGAGCCTTGCCCCGCCAAATTCCGAGCCGGGGGAGGTGAAGTAGCCGCCAGCCAGCCAGTATTATAAAAGCGCTAAGCGATGGTTTTGTGTACTTCACTCCATGCTAATAATTGTAAGGGGAAACTCTGCCCGAATAAACAAGTAAATCAATTACTGTGTGCATAATTTTACCACTGCCGTTATAATTGTCATGTTTAGATATAGACCAATCACGTCTGCGGAGTTTTGCTAGTTAATTTAATTTGATCCTGTAGAGTAGGACATAGTTAGCTACTCTGGTGCGCTAAATTAATGGTCGCACATAGGGTTCCCAGATCAAAATATCAAAAATCCGGAGAAAATTCCTGACATTCCATGAAATTTCCGGACAATCTTGTTAATTTTTTATTAAAATCGTTACGCATCGTGCAAGTAAATAAACTAACCAAATCGATTGCCAAATTGTTCGTTTCGTTTCGGTTTTTTCATTTTTTATTTCATTTTTTTATTTGTAGAAATTCCGGACGGTTTAAGATTCCCCCCGCATTCCGCAATCGGCCCAGCCGTTTTGGAGATTAGCCGGGACAAACACAAACGGACAAAAAAAAAATGTTTCTATTATTATACTATTATACTTATGTATTCAGTAAAATGCTGTAATTTTCTCATTACAAACAGACACTTCAATTTTATTCATTTGTAAAGATGTATAGATACTCGTATATTTCTTTAAGGATAAAATCAGGAATTAAATTATCCGGAAAAGAACCGGAGTTACCGACATAGCTTGCAGAGAAAGCAAACTGAAGTGGCAGTGGGCTGACCATGTTTGTTGTGGAAGGACTGACGACGGCCAGTGGAGCAGACGAGTCTTGGAGTGGAGACGCGTATCGGCAGGCGTAGTGTGGAACGCCCCCCAGCTAGATGGACGAACGACCTAAAGAAGGTGGCTGGGACAGACTAGATGCGGAAGGCGGAGGACAGGATGTTGTGGCGCAGCCTGGAAGAGGCTAATGTCCAGCAGTGGACTGCGATAGACTGAGATGATTGTTTGATAGATAAGTACTATTTTAATCTTTAGATACCGTATTCCGCTTGGGCGCAGCACCGCCGTGTCCTCGTAGAGGCGACGGCAGCGGCGGCGACCTCTCGCGTCCGGCCCTGGTTCAAGCCATGGTCCGGGGCGAGAGGGAGTGGGGGTAGTCGCCTCCTTCTGCGAAACAGCCATGCTAGCGAAGGAGGCGGCTGAGGGAAAGAGCCTCCAGTCCCAGCCGCCGCGGGAGACGCTCCGGGCGTCGGGAGCCGCGCGACGACTCCCGGCCACCGTAGATGCGGGCCTGCGGGCGGAGAGTAATGAGTAGCTCACCGTCCGATAAGGACCAGGCCCGTGCCGAACGGCGCGTAATTGAACCACGCGCGCCTCAAAGAGATGTCAGCATCAAGTGAAGGGGCCCGTCAGGGCCGAAGCCTGCCGGGTCAGCGGGATTGTCCGAAAGGGTTCGCTGGCCCGGAAGATAAAGGGCTAAGGAAGGAACACGGGTGGGTTTTAGTCGGTAAGAGTCTGACACTCCCTTCCGCTCCACCCAGAGCGGGAGGGGTCATTTGATGATTTCCCATCCTGAAATTTAGATACCGTATTGTATTCTTGATATCTTTGAACAAAAAGGTTTCGTTTCGCGTTGATTGTAAGTGTAATAGAAAATATTATCAACGAGTTTTATCCATTTTCTTTTCGCGATAACATACGGCCCTAAACCCTTTATTGTTAGGGCACCCTGTGGGTCCAATATCTGTAAAAGCTGTGAGTGCTAAAACCGATAGGAATGGAGAAAGGATTGTAGCGGTTTGCGGTTAGCTTTTTATACACTTATGGATATTGAAGGAAAACACGTTCATGTTAGGAACCTATGTATGTAACTAAACTACGTATACCTAGGTAAATTATATGTTCTATGGATGGCTCTAGGGAATACCTACTTTTAGGACCTAAAGGCTCCTACAAACAGGCGCAACATGCGATATAATCGCGCGCGACACAAAGGCACCGCTCGTTGTGCGATTTGCGGTGCCTATGTGTCGCGTGTCGTGTCGCGCTTATAAGCAGCAAATTCGACTTGTAAATCTCTTAATTCATTTATTTAGGCATCAGTTGAACGAAAAATCTACCTAGCCTTTTCCCAACTAGGTTGGGGTCAGTTTCCAGTCTATCCGGATGTAGCTAAATACTTACCAGTAACTATTTTACATGGAGCGACTCCTATCTGACCTCCACGCTGTCTACATCTCTCTATTTATTGTCCTATCGCAGGCATGCTGGACGAGATTTCTTATGAAATAAGCATCACCTTACCTACCTATTTTTCTGTACTGTTTTTTTTCTTCTTGTCTGTTTATATTTGTATACATAAATAGTAAAATAAATAAATAAAACCCAGTTACTGGGTAACACGATACCCCTTGGTAAGATTGGTTGTCAGACTATCAGGCTTCCGATTACCCGTAACGACTGTCAAAGATCCACGAATGACAGCCGGGACCAACGGCTTAACCTGCTTTCCGAGGCACGGATGGTTCACGGTATATTGTAAAGATGGTCACCTATCCACAGACCAACCGCGGCAAGAATAGCTTAACCCGACCGATCAACCTGTGCGGCTGTTATTATTTATCCACGGGCCTCCGGGGTTGCTTTTTAACGACCGACGATTTAAAATGTTGTATCAAAAAGATGTTGTCGTCGCTGTTTAGACATTTTCGTTCGCGAAAAAAGACACTAATTTCTCATAATACAACACTACGCCGCACCCTGCGCCGCCGCCGCGCGCCACCGCGCGCCGCCCCGCAATCGCTGACTTCGTGTCCGTGGCCTAATGACTGTCAAATATATAAGAATGACAGCCGGGATCAATGGCTTAACGTGCTTTCCGAGACACAGGGGTTTCGATATTTTATGGATGGTCACCCATCTACTAACTGACCGCGGCAAGCGAAGCTTAACCTTCGCTCGACCCGTGCGGCTGTTATCATTTAGCCACGAGGCCCTCTCTCTAACACTAGATATCCAGATCATAAAATTTATTTTCAATCTGTTGAAAGGACATACGCAGTCCAAATTAGAGATGTTACTGAAGTCGTTTTACCGGAACCGGAATCGGAGGTTTTAAATTTGATTGATCGGAATCGGAACCAGAATCGGAACCTGAATCGGAACCGGGGTGGAAGTAGAAGAAAGATGTGTTAAGGGGCCTTACCTTAAAACATCTTTCTTCTAACATCCACAAACAAAACAATAAACTGAGACTTTGAGCACCAGTGCGTATAAAATAAACAAACATTACCCTTGCGACAATTTAAAACTTGTTTGTAGGCGCTCTAGTCACGTGTATCGCTGCGTTTTGAACTTCGCGCGCGTCGGTCTAACTCCGATTCAAAATTATCGGAACCGAAATCGGAATCGGAGTTGTAAAATTAATCGGAAGTTCCGACTTTTCGGAACCGGAACCGCAGCTCCGTAACATCCCTAGTCCAAATTGGCGCATCAGTAATCTGCAGACTGGTTGTCGATAGTTCATAATCAGCCTATAGTGTTCCCACTGCGACACAGGCCTCCTCTCAGTGAAAGGGAGTGGGCAATAATTTTTATGGTACCTATACATAATAAAGAATATTTATTGTTTGTGAGGGGCTAGTGGCTAAGTGATAACAGCCGCACGGATCTGTCGATCAGATTAAGCTACGTTTGCCGCGGTCGGCCCGTAAATGGCCACCTTTACATATCAAGACCCCTCCGTGCCTCGGAAAGCCATCTTTGACAATCGTTACGGCCAGTCAGAAGGCTGAAAGTCTGACAACCAGTGTTACAAAGGGATAGGTACCTATCGTATTACCCAGTAAAGCCTCCTTCAAACCTTTAAACGCGATAAAATCGCGCTCGACACAAAGGCACCGATTGTTGCGCGACTTGCGGTGCCTCCGTGTCGCGCGCGATTTTATCGCGTGTCGGGCCTGTTTGTAGGAGCCTTAACTGGTTAACCGGTTAGACTGAAAGCCGTCTCCAACATAGTTGAGAAAAGACTAGGGAGATATTATGATGACATAATAAAGAATATAAGTATCTACTTACTATATATACAGTATGTTAACTAACAGAGGGCGTTCCCGTTAACCCGCAATAGTATAGCATCCATACATGCTAAAAAAAATATTACCATTCGAAAATAAAATGTTTTTTTATTTTTTATATTAAAATATTCACTAAAAATCGTAAATTGATACTCTATTTATTTAATTAATTCTAATTTATTTAATTAAATAAATTCCGACATTGCTGTCCTTCAAGTACGCGTATACAGAGTGTTTCTTTAACGTATCAATTTACGATTTTTAGTGAATATTTTAATATAAAAAAAAATAAAAACATTTTATTTTCGAATGGTAATATTTTTTTTAGCATGTATGGATGCTATACTATTGCGGGTTAACGGGAACGCCCTCTGTTAGTTAACATACTGTATACAATTCGTGTGGGTGGTGAGCACTGCTCTGCTAGCTAAGTTATGAAAAGGAGAAACAGTCCGATCTCTCAAAGTACTAGGTCAAATTAAATTAGCTAGCAAAATTCCAGAGACGTGATGGGTATATAATGATTTAAATTCCAGAGACGTGATGGGTATATAATGATGTAAATTCCAGAGACGTGATGGGTATATAATGATTTAAATTCCAGAGACGTGATGGGTATATAATGATTTAAATTCCAGAGACGTGATGGGTATATAATGATGTAAATTCCAGAGACGTGATGGGTATATAATGATTTAAATTTCAGAGACGTGATGGGTATATAATGATGTAAATTCAAGAGACGTGATGGGTATATAATGATGTAAATTCCAGAGACGTGATGGGTATATGATGTAAATTCCAGAGACGTGATGGGTATATAATGATGTAAATTCCAGAGACGTGATGGGTATATAATGATGTAAATTCCAGAGACGTGATGGGTATATAATGATGTAAATTTAAGAGTATTGAGTTTCACAATTTTACGTTCATGAAAAGTTTTTAGTTTTGGAGCTACTACAGAATACAGATGGCTATATTAAGCGTGCCAAATTGCAATTCAAAAATGCAGTTTATTTAACAGTCAGCAAAAACACATTCTCATACGTAGCACACTTCGCTTATTACTCCATGCTCTGAATTCACAAGACACAAGAACTTGTAGAACTTCGTAGTTGCGGCTGCAGTTAATTTCTCTCTTGTAACTAACAAAGTAGATTGTCTCAATTAGCTTACGTATACTGCAATTAATGTAGTAACCCTATCAAAGCTCCGCGGTTGCCTCGCTCTGATTGTTAATTTTCTGATTAAACTAGCTTTTTCTTGCGGTATAAGCTACGTGGATGTCGGAAAGTATCCTATTTATTATACCTAGATTGTTTTACAATGACCAATACAGTACAATGACCTCTTAAGAGGTTGTTGGTATATACCAACAACCTCTTAAGAGGTCATTGTACTCATCATTATGAATAACTTTTACCAAGGAACCAAAACTGAATACCTACGCGAAAAAAAATCAGCTGTTCCCTACATTTACGTTCGTATAACTCGTCAAAACCCTGTATATGCTTTATTAATAAGTTGACTAGGTAGGTATTTAACTGTATTCGCCTTAAGGCTCCTACAAACAGGCGCGACGTGCGACGCGAAACGCGCGCGACACAAATTGCGCGACTTGCGGTGCCTTTTTATCGCGTGTCGCGTCTGTTTGAAGGAGCCTTTAAAGTTTCTGAAAATTAATTTAAAATCTTCAACCAGTACCCTAATTGCGTATCATATCAATATTAATTCGAATCATTTTGAAGAAAATTGCTAACCCATTGCTTCAATTCATGGTCGCTCAGCGCGCTATGAGGCGAGCTGTGCTCGGGGTCTCTTTGAAGGATAAAAACAGGAACAAAATTATCCGGAAAAGAACCGGAGTTACCGACATAGCTTGCAGAGTAATCAAACTAAAGTGGCAGTGGACTGGCCATGTCTGTCGAAGGACCGATGGCCTGTGGAGCAGACGAGTCCTATAGTGGAGACCGCGTATCGGCAAGCGTAGTGAAAGAAGAAACAAAGAAAGAAAATTAGTTTATTCTGCACAAACAAAAACGTACATTGCAAATAAAAATAAAAAAAAAGACATAAAATACACACACAATATAACGTAGTCAAAAGCCTCGTACTCCAGCTTAGAAAATGTTGACAATTTTGTCCATTGCTTGATGTCAGGGATGTGTGTGCCCCTCAGCTGGATGGACGAACGACCTCCAGAAGGGGTAAACTGGATTCGGAAGGCGGAGGACAGGGTGTTGTGGTGTGTGGGAGGTGGGAGGGGCCTATGTCTAGCAGCGGACTGCAATACGCTGAGTTGATTAATTGCTTTATATGTTAGAAAAATGTGTCTTCTCAAAAACGTAAATAACGCAATGAATGTTGTTGAACTGTCAAAATGAAACCCATTGTTACAATGCGTGCCACGAAAGAAGAGACTTGACCCCGCCTCCCCCGCTCTTTCCGCCGCCCCTATGACGTCCGGTCCCGTCCCGCACTCAGACCTCATACCGCTAAAGATACCTAAAATCGTGTACTGCGCATGTCAAACCACGTGGTGTGTCAAGTCTCATCTTTCGTGGCACGCATTGTACTGATAGTGTGTCACGCCACACCCCGCAGATCCCACTGTGTGCCAAAGCAATTAAAAGTTATGAGCAGTCAAATATAACCTCAATAGCAAGCAGAAAGTTTAAACGATTCTTTTGTTAAATCCTACATATTTTTTATTGAGCTTTGCTTTTCCTGTTCTTGAAGTAGTTAAGCTCTATTAATAGGTACTGATCGTGGTCGGTACCTACTTGAATTTCAGAAAGGAGGTCAAATTTCAGCAACCGTGATAAGTATTAGATTACTTTCCACAGTCTAAGTTGTTTTCCTGAAATGTCGAATTTCCTGAAAATAAGTATTAATTACTTATCGTAGAGAGTTGTGGTGACCGCCTCAACTTACGAGTTGTAGGTCGTGGGTACCCAGGCAGGCGATTTTCTTTATGTACAGACGCCAGCACATCAAGCTACTACAATCTGTCAAATTTCATTAATAGATTTTCAACTTTATCGCTAAAGCATAAGGCTCAAAGTTGATTGGGAAAATTTGACAGTTTCGGGTAGCTTGATGTGCTGGCGTCTGTACCTAAATAGTTTCATCATCACTACTCTCAAAACGGTGAAGGACGTTATGTCGCCCTTTGTACAGTTTCTATATTTATGTCTGTAATTTATATGGTGTACATAATAACGAGTATTCTATTCTATTCTATTCTAAGGAAAAAGTCGTGAGGAAATCGGCATGTCATAGAACCAAAAATTCGAACACATGTGACACCTACAAATCCGCACTGGACCTGCGTGGTGGATTACAGCCTACTCCCTCTCGAAAAGAGGAGGCTTGTGTCTCAGTAGTGGGAACAGATTATGTACTTATTGTGTGATATTTTTTTCTTTTTTTATTTAAAAAAGGTATATGAAAAGAGGGAGACTAAGAATAAATGGATGGATTGCGTGAACGATGTTACAAATACAATTATATCAAAATTATTCGAATCTTTAATAAGAATATTATTAAGAATTAATATGGACTGTAGGGTAGGTACCTACATACACAACAACATACTCCTAATTAATTACATACACAATAACATGCTCCTAATTAATTAAAATTAATTAATTAGGAGTATGTTGTTGTGTATGTACCTACAATAAACAGAAAATAAGTATTAATTACTTATTGTAGAGAGCTGTGGTGATCGCATCAACATAGCTTTTTGACGTCATACAAATATGGCTTGAAAAAATTCTACCGCATCGATGTCGACTGGTAATGTAGCGCCACGTTGCATGGCATTGCTAAGCCTCTAGCCAAGGTAAAAGCCAGCCTTTTGTCACAGGCCAATCTTAAATAATGTGTATTATAAGTACAAAAGTTTCGATCCAATGGGAATATCGGGATAAAAACTATCCTATGTCCTTTCCCGAGACACAAACTATCTCTATAACCAAATTTCATCTAAATCGGTTCAGCGGTTGAAGCGTGAAGAGGTAACAGATAAACAGACAGACACACAGACACACTTTCGCATTTATAATAATAAGTATGGAAGTATGGATTTTGAATAGATGTTTTTTATCATTGTCCTTAACGAAAGCATCCGCCACCTAATTTCTTCACTACCCTAGGTCGACTGGTAGAGAATGCCTAAGCCCTAGTTCGATACGGAGGCTGCGTAGAGAGTGGACGAGGAAGGTGAGATGAAGCGGGCGGCGCGGATGAGTTCCGCCTTAATACCTTTTTTGTGTGCGAACAACTTAACAATAAAACGTTTACCAGCTAATTCCGTAAGATTCCAAATTAATAAAGTTTTAACTTCCTTCTTTATTTCAGTAGTCAATTTTATTATAAAAGTTCGATGTTTGATTCTAAATCGTACAACGTCGGCTGTAGAAGTCGTAACTTTTTAACAATTGTCTAACCCTGTGTCCTAACCGAAAGCGATTGTCGCTCGAGTATGCGATCATCGCGCTTGTATCGTGCTCATATACACGTACTAGAGGCACGATGCCAACGGTAGAGGCAACGTGCTGCTCGTGCACTTATATGAATATGACGTAGGTATTTGCGCGACCAATCAAGTCACGTTTGCACATCATAGTTTATGTAAAAGATCGCGAACTCGCGTACTCGCGCGACATTTACATTCGATTAGGACAAGGCCTGAATGTGTATAAGCATAATTTGCTTGCTTTGTGCTGTAAACTATGATAACTCCAATATATAAACTCAAGCCTTTTCCCATGGGGATAGGATCCTTGTTTTCTCTCTTTTTCTTGTTTGAAACAGTGTAAATGAAGAACTAAATAACAACTTCAAATTACATCTTAGTAATTTTTCAGTTCTAAAACCTGAGCTCTGATGAAACCTAGTTTTTTTACATCATTAAAAAAGTCAGGTGCATAGATGTGAGAGATGTTGTAAGAATCTGACTATCCGGACCTATAGGCGATAAATAACGCGTCCCATTGCTATATATAAAAATAATACCGAAAAGCCATATTATCACATAATAGAGAGCAATAATTTAAGCGAAAATAGAATGATAAATGACTTGACTGACATACTTACGCTCCCCAGGGATTGCGGCAAGCCTACTAGTAGCACCATATCTACTTCAGTAGGTAAACCTTCGTCAAATCAAATTATTTTTAAGAGTGTATAAACCATATAAATATATATGGAAAGAATAGGATGTTATCAGTGGGCGAGTTTCTAAGAAACCAACTAAACAGAAAGTATTAAATCGCCTGATTTAATACTTTCTGTTTGGTTGGTTTCTTTTCGCAAATTGATGCTTTCACGTCAAACCAGATTTTTTCTGTACAAAACGCTACTCGAACAATAGTCGTGATATAGGGAATAAAAAGGGCATATTTTCAGACAAAAAAAAAACAAAGCCAAAAATACCTGTTCTACTTTTAAAGAACGCGTAGAAAGAGATGAATAAAGTTCGTTAAATATTTCAACAGGATTTTATTTTTCAGGGTAGTGAATACGGGATGAGGTGATATCTAAATGGGGACGAGGATTACTTTACATGTGGCAGCAATCAAATTTACTTTGACGATACTGGCCGCCTAATCTGATCAACTGAGCGAAAAACGTTTTTATAGTAATTCCGTGGATCGTATTTTAATATCTCTGATATTAATTTTCGTATTGAAAACCCTGAGCTCTCTTTTCGGCAGCGACATAAAAGATTGGGCAATATTAATACTAGCCCCCTTTTTCATAAAACTTGACTTTGGTAAGCGCTCATAGATCTTGCCTGTCATTGTCGTGTTCTTTTGATATTAACGAAGGGAGTAGAGTTATTGGTTGATATTTTATAAAGAGTTGTAAGGTAGATATTTGCAAATGAAGGATACATTGTTGGATCGCATTAAGAGGAAAACACACAAACACACATCCTCTCACCCCAAACGCATATACCGTCTCCGTAGCGTCGTGGGTAAAAATGATACAACAATGATGATGATGATGATGATAATAAACAATTCCAATATATACATATCCAATACACATTCCAATATATTATATTTGTTATTGATGATGTACAATTCCATAACTATAACTGAGGAAAGCCGATTTTCTGCAGTGGTTCATGAGTGTAGCGGAGAGCGTCCTATTATCATGATGTGTTCTAAAGTGAAACTAGAACGCCAAGAATAACAATAACTATACAGATTCTACATAGAATACCGTTTAGACTATATAGGTATCTTATAGCATACCATGAAAATATACGATCGTTTTACGACATTATTTGAAGTCTCATCGTGTATTCATTGCGGTGCGCGGACAAAGCATTTGACTTGCTAATTTTGAACTCCGTCATTCGTTCGCCATTTGTACTGCCCTGTTACTGCGTGTGGGGACATGTAGATACGAGCGTACGTGCGCAATTTAGGTGTCATTGCTGACAGTTTGACGCGCTCTGCGACAATTGATTGTCAAAGGCCGGAGTGTTCCACTGTGAAACAGACAGTTCTGAAAATATTTCGAATTGTTACAGGGTTTTTAATTTGATTTCCGTTTTATATGGTCTTGAAAACCTGTTTTTTTGGGTTAGAATTTGCTCGGTTAAGGGTGCTTTTCATGTACTGAGTTCTAAGATTTAAGTGATTATATGGATTACGGCGAGTTGATTGAAAATTAATAACTATATGCTCCAATTTGGTTGATCGGCCGAACTTGGTGAAAGGGCCCCTTTAGGCATAGCGGGCTGATACGTCGGGGGTGCGGCAGATGTACAAGTATATCCAGGGCCCCAGACTCATTGTACCTATAAGGAACAGTGGGGTTTAAGTCGCTAGGAGTCCGAGATAACCCTCAGTACTTCCCAGGCAGAGGGTATCTATGAGCACATCCCCTGGGAAAACAAAAAGGGTACCTACTTGGTATTATCCACGTACCAAAGTGGAGCGTACTCTTGTTCTTAATTTTGAAAAGTTAATTTATGTTTATGAGGCACATATTTTGCGTAAAATATTAAATTCAATTTCAACTCCAATAAATAGTCAGATTAAACAGGTGGGTACCAATTTCCCAGTAATATTATTAAAGGCTTTGTGAGCCAATTTGTCCGAATACACAAAGAAAATAATGAAAAGCAAATTGAATGGCCCAAAATTGAAAACGTACATGGCCATCCAATTTAATAGAGACATATATATAAAGCTTTGGTGACTGAAATTTAAATCAGTGAAAATAATTACGTTTGAGAGTGATCGGCTGCGTGGTTAGCTGAGATATTCAATAGGTATATGTCTCGGCCGTATTATATTGAATGCTTAAGTCTTAACACAGACACTTATGTTTGTGTTATTTAAAAAAGTAATGTTAATGATTATAATGTTATAAAAATCGATTTCGATGGTTGATTAGTGGCGCTAAAAGAATTTCCAATAAAAAAGTGAGTATAATGTAAGATAATAATAATTGTTGTCGTGTTCTGAGTGTTAAAGAATGCAATGTTAGATAATTATTGATTTAAGAAAATTGATTAATACAGAGCGAGTTGCGATGGCGGTTAGCAAATGTCGTCATATTCTGAATCACAGGGTTATTGGAGCGAAGTTTTTTTACGGAGCTTATTAGCTTTTATTTTTTGCGCGTCATGTGCGTCGTTTTCATTCGAGGGTGTTGAAGCCGATAGTGAGGTCAAAATGAAAATCCAAGATGGCGGCTGCAAAAAAATTCAAATTTTTAATCATGGGTGTCATTTAATGGTTTTCGGTAGTGCTAAAGCCGATAAGTGCCGATATTGTGTTCAAAATAAAAATCAGATGGCCATCTTGGATTTTTATTTTGAACTTCGTTCCTGCCGGGGGTCCTCCGCCCACACACGTTTTTTTTTTTTGGTTGTGACATTTTCCGCAGAAGTGTGACCTTTATTCATATTGGTATAGACAATTTGTAATTATAAAACTGAAAATGTTGTCAAAAAATTGCTGGATAGAAAGAAGTTTTGTAGAGACGTAGATGCTGTTATGGTTCTGTACTGTGGACCTGACTCTTAGAATATTTGGTTCTGGATTTCTTTCTGGAGGTTTCATCTCGCTCAAGTTTTTTCTCAGTTCTCTTTTACCAACTTTAAATTATAATATAGAAGAAAAACTGCAGGATTCTTTGAGGCATCTTAATAACCGTTTTCAAAAAGGAAGAAGTCATTAATTCATCTGTTTTAGGTTTCCGTAGGTGATCTTAAATAAGTGTATGCTGCATACTATGACAACAAACCTCTGCGAGTGTTCCTGTAACTATTTTTTTGCATATTTTGTTCTAAAATCAGTTTTTTTAATGTATAAACCTTGCTTTTTCCACTTAGAAAAACAGCTGAAGGATTTGTCGAAGAGATTGGGCGCAATAATAAAAAATGATAAGGAGGACATCCTGGACCAGGGTACATAATACATTTTTTTCGTTGGCCGGCCATTTTGAATTTTGAGCCCAATATGGCTAATCTCCTTTAATGTGTACAAAATCCATAATTAAATGTGTCGACTTGGTCTCAGTCCATGATTAATTACAAGATTGCCATGTTATAGATATTCAATTAAAATTGATCAAAGGTACAGCACCACAGAATTTACTAACAAATGAATCAATGCCGACGGCAAAGTGTATTTTGATTTATGTTTCGAGAAAACCGCTGGAGAGTGGTGACGCAACGAATAAAATGGCGCTTCTGTAAAACATTTATCCACTTAATATGGACATTAAGTCCATAATGCTGTTAAAATAATCGTATACTTAATAAACATTACAAACAACATCAACACTGCTAAAAATATCAATTCGGGCAACTGTTACAGAGGTGAGATGTCATGATGTTTAATTGTATACCTAATTCATTTATTTAAAATTTTATCCTTTATTAAATAGAACCACGTTCTTAATAATTTATTACAATCTAGCCTAAAAGGGTAATAAGCAATTCAAACCTAACTTATTTTTTAACGTCATTTTACGTCATTTAACGTAATTTCTGACGTTCAAAAGTGCCTTTTATGTGCCTATTTGAAATAAATGCTTTGACTTTGACTTTGACGTTGTCGAGCAGTTCTTAAACATTACACCGCAATGGATTAGGAATTTCATTCAAAATCGTTCGGGTTCCGATGATATGCGTTACGCAATTGGTGTGCTGGTCTGACAGTTTTCATGTCACATGCTTCTCATTTCTGCACATCACAGAAGTCCATACTACGACAATAAAAAAACCAGTCAGTTTTTCTGTCAACGGTGCTACAAATCATTGTAGAAAATGAAGAAATGTTAAGGTGTTAAAACTTTAAAAGCTAACATTTTGGATATTCTTGAAAAAACTACAAAAAACATGATATACATAATTGTGAACCTTTAGGATCTTCAAACTAAATATGTGTTTCATAAATGGGTCTACTTACGATCCCCCCTTATTTGGGTAACCCTCCGCCTAACATCCAGTATAATACAATTTGGACTGATAAACATTAAATGTGTTATGAAACCATTAACTACAAATTCGGTTAACACTGTAATGTAATTTACTTGTAGTTATAGCCTCAATGTAATTTCTTAACCCACAATAGCTCACACATGTTGTGTAAGTAATAATCCGAGAAGGTTCGTTGCTCCGCCATCTAACATAGAGCAATTTATCGTTGTTACGTCCCTTTATTTACATTGAAACGGAGCGAGGGAACGTTTTCTTAGGGTTCCTTACATCAAAAGGAAAAACGGAACCCTTATAAGATCACTTCGTTGTCCGTCTGTCTGTCCGTCGGTCAAGACCCTTTTTCTCAGGAACGCGTGGAGTTATCAAGTTAAAAATTTATATCAAATACTCAATCTAGGCAAAGGCTGCATGCAATCCCTTGAAGCAGTGAAAACATCAAACTTCTAAGTCAACGCAATCCAAAGATACGGGCGTTAATGTTCCGGAATAAAAACCTTTAGGGTACTTTCCGTTGACCTAGAATCATGGGCAAGAAGCAATGTCATGTAGCACAAGTAAAGTAAAAAATCTGAAAACCTAGTTATATTACAAAAAAAAATCCCGTGATAAACTATTACATATCTACCTACAAATTTGTACGGAACCCTCGGTGCGCGAGTCCGACTCGCATTTGGCCGTTTTTTTTTAATAAATTGAGACTTCTTCTGTTACTAATAAAGGGATATATGAGATGATGATGAAGGCTTTGTGATGTTCATAACATAATAGGTGTCACTTGGTACCCACACCTCTCCAGTTTTATTAATGTTTAATTCTTGGGGTCTCAGTGGTGACTCGTAAGTCGCTGTCATTAGACAGCGACTTACGAGTTGTAGGGTCGAGGGTCGAGTTGTAGGTAGAAGGTTCGAACCCAGTCAGGCACTTTGTGTAAATCATTTCATCACCACTGCTCTCAAAACGGTGAAGGAAAACATTGTGAGTAAGCCGGCGTGTCATAAAACCAAAAATTCGAAGACATGTGACATCTACCTACCCGCGTGGTGGATTACGGCCCACTCCCTCTCACAGAGAGGAGCCAGCAGTGGGAATGTTTTAGGCTGATTAAGCTTGGGGGGCATGTCCAGCAGTGAACGTCTCTCAGCTGAAAGGATGATGATAAAGGTGTGTTTTGTTTGTGCCGTTTATGGTACAGATATTCTATTTCACGAAGTCCGTTCGGCTTTGATTGTAGTAGTGACTTTCGAGTATCCCGACAAGCGCGCTCCCACAGCGGCTGCCCCTTGCTGCCGTCGCATGAGGCTATTTCCGCGAATGTGTACCGTTTTACTTCACCCATTGTTGAGTCTCTGTTGATCACAATGTGCATGTGCACGCTTGACAACATTCATAGCCAAACGGACTTCGTGACAGAACATCTGTACCTATGTGTTATTATTCAATAAGTTTTAATGTTTTATTGAGCAACAAAGGAAAAGAAATAGGGACTTATGTCTACCTATTCAATCTCTAACAAAATTGTTCACAATATCCTCTAAATTTATCGAACTCCTATTAGAAACCAAAGAACAAAATTAAAATAATTACACTCTAAATGTAGATAACTTTCCTTACATCCATTATTATTCGCGCTTGTCGTCATTAGTTCCCGAATGTTCTCGAACTAGGTCATGACACTTTTGGTAATCGGAGCGGGATATCGGGACCTCCCGGTCCGCTCGTCTCCAGTAACGGGACCGCATGACATCGACAAATGACTATTATCTGTTTTATAGATGATATATATCTGCCAACATCCGGTGTTACTCGATCTCCTTGTCTGTGGACTGGGATCATGTTACTTTGCCGATTAATTTCCGACATTATGCATGGTACTTATAGGTATAAAACTTATGCAAAACTAGTTTCCGAAGAACTGCCAAACTTAAGTGGCAGTGGGCGGGGCACATTACTCGCAGAACTGATGGCCGATGGGGCGGAAAGGTTCTGGAGTGGCGACCGCATACTGCAAGACCTAGCTACGATGACCTTGTGAAGGCCGCACCGGATGGTAAATTTTTGTTACTTATTTGTTTTCCGAATCTGTGAATCGATTGCAATCGGTTCTTAGGTGATCACCAAAATACGCAAATTTTCGAATCTTATAAAGCTAGTTATCCCGCCTGAAAAAGTCCAGCGGGGTAGTTGCGTAACCCACTAATAGTATCAATGGCTTTCATTTTGAAAGTTCAACAACATTCATTGCGTTATTTGCGTTTGCGTGTTTTGCGTTTGCGTTATTTTTGCGTTATTTGCGTTTTTTATTGCGTTTTTTTTGCGTTGTATTTTGTTTTTTGCGTTTTGGGTTTTTAGCGATTTTTTTGCGTTGTTTTGCGTTTTTTTGTGTTGTTTTGCGTTTTTTCATTCCGTTTTTTTTGTTTGCGTTTTTTGCGTTTTTGTTTTTTTGCGTTGTTTTTTTTTTGCTGTTGAACAGACACATTTTTCGATCATATGAAGCAATAGATTAGCAATATCCTTAAAAGTTATTCAGATTGTGATCGCAAGTGTGTTACGTACCTAATTAGGGTGCTGTTTAAAAATCAACTAGTATAAAAATGTTAACCCTAATAGTTAAACGTAACAGTTTAAAGTAACAAATCGATTATTGTGAACCGCAGTCCTAAAGCGTAGCACGCCTTGTAGATCCTGACGAACCGATACCTCGAAGTGTAGCACGCCTCGACAGAATTGCAGGTGACACGACAATCACGTGTCGCGGGCCAGAACGGATTCGCTGATCTCGAATTCCACGCGTTTTATGCGGCTGGTAAAAGCAACCACACCAACCACGCAAGCCAAGTGAATAGTCCGATAACTACCCGGGAAAAGGGCCAGAAGCAGCCCTTTTTCTACACATACGACAAATAAAATAGGGTATTACACCAGAGAAAAGGCTAAAACCTCCGCTGAGAGGGCAAATCAGGAAAAATGCATACCAAATTCGAATAGTATCGTATATCATTATGCAGATTACAAGCATATAGCCTGGTGGTGTATATTCCTTTCAATTGACATGGACTAGTAATATACTATATGTCAATGGGGGACAATTTAAAATTATGTTTCGAAAATTTAGAGGGCTCGACTGGACTCGGCACATTTTTCAGTTACTGACTTTTCTTCCAATAATTAAATAAATTCCTCAAATCAAATCAAGTCAAATTAAAAAAAAAAAGGAATATAAAGTTGATAACCAGTTACACGAATTAGAAAAGAATAGGGAAAAACGCAAAAAGCAAAAGAACAAGCAAATGAACTCAAAATTATGAAATAACTTTAGTTTCGGAAGTCGGTGGCAAAAAACTAAAACTAATTAATATACAGATCCCAAGACACCGACTTCCGAAATTAAAGTTATTTCATAATTTTGAGTTCATTTCTTTTGAAGTAGGTTTAATTTTTTTAAATTACTTTTTTAAAGAAACCATTTTAAGCGCTTTTACCCTTAACATTTATCTAATATTTGAATAGCCTTAACGACTTAAAAGTATTTACTTATTCCCTTTGAACCTGATCAAAACGTTTCAAATTCTCTACAGTGCTTTTCAAATAGCAAATCCATCTAATTTCGCAAGTTATTAAAGAGTTATGAAGGATTTCATATTTAAAGTACCTACTCTTCCGCAAAATTGAGATTTTTCATATACGAAGATATACACGTATCAAATCGTCGATAACTATGACAGCATTACCACCTCAAACAAACCTTCAAATTTCTTTATCCAACATGCAGAGTATAGGCGCGATTAAACGACGCGGGCTAGCCCGATCCTACGCGAGCCGAGCCGTCCGTGGAGATGCGGCTCGGCTAAATACGGACGCAAGCCTGCTCGTTTAAACGACGCGGGGTAGCACGATCCTACGCCAGCCGAGCCGTCCGTGGCGGCTACACATCGCGCTGTTGAACCGAGCTGTCCGCTTGTTCGTTCTTCAATATGGATAAAAGAAAACGCCTTGCTGCAGCAGCAGAAAACAAAATAGGTCTTCCTTCGTCGCGCGCTCTGTGACATCTGTTTAGACGGCGCGTATTAACACAAGCCGAGCCGCAGATGGCGCGCGCGCCTTTGATCTGTGTCGAGAAACCGACAAGTGATGGATCGTGCGAACTTTGCCGAGCCGCGCCGAGCGCAGTTGTTTACACAGCGCGTGGCGCGGCGAACCACGAGCGGAGCCAGGCTCGGCTCGCATGTTTGCGCGCCGTTTAAACGCCGCTTATCGTGAAAACTGGTAAATTTGATGAATGAATAATGAATGTGATAAAAACTTAAACAATAACTCAACGATGATTTCGGATTTTTTGTATTCAATATGTAATTTAGAATCTGTAAACCTAACAACCCAATCTGTAAACCTAATATATTATGGTAAGCGGTTGGTAGCCTCTTCACGTAAACACTGGCCTTTTTTGGCCAAAGAATCAATCAGCATTGCTATACAACGTGACAATTTTGGGCACTTTTCCTGTTGACAGTGACACTGACGAATTTTTTTATGCCCTATGATTCTTTACCGTACTTTTTTATGTGCGCGTGCAATTTACTATTTTAAGATTACAATTAAAGGCAGGTAAGATGCAATTGGGTATATTAAATATATATGCAGATCACAAGAGTCTTATAATTAACAATATTAAGAAAAAGGTAAAAAAACACGCTAGCCCGGTCGCTAGCCAATCAACAAGAACAAGCCCCTAGCAACGGGGTTGCCAGATCTGTCGCCAACAATTACTATACTGAATATGTCATAATACTGGTCTTTGAAGTATTTATTTATGGGTAGTCTTAAATAAATTAACACAAACACGCAGTTTCCACACAAAAACTCTCTTGTTTGAACATTTGTTCTCCGGCCTATGTCGCTGACCATACTCCGATCCAGCTGTTATAGAATGTCATATTCGACGTTTTGTGAATTGCTTTCCATTGTAAAACCAGAGTTGACACGCAGAAATACGTTAGTAGCGCGACGCGGTCGCGCGTTTGTATCGATACAATCGCGATGCAGTAGCGCGTTGCAAATGCGACTAACACGCGTTAGAAGTGATGCTGTCGCGCGTTTGCTAAACGCGCGACTGCATCGCTACAAAAAGTCGCCGTGGGCGAGGGCCCTAAAAGGCGCTCACTCCTCAACTAAAGTCGATAAGAACTTAGCGTTCTTAGATATGTGACGTTTCCACTGATTTTAAACGAAGTATCAGTATTACGTTGTCCTAAAATACACCCAAGAGTGGTATGATTGCGTAACAGTTATTTATAGACCTTCCCATAAAAAATATTTAACGCAAAGATTGTCATCGGAATTTTTAAACTGAAGTTGAAAACTGTCTCGAGAGGCTTGGCGTCGAGCCAAGCGAGCGGCTCCACGATGATATTAACTTGATCGGTAAGCACACAATGTTTATCAAACCTTTAGATAAATTGACTGAAGCCTTGTTAAATAAAAATCTTACTTTTTTTGCTTTTTACTGAACTACATCTATGCCGCTACGAGATTCGTAACTGTAGCAAAGTGGAATCGCTGCTACGCATTTGCTACACCGACTCCGCTGTCGTAGCCAGTTGCTACGACAGCGGTTCGCTAGCTCACTACTTTTGGACTTTAAATTTAAGTGATGGGATCTTTGTTATATGATGTTTTATTTATTGATGTTGAATTGTATTCTCTTCTTGGTCGTGTATTTTATTACCGAAGGTCGTGTACGTGAAAGGCCTTCGTGGCTTTATGTATGATGTTCTTTCACTTTGTTCGGTTCTCGGCTTCTCTCCAGGGCGGTCAGTCTAGTGAGGGTGGTTACTTCAATGACCAGTGGTTAAGTGCTTCTTTAATATATTGGTGTTCTATAAATCATTATACACTGGGAGAACGTGTAAAACACAAATGTAATTTATGTACAGTTTTTTTACTTTTATTTATACTGAACATTTTTATTCAGAATTAAAATATGGTTATAAGGAAATAACAATTAATACCTAATTGATTAATAAAAATTATATCCTAACTTAACTAAAACTATTCACAAACTAAAATATAGCGCCGAATAAAATTCATCCGCATCGCTGTCTACTGGTAATGTTGCTAAGAGACTAGCGGCATTACCTCGTTGTATGGCAATACTTAGCCTCTGGCCAAGGTCAAAGCCAGCCCTTGGGCCACGGGATGTGTCAACAAGCCGTTGCGAAATTTTCTTAAAAAGACTGTGAGCACTCGGAATACTGTGTATACTTAGTTAAGTAAAGACTATTAATGTTAAAAGTTTTATGAAATGAAATACCCAATTATTTACCTAACATTCTAATTTGTGTCGATGTATTTATGTTTTTGTACAATAAAGAAATCGACAGAGACAAAAACTTACATAATCAATCTATCTAATTTAAGAAAACTCGGTGAGTAATTACCACAAAACTTACATGTACTGCGGAAAACATAATCAACATAAATTACCCGTTACACACATAGATAAACGTTTGTGTGTCTAACACGGCCACATCTCGGTACAACACGTCCTCGAAAGAACAGTTACAAAGAGTGTCCAGAAGGTCAATAAGCAGATAAGCAAATTATTAGGAGATACATTTGTTACTAGGATTTTTTGGCGCTCAAATTACGTTACAGGTTACGTTGAACAGGCACGCTGTTCGTAAACATTTGTTCAATTGTTTTGTGAAATTATATTGAAAAAAATAAAACGTATGCGGTCGGGGGACGCCCGTCAGGAGCCCGCTTTAGGGCCGGCGCTGACTGACGTCGCGGCACGGTAAAGGATTTTATTTCTGATCAAGCTCTTTTTATCCTTATTTCAATGAGATTAGAATTCATTTTACTTTATTTCGATACAATCATACCGCGGCACTTCGTGGCATACCGCAGGACGCCCCGGCACATTGTGGCATGCCGCGGCGTTTATGACAACTAAACTAGTTGAAATAATGTTTAAAGTCCAGTCAATCATAACGACACAACCAACTTTGGATCCCCGCGGAGCAAAACTGGTTGAATACTCGTATTGAGTGGCTGGGCATTCTGCGGGATGCCATGACGTGCCACATACCAAAGAGTCTTTCGGGTTGCCGAAGCACGCCCTACCGTGCCGTGCTGTGCCGCGATGTCAGTCAGCGCCGGCCCTTACGCGATACTCGCACGCACACACATTCGTATGTAGAAAGAGACAGAGAGAAAGAGAAAGTGTGAATTTAATACGCGTGTTAAATACAGGGCCATCTAGCATAACTTTTTAGAAGCTCTCATAAAGTTGTCGCCATCTTGGATTTTCAGTTTGACCTTGCTATTGGCTTTAGCACCTTCAAAAACCACGAAAATTATCTCTGTTTCTCTCTGTGTCTCTCTGAGAGATATTCGCATGGAGTGGGCATAACGCCTTTTCGTTACAGGTTGATATCTTCCAGTTTACTCCTATCGGAAGCCGCATTAAAGAACTTTGTTCCAACAAGATGTCGGCTTCAGTTCCTAATTTGGCCACAAGCCAAAAGACACCTATACAGGTTTATTTGTGCCGCAAAGTAGCGTTGCCGTTTTGATTTAGAGGTGCTGGTTTATTGCAGGCATATAACACCCTGTAGCTTTGTCTCTAGACGCAACTAGGATGCTTCTGGTGTTGCAGATGTCTATCACTGGCTGTGACCATCAAGCGGGCCGCCTGGCCTGTTTGCTACCCAATAACATACAAAACACTGAAACCGCATGCAATGTTTCAAGACCAGTCAAGGGTTTTTTCGTGGTAACGATTTAAAATACAGCTGCTTATAAGGTCTGATTTCCTAAGAAAGCGGTGAACGGTGAAACAATAACTGCTGTCTGAGTACAAAGCGTTTTTGGATACCGTAATGTCAAATACTGGTGGAAATCAACTCAGCCTCTTGCAGTCCATTACTGGAAATAGGCCTCTCCCAGGCTGCGCCACGACACCCTGTCCTCAGCTTTTCGCATCCAGTTTATCCCAGCCACCTTCTTTAGGTCGCCCGTCCGTCTACCTGAGGGACGTCCCACACTACGCTTGCGATACGCGGTCTCCACGCCAGTACTCGTCTGCTCCACCGACCATCGGAACACCGCGGTGGAAATGCCGTTATAATATGACAGAACCGCTTTCATAGGAACCCAAAGCTGTACCAATAAGTAGTATTTGTTAATAAGTAAACTTCCTTAGGTTCTTACACAAACTAATCCTTCTGTATACTCAGTAGTTATCGAAATATCCAAGATGCCATAACTCATGGTTGGCGGAGCAGCGGCGCGTGACAACTGGCGTCTATCACGCAATTCGTACATTGTATAGCTATGGACTGTATCACAAGCGTCGGGGTTGTTCGAGGTCATTCCGGGGTGGATCTTCATTTGCTATGTTTTATCGCATGTCGGACGGGTGGTGAAATTATAATGTCTGCCGCTCTGTTTTTGTTTGCAAGATTATATTCCATCTTACTCGTATCTGTATACCTTCATTAGAAGCAAATGAATGGTTTTTGTTTCGTAAAGGGATCTACCTACTTTAAAAGCGAAAATCTATACGAGTAACGTGTCTAAAATTAGAATACATATACAGGGTTATTGGTAAAACATCAACAACATCTTAAGAGGTTTATTGTATTCATACTATGGAACCAAACCAGAAATCGCGAAAAAAAAAATCTACTGTTCCCTACATTTTGACGAGTTATACGCACACAAATGTAGGGAACAGCTGTTATTTTTTTCGCGATTTCAGGTTTGGTCCCATAGTAAAAGTTGTTCATAATTATGAGTAGAATGACCTTTTAAAAGGTCGGTAATGTTTTACCAATAACCCTGTATATAAATGAACCATTAATTCATTAGCTTTTAAAGTAGATGCGTTAAATAACAAGACTACCTTTTTAAAAAAGGGTTCGATACACAGCTGTTTCTAAAGTCTTGTTTTTTTTTAATCATATGAATTTACTGTGCTAAAAGTATATTATTTAACATGAAATTACTGCAGTTGAAAGGTTTTTTATCAGCTATATTATGTAAATAGTACGGGCCGCGGGCGCGAAAGGGCTTGGCGGTCGTTGACCCGCTTATTCGATGTTAAAATGGACTTTTTGCTTGTTAAAAAGAGGTCTAAAGTGGAATTTTATAGTGTTAAGCCGTTTATGAGCTAAAAAAAAATTTGAAAATCCAAAAGTGTACGACTATAATGCTCATTTGATCCTATAAAAACTATAGAAATACGTACATATTTTATTTATATATTAGTTAGTTTTTATTAATTATAATTAAACTACTTTGAATAAAAGAGCCAATAAATATTAACTGAATTAATTAATTTTTTCGCAAGCTACAATGTTTTCACACCTTGATTAACGGATTTTTTTTAGAAATATTTTGAAGTATTTTTTTCATTATGCATAAACTATAGAACGCTACCTGCTACAATCCATAGATACTCCTTTATATTATCAAGTGTGTTACATGGATGATAAAGAAAATAAAAAGGAGGTACTTATTATACTCTTTTCACACGCTACGAGCTTGTAAAGACTAAGATTAAACTCGTAAAGAAGAATATTCTATCCTTACTCTTTTCTACAAAACCACAAGATGAGAACAAAATCGTTTCAATCTACTCTCACTAAAATGTAAAATGTTCAATGCTGTGCAGCTGCGGAACGATATGGAACTACATTTCAAAAACTTAAAAATAAATGAATAAGTTAAAGAACTTATTCATTTATTTTTAAGTGAGATTTGTGTTTGTAGTCGTAAATTAATTGAACTCAGAATATAAGAGAATACTTTTCATTATGTAAATATAAATGAATAAATAATAATAATATTTTATAAAAATATAATAATATAATATATATATTTTTAAATATTTGTATGTATGTAGAGAGGAGAATGGGTAAGACCGTACCCCATTGGTGAAGGTTCCATACAACTCGAATCCTACCGGGTGCCCTTTGAAAAATGGCACAGTCAGTATTCTATAGACAATAATATTATCATATTAAAGATAGACTCCGGCTTACCTCTTACAAAAATTAACCCTTCGCTACTGCCGTACCCAGACACAAAAATAATTGTAGCATTATGAATTATCTTGGTTTTTGTTGCCGTCATGGAGTACCTAGTTAATTAATCCTAAGACAGCATGTCTGAATTCACTTGGAGAAAAAAGATATGTCAGGAAATTAAATTGATTTAATAAAGGGAAATATTATTTTAGCTTACCCTCTCAAAACTTATTGACCTGCTAATGATGGACACTTTTTGAAATTAATGAATATCTAAAAGCTTTTCGCTTCTAATGATGCACTTTTATAATATGAAATTTACCCTCTTTTTAACTCAATAAGTTTTTAGATAATAAGTAAAATATTTCTCTTTATTAAATCTATCTACCTAATTAAATCATTTTTTTTCTATTTTGTTGTCTCTGTTTGTTTTGTTCTATTGAATTTTACTGTTTATTTTTGTTTTATATTCCATCACGTAATGTTAATTTAAACTTGTTAATTTTAAATTTTAGTTAATTAGATATTAATTTTAATTTTATAGTACAGTGCTTGTGGCACGGCACACCTAATACCACCTAATATATTTATGGGGCATGCGGTGCTAACCTGTAAGAAATTGTTTCTCTAACCTTAGATTATGGTAGATAGTTACTTTAAATATTTACAGTGTAAACAATTGTTGGTTGGCAAATAAACGAAAATAAATAAAATAATGCTACAGTAAATTTTTTTTGGGACGGGGCCTATATAAAATTACCCATTGTACTTTTACATAGGGTTACCACACTATGTAAATGGGCGGAACAGGAAGAAATATCCTTATGTCAAGCAATATAAAAAAAACACTGTTCAGACCTCGCTAGTAATATTTAGGAGTCGGGTCACGTCAACAGTGCAATGTGTTGGAAGTTGGAACTGACAGCTTGTCTTTACCCAGGCCTACCGCTTTGGGGTCAACCGCAAGTGTCAATACTGGGTCAGGGATATGGCCTTGTCGTGCGAGAATTTCTGCCGCCGCCCGCCGGTACTGACACTGACGTGTGTGAACGACTTATATAAAACCAGCTTTTGCCCGCGACTTCGTCCGCGTGATTTTTCTTGTTCCCCCGACCAACTTCGTGAATTTAAAGTTAAGTTAAAAAAATTTAAAACTTGTTGAAGTGAAAACTTCTTTAGCGGCGTTGTACACTTTTTTTGTAATGGGTAAAAAATGTTATACTCGCGTCAGGACACGTGACCTGATCGAAAATTCGTAAGACGGATGGCCGTAGCCGGTACCGCGCGTGTTTTGTTTATAAGATGATTCACAAAATACACACGTAATTGTTCGAGTTTTCACTTCTGTCAGCACTCCCGGAGTGCCACTGTTTTTTTTGAAGTGAAAACTTCTTTAGGCGCGTTGGGCATTTTTTGAGATGGGAAAAACCATTGAATTCCCGCCTCTGTTACATTATACGACATCGCGCGTGTTTTGTTTATAAAACGATTAAAAAAATACCCGCTTCAGATGTGTTCGGCTGTCCTCGTGATGTACTCGGATTTAATCCGATTTATATCCGATATGTCAGTGAGTGGTGGCAATGTATTCTATTTGTGTTTTGTTTTCACATCTATCGGCATTCCCGGAGAGCCACTGTTTTTTTTTTGTATAAAAAACGTCGAATGAAGTTTGAACTTATCTCCGGTCGCAAGCGTGACTGCTATATATGTGTAGTTTTGGTTTAGATTACTACTTCGGGCAGTATTAAATATTTTTTTCATTGGGAATTTTTAATAACAACCCAGAGTCACCACCAGTGCTTGGTAATGGTAATGAGCTCAATCCTACTACATAGGACATGATATAACTAACGAAATATCGGAGAACTACACCACCTCTGCCCACCCTAATTCAAGGAATATAGGCGTAGTGTTACACAGTTCATAAACAACTTGTTTGTGAACTGTGTAACAGTGTCTGGCTGCCAGACACTTGAGCAGCTGCAAGCAACAATATATAGCAGCCCTAAATTGACGCCTGAACTTAGCTAGCTGCCCCAAGAGATCAAACAGCGCAGTTGAATTCACATCGAAGTTAGATTGTCGCCGGACGATGACGCTAACTTCACAAACTAGGTATTCAGCTGCCTATAAACCATTTACCATAGTTGCTACATAAGTTTCTGTAATAAATAATGTTTCATACAGAGTTTCGAGTTTCTTTTGCGGCATTAGGTATGTTTTAGTATGTTTTTCCAATCTTGTTTTCTTTACCTTAGGCCTATGCCTAGCAGTGGGCGGATTTTGGTTGAATGATGAGTTTTATTTGCAATTTTTTTTCTGGACAAAGGCCTCTCCCAAGTCCTTCCAGGAACTCCTTTCCTGTGCAACCTCGAACCAGCCCTCGCGGTACGCGTCCTGCCGGTCGATTCTGTAAAAATCTCGCCGTGAAAACGTAGGTGAAGTGAGTTTGTTTTTGATAGGAATTGACACTATTTACAGCTCACTTCACCTAAGTTTTCACGGTGAGATTTTTACAGAATAGCACCACAGGTCATCTCGCCACCGCTTTCTGGGCCGACTTCGGCGGCGCCGTCCATCTTTAGGCACCCATTGTGTGGAAACTTTTGCCCAACGCTCATCCTGCATGCGGCTGATGTGATCCGCCCTATCCCACTTTGAGCCTAGCAGCCTTAATTCTTGCCAACGTCTATTATCCCATTTTGGCAGTATTCTGGGGAGAAGAAAGAGGAGAACTCCAGTTTTCTGGGGAGTAGACGGCAATTGTTGTCACGGCCACATGAAGCAAAAATGGAAGGAACAATAGTCAATAGCAGTACCGTATCACCGATGTCGTAAGTACAGACGCCAGCACATCAAGCTACCTGAAACTGTCAAATTTTCCCAATCAACTGTGAAGCTTAAGCTTTAGTATCTAATAAAGTTGAAAATCTATTAAAGAAATTTGACAGATTGTAGTAGCTTGATGTGCTGGCGTCTGTACTTTGAGTACCGCTCTTAACAACAATTCCTAGTAAATTGGACTTCACTATTAATGTTGTAACTACGGGATAATTGTCACAATGACAAATTAAACCTTGACGTTTTATGACGTTTAAGTGACAATTTGAGCAGTAATGGCTCCGTGGTAACGACCGCGACTTACGAGTTGTTACGGGTCGTAGGTTTAGAACCCCAGGCACTTTACTTTGAGTAAATTATTTCATCACCACTGCACTCAAAGTGATGAAGGGAAACCTCGTGAGGAAACGTCCTAGAACCAAAAATTCGAAGATATGACGCTGTCCCCGGCGAATAAAATGGTAAGTAATCGTAAAAACATAATAATACAGAAAACTCAAACGTGAAAAATAATATTTAATTCACTTCACTTTACTTTACATGACAAGTTTTAATTTTAAGGAGTTGGCGCCAAATCCCAATTTCACTATAATTACCTACTATCCTAAGTATTTTTTTTGTACATTTGTTGTTGCTATTGTAAATATTTCGTGATTTTTTAGGTTTTGCAATAGTTTTAATATTGTCCTAAGTACTTTTTGTCTAAATTCATTAATGTTGGGATTTGACGTCGAATACAGAACCTCATTTTTTTGAAGTCGGTTGAAAATGGTTTCTTGTCCGTGTATATGTTGCAGTCAAAACTCTTAACCAGTCAAAAGTACTATTGACTAGCAAAATCAGTCAAAAGTACTATTGACTAGCAAAATCAGTCAAAAGTACTTTTGACTGAATAGGTTGGTCAAAAGTGGTTTTGACTGAAAATTATTGGTTATTAGTACTTTTGACTGCAAATTTGCGGTTAAAAGTACTTTTGACTGACGCTCTTCGTCAAAAGTAGTTTTAACTGCAATAAAGCATCAGTCAAAAGCACTATTAACTCGTTAGATGTGAATAAAAAAGAGGTTCACCCTTGTTTGGTATAACAACTTTTGATGTAATGTTACTAATTCGAACAACGCTTAGGAAAATAATCAATTTGTATAATATCGATTAACATAATTTTCATTTCATCGAATATTTATAGTATAGTATAATGTTCATTTGATGTAATGTTCCCACCCCGAGGTTCGGTTTTGTTAGGTTACTTTAAACCCTTTTCACAGAAATAGGAGCCCCGCCAAGCGGGGCTCCGTCGACATTGGATGCAAGAGTGAGTTCTTTGCAAAAAGCATTCTGTCTTTTCGTAGTCACTCATTTTTGTTTCAATATCAGCACGTTCTCCACTAATAAAAGTTTATATGTACGTTTGTCGTTATTATTATCAACCACCTTAACTTTTTAAGAGTTTTGACTGATACAACCAGTCAAAACCACTTTTGACGGAATCACTTAGTCAAAAGTACTTTTAACCAGCTCCATTGGGCAAAAGTACTTTTAACTGTTATTTTAGTCAAAAGTATTTATTGACTAAAGCATACGGTCAAAAGTACTTTTGACTGATTTTACTAGTCAATAGTACTTTTGACTGGTTAAGAGTTTTGACTGCAACATATACATCTTTTTGGGGCCGACTATATACGTGAAGGCCGAAGGGGCGAAAAAACTTAAACTTAACGTGACGAAATATGGAAGTACTATCCACACGTGCTGTGTCTGACACCTTCGGAGATTGCAAGCGTGACTTGTGTTATCCAAATGTGTTGACAGTGGACTAATAAAATAACACGATTAATTACCTGCAATACTCTGATTGCGGTTACCTGCATTAATTAATACTTAACATTCAACACATTCATTGCCGTTACTCGAGGTCGAGCGAACGAGGATACAGGAACGAGGACATTCGGCGGTATAACAGGGTCAAATTAAATTAGCTAGCGAAACTCTGCGGACGTGAAAGGAAAGAGAAAGGAAAAAGAAAAAAGAAAGAAAAAAGAAAGAAAGAAAGAAGAAAAGAAGAAGAAAGTAATTTGACGATTTTTTTGTGGGGTCACCGACCGCAGTTAATGTAGTGCCTTGAAATATCAGTTTAAAAATCAGCTTTTTATTGTGCAAACTTCACTAACGTGATGGGTATTAACATGTCAACACGATGAAACAAAAGAAAACAGATTTTCTCAACTCATACTGCAAGTAAAAAGGTCGCTGAAAACTAGCGCTAGGGCTCCGTCTCGTATAGGATCTTAGCATAATGCTGAGCGATGGCCGTTTTGCGTAGATGTGACACATACTTTCTCCCAAATTGTTATTTTTGTTTTTTTTTATTCGTCATGTTTGCCGTAAATAAACGTATTTTCTTTCTTTCTTTTCTTTTCGTTGACCGCACAAAAAACCTCGTCAAATTAATTTCTGTTGTGTTTAAATATCGATCACCCATCATGTCTGCGGAGTTTCACATGGCCATGTATACTTTTGACCCACGCAATTACACTTCCGACCGTCTACTGTGACTTCAGCCTTGCCAACGCCCGGTAAAGTCAAAGTCAAAGTCAAAGTCAAAGCATTTATTTCAAATAGGCACTTAAAAGGCACTTTTGAACGTCAGAAATTACCACAAATAGAATTGATTCTAGTCGCCGTAGTCAAAAAGAGGCTACACCGACCGCCTAGTGGCGCCCTCATCGTTTGTTTGGTTATTTATTTTATTTTAGAATGAAAATGCAGAAAATAAGCACGTTAAGTTGTGCTACATATTCTTGTGGTTAATATTATATATGTTAATATTATTATACGTTAATATACCTATATATACTATACGTTAATATTATTATAAACGGTAATTTTACATTGTTTAGTTTTATTATAATCACTAAAACGGATAATAGTGGATAATAAAAGAAATAACCAAACAAACTATGAGGGCGCCACTGCGCGGTCGGCGTTTGGTCGGCGTCCTCTTAAGGAAAATGTTATCATTATAAAAACAAAACTTATCAGTGTTTCAGCGAAATGATATAACTTGGACGTTAACTTGAAGTTTGTTACGCAAACAGTCTTGAAAGTTCGAGATATTTTCAAGTTTTGCAAACAGTGTGATAAAAATCACAGCGTATTCTGAAAATTCTTTCTACTTTTTTTTTAGTAAGCTTTCGTTTTTATGACATAAATTATAATGTAAAAGTCAAAGTAAAAGTTTTACTGAAAAGGCTCCTACAAACAGGCGTTCTGGTGTAATGAGGTGAATAGACAGAATAAAGTGTAATTATAGGATTAATTCCTTTTTTTATACGTTTCTAAAGAGGTAGATTCTTTACCAGATTCTTGCCTTTGTATATAATCTGTCTTTTTGTCTCGACTGTATCCACGGGTAGCTTTAAACAATAGATGTTCTTCTAAGTTTGAATGTGGGTCCAGTTAAAAAATAAAAAGTACAGAAAATAAATAATGTGGTTAATTGGACCCGCGGGTCCAGAAGCGACCGGGTCCAGCTGACCGCAGACTCCTATCATCATCTGCCTAGCTTTTTCCCAACTATGTTGGGGTCAGCTTCCAATCTAACCGGATGCAGGTAAATAACAGTATTTTAAATGGACTGCCTATTTGACCTCCACAAACCAGTTACTGGGTAATACGATACCCCTTGGTGAGACTGGTTGTCAGACTTTCAGGCTTCTGACAACCTGTAACGACTATCAAAGATTCAGAAGATATGATATCTCTTTGACGCGGGAGTACAATCTCGTCTATCGCTGACGGCATGGAAGTATTAAACTGTTACTAACAATTTGCTATCTGGACATAATTAAAAATCGTAGACCGGAGCTACGGTGCGGCTACGCGCTACGACGGCTGCGCGCTACGACGGCTACGCTTCGTAGACTCTATATATACGTATGTATGTACAGTGGCTTCCAAAAGCCACATTATGATTTAAAATAAAAAAATAATCAGGTACTCCTAAGGGATTATTTGATTATTTTTTATGGTAAGTCAAAGGTAGTTGAATCCTAATCCTAACTAATATTATAAATGCGAAAGTATGTTTGTTTGTTTGTTACCTTTTCACGCCTAAACCAATGAACCAATCATCCTGGAATTTTGCATATACGTTGTCAGGTGTACAGAAACCTTTCATCCCGAAAAAAGTGCTGTTCCCGAAGAAAACACCAATAACGTTATTATGATAATAGATGACGCCACGTGTCTTTCGAATCATGATTGAATTATATTAGAAACTTAACGCGAGGGAAGCCGCGGCTGCCGGGTCAGCGGGATTGTCCGAAAGGGTTACCGCTGGCCCGGAACATAAAGGGCGAAGGAAGGAACACGGGTGGGTTTTAGTCAGTAAGAGTCTGACACTCCCTTCCGCTCCACCTAGAGCTGGAGGAGTCATTTGATGATTTCCCATCCTCAAAAAAAAAAAAAAAGGGAAGCCGCGGGCAAAAGCTAGTTAGTCAATAAAACCGTTATAGCAGTTCAACAATTTGGATCACCAGAATTTTACATTATAATGTGGTGTGTCACAGCTGAAGTGGAAAAATGTCAAATATTTTTTGGAGGCCATTGTATATTAGAGAAAAATACAGGGTGTAAGGGACATCCACGCGCAAACTGTTATCTTTTATTCAGCACATGATCCTAGACACACTAGTGTTACAATATTCCGTCAGTTGTTTAAAAAAAATCTGCTGTACCATACATTTTCCGAGTAGGAATTGCACTTTCGTAAAAAACATGTTGCTGAATTTATGATAATACTTTGCGCATTTGCGGGTCAATATCCTTTACATCTATACTGATATTATGAAGAGTTATTTGTTTGTATGTAGGAGGTAATATCCGGAACTACTAGTCGGATTTGAAAAAATATTTTTGCATTTGATAGCCCAATTCTTGAGGAACGCTATAGGCTATTTAACATCACGCTACGACCTTTAGGAGTTTAGAAGTAGTGGCATGGGCCGACGACACGATGGGATGCGACGCGATGGGTCGGAGGCTGGCATTTCGCGCGGACGAACTCGCGCGCAGAAGCTAGTCGTATATATTTCAATTTATTGAGGTTAAAATTGAAGCACATAATATATAAGGAACATCTATTGTTATTCGTTTTTTTTTAAACTCCTCCATCTTTATTAGATGTTTACCAGATTTGTTGAAACCCAAGAAAAGTTTTGTTGAACGATTTTATGTAGCTAACCAAGTGTGCAAATACAAAGGCGGCGTCAGACGCTTTGTTGCCTCTTAGCCGCTCAGATAGAAACAATAAAAAATTCGAAATACAAATTCTGAGTACTGGTCCATTTAAATTACGCGTTCTTTAAATATCTCATGGCTGTAGGGTTGCCAACATTTTTTTGTCTGAATATAGTATTTTTTTTAAAAAGCCGTAAATAGTTATTTGTGCAACAAGAGAGCAAAGTAGTTTTTTGCTGCGAGTGCTGATTTTGAATCCCGAGCAAGCGAAGGATTCAAC
Source organism: Luperina testacea (assembly GCA_927399505.1). NCBI lineage: Eukaryota > Metazoa > Arthropoda > Insecta > Lepidoptera > Noctuidae > Luperina > Luperina testacea. Next base: position 17,478,301 of record OV656758.1, read on the forward strand.
GATTGAATCACGAGCGTAGCGAGTGATTCTAAAGTTGAATCCTGAGTGTGGCGAGGGATTCAACGGCACGAGATGCAAAAAAACTTTGCTCTCGTGTAACACACATAACTTTTCACTTCAGCAGCGAGAACACTTTAGGAGATAAAATAATAAACAGGAATAGATTGAAATAACTATTTATTGTGAATCAAAATAATTAACATTGTAGGTAGATACCAATTCTATAAAATCTAAAAAATAAGATAGCATCACCGTCTCCGAAAAACTGCTTGCGCCCTTTGTAAGTCTCCATTCATTGAAGACATGGTATGCTTTCAGATATTTCTCGCGAGACTTCTCAGGTAGGAAACTTAATTCTGCATTAATAACTTGTTGTTTTAACTCTTCCGGTGTTAAAATACTGTTCTCGTCGCTAGTTTCACTCATATTTTACGATTATTTTAATATTTTTTAACTTATTCAACTCTGTAGATACGCCAGTCACGAAATTTTATTCCCGCTCATATTTAAATTAAGGCGTGTTCGGAAATAGCACCCATGATATTTTATTATTCAAAATATATTACGTATGTACGGACGCCAGCACATCAACCTACCACAATCTGTCAGATTTCTTTAATAGATTTTCAACTTTATTGCTAAAGCTTAAGGTTCAAAGTTGATTGGGAAAATCTGACAGATTGTGGTAGGTTGATGTGCTGGCGTCTGTACCTAACATTCATTGAAACTAGAAATAAATATTTACAAGTTAACTATCAGTTTTATTTGCAGTAAATACTTATTTTCGTTTAAATACAACAATAAGTTAAAAATTCAATAAATTACATTAAAAGACATAATATTTTTTTTGCAAAATTTCTTTAGTTAGTACGAAATTCCGAACGTGTTTGTCTTTGAGGTCGAATTCAAAATCCGAACTTCGAAAGGGCTGGTCTTTGTCTCTCTCTCTTTCTAATGGCGGGAAAGAGATAGAGTGTGAATGTTTCGAATTGTATGATTAACCCAAGGCTGAATAATATATTCGCGGCTTTCTGAAAAAAAAAAATTAAAAAGTTACTTTGTCTCACTCAGTGAGCAAAATCGCATTTTGCTCACTGATTTCACGCAGCAAAACCTACTTGTTTGAGCTACTGAAGTGAAAAAAATATAGTACGCTTCAAAAAAATATAGTATTTTACTATGGAAGACTAAAAAAAGACAAAGTTATTTTTTTTTCAAACTCAAACTCAAATTCTTTATTGGATTGAAAGACGCGTTCGAAAATTGCAGGAAGTTTTTTCATTTTACTAATTTTAGTATTGCAAAATATAAACATTGAGCTATTGTGCTGAAATATAGTATTTTCGCGTACTATATATTTCTTCAACAGTATATAGTACGGAGACCCTAAATATAGTACAATACTATTATTATAGTACGGTTGGCATTGGCAACCCTACATGGCTGTCTCCTTGGTCTAAAGACGAAAGTGCTACTGCTGAGCATGAGATAGGTCTTGGGTTTGATTCTCAAGCAAAGTGTTATTTATTTACCAGAAACATTTTATATTGTTTTTTATACATTAAGAAAGAAAGAAAGAAAGAAAGAAAAAGTATTTATTGCGACTCGTACAGGAAGATCACAAACTAAACTAAATACAGCAAAATAAAAAACCAAGTTATATATAAAAAAGTAACAAAAGGAAAATGAAACAGAAAGTCCTATACGAGGCCAAAAGGCTCCTATCTCAGCATGATGCTACGACATTTAAAAAAAATAAATGTTGCAGCGCTGGTATTCTGATAGGGCCCGCTGTGATGTCACGGGCAGTTACAGAAATAAATAAATAGTATGTAAATAATAGCAAATGATAAAATAAAAAATAAATATCTTTCAATCTGCGCCAGACGTAACCTCATTACTTGTCTATGCCTTGAGTGTAAGAGGCACTCTAGTGTGTCTGTGGCATTGCTGTGACAAGTAAATGGTCGGTTTTTCTTTGGCGGGAATTTGAACCGAAGTGGCGCGAATTTTTCGTAAAATTAATATTTTGGTGAAAAACTTACCGTATTATTGTTTTTGTCTTGTTAAAAGTGTAAATACTGGTTGTAAATAATAGATTTACAGTTAAAATGTTGGGAGACGAGGCCGGGGGTGAAATCCCCCCGGCCACTAGAGGCCCGGGTACTTCTGGTAAACGGGCTAGGAAAAGGGACCCTCAGGACCAAAATCTTGATGAAATGATCAGCGGCGGTGAGGAAAACTTTTTACCCTATATTAAACCTAATTATAAAAGACTGTATCCTGAAAACTCTACTAACACAGACTTTAAAGTGTTTGTTCAAAGTGACAATTCAAGTGATCGTTTGGGCAATAAGAGCCCCATTTATTTAAACCACATATTTACAACAGACGTTAAAGGCGTTATATCAATACAACGTGTAAATGCGAACAAAATTGCAGTGGTATTTAAGCAATATAACAATGCAAATAACTTTTTGACAAATACTACTTTCTTGGAGAAATATAAAATGAAAGCATTTATTCCGGCTGCTCAGATCGAGAAGACGGGCATTATCAGATTTGTTCCGATAAATATTTCAAATAAAGTATTATATTCTAAACTGTCTTCTAAATATGATATTATATCTGTACGTAGGTTTACTAAAAAAGTTGGCCAGGAGAGGGTGCCTCTCCAAACTGTTAGTATAACTTTTTTAGCTAGTTCTCTTCCAGACAATGTACAGTATGATCTTTTTTCGTACAGAGTTTTTGAATATATCCCACCTCTGCTACAATGTTTCAGATGTTTTAAATTTAATCACTCGGCAAAAATATGCAACGGAAAACAGCGTTGTAGCCTTTGCTCTGGAGACCATTATTATAAAGAATGTGACAAGCCCAATGAGCTTTGCTGTGTGAATTGCAGTGGACCTCATTTGGCAATTGCTAATGTATGTCCTATTAAAATGAAAAAAATACAAGAAAAGAAAAGCAAAATAACCTACGCTGCTGTTGCTGTATCTAAAGAAAGAATGTATGACAAAGAATTTCCTCCTCTAGTTAATAAGTCTGTAAATAATGTAAACAATAAGACTAATGTAAGTTTAAATAATAAGGCCAATGAACAAAAGACAATTTCGACTGATGAGCTGAAGACTCATCTTATAAATAATAATGAGATTACGAATGCTATGGTACGCACATTAATTGCCTTAGCAAATAAAGGGGATGACAGTCCAATTACAACTATGTCGATTAAAGAAATGTTACTTAAAAATCTAACATAGTAATTATGGATATTTCGTGTAATAACAATATTTCTGTTTTAAGAATTGCACAGTATAACATTCAAAGTATTTATAGTAAAAAACCCCTTTTAATTAACTTTTTGCAAGAAAATAATATAGATATTTGCCTTATTAATGAAACCTGGATTAAAGATACTAGACCTTGTCATATACCTGGTTATAATATTTATTTTAAAAACACTTCAAATGGATATGGAGGTGTTGCAATTTTGATTAAACCATTTTTTAAATATAAACAATTACAAACTTCATTTAATGAAAATGTTCAAACAATAGCTCTATCACTATTTACTTCATGTGGTCAATTGACTATTCTATGTGTGTACTGCCCTCCATCGGGTCCCTTGAGAAGTGACATTTTATGTAACATAATTAAAAATCTACCGAAACCTATTTTCGTGGCTGGAGACTTTAATGCCCATCACATTGCTTTTGGTTGTTTATCAACCAAAAGCCGTGGCCAACAATTATATAAAATTATAGATGATTTAGATTTATGTATACTAAATGAAGGTGATTTCACTACCATACATTATCCAAATCGAAATCCGTCAGCTATAGATGTTAGTTTAACTAGTCCAAGTATTACGCCTTTATGTAAATGGTCTGTTCATGATGACAATATGGGAAGTTATCATTTTCCAACTATTACAGAAATTACAATTTTTGCCGATCGTTACAACATTAATCCTCCTGTGGATAGATTTCTGTACAATAAAGCTGATTGGGACAAGTATAACGAGCTCTCTAAAACAATTTATAATAATGTTGAAATTGATCATAATAATCCTTTAATATCATATGATTACTTTTGCACAACACTTGATATGCTTAAATTAGAATGCATTCCAAAATTTACTAAAACTTCAGAGTATAGATGTAAACTGCCAGCTCCCTGGTGGAATGATAAAATCAAAGAGAGTGTTACTAAGTCTCAAGAGGCCTTAAAATATTACAGAACAAATCCTAGTATTAGTACTTTTATCTCATACAAAAAACTAGATGCAATTAAAAAACGAACAATTGCAGAAGAGAGGAAAAATGGTTGGAAAAAACTGTGTGATAGTTTTAACAGAACTACTCCTATTACAATAATTTGGAACAATATTAAAAGGTTTAAAAGAATTAAAACTAGTAACAAATCTTATTGTGATGAATTTATTGGAGGATTTTTAAACAAATTGTCAGAAAATTCTCATAAAAGTTTTGATAATTTAAATGATTTTTTCAATCTTCATAATAATGTTGATAGCTCCAAATATTTATTAGAACCCTTTTCAAGGACTGAATTTTTAATAAGCCTGCAATCTCGAAAGAATACGACACCGGGCTTGGATGACTATCCTTACATATTAATTAAATAATTAAATATTGAAGGTCAACTTTTCTTTTTAAAGATACTTAATGCACTTTGGCTTAAGCAAATAATACCTCAAGCTTGGAAAACACAATGTGTTATTCCTATCCTTAAATATAAAAAGCCTCCTGATAGTCCAGACTCTTATAGACCTATCTCTTTATCATCATGTTTAGGAAAAATTTTTGAAAATATGATTAAACTTCGTCTAGATCACTATGTGGAGTCAAATAATGTGATTCCTAATATTCAATATGGCTTCAGACGAGGTCGTAGTTGTGCAGACAGCTTCACTTCACTCATTTCAGATCTGAAAAATGCAAAAGAATCCATGAGTGTTGCATGTGTCTTTCTAGATGTTCAAGGTGCATTTGACAATGTTCAACCAGACATTCTTGTACATGTATTATCCGGAATGGGTATTCCTGGTTTATTATGTAAATGGATTCATGAATTTTTAACTAATAGAACACTTTATGTTAAATTCAATAATATTTTACATGGACCTAGAACTGTATCAAAAGGTACAATGCAGGGAGCAACTTTATCTCCTCTGCTATATAACTTGTACACTTCTGAGATCTGTAAATATGTAAATAATAATAATGTAAATATTTTACAGTTTGCTGATGACTTGGTGTTGTATAGTGTAAATTACAATGTTGACTCTGCAATTGAGAATGTTAATTTAGCTTTACAAGATTTGCAAATTTATTATAATGACAAACTTAAACTAAAAATTAACCCAAGTAAGAGCAGTGTTATGATATTTAGCAAAGATTTGCCTAATTCAGAAGTAGTATTTAATAATCAATCAATCCCTGAAGTTAATCAACATAAATTTCTAGGAGTCATTATTGATAAAAAATTATCATTTGAATCACACATTAACTATATATTAGGTAATGCTGTGAAAGGTTTAGATATTATTAAATGTTTAGCTGGAGTGTCATGGGGTGCAGACCCTTTGACTCTTTCTGTTTTATACAAAGCTATTGTAAGAAGTCACTTTGATTATAGTTGTTTAGCATATTTAAATAGTAAGCATGTAAATAAGTTAGATATAGTGCAGAACAAGGCTTTGAGACTCATAACTGGTGCTATATGTTCTACCCCTATAAGAGCTATGGAGGTGGAAACTGTAATAATGCCTCTTTCACTTAGACGACTGCTTCTAACAGAAAGATATTGTATTAAACTACTATCTTCCAACAATCAGCAGATAATAAACAAAATCATACCTGATCCACGCATAGTCCCACTATCTCCTTTGACATCAGGCAATGATTTATTAAATCATAAATTTCCCAAACTGCCACATATTCTCCTACACCTGCAAAATAAATATAAAAATGTTCAAAAAAATCATTTATGGCCCTTTTATGCAATGCCTTATAAGGTTTTAATAAACAAAGTTAAGATTATTAAAACAAAAATATCTAACAATCAAGACTTACAAGCTTATTTAGATATTAGTAAATGTTATTACAAATTTTACACTGATGGTAGCAAGGGAAAATCTCATGTTAGAAGTGCAGTTTATGATCCTCAGATAAGATTTGCTCAGAGCTTTGTTCTTGAAAATATTTGTAGCATATTCACTGCAGAGGCATATGCAGTCTTTGAAGCTCTTAGGCGTATTGATAATGTAAATAACTATAAATATTTTTTAATTTTAACAGATTCACTTAGCTTAATTCATAGCCTTGAAAGTTATGATGTTCATTTTAAAAATAACTATATTTTATATAATATTAGACAATTAATATATCATTACCTTCAAAAGGGACTTGAAGTCTTCTTTATGTGGATTCCTTCACATAAAGGTATAACTGGTAATGAAATAGCTGATAGGACTGCATGTGAAGGGATTAATTCGTTAGATGTTAGGTTGACGTCGCAAATACCATTTACTGATTGTTATTCTGAAATAAGAATAGATATAAATGCTTTATGGGATAGTTTTTGGGAAAAAGATAAAGAAACTAAAGGAAGATGGTATGGAAGTGTTCAGGAGGAGATACCTTCTAAGCCGTGGTATTCTAAGTTGAGAGCTGCTAGTCGTCATTTCATAACGACGATGAATAGACTCCGTTTTGGACATTCTAAAACACCTGCTCATTTAGCAAGATTGGGTATTGTTCAAGACGATAAATGTACAAGTTGCGGTTTAAGTGTTGGTGATATTGATCACATACTTTTTAACTGTCAAAATCATATGTTACACAGACTGGTTCTTGCAAGTGAATTAAGTGAAATCTATAGTGAAAGTGAAAGTGTTGTGTTCTCAAATAATACCTCCCGCCGCTTGACTGATTTATTAAAAAATAAGACTTCATATCAATCAATATTCAGATATATCAGAAACACTTTTGAACAAATATAAATAAAATAAAACAAAGACGTGGCTAAAAGGTCTTAGCAACCAGGCCATAAAACTAATATAAAAAAAAAAAAAAAAAAAAAGTAAATGGTCGCCGGCGCCGATCTTCTGGCGAGATTACATAAATGCATTTAAAATATATTAAACATAACGTTACGGCTGTCTAGTGGAACAGTATAACAGAGAATATATAAATTAAAGTGGAAAGTGGTAGTATATTAACGGCATGGGTGAAATGGAGAAATAAAAATAAACTTTTGACGAGTGTTATCGAGTTACAAATTAGTCAAGTGACAACTAAAGTGGAGTCATTTTAATAGGTAACATTTGACAATTCATCAAATATTCAACAACGTAACCTTGTAACGGCGGGCATAAAATAACATATTTTTTCGTTTTGTTAGAACTGCACAATTGCTTACCTTTTTTCAATTACGATTACATATTTATTGTAATAATGACCGATACGAGTAATTTTACGATTTGCTTTCATTAATAAACCATTCTAAACATAATAAACAATTTCTGATCTAATGAACTGAACGTCGTTACAAGGTTACGTCAGTTAACCATTTTTCTTTTTAAACACTAGGGATGTTACTCTAAAAATCGAAAGCTGATAAGTAGCATCGAATGCAATGATGACTTGTGAAGAAATATCACCATAAATTAATAATTAATAATATCTCTGAGTGCTGACAGCAGTGATGAAGATGACAATACTTTTAACAGTTCTGATAGTTCAACTGAATAAATGCAATTTTTTTGTTAAATTGTGTACTTGTCTTATTTTGCTCCTTAAATTTACGAAAAAAATAATAATAATGGGACAGGGATTCATCTGATGATTTTTAAAATTCGCATATGTTTCAAGTCCGTATCGATTCATTCACTTTAATCGATGTTTATAAGCAGGTCACCTCACTATGAGGATAAAACTGACAGACGTCAAATGTTACCTATTAAAATGACTCCACTGTAAAATAAAACATTGTGTAGGCCAGCAATAACGATTCGTATGATGCTGCATTACATGCATAATCTTTATCTTCTTTACATAGTATAAAATAAAAGTCGCTCCCGCTGTCTGTAAGCTTAGGATCTTTTAAACTACGCAACCGATTTTAATGCAGATTTCAGCAATAGTTTTTAACTTTTTTTAAATTTTTGGTATGGTACTTCGCTGTTTAATACAAGTGCGCAATGTAACGCACGCAAAATATTGTGGTTATACAACGTTTCAAGGATCGAGGAGAATTTAAAGTTACATTTAGAATTTGATTCCCAAAAAAAGTAAACAAAAGTTGGAGCTTTGGCCTTCAATATCTCTGTAACCAGATGGTTCCCAGGTATGGTCCAGTCCAAAAAAAAAACGATAATAATAACGGTAAGAATAAGTGACGCTCGGCTTCGTTAAGGGTAAAGACGAGAAAAAAAAGATATCGTATCGACGAGAAAATCTTTTTAATTTGGCTATTGAGGTTACTAGACTATAAAAAACTTGTTTTGAGTTCAATTAACCATAAAATAGCTAGATACTAAAAAGTTTGTAATTTTGCTTAAAGTCGTAAACAAACCGTAGTTAACATTTACAGGAAGGTGAGTACACTAGAGCATTTTCTCGAGCATTTCCATGTAATGTAACGTTCTTACGAACGAATATGGTACAAATACAGGCAAAAGCTCAGTTTCCAAAAGCATTTCCATGTAATGTAACGTTTCTGCGAATGCTCGACGCTGCGTTGCGGCGAGTAAGCGTTTACTGTTACATTTATCTTTACCTAGTGTTCATAAGTCAGTTCATTGTTGAAATATCGGACCTACAGGAATACACTCGTTGGTTTTTCAAATCAGGTTGTAACAAAACATCGAAGGTCGTGTTCGAAGTGCGTTTCGATAAAATTGAAAAACGGCGAACGCTCGAGGTTCTGTTTCAAGTAAATGCTCTAGTCTATACTCACCTGTAAAATCATTGCGTGTTCAACACGCCTTAGGATGAACAAAATTTTCTTCATTACACCAAAGAGAGTATAATTTTATTAAATACCACAGAACAACATCTAATAGATTAGTTCCCAACTCAATGTTCTGTTAAATTAAATACATATTTAGTCTTTGTTTCCTCAGTAAGTCAGTATACTTAGTACTTACCTAATCTTTTTAATGTGAACCTTTGTTAAGATTTTCTCCGCTCCATCACGCATAAAAATTTGCACAGAGATAGATTAGCACGTTGATTGTTTAACACACTTTCTATCATTATAAATAAAATTAAATAAATAAATGGATAAATAAATAATCCGAAGGATTTTCAAGGAAATTCCTAATCCATAGCATGTTTTGTTTAAAAAGTCTGCTCGACATCGTAAATTACGCAATAAATGTTATAAGCTATCAAAATTAATTGCATTGCCGTTGTAATATATATAATACGCAATTACCCCATATGTTTTGCATCCAGTCATAAGATAATCAGCCTATAATGTTCCCACTGTTGGGACACAGGCCTCCTTTCTGTGAGAGGGAGTGGGCCATAATCCACCACGCGGGCCTAGTGCGGGTTAGCGGATGTCACATGCCTTCGAATTTTGGTTCTAGGACATGCCGGTTTTCTCACGGTGTTTTGTTTTCCTTCACCGTTTTGAGAGCAGTGGTAGGTAATGAAATAATTTACACAAAGTAAAGTGCCTGCTTCGGTTCGAACCCACGACCGTCACTTCCACGACAAGTAAGTCGTGGCCGTTACCACTGGGCCACCACTGCTATACTTTTTATCTGGGTACATGAAGTAGTTAGCCTCGGATGTGAGTGAAGCCGCGGCCACTAGTTAGTTTATAAAACAGGTTGCACGGGCAGATTTTTTGCGAACTTTGATCAGTAGTGAAAGCAAGTAAGTAATAGCTGACTAATGACTGGACACTATGCTCTTTTACGAATTTTATAAAAAAAAAAAAACTATTTGCGATGTTTGAACCATTCAGCAAGCGTTCCCAAAATCTATCATAATATTCAAAATTACCCATAGATGGCGTAGTTGGCAGTTAAAATAAATTAATGGTGTGGTCGGGACGTTGTGTCATAAATAAATACTTAAGCTTTTTTGTAACAAAAACCTTTAAGTACGCCTCGAGTCTTTAGTGATCTTAAAACGTTTCCATTTGACTGGACGAAGGAGCACTTTGATGTTAGTGATTTTATAGGGAGATATAAAGTTTTGTGATAAAAATTATACGTATTATAAAACGTTTGAAAGAAGTTGAAACTTGGACGATCCATATTTTTTACCTTCGACGTACCTTCTTGCTAAGTTATTGATTTGATGGAGAAGTACGTCTCTCTCGGTATCATCTTTCATATTTTAACTACTGTGGGCGTACTATGGGTAGTGTTGGTTATTGCGCAATAGGAAAACCGTTTGCAGTTCAAATTATATGCTTACGAACAAATTAATCACACTGGCTAATCACACGGGATCCTGCCGTTTTGCCGAAAACATTTTGCCAAAATTTCACTACCCAAACAAATTTTAGCAACCTTTTTTTATACCAATGCAATGTTTGGAATGATTTTTAGTAGGTACGCCTAATTTCATTTGGTAAAATTTTTACTTGGTAGAATATTATCAAGGATAATATCATTTAGGCATTTGGTCTTTAATCAAATGCTTTATTACAGCAAACAATCTTAATTTAGACAATAAACATTTAGTCAAATGATTTGTTATGAAAAAAAATATACACAAAATTTTTTTTTTAATTTGTGTACATTACATCAAATTACGTAGATATAATTATTTTTTTAATTACATTGCATGGTTGCAGTCGGTCGATAGGTGACGTAGGATGCAAGAAAGGCGAGCGAAAGGCACCCCGAGGTTCGGTTTTGTTACGTTACTTAAAACCCTTTTCACAGAAATAGGCTCCGTCGACATTGGATGCAAGAGCAAGCGAGTGAGAATACAAATACCTTTACCTCATATCATATTAAACAGGGCCAATTGAAATCATAGGCAGACAGAAATAGGGACCCCGACCGTACTAAATATTTGTCTTATTTTATTTTGTGTAAAATATGTTATACCAACTGAAATATTTAACTACGTTAAAATTGGTAAAAGTACTAGTTGGTAAGCAAGTTATTGTTTAAACGTTCACTTGCCAAACATTATTTATTTATTAATATATTAGGTTTGTATTACAATTTTTTGTGAAAAGTTTATTTGTTAAGTAATGATTTGGCAAATGAAAATAACAATTTGTCAATACCTTTTTGATGAAACAAGGGAGACCCATATATATTTTATTATCTGGTGGTACCTGGCTCTGGAGGCACAGAAACAAGTTTGGACATGAATATCAAAGGCTATGCAAATGTGAAGACATTTGCGAAATTGCAAGATAAAATCAAAAGTAATTTATTCAAACAAGGCTGAAAATCATAACTTTTTGAATATCAATATTACCTACATAAGCCAGTTCCCCAAATGGCCCGCCATTTATTGAGTTTCCTTTACCATTCTAAGTGCTTTAAGTGGGAAGAAGAAGTGGCGCAAGAAACTTCCCAGCAGCACAGCTGTCTGCTAAGTTACAGTACCCGGCGATAAATATTGCACATCGACCTTTGAAAAGAGACAACCGGCTAATTTCGGCTTCGTAGAGCGTTATCTCTGTCGCACGAAATACAAACAGTCCGGTATCTATTAAGAGCTGTTAAAACAATTATGATTTGCTTCTTTTGATAATTATTCTTATTCTTTGTATAAAATCGATAGGATCGAATAGGTCGATGTGCAATATTTATCGCCGGGTACTGTAGATAAACTTAATCCTGTACAAAGTTACATTGACATATATTGTTCCACTGCTACGCAAAGGTCTCCCCCATATTCTTCCACCTTTCCTTGTGCTGTGCTTTCTCCGTACAATCGGATTCGGAACGAGTCCAAATCGTCACGCCAGCGTATTCTAATTAACATTCATCATCTGTCTAGCCTTTTACCAACTATGCTGGGGTCAGCTTCCAGTCTAACCCGATGCAGCTGAATAAGGTAATTAACATTACGAAACATAAAACATACATACGATATTGAACGCCATACAGAGTACAGAAGGATTCTCGTCATTAACAACGTTTAAAATTATAGTCGCAATCACATCTCAGCGACAATCAATGTCAAAAAACTTGTCAAAAATGTATGGAAATTAGAGGTAAGTATTTTTGACAGAATGAGACTGTGAACGTAATTAATTTACCCCTCTGGTCATGCTTGTGAGGTGTCGGCGAAACGCTCCGTTGCAAACCAGAGAGCCTGGATGCCGAGATGTTTATAAATTCACCGCAGTGCCGCTACGTGTTCGTTATTTCATCTCTTTGGATGCAGGGTGGATATCTATCATAATATAACCCTCTATTCCCCGAAGTAAGAATTATGAGGAAATGCGGTCGGAGAGATATTTGAAAAAACATAAAAAGTCGTAATTCGATGTTTGGCTCTCGCCTATTTCCTCCTCCAATATTGGACCAATTTAAAAGATATTTCATAAACTGAATAAGAAGGATTATATGTACCTATGTTTTTTTTTTGTTATATTTGTGAAATTTATACACTAGGCCTCTGTTGACAGCGGTTTAAATCGGCATATTTTGAGGGTTCTAGTGCTTATAAAAATAATGTATCATCAAAAAGGAAAACATAGGGACATACAAGTACTTAATATTTATTACTAGCTTCCACCCGCGGCTTTGCCCGCGAGGTATGTCGATAAAAACTATCCTATGTCCTTCCCCAGGATGCAATCTATTTCTCTGCCAAATTTTATCGAAATCCGTTCAGTGGTTTAGGCGTGAAAAGGTAACATACAGACAGAGTTACTTTCGAATTTATAGTACCGCAAACTTAGCAGCTGCAAGCTGCAACCACTAGATCCACGAGAAAATTAATCAGAGTCCGGTGTTTAAGTGGCAATAGCATACCGGGTAAAATGAAGACAAGGGGTGGTAAGCCGGGAAAACAACGTAAATTTTTTGTCTTTATTTTCATTATCGACTACTTCTTCAATGGGAAATATTTAACTGATCCTCTAAAAACTTATTGACCTTCAAATGATGAATACTTTTTTTAAATTATTGAATTCTAAAAACTTTCTGCGGTACTGCGGTAGCGACCGGCGAGCGCTGGCGCTACATACAAGTTGGTCGCAGTCACTTGGCTATTTAGCATTTTTATTATTTGAGGATCACATTAAGATGTGCTATGTGCTCGGTATCATTAATGTGTGTGTTCAATAATATTTTTAAGAGCGCAAAATGGGAATTATTAGATTAAATACATGCCTTTTTCCCTTATCTCTCCGAATATAGCATCTCAGTATCAACTAAAAAAACATCAAGCCAGCGAGTTGAACAAAGCAGCATAAAATAATGCACACAAAGCAGCATATTGTCTGACAAAAGAAAGGATTTATTTACCTACTAGAAAAATAAGTCCGACAAGAATATTACTGAAACTGAATGTTCAACATGGTTTGCAGACAGAAATAATGAATACAGACATATTAAACGAGCTTGGCCAGCTGTTTACAAAGTAATTTTTGATAATAAATATTGAAACAAAAAATGCTGAACACAAGTTTCTTCTTAATACAAATATTTTTTTGTAATTTGTTTTGGTGAAAGTAGAAAACGTATTCATTATTATATACTTATATATTGCCACATAGCATATTCATTGATAGTGATCATGAATAAATTTGATTCACAAATAAATGCAAACAAAGTTAATTTGATTTATGCTATTGGTGGTTTTGGTTGCAAATAAACATAGGTTTGTTTTTGGTAAGGCGCATTCAATTGTTTATCCAACGTAATTTAATTTAATTTCAAACGAGTGTGTGTTTAAACGAATTACTTGAGATGTTTTATTTGTTTAAATGAAACTGTGATTAATATACGTCACTGCGATTTCATTTCGGGCACTTTTTTTTCCTAAATGGGTAAATAATAATATTATTTTACAATAAGTATTGGATATATTTTAAGGAGAGGTGGAGACTTGACGGGGGTAATAACTGATTACATACTTCTAGCTCACAAACCGCCAACTTTACCATTTTGTAGATATCTACAAAATGGTAAAGTTTGTGAGCTAGAAGTATGTAATCAGTTATTACCCCCGTCAAGTCTCCACCTCTCCTTAAAATATATCCAATACTTATTGTAAAATAACTACGTAATTTAAAAACTTGCTGGGTCGGTTCTCGTACATTTTATTAATAATAATCCGCATGATGGATGGTTAGATTCCGTCGACGTGGGGTAATTACAAGTTCCGCAGCATAATCCCAAGACTGACGAGGGGTTCCAAATACTAGCTTGATAAATTCTATGCGCTAATTATGTTTCTGGCTTAGACGGGTGCTGAAGGCTGATTTACTTCATATTTTAAACGTTTCAACGTTCAATCTAAATAGAAGGAGCGGGCATAAACTATTACTAAAAATGCCCTAAAATGAAAATACCCAAAACACACAACACGTAGTGTTCAAGTCTCGTAGTGCTCGTAGTGTGTGTAGTGTGTGTGGTGTGTGTTCGTAGTGTGTATAGTGTGTGTGTGTGTGTGTTTTATGCTCGTAGTGTGTGTAGTGTGTGTGTGGTGTGTGCTCGTAGTGTCGGCGGACTATTGGTTGCTCTACTGTCTGCAGTAGCAACCAATAGTCCACCAACGCAGCAGTAATTGAATGAATGAACAAAGTAGTAATAAAATCAATGGCGATCATTCTTTGGAGCGTGTTTTTTTTTGTCAGTTAACCTACGTTGTCCCACTACTGGTCAAAGGTCTCCCCCATAATATTCCACTTTTCTTTGTGCTGTGCCTTCTCCGTCCAATCGGTTAGGAACGAGGCCAAAACGTCACGCCAGCGTTTCTTAGGCCTGGCTCGGTGTGGCCGTGTACTACAACTAAATTGGAAGCAGTGGAAATAGAGGAGTTTGCCAAGAATGCCAGCCAGGCTTTGATTACCGGAGCATGAAGAAGAAAGTTTCTTCGTTTGATGAAGAAACTTCAGTATGCTAGCTATTATAAATCAATATAATTATTGACAATTCAGTATGATCAATATGTGACTTCCATCGTTGAATATGTATGGCCTTGCGGGGGCCTTGTTAAGCAATCAATTAGTTTCCGGTAGCTATGGACCGGTACGTTTCCGAATATTAATATCCTATATATGTGCATACCTGACGATAGGATTCAATTCAATACAAGACAGACAGGTTAATTGAACATAGTTAAGGGGAACAAACGATGAATTTATATAAACACTTACGGTCGGTAGCACCGTTGCGGTTATAATCGCAGGTGGCATTGCCGCTGCCGTCTGCGGTCTGCCGACGTCTTCGGAATTGTGTGCGTTGTGAAATGTTCTATTTCACCATCCATCAAATTTCATGTTAATATATATGTGAACTATTGAAAATCTAAAGACAACTATATTTCGCATAGAAATGAGCGTTTTACATAAATGGAAATAAAGAATGTCTAGTAATAGTGAAAGTAAATTCCTAAAACCGGTCCAATTGTTTGGCATCAGCTAAAAAATCGGGTCGAAACGATAAGGTCCTCGTACAACACAATCTTTTTTTGTTCATATCTGTCTCTCTGGTCGTTTCGGATTGCGTGCCGACCTTCGGACTATGAGAATAAGGGAAGAGGGTGTGAAACTGTGCGCATACACTTATGCGCTAAAATATCTCCCGAGCCGACGGCCAGTCTCGGTTGAGATTGCCATTTGTTGAGATTGCTGCCACAGCCGAAATACGGACTGGAGGACTATTATCATAATTTTTTTATATTGTGAAATTTTCTTCATAGTTGTTCGTAAAACAATACAAACCCTTTCATGTGTTCTTAAAATGTTATTCGTGCAAAAATTCCTTCTTCCACTACATTTTTCCGACGTCCAAGGCCAGTCGCTTTGTGCAACATTATACGTACTACGTACAAATGTCTGCCCTGTTGAAGTTTTTCCGTTGCCTCCAGCTCGGATAAATATAAAGTAGCCATGCTAAAGTGACGCGTAAAGCGCCTCTTTCAAGCTATTTCTTCGTAGCAGATTGTTGTGTAGGGATTTCACATTTCATTTTATAGGTAACATTATTTATGTCGTTTGAAGTTTTTAACCTCCATTGTAGTCAGAAATAAAATAAAATATACAGTGATAAAAAATGTCGGAAAAAGGCTAGGCATAGTTGTTATTTATAACATCTTCATCATCTGCCTAGCCTTTTCCCCTGAGTACTCCGATTCCCGAGGCCTCCGTCCCGGAGAACCCCGAATACGATAAATATGATTACTTCCAGGTTCAACTATGTTGGGGGCGGCTTCCAGTCTAACTGAATGCAGCTGAATACCAGTATTTTACATGGAGCGACTCCTATCTGACCTCCACAACCTTTGGGTAATACGATACCCTTTGGTAAGAATGGTTGTCAGACTTTCGGGCTTCTGACGACGGTCTGATACCCCCCTGGATCCCCTGCTAGTTATTCTTCTGTTTTAACGACTGTAAAAGATCCACAAATGACAGGCGGGACTAACGGCTTAACGTGCTTTCCGAGGCACGGAAGGGTCTCGGTATGTAAAAATGGTCACCCATCCACGGACTAACCGTGGCACGCGTAGCTTAACCTGATCGATCGACCCGTGCGGCTATTATTACTTAGCCTTCTTCAACTTAGACCTAATTAATTCATAAAAATAGGTGTGTAACTATTCATCTGATATAATACGTCTGATATGTACGTATAATACGTACGTAAGGGGGTATATGGGTGTCCTTCGTATATTTCAGTCGGTAGCTCGTTACAAACCTATAAAAGGTAAAAGGTCGACTATTATATCAACCGAAGAGGCCCGTCAGGGTCGAAACCTGCCGGGTCAGCGGGATTGGCCGAAAGGGTTAGGTACCGTACGCAAAATACGCGCATTGACGTGTAGTTGCGGACACCCTCGTATTACCTATTACCGCTGGCCCGGAACATAAAAGGCTAAGGAAGGAACACGGGTGGGTTTTAGTCAGTAAGAGTCTGACACTCCCATCCGCTCACCCAGAGTGGGAGGAGTCAATTGATTTCCCATGCTCAAAAAAAAAATTAAGTGGTCGACTATTTGGTAACTGCTTACGGTTACAGCATTTCGGCGAAAAACTTTTTCATTTTAAAGTGAACAAGATACATTTTTTATTCGACAATTATCTTATATTCAGATTTAAAATATCCCGATTAGGGTGATGCGCTAAGAGGTAGCCCGCGAATTTCAAATTAACTTACGTTTTTTGCAATTTGCAGGTATGTTAATTAAAATATGATTCGCGGCCGTAACCAATATGGCTTTACAGGGTTATAATCATTAGAATCAGTAATACTTACTTAATTTAGAATTAGCATCAAATGTCATGATTTCATGAAATAGTACAATTCTACTTATATCTTTCCTTTACACTTACTTATATACTAATGTTACTAATATTATAAACGCGAAAGTTTGTGAGGATGGGTGGATGGATGTTTATTACTCTTTTACGCAAAAACTACTGAACGGAGATTGATGAAAATTTACAGTGTTATAGCATAAACATCAGAATAATACATAGGATACTTTTTGTTCCTATATAATAATACCACGGGATCGACACGTGGTGCTAGTGAGTAATGTAACTTACAAACATGTACTGATTGATGATTTTATGATTATAATTTTCTAAATAAATATTTGTTAAGACGGCGAATCACATTTAGATCAACACACAACCTGACACTGACCTGGAAAAAAATTAACAAAACTTGCGCGCCCTCACGCTTTCGCCGAGGAAATGCAGTCGGGAAGACTTTTGAAAAAGCCTGAGTAAAAAGTCATGACTCGAGATTTGGCTCTCGCTTATTTCCTCCTCCAATATTAGACCAATTTAAAAGATATTTCATAAACTGAAGAAGAAGAATATATACTATGTCCCCATGTTTTTCTTTTTTCATTAATAGTTGTCAAATTTGTACACTAGGCCTCTGTTGATAGCGGTTGAAATCAGCATTTATTGAGGGTTCTAGTGCTTATAAAAATAATGTATCATCAAAAAGGAGAACATAGGGACATACAAGTACTTAGTTATTATTCTGTAAAAAATCATCGCTTTATGGTCATTAACCAGAAAGAAAACCGGCGAGAGCGTTTCTATGGAGAAACGACCAACCGCATTTCCTCTTAACAAACTGTTCAAATACTCGTAATATAATTTCGATAGCGCAATCATTAGTGTTGTACGTTAGCTACGAGTAATTTATCGATAGCCGCTTCGGCAATTTAATCTCGGCTCGCACGGTTGGATTGATGCAATAAACCACAGAGATAAAGGCAAAATGATCGGTATGCAAAACGCCGACTTTGTCTATTCATAGTATATTAGTCTAAATTATTTACCTACTATCAGTATTGATTGACGCACTTATTTTACAGTTTAGGCTCACAGTTTCGAGGTTTGTCTCTGATTTCATTAAGTACCTGTAATGAGTAAAGCGTAGGTACAAAGCTGGTAAAAATAAAATAAACTATTATTACTAATACCGAACTCCTACCTAGTATTTTTTTATGGTTCCTTACACAAAAGGTGCCAACGGGACCCTTTGGGTAAGGCTCCACTGTCCGTCCGTCTGTCACAGGGCTGAAACTTTTGAACCGTAATAGGTAGGACACTTGAAATTATCACACAGTGTGTACTATCATTTGATTTGATTTGGTTCCCGTACGTCCTTTTCGGGTAACCACTGCAAATCAGCACTGTGCTGTGGGTGGCTATAGCACAGCATTATGCTGAGTGGAAGCCTGCTTGTCAGTTATGACGTGCAGCCGTCGACTATTTCTGCTTTGTGCTCGTGATTATAGATATAATTTGATTTTATTTTTCTTAATTATTAGAATCAATTATCTTTTTGTATGCACGTGTTTCTGTGACAAATAAATCTATTTTTTTCTTTCTTTCTTTCTTCTTTCTTACTACTATGGTCGCTATAAAAAGAAATGAAAAAATAAAAGGGTTTTCCATACAAGAAACATGTCTTTTTAGCGTTTTTAGAATATAGAGAATATATTGTTAAATATTATTTATTTATCCATTTATTTCAGGCGTCAAGGCCCATATAAAACACATACAATACAATATTAATATAACTTAAAAATACTATAAATACATACAACATTAAAATTACATTATAAACGAACAACTAAAAACTAACGCACACGAAGTGTCTGCATCGTGTTTCGCTGACTGGTGTCATGTAGCAGGCCACGAAACCGGCGGTACACAACACCTTTCGGCCAGAACTCTTCCTTGAGAAACTTTTCGAGATGATGTGTCGGTACACGAACCACGAACGACTTGAAGTTCGTGTTGTGACGCGACTCCAACTTCTCGACCCTCAAAGTCCAGTTGGTCTTCACACGCATATTCTCCACGATCTCCTCAACCTTCGTGGAGTGGTGCAGCCTGGACACGTACATCTGCGTCGTCGGGCTGCGTCGTATTATACGGTGGTACCCACAGAACCCTTCGTGTAAGAGTCCGACTCGCACTTGGCCGCTTTTTTCACAAAGTGTGCCTTCTGTAAAGCTTCCACTCCGTCATGATTAAGAAAATAAGCGAACCAAAGTACTCATACAGTGTTTGTAAGGGGATCGAAGATTAAAATAAGCAAGCTTTTCTTTGGAAATTCTACAGAGCTTTTATATTTACTGAAAATATTTACTTATATTACTTTATTTAAATATTAACATATATTATGCTCATGAGTAAACTAAAAAAACTGGCTGCAAAATAATTTAAAATGCTTGAATATTTCAGGGACGCTATTATCGCCACCCAAAATAATACATCATACTCTCTAGAGCTTTGCCGTGCTGAGTTAAACTACGCTAATTTATTAAATCCTCTTCGGGCCCTGATTTTGTATTCTGTTCAAACAAGCTTTTACCCTTGGTTTTACCGTTGTGTTTAATAACATTTGATCTCTTGGTTATTATTTTCTGTACTAATTCACTGCATTGCATACTGAATATCGTAAAAGCCGATAAATACTGTACCTATTCATTTATAGTACTTCAAGTTTTAACCAAAACTAATGAGTTATTACGTCAGAATTTAATCCAACTTCACTAATGGTTCAGTTAAGGGTCCGATCACACGTACCACCCCACACCACAACCACACCACAACGACAACACGGCGACGGGCACTAATTTGTATGGAAATGAATAGTATATTCACACGGACCATATTTGTCTGTCAAAATCAACCCTGTGGACGATACCGGCCACATCAAGGCCTCGGCGCAGTCACAACGCAATCACCAGCGATACCGCGCAGTAGTGGCCGGCTACATCGTAACATCTCATCTCATCATCTGTTTGTCTGCAAACACTTGTCACAAAGTAACCACATCGCAACTACTAACGACAACGCAACCACAACGCAAGTGCAAGAAGCTGCAGTGACGCTATTCACACGTAACCACTGCTTGCCCACATTTTGTCGCTGTGATGTGGTCTGTGGTGCGTATGATCGGGCCCTATTTGAAATTCAAAACACCTACAATGTCATGAGTCATTAGCGGGCAGTGCTCAATTTGTGTCGACCAAATTCGGACAGAAGAACCTCCGCTTAATGGACACATTAGTCTAATCAGGAATCGAAATGTGGGATTGGCGCTGACGTCATCAATGAACCAAAAGGGCGAATAAAGTAGATGCATCTTATAAGGTGAGTATAGACTGGAGCATTTACCTGTAACAGAACATCGAACATTCGCCATTTTTAGATTTTATCGAATCGCACTTTGGACGCTCGATGTCTTGTTACAACCTGATTTTAAAAACCAACGAGCTTATTGGTCTAACGAGCTTATTGGTCTTTTATCGGGCAAAGGCCCGAGCAGTACATGTACGTCCAATATTTCAACAATGAACGCAAGGTAGAAAGAAATGTTACAGGTAAATGCTCACTTGCCGTAAGCATTACGTCGAACGCAGCGTCGAGTATTCGCAAAAACGTTACATTACATGAAAATGCTTTTGGAAACTGAGCTTTTGCCTGTATTGTACCATTCGTAAGAACGTTACATTACATGGAAATTCTCGAGGAAATGTTCTAGTGAAGACTCACCTTTAAGTATTTATGGAGGTCGTGGCTAAATAATAACAGCCTCGTTGCTCGATCGAAGGTTAAGCTACGCTTGATACGGTAAGTTCTTGGATGGATGTCCATCGTAGTCAGAAACCTAAAACTTTGACAACCAGTTTTACTAACTGGGTTGTGGAGGTCAGATAAGCAATCGTTTCATGTAAAATGGTGGTATTCAGTTGCATCCGGTTAGACTGGATGCCGACCCCAACATATTTGGTAAAAGGCTCGGCAGGTTGATTAATATTATAAGTATGTACAGGATGATTCCAATATCAATTTCCTCACTCAATAAATTCATACTATATGGACATGTCTTTTATTTGAATATACGATATGCACTTATGCTCTACTTATCTAGGAGAGCGTCATAAAAGTTATACTGCATGTAATAAAGTGATGATATTTATGATAACGGCTTCAGATAACATGCTTAAAACAAACTACGAGCACCTAGGTACAGACGCCAGCACATCAAGCTACTACAATCTGTCAAACTTTATAGATTTTCAACTTTATCGCTAAAGCATAAGGTTCAAAGTTGATTGGGAAAATTTGACAGTTTTTTTTGCGCACTACCGGAAACAGCGATTTTTCACACCAAAAATGAAACTGGTTTCCCAGCAATTATTTTTGCACAGAGTTAAGGTTTTTTTCTATTTCGTGTTACTTGTTAAGAATGTGGAATTATAGAGATTTAACATTTTGGTATATATATGTTTTTTGATTCTTTGGTCTAGTATCATGTAAAAGGAATATACGATTCAATGAATAATTATTCTCGATACAAAAAAATTGCTAAGTTATACCTATTTATTTTAGTTTTTTCGACATCACGGCGCACTATGGAAAATAAAGGTCTGTTTCTGATTAAAAATCAATAACTTTTTTATTTCTGAATATTATGTTCTGAAATTTTGCACAAATATAGAATAGTATATATGGATTCAAATGGAATGTAATTTATTATGACTGAATTTAAAACCATACATTAAAAATAAAACAAATTCAAAATTATCAAAAATGTCCAATATTTATTTTCTAACAATAAATGCTATTATTTTAATGTTTACAAAAACCAAATATCATATAGTACATCAAAATAAAAATCAATTTAAATAATAAAAACTAAGTGATTAAAATCTAACACAGATTAATTAACTAATTGTAATGTTTACTAAATGTTATGTTATTTATACTTGATGAACTTCGGGATCTAAAATTAATTCGTTCACTTTCAAAAGATCTAAGGTGTCTTCATCAAGTTCCTTCACGTTTTTAGTATACGGTTTTCTAATGCTGGTTATGTAAGGATCTGAAGTATAAAGAAGAGTATGAAATACATCCTCGTTTGTAGCGGATCTTGAGCATTTTCTAGCATGATGAAGACGAAATTTTTTATAATCCTTATTACGAGATTCTTGCGCATCTTCCGAAAGTTGACCAATAGGAAGTACTGCAAAATGCTTTATGACACTTTCTCCATGAATCAAAATTTTGTGAACTGAAGATGGCATGTAGTACCATTCATAATTGCTCACATAGATCCTGGCAGTCTCCGTAGCATAACTGCCAAATTTTTCAGCATTTATCATTACACCCGATGAAAGAGCTTGCAGAATTATGTAAATTCGTTTAATCAAATTTATATCCACTCCTGTAATTTCAGCGGAGCAGCTTGCATTGTGAAAAAATCTTCTGGCAGTATTACCGTCATTAGAATTACCACTTACTTGTCTTGGTTTGTCGATGATCAATCCTAGCTCTTCACGGAAACGCCTTTGTACCAGGGTTTTCTTCTCTTGCTTTAGTCGTTTCTTTTCTTCGCTTGTGGCTGACCATGTTTGGAAAGACAGATTATAGGAAATATGTAAAATCATTTCCATACAACGAATCCAGGCGTGCAAAGTAGACAGTCCGTATTGGTAAGAATCTTCATTTTCAGGCCTAGCAGTCACTTTAGTCAAATCGTTCATTTGGCGTGGAGTAGCTCCACATATTGTACATGTGGAACCCGAAGGCGTATCTGTTAATACCTGAGCTACTTTGCCATCTATCATTGTAAGAAAGAGATCATGCTTCACTTGCACTCCCTCACCTTCTTTGTTAATTAATGATGGACCCAAAGAATTTATTTGACCTTTTATTTCATCCACAACAGCTTTAGTTTTCTCGGGAGTTTCTTTGCAAAATTCTATTAATATAGGCCGGCAAAAACGAACAGATGAAGGTACCGGATTTTGCCAGACAATATCACCTGTTAGCTCGTTAATTAACTTTATAGGCACCAAAGAAGTGATAAATAAATTTGCATCAGAAATTAGTTCAGACTCTTCTGGCAGTTTCTGTTTGTACTGGCTTTGACCGGATGAGCCATCACAGCCCCATTTACTGTATAGAAGTAAGTTATTCAATCCATTCCTATACACTGAATCTATTGTCAATATTCTAGCTGCAGTGTGATCTAATAAATCTTGAAGTCTTACTATTTTTGCACTTGTGTCTGTAATTTCTATAGCTGAAGATGGTGGATAGCAAGTAGTTTTAACTTCTTGCACTTTGTAATATGGTGGAAACATAAAACATTTTCGTTCGTTGGTTAAATTTCTCAAGTACAAATATTGTGCTTTAGTTAAATCCAAGTCAATAAATACGCTCAATGCTTCTTCATCCGTTAACATTTTTGTCTGCCTTGCGTCTTCTATGAGACTCGAGACTAAGGTCTTATTTTCACTGTCAGCAAACCTTAATGTTTCCACAAGTTTAGCTTCTGTTCCTTCTCCTATCGAACGTAACCCTTGAAGATATGCATTATAGACGTGTTCAAATCCATATTCATTAAGTAACATTGTATTTTTTCTTCTTTTACTGGATTCAGACAAGTCTAAATAAGATACGCACGGTCTTCCACGTTTTCCAGAAGAAGTAGATGGTGTGAAGACGGTTGTAACGTCTTCAGAGTTCAGTAAAGTTACTGAATATTCTGATTCCAACCAATTACTGTTTTTCATTAAAAATGGATCCTTTTTCCGTGAAGCTTCTGTCCATCGTTTATTAAAAGTGGGAATAATATGTCTTTGAAAATCACTGAGGATGAAACATAAGTTGTCTTCAGATACATGATAATTTTCTTTTAAAACGATTGATAATGCCTCCAATGATTTTCCTCCTTCGATATACGAAAGTATTATTTCACGTTTAGAACACTTGAAAGTAGACATTTTGAAGAGTCAACAAAAAACGTAGTTATATTGTATTCGTAACAATTACACTTCTGTTAATTCACCACTATTCTGTTATTTACAATGAAATGAAACAACTGTTTATATACTATTTGAAATATGAGGGTAGTGTGCATCTTGTTGATTAATATTTTCACACGCAACATGAGTGCAAAAAAAGATAAACACCCTAATATCAATGATAAATTACAAAACTTACCGCAAACTATTGATGTAAACAGCAATATTTCAAACCGCAATAGATAGCGAGCGGTTTTCCGTTTTCTGACTTTTATCACATTTTTACTAATTACTCCGAAAACCGCAAATATCCGCAGATTTTTTTTATTTGCTTATGTTTATGGATAGCTAGGCTACAAATCAACATTAAATGTAAAGCATGGGGAAACGTGGGCAACTGTCAAAAGTCTCCATGAACTTTAAAAAAACTTTTTTTTCGCCATATTTTATTTTGCAATTATTTTAAGGTAAACGTTAACATAATATTAAATACATATTAGTTGTTTCATATTCTTCAAAAGACAAGGTTTCCAGAAATATATAATACATTATACCTTTTACTGTAACGTATAACAATAAAATCAATTTGAAAGTGATGAAGTGAACGGGCTTAACATGGACGTCCGTCAAAACTATAAAGTTTATGGTGTTGTAAAAAAATCATTTCATGTAATATGTATAATTTTTTGATATTATAGTCAAGTTTGGTCTTCAAACTATTGAGTAAAATAAAAAAAGCCTGCCAGTAGCGACATTGACAATAACCATTTTTAATCAGCAGTTGTTCTACGATTTTCCACAGTGCGGCGTAACGCTTAGGAGTTATTCAATGGAATTAATTTAAAACAGAAAATTATAATATCAAACTTCACTCAAAGTAGTTTTAAATTTCATTAACATATTTTGTTAAAAAAGGAGTAAATTCGTTTTGGCACATACGTCGTTTAATTTCGAGCGCACGCACATTATAGCCATCTCTCTTCTTTTGCATTTCAAAAGATATTGCATCACTTTCGCTCGCTTAGTAGATCAGTCGCTACGATATATTTTCGAGGTAGCGCCTTGAGTACAGTTTGATGTACAGAATGTGTAGTTGACGGCTATATAATGTGTCCTATTACACCCTGCATAGATGGTATGCGTGCAAATATCACATTCAGCCTATAAGTATGCACCCACTTCTGGGACACAGGCCTCCTCTCTGCGAGAGGGAGTGGGCCATAATCCACCACGCGGACCCAGTGCGGCTTGGTGGATGTCACAAGTCTTCGAATTTTTGGTTCTAGGACATCCCAGGTTCCTCACGATGTTTTCCTTCACAGTTTTGAGAGGAGTGGTGATGAATTAATTTACGCAAAATCAAGCGCCTGGCTGTTCGAACCCACGACCTATAACTCGTAAGTCGCGGCCGTTACCACTGGGCCACCACACCACTGCTCGCCTGAAAATATGTCAAACGAATATTTGATGTATTATATCGTGTTTTACGAAAGCTAGCAGGAAACACATTATGTAAATCATGCTGATGGTGATTTATTAACGCGCCACGGCAAGTATTTCAGTACTGAGTAATATTGCTGACCTCGATACATAATATAACCGAAAGTTATGCATTACGCGGCTCCAAAATGTAAATAAGGGTAATGTATGCAACCAATTAAAATATTGAAAATGTAAATGGCGTTTCTCCGTTCCCAATTCAATATGGCCTTATTGTTGTCCGATACATGAACAGTCACGGGGTATTATTGCCCAATACCCACATAACCACGCGAGGTAAATAGATTCGTTATTACGAAGAATTTTCTACCTCCATACCGACTGTAGAAAAGAAGAATATTATTCCCTTGAGCGGAAACATCACGTTTTGATTCAATAAACCAAAATGATTGGTCGTAACGTAGATACTCGTACTATACGAATTTATGGGTCATTAGTCGATTCTCACGAATTTAATTCACTCGCCCGAAAATTGCGAATCGGCGGCACTTTTAAATAATATATTTTTTTCTATAGGCGACTCGCACGAATTTAATTTATTTGTGAATTTCGTGTTTTATTCAACGTAGTTAAGAAAACGTACACGTTCTTGTCGTCTCACCCATAAATAAATTAACTTTGTACGAGTCGCATACTTATAGAAAAAATAATATTATTTAAAAGAGACTACTCGCACTTTTTGGGGGAGTAAATTCGTGCGAAGCGACTAATAAGCCGAATTTATCTTTTAGTACAGTTGACATAAAATGTGAAACAATTTTACGCAATATTACGTAATCTTTTTATACACATTATTGAATTTACATTATGTTTAGGATCCATTAAATACTAATGAGTTTGCAGCCCGTCGCCTCCTAGGGTAACTACCTATTTTCTCGTCGTTTTTGTATTATGCTGAAATGAGGGCAAACAGGACATTACTGCGTAACGTACTTACTCATTATTCAAAGCTGCGTACCTACTTATTGAGCTAATATACTTATATGTATGTATGCACCTACTGGACAGGACAGGTTTTCGCATAAAAATCAGCACACGTATGTTACGTATATGGGAATGCTGCCAGCCTTTTGGGAACTTTTCCTATTCACAGCGATGCCGGCGATATTTTTGTTGCAGTATGATTCTTTCCCCCTCCTTTTGTATTTACTTGAACGTAATTATTATTATTATTTTAAGACTGTAAGCTTTAATTTATGTACTTACTTAAAAAAAAAATGGAAAAAGAAAATAAAATGGAAATTAAAATAAAGTGCTTATAAATTTTTAATATTCAGAAAGGTGTTATTGACTTCCCTTGAGGAATTTGCGCCCAAATTGCTTAACACTTTCAATCAGAAGTCGAGATTTTCGAAGGAAATTCCTAATCCATTGCCTCGTAAGTTTGAAAAATTCGTCTGCTCAGCAACGTAAATAACGCTATGAAGGTGGCTGAACTATCAAAAAAAAAAGACATTGCGATCAATTGTCATTATATGTGTGTTACGCATTTTGCCGTTGGCAGCACGTACCTAGTTTGTTACGACTCTTGTATAGAACTTGTGAAAATACCATCGTTTCTGTTATCACATGTCAAAGGGGATTGAAGATTTTCATATGGAACCTGGCATTCATATTGTGGCGCCATTTTGATTTTTTTCAAAATGGCGGCCTGGTAGTTGTGCCACGGATCTTCAAAGCCCTTTAACGTTTGCCAAATATGATAAAATTCTCAGCGAATTCCGGCAGTTACCTATAGGTAATTTTCAGCTGACCTTATTTTCCTGCGTCACTTTTCTATCGGCCGTCCATTTGATTAACGACCGGCTCTCTCACATTTATAAATACCTATACCTACCTATCTAAGCGATGATGATATTGACGCTTGTCGATGGCAATACCGACGAGTTTTTAAGTGATATTTAAGTAGAAAGTACCTACTTTTAACTTTACAGAATCCTCTTTTCAATGATAACCTACAGAAAAGTTAATAGGTTACATCGGTTCTTGCTCATTTGTATATGCTAGGATATTTAGCCGTCGCTACGGGTAGTCAGAAGCCCAACTCTGATAAATAGTTTCACCAAAGGTGTTACTCAGTACAGTACCCGGCGATAAATATTGCACATCGACCTTTGGAAAGAGACAATCGGCTAATTTCGGCTTCGTAGAGCGTTATCTCTGTCGCACGAAATACGAACAGTACGGTATCTATTAGGAGCTGTTAAAACAATTATGATTTGCTTCTTTTGATAATTATTTTTATTCTTTGTATAAAATGGTTTTGTGTAAAAAGGTCGATGTGCAATATTTATCGCCGGGTACTGTAATTGGGTTATGGAGGTCAGATAGCGACTGCCTATCTCCTCGATGTAATATACTAGTATTCAGCTGCATCAGGAGCAGTGGTAGCCCAGTGCAAACAGCCGCGACTTACGAGTTTGAAGGTCGTAGGGTCCAACCCAGACAGTCGCTTTAAGGCTCCTACAAACAGGCGCGACTCGCGATATAATCGCGCGCGACACAAAGGCACCGCTCGTTGCGCGACTTGCGGTGCCTTTGTGTAGCGTGCCGTGTCGCGCCTGTTTGAAGGAGCCTTTACTTTGTGTAAATTATTTCATTAACACTGCTCTCAAAACGGTGAAGGAAAATATCATAAGGCAACCGGCATGTCCTAGAACCAAAAATTTGAAGACATGTGATATCTATCAACCCGCACTGGGCCCGCGTGGTGGATTACGGTCCACTGATCTCACAAAGAAGAGGCCTGTGTCCCAGCAGTGGAAACATTATAGGCTGATTAAGTATTCAGTTGCAGCCGGTTCAGACTGAAAGCTGACCCCAACATAATTGGGAAAAGCCTAGGCAGATTAATTGATCGGTTCAGATTGAAAGCTGACCCCAACATAATTGGGAAAAGGCTAGGTAGATTAATTGATCGGTTCAGACTGAAAGCTGACTCCAACATAACTGGGAAAAGGCTAGGTAGATTAATTGATCGGTTCAGATTGAAAGCTGACCCCAACATAATTGGGAAAAGGCTAGGTAGATTAATTGATCGGTTCAGACTGAAAGCTGACTCCAACATAACTGGGAAAAGGGTAGGCAGATTAATTGATGAAGTACTTAAAATATTTCTTAAAAAAAAAAAAAAACTATGTTATTCGCAGACAAGCATGAATAAAAAGAAATTTCAGACGAAAGTAAAGTTTTATTAAAATTCGCTTCGGTAAAATAAAATAAATTAAAACCGTTCAGAGATTCCAACGAATACATACCGATGTAAATTTAACTGAAAAAAAATGAAATTATAAAAACGCCTTTATTTGTGTTTCAATTTCAATCAAAGGATTCTGCAATATAAATTATGTTGAGTTATTACTTTAATTTAGTATGAAATCCAACAGACAATTTAATTTTCTGCAACTGCGAGATTAAATTGTTTACAAATGCCCAAAGATTTAAATCGTTAGATTCGCCCTACCGCGTCAAAAGGTAGTCGCGTTTCTGTTACGTTTTGACACCTCTCACAAACAAAAACGCGATGACTTAACTTGATTGTTGGAAACGCTACTTAGTCTCGTGTGAGCTCACTCTTCTCCGTATGGCCACTTTTTCATGTGCCTACGTTCGGTGAAGGCAAATATAGTGATTTAAATCTTTGCAAATAACTCATTTGAAATTCTGATAGTAGTCTAGCTATGTTTATCCATAGTAATATTATAAATTCGAAAGTAACTCTGTCTGTCTGTATGTTACGTTTTCACGCCTAAACCAGTGAACGGACTTCGATAAAATTTAGCGAAGAGATAGATTGCATCCAGGGGAAGGACAAAGGATAGTTTTTATCGACGTACCTCGCGGGCGAAGCCGCGGGCGGAAGCTAGTAGTTTATATTCCTAGTATTTTGAAACGAATAATAGAATAAGTCTGTCTATAGATTTCTACATAAGCACCTAATAGTAACTATGTAAATATTTAAGTTATCTGTGTACGTCTTTTGATTACTGCGAGTAGGATTCGCTGGGACAAATGCCTCCTCTTGGTGACAGGGAGTGAGTCGTAATCCACCATGCGGGCCCAGTGCGGATTGGTCGATGTCAAATGTCTTCAATTTTTTGGTTCTAGGACATGCCGGTTTCCTCACGATCTTTTGCTCCACCGTTTTGAAAGCAGTGATGATGAAATAAAGTGCCTGTATGGGGTCGAACCCACGACCTATATCTCGTCTCTCTCTCACACAAATTTCTTTCTTTCTTTCTAAGTCGCGGCCGTTACCACTTGGCACTACTACTCACCCTTCGGGTACGGAATACTAAAAGCAAACAATCTATAGGTACCTCATGATTTCTGAGTCTTTCGGAAAGTTAATGCTAGCGGGGTAATTGCGTAACACTTGTCCCTGCGACAAGTAATGGGAGCGTGCGACTCCCCGAGCCTGTCGTTGCAACTCTGCAACTAGACGCCCAGTGTGCGGAGCTTTAAAGAAAATATATATCTATGTCGCATCCGGCCATTCATTTGACTATTCAGAACGCTAGCGCCATCTGGTGGCGCTTGATAGAGTCTAGCCTGAGTTCGTGGGGGTTATAAAACGGCGCGACAGAACGATGTGGAGCTCTCTTGGACATTGGACATCGTACGGACAAAATGTGCTCAGAAACTGTCCCGCGTTCGTATCTGGTTGTGTCGGGTACCTACAGTGTGTAATTTGCTAGTGTGATTAATTTGTTCGTGAAATTATAATCTTATTTGAAGTGCAAACGGTTTTTCTATTGCGCAATATCCAACACATACCCACAGTATGCCCACAGTAGTTAAAATATGGCTGATAATAACGACACACACGATACTTACCTTCTCCGTCATCTATATAAAAATGTCGGCCGCAGCCTGTCGTTGCGTCTAGCTGCCGAACTATCGCAGTCGCATGTCGCATAGTGTGCGCCATGTCTTAGACATTACCATAACTTAGCGGCAATATTGATCTACTAACTAGCCCTGCCCTGTAGCCCCTTAGGTAATACGGAGCAAATGTTTCATCAAGTTTGAAATTAAACAAGACATCTAGGTAAACTTTGAAAATAACTTGTGGCAAGCCAATTATCTTGTTTCTGTTCAGTTTAAAATATAATTGGTATTGTTTGTGACATTTGTTCCATTCTATGTGATGTTTCATTACTTGTGCCATTATGAATATAAAAATGAATATAAAAATAAAAAACATGCCCAAATTAATATAACTTCTTTTTCATTTCAATGTACTATTTATCTTATACTAACTGTTATCCGCGACTTCGACTGAGTGTATTCTGTAATCGAGAAATGAGTCTCTGTCCTTCTCCCGGGCTACCTATCCGTCTTAATGATCAGTTCAGTGTTTTAGGCGCGAAAAGTTAACAGACAGACAGCAGATTTTATAGTATTAAGAGGAAATTCGGGTGGTCTTTTCCATAGAAACGCTCTCGCCCGTTTTCATTCTGGTTAATGACCATAAAGTAATTATTTTTTACAGTATAATAAATATTGACTATTTGTATGTCCCTATGTTTTCCTTATTGATGGTACATTGTTTTTATAAGCACTAGAACCCTCAAAAAATGCCGATTTAAACCGCTGTCAGCAGAGGCCTACTAGTGTATAAATTTGACAACTATTAATGAAAAAGAAAAACATTAGGACACAGTAGGTATATATCCTTCTTATTCAGTTTATGAAATATCTTTTAAATTGGTCCAATATTGGAGGAGGAAATAGGCGAGAGCCAAACCTCGAATTACGACTTTACACTTAGGATTTTTCAAGTCTCTCCGACCGCATTCCTCTTAAGTACGAATAAGACTACTTGCCTCCTTAGTCTGATATTTGTGTAATTATTAACTTTGTTTACAGAAATTCGATTTACCTAATAAGAGCTTCTCTTTGTGCTTAATTAATGTAATAATTTCGTAGAACCTAAATTAAAGTTTGACGCAGCGCAGTCTGACCCTAATGATGAGATGTAGATTGAAACTCATGTTTGCATAAATGATTAAAATAGAGATTATTCGACTCAGTAAATCCCCTGAAAAACCTTCATTATACAAATTATTAAGGATGATAGTCGATGTTTTAATTGAGTCAGAAATATATCTAGAAATATAACTCATGTTTGCATAAATGATTAAAATAGAGATTATTCGACTCAGTAAATCGCCTGAGTAACCTTCATGGTATATTTATTATACAAATTATTAAGGATGATAGTCGATGTTTTAATTGGGTCAGAAATATTTCATAAGATATCGAACAAAACGTATTCAAACATCTCATAAAGTAATCAAAGATGATTCCTTCATACGTTAAGTACGTATGAAGGAATCATCTTTGATTACTTAAGTACAGACGCAAGCACATCAAGCTACCCGAAACTGTCAAATTTTCCCAATCAACTTTGAACCTTATACTTCACCGATAAAGTTGAAAACCTATTAAAGAAAATTGACAGATTGTAGTAGCTTGATGTGCTGGCGTCTGTGCTAAGTTTAAGTTATTATCTTAGTTTGTGATAGGTTTAATACTCTTTGTGTTCATATTTGTACTTGCTTTAGGCATTAAATTAACTAACTACTGAGCTCTTTAGCTTTATCAAACAATTTATGTCTAGTAAACTCTTGAAATGTTCTTTTAAATTGTCGAGACTGGCAGTTTGCTTATTTTCAGAGGTATTTTGAAGTAAAAACTTCTAAAGGCGCGTTGATTTTCGGTAGGGGAAAATCTTATGGGTTCGCGTCACCGACGTGCTAGTAGTTATGAGTATATTGGTTGCCATACACGTTACGATATAGTTGCGCAAGTATACAGTGACTTGTCTTAGATTTTTGCGCAAATTTCTACACTTGTGTGATTTTCTGGTGCAAGTCGCAAGTCGAGCAGCATGCAAGTCTAAACTTGCACAAGTTTATCGTAACGTGTATAGCTACCATAACATGTTGCACTTTGCCAGAAGTGAAAGCATGTTTTAGTTTTAAGTTTTTACTTCTGTCGGCAGTCCCCATGACTACCTATGTTCTTGTCTTTCTGTTCCACATAAGGTTTTACTTTATAAAACATGTAAATACATGACAATGAAATGACCTTTGCCGCTAAATAAAATTCCACATCGGCCTACGTAAAAATGTCCCGATACTCAGCTAAATGAACTGTCATTCAAGCGCAACTTGATCCAGTTGCTATTTTGAATCAATCACGGCTGTCGGTCCTATCGAATTGATTGGCGGTCACCCGTTGACGGGGAAGGGGAGCGACAAACTGACTAAATGACTGCCGTAGTGGGTAGGTTTTTGAGTTACCATAACCTCACTATATAACCTACAGTATCACCAAAAATCACCACTAACAATTTCTCTGAAAATACATCTCAGCCGACAAACTGTCATGCAGTTTGGCAGGCTCAAAGGATTCGTCTGACCTCTTTGAAATCCGCACCATTTGTGGCAGTACCTAACAGTTTCATGATCTAAGAGCGTCTACAACGACCATACTGTGCAAAGCAAATCATGATTTAAATAAAAAAGCAAATGCGTAGACGTATCTAATTAGAATATCAAACATCGATTTGTACGAAAAAGAAATAAAACAGTGTCCTAGGCGTCCCCATCCGTAATAGGCTCGCCTCCTGTTACATGGGACTTAAACAGCATAACTGGCAAAATATTATGACTGTGTTATAGATACGCAGGAGAACCAAGGTAACCGACATAGACCGAACTTCGAAAATAAGGGGGGAACGGTATTTTTTTTACATTTTTCATCAAAAGTCGAAAACTATGCGGCCTAAAAAAAAGGAAACATGTTGAGACTGTGCAAACAGCGCCCTTTCATATGATACCCCACATGCCCTAGTAATTTTTTTTTTTTCAGGATGGGAAATCATCAAATGACCCCTCCCGCTCTGGGTGGAGCGGAAGGGAGTGTCAGACTCTTACTGACTAAAACCCACACGTGTTCTTTCCTTCGCCCTTTATGTTCCGGGCCAGCGGTAACCCTTTCGGACAATCCCGCTGAATGCCCTAGTAGCCTCACTTCGAATTTTTTAAACCACATTTCCTGTTCCAAAAATTTCTTTCTTATTTGCAAAATAAATGGGCAAACGTCATCTAAGACTATTCTAAATTTCAAATTGTTCACGCATCATACGCGTGAACGAGCAGCGGCGGGGGACGCGGGAGGACACAACAGCTGATCGGGTCGGCGGCTGCGCAACGCACTCTCGCCTATGGCTTCGGACAACGATACACGTACCGTGCTATTAAATAGAATATTGTACATAACCGATTGTCGGAATTATAAACTAAATTCAAGCGGAGTCATTTTCATTTTAAATACCCAACAAAATTGACATATTAGTAGTTATTGAGATATCCAGCGGTGACAGACGGACGCACTGAGTCTCACCATAAGGTTTCCTTTTTACCATTTTGGTACGGAACCCTATAAACAATATAACTTAACGCTACGTGCTAAGCCCTTTTTATGGCGCAGCAACAAAGGTCTACCAGTAATAACAAGTTCCTTTAACTACAGATTTGTTGACAATAAGAAATATGGAACATGAATTGGATATGAACTTGAAAGGTCCTCGGAGAGTGTCTCTATACTCTGTGAGGACCTTCCAACAAAAGAGAGTTTTTCTAAACATAGGATAAAAGTTTGTATCTGAAGCAAATCGCGGCTAACAGCTAGTATCATACACATGTAGAAACATCTTCAAATTCTTCAATTTATCACACTAATATTATAAAGGCGAAAGTTTGTGAGTGTGTGTGTGTGTTTATATGTTTGTTACTTTTCACGCTCAAACGGCTGGACCAATTTTGATAAAAATTTGTATGGATTAACATATAGGCTACTTTACTTTTTATCCCGATATTCCTACGGGATCGACATTTATGCGGGTGAAACCGAGGGGCGCAGCTAGTTTCACAATAAAAGTGCCAAGAAAATATTCTAATAAAATCTTTTCTGAGAAATTCCATGTCTACCCAAATCTTCTAGCTTTATTGTGGAATACAGCTTCTATTTCCTAAGTAAATATCCCTTTGAGCAAACTTGAGATAAGTTTTCTCTTGTTCATGTAAAATATTTTTCTGTTTCTATTTTTTGTCGTGATGTCGTTCGTAGCACTGACGCGATCCTTGCTACGCGGCTACTCGTGTACTACGGCGTAGCAATAAGTGTCTACGAGCGCTCACAACACAAGTATAGATTATTGGACATTCTGAGACATTTTCAGAATGTTATTGGTGTCTGATTATTGTTTATCTATAAGATTGCGAAGCTCTCGAAGTTGTTCAAATATTTGATAACGTGGTTAATATCCATTGAAGGAGATTGAGTAACTATTATGACAGATTTGTTGAAAAAATAATCTAGTCTTCCTATCTTCCAGTTTCCAGTTATAGAATTGTTCAATCGTTATGCCATTTCGTCGTTAAAATTCAATTGCTTCAAAGTCAAAGTCAAATCATTTATTTCAAATAGGCACATTAAAGGCACTTTTGAACGTCAAACTAGATTCGAAAATAGTTTGTATCATGTTGCTTTAGGTGTGAAATTCGCGTGCATGGTTTAACAAAACTTTTGCATTGCACCGTTAGACCATTGTGTTGGGATAAGGGCATGAATTCTAAAAATACCCGATATTCTATATTCAAATTGTGTCCTTCGAATAACATCAAACATTATGTTGTATATATTGAATAGGACCGTTTGGGCTTTTTTTATTACTTCGTGTCAATGTGGTATGAATATAAACTTATGATCAGACTTAATGTGGATTGTGCCTCGTGCCTCGGAAAGCACGTTAAGCCGTTGGTCCCGGCTGTCATTCGTGGATCTTTGACAGTCGTTACGGGTCGTCAGAAGCCCGATAGTCTGACAACCAGTATACCAAGAGGTATAGAATTACCCAGTTACTGGGTTGTGGAGGTCAGATAGGCAGTCGCTCCATGAAAAATACTAATACTCAGCTGCATCCGGCTGGGCTGGATTCCAACCCTCAACATACTTGGGAAAAAGGCTATGCAGATGTTGTGACTTACTTTGGATTGTCGATAACTCATTATTTCTACTCAGCTGTAATAAGTTTAAAAAGGAGATACAATTAACCGCCTGGATAAGCATATAATCAGTTTTAATACAAGTACTAACACAAACACAGTATATTCATATAGTTACACGTTAAGCATGATGACATAGTGTATACGATACACACGTGTCTCTTCGATGTATGGACTATGAATCTATACATCTATACCTAAAAAAAAAAAATAGAAGTCATAAAATAAAATGATGAATGATAGAATATAGCAATTACAATAAAGTAATAAATAAGCCGGTTTTCCTTTTACAAAATGATCGCAAAAAAAGTGGCTAGACAGAAGTGCCGTCCACTAACCAATACAATTTATTATCCAGAGAAATAACGAGGCGAATACTTAAGATACCCGTTTCAGAACAAAACGGTTAGATTTACATAAAGATTAATTAAAAGATAAATCATGTCCGTTTTTATACAAACCCTCTTTCGTTTTGCGATATAATTATATTTGAGTTTTTTTATAAACACTGATGAGTTATGGCCGGTTGCTCATTTTCATAATGATGCGGCTTTGTTCCAGTGAATACTCATTTTGGAAAGGGTTTGGTGTCCCGCGTTATATTGGATGTTACATGAAGGGAAGTTAGCGTCTCATAGGACGCTTAGCAACGTCACATGACGTCATGGAAACACTAATTAATGTCCCTCTATTTGTAGTTAGGTATATTATGCAATTCAAGCAGACTATTCATTGCTATTTAACAGGGAAATAGACAAGCCTGCTAGAGTTTCGCATTTATGCACACAGGCATGCATTTTATAATACCACATTGTTCACCAATGGGAGAAAGTGACCGATTACCTACTAACTAGGGTGTAGGTTTGGGAATCGGACTTTCTCCAGAGTATCTAGTGCAATACAGAACCTACGAGGACAAATATTTTTTTTTTAAAGTGAAGTTTTATTAAAAAAATTACAGTTATGAAAACTCAATGCAATACTTTTGCCTAGAATATTAATATTGCTTTGAGACAATGCAGAAGAGATTACTTGCCGAGCCTGTGCTATTGGCACATTGCTAGGGGAAGGCTATGGTGGCAAAGGAGCAACTGGTTCAGAAAAGTAAAATAAAAGAAAGCTATCTGCGCTCGCACGATTTGGACTTGTTAATTTTTTTTTAAATCAATTTTCATCAAAATTGTTGTCTCATGGCCACGTGGTAAGGTTGCTGTCCTCATTAACTCATTTAAAATTTCCACCCCGGGTTGAATCGTTTACGTCACAGAAAAGTAGAGATCACTTTTACCAGTAGGTTGCGTAAAACGCAGCGATGTTCTCTTGTCAACAGACAACAATACCTTTATCCATCGCGTTTATCGTGGTAATTTTCTCTTTGACCGTCCATTATACAGGTAATTGGATGGCTCCGTAAACCTAGCTGAGGGGAACAATAGTGGTTTTATTCGGAATAACATACTTATTTAGTAGTCTTATATAACTCACGATGTCCTTCAATTTTAATAATTGATGACGAATAGATTTGTTGAGTTTTTTAATATACGTATATATCACTTCGAAAGTTAAAACGAAAATTCGTGAGTCATTTGTTTTCAGGTAAAGTGGTTTAAAAACAAAGTCAAAACTGAAACCAGTGTCCGCTAAAAAGAAGTTATAATTAGGTAGTAACTTATCCCGGTATAACGTATAACTGACAATAATGTATACGTGTAATCCACTTTCAGCCGGGGGCTACCGGCTAATCTTGGAAAGTTTCAAGTCGAGCCGTCGCCGGGAGGAGATATATTTATCTCCGAGATAAGTCTTACGAAAGTATTGGGTATCATTTTCAAGGCTGCTTTCGATTAGACAATTTATATATAAATAGTTCGTCAGACAAGCCGCTGATAAATGAGGCTTACGGATTTAGTGAAGAATTGTTTTCCTGTTTCGTAAAAGTAATCTTTCAAGTATTGCGTAGTAAGCTTAACATTTTATTATTTCCTTTTTAACGTAGAGAGATAAAATCTATGTAAAGGCTCCTTCAAACAGGCGAGACATGACACGCGACACAAAGGCACCGCAAGTCGCGCAACGAGCGATGCCTTTGTGTCGCGCGCGATTATATCGCGTGTCGCGCCTGTTTGTAGGAGCCTTAATAACAAAATATTTTTCATATAGGTATTTTAGGAGTATAAAACCTAAAATATATGCGACAGTTGTATTGTCTAGCTTAGCTCGTAACACATACGTAGATATTATGTAAAGCAAGTAAATATGTACCTACTCAGGACACTAATTGCGTGACACACTATTATTCTCAATTTGAATTATTTTGAAGCATATTTCTTATCCATTGCTCAATTTATTCGAAAAATATATCTGCTCAACAACGCAAATAACGCAATGAATGTTGTTGAACTTTCAAAATGAAACCCGTTACTACTGATACTGTGTTACGCAATCACCCTGCTGTTTTCTCTATTCGGTAAAATACTTCGTTGTTACTGAATACTGGTACATATTTATAAGCCAAATTATATTTTGAGCTAAATTGGTTAAATCAATTATTAGGTACAATCAACTTGTAAAAATATAAAATTAAACTTAACACATTCCCTGTCCCATGAATCACATAGGATTCATGTTGATTGTTTAACTATTGTGTCTACTTTATGGACAGTGAATCTGTTAACACTCAATTTCCGCAAAGACTCCGTGACGACGCAATTTAATGACCACGGAACAAAGGCCGGACAATTAATTTAATAGCAGTGGATTCGAGTTCTTCGGCCTGAGCACACACCGGGCTCCCTGGGCCTGGCCCGGCACACCCGGCGCTTTGGAGCGAGGGTCTGTTTGACTGAGTTTTATTAAAGACCAGTTTCTGCCCAGTGCGTTGGTTGCGTGGAGATCGGTAAATGATATATTAGACTGAACTATCAACTGAATTGTAAACATAATCTGGGTTTAAAAACATTGAACTAGATGAACGTAAAAAGGTCTTTATAAGTAATTATAATGTCTACTTACAGATATAAAATAGTGCTTCATTCCATAATTATCAGCCGGAAGACGTCCTTAGCCGAGAGAAGGTCAACAATAGTTATAGTTAACGGTCTTTTTATAGACTTGAGTTACAAAGCACTACTCACCTTCTTGTGACAAAAAGCCACATCAAGCAAAATCACGTTAAAAGCCAAGTTACAGAACTGTGTACTGTAGAGGCTATCGGTGTAGCCCTACCTTTAGCAGTACAGGCTGGTTTTAATTGCCGGTAATATTCTAATATGTTTTTTTTTGTTTAGTAGAGAAAGAGTGCTAGAAATAACATGATAATGTAAAGTCGTAAATATATTTTATTCAAGTCGAAACTTTTTTCAGTTATATTGTGAAGCTCCCATCTGGACCCCTCACACTACTTTAAATATGTTCCTACATTTACTCCAAGTCCATTTCCACCATTTTTTCAAAATAAAAATCAAAAGTCATTTATTCAAACTAGGCTGAGAATCAGCACTTTTCGAACGTCAAAATTACAAAAGACAGTCCCCTAAAACGCCCACCCTTCACCACTTCCTGTTGCTTTCGCTGGGGAGTAGATAATGTCTTGTAGAATTACAAACTCAAATTCAAAGCATTTATGTCAAATAAACCAATTACAGGCACTTTTGAATTGTAAAGGGGTCAGTCAGTCAGAAAGATGAAGCTAGTTGCCCATTCCAAAGCGTAGTAGGTACCTATGGAGAAGAACGGGCAAGAAACTCCACGGACACTCTCACTATACTACAATTTTACTTCCAACCTCAACGTTTTCAAGAAATATTATTATTTTTCTTTGGTTTATTTTACATACCGGTCATTCCTAAGACGAGAATAATTCTAGAACCTAATATTTTACTTTATATTCGCTTTTGTAATTGAATATGTAGTCACTACGCAAAAAGTTCGACAAAGTTCATGTAAGATTTTTTTTAAAGGTAAGGTGTATTAGAGTGTGACAAAGTTCATGTAAGATTTTTTTTAAAGGTAAGGTGTATTAAAGATGTGACATTAATGTCGCCATGGCGCCTTCTCGATCTCAACCGCTCTTCGACAATATCACAAATAAGATCCGCATAGCTAACTATGTAATCATTGAATTGTCTATTAATCTAGAAGCTGAAAAATATGAAAACGCAACTTGACTTTGTAAATGATTTTAGATTAATTAATGTTTTTGGGATATGATGTCAAATTGAAGCCATTGTTCATTCAATTATAATTTAAAAAAAAATAGGAAATGGAACCTCCGACTGCTAGAGTAAAGAAAAACACAAATAATTATTTGTCTGATTTGAATACTTATATGTTTTTAAATATTGAAAAACGTTATAATTAAGACTACCGTATATTGCAATATTCCGACAGAAGTAATTGGTCAAAATAAGTGTGCGAACAACACTGTTAATAAAACTCGCACACAGATTTGACAGAAAGAAAGAATTGGAGTCACTCGAGCCGACATGACAGAATGCCCCTTTTGGTAGTCATACTTGTCAACTAGCCTATTGAGTAAACTTATCGACGCGTCGTGAGCGACCGCGACAAAAGTGTCTAAGGGCCTGTGCACACCACGTTTTTTAAGCATGCGTCGACGGCGCGCTTTTATCCTACAGAAGGTCTATAGGCTGCGTCTGACTCGCGTGTGTATCGCGTCTGTATCGCTACAAACGCGCGTCGACGGCGCGTTGAAAAAACGTGGTGTGGACAGGCCCTAAGAGCGACAACACTGACTTGATGAACACGAGTTATTGTGAGTCTATTGATATTTAATTACTTGCTCCAGAGAGCCAGGGAGGGATCTCTGGCTCTCTGGTCCAAGTAATTCATCAACTAGTTGCTATGACAAGTTGACAACACCCCAAAGGGAACCAAACACGGTTATAATTACAAGTGAAGAGCAAATTTTTGATATTGTTCTCGCGGATCAGTGTAAACGAGTCATCTACAAAGTTTGATGCGTCTGTGAATCGGCTAGTATCCGTGGCTAGGACTCACAATCTCTCATCATTGAAGCGTAGGTATAGTAGGTAAAGTAAGTCACACACAGAAGGAATAGGAAAACACAATTCATAAAATAAAAGTAAACTGTACCTAATTGAATATTCAACGCGTTCAAACTAACTAACCTACTGCCGGGTAGCAATAATATTTTCAATTTTCTTGAGAAACTTGACTTTCACTATAAAGATCGGGGACGAGTATCTAAACCATCTTGGGGTGAAATAATTAAGACAAAACAAACGAATGCTGATAAATTATGAGCGAGGCTGTCTCTGA
The DNA here is from genome assembly GCA_927399505.1 of Luperina testacea. Lineage (NCBI taxonomy): Eukaryota > Metazoa > Arthropoda > Insecta > Lepidoptera > Noctuidae > Luperina > Luperina testacea. The sequence goes on from OV656758.1 coordinate 17,519,675, forward strand.
CAGAAATCAATACGTCTACATCTAGTTATGACTGGTGAAACGGCTGTCTTGGTATCGAATTTGGGAGCTATAGAATTGCTTGAGATGTAATTTTTGGCCTCGACCTCTGACCCTGTGTAGGTATGAAGTTATTTTGTGTCCCCTCCGATTTGCATGAACGCTTTTAATTAAAAAGGTTCTCCAAACCGTTCACAAAGCCAAAAAGATTCTTGCGTTAATTACTACGACGAGTTCCGCAAAGAAATTACGTATGTAGGTCAGTACGAAAATGTTCTTTTACTGCTAACTTTTGTCCAAAGTCAAAGTTAAAGCATTTATTTCAAATAGGCACATAAAAGGCACTTTTGAACGTCAAAGATTAGAATTACAACAAAATAGAATTGATTCTAGTCGCCCGCAGCTTCTCCCGCGTGGAGGTCGAGAATTATCCCACGGAAACGTTCTACTACGTTTAATTTAATAGATCTTTTTAAGAGGAATAATTCCGAAATACATTAATTTCATATAACTCTATTGGTTTACGCGGCGTACGCCAGTAAAGCTCCCAGTCGGCATGATTTTTTCCGACATATTCAACAATCATCGTCATAATTCAGCCAATTTATCGTGTAGTTTTTGAGTTTATCGTGTTCAGACAGAATGACGAGGCGTTGTTGCTCTATACAGGATGGTCTAAAAGTCGTGGATCAAACAAAATAGGGAGATAAACACCCTGTATATAGCCAGAGAAAATTTCGTATTTCATATTTAAGATACTAATTCTGAAATCGAAAGTAATAATAAAAGTTACATCAAAGATTCCGAGATTTCACTTTAATAAGTTATTGATGACGTGCGAAAGTATTTCTTCGCGCAAATTGGAGTAGGGCAATTTACTTTTTCCTCGAGGGCAATTTACTTTTTATTAGTTTGAAAGGGCAGCCAGCCTATTTCGCACTAATAAAATAGGTTTAGGTGTCTGTCTGCCATAAAATTCTTCTGTATACCACTTTGGTTCGTAGTAAATTTGAGGCTGGTGCCTGTATCTGGCATTTAAACATTAACGCTAGAAAAGGTACAAAAAACTTTCCTGAGATTTCTGTATAAAAAGACGTTTCACTTTTCTCCTTTCATGTTCCCTACTAATTACCTCCTAGAAGTTTTGGGCTTCAACTCGTTGGAGGATAGACGAGGCTTTCAATAGCTCGCAGTAGTCTGCAAAACTCTTAGAGGACGCATCGACAGTTCCGAACTCTACGATCGTTTCTGTCGGCTATTTGATCGGACATCGCCAAAGCCGTCGACATAATCTGTTTGCGCCGCCGTCATCGAAAACTGTCGCCAGAGCTGAGTATCCCCCCATTGAGCTGACCACCAATCCTGAATTTGAACTGTTTGCCGATAAGTGGAGTAGAATTATGCGTGTATGTCCGATGATTTGTGAGAAGAATTATGCTAGGTTTTATATAGGCTCTATTATAATTATGTTAATTAGTATTTGAATTTTTTTTTTATACCATACCTGTTTCAATTTCTATGTTAATTAATGTAATTGGAGTTATCGTTTTAATTAACAATAAAAAAGAAAATTGGGATATCAGGTAGCAACAAAGGCTATCAAACGAGGGTAATGGTCCCCAACTATTTATATTACGATTGAGGGATCTAATAACGGACCTCTGACTCGGGGCTGTTCGATACCGAATCGATTACGACTTATTACAATGTCTCTGTACTCGAACAATACTTAATTACGTACAGACGCCAGCACATCAAGCTACTACAATCTGTCAAATTTCATTAATAGATTTTCAACTTTATTGCTAAAGCATAAGGTTTAAAGTTGATTGGGAAAATTTGACAGTTTCGGATAGCTTGATGTGCTGGCGTCTGTACAACAAGACAGATATAACAACAAGATTCTGTTGGTCTGTTACCTATTCACAAAATGTAGCACACGGACAGACCTTGACCTGGATTAAGACAAAGGATACTTTTTATCCCGGTACTTACCGTACGTTCCCGTGGTATGCTCTCCGACCTCCACGCGGGCTAAGCCGCGGGTAAAGGCTACTCACATATAAAAAAGAGGTTCGAAATAATAGAGATAAAGTTCAAGGTTCAGAGATTCCTATTGTTATGCGCAACACGGTTATATCATATGACCTAAATAATAAAATGGATTGCGGACCCATTTTCTGCAAGTGCCCGTTATAAGATACTAGCTTCTGCCCGCGGCTTCGCCCGCGAGGTATGTCGATAAAAGCTATCCTATGTTCTTCCCCGGGATGCAATCTACCTCTCTGCCAAGTTTTATCGAAATCCGTTCAGTGGTTTAGGCGTGAAAGGTAACATACAGACAGACAGAGAGACTGACAGAGTTACTTTCGAATTTATAATATTAGTATGGATTTGTTTTAAGTCCCTTCAGACATTTCGCTCTACTTTGCATTTGCCTAATAAACATGAATATTTATACCCTTACGTATCGGTTTGGTAATCTCTATAGGCCTGAGGTAGTTATCTGTTCCACTATAGGTACGGCTTAGTTGTTTGTTATTGTTTAACAAATAAGGTAGGTAACTAAACAATATGTTTTGTTGATACATTCAGTTTAGCAATAGTAGTGCGTCATTGTTAAAAATTATAATAATTTACTCCACAATTTTCCTGGAAAAGTGATAGGATAATTTTGTGTTTTATGCGTTAACACGTAGGTAAATATAACCATTTCTTCTCTTTTTAATATTTTTTCCGAGCACTTTTTACTTTCCAACAAAGGTTTTCCTTCCCGCATTCTTGTGTCTTTGTGAATCACAAAAAAGGTTCGTATTATTATTATTATTCACTTTCATAGTGAAATAAAGTAGGGTCCGTGATGGCTAAATAATAACAGCCGCACAGGTCGATCGATCAGGTTAAGCTGCGACCATCTTCACCCTCCGTGCCTCGGAAAGCACGTTAAGCCGTTGGTCCCGGCTGTCATTCGTGGATCTTCGACAGTCGTTACGGGTAGTCAGAGGCCCGAAAGTCTGACAACCAGTCTTACTAAAGGTAAGGGGTGTGGTTGTGGAGGTCAGATAGGCAGTCGCTCCATGTAAAATACTAAATCAGTTAACCCTAGGCTACACTAGTTTGTCAAACACGTGTTATGAGATAGGTAGGTTGTATAACGACCATTACAACAGAAATCTTTTAGATTTCATAAACCATAATAAAATATCGAAAAACACGAAGTTTTCGATTCCGAGAAGTGATCAATTGCCAGCCGTTAAAAAGAAAAAACAGTAGATAATCGAAAACTGGTGGTTTTCTCTTACAATATTATCGCATTTCACTCGAGAGAGTTCAAGAAGGTTTTCGTTAAATTTCCGTAAACTCGTCGTCATTTATCTGTGGGAAGATTTATTGGAATACCCTTGGGAGCGCGCTTATCACCCTTTTAGTTATCAATTGATTTGTTTGAATTATTGTGCTATAAATAATACCAAGAAGCTATGAAGTTGGACGGCGAGTCAAGAGTTTTTTTCGTCATTAATTAATAAGTATTATTTAAAAGGCATTCATTTATTTTATTTCACTAAAGAAATACTTAAAAACTAACATTAAATTGTATATTTCTTCGACATTTTAATATGACATAATGGTAGCAATATCGAATGATAGGTATATTTTTTCATTAGAAACCAAAATCATACTAACGCTTCCTGCCGGAGTCTTTACGCGGGAGTCGTGCGGTCTATGGTCCTATACGCCACGATAGCGGCGATAAGAACCCTCTTTGAGGAGTGGCTAGAGAGGTGTCACGGCGCCCTCACCTACCGCTTGACGCAGGTCCTCACCGGACAGCCTCCTTCTGCGAAGCAGTCATGCTAGCGAATGAGGCGGCGGGACGGCTGAGGGAAAGAGCCTCCCGTCCCAGCCGCCGCGGGAGACTCTCCGGGCGTCGGGAGCCGCGCGACGACTCCCGGCCACCGTAGGCGTGGGCCTGCGGGCGGAGAGTAATGGGTAGCTCACCGTCCGATCAGGACCAGGCCCGTGCCGGGCGGCGCGTACGTGTTCCACGCGCGCCTCGAAGAGATGTCAGCATCAAGTGAAGTTCTGGTGCGCCGGTGATGGGGAGTACTCCCCAGAAGAGGGTCCGGCAACGGACAGCCGCGGCGGGTTCACGGATGAGTGCTAACGCGTGCCCGTGTTCCCGCCGTTAGCGGCAGAGGAGGACACCGTGGAGTTTTAGTGGGTTAGAGTCCTACATAACTGCACTATCTCCCCGTGGTAGTGCAGTATGCATGAGCATTTATCCACGATAAAAAAAAAAAAGCGCCGGACGCGAGAGGTCGCCGCCGCTGCCGATCGCCTCTACGAGGACACGGCGGTGCTCCGCCCAAGCGGGGCAGACCTCCACCGTATGCTCAACCGTGTCCTCTGGGCGATCCTGGTCAGTAGTGGCTTAGGGATTAAAAGGTAACAGACAGCAGATTTTATAGTAAGACTACTTGCCTTGTTGGTCTGATGGTTTTGTAATTACTAACTTTGACAAACAGCTACCTACAGAAAGTAAATTTACCTAATACGAGCTTCTCTTTGTACTTAATTAATGTAATAACTTTGTAGAACTTAATCAAAGTTTGACGCATTAATGATAAAATGGAGATTGAAACTCATGCTTGCTTATATTATTATGATTTAAATAGAGATTGTTCAATTCATCAGAACAACCTTTACGCTGTATCATCATACAATGTATTAAACTTGGTAGACGTTTCAATTTAGCCAGAAATATTTCTTAAGATACAGAACAGAATGTTAGCTTTACAAAGTAACCTCAAGCGACTCAACTTGCGAGTATCTCAAAGGTAATTTATACATACGTTAACACGTACTTAGGTACTAAGTTTAGGTTTATCTTAGTTTGTGGTAGGTATTTGGGATTATTAATTAAGGGTTCATGTTTGTACGTGCTTTAAGCATTAAAACTAACTTAGCTCTTAGCTTCATCAAACAATTTATTTCAAGTAGACTCTTGAAATGTTCTTTTAACTGTCGAGTAACAGACAGAACAGTTTGGTAATTTTCAGTGGTACTTTTTACTGTTCCAGATAGGTTTTACTTTAAGGGGACTGCATGGCCTTTAGAGCGATCACTCTTGGACTGCATAGAAAAGAAAGAGAAGCGCGATGACACAACGCTGGTAATTTATTGCAAAATATGAAGCAATTATCTATTTACAAAAGTCTATTGTTTGGACTAAAAAATTAAAACACTAGCGCTTTAGTATGTTGCTTGTAGAATAATCTGACAAAAAATCAGAACGATTGTATGTAGTTATATTACGAGTATAGTATGGTTTTTATTGTAAAAAGAAAGTTTTTAGAGGTATCTTCATGATTTTTTTTATCGTATCAAGTTGTATTGTTTTCAACACACTATCTACTTAGCATATATCCTGAAGAATATCATATATTTTTCTGATTTTGTTTATTGTAGTTGATCATATACTTTTAGGCATTATAAAACTTGCGTTTTTTTCGTTTAGGTCCTGTAGTCCCCTCAAACAACATGTTGGTACAGTGCGTGCCACGTAAGAAGAGACTTGACACACCACGTGGTCTGACATGCGCAGAACACGATTTTAGGTATCTTTAGCGGTATGAGGTCTGAGTGCGGGACGGGACCGGACGTCATAGGGGCGGCGGAAAGAGCGGGGGAGGCGGGGTCAAGTCTCTTCTTACGTGGCACGCATTACGTGAGAAAAAGTAAGCCAAAAGTTGAATGGATCGTTGGTCTGGTGGCCAGTGGCGTAGCTATCGGAGGGATAGGCGGTGACGTGCACCGGGGCCCCCAAGCTCAGGGGGCCCATCGACCTCTGACCAGCAAACCTCAAACTAACCTAGCAATCAATTTCTTCCACCTTCAGAACATAAATGTACTTAATAAATTATTTCTGTTGTATTGTGTAAGTTCAAGTCTTGTATTTAGCCACTTCAACCAATCGGCTATTATGCGACCGATTTATGAATACTAGCTTACTATAGTTCAATCATGTTTAGCCTTATAATATTTTGGCGTACAAATATTTTAGTCACATTACTACTTTTAAACAAAGAAATCAATTAACATTGTAATAAAAACCAATGTCAGACAAGTTTTTCGACTAAAAGTTCAGACACACTTTATTATGCTTTTTGCGATAAAAACACCATCATCTGACGTTTGAACACATTGATACTTAAGTTACTTAGCTATCGATAGTATTGGAATTTTACAATACTATCGAAAGCGAAAGCGATAGTATCAAAATACATAGTAGTTATCACAACTCAATACTATCGATACTCTATTGCTCTTCATGAATAGTATATATTTGTTCAAGATCCTGACATAATAGTTGCTCAATTTTCTTCAATTGATATTAACTTAAAAAATATCTGAACAACTTCGACAATCTTGCAACCTTAGATAAACACGAAACAGACTCCGATACATACCACCTTCAAAAAATGTCTTATAGCCAATAAACTAGACTTGTGTGGTAAGCGCTCGTAGTTCCATAATACTACGTCGTAGAACGCATTTATCATTGGAACGCATAAGCCGCAGCAACAATGGCGTCAGAACGACACGACATCACGACTAAAAATAGAAAGAGAAAAATACTTTACTCGAACAAGAGAAGACTTATCTCAGGTTTGCTCAAAGGGATATTTACTTGGGAAATAGAAGCTGTATTCAACAGTATAGCTAAAATATTAGGGTAGTCGTGGAATTTATCAGAAAAGATATTATAAGAATAATTTCTCGGCACTTTTATTGTGAAATAAATGGAAGAATCTGAAGGTGTTTCTACATAAAATATAACTACTAACGGTGTTGTTGGCCGCGATTTTCTTCAGATACAAACTTTATTCCCTTGAGTTCCAAAAAAACTTTCGGAGTATGTATAGTTTCCTTTACACTCTCAAAGGAACATATCTTCTAATTTCAGGGTCACAACCACAGATATAGATACACCTAGATAACGCAAGAGCAACTACTTCGCGTGCCGAAAATCGCACCAGCATACGTTCAAAAATCGTAAGCCGCCACTTTCGCGCTCAGTCTTGTGTACTGCCATAGTATAAAGAGGCTGCTGTCTGGGTAAGCGTGAGCGAGAGCGCGAGCTTGTGACGTCATATAGTAGGTAGTCAAAAAATGGCACGCTTGGTTTTCATGTATTTCGTGGTACTTGCGTTATCTAGGTCTATCTATGTATATCTGTGGTCACAACATATTTCTTTTAGCCAATAAACCTATAGCAACTTCTTACTTCTCGTAGGCCTTATTACAACGCCGGAGAACGCGCGTGCCACGTACTGTTGTTTTATCTTTCTTATCCCTTCGGTTTATATTTTGCTCCTCGTTATACGAGTAGGTAAGTCAATCATGATTAGCAACTGAATAGTAGAATAGTCTTTTTTAAATTTTAAATATGGAACACACCGCATTACTGCCGCGGGCCTTTTTTTTAATTCACTCTCAAGACCGTAAAAAACGTAACTGACTACCTAACCTTTAGTTCTATTTTATAAATTCATCCCCGCCCTAGAGAGGGAAGCAATTACTATGAGTCTTGCCCGCCCAAAGGTGGGAAGCAGCGTCTTCCACCCGCTATTCGGATCAAACAAACACTACTTTCCGAGAATGAGAAATGAAAAATATAGTACTTATTACTTGTACAATACCATGTTTACCTCATCAAGATAATACTGAAAGTAGTACTTTACAATTGTATTCGAATACCTCAGTAAACATTTTCCCACTTTTAAGTCTAAATGCAGATTGTTCCTGTAAACAATCCTACTAATATTATAAACGCGAAAGTTTCTAAGGATGGATGGATGGATGTTTGATACTCTTTCACGCAAAAACTACTAAACAGATTTGGATGTTTGGCACACAGATAGTTTATAACTAGGATTAAGACATAGGGTACTTTTTTATCCCGATATTTCCTCGATATCGAAACTTATGCGGGTAAAAGCGCGGGGCGCTGCTAGTAAAAAATATTCTTCGATGGTGGAGCAGCCCTACCTAGACAAGACTGATGTGCATGCGGCCAACGAACTAAGAAAACGTCGATTACAATAAATCACGATAGATTTAAAATAAACTTGCTTTTGACAGTACTATTGTTATAGATTATTTTTTATTGTAAGAAATATTCTTATACATGAATTCTCGCTCATTTTTCGTGCAGAGCAAAAACACTTCAACCGGCACAGCACTATTTTCCAGTGGTACAACACTAATTGGACTGCTCAGAACATTGTTAAGCTGTAAACAAGCCCTTGGCGAAATTACTGCATCTGTGGGAGTCTACTTGAAAACAAGCTAAAGTGATATGATATGACATATGAGTAGAATTTTTGTATACGGCGAGCCACGTAATGCCTTATTATTACTTTTCTATGGGCTCAAGTGCGCATCTCCTTTTTAAATAAACTCGTCGACTGGTCGACACTTCACATGACCAGAGGGCTGGCTCGTTCTTTGGCCAAAGTATTATCATTGCCATTCAACGTGGCAATGCTGCCAGCTATGCTCTGTGCTTCCAGCCTTGCTCGTTTCCGGATGACAGCGATGCGGACGAGTTCTTCGACGCCTACACTGAAAGAAATAAGAGTAAATCAAAATGAAAAACATTGATCTGAACTGGTTTAAGCAGTTCCATTTGAGCCGAAGGTCGCAAAATTAACTGTTTTATTCATTTGGTGATATCGTTAAAACCATTGAAAACTTACATTACAGTAATCGCACTGAAAAAAAGAATAATTGATTTTACTAAATTCTGCGTAAATTTTATCAAATCCGCGGGTTATATAGGTCCTACACACGAAATTGTTGATTTTACCAAATAGAACTGGTTGATTATGAAAATCAACAAAGTGGATTTTGTTAAATTCACTCTTGTTATAGTAAAATTAACTATGAAAAGGTAAAATTAACTATGAAAAGGCTTGACTATGGCAGTTCATTACTCAACCTACGCTACTTTAGTACATTCAACAATTCTTTTTTTTTAGTGCGTGGTTTTCCTTTTATTTCTGTTGTTTTTTTTCAGTAAATAGTATGTCCGGTCATTAAAAGTTACTGTTTTGTCTTTTAATGTTTTACAAACATTTCTTCTTACTATACAGTATGTTAAATAACAGAGGGCGTTCCCTTAAACTCGTTAATCTATATCATTAATAGATTAAAATAAAAATATCAGCATAGAAAAATAAGCATAAAATAATCCGAATTAAAAAAAATAATTAATTGTCAATAAATTCGAAACCTCCTGTTTAAAATCAAAATAGTAGCGCGGAATAGTATTCGTAGTAGTAATGCCCAAACGCAATGCGCACGATGCTGGCCGAGCGTTTCCGAGAGTTCACGAAACCGAGTGAGACGGCCGCCCCGCCCCGCCCGCACCCGCGCCCGTCATTCATAAATAAATTCCGACATTGCTGTCCTTCAAGTACGCGTGTACAGAGTGTTTCTTTAACGTATCAATTTACGATTTTTAGTGAATATTTTAATATAAAAAAAAATAAAAACATTTTATTTTCGAATGGTAATATTTTTTTTACCATGTATGGATGCTATACTATTGCGGGTTAACGGGAACGCCCTCTGTTAGTTAACATACTGTATAAAGTCTTAATAAAATCGCTAGTTAGAAATAATTTTGTTCAGTTTAAGTACCTTTTGTTTTGTATTTAATTTGGTACGTAGGTACTACGTAGTGTAAACAGTTGTATTATACATGTCGGAAATACTTCATTCGTTTGACTATTCGGAACGCCAGCGCCATCTAGTGTCGCTGGACAGAGGCTAGCCTGAGTCCGTGAGGGGTCGAGGAGAGCGAGCAGCGAGGTGCAGCGGCAGACTGGACCATTGGACATCGTACGGACAACAGGTGCTCAGAAACTGTCCCGCGTTCCGTATCTGGTTGTGTCGTGTACCTACAGTGTGTAATTTGCTAGTGTGATTAAATTGTTCGTGAAATTATAATCTGATTTGAACTGCAAACGGTTTTTCTATTGCGCAATAACCAACACATACCCACAGTACGCCCACAGTAGTTAAAATATGGCTGATAATAAACGACACACACACTATATTATTATCTTCTCCGTTATACATATACATATATCACATGGGTGAAGTCCAAAATATTGACGCGAATGACATAATAGTGACACAAAATGCTGTGCGATAGTGACACAAAAGTTGCACAGAAATTTGCAATATAGTGACACAATAGTGGCACAAAATGTTGTGCGATAGTGACACAAAAGTTGCACAGAAATTTGCAATATAGTGGCACAAAATGTTGTGCGATAGTGACACAAAAGTTGCACAGAAATTTGCAATATAGTGGCACAAAATGTTTTGCTATAGTGACACAAAAGTTGCACAGAAATTTGCATTATAGTGACACAATAGTGTGGCACAAAATGATAGCAAAAAACTATAAAGTTGAGGTTATAATATTAGGAGTGTTATAAACATATATTTTTTTTAATAGAAAATAAGACTACAACACACATTTATGGCAAAATAAGTTACGTTTAGACGAAATTAAAACAATTATAATCTTGAGCATGTTTTATTAAGTCTTCAAAATAGTTTTAACATAAAAAACAACAAAAAGTAATTCAGTATTCAGTTTTGTTGTAGTAGTTTCTCTTATGTCTGTAATTTATATGTACATAGTAAAGAGTATTCTATTCTAATCGAAAATTTAATTTTCTTTCCGCTATTTGCGTTCAGTTCATCTTTGGGTGTTTCGTGTAATGAATTCATTCTAGGCTGTATTTTCATTTGGTATATTTCATCTTGCGAAGCGTTACTTCGAATAGTCTGTTCTGTGTTTGTTGCTTTTAGTTAATCTCTAACTGTCTCAATTTTTTCCTTCGTTCTTCAGTCAAAACAGGTGTCTTGATTTTGTACAGACGCCAGCACATCAATTTTTTTTTTAATTTTTAATTTTTTTTATTTATTAGGGAAAACAAACAGTGACACATTACATTTTGTAGGAAGAAATACAAAAGAGATACGGCCAAATGTGTAACCAACAACATTTTCCACGGAATACATAAAAAATAATAATCTTTACAAACCATGCTATTTTAATCTATCAAGTTATTATATCATGCTATCAAGTTATTATGAAAAATGGTTGGGAAATTTTTGATTGGGCATATGCGTCAAAATTTTGGTCTTTGCCCATATACTCGTATAAGAATTTTAATGTATTTGAAATAAAAAGAGGTGTTTCTCTATTTGAGTTGGTAAATATCAAACGCCAATATGTCCACCATAGATAAAAATATACTTTTTAACATTAACGTACTTATAGTAAAAAAATAACTGATAATTTCCTATATTTTTCCTCTCTCCTATTAAAAATTAACTTTGCTGTGCCCGACAGGGTCCATAATTGATTCGATGTTTTAAAATACCAACTATCATTTATTATGTACACATTATGGAATGCAATAAAGTATTGAGTATTGAGTATTTTACATATTTGAATTTGCAAAATCTGAAATGATCGTATTTACTACGAAAACATTGGGCAAACACTCCGTTTCGTTTCAAACTCTAGTTAGTCCATACATACATTATATCAAAATTCAATACGTCCAAATAGACCAATGAAATCAAGCGATTGGCCATGATGGCGGCGATGTTTTTTTACAGATCGATTCTAATACGGTTCCGCAATTAAAATTCATTTTAAATAGTTTATTAATGTTAAAATGGACTCCAAAGTAAAAAATGTTGAACCTGGTAAAACTAGGAAAAGGAAAATATAAAGACGCAGCAGAAGAGAGCAGAATAAAATTGGTTTAGTTCAAAACCCAATACATATGTCCAAACCAGTTTTAACGGTTGAGGCGGAAATTGATATGATTCGTTATATTTCTACATTGCCGGGAATAGTCATTGTCAAAGTAAGGTGAACTATACCTTAAAATCTAAGAAATAAGGTCGTCAGCACCTGCAAACGAAAATACTGTATACTCTCTCCTTTTCACTTATCAAGGAGATATTGGCGTTTGAAATTACTCAACTCATTTATAACTTACATACGCCTGTTCTGTATCTTATGAAAGAATTCTGGCTAAATTGAAACATCTATCATCGCTAATACATTTTATAATACAGCGTGAAGGTTATTCTGGTGATTTATTGAATTGAATAATCTCTTAACCATTTATGTAAGCATGAGTTTCAAACTACATCTCATCATTAGGGTCAGACTCATCACTCTCTCATCTCGGCTCCCAGTCTTAACCAGCAGGGCCTGATTTACCCACACGCTAACTAGGCTCTAGCCTAGGGCGCAACGACTGAGGGGGCGCTGAGTTTGCTCTTGCAAGCACCACTTATTTACAGGATAAAATTTGGTACTTAATTTAAAATATGCGCCTAAATACTAGTAGAAGAACCGCGGTTCGTAAATCTTGTAAAATTTTTGTAAGTATGTATATTCATGAGCTAGGCAGGACAGGCCCGGGGGAGGGAGGCGCATATTTATAGTTAGCCTAGGGCTGTCAGAACTCTAAATCAGGCGCTGTTAACCAGATGCAACTAAGTATCTACCTGTATTTTACATGGAGCGACTGCCTATCTGACCTCCACAACCCAGTTAGTTCACGTTACCTTACTAACGTGTTTTCCGAGGCATACAGGGGTCTTGGTATGTAAAGATGGTCACCCATCCACGGACCAACCGCGGCAAGCGTAGCTTAACTGCTGCTAATATTTAGCAACAAGAAATTACACACACCAGACTGCGTCAAAATTTAATTTATTTTTTACGAAATTATTACATTCTTAATTAAGTAAAAAGAGAAGCACTTACTAGATAAATCGATTTTCTGAGACACAGGCCTCTCAGAGCAGCAGCGGGCCGTAATCCACTACGCGGGCCCAATGTGAGTTAGTGGATGTCACATGCCATGTCTTCGAGGTTTTGGTTCTAGGACAAGCCGGATTCCTCACGGTGTTTCGGTTTTGACTTTCGTTGCTGACCGTTTCTACAAAAATTATCCTTAGCAACTATAAAAAGGAAAATTTCATTTTAAAAACAGAAAGCAGAAACTAATGAAAATGTCTGAAAAGTTTTTAATCAGGTATAGGTAGTTAAGTAAATCTCTTTCTTTGAACTAATCTCTTTCATGTTAAGTGAAGTGTTAATCTTAAAGTCGGACCGCTCAGGTTAATTTTATGAATCTTGACAGCAAAATTAATGAATCATGATATTATTAACTTTTTGCCTCTTGAGGTTATTAGAAATTCAATAAAACAAAGAAGATATTAAACGTGCGGAGGGCGCTACTGGTAGGAGTTCAATTTTGGTTTTGGATGAAGTAATATCATCATCTGCCTAGAATTTTCCCAACAATTTTGGGGTCGGCTTCCAGTCTAACTGGATGCAGCTGAATACCAGTATTTTACATGGAGCGACCGCCTATCTGACCTCCTCAACCCAGTTACTGGGTAATACGATACCTTTTGGTAAGACTGGTTGTCAGACTTTCGGGCTTCTAACTACCCGTAACGACACCGACCGCGCAGTAGCGCCCTCATCGTTCCTTTGGTTATTTCTTTTATTTTAGAATGAAAATAAGCATGTTACATTGTGCTCCACAAGATTATACGTTAAAAAAAATAAAAAAAATAATAATAAAATTATAAATGGTAGTTTTACATTGTTAAGTTTTATTATAATCTGTAAAATGGAAAATAGTGGCCACTATTTTTCGTTTTAAGGATTATAATAAAACTGTAATACATGTAACTGTGATTATAGTAACGTGTAATCTTGTGGAATACAACGTAACATGCTTATTTTCAGCATTTTCATTCTAAAATAAAAGAAATAACCAAACAAACGATGAGGGCGCCACTGCGCGGTCGTTATCGTCTTAAGATTATTGATGATGAAAAAACTTGACTCGTCGTCCAATTTCATAAATTCAAACAAATTAATTGATAACTAATAGGCTGATAAGCGCGCTCCCAAGGGTATTCCGGCTAAGGAACTTATAGAAATTTAATGAAAAAACCTTCTTGAACACTCTCGAGTGAATTGCGACGATATTGTGAGAGAAAACCACCAGTTTTCTATTATTTATTTTTTCTTTAAATCTGCTGGCGATTGATCACTTCTCGATGATCATCGCCAGCCGATTTAATGATATTTTAATATGTTTTTTACGAAATCTAACACAATTCTGTTATAATAACTAGATTACAGAGGTACCTAAGCGAAACGAACATCAAAAGGTATAGACCTCCAGGTGACATCTGAGTTTGTTTCGGCCTTTCTTCTCAGAGTAGTCAGAAAAGAAACGCCGACCTCATCTAGTTTAAAAAATATATGATTGACGTGTAAAAGTGTTTGTGCAAACCTACTTTAAAAAAAAATATAAACATCCGAATTGATAACCTCCTCCTTTTTTGAAGTCGGTTAAAAATAAAATCATTTATCATTTATCATAGGTTTTGGAAAGTTCGAAATACATATTATTACTTTATTATTATAAATTCGAAAGCAACTATACCTACCTAGGTCTGTTACCATTTCGCGCCTTACCAGCTGAACGGATTTGGATGAAATTGGCTCACTTATCCCGATAGTTCGTTCCTGTGGTATACCTTACGACCTTCACGCGGGCGAAGCCGCGGAAAAAACTAGTAATACATACCTATCAAAAGAGGTTCGAAATAATAGAGATAAAAATTTAAGGTTATGCGCAATACACAGTTCTAATATAAAATGATCTAAATAATAAAATGGATTGCGGACCCATTTTCGTCAAGTGCCCGTTACAAGATATTTGTCTTAAGTCCCTTCAGACGTTTCGCTCTACTTTGCATTTGCCTAATAAACATGAATATTTTCAACACACTTGCTCGTAAAGTGAGCCTTATTATATCGTTCTTAGGGCCATAAACCGAACTATAACATACACGTGCATAATAATATTACACACTAGTGCATAATAGAATGATCCCTACAAAGTTAAGTTAGTACCTAACTGCAAATTATATGCGAGTAAACAGAGCATTTTCAATTTAACCGGGTAATACAGTTTTTTTTTTTTTTTTTTGTAACAACAAAGAGGTTTTATGCCACCGAAAATCTATTTACATTTTTGAAATAAATAAATGTGTCCCTAATTAAGACGAAAAAACATTTATTATTATCAAATTATTTATAATTCACAATAATTTCTTATAAAATATTTGCATTTTATCACAAAAATTATCATTTTGAAGTAGGCTGTATGGCTGTAATCAATCAACTTACATTTGGCGCGTGCAAAAAAAAAAATTGCGCGCCATTTCCCAATTTTCCCCTAATTTTCATATTTTGTTTGTATCGCATTTGTTGCTGTGTGGTAAATAATTATAAAAATGTCAGGTTTTAGTACAGAAGATGAACAATTGATTGATTTAACCCCGCCAGAAATACTAAATGCAGCACAAAATGCAAACGAAAGCCTAATACCTGCAAAATCTAGAGAAAAGTATTTAGCTGCTTACGATAGTTTCCTGCAATGGAAGAGCAACAAAAAAACCCAGTCATTTTCTGAAAATGTGTTTTTGGCGTATTTCTCTGAACTCGCCAATACATACAAACCTAGCTCCCTGTGGTGCATCTATTCCATGTTAAGAAGCATGGTTAAGCTCAAACATGGTGTTGATATCAAAACGTACTGTAACCTGATGGCATTTTTGAAGAGACGCTCGGATGGATATATTGGTCGGAAATCTAAAGTTTTGTCACCAGCCGACGTTGAAAAGTTTTTGAATGAGGCTCCGGATAGTCAGTATCTAGCAACAAAGGTACGTTTCATATTTTTAATCGAAACGAATCTACAATATACAAGTGTGTAACTTTAGCATAATTTCTTAGAACTAATTAATTGATTTCTTTGCAGGTTGCCTTAATATTCGGTGTTACTGGTGCTTGTAGACGACAAGAGCTGTACAATATTACAACAAAAGATGTAGAAATCCACGGAGATATGCTTCTTGTCAAAATTACCCAGACTAAAACCAAGATTCCACGATCTTTTACAATCCAAGGAACGTTTCGTGAAATAGTGAAAAAATACCAAGATCTCCGTTCAACAAAAACAAAGAATGACCGCTTTTTCCAAAACTTTCAGAAAGGAAAATGTACTGCACAAACAATCGGTATTAACAAATTTGGTAATATGCCAAGAGAAATAGCGAAGTATTTAGGTTTGCCTGAGGCCGATTTTTACACTGGACACAGTTTTAGAAGAACGTCGGCTACAATGTTGGCTGATTCGGGGGCTGATATACTAACTTTGAAGCGACATGGTGGATGGCGTTCTGACGCAGTCGCTGAATCGTACATAGAAGACTCAATTCATAACAAAGCAAAAATCAATGACAAAATAACGCAAGCCATTAATTTGGAGCCAAAGGCAAAAAAGTTTTGCCCCGAACCACAACCATGTACATCTACTAGCGTGAGTTATTTGGTGCCCTCTCCTTCCAGTAATTTGTATGATTTACCTTTGTCGCCGACATTTACACAAGAAGTAAATGAAGGTACTAAAGAAGTAGCAAGTACCAATGTAACACAAACTGTGAAATTGCCATCAAAAACAATCCAATATCGTTTTGAAAATTGTACATTCACCAATTGTTTTAATAATTAAACGATTTATGCAATACATATTTGTTTTTTCCTCGCAAGTGTGTTGAAAAACGTCGTATGATACACGTGTGTATTGATGATTACCGTCCTCGGCTCTCTTAAGACCCTCACCTGACGGCTCGGGTCTCAATGGCGCCTCAGCGGTAATCACCAACATTACACACTTGTACCATAATGTACTATTATACCCTTACGTATCGGTTTGGTAATCTCTATAGGCCTGAAGTGGTTATCTGTTGAAAATCGAGTTTTATGAAAAAACCACTGCATAAATTAACTACAAATAAAGTTTATTGAACTCTTCGGTAACTGAGCTTTGTCGGTATGGACTTGGTTTTGAAGATTTTACAGTTCTTTTATTACTTATTCACACCCAAAGTTACGTTAAAAATAGCAAGAAAAACGAATCTCTGTTGGCTCATAACTTTTCAATGGCTTTTTATTTTCCTATTCTGTTTCCGTACATACAACATTAATAATAAGACAAGAAGATATCATGTTTAACTTTGGATGCACAATGTCAAACTGTGGAGTAATACTCTCCCGAAATTTGTATGGAAAAAATATCGACTAGTGGCACCTTAAGTAATTTTTCCGAGCACTTTTTATTTTACAACAAAGGCTTTTCCTTCGCTATTCTTGTATCTTTGTGAATCAGAAAAAGGTACGTATTATTTACTTTCATAGTGAAAATAAAATCACCTGGCGTCTGTACCTGGCCTTTGCCCGCGGCTTCGGCCACGTGGATGTTGAAACGGGATAAACAGTAACCAATGTGTTAATCCAGGTTTTACTACCGGTGTGGCAATTTTTTTATTTGCGTGATTGGGTAACAAATTTCTAACCAACGTAGGATGTAACATACCTAAACATATTATCAAATACGTAGGTACTATTACTGTTACCGGCCAAACTCAATTTGCCCATAAACCAGTTAGCCGTAGGCCACACTAGTTTGTCAAACACGTGTTGGAAGATAGGTAGGTTGTATAACAATAATTATATCGTAAGAAGTAGGTACAGACGCCAGCACATCAAGCTACCCGAAACTGTCAAATTTTCCCAATCAACATTGAACCTTATGCTTTAGCCATAAAGTTGAAAATTTATTAAAGAAATTTGACAGATTGTAGTAGCTTGATGTGCTGGCGTCTGTACATAATTAAGTATTGTTCGGGTACAGAGACATTGTAATAAGTCGTAATCGATTCGGTATCGAACAGCCCCGAGTCAGAGGTCCGCTCGGTCGGCAGCAGGTATTAGATCCCTCAATCGTAATATAAATAGTTGGGGACCATTACCCTCTTTTGATGGCCTATGTTGTTACCTGGTATACCAATTTTACGGCATCGGGTCGATCTTATTAGTGCGAAATAAGCTAGCTAAAAAACTAATAAAAAGCAAATTGCCCTCGAGGACCTCCAATTTGCGCGAAAAAATACTTTCGCACGTCATCAATAACTTATAAAGTGAAATCTCTGAATCTTTGATGTAACTTTCATTATTAGGTAGATACTTTCGATTACAGAATTGGTATCTAAATATGAGATGCGTAATTTTCTCTGGCTAGTAAAGAGCAACTTCATTTCAAATCTTTTGCTTTTGATCACTACATAATTATTATATAAAACAAAGTCCCCCACCGCGTCTGTCTGTCTGTCTGAACACAATAAAGACAAAAACTACTGAACGGATTTACATACGGTTTTCAGCAACGGACGTATGGATTTATGAGGAAGGTTTAGGTGTATAAAATTGGCTGAAATATGTCGATGATTTTTGAAGATTTCGAAATAAAACAATACTAACCCTGCGTTCTGAGTTGGGAAATAATCGATTTCAGCGAGCTTAAAGCCGTACCGAATTAGCGTGAGCGCGATAACGATGTCCCGTGAAACGTCATAGCTGACGTCATGACATGCGCCATCTAGCGATAACGCCGACCTTAAGATAATGCCTTAGAATAATATCACCATGAGTGCTGTCAAAAATGACAGTGTGTGTGTGAAGATGTGTCAGTGTGTGTTTTGTTTTGAGTTGCACAATTTCGAAAATGCCACGTTTTTTAAAGTTAAGACTTTAAAAAACGTGGCATTTTCGAAATTGTGCTTCTGGCTGACAGTCGCCACTTAACCAAAGAAGAAGAACTGAAAAAGAAATAAGGTGTTTATACAAGGATATAATGTAATAATATCGTTTTTACATTGAGTAAGCACTGTGAGCGCGTTCACGAGTGTTCCGAATTGTTGACAGCTCTTAGCTGTCATAATCGTGATATCTAAATCGGAACGCAAATTATTGCTATGAGCGCTGTGAGCGATATTGTCCTAATTCGGAATGCGGCCCAAAAATACCAATGGTGTTATATGAAAACAATGTATTACGGAACCATACCTCTTAAAAACACCTATTAAACGTAGTACTTTTCCGTGGGACAATTTCCGATCTCTACCCGGGCAAAGCCAAAGCAGCTGGCAAAAGCTGGTATGCCGATAAACTAACTACAAACCTACTTAGTTTCAATCTCCAGGCCGAAAATTACATCTGACAGCACTCTAAACTTTCAAAATTCGATTCGATACATTTTAATTTCTGTCAGAGACAGCCTCATAATTTATCAATCAGCATTCATTTGTTTTGTTTTAATTATTTCACCCGAGATGGTGTAACAGATAAGTACTCGTCCCTGATGTATATAATGAAAGTCAAGTTTCTCAAGATAATTGAATACGAAAGATATCATTGTTACCAGACGTAGGACGACAACGACGACGTAGTTAAAATTGAAACGCGTTAAATATTCAATTATTTACCTGTATTTATTAATTGTGTTCTTCTATTCCTTCTGTGGAGCAGTGGTGGCCAAGTGGTAGCGGCCGCGACTTACGAGTTGTAGGTCGTAGGTTCGAACCCAGACAGGCGCTTTACTTTGTGTAAATTATTTCATCACCACTGCTCACAAAACGGTGAAGGAAAACATCGTGAGGAAACCGGCATGTCCTAGAACCAAAAATTCGAAGACATGTGACATCTACCAACCCGCACTGGGCCTGGACTAGATGACTCGTTTAAGTACGTTACGCTTTTCGTTACGTTCGTTTCTCGGATTTATCATTAGGATTATGCAACACTGCTTAAATCATCCTACAATTCTTGCAAAATGTAGATGTATGCGTGTAACCCGATTTACAAAATAAAATATACCAATCGTATTCTTTTAAGTTTTGAAAATTTAAGTGCCCATTGACACAGAATTAGTATAATTGTATAAGCTCATGTAGCTTTTACTCGAAATAGAATAATATCAATGATTTGCTCTTCACGTGTAATTATAACCGTGTTTGTCATGACAACTAGTTTTTGAATTACTTGGGCATCAAAATCATCTACTTACCTACTTTTACAATCATTCTATTAAGGGGAAAGCTATACATAAGGTAGCTGCGAAATTCAAATTTTGTTACGTTTTTCGCAATTTGCTGGTCAGTATTAAAACATGATTCGCGACCGTAACAAATATGTAGGTATTTATAGAGTTATACTCATTAGAATCAATAATAAAACTTGTTAAGTTAGTCTAATCCTAAAATGGAAAGATTTCATGAAATAGTCATTCAGTAGGATTACTTGGTCTTAAGTAGTGAGTTGTGTTGATGACTTTAATGATTCTCTTGGTTTTCTTACTGTGAACGAGCCTATTGTTAAGTCTTTATTTTGTTTAGCGAAACAATTACTACAGATCCAGATATTTTCAGGTTTCTGAATTCAATGATTTCATACTTAGTTAAGCAGATTTTATTTGTGATATCATCGACGAGCGATAGAAATCGTGAAGACAAGATGACATTAATGTCACAACTATTCTTTTTATTATTAAAATTGTTTAGTAGTTAAATAACGAACTCCTTGTTATTTTGTTGGTTGTAGTGTTGCCCAAATGCAAGACCAAGACAAGACCTTAGCCAGTCTTGGTCTTGGTCTTGCGTCAATAGACCTGGTCTTGGTCTTGGTCTTGGTATTGCGCTCTCAGTCTTGGTCTTGGTCTTGGTCTTGCAGCAAGAGTCTCGCAAGTCTTGCGAGACTCTACTACTTAGACTAGACTACATTCAAATACCTATTAGCCTATTGCTCAGGCTGGCAGGGACATCGACGCGCAACCGCTTACCATGGATTCAGTAGGTACAGACGCCAGCACATCAACCTACTACAATCTGTCAAATTTCTTTAATAGATTTTCAACTTTATCGCTAAAGCATAAGGTTCAAAATTGATTGGGAAAATTTGACAGTTTCGGGTAGCTTGATGTGCTGGCGTCTGTACATGATTCTGGACCCCCCTGCGTTGAAATTTTTCGTCGGCTTTTTCTTAATTTTTACGTTTTTTTCTGCAATTTTTTTACTGTAAACTGTATAAAATCATTATTTCTATCTGACCCAATGAGATTTTTAATTAAAAAATAGTGAATTCACTTGTTTCACTTAAAACAGCAATGTAAATAAAACTCGAAAGGGCTACCTGATCAGTTGTATCGCTAAAGTTCATTTGCGAGGTCAACACTGTCTTCGTACCTACGCTATTCGCTTTCAAATGCCGCCACAAAGGGACCGCAGCGCCAAGCGGTCTCCTCGTATTATTAACGCACTTGAAAATAAACTTTAAAATTATTACAATAAAGTGCATAAATGCTTGAACCTGACAAAAAGTGCGGAAGATTGCGGGAATTCCCGCGCGGCGTCGAGTCGGCCATGAATCCCAATGAATCTAACAGACGCGTCACATGAGGCATTTTAATCATCTACATAATTGAATGACCCATTTACTACTTTTATTTTAGATTCGTTATGAGGGGATAATTATTTTTCTAAAGCTTCATCGATTTAAGGGGGAAGCGCTAAGGTAGCCCGCGAAATTAAAATTTTCTTACGTTTTTTGCAATTTGATGGTCAGTGAATTTCGCGGGCTACCTAATACCGCTTTCGCCTTAAGTAAAGAAGATTAAAAAAAACGTGCAGAAGTGTATTGATAGTCACGTAATTTTTCGATATTTTTTTATTATCAACAATAATTTTAGTTTTGAATGCAATTCAACAATGTATTTTACTGTTTCATAAAAAAAAATACATCCATTTTCGCATAATCGGGATTGAAACCAAATACCTACTATAACGCCCAAATCTCAGTTTTACTTAACTGCGAGACGCAAGAGTCTTGCAGGCTTAGTCTTGTTCTTGCTCAAGTCTTGCAGGGTTCAGTCTTGGTCTTGGTCTTGCTAAAATAAGTCGGTCTTGGTCTTGGTCTTGGTCTTGCAAAAATGCAAGAACAAGACCAAGACTGCAAGACCAAGACCGATTTTGGGCAACACTAGTTGGTTGGTGTTTAATGAACAACTTTTACAATGAGTAATGAGAAACGAATAAGAAATACTGACACAGAAACGCATGTCATGCCATTTTCTTCAACGGAATGGCGCGGGAAAAAAGCCGACCGGTACTCGCAGAACTTTTGACATCTTAATGACAGTGACAGCGTCACATTAGCGATCAGCGGCGCCAACAAAAATATTTCATGAACTTTGTAATTTTATGCGAAGTGACTACATATTTAATTACGAAAGCGAATATAAAGTAAAATATTATGTTCTGGGATTATTCTCATATTCTGTTTAATTAGGAACGACTACCATCATCTGCCTAGCCTTTTCCCAACTATGTTGGGCTCGGCTTCCAGTCTAACCGGATGCAGCTAAATACCAATATTATATATGGAGCGACTGCCTATCTGACCTCCACAACCCAGTTACTGGGTAATACGATACCTCTCGGTAAGACTGGTTGTCAGACTTTCGGGCCACTGACGATCCGTAACAACTGTAAAAGATCCACGAATGACAGCCGAAACCAACGGTTTATCGTGCTTTCCGAGGCACGGAGGGGTCTTGGTATGTGAAGATGGTCACCCTTCCACGGACCAACCGAGGCAAGCGTAGCTTAACCTGATCGATCGACCCGCGCGGCTGTTATTAGGTACTTAGCCAGCCCCTAAAACCCAATTACTCAACCCCAAACCCAGTTGGGAACGACCAATATATAAATTAAATCAACGAAAA
Organism: Luperina testacea; assembly: GCA_927399505.1. Taxonomy (NCBI): domain Eukaryota; kingdom Metazoa; phylum Arthropoda; class Insecta; order Lepidoptera; family Noctuidae; genus Luperina; species Luperina testacea. The sequence continues at coordinate 17,542,498 of OV656758.1, forward strand.
ATACAGGCCCATAAAAAGATTTCTTGAAAACGTTCAGCAGGGTAATTGCGTAACACATTATCAGTAGCAATCGGTTTCATTTTGACAATTCAACAACATTCATTGCGTTATTTACGTTGTTGAGCAGATAAATTTTTTAGAACATATGAAGCAATGGTTTAGCAATATCATTCAAAATTATTTAGATTGAGATTTATTGTGTGTTAGGCAATTAAGGTACAGGTTAGACGTATACATATTCAGTACAATGGAATCCTCTGACTTACTAATTAGGAGATAGGTAATTCGCTTGTATAATTGTTCTAATTATTATATACGTGATAAGATCGGCATAATTAACCACAGTTAACTAGATTAAGATAGGTATTTTGGTTATCAGAATTATTAAGTATGCACGTTGATTGATTTTATACTGAAAGCGAACTTTGACACCTACTAGAGAAATGCACGTAGAATAGAATAGAATACTCTTTATTATGTACACCATATAAATTACAGACATAAATATGGAAACTGTACAAAGGGTGACACAATGGGCGGTCTTATCGCTAAGAGCGATCTTTTAAAGACAACCTTAGGACGAATGTGCTCATACACACGAGCGACACTAGTCAACGGCAGAGGAGTGTCCGGCTGCAGTTGCCCTGCTGTTGACGCGTGTCGCACGTGTGTATGCACACTAACTAAAACCAGGGGAAGAAGATTTAGGTTCTTCAACTCTTTTTGGAAGAGTAAATGAGGGATACATTTATTTTACAGCGTCTTTTTCATCTCGTAGCGTCTTTGTTCCTGTGTGAAAAAGGGACGCCATTCTTCCTGTATGGATTTTTTCCTTTATGCACCAAAACAATGATGACTCTGACTCTTTTCTACAAGGCACCTGATACCCACGATCACAGGTGGTAGAAAGAACACGGACTGTTCCCATAAACAATCGTATAAGCTGTTGCTATAACTTGACCAAGATTATGTCTGGACTTTAAAAGAGACTATGACCTCTGAGTTTGTTTCGGCCTTTCTTCTCAGAGTAGTCAGATAGGAAACGCCGACCTCATCTAGTTTAAAAAAAAACACTGGCACTCCGGTAGTGCCGACAGAAGTGAAAACTTGAACAAAGTGACTGGTTTATTCTTCTCGTGAAAGGAATTTATTCAGATTTACAAATAAGCACACAGGATAGACTTCAGCAGTGCTATTCTCTAAAAGACAATTTCATGGCTGTAAGCTGCGACGAGCTCGTCGACGAGACAGCCTTGAGATCGACCGAGCGTACAGCGCTGATTCAAACCGTATTCACTAACGTGGTTGTGCTCGTCGTCGAACCCAAGGCTGTAACCTCCCGTCGCTGTTTCTCAGACGAACGTAGGGCTTGACACAAATTCTATAAATTATAATCGATCAATCTCGACTGAGAGTTTTATAGGTTTAAAATATATATTAAAGGTCTATCTTTAAGTATTATAAGGAATACAGTTAAACTATAACCAATATCATATTTAAAAGAGCTTATTTCATATTTCTTATTACATTTTAAGGCTGAATGACGATTCCTTTGCTCTATTCGTGCAACGCGACGCGACGATGAATTAAAAGTCAACATGACATAACAATAACAACCGATGACGCGACGCTAACAAAATCACTTGAATTTGTAGTTTTTAAACTTTTGGGTGCTTGATTCTTGTTCAAGCCTTGATTATTTGTATCAGCGAGTGCTTTTAACATAGGTAGTTCTGTGACTAAGAGGATAAATACAACTACCTAATGAAATGTGAGTATTATGATTTTTTCACTGATAGTATATGGCTATTATTACTATTGTCTCATCCACGAGTATTGTATGATACACGAGATATTAATAAAATTTAAGTAAATTACATGATTAGCTATTGTTTTACTATAATATGTACGTATAACTTTATTGTTGTAACGTAACATTGTGTGTTTTAGCATGCCAAGAAGTGCTATACTTTCATTACATAATATGAAAACTGTATAGGTACTTGGAAATTATAATTTTCATATTTAATTTTGTAGAGTCCTAAGCAACCCCTAAGACGACCTACTGACCAATTACTGCCTGTAGAACAATCTACTAGAGGCATGCTCCAGACCGAACAGTCCACACCTTCAATACCAGTAAGTTAATTCTAATAAAATATAATAATGTAATGTTATATTTGCAGGGCGAACGGACATACAACCAGGCCCATCTTTGTATAGGGACAATGTGCCAATGGAAAACCAGCCTAATACAGAACAAAAGGTGAAGTTTTAAATAAAAGTCTTACAATAATATGTTTTAACTTTATAATGGATATTTAGATAACTTTTTTTTGTATTACAGTTTGAGGCTAGATCACCACTTGCAGTCTTGCAATGCGTCATCATAGGAGTAATGCCCCAATTGCATCTTCATGTAAGGTTAACTTAATTATAATTTGGTTAATTATTGGTTTAGTGTAAAAAGCACTACATAGTAGTGGTCTCACTTTTGATTCCCGGGTTGGGCCAATTTGTTGGGATTTTCTGTAGGTTTTTTCAACAGCAGCCCTTATTCAATCAAGATCAAGATATAGGCTACATCTAATAGAATCAAGATATAGACTACATCTAATATGTATACTACATTGTAATATCTATTCCTTTAGAGGGAGAGTGATGTGATGTTGATGATACTTACATATTTGTTTTACCTCTGTATAGTAATTTGTTGCATTTTTATGTTCATAGCATCTCGTAGGCATCGAACGGCACACCGCCGTCTGATCCAGCACTCACCACCTTCTCAAAGGCAATCCAAATGGCGAGCCTGACTGAATGTTTTGTCGCCATTAAAGAGAGGTGTTTGGAAAATGAGAGACTTCTTATTGACAACCAGCAGAGGATGTTCGACTTTTAAGGAAATAAGTGAGTCATGGTCAAGGCAGACCCAGGCACTGCAGGATTTATGAGCATCCATCAGTCGAGGAAGTTGAATCTCCGAAACATGGATCTACTACTATGTTTAGATAATTTTAAGTTTATTTAAGATGGATGTTAAGAAGTTTAAGTATAAGAACTGTTTTTTTGTAGTAAATGTCAATGTTTGTTAGCGGGCATGCTCTTTATGCCTGCAGGCTTTTATTTAGGTACTTATTTAATTTTGTTTTGCTTGGGTAGTTTTCATTGTATATACTAAATTATTTAATTAAATGTCCTGTTTCTTGTAATGTTAATTACTTTGCATACCTACTATTGTATAGAATCAAGTTTTTCTAACTGAATATCAAAAGTCATTTTGAATAAATGATTTTTGATTTGATTGATTGTTTTTAATAGTAAATAAAAAAGAAAATAATGCAGTTATCTGTTTAATTTCTCATACCCCTGTATACACTCTTACCCATTTAAAAATATAGTACAAATAGGGACTAAGGTATAAATAGGCACATATTATTATAGGCTATTGATATTATACTAATCATATACACCTTAAACACCACACTTTAAATACACACCTTAAATGTTATGACAATTGTTGATTATAATAATATTTTTATTAATAATTTAAATACCTATTTATTGTATCTAATCAATAATGGTGAGTATATTCTATCTAAACACGTTAACCACATCTGTAAAGGAACGCATAAATTGTAGATACAACATGCTCGCCATAATTGATTAACTAAATCTCGCCTACTTATCAGCCTACTCTCTAAGTCATCATGTGTTGGAGCCTGATGTGTCAGGATTCCAAGTAACCTAGATTCTTCATCTAAGTCACATTGGTCTCATCATCATAGGAGCTGGTAGCCCGGCTCTATTACATATGTCGTTTAAAACACAGGAAGCCATCACAATTTCTCCCACTTTTATAGGATCATAGTACAATACCCTATGTACTAATAAACATCTGAACCGTCCTTTCAGGATTCCAATAGTCCTCTACACTGTTTCTTGCACTGCTGTGCAAATTGTTGTAATGGCTCTGGAGTCTCAGTTTCTGAATTACTAAAGGGAGTCATTAAATAAGGCCTTTGAGGATATCCTGAGTCACCTGAAATCAATGAATGAAGCTAGAATTAAGTGCAATCTTGACTTGTGTTTAAGTTATCATTGTATTGTAAATAATAACTTCGTGGATTGCCCTAGAGGCAGAAGACTGAGATATGTATGTGTCTACATTCTTCCCAATGATTTTTTGGTAACTTCCATTAGCCAAAAATGATAGTGTGCATAATATCTGAAACATCAGGAATTCAATAGGCTTTTGTTGGTGTGTGGCGAGGTATACCCATCATATCTCAAGAAACCTAGATGTAAACAAACCTTTAGCCTCTTGGTTAAACCACTGGAACGAAGTCGCGGACGCATAATATGGACTTAAGTCATCTTCCAATATATTAATTAAATCCTCAGAAAGCCTGTAAATATGGATAAAATCTGTATCACGGAATATTGTTTTAAACTTTCGTATTTGTTTCGCCTGTCGAGCTTTCTTCAAATTATCACTTTTCTTAGCTTCTTCTAATAAATGTAGCTTCAATTGTGTAGTAAAAGAATAGAAATATTTAAAAAATTAAGTACAGTTTATTATTTTTGTCAGTCTACGCCCGAATATTTAGAGCTTTTTGATTTGACAGTTAGAATTAGGAGTGGGCGATACAAATCGTATATAGATACAATATCTATATATCGGTACAATATCCAATACCTATATATCGGACAGTACTGTATCTATATTTCAGGTATCCGCGTACCTAGAACGAGACACTATAACGATATCGTATCACATGATCTATGATATTCGGTTCAAACTGATTCCGGTACAGTAGTAGTTATACGGTTGTAGGTACCGTATCCTTGCGATGCGCGCGGGCGGGAGTGATGTAGCTAGAGATGAACGAGCGAGAAAGCGCGTTAAGCTAACGTCTAATACTAATTTTAAACATTATATACAGGAGCATAGAGTTTAATACCGAATACATTATTTTGTAAACACTTGTAAACAGGTAACCATCAATAAACGTCAAAGGGTTTTAAATCGTACCTATGGCATTCTCAACAAAAAAAGTGAGCCGTCACGGGACGCCTGGCAGATGTGAAACATTGCGCATGGCGACGCGTCGCCACACAGTACACAAGACTGTGACTGTATATATACTTACACCATCATAAAGCGTGGTGACGCGTCGCCACGGCATGCGTCGCCACGCCAGAAATTTGTTTTACGTGCGGCTATAGATGTTTCACATCAAAAATTGTTTTAAAATCACTTTACGTGACCCTTGACCTTGATTGCACTTTGCTGTTTTCGTCAGTCTTCAGTTATTAGCTTCACTCATGACTGATGAATAGATACTTGACATATTTAAATAATTGATAAAAATATAAATCTAGAAAACCGAAACGGCTGTACTAGTTTCATTTCAGAGTGCCATATTATCAACAATACATTCACTGATTTCGAATATACAGTTACAAATAAAATACAATGATGTAATGAATCGAACAAAACCGAAACCTAAATATCACAGTACCAATTTCGATTCCGAGTTCCACACTGATTCAGCCAAATAGATATTGAAATATATAGATACGATATCCGATATTCTAAACCGATACATAGATACGATTTGATATAGTGTAAAAGCGATATTACCCATGCCTAGTTAGAATCGAGGCTGTGGGCGAGACGTCTGACGTTTTACGTCTTACGAATTTTCGATCAGGGTCACGTGACCTGACGCGAATTTAGAAGTTTTTACCCATTCCAAAAAAGTACATACACAGCGCCGCTAAAGAAGTTTTCACTTCAAAAATATGATTGACGTGTAAAAGTGTTTGTACTTACAGAAATAAAATCATTTATCATTTAAATATTTAATAGTATGCGTATTTTGCTCCACAAGGTACCGGTTGCCAGTAAGTAGGTCTCGGCGCTTGCCATGTAAGAAAATACAAAAAAATAAATAGCATGGAGTTTAATAACAGTACATATTCAGTTATGAAATGGTTATGTCTATGATAATAATGATGAAAAGGGACTTGGAGTAAATGTCTGTCTGAACATATTTAAAGCTACCTACACAGTTCTGTAATTTGGCTTTTGACGTGTTTTGCTGGATGTGGCTTTTTGTCACAAAAAGAAGTTGAGCAGTGTTTTGTAACTCAAGTCTCTAAAAAGACCGTTTACTGAAAATATGTGTTGGCCTTTATTGGGCTTAGGACGTCTTCCGGCTGATAATTATGCGATAAGTCCGCCCATTGTGTCACCCTTTGTAAAATTTCTATTTTTATGTCTGTAATTTATATGGTGTTTTATAATGATAAAGAGTATTCTATTCTATTAAGGAATGAAACTCTATTTTATATCTCATTCCTCCGCCCGCGCGCACACGTAGCTGACGTGCACAAAGTTCCTCCGTATCAACTAAAATTAATTACTAAACCGAAGCAAATTGAGTACCTACTTACTTCTACATGTCATAAAATCAGTGACTACTTAGTGAAACGTGTTTGTTTTAATCACAATTAATTAATTGAGTAAAGCAAAACAAATACAACAAGTCATCGTCGTCGCAAGTAAACTACCAGTGAATCACCAAGCTGCTTCGCTCCAATTCGTCGGCGGGCGGTGAGTCAGTAACGCACGGCGACTCAAAACGCTACCTTATATGGTCACAAACTCCAACACAGCTTAACCGAAGAGACACCCACTGGTGGAATACATTGACAATTTTCGTCAACACGTCGTGAGACTTCGTAGCAGGATAAGACTTCCTTCGGACTTGCGAGTAAAGAGTAGTGGGTTCGATTCCGAGGATACGCAATTTTATTGTTTTTGTTTTTTTTAGTTTTTGGTTTTTTTTTTTTACTTTTTGTGGGATTGTTAGTACTTTTCTTGCAAAAAAAAGTGCTATTATTATTGTTTGGTGTGCTGAGTCCTACAAAAAGTTTCAACAATGCCACTTGACCGAAGTCCTTCAAAGACACGCACTCTCTCTGAGTCAGAAACCGAATCGAGCACAGGCTCTAAAACTCAGACCCTTATGAAAATACTTACCCCCTCTCCGGCTGTCTCTGAAAACAAACATATAACTACCCGTAAACGCAAACATGTTAATGACTATTCTACCTTTATGAAGGAGATCCATGATATGTTAAAATCTCATACAGCTCAGATGGACAGCAAGTTAGAGTCTATACAGATTACAATGAAGGAGATAATTTCACAGAATGCTGAAATAAAAGAAAAGTTAAACACTATGGCTGAGCAATATAATGATATTGTCATTAGAACAGAGAAGTTGGAGGCTGAGAGGAGATCTGATTTTAACTATATTATTCAGCTAGAAGATCGAATCGAAAACTTGGAAAGGATGTCATGCCTGTCGAAAATGGAAATTAGAAATATTTCGAAACAACCTGGAGAGTCTAAGGAATACCTTCACAAAATTGTCACAGAAACGGCCACGGTTCTCGGTGTATCCATCCAACGGCATGATATTAAAGATTTGTTCAGGCTAAACAGGAAGGAAGGCGTATCACCAATAATAGTAGATTTTACGAGCATGCATACTAAAGGCGATTTCATAAAAAATGCACGGGACTTTAATAAGACGAATAAACAAGATAAGTTAAACACGTCTCATGTAAAATTAGAGGGCCCTCCTAAGCCGATATTCCTGTCCGAGTGCCTAACACCAAAAGCTCAACATCTATTCTACCTTGCTAGAAAATTCGCCAAAGAGAATAGCTATATGTTCTGCTGGACTTCTCTCGGAAAAGTATTTCTTAGAAAAAGTGAGGGAGAAAAGCAAATTCTTATTAAAAGTGAATCGGACATAGATCTCCTACATCAAGCTAAATGACTAGCTGAGTATTTATGCACCTATTATCCTACAAACCTGTATTACTATCACGAGTTTTTTATTCTTAAATTTTGCATGCTTTGCTTTGATTTGTTTTGCATCCAATTAAAATTATCTCATATGTTCATATTGTTAGTAATTAAGTATTTCTGCCATTGTTCTTTCTACTGTTCAACTAGTTACATTCACCACACATCGAAACACAACATTCACACATTATTTTTACTAAAACACAAAACACTTTCGTGCTTTTCAATGTGTGCCTTTAATACAGCATATTTTGCAGCTTTTGATGTTCCGACGATTTGTCTCTGCTATACCATTGCTACTAGTTCTGTTTCCGTTTCTATATACAAGGAATATGGTTGATATTCAAGGTATCGCAAATGACATTGACGATGTAGTCAGTGTCGGCGATGCTATAGCTATAGACATTCCGGAACACTGCAAGGCTGCCCTTAACTCAGGTGCAAAATCGTTTTCAGTTCTAAATCAAAATATCAGAAGTCTAAACCGTAACTATGAAGGGCTTGCTGTTCTCCTCAAAAGATTAGACATCAATTACGATCTTATTATGCTTACAGAATCTTGGCTATCCGAAAATTCGATCATACCTGAAATGGTAAACTACACAACTCATAGTACTAAATCTCACCTTAATCAAAATGATGGTATCGTATTATACCTGAAAGATAGCATACAAGCGAATGTCTATGAACCAAATTATTGTCAAGAAGTAAATTGCCTTGTGACAACAATCAATAACGATTTAGCTATTGTATCAATGTACAGACCTCCAGCATTCAAAAACCTAGATCCCTTTTTAAAGTCTTTAGATAAAATCTTGTCCAGTATTAACCAATATAAAAACATAGTTTTAATGGGCGATTTAAATATTAATATTAAACAGGAACAGCTTAACCCTAAACATACAGAGTACTTAAATCTGCTTGCGTCCCACGGCCTTCTTAGCACGCATACTCTGCCTACTAGAGAATCAAACTGTCTTGACCACTGCTTCGTCAAAACTAAACTAAAACCGTTGACTATAGTTTGTAATTCAACCTTAACTGACCACTTCAGTGTTATGATATCACTACCTCTTAAAATGAAAAATAGACCCATAAAAAACCCCTTTCATACAAAAACCGACTACGATGCTGCTATTAGAGACCTACAACGGATTAACTGGGAAGAAAGGTTTCATAATGATGACCCAAATGCAATGATGAACATCTTCTTGAAATCCATCAGAGACATCCTTTCGAATCACACACACACCGTCAAACAGCCTAGGCGACAAATAATCCTTAAGCCTTGGATTACACCAGGCCTATGTAGATGTATGAGAAATCGCGATCAACTTCACCAAAAACTAAGAAAATCGCCAGACAACCCAACCCTTACCATAACCTACAAACGCTACCGAAATACATGTAATAACCTATTAAAAAACCTTAAAAACAAATATTTTAAATCAGAATTAGCTAAGTTTGGTAAAAATATAAAAAAACAATGGAGACTGGTAAAAGAAATGGCTAATTTAAACAGTAACCCAAAAATGCCATCGGAGCTTCTTTCTACTAATTCTACACAGCAGGACGCGTTAAATAACATAAATAGGTACTTTGTCAATGTCGGTAGTAATTTGGCAAACGCCATCTTGTCCAGGACCCTCACAAATGAGATAGATTTGAGCAGGCGGTGTAGACCAAAACCGAATAGCGGAACCCTAAACTCCTTTATGCTTCTTCCAACAGACCAATTTGAAATTAAAGAAATAATTGCTAACATTAAAGCTAAGAATTCCTCGGGATGGGACGGTGTCTCCACGCTTTTTATTAAAAGAGCACTGGATTGCCTTATTGCACCACTATCACACATATTTAATGCTTGCTTTTCAAAAGGAGTCTTTCCAGATGCCCTTAAAAAGTCTGTCACTATTCCTATATATAAAGCAGGAGACAAAACTTTGGTGTCGAATTATAGACCGATCTCACTGCTTCCTAGTTTTTCAAAAATTCTAGAAAAGCTTATAAATAAGAGGCTAAAACACTACCTAGAGACTCATAATCTTCTCTCAGGTAATCAGTTTGGATTCAGGGAAAAAATATCAACCGCTGACGCTCTTCACAAACTAACTTCGTATGTAGTCGAAAACATGGATAGGGGGCAGAAGTCTCTAGGCATATTCCTCGACCTTGCTAAGGCCTTCGACACCGTCTCTATACCCATCCTCCTGAACAAACTCGATACCTTAGGGATTCGAGGAATACCACTCCAACTTTTCCAAGATTACTTGACAAACCGTACACAGGTTATAAAAATTGATAACAGTATAAGCCAGGAGGAAAATGTCACCTTCGGAGTGCCTCAAGGCAGTGTATTGGGTCCTACGCTGTTTTTAATATATATTAATGACCTCTGCAATTTGCTTTTACAAAATGGTCAAATAATAACATTTGCAGATGACACAGTATTATTGTTCAGCTCTAACACGTGGAAAGATGTAAACAAAGTGGCAAATGAAGGTTTTGCTTTAGTAACCTCATGGCTGGACAATCATCTGTTGACACTTAATCTTGACAAAACGAAATATATTACATTCACAATTAACAGTAGAACTCAACCGTCTCCTAACTCAATAAATATTCAAACTCACCATTGCAACGATCGAAGTACCTGTCATTGTAACCCAATCACCAGAACCAATTCCATAAGATATCTTGGTGTTATAGTAGACCAAAACTTAAACTGGAAAGAACACGTCATTAAAGTAAATAATCGCGCAAGAAAGCTAATTTATATTTTTAAAACTATTAGGAATGCATGTGACATTAAGCTACTGATAAAAATCTATTTAGCACTATGTCAATCTATACTGATATACGGCCTGAATGTATGGGGAGGAACCTCAAAAACAACCATGTTGACTGTTGAAAGAGCCCAACGCATGATACTCAAAGTAATTTCTCGCAAAAAGTACACTTATCCGACACACCAACTTTACTCAGAACTAGGAGTCCTTACGGTGCGAAAATTATTCATAAAACAAGAGATCATGGCACAACATAAAGTAAAACCGCACTTTGCTAACAGGCGGCGATTAGATATAGTTTATAACATACCCAAGTTCAGAACATCTTTTGCACACAAATTTCACAATTATCTCGGTCCTAGCCTTTACAACAAAATAAGTAAAGATCTAAAGTTGAAGAATCTTGATAGCCAAACATGCAAAAAAACAATTGAAAAATATTTGAAAGCACTAGACTACAACAGCACTGAAAATCTAATATAAAACGATGCTATAAACAAGGCGCAAATAAATAATAAATTAATAAAGCACACATAACTGTACACATAAAAACATAATATACACATATAAACATACATAAACATACATAAAAACATAATATACACATATACATAAATACATTAACATAAAACATCCAAACACAGACAATTCCCATCATTTGTAACTTAATATAACTATCTGTACTATGATTTACTACCTATACAGTATGTAATCAAACCACTGCTATGTGACTTGTAACTGGAACCTTGTGAAAATCTGTTGTTCTAGGGTTGAGGAAGACTATCCGCTCGTAATACAGTTTTATACTAGTACGAGGGGATAGGGCGAATCAGACTATGGACAACCAAACCATCTTTTCATTGTACCATTTCACATCCAACGATCTGACTATTTGTGTTTATTATTGAGTTACTCTGTATGGTTGTCTCAAATTTGTGAATAAATATTATTATTATTATTTTGAGAGTGTTTTTTTTTCTCAGCTCTTAGGCTGGTTTTAGCTACATTTACGGGCTAAAGCCAAGTAAATGTAGCGTGTGGTGTGTATTAGGGTGTGTTTTATTATTATTATTATTATTATTATCTAAAGGTAGAAATTATAATCCTTAAGTACTATAATCCTAATCCTAAATTAATATTATAAATGCGAAAGTAAGTTTGTTTGTTTGTTACGCTTTACGCTAAATTAGCTAAACGGATTTAGATGAAATATAACACATGGGTAGACCATGACCTGGAGAAGGATATAGGCTACTTTTTATCCTGGATCGCAAACGAAGTCGCGGGCAACAGCTAGTTACTTATAAAGCGAAGTTCATCTTCTAGCGCAATGTTTTTAAACCTGGATGATGGTCAATTCAGTTGATAGTCCAGTCTAATGAGTCTAATATATTGTTTACCGATCTCGACGCAACCAACGCTGCGGGCAGAAACTGGTATTTAATAAAACTCAGTCAAACAGAACCTCATTCCGCAGCGTCAGGTGCGCCGGATATTAGCCCGGGGAGCCCGGTGTGTGCTCAGGCCGAAAAGCTCGGATACTCTGCTATTACATTTATTTTCCGGGTCTTGTTTCGTGGTCCTTAAATTGTGGCGTTATACATTTGTCGGAAGTTCAGTTAAATACCTACATATTTTTATAATTATGGTTGAATATTTTTCCGTGTTTTTTTTGTGTGTGAATTTAACCGATTAAGTCCAACATATAGCTTAGATGAAATCGCCAACCCGTCAGTTGTTTTTTACATTTCTATGGTGGTGATCAATACTTGTGCCTTCTCTGTATGAAAAACCCTCTGCCCAACAGTGGGACGGTGGCAATAGTAGGCAGGTATTATTAGATTCTCGGAGAAGGAGGCGTCGGGGTGGCAACCGCCTTGGCGCCTAACACGCCGAAACCTACTTACCAAACAAGGTAACTGGTCCTTTGGGGTCGCGGGCACACAGAATGGGGACTTTGTCCGCCCATAAAGTGGCCCCAGGGAAGACGGTGGCACAGTGATCACGTGCTGCCGTGCATTGTGAGGCTCAGGGGAGGCCCCTTTACAGTCTCCCCAGGGATGTGCCTTATAAAGAAAGAAAAAAAATACATTTATTTAGCAAAGACTAAAAGAGACAATATACCAGATAGTCAGCTAATTAAATAGTCGTACCTACATCAGATTAAAACAAAAATAAAAAGTGCAAAGTCCGATGTGAGAAATTAGCAGGAGTGTGTGCCTCACAGCTGCGCCAAAAAGCCAGTTCAGAAAAAATGCCAGACACTAGTGCCTGACGCTAGTTTTCAACTGGACCTGATGTGTGAGGTGACGGATGTAAATCAGTTTTATACTGCAACGTGACGTGTGTATGCATAATTAAATAAATAAATTTGTGTCACATAAAAACAATATTGAGTAACATTGCAAAAATAAACAAAAAAAAACTGATAAATAAATAAGTGAGATGGCCGCATGCATAGATAGGCATACCTACCTTCTTAAGCAAATAAAGAAATTCTTCGATACGAGTCAGAACAAAAACTATTTTAACAAAATAAATGAATTTTGAGTAAACTTTGATATAATAATTCTCTATGTTTTAAAGTAAATTCCATTGAATAACTCTTAAGCGTTACGCTGTGATGTCGAAAAAAGTAAAAAAAATAGATATAACCTTGCAATTTTTTTGTGTCGACAAAAATTCATTGAATCGTATATTCCTTTTACATGTTACTAATCAAAGAGTCAAAAAACATATACCAAAATCCCTATTCCACATACGTAACAAGTTAGACGAAATAGAAAAACCACATTTTTATCAACATATCACCTTAAAATCGTTGACATAAGCAAAGTAAACTTGTCTAACTATTTTAGGGTCAGCGTAACTTTAAAAAAAAAATATCAACTTGCGAATTCTATTAATAAGCTTCTACATGTTGTTTAAACGAAAGTGTTTCATTTAATATAACACCAAGGTATTTTGATGTATTTGCCATTTTAATTTTAGGACAAACACAATCACAGCGTACCGTTTACTTAAAAAGAAATAAGAAAATGTTAAGCTTTTCCGCAATAAGTAAGTACTTAAAAACATTCTTTTACGAAACAGAGAAACAAATCGACACTGAATTTAAAAGCCTCATTTATCAGCGAATTGTCTGAAGAAACATTTATCTACTTATAAATTCTAATTCTAATCAAAAACAGCCTTCTAAATGATACCTAATACTTTCGTAAGATTTATCTCGGAGATAGATTTATCTTCGCCCAACGACGGCTCTACTTGAAACTTTCCAAGATTAGCCCCCGACTGCACGCGGATTACATGTATAGTCCATTATTGTAAGAATTCTTCTTCTTAGCGAACATTGGGTTTAATTATGACTTTGTTTTTAAACCACTTTGCTTGAAAACAAATGACTGACGGATTTTCGTTTAAACTTTCGAAGTGATGCATGCATATAAAAATCTCAACAAATCTATTCGTCATCAAATATTAAAAACCACGTTGTATCGAGTTATAATGAGAACTACTAACTAAGTACGTTATTTCGAATAAAACCAATATTGTTCCCCTCAGCTAGGTTTAACCTTTTGACCGCCAGAGGCATGTATAAATGACAAACCAAATGTGCCCAGCACGCCACGGTCACGATCCCATGACAGACTTTTATACGTAAATAAAACTTATAAAACAACATTGTTTTTTTATTTCCTTTGCTAATTATGTTCCTTGACTCATCCTTATTTATATTAGTTGAACTTCTTTCTTTATATATCATCTTTTTTTAACATAAGATGTCAAAAACTAATAGGTACCAATTATAAAGTTCGAAAAACATAGTGCCCTCAACGCCACAGTCATCATGTCCATGACACGTAGTGATGTAGGTAAAATGTTCTTAAGTAACTTTAACTTTTTAACTTAACTTAACTTTAACTTTTTAACTTTTTAGACCTTTGTATCCTGCTTATGCGTATGAAGTTTCATTAAAATCGGTTCATTCATTTTGAAAAACAAGGGCTTGGAAGTTTGTATGAAATGCCGTACGGCGTAAACGCTCATAAAGAATGAATTTATAGCTTGGCGCTGAGGGCACGATTTTGCTTTTTTGACGTGGTGGTCAAAACGTTAATTAGGCCTGAGCCTTCCAGTTAACGGTATAATGGACGGTCAAAGAGGGAATTGCCACAATAACCACGATGGACAAAGGCATTGTTGTCTGTAGACAAGAGAACATCGCTGCCCGTTGTGACCCTCGAATGTAATCCTTTAATCTCCTTTTACACAACACACTGGTAGAAATGGTCTGTAGTCTATACTTTACTGTGACGTAAACGATTCAATACAGGGTGGAAACGGAAATTTGAGATGAGTCAATGAGGGCAGCAATCTTACACAGTGGCCACGAGATACACGCTCGAGCGACGCGTCAGACGCGTGTCTTGCAACAGTGGCTACGGAGAAAACAAATGAGAGAAGTTGTTTAAAGCATGCCACGCGTGACTGCAACGCGACTTGCGGAGTGACAGTAGAGTACTCAAGCGAAAGAAACAAGCGACGCTTGCCATGAGCGCGCTGGACGCAATTCGCGTTACAAGACGCACAACGCTCAAGGCCATAAACAAGGCCTGAACCGTTGTAGCTGCAGATTTTTTGTTAGGAGACAACATAATTTATACAGGAGTAATTTTCAAACGGTTGACTAGGGATAAAAAAGACTTTTATAAAAGCCATGTTTGTGCGCATAAATGCGAAATTCTAGCAGGTCTATTTCCAGGTTAAATAGCAATCAATAAATTGACGGACATAGTTACCTACGCGACGTTAATTAGTGTTTCTTTGACGTCATACGACATTGAACATCGTCCTACGAGACGCTAAGTTCCCTTCATGCAACATCCGATATAATGTGGGACACCAAACACGTACCAAAATGAGTAAACACTAGAAGAAAGCAGCCTCATTATGAAAATGAACGCGCGGTCATAACTCACCATAAAGTGTTTATAAAAAACTCAAATATAATTATGTCGCAAAACGTTTAGAAAGAGGGTCCGTACAAAAAAGGCCATCAGTTATGTTTTAATTAATCTTTATGTAAATCTAACCGTTTTGTTCTGAAACGGGTATTTTTTAAGTATTCGCCTCGAGGTTTCTCTGGATAATAAATTGTATTGGTATCTCTGTCTACCTAGTTATTTTTTTGCGATCATTTTATCGATGGAAAAGCGGTTTATTTATTGCTTTATTGTACATGCTAGTCACAGTTTAATAGATATTTATAATTGATTCATAGCCCACATCGGAGAATCATGTGTGTATCGTATACACTGTCTCCCCGTGTCTAACGTGTAAAGGCTCCTTCAAACAGGCGCGACACACGATAAAATCGCGCCCGTCATAAAGGCACCGCAAGTCGCGCGACGCGGCGGTGCCTTTGTATCGCGCGCGATTGTATCGCGTGTCGCGCCTGTTTGTAGTAGCCTTAACTCTTGAGCCTGCTGTGATGCTATTATTTCCATGTGATTATGCTTATTATACGACAAGAGACAACTTATGAGAGATACTTATGGAGGTTGCTGTATGTCCTTTTTTTTTTTTTACAGCTGTTTAGAAATAATGAGTTATCCACAATCCACTGAAAGTAATAACCACATTGACGCAAAGTAATAAAAAAGCCCAAACAGTCCTACTCAATATACATATATCTCCCATCTCTCTCTTTATCTCTCTTCTCTCTCTCAAATATCTCATATATCTCGCTCTGTCTCTCTTCTTTCTTTCTTTCTTTCTATAACTTAACGTTTGATGTAGAAGAATGTAAAGATGTTTCCACGCATGAATGATACCGGCTGTAAGCCGCGACTTTCTTCAGATAAGAAAAACCTTTCCCTGTATATGTTTTTATTCTATTTATAGTGTCCTCCCACAGGAAGAGAGAAACTCATTTTACAGGAATCCAATATCCTCATCTTATTGTTAAGATGAGGACAATATTAAGTCGAATTCGCCACCTTCACTAAAACATTATTGGGTAAGCACTTCATTTTCTACAGAAGAACGTCTGTTTTTATTATACCTATAACTTGTAATAATCTAAACCAATATTAAAAAGAGAAAATATTTGATTTTTTGTAAGAATAGAATAGAAAGAAGAAAAGAAGAAGAAGAAGAAGAACAGAAGAAGAAGAAGGAAGAAGAAGAGAAGAAGAAGAAGAGAGAAGAAGAAGGAGAAGAAGAAGGGAGGGAGGGAGAAGTTTGATTGTTACGCTTTTACGCTGAAACGGCTAAATGGATTTGGATCAAAATTTGTCACATGGATAGAGCATGACCTGGATTAGGACATTGGATACTTTTATCCCGATATTCCGACGGAATCGAGACTTATGCGGTTGAAACCGCGGGGCACAGTTAGTCGTTTATAATAAAGGAACTAGCTGCGCCCCGCGGTTTCACCCGCATAAGTGTGGATCCCGTCGGAATATCGAGATAAAAAGTATCCTATGTCCTATCCCGGGACTCAAACTATCTATCTCTATACCAAATTTCATCTAAATCGGTTCAGCGGCTTAAACGTAAAGAGGTAACAGACAGACAGACACACTTTCACATTAATAATATTAAGTATGGATAGGCGAAAATATATTATTCGTTTTTAACTTTGAAATACTTCAACAATACATCAATAGGTATACATAACAAAAAGAACATTCTATAAATACACGGCCAAGACGGTGTATGTACAGACGCCGGCACATCAAGCTACTACAGTCTGTCAAAATTCTTAAATAGATTTTCAACTTTATCGCTAAAGCATAAGGTTCAAAGTTGATTAGGAAAATTTGACAGTTTCGGGTAGCTTGATGTGCTGGCGTCTGTACATAATAAAGAATATTCTATTTTATTCTATTCAATATGTCAAGTATTGTCACACAACAAATGATAGCACACAAAAAGGAATGGAGTCGCATTTCAATTGTGTAAAAGGTGAGTTATTACCCGACTACGGCAAAGCCAAAGGAGGGTTATGATTTTAACAGGCTATGTATATTTATCTGTTTCCTTACCATTTGAAGAAACGGGGTATCATAGGAAGCATCATGTTGTTCTGCGGGTTAGGGTTAGGCTACATGACGTCATATAAAATCTAAAAAGATGTGAAGTGATACCGAAAAACAACGGTTATTATTTAATGATAATCTGGTGAAGGGAAACATCGTGAGGAAACCGTCATGTCCTAGAACCATAAATTCGAAGACATGTGACCTCCTGCGGAACGTTACAGGCTGATATGCTTTTATCTTAACACACTATAATATTATAAAGGCGAAAGTTTGTGAGTGTGTGTGTGTTTATATGTTTGTTACTTCTTTACGCTCAAACGGCTGGACCAATCTTGATAAAATTTTGTATGGAGGTAGCTGACACCCTGGATTAACATATAGGCTATACTTTTTATCCCGATATTCCACACACACTTATGCGGGAGAAACCGCGGGGCGCTGTTAGTTTCAATATCATTCTTGTTTGTCTCATTGCAATTACCCGCTACGTCAAAGATTACTGAACATTGGTATACATTTAAATCAGTTGGACATACATATTGAACGGTCTCTTAACATTAAAAAAAAAAATATATATATAAACATCCGAATTGAGAACCTCCTCCTTTTTTGAAGTCGGTTAAAAAGAGTCGGAAGTCCCTCCGAGTACTCTTTAATTTATTCCCAAACGTAGTTGTGGCGCGTAAATTTGGTGTGAGTGCGGCATAAAAGCTCTTAATCCCTCCCTAATTTTCGGACTTCCTAATTAAAATGCGACTTATTGTCTTAAGGGAGGGCTATGAGGTACTTGAAACGCGAGCTTCTCACCTTCAGACATATTAGGCGAAGTAAATCTACAGGGTGTTAAAAAGACTCATCACATAGCCGTCAACTACGCATTCTTTAGGTACTTAAAACTAAGTAACATTGCACAAAAATAATTGCCGGGATACGACTTCTATTTCTGGTGTGAGTTTGCGTTAGTACGCAATATAACACAAGTAAAACATTGTGCTTAGGTATGGGGCCATGTAGCGGTGCAGGGGTTGTGGGGGTATTTAAATGTGTGTTATAACCAGTGGTCGGAATAGGCTGTTGACAAATGTTATGTATTAAAAGATTTGATGCAACAACGGTTAGTTCAAGGATAATTCTAATACATGATTTAAGATAGATTAGTTTAGTGAAAATTCCTAAGATTTATTAATTGCAAGTTTAGTTAAAAATAGCCTTTAAACCTCTTAAATAAAGCTTATTTTCAACTTATTAAAGATTTTTTACTAATTCCGGGAAAAAAAAATTGTCATAAGGAAATCTTCACTTTCTGTCTCTGTTCTCCGATGTTTAGGTAAATATAGTCAGCCTGTTCCGACCACTGGTTATAACATTAAAAAAAACTTGTTTACCGTAACCAGTTTTCCCAGGTAGGGGAAATTGGGTACGGTTGAAGCAGGGTACGGTTGAAACTACGCTAATAACTCGTAAACTGTTAGCGATATGGCGACGGGTACGGGTACGGGGAGAGAAACGCGGCCGGCGAGTCCGGACATGAATCACAGTGACGCGTTGCACTTTGCGCTCTGCGTACGTTTCCAGGGAACCCTATTATATTTTTTTGACAAAAAGTAAGTATTTTCTATTGTTTTCTTTTTCAAATTACTTTGCTGATATTAGCATTTGCATTTTGATTGATTTTCTGCTTTATTGTTAGATTTTGAAGGTTCAAAAACCGTGATTCGTTTTTGCTTATGTTGTTTTGTCTCGACGCTATGTTTGTTTTATTAGCTGTTGAGGGGGTATGGGGACGGATGAAACAATTATTGTGGGTACGATTGAAACAATGATAACCGTTGCTTTTTTAGTTGTAGATGCCCAGACAACGTATCAAAAAAAATTCAAGAGACGAGTGTGATATAACTCACTACGAAAAGGCGTATGAAGAAGTCAAAAAAGAAACTTCTTTACGAAAAGCTGCAGAGATGTACGGAGTTCACCTGCTGTTCAGCTTATTTTCATTCCTACAGATAATTTGAGTTATGGAAATCTTATAATATTATTTAATTTAATTATTAAGACCGATTGTTGATTTTTAGTTATTTTTGTTTATTCGTGTTAATTTGATAGAGCAGGAAGAGCTCTTTTTATGTTAATTTGTGTTCATTCAGGCAGGATACAATTAATTAATTGTATCCTGCCTGAGACTGATAGAAATGGTACTATACTAGAATTTAATTATTTTTTGATGATTGTGAATAACGAAACTGTTTTTGTAGTACTTATTTGTTGTATGTTTCAACTGACTCCCATAACTGTTTCCATCGCCCCTGGACCCCCTGGCTGGCCCTGGCGCCCTGCCGGGTCAGCGGGATTGTCCGAAAGGTTTACCGCTGGCCCGGAACAAAAAGGGCTAAGCAAGGAACACGGGTGGGTTTTAGTCAGTAAGAGTCTGACACTCCCTTCCGCTCTACCCAGAGCGGGAGGGGTCATTTGATGTTTTTCCATCCTGAAAAAAAAAACCGCCCCTGGTATGGGTATGGTTGAAACAGTGGCACATTATTTTATTAAACTCTTACAATCTAGTAAATACGATATGGCAGTTGAGCCTCTAATTCTGAGATGAATTTGAAGACAAAAGTCTATTCTCTCATTTTAAGTGTTTTGTTGTTTGTTATTTTTCAAAATGGCTGTGCTACGGGCGTAAAAAGCAAAATTGTTTCAACCGTACCCAGTCTACCTATGAACCAGGACTAAACAAATATTACAATGACGGGGAGTACAAGAGACTCGGCTTCGTTAATTAGTGTCTTTTTACTCCCGTTATATGACAATCTGCCGGTCGATTCTGTAAAAATCTCACCGTGAAAACTTAGGTGAAGTGAGTTTGTTTTTGCTAGGAATTGACACTATTGACAGCTCACTCCACGCTCACTTTACCTAAGTTTTCACGGTGAGATGGTTACAGAATCGCAATACAGTTGTTAAGATGACTGTTTTTAAATTACATTTATTAAATACGAATTAAATAACGCAGCACCATGCTGCATTTCAAATAACACACAAACCTATCTTGAACAATGGAAACTTTTCGTATTTTCACATTGGTGATCGTTAGACACGACAATACTTCTATACAGTACTCTATATATCTATTTCTATACTTAAAAAACGCAAGATGCCAACTTGACATTCTTGCTTTTTTATCGTATCTGTTTATTCGCTCAGTAACGATGCTCAATTCACCCATGTCAGACATAATATTCAGCCTCTGAACATAAACTGCGCGAATTCAATGCCGTATAAAATATTTAAAACGTCGAAAAAACAAAACAAAGGGTTACCGCAATTGGAATTGAGCATCAGGCCGCGTTCATTTCGATGCCCATAACGTAACGCAGGCAGTTACGTAAATATTCCGCGTACCGTTTCAGTTTTGTGGACCGTGAATGCATTTGAAAAGCTCGTTCGAACTGATGTTCGTACGTTCCTATTCTACGGTATTTCGGTAAAGGATTTTTGCGAACAACGTATTGGATTATTACTACAGGCTTAATTTTCAGTCTACTCCGTTACCGCAGTTGATCATGACCTATGCGTACTGTAGAGTTCATGCCTATAAAAAAAATCATACTGTATCATATAAATAAATGTTTCAAAAGAAGTAGGTGATCGATGTTATTCTGAAACTATGCTCATTGCTCGCGTTTGTTATGTGCGCTACGCCAGCATTCGCGTGTTGCTACGCAGCGCGCTACGGCCTGCTACGGCGTAGCTCGCATTGCCAACGGTCCCGGTATTCCGCAGGCGTAGCCGCGGGCACAGCGAGTGGTTTATTAAAATAATGTTTCCTCATGCATGAAAATTTTATCGTCAGTCGGTATTTATGTGCATGTATTATGTATGTTATGTATATTTATGTGCTTCGTAGTCGTAAAAATGTTTGATGTCGTCTTATATAAACTTAGGTTAGGATTTCCATTTTCTGATTAGGTAATAATTTCTACCTTATACTTATTTTCAGAGAGGTTGAAATATGATCGAATGTCATCTCTTACTTGCTTATAATTGTCAAATAATATTACTGAACAGGTGACCATGACAACCGAAAAGTTGTCTTCAGATGGGGGACGCGCTAAGGTAGCCTGCGAAATCATTTTCTTACGTTTAATGTGATTCGGGACCGTAACAAATATGACTTTACAGAATTATAACCATTAGAATCAGCAATACAAATACGCGCATTGAGGTGGAATTACGGACACCAGCCCTTATTACCTATCAGGCTTCAAATGTCATGATTTCATGAAGTAGTCATTCAATACGTAATATGAACTTAAGAGATATGTATTGATTTCTATGTTTATAATTCTATAAATAAATATTCACCCACCATATTTAGATCGACTTCAAATCAGCGGTGCTATTCTGTAAAAATCTCACCGTGAAAACTTAGGTGAAGTGAGCGTGGAGTGAGCTGTCAATAGTGTCAATTCCTACCAAAAACAAATTCACTTCACCTAAGTTTTCACGGTGAGATTTTTACAGAATCGACAGGCTGATACTGACTTGCAAATTGCAAAAACATAAGAGTATTAGAATTTCGCGTGCTATCCTGACGCTTTCGCCTTAATATGTTTTTTTTTAAATCAAGAAGTGTTATTTTATGCTCTGTGGATTCGGAAAATAGGCAGAATTTGTCCCCATAAATACAGGAACATAGGTGTGTCTGTATGAGACAATTTACATCACCTGAGGGTAATTGCCAGGATTCTGAGAAGCTTGGTTTATGCTTTGTTGAAATTATCTCGACCCTTTCATCCGAACTCTGCTAAGGAAAGATACAGGCTTTTCCTTGGAACTTGGGTATGTCTTTTGTCTTTGCTCGTTTCCTAAACCTCTTGTCAATAAACCGTCTTTCTACAACATAATAATTTTAGTTAACATTACTTACTCAAGTTTTTAATAGTAATTATTTCTTTTTACCCGACTGCGCCCAGAAGGAGAGTTATGTTTTTCGAGTGTATGTATGTATGTATCTATATTTCTTTGGCACGCTCTGTAGCCTAAACCGGTTGATCGATATCCGCTTGAGAGGTGCCGTTAAATTTGTCTTAATTAAAATTAATTATTTCACCTAATTAAATGAAAATGTTTGCCTTACTTTACTTGGCAAGATACTGAACCCACTTACACATGGAAGCCTGTTGTGGGGTCCAAGGCATTTAAAAAAAAATGAGCACGTAAGGCTCCATGTAATCAGGTACTATTTTTTTAAATATTGTACCTACAGTTTTTTTTCTGGGCTGAATAAAGTTTCTTTTAAATTTATATAATTATCTGAAATAGAACAAATGTTTTATTATTGCTAATTATTTATAATCGATATATTTAAAGCAAAAATAATACGTAACCGCCATACGCTAAGCACAGGACCGGTTGATGCTTGGGTGAGGCCAATATCCTACAGTTAATGTCTCGGCTGTATGATACACAAAGCTTGTTCACGGAAAAGGTTGTTGCCGCCGTGAAAATGCTATTACCTACGAGGTGTGAGGTAATAGCCCTGTGGCACTATGGCTCACCCTCTCTCGTTCTCTCGCATTACACTGGCGAAATGTGATTGTAACTATATACAGTGTCCTCCAAAAGTTAGTTGCTATTTTTACCCGACTGCGCCAGAAGGAGGGTTATGTTTTTCGAGTGTATGTATGTATGTATATTTCTTTATTTCTTTGGCACGCTGTGTAGCCTAAACGGGTTGATCGATTTCAGCTTCAGAGGTGCCGTTAGATTCGTCTTAATTGTGAAAGTGACACTGGGTACATCAAAATTGAAAAAAGAAATAATATGGTCGATTTTTGGCGCTAATATTATAATTTTTTTTAAATCTCTAAACCTATCGAGTGGGGTATCAAAATAAAGAATTTTAAAAGGTGATTACAAAAATATACAACTTTTATGGTTAAATCTAATTCGAAGTGACAAATCGTAAAACAAGTGCGAGTCGGACTCGCGCACCGAGGGTTCCGTACAAACCTGCAAGGTTTACAAAGTTCGTTCATTACGACAATCGAGTCATAACTATGGTATTTTTATTGCAAAATGAAATTCATAACATTACAATGGGGAAAGATGGAGGAGCATAAATTTAAGACAAAGATCTCTTTATCGTTTAAGTAATCCTTTATTTTATATTAACACATATCATTTATCTATAATATAACTGAAACACTTATACTAGCCTTGCAGCAGACTTGCGAAAGTTCTTTTATTAAAGTTATTTATTTACTAAGTTTTTTAGTCACTATTTAGAAATCTGGTTCAAAAATATTAATTAAGTATTAAATTTGAACCAGACCTGTAAATGGTGACTGAAAAAGTTATGAATAGTAGGTACCACATTGAACATTGCAAAAAAAAAAAAAAAAATTAAGGTTTTCGGAATTTTTTCTTTATGTGTGCTATAAAACGTTGCTTCATGCCAAATTTCAAGATTCTAGGTCGACTGGAAGTACCCTTTAGGTTTTGATTCCCTTGCGAGTACTTGCGAGTTTCAAAATATGCAGCTTAAATTGCTGTTTCTTTTGATTGCGTTGACATAGAAGTTTGATTTTGTTACAGCTTAAAGGTATTATAGACCTGAGTATTTGGTATGAATTTCAATTTAATACCTCTACGCGTTTATGAGGAAATGGGTAGTAAGTTTAAAATTATTTAAAAAAAATATATTATGTGATGTAACTAAAAATTTATGGTTTTCGTAATTTTTCCTTTATCTATGCTATAAGACGTTGCTTCGTACCAAATTTCAAGATTCTGAGTTCACGGGAAGCACCCTGTAGGTTTTGATTCCCTTGCAAGTGTCGAAAATTTGCGGCATAAACGGCTGTATCTTTTGATTGCGTTGGCTTAGAAGTTTGATTTTTTCACAGCCTCAAGGGACAGTAGACCTGAGTAATTGATATAAATTTCAGCTTCATACCTCCACGCGTTCCTGAGAAAAAGGGTCTTGACAGACGGACGGACGGACAGACGGACAACAAAGTGATCCTATAAGGGTTCCGTTTTTTCCTTTTGAGGTACGGAACCCTAAAAACACGTACCAAGAACTAAATCGTCTGCGAAATCTTTCACATTTCTAAACTAATAAAAAGCTGGAAATAAAAAACTAAAAACCCGACTGCAGTAAAAAAACTTAAGTTAAAAACATCACCCTCCTTCTGGCGCAGTCCGGTAAAAAAACTGAAAAGCTAAAAGCAAGCCCATTTTAAATTAAATAAAAGTAGAAAGCAGGCGGGACCCATACCATTTTTATTATATTTTTTTTAATTGTTATTTTTGCTTTTCTGTTGTGTTTTTATTTTTATGCGTCATGTTTGCCGCGAATAAACGTATTTTCTTTCTTCTTTCTTTCTTTCTTATATTTTTTTCAAATTCCATTGGTCTCGTGGACGCAAGTGCGACTGCTGAGCGCGGGGTCCTGGATTCGATGAAAAAAAATTCCGATTCGGGTCGGTCAGTGTTATTGAGTCCTTCCATTAGCAATTTCTTAGTAACAGCTCGGAGTTTGGAAGTTGGCGGTGCGATACTCCCGTGGCTCGGAAAGCACGTTAATCCGTTGGTCCTGCGCCTCATCTCTCTCCGGTCGTGTCGGATTGCCTTCCCATCGGACTGTGAGAGTGAGGGAAGAGGGAGTGCACCTGTATCTGCGCGCACACTTGTGCACTATAATATCTCCCGCTTCGGCGCGGGAGCGCGGAGCTTGTCTCCGTCGAGATTGGCCGCCGTGGCCGAATTACGGTCTGGAGGATTTTATTTTATTTAGGTACTTACGTGTAACATACCACAGTCCCACAAAACCGTATTAGCAGGGTACCTACAATAAAACACGCTTGAGCCAATCAAATAAAATAACGATACGAATTCTCATATTATTTTATGATTTCCATCCAGATGCCAACGTAAAAAATCCAGAAAACTCGATTCTTTTGTTCTATCTTTTGAAATACAAGCCTTAAACCGTCGTCTCTGAGACAGTAGAACAAGCACGATTCAATTTATATTAACGATGAGATGGTTAGTCTCATCTATCAGTCGGCACTCGTTCGCTGCGGACGAAAGTATCGATCGAGTACGTATGAGAAATTTAATACTGAAATTACGGAGCATTAAGGCGGGTATCACACCTCCGCCGGGTAACAATAGCAGCGAAACCACAGTAGTTCCGCCATGGCTTGCCTGTTGTGCGACAAGCGAAACAGAAGCGAAACTGCCTGTTCTAACGTACAGATTTGAACCTGATTCTATCTGTTTCCCGCGTGATTTCGCCGATCGGCTCGGAAGCCGGTTACACCTCCACAGTCAACCCGCCATTTTGTTGGGGCATCGCTTATGCTTCGCACGTATCTGTGACAGTAGACAAGTTTATAAGCGAAACTTCAATTTCTTTGTAAAATGTGTGTTGATTTTACAGAAAAACTAATCCAAGAAGTCCGAAGTAAACCTTTACTGTATTTACTCGAAAGTCAAAAGTGACGACATTTTACTCCGATTGCTACAATTTCAACTGACTCACAAGATGTTCCGCGACTCGAATCGAGACATAATACAGTAATGTTTCGCAGCAGAATTCGCATCATTATTTTCAAGTCGGAGGTGTGCTTAGGCCTTTAAATAGCGCTAGTATAAAATAGTGGCCAAATGAACAAGCCGAATTTATTTTGCTTTGGTTTGTTCATTATTGAGCGGCTGTCCCATTTCAAAACCTAATATGGGACACTTTTTACAAAAATCGTTTTATTGCATAATCTTGCTGACCTAGAAGGTCACCAAGTACAAAAACACCAGCGTTTTAAACTTACATAAAAGCAGATATATTTAAGCATCGATACCTAGTAAGTGCACCATTCACTCCCTAGTGAGTGTGACCATTTTAAAACCTAGTAAGTCACTTTAACCAATTCAAAACCTCTTTTACAACCATTAGCATTTTTTCTGACCAATAGGTATTACGTTTATGCGCTCTCCTGTAAAATTTCATTTTAAGTCCTTTCTAGGTTTTGAAATGGGGCAGCCGTGTTATGCTCTCGTACTACCAAAATAAAAGATCCTTCTGCTATTTTTAACCGACTTCAAAAAAAGAGGAGGTTCTCAATTAGGTTTAAGGTATTTTTTTAAATGTGTTTTACCTAAATACTTCGTCTTTTATAAACCCATTAAAAAATTCTTCTTTTGTTTATTTATTTATTTACTAGCAGAGCCCCGCGGTTTCACCCGCATAAATGTCGATCCCGTTCGAAAGACACGTGGCGCCATCTATTATCATAATAACGTTATTGTTATTTTCTTCAGGAACAGCACTTGTTTTCGAGATGAAAGGTACCTTATGTCCGTTTTTGTACACCTGACAACGTATATGCAAAATTTCAGGATGATCGGTTCAGTGGTTTAGGCGTTAAAAGATAACAAACAAACTTACTTTCGCATTTATAATATTAGTTACGATATAAATATGTAAATAACTAGCAGCGCCCCGCGGTTTTACCCACATAAATGTCGATCCCGTGGGAATAAAAACTAGCCCATGTCCTTCCCCAGGATGCAATCTATCTCTCTGACAAATTTTATCGAAATCCGTTCAGTGGTATAGGCGTGAAAAGGTAACATACAGAATTACAGCCAGACAGACAGAGTTACTTTCGAATTTATAATATTAGTATGGATATATAAATATGTATAGTTAGGATATTTAGGAAGTTAGGATTTAGGTTCACAAACAACTTCTATGTATAATTTATCTTAAGTAGGTACTATAAGATCACAATAGTCTCGGCCTTACACAATCGCCAACGACCTACATGTAGTTGTTCCGGGTCTGGCTGTTTGTGTATGTGAGTTTAAATGTTTGTAAACGCACCCACAACACAGGAGAAATTCCTAGTGTGGTGCAACGTTTTTTTTTAAAAAAAGTTTTGTTTTATACATCGAGTGGTCCCATTATTTTGGTCAAGTTCTGATGAGTGGTTTTGGAGTTAACTTCAATAATACGTATTTTGTCCACTTAGTGTATGATGTTATAATAGCTAGCTTTCTATTACTGTTATTTACAGCAAGTGAAGGTAAGTATACGAATTTGTGTGGTGTAGGTACCACAACTAAAGAGTGAAAAAAAAACACTACAAAGTAAAAATAATTTTAATTTCGGAATTTTCGGAAGTCGGTGACAAAAATCGAAAATACAAAAACAACCGACTTCCAATAAAAATACTACAAGCAAAGTGAAAAATAACTTTCATTTCGGATGTCTTTATCCGAAATTAAAGTTATTTTTCACTTTGCTTGTAGTATTTTTATTGGAAGTCGGTTGTTTTTTTTTTTTCTTATTCTTTTCTACTAGTTTTATTACTTCTGGGCACACATTTAGGCATCTTTTTCTTGACTCAATATTAATTTTATACGACCCAATTCTGTTCTGATAGTTTTCTTAAAAGTCTGTTTTAGTAAGTTTTTATAAGACGAGCCGTTTTTACAATAAGGTACCTGGGTACCTACTTTGTGTCGACGACTATAATCGACATTTTATTGTTTACAAAAAACATGAAGACATTTATTTGGAACGTCTCCTGATAATACAAAGACTTTTTCAAGAAAACATCGTACATAGTTACGTGTCTGTGCTTAAACATTAAACTCCACCATAGAATTTGTGCTAGCACTTTCTTTATATTATTCATAAAAAGTGCGACAAACAACAACAAAAAAAAACAGAAAAGCTAAAAACAAGCCCATTTTAAATTAAATTAAAGTTGGAAGCAGGCGGGACCCATTTGAATTTGAAAATATAATAAAAATGGTATGGGTCCCGCCTGCTTCCAACTTTAATTTAATTTAAAATGGGCTTGTTTTTAGCTTTTCTGTTTTTTTTATTGACTTAAGTTTTTTACGCAGTCGGGTTTTTTAATTTTTTAAATTACTTTTTTTTTATTTCCAGCTTTTTAGTTTACAAAATAATGTGATTGTAATAAATATTGTAATATCGCAGACGATTTAGTTCTTGGTACGTGTTTTTTTTTATGATTTGTTACTTTAAATTACTTTTAACCATATAAGTTGTATATTTTTGTAATCGCTTTTTAAAACCCTTTATTTTGATACCCCAATCGATAGGTTTTGAGAAAAAATAAAAAATTTGAAGACATAATATGGCGCCAAAAATCGGCCATTTTACTTTTTTTCAATTTTGATATACCCAGTGTCACTCTCACAGTAAATACGAATCTAATGACACCTCTCAAGCTAAAATCCATCGAGCCGTTCAGGCTGTAGAGCGTGCCAAACAATTATACATACATACATACATACATACTCTCGAAAAACATAACCCTCCTTCTGGCGCAGTCGGGTAAAAAGAACTCGTTTCTTTTACGACCGAAACGTGCTTCGATATTGCTTGCAAGAGTAAATGGAGATTCTGACGAAGTAAGCAAAACCATATGTACGACGAGCCAAAAAAGTTGTAAATGATAAATGATTTATTTTCTGTAAGGTTTGTACAAACACTTTTACACGTCAATTATATTTTTTTTAACTAGATGAAATCGGTGTCTCCTATCAGACTATTCTGAGAAAAAAGGCCGAAACAAATTCGGAGGGCACAGTCTCTTTTAAAGTCCAGACAAAATCTTGGTCAGACCGTGTGAAGACCACACGGTCTTCACACGGTCTGACCAAGATTTTGACGTTATTTCAGACACCAATCTACACAGATTGGTGTCTGAAATAATGTAAATAAAGTAAAATCCGAAATATTGGTAACTAGCTTGTGCCTGTGACATTGCGGCTAGCGACCCCCCGCGTCGCATCGCATCGCCCGGCCGCACTATTACTTTGTTTTTGCTTAGCTTTCTGACTTTTTTCTTTTTGTTCGTCTCCTAAGGACCGTAGCGTAATGTTCCTCAAGAATTGTGATATCAGAATCAAAAATTATTTTTCAAATCCAACAACTGACAATTCCAGAGATTAGCGCACACAAACAAACAAACAAACTCTTCAGCTTCATTATACTTCGTTTTATTATAATGTATAGACAAGTAGAAAAAAATGGGTTAGCTTTTATCTAACTTATATCCCTACTAGCTTCCGCCCGCGGCTACGCCCGCGAGGTATGTCGATAAAAACTATCCTATATCCTTCCCCGGGATGCAATTTATCTCTGGAAAATTTTATCGAAATCAGTTCAGTGGCTTAGGCGCGAAAAGGTAACTTACAGACAGACAGACAGAGTTACTTTCGAATTTATAATATTAGTATGGATTGCATTGACTGGGAAAGTCACAAGATGTCATAATATTAATTAATCTGATAGTTTTCTTGTCTTTTATCGTTGTTTTGGTGTTCACATAATGAGTAAATTAACACACTCTACGTACCAAACTACCAAGCCTTTGTCTAGACACCACCTTACGTAAACAATTAATAATAAATGTAACACGAGTCGAAAGTTAGCAGGCAAGATTGGTATAACAAAATGATAGCCCTATTCGGGCCGCGTTGCTCGAGGCAATCAAATTACACTCCAAATTATATATTTTTTGCTGAAAATGTTAATGAAATTGAACCAGTAAAGTGGACCTAAGCGCTGTGTCGAAAATTTCGTTAAAATTAATTTTGATTTCATTTTCGCTGAAAGATAACATAAAAAAACATTGCCCATGACCGCGGTACTTTGAGTCCGCATAATTAATGGAATATTTCATAAAAAGAGGCTTCACAATTTGTTTTTGCACACTTAATTGTTTATTGTTGCGTTGATACCTTACAGCAAACTCCCAAAACGAAATAAAAACAAAAACCAAACCTTTTCAACAAGCTGTTTATCCATGATTTCTCATTTCTTGATATTTTTCTCATAAAGCTGGATTTACTGCTCGTGAAAATTGAGCCTTTAATTAAGCTAAGCGTTTTCAAGGCCAAGCCACCAAGCCGAGCGAAACGATTGCATTACTGCGCTGAGCTACGAGGCTACGAGGCTACGGAACGCGTAGCCTGTAGCCCGTAGCCGTGCTACGGATTACGTCGATATTGGAAATGCAATCCCAGCGTGAAAACTATTTCGCTCGCAAGGGGAAATGTGAGGATTATTTATATCCGTCAGATATTGAAAATGCGGTTTTAAACAAACAAGTATATCTGGATCCAGTTGCATTCCACTGGGAAAATCGGGAACGAAGCAATTCTGGTATTGTTTGTGAGAGAACAAATTGCAAAATTCAATTATTTTTTCGGTTTGTGGAGTTTGTAAACGTATAGCACTGATTTATATTTGGCTGGGCGATATAAATGTGGGTGAATACACATAAATATTTGCCGGCCTTGGTTACGAATATGGTTACTCAGATCACGTCTCGCGAGCGTCGTTTGTGGCTACTTAAGACAACATATCAAGAAAATGGATAAAATCAGGCAAGCAACAGGCAACGTGGCAAGTGTGATAATAAAGATAATGGCAGGTCGAAATCAGTTTTTATTTTTAATACGATTTGTGAAATAGGTTCCTTCCTAATATATTATTATTTGACTAGAACGTAAAGCTCACAAGTATAAAGACGTATCGGATAAACCGACATAGTAATGGATGGTGTATGTTATGCTCCATAAAATGATTTATAGCTAGGCGCTTAGTTAACTTCATAACGCCTAGCGATACATAAATAGGGATTATACACATATATACATAGCTGGGCACCGTTAAGTAATAGTTAACTTTGTTAAACGTTAAAGTGTTAAATTCCGGAAGATTTAACGGAAGTTATATATAACGTTTATCAATAACCCGTGATAGAAATTGCATTTTATATGTCGTGGAGTAAGCGATATGGAGAAGGGTGTATCATTAGAGTTTGTAATAATAATTATTTAGAGATTGGCAGAACGTGTTTTACGCGACGCGGCGCGGCGGTGGCAAATAGTATGTACTGAATTAACGATTAACGGACTTGTGGAAAGTTAGTTAAAGTTAACGGAAGTTAATGAGTCCGTTAATTTTTTTTAAATTAACTTAAAAGTTAATCCGTTACTCGAAATGCTAACATCGTTAATTAACGATTAACGGTCTTTCCCCCAGCTTTGCATAAATACGCACAGAATCTAAATAAAGTGCTCCAGACCGTGCTTCGGCCACGGCGGCCAATCTCAACGGAGCCTTCGGCGTGGGAGATATTATAGTGCTCAAGTGTGCGCGCAGACACAGGTGCACTCCCTCTTCCCTCACTCTCATAGTCTGATGGGACGACTATGCGACACGACCGGAGAGAGATCAGGATCGCAGGACCAACGGATTAACGTGCTTTCCGAGGCACGGGGGTATCACACCGCCAACTTCCAAACTCCGGACTGTTACTAAGAAATTGCTAATGGAAAAACTCAATAACACTGACCGACCTGAGATCGAACCCATGACCCCCACGCTCAGCAGTCGCGCTTGCGACCGCGAGACCAAGGCAGTTACAGTAGATAGGTAGTAGTAGTGGCGGGGGCACAGAATAAAGGAATATATACCTACCTTAGTACACAACAACTATCATAAAACCTATATTTCGTAAGCATTTTTATAATCGAATGTCAGTGTGATGTATCGATGATTGGCAGCCGACGGCGACTCGGGAAATATTAGTTGTGGCTCAAAGTTGATAGTTTTGGTCGAAACACAATTTCCAATCTGGATTTTCCATTTATTTCGGCGGAGATGGATTCCTAAAGGTCTAAGCTCTAAGTTATTAGGGTCAAACAGTATTTTCAGTGCAGAGACGGCTAACTTTTGGGAATCTTATTAGGTTTCGTCAACTGTGGCATCTTTCCTTTCCATGAGCAACTTTACCCATGAGTACCTACCCCTTTTTCTGAAGTGTTCTCTCGTGAAGCACGTGAGTCGCCCGGAATGTTACTTACCATTTTATAAATATTATGTTTAAATAAACATTTAGAACTAGGTATTGTGTAATTGTTTTATTTTTTATTATATCTCATCGTATTTATACTGCATCGGTTGATGTCATCACGTCAACGCCAGCTGTCGCTGAAAACTAGCGCTGGAGGACTGTCTCGCATGTGTATATAATATTTATAATATATTATATATTTATAATATATTTATTGAAAAAGGAATTTGTTCTGCTGTCATACATTGTTATCCTTAGAACCAACAGCCCCGTAAAATGACTGTCTGATATAAATAATGACTCGACTGAAATTAAATTAAAATAATGGATACATCTGAAAGTTAATTAACCAAAATTCTTTCGGATTTTTAAATTAGTTCGCCTTAATCGAGCGAATTGTCAAATTAAATGACTTGTAAATTAAGTTGATTTCAGAATGAATATTACTACTTATATTATATTACTATTGAATAAATAGTCAAAACATTTAAAGTTGTAGTGCAAAGTAAACTCTATGTGTGGGTATTAAAGTTATTTTTCCAAAAGCACATATTTGTTTACATGTTTAGAAACTAAATCGCCAACACAGTTTACATAATGTATAGCTCACGATGTCTATCACATCTTCAACACTACAAAATTGTTAAGGAATTATTTTCACACGAGTGAAACTTAAAAGGTAAAATCTAAAGAAAATTCTTAAATGAAAAGAAAAGGACGAACATAATGTTTTTTCTTTATTTTTTCATTCAAGAATTTTCTTTAGGTCTTACCTTGAAGAATAAGCGCAGAATTGCTATGCATTGCAAGAAACGACCAGCAGATTCCATCT
The DNA here is from genome assembly GCA_927399505.1 of Luperina testacea. Classification (NCBI taxonomy): domain Eukaryota; kingdom Metazoa; phylum Arthropoda; class Insecta; order Lepidoptera; family Noctuidae; genus Luperina; species Luperina testacea. The sequence goes on from OV656758.1 coordinate 17,575,971, forward strand.
TCTTCTTAGCGTGTCGATCGCGATGGCAAAAATGTAGTATTTTTTTCTTAAATTTGTTTGGCCCAAAATTCAACACCGCGGATAGCGTTCGCTGACGCAGCCATTAGGTACTCACGTGTGCAAGTGGCAGGGCATAGCAGATTCAATGATACAATATGTTATTGAGATTCTAATCGGGTTAAAACATGAATTAGCACTTCACACTACACCACAGCCACTTCACATTTCAATCTCTTAAGAAAGAAAGCCTCACTGTAACATGTGGTACATATTTATTATTCAACGCGTTTCTTACTCCTCTAAACACATAGCTACGGCAAATAAGTACTAAACCGCAGCGTGATATAGGCAAGTTAAAACAATCGGGGTCACGCAGTAGGTATTGTCTGTTCAAGCGCTTTTGTCTCACGACTCCTAGATTATATGAGAAGGTACTGTCAGTCATCAGTTTTTCAAGCAGAGTAGTTCATTCATAGCAGGCACAGCACAAAGAAAGGTGGAAAAATATGAGGGAGAACTTTGCCCAGCGCTGGGACAATATAGGTTATCAGAAAGAAGTTTATAAGTTACTTTGCAATGTCGAATCCCAAGGCAAAATATGAAAAAAATAACCTCCTCGGCGGCACCCGTGCGCAGTCCAATTCGCGTGCTGTATGTTTAGCACGAACAACGAAGTAAACTTAACGTACCTAACATTGAAAATATTAGTTTCGCACTAATTATTAACTTGGACTTCATTCATATTTATAGGTGATACTTATCGTCGTTGTCGTAAAAATTTAAACGCAAATTGCTGTAGGACAGTTGCACATTTTCGATAAAAAAATCGATCGGGTTTACGTTACGTTTAAGTCGCGCGTTCATGCTTCTGATCCAGGGCGGCAGTAATCCCCTGCCTAAATTAAAAGCACCCTGACCAACTGTCAGGTGCTTTCAATCTGTTCGTTTCAAAAACTGGAAGTGAAATACCAGCGCCACACAAACAATAAACACAAAAAATCATAATTGCGCGACACCGAAAAATAAAAAATACACACGAATTAAATTGCGTCCCTATTATAAACGGGTAAAGCCCGGTATCACACCGCGGAGCACGGAAAATATGGTTACCCCACGTAACATTTTCATTTTCACGTTGAAATTCTCTAATGGACGTTATACGGGCAAACAGTTTACGCGTTGGGTAATATTGCAACGAGAAAAAGCTTTCCGTAATGTTCGTTCTAACCTATTGTTCGCTTTTGGTTTTATTGATAATTTGATTAGAAGAAGACTGGAAGCAGTTCGAAGAGCTAGAGGAGGCAAAACTAAGTATTGATTATAGCCCACGATATAGTTTCCTAAGCATTTATGGCAAAAAAACAAAAATGTTTCTTTCCTGTAATTTTTTTTTTCTTACGGCTGATTTTTCCAACGCCAGATAATTTTATCCGAGGAATAATTTTGAATTTTTGACATTTCTTCCATACAAAATGTGTCAGACGTCGAAATTTTCTGTCGATTGAAAAATTTGCCGATAATTTGGTTAATTTTTATTATTTGGTAGTTTGTTTTTTCGACGTTTGCCATTTTAAATTATTTATCGAAGTAACCGATCCTAACATAGGTACTCCTTTGGCTTTGTTTACGTTCATGCATCTGTGGCTTATTAATGAAGTCCAAATAATCATACATAACTAGATGGATTTTTTCTACCCAGTACTTAACACTGTAGGACATGTGTATACTCGTACTTGGCATAAGCCATATTTTTATAGCAATTGTACAAATAATATGTTACAGGTGTTGCTATGCAAATCTAGCCTTTGTAACGTAAACTTAAAACCGAGCCAAGTGCATGTCGGATTACGTATAATGAAGGGCTCCGTAGTTGGGATGAATTTATCCCAAGAATTTAGAATATCCCCACTTTACGGGAGGTACCCTAAAAACAATGTTTTCAAAATTTTATTATTATATATATTACCACTTTATCGGCGTGATTAAGTAAATTATACAGTTTTCTAGTAAGTACTAAGAGGATCTGAGCGAAGCCGCGGACAAACAGACAACCCTAAAAAGGATTCTAAGTATTTCCTTGAGTCACGCAGTTTTCCCGAAACTTTACCAAGCTCTTATAAAATAGAAATTCTCAAAACCTTCAAAGTACTAAGTACCTACCTAACAATTTAAATAGCGAGTAGGTACTTTGCGTGTTTCAGAACGAAATATTATTATGAAATGTTGCGTTATTTTGTGTCTAAATAACAGCAAAAGTTGCTAAAATCCGTCCTACTTGTGCCCGGGACAGGCGTGACTGTTTAGCAAAACTTTGCCCATCACGAATCGTTTATGCTTCGGATCCGAGTTGATAATTCGATTAAGCATTTTCTTGAATCAAAACTTTGCAATATCATAGACAGAGATGGATTGAGCTTTTAATAGGTCATTAGTTAGCACTATTTTATAGTTACACTAGCTGCGCCCCGCGGTTTCACCGGCCTAAGTTACGATTCCGTGGGAATATAGGGATACAAAGTATTTTATGTCCTAATCAAGGTCATGGTCTACCCATGCACCAAATTCCATCCAAATTAGTTGAGCCGATTTAGCGTAAAAAAGTAACAAATATACTTACTTACAAAAAATGAAATATTTTCTCTTTATAACATTAATCATTTATATCAGCTTTTGCCTGCGGTTTCGCCCGCGTTGTTGCCGGAAAATATCTCTCGGGAACGTACTACCGGGGTTTAAAGAACCCTAACCCACTTACTAATAAACGTTGTATAGCGTCTGTATAGTTACACAACGCTTTGTCTTCTTCTTTCGAAAGTGTAAATTACTGACGACTGAAAGAGAGAAATCGGTGTGTAACTATTCATTTGTTAAAATACATTTAGTAAAGGGGAAGTGCTTATCCAGGTTATAAACTATGCACACTATGGCATACAGCCAAACATCCAAATCCATTCCGCCGTTTTTGCTCCTAATCCTGTACATCCGAGTCGTATTAAGGGGCTTACATGACCTAAAGCGCGGTCACTGTCGGACTGCGTAGAAAAGAAAGAGAAGCGCGATGACACAACGTTGGTAATTTATTGCAAAATATGAAGCAATTATTTAATTATAAAACATCTATTGTTTGGACTAAAAAATTAAAACACTAGTATTTTAGTATGTTGCTTGTAGAATAATCTGACAAAAAATCAGAATGATTGTATGTATATTAGTATATTATTAGGTTGTTATTGTAAAAAGAAAGTTTTAGAGATATCTTCATGATTTTTTTCTGTCGTATCAAATTAGTTGTATTATGTTTTTTTTTATTTATTTGAAATGGGCTTGCTCTTGACTCTAGTCCAGGTCAGAAATGACAGAGACAAAGTCTACGATGGAGTGAGCTCACCCAGAAGAAGCCTGTTCACTCTTACTTTGAAGAGAAACACAAACGCAGGTAGAGAGTTCCACTCTTTTGCTGTGCGCATTATAAAGGACATTTGAAAACGCTTTCAACACACTATCTACCTAGCTTAGATTTTGAAGAATATATATATTTTTCTGATTTTGTATACTGTAGTCTAGTCGATCATATACTTTTATTGTTTCTAAAACTTGCGTTTTCTGCGTTAAGGTCCTGTAAGCCCCTTAAGTCGATCTCGAACATCCAGAAGACAAACGGATAAAATTTCAAAATTCTTCGTTGCTATTTTATTATATTTATGTAGATAGGGCTACGGGCATGACGACAGACACGATAATGAAAGGGTTGTCGCGCAGTAAACCTGCCGTTATCCCGGACTTAAGTAATCGCCAGAGTAGTGACTAGCCCTACCGTTTTAATTGGGTTTTATGCTTAACGAAGTTCGTGATGTTTTTTGATTAAATTCCTGTTAACACTGGGTTACACTAAAGCTGTAAATTACTATCCCAAGCCTCCGGCAAATTTAGTAGGTAAGCATTCACTACTTTGATTAAGCAACCTATTTAAATGTATAGAAAACGTTTCTTTGAGTAGGTGAGAGTCGCACTGACAATTCTTCCCCGTTCGAAAGGAGAGTAGGTACCTATCATTTGCGCTGGCCTTTTTTTTTTTTTTTTTTCAGGATGGGACATCATCAAATGACCTCCCGCTCTGGGTGGAGCGGAAGGGAGTGTCAGACTCTTACTGATTAAAACCCACCCGTGTTCCTTCCTTAGCCCTTTATGTTCCGGGCCAGCGGTAACCCTTTCGGACAATCCCGCTGTCCCGGCAGGCTTCGGCCCTGACGGGCCGCTTCAATTGATGCTGACATCTCTTTGAGGCGCGCGTGGAACACGTACGCGCCTACATTTGCGCTGGCCTTACTTGTAGAAATCAGTGCTTCCATAATCTCAAATCTCCAGAACTACAGCATTAGTTTAAAACAAACTACTTACAGTAGGTACTTTTAAAACAAACTGACGGAATATCATCCTATTGTTTTTCAAATCATTACCTATTATCAACTGTGTAGGTATACCTTTAACCAAAGCCAGACTTTCTAATTATTACATGGTAATGTACAAGTTTCTCTCTGCGGCAAGTTCATTATCCAACGTGTACTCGCCAGGCGCCGTGTAGGTACACTGGAGCCTCCCTAATTAATGTGAAAGCATTTCCTAGTAGTTCCAAAAGCAATTTTTACTCCATTTAACTTCGTTCATCCATTCCTCGACGCATTGAACGAAGCTTTGTAAAAACAGTCTTGTTTACTTTGTGTTTACTTTCATTAGCATATTATTTTCTGCTGTTAACCTTTCTTACCTTTTTCGTTCAACCTACAAGATCTCAGTCTCGGGAACAAATTAAACAAGTTGCCTCATTTGATTTGATTTATTTTCGTAATATTCAACTGTTGACAGATAACAAATGATCTTACAATATCCAATTTGTACATAATGACTTAAGAAAATATGGCAACACTCATATTTTAACAATAAATACATGATGTTTAGAGGTTGTTTAGAAAACTAACTAGCAAGGGAAGTCATGTGTGTTACTGGAGACGTTTTAAAACGCCCATTTCTCCACATTTTAAAACATTGTCCATGTTAACTTCGTTTTTTGAAATACTTATTCAATTTAATGTGGTGAAATAGGTTTATTTGTATTGACTTTATATTCTCAACCATTATTAATAAAACTTTAATATGTCGCGGTACAGTGGAGTTCAGCGTAGTTTCTGATGCTGTTTATTAAATTATGGTTGAAATATGCGACATGAGACTATCTAGAAACAAGGGATCGGTATCGTATCTATAAAGTTAAGTTTTTACATGCACTAGCTGAGTTTACCTGAAAGGCTTTATCCAAGCGACAAAACCAGACGTCATTGGAAATGTATGTTTCAACGCAGACCAAAATGCGTCTTAGAACTTTTGTACCTAGAATAAATCTTATCCTGAGAATAAATTTTGAATTTTTGACAGTTTCTATACTAAAACTGTCAGAGGTCAATTTTATTCAACAGATAAAAAATATCTGACTTTGGTATAATGAGCCCTTAGTGTAATAACTAATACCCCACACCCTTGTTCCTAGATATTATTATAGGTACAATCTAAGTTATTAAAACATTTAACAAGTTATTTAGACAGTCAGTGAGACGATTTCCACTTAGTTAAAACACTAGTCACTATAAATAAGCTTGTCTTTTTACAAATCATTCGCGTATGATCTAAAAATACAGTTGATATTACATATTTCCAAGCGTTTCTTATGTAGAAATTAGAAAAAAAGAACTGTACAAATAAACTATTGCCTCGCAAACAAGGTACTTTATTTTGGTTTTAGTTAAAAAACACTCGATATCATGACGATGGAAGAGTAAATGCGGTGTTATTCTGACGGGCCTGTCGCTACATTCCCGGTGGCGAGCTCCGGCGCGTCGCCAATTTACGCTCAAATTGAATTTTGTCGTCAAAACCGTTGTTTCTGGTCGAACTGTTATGATTACATCAAGTGCGGTCATGCTCCGTGTTTGGAATAATTTCAGCATTGAATGCACCTAAAACAGTTCACCCTTGAATACAGCAACACGCGTGAAGCGATGACTTTTACATTAATACAACACGTAATACATTTCAAGATAACTCTTGCGATATAAGGTATGTTTTCGTTCAACGAAAAGCACTTAATGTACTGTAATTTAAAAAATATAATGACAAACATTTTTCAGCTAAAGTTCTCTCTAATACTTTCAACAAACAACGGTATTCAAGTCTTAGTACAGAAGTAGGCTCGATCCTAACAACATCTTATAGACAATAATGAAGATGTAACAATAGATGCGGCCCGCCCGGCCCGCGTCGGCACACAGCGTCGCCCGCACCCGTTCGTTGAAAAACTTGATAGGGCGACCCCATTTATCGCACACTCATCAACTTAATTTTAATCCATAAACATCTCTTTAAAATATTTGATATGAAGAATAACTATTCTAAAATTATCTTGTGCGCTAACATGCAAGTACAAGGAAGACGATAATTATTATTACAAAATCATTGAAACACGCAAGTTTTCCAACGAACACCTCGCTAAAGAGAAAGTACATTTATTCGTAAGTAAATCACATTAGAATTGATGAATAATAACGTGGTGCTTGAAATTATTACTCGGTGACAATTTAAAATACATTAAATCGAAATGTAAAAATATTTACATCGTTTGTCCGTTACCGCTAGCTGTCCACGTTGTTTGGTTCCGTACGAGTGTTTAGCGACGTACCAGTGCGCGGCGCGGTGACGTCCCAGCCGAGCAGGAAATTACTCCAGACGCCGCACTGTTCAGTCCGACACGGTTCGCAATGATACGCGCGCGTAGCATATACATAATTTATACACTCTCTAGATTTCATTAGGTATACAATCATTGAATGCCATTATGAGTCCACTTCTGTTCCCTCAGATGTCGATGCGAGCGTGTGGCCCGCACGCCTGTGCCGTCGATATCTCACACGTTACGCTATCGACATGTAATACTACGATGACACGATCCCCGTCAATACAATGATCGAACATCACAGTTTACAACTTGTACGACTAGGTATATGTTTAACGTTTATAAATTTCAGAAAAGACCTATCTATCATACTATAAGTTTGCTACGCATTAATATATAGTATATACCTATTACAACTACGCTCTGACCAATCATACCGATACGATATTTCCGAACACAAATCTACGTTCAGACGCAATTTTTCCGAATAATCTTTGAATCATAAGGCCGCGTCTTATTTATAAGCGATCGTCGCACGAATACGTAATCGTAGTCGTCGCGTTCATATGTCACTTTGTTCGGTGAACCTGAATGCGTGGTCGAGCCGACAGAGGGCGCTTTCAGGATTTCCGAACAAAAACTGACATACAAACGCGATTCGTGCCACGATTACTTTTAAATAGGACGCGGGGTAATAGTGAAGCAAGAATTAATTTTATTACATATTTTGGCAGTTTAAAAATAAGAAAAATATTATTATGCATTATACCGCCACAAAAATACTTTATTGATCGCCATTGAAAGCGACTACTACTAAGAAATTAAAAGTAGAGACTGCGGAAAGCAGCGTTTCAAATGTTGAATACAAACATTTGGATGTATCGTTCCTTTTTTTAAAGTTGGGCTCAGAGTCGAGACATGTTCAGTGACCGAAAAAATGTGTCATAAAAGTACTGAAGCATACAAAAAGATTCATAAAACGAAGTCATGTTCAAATCTGTTTTTCGTTTACTTTTACCGCATTACGGCTTAATAACAAGAAATAGAAAAAGGAAGCTCAATTGTCAACCGATCGTTCTTGGCTCTGAGCCTAACAGTCATAATTTAAATTACATAACATACTACATAATACAAAAAAATACGGATTTCCCGAAAATGTAGCGAGTTCATGAAACGCATAATAAGTAATGAATGTAAAATGACATGTTGGTTAACTATTCACCTTTGGTTAACCGGCTGCGGCCGAGGCGATGAATATATAACTTAAAACCACAACATCTATCCACATAATTAGAGCTGGGTTGCGTCACATCTGCATGCGAGTTCTGTTTTCCGCATGTTTTCCTGTTACCGTAATATTAAATGTTATGTTATGTTATCCTTAAATTTACAACATTCAACAAATATTCTTAGGAATTATTCGTCACTGGGTTAATCGCGAAGCACTGTAAAGATAAGATGGAAGATAGAAATGTCGATGATGTACGCTGTGACGTGTCGGCGCGGCCCCTTTGTGTGCAAGGACTACAGATCTCGCATGTGACGAACACACCCGTCTGTCGCCTGGCGACGGTACCTCTACGCGTCTTCGTTGAGTTTCTTGAATAGTAAGGTCTCCTCAAAGATGTACTTCTTGAGCGTTTCCTTGGGAAGATCGTCAAGTTCCATTGCGAAACGGAACGGCTCCTCTGCCACGGGCTGTAATTGAAATTCATGTTTGAATGGTGTTCGACAGCTTGTCTAAGTTTACGTGTTTTGAATGAATTAGTAGAAATTGTTTTCAATGTTAAGGTAATTTGCACACCTTGTTAAAGAAACTTAATTGCCATAATTAATCATCTAGTAGGCACCTATATATTGTGAAAAGGACATAATATTTGTGAAAACCAAACCTTTAAAAAAACTATGTTAAGTAAGTACCTATATGTATTTTACGAGGATAAAAATGTTATTTAAAAGAGGTTAAGACGTTGATGGCGTAAAAATTAAACAAATTAATGGGCATTAACTACAAAATTATTAAAAAAATCATATTTTATTACTTAATTGAAAAAAATTAACTAGATTTTTATGAGTAATCTACTCGGTAAAAGGTACCTTATAAAAATAATAATTTCAGTGTGGATGTCCACACTGAAATTATTTCTTGTGGAGCAACGTTTGCAAGTGTTAGTGGGCAACAACGTAGGTATAATAAAAAAAATATTTGTTACCTAAACTTATTAAAAGTTATTGATTAGTTAATATTCTACCATGTTGCTCTACAAAAAGTAACTTCGGTGTGGATGCACTTAGACAACACACACAAAAGTCAGTTACCTCATCATTAGGATCGTAGTACTGTTCGAGGTATGGATGTGCGAGCGCCTCCTCAACCGTGATGCGCTTGTGCGGGTTGAAGGTCAGCATGCGGTGGAGCAAGTCCAGCGCGCGCCCGTCGGCCCCGGGGAACAGCTCCGCCCAGGGCACGCGCGGCTTGTATGGCAGGGACTCCAGGTAGCCTCGAGCCTATAGAAATGTAGAATACAATTAAGTTTTCTTTTTTGGTGAAAAAATAAGTAATTTTTTTCATACTTATGTCTAATTTTTATGGCGAACATATTAATAGAGTATTCTATTATATTCTTCTCACATTTTCATTATTTTTGAACTAGGTATTTATTTCTTATAAGTATATAAGAGCTTCTCAGCTGACAGTACCTACGCATACAATCATTATTATTATAACTAAATAGTACGCCAATTACGAATTACTTACACAGAAATAAGAAATACCGAAATAGACGAATAGATAGATAAGTATTAAAATTATAATTTAAAAAAAAAGTTAGTAAAAGTTAACCAATAATCTATATCGTTAACATAGGCTATAAGTAAATACAGAGAAAATGATAATTAAACCTAAACCATTAATAGTGAAGTGGTGACAGCCGCAACTAACGAGTTTGTAGGTCGTTGGTTCGAACTACAGATACCTATAGACAAACCTAGATAACGCAAGTATCACGATCTGTATGAAAGCCACGCGTGCCTTTTTTTGACTACCTACGTCACAGGCACTATTTAGTGATGGCAAAATCAAATCGATTGAAAGACGCCACCGCCCGCGTGCGACACCTACCCCCCCCCCCCCCAAGGGCATAGCGCCAGCGCTCACGCTCACCCAGCCAACAGTACTCAGGACTGAGCGCGAAAGTGGCGTCTGACGATTTTTGTATGCCCAGCTTGGGCATGGGAAGTAGTTGCTCTTGCGTTATCTAGGTGTATCTATATCTGTGGTTCGAACCCTGACAGGCTACTACTGATACTTTATGTTAATCATTTCATGAGCATCACCACTGCTCTCAAAAACAGTTAAGGAAAATATCGTGAAGAAACCGGCATGACCTAGAACTAAACATTCGAAGACATGTGACATCTGTGACCCGCACTGGACCCGCGTGATGGATTACGGCCCTCTCACAGAGGGGAGGCCTGTGTCCCAGTAATGGAAACAGTGCAGGCTGATTATGCTTTAATAAAATTAGTAAAACTTCATAGCTATTTGAACGACCATCAAATTCAGGACTGTCAAAAACCATACTCGAAGTTTGTAATAAATCAACATAAATGTATTTGGTCAAAATACCTTTTACACCTAACGTGTCAGTCGTAATGTAACACACGCTGATTGCCTAATTTGCCGCCCCAAAGTAAAACATATATGTACATAATTTGAATGAGTAAAATTATATTGTGTTTTAGGGCTGATATTTTTCAATAATCAGATAACTTTTATCTGCAGAGTAAAATAATTATGACAGTTTGACATATTTCCGATACAAAAGCTGTCTACTGGCAATATTTGGCTAAAATTTACAATGAACATTTTGTTAATTTAGATATATTCGCTTTAGATCGCCAAAAATTTAAGAAATATTTGGTGAATAGTCTACATTTGCGTGATGTTTAATGTTTTTTTTTTTGTTTTCGTAGTAATTGTATTTAGTACTGTTTGTTTTGTTTAAAATAAGTACGGCATCTTTATTTTCTACTTACTGTCTTCTTCTTTGTGTCTCTGTAACTTGAATATTGTGTCTTCACTGTATCATTAACCTAGGTAATCTGTGGTGGAAACGTTGTGGATTGTACATTTACCCACTTCTAATGCAATCTTAGATGTAATATATAATGTACAATTGTTTGTTTTCCCTAACGAAACAAATAAATAAATATTTACTCTTCAGTTAGGAGATATCTGACTATTGAAAAATCAGCCCTTAATATGTATTTATTGTAAGATGTATGTAATCTGGAGAAGAAACGATTTCATTTCATTTTCAAATGAAAATAAAGGTCCAGACGCCAGCACATCAAGCTACCCGAAACTGTCAAAATTTCCCAATCAACTTTGAACCTTATGCTTTAGCGATAAAGTTGAAAATCCGTTAGGAAAACTCGTTGTCTTCCTTCTACTTGAATTTAATCTATGGTCAAAGTTCAATCTTATTCAGGACGACCTCAAAAGAAAAGAAGCAAAGTTTCCCGAATGGCCCATTTAATGTGCCCGAGGAACAAAATCTCGGTGACAGTGTGAGTTAGTAATGATATAGAGCTATACAGTGTCCGTAGTATTAAGTAAACTAGAGTAATCGTGGAGTTTCTTGCCGATTCTTCACCATATCTACCTAAACTAATAATAAAACTGAAGACTTTGTTTGTTTGAAACTTTGTTTTCTCGCAAAAGCATATTTATAGCGTCTCCGAATTTCTAGCCGAAAAAGTTTTTGATTGAATAATTTTGACATTTTCCTGACACTAAGATTAAATTTATATGACCACGGCTGTTATTTTTGACATAATTCCTGTAATTTTTGACATTAATCTTGTAATTTTGATATCTATCTTGTAAATTAGACATAAATCTTGACAGACATGTAGTAACTTTGACATTATTCTTGTATTTGATTGACATTAAAGATTTTGCCTTATACTTAACATAAAAATAATTTCTAATTTGTAAAGTTTCTAAATTAAAACTTTATAATTGCATTTTTCGATTTTTAGTATTGTTAATTCTTTTCATTGTTATGGAAATATTTGTACGCCGATACTTACGGCTAAACATGATTGGACTCAAACTATGTAATATCTTGCATGCTTTTGTATGTAAGTATACAATGTTTAACAAATAAAGAAATCTTATCTTGAACTCGCTAATCTCTGGAACGGCTAGTCGGATTTGAAAAAAATCAACAGTAATTGCGCGGGTAGGCGTTGCGATGCGATACGGTTTACGCGGACGAAGTCGACGATAAATTGGAACCGTGCACCTAGCTTCTGACTGTCTATGTTTTAATTTTTTTATGTAATTAAATAATTCTGCCTGGCCTTTTCGCAACTGTGTTGGGATCGGCTTCCAGTCAAACCGGATGCTCCTTAATACCAGGATTTTACATAGAGCGACTGCCTATCGGAGCTCCACAACCCAGTTAAGGCTCCTTCAAACAGCCGCGACACGACACGCGACACAAAGGCACCGCAAGTCGCGCAATGAGCGGTGCCTTTGTGTCGCGCTCGCGCGCGATTCGCGTTGCGCGTCGCACCTGTTTGTAGGAGCCTTTACTGGGTAATACGATACCAATTGGTAAGACTGATTGTTAAAATTTTGGGCTTCTGACTACCCGTAACGGTTGTCAAAGATCTACGAATGACAGCCGGGATCAACGGCTTAACGTGTTTTCCGAGGCACGGAGGGGTCTCGATATGAAAAGGCTTATGCACACAGGCGCGACGCGACACGTGACACAAAGGCACCGCAAGTCGCGCAACGAGCGGTGCCTTTGTGTCGCGCGCGATGCTCGTCGCGCCTATTTGCAGGAGCCTTAATGGATGGTCATCCACGAACTGTATGCGGCAAGTGTAGCTTAACCTTCGGTCGACCTGTGCGGCTGTTATCATTTAGCCACATGCCCCTCCTAAATCCGCACTGATATTATAAATTCTAAAGTAACTCTGCCTGTCTGTCTGTATGTTACCTTTTCACGCCTAAACCACTGAACGGATTTCGATAATATTTGGCAGAGATAGACTGCATCCCGGGGAAGGACATAGGATAGTTTTTATCGACAGTTCAAACCACGCCATTGGGTCATAGAGACTGTCAGATGTCATGCTAAAGAATTGACGTGGTTTCCAAGTAAGAAATTGTAAGTGGTCAGTGTATTACGGCCCTGACTTAACACAAGTCTTACATCGCGTAAGGATGAGGAACTTTACAACCTGTTCCTCATACGTCTATACTTTTACTGCCCCGTTAGTCTCGTGGTTGCAAGCGCGACAGCTGAGCGTGGGGTCTTAGGTTCAATTCCCGGGTCAGACAAAGTGTTTCCATTAGGAATTTCTTAGTAACAGTCCGAAGTTTGGAAGATGGTTTTGTGCCCCTGTCTCGGAAAGCACGTAAAGCCGTTGGTCCTGCGCCTAGTCTCTCCCCGGTCGTGTCGGTTTGCCGTCCCATTGGACTATGAGAGAGAAACAGAGAGTACACATGTGTTTACGCACACACTTGTGCACTATATCTCCTGCGGTAAGTACCTGGTTAATCTCCGTTGAGATTGGCCACCGTGGCCGGGAGGCTATTATTCTATACTTTGCCCACTGTCTGGTAGTACTAGGACGACTAAAGCTTCAGAAACCCTGAAAAAGATAGTATTCTCTTTATAAAAACGCTTAGTCAAATGCAACTATTTATTCGCGACGAATAAACAAAGTGCGTGGTCATAAATTGCACCCATCCTTTGTTTAATGTTTTGACTAGGACTCTAACAAAACAGAGGTGATGTTTGTCTACGTAATTACGTATTTATGCCTAGCGTGTGTCTTACTGTCACCACCCAAGGGCAGAATGAACAACGTTAAATACACCGAGGGGCAATTGATCTAATGTCGCAGTCAAATCTCAGTGTCAATCTGTCAAAACTACGTGTAATTTTCCTACATTTTTGACATTGCCTGTCGCTGAGATATCGACCAGATTTTGAACGTTTTTAAATACGAGCATTGGTCTTCTCCTGTATTGTTATAGTGTACTCAAGCTTTATCATTATTTGGGGTCGATGCAGTCTTTTCTAAACATCCAACATTTATTTTCTTCGGTCTTCCTTCTTCTTATTATACTAGAAGCTTTACAAACACAAACGGGTGTCTCTTTTTCCTCCGTAAGTATATTGGCTGCAGTTAAACATAAATAAAGAGCAAAAATAAAAAAAATGGTTCGCAAATTCTAATGGAAAAATATTTTCATATTTACATCTCGCCATATTTTAAGACGAGATTGATCGAATTACACGTCAATTTCCTGTCGTCTATTAAATTATTCCTTTTACATTTTCTGAATTTCGCTCTTTCGGAAATTACCCAAATTACGACCATAATTTTCTGAATTCTTAAATTATTTATTTTTATCGACAAAAGGCTGCGCGTCTCTAACAAAATATTTGCGACGAAATTGGTAAGTACGTACGTGTAGCTACGATCTCACGTGCGTTATAAGAGCATCCTAAACAAACAGTGTTCGGAAAGTTTCAACACAAACCAATTTCACCGGCTCTGTGGCGTTGACAGTTAACCATACTAGCAGAGCCGCGCGGATTCACCCGCATATGTGTTCATCCCGTGGGAATATCGGGTTAAAAATATCCTATGTCCTTTCCCCGGACTCAAACTATATACCAATTTTCATCTGAATCGGTTCAGCGGTTTAAGCGTGAAGAGGTAACAGACAGACAACTTTCGCATTTATAATATTATTATTTTTACCTATCTGCTTATCCCGCGACATCGCTCCGCACCTCACATGTTTACACTTGAAATTACCAGTAAAGGTGGGAACCCGGGTATAACAATATACATATATACAAATACTCTTAGGTAATGAGTCCCCTTTTAATAATAATAATAATAAATGGCGCAAAACCGTAACAAAATTCGTATGGGAAACTTCCGATTGCTTGCTTCATACCAAAAAGAATAATGGTCATTTTGGACTAGGAAAATAAATAATTTGTTACCGAGATGAGATTACTACTCTTACCAAAGAGAAATTAGTTAATAAAATAATAAAACAAGCTTTAAAAAGTTAAAAATAATGTTATTCCCATTGGAAATAAGCCATTTTTTAAATATTATATTATTTACTTATTTACTTCTTAACTTGTAAACGATAGTGAAGCTCCTTCGTCTTTGTTAAAATCATCCCGTATCATAATTAGGAATATATTTTCAAACCTTGACTTGAACTTCCTACCATAATATATTAAATGTTTGTGTACTTATCAAAGTCTCAAGTTTTCAAACAAAAGCGTGTTACAGCCTATTTTCTCCACTCTTGCTGTTAAAATGTAACATGCTTTTATCTGAAAACTTGAGAATGCCTGTAATAATATGGAAACATACCTTTTCGTTGATAATACAGTCGAGGTCCTCCTGGCTGGGCGAGCCGAGTACGCCCAGGATATGGTTCAGCTGGTCCAGGTAATGCTTGCCGGGGAAGATGGGCCGGTTGCTCAGCATCTCTGCCAGAATGCAGCCCACCGACCAGATGTCTATCGACTTAGTGTAACCCTACGGACAAGAAATTGTATTACTTTACTATATTTTTACAAGCAGTTAGAAATGCGAGCTACGCCTCTGCCTACGGACCTACCTATCTACGTTTATTTCACCGTTGATCTCGAACATTACACAATTTTTTTACATCTACAAAATTTCAGATCTCTACAGGTTTTTTTTTACTAAAAGGTTGTTAGATTTTGGCATAGCAGACCCGGCATTACGAATTAGAATTCAAAACTGTTAACGTTTATTACGTCGTTGCGCGTGCAAAAGTCGCTATGTGTTATTTAGTTATTTTCGGTTCTTTATGCAGTTTTAATCGTTATTTCAATACACATACTGTAAAGACAGCTATGTGATAAGTGCAATATTTAAAGAGTTACGGAATGTAGCTATGTGATATTCATACATCGAAAGTTCCATATAAACACATACATAATTCATATACCTCAAATAAGTAAAAACACATAGCGACAAAAACACATAGCGACTTTTGCACGCGCAACGACGTAAGCTCTTCCCGGCATTACTAAATAATATAATATATATGAATATAACAATAAAAATAAATGTCGGTACAAGGTCTACTTAATTTTTTTTTCTTAATGCGGTTTTGCGTTTCTTTATCTAGTCTCTTCGGGTGAGATGACCGATTTCAATTTACGAAAAACGCTGACGCACTTTCTCAAGGGCCATCCACGATTTAGTAAATACAGACAGTAGTCTAAGATTAATTACTTCGAATACTGTTTTCGTAGCTTTGTTTGACGCTTCTACGGCCCGTTGAATCAAGTTTTTATATTAAGACGGCGCCTATGCAGCCCAACGCGAGCGATTTCGTACCTCTCGCCCGCGCCACCCCGCGCCCCCTCTACTATAATACGCAAAAGCGCGCGGCGCGGGCGGCGAGCGGCGACGCAGCAATCGCGATCGACTGCGTGAGTCGAGTTCGAGTTTGAACGGCGCCCAGCTGATCAACAGCGATCTGTGCCGGAGACGGACCGTGAATTTGAACTTGATTCGTATGGCAATAAAAATGTATTCGTAAAAAATTATGTCATTCAAATAAAGTTCAAATTCACGGAAGTATTTCCACGGTACGACGCGGCGACGGATCGATGTGTAAAAGATAACACAGCTAAACAAACGAGCTCATTGTCGGTATACAATACATACATAATTATTATTTGAAGCTCTGTTCATAGACCTACAAACTGACATACCTACCACCAACATAGTAGGTAAATAGTAGGGAATGCAATCCCGCACCAAAATTTCAATTGCTGGATCCCGCGGGATTGAGAGGTTCAATCCCGCGGGATCCAGGTATTTGCGGGATCCCGCAAGTTTTTTGAAAGTCATTGAGAAAAGAGAGGAATCCTGTATCATAAACGAGTCTATATAGAACTTAAAATGAAACTAAAAAATATTATTGAATGAAACTATTTATTAAGTGATCAAATCACTAATCAATCAGAAATAACAATTACAAACAAAGATCAAAAACTATTACAAACAAACAGAAAACAACAAGTTTTGTGAAACTATTACTAATTAGAAATAAAATTACTATTACAATCAAACAAAAAACAATTATTCATTATTTTGAAAGTAGCTGCGCATAAAACATAGCGTGTCAATAGTTTTGTCAGCTAAACGGCTTCTTACTTTGCATGCTAGGTATCCAGCAGCAGAAAATGCCCTTTCCGCTTCCACGCTGGTGGGCACAACTGTTAACAACGCATTGTAGACGAATTGAAGATGTTCACCTTTGATCCCACCAGATTGCAACAAATTCATTTCTTTTCTGATTATACCTTCAAGAGAATGAAGAATGAAGAAGAAGAAGAATGAATTCAATGAATGAACAACACGTTCTGTATGTCGCTGCGCAGTCCCGCAAATCCCGCGGGATCCCGCACGATTTAGGCGCGGGACTGGTCCCGCAAAAATGGTGCGGGATCCCGGTATTTCGGGATCCCGGTATCCCGGTATTGCATTCCCTAGTAAATAGGTACTAGGGCTTCCATCCCGAGGCGCGAGTTTCGAAATTTAGAGGCTCGTGTTTTTTTTTTGTGGACTCGATACTATATATAGACTGATCCGTTATTCTATCCTCGCGTAGGTACTCAATCTATATATTTACCTAAAAGGTTAGTATGAAATAAAATGTTATGTAAATATTCATCAATGTTTATTTATTAAACAATTTAATATGTATATTCAGAATATATAATACCATTACAATAACAATAAAAATCCCATAAAAAATAAAAGACAAAGAGGTTTCAAAAAATTTCGCGACGTGCAACGTTCGAAAGTATGTACTTATTACAAATATCGTATTACCGTAATAACAAAAAGTAATGTTCCCTAAACAAAAATAAACTCTCTCATAACATAACCATGCATGTACCTAGAACAAAATAATGTTTCCTTATAAATAAAAATATCGACCAAGCAAGTCGGGCCATGCATAATATAGGGTTCCGTAGCTGTAATTACAAACGACTGTAACATACTTTTTATGATGTAAAGATAAATAGAAGGCTATTAAAAGAGTATTGTTTGCTAAAGGCAAAGGCAAACCTTTGAACTAGGACGTCTATTGTCTATTTTGCAGTTTTATCTTTATTATTCGAAAAGTTATAATCACATTGTTCGCGAAATTATTTTAAAACAGTTTTTACTAAGTTATAGCAACGTGGAAGTTTCTAGGTTAGAAATGGCAGGGAGGGTGGGGGGCACTGCAGTGCCTTGCAACGCCCCCTGGCATTGCAAGGCAGGCAATTTGGCGGGCCATATTTCGCAAACGGTATAACTGAAAAAAAGTGATGTATTAATTTATATTACCCTCGTTTAAATAGACCTATTCAATTATACCCATCAAGAGGGGGTGCATTGAAAAAAATAATTCTTCCCCATTTGTATCTTTAGGCTTGTAAAAAAAAACCGCCCAAGTGCATGTCGAACCACGCACAATGAAGGGTTCCGTAGTTGGGAATGAGTTTATCCCAAGAAGCCTAACCTTTTCTCCCCTATCAACTCCAAATTATTTATACCGCAACCAAAGGCTGTTGAGGGAATAGAAAAGGTTTTTAATTCTTTAAAAAAATTTAAGTCTATCATTCTTCTTTCGTCTGATTCTTCATTGATTTCTATCTGACCTGTCCTCTTCGTCTGGAAACCTACAAGATCAATGCATTTTATTACATAAATATAAAGCAGACAATAATAGCAATGCATGAATGTTCTGAAATAGTAGTACATTTTTGAATAGCTCCGATACTTTCCCATGGCCAAAGCCCTTTCATATAATATGCCATTTGACAGAACTTGTACGGAACCCTAAAAACCGTCAAATAAAGAATATTCTCCTTTTTGAAGTCAGTAAAAATGCGAGAACTGCAATATTGCCTGTCGATCCATCGATCCATCGATCCGTCGATCCGTCGATCCATCGATCTGTCGATCCGTCGATCCATCGATCCATCCATCGATCCATCGATCCGTCGATCCATCCATCCATCCGTCGATCCATGGATCCATCGATCCATCGACCTGTCGATCCATCGATCCGTCGAACCATCGATTCGTCGATCCACCGATCCGTCAATCCATCGATCCGTCGATCCATCGACCCATCCATCCATCCATCGATCCGTCGATCCATCCATCCGTCGATCCATGGATCCATCGATCGATCCATCGATCCATCGATCCATCGACCTGTCGATCCATCGATCCATCGATCCGTCGATCCGTCGATCCATCGATCTGTCGATCCGTCGATCCATCGATCCATCGATCCGTCAATCCATCGATACGTCGATCCATCAATCCGTCGATCCATCGATCCATCGATCCATCCATCCATCGATCCATCGATCCATCGATCCATCGGTCCATCGATCCGTCGATCAGTCGATACATCGATGCTTCGATCCGTCGATACATCGATGCTTCGATCTTTCGATCCATCGATGCTTCGATCCATCGATCCATCAATCCATCGATCCATCAATCCATCGATCCATCGATCCATCGCGATCCGGCGATCCATCGATCCATCGATCCATCCATCCATCGATCCACAAAAACACATAAAATTTCAAATCACAACGATGCTAAAGAAGTTTTCACTTCAAAAACATCCCCACTTTACGAGTACCTAAAAAAACCGATAGCGTAAAAAATTTTTTTTTCAAGATTTTATTTTACCACTTTGTCGGCGTGATTAATAATGTACGGACGCCAGCACATCAACCTACCCGAAACTGTCAAATTTTCGCAATCAACTTTGAACCTTATGCTTTAGTGATAAAGTTGAAAATCTATTAAAGAAATCTGACAGATTGTAGTAACTTGATGTGCTGGCGTCTGTACATATTATATCCATGCCAAATTATAAGTTTTCTAATAGTACTAAGAGCCTCTGAGCTAAACTGCGGATGGACATGGCGAAACTATAAGGGTTCCTTTTTGACTACGGAACCCTAAAAAAGAGAAAGCCATCATGGCAAATTTTTTTTTCTTTAAATAAAATTCATCAGTTTGAATAAGTAATATTGATTAGTAAAAATATCAGTGATTGAACTAGGATGATATTATTTTGATACTTATTGTATTTTTACCCGCATTATATAGGTAGATAGGTAGGTACACACGGCTACGTATGAAGCTATACATTTCCAGTATATAAGCTGACCTCTCATTGTACGGGAAAGATTCAATTATGTTACATTATGCGATTTAAAATTTACATACATAAATACAAAGCATCACGCCTGTATTGCCCGATGAGGTGGGCAGAGGTGCGGGAATCGAACCCAGGACCTCACAGCTCAGCAGTAGCGCTTGCGACCGCTAGACCAACGAGCCAGGTAAAAAAAATATTAACGGAGATTAAAAATTTACTTACTTTTTTTCCCCAGGCAATAAAAGAAAAAGAAAGAAAGAAACCCATTCAACTTTGAACCTTATGCTTCAGTGATAAAGTTGAAAATCTATTAAAGAAATTTGACAGATTGTAGTAGCTTGACATGCTGGCGTCTGTACTTACTTTTTTCTTTCTTTCGTTCAGAATACGGAGTTGTTCCCTCAAACGTTTTGTTTTGTTTTTGTTTTTTTTAAAAACGTTGTCCCACACTAGGAATTACTCCTGTAACTTGGGTGCATTTACAAACATTTAAATTCACATACACAAACATCCAGACCCGGAACAACTACCTGTAGGCAATACAAATATTTGTCCGGTCGGGAACCGAACCCGCGACACGTAGCGCAGCAGTCGATCGCTCAGCCACTGCGCCAACCATGGAACAAACTGTTTTTTCTGTTCCGTGGCGCCAACCATGTGTCGTGTTTTCCGAGAGTTTTCTTTTTGCCCATCTTTATTTACACTAAATAATGATAATAATTTATTATGTTTACACCAAACGTGTTTAACTCCTTTTTACAGTAGGTAATACTTACCACTAAACAAAATAAAAATGTCGAAAATAGTCCTCTCTCTGTAATGTCGCCAAACATAGGTTCGTCCTCCAACAGGTGCCGTAGCAGACTGATTGAATAAATTGAAAAGGATAGCGCTATTACTACCGCGTGCAAAACAAGAGACAGAAAGAGAGTATGCTCGCTTAGAATAAAATGACGCAAGCGCCAAATCACTGGATTGCTAATTACGAGGAGAACGAGTAGAAAAATAAAAAAATAATTCTGCACGATTTGAGATAATATTATTACCTATCTATTAGTTTAAAAATCATCATTAAATTCCATAGGGTTTCAGAGATCTAACTCAAAATAAGTGCAAAACGAGGTTTTTTCGTTATTTTTTTTTATCGAGATTTTTTTATCCAATCGTGTTTTCGCTTCTGCAAATTTAAAGATTATAAGTCCAAGTTTAATATGTCCAAATAGCAAACTCTCAAGTCTTACAGATACCGATATCCAGATCGCCCAATATCACCAAAACATCATAATATAGACTCTTAAGGGGCTTACATGACCTAAAGCGCGGTCACTGTCGCATTGCATAGGAAAGAAAGAGAAGCGTGATGACACAACACTGGTAATTTATTACAAAATATGAAGCAATTATTTAATTACAAAAAATCTATTGTTTAAGAGGGTTGTATTGATTATTATAATTGTTTAAATACATACTTTTTTTAGTCCAAACAATAGATTATTTGTAATTAAATAATTGCTTCATATATTGCAATAAATTACCAGCGTTGTGTCATCGCGCTTCTCTTTCTTTTCTATGCAGTCCGACAGTGACCGCGCTTTAGGTCATGTAAGCCCCTTAAGTTCATATCACTCTATTGAATGGCTGAAATAGTCATTACCCCTCGTAGTCGTCCCTTGACAGTAATATTTTAAATCAATATAATGTGCGAAGAACACCAGACCTTTTATTCCAACAGTCGTTTACCCAAGTCATTCACGAACACTTTCTCACGACAACATACCGTTGCTACGCGCTTTTTGCAGACATTAAGAACAAATTAATGTCCATTACGAAAATATACTAAAGATGGACTTTTCGAAGTTACTTAATGTATTAAATGGTATTTTAATATTCATAAAAGCGAATATTTATTTGTCCTACTTTTCACAAGAGCTTCACAAAATGATGGTGAATAATGACGAAAAACATGTAAACGGAAAAGTAGACCTTATAATAAAGACAATGTTTATTGTTCAGTCTGTCAAAAGCCTTAAAGGTCGGAGTCACAGCAGACAGTGATAGTAGGCTTTTGTTGTCTAAAATAGAGGGGGGTATTTTCAAAATGGCGCAAACAGCGAGACGGTTCTGAATAGCGCAATGTATTGCAAACATAAATTTGAAATCTAGTGCTATATTTAGGTATTCTACTGCTTTTGACGTTACGGCTGAAGCTTTTGTTACTTATAATTGTTTTGGCGAAAACTATTATTTCAATAGGGAAATCGTTTGTTGTATTTGCTGCAGCTTAAACTAAAGAAACTTTTTATTTTAATTTTTTTTTTAAACGGATCGAACTTACGAATCGGTTTATGACTAAAGTTTCCATTTCCTGAAATACAAACATTTATATACACATACATAAACTCACGCCTTTTTTCCCAAGGTGGTTGACAAAGGCTACAGAACGCCACGCGCTAGTTTCCCATACACCTTTTCCTTCGTCCTGAAATGTTGTAACAAGCTCGCAAGTGAAACAAAGGACACTGGGCAAAGTTGTATGGGAAGTTATCTATGAACCAATACAGATTTAGTTAATATTATTTTGAAGAGCAGTGGTGACTGTTGGCCACTTGCCAACGACCCCTTTTTAAGATTCCAACCCAGGCAGACATGCACTTTACTGTGTGCATTTTTATCATTGCCGATGTTGTGCTTCATCTATAAACACGGTGAAGGACAACTTTGTCAAGAAACCGGCATGTCTTAGAACTATAAAATCAATAGCATTTGACATCTATGAATCCGCCCTGGGCCCGCAAGTCGAATTACAGCTCATTAATTACCTCTCACAAAGAGAAAGCCCAAGTCCCAGTAGAGGAAACATTTTAGGCGGATACGTATACATGTATGTAAACTCAGTGAAAATGATTGTTTGGTAAATTGACTATCAAATAAAATTTTCCGCAAATAACAAATCTCAACTAGCAGTGTATCAATATGCAAAACAATTAAATTTCCCCGACTGTACAAATCTCTATTGGTTCATAGACCAATTTTGCCCAATCTCCTTAAATGTTAAAAAATGTGTATTATTTATGTTTATAATATTCATAACACTATATGATGGTGATCCATGCAGCATTTTGGTGAATGGTCAATTGGGACTAGCCGCCCTGGCAAATATTTGAATAGTATGTACCTTTATTCTAGAGTCCTGTTCAACTAAAAGTGGAAAGAACAACTAGCATCCACCTTCCACTTTCTGACTAACTGATCGACTCCGACAGTTCAAAAGTAAATGGTTTAATTCAAATAAATTCTAGGAATTAATTTGCTTGTTAATATGTAGTTAATAATCCTCCGAGGTCGAAGACACGTAATACATGGTTTCGGTTGTACTTCGCATCTTCGTACTTACAACTTCGTAGTATATTCAGCTTCTAACTAACTCTTGAGTGGCATACTTCACGAGAGCGCACTTGGGAACGTGCAACGTTGACATAACGTGCATATCAAGTAGGTAATAAAGGTATGAACGTTGTTCATTTCCGCACTAGGGCAGGAATGTACACATGGACGTATTTACTGTTTATGAAGTTGTAAAAGTCGTTACGATCGTTCATTTTTACAACGTTTTTTTTCGCGAAATAGAACATATCGCGACGGGACAGTAAACGCCTATAAACATGATAGCAATAAAACTTCTATTGTCGTACGAGACACATGATTTTTTCGAAATTATACGCGGTAACGAAGCGTTAGCGCAACGTATACGTTCGACAAACGTCTAGATGCGATGATTATGACTGTGATGTCTTAGATATAATAAAACGGGAAAAAAAAAGTATTGAAGTACCACTTACCTTCGAGTTAAGCATGATTTCCGGTGCTCGGTACCACCGAGTGGCCACGTATTCGGTCAGGAAGCCGGTGTGGTCGTGGTCAGGGTCAGCGACTCGCGCCAGCCCGAAGTCGCAAATCTGTCAACAAATATTCATTATTAATTTCTAGTTTTTCTTGGACATTACCGACATAGGTGAAGGAAAGCATCGTGAATAAACCTGGAGTTATAGTATAACTCCAGGTGACCTTGAGCAAGCGTGGTGATCAGTGCTCATGCCTTTCTATGTATAAGAAGAAGCTTTTGCCCTGCAGTGGGTGAGTGTTGTGTGTGTGTGTGTGTGTGTGTGTGTGTGTGTGTGTTGGGGTGTGTGGGTGTGTGTGTGTTTGTGTGTGTGGGGGTGTGTGTGTGTGTGTGTGTGGGAGTGTGGCTGTTATTGTTAATTAATTTCTAGACGATACCTTCCCTCTGTTAATTTCATAAATTGAACGATCGCAACGAGTGGGTATTTATAATCACCAAGTCAAGGTAAACAGGGAAAAGGACTGCTGTCAGTGCCATCTGAAATATGTATTGTAGAGAAGTAGGTGGGTACTTAAAAAGGTTTTTCTGAAAGTCTCTCCTTTTGCCACTTGGGAGCAAATTTGAAGGCAACGATAGATATTTCGGTCAGTACGACGCTTAAATAAGTGCCGGAAAATGAACACAGAGGAATGAAATCCCGAATCTTTACTGACTACAGTAGCTATGGCAGTAGTTTCCCAGCTTGAAATGGTAGGTAGTATAATATTACCTGCCTTTTTCGGGTTTCACTAGCGAACTGAGAAATTTTATTACTATCGGCTCGGTAAAGTGGCAGTGAAGACGATAGACGGACAAACTGATTCGTATTTACAATATTACAAAGTAGGCATTGTTCCCTCGTGCAGAATGACAATAATAAAGTAAAAAAGCAAATATTTCACTTGTACATAGATTGTTTGTCCACAACACCATCTTGTTAATAGCTTATTACTTTGTATTTACTGTACCCAATCATCAACCTAAATGAAAATATATACACCGTGTTCCGGACGATATACATAAACTTCGACCAGATGTTCAGACCATGGAAATAAGCATTTTTCATTATGGACACATTAATGAATTTTTATTTTTTTGTAAATTTTCATACAAACTAAACATCTTGACGTAAATCACATATTATGCATGCCTCTTTATCCGAATTAGCAACAACGCACGCGGGCTGAAACTTGTCAAAAATAAGTTAACACTCTTTCTTACTGCATAGCTCAATTAAATGTCATTAAATGAAATTACTTTAAGGCTCCTGCAAACAGGCACGACGCGAATCGCGCGCGACACAAAGGCAGCGCCCGTTGCGCGACTTGCGGTGCCTTTGTGTCGCGTGTCGTGTCGCGCCAGTTTGAAGGAGCCTTAAATCTTTGTAACGAAGCCTTTTTAAGTACTACTTCCTTTGTTAGATTTATTTTGTAAAAGCTATAGAAGCGTTTGACAAAGTTTATGGATACCGTGAAGAACACGGTGTATATGCGTAAAAGGTGTGGCAGTGGCAAGCAAAGTCCTCGCAGATCCGACCAAGCGCGCACTGTGCAATATTGACACGAATTAATTGAAACCCTTTTTGACCCTTCTCTAAAAAATTCTGAGGAATGGTGAACTTTAACTTTGGACGGAGTAAGGTTAACAAAAAAAAAGCTCTTTTTATACAGCCTAGATGTGATAGCTTCACGATTGATACGAGTGTTCAAATAT
The DNA here is from genome assembly GCA_927399505.1 of Luperina testacea. NCBI lineage: Eukaryota > Metazoa > Arthropoda > Insecta > Lepidoptera > Noctuidae > Luperina > Luperina testacea. The sequence goes on from OV656758.1 coordinate 17,601,576, forward strand.
TTTCTCTATGTACACAGTTTTTAGAGTCCTAAGTAAATCTCTTCTCTCTACCAGTCTGAATATGTACATATTTGAAAAAACTGTATTAGCCCGCGTACCATCAAGCGCTTTTTTAACGCGGCGTTTTTTTTTGCGCACTGAACTTTCAACGCCCTTCTTACCGCCGAGGGTTGGAAATTCTACACTGTGTTTATTAAACGCGCTGGGATGCACTTTGTTTGATACTCAATGCTCGGTTCAACACAGAGTTAAAAATCCAGTGCGCAGTTAAAAAACGTCCGAAAAACCTGCGCTTACCCACTCATAATATACTGCAAACTTTGCAGCAAAAGTAATGAAAGCGCGCAACTTCCGCCAGCAAGCTGTTCGAGTAAATACGCCGCCATATTGCGCCTTCCACTATTAATGATATCATTACATGCATACCGACCACAGAATTGCGGTCGCTTTGACTTTACAATTCCGTTTGAGTTGGAGCGACTAGTGACAATAGTGAATAGAGTATTAGATGGTATAGTATTAGAGGTTTTGTTGTAAGTTATTTACACGTATAGAACGATGTACAGTTGGGAGTTGTTTTAGGTCCATTTTACAAGTGTACCTACAGCTTTGCCTAACCCTTCGGGAATACAAGCGTGAAATGATGCGTGTGTTTACTAGCATAACAAAAATGCCCATTGCCCTTATTAAGTATGAAAATGACAGATCGAAAGAAAAAGGTCGCAATAATATTATGTCCTCGCTAAGCGGAAAAGGACCTGACCTTTTACATAATAATATCTACAGCCCCGAATCTAGGGGGGCAAGCCGTAGTCGACAACTGTACCGCTCAGCCCACCAGAACTTCGCGATAAATGAGACGCGCAGCACCTATTATCTTTCTCTGCGGGTGACGGACTGAGGAAGTAATCTACGTGATTAGCGTCGTATGTCATCAAACGGAGTGAGAGGTTGTTTTTTTTATGCAGAGCTAAATGCTCGATGAGTAAAATCGTGATTCTAATATATGCTATAATCTCACGATTTATTTCAAACCCTATCCTGTCCCATCTTACAATAATTAAAATGCATGTCCGAATATCCATGCTTATTAAAAAAAATCGGTTGTCTGTAAAGTCGGTTTACTGACGATAGTTGAACGTAACAACGTCATAAGAAAATACTGATGGAATAGTTGCATTGCATTTGTTAATATTCGCTTGCACTTCAAGCCGCCATGAAACGCTACAGAGCAAGGCCGCGAGGTAACGCTACATGAGTCATGTTTTTTCGTGAGTGCAGCCAGCTTCATCGATTTATTAGACGTTGTCACGTCAAAAAAATAAGTCTTCATGGAACAGGTGAAAGGAAGTTAAAAAAAGAAGGCAGACGCTGCCGTCCGTTTTTACACCGCAGCGAACAAATCCAGATCCGGGGCTGTATATACCTACGAACCGTACAACACTATCTCAGACTTGTGTTGTGTCACGTTTATTACCGCTGTATAATTTTCGTGTGAGAAAGTTTTGTTTACAAAATATCTAGCTATTAACGATTTATGTGTTTGTAAAGTACCAGCCGAAATTACTAGGTATTTCGAATATTTATCCAAACTGAATTATAAAGAGAAAAGATTACATTTTTTTGTATGTTTGTGGAGGGGCCCGTGGCTAAATAATAACACAGGTCGATAGATAAGGTTAAGCTAAGCTTGCTGCGGTTGGTCTGTGGATGGGTGACCATCTTTACATGCCGTGACCCCTCCGTGCTTCGGAAACCACGTTAAGCCGTTAGTCCCGGCTGTCATTCGTGGATCTTTTACAGTCGTTACGGGTAGTCAGAAGCCCGAAAGTCTGACAACCAGTCTTATCAAGGGGTATCGTATTACCCAGTAATTGGATTGTAGAGGTCAGATAGGCAGTTGCTCCATGTAAAATACTGGTATTCAGCTGCATCCAGTTAGACAGTTTGTATGTCACGCTTTCACTCTAAAACGGTTGAACGGATGTGGATGAAATTTGGCGCATGGGTAGACCACGATCTAGATCAGGACTTTACTTACTTTTTATCCCGATATTCCCACGGGATCGAGACATATGCAAGTTAAAATGCGGGGCGCACCTAGTAAGGATCTAAAATCTAAGGTCGAATTCTGCAGCTGTCGTGTTACCACGACGACGGGAACGTAATACGCAGGATTACACTAAATGACATTTTGCTCAATTATGTTTGTTATTTTCTGTTTATGAAAACATATTGCCACAACAAAAATATTAAATTGCTTGTTTTTTATGAAATAGAGGCCTAAGTTGATTAGTAGCGCCAGAGTAATAAAAGAGCGTTTGTCGAAGCGCGTAGTTTGGATCTAACATGATATCATTCGTAAGGTCCGGCGTTTCTAAATTTGCCAAAGATGTAAACAACAATGGCCGCTCGAAATTGAATAAAACCGATAAACAAGAACATTTATTTTAAGTAATGTTTGTTTTCGTCTAGTTAGATTAGACTAGACGGTAGATTAGAGTACACGAAAATAAAATAAATGTTCTTGTAGGTATATCGATTTTATTCAATTTCGAGCGGCCATTGTTGTTTACATCTTTGGCAAATTTAGAAACGCCGTACCTTAGGAATGTTGGACTAGGTGATAAATTGATTGAATTATCTCAGTTCTTATTATACTAATCAGTCACATTCACAATGTGACTGATAGTCATGCATGCGCGGCTTCAAAAGTGTGGCAACGGCGATAATAAAAAAAAATAAACTATACGTTGTTTCGCTAGGGTGCGTCACTTTCGAACTTCGCTTCGTGCTTGTGACAGCGAAGCATCCGCTTATGCAACTTGGTCGTAAAGTCGTAAGTGCTTCTCATGCTCTACGTAGACCATCCAGGACAAACCACCCAATGAGAGAGAAGCAAATTTCGGAAAGAGAAGCTGCCACCACCTCCCGTCTTCGTTAAACCCCAGGAACGTTTGCTTCCTAGGCATGACCTGCAGTAGTCTATACGGAAAGCTATCAATCGATTGCGTACCCAAGTAGGCCGCAGCAGACACAATTTGTCGAAGTGTGGGATTACTGACATCCAACACCCAGTGCGAACGCGGTGCTTCTGATCAGACCCATTTGCTGGAGTGTCCTAAGTGCTCGTTCAAGTGCACCTCGGATGACCTAAAGAATGCCACTAATTCCGCAATCAACGTGGCCACCTACTAAGCTCAGTCTCAAACAATTTTTTTTAAAGCGATTTGTGCCATCGACACGAAAAGAAGAAAAAGACTTATACAGTTAAATCAATGTAGTAAATAACTGTTGTAATTAATCAATCTAATGGAATATCCAACTTTCAGTTTATGATAAAGCCCAAGCAACTGGCATGTGTCATACAAGCCATTCTTCTTTGAACAGACTATAGTGTGTATTTATAATTTGTACCTTCAAATCACATGTTGTGTTAAGTAGCAAGTTGGAAGGCTTCAGGTCTCTATGAAGTACATTCGCCGAGTGTATGTACTTCAGCCCGCGGAGGATTTGATACAGGAAGTAACAGATGTGATCGTTGCTTAATTTCTGGAACAAAATATTACAGTAAGGGTATTACCACATAAAAATCTAAGCAAAGCGTGTCTACTGTCAGTTAAACGTCAAACTCTACTCTATACATTTATCTCCTTTTGAACAGTCGTTTAGCCTAAATGGCTGAAAAAAACGGTTCTGTGGTAATAAAGTAAGTAAATGTCTTGAAATTAAATGGACACGGAAAGTTTTTTTCCGTACCGACCGCAACCTCCTTCGGATTGATTAATTGAAATTTTCATCAGACGTTAATTAATTAAGGTTCTACTCAAACGAGTTATTGGTTTAAATAATTACTCTTTAATTAATAAATTTGATTAAAAAATGGAATTATGATTTAATTACCTGAGTTTTTAACAATTTGTAAAGGTCCGTTTCCATTAAACATTGTACGATGTAAACGTCCTTCATTGAATCTATGCATTCAGCCCTTAAAATGTCTCGAATGTCGATAATCTGAAAGAAAATAAACATTGTTAAAATTAATTGTCTATGGCTAGCCTCCATAAATATATTCATGTTATTTTTTTAGAAAGTTAAAAAGTTATTGAACGTTAAACGTGTATAAACAGCTAAGGTCCGGCGTTAATAAATTTGCCAAAGATGTAAATAGTCCAAGATCCCAGGGCCGCCAGACCATACTTATTTTCTCAGAAATGAAATATATGGGATGAAGTAGTGTTAATATGCGCATTGAGTGTATGCATACCTGCTAGCTTGGTCAGACGGCCAATTCACAGGTCCCAGGTGCGAAAGGCAGGTAAAAACAGCACTCACTATTCTTAAATTCTCAGAGCTGATTCTTACATATGTTTTAGAGAATATTGTTAAAAATTAGTAATTAATACTGCCGGACACTTTCCGTCGGCACTAACTTTTACCGGACGCTTCAAAGTTCCCAAAAAAATAATGTACCTAACTTAACTTATAATCTCAATCTTGATTTTTATTGTATAATACTCAGGGAACTATTTCAATATTTTTTGTAAGCAGCCAGACCAATCTGAAGGGCCAAACATCCCCCCGGACACACGGAAGTGTCCCTATGCGTATGAGCGCGAACGTGACATGATAATATCTATGAATACATTTGAACTCGTAATTAAAATTACGAACAAACCGATTAAATAATGTTTTTTATTGTATATGTTCAGGAAATTTATGATTTTCAACAGCAATCAATTAAAAATTGTAACTCCCACGTGTGGATATTGACTGGCATCGGAAATAAAATAAGATATGTTGACCTCACTAAGGTTTACAGACATTTAGGACTCTCGTTACGTCGTTGCTTGCCAGGATTTCATGCAATCACTGGATGCGATTATAATCCTGCTTTTTTTAGAAAAGGCAAGCAAAGGCCATTTAATATACATACTGAAGAAAAATAAAGAGTATCAGGCAGCATTTATGAAATTCGGCGATCTAGATTTATTCAGTGACTTAGAACTGCAGGAAAATGTATTTAACACAATACAGAAATTTATTTGTGAAGTCTACAACGTGGCCGGAGTAATTGACGTAAATGCTGCCAGAGTTCAACTATTCATTGACACTTACATGGTTTCCGACGTTAATGAAGCGTTCAATTGCAAAAATGTGAAAAACTTTGATGCGAGCAACTTACCTCCGTGTAAGAGTGAGCTTTTGCAGCAGTTTCGACGAGCTAATTATATAGCTAGTCTTTGGAATAACGTTCATATGAAGGAACTTAGGATTTCCAGTCCTGAAAATAATGGGTGGACGTCGAAAGATAATCAATATCATTTCAACTGGTTTGACGGGGACCAATTACCGGGCTTGGTAAGCGAATCGCTTCAAAATGAGTCAGGTATTCGACTTTTACTTTAAATTATTTATGTAAACTTATAACTATTTGAATCTCACTTACTTTAATTTTTTACAGATAATGAAACTAAAGATACTAATGATGCTGATGATAATGATGAAGAGATTCAGTACCAGCATTGGATGGATGATGAGTTATCAAACTTCGATTATGATGATGATGATAATGGAGACAAAAAAAAATCACAAATTACATTATAATAAATACCTAATTAATATTTTAATAAATAATTATGAAATTTGTTTTTATAAATTTCCTTTTTTTTTTTTTTTGCTTATTATGAGACGCCAATAAATAACTATTATTATTAGATTGATTGCTGTTGAAAATCATAAATTTCCTGAACAAATACAATAAAAAACATTATTTATAAATCAACAACGGTTTGTTCGTAATTTTCATTACGAGTTCAAATGTATTCATATTATCATGTCACGTTCGCGCTCATACGCATAGGGACACTTCCCGTGTGTCCGGGGGGATGTTTGGCCCTTCAGATTGGTCTGGCTGCTTACAAAAAATATTGAAATAGTTCCCTGAGTATTATATATAAAAATTAAGATTGAGACTATAAGTTAAGTTACATTATTTTTTCGGGAACTTTGAAGCGTCCGGTAAAAGTTAGTGCCGACGGAAAGTGTCCGGCAGTATTAATCACTAATTTCTAACAATATTCTCTAAAACATATGTAAAAATCAGCTCTGAGAATTTAAGAATAGTGAGTGCTGTTTTTACCTGCCTTTCGCACCTGGGATCTGTGAATTGGCCGTCTGACCAAGCTAGCAGGTATGCATACACTCAATGCGCATATTAACACTACTTCATCCCATACATTTCATTTCTGAGAAAATAAGTATGGTCTGGCGGCCCTGGGATCTTGGACTAAAACAACAATGGCCGCTCTATGTAAATCTCCGAGCTAACTAGACGAAAATCTCAAACTTGCAAATACAAACTCGAAGTTTGAGTTCGAGTTTGAGTTTGACTAGACGAAAACAAACATTACTTAAAATAATTTTTTTGTATATAGATTTTATTCAATTTCGAGCGGCCATTTTTTTTACATCTTTGGCAAAATTAAATTTAGAAACGCCGATCCTTATTTTTCTTGTTAAGATAATAACAGATATTTTGCCCTTAAAAAACAACATTGAAATATATACGAGAGGTAGATATCTTGATATTTAGTAACTTTCCATCTCAAACAAAAATTCTGATCCTGGGCATAGTTAGCCTATTACGTTCCCACTGCGGGGACACGGATCTCCTCTCTTCGAGAGGGAATGGACTGTAATCGACCCCGCGGACCCAATGCGAGTGGTAAATGTCACTTGTCTTCGAATTTTTTGTTTCTAGTACATGCCAGTTTCGTCACGATGTTTTCCTTCACCGTTTCGAGATTCTGAGCATAATTTGTATAAAAGATTCAGAATTTAAAAAAAAAATATAAAAAGGGCTTACATTTTCATGCTTAAACCGGGTTAAGATTTTGATTTCCCTTAGTGTCCTCTGACAGTACGTCTGATGCTCGAATGGTGATATTTTCTTGATAGCAACTTTTGTTTTCTTTATGTTGTCGTGTGCAGACCTGTGAAATAATAACCACTATAAATTATTTTGTTTGACACATTGGACCTAACAATCTGAAAGGCTCTTGGCGACCTTGTAACATAATTCATAAATAATGACATATAGACGATAACTTTTTCCGCAAGAAAAAAAATATAATTGAGTACGTAACGTAAGTACTTATTCTCTAAAAAAACCTTAGTAGACGATCATTATAAAACGAATTCTAACTTTAGTCCAACCTTAAACTTTTGAGAGCCGGTTTTTTGTATTTAAAACCCTATTCCAATTGAATTTTCTTATAACAAAATTGACAGTTTTGCCTCGGTTTTCAGTTTTTGTAATAAAAAAGGCTCGTTGCTTAAAACCTGGGTCTAAAGATAAACCTTAATTTGTAATAAGTCCAGTTCGGATAGCATGACCTCACCAGGAACTGGTTCAAATTGACTTGCAAGTTTAAAAACAGACAGACAACAAAGTACCCAAACCAAACAAAAACCCTATACCAACATTATTTTATAAGTCGGTTTAAAAATGAATCAGATCTGGCTGTTCAAGTAAGTCTTCTTTTTTTTATAATACGATTGAATTTATAAAATTCTCGTTCATATCTACCGTATTACTCGTAGCCTAATGGCTAAACATGTGCGAATCATAAAATTCAACCAACTGGAAAAATGCTGACCGATTATGTAATCAACGTCAAAGCAGAGCACATGTCCCATGCCCAGTGATTCATTAGGTAATGAACAAAATAAACTGAAAAGACACCGCTTGCGACATTCATTCTTTATTATTTAAATCCCATAAAGTCTTTCTATTTTTTTTGTGCCCGGAGGCATCCCCTATCGGCAAAAATTACCCCTTAGTGATTCCCTTTCCCTTTAGAGTATGAATTTTCGAAAATCCTTCCTAGTGCTAACCTTTGTTAAGGAACTCTTGTGCAGAATTTCATACTTCTATAAATCTAGACCTAGGGGGTTGTGCGTTGTCTGGCAATGACTTTAAGAATGTAATTTAAAGTATACTTATAGTCGTATTACATCGTATTTATAATACTATGAATTAGGATGAACCTACACCAAAAATAAATATTTTTCACATCTGTGGCACGTAATTGTACCAGTTCGATGTTCGAGATCACAGATGAGAAGAAAATAGGCACCGCACGGGATCATAATGTCAGCAAATCTGGGTCAGATTTGCTGACATTATGATCCCGTGCGGTGCCTATTTTAATACAATATGCATTAAAGGCTTACTTATACAATATCCCGGGATAACATATAGAGGAATACTTCCAACGTGTTCGCAATAAAAAGGGGTCCATTGTAAAACTTTTCACATAATCTCATCTAAAAACAAACTTGGAATAAAAGTTATAACGTTTATATTTGGCCCCATTTTTTTCAGTTTTTGCCGTTGTTGTCTGCTTTGATAAATTAACAGTAATTTTTATAGGGTACAATTACTTCCCAAGCACACCAAAATTAAAAAAAAATGATTATTACTTTGCAGTTTTTAGTTGGCGTGTTAATTATTTTCCAATAAGACATCTTTTTGCGGGGTCCGATATAATCGTGGTGGTGTAGATAAAACAACTAGAATAAACAATTTCGTGTGTCCTCACTATCATTTATCACTATGACTTACCATAGTTCCTGTTCCTGATACATCAAAATTACAAGGAAATGTATTAATTTAGCTAATGTCGATTAAATTAAAAAATTACAGCGTAAGCGTGTCGTGTCAGAATATCTACAAGCATGTTCAAATTACCAAGTCAAATTACAAATGAAATTAATTATTATGAAACGTTTGAACTGTTCAATACAACACGCGAGTGAAAACTTTTGACGTCGAAAACATAAAGCGTGAGCTTCGATAGTTATTTAATTATTTTAAGTTGAAATGAGTTCTGAAACTGTATTCATTTTAGGTGTCGCTTTCGATCCCAGGCTTATGCTTTCTGACATAGTTGATTAAAAAAGACCAGCATCCTGATTGCGTAACACTATCAATCTCAATCTGAATAATTTTGAAGGATTGGTAATCCATAGCTTTATTATGTTCGAAATATTTGGCTACAAAACGTAAATAACGCAATCAATGTTGTTGAACTGTCAAAATTAAAGCCATTGCTACTGATACCCCGCAGAGTACTATCATTAATACTCACTTAACTTTCATACTAATTTCATGTAAACACAGACGACTAGACATCAATCAGAGAGCCCTTACTTTGTTTTACGGTAAAGCTTTTAACGTTTCGCCTGTCCTTCAAGCTTTTACCCAGTGTTCCGGATATATTATACAAAATAGTCCGTCATACGCCATCTCTTTCATCTGGGCTCCGGCTAAGCCGTAACGAGCGGCTACAATTCATTTGGGAGAACCTTTCAGAGGAATAAAATGTTACCTATTAGGTACATAAAGAGTAGTTTAAAAACTTAAGCTGCAGCACTTTGTACGGACGAATTAGCGACTTCCGCGCACTGAGCCGCCATTTTAGTTCCTGTGACCGTACCAAGTTTAGTCTGCAGTTCTTAAAACGAGAGAATAGACTCTATTGCAACTACATATTTTGAGCTAATTTTAGAATTACACAATCGCAAAACATTTTTGCAGATCTTTGATACAGACCGCTGAAATTGCTACCCCAAATTTGACCCTTTTGCTACGAAAAAAGGAAAATGAACTGTTCAACACATTCTCTTGTATTTTTGGGATCCAATTTCGACATAAAATTGTCTGCTCAAGCGACGTACTGTGTCCCAAACAAATATAATATCACCTACTGTGAAAGTAATCAAGCTAGGCGTTGAATAATGTTTATGCAGACACTTGAGCCGTCAAGCGCCAGTTTTGCGCGAGTAGCAAAATTTTGTTAACTAAGAAATTTCGCAAATGGGCTTCTTGTTAAAATAGTAATAGCCTAGTTAAAATATGCTTTTGATGGTGACAGAAGATAGAAAATCTTTATTTCTATTAATAACACGCCTGAATTACATGTCAACTCATTAGTAACATATTCAGCCAAAAGGTGTTCGCTGCTGGACAAGCGTCGCCGCATGGACCGGTTATGTGCTTCTTGCATCAAACGGATTCCTGCGACCTTCCGCAGGTCACACTAGAAGGAGGGCTTATGTCACCTGACACATAATATTCCTCAATAATGTATCAATTTCCACTGCTCTTTTTTTCAACCACAATTTGAACACATTTCCTTCAAGGAATTCATTCTTCCTTCATTAAGTATTTATCCCTATACCGGAATTACGCTTCCCAGAAATGTATCAAGTGTGTTTTTCCTGCCGATACAGTGTTGATTTCATCCTTATCGAAAACATGATCCAAGTGTTTTCTATATTCTTATTATTATTTCTGTAACTTGTGTCATCATTGCGATGAATGAATAATTTAATGGAAAACTAGATTAAATCAACCTAAATTCTTGTAAAACTGCTACCTAATACTTATTAAATGTAATATGTTGTCGTCGTGTGTCGTATCTCTATGTATTTTTCTGTGTGTAAAGTACGTTTCTATATCTATATGTAAATAAAACAAAGTCGGGTTAGTTACTCCATTTATAACTCAAGAACGGCTGAACCGATATTTAAAAAATGATTTGTTGGATTTGTCTCCGCCCCGAAAGAAATAACAAAATAGCAGAAATAGCCCCAGCAGCCCGAAATAGCAGAATAACTTTTAAAACATGGGAAAATAAATAAATAATATTTAGTTTTCTAACTGCACAATTTTATTAATATCTATTATGATTCATTTGTATTGTTCTAAAACTAAAATAAAATATCTGACATTGCGCCGACCGCGCGGCATCAAAAACTTTACATAGTTGTTCTTCGATGTTTGCTAAACAACACCATGATATCGTTATACTTAATGGCACCATAAAAATATGGCATTTGCCAGTGAGCCACTGGGAGCTCTAATGGGCCGTTGCTATTACTTTCGTCTGCCACACCCCTGGTCGTGTTTCAGACACGCGATAACGGAATTAATACGAGCTACAATGTCCACGTCATCGGCCATTATCTTATAAATAAAGATTAGATCAAGATGGTACTTATTGTTATAAGTTCCCTTTTACAGTAATTTTCCTGTAACAGTTGGGTATCAAGTGTAGAAGTACTTTGTTACGGGAGAGGAAAGTTTTTGGAAACCAAAGCAAACTTGATGGCAAAACGGACCGCCTGCTCTCTGCAATATTCACACCAACTTTTTCGAGCCCTTTTAGACCCAAGTTTATCTTGCACGTCGATCTTTTTACGGGTAGCGGCCACCAAAAAGCGGTATCCCAAATTCATGTTAGGAAATTGGAACGGTTTGAAAAAAATAAAAAGCGTGCAAAATTAATTTATTGATCGGGAACCCTCTGATAAACAAGATCATCAATCATAAAAGTCTACTTCCAATCAAGCTAGAGCTTTGTAATTTGGTCATATACCTACGTAATGTTTCCTAAACTATAACTATAATTTAATAAACCAAACTCTAACATGAATCTAATGGTAATTAATGAATTAATGATGTAGGTATTACTATCTCCGTGCTTGGCCGTAAGACCCGCATCAGACCCTTGTCGGGTCCCAGTTAGTAAACCCAAGTAATGCTACTTACAAGCAGTGTATGTCCCAACATATTTGGACGACATAATTTAAAGGCTCTTTCAAACAAGCGCGACACGCGATAAAATCGCGCGCGACACGGAGGCACCGCAAGTCACGCAACGAGCGGTGCCTTTGTGTCGCGAGTGATTATATCGCGTGTCGCGCCTGTTTGCAGGAGCCTTAATACTCCTTGATAAATCTGATGATCGCAAAGAACAGGTTTTGCTGAGACTTTGTTGTTTACGTTTTTTTTGTTGTTTTTGTAATCATTACTAGTATTTGATTACTAGTTTATCCATAAGTACTAATATTATAAATGCGAAAGTGTGCCTGCTACCTCTTCACGCTTAAGGGGGAAGCGCTAAGGTAGCCCGCGAAATTAAAATTTTCTTACGTTTTTTGCAATTTGCTGGTCAGTATTAAGTTGTACGTTGATTAATATATGAATCGCGGCCGTAACTAACATGTATTTACAGAATTATAATCATTAAAGTCATCAACACAACTCTCTAAGACCACGTAAGTCCGAAGAATGATAATTTCATGAAACTGTCATTCTTCGGACTTACGTGGTCTTAGAGAGTTGTGTTGATGACTTTAATGATTATAATTCTGTAAATACATGTTAGTTACGGCCGCGATTCATAAATATTAATCAACGTACAACTTAATACTGACCAGCAAATTGCAAAAAACCTAAAAAAAAAAACAAATTTCGCGGGCTACCCTGGCGCTTTCGCCTTAAACCGCTAAACCGATTTAGATGAAATCTGGTATAGAGATAGTTTGAGTCCCGGGAAACGACATAGGATAGTTTTTATCCAGATATTCAAACGGAATCGACACTTATGCGGTTGAAACCACGGGGTGCTGCTAGATTATTTATAAGTATAAAAAGTATGTACAGCCGGTCGATTCTGTAAAAATCTCACCGTGAAAACTTGGGTGAAGTGAGCGTGGAGTGAGCTGTCAATAGTGTCAATTCCTAGCAAAAACAAACTCACTTCACCTAAGTTTTCACGGTGAGATTTTTACAGAATCGACCGGCAGTACCCGGCGATAAATATTGCACATCGACCTTTGGAAAGAGACAATCGGCTAATTTCGGCTTCGTAGAGCGATATCTGTCGCACGAAATACAAACAGTCCGGTATCTATTAGGAGCTGTTCGAATCGATAGGATCGAATAGGTCGATGTGCAATATTTATCGCCGGGTACTGTATTAGGTATGTTGAAACTGAGTGTAGGTACTCCCCGCCACTTGTCCCTAAAGGTTCATTAGAAAACTAGCGTCAGGGTGCTAATAATATAAGCAGCTGGTTTTCAAGTACAGATTGATCTACGGAAAGAAAGGGTCACAATGTTTTACCTGTTTCTTTATGTGTAAGCGCGTAAGTTAATTAATACGGGGATATTATACCCGCACCGATCGGTACCGGCTTGTCTTTACCGGGTACCCGTGTCTTTATGTAGTAAGCACGCTCAGACATCTGTCTGGCATTAATGCTGAAATGAACCTTTTCAGCCGTGAGTTCCACACTATTGTTGTTTGAAACATTATTTTGATTTGGTATTTCGCGAACTGTGTCCAAATAAAATTTATTCTTTCTTATTATTTTATAAATTAATATTTGTTTACGTACACAACAATATAATCAATCTGCCTTGCCTTTTTCCAACTATGTTGGTTTAGTTAGTCTAACCCAGCCTTTCCCAAAGTGGGCTATAACGCCCCCTTGTGGGCGCTGCAGGCCTAAAGGGGGGGGGGGGCGTTGTGTAGTCTACACGCCCCCATTTTTTTTCTAGGTCTCTTACTCACCCCCCTTTACACAAGGGGGCGTTATCGCCCACTTTGGGAAAGGCTGGTCTAACCGGATGCAGCTGAATAGATTTTATGTAATTAAATAATTGCCTCATATTTTGCAATAAATTACCAGCGTTGTGTCACCGCGCTTCTCTTTCTTTTCTATGCAGTCCGACAGTGACCGCGCTTTAGGTCATGTAAGCCCCTTAATAAAGGAACGCAATAAAATGGTCTCCATTACTTGTTTATTTGTTTCCCTTTCGTTTTTCTTGCCTCTGTTTTCCTTATTTAACGCGTTTAATATGCTGTGTAAGGATTTTCCACAGGAAAATCTAAGAGCTCTCACTTAATTCTATTATATTATATCTTCTTCGTCGCTATGGTAAAACCCAGAGAGGAGAATTTATTGGGGTAGGTTTATTGGATATTTAAAGTGGTGATTAGGTTATCACATTAAATAGTACAGCAGTTATTACAAGAATAATAAAATAGCAATTTTACTATAAATAGAAAACCGAATTCTTCAAACAAAATTAATAGCGTAAAAATTTTATTGTTACCAAATAATCACAAATTAAATTTAATGTTGCTACAGTTATACATACTAAAACGAAAATTATTTTAATTGTGTATGTTTAAAATACGTAATGTAGAATACGTGGTTTCAATTAATGTAATAACCTTATCGCCACACTGTATAAATAAGACAAAACCACCATTCTTGTTAAAGTTGTATACGTAGACGGCCTTTGGCGAGATTTTGGGAAATGGAAATTTATTGGTTATAGACGAACGTGTTATTGTGAACCATCAAGTTACCTTATACAAATTCCACAGGAATACATGGGATTCGGCAGCCTCTAAAACAATCCTTCCAGACTAAACACCCACGTTTTAACAAGAAGCCTAGACGAAAAAAATGAATCATCAAACAATTATATTCGTAAACAATGGCAGTCACAGACGATTGCGGTTCAAGCACGTAACTGACATCCGTAATTCCGTACAACAAACTCAGTAACAGGAAAATTGAATAGCGCCTAGCACCGAAGATCCGCCGATAAATGATGTAACTGCCAAATGAGGCATACAACACATTCACACGAGATTGAAAAATATGAGAAAAGGGAAAATTGTATCTCGGAGAAAAGCTTCTATGTCGAAATATTCGAATTATTGTACTTATATATTATAGTCCAGTCAAATAAGACTTTGAAGGTTACAATAATTCCCATAGAGCTAAAAATTGGTATGAATGTTCAGAACACTATTATAAATGAATTGTGAAAAGTCCCCATCAATCCTCCTTGTGCAAAATTTTTTATTGATGGTGAAAGTTTGCAAAAATAGGTTTTTCGCGTTTTTCAGCTAAACGGTGAGTTTTACAGCAAAAATAGTTCAGACAAAAATTGTAGATCATCCGATTCTCTACAAAAAATGTATCCACACTTTTTTTCATAATTATTTCCATTTCCGTGATATAGCGGTTGAAAGAATTGAAAAAAATATTTTATTCGTAATATGCACGTTAATGTACTTTTCTATACATTTTTGAACCGTTATACGAGTAAACATAATGAGTCCCTGTCTTTTTTTTTTGTTTAGCCTGCGCTGTCCCACTCCTGGGCAAAGGCCTCCCTCCACTCCTTCCATCTTTCACGAGTCCGCGCGTCCTCCTTCCAGTTTTGATGGAACCTATCCAGCTCGTCCCGCCATCTACGTGGTCTGCCGCGACCCCGCCTCACTGTCTTATACATACAAAATACCAGACATCTGTAAAAATTCATGTGCAGTGTCGAAAAAATTATACTCGAAAAAGTAGCATTGATACCGTGAAAAGACGGCGCCAAGAAGAGAAGCTGGTTCATCAAAAATAAGTCCTCCTCGTACTAGAGCACGAGTAAGTGAAACTACATAAATCTTACGTCGGTACTGCAGTGCTTTTTTCTTCTCCAACTCTTCATTTAATTCATTGCCGCAAAATAAACAACACTGATTGAAGCAAAATGTAGTTTCACTTACTCGTGCTCTAGTACGAGGAGGACTTATTTTTGATGAAACAGCTTCTTCTTCTTGGCGCCGTCTTTTCACGGTATCAATGCTACTTTTTCGAGTATAATTTTTTCGACACTGCACATTAATTTTTACAGATGTCTGGTATTTTGTATGTATAAGACAGTGAGGCGGGGTCGCGGCAGACCACGTAGGAGATGGCAGGACGAGCTGGATAGGTTCCATCAAAACTGGAAGGAGGACGCGCGGGCTCGCGAAAGATGGAAGGAGTGGAGGGAGGCCTTTGCCCAGGAGTGGGACAACGCAGGCTAAACAAAAAAAAAAAAAGACAGGGACTCATATGTTTACTCGTATAACGGTTCAAAAATGTATAGAAAAGTACATTAACGTGCATATTACGAATAAAATATTTTTTTCAATTCTTTCAACCGCTATATCACGGAAATGGCAATAATTATGAAAAAAAGTGTGGATACATTTTTTGTAGAGAATCGGATGATCTACAGTTTTTGTCTGAACTATTTTTGCTGTAAAACTCACTGTTTAGCTGAAAAACGCGAAAAACCAATTTTTGCAAACTTTCACCATCAATAAAAAAAATTGCACAAGGGGGATTGATGGGGACTTTTCACAATTCATTTATAATAGTATTCTGAACATTCATACCAATTTTTAGCTCTATGGGAATTATTGTAACCTTACCTCTATTTTAAGGACTAATTTGACTGGACTATTAACGCCATTACATGTTATGAATGCGGTAATAATAGCAAAACATTAAGTAGACATAATATATATACCTACTTAAATATTATTTCGGATAGGTTTTCCTTGTATTCAAAGCAGTGGCGTGCATTAGGGCAGGCACTAGGCCGGGTCTAGTCTAGACAGATGTGGTCACTATTCAGAGACATAAAACAAAAGTATCTATATACAGGGTTTTTGGTAAAACATTAACAACCTCTTAAGAGGTCATTGTACTCATCATTATGAACAACTTTTACTATGGGACCAAACCTGAAATCACGAAAGAAAAATCAGCTGTTTCCTACATTTATTGTTCGTGTAACTCGTCAAAATGTAGGGATGGCCATCTCTCTTCTTTTACGTTTCAAAGGTAATTGCATCACTTTCACTCGCTTAGTAGATCAGTCGCTACGATTTATTTTCGAGGTAGCGCCTTAAATCACTACTAAACATATTTAACCCTGATACATCACCCGGTTCCTTCTAAATATTCAAACTAGCTAAACTAGTGTCATTTGTCAGTACAATCAGCATGAGTCATTGTATTACGGCCAAACGCACGACGCGACTTCCGTAAACGGTGCCCATGCGCACCGGTCCCTAAATACTGTCACTACTGTCAGCGCTCACGCAACTGTTACCCAGTTACTAAACATGACCTCGTTATTAATGCGTAACCGCATAGCTATCAAAACATTCCATGAAGCTGTACTGGCAATTAATTAAATGTCACTCGTTGTCTTGCCTGGATTCCAGACATCAATTTCATAGAGAACAAAAGACGGTCTCGGCGCAAAACCTTTCATAGGCTTAATAACCAGCCATCAGTGTTCGAAAGCCGGACATTAGGCGTCAGAGCTAGGACGACGCGGACATTCCGCGCTTAGTATAATTAAGGCTAATTTATTGTAGCGATCGCTGTAAAAAGTTAGTTACCAACGTTGCTAATGATTGAGGTAAATACTGACAGAAATATTGTCTATGGATGTTTCATATCAGTATGAAGAACGAGCAATGGAGCCATCGCGTGTCAGACAAATGTTTTATTCATATCGAGCTTCCAAATCACTGAGAAAAACTCGGTCGACCAAGCCGGCTAACGAAATATTGAGCGACGAGTCCTTAGGATAGGTCGAAAGACCTATCGCTTGCCCTAACCTTATAACCTTTATTTAACCGTGTTCTACCTCCCCAAAGTGATCGTTTTCTACCCTTTTTTTATCGTGGAGATATGCTCATGCATTCTGCACTACCACGCGGAGATAGTGCAGATATGTGGGACTCTAACCGACTAAAACTCCACGGTGTCCTCCTCTGCCGCTTACGGCGGGAGCACGCCCACGCGTTAGCACTCATCCGTGAATCCGCCGCGGCTGTCCGTCACCGGACCCTCGTCTGGGGTGTACTCCCCATCACCGGCGCACCAGAACACATAGCACGCCGTGACCACCCCAGAGACCTTGTTCCCCCTGCGACGAGTTAGGTCATTGGCCCCGCCGCCTGCCAGATTTCGGCCGCAGAGGATAGGGAGAGCAGCCAACGTCATACCAACACTCTTCCCCTGCGGCCCCACCGCGTCCACCATCAGACGGTGGCGACACCGTCAAGGCCGCGGAAGGTAGGGAGAGCCGCGCACCGCAATACCGGCACTCCTCTCCCGCCGCGGCCTTCAACCCTCACTCCCATACGACATCGCGGCCCGCCTCAGTTGCAATGTCGCCCAAGCAAGCGGCACCGCAACCTACTTGTTGGCCGCTACGGCGTCGGCTCAGTGGCAAAAGCCCTGACGAGCGGTCTTCGGGTTCCTCTTCGCTTCACCGTGGGAGACCAAGACACGGCTACTGGCTACTGAGCGCCCCCGCCGGGGGGGGGGGGGGGGGAAGGCTGCTTTCTACCTATCCTAACCGAACCACAATTCCAGTAACAGTATTAAATTGTCAATGCTTCGAACAACGTTCAATTATTTGTGGTCCCTTTGATTTTGCTTGCCGACTGCCGTGCCGATAATTATTGCATGTCATTTGTGTATACCTTCTAATATTAGTCTTTGATTAAGTAATTTAAAATGCCTGTAGCGAATTTTATTGACTTCCTTATGCAGGTAAATGGGATAACCGCATCCCATTCCACCACGTTCTTCTACGCTATTTCAATTCAATTTCACATTTTTCTGTAAGTAATGGAACATCAAGAGAATGGTTTATAGTTTTAATAAATAAGTAGGTATGTCATAAGATTGCTTTCTACAATGACACAATTATGTAATAAGTGGTCAATAGGTCAATATTATAATACCTACAGTATGGAATCCGGTAACACCTACGCACGCTTCATTCTCATCAATGAAATCGCCACAATATTGCTATCAAAAAATAGGACAGAGTAAGAGCGCAGAGTTTTTTATTAACTTGCAAACCTATTAATCATATTGTAACAACCACCTACCTTGGTAATCATCAATTTTAATTACACAGCCAACCTCGTCTTAATTTGAATCACTCGCTTTGAAGTTACTCGCTCAATAGCGTAGATTAGATTCGTATGGAGAAGAACAAACAAGAAAGTCTATGGTTACCATTCCTCCTCAACTCGATTTATTAAACAAATTTAATTAAAAACAAACAATTGAATTTCCGTCACCGGTTAGGACAGGCGCTTAACTTTGTGTAAATTATTTCATCACCACTGCTCTCAAAAAGGTGAAGGAAAACCTCGTGAGGAAACCGACATGTCCTAGAACCAAAATTGGGAGACGTGCATTTACCAACCCGCACTAGACCCACGTGGTGAATTATGGCCCACTTGATCTCACCGAGAGGAGGCCTGTGTGTCAGCAGTGGCATCATTATAGGCTGACTAGCTGTTACCCGCGACTTCCTCCGCGTGGAATTTAACAAAAAAGTTATTTTATATTATTCAGTTCGCAGAGTTTACGATAACATATTAATTCTTTATTCCGCGTAAAGAAATCCCTATGCTAATTTTAATGAAATTCTTCTATTTTATTTTTATTGATATTTTGTTTTTGTACACATTTCTCCATTTAGGTTTTTTTTTTCGTTTTTTCATTTTTAGTTTTATTATTAATCATTTTTAGTTTATCGTATTAGCTTTATTGAAAAAATCTTTATCACACTAGTACCATTGCAAGTTTCGGTGGGTTTAAATTACGGAGTAGTATGATGGGCACGCCAATATTAAGTTCTAGTTTATGAGGGGGTAGACCAGGCACAATTATACTGTTTAAAAAATCTGTTGGATAATTAACCACTTCATCCGGATAGCAAATTGTATTGATGGAAAGGTATGTTTGTGATTCACCAGATAGCTTATCTAAAATGCTGGTCGTTCATATGTGCTAAAATTTCCACCAAAACCACGAATCTTATTTGATATTGGATTGTAAATATCATCATAAATACTATATTGAATTAAAATTTCAGTGTCCACCACAGCCTGACAAAGACCGTTAGGTAGTTCTATGAGTACTATTCACTTCTGGACACTTTCCCTCACAACATCAAGAAGAATTTTGCTAAATTCTGAATCGGCTGAATGTGCTCTCATTACAAACAGACACTCCAATTTTATTTATTTGTATATACATAATACAGATTTATGTGTAGATTTAATTTCATTTCATTTCATTGGTTTTATTTTTTTTCTAATATAAAAGTAGCCTAAGTTTCTCCTTACTACAGCATCTATCTGCTAGTAAAAGTCTCGTCAAAATCAGTCCAGCCTTTTCAGAGATTAGCCGGAACGAACAGACAGACAGACAAAAATTGTAAAAAAATTATTTTGGTATACTTATGTACCGTGTCTACATTCCATATGCATTTAGTAAAAAGCGGTTTTTTTATATTACAAACAGACACTACAATTTTATTTATTTGTATAGAAGATTATGCATCGGTCAACATTGTGTGGCAGAGTAGTTACAAGGCAGTTATTTACGACTTAATCATATGGTACCAGAGCTAAGAGTGAGAAATTAATTTGAAGTGTTCATGCCCCGTTTAGCATTATGAGGGACTGTGCTAGGCTTTAAACTTACCAGCGACAGGAGCAGCGTCGTGGAATAAACTAACGTGAGCTCGGCGAGATGGGAGACGTCTACCCAAACGCAACCATTCTATTATCCGACAGACCAAGAAGTCAATACAACAGAGCTTATTAATTCTTAATTAAGTACAGAAAGACTAAATTATTTCTCCTTTGTTTTCTGCTACCCAACTAAATCAAACGAAAACGTAATCCCATCCCTTCTTTACCCAACCCGCCATTGATGCTAGCTTCAGAAAGGTTTCGCTATTTATTCATCAACTTATTCATTATTTCAAGTTGAGAAAACAACAAAGCAAATACAGAGTTCAGAGAAGAGTCCATGAAACTTACTGTTTGGCGAGAATAATATAGACAAAATAAATCAAGCAATTCGCCCTTAAAAAGTGCACAGAACTCAATTACTGTTTCAAAAATAAGAGCGAAGTTTGAAAGAAAAGTAATGTAAGTTTATGCTCCGAGTTTGTTTACCAGCCGAAAGCTATCAAAAGGTGGTCGACAACATTAAAAGAGCCAAGTTTGTTTCAAACTTCTGGGAATCGCTAAACTATTTGGTTCATATACTACCACAGTGACTAATTCATGATTCTAATTATAAGAGAATCACAAGACGTCTAAATATTTCGTTTTTGAAGCTGTCCAGCTTGGATGATTACCATTATTCCAGCTTAACATTTCACTATGTGATTTTTCGGCTGGCATGTGTGTGGCTAAAGCCCTTAGCTACCTCCGCAAAAAACGCAAGGAACACGACACGTCACGCGTGAGTCACAGTCTATTGTTATGTCAGCAGTAGATCAACTACATTTGATTGTATTGATAAGTATTCGTCATTTTATCCAAAAAAGAAACACAGATGAAGAGGTAACACACCGATTTCTCTATTTCAGTCGTCAGTAATTTGATTTTCGAAAGAAGAAGACAAAACGTTGTTTAACCGTTTATTAATAAGGGGGTTAATGAAAACGTAGCGATCCGAACCTAAGCATAATAAATTTAGTACTGTAGCAATTTACGGCATAAAGGCTCCTTCAAACAGGCGCGACACGACACGCGACCGGTGCTTTTGTGTCGCGCGCGATTATATCGCGTGTCGCGCCTGTTTGTAGGAGCCTTAAGTAAATTGCTTTAATCCCTTGAAATAGCGACTTAATCAAGGCCTGAAGGTTATTTATTCAATGCGCAATTTTGTTACTACGCAATTTAATTTTGTAAGACTAGAACCTAATACCGGCCTCGCCGTCGCCATCTTTACGCAGTCATTATTTATCAAGGAACGCTTGTCCTAACAAGTACACCTAGGATATTCTTGATTTTAAGTGCAAAAGGCATAGAGATGGTGAAGATGATTTTCTTTTTATGTCACTAAGGACCAAATGTTTTAATTAGAAGTCATGATGAGACGAGCTAAAGGAATGCTAGGTACAAAGAACACTGCTAAACCCATTTTAAGGTAAGCCATTTTAAGGCAATTCTTTGTAGGACATTGAGAAAACCTTAGAGCATAGTTTCTAAGAAATTGTCTTTGTGTTCGAGAGAGACAAAATTGTTAACAGCAGTTTTCTAAATGACCAGTATAATAAAAAAACACTTAGCACCAAAAGAGTTTTACTACCTACTTTATTAATTATGTATTCCCCGTGTAATCGCTAAAAGGAGTCAGTGACCGATAGGTGCGGTAACACAAGCCATGAGTTACCTATTTTTTATTTTTTTATTATAGAAATATAAACTTCATGCGCTAGAGAAAAATATCATCATTAGAATTTCCAGCAACTTTTAGCTGCAGTGTAGCCTTAGAAAAAGCAAGGTTAAGGTTCTCCGTTTATAAATAAAATTGAAATAATAAATATTATGTATGTCTGGCTCTGCATAGATTGTTAATATCGCGGCCATATTTGATATTAATATAGCACAATAACAAACAATAGAATTCGTTATTAGGAGATGACTATTGTGGTGAATTGAGTGAGCTGATACGTGACCGGAATGAGCCTAATGATGATTCCTTGATGGAGACTGTTGGAGACACGGGAACACAACCCTGTCTGACAACTTTGAATCTATACTAATAGTAGGGTTTTTTTTTTTTGAGGATGGGAAATCATCAAATGACCCCTCCCGCTCTGGGTGGAGCGGAAGGGAGTGTCAGACTCTTACTGACTAAAACCCACCCGTGTTCCTTCCTTAGCCCTTTATGTTCCGAGCCAACGGTAACCCTTTCGGACAATCCCGCTGACAATAGTAGGGGGTTATCTTCGGACGTACTGATCCGATTCCGAAAATTCTTTCACTAATAGGAAGCTACAGTATTGCCAATTTTTCAAATTGATACTCTATTTATTTAATTAATTCTAATTTATTTAATTAAATAAATTCCGACATTGCTGTCCTTCAAGTACGCGTGTACAGAGTGTTTCTTTAACGTATCAATTTACGATTTTTAGTGAATATTTTAATATAAAAAAACATAAAAACATTTTATTTTCGAATGGTAATATTTTTTTTAGCATGTATGGATGCTATACTATTGCGGTTTAACGGGAACGCCCTCTGTTAGTTAACATACTGTATCCTGAAGAATATCATATATGTTTCTGATTTTGTTTACTGTAATCAATCATATGTATACTTCTATTGTTTCTAAACTAGCGTTTTTTGCGTTTAGGTCCAGTAAGCCCCTTAAGGCGACTATATGACCTAAAGTGCGGTGTTTGTCGGACTACATAGAAAAGAAAGAGAAGCGCGATGACACAACGCTGGTAATTTATTACAAAATATGAAGCAATTATCTATTTACAAAAAAATGATTGTTTGGATATGACTAAAAATTAAAATAATCATAATGATTGTATGTATATTACTATGTTTATTTGTATTTTTTATATGTATTTTTATTGTAAAAAGAAAGTTTTTCTTCTCGATTTTTTTCTATCGTACCTACTTATCAAATTACTTAGTTGTATTATGTTTTCAACACACTATCTACCTAGCATAATTTATATCCTGAAGAACATCATATATTTTTCTGATATTGTTTACTGGAGTCGATCTTATACTTTTATTGTTTCTTAAAACTTGCGTTTTTTGCGTCCTGTAAGCCCCTTAAAGGTTTCCTCCAGACCGAATTTGACCGTGGCGGCGCATCTCAAAATCCAGCCATTGACGCGGAAAACATCATACAGCACAACTAGTGTGTGCGTAGACACAGGTGCACTCTCTCTTCCCTCATTTTCAAGGTCCGATGGGATGGCAATCCGGCACGACCGGAGAGAGATCAGGGGCAGGACCAGCGGCTTAAAACGTACTTTCCGAGGCATGGGGTCATCACACCGGCAACTTTCAACTCAGGGCTGTTACTGAGAAATTCCTAATGGAAAAACCCAATAACATTTTACCCGAGATGAGAAACGAACCCAAGGTCCCACGCTCAGCAGTCGTGCTTGCGTTGCGACCACGAGTCACGAGACCAACGGGTAGTCATTGGCAATTATGTACAGACGCCTGCACATCGAGCTACCCAAAATTGTCAAATTTTCGCAATCAACTTCAAACCTTATGCTTTAGCGATAAAGTTGAAAATGTATTAAAGAAATTTGACAGATTGCAGTAGCTTGATGTGCCGTCTGTACATAAGAACACAAAAATATAAATAACTTTTAACTTTTATTACTTAATTAATTTACAATGTATATTCTGTAGGCGTACGTATTTTAAATAAATAAATAAACTTAATAGCTGAGTTGCTGTTGTTGTATCTATAATCAGATATTGATTAAGCATATTAATATTCATTGCACTTCGGGGGTGTGGTGCGTACTGTGAAACTGGATGAGAGCTTCACAATATAATTAAACAGCGATAAGCTTCGACTCGCTCGAATATAATTATTATACAAGGTGTAACGTTAAATGCGCAGATCCTCTTAAGGGATCATTGTACTCATCATTAAGAACAACTTTTACTATGGGACCCAAGCTGAATTCGCGAAATAAATCCGTTGTCCCTACATTTATGCTCGCATAACTCGTCAAAATGCACCCACTATACAGCTGATTTTTTTTTTGCGATTTCATGTAAGGCCCCATAGGAAAAGTTGTTCAAAATTATGAGTATAATGACCTCTTTAGAGGTTTTGCGCATTTAACGTTACACGTTGTATTTATAGGAAGACTTTACATTATCTACAATGTTAAAACTAGCCCTGACTCAGTCAGGTACTAAACAAAAATACCTTATAAAAAAATATTTGACACCTGCTTGAACGTTCGAATGGAACACACACTGAATTATAGCAAGCCTGCATTATAAAAGGTAAGGCTACATAGATAGCCTCTAACAGTACTAATGTTGTTGAGATCCAAGCTGACAGAACCCAACTATTTAATCGTTCGAAAAGTAAGTTTGTAAATTTCTTCTGCGGTATTGTATCTGCGCCGAAACTCCGCGATCCTTTGAATTAAGGGAACTGCTGCATAACATTTCGAATAAATTTTGACAATATTCTTCGACACTTGCGAAAATAAGAACGCGGGTTATCTGCAGTATTTCACGTAGAGTATCCACAATTTTATTGCTCTGCAGCTGATTACTTTGTGTAAGTGATCAATCAGCTAGTGCGAGTCGATTGCTTTTATTGGTTCTCAATATTTTTATCAAACAATTATCAAGATAAGCACAGATACTAAAAATTTCATTCTTACCAACCAACACATTATCATGATATTCCCTCCAAATGCAAACAGACTAACCTTATCAAATTACATTAACAATAATAAAGACTCATGAAGGTGTAAACTGCAGAGCTCTTGTTAACACGCGGTATGTAGGTAAGGGGACTAAATGCAAGGTCAAAACCAAACCCGAGATTAGCACTATTTGTAAATGTATCGTTATCTTAGTGACCGGTTT
The DNA here is from genome assembly GCA_927399505.1 of Luperina testacea. Lineage (NCBI taxonomy): Eukaryota > Metazoa > Arthropoda > Insecta > Lepidoptera > Noctuidae > Luperina > Luperina testacea. The sequence goes on from OV656758.1 coordinate 17,626,727, forward strand.
ATTAGCTTTATTTGTCATGTGACCGGCAGAATTTGGGCGTTTGATACAGATCGGCACTGTTTTGTGTGTTTATCCTTTACTATGCTATGTGGCAACGTAGTTATTTTATTATTTCAGTAAAGTATCAGGTAGGTAAGTATTTATTTAATTTTTCTAAGACAGTGAGGCGAGGTCGCGGCAGACCACGTAGGAGGTAGCGGGACGAGGTGAATAGGCTCGGAGGAGGACGAGCGAGCTCGCGATAGATGGAAGGTAGGCCTTTGCGCATGAGTGGGACAAAGTGAAATAATAAAAAATAGGTTTTCAAAGTTAACGTGTAAGCTATGTGTAGGTTACCTACACATAGCTTACACGTTAACTTTGAAAACCTATTTTTCGGGTGTACACCCGAACTAGACTTGGCCCAAGGACAGGGTGCCGTCACCATTTGTTTCGCGGTGCGACCTTGAGAAATTCGATACACCACGGAATGTGTAACAGTGTAACGCAAGGTCATGATCGCATCGGGGTTAAGTCAACTTTTGAAAACTATCGACTAAAGTCTAACCCGGCCCAACTACTGGTGACTACCAGTCACCAGTAGTTGGGCCGGGTTAGACTTTCTTTTAGTTAGTCACTGACTAGACAGACACCGCAGTCCGCCGCACCCGTCAAATAAAGATGCGTCAAATAAAGAAACAGAAGATAGAAAATACGTTTAAAACCTGACCCACTGAAAAAACACAAAAAAGATCAAGTTGTGGAAAAATATGCGTCATCACATCCACAGACAAAACGGCCATCGCTCAGCATAACGCTGTGAGTGTGACACTATGCGAAACAGAGCCGCGCTGATTTTCAGCGACAGCCAGCAAACCACCCGTTTCCCAGACTTTCGCATCGAGTCTATTCCTGCGGTGTCACCTTCTTGGGGTCATTGGTCTATTGTTACATTTACTCGTCTAGTCCTACGGCCACCAGTCCTTTGGCAACATAGCAAGCCCACAGCTGCTACTTATATCTATGCTATGCTGATAATTCAGGCATTTTGTTTATTTCTTGTTTTTGCATCATTCAAGGAAAGCCATATAGAATAGTCTTCTTATTGGTTATAAGAAAAGAATTAATTTATTTAGCAAGTCTAAATGACGATAGTTCTTAAGTGCGAGATTGCGTGGTTTTTACCAATTATTATATTGTTCTATTGGTAACGTAACTCGTGAAATGTGGATGTACCCGGGTACTAATTTGGGAAAACAAGGTGTGATGTTATGGTTTAAGACGTTTATTTCTCAATTAAACAGAATACAATTATTCAATTAGAATGAGAAACAGTGGTTGCATACATATAAACATTCCTTGGAGCAAGTATCAGAATGGTTATGTTATGTATTGGTAGTATGACATGAAAAAGTGTGTCTAGTACAATTTCTGTATTTATAACAATGTGCATCATGAAGTGCACTATCTTAAAAGACAAAATTGATAAACTGATGACTGAATGTTACTGGCCACTTTTATCAATGCATTATCACTTCTACAAAGAATGTTAAGCTTTTGCAATTATAAGACATAAATATGCCAATATCCAATATAAATAATAAAATAATATTTTCTATAAGATAATATTATTTGTTTTGGGTCTGTAGGAAATAACCTAAACACTCTTGTGCCAGGAAAGATACATTCTAAATGATAATTGCTTTGTCAATAGCTCTTATTGAACATAAACATAGTTTGTTTGTGTCTTTCTGTAACTTCAAATCTGAACTCTTTGAACCAGAAAGATGTGAAAGAGAATGTACCAAACTAAGGCTAAACCATCCTTCTAACATATTATCGTAAAGCTAAATAGTATGCTCAAATCAATTCTTCAAAGTTATAAGTCACACAACAAACCAAGATTAAAGAATTTTGCGCCTGCTGTCAATCTACAAAGTTTACTTTTACTGAAACAAAATAAACTGTACTTTTACATTATATAAAAAGTTCCTGCAACTTGGTGTAGTGTAATACTTTATAAACTCACAAGCTTCAATAGTTTTAACGTAATCCAATCTGTACTTACACAACCATGCCATACGCGCCTTCGCCGATGTATTGTAGATTAGTGTATCTGGGCCCCACTTCGAACACCTGGCCCCGAATGATCTCCGCGTTGGGATTATTGCTCGCGGCACCTGCAGCCTCGGCCATCGTGACACAGAGGGAAGCCACTTAACCAACGGTAACAATACTGAGTTCAGCATAAATTTTTTACACACACGCGACACTTGACTGGCGATTCCTCAGTCCACAATAGCCAAAACAAATTACTAATCGACCTACATTATCCACTACCCGAACAAATCGTCCACTTGTCACTTGCTTATCATTTCTCGCCAGCCTGTTTGTCCGACTTTTCATGGACACTCCCGTATAGACGCAGTACCGTTACAAAATGAACTCAATTTTTTCTCCATCTCTATGAGCGTGTTCCATATTGTGTTATTTTAACATCTTTTCTATTAGATGATGCTGTTTCCCTCTATTGACACGTATCAGACCGAGACAAAGCTATACATTATTGAAAGAATGTTGTCCGTACCAGCGATAATAGTATAATATACATTACATAGTAAAACATTTTAATTAAAACATTTTACATATCAAAACTATAGGAATAATAATCAACTAAATACATATATTTATCTGAACATGACTAGCCACAAATTCGATAATATGGAATATTCTTTTGAGCAAAGTTGCGAGAATATCATTCCCTGGGAAATAAGCAAGTCCAATTTTGACAGTGACAATGTGCTGTCATCGTTGGCGTTTTGTCCATGACGTTTACGGCTTTTTTGATGAAGATGGAATAGCAGTAGTTTTTTTGTAATACAAAAAAAATAAATATTACTTATCTTTTGTACCATAGAAGCATCAGTTTTTGTGTTCAAATTCGTGAAAAATGTAATGTTCCATTAAATAACCCGTTAATTACATATTGACCTCGTCGACTGAATTCGAAGGACTATCGTGCAAATAATTTAGGTATGTCGGTTTGGTCAGCCAGTACAGCTGGAAATAATTACCACTCTGTGCCAGGCGGTCAGTACGGTTCTTCTAATAACTGGTGTCCAAAGTTAAGCAAGGTATGATATAACTTTAGTTGCATGTAGTGGTACATTCGTTTTGCGATATTTTAATTTGATTGCAAATGACAACTTGACTGTTTACTGTAGTTGTTCTATCGGAATATCAGTCGAGTGGTAGTGCGGCGCACTTCACACGCACGCTTAGTTAGAATTATTTAATAATTTTCATTAAATATTGTCTTAACAAAGTGGCTACTACTACTACTAGTGATTTCATTTAGACTGAATGTATTCATAGTGATGTACTGTTGTAATTGATTTTTAACATTGTGGTTCAAAGTTTAATGTAAATTGTTTAAAGGGTATGATCTTATTTTGTTACTTATATTTCGTTTATAGAGATATTTAACAGTCACCAGCTTAATATTTGTTTGGTCTTTTCCTATGTTGCCTACTTTTTAATCTATTTATTCATTTAAAAAAAACCTTATTGTTATATTATAATATTTTTGCTTAAATTATTGATTAACTATTGTTACTTTTTATTTGAGCACACATTTTTAAAATAATTTAATGAATTATTTTACAAACACTTATTAACATTTTAAGTATTTACTTTAAATATTATTATTATTGCATGTTGTAATGAAGTTTGTGTTTTAAATTAATTTTATTGATTGTTTTTTTATTTTCTTCCACAAAGGAGTGGATGACAGGTATTTAGCGAACGTTTTGATCTGTTTTCTGGCACACTGAAGCAGGAGATTGTACTACTTACCATTATCTAACAAGAGTGAGTTGACAATGGTTGTTATTGGAATCAGGGCTTCAGTCATGCATTGGTTTTGTAGAGGAATCCATATATCACATTTTGGTTAAAGCATAAAGTGTATTTCTCTAACTTTCATTTTAGGGCTGGATTTTCAATAGTCTGACAACTTTTATCTGAAGAGTAAACATTTACTCCTCAGACAAACAAACAAACTGTCACATGACAGACAAAAAAAAATTGTTTTTTTTTTTTGTTATAAATACTTACCGTACTTATATACTTTCATATGCATTTAGTAAAAAGCTCTTATTTTAACATTACAGACAGATACTTCAAATTAATTTTTTTTGAAGATACAAAACCAATCAGAATGCAATGTTTATTCCTCAGATGAAAGTCATATGAATGTTGAAGAATCAACCCTTGCCTTGTGGTGATTTGAAGAAAATAAATGGTTAGTTTGAAGCAGACTTTGATGAAATTCATACTTTCCGTAGCATAACAGCCTATAATATTCCCACCGCTGGGACACAGCCCTCTCTATGAGAGGGAGTGGGCTGTAATCTGCCACGCAGGCCCAATGCAGGTTGGCAGGTGTCACATTGATTCTAGGACATGCTAGTTTGCTCACAATGTTTTCCTTCACCATTTTGAGCTACCTTCCGTGTTTCTTACAAAAATCAAGACATTCCTATCTAATTTAAGCAACAGTGTGATTGATGTGTCAACTTATGATGTCCGTACCATGTGTGTTCATGAAATAAGAAAGGTGAGGAAAAATACAGTCATACTGTACTACTGAAAGTTCTCCAGATAATATTATAATATGCAGTGGCGTGCCTAGGGGTCAAAATTAGGGCAAGCCCACAGATTTTCAACGTATAAAAAAAACGCCCAACTGAGGGATTGGCTGATTTTCAGTTATTAATGTTTGTGTTCGAGTTCATTGATTGGTATTTTTTTAATATATTTATTTATTGAAAAAAACTTACTTAAACCTAAGTAAGTTTTTTGTTGTGAATTATGATTTTATTAGGGCAAGCCGGGCTTTTCGGCTTCTATGAAGGTACGGCCCCTGATAATATGCATTAATATCAAGGACGATATGATTTGCCTTTAGTAACTACACTTTTTTTATCTCAATGCCATACAAAGCCTTATCAAAACATAAACATACTATAATATGTAATCAGTTGATCTAATGGCATGTATTGGCTCATACAGATTTTTGTATTACTTTTTTTTTTTGGGGATTCTTATAAAATTTTAAGCTCAATCCCCTCTTTAATAAACCTATTTTCTTTCTTTAACCGCATCTGTTGAAAAGTTGCCACATTGAACTTTAGTTAAAATTGTTTTTTTTAGTCCTCCAGACCGAATTCCGGTCACGGCAGCCAATCTCAGCGGCGACTAGCCATCGACGCGGGAGATATTATAATGCACTGCACAAGACACAGGTGCACTCTCTCTTCCCTCACTCTTATAGTCCGATGGGACGGCAATCCGACACTACCGGAGGCGTAACGTACTTTCCGAAACACGGGGGTATCACACCGTCGACTTCCAAACTCCGGGCCCGACCTGGAAAAAATGCTTTAAAACTCAGTTGCTGGCAACCTTTACTGTTAAATTAAAAACATACATCAACATTTACTGTTAAATTAAAAACATACATCAACCTTTACAGTTAAATTAAAAACATACATTTATTCATAATTTACTCATGTGATATATGGATGACAAACTTGGCTGTAATTAGGGCTTGGTGGAACTGCTTTCTAAATAACATCTGATGGAATTTGAAAATCCTAATTGATTTAATCATTAGATTTATTACTATGCAATGAAATTTTGATACACCTAAATGCTCTTAAAAAGACTAGTTTTTTTCTGGCCATTAATTTCACTGACGTCCTTAATTGACTCCCTATTTATGAACAAGCGTAAATATGTCATAGCTCCACAAATCTAATAGCATAGTAGTAAGTTTGAGCCGCCCGCGCCGCAAAATTGGCCAATTGCGGTATTTACTGCCAGAAAAATATCAACCTTGCAAAAGTTGAAATAAAGTCTAAAAAATACAAATAGTCCGCGAGAGGAACAAAGTGAGCAGAGGCAACCGGTTAAGATTATACATTTATTTTCGAACTTATTTCAATAGCCACAAGTCTGATATTGTTTTGGCAGTTAAAACCGCGTTTAGCCAGGCGTGCTCAGGCGTTGGCCCATAGGGGTTGCGTGAGTTGCTAGGCGAGATGATTGTTTACTAGACGCTTTCTATAATAAGGTGCCTGCATTTTATACGTTTGTTATAACAATAATAGTGGGAAGGCATTAATATATTATCGTTAATCTTCAACCTAACAACCATAAAGGCGTTAACGTGGTAATGTGTATTTTTACAAACTCATATCATGGGGTCTATAGAATAGATATACCTAGAATGATACGTGGGGCCGTATAGGGAAGGCCAGTAACTGTGCGTGTGCAAGAAAGGGATGGCACTACCCGTCCTTTATAGCTATATCTGTTTTTTCCAATTAGAACAATCATGACTTTACACTTCCCTATACGGCCCTAGACCTAGGCCTTGTTTCTTAAAAATTCCTTAAAGTCTTGCAATACTTTTCCTAGAAGAGCGGTGGCCGTCATTTAACGGCCGTAGTGACCGGTGGGTGTCCAAAAACGCTGTCTAGGAGAAGATGCCAACTTAATTTCATCAGAGACGTCATTCGCCGGTTAATTGCGGACGCTATGTGGCGGCCACTGCCCTTAGAAACCGTAACTTTAATGGAAAAAGTAGTGATAATTTCGTAATTATCTATAATTTGTTTATAATAGTAACAGGTGGGGTTTGCTACTACGGTTTTTGTCTCGGTGGTCCCATGGGTTTCCTTTATTTTTTTTTTATAATTAGGGTTCCTTACCAAAATGGTAAAAAGGAACTCTTATGGTGCGACACAGTCTCTCTGTCTGTCTGTCACAGCTAGATATCTCAAGAACTACTAATACTATCAACTTGAAATTTGTAATAGTTTTAGATGACGTTTGCCCAACTATTTTGCAAATAAGAAAGAATTTTTTTTGTAACAGGGACTAAATGGGGTTTAAAAAAATTAGAAGTGGGGCTACTATGGCATGTGGGGTATCATAAATGAAAGAGCGCAGTATGCATATACTTTTTCTTTTTTTAGGCCGCATAGTTTTCGACTTTTGATGAAAAATTAAAAAATACCGTTTCCCTCCTCTTATCTCCGAAGTTTGCAAAGAGAAAAATCTGAAATAATTCTATGTGATAGAAGTTTATGTAAAGATTCCAGGAAAAATAAAACGATGTCTCTATATAGATAGAGACATCGATAGAGTTAAAAACATATTATTATGATGGTACGGAACCCTCAGTGCGAGAGTCTGACTCGCTCGTGACCGGTGTTTTTTTCTTACCGTTGTTAGCACAAATCACGATTAAATTACTCAGATATTATTTTTGTTATGTACTTACATGTTTTTGTTTCATGTATTTATTTGTAAATAATCAAGCTTGTCTTAAAAATATTTATATCCGTATTAATTGATGTGCAGTTTTGATGTGTTGTATAATTGTAATCATGATATTATATATGTATCTATGTATTTATATTAACTGATAAACACCCTGCTCCGGGACTTCTGGCGGAAATCACTAGCTTTTATCAATGGCTATGGACATTTAAATAAAATTATACAATATTTCAGATATTATTTTTAACATACCATTTCATGGCTCCACGATGCCTCCACCTAAAACATGATTTATTTTCCCATAAGAGCGTTACCACACTGACAATATACCAGCGTGTTTCCAGCGAGGCGATTTGTGAACGTGCTCTCCGCGGGTCTGGAGCGAGCTAGCCGCGACTACGCGACGTGTCCTCCGCGTTTACACAAAATTGTACACTCACTTAAGTGAGACAAGTGAGGGTACAATTGTTTTCTCTTGTACACTCACGTCAATCGCTCTCGTTCCGCAAACGCGGCGAACACATTGCGCACACATGGCGTGATCGCTACGCACACGCAGCGAGTGAAACGATCGTCTCAATGGAAACATGCTCGAAAATCACCAGTGAGAGTTAAGGGCCTTGGCCTTTAAAAAGCCATTTCGCGATCCATAAACCAGTCTTACAATATAACAAGGTGTTGGATTATATAGTTGTTTAAAAAAAAAAATTGTGTAAAATATTAATGTGTTATGATATTGGCAGCAGCACAGGTGCGTAATGTCGGGCGAGACTCCCATTCAGTCGGCGGATGGACTCCACACGCCAGCCTACTTGTCATGGAGGAAGCTTCAGCTCAGCCGAGCCAAGCTCAAAGCCTCCAGCAAGACTTCAGCACTACTCTCCGGGTTCGCTATGGTACGTCGTCTACTTATATTAAACACTAGTATGTACGTGACAACTGTCAAAAAAAAAAATCACAGTACAACTCGTATTAACAAAATGGTGGCAAATTTAAATCTGGCGCTCTTGTTGGGGCACCCTTTATTATGTAGAAGGTAGTTTCCTTAGGACGGGAGTGAAACTGCGGACCACAGCTAGTCATAAACATGAAACCCGTTTCGCTTGTAGGTAACTTGTTTATAAACTGCCTACTCATGCACATTAGTGCTTAATATCGTTAACAGTGTTAGTGCATTTCTGCGATAACATAATGTGTGCTCGATTAATGTGGGTTCAACCTTTGAAATAATTATTGCAGCGTATTTAAAGGGTCTCCCCTACAGGCAGGGACTTAAAACGTTACTCAAAATAACGTGACGCGTAGCTCCAGTATAGATAATTTGTACCGTTCCACCAGGATCGTAACAAAATTCATTCCTTGGCTATAACGATACTGACAAACGGAACGAAATCTTAAACTGTTCACTAACAATACGATCAATATATCGTTAGTAGTATACCGATATAATAACGTTATTCATTTCGATACTCAACTTTGCCAGCTTCATGACATAAAAGATGACGAAAAAGACGATAACGTATCAAGAATAACGTTACAAATGAATCTGTAACGTTTCACCTGTAACTTTATTACAAGCAGATAAGCTTGTCACTGGTATGTACCTATAACGTTACTTATTATATTGTTCTAGGAAAATGATATTCTATAACGTTTTTCTTTGTAACGTTATTGATATTTTTTTATCGTTACAAATTTTGGAACGTTATACGATAACATTAGTGGTGATGGAACGAAATTAATTTCGTTTTCAAGTCCCTGCCCACAGGCGCGTTATTATCGGTCGATAATATCCGATGCGTTATTGCGATAATGCATCCCGATTCCTTGCCACACAGCTGTGTTTGTATCGTCCGATATTTCAAACGTGTGCGTGTAATCAACGCTACAAGTCCCCGGCCCGCATTACACATTATTGCATTATTAACGCAGGTGTGTGTAAGATCGTATGCGACCTAATACAAAATGTTTTCAAATGTCTTTTATAATGCGCACAGCAAAAGAGTGGAACTCTCTACCTGCGTTTGTGTTTCCGAGTGCATACAACCCGAATCTCTTCAAAGTAAGAGTGAACAGGCTTCTTCTGGGTGAGCTCACTCCATCGTAGACTTTGTCTCTGTCATCTCTGACCTAGACTAGAGTCAAGAGCAAACCCATATCAAATAAAAAAAAATAAAAAAGTTCTAAGAATTCATATCGGAGTATTGCAGGACGCGACGGAGGAATTCAAGCGTCCTACTTCTATTGCTTCGTTATTATCGCAGCAGTGTGTAACTTCGTTGTCGTCCTAATACAAAATGCACTGAAAACAGCTATGGCAATAACGCATCCAATATTATCGACTGATAATAACGCGTGTGTGGGGGAGAGGCTTTAAGTGGGGATTAAAAGTCGTATTGTCTTAATTAATCAATATTCTTTCTTATCGCGTCTACGATCAAAACAACCAAAATATTTCCAAAACATAACAAGATAATTGATATCAAAACTAACGAGTTATCGTTGTCAACAGGTAGCGATGGTGGAGGTGCAACTAAATCCGCCTGATAACACAAAAGTGCCTACCGAGATGCTAGTAGCTTTCACAGTGTGTACAACTCTGCTGGTAGCCGTCCACATGCTAGCGCTAATGATAAGCACATGTATCCTGCCGAACATCGAAGCTATCGGGAACCTACACAGCATATCACTGGTCCACGAATCACCGCACGAACGACTCCACTGGTACATAGAGATAGCTTGGGCCTTCTCCACTCTCCTAGGCCTCATACTGTTCCTCATAGAAATAGCCATCCTCTGCTGGGTGAAGTTCTACGACCTGAGTCCGACTGCGGCTTGGTCCGCCTGCGTCGTACTAATTCCAGTCATGATTGTGTTCTTAGCATTCGCCATACATTTCTACATGTCCCTAGCAAGGCACAAATACGAAGTCACGGCTACAGGCATCAAAGAACTAGAATTGCTCAAAGAACAAATCGAGATGGGTGACCACGATGCTCGTATGAATAATTTGACTTTGCTCGACCAAAGTCGCATCGTGTGATTGTCGACGTGTGTGTCCTATGTCCTGTTTGGAATGTTATTATTACCTTTTGTTTGTGAGTGTACATCATTAATTATTTAGGTAAGTTCTGTACTTAGATTGTTAAGATTGTACTTATTCGAGTGCCAACTTACAGGTTACACAGGAAATAACACTCTTAAAAGCGTTATCATTGCTCAGATTTGCTATGGGGCTTACAGAAACTTTGTTTATGACAATGTCAAATATGTTTTTGCTACAGCAATTAATCGTTTGTTTAAGCCCTGTAGCGTTGTTTTTTATATAATTATACTTTTGCGGTATCAACGCGTCTTCTGGACTTGTAACTTGCGAGGCTGATTAACGTTGTAGGAAAAATAACTTAAATAACGTTGCCACGAGTCTCCTTGTTAATTATGGTATAGTGGGACTATTCAGCAACAGCTCTTCCGAGTTAATTTTGATGCTTCCAAACCCTCGTCTTCCGCCGTTGTTACTGCGATTCATCTTCTCGTATGACCGATAATATAAGTCGATTAAAGTCACTCGATGTTCCAATATTATTTTTTAAAGGTCAAGCGTTTATTTTAACTTTTGGCAGCAGTTTAAAGTTAATTCGAGTTTTTATCTCATGTATTTTAATATTGTCTTTGTTGTTTTACATAAAATCTCATTTAAATACAGGTAGTAGAAAATCAAACGTATAGAAACGGGTTACTCCGTTTATCCACCCTAAAAACCCACCCTCAGGGATGCGGAAACGCATGTCCGAGAATCCACCCCAGACAAAGTGGATAATCGGAATTCAATCCTGATTGTTCTTCCGACTTTTTACCCCAAGTACAGTCATCAACAGTAATATACTCATACACTTTCAATAGGTAAATTATTCATTATGTTTTAATAACCACAAACTTAAACAAATATCAAATTAAGTATTGCATTTAAATCGTATTAAACTACCTCGTTTTAAATAATATTAAAATGTAATTTATAAATTATCCATGTCAAGAAAATGACCAACACTAATTTCATTATTAAGTAGACGTAATTATGTATCCTGGATACATTCGGCTCTTTTAACCCTTTGTATCCACGAACGTGGATCCACGCGAGACAAAATGGCTTTTTTAAATTGTTTCTGCAATTACGGCATTCAACCGGTTTATGTACATTCACAATCGTTTTCTAATTTTCTTTGCTACAACAGACATAATAGCGAAAAACGTATAGTATTCATTAGCATACCAAACGTTTTTCATTTTTTGCTCATGTTTCTATAAATGATTGTACACAGCCGTGGGTGAAAATCAGAAGAAAAATAATGTACGAATTCCGATTATATTATACACCCCGTCTGGGGTGGATAAATGAACACGCGTTTCCGTTTATCCGCCCTAGGGTGGATAAACGGAAAAACGGATAGAATCCTAGTTTTAATATGATTAACGAATCTCTGTAAATACGATCATAATCATAGCATTTTAAATAAAGGACAAAGCTCAATAAAGACCGATAAATCCAATGTTGGTCGACGAATGAAACGAACGCTAATCGAATATAGGTACAAACAGTAATGAATACTGTATGAATTGGATTGATTAAATCCTCGGGATATAGGACATAAGTACTGTCTGGTAATCAACATAGCACCTCGGCAGAACAACCAATCAATCATGAACTGTGCTTTATATGAGACCAGCTTCTGCCCGCGACTTCGTCCACGTGGATGAAAGAGCCTATGACACTCGGCAATGGTGTAGCTTGCTATCAGTGATATAATTTTTGTAATCGGAGATTAACTCTAGATACAATATATTACGGACTGGCCTATGGATGTAATCATTTAATTTTGTACAGTATCAATTACTATAGTATATTGAGCATAGTTTTCGTCTTAATGGATGAACTGGTTTTTCGTCATCATATTTTTGAGCATTGACGTTTTAAGATGTATATCTTATTACTTTACTAGGCAGACTACTGACTACTTTATGGCTAGGTTATCGCTGATCTGATCTGCAACCCTACCGCCGCCTGTTTGGCTACTGCATATTAAGCCCTGAGCTCTATCCACACTGTCCTAGGTCTGAAACCGGGCTCTCGGGCATCCGGGTTAATGCTTTTTTTACGACATAAAATTAAAAGAGCTGAAGTGTTAATCGACTTTTGTTGCTGACCGTACCTACCATTAGGGACGAGACTTTTATTGCTGACTGTACACTGAGCCCAAATGTCCCAGAGATCACGAGACTTCAACCCTGAAAAGTGTGGATAGACCCTTACTCATATTTTTTTTATTCTCTCTTGTCATTTTCTAGACTTTTAGAATATAGTTTTCTCGACTTCCACCACATCTTTTAAATAAATACATATTTCAAATAATTTATTATTCCGAATACATATTATATAGTTTATGATGTGTTGCAATATTTTTTTGTGGTAGATTGGTAGAAATTAATGTAGGGTCTAGGTGCCTACGTAATAAGTCAATTTTAACTTATATTCAGACAACTATAGTCGTGTAAATTAACTATAAAATCCTTTATTTAATAAGAATATAAGGGTTGCTTGTACAGACCCCAGCACATCAAGCTAGTACAATCTGTCAAATTTCTTTAATAGTTTTGCAACTTTATCGCTAAAGCGTAAGGTTCAAAGTTGATTGGGAAAATTTGACAGTGTTTCGGGTAGGTTGATGTGCTGGCGTCTGTACATGGTCATATTTTGTGACTGATGTATATCGGGGTAATCATTTATAATAATAATTTTCTTTCATACTTATCTATATTATCTTAAATTTATTTTCTTTTTTGTTGTGAAAATTATTTTTTAGGAATGGACAATCTTATGGTTCAAGCATACAAACGCTTGCATTTGAATTTGTGGATGGTAAAATTTCAATCGCTCGCTAACAAAATATTAGGTAAATTAAAAATCCAAAATGTATCGTTAACTTGAATCGGTTCACATCTCAAGCTTGCTACTACATCATTTGAGTTGACATTTTACATGTAGTTAGGTACCTACTTACTTATTTTTATGCATGATTACACATTTGAGTCAAACGAGATAGCTCCGAGGCTTCAGTTCACATCGAAGCGGGTAATTTACCGTAAATGTCACAGGAGTTATGTTACAACCGCAGGTAGGGCCAATGAGACGCCCCACTGATATTTCCCAACAAAATGATATTAAAGTATAAAACTTGTCATGAAGCCCACAAAGTGGGATATTCTCCAAAAACTAATCAAAATTTAAAAAAAAACTGAAATTGGAATGAATTAGTTTTGTTCTTTTTGTCCACAAAATATTGTTTTTCTTCTTCGAAAAAAACAACTGTCCACAAATTAGACACAATAGTTAAACAATCAATATGAATCATATGTGATTCATGGGACAGGGAATGTGTTAAGTCGACATTTATTAAAATTAGTAAGTAGATACCTACCTAATATTTTGTAATTTTATCAGGAAAACGTTAAAGTAAGTTTCACGTTAAATACCTAGTAAACTGTCAACGTGTTCAAATAAAAATAAAATTGCGATAAAACCAGGCTCACGACACCATGTCGGTATGTATCAAAAGGTATGCAATGTAATGTGTGTAACATTATTACAAAATAATGTTTAATAATAAACATCAAATAGTAACTTCTGCGGGGTAATTCCGTAAAACACTTACAATACAATGGCAATGCCAACAACATTCAAACATTATTATTTTTCAATAAAGCAATGGATTAGCAGTTTCCTTCAAAATCCTTCGGATTGTGATTGTGTAACGCAATTGGGTCGCTGATTAGGGAACATTCATCATACTTTGTGGTCCGCCGCGACCCCAACTCACTATCTCAAATCTTCAGCCTTGTGATAAAAGCCCACAACATGTTTGGAAAGTTGCAAACATGGACAATATTGGGTATGTGGTGTCCCTACCATCTTATAATAAAATTAAGGGGTCCTATTTTAAGGTGTCCATTTTAAAGTAATTAATTTGTATACTTACCAAAATGTCACAAAGAAGTCATGTTAACTACTGGGCGCCGAGAGCGGTGTGCAAGAGGGTGCACTTGCACCTGCTGGCTTCAAAATAAAATGTACCTAGGTATACAAACATTCAGAACTAAAAATATCCGAATACGCCTAATAGAATAATAGAGAACTCGAACCTATTTGAGGCGAGATCCTAAAATTTTCGATTGTATTCTGCAATCTCTGAATTCTAAACCTTTTGTGCATTAGTCAACAAAGTACCAAGCTCCTGTTTCCGAAAATCTAATCGACTTAAGTCGACAAACTGACTCCTTGTATGTATGGACAAACGATAATCTAACATATCCACTACATCTTAAGTGAAGTGCAAAAATGATCGAGCCTGCTTCGTTGAGCTGAAGATGCACCCCCCTGAAAATAAACTTACCGGCGCCCACGGCTGGGTTGCAGACTATCAATCAGAATCTGAATCATTTTGAAGTATATTGCTTCACTAGCTGCGCTCCGCGGTTTCACCCGCATAAGTTTCGATCCCGTGGGAATATTGGGATACAAAGTAGCCTATATCTTAATCCAGGGTGTCAGCTACCTCCATACCAAATTTTATCAAAATCAGTCCAGCCGTTTGAGCGTGAAGAAGTAACAAACATATAAACACAAACTTTCGCCTTTATAATATTAGTGTGATGTGATATGTTCGAAAAATGTTTCTGCTCAACAATGCAATGAATGTGGTTGAAATGTCAAAATTAAAACCATTGCTACTGATAGTATGTTACGTAATTACCCCGCTGGCTACCTATGTGGATAACAGTCGTCAAGACATTAGTACTGAATCGGTTAATTCGATACCAGTGTACCTACCTTAATTTGATTAGAAACGAGTTGTATGCAGTTTATTAATAATTATAAGCCGATAACGTAAGGCAATATTATGATATTGACTGTATTTATTACTTAATCCCAATAAGTACTGTGATATAATAATGAATGACATTAAAAAATCTGTTAATATATAATTTTTAGTATTAAGTACTTATATAAAATATTTGTCTAAAAGTAACCTGTAGAATTTTGTAAGGATACTTTACAATGTTGTTATTTTTAATGATCTTGTAAAACACTTGATTACATTTGGTCGATGCAGTATTTGAGGTTTTTGTCAATGTCCCCTACCTTCTGCAACGTCCACAACTCACTGTGTTCCAGAAGAGCCTTCGGGGATCTCATCTGATGCTGTAATAGAAAATATTAACATTTTAAATATGTCCGACTGCCTTGTCAAATGATTGCCTTATTGGTCTAGTGGTCGAAGGCGCTACTGCTGAGCAATGAGGTCCTGGGTTCGATTCACAGGTTCGGGCAGTGTTATTAGGTTTTTCTATCTGAAATTTCTCAGTAGCAGTAGGCTCGCCCCTGGTGTAATGTCGGTGTACTATAGTAGGTACAGACGCCAGCACATCAAGCTACCCGAAACTGTCAAATTTTCCCAATCAACTTTGAACCTTATGCTTTAGCGATAAAGTTGAAAATCTATCAAAGTTTGACAGATTGTAGTAGCTTGATGTGCTGGCGTCTGTACATCTCTGCTTAATTGTTCGGGACAACAAGGCGTGATGTTATGTTGTTAAAACAGTTATGTAAATACAAGATGGCTGGCCCCAATGACTTGGTTTAACCTACAGGCTGAGTTGCCTTGGCTTACCTGGAAGTCTTTAAATCGACTTCAGACCTAGTTTAGCCGAAGCAAGGAAAACCTGCTGAGGTGGAGATACACAGATGACTCCGCCCTGCGGGCTTATCACGTAACACACTATCAGTAACAATGGGTTTAATTTTGACAGTTCAACAACATGCATTGCGTTATTTACGTTGTTGAGTAGACACATTTTTTGAACATATGAAGCAATATCCTTCAAAATTATCCAGATTGAGATTGATAGTGTTTTACGTAATTAGGGTGCTGGAGTATAAATGAGTTGCTGTTCCAAAAACAATCGGATTGAAAGTCATGTTGTCTGCACGTACCAGAAACTGCGGTGCTTACCTATTCTGTAAAAATCTCACCGTGAAAACTTAGGTGAAGTGAGCGTGGAGTGAGCTGTCAATAGTGTCAATTGCTAGCAAAAACAAACTCACTTCATCTAAGTTTTCACGGTGAGATTTTTACAGAATCGACCGGCTGATGGACGCTATTAAAGGTGACAAAGTCGTTGCCAATTTTGGGCCGATTGTATACCTATACACCATCGATCGACACGCTAAAAAGACCTGGCAGAATTTTCTAAGACGTTTTCGCGGTTGGCTAAATCCGAAACGAAGTAGATGTAGTACCTAAAGTATTTAGGGTGTCTCGGGCGGTATTTGGTGAACACTAAATACCTGGTACATTACGATACGTGTGACTTAAAAGCGTTTACGCCGTACGGTATTTCATACAAACTTTCAAGCCCTTATTTTTCCAAATGAATGAACCGATTTTAATGAAACTTCATACGCATAATCAGGATATAAAGGTCTAAAAAGTTACTAAAGAACATTTTCGAAATGACTTATTAAAAAGAAAAAAAATCGGTCTAATTTGGCTGTAACACTATTTTTCGAAAATTTTCTTGAATAACTTTTTGGACTACGCTTTTCTGTTTAAAAATGGGCTACTTAAGTCACAGAAAAGCATGACTTGAGTGCGGGTTTAGGTCACACAGTGTTGTATAAAATAGAATTTTAGATGTTTTGCTTAGGATTCATTAAATAAAAGGCCTCCTTAATAAGATTGTCCTTCTAAAAATCAAGTTTTAGTCCAAAACTTGATTTCGCTGCGCTCGATGATGTCATCAGTTCGATAACACACAAGGAAATGTAACCGCTCTGCCCTATTATTTCTTTTAGTCACCTCTTTATAATAACCAGAGATTAAAGCATATAACATAACTTCACGCACATATTCCCCGAAGGTAGCACAGGTGTATTATACCCACTTTTTTCCATCTTTTTTCCCTATTTCAAGACATTACGCCATCTCCCGTTTACGCTATGCACGCTATTTTTGCACCAAATGTTCATTTATTTATATTCTAACCCGCTTTAAAGTTTATCTAAGATTCGAACTCATAATTAGGTCATCGACACTTCCATGCAATCGGTCTTTCAAATAAACAATCCAAATTCAAATGAGGCACTATGACGATGCAGCGCTCGCCACTCAGATAATTTAATGATGTGGCTAAAAATATTATCTAATTTTACAAAGAATTTCGACATGAAGTTTTTGTTGAAAAGTTTTTGCGAGTCCAAAACAATGTTTGCGATGTTATCGACTTTTTATGGCACATATGTTCAAAGTTATTAGGTAAACATGGCTTTATAGCTTTTAATTGGACGTTTAAAGTAGGGGCCTGTAGTAAATGTGCCTTTATCCCATTTTTTGGGGTCGGCGCAACAGTCTTTTTCTTCTTCCTTAGGTACAGACGACGCCAGCACATCAAGTTACCCGAAGGTGTAAAATTTTCCCAATCAACTTTGAACCTTATGCTTTAGCGATAAAGTTGAAAATATATTAGAATATATTAAGAAATTTGACAGATTGTAGTAGGTTGCTGATGTGCTGGCGTCTGTACTTCTCTATTAGTCGTCATCAAAGTCAAAGCATCTATTTCAAAGGTCATCTCGGTCGGTTTCTAACCATATCATCAATCGTTTCTTATAGTACAGGCACTTACTGTATGGAATAAGTAGCTGGATCTGTAGAATTAGTCACCTATCTACCTACCAGTAGCGAAGGGTCAATTTTTATAAGAGGTAAGCCGGAGTAGATATATTTAAAATGATTATATTATTTGTCTATGGAATACTGACTGCGATTTTTCAAAGGGAAGCCGGTAGGAATCGAGTTGTATGGAAACTTCGCCACTGCTACCTACCACTACCTTCTTGAGATGTCATAAAATCGTTAAATCGATATAGGTATCACGCATTAAAGGTGATATAATCACATGCAAACAGTTATAACCGGTATTACATAATTTGCGATCACTCATTGTTTAAATAACAATACCCGCTAAGCGTACAAGGCCTATTGTTATGTTGGACACTATCGTCTCGCGGTTCCATGTTCCTAATTATATTTTCCATCGAATGAAGGTGGAATATTAATTAGGCAGCTATAAGAAATTAGATCCCAACTGTATAACTGACTAGAGCAGTCATGATTGGGAGTGGTATGAAGATTCGAATGACGTTATTACGACACACGCTATTTTGAAAAACTTCACGAGTGGTAGGTACCTACCCCCCCCCATGCGCCAGTTCGTTCGAAAACACCGAGTCGAAAACCGCTATAACGAATGACGTTGTCGCGAACACGCTGATTCGAAAAAAGGAATTTATTAATTTTGAGTTAACTTCTTTTTGAAGACGATTTAATTTTTTTCGTACCACTAGCTCAAAAAAGTGACATTCTATGCCACAAAAAGCGAACATAACAATAGTCATTTTTAATCTGTTAAAAACAGGGAAAGAAAATTGTTCTGAATTTCATTCATCCTCTAGGGGGAGAATGTGATTTAAATTTGGAATACTTACCGAAATTTATACTGAACTACATCTGTGTTTACACCATTGAGTTTGTATATAAAGCTTATACATCTTTTTGAAAAAGGAATACGCATTTATTATGCAGTTATGATTATTAAATACTCAAATCAACTCATCAACAATAAAAATGTACCAAACAAAAATGTAACTCTCTCTATCAATATTTGGACCAATGTTTCGAATGTTAACTTTTACTTTTAATTGTCATTATTTTTAATAAATGCTTGTCTCATATTATTATTGTGTTAATTTTTTCGCAAATGGTACGAAAAGTAGAGTATTTTCCTCTGTGATAAAGCTGTCTTAGTCTTGGGTGAACTTAAATCCCTCGCTACACTCAGGACTCGTCTTAAATCCCTCGCTTCGCTCGTGATTTAAGTTTTTAACACCCTCGCTACGCTCGGGAGTAAACCTCGTGTCCTTCGTTACGCTCGCGATTTAAATCGTCACCCGCGACAGAAGACACTGCTTTATCCCCTTGGTTAATAATCTACTATTAAATTACTTTTTTATTTTGTAATTTAAGAATATTTGTTTGTAATAAGTAGGTAATAGTTT
The DNA here is from genome assembly GCA_927399505.1 of Luperina testacea. Classification (NCBI taxonomy): domain Eukaryota; kingdom Metazoa; phylum Arthropoda; class Insecta; order Lepidoptera; family Noctuidae; genus Luperina; species Luperina testacea. The sequence goes on from OV656758.1 coordinate 17,646,225, forward strand.
TGTTGTAAATATTGCACTACAATTTCACCAAGGTTTTGAGACGTTTTCCTTTTGACACTACACCCGTAGCTCGTATCAATAAGCCAGGCCGTCACACATACATCTATTAGTCCATATCTTGAAAATTACTGAATTGATTTTTGTTGAATAAATATAAATTTATAAGATAGATCATGGATCTCTTTGTAAACATTTTGTGAAAGAGGTCTTCATTAACATATGAGTTTTGTTTCCGTTTTCTGATACGGGTGGCGCTGTGTTTGCTTTTTCTCTTTGATGTAGAAATGTCATGTCGTTTTTGTTCAATATTAAATATCGTTTCTATAGAAATCTAACGTGAGTATTATTGAAATATTGCTGAAATCCCAATAGGTTATGGGCCCAGGCACACGATAAGTAAATATTTCAATAAAAAGTCAAGTTAAGAGCAAGATTATTACCGGTGTAAAATTAACCTACGTAATGGAGGTAACGAACGCGATGAAAATTGAGAAGTTCGATGGTAGAAATTTCAAGCAATGGAAATTTCAAGTAAAATGTGCATTAAGAGCAAAGGGATTGAACATAGAAAAAGCAAGACCCGTGGAAACCAGTTCGCAAGTGCAGTGGGATAAAGATGATGGTATGGCCATGTTTATTTTAACGTCGTCCATGGATTTGAACCAAATATCTCTTATAGAAAACTGCGAGACTGCTAAACAAGTCATGACAAAATTAGAAGCAATCTATGAACAGAAATCAGAATATAACAAAATGTTAATTCATGAGAAGTTCTACCAATATTCATATAGTGCCAGTGATACGATGGCACAGCATGTTTCCAAGGTGGAAGGCTTAGCAAAGCAGCTACGGGAGACTGGTGAGAAGATCAGTGACACAGCAGTAATGACAAAGATTCTAAGCACATTACCATCAACATACCGTTCGCTTAGACAAGCATGGTTGTCACTCAATGAAGATAGCCAAACAATTCAAAACCTTACTTCTCGCTTAGTAGATGAAGAAGCTAGCCTTGCCAACGATACAAGTAGTAGTGAGACTGCGTTAGTGATGTCAAAAGGAAATTCCAAATCAAGTAATGGAAATAAACAGAATACTTCAAATGATCAAAGAAGTTCAAGTCATAGATTTGTATGCTACAATTGCAATAAAAGAGGCCACTTCGCTAGAGATTGCAGGATGCCAAAGAAAAAGTACAATGATAAGAAACCTAACAATATGTTGGCATTCAGCGCCGAAGGTTACTCATCTGAACATGATGAAGAGGCATGGATACTAGATAGTGGAGCCTCAAGACACATGACCTTCAAGCGTGACTATTTCTGTGAGTTGAACGAGTCTCAATACAACAATTTTGTTAAATTGGGTAACAAACAGAGTATCAAAGTATGTGGTGAAGGAACTATACTGATAGATAAACAAGTTAATGGTACATGGGAGAGATGTATACTTGAGCATGTGTTATATGTACCTGGTTTACAAAGAAATCTGTTTTCTGAAGGTGCTGCCACTAGAAGAGGATATATAATAGTAAAGAATAATGAAAAGGCAATGATAATGAAGAATAATGTTGTTGTTATGAGTGCACAATTAAAAGAGAACAATTTATATGAATTGAATGTCAAAACAATCAAACAAGAAAATTGTAATATTGTGCAAACAGATATAAAAGTTTGGCATGAAAGATTAGGACATTTGAATGTCAAGGAACTTCAAAATATGTCTAAGAATGGTATGATTCCAGTTACATTGAGTGGAAATCAGAATTTTGTTTGTGAAGCGTGCCAATATGGGAAACAAGCAAGACGCCCCTTCTTGAAATCTACTCGAGGTCCAACACAGCCTGGTGAAATTGTGTACAGCGATGTGTGTGGTCCTATAGAAGAACCTTCTGTGTCGGGCATGAAGTACTTTGTTTTGTTCAAAGATGGAGCTACAAGCTATCGACATGTTTACTTCATGAAACATAAGAGTGAAGTATTTCAATGTTTTCTGAAGTACAATGCAATTGTGAAGAATAGATTTCAACGTGATTTGAACATACTACATACAGATAATGGTTGTGAATATGTGAATCAAGAATTTACATCATTTCTGGAGAATAAGGGAATAACGCATGAACGTACTGCTCCATATACCCCACAACAGAACGGGAGAGCAGAGAGAGAAATGCGTTCCATCATGGAAACTGCAAGAACAATGCTATATGCAAAGGACATTCCCTTATACATGTGGGCAGAAGCTGTAAACTGTGCAATATATTTGTTGAATAGAAATACATCAAGCCAGGTGGGAGATGTTACACCTTTTGAACTCTGGCATGGAGTAAAACCTAGCTTACAACATATCAGAATATTTGGATCCATTGGTTATGTACATATACCAAAAGAAAAGCGAAGGAAGCTGGCCAAGAAAAGTGTAAAGATGTTGTTAGTTGGATACGACCATGATAATTACAGAATGTATGATCAAAATACCAGGAAGATTACAGTATCGCGGGACGTGAAGTTTGATGAATGTAGTATACCAGAAGAAAAACAAAATTTTGTAGAAATGAGAGTTGAACAAGAAGAAAAAGAACATTCTACAACGTCTACCCCACGGAGTGATTTTCAACATCAACACAATATACCTGAAGAAATCTCTTCAGATGATAGTATGAAGAGTTTAGAAGATATAGATGAAAGTTATATCCCTCCAAAAGGTATACATTTAGAACAGGAAGAACAGAGAAACATCACGTTACGTCCTCGTCGAAATAATAAATTAGAAGCTAATTTCACAGAGTTGGAAGTACCTAACACTTATGAAGAAGCGATGAATAGTCCAAATTCTCATCTATGGAAGAAAGCTGTGGCTGAAGAGCTTCAGTCACATGAAGAAAATCAAACTTGGATACTGACTGATCGAACTGAGAAGAAGCCTGTTACTTGTAAATGGGTGTTCACATTAAAGAAAAATAAAGATGGAGAAATAGTACGATTCAAAGCACGACTGTGTGCACGAGGTTTCACACAAGTCAAGGGCTTGGACTATGATGAGACTTTTTCCCCCACTAGCAGGTACGATTCCATCAGGGTGCTGCTTAGCATCGCTGCAAGAGACGAACTACAAATCGAGCAATTTGATGTGAAGACGGCCTTTTTGTATGGTGAGCTATCCGAGGACATATACATGGAGGTGCCGGAAGGATTAGAAAGTCAGTCTTCAAAAGTATGTAAGTTAATTAAGTCTATATACGGTCTTAAACAATCTTCAAGATGTTGGAATGAGAAATTTAGTTCTTTTCTAACCACCTATGGGTTCAAACCGTGTCCATCTGATAATTGTGTATTTGTAGGATATTTTAAAGATGTTAAAGTAATATTAATTCTTTATGTTGATGATGGATTACTATTGGCCAAAAGTAAAGCGGTTTTGTCTGATGTGTTAAATAATCTTAAACAAAAGTTTAATATTAAGATTGTAAACTGCAATTTATTTATTGGTATGGAAATAAATAAAGAAAAGGATTGTATAAGTATAAGTCAAAAACAGTATATTAAAACAATAATAAATAGATTTAATTTGTCAGATGCTAAAAGTAGTAGTACTCCTGCTGATGTAAACGTACATTTATCTAAGAATACAAGTAATGAGCCTATTAATTTCCCATATAGAGAAGCAGTGGGAGCATTGTTATTCTTGTCATCTGTATCTAGACCTGACATAGCATACGCTGTGAATGTTGTTAGCAGGTATGTCAATGACCCAGGTCCTTCACATGTTACAGCTGTGAAAAGAATCTTACGTTATTTGATTAATTCTAAAGATGTGTCTATTGTTTATAAAGGTAATGTTGAATTAGTTGGCTACTCAGACTCTGACTTTGCAGGTGATTTGGACACTAGAAAATCTAATACAGGTTATATATTTTTAATGAATGGAGGTCCTGTCACTTGGTGTAGCCGAAAACAAAATACTGTGGCATTATCCACAACTGAGTCTGAGTACATGGCTGCTAGTGAAGCCGCTAAAGAAATTTTATGGCTTAGGCAATTTCTATGTGACATTGGGGAGCCACAAGGCTCAATTACTTTAAATGTTGATAATCAGAGTACAATTAAACTGATTAACAACCCTGTGTTTCATAGAAGAAGTAAGCACATAGATATAAGATACAATTTTATCAGAGAGAATGTTGCAAAGAAAGTTGTTGAAATTAAATATGTTGAGAGTTCAAATCAGTTGGCTGATTTCTTGACTAAAGCTTTGCCTATAAATAAATTTAATTCAATTAGAGATGAGATGATGAGAAATGTTTAATGTGGTTAATGTTTATGGATTAAATCCATGTTTAATTTCTGAAATTGTTGGAACAAAGGATTTAAGTTAAAAGTAAAAGAAATAAGTATGTAGTGAATTGTTGTCTGCCTTATAAATTTAAGTGGGAGTGTTGAATAAATATAAATTTATAAGATAGATCATGGATCTCTTTGTAAACATTTTGTGAAAGAGGTCTTCATTAACATATGAGTTTTGTTTCCGTTTTCTGATACGGGTGGCGCTGTGTTTGCTTTTTCTCTTTGATGTAGAAATGTCATGTCGTTTTTGTTCAATATTAAATATCGTTTCTATAGAAATCTAACGTGAGTATTATTGAAATATTGCTGAAATCCCAATAATTTTGATGAAACTTGCACTATTCCCTAAGTTGAAGTAAATGTAAGCCAATACAAAAAATGGTCACGATCCGATTAATAGTTGCGGAGAAATGCTTAGACAAACATACGTACATACCTACGTCTATAAAATTTTGTATAAGTATTTGTTTGGAAGCCCTAATAGATTGTCATAATATGTGAATATAATGCAATTCCAATAATATTACATAGATACGTTTCGAATTGATGACCTCCTTTTTTTTTTGAAGTCGGTAAAAACTGTTTGAATGGTACGCTAAATGGCAACTGTTTGCATAATTTATAAATAGATACTTACCTACTGCGCAGATAGTAAAATGTATTTACTAATCGAAGTAATCGATCTTCACCTCTAGGATCCCGGCAATTATAATAGTTGGACGAACACCGAAGACCGTGGAGTACGACAGAGACAGACCCCTCTGCTTACCCCAAAGACGATCGGGAAACCAAGATCAACTCCACACGAGATTACTGACAGATCCCTACGCCCACCCCAGGGCAGAGGACAACTATGAGAACACCCACACAAGAAAAAAAAAGATTCCGGCATTCCCGCCACAGAATAGATTATCTCTCTTTATCTTACCTAATAAAACAAAAAATGACCAAGGTATTATACAAGGTCAAATTAAATTAGCTAACGAAACTTCGCAGGCGTGATTGGTGTCAATATCTAAACATGATAAAACAAATAAACAAGATTTGATGATGTTTTCTTTCGGGTCAACGACTGCTGGTAGTATATATGTTGCAGTCAAAACTCTTAACCAGTCAAAAGTACTATTGACTAGCAAAATCAGTCAAAAGTACTTTTGACCGTATGCTTTAGTCAATAATACTTTTGACTAAAATAACAGTTAAAAGTACTTTTGCCCAATGGAGCTGGTTAAAAGTACTTTTGACTAAGTGATTCCGTCAAAAGTGGTTTTGACTGGTTGTATCAGTCAAAACTCTTAAAAATTATTTAGCATTTTAATTAGTATATTTATTTCTTTGAAATAATGTCATTTGACCGAATTTTCAAATGCACTAATTTGCCTGTTTAATATGATATGAGGTACCTAAAGGCATTTGTATTCTCATTCACTCGCTCTTGCATCCAATGTCGACGGAGCCCCGCTTCGCGGGGCTCCTATTTCTGTGAAAAGGGTTTAAAGTAACCTAACAAAACCGAACCTCGGGGTAGGAACATTACATCAAATGAACATTATAGCTTTTGATCAACAACGCAAATGTTGTTATCGCAAATAAATATTCGATGAAATGAAAATTATGTTAATCGATATTATACAAATTGATTATTTTCCCAAACGTTGTTCGAATTAGTAACATTACATCAAAAGTTGTTATACCAAACAAGGGTGAACCTCTTTTTATTCACATCTAACGAGTTAATAGTGCTTTTGACTGATGCTTTATTGCAGTTAAAACTACTTTTGACGAAGAGCGTCAGTCAAAAGTACTTTTAACCGCAAATTTGCAGTCAAAAGTACTAATAATCAATAATTTTCAGTCAAAACCACTTTTGACCAACCTATTCAGTCAAAAGTATGTACTTTTGACTGATTTTGCTAGTCAATAGTACTTTTGACTGGTTAAGAGTTTTGACTGCAACATATACATTCATTGATACTTATCACGTCTGTGGAGTTTCTCTAGCTAATTTAATAAGGCGCGGGTCATATCAAATAAGTTAGGGAAACTCCTGTAGAGATGTAACTAACCGGTGGTATGGGATACGGTGTAGGCATCTCGCAGGCCTGTCTTGTCATAATATCCGACATTTTAGACTTGACACAAATATCTTCAATCCAGCATCCCTCCTGAAGCTGACCGGTATTCATGTGGTAAAACCGGCCGATACCGCTCTTGATGCCCTTCTCCCAGTGGCCTTCGTATCTGCACCCGTTTTCTGTTTGCGGCCAGAGTATGTAGTGTGGTTAGTAGGTAAGGACATAAAAAATAAACAAGTATGGTTAAAGAAAGAGAGACGTATGCAAAGTACTAATTTGCATACTAGGTGTACCTACTTATTAATGTAAGCTATTTTTAACCCATGATGTGCTTAGTGCCTTTAGGGGGTCCTCTCTACTGGACATAGGTGTCTCCGATGGCACGCCATTCAACTCGATCCTCCGCTACTCTCATCCGGCTGCAAAACAAGTCTTTAGCACAGTTCGACTTATTAATTAGGCACCTACCTAGTAGGTACCTACATAATAAACAATGAATATTGACGTGCTAGTAGCTACTACTTAATGCTGTTAAAATAATTATATTTTGTCGACTATACCTCGAACTATGTGTGTGTGCTGTGTATCGTTCTTATCGTGGGAAAAGTTCTGTTGGGAGAACAAAGGAAGGCAATTTCATACTAGGTAGGTAGGTATGTATGGTTGCGTAATTGCGTTTATTAAAAGCCAACATCTGTAGCCGTTGTAGGTCGCATCATCGCATGTGGTTGCTACTTCCGATGTTTATGTAGGACTTCGGAACACGTGGTTAAAAAACGCGAGGGTTTAAATATGTCTCGTTAGGTAATGATAGGTATCTAATATATCTGTTGCAGCCAACTAGCTTAATTAGCCATTCAGTTAACTGCCTAGACTTTTAACTAAACAGCGCAGTTCAACTAGCTGCCCTGAATGATATTCAGCCATTCAATCAAACAGCTAGGCAAATGACTTGGATCGCTAACGTTTAGCCCAGACATTAAATAGGCGGTTGATTGATTGGTCATTGATTTAAAGCGGCAGTTGTTTGTTGTAGTTTTGGAAAATAAAAATATAAAAAATGCAAGTTTATTAACAATTTCGGCAGTAAAAACTGAACAGTAGGTAAACTAAATAAAAATGAGTCATAACAAATATTAAAACGCGTACTTAAGTAAATAAATATTTAGCAGTAGGAACCTAAATGTGGGCAGTTAACAAATCGGATTTAGTTGGTGAGAAATCTAACTACTTTGAAGTACCTAGTTGGAAGTAGCGCTCGCTCGGCTCGCGCGCGTTTGGTCACAGTTCTAACCTTTTTTTTTCCCCGGTGGAAAATCTTCATGAATCTCCTCCGCACTGGGGCGGGCGGAGGACCAATTTTCTTTTTAGTACTGTTCATGTTTTAATTTAAAAACTGCTAAGAAATAAAATGACGGCCCGTTATTTTTTTCAACTGATCATAATGTAATAACCTCTAATGATTAAATTAGTTGTCAATATGATTTACCCATTTAAAAGTTTAATTTAATTTTTTACTCACATTTTCACCCTATATAAATGGCAATAAGCAACAATGTTGTAATAGTAGCATTGGTGAATATCATTCAGGTCGCTAGTTGAACGGCGCCGTTTAGTTAAACGGCTAGGCAGTTAACTGAATGGCTAATTAAACTAGTCTGCAGTGTCTTCTAAACTCACCTAGTAGAAACAAGCCCAAACCATCTTTCACATCATTCTTCCAATAGCCGCCGTAAAATGTGCTGTTAGCGTACCACATATTTCCGTAACCACACTTCTTGCTCCTTTTAAAGAACCCTAAGTAAATATCTCCGTTTTCATAGTACATCCAGCCGGGGCCTTCCATCTTGCCTCGAACCCATTCGCCCCGGTATACGAGTCTATACGTATCATTCGGCTGACGCTGACTGAGTAAACCAAAACCGTGCCTGATGATGGAAAACAGCTGGATTAGTTGAGTGTCTACAGAGTTAAGAGGCCGTAGGTGGGTGACGAAGAGCTCCCAATTGAAGTTTCTGTGATTGCCATGAAGCCATTGACTTTTATTGGTTTTCTCTGTCCCCAATCGTATTCGCCAGACCTTACATCAACTTACTTTTATTTCTTTTTCGTAATTTAGATAACTTTTACAGGGGTAAATTTCAACTCCAAAGCGTTGAAGTATCGATGACAAACACCTTTCAAAGTTCATCGTTTCCCGCCTCCTGAATTTCTATACCTAAAGCGTCTAAATAAGTGCACTTTCATTAAAATGGCAAAGGTGCATCAACCTTATGAGCCAAAAAAACATCGATTAACAAAACTATTCATTTCGCCTATTATGTCGCGGCCCGTGGCTTAATGGAAACGCTATGCTTGGCAGATTGACTAAGCAGACCGAAACCGTGCTTGATGCTGGAAAACAGATAGATTAGTTGGGTATTTATTATATGAGGGTACCTATAGATTAACGGGCCTGTGATTGTCTACAAATGAGGGGCCATCCAATAAATTAATGAAGAGAAATTTTGCTATGAACAACCACCTCACTTGCCAGATAAATTGATGGTAATTAGTATTAGTAGGTTGATAATATTGGATAGCGTTTGCCAGATTCAAGAGGGCACTGCTGTCAACTCTTGATGGTCTTTCTATCATATACAGGTGTCCAGTGGGAACTGATCGATACACACTAGCGTTTCAAATTGTACATAGGACAGCAGTAGGTATTATAAATGGTACTTTTCACTGACCTATAACCTTGATACCAATCACCTTCGTATAGCATCCCACCGATCGTGGTAAATCTTCCTTTGCCTGTGGACATTTGGACAATTTTCAGAATTTTATTGTGCGTTGTCTGTCGACTTTCAGTGAATGAATTTAAGAATTTCGATGCCATGAAGACTCACTTTCGCCTGGAAGGCCCAAACCCTGATAAGGTAGATAGAGCTTTTTAGAAACGTAGATGGGCTTTACATTTCTATCAGACAAAAACCTGAATGCCATGCCATTTTACCTTCCTTCAAATCGCATTTCCATTCGCCAACATAACTGTCGAACCTCGAGGTAAAGATAGCATGACGGAGACCATTCTTTCTAGCTTTCCTGTCGGCCGCTACCGACAGTGGCGTAAAAGCTCGTGGGTGGTGATAGTATGGCATGGCCGTTTAAAACTAAGGTGTAAAAAAAATATCAATAAAATACTTCTTCTTCTTCTCTTCGTTTAATGGCTTTTGCGGAAAAACCAAATAAAATACTAAGCACAGGTCAACCAACAGTGTGTGATTGTGACACTGACAGCATCGTTTTTTTCTTATTCTAATATTAAATGTTCGTCCATCAATGAGGTTTTTGGTTTTTGTAGCAGCCGTCGCAAAATTGACCACTAGAGGTCGCACCATGCGACTAGGAGCGTCTAAACCAGCAGTCGTCTCTTTTTTATGCTCTTTCGTCGCTATGACAAAAAGTTAATTATTAACAATAAAAACACAAATTCAAACTTAACTATTCCTTTAATTACATACATTATACATTAGTTCACTATATAAATGCTTTATTGTTTGCCGTGCGCCTTCTGCAAGCCTCTGCTGAGGTCAATTAGCTGTTGGTAATGCTCCCTGAACCCTTGCAGGGCTAACTCCTGCTGGCTTTTCATTGAAGAGTTGCTGACAATGTACTTTTCTATACAATCTATGCATTTGCTGTCAAGCTGGATGTCTTCTTCCGTGAGGGTCTCGGGTTTGGTCAGCTGCACTGGTGTGGGTAGTATCTGTAAAATATGTTTGTGTTTTGTAACACACTACTTAAAGCTCCGTCAAGAACGAGAGCAAAGTAGATAAGAGGTGATTTGACGACATTAATAAATGAACTTTATTTTCAGCAACATAAAGTGTAAATTTGGACGCAGACACAAAACAGTTCTTTGGGAGTTCTCGAGCGCGCTTGCGCGAACACTGTCATATGACATGAGAGTGATTGATTTCCTGTTGTTATTTCGTCAAAATCAGTAGTTTGTTTATTTTCATTAAAAAATTAGAGAGTGAGAAAACTTGAACAGATATTGAGTGTGGGAAAAATTTACAAATTTTACAAAACACACTCACTTGCTGGGCGATAGTTTGAGCTACATCGCCGTTTGACACATCGCCATGAATGTCCTGCTTCAATGCAGTTAGAAGTACTGCCTCCCTGACGGTGCCGCTCTGCAGTAGTTCCAGCATTAAATTGTCCATGCTCTGGTGCCAGGTCAAGTAGAATACTAGCGGACCGAAGTGGCGGGTAGATCTGGAAAATACGAAGATGTTTTAGATTGATATTTAGATATTAGCAGCAAAGGTATTTCGTTTGTACAATAGCGTGTTTATTGTCGGGAGCCAGCGGGTTCATATCAACATTTTCCAGTGTAAACTAGACATTAATTTAATACTATTTTGCTGTAAAAATTTATTAAATAAAATGGACCACCATTTTGACGTCAAAATGGCGCCGGATCGGTTGGTATCTTGGGCCAAGTAGTAGTAAGTTTATTAGCAATATTTCTGTGATATTTTACTTGTTTGTGTTAGTTGTGTTCGAAAACATATGCATTAAAATGGTCTATAACTCTAGAAATAGATCCTCACCTCAAAAGTTCATATTTGCTTTTGTTATCAAGATGCTGGTATGTAATGCTGGTCACCTTCTGGTACGCAGGCTCATCAGGTTCGTACTGTACACACGCACGATCCAGAACAAACTCATACTGTTCTCTGTCCAATAAACTGTTAAACTTCTCCTGGTCACTGAACATCACTGGTTCTCTTAATTTACGACCATGGAGTGGAAAATACACCTAAAATTGAGATAGGGTTAGGTAAGAATTCTCTTTATACTTTTCATTGGGTTAACAAGTCCAGTTTAGTTTTTTGTGGGAGACTAAGCTCGGTCTTTTAGAAGAGTCTTGGAAAATAAACCCCATAAAAGTGGCTCTGAAAATGATATTCAAGGCTAAAGAAGGAACACGGGTGAGTTTTAGTCAGTAAGAGTCTGACACTCCCTTCCGCTCCACCCAGATCGGGAGGGGTCAAAAAAAAAGCTGCCAAATTCTATAATGGAGTACAAAAGATGATAGCCATCTGTAATCTGTATCATATTTTAACCCCACTGAATAGGATACTGGATAAAAATGAAAATTTTGAATAGTTTTAGTGATACAGTGGTTTAAATTTAAAAGACGTAATGATAGCCCTGGTCTTTCTTTGCAGATTTTTCAACAAGAAAAATAAAAATGTATACCTGGTTCAATCTTTTCCTGACATCATGATCACAGCTACGAAGAAAGCCATCAGGATCCCTGTAAAATCCATTAAAATAATTAGGATTGTAAACAATGTGCATTTAATTATGATAACATCGCACATCAGACATAATATTATTTGTATTGTAATTTTTAAACTTTAAAGGTGTTTTTAAAAAAAGTTAAGTGGAAATAGGAAAGGGAGGTTTTTTTCCTGCAGTGGGACAATACGGGCTAATTATTATCTTTTTTTTAAATTAGTTATGTTTCTTTTAATGAGCTGCTTGACCAGCTGTGTATATAAGATCTTTGCGTGGATTTCCCGCTACTTAATTTATTTTATTATAACATATTAAACTGTACATTTTGTAACTTAAACATTAAATATTATGTGGGTCCATAATGAGACTTGCACCTACCTAATAGTTAAAATATTTACATTATAAGTCAATTCATGTCAACTCAAAATATGTCATTAAAAACATGTTGTAATGTTTGTAAAGGCGATATATAGGGTATCTAACAAAAATTAATCACGATCTATGTACATACAAATAAAATAAGATCATTTGTAAACATTATTGTAACAACCTTTGTAGTAGGTAGGTAATACAGGCTGGTGTCCGCAACTCCACGTCAATGCGCGTATTTTGTGTATGGAAAAATTGAATTTAAACCTTTGTAGTAATAAAGACATTGAAATATCAATCAATCAATGAGACAAGGAATCAATTTTGGAAGAGAACTAAGCTTACCTTTCAACAATAAATCTGTGTTCATTAGCCACACCAAAAGTGATATCAGTGAATATGAACTTAGCTGTATCATAGCCCACCAAAGCAGGGTCTTTGGACAGAACGTCTTCAATGTGTTGTTGGATCTGAAAATGATAAGCAAAACTTTAGAGAGACAATCATGGAATTGAGTTCTATTAATATATTAATAAACTCTGTAGGACAGTGAAATTATTTTGTAATCTTGTTCTTCATAGACATAGGGCTTGAACATAGATACCAGCAGATCTGAAAAGGTTAGTTATGGCTTGTAGCAAAATAAATCCGAAGTTATCAATAACATAATATTGTTTCTTACCTTCACAACAGGAGGCATTTGTAGCAATCTATCAGCCCTTTCATTGGCTTTAGCAAGTTCTTCTTCAAGTTCCTCATTTGTTAAGAATTTGTAAGTTGGTGTTTTTAGGATGCTTAGACCTTGGTTGGTCCTTTTACGAAATACTTTGTTGTAGTCGGGTCGAGTCAATCGTTTCAATAAAATTTGAACATTTGATGAGAAGAACTTTGGAGCTGGGTCTTGTTCTCCATCTTAAAAAGGTTAATTAGAAAAATAGATGAAATTGTTTGGAGTTTTCGAACGATAATTATGTTAGATTTATTGATTACGTGAATGGACTCACCGTAAATGGATGGAACTATGCTCAACTTGCGGTATGATATAACGTGTATTTGCGCATCTGTGATGATGTTTCTTGGATTGTTTCGAGCTAGTTTTCGAAATATAAGCGACATTTTAATCTTTTACGAATCTTTTCTGAATCCTAACCTAACAAAATAAAAATAATGTTTATTTTCTTTTTCTTTTTGTAGTGTGTCGTGATTGATTTCAGAGTTTGAATTCAAGTCTTTTGAATTCAATTTGGCTTTCATTCTCGCATGTCGGACTAAGGTCAAAGTTTGTCAAAATGTTGACATTTAGCAAAAGTAGTGAAAATAAAGTGTTGTGTCCTTCGGCCTCATTCGGGGTCATATAAACATTATTTGAGTCTAGCATCTTCCGTTTTCGTGTCACATCTATGTAGGTATATGCAACTATCTCCTTCTCGACAACACTATGATGACGTATTTCCGCCCGCGTTCACCAGGTGGCTGCAGCGCGCTAAGTCGTTCATTGGCGTCCTGTTTTTCGGACGGTTCACATCTAAATTTAAAAAAAGTTAACGTTGTTGGCGTTCGACATTCTTAGAAAAGAATAATTTTAATTGAATTCTTAGAAAACTATAGTTTTTATTAGTTTATTTTAATAACGCTGTTAGCGTTCGGTATATGCTTAGAAATATAAATGTTAAAGATTGATCGTTTTTAAAAGTGAATTAATTTAAAAGTGATAGCTTCTTAAAAATAAAACAGTTTAGATTTTCTTACGATGGCGGATAGAATACAGCCGTGTAATCATAGAGAATCTGATTCGTCATCGGATTCATCAAGTTCCTCAAGTTCCTCTGAATCACCCCCGTCGGATTTAGAGGTTGATCAGGTAGATAAATCCCGTAAGAGGAAGAATGTAAGTAAGAAGAAGAAGAGTAAGCGTCATCGAGGACAAAGCAAGGTAATCAAAAAGCTTGCAAAACAGGTCAGTGATTTGAAAAATTTATACTTTTACCCTCATAATATGTACTATGAAAATAAAAATTATGACTGTGATAATCCGATATATAATGGCGAAGATTTCGAAACGATGCATGAACAACCGGTTACGGAACCCGTCTCAGACTCTGTACCAGTTCAATCATTTGATTTTGATTTGGCAACGCAATTAAAGGAGCCAGCTGTCACTGCAACTCCATCTAATCAGTTAGAATTGCTCAACTCTATTCAATATTTTAATAATAATAACTGGAATAATGTTCGATATGTGGAATCACAAAAGGTTTATAATGCTCGTCCTGGATACGTTGACCTTGAAGTAAATGATGAAATCAAATCGTTAGAAAAAGTTACCCATCTAACCTCTGCGGATAAATTTCTTGGAGCTGTAACCCGCGCACTGGTAATACAAAGCGATGCCATGCAACAGGGTTTTCGACAGATAGTGGACTGGGCTAAAGATACGGGTAGTATGGACCCAGAACAACTGACAACAAAATTAAAAGACGTTTTTTCCAATGACTATCAAAAGATTTCACGTGATTGTTTGCAACTAGTTTGTGGCCGTAGGGCCGATATAATTGAACAAAGACGCGAAGTATTCATTAAACAATTAAGAGATAAATCATTTAAGCCGTGTTTGAAGAAAATACCGCCGTCTAGTGAATTTTTGTTTGATAAAGTACCTTTTAGTGAATTTGTTAAGAATAATGGCGGAGTTAACAAAATTTTTTATGCAAATAAAGTTAATTTTTCTGGTCAAGAAAAGAAAACACCTAGACCCCAGGCGGCGTACCCTGGACCTAGTGGATATCAATCGTCCAGTCGCACTTCGGCACTGACGATGAACTATAGATTTCCTCCTCCTCAGAGTGCAGGAGCCTTTTATAATAATTATCACGCAATGAACCCGTTTATGAATAATCCAAAATTTTTTCGTCCCCAACCGAGAGGACGACTGGCTGGACAACGCTTTTACCAGCCCTATAGTTTTAGAAAAAATGAATCGCAAAACAATGCTCAAAGGGGCAAGGGCGCGGCTAGATTCAATAAAAAGTTTTGACTCGGATCAAGATTTTCAGGGGGGGTGCTTACAAAATCATGTAACGGAGTGGAAGAGACTGGGGGCACCAGAACCATTAATAAAAATAGTGAAAGGTTATCGAATTCCATTTCAAAAGAAACCGCCTCTGGTCCCGCCAAGGCAGGTGAAACGTTGCAATCTTACTCTACCATCGCCGGAGATGGACAGAGTCATTCAAAATTTATTGAAACAGAAAATTTTAGAACATGCTCCCCTGACACCGAGTTTCATATCAAATTTCTTTCTGATTCTCAAAAGCGACGGAACCTACCGCCCTATTTTCAATTTAAAAAGTTTAAACAATTACCTGAAAATAAGCAAATTTCGTTTGATTTCGGTAAATCGAGTTCCCGATTTCATTCAGGAGAGGGATTGGATGGTCAAAATAGACCTCAGGCAAGCTTACAACCACGTAAATGTAGCACCCGCCCACCGTTGTTTTCTTCGTCTAATGTATCGAAATCAGTTACTGCAAATGACCTGTTTGCCATTTGGCCTGGCGACAGCGCCCAAAGTATTTGCATCGTTGACCAACTGGACTGCCGAGATTTTCAGGAATCTAGGCATTCGAGTAGTGGTTTTTCTCGACGATTATCTTCTAGTAGCACAGGACAAACTGACACTTATAAAACACGTCGACGTTGTACTTCAAACTCTCAGCCTGCTGGGTTGGCAGGTGAACAGAGAGAAATCGATTCTTATCCCTCAGAAAATAATAGAGTACTTGGGTTTGATGTGGAATCCGTGGCAAAATCTAAAATATTTACCAGAGAACAAAATTCACAACATGCAAATTGTTTTATCAAGGTTGCTCCGGCGGCGGAAGGCGTCTCTTCGAGAAATACAGAGTGTCATAGGCGTTCTAAATTTTGCTCGTCTGGTAGTTCCAATGGGTCGTTTGAATTTTCGGCACCTACTGGCTTATTGCAATCTGGTCCTAAAAATGCCATTTCAGTCGACTTATCCCTTGCCTGCGGAGGTGCTGGCAGAATTAAGTTGGTGGAAGGTTCACTGTGTCGAGAAATCCAGGCTTCACCCACCACATGTAAAAAACTTTTTAACAACAGACGCAGCAGATACAGGTTGGGGAGCGGAGTTAAATGGTCTTCACCTATCGGGCAAATGGACAAAAGAAGAAGAGCGGCTTCACTCGAATCACAAAGAGATGTTAACAATTCTAAAATGTTTGTTAGAATTCGCTCCGTCTCTGAGCCACACATCTCTGCTTCTGCAGTGCGACAACAAGGCGGTTGTAGCGTACTTGCGGAAGGAGGGGGGAAACAAGTCGCGGATCTTGATGGAGTTAATATACCGAATATATTACATACTTCAAAAGTACGACATTCATGTAATCCCCCATCACATACCAGGCAGGTACAACAACATCGCAGACCGTCTGTCGCGTCACTCGATGTTACAGGAATGGCATCTACTCCCCAAATTCACCAGTATTGTCTTTGCAAAGTGGGGTGTGCCCCAAACAGATCTTTTTGCCTCCAGCACAGCCCACGTAGTACCATGCTATGTAACTCTAGATCAACGGGATCGGCGAGCATGGAGACACAACGCGTTCGCCTTCAAATGGGATTTTCGTCTGGCTTGGGTCTTTCCTCCTCCGAGTTTGATACCCCGGGTCCTGATGCATCTAAATCACGCGAGAGGTATATTCTTGATAGTTGCACCGAGGTGGCCTCGAGCATTCTGGAGAGCAGACTTGAAGACCAGAGCGATCGCGCCGCCGTTCACGATTCACAGGTTATCGAAAGTGCTAGTAGACACGAGGACCGGGCAGCCCCCACCGCGAGTGAAGGAGCTGGTCTTAGAAGTATGGAGATGTGGGGGTGGTCTGAATCCTTAGGTGACTGGTCTGAAGAGCAAAAGCGTCTGCTGAAAGAAGGTTGGAGGTCGTCTACTTTAAATACATATAGGCCAGCATGGCAGAGATGGCTGAGTTGGTGTTCCAGGTTTGGTATAAATTTCTCAGACCCTTCAGGTAGTGAATTGGCTCGATATTTAGCGGATTTACATCTAAAAGAAAAATTATCCTATCGTACTATTTTACTTCATAAATCGGTTGTTTCCACTTTATGTAATACAAAGAGTGAAGCCCGATTAAGTTCAAACATTTTGGTAAAACAGATGATTAAAGCCATAGCGTTGCAACAGCCTAAAAAGTGTCCACCGCCTGTTTGGGATCCTCAGTCTCTAGAAGGTTGGTTAGGCAGTAGACCTCTTCAGAATCAAAGTCCATTCGAAATTTCAAGAGTTTGTGCAGTTTTACTGTTATTATGTTCAGGGCGTAGGATACACGATTTAACTTTACTAAGTGTCTCGCCAGACAGGTGTATAGTAGGCGAGAATAGCATCATGTTTTGGCCGCATTTTGGTTCCAAAACTGATTCTGAAACTCACGTACAGTCAGGTTGGAAGTTGTTAGGGAATCTTGAAAATGAGGCGCTTGACCCGGTACTTTGGCTTAAAAAGCTTATAGAAATTGGAAGACCGCGTCGTTTACTTTGTTCTAGCGATAGATTGTTTATTACTGTATGTGGGAAAGCTAAGCCGGCTACTAGAACTATTTTGGCAGGTTGGGTTAAGTCTATTTTGAGGGAAGCCGGAATTGAGGCTACTCCAGGTAGTTTTCGTTCTGCAGTTGCTTCACGAAGTTGGTTGGATAATGAACCTCTAGATGAAATAATGGCACGAGCTAATTGGAGATCTGGTAATACTTTCAAAAAACATTACAGGAAGGAAGTGATTCCAGCGCAGGGAAGCTCCTTGATTCATCTTTTTCAGCCAATAAATTAATTAACTCTGATTAAATAAAATAAATTATTTTGTGATATTGATGATCCTACAAGACGTTTAAATTATGAGAATAAGATGGTGTATCGATGAATAATAATAAATTTTACATGATTATGGTAAGTTTATACAAAGAATTACATGATGATGGAGGATTCGAGGTACGTATAAGTGTTCTGTTTACTCTGTCATGAATTGTCAGGGACTATTGTTAGTAATTTTTCTTATAACATTAACAATTCCGTACGCAAACTACGCACATTGACGTGGAGTTGCGGACACCAGCCCATATTACCTGTTACCTAACATTAACAATTATTATTTTATAGCATTGCAATCGTTATTATGTTGGTGTTTATTTTTGTTTAAGTATAATTTTTTTATTTTTTCTTGATCTAATATAACTAGTCTTTTACAAGTTACAACACATTGGCGTCCCGTTCACCAGGCGATAACAAACAAAGCCTCAAATAATGTTTATATGACCCCGAATGAGGCCGAAGGACACAATAGTAGCGTTTTACCTTCAAACAAAACGCTTGTTGTGTCCGGAGACTCATTCGGGGTCATAATTTTAAACACTGCCTGGTTTTTATTGGGTTTCTCAAGTTTTAGGTTTTTGAGGCCACAATGAACGACTTAGCGCGCTGCAGCCACCTGGTGAACGCGGGCGGAAATACGTCATCATAGTGTTGTCGAGAAGGAGATAGTTGCATATACCTACATAGATGTGACACGAAAACGGAAGATGCTAGACTCAAATAATGTTTATATGACCCCGAATGAGTCTCCGGACACAACAAGCGTTTTGTTTGAAGGTAAAACGCTACTAATCATTTCAAACCAAAAGGTTTTTTAGAAGTTGCAACTTTGTGAGCTGTGGGTATATAACGTACATACTAATCCCATGGGGTAATCCTATCTATGTGCTCTGTGGAGTGCGTGGTAAAGCTATATGTCAAAATAATATTTTGTCAAAGTCAAAATAGTTCTGTGTAAATTATTTTACTCTAATTTGTGGAAAGATAGCGTAATAAAGTTTACTTCGAGGGTAAAACAACGTCTTAATGACTTATTTTTTTTATCATGGCCAAAAGGAAAGCAGCTGTCAATGATATCATTTATGAATTGGACAATGAGGACATCGTACTCAGCAGTGAAGATGAGGTTAAAGAACCCAAAATAAACCGTTTGGAGATGGTACATAGTACAAACGCTACCTCAACTGACAAAGAAAGTAATGTAGAAATTAGTTTAGAAGTATCCGATGTAGATAAGCCAGGCGAGGATGTCATTGTCAGTGATAACACAACTCCACTGACGATGCATAATGGAGGGAAAACGCTGAGCGACGTATCTATTGAAAATAGTCCGAAAGGTACCAGCTCTCAAAAGGCAGTTGGTGAAGTTGATAGCGTCAAGAAAATTGGTAGCGAGGTTTCAAAAACCACTATATTGAATGAGGATATAGTAATAGATTCTCCCGGTAATAGCGATCTAGGTGTGGAGGGCTGCGAAAATAGGACACCCTTAGTAACAGTGCGATTTAAAGATAGAAAAATGGCAAGTAATTACAAGGAACAGGTGAAAGCATTTATGTTAAAATTGATCAAACTTCATGAAGGAGAGAGTTTGGGGTCTGATTCTGAGACAGATGTAGAACTTGACATTTGGCCCGAAGACTTAATTGAACCAGAATTAAGTGAAAATATTGTTGAAGCGAAGGAAGAAAGCAGTTTGTTCTTTGTGGACACTGACCCTTGTATGGACCGGCCCAGCATGATACCTAGATATAGTCAGGTAAACTTTGCTAACTTATTTATTTTTTTTTTTTTTTTTTTTTTTTTTTTTATTTATTTATTTATTTAAAATTACGTAAATAACACCTTAACAGCTATGACGCCAATGCGATGTTGATATTATTTAGTTTTAAAACATAGATAAAATACCTGTTTGGGAAGAGACCTTTGCCCAGCAGTGGGATGATACAGACTAACCATATAATATTTTACTATATCATATTCATAAATACACACAGATTAAAAAGAAACTTCAAAAATGGTTCATTAGTTTTTGAGAAAATCTCAGACATACAAACATACATACATACACAGTATCGGTTTGAATACAGAACCTCCTTTTTTGAAGTTGGTTAAAAATATGATTTTAATATTCAAAATCTTTGTAATCTCTTCGTTATTCTGATAATACACCATACCTTGCCAGTCCTGAGTCACATTACAGTTAAATTGCACATTTTATTTCTACGGATCATAAATCAAGATATTCTTACACAATAAACTTAATGGTTTTCTTCATATTATTAAACTGCATTTTTGCAGTACAGCATGATATGAATGGTACCTTGAGTGTTTTCAAGTGCTGTACTATAATAAAAAGCCATAGACGCATAGTCCATAACTTTGGTTGTGAGTGGAACTGACTCCTTGTTCTGTTATGACTAATTTACTTGCATTGATTGTAAAATTGTTTTGAAATATTAATATAATAAAATTTTGATAAGGGCCAAACTTTATTGTAAGTAATTGTATTTCATAATGAGAAACCATAACAAAACTTCCATCAAATGAAAGATTAATTTATTTGCTTGATATTTAAAAAAATAGGGTAGAATAGAATATTGTTTATTGTTGTACGTTAACGAAAAAAGTAGGTAAAAAGTATACTACAACATACTTCTAGGGGTCTAGGGTGTATATTTACACCCCGCAGGTATGGTGCAGAGATATGACGAGACAGTGTACATGTGTGTGTATCTAAATTGCATATACTATTACTTTGACTTAAAAAAGCTAATGTGTTGTGTTCAGGCATCATCAACAGTCATTACAAATGTCCCTGACAAGGAAGTAACCCCCCTGCCACTACGGAGAGGGCCGTGCTGCTTCAACTGTGATGGGAGTCATCAACTCAGAGAGTGCCCGGTGCCGAGAGATCACGCTAGAATAGCAGAGAAAAGGAAAGCCATGAATTCACTTAGAGTTGGGTAGGTAATCAATGACAGCGTTTACAAATAGCAGTCAACTGGAAATAGTAGATGTTTCGAAAACTTATTGTTGCACTATTAAAAAAAAATTTTGAAAGAAAATCTATGGAATTGCTCTAGGTAGCCTGCGAAATTCAAATTTTCTTATGGTTTTTGCAATATGCAGGTCAGTGTCAGGTTGTATGTTGGGGCCTACCCTGGTGCTTCCCCTTAAACACATTTAATGTCACAGTAAGAAAATTACAGGAAGGTGTCGGACATTTTAATGTCACACGTAAAAGTTTTTTTTTTACTGCCTATATTTCGTTCTTAAGAAGATACTCGAGAAAGATTTTACTATAAAGTTTTTTTATAATTTAATTTGTGATGGTTCAACAATAATCATAAAGTTTTAATTTTATTTTACTAAATGTTATGTATCTAATTTCAGACGATACCATGTAGAAGATGAACAGAAATATGGGCATCTAATACCTGGTAGAATATCTGGGGAGCTGCGGCACGCCCTCGGACTAAAGAGGCATGAGTTGCCACTTCATATTTACCGCATGCGGTTACTGGGATACCCGCCTGGATGGCTAGAGGAAGCCAGGATATCGCATTCTGGCATCACTATGTTTGATTCAAAGGTTTTCAACATTTCATATTATATTTTATATTAAAAACAAATAATTATCAAGTTTTGGAACAACAAATCCAATGTTATACATGACAAAGTTAAAAATCCATTGCAACAATAAAAAAATTATTACACCCAAAAATTCACTTAGAATGCATAATGCTAAACTAGTTACATAGTTGAGAGGTAGTGGTAATGCAGCTGTTGCTGCAATATAGGGCGAAAAATGCATTCAGTTTCCAGGCAGAAGTGTGTCTGGTATTTGCTTACATCTTTGGCAAATATAGGGTAGCTGGGAAATCAACGCGCAAACTAACCATAAATTAGCACATGATTCTAGAATCCAAAATACCTACTACTACTACATGTCCAGAATCTGAATCCATAGTAACAGGTTACGCATCGACGTAGCTGCCATTCTGTATGTTGTGTGTGGTCTTAAATGAATAACTTGAACACTCTCCAGGGTAACGCCATATTGGAACCTGAGGAGGAAGAGGGCGAGGTAAGCGAACCTGGCAGCAAAGACAAGTTCGACATCAAAAAAATACTTGATTTCCCTGGGTTCAATGTACCAGCCAGTTCGCGGTATATAGAGGTAAGATATCATCAATAAGGTAATCCAAAAGAGAACTAGAGTCTATTTATTTAACGGCGCAGGAACCTTTACCAGAAGTGGTAATCGGATTAGTGGCTTGAATATCATAAGGATTGTGCCAGTTTGACGGGAATGTGGTATGACAGCGGCTCCGCTGACATCATGTCATCAGAAGACAGCCGTCACTCAACCATCGTTGCGACGCTCTGCTAGAGTGACTGTCATCAGCCAGTGTCACTCTTATCCGATATACAAAACTAGACGGCGCCACTTGCTGCGCCATCATATCCAGACCTTCTTCAAATGATGTTTACGTTAAAACTTCCAGGAGTCGCAAGAGTTTGGTCTGCCGCCGATGGCAGAGCAGGACAGCAAGATGTCGATGCTCCAGTTCCTGGCCCCCAACGCTATGAAGGCGTACAAGCGCAAGAAACTCACGTTCTTCCCTTCGGCCTCCGCTAACAACACACTCGAGGGACAAGCAGAGATGGAGCTCGATAGTGGAGATGGTAAGTTGCGATTACTGTATTTTCTCCAGCAATAAGTAATAAGACAGTAAAAGTTTATAGCTGCCTCGTTCCTCAAGT
Source organism: Luperina testacea (assembly GCA_927399505.1). Lineage (NCBI taxonomy): Eukaryota > Metazoa > Arthropoda > Insecta > Lepidoptera > Noctuidae > Luperina > Luperina testacea. Next base: position 17,668,981 of record OV656758.1, read on the forward strand.
TGCAGCAAAGGCAACTGCTAAGCTTTGGGTCCTCGGTTCGCGTATTTTTTCTATAAGGATTTTTTCAGTATTAGCCTGGAGTCCTGGATTAGTGCCTGGTTGATGGCAATAGGATTGCTCCTTACTACATGAGACTAGACATTAGACATAACTGCGACGGCGAAATGTGGAAACTTCTGGCACATATATCTGGTCTATTGAATAAAAAAAAATCCATCAAAAGCGCCTATGGATGTTCTCATAATAATACCATACCATAATCTTCTTAATATACAGTATGTTAACTAACAGAGGGCGTTCCCGTTAACCCGCAATAGTATAGCATCCATACATGCTAAAAAAAATATTACCATTCGAAAATAAAATGTTTTTATTTTTTTTTATATTAAAATATTCACTAAAAATCGTAAATTGATACTCTATTTATTTAATTAAATCTAATTTATTTAATTAAATAAATTCCGACATTGCTGTCCTTCAAGTACGCGTGTACAGAGTGTTTCTTTAACGTATCAATTTACGATTTTTAGTGAATATTTTAATATAAAAAAAAATAAAAACATTTTATTTTCGAATGGTAATATTTTTTTTAGCATGTATGGATGCTATACTATTGCGGGTTAACGGGAACGCCCTCTGTTAGTTAACATACTGTATATAAATTACGTGTCACGATGTTTGTCCGCGATGGACTCCTAAACTACTTAACCGATTTTATTCAAATTTGTACACCATGTGCAGTTTGATCCAACTTGAAAGATAGGATAGCTCACATCTCCATTTATAATCGCAATATTATTTTATTGCACAAAAACGTTAGCCACAGCAACGCGTGGCCGGGTCAGCTAGTAAGTATATAAGTAATACCTTAATAATAATAGTCTCACTGAAGTGCAAACGCCTCTTTCATACGGAGAAGGAAATGTGCATAGCAATGTTCTAATTGAAATAAATGATTTGACTTTATGTTATAATTTCAGAAGTAGCAGAATTCCCGTCAAACCCCCCGCTGCCGGACGAGGCCCCGCCCCCACCGCCCCCTCCGCCTATGTTACCTCCTCCCCCGCTAGAGGTGCAGCCGCCCCCTCCCCCGATAGAGATGCCTCCGCCACCTCCCCCGATAGAGATGCCTCCGCCCCCTCCCCCGTTAGAGATGCCCCCACCCTCTTCCCCGCTAGAGATGCCGCCGCCCCCTCTCCCCGCGGATGACAAGCCGGAGAGCTCAGATGACATCGAAGTGACAGAGGTCATCCAGATTGGGGACATACCCATTCCTGTCATTGATCTTATTACTAGAGATGAGGATCATGTACGTTATGCCATTGATTTAGGGCTGATTTTCAATATTCAGACAACTTTTATCTCTGTGGACTAAATATTGCGGTTCGGCAGCTTTTCTATAGAAGATACATATGTCAACTTGTCATAATTATTCTATAGATAAAAGGTAACTGACTATTGAAAAAATCAGCCCTTAGTGTTTAAGTATTCTCTTTGTTTTCTTTTTGAAATTTTCTATTTTCATCGTTCAGCTGAACTACGTATTCTGCTGGACCTCTTTATCTTCAAAATATTGTGTTTATTTTTATTTAAAAAACCAAGCACAGCTTTAAGTTACATTTCAAGTTGAGTTTTACAGAACATAGCTTTAAAAATGACTACCAACCGACAAACCTATTTTCCCTACAATACCTTAAAATATTTCAGGACAAATCCCAAAACAGTGGACGCGGCAGTCCAAGCTTGGACGATTTAGAAGAAAAGAAACGACTGTTACTAAATGCATTAGAGACTAGTACGCCAAACACGTCCATTATTAGTATACTGGACAGCACGGAAGAGAACATAGAAGATAAGACTTGTGACGATATTGACGTAAACATGGACACTGCCAATGTTGACGAAAAACTGAAAGTAGAAGATGATAGTAAAGAGGTAAATGGTAAAACTGACGCTGAAAGTAATCACAATACTAAATTAGACAGTGCAATGGTAATCACGCAAGAAGAACCTAAATCTGACGCTACGAGTAAAGAAACTCAAGGTGAAGCCACGAGTATAGAGGAAACTTCTAGTGAGTCAACAGCAGAACCATCAACTGAACCACAAACTTCTAAAACAGTTGATGAAGAAGGATCTACATCTTCATTAACCATTCCAGAAGTTAATGACAACGAGGATAAAAGAAAAGACAGCGTATCTGACGTCCTCGGCACCCCTGAATCAAAACCGGGCCACGTAAAGGGAACGCTATTCGGAACACCAGTCATGAACATCGCTTCCTCGTACCTCAAACTGCCCACAGACGAAAAATTCGCTAAAGACATCTGTGACGTCATCAATTTCGAAAATCTACCCAACTCCACAGGAAAGTACAAGAAAATAAGTGCATTACTTAAAAAGGTTAAAGGTGAAGTTGACAGGATACAGGACTCATGATAACCACACACCCCTGGGGGGACAGAACTGTTCTAAGTTTTATAATGCAAGGTGTTTGCACGGAAATGAAGTCAGAGCGTAATTGTAAATTGAGGTAACGTATTTTTATACTACTCAATAGAATAATTCCATTTTTGGATGAGAAGCAATATTTTATAGGTATGTTTCAATTAAATAATCGTTTTAAGTTACCAGTCGCTGGTGCGTTTTAGCATAATCCGTTGTAAGTACATTTTAACCATGTTTTAGCTAAACAATTTTCACGTTCATATTGACAGAGTTCGCATTTTGCAATGTTAAATTTTCTTTTATCAAATTATCACCCAAATACATAGTTTTTATATGATTGCTTACTTTATTCAGTTTCTGTGGCTAAGTTGAATTCTGATTAATAGAAATACGAAACAGCCGAATTAATCTAAGCTCACATTACAGCCGCGATGGGACGTATGCAAAATTGCGGCAAAGCACAAAATGAGTAGCGACGGGGCGCGCCGCAACACACTGAAAGCTCACCATGGGTGGCAGCCATAGATATCCGAGAGATATGCCTTCACTCTATGTATATTTGTTCGAGTTCAAATGTCGCCACTTTTTTCCCACTCCTGAAACTCACACAAAAACAAAAGAAATAGATACGGCCCACATGATGCTTTTTTGACACACACGCAAGAAAGTAGGCGAAACACTTTTGTGCTATCTTAATGTACACAATGCTCAAAGGGGCGGGCACTAGAAAGTATAGACACAGTCACTGAATGCACACATGCAACTCTGCATTGCGTAACAAACTATCAATCTCAGTCTGAATATTTTTTAAAGCTATTGCTAATCCATTCCATTGCTTCACATGTTCGAAAAATGTGTCTACTCAACAACGTAAATAACGCAATGAATGTTGTTAAACTGACAAAACCCATTGCTGCTGATTGTGTGTACGCAATTAAATTTTTGGTCAGTTTTCTCGGATGGAGGCGACATGTGCCACGCCTCCCATGACATATCCCTCGATATCCGTGGTGGCAGCACTGTTGTTAGTCCAGAAACCGCCATTGTTGTGTATGTTTACTATTCAGAAATAAAGGTCGAGCTAAGGGAAAAGAGAAGCGTCAACCACTAGTAATTTGGTGGAAGGTGGGGTCCTTAGTTCTTTTTTTGGTAATACTGGAGGCTTATGAATGACAGAAGTAACTTGATCGGCGTTTAAGACCAACTCGTAACATTCCTGCACTGGAAAAATACAGGTATGTTTATTCAAGCACTGATAATTATGGTGAGTAACACACACACACACACCCTTAATATAATGTACTTACACCACAGGCGCCTGTAATGAATCAGACATGGTTCTGTTTTATAAAAAGGAGTATAACTTGTTGACGAATATATCTCATAAGTCTTCAGGTCTAAAATGTGTAGCATTGGGCATCGACGAATTATCGGGTTTCCATTTTTTCTTCGGAGTTTTCCGCAGTTTACGTTTTTTAAGAGCTTTGAGAAAACACCCCATGTATCTTTGCAGTCAACAGTTGAGCAACGGGGCATATTAATTAATATTAACCGTAAAAGAAGTAGAGTTTACAAAAACAATGTATGGATAGTCACAGGTAGCTGTCAAATTCTTGAACTAATGATAGTAGCGACATCTGAAGTGAGCAAGGCCGCGCTGCAACGCAACGCTTTGTATTAATCACTTTGTACATTTTGTATGGACCATCGTATATTAACAGACACGCCGGCCGCAGGGAACGCACTGTCGGATCGCTCGCCAGGCGTATTTTTGCGGCCGCTGGCGTTTCGATGCTGCCCGCCTATAGAGTAAAATGTATGAAAGGGTGAAAGACGATTTTTGCAATGCGTTGCATTGCGGCGCGCCCTTATCTGCGTTAACCTTTATAGGTCAGTAATTGGCAATATGTCGTAACTTAACTAGGTACTAGTTGGTCCTAGTAAGCTAGTTAGGTGATCCGTTCAGCAATTATTGCATAAGTTTCTTGGATTTTATTGTTGGAAATAAAACAATTTGTTCCTCAGTTAAGTATATTTATTACTCTCGATAAAATATAATCTCGATCGGTTTTGTCAAAATAAAAATACATAATATTGAATATGTATAATCGAAACAGTAACTCATAAATAAAATATGGTTGAAAATATAACCCAACCCAAACGAATTAACTAAAACTAGTGGAATAAGTATGTTATTAGTTCGACTCGAAAAATAAAAAATAACGAAAGTTTTATGTGGAAAATATAATCTCCTTGTAAGTGTTCTTATGATATGACGTACATTAGTGGTATATTTTATTTTTCTCATCTCACTTTTATACTAAGTACTCAAGCAAAAATAATAAGAAAATTGCAGACTTATTAATTATTTGCATCAGAGGCAAAGTTATGAACAAGTTTGAAGGAGGTTTTATCACGATTGAGGAGAAATCTTATTTCCCCAAGAAAACGATATTACGATAAAATTAACTCTTATAAAGCCGCAGACATTTGTTTTCGCTCAGTAAATGGACTGCACAACTGTTTGGCATTCGCTAACCACTAGATGGTTATTATATAATCCAAAAAACAATAGCGGGCAGCGTATTGCAGATATGTAACTGCGAGTACATCTTTTTTCTCTATAACAAATTCATGCCACAAAAATGTCTTTTACCACGTCAGGTACTTTCAATGTTAACTTGACAACACTTTACTAATTATTAATACTATAAAAGTCAGATCTTGTTTTTGAAATTTAATGGTTATTGCACTTACTGTGATGTTAATAATATTAGAACAGGAGCTACCGTTAAATTTAAAAACTCATTTTATACCAGCTGATATTAATAATAATGATGGGTTTCTATCAGCTAATGAAACGGTCAGTCACGAATGTAGTGGTGGAATTAATGGTAAGGAAATATTGAACTTGCAATTAGAAATATCGTTAAAAGTTATTTCATACCAGTCAATAGTATAGTCAGTCAATAGTCAGGTGGTTTATATTGCCATCGACACGCTAAAAAGAACAATTTGACTGACTTTTAGCCTGGAAAAAATTGGGCATAAATTCTGAGTCGGAGATAAACAACTTCTGAAAGTGAATATGTTTATTTGCGGTAAACATGACAGTTAAAAACAAAACAGTTAAACATTACAGTTTTGAAGTTTAACGATTATTTTTGTTTTGATACCGCCCGAAACATGAGACTGTAAATTATAGACCGATATGAAGAGAATTTTAATAAAAAATAGTTTTATTTAACAAGTACAAGCTTCCCTTACTTATAGCTCAACCACGGGTGCACTGACTCCCATTTTGCTGATCATTTTTTACGAATGTACTCTACAAGTACGAATCATAAAATCCCAGAAAAACGTCAAGTCGACAACGATAGCTCCCGCGCTATATTTTCATGTCGTAACAAAAAAATACATAAGTATTTGTTAAAGTGCATTGAAAATGATTAAAATATCAATGTTCTCTTACAGAACATGTCAGACAAAGAAACACCTGTTATAGTACAGACACACATACTATTATAGGCTTATATAAGTAGATGAAAAAGTATAGCACCAAATGGTAAGTAAATAAAAAGAAAATAATAAATACATAAAAAGTTTACAATAAATTAGGGAGCAATGGACCAATTCGTTCTTAAACCGTCTTAGATTCCAAGTTCATAAGAATTATTATTGTGACGCCTTCTATGTATTCTAAGTTTAACTTCAAAGGCAAGGCAGCAACAGCGAATTAAATTGTTTACTTTATCGAAACTTTCCAATCGTTTATAATAACCTTATCAGTACATAATACCTATACAAGATCTTATACATCTACACTTAGTTGTGATGACGTTCTCGCTGTCCACAACTCAGTGCGGTACATTTTACTATATAATACAATTACTGGAATTCATTGTTAGCGTGTGACCCTTGACGATAGACTCCTTGTCTTATATTCTTGGAGGCGTTGGAGGCGCGCCGTCGTGATCCTGGGGACAAATATATTATTTACTTATTTCTGCACTAATGTTGTTGTTAAGAAATGCTTAATCACAGATATAGAGAGATACACCTACATAACGCAAGAGCAACTACTTCGCGTGCCAAAAATCGCGCCAGGTTACGTACAAAAATCGTAAGCCGCCAATGTCGCGCTCAGTCCTGTGCACTGCTGGCTGGGTGAGCGTGAACGCTAGCGCTAGGCCCTGAGGTGGGGCAAGACGGCTGCCCCACGCGGCGGCAGCGTCTTTCTTACGTCACTTTCTACTTTTTTTTATATCAGCTATCTGCTAGTGAAAGTCCCGTCAAAATCGGTCCAGCCATTTCAGAGATTAGCCGGAACAAACAAACAGACAGATAGACAAAATCGTAAAAAGTGTTATTTTGATATATGTACCGTGTATACATCCATATGCGTTTAGTAAAAAGCGGTTATTTTAATATTACAAACAGACACTCCAATTTTATTTATTTGTATAGATAATATTAGTATAGATTCTTCAGGATATATGCTAAGTAGATAGTGTGTTGAAAACATAAACAACTAATTTGATACGATAGAAAAAATCATGAAAATACCTCCAAAAACTTTCTTTTTACAATAAAAACCATATTAATATACATACAACCATTTTGATTTTTGTCAGATTATTCTGCAAGCAACATACTAAAACACTACTGTTTTAATTTTTTAGTCCAAACAATAGATTTTTGTAAAGAGATAATACTTCATATTTTGCAATAAATTACCAGCGTTGTGTCATCGCACTTCTCTTTCTTTTCTATGCAGTCCGACAGTGACCGCGCTTTAGGTCATATAATCTCCTTAAGGGGGATGATAGTTGACACCATTTAGAGCATTTTGAGCCATACGTCTTAGACGAAGTATGTTTTTTTATTTTCTTCCCAGTTTAAGTTGTTGTCTTATTTTTGAGTAAATGTTTGTAATTAAAAGTAAAACATACTTCGTCTAAGATATGTATGGTTCAAAATGCTGTAGGTGGTGTAGTTGACACCATTTAATCACTCCATCAAAGTTTTGCATTCAGCTGCCAAACCTGAACCAAATTGATCAGCGACGCAGTCCAGTTTTTCGTGCATATGACTAACCTGTAGACATATGTACATTGAAAAAAGAAGCCGATTTTTCAATTTGTCGCGTTTTAACTTTTGAACATTATAAGAAGTGGATCTGAATATAGTGCATCTCAATAATCAAGTTTTACGAAGTTAATATCGTTTTAGAGGTCAGGGGTCAGACTAGCATGGTCGTAGAGATATATACATTGTATGCTGATAATAATTCACACGCAACCGAGACAAAACAATAATATCAGCCCGTCTATGTTTAGTTCCTGGCACAAAATACAGAGAGTACAGACAGAAGGCAATCTACATACAAAGTAGGGATGCCCAATACGATGCGATATATCGAAATATCGATACAGTGCTATACGATATATCGATATTTAATACGATATTTTGGCCATACGATGCGCCTCGATATATCGTATTCCAAAAAAAAATCGCATTAACGTATCGTATCAAACTATGACTGATCAAAATGTATTTCTTTTTGTTTATATTAAACCTACCTACCTTTAGACATAATATTGTTATTCGTAATAAGCAGAGGTCGGGATTACTTAGAGTTATTTATGTACTACACTAACCTTTCATACATACTATAAATACTTTTCTTTTATAACTTACAATATATTGTAAAAATTAAAAAAAGGTATATCTTTCTTTAATGTTTAAGATATATTTAGGTTTATAATAATATTTTACCTACGAAATAACCTACCCAATCGATATACCAAAGCGATACGGTTACGATGCGATATATCGATACAAAGGGATACGATAATATCGCGTATCGATACAAGTGCATTCGATACGGTTACGATGCGATATATCGATACAACAGTCTTTTTTGGGCATCCCTAATACAAAGTGCGCTCGAGCAAAGCACACATAGACACCGCTCACGGACACGATATCTCGGACTGGTTGGGACTAGTGCGAGGGCGAGTGCCATCCAACAACAAAATGGCTATCTAAGGTAGGGATGTTACGGAGCTTCGGTTCCGATTCCGAAAAGTCGGAACTTCCGATTAATTTTACACCTCCGATTCCGATTTCGGTTCCGATAATTTTGAATCGGAGTTAGACCGAAGTTCGAAACGCAGCGATACACGTGACTAGAGCGCCTACAAAAAAGTTTTAACTTGTCACCAAGGTAATGTTTGTTTATTTTATACACGCTCGCGCTCACAAAGTCTCAGTTTATTGTTTTGTTTGTGGATGTTGGAAGAAATAGAAGAAAGATGTTTTAAGGGGAGGCCCCTTAACACATCTTTCTTCTACTCCGCCCCGGTTCCGGTTCCGATTCCGGTTCCGATTCCGATCAATCAAATTTAAAACCTCCGATTCCGGTTCCGGTAAAACGACATCCGTAACATCTCTAATCTAAGGTATATAAGGTTTATAGTTTCCTATTTTGAATCAGTATAAAAAACGAAGTAAATTTTTTGTAAGGTTAATTCACGCCACCAACTATTACGCAAGTTGAAAATATGATTTTTTGTTTGTGTAATATTGTGTTGTTTTTAGTGTCATTTGATAGGTTTAGGTCTAAGAGGGCAAAATAAATTGTGTAAATAGGGTACCTAATCCGTTTTGAAGTTATTAGGGATTTTCGATAGTGAAAATAGACAAATTAAAAAATTGAAATTTTATGTTTTTGTTCTGTAAACTTCATGTATTGTAATACTATGTTTATTGTTTTGTTTTAATATTGTAGAATAAGCTCAACAATAAAGCAAACAACTAGATACGAGTGCCACTACCACGATAGTTTTTTGTGCATAAGCCAAAGTTGACAACCATAGCGCGACCGCCGAGCGTAGGAAGTGAAGTACATACATGTGATTGCCTTTTGTACTCTGTGTATTTTGTGTTCCTGGTTATGCTATTTCATAATAATAATTTTATTGCTTGTTCATTATGGTGGAATATTACTTTTTCGAGTCTTTACTGGTTAACACATTGTCAAGATGTATAAATTACTTCTAGGTTTGCCATTTTTCCTTTAAGAGGGCGCCGACCAAACGCCGACCGCGGAGTAGCGCCCTCACCACTAAACATTCACTAAAACGGAAAATAGTGGCCACTATTATCCGTTTTAGTAATTATAGTAAAACTAAACAATGTAAAACTACCGTTCATAATAATATTAACGTATAATCTTGTGGAGCACAACTTAACGTGCTTATTTTCTGCATTTTCATTCTAAAATAAAAGAAATAACCAAACAAACGATGAGGGCGCCACTAGGCGGTCGGCGTAGCCTTCAGAGACTACTAAAATCATTGCCAGCTCATTAACTTAATCCTAACTGCTTGAAACAAACGTTAAAGGCTTGTGGTATTCACAGTCACAGACGCTGCGTAAAGGATCAAAAATGTGGGCACGCGCAAAAAGGTGCATGTTTTCTTTTTTGCTATAGAATGGTTTTTTGGCTTGCTCTGATAATAATATGATTCTCCACACAGCCAGCGGTAAATGGTAGACTACTTGTATTTTGATTTACACAAATACATACTTACTAATTGATGCACACAGACAGGAAAAAAGTAAAGAAAATGTCATTAACGGACAAATAATTAGCTTCACCAGACAGTGTCCTAGATAAAAGTGTGCTTTATTTCGTTTTTGCCAAGACATGCCCCCTTACTAATAAACGTAATAAATCAGATGAATAGTTACACATCGATTTCTCTCTGTCAGTCGTAAGTAATTTGACTTTCGAAAGAAGGCAAAGCATTGTGTAACTATACAGACGATATACAACGTTTATTAAAAATGGGGCTATTCTAAAAGATAAAATTGACATACAAGGTAGGGCGATGATAAATTTGAATACTCTAAAGATAAATACAGGGCGGCATGCGGCAGCGACATCGACGCGCAACTTGTTTGATTCAGTGTTGATTCTGAACCCCTAGGTATTGTACTTTTATATGAAACAGCTGTTTTTTGCTTCGACGAAAATCCAGACAAAAATGTTTACGCTGGGGGGTCTAGAATCATAAGCTGAATTCATGTCACATTTTGCGCATCGACGTCCCCGTCACCCTGTAATCACCTAATCACACACTGACCCTCTCTAAGGTCAATGTGTCTATATTTATCTTTAAAATGTTGAATTTAACTGTATTACTGTCAGGCTCATGGTTAGCCTCCAAAAATGCCGTTACTCTGGAAAAATTCAATCTCATTCGATAACAATCAGGTTTAATTATCGGAACATGATTGTATCAATTAACTTCTATGTTTCCAGTTTATCTTAATAGTTTTTTTCTGGAATTTTCTAGTTGAGTTTAGATAGAGAATAATAACAGCATAAATTATTAAAACACAATTAAATCCTCATTTTTAAAATGAGTTGAAAGATACTGCAACGGAAATATATTACATTTTTAACGTGAATTCATGATACGTCTGTTTAGCTGATCAGACAGGAAAAACAATAGCCATTATTTGCTCCGTTCTTCCGTTATGTTTCCGCTGCTATTTACCTTGTTGTGATCATTTGCGAGTGAAATGCATAGCAATAGCGACTAACAACAGTAACTAAGTAACATTTTCGGCGACATGACCCAGATCAAATGACTGGTGTCTAGCACACAGCACAACACGAAATTGTTTTGTAAATACATAATAGGCTCTGCGTTGTCGGCAATTTTAGTCATTTCTTCTCGATCTCTATCGTGTCGCTTTTATTTAACACAATGGCCGCGTACGCCGTACGGTACATTCAAGGTTTATTCACGAATTGCCTGGTTGGGATTTATATAAGTGGCGGACGATTGCTTGCTATTATAGTTGACACTTTTTTTTCTTTATTTATCTATAGGGGCTTTTACGCATAGCGTATGCCGGTCCCATCGTATCCTAAACAATTGTACTTTCGCAGGACGTAGGTCATGAATTTGAACAAGCCCTTTGCATCGTCGCCATTTGGTTGGGATAGAGTTGTATGGAACATGCCTACATCAGTTCTGTTCAAATTCAGGGACCTTACTACATGATTTCTACTGGACTCATATTGGACACATTCCATCAATAAATATTGTAGGTCTTCGACAACTCCACATTCGTCACAATTGGGTGAAGCGATTTTCTTCATCATGAAAGCAAATTTTTTGCATGGAATGTGTCCAGATCTGAGTCTAAGAGCAGTAACAGTCAGTTTTCAGGGCACGCGAAGAGGTTCACTCTGTAGTTGACACTTGAAATAGTCGAAAAAAAAACCATCTCCTCACCACATGTAAAATAATAGTACTTAAACTTTCAATTATTTATTCATCTTTCAGTATGGTCAGAGTGCATAATAGAAATCATCTGGCACACATACACAGGTGAAATGAACAGTCGAATTATATTGAACACCTTTTGACTGTTCATTTCGAACAGTCAAAAGGTGTTCAATATAATTCGACTTCATCGGAACATTTTGTCTGAGGTGACATAATCGATCGATATTTGCGCAGAGGTTACTTAATTAAGTATATAAACATGAATGACATTCTATGTTGATAAAACGATGCAAGCCTCAAAACATTTAAATGTAAATTATTTAACTTTCTTTTAAGCAAATGCTATTACTCAACTGAAAATTTTATGATTGAAAAATTACCCTAAATATTTTACATTATTGCCTATAAATCATATTCTATCTCCTTGACCTTATTTAATTTTGACTTATGTAATTATTCTCTTTTACAACGATTGTTCAATATATTTAAATTATTTGTAATTCTAATTCTAATGATTATAATTTAATTGTAATGCAATGATGACCCATAATTTTAGAAACCATAATTATTTGTACGCCGGAAACGTCAGAATATTATGATCGTAACACATAATGCTGGCTAAATGCACATAACAACTTTGTACAATATTCTGACAAATAAATGAATTGTATTGTAAGCTTGAGTCGGTATTAAATACTTTTAAACGCTAGGACCGTAGTTTACGTAGTAGGTTAAATATGTATTACGCGCATGCCTAATTACAGAATTATTTAAAACTATGGAAAATATATAGACAACATAGGTAATTCAATCATTCCCTAGAACGTTTACCAAGAACATAAAAATCTCTAAATCTTACCTGAGAATTGCGCGTAGGCTTCGCAGCGTCTTGTATCTGGTTGCGGCGCGGGCGCATGGCGTACATGGCAAGTGCGAGCGCCATCATGAGGAACATTACCATGAAGCTGTTTGCTGACGACTCGGGCCGCGGGAGTCCGGGCATAGCTTCCAGGCACTCACTGTCTGTGCAGTACGACTGGCCCTGACGAAGCTGGGTGAAATAAAAAGGTTTGTGAAAGTAGAGTTTCATTACAGACTCCATTTATGTATGTAGTAAAAGATGAATGTATCAAAGATGACACACAGACGTCATCGATATATTTTATGTCTTCGTAATATTCACTTGGGTGCCGTTTTGTGGAAATAAACTACTTACTATTAATATTAATAAACCTACACTATGGAGTTGTTATATGCTCCTACTAAAATCGTGTACCTACAAGAATAAACTACATAATCGAATTCACAGAGATTCCGTGAGTTTGCATGGCAAGACATTTTTATGAGGTGTCCGTCCATCTATGCAAGTTATATTTAAGGTTTCAGATTGGTGAATCACCCATATTGTATACAAACACGTTGTGAGCACAGCCCACGCGTTGTTTTAGTGAATATTATAATAAATATGCATTGCATTTTCCAAAATATTGCCTGCATACAGGTTATTACGGGTCTCTTTTCAAGTCTGAGGATATGCGAACTATGCACTCAAAAAGATACCGTTAGCCATCACGTCAGAAAAACTAATAAAAAATAGCAACATACAAGCTGTTATCAAACTAATTGAAATTTACGTATATGCATTCATTACGTACGCGTTTAATTATTTTAGAATCATTGTCGGCGAAATCCATTTCCTGCGTTTGTTTGTAAATAAGTTCATAAAGGTATTTGTTGGTGTCATGGGTGGAATATTTATTCATTTGGTTTGTTGATACTTTACTGAACGACCGTAAATATAAATAATGTTTGGACACAAAATACAGAGTGTAGGTATGTTGTGGTTTGGACCTAGATATATATTTTTTTATTTGTGGGATGGGAACCAATCTCGAAAACTATTTACTTACTTGATTGATAAGTAGGTTTTATAATTCAACCAATTCTGCATCGTAGTGCAGAGTATGTAGGGTTATTGTACATTCGTCACAAAGTAAATTCGTCACATTTTTTAAACTCCATACATTGAAAGTGTATTCGTCACATGCATAAAAAATATGTGTAAACTCGTCACAAGTCTGTATAGGTACATATTTTTTGCATAAAGTACTGGTAGAAAACAAAGTTATTGATTTTTAGTGCTCAAAATGAAAATGATTTCCAAATTTTTGTTTTCGCCTGCGCTCCTGCACATGCTATCACGCACTCGCTCGCTCGCTGTATCTATCTCTTTCTAGCCGTACTGGTCATGTTATACCGGAAGATGTTATTATTCCACAAAAATATCAGGAAAATCAGCCTATTGCAATAAATATATTTTAAGTAAAAGTGCGCCTTTTTATTTAGATGCAAATTACCAAAAAAAAAGATGATCATGATGATGTCACACTGTCCTTGACAACGCGGGCTTAAAAACGCACAAAACCAGACAATATTATCGTATATTTTAGCTGTAAGTAGAACTGTGATTTTTATGTGAATTTCTATGATTATGAAAAATAAAGAAATAACGTTTTATTCTTTATTGTTTGATTTTTCTGCTGTCTGTACGGAAATAAACAATATGGCGGATTTTCTTTCATAAACATAGAGTTGTGACGAGTTTACACATACTTTTTTTCGTGGCGAATTTACTTTGTGACGAATGTACAATAACCCAGTATGTATAATGTAAAGCGGTAATTGATGTTTGTGCATATCGAAACATGCCTCGACAGGCATGTTTCGCCAAACACGCGAACACGCGAATTTGCCATAATAATGCGACCATTATTATGGCAAATTCGCGTGTTTTAAAGAGAATATAATTATCATACATCTTCTAAATATAAAAGAGTTCCTATTATCATTTCTGTTTTTGCTATCAGCGCACAGTCCGCAGCTGCCTAAAAGACCACTCCAGCAATTTACTATCGCGATCATAGAGCTTGGGAAACGAAAGAACATTCAATCGTTTAGCACCGTATTGGTACGCTAAGAAAAATTACAAGTCGATGTACGGTCTTCTTATGATATTATCAAAACCAGCTTTGCCAAAAGAAATGAGTCCCTTTGTCTTATTTATAAGTAGGTACAATTTTATTTTAGGCATCATCCAAGATCATTTTGAATTTTCGTCGCTTGAATCTTTTGTTTGTGCATTGCAGCTGTCTTTGTCTTAGTTGTTTATATGTATGTGTGCGTATGAGTACTGAGATGCAATCTTTTTTTTAATTGGACGTTTTTTACGTGCAAAAATAATGCGATGTTAATCTACTTGTTTTAAAAGTGATACCTTATTATAAAAGTATAAAAAAACAATGTCAAATATTTCTTACATAAATGTATTATTTAATGTAGCGACCGGAACATTTTACAAATGCAGAAAGTCATAGTACCTAGATAGCAATAATGCTAGAAAAAAATCGGAGTTGCTCCAGCTTGAATTAACTTTAACAGTGTTCAATGCCTTGAATTTTCTGATGTGTTTAAACACATAAGAACCACGGTGATCGTGTTAGAACCGTAGTTAGGTAGGTATACAAGTGCGTGCTGATAAAATTGGAACACGTTACAAGTTGCAACACACGCTTATCTGGCGCATTATCATAACATTGTCAGATAATATCGCTCTCAATAACGAAGTTCTGTACACATCAATTACATAGTTTTCAAACTATTTACTATTTATACTGTAGCAGCTGGCAAAGCACGCGCGCGCGCGCGCGCTGGCTGTAAAAAGTGCATAGGTACGTCATGTAAGGCAGCGTGGCAGGACAGAGAACCAGTACTGGTCTTTTGAAACCTGTACCCTAAACTTGTACCGTCATCGTCAGTCCAATCCATATTTCGTGAGATGCTTTAAATACAATGACTTCGCCGAAATAAAAGGAAGCTAGAAAATTCCCCACAATAACTCAATGTTAATTGGTGAAGTTGAAAGAGAAGAGGATTCTTCCACAGACGCCAGTAACCTCTTCCAGGCGTCCTTCCAAAAAAGTTAGAAAACGTTACTTTGCTTGAATTATGTGAACCTTCTCGATGAAGATGCATTGCATCGTAGGTCATTCGACACTAGCTTGACTCATCTACTGCACCTAGGGTTGCCAGATCGAAGTCCAAAAAATCTGGACAAAATTTGGAAATGTCGGGATTCTGGAATTCTTATCGGGAGAAATAAATATTAAAAATGTAAAATAAAGGTGTATTTTTTAAATTAATAGGCTACAGAAAGACCTACGCAGTCACTTATGACGTCAACATCAAAAAAAATGGTTTTCTTGTTTAATCATTCATTTAGTCATAGTCGATTGTATCTATGAGTAAAACTGCCTCACAGGACATCAGATCTTATTTCACAGTAATAATAGAGGTTAAAGCCGCGTTAATCTGGTGTGACCTATTGGTCACGGCGGGGCTTGACGGTTGGAGCCGGGTGTGACCTATGGATCAACGCGGCGTTTTACCGGAGTGTTTGTCACCAAAGCGATCCACACCACGCCACTCACCGACCCGCCCCCGGCCCCCCACCCGACCTCCTCCATTCCGTTTGACAATGGAGTGAACGTGAAAGAGCGCGGCAATTTAAAATTCTTATTTAGGATAGAACTTTCCGAGAAGGTGTTTGTCTGGAGATTTGAGTTTTGTCGGGAGTCTGGAGATCATTTAAAATGTCGGGAGAATCCAGACGAATCCTGACCATGGACATAATGCGCCCAAACGCATCTGGCAACCCTAACTGCACCGGATATCTACAATATGTAGGGCGGGGACGTCAAAAAGACAATAAATTAAACTTCTTATATCTGGAAGTCTGAAATCGTTAATTTGCCTTGAGCAAGCGTGGGGATCAATGTTCTTACCTTCTCTGAACGAGATGAGACCTTTGTCTAGCAGTAGGACAATAATAGGCTGGTATTATTATCTAACTTATGATGTTCCCAGTCTACAAATAAAAATTCAATCAAATAAATACTAGGCAATTAGCCACTATATGTAGGCAATTAGTCGCTAGTCGACTGTTTTTGTCGACCCATCACTACTAAATTGATTGTTTGAATAAAAATAATTTTTATTTAGGTATATATTTGATGATTTCAAAATACTCCTATGCACGACTATTGCCAGCGTTTTCATTTATTGTCTTATATTCGTCCCGTCATGGTATATGAGAAACAGCGACAGAATGTGTGCATTGTTCTAAGCTCACTCACGTGCAATTTTGTCGTGTATTGCTGCGTAAACAATATTCTTCATATATTTAAGTCGTAGAGTATGACATCTGGCTTAGAATTAGTAGACAATCAGGACTCCAAATTGGGGATGTTCTTAATTGGGATGGACAGCGGATCTAGTGCGCAACCCCTCATAGAAATAGTACTATGGCCGACCGTCAGTTCTCGGATTTGGATCTGATGCAGTGCAGAACCGCTCTGAATCGGTTTCGTTAGCACGGATGTTAAAAAATCACAAACATGATGTTGTGTTTTTATTTTTAAGTTTTCATCTAGATGTTGGAGAATTGCCTTTCTGAAAATGCGTGTTTGTCACACCGACGTTATCGAAGATCCGAAATCCGATCATCAATATCAGTTTGCCAGAACAACTAATGCACTAGCGAGTAAGACAACGTCATGTTCTATAAAAGGTTTCAGGCTGAGAGACCGAAGCGAGTCTGTGTCATTGCAAATGGCGGGAATTCAGGGTACTGCAAATAACAGAAAGATATCCGGTTTACTAAAACCCTAGACGATTTTTTTAGAAAGTGTTGCCACTTTACGTAACACAAGATGTGAACCGTAACCTGACCGATTACTACGTAACAGAAATCTCTCATTTGTGAAATAAACTAGCCTTTAGATTAGGATATTGACATCGGTATCCTTAGTAACTGGTTACTGTAGATCAAATTGTAATTCTAGCCAGAATGGAAGTCGATCCCGAAAATGCTTTAATAGTGTTACGAGCTTGGGGTTTGTTACAATAAAAACTGCCGATTTAATAACCAAAAAATGACACTTTACTCACCAACACTAATTACAGCTCAAACACACTAATTAAGAAGCACAATGTCACTTACTGATCACTTCTAGTCGCACTCGAATATCGCTTTCGATGTTATCGCATGTATAGCTTACTCAAAACTATATGTCTCGCGGCTCGCGCCCGCCTTATATAGTCCCACAGAGCCACTCGATAAACATCTAGTATGTTCGAGTACATAGCGGTCCCGACCGACTCGACGTCGATAGTTCTCGGAACTACTAGTACCTACAGGAAGGGTCAATGTCCTAGTACCAAGGCCAAGGTACTAGTTCTGCTACCCGATACAAGATGGCGCTAGTGGTAACTAATGGCGATACATGGCGATGTATCAAGCATTATTTTTGGCGCGCAACAATAGGAATCCCATAGATATCCGAGCGAAACAGAAACTTTTTGGTCTATATTAAAGCTGAATGGCACCGAACCAGTACAGTAGGCCGGAGGTCAGTGGAAACAGTGACCTTGAGCTAGCGTAGTACGGAGTTTCAATAGGATTCTTAGCCAGCTTTTGTTACTGTACATAGGCCAAGATTCTAATGTTGTTAGGTACATAGGTGAATTCTAATAAAATTCTACAACGGCATATAAAATAACGACGCAGTGATTATAGGCAGCTATAATCAACGTTTTCAGTTGCAACCATGAAAATGGCGGTATCAGACGCGATAAGGGACCCAGTTAACACTTTAAGGCCAGGATCTTCGAGCGTAGTTAGGCATTTAGCGTTACCTCCGTCCTCGCGTGGCAAATGCCGCGAAAGCGCAGTTCGAATGAACTCGCTGAGCTTAATTATCATTATATATTACAACTATATTATAACAAACTAATATTTAGTTTAATTATTAATACTAGAACCTAAACAATATTTACAGACTGATTTTTGAAACTAATACACAAACACGGAAATTAACAATAATATAACGTATATTTCGATCGATTAGCGGGAACGCGGCGAGCCAGCAAAAGCGACACAGGTCCTACCTCGGTAACGCCCGGCGGGCTACTGAAGTGAAGCGCGCAGGCCGCCTTTTTAGATTATATTTTGTTAAGACAATAAAAATCAGTTTTGAAAAAAATTAACCGTAGAATGTTCTACTATACATCATTGCCTATTTTTTGATATATTTTTTGCGAGTAAAAGTTAAGTCTACTTCAAATACGACTTGAAAAACGATTAAAAAATTCGCTGTTTTCGATTTGTTTGCGATTTTTTATGATCGAGTGAAGTTGTAAATATCGTGTTTTGAACCATAGAATAATCAAGAATGTTAGTTAAACTATGCCATATATTTTTTTCAGATTAAAACAAAGAATATTTGATTGTTTAATGTTGAATCAAAAATAGGTCGATTCCGAGATTTCCGAGAGTCCTGGCCTTAATTGAAGGATAGATTTACATGTTAACTGCTCAAACACTATCAGTTCGGTACAATGTTTTGGCTTTCAAACTTAATTTAAAACACGACCTAGATAGATTTCAAGAACTGATAAGCTATATGTAGGCTAATGGTACTTTTCTCTTTTAAATTCATTAATTCAAATATACTTAATTTCATTTTTCATTTGGTAGAGGTATAGTTGGTAAAAGGCTAGGCAGATATATTCGGTGTAGAAATTATGTTGATAAAAAGGAAGCCAATATTCTTAATAAATTCTAAATAACAAGTCTTCAATTTTATTCCACATCTAAATTAGGAGGTAATGGTTTGTCTTAGTAGGCAACAGTTTAAATTATTAATGGTTTAAATAAAACAATTTTTTTAATACAGTCAGCTTGAAGTTAATACAAACTTTAAGGACGATGTTTGCTACATAACTCCTTGTGTTGTTTCCAAACAAGGAAATATTTATCAATTACTAGCTGCGCCCCGCGGTAAAACCCGCGTAAATGTCGATCCCGTGGGAACATCGGAAGAAGTAACAAACATAAATACACACACACACACACATACACACACACACACACATACACACACACACCACACACACACACTCACTCGCTCGCTCTCGCTCTCGCTCACGCACACGTACACGCACACAAACACGCACACGTATGTTATGTTAATTTAAAGCCAATGAATTATAGTCAAAGTTGAATAAATTAATGAATGTTCCATAAAAAATTTAAGGACAAATGACTTCCTCATAAACATAAATTATACTATTTTTGATGGTCAAATAAAATGTAGATTTATATATCCAAACTTTATTCAATTATATTGCTTGTGTCAGATAATTTTTTATGAAAGATTGTGTTGATTTACCAAGCAAGAAGATGAAATAAACAAGGGTGCAGCTGCTTTGTACAGCACCACATTTGTTTTGTCAGAAACGTTTCAGCATCTACTTATGCTTAATAAAATATAAGATAAGAATGGTAGAACCCAGCATCTACTTATGCATAATAAAATATAAGATAAGATTGGTAGAACCCAGCATCTACTTATGCATAATAAAATATAAGATAAGAATGGTAGAAGTAGAACCCAGCATCTACTTACGCATAGTAAAAGATAAGAATGGTAGAACCTAGCATCTACTTATGCATAATAAAATATAAGATGAGAATGGTAGAACCCAGCATCTACTTATGCATAATAAAATATAAGATAAGAATGGTAGAACCCAGCATCTACTTATGCATAATAAAATTTAAGATAAGAATGGTAGAACCCAGCATCTACTTATGCATAGTAAAATACTATCAAACAATACAACCTGCACTGTGACCAATTCATAATAGCGGGTCCACATACAAAACTTCACACAAGTAAAATGTGTGGATGTTAAGTTTGAAGTTTGTTAGCTAAACTAATTTAGCTAAATAATTATGTCCATAGACTTAAAAATTGTATGTGTGGACCGACCAGCTGCTATAGCAATAGACAAACAAAAGAATGAACCCCATTCAAATTTCAACCAAATTGACCAAACGGCTTTTTACCAAAATTTTGTGAGGGTTTCTTTGTTTTTAATTTCATCTTAAATATTTACACTACATACAATTATTGTTTTGAGTTAACTGTATGGTTGTTTTACAACAACACTACTGTTACAATAATGTAGTAAACTACCTACTATATATATACATAATTATATACCTACTATATAATTATTATTTCCTTGATTTGTTTATTTGGTTCAACTACATTAAATTATTACTTATTTAAATACATTAAAACTCTTAGGCACTAAACTATATTATCATTTTGAAACATTAACAAATAATTTAAAATATTATTAGCTTGCTACTTACTATTAACAATAATGTGTAATTGCTATTGACTTGCTATCATGAAACAATATGTAACGATACCCTAACTTTTTCTTGTTACCCACAGCTTTGTAAGAAATATATCTGCGCATCTACTACCTACTAGTTTATAAGTTTGTGTATCGAGTAATATGTATGATTAACTTGTATTTCTCATGATATGTGAATTGTATTCTTTTTGAGAAATAAATGTCTTAAACTATGAATGTTCTCAATAAGA
The DNA here is from genome assembly GCA_927399505.1 of Luperina testacea. NCBI lineage: Eukaryota > Metazoa > Arthropoda > Insecta > Lepidoptera > Noctuidae > Luperina > Luperina testacea. The sequence continues at coordinate 17,690,258 of OV656758.1, forward strand.
ATTTTAAAGATATTTTGAACCTGGCTGATTCTAGACGGCCATGGAAGTAGTTTAAAAATGAAAAAAGGAACTTTTAAATGCCTTCTTTTATCTAATTAATAGCATACTTACTATTGAATAGCGATAAGACAAAAAAATGTTATTTCTGCAGGCAAGTAGGTCAAATTTTAATCAATATTTACCAACAAACAATGAAATAAAAAAAACTATGTTGGTAAACATATACAGAAACAATGATGGAGAGTGGAATATTACGAGCGTAATGTAGACGTGGACGTTACATACACGGCGGTCCACCCACTATAATTACATCTCATCACACAACTTCCAAGGGCAAATAACTCACCAAAGAGATGAGCCGACGCATCGCCATCTCATGATTCCACAGGCACTCGCAAGGATCCATTTCATCAGCCATATCTAAGCAAAAAATTAGCACTTAGAAATCGCTGTCGACAATACTTTCTTACACTCAATTTGTTCTCAACTCGATCATTTCAATAATCAGCTGACAAGCAAACAATAAGTACCCAAGGTGATTACGTCAACAGCTAAACATAACACTTTTCCTCCTTATCGACGTAAGCAGTAACCACTGAGGAATAATAATCCACATCTTGTGTTTTTATTTACAAATACAAAAAAACACTAGTCAAGGATTAGCTGTCATGGGTCTACGAAACGAGAAGAGAAAGTTAAACAAAATTCTTGGGCGTACCTGCAGCACTACCTAGCAGAACTAAAAACACACTAACTTATGTCGCTATTGTTACTAACAGTGAATGCAACTGCGTTTGGTTTGTTAAATGATAGGAAAATGTTGAAGTCTCGAACACTTTATTACACTGGCGACGACATCTTTTCTACGAGTGCCTGTAGCTTTTTGATTGGTAGTTCATAAAAGATGATTGGGTGGCAACATCCAATCAACGACGAGTGACATGAGAGTTGACAGCTTTAAAATTTTCAATGTTGCCTTATGTCATTATTTCTCCTTTAGGTGGTAGAATTTTCAATTCGATTGGAACATGATGAAAACAAGTTAAACAAAATGTAATGTTTTTCCTCACCTGAGCAAATCAAATAAAATTTAATTTTGGTGTGGCCGATAACAGCAAGTGAACACAACTCTACCATATCCAACAAATAAATATCGAGTCTTTGCTGTTTAACATTTCGAGCAGCCATTCATCAATTTATAATGTTGTAAAGAAAATTGTGTCCATAATATTGCATTGACTTTTAAATTACTTACTTTTGGAATCATTGCCATAAAGTCAGTTTAGGACAAACAGTGTCATAAAATGACTTTATAGAAACAATTGTCTATCCGGATTAGAAATTTAATCAATGGCCTTATTAAATTCAGTTTGATCATATACAAACGCGTTTGTAACGACCAAGTTAAATTAAACTGAGGTCCGGTAGCTGTAGGAGGTATACAGGTTTCAGATCTTTTGGGATGGTATCGGGGTTCACGGGCTAAAGATTATAGTTTTAGATGACGTTGGCCCAACTATTATGCAAATAAGAAAGAAATAAAAATGTATATATTTTTTTGCAACAAGGGCTGAAGGGGGTCTGACTGAAAAAGTTCTAAGTGGGGCTACTAGGGCAAGTGAGGTATCATAATGAAAGAGCGCAGTTTGCACATTCTCAAACATTTTTCTTTTTTTTTAGGCCGCATAGTTTTCGACTTTTGATAAAAAAATATCGTTGCCCCCTTATCTCCGAAGTTTGAAAAGTGAAAAATCTGAAATAATACTATGTCATAGAAGTTTATGTATAGATTACAGGAAAAATAAAAGATGTCCCTAAATAGCACACTCTTTCAGAAATCATCAACAAAACGTACATTAGTTCCACTATCTGTCAAGAGATGGCGCTGACCTAAAACTGCAATATCTACACATTAAAAACAAATTTATTTCTGCGGTTATAACCGAAAATATATTCACAAACTACTGACTTTCTTAGAAAAGTCACTTAGAAATATCATCATTTTTGTAAATATGGAAACCACATGTGCCGCTCGAACCTCTGCCTATTCCGCAAATGACAGCGTAAAGTTTTATTAGTACAGACGCCAGCACATCAAGCTACTACAATTTTTATCTTTATCGGTAAAGCATAAGGTTCAAAGTTGATTGGGAAAATTTAACAGTTTCGGGTAGCTTGATGTGCTGGAGTCTGTACATTTACATAAATGTAGGTAATTTTACTCTAGACAACGTTGCAACAACCAAAAGGATTATATTTAACCACATAATAATATGTACCTATATTATACTATAGGAGCATAGTGTTAACTCGGAACTATTAAAAAAAACTTTAGGAGAAAAATAAGAAAAACCTTTTTCGAACAAATAAAATAGTTTAGTAATCGAATTAAAATGTAAGTAAACATCCTTTGTAGAGATTTCCACTGACTTGCGTAACAAAACTGCAACGAAGTCGCGTCGCGTCGCCAAGCGCGTGCGGCGCCCACAGAGTATGTAGCGGCGCCTACACTATTTGCGCTGTAGCATGGTGCGGGTGACAGTTTCAGTAACATTTCGTTTCACTCTTGAAAGTTGCCGCGATTTACAATTTATGACTTAATATTTCAGTTGTACCACATTCGTAATATATTAAATAATTAATAACTGTAGTAAATTAAATTAAACCCAACCAGAATGTTCTAATCAAGAAATAAAATCAAATTGAATGAAAAATTAAGCAAAGTGTTATGCGTATAACGTAACGCCATAGACGTATTTAGTGATGGGATGTACTGCTACGATGGATAGTCGATAGTTTTTTTGTATGCTTAGGCATGGTAATAACAACAAACTCAACAAACTTATAACAAATAACAATTTAACAAAAATGAAAACAAACAATGAAATCGTAATACGTGTCACATTAAGTCACAATATAACGCGCTTGCACTCGTACTCGCACTCACAGCATCGCACGGGTAAACAACATGGCCGCCGCGCCGATGCACCATAGAGCAAAAATGTTGTCACGAAAAAAAAAACATAAACCCGATTTTGATTATTTTATATAAGTACAAAGATAATTATGTAGCCATAAAACATTTATATTGACAAGTTTATACACGTAGCACACACGTAGTTACACTGCACAACTGAATAATACACTAATTTTCATAACAATATTAAAGAGAACTAGATTCACGCTGCGAGTATCGTTAGCGATAAAAATGAATTGCATAACCTCACATCCCTACGTGGTACTGACAACGTCATACGGGCAACTGTCACCCGCACCATGCTACAGCGCAAATAGTGTAGCAGTCAGACAAAGCGGGGCGGCCGGGTTTGGTAGGTAAAATTTAATAGTGTAAAAAAAAAGGAAAACCACCAGTACTATAATGTAAGTAAATTTTAATGGTTTGAACGATATCACCAAATGAATAAAATAGTTAATTTTGTGTTTATCTACTGAAAACGTTAAAGTTTACTGTCATGACGGTAACATTTTACCTCAAGCTTTAACTGTTTTCGGATCAGTAAAAAATACTGTTTTGAACGTTAGGCTCATATGGAACTGTTTAACACTGCAGTTTACATGATAGTTTTTTCCTGTTTTATTATTGCTTATTTCTTTCAGTGCAGTGGTGATGAAATAATTTACACAAAGTAAACCGCTTGTCTGGGTTCGAACGAACGTAACGTACGACAAGCAACTCGTAAGTCACGGCCGTTATCACTACTACACTTACTAAACCCGGCTAAAGAAAATATCTATCAATTAAAAAGATCAGCTAATGGAATAATAACTAACAACTAACGCACATGAGTTCATAGGATCGAGTTGCGCTGCTTGCTGTCGCGAAACGTAGGTAGCATGCATGCATAGATAGCTTTCCAATTATAAAGCAAGTTCATACAAAGCTGGTAAAATGCCAACCACTAAAACATACAATAACATGAAAGTGTAATAAATATTTCATTTACGAAGATTTCAAGATATAAACCGTTGTTATTAGCATCACATACTGATTAGATCCTTCTCCACAATTTTATGGGAGACAAACAGATGCGTCGAAGTTGTTGGGCCCCATCTAAAAACTACTGCATTTATTTCGGCATGTCAGCTTCCTAAGTTTTTCCTCTAGGTGCGTTTGCAGATAAATGTTTCACTTCGTAATACTACGCCATAGGTTACCGCGTTAGTTAGCAACGACTTTTATTTTCACCATGCGCCGTGCTACGCCGTAGCTGAAGCTCGCTACGACTCATTTCAACCGCGCTTCGTACTACGCCGTAGGCTACAGCGTAGTTCGTTAAGACTCGTAGAGTTTCAGCGTGCGTCGTACTACGCCGTGGCCGACGTTGAAGACCGCTACGACTGCTACGACTCGTGGAGTTTCACCGCGCATCATACTACGCCGTAGGCTACAACGTAGTCTGGTACGACTTGTAGAATCTCAGCGTGGTTTTGTTTACACTTTCATGAGATACTCGTGGAACACACTATATCTATAAGAATTTTGAAAAAGTACAGCATCAATCATGTAGGTCAGCAAAGTCGTAGTGAGCAAAGCTGAGACCTTCGGTGTGGGAACTGAGATGGGGCATTTGAGCTGTACCAAGGGTAATTCCTGGCGATATTATATACAGGGTGGCAGGGACGACGCGCAACTTGTTACCATGAATTCAGTACATGATTCTGGACCCCCAAAATATAGCTGTTCTATAAATTTTGACCGCAAGTATGTAACACTTTTGTATGTAACAGCAGATTTTTTTATAATAGACGCAAAATTTTAACTGTCGGTATATGTAAAATATGTATGTATCACCACGTTGCTGACCAGGTACCAGAACATTACTTTTTTTTTCATCTATTTCAGTATCAGTATTAAACTTATTAGCTTACAATCTTCACACTCTCATAAGTTGTAGAAGACGATTGTCCCACTTAGGAAGATTATTTGTAACAGAAACACACATACATTCATACCTATTGACAAATCATTTTAAGTGGAATCTTAGAAATGTTCATGTGAAGCGACAAGTCGTGATTGAGACAGGTGGGCGGCAATCTAGCGGGGCGTGGTATCAGAAGCCCCGCCTTCCGCTAAGTAGGGCGGCCCGCCCGCCCTCCACTAATTGATTACTTTTATTTATAGAAAGTATAGGCTATAATTAAGTATTATATTCTATCAAAGCCTATCCGATTAGCTAATTATTTTAGGTACGTACTTAGGTATTGTACAACAAGCTAAGTGAGTTGGTATTGATTGGTATAAATGATTTAAATGTCTGGCCAGTAATGTGGCTACAAATTGAATCTACATCCTGTCATAGATACAAAAATATTGCCGTCAAGGTTTAATGCACCTGCAGGCCGTCGACATAGGAGTTTCTTAAATAAAAAGCAGTGTGCATGATAGTATTTCCTATCGGCGAAAATGACGAACATCCAAAATTCTAAACACACTCTCTACCTCTGTTTAAAACTTTTTTGCGTTGCATGTGGGGTTGCATTTTCAAAAATCCTTCGTTAGTGTTTACGTTCATCGTTTAAGGAACTCATGTACAGACGTCAGCACATCAAGCTACTACAATCTGTCAAAGAATTTCAACTTTATCGCTAAAGCATAAGGTTCAAAGTTGATTGGGAAAATTTGACAGTTTCGGGTAGGTTGATGTGCTGGCGTCTGTTCAACATGTCAAGCTTTAACACCCGGTGATTTAGGCTGTGGTCGGTCTCTCGGTGAATTTAAATCTTTGTGAAAATGTGACATCTATACGAAACAGTTTAAAAGTTTATTCTTTCTGCATCTCTTCTGTCAAAGTAGTAGCCTTAATAGTCTTCCATTTCCTAAAAAAACACGTCTCGGAGCTTTCAATAAACTAAGGTGCCCTATTTTCAGGCTCTATAAGTCCCGTTCCATAGTGAGCAGGACCGTATCCTGGGCGTGGCTTGTTGCCGGCTGACGCCCAGAAGCCGTCGAGCGCGCCGCAACGCCGTCATTCTGGCAAAGGCACGGCGCCAAGCGGACATGGCGCCGGCAATGCGACCGCCGACACGCAAGTGAGTAACACGCCTTATATTTTTTTTTTGTAGATAGTTAAGAATGCAGAACGTCACAAAAATCTGTAGAAAAAAAAACATATTTAATATATAAAAATATTATTATTTAAATCAAAAGATTTTCAAAAAGATTCTCGTAAAAAGTTTAGCAGATTTACTTTTTTGAAGATTGCACTCTAATAACGTATAATTTAGTTTTTTTTTTTATTTCGTTGGTTATTATTTTTTTTAACGTTAAAGTACAGTAGGTACTTTAACGTTAAAAAAAATAATAGTGCTTAGTTTTTATGAGGGACGATTTCAAGTCTTTCTCGGAGTGAACTTGCAAAGTTTGTTATCGCGCAAAAAAGTTTATTTTCTAAACTTTGAAAGAAAATTAAATAAGATTAGTTGGTCTAGAAATACCCAAAATTAAGATAAATGGTGTCATATCAAATTATACTTAGTTAAAGATATGGCTTGGTTTTCAAAACAACTTTTTATCTACGTCAGACTTAGCAAGTAATATTTTTAGCAAACTGAACTTTTGTAAATTATTTTCTGTGGGTATTTTAGTTTAATTTAAATTGATTGCGTTCATGATTAAAAAGATATGATTGGTTGAGATATTTGATAGAAATATTTTATATAATATATTCTATACTAGCTTCTGCCCGCGACTTCACCCGCGTGAAATTTCTTATTTTAACATTGAATATAGGCATTGATATAATATAGGTATCCTACGGCCGCTCTCGGCCCGCGGACCAACCGCGTCGTATCGCATGGCACGCCCGCCCGCGTTATTACTTCTTTTTTCTTTTTGCTCGCTCCTAAAGGTCGTAGCGAAATGTTAAATAGCCTATAAGAGATTAGCGTGTTCAATCAAAAAAACAAACTTTTCAGCTTAATTATATTAATAATTAAATAAATTGTCGTCTAATTCAATTTCGCGATAAACTGTTGATGAATACGGACATAATGCAATATAGCAAATAACGTGATACTATGTATAATTATAACCTATTCGATGAACAGACGTTTAATAAATATTTGTGCAGAATTTGGACAGAATCTATTCAGTAGTTTCTTCGCCAGTTCTAAAAACTATATTTTCGGCATTGGAATCGTTCCTACACCAATTACATTTTTTCAAAAATATTATATGTGCAGCTTTGACTTCGTTACTATTTTATTATATACATGTAGATATAGACGCCAGTGGCTAAATAATAACAGCCGCACAGGTCGTTCAAACAGGTTAAGCTACGCTTGCCGCGGTTGGTCTGTGGATAGGTGACCATTTTACGTACCGTGACCCCTCCGTGCCTCGGAAAGCACGGTCATTCGTGGATCTTTGACAGTCGTTGCGGGTAGTCAGAAGCCCGAAGTCTGACGACCAGTCTTATCAAGGGATTATCGTACGTAACTGGGCTGTGGAGGTCAGATAGGCAGTCGCTCCATGTAAAATACTGGTATTCAGCTGCATCCGGTTAGACTGGAAGCCGACCCAAATTTGACATAGTTGGGAAAAGGCAGATGATGACATGTAATCATAGACGATTTGCAATTTATGGCCTTACTTTTTCGTATTTATTTACATCTGGGGTTGGGATTGGTTCTTTCTCTTTTGGTAAACTCTGAGAGAAGACTCAGAATTATTGTTAAATAATGATTTAGTATTCTTACTAATCAAGAGCAGTTGCGAGTTCTCTCTGCAGTAGACGAATACTATTTCTCGGGACCCTGGGATACCGGACCTTTGGGGAGTCGTACGCACGACTACGAGTGACCAAAGCCAACTCGCAGAGGCCCGTTAGACATTATTAATGAAATGAGAAACCTATTATTACCAATTGGTTTGACTTTTGTTGTTGCTCGTTCTCTGCGGTTATTGGAGCGATAAAAGTTGTCATTTAGGAGCCTTATTTCGTACAGAAATTAAATTATTTATTCTGTATCGAGATATAGGAAACACAAAAAGAATAAGCTAGATGTAGTCGATGTTTTCTGTCTGACTAACTACTAATCAAGTATTTGGGACATTCTAGAGAAACTCCTTAATAGGCTACGTAGGGACATCGACGCGCAGCCTGTTACCCTGATTTATAACCCATGCTTTGAAAAATTTCGTCATAAATTAAAAAAAAAAATCAGCAAGGTTTTTTTTAATTATGACGGAAAATTTCTGAACTAGTCTAGAATTATATGAATTCATGGTTACCCTTTGCTCGCACGTGCCACCCAGTATAGACGGATCGATGATCATGGCGATGTCATAGGGTGGCGCCAAATTAATGACGAATTAGAAGATACTCCCGTTTTTACCGACTTCAAAAAAAAGGAGGTGATCAATTCGACACGTATGTACGTAATATTATTCGAACTGCATTATATTCACATATGACAATCTATTAGGGTTTCCAAACAGATATACAAATTTTTATAGATGTAGGTATGTTTGTCCACGCATTTCTCCGCAACTATTAATCAGTTCGTGACCAATTCTTTTATTGGCTTACCTACATTTACTTCAACTTAGGGAAAAATGCAAGTTTCGTCAAAATCGATTCAGTAATTTTCAAGATATGGACTAATACGTGTAAGTGTGACGACCTGGCTTATTGATACGAGCTACGGGTGTAGTGTCAAAGGGAAAACATCTCAAAACCTTGGTGAAATTGTAGTGCAATAATTACAACAAAATTATTACCTACTTATAACAAACAAATATTTCAGTTTTTACTTAAAACTAAAAATTAGGAAATATAAAAGTTATTTTAAAAAATTAAATCTACTTCAAAAAGAAATTAACTCAAAATTATGAAATAACTTTAATTTCCGAAGTCGGTGACAAAATACTAAAACTAAAATACAGATCTCAAGACACTACTTCCGAAATTAAAGTTATTTCATAATTTTGAGTTATTTTTTTTTTAATTCGATTTAATTTTTTTAAATTACTTTTTTATTGCAAGAAATGTTTTATAACATCGATATAATTTGATATAATTTGTGAAGAGCACATCAGACGGGGGCACGATAAATTTTCGCTCGAAGATTCGCTTTCGTTCGCTCGAAGATCTCTCAGTTTGGCGATTTGCAGTGGCTCCGTCACTCGGTTTTTCCAATACGGAGTTTTTACTGGAAGGTTTTTTAAGATACGCGTCTATTGTAAAGACGCCAAGCACATTGGCGACCCTACAAGCTACTATAAAAGAAGAAGTGGCCAATCTATCGTGAGAAGTAAGAAAATACCCTAAAACGTACTTATGTGCGTCGATTCACTAAAAGAACTTAATTCTTTTGTCAAAAAAGTTTTTGCCTGAGATGTTTAGATACTTTTGCGTCACCCTGTTTCTTTTTGTGTGCGGGAGTTGCGGAACTCTGAGAAAACAGCATATAATTAAACCAAAAAATGATGCAGACTGCGGTTTAAAAACCGCAGTCTGCATCATTTTTTGAACAAAACAAAACAAAAACGTCTGTCGTGTGTCTGTTTTTTTTTTCAAAACTAAAGTTTTGGAAGTTCATGCAGTGCTTATGATTGCGTGTAAATATAAATTTAAATTAGATAAGTGCGAAGCAGAAAAGGAATGAGAAAGGAGAACTGGCGATTTTTTAAAAATCAGTGCGCTTTATCTAAACCTCTAGGGAAAAGAGCTTGACTTTGGACAGACACTCGTGCCAAAAAAAGTTAGGTACAATGGTTGGATACCATTGTAACTTTTGCAGCTGCAATCATTTCGCGTTGTAGGATAGATTTTGAAAATCATAATTATCTCTCCATGTATATGCCGTATATTATTTACAAAAGTCATTGTGGCTAAGTAAGTAATAACAGTCGCACGGGTCGATCGATCAGGTTAAGCTACGCTTGCCGCGGTTTGTCTGTGGATGGGTGACCATCATTATGTACCGTCTCCGTGCCTCTGAAAGCACGCTAAGCCATTGGTCCCGGCTGACATTTGTGGATTTTTGACAGTCGCTTCGGGTCGTCAGAAGCCCGAAAGTCTGACAATCAGTCTCAAGGGTTAACGTATTACTTACAGTAACTGGGTTGTGGAGGTCAGATAGGTCATCGCTCCATGTAAATGTTTTGATGAAATACAAAATACAATAGTATAATACCTACCTATAGGTATCTAGTGAAAAATATTGCAGACTACATCCATCCATGTATAAAGTAGTGCAGTGTGCGTGTGTATATTCATATTAGTATCACATTTTGATTTTTCTCTTATCTTTTCCTCACTTATAAATAGAGGAACGTGTTAATAAAAACACTTTTTATGGTTACATAAAAAGTGTTTTTATTAACACGTTCCTCTAATTGTTAATGGGGTAACATGTTTTCCAATGAAAATGCAGCATATTTCCACTCAAATACTCCGTAACAAATGTCCGTGGCGTCGTATTCGGAATTCAATTTGTCGACTAGTGGTGCGCTCTGTAGCGATGACATACGATTTTTCGTCGTTAAATCGACCATCGGTTAATCGGACCGCTAGCTGGACGTGACAGGCACTCGGGCGTACTGGACATAGAGCATGCAGTAGGGTTGACACCATGGCAATGTATAGACTTCATGCAGGACAAAATAAACAAAAGGCCTTACTTATATTTTAACCCTCTTACTAACAAACGTATTATATCAGCACCGATTTCTCTCTTTCAGTCGTCAATAATTTGACTTTCGAAAGAAGAAGACAAAGCTTTTTAAAAAAAAGGGGGTAAAATTATATTTGATGCAAATGACTATTTCGTGAAAATATGAGAATTTGCACCAAGTACTTTAGTATAATTTCGAAAGCTATATTGATGTTTTAAATGATTATAAGTTAGTCATTATTTTAGCATTCTTGACGCGTATTGAATTTGAATCAAACTACAGCGCAATTAGCAAAAAAACGTAAGAAACTCCGCGGAGTACAATAAAGGAATCACCAGTTCGCCCGATGAATCATAATTATTATAATGATTCACGGCGATTGTTATACTATTGTGTGATGTGTCTGTTCGTGGACAGCGAACGTGGTAGTTAGTTCTATTAAGAAAACAAATCATCTGCCTGTATGTAGGTGCAGCAAGCATATCAAGTATCTACATACTATGCATGCTGCAGTAGGAGTAACAATAATCGCTTCTTGCAATCCATCAGCATAATCAGCTTATATTGTTCCACTACTGGGTCACAGGCCTCCTAGAGAGGAGGCCTGTGTGCAGAGGCTTGTGAAAGGGAGTGGGCCGTAATCTACCACGCGGGCCCATTTCGGGTCGGTAGATGTCAAATGTCTTTGAATTTGTGGTTCTAGGACAAGCCGGTTTCCTCACGATGTTTTCCTTCACCGTTTTGAGAGCAGTGGTGATGAAATAATTTACATTAGGAGCGTTTACGATGTACGGCATTTCATACAAACTTTTAAGCCCTTGTTTTTTGATATGAATGAGCCGATTTGAATGAAACTTCATACGCATAATGCAAACATAAAGCAAAATGTTCTAAGTACTTTTGAGACCTTTTTATCCTGCTTATACGTAAAAAAAAATAATAATAATAATAAAATAAAAAAAATAAAAATAAAAAATCGGTATCGGTATTAAAATCGGTTCTTTCGTTTCGAAAAACAAGGACTTGAAAGTTTGTATGAAATGCCCTATGTCGTTAACGCTCTTAAGTTAGGCAAGCGCCTGTCTGGATACGAACCAACGACCAACAACTCGTAAGTCGTGGCCGTTACCACTGGGCCACCGCTGCTCTGCAATCTATCGTCAAACCAATTTTTTTTTTATTAAGATTTTTGATAAAGTTTAGTATGTTACAATAAAATGAAATAAAAAAGAAACGTAATTAGTAATTATTGACAGCGTTTACTTTAGCTATTGTACGAGTTACGCGTCTTAAAAACATAACCTTAAATTAAATCCTTACAATAACTGTAAAAGCTGGGTCAACCCTGTTTTAAAGCCGCGCGATCAGCGTTCAGCTAGCGTGAAGTGTGCGCCCTCTGTCACGCCGCGCGTCATAACATTGTCACTTCATTATGTCGTGTCGTAATGGAGGGCCATGGGTCCACTCGCGATATTTCTGCTTCCAGTTAATTAACACTCAGACAAAAGGTCAAGTGGTGTAGTTTGGTCGGTGCGTTGTTTTAACGTGTTTAAATAAAGGATTTGTTTTCCTTTGGATGGATAGACATAAAAGTATTGTTGAAACGTTTGGGCTTGGAACGAAATGCATGGTGTTAAAACCGATGACGATTTTTTTGTCAAATATACAAACAGACATACAGAAAACAAGTTTGTATGTAGGTAACATTAGGTCGATATACCTAATTGAAATATAAAGTTGCAGAGCTAAGCTACGAAAATCGTAGCACCTGCCGTAGCATCCCACCCGTAGCATTAAAAAAGAGAAAGAAAGAAATCAATTCCATTTTTTTTTTACGTTGACTGACTTACACATGTTTCGTTCGATGAACTTACGACGATATTACTAACTAATAAGAGAACTACATACTAACAAAGTCGTTCCTTAAGAAAAAACATGGCTTCTGGAAAATAATTTTCATTCAGTAATAGTAGATTGTTTGCCAAGGGAGCAAACAACTATTTTGAAGGCGAGAGTGTTTCTTTGAATCCTGGGCGCAGCGAGGGATTCAACTATTCGTCGTTATAATATGTAGGTATTATTGGTAGCACCGTGTGCTTCCGCTAAAATAAAAAGTTACTCATTGGTTAATTTTGAATACCTAAAGCATAATGTGAGAACAGCCTATTTGCTTCTTGACAATCTGAGGTGTTTTTTTGTATCATCTTTTAGAACGAGCTTAACTTTATTAATTTGTTCCCAGGGTGTGGCGGGTTCCTGTGGTTGGGCAGTAGGATGGCGCTGAAGACGCCTACGCCGGTCGTCGGCGAGCGCGAGACATGGGGCAAGAAGGTAGACTTCCTGCTGTCGGTCATCGGGTTCGCCGTCGACCTCGCCAACGTGTGGCGCTTCCCTTACCTCTGCTACAAGAATGGCGGCGGTGAGTACTTTTGTACCCTATTTTTTGTTTGTGACAGACGTGGTCATGAAGGGCAGTAAGAAACCTCACCTAGTTACAAAACATAATTTATCTTTGGCATGAAATAGTAGATTGTTTGCCAAGGGGGCAAGCAACTATTTTGAAGGCGAGAGTGTTTCTTTGAATCCAAAGCGGAGCGAAGGTCGTTGTTAAGTGGTCAACGACAAATTGGTTAACATCCGTTTTTACTTTTCAAAAATCAAAATCATTTATTCAAACTAGGCTGAGAATCAGCACTTTTCGAACGTCAAAATTACAAAAGACAGTCCCCCAAAATGCCCGCCCTTCACCACTTCCTAGTGCTTTCCTTGCATTTCTGCCGCATCTCGATTAAAAACACTCAAATATGGTTTCGGTACAGCGAGTTGTGATTGGTGTGCCGTTCATTTAATTTTACAATCAAAAATAGATCTTACTTTATACTTGCAAAAGTATTTCTATTATTTACGTCTTTTTCTTCGGCCCCTAAAAAATTTTACTCGGTAGGTAAATTATAGTCAATCGTGAATCCAATATATCACAAACGACAATATTTCCCTCCAATCACCTATATTTTGCTCGCTCCATAATCAATTAACCTAATGATCCATTCTAGACGGTCTAACTAGAACGTGGTGTCGGTGTCTAGAGTGGCGCGGTTGTGACTTGAATGGCTCTAAGTGCCTCTTGCGTCGCTAATTGTGCGCCTCGCGTCTCGCCGACGAGTTCCGTCACGTCATAAATGCTCAGACGGCACACTTGATGATGTGCTTCGGTTTTGTATGAACTGTAAAAGTATTTGGGAAAATTTGGTTACTGTTTGATTCCGTAGTCTGTGTCCTAAACAAACTTTATTTATATGTAGAAGAAGAATTGGAGTGGATATCTTTAAACCGAAGTAAGTTCGTCGTTGTCGGATTGTGTTTATCATCAGCTTTTGTCTTAAATTCTAAATATCTACACAGCGGAGAAAAGGGATAATCAATTTTTTCCCATTCAATTCCTACATCAAATCATATTCGAACTTCATAGACCAGAAACTATTTCATTTCATATGAGAAAATGATTCGTGAATTCATTCAAGACTACTGTGTGATTGCGCGCTAACACCGGCTGTAGAGCACTCGAGGCATAATAGGCGGTTAACAATCGTACGCCTTGTGCGGCCTGTGCCTCGTCTCGCCTCATGCAGCGCCTCGAGTGGCTTGCACTACGCTTACACCTGCGGCTTGCTAATTGAAGCTTCACATTCGCCAGTGTGCGATGAAGTACTCATGTAATAGCGTTATACACTCAACACACAGTACAGTTGAAACTAACTAGCACTATGCAAAGCGAAGACATAGAAAACCTATTTATATTAGACAGATTTATATGCAAAAAAATATAGAGAAAAACTTGAGCCGATTTTTTTACCTAATACATTATCGGCTCAAGTTTTTCTCTATATTTCATAGGTCCTAATGGTCATCATTACCTATGAAATTGCCGTTTTACCTACATAGAAAAAATCAAACATTTTATTTAAAGATTCGATGAACTCTTTAGAGGCGTTTTTCACCGCCTTGTTGGATTTAAAATTTTTCGTTTGTAAAAAGTTATTCAAAGTTGGGATAAAACTGGAAATTAGTTGCAGCAAGGCCTGGTGAGTATGGTGGGTGACGGAGAGTTTTCACTTGTAACTCCTATAGTTTTGAGACGGCCGGTACCCACTTTCCGAGCTTTTTTATCCTTCCAATGTGAAGGAAATGAATCACGTTGAAGGCTGATGCAAGTTATGAGTTTGAGATAAATCTGCTTCCACTACGGCTACAATTCATCGTTGTTCCGGTCGGCCACGGGGCTCATTGTTGAGATCAAAATGTCCAGAACGGAAGCGATCAAACCAAAAACGGATCCGTGCGTTCACATGATGCGGTACCATGTCCATAAACGTGCTGTCCTGTTTGTGCTGCGTTGGTGCCCCGACGGAACTCAAATTCGAAAATAGCGCCCAATTTCGATTTAACCATGGTTACACAAACAGCGATATTTAAAAAAAATCGAACGGCGGGAAAACAAATGAACAACTCATTTTGAAAAACAAAATGTCATACCAGATTGTAAAATTAAATTGAATTTGGAATTCTAAATAGAATGAAAGATATCGATCTTCACAATGGCCAGTATCACAAATCAGCAATTTCATAGGTAAGCTGTTATGTATGCTACATAAAAACAAAGTTAAATGTCTAAAATAAGCCTACTTGAATAGTGATACGCGGACAGTCAGCTTCTCTGACCGGGTATTTAGTCTTTTCATGTTGGTACGAACTATTTTCGCGTAGCATCTACCTACCGATACGAGTGATGTGAACAAATGAAGATTCGGATTCCACAGCTGCGGAACTTGGCCACCATTTCCCTATAGTTTAGACAAAACATGGCAAGCTGCTTGTCAGCAGCATTGCAGCAATATGGCGGCCTTCGCCAGATTCCACGAGTCTTTACTGAAACGGAAATGAAGCGCCTCAAGCAAGAGCACGGAATGGACAGTCAAAGGCCCGGAAACGACTCAAATGAGATTTGTTTGCATGTTGTTTAATATATCATACGGCTGTTCCATAGAAATATAAAAAACTTCTATCATAATTATATCTATGGGCTGTTCATATTCCGTCCTACGTATTTGTTTTTTTTTTTTTCTTAATTTTTTTTTGTGTTTATGTTATTTATTGCGTCATGTTTACCGCAAATAAATGTATTTTCTTTCTCTCTTTCTTCGCTTATTTATACTATTATATTTATTATTGTTGTTTACTTCGGTACGAGTACCACGTATGTTATGATGCGGTCTACGACTTTACATACTTTCTACAATCAAAGAGGTTCATTCAAAAGTTTAGTCACTGAAGGCTGCATGATTATTCTTTAGATTTAAAGATGCTAATAATTTGTTGATGCAGTTCAAATATTTATGAAAAACAGTATTGATAAGATTGAAAATAAGGCACATTGTTTTTAAAGCATCAATCTCTCTTACTATAATCCAGCTGTTAAAAAACCTTACGCTGTGCACAACAAACAACTATAAAAGACATGCTGACCTTATTACAAAACCCTATACATGAACATGTTGAAAATACTTGCGCCCATAACAAAGTTTCAGCCACATACTTAATTGCATCCGCTGCTGTTACTTTGATCGTCTGTCGCACCATCCTTTGCCGTCCAAGAGTCAGTAATTGACAATCAAAACGCGCCCTTTACGTCGAGAAAACTTAGTTAGCTCCTCGATGTGCAGGAAAATTAGTAACGTAATAATGGGAGCGAGTAATAAGATAATGGAGGGGAGGGGGAGGGGGTCATCCTCTCTCGGCAACGCAAAGGCCGATCGGGCCGCGTCTGTCCATGATCTAATTAAATGGCAATTCTCGTGAACTGTTGAAATGTGATCTTGTCTTTGAGCTGTTCAAGCTGAGAGGGAATTTATTTAGAACGACCGATGAGATGCTTTTAATAGCTGCTGGCTTGTCGCTTCTGTATAATTTACTTGGTGTAGAATTTATTTATTTAATACTTCACATAAATGTACAGAGGCGGACTTAATGCCATAGGCATTTTGCTACCAGTCAATCTGAATAGTAATTCAGTTTATTTGTAAAATTTTCTTTTTTTTAAATTGTGATGATTAAAAAAGGTTTTTATTTACAAAAAAGTCTTAAAATAAAATGATAGAATTATGTACAAAAATTTAGAGCAAAAAAGGTGCGAAGAGCTTATTGGGCATCAAAAAATTCATGCGCATCGCTGTCAATAGGAAAAGTGCCCAGAAGTTCAGTTTCTTGTAGTAGATAGGTTCCTACGCCATGTTTTTAGTACCTACTTACAAGGCTACATCGTGATTTAATAATGTTTGATCTAAAATCCAGTGGTTCTGCATGATTCAGTTTCCTCATGTTTTTGTCGGTTTATAAAAGTGTCACACAGCCTGTCTTTAATACCGTGACAATCATAACTAGATCGCCTAAAATAGTAATGTGTCATTTGGCTATGCACAGACGCCAGCACATCAAGCTACTACAATCTGTCAAATTTCTTTAATTGATTTTCAACTTTATTGCTAACTCATAAGGTTCGAAATTGATTGGCAAAATTTGACAGTTTCGGGTAGGTTGATGTGCTGGCGTCTGTACAACATTTCGATAGCCACAGCCGACATTACTAACCCTTCCGAATGGCCCTGATTTATAGCCGTGTTCGGTCATAGCCGTGGTTTCGTACTAATTGATTGGGACGCCACTTCATCATGTGACCCTCGCCATCCATCATTGCTAACGGCTACACCACTATACACTATTATAATGGTGTAATTATTCCGAGAAATGACAGTTATGGTAACTGTGTTGATTGCTTTCTCTTCCGGATATAGGTACCTACTGTAAAAAATTTAGTGTAGAATCCATAAAATCGTAGCGAAGTCAAAACAAAAGTAAGTACTAAGTAGAAAGGAAAGTCTTGGAACGATTGTAATGCCGAAAATATAGTTCTTTGATTTTTTGTCTGTTTGTCTGAACTGACAAAATATCTAAAAGACAGACCAGACAGGACCAGGGTCAGGGTCAAGTCCAGTCTGGTCAGTCTGTAGCGTGGTCTGTTGGCTATACATTATGACGCTATTTGCTACTTATGGGGAATAAGCAATACTGCATTATGTTTCTATTTCTCTTTTTTTGCAAATTTTCAAAATCGGACTACTCTGTAAAATGTTATTCGTGGTCATCATGTCATACATTAAAAAATATATATACGCGTCGACTTGAGAACCTCCTCCGTTTTTTCGTCGGTTAAAAAGACTAGCCGAACGTTAAGAACATTACAGATTAGATTAGACAGATTTAACCTTTCAAATTATTAAATTATTATCTCCTTTATGGCGCTAAGCAGTCCATCGTGATATGGATTTTTGAGACGGGGCGGTAAGTGTAGATATCTTAACCATTACAGTTACAGAAAAAACGGTCTTAGGAGTCTTTTGACCGCCACAGTCATGTATAGATGACAAGCCAAAATGTGCCCAGCACGCCACGGTTCGACTTTGACGCCGAGGGCGCGTTTTTGATTTTTTGACGTGTGGCGGTCAAAAGGTTAGTGGTCGATTTTGGTCCATTTAATTTACGAGCTTGGTAAAATTTAAACTGCGTAAATAAGGACCTTGTTTGATGCAATTTGAATGATGATGATGATATTGACCGTAAAATTACAGTTCCGTGCTACAGTACGTACCCAGAGTGAATACATCCTGTATGATTCGCCAACTTGTGATAGGTTAAGACGCGAGAAAAGTAAGGAAATGATATGGTCCTTTTTTATTTTATTTATTCACAAAACTTATGTGCAATCACAAATGCAATAAAATTGTTACAACACAATATAGGTCTGGTTGACATCGATCTACTAGATGTGAATCTAGCTTGATATTTCATGTTAAACTCCTGACAAACGTACTTTTTTATCTCTAGGATTCCCGTATTAAAAATACTACAGTAATACAGATGATTATTAAATTTTATATTTATATACAATATACATATACGCCGCGACTTATAAGTTGTAGGTCGTCCCATCGAACCCAGCTTGGCGTTTTACTTTGTGGAAATTATTTCATCGCCACTGCTCTCAAAACGGTGAAGGAAAGCATCGTAAGGAAGCCGACATGTCCTAGAACCAAAAATTCGAAGATGTGACATCTACCAACCCGCACTGGGCCCGCGTGGTGGATTACGGCCCACTCCCTCTCATAGAGAGGAGGCCAGTGTCCCAGCAGTGGGTACATTATAGCCTGAATATGCTGTGATATTTTACTTTTAGTACACCTGGACTATACCAGGCAGGATAGCGTTCATCTCGTGGATATGATATCGGAGTATGCAGTTTAATAATGGGCATAAGAATATAACAAAATCAAACTGGTTCCAAATTTAATTTATATTTTTAAAAGTTTTATGACATTGATTTTTACAATCTGTGACTATCAGTAACTCACGCACTTGTTAAAATTCTAGGAAAATCATCTAGTTTTGCAATATTTGTAAATAATTTGTAAATATATTGTGAGCACCATGTATCACGTAATTGATTTACCTGTAAGTAATTAATTATTTTTACTTTTTGTGGTAGACTAATTTTATTCTAGGTGCATCGTCTTCACATATAATTATATTATGTATACAAAACCTTGCAAAACATTTTAAAAAGTAACGGTGGAGTTTCTTGCCCATTCTTCTCCATACGAACACTACCTTTGGAAGGGGCGACTAGAATCAATTCAATTTTACTGTAAGTTATGACGTTTAAAAGTGCCTTTAATGTGCCTATTTGAAATAAATGATTTGACTTTGACTTTATCATAGACTTTTTCCAAAAGTAGTCCTACTTTTAAATTAGCCGAGTAATCCAATCTATAGCTACTCGCTACTGTTAATTGAAATCAAAACACAACTGGCTATAAATCACAAATTCATAAACATTTCAGTTGGAAACAATTCCGGCCCTTACGGTGTGGATGATTTAATGGAGCCCTATATCGGCGGTAATCTCGTAATACCCAATCATCCGGCCTTCGGTCCGCGGGGACCTGCCGGCCTCTTGGAACTAAGGCGATTTGATTACCATTCTAACATTCGGAACAGATTCGAAGAAAATAGAGTTCTAAATTAAATAACCGTGAGCCGATTAGGTTTTTTTGCAACGATTTTAAAAGGAAATTAGGTTTTAAACTAGTCTACAAATGCCTGTAGGCTAGTCGTACTAAGGGAGCCTTAAAAAATGATAATCGGAACCTTTATAGTCTCATTTTCTTGGCTGTCTGTCTCGCGATCTATGGCACGTAGGAATTTGAATCAATCGAAGAATCAATTAAAAAAAAAAAAATTTTGGTGAGTCAGTTTGATAATAGCAAAAAAGGTTTTAATTAAGATATTATCGCGTTATCGTTTAAAAGAGCTTACAAACTATATTTATTATAATATTTGGTTTACGTTCCAAAGCTAAGTAGGTACTTACAGTTTGTTATGGAACCTAATTGTGTGAGCCTGACTCGCTCTTGGCCGGTTTTATTTTATTTTATTAATCTTATCGACACAGTTTAAAAAGTAACTAGTGACTACAGAAAGTAATTTCCTTTTCTTACTGTGTTTAAAATTATATTTAATTTCAATACATTTTCACAATAGTCAAATACCTAAATCTCTACATGTATCTTTCAATCTACATCAATTTGAAAGGGACTTGCTTTGAAACTTGCACAAAGTAACATCTTCATAAAACTTACAGCGCAACAGTTAAAATTAAATCACCCTATCATGGCGAAAAGCCGCACTATTCCATAAAGCCCCATTATCCCTTCACTTAAGAGACACGAAGATTCTCCGAAGTCACTTCTCCCCGTCGTCGACTTACAGAAACTTGGTCGGAATGTCCTCCATTCCCCTCTCATCCGCGACCTGTTGCATCCGGCAATAAAGTAAATCCTTGCCATATTTCTCCCTGCCTCCCCTCAAAGAGGTTTTAAGACGCATTGCTCTTCTGTAGATCAGTATATGTAGTTACTTATAGGTTTTTCTTCGGCGTAGAATTTTTTCGGCTTTCTACAAAATTCTGAACAACTAAGTGCGAGCTGGCTTTGTAGGTTTTTTTTAGGCACCATAGCACTCAGCAGAATAATTTCGTTTACAGGCCAGATTTTGACGTAGATGTTGTTGCTCTGAACTCATTAATAGTTCTAGTAGGTATTGCTTACATTTATTAAATTGATACTTGACTTTTGGCACTCACAGCTGACCTATTAAAATACAGCTGATGGTGAGTATTTATTATATCGACACTTAAACGGTTGCATGTATATACGGATCGTAGTACAGTACCCGGCGATAAATATTGCACATCGATCTATTCGATCCTATCGATTTTATACAAATAATAAAAATAATTATCAAAAGAAGCAAATCATAATTGTTTTAACAGCTCCTAATAGATACCGGACTGTTTGTATTTCGTGCGACAGAGATAACGCTCTACGAAGCCGAAATTAGCTGATTGTCTCTTTCCAAAGGTCAATGTGCAATATTTATCGCCGGGTACTGTAGGTGTCGTTGTTTCGTTTCTGCCTACCGTCATAGGATAACCTAGTGAGTATATGTACCTAAGTGTGTGGTTAAATACCGTACAACGGTTGATTTCCACCTTCAGCATAGGATCTATTCACAACCATTCTATATGCTTCCGTGCCGAATCCAACATCGATCAATGTTATCGAAGGACTCCTCTAAACTCTTTTCACAAATCCGAAACCCGAAAATTTTGTCAGTTTAAACCAAATAGACGTCCGACGGCCGATCAGGTAACCTAAAATGTGTTACTTTCGACTCGGATAGTTTTGAATTCAGACCATGAAATATGTTGAAACATTACTGTATATTCTTGCTAAAGCAGTGCCCTGTAAGACAAACAATTGTGTGGGTTCCGTGGGCATTATACTAACCCAATTATAGTGTACGGAAGTTCGTCATTTAGCAATTGTGTTCATCATTCATTACTGTTTACTTGGAACTCGTCGCCACATGAGCATCAGACAGTTTACTTCATCCTTTTAATGACCTCGTTTTAGTAACTCTTTCGAGGAAAGAGGAACCCAACGGGCTTTAAGATGAGTAGGAGTAGGTTACGAAATTGTAGAATGGTAACGGTAATTATGGCAATGATGATAAATAGATAGATAAAACTTTTATTCAGTGCAACAAAAGACACAATACAGGTATTAAAAAATCATCAAAAATGTAAAAGAAAACAAAAAAAAGATAAATTGACCCATGACTCATATACATCATTATGAAGACTTCGCAATATTTTCTGTTCAGGTATCTTAAAATGGTTATTCTGCGATTTTTACTTAGCAAATCATACAGTGAGACAGAGGATTTACTATTTGTCTATAAATAAAACATGTTAGTCTTTAAGTTAATATTAGTTTTTAAGTAATTAGTCTTCTCAGTATTTTTAATTTTATATTTTAAAATTCTAAGCACCTTTCTAGCCTGAAACACAGGTTATACCTAGTTCAGGCAAATGAGCAACTGTGTCCTCTATAATTTTAAGTTTAGTTTATTGTAAATCTGCACCATTTTTATAAATATACGATATTATTATTATTATATAAATCGAAAAACACTGATTTTACTAAATACATTTTAGCGCTCTGGAAAAATTAGGTAATTTACTAAATTTGCACATACCTACATAAACAAGTTCGAACGCTGAACATCTCAAGTTTCATAAAAGCTTATTGGAAGCAAATGCGAGAGCTTTAAAAGGCCAATTACAGAACAATTTGCGTCGCCCTCTCTCTCGGGGCGGTATGAAATTATTGCGAGTATAGATCTGAGATTGTGATGGAACTCTTCGGGGGAAATTGACTGAAAAATTTACGTTATTACTGGAATATTAGTAGAGATGGGTAAAACAATGGGACTTCTGTTGAAATATTGTGGTTTATTCTGTAATAAAATAATGAATGGATTTGTATATTCTCAAAATCCATATTATATAAATGTACCTACATATTATTTTCAACAATTTAATGTTGAATAATTGTATTAATTTGTTTAGAGATTTGCTTATTGAAATTGGCACATTGTTATTTTAATATTTGCATTCCAATTTATGGCGACATGTGTCATCGCACTAACAATTTATATTCAGTAGCCTCCAAAAGTTAGTTGACATTTTTCCGCTTCAACAATGCCACATTATGATTTAAAATTCTAGTTTTAAATGTTTGAACTGTCCATTATAGCGTTTTTATTGACTTTTTTATACCTCATACAAAGATCTTTGGACAAGCGCATTATTGGTCGAAAATCAAGAAAAGTTTTACCTAAGGAAGCCCAGGCCGAAGTTTACATCTGTCTGCGTAAAATACCTAATAAAAAAGAGTGAGTGAAAGTATTCTAAACCTTTTTTTGTTATTTGTCGTACCCCTTCAAGGCGGATTGAAAACATTTTTTTTTTCAGAACAATCCTTTTTTTAATATTTAATCTTCACACATTACCTTTGTTCTCTCTTATAAGGTTCATGTTCACCTTGAAGCCATATTTTATTCAGAATAAAGTCAAAAGCCCTGGCAATGACTAAATCATATTATTTGTAAAGCAACAGTATTGATATTAACTAAAAATGTTATTCAAATAACATTATTACCCTGTAAAATATTGTAAATCCACAGAAATGTGGATCAACTAACTAGAACGTCTAACTAACAACTTTACTAACGTCAACTAACTTTTAGCGACTGGAATTCAAGTAGGTATGTGACGACAAAATGCCGGTTAGCAAAAAATATTTATCACGTAATCCCTTACGAGTATCATGGGTATATACTTAGTTGAATTAGTCAATAGAACGCTAGAATGTACCTACAGTTCAAACATTTAAAACTAGAATTTTAAATCATAATGTGGCATTACAGCAGCTGAAGTGGAAAAATGTCAACCATCTTTTGTACTGCATTTACTGCTAATAACCGTTAACTTAATCGACTTCTTCGTTGTTTTCGTCATTGAAGTTTTCTCTGCTAAAATGAAATTTCGTAAATGACGAGAGAATTGCCTGTATCCCAAAATGGTAGTAGGACATAAATTCTGACTTAAAACTAATTATGGATAAGACAGTATGATACTCACTTTTATATAGAGACTAGCAGCGCCTCGCGGTTTCACCCGCACAAGTGTTGATCCCGTGGGAATATCGGGATAAAAAGTATCCTATGTCCTTTCCCAGGACTCAAACTATCTCTATACCAAATCTCATCTAAATCGGTTCAGCCGTTTAAGCGTAAAGAGGTAAGATACAGACAGACAAACACACTTTCGCATTTATACTATTGGTATGAATTATATAAATTATATTAGGGATATAGAGATTCTGGTATACCATTCTAGAATGAATTTTAATTCAAGGGTGTATCTTCATATTTGTTCCTGATCTCCAGGTGCTTTTCTGGTGCCGTACTGCATCATGCTGGTGGTTGGTGGGATCCCGCTGTTCTACATGGAGTTGGCTCTGGGGCAGTTTCATCGGAAGGGCGCCATTACCTGCTGGGGGAGACTAGTACCACTCTTTAAAGGTAAGTGCACAGAGGATATAGTAGGTACTTATCTAATAGTACGGGTAAGTATCAGTTAAGCTTAATAATCGATTTGAGCAGGGCCGTCTTTACCCGGGGGTGCAAGGGGTGCGCGGCACCCAGGCGCAAGGTCTTTGGGGGCGCAAGCCGATCAGGTCATTACTAATCACTCGTTATAACCGAAACGCTCCAGCGCTGTAACCGCACATCACCGCCTCGAAAAAATCCCTTGGAAAAAGTTGGTGAAAATCTTCTTAAAAATGGAACACAAAAATTAAGTTTAATTTCTTTTTGTTGGCAAGGGGGACGCATGCTGATTTTCGCACCCCGGCGACCAATATGGTTAAGACGGCCCTGGATTTGAGGTTGATAGTTTTTTTAAAAGAAAGAAAGAATAACGTTTATTTAGACACAGTTCATGAACCACAAAATAAAAAAATTAAAATAATGTTTTAGCAACATTAGTGTGCGCCTCACTGCTGCGCCAAAAAGGTTTATTTCAGCATCATGCCAGACAGATGCTATCTGACGCTGGTGTTCTAATTAACCTTTAGAGATAAGTGACGGGGAATACAAACAGTTATTATTAGACTTATAAATAAATAAACTAGTAATCAAATATAATAGGACTTTTGTTGAAAGTTTGGTCCTGGTAGTCGAGAAATTTTTGGTCCTTGTAAAAGTGTTTATTCATTTAATTCAAACTATGTTTTGTTTACGTACCTACTTTAATGCTTACCTTACCTAGGTCGTAAAACAGATGATAAGCGAATAACTCTAACCCGCATTGCATTAACACACCACATGCATAAATGCTTAACATAGTTAAAGAAGGTATTTTCTGCTGACTATAACACTATATCTAAGAATTTCGCTTTTCAAATAAAATAATACGTGGCACTTGACTCTTGTTACACCATTCAAAAACTAACGTCTAAGTGGGTTTAATTTTAAATTGGCACGATTTCTCTTTCTCTTGGTTTTATGGGATCACGTGCGACTCATACGCCAGATTTATTGCGGCCCGGTCACGTCCCGTCGGCTAATGTCATCGGTATGGGGGAAGCCGCATTTGGCGATCAAGAGTTATAGTGCTCACCACTTAACTTTCTGGCTACTTTTGTAGATAGGGACCGCTTCATAGCATTGCCATACAATGACAATGCCGCTTCTCTTAGGTACATTACCAGTTGAGGAATTTTTCGACGCCGCAATTTACTTCGAAATAATTGAATTATGACTTCAGAATTGGTTTGCCAGCTTATGCTAACTATTAAAAAGTGGTAACCGCCGCCACTTACGAGTTGTAGGTCGTAGGTTCGAACCCAGACAGGCTCTTTACTTTGTGTAAATTATTTCATCACCACTGCTCTCAAAACGGTGAAGGAAAACATCATGAGGAAACCGGCATGTCCTAGAACCAACAATTCGAAGACAAGTGACATCTGCCAACCCGCACTAGGCCCGCGTGGATTACGGCCCACTCCCTCTCACCGAGAGGAGGCCTGTATCCCAGCAGTGGGAACATTATAGGTTGATTACGATACGACGCGATGTGCATGTTTTGATTACCATTTCAAATTATCTTCTACTTTCTTTGTCAAAAAGCTGTAATTATGAAGATTCGATAATTTAGTGAAAAATGGTTACAACTTCATAGGCTACTTCGGCGTTGAACAGGCAACTAACCTCTGAACTACAGGATTACGTAAAACTTTATATTTATTGCATGGCGTATAACCAATTAGTGTCTTTAAAATCGTTACAAAGAACAAATATGCCTCCATTATATTCACTCACGGACTAAAGGACTCAAGGACCAAAAAATCACACGCTCCAATAAACAATACACCCGACTTCCAGACTTTTATGCAAAACATGGATAGGATACGTCATTTATAAGATCGCGGTCTTGTTGGACGTCGCCCTCGCACTTAACACCCATAATTGACACCATTCTCGAGGCTCCCCTTAAGTGCTCGTCCCATACGGTCTCAAAAGGCTCCGGTAGATTTGCGAGCCCGGCTTATGCCCGTTGATTTCATTTCACGCGATTGTCACGTCTCGCGCCCTGAGTGGCTCGCACCACGATATGATTTTTGAAGAGAAATAAAATTGGTAATGGTCCGGAAAGGTGCTGGAAATACGCTTGACTGAAAGTATTTTTTGACGAATTGAATTGCGAACGGTCGCGTGATAGATCATTGTTTTGGTGAAATGGTTTTCTTGAAGCTTTAACTTAAGAGCTGGGTAATTCTTTAGGTCTGTAAAAAATGGTCTGTTTAGAAATGGTAATGACTCACCAATTGAAAGTAGTTTAATTAGGTAGTTACCAACCTACATACTATCTCTTTAACATTTGCATGACAATAATGTGCTTTGATCAGTAGCCATGACTTTTAAGAATAATAATAAATACGCCTACTTAAATACGCCTCAAATGGAATCTGTTGCATTCCACTGTTCCACTTATTTATTTACTTAGCCTTCATCCAAACACCTAGAAATGTAACACTTTTCAACCGCATTGATTTCAGACTAGCTGCACTTTTTACCACAACCAAGTTTTTATCACCATAGGTATCGGGTACGCGGTAGTTCTGATAGCATTTTATGTGGACTTCTACTACAATGTTATCATCGCGTGGGCTCTGCGGTTCTTCTTCGCCTCCTTCACCACCATGCTGCCCTGGACCAACTGCGACAACGAGTGGAATACGCCTGCTTGCCGACCTGTAAGTATTAAACCGTAACCATTATCATTATTTCGGCCGAAACACGTCCACTGCTGGACATAGTCCTCCCCCAAGCACCACCACGTCCTGAGCTTCTCATATCTAGCATAACCATAATTAATGATATTTCTTCACTCTGAGCCACATAAGCTCTGAAACATCTCGATCCAACCAAAAAGTATTTATTCTTCAAGTTTAAATGTGTTTAGCCCGAGTAGTTTCGTATTTATTAGAAGTATTTTAGTCAACATTTAGTCGAAAACTTGGTAGTGTAATGTTACCATCATCATCTGCCTAGCCTGTTCCCAACTATGTTGGGGTGCCGACCCCAACATAGTTGTCCAGTCTAACTGGATGCAGCTGAATACCAGTATTTTACATGGAGGGACTGCCTATCTGACCTCCACAACCCAGTTATTGGGTAATACGATACCCCATGTAAGACTGGTTGTCAGACTTTCAGGGACTTTAGTGTAATGTTACCAAATGTTTGAAATATTCACAGTTCGAAGCAATCTGGGAGGCTTCGAACAAAACTCGAATGCGCAACAACAGCTCTTCAGGATTATTCCCCCCACCGCAAACAACTCCATTTACATCGGCTGCTTCTGAATACTTCAAGTAAGTTAGTTTTGAAGAGCGAGAAAATTCCAACGCCTTTCTTTAGAAAAGTTATTTCAAAAAAACAATATATTTTAGCCGGGCCATTTTGGAACTGCAAGGGAGCGAAGGTCTACATGACTTAGGTGCCATAAAATGGGATATGGCTCTCTGTTTGCTAGCAGTCTACATCATCTGCTACTTCTCTCTGTGGAAAGGCATCAGCACTTCTGGAAAAGTACGTAGAACTCTTACATTACGATGGTCTTGATATTAAAAGGCGTAGTCAATGAATACATTTATATTATTTTCCTTTTTGGATTTAGTGGCTTAAATTCAATTTGATTTTGAAATAAAATACTCACACTTTCTCTTCTTCCAGGTGGTTTGGTTCACGGCTCTCTTTCCCTATGCTGTTCTCCTAATCCTTTTGGTTCGAGGCATAACCCTACCTGGCTCCGCTACCGGAATTCAGTATTACCTAAGTCCTAACTTCGAAGCTATCACACAACCTCAGGTATTTTAATTAGAGATGTTACGGATGTCGTTTTACCGGAACCGGAACCGGAATCGGAGGTTTTAAATTTGATTGATCGGAATCGGAACCGGAATCGGAACTGGAATCGGAACCGGAATCGGAACCGGAACCGGGGCGGAGTAGAAGAAAGATGTGTTAAGGGGCCTCCCCTTAAAACATCTTTCTTCTATTTCTTATAACATCCACAAACAAAACAATAAACTGAGACTTTGTGAGCGCGAGCGTGTATAAAATAAACAAACATTACCCTGGTGACAAGTTAAAACTTTTTTGTAGGCGCTCTAGTCACGTGTATCGCTGCGTTTCGAACTTCGGTCTAACTCCGATTCAAAATTATCGGAACCGAAATCGGAATCGGAGGTGTAAAATTAATCGGAAGTTCCGACTTTTCGGAATCGGAACCGAAGCTCCGTAACATCCCTAATTTTAATAACGAATCCTTGAGAATTTGTCAGAATACGATTTGGTTTACAATTTGTTATGTTCAATTATTTCGGATCCAAGGTATGGGTGGATGCGGCGACTCAAGTATTCTTCTCTTTGGGACCTGGATTCGGAGTGTTGTTGGCTTACGCTTCTTACAATAAGTATCACAACAACGTGTACAAGTGAGTATTTTAGCCAGTACCAATAATGCATAATAAATAAATTGGTCTTTCTATTTACGCGATTAATTTTCTCAGGGATGCAATCCTAACAAGCGTGATCAACTCGGCGACCTCGTTTATTGCTGGCTTCGTGATCTTCAGCGTGCTTGGGTACATGGCCCACGCTTCAGGCAGGGATGTGCAAGATGTGGCTACCGAAGGACCAGGCCTTGTGTTCGTGGTGTATCCCGCGGCTATAGCAACCATGCCAGGGTCTACCTTCTGGGCTCTCATATTCTTCATGATGCTGCTTACTCTTGGGTTGGATAGCTCTGTAAGTGGTTCTTTAATTCTAATGATTAGGTACCATGAATAATTTCTTTATGGAGTTTTCTAGTATTTACCTATTTTTTGGATGTCACACAGAATATAGTTAAGAAAACACAAAACAAAAATAAAATATAAAATCTCTTTATAATAATGTTTTTTTTTAAATTATAGTTTTCAAGTATGCCTTGCCATCTTGCATACATATCGGTATTATCTTGTAAATACAACTTGCAATACCATTCATTACTAAGTTCATAAAGTACACACGTAATTGCCCATTAATGTTTTTATTCCACTCAGTTCGGCGGCTCCGAGGCAATAATAACTGCCCTCAGCGACGAATTTCCTCCGATCGGTCGTCACCGCGAGATCTTCGTGGCGTGTCTCTTTACTCTGTACTTCTTCGTCGGATTAGCTTCCTGCACCAAGGGAGGCTTCTACTTCTTCCAACTGCTCGACAGATACGCTGCAGGGTATTCTATTCTGGTGGCGGTGTTCTTTGAGGCTATTGCTGTGTCTTGGATTTATGGTGAGTTGATTTTTGGACCTTCAAACCTTTGAAGGATTTCATAAAGCTAATTATTATCGTTTTTCTACGTATACTATGTACCTTTAAACTACTATAGCTGAATAATTTTGATCTTATGAGGCACAAAACGACTGTACCGAAAAAAGTTCTTAGGACTGCGTTAAAATAGGTTTTCATTAACATTAATGAAAACACATTTAAACTTGTCCTAGTCCCTAAATACTACTAAAACATCGTTCTCTATTCCTGTTTACCAGGTACGGAACGTTTCTGTGAGGACATCCGCGACATGATAGGTTTCCGTCCCGGTCTATACTGGCGCGTCTGCTGGCGTTTTGCGGCCCCTGCCTTCCTTCTCTTCATCATCGCTTACGGACTCCTGGACTACGAACCGCTAAGATATGAGAACTACATTTACCCAGCATGGGCTAATGCGTTGGGTTGGGCTATTGCTGGGTCCAGTGTCATGTGTATTCCAACCGTGGCTATTTATAAGCTGCTTACCACCAAGGGAACTTTTGTTGAGGTAAGATTTAGTTTATTTGAGGAGACTCCCAAAGTATCCGGGGCTTGTCTTCCAAAGAACTTTGTATTTAGGTCCATAGTTAAGTTATTCTGCAATCATTCTCAGCTGTTGTTTATGGCATTAAAGATTTAAAACGTTATATTTATTTGCCCTCATATAGGTAGAGCGAAATAGTGTCCATACTGAGAAGAATAAGCTCACACATCTCGCATGGAACGATAGATACGATTCTGAGTATGATGCAAAACAATACTATTCAAATGACACTGTTAACGAAATAGAAACGTGATCGTCGTATGACGCGGTCGGGCGATCTGATGATTTTTTTGAAATCTTTGTAGATATGGACGGTATATTATAAAGTAAAGAATAAAGTTTTGGGTTTACGGAGTGCATGATTACCCAAAATTTTACTTTTTTTAAACGGAATTGACCCACTAGACCCCTAGATCCTTAACTGCTTCGTATTTCAAACTTAGTAACCGTAAGACCGCTATCCCACTGGCGTTTTACGAGCGTTGACGTCTACGTCACGTCTGCGCAGCGTCGACGCCGCGCAGACGCGACGTTGACGTTGCGTCGTCGCGTGGCAAACATTAACGTCCGCTGAACGCGACGTTAAAGTCGCGCACATGTATTTGTTGCCAACAAACGCGACGTTGCGCAGACGTTCGAGAGACGCCGACGCTCGTAAAACGCCAGTGGGATAGCGGCCTAACTCTTTCAACTTAATTGCAGCGTCTACGCATCCTGACAACTCCATACGCAGACACGGAAGGCAACGGCACAGTCCACAACGGGATGGTGGTGTCCGAGAGCGGCGGCGTGCGCCTGGCTTCCGCCGTGGTGACTCCCACGGCCGCCGCACCCGCCTCCCCGCACAGCCCGCACGCGCCCCCGCACGCGCCCCCGCTCGCGACCCCGCTCGCGCCCCCGCACGCGCCTCCGCACGCCACGCCATCGCCCGCACTCGTCTGAGCTCAGCTCTCCTTCGACGTCTACTACGTCTAGCTAGACGCATAGCACGCGGCCGTTGGTAAGGCATATGGAGTTTTTGACATAGACTAACACGTGTACCTATGCCTGTATGACATACAAAGCTGAAGCGAACTTTTTCTAATGCTCCGCATGCCACATCAACAGCCGGGTACTGTACCAAAGATGAGGAAGAAACAAGGAGTGCTGTTTCACCCTAGAGTTCACTTCTGATGTCGTGGGAAACGGATAAGTTAAGCCGCCTACAGACATTGCGAGACAACGGAAGGTTTGCAACACAAACCTACGGCGTGTGCTCTCTGTGAGCAATCGCCGCATCGACGAATGCCTTGCGAAGTCTGGACGCGGCTGTAGAACAAATGCTGTCGGCGTCGTGGGACTGCCAGACGACCCTTAGCACTCCATTTGTATGTTACCCCGAATGCGGCTCTCCCGAGTCTATGATTTAGCTTATTGCTTTTTCAAGCATTTGTGATGTAAGACTTTTTGGAATTAAATGTTAGTTGTAAGATTGTTGCGTGGTGAGTATTGAAGGCGGAGTCGAAAGGGTAAGTAGCGAAGGGCTAATTGTATAAGAATATGATACCTACTCAACGTTTAAAATAGCTTTCTTTTAGTCTACATCCCAAAATATATTGTTGCATATTTTTGTTTAGGGACGTAGAGTTTGCTTAACAGGTCGAGCAGGTCACTGAGCAAAAAATATTGTCACTCATTCTGTAATGAGATAGGTAGGTAGGTACAGTAGGTGCATCAAATTCAATGTCTAATGTAATAATCACTAAGTTTTTCGAATGTAAGTACTGTTGTATTTAATTAGAAGAAAGTTTTAATATTTTTGTGTCTTTAAATACCTACTTATAATAAGTATTTTAAAATGTTCTTAGGATTAAACAATAGTTAGACTAATTAAGTTTTCACGCGTAAGTTAAACACGCCTGTAAGATTAACCGACAATTCAGCAAACCGTCGATGTTTTAGCTGTAGTTTAGATATAGACCCATCAAGCATTAAGGTTGACGCTGGAACAATTATTATTATGAAAGAAAATGCTTCTTGAACACTTCGAGAACTCAACGTTAGTTTTACAACTCAATTAAAATATATATATGGTTTTTCGCTTAGATAAATCCCCATTTTGTAATTTATTTGAAGGCTGGCAAATATGCGAAAAAAAAGAATAATAATAATTGTTAAAATGGTAGCAATTTTCTTTTATAAACTGGCAATCACGAAACTCACTTCTAAGTGATGGGAAAAGTGACTAAACTTACTAATCGCCTACCTTTGCGAATGAGCTTACAAATTCAAAATTTGTTCTAAGTATCACCTTCCCACTATAGTTAATAAATATCATGTATGTGTAAATTTGAAACTCAAAACGTGTATTGTAGCATTAATAATATAGGATTTTGTTTTAATACATTTTTAGCTGTAAGAAAATATGTGGCTGTTTATTAAATTAACAATATGAATATAAAAATAAAATATGATAAGATTTAGATATCTTGAATAAGTAGTAGACAGTTTGTCCTTTTAGCGCAATATATTTTGGCGCAAATAAAAAAGTACCTACTAAAGTAGCAAAAAAATATATTATATTCCCATCGTATTACATTTATGGATATTATTTAAACAACTTAGTGATTAAACTAGGATTAAGAAAAATGAAATGCTGTGTAGATAATAGAAACAATAAAATAATAATATAATCAAACGTAGTATCTAAATTAATAAATGTATTGGAACTGAAAGTTCATATACCCACATAATTTTCTTTGATTATAGGGCTGTAGGCTATGTCTATTAATGCTATTAACATGTCTAGTTGAATATAATATACACTTACTAATCATCATGTTTATCTTCAATGTTATCTCTAAATGTTGTGGTTAAATTCAATGTTTATGTGCTCCATTTTTTGTAAGTGTGCTTCAGATGTTTCGTTGTCTCTTTGGTTAGAATCACTATTCATCACTCCGTCTTGGGCAATGCGGACTGGTGAATTGTACAACGATTTTGAAAATAAACTACCTATTGGATATCAATGGATCTTCCATTACTTTAGGAATGTGATACGCTCCACAAGCGCTACACTTCAGCTTACTTGATGTGTAGTGTAGAATTTTATCTCTTTTATTCTCTTGGTGTTAGCAAATAGTAATATTTCGATCTTTTAAAATATGATTGATATTATCAGTGTTGGGAATATTTAGTCAAATTAGTAAAGTTTCACATAACCTCTTGTGTAATTTCTGAGGTAGGTATTCACGGTTTAGTAATATGTAGCTTAAAATATTCTGTATGTTCGTATTGATGTATCAAAGATGTAACGCGTATTTATAGCTGTTGATGTTATATCAATAGTCATACCAGCCATTATGACAATTGATTGTTAGAATAAATTTATACTTACTATATTCGACTTTTATTACAAAAAAACCTACCACTTTTTTATTGTTGTACAAAGCATTATATTGTCTTCTTCTGCATAGCTATTCACAACCACTCGATACGCTTCCGTACCGTATCGAACATCAATTAATGTTATCATATCCAATTCATTCGTAAAGATTCCAAGATACATTTCTGTAAAGTATAGTTTAGTTATTCTGAGGAAATACAGTCAGACATGGCTCTCTACAAATAAAATTTCATTATAAACCTTTTTTTATGTAAACATATTTTAATAAACTCAAAGTACAAAATACAGCTTACGTAAACATAGAACTTTAATATTTTCAGCTTGAGGCTAATCAAAAAGTATTAGAAGGACATTAACGCCTTAAGTTTAAAATTTGTTTAGATATCTGTTCTATCTATCAGCTTCAGGACAGTGACATTGCATGTAGTGTGCAAACCCAGATAGATAGAATATTCTTTATTATGTATACTATAACAATACATTACAGTACATTAAATTCCAATTAGTTCCCTATTTCACCAAATTTAACAAATATTGATATCATGCCAATAGAAATAACACTCTCTCGAGAAGTTTTTGCCAACTGCTTTTGTCAATGACAGCGCCATCTAGTAACGTCTTCCAATCACTTCGAATGACAGCGCAGCATGCCGTCATAAAATAGCTGCAATAACGGATGCCTTTATAGAAAGCGTTTCAAATAAAGACTAAGAATAGGTACGGACGCCAGCACATCAAGCTACCCGAAACTGTCAAATTTTCGCAATCAACTTTAAAGTTGAAAATCTATTAAAGAAATGTGACAGATTGTAGTAATTTGATGTGCTGGCGTCTGTACCATAAATATTTTTAAATTGGTAAATGTTAAAATCGACTATGACATGTCTGTAACACTGCAAATATCTTTAGCTAGACAGCCCTAGAACTGTCAACCTGACTATGACATAACTAAAACTATTGACTTTGACAGTCGACTTTATAGGTTGTTTGCTTGTGGTAGCATCTTTCCGTTCGATAAAATATAAGTTTTCAGAAAATCGATATGGAGGCGAAAAGTGAAGAAAAACCTGGTGCTGAAAAAACAGTATTTGATGCTATAGCTCAAAATGACTTGATAGAATTCAAGAATATTTTGGCCCAACACAAAGGGACCGTCGATTTCTTTGACGAGAATGGTATGACTGCGCTGCAACACGCCGCGTATAAGGGCAACAAGGATATGGTTCAATTACTGCTCGATAGGGTACGTAACTTTCATTGACATTTTTGGCACGACACATTTTGTTTTCGTGGATCTAATTTGTGTATCAATAAATTTTTCCAGGGTGCCGACGTGAACTCTGGCAAGCACGAGTACAACTACACGGCTTTACACTTCGGCGCTCTGTCGGGCAGCTCTGAGGTGTGCAAGCTGCTCCTAGACGCTGGAGCGAAGTCGATCGCTACTAACTCGGTCGGGCGCACAGCGTCGCAGATGGCGGCGTTCGTTGGAAACCACCACACCGTCGCGACCATCAACAATTACCTGCCTCGCAGCGAAATAGCCTACTTCAGCGTCATACAAGGACAACAAGCAGAACCATACCTACCTGCAGTCTTAGTTGAACCTCTGCACAAGTTTGTCCTGGGAGTCAACATCCACCCTGTGCGACTGGCACTTAATCTTCAACACATACCTACCTTACTTGACAATGCTGAAAAAGTCATTAAAACACTTGAGCTGTTGTGCAAGAAGGAAATGACACGAGGTGGCGATACTAACGAAGTGATGGCATTTAAATACCACTACCTAGCTTATGTTCTTAGAGAAATACACAACATTAGAGATAAGAAAACAAATACCGATAAAGATGATAAAAAACATGATGTTGTTGAAGTTTTCTCCAAGAAGTTATTGAAGCCGGGCAAAGATGGGGTATCACTGGACTTGATGGATACATTCCTTAAAGATTGTGTGAGGGAGTTCCCTTACAGAGAATGCACAACCTTCCACCAGATGGTGTCTTCCCTGACCAGTAAGGATCCTCCACCTGCACTGTCGGTGATCAACTGCACTATCAATGGTCAGCGAGGGTTTGTTGACGCCATCCCTTACTGCAGCACTTGTGGGGAAGAGAAGCCTGCTAAGAAGTGTTCCAAGTGCAAATCTGTGCAGTACTGTGACAGGGAGTGCCAGCGTCTGCACTGGTTTGTGCATAAGAAGGCGTGCAACAGAGAGTCCAGTGCACCTGCACCTGCTTCCAATGCTAAAGTCAACATCGATGCCAATGAACTAAGTTCTGAGCTTCAAAACCTTGTTGCTGGATAGAAGAGAAACTCACCAAAGTAATTGGTGTCTAACAAAATAAGAATAAAGTAATTCCACTTTTAATGTCTGGATGTATTTTCTTGTAATGTAGATACATGTTTTATCTCGGACACAAATAATGTTCTTCTTAGCATAGGAGTGCAATATTTTTCTAAACAATCACAAATTATTATTATTTAATTTTACAAATGGCAAATTATAATGAGATGCTGTTACTGGTTTAAAACATTAGATGCATTTGTTGTACATAATTGTGTTAATCCCTCTTCTGTGTGTATGTATCCTTTATAGTCAAATATATTAAAATTATAAATTGTACAAACTAGTTTATTTGAGCCAGAATAACACCCAAAATACTTTATAATTATGATGAACCCATCAAAAATATAATCAATACACACAGAAAAAAAATATTGCTTTATTTATGATATGAAGCAAGTGTAGTATTTACCCAAAAAATATCTATGTTTGATAATGCATGTCATGAGTGGCACTGGGCAGTGAGCACAGAGTACTTTTTTGGCAGTAAGGACCACAGAGTACATTTTTATAATAGGGTATAGAGTCGTCACTCGCGTCATTTTGCCGAATGTATGGCGTATGGCGCCATCTGGTGCTTTGTGCAAAGTACTTTCGCAATAGGCTCCCTAGACTTTTAAGATTTTAAATAAATATTTCGATTGGAAATTAAATAAAACGAAATAGATAATACAAAAATCTGTTTTTATTTCTTTAACCTTTTCGTACAGTACACATGTGCTAATTTTTGAATTTCATCATTTTCATCGTAATCAGTTCTGGACCCTGATAATAACTTGTTTGTGTTTTTGCACCAGTTATACACAAATATTATTATTACCTCGCAAGTTTAATGTAGGTACTGCATTTGGGCTGAGTCTTTTACTCCAGGTGCGGTCCTTTTCATCAAAGTGTACATGACACACTCGATTAGAATCAAAAATAGTTTGATCTTTTAATAAAAAAAGATCACCACCAATAGCATCAATCCATAATTTAAATCGGTTTGGTTCCTTGTTTGGGTTAGGAAATAAATGCAGGATAACATTATCTGCCCCTGTAAAGAGAAAAGAATTGTCAGTTAGTATAATAGCCAGACTACAAGTTGTATTATACTAAATATAACACACTCAATTTAAACATAGGCCCAAACATTGATTCGCTAACAACTAAGCCTAAACAAACTAGTGGCGAAACGAGCCACATAGCTATTAACATAGAATAAAATCAAATGTAAATTGTACACTACAAGTTGCACATCTAAGCAACAAGGAAACATTTTACAATATTATTTTCCTGTAAATCGTAGAAATAATGCAAGTATAGATCACATCCACATTCATTAATTGTGTTAGTATGTACTCCCAAAAATGTGATGTGTTATCCACATCACTTTTGCCATTTAGTTAAGTCTTGTATGTACATATAGGACCAAAATGAACTAATATTACTTAGATTGGTTGTAATTTTAAATGCACTTACGTGTTTTGCAGCAGGCACAACATCTTTTCATAGGCATGGTCGACAAAATCCAATTCACAATACAAAACAGTAAAGTCCAAATTCTCAGCCACAGGTCAGTCGATGATAGCGGTAATATCGGAATCCAAGTAAAAGCCAGGTCAGTCGGGAAAAGAAACAGTGTTATAAGCCGGGTCGTCATTAAAAATTTACAAAATACAATAAAAGCATCCATTCACCTCAGAAGAAAATAAACGGATTGTGATATTTCAATATTTATAAACAGTCAATGTTAGTAACACGTTCCATTTCCGAATGAATCACTGTAATTTATATTTGTTTAAATAAATAATTAACATTTTCTGCTCAATTATTAGTAATTATTATTATTTTTAGTAAATAAACTACCAAATATTAAATTAATATTTTTTTTGTCTGCTTTCTTATGTTTTTTTTTTCTGTTGAAGAGAATGTAAGTGCCAGTGTCTGCGTGAAATGAAATAAACACATGACAACTATGTTGTGATGTAGCCACAACAAAAAAAAAACAGTAATACCAGTGTAATAAAAATATTTGTTTGTAAACTTTTGAATAGCACCATCTAGTGTTATGGCCAAAAAACTTTTTGAAGATTCTATCAAGTTGTTCGAAGTTATAACACCATGGTAAGGACGAGGTGAAATACTTCTTGCATAATTCCATAGATGGCGATACTGTGCACATGAGCAGACAATACTATGAATTTTTCCGGCAGATGGCTCGCGGGTTGACTTATGTTCTATGATGAAAAGCGCGAAAACGATAAATCAAATAGAGTTAAATGTCAATTCGCTCGCAACTCCTTCCGCGTAGATTTCGTACTTAAAAAAAATTATAACTTACACCCCTCCATTCGAAAAACCCAAAATCTTGGTCAAAGTAAATGCTGAGTTTCGGACCGCGCGTTTAAATTCTTCAAACAATATAACACCCCTCCAACAAGCCCTCTTTGAGGAGTAGTTTTGAAAAACTCATAACGACAAACTTTATTACATATGCAAGTAATCGTGCTAAGTTTCAAGTTTACGAGGGTAAGGTGAAAGTTCTCGGCCAGACAATGAAAGACTGATTTTCAGTTAAAAAAACGATTTTATTTTTCTACATAATCTCCCTTGACTTCAAGGCACTTGGTGTAGCACTTCTCAAACAGCAGTATTCCTTCCTTCGGAAACGAGAATCTCAAAGGCTGTGAAATTATACTACATCTACGGCCCGCTCGACTTCTTCATTGGATGCGAAGCGCTTCCCAGAAACATTTTTTTTTTTTTCAAGTTTGGGAACAGTTGGAAGTCTTAGGGTGACAAAACAAAAGAATAGAGGGAATGACCGAGCAAATCGTACCCCAAATCTCGCAGTTTTCTCATTATCAACGCGCCAAGGGTGCGTTGTCCTGGTGAAAGACATTCAGCAAATGCGGCACCCATCTTGCGCAGAGCTTTCGCATCCCTTATTCTGTGTGCAAGATGTTTCCCACCCTTTTGATATCCGTACAACCTTAGCTATCTCCCTGACCATCACTCACCTATAGTTCAACACGATATCATGCACTTTTTCGATGGTTTCCGGTGTGGCTGCAGTTTGTGGCCATCCTTCACGTGGGTCATCTTCGAGGGACGTGCGACCACTTTTAAATTCAGCTGCCAACTTTTTAACAGTTGACATGGAAGGAGCAGAGTCTCCTAATTTTAGGACCGCACGATATTCAAGTTTATACATTTTAACAAAAAACACGCAAGACATCAATTGGAAAAATTCGTATGAGCAAACAACTTGCGAGAAAAAGTTGAAACTGGTTATACGAACTAATGACACGTGCACCCAGACAGGAAAAATAATTTTTTACTGATTGGAATATCATTTTTGTGTGAGGCCGAGAACTTTTAACCTTGCCCTCGTATTAACCAAATGAGATTTTTCATACAAACAAAATGCACTCTTTTTACCTACTCCCTAAGGGGCTTACATGAACTAAAGCGCGGTCACTGTCGGACTGCATAGAAAATAAAGAGAAGCGCGATGACACAACGCTGGTAACTTATTGCAAAATATGAAGCAATTATCTATTATTATCTATACTTTTTTAGTCCAAACAATAGATTTTTTGTAAAAAAATCTATTGTTTGGACTAAAAAATTAAAACACTAGTGTTTTAGTATGTTGCTTGTAGAATAATCTGACAAAAAATCAGATTGATTGTATGTAGGTAGGTATATTATTATGGTTTTTATTGTAAAAAGAAAGTTTTTATTTTTTCTATCGTATCAAAGTAGTTGTATTATGTTTTCAACACACTGGTGCCGATTCTGTTGTTCACAAACTAAACTAAATTTAAGTTCAGTGCATCTTTTTCTTTTCATTTCATTTCATTAAGAAAAGGACAGAAGATAAATTTTAGTTTAGTCCTGTACGGCCTCGACTTACGAGTTTTAGGTTCGGGGTTCAAACGCAGACAGGCGCTTTATTGTATTGTAAATCATTTCATCACCACTGCTCTCAAAACGGTGAAGGAAAACATCGTGAAGAAACCGGCATGTCCTAGAACCAAAAATTCGATGTGCCTTCGACATGTGACATCTATCAACCCGTACTGGGCCCGCGTGGTAGATTATAGCCCAATCCTTCTCGAAGAGAGGATGCCTGTGTCCCAGCAGTAGGAAGTGGTAACATTATAGTCTGATTTTGTTGATTTTTCAGTCAGTAGGTAAGTCCGTTTGTCAATCTTAAAAGATAGACATAATGCTTTCGCGGACTTTTTTTTAGAACTCTTAAAGGGGAACAATTCCGTCGTACATTATTTTTGCGTAACTTTAACCGTTTACGCATCGTAGCGTACGCAACGGAAGCTCTCAAAAGGATTTTTTTTCTGCAACATTTTGTAATTTGTTTCTGCAACATGTTTCATTAATGCCCCGCTCCTATTGGTCGTAGCCTATAGCCTTCCTCGATAAATGGAATATTCAACACAAAAATATTTTTTCAATTCGAACTAGTACCTAGTTTCTGAGATTAACGCGTTCAAACAAACAAACTCTTCAGCTTATAGTAATAGTAAAGATAGGTATTTATTCCTCAATTTTTCGTAATTGCACCTACCACTATTGTTTGTCTCTGCCATCCACCCCATTTATCTGGTGGAAGTATTAAATAAATAAAATTATGACTAGTTTTGCGTAGGTACTTTTTTGAGTCTATGAAACCTCGTCAGATTTGCGAAGACGCTCCGTCAATCCGTCAGATATTTATTTATTTTTTATCAGGTCAATGAACAAAATCAGGGAGAATAAATTATGTTCGTGCTATACTTTAAATCCCTAAAAATATCCAAATTAATTTTTTCGGAGTTATCAGATTTAAGTAGTGAAAATCCACAATATCTTCGTCAGATTTGCTGAGTGCGGCCCCGTACGATGAAATGAAAATCAACGGCGCTGAAGATCCAGTTGTTTTTTGTCCTTTTTTGAAATCTGAAGGCCTATTCTCCCTTAAAAAACGTTTAAATTCAAGTCGCTATCTTATCTCAGCGGTAATCAACGTCAAAAACGGTATTACGGGAATTGCCTCTCTGAAAGCGGCCTCTGCCCGTATGGCTCCTATCTGAAACATTTCAATATACTTATTTTTGGCGTTATCTCATCACGCCCCACCAACTCAGCTATCAAGTTTTCGTGCTGAATATGCTTGCTGAAAATTCTTCGGGGTTCTTATGCGGTAAATTTTCATGAGAGTCCAAAAACTAGGATAGCATAACCAGCCTATATGCCCCGCGCGGTTCTCCATGTTTCGACCGCGCGGCCATAGCATTTAAGTTCTGTAGGCCGTGAAGTCCAAACATTAGGGCTTTATTCATGATGTCTACATTTTTTTTCGAAATCGTATCAGTGGTTAGCAAAAAGAAAGGACCTCTGCTAAGCGCCCCGTTTAAGAGAACTTCGTGGCCGCGCGGTTCTCCACGTTTCGACCGCGCGGCCATGGTTAAACCTTTACAACTTTCTGAATATTGGATCTAAGAATTTGTGACTTTCATTGTTAGTGTTTTACAAATTCCCTCGTAATGTTGACGTAGTCGTTTTTCTTCTACGACACTGTGTCTGAGCAGTCGAAATGGACACAATGTTTCTATTGCTGGGACACAGGCCTCCTTTCTGTGATAGTGAGTGGGCCATAATCCACCACGCGCTCCAATACGGGTTGGGTTGGGGATGTCACGTCACATGTCTTCGATTTTTTTGTTCTGGGACATGCCGAGTGAAAAGGCAAGCCACCTAACTCATTTGTTTTGCTAACAGGAAGAGGGTTAATAATAAAATGCCATATTAAATCAAATAAAAAAATATATTGTAATTACTTAACTGTTGACTGATATTATTTACATTATGTACAGTTTACATATAGACATTTTTAATGAAGTACCATTTCTAGAATTAACTAGGTATCTAAGTAATTTAGATAAAAATCTGAGTAGGTGTATCTCTACCTACATACTTAGGTACGCTTATTGTAACTGTAGATCTATGTATATGATATGACTAATTAAATTATTTATTTATTTATTTAAGCATTATATACAATCTTAAGGCACTGCTATCACAATACAATATTCATTATAATATAACTTATTTTAACGAGGTAGGTATAAAGTAGAGTTTTTCTTAATTAAACATTAAAATAATTCTATATTGAAATTTTAATTATTTACATTAAATTATGGTAAGTAGGTATTGCCAATTAATGTTTTTAATTTAAGTACTTTAAAGAATAGCTACATGGCCAAAGTTACAAAGGAAAAGTAACGTCCATTCGCAAAGGGACAACTAATATTTGTCAACACTTAACATTCTAAGTCATTTATATCCAGAAGAAATGTGTAAATATGAGCGTCAGCCTTCTCCGAGCAGGGCACTGATCGTGAAGCTTTTTACCCGTCGGCAGGGCGCCGGCGCGGCGGGGGGCGCCGGCGCCGGCAGCGAGGGCGGGGGCAGCGTGGGGCCCCACGAGAAACCGCTGGGAACAGGGCTGCCGGGCCAGAGCCCTAGGTGCATGGGCATGTGTAGGGGTAGGTACGGTAACTCTGGAGGGTAGAAGGCTGGTGGGGGAGGTGTGATGTTCTCTGGCGGGACGACAAGTGGAGCGGGGGATTCCACTAAAGGCGGAGACCTAGGTGACGAGGACCGTAAGCTGCCTTCCTCTGAACAGGATGACGCAGCGTCAGAACAAGGTCTCTTAGCCTCACTGGGCTCGGCGCTAGGTTCTGGGTTACCCTCGCTGCCGGAGTCAGGGTTCTTCCGCTTGCATTTGGACTGGCCACACGCTCGGAAGCCTTTGGCGAAGGGGTTGTTGTCGATCTTCAATTTTGTTATGCGGTCATTCTGTGGACAAACAAAAACGTTGATGTAGAGCATGACAAAGAGGCACTTATTTCTGTATTATTAATAAGTAGAGAATTATTGCCATTGATAGATTATATCATTCAGATTTTAAAGCGGCAATGTGCCGCTCTCACATCGCCTCAGTTATCTATCCCTATCACAAATTCGTGGTTGACGCGTCACACGGAAATCTTCTTATCTCATTTACAGAATGCAATTTAAACATCCGTTTCCGCATACATCCCGGCGTCGCTAATAGCTTGTAAGGGATAATTGTCACACATGTGGCGTGGACTTGGCGACAAGCCAATTAGCATGGCATGTTCGCGTGTCGCCGTGTCGCCGCGACGTCGCCCGCCCGTTACGTGGCTGTTACGCGCGATCTACTCTACTAGGCGCCTGTTACACGCTGCAAAAACACTA
Source organism: Luperina testacea (assembly GCA_927399505.1). Taxonomy (NCBI): domain Eukaryota; kingdom Metazoa; phylum Arthropoda; class Insecta; order Lepidoptera; family Noctuidae; genus Luperina; species Luperina testacea. The sequence goes on from OV656758.1 coordinate 17,733,381, forward strand.
AACACTACCGTAACTTGAAATCTGATACAAGATCCTATGTGGTTTCCGTAAGTGACGATGACAGTTGCAATACAATATTTAGCTATTGCAATATTTCCTAATTAAATAAGACGTTCTAAATTCTACATGATTTTTTTCGCGTCTCGCCCAAAAATGTGTTTGCAATCGAAAGTCGAAATTATCTAGCGAAATCCTGAACGCAAATAGTGAGCTCGAGATACGTGAAGTCACTTGTAACGTTTGTTTACCCGGCGTGATAAGGCGGCGCCGGCGAGAGCCCTGCGGTGCTCCACCAGATAACCGCCAGCCCGGTGAAACACCGGAGAGTGCTAAAAGCCTGTTATTAGCAGTGCAAAGTGCACTTTTTAAGTCGGTCGGTTAGCAAAACGTGATGCTTGAGAGTAGTCAGGCGCCGCCCCTGGCCCGCCCTGTCGCCCGTGACGTCACCATACAAACTTGCCGTCGCTCTAACTTTTTGCGGAACTATTTCATATATTGGCGACTGTCGCCAGTTTTTTAGAACTGTGTAATTAGGGTCTGAGTAAATTTGGTTTATTTATCTAGCAGATAGGACCATAATTTACGAGTGGACCAGCTAACGTGCGATGACAGGCTGGACCGATGACGATGCTTTATTGAATTCACAACATTAGGGCATTGTGTCGTTGTAATTGAACTGGTGTGCCACCTAGTTACGCTCTCGAATAAAGGGGCGGCATTTCCAAAGACGATTTCTAATTCGTTGATAATTCGCAACAATGGTTTAGCCGTCGAGCGGTCGCCCGTTGGGGGATAATGCGCAATGATACACGGCCGACCATTGTCGCAGAGAGGGTCCCGTTAGCCGGACAATTGTCGGATAATCCTACAAAGCTTCCGATGAAACGGACGCGAGAAAACTTTCGCGCCTCGCTGCAGTCAACATGAAGGACGCCGCGGGGCAAAGAAAGCCGCTGTTAATTACGACCGGGGATTATGCAAGGGATGGCCACGCTGCGATGAACGCTAAAGCCAGTAGTTAGTTTGGGATAACAAACAGCGGGGGGCTGTGTCTCGGTACTCATATAAAAAGCCTCGGACCAGATTTAATAAATGGAATTAAAGTGTACCGCAATTTTATTGCCCGAGGCAGATGCAGGGAGATGTTCTTTCAAAATGTATTGGTTTAGTTCAGTTAGTCACGCAACGCACATTCTGTCTGCAACCCAACAAAGATATGTACTTAATCCAAATCGTGTGACTTTAATCACAATAGGCAATTCTAACTGAACGTCTGCTCACATAGCTCACTCTATTGTTTTCCATAAAGTTATGATATCATTCGGTACCGTATTTACCGCTTGAATTCACTGTTCAGCTTCTGCAGAAAGTAACTGTAGTGAACCTAATACACTTCCAAGATTTACCGAACGGCTCACAATGCTTTACAAACGCCGCTTGAACAAAAACACCAAATTAGTCGGTATTGTTTCGTTGAGAGTCCTGACAGAATGCCCGTTCGTCGCAATCTTATTTTTTGTCGATGTAACTGGCACCAACTTATGTTCGATTTTCGTAAAAGCTTTGGCGCCTGGTGTAGCGAAAAAAATGCCGACGTCAGTTCGTATGTGCGAATCGTCGGGTTCGTAGAATCGTAGTACGTATTCTGAGAATTAGAGGTGCGATCGTATCATGTGAGGTATTCCCTTGATATCCTACTGATAGTACGCTTTAATATGATTGATTTAGTGGGGGTTGATATCTTGCGTCGCGGTCGGAGTTTGCTGTTTACTAGAGCTACGACGACTACGACAAAAAAAATATAGGGAGAACCAAACAACAAGATTTAGATAATTTGTACACGACTTTGTCCGCATTTATATAAGCCTTAATCAAATCCAAAGTTTTATTAAAGTAGGTACAAATCATATTTTACAATTTTCGATCATCAGGTTTCTACTGAAAAAATATATAGTCTGTTTCCCTGCAGTGTTTTCCTGAAAGACTGCTTATTGTAACTAAATAAATACATAAACCCCGATTTCTGTAAGCTTTATAGTGATGTTTACCAATATAATATTTTAAAATCTTGGTGTAATGTTGATGACTTCCAGACTGAATTAAATAGGCTTTCAGAAACCGGGTCATCTATGTTATTGTTAACGTAGTACAAACCTGGTAAGCGGTGACAGCAATGAACTCCGTCTCGGGAAAGGAGAAAGATGCATGGGGCGCACCCCAGGCGAGGGCGGCGGCATCACGAGCTCGCACCACCAGCACCCGAGGACGGTACTTGTGCATGGAGGTCAGGACCATCTGGAAGAGAAGGAGGATATTGATGCCCAAAAAAGCTACATAATCCGCCTATAATGTTCCCTTTGCTGGGACACAAGACTCCTCTTGGTGAGGGGGAGTGGGCCGTAATCCACCACGCGGGCCCAGTGCAGGTTGGTAGATCTTACATGTCTTCAAATTTTTGGCTATACGACATGCCGGTTTCTTCACGATGTTTTCCTTTACCGTTTAAATCTTTAAAACATAGACCATAACCGCGGACTGTCTCGTAACTGGTTGTGTGATGGTTGTACAGACGCCAGCACATCAACCTACTACAATCTGTCAGATTTCTTTAATAGATTTTCAACTTTATCGCTAAAGCATAAGGTTCAAAGTTGATTGGGAAAATTTGACAGTTTCGGGTAGCTTGATGTGCTGGCGTCTGTACCTACTAGTCAACCCACATTGGGTCCTCGTGTTTTTTTTTTACAGCCTACAAAGATTTGAGTCTGGGAAAATTATAGGCTGAATCATGTTGCACTAAAGCCGTGAACCCAATAGCTCTTACGGAAATAATAAGTAATTTTTTCCGTAAGAGCTTTTAATTTCTCATGTCGGAAACAATTTTCTTATAGCAGTTTTCAAGAGTTCTAAAATATACATATATATATTATTTTAATGGTTCTAATTTATTTTACTTTAGGCAATCTGTTGAAGCATGTGTTGTCAGACAAAATACACCATGGCACAGCACGGCTTAATCGATCACTGAGCGGTTTTCATCATTATTCGAAGGGCGATCATCGTGAAGGGCGTGCATTTTAAAGGACTGTCTATCGTCGTTGTGCATGCAAAAGCCGCTATGTGTTATTTAGTTATTTTCTGTTCTTTATGCAGTTTTAATCGTTATTTCAATACACACATTCTGTATAAACAGCTATGTAATAAGTGCAATATTTAAAGAGTTAAGGAATGTAGCTATGTGGTATTCATTTATCGAAAGTTCCGTATAAACACGCTAAATGCTATAATTCATATAGCTCAAATAAGTTTACTAAAAACACATAGCGACTTTTGCACGCGCAACGACGCTATGTAATTTTGACGTTCGAAAAGTGGTGATTCTCAGCCTTATTTGAATAAATGACATTTTATTTGATTCAGATGAGTTCTCAAGGATGTTTTTTTAAGCCCGTATCAATATACTTACCTAATATAAATCCTATAATTTTCAATCGTGTGTGCGAATTCGGGACTTGTCAGTAGGACAGTTTTAAAAGCTCCTCAAAGAACCTGCGAACAGTGCGAACCCTTACAGAATTCTTCAATTTGCTAAAACATCAAATCTAATCTCCATCCTCATAGAACAAACACAGTAAGGTCTGCCAATGTCTGGCGACACGACTGTCGCGTCGTTCCGTCGCGCTTCGGTCGCTCTTGTCTAAGGGGCCTTATCTTCCACTTGACGAACGCTACGGCAATGCGCGGGCGCCGGTTGCAACCACTTCAAACGTAGAAGGGTTCGCACTCTATTGTCTATGGATTATTTGACAGGTTAATCTTAATAGTTAAAAGAGGATTTAAGTAAAAGTGTGATAATGTAATAAAGTTGCTACTTTTTAAGTTTTTTTTGTTAGTTTCAAGTGGCATTGTTCTGCAATCAAGTTACAATGCTGAAGTATCAAGGTACAATGCTAATTTTATTTAACTCGATTGGTGTATTGTCTATTACAAAGGCAGAGCAAATATAAAAATTTTGAAAAAACCCACGACGGTTAAATGTAATTGGAAAAGGATAAAATACTTTAAAAACCCCCGACTTAAAGAATACGAGACAAAAACAGATGAATTCATATGGATGTCGGGGGACCGTTCTGCCATCGTGCTGTTTACCTTCTATTCTAAGAGGTCCCCCGACTTCCATATGAATTTATCTGTTTAGTCTCATTAGGTACATACATAAATTCTTTAAGTCGGGGTTTTTTTTAAATTATTTTATCCTTTTCCAATTACATTTAACCGTCGTGGGTTTTTTCAAAATGTTTAATTTTGCTTTTATTTCAAACTTTTTAAAGAGCATAGGTTCATTATACACATAAAGAGAAGAAAATATATGAAAACTGCAGCAAAATCGGACGAGTAGTTTTGGAGATAAATGGCAACATTGGTTTGTACAAACAAATGCTGACTGCAGCGCCCCTTGTTGAGTTTTCACCGTAACACCTATCTAAGAACATGCACCAATCAAATTCAAACCCATCACTGAAAACCGCATCAAAATGCGACTAGTAGTTTTGGAGATAAATGGCAACATTGGTTTGCACACACATCCTCTCACCCCAAACGCATCACGCATCGCGTCTCCGTACCGTCGTGGGTAAAAATACGATGGAATATTGCAATTTCTTTTTAACACGCTTTTTGTCCTTTCCCTTGACTTACTTACATTGTAAAAAAATCTCTCAAATTAGGCTCTTATCAAAGTAAAATCGGCTTCCTATTGCCTAATCGTTTGTTAGTAAAGAAATAAGGACACCTTAGGGCTATCGACAGATAATTTTTATTCGTGGAATAAGATTGACGTCTGACAGGTTTGTATGGAAGAACTGTCAAAAATTCAAAATTATTCTTCCGATAAAGTTATCTCGCGTTGGAAAAAACAGCCCTTAGTTAAATCTCTATGTTAACTAACACTATGTCTGGACTTTAAAACAGACTGTGACCTCTGAGTTTGTTTCGGCCTTTCTTCTCAAAGTAGTCAGATAGGAAACGCCGACCTCATCTAGTTTTTTTCAAAATATTTTTGACGAGTAAAAGCGTTTGTTCAAACCTACTTATAAAAATAAAATCAATTACCATTTTAACGAAATATAAAAGTTCGAAAAATCTTATCAGATTACTTCTACACTCCCAAATATGTTTCTGCCATCATTGGTTTGAGCTGTCCGATGTTAGTCCCGGAACTGCTTAAAATAATATGGATAGATGACGAGAAATGATATTTGGAATATTCCCACAATGTCCCAATGTGCCGGACAGATTGACAGATAGACAATACAAAGTTAGCCGCGTTCGGTAGCTCGTCGATCATAGTGAGGTGTGTTCAATCAAAAAGATACAGCCTTCAGATTGGGCTGGTGAAGTTCGGGAGTTTTTTGCGACGTAAGTAGGTACGGGAGGATAGTGATCATGTTAATTGATAGGGCTTTGATTCGAAGTGATAAAAGTGTTGTTCGTTTACACTCTTTGTGAATTGTAAGTGCTCTTTGTGAGAAGGTGCGATCTTTATGAATCTATAGAGGTAAGAGGAACAGGGTGTAAAGTTAACTCATACTCTATAGAAAAGGGAGGATCCTCCGACTAGACGTGTGCTGTGTCTGGCGGGCAACTGTCCAATGATTAATGTTGGGCCGTTGTATAATATGCTAGTTGCGCGGTAAACTCTGCTTGCGAGATGCAGGATTTTTTGTGACGCGTAGTTGGCATGTGGCGTTTGTAGATACCGCTACAAATCCATAAACATAATAAACACATCTTCAGAAAAGTTACTTGGCGTAGGTGCTGTGTTATGTTATGTAGGTGCATCGCTGCGTAACCTTTTAGGGAAAACCAACGTGATGGCATGTTATGTGAAAAATGACTTGCCAAGTTACAAAGGAACGTAGGAAGCCAAGTGGTTAGAAATATTTGTTATGGATATTTAGGTAATAGACGCATTTGTTAGGGATAGATAAGTAATAGACGCATTTCTTGGTAAGTAAGTTTCTCTATGACATGTGTAATGACATGTTCTAATACCCTTTTTTTAGAATTTTATTTATTTTCTTTGTCTGCTAACAAAATTCGCATTGATCTACTTAAAATGATCGAAAAGCAGATGATTAACCGTTTTTTCATATACCTACATATGTATAAATTTTAGTAATATAAGAATAAGATTTATTAACTTGTAAGATTAATTAGTAATGTGGTACTCGTGCTCTTCCTGATTTCAATTCGAATTTGTAACATGTGGATAACGTAGTTAGTTACGCACTGATTTATCTAGATTATAAGCTATTATTAACCATGTATATTGAGTAATTTTTGGTTTTCCTAAAAAATAAAATAAATTATTGCTGTATTATTTTTGACCTTTACTGACGTTTTTTACGAAAACAAGTTTTAAACTTATAACACAACTTTTAATACCCCCACGACTCCTGTACCGTCGCATGGAAGCACAACGCTTTGCGCATTACCGCAAACAGTAAATTTTCACACCAAAAATAAAAGTCGTTTCCCAGGAATTATTTTTATGCAACATCGCTTAGTTTCATGTACAGGGTGTGATGCTATGTGACGGGTCTTTTTACACCATGTATAATAGCAAAATCTCGATGTTTTTCCAAGTTGCAAAAACCACGTGAAACAAGAGCGAGTGTTAACTAATGAAGAAATGCTAGAAATAAGAGAGATGGTTAAAAGTTATTGCTTCGATAAGAAGACCACCTTTGAGCATAGCTTACTTTAGCCATAAATAAAAACTAGTTCTAATAAAATACTGTGTCTATTCAAAATGGCGCATTCTACACCACAGAAGACGATTCGATAAAGTTAACCAGTGATTAAATCTATGGGCGGCGCGAGGAACATTATTGATTCACGAATAAACATTCTAAATAACGCCCAGGGCAATAATGTGGATAAACACCAACCAACTATAAATTACTGAATTCGAGTAAGATATCATTTTTGAGAACGATAAATTAATTTGTGAATTAAATGTCTACACTACGATTACATATATACATACTTATTTGTATAACCAGACCTGCCTACACGATTTCCATCTGCACCACAAATCGCCGAATGCGTTATATCATTCCGTCTCCGGCATTTTTAAGCGATTTACAGAATCCAGCTATTTGCTGATGTGTAGTGTGAACACGGGATTAACAGTAAAATTTAACTAATTAAAAGAAGATCAGCGTAAATGCTTGTTGTATGTAATACGGTACAATACTCTGTGATTTATGATTTTACACAAGTTTAGACAATGTAAAGGAAAACCAAAATAAAACAATTTGACTTTCTAATCTCTTCATTCTCTGCAGAGAAATGCATTATATAGGTAGTGTATTTAAAGGTATAGGCTCTCTATACCTTTAAATACACCTGCTGTCGACAAGCCAAAAACAAATAGGATTCTCCTGAATTCAATCCTTCTATGTATGAACTTTTACCATTTAGGTAGGTGTTGCCTAATGTTAGTGTTAAGTTTTTTTTAGTCCATCAGACATGTGTAATCTTAACATACATCATCTTCTATCTCCAATCTCTCAGAAACACGTGTATATCACTAATTAGTGGCCACGATCGTGTCACGCTACTGATAAGGGGTAGGTTTCCGCACAGGCTCGGGGCTCGAACCCCCGGCCTTCCGCCTCGCTAACCCGATCGCTTGTACTGATAAACTTAATGCGCTACAAAAGTTGATGTTTAGCTTTTTCTTTTTATTAATGTTGGGATTTTTTGCCTTAGATAAAAGCTTCAAGTAAAAAAGTTGTGCAAAGTGCGTTTGTTATGACTCGAGCGACGTCTTTAGTATTATACATAATATCTTTGAGTTTTCGTAAGAAAAATAAAAGTAAGTACAGACGCCAGCACATCAAGCTACTCGAAACTGTCAATTTTTCCCAATCAACTTTGAACCTTATACTTTAGCGATAAAGTTGAAAATCTATTAAAGAAATTTGACAGATTGTAGTAGCTTGATGTGCTGGCGTCTGTACATTATATACAGTTTCCCAATGATTTTTCTTGGCGTGAACGGAACATCTATATCTATACTAACAATAAAGTTGAAGAGTTTGTTTGTTTGTTGAACGCATTAATCTCTGGAACTACCACCAGTCGGATTTAAAAAACTTTTTTTGATAGCCCAATTCTTGAGGAAAGCTAAAAAAAAGATTACTGTAAATCTCAGTGTCTATGGAAAATTTAAAATCGGTCCAATTTGGCTGTAACACTATTTTTCGAAAATGTTCTTTACTAACTTTTTAGACCATTGTATCCTGCTTAGGCGTATGAAGTTTCATTAAAATCGGTTCATTCATTTCGAAAAACAAGGGCTTGAAAGTTTGTATGAATTCTCTTAAACCGCTGAACCGATTTAGATGAAATTTGGTATAGAGATAGTTTCAGTGCCGGGAAAGGACATAGGATAGTTTTTATTCCGATTTTCCCACGAGATCAACACTTATGCGGGTGAAACCGCGGGGCGCTGCTAGTAGGTACATACATACTCGTACATAAGGGTCGAATACAGAACCTCCTTTTTTGAAGTCGGTTAAAAATAACATTATCTTTATATTGTTTAATATCATTCGATCTCATATATACGATCGAATGATAAATAGCTGATGAAATAGCTGTCTGACGCGATATCTACGAATCTTGACTTTAATGTGGCTATAAAATATCTACCAATTTAATCACCTTATTACTCTCAATTTTCTACCACGACTGGTTCGAATTCTGAGAATGAATAATATTATGAAACTATTCCTAATTGCGTGATAATAATCTCTGTATAATCCGAGTTTCACAATTAGAAATAGCTAGACATCTAATCCTTTCACTGTAATAGCCTTTTTAAATATTAATCCGCTGGGAGCCCGCACTCTTTCACACGGCCACCTTCTGAAGTTTTCGCTAAAAAATAACCAACAAAGGATGTGGACACAATGTATAATGGTAGCTCCTTTTATCACAGGTGGTAAGTCCTCAAGTGCACAGTATACGAGGATATCTTCCACGCGAATTGGTTCACTCCTCGTCGCTCAGTAGCTGGTGCATTGTTAGGGTAGGTGCACAAAGACGCCGCGCCGCTCTCCCGCGATCCCGGGAACCCGGTGCCTCAGCGAAGCGTACGTACGCACTGAGGCGTACCCGCCTACAGTTTTTGCCGTCCCTACCCATCATAATAATGTGTGTTATGATGCTTTGTGACTGATAGCCATGAACGATGTTTGTTTTGATAGAGAACCAGCTTTTATGTAGGTAGGTCAGGTTAATTGAAATGTTTTTTCAAGGATTTTTAGTTTTTTTTTTTTGTGATTCCTTTATTTTCATTACATTCTCTTAGCTGACAAAACCAGTCCATATCTGGAGACCAATTCCCGTAACTAAAAATGTTCAAAATCTAGTTGCAATCTCATCTCAGCGACAATCAATGTCAAAAATGTATTTTTGACAGATTGAGTTTGAGATCTGAGGGACAATTCTCGTAATTTTAAGAGCATTCACAGTCTGATCTCAGTGTCAATCTGTCAAAACTATCTATACTTTCCTTACATTTTTGACGGTTTTTGAAATTTTTTGTCGCTAAGATGAGACTGCGACCAGAATTTAAACATTTTTTTGGCCTTCAGACTGTGAACGTTCTTAAAATTACGAGAATTGCCCCTCTGAACATCTTTGTACACATTGTAAATAATCTTATCTCTCTGGAATGACGGCTATATAATTTAAACAGCCAAACATGCATCAAGAGCACTCGTAAACTGTCATTCCGAGGCAGTTTCTACAAACAGTCAGTGCAAACATTGTATAAAAATTAAAAAACCTAGGGTAAAGCATTGCAGTCGTCATTAATCGAGGCGTCAACCGCTCTGTCTAAACACACCGCCCGGATAAAGGAATACAGTTAGTTGCCGCTACAAAGACATCATACAATGCCTTTCAGCGTATTTGTTCAAGTGACGAAATGCTTAAAGACGTCTTTGTACGCAGGCTCCCGCGGCGCGTATGAACTAACGCCCGATATTGTACACTCAGCTTTATAGCACCACATTAAGATCGAAATTCGAATGAGAAATCGCGCAGAACTATCTTTTTTACGTCATCGGCAAAACGGGTTGTTTGCATTCGAATCTTATATCAACAAACATAAGGTTGAATTCAGTTTTTATTGAACTTTTTATGGGAAGTGGTTGGCGTGGTTGCGCGAGAGGCGTTTCCTTTCAAAAAGGCGATATATGAGGCAGAGTCACGAGCGCGGGAATGCTCGGCGAAGGCTGTACTTGTAACTGTATCCAATATTGAAACTTTTTGTTACAATAGAGCCAATGTTTGCCGTTAGCGTCATACTTTTATTAGTTTGAACAACTTTTTATTATCAATTAATTCTTACAATTGCTTTGTAAAATAGATTTTCTTTGAGGTCGCCATGATTATCATTTTTTAATAACTTTGTACGTATAACACGACACCTACCTATTTCTTGGTACCACCTTGGTACCACCCAAACTTAAACTAGCAGTGAAAAATAAGTATGGTATAATTTGGGACCAGACATATTTATGTGCTAACGACTCAAAAATGTTTCAAAACAGTAATATCTTTTGGTAATTACTACACATTCCTGGATGCCAAAGTTGCAAATCATCACTCCTCTTATCTGTAGGGGTGACTAGTGACGCGTGACGTCATAGCGTGATAATGTTGTGTCACGGTGCTACTGATAAATTGCAGCCTCTGTCCCAAAGTTATCGGTTTTAAAACATGTGAAGTATGTGCGCTTTTGGTTCACAAAGTTGTTGGTAATCTACTTAGACGATAATATGTGTCTGTTTGTGTGAATACGAACCACTTTTCGTAGCTATGGAATTTTTGTGAAGAGAGATTTGTTTTTATGTGAAAAGTCATCATCTGCCTAGCCTTTTCCCAAATATGTTGGGGTCGGCTTCCAGTCTAACCGATGCAGCTGAATACCTGTATTTTACATGGAGCAACTGCCTATCTGACCTCCACAACCCAGTTACTGGGTAATTCGATACCCCTTCGTAAGACTGGTTGTCAGATTTTCGGGCTGCTGACAGCCGGGACCAACGGCTTAACGTGCTTTCCGAGGGACGGAGGGGTCTTGGTATGTAAAGATGGTCACCCATCCACGGACCAACCGCGGCAAGCGTAGCTTAACCTGATCGATCGACCCGTGCGGCTGATATCACTTAGCCATAAGCCCCTCTTTTTAATATGAAAAGTAAACGGGAAAATTGACTATAGGTAATAAAATTAGTAATAGGTAGGAAAATTACATACGATTACCTACGGTTATAAAATGCCTACGATTTTGTATCAATAATTCCGATAGACGAAAATCAGCAATACCTATAGTGTTTCCCATTATCAAATCGAAATTATTGGCGTTCGCACGGCGTCTACGCTGCTACGCGTTGTCTACGCTGCTACGCGTTGTCTACGCTGCTACGCCGTTGCTACGCGGTTCCTACACGTTGTTTACGTTGGTCAAATAGTTCCCAATACGAACGAGTTCCAAGATTGTCATGAAACAGCACATTATAATTACAGATATGTACAGTGCGGCCGACGAGAAATGCGTGCTTTACACCTGTCAGTTTCATACAAACGAATACATAATCAGCCTATAACGTTCCCACTGCAGGGACACAGGCCTCCTCTCAGTGAGAGGGAGTGGGCCGTAATCCACCACGTGGGCCCAGTGCGGGTTGGTAGATGTCACTTGTCTTCGAATTTCTGGTTCTAGGACATGTCGGTTTTTCCTTCACCGCTTTGAGAGCAGTGGTGATGGAATAATTTACATCAAGTAAAGTGCTTGTCTGGTTTCGAACCTACGACCTACAACTCGTAAGTCGCGGCGGCCGTTACCACTGGGTCACCACTGCTCTCGCTCTCAAACGAATACGTGTTTGGCGAATTTGATCTTTATTAGCTACTTGAATTGTCGCATTGACAGATGTCAAAACGCTTCCCCGACGGCCAGACTGTAAGTTACCGAACGAACACAACAAACAAGAAAATCTCTACAACGAAATATTTGTACGTAAGTATTCATACGGTTTTCTGAAATAACGTTCGCTAGGTGGCAGCACTGACACGTCAGGTCCAGGCATCTGTCAGAGCCTATATTTTATTTAGTCATGATTGAATGATGAACGAATAATTGAATCGAATGATGAACGTCATCATATATTTTATATTCATTGTCGAAATAGAAGACCTCTTGTCAAAGTGGTGCCAACTGGTGTCGTAAATTTTCACGAAAACCCCCATTGGTCACTAGCCTTTATACAAATCATGGAAGTTAATTATTAAACCATTTCATAAGTCGTATTGCTACAAAATTTAATGCGCCTATGTTAACACGACTCCGTTAAACTAGTGAACCCATTTGAATTATAACGTAGTAACACGAACATTGCAAATGCAATATTAACCGCGGTTTCTTTGACAAATTACCAATTTCTGCGAAGCATGGCTGTTGCAAACCAATTACGTAGGAAAGTCATGTACTTTTGCAATACAATAGATAATTGATTAGTCTAGTATTGACTTCCCACGATTGGAGAGGATTATAATATGTAATTAAAGGTTTTTGCTATGGATATTAAGCTCATGTATGAATTTCCTTGAGGTTTGAGAATTGTAGGAGCGGCGTTTTTGATATTATGTTCTTATGTTTTCTTTATAAAATAACGACTAGATGATAGTTGCTAGTGATAGTCTCGCGTTATTAACTGAAGGTAATAAAACATCCGAAGAGCTCCATGGATTCTTCACGAAGTACAGTTAGTTAAGTATCCTAATATGATTCATAGGAAGAAAGAAATAAAATTTGATTGATTGATTTTTTTTTATTTTTTTTTTTTTGGATTTGATTTGAAATTTATGTTTGTCTGTTTTTTTGTTTGTGTGTTTGTAATTTGTTTTTTGTGTTTGTTTTTTTTGTATAGGTATACCATTTATTTGGAATAGGCACAAAATCAACACTTTTCGAACGTCCCAATCAAAAAAGACTGCCCCTTAATTAGCTTTGCTGTTATAATGTGCCTATCATTATCATTTCAGCCCTAAGACGTCCACTGTTGAACATAGTCCCTACAAAAATCACATACCTAATGATTTAACATGCTAAGACTAGTGAAAACCTATCCAATAAAAAGTAAAGAAAAAACTCACATGCCCTTGCGCATCCATAGTATTATTTGTCAGCTTCAGTTTGCTAAACGACACGGGATTTGCAGTCCAATGATGACCAGGTGCCGGGGAGTCAGGGTGCAGCATCAGCCGCCTCGGGGACTGAGGCTCTGCGCCCCCTGCAGCCGCCCACGCGCCGCCCGCCCAGCGCCAGCGCCGCCGCCCTACCAGCGACAGTTCCAGCAGGACGCAGTACTCCTCGCGAGGGTCCAGCCCGCCTAGCGAGATGCGGAGGGAGGGGAACATGCGTCTGGAAAAAGAACGATGGGTTAGAAAGTGGTTTTTAGATAACCTTTTCAAAGGTAAAAAGGTTAAGAACTTACACCGTCATTCACTAGCAAAAATGTGTATAAGGTTTGTAAGCGCGCATACGCGGTATACGCGCATTGACGATTGGACGATTGGAGTTTCGGACACCAGCCCGTATTACCTATTACCTAAGGTTTGTATGTAGAAATTAGGTACCTATCAGAAATAATACCACTGGGAAATCTTTACATATACGGTACTTAGACTTACCGAAGTTAAGTTTTCATTCATGTGTAATTATCAGGTTTAGGAATGTAGTTTGTAGTTGTGTCATCCGTATTTTTAATCCTACTTTCCTACATGATAACATTTACATTAAAATATCTAATTCTTAGGTTTGACGGTCACAATCCCAAGCCACCGATATGTCACGTTGACCATTCCAAGCAAAATATCAGTATCCAAACATGAAATATTAATCGGGGTAATCAAACATTTCGCAACAACCAATTAAACGACTGGACAAATTAGACAAGCGACACGTACAGTTTCTACCTTTAAAACATTTCATCAACCCGTTCGAACGAAGGTGATAACAGAATTACAAGTCAACCTGTGACGGGTCTCCGGTAGCACTCATATGCATTCCAAAATGTTATCAAGTTTATAAAAATGTGATAGGAGTATTGTGTTACCAACTATATAGAGCTTTTGGCACCCGTTTGTTTCAACCATAAAGAGTGTCATAAAGAGAGATATTGGTGGCGCCGTCTTTATCGGTGGTCGCCGTGGGTCCTTCGATTTATACCTTAATGTAATTATGTGGAACTATTTGTGCCTACCGCGGCGGGCGGTGGCTAATCTTTGTCAGATGTGTTCGGAATAATGGCTGGTTAATTTGGTTATAAGTGTAAATTGTGTGTGGATTGTGGGTGTTTTTACTTGCATGGCAGTGGAAGAAAGTATCAATTTAATGTTCATGGTATAGGCAGAACTTTATGTGTGTTAAATGGCCAGTCTAAAACTATGATCAAACTTTTCGTTTACAAAAATTATACGTTAAAAGTAGTCCGAGAGATTTACCCATTTAACAAAAACATTTTACTCAGGTAAATTTTATTAAGTACTTCAAATATTTCACAATATTACAACTGAAGAGGTAAGATAAGCTAAAAGCATCATTCTTAAAAGTAACAAACCCATCAATAGCCAAAACACGGGACGCCTGGCAGATGTGAAACATTGCGCATGGCGACGCGTCGCCACACAGTACACAAGACTGTGACTGTATATATACACCATCATATAGCGTGGCGACGCGTCGCCACGGCATGCGTCGCCACGCCAGAAATTTGTTTTACGTGCGGCTATAGATGTTTCACATCAAAATCTTTACGCTCTGAAAACCAGAAAATGATGCCAATGAGGACAACAAAATATTAACCGACCATTACCGTCCTACAGAAACAAAACAAACAAGCCAGCCTTATTCGCGTATCACATCACATAGGCATGCCATCAGTCATAACAGCGCTGTTATCAGTGGCGGCGAGGGCGCTGCGCCCGCGCCGGCCGGAGGCACTAATGCAGCCGCAGATAACGCGCCGACAGAAGCTCAATTAACAACAAACTAAATTAGCCTCCATTTAAAGTTTACGATCGCCGCTACCGCCTTACGTGAGTAGTGCCCTAGTACCGTCAGAAAGACAGGACAAATACTTTGTACGGAATTATCGATTAAATTCTTCTATGGGAACCAAGTCATTAAACTAGCGAATGTATAAAACAGCAGTAGTATAAGAGAAACCATGACTTGTATAAAACAGAGATTTAAAGTAAACTTCTACTGTAAGGAAAAGTGTTAACGCTCCCGCAGACAGGAGCAACGCAACGCTGCGACACGATTCTGGTGGAACAATTTCCATGAAATTTTCAAAAAAAATTGTTCTACGAGTTGCGTCGCACTGACGCGTAGCGCGTCTGCCTTCAGTTTTCCGGAGTGGACAGCACAATAAGTAACACATATGTAAGGTAACAAATTGTTGTATGCCTAAGTAAGTTTTGTTGTTTTATCTAGACGAGTCTCTATGTTTAGATTTAACAAAACTACATCCGTACTAAACGGTATTTAATGTTGAGTTTCCGCTTTAGGAAACGATCTACCTGTTGAAATATAAACATGTATAATGATACAGTTATAATAAGTTTGGAACAACGTAAATTTTACATATAATGTGTGTCGGATATTGTGTCTCCACCAACGCATCTGCCCACACAGCGTCTAAACGTCAGCGCCACATGAAATATCTGTAAATCATTCAGTTTTGATGCGCGCGCGCGCTCATCACGCGGTATTAAGATCTCCTCCACGATTACATTCTTAGCGGTAGATTAATAGGCGAGTTTGTTCGCTAATTTATTACTTTCTTCAACATTCGTGAATTATTATTGTTATTAAAAAATGTTTAACTGGATGGATTAGCTGTTATTTTTCAAACAACTGTTGCTGCAGTGGGTAATGTTTGAGGCACTCATCCCATGTTTACATCAGTCCTTATGTCGTCAAACATGGCGAGACAAGACAGACCAAACACAAATATGTGTTCACAATATTGTTGGGTATCGACGTCGCGTGTTGACCGTACGTTGACAAATCCCTTCACTCGGCTACCGTTCATTCGTAAGATGCCTGTTATCAGCCGCAGTCCACTTATCGAGCCGTTTGAAAGCTCCGCGCGCCGACAAAGAGGTGACGATCCACGCGCAAAATATCATGAAAAATTTGCCGCCTGAACGCACTATCTAAATCGTAACTTCCACAAGTAAGCGATACAACCTACTATAAAGCGATTCCGGGCCATTTAAAGTTTGATAGCCGTGATGACGAATTAAATCAGGATTCCTGACAGCCCTTTTATTTTAAGTGTTTTATGTTACGGAATTTTGTTTACGATACAGTTTAAACGAGAATGCAAATGAAATAAAGATACTACCTATATAAAAACGGGGCCGCCATAAAAGGCCTCTCGAGAGCGCTAAGCCGCGGCTTCGGCGGTGGGAAGGGACTTAGGGAACACAATGGGACCACCAGAATCGCGTTGAATAAACTTTAGAGTGGGTCGTAAATCGGTAACAACTTGCCAATTGCCGCACGGAGGCGCTAACAGCGGCTAAAGAAACTGTCATATCCGCTCTAGCATCCGCACTCGAAATGTTGGAGTCGACCGATTCGTTGCGGATTGCTGAGGGCGGCCGCTCGCACGCTGGCGGGACGAAAACGACACTTAAGTACCAACCTAAAATTATATACTGAACGTTCTTCACGATTAGTTTAGTAGCTCACAACTACCAATTGACAGACATCGTCTGTAAAATTTAATGTCCCTTATCACTGTTCAATGTCCCCATCACTAACCTACCCCTCTCGCCTGCCAGTTATCTTTACTGCTAATTTCATTCGTTTTTTATCGTCAAGTTCAATGTTAAGGAGCCCGACAGTCGTTAACGCACAGACGACACGTTGTTCGAGACATCTGCGTTTCACTTCGAAGTAACTCGAAGGATAAACAACTTTCGAGTGTACAATACTCGTGTTGTGGACTTGTGGGTTGTGTATCCAGAGCCTAACCCGCGCTTATTAACGCTCTTATGAGAAGTCCGGCCGGTTTTTTCGTGTGCCCAGATGTGGGCCTGGGTAAACACCCCCGCTATTGTCTAGACACATAAAAAATCATACACCTGGAAGTGTCAAATTGTTCACTCTGACTGTGAGAGCGGCCCGTGTGAATCTCGCTTGCTCGGTCTCGCTCGCTACATATGTACACAAATATTTGTATTTAACCTTCTTTATCCTGCTCCTAAATCATCAAAACACGGATATCTACAATATGCAACTAAATTATAGTTAAATGGTCTACTTCTTAGTGCACAAGGTTGTTTTTTACAACAGAATCTTCTCAGAATTAGTAATACGGAGACGGACGTAGACTCTATGGTTTTTTTTTTAGTCTATGCGTAATATTGTGTAATATTTCTGAAACCTATAAATGTAATTCACGTTCTATAACTACATAATTATATGTAAATTATGTTAATGGTTCGGCATTGCGATAGGCGGGTGACGTGCTCAGATAATATGCCACGACTGCTAAAAACCTTTTACTGCGTGATTATAAACGCGTAAACGGCTGCTTACAACGCAATCAACGCATCGCCGTAATGAGCGGTGTGTGTGTTCGAACAAACACGACTCTAGGCACTCGCGAGCGACACTCTTGCGCAACATTGATGGCCACGCGCATGCGCACTGCACGCTCATTGTTATCCCACTTAAGTGGGCAGTTAAGACAACCAAACTTCATGAATCATCAATAACGCACAACGATAACACATTAGGGGCGGTCAGGATGTAGCAGTTAATGCACATTATATGTAGATTCAGACCGGAAAGTATCCTGTCGACAGAATTTAGACCATTCTGTTGTTTGCTCTAAAATTCACAAATATTTTCAATGTCATAACAAAAAAAAATATTCCCGCACCACTCCCATATGCCACGAGAGCTCGCCTCCGCAAACCAAACAAACTACACTTATAAAGAAATACACTGGTAACAAAACAAATAAACCAATTTGGGCACGACCACAAAAAAGCCACGGAATCATCTCGGGAGATGTAACGACGTATTAGCATATTGATGGCTACCTCTATCTGTCGTCCTTTGTTTAAAATCAGCGACAGCGCCTTCAATCATAACGATAGCTTTCAAAAAAAGATTTATTTTATTGACTAGTTTTTGCCCCCGGCTGCAGGTGGTAGCAAAAAATATTGCACCGGCTACGTTGTGCCCTCAACGACCCTTGTTTCATAACAAAATTGATTAAGCCTCTTGACTGTCTCACCATTATAATAGCCTATCGATTTCGTGCTATGTCAATACCTAATTTGAAAATGATACAATCCTGACATTTGTAGCAGAAGTTGAATGAATCAGTTAGCCTATAATGTATGGAAGCTTACGTCATCATTTATTGCGACAAGTGATGGATAATGATACACGTTATTGGTATGTGTAGTGATGATAGCAATATTTCAATTGGTCCTAGGATCCGCAGTGCGTGGAGGTGGCGGGGCGGGGCGGCGCGCACAAAGCACGCCCGCGGCGCGCGCGCACCTGCGCGACATGTTTATGCGCATCTTGTCGCCAAATTTACAACCGCCCTGAACAAGGACGCCGCTCTTGCGGAAATTGGAAATGTTTAATCACCACACCGGCACCCTTTTAGCCAATGTGTTGCCGTCCAGCATAGTTTCACTTGCACCCATTTCGCTTAACTGCACCGTTCGCAGATTGTAAACGTATCTCTAAAGGGTACCGCCTCAATGAATATCCGATCTTACGCCAGTCGACGATTGGTTTTATTACCGCATAAGTAAATGAATTCGCCGGCTGTTTTATCTCAGTGTGTTTATTTATACATTGATAATGCTGCAGTATCAATTTTCGCTTCAGAACTGCTTTGGAACTTTATCATATAGAGTAATGTAAGCTTCATTACTTTAATACTACCTACTTGATATCAGGCGGTTTGATATAATCTTAATTAAAGTGATTAGTCAGAATCTTGGATCGATAAAATCATAGGACATAATATCGTAAATTAAAATCGGACATTACACATAGAAAACTAATAGTACATTACGATATTAGTGCGTAAAGATGGTTATAACATGCGAGGCGGAATTTCAGCCCGAGCCGAAGGCGAGGGCGTAATTGAGCCGAGCACGTATATCGTACGACGTTTTTTAACACATTTGCGAGGAAACAGAAAAAAAAACATTTCACAATACAAGTACAAACAAAGAAAAGAAAATTTGAGAAAAATGGCGCGAGAATTATTTTCTGCCGTGGTTGCGTGAAAATGTTGGCAAAGACACTAGAGCATGCAGCCAAGTTTTTAAATTACCGAATAATCTAATTTTTTTTTTTATTTTAAATAAACTCAATCTGTGAATGCACCCAGGGCCGTCTTTACCCGGGGGTGCAAGGGGTGCGCGGCACCCAGGAGCAAGGTCTTAGGGGGCGCAAGCCGATCAGGCCATTACTAATCACTCATTGTAACCACAACGCTCCAGCGCTGTAACCGCACGTCACCGCCTCGAAAAAATCTTTTGGAAAAAATTGGTGAAAATAATCTTAAAAATGGAACACAAAAATTAAGTTTGATTTCTTTTTGTTGGCAAGGGGGCGCAAGCTGATTTTCGCACCCCGGCGCCCAATATGATTAAGACGGCCCTGAATTCACCAAAGAGTAATATAAGTAATATGGGTTGGAATGCACACTGTTGCTTTTCCGCCATTTTAACAGCGCGCTAGCGCTGCCTACTGACTGGCGCCGCGCGGCGATTAGTTCGAAATTTGAATAGCAACAGCGCGCTGCTCACTAGCTGGAGTCTTGCGGCGGCGATCAGTTCCAAATTTGAAATGGCAAATAATACTGTTATGGAATTTGTATGGACTATAACTTAACTATTTGCTTTGATAACACACGCGTTTTTTATGACCCTCTTTACATATTTAAAACCGGTGGAATTACATCAGCTTTACGAGCAAGGGTGTTAAAAAGTGGTATTTATAGAACTCTTCAAAGGAATCCATGTAATTTTTAGCATAATTAAATAAAAGAGGACAAATGAACACTACATTCGAACATGATCGTTGTATTAAACACCTCGTAACATGGGGCTTACTTAAAAAAGCTCAAATTTCAAATGAATATGGATGTCGTTCCAGTGAAAGTACGGAATTAATTCAGCACCTTTTTGGGCGCCGGCGCCGCGGCATTCACGCGTGGCACAAAGCTTGTTGCTCGTAAATTGCGAATGGAAGGACCGACAAACGCGCAGTAATTTAGTTGACAGTGGGTACCAGAGCCGGCGACCGACGACGAAGGCCCGACCGCCGCGCAGCGCGGCCCCTATACAAAGCTTATCTACCCGTCGCATCTAGAGCCTATTATGAGCCTGACGCCGAACTCAACACAACAGATCGTTAAGATTACGTTTCGCCAATACACAGTTCGGTAATTCATGCCGAATAAACGATTAAAGAATTCGCCGACAATTAAAAATTAATTAGAGATATAATACCGGACCAAAAAACTGTACGAACAACTTCGTCGATGGAACATGGCATTGACGAACGATGCGTTAGGTATTGTCCAAAGCTTTTTCCTTACCAAAATCAAGTGCTAATTTGGATTCGTATAACAAAGTGAGCTAATCATCAAATTGAAACAAAACCATTTCGAGTATTAATGAGAACCATTCGATTGCATTACACGTGGAGCTTAATTGTCCGATCAACAATTCTTGGGCTGAGTCGCAGGATCTGTTTCAAAACTGGTCCTTATGTCCGTGGAATGCAGTTCAAGTTCCATTGGAGCTGTGTGGGTCGTGGTGTGCGCCCCCAGTCCAGTGGCGATCGCTCGTTAGCTCCCGAGCCGGCATAAATCACACCGTTTTATGAGA
The DNA here is from genome assembly GCA_927399505.1 of Luperina testacea. Lineage (NCBI taxonomy): Eukaryota > Metazoa > Arthropoda > Insecta > Lepidoptera > Noctuidae > Luperina > Luperina testacea. The sequence goes on from OV656758.1 coordinate 17,754,420, forward strand.
ACTCCCAATTTTTTAACGTTTTGAGTTAATGAAATGCGAGCGCAGTATGGGACCCGACTAGCGACATTAAAAAGGACATCCCAAAAGAACGGACAGTTTCTAATTATAATCCTGTCAAAGTTGTGATATAAGCAAAGAATTGATGATCGCCACAAACGCGGTGATTTTATCTAAGATAATAGCGATCTGTTGATAGTAGATGTTGAATTTTAATATTTGTCATATTTTTTATTTGTTCGTGTCGCAAGCAACCCCTGCCATGAAAGCTCGTAAAACTACCATCGTTTTATGTTGTTAATTTGCTTCGGATGCCGTTTAGCAAAGATCCTGGATGTCAATTATTGAAATATATTACTGTATTCAGAGCCGTTCAGAAGAAAGTCGCTTGCAAAAGAGAGCTCTATGTATTGATTAGTTAATAAAAAGTAAATCTCATATTGGGTGCTTTATATCCCTTCCTTTTATTGGGACCTGGATCGCCCACCAAGCCCTATATGTTGCAACTAATTTGCAGTATTTAACAAGAATAACAAGAACCATTAACCACAAGTACAATAAGCGAACACGGTAGTGGCAGTCAAACGAGCAGCGATCAATCAAGCACAGGATCTCCGCTCATCGTACCGTGATACCGCGCTCCCTAGAACCACCAATCACAACCGTATTTCATAGTACTTGAGTTCATTATCCTTTAACGGAACTCACAGAGAACGGCGCCAGTATTTTAGGATTTTCGAAGAAGCGAAAGGGTTAGGCTGCGAATTAAAGTTGCGCACACGCACGGAGGCGCAGAGGGGGGATCACTAGCGCCGACAAAGGCACCGCCCCGCACGCGAGCTGCCCGATTCACAATTAAGCCCGTGTGTGTTAATTGATATTAATTCTGTATGGATGGTACAAGCAGGGAACGGCTCGCGTATTAGTCCAAGCCATTATTTCAATAACTGTTTGCGAATCTACGCCATTATCTTCTAGACACTCTTTATTGAGCGTGACGTCACCCGATGCTATTATTTCGATTTGATTAATGGATCGACCGAATTCATGTTAAAGAGTGCTCATTATTGCCATATAACTGTACCTTCTAAAGAAATACTGTCTCTCAACGTATTTAATCATACATTGCTTATTTTAAAAATATGCACGGCGGAGCAGCTTACTATATCGAGAACCAGGCCCATCATTATGCCCGCTACGATTCCATACTTGGTCCGCATTGCAACAAGTCAACTCTAATGTCGCTCGATTGGTCCTTTTGCGCCACTGTCGCTAATCGCTCCCACAAGATCCATATGACAGTCATGTAGGTACTGGGAATCGCGCCAAGGCCGGCCGTAATGTGTCGGGTTCAAACGCGCCGCGGCCGCGTCATCAAAGCAATTAGTGGGCGTTGCGACATCCAGCACACTATTGACATTGAACCCTTGTTACATATTTCACAGAAATGTGTTTTGATGTCGCCTCATCGTCACGTCTCAACTAATATGTGTGGACTTTAATCTCGAACGCATTGCTCGCCACTAATTGCAGCGCATTCAGTCTTCTTTCAATTCTCATGTAAGGTATCATGTACTGGCATTTTTCTGCGAAGGCTATGATTGATATCAATGATGCTGTAGTTAAATAGGTATTTTCTGGATTGTAACGTGAATGACAATTGAGCGAGAGTTTAATTGCAAGTGCTACAAAGTTGAGAGTAAAAGACATGAAGCCACAAGGACCATATTCTGAAGATAGGTTACAGAAATCTACGCTCGTGCTGTATACGATAGGAAAGATAATGTAATAAGCATTCTACATTATTGCTCTGACCAAACTATCTGTAAGCATCTCGACGCCATTACGTATTCTCGTCAACATTCGTGTCCAAATCAGTCATGTTCTCACAGCGTACACTTAGACGCCGAAGCGACACATTTATTCGAGAATCGTGCGTCCGTCTGCACCCTTGAGTCGCCCATTGCGCTTATCTGAGGTTTCGGTAGCGGTGGCCGTGCGCGATACACATCGGCGCGTGATGTCGCGATGCGCGGGCGTAGCCGCCCGATGCTATCGGCGCACGAGCGCGGGTGGCTCGCATCCCTCCCTCCCTGCGTCCTCTCAGTCTCGGTCACTTCACAACGTCGCACATCATTGTCGCCACGGTATAACCTTTTTGTAACAACTATCGAGTTGCTGTCGTTTAGAGACGAGCTTTCTTTATACAAAGTTAAGGAGTAATCTAGTATCTATGCAGTGGTAGGTATATAAATAATGAAATCCCCAGCCAAACCGTTGCCTGGGCGGTTTGGTTGGGCATTTAATGATTTCACGCATTATAAAGATATCTGTCCGAACAGCAAATATAGCTCACAATCACGCAGTACAGTAAATCAAGCATTCTAAAAAACAGTTCGTTGGCGACAAATCTTGCGTGAAATGTAACAAATTCATACACATCACAACATTTTTTTTCTGACCGCTACCATTGTACGTGGGTTCCCATGTTTTTACGAGCACGTTATGATAAACGACGCACCCTCAACAACGGTCGGGCCATAATCACCTCGAGTTCTGGGAGACGCATTATGGACACGTAGGATCAAGCACGTCGTAATACACTGAATGCTTTCATGTCCTCTAATGTCAGATGTCATCTCAAACAACGTAACCTGGTGTATATTGATAGTAAGCGAACAAGCAACCCTTGTATCAGATCAAGGACACGAAAACAACTGTTTGTTTTAGATCAAAAGAACAAGCCCAAAGCATGAACCCACAAAAAGTAATGGCGTATCGGAACACGTGATTACTTTTTTCTGCATCAAAGAAGTCATCTAAAAGAATGCGACTTGTCTCATTCGCTCACATTACAATTTGTTGGGTAGCGAAGCCAGTCGGACTCCGTGAGAATAATTCCCGAGTTCCGAGTAACATGGGTTAAACGCTTGTATCGAGAGATACCGATCTAACCCGAGCTGCTCGTTGGCGCCATAAAAACAAAACATCTTCAACACGACCACTTTCTTCCCTAAATTATTCGAGGAATTTACGACGTTTCAACCGACAAAAATGTTATAACCTAATGAGAAATTATCATCAGAGCCGCTGTCTGTCGTCCGGCAAAAAACGAATCATGCGCCGCTCCACGATGATGCCCGGACGCATATTTTTTTATATTATAAATTCGAATTATCGTTTTCGTGTTTGTTTTTTACCTCGATCGTCGATTGTTTTAGGTTGTGTCGGGACAAAAAGGCGCGGGAGCCGGCGATGACTGTGCCATTCTGTTGATCGCTCAACTTTGGGCTCGAGGAACGATGATGGATTTCTCTCAATGCGCGAGATACAACGATGGTTCAACAGCAAACTTGCCACGAACATACACCTGAAGCCGACGATGGAAAGCTTATTTAAAAAAATGTCAGGAATGGTGTTTGGTTTGTTCCCAGGAGATATTGCGATATGATCGCTCGAAGGCGGCGCGACTATTCGGCGCGTGCTTCAGATTCCTGGTCCTTCTATCCGGAATTACCCATTACATACAATGACATTACGTTTTTACAGCGACAATTTTTTGTAAAGGTTTCATCTGAGCCTTCATTACTGTAAACGTTTTCTATCTACTTAAAATGGTACAAACAAGTCGTTCTATGAGTTAAAGGGTTCTAATGTTTACCGTAATTGCATTTCACTTTAAAACCGTAGGTACCTAATCGTTTTGACGTTTAGGAACTTTCAATCGACACCTGGCTAGTGGGCACTCTAACACAATTACTAAGATGGTTCAAATTATATGTAGTTTTTGTTTACCTGTTGATAAATGGTTGTTAGTTCAGAAAATTCTTAAGACTGCCTCTTTTTGGGGAAAGGGTCGTAGCAGCTTGCAGTGATGATGTGTTACGTTACCGTGAAAGCTTCTAGCAACCTGATAATAGGTACTTACATGAAGTAAAACAAAAATCAAGAACTGCGTGGGCACACACAAAAGAGACATGTGAGCCTAATTAATAAGCAGAATATATGTCAACAGAACCTGCAGGTAGGGGCAAAGGTTTAACAGATTTTCGAGCTAACTGATCGGACCTTCATTAATTTCTCACTGGCATTCAGTAACCTCCCGCTGCTATCGAAGTCTAAAACAAAGAGGTATTACGTCAGTTCCGTAGCAGTGCAGCGCTAGCAGTCGCGATATCTCTCAATCTGGCACGTCGGAGCACTTAGGAGAGTTTCTAACGTCAGGCGTTGGCGAGAGCTGGAGGAGTGACGAGTGGCAAGGAGATCGTCGGAAGACGGCGACTGTCATAATCTGATTATTAGTGGTGCGTGGTTGGGGCGGGGCGCGCGGCGGGCGGCCGGCGCGCCGCAGGCGGTCGGCGCCCGCGCACGTCCCGCTCGCGCACCGCCCGCGCCCACAGGGACGCGCGCGCAGGCGACAAACGACCCGTGGTAAAACAAAAGGAATGTTGCCGGCGACGCTTTGAGGCGCCGGCGCCGCTCCCCGCGCAACCTAATCACCCATTTTAATTACGACACAGATCGAATCAATTAATCGGTATTTCTCTTAAAACAAGCGACGGAATGAGCTTACGCTCGTTTGTTAGATATGATTTCTGGACGTAGATTCGAGATATGATTAGACTTTTATCTCGTAAAAGTCGGCGGTAAATGTCAATTACTGGCGTAATTCACGTTCACAAATCGACTGTGAACAATGTGAGTCCACAACGACGGGTTCTGACGGGCGAGCGTTGCGCTAGTAGGTACCCGAGAGTGAGCAGACGTTTTTAATTATAACTTATGATTTTTTCAAGCGAATTCGGGCGCGCCCTTCCCGACGAATAACACAAGAATAAATAACGAGTTTTTGTGTTCTGTGTTTGTTTTTAAAATGGCGGGAGGTCCGCGCGACGACACGCGAGCGATGCGCGCCGGCCGCCGGCGGCCGCGGCCGACTCGCCCATTTGTCATATTTCGGTTTGAGAAAAAATAAATAACCTACTCTATTCCGACCAGTGTTTGTTTGTACACCGATTATTGAGGGTTAAGTATTATCTCTGAACATGCAGTGGAACAGATGGGACGTGTCGCCGACAGCATATCTAGTCAGTTGATTATTGTGCTGCGCGCGCGCCCAGCTGCATGGGACCTACAGTTGTTGACAATATGATTATTGTTTTTAATAGCTGATGTCATTTTAAGTATGTAAGTACGTAAAAATGGTTTACCAGACACTTGTTATGCGAAAAAAAATGTGTTCTAAATGTTGAAAATTAAATTCTAATATTTTAAGAAAGTCCTCCTGACGCTATTAGGCCTAAAGTCGAAAGATGAGAACACAGGATAAACCTGTCGAAAAGCAAACATCGAAGTACATACTGCCGCTTGGCCTTCTTATATACCAAATAATTTACAGTTCCTCACAGGTGGTGGTAAAATTGAGATGGCTGTTGCTACAGATCCGAAGTTAACACATAAAGCTGTTGTATGGCCGCCGAGCGCGGCAGGTGTTAACTCAGGCTACACACGCCGCCTGCTCCGCTTGCACAAACGAACCGCCCAAATCCACTGTTTGCGCAACCAATTAACCCACCAAACTCAACCCCACTCCGCGAACTAAACCAGATAAAGAACAGAAAGAACAGCTTTTAACACTGTTTGAACAACAACTAAAAGCATCAAGTTACACTCTCCCAATGTTACCAGTTCCCAGCAGCGATGGTCGCTCATAGAATAACTCAATTACTGCGCGCACGCACCGCCTCGACTAGTGCTCAATTCGAGAAATGCATGAAATATTTTTGACCCATTTCGATTCGTATGGCGCCAGGGTCGGCGCCGGCGCGCCCCCGGCCTCTCTCACGCGGCATCGTTAATACAAAACAAACAAAAGTGACCTCTAGACGGGCGCGGCCAGCTAAGCTAACGAGATTCACCAACCGCTGGATAAAGCGGTAAATTATCGGAATGTTAGCCGGGCGGCGGCGCGCGGTGGTCTGCGCCGGCGGCCGCGCCAAAAAAACGTGTAAGAGATGACAGGAGCACAGATGAACCCGGCTAATTACCGGCCGAGCAAAAACCAGGACAGTGCGCAGGCGCGCCGCTACAGCCATCGCGCACGACAGCTATTCGTTTGCGACCAGCGTCTAGTTTTTACCAGTCATTTTAATAAGAGAGTGGTCGACGACGCGATGCGGTCCTCGAACGCTAATTACACGCCATTAATTACGGAATATTTTCATTTTTAATTCCGGCAGAAGTCGAACGGACGTGATGCTCATTATTGATCGAACTTTCTTTTGGCGGCGCGCGGCTCTGGTGGTCGACCGCCGCTCTTTACCGTGAAACAATTACGTATCCAAAAATATTATTAATATCTAACGAGTCAATCTGCGGCTGATTGTGAGAAACAGAAACATAGACAGTTGTAACTATTACGTGTAATGTTCCGGTGCCGAGTCGTCGTCGGTCGAGTACGGGTCGCCCCGAGGCTGCCATCTGCTAATAACGAGACGCGGCGCGTAATGAGTGCTGCGGTGCGGGTCGGTGCGGTCGGTGCGGAGCGATGCGCGCCTCGTGGTGGGTCGCGGCTCTCGCTCGCAGGAAGGGCGGAGGCGCCGAGATCGCGACGACTGTGTAATTTCTTCACTGCTCGCACCCACATTATCGATCACGAAAAAAATATAATTGTAGGGGTACCGTCGTAAAGCAAACAAGCTTATAATAAGGTGTAATTTGTGCTCGGCCATTTAGAGAAATGCTCAAATTGCCAGGGCAGCTGTTTGTTTTGTCTATGACGGAGGTCCGGCCCCGTCTCCCAAATTATCCGTTAACAAGCCTCGCGTCAGATTCAGCAGTCCTAATGGGTTTTCGTTAAGTTTTTGTTATTATTTTGTAATTTATTACGAGTAATATGTTTTTGTGTATTCGATTCTTGGATTCCGACAGCTGCAGCGTTTAATTGAGTCGATAGTTAGGCGTAAGTTTTTTTTCCATAAATTCTAAATGTCGCGGGCGACGAGGTCGCGTTGTCGCGTCGTCACCGGCGCACGCGCAGGGCGGGCGGAGGGCGGCGCACGCCTTCCCATGAAATGCTGATAATAGCAACGACAGGTGCAAATTATGAAATATCTCTCAATTAAATATCTATATTAAGTATTTTTACATTGAAAACAATTATAAACATTATTATTCGCCAATTATATTATGGTAAACAAATATCAAGAATTGTACGATGTTTTGTGGAAATTAAAATGAAACTTTAAATACCAGTGTTTGTATTGACATATATGACAAACAGAGTAATTGCTAGAATAAAAACTTTGTTGGTAGACACCCGTACGTTACTTAAAAAATAAGATGATAATTAGAGTCCCGCCATTTAATTAAACTTATTGCTGGAAGCTAACCGAAACAGAAACTATTACAGACCCACCATACAATTCACTTAATTTCGAAGAATTTATGTTTTAATAAGCACTTTTTGCCCGCGGCGCTACGTGTGGCGTAAAATGATTTCCGAGCCCCTTTCACATAGCTAAGTGGTCTTTCACGTTTGGCATATAACTAAAGGGAACGAATTATTACTTATAAACGGTTATCTCTAATTTTAGGACGACATAACTTGGCTAACATTGCGTAAATTGTGCTTCATCGTGACGTTGCGATGTGATCTAAAGTAACTATTAAAAAAATGACTACATTATAAGACCAGCCTATTATTATTCCACTGCAAGGCAAACGCCTCTTATCATACAGAGAAGGCATGACAATTGATCGCTAATCAGCTTTGAGCAAGGATGGTCCCTTGTTCAAAGCTGATTAGCGATTTCAGACTTAGGATATAATTATATGACGGCACGTGATGATTTAGTCGATTTATTGTAACACTTTTTAAAAGCTGTATTTATGTATGTATAATTTATTTCTTTATAGTGTCATTGCGGTGGCAGCGGTCACTCTTGAATGGTGTTACCCGCTCTAAATTAAAAATACCAATAAAGAAATAAATTCTAAACCACAGGGTAAAAATAATCAATTACAACTTTTAAAAAGTGTTACAATAAATCGACTAATTTATCACGCGCCGTCATATAGATAAATCGATTATTTGGTACAAAACAAAAAACATTAGCAGAATATAAAAAAACCTCGGTAATGTAATACGAGTTGATGTCCGCAACTCCACGTCACTGTGCGTATTTAGCGTACGGGATTTCAGACTTATTATATTCCAGGTCCAGGTCCAGGTTTCCAAACGATGTTTTCCTTCTCATGTCAGCGATTTTTTTAAAGATAAACTGAGTGCTGAAGTTCAATTCTCGTAACCAATCAGTCATATTCCCATATCATTCGAATTCAGTTTAATAATGCACATAAGTTATCGCTACCTGATGCGCTACCCTAAACTCATCCTTACATATTTTGTGGTCCTTGGATCCGGTTGAAAAAGTGCATGATTCACATTTTCCAGTTCACTTGGTGCAACAATGCATTATATATATACCTACTACATACAGAGGACATAATCTTTTTATCCTTAAACTGTTATCTTTATCACCTTTACAATCGAGTGGGTGACTTTTTTTGGTCGTTAGCTATACCGGCTTACTGAAAATAAAGTTACTAAAGTTTCGATTTTTCCGCTTACCGTCATATGTATAATCTGCGTGAGAATTTCCAAGTTTTTCTCTTTATAACAAACGAAATACTGGATCACATCCGAACACTTCATGAATGTCCATGTACGCTTTTACCAAACATATATAACTTTTCCTACGGTTTCTAACGCTAAGTTTTGTCTGTCCGAGTTTTTTATCAAATCTTTCGCAGTTTTTGCTGCTACGTACGGCTTTGGAAAGCCTTAGTGCTACAGCATGCCTAACTTTCCCTACGGTTTCTAACGCTACGTTTTGTCTTCGTATTGTTTCCCCTACTAGCCTTAATATAAAGCAATAGTAAACTTACCGGCCTCCCTTGGTGATGATCATTTCAGTGCCGATATCGTGGAACCGCCGCCAGAGGTCGCCGTTGAGTAGGCGCGCCTCGCAAGCCGGCGGCTCGGCGTCCGCGCCGACGCGGTGCTCTGCAAACAAAACATGGCCGTTGTTTTAAGTGTGTCAATATTACTACACCCAACAAAAAAACCTAAAAGAAAAAAATATATACAAAGAATAAAAATAATTATCAAAAGAAGCAAATCATAATTGTTTTAACAGCTCCTAATAGATACCGGACTGTTTGTATTTCGTGCGACAGAGATAACGCTCTACGAAGCCGAAATTAGCAGATTGTCTCTTTCCAAAGGTCGATGTGCAATATTTATCGCCGGGTACTGTACATAGTTTTAATCCTACTATCCGATCCTACTAATAATGGATGGATGTTTGTACTAGTGAACGCGGATTTGAATGAAATATGTAATTTAAAACCAGGATTAACTCATAGGACACTTTTTGTCCCGATATTCCTACGGGATCGAGACCTATGCGGGTGAAACCGCGGGGCATTGCTAGTTTACTATAAAAACACATAGTATTTACTATGTGTTTTTATAGTTAGTGTGTTTAAGTTATACTAATAATGTGGAATCTGTTCAGTTCAGGCCCGTTTTGTTAGGTATTTATGTGTGAAGAATGGGATTCGAAAAGCTATACCTGATTACGATGACAGGTTAAGGCACTTTAAAATGATTAGCTTAAAAGAAAGACGTAACCATTCTGACTTACTAATACTTCATAAAATTATTAACGGTTCCATAGATGCACATTTGGTAAACTATTTTAACTTTCGGTCTAGCCAACGTAGTAAGCGTCATCATCGTATTTTTGAATTGACTACATCCACATTAAATACCACATTTAATAGCCCGCTAACACGTATGGCAAGGCAATATAATGAAAGGTCCAAACAGACAGATTACCCTGTTGATATTTTCTCCATGAGTTTCGCTTCATACAGACGTGCCGTATTTAAACAATGCGATTAATGCATGTAAGTAAGCATCTAAGTAGTTCAAATTGATTTGTTTTGTTGTGTTCTAGATAAATTTAGTGTTCTACTGACACACTTTTTATTATTGTTTTCTTTTGTCTCTGATATTCATTATTTCAATGTTATGCATTCCTGTTATTTGCATGATTACTGAAATGCCAATATTAGATGTTGTTTTTATTTGAATTGTAAGTGATTGTGCTGTTGGTGTGCTTATTATAAATAAATAAATAAATAAATAAATAAATAGTAAACTAGCAAAAAAAAAAAAAACGAACGAAACGAAACGAAAATTTACGGAAAAAAGTTGTCCATATTTGTGGACAACTTTTTTCCGTAATTTTTTTCTATTTCAATTTGTTGTTTTTGATGATGATGACCTTATTTTTTTCTTATAAGTAAAAAAAATTGTATGATTGTTTTTTATTACAATTATGAAATTAAACTTTTAAACAGGAAAATTACATAAATAAAGAACCTACCTACCATTTTTCGCAGCACTTTGCTACAAACATTATAGTAATTTAAGGATATTCCCTATTCTAGGAAATTACATACCTGCAAATATGTATTACCAGTGAAGAGTTAATTATAATGCGATGGTTACTTAATTAAAGTACTCATAAAATTGTAGCACTTGAAACTTAATTCTAGTCATCATCTACCTAGCCTTTTCCCAACTATGTTGGGGTCGGCTTCCAGTCTAACCGGATGCAGCTGAATACCAGTATTTTACATGGAGCTACTGCCTATCTGACCTCCACAACCCAGTTACTGGGTAATACAATACCGCTTGATAAGACTGGTTGTCAGACTTTCGGGCTTCTGACTACCCGCAACGACTGTCAAAGATCCACGAATGACAGCCGGGACCAACGGCTTAACGTGCTTTCCGAGGCACGAAGGGGTCTCGGTATGTAAAGATGGTCACCCATCCACAGACCAACCGCGGCAAGCGTAGCTTAACCTGATCGATCGAACTGTGCGGCTGTTATTATTTAGCCACGGGCCCCTCCAAACTTAATTCTAGTGAAAACCAAAAAAAAAAACTAATAAGGTATATCTACATTACCTACTTGTTTTATTTATTTACCATGGGCATAGTACAGGGAAACATTTTAACAACTCATTTTAAGTTTCATAGAAGTACATACTTTTATTGACACAAAACACAGATTAAGTAAAACTTATTTACGACAGAAACTCGTTAAAACATATTGAGATAAGAAAAGTTAATAGCTAAATCAGAAGCATAAAGTGTATAGATATTATAAATTATCAACTAAACTACTGAATAAATTACAAAACTATTTGCATTTATTTATATCAACTAGGCTGGCTAAGTCACCACTATTCTGTGGACATCTCCAATTATAGGTACTAATAATAAAACTGAAGAGTTTGTTTGTTTAAACGCTGTAATCTCTGGAACTACCCGTGGGATTAGAAAAAATCTTTTTGTTTGTCCATCCGTCGTTTCTTTGATCTTCCCATACTTTTATAGTAATTAAATACCTCATTATCAGTCTATAGCCTTTACATAGTGTAACTATAAACGATAATAATATATTATCTTTAGCTAATTAAGATGCAAGATAAAAATGTACATACATTTAATTACAACTTATATGACAAAACCTGTAATGGGTGCAGGAAATATCAATTTTCGATGGGGAAGGCTGTTGAGGTAAGAATAACCATGGAATTATGCATGAGTAGGTATATTAATTTATCCTCGTGCTACATTAAACAACGTCAAACTATACGAGTACATGTCAATTATTGTAAAGTAATAAATTGTTAATCGATTTTTAGGGTTGCGTACCTCAAAAGGAAAAACGGAACCCTTATAGGTTTTTTTTTTTCAGGATGGGAAATCATCAATCGACCCCTCCCGCTCTGGGTGGAACGGAAGGGAGTGTCAGACTCTTACTGACTAAAACCCACCCGTGTTCCTTTGTTAGCCCTTTATGTTCCGGGCCAGCGGTAACCCTTTCGGACAATCCCGCTGGCCCTTATAGGATCACTTTGTTGTCCGTCTGTCTGTCTGTCTGTCGGTCAAGACCCTTTATCTCGAGAACGCGTTGAGGTATCGAGTTGAAATTAAAACCATAAACATACTCAGGTCTACAGTCCCTTGAAGCTGTGAAAAAATTAAACTTCTAAGTTAACGTAAAAAAAAAGATACGTCCGTTTATGCCGCAAAAAGGTACATATATTTCGACACCCTCATAGGGAATCAAAATTAAAAGGGTACTTCCAGTTGATCTAGGATCATGAAAGGCAAGAAGCAAGGTATGTAGCACAGGTAAAGGAAAAAATCCGAAAAACCGTAAATGTGTAGTTCCATTAAAAAAAAACCCGAGCTAAACTATTAACATACCTACAAATTTGTGCGGAACCCTCGGTGCGCATGTCCGACTCGCACTTGACCGGATTTTTTTAATCTTATGGAAGACTTTTTTCCGTGGATTTTAGCGTTATGTGGGATGTAATTGAGACTGGAACAGGAGCGTGGGGATTGGCACAAGAAAACTAAGAAAAGAGAGGTCTATGGTCAGCAGTGGGTAAAATCGGGCTGTTGTTGGTGATGATGAGATGTAGTAATTCAATTTCTACAACCCAGCAAATAACCAGATTAATTTGTCAAGCATTTAATGTCAGACCATTTTGACAAATTAGTCTAATTTTGTTGACTTTTTTATTTTCTTTGACTGCTGTAATTGCTGTCACAAATATTGCTTTGATATCCGAGGTCATTTCGAACATATCAACGATCAGAGGGGCAAATTCTCGTAAATCTGATTTCTGTCACAAACTGTAAAAAATACCTCTAATTTCCCTACATTATTGACAAGTTTTTCACTTGATTGTCAGTAAGACTTTTTTAATTTAATTTTAAAATGTATTTATAAACGTACACCAACAGCTTCAATATACAAGTTATCAAAAAAACAGTAGGTAACAGTTATATGCTTAAACAGTTGCCGATAACAGGTGAACTAACATTCTCAAATACAGCGATAACCTAAGGTAAAAACGAAATGTATAAAAATTAAGTGATAACAAACTATGTAGGTAAATAGAAATATAAAATGACATAAGTTATTGGTTACAGAGGTTGCAAGAAATACCTACGTACTAATACAACGAATCTTATAAACAGCAATATATATATCTATATATTTATTATAGTATATTATGTTGCACCACTGACAACCCCATTTTTTATATCCACGTAATCACTGTCCATTCCAAGGTTGCCTGGATGAGATCGCAGAAAGCGATAAGGCCGCCCATTGTATGTTTTGTATTCATAATCGTATTTTTTGTTATGTATTTTCTGGTGTACTATAAAGTATATATAAATAAATAAATCTTTAGATTGTGTGGGTTGCGTGCTTTGGGACCTTTAAATTTGTGTTTTAAAGTTTTTGATTACGGGAAATGGCCTTCTGATCCAAAAACCATTTCCTTCATCAATACTTTAGTTTTAATACCGTCAAAATAAAATTCGTTTATATGTATTTAATTATAAACGGATGACACGGTATACGATATTTCAGGTAGGTAATCAAGGCTTGATCCCGAGTATTAATACTGCGAAAAATATTCATTCATAAACTTAAATTGTAATTTATGATAGCGTGGGCGGTTCTTTTTATGTACTTTACAATATATGGTAGGTATGTATATGTATATAAATATTTTTATGTTGCGGACAAAGGTACAGGAAAGTCCCAAGTTATGGTTTGCCTGAACGACTGCTAAAGATTGCAACACACGAAAAATATAAGTGCTATGTGAAGCATATATTGTATAGTATTGCTGGAGAGTTTGTTGCCCCACTTCTTCTTCCCAGTTAAAGCACTAGGAAGTGATGAAGGGCGCGTGTTTTGAAGGGCTGTCTTATGGAATTTTTACGTTCAAAAAGTGCTGATTCTCAGCCAAGTTTGAATAAAAGACTCATTTAGATTTTAACTTTTGATTTTATAAGAAAAGTTCGTGTAGGTCACATATTCAAAAAAGTTGCAATTTTGGACCCAAAAGTGTCACGGGTAACTTTAACTGAAGGACCAACTTTAAAATAAAATGGACAATATAACAAGCTTAATTAATGCTTGTTACAATTTGAGGAGATACAAGATTATTGTTTCTCTCTCTTTGTTTGCCAACAAATGTAGGATTCGTTTCGTCAATTAAAACATTTCTGATTGTAAGTGATGTTGAACTAACAAGGATGTAGATACAGCTTGGTTTTCGGTCAGGCATTTTAAGAACGGGAATTTTATCTAAGTACCTACTTCAAAATGAGCCTATAGCCTAGCTTTAATTTTAATAATAAGATCCGTGAACTATCAAAATCGTTCAAATCCATCTTAGATTTTGCTCATAATTATGGGGAACGAATTGCTGTCTTGAAAAGATCTAGGCTATAAATCGTTTGACTATTGCAATTTACATATTTTTTCTAAGTTTACAAGTTATACCTATAAGATTAAGTTAGTGAATAGGATAAAACTACAGGAAAAATATTTCTGGGTCTCTTTGTTCCAGTAAAATTCCGCTGTTAATTGTAAGCAATGGTGTTGTTAATAATATTAATTACTCAATTAAACTGTCTAATACAGACAAATTAAGACAAAAATGCACACATCTATCCAGAATCACCGTTACAAAGATATTCAATAAACTGAGGTACGTAACTGTCCGTGACACTGCAATCATTCACGACTTTATTAATTAATAAACACTCGTTAGTTCAGCATCCCGACTCACTTGTATAACCGACGATATTCTATGGAAACATCACTAATGAGGTAATATGACGAAAATGCTCAAAAGATCAGAGATACAATCTCGAACTGTTCCATTTCTTTTTATATCTTATTTTTCAGTCAATAAAGTTCATATTCAAGAGTATTAATGGTCGGTATGATGGTGCAAGCTCTTCTTTACATTTGATGATTCTTTACATTTAATATTGCTTTTTATTGAAGTTTTGGCGACGGGCGCCTTAGCGTTCCTGCACACGATGCCGTCACCGCGCCGTCGCCGCGCCGACGCCGCACCATTACACTGTAGATACGAGTCGCGCGAAGCCCGCCACCGCGCCGTCGCCGCGCCGCCACCGCGCGCGTTTTTACTGTTTCATTCATTCCATTACCGGCCGCGTACGAACGTGCACGCCGCGTAATTTCCCGTGAATGAATCAAACAGATAGGGAGGGGAACGCGCGCGGTGGCGGCGCGGCGGCGGCGCGGTGGCGGGCTTCGCGCGACTCGTATCTACAGTGTAATGGTGCGGCGTCGGCGCGGCGACGGCGCGGTGACGGCATCGTGTGCAGGAACGCTTACGCTGCGTGGATCAAAGTGCCGATGGAAAATTATTGTATGCGTTGCATGTGTCGGCGTTGTAAGTTTTAAATACCGGAGTTTATGTAGATATTTGAATGCAATATTTATATCTGTCTAAGTATAATTATAATAATATAATTCTAATGAATGTTAAGCCCACCATGCATAATGCTCTTTACAATTTGTCCATACATTATGATAGGTACTAATTGAAAATTAGAAGACACGTTATTTGCAAGTGTTTTCTATACATATTATGTGTATGTAAATTATTATTTCTGTGCGAGCAATCTTTTCTCTCTTATTGGTCGCGTTCTTCATTACTGAAGGTCCGAAGGTCGTTTCCCTGAAAAGAAAGAAAGGCTTTCGTGGCTTTATGCACGATGTTCTTCCACTTCGTTCGGTTATCAGCTTTTCAATAGCAACCATTAAATTGGAAAAAAACATCGTTACGATACAGGCGTATCCTAGAACCAAAAATTCGAAGACGTGTGACATCCACCCCACATTGGGCCCGCATGGTTGATTATGGCCCACTCACTCTCACAGAAAGGGAAGGCTTGTGTCCCAGCAGTGGGAACAGTATAGGCTGATCATGCTCTTTTAAGTAGATGAGAAGATTACCTGTTAGTCAAGATATCGTTAAAATTGAGGCAGAATTATTATAAGTTTCACAATCAAATCCTCCTTATAACAAAACATCATACAAAAACAGTGCATCAACGTCAATGATATATAAATATCCTTAGCTCGAACAAAAAGCTAAGATACAAGGCTCCGATATAATTTGATGACGCGACATTGATGGCTCCAAATGACAGTAACTCTGGGCCGTTTTAACAAGCAATTATCTTCGAGTTGCGGCTGGAACGATCTCTACTCGTGCTGAATGGATTGAGGCACAATGAAATATTATTGTAGGGGATATGCACCGGACATTGGTCCTTTGGGAATATTACATTTAATATTTTAATCATTTTTAAATAATTTATTTTATTATTTATGTACACACAGTCAAATACATAGGGATACGACATCATTATAATTTGAGTATAAAGGTACTGCTTAAGCCTAATGAAGTAATTTTATTGTTTTATTATAATATTTACATAATTTGAAAACAGTTTTAAAATAGTAATAATATGTACAAGTATATAAAAAAGCGAGGGGAAAAAATCAAAGTGCATCAAAAAATTCATTCGCATCGTTGTCAACAGGAAAAGTGTCCAAAAGGCTGGCAACATTGCCACGTTGTGTGGCAATGCTAATCTATATATTATATTCTACATTTTAAATTAGGGATGTTTATTCAAAATTAAAAATTAGCTGTAAATAAATATCAATAAATAAATCTATACTAAAGCTGAACACTTTGTTAGTTTGTTTGAACGCGCTAATCTCTGGAACTAAGGGTCGGATTTGAAAAATTATATTTGCATTTGATAGCCCAATTCTTGAGGAAGGCTATATGCTATTTACCAATAGCTGTTAGGACCCATAGAAACCGAGCAAAACGAAAGAAAAGTCAGAAAGAACACTAAGCGAAACAAAAGTCTTACCGCGGGTAGGCGATGCGATGTGACGGGTGAGTCGGGTGAATCGGAAATTTTACGCGGCTGAAGTCGCGGAAAAAAGCTAGTTAATTCTTAGTAAAATAAAATTTATATTATGAATATAATTACTGTACCTAAATAGGCAGAATTAGAAAGAAGAAAGAAAGAAAGAAAATACGTAGGCCTGTGATCTTAATAGTTTTTGTGATGAAGTAAAATTATATGTTTTCTTATGTTATCTAAATATGATTACGGACTTTAAACCTCAAAAAAAAACAAGGTCAAGGTCATTAATCCCAAAAAAAAAAAAACTTTGAACAGCAATTATTGTTACATTTACTACTACATCATAATTATTTTGCTATATGCTAATTTTAATTTCTTTTTAAGTAACCATAATAATATTATATAATTATGCTTATAACACTTTATTTAATATGCAGAAGATAATTTTAAAAGTGTTAAATAGCCTATCTTGAGATAAGCGAGCAGGTAAGTCAACAAATTAACACCAGTAAGTAAGACAAAGACAGGTGACATTATGCTACTTGATTAAATAACCTATTGAAGGGAGCCAAAGGTGTACATATTTACCTATACTTCGATGAAAAAATTTACCATCTAAGCAAAATATCACCATTCAATTTTACACCCTATTTATACAACAATAGGGTCTTAAATGATCAACTTTGCAACAGGTGCGCTTCCATTACATACTAGGCATTGTGCGACATATTGGAAATGTCAAACGATTGAACACCTTATTGTATTCTAATACTTAAGTAGAAAATCTATTGTTACAAAGTGACGAACCGGTTGATTAGCAAGAACGCGCCATTTATAGGAATCTTAATTTATTTCTCAAAAAGAATTAATGACGCCCTTTACACCTTTAATAGGTAGAATTACGTTGTAGGGGGACAAAAAGTAGGTATTCTGGGTGATGGTACTTACTAGTATACCTAACTTAGAAATAAATACTTATTTCAGTTGAAGTCATACATTAAAAACAAAATAAAACAGCGTTTTTCATAGTCTTTTTGGTCCAATTTGGGGAAAAGTGAAATAGAGGTGGAGGCAATGGGAAATTATTTTTCCAATTATTAGGAAAAGGAAAGGTAAACTTAAGGAACTGAAGTTCGACTGACAGAAAAACATAGCCACAAAAGTGCATTAAGTTCTTCTGAACTCTTCTGTTTAGGTAACATATATTGGCCTTCGTATCCTACAAATAGCTCGCTACAATATTGGACGGTATGAGCATTGTATACCCAATTGCACATTTATAATGTAGTATTTTGTTCACAGGGTAATTAGAAAAAAGGCTAGATAGACCTTTGCTGAAGAAATCTTGATTAATGGTCATAATACCTGATTCTAGAACTGTTTGAGCATTTCACATATCTATTGGTAAATGAAAAATACTAAATATTAAGAAATAAAATAAGACCAGCTAAAACACTAGGGTTCAGTTACTCATATACAGTACCGTCTAGAGTCTGCAGTAAAAATATTACGTTTAGACCATCTATATATATAAAATTCAAGGTCCGCTGGTCCTAGAGACATGAAATTTGGAGGGTGTGTTATTTGTGAAGAGTAAGTAGGTCTCCACTAAGAAAGGGTTTTTCAAAAATCCACCCCTGAGAAGGAGAATGGGGGGAGGGTGAAATTTCACGCGAACTAAGTCGCGGACAGAAGCTAGTTTTGAATAAACTATAATTCTAACCACCATCGCCATAACCCATACAACCAACCCTTCGGCCATTTATTTACGTAATATTTATTACAAAAACGAACTGAGTTGGCAAGTCGTAACAGACATGAAATACACCTTTCACCCTATAGGTTAAATGCACAAAAACTGTCATTATTTAATCCCTGGCTCAAACAATGGAGTAAAAACTTAATGAATGAGTACATGCCTGCACGGAGACAGGGAGCTATTATGTGTATTACAGAGTGTTTGATGTCACGTGTACCTCAGCACCTATTTAATGCGTTTCCGTTGTGCTGTGTGCAGGTATTTTTGCTTTCAGATGAACGATTTCGAAAGGGTTATTGCAGGTTTACTGAGAAAGAGATAGTAAATAAAAACCGTGAAAAAATATTCAGCACAGCACAACTGGCTTCATCTTTCTGACTGACCGGCCCTTTGACAATTCAAAAGTGCCTGTAATTAGTTTATTTGGTATAAATGCTTTGGGTTTGAGTTTGAATTAGATGAGGCACCGACGGCAAACGAAAAACTAAAATTAAAAAATGTTGTTATACTTGAAAAAGTTCTACAAGCCAAATTAGAGTTTAGAGTTTAGCAACTTTGGTGATCAAGATATAAAGAAATGTAATCATCTGCCTTGCCTTTTTCTAACTATGTTGGGGTCGGCTTCCAGTTTAACCGGATGCACCTCAGTATTTTACATGAAGCGACTGCCTATCTGACCTTCACAACCCAGTTAGGTTAGGAAACCCCAAAACCCCATGGTAAGACTGGTTGTCAGACTTTCGGGCTTCTGACGACCCGTAACGACTGTCAAAGATCCACGAATAACAGCCGGGACCAGCGGCTTAACGTGCTTTTCGAGGCACGGAGGTGGTCTTGGTATGTAAAGATGGTCACCCATCCACGGACCAACCGCGGCAAGGGTAGCTTAACCTGATCGATTGAACCGTGCGGCTATTATTACACAACCCCCTCTGCCACAAGCCCCTCCTTAGCCACAAGCCATACATTAACATTACCACAATACATTTCTATAGAAGATAGAAATGTATTGTGGTAATGTTAATGTGTGTCGTGGAAGAGAGAGACAGAAAATAGTTACCAGATAACATCACGCCTATGTTCACCAAAGGGGTAGCCAGAGATGTATCTATAGTATACCACATTTGATCAGTTATCTTTAATTGCCATGTAATAGTGGGCAAACCGGGCACAAATTCAAAATATCGTCAATATAAACTAAGTGGATAAAAATCGTATTATTAAAGCTAACTCATAAACTACCCAAGCAAAGTTAATCAACTTTATATGGGACCATCCCTGATCATCCATCCACTCCATTTCATCCTTATCCATTAAAAACAATACCTACCTAGATGTACAAGTGCAGCCAAGCGGTGCTAAGCTAAGATGCATTGAAGAATTGAAGACACCGACTAGAAGAATCATCAAAATTCGCATAGAAATGCCGAGATGCAGTACATTTATGCATATAACTTCGTAAATAAAAATAATTACCTAATGTATTATACCTTCCTGAAAGTACGTATATCACGTTAGTGAAAGAAACATCAAAATTGATTCATTAATTTTCGAGAAAATCGCGGACATACAAACATACATACCTACATACGGGTTGAATACAGAACCTCCTTTTTTTAAGTCGGGTAATACGTGTATAACTTTGGGTGTCCAGTAACAAATATTATAAATATGTCTAAAATAGGACTTTATATATAAAAGCATACTTTTTCTATAATTTTTTTAAAAGAAAGTCGTATTACGCGGCTACGACATTCCGTTTACAGCGCTCAAAGAAAAGACTTCAACGCGTTCCAACATAAAATACATTTTTTATTGGATTTTTTATTATTTTGTTTTTTCAATCTAATAACCTTGCATCGGTCATATACCTTGTATCTGTTCTGTTATATTATAATAACTATATGTTACAGAGATTTAAATATTTATTATTTACTTAATATAATTTATTGTCAATGGGTATAATGTTTCTATTTTTCGCGCATATTAATTTAATTTATGATGTATGTCACTACATGACTAGATTATAAACTCGAGATTTATTTTCTAAATTAAAATATTTTAACGTTTTAAAGTATTTTACATCAACATTTAAAATAACTAGGTATGTATGGTATCTAAGCATAATTTTGATAAAATAAAAATATAATTTGTATCGGAAAAACTTTTTTATTTCTATTCCGTGAAACTCAACGAATGTGTCCATTGTTTCTCAAAATAAAGCTGTTAACCAAACGTTTTGTTATTGTATGGCGTTAATCAAATAATTTGTTTAGCGTACGCCATTGAAAGAGACCCCAATTCTGTTGCACGGTTAGACCACCGTGAGCTAGGCGCATTTGTTGTTCTCATCATGTTACTTTTACTAATAAAGATAAAATTCTTCTTTCTTTCCTGGGATCTTGTTTTCTTTTACGGTATGGGAAGATTTTTAAGTAGGTGGGAATGGAATTATTAAAGTTTTATCTAGTGTCAAAATGGGATGGTCGTAATATGCGGTTGCCAAATAGCAGAATGAGTTTCGTTCATCTAAAAGTTCTACCTAAGTCATACTATTAGTTATTCTGTGCCTAAGTAGGTACAAAAGAGGGGCAATTCTCGTATTTTTGAGAACGCTAGCATTCTAATCTCATCTGTCAAAAATACCTCTAATTTTCATATGTTTTTGACATTTATTGTTACTAAGATGAGAATCCGACTGGATTGTGAACGTTTTTAATAATGGAAATTGACCTTCTAGTAACAGGCTTCATTATTAAACATCCTGGAATATTTTATATTATAAAATATTTCATCACCTGCCTAGCCTTTTCCCAACTATGTTGGAGTTGGCTTCCAGTCTAACCAGATGCGCCGTGCGTCGTTAATAAACATCCTGGAATATTATTTTATCGTACCTATAAAATATTTTATTAAAAGTAAAAAATTCACCAAATCGTAAAGTGAGGATATATTGCGACATTATAACTCAATCCATTACTCATAATAACGCCAAAGTTTACATTTTAAAATTCTATTTCCTTATCACTTTTTTTTTAATAAATGCTAACGATATCACGGCACGATT
Organism: Luperina testacea; assembly: GCA_927399505.1. NCBI lineage: Eukaryota > Metazoa > Arthropoda > Insecta > Lepidoptera > Noctuidae > Luperina > Luperina testacea. Next base: position 17,776,134 of record OV656758.1, read on the forward strand.
TGACATAACCAATAGAATTTGGTGAAATATTAAACATAACTTAATATGATAAATATAATTTTGTGTGTTAATGGCTGACACTTTGTTTTAATTGGCGATTAATTAGCATATTCGAGCGTTTCGTTAATGAGTTCATACCTTATCATCGCAATACTTTTACGGCTTTTTTAGAGATTATAAATTTCTACAAAATTAAGTGATGAGTTCAATGCAAGCTATTAAAAGGTTAATTAATTTTTTCTACGGTTGTTAACCGGGATTTTATAACACTGGGTTAGAGAAAACATAACTTTTTGAATAAAATAGATAACTCGGTTACAAAAATAATAAACCTGTCTGAGATAAGCACATGATAATCAACTATAGGTAGGTAACCACTAAATATAGATACATAAATAGTAGATCTTCACGCGCTTTTCATCTGTTTCAAAAGACTTACACATAGTAGGTACATACATACTTACACTTAGTATTACAATTATTGATTATTTTCAACTTTAAACAAGAACACTTTAAAAAAAAACATGTCAAAATACCTGTGGGTATAAGACTTAATCTGTTTATCGCTAACTGTGATCAAAATTATACATGGTTATGATAATATTCATGCTGACGGCTAACTTGGCCGATTAGAGTTTGAAGAAACGAGTTCCAAAGACCCCAGAATGTGACGAGTGTGACGACATTGTGACCTGTGTGTGCTACAAATATACGATCTGCGTCTTCATAATTTTAATGATAAATTCGTTTTTTTTTTCGTGCAAACTATCGGTGTGTTTACCTTATTCATTTGAGATCTTATCATTTCTTTGAGAGGCTCAAATATACGTAGGTTTAAATAATAATACATAGTAGTATAGTATTTCATTAATATACTCTTCAATCAAAAATCCAATCGACAAAGAAAAATGGAACTTACGCAAGCCGCTGAGCGACGCAGCGTGCAACATTTGCTGCCTCAGCAAATACTCCCCGAAGTGAGCCTGATCCATCATCATCTTGCTATTACAACAACAAACACCGAATAACAGTCACTGCGGCAGTCACTTCACAATAACATTATCAGATCAGTCTCTAAAAATACATAAGACCTTACAAAGTTCAGAAATGCAACACAAATACACAACCGAGTCTCACAAAAAGTTCATAATTAAATACAAATGAAGCAGGGAAACGAAGACGAATATACGTGGCTACGGAGCGACAGCTGCGTTTACACTGAATCGGTTTTGCGTAGCGGGCGGCGCGTGCGCAAGGCCCCGCCCCGTTCGCCTGATTGGCGGAGCGCGGACTAATGGCGGCGGCCGTCGAAGCCTTCGCAGCTCGAATTGCCTTGTGGCGCTTTCCTCGAGCTTTCCGCCCGCCTTTATCTGACAGGTAATCGTGCTCGATTGTTACGATTGACATTCGAATTCGATGCGTAGGCGCAGTATCGATGAAGGCCTATTGTTGCTCTGAATGGATCCGACTTGAATACATGCGTGTGAGATGTTTTATATTATATTGAGTGGGATTTACATAACGCCTTTCTTGGTATTCTTTGATCATTTTTGAAGTTACAAAAATAGAAAACACTAGAAGGCTCCGCAATTAATACGTTCATGATTCATCCATCTACTCACAATCTCAACTCAGCGACAATCAATGTCAAAAATTTGGCAAAACTGAATGAAGTTCAGAGGTATTTTTGACAGATGGAAACTGAGATTAGAATTTAGAATGCGAGCTTTCTTAAAAATATGGGAGTCGCCTCTATGCTAATCTCAAACCTAACTATACAACTATGTTTCAGACTCGATACTCAAAACATGAGTCAGTTATAATAACCTAAGTTATTTTATAGTTAACCGTCTTCAATAAAGGTTGTTTTCACGATATTTATACGTGTGTTGTCCGGACTTTGGGGGTGCCTACAAGGCGCCACTCTCCAGGTGGTCCCGTATAAATTTTGTGAGAAACAGACGATACCTACCTAATGATTATAATAGGTAGGTGAGTTCGTACCTAACTATACAGGGTGGCTGGGACATCTATGTGGAAAATGTAACCTTGAATTCAACACATGATTTTAGACCCTCTGGCGTAGAAACTTTTGATTGGTTATAAAAAAAATCTGCTGTTTCATAAAAAAGAGCAATAACTACGCGGTCAAAACGGAACAGTAATTTTTATTTTATAACCTTCGATTATCTTCAACGCAGGGAAGTCCAGAACCATGTACTAAATCCAAGATGAGTCATGTACAGTCAGCAAAAGAGATAAGTATGCAGGTTCGTCGGATATAGATGTAGTTTAGTAAGAAACCGATGGATGCAGTCAATTTGATAAATCAGCTGTTTGTTTTCTATTAATAAAATGATTTTTTATTCGAGAACATCCATCGGTTTCTTACTAAACTTCAACTATATCCGACGATCCTGCATACTTGTCTCGTTTGTTGACTGTACTTAGAGTTGTGTTTTAAATACATTAGGTTGGGTTAGCGAGGCAAAAGGCACAGTTGTACAACTTTGTGAGTAGAAGGCAACATTTTACATTAGGTACTTACCTACAAGTTTTTCTTGCTTCCTTGCCGCCTTTTGGCCTTATTTATTAGAACTTATATTATTTTAATTTTTTTTAAATCTTATTTTTAGTCATTTAATTTTTCGTTTCGATTTTTAAATATCAAGACAAAAAGTGTACATACATACATAATCAGCCTGTAGTGTTCCCACTGCTGGGACACAGGCTTCCTCTCTGTGAGAGGGAAGGAGCCGTAATCCACCACGCGGACTCAGTGCAGGTTGGTACACATGTCTTGAATTTTTGGTTCGAGGACATGCCGGTTTCCACACGATGTTTTCCTTCACCGTTTTGAGAGCAGTGGTGATGGAATAATTTACACAAAGTAAAGCACCTGTCTAGGTACGAACCTACGACGTACAACTCGTAAGTCGCGGCTGTTACCAATTGGCCACCACTGCTCTAAAAAAGTATACCCGTAAGTAAGTACCCGGCGATAAATATTGCACATCGACCTTTGGAAAGAGACAATCGGCTAATTTCGGCTTCGTAGAGCGTTATCTCTGTCGCACGAAATACAAACAGTCCGGTATCTATTAGGAGCTGTTAAAACAATTATGATTTACTTCTTTTCATAATTTATTTTATTCTTTGTATGAAATACTAAAAAAGATAAAGGTCGATATTTATCGCCGGGTACTGTATTATTATTTCATTTAAAATCCCTTTCAAACAGAAGTATAAAAGTAGTAGAGAAGAGTAGAGAAGAGAGAGAGAGAGAGAGAGTAGTAGAGGAGAGTAGTATTGGAGTAGTAAGTAGTGTGTGTAGTGTAGTGTATTCCATTTAAAAAAATGGTATAAGTAGATACATAATTGAGATTGTTTTTAAAATTTGTAGGCCCCTCCATTCTCTGCTTGTTGCTTACCTACACGTTTCAAATATTTGTATATAAATTTTAATGGAGAGGCGTACAGTTTTAATTAAGAAGATCTCTACTTGTCTAACAACTATCAAAATGTAGTATTGAAAAAGCAATTTTTATATAATTTGACATTAATTTAATGACCAATTTATAATCAAGCTTAGCTAATTTAGTAATGATTAATTGGCAAACCTTACTAACAAAACATTTTGAATAATTATATACCCACTGCATGCGTTAAAATTTTTCCTCGATTAAAAAAAAAAGCTATTCCATAACAGATGTGCAATGCCTACGCTGTCAAAATATATGGAACAGCGAATTTTTTTTTAAGCGTACTCCATGACCTAAAGCGCGGTCACTGTTGGACTGCATAGAAAAGAAAGAGAAGCGCGATGACACAATGCTGGTAATTTATTGCAAAATATGAAGCAATTATTTAATTACAAAAAATCTATTGTTTGGACTAAAAAATTAAAACACTAGTGCTTTAGTATTTTGCTTGTAGAATAATCTGACAAAAAATCAGAATGATTGTATGTATATTAGTATGGTTTTTATTGTGAGAAGAAAGTTTTTAGAGGTATCTTCATGATTTTTTTCTGTCGTATCAAATTAGTTGTATTATGTTTTCAACACACTATCTACCTAGCATATATCCTGAAGAATATAATATATTTTTCTGATTTTGTTTACTGTAGTCGATCATATACTTTTATTGTTTCTAAAACTTGCGTTTTTTTGCATTTAGGTCCTGTAAGCCCCTTAATAACCGACGAAAAGATTCCACGTTATAGGGTCTAGAATCATGTGCTGAATTTCATGATTACAGTTTGAGCGTCAATGTCCGTGTCACGCTGTATGTTTTTTTTCCTTTATAACTGTTTTTCAAAAATGAGTCTCCATTTTTCGTCTGCAGGTGTAAATCAATACTGTTATCGATGATCCATCTTGTTATAGCATTCCTTCCACTAAATGATGAACTAAATTCCGAAACGTAGGTACCAAGGCAAGTATCTCGTGTCACTTAGGTGATTACCTACTTAGGTACTTCATGCAGGCTAGATCTAGGAACGGGTAACAGGTTTCAAACCATGTCACCTGTATTTGTTAATTAAATTAATTAATATTTCCTCTTAAAGCATTTTAGCGGGCCTGTGTGTTGTAGTGAGCCACTAGTTCCTCTAAAGAATTTTATGTTTTTTGGTTAACAGAAATTGTTTTGTAGCAAGTTAGTAGACAACCATCATCTGCCTAGTCTTTTCCCAAGTATGTTGGGGTCGGCTTCCAATCTAACTGGATGCACACCAGCATTTTACATGGAGCGACTGCCTGTCTGACCTCCTCAACCCAGTTACTTGGTAATACGATACCCCTTGGTAAGACGTTACTGGTCGTCAGACTTTTTTTTTATAACTACATACTGTCAAACTCAAAGATCCCTGAATGACAGCCGAATACAACGGCCTAACGTGCTTTCCGAGGCACGGAAGGCTCTCGATATGTAATGGATGGTCAGCCATTCACGAACTGACCGCGGTAAGCCACGAGCACCTCATGTAAAGCGAGCTTATTCTATTTTTCGCTTATTCTATTTAGCTTATTCTATTCATATTTTTATAATATAATCTAGGGTCCCGTTCTCGCAGGTATAACCTCCAAAACAAGTGAATGAGCAATAGTTACCTCAGTATACCTACTTATGTAAAAGCATTTAAGTATGTACGTAATGAAGATCATTACATAAAAACTGTATCATTTTTCCCTCCTCCGTAAATACTCGTACATAAGGACGTGACGACAAATAGCTGTCCTACTAATAAACAGGTGACATTTAACACTGGCTGTTTTTGTGTATTTAACAATGAATTTGTTTTAATCAAACTCACATTCTTAAAAGGTAAATATCTATATTAATTGGTTACTTTTTTATGTTTTGCTGTAGTTACCTTGTAAAAATTACTTTAATTAATATGCAAGGATATCAAGTAATGAAGCCGTTTAACGGACTAATGGACTTTCCTAAATGACAATAATTTCTACTTGATAATTACCCGTGCACCTAATGGTGATTACTGATTGGCAATGTTGAAGGTACCAAGTAGGTACTTTATGAATCGTAAGTTCTATGATAGTAGTTTTGAAACATATTTGTAGAGACAGGATACCTAATTCTTCCTAAATAAATTACTCTATTTACTTCTGAACGGGCGCTGGACAGCTCAGGAGCTGACCGTGGAATTAGTAGGTACAGTATCCCTCTCTCTCTTTCTCTTAGCTCTCTATTATTTTAAATATTTATACTAAACACTTGTTATATGAATGTTCAATCTTGATATGTTATTTTTTTTCTCATATTAAATCATTTATTTTCTCTACGTTTAGGTACACCTTGTTTTATGTGCATTCTGGGGTCTCCTGTGATTGATGGAGCACACGTAAAAGAACTTTGTTTTGTGATTTATTTGTATATATCTATATATATATTCAAAGTCCTGACTGACTGTTATATCAACGCACAGCCTAAACCGCTGGTCCTAGAGACATGAAATTTGGAGGGTGTGTTTTTTGTGAAGATTAGGAATCCACTAAGAAAGGGTTTTTCGAAATTCCACCCCTAAGAGAGTAAATGTGGGGGGGAGGGTGAAATTACACGCGGGCAGAAGCTAGTATTGTATATGATATGTGTATCCTTTGCTGGAGATCCCAAATAAAGAAATAAATACGAAATAGTGTTTATCTCTTAATATTATATGTATCGCAAATAAAACCTCTATCGAAGTGGACGTGTTGCCCCGTAGGTAACCCATACTACCTACTACTCTTCAAATCAACCAACCCCTTCAGGAATTAAAGGAATAACATGTACGTTGTATACATATAAGGTATCAGTAAAGCGTACAAGTATTCCAAGGCTATTTTTACGGACAGGAAATTACGGATAGCATTCCTTTGAACCTGTCTTGATTTTCGATGAGCCGCTCTTTAACTTCCTAAGGCAACTTTTTCTGGTAAGGCATTTAGAATATGAAGGCCACGGTTAGGGCAGCGGCTGAACGATCGGTGTCTCCCCGGGAAGCGAGTTTAATATTTTTCCACACTAACAATATTTTTAAAATAATTTTTCTTTGTCCGTCTTATTAAAAAACAAGTTCTAAGTTTAGACCTAGCCTAAACCTTCGAGCCAGTTACTGTATTTTGAACTTTATTTCGACAAATGTAAAGTTTAATGCCAAATTAACAAGCCTCGGGTTTAACGTCAGTTTTTGTAATAAGAACTTTAACTTTCTTGCCCGTTCTTCTCCATAGGTACTGCTAAAGCGTAGTAGGTACCTACGCTTTGGAATGGGCAACTAGCTTCAGCTTTCTGACTGAGCGACCCCTTGATAATGCAAAAGTGCCTGTAATTGGTTTATTTGAAATAAATGCTTTTAGTTTGAGTACAATGCGTGCCACGAAAGATGAGACTTGACCCCGCCTCCCCCGCTCTTTCCGCTGCCCCTATGAAGTCCGGTACCGTCCCGCACTCAGACCTCATACCGCTAAAGATACCTAAAATCGTGTTATGCTCAAGTCAAACCACGTGGTGTGTCAAGTCTCGAAATTTAAAAATGGGTCTATGGTTTAAAACCTGGGTAAAGATAAACCGTGTTTTGTAATAAGGCCGTCAGAGTTTATCTTGGATATTACTGACATCAGTGATGGCAAAGATCGTGAGGAAACCGGCACCCTAATTGCGTTACACGTACACTATCAATCTCAATCTGAACAATTTTGATAATTTTGCGAAATCCATTGCTTCCCATGTTCGAAAATATTGTCTACTCAACAACGTAAATAACGCAATGGATGTTGTGGAACTGTCAAAATGAAAACCATTGCTACTGACAGTGTGTTACGCAGTTATTCCGCTGGAATTATCGTTAGTATAATTCTGAAATCGCAAACCTTTCCCACGTCCTGAGCAAGCGTGGTGATCAATCAATACTCATGTCTTCTCTATATCGACGCCTTAGAGTGAAAACCTCGTAAGTGTAAAAAAAATAACTTTTCAGGAGGAAGAAAGAACGTGCTGTAAAATTTTTGTACGGTGTCTTTTATGTTTTTTTTATTCGACTTCAATAAAGGAGGTTCTGTATTCTTATTAATTATTTAATCCGCTTTTATATCCAGAGGCTTTTGGCCAACAGTGGGATAGTAATAAACTGGTATTATTATTGGTGGTATATATTTTTGTAAGTAGATCGTTTTTCTGCAAACAGTTTGTGACTGCGTATATTTTAGTGCATGTGTGCAAATAGGTAAGCTAACTTCTTACAGCCGAACCCAATTGCCTAGGTATCTACTTAGGGCATACCTACTGAAAGTTTCTGGATTCTGATAAATAAGACTAAATATAAGACTTACGATACATTTATTGTTTTTCAAAGTGTATTCCCTCGCAATTAATGCATTTTTGCATTCGCTGAAACCACTGTACAAAGCAGTTGGACCAGTCTTCCTTAATTACCTCTTCAATGGCTTCATGGAACGCCTTCACCGCCGATTCAGGGCTCGTAAAACGTGTGCCTCTAAGTTTGTCTTTCATTTTTGGAAACAAAAAGAAGTCGCAGGGTGCGAGGTTCGGGCTGTAAGGCGGATGCGTCATCAGTTCCACATTTGAAGCCTTCAAATAGGCGTCTGCAAACTTAGCGGAATGTGATAAGATAATGTTTATTTTGTAAAACATGAGTACAGTATGAAGGTCTTATAATTAATATGAGGTGGTGTGAGGATGCGTTATCGTGGTGAAGGAGGACATTACTTCGAGGACGCTTTTCGCGAACTTTTTCTAAGACTCTGGGCAAGTAAGTGTTGACGTACCAATCTGCAGTTCTTTGATCTTCAAGCGATAATGTAGTGAAATGTTCTGATTTGACGAAAAAAGAATCAACCATTTTTTTACCAATGCAATCGCAAATTAAAAAGTAACATGTTCCCAAAGAGTTCCATTATCGAACTCCATAATTGTTTTTTCATTATTTTATTGTAAGTGGCCAGATCCAGAAACTTTCAATAAGCCCCACGTATCAGCAGTTTTAGCAAACTGGAGGTAAAGAAACCTATCTATATCCTAAACCTATGTATGATTATATTATACTGGCAGTTAATATTATAATGGCTACCATTAGTAGGTACCGATCAGTTAATAGGTTCGGGCGTTAGTGTACTTACGGAAACGTCTGAAAAGAAAAACAAAGTGAACAACAAAAGCTTTAAAAAAATTGGAAGTATATAAAATGACGCTAAATAAGACATATCAGATTTTTTTAAACGTCCTTGAGATGACCCCTCTATAAAATTTACCTTCAAACTGTATGACGGGGCCATTTATTAACATAACGATGTATAATATTTTATAAGGTAGTACAATTAGCAAGCCATGTTGGGGCAGGGCAGGGTGCCGACAGGTGCACCCACCTTCCGTTGTAAAAAGTGACTTTTAAGATACATATTTAAAATAGACAACTTTATGATTGTGCTAAATAAATATCAGAGACCCAATTCTGAAAAAGTTCATAAGAAGAGTTTGTTTCTGAGACTATTTTAGTTTTCACGTATGTAATTAAGACTTGCAGACTCTCAAAACTGGAGGCAGATACGAGCCCATCCCAAAGCAGTTCAATACTTCAAAATAAACCCTACTCTCGATTAATTAACTTTTCGGACGGGTAAAAACACATCGGGAGTAAGGACAAGTGTCACATCGTGTTGTCATTCATTCTTAATTCGGGGCCCAAACTAATCTTAAGTCTGAAGGTGATACGGAGTAGGATTCACCCGTAACTTCGAATGAAACTACGGATTTCGTGCTTAGAGAGTAGATTCTTGCAAATTAAAACTATTTATGAATATACCTAATAATTATCTAAATTATGAATGATAAGCACTAACTGTTTAACTTTCAAAATATACCGCTTTTAAAATGTAAAAAAAGTTCCCGAAAAAAGTTTTACATCTACGAGCTTCGTTATTGTTATATTAATCTAGCTCTTGTTACACATATTTTTAAAGGCCAAAAAGTACGTGAATTACCTACTGCCAAAAAGCATTCTCTCGTCGGCAATAGGTCTTTTTCAATTTCAGAAAAAAATATTTAATAATTCGGAAAGCAAAGTGGACAAAAAACTACATAAACAATCCATTTTCAACAATTGACATTAACAGCCTTGTATGAGAAGACAAGCGGCTAATCGAGGCCTTTGTTTCCCTCATTCTCGGCTCTGCAAAAACAAAGATCGACAAAAAAAACGGAGAAAGCAAACGTGCCGTGACCAAACCATTTTATTTATTGACTTTCGTGATTCGATTCGGACTGCTCCGACATAACTACATAAATAAGCATTTTGATCTGTGCTATTTTAAACGAAGTTACGTTTAAGAAAGTAAAGTAGGTACCTAGATATCTACGTAGACAGTAGGTCATCTCATATGTAGAAACAGAATGTCATAGACATACATAGAGTACGATATTATTATGTAAGACAATCATACTCATACCTATTACCTACCTACTTGATGAGTATAGATTAGTAGTTCTGAAATGATAAAAAGACGTGAATTTATGCATCCCTCTTTATGTCTAAGCCTTAGAAAGAAGGCCTAAACCTTAAGGCTTAGCTTTAATTAGACTCTAAGACTATCAGCCTAAAGTAGCTAGAGGTTCTTCCTACTATAACTTAGAACAATCCATTAAACGTTAACCAATCCAACCGCTAACTCAATTATCTACCATAGACAGACCCATTTTCAAACAGTGAACCTGGTGATAGCATAGACACTCCCTTCCGTTCCACCCAGAGCGGGAGGGATCATTTGATGATTTCCCATCGTGACGAAAAAAAAAGCATAGCCATAGTACTATTATAACTTTTATACCATTATAACTTATATATTATTACTATTATATTACTTTTATACTATTATAACTATACATAGTAGGTACTATTATAACTTTTATATTACGTTGCGATATAATTGAAAAAACTTTGACTTGAATTAAATATAATCACGACTTTACACCATCACGCTAGTTCTAGCACTGCTTCTACTAAACAAGAAAACCATATTAAAAATATTTGACAATTTCTTGAACGTTCGAATGGAACACACCGGCAATTATAACCAGCCTGTATTTACTGCTAAAGGTAGAGCTACACAGTCTCTACAGTACCTACCTAGGTATATTCATGAGTATCAACCAAGTATATCGGGATCGGAAGAATTCGAGTACAATATACACCTACCATGTTATTTCTTCGCCACACCTTTCGTTAACTGATAGAGAATGCCTGAAAAAACTATGTTAGTTCCTATATAAATAATATTTATATAGGAACTAACATAGTTTTTATATAAATATAATTTTAGCGTTACGAGCCGTTTGGTGGAATATTTATTAAATATTCCACCAAACGGCTCGTAACGCATCGGATCGGGAAGAATAGGAACGGATGCGGCGACAGCAGACCGCGTCCGGCAGGAGGTCGCACTTGCAAACGTATCCGTTTCTGCGCTTAGTCAAATAGTTTCATTCCTACCGTGCAGCTGACGTGTTCTAATCTTTGAAAATGATTGAATTTGACGCAGTATTGTTGGCTATTGCATTAGAAGAAGAAGAAAATAATCATAAAACACAGAAGAAAAGAAAAATTTGGACGACAGCCGAAAAGATTCGATCGGATACGACGACAGGCGTACGGTACCTACTACGCTTTGGAATGGGCAACTAGCTTCATATGTTCTGGCTGACCGACTTCTTGACCATTCAAACGTGCCAGTTAATGGTTTTATTGAAATAAATGCTTTTATAAGTTTGAGTTGGACAAATTATTACCTTATAAATATCGGTCTGTAACAGATAGCGATCGTCATTTGGATCTTTACGGCGGTCCCCAAACTAGACGGTGAATGTATCTTGGGGACCAGAAATCTACATCTACACTAATATTATAAAGAGGAAATATTTATTTGTTTGTTTGTTTGAATTGGCTTCATCATTCAATTGGCTAGGATAGGCTTCGAAACTATTGGACCGATTTGAAAAATTATTTCACCATTAGAATCCTACATTATCCCTAATGAACATAGGCGATAGAATATTTTCAAAAAAGTTACGGATCCGTATAAAAACTTCGATAATGTAAATCAAGGTGTGAAAAAAATACCAAAAAAAAATCCTTATATCGCGTACGCTGCGGTAACTATTGACAATAGAGCAAAGTGATGTAGGTACCTACTACAGCTTATGTCTAATTATTACAGTTATGTCACAATAACTACTTTTTCATGTTAAAATATGCAATAGTAACGCCGCCGGTACAAACTAGGCTACATTATTCGTACCTTGGTATTAATCATAAGTTTGACGTGTGGATCTATGTCTCTGTGTATGTATCTATGGGTTGTTGCGGCATCAGAGCAAATTTTGTCAAAAGCAGACTTGATAGAGTGTTCTAAGCATGGAAAGTCTGTCAAGTCTGTTAAAATTTATAATTTTTTAAATTTTTGTTAAATACCATTATCTACCCGTGCGAAGCCGGGGCGGGCCGCTAGTCTCTAATAAATTTCCATCGGTACTAAATTCGTACCACCTAGAAGTTTTACAACAGGTAATTTATAATTTTCCTCAAAATCCTTCTGTACTGTAAAAGTTAGGAAGAAACAAAACCCCTATAATGATTTAAATGTTGTGTTAATATAAGTTATCGCATTTCTGCTGTATGTATAGGTACAGACCTAAAAGAAATTCCACCTTTGAATTTTGCTAGCAATCAAAATCATGGGAAACAGCTAGTGTAACAAGGGCTCACCGGTGCTGAAATGGTAGACGCTGGATTTGACTGCCTACAATACCTACCTAGAATCCTTCCCAATCGTTAAACTCGTCATTTCAACACCAAACTAAAGTGTCGAGCTTCTTCCTGTGACTACACTTCGCTCAATGATTAGGTACCTATTCATCTTATCATTTCTAAGTACATACATAGCTTACAAGTCCTACATTCCTTACCTTATCACTTATCAGATTGTGCATCCATTGTCCCTATCACCGACCACAATGACCGGTATTCGATTACTCACTGCTAATCACCGGAAACTAATTTCTGGACTCAGATAATGAGTCATGAGGAAGGCTGTGACTAAGTTTAATAGTAAGTAATTATTATTTCCCGCGTAATCTTACCACGTGCAAAGCATGTACCTACGGTTGTCATGCGTGACAGCGTGATATTTTGACAGTTCAAACCACGCCAACTTTGCACTCATTTCGCGCGGTTTTGTTCAGAGTTTTTGGCGGGATTTCTTCGAGTGAAGTCTAGTTGGCTGTTTTAATTATTCGCAAATTGATTCCTAGTGGATATTGTGATGTAAAATTGGTGTAGTTTTGTATCTCAAGTGTCTGCGCAACTGGACAATATGTGGCATCATTGAAACAGACGCGATCCCGGTAAAATGGAGCTGAGAATTTTTTTGTAGTTTTGGCTACCTCAGCGAAGTTTACCGGGAAACTTGATTCGATACATTTGCTGCCAAATACTCCTAATACATTAGAATGTGTACACCCATATTCTAATGTCATGTTAGACTCAAAAAAAAAATAGTAACTGATGACTAGGCAGCATGGTCTCAGACCTTAGCCTTAAAAAAAAAAAAAGCGGTTTCGTTCATTGTATCATATAGAATACGTTATTAGCAGATGTCGTGATTTATTCTAATTTTGTTGTATCACGGATTCGGCGTTATTTCGAACAATGTATACATACAGGCTTTGTAAATGCATTTTTCGAGCAAATGTGTTGAAAAGTATTTTAAGAGGAGTAGGTATTACAAAAATGCGCGAAGATGCATGATTTCTTCGTTGAAATTGAATACTATTCGTTGATTCGTTGATTGGTAATAAATAACAATTAATTCGAAAAAAAATCACAGCTTATATGAGCTTGAACAGCTTATATAAGCTGTGATTTTTTTCCTTCTAATTTTGTTGTATCACGGATTCGGCGTTATTTCTGTGCTATCGTTTATTTCATAGTAATAATTTTTAATTGCTAGCAATTTATAGAATACCTTTGCTTCACAAAAATAAAAACTATAGATATTTTTCTTTATTGCCAGCCTAATAGAAATTCCCATTTGAAGAGGGAGATAGTTAGAGCTAAGAAGCGCTATTATTTTTCTTCACATTCATGTAAAATATGTAGGTTTAGTATTTTAATACTGAAACTTACTGATAACCTTCAAATTAACTACTTCTTAGAAGTACTTTAAACAGATTTTTGAGCATACAATACCTTACTTAAAAGTAGGTAAAAATTAAGTAACTAATATCTGTTCGAAAAGTATTGAATGAAAGTATAAAGAAACCCTGTTCAGGTTTTATTCTTACTCACTACAGGGAATTAATAACACATTCATTAAGGGGGAAGCGCTAAGGTAGCCCGCGAAATTCAAATTTTCTTACGTTTTTTGTAATTTGCTGGTCAGTATTAAATTGTACGTCGATCAAAATATGATTCGCGGCCATAACAAATATGTATTTACAGAATTATAATCATTTGTCATCAACACAACTCTCTAAGACCACGTAACTCCAAAGAATGATGATTTCATGAAACAGTTATTCTTTGTAGTTACGTGGTCTGGCATCCACAAATACATTTTCTGAACCATTTATTTACAACTAGCAGCGCGCCGTGGTTTCGAGTTTTGTCGATCCCGTGGGAATATCGGGATAAAAACTTTCCTATATCATTTCCCGGGACTCAAACTATCTCTATACCAAATTACGTTCAACGGTTTAATCGTGAAGGCATAACAGACACACAGACAGACACACTTTCGCATTTATATTATTAGTATGGATCTGCTCAGATACTTATGGAACAGACATGGGAAAATTTTAGAAGCCTTCTTGCTACATCAAACTGTTACAATGTTGTTATTGACAAATATAAAACTAATTTTCGTTTTTTATTACGCCATTCATTTATTCTAACAATAGAACTATTTAATTATAAAAGATTTCGATTAATCAATTTTCTAATATTTATAGGCAGGGACAATGATGTATAAAACTATAGATACGTTGTCCGCACTCTAAAATGGCAACATGAAATGAAGCCAATTGCCACATTTGCGCTCAGTCACGCACCAACCTGTCGCGCGACGCGACGCGACGTATGTTTGTTTTTAATTTATATCGTATGTGAAAACCTGTGCAAAACATAAAGAAAATATGCCGTCGTGTGTTTTCAGAGGATGTAAAAATTATACCCCAAAAGTTAAAGACAAAAATGTGTCATTTCACGCGTAAGTTTACAAAACTAGATTATTTTATTTTATTTTGTACGACGCTGCGTCTAATGGCGGCCGGCGCATGAAGTGACTCTGATAGCTACGTCACTCATGCGCTCGACCAATGAGCATGTAATTTGACTATTACTTATCCTGTGACGTAACTGAAGATGTTTATTTATCTCCCTCTAGCAACAGACATCCCGCCGTACGGTGATATATTTTCTTTCCCTTTCTTTACGCGTATAAGTAGTTATCTAGTATTTTCGCCGTTTTTAAGCGCCGAGATGTTGGTTGATAACGTGTCTATATATAATACGTCATTGGGCAGGGATGATTCCTTAATTTATTTAATTTAATTTAGATGTTTCTACCTTTTTACAATTCTGCAAGTTCTGGGAAAAATATCACGCGAACGGCAACACCGCAATAAAATGTCAAAATGACAAATTTATACCCGAAGGGCTTCTCTAAAATAAACCATAAATCTGATAAAATCAATTGTTATTTTGCAAATATGATTTAAAAAGTTGGTTTAGAGTGCTTTACAGTTAACAACAATGCATACCGTGCGATAGCTTTGCTTTAAACAATGCGTTGGTGCAGCTTGATGTCCTGACAGGTATTCCGAAAAGGGAAACAAAGCGATTTATTTGTGTTGTGTACGATAGGATTGGTTGAAGATGTTCTCCAAGTCTCTGACGACAAAGGATTCGTTCCTGGAGCAGACAAAGGCGGCTCGCGAGGAGCGAGCGCTAGAGAAGAAACGGGAACAGTCGGCCGTTACGGTCCAGGCAGTCATAAGGGGATGGCTCGCAAGACGGAGGTTTCTCAAACGTATTCTGTGAGTTTTGTGTTTAAAGTACCGACGTGATATAATTATAAAAAAATAAAATCATCTAAAAGAATATTGCTACAGATTTTTTTAATAAAATGTAATCTGATAACAATAACAAATAATACTTATAATATTGTAATAATAACAACACTAGTTTCTCTCACTATCTTTCTCCAAATATGTAATAAAACATCTGTATTAATAGAAAGTTAAAAAAATACTACCTAAATTCATTTAAATCTCAATATTGTAGGTAGCTAGTACAACAGAATACTGACCCATCCATTATTTTTGTAGAAATGATTTTGACCAGCTCTTACCTGAGCCAGCAACTCCGCAGGAAGAACCTCCTCAGCCACTAGAACTGATTCCTGCATTAGAAGTCTACAAAGTAACATGTAGATTGTTCCTAGTCTTCAAACAACAAAGGGACCGGAAACGGTTTGAAAAACTATGCAAGTACATAGTTCAGAGTTTGCACTCGGAGTCTGTTAAAATGTCTTACGTTGGAGTTTTCTTAAACAAAGAATACAGGTATGTTTACTTCTTTTAGAAAACCAGCTGTTGTTTTTATTCATGTATATCCGCCATTTTACAAAACTGCTAGTTGCTTTATAAAACAGATGCGTTATGCCAAGTTTAATTGAGTACCCAATGTGATTTGTTAAAATTGGCTCATTCACAGAAATGTGTAACAGACTTATCACACACATTCTAAATATGTGCTAAATAAAGCACGTATTCAGAATGTGTGTGTAAGATAATGTAATGTAATAATAAATAAATAAATGTAATAATAAGGATAATGTAATGTTTACTTGCCAATTATTTATTTATTTATTTTATTTATTTAGGTAACCAACAGCGATACATAAAAATATTTTACAAAATATGCATGTTACAGTTATCATGGCCACTTCATTACTGATGACTGTATTTTCTTTGCAAGAATTGAATCATATGACTTACAAGACCATTGCCAGATGTACCTTTCAATCTCAGGAGGGCTTTCTATGGCCTGTGCAAAGCAATATTCATGATTTGTGATTGAGAAGCATAAAATCTAAACTAATATTATAAAGAGAAAAGATTTGAATTTTTGTGTTTGTTTGTTACAAATTCACGCAAAAATGGCTAAACGGATTTTGGATGAAATTTGATACATGGGTAGGCCATGACCTGGATTAGGACACAGGATACTTTTTATTGTGATATTACCACGGGATCGAGACTCATGCGAGTGAAACAATGAGGCACAGCTAGTAATAAATAAACAGAAAAAATTACTCACAGACATGATGTTTTTTTTAGGGTTCCGTAGTCAACTAGGAACCCTTATAGTTTCGCCATGTCTGTCTGTCCGTCTGTCCGTCCTCGCTTAATCTCTGTGACCGTTAGCACTAGAAAGCTGAAATTTGGTACCAATATGTATATCAATCACGCCGACAAAGTGGTAAAATAAAAATTGGAAAAAAATGTTTTATTAGGGTAGCCCCCCTATATGTAAAGTGGGAAGTGATTTTTTTTTTAATTTCAACCCTAACGTGTGATATATTGTTGGAAAGGTATTTAAAAATGAATAGGGGTTTACTAAAATCATTTTTTGATAATGTCAATAATTTCGGAAATAATCGCTCCAAAAGTAAAAAACAATGTGTCCCCCCCCCTCTAACTTTTGAACCATAAGTTTAGAAAATATGAAAAAAATCTGAAAAGTAGAACTTTATAAGGACTTTCTAGGAAAATTATTTTGAACTTGATGGAAACAACAGTTTTTGTACAAAAAAGACAAAAAGTTGTACAAAATAATTTCTGGACTAAGTTTGTAGTATAATCGTATATGCAAGCATTTTTTACTTTTAAACTCATAAGTGGGAACACTTATTGTGACGGACGGGAAACTACGGAACCCTACACTGAGCGTGGCCCGACACGCTCTTGGCCGGTTTTTATAATACATATTGCCTCTGCTAACATAAATTGCTTCTGCCACTAATAATTTGGAACATACATAACTTAATCAAAGATGTCTTTATTCAAGCAACTTTATACTAAAACTAAAAATGGCTAACAGTTTAAACATTTTGTAAATTTTTTCAGTCTCCGCTGGATAGCTCACATCAAGGATCTGTTATACAAGTGCTGCCTATACCTCGAGGAGCTGAAGCCAGAGTCTCCTATAGACATGCAGAGCATACTGGTCCACCTCCATACGTTGGTAGCGTTCACTGCCAACAACACGTGGGCTCTCACACGACTGAAGAACTTTGAGAAACTGCGGGGAGGCATGACTCAGCTGTGTGCTAATGTCATGGGCTCGCTGTTTCATAAGGGATATTATTTGACTTTGAAGGTGAGTAAATAACAATATTATAAGCAATTAGGGAAAAACCTAATAATTGTTGTGTTTTATAAAAGGTTGTTTATGTTAAAATTTATTGAGTGGTGTGTATTTATTAGTTTCCTACTTTTTCATGATAAATAATGTTTATTTCTGTAAGTAGGTTTATACAAACACTTTTACACATCTATATCTATACAAATAAATAAAATTGAAGTGTCTGTTTGTAATGTCAAAATAACATCTTTTTACTAAATGCATATGAAAGTATATACGGTACATATAGCAAAAAACAACTTGTTCCGGTTAATCTCGAAAACAGCTAGTCCGATTTTGACAAGACTTTCACTGGCAGATAGCTGATGTTATATTAATTATTTATTTAATACTTCAAGCACATAAATGTACAGAGGTGGACTTAATGACATAGGCATTTTCTACCAGTCAACCTTTGGGTGATGCAGAGACAAACATTGGTAGGTACAATCATCAATTATAAGGAGAGACTAAGACTATTTTTATTTTAGAATAAGTAGGTATTAGGGCTCCACCCAACATAATAAAACTTAAGAAGATTAAAAAGATTCTACCTTTTTAATGGAGGAGTGGACACCTTCACCTTCTCTAAGACAACACATTATTGATACCCGACATCCACACGAATGAAGTCGCGGGCACAGCGAGTCAATAATATTTAAAAAATAGGTCGAATCTGAGGTCATGTGTTATCAATTTGTAAGTCAGTAATCAGTATAGTTAATGTTATTTCCAAATAAGCAGAGTATTGTCCTGGGCCATGTTCTGGATTCACAATTATACTGCCTACAAACGCCAAATAACATAAAAACTATTGTTTCAACCTATTTACAAGAGTGCCATGATATGCTTAATTAACTCTAATCCCCTGATGGAACACTGTCACTTACACTAATTGGATAATTTCCATGACACACATACATGTTTCCTTGCTGTTTGCGTCTTATTTTGTAGGTAAATAGAACTTCAGGAATACTTACAAGCCAATGTTTCATAATGTTGTTGTTTTACGAATGATCAAAATAATTAGCACGCAGCATAGTTATTCACAACCATTCGACAGGCTGTCCTATCGAAAATGACACATTTTCAATTACTGATTTTCTTTGCCCCAGACAGCATATAGCCGTCGAAAGAATGGCTGTCGTCTTTTTTATTTAACCAGACAAAATTTTCAACACGTTTAGAGGACTCCTTTGATAACATTGATTGATGTTCGATTCGGCTCAGAAGCGTATACATCGGTTGTGAATTAGCTATGTAGCCT
Source organism: Luperina testacea (assembly GCA_927399505.1). Lineage (NCBI taxonomy): Eukaryota > Metazoa > Arthropoda > Insecta > Lepidoptera > Noctuidae > Luperina > Luperina testacea. The sequence goes on from OV656758.1 coordinate 17,795,381, forward strand.
GCAGGTGTAAGGAATATAGGGATATAAGTGAACTCAGAGATTAAACTAATCAATCTGTCTAGAACTACGAAAACCCAGGGGGGGTTTTCGTAGTTGTAGTTGTCGTACTGCCACGACAAATGTTGCGTGATTATTTGTGCAAGCTTTATTAGCTGTTAAAGAATAGTAAACACATTTTGTTGCTATTTTATATGCAACATTATGTATGCGACAGGTCACGAGGGTATAAGGATGTTTACTGATATTAAAAGCTAAATTAATAATTTTATATAATCTGTTTCCTAATGAAGAAGCTATTTTGTTGCTGATTAATCGTTTTACATGTATGTAGTTGGTTAAGTAATTACTGAGATTGTATCTTATCTATGAATGTTTTCTGTTATGAGTTAATGTATTCGTTAATGTTGCTTAGGGACTAGGGTGTGATAATTAATAGTCATTGAAACAAACTTAGCATGCAACCATATTTGTACGCCTCTTGGCATAACATAGCGACCTATGAACTTTAATTTAAGAACTGTATTCACTACCTATGTAACACAAATAAAAAATGATTATGATTAAAATAAAAACTATTAAAAAAAAATGCAATATGAAAATAAAGACGAATGATCATCCACGAGAATCAGCAGTAGTTTCATGATTTATTTTTAAATAGGTATGTTCCAAAGTACGTCCTACTATTACCACTCACCAGCCACCAAGGTTAGGGTTAACGCAATAAGTAAATATGGTCATCAATTCTGGTCAGTTTCCAATATTAAGACGATAATAATGCCACGACAAGTAAATGGCATGGCAATGCTTCATCGAAACCAGGCGGTCTACTAAACCAGCGTCAGGCACTAGTTGTCTGGCAATTTTTGCTGAACGGGGCCTTTTTGGCGCAGCCGTGAGGCACACATTCCTGCTAATTTCTTACATCGGATTTTGCACTTTTTAATTTTATCTTTATCTCTGTTTTTATCTGATGTAGGTAAGAGTATGTCTCTGGCTGGTGTAGTGTGTATTTTAGTCTAAATAATCATCATTGTGCTAAATAAATGTATTTTCTTTCTTTCTTTTTCTTTACTCAAGTTGGTCAACGAATATACGAAATCGTCTAAAAAAACTGGGCAAGTGCGAGTCTGACTCGCACATGAGGGGTTCCGTACCACAAGGCCGAAACGCCGAAAAAAAGACTTATTAACACGTTTGTTGTATGGGAGCCCCTTAAATATTTATTTTATTCTGTTTTTAGTATTTGTTGTTATAGCGGCAACAGAAATACACCATCTCCCATGCAACAAAGGTGTTTTTTGCGTTTCGTGCGTTTTAGAAAGAAATGTTACAGCTTTAGAGGTAAATGCTCACTCGTCATCATTGCATAATGCAATCAGCATTACGTCGAACGCATGGCAGCGGTGAGCAATCCTAGGAACGTTACATTACATGGAAATGCTTTTGAAAACTGAGCTTCTTGGTCTAGAAACATATAGTTTTACACAAGGGTTCCGTAACTAAATACCATAATAACTAATACCGGCTTTTAATAAATATAACATTTTTCATTCCAGTCCCTCCTACTCCGTGGACTATGTCGCGAGAAGATTTACCTGAAGAACATATCGTTGACCGCTATAGTGACGCTGTCGCTGCGACCGCTGGTGTCCGCGCAGTTCTCAGAGAAACTACTCACCATGTATATTATACAGATCCTGTCGGTACCCACGTTAGTTTACCATATGCAACAGATATCGCCCGAGGTAAGCATAGAAACATAGTTTTAAAAATATAGATGTTATTAATAATCAAAATAAACGTCATGTTTTGCCGTCAACGGTGCATAAATATTATATTATTATTTATACTCTGTAGAGAAATTCAAATTTGCAACCCTAAATCCAGCTTACTTACTTAAAATACTCTGGCAAAACCTATACAAAAATAACTCATGTCGTGGTAAGAATATTTACCAGTCGGCAGTAGCGGGGCTAACTGCCCAGACGTTGCTAGCCACTTGTAGACGCTATTTTCTGCATCCCAAAGAAATATTTATGTTACTGCGTATACTTCTAATTCGTTGAAATTACTAAATATTAAAATGTTCCATTTGTCCACAGTCGATGGTCTCATTCCGCTCCTACTCGATGTTCGACAAATGCCTCGAGTTCTTGAGTACAGACCAGAACATGCGCATAGTGTTCAACACGCTGGAAGGAAACTACGCGCTGTGCCTCCTAGCCAACCTGGTGCAACTAGCTCACTCCGAGCGAGAGTACGCGCAGATCGAGTCCTACCATCCGACGTTTGTGGTGAGAATATGACAGTAGTACTTACTATCGCTACTTAGGAGTCCTCCATAAACCACGTAACTTCAGGGCGTGGTTTCTAAGTGGCGTTACCAAGAGGGGAAGGCTCAAAAAGGCCTGAGGCTGTGTCCTAATATAAGGGATCGTCGAGTTAATTTTGTTCGGCTAACCCGTACGTGTCGTCCGCCGACAGAGGGCGCCTTGTGGCTCTCGCGACAATCGCGTATCCGCGCGACGATAGCTTCTAGGACACGGTCTAAGAAAAGACGTTTATGTAGTTCATGAACGACTCGATGAGAAAGAATTCTTCCGGAGAAGTGAAATACCATTTTAAAATGTCCAAAAATTGTCCGCAGTTGGTAGTAACGCGCTTTCTCGATTCCTGCCAACAATACGTGGTTTGCAAAAAGGGGAACCTTAGCAACTGGCACCCAATCCTTGGTTGGTTCTCTCAAAGTTTCGACAGTTACCTACCCCCAGCGATGGGCAACCTTCGGACCCAGCTGTCATTGTTGTGGGGCGCGCCGATGTTGAAGAAAGTGTTGGCGACCCCATTGAAGGAGATGATAGACGCGGGGGTGACGGGGGAGGAGGGGGCGGGTCCCTCGCAGCCTTCCACGCCAGTGCAGAGCAATAATCCCGCTGCTATTATTAGAAGAGCTATTGAGGCTAGGACTAATAGGTGAGTAAGTTTTGTTTGAAGTTTATATTAGTGACTTAAAAAAATCCACCTCTGCCTAACCTTTCTGGGATTACAGGCGTGATGTTATGTACTTAATTATATTTTTTTTATAAACCGCTGGTTCTTGAACATTACCATAATCAGCATATAGAGGTATGAGGAACAGGGTGTAAAGTTTACTCAACCTCCATAGAAAAGTGAGGATCTTCCGACCAGACGGGTATTGTGTCTGGCGGGCAACTGCCCTGGTGATTCATATCGGGCCGTTGTATAGTATATGCTAGTTGCGCGGTAAACTCTGCTTGCGAGATGCAGGATTTCGTGTAACGTCAGTATGACGCGTAGTTCGCATGTGGCGTTTGTAGATACCGTTACAAGCACATTCGCCTAACTGACTAGTGATTACAATTTTATTAGAATGAGCTCAAAAAATGTTGATGTTATTCTCTTGACATAACCCATCAATCATCTCTATTTTTTTTTTCAAATTTATCATGCGCTGAGCCCTTGATCATCTCTTTTCGACTTTTCAGGTCCAACGCAAACAAGCACTACAGAAAGCTAGGTTCCCCTGACTGTACCAAAACGGCTCTCATATGCTCCATGTACCACACAGCATTGCAGACTATGACGCAAGTCAAGCTTGATATACTTACAGGTAAGTTAAAAAAATCCTGTAATCGTAAGACTGGTGGGTAAAACTAGGTATCTACTTCGACAGACATAGCCATCCCACCCAATGCCAGGTGTATATGCTGGGATAGTCTCACAACAACATCTCTAGCTACAAATATATAGCTATCCTAGCAGAAACTCTGATCATAGCCAGGGCTTGGAACGGGTACCTAAAGTACAGGTTCTATACCGGTACTTAGCAGTTCTAGCCACTTGAACCGGTGTTCCAGACGGGTACAGGTGCTCCATCTAATAAAAACCTGTACCAAATTAGTACTGTACCAGGGCATCCGGCGTGTACCACAGATCTCATATTTGTACAAGGAACCTCGTACGGGTGGTAACCAAAGGATAGTTAATAGTCAATGTCATAAAAATTTTAAAAATATAAATTAAATTAGGAACCAGTTTGATTTTGTGTAGACTCTAGAGACATGAAATTTGGAGGGTGTGATCTTTGTGAAGAGTAGGTATCCACTAAGAAAGGGTTTTTCGAAAATCCACCGCTAAGAGGGTGAATCGGCGAGGGTGAAATTTCACGCGGACGAAGTCGCGGGTAGGCGGCGGCGCTAGTGTATACGTAGAATAAACTGGTTTAAGACCTGTGTATACAATGTAGTTTCACTGTGAATTACTAATTTAAAAAAACTGCTTGCATCTTACACAGCACACAAAATGTATTAACAAACATTAAAACAATTTTCTTGTCTGTTTTCAGGGTTATGTAATCAAGATGAAATATTATACTCGTTATGGCAATTCTTGTGCACGTTGGGACCAAACTGCGGATTGAAATCCTTCTTGGATCTGTTAGCTGTTAACACGAAAACGTCTGCGCCCGAGTTCCAGATGTTAATACTTTTCGCAGACTGCATGACGCATTATGTTACGTATGTACCAGATGTTACAATTGTTTTTAGAGCTATTTATAGAAAATATTAATTATAAAAAAACCTAATTTCAATATTCTCAAAGCCAGAAATTGTTCTGACTCCTTGAACAACAAATTATGTTACATAATTTCAACAACAACATAATTTTAATTTTTGCCAACATAATTTGTTTTTTGACGAGACAAATAATAACAGCCGCACAGGTCGATCGATCAGGTTAAGCTACGCTTGCCGCGGTTGGTCTGTGGATGGGTGACCATCTTTACATACCCCTCCGTGCCTCGGAAAGCACGTTAAGCCGTTGGTCCCGGCTGTCATTCGTGGATCTTTTAAAGTCCTTACGGGTAGTCAGAAGCCCGAAAGTCTGACAACCAGTCTTACCAAGGGGTATCGTATTACCCAGTAACTGGGTTGTGGAGGTCAGATGGCAGTCGCTCCATGAAAAATACTGGTATTCAGCTGCATCCGGTTAGACTGGAAGCCGACCCCAACATAGTTGGGAAAAGTCTAGGTAGATGATGACCTTGTAAACTTTAACATTCTATAATTTTTCCTCACCAAAACATATTTTCATTACTTAATATGATCATTTTTTTTCCAGAATATTAGACGATATGGAGATGTACGAGCAACAGAATCCGTTCAAGTTACAAGACTTTATAAACATGTCGCAGTTCCTCAACATGTTCGTCTACAAGTCCATTATGGGACAGTTATTTGGTACGTAAAATTCATCATCGTGACCCATGAGCCATTATTTTCTTTGGTGGACAACTTGCACAGTTACATAGCGACTCTATGGCTTCTTTTATAGAAGTTAAACAGTACAGAGACTGGTGAAAACAAAATAACAAAATTCGATTTAAAACATAAAGTAAAAAAAAAAAAAAAAAGTAAATCGGTAATCGGTAGTAAATTAAATCCATACTAATATTATAAATGCGAAAGTGTTTCTGTTTGCCTATCTGTCTGTTACCTCTTCACGCTTAAACCGCTGAACACATTTAGATGAAATTTGCTATAGAGATAGTTTGAGTCCCGGGAAAGGACATAGGATAGTTTTTATCCCGATATTCCCGCGGGATAGAAACTTATGCGGGTGAAACCGCGGGGCGCAGCTAGTTGTAAATAATTAAGTATTGAGTACAATAATGCAGTACAGGGGAAAGGTTTTGCAAAAAAGATCGGGTTTGTTTCTTCGCTAAATTGTAAGCTAGTTTTCACCCTGCAGTCATCTTCACTTTCACTAACTTCTAACACTTTCCACCCATTCCTCAGATCTCAAAACAATCCAAAGCAACGAGCTCTTCAGCTCCCTCCACACTCTCCTACTAGTACTGTACCGTCGCGACTGTCGCCGCTCGTACACGCCCGCTAACCACTGGCTCGTGAGGGAGATACGCGAGGGACAGTTCATGGCCGATCTCGAGAAGGGCAAGAAGCCTCAACAAGTAAGTAGTGATAGTTGTTATTAATAACGTCTAGGGACAGTGGCGTATTTACGCTATGGCCAAAAGGGCTACGACCCTGCCGTATTTCTAACCGACTTCTAAAAAGGAGGAGGTAATCAATTCGGATGTTTCTATTTTTTTTTTCTTGATTCAAGCACAACCTTTTCAGCCAGCCGCCCTGTAGCTAAAATTTTCGAGCTCGCTTCGCTCACTCTATCATCCTTAGTGGTTCTGAAGCTTTTAAACGTCGACAAATAATAACTTCAGTACCATCTCTATGGTAAAAAGAAAATCTAACCTCTCCAAGCCGGGGTGCTAAATTTCCGACCTCGCTTCGCTCGCTCTTACATGCTCAATTATCTTATTTTGATGCTTTTATGATTAGGACGAAGCAACTTTTATATACGTATGAAAAAAAATTGCAAAAATTTTCGAGGTCGCTAGGCTCGCGCATGTAGCCTAGAGTTTCTTAATTCTCAAGCTTTTATGCATAAGTTGACAAAGAAACTTCTCTATCTGCCTACTGTATGGTCAAAAGAAAATCTATTTTATCTTGGGTGGTAAAATGTTAGAGCTCGCTTCATTCGATCCCGCAAATTGGTCTTTTTTGTAGAATCACAGATAAATCATTTTTTCCTTTTGATTTAGTTTAGTTACGGGGCGGCAAACTATTGGCCCGGGGCGCCAAATTTTAAAATACGCCACTGGTTAGGGTGGGTAAAAGACAAAAGTCCTGCAATAGCTCAATGACTAAAGTGGGTCGCAATTTCAAGCCAATTAATTGGCATATTTTAACGACATGCAATTTATTTATTGGTAATTATTATGCTCTTATTTTATGTTTATTATTTCAGGTGCTAGTACAAAAGACGCCTCACATGATAGCGCACGGAGAACGTGTCAGATTATTCCGACGTGCTGTCGCCGATGAAAAGGTAATTCAGATTATAAAGATATATGTAACTCTTCTGTGCGTGTGTAGTGTATGTCACTGAATTCCTCCTAAACGGCTGGACCGATTTTGACGAAAATGTTTTGGGTGCCTGGAAGATTTATATTCAGAATCGGACACGGTAGATGCCCTTGTTTTGTCAGGACAACGTCTGTCAGGTTCACTAGTAAATATATAAAATCTAAATTGTTTGTTGAACAGATAATCATGGTCTTCTTAGTTTTCTGTGTAATTGCTGATAGATGAAACTCATTATGAAGTGACTTTGGCAAAAATGGAAATTATAATTTGTAGCAACTGAATGTTTAGTTGCCACAAAATGTGATTTCCACTTTTCTTAACGAGTTTAATATGCATTTTGGGACATAAGATCTGGTTAAGAGCGCTTACGATGATCGAGTGTAGTCTACAATAAATCCATATTGGTATGATCAGGTGGTCCTGGGCCTGACGGAGCGCGCGTGCGGCGGGCGCTCGACGCTGGTGACGGTGCGGCGCGCGCGGCTGGTGGAGGACGGCTACCGCCAGCTGGCCGCGCTGCCCTCGCGCGCGCTCAAGGGCTGCGTGCGCGTGCGCTTCATCAACGAGCAGGGGCTGGACGAGGCGGGCATCGACCAGGATGGCGTGTTTAAAGGTACCCTGCTTTATTTATTACCCTTATAGTGTAATGACACTATATAACTGATTGCAGATGATCAAGCTTAAAAACCAAAGAGTCCAGAAGGCCAATCCCCGTACTCAAAAACGTTTAAAATCTAGTTGCAATCTCATCTCAACGACAGTTGATGTCAAAAATGTAGGGGAAATTAGAGGGAATTTATGACAGATTGTGACAGCTCAGGGTGCTTACTCTTCAATTTAATTCCGATAGATCGGCATTGGAATTGTGACGTTTCATACTCTTGAGTTCGATGCCAGCGCCAAATAATTTTTAGATTGAGTGTCCATTTTGGAGAACTAAGTGGAATTGGGTTCGGGCTTGGCGTGGGGTAATTGTTGACAATATTGTTTTCAAGAGTACCGAATCACGTGACTGTAAAATTAACATTGGAATCGTATTGACATCTCATTGGAATTAAAATTAATTTGGAGAGTAAGCCCCCTGTCTGTAAACGTTCTTAAAATTACGAGAATTGCCCCTCTGGTCTCCTGGCGCCTGTTTGAAACCTAAACTTGGAAGTATCAAAGTGGAAGTCTTGTGTTATCGTGATGACATGACCTTTTGCCTAACAACTTCGATAACTTATCTGTGTATTAAAAAAAAACTGTATTTTGTTGGTAACCACATTTTCGAATTTTTTATGGAACCCAAAAGTTTAAAATTATTCTTGACAATTTGATAATGGTTCCGACTTCTTTTATACAGCACTTAATACTGCCTTGAGCAGTTCAAGTGCACAGGTCTACTAACTAAGACCTTTTGTCCGAAGAAACAAGTGTAACATATCAAATCTCTATTGCAGAATTCCTGGAAGAGACAATAAAGCGAGTGTTCGACCCGTCACTGAACTTGTTCCGTGTGACAAGTGAAGAACGCCTGTACCCTTCACCAACCTCGTGTCTGCAAGAGAACCATCTGCAACTGTTCGAGTTTATTGGACGAATGTTAGGGAAAGCGGTTTATGAGGTTTGTATTAGGGCAGTGTGTGTTGATCACTACTCCTTTTCTACAAGTTGCTATAAATAATATAAACAAGGAATAAAAAATCTGCAAATATAGATAGAGTAACTTTTAAAGACGAGGCGGCTTAGCTGGGAAAAGAATCGACCAAGTAAGAAAAAAATTGTACAGACGCCAGCAGATCAAGCTACAATCTGTCAAATTTCTTTAATAGATTTTCAACTTTATCGCTAAAGCATAAGGTTCAAAGTTTATTGGGAAAATTTGACAGTTTCGGGTAGCTTGATGTGCTTGCCTCTGTACCTCTGATCGAAAGAGTCAATCATCAAGGTCATTCGATTCGATTTCTCAATGCCATTTCATCTATATTAATAAAGCTGAAGAATTTGTTTGTTTGTATGAACGCACGAATGTCTATAACTGCGGGACCGATTTGAAAAATTATTTTTGTCTTGAGGAAGGCTATAGGCTATTAAACATCACGCTATGACTCTTAGGAGCCGAGCAAAAAGAAAAAGAGTCTGATAGAACTAAGCAGAAAATGAATAATAGCGCGGGTAGGCGATGCGATGCGACGGGGTGGGTCGGGGAACAAGAAAAGTCACGCGGATGAAGTCACGGGCAGAAACTAGTCTCAAATAAAATAAAGTAGACCATTTAATTTCTTGTTATATTATTTGTTCATACAGGGCATAGTAGTGGACGTGCCGTTCGCGTCATTCTTCCTCAGTCAAGTGCTGGGACAGACTCAACAGGCGTTATACAGCTGGATCGACGAGCTACCCTCACTCGACCGCGACCTCTACCGAAGTCTCACGTATATCAAACATTTTCAGGTATTTATGACACCTACACGCTGTAAGAAAAAAATGTCAGTAAAAGTTGGAATTTTTATCTTCAATATCTCCATAACCAGAACGTTCCCAGCAATGATTCAGTACAAAAAAAAATTACAAAGAACTGGGAGTATAAGTAACTCTCAAACATTTTCAGGTATTTATGACACCTACACACTGTAAAAAAAAACGTCAGTAAAAGTTGGAATTTTGATCTCCAATATCTCCATAACCAGAACGTTCCCAGCTATGATTCAGTACAACAAAAAAAAATTACAATGAACTGGGAGTATAAGTAACTCTCAAACATTTTCAGGTATTTATGACACCTACACACTGTAAAAAAAACGTCAGTAAAAGTTGGAATTTTGATCTTCAATATCTCCATAACCAGAACGTTTCCAGCTATGGTTCAGTACAAAAAAAATACAATGAACTGAGAGTATAAGAACTCTCAAACATTTTCAGGTATTTATGACACCTACACGCTGTAAGAAAAAAATGTCAGTAAAAGTTGGAATTTTGATCTTCAATATCTCCATAACCAGAACTTTCCCAGCTATGATTCAGTACAACAAAAAAAAATTACAATGAACTGGGAGTATAAGTAACTCTCAAACATTTTCAGGTATTATGACACCTACAACGCTGTAAGAAAAAAATGTCAGTAAAAGTTGGAATTTTTATCTTCAATATCTCCATAACAAGAACGTTCCTAGCTATGGTTCAGCACAAAAAAAATACAATGAACTGGGAGTATAAGTAACTCTCTTGGCTTCGTTAAGTGTCTTGTTACACCCGTTTTATCTGAACGTAGAATTATGAAAATGCAGTATCGTGCTTCAAGAGATCATACAATTTCATCATCATAGATTTTACCTCTTTATCAGTGGCTTAAGACAGCATCAAGATACCTAAACCACAGTGTATCTAATTCGCGCGTGCGTAAACAGGATAGACTAGCATAATTGACCAGACCTTGATTTGACCTCCATTATGCTTTTGTTCCTTCATTCTTCAGCTTTTATGTACCCTCTAAAGGACAAAATAATATGTTTCCTATGCTGCCGTGGCATAACTAAAATGCCGTTATCCGACATCGCCAGCACATCAAGCTACTACAATCTGACAATTTTTTTAATAGACTTTCAACTTTATTGCTGAAGCATAAGGTTCAAAGTTGATTGGAAAAATTTGACAGTTTTGGGTAGCTTGATGTGCTGGCGTCTGTACGTAAAGGCATTCTTAAAATGATTATTTCCAAAACTATTCAAGGTATTGAAAATTCGGAAACAGATCGATAGATTTCTTTTTTCTCTTTATAATAGCATTAAAAGTTAAAAATCGACCAGATGTCGGATAACGGCATTTTAGTTATGCCACGGCAGTATGCTAATAAGATTTTTTCTCTGTTTCAGGGCGATATATCCTCTTTAGAGCTTACGTTTTCAGTGGACGAAGAAAGATTAGGTGAAATAGTAACCCACGAGCTTGTGCCGGGCGGCAAAGCTGTTCCAGTTACTAATGAAAACAAGTAAGTGACACAACGGACTATATCTGAGTGAAGTTGTTTTAGAATATGACTGCAGAACCTATGAAATTAAAAATATGCTGGTTATTATTGTTGGCACTATAGACCCTTGAACATAACTAGAAAAGAAAGAAAATGGTGATATTATCATTATGTCTTGTCTCTCGTCAAAATGTCAATTATATTCTTGGAAGACGTTACCTAAAGAGACGGCTCGAAATCTACTTTTGAACAGATCTTTTTATTGGATTGTTTTGTGTTTCATTGTGTATGATTTAAATGTTTCAGAATAAACTACATCCACTTGATGGCCCACTTCAGAATGCACACACAGATCAAAGACCAAACGAACGCTTTTATCAAAGGATTCAGAACTATCATAAATCCAGAGTGGTTATCGTTGTTTTCTACGCCAGAGGTTAGTATTGTTTTTAATTTAAGCGAACATAATATAATTCGATTTTGTAGTGCCTTGTGCTTGCTGATCCGACTAATTTAATGTACAAACGTCAGCACATCAAGCTACTACAATCTGTCAAATTTCTTTAATAGATTTTCAACTTTATCGCTAAAGCATAAGGTTCAAAGTAGATTGGAAAAAATTTACAGTTTCGGGTAGGTTGATGTGCTGGCCTCTGTACATAGTTTTTCTTTAAAATTTTTCCTTATTGGCATATCATGAATAACCATTGGTGAAGCGTCAATGCCTTTTCAATATAAAAAATAAAATAATAATAATTTAGGATTTCTCCATATATTAGAATATGTTAGTATTTCAAATTAAATATTTTAACTTCTCAATTGATGAATCCTCGCACCATATTTGTTGACGCAGCGCCCATGTATCGAGACTTTCTTGAGTCTTCTCGCAAGGGCCGGTAGATGGCATTAGCGAGTGCGGACAGCTTCCTTTGACCGTTCGAAGAAGACTGTTTACGCGCCTCAGCGCTCCGCTTTAAAAATTCCTTTTTTTGGTGAAATCTTGACGATACTCGTAAAATAATTGGACCTGCATCTGTGCTTCATTGTGAACTTATAGTGCAGTGTTGATTTTTGGAGTATTTAACCATTCCACCGGTGGATTCAAGACGATTTTGCTCGCCGGCCGGCAGCCCATATCTACCTGCAAGTGCGCATGAACGAGGTATCTTCCCATCTCCCTGGGTCTAAGTGGGATCTCTGGATTGTCAAGGTACGTGGGCATGTTCGCTGCTAATAATTCTCTGGTAGTGGTTTGTCGAGGATTCATCAATAGGGAAAATAATTTATTTTGAGGTCCGCCATTACACATCATAATACATAGGTTCTTATTTTAAAACCTTCACAAGGTGCAGGCTATTTACACGCCTCACCAACCATGTATTCCATTAATCGGTGATTCACTAGTCACAAACGCCGCTCACCTTATCGCGTTGCGTGCCAAACGCTTATGTCTGCACGGCTGCGGCGGCGCGGCCGCAAAGGGGAATCGTCACTATATGCGGTTAAGATTTCGCAGTTCAGAGAGGCTTGAACGAAGCTTTAATTTTGGAAAAATCAGTCGGTGATGTATGTTTCTTTCGCAGCTCCAACGTCTAATAAGTGGCGACAACGTGCCTTTAGACCTGCGCGACCTGCGCCGCCATACTCAGTACTACGGCGGGTTCCACGACTCGCACCGCGTGGTGTGCTGGCTGTGGGACGTGCTGCAGCGGGACTTCTCCGAGAACGAGCGCGGCATGTTCCTCAAGGTGACCCACTATATGTGACATACTCAGTACTACGGCGGGTGCCACGACTCGCACCGCGTGGTGTGTTGTATACATCGTCTAATTTAAAATTGTGCAGCTCTCAAATACGCTGTTTTTTATACGCATTTTTAAAGACTATTTTTTGACACGAACGAAGCCCTTCGTAGGCTCATCATGTGATATGGAGCGAATCTCAATTTAAGTAAAGGCGCAGTAGAATTCCATTTAGAATAATCCCTAAATTAACTTTATAGGTAAGTGAATAAATAAAAGTTCTAATGAAGTATATTTCTATTTCCAGTTCGTGACCTCATGCTCGAAGCCGCCAGTACTTGGATTTGCTCATCTGAAGCCACCGTTCTCAATCCGATGCGTTGAAGTAGGTGACGATGAAGACACTGGTGATACAATAGGTAAGATTGTTGTACAAGAAAACTAAAGCCTCTTACAGATCTCCAAGGAAAAGTATGCGCTTTGAGAATCATCGTCTATCTTCGGATTTACAAACGCGCGATGATAAGATTATAGAGCTGTTACAACGATGGTAGTAATGCTTGAAGTAAAATATTTGTTATATGATTAATATTAATTCATTTAGGGCAAATTTTACCAAAATTTTTATCCGTGGAATAAATTTGACAGTTCTAGTATGGAAACACTGTCAAAATTTTTAAATTATTTTTAGGCTAAGACTTACTCTAAGTATAAAAGTTTGGTGAAATTCGCCCTTAGTGAACTAAAGCTACGTACGCTCTTACTTAACGCCTAGAGCCTAGCGATTCACCTTGCGGGTAGCGAAGTGAAACGAACGCTCTAGAATTTTCGCAACCGGTCGCAATGCGCGCTTGGCGCTTTCGCTAGTCGCCTAGCGCTTATCGAAAAACGTTAAGTCACTAGGCTCTAGGCGCTCAGCAAGTCAGTGCATACGTAGCCTAACAGTAATTTAACTAAAATTAATCACCATACCTACCTACAAACTGCACATACCATTTTCGACGCATGTAGTTCTAATTTAAAATGTATAAAAAAACGAAATCCGTATCTGTAATTTTTGTCTAATTCAAGTGTTCTCTCCACGCAGGCAGCGTAATCCGAGGCTTCTTCACAATAAGAAAGAAGGATCCCCTGAATCGTCTGCCCACATCTTCCACCTGTTTCAACCTCCTCAAACTGCCAAACTACCAAAAACGAAGCACCCTTCGCGACAAACTACGGTACGCAGTCAACAGTAATACTGGCTTCGAACTATCTTAAACGGTGAATGAAAACTATCGGATAACAATATTTTACGAAGAATGTTGTCAAGTCTGAATTGTTATTGGATGTTCAAAATTTAAAAGGATCCTTAGGCCCTTTTTACACGGCGCTGGTTTTTTAGAAAAAGAAATACTTTTTCTTTTTGCGATTCGTAAAGGAAGATCACAAACTAAACTAAACACAATAAGTGCGTTTTACGGTACGGCGTATAAACCGCGCCATAGAAAAAACGTGTCTATGAACAAGGTTCCATAGTGATCCATACAGCACTGACGAACGTGCCTTGGCACGGCGAATAAACCGAAGTTTTTCACGACAAGAAAAACTCGTGTACAAAGGGCCTCAGGCTGTGCATAGACTTAGACAAAAGACTTATCGCTCTATGAAAGCAAAGATATATACTGTCTTTTCACAGTTATTTTACTTCAGACAGCAGCAACCTTATTGTTATGAGAATAAAGGTCACTGTGATTTTGACCATTATACAAAATCAGATCTAAAACATCTTTTGTCGACAATAAACAAAACAGTTTTACTGCTCTTTTGTCGAGGAATTGTCATTTGACTAAACCAAATCGCAGGGTAGGAGAATTTTAATTCGCAAAGACTCGACCTTTATGAGGCCAGTAATAATGCATAGATGTGCGTTTTCCTTTTATTCACCAAAAAATAATGAAGCTGGTCTTCACATGGTAACATTTTTATCTGGTACAAATTATTAAATAGTCATACTGTTTTTTATAAAGCACGGATTTGTGGCAATTTTAAATGAACTTTTTAATCTATTGTCACACTAAGTTTCAATGTGGAAGCACAGCACTAGTTTCACGTTTTTATAATATTTTCAGGTATTAGAAAGTTTAATAAACCTGCGGGACAAGGTGAGATTTGACATAATTTCGTATCAACTTAAATGTGTGCTCAAATGCAAGAAGTTAAGGGGGAAGCGCCAGGGTACACCGCGAAATTCAAATTTTCCCGTATTTTTGCAATTTGCAGGTCAGTGTCAGATTGTATGTTGAACAAAATATGTTTAGCGAACATAACGAGTATGTATTTACAGAATTATAATCATTAAAATCATCAATACAACCCTCTAAGTTCATATATTCCTCATCAACTGCCTAGCCTTTTTCCAACTATGTTGGGGTCGACTTCCAGTCTAACCGGTTGCAGCTGAATACCAGTATTTCACATGGAACGACTGCCTATCTGACCTCCACAACCCAGTTACTGGGTAATACGATACCCCTTGGTAAGACTAGTTGACAGACTTTCGTACTTGTGACGACCCGTAACGACTGTCAAAGATCCACGAATGACAGCTGGGACCAACAGCTTAACGTGCTTTCTGAGACACGAAGGGGTCTTGGTATGTAAAGATGGTCACCCATCCACGGAAACCGCGGCAAGCGTAGCTTAACCTGATCGGCCGACCTGTGCGGCTGTTATTTCTTTGCCACAATCACCACCAAAAAACCTAAGTTCACATACTCCTATTGATTGATATTTCATAAAATAGTAATTTAATAGGATAGCGCATCCCCCATAACCTGCGTACTATACGCAATATTACGACAGAAATTGAACTTGAGAAAGAAACTGTCATACTAGACGGCGTACAGCACTTACTGTAAAATAACAAAAAAAAATAACCAAAGAATATAACGTTCGCTGCGGACAAAATAGCTTGAGTATAGTCAACCTCGTAATTGCTTAACCAATTTTAACAACAATTCTCAGTTAATTGAAACTTCAGTAAAGCTTTGATTTTCTAGAAAAGCGGTTCCGTCATAATATAACGGCCGTCATAAAAATGTGTCATTTACACCAGTATTTGACATTAAGCCAAATCGCTAGATTTCCTCTCACAGTACCTAGTCACGCGAAAAAGTGTCCGTACTGAGAAGAGTGAGCTCACACATTATTAAATAACGTTTCTATGACAATCTAGTCAAGTTACTGCGTCATTGTGTGTCAGAGGTGTCAAAACGAAACAAACGCGTCTATCTTTTGACGCGGTAGGTATCTTACAATTTAAATCATTGCCGCTGTCATAATTTTCAAGACAGCCGTCACTGCGGCTGTTAAATGCGGCCACCGCCCTTCTAGTAAAACGTAGGCTTATTAAGGTTGAACCTATTCAAACTTATGTTTCAAATTAATATTATTTCAAGTTTAACAAATATCAAATTTATTGTAATGGTAATTAGGTTGATTTCAGAGTGACTAGCACTATTGAAAAAGTTATAAAAATGTTTGAAGTTGTAGCGTAAATTGAACTTTATTGTGTAGGATTTAAAGTAATTTTTCCATAAACTCATATTTGTTTACATTTTTGACAAATAAATCGCGAACGCAGATTAACGGTCTTGAAAGCAAAATAGATTGTCATTTTATGATGCGCAAGCGGCGCAAGTGACATTCATCCTTAAGGAGGTAAAGTAATTACGGAGTCGACTATACGATTATACAGTGAGTACAAAAATGTGCTCACATAAACTTTTGGAATATGATAATAATGTAAATTAAAATGACTTAATAGTGATGCAGCAGAACTGATTCTTCTTAAGCTGCTCTAAAACACCTGATGGGCAATTCTCCTAATTTAAAACATTCAAAATCTAGTAGCAGTCTCATCTCGGTGACAAACAAATGTCAAAAATGTAGAGAAATTAGAGGTATTTTTGACAGATTGAGACTGATATCAGACTGTGAACATTCTTAAAATTACGCGAATTGCCCCTTTGATTATAATATTTTAACGACGATCTCAAAAAATATTTGCCTATTAATGAAAACACCGGCAAATACATACATGGAGTACATTGAAAAGACTAAGGAAATTGGAGTTTGTATAGTGTTAATGTGTGAAATTATTATGTTGCTTACACATAGGTTAAGCTTTTCAAAAGTTAAGTGTAACTGCTGCACCATTTTAAGAGCTTTTACGCCGTACGGCATTTCATACAAACTTTCAAGCCCTTGTTTTTCGAAATGAATGAACCGATTTTAATGAAACTTCATACGCATAAGCAGGATAGAAAGGTCTAAAATGCAACTTAAGAACCTTTTCGAAAAACAGTGTTACAGCCAAATTAGACCGATTTTAAATTTTTGAAAGTTTGAAAGTTTGTATGCAATGCCGTACGGCGTAAACGCTCTTAATGCGATTTATTTACCTTTTATGGGCCAGTAACTTAATTTTACTAGCATCTAATAAATGTTTTAGATTTTTGTAATATTTTCGAATCGAGAAGTGATGAAGCCAGTTTGTTTCGGGTCGTATAATGCAGATTAGGCCTAAACAGAGAATTATAAAGTTATTCGAAGCCTACATTACTGATACGAATTATTTATAACATTGTATGTAGAACGAATGTACGTTTGTAACTTAGATCTCGTCATTTACCCATAGTATGTATATGTTTTATTCACGGTGTAAATCGGTATCTAAAAGTGAATTCTAAATAATCCAGTCCAATGTATAAATAGATGTATTGTATATAGACAATAACGTATTAGAATATTGTACTACAACCCGCTAGATTTAACATGAGACCCGAGCGGCCTCTTCCGCCCCCCGCGCTGTAGCTCGCCATCAACGCGTCAGGTACAGACGCCAGCACATCAAGCTACCCGAAACTGTCAAATTTTCTCAATGAACTTTGGAACTTATGCTTTAGCGGAAAGTTGAAAATCTATTAAAGAAATTTGACAGATTGTAGTAGCTTGATGTGCTGGCGTCTGTACCTCGCTCGTACATCATCCGAACGAAGTCTCAAGTTAACTCTTGCTGGTTATAATATTAAATGTTATTTTATTTACCTATTTATGTACAGTATATACCTTTAACTTTTTATTGGCATTTTAAAATCAAAATTTATATTCTGGATCACATTTCTAAGAGGTTATTTTTTGTTTTTAAGTACATACGAAATAATGCAATCTAAACTAAGGTATTGAGAGACTGCGTTCTTGGCACCTGTCAGTTTCGTATAAACGAAAACGTGTTTGGCGACTTTGATATTTTTATTAGTTACTAGAATTTTCGCACTGACTAGTGTCAGGAACGCATTCTCTCGACGCTGACGGCCCGAATGTGAGACACATCAGAAACTTAATAAGGTACAGCCATTTGTAATAATATGTATTTAGATAGAATTTTCAACATAATCTACAACATTTTTAGTTTTTCTGAATTTCTATGTTTAGTTCAGAAAATAAAACTTTTTAAACAAACTTTTATTTAACTTGTTGTATTTCACGATGTTTAAGCATGTTATTAGATGGGACTGTACAATATTTTATATTTTTAGGAAACAATTTAGGTGTGACTTAGCCTCGTATTCATGTTAAAAAAAAATTAAGGAACATTGTAATTATTCATGTTGCTGGCAACATTTTTTCAGAAACACAAAAACGTTCTGCTTCAATATCGTTCTGCAACTTTACCACCAGTGACCCGCTGCTTCGCACGGTTTTTACGAAATGACAGAACATTATTCATTTTTAGGGTTCTGTATCTCAAAAGGAAAAACGGAACCCTTATAAGATCACTTCGTAGTCTTGTCCGTCTGTCAAGAGCCTTTTTCTCACGAATGCGTGGAGTTATCAAGTTAAAATTAATACTTATCAAATACTGAGGGCTGTAATCCCTTGAAGCAGTGAAAAAAAAATCAAACTTCTAAGTCAACGCAATCAAAACATACGGGCGTTTGTGTTCCGTTTGCCGCTTATTTTAACACTCGCAAGGGAATCAAAAGCTATAGGGTACTTCCCGTTGACCTAGAATCATGAAATTTCGCAAGAAGCAATGTCATGTAGCACAAGTAAAGGAAAAAATCCAAAAACCGTAAATTTGTAGTGTCATACCTACAAATTTGTACGGAACCCTCGGTGCGCGAGACCGACTCGCATTTGATCGGTTTTTTATTTGTAAGTTTAATAGTAATGCATTGCATGCACCTTCCGGAATAAATTCTCTAAATGATGGTGAAAACCGTATCAAAATTCGTTAAAAATATGATTCACATTTCATTTATTCATTACTAGCTGCGCCCCGCGGTTTCACCCGCATAAGTGTCGATCCCGTGAGAATATTGCGATAAAACGCCTATTGTTAATCCAGGGTGTCGGCTACCTCCACACAAAATTTAATAAAAATTGGTCCAGCCGTTTGAGCGTGAAGAAGTAAGAAACATATAAACACACACACACTCACAAACTTTCGCCTTTATAATATTAGTGTGATAATATGAATACGAGGCTTTTTTCTGTGTCAATGTAATCTACACTTTAGTATTGCACTATAATGTTTTAATATCATCATATTTTTTTACAATTAAGGTCTTCAATAGTTATACTTTTGCAATATTAACATAGATTTTGTGACCCCTATGTGTTGTAATTATTTGTCTGTGGTCTATATAATTTATATTTCGTTATTAATTTAGTGCAATTACTTTCAAACAATTTTATTAACATTGTATACAAGAAAATTCGACTGCAGAAAAATTATTTGTTTATTAGGAATGGCACATGCAATATCAAAAACATTACCCTCCTTTTGGGCTTCGTCACAGTCGGATAAAAAAGGTGTTGAAGCATTACATTTGTCATTTAACTTTTCTGCAGTAACTGTTGAGCGAAGATAGTATTTTGTAGTAGTGTTTCCCTTTTTAATTGAAAACTTTTAAGTGTTTACTAATATATGCATAGACAAGGATCATTGTAAGGGATATTTTGTACTAGCCACGTAAATATGTTGTATAACACAATGTGATTCTCTGTGATAAAATAATTGATATTTATTATTGAGAAGTTTTATTAATACCCTTTAGGGAGGGCCCACAGTTGCCAGCAACTTTTTTGTCTTTGTCGCTGTCTCCTTACCAAGACTTGGACGATGCGCACACGGGAGCGACAACAACGCTACTTTTTTTGTTTTGTTATGTTTTCGGTTGAGCGGCAACTGGCTAGCCGACAATTTTTTTGTCGCCGTACGCGCAATTGCATTGCAACCGATAGACGGACGACAGTTGCGTCCAAACCCGCCGACAAAAATGTCTCCCAGCTATCGCGTCGCTACATGCATGGACTTCCATACAAACCCGTAGACTTGGTGTGAGAGACAAATTAGTTATGGAGACAATAATTGCTCGTGGGCGCCCTGCGGTAATCCCTTTATCCTGAATATCCCTACGAATCGTCTAGGAAGAGGAAAACCCCCGGGCCCCGCTACATGGCCCAGTATCGAGAGAGAGATGAAAGCGCAGAACTCCTATGACAACAAGAAGACCTGAACTCTGATAGAACAGATTAATGGATGGAAAAAGAAGATTAATAAATACCCTTTATTGTATGCCCATAAATACTATATTTTAAATGAGTATCATCATTCATCCCAAAAAACAGTACTACTGACTTCCAGCAGAATTTACAAGCTGGCACTCCCATTGAGGCGGAGCAAACGAAAATTCAACCATGAATTCAGCACACGATTCAAGAAACTTTTCGTCGGTTATCAAAAAAACAATTGCTATTTCATAGAAAAGTGCAATACCTACGCGGTTAAAATGTATGGAACAGCAATAGTACATTACTTCAGAGGGAAGAAAGTGACAGTTCCATACCGAGATTATGGCATTTGCGCCACGAGCTTGCGAGGGGCGCAAACCATTTGAGGTATGGAACTGTACTTTATCCTGAGGGATGTATAGTGCTTTTTATTACACCTACGAGGAAAATTATGGACATAATTATAAGTATTGTTGTATCTGCATTTAGATTTTTCCGGCAACAGATTATCAACAACTTCTTGGGCCGTCTCTAATAGTTCTGGCGCTCGAAGTATCCATATTTTACAAAAAACACAAAGATAAATGTGTTTTTGCGAAAATGCGCGGGCTTTTCCATTTTTTATTCGCCTTCGCCCGTTTCTGGAGTAGGCTAAGATCATAAGGTCATGCAGCCACTTCTTCCGTGATTCCACGCGTTTTATATACAAAAATAATTTCGTTTTTAATTTTCTGTATGCACCAAGGAGGTTGGTAACTGGTAAAAAAAAAACTGTATGTGGCCAGTAACAATTTACTTGAAATTTAATTAGTAGACAGTTAAAATCTCTTGGCAGTATGACTGCTGACAAATTAAAAAAAAAGAAAAACCGGGTACCTATGTAATGGAATTTCATACATTTTTCCCACCCTTGGGTCGAAAGGATTTTCATACAAACTTCCATACCTTGGGATGAAAGGATTTGAAGGGCGGGATAAAGGCGTTTCTTCCCTCTAATTGGTATAATTAGTATGTATTTTCAGAGCAGGTGTGATAAAAATATTTTTTTTAATAACCAGCGAAAAATTTCAACGCAGGCGGTTCAGAATCTATTGTGTTAAATCAATTTGTAACAGGGTTGCGCGTCGATGTGCGATGTCACTCTGACACCCGTCCCGTACCTTATAGGCTGATTGGTACGAGAGCGACACTGAAAGTTTTTAGAACTGGCCACTTGTAAACGATATAATAAAAAAACACTGGCACTCCGGTAGTGCCGACAGAAGTGAAAACTTGAACAATTACGAGTGTATTTTGTGAATCGTCTTATAAACAAAACACGCGTGTTAAGGTGTGTTCCTTATTTTATAGGGTTTTTTGCAAATCAGGTATGATGACCAAAGTGACTGGTTTATTCTTCTCGTGAAAGGAATTTATTCAGATTTACAAATAAGCACACAGGATAGACTTCAGTTCGTGGTGTTGGTCGCGGCAGTGGTAAGAGAAGCAAGCCGCTCGCATGGAGCTCGTCGTCAGTTATATATCCGTGGTTCAGCGCCATCTCGTCGTTGTTGGATGAACTACGTAGTTAGTACGCGAGGCCCTCGTAGTTCTTCCCGATGTGCATAGATGGCGCTGTCCTCAACAACGCGCGTCTTACGTTTTACGTCTTACGAATTTTCGATCAGGGTCACGTGACCTGACGCGAGTTTAGAAGTTTTTACCCATTCCAAAAAAAGTACACAGCGCCGCTAAAGAAGTTTTCACTTCAAAAAATAAGTTCAAGTTTTGAAAATGGAACTATGTATTTGCCAATATTATTGTGCATGTATTTTATTCATTTGTCATTTGTTTACGATTTGGCGGCAAATTGAAAATTTTCTGTGTTCGGCATAGGTACTTACGGGTGACGAAAGCTGGATTTATTGTTATGATACTGAAACTAAGAGACTCTACTGTCTGGCAGTGACGGATTAACCCTTAATCAAATTAAGCAATTGCCTAGGGCATCACGTCTGAGGGGGCACCAGAAGAAGCACAAAAAAACCCGTCCTTAGGGCATCACGTCTCACTCTCACGTCAAAAACCACACCAAAAAAGTTTCTAGGACTAATTTGAAAATTTGCGCGTTTTAAGTTGACATAGAGTCCGACCTAGAGTCATAACCCCACTCCCGCTTGCCCACTCGCTGCCCTCTTGTGCAGCGAGTGGGCATGGGATTTACGAAGAGTTGATTATGATAATGGCCCAAGAAGTGCATGGTAAAATTTTATCGCAGATAAAAGATTCTAGATATGATAGTCTTTCAGTAGATTCTACGCCGGATTTGATGCATATGGACCGCTCAGCGTAGTTATTCGCTATACAAAAGATGGGCAGGCAGTAAAGCGATTTCTTACATTTATTGGGTTGGAAACGCATCACACAGGATATGAACTGGCAAAGCAGACTCTTCAATACCTTGAAGAACATTGTGAATTAAATTTTTCAAAATGCAGAGGCCTATTTTACAAAAAAACTAATGTTTTTAGGCGGTAATGGTTTAAAGACCGATTCTAGTTAACATACGGATAGGGGGGCCCACAGGCATGGATTGCTTAGGGCATCAAGTAGTCTTAATCCGTCACTGCTGTCTGGGTGTTTCCTTCCGAGGAGTTGCCAACTAAAGTGAAGAGAGGTCGAAGCGTGGGAAAAAGATAGTGACCTCGATCTTCGGAAGGACAGGTCATTACGCAACAATTGTTTTAGAGGATCGAATAACAGTTACTGCAGAGTAGTTTGCCACTTGTCTTGGAAAAAGTTTGGGAGAAACAACCTCGCAGTAGGATCCTCTTTCACCACGACAACGCCTCGTCGCACACCGCCAAGCAAACAATCTACTACTTGGCGACGTTAGACGTGGAATACTGGGTCACCCGCCCTATAGCCCCTACCTCTACCTTGCGATTTTTATTTTATTTCCGAAAATAAAAGAAAAACTTCAAGGAAAACGTTTTATGGACGCCGATGAAGCACTGGCTGCGTTTCAAAATACCGTCGAAGAGACTCCTAAGGACGAGTGGGCAAAGTGCTTTTCTCAGTGGTTCCATTCGGATGCAGCGATGTATTGATGTAAATGGACACTATTTTGAAAAGATATAATAAAACTAATAACTTGCTGGTTTGTTCAGTTTTTGATTTTCTAAGAACTTTCAGTGCCACCCTCGTAATGCGCTGCATTCCTTGAAATCCCCTATAAATAATGTCCTCCAGACCGTTTTTCGGCCACGGCGGCCAATCTCCACGGAGACTAGCCTTTGGCGCGGGAAATATTATAGTGCACAAGTGTGCGCGCAGACACAGGTTCACTCCCTCTTCCCTCTTATGTCCGATTGGACGGTAAACCGACACGACCGGAGAGAGATCAGGCGCAGGACCAACGGCTTAAGGTGCTTTCCGAGGGACGGGGGTATCACGCCGCCAACTTCCCAACTCCGGGCTATTACTAAGGAATTCCTGATGGAAAAACTGAATAACACATTGCTCGACCCGGGAATCGAACCCAGGACCCCGCGCTCAGCAGTCGCCAACCAAGAATAACATGGGCTCGAAACTACGCTAGTAACTCAAACTCAAAGCATTTACATATTTCAATTAGACCTTGTACAGGCACTTTTGAATTGTCAAAATTTAAATAGTCCGTCAGTTAGTCAGAAAGTTTCGAAGCTAGTTGCCCATTCCAAAACGTAGATCTCTATGGAGAAGAACGGGCAAGAAACTCCGTGGACACTCTTTTAAATCAAGATATGACAAATCCTGTAATTATAGGTCGTGTGTTGTCGGGTTCCGAGTAATTTTTGTGTAACATTAATTCTGCGACGCCTTTACAAAATTATGCGTATTATTGATGAATTGTTCTTTAAAGGATTCAATCGTTCATAAGTTTATACAGATTCTTTGATTTCTCATGACTAGCAGTTTTTAGGGATCTGTACCAAAATGGTATAACGGAACTCTTATGGTGAGACTCAGTCTGTCTGTCACAGCTGGATATCTCAAGAACTACTAATGCTATCAACTTGAAATTTGGAATAGATTACCTATCAGAATGTTGTTATTGTGCTGAGGTCGCCCAAAATACTGGCCCTTTAATCATAAAGGTCGATTTGAAAACACCTCTATACAGGGTGGCAGGGACATCGACGCACAAAGGGCGTGAAAAGGTTACACCTGAAGCCTTAAATAAAATTACGAAAGTCATTAATCTCGGAAATGACCGGTTAAAAAAATTGACATTTTTGAGCGCGCAATGTATTGCAAACATCGCGATCAAAACGCTCAGCGGATGGCGCGCGCGCGCTCGCGCTACCTAACCTACACACACACATACACACAAGTCTGTGAAGCTGGCGCGGCCGCCCGCCGCGACGGCGCCGGCGGCGCCCGCCGCTGCCAGACGAACGTGAACGTACCTACGAATTATCGCCTAACGACATCATTGATAGGTTCGTAACCTACCACATAAAATCATGTTTAATTAGTCTTGATAACAGATGGTAGTTACTTATTAAGTACCCGTTATGGAAATAAAATTAACAATAAGCTTATTCCCATAAAATAGCGATACCGATGAGGATTCATAACAAAAAAGATGCTTGAAGAGAACTTAGCGATCCAGTAATGTTTAATTAATGAACTTACCTTAATCTCGCTCATTCCTAATGAGATAGGGTTCGAAGTGGCCGCCACCAACTCGCTCGCAGATCTGAGCGCGGCGCAGAGTTTCAGCGTGGACACGGGGCAAAAAAATGGGATCCTGGACACACTCCTCACGCAGCGTCACAAACACATTCACAATGCGATCTCTCATTTCTGCTGCGGTATCGCACTCGGTCACAAACACCTTATCCTTGACGTAACCCCAAAGAAAAAATCTAATGGGGTCAAGTCCGGTGAGCGAGCTGGCCATGGCTGTGGACCGAATCTTCCAATCCACCGGTCTCTCAGCGTCGGACAGAAACGTCACTCTCAAACACAAACACACAAACACACACGGAGAGAAAAATACTTTTGATTTTAAAAACTACGTTAAGATCACAAATTCGCGACAAACAGCACGTCCGTTTGCGATCAACAAAATCTAGGAACTGGCAAAAATCCGTTAAAGTCGGCGAAATGCAAAAGAAATGTACTGTACCTACAGTGCATGCACCGAACACAGAGCAACAAAATGATAGAGGAGGCAATTCTCGTAATTTTAAGAACGTTCGCAGTCTGATCTCAGTCTCAATCTGTCAAAAAACACTTCTAATTTCCCTACATTTTGACAAGTTTTTGACATTTGTTTGTCGCCGAGATGAGACTGCGACTAGATTTTGAACATTTTAAATTACGAGAATTGGCCTTAGAGTGTACAAACTCATTTAGTTATACCTTGTTACCTACTCACGAAATTAATTGCAAAATTGGATGTATTTTTTTTATGAAATAGTAAATTACATTGTTGAATTGCATTCAAAACTAAAATTAATGTTGATAATAAAAAAATATCGAAAAATTACGTGACTATCAATACACTTCTACACGTTTTTTTTTAATCTTCTTTACTTAAGGCGAAAGCGGTAAGGTAGCCCGCGAAATTCACTGACCAGCAAATTGCAAAAAACGTAAGAAAATTTTAATTTTGCGGGCTACCTTAGCGCTTCCCCCTTAAATCGATGAAGCTTTAGAAAAATAATTATCCCCTCATAACGAATCTAAAATAAAAGTAGTAAATGGGTCATTCAATTATGTAGATGATTAAAATGCCTCATCTGACGCGTCTGTTAGTTTCATTGGGATTCATGGCCGACTCGACGCCGCGCGGGGATTCCCGCAATCTTCCGCAAAGCGACTAGCGAGCGTAGGTACGAAAACAGTGTTGACCTCGCAAATGAACTTTAGCAATACAGCTGATCAGGTAGCCCTTTCGAGTTTTATTTACATTGCTGTTTTAAGTGAAACAAGTGAATTTACTATTTTTTAATTAAAAATCTCATTGGTTCAGATAGAAATAATGATTTTAAACAGTTTACAGTAAAAAAAAATGCAGAAAAATACGTAAAAATTAAGAAAAAGCCGACGAAAAATTTCAACGCAGGGGGGTCCAGAATCATGTACTGAATCCATGGTAAGCGTTTGCGCGTCGATGTCCCTGCCACCCTGTATAATTATGTAGTCGGAAAAAATAGAACCCTCTTCTAAAGTAGGTAGGTATATTGTTGCTTGAGGAGCTTATTGTGCTCAAGAGTACAAATAGTTTCTGAAACTAATCCAAATACAGGAATATAGGCGTGAGTGAACATTGTAAGGATGAAGTCTTGAGAATGGGCACGGCTGTATACAACGTGTAACAGAAACCCTATAGCTATCCTTAAGCACTAAAGACAACAGCTGATATAGAGTCACTATACTTAGTTTCAACTGAAAATAAAATACTCTAAGAATTGATACCAAATTTTCGGTATCTTAGGTTTCTTAAATTCAAATCATAACAAACATGTCACCGCACTACGTAGGGCAATCACTTTACTTGCCAATATCACGATAAATCTCTTCCGTAATTCTGCGCGCCTAGTACTGTACTAGCCTACCAAACGCGGCGTCTTTGTCGGCGCGAACTGACGAGATCAAACATGCCGCCTACCGCTTTGGCGGTGCGGCGGCGTGCGCGCGCGCAATAGGTACATCATACCTACTTTACCTTGATGTAAAAATTAGTGTTTAATTATTGATTTTCAATTTATTAGTTAATATCAAGCCAGAAATTGCACGTAAAAACCGAGATAATAAAACTTACGTAAAAAATCGAAACAAAGTTTAGGTAGGTTAACTAGTTTCATCCCTTATTAATTTATTATTACTTATTACCGAGTAAACAATAAAATCTTAAAGCTTTGCTTAATTTAATAACTTGACTTACATTTTTAAAGACGGGGTTCGATGTGGTGACCTTGGTATGCACAAGGCCGCTCGCTTGTTCATAGACAGACACCTGAACATTGCATAGCATGTCTGGTGTTATTGTCCTGAAAGCGGCCTCAATCCGTACTTTCATTTGGTCCACTGTATCACACTGCACTGCGTACACTACATTTTGAATGTACCCCACAAAAAAGTCTAATGGGCTTAGGTCTGGGGATAGCGGAGGTCAAGCTATGCTTCTACTACCACGCCCAACACACTGAGTAAAGCGCATATCTCAAGCAAAGCGTTGTCGTGTTGAAAAATGAAATTATTCTCCATCACAAGATTAACATAACATAACATTTGGGTCAATAAAACGGCGACGGTACAGTTCTCGGGCAGCTCGTTACCATTTTACTCCGACACACTGATGTGTTGATGAAATGATGATTCATTTCGTAATATTCGCTATTACTTATCGATATTTTGCAAACACAACAAAAAAAGTCAATTAGGTGTAGCCGTAGGTACCTACTGAATTGATGCGCGTATTATAACAGGGATAGATACGAGTGCACTAAACACGGAACAGACGTCGACTGACGAAGTGACGAGCAAAACAATAATGCAAAATAAATCTCCTATTCCCTGCCATCCTGGTACCTAAATATTATTTCGTTAAATTTAGATACCTACGAGTATAGGGTGACTGTGCTAATAGTCGTCCACTACTATTAAAAAATATTGTTCAAGAATTCAAGATTATTTTACATCCTTTTATTAAACTAAACTCCGTTAAACTTTCAAGTAAATCTAACACACCAGAGTTGCGTACGTAATTCAAAATCAAAATTGAAAAATCATTCTTTGACTGACACTGACTAAAAACAACATTCCCGCAACCTCGGAAATTCCCGCAACTCCGGAAAATTATTAATTTCAATCCATTCAAGATCATAATTTATGGGGCCGCGTTATCTCCTTAGAAGTTGTATTTACCAGGAGTAATTGAAACTACACGGACTGCAATTGGTACACTTACCCTAAGACCCTAACCCATTAGGTTTACACACACTAAGATGCTTACATTGTGTGTGTAACGACGTAATCAGGGTTCTCTGAGCAAACGATTTTCAATTCGGCAATAACAATTTCTTACTCATGCGGTCCTAGTACTTTTATTAATTTCTTTCCACAGTTAGATGCAGTTTCGCGACATTTTTTATTGACTTCATTTGAATTATACTAAAGACTAAACGTGCTCAAACCAATAAAACCCATGTACCACTCAAACAGCACCGACAGACCGTGAACTCCCGATAATTCTTTCGGTTAGTCCTACAGACAAAAATTATGCGTGCGTGCTATTATTTTGTAATAAAAAAAAACTATTAACTTGTTGTTAAGAGTTTTCGACATAATTATTAAAAAAATAACCTTATTTTTAAAATTATGAACGGAACCGTGGAACCAAACTGTGATTTTATTTGTACTAGGAGAAGCATCAATACCGAAGAGGTGAATTGAAATGATGTTTTGGGTTCAGTTGGACAAAAATTCTTGTTCTAAATCCTTTTTCTATTCTAAGTTCTAATGGCAAATAATAATGTTTGTTTAAGCAATTAATTCCTAGTAGGATGCATGTAAGGATTCGATTTTTTATGATCAATTCAATGGTACGAGCTGACGATTTTTCGAAACAATTCGTTTTAATGCGATCTTCAAGCAAATCGATTCAATAGTAAGGTGAATCGAATCTCCTGGATCGTATGTGTAAAAATTATTATGATAAGGGCTCATAATAGTTCAAGTTCATGTTTGCCCAAAGTATTATGCGGACAATCATAAACAGCGAATAGGTAGGTTTATTTATTAAAAACAAGATCAATTACATACATATGCCGGACACTTTTTATCTTGTCCGCATTGTTTATGTTAGCACTAAGCGAAGATTGAAACATTTGATTTTAACCGACTACATCTGTACCATCTGAATGAAAGTCATTTAATTACGCTGGAAAGGTTATCAATTATTATTTATTAAAAGTTTAGACGTACCTACCTGACTGGCAACTGTAAATATGTCACAAAATAAAGGTGTGTTAAATGTTGTTTAAAATTTTTTTGATTACGATTTTTGAATGAATTTTTAGTAGATCGATTCAAGAGCACGGGATTCGTTCTGTGAATCTATTAAAAAATCGATTTAAAGCAAAACATCGTTTATCCTTATGGCCACCAAAATAAAAGGTTAGGAATAACGTTGGGAAATTCAGTACAGGAATATTGTTTTTTAATTAGGTATTTATTGTGTTGTAGGTACGATGGTAAGGCGGGGTGGGTGGAAGATTACTATGTAGATAATAATTATCTACAAAGTAATCTTCTACAAAAGGACAACTACATAAAAAACCAACAAGCGTGTAAATAATACGTGATAGTGCAAACAGGTACCTAAATATTATTTCGTAGAATTTTAATACCTAGACCAAAATCAAAGTTTAGGAAAAGTCAGTAATAATATTTTGTAAACAAAAAATAAACTTGCGGAACCTTTTATTCATTTTATTCAGAAGTACCAGGAGTAAGAGGTTTATTTTTACTCACAAATAGTTCACTGACACCGATCAGCTGATTTAGTGCTAGTGATGTGTTTATTTCAATTTGAAAAGTTCGGTTTCTGGTATCAATGTATTAAAAATTCTCATAACTTCCAAACATGTAGATATAGGATTAAAAAACTCTTCCAATATCGTTTGATACCGTCCAAAGAAGCCGTGCCCTTGGTATGTATATACCCTTTCCGTTACACGTTGTATACTCGTAAAACCCCGAAAGACTCCCACACATGAACTTCATAAAGGTCGCAGAAAAAACCGGACCCCATTCATGATGAACAGACGTTAATAAAAAGAAAGAATGAACTCAATTTAGATGTTGTTGTAATGTTTAAATAATAAAAATAACTATGAAAACTTTATTCGCTTAGTAGGAAAAAGATTAAGGTGGAAGCGCTAAGGTAGCCCGCGAAATTCAAATTTTCTTACGTTTTTTGCAATTTACTGGTCAGCATTAAGTTGTACGTTGATTAATATATGAATCGCGGCCGTAAGAAATATGTGTTTACAGAATTATAATCATTAAAGTCATCAACACAACTCTCTAAGACCACGTAAGTCCAAAGAATGATGATTTCATGAAATAGTTATTCTTGAGACTTACGTGGTCTTAGAAAGTTGTGTTGATGACTTTAATGATTATAATTCTGTAAACAGATATTTCTTACGGCCGCGATTCATATATTAATCAACGTACAACTTAATACTGACCAGCAAATTCCAAAAATCCTAAAAAAAATTGAATTTCGCGGGCTACCCTGGCGCTTTCGCCTTAAGCAATTTATTTCTAACATAATTATGACTTATGATAAAAAATTTCTAAGCCGGCCACACTGCACTGAAACTGGCCTCTCCTGTCAGTGTCAACCTGTCATTGTCAACAACAACACTAGCGCCATTAAATAAAACCAAGTTTTTTTTTTTTCAAAATGTCCAATATACATTCATGTTTTAATTCTATTATCATTTTAGAGATATTATTAAAATATAGCTATGTACCCATGTAATGAAAAGTAATAAAATACAGTCGTTCACGCCATACAAGGAATAATATTATTCAGGTTGGTTCTCAAGCACAGCTGTTTACCGCGCGTCGACGCCATTGTTATTTTCTGTCTCTTTTTAGCCGCGTCCTCGCTGCTCCCCTCGCCCCTTCCTTCCCTTCAACCAGTTTCGCTCGATTTTCGTGACGCGTGGACGTCTGTGCGCGTCGCAGACTAATATATCTCGGTCTTATCCTTTGTCCAGGAAGAAGCGAACTCCACAATAACTCGCAACCACAACTGAAACCCCTCTCAAACGTGAAATAGCTGGTGTAATCTACAGGTGTATCGTCTTGCCGTGTGTTGTTTAGTGATTCCCGCATAGTCAATCGAGCATGAATAATAAAGAAGTAACCGGTGATATAGTCGTGTGTCCACTGGGAGGCGAGGTCTGGTGATCGGGCGGAGTGCCGAGGTCGTAGGGTTCGGCGTGTGATGAGTCTGCGGTGACGGCTCGCCGCTGAGCGGTTGGATGGCGGCTGTAAGCGGCCCCGCGCGGCACTCTCGCGTCTCCATGAGTGTGTCCATGTCGCTGATGCAGGGCGGTACGCAGAGCGCGCCGCAGGGCGCCATCCTGGCGGCAGCGGCGCCCTACTACCAGACGCCGGCCATCCCCACGGACGTGCAGCCCGACCGCCCGATTGGGTATGGCGCCTTCGGTGTTGTATGGTGAGTCAATCTTGTTGTTGTTTATATTTTCAAATTGCCCGCGTTACATTCAAAACTAATTGGTGAAGTGTCTATCAATTCTGGCTGCTACCTTATAAGCATGCGTGACTATGGGGATTGCAGGGTCAGTGGGTCGTCTTAGGGGCGGCAGTACTAATCTGTGTTTGTTTGCACTGTGAGCAATTTTTTAGGTTTTGAGTCTTTGTAATTTGAACCCATCTCATATTATTCGGCTCACTGTTTTTTCGTTTTTATCTAATCGTATTGTGATTGATAGTTGATCTTTGGCTATTATGTATGTTTAGCTGTGTTCACACAATGCACAATAGATCCAGAAACCCGAGTAAGTAGAACTTGAATGAGTGATCATTATACTTTTAAACCAAAATGTAATTTCCTTGATTACAAATTAGGAAATCATGTGCCTTCATTTTCTAACAAATTGTACCTACCTACTAAATAAAACTTTCATTAAAATTCCTAGAAATTGTTGGTCTAATGATTATTATTGCTAATTGCAATTAACGGTGTACTGATATGAACCCAATTTTTTTAATTTTGTTGTTTTTTTGTTGATAGAATGTGATAGGTACCACATTCTATCAACCAACCCGGTAAGAAAAATCAAGTATTTTTTTTACAAGAGTTTTAGTTTTTTTTCAAAGATGAAAGATTCAAAATTATCTATAATATTGGTACTTGTAATTACTTTTGTTTAAAAAGATGCATTTTTGCAATCATCTTATCTACCTAGCTATCTTTATCTTAATTTTTTTCTTTATCTTATTCTTTAGCTGGGTCTGTGTAGCTATTTACTTTATTGCACTTGTGGTTTGTAGTTGTTACATTAATATTGAAAAAGCAAACAACGGTGGCAAGAATACAGCTTTAACAGGTACGGTCAGCAGTGAAAGTTCAGTCAGTGGATCGTCTTAGGGGCGGTTCATTAACACTGTCACTTTTATATAAAACATCAAAATTGTCTCAAAATGATTAGATAATAATATTTCAGCATCTCATGTAAAAGATGAGTTAATATCATGAAAATTTTACATATAATTTGATATTTAAAATAATTTATTGATTTAAAAAACTAGAGTTAAAAGACTTGTTTACTGTTGACCATACTTTTCATGGCAAAAAAAATCCTTGAGGTGCATTCTTCAATTTATTTTGTGCCTTGAAATTACTGAAGTAGTTACCTAAGTAGTTTTAGAACTTTGCCTACCTACCTATGCTCCAAAGAACAATCTCATTGTAGCAGCTGGGATGTATGCATTCATGCACCACCACATTTTCAAACTTAAATCTTACATTGTCGTTCTTATCGACTCTGATTTTACGAGTTACAAGCACTGCCACACTGAAAAGTTTTATACGACAATCCCATAAATCTAAGAGCGAATGTAACATACGGGAATTTAGAACTTATGTGCTGCCAAATGTTCGCATAAACGCAAAACATTGGGTACAAAAACCTAAAGTTGTTATTATTGTTGGCACCAAGTAAGGGGCGTATTCTCACGTTCGTAACTTCGGACAAACGGCTCCTATCTTCATGTTCCTAGTCTTAAAGTCCCAAAGCAATTTAAAGAAACAAAGACCATACCGTTATCCCGTGCACCCGTGTAGTCGCTACCTAAGTGCTTCTCGACTCGTCGATAAGTAAAGCGCACAAAGCAATTATTACTAGTCTCACGACCAACGTTCGTTTTACTACCACTGAAGACGATGCAACCGTTAAACCTAGAAAGCTACGATTCCATTTCAAATCTTCCATTTTTAACGAGCAGGACCGCTTTATGACTCAAACTAAATATTCTAAGCCTTTATTTACATCAGCTGTTGAACTAAACAAGGTTTGAAAGTTTCCTAAAAGTTTACATTGCACTGAAGTTAGGCAGTTCACCAGTCTAATCTGCACCAGTTGCCTTCTGTAAACACGTGGAGTTTGAACCGGCCGGCGACGGGCATTCGATTCAGCGCGAACGACATAAGAGCGGTTTTCAATATTCATGTTTCCCGCAATCGAATGCACATTGCGTCGGACGACCGAAGTCACTCCTCAAATGAAACTGTGCTTTATTGCTTACGCCTTTAGCTAGCTTTTGATTTAATGGCTTCGATATCTGTTATTGAAACGGAGGTAGTGAATGCGTGGTTCCCTTTTGTAAGCGACATTCGCCCTTAAGTCGATAGGTGTAGATACCGAGTTCGAGCACGGGCACAGTGGGAGCGCCCTGAAGTACCTAGTGCAAGTTCGTGCATCGGGGGTAGCGGTTGTTAGGTATGGGTGGATGCTTTGTGTCGACTCGTC
This sequence comes from Luperina testacea, assembly GCA_927399505.1. NCBI lineage: Eukaryota > Metazoa > Arthropoda > Insecta > Lepidoptera > Noctuidae > Luperina > Luperina testacea. The sequence continues at coordinate 17,829,150 of OV656758.1, forward strand.
GTGCGTAGGTAGGTCCCTCATGGCGCTTGGCGCGTCGATTGTGTGTGAACGACCGCGACGAGGGGAGGCACGCCTGATTATTCCGAGCCCGCGTCGATCGCCGGTCGAGAGCCCTAAAACCCGACTCTGCTCTGCTTCTATCCCTCCTTCCTTGTACTCGCCCGTTGAATGCAAATAGGGCCTCCTTAACATTAACATTTTAGTTATTTTCTCTTCTTTCTGAGTGTTTTAATTTATTCTAGTCCTGGTTTCTGCATTTAGATATCGTTGTCTACTTACTAATACCCAGCTAGTTATTTTACTTTTGAGTCAAACAATGCAGTTTTACTCTCTTTATGCTCATCTTCGCATGTTACGAGTCCATTTCGTAATTGCTCGGCGGTGACAAGACAATCACGATAGCGCGCTGTCATAACAACTTGTGCCCAAGAATAACAGCATACGCAGTAGTGTAGGATTGGTCTGAGGGTTAGCTAGTACTTGTAAGGAAAACGTCCGAATGTCGTGCTATCCATTTATTGACTGATTAAACATTATACATATTTCCTATACTACGTAAACTGCTTGCAAGCCATTACTGCAAGCTTGCACATCATATTACATACCACATCATAGGGGTTGTTACAAAAAAAAAATAACATTAAATGTTCTTTTTTTTTACATTTTATTTGTTTTTTTTTTTATTCATTTTATTTACCCTTAGCAAATCGTTATGATTTTAAAATGCAAAACAAACATTAGCTTAATAGGTAGTTGATAATTATAGTCTTATTCTAAACACATTAACATTTAATAAACATTAAACATTCGATAAACATTAAACATTCAATAAACATTAAACATTCAATAAACATTAAACATTAAACATTCGCGAATATTTAAGTAAGATTAATATAATTCTAAACAATGTAAATTACCATTATTGTTTAGTGTCACTGTCGTTACATGATGTCACTTAAATGTTAACTTACCGATTAAATATAGCTACTTAAGTTACATATCTCATACTGCCACACTCAGAAAGGTTCATTAAATTAGTCCTAATGAGTACTTAACTAATTATCATTAAATCTGTTAATGAACGATACATCCCAGAGACAATATTTAAGGGTTCATTAGTTAATGACAACTTTAAGTATCCGTAGAGCAGAGTTACGTCAAATTGGCTTGGAGATCGCATATCGATAAACGATTGGTGTATATTAACAATATAAATAAGAATTCGTTCATTTCCCGATCGTTTTTACATAAAAAACAAAACGAAACAGCTATTTTCATGTAAATAAAATAAAGTACACGGACCCTTTTTTTTCTGGTATCACTAATTGTCAATGTTGTAAACTGTCAGTGTTAAGGTTATGTTTAGAGTTGTTTTGTGTTGCGTGGCAGAGAGAGATGGCAATTTAACAAAATATTTAATTTTGTTTGCTATCAATGTAGAGACTTTTGCAATAATTCGTGAAACTGACTGCTGGCAGATATTAATGACATCCCCATCCAATTTCTGTAAAAAAAAGCAACGACATATTTATATGACTTATCTAACAAATTCTATTATTATTTACAATACCTACCTAATGCAGTTTAATTCAATAAATAGGTACTTATGCTATAAGTAGGTACTAACCTGAAAACTACCTGTAGCGAAGTAGCGTAATGTCAGCAGTAACATTAGTTCCGGGGCGAATGGTAATCCTCTTTTGGTTGGTTTACTTAGGTCGGGTGCCAGCAAAGGCAATATTACACTTTTTACGGTTTCTGGCGTAAATCTGTAGCGTGCATGAAATTCTTGAACCGAGTATTTTGAAAAGGGATCAGAATAATCACGAAAATACCGCCTCGGCCCTACTACTCTATATACCTTCTGGTATAGTCTACAAAATCAATAAAGTCTAGCAGATCACTCATCTTTACTATTGTTAAAACACTTATATTCCTGTGAATTCTATAGATATAAGTAAAATATAACCTCAAACGTAAATGTCAAAATCAATCATTAGCAAGTTAAGTGAAGGTTTTGCCGTACTTAACTTTAATTGTCATTAAGGGACGGTAACGGACCATTAACTGTCTCTGAGACGGAACTTTTTTAAATCTATACTAAGGAGCAACTTAAGTAACCATTAAACGTCTCTGAGTGTGGCAGTTAGTTCTATTTTTATGAACTGTCTCTAATTTATCGCCTTTATTTATAACGACATTAGGTTCGTTATCGCTTAACACAGTATAAGGTCCTTTATATAACTTATCTAATTTTGTACCTGTTTCATTTTTTATAAGTATTAAATCACCTGGTTTATACGAAATAGGATTACATTTTCTATCATACACTATTTTCCTTTGTGTTTTTCTTAAAATTAAATTATTCCTAACTTCCTTATGAGCTAACTGTAACCTATATTTGAGTTCTAATACATAGTTGTCTGGGTTGTAAAGCGGTTCTACTACGTCATTGGTAAGATTACTAGGTAAGTTGCATGTTTTACCGAAAACTAACTCATACGGTGTGTATTTTGTTTCCGTGTGGACGGTAGTGTTGTATGAAAAACACCAAAAATTCAACCATTGACTCGCATGTTTCTGGATGTCCGTCACACTGAGTACGTAAAAATGCTGCAAGATGCTTATGGGTATTTTCTAAAGCACCTATCGACTGATGATGATATGCTGTCGAATTTATTTTATTAATTTGCAGCAATTTGCAAACCTCTGACATTGTTTCCGACATGAATTCCGTACCTCGATCGGTAGCGATGATTGTTGGTAAACCATACCTAAGTATAAAGTTGTTTACGAATGATCTAGCTACACTTACCGTATCTTTTCTCTGTAATGGATACGCTTCGATGTACTTACTGAGCTCACATTGTAAGGTTAAAATATAAACGTTACCTTCTAAATCCTTATCTAAAGGACCAACTAAATCTAAAAATACCTTTTGAAAAGCACTTGTCGCCGTTGTAGTTACGACCATTGGTTCTACTATATTTCTAGAATACTTACTAGTTTGGCATTTTTTACACTTAGAAACGTAGTGTCGTACGTCGTTCTCCATGCCTGGCCAAAAGTACTTACCTTTGATATTATTTATCATACGTCGTACGCCTGCATGCCCACTTGTTGGCAGCAAATGATAGTCGTGTAGTATGTATGTCTTTTCGTCATTTTCTAGGACTCTTTTTATTCCTCTTAGTATATTTATTTGTGGTCCGGCCCACTGTGGTCTACTTTTTATTTCATTGATCAATTCTATTATGAATTCGACATTGTTTTTATCTTTTACTATGCATAGTTCTTTTATATTTATTTTTCTACAATTTTCACTCAATAAATCCGCAAATTCGGCTCGCGAGAAATGCGACATATAATTGAGATTGATAAATAGAGTAGATTCATTCTTAACATAAGCAAAACATTTGTTTTCGTAATCTATATTTTTCTTGTTTAGATCTTTTCCTTTTATAAATTTTAATTCTACTGCTTCATTAGGTTTTCTTAATATCTCTGCTATCCTTGGTTGGCCTAACCTCGGTTTGTCAGCTATATTAAGAGAACCATTGCCACTCGATTGAGGTATTGCTTTGCACTCCGAGTTCATTCTCGCTCGTTGTGCCCTTGTCATTACCATACTTACAATTTTTTCATTTAAAGACTTTAATTCGTTCGAACTTATGGTAACCCTACTTAATGCATCAGCAACATTATTCTCTGTTCCTTTTATGTATTTAATATCGTAATCGTATTCTTCTAATAGTAATCTAAACTTTAAAAGTCGTGTTGATGGATCTTTCATCCCAAATAGATAGATGAGTGGTTTATGATCCGTTAGAATAGTAAATTTTCTTCCATATAAGTATGGTCTAAAATATTTTATACTCCACACTACTGCTAAAAGTTCTTTTTGTATCGTAGGATAATTTAACTCTGCTTTATTTAGTGGTCTACTGGCGTAAGCTACTGGTCTCAGATCGCTGTTACATAAGACTGATCCTATTGCCATATTAGATGCGTCCGTTTGAAGTATGAATTCGTTTTCCTTCGAAAAATCGGGATATTGCAGAATTGGTGGATTAATTAACTTTTCTTTGAGAATGTCAAAACTTTTTTGACACTCACTTGTCCATACAAAAGTTTCGTTCTTTCTACATAATTTATTTAAAGGTACTGTAACTTCTGCAAACGATCGAATGAATTTTCTGTAATAGTTGCAAAATGCAACGAATCGCCTAACCTCTTCGGCATTTTTTGGTACTGGGTAATTTTTAACTACAGTTATTTTTTGTGGATCTGGTAATACACCATTAGCTGATACTTCGTGACCTAAATAGAGTAGTTGAGTTTTCATAAATTCACACTTTGCTGGATTTAGCTTAAGGTTCATTTTTCTTAAACGATCGAAAACATCCATAAGGTTCTTATTATGTATATCTACTGTCCTACCGAATACAATAAGATCGTCACAGTAAACGAAACATTTCTCAAATGTTAGTCCCGACAAGGCAATTGACATGGCTCTAGAAAACGCATTTGGTGATATTTTGAGACCCATAGGAAGGCGCTTCATACGATATTGACCTTCACTAGTCGAAAAACTGGTGATATCCCTACTCTCTGGTTTTAAATTTACTTGATAAAATCCTTGCTGAAGATCTAAATGACTGAAACAAATACTTCCTGAAAGAGAGTCTAAGATTTCGGTAATATTTGGTAGTGGAAATTTATCGTCTTGGATACAATCATTAACTTTTCGGTAATCCACTACTAAACGCCATTTCTTTTCTCCATCTGATTTTTTGGGTACTAAAAGAATAGGACTGTTCCACTCACTGCTGGTGGGCTCTATTATGTTGTCCTGTAACATTTTTTTAACTTGCTTATTAATTTCCGATTTCGATGATTGTGGCAAACGATAAGGCTTAGTATACACTGGGATCGTATTTGATTTTATTGTTATTGACTGTTCTACTACATTTGCTGTATCTAGTTTGTCTCCTTGTAGAAAAAATATGTCTGAGTATTTTGCACAAATTATTTCCAATTCTTTTCTATCGCTTGAGTTTAAGTGTGTTAATTTTAGTTCCGATAATAATTTTTTTACTCGTTCCAGTCCCGTTTCTGATTTATTAAATAAGCAAATATTATAGTTATCTAAATACTCGTAATCATCGTTGTGTATTAAATTTGATTTTGGTATTTTGATTAAATTTTCATCTGTGTTTAAGATTTTTACTGGTACTTTACCTCGTTTTGGCTGAAAAATACAACCTGCTATGAATAAGTTGTCATTTATTTGCTTAGGGTGTAAAACGCATTCTTTGTAAACATTTTTGTTTATGTCGATATAGTGGATAGACTCACTTCGACCTGGAATAAGCAAATAATTTTCCGTGTTCGTATGAACTGGTTGACGGTTTTGTATTTCGATGCGATAATGCGGCGCTTTATCTTTTAATTGTAAGCTGAGTACGTTTGTCGGTAAATCAATGTTTGCATTATAAGTTCTCAGGAAGTCTAAACCAAGTATTCCATCTGATTCACATGGAATATTATCGAACAAATAAAACTTGTAACGGAATTGTACACCCGTTTCTAATTTCAAAGATATATATACGCGAAGTTATATGCCTGTACTTTTCCACTGATACCTTTTATGGTTGTTTGATCGCTATATAATTTTGTTTCGCGTGTTACCGACTCTCTGTTGATTAATGAAATAGATGCGCCCGTATCGATTAAAAATTTTAGTTTTTGTTTGCCAGCGTATAAATAGATAAAATCGAGACTTTTACATACTAAACCATAATTAGTTGCTCCGAAAAAACTGAGCTAAATTTTCCTCTTTATCCTTTTCCTCTTTCGGCACAGTGACAACATTTACGTTGTCCTGCTTGGCACCTCTGTAATGACCCCTGTTACTTCTATAGTAACTTTTATTCGGTGGCCTAGAGTATCCGCGCTGTTGGTAATGTCTGCCACGGTAAAAACCTCGATGTGTGGGCCCCTGACCCCTGTAATGCTGGGCTGCGTTGTTACCTCGGTAGTAGGAATGATTTCCACGGTATTGAGTATACCCACGATGGTAGTTTCCGCGACTCCGACTGTACCTTGAGTTTCTACCTCGTGTGTAAGATAACACGGCATCCTGACCTGAAGTTCCGGGAAGTGACAGCTCCTCATCACCTGCTGCTCGTACTGCATCCTTCAGTTGACTGTAATTTCTAGCTGCTATAATGGTGCTAAGTCGACGATTTCTCAGACCATCTGCAAATCTTTTTACTACTAACCTTTCGTTTATTGGACTTAGTATCTCGGCGGCTGTCTGGTTTCCGTCTGCTTGCGCTATGGTAAGGGAAGTAAACAAATCTCCTAGTTTCTCTCCGTATTCGCTTGTAGTCAAGTTGTTTTGACTTATATTATTTATCTGTGCCATTATTGAATTGGCAGATTTTTTTGTCAGAATATATGTTTGAATATCTTTTACTAAACCAGAAACTGTTACTTTTTTTCAGTTTTAATTTCGCTATTTTTGACAGACGAGTCTTTAACACAAATGAAACTAACAATTTCTTACAATCTTCTTCTTTCAAACAACTTTCATACATCTCTATACCTTCGATTATTCTCTCTACTGTTTCTTCCTTTCCGTCCATAACTGGAATCAAAGTACTAGCCGTTTTTAAACTAAAACTCTCCATTTTGTATGTTGTCTTATTTTCCTCTATATCTAAAAATTCGTCGGACGAACTTTCTGAAATATCAGTTACCTCTTTATAACCCAAGATTTTTCTATATATTTTCTCAATTTCGTTAGGTATTGATGGATCTAAATGTAATTCCTTTTTACGTATACGTCCGTATTCAATTAATAAAGTAAACTCATTATACAAATTATCAGCCTCCTGAAACTTTCGCTGTCCTACTTTTCCGTCTCGCCGTTTAGGGCCTAATTTTCTAATAGTAACACATAAATCTAGTAAACTTTCATATATTTCACTAAGTCTTTCCATGAATATTATAGAGTCTATTTAACACTTCATGAGCACCGCACTCATACCTTTCATCGAGTTGGTCCGACTCGATGGCGATGGGCTGCTAGGCTTGTCCTCTGGAAGGGCTGCTTGGCTTGTCCTCTGAAGTCACTGCTTGGCTCATCCTCAGGAATGGCAGCTTGGGCCGGGCTATACCCTGGACACCACAGGTAACTGAGCCGGGAATACCCTGACTCCTCCAACAATTAAATTTTATTTCTTCAATCTTCTCTTCTTTTTTTTTTCTGTAATTTTTATTTTCTTCAATAATTGTTCTTCGTTCTTCTATTATTTTATCTTCTTGCTTCACTTCTTCATTACTTATTTATTCTTCGTTTTATTTACGGCAGGCACAGGAAACGCAGGTAGGTTCCTCTCCGGATCTAGTGGTCACGCGGCGAAAAGACCGTCTCAAGTTTTGTGTCAATACTTCGCTCGTAATCCAATTTTGATGACACTTTTTGTACAAAACGTATAGTCCGTAAAGTCCTGCAATAGACAGTATTGTGCAGATGACGAACATCACGACGCTTATGTTTGAAAGGTGATATTCCGCGCTGCTGTTTGTTCCTCCGGAAGCACTCTGAGTGATGAATACTTCGTCCTTCTTGATATCTGAGCGACACATTTTGATGTAGGTACGTTAATTGTCCATGTTGATATTTAAATAATGCCAATACGAGTTTGAAATCCTGGCATATCCTGGCAGGGTCGCCATGTAGGATTGGTCTGAGGGTTAGCTAGTACTTGTAAGGAAAACGTCCGAATGTCGTGCTATCCATTTATTGACTGATTAAACATTATACATATTTCCTATACTACGTAAACTGCTTGCAAGCCATTACTGCAAGCTTGCACATCATATTACATACCACAGTAGAAAGCCGCAATAAAAGGAATTCAAGCGATCAACGCACACGAGATGTTTAGTTTTCTGTTGACCTGGAATCGTTAAGGACCTGAAACTTTAAATGCCAACTAGGTACTTTAGCTGTGGAGCCTTCGTATGTCAAGATGCCTAAACAGACATATTTATCTGCTGCTACACAATAATGTTAGCAAACTCATAGAAATCAGGAATTAGTCGTCTCGAGGGAATATACAGTATACATTGGTATCTATCTACACAAAGAGAAAACAGAGAGCGTGGCATTGCGTCCTTTCATACACGTTCATATGCAATTTAATATCAACGATAATAACTCGATATTCGGTGCTCGCACTACCTGCATGCCAATTGAGGACAACGGGCAATTCAAGGTGATAAACCTATAGGTCGGGACAGCTAGGTTGGGCACGGCCTATAGTAAATTAATTACCACAAGCGTGCGGGCTGATTGATCGGGCTGCGCGGGGTCTGCCGCGCCTCGGGTCGCGCCTTCAGTTTCCACCCTGCTGACCGTGGCTAATTGCTCCGAGCCAGTTGAAAAACTTGATCCATCCGCCTTTATGGCAAACTCGCTCTCGAATGGAGTTTTGAACGCATTTTGTCGAACACTTGATTAAAGGTGCGCTCTTGATGTTGAACACCAATATTCTCCTCGTGGCTTTAAAATAAAAGCAATTTGTTATTAGAAGCGTGGATATTTTGATTCCGCTCAAAAGCATCGTGGTTATTATTATCCTGTAAAAAAGGGCCTTTTCATGTTTTCAGCATCAAAAGATTCCTTATTGGCGGTTTCATAAGGGGTCTTTACCTGCTACTGATCGCACGAATACCTATTCGATTACCTGCCTTAGTCAGACCTCAAAACTCTATGAAGTTCCACGTATTTATTCTTGAAAATTCGAAGTTGGCTGTTCAAAAAGTAGTCTTCTCAAATAAATTGGCGTTATTTGTATGTCCTTACGTGCAGTTACCTAGGTCAAGAAAGCATGACAAGCGAACGGATATTATGCCGAATTGAGACTATTACGACAGTTTTTGTTTCTGTTGAAATGCCGTCAAGTTTCTCTCTGCTTAATTCGATCATAGGTTCATGGTAACCATTGTATTGCTCGCCTATTATGATACTAACAGAATTTCCCAAAAAGTAAATAGAACAAAGCAGTAAATTCATATCTATAAGTAAGGAATTTCGTGGTTACCCCACGTAAGTCCTAATAACATTGTACATCCCGAAATCCTAACTCATTCATTGTCACATCCTTCTTTGTATAAAAACAAGCCCGTAATCCGTAACGCTAGACAAAAGAAGTAATAACTTTAGAAACCTTGTGCTGCTGAACACAATAGAATCCATTTTTGCTAATCTCGTCACAATACTCTTGGCAAGGAGATCTGATAAACTTGGGATTGTTCGATTATCGGCACCTAAGCTGCTAGTTTTCAATCCGGAGGAATTAGCAGCATGTTAGATTATAGTACGATACAACTTTATGGATTCATCGTCCAAATTGGTCAAACACGATCATTTGCGAGCTAGTGCAACTTGAGTTCGAAATCTGGTAGGAACTGGCAGAGTCAAGTACGTTTTAAATTCTTAGTGGAGCAAAAACAAGGGGCCCCCCTGGCACCAACTAAATGTTTGGTCGTTAGATAAATCGATGGAGTTTTGATCTTTAAATTGAGTAATGTACAGATGTGTGAAGTAGACGAGATAACGGCGGCATCGCGATGCGAGTACCGGCAGCGAACTGGCCTGCTTACAGCCTAACCAGGTCACGGGGAACTTATAGTGCGCCTAGCGGCTATCGTGCGTGTATTAAGTGACGTGACATAATTCTATTGTAAGATTTCCAGCTTAGATGCACCCGAAGATTAATGGGTGCAAAAAATCGGTTTTGGCGTTCTGAAAAACAACTTCCCGCTGAAGCGGAAGTTTTATCGAAATTGAGACCGCAAGCTTAGCTTAGCAAGATCGCTTTTACTTTACATCAAGGAGTTAATTGACGTCTTCCAAATTCGTCTGTCTTCATTCGATTACTATTCAAAGTCACACGTAAACACTGAAGTTTTCGAGACTCCCCCGCGTTGTGTGACCTGAGATACCACTTAGTTGCAAGTCAGCCATTAACCACAGAGGTATTTTGCTCCATCACCGTCGAGCGATAATTGATGTCGTGAGAAAGGAGCTGAGATTGACTGATATCGGATTAAAATTTTAAGCTGACTCTGATCAAGATATTGGTATATTCTGAATAGATATCGGAGCCTAGGTGTCAGGTCACGGCAGGCTAATCACCTGTTGGATAAATTGAATAAATATCAATATCTGTGTCCCAAATAGATTAAGGAAGCATCAATTTGAAAATTTATGATCAGTAATTGTCGCATCGAGCACATTTATATTTCGCCTTATCACATTATTTCTAGTTGCCAAGATCCACACTATATCCTTGTTGACGATGTATAATATTTTGTCCAATAGAAAGGCTAGGCCCCTCGGGGCTATTCAGTAAATTCTATGCCGTTGGTGGGATGAAAGGCGAGTAAAGAATTGTATCAAAAGGATGGCAGCAACCTCCTTGGCTCTTAAAACATGCTAAAATTAACATTCCATCTGCCAAGCTCGGTAATTACGGCAATATTTCTATGGGGAGGTCCAGTAAAGGACATCCTTGTTTTCTTTTTAATCTGAATAGCTAGATATCTTCACAGCACTCCTGTTTCTTGCATTTGCCGTAACAACGTACAAATTACTACTTTATGAAATCCAGTTTTCCTTATCTGTTCCCCTAATCCAGAGCGCGTGGTACGCAATGACGTCACGATTCACGCTGTGTGTTCGCATAACAAGTTTGTTTCCAGCTATCTTTACTATGTTGTTTGATAAGCCTGTTTTGGTAATAGAGAACGCATCGACATTTTTTGGCGTAAAATATTGCCACCGTAAAAATAAGTCCATTAAATTTTTTTTATATACTGGCACATTTTAGCATTACAGTATTTAGGTTTATTTGCCGGTAAAAAGGCGTTTTAGAGATATGTTGAAAGTCATTAACCTGAATTTCGCTAACAGCGACTAAGGGCCGATTTTGGCCACATTTCAACAACCATTGATATATTAATATACATATTTACTATTATGATCGTCCATACAAATGAAGCAATGGACGTTGAACGGTAGCCAATATTACTATTGTTGAGAACAGTTAATCAAATCTGTGAATTGCCAAATGATAGTATCTAAAGTCAGGACAATCATGCTTTTATAGTCAGGATTGATGTCCCTTTAATAATTAATTCTAACTATCGACTCGCCTATTGAGTGAACACATAGCAACAAGGATTGGGTACTAGTAAATTATGAGTGTAGAAACACTCGCTTCGGATCCTTTGGGAACAGGGGCGAGGCGGCCATTACTTCTTCATTTATAAAACAAGCGGTGAAGTTTCTATTGGTACTGGAAACTTGACAGGCACGTGTATCGTCACTATATCTTCGCAGGTATATATCTAAGTATTTTTCTCACGCACTCCAAGCTATATTTGATAGTAGGTATTGTCTACCACCAAATTTGATCGTTGTCTTGTCGCCAACCCAACTCCACCAACCCAGCGGAGTACTCCCTAAGCTCTGAAGTGAAGTGGAAACGGCCGTGACTTACGAGCTGTAGGTTGTAGGTTCGAACACTTCGAACCCTGACAGGCGCTTTACTTTGTGTCAATTATTTCATCACCACTGCTCTCAAAACGGTGAAAGAAAACATCGTGAGGAAACCGGCAAAATGTTCTAGAACCAAAAATTCGAAGACATGTGACATCTACCAAACCGCACCGGACGCGAGTGGTGGATTACGGCCCACTGCCTCTCTCAGAGGAGGCCTGTGGCTCAGCAGTGGTAAAATTATAGGCTAATTATGTTACGCTTATAAATACAATACCCGGCGATAAATATTGCACATCGACCTTTTTACACAAATCCATTTTATACAAAGAATAAAAATAATTATCAAAAGAAGCAAATCATAATTGTATTAACAGCTCCTAATAGATACCGGACTGTTTGTATTTCGTGCGACAGAGATAACGCTCTACGAAGCCGAAATTAGCCGATTGTCTCTTTCCAAAGGTCGATGTGCAATATTTATCGCCGGGTACTGTACTTACGGGTGTTACCCTACTCCGTATCACCTACGGACATCAGATTACTTTGGAGCCCGAATTAAGAATGAATGACAACACGATTTGACAGCTGTCCCTTCTCCCGACGTGTTTTATCCCGTTCGAAAATTTTTATTAGTCACTTGTTTTGACGGATCTACTACTTTCGGACGGACCCGTATCGACGCGGACGTTGACGGACTTACAATCGAATCGAATAACCTATTGACAGATCGCTACTGATGGTAGCCAGTATAAATTGCAAAAAACGTAAGAACATTTGAATTTCGAGGGGTTGCCTTAGCGCTTCCCCCTTAAGGGGGTTATAGTTGATCCTATACTTTTATAATCATGCAGATCGCTACTGATATAGATAATTTGAACGTTAAAACCAGAGATAGATAGGTTTTTCTACCTCCAGTATGCCAAAACTGGTGATAGATAGGTAATTGGGTTCAGCCGTTTGAGAGTAGACCTTCGTTTCTTTCAAATCTACAACAATCAAGTAAATGAACCACTATTTACTTCTAAAACAGAACAAAACAACAATTGGAAGCCAAATGTAGTCTTATTGCCTCTAATGTTGAACTATTTCAGGCTATTTCACAAGTTAACGCTTCTTTGTACAAGTTTCAACCTATACGGCAGACAAGGACTGACAAAGCCGACTGTTTTGTGTTTGTTCCGTAATTGTACTGTCAGTTTAATACCTGTACAAATTGTAGTATTATTCCGAGCAGGCAATGGTAATACGTGCTTTTTAAAATCTTTAAATAGTTTGTGGAACTGTAATTGTGCAGTAAACAGGTTGGTAGGGACATCGACGCGCAAACTGAAACTATGAATTCAGCTGATTCTAGACCCCCTAGCGTAGAAACGTTTGATAGGTTATAAAAAAAATAACAGTGGCACTCCGGGAGTGCCGACAAAGGTGAAAGCAAAACACAAACCGAATACTTTGCCATCACGTACTGACATATCGGATATACATTAAAACCGAGTACATCCCGAGGACAGCCGAACACATCCTAAGCGGGTATTTTTTTAATCGTCCTATAAACAAAACACGCGCTGTGTCGCTTACGGTAACAGTGGTGCGAGTTCAATGGTATTTTCCCATCTCAAAAAATGCCCAACGCGCCTAAAGAAGTTATCCCTTTAACACTTCAAAAAATCTTCTTTTTCATAAATAAGTACGCGATCAAAATGTATATTTATTTAAATTTAAAATAACAAGTAACAAAGGACTCGAATATGTTAGTAACAATATTTCTTAACAACCACGTTAGTAAACTTAGCCTAACACTATAGTTCATGCGAATCCTTGCTACAAGCTCAAAACCGATGTGGAAAGTTTGCAGCAACGATTCACAGAACAGCAATGCATGCTGTATTGCTGTATGGAACAGTTTTTTCTTTTAAAGTCCGACGAAAAATTTCAACGCTTTAGAATCATGTACAAAATCCGTGGTAACAGGTTGTGCGTCTCTCTACCGGCTGACTTTTTTTACTGTCTGGACAAAACTGTATAAAAGGTGAACGGAGTGGAAACCTATGGCACAGAAATTTCTTTTCCTTATACGGTATATTATACGGGTAGTTTTGGGAGTAGTTCATTGAAAATAATCTAGAACACGTTTAAGGGGCTTACATGACATAAAGCGTCGCCACTGTCGGACTAAAAAGAAAAGAAAGAGAAGCGCGATGACACAACGCTGGTAATTTATTGCAAAATATAAGCAATTATTTAATTACAAAAAATCTATTGTTGGGACTAAAAAATTAAAACACTAGTTACTATTTTAGTATGTTGCTTGTAGAATAATCTGACAAAAAATCAGAATGATTGTATGTATCGTCGTTGCGCGTGCAAAAGCCGCTATGTGCACTTATCACATAGCTGTTTATACAGTAGGTATGTGTGTATTGAAATAACGATTAAAACTGTACAAAGAACCGAAAATAACTAAATAATACACAGCGGCTTTTGCACGCGCAACGACGATATATTAGTTTGGTTTTTATTGTAAAAAGAAAATTTTTAGAGGTATCTTCATGATTTTTTTTATAGTATCAAATTAGTTGTATTATGTTTTCAACACACTATCTACCTAGCATATATCCTGAAGAATATCATATATTTTTCTGATATTGTTTTCTGTAGGCAATCGTATAGTTTTATTGTTTTTAAAACTTGCGTTTTTGTGTTTAGGTCCTGTAAACCCCTTAAGAAAAATCGGGACAGACTGCAAAGGCGAAACAAACAACAATGCCAATGATTTGGTTTCACATCAAAACGTTGGTACTGCGTATCGAACGGTATCTAATGATAATAGTCGTCGCAGTGCGATTAATTGGCAACAGTTTACTGGACACGGCTTCCCCATGGCTCCACGGTTCACGCAGGTCACTCAACCTCGCGGTGTTTATCAGAGATTCTGAACATTCGGCGGTACGTGCACGCCGTTTACGTGCCATTGACATTCGGGACTCTGTATTGCATCGGAAATAGCACACGCTAATATTATTATTTCCCCGACGACTTTATTTTTATCGTGGGTTCAATTAGCGAGTAAGTGCGCAGTTCATGCTATTTGGCAGTCCGGTTTTACCTGACACTGGCGATGGAACGTATCATGCGTTCTGCGCTAGTTACTGCTTTATTGCACCATAAAATGCCTAATGTTTGATCACTATCGGCAGTAGCCCTAAAAATGTTTTATTCGTCGCTCTCATTTAGATTTATGATGAAAATGTGTAAATGGTTTTAATGTTAGCGTTACGGGTTATCGACTTCAATATTTATGTTGTCATTCAATATCTAATGAAAACGGCCGATAAATAAATAAAGCTGCGAATCATAATTTATTCACCAATTCCAAATCATCTTGCGTAGTTCAATTAAAAGGGCTCTTCCTCTCCTACTTATTTAAAATTTTGCTGTGCCCGACAGGTAATGATATTTACTTATAATATCATTGCTGACAGGGTCTATAATTGATTCTATTGATTTTTTCTTCACCTCTATGTGTACATTATGGATGCAATAATAGTTATTTATGCAACTGTTGTATAATACCTAATAATGTATGACTAATCTACACCCATGATATGAATCTTCTCTAAAGGGTTGTGAAACCATAGGGTGTTGTACAGTGTTGTAAGAACTATGTAAATTCTAATTCTATCACTCATTTTTTATTTATAACTTTTAAGAAGGCTTACTAGACTAATTACAAATAATAGGTTACAACAACACGTTATCAAGTTGCTAATAACAAGCCTCTACAAACAGTTATATACTATAACATATATCGATTACTTAAAGCCGAACAATTAAAGTAAATTGTGTTAGGTTAGTTAAACAACAAAGCAATAAATTTTTGCAATATACTAATATCGAACAAAAATGGCGGGATTCGACGTGAATTCTGTGGGGACTGTGTCTCACGTACCCATCCCTTGCATAGTTTTAAGAATGTAATATTTTTATAGATGTAGGTACTTATTGTAATAATTTTTAGAAAGTTTCATTTTGTGTTTTTCCCACGAATCACATCTGCAAGCGATTTAAGTTATAGGTACTATTGTCTTTCATGATTCTTTACTTTTAGTTAAGGTTCTTCAATGTTCTATTATGTTATCTTGTATTGTACCCATTTGCTATTGTTAGTTAAGGTTCATTGTTCTGTTATTTTTAGTTGTCTTTTATTGTACCCATTTGCATTTCTCGGGTTTTATTATGTACTTTTAAAAGGCAAACATTTTGCCGCTTCCTTTGTTTAGGAACTGCAGATGTGGATTTGCCGCGTCCTTTGTTTAGTGAACGGCAGATTTGGGAGAGTTTTGGTTCAAAGCTTCAGTCTGTGCTGAACTACGATCGTGCGAGGTCCTCTCTGACCCCCGATCATATTTTACTCGCCGAAGCTCGCCGTAATAGTTTACGGCGAGCTTCGTGTTTCTATTAGTTTTATGTCTTCATGTAACATTATTTAATTTTACCTTTTCGTGTCAAGTGTAACTACTAGCTTTAGTTACTTGATATCGTAATAAATTAATCGCTACTTATTTACAACTTACTTCAGTGTATCACTCGCCCAACGCGGTCACGAACCACCACAGTGGTGACCCCGACGTGATTAAAGCTATCATATAGCGTGAGTTCGTGACAGTGCGTAAAGAGTTTCGCGAGTGCTAAATCAAGGTACGTGTTAAAATGGCGAGCGATCCAGCAGGAGTCACTAGCGGCGGATGACGCGCATTCCCAGCCAGCCAGCTCCCACGGCTTCAACAGGTGTCCTGACCACCAGCATGCAGCGACCGCGCATACCTGGTCATCACCCTCAGCCTCATCAGCAACCTCGGCACAGCACACTGCACTTTCGGCCGGTCAACAAGAAGAGCTCAATTCCTCTCCTGGTCGACGCAGCAGCCAGCCTCAACCCGGCGCTGTACCACATCCGACGCACTGGAGCATAACGCAGCGCCCGCGCCACCCCGACTCACTGGGAAAATCTTCGCAGACAGTTCCGACTCACCGTGAACTATGCGGCACCAACGCACTGGAGCATAACGCAGCGCCCGCGCCACCCCGACTCACTGGGGACATCTTCGCAGACAGTTCCGACTCACCGTGAACTATGCGGTAACTGGTTCCGACTCACTGGAACCTAAGTTGGCCTGGCAAGCATATTCCTCGCCGTTCTGGTAGGCGAGTTAAATTTCCTGATTACTATCAGGCAGGTGTTTCGTGATCTTTATCACTGGTAGGGGGGTACTGTGGGGACTGTGTCTCACGTACCCATCCCTTGCATAGTTTTAAGAATGTAATATTTTTATAGAGGTAGGTACTTATTGTAATAATTTTTAGAAAGTTTCATTTTGTGTTTTTCCCACGAATCACATCTGCAAGCGATTTAAGTTATAGGTACTATTGTCTTTCATGATTCTTTACTTTTAGTTAAGGTTCTTCAATGTTCTATTATGTTATCTTGTATTGTACCCATTTGCTATTGTTAGTTAAGGTTCATTGTTCCAGGTAGACATACATGCTTCAGTTTTAAGGAAGAATTATTATTTTTTAGTAGTGATTGCAAAGATATGTCACTGCTTTGCGAAACTGCCAACTCTGACCAATTTATACATGAGTCGATTGTTTCGATCCGCGATAAGACGTCAGCTGGTACGTTGTCTGTACCTTTAACATGGCGAATATCGGTTGTGAATTGACTAATGAAGTCCAAATAACGAAACTGTCTAGGCGTATTTTGCTGATCTTTCTTTCTAAAAGCATATGTAATTGGTTTATGGTCAGTAAAAATAACAAAATTACGCGCTTCAACATGATGTCTGAAATGTTTTACTGCAGCATAAATAGCGAGGAGTTCGCGATCATACGCTGAGTACTTTTGTTCAGCAGGTGATAATTTTTTGGAAAAGAAGGCGATAGGTTGCCAATCATTACCTACTCTTTGTTGTAGCGCGGCGCCTATTGTGAAGTCAGACGCGTCAGTAAAAATGGCTAAATCTGAGTCTGAACGCGGATGAGCTAACAACGCGGCTTGAGCTAAACTGAGCTTACAGTTTTCAAAAGCATCTTTGGCTTCGTCGGTCCAAGCGATTGGTGTTTTGCCTTTGAGGTTGCCTCGTAAAAGTTCACATAACATAGCTTGACTACCGGCTGCATGAGGTATAAACCTTCTATAAAAGTTTAACATACCTAGGAACTGACGCAGCTGTTTTGCTGTGGCTGGAATCGGGTAAGTACGGATCGCTTCGACCTTTTCAGGTAGCGGGCGCGTACCATCGGCTGACACAAGATAGCCGAGAAACTTAATCGTTGATTGACCAAACACACATTTAGACGGGTTTTATTATATGTACTTTTAAAAGGCAAACATTTTGCCGCTTCCTTTGTTTAGGAACTGCAGATGTGGATTTGCCGCGTCCTTTGTTTAGTGAACGGCAGATTTGGGAGAGTTTTGGTTCAAAGCTTCAGTCTGTGCTGAACTACGATCGTGCGAGGTCCTCTCTGACCCCCGATCATATTTTACTCGCCGAAGCTCGCCGTAATAGTTTACGGCGAGCTTCGTGTTTCTATTAGTTTTATGTCTTCATGTAACATTATTTAATTTTACCTTTTCGTGTCAAGTGTAACTACTAGCTTTAGTTACTTGATATCGTAATAAATTAATCGCTACTTATTTACAACTTACTTCAGTGTATCACTCGCCCAACGCGGTCACGAACCACCACAATTCGAATAAGTTTTTTTTTTAATTACGGCGCTGTAGTAGTGAAACGCGCATGCATGACAATGTTCTTTTTTTTAAATCATAAAGATACCACGAATTGAGTAGTGAGAATGTTGCTGTTTGATGAGTAAGGAAGGGATCGAAAAAGCAAAGGAGTTGAATAATGAAATTAAGTACAACATTATAACAGTCGTTTGGATGATATTATGGTTACTACGACACTGGTTGTTTTAATGTTGGCAATAAGCTAGATGTTTCAGAAACTTTTATAGAGGATTTATAGCATGGGTCATGGGTGTAGAATTGTAGATAAGGATTATTTGAATTACTATTCAGTCTTAGCACAAAGAATGCACAATTAACCTTATTAAATCATTAGATCATTAGTCTCTTTTGTCATCGCAGTTTACACTCAAGGCCGTGACTAAATGTCAAGAAATTGGACTTCTGCCTATTCCGTAATACAACACTACTAAGAATAGTGCGAAACTAACAACAATTTACATAATTTAACGTTTTAGAATCGACTTTCCTTACAATAGTTTCACTAACCCCCGGTAAGCCAGAAAGGGGAAATTTCGAAAATATCGTGAACAATTAAACCGTCATTACGTTTCATTTCGTTCACGGGTTGCAAATTACCCTCCTGCCTCCATGGAGGTGGAAGTTAGACGCGGGCGATGGGATGGGAGCCTACTGGATATTTTATTGTATCCAGTCTCTCCCCGGGGGCTTTAGAAACTGCCGTACCTACTAACACGTACTTTGGTCGCTTTCGGTAACTTTCAATAAGATGTTTTCTTTTATTTTGGGTCGTTATGGTTGCGTATTAAATGCCGTGACAAAAGGCAAACGCAATGTTTTTCTCAGGCTCTTTTCCAATTCCTAAAAATGTATATAACGCTTGATGCAGTTTTACATTACACCGCTGCAGGCTTTTCCCACATGCCGATAATTTATCGCAGATTTCCGTGTTTAATGTGTCACTTTAGTAACATGACGTGTGTAAAAAGAGACAAGCATTTTGACGTAAAACTGCGAAAATGGCAACATGAAATTTCAATTTTTCAGCTGCGTGATATCGATCACACATGTGTTCGACGCACGTCGCTAGTTTCCTCCCGGAGCTCATTGTGCGTGTGTGACGCACGGGGACCGCACACGGCGTCCCAGCCCCTGTCCCAGCCTGTACATCAATCACTTCCTAATCGAATTTATGAACGTTTGAACACTGCCATGTCCTGTTGCCCTGGTATTTATACTGACAACTCACTACCTTCTATTTAGAGATGCTACAATTATATTAACAAGGTCGTGTACAGTGTACTCCACCACCTATAAGATTTGTCATGTCGTATCTTTAAATAACTGTAACCCTGGGACATGGTGTTGACCTCATATATTACATCATTGGCTTAAAATATCCCGGGGTGAACTTGTAAGGCTTACCATGTTGTGTGCATATTTATAACTGGATCGCATGGAGTTGACCTGGCCTCATATAAATTCAGAGACCTACCACGTAACTTCGACGAAACTATTTCCAATGTGTGTTAGTATTATGTAATTCTAAGGGACTGCTAATGAGGCAACAGCTCGTTAATTTGGTTTGTTCAGTAATGTTCAGTCGCTTTTGCAGGACTCGAATGTGTACGGCATAGTCCGATTGTCAAAGGACCCAATTTAATCACTTCTTTGTCTCCTCACTTTAATGGGAAGCTGAAATTTTGTATTCTGCTTACATACATTAATATTCGAAAACATGTTTTCGAATTTAAAAGTTAGAAAGCCATGAATTAAAACACGGCTTGCTGCTCATTTGTGTTTCTAAATTAACTTAGTTGGTAATGTCGTAGCCCTGGAGAGTGGAGTTTAATCATGTTCTTTGGCCGAGGACTGTTCTAGCGCATTTTGTATGCAAGGAGCGTGACCCAAGTTTCCGTTTTCGGCCCCCATGTGAAAACGTTTACACAATGTCAAATTGCCTACCTGGCCGCTTGCAAAACACGGCCTTCCTGCGGGGCCGGGCATTGTCGACGAATGCCCGATGTTAATATCAACGATAACTGTATCTGACTGCTCATTGTTCGTAGTTTTTGTCTTCGCTAATTGTGAAATTTCCCATTTGTTAGTACGCGAGCGGGCAAATGAGGAATTCATTATGATTTTGTGTCAATCGGTGTATTGTTGCGCCGTATTTGCCCGAAACAAAGGATTTAACGTTTTTGTTCCAGCAATTACACGTAATGTACACTATAATTTGTTCGGTTTGGCTCGTTATAAAATACCGAGTTATTAGTAAATTTCAAACACCACAAATTTTCTGTTAAATCTGTGTGAACAACACATTTATTACAAATTGTGTGGAGGCTTGCTGGACTGGCTACAAAGATAACAGGAAACCATTTTCCTTGAAACGTAAAACCATGGATTTCCATTACTCCTAAGCTATTAGGCCATAAAATTTAACAACTTTAATAATCCACGCTGAGCTTATAACGTAATGTTTTAAGTATGTATTGTTAATATGTTTCCTTCATAACTCTAGGACCGTTAGACGGCCGGATACAGTTGGTCATTTGATTGTGGTGTTAATACTTACTATGACATCACTCATGCTTCCCACCAAATTGTAGTCATTAGGTCATTGACACGCATTACTTACCTCCCAGAGTTCGCTGAGCTAATTTAAATTAATGCATGTTATTATGAATTCTGTTTGAATTTGAACTTCTAACAGCAAAAAATCCTTTTCAAAATTGCACTTTCCGAATGTCTTCCATTAAACGTATGTGTACTGAATTAAGTACCGAATTATATTCAGCCTGTATTATTGTATTCTGAATATATTTGCATGGTGTTCCCCTGTTGGTTTCTTGCGGAATAGGTCTCATTCTAATTCCCCACCGAGGAGCTCCGTCGTTGATTGAATATTCCACGCGCGACACTGATCTCTTTTCCTCTTCTGCACCGACTTTAAAAGCGACTTTATACGAATGTAACGGCGACAGGTTTCTATGCTTTATACAATTAGTCAAGTTCTGCTAGTGATGTCATACTATGTAGGTTTTTTAGAGCGCAGTTTATGTGTTCGTGGTTCCTACTTTAACTTTTCTTAAGCATTGAGCGATAGGTATTTCTTAAACCACCACATAATGTCCCAAAATATTCATTTTAAAGCATCTATTTCAATTATACGATTTACAGACACTTTTGAATTGTCAACGAGTTCAGAAAAAAGTTTCCAAAATATAGTAGGTTTCTATAAAGAAGCACGAGCAAGAAACTCTTGTGTCGCTGAAACTGTTCAAACAATTTGAAGAGTCCCATAGCGTGACAGTATCACACTGCCAAGCGAGCTAGTTCTGAAACGGATGTAACGCCCATATACGTCGCGCGTTGTAAATTCGCGCGATGACATGGCGGGCGCGTTCCATCGCGTCGTCGCTCGCCTCGGTTCGTTCGGAATCCTTAATTTAACTGCTCTCGATGCAGGCACTGCCGGAGATGCAGGCGGAATGAGCTTCCCGCCTGTGATTGCATTCGCACCCGCTTCGTGACTCCAAATTAATGTCGCGTCTTACGTCGCCTGACGTGGTGCGCGGCCCCATAGATTTTGTGTCCTGTCTTGCCTAAGCTGGCTTTTATTGGAACGTCTAGATAGGACCTATGCCTTAGGTTTATGTTAATGCAACTTATTTGTTGGGCTTTAAAGTCGTATGAACTCGTATCAAAGAAATAAAATTAAAGGCTCCTACAAACAGGCGCGACACGCGATATAATCGCGCGCGACACAAAGGCACCGCTCGTTGCGCGACTTAAGGCTCGTACACACAGGCGCGACGCGACACGCGACACAAAGGCACCGCAAGTCGCGCAACGAGCGGTGCCTTTGTGTCGCGCGCGATTCGCGTCGCGCGTCGCGCCTGTTTGCAGGAGCCTTTATGGTGCCTTTGTGTCGCGTGTCCTGTCGCGCCTGTTTGAAGGAGCCTTAAAATGAAAACCCATGAAATCCAATTTGCTTTCCGAAATGCGCGCAAACGAAGTCGCGGGCACAGCTAGTGTATAATATAATTTTGTTCTTTGGGTCCTTATGCGTACTAATCTCTTACTTTAATTGTTTCAGGTAAGCATCCATGATTAATATTGCACCAATACGGGTACGGGGTAACATCATAAATGTAAGTGATTTCTAAAAAGTTTCGATTGCATTTATTACCGATCAAATCAAAGTTAATTGGTTCCACAATGCGCGCCAAACTCACAACTCGAAATCCGATTTCATATTTTCCGAAATACAAAATCATTTTTAAAGCGATGAAAGTCGAGCAGTTACCCGACAGATATTGAAAAAATACGCCATTCAGTCGCATTTACGATTTTACGTCGCAGAAAATACACGTTTTCAACTTTTTGAAATGTTTTTTTAAGCGTCGTGTAAAATCTCGGTCGCCTGCAGCCCTTTTAAAAAACCCAACGCATCTTTGAGAACGTGATTGAAATAATTACTGAACACGTTTTTATTACTTTTTATTGTTCAAAGTGTTACAAATAGAACCCTCACTAACTCGATTTTAATAGTTGTGCAGGTGTTAATTAATCATTTCTTTCGTCCTACGAATATAATAAAGTCGAGAGCTGACGTAGCTGCGTAGGACACCCTGTTGAAACGAAGTTCCTTTATGTACTAGCTGTTGACCGCGACTTTGTCTGCAATCCAGAATGAAAAGTAGCCTATTATGTCCTTCTCCAGGTTCCAGGCTACCTATCTGTCAAATTTCATAAAAATCCGTTCAGCAGCCGTTTTAGCGTGAAAGGTTAACAAACAAACTCACTTTTGCATTAATTATATTAGTAAGGATTAAATAACAGGCACAATTAAATAAATTAACAACGATTCGGAATAAAAGAAAAAAAAAGAGTGTGACGGTCAAAATGTTAAACTTTTTTTCCTTCTAGTTCTCATTCGCTAAATGTGCAGAGCATGCGATAAGGAACTTCGTTACAAAAGGTGTCCTTTCGAAAGTACAATAAATAAAATACAGGATGTATATTAAATTGTTGAATAGCTGGTCAAACGAGATCCCGTTCTGGTCTAGCTAAAGAATTGTAACCGGCTCTGGTGATCAATTCCAGATCTGAGTACGTCGCTATCTAGTTACTGGGTGTAAAGTTTCCGTGTCGCCGCGGCGCGTCTCTCACACAATGAAAATTCTCACAATCAACTTCTACTCGACGTAACTTACACTAGAATGTGGAGTCGTAGGCCATGATACTGAACACGGCTGCGAACGCCTTTTATGACCACATAAACGGCCATTTTACGACGTAAACTGACAACTAAAACTAATTTTGGAAGTTATTCCTGACAACAAAGTTCTAATTTCTTGCCCAATTAACGGAATGAAACCATGTGGGATATTCTCAAAGAATACGGTTCCATAGACATAAAATTTTCTTTGTGAACGAGTTCATCGAAATCGTATTAAATTCCCTATCCATTGCTTCCTAAGTTTGATAAATTCGTCTGCTGACAACGTAAATAACGCAATGAGAATTGTTTCAAAGTAAGAGGCATTGCAATTGGTTATTAGCCTACTCGTATACTGCATGTGTTACCGATGTGTGCAAACAAGCAAACAGCCGGTCGATTCTGTAAAAATCTCACCGTGAAAACTGAGGTGATGTGAGTTTGTTTTTGCTAGGAAATTACACTATTGACAGCTCACTCCACGCTCACTTCACCTAAGTTTTCACTGTGAGATTTTTACAGAATAGCACCACTTTGATTAAAGAAAGCACAGAAGCCTTGCAAAACAATGTGTGTCTTACCCAATACCAATGACTTAGTTACTTAACAACGTCGCTGTAACTACAAAGTACGTATTATACTAGATTAGATAAACTGTAGTGATCTGATATGATATTATCTCAATCTAAAGCTCTATAACATCGTGATCTTAGTAACTTTCCTTCCAAGACGTATGCACAACTCAGTCTAAGTTCTTCGCGAAAAATATAATATATTTAGTACCTACATCTTCATCCTCGTGGAGGTCAGGTAGACAGTCACTCCGTGTAAAATACAGGTATTCAGCTGCATCCGGTTAGACTAAAGACCTACCAAGAAAGGCAAGGCAGATGATGATGATAATGACATATTCACCCTCAAACCAGAATATGTATTCATTATGCTTCTCATCATCTGTCTAGCCTTTTCCCAACTATATTAGGGTCGGCTTCCAGTCTAAATTACAAAATTTTTATGACATTGATTTTTACAATCTGTGACTACAGTAACTCACACACTTGTTAAAATCCTAGAAAAATCCTCTACTTTTACAATATTTGTAAATATGTGAGCACCATGTATCTATCACATAATTGATTTACCTGTAATTGCTTCATTTTTAATTCTTTTTACTTTTTTGTGATAGACTAATTTTATTCTAGGTGCATCGTCTTCACATATAATTATATTATGTATTACAAAACCTTGTAAAACATTTTAAAAGAGTAACGATGGCGTTTCTTGACCATTCTTCTCCATACGGACACTACCTTTTGGAAGGGGCGACTAGAATCAATTCAATTTTACTGTAAGTTCTGACGTCACAAGTGCCTTTAATGTGCCTATTTGAAATAAAGGATTTGACTTTGACTTAAGCGAATGCAGCTGAATATCAGTATTTTACATGGAGCGACTGCCTTTCTGACCTCTACAACCCAGTTACTGGGTAATACGATACCCCTTGGTAAGACTGGTTGTCAGACTTTCGGGCTTCTGACTACCCGTAACGACTGTCAAAGATCCACGAATGACAGCCGGGAACAACGGCTTAACGTACTTCCCGAGGCACGGAGGGGTCATGGTATGTAAAGATGGTCACCCATCCACAGACCAACCGCGGCAAGCGTAGCTTAACCTGATCGATCGACCTGTGCCGCTGTTATTATTTAGCCACGGGCCCCTCATTATGCTTCTATTGAAAGATTTTATAATGTCAAAAGCGTCACGTCCCTTCATGGTTTATACAAAGGAAGCACTAGCTGACGAACCATTTATAACAATAACAGTAAAGCAGCACTACACTGGCCACTGCGTTTGATTGATTAAGGCGAAGCACGATGCGCTCAAGAGCCGGATGAGCCGGTTTTGTTGGTCCTTTAACCCAAAAGAATGATAGAAAATTATCATAACTAAGATCCTTAGGGAGCCTACTCCGTAGCAGGTTTATAATGTTCGGTGATAGAATCCTTGAATAGAAGATATACCTCACTCTGTTTTAGAATAGGCTATTAAAATTTGTTGATTTGGATCAGCTAAATATTGAACTTCACGAGACCAACACGTGTCCCCGTTTACGTCACAGCTGCTGAAAACGTGACGGTTTTCCTTGTTTGTTTACACATCAAACTAGAGGCTAGTTTTTATTATTAATAAAATATTCTAATAAAATACTCGGAGCAATGAGCGGAGTAGATTTGTGTTTGATACGTGTGAAGTGAAGCCAGGCAGCGGGGCGGCAGATGCGGCGGAGGTCACCGCACTCGGGACCAACGCAGCTGGATATTAAGCCCGACGCGAGTTTTTGTGCTCCCGGACTTTCCACTGTCTAGGAACGAAACGAAACACTACTAAGATAACGTCTTCCACGGAAAAAAGATCCGATCACATATTACCCAGCTCAAATGTATCTCATTTCATTTTTATATCGCTGCCTAATGCGTTACGAATTTAAAATTCAAGATATATTTTTTTCTCCTTTTATCTTCACTGAACGGGCGCTTCGTGACTTGCCCTGTCTATGCGGTCGACGGCGTGGCGTAATTTTCTCGTTTTAAGTGGTCATTAGTTCCAGAGGGACAGGGACTTTGTCTGTCGCACAACCATTAACTATACACGCATACCCGCATGCTTGCCCTAAACCACTCGAAAAGTTCGTTCTTAAATTATGACGCACGTGGTAAAGCCTGTGAAATATTAAAAACAAAAACGCGTCTCAAAGGTTTTGAGAGAGCACGGCGCAACTATGTATTGTTGGTGAAGCGGAGATACTTTATCATTAGTTGGGCGAGGGTTTTTGCGATGTGAATAACGTGCCCCTACGCTGCCGCTGCTCGCCGGGTGCGCTGCTCCGGGTTTGGGGTGCGTTCACCGCAGCCACGCGATCGATGCCCGGCCCCAGGCCAACTCCGTACAAAGACCCACCTACCAGAGCTCGTTTTCATTTAATAATAAAAATAAAGCCCCACACTGCTTCCAACGTCACAACTCTCGAGCACTGCACTTACCCTATCATAATCGTCACGCGGCTGTATTGATTTTTTTTCGGCGCCCTGAACTCAACAAAACAATTGCTAACGAATTTATAGTTCCGCTCCGAAGTGGCTGGCTGCTGCGAAACTGTTTTCACTTACATTTTCCCACAGTCTACCTGTTTACAGCATCCATTTATCGATAACATTGTGGTTTCGGTTCATAGTATTTATGGTCTAAGTGAGTTCCGTCACGCCAGAGCGGCCAGACGCCAAGATTCATTTTCAATAAGTGTTGCGTGCAACAAATAATTCCTAAAATTGCTTACTCATCGATATTAGCCGGTACCGGATAGTCGGGGCGGAGGTGTGAACGCTTTCATGTATTTTAATTTGATGTGATTAGTTAATCTTCGTAATTTTAGTGTGGCCGCGGCGAACAGAGGTAATTGTGAAGGGACCGAGATAAGCGAGTAACTACCGATGTCGAGGGCTTCTCCGAACGGACGGACTACAAACTGGTTTGTTACAGGTACACGGCTAAAAATTATACGTAGACAAAACACGAACCCGAATTTCGACACCGTAGGATGGTCCTTTGACAAAGGCGCATTCCGATCCCGTATCACCCTGGCACAAAGGAAACCCTGATCCTGAAGTATTGTAGTGGTGGAAACTGGAGGTAATAATAATGCGCTGGTGAGTCGGGCTTTGTGAGAAACTCTCACAAAATTACGTCTTGGCGAATAAATAAGACTAGTATTATTCGGGTTTCCTTTTGAGGGTTAAGTAAGATTGAGCTCTAACAAATTGTACTACGGAGGACCCGAAATTCACAAGTAAGGACCTATTTATCCGCTCACGGTCCCCTTCCCTATTTTATAAGTACGAAGGGAATCGATACACCACTCCTGTCGTGTGATCGTGTCCCACGAGTCACGCTTGCCGCTATCCAGAGTATATTTTTGTCTGTTTCATTTTTATCTCGAGTGATTATTCTTTCCTTGAACCATATTGCAAAGTAAACTCACTTAATTTATGTATGACGCTAGGGACTGGCGACATTCAGCTTCGCGAACAAGATATGAGTTAAGTACTTTACAACTTAACGTACAAACTTGTGTACTGTCAAAAGCCTCTGGAAGACGATAATGTCGTAACTCTTATTCCAAGGGGAACGCTTATGGGAGGTATTTTGTAATTTCCGAAAAGCGCTGTACTGATACTATAAAACTCGCCCATCGGATCTTCAAAGGCTAGGTTTGTTTAATAACTTTCGTGCTCGCTCGTAAATTGCTTCTTACCGGCCTCTCTGACGATTTAACGGCCCTTTACACGAGTAAAGTGCACTAAGACTATGAAGAAATTACGCTTTACGGTGCTGTTCGCCTTTTGTGTTCATTAGTTTCTATAATGAGCGCTCCACTTTTTATTTGGGCAAATAAACTTTGCATTTCTATAGAAACTGCAGTATGTTTCACATTTTTTTTTTTCATTTTTGTTTGTATGTCTCCAAAATGTAAACTCTATGATGCGATCCCATTTCGAGGTTCGGCGGTCCCGAGGAGTGATTGGAATGCCCGCCGGAAACCGCATCAGGTAAAGCGATGCGATGAACCCAGTCTGTGAAATAAAGCTCGGCTCACACTGAGCCTCGTCCGTCCCGCCCATGCGCCTTGCTGCGAAAAAGGCACATTAGAATAAATTAACTCAAAATGATGACGAACCGGAGCGTCCGGTTGGGTTTTATTCGGGCGATGGTCTCGTAATTAATTAATATCTAGGTAGACGTATGGCTGAGTCGACGGATGAATTTTATGTTTCGAGAGCGGAAGCGAGATTTACTGTCACGGTCCTTGACGGCGTCGTTAACGGCAATGACAACTTAAACTGGAGCATCATTTGCTCAGTGTACATTTGCTAATTAAAATTGTTCTCTGAAAACGTTTCTCGGCGGCGTCCGCTCAGCTTATCTTGATTTAAGGTTTCGGGGTTGTTGATCTGAGAAGTGGGGTGTGAGCGTAGGTTCCCCGCGCGCCCCTGCCCTGCCCGCCCCCCACGCCCGGGCTTTTATAGCCCTGCTCATTCATCGGTAACTGCGCCCTTCAAGTTTTCGCTACCTTTAAGCAAGAATGGAAGCAAGGATAGGTACATGTTTACCAAATGTTAAAATGCTTTTAACCTGTCTTTTTATATTGGCCGATTTAAAAAATATTTTTCTCAAAGAAATTCAATATTTAATGTAAGGCACTTACATGTTTAAATAAGCTGACTTAATATAACTAGAATTAGATATTAAATTAGAATTCGTATTTATTTTAACGAAATTAGATTATGTACGTGCATTTCTTTTATCTTCCAATCATTTGGAATCTTTTGTCCCCTAAGTAATATTTTCTTGTTCAAATAGGCTTTGCTTCGACTCGAGGAGGTTCAAATCACGTTCGACTAAAGGTTATAGAATAGATACCTAACTATACACATAATAGAGGGATCAATGATTCACCTGCTATTGTACAAAATTCTTAAATTAAAGTATAGAAACTATAGCTACAACTCTATAGACTTCAATTTTGAACAGTCAAGGAGCGGCATCCGCAGCACAGTACAGCCTAATCGAAAATAAATAATCGATTCGATTTACGTAAACCTCGAATGAATCGTGAGATGAAACTCGTAACTCGATCGCCCACGATCGATTCAAAATTCAAATCGATTTATCTATTATAATTATCGATATTATCACGCGATTATGCAGTTCGTAGTACGTGAAGGTTTTTGTTCTTACTTTGTTTGTTTATTACTTAATTGCTTTGTCTGTAATTAAAGTGATTTATGTAGGTTCTGGATCGTGTGTGCACTTGGTTTTAATATTCATAGAACATAAAGTTAATCTTCCGTAGTTCGTAATTCATATGAGGCGAGGTTGACTATGTGTGAAAGATGAGGTTAAGTAATATCACGGCGGGTACGAGGTGTTATGTATTATATAATATTATTTATTTATTTTACCATTTATGTACACACCTATATGTATAAACAGACACGAAATAATAAATAATAATAAATTATTATTTATTATATTAATATTATATTTTATAATATTTTCAATTCATCTATACTAATATTTTATAGAGGTAATATTTATTTGTTTGTAAATTTAATCTCCGGAACTAACAGTCGGATATGGAAAATTTGATAGCCCAATTATTGAGGAAGGCTTTATAACCTTCCTCAATAATTGGGCTACTTAGGATCCTAGTGATGTTATATGCCATAGACCATATAATATATGGTCTATGCCCTAAAACATCACACTAGGACAATAAGGAGCCGAATAAAAAGACAAAAAAGTCCATGTACTCGCGGGCATGTGATGCGTTGCGATGCAGTTGAACAACAAATGTTCTGACAAAGTCGCGGGCACAGCTAGTAGAACATAAGCAAGTAAATCTTCCGTAGTTAGTAATTCATATGAGGCGAGGCTGACTACGTGTGAAAGATTAGGTATAGTAATATCATGGTTTTATGGGTATGAGGTGTTATAAATTACATTTGTAGAATTTCAATTACTTAACAGGTTGTTTCTACTTAAATAATTTTGCCATATTTTTTCACCGTTTGATTTTAATTTTTTTTTACAATAATTAAGAATTAAGGACCGAAGGACCATATACAAAATTACTCACTTTATATTGAAACTAGTATTTGGGCGTTGCGCGAGCTGCAAGCAGCTCGCGGGGTCGTGTTTTTGAGGAGGATTTCTTACCCTTGTAAAAAGTATTACGGGCGTTGCGCGAGCTGCAAGCAGCTCGCGGGGTCGTGTTTTTGAGGAGTATTTCTTACGATGGGGGAGGGGTGAAGGGGGGGGAGAGGGGGAGTTTGGAAAAATGATTTTGACCAACTCTGGGCCCCTTGATATGAATCTGAAAAAAAAAATGTTCCAAGTCTCTTAACTTCCGAGATCTACCTCTAGAGGGGGGGAGAAGGGGGGCAAGGGGGGCAACTTTGAAAAATGGATTTTACTTTTCCGAGCCACCTCTATACGAATCCATAAAACAACAAAACCCAGGTTTCTTAATTTCCGAGATACGATGGGGGGAGGGGTGAAGGGGGGGAGAGGGGGGAGTTTTGAAAAATGATTTTGACCAACTCTGGGCCCCTTGATATGAATCTGAAAAAAAAAAATGTTCCAAGTCTCTTAACTTCCGAGATCTACCTAGAGGGGGGGGAGAAGGGGGGCAAGGGGGCAACTTTGAAAAATGGATTTTACTTTTCCGAGCCTCCTCTATACGAATCCGTAAAACAACAAAACACGGGACTCTTAGTTTCCGAGATACGATAGGGAGGGGGGAGAGTGGGGTGGAAAAGGGGAGGTTTGGGATTTTTCCCATACTCATGAGAGTTACTTCTATACGAATCTGTAAAAATATACCCACCTCCCCCTTCACCATCTGGGAGAACAATTATGTCAGTCAGTCAGTCAGTGGTAATCGAGCTTTATATAGTATAACTAGTATTTGGGCGTTGCGCGAGCTGCAAGCAGCTCGCGGGGTCGTGTTTTTGAGGAGTATTTCTTACCCTTGTAAAAAGTATTTGGGCGTTGCGCGAGCTGCAAGCAGCTCGCGGGGTCGTGTTTTTGAGGAGTATTTCTTACGATGGGGGGAGGGGTGAAGGGGGGGGAGAGGGGGGAGTTTTGAAAAATGATTTTGACTAACTCTGGGCCCCTTGATATGAATCTGAAAAAAAAAATTTTCCAAGTCTCTTAACTTCCGAGATCTACCTAGAGGGGGGGGAGAAGGGGGGCAAGGGGGCAACTTTGAAAAATGGATTTTACTTTTCCGAGCCTCCTCTATACGAATCCGTAAAACAACAAAACACGGGACTCTTAGTTTCCGAGATACGATAGGGAGGGGGGAGAGTGGGGTGGAAAAGGGGAGGTTTGGGATTTTTCCCATACTCGTGAGAGTTACTTGTATACGAATCTGTAAAAATATACCCACCTCCCCCTTCACCATCTGGGAGAACAATTATGTCAGTCAGTCAGTCAGTGGTAATCGAGCTTTATATAGTATAACTAGTATTTGGGCGTTGCGCGAGCTGCAAGCAGCTCGCGGGGTCGTGTTTTTGAGGAGTATTTCTTACCCTTGTAAAAAGTATTTGGGCGTTGCGCGAGCTGCAAGCAGCTCGCGGGGTCGTGTTTTTGAGGAGTATTTCTTACGATGGGGGGAGGGGTGAAGGGGGGGAGAGGGGGGAATTTTGAAAAATGATTTTGGCCAACTCTGGGCCCCTTGATATGAATCTGAAAAAAAAAATGTTCCAAGTCTCTTAACTTCCGAGATCTACCTAGAGGGGGGGAGAAGGGGGGCAAGGGGGCAACTTTGAAAAATGGATTTTACTTTTCCGAGCCTCCTCTATACGAATCCGTAAAACAACAAAACACGGGACTCTTAGTTTCCGAGATATAATAGGGAGGGGGGAGAGTGGGGTGGAAAAGGGGAGGTTTGGGATTTTTCCCATACTCGTGAGAGTTACTTGTATACGAATCTGTAAAAATATACCCACCTCCCCCTTCACCATCTGGGAGAACAATTATGTCAGTGAGTGAGTGAGTGGTAATCGAGCTTTATATAGTATAATCGAGCTTTATATAGTATAATTTGGGCGTTGCGCGAGCTGCAAGCAGCTCGCGGGGTCGTGTTTTTGAGGAGTATTTCTTACGATGGGGGGAGAGGGGGGAGTTTTGAAAAATGATTTTGACCAACTCTGGGCCCCTTAATATGAATCTGAAAAAAAAAATGTTCCAAGTCTCTTAACTTCCGAGATCTACCTCTAGAGGGGGGGGAGAAGGGGGGCAACTTTGAAAAATGGATTTTACTTCTCCGAGCCTCCTCTATACGAATCCGTAAAACAACAAAACACGGGACTCTTAGTTTCCGAGATACGATAGGGATGGGGGAGAGTGGGGTGGAATGGAAAAGGGGAGGTTTGAATTTTGAAAAATGGTTTTTACTTTTCCGAGCCTCCTCTATACGAATCCGTAAAAAAACAAAACCCAGGTTTCTTAATTTCCGAGATACGATGGGGGGAGGGGTGAAGGGGGGAGAGGGGGGAGTTTTGAAAAATGATTTTGACCAACTCTGGGCCCCTTGATAAGAATCTGAAAAAAAAAATGTTCCAAGTCTCTTAACTTCCGAGATCTACCTAGAGGAGGGGAGAAGGGGGGCAAGGGGGGCAACTTTGATAAATGGATTTTACTTTTCCGAGCCTCCTCTATACGAATCCGTAAAACAACAAAACACGGGACTCTTAGTTTCCGAGATACGATAGGGAGGGGGGGAGAGTGGGGTGGAAAAGGGGAGGTTTGGGATTTTTCCCATACTCGTGAGAGTTACTTCTATACGAATCTGTAAAAATATACCCACCTCCCCCTTCACCATCTGGGAGAACAATTATGTCAGTGAGTGAGTGAGTGGTAATCGAGCTTTATATAGTATAATCGAGCTTTATATAGTATAATTTGGGCGTTGCGCGAGCTGCAAGCAGCTCGCGGGGTCGTGTTTTTGAGGAGTATTTCTTACGATGGGGGGAGGGGTGAAGGGGGGGAGAGGGGGGAGTTTTGAAAAATGATTTTGACCAACTCTGGGCCCCTTGATATGAATCTGAAAAAAAAAAATTCCAAGTCTCTTAACTTCCGAGATCTACCTAGAGGGGGGGAGAAGGGGGGCAAGGGGGGCAACTTTGAAAAATGGATTTTACTTTTCCGAGCCTCCCCTATACGAATCCGTAAAACAACAAAACACGGGACTCTTAGTTTCCGAGATACGATAGGGAGGGGGGAGAGTGGGGTGGAATGGAAAAGGGGAGGTTTGAATTTTGAAAAATGGTTTTTACTTTTGCGAGCCTCCTCTATACGAATCCGTAAAAAAACAAAACCCAGGTTTCTTAATTTCCGAGATACGATGGGGGGAGGGGTGAAGGGGGGGAGAGGGGGGAGTTTTGAAAAATGATTTTGACCAACTCTGGGCCTCTTGATATGAATCTGAAAAAAAAAATGTTCCAAGTCTCTTAACTTCCGAGATCTACCTAGAGGGGGGGGGAGAAGGGGGGCAAGGGGGCAACTTTGAATAATGCATTTTACTTTTCCGAGCCTCCTCTATACGAATCCGTAAAACAACAAAACACGGGACTTAGTTTCCGAGATACGATAGGGAGGGGGGGAGAGTGGGGTGGAAAAGGGGAGGTTTGGGATTTTTCCCATACTCGTGAGAGTTACTTCTATACGAATCTGTAAAAATATACCCACCTCCCCCTTCACCATCTGGGAGAACAATTATGTCAGTCAGTGAGTGGTAATCGAGCTTTATATAGTATAAATAAATAATAATGTTCCAAGTCTTAACTTCCGAGATCCGCCTAAAGGGGGGAGAAGGGGGAGAGAATGGGGGAATTTTGAAAAATGGTTTTTACTTTTCCGAGCCTCCTCTATACGAATCCGTAAAAAAACAAAACGCAGGTTTCTTAATTTCCGAGATACGATGGGGGGAGGGGTGAAGGGGGGGAGAGGGGGGAGTTTTGAAAAATGATTTTGACCAACTCTGGGCCCCTTGATATGAATCTGAAAAAAAAAAATGTTCCAAGTCTCTTAACTTCCGAGATCTACCTAGAGGGGGGGGGGAGAAGGGGGGCAAGGGGGCAACTTTGAAAAATGGATTTTACTTTTCCGAGCCTCCTCTATACGAATCCGTAAAACAACAAAACACGGGACTCTTAGTTTCCGAGATACGATAGGGAGGGGGGAGAGTGGGGTGGATTGGAAAAGGGGAGGTTTGAATTTTGAAAAATGGTTTTTACTTTTCCGAGCCTCCTCTATACGAATCCGTAAAACAACAAAACACGGGACTCTTAGTTTCCGAGATACGATGGGGGGAGGGGGGGAGAGGGGGGAGTTTTGTAAAATGATTTTGACCAACTCTGGGCCTCTTGATATGAATCTGAAAAAAAAAATGTTCCAAGTCTCTTAACTTCCGAGATCTATCTAGAGGGGGGGGGGAGAAGGGGGGCAAGGGGGCAACTTTGAAAAATGGATTTTACTTTTCCGAGCCTCCTCTATACGAATCCGTAAAACAACAAAACACGGGACTCTTAGTTTCCGAGATACGATGGGGGGAGGGGTGAAGGGGGGGAGAGGGGGGAGTTTTGTAAAATGATTTTGACCAACTCTGGGCCTCTTGATATGAATCTGAAAAAAAAAATGTTCCAAGTCTCTTAACTTCCGAGATCTATCTAGAGGGGGGGGGGAGAAGGGGGGCAAGGGGGCAACTTTGAAAAATGGATTTTACTTTTCCGAGCCTCCTCTATACGAATCCGTAAAACAACAAAACACGGGACTCTTAGTTTCCGAGATACGATGGGGGGAGGGGGGGAGAGGGGGGAGTTTTGTAAAATGATTTTGACCAACTCTGGGCCTCTTGATATGAATCTGAAAAAAAAAATGTTCCAAGTCTCTTAACTTCCGAGATCTACCTAGAGGGGGGGGGAGAAGGGGGGCAAGGGGGCAACTTTGAATAATGCATTTTACTTTTCCGAGCCTCCTCTATACGAATCCGTAAAACAACAAAACACGGGACTTAGTTTCCGAGATACGATAGGGAGGGGGGAGAGTGGGGTGGAAAAGGGGAGGTTTGGGATTTTTCCCATACTCGTGAGAGTTACTTCTATACGAATCTGTAAAAATATACCCACCTCCCCCTTCACCATCTGGGAGAACAATTATGTCAGTCAGTGAGTGGTAATCGAGCTTTATATAGTATATACTAGTATTTGGGCGTTGCGCGAGCTGCAAGCAGCTCGCGGGGTCGTGTTTTTGAGGAATATTTCTTACCCTTGTAAAAAGTATTTGGGCGTTGCGCGAGCTGCAAGCAGCTCGCGGGGTCGTGTTTTTGAGGAGTATTTCTTATCCTTGTAAAAAGTATTTGGGCGTTGCGCGAGCTGCAAGCAGCTCGCGGGGTCGTATTATTGAGGAGTATTTCTTACGATGGGGGAGGGGTGAAGGGGGGGAGAGGGGGGAGTTTTGAAAAATGATTTTGACCAACTCTGGGCCCCTTGATATAAATCTGAAAAAAAATGTTCCAAGTCTCTTAACTTCCGAAATCTACCTAGAGGGGGGGAGAAGGGGGGCAAGGGAAGCAACTTTGAAAAATGGATTTTACTTTTCCGAGCCTCCTCTATACGAATCCGTAAAAAAACAAAACCCAGGTTTCTTAATTTCCGAGATACGATGAGAGGAGGGGTGAAGGGGGGGAGAGGGGGGAGTTTTGAAAAATGATTTTGACCAACTCTGGGCCCCTTGATATGAATCTGAAAAAAAAAATGTTCCAAGTCTCTCAACTTCCGAGATCTACCTAGAGGGGGGGAGAAGGGGGGCAAGGGGGGCAACTTTGAAAAATGGATTTTACTTTTCCGAGCCTCCTCTATACGAATCCGTAAAACAACAAAACACGGGACTCTTAGTTTCCGAGATACGATAGGGAGGGGGGAGAGTGGGGTGGAAAAGGGGAGGTTTGGGATTTTTCCCATACTCGTGAGAGTTACTTCTATACGAATCTGTAAAAATATACCCACCTCCCCCTTCACCATCTGGGAGAACAATTATGTCAGTGAGTGAGTGGTAATCGAGCTTTATATAGTATAACTAGTATTTGGGCGTTGCGCGAGCTGCAAGCAGCTCGCGGGGTCGTGTTTTTGAGGAGTATTTCTTACCCTTGTAAAAAGTATTTGGGCGTTGCGCGAGCTGCAAGCAGCTCGCGGGGTCGTGTTTTTGAGAAGTATTTCTTACGATGGGGGGAGGGGTGAAGGGGGCGAGAGGGGGGAGTTTTGAAAAATGATTTTGACCAACTCTGGGCCCTTGATATGAATCTGAAAAAAAAATGTTCCAAGTCTCTCAACTTCCGAGATCTACCTAGAGGGGGGGAGAAGGGGGCAAGGGGGGCAACTTTGAAAAATGGATTTTACTTTTCCGAGCCTCCTCTATACGAATCCGTAAAAAAACAAAACCCAGGTTTCTTAATTTCCGAGATACGATGGGGGGAGGGGTGAAGGGGGGGAGAGGGTGGAGTTTTGAAAAATGATTTTGACCAACTCTGGGCCCCTTGATATGAATCTGAAAAAAAAAATGTTCCAACTCTCTTAACTTCCGAGATCTACCTAGAGGGGGGGGGAGAAGGGGGGCAAGGGGGCAACTTTGAAAAATGGATGTTACTTTTCCGAGCCTCCTCTATACGAATCCGTAAAACAACGAAACACGGGACTCTTAGTTTCCGAGATACGATAGGGAGGGGGGGAGAGTGGGGTGGAAAAGGGGAGGTTTGGGATTTTTCCCATACTCGTGAGAGTTACTTCTATACGAATCTGTAAAAATATACCCACCTCCCCCTTCACCATCTGGGAGAACAATTATGTCAGTGAGTGAGTCAGTCAGTCAGTGGTAATCGAGCTTTATATAGTATAATATAATAATGTTCCAAGTCTTAACTTCCGAGATCCGCCTGAAGGGGGGAGAAGGGGGAGAGAATGGGGGGAATTTTGAAAAATGGTTTTTACTTTTCCGAGCCTCCTCTATACGAATCCGTAAAAAAACAAAACCCAGGTTTCTTAATTTCCGAGATACGATGGGGGGAGGGGTGAAGGGTTGGAGAGGGGGGAGTTTTGAAAAATGATTTTGACCAACTCTGGGCCCCTTGATATGAATCTGAAAAAAAAAATGTTCACAGTCTCTTAACTTCCGAGATCTACCTAGAGGGGGGGGGGAGAAGGGGGGCAAGGGGGCAACTTTGAAAAATGGATTTTACTTTTCCGAGCCTCCTCTATACGAATCCGTAAAACAACAAAACACGGGACTCTTAGTTTCCGAGATACGATGGGGGGAGGGGTGAAGGGGGGGAGAGGGGGGAGTTTTGAAAAATGATTTTGACCAACTCTGGGCCCCTTGATATGAATCTGAAAAAAAAAATGTTCCAAGTCTCTCAACTTCCGAGATCTACCTAGAGGGGGGGAGAAGGGGGGCAAGGGGGGGCAACTTTGAAAAATGGATTTTACTTTTCCGAGCCTCCTCTATACGAATCCGTAAACCAACAAAACACGGGACTCTTAGTTTCCGAGATACGATAGGGAGGGGGGAGAGTGGGGTGGAAAAGGGGAGGTTTGGGATTTTTCCCATACTCGTGAGAGTTACTTCTATACGAATCTGTAAAAATATACCCACCTCCCCCTTCACCATCTGGGAGAACAATTATGTCAGTGAGTGGTAATCGAGCTTTATATAATATAACTAGTATTTGGGCGTTGCGCGAGCTGCAAGCAGCTCGCGGGGTCGTGTTTTGAGGAGTATTTCTTACTCTTGTAAAAAGTATTTGGGCGTTGCGCGAGCTGCAAGCAGCTCGCGGGGTCGTGTTTTCGAGGAGTATTTCTTACGATGGGGGGAGGGGTGAAGGGGAGAGAGGGGGGAGTTTTGAAAAATGATTTTGACCAACTCTGGGCCCCTTGATATGAATCTGAAAAAAAAAATTTTCCAAGTCTCTTAACTTCCGAGATCTACCTAGAGGGGGGGAGAAGGGGGGCAAGGGGGGCAACTTTGAAAAATGGATTTTACTTTTCCGAGCCTCCTCTATACGAATCCGTAAAACAACAAAACACGGGACTCTTAGTTTCCGAGATACGATAGGGAGGGGGGAGAGTGGGGTGGAAAAGGGGAGGTTTGGGATTTTTCCCATACTCGTGAGAGTTACTTCTATACGAATCTGTAAAAATATACCCACCTCCCCCTTCACCATCTGGGAGAACAATTATGTCAGTGAGTCAGTCAGTCAGTGAGTGGTAATCGAGCTTTATATAGTATAATATATAAATAAATAATAATGTTCCAAGTCTTAACTTCCGAGATCCGCCTAAAGGGGGGAGAAGGGGGAGAGAATGGGGGAATTTTGAAAAATGGTTTTTACTTTTCCGAGCCTCCTCTATACGAATCCGTAAAAAAACAAAACGCAGGTTTCTTAATTTCCGAGATACGATGGGGGGAGGGGGGGAGAGGGGGGAGTTTTGAAAAATGATTTTGACCAACTCTGGGCCCCTTGATATGAATCTGAAAAAAAAAAATGTTCCAAGTCTCTTAACTTCCGAGATCTACCTAGAGGGGGGGGGGGAGAAGGGGGGCAAGGGGGCAACTTTGAAAAATGGATTTTACTTTTCCGAGCCTCCTCTATACGAATCCGTAAAACAACAAAACACGGGACTCTTAGTTTCCGAGATACGATGGGGGGAGGGGTGAAGGGGGGGGAGAGGGGGGAGTTTTGTAAAATGATTTTGACCAACTCTGGGCCTCTTGATATGAATCTGAAAAAAAAAATGTTCCAAGTCTCTTAACTTCCGAGATCTATCTAGAGGGGGGGGGAGAAGGGGGGCAAGGGGGCAACTTTGAAAAATGGATTTTACTTTTCCGAGCCTCCTCTATACGAATCCGTAAAAAAACAAAACCCAAGTTTCTTAATTTCGGAGATAGGATAGGGAGGGGGGAGAGTGGGGTGGAAAAGGGGAGGTTTGGGATTTTTCCCATACTCGTGAGAGTTACTTCTATACGAATCTGTAAAAATATACCCACCTCCCCCTTCACCATCTGGGAGAACAATTATGTCAGTGAGTGAGTGGTAATCGAGCTTTATATAGTATAATAATAATAATAATAAAGTATTTGGGCGTTGCGCGAGCTGCAAGCAGCTCGCGGGGTCGTGTTTTTGAGGAGTATTTCTTACCCTTGTAAAAAGTATTTGGGCGTTGCGCGAGCTGCAAGCAGCTCGCGGGGTCGTGTTTTTGAGGAGTATTTCTTACGATGGGGGGAGAGGGGGGAGTTTTGAAAAATGATTTTGACAAACTCTGGGCCCCTTGATATGAATCTGAAAAAAAAAATGTTCCAAGTCTCTTAACTTCAAAGATCTAACTCTAGAGGGGGGGAGAAGGGGGGCAAGGGGGCAACTTTGAAAAATGGATTTTACTTTTCCGAGCCTCCTCTATACGAATCCGTAAAACAACAAAACACGGGACTCTTAGTTTCCGAGATACGATAGGGATGGGGGAGAGTGGGGTGGAATGGAAAAGGGGAGGTTTTTTCCGAGCCTTCTCTATAGGAATCCTTAAAAAAACAAAACCCAGGTTTCTTAATTTCCGAGATACGATGGGGGAAGGGGTGAAGGGGGGGAGAGGGGGAAGTTTTGAAAAATGATTTTGACCAACTCTGGGCCCCTTGATATGATCTGAAAAAAAAAAAATTCCAAGTCTCTACTTTTCCGAGCCTCCTCTATACGAATCCGTAAAACAACAAAACACGGGACTCTTAGTTTCCGAGATACGATAGGGATGGGGGAGAGTGGGGTGGAATGGAAAAGGGGAGGTTTGAATTTTAAAAAATGGTTTTTACTTTTCCGAGCCTCCTCTATACGAATCCGAAAAAAAACAAAACCCAGGTTTCTTAATTTCCGAGATACGATGGGGGGAGGGGTGAAGGGGGGGGAGAAGGGGGAGTTTTGAAAAATGATTTTGACCAACTCTGGGCCCCTTGATATGAATCTGAAAAAAAAATGTTCCAAGTCTCTTAACTTCCGAGATC
Organism: Luperina testacea; assembly: GCA_927399505.1. Lineage (NCBI taxonomy): Eukaryota > Metazoa > Arthropoda > Insecta > Lepidoptera > Noctuidae > Luperina > Luperina testacea. Next base: position 17,869,395 of record OV656758.1, read on the forward strand.
TACCTAGAGGGGGGGGAGAAGGGGGCAAGGGGGCAACTTTGAAAAATGGATTTTACTTTTCCGAGCCTCCTCTATACGAATCCGTAAAACAACAAAACACGGGACTCTTAGTTTCCGAGATACGATAGGGAGGGGGGAGAGTGGGGTGGAAAAGGGGAGGTTTGGGATTTTTCCCATACTCGTGAGAGTTACTTGTATACGAATCTGTAAAAATATACCCACCTCCCCCTTCACCATCTGGGAGAACAATTATGTCAGTGAGTGGTAATCGAGCTTTATATAATATAATAACTAGTATTTGGGCGTTGCGCGAGCTGCAAGCAGCTCGCGGGGTCGTGTTTTTGAGGAGTATTTCTTACCCTTGTAAAAAGTATTTGGGCGTTGCGCGAGCTGCAAGCAGCTCGCGGGGTCGTGTTTTTGAGGAGTATTTCTTACCCTTGTAAAAAGTATTTGGGCGTTGCGCGAGCTGCAAGCAGCTCGCGGGGTCGCGTTTTTGAGGAGTATTTCTTACGATGGGGGGAGAGGGGGGAGTTTTGAAAAATGTTTTTGACCAACTCTGGGCCCCTTGATATGAATCTGAAAAAAAAAATGTTCCAAGTCTCTTAACTTCCGAGATCTACCTCTAGAGGGGGGGAGAAAGGGGGCAAGGGGGGCAACTTTGAAAAATGGATTTTTCTTTTCCGAGCCTCCTCTATACGAATCCGTAAAACAACAAAACACGGGACTCTTAGTTTCCGAGATACGATAGGGAGGGGGGAGAGTGGGGTGGAAAAGGGGAGGTTTGGGATTTTTCCCATACTCGTGAGAGTTACTTCTATACGAATCTGTAAAAATATACCCACCTCCCCCTTCACCATCTGGGAGAACAATTATGTCAGTGAGTCAGTGAGTGGTAATCGAGCTTTATATAGTATAATTAAAATACACTTTTCTTTATTGTGACTGCTTATGAAAGGCTGAAAACCACGATTAAGGTGCAACAAGCTACGTGCTCGAACTCAGAGGTGGGCGTGGCTAAAAAGCACGCTGTTTCATCTGGCATCGTGTCTGACAGAGATAGTATCAGTGATGAGCAGTTAGACGATAGTCTACACGCACAACGTCGAGTTTACACACACAAACACCGTTCCAAACTGAAAGAAACGTCACATTGGACGATGCACACATGCACCGCCATTCAACAGTAATCGCTCGCCCGACGCGCAGGTCTCCCGTATTATTATTATACTCTTTGGCGCAGGTCCGGTCCGGCGAGTGATATTATTACATACATACATACATAACAAGCCTATATCTATCATGGGGTTTAGGTTTCCGCACTTAGTCCTTGAAGTGGACCATTGTGCGTGAGCCATGGTGGCCGACTACTCCAGCCAGCCCACCTCCCTCCAGAAGCAAATAAGACTTCCCGGTCTCCTCAGGGCATCCGCAAGGGATGTTGGTGTTCCCAGGGTCTCCTCGCGAATCTTGGTAACGCCTGTGCACTCAAGAAGCACATGCGCCACCGTTTCCTCCGCCTCCATGCATGCTCTGCACAGGGGACTATCAGTGATTCCCAGGGTATGAAGGTGTTTATTTAGTGAACAGTGTCCAGTGATGGTCCCCGCCACCAGGCGCAGGCTGTCTCTGTCCAGGCGCAGAAGGCGCCTGGTCAGCTTTGTATCCAGGGATGGCATAGCTTCCTTGGACTGCCTACATCCTGGTGTCGAGGTCCACCATTTTTCCGCTAACAAGCCTATAATGTTCCCACTGCTGGGACACAGGCCTCCTCTCTGTGAGAGGGAGTGGGCCGTAATCCACCACGCGGGCCCAGTGCGGGTTGGTGGATGTCACATGTCTTCGAATTTTTGGTTCTAGGACATGCCGGTTTTCCTCACGATGTTTTCCTTCACCGTTTTGAGAGCAGTGGTGATGAAATAATTTACACAAAGTAAAGCGCCTGCCTGGGTTCGAACTTACGACCTACAACTCGTAAGTCGTGTCTGTGACCACTGGGCCACCACTGCTCTCTCTATTACCTACTGTTTATTAGGCATGGCCCATGGGTCCGATATATCAAAACGAATTCAAAATCCGATTTCATACAAAAATCGATTCGTATCGATTTCTCAAACTTGAAGATTGGATTTCAAAAATCTACCCAGCCGAACCAAACGCTAACGATCTACCACCAAACGAATCGACAATAAAATCACTGGATCTCATCACCAAACGAAATCCAAACGCAAACGAACAGTTTGCGTTTGGATTTTGTTAGTAATTCGCTTTCTCTCTAAAACGTAACTTAGCGGAGTAAAAAAGATACTTAGCGCGAATTTTGTGATTTAGATTTCGGTTCTCGGAAATCTAACGGACATTATAATGCGATCAATATCATCTTTATTGCTAATTATTTAAAGACTACATTTTCGAGATTATACGTTGATGGTTCAATGTTTCTTGGAACTAGAAAGAATGTAGTACCTAATGTTTGGCTTGGCGCTATGGAAATCAGATAAATATCAGTTTGCGTTCAAAACCAAAAACGCCCATGCCTACTGTTTAGTTGACTACCTTTATATTATTTTCAAAAGTATTTGCCTATTTTTTTTTTTTATCAATACCCAAAAACTTTAGGTAAGTACGTAACTATATGTAAACAATCTCGACATCTTTTTAACTAAATAAACAGTTTAAAAATTTAGTGTTTTTTACAAACGAAATAATAGTTTGAGTAAGTTCTAGAGTTTTATGAATCTCAAGACAAGTGATACATCAAGATTGTTTACATATAGTATGTAAGTATTTAAAGTTATTAGGTTTGCAGCGCAGCGGACAAAGTAGTACCTACCTACATAATTATATACTCACAGATGTACGCTAAGGTCACGGTAATATTATCTATACAGTATTCCAACTTCATACAAACGGACGAAGCGCGAGCTATGCCTACGCGCCTCGATCTCGGCGTGCGCTCGGCAGTGCGACAGTCGCGGTTGTGTTGTTTTTTTTTTAAATAACCGCGCGATTTTTTCGAGTAGGATATATTGTGCTGTTTTTGATTGCATGAATTCGTCAATAACGCATCCAGAGATAACTTTTTTTAGATTACCTGGAAACTCTGAAAGGTAAGACTATAAAATCATTTTACTTGCTAGTAGGTAGGTAGTGTAGGTACATAATGTGTGTCTTTTTAATAGATAGGTAAGTATTTCCATTATTGTACTGTGTGTATGATGATGAAAAAGTATTTTATTTGTTTATATAAAAAAAAAGTATATTTACAATCACAAAACTAAATGGAAACACAAAGTAGGCAAATCTCACCGTGAATAGTTGGGTGAAGTGAACTTAGAGTGAGCTGTGAATAGTGTCAGTCCCTAGCATCAGGTGGAATGACAGCTCACTTCATCTACGTTTTCATGGTGAATTTTTTACAGAATAGACAGGCTGTAGTATCTGTATTTTGTGATGTACCTACGTAGGTATCAAACTCGTAACGTAGAGTGAGTAGGCGGTAGATTGCTACAAGGGTTGTCAGTTGCTTACTCAATTATTATAAGGGTGTTTTGTAGTGTGTTAGGGTATATTTAGGCACCTATACCTATTAATTAAACACTACTATATAATAAAATATAAATGTTTATTATCACTAATAATAACAATAGATTTAAAACCACTAATAACTAAAATGTTATACAAACAATACGAGTTATGTATAGGTAAGGGATAGTGGTTAGGTTTATGTTAGGTTTATACCTACCTACTACTCGAGCACTCCTCCCCCCTTTCCACGAGCACAAAATGAAAGTCACTAGCGCGCCGCTCTTTGAGCGAGTGTCCTGCCTACCCCAACTTGTGTAGCTAAAGTGGAGTCATTTTAATAGGTAACATTTGACAATTCATCAAATATTCAACAACGTAACCTTGTAACGGCGGGCATAAAATAACATATTTTTTCGTTTTGTTAGAACTGCACAATTGCTTACCTTTTTTCAATTACGATTACATATTTATTGTAATAATGACCGATACGAGTAATTTTACGATTTGCTTTCATTAATAAACCATTCTAAATATAATAAACAATTTCTGATCTAAAGAACTGAACGTCGTTACAAGGTTACGTCAGTTAACCATTTTTCTTTTTAAACACTAGGGATGTTACTCTAAAAATCGAAAGCTGATAAGTAGAATCGAATACAATGATGACTTGTGAAGAAATATCACCATAAATTAATAACCACGTTGTGATTATAATAAAACATTTATTTATTATTCTTTTAACTAACTAGGTATAAAAATACAAAAAATAATCAAATAGAAAAATCATTGATGTTAGGTACAATTTAGGTGGTATGTTGCTGGCAACACCAGTGCCTGTCGATGACGCCATGTCATGTCGCAATTACATGACGCAGTCTTTTGTCGTTGTGCGAAGTGACTGTGCGTTTTTGGTGTGCTCTCTGTTATTTTCTTCTGACCCGGCTTTTTTATTGGACTGATCTTACTGACTACGTTTACCTGGCTATAAATTGGACTCCGATTGCTTAACGATTAGTAAACAAGAACAACATTACAGTCTTACCATGTCGAAACGGGGGAAAACGCTAAACAGTCAATCTCGCGAACTAGTGGTGAAATTGAACAATTATTTTGAACGTGAATCAATTAACGATGGGCCTCTTTTACCATTGACACAACCGAGAGAACGCGTTGCCGAAGCATTGGAAATAGGGAAGAGGACAGTAACTCAAATTCTGAAAGAGAAATACGGACCATCAGGCTCAGAAGATAATACTTTACGTACACCGAAAAAAAGAAAGAGGGACAAGAAAATTGTTGGCATTGATAATTTTGATGCTGCTGCAATTCGCAACCACATTTATGGATATTACTCGAGAAAAGAATATCCTACACGGGAAAAGCTAATAAGTTCGTTAAAAGACGCAGGCTTATTTTTTGGCGGTAAATCGTCTCTATCAAAGGTTTTGAAATCGATTGGCTTTAGTTTTAAAAAATCTGACAAGCGGAAAATCCTGCTAGAACGCTACGATATTATTTTGAAGAGAGTAACATTCTTACGTCAAGTAAATAAAATTACAGATTGGGACAATGTCGTGTTTATTGACGAAACATGGTTGAATGTGAACCATACGGTTTCGCGGACATGGACCGATGATACAGCGGCGTCCACCTCAAAAGTTCCACCGGGAAAAGGAGCCCGACTTATTATATGTCACGCGGGATCAGCTTCTCAAGGTTTTATTCCAGACTGCCTCCTCGCATTCGCCTCTAAAACTACAAGTGATTACCATGAGGAAATGAACTTTGAAGTTTTTAAAGAGTGGTTTGAGAAGCTGCTAGTCAGCTTAGAAAACCCATCGAAAATTATAATGGACAATGCACCGTATCATTCTGTACAAGTTGATAAACCACCAACTCAAGCAAATAAAAAGCAAGAAATTGTCTCGTGGCTGGTAAGAAATGGTGTGGATGCAAGTCCAACTTTATTAAAAGTTGAGTTGTTAAATCTAGTAAAAGCAACTAAGCCGTCCAAGCTCCGCTATGTAATCGATGAACTAGCCCTAGAGCATGGACACGAAGTTATTCGATTGCCTCCCTACCATTGCCAGTATAACGCCATCGAGCTTATTTGGGCACAAATAAAGGGTTATGCAGCGCGGAACAATACTGAACCACCCTTCAGTACTGCTAAAATGATTTCTCTGCTAAAAACTGCGTGTGCAGAAGTCACTACAGAAGACTGGAAAAAAGTCGTAGAGAAAACAAAGAAAATAATTTTACAAGATTTTGAACGAGATGTGAGAATAGACAATATTATTGAAAATGAATTAATAATATCTCTGAGTGCTGACAGCAGTGATGAAGATGACAATACTTTTAACAGTTCTGATAGTTCAACTGAATAAATGCAATTTTTTTGTTAAATTGTGTACTTGTCTTATTTTGCTCCTTAAATTTACGAAAATAATAATAATAATGGGACAGGGATTTGCCTGATGATTTTTAAAATTCGCATATGTTTCAAGTCCGTATCGATTCATTCACTTTAATCGATGTTTATAAGCAGGTCACCTCACTATGAGGATAAAACTGACAGACGTCAAATGTTACCTATTAAAATGACTCCACTGTAACTACCTACATAAAACGCTGCGCCGCGCGCCGCCGCGCCGCCGCCGCCGCCGCCCGCAGCGCGCCGGCCGGCCGGGCGCGGCGGCCGCGGGCCGCGCCGGTCGCCAAGCCTACATTCTAGCAAATAAATTAATTTGAAGCCCCAAGCCCCAAGTCTTAGCTGAGCAATAAGCCACAAAATGTACCTATAAGCTAATAGTTATTTGTTATACAAGAGTGCAAAGTTGCTTTTTAACCGCGTGCTCAATTTTGATGACCGAGCAAGCGAAGGATTCTAAAATTGAATCACGAGCGCAGCGAGTGATTCAAAAATTAGAATCCTGAGCGTTAGCGAGGGAATCAAAAGAGCACGAGGCATCGAGATATAAGTACTAACGTACTAGAGAAGCTACGTCAAACAACTGAATTGTCCTCATCGAGATATAAGTACTAACGTACTAGAGAAGACACCGTAAATTCCTACTTTGTCTCGTTCAACTGCGGTGATCGTGCCGCACCTCACTCAGTCGCTCTCTTGCTCTTTCGCGCCTAGTACTTCCGACAATAATAAATTAATTCATAGAAAAAATCGACGAAAAATGCCTTGGTGTGTGTTGAGATATTGTACTAATAATTCAAGGAACACGGCAAAGTGCAAAGGAATTAAGTTTCATCGGTAAGTAAACTAATTTCCTTGTTTTACAAATTAAATAATTACCACGCGCCATATTGTAATGTTTGTCATAGACTAATCAAACAGAGTGCAATGTAGGTAGATTAGACTGACATTACGGTGAAAATATCGTATGTTGTGTTTTTAATGTTGATATTAATATTTAGTTTTTTAAACTATCGCACTTTAAACATATAATGTGAGTATCAATATAATTTTTTTTAGCTATTCGTTTAAAACATGAAGCAAAAACAGATCAAAGCGTTGATTATTCCACGAAAAGGCAAAAGATGACTAAACTCATATTATTTAAGGGTAACTAAATAAAATACTTATATCAAAAAAATAAATTGTCTATTATTTATGAAATAAACCCTGTAGGCAAAATACCTACGTTGTCCATTCTGTAGTACTCCTGTCATAGTCTATAAGGAAGACATGTTGTTGCACTTTGTCGAAGAAAACGCGTAAGTGCCGTGATTTACATGGCGCTTAAGACCTTTTTGCCGAGAATAAATACACTTCTGCAGCAAATCTAGCGCTGTGGTAAATTAGTTACGGTTTAGACGAATTGTTATTATTTTAGCGCTGCAGCGAACTAAAGATTCAAATTACGAAGAATAGGACAATTCAGTTATTTGACGTAGCTTCTCTAGTACGTTAGTACTTATATCTCGATGATTGTCCTATTCTTCGTAATTTGAATCTTTAGTTCGCTGCAGCGCTAAAATAATAACAATTCGTCTAAACCGTAACTAATTTACCACAGCGCTAGATTTGCTGCAGAAGTGTATTTATTCTCGGCAAAAAGGTCTTAAGCGCCATGTAAATCACGGCACTTACGCGTTTTCTTCGACAAAGTGCAACAACATGTCTTCCTTAGAGACTATGACAGGAGCACTACAGAATGGACAACGTATGTATTTTGCCTACAGGGTTTATTTCATAAATAATAGACAATTTATTTTTTGATATGTTTTATTTAGTTACCCTTAAATAATATGAGTTTAGTCATCTTTTGCCTTTTTGTGGAATAATCAATTTGTGGAATAATCTGTTTTTGCTTCATGTTTTAAACGAATAGCTAAAAAAAATTATATTGATACTCACATCATCATAGGGAACAGCAGACTTCTTTAGAAAATGCCTTCCCCCTTTCGTAACATACTTATCATCCTCACGAAAATGCAACGAACATATATTAACTATGATCGGATGGTAGCCAGGTCTCTTCACAGCGATTGTTTTGAACAAATCGGATCCATTGTTCTCTATTTTTATGACTTGGACATGGAAATCTGGATAAGAATTTAAAATAATTAATTACATCCAAAACTAATTAAACATTAATGTAAAAACTGTCTGGTTAATTATGATATATACTATAGGAAAATTTATTAAATCTTTTTCTACCTAAATATATATAATTATTAGTTTTAACAGGACTTAGCACGAACATTTAATTTATTTATATCTGCTGACGTTTCGATGTAGTTACATCCACTGTGGTTGCGCAAGACTAGAAAAAAATATATAAATGAAAGGTTCGTGCTAAGTCCCGTTAAGACTAATAATTATCTGTTTAAAGTGCGATAGTTTAAAAAACTAAATATTAATATCAACATTAAAAACACAACATACGATATTTTCACCGTAATGTCAGTCTAATCTACCTACATTGCACTCTGTTTGATTAGTCTATGACAAACAATACAATATGGCGCGTGGTAATTATTTAATTTGTAAAACAAGGAAATTAGTTTACTTACCGATGAAACGTAATTCCTTTGCACTTTGCCGTGTTCCTTGAATTATTAGTACAATATCTCAACACACACCAAGGCATTTTTCGTCGATTTTTTCTATGAATTAATTTATTATTGTTGGAAGTACTAGGCGCGAAAGAGCTAGAGAGCGACTGAGTGAGGTGCGGCACGATTGCCGCAGTTGAACGAGACAAAGTAGGAATTTACGGTGTCTTCTCTAGTACGTAGTACTTATATCTCGATGGCACGAGGTGAAAAATCTTTGCACTCGAGTGCAACACGTAACTTTTCATCCCACCTCAGCGAGGAAATGATGAGGCTCTTTTTAAAAATGCCACTAATTTAGGATAGGTGTCTATATATATGTTTTTTTTTTCATCTTTATTGTTGCTTTTAGCATTGAAAAATTTAGCATTCTTGGTCTCGGATAATTCAATAAAATATGCCAGCAAAACGTTTTCTGATAAAGTTTCAAATACTTCTCGCGTGATTGTTGAGGGAGAAAGCTCATTTGCGCATTTTTTACAGTTTCAGTCAATTCTGTTGGCGTCAAATAAACTTCGTCGTCGCTAGATTCACTCATTTTAGATTTTTTACTTGTTTACAAGTTTTTTTTTTTTTTTTTTGTAGTGTGGCACTAGTTATAACTTTGTGCCAATGTCAGGTTGTTTACAAGTTTCTTGTTTTTATTTTTAACCTAAGGTTTTAACAATATGACGTGAAAAGAAAATTGCGCGCGCAAAGCAAATTAAAAAAAAAGTACACCAAGAAGGTTCCGAGTCTGAGTTTTTAAAAAATTAAAAAAAAAGTTGTATGATAAATTCGTCACCATGGAGGTAGAAGTAAATAGGTTTTTATCACACCTGCTCTGAAAATACATACTAATTATACCAATTAGAGGGAAGAAACGCCTTTATCCCGCCCTTCAAATCCTTTCATCCCAAGGTATGGAAGTTTGTATGAAAATCCTTCCGACCATACCCGGTTTTTCTTTTTTTTTTAATTTGTCAGCAGTCATACTGCCAAGAGACTTTAACTGTCTACTAATTAAATTTCAAGTAAATTGTTACTGGCCACATACAGTTTTTTTTTTACCAGTTACCAACCTCCTTGGTGCATACAGAAAATTAAAATCGAAATTATTTTTGTATATAAAACGCGCGGAATCACGGAAGAAGTGGCTGCATGACCTTATGATCTTAGCCTACTCCAGAAACGTGCGAATAAAAAATGGAAAAGCCCGCGCATTTTCGCAAAAACACATTTATCTTTGTGTTTTTTGTAAAATATGGATACTTCGAGCGACAGTGATGATGTTATCCCTAACACACCGCCAGAACTATTAGAGACGGCCCAAGAAGTTGTTGATAATCTGTTGCCGGAAAAATCTAAATGCAGATACAACAGTACTTATGAAATTTCTATGCATTTATGTCCATAATTTTCCTCGTAGGTGTAATAAAAAGCACTATACATCCCTCAGGATAAAGTACAGTTCCATACCTCAAATGGTTTGCGCCCCTCGCAAGCTCGTGGCGCAAATGCCATAATCTCGGTATGGAACTGTCACTTTCTTCCCTCAGAAGTAATGTACTATTAATGATGTTTTAAATTCACAAACTTAGTGCACACGATGTTCTAAATTCAATTTACTTTATCCTCTAGCGGATAAAAACAGCTTTTGCACTCAGATATCGAAGAGCAAAAATACTCTTTCCGAGATGGGGGGATGAAAAAGATAATTTATTAGAACTAATCTATTACCTACTAATTTTAGTAAGTATTATAAAGCTGAAGAGTTTGTTTGAAAGCTCGAAGCTCTGGAAGTATCGGTCGGATTAATAAAAATCATTTTGCATTTGATAGCCCAGCTCTGGAGGAAGGCTATAGGCTATGAAACATGATGCTAGGACCCTTAGGAGTCGAGTAGTAATAGCGCAGGCAGGCGATGCGATGCGACGGGGTGGGTCGAGGGAACAAAAAATTTCACGCGGACGAAGTCGCGGGCAGAAGCTAGTTATATTATAACAAAAATATGCTCGAGGAGGTCCCTACCCTACCCAAGTACCCATTGTTTATTTGCAGTTGTTCACACCAGACTTCAATCAATCAATAAGTACAACTTCACTGACACAGCGTCCACTCAAATCAACAATTCCAATAATGAAAATACGGAGTCCAAATTGTAGTGCCAAGTCAAACAGATAATGTAGGTAGTATCGAAATCCAAAGTTCAAGCCAGAGGTCAATGTAGTGTTCACGTGCGAATGATAATACTATAGCACAAAGGAGCAGCAGTTTAGTCTAAATACATACGAACGACGTAGGCGATAGCGGCAGACTGAGTCGAAATAGTTCGAAACGTGCGCGTGACATAGTGTGCGTGAGCGTCTTTCCCCCGCACCGCACCGCGCGGGGAAACATTATCGAGTGAAATGCACGATGATTCCATAGTAAAACGAGCGCGTAAAAATTACGAAACGTCCTTTGGAAAATCGAGTTTTATGAAAAAACCACTGCATAAATCAATTACAAATAAAGTTTATTGAACTTTTCGATAAATAAGCTTTGTCGGTACGGTTTTTGTTTTGAAGAATTTATCCATCTTTTATTACTTATTTACACCCAAAGTTTCGCTGAAATTAGCAAGAAAAACGAATCTTTGTTGGCTCATAACTTTTTAATGGCTTCTTATTTTACAATTCTGTTTCCGTACAGACACAATTAATAATAAGACAAAACGATAGAATGTTTAACTTTGGATGTACAAAGTCAAACAGTGGAGTAATATTCTCCCGAAGTTTGTATGGAAAAATTTCGGCAAGTGTGCCCTTAAATACGTTTATTACTCTTTGGCTTGAGCGACATAACTTTTTGACAGTTTGGAAGAAATACTTACTGTATCTTTTGCGAGATAATTCCAGTTTTTTACGCATTTTTGAGCATTTTAATAATGAATATTTAAAAAAAATGTTATTCCTGCCATCACTAACAGAGGAAAAATTATTACTTAATTGTATTACTATTTTAGTTTGCAAAAACCTGCTAAAAAGTATTAATAAGTTACTTCAGTAGCTTAAAGGCTCGTACACACAGGCGCGACGCGACACAAAGGCACCGACGCGACACAAAGGCACCGCTCGTCGCGCGACTTGCGGTGCCTTTGTGTCGCGTGTCGCGTCGCGCCTGTGTGTACGAGCCTTAATAAGTTATTTTTAAGCTTCAATAAAATTCAGGGAAGCAAAACATTTTTAAATAAGTAATTATTTTCTCTGTGATAATTTTTTTTTTGGCGTGAATCCCTCAATATCTCCCCCCAGGTTAAGACCGGGGAATGTGGGAGTTTTACCTCGGTAACTAAAACCACTCCGGTGACTAAAACCACCAAGGTGTTCTCCGTGACACCTACAGCTGTCAATCATACTAAACACGATAGCAGTAATTGCCAAGTACCTACGTAGAAATAGAGGTAGTATTTCCTTTAAATAAAATACCTAAGCTATCCCGTTTATCAATGTGAGTTGCACCAAATATCTTACGAGATGCATACCTGCAACCGGTCAGGCAAACAATTAAAATATATTCGGAGTGAGTCACCCTCATCCACAATAACTTCGAGCTAACTTTATATTTCGTAAGTCAATACTTGCTTGTTGAAATTGGGCTCGAATAATCTAAACATTAGTCATTCGTGAGAAATTAATTGGAAGGAACTTATTGTAACGGATCATTACGCAAACTAGAATTAATACTTGGATAAGTGAACTTACTTGTTTTACTTGAGTAAGTTTGTTTTTTTAGTTAAAATGTTGCCAATACCTGTTTTTTTTTCTGATTATGTAATAGATAGTGATGGGTCGAGAGAATTTTCTCTCACCGAGAATGTTTTCCGATCAAAAATATTCTGCAATATTCTTTTTGACGTGGAATAAATATCCTCAGAACAGTCATGGAGAATTCAAAATTAAAATAGTTTGAAAGTAGTAAGTAGTTCATTATAATGGGCAGGAAGGAGACAATAAATGTAACTGCGAATACCAAGTAACGACTAGAAACGTGCTAAATTACATAACCAAAGTCTGCTCCATAGAAATCGTTATTTTATGTTTTTAATTATTTACCGTTTATGTAATGTTTTGTATAGGTTACATTTTATTTAAGTTTACATTTTATTAAAGCTGATTACATGCAGATTATTTTTTTTTTAATAATTAAGTTTGTTTTAATACAGAAACTCAAATTTAATGTTAAATTCCACCATTCCAACCATTCGAAATTAAAGTGAATTTAAGTTGCAAAATAGATTATTTTAAATCAACTTCGTAAAACGTTCAAATGCACTCAAAACGATTACCATGAAAATAGTTCGATACAAAAGAGACATAAAAATTGTAAAATCTCATAAATTCTCTTCCAAAAGATGATACTCCAGAACTTAACAGCAACGTTTTCGCAAGGAGAATATTCTTAGGAATTTTCCATCACTAGAGCTAGGTAATCCGGATTTTAATTCAATTAATTATGTTTCGACGTCAATATTTTTTAACTGTTCATATTTTATCCGATCGTGAAAACATTTTTTTTCTGTGTTGTATAAATAAAACCATTTGTTATCATAACCGTCAACAAAGTTTCAATTTTTTTGAACAAATTAAGTAAGTAAAATCTTGATTGATTCCATTTACCCTTAGTGAAAGTTGTTCATATTCATGTCGACCTGTAAAAGTTTGTCCAAGTATTTTGTTTGAATCTAACAATATACGATGTTAAAAACAAAGTCAGAGATCAGATATCAAAAACAATTGTTTGTCTACAATTGTTTTTCATATCTCTGACTTTGTTTTGACCAACAAAAGTACAGCAATGTGGAAAATTATTAACAACAACAAGACAGTAACACCTAAAGAGGAAATAAACCAAATCAAAGTAAATGATAGAATGGTTACAAACCCGACAGAAATAGCTCAGTCATTTAACAATTTTTTTATTGACGATATAAAACCGACACCTAAGGACAATAATATAGATTTAAAAACACTAACATACAATAAATCCAATTCAATTTTTATGAAACCAACAGACCCGCCTAATGTAGACCAAATAATAAAAATGCTTAAAAATACTAATAGTACAGGGTACGATAACATTAACACGAAAATAGTTAAAAGGGTATCGCATCTCATAGCGCCAGTACTTAGCCACATTATAAATCTGTGCCTTGAACACGGATTCTTTCCCTCTAAGCTGAAATTAACGGTTATAAATCCCATATTTAAAAAAGACGACAAAGAAGAGATGAAATTTTACAGACCAATTGCGCTAATACCAGTCTTCGCAAAAATATTTGAAAGAGTAATTTACAATAACTTATACAACTACTTTGAAGCTGCAGACATATTTGCAGATGAACAATTCGGGTTTCGCAAAGACAGATCCACTAGCGGCGCTCTTTTTAACTTTTTAAGGAATGTAATGACAGGACTGGATAACAAGCAACATATAACAGCCATTTTTATGGACATGTCAAAGGCCTTTGATCACGTGGATCATCAGATACTCTTGAGTAAATTAGAAAAATATGGGGTAAGGGGAAATGCACTAAAACTTATAAAATCGTATTTATCAAATAGATTTCAAGTAACACAAATAACTAAAATAGCATATAATAATAAGTTGGAACAGACATATTCGTCAGAGCCTAGAACTACTATGTATGGAGTGCCCCAAGGAAGTATTCTTGGACCTCTTTTGTTTATCATCTACATAAACGATCTACCGAAAATTATAAAACAGGAAATGGTACTATTTGCAGATGATAGTACTGCTATTTTTACGAACCGTGACAGAGATAATTATGAAACCAACATTAACAAAGTACTTGAAGAAATTATAAATTGGTTAAATGTAAACAATCTAAAGATAAATATTGAAAAAACAAATTATATGACTTTCACAAATAAAAATACTACTTCAAAAAAAGAGCTACATATACATTATAAAGGAGAACAAATAAAAGAAGTGAACAACACTAAGTTTCTTGGTATTCATATTGACTCTGAACTTAACTTTAAAATGCAGGTTGATCATGTCTGTAAAAAATTAAACCAGTTTTCATATGCCCTCTACATGCTGAGGAAAATTGTTAACGAGAGAACACTACTGACCGCTTACCATGCGTACGTAGGTTCAACAGTAAAATATGGTATTCTTTTCTGGGGTAACTCAACTAACAAAGAGTATGCTTTTAAAGCACAAAAAAAGTGCGTTAGAAGTATGTGTGGGCTTAAACAGACCGATTCATGTAGAACAGAGTTCACAAGATTACACATTTTGACATTACCTTCACTGTATATTTATGAAGCAGCAGTAATGATAAAACGTGATTTAAGTAACTATGACACATTGAGAAGTGCACGGTATAGAAATGTATTAAGCGGAATTAAGTGTAGGACAGTTAAATTTAAAACGAGTGTGTTTGGGATAGGAGTAAAAATTTATAACAAACTACCAAATGACGTAAAAAGCAGTGTAACCTTACATAGTTTTAAAAAGACACTGAAGGAATTCTTGATTGGTAAAGCCTACTATTCGATCAATGACTTTTTTAGTGAAAAAAACACTGGTAGAAGCACAGAGATAGAAGCTATGCTAATGTTAAAGTTAATGCTATCTGTAATGTTTCGAGTCATGAGTCATTTCATTTGTATGAAATCAATGACTAATTTAATAAATCGTAACGAAACCGCTGAATAATTTAATTTGTAAGAAACCAATAAGTAATTTAATTTTAATGAAATCTATGAATAATTTTATTTTATGAAATCAATGAGTTATTTAATTTTAATGTAAACAATTCAATTTAATTAGTATGAAAATATCAAAGTTCCTATTTACTGACTTTTTTAAAAAACTAACTTGTGAATTAACAACTGACTATAGATGTTGACTGATTATAATGTTAAATTAAGTTACCAAAACAAAAAATATTGTACACCCTATAGGTATGTTACAGCGATCTTTTATAATATAATAAGAACAAATATTTCACCTGTGACAAACAATAAATGAATTTGAATTTGAATTTGTTTTTAACATCATACATACATAATTATTATAAATTAAATTCACTTTTCACTTCTCCTGCTCTAAAAGTTCGTCTTATGTTGTGCGTAGGCGACATAAAGACGCTTTTTATGCTCTAGATCTAGAGCTAAGTTTTTTTTTTCTATGACAGATATAATCAGGCCCAACACGCACAATAAAACGTCGCAGATCCAAGTCGTTATTTTATTTCATATATCACTTCCGTGTTTTCTATCGTTAATTTAATAAGACCAGATAAAATTGTTGTAATTTATTAAACGAATTTATTAAACGAATAGAAACGTTTTTGTGACTTGGTAGTATGAAATACCCAAGAAGACAAATGACACGTTGAAAATTAAAAAAAAACACCATAGATACTATTATATACTTTATGCCTGTCTAATTTTTTCGCAATCGAAGTGAAAAGCAGAGTATATAAACTCGGGCATAAACTAACACTCCCTGCGGTTCGGGTGGATATAAACGTCTCGGGGTAAAATGTTTTAATATACAGGCAACAAAGCGGAACTTATGTCAATGTCAGGTCAAAAACTCAAACTAGACATGGGTCGTACTTGCAAAATCGCGTACTAGGGCTTACAAGTACGACTTCTTTAAGAAACCACGTCCTAAAACTAGGTCTCGGGTACGTTTAAGTATTTTTTATCGGGATAGGAAATTGAACCTTAACTGCATACATATAAGGAGCAAAATCGCTTTTACAAATAAATACGTACTTATATATAGAGTATAGACGATTAAAGTTTCTACTACTATTCAAACCAAAAAAAAAAAAAAAAAAAAAACGAGCCCTGTTGGAAGAAAAAAAACTTGCATAGGAAATTGAACTCTGAATTCAAGAATTTATGGAGCACAATCGCGTTTAGGCATGGGTCGTACTTGCAAAATCGAGTACCAGAGCTACCAAGTACGTCCGTCCACCTTCGAGATACTATCTAGTATTTTCTATCTGCATCGAAAATTGATCTATGACTTCATACAAATAAGAAATACAATCGCGTATTCAAAAGCCCTGTTGTAAGTAAAAATACTTGCATAGGAAATTGACCCGATACCTTCTATGAATAAGGAGCATAATCGCGTTTACAATTAATATTTTCACAAACCATTAAAGTAAAAATACTTTCATACGAAATTGTTCCGTAGACTGATATTCCGTTGATTGATAAGGAGCATGATCGCATTTGCGAAAACTGACGCGTTTGGGTACCTATGTAGTTGAGTGAGCGAGTAGCCGTATAAAATACTTTGAAGTCTTGCAAGTATTTCGGGTCGGTACCTGGTGTACGTACTTGGAAGCAAAAACCTAGTGCAAAAACCTGGTCGCGTAAATACGTATCTTCCCTAACTCAAACGTCAATCACATCATTCGCTTCGTTCATTGAGATAAATATACTCCCTTTGCTGCTACCTCTAGAATCTAGTTGGAAGGCGTCTGAATCTTCAATGTGTCCTACAATAAATTCAGGTTTTCTCTAGTCAATAATATAGTCAAATAGTTATTTTCGTGAAGTATTACGTGAGAGCTCAGTGTATAACCTTAGGTTAGAGGTTGTTTTCAAACAAACCAATATCATCCTATATTTTCTTTCTCCCATGGAGCAGTCGTAAATAATTTAGTTTTTTTTAAATGGTATTAGTGTATAAATAAAATAATGCAATAATTGTTACTGTAACATCAGGCCCAACTTTCTAGGAACTTTCGCCCGTCTCCTTTATCTATTTTGTATTATGTCTGTTTTATCTCGTATGTGGTAACTGTAAGGATACAGAGACACATGAGGGTATTTTGCATACAATAAATATTGCTGCGATTCATCTGCCAAATACACGCGGTAGGATGTTCAAGCGCGGATGCTATTGCATACCAAATACGTTTACCGTTTTAAAAGAAAACGCAAATTCTAAGCTGTATAAACTATCTACCTGGTAAAATACGACGTCCTACGATGAAATTTTGACATTAATCTTATTTACTTTAGATCTGTGCGTCACAGACCGTTTAACCACTTCCTAGTCGCATATGCTTCCGTCAGTTTGTATTAATTGAAGTAGGTATATATTTTCTACATTCAGTTTAACTAATTGAAATCTATGCTAATCAATAGGCACAGTGGTGGACTCGGTCCGCGATCACTTCCGCACTAGGTGCTGGCTGGCAATCGATGTAGGTTAACTGCCGGCTGCCCGGCAACCTGGCACGGTCGTCCGATACCACAATGTTATACATGTAACCGCGTGTTTTGCATCGCGGCTCCTTTCATTAACGAACTCTTTGTTACCTCTGCTTAGCAACCAACGTTTACGACAACAATAACATTTTAATCGAAATTAGAATCACTACCATTTAATTCTACAACTAGCGTCTGCCCGCGGCCGTCTTCCGCGTGAAATTTCTTGTTTGAACTTAAAAAAAATATAGCATCGCAGCGCCCGCCCGCGCTTTCGCTTTGCGTTCTTTTTAACTTTTTATCTCTTTGCACGGATCCTAAGGGTCTTAGCGTGATGTAGTAACGTTTTTGCGTGAATGTGACGCGTTCCCAACCCTATCATATATTTTTTTTTGTGTTTATGTTCTTTATTGCGTCATGTTTACCGCAAATAAACGTATTTTCTTTCTTTCTTAAATAGCCAACAACTTTCCTCAGAATTGGGCTATCAAATGGTAGTTCCAGAGATTAGCGCATTAAAAAAAAACTCTTCAGCTTTAGGTATTAGCAGTCTGTGCCACATCATCTCGAAAAGTTTCTCAAGGAAGAGTTCTGGCCGAAGGGTGTTGTGTACCGCCGCGGCCGGTTTCGTGGCTACAATATGATGCCAGTCAGCGAAACACGACGCAGACACTTCGCGTGCGTTAGTTTTTAGTGTACCTAAATATAATGTAATAATAATATATTATGTATGTATTTATAGTATTTTTAAGTTATATTAATATTGTATACATGTGTTTATATGGGCCTTGATGCCTGAAGTAAATGGATAAATAAATAATTTACTCGCTCGAATCGGTGTAAAAATCTATTTACTTGAAATACGCTTTGCTACGCTCATAACTGTCCAATGTTCCGCTAGTTTGATTTAATAAAAAAAGTGCTCTCTAACCTAGTAACTGTTCGCGAATGTGATCCGTGTAATTTGCTGGATGTTAAGAATTTGCGAAAGCAGGAACTAATCATTTAACGTTCAATTAACAACGTTTTAATATTCTATTTATGACAGCAGACGATAACGTCGACAGTTTGAGTGTTGATGTGATATATTATTATGAGAGTTTTACATAACGCGATGGAGTTCGAACCTAATTGTATGTGGCGACTGGTGACTGGCAGTGGTTAGACTAGAAGGCGGTTGGCGGTCTTTCGGTATCGTATACGTACCGTGAAGTAGGTCGGGCCGTCGTGCTGCAGTGCTGCCAAGTAGCCGAGAGCAACGCTCAGCTGATCGCGATACCGCACACAAAGGTCTCTAGGTTAATAGTCCGCCACCATTATGCACTTAATTGTACCCATTACATGCTCACCAGTTACCTGCCGCACTTCTACTTATTGAGCCCCAGTAAACGGATCATTTCACTTTAATACACGTTATTAACCCAGTCTCGAAAAAAAATAAAACTTTTACCCCGTTAACACGAGCAACTTTGCAAAAACCACTAAGTGCTCCGAGAATAGTTTGCGATTCAGAAAGAGTTTCTTTGTAATGTATTTGAATCGATGCATTGCTTTGTTGAACTTTGAAGGCATTGCTGTCTTATAGCAATTAATTATAGGAATTAAGACTAAGTAGGTACCTAATCGGATTACATAATGAAACAATATTATGAATTATAACTTTCTCGTATTATTTATTGCTCCCTGGTGAGCTCCAATTAAGTCTATACGTAGCGACCAGCTGCGCTGGATAGCAAATAAGCGACCGTAGTCCCTACAGGAGGGATCTTGTGAAAATATCGCCATGGCCGGGTTGCCGCGCGGTGTGGGTGGGACCGCGGGACGGCGGGACCGAGGGGATAAGATGATTGATAGCGCGGCCGCAAACCATGGAGCCTGAACAACATGAAACCTCCAAGGATACCACGTCATGAATTTAATCATAATAATACTTTTCATTACATAATAACAGCTGCGCTAATCAGATCTCTCAATAGACTTTATATTATTATTCACCGCTCACAAGTGAGCTGCGGGCGCTACCATTACACGCTTCCAATACAGAATTATTATCATTGTTATTACTCGGAAACTGTAGAGCTAACTCGACAAATTATTACTACATTGATTACGATGATTTTAAATGTAATTGCATTTATTTAAAGTAGGTGTGAAGAGGTATGAGGTAAATGTCGTGAGATTTGTTTTGAGTATGAATAAAAAAAAAGTCAAAATCAAAAGGCATTTATTCAAACTATGCTGAAAACCGGCACTTTTCGAACGTCAAAATTACAAAAGACAGTCCCCCAAAACGCCGAACTTACGCGGCAGAAATTCAGTAGCGCACACGCGGGGCGCGCGCGCCTGCCTCCCGCTGTTCCTCGCCCTGGATCTTCTTCGGCAATCGAACCGAGATTCGATCGCGTATAGTGTGTGCTCTACAGAATACGTTGCCGCCGAATTGCCGCTGAACTTACGCCCGACAGAAGTTCGGCTGTACGCTATAACGCAACGTAATTCAAATAGCATTAATCATGCCGAACTTCGGTCGCGTACCTTCGGCATAGTGTGTTTAGACACTTAATGGTGTAACAGAGAATGGAGTCGTTTCGCGATATGCTTAAATGTCAATTGTCATGCTTAGCTCTGTAGCTCTTTTAAACTGGACTGGGTCGGACAATATGCCATAAAAACCGACAGAAAAGCTATAAAAGCGTCTGAAATAGCGAAACGTGGAAGATGAGCGAAGCCTTTTGACCGCCACACGTCAAAAAAAACAGTGGCACTCCGGGAGTGCCGACAGAAGTGAAAACTTGAACAATTACGCGTGTATTTTGTGAATCGTCTTATAAACAAAACACGCGCGGTACCGGCTACGGCCATCCGTCTTACGAATTTTCGATCAGGTCACGTGTCCTGACGCGAGTTTAAATTTTTTTACCCATTACAAAAAAAGTGTACAACGCCGCTAAAGAAGTTTTCACTTCAAAAATCAAAAACGTGCCCTCGGCGTCACGTCAGTCTGTCATGTAGTCGAACCGTGGCGAGCTGGGCCCATTTTGGTTTGTCATCTATACATGACTGTGGCGGTCAAAAGGTTAATGATGTAACAAATTTTTTATAACAATATAATTTAAAAAAGTGTCAATGGAGTTTCTTGCCCGTTCTTCTCCGTAGGTACATGCCTACAATGCTTTGGAATGGGCAACTAACTTCATATTATGTCTGACTGATCGACTACTCGACAATTGAAAAGTGCCTGTAAATTGATATAAATGCTTTGAGTTTGAGATAGGATGTCTGCAATCTAAGCCGAATAGTTTTCCTAGGGTTGATAAGGATGGTGATGTTTTGTAAATTCAATGTAAATGATTAATAAGACTGCCTAAATAAATAATTAAAAAATTTCCAGAAATAAATGCACATTCGATAAGTACAGGACAACGGTCAGTAGTACCCACACATTTTATTATTTTAGTAGTTATACACTGTGTTTAAAGGCATTCTGCACCATTCTATGTTTGTCTGATATCTAAGTACTTACATATCTACTTGTACAGGTGAATAATGTGGCGTGAGAAACTTTTTATCAATAATTCATGTAAAGATAGTGTGTGTTTGTGTGATGTGATTCATATTATTATTCTGTTCTTTATGTACTGCTACCGATAATGTGTCAGTAATAAAGATACACTATTTTTTATTCTACGTGAATAATTAATATCCATGAAGTATATTTACTTTTATGCGTTGTTACAGAGAGGTATTCAAATTGAAGTACATATTTCAATAATAAAAATAAAAAAAATTGTTAAATTATATTTTTAAAAGCAGAAGATGCTAGTCGGTCTCGCACATGAAGGGTTCCGTTATTCCGTACCACAAGGCAAAAAAACGCCGAAAAAGGCACGTTTCTTGAAGCCCCCTTTAATTAAAGCTTTATTTAATTTTTATTATTAATTTGTTGTTATAACTGCAATAGAAATGCACACTCTTGTGTAAATTTCAACTGTCTACCTATTACGGTTCATGAGATACAGCATGCTGACAGACGGAGGGACGAATAGCGGAGGCATGGTAATAGAGTCCCGTTGACACCCTTTGGGTACGGAACCCTAAACCCGAATGTTAACTTACATGATTGGTCCTTGTGGTCAGCCGATCCTCACACTAGTTTACTGTGGGGTAATTGCGTAACACACTATCAGTAGCAATGGGTTTCTTTTTGACAGTTCAACAACATTCATTGCGTTATTTACGTTGTTGAGCAGACACATTTTTCGAACATATGGAGCAATGGATTAGCAATATCCTACAAAATCCATTCAGATTGTGATCGAAAGCGTGTTAAGGCTCATACAAACAGGCGCGACACGCGATATAATCGCGCGCGACACAAAGGCACCGCTCGTTGCGCGACTTGCGGTGCCTTTGTGTCGCGTGTCGTGTCGCGCCTGTTTGAAGGAGCCTTTACACATTTATGTGTGTAGTGCTAATTAAAATTGACGCATTTTATTAACATCAATATCAGTCATTTCTTATCAGGTTTGAGTTAATTTTTTTCCAAGGCCTAACGCTAATTAAATTAAAATGTTTTCATGTGTAAAAAGGTTTACACAATATTTTGCGTTTCTTTAGCTTGTAATTACTAAACTTTAGCTGTGCTGTGTGAGAAATTACAGCTAAGTAGGGCAATGTAACGATAATATTGTTGGGAAACCTTACGTGCAAAAAAGACTGTAAAAAGTTAACCTTTTTCTATACTCAACTACATAAATTATTTAAAAAAAAAACTTATAAATGAAAAATTGAGAACCTCCTCCTTTTTTGAAGTCGGTTAAAAACAAAGTCCCCCGCTGCCCGCGACTGTCTGTCTGCCCGTCTTAACGCGATAAACTCAAAAACTACCGAAATTTTCATACGGTGTTCTGAATGAACGGAGTGATTCATGATGTAGGTTTAGATGTATAATTCATTAAAGTTTTGTGTAAAGGCTCCTACAAACAGGCGCGATACGCGATATAATCGCCCGCGACACAAAGGCACCGCTCGTTGTGCGACTTGCGGTGCCTTTGTGTCGCGCGCGTGATTTTATCGCGTGTCGCGCCTATTTAAAGGAGCCTTAAAGTGTAGCAGTCAACGCGAACCATAGTGCGCTTAGCGAGCAATCAACGCTGAATTGAATACAACTTGCAATCAGTGACAGAGAATCTTATCAAACCTCGTATTTGATTTCATTCATTTAGTTGACGGTATCTTATCTGTAATATTTAGGACTTACAAGCAATATAAATAAGTAAATGTAAGGTACTTACTTTCTTTCATAATTTCCTGTTATGCTGGTTTCATTTTTGAATTTCTTGCCTGTTTATTGCCATTTAAATAATTTTCACTTCGAATGGTAAACAATATTCTTAGTGCTTGCTTGAACTGTAATACATAATATGTATAAGTGTGTATGTGTGTATGTGTATGTGTTAGGAATCGGCTATAATTTTGTGTCAATTTAGATGTGTAAAAAGTAGGCGTGTCGTATTTTGCAGACTGTACGTACACGGCTGTATATATATTTGTATAATGATTGCTTCTATGTAACTATAACTGTTAGAGAGGAAGATTTTATTTGTTCACAAATGGAAGGGCTACTGGTGGCGTCTCTCGAGCCCCCATCCCGTTTCCGCTCGGGTGCGATGAACCCCCACCCGACCGGCATTGTAACCACCTCGTAATTACCTTATTAACGAACCAATACACTCTGTTACCGAGTTTTACCTGTTATACGTATCTTGTATTGATTGGCACACTTATCCAGTCTGAATTTTCGGCTGCCATTTGCATAACTTGCGTTGTGTTCTCGGCTCCGCTTGCGATAAAAACCTTTGCCGAGAACTTCTGTGATTTAAAATCGGATCTGCCTTTGTGAAGGCCGCAGGAATCCGCTGGATGCGAGGAGCACAGGGCCGATCGATGATACGATGCTAAGGGGAGGCCATATATGTCCAGCAGTGGATGTTTTTCGGCTGAAATGATGAATGATGATGACAATCGGATACGTTAAGGCTCGTACACACAGGCGCGACGCGACACGCGACACAAAGGCACCGCAAGTCGCGCAACGAGCGGTGCCTTTGTGTCGCGCGTCGCGTCGCGCCTATGTGTACGAGCCTTTATTGTTGAGTCATCACCGCACGCGAGTGACGTTGCATTTAATGTGTAAAGATGCAGCTGAAATTCTGTATAGGTCTTTTGTTAAGCTAGATAGAGCCTGAACTCAACGTACTTGGATGAACGTTGATGAGACCAACCTCGCTTTTGTCTGCCTAGGTAATACTTTGTCTTTTTCGTTGTAAGGGATGTGTGTTAATACAAAAGAATATCCGTTATTCTTTGTCCCTTTTGACATTTTGTTAGCATGGGGGTAAAAGGACCATTCACATATATTTTCATTATTCCCATGAAACGTTATTTTCGTATCTTATTGTGATACATAGAACGGTTTATGAAATAGCTAAGCATTTCAGTAAAGAAAGGGTCGAAGAATAATTAATGAACGGCCGTCATAATCTCCTGCGCAATATTTATCAAGGCCTAGTAGCCAGTCTCATGCAACAAACAACAAGAATTACTATCTACTGAATAGTCTCGTGAAAAATAAATATTTACCTGCTAACTGCAACCACTGACTGTATAATATTTATACTGTGCTGTAACTAACACAGAATATTTATTATTTTACTGTGCTAATGTTAATTGGGTACACAAGGCTACTTGATTGCAGAATGCAACAGAACAAAAAACATAGGTACATGTTCACTTTTCAATTTCGAACATGTTAACTGTTTGACTGACACTTCATCGCTAGTTTTTTTACACTGTGTTACAAGACTTCACCTGTCATCCGATTATATTTCCGAACTATGCGATATTTATTGGTTTTTCAAGAACTTTTGTAACCTAATTCATTTTTAAGTGCTTGCTTAGTTATTGTGGGGCTCGTGGCTAAATAAAAACAGTTGCACGAGTCGATAGAAGTTCAGCTTCGCTTGCCGCGGTCGATTCATGGATGGGTAACCATCGATTACATGTCGACACACCCCTCCGTGCCTCGGAAAGCAAGTTCAGCCGTTGGACCCGGCTGTCATTCGTAGATCTTTGGCAGTCGTTACGGATAGTGAGAAACCCAAAAGTCTGACAACTATTCTTACCAAGGGGTATCGTATTATCCAGTATCTGGGTTGTGGAGGTCAGACAAGTAGTCGCTCCATGTAAAATATTGGTTTTCAGCTGCATCCGGTTAGACTGGAAGCCGACCCCAATATAGTTGAGAAAAGGCTAGGCAGATTAATAATGGTTTTTAATTTTAAGTGTTTGTTATGTACTGCAAAACGTGTTCTTCCTTTGTGTTGTTCGTAAAGAATGTTTCTGCAAAAAATTGCTATTGTCATCTAATGTTTTGTTACCTTTTTGTTACAGGTAAGATCGCGTTCTGGATCACATTTCATCCATATTAAGTCGTCCATTCGTGAGTTTAATTACCTACTTATTAATTAATCACATCACATCACACATCATTAAACCATTTATATTTATACATCGTTTCATTGATTCATTGGTACATTGTACGGCGGCACGTATCAAGTAGAAAATTAATTAATTGATTAACAAGTCTCAAGATCTGCGAACGCTGCAGCGTTAAATTCCCCAGTCTAATTGAATTGAATCAAATGATTTTATTATCTCCGATATTCTCGACACTGATTGGTATTGTGAAATTGACGAAATATTAGGTACCCTTTAAAATATTTATTTTTCAAAAAGAATACAATTCAATGATAATAAGAATACACTTTTATAAATAATAATAGCCGCACAGGTCGATTGATCAGGTTAAGCTACGCTTGCCGCGGTTGGTCTATGGATGGATGACCATCTTTACATACCGAGACCCCTCCGTGCCTCGGAAAGCACGTTAAGCCGTTGGTCCTGTCATCTGTAGATCTTTGACAGTCGTTACGGATAGTCAGAAGCCCGAAAGTCTGACAAGCAGTCTTACCAAGGGGTATCGTATTACCCAGTAACTGGGTTGTAGAGGTCAGATAGGCAGTCGCTCCATGTAACATACTGGTATTCAGCTGCATCTGGTTAGACTGGAAGCCGACCCCAACATAGTTGGGAAAAGACTAGGCAGATGTTGGATCATGAGAAATACAAGTTAAGACTCGTACACACAGGCGCGACGCGACACGCGACACAAAGGCACCGCTCGTTGCGCGACTTGCGGTGCCTTTGTGTCGCGTGTCGCGTCGCGCCTGTGTGTACGAGCCTTTAATCTTAATACTTGATACACGAACTTATGAAAAACATAGGTAGGTAGTACTCGTATATTAACTAGTAAGTAGTAGATGCACTAATGTGTTTTTCTTACAATGCTGTGGGTAAGAAGATAAAGTTAGTGTATCATTAGCATTACATAATTATCGTTTCTTGATGCCAAGTCAATAGCAATTACACATTGTTAATAGTAAGCTGTCAACTTAAGAGACAGATGACTTTAAAAGTCTTTAGAAATCAAAATTATATGTGTTTTTCAATTTTTTAATGTTTCATTATGATAAGATAGATTATTAGTACCTAAATGTATTTTATACCTTGGTATGTATTTTAATAGAGTAATAATTTAATATAGTATAAGCTAATTGTGGTCGTCCAAATCAAAAGGGACCTTATGGCGGAAATGAGTTATCTACAGGGCTGAAAACTACATAAATGTACCGAACTATAGACCCAAGAACCAACCTTCTAACCACTACCGTTATTTTTTTACGAATTTTTGAAGTTCACTGATCGAAATTATAAGTTTCGAGAAAATCGCAATTTAAGTATGCCGTACAAAAAAGTTATGTTTTAGTGTGAAGTTATGTAACTGATGGTATACTTTGATTGACTATGATTATTACTAATGGAAATTCTTACAATCCTTGCATAAACATGTTTGTTGTGGGAACTAGACCCGCCAACATAATGCATTATCAATGAGATGCAAAGTATCGATAATAGTATTAAAAATAAGTAAACCGCCTGTTTCTCACTAAACTTTTATTGTTTTTATATTGCTACTAATTACATAGATTTGCGAAAGGCCTTAGATGTAAATAAAAACAACACATAATTGAAAAAAAAATAGTTTTTATTTACTAGCAAGAATTCTTATTTTTTATAAACTTTGAGATCTGACAGTAACAAAATCAACACTTAATCACTAAATAGGTTATACATAATTGGTTTAGATGCTAATAAAGCTAAGAGATCAATGATAACTATTAGTTATGATCTTGTAAAGTTACATAGAGAACTGAACAATTTCTTCAAACAAATTAAAAAAGGGCCCTAATGGTAGGCACTAAACAATTTTTTTTATTTTTAGCATGCATAATCAATATTTTAGTGCAACATTCTAGATAACTTAAATTTTCTTTTTTTATTATCACAAGGTATGAAAATGTTACTTATTTAACAATTTTTTTTTTATTATCACAAGGTATGAAAATGTTACTTATATTAACAAAATGTTCGTAACAAGTATATACGTAAAAAAGGGCCCTTAAGGCGGTCCGTTGCAGTCTGCTGACACTTATCTCTTAGTATAGTTAATTAGTTTAAGTATTTAAATAAAGGTAAACAATCTTGATACGTTTTTGTCGAAAAATACATTTATGAAATAATTTATAGCCATTACAAGATCAAAAAACAAAATGAAATAACAGATGTTATAATGAATTACTTTTGCTATTAGCCTTAGCCTATTTTAAAAATATATTTTATGATAAAAAACATAACAAGATTGTTTACCTCTATTAAAAGTACCTAAACAAAATATGGACTACAATAGTGGGACCTTAGACCTAAGACGCATATACAAAGAATGCCGCATGCGGCGGCGTGCGACACTATCTAATGGCGGCTATACGCTACGCTGACGACACGCTAGTCCTGGCGCAGCGGAGGTCGCATCAGGCGGCGGCCGATGCGATGGCACGCGGGGTTGCGATAGTCGTGGAGGGGATCCGGCAGTTGGGTCTCTAGGTGGCATTGCACAAGTCCGAGGCCATGTCGTTTCATGGGCCCCGGAATACGCCACCATCGGGATCCCAACTAACGGTAGGAGGGGTTCACATCGGCGTCGAGACGACGATGAAATACCTGGTCTCGTCCTCGACAGCCGGTGGAACTTCGTCGAGCATTTCCGACGTTTGGCTCCCAAACTGGAACGGGCCGGGGCCGCCTTCAAGCGGCTCCTGCCCAACCTGAGGGGGCCAAACGCCTCCTGCCGGAGGCTTTACGCGGGGGTCGTGCGGTCCATGGCCCTATACGGGGTCCCGGTGTGGGCGCGTTCACTGCGGCGGCGAGCCGCCCATTATTTGAACGCGCCCCAGAAGGTGGTAGCCGTTAGGCTGATCCGGGGGTACCGCACGATCTCGGGCGAGGCGGCAAGCCTCCTTGCCTGCCGCCATGGGATCTGGAGGCGATAGTCCTCGCGCGCCTGTATGAGTGGCGCGCGGAGGCACTACGCCGGGGGGAAACTCCGCTTCCGCAGCAAATTGCGGCGGAGCGGACGGACCTCCGGCGCGATCTCATGGCGGCATGGAAAGAGCGACTGTCACAACCCAGCGCAGGGCACGCCACGATAGCGGCGGTAAGACCCCTCTTTGAGGAGTGGCTAGAGAGGCGTCATGGCGCCCTCACCTACCGCCTGACGTAGGTCCTCACCGGACACGGAAGTTTCGGGAGGTTCCTGCACATAATCAGGCGGGAGGAAACGCCCGGGTGTCACCATTGCTAGGATCGCCCTGAGGACACGGTGGAGCACACGGTGGAGGTCTGCCTCGCTTGGGCGGAGCACCGCCGTGTCCTCGTAGAGGCGATCGGCAGCGGCGGCGACCTCTCGCGTCCGGGCCTGGTTCAAGCCATGGTCCGGGGCGAGAGGGAGTGGGGGGCAGTCGCCTCCTTTTGCGAAGCAGTCATGCTAGCGAAGGAGGCGGCGGGACGGCTGAGGGAGAGAGCCTCCCGTCCCAGCCGCCGCGGGAGACGCTCCGGGCGTCGGGAGCCGCGCGACGACTCCCGGCCACCGTAGGCGCGGGCCTGCGGGCGGAGAGTAATGGGTAGCTCACCGTCCGATCAGGACCAGGCCCGTGCCGGACGGCGCGTACGTGTTCCACGCGCGCCTCAGATGTCAGCACTAAACGAAGGGGCCCGTAAGGGCCGAAGCCTGCCGGGTCAGCGGGATTGTCCGAAAGGGTTACCGCTGGCCCGGAACATAAAGGGCGAAGGAAGGAACACGGGTGGGTTTTAGTCAGTAAGAGTCTGACACTCCCTTCCGCTCCACCCAGAGCGGGAGGAGTCATTTGATGATTTCCCATCCAGAAAAAAAAAAAAAAAAAATGGCGGCTATACGTTATTATAAATACCTTGCAATATTAAAATGTCGATATAATATATGGTTTGAATTACAAGAAAAACGATTTGTTAGGTCTTGCCGCGATAAGGTTCCTTTTTTACTAAACTTTAGATGAATACAAAACTTTTTTAAATTGACTTTTCGAAAAGTTGAACACACACACATGTAGTAAATACAATCATCTTTTTAAAAATACAGTTAATAAAAAAATGATTTTTTTGAGGTATTTTACGAATTTATTAATATCTCGGAAACTAGTTACCGCCATAAGGTCCCTTTTGATTTGGACGACCACAATTAATAAATCAAAGACATAACACGGAGTTTATAAATAGGCGCTTGATTTAAAATCGAGAGAAATATATTCGTAACAATTATTTCGTGTAATGTATTCAAGATACATTGTTGATTACGTAAAATACTTGTTGGTTTCCCTTGAGGGGGCACAGGTGGTGTGGTGAGGGAAGAGAAAATGGCCGTGACAGCTGGCACGCGAACACCTGTCCGTCTGCCACACTGCCACCGCTCTATGAACATTATTACTTATATCCTGTCGGCTGAACGGGACCGACGTGTATTATGGCCCTTGCACAAGTAACTGAAGTCTTAATTCTTCATAATTCTATCAAAATAAGCAGAATTTATACGGAAATATAAATGTTAATGTTTTAATTATAGAATTTCGGTTGTTCGCTGATATCTTGTTTAAAATGGTTGTAATTTTGCTCACCTTTTATTACGATACAGATCAATTTGGAATTTAATCGTTTATTTCGCATTACTGTAAAGTGCTGGCAAGATACCGTCTTTTATCGTCGGGCCGTCTTATCTATGAACTAATGGTTCTTTGTTAACAAGAAAGTATGACGATATAGCGTTACTTGCTTTAAATTCTATTAGCTCTGAAATACAAAACTTTAAAGCTAAAGAATTTCCGTTTACATACCCCTAACTAAAACAAAAGCGAGAATTGTTGAAGCTGCTAACATACCGGTGGTAAAACCTTGTTCTTCGTAAAGAGCTCATAAAGGCAAGACAGAGCCCCGTATATTCTACAATGTGGACGTCCAACGCAGTAACGGTTCGATTTTCAAGTGCTGACTATTTCCTGATCAATTTACATTGGCGCTGGTCCTTTTGCATTCTGCTCGTTCGAGTTCGAATTTTGAATCCACTTTCGCGAAATCGACGCGTCAACTTGTGTGATCAGTGCAGTGTGCTCTAACAAACATCCTCCTCCCCAAACAAAAACGCATCATGCAATTAACAGTCCAACAAAAATAACGAACCGTTACTGTGTAAACACGCTTCAATTTACTGATGGAGAACAACAACCCTATAGGTAGGGTATTTAATCAAAAGTATCGATACCATAATATTGAGTATTGCATTATATAATCTGAATGATAAAACATCTAAAATAACAATCTATTAACTTATTTGTCTAACTACTAATCCTGCAAGGTAATTGCGTAACACACTACAGTAGTGAGTAGAGGTATGGCTTTCAGTAGAGGTTTGGCTTTTTTTGACGTGACAACGTCTAATAAATCGATGAAGCTGGCTGCACTCACGAAAAAACATGACTCATGTAGCGTTACCTCGCGGCCTTGCTCTGTAGCGTTCCATGGCGGCTTGAAGTGCAAGCGAATATTAACAAATGCAATGCAACTATTCCATCAGTATTTTCTTATGACGTTGTCACGTTCAACTATCGTCAGTAAACCGACTTTACAGGCAACCGATTTTTTTTTCATCTTGACAGTTCAACATTCATTGCGTTATTTACGTTGTTGAGCAGACAAATTTTTCGAATATACGAAGCGATGGATTAGAATATCCTTCAAAATGATTCAGATTGTGTGTTACGCAATTAGAGTGCTGATTCAATCAATTTTTGTGAATGATAAACATTTTCTCAAAATACTATCCCAAAACAACCTATTATGTTTATTTTTTTTTGCTGTAATGCCAATAAACGCATTTTTCTTTCTTTCTTTTTGTTTAACCTTCTCAACCCAAGTGACGTCACAATAATCATTAAAAGTATCGAGTATTTGCATAAAGTTTCGATGCAACTCGTGCATCGCGAGAATCGAGTACAATATATAAAAGTATCGATACTACGTCGGAACGCTACTCGTAGACCGTAGTTTACATTCTTTTTGCATTAGGTAACATGGAATTTAGTACCGCGTTCAGTATAAATTCTTACGATCATGTGTGTTATTGTGCAGGTCTAATGATATACCATTTATGTTATCCACTTTATGTTTATATACGGCTGTTAATGGTTTTAATGTAGTGCTACGTACCTTCTTGATTATCTGTTATTGCCAAGGAAATGCCTGTTATGGCAGTTATCAACTTGAATTATGTTGCGTATTTCGTAATTAATAAGGGTTTTGGAATTCAGTTGGGATGTCTTGTTTGTTTGATTGTTTATTGTTTTATATATTTTACTACTAGCTTCTGGAAATTTCTTGTTACCCCGACCTACCCCGACGCATCGCATCGCCTACCCGCGCTACTACTTCGTGTTCCAGAGAACACAAATTCAGAAAGAACGCTAAGTTCTTTCTGACTTTTTTTTGTTTTTGTTCGGCTCCTAAGGATCCTAGCGTGATGTTAAATAACCTATAGCCTTCCTCAAGAATTGAGCTATTAAATGCAAAAATAATTTTTCAAATCGAGCTTGCATTTCCAGAGATTAGCGCGTGCAAACAAACAAAAAAACAAACTCTTCAACTTTATTATTAGTATAAATATATGTATAGAACACAAATTACATATTTGTAAAATCTAATAATTATTTGACATCAAATTATTTGTAAAATCAGCAACGGATAAAAGCTGCTATTCCTAACAATAAGCTCTTCTTGCAAATAACTTTACTATCAATTTCGGCTACTGCACCACATCGGTTCGTGTCTTTTTCAATATCAATGTTAAATGATTATTTCACAACCGGTCGCGGCTGACATTTAGTAACAGTATGTCGCGAAGCTGACTATCTCACAGAGTATATATGCCTTGCTGTTCACACGGAGGCTTACGGCCACCCACACCACAATCGGGATTTGTGAATTTGCCTACATTACCTCCGATACCTCTTGGCCGAGCTCCATTTACTTTGATCCGTCTTATCAAACCAATCTATGACTTACGACACCCAAGATAAGACTCAGTTTTAAACAATCATCAGCAAAGATGGATGAAGTAGACATTTAGCGGTACTGACTGTTTCCAAAGTGAAATGTGTTTAATTTAAGTACAGGTTTGCGTGCCGCGGAAATATCATATATCGTCAAAATATTGGTATTGCGATCGTTTTGCAAACGCATTATAAAAGTTACTCAATTTTCGGGGGATTTAACGACATTTTTTAATGGGAATTTTAGTGTACGGGACAACAGTTTTGGCAGACATGTTATCGATTTTTTTCCCATCAAGTTTCCTATCATGAAATGCAATCCCCATTTGGTGCCATGTCGCTCGAGGCACGAACCGACTGACTATAGTGTTTGGTGACTCATTCTCACGCCGAAACTATAAAGCGCCCGTTAACCGGACTCATAATAGACCACTAGCCTATTTTCAAGTAAACTGACTTAAAGGACCAAGTCCATCAAGGTATAAAACTGGTTAATTCCAGTAGTGTTTGTATTACTGAAGTTTTAGACTTCAGCTGCGAAATATATTCTAATGCCCGGTATTGCTTTGACTGAAAATGTGAATATATCCATCTATTACCAAGTTTTAATGTTAAGTGACACATTCTACGTATATCATGCGTGCGTGAGATTGTAATCGTGGATAGGTTACACGTTCAGTTTGTTGAATGATTCTGATATTACTGTTCCTTGTCTACGGGACACGTTACAATCTCGCAGTACCGCTACGCAAGTTTTTATCGATGGATATTTGAAGTCTGTAGTATCCACCAACCAGCACTGAGCCTGGGTGGTGGAATACGGCCCACTCCCTCATCACAGAGAGGAGGCCTGTGTCCCTGCACTGGGAACATTATAGGCTGTTTCTGCTCTGTGAAGTCACATTCATGACTATTGTGTATCAGCTGTATTAGCTATAGGAATCTCAACTTTGGTCAAATAATATGTATGGAACTCGTAACTGACACTCCGCGTCCACACTGCTGCGTTTTTACCGCGCATATAACGGAAAATTTTAAATTCGTGCGATTTTCCAAGTGACAGAGTTTCGATTTTCTACCTAACTTGCAATTTTGATATTCCGAGAGATTCGAAGTATAAAACCGCAAAGTAGACGAAGCTATTAAATTCCAATGATCAGTCAGGGTTATACGTATTTCTTCAGTGTTAAGTGTTTTTCGGATGCAGTTATTTAGTTAGCCTTTCGTTTTTTTGACGAATTTTATAATGCCTTGTAAAATGTTCAATAAAAAGTAATTCTTTGTTCGCGGATATTGGAACAATTAAGAGCAGTGTTCAGACAATGTGGCGAGTTCCGATGACCTCCAGAAACGTGAAGACAGCAAGAAGTATTCGCAGTGAATTTTTTCCTGCATTTTATTGGCGCCGAGCCGTTACGTAGTGCGAAACGGTACAAATTTGTTTAGAGCAACACGCTAAGATAATAGTAGATGATCTTGAGATAAAACTACCTGACCACCGGAATAATAATAGCAGGTAGAATTCTGTGACTGAGGATGAACTTTGAATAAAGTTGAACTTGAAATGAGATTCAAAACATTCGAGCAAAATGGGGAATGTTTTTTGTCCCAGCAAGTGATTAATTCGCGAAACACAGACCGTTAATAAATGATAATTATTACTTCTGTCTCGAGAGGCGAACTGTTTTCCGTAACATTTTGTTATGGCAAAATTGTCAGACGCCGTAATTAAGAGCCTATTGCAGTACATTTACTGCTTAACCAGTAGAATCTAATACCTAATTGATATCGCCAGCGAACCGAACAGATGTGCTCAGTGTTCGATTACATTTCGTATCTCGATCTTATTAATTGCTACTTTTACGTGAAACATTGCCCGATGTTTTGCAAAACATCGTTCAGTAGGTTTTTGGTTTGCTTATACTCTTTTTGGTTTCCATACATACCCTTTAATCTTAAAACCCATTTTGATGACAATCAACACTTTCAACTGAAGAAGTGAAATTAAGCCCTTAAGGCCTAAAAATTACGTGATCAAGAAGAGTTAAAGGGTTTGGCAATGGGACGGGTAAATTCAATGAAGTAAAATACTTATTTAAGTAAGGCACATGAAGATGCTGCTGCCTTTTATATTAACATAATCCGTGCTACTAACTACTAACGCCCACGCAAAAATAAATGAAGGCCCAAATATTCGGGACACACGCGAAATTCATGATATACTAGCGTAACTAATGGGTCGTTTAATTTTAGGATAGATTTCGGAATAGTTTAATTTGAGAAATATGTAATTAATTGTTTATTTTTACATAGGTACTCAAGCAGAATGATGTGACATTGAGTGCTAATAAAAACAATTAACATGTCACAACTAGTTTTATGTTGAGGTTCATTAAATAGTCATTTGCATTATCGTACTCTATAGCCGCATTATCGAATGTAATATTTCAACTAAGATCTCTTTTATGATAACGGTTGACTTCCTAATGTAATTGCCCGTGTTAATTCATGATAAAAGAAAAAATCTCTTTGATTTCCGAGCTCTTAGGACCAACAACGAAAATTCAAAACGCGAAAAATTTCTAAAAGAATTCTGTATTTATCAAAGTCTCTTGTAATAATAAAAGCGTGTCCGGTGTGGGTTTGCTCCTTAATCTTTTCTCTTAATTACATCGCTCTTGTTTTTATGTCATCCTGGTACCTTGCCGCGTAAGCCATTCGCGATAAAAGCGGACATTTTGCGTCGGGAGAATAAAAAAAAAATGTTGTATTGGTCCTTTTATCCGCATGTTGTATTTTTGTCCTTCACACGGAATAGCGATTATGTTATTAAGATGGATTCCTTTCGAGCTGGTGTTAAATATGTTTTAACAATTCAAGGCGATTTTGTTTTTGAAGGAGGGTGTTTTTTCATGTTCTGTAAATTGCCTTCTCGCATATTTGTCATTGATGTGTACTTTGAATATCATTGTGAGTCTATACTATACAACGTTCTACTTACTAACTTAATGTTAGTCGTAACCTCTCATACCTAAGTGACTATTCTTGTTTTGGCAAGGGAAAGTGGGTAAATCCTATTCCATTTACATAAATTCATTCGCTAGATAAACAGAAACAAATAACATATTTATGTGTAAATACAGATTCAATGTGCGTCAGTAATTGTGTTTTGAAAACTTAAAGACTAGTCAATAAATAAACCTTATTACCAATTGTCGTCAATGTAAACAGTTGATTGCTATTAACGTTTGCCTAATTAACGGTTCTGCTCCTATTTTGCATAAGGATTACGTCTATTTAAAATTTAGAAAACAGATTTAAAACTTTGTGAAGAACACAACACTCGATAGAATATTGTCGCCCCTACCCTTGTTTTGGTTCCTGTTAATCCTGTTTTAATCGCGTTCCCCATCATTTTACATGGAAATGGAAATTCTCGTTTATGTGCACACTTTAACGATAATCTACTTTCGGACAGCGAGTGTAGTGAGACCCGGATCACCGAATTTATTCATCGATTTCCCCCATTAGCTTTGCGTTGCGTCGCGGCCGCTTGGATGGCGGCTGGCGCCGAGGTTGCAAATTTCACGGCGCCCCTGCCTCGCTCCTCGTGGCTTGTTTGCGAAAATGTCACGTCGCTGAGTGTACCCCTCCTCCCCTTTACCGCACCCTGCCCCGCACTCCCCAGCCAGCTCGACGACCGCGACGTGTTCTTCTGTTGGTAACTTGACTCCGCTTTGTGAGTCGAGACGCGCGGTGGTTGAATACGTGCACCACAAACTTATAGGTAGTTCCACTATTCCCAACACTTCTATTGGTGTTCTGCCCATAAACACGAGATCACGGTTCCGTCCGAAGTTACGCAGCCGTTAAAGTAGAAAATGGTAACTTTATAGGTGGACTGTATTTTTCTCATCCACTTTCAATATCTCCCCTGATATAACTTTTTGAAGATATGTTATGTTTATATCGACTTTCGTCTTCCATTAAGTTCGCAGTAGGATCAAGGAAGCAGGAGATGAATGTAGAAACTGAAAACAGAATATTGCAATAAATTCCTATCTTGTTTTGCTTACCTACATCGTTTTCAGAACGATTTGCATTTAGTTTTTGAAAATGAGTGAAATAGTTGCCGAACGAGGCTTTTACGACTCTTCCATCCGCGAGAATTATTTATTTCAAAGCTTCTTAATTATATGAGTCTAATGTCGTTTTATTTGCAAGGGAACAATAAAAGCCTGTACCTCATTTTCCCCAAACTACCTACTACGGAGCGTCGCCCTAAAAGCCATCGAGCGAAGGCAGTCATGTCACTCAAAGCCCCCGAATTCCTCACACAGTGATATTTCCGAAAGAGGGGATTGCCATGAAAGATGTCGCGTTCGGCTCCTGCTATTTTATTTGAGGATTTCTACCCTTGGGAATTACAGACGACTGATCGCATTGCGTGGTCACTGAAACTTTTATACCTTCTTTACAATTTCAAGTTTTATAAATCATTTAAATACTTATTTGCGTGGGTATCGGTTGACATAAAGTACAGCACGTTTAGAATTAATCTGTTTAGGTCGACGTGCTTGGATTTACACACAATGGCAGCTCGGGCACGTTTGCGTGTGTAAACGATGAAATATTGGTTAAGTACTCATTGGATCGGGTTGGCGTGTATCGAATGACCGTGGTCAGCGCGCGCATGCTCCACATATGTAGTTACAATTTAAATTTTAAGCTTGTTAGTCGGCCAGAAAACTCGGCTATTCTTTTGTGCCAACTAGGCCTAAGCTCTCTTTGAAACGTCCAATGCCAAAGAGCGTCCGTGTGAACTCCCGACCCTCGTCCAAAACTGCCCTATCTCTGACGGGCAGCGGCTTGCGGATTATCAAACTTAAATCGAGCTTCCTTCCGCATTATTTACGTTGCATCAAAGTCTTGGAATACCGATATGATGTTCTATAGGTTTCCATTACTTAATGTTTTATGTATTAACAGGCTGGTTGGATTCGTAACGCGAATACATATATAGAGAAATCTCTTAGTGAAGCTCACTGTCACGCACGTGTTATCTAACACACCCGAATGGCGGCAGCGGCTCGATTACACGTTATAATTTACGCATGCCTTCTGTTTTTGCATTAATGTCATGTTTGTTTGCTACATTGTAATAACGATGGTAAGTACTTTACGTTGATGAAAAGTATCGAAGGGGGAATAACGGTATTCATTTGTTCGATTATTACAGTCACGCGTGGCGAACGGAGTCGAGGGGCGTTCATAAGCGCGATACGCTCCGGTTCCTTATCTCGATGTGCAATTCTTTGTTTGCTGTGTACGCAATTTCCCAAACGGCGTCGTGTCGGGCGAGATAAACCGCACAAGGCCTAGCCTCGCTTGGAGATGGCAGATATCTTGTGCGTAGTTCGCAGCCTCGCCTTGCCGCAATATATTTCCTCGGAGCGTGTCGCCTCGCCTCTTCGGTCGCCACTACGCCCGCCTCCGCTGAAATATGATTTGGATTATGAAATATGGCGGCAACATTCCCTGGATAGGCGTTTACCAATTTATTCGCCGTTACGGCTACAGAGTAGTGTGAAATTTTTGATGCTACAACATTCTTCACGCTTTTTGCTTGTATATCAGTGACTTCCAGTTGGCTAAGCATGTAACTGATGGAATATTTTTTTCTATATCAACCAATACGCAGGTTGGTCGCTACTCGCAGGTGTGCGGGCGTGGTGACCAGAACGGCAGGTGCGCTTCGTCCTCGTCAACTATTTGCTCTGTTTATTTTTCAATTCTCGTTGTTTCAAGTTTGCCCAGTCGCTTATCTACTGTTTTATAGCTCCGTTATTCACTGTACTCCTGGTAACTACTTTATTTAAACTATTTTGTTCGCGAATGGTGACTGAACTTTTACGCACAAATTGCCTTACATTGTAAAAAGATGGCTTTGTTAATAAATTATATTATTTTGCTAATTAGATATTGGATTTCTTTCTCTACAAGTAATCTAATTGACCTGAATTTCCGTCGACGATCGAGGCGGAGATGTACGAGACTCTAAAGTATTCAAATTATTTATCTCTGTTCATTATAAGGTATGATACGTACGTAATAACCTGTAATAGCACGTCGTCGGTCTGTCTGTATGCAAATTCAACGTCCGCTCGAGGGAATCACGGTCTGCGCG
The DNA here is from genome assembly GCA_927399505.1 of Luperina testacea. NCBI lineage: Eukaryota > Metazoa > Arthropoda > Insecta > Lepidoptera > Noctuidae > Luperina > Luperina testacea. The sequence continues at coordinate 17,908,004 of OV656758.1, forward strand.
CCGCGGTTCGATGAGGAACGCCAGTATCATTACCACTGTCCACGATGGTTTACCATAGGCCATGATGGCTCGACACAGTAATTGTAACGTTCGCTTTTTACCTTGTACAACACGACATGGAAATCCTTTTAGTTAGCTAAATGGTTAATAGTAAAATGTCAATTTGATCGACGAATTCGGCAACAGTTTTAATTTGTGAACAGATTTCGAATTCGGATGCCATTAAATAAAATTACCAATCTCGTTACCTGTACTGTTTTAAATAACTTTGCTTCATGTTGCTAATACAATGCTAATGCACTAATTACACGCTGCCAAATACCATTACATGTTTTTAATTAATTCATTCTAGAATATCAAGATTCATGATATTAATTACGTCTGTCGCTTTTAGAGATTAATTAACAGATGACCTTTAAAGCTTTTGTGTTAACATTTTTCCTCGCTGAATAATTTGAAATGTGTAGTAGGTACGTACTTACTTACCATTGTGTTGCTTGGCAGACGTTTTATCTAAACCATCTATCCGCCATATGCAAACCAGCTGGTTAACCTAAATATCTAACAATAAGTTAATTCGTACCTCACTGACGTGAATGTCGACGCCCGGTAGCTGTTGACCCCGTTATTAATCACTATAATGACGACATTTTTTGTTACCAGCCAAATGTAATGAGTAATGACCGTGACCGGTTTTCGCCTATCGCTTAGATAATATAATCGCACGTTAAATAAATGTAAGACAAGTTAAACGACCGACTGTTGAGACGACAATTTATGTCGCACGTCGGTTAAATGTCCAAGTGGGCGACAATTGATTGATAGCGCAATATGTCACGACTTCACAAGAAGTTTCCCGGCTTTCCACATAATTGGTAACTAGATTAGAATGATTAATTCATTGTGAAGCCGCGATTTGCGTTCGGAATAAATACTAATGCGACCTATTCTGTGCTGTGTTCATGTATTCGCGACTCGAGCGTGGGGAGCGAGCGTTACTATGATTTGTTTACACCGGCCGAGTAGGTGCGACGTGCGATCAGCTGGGCGCGTGACGTCAAGAAGGCGTGCGCCGGAGCAGGCGCGGGCGTCATTGTGACGTGTACGTCTTGCCCACTACAGCTTTGTCAATCATAATAAAATCGCGATTGAGGCGTTCAATGCTCCGTGTTGTTCTATACAAATTTATTATTTATGGTCTCTCGTTTAGGATAATGGTATCGTTTGATTTAGAACTAGGATTTTGTAAGTACTTATTATAGCTAGGTACACGAACTATGCAGGTACAGGGTACGTTTACTGCCTCCATTATAATTGCAGTTGAAAGTGTTGAAACTGTGTTTTTCCAGTTAATCTCATAAACCAAATTGTATGTGCAATCAGATGCCTTAAACAATCTGATTGGGCTGTTGTGGTTGTCATTCAAACATCAGTGTAGATAATTATGCCGTAAACGATGCTGTAAATTTTACAAATTAAATATGTTTAATTAAATTAATTATTTCCAGTGTAGTACTCTGGCCGCAATATGGATTGGCACATTATTAATGTGTAACATAATTAACTGCCTTGAATTCAATATTGCTACTGAATGTCAGTCTGCCTAGATAGATATTGCACGACTCATAATGCGAAGCATTAGAGAGTTCATTAAGGCTGCGTTTCCACCAGAGATGTGCGAGGATGCGTAGCGAGGGATGTGTTTGAAACAAACCAATCACATCGCTTCATTTTCATAGCTTGAACTAAGTTAGCGTTGTTATTGGTTAGTTTTACACACATTCCTCGCTACGCATCCTCGCTCATCTCTGGTGGAAACGCAGCCTTAGGCTCCTACAAATAGGCGCGACACGCGATATAATCGCGCGCGACACAAAGGCACCGCTCGTTGCGCGACTTGCGGTGCCTTTCTGTCGCGTGCCGTGTCGCGCCTGTTTGAAGGAGCCTTTATACATGTAGGAACTTGACATTAAACTAAGTAAGGTATACTTAGGTAACATATCTTTGTTGATACAAGATGTAAAACTGTAAGAGTTTTACATCTTGTATTAACAAAGGTATGTAGAAGTCGTCCTTAGTTAACAAGGCGGTTGTAACCGCACTCGTTATATCAAGTTTCTGGCTGACTCCTGGACCGTGAGGATTCATAAAGATATTACTTGATACCTGTATTAAATAGAAGGTGAACATGGAAGTAAATCCTATACGTGTGGGTTCTGTGTGGATGGTCCATAAAATATACACGAATCGACATAGAAATTATGAAAAAACCTCGTCCTTTTGTGCGCAGAAAATTGGTCCTTAGAGCATTAAATTCATAAATTTAAATACTTGGTCATGAAAGTCATCATCATCTAGTCTTCATACCTAGCGCACGGCTTAAAGCTGTTGCCAATAAATTGTGATAAGTCTGCCTTTATTTATTTAATAACTAGCTGATCCGGGGAACTTCATACCACCTAAGTGTATGAGAAAATTAATTATCTTTTCCTTTTTTTTGTCGTGAAATGTTCTCATGTTTTAATAGTTATTCTGCTATTCGGGACGGAGGATAAATCTAACAAATCAAAGGTCACAAAATCGGTCCAGCCGTTCTTGAGTTATAAATGTTGTAACTAACCCGACTTTGTTTTATGTATATAATACATAGATGCATTGACTTATATATTACCATAGATGGGACTCCAACGACCAAAGAGAATATAAAGTCTTACCCCAAAAAATTTATTAGTGGTTACTAATAAATTTTTTGGGTTACTTACTGTAACAATTAAATTTTAAATCTAGCGTGAATTTGTCACATACAGGTGTGCACAGCACTCTACCTTATCAACACCATAGTAAATGACCCATTTCTTTGAATTGACATCTTGTTGGAAAAGATAAACAACTCAAGCACTCCCTTGATAGTTGATACCCAGATTGCTGCGAAATTTTGTTTATCAGCGTCAAATATTTCAGTTTTGCGTGAAATTCCTGGAGGCGAATACGGAAGGCCCGTTCGTGTCACAGTAATGTTATTGATGAAACACAAAAGACCAAGTTCTTTTGTTTAGTGTGCCTTCAGAAACGTGCTCCATTAACGGATCTATTCCTCGGATGATATTACCCTGTTCTTATTTATTGTATTTACCGAAGATATATTTATTATATGGCCTTGCCGTTGCTATGCTTATTTATACAGTGAAGGTCACATATTTCACAGAAGTCCTTACGAAGAATCTACTCACGTTTTCTGATCTGCAGTCAATAATATTGTTTGACGGATCGGAGCAAAATACTGTGATTATTTGGTTGAGTTATTTTTTGACTCCGTAATCAAGAGTTTTCGGTACTTTCATAGTAATTCCTTATATTTTCATTTTATTCTGAAATCGGTATGTTAACTAAATTCCGATTGAGGTTATCCAGTTGCTTTGCAGTTAGCCAGTTAAAGGCTCATGCAGACGGGCGCGACGCGACAGTAGGGCGGGACTCGAGTAGAACAATTTTTATGAAAACTTAATGAGAATGGTTCTACCAGAATCGCGTCGCGCCTGTCTGCGGGATCCCATACTGATCCCGTGATTCATTACCAAAGACTGGCAATTTTCACACAAAACTTTTCAAGCAGTCTTTTTTTTTTGTACCCGTGTCATACATAGTTCTGAACTCACTTCACTCATCATCAGCCGTACACCTTAAACACACAATGTTGGTCTATTTAAAATACGTAAATGAGTAGCTTAAATTTTACGGCAGTATTCGAAAAGTTCCCATAAAACGAGTCACTTCATACTTTTAGTTTGCAGTCAAATTCTAAAACGCATAAACTCCAGAGAGATAACTTTTTAAATCCATCGTCAGACTTTTAATAACCGTCCCTGCTTCCTAATTTGTATCTGCATTAGTCTTTCCCGAGATTTCATATGATACGAGTATCAAGCTGGAGCGTGGATTTAATCCTAATGTTTGTTAACATTAAACAGTTGACAGCTCCTGTATTATAATTACAGCGGCTTCTGTTAAGGGGGATGCGCTAGGTAGCCCTCGAAATTCAAATTTTCTTACGTGTTTTGTAATTGCCAGTTGCAGGTCAGTGTCAGGTTGTACAGTCAGCAACGAAAGTCGATTAACACTTCAGTTTTTTAGTCTCAGTTATTGAGCAAAATATTAACACTTCAGTCTTTTTAATCTCTGTTATTGAGAAAAATATTTGTTCAAAATTGCATTGTACTTCTGCTGCAATTTTGAACAAATATTTTGCACAATAACTGAGATTAGAAAAACTGAAGTACATAGGTTGAACAAAATATGATTCGCGAGCATAGCAAGTGTTACAGAATCAATAGGATTATATGAAACAGTTAATCAATAGGATTATATGAACTTAGGATTTGTATTAATGATTTTAATTACTATAATACTGTAAATACATATTTCTTAGGCTAGTGAATCATATTTTAATCAACATAAAACCTGACATTAATTTGCAAATTGCTAAAAACGTAAGAAGATTTGAATTTCGCGGGCTACCCTGGTGCTTTCCCCTTAATTTTAAATAGTTGACAGCTTCTGTTTTCTAATTATACAGCGGCTTCTGTTAATATTTCCATAATATTATATGACGAGATTTATGAGTGTGAAGCGACAACGGCCCTCCGCCCGGGCGTACCGTTTGGAACTCGTAAATAGGTACCTAGTTATATCGTCGCTGTGGTGAACCCATTTCTAGCACAAGAATTTTGATTACAGTACAGGATTTCACATGAATAGTAGTTAAATTCGTACTGTATTCCATCTAGTCTGAAATGATGTAACTGGTTACTGTCAGCCTGCATCATGCCACTGCTGGGCAAATGCCTGTCCCCATGACTTCCAGCTCTTTCGATCCAGGGCTAAAGTGGACCACTGGACTTTTGTTTTCTCCAGCTCGTCCCGCCATCATCTTCTACGGGGTCTGCCGCAAAGCCTTTAGCTGTGTCAGGGCTCCAAGTGGTGGTTATTTTGGCCTACAGCTCCCACTTCAACTTAGCGGCGTTTTGAGCAACGTCAGTAATCTCTGTTATGAAATTATACATATAAAATAGAATTTCATGAATTTCATATGACAATGTAGCACCAACGTTGTCGCCTGTTTTCCTATAACTAATATCATTTAGCAGAGCCATAATAAGTTCTACACGTTTTTCATTTACTACTAATTCCATCTCTTGTTAAGTTTTCTTCTTTCACGTGACAATGTTGCAGCACCCACGTTTTCTCACATTTTCCTATTATAAGTTCTATAATTTAACAGAGGAATACTAAGTGCTATATTTTTTATTACTTATTTCTATCTTGAACCAATATTACACAAGTGCAAGGCAGCACATTTACTACTGGTATTATAAGTTTTTAATTTATGCATGCCCCATATTCCGTGCCATCGAAGGATCCTCTCCCTCAGTACCATCGCTTAAGCGTCTTATACGTTCGCGTGAAACTTTCAGCTTTCAAGATTAGCCGTTTTCAACAGACAGGCGGTTTCTGGGGAGTATAAGGGTAGTGATTAGTCGATTACTTTTTGCCACCCCCGGTACTCAGCTGAAACGTTTCTCGAAGAACTTTTATATCGAAGCGGTTTTTAAATTCTGTTCGCAGTTTCGCTCCCTCTTTGTCTGCGATACCTAAGGTTAAAATTTAACGTGGAAGACCATTAATTTTCTTTAAATATTGATTGACGTTGATTAAAACAATCAGATTAATTAATACAAGAAAAGAAGATCCAAGGTATCGTTACTGAATATTGCTCGAACAAAAAATCATGTCTAGACAAGCAAGCTCGCATCTTATACCACTTACACGTGCCAATCTATCAAGCAACTTTGTATGGTAACCAGATACACTCCCGTCCCGCCTGGACCTTGGTATAAATCACACATTACACGTGTTGGAGACTTGGCGTTACTATGCAGTATAGAACTACAAAGACATGTAAGAAACTAGTTTACTTCAGATATTACTGTAACTCAGTTCTCACTTCTTACCGGCTTCCAGACAAACATTCCGAGGCCCGGGATATGGGATAAAAGGAAGAAATATAGAGGGGGCTACAGCCTGCTACGTGCGTAATGTCGGTCGGTTCGAATCGAATCGTGAAGCCCCACGTAGAGGTGGAACGAGGGCGTGCGTTTGAGTCCCGCACCCATTTGAGCTGACATACGGATGGAGGTAACGCCTTCGTATTCGTTTACGTTTCAACTTGAAAAATTAAACGCGGACCAAAAGACCAGAATTTAAACTAAAGCAACCTACCGCGGAACTTAACACAGTATTTACTTTCCTGCTTAACTAGAACTAGTAATTACATGTTTTTACGAAATAACGATCACGTTTATGGACACAACAAACAGACATAATTTACCACCATTAAATAAATCGACTCTCACTTTATCCTTATTTGCGTATAACTTATTTCGTAATTAAAACCAATCTACACAACAATTTCGCATGAAAGGGCCGCAATATTGATCAACCTCAGGCGAAATTGGTAGGCTCATTGTTTTCCAGCAATTGTTCCTGCATAATAGGTCAAGCATCGATGTACTAACGACTTCCGGGCGGTGCCAGGTTCGAGTGCCACGATACACAGCTAAATATAAACTGGTATTTGTGTTAGTCATTTACACTGTAGTAGATAACTAAACACCGAAATAGAACACAGGCCTAGGAAAGGGCCTTGGTGTGCGTCCCATTTTCTTCGCGTAATACCTCGAATTTCTTCAATTTTCCCAGTTTTTTCATCATCTTTTTTTAGAACCGTGAAATCTTATGTAAATCCTCTTCAGACACTACCGCAACTCCTTTACAATTTACTTGTTTATTTACAATTTTTTCCAAATCATGTGGGTCCGTTCGGATATTTACCTTATATCAATTAGGTAAAGGTAGGCTCCTTAACCCCCCCCCCGGTGGGTTCCCGCATTGTCGAGGCGGGGGGGCCCAGTAGCCGTGGTTTTGAGCCCCACGGTGAAGCTAAGAGGAACCCGAGGAGGGGCCGCTCGTCAGGGCTTTTGCTACCAAGCCGACGACGTAGCGGCCAAAAGTAGGTTGCGGTGCCGCTTGAGCGGCATCGCAACTGAGGCGGGCCGCGATGTCGTAACGGGGGCGTCGCGGCTGAGGGTTGAAGGCCGCGGCGGGAGAGGAGTGCCGGTATTACGGTGCGCCGCTCTCCCTACCTTCCGCGGCCTTGACGGGGTCGCCACCGTAAGATGGCGGACGCGGTGGGGCTGCAGGGGAAGAGGAGTGCCGGTATTGCGTTGGCCGCTCTCCCTATCCTCTGCAGCCGAAAATTGGCAGGCGGCGGGGCCAATGTTCTGACCCGTCACAGGGGGACCAAGGGTGTCCAGACACGGGGTCGTCTGGCGCCCATGTGCTGGTTTGGTCCCTGGGGTGGTCACGGCGTGCTATGTGTTCTGGTGCGCCGGTGATGGGGAGTACTCCCCAGAGGAGGGTCCGGTAACGGACGGCCGCGGCGGGTTCACGGATGAGTGCTAACGCGTGCCCGTGTTCCCGCCGTAAGCGGCAGAGGAGGACACCGTGGAGTTTTAGTGGGTTAGAGTCCCACATAACTGCACTATCTCCCCGTGGTAGTGTAGTATGCATGAGCATTTCTCCACGTGAAAAAAAAAAAAAAAAAAAAAAAGGCTCCTTAACCCAATTTATTGATATAAGGTCAAGGAATTACTGCGGTTATTTGGAAATACAATATTGTTTCTTTACATAAGTTTTTGCGATCTTCGAGCTTTTTGTTGAGGTCGTGCGCTTACGTGAGACCCGGTCGTGTCGCCTACATACTTGACAGTGGTTTACGTTCGACATTGGCCAGGGCTCGGTGTACAATAATTCACCGAGACCGTGTAAAAAAGTCCCCGATACGCTGACATTGACACACTTCCCCGCGTGGACTTCCTGCCGGCTCCCACTCGATACAACATTTTGTTTTTGTTGTTTTTCTCCTAGTCCAGTTCGCTTTCAAACCGCTTTTCGGTCTATTTTGCGGAATTTCCCTTTTATACACATTTTTTATTTGTTTTTATAACCGGGTTATTCTGCGTCGCTTTTCGGCACATACGATTGATGACTTTTAAAATTTGTTCGTTTACCGAGTGCGAGTGTTCGATTGCAGTTTGCACTTTGTAAGTGGCAAAACTTTTTGCATACGTGTATGACGTTGAGCATTTATGGTTTCTGGCATTGAACTTTTGACATTAATGTCACGGTCTTTCCGTGAGAAACGAATGCTAATAAAATAACTACAAGGGTAACGTGACGGATGTTTAAATATATGTGGGGACTGTGTCTCACGTACCCATCCCTTGCATAGTTGTTAAGAATGTAATATTTTTAGAAGTACTTATTGTAATAATTTTTAGAAAGTTTCATTTTGTGTTTTTCCCACGAATCACATCTGCAAGCGATTTAAGTTATAGGTACTATTGTCTTTCATGATTCTTTATTTTAGTTAAGGTTCTTCATTGTTCTATTATGTTTAGGTATCTTGTATTGTACCCATTTGCTATTGTTAGTTAAGGTTCATTGTTCTGTTATTTTTAGTTGTCTTGTATTGTACCCATTTGCATTTCTCGTGTTTTATTATACTTTTAAAAGGCAAACATTTTGCCGCTTCCTTTGTTTAGGAACTGCAGATGTGGATTTGCCGCGTCCTTTGTTTAGTGAACGGCAGATTTGGGAGAGTTTTGGTTCGGAGCTTCAGTCTGTGCTGAACTACGATAGTGCGAGGTCCTCTCTGACCCCCGATCATATTTTACTCGCCGAAGCTCGCCGTAATAGTTTACGGCGAGCTTCGTGTTTCTATTAGTTTTACTCTTCATGTAACATTATTTAATTTTACCTTTTCGTGTCAAGTGTAACTACTAGCTTTAGTTACTTGATATCGTAATAAATTAATCGCTACTTCTGTGTACAACTCACTTCAGTGTATTACTTGTCCACCACGGTCACGAATTCCCACAGTGGTGACCCCGACGTGATCAAAACTATCAATAGCGTGAGTTCGTGACAGTGCGGAAAGAGTTTCGCGAGTGCTAAATCAAAGTACGTGTTAAAATGGCGAGCGATCCAGCGGGAGTCACTAGCGGCGGATGACGCGCATTCCCAGCCAGCCAGCTCCCACGGCTTCAACGGGTATCCTGACCACCAGCATGCAGCGACCGCGCATACCTGGTCATCACCCTCAGCCTCATCAGCAACCTCGGCACAGCACACTGCACTTTCGGCCGGTCAACAAGAAGAGCTCAATTCCTCTCCTGGTCGACGCAGCAGCCAGCCTCAACCCGGCGCTGTACCACATCCGACGCACTGGAGCATAACGCAGCGCCCGTGCCACCCCGACTCACTGGGGACATCTTCGCAGATAGTTCCGACTCACCGTGAACTATGCGGCAACCGGTTCCGACTCACTGGAACCTAAGTTGGCCTGGCAAGCATATTCCTCGCCGTTCTGATCGCTGTACCACATCCGACGCACTGGAGCATAACGCAGCGCCCGCGCCACCCCGACTCACTGGGAACATCTTCGCAGACAGTTCCGACTCACCGTGAACTATGCGGCACCGACGCACTGTAGCATAACGCAGCGCCCGCGCCACCCCGACTCACTGGGGACATCTTCGCAGACAGTTCCGACTCACCGTGAACTATGCGGCACCGACGCACTGGAGCATAACGCAGCGCCCGCGCCACCCCGACTCACTGGGGACATCTTCGCAGATAGTTCCGACTCACCGTGAACTATGCGGCAACCGGTTCCGACTTACTGGAACCTAAGTTGGCCTGGCAAGCATATTCCTCGCTGTTCTGGTAGGCGAGTTAAATTTCCTGATTACTATCAGGCAGGTGTTTCGTGATCTTTATCACTGGTAGGGGGGTACTGTGGGGACTGTGTCTCACGTACCCATCCCTTGCATAGTTGTTAAGAATGTAATATTTTTAGAAGTACTTATTGTAATAATTTTTAGAAAGTTTCATTTTGTGTTTTTCCCACGAATCACATCTGCAAGCGATTTAAGTTATAGGTACTATTGTCTTTCATGATTCTTTATTTTAGTTAAGGTTCTTCATTGTTCTATTATGTTTAGGTATCTTGTATTGTACCCATTTGCTATTGTTAGTTAAGGTTCATTGTTCTGTTATTTTTAGTTGTCTTGTATTGTACCCATTTGCATTTCTCGTGTTTTATTATACTTTTAAAAGGCAAACATTTTGCCGCTTCCTTTGTTTAGGAACTGCAGATGTGGATTTGCCGCGTCCTTTGTTTAGTGAACGGCAGATTTGGGAGAGTTTTGGTTCGGAGCTTCAGTCTGTGCTGAACTACGATAGTGCGAGGTCCTCTCTGACCCCCGATCATATTTTACTCGCCGAAGCTCGCCGTAATAGTTTACGGCGAGCTTCGTGTTTCTATTAGTTTTACTCTTCATGTAACATTATTTAATTTTACCTTTTCGTGTCAAGTGTAACTACTAGCTTTAGTTACTTGATATCGTAATAAATTAATCGCTACTTCTGTGTACAACTCACTTCAGTGTATTACTTGTCCACCACGGTCACGAATTCCCACATATATTTTGTGTCCACAAGTTTATCATTTATCGAAATTTTGGGGTTAACAGCAAAAGGTTTTTCGTGTTATAAGCGGCGGCTCGCGTGTGCCCAGTATTGTATGTGGGTACCGTATGGCTATATTTGTTCAGTACTTGGGCTATAATTAATGCAACCTGATCGTCAAACCGCCCACGGAAAATTGGCACCTCCCATATTCTCTGTATCATTATTGCTAACTTTATTACAAGTACTTACAAGCTGCTTCACTTTTAAGGAGACTTCAAGATTTACACACGAAACCAAACTCATTCGTATTTTCGATCGATCATTTTGCAATTTGACTAAACAAATTTATTGAGTGCGGCCAACGATTTACCGCCCTAGTTCACAAGTAGAATAACCGCAGTACTAAGTGGTTTTTAAAATTGTACCGTACATAATGCCCAAAATTAGGGAAACAGATTTCTAAACTCATATAGAAAAAAAAATACATCACATCATCGTTGTGAATATCGAATTGAATCAAAAATGCTCGTCCCATCCTTACGCTAGCCTTTATTTATGCTTCCATCTTTATGCACAAATACACAGAGATAAAAGACATACCTTCTTATTGTCGATTCACAAACCATTTCTCCTTTACAATGGACGCAAAAAATCCTATCGACGGAATAAGAAAAGCTGGTTTTATTTCAATGAAATGTCGAGATTCAGCCTGGGCTTTTAGACGTTCATTGTGAATTATTGCTTAACTTCGACACAACTTCCAATGTATAGTTTTATTGCTTTACCGCGGTTTCTGACATTAATTAACCTGTTATTCTTCTAAGATTAACGCAGCAGTAATTTAGTATTTTCATCTTCAATTGGGAATTAATTAAGCTGAAAACTGCTGCTATGATAAAACTTGGGTGGTAAGGAAATCGCAATCGTCTTCACATATAATTATATTATGTATACAAAACCTTGTAAAACATTTTAAAAGAGTAACGGTGGAGTTTCTTCCCCATTTTTCTCCATACGAACACTACCTTTTGGAAGGGGAGTCTAGAGTTAATTCAATTTTACTGTAAGTTTTAACGTTCAAAAGTGCCTAATGTGCCTATTTGAAATAAATGATTTTACTTTGACTTTGCAAGGTCATCTTAACAATAAATCCACATAATCATAAGTGACGTGTCATCAATCCTTTCTTTGCTATCTCCGCTATCATCATATACATAGTGTACCCAATTTACCATTTTAAGGTCATCGGACCCTACAGGGAACATCCACTTCACTTTTGTCAACTTGCCGTTTTCACTAGCACTCATTAGCTCCAGTGGCTATCAGTCTTTCGCCAGACGACCCGCCCACTACCACTTCAACTTGCTGGCTCTGCAAACTATGTCCATCGCCTGTATAGTATTACTTCATAAAATATCCAAAAACGTGTCTATCGGAAAAAGGTGTTAGCACGGGTAATAAAATAGGTAGGTAAGAATCCCTAGGATACGATAAGTAAATCATAGTGGATTTATACGACTTAGAAAATTGCCTGCTACATTTTGGAACGGTTTTATTCGGATTCGCACGTTCTTGTCTTTCATCCCTAACACCTATTTTGATAACGACTTTTATTTAATGTGGGCTCTCGGATGACGTAATACGGTTTTAGATAATGTCTTGGTACCTACTGACTTCAGACACTTCCAAAGTTTACTGATTTGTCCTTAGATCCTCCAGTTTGATACGTAGAAAGATGTGACGATCGTTTGACGTTATTACGCCAAGGAAATTGATGATTTGATTTAGCTGAACCATAAATCTTGTGTTATGCAAAAAAAGAAAAATGGTGCTTAGGTACGGATTTCATTAATAATTGTGACGCTGTAGATGATGTTGGCAATGACCATGATGAAGGAAAGCCCAGAACCTTTTTCGTTACACCTATGTATTATGTGAGCTACTGTAATGTCGGTGGAAGTTCATGTACTTATATTTCATTTTAAATTCCGATATGATGATCTGATGAATATGTAAATAACGGTAACATTTCCGATGTTCCGTACTCTTGATATCTTTTAACGTTTATTGTTGCTTTGAATTTGAATTACAGATTAAATTCGACATCGCGTCTTCGTTTGATTGGAATTTTGGAGGAAACGTGTTAGAAAATTGAAAATTGATGCTAACAGTAGGCACAAAAAGGGGCGTATTTATTTAATGCGAGACATTAAAAGGGGGATGTAGGAGGGAGGCGAGCCGAGCGACGAGTTACAGGGCGGAAACGAAAGTTTTGGCGCCATGACGCCTACGCCCGCTTGCACGCCATTTCAAATTCTGTACTAGCGTATTTTCATATTAAAATCTAGCATTAAAATGCAAATTAATAGATATCGCTCACGTCAGCATAGTTAGATCAATCGCGATTAAAATGATCGATCCAGGAAGTAAACACAATCTAGATATATTTTAAAAGTAAGGTCACTCAGGTTAATCAAGGCTTCAATTCACAGCTTCATCTAAAATATATAAGAAGTTTACAGTTCCGGAATCTGCAAGTTCTCCGTTTCAAATGAATGATGCAAATTCCGCCGAGATATTCAATTCGTCTTCATCAAAACTGTATTTCCAATGAAATCGCGTTGCTATAGGAAACGTAGGCGGGCATTCGCTGGCTTATCGCGCTTCGCCGTCCGTGGACTCTTACTCGCCAGAAAAATGAATGAACGCGTTCAAACGATATCAGTACTTACACAGCATACGTATTTATGTCCGTAGTTATTTGAACGAAGCTCGACGTCGTCGGCGTGTATGAGAATTTAGCGCTCGGCGCGGCGCCCGAGCTCGAAATTCGAGGGAGACTGGAAATTATTATAGCAGTTTTTGTTTGGGTTTTCATATGGATTATGGGGTGGATTATACGTTCTCTATATAGAAGGATAAGTAAAGGAAAAAATACAAAAAAAAAGTTAGTCAAGCCAAGTTTAGTCTGACTTGAGGCTTGCGGTAGTAGTTTCCATAATACAAGATGTTTCCGGCTTATCCGGAAGGTTATAAGTTGTGACGACACAAAGCATCCTTAGTTTATATCTTCTGTTCCCTTGCAGGTTTCTGGCTTATTGCCAGGGTCGTGTTGAAAAGAACTGCTCGTGCGTTCATCAGGAACCGCACACGACTCGAAAAACCAGAAAACACGTCAGCTAACCAGTTTTTCAACAAAGCTACTTGAGGCTATTGTTCAAAGTCCCTTTACAATAGCCAGGAAAAGCTGGGATAGGGAAGACTGTAATTACACCGTAAAGTAATGCAGAGATACTCGTAATATCCATATCTTTCGAAAGCCAGAGGCAGAAAAGTAGTTGTGTAAAAGTTAGTTTACAAGTTTTTAAAAACCGAGTCTTGAGTCCATTATCAAATCCCTTTTAAGGCCGCCTTATCTTTTTGACATAACTTTATAATTTTGTGCGTTATCAAGCCCATTCTTTTTCACTTCTTTCGACCGTTTTGATGGGTAGACAATGAAGAACAGTTACATTACTTTAGATCTGTCTTCGGAATGAGTTCAGTTGTCATCTTTCTCTAGTAAATAAGTTTTTAACAAACGGCTGTTATGTCATTTTATGTTATGGTTATTGGAACAGATATTAGTGTGATTAGTGTTAAAATCGGCTTACACCTGCGGAAAGGGCACGTGCTTCTCTGCCCGCACGTTCACGTAGGGCTCTTTACCACCCATGGTTATACTATAACCATGGGTAATAATGTAAACAAAGGCTTACATACTTTTATAGTAGCAGTATTACCATACAAGACTTAACACACATTATGTTTTCTGTAACAATACACTGTCTTTATTATATTACGGTAGTTTCAGAGATTGCCGACCTTGCGCAGACTGCAGCTTTCGGGGAAGTTCGGGTTTCGTAATTAAATTAAACGTAATTTTTAATTTCGATAAGTCTTTCCAGGTAATGCTCACGCTTCATTATGAGAGGTTGCGATATTCCATAATGTTTCATTGTCTCTTTTATTTCTCAATTGTAACCTTGTGCGTGTATGACCAGATGTATGAACGTAAACGAATCAAAATTAGTATTTAAGGACCGTAGCACGTGCCGTTCTGCCTACCCCCGTGGGAAGAAGGCGTAAAAGAAGGAGGCGTAGGCCTACGCCTACGCCCAGTGGTTTGTTTATACGTTGAAAATCTGTTGGCTTGCCCTAATTTTGACCCCTAGGCACGCCACTGCCTACGCCTCCTTCTTTTACGCCTTCATACATCATTACGTTCATACATCGATACCTGGACCCAATGCTCAGCAGTACGCCTACGCGTACTGCTGAGCATTGGGTCCAGGGTTCGATTCCCGGGTCGAGCAGCGCGGAGTCTGGATTTGTGCCCGTTTTCTGGCAAAAGAGTCGGCCCCTATTACATTTACAGATTTAAACATAACTGTCGAAATATAGATGTAACGTGTACTGTTTTAAATATGAAGTGATGATAAGTCAAATACCTTAAAACAAAAAAAGGTTAAAGCTAACATCGAAAATATTATTCTAAAACTGTTTGGCTACCTTCATGCATACATCCATACTAATATTATAAATTCGAAAGTAACTCTGCCTGTGTCCTTTTCACGCCTAAACCACTGAACGGATTTCGATAAAATTTGGCAGAGAGAAAGATTGCATTGCATCCCGGGAATAACTATCCTATGTCCTTCGACATAGGATAGTTTTTATCGACATACACACGGCACACACACACGGCGACATTTCAAGCTATATATTTCCAGTTTTAGCTGACCTCGCAATGTATATAGGCTTCTACAATGAGAAGTCAGCGTATACTAGAAATTGTATAGCTTGATATTACACATTTACACCTGTAAAATATTATAGAAGGTTCCGAGTTGTAATGTATGTACAGGCCAAACGTGACACTCTTGTAGATGCATCAATTTACATACAGCTGTAAATATTAGAGTGACTCGCGTTTGCTTCATATACAGATGTGAAAATCTCATCACCGTTCTTTGCTAAAACTCTTTCATTACTTAGCTTATTGCACTAACTCAAACGTCTATGTAAAATAAAACCGCATGCATTCTGAAGGGTCAAAGACGAATTCCCACATAAAAAACGAATTTAGTATATAATATCGTAGCCCAGTAATCCTAAATTGGCTAACACAAAGGCGCACACGCCACATACAATACCTATTTATCGATAAGACGGCCGCCCGTTCCGTAATTACCGCTTTTACAATACAAACATAGCTACCACATACACCCCCAGATGTCGCCATCTGAACATTAGAATACTAGAAATTCATCATCTAAGGCACCCGTAGACAGGAGCGACGAAACTCTAGAAGGATAAGTTCTATGAAAACTTTATGAAAATTATTCTTTCAGAATCGCGTCGAGTTGCACCACCGTCGCGTCAGGCCTGTCTGCAGGAGCCTTTAGGTGCTTTTTTCGTATAATAAGATCGACCAGTCGATCGCGATCGACCGGTTGGCCACCCCTGTTCTATACGGATCGCGTATGCTCGAGCTTGGGATTCCCGCATATCTTCGAGGACGCGCGACCATTTTTTGTCAGGTTCAAGCATTTATGCACTTTATTTTTAATAATTTTAAAGTTTATTTTCAAGTGCGTTAATAAAATCCTCTCCGCTGCGCTCCGTTCCGTCTGCGCTGAGCCTTAGTAGCGCTTGCGACCACTTGACCAACGACGACGTAGTCATAATAATTCAATACGTTTAAAAGTTGATTTCATCGCAATGCTGCTGTTGGCGAGCTGCCAGTACGTTGCTTATCAGTTTCAGGCCTGTAAACCCTTTCCTCTTGGATTTCAGAATGGTAAAAATCAAGTTTTTGGCTCAATTCAATGTTTTTATTAATTTATTTACGACTTCGTCCGCGTGACAAATATTCTATGACATTCGGCGATACTGTGGCTTCCTGTTAGTGAAAGAATTTTTGGAATTGGATCAGTAGTTCCGAAGATTACCCCCTACATACAAATTCACTTAACACTTTATAATATTAGTAGGCATAGATAAATAATCGAAAGTATCTTGTGTTATCCGTCTTACAAAAAACTAGTTTAAAGGCTCCTTCAAACAGGCGCGACACGCGAGATATATATATATTTGTGACACGCGCGATTATATCGCGTGTCGCGCCTGTTTGAAAGAGCCTTTAATCCTGAATTTTCGGAATAGTTAAAAAAGAATATTCACAACCTACAAACTTTAGTATATACAAATTTTTGCATGCCAAATAGAAGAAACAATATTTTATAACATCTATTTCACCTGTACACCTATACCGTGTACATTCTATGCAAATAAACATTTTCTACTCTATTCTAAACTCCAGAATAGTTCTTAACACTAGGGTTTTCAGACTATTGGTCTCACGTTATTGGATTATAGCCGGTTTAAACTGTCCGTGTTTGCTAATTAACCGGAAGCACAAGGTCCGTGCACAATTATATAGAGCTTGTTTGCTTGGCCCTAAGTTACGCATACGACCGAATGCTAGACCGCTGGGTAAGAAATACAGTAGGCCCATTTCAATATCGGATGATGACTTTCATACAGTCTGCTATTTACTAGTGGCATAAAGGCTCCTGCAAACAGGCGCGACGCGAATCGCGCGCGACACAAAGGCACCGCTCGTTGCGCAACGAGCGGTGCCTTTGTGTCGCGCGCGATTTTATTCCGTGTCGCGCCTGTTTGTAGGAACCTTAATAGGGCCCCGTTTTTACCCTTTGGGTATGGAACCCTAAAAATTACCTCGTTGTCTTAGTTAAGGCGCCTACATGACCTATAGCGCGGTCTTTGTCGGACTGCATAGAAAAGAAAGAGAAGCGCGATGGCACAACCCCGGTAATTTATTGCAAAATATGAAGCTACACCGACTATGACTTCTATACCTACCGTAGGCACAAAGATGGCATTAAAAGCAAAAAAGCGGTTATATTGTAACCGCTTTTTTGCTTTTAATGCCATTTCGTCCAACTGTTTACTGCAGCTGCCATTTGTCATGCCACCAACGAAATAGAATTCAAAATCGGTTGAACGGACTGTAAAAAAGGTTTATTTAAATGTCTCATCTTATTTCAAATGGAGTTTAGGTTAAGACGAACGAAGTCGTCGATCTAGTGGACGCAAGCGCTACTACATTCTCAGGTCGGGCAGTGTCATTGAGGTTTTGATGTGAAACATCTATAGCCGCACGTAAAACAAATTTCTGGCGTGGCGACGCATGCCGTGGCGACGCGTCGCCACGCTTTATGATGGTGTATATATACAGTCACAGTCTTGTGTACTGTGTGGCGACGCGTCGCCATGCGCAATCGACTGCGATTCGCATTCGCAATCTGTTCTTTTCAATCATATTACTTTTACAAAATAATGTCGATGTTTCACATCTGCCAGGCGTCCCGTGACGGCTCACTTTTTTTTTCTCATTTCATTCATTCGTTCATTTTATTCATTCATTCATTTCATTCACATTTCTCATTAGCAGCCCTGAGTCTGGATTTTCACCCGGTTGATAGCAATTGGCGCGCCCCCTATTACGTGAAACTTAAACATACTTAACTGACGAAATGTTATACTATAAGTACACCTCTGCTTAGCACTTCAGCGATTACAGGCGTGAGGTTATATAAGACTAGCAGCGTCCCGCGGTTTCACTCGCATACGTTTCGATCCCGTGGGAATATCGGGATATAAAGTATCCTATGTGTTAATCCAGGGTGTTAGCTACCTCCATAACAAACATTATCAAAATTAGTCTAGCCGTTTGTACGTGAAGAAGTAACAAACTTACAAACACACTCACAATCTTTTGCCGTCATAATATTAGTGTGTTTAGTGTGAGGAACGCAAGAACCATTTATTTGAGGACATTATTTTGACGAGATAATTTTATTTTTCTAATCGGTTTTATTTACAGTAACTATATGGGGTAATCTACAAGAAACACTGCGTCCACAGATTACCAAAATATATATATTTTTTTAATTGCTTGATTGGCCCGGTCCTTATCTCGATCACACCTGGTGGAAAGCCGTGTATGAAGTCTATGATGGAACGAGCGTGCCCTAAAGATGCCTAAGGCACTGGAACTCCCACGCATCGACGAAACACAGCAGGCTGCTGTATTTATGACCTGTTAGATCCGCCTCACGTTTATCTCTATTGGGATCAAGTAGCAATACATTATTTTTTCTCACTACTTCGATAACAAAATGAATGGTCCTTCGGTCCGAATCTCGTTCATGATACGGGGCTTCACAACTAGTCTACCTAGCGATAACACGTAACTACATTACTTAGCCCCTACATCCAATTTGCAAGGGATGAAAGAAGCGGTCGACTTGTTTCTTTTTAATTTCTTCTTGTACTGCTAAGTGGACGAAGGAACGAAGTTTTTGCTGTTAACTTTCAGCTACTGTAAAAAGTTTCGTAGTTGATTCTATCAAGGTTGTTGAGATAGCTAATAGTTTCCTGTTTGTTTAGGTTAATTTCTGAGGTACAACATTTGATTACTTTTATTTAATGTACAAGTACGGTAATTAATAGTGCCGTGTTTTCCTTTGATTTAGATACATGTGAGATCAAGATGGAGACAAAGTTACGTATTTAGTTGCCTTTAAATGAATTACAAAATAAGTGTTGAGAAATGATTTGATAAGGCAACGGTTCAGTTTAAAAGATGTATTGACAAAATTTGAAAAAAAAAAAAACATGATTTTTAAAGTAAAGTGCGCAGTGCTGCACACCCCTACCCTATTTCAAGTTAAACAAATATCAACTTTATTTCAATGTCATTTAAGTTGATTTCACAGTGACTAGCACTAAGTATTGATAAAGTTATAAAAATGTTTGAAGTTGTAGCGTAAACTGAACTTTATTGTGTAGGAAATAAAGTTATTTTTCCATTAATTCATATTTAAATTTTTGGCAAATAAATCGCGAATGCACGTTAGATGGTTTGGTCATGTTAAGAGGATGAATGAATGAAAGTCAACTAATAAAAGGTATTTACATGGCAGATGTGAGTGGAAACGCCGCCGTGAGGGGACGCCCTTAATGGTGTTATTCTTCAAAAAGGTCAGGTGCGTAATACCTATTCGCAATCGGCGTACGTGTATGAAAAGATGTATGAACGCAAACGAGGCAAAAGGAGTGTGGCTGTTCATTAATCACGTGAGGCTCGAAAGGGGGGGAAAGGGGTAAAAAAATCACGTAATATCACAAGGGGGAGGGGGGTGTAGTAATATATCACGTGTTTATTTTTTCGGCAACGCGCGTAATTTTCTATAATAAAATTAGATGATACTTATAGGTACCTGTATTTTATAAATATAGAAAAAATATAAGATTCTTTGTAGGTACTAAAAATACACGTGATATAGTAGGGGGGGGGGAGTCTTAAACCTCAACATGTATCACCAAGGGGGAGGGGGAGGGATGGCTAAAAAAATGCCCAAAAAAAACATCATGTGATTAGATAGATAGATAGAATTCTTTATTATGTACACCATATAAATTACAGACATAAATATAGAAACTGTACAAAGGGTGACACAATGGGCGGTCTTATCGCTAATTAATGGACGGCCCCAGTATGTAAAGATCATAGCAGGTGGAAGGAGCAGTGTTGGCCCAGTGGTAACGGCCCCGACTTACCGAGTAGTAAGGTCGCGGGTTCGAACCGACAGGTGCTTTACTTTGTGTAAATCATTTTCATCAACACTGCTCTCTACGTTTCTCTATCTACGTTTTGGAATAGGCAACTAGCTTCAACTTTCTGACTAATTGACCGACTATTTCATTTCGATAATTCAAAAGTTTAATTGAAAAAGGTTTAATTGAAATAAATTTCGGAAACCGTAAATTTTTAGGTACATACCTGCTTTGTACGGAACCCTCTGTGCGCGAATCCGACTCGCACTTGACCGGTTTCTTTTATAAGAAATAGGCCGCCTAAAGGCTCCTTCAAACAGGCGCGACACGACACGCGACACAAAGGCACCGCAAGTCGCGCAACGAGCGGTGCCTTTGTTTCGCGCGCGATTATGTCGCGTGTCGCGCCTGTTTATAGGAGCCTTAATACAGATATCGCGAACATTTTATTCGAGTATTTGTTCGATAACAGAGGGGAAATTTACGGTCTTATGAGGGGTTGTATAATGTGGTGCCGGAATTAGCGATGATGAATTTAACCATTAACCATTAAATTTAACTAATATTTAAAATGAACTAGGATATTCAATACACAAAATTAACATTATCATATTATTATTAGTTGGGGATATTTTATTCTAAACAAAGGAAGTGACATTTTTAACAAATATTTCGCTGCGTTAATTGTTGATTTAAGTTGTTAACAACTTCAACATGCATTAGTTAATAGAATATTCTACTTGAATAATAATATTGACGAATATTTTCAAGTTCAACCAATAAAAATATCAATAATTTTTTTTTAACAATTAACTATTCAATATATTAATAATTCCATGGAAAACGCTACCGCAACATATTTTTTTAAAATGCTGTTTTTAAATTAAAATGTATCTGAGGATAATCTTAAAACCCCATATTTTAATAAAACATCATAAATTTTTTAATTAGTTTTTGATTTTATTATTTTTTTACATGTTAAAGTTAGGTTGCTATGTATGATTGATGGTGGTTTATTTTAATCATAACTGACAACACCGAAAAAAAGAAAACTACCGTCAGATTGACATTACGCGTCCCGCCATTAGAAAAGAAAAGGTTTCTAACAGCTGGTGTGTGAAATATTATTTGGTAAGTTTAATAATTCTTTCGATTTATTTAACTTTTAAATGATGCCTCATCCCTGTAACACCCGTTACAAAAAAAGTGTATTCGTTTATTTAGCGACTAAGTTAATGCACGCATTATAAAATGCATTTGTAAAAGTAAGGTTATGATTGAGAACTACTAATATTTGCTATTTATTTGATGATTGCCTTATTTGCTTGTGAACTATTGGCGAGTAATGGTGTGTAACACCCGTTACGTAACGGGTGTTACTAAATTTTGATATGGCTTGTTAAAAACTAATGAAAAGTTAATTTGCTAGTTTGGTGAAGCTTTTGAAGGTTTTAACATTTAGGAGTTCTCCATAAATTACATTGACACGGTTTTGGGTGTCTTTTCGCGTACATCATTAACATTTTTCATTTTGCTATGAACTGGGTTGAATAAAATATTTGTATGTTATTCTTACTTCTTATTGTGTAAGGACCTAACTGGCTACCTCTAGTGTCAGAGTTGTTCAAGCAGCCTCTGAGAACCCGACAGGTCTCTAACATGGCTTAACAGCTGTTACATTTCAGCAAAAACGCCGAAAATTTAACATAATTACGTGATTTATTAGCGGGCCCCTAAAAATATCTGGCGCTTAATGCGGTACGGTTTGCTTTGCTTAGGTTGTGTTTGCTATTGTTTTAGATTAACGATGCCTTCAGCGAAAGATAGAATGAAGAAATATAGACAAAGACAAAGAAAATCCCGAAAAACATGCGGAACACCTGCAAAAAGAAAAGGAGAGGGACAGAAAAAGAAGAGAAGCTGATAAAGAAAAAATTGCACAAGATCCAAACTTAAAAGCTATAACTAGACAAAAAACTAGAGACCGTGTTAGAGCTTTCAGAGAGAAACTGAAAGCTGCAAAAAGTATAGATTCGATTTCGTCTTCTTCTATGGGCAGTTATAAATGTTTGCACTTTTGGGAAAGCTGTTAGAAAATTAAAAAAGAATCTTCCAGACTCTCCACTCAAAAAAGTAGCTGTTGTGAAAAAACTTGCATCAGAAATACTGGGTTGTGATTTAGGTAAACATCAAAAGAAAGAGAAAACAAAAGACGAGAGCGCTGAAAAAGCTGTACGGGATTTCTACTACAGGGACGATATAAGTCGGCAGGCTCCGGGTATTGATGTTAGTGAGCAGTAGGCATAATAGAAGTTCCTTTATTGTTTAAATGCCAAAAATTTCATTAAATAAACATTTATTACTACAAAAATTGGTTTAATTTTGTACTCGTAACACCCGTTACATTCAGCTGTAACACCCGTTACAGTTTTATATTTCTACGAAAAATCCTGTTTGTATTTTTGTTTTAATATGAGTAGTCTATGAAATTCAGATTCTATTTAGCTTTGTGTTCACATTTTTTTTACCAATGTAAAGTAAAACATTTCGCAGACTTTTGCTTTTGTTGCGATTAAGCCGGAAGTATGAGACAAAATCTTGTAACGCCCGTTACGCACATATCTTGCTCTTAATTTCTTTACTGCTGCCTGTAACTGTTAATTTCAATACAGATGACGAAAAATAATCCTAGGTGGAGGGTGTTAAGCTAATAAAATGTAAATGTTTTCTTCTTGCATCATTAATTAATCGTCAAGTAGAAGTGTACGACCTGTAACACCCGTTACATGGAATGAGCCGTTCGAAGGAATAACGTTACAAATGAATTTGTAACGTTATTACAAGCGGATAAGCTCAATGTTACTGATACCTATAACGTTTTTTTTTTTGTTTAAGGTATTGATATTTTGCACTTTGTAGTGTTTTTTGTTGGAAGACGGTTTTTTTTTTGTAAAAAAGTTCATCTCCACAAATTACAATCTTATTTAAGTTGACAGGTGTTATATCAAAAATTTGTCTTTATTTTGTAGGAAATCTAGAGTTTTAATCTAACTCTAGGCCTGTATTTTAGAACTCCAGGCCCCTCCCCCCCCCCCCTTATATTATAATTACATAGTAAAGGTTGTCAACGTGGTACTCACGGCTACATATCAAGTTATATATTTCCAGTACAAGCTGACCTCTTATTGTACGGCAAGCCGACCCAATGCGGGATCAGCTTATACTAGAAATGTATAGCTTCATATGTAGCCATGTGTACAATTTTATTGATTGAAGAAAACCACCATAGAACAAAAGCATGATTGATGTGACTGATGTTATAATAACAGTTTGAAATTATCAATACTATTGCAGTCACCCGCCATCTTCTTGCTATAAAGGCTCCCGCAGACAAGAGCGACGTGACTCTAGTGGATGAAGTTGAAGTATGTATTCATAGAAATTGTTGTACCGGGGTCGTGTCGCGCCTGTCTGTGGGAGCCTTAAGTAAGGCGTCTCCCTTTACAACACCCATTAAAAGAAAATGTCTTGTTCTATTCTTCGCTTGACACCACACGACACGAGTATCGGTCTATAATTAACTTTTGATAACTCTATTGACGTCTCCCTTTATTGCCAAGAACATGACAGAGACATGCAAGACTTTCAACCGTTATAAATGTCAAGTTTTTATTAACACCTTACCTTATAAAGACGCTCATATAAGTCGTAAATGAAGAATATTCTTTACGTTCGTTGCCAGAATTAACGTCCCGCCGTTCCGTATCTGACGTAGCAATTAATTACCTTTTATAGATCTGTTTTTACTCGAGCAGAGCAAACTGTAGTAGTGAGAACTTTTTAAATAGGAACTTGTTCAATTACTGTCAAAGTTTGCCGAGCAAAAGCAGTAACTGTTGTGAACTAGTACCTGTATACGAAGCATTAGGGGTTTGAGGACTTGAACCTTTATTGCTTGACTAAGGGTTGATTTTATCAAGGTCAGATTTCTTTTATCTGTGACGGAATAAAATTGATGTCTGACAGTTCTATGTAGTAGTAGAAAAACTGTCAATATTCAAAATTTATTCTCAGCAAAAGACTTGTTCTAAATATAAAAGTTTGGTGAAATTCCCTAATTTGTTAGATTTTTGTTATTTTTTGCGTCATATGACATAGCTTACCGCAAATAAACGTATTTTCTTTTTTCAAAGTCCAAATATTCACCACTGCCACATTACAAACTCCACAATAGCTTATTTTCATAGTAAAAACGTCTATATAGACTTCCGAAAAAGCTGAAAACAAAACGTATCTTGTAAAAAACAACGCCAGGATTAATTGCGCACGTTACTAAGTTTACCGAATACCTATCTACTTGCCTCCCCTCAGTGCAAGCCCACATTTCACCATTAGGTACTGTATCATCGTTTTTTTTTCAAATACTTGAAATCCAGGGGGGTTAAGCAGGCCTGAATTATTTGTTTTGTGACTGGGACATGCGCGTTGCCCCTGGGACTGCTTTTCAAGTACAAAAAATTACTTGTTACTGTTCGAAATGATCGCTAAACCACGTAAAAAGAAACGGACACTTTGAGGACCTGTACTGGACATATGTTATATGTTTAATTACTCTTTGTGGAGTTTGTCGTGCTATAAACCTTGAAATTACGATTTGAACGCATATTTTTTTTGTTTTATATTACTGGTATACGATGGACATGAAGCTGTAAAGGTGAGAGATATATTGGTCAACACCCAACATACCATAATCAACTTATTAGATACTGTTGCCACTACTGGCACACAGGCCTCCTCTTTTCGAATGGGACTGTGCTGGAATCTACCACGCAGGCCCAGTGCGGGTTGGTAAATGTCATGTCTTCGAATTTTTGGTACTAGAACATCCTCACGATGTTATCCGTCACCTAAGTAAAGCGCCTGCATGTGTTCGAACCCACGACCACCACCCGCGACACGACACGCGACACAAAGACACCGCAAGTCGCGCAACGAACGGTGCCTTCGTGTCGTGCGCGATTATATCGCGTGTCGCGCCTGTTTGTAGGAGCCTTAAGTCGTTATCACTGGGCCACCATTGCTCTCCTCACTAACATAACCAACATATCTAACGTCAAAGCAACATGAGGTAGTATACGAATACAATCTCTGTGGGGCAACTAGTGCTTGACAGTCGCTAAAATAGTATCGGCCGATATTATTCAACAGCTCCAATCGGCCTACACAGTCGCTAGGCAATAAATAGCTCTACAAATTGCCTTCAAAAGAACTTCTTTACTCGTCCCCCTAGCATGAATCCTCGCTCCACTGATTTCGCATGTCAAAGTTCCTATATAAATGTTGTTGAACTTGCAGAACTGTTACAGCATAAATAAAAAGTGAGTAAGTTACTCGCGGCCACTGTTTCAATGAGGAGACTTCCTGCCTTTGTTTACAATGCTTGTTCAACTTGCCGAATTGAACGTCATGCGACATAAATAATATGCCTTGTCTTACATATCAAAATTATATTGTTTATTGAACAATTTTTCTTAACACAAAAAGCTCACTCGTAATTCTCTTCCAATAAGTAAATTATTTTTCACGTTAACGATGCTGAACAGCGGTTTGTGAAGTATCTTTCTCGAAATGAAATGCTTAATCAAAAGTAAATTATTTTATTCAGTGTTAACATGCATTGTTTTTACTCAAAAGGATGGCTGGATACTTATGTTTTTTATTTATTTGTCCGCTGCATTATAAATTGTCAATTTCATGTTGTTAACACAGCACAGTAGTTCTTCATTAAATACTTCTTGAATTCACACAGTACTTAAGAGGAAATGCAGTCCGAGAGACTTTTTGAAAAACCTAAGTAAAAAAAAAAGGTTATTAAAAAAAAACCTGACTGCGGTAAGAACTTTAAGTTAAAAAAACAGAAAAGCTAAAAACAAGCCCATTTTAATTTAAGTTTGTTACCGCTGTCGGGTTTTTCGAGAACCCTCAAAAATGCTCAATATTGCCGCTGTCAAACACCTAGTGTACAAATTTGACAACTATTAATGAAAAATTAAAAACATAGGGACACAGTATATCCTTCTTATTCTGTTTATGAAATATCTTTTAAATTGATCCAATATTGGAGGAGAAAATAGGCGAGAGCCAAACCTCGAATTATGACTTTTTACTTAGGCTTATTCAAAAGGTCTCTCTGACGGCATTTCCTCTTAACGGTACACTTTATCATTGTCAGGTACACACGACCTAAGCGAATAACGAGGTTACAATAGAATTACGAAAATCGACCGTGTAGGCGCGGCGCGGACAAAAGAAATCAAATTAAACCGTGGTCCTACTAAAAGATTGCCTGTATTCCGTATTCTTGTCTATTTGGTGTATTTCAGCGGGCGATAAATCAGTGACATCCGTAATTTGAAATCCTACAAATGTTTCCCGGGGCTAGCTCGCCAGGGTTCGGTCGTTGCTCTCAGGGCCGGTCGGCATCCCTATTTCCCTCGCGACGGATATTATCGGGTCTGGCGTTCCGAACGATAATAATCGCTAGGGCAGACCTAACGGGTCCCTGTAATGCGAGGGTACGTTTCTCAGCCTCCACAATACATACAATTGCATTTTCAAAGCGCCGTTTTTGTCGAAACAAGTTTTCGGCGTAATTATACTTTATACGGATTCAGAGCTCCAAGCTTTTCGAACGGTGGAAATTTCTTTACTGTTAAGTATGTATATCGAAAACGCTGCGGTTATTTGGATTAAAATAGAAAAGTTTAAAGGCTCCTGCAAACAGGCGCGACGCGCGACGCGAATCGCTCGCGACACAAAGGCACCGCTCGTTGCGCGATTTGCGGTGCCTTTGTGTCGCGTGTCGCGTCGCGCCTGTGTTTACGAGCTTTAATTTAAACGTAGTAAATAATTTAACCACCGCTAGTCGGCGAGGTATTAAATAAAGAATCACACTAATATTATAAAGGCGAAAGTTTGTGTGTTTGTATGTATGTTACTTCATCACGCACAAACGGCTGAATGGATTTGGATGAAATTTGGCACACAGATAGTTTATAACCAGGATTAACACATAGGATACTTTGTATCCCGATATTCCCACGGGATCGACACTTATGCGGGCGAAACCGCAGGGCGCAGCGGGTGAAAAATATACTACAGCACTTAGTTTAATATCTTTATAATCACGCGGATGACAGTTGCCCCTTCTAGGGACGAGCATTTTGTTATGCTAATTCTGAACTTTGGATTCCGAGATCTATGTCAATACGTGTCACGACACGAACCACTGGGTAAACTCATATTGTAAGTAACCCGGATTGTTATGATAATCGAGTATTGTTAAAACCGGACCGTCAATAATAGGAAGATAATGGTTGTAATTTTGGAATGTTAATGTTTGTGAACGTGTCGTTGTGTTTTGTAAATTAATCAACATGTTGTATTAATGGAACAATCTGCCGTTCTTAGCATTCTGCGCTTTTCATTATCATCTTCTTGCCCTTTTCCCAATATATTTGGGGTCTTTTTACCCGACTACGGAGGACGGAGGGTATTGTAATATGATTTAACCCGGTATGTATGTTCATCTGTTCCCTCATAACTTCAAAAGTACTTATAATAATTTGTCAAATGAGGTATCGTTAGAAGCGTCTTGCTTGACCGTCCGCTGGTTATAGGCTGTGACGTCATACTAAATTCAATATGGCGCCCTCTAGAGGACAAAGTAATGAATTTAAAAATAAATATTTGGGTCCCTTGTTGGGTATCAAATGAAAGGGACTAATTAGCAGTTTTCAAAAATATAAATATTACTGAAATAATCCCCAAAACAATTAAATAAAAAATAAATTTAAAAACTAAAACCCGACTACTGAAAATAATGAAACAAGAAAGTACCTTCCCGTGGTCGCATGCTATAAGCTAGCTTATAAGTATGTTAGTACAGCGGCATACGACCACGGGAAGGTACTTTTTTGTTTCATCCTTTTCAATAGTCGGGTTTTACTTTTTAAACTTATTTTTGAAGTGAAAACTTCTTTAGCGGCGTTGTACACTTTTTTTGTAATGGGTAAAAAATGTTAAACTCGCGTCAGGACACGTGACCTGATCGAAAATTCGTAAGACGGATGGCCGTAGCCGGTACCGCGCGTGTTTTGTTTATAAGACGATTCACAAAATACACACGTAATTGTTCGTTTTCACTTCTGTCGGCACTCCCGGATTGTTTTTCTTCCATACTTTTCTATTAAGGCTCCTACAAAAAGGCGCGACACGCAATATAATCGCGCGCGACACAAAGGCACCGCTCGTTGCGCGACTTGCGGTGCCTTTGTGTCGCGCGCGATTTTATCGCGTGTCGCGCCTGTTTGAAGGAGCCTTAAGTCGTCATCTCGGTAGTCACCCCTTTCTAGCCATATGTGGTCGTCCAAATCAAAAGGGACCTTATGGCGGTAACTAGTTTCCGAGATATTAATAAATTCGTAAAATACCTCAAAAAAATCGTTTTTTTATTAACTGTATTTTTAAAAAGATGATTGTATTTACTACATGTGTGTGTGTTCAACTTTTCGAAAAGTCAATTTAAAAAAGTTTTGTATTCATCTAAAGTTTAGTAAAAAAGGAACCTTATCGCGGCAAGACCTAACAAATCGTTTTTCTTGTAATTCAAACCATATATTATATCGACATTTTAATATTGCAAGGTATATATAATAACGTATATAGCCGCCATTTTTTTTTTTTTTTTTTTTCAGGATGGGAAATCATCAGATGACTCCTCCCGCTCTGGGTGGAGCGGAAGGGAGTGTCAGACTCTTACTGACTAAAACCCACCCGTGTTCCTTCCTTCGCCCTTTATGTTCCGGGCCAGCGGTAACCCTTTCGGACAATCCCGCTGACCCGGCAGGCTTCGGCCCTTACGGGCCCCTTCGTTTAGTGCTGACATCTCTTTGAGGCGCGCGTGGAACACGTACGCGCCGTCCGGCACGGGCCTGGTCCTGATCGGACGGTGAACTACCCATTACTCTCCGCCCGCAGGCCCGCGCCTACGGTGGCCGGGAGTCGTCGCGCGGCTCCCGACGCCCGGAGCGTCTCCCGCGGCGGCTGGGACGGGAGGCTCTCTCCCTCAGCCGTCCCGCCGCCTCCTTCGCTAGCATGACTGCTTCGCAGAAGGAGGCGACTGCCCCCCACTCCCTCTCGCCCCGGACCATGGCTTGAACCAGGCCCGGACGCGAGAGGTCGCCGCCGCTGCCGATCGCCTCTACGAGGACACGGCGGTGCTCCGCCCAAGCGAGGCAGACCTCCACCGTGTGCTCCACCGTGTCCTCTGGGCGATCCTGGCAATGGTGACACCCGGGCGTTTCCTCCCGCCTGATTATGTGCAGGAACCTCCCGAAACTTCCGTGTCCGGTGAGGACCTGCGTCAGGCGGTAGGTGAGGGCGCCATGACGCCTCTCTAGCCACTCCTCAAAGAGGGGTCTTATCGCCGCTATCGTGGCGTGCCCTGCGCTGGGTTGTGACAGTCGCTCTTTCCATGCCGCCATGAGATCGCGCCGGAGGTCCGTCCGCTCCGCCGCAATTTGCTGCGGAAGCGGAGTTTCCCCCCGGCGTAGTGCCTCCGCGCGCCACTCATACAGGCGCGCGAGGACTATCGCCTCCAGATCCCATGGCGGCAGTCCGGCAAGGAGGCTTGCCGCCTCGCCCGAGATCGTGCGGTACCCCCGGATCAGCCTAACGGCTACCACCTTCTGGGGCGCGTTCAAATAATGGGCGGCTCGCCGCCGCAGTGAACGCGCCCACACCGGGACCCCGTATAGGGCCATGGACCGCACGACCCCCGCGTAAAGCCTCCGGCAGGAGGCGTTTGGCCACCTCAGGTTGGGCAGGAGCCGCTTGAAGGCGGCCGCGGCCCGTTCCAGTTTGGGAGCCAAACGTCGGAAATGCTCGACGAAGTTCCACCGGCTGTCGAGGACGAGACCAGGTATTTCATCGTCGTCTCGACGCCGATGTGAACCCCTCCTACCGTTAGTTGGGATCCCGATGGTGGCGTATTCCGGGGCCCATGAAACGACATGGCCTCGGACTTGTGCAATGCCACCTAGAGACCCAACTGCCGGATCCCCTCCACGACTATCGCAACCCCGCGTGCCATCGCGTCGGCCGCCGCCTGATGCGACCTCCGCTGCGCCAGGACTAGCGTGTCGTCAGCGTAGCGTATAGCCGCCATTAGATAGTGTCGCACGCCGCTGCATGCGGCATTCTTTGTATATGCGTCTTAGGTCTAAGGTCCCACTATTGTAGTCCATATTTTGTTTAGGTACTTTTAATAGAGGTAAACAATCTTGTTATGTTTTTTATCATAAAATATATTTTTAAAATAGGCTAAGGCTAATAGCAAAAGTAGGTAATTCATTATAACATCTGTTATTTCATTTTGTTTTTTTATCTTGTAATGGCTATAAATTATTTCATAAATGTATTTTTCGACAAAAACCTATCAAGATTGTTTACCTTTATTTAAATACTTAAACTAATTAACTATACTAAGAGATAAGTGTCAGCAGACTGCAACGGACCGCCTTAAGGGCCCTTTTTTACGTATATACTTGTTACGAACATTTTGTTAAATAAGTAACATTTTCATACCTTGTGATAATAAAAAAAAATTGTTAAATAAGTAACATTTTCATACCTTGTGATAATAAAAAAAGAAAATTTAAGTTATCTTGAATGTTGCACTAAAATATTGATTATGCATGCTAAAAATAAAAAAATTTGTTTAGTGCCTACCATTAGGGCCCTTTTTTAATTTGTTTGAAGAAATTGTTCAGTTCTCTATGTAACTTTACAAGATCATAACTAATAGTTATCATTGATCTCTTAGCTTTATTAGCATCTAAACCAATTATGTATAAGGGACTAAATTTTAAAAGTGGAATTTTGCGCGTACTGGCATGCAGCACTAGTATTTACAAAAAATATAAATATTTATAGGTTCTAGAGTAATATTTAGACTAAGTTATAGGTCTGCACCCGATTTTGTTAAAATCTAATTACAATGAATACGTGAAAATTGGCTCTAAACATCAAAACTCGTCAGTTTTCCGGTTGTAACTGGCCTATCTTTTTTTACTCAAAGCCCTTTAAAATAACATACTTGTAGAATAAAGTGATAATTGTCACTAAAACTATAAACTAGAATAGTTTTCTGACTGTTTAAGACATATTGTAAACATATTTCACATAATAGATAGGCTTACAATCGTTTTGCATTTTGCCACTCGGTTTTGAGATAAAATTCCGGCGAGATGTATTTCCTAGTAAAAACACACATTATCAAAACTTCACACCGTTGCCGCTTAGTAAGTTAGAGAAATGCACCCCGCCCCGCACCCCGCACACCCTTTGAAGGACTAAAGTCCCTCGGCCCTTTAGTACGGTCGCATCAATCGACGAGGAGAGTGCCGTTGCCAGCCGATTTGTAAATGATTCTTAAACTTTGGTAAATGATTTCTATCGTAAGTTTTTAGATAATTTGTTTTATTTTAATGTAGAACGATGAAATATTTGCTTAATTTATTGGTTTATAAGGTTGAGATTTAAAAAATATATTTTAAAGATCCGTTTTTAGCCAAAAACTCCTCGATCATCAGTATTTCACGTCAGTATTCCATTATTCCGACTGGCGGAATACTGACGGCTTACGGAATACTGATGACGGCTGGTGGAATACTGAATTTATCGCTTCATGTAAGAGTTACCAAAGTTTATGAACCACGAAACCAACATCATACACCAGTACCAGACACTGAAGGCACTGAAAGAAAAGATGACTGAAAAGGATGCAGTGATCCATTGTGACTTTAGTGAAAACTATTGTACAAAGTATGATGAATAAATTCAGTCATTCCACTTGGGGGATCACGTACTCAACTGTCTCTTCACACTGTGGTCAACAAAGTGCTACTGTACTGTTTCAGATAATTTGTCACACAATAACAAGTTTTCCGAAAGTCAGTATTCCTGTTTTTTTTCAAATTCCTTTATTTTTGTTATTTCTTATCAAATCGGCTGGCCGGCTTCAAATCCTAATAAAGCAACCCAAAAGAGTTCCCCAAGTTAGGATTTAGCGAAAAAATCGTCCAAAAAGTGCGTGCCGAAAGCATTCCTTAATTATTCCACTCTTGAAATTTAGTCCCATAACCTATTTAGTGATTAAGTGTTGATTTTGTTACTGTCAGATCTCAAAGTTTATAAAAAATAAGAATTCTTGCTAGTAAATAAAAACTATTTTTTTTTTAATTATGTGTTGTTTTTGTTTACATCTAAGGCCTTTCGCAAATCTATGTAATTAGTAGCAATATAAAAACAATAAAAGTTTAGTGAGAAACAGGCGTTTTACTTATTTTTAATACTATTATCGATACTTTGCATCTCATTGATAATGCATTATGTTGGCGGGTCTAGTTCCCACAACAAACAAGTTTATGCAAGGATTGTAAGAATTTCCATTAGTAATAATCATAGTCAATCAAAGTATACCATCAGTTACATAACTTCACACTAAAACATAACTTTTTTGTACGGCATACTTAAATTGCGATTTTCTCGAAACTTATAATTTCGATCAGTGAACTTCAAAAATTCGTAAAAAAATAACGGTAGTGGTTAGAAGGTTGGTTCTTGGGTCTATAGTTCGGTACATTTATGTAGTTTTCAGCCCTGTAGATAACTCATTTCCGCCATAAGGTCCCTTTTGATTTGGACGACCACATATCATCTTTTAGTCCATGCATAGATTTTTTGGTCTTCCCCTGGTCTTATATACATCCACAATCATACGCAAAGCTTTCTGCAGCGCTTCAACTCAATCTATGTCTGTCTGGGTTTAATCAAATCTATGAAAATGTTTATGCTTTTCTTAGCAGTTAATTTTATAAAAGCAAAATGAAATTGTTGCGTAGCCTAAATAAATAAAACAACACTATTATTTGGTGTGTATGTTTTCCTTGCTATAACCGCAAGGTGAGCCAGCTGACGCAATAAAAATAAGTATATAATTTACCTTAAGGCTCCTACAAACAGGCGCGACACGCGATATAATTGCGCGCGACGCAAAGGCACCGCTCGTCGCGCGACTTGCGGTGCTTTTGTGTCGCGCCTGTTTCAAGGAGCCTTTACTGACAAATATTTATTTTACAAGTCGCCTGCTGCCATAAAGGCTCCTTCAAACAGGCGCGACACGCGATATTATCGCGCGCGACACAAAGGCATCGCTCGTTGCGCGACTTGCGGTGCTTTTGTGTCGCGCGCGATTTTGTCGCGTGTCGCGCCTGTTTGAAGGAGCCTTAAGTGAGTTATACCCACTGCAGCATACGAATAAACAGCCTATATATTGTTCCCACTACTGGGCCTCCGCCTGGTGCGAGGGAGTGGGCCGTAATCCACCACGCGGGCTCAGTGCGGGTTCGTAGATGTCGTATGTCTTCGATTTTTTTGGTTCATACTCACTGTAAAAATTACAAAATATGATAAAATGGAAGAATTTCCAGGCTAAAACGTCAAAGCTAAAAAACTGAAAATGCTTGAAATGCCATACGTAATGTCATAAGTCTGTGGTGAGAATGAGAATTGCTCATTATTATCATTGGTTGGCCATGGTATTTATGTCATCCTTGTCCTTAATATTTTTGAAATGATGTTTATATGTAAATTATCTTAATAACCCGAATGGCACATACATAACAATGTACTTTATCGTTTAATCATCGTTGAAAAAAAAACGAATAGGGATACGATCAGAAGAATGTTGAAGTTGGTCCTTGAAGTCGTGGAAGGTTTTAGGGAAAGCTTTTCACGATTCGAAGGATCAACTTCAACTGTCTAATTTACCCCGGGTCACTGATGTCTCTAAGCTTCATCATCATCTGCCTAGCCTTTTCCCAACTACGTTGGGGTCCGCTTCCAGTCTAACCAGATGCAGCTGAATACCAGTATTTTACATGGAGTGACTGTCTATCTGACCTCCACAACCCAGTTACTGGGTAATACGATACCCCCTGGTAAGACTGGTTGTCAGACTTTCGGGTTTCTGACTACCCGCAACGACTGTCAAAATCCACGAATGACAGCCGGAACCAACGGCTTAACGTGCTTTCCGAGGCACGGAGGGGTCACGGTATGTAAAGATGGTCACCCATCCACAGACCAACCGCGCAAGCGTAGCTTAACCTGATCGATCGACCTGTGCGGCTGTTATTATTTAGCCACGAGCCCCTCCCTTAGAGTCTCTAAGCTTGATATACAGAATATTACAATGCCCTTACTTTCTTGTTTTAGGGCGGTGACAGACCCTCGCGATGGCCGGCGGGTGGCGCTCAAGAAACTGCCGAATGTGTTCCAGTCGCTCGTCTCCTCCAAGCGCGTCTTCCGAGAGCTCAAGATGCTCTGCTTCTTCAAACACGAAAACGTAAGTAACTTTACTACTTACATTTCTTTGAAACTTCAAACCGTGGAGTAATTGCGTAACACACCATCAGTAGCAAATGGATTTCATTTTGAAAGTTCAACAACATTTATTTCGTTATTTACGTTGTTGAGCAGACACATTTTTCGAATATATTTTATGAAACAATGGATTAGCAATATCCATTTTTTTTGAGGATGAGAAATCATCAAATGACCCCTCCCGCTCTAGGTGGAGCGGAAGGGAGTGTCCGACTCTTACTGATTAAAACCCACCCATGTTCCTTCCTTAGCCCTTTACGTTCCGAGGCAGCGGTAACCCTTTCGGACAATCCCGCTGCCCATTAGCAATATCCTTCAAATGATTCAG
This sequence comes from Luperina testacea, assembly GCA_927399505.1. Classification (NCBI taxonomy): domain Eukaryota; kingdom Metazoa; phylum Arthropoda; class Insecta; order Lepidoptera; family Noctuidae; genus Luperina; species Luperina testacea. Next base: position 17,943,117 of record OV656758.1, read on the forward strand.
ATTGCGATTGATAGTTTGTTACGTAATTAGAGCTTACGATTTACATATCGAGGAGTTTAAAGAGGTCTTATGACCGTTTTCATTATACCCAAGCCGGGTCCTTATTCACTATGGCCACTAAATGTTTCCTTACTTCGAAACTACGTCAATTCCTTAGGTAACAACATCTGCTACTAACGTATTCTCTATGACACAATGAATAAAACCGCGCGAAATTAACCCGAAGTTGGCATACTTGACGTGGTTTATACTGTCAAAATACCACGCTTGACAACTGTACGTGGTTTGCACGGGGTACGATTACGTGGGGAATGAAAAATTACCATACAAAATTGGGGCCCTGGCTCTGTACGCCAAAATAAACATTTAAAAAGTTTAAATGAAGTCTATAGGTTATGTATTGTCGCAGCTAAGCGTTTATTAATGAGGATCTCTGTGAAATCAGTGCACACGGTCAGTTTGATGTAATTGGAAAACTAAAGCATAACGCATTGTGTTGTGACGCACTATCATCGTGCGCAAATTCTCTTGGATGACCACTGGCTTCTAGTGCGTCATCCTTCTGTGACACTGTCGAACCTATTTTCTTTCATGATGTTTTTTTTTACTTAGTCTACCCTGTCCCACTTCTGAGCAAAGGCCTTTCCCAAATGTACCTATTGTTATTGTATGATCCAACTGTTGATTGAAATAAAGGAATTGAATTGAATTCCTTTCAGGCATCCTTTTTTAGAGCCACTTTGATCGAACCCTTGCGGTACGGGTCTAGGTCGTACGATGATTATAGTACCTTAAATAATTGCTCTGCAATGGATTGTCAACTAAATCATTATCAGTTAGAATTAAATTATGTGCCAAAACAGGATAAAGCCAGTGATTATTATTATCACGGTTCCTAAATTAAATCGTGGCTCAACAAACTATTTAATCAACGTTATAACTCTCGGCATTCACGTAAACATTGAAACTTACTTAGCGTTCAAGTATTTTACCAATTTCACGAACACTAGAAGTTTTGTCTTCAGATATTTAAAGTGGGCATAGTTGAAGCCAAGTTTCACCGTATTATGATACCGCTCCGATGTATAGAAAGTTGCTTACTAAGAATGTATAGCTAAATCTAGACAGGCATGCGTGGCTGCCTAGATTCAGATATTAAATTACTTGGAGGCTGGAGCCAGTGTCGCAAATACCTGCAGTCCTACATATTCCCTCTATAAATAAAATCACACGTCCCGATAGCAAAAGGTTTTGCGTAAAACCTTTTTGATGGAACCCCAAAATTTTCATTTCGACGCTTGGCCGGGATACCGCGAACTACTTTACGTCCTTAATAAACAATTACCAGATTCCTCTATTTCTTTGACTTTTCTCTATTTCTTTAACCTTCACCGTCCTTTTTTATTTCATTAAACTTGTTTGTTTCAAAAACAGCCTTCTGTTCAACTAGTTGTTCCCACGAAGACTTATTAACATCGTCGAAATTGGAACACCTTATAGATGAGTTTGTTTTTTACTTTTCTCATTAGAGGGACGTTCTGCACTCAGGCCTTACTTTATGTATGTTAATTGAAGCTTTTACATTCACACCTGCGCTTTATAATTACTCCCTTGGTGAGTATACCAAGAACATTTTCAATTTATCAGTAATAACACGTCGATACCTATAAATTTATCTGACTCAGACCTCTTTATTATGATAATATAGTATGTATTGGGCATTATCACGAAATAATTATAATGCGGCGTGCACTCTCTTCATAATTTATGCATTTTCACTGTGTTTTATCGATCAACGTGTATTGTTTGCGGTTGGTGAGCGTTTGTCTCCACATAAACATGTATTTGCATTGAAACGAGTTATCCCACAGTGTTGATTGTGCGGCCACTAATAACGTGTCAGTCAGCAAGGGGCTGATGAGGGCTTAATGTTCGTCGCGGACTGGACGCCAACTAATGTGTGCTTTTTATCTTTGCAGGTGTTATCGGCGTTAGACATCCTACAGCCGCCTAGCCTCGACTTCTTCCAGGAAATGTATCCTTTTTACTGTATGAATAGTGTAGCATTACTAAATAAATGTTGCCGTAAACGATCGTATGACGGGCTCGTTTTAACGGTGAACGTAGGCGCATTGACCTCACACGTGAGTCCTCCAAGATTGCATTTCTGCTTAGAACCGTCGGAACTGCTAAAGCACCCAACAAACGGGCCAGTGTTTTATATTTTATCTTCGCTGTAGCGTTATTGAGTTTCATCCGTTCAATTGTCAGCGCTTCAGCGGCTTGATACTTTATCTTTGTTGGATTTCTATCTGCAGCCAAGATTTATAGCGGCGAATTGAAAGTTTTGAATTCGTATTATTTATTGTGAATTTTCGTGTGCCGTACATACTTACAGTAATTTGTCACGTCTGACATGATTTGACATTTGTATTTGCGTGTAGATAACGACGTGCCAAGGGCGTGAAACGTGTTTACGGGTGTTGGTTCTCATTTACTTACTTTTGTACGCCCATTTTTTTCTTGTGTGACATTTAAATGTACTGTTATTTAGTCTACTTTTAAACTCATTCTTACTGAATGATTAAGAGCCCTGTCCTCCCAACCTTTTAGTTTCGAAACTAATTTCGCCGAAACGCAACTAATTATAATACCTTTTTTTACGGTTGGGGAGTACTTCAATTTCACGCTGTCAAATCGAATGACAGGAGTGGTTGATCTTTTAAGTGTTAGACGTCAAAATCGATATTATAATTGAACCGTACAACGTTGCCGATATACTATTTTTACATTTTTACACTTGACATTGGCTAAATTGTGGTGGTTTTTCCGCAAAAGCCATTAAACGAAGAGAAGAAGAAGAAGAAGTGTTAGACGTCAATTTTCAGCGGGTCTCGCGTTACTACCAATTTCGTCATAGGTCGATACAGCCGCAATTTATCTTTCTCAACTGCCGTATAAATATCCAACCGAGTAACTGTCGGTTTTATGTTTCAAATTTTATATCGCGTACGCTATTGTGATTTTTTATGGTTCACTGGCATCTTTACGGCTTAGTATTTTTCTCCATTAAATGTAACGCTCTGCAGTACCTACGTATTTAAAAAATATATCAAAAATTTACTTTGCTTCCCTGAATTCCTATTTAACGATGAATAAATAACGCCTAATTTAGGCGTTTCTAGATCGGTCTAAGCTGCCCCGTTTAACATGTCCAAATTACCAGAAATAATTCAAACACAAAATCTAGCGGTAGGCATAAAGCGAAATTCTAGTAGGCTACGACCTGTGACAGCTTAGAACATGAATATTTAAACGTCATTATTTTCGCCAATTTCGATATAACCACAAACCTGCGAGAGAAAATAAACTCACACAGCAGCTTCACGGTTTACGGTGGCGTATATTATTGAATAATGACCGGCAATTATATTAATAGATGTTTCAATTGATTTTAATAGGCAATATCTGAATGGCAGATGTGTATTGAATCAACACTGAGACTGACAAATGTGTTCGGAAAGTGCAATTAGCGCCATAATGGCGTTTATTATTTTTCGGGTTCATGTACGCGTCAGCTGGCGGGAACACAATATCTCGTCGATGCTACCCTATACCGATTTATTCCCCTTCAAGTTTTATTGAAATTCGAATGGATCTCGTTCGCCGGCCGCGCTCCCTCCCTGCCTGCCTCGTTCCAACACAATTGGAAAAGGAAAACACTCGGTTCGGGTTGTAATACAAGAAACTTGCCTTTGATAGAATCGTAAAGTTTAATTGAATGCCACGTAGGTACCTACGTGCTTGATGAACCACGTGAGAATGTATGACGTAGACTAAAGAATGGTTTTGATCGACGTTGTTAAGAAAAGAACAAAATCTTTTGTTTGCTTTATCCATAACTCACTGTGGCTCGAATCTACTGTGATCTCAGAAATAATTGAAATATAATCTCTTGTTGTTAATATTCAATAATAATAATCAATAGAAAACCGATAAAAAAAAATATCCTATAATTTTGGTCTTTCAGTCTGAAAAAGTATTCCATCCTATATTAAATAAACGTTAGGTAACAAAACGAATTATAAAAGGTAAACGAGAATGCGATGATGGAATTTAGCATAAAAAATTCGGATCCGGTAACACGAGCAGGTAAAGCAATAAACCCGCAGTTTTGAAATAAACCCCGACAGATTGAAGATTTCACAATAGGAATTGTATGTGTAATGAACACATAATAGTTATATTTATTCGAAGAAATAGGTAGTCATTGACATCATGTTGCTTATCTACTTAAAAATGTTAATCTTGTATTAAAAACGAACGTCATAATTCTGAGAAAAATAAAACGATTGATCGAAATGTCTGATCGTTTCTTATCTTATTTGCTGAAATGTAGTCAAATAAATCTGGTTAAATTATAGGTTATTCTTCACAAAAATCTAATTATTTTTAAGCGATAAATGCACGGTGTCAATCGATTAACGTTTTCGGGGAAAATCTTGGAAAAAACCACTGACTAATCTTCGTGACATCAGCACATGAATATTTATTTCTTTTATTTATTTATTGGTCTATCTACAACTAAATTAATACAAGCAAACATACAAGCTAAGTGCACAATATTCATAGTGCAGGTGTTATTGCACAGTGAGCGCTGCAAGAGGAGAGGCATGCATGGTTTGAGGTTGTGAAGCTACTTCACAATCTTTTAGTAGCTCATTCGAGTACCCGCATCGTAGCTAAATGTCTGCTAAAGTAGATTTTTTACTATCGGAAATAATTTCAGTTCTAGCAAACAGTTTGATTTCCTCCCCGAATTTAAAACCGATAGTGGTGAAGTCGAAATCATAGAGTAGTAACAAACGAGTATCCGCTGGAGAACCCGATGAGATGTTTATTATTGGCGGCGTGATATTCGGGGGCTTTCACATCACCGAAATAGAACTAAGTGCTTCCGTGGAGTTATGTGCTGCGTCTCTTTGTGCCTTGTTTAGCGAGGATGCATCATCCAACGGCATGACAAATGCACAAGGTTTTATTACTTACTTTGACTTTGGGATTACTCCTAAGGATTGAGAAACTAGGACGTGGGACGCTCTCAGTCGCCAAAGGGTCAGAGTCAGACAAAGGTGTATTGTCGCACGTTTCATGAAATAGCGGGTGTATCTTTTGTTCTGAAGCTTTTATTAGACCAGATAATGGGGATAGGAAATGAGATCTCTACTGTTTGTTATGATGGCATTAGTTTACTGGTAATGCATGGCCACATATCAGTGATGTATGAAATCCGCATTCCTTGATAATAATATCTAGATCGTCCGAGATGACTAAGAAGCAATATGAAGTGTCCAACGGCAAAATAATGACGATAATCGCCAGCCCACATGGTTCTTAACGTACCCAATTGCTGAGTCAACCCCTCGCAGGCGGTCTTCTCAGAAGCCTTACATTAAGCTACCTGTAATGACCTCATCTACACACGGACATCAAACATATTAAGTGTCGACAGAGATGGTTAAAACATTCACGTCACAATGAAACATGACAGCTGGAATGACGGCTCCAAGTAATGAATTCCAACGTCGTTTCGTACAAACTCAACAGCCCGAAAACAAAGAATGGAAAAAGGAAAATTGGCACCGGAGCGTCGGAGATTCGAACTAAAGTATTTCTTGCTCCGCGCGGATATTCCCTATTGTAACAGTTTTTATTGAACATATATTCTAGTCTAACTTCCTCGGTTTAGAATTGACGCATTTTCCCTATCCATAATCATTTGAACGTCAAAGTTTCTTGATGCGTTCCGTTTGATTTATAGCGTCTCATAAGAAAGTTTTTTCTATAAATTCTTTATATAGCTAATAAAATGCAAACACACCATTCTTGGCGTTCGTCAGTGTCCGACACGTCAGAATTCGTAACAAAACATAATTTCACACAACACCCTTTGTGCCTGAAAACAAGGTGGCATACTCCTCGCGTTTCCTCCGCCACGCCATTGTTTTTGTTCTCTGGCCATTTCTTTTGTTACATGAGCAGTTTCTTTTGTTCAAATGCTTGTTTCTTTTGTCCAGCGGTGGTTGTCTTTGTTTCAGCGGTTGTGTGGAGTCGCCTGCGCATCGTGCGCGCGGCGGTGCAGCGCCCTTGCGCGTGCGCTTCCTAATTAGCGGTTTTGCGTGGGCCGCCTGGCCCGATTTAACCTCTCCGCGTCACGCCGACCGTGGTTTCGCGCCGATATCGCCCCGCTAACTACCACTTTATTGTATTCTGAAGTATTTATATTGAGATCCCTGTACAGATAACTGTTATCTAGACACGCTATCGACTATTTACCTACATAGGGATGGGGTTTAATGTAATTTTGGATGCTGTATTGGCATAATTCACTATACTCTAGCAATTGATATTGCCTTTGAGGTTGCACCGGTCACTGACACTCTTAATTAGATGGTGAGCTGAGAATTAATAAGTTTTATACTTAATACTGATCTCATGAAGTTAAAGTCGTGGTTAAGCAAAGAAAAGTAAAGCCTAAGTATACATTAAACCAATTTGACACAGAGGTTGTGCAAGTAAGTAAGCTACCGAAACTTTTATCGCACCCTGTCATTCATTTTCAGTTTGTTCAACTTTATTCTCTATTCATGCGCTATAAATTACGACACGAACACACATCACACATTCATCTTGCTCTTGATTTATATGCGGGCACAAAATGTACCGCTATGTAAAAAAAAAAGAAGACACATGAGTGACCACCAAAATAATCGCAAGTGACGTCTGTCTGGCTGTTATCTATTATACTTTATTAGACACGCCAGTCGATGGTCTCATAAATGGGCGAAAGAGAATTGATTGAAAGTCAATAGGTCACGTCTCGTCGCACGACGCGCGTTCCAAAGGTTTCGTCGTACTCCATGAATGGCCAAATTAAGGGCTTTAACTATCCTATTCGGAGTCTTTTATGAACAGCTGTTACGTTTTTAGTCCCATTTTCTCGTTATTCTTCATATTTTGCTGAAGTAATTTACTTGATGCTTTTGCTGAACAAATTTTGAAAAAAAATCCTTTCATGTCATTTTAGACGACAATTCTCGAAATTTTAAGAACGTTCACAGTCTGATCTGTCTCAATCTGTCAAAAATACCTCTAATTTCCCTATATTTTGACAAGTTTTAGACATTGATTGTCGCCGAGTTGAGATTACGACTAATTTTAACGTTTTAAATTACGGGAATTGGTCTCCTGGTTTTAACGTATTTTCACCAAGTTCGTATTGAAAATCTAGGTCTCGCAGTCGCAGTCCTAGCTTTAAGGGCAACCACAACTTCAAGGCTACACGTAAACAAATCTCACATCTGACATTTACAGAAACAATGATGTTGTGTGAACATTGTATGCTGTAAATTATTCTTGCTAGGTTTTTAGAGCACTCCATAAACTATCTCGCAAATGCAGATGTTAGTACGCAGCTAAGCCTCTTTGCGTCGCCGTCGTCACCTGGGGGTCGTTACTGGAGAGAAACTGTCGCGCGTTGTAACGTGTGCTGTTTTATTGGTGCAGGAGCATGAATCTGCTCTAATTCACACATGGACGTACACTCCCACAATGTGTTTATGATGAAACATTGACACGCGTGACGTCAGTTCACTTCCAAGGATTTCGTGTCGAAGTGTCGGCGCACCGCGTGTCCTTGCTTTGTTCAAAATTACGAGCGAATGTTAAGATTAGATTTTTATTGTTTGCACATCGATATATAATTTTATCGCCAAGCCTATAACTGGATCATATAATCACGATATTCCAATTTGCGAAAAAATCTAGATAACGCTGCGATTTTAGAAGGATCCTTGAACTTTTATTGCGTCGGTTCTCAAAGGACCTCATTATAACACTCTTCTTACTATTTCTAGACGTACTCTAGGATGATTCAGATATTAACATTCATCAATTAATGATAAAAGAATGATGGGAATGCATATTATACGCTAAGCAAAACACAGACGCGAGACGTGACAAAAGACAGTCTCGTTTTCATTGTCTCCCATCTCATTCGTCACAAGAAAGAAAATGTATCGCTATTGGCGACATGGTTGACATTGGCGACATTTCTCTTGTGAAAACGAACATTATGATCAAACCAGATGACGAGTTTGTAAACACGTTTGATTGACCAATTTGTAGAATTGTTGTAAATTATTTCATGCCAAAACTAATTTAATAAAGTAGTCCTCCACTGCTGATCAAAGCCTCGGTCGGTAGTCTGTATTGTAGACTCGTTGGGGAGGGGTCCCCAACGAGTCTACAATACATACAGACTACCGACCGCTAAAACGGATCATCTAGATGGGATGACATAATGCAATTATCAGAATGGTTGGCAAAGGGGTTGATTGGCCACTGTCCTCTATTTGGTGTGTTCGGTATACACGGGTGGGTGATGGTGACCTTCGGGCTATATGCTCATAGAAGCTGCTTTTCATACCTTAGGACCAATTAAAATAACGATATTTTCGTTACCAGTTGACTCAGCGTCGTAATACGCAGCTCGACGTGAGTCACTCTCGTACTTTTTTGTGTTAAGATACAAATTCCGAACACGAGCTTTGTTCATTCCCTTTGCATCTGCAATTTTTCTTGTATCGTAAATCCAAGAGCCTTCTACTGTGTATGCAGCATTCCAGTTTTCATTTGGTAATTTATTAAGATTGGCCCATTACTTGTGACAGTAGCGCTTATTTAAAAGTTTACTCAACTTATACCCAAATGTCGGGTAGATTGAACTCGTGTAATCAATTTATTATTAATACCTTGTTTGAAATTATATTAATTAATAATGCGAAGATTTACACTAAGTTATGTCCGAGCGTGGGACGACAATTTCGTTCAGAAATTTATAGTGACGTGTCATCGTGTGTAGACAACGTGAAACAGAAGTTTGGCAAGACCCGTGCTGTGTCATTTCCCTATCCTGAAACAATATACACAATTAAAACCAGAAATAGTACTTGAAGTTTTTCACGGAATGACCCAAAAAGACCTTGTCGTCGGTCAATATTTCCGCGATACCCTCGAACCGTTATAACATCATTATCGGATAAATATTCTTCTAGTCCATTTTCTTCCGATAGGTTCCCTTTCTGACTCTAATCTACCAGTAAAATGGTTACCGTCTCCCACATTACGCCTATATTATGTTTTTTCTTTATATCTTCTGTAAATTATGGACCAATTTATAAACTCTTCCATACATTTCCAGTAACTTTTATTAGGTTCAGTATTCCCAGCTCCTTCAAAATTGCAGCCATTTAAAATAATTGTACGAGTTTATTTCCTTCACGTCTATGTTAATGCTTCCTAAACAAACATTATGTCGACTATAACTTCTTATTAAAGCCCGGGAGTTCCGTACACTGTACGGGATTCTGTTTTCGTTGGCTTTTCCTTGCTATTGTTCTGGCTTTAATATCAGAGTGGTCGCTGCAATGACCGGAGGATATATTGAACTAGATCGAGTGTTGTTTTGGTGGAATTTTGTTATATATCATGCTGAGTTGGAATGAAACAGAAACATTACTATCGGCTTTTCGTTTTATTGCAGAGTTGGTTATACAAGTATATAGGATCGCATCGGAAATTACAATCCATATATATATCTATAATTTATAAGTTCCATTCCATATTATATCCATAATCCCCCATAATATCCACACTAACGCTTTATTGCACTTCGCATGCCATATGTATTATTTATATGAGTATTTAAGAATTTATCACCAGATCACAGTTTATGGCGGTCGCATTCGGGCTCGTGCACCGTTAACGCTCGGCCGGCACGCTTAATTGCTCCCCAATCGATGCAGGGCCATCATCATCTGTTTATCTATAATACGCAGATTAGCGAGCCTTTTATAATCCTTTCATGGCACGTTACTGCTGAGTTTCTAGTTCAGTTAGTTTAGGTTATCATCCATGTGTAATTTTCATTCTGAATAGTATTCATGTCCAGCTATGTGATTCTTCAAGACTTCGTCGGAAATCTCTTCATTGTTTTATCTTTTTAAACGGTTTTTAAACGGTTTAGTATATTTAGTAATTCAAATTTCACCCTCTTCCTGTCAACCGATTAATCTGAAATTTTGTATACACTTTGGATTTTGGTGACAATACAATTATGTTTATTCATTATCATTATAAATTCAAGATGGCCGCCGCTACAAAATGGCGGATAACGTAGGTTTTATCAATCCCATCAATATGGGTATCAAATGAAAGGGCTCAACAAGCAGAATACAATATACTATAAAAAATTGAAATACAAGATGGCGGCCGCTACAAAATGGCGGATAACGTAGGTTTTATCGATCCCATCAATATGGGTATCAAATGAAAGTGCTCAACCAGTATAATACAATGTACTATATAAAATTAAAATCCAAGATGGCGGCCTCTACAAAATGGCGGATAACTTATTGAAATCCAAGATGGCAGCCGCTACAAAATGGCGGATAACGTAGGTTTTATCAATCCCATCAATATGGGTATCAAATGAAAGGGCTCAACAAGCAGAATACAATATACTATAAAAAATTGAAATACAAGATGGCGGCCGCTACAAAATGGCGGATAACGTAGGTTTTATCGATCCCATCAATATGGGTATCAAATGAAAGTGCTCAACCAGTATAATACAATGTACTATATAAAATTAAAATCCAAGATGGCGGCCTCTACAAAATGGCGGATAACTTAGGTTTTATCAATCCCATCAACATGGGTATCAAATGAAAGGTCTCAATAAGTAGAATACAATTTACTATGCAAAATTGAAATCCAAGATGGCAGCCGCTACAAAATGGCGGATAACGTAGGTTTTATCAATCCCATCAATATGGGTATCAAATGAAAGAACTCAACAAGCAGAATACAATATACTATAAAAAATTGAAATACAAGATGGCGGCCGCTACAAAATGGCGGATAACTTAGGTTTTATCAATCCCATCAACATGGGTATCAAATGAAAGATCTCAACAAGTAGAATACAATTCACTATGCAAAATTGAAATCCAAGATGGCAGCCGCTACAAAATGGCGGATAACGTAGGTTTTATCAATCCCATCAATATGGGTATCAAATGAAAGGGCTCAACAAGCAGAATACAATATACTATAAAAAATTGAAATACAAGATGGCGGCCGCTACAAAATGGCGGATAACGTAGGTTTTATCGATCCCATCAATATGGGTATCAAATGAAAGTGCTCAACCAGTATAATACAATGTACTATATAGAATTAAAATCCAAGATGGCGGCCTCTACAAAATGGCGGATAACTTAGGTTTTATCAATCCCATCAACATGGGTATCAAATGAAAGGTCTCAACAAGTAGAATACAATTTACTATGCAAAATTGAAATCTAAGATGGCCGCCGCTACCAAATGGCTGATAACAATTTTTTATCAATCCCACCAATATGGGTATCAAATAAGTGGCTCTTATTAGAGTAAGATCTTTGCAGGGACTACGTATAGAGGAGTTAGACTGCAATAAACTAACGGGCAAGAAACCTTGCAATAATGAAGCACTAAATGAATTAAACAGAATGCGAAATAAAAACTAAAAACTAGAAAATAAAAAAATAGGTAAAAAAAACTTTTTCAGTTAAACGGTTTTATGTTAAACATACGTTGCAATGTTTAAGATAAATGTACTAAAAAAACCAAAAAATAAAAAAAACAAAAAATAATAAAATAGATACAGTCGTGGGAATTATAAACATATGCATAGACTAGACTAAAATAAAACCGTGGGGCACGTCAATTGTCTATTGTTGTTGTTGATTGACGTGCCCCACGGTTTTATTTTAGTCTAGTCTATGCATATGTTTATAATTCCCACGACTGTATCTATTTTATTATTTTTTGTTTTTTTTATTTTTTGGTTTTTTTAGTTGTTTCATTCGAATAAGCTTTCTTTTGGTATAACTTTATCTCTGTTTTCATCATCCGAGCTTATAAAAATTCTGGGAACCATTCTCTGGCTAGCCTTCACTTTGCTTAAAATTAAGTGTTCACCCTGAATAACCGGAAGGAAATGATTTTTTATTTCTTCATAGTGCATGATTTATTTGCTCTCTCAACTCTTCATGTTTCATTGATGCATTTTGCTTTTCGAATATTTCTTTGCAGTTACGATCCCGCTATAAGCGATCAACGAACTACTAAGGTTTCATCTTCCACCTACAGAATTCTAATGGATATTTGTGATGTCCTTGTCAGTTGTAGTAATTCTGTTTGCTCCCAAAGTGGATGGGCTCGTAATGGAGACATCGATATCGAGTGGACAGGTACGGTAATATAATTTATGTTTGGCTATACTCACAAACTTGTACTCTGAGAGGCTGATCAATTTACTTAGACAGCTGGATGCTTAGTAATGTACGTCTATCTACTCGAGTTTATTTACTCGTACTTCTCGCAAATATATTAGATCCTGCTCCGATACTGTACTGTTTTCTATTGCTTTGCCGTCGACCACAGCCTAGCCTGTTTTAGAAATGCGTAGGATATTTTGGTCGACAAATTTTGGATAAAAGCCCAAATGAACTTTTATTTTACATTCAAAAGACGGTAACGTACAGCTGTTCCTTTGACAAAACAAACCCGTCATACTCAGGCCCTTAAATATTTAATATTCATGACAACATCGTGATTTTTAAAGCAAAGTGCAAAATTATGTTTTAAAACAGGTGCGTTATTTGTGGAAGTAAAACGTGTTGCGGCGGCCATTTGAAATATTTACAATCCACAATAAAAATGAATACCATAAACATCAGATTGCTTACTTTTCACATCTCGCAGTCACTGAGCTCATTGTGTCGGCAATTTTTCCCAGCTTACCTACTCTGTTTCGTCTGCGCTTTTGCGTGTGGACGGACTCGTAAAAAGAAACTAACAATGAAGACCAGAGAATCATTACAGCTTCTACTGAATGCATGCTTCGGACCTGGATCGGTAGTTTGTTCAGCCGTTCGTTTAAACTTGTTAGAATAGGTATATATCAAGTCGTACTGATATATCTCAGTTGTCGTTTAGGCAATAACTATCATTGAGTCAGCAATTATTACTGTTAGTTATGTTATGTGCGTAATTGTACGCATCATTTCGTTTGCATCGTGCGTTATTGAATAGTTTATGAGCAGAATATACTGTATCAGTCTGCTTATGATTTCATTCATGTCACTGCGTTCAGTTGATTTTGTATCTATCATTCATTACCATAATCAGCCTATAATTTTCCCACTGCTGGGACACAGGCCTCCTCTCTATAACAGGGAGTGGGACGTAATCCATCGCGCGAGTCGCGAGAGTCTGTGCTGGTTGGCAGATGTCACGTGTCGTCGAATTTTTGGTTCTAGGACATAACGGTTTCTTCACGACGTTTTCTTTCACCGTTTTTCGAGAGCAGTGGTGATGAAATAATTTACATAAAGTAAAGTGCTTGCTTGGGTGCGAACCCACAACCTACAAATAATAATTTTGAGCTTCCCGTCATTTGACCGGTGATAGCAGTGCAGTGTGATGCGTCCGAGCTTATACAGTTTAAAATTGCAAATTCTTTTGTTGCATGTCTGCCAGCAAATCGTATACTGGTATCGTTTTAAAGTCGGAAGCGAAGCATGTACACGGAAATCCTAGTAATTTCACTAGCATGAATATATTTCAAGCTTCAGCATGGTCTTTATAGCTATACATATGCCTGATATGCAAGAGGTAAGCAATCTTTAAACATACTGAGTTTCAGACTTTCAATTCTTCTTCAGTCACGTTATTTGAAGTAAAACCTTCAAGTTTAACTTCCAAACAAACGACGCCAATTCCAAGCCTTCTAGAGAAAATATCGCGCCATACTTTGTTGGAAATTTTGCCACGTGGGTCTCCCCACTCGGATTACTAACTACGCGTTCCATGTTCTCACCATATTATGTTTTAGTTTCGCACATGTTCGTGTTTTAGACAGCTTTCAATTAATTTATAATGCACTTATCTCTAATTATTACCACTTGCGACTAATTTGGAAGTGAAAGGAAAACAGAATGGCTGCTGGTTATTGTCCCGCGCTAATTGAAAAAGTCGGGAAAAATGGTTACTGTAGGTACCACTTCAGCTATATGTATGATGGCCTTTTTGCTATATAAGGCGGCTTTTAATCAATTTCCAATCCTTTTATGCCGAATATGGGTTTAAGTGGCACTTTATAAAACTACTCACCACGTTAGGTATAATTACCGTGATGTTATGTATGTGTTATGGGGATTCTTCATGCTCAGTAGCACCCATCATGTTTTTTTCAGTTCAACGTTCGATAGTAAACATTATTGCTGGATATATTGCCTTTGGTTTACAATGGCGTGTGTCTACTGCCAGTTTTATGTCAGTATCTTCTGTGAAATAAAACTTTTTATCGTTATTCCTCTTAAAATGATATTATTTTGTTTGACTATCAGTAGTTTCTGCCTACCCCCATGGGAATACGGCGTGAGTTGTATGTAATCTGCATTCGCGATTTATTTGCCAAAAATATAAACAAATATGAGTTTATGGAAAATAAATTTAAATCCTACACAATACATAAAGTTCAGTTTACGCTACAACTTCAAACATTTTTATAAATTTTTCAATAGTACCAGTCACTCTGAAATCAACTTACATCACCATTAAAATAAATTTGATATTTGTTTGAACATGAAATAAGTTTGAATAAACATTATGTATTTTGTTTGAGTCCAAATATTAAGTTTCCAATGATCAAATACTGAACATTAATTTCCCCCTTCCAAGAGCGTCAGAACGAATCAATTCAAATAGGTAACATGACATCAAACAAATTGATAATCGGAATATGAACTTATCAATATGCAGGTAGATACCCCTGCCGATCCTTTTGATGTAGGCACCTGATAAAATATTCAGTCAACAGAATAACCTAAAGCACTTACCGACTTTGAAATAGTATCTGATCAAATAAATGGTTTCTGGATGTTTGCATTCCAAAAGTAGGTACGTATATAAAAATGAAAGTTAGTTCCCCGAAATGGTATTTGTGTGGTTCACGAGTCGTGTGCTGGTCGGATGTCAGATCGTCAAGGGTACGGTAACCCGTAACACGTTTTATGTTTATGGTACATCGTGGTAGCATTATTTATGTAGCGTTGCTGCTCTTTATTTATCCTTTCAAAGACGCACTAAAAGGCGTTGTAGGTTGTAGGGTCATGGGTCGTCTTAGGGGCGGAGTTAGTCAGAGAAAAATGAGCCAGCATGGGCATGGACCGTGACGCCTCGGAAGCCTAGGCGCACTGAACAAAAATCGTAAAAATTTCACGTTCATATAAAAACGGCACTAAAAATTGTAGGATGCGCAGTAAAATCTGTTGCCGGGGTTAGAACCTTCCTCGGTGCGACTGCGTACGCCATTACAAAAGTATTCCGAGCAATATAATTTTTATTTTATAGACGCTTTAAATTTTGAGGTTCTTTCAACCGCTTTCTGAAGCATTTACCAGAAGTATTAAATATAATTTCACGCCTGATGATTGAAAAAACGAACTGGTTTGCACTTAACGCTGCGATACGCCAACTGTTACTGCCTGTCGTGTTACAAAATATTCGGCAGTTTTTTACTTCAACATACAAGTGTGAGACATTGTTAAAACCTTATCGGGAATATACAAAGAACAATGCAAACTGCTAACAAAAGCATGCTAAAAATTACGTTACGCATATAACATAACGTTGAGACCTTCGTGAAACATTAAACCTTCATTTTATTTAATGCGCCGTCGTTTAAGGTAGAGGAATCTCGCCGTAAATAACTGCTTTATGATATTTCCACGACTTCATTAAGTCTTTCAATGATATAACTCTGAGATTTATAGCCTCTCCGTCACAATACACGCTCTTGTTGTGTACTCAAAATAGAAAGTATATTAATTACACTTGAGCGCGAATGTGAAAACGCATTAAAATCTGTAATGCGACTAAAATTTGCGATTCAGAGAGATTTTGTGTCGCAGCTTAGTTGCAGGTTGTTGAGATAGGGCGGGGGCGACCCTTCCCGTTAATGTATTCTGGCAATTTCGCTAACGCCCTCCCGGGAGCTCGAGCCCTGGCTAGACCCTAGATTAAATTTGTACTCTTCTGTTTTCCGTTACTTTTTGTTACTTATCCTGTCAGCTCAACCGGTATAGACATTTAAGCCAAGGCTTAATCTGTCCGCCCATCTATATAGGCACAATTTGAGTTTTCATTCAAAGTAGTTTCTGTGTGCCCATACCTCAAAATATTCCCGCGGCGCTTTATATTAAAATTTTTTGCGTTTATCATGATTGTGATCTAATATTGGAAGTATTAAAGCTGGGAATTTTAACCGATGACGCAAAAATTTTCGCACGAAGAATTTTCGATAAAACGTTCAACGAGCCAACGTTTTAACAACAAACTGTTCGGGAAATCTTATATGTTGGACATTTATATCCTATACATCTCATTTTTCCAGGACAGTAGTTTTACGGAATGTTGTCCTCGATAATTTTCTTATTTTCCAACGATTCGTTATAAAATAAAGTTACACATTACTTTATAACTGTTACTCCCCGTTGTACTCTCGTGGGACTGAGAGCGGTTTCGTGTTTTCGCTCGCAGTAACAAACTCCGGACTGTTTCGTATGACGCCGACATTCCCCCCGATCCCGACCTCTTACGAACTCATGAGCGCACCATGTCCGCTCATACATCCAAACAAAATCCCAAAACAGTTAATCAGTCATCGATTAATGGAGCCTAGCACTCGCCAACTGACGTGCTCCCTTGGATGATTAATCGAGC
The DNA here is from genome assembly GCA_927399505.1 of Luperina testacea. Taxonomy (NCBI): domain Eukaryota; kingdom Metazoa; phylum Arthropoda; class Insecta; order Lepidoptera; family Noctuidae; genus Luperina; species Luperina testacea. Next base: position 17,960,010 of record OV656758.1, read on the forward strand.
TACAGAATTAGTTCTCATCGTGATAATTTCACCAATATTTTTTTGCAGCCGACGCGATCATACGAATAAAATGGTAGTGCTACTGCGTTTCAGAGTCTGGATTTTATACGAAAACCAATACGCTACACGACTATAGTATAGGCTCTGCCAAGCTATTATTTTTAACGCCACCTCCAATTCATGTCGGTAAAGAGCGTTGGAATTCTTTTACGTTTTGGAATAATTTGAGGCAGACACCGCTAAGGGTTCGCAAAGCCGTCGGTACTTGGCACGGGGTGACCGAGAGGCTTCTTGGCTCGCAGGCTCGAGATCAGCGCTGGCGTAGCCCCTTGTGTGACCCCGTCTCGATGACGTCTTGGAAGCTTGCCCGATAGGCTTTAGATAAAAGTTACCGTATTGCGGCTCCCCAAATCTTTTTTTCCACCCCCGAAGCGTTAAATCCATTATAAAATGCACTGCCACGGTTAAGTGTATTCAAAATTTGTATTTCCACGGAAAACAGACGTCTCATTCGCAATGCAAATGTATTCATGTCGCGGTAATGAAGAGTATCATGTCGCATTCAATCTCCACCTGCCACCTGTGTTCGTTAACCGACGCAAGTTTTTATATTTTTGCCTCGCGTATTTCGGAATCGCTCCTGAAGTTTTGAAATGTTGGACGGTATATTTCAGCGTGAGGTGTGCAGACTTCGTTACTCGGAGTTATTGCGGGCGGTGCAGCTCGTAGTTCACGTAATGTGCGAGTGGAGTGCTTAGTTACACATGGACATGGCGCGCATGTTTGCTGCTGTTGTCAACGACAGCTTACGCCACCAATTTAGTGCTTCAGCTGCGTTAAGCGTTAACTGTATGTGATGTATGTCATGTAATTACTACTCTCTAGTAGAGATTCAACTTACCTACAACTGTTATCCAAAGCAATTACTGTTAGTTTTGTAATCCATGTTTTCTCAATTTGCATAAGCGTATAATCCCAAAACTCACTTTCTCTTCGCTTATATTGTTGGTAAAAGTCACGACTTAGAAACTCCTAAGGGAAAACGTTGTCAGTGGGCTTTACTAGATCGTTATGCTCTAAATATTTAGATAGACTCAAGGTATAACATATTTCTCACAAATTACTTTACCTCCAAATTACTTTGCCAATTCAGCGACGGAAGAAATCCACCATCGTATTCAACCGATCGCAATTTTGTTTAATCCGCGAAAGTTTGCACTGAAAAGTTAAGGTCAACTTTGTGGTGAGCTTTCATATTAAGTTCTGTCGTGTTTATAAATGGAAATGAGATTTGTAATGCGGGCCTTTTTTCTTTGCCACTTAATTTCCATTGTGTAGATTAGCATCCTGCGGAAAATCCCGCTGTGAGAAGAATAAAGAAACAACGGCGGAAATTCGGCGGGTCCCGCGATCGGCGCCGCCTCCCCGCCGTCTAATGGGCGTGCTTCATTGACTATTCTGTTAGAAACTTTGCTTAATAAGCTAATGCAGCTACATAATTGGGAAGCATCACGCTGTTTACTAATCATGGTGTTATTACCGTGTTAACATGTTCCACCGGACGTCACGTCGGATCGGAATCGCGTGCTTTTGAAGTTTTATTATTCATCGGATTATTCACATTCGTTTCACTTAAAACATTGGTTTTTTATGGCGGCATTTAGACAAAATGTGTGAGTTTCCCATAGATTGTATAACTTTGTGTTTCTATGCGCTTATCTCGCTTTCGCTTGAACAGTAGTTGGTAGTGAAGGACATGTCGAATTAATATCGGGTGGCATATGACATATGAAGCAAGTACTTTATAGGCGCGGAGGCTTGGTGTTTGTTCATAATAAAGTATCGTGTAATCCGACGCCCGCCGCTCGTCCGCCTTCGGTGGAGGCATCTATTACAGCTTAATGTATTTGAGAAAGATTTCCAAAGGCGTATTAAATAAGGATTTCGGTAGATACCATTGTTTATTAGAATACTAAATTGTCATAATCTAAGCTTGTTTTCAAAATATTTATAGAAAAGTCCCTTTCTAAGCTTTCTATCGGAATTGAATAAATATTTGCGAGAATATATTTTCTCATACTACATACTACAAAGTATTAGCCCGTGTTTCTACCTTTCATTAGGTACCTACTTACGGGGAAGCACCACGCTATATAGCCTGCGAAAGTCATATTTTATTTATTTATTAAAACTTTATGCACATAATGTACAAAGGCGGACTTAATGCCTTGGGCATTTTCTACCAGTCTACCTTAGGGTTATGCAGAGACAAAACCGTAGGTGCAACAGAATATTTTCTTAAATTTTTTTGCAATTCACAGGTCAGCGTCAACCATATTGATTGATATTTCCTGAAATAGTCATTCAATTGGGTTATATTCATATAACCTTAGAGTAGAGGGTTGTTTGATGCTTTTAATTCAGTTAATACATGTCTACTTGTTATTGTCACGATTTTGTTCAACATACAACCTGACATGCAATTTGTAAAAAACGTAAGAAAATTTTAATTACGTGAAGCACCTTAAGATTTAAGTTAAAATCCTTCAAAAAAGTTGAACATGAAAGTGTCAACGTTTTAAGCGTCTCAGGGGATTAGTAAAATCTCTTTCAGAGTCCAGGCAAAAATAACACACGACCAACGCTGGACGCGGCTCCGGAACGGTCGCCTGCGTCTCCGTCGCCGTCGGTCCGCTCCGTCCATCCGTCCGCGTCCGTAAGCGGCTATTCATCAACGTCCGACCTTTGCCCGCTTTTTCGTTTACTTGGCGTGTTTGCCCCGAACTTACCCTACGTGTTTTATTAATATTCATTTAAAATTAAGCCACACAGAAATATGATTACATTTTTCCGTTTTGATTAACAATCACAGGGGACGTAATGTAAATTTCTTCTTTTTGATTCGTGTGTAACATTAATTGTGAGTTCGTGTTTTGTGACCTCCTTTTGCTGTACAGTCACGAGCATAAGTACGTATGCACTTGGCTTTATTAAAATACAATTTTCTCCTTTAGTTTTGAATGAAATTTTATGTTATTACGAACAACGTATTGTCGAACCCATAGGTTCGTAAGTGTCGTAATTCAACGTTGCATTCGTTATTTCACGAAAAAATCACAATTGAAAGTTGCCAAGTGTAGTTCCCGTGACTGTACCTAATGATTTTGTCGGTAAACTGACTTATAAAAGCTTTCGGTGTTATTTTTCCGGGTATTTTCTAATTTCGTTGTATGTTTGGCTACGTTCATGACACATTTCATCAGATTGCTTGAGGGTTTGCTAGAAAAATGAGATATGTTGTATCGATTTCTTTTAGAAATTACTACTAATGATGTAGAATTATCTTTAACTTTACTATGACGTAAATTGGTATGAGTAAAATACGTTCTAACTTCTAATGTTCCGAATGCGACATGAATCCAAAATACGTTCTTTGAAAGCAACAATCAAGTTTTATAACAGAACAAAAACCCCAAACCTCTATCATCACTATCTGTGTTTAAAACAAATAAACCCAGTGTCAGCATCCCATACGGGATCAACTCGTATCAGTTGACGGACGATACGCGGCGCAAACGTCCCTGGATCCCTCACGACGTTGATGTATTGTGGCCGATGTACCCGGAGAACAGCGAGGACGCTCGGATTACCACCATAATAACCCAAATATCAGGAGCGACACCAATCATACTCAACGACGCCGGGACAAACTCTTGTCTTATTTATGGTGTTCCTATATATTTTTGTGTGAACACAAAACTTGGTAAAGGGAGATTTGCGGGAACATGGGTTTGACGATCCGGGCGCACGGTTTTCCTCATATACAAAACAGGATATAGAAACGAAAGTAGTGAAATGTGTGAACAATGTTTCACAATTTTATCGAGTTTTAGATTCTCGGCAGTAGCTTGTCCTACAAAACCTTTAGAAATATTGAATTTAACGTTAGGTTACCATTGTCAGTTTGCGCCGTCATGAATTACCGATTTATTAGCCGGTTAGCATAAAATAAAACAGAATGTTTGTTTGCTGCGATGCTCTGAAATATTTTGGGCTATTGTGGTATTCGTTGCCCCGCAGACTTTCTATTCAGACTCCATTTTGTATGTATTTCTTTGTAACAATTTCTTGTTTCCAACTATAGAAATAATAAAAACCATCTTTATTCGCCCATCTTATCTATTATTCGTATGTTTTCACTTCTATATTGTAAACATTCATTACAATCGTAAATTAATTAAACGCTTAACCAAACACAGTTGTATCTTTAATATACCACTGTAATGACAGTGGACTTAAGCCAGAATTTTAAGAATTCCAGTTCCCAAGAATTTTGTCATTTGTATTTGGAGAGAGCTCATTACTCATTCATGCTTGACAAAGAAGTCTTTCACATCATTTCATATAGAGTAAAATGTATTCTGATCAGTACGTTTGTCCAGCAAACAGCATGCACTGAGAACGATTTATCACCGTCTCCCTTCCTCGTACTGTCTTCGGAATGGTCATTTGCACCGACATTGCTGGATATCTTTCGACGCATCTTAAATATCCGTGATTTATTTGTAGGGTCTCTTCCGAGGGCACTGACCGTTTACTGATTATATTTTGCTCCATTCCGTGTCATCAACTCATTTCTCTCTTCACGAATGTGCAATTTTCGCTGAAATATCTCGCGATAAATCCGCGCTTCATACCTACCCGAATATTTTTGAAATAGTTTCTTCAACAATTTAGAATTTAGTCTCCTTCAAACAGACGCGACACGCGATAAAATCGCGCGCGACACAAAGGCACCGTAGGTCGCGCAACGGTCGATGCCTTTGTGTTGCGCGCGATCATATCGCGTGTCGCGCCTGTTTGTAGGAGCCTTTTTACCAAATTTTTTACGGCTAGCTCTGTTCTTCGCATGTTGCTATCTTAGAAAATAATTCTAGTCACGAACAAAACGTTTTCCATATTTCAAGTAAATTCTATGCAAATATGGCGGGCAACTAGTGTCAACCGGTTTTCGTTCAATAAACTGGTGTCGATGATCCATCAATGTCACATCTGTACCTTCCCTACCCGTAAAAAGGATGAGAAGAAAACATGATGGTGAGCTTGAAATTGCGACAGGACAGTGTTAAGTTTGTTCTACATAATATGCATGTGAAGAGAATATTCATAAATTAGACACGGCTATTAGGAGTGAGGCACCGAAGTGCAGTGTCGGCGCGTGCATTGTGTAGGGCATAGTCCTACCGGTCTGCGGCAAGAAACAATGGCTGAAGCATACTCGAACCGTAATGTGCGTAAAAGCGGGCCATTTCTACGCTTTCGTAAGCAGTAGGAAACCCTTAAGTATTGTCGAAGTGAATATTACCATTCGTATTACATCGATGCGGTAATGCGGCCACGCAAATGCCTTTGCTGCAAATTACCTGAACGATTTATTATGCACCTTACATGTTTTTGCACAGTTCTGAATTATAAGTTATTCTATTGATTTTGCACCCAACAAATACGAGTTTTTGTTGTGCTACATAAAATATTTGAAGGTAAACTTGTCTGGGGAAAATGTTGAAATTTATTTTTCATGTCCGTGTCACGCCCACTACTTATAGCCCGCGCTGAAGATTGACTAAACAAACAGCTTTGTTTTATAATTTTATTTCGTCAACATTGTCACTGGCCGTCAGGAACAGAAGTTATGTTAATTCCATCGCATAAAATAGAATACAAACCACTTTTATGAACGCAGTGTGCGTGACCAATCAACTTTGGTGACTGATTGATATAATTCGAATAAGCAATTACAAAAATGCATTAGTCTGAAATAATGCAATTGAAATTGCGCGCAGTAATAAATTAATGACAAAGACAACATAAAATAGGCGTAATCGTGAACACAGTTATCAAAAAGGTCGATTGTGTCGTGTTAATATTTAATGCTGTGCACACCGATGCTAGTGACACTGACTCCGTAGACTGATTTTAATAAAACAAATGAATGAATACGCAATTTTGCAGCAGATCAAAAGCGTTTTACGGCGTATTAATTTTTCAGTATTCCCTGTGCCGCCCTTTCAGCGTGCCTAATGATTTATCAGTCAAGAACAGAGATGTCTGATAACGAGTTGTTTGACTAATCGATGCTCAGATATTTAATATCTTTTTTTTTTGCCAGGGATCGAGTTTGTGTTGTAAAGGATTTTTTGTGTCTACAAATGTATTCGGTTGTCGGGTTTTGGTGCACAGCTGCACGACATCCGGGCTTTCAGTCCACAATTTATATGTATGCTCCTGCGCCTTATGAACACAAGTGTATTCCACTGTTTCTTCCTGTTTGCTTACCCTAAATACCTTCAACATTCGTTGTTACGGAATATAATGCAGTCGAAAGTAAATAAAGACGTTTTAGAAGGCCCACAAATTTTATAGACATATCTGGCTCATTTATTTCGATCCGATACTAGTCCACAGAACTTTTTGTGGCTATCTAATCTATTGAACAGAAAGCAACTAAAAATGGCGACCGCGAAAGGTTTTTGTTGACAGTTAAAATGACAGTACTCGTTTAGTTTCAGGCTCTATTTTCTGAAGTTTACAAAGTTCTTGTTGCGTTACAAGGGAATTAGTCATACTCCAATTTCATTCAGAAACCAGCTTCTGCTTGCGACTTCGTTCGCGTGTTTTTAACATAAAACATAATTATCCTGTGGCACTCGTCAATAGCGTAGCTTTCTTAAACAGTTTTTTTTTATATGGATGATTAGTTTCGGACATAATATAGATAGATAAACCATTTATTTAGTGCACATAAAATACATAACACAACACTCCAACGCACAATTATTGATAACTAATTATAAGAATATATAAAAACAAGGTCATTATCATAATACATATATAAAAACAAGGTGCCAACATATAAAAAATTAAAACATTCTAAAATAAATTAAGGCTCGTACACACAGGCGCGACGCGACACGCGATTCAAAGCGTTGAACCTTATACTTTAGCGATACAGTTGAAAATCTATTAAAGAAATTTGACAGATTGTAGTAGCTGGATGTGCTGGCGTCTGTACAATATGACACTTTGAATCAAAATAACGAATCCATACTAATATGTATTATAAATTCGAAATTAACTTTGTCTGTCTATCTGTCTGTATGTTATCTTTTCATGCCTAAACCACTGAACGGATTTCGATAAAATTTGGCAGATAGATAGATTGCATCCCGGGGACGGACATAGGATAGTTTTTATCCCGACATTCCCACGGGATCGACTCTTATGCGGGTGAAACCACGGGGCACTGCTAGTAACGAATATACAAAGTGCGTTGTGCATAAGTAACATCCAAGTTTACAAACTAAGTAACTGTTTATAATATTAGTGTAGATTTTGCTTTATATTCAATCAAGATAGCAGAAAAATAATTCGTAACTATGACAAACGTAACTAAACCCCGTATCGTAAAAGTGTATCCTCTCATATTACGCCATCCTGCGTGTCGTGTTTGATGGGGCGGCGAGGGGGTGCTGGGGTAGCGGGTGCGGGGGTGGAATCTCAGCCCCTCAGTAAATAATTACCGCCCCGGCACAGGGGTGGAGCCCCAAAACCGTCCGTGAGCCCCTGGGCCCGGCCGGCTCTTCCAGCTTGCCGCGTTGTTGCCAATTCTTATTGTGCTCACAATCTCACGAAAATAAATAGATATGGCAAACGAATACGTAATTTGTTGGAGGTGCTTACTGCTTAGTTATTCTTGCAATAAATTGGAGAATTGGTTGTTATGTTTCTGGGAATTTCTTTGGGACCGTTATGAATAAATTTGGACGTTAGAGCCGAGCTGCTTGGCAAGTGATTTTAATTTTGAGGATATTGACTATTGGTACGATCGTAAATATTTCTTTGTGTTTGTTCTTTGTAGGTAGCATAACTTACTATAACGTCTAGTTCAGGATAAGCGTTTGATTATCCGAATGAATATTTAAAAAAAATGCCTAAAATTTAGTAGAAATGATTGGCAATAGAATTCGATTCAACTATAATCTAGGTCGACGCATGCCAAATCGTGCAATCTGTTACGCAAATTGTACGCTGTTTTCTATGTCAAGGAGCGATTTGCTACTCTTTCCATTCAATAAAAGTATGAATGGAGTTAATCACGTCACGAAGTATCTTTACGTTTTCAGTATTAGGTATTTGGTAAATTTAGTAACTGAAAATGTATTGATTTTGACATAGCTGCTATCAACATTATGCACTGCTACAATAAACAGCGTATGGCCAATAAAAACAACCTGTATATTACCGCGGCATCGCATCTAAATTCTTTGTCCGTATATTATTTTTTGTTTCTTTGATAACATTCCGAGAGTTCGGTTATCTTTTTACGAAGCGTAAATGACGCGTTACATAATATGTCTCTTTTTGTCATATTATTGTGTATTATGTATTTGTAGACGTCTTTATTTAAAAAAGATATATGTACGTGACGTATTATTTATTATAATTTATTCGTTGAATTACCTACTTATTCCAAATGAATTAATTTACACATACCTACACAATATATTCGCCACAAAGTAATATTGAATCATAAATACATGTCTGGAATATAAAAAAAAATTATTTCATTTACTTACTGTAATTTAAAACGTTCATACTTTAATACAACAATATGCCCAAAATTCACGCTGCAATCAACCTACACAATATATTCGCCACAAAGTAATATTGAATCATAAATACATGTCTGGAATATAAAAAAAAATTATTTCATTTACTTACTGTAATTTAAAACGTTCATACTTTAATACAACAATATGCCCAAAATTCACGCTGCAATCATAATAATAGGAGCAACTTCTAAATTCTATAATCTGTACTATTATTAATATTATAAGCCTGTGACACAGAATAAAGAAATACAGTATTGTTACTCGGCCGTAACCTTGATGTAAATGCCTACAGCCGCGCGGTACGTAAACATGCGATAGGGCTGCCCGCCTCCAGTATTTTAATTACATTTGCCTACTTTGTGTTTCCATTTAGTTTTGTTATTGTATTTTACTGTGTGTACATAAATAATTTTATATAAACAAATAAAATACTTTGTGAATTGAATAGGAAGTGTTTAATAAAAATGCGTGTTGTTTTGATCGCCGCCGCACGACTCCAGCTAGTGAGCAGCAGCGCGCTGTTGCTATTCAAATTTCGAACTAATCGCCGCGCGGCGCCAGTCAGTAGGCAGCGCTAGCGCGCTGTTAAAATGGCGGGAAAGCAAGTGTGCATTCACAGATTGATTTTATTTAAAATTAAAAAAACAGTTTATTCGGTAATTTAAAAACTTGGCTGCACGGAAAAAAAATATGTTTTAAACTAAGAATATTTCACTTGGTCAAGACATTGCGTGATTCATATATGGGGAAAACATTATATTCTTAAAATTAGTAAATATTTGTCTTGTTATTCATTTTTCTTCCAAGTATATATACTCACTAAGCAAGACAATAATCTATTCTTGCAATGAGAAAGCAACGTTTTCTTTGCATAAGTAAGTAATTTTTTTTAAGTCTAGAATTATAAATTCTCAAATTTAAGACAATTATGTCTTAAATCTAGAATGTACTCTTCGAAGTTACGCTTGATTACTCGGATTACTCCTCCGAGTATGAAGAATAATATCTCATATCAAAAATATATTTATTGGACAAGAAACGTCATTGTTTCTGATCAAGAATCTATCTATTGGTCAAGAATTTCCGTGATTCATATATGGGGAAAACAATAAATGGTTGTATCAAAACACAATTATTCTCAATGCTAGTAAATAAATAGTTAAGTCAAGATATTTGTCTTCCTTCTAGAATTCACATACTTGTGATTAAACAATATATTTGAGAATAATGCTTTTCTCAGTTGAACACTTTGTCAAACCGATCCCGGAGTTTTCTTACAAGAAAATAAATTCTCAGTATGAAAAATAAATGACATGTAAGAAGAATGGTATTTACTTGTCTGTATGCTACGGGATATTTCAATGAAGTAGCTTTAACTCTTGCATCAATTAATTATATTTTCACACTGAGAACAATTTATATAGAGTAAAGAATACCAACAATCTTAGTTACTAGTTGATGCTCTTCAGTGAAGAAGTTTTAGCTACTAGTTCAATAACAATAAATTATTCTTTGGAGATCACGTTGTTTTAAAAAGATAGTCTCAATGTTCTTATTTCAATAATCATGCGTTTTTAGTGAAGAAGTTTTATTTCTTAATGTAATAATAATATTGAATTTAAACGGAGATCACATTGTCTAGAAAGAATAATATCAATGTTCTTAGTTCAATATTTATGCGTATTTCAGTGAAGAACTCCAGTTCTTAATTCAAAAACAATAAGCAATTGATACGGACATCAGATTGTCTCCAACCAATAGGTACTGTTAATATTGTTGATTTAAGAACGTGCAGGTACTTAACTGAAGAAGTTTTAGTTTTTGATCTAATTCATTGGATGTTTCATTCGGAGGTCAGAAATCTCTTAGCTCTATAATAGTGTATTTCACTGCAAGAATACTCAGTTCTTGGTTCAATGCATGTCATGTTTCATACGAAGATCAGATTGTTTCCAACGAATAATGTCAATAATATTGCTCTAAAAACCCTGTACTTCAGTAAAGAAGTTTTAGTTTTTGATCTAATTAATTGAATGTTTCATTCGGAGATTAGAAATCTCTTGGCTCAATAATAGTGTATTTCACTGCAAGAAATCTCAGTTCTTGGTTTGATGCATGTCATGTTTCATACGAAGATCAGATTGTTTCCAACGTATAATGTTATTATTATTGCTCTAAAAACCCTGTACTTCAGTAAAGAAGTTTTAGTTCTTGATCTAATTCATTGCATGTTTCATGCGGAGATCAGAAATCTCTCGGCTCAATAATACAGTATTTTACTGTAAGAATTTTCAGTTCTTGATTCAAATCATGGCATGATTCATACGAAGGTCATATTGTCTATTTGAAGAATTACAATAGTGTTGGTTCAATGGTTATTATGCATTTCAGTAAATATTTTTCAGTTGATCGTTCGATTTATTCAAGCTAAAGTTTAGTCAGAATGTAATTAAACAAAATGTTAACACAAATATTTCGTACAAAAAGTTGGTAAATAAAAATGAACAATTTTTTTTTCCAGCTATAGACAAAAAATATTCGTTTAGTCACATTCTGACTAAACTTTAGCTTGAATAAATGTAACGATGAACTGAAAAATATTTACTGAAACGCATCTTAACCATTGAACCAAGACTATTGTAATTCAAATAAGACAATCTTAACTCCGTATGTAACAAAGCTCTTGAATCTGTACATAGAACTGAAACAGTTTCACTAAAATACCATGATTATCGAGTACCATTTGAAACATGAAATGAACAAGAAAAAGCACTAAAACTCACTTACAGTATTTCGAGCCTGATGCACCGTCACATCTTTCAATCTGATCTCCGTGTGCCATTTCATGCCTGAAAATAGAGGTAGATAAATAAGTGTGAGGTACTCTAATTAATAATAGATAAAATAATACAATGGAATTAATTCTATGAAATTATTTATTTAAAAAAAAAAACTTCCTAAAACAACAGTATTAATTATTTTATATAAATATATTCTAGGTATTAATCATATTACATAATAATGTTATTACTGTGAATATTACATAAGCGGGTATCGCGCAAACCATTGCTTACATAAGCTGCCTAGCTTCACTCGTGAGAAGTATAGATTAGCGCCGCCATTTAAGATGTGTTTCTTTGTTGGACCTATACCATCAATTTCTTACACCCAGTAATACCTAGTAATTCAATAATTTTCATCTTATATACAATACTTAATATCTTGATAATATCGCTTTATCACGATCATTCTTAATCTTAAGGCGCTGACAACCCGCCTACTATCACATTCTTATAGTCATACAAAATATTTGTCAAATCTAATTTTATTCATAATGGCTTAATCATAATATTTTGAAGTTATTTGACAACCGTCAAATAAATTCTCTCCCGCACGTTTCAACATTATTTTGTGTGCTATTGCAGTTAAGAAAAAAAAAAATTAATCCAAACAAGTTTTCCTACCAAAAAGTTTGCCTTACTGGTTTTCATACTTTTGCAAACTTTTTGGAAGGGAAATTTGTTTGGATCAAAAATATGTTTTTGCTCAACCGTGAGCACACATCATGGCTACTTGCGATTTCATAAATTGCTACAGTGTAAACATAAACTGATTTTATATCTTTCAAAATGTGCAAACGAGGTCATCAATGGTATTAATACTATATTATGACCGCATAACCGCCAATAAACATAGCTCACTCTTATGCGAGTTGTACTTTATTATAACTCGCCCCAATAAAGAAACGAAACTTAATTCGTTCCTTTATTGGCGCAGGTTATTATTATGCAAAAATTGGTTGGTAAATGTCCACCCCTGAATATTATTTACACATAGTAAGCTTTAGTTATAACCCACGTCAATAAAAAAAAAACAATCTGAAATGGCAGCGTAAATCATTGCCTCTCACTTTTACACGATTGCTGACACTAGTACTTTTGAGAAGTTTAGAGATTAACGTCGCCACATAAGAATCGTTGCTTTATTGGCGCGGGTTATAATACCATCAGATTCTTATAAAAATATTAATTCAATCTTAAAATTGTAACAAACAGCTATTCTCGTTCATATCTATACAAGATACAATACGGCCGGCGGATCTTGGCGGGTCTTAAGTTAGCCGGTTTGCGAATCTTCCGTCAGTCATTGGCCATTTTCGAACAAATGACTCACTTCAGAACCGCCAAGATCCGCCGGTCGTGTTGTTAGTACCATTTGTATTGTTACTAATCATTAATAATTAATCAACTTCTCAAATCAACATACTGATTTATACCTATTTTATGAATTATATTCGGCGTTGTGCTATAGCAATCGTGTAAGGAAATAATTTCAAAACTACTTGTACAATTTACCAAATACGCCATGTAATGAGGAGAATAATTAATTGTTTTAAGAACTTTACACTTAAAGTAAATTTTACTTTTATTAGATTCGTTAGATAACACTTGTTCTATTTTCAAAAATAATGGTAGGTCTTGGTCATACCTATACAAGATAACATTTTTATCACAATATGTTATACCATTAATCTCTATAAAACCAACACAATAGGCTATTTGACAGTATGAATAATAAAGTGCTAAATGTTGTTATCCACATTTATTATAGATTTATAAAGGGATTTGCAATTATCCGACTTAAATATAATGGCTATTTTATTTCAAAATCCCTGTTAAAAAGTTATTAATTTTTAAATTATGTCACGTGATACAAAACAGTCAGGATTGGCTGAATCTAAGATGACGTCACAACACAGTAGTCAGATCTGTCATTGTTGCAGTCTTACGATTTTTGATCTGTTTATATAAGATTATAAAATATTATCGTGAAAATTTGTGGTATTTTACAATCTCCATCGTATATTTTGGTATTCCACTCCATCATGGAAGTCAATTTTGTGAAAGCAGACAGCAGAAACTTGCCCAAAGTGGACGCAATCATGGTTGGAATGTTCTTCAAAAATAACCCTGATTTTTATTCTGCAGAGCTGAGAAATGTAAAAACAGCAATGTATTGTACCATAAATATAACACTACGTAAGTAACCTTAATCCTGCGAAGGTGAAATAATAGTCTTTCTTTCAGTAAGTAATAAAGACAACCCACTGACCAATAGTTTTTTAGATTATAAAGAATAAATTTTGTTTACAGTAAGTAATTAGTTTCCATTCTCAAGACTGCACGAGAATCTTATGGTGACGATGCTATTGGGTACGTACAACTACGTCGTGGATCAGGACTTTGTTCCTGCGAGCAAGTTGTAACCACTTTCTACGCGTTTTGGCATTCTTCGGCACATGAATAAACAATTTTTCCGGAGTATTTTTTGACGTATTGGTGCAGTTTGGCATTGCACACCATTTATAATTCATTTTCTTATTAAACAGTAGAAAAAAAGCAGTACCAAAGCACTTGGGAAAGATTTGACTTATTGAAGTGTGTTTTGTTTACTGTATTGTGACGTCACATGGGGCTAATGCCGCCATATTGCTCGAATTAACGTTTTGGCGGGATAATTAAACCATTAATTTTTAAGTTTGATTTTTTAACGAAAAACATCACAGAATTAAAAACAAATACGTTTTGTGGGTTCCTTAGACACTACTAAATAATCTGAGATGGATTTCAAAACTTTGTCAAATACCCTATTATAAACATCATCGTCAATTTCTATCATATTATTTAGTTTTAATATTTTTCCGTGTAAATAGCGATCAGTAAGTCCAGTGTTATCAAGTAATTTATGACTATTCGTCAATTGATGTCTTGTTGCAAGTGTTAGTGGCAAGTTTTTACGGCTAGCTATTGATTGTGCAATTTTTTTCAACTCTTTGTGCTTAGCTTCAAATTTAAAGGCACTTATTAATATTGGTGGACCAACTTTTTGTATTATTCTTGGGTAATGTAGGAGAAAATGATGTTTCGGTTTTAATGTACAGTTAAATAATTGAATTAAATTTTCCAAGTAAGCTTCGATTGAAGTTTTCAAGTAGTCAATCAAGTGTGAAGTGAAAATCTGAGATGTTAATATCTCTGTAATTTCTAACAGAGTTAAATATTGTTTCCATACTGGATCATGCTCCGCAATTAAGTCACCAATTATGTACCTAAAATTACGAACAAGACACAACATCTCAGAAGCCGAAAACATTATTTTGCCATTTATCAAGTTTTGTTTTGTGACAGGTGGAGGACAATTCTTTTCAGACTTTAAATAAGTATAGTATTTTATTCTTGAATTTAAGTTGTCCAAATCAAAAATATTGTTGTCAATAAAATGTTTGATTATTAAGCACATGTCATAACGGTGTATGCCCTCACACAAATCGTGCATAACATCGCACGTGAAATTGTTGTAAACATGGAAATAATTTAAATCATGCCATATGCATTTTTCTTTAACGCCAATTTTGTTAGTATAATGTGCATTATATTCTTCCTTTCTGCGAATGTATTCAGTTCGTTCTTTGGTATCAGTTTTTGTTTGCTCTTTTTGTACTGTGCAAAATCTACAAAAATTATTGGAAGAAAAACTTTCGTGAAAACCTAAAATTGAATGAAGCCCTAAATTGTCTCCTGAAATATTGGCTATGCAAAAAGTAACCGATATATTATATTTCTTAGATTTTACGTTTATCCCTTCCTCCTGTAAAAACTTTAATTCTTTAAGTAACGGTCTGAAAACAGGTTCATTACCAAAAGTGTTTCTATCTTGTGTATAAAACAAAAGAACTGGAAAGACATTATCTAAACGACTGCAGAACTGTGGTGGTATTGTAGATATAGTTACATATACAGCACCTATTTTCTGATTTCCAGCGTGACTGCCTAGTGGATTGCCAGATTCAAAATCATCATAATACACTGTCAAAGGTAAAATGGTTCCATGATTACATTTTTTTTTTGTATCCTGCCAAGATGTGCCATTTATTATGTTTCTAAGGACATCTGTCTCTTCGCTTACTTTTTTCTGGTAGTTAATTATAGTTTCTAATGTATTTGCTGCTTCAAGGAACTTCTTAAGAGTTTCACGCAAAGGTATAAAATAAGAAAATCTATTTTTAATTACCATTTCAATAGTGTTATTCCTACGATTACTATCTTCGGAAACACCAATGGTTTTTTTAATAGGTTTGATATACGATCTTAATTGTTTGAAATGTTCTATTCTTTTATAATCGGTATTGATTTTTTTAAACGAATCTTGAAGTATTGACAACATCAGCAAACTATCATTATTCAAATCATTCTTTGACATTATTAGAGATTGTCTAATAATGTTAAACGGCTCCGATATAAACAGCTGAGACACGATTTCAATTACATTTTGGATGACACTTCTTGGCAAATTGGATATGTTATATAATTTTGCAATAAATGTAAGTAACGCATTATCGACTTCTATTTGATAATCAGATAAATTTGAGGTTTCATTTCTAGTATTATTATTCAATTTAGGGGCTTCATTCAAAGGTGTTAATTCAGACGTTGAACCGGAATTACAGTTTGCTTTACCACTAACATCAAATACATTGGCATCTGAGACAAGATTGCTACTTGAGGTTTTATGATAATGAGTTAAATGCTTCTTTAAATCACTCTTAGAGTGATATAACCTGGCACAATTTTCTTCAGGACATTTAAAATAATTGACAATATTATGCGCGTAACGCAAATGCACAAAGTATTGCTGAAAATCTTGATATTCTTTGCGACATTCAAGGCACTTCATCGTGCGATTATTTATAGTACTTACAGTATTTCCACAAGATTAAACAACAATTTTGTTTACATTTTTGCAAGCGACAACAAATCTGCGATGTATGGTACTATCTTATCATACTTTGTTTCTATTTGATAGACACAACGCTGAATCAGCATGTATAAATGCGCAGCAGCTGCAGGATACGTGGCGTGAAGCGCATGGTATGATTTGAACAACGTGTCAAAAGCTTTCATTGGCGAGGTAAACTTCCACATAACCTTGTCTACTACCAAATAATAGTTATCGTTACCAACATCGCCAGCACATTTAATTAGGTACGGTTGAACACTTTGCTTGTTGCTTAAAGCCTTTTCTTTTACTTCATCAATTTTCGTTTGTATATCTCCAGGATTCTGAAAACAATAGCAAACATATAAAAATTGCAAAGTTGATAAACATACCTACAAAGCACGCGTGTTTACTACTAATATTATAAATGAGAAAACTTGTGATTGAAAGAACATGTTTGTTCCCACTTATCTCCGAAAAGGCAAAACGGATTTGGATGAAATTTGGTATGAATGTAAACTATACCCTGGATCAGAAGATACTCTTTATCCAGGAAAAACCAAAATAGTACCCCAATATATTTACCTGGACGTCAATTAAGAAGTTTTCGACGCATTCTAATGTGGAAAATTTTCTACGTTTGTTCAGTCTTCCTCTCGGGGGAATCAGGTAGGACAACAGTTTTATTTGATCTGGCACTTTTAGATCTAAAATGTATAAAACAGGTGATTTATTATTAAGTACCTTTTGAACGTCAGAGCATAACCGCACGCGCGTGCCCCCCACGCCAAGCAACAATTTCACCGCAAATACCTACAAAAATAATTTGGATTCCAAAACAATATCATAAACAATATTATTATAACATTTTTTTCTGTAATTTTCGAACAAACCATGCGAGCGGAGCCACGGGCGGATGCTAGTAACGTAAATAATATAAATAAGAATACTTAGTTGATGCCTATAAAACTCGAGGGTCAGACTAAAAAAGCAGTGACACTCAGGGAGTGCCGACAGAAGTGAAAACAAACCACCCCTCCTCAAGTTTGTTGATCTTTGCCTAAGAGGTGACGGTGACGTTACAGGTGACGGTGACGCTGACGGTAAACCTAATAAATGAAAATTAAACTGTTTATTACCATCATCAGGCTGCTCTTGAATACTTTCATATAAAGTCCTCAGTGTGTCATCTTTTGATTCACCAAATTTGAGGCTGATGATTTTATTAATAAACCATTTCCAATTCCTGAAAAAGCATGTTGATCTTTCAGGATACAGTCTTTCAAAGTCCAGGTTTATCTAGAAACAAAAATTGGTTATCTGTCAACATTTATGATTTTACAGAAAAGTATTTGGCATGCTGGTGTTGGACCAATCTAGTTAGAGCCAACATAAACAAATAAATATTTTTGGGCAATCCACACAACTCTATCTAGCCCTAAATTCCTTAGTAAATGTAGATCATTCAAATTGATTAGTGAACAGTGTAGCATCGAATAGCTTAAGATTAACAATAATGAAAATGTTAATCTAAAAATAAATAAACATAAACAAACTAAGCAAAGCTCTGATATTCATATTATATTTTTTATTTTTTTGTAAATACATAACTACTTTTCATTTTATTTATTAACAAAACCCATACCTAGCTGTACAAAATGTATCTTAAAACTACAACTTTAAGCCTAACGGTTTCATATACAGTTGAGAAAATTAAAAAAAAAAATTGTGAAAGTAAATAAACTTTTTGTATTTGTACAAAAAAAAATACTTACCAAACTATCACTCCTTGGATCATTTAAAATGTTCCACTCATCAATAAAATCCGAAATGTTGTTGTTGGTGCTACACTGCCTCACTTTGAATGTTTCATTCCAACAGTCAATGATTTCACTCCATGGCTCATTGTTATTCTTAAGGCCAGGATCTTCGAGCGTAGTAGGCATTTAGCGTTACCTCCGTCCTCGCGTGGCAAATGCCGCGAAAGCGCAGTTCGAATGAACTCGCTGACCCCTGTCACGGTTATTTTTATAAGTAATAGTATTGTGAATCGGCCCTATTCTTGAAATATAGGGCTGCTCGTCTACAGTATTTTAATTTCATCATCCTACTTTAGTTTCTAGTTTTGTGATTGTAAATATTATATTTTTAACCGACTTCAAAAAAGGCGGAGGTTCTCAATTCGGATATTTCTATTTTTTTTTATGTATGTTAGGGGGGGCATAACTCCATCGTAAATAGACAGATCTGCAATTTTTTTTTGAAGTGAAAACTTCTTTAGCATCGTTGTGAATTGTGATGTGATTTGAAAATTTTATGAAACGAAAAAGCAACAGTAAAAAGAGACATGAGATTTAACGTGGGAGAAAATGAGATAGGAAGCATTATACAGTGTTTTTGTTTTTTATTATTACAAATGACATCCTATTTAATCCTATGCTACTAATTTGTGGTGATGATGATGATGAGGATGATGGTGATGGCGATGGCGATGGTGATGGCGATGGTGATGGTGATGGCGATGATGATGATGGCGATGATGATGATGGCGATGGTGATGGTGATGGTGGTGGTGATGGTGATGGCGATGGCGATGATGATGATGGTGATGCGATGGTGATGGTGATGGCGATGGTGATGTTGATGATGGTGATGGCGATGGCGATGGTGATGGCAATGGTGGTGGCGATGGTGATGATGGTGATGCGATGTTGATGGCGATGGTGATGGCGATGGTGATGGCGATGATGATGGCGATGTTGATGATGGTGATGGCGATGGTGATGGCGATGGCGATGGTGATGGCGATGGCGATGGTGATGGCGATGGTGATGGCGATGGTGATGGTGATGGTGATGGCGATGGCGATGGTGATGGTGATGGTGATGGTGAAGGATGGATGGATGGATGGATGGATGGATGGATGGATGGATGGATGGATGTTCTTTAGCATCGTTGTGATTTGAAAGTTTATGAAACGAAAAAGCGACAGTAAAAAGAGACATGAATTCATAAGATTTAACGTGGGAGAAAATGAGATAGGAAGCATTATACAGTGTTTTTGAAGGTTTCATTTCTACCACGTGTGAATTGCACGCATGCTGTTTTTTTTATTTTTGTAAAGATCTGATGATGACTTTCAGAGACAAACAACGGAACTCTTCAATAAATGCCAGCAAATCAACCGCGATTGCTGCTATAGCATATGTAATCGCAATCACACAACATAACATCACGCCTGTACCCTTCAAAGGGTAAAGCAGATGTGTTCAATAGCTTTGTTACTGATATTCACATAGCAAGTAGTGACATATGAATTTGTTTGGGGTAGGTAAGTACAACTAAAAAGTGAAAAATAAAAACTTTTTTACAAAAAAAAAACCGACTTCCAAAAAAAAAAAACACTACAAAGTGAAAAATAACTTTAGTTTCGAAAGTCGGTGTCAAAAAATGAAAATATATTCTTCACGTTGTAGTGTTTTTTTTTTGAGTCGGTTGTTTTTTTTGTAAAACACTTTTTTTGGTTGCTTGAATTCGTCAATAAGTTTTTTTTATTAAATCTACTAATCAAAAACACCACAATACGTATTTTTATTGAACTCTTCCTATTTCATTCACAACGAATTTCATATTTTTAAATAAAAAAACAGCAAGTGTGCAATTCACACGTGGTAGAAGTGAAACCTTCAAAAACACTGTATAATGCTTACTATCTCATTTTCTCCCACGTTAAATCTTATGAATTTACATGTCTCTTTTTACTGTCGCTTTTTCGTTTCATAAACTTTCAAATCACAACGATGCTAAAGAACATCCATCCATCCATCCATCCATCCATCACCATCACCATCGCCATCGCCATCGCTATCACCATCGCTATCACCATCGCCATCGCCATCACCATCGCCATCACCATCTCCATCACCATCATCATCATCGCCATCGCCATCACCATCGCCATCACCATCGCCATAACCATCGGCATCGCCATCACCATCGCCATCACCATCATCATCATCGCCATCGCCATCACCATCGCAATCACCATCACCATAACCATCGCCATCACCATCATCATCATCGCCATCACCATCGCTATCACCATCACCATCGCCACCACCATCGCCATCACCATCGCCATCACCATCGCCATCACCATCGCCATCATCATCACCATCGCCATCACCATCACCATCACCATCGCCATCACCATCGTCATCGCCATCGCCAACACCATCACCATCATCATCACAAATTAGTAGCATAGGATTAAATGTGATGTCATTTGTAATAATAAAAAACAAAAACACTGTATAATGCTTCCTATCTCATTTTCTCCCAATCTTATGTCTCTTTTTACTGTAGCTTTTTCTACTGTAGCTTTTTCGTTTCATAAAATTTTCAAATCACAATAATGCTAAAGAAGTTTTCACTTCGAAAAAATATAATATTTTACCTATACAATCACAAAACTAGAAACACAAACTCAAAAACTCAAATTTTGCAATTGAATATAAACCTTATTCCGTTGTAGTAAAGTTGAAAATCTATTACAGATATTACGATAATTGTAAATTTATGGTACCGACCTGCTACTGCTAGTACTGTGACGAAAGCAAGAGAACCTATACAACTACAATATTATTCTGTCGCGTCGTCTTATAAGTGGGTAGTTATAAATACGTAGAAATATAATAATCAAAATTACCTTATTTTTTTTTAAGCTTTGCAGTTCAATGCTGAACGTTTTTTTTTCTTTCTTCTGTTTTTATTCCCCATAATTTAATCTTAATTATCACTATATTACAACTATATTATAACAAACTAATATTTAGTTTAATTATTAATACTAGAACCTAAACAATATTTACAGACTGAATTTTGAAACTAATACACAAACACGGAAATTAACAATATTATAACGTATATTTCGATCGATTAGCGGGAACGCGGCGAGCCAGCAAAAGCGACACAGGTCCTACCTCGGTAACGCCCGGCGGGCTACTGAAGTGAAGCGCGCAGGCCGCCTTTTTAGATTATATCTTGTTAAGACAATAAAAATCAGTTTTGAGAAAAATTAACCGTAGAATGTTCTACTATACATCATTGCCTATTTTTTCATATATTTTTTGCGAGTAAAAGTTAAGTCTACTTCAAATGCGACTTGAAAAACGATTAAAAACTTCGCTATTTTCGATTTGTTTGCGATTTTTTATGATCGAGTGAAGTTGTAAATATCGTGTTTTGAACCATAGAATAATCAAGAATGTTAGTTAAACTATGCCATATATTTTTTTCAGATTAAAACAAAGAATATTTGATTGTTTAATGTTGAATCAAAAATAGGTCGATTCCGAGATTTCCGAGAGTCCTGGCCTTAAGAAAGATTATTTGCTCTGTGTGATCTTCTGTGAAATAAAAATGTTATGTTAGCCAATACGTAACACAGATATAGATAAATTGGTTGTAGGTATAACTAAGACAAACTACCTAACAGGGCACTACTACTTACCCTATAATTTATGATCTACAAAGTACCAAACTACTGACTACATAATAAGTAGATATTAAAAGATGGAAAAAATAGCCTCACTAATCCCCAGGTTAGAATACCCTCTCAGATCTCTTAATGCCAAGTCTCCACTTCATATTCTTTGAGAATGTCTAAGGGGTGGTCAGGTATATCCAACATTTGGCATATTTTTTTTTGGTAAGGTACCCACTATGGAGCAGTTGGTTTGGTATTCCATACATAACAGGTTGCAAGCCCATCGCTGCTGCTGAATACTAAAGTTCGAGAGCACTGGTATTGTGCACGTATTTTTTTTTAAAAGTCCATTGGTGCCCTACCAGATTCAAACCCGCCACACCATAGGACCAGAAGGCGGGGTCGCCCCCAGTAGACCACAGGTGTTCATTATAGATGAACCTATTGCAAACAAATCTACTCTACAGTGTCTAAATCTACAAAAATATATCATACAGAAGACCAATTTCTACGCCACTGTCTGTCTCTTGGCCCAATGTGTACAACCAGCATAAAGATTTTGCAAAAATTTACCATCTAAGTATACAGACAAGTAACTACTCTAGCTACTATTTATGTAGTTCAAGTAATAATTTAAAACCTTTCAACTCCTCATATTTTTTTGTTTTATTTGGAATGACATTCTCTTCTGATGTTGATTTTTTTCTCTTTTCACCAGACTTATACAGTGTATTCCGAATTTTATCGACCAGCTTGCCCTTAGCAAATGAAGGTTTACCGGATATGGACTGTCTTTTTTTAATTGGTGGTACAAAGTATGTGCCAGTGTTTTCACATGGAAATAAAGCTATTATTTTCGCAGTTAAAATGTTGTACTCTTCATATGTTATTTTACTGAAATAGGTAAAAATAGATCTAACTATATGGGTTCCTTGTTGGACTTCGGAATCCTAAGAATGATACAAAAATGAAGTTTCGTGCGTTGCAGGTCAGCTAGCATAAAACATAGTATTATCATCATCAGCTAGTGCCTTCCCGTTTATGCCACAATAAATTATTTTAATGCCCTGTCCATCCACAAGGTCCATCAAGAGAAGGGCAATGCTTTTATTGCATCCCCCAGTTTGTGCTCAAAGAACCACATGAAATTATAGTGGGAACATGAATGAACGACAGAACGAGTATGTACTGGTAGGTACTTACTAATTTACGACACGTGTGAAGAGATGTCTAACAATGATATCAGTGAGTTGATTTCGGTGCTTGTTTGTCAAGGTACTGTTTGCAGTGTAATAATTTAATATGCTCTTGCCACATGGTGTTACTGTTAGAAGCGTCTTGAGGTCAAAATCAGGGAAATTTGGTCGGATATAAATATCGCCTGTAAGGATATCTTGTAAGTCGTCCAGGTCCTCGTTGTCCGTGAATAGATTAGGAGCAGTGATGCTGCTATTTGTTACTGTATTAGTCTGAAAACATTTAAGTAATGTAAGAAAACCAGTTTTTGCCTGTAGATGGGCCTTTAAGTTTTGATTCTTCCTGTTTTAAACTTAGTTAACTAATTTGTAAAAAAAAAATAAACAAGTAAGAGCAAAGGAGCTGGCTGACCAACTGAAAAAAAAACCCTCGACCCCCCCCCCCACTTTTGGCGAAGTTTGTCGATCTTTGCCGAATAGGTGACGTCACCGGTGACGGTAACGTGACAAGTTCATTGGTTTTTCCCATCTCAAAATATATAATATACATACATACATACAAAGATACTATGCCAAATTGTCCACATATAAAACCCCATATTATCCCAAGCTTAGCATGCAAATTGGATAAATGGTTTGAAAGTTATGGCCCAACAAAAACACAACTTAAACATACAAAGATACAATGCTAAATTGTCCAAGATGATGAAGATCTTCGTTTGCTGCATTCAATTGATCAATTATATATTTATATGTAACATACAGACACTGAACAAACATCTATGTTTGTCCTCAGCGGGTATGAAACCCATAACCTACTACACAGAAGGCATAGCTGCTACTATGCCAACTGAGCTGTGTGGCTTATCAAAACCATGAAAATAATATTATCATTAGAAACAGAATATTCAATAGGTAGGTAGGAAACTTACTATGCTGGTTGCTACTAAATACTCGTCAATTTTTTTTTTTAGTTCTATTCTTAGTCCAATCTTTGGGCACAGTTCTTTCAGGATATTGTCATTAATATCCTTTAATTGATCCACAGTTACATCATTTTCTAAAACAAAAATTTCCATAATCACTAGACAAGTTTAAACAAAATACAAATTACCTAAATTTTATAACATTTGAACGAGACCTGATGCTGATGTATCTTAATATACTGGCTGTTATGCGGCCTGAAGTTCATTGACACATTAAAATTGTGTTTAAATGAATATAAGACACTATGTTATAATTTACAACGTTGCACATTTTTTGTTTGGAATAGTTATTTAGTACAATAGAGTACTCACTTGATGGCCTTTTCCAGACAAAATGTTTATCAAAATATTCACCTACCGTTGAAATTTGTAATTATATCCTGTGGGATATTCCATTCCTTAAGAAGCAACTCCATTATTAGCCTCTATAGGTTATTATAGATAGGTATGCTGAGATACAGGTTTTGATTTAAATCTGCAAGTAGACGGAACATAAATTAGTGATTATTCGGTCAGTGGGTCATCTTTAGTGTCTATGCAAAAAACAGCTGGGTAGGATAAACATTCAGCAGGTTTTGAATTGTAGATAAGGTAGGTACACCTATATAACAGTAACAAGAACCTCATGCTCATTAAGGAAAGGTAGTGATTTCATATTTCCACATAATGTGAAAGGCAGTCTAGCAGCCTTTTCCACCATGTTTGGTGAAGTTCACCGAGCTTAGACACCTCTGACTCTGACCTACCAGCTTGCCGCCTTGTCGAAAAGATTTGAAGCTGATTGATTGGAATCATAAGTTGCCTATGCTCGGTGAACTTCACCAAACTTGGCGGTCAGGCGGCTGGTGGTATATCACGAACTACATAAGTACCTACATCTACCGGCCGGGTGTCTGCCTAGATTTTGGACGTAAAAAACTAAAAAGCAGCTTCGTAGCACGGTGTGAGAAGAGAATGACGAGAATGCGGTTGCGTGATATCTAACGTGACCATTTTTTTTTGTCATAGCGGTACAACAAAATAAAGATACTTAAGTAGTAATAATAAATAAAACCGTTTAAAAAAGGGAAAATGACATGAAAAATAATATAATTATAGGTAATATTAAGTAACTTTAACATTAAATTGCGGTTGAAGACGCATTTGTTTCGTATTTAACGGAGTAAATCAGTTTTAAAATGTCGGATCTAGTTTTTATGTAGGAATGGACCTTATCACATTAGGTGTCGATGTTAGTCTTTTGATTTTAATGAATGTATGTATTGTAATGAAATGTATCGGCTACGTTTTAGGTTATCGATCTTTTATTTGATATTCTGATGCAATGTAAATTGTTCATGAATAAATTGAATTGAATATCGTTTGTTCCTTTTGTAAAAGCGGGACATTTTTGCTCTGGTTGGGGACAACGGGACAGACAGCCTAACAGCGGGACTGGCCCGCCCAAAGCGGGACGAATGGTCACGTAAGTGATACCGGTAAATTTGAACATTGAAGCGCAAAGCATTTTTTTGAACAGAATTCCTAAGGGAACCGCGAAATGTCTATCGCTTCGCATATCTACCTACTACCAGCATATCATTTCAAGGGTGAACCCGTAATCGAACCGAATAGGTAGTTAAAACCAGATAAAAGATGATTTTTGCTCACAACATGGCGCCTAGCCGGACCCGGTGAGTCCCGGTGCCATGTCATTCATCGTGTGTAAGTCCATCTTTAAAATGCAATAACTTAATTAGATCTATATTCCAATTAAACACTTACCTTAGCACACACACACGACGCAATCTCTCAAAAGAACACAGCAAAAGAATCACCACGAACTGAAACTTGCAGAAGACGTAACGTAATGCGGTGCACTGCGCCGGCACATCCAACACAAAAAGGGTGTTGCCTGCTACGAAACGTTAATTACCAAAAACAAGGCCGAATATTTCACGTCTCCACTATTTTGCTGACATCGACTTACTACGAAATTAATTATATTTAATAATCATTACGCATACATAAAACCTATTTCACGATGTCTACTCTCACTTTCTGTTTGCATGTCTCAAATAGAGAAGAATATTTTTTATCTGTCAAGTAGCGTTACTCAGATGGTGAAATAGGCTTTTAGGAGTAGGTAGGTAAGTCTTCTTCGAGTCGTGTCACTAGTTCTCTCGAACACAGCACAGCGTGATGAAAGGATTTTAAGTGCGCCACGAAAAGGCTCCTTTCGTGCACTTGAAATAATACATATTTTGACTTTTTAGGTCATCACGATGTTTTCCTTCACTGTTTGAGATTACTGGGACAGTATAATACATTTTAGGACAGAACAACTCATTGGTGATGAATAGATCTAAACGCACTAGGTACCTACCTTAGGATCGGAAGGCGAGGCGCCGCTACCACCAGACCACGAGTGCTCTCAAAGTAGGTTATAATGCAAACAAAGTCTATTTATTTGAAGAACAACATTTAGGTAGGTAGGTACATACTTGGTTAGGTACTTTACTTACCTATCTACCTGTAAGCATGATTCAAAGTACCTACCTACCTAGGCAAGAAGTTTCTACTTCTAAGTTCTAGGTGGTAAGTACTTAGACTTACCTACCTATAAAATTAAGGTACTTAGGTAGGTTGATAGGTACCTAGACTTAGGTTTGTTCCTACTGAGATGCACGTCAAACGACACATTATTAAATTTATGTGTTTTGTTTTTAGCTTCCGTGATAATAGACTAGTTATGTGATACATAGGGCCTCCCGTGTGTATGATATATGTATTTTATAATCACAACTGGCTGCAAACTTGACTTCACTCGGTTAAAGCCTAACGGAGTGAAGTTCGGAATGTTCAATTATTTTCCCTACACTTTGGGAGAAATACGGCAACACCGGATACAAGCTTTGTTTTGTTTCCATACTAATTCCAAGAAACGTGAATTTGGTTCAAAACATTTATTTGAATCATAGTTTAAATTCAAGAATATTAGGGGAACCTGTTGTACCTAGGACAGTTTTTTAGATATATATTTTTTATTGTGATTTGACATACAACATACAAATCATATTTGCATATTTTGAAATGTCAATTATTTGGGTACTCACCACAAAAATATCAGAAATGAATATTTTATATTAACATATATTTTAAAGGTTTAAAAAAAAATGGTAAATAAGGCCAAGGTACAACATACCCTATGTACCTGGGCCAGTACTACGTTGTACCTAGGACACATTGAGAATCTGGGGGTAATTTAAGCAAATTATCAGGTTTTCTTAACCAAAATGGTTTTATTTGGTCTATTACAATCTTTAACAAAGTAGTTACTTTAGAAATTCTGAACAAAATTAAAATAATATTCAGTTTTTTTTTGCTTTTCAAACATAATCTTTAAACAAAAACAACTAACTTTTAACTACTGTTTTGTCACATCGCAAACTTTAAAATTAGTAGGTACATAGACCTAGGTAGGTACATTTGAACATATCACAAATTTACAATATTATATTATGTCATAATATTATATTGTAAATAAATATACCTATAATATAGCAAATAGAAAATAAAATATTTAAATAATTAACTTTATAAATTATTATTTCTGTCTTAACTTTTTAATCAGTCATTAAGTAGGACTATCTAGCTTTTATAAGAACACTATCAATATTAGATATATTATTCAGCCTTAAGCATTTAGTAGAAATTCAAGCAATTCTGTATCTCTGGAACATAATAAATTAATTGAAATTTAAATGTATTCCAAAATGTTTGGAAGCACCGAAAGTGGGGGTAGCCCGTGAAATTCTATTTTATTTAGGTTTTTTGTAATTTGTCACAACTCTCTAAGACCACGTAACCCCAAAGAATAACCGTTTCATGAAATCGTCATTCTTTGGGGTTACGTGGTCTTAGAGAGTTGTGTTGATGACTTTAATGATTATAATTCTGTAAATACATATTTGTTACGGCCGCGAATCATATATTAATCACCGTACAACTTAATACTGACCAGCAAATTGCAAAAATCCTAAAAAAAATTGAATTTCGCGGGCTACCCTGGCGCTTTCACCTTAATCATTATAATGGCATTTGCCAGATGATCCACATGAATAGGTGTCCTTTTCTTCTTCTCTTTAATTCTCCGCATGATTTCTGAAATAATAAACTCATTTGATTAGGAATATATTACGTAAGTGTGAAATAATTTAATAAAATATTCTCCTGGCCAAAGTACAACATCCTGGTTGTACCGTGGCCACTGACCAAGGAACAACTGATTGACAGTGACCATGGTACAACACTACTCCAGCTACAACAAAACGATGGATTTTAAATAGTTTAGAGATCACGTATCTCGTAAGTTTTTTATTGTGTTGACACTTGTTGAATAAAAGAACCGTTAGCATATAACAGTTAAGTCACTATTATAAAACGTTTAAAACTATCAGACTTCAAAATATATTCGAAATACTTACTTTTTCGCCAAAAAAAGTTTTAACCGTCGATAACACCAAACACCAGCTTAATGGCGGTATGCGACTAACTTCACATTGACTTGTCGGTAGTGACGTACCGAATACCTTAAACAGTAGAATTTAATATCGCGCGAATATTTGAAACGAGCCCAATGGCCTAGGTACACATAGTGCCAAGGTTCAACAGGTTCCCCTATTGTTTTAGATTCAAGAAATCTTTTCTTAAATATTTTTAATTTTATAATTTTATAAAAATTATACCACGGGGCGTGACGTATTGAGAATTTTAAAAGCGTCGTATCTTTGTCGATTTCCGTTTACGTAACAAAAGAAAAAATACGGGTCAAATATTTTTTGATAATCTAACGACGGACTAATTAGATTTTTTCAGTTGACAAGCCTATTACCGCTAATTTTGAACCTAACCAGTACCGGTTCTCCTACATAGCTAATTAATAAAAGCTTTCTATCTTCCCAGCTAGTCTCATTTTAC
The DNA here is from genome assembly GCA_927399505.1 of Luperina testacea. Classification (NCBI taxonomy): domain Eukaryota; kingdom Metazoa; phylum Arthropoda; class Insecta; order Lepidoptera; family Noctuidae; genus Luperina; species Luperina testacea. Next base: position 17,989,087 of record OV656758.1, read on the forward strand.
AACGAATTTACATACTTTCTTAGTGCAATATTTTTTTGTATGAAAGTACCATGAAGTATTCCAGTTAATACAGACATAGGTAAATTGATTCAATCAATTATATGTCTGTGTTAACTGGAATACTTCTGATTGTAAAAGATAACCATATTCACCGAAGAAGATATTTTCTTGACTTAAAATGTTGGTTCTTCGTTAATTTTATAAACGACTAGCTTCTGCCCGCGACTTCGTCCGCGTGAAATTCGTAATTTTCCCAAAAAATTTCGAAAATTATGTATAATTATGATCTTTTTCATTTATTTCTAGATAAATAAGTATTCGGGCCAATTTTTAGGTTTACAAAACAAATGAAGAAAGAATATGGGGAGGCCTTTGCCCAGCAGTGGAACAATAATAACGAAAAAGAAAAAATAACAAATAAATATGATTTTTCATAATAAACTGGATCCCTGCTTTTCACCCCCAGAGAGATGGAATACGAAAAAATCGTTTGGGGGTGGTCATTATTTAACTGATAGATTATTTATACCAATTTTCGAGTTAATCAAGCCACGCAGTAAAATCCTCCTTGTAAAATTAACTACCCCTTTTCCATACCCCGTTAGGGATACATTTTCCAAAAACCATGATACACGTTATGCTTTATTTTTAGTCTTAAGTATAAATACTAAGTTTCGAATTAATCGGACAGCTCGTTAAAATTCTTCCATACAAATTTTGACACCCCCCAATCCCCCTCTAATGGGTAGTTTAAAAAAAATGCCATACTTTATAATTTAAATATTCGTGCCAAGTTTCAAGTTTATTAACTCGAGGAATAAGATTTTTTATACAAACAAAGTCCCTCCATTTCACCCTCTTAGGGGTGGTATTTCGAAAACCCCTACATACAAACTTTACCTCTTTATAATATTAGTATAGATGATGGATGAGATATTGCTAAAACATTTAATTCAAAAAAGCAGTTCGCTGAGCACAACTTTCGTACGTCCGGCCCGGCTGCGGCTGAGCCGCGCGGTGCGGTATGGTACCTCGCAGAGCTGCCGGCCGCCTTGCGAATAAAACTATGATATCTCCTAAGATATTCATTGAAATCAAATGCTGTCAAGGGTCATTTTGTTCAAAATTAAATACTTGTGATGAATAACGTATTTATTTGGATAAAGATCAATATCATGTTTATAAAAACACCTTCGCAAGGAATGCATTATTTTAGAACAAATTTGATTACCCTAAAAAAGGTAATGGTTAATCAACCTTAACAGATAGATATATACTGTCGCGGACTTTTTTATAGGACTTTTATAGAGGAACAATTGCGTCCTACATGATTTTTATGTAACTTTAACCGTTTACGCAGCGTACGCAACGGAAGCTCTCAAAAGGAATATTTTTTCCCGTTTTTGCAACATTTTTCATTGATGCTCCGCTCCTTTTGGTCGTAGCGTGATGTTATATAGCCTATAGCCTTCCTCAATAAATGGACTATCCAACACAATTTTTTTAAGAATTTTTCAATTCGAACCAGTAGTTCCAGAGATTACCCCCTACATACAAACTTACAAACTTTACTTCTTTATAATATTAGTATAGATATTCTTCAGTTAAGAGACATTGCACTCACAGCAAAGCTGTTGAATTTGCCTAACCAAGAAAAAGAGGTGTCAATGGCAGACAATTATAATTCTTAATTGAAGAACAGTAAGTATTCAAATCAATAGAGACCAATTTTTAATTGTCAATGAAATCGATCTTCAATGAAGAAAATATTTCTTTACCTAAAATGTTTATTTTTAGCTGATGTTTGAATCCATATTCTTAGGTTAAGAGACAATAGTTGTCATTTGTTGTATTTTATAAAACAATTATATTCTTGTTATTAAATAGTCGATTCTTAAAATATATCTATAACGTATTTTGAATCAAAAGTAAAAAAACTCTTGTCTAAATAATATTATTGTTGAAGGAATATACATAAATTCTTAATGCAATTTTTTATCATTCTTGTCTGGACTTGTAAGCAAAAAAGTATTTTTTGTACAGTCAATAAATAAGTTATTCTTAGATAAAGAAAGCTGTAATTCTTTATGAAAAAATAAAGAAGTATTCCAGTCAACACAGACATAAAATTGATTGTAAAAGATAACCATATTCACTGAAGAACATATTTCCTTGACTTAAAATGTTTGTTCTTCCTCAATTTTAGAAACGATATTCTTAGGTTAAGAGACATTGTACTCACAGCAAAGCTGTTGAATTTGTCTAACCAAGAAAAAGAGATCTCAATGGCAGACAGTTATAATTCTTAATTGAAGAACAGTAAGTATTCAAATCAATATAGACAGATTTTTTATTGAAAAATCAATCAATCTTCAATGAAAAAAATATTTCTTTAGACAAAATGTTTGTTCTTGACTGATATTTAAATCCATATTCTTAGGTTAAGAAATTGAAGTATCTCTTGAGAGCATTAATGAAACATTAATTTTCTTGTTGTTAAATAGTAGGCTTTATTTAAAATGAGCATTTTACTTATTTTGAATCAAAAGTATAAAAAATTTGTCACAATAATATTATTGTTGAACGAATTCAGACATTTTCTTAAACCAATATTTTCTTTTTATTCTTGGCCCTAATCTCTGAGCTTCTTAAGCTAAATCCTTTTATATTCAGAGTAAGAATTCTTAATTACTTGTTTCAAAATGCAAATGTTTTCTGCAGTCAAGAGTAAATATCGTCTTCATCCAAAAAAATATTCTTGATGTAAATAAATAAATGAAGAATAATATTATTTATATAGAAGAATTCCATTTTATTTTATTCAAGATATTATTGTTACCTTGAGTAAATATATACTTGAGATTAAACAATATACTTGAGAATAATTTTATTCTTGAATGAAAACTTTGCCGGACCTCATTTTTTTCCGTGTGCATGCTCTAGTGTCTTTGCCAACATTTTCACGCAGCCACGGCAGAAAATAATCCTCGCGCCATTTTTCTCAAATTTTCTTTTCTTTGTACTTGTATTGCGAAATGTTTTTTTTTCTGTTTCCTCGCAAATGTGTTAAAAAACGTCGTACGATATACGTGCGTATTGGTTATAACATCTTAACGCACTAATATCGTAATGTACAGACGCCAGCACATCAAGCTACTACAATCTGTCAAATTTCTTTAATAGATTTTCAACTTTATCGCCAAAGCAGAAGGTTCAAAGTTGATTGCAAAAATTTGACAGTTTCGGGTAGCTTGATGTGCTGGCGTCTGTACTATTACAGAATTATAATCATTAAAGTCATCAACACAACTCTCTAAGACCATGTAAGTCCAAAGAATGATGATTTCATGAAACAGTTATTCTTATTACAGTAACAGTTATTCAATAAAAATAATTAATTTTATTCATAAAAGTATGCAATCATTTCATTAATGTTTTGTTATGATGTTGTCACGTTAAACTATCGTCCGTAAATCGACTTTACAGACAACCAATTTTTTTGTAGTATTATTCATACACACAGTACAATAAACAACTATTATTAATAATAAAAACCACGTCTTTACTTTGAATTATACAAACTAACAAAACACACATGCGCCGAGGTTTTAACACAAGCGTACCTACCGTTTAATGATTCATGAACCGCCTATAACTACCTACCTCACTCGTGTTTATCACTTTCCTTTACTCTATTCACTTCATTTATTAATCCAGACATCTTTTTTTCGGGAGATAAAATGAAATACTTATCCATTAAAAATACACACATTATGTACCTACCTACAAGTAAGTAAAATTATTTTATAGTCTTACCTTTCAGAGTTTCCAGGTAATCTAAAAAAAGTTATCTCTGGATGCGTTATTGACGAATTCATGCAACCAAAAACAGCACAATATAGCCTACTCGTCATATTAAATATGTACTTGAACTTATTTTTAGTGCAAAAATCGCGCGGTTATTGTTAAAAAAAACAACACACCGTCCGTTCGTCACTGCAGCACAGTCGCGACTGTCTGCATGCTGAGCTCATGCCGTGGTCGAGGCGCGTAGGTATAGCTCGCGTTTCGTCCGTTTGTATGAAGACCTCGTACTGTATGTCTTTATACTGTGCCTGTGTTGTCTCACTGCAGGGCAAAGGCCTCCCTTCCCTCTTTCCACTTTTCCCGATCTACTGCGATTGTGGTCCAATCCTTAGTCCGGCTCATCCCGCCATATCTTTTTGGGCCTGTCGTGCAGTCGTTTCCTGCCATTGCCACCACCCAGTGGATCCCCCACTGAGTGGTGACTTTTGCATATTGCTGCTCCGACATGCGACAGATATGGCCAGCCCAGTTCCACTTTAGTCCAGCAGCTGTGCGACCAGCGTCCGCTTTAAGGCTCCTTCAAACAGGCGCGAAACGCGATAAAATCGCGCGCGACACAAAGGCACCGCAAGTCGCGCAACGAGCGGTGATGTGTCGCGCGCGATTCGCGTCGCGCGTCGCGCCTTTTTGCAGGAGCCTTTATGTGTTTTGGAACGAAGTCTGTACTATAGATAGGGTAAAACGTAGACTTGATTCGGTGGGGTCTCAAATAGATACAGATTAGGCAACTGACCGCAACCGCTACGTGACCGGGACTACCCGCATTCAAATATTTTTGGACGATTTCTTTGATCGTGCTCCATTATTATACAAGTACCTACAAATGATATTTTGTTCTTTGTTACAGAGGGATAGGGCTACTCATAAGTGTAGGATGGTGGAATCTGAATGCGTTGCTTCATTTCAAAACCTTGGTTGAACTTTGTTGTTTTGCCCTTGTCTTGGTATGTTTCGTACACTATATGTAGAGGTATACATAATGTGAGCTTTATGTATTCAGAAATTATGAGGTCTGGTTAATATAGTTTGGTGCAAAAACATACACACGGCGAAACTTCAAACTACACATTTCCAGTTTTGACTGACCTCTCATTGTGATGGTTTTTCTTACAATCAGAAGTCAGCTTATACTGGTTATACTTATATGTAGCTTGATTAGCCGTGCGTACAATCAGTAAAATTAAAAGACGAAAATGATTGCTTTTAGCGATAAGACCGACCATTGTGTCACCGTATGTAAATCCATACTAATATTATAAATTCGAAAGTAACTCTGTCTGTCTGTCTGTATGTTATCTTTTCACGCCTAAACCACTGAACGGATTTCGATAAAATTTGACAGTGAGATAGATTGCATCCCAGGTTAGGACATAGGATAGTTTTTGTCGACATACATGGCGAGCGAAGCCGCGGGCGGAAGCTAGTTTTCTATGTTTATAGCTATCTGAAATTTTGTAATCGTGTACCTACATAATAAAGAGTATTCTAGCTACCTATCTTAGGGCTGATTTTTCCAACGTCAGATAATTTTATCGGAAGAATAATTTTGAATTTTTGATAGTTCTTCCATACAAATACTGTCAGACGTCAATTTTATTCCACGAGTAAAAATTATCTGTCGATTGAAAAATCAATAAATGAAATATTTAACCTAGAAGTATTTGCCTATGTCGTACTAATTAAATTACTTACATCCGTTTGCAGATGACTATCATATTTGTCTTAATACTCCAATATTAATTACCTTCACACTGGTAATCTTCCCAGTACCTACGTTAAGTTGCCGTATATTCACACCACACACCTCATTGAGAATTCCGTTAGGTCCCTAAGTGATACGAGTATACGAGTATCGCTTTTCTAGCTCACATTAACGATATTAAAACGCATCCTATATCTAACACTTAGATTAAAAAAGAAATACCTATTAGGAACGGATAAATGCAGTTTCTTCCCTTTTCGCATTACTCGCAAGGCAATGCGAAAGGGGAAGAAATTACAACATTTCAAAGTAAACAAAAAACAATATACAAAAGAGTTTAATTACGCTTCAATTAAAAAAAACCAATCGCAAACTAAATGTAAAGGGTTACAACTTACAAATTAATTAATTCATCAGGTATCATAATTTGTGTTCTCATTTTAATTTAAATAATGTAAACGAAACACATTGTGCTAAAAACTTTGGAATTGTGATGAAATATGACGAAACTTTTAAAGAGAAACACGTTTTCATTGTTCTCTCTTAGTACATTGTTCGTATTTATGCGATTACGTAGATGTCCAATGCTGGGTATGAGGCCTCCCTCGTCGACCGTTACAACGACCGGTCCTAGGGGAGATAACACCATAATAGCAGCACTTGAGCACTAGAGCAGTGGTGGCCAAGTGGTAACGGCCGCGACTTACGAGTTGTAGGTCGTAGGTTCGAACCCAGACAGGCGCTTTACTTTGTGTAAATTATTTCATCACCACTGCTCACAAAACGGTGAAGGAAAACATCGTGAGGAAACCGGCATGTCCTAGAACCAAAAATTCGAAGACATGTGACATCTACCAACCCGCACTGGGCCCGCGTGGTGGATTACGGCCCACTCCCTCTCACTGAGAGGAGGCCTGTGTCCCAGCAGTGGGAACATTATAGGCTGATGATGATGATGATGAGCAGCACTTGGCAGGGTGATTGGTGATCGCGTGATGTTAATAATAGTAGTTAACATGGACATTCGCCTATCCTCTTTTTAGGGTTCCGTAACTCAAAAGGAAAAACAGAACCCTTATAAGATCACTTCGTTGTCCGTCTGTCAAGACCCTTTCTCTCAGGAACGCGTGGACTTATCAAGTTGGTATTAATATCAAATACTTAGGGCTGCAATCCCTTGAAGCAGTAAACAAAATCAAACTTCTAAATCAACGCCATCATACGGGCGTTTATGTTCCGTTTATGCCGCATATTTTGACACTCGCAAGGGAATCAAAATCTATAGGGTACTCTCCTTTGACATAGAATCATGAAATTTGGCAAGAAGCAATGTCATGTAGCACAAGTAAAGGAAAAATCCGAAAACCGTAAATTTGTAGTTACATACCTACACATTTGTACGGAACCCTCGGTGCGCGAGTCCGATTCCCGCTTGACCGTTTTTTTTGATAGCTTAAATAACTGAAAAGCTTATTTTATTCGCGTGTGGCATACATTTTACGAATAACGTTGGAATTATGTCGGTAGCAAATACTACATCACCTTCAATTTTCCAAGTTATTAAAAGTTAACTGTGTGCACGTACCCGTCAATCCTTGCAAACATTTGACACGCTTTTGTTATGCGCACGGTTTTGTGGTTATACTACAAAATCGATGAGAATTCGTGAGTATTTATTTGCCTTTTCTTCTAGTTTTTCTATTCATAATAAAAGCAAGGCTCGGATACCAAGCACGTGACTAACATAACCAAGCCTGTGGTGCGAGGGTATTTCAGAGATAAATTATCAAAGAGTTTCAATATGGCGCTATTTATGATTTGATAGAGACCTATCTTATCGTGTGTCATTTACAAAGTGAATGACTTCTGCAAAAACTCATCAGGTGTACTGTTTATACTATCTAGGAATGTCTAGAGAAAGAATTTTCATGGGTATTGTGGGGCAAGATGTCATATTCGTATTTTCCGTTGACGATGGGATTAGAGGGTCAGATAGAAAGCAGATTATAGATAAGCCAGAAATACCTTCAAACGACTGATCACAAGCCATCAACAATAACACTTAACGAAGTGACAAGAGATTATCGCCACCTGACAATGAACACAACGGTACGATAACTATATTTCGCGATGAGAGTTAATTCCTTGGTATGGCTGACGTTAAAGACCTTTGACAGAAAGGAATTAGTCAATAGTAATAGAAAGTCGGTTATTAAACTCGGCTGTTTTGGAATCCGGCCTACAGTTAGCCCGGATACCGAATTAGCCACGGATTGGGATGCGGCTTACTGCATAGAACATGGGAAAAACTTGCTTTTTTTTTAAGGATGGGAAATCATCAAATGACCCCTCCCGCTCTGGGTGGAGCGGAAGGGAGTGTCAGACTCTTACTGACTAAAACCCACCCGTGTTCCTTCCTTAGCCCTTTATGTTCCGGGCCAGCGGTAACTCTTTCGGACAATCCCGCTGACCAAGAACTTGCCTTAAATGAAGGATGGTGATATTCAAAGGTCAGTCTCGAGAATTCTAGATTAAATGGTCATATTCAAAGGTCAGTCTCGAGAATTCTAGATTAAATAGTAGGTGGGAACGAAAGAGCAGTGATAATCCGGTGGTAACTGCCCCGAATTACGATTTGTAGTTGGGTTCGTCCCCAGGCAGGCGCTTTAGTTGTGTAAATAATATCATTACCACTGCTTTCAAAATGGAGAAGGGAAACAACGTGAGGTATGTCCTAGAACCAACAATTGGTGGACAGACAATTTGTGACATCTACCAAAACGCACAGGGCCCGCGTGGTAGATTACAACGTACTCACTCTCGAAGAGAGGAGGTCTGTGTCCCGGCAGTGGGAACATTATTGGCTGATTATGGGAATAAAAATACAATATTCGACTGTGGTGAGCTAAATTGAATGATAAATATTCTTATTCTCACTTGTCATACAATTCTATCTATAAATCACTGAATTCGTGCAAAAGGTCATCCCGAACCGTCAAGTTGTTCCCAAGATAATCGTACATCTTTTCTTTTATATAAGGTATCAGCTTCAAAGTACTATTCTCGGTAGCGGCATGTAGAATGCCACGAACTTCGTCTGCGTACATATTGTATAAGTTAATATTCACGATAGTTTCTAAATAGCCAGCGAATGCGTCAGCTCTAAGGTCGGATGTAGGCTTTATGGCCGTTATTCAAGACGCTTCGTGCTTCACGACCACAATATTCACCGCTACGGATTAAATAACTGCCACTTACACAATTTTATAGCCAGTGCTATGTGCCGATATTACTCTAAAACAATTTGTGTAAGAGTTTGTATAATCTTACGCAGCAATTTGCTAATTGGATTAAATTCAACTTTCAGCCACATCAGGGAATACTGGTCGTAATCTAATGTAGGCTTTAAATTCATACGTTATTTGAGTAACATTTTCAACTTTAGTTTCAATACACAGTGGGTCCGTTCCCAAATTACAATTCGTTGAAATTCCACCCGCAACGTTGAAGCTGTAATGTAGTTTAGCCGCAACAAGTGTGCGGAGCGTACACGGCCGGCCTGTAATTTCGATAATGGTCACGAGGGGCGTGCTGCAGATAAGCGAGATAACGGGCGAGAAGGCTCGGCTCCGGCGGTCCGGCCGGACGGATCAACGGACCGGTCCTCCGGCGGCATGCGGCTGGTAGGACGTCCTGAAGCCACCCTTTTGGCCGGTCGGTTGCATAACGTTTAGTGCCAGTCAAGCGCCTTTGCATGAAATTTCGGAATATCGTACGCAAATGTTTACATAAGCCCTGTCTCTATGTAGACAACGTAATCCGCATCTTGTCTTGAAGAAGATTCATGTCTCAATTAACATTTTGGTAAAAATTTTGTTCGATTACATTTTCAAATTTAATTTCTTCCAAAAATTCCAAGTCTGTGCTGAAGTGTGATTTTAGAGAAAATGATTCTTTTTGTTCTAATTTCTTAGTATAGTCAAGTTTATGTACTTCAGATTGTTGGATTCTGTTACTTTTTATACTGTACCTGTTTATTTTCATCTTCAACGTCTCCACACAACAATTTCCTTGACCAGTCCATGTCAGTTACGTGATCACCGAGCTGCTGCAGAGTGACCTGCACAAGATCATCGTGTCACCGCAACATCTGTCCGCCGACCACATCAAAGTCTTCCTCTACCAGATATTAAGAGGTGAGCCATATTTTATGTTAAATTAATATGTTACTACTGTTTTAACTTTATATGATATCTTCCGTGAACGTGATATTTTCATTACTATACAGGTGATTTTTTTTTCAAGCCTGTGTGGTTAAATTCTAAACTACAGCAGGTCACAGAGAAAAATGCTGAAATGAAGCATGAGCTTAGTTTTTCTCTAGGATCTATCTATAGTATAAACCCTGAATACAGCGTAGCAGCGAAGTGGTGATCACATTCGTTGCAAAAAGAACCTTAAGATCTGCCTATCCCGTTGCCATTATCTTTTAATCGCCTTTTACCATGCCCACGGCTGTATTATTCGACTGTTTGTTTGAAGTTCTGGAAACTGCACGGATTGGCAAATATCGTAGATAGTGTAGATTTGAGTGTAGAAACGTTTTATTTCTAATATGAATTTATTGACGTAACTTTTCCAGGCATAACGTTGGTATATTGTGATTGAATTTTGTTTATTACCTCATTTCGTTCAAATATTAAGATTACCTACACATATTTATTAGTGTACGTGTCTTGATGTTTACTCAGAAAATAAATTGTAATGGCGCCCACTTGGGACTTTTAATGGGCGTTCTTAATAGTAGGGAATTTTCATACTTATTACATTTGGTGTAAAGGTTCTGAACCGTGTGAGTTTTTCTTTTGTTACCTTACTTTAGTGCCAGGTTCTTAGAAGCTTACACATATGTACCTACACAAATAAATATACTTACATAGTAGTATGTGTCATAAGTGCACGTGTTAATTATTCTCACAGCAGATACACGTGCATACTACAAAGAGATACGCTCTGTGATCGACATGGGAATCGAATGTAAATGAGTCGAATGTAAACTTATTATAACTTCTGACATTTGTTATTACAATAATAAACCCCGTGGGCGACTATTGGCAAGTGAACTGTGATGTTTAAAGGCTCCAACAAGCAGGCGCGACATGCGATATAATCGCGCGTTGGGGTGGGGGGTGGGGGTGTCATTTGATGATTACCCATGCTAAAAAAAAAACTTCATCTACGGAACGGGAAGCTCTCTCAAGGGAATCAAAATGTGTAATGTACTGACTGTTGACCTAGAATCATGAAATTTGGCAAGAAGCAATGTCATGTAGCACAATTTTGTAAAAAAAATCAGAAAACCGTAAAATTGTAGTTTTACATACCTACAAATTTGTTTGGAAAAGAACCCTCGGTGCGAGAGTACGACTCGCACTTGACCGGTTTTTTCTGCCAATCCTCGCGCTCCTGTATCAGCATCATCTAGAACCCTAATTGAGTAACACACTACCAATCATAATCTAAATCATATTGAAGGATGTTCGAAAGATTTGTCTGCTCAACAATGTAAAATAACGCAATGAATGTTGTTGAACTGTCAAACTGAAAGAAAAAAAACGAAAGAATGAAAGAAAATACGCCAAAAAAAAACAAAAGAAAGGAAAAAAACCATTGCTATTGAAAGAAAGCCATTGGGTATTTCCACGAAACTTTACCCTACTGTGATAAAAATTCAATTGTGTTATTAACTAAAACAAAAACCATATCTGGAGTTCTCAATAATCATACTCTCAAAGATTTGTAAAATAAAAATTTTAGCTCTTTTCCAAAATTATTAAATTAATCAGTTTATATGGCAGCCTCCTTTGTTCTACGTAGCGCCTTCTTTTTTTTTAAAGTTTGTTCGCTATTTCGCCATCTTGTGGACAGCTTGTCAGTCTGCACATTACTGTGGCGCGAAGTGCACATTTTTGAAATTCCTGTGAAAGTGATTTTAATAATTTCAAGTAAGTATTACTTTTGATTTACTACGCTTTTATCAGTGAGTGTAATAATGTCGCACCCGTTACAAAAAATACGCAAATAGTTTTACTGTGACGTAAATTACAACCTTAACATCTTTGTACTTTGTAATAATAAGAAGCTTACTTTAATAATCAACACGGACGAGTTTCAATACTGGATAGAAATTTTAAGTGACTTTTTTTTGATGATAAATATATGTCACACCCGTTACAATTTTTTTTTTAATTTTTATATTAGCTTGTTTTACGCATAATTTGAAATTTATTTGTTGCCAGATATGAAAGCCACCAACAGAATGCAAAAGCATCGAAAAAACCTGGAAGAAAATGAAGAAAATTACGAAACACATTTGCTAAAAGAAAGAGAAAGAGACAAGAAAAGAAGAGATGCCAAGGCTAAGTGATTTAGAGTAATTACATATAATTTACAAGCGAATTTTTTAAAATAAGTTGGGAAATTGCACAATCGTCAAAAGAAATTATTAATTTTAGACCAAATCTCATGTTAATTTCCTGTATTTTCTTATCTGGAATGATTTTTAATAAAGCAATGTTGATTAGAACATTTTTTATTTTACGATAAAACTTGAAAAACTATACAGTGTCGCACCCGTTACAAAGGCCTGTCGCACCCGTTACATTTTCAAAAATTTGTATAAAGTACATTATACATGTTTGTAGATTTTAAATTACGTAGTTATTTAAGATAACTATTCAAGTTTTACATCAAAAAATCTTACTGTATACTTTCATCGAAAATTTTACAGGTAATTAACTGAAAGTCATCTTGGTCGCATTTGGCGATTTTCTAAGGTCACACCCGTTACGCGATTCATGACGTTGTATAAGTTTATCATTACAAGTTTCTATATAGATCTTGTTTGAGTTAAATATCTAATTTTTGATACTATTTGTCTTTATAGACGTAATTTGATATATCTGAACAAACACTTTATTATCTTGAAAAAACGCAGTGTCAGTGTCGCACCCGTTACAATGGAAATACCCCATTGCTACTGATAGTATGTTACCCAATTAACCCAAAGGTTCCATTACCATTTACCGAGTGCCCATGGTAAACAATGGTGATGTGTTAATTCACTCGGTAAATGGTAAAACGGTTTTGTGAATACTTTCAACTTAACTCTTAAAACCTAAACTCTTTGTTTCAAAACCTTTACATAGCGTAACACGAACAAACAACGAATATATTTATTTTATGGTCTTTTGTAATTATGGTGGTAAAAGGGTGCACACTTGTAAAATCCTAATGGTCTATTTGAAAGGGTTGCGATACATACCGGCTTTGACTGAGACTTTCGCAATTACAGGATCGGGGCGGGGTGGTAATGGGCAGCGGGCAACCCTATCCGTGTTGATACTAACGAGGAAAATTCCAACAGCTTTAAAATGTTTCAAACAATACAAATTATTTCTTTGAGAACCTTTTTAAAGAAAAACTCCTTGGCACGTCAAAGTGAGGGATTTTGTATCACCGGAAACTGAGAGATTGTAAAAATTTAAGGGTAAAGATTGGGCAATTTTCGACAGCCCTAGATGTTCGCATTACTGCTACAGCCGGAACGGAGCAATAACATTTGGCTCGTCTGATTCATGCTAGGGGTGATCACAAACCGTACATTTCAGTCCATTGTATCATGGCTCATTAATATGCGAACCCCGCCGGTTACTTTAATATTTAAATATTATATTTTCGGCTTCGGAATTCCAGATCTCGTTTCAGGTTTCATTGCTAATTCGGGGGTAGTGTTTTTTTTTTTTGTAAATAGAGAATACGAGAAATAAAGCCGAATTGTATCGAATGTTAATCTTCGGTACCCTTTTGTATAGAAGTAAGTAGCATTATCCGCGAAGTATCCTTGACGAAATGTTCGTGAAACCGGCAAGTTTCTCATTCTTAATCAAGTAATTCTATGATGCATCTTAATCGTATCAAAAAAATCGGTTGTCTGTAAAGTCGGTTTACTGACGATAGTTGAACGTGACAACGTCATAAGAAAATACTGATGGAATAGTTGCATTGCATTTGTTAATATTCGCTTGCACTTGAAGCCGCCATGGAACGCTACAGAGCGAGGCCGCGAGGTAACGCTACATGAGTCATGTTTTTTTCGTGAGTGCAGCCAGCTTCATCGATTTATTAGACGTTGTCACGTCAATAACTTTTTGCTTAACATAGAACTGCAATCCAACAACCGAAAGACGTGGTTGCACTTGCTAGACTAATGACATGTAGTAAATAGCTATCATTATTCATGACATTAATCACCCAAAGCGAATATCCACTGTATCCATCCATCATTAATTAGCATCGATCACGATTACACTGACGCCCATATAAACGACAATATTTGGATATATAAGAGTATAAGGCTACTAGCTTCTGCCCGCGACTTCGTCCGCGTGAAATTTCTTGCTACTCCGACCCACCCAGCCGCATCTCATCGCCTGCCCGCGCTATTACTTCGTTTTTGCTTAGCGTTCTTTCTGACTTTTTTTCTTTTTGCTCGGCTCCTAAAGGTCATAGCGTGATGTCAAATAGCCTATAGCCTTCCTCAAGAATTGGGCTATCAAATGCAAAAATAATTTTTCAAATCCGACTGGTAGTTCCAGAGATTAGCGCGTTCAACCAAACAAAAAAACAAACTCTTCAGCTTTATAATATTAGTACTATATAGATATATAGATACTAATATTATAAAGCTGAAGAGTTTGTTTGTTTGTTGAGCAAAAACGAAGTAATAGCGCGGGCAGGCGATGCGATGCGACGGGGTGGGTTGGAGTAACAAGAAATTTCACGCGGACGAAGTCGCGGGCAAAAGTTAGTTAGTATAGATAAGAATAGGGGAAGACCAAAGTAACGTTGACTGGACTGTGAAAGATGGCTAGAAAGGGGGTGACCACCGTGGTGACGACTAATAGAAGAAGTACGGAAGAAAAAACACTGGCACTCCGGTAGTGCCGACAGAAGTGAAAACTTGAACAATTACGAGTGTATTTTGTGAATCGTCTTATAAACAAAACACGCGTGTTAAGGTGTGTTCCTTATTTTATAGGGTTTTTTGCAAATCAGGTATGATGACCAAAGTGACTGGTTTATTCTTCTCGTGAAAGGAATTTATTCAGATTTACAAATAAGCACACAGGATAGACTTCAGTTCGTGGTGTTGGTCGCGGCAGTGGTAAGAGAAGCAAGCCGCTCGCATAGAGCTCGTCGTCAGTTATATATCCGTGGTTCAGCGCCATCTCGTCGTTGTTGGATGAACTACGTAGTTAGTACGCGAGGCCCTCGTAGTTCTTCCCGATGTGCATAGATGGCGCTGTCCTCAACAACGCGCGTCTTACGTTTTACGTCTTACGTTTTACGTCTTACGTTTTACGTCTTACGAATTTTCGATCAGGGTCACGTGACCTGACGCGAATTTAGAAGTTTTTACCCATTCCAAAAAAAGTACACAGCGCCGCTAAAGAAGTTTTCACTTCAAAAATACATGTTGCGCCGACCCCAAATACATTGGGATAAGGCCAGGAGAATGATCACACTAATAATATTATAACGGCGAAAGTTTGTGAGTGTGTGTTGTTTATATGTTTGTTACTTCTTCACGCTCAAACGGCTGGACCAATTTTAATAAAATTTTGTATGGAGGTAGATGACACCCTGGATTAAGATATAGGCTACTTTTTATCACGATATTCCCACGGGGTCCAAACTTGTGCGGGTGAAACCACGGGGCGCATCTTGTAATATATAAATACTAGCAGCGCCCCGCAGTTTCACCCGCATAAGTCTCGATCCCGTGGGAATATCGGGATAAAAACTATCCTATGTCCTTTCCCGGGACTCAAACTATCTCTATACCAAATTTGATCTAAATCGGTTCAGCGGTTTAAGTGTGAAGCGGTAACAGACTGACAGACAGACACACTTTCGCATTTATAATATTAGTATGGATATCTATGTTATTTAGATTAGAAGAACACACGGCATCCCCAACCAGTTATCAAATTTAAATACGATGTAGCACCTGATCCCTTTTTTTTTGGTCTTTGAGGCTTAGCGGTGTCGTCGCTAAATGTCAGATAGTAAACCATATCACGAGCACACCGGCTTTTCGACATGACATTAATATCTGACGAGCTGCACTTTTAACTTCAAGCTTCCTGTACAAGTGTAGAACATTGCTCCAGCAAACACGCTTTTATTTTTATTAGCTTTCGCAATGCTATGCGTGCTGGTATATTTCGTATCATAGGACGCTTTTATAAGATAGAGTTCGTTTTATGATCGAATGCTTAATGGAAACTTCTTTAATGGATATTTCTTCCAAAGTATCCAACTTTTTCCATTAGCACGCCATCGGCTATGGCTGTACTCGATGTATTTATGCTAGTTAATGCAAGGTGAAACTTGACGGAAGAATAAACACTTTGTTTGAGTTTAGTGCACATTCATTTATATAAATTGAGAGAAATATGCTATAACGTCCGGAGGCGGATGGAGTTAGGCCGTTTGCCCAGTAGCTTAGTAAACAGAGGCGGTTGATTGCGGCCGAGCTCGGACAGAGCGCGCCGATAAACACGAGTTTAAAACAAACCGAGTTGTGAGCTCCTCCGAGACCAGCTCGTGCTCGAGCCCAAACAGCGCCGCCGCTGAGTCTCACAGCCCGAAAACGCCCACGTCCACCTGCCGTAAATCAATTAAAACTCCCAACTGCTACCAACTTCCAGCACCCCGCACGCCGGACAAACAGCGAGGCGCCACAAAAACTACTACATTACCTTTCCACCGCTCAAAAGACACTTTATGACGACTAATTCCCGCCACCATTAAGCTCACTTCATACTTTTAAAACCGTTCACTATGTATGCTAATGTAATCCACTTTCGCAGATGAAAAGAATCGCCTCGCAGCCGTTGCCTCGTCTCCCGATTTCGTATTATTAATTTGTGCAATTATTCGTGCAGTGCCAAGAGATTTCCCGGGAGTAGAAGGCGCGAAGGGAATCTAGAAAAATGCGGTCGTTAAGCCCCTACCGCCTCGGTTAGCGCGTTTAATTAAAAACTTTATACTTGCACCGCCTTGATGGCTCTAAC
The DNA here is from genome assembly GCA_927399505.1 of Luperina testacea. Classification (NCBI taxonomy): domain Eukaryota; kingdom Metazoa; phylum Arthropoda; class Insecta; order Lepidoptera; family Noctuidae; genus Luperina; species Luperina testacea. Next base: position 18,005,797 of record OV656758.1, read on the forward strand.
TGAAATCACATAGACAACCGCACTCCTGTACTAAATGCAACTGTTTTAATCACGATACAGCTTGGAGAAACGTAATCGATACTGCATCAGTGTATTTGAGTGCATCACGTGATATTTTCTACGGAAACGGTTGCTAATATGGGTACTGTGCGTGTGTATGTAAATACCTACCACCATCGCGATTAGGGATGACATGCGACTCGGGTAGTTTTAATATTCTGCGCGCTCTTTAGATTAAACTTGCTCGTCGCTTTTGTCTCATTCAGCGTCCAACGAACAGGGGATGCGTTTTAATGAAACCCACGTCTAACCTGCGAGTAATGAGGAATGAGTGAATAAAAATACATGTTGTACAATGTAAAATCTACATTATCCCAGAGCATCTCATTTTTTGCAATTCATACCTAAAAGAATAAAAGTTTTTATGGCTGAGCTCACGTCAATTATTCAGAAAATGTGACAGACAGATGGTACTTACTTCATCTAATGGCAGCTAGGAGATGTCGGATTCTGCAGAATGCAGTTTGACTTATACGTAACAAATGCATAGTAGGTAAGCAGTTGTGCATATTTCGCGCGTCTCGGACATGCACCACGCACCACAGCACCATTGTGCAAGGGCGCACACCGGGCAGCTATGCTAATCAGGCGAGCCCGGTCGCCGCGCCGCGCCGCGCCCGTCCAGTTGTGCTGCCCGATATTAATTATGTATGGATTATGGTGCTACGGCCCGGCTCAGCCCCATATCTGCTCTAAGCGAGTAGTTCGAATGTTACACTCACAAGATTCTCATCTGTCATCGTTATTCACAGTTTTTAAATATAATTAAGTAACGTTGCTTGTTATATTGAGTATGCGAGTGAGGTTTTCGTAAGAAGATATTAAACACTGGAGTATTTATTCATAAACGAGCGGATGATCATTGATGATTAATTAAGATATCCATGAGTTATGAAAATTACTCAGAAGTTGTATGAAATCGGTCAGGAACCGAGTGGTCAGTTTGTTATCAAGATTTGAAGGTTCTTAATTGAGTACAGACATTATAAATAAATTTAATAATACTTTTATCAAATTAAAGAAACCGCGCCAATTCTACCGAAATGCGTTTAATTAATTTTATTTACCTATCCAACGAAAAGAACAGATAAGATCGCGCGCGGCGGCTGCGGCCTCGGCGCGACGGTAACGAGCAGAATTATGGAAATGCGCCGCGCTGCTCACGACCTACGTCTACACTCTTATATTATTTATACGCGAGCTTTTCCCTCCAGGAAATCACCACGCACACCCCTGTAATGTAAGCTACCGAGGATTTGCTTCTGATAAATAGCCGACTTCCGTTCTGTCGCCACCTCCAATGACTTTTCTAAAGAATAAATTTAAAAATTCAATCACGCCGCTGACCATTCGACGCTCGCTTGCGGGAAATGTTGAATAGAATTTCTATATTTGCAAAGAAAGTCACGTTTGGACCGAGTCTGATGTCTGAACAGAATTAGATTTGAAAACATTTTAAATAAATAATTGCGACGATTATGGAATTGGCACAAGAAAATAATGTATTGATAGAATACGAGGGAACCGAAGGCGACGACGCCGGTCGACGGAAAAACCCCTAAGTGGAAAGGCCTGCCGGTGTCTCGTTCGCTCCCTCTAATGGAATTTATTCCAGGCCGTCTTGTCGCCTTCTGCGAAATAAGCCCCGTCTTATGTATGAATGTGTACACACTACTTAGGAAATTAATGTTATTAAAACATTTAGAAATGCGTCCTTATTTCTCTATGTAGAGCGTTATAATACGTTGTGATATGTGAGGACGGTTTTGTAGCAGGATGCATATGACATGTATAATCTCCGAATACATGTTCCCCGAAATCCCACTGTCTCAGTCCTGGGATCCGTATAATTCGTCAGAGGACAACCAAACGGCTACACTGAAATAATTGTATCGGAGCTCATCCTTGACCGTGTTAAACTCGTAATTTCGTCCTGGTGCGTCCGTAAATACACCACAGAAACCTTTCTACCAACCACAAGCTACGTATTTCTATATCTACGCGAGATGCAGTTATGCCGTGATTTATTCCAATAAATTATCCCAGCAGTTGCTTCCAGGAAGCTTAGTTTATCGCAGTTGACTGAAAGATAACCTAAGCGGTTCTCCATCGGAATGTTTACGAGGTAACAACAACAGTACCGTACCACTGACATTTTAGTGTCATATCAGAAATGGCTTTTTAGATTACGGCACCTTTCTTTTGTGATAAATACTGGAGCGCTGATAAAGTGAGATTCGTAATTCCAATTTGGTTTCATAATTGATGGCGACCGCGGCACTTTGATGAGCCTCTTGTCTTTGACATCGGCTCCCTAACGGTGCGCACCAGTTCCGTTGTGTTGGGGCGTTAATTGAGAAAGCCTCATCCGCCACCGGAGTCGGGAGCGTGAGATCTGGACTCACGCGCATACAAACTCGACTCTTGTTTGTTCAACGTCACTGCGCGTGAACAAACATTGCGGTGTGAAGCGATTTACTGTTAAGTGTTACTATAATATTGTACTTGTATCTCTGGGAGCGTTGATTTTCGTTGGTTTGCTTTTAACGCGATTCTCATATCGAAGCCATTGACTCTTCGTCGGTCCTCCTTTGTTTACGAGAATTCCTTCACGCTATAAATACACTTTTATTGGATATTTAATAGGTTCTCCTTTACACGAACTTTATGGTTGCGGTGAAAGGGAAAGAATCGGACGTAGCGAACGAGCAGTCATTAATGTTGGATTGGCGGAAACTTTGATTGGGTACCATTGCGGGGTTACAATTAAAGTGTAATGGCGATGGTCTGGTCAGTGGTGGTTGGCGGAGCATTGTCCCCTGGCGTGGTCGCTAGGAGTCAGGACCACGTCACGGTCGGATGCGCGGGCGCGTGCGGCCGTCGACCTGCAAGTAATGGACTCGCCTCTCAATAAACAACATTTACGCGCTACTTTTCTCGCCCCCTTACATTATTGCTGCTTTGTTCTCTCAAGTTTTTACACCCTCTTTGAGGCAATATTATGAAAATTTTGTGGCAGGCTCGCCATAAATGTGAGTAGATTATAGATTGTGACTTGCAAGCTGTTTCGCTTCACTTGGTTACGGACAGTGTACCTTCATGGTCTTTTGTTTTGTGAAGGAATTGTGCAGACGAATGGATAAAACATCACTCGACGATTCCTTTGAGTGGAATCATAAAGTCATATTCATACTTAATTCCCGTTAGTTCTTACGTCAATTCATTGCTAATGAGCTCAAAGTGTTTCATCACGTGGTTTAATACTCGGTGGCATTCGTGAGATAATGTGTGAAATTCGGGGCCTCACTTTTATAATTACTTATAGTAACTGTATTTCGCGAAGTTACTTAGCTCATTTCGTCCAGGTTACGTGGTTTTATGATAAAACTCGGCTGAGTTGCGTGTACGTGAAAACTGCGGTACACCCGCTGGGAAATTAAACTCGTTCTGACGCGGCGAGGTGTCGTTAATTTGTTTTGGCACAGACAGCGCTGGGGGGCATCGCTAGCTTCGTCGTAATGCTCGAGTGCTCGACTGTCAGACGCTGACCTGCAGAAATTGTCCGAATGTTGTGGAACTCTGAACTGATTTGATAAGTTGTAAGAGTCGAGAGGGACCATAGTTTGCTGATGTTGTTTCAGTTGAAGATGTACATTTTAGATGCGTTGAGTTCCTAATATTGTCAAATTGCCAAGTTTATTGATAATGTTTTCATTAGTACTTAATTTACTTTGTCCATATTGTTCGTAGAGCTTCGTTAAGTTATTAAGCGAGGACAAAGTTTTCAACACCACATGAGTAGCAAGTAGCAACAGATTGTAATATAACTCGTGAAGATATGTCAGGTATAGTTTCTCGGTTTCTGATTTTATGAACATTATGAATCTTATGATTACGTTTTACTGAGCAAGTTTTAGACTTGCAAGGTGTTTTAAGGAAACTTAGACATAACTTCATTTAAAGATTCAATGTGAACTTGGAGAATTGGAAATGTCTGGTAATTTCGCAAATAAATTCAATACAATACCAAAAAGGATATTGAGATATTGTAGTAAAGTAGATCTTTGGATATGAATAACTTTACAGTTTTTCTGGGAATTTCATACCTGGTTGGCTTAGGGATTACGTGATATAGGTTATAATTTCATGTTATAATCAGATTATAATTTCACGATCAATTTAATCACACTAGCAAATTACACAAGGTACACGACACAACCAGATACGGAACGCGGGACAGTTTCTGAGCACATGTTGTCCGTACGATGTTCAATGGTCAAGTGCGCCGCTGCACCTCGCTGCTCGCTCTCCTCGACCCCCCCACGGACTCAGGCTAGACTCTGTCCAGCGCCACCAGATGGCGCTGGCGTTCGAATAGTCAAACGAATGACGTATTTCCGACATATATTATATTATTATAAATATATAATATTAGATATTCAGTATTTCTGTATAGGAAAATTCGATTTACTAACTCAATCTTACTAATGTAAGATTCTTTTCGACATTTTCATCACCATCATCGTCATAATTTCAGCCGAAAGACGGCCACTGCTGGATATAGGCCTCCCCCAACTCCCCCTCGTTTTTTCACAAATTCACAACACGATACAAATGCTTTAGATAAGACCAAACGAATACTGCTAAATGGCCCGGGCATGCTCTAAAATCTCATATTTACTTGTTATAAGTTTCAAAGACTCCATGTCACGTTCGAGAAAACGCAATGCTAAGCGGAGCGAGCTGTGTCGCGTCAGCTCGCGTCTAATGAGATGTAGCTGTTCTAATATATATGTTGCAGTCAAAACTCTTAACCAGTCAAAAGTACTATTGACTAGCAAAATCAGTCAAAAGTACTTTTGACCGTATGCTTTAGTCAATAATACTTTTGACTAAAATAACAGTTAAAAGTACTTTTGCCCAATGGAGCTGGTTAAAAGTACTTTTGACTACGTGATTCCGTCAAAAGTGGTTTTGACTGGTTGTATCAGTCAAAACTCTTAAAAATTATTTAGCATAATATTATTTAGCATATTTATTTCTTTGAAATAATGTCATTTGACCGAATTTTCAAATGCCCTAATTTGCCTGTTTAATATGATATGAGGTACCTAAAGGTATTTGTATTCTCATTCACTCGCTCTTGCATCCAATGTCGACGGAGCCCCGCTTCGCGGGGCTCCTATTTCTGTGAAAAGGGTTTAAAGTAACCTAACAAAACCGAACCTCGGGGTGGGAACATAATATCAAATGAACATTATACCTTTTGATCAACAGCGCAAATGTTGTTATCGCAAATAAATATTCGATGAAATGAAAATTATGTTAATCGATATTATACAAATTGATTATTTTCCCAAACGTTGTTCGAATTAGTAACATTACATCAAAAGTTGTTATACCAAACAAGGGTGAACCTCTTTTTTATTCACATCTAACGAGTTAATAGTGCTTTTGACTGATGCTTTATTGCAGTTAAAACTACTTTTGACGAAGAGCGTCAGTCAAAAGTACTTTTAACCGCAAATTTGCGGTCAAAAGTACTAATAACCAATAATTTTCAGTCAAAACCACTTTTGACCAACCTATTCAGTCAAAAGTACTTTTGACTGATTTTGCTAGTCAATAGTACTTTTGACTGGTTAAGAGTTTTGACTGCAACATATACACAACTTATTTGTATCTTTTATTTCTCGTGTTGGCACGAGCTTTATGAGAATAGTTTTATCTATATCTATATAGGACTAATAATGAAAGCTGAAGAGTTTGTTTGGACTCTCTAATCTTTGGAACTAAGTACCAGTCGCATTTGAAAACGAAGTTAGGAGCCGGGCAAATAGATAAAAAGTCAGAAAAAACGTTAAGTGAAAACGAAGTAATAGCACGGGCGGGTGATGTGATACGACGGGGTGGGACGGGGGAACAAGAAATTTTATGCGGACGAAATCGCGGGCAGAAGCGGGTGTGTTGATGATAATGATAAGCTGATAACGTTATTCGTGGAGTCTCCTAAATTACACTTTTATCCGAATTGACAATGACGGTTCATATTTTTGCGGCGATTTTTTTGGGAAACATGATCAGTTAGTGTATTCAGACAATGCTCTTAAAACGGTGAAGAAAACCATGAGTGAGGAAGCAGAACCAAAATTTCGAAGACATTTGACATCTACCAACACACACTGGGCCCTCGTGGTGGATGGCGGCCCACAAACTCTCAACGAGAGGAGGCCTGTGTCCCAGCAGTGAGTGGGATCATTATAGGCTGATAAGGATAATGCAATCTAGTCTGTGTCGGTGTTATTTATGGTAGAACAAACATGAAAGGCGAAGAGCCAAGTCTTTGCCAATTAAGAATATTATCGCTTGAATATTGAAGTTACGAACAAATATGTTGTAAGTACAACAGTTGCGATTAATTCCGTTTTGAAAACCTGACTGTCAACTTTGAAAAGGGTAGCGCTCAGTTCACGGATATAACTTATTAACAGCATTCGCAATCCGTCGTCCAATTCCATTTCGATTTATTGTCCTTTTTCAACTGCAGCCGTCATCGTTATTCTGATAATTACGTTTGTATTTTTATATGTATCGCTAAAAAACTTGTTTCAATTTCTTGTATGCAGGTCCTCTCTTAGTGTACTTGATAGCTTGCATATCTAAGCTTCTTCTTATTCTCGTGTCGATGACTCATATTTTGTCTGACCAGAGCGCAACGATTCTTTTAATTCTTCTTTGTGGCGCTTCCAGTCTACCAAGCAGTGACGTATGGGCACCGAAATAACATGATATAAACGTCAATTTAAGTCTAAAACAAGCCGAAACACGTCATCGGTAGCTTTGTCTGCGAACTCTTTCTGTCATTCACAGCCCCCGTTAGATTTGGGTCAATAAGCACGACGCATTGGGTCACGTGACAATCGGAGAGCTTGACATGTCTGCTTGCCGTGAAACGTGACCTACGATTACTAACAATGGGCTTATGATCATCATTATCAAATCAGCTTGTATGCTTCATTGGGCTTTCTAATGTTAGGTATGAATGGCAAAGGAGATATCGCAATGCTTGGCAGATGATTTATAGTTGGATAGATGTACAATACTAGCTTCTTGGAATTTCTCTCTCAGGAGTTTCTTGTTCCCTCTATCCACCCCGTCGCATCGCATCGCCTGCCCTCATTCTTTCTGACTTTTTTCATTTTGCTCTAAGCTCCTAAGAGTCCTAGCGTGATGTTAAAATAGCGTGTTTTTTTCAAATCGTACTGGTAGTTTCAGAGATTAGCACGTTCAAACAAAAAATCAAACTCTTCAGCCTTATAATTAGTCTAGATAGACAAGCATGAGCAATCGCATTCTGACGCTGTAAGTAGACAGGATACTGCTGCCCGTCCCCTTAACGTAAACTTTTATTCGTTTAACAAAACCTATGTGTAGGAAGGGTTACATTTGCCGGAAACCACGAAACTGCTCGATAATTGCCAGCTACAACACATGACCTAGTAATATGATCGGTAGCCTAAAAATAACCACCTAGGGGAGCACTCCAGCCACATCCTTGACATCCTATCCAAAGCAGAATAAACCGAATCCCCTAGAAACAAAACTTTTGATTAGAACTACATAATTACATTTGCCGGAAATCACGAAACTGCTCGATAATTGCCAGCAACAACACATGACCTAGTAATATGATCGGTAGCCTAAAAATAACCACCTAGGGGAGCACTCCAGCCACATCCTATCCAAAGCAGAATAAACCGGATCCCCTAGAAACAAAACTTTTGATTAGAACTAATTGCATTTGCCGGAAACCACGAAACTGCTCGATAATTGCCAGCCACAACACATGACCTAGTAATATGATCGGTAGCCTTAAAATAACCACCTAGGGGATCACTCCAGCCACATCTTATCTAAAGCAGAATAAACCGAATCCCCTAGAAACAAAACTTTTCATTAGAACTAATTACATTTGCCGGAAACCACGAAACTGCTCGATAATTGCCAGCCACAACACATGACCTAGTAATATGATCGGTAGCCTAAAAATAACCACCTAGGGAATCACTCCAGTCACATCCTAGCTAAAGCGGAATAAACCGGATCCCCTAGAAACAAAACTTTTGATTAGAACTAAATCAAAGCGGCCAAAATGTGGATCTTAGCAGTTATGATCAAAGCCTTGAGAGATGGTCCTGAATACAATGGACAATAAATTCATTGATCTTTCACTCATATCCATTTTCAATGATGTTTACAAGCGAGCAAGGTATTCGTACACGACATTAATGAGATGTTGCAGTTTTAATGTTCTGGTTTAGATGTTTATTACTAAGTAGTATGTTGTAGTGTCTAGTATCCTGAACGAAATTCCTGTTCACTCCGCTAATATTAGATCGAGATGTTGTCTTTTTAGAGTATGTATGGGGAAATTCGTTATTAAGCAAAAATGCACTTTGAATTTTGAGATTTCCATTTTATTCTTGAGTCCTTTGCTGAGCAAGGCCTTTATACAGATCCTGCACTTGTTCTGTTTAGAAAATGTGTATGTATTGATTTTCTTCTTGTTTGAAATGTGAAGTTTTAGAATAGCATGCATTAGTGAGATTCTGAAAGCTTCCTGCTGCATTATACAATGAATAATGAATTGCTATTTATTCAAGCTATGTTGTATCTTCTTTGTTGTCAGTTTCCTGTGAGGGCAAATTCTTTAAGATTATACTCGCGATATCCTCCACAGAACACATATTTCTCGTCATCTATTTTATAGTTTACTGTTATTTTAATAAACATCTTATCAACGATTTCTCGTTGAAACCATTCACCATTTAATGCACCATTCAAGCCTGATGTATTGATTCTACAAACACCATTCTACAGTTTTCAATCTCTTTTGTCCCCAGGTCTGAAGTACTTGCATTCAGCTCGCATTCTCCACCGGGACATCAAACCTGGCAACTTACTGGTGAACAGCAACTGCGTGCTAAAGATCTGTGACTTCGGACTAGCCCGGGTTGAAGAGCCAGATGCCAGCAAGAACATGACGCAAGAAGTCGTTACGCAGTATTACAGGTAAATAGACTCACTCTGTCTTGATAACGAAGTGGCAAACGCTGTGTGACCCTGTGCGAGAGGTCTGATGCAGGAAAATTTGACATCTTTCATCGTTGAACTAATAGATTATTGTTCAATAATTTAGAAATGTATATTATCCAATACATTAATCCAAACCGCACTGGGCTCGCTTGGTGGATTACGGCCCATTCCCTCTCACAGAGAGGAGGTCTGTGTCCCAGCAGTGGGAAAATTAGTATAGGCTGATTATGAAATATATTAATCACAGCCAATATTATTAAAATTATAGTCAATGTGCCAATTTGAATTGAGCCTTTCACAAGGTAAACCGATTCCAAATATCAATTGTCAACTTTTCTATAAATATGTGGCCGAAGCAAGGAAAACCTGTTCAGGTGGAGATTCATAGACGACTCCGCCTTGGAGTGTAAATGTGGTGCTGTTCCACAAACGATGGGACACTTAATATCGTGTCCTGCGTGTCCTGTCAGCTGCACGTTACAGGGACTGGTGGACGCTGGCGATAGCGCCAAAAAGGTAGCCGAATTCTGGGCCGAGTCCATTTAGATAGCTATCGACACGCTAAAAAGAAGAAGATTATGATCGAGTTAAGGCTCCTACAAACAGGCACGACACGCGATATAATCGCACGCAACACAAAGACACCGCTCGTTACGCGACTTGCGGTGCCTTTGTATAGCGCGCGATTTTATCGCGTGTCGCGCCTGTTTGAAGGAGCCTTTAGATAGTGGATAAACTTACACTGAATTTGTGTAATTAATAACATTGTCCGATATAATACGTATTTACATAACCCATACTGTAATTCACGATCAAACAAATACTCGCTTGTTATGTAGAACTTGCGTCACCTTGAATCTGAAGAGCATGACTCATACAAAGCGCCCTATTATGTCGTACTCGCGGCACATTTAAATCGTTGACCACCATGATTTATACCATAATTAATACAAAGAGCCCATTGTCGTCGGCACCATCGTCTCCTCAACATTTTCGATAGCGTGGATTGAAATCTGAAGACCATAATTAATACAAAGAAACCATTGTCGTCGGCACCGTCACCTTCTCAACATTTTCAATAGCGTCGATCACTCTTGATTCTCACATCGAACAAGTGTCACGCGTCTTAGTTTTACGGATTTAATTGTAATATTTTTATTAATTAAATAGCTTTAAGCAAATTATATCGGTTTCCTTTACATCCTCCTGCAGCCGAACGTAATTGGCGCAGTCGGTAGGATACTCGCGGTCGGTTTCGCGAAAAAAACGAAGATTTACGTAATCGTTAAGCCGCCCGTACGGCTATCCAGTCGTTCCAGAGTATCCAGAATCTACACGTCGTGCTGTATCGAGGAATCCAGACATTGATTACGTAAAGGGGCTGATATAATGTTCATGTAAGTACATTAGATTATTTCTAGTGACCGCTTATCCTAGCCCGTACTAACATAACTTTCCAAAATTTTCTTTCTACGAAAATCCAGGAATACTAGGATAGTTAGAAGTAGTAGTAGAGAAATAGTGATAGACTCTAGAAGAGATTTTAATTTAGATATATTATTAAACGAGGATACAGAATCGTTTTCTGGAAAAATGTCTTTAGATTTAGATATCATTTATAAAGCATTACGGTTGGTACCCGACTTTGACGGGAACCCGAATGTGTTGACTAGGTTTATTAATTTGTGTGATCATTTAGTTAAAGAATATTATAATGTGCAAGGTGGTTCCGAGTTAATTAACTCTGCACTTATTAATGGCATATTAAATAAAATTGTAGGGTCTGCTGCTCGCTTAATCAACTCGAATGGTATAGCAAGTGATTGGGATGGCATCCGTAAAGCATTAATAAATAATTTTGCTGACCAAAGAGACGAGACCGCTCTTTATAGTGATTTATCTCTTTTAACACAGGGCTCTAACACTCCGCAAGAGTTCTATGAGCGTTGTCAGAATCTTTTTAGTACAATAATGACGTATGTTTCCTTACACGACACCTTAAAAACTACCATAGACGCTAAAAGGGATTTATATAAGAAACTAACACTCCAGGCATTTGTGCGCGGATTAAAAGATCCTGTAGGATCACGAGTGCGTTGTATGCGCCCTCAAAGTATAGAACAAGCACTAGAGTTTGTTCATGAAGAAACGAATACCATATATCTGCAAAATCGTAATGACCGTTTACCTGTTAAAAGAATTAATAACGATAACCAAGCCGGTGATCATTTTAATTACCCAAGGCCTAATAATTATAGCATGCCAGGACCTCCACAATTCCAATTTCCAGCTCAACAACCACCGCAGTGGAAACCGAATTATTTTCAACCACGCCCAATGAGTGGTGTTAGCCATTTCGTGAGCAGACAATTAACACCTACTAATGTTTTTTCTAAGCATGATTGGAGCAAATCAGGCAATCCGCCACCCAATAATTATTTCAAAAGTCGGGAGATGCATTTCAGTGATTGTTCTAATGATCCTTCTTTCAATGATTACTTTACCGATTATGATGGAACTTATTACGATTACTATGAGTTCCCAGAAAATGCGTACTATGAATTTCAACCATCCCCTCAGGAATGTGTAGAATATCCCCAACCGTCCGGAAACATAAAAGAGGACGCAAAAGAATCAAAAGAAAACTCCGAAATCCGACAAAGTAAAATAGAAATTAATCTCCAAACCCAACGGTACCTTCCATATGTTCAAATCGCGTCACCCCCTCTTAAGCTTTTAATAGATACAGGTGCGAACCAGTCATTTTTATGTCCTAATGCTGTAAAAAAATACTTTAGTGATGTTCCATTAACTTATTCTCCATTCGAAGTGCACAGTGTTCATGCTAAAACTAGAAACGACTATTCAATTACTTTACCTATTTTTAATGAATTTAACGATACGAGTACAGTTTCATTTGATATTTATAAGTTCCACGATTACTTTGATGGATTAATTGGTACCGATCTTTTAGAAAAATGGGAAGCTACAATAGATTATAAAAATAAATTATTTATAACTAAGTTTGCTACAAACCCTATTAGAATGTATGATTCACGTAATACTAATTTATATGAGAATATTATTCCAGCAGGTTCATCTAAGTTAATAAAGATTCCGATTAACGTTCGTGATGGAGACGCTTATATTCCTGAACAATCTATTTCAAATTGTATCATACGTGAATGCCTTACTACGGTGAAACAGAATAGGGGTATATTAGAAGTACAGAATCCAAGTAAAAATGATATAATCTTTTCAATGGATCATGCAGTGCCCGCAGAAGTTCATAATGTTGAGTGCACGCGCACTAAACAGCAAGAGCAACGCGTAAAAGACGTGCTATCGCGCCTTCGTACTGAGCATTTAAATGAAGAGGAACGCATTAACCTACAATCATTGTGCTCGCAATATGCAGACGTATTTTATATTGAAGGTGAACAATTAACATTTACAAATAAAATCAAACATTCAATTAAAACCACAGATGAAGCTCCAGTCTATACAAAGAGTTATAGATATCCATATATTCATAGACAGGAAGTACAAGAACAGATAGGTAAAATGTTAGAACAAGGTATAATTAGACCTTCAAATTCTGCTTGGAGTTCTCCTATTTGGGTGGTAGCTAAGAAAGCTGACGCATCAGGAAAGGTGAAGTGGCGTATTGTAGTAGATTTCAGGAAACTTAATGAGAAAACCATAGATGATAAATACCCAATCCCCAATATAGCTGATGTCTTAGACAAATTAGGTAACTGCCAGTATTTTACTACATTAGACCTAGCTAGTGGCTTCTATCAAGTTGAGATGGACCCCCAAGATATTACAAAAACAGCATTCAATGTAGAACACGGGCATTTTGAATTTCTAAGAATGCCCATGGGACTTAAAAATAGTCCATCCACATTTCAGAGAGTAATGGATAACGTGTTGCGAGAACTCCAGAATACCATTTGCCTAGTATACCTAGATGATATAATAGTTTTTAGTACATCATTGCAAGAGCACATAGTCAACTTAGAAAGAGTTTTTAAACGATTACGCGAATCTAACTTTAAAATACAAATGGACAAATCTGAGTTCCTTAAATTAGAAACAGCTTATCTAGGGCACATTATAGGCAAAGATGGAATAAAACCTAATCCAGATAAAATTTCAGCAATACAAAAATATCCCTTACCTAAAACCCCTACAGAAATTAAGAGATTTTTAGGACTTCTTGGTTATTATAGAAAATTTATTCCCGATTTTGCTAAAATAACCAAACCTTTGACTCAGAGCTTAAAGAAAGGCTGTAAAATTACACTTGATCAAAATTATGTCGAATGCTTTGAAAAATGTAAGACCCTTCTGGTCAATGATCCAATTCTTCAATACCCTGACTTTAAAAAAGAATTTATACTCACTACGGACGCTTCGAATTTGGCAATTGGAGCAGTTCTTTCACAAGGGTCTATTGGCTCTGAAAAACCCATAGCTTATGCCTCGCGTACGCTCAACTCTAGCGAAATAAATTATAGCACTATCGAAAAGGAGTTATTGGCTATAGTCTGGGCAACCAAGTATTTCAGGCCATATTTATTTGGACGTAAATTTAAAATAGTGACTGACCATCGTCCTTTACAATGGGTAATGAGTATTAAAGAGCCGAATTCCCGTTTAACCCGTTGGAGATTACGGCTAAGCGAATTTGATTTCACAGTTGTCTATAAGCAAGGAAAGCATAACACTAATGCAGATGCTTTATCACGAATAGAAATTCATCATGTAGAGGCTAGTTCGTTAGTAGTTAACACGTCACAAGGTGTACCTTCAGACTCAGATTCTAGAACTGAAACCGCGGATTCTAGGACTTTGAGCGCCCATAGTAATTTAGAAAGTCCCACATTAGAAATCCCTATTTCCGACGACCCCCTTAATAAGTTTAATCTACAAATTTATCTAAAGGATTTGCCTATTCATATCTATACCAAAAAGAAAAGAGGCACCGTGCCTAAATCACGCCTAAAACGGGTACCTAATAGTGTTCGTTTGTTACAAGACACTGAAAATAATACTAGTCCTGACCCTGACCCTGGCCCGAGCAGAGGAAATAACGCTAGACAGTCTTAACGATGGACCTGTCAGGTAATTTAGATTATACTGATGCATTAAAATACGACAATGCCATTGCAATCTTGCAGAATGAAAATAATTTAGTTGCTGAAATGAATTACCAAATGAGTTTAAGTAAGCAGTGGGTTTCACGTAGTTCAAACATTATAGTAAAAAAACCAATATAAAATCGAGAAATTATCAATTCTATTTTAGTTAACAATAGTAGATATGAAACAGATACCAATTAATATGCACATTTAGTTACTAATGATATTATGAGACATTATAGATATTTTGTTTAAAGAACTTGGTACATTGCAAAATTTATTGGCATTTATTAAGGTTAGAAGTATTTATAATTCTATATTAAACTATGCTATGTTTAAGGACATGATAAATAGATTAGGTATGTTATATAATAAGGATCAGTTTCTAAATATGTCTTAGATAATATATTATTACAATGGGAATAAAATAGTGATAGTTATGAAATTTCCGATGCTTTATCCTACTAACTATGTCCTATATAAATTGTCCTTGGCTCCTAATCATGACAATAAGGTCCCAATTCTAGCTAATCCTTTCTTAGCGGTTCACGAAAAAGATCTATTGTACATAGAGACAGAATGTCCGAAGTATAGTTACAGTCACCTTTGCGAAATGATTTAAGTCACCACCATGGCAACCAATCGGACTGTATCCAGCAGCTTATACTTCAACAGAAATTAATGAATCCTGTCAATTTACATCAGACGACCTGTCTTCTGAAGCTATGGAGCAGCTAGACGACCAAAATTTTACCAATTACAAAGGAAAATTCGTATAATGTACTTACCAATGAAAACTATAAAACCAAATACCATTGACTTTGGGAGTTTGCATTCAAGTAACTCTGAAATCGCTCTACAAGAACCTGTAACGCTACAGTCGTCGAACACAGAAGCTACATACCACACTACCATACCGGTATACATTCTACTATCCGGTGCATGTGTACTCATTACCATCATTATACTTCGTCTTCGCAGATTGAACCAACTACAGAAAGCCACTGATGAAATCGATATTAAGGATAAGGAAGCCTGCAACACCGAGATTGATCCAGCTTCACCATCGACACTATTTTCGACTAGAGTTTTCAAATAGTTGTCGATCTCGTGGAGGGAGATGTTATGTAGAACTTGCGTCACCTTGAATCTGAAGAGCATGACTCATACAAAGCGCCCTATTATGTCGTACTCGCGGCACATTTAAATCGTTGACCACCATGATTTATACCATAATTAATACAAAGAGCCCATTGTCGTCGGCACCATCGTCTCCTCAACATTTTCGATAGCGTGGATTGAAATCTGAAGACCATAATTAATACAAAGAAACCATTGTCGTCGGCACCGTCACCTTCTCAACATTTTCAATAGCGTCGATCACTCTTGATTCTCACATCGAACAAGTGTCACGCGTCTTAGTTTTACGGATTTAATTGTAATATTTTTATTAATTAAATAGCTTTAAGCAAATTATATCGGTTTCCTTTACATCCTCCTGCAGCCGAACGTAATTCGCTTATCAATACAAAATAAACTGGACTTGGTAAACAGTGTTTATAATCGTCCAATTTCACAATCATCGGTTTGTTTACGTTGTTTTACAATACAATTGAAATTAACTATAGTTCATGTTAATGTGAGAGAGGCTTGTGGCTAAGTAATAACAGTCGCACGGGACGATCGATCAGGTTAAGCTACGCTCGTCGCGGTTGGTCAATGGATGGGTGACCATCTTTACATACCAAGACTCCTCCGTGCCTCGGAAAGCACGTTAAGCCGTTGGTCCCGGCTGTCATTCGTGGATCTTTGACAGTCGTTACGGGTCGTCAGAAGCCCGAAAGTCTGACAACCAGTCTTACCAAGGGGTTTCGTATTACCCAGTTACTGGGTTGTGGAAGTCAGATAGGCAGTCGCTTCATGTAAAATACTGGTATTCAGCTGTATCCGGTTAGACTGGAAGCCGACCCCAACATAGTTGGGAAAAGGCTATAATTACATATATGTATAGATGAGGCAGATGATACTGTTAATATTAAACTAATCTTGCCGGCTACCATATTGGCATTATTTATGTAAATCCATATGGTACTAATATTATAAATGCGAAAGTGTGTCTGTCTGTCTGTTACCTCTTCACGCTTAAACCGCTGAACCGATTTAGATGAAATTTGGTATAGAGATAGTTTGACTCCCGGGAAAGTATATAGGATAGTTTTTATCCCGATATTGCCAAGGGATCGACACTTATGCGGGTGAAACCGCGGGGCGCTGCTAGTAAAGATATATTTTTAACATAAGTATATACGTCTTGTTTCTCCGAAGAGTTAAGGCTCCTACAAACAGGCGCGACACGCGATATAATCGCGCACGACACAAAGGCACCGCTCGTTGCGCGACTTGCGGTGCCTTTGTATCGCGTGTCGCGCCTGTTTGAAGGAGCCTTTAAGAGAGAGAGGTGTACCCATAGTATACCTACTTTTCGCCAGTTATGTTTTATGTTGTTTTGTTATGTTTATTTTCATTTATTATGAACACGACCGTGGCTTCAACGTAACCTATGAATTACTTGTGAAGGAAGGCATGTGTGATAATGTGCCCTCTCATAATTTCTAACGTGACGATATTATCATGGACATCGATAACCAGGGAAATAAAATGTATGGAAATATCGTCGCTCACATGAATAAAATCTCAGTCTTATCTCAAATTTTTAGCTGATTTGAGTTGGGACAGCTGCATTATTCTATTCGTGATCCTTTAAAGAAAGAAAGAAAAATGCGTTTATTGGCATTACAGCAAAATAAATACTCCTAGTTTTAAGGAGTATTTATTTTGCTGTAATATAAAAATAAAAACAGGAAACAAAGATTATAATGCAAAAAGAAAAATGCCCAAAAGGCTAGCACCGTTGCCACGTTGGATGGCAAATGCTGGTTCGTTGACCTACAAATAGTATGTAATAACTTTACGACGTTCACCATCAACATTTAGACTAGATAAAAAAATGACTAGATAAAACAAACTAGCGAGTCAACAAGACGCGGTTAGCTTTATTCAAACTTTGTTGTAAAGGTCACACACAGTATAAAGGCTCCTTCAAACAGGCGCGACACGACATGCGACACAAAGGCACCGCAAGTCGCGCAACGAGCGGTGCCTTTATGTCGCGCGCGATCATATCGCGCGTCGCGCCTGTTTGAAGGAGCCTTAAAGGTTTTACACAAAACCCCTGTTAATGTTAATATTAGTTTAAAACGTTGGTTGACGAAGGTGTGCCCTCTATTACTAAAATGTTGAATACCTCTGTGTTAATGTCATTCATCATCATCATCATCAGCCTATAGCAGTCCACTGCTGGACATAGGCCTTCCCTAATGAGGGCCATAGCGCCCTGTCTTCAGCTTGACGCATCCAGCATCTGCCTGCAGTCTTTCGCAAATCGTCATCCCACCTGGCCGGAGGGCGTCCTACACTACGTTTGCCGAGTCGCGGTCTCCACTCAAGAACTCGTTTACCCCAGCGGTTGTCGGTTCTTCGCGAGATATGGCCGGCCCACTGCCACTTCAGCTTGCTAATTCTTTGAGCTATGTCGATAACTTAATGTCATTAGTAAGTACGTTTTAGGCGTGGGCCGTGGAGTGTTGTCAAATGAAGACAGTATCCAGGGTTAAGTGCATCTTTTCTATTTATTTTAAACTATGTAGCTACCGCCCGCGGCTTCGTCCGCAAGGTATATCGATAATAACTATCCTATGTCCTTCCCCGGGATGCAATCTATCTCTTTGCCAAATTTGATCGAAATCCGTTTAGTGGTTTAGGCGTGAAAAGGTAACATATAGACAGACAGACAGAAGGACAGAGTCACTTTCGAATTTATAATATTAGTATGGATTATATTAATTCTATTTCTCAAGTTTATTTGTCTGTAGTGATGTTCCAAGAGCAGAGCGAGAGCAGTGGTGGCTAAGTGGTAACGGCCGCGACTTACGAGTTGTAGGTCGTAGGTTCGAACCCTGACAGGCGCTTTACTTTGTGTAAATTATTTCATCACCACTGCTCTCAAAACGGTGGAGGAAAACATCTTGAGGAAACCGGCATGTCCTAGAACCAAAAAATTCAAAGACATGTGACATCTACCAACCCGCACTGGGCCCGCGTGGTGGATTATAGCCCACTCCCTCTCGAAGAGAGGAGGCCTGTGTCCCAGCAGTGGGAACATTATAGGCTGATTATGATGTTCCAAGATGGTTAATATTTCATTTACATCAGTATCTCTAAATTTACCGTTTCTCCTAGAATTGTTTCGAGAACCTATCTTTGAATAAATATCGTCAGACATTCATCTTTACTAAAACCTCGCAACGTGTTTGTGTTCTAAATGTTCTTGGAAACCCGGATTTTCCTTTCACGGAACGTTTATCCGGCTATTTGTTCACGTCTATTTAATCAAGCAATAAGTAAATCCAATATTAGATTATATTAATTATATAATTAGAGTTTCTATGTTAACAACAGGAAAAAAGACTTAGCGATAAGGCCGCCCATTGTGTCACCCTTTGTACAGTTTCTATATTTATGTCTGTAATTTATATGGTGTACACAATAAAGAGTACCTATTCTATTCTATTCTATCTATATACTAAAAATAAAGCTGAAGAGTTTGTTTGATTGTTTGAACGCGCTAATCTCTAGAACTAAAAGCACAGAATAAATAGTACAAGTACTTAAAAGTCGGATTTGAAATAATGTTTTTGCATTTTATGGCTCAATTCTCGAGGAATCAGCGGAATTCTCTCAGCGCGATTGTCCGAAAGGGTTACCGCTGGCTCGGAACATAAAGGGCTAAGGAAGGAACACGGATGGGTTTTAGTCAGTAAGAGTCTGACACTCCCTTCCGCTCCACCCAGTGCGGGAGGGGTCATTTGATGATTTCCCATCCTGAAATAAAAAAAATAAAATATTCTCGAGGAAGGCTGTAGGCTATTTAACGTCACGTTAGGATCCTTACGAGTCAAGCAAAAAGAAGAAAACTCAAAAAGAACGCTAAGCAAATACTAAGTAATAGCGCGGGCAGGCGATGCGATGCGACCGGTTGGGTCGGGGACAAGAAATTTCGCGAAAGTCGTGGACAGAAGCTAGTATCAGATAGGGGTTTTATTAAGGTGCTTACAGGACCTAAACACAAAAAACGCAAGTTTTAGAAACAATAAAAGTATATGATCGTCTACAGTAAACAAAATCAGAAAAATATATGATATTCTTCAGGATATATGCTAGGTAGATAGTGTGTTGAAAACATAATACAACTAGTTTGATAAGAAAGAAAAAAAATCATGAAGATACCTCTAGAAACTATATTTTTACAATAAAAACCATACCCGTGACCATACTGTAGCGAAATATCATCCTCACAGATAAATTAGCACGTAGGGTATTTAACAATTATTGTTTTCTAACTAATTTTTTATATGTAGGTACCCACTATTTATTAATTTTTCAACAGATTTTGTATATAAGGAACCGAATTTTCGAAATACATTCATTCCACACTCAACCTGAATTTGCGTCTCATTTTCATACCCTGCATAATCAACACTAATATACCTACAATCATTATGATTTTTTGTCAGATTATTCTACAAGCAACATACTAACAGATTATTCTACAAGCAACATACTAAAGTAGTAGTGTTTTAATTTTTTAGTCTAAACAATAGATTTTTTGTAATTAAATAATTGCTTCATATTTTGCAATAAATTACCAGCGTTGTGTCATTGCGCTTCTCGTCATCTCTTTCTTTTCTGTGCAGTCCGACAGTGACCGCGCTTTAGGTCATGTAAGCCCCTTAATGTATTTTCAACTATCTCGAAACAAAAGTTCGTGCGATGTTGAAAAGATTCGCCAGCCAGGTTCGTAGCGGCACTGATTGTTCAGGGTCCGCCGGACACACTTAAGTGTCATCATTCATACAAGCCCCTTTTTTCAATACTCCATATTTTTGTTGGACATTTGTTCCCTAGAATCGTTTACGTCGATTACTCTTGCTTCATTCTCACGAACTGTTCGAAACGTTCGACGAAGCGTTTCGTGGTGTTGAATGAGTAAAAAGTGAATGAATGAATGACCTGTGCTCCGTTGACCGCAGTTTTGAAAGTAGAACGGCGCGACCGCGTTTGTACCAAAAACATCAGTAGGTACGCGGTTTCGCCAGCGTTTTGCCAAAATAGTTCACGTGCATAGACAGTTGCAGAAGTCACGGTCGGTGAGTCGGTTCCCACATTTCATACGCATTTTTTTTTTTATTTGAAATGGGTTTGCTCTTGACTCTAGTCTAGGTCAGAGATGACAGAGACAAAGTCTACGATGGAGTGAGCTCACCCAGATGAAGCCTGTTCACTCTTATTTGAAGAGATTCGGGTTGTATGCACTCGGAAACACAAACGCAGGTAGAGAGTTCCACTCTTTTGCTGTGCGCATTATAAAGGACATTTGAAAACGCTTAGTGCGAATTGGTGGAATAGCAACTAGGTAGGGATGGTAACTTGCAGTGCGTCTGGATGTCCGAAGGTAGAAGGAATTTCCGCTTTCAGAATATCCATCATATTTTCACAAATTCGGTCCTGTGTCCTTGTTTGCTTACGTGATCTCGTTTCCCTGTTGTTTTGCATTTCATTTGAGCTTATCAAATGAATGCGGTTTGCTACCGCATGCAAATGAACATAAACCAAATGTACTGAAATATATGTAAATTGTTATATATCCGACATCTCTTACACACGCACAGTTTGTCACGTTTTCAGTGGACGGATTAAAATTTTAAATTGAAAATATGGTTTTTAGCTTTATTGAAAACGTATAAAGTGGTATGAAGCGAAATGGCTTTGTTTACTCGCCTCGGTGTCACAACCAGTTTATTATTCATGCGCTTGTGCCTGGCAAATGAGCGTTCCTTGTAAAACCCACCACTTTATATCCCTTCTCTTATAAGTTACTAAGTTCCACGCGACACACGTCCACTGACGCTTGGGATTTCTTTACAGCTTCACTTGGAGTTGTTGGCGAACTAAGATTGCCAATAAAAGTCCTGGTGGATCTAGATCGAGTTCATTACAGCCTAGGATCTAATTCAAGCTACCTAAAAACTTTTTTATTAATTTTGATTCCTACTTAAGGCTCCTACAAACTCAGCGGGATTGTCCGAAAAGGTTACCGCTGGCCCGGAATATAAAGGGCTAAGGGTGGAACACGGGTGGGTTTTAGTCGGTAAGAGTCTGATACTCCCTTCCGCTCCACCCAGAGCGGGAGGGGTCATTTGACGATTCCCCATCCTGAAAAAAAAAAGGCTCCTACAAACAGGCGCGACACAAAAGCACCGCTCGTTGCGCGACTTGCGGTGCCTTTGTGTCGCGCGCGATTTTATCGCGTGTCGCGCCTGTTTGAAGGAGCCTTTATGGTAGGTACGGTAAGCCGGTCGTTAGTATAAGCATAAGCGTTTAAGCATAATCAGTTTGTAATGTTCCCACTGCTGGGACACAAGCCTCCTCTCTGTTAGAGGGAGCGGATCCAATCTACCCCGCGGGCACAGTGCGGGTTGGTAGATGTCACGTGTCTTCAAAGTTTTTGGTTCTAGTTTCTCACGATGTTTTCCTTAACCATTTTCCCCCTTACTAATAAACGTTGTATAGCGTCTGTATAGTTACACCTTTATCTTCTTTCGAAATTCAAATTACTGACGACTGAAAGCGAAAATTCGGTGTGTTATTTATTACTATTCATTTACACTAATCGAAACAAAAGAAAAAAGTAGTATAAAGAGGTAAAGTTTGTATGTAGGGGGTAATCTCTGAAACTACCAGTCGGATTTGACAAAAATCTTTTTGTAAGTATTTGATAGCCCAATTCTTGAGGAAGGCTATAAGCTATTTAACATCACGCTATGACCCTTAGAAGCCGAGCAAAACGAAAAAAAGTCACAAAGAAACGCTAACCAAAAACGAAGTAATAGCGCGAGCAGGCGATGAGATGCGACGGGGTGGATCGGGGAAACAAAAAATGTCACGCGGACGAAGTCACGGGCGGAAGCTAGTCTAATATAATACGTTTATTAGTAAGGCGGTTTGAGAGCAGTGGTGATGAAATAATTTTGCACAAAGTGCCTATCTGGGTTCAAACCTACGACCTATTATAAAGGCTTCCTACAAACAGGCGCGACACGCGATATAATCGCGCGCGACACAAAGGCATTTCTCGTTGCGCGACTAGCGGTGCCTTTGTGTCGCGTGTCGTGTCGCGCCTGTTTGAAGGAGCCTTAATTCGTAAGTCGCGGCCGTTACCACTTGGCCACCACAGCTCCCGACCAGTATAAGTTTGAAACCAGTATGAGCTGGCCTCGTATACTATTGAAACTACGTACTACGCTAGGCCAACTCAAGGTCAAAGTGTTACCAACACCGACGCGAGGTGCGGTCGACTGTACCTATACCTACATAATGCAAACGTAATAAAATATTTATTAAAAAAAAACGTAAGTCTTAGCAATATAATTTTTTATATAAGCAAAACTGTAATAATTTTCATGCCTTATAATTTTTGAATAAATATTTTATTAATATATTATTATTATAATGCAAACATTTCAACTAGCTGCGCCCCGCGGTTTCACACGCATAAGTGTCGATCCCGTGGGAATATCGGGATAAAAACTATACTATGTCCTTTCCCGGGACTCAAACTATCTCTATACCAAATTTCATTTCTTTTTATCTCGATATTCCCACGGGATCGACTTTTACACGGGATCGACAAACGCAGGCAGAGAGTTCCACTCTTTTGCTGTGCGCATTATAAAGGACATTTGAAAACGCTTAGTGCAAATTGGTGGAATAGCAACTAAGCAGGGATGGTAACTTGCAGTGCGTCTGGATGTCCGAATTCTCCGATGGTGTTAAAAGAAGACTGTATCTGTTTCCAGAGCACCTGAGATCCTGATGGGCGCGAACCACTACACAGCTGCGGTAGACGTGTGGTCGGTGGGCTGCATTTTCGGCGAGCTGCTCGGCAGGCGGATCCTCTTCCAGGCGCAAAGTCCGGTTCAACAGGTATGTGTTACTGCCACTTTACGTACTTCACATTGGCGAATGAGTGCCAGGGAAGCCCGCGAAATTGAAATTTGCTTGAATTGCCCTCGCCCTTAAAGCTACACAAATGGCCTTTAAAATAAAAGTTCAACAATAAAGCCTTAATCAATTTCTTCCTGTAAAAGGAAGTTTTGTTTTAAACACGTCATTATGCTAGCATTCACGTTTCAACAAAACCATAAAGTTTCTTTACTTTAGCCTCCTTTTTTGTTGACAAATTGTGGGTCGACTATTACAATGAAAGCTGTTATAATAATTTACGTAACAATTAAGCCATTTCCGTCATTTTTTTAGGCCGAAGCCACGTGCTAAACACGTGCGGGTGGCAATACCGAATATTTGTAGATATATTTTCAGCAAAAAGCCCCTCGTCTTAGCTCGAATTGTGCCGAGCCGACCCTATTACGGTTAAGTGAGGGTAGATGCCGAACGACGTTTGCCGATCGGCCCGAGCCTATTGAAAGCCGAATACGTGTAGTAATTGCTTCAGTTGGCTTTGTTATTCAAGAAATACTGCAGTATCAAATGTGCCGATCCGAAAATGTGTGTAGCAGCCCTAAGTCAGCAGCTTCGCTAGGTAGTTAAGCGTAGTTCGAACGAAATGACTAATTAGTCAAGCAGAGCGTCACCAAGCCTCATTGCAATAATTAAAACATGCGTTGGTTAGTCGCTTGAAGCAGCAAACGAAGCACCCGCCTGTGACTTCGGCCTTACACATTGATTTAAAGGCTCAACGGAATTAACTTTAGATGAATGTAATCGTTTTTTTACCTCTGGATCGATCCAGAATGATCCAGCTAGGTTTTTGGTGTCGATTTCCACGCGGGCGAAATTGAGAATGCAACATGAAATGAAATTGAACTAGGCGAATTTGTTTCAACTTAATGTTACATTTCACGTTTCATCAATCTGTAACCCGTGCAGCATAATGCTTAAAGCCAGGTGAAACGTAACATGAAATGTAACACAAATGAGCCGTCCTGATTTATGCAATGGAACATGAAATGTAACGCAACAAAGGCGAAATATGTGTTACATTAATTCATGTTACGTTTCATAAATCTGTATTAGAAAGGTGGATGGTACTTACAGACTCTTTCTTCAGGTGATAAAAGCAACTGTTTTTCGTTCCAGCTGGAGTTGATAACAGAGCTGCTAGGCACGCCATCTCTGGAGGACATGCGACACGCGTGTGCCGGCGCACGCGCACATATGCTTCGCCGCGCGCCGCGCCCGCCCGCGCTTGCTGCGCTGTACACGCTCTCCGTGCAGGCTACGCACGAGGCCGTGCATCTGCTCGCACAGGTAACATATATTATAAATTTATAAATCACATCAATATCACACTCAACAGCTAGGGGGGGGGGGGGGGGGGGAGAAAGGAAGAAAACATATTTTGCGCCGACCCTAAGTACAGAAGGGCAGGCAGAAGATCTTTACAGAACAGTAATAGTTATATGTCTACATATAGTAATAGTTGTATGTCTGTGTGTGTTGTTATATGTTTAATAGTTGTCTGTCTAATAAAGGGTAATTTTAAGTGAATATTTTATTATTATTATTTATTTATTTTGGTCTTTGAACTCCTTTAACATGTAAGTATCTAACAAGATCTATCTCCCTTTTTTGTCCTATTTCATAATCTGCAGTCACAAATAAATCACAAAGCGATTGGGTCGTCGTAGTTTCGTTGCTCGGATGACTCGCACGACATTTTTGTCCTAGCCTTGTCCCAGCAAGGTCTTTGACGTAGCATTTACTATAATCTATACTAATATTATAAAGCTGAAGAGTTTGTTTGTTTGGTTGAACGCGCTAATCTCTGGAACTACCAGTCGGATTTGAAAAATTCTTTTTGCATTTGATAGCCCAATTCTTGAGGAAGGCTATAGGTATATATTTAACATCACGCTATGACCTTTAGGAGCCGAGCAAAAAGAAAAAAAGTCAGAAAGAACGCCAAGCAAAAACGAAGTAATAGCGCGGGCAGGCGATGCGATGCAACGGGGTGGGTCGGGGGAACAAGAAATTTCACGCGGACGAAGTCGCGGGCAGAAGCTAGTAATCTTATATATAAAATTCTCGTGTCACAATGTTAGATACCATACTCCTCCGAAACGGCTTGACCGATTCTTATGAAATTTTGTGTGCATATCGGGTAGGTCTGAGAATTGGCTACTATCAATTAATTTTTATCGAACTAAAAAAAATACTAGAAATAATGTATATGGCAAAACAACGTTTGCTGGGTCAGCTAGTAGCATAATAAAATTCCAAATTGTCTATTCCAGATGCTGGTGTTCGACCCGGCCAAGCGCATCTCCGTGGTGGACGCGCTGGCGCACCCGTACCTGGAGGAGGGGCGCCTGCGCTACCACTCGTGCATGTGCAAGTGCTGCTACAGCGCGCCGCCGGCCGCGCGGCACTACTCGCCCGACCTGGAGCCCGTGGCGCCGCACGCCTTCCACGACGGCTGGGAGAGGAAGCTCACCAGCGTGCACCAGGTCAAAGGTATGGGCGAGACGGCACGCGCTGCATGGAGCGTCACCAAGATAATGGGCTTTACTAATAAACGTTTCTTAAAGTTAAGAGGCGTTTAAACGTTAAAAATGTATGGTTAAACAGTCGCTAATCATTACTTAACTTTAAATAACGTTTATAAATAAAGGGGTTAATGTGGAAAGAAAAGGTCCCAAAGCTGGTCACTAGTGAGTTTCACTTCTTTACGTTTTGAAAGTACTGCAATATTCATTTTAATAACTCTTGACGGGAGCATTATAGTGAACTTTTTTATGAATATTAAGATATAACAATAAACTCCCTTTTATTTCTGCAATATTTCACTGCAAGGGGGTTTTCGTGAAAATTCACGACACCAGTTGGCACTATTTTGACAAGAGGTCATCCATTTCGACAATCAATATAAAATATATGATGACGTTCATCATTCGATTCATTCATTCGTTCATCATTCAGTCATGACTAAAGAAAATATAGGCTCTTTGACAGATGCCTGGACCTGACGTGTCAGTGCTGCCACCTAGCGAACGTCATTTTAGAAAACCCTCAAGGAACTGTACCCTAATCGCGTAGCACACTTTCAATCGCAATCTGAATCATTTTGACAGATATTGCTAATTCATTGCCTCATATGTTCGAAAAATTTAACAACGCAATGGATGTTGTTGAACTGTCAAAATTAAAACCATTGCTACCAATGATTGCTACTGTATGTTAAGCAATTAACCGCAGTATCGAAAACAATACATAATAATATTGTCATATTTGAGTCTTATTTTCTGCTTTGCTGGTCTTCATTTAACAATTCCTGCATACGAATGTTTCAGAGGAGATACACAAGTTCATAGCGGAACAGCTGCAGACGTCTCGAGTGCCACTGTGCATCAACCCACAGTCGGCGGCGTTCAAGAGCTTCGCAAGGTAAGGCGCCGCGACATCAACCAACCGCAACCAACCGCAACCAACCGACACTAGGTGATTTCTTTGCGATACGTAACCTAACACGCCTTAGCGACCACCCGCACCCATATGGGCCACGCCAATTGTAACCAAAACCCGTGCAGACAACACTGTCTATAATAATTTTTTTTTTATTAATTCGTGATTCGCCCCGAAGCGTCGTTTTAGCGCTGCGCTCTTGCAGTGTAACCCCTAAAATGTCGCTTTCTTTTTTCCAGTTACTTATTTATTTTGCGCGTTTTGTAACACAGCAGTTTTTCTTAGATTTTAATGACTTTTATAAAGTTTCCAGTGTTGTCCGCACGGCTGGCGATGTTTACGATAATAAATCAGAGAAAGCAAACAGTCATCACAACTGAGTGTGGCACGGTGCGAGTCTGTTAGTGTGTGCACGTGTGTCGGTGTACAATGTACAGTACTAGTGTACCGGTTTACATAGCGCGTAGTGTCGTGCCGGCCGGTGGTCGCAGGAACATGTCGCATCCCTCCCGACCTCCCCTCCCGCCAACTGTAGTATTGCAACGTAGGTAACAGTTGTGCCTCTTTGTGTACAAGTAACACTCACACACGGGTCGATTTTGCTAGATCCCGACTTGTGCATGGGTTGTTTTACCATTTTATTTTTCTTACATAACGTTCCGTTTCGCTCCCCGCGCTTCGAGCGCTCTCCGTGTACATACCCGCCGTTTTCGAGCAAAATCAACCCTCTTGAAATGGTGGTGTGTCCCGCTTCACTAGCACCGCTGTTCTCTCCCGTACGGTAGTTTTAATTTCTGCTTTTTTGTGTGTTTTGCGACAGCTCTAGGGCGGGTTCGAAAGCGAAAGTTTGTTCCCCTTTCAAGACGGCGGCAAAATATCTACTGCTATCGCCCGTGATATTTCTGTGCGCCGCCTAGGCGAGGAGCTCGCTCAGTAAGCGTCCGCACGCCCGTAGTGCTCGCGCGCACTCGCGCCGGGAGCGACGCCGCTCGAGGCAGCACACGCCTATCGACTCCTAAACTACAACCACGCGCTCCTCCAGCTAATTCTAGTTTTTCTTAATTTTCCTCATCCATAATCGACCCGGTGACTGAGGGACCAATGATGGCAACCCATTTGTGTGTATTGCGTCTATAAAAATAAATTTAGTGCCAATTTCACCAATGAAACTAAACACGATTAATACATCTAAACTGCGTTCAAGAGCTGTCAGCGTCCAATATTCCAGAATAATGATGAGACTGACAGTTCTTGAACGTGGTTTGATCGCGTTCAGTTCCAATGATGAAATCCGCCCTTAATGTGTAAGCAATTCAATGGAGGGGCGCGCAATGTAAGTTTAGACGGTCTAGAACTTTGTTGTTGAGTTTAACTTTTTAGTAAAAGAGGCGTTGTTGCCTTCGACCGACGTCTCGTTTCAAAAGGGTTGATCGTTAGATAGTGCTCGCTCCGTCCTAACGGTTCGGTTACAGTGCATGCGTTTTTGAAGGCTTCGCACTTGAGTTCGGTGTTTGTTTGTGTATCTTTTTTTCCTTTTAGTGCAATAAGATAGAAAGTTAAATAAAAACTTGTGAGCTAAAACAAAAACACAAGCCACAGATTTCGTGTTGATAAAAATATCAGAATATTTTTAATAATTGACTTTCATATACCCGGGAAAGGGTGATCCCTTATTACCGAACTCAAGTATGAGGCTACATTTCCTCAAAATCGACAAAAAACAGTAGTTTCGATTTTGAAGAAACTTCAGTACTGAGGTTGAATTTGATTTTGTACGATTAGTGGGTTTTGACAGTCCTAGCAGAAAAAATATCTTTCCAAATATGAACTTTATTTTTTCGACATAAGGTTGATATTAGGAAGGGAGGTTGTTTTCTGTTAGGGTTGCCTCGTAGTGCATGCGTAGTATGAGATGAGCACTGTGCCAAGCACAATGGTTGTGGTGAATTTTCATTAATTTTTTTTCAGTAGTTACTTGTAGCGTTTGATTTGTGATGCAGTTTTGCTATAAGATTTCTCTTTTATTATCATAGATTTTGTTCAAAGATGATAAATGCATGTTGGTTTGTATGTTGGATTCATGATAAACATTGGCGAAGCGAGATTACTAAAAAGTTTGTTTAAGCGCAAGACATTAATATTATTTGTAATGTTCTTAGTAACCTTACAATATTTAGAAGGCTTTAACAAAAGTGCCTAAAATGCGCTTAGGGTTACGTGCGATAAAATAATCTAAAGACAGGTCCAATCCCGAAAAAAAAGTTCAGTTCTCATTGTCTATTGTCTCGTTAAAATTGAAGAAATGAATGATTCCAACGTGCAAGCAAGTGGCGTGGGTGTGGGGTGCGCACTTGTGCGACACATGACTAACGACGGCCGACTCTGTACCCTTGCAGCTCCACAGTGGCCCATCCGTCCGAGCTGCCGCCCTCGCCGCACCAGTGGG
This sequence comes from Luperina testacea, assembly GCA_927399505.1. Classification (NCBI taxonomy): domain Eukaryota; kingdom Metazoa; phylum Arthropoda; class Insecta; order Lepidoptera; family Noctuidae; genus Luperina; species Luperina testacea. The sequence goes on from OV656758.1 coordinate 18,035,146, forward strand.
AATGACGCGAGACCAAGCGCGGCTTCGACAAGCGACGCGCCGTATTCACTGACTCGCGATAACCGACTTTATTGTAACGGACGCAAGGATTAAAATGGATTATTGGGCGAACTCGTGTTGTAGCAGCCTCGGTGGTGCGATAGTCGACTTTGTAACAGATGAATAAGGTCGATTATGGATTGATGGTTGGATGAGGCGATTACACGCCTGATTAACCTCTGATAAACGATATTTGACTTTATTTACGGCAATGTAAGGTCTGTTATGGGCTGGCGGTTTGGCGAATTTGTATGTTTATCTAAGCCTTCAATTAGTAACCTTTATATTTATTAGCTTAAGGGCTATTCTGCTATGAGGCACTTACTACCTAATGCCACAGATAAAAAAATTGTAGCTTAAAGAGGAAGTCTATGTGATAGTTGGTTTTGAAAATATTTATGCCACTAATCCGCTTTAAAATGTAAAAGTAATTAGTGTTATTCTCGTAATTTTATTGTTTTTATTTTATTATCAATAAAATAAAAACAATAAAACGTGATGTCTATTATCTAAATGTATGAATATTTTAAAAACCAACCATTATACACTGACAGAAACTAACTTTTAGTTTTTAAGTAAAATTCGTATTTTTTAAGACCAGCTGCTATAAACTGAAGAATTTTGTAATGAATTTAAAGTATGTTAAATTAAACATACGAATTCGCTGTAACACTAAAGTTACATATCAACTGGAATTTGAACTTTTTCCTTTAAACATTTTCGTCTATGTAGAGTCAATATTCACTCTTATTTCTTAAAAAACAGAGTTCAAATTCCAGTTGCAGTCCACACGTCACATAAGTCGGGTCTCTTCCTAAACTGTGTTGTTTTGCTTTTATTTGACTTTACTGTGAATGTATTAAATTTTGGATTGTATAAATACCGCTCCATACCTCATCGCTGTAATTAGAAGGCATTATACTTACGCGTATCGTATCAATATGTACCTTGTGGAGAATACATACCATTATTGGATAGATAGACTTCCAAAATGGATGACATTTTGTAATTAGTTGTGTAATTGGCGAAAAATATAAAATTACCGACAGGCTTTGTAAACTAGGGTACTTTGTATACCAAGAATTTTATTAAAAATATTTGTATTTTAAGAGAGAAATGTCGCCTACCCAATTCTAGAACGTGCATTTCGAGTATCTCCACAAACGCGCATTTTTGACGTAAGCAAAGCATAACAGCGAATTCGCGACGCACGTGACTACCAAAAAATATTCATTTCTGATATTTACTTGTATTGTAGCGTGTAGAGAATGTGTGTAGAATAGTATAGTTGGCTGGTGTACTGTGAATATAATCGATAAGGGTAAGTAAAGCATCGGAAAGGATTTAAAGTTGATAGCAACAAAATTTTATACAACGAAACGTGTCGCATCCGCGGCAGAACGTAGCTAGGAAAGGTATCGGAAAATGACTTGCAGATAAATGATGGATAGGTGTGGCTTACGAAGGACAGGCGGGGTCAACGACCTCCCTCGGCGCGATATATACAGTAAAGCGACGCTTCGCGTAGAAATAGGTTATGTTTCATTTATCTCCGCGATTCCATGTAATTTGTAAGTGTGACGTAGTGTCATTGTGTGCCTGATTGTGTTGCGTTCGGACGTTGCAAACAATAAATGTTGCAATATTATATAACGCGTATTGACATTTCAATTTTATAACTACGGATTTATTGATTTATATTGTGTTCTGTATTAATTTCCTTTTTAGGACGACTACAGACGACAGTTTCGTACTTAAAAAACGGATTTCGAACACGAATCTCTTGCAAACTGTCGCCTGTAGCCGGCCTTGTGTATTATAATTACTAAGCTTAATCGTTAACAGCATTGTATGTAACATCGACTGAACATTTTTACGTAGTTAGGTTAGACTAGTGTTAGATATATTAAACTACTAATTTACTCGATGCAATGAAAATAAATAGTAAATAAAAATAAACGAATGAATAATGTTCACATACTATCATTGCAGTAGTGAGATATTTTATAGCAAAGTGTTTGTAAATGTAATGAATACATGTGTATTTCACGCATTTAATAGTTATATTAGAGTTTTGACATAATTGTACGGGGATGTGTTAGTGTGCGTGAGTTACGTCGTTTTGTCTAAGTATTGGCATTGATAATCTTACATAATATATACACTACAAGGTGGAAATGTAATCACGCAGTGTCTTGTACACGGCGCCATACATCGACGCATAAACTGTATGAAACAGAAAATTAAAAAAAAACCGATGAAAAATTTTAACGCAGTGGAGTTCTGAATTATGTACTGAATTCATACTACATAGTAAAAAGTCGCGCGTGAATCTCCCTACCACCCTGTAGACCCGATAACAGTGAATGGCATCAATTTTTCAGTAAAAATCTTAGATGTCAATATCTATTTACTGTTGTCAGGTTTAAAGATACCGTTCGGTTCCATTTCTGCCCCGTATCATCCAAAATTGATGTTTCCATTTGATTTGTAAGTAGTTTTACTACTGTATCACGCTGCTAACATATAATCTAGCATAGAGAGACATTGTGTGAATGTCGCCAGACGTCGTAGCCTTAAAACTAGTTCAAAACTATATAAAAGATAAAACATAAAAAAACGTTGTAAATAAATGCATAGTATTAATGTTAGTCTAGTATGGTACGGGATGTAAACCAATGTAGCAAGCCCACAACAAGTAGGTTAGCCTCAATACTGACCGCTGCACGACTTATTATATCTCCTTTTCTGTGAATTGAGGGTAGTCAGATATTATAGTGACATATTTACAGTTTTTGCGTTGTTTTGTAGTAAAGATTGTATATAGTTATGTGGTTGGGCAGCGGTTTGTATGAGACTTCGATGGTACAAAGGAGGAGCGCTCGTTTTTACGTTGGTGTTAGCTGTCGCAGACTGCTCTTTGGATAAATGGAAATCGTTATCTGTATCGTAATCCTTTACCTCGGTTTCCGAGACTTTTCAATTAAATCGGCCATCAAATTTCATGTTATGACATTGGTTGGTGATATTTCGTCGAGCTAATAGTAATAACAACTAGCACAAGATTTCACTACAGATTTACTGATTCTAATTAGTAGCGCGATCTGGCTTTCTGAAACGCGTGGTATTGACAAAAAAAAAAACTTTTTTGTAAAATATACAAACTGTGTCTGTGTGTATTGATCGTAATGGGAACTAACCCATTTTACATTTTTTTTGTGATGGGCAGACGAAAAAGGTTTTGCGTGACTAAACTAACCTATTGTATATATAACTTTTATTTTATAACTTTTATATTTGAATTAGGAATTTGAGATAATTTTCAAGTTATGGAACAGCAAACTTAACAAAGTTCAAATTCCATTGCAGCCAAAAACTGATTAAGACCTTTTTTTTGTTACAAATGGTCACTCAAAAATCAACTTTGAATACATTCAATTAAAGTAGATTACTGATTGAGTGGCGATGGAATGTAAATTAAATGAGATTAATTATAGTAAGTGACAGCTAACACCACGTAAGCGAGCTCCGACGGACCCACCTTGCCTTATCTCAGATAACTGTCACTGTGATCCGTAACGCGTAGATTTTGAACCCCCGCACCCCTCACCCCGCACTCGACGTGTACAATGTACTGTATATAATATACAAGTGGTCGTTAGGTAATTATTATCGTATCATTGGTTTATTAGAAATTTGCTTCACTATTATAACTGCTGTATACGTGTCCTCCGATATGAAAAGACGTTTGAATGTATGTAAATTAAAGATATATTAAGTAGAAGAATATTGTTAGGTTGGGGTGTTCAGTTGCGAAGTGTAGATGAAGTTGTACTACATACATATGATATTCTACATAAGATAGACAATACAAAATGGCGAAGTATTGAGCCTGTAAATGCCAACTGCCTCTCAAAAAGCTGGTCCACTTAGATTTTTTGTCTATCAATGCCGTAATTACAGAAACAATTAAAAAGCCATCGTGTCTCTCGTGGATCCACATATATACGAAGGGTTAGGAGGTGGATCATTGGTAATTTTATAAACTGAAAACAATTTCATAAACGGAAAAAAAAAATAAAAAAAAAAAATTGATTTATTAAAAATTGAAATCGGATTGGAGGTAAAAACGAATTTCAAGAGCCTTCGTAACCATCAAATCTCTTACAGAATGTATTTCATACGTACATTAGCGACTGTCACCCCGGCGCGGAGGATATGAGGCCGTGTGACGAGCACACAGTATGGCGGCGCCTAAACGAACACGCTTCTTATTTTATGTTATTGTACGTATTGCGTTTCCAGACTTTCAGAGATCTCGTATTATTTTAAGTTTTAAGTACACGACTGTTCATTTTACACACAAGTGATCTTTAGTTGTAGGACATCACGTTTGTATTCTACTTTGTACCCGCGGCCAGTCAGCCAAGGCTTTTCTCTTAATTTTAAGTGGTCGCACACTCGAATGCTCCCGCGCAAGCTGAGGGATTGACACTCTTTATATTTCATGTAAATATTAGTGGTAATGCGGTAAGACTTTTAGGTTTCGTGTTAACAATTAGTACGCCTCCGTTCTTAGTTTGTGTTCAGTAATCCCACATTAATTTTGTATTATAATTTCCACAATATATAAAAAAGTAAAAAAAAAATACAAAATAATATGAGAAAATAATTGTACTCTTCGTTTTTATAATTATGACATTTGATTTAATTACTATTATTACCAATCGTAATGTAAATAGATACTTTGGGCACTGATAGTCGTGTTTAAGTTAACTTTAGATATTAATATCAAATGGCTGTATTGATTCTCTATATGTAAAGCCCAAGACACAACGTTCACTATAAGACTTAGTAGAATTGTTTCGTTTGCGATTATAATAAAATTGTCCTCTAACATTTTGTAATGTATAGAATGGTTTTAGTTAGCAGTCAGGAAGGACGTTAGTATTGTGATTTAGTTTGTTCACATGTACAGCGACCTAGAAACGTAATGTAAATATAAATAATACATGTTTCTGTCGTGTACGGAGTTAGTTGCATTTTACCATTGTTGCGAACTGCCAAAACTATTGTAATAATTTTGTAGCGTGATACGCCATTACACCACATTACTAAGATGAACGCTGTAAAAAAATTAACGATGGAAATTTTGAAAATTTATAAAAAATTTATAAAATTCACTTCCATTTTCCGTAATACTCTTGCATTTTGATATGTTTTGTATCTGTAATACACGCGCTGTTTGCTCAAAATGTTATAAATATTGCCTATAAAATAAAATAATCTGAATTTCTGTCGTTTTTTTTTACGTTTTCCTGTGCTGGTATACTTTAGCTTTATATTCCTGATTGAATTGAATATAAATGTTTGGTGTCGTGTAGTTAGTTGTGTGGTGGGTGGCGTATGCGTAGATCGTGGGCCGGGTAGCGACGAGGACCGGCCAGCGACACTGTGTAACAATAAACTACTGCATAATTATATACGTGAGTTTTATTTCTACCTTTTAGATACCCTTTAGATATTCTACATAATAAAAATGCTAAATTTATTCATTTACTGACAGACAACGCACAGCCTAAACCACTGGGTCTAGAAGCTTGAAATTTTGCACGATAGTGTGTCTTGTACAATGTGAAGACGAATACAACAACAAATGTAAACACTGAAGAGTGGAACTCTCTACCTGCCTCTGTGTTTCCGACCGCATACAACCCGAATCTCTTCAAAGTAAGAGTGAACAGGCTTCTTCTGGGTAAGCTCACTCCATCGTCGACTTTGTCTCTGTCACCTCTGACCTAGACTAGATAGAGTCAAGAGCAAACCCATTCCAAATAAAAAAAATAAAAACTGACAATAAGTACTAATGCATAAATGTATTTTGGAACTATCAAATTAATCCTAACACCGAAATAACAAAAGTAGTATTAAATAAATAGTTGTGATGGGCAGACGAAAAAGGTTTTGCGTGACTAAACTAACCTATTGTATATTATATTTTGTTTGAATTTTCGTATGCAGACTGGGAATATCATTAGATATACGCGGTTTAATTTATTGTCGTATTGTCGTTGTCTCGTTGACCTTGTTTATTGAATTGAAAATGATTGAAAGTGAGCAATAAAGAAGGATTTTGAAAAATTCATCATGATGACGTTAAGGCGAAAGCGCCAGGGTAGCCCACGAAATTCAATTTTTTTTAGGTTTTTTGGAATTTGCTGGTCAGTATTAAATTGTACTTTGATTAATATATGAATCGCGGCCGTAAGAAATATGTATTTACAGCATTATAATCATTAAAGTCATCAACACAACTCTCTAAGACCACGTAACGCCAAAGAATAACTGTTTCATGAAATCATCATTCCTTGGAGTTACGTGGTCTTAGAGAGTTGTGTTGATGACTACCGATGATACCAGCAATTTATGATAATTCTAAGGCAGAATAATATCATGATAGACATTTAAAAAGAATGTGTGTGAATGAATGTGTGTGTGTGCTTATGTGCGTCGTGTGCGTTGAGTCTGTGAAAAATCCGCGACCGACTTTTTGCGCGCCATGCAGACTTTTTGTGCGCCGCAGACTGGATCGCACAAAAAGTGTGCCGTCTGCGCTGCACCTTATTATTAAAAACGCACGCTTAGCTGTCGCCTCTGCGACCACTAGATTAACAACCCGTTCCTGGAATCGTATTTAGGAATTCACGCTGAGCAGATTCGCCGAATAAAAAATACGCACGGCGACGTCACGGTATATCCCTATTAATGTTTGCTTCTCACTATCTTTATTACCTACTTGCATATAATAATAAATGTACTTATCGGTGGTCAGGGACTATTGTTTGTACCTAAAGCATCTTGAGAGCAGTCGACTGTCAAGATAATATGGAGAAATACGTGATTTTTGTGCTCTGTGTTATACTGGGTAAGTTTTATTTTTTACTATTTACGTTTTGAAGGCAAGACTTTTGTTAAATATTGAGATTAATGTGATTAAAAAAATAAATTATTCGACTATTTATATAAATATGAATTGGAAATAGATAAAATTGGCCGACCGCTTAACTTATTTATTTATCAGTATTTTTTTGTTCACAATGTTACTAAGACAACAACAACACTATTTATACATATTTGTTACTGTTTTTATGTGACATAAATTTATTTTATTTATTTATATAAGTATGCATACACACTTCACGTTGTAGTATAAAACTGATTTATAGACATCAAGTCCAGTTGAAAACCAGCGTCAGGCACTAGTTGTCTGGCATTTTTGCTGAACTGGGTCTTTTTTGGCGCAGCCTTGAGCCACACTTTCCTGCTAATTTCAGTACATCGGACTTTACACTTTTTATTTGGTAAACCATTCGACTACTATTTATTTCAATATGAACCGGAAATTACTCTCAAAGGTGACTTTTTCAAACTCTGCTGGGCATCCATAGTCTGAGTAAATTCTACTTCGTGGCACTCTTTGTCGGAGCGGTCGTAGTCCTCATATACAGACGCCAGCACATCAAGCTACTACAACCTGTCAAATTTCTTTAATAGATTTTCAAATTTATCGCTACAGCATAAGGTTCAAGGTTGATTGGGAAAATTTGACAGTTTCGGGTAGCTAGATGTGCTGGCGTCTGTACCTAGTTTCTTGTCTGGGGGCTGATGTGATTTGCCTCACGATTTCTCGCCACCTACCTACTCTGATTTCTGGTATTTTTTCTGAGTAAATTAGGATATTATGGTTTTATCCTTAATTACTGTTGTATTCTAAACTGTTTCATGATATGTGTGTGTATGAGGAAAGTCACAAAGTAAAATAACAAAGTAAACTATCGCCCAAACAAAGTAATTAAATAAATAACGAATGATGATAACAATTCAGAAAAAAGACTGAACTGTCAGTCATCAGTGTACCTAATTAAACATTTTATGAGCATTATAAATTACTAGCTATAGTTCACTAAGTATATTACTAGCTGTAGATTACCTATTGTAAGCGGAGTTAAAGATCAAGGTCTGACTTCAGAGTAAGTACTAGCTTCTTTTAATATGTAGGAGATTTTATTTATTGTTATAAAAATACTCATGATTTATTCAACATTTATTATATTATATGTATATCAACTGCTTAGCCTTTTCCCAACAATTTCTGGGGTCGGCTTCCAGTCTAACCGGATGCAGATGAATATCAGTACCTACCTATATTACGGGGAGCGACTGCCTATCTGACCTGTACAACCCAGTTACACGATACCTCTTGGTAAGACCGGTTGTCAGACTTTCGGGCTTCTGACGACCCGTAACGGCTGGCAAAGATTCATGAACGACAGCCGGGACCAACAACTTACAGTACCCGGCGATAAATATTGCACATCGACCTTTGGAAAGAGACAATCGGCTAATTTCGGCTTCGTAGAGCGTTATCTCTGTCGCACGAAATACAAACAGTCCGGTATCTATTAGGAGCTGTTAAAACAATTATGATTTGCTTCTTTCGATAATTATTTTTATTCTTTGTATAAAATACAAAAAAAGGTAAAGGTCGATGTGCAATATTTATCGCCGGGTACTGTAACGAGCTTTCCGAGGCAAGGACCCTTTCGTTATGTATAGATGTTCACCCATCCACGGACCGACAGCGACAAGCGATCGATCGACCCGTACGGCTGTGATTACTTAGCGACGAGACTCTCATTTCACCATTTATATAAATCCCTTAGATATAAAGGTAGGCAGTTGCTCCATGTAAATTACTGGTAAAGTTCGTTTCACGAAAGAACGCCCCTAAGACGACCCACTGACCGAATTCCCTTCGCCGTAATGTTGGCACCATTGCTTTTCATTGAAGAATTGTTTTACCTTCAATGAAAAGCAATGGTGCCAACATTACGGCGAAGGGAATTCTTTCGTGAAACGCACTTTAGGAGTCTATTCAGCTGCATCAGTTATACTAGATGATAAGCAGGTAGTTGGAAAAAAGCTAAGCTATGAACATGTTCATGATAATGCCAAACATACATATGCGGAAATCCCTTAAGCTGGATTTAGTGCTGGACCGATGGTCAGCGCTAACATCGATCGCGTACAGGGTACAGATTTAAATGGATCGCTCGCTTCGTCGGTGCTACACTATACCTACCTACACGTCCATTTACCGTCAGTGTCTTGGTACGCGTGACCGACGACCGACCGACGTCAGCGTAACACAAAATCCAGCCTATGAGCCTAAGCCGGCTAAGCAGGTACATATCTACCTTAAGGCAATGTAGGTACTTGTCTGTATCACATATCACCGGTTCAAAATTACAAACGCTACCGTGAACTTCCACCAGTAACAGTACCTAACTCATAGTCAACTCCATACACATTAACGTTCCACTGCCTATTACAGCATCGACAGTGGCGCCCCCACCAAAAATCACAAAACAGTACCGCGACGATTACGTCTACAATAAGAAAACAGATGCTTTCTACAAGTTCCACATCGAGAAGGTCCGACATTGGCAGGTCAGCAAACTGTGCGAAGTAGAGGGCGCACAGCTCATGGTCCCGGCTTCAGACCACGACATCATACAGCTGCATTCTATGTTCAAGCAGTTTCCAGACCTTGGGGACTATGTGTGGGTGGGCGATGATGGACAAGGGCATGAATCTGCTGAGGAGCAGCCGATTATTGATTGTAAGTAATGTCATGTGTATAATCTTGTTGATTCCGTAATTAAGTTGACAATATCACTTCACTGGCTCACTAACACCGCATGAGTAGACAAACGGCTAACTCACCAAGCGTTATAGTGCAGTGCAGACCCTGCTTCACTTTCTCTGTTCCCCGTCATTTCTTGTGACTGACAGGTGACATTAGTGACAGCCAGCAGCTATAATATAACTAACAATGTTTTTTATTTGTTTGTTTCGGTGAACCTACTAATACTCGTCAACAAGTTCACGTTGAATTCAATTATTTACTATGGAAATAGTATTGAATGTAGAATTCTAGTTTTAATTTTTATTATTTTGTTCCCCCACGTTTTCTCATAACACATTTGACATTTGCAGAATTGTCGACATCGGCACTATTGCCATAGAGAACAATAGAATAGAATAGAACCTTTTGTGTGAATGAGATAGTGTTTACAGAACTATTAAATACGAGTAGATACACTAATGTGGTTCTCGCTCCTCGCACGGCGTGTAAGGACATGCATTGTGCTGCGCGTGTTTATCACACGTCACACGAAATAATACTAGTAAAACACTCCTTCCAATACGTAAATAAAATTATAATAAACTTATTATAGAAATTGCATTGATTGCAAGCACCAACTTTGAACCTTAAGGTACTGAAGCGATAAAGTTGAAAATCTATTAAAGAAATTTGACAGATTGTAGTAGCTTGATGTGCTGGTGCAGACACCAGCACATCAAGCTACTACAATCTGTCAAATTTTCAAACAGTCCGGTATCTATTAGGAGCTGTTAAAACAATTATGATTTGCTTCTTTTGATAATTATTTCTATTCTTTGTATAAAATGGTTTTGTGGAAAAAGGTCGATTACTTTACTGATTTGTTACACAGTGTTAATTTTATATGTATGATGATTCTAGTGAGTCCAACAAGTGGTTATGACGTGACTGTGGATAATAACATAGGGCAATGTGACGTGGCGACTCGGTCGGGTAACATCGAGACTACGATGTGTTTCCAAGAGATGCCGTTCATATGCAAAGTGGCTGCCAAAGACGCGCCCTACGATCAGCGCTGTGGTGTTTATGGAAAAGGTAAGTGTAAAACAGCAGCCAAGTGCGAGTTGGACTCGCCCACGAAGGGTTTCGTACAACCGTAACATATTTATTATGTATGTTTTTTACTAAAGTAGGTATTTAGTAAAAAAAATTGTAGATGTAGTTTTCTGTCCGTCCTAAAAGGATTAAGGCGTCTCAAACAGGCGCGACACGCGATAATATCGCGCGCGACAAAAAGGCATCGCAAGTCCCGCAACGAGCGGTGCCTTTGTGTCGCGCGCGATTATATCGCGTGTCGCGCCTGTTTGTAGGAGCCTTTACTAATAGGATTACTTAGGAATAATCCTTATTACTAAGGCTCCGGGTAAGGGATCCGCACGCAAAAGATGAGATAAAAGGTACATATTCTACTGGTACTTCCTGATAGATTAATAAGTTGGATACTTTAACAATGGGACTGTAAAAATACAGGGTGGCAGACACACAGACACTCACACACACACCCCCACACACCCCCCCCCCCCACACACACACACACACACACCGACGCGCAACCCGTTAGCATGAATTCAGTACCTTTACCTACATGATTGTGAACCAATTAAAATAATCGACGTGGATTATAAAAAAACAATGAGCTCTGTCATCATTTTACATCAGCTTTTTTTTATACCAGCGCTGCGACATTTATTTTTTAAACGTCGCAGCATTATGCTGAGTTAGGAGCCTTTTGACCTCGTATAGGACATTCTGTTTTATTTTTCTTTTTGTTACTTTTTGTAAATTTGGTATTTTTTTTTTTACTGTGTTTAGTTTAGTTTGTGATATTCCTGTACTTACGAGTCGCAATAAATACTTTTTCTTTCTTTCCTTCTTTTATTTTGACCGCGTAGGAAAAAAAAAATCTCTACTAGGGAGTCTAGAATCACGAGCTGAATTCATGTTTACAGTTTCCGTGGCGATGTCCCCTGCCATCCTGTAAACTTACTAAATTAAATTTTCTTTAAGGACCCAACTGCAAGTATTCTATGAGAACTGTATTGGTTCACCATTTCACCACCGAACTTGCCAACCACTAATAAAAATTCCCTTCTAATTGCCAGACTACAGATACTACTCATCAGCGGGAAGCTGCTACAAGATCCCTCGGGTGCCATTCACCTGGAGCCAGGCCTACTCCGAGTGCCAAGCCGAAGGCGCTCACCTTCTGGTGGTCAACTCCCAGGCTGAACATGATGCTATCTTCAACCTTACGAATACTGAGGCGAAAGTACAAGGCTCTAGGGCTTCCTACTTCTTCTTTGCTGGATTTAGAGCTGATAAGCCTGTTGGAAATGCTACGCTGGTGTTTAGGACTATTTTTAGTGAGTATTTCTTTTTCTTTTCTTTTAATTATGTAAATTAGTTGTGATTGAGTGGAACAGCGTAAGTAATTAAAAAAAAATGTAGATAGGTACTCCCGTACAAGAATTACCATATTCTATTCAGGGTGGAAAGTTGAAACTTGCCTGTAGGGAAAGTTCTACCAATTTTTACCCAAAATAATATTTAACGCCCGTCCCCTCCGGCGTCCGCTCTATTTACCACTCAGTATTCTATGTTTTATGTTATGGGGTTTGGTTTCCGCACTTACTCCTTCAAGTGGACCATTGTGCGTACCAATCAGTATTTTTGTACAGTACCCGGCGATAAATATTGCACATCGACCTTTGGAAAGAGACAATCGGCTAATTTCGGCTTCGTAGAGCGTTATCTCTGTCGCACGAAATACAAACAGTCCGGTACCTATTAGGAGCTGTTAAAACAATTATGATTTGCTTCTTTTGATACTTATTTTTATTCTTTGTATAAAATCGATAAGATCGAATAGGTCGATGTGCAATATTTATCGCCGGGTACTGTATTTTTGTATTTCCTACTTCATAACCATTACCACGTCATCAATCCATGTAAAGGCTCGTACACACAGGCGCGACGCGACACGCGACACAAAGCCACCGCAAGTCGCGCGACGAGCGGTGCCTTTGTGTCGCGTGTCGCGTCGCGCCTGTGTCTACGAGCCTTAATTTGTAATCTTGTACATCTGGAACAGTAGCTAGAGGGTGTAAAATCCTATAAGTGTTAAATCAGTTAATGTTATACTATATTTCCCTGAGTTGGTACCTATATCAATTTGAAGTTTCCCAACTTTTCAGAAGCTTTACAGTATTTTCCCATTTTGTCGGTTGACAAAGTGGAAAAATACTGAAAAGTTTCCGAATCTTTACCGAACTTCACTCTGATGAAGTCCAAGTTAAATCATTTATTTCAAATAGGCACGTATAAAGGTACTTTTGAACGTCAACATTTACTAAAAATAGAATTAATTCTAGTCGCCCCTTCCAAAAGGTAGTGTTCGTATGGAGAAGAATGGGCAAGAAACTCCACCGTTACTCTTTTAAAATGGTTTACAATATTTTGTATACAAATAAACGTTGTATAGCGTCTGTATAGTTAAGGCTCCTACAAACAGGCGCGACGCGCGACGCGAATCGCGCGCGACACATCACCGCTCGTTGCGCGACTTGCGGTGCCTTTGTGTCGCGCGCGATTTTATCGCGTGTCGCGCCTGTTTGAAAGAGTCTTTACACAACGCCTTATCTTCTTCTTTCGAAAGTTACATTATTGACGACTGAAAGAGAGAAATCTGTGTGTAACATTCATCTGATATAATAATACGATTATTAGTAATGGGTTATTTAATTATATGTGAAGACGATGCACCTAGAATAAAGTTACTTACTATACTACAATAGGTACAAAGAATAAAAAATAAAAAGCTTCTTTAAAAGATCGCTCTTAACGATAAGGCCGCCCATTGTGTCACCCTTTGTACAGTTTCTATATTTGTGTCTGTAATTTATATGGTGTACAATGTACATAATAAAGAGTATTCTATTCTTCTGCAAAACATAATACTTCTTGTATTTTTCCAGACCAAACTTTAGAAGAAGCTGGCTACAGCGACTGGGCAGAACACGAGCCAAACAACGCCTTGGGTCGCGAGTTCTGTGGCTCCATCTTTCAGAACGATGGGAAACTTAACGACGTTGACTGTTCCCATGCTTTCGGCTTTATTTGTGAGAAAGAGGTCCCAGCATCTTCATAATTTCATTATAATTATACCTATCATTATCGTTTATTAGAATAAGGCCTGAGCCAGAACCTTAATTGTGTAACACATTACCAATCACGATCTGAATCATTCTGAATCCATTGCTTCATATGTTCGATTTTGTTTGTTCGCCAACGTAAATAACGCAATGAATGTTGTTGAAATGTCAAAGTTAAAGCCATACCTAATGTTAGTGTGTTACGCAAAAATTCTGCTGATCTATCACACTTAGGAGCAATCTTACCTGCATGTTACCGAGCTACAGAAGAGGTTAGAGTCACGGGAAAATACGATTTCGGGTAAATATAGGTCTGGCTCAGTCCTTATATATATGTCCAGGGGCTTGTCCTTGTTTTTTTTTTTAATATGTATTAGTTTATTATTGTATAAGATTATTTTGTGTATTTTATCTATGGGCCTTAGTTGCCTGATAATAAAATGATTATTATATTATATTGGACGGGGTTTAGATAAAAATTTAATTCTGACCATGTATCGCGCAGTATTGTTTAACAAGATTTTTTAAATACAACTAAATAAGTATGTATATCCCCAGCGGTTGAGATTTTGGACTACCGAGGGCGATTAAGCGACGGTTAGTGATCCTAACAAAATTTAAAAAGTATAATAATTATATATACAAAGCTGTATAGTTAAAAAATATTTTGTAGGAAACAAAATAAATTGAAATTGTTTGTTTTATTTTTACTTTATTCATTATAAGAATGTTAAGATGCTGATTTACAGTTTACTACGTGTTTTATTTTGAGGTTATGTTAAACGGTCCATGTTTTATATACGAACCTTGAGTTAGTAAATTACTATAATTTCGATTTCAGCTAAATATTGATTCGCAAAGTTTACAATGTTTGAAATATTTTTGCAAAGAAAAACTAAGTTCATGAAAACGGCTCTACAATTCGACCCAATAATGTAATCCGTAATAAAGAAAATATACCACGAATACTGAATTGTAACTATTTAGGAATACTGGTGGAATAACCTAAAATACATAAAAATTAACGAGACATTTTTAGTTTTTTTGATTTAGCGACACCCGTCTGTGTTTATTTTTGGAATAGACGTTGTTTCTAACAAGCTATTAACGACCTAAGAACATGTTGAAGCATGTACACATTTTGAGGCATACACAGAAAATCCATCATGGTCGCATAACTCGACAGCTCCATTATCAGTCGGTGGGCTGTCCTTATTGAACCACTCTAAACAGTCAATCTTTTCTGTAATTTTAGCTGGACCTTTATGTTGGCAGTAAATTTAATCATAATTTATACACGTACGCATATAACAACATATACCCAATGGTTGCGGGGCTTAATTTAATTTCGGTGCCGGTGTATGTACGTATCCAAAATTAAGAAAAGTTTGGCCCTTAATTACATAAAAATTATACCAGAATATAGCTGAATTTCCTACTGTGGGGTGGCCTAATTAATTTTATGGTTAACCTATTTGAATATAATATCTCTCTGTATGGAAGTTATATAATTTTATACGTTCGAAATACGTATAAAATTCTAAAGAGCAAAAAACGAAAACTTGGTGAAGTAAATCATAAGGTTGCACCTGATTTTTTCCGTCTTTATAAACATCGGATCGAGTTCTGTGATTCTCATAAGGGTGTTATCTTTTTTGCGGCGTCCTGTCGGCTTGTCCGTTGAGCCGGGAAATCGGACCTTTTATTATTTCGGCGGTCGGTCGTTATGACATTGTCACGGGGTAAATCGCCCGTCATATGAACAGTTTGGGGATAAGATGCTGATCACGCACGGACACATGAGTTATAGTGGATGATGACGTGCGAAAGTACATGCCTCATACGTGTTGAATAGATTTTCAGGGGTCGTGCTTTGTATGTGCGATGCGTTGGGATTTCGAAATTGTTATTGTTGGTTTTTTCTTCCTTTCTTTCGTTTCAGGTAAGACTGGTGTTTGGGGACAAAAGGACAACATTTTATTTATTCTGGCATTGTGGGCAAACCACCCAATTTTTGTAGTGACGAAAAATAGAAACCAATCCTATATTTTCGTTAGATAAAAAGATGGCATGGAAAGATGTTTCTTTTGCAGAAAACCCAATAAATTTAAGACATGAAACAAACTGTTTGTTAGTTTGCTCGTAACGATATTATATGAGACGAAAATGAAAACTATTGGATAAAAAAAAAAAGAAAAAGTATAATTGGTTGATGGTTGCCTATCGACCTTTGAGAAGTTTAACAGTTAGGACGAAAATAGTGTGCACACGCACCCCAGCCCTTGAGCTCATGCAGTAGTACAGACGCCAGCACGTCAAGCTACTACAATCTGTCAAATTTCTTTAATAGATTTTCAACTTTATCGCTACAACATAAGGTTCAAAGTTGATTGGGAAAATTTGACAGTTTCGGGTAGCTTGATGTGCTGGCGTCTGTACCTACAGCGGAACAAATTGCGATTTTAATTAATATAAAAACCGAACCCCATTATGCCAAACCCTCAATTTACGAACACCCGCGGGTCAAATTCGGTTCACTCCACAAAAACGGAAGGTGTTACAATAAGCACCGTTATAGGAAATTCTTGGGGTATTTACCCAGTTTGCCTCATCCGACGAGTGTTGACCCTTAGATGCCGCCTCCTCCTCGACACATCTGAACTACGGGGGGGGTCACAACCCGCTGGTTGTGTTATAATGATTTCCTCGACACAATAGGCCAACGGAGCGGTTCGCCGTTCTAATTATCGTTGTTAAGAGTTTCACTCAGTCATAAGCCGGAGTTTCATTCAACAATGGTGACACGTTTCAGTTTCATTGTTCGTTAATACGCCCGCAAACTTCGACTTGATTAAGATGGGCGCCCTGCACACCGTCGAGTAAAGTTTGGAATGCGCGGCGAACGTTAATGAGACCCACCGAGCGCCTCTCAGCGTCTTCGGCTGTTAAACTTCTAGATATTAATACATAGAGTTTTCTAAACTTCCTTTATGTGCTGGAATCGTGCAGTTACTGTGATAACAGCTTTCGGAACGGCGGAGGTAATATATGCGGCGCGAGGTGATTTTCTCATTTCACGGTCGGCTGTTCTAATTTACTGTGTAACAGGTAGCCATATCTCGCGAATAATAACGTTGCGTTCATTGTAATGTTTGAATAAAAACATTATTTCTTATATCTTTTTGGACACATCGGGGAGTGTTATCTTTCTCTATTAGAGGAACATGTATAGGTACCTACTCAATTACGTTTTTAATTAGGTAAGTATAGGTATAACATCTACTAAATAATAACAGCCGCACAGGTCGATCGATCAGGTTAAGCTACGCTTGCCACGGTTGGTCCGTGGATGGGTGACTATCTTTACATACCTTACGTGCTTTGGAAAACACGTTAAACCGTTGGTCCTGGCTGTCACTCGTGCATCTTCGACGTTCGTTAGTCGTTACGGGTAGTAGGAAGCCCGAAAGTCTGACAACCAGTCTTACCAAGGGGTATCGTATTACCCAGTAACTGGGTTTGTTGAGGTCAGATTGGCGGTCGCTCAAAGTAAAATACAAATCAGCTGCATAAGGTTAGACTGGAAGCCGACCCCAACATAGGTACCTACTTGAGAAAAGACTAGGCAGATGATGATGAGATGGACCGAAATAAATGAATATGGATATGAATATGAAAAACATAAAAAATCTATTCGTTATTTGAGGTTGCATAAAAATAAAAAGGAACATATCTTCCCTGTTTCTCAAACCAGGTTGCCAACTATAAAAATCCATAAACCGTCAGTTGTCACGTCATTGTCTCAGGTTATTGATGAGACCTCGTGGGAACAGTTCGGCACCTGGTGGCATCAATCACTGGCTCTAATCAGATCAGATGCTTTCGATCCTCGACATTGACTGATGCGGTTTTTCCGAATGCTCTACAATCACGCTAATGTGATTCTGTGTTTATTGGAGAAAACGTTTATCGGTATATATATTTTCAAGAAGCTTTGTGGGTTAACCAGGTCTCCATCACCGGTATTCCTCCCAGCACGTTAACACCCATTAGAGGTGGATTTATGTTTGCAACTAGTAGGATGAATGTTGCAAGTATATGGTCATTGGTTCAATATTAGATTAAATTAAAATATATATACAGTACCCGGCGATAAATATTGCACATCGACCTATTCGATCCTATCGATTTTATACAAAGAATAAAAATAATTATCAAAAGAAGCAAATCATAATTGTTTTAACAGCTGCTAATAGATACCGGACTGTTTGTATTTCGTGCGACAGAGATAACGCTCTACGAAGCCGAAATTAGCCGATTGTCTCTTTCCAAAGGTCGATGTGCAATATTTATCGCCGGGTACTGTATGTTTTTGTCTTTTGCTAACTGCCCCATTGGTTTCGTGGTTGCAAGCGCGACTGCTAAACGTGGGGTCCTGGGTTCGATTCCCGGGACGGATAGTGTTATTGGGTTTTCCATTAGAAATTTCTTAGTACCTAACCCGGAGTTTGGAAGTTGGCGGTTTAATACCCCCGGGTCTCGGAAAGCAGGTAAAGCCGTTCGTCCTGCGCCTAATCTCTCCAAGGTCGTGTCAGATTGCCATCGGACTATGAGAGTAGAGGTACAGAGAGTGCACCTGTGTCTACGCACACACTTGTGCACTATAATATCTCTTGCGCCTTTTTTTTTTTTGAGGATGGGAAATCATCACATGATCCCTCCCGCTCTGGGTGGAGCGAAAGGGAGTATCAGACTCTTACTGACTAAAACCCACCCGTGTTCCTTCCTTAGCCCTTTATGTTCCGAGCCAGCGGTAACCCTTTCGGACAATCCCGCTGACCCGGCAGGCTTCGGCCCTGACGGGCCCCTTCTGTTGATGCTGACACCTCTTTGAGGCGCGCATGGAACACGTATGCGCCGTCCGGCACGGTCCTGATCGGACGGTGAGCTACCCATTACTCACCGCCCATCTCTTGCGCCTCAAGTGGAGTTGGGCAGAACATCTAGCGAGACGAAGAGATGGCCGATGGAGTAAAGCTGAGACCGCATGGTGGCCAAGGTTCGGCCAAAGAAACCAGAGCCGGCCAAAAGCACGCTGGGTTGACGATATCGTCAATGTCTCGGGAAACACCTGGATGAGAGACGCATAGAACCGGGAAGTGTGGCACACGAAAGGGGAGCCCTATAGACCTAGCAGAGGATGATTCCGGGCTAAAATGATGATGACTTGGCTAATTTCCGTTGAGATTGTCCACCATGACTTAAACCGGCCGGGAGGCTATTTATATATTTGCTAGGAGAAGATTGTTTCTTAATAGGCTTTTAAGTACTGAAAACTTATATCGATACAACGGAAAGTTACTCCAAAGAAAGACCTATGCGTCCAGCACCAGCAGTGTGTCTGTGGATTATGATAAACAACCAGGCATTTCCAAACCGGAATTTCTTAGACCACTACAAAATTTAATATGGCACAAAATAGTGAAGTATTCCCGTTTGAGCACCTATTTTTTGAGACCTATGCATTGAGCACCAGAGGTATTCCCATTTGAGCACCAATCAATATTTTAACGTGGTGCTCAAAGGGGAATAATAAAAAATATTCAAATATATAACAACATACTTTATTCTATGCGGTAGCTCTAGTGATGTGTTGGTCGGCATTAGAAAACGAAACACGTGCCTCTGAAAGTCCTAGCTCAAAGTTAATCCCGACTAATAAATGTAGAATTAAAACTTACGGTCTAGTTCTTAACAAACTCCAACGTGTTATAGGTACAACTTTTATAAAACTCAGTGAAAGAGGTTCTTGTATTAAGGGGCTTACATGAAATAAAGCGCGGTCACTGTCGGACTGCATAGAAAAGAAAGAGAAGCGCGATTACAACGCTAGTATTTTATTGCAACATATGAAGCAATTATCTATTTACAAAAAATCTATTGTTTGGACTAAAAAATGAAAACACTAGTGATTTAGTATGTTGCTTGTAGAATAATCTGACAAAAATTCGAAAAGAATGGTTGTATGGAGGTATATTAGTATTATAAAAAGAAAGTTTTTAGAGGTATCTTCATGATTTTTTTCTATCGTATTAAATTAGTTGTATTATATTTTCAACACAATATCTACCTAGCATATTATCCTGAAGAATGTCATATATTTTTCTGATTTTGTTTACTGTAGTCGATCATATACTTTTATTGTTTCTAAAACTTGCGTTTTGGTCCTGTAGGCCCCTTAAGAGTTACGGGCCTGTCTTTATTCTGAAAAGTGTTTCAAGTGCCCATTCACTATTTAATTAAATGTCCTTTCTAATGGTTCAGCCTATTACTATTATCCCGAAATGACTCCGATTAGGGCTAATTTTGAACTAAACTACATCTAATATAAAAAGAGAATTATCAGTAAAAATAATGAAATCAACAGCACTTTTAGCTCTCTAGAAAACTGCACAATTAGTTATTTATTTAGTTAATACTTTAAGCATACAGATTAAAGAGGCGGACTTAATGCCATAGGGATTTTCTACCAGTCAACCTTAGGGAGATGCAGAGACAAACAGTGGTAGGTGCAATGATAAAATTTGAGGAATATAATTATATCTATACATCTATACTTTATAGATACATAAAGACTCCGTACAATACAAATAAATAAAATTGAAGTGTCTGTTTGTAATTTCAAAATAACAGCTAAATGCATATGAAACTTGAAAGTATATATAGACTTCTAAGAAAAAAACAAATTTTGCCGGTCTGTTGGTTCCGGTTAATCTCTGAAACGGCTGGGCCCATTTTGACTATCACTAGCTTATAGCTGATGTTATGAAGCGTAACTTCGTCTTCTTTTATTTTAGAAAAATAATTATGGTTTTGCGCAAAACAATGAAAACTCATGAAATCCGAAATATTTTTTGACATGCACGCGACCGAAGTCGCGGGCACAGCTAGTTTCAAATATAAAGATACCCATTTTATAAAAACTTTAAATATAATATTTGTACCTGATTATATGTATAAATATACAATGTAAACAAATATAAATAGATACACGATTATATTAAAACAAATACAAAAATATACAAAAATAAGAAAACATTAGCGTTGTGATGATTCAATATTATTATGTCGTTATGATTTGTACTTTAACAGGTTCCCTGTCCACAGACCACATATGGTCTGTAGACCTGTGTACACTACCAGTCCACAGACCATTTGTGGTCTGTTCGTCAATACAACTTCCAGGCAGTTTTTATCAGTCGACGTAGAGAGAACGTCGTTTATTTGACGTGGACTTGACAGAACATAACCTGTAAATTACAAATAGTGTTGGGACGTAGGGAAGAGATGTGCCGTTTTATCGTAATTGCGATTTAAAAAAAATGCAATATTGAAACTAAAGTTACTTATGTACATTTTATTGCGTTTTCACTTTATGCTAAATAAATAATGGGTAAAATGTAAAATAAAACATAGAATGTATTGAAAAGTAAATAGTTATATATTGAAATAGAAAAAAATACCGAAAATAAAAAAAAACAAAAACCGACTTCAAAAAACTAATAAACACTAAAAAATTAAAAATAATATTAAATTGAAACTATAATTAAGAATAATTTAACCTAAATAACCTTACCTAACTTTAATCTACACTATATTTTAAAATTTAACAGTTTTTGGAGTCGGTGCCAAGCCAAGTGTATCTATCTATTTTTTTTTCAGTTTGTTTTGTTGATTGTTAATATTTTTTGCTGATATAGTACCTTTTTTTTGGTTAATATTTTGTGAGTGCGGGCTTGGCACCGACTCCAAAAACTGTTAAATTTTAAAATATAGTGTAGATTAAAGTTAGGTAAGGTTATTTAGGTTAAATTATTCTTAATTATAGTTTCAATTTAATATTATTTTTAATTTTTTAGTGTTTATTAGTTTTTTGAAGTCGGTTTTTGTTTTTTTTTAAAAATAATTTTATTTTCTAGTTTTTAGTTTAAGTTTGTACATAATTCATAGTTTGAAGTTTCTTTTTTCAATGTTTAATAGAAAGAAAATTAATTTTGTATTGTTACGAGCTTAGGGTTCGTGACAATAAAAACTACCGATTTAGTAACCAAAAAAACTGACACTTTACTCACCAACACTAATTACAGCTCAAACACACTAATTAAGAAGCACAATGTCACTTACTGATCACTTCTAGTCGCACTCGAATATCGCTTTCGATGTTATCGCATGTATAGCTTACTCAAAACTATATGTCTCGCTTCTCGCGCCCGCCTTATATAGTCCCACAGAGCTACTTTAGAAACATCTAGTATGTTCGAGTACATAGCGGTCCCGGCCGACTCGACGTCGATAGTTCTCGGAACTACTAGTACCTACAGGAAGGGTCAATGTCCTAGTACCAAGGCCAAGGTACTAGTTCTGCTACCCGATACAAGATGGCGCTAGTGGTAACTAATGGCGATACATGGCGATGTATCAAGCATTATTTTTGGCGCGCAACACTGCCCCCTCCTAAGACATGCTCGTCCCGAGCATTATTGGCTCCATAATAACGCGCCAGTCGATCCACATGGACGATCTTAGGAGTACCTCTTGCACCTTTCTGTATTCGGTAGGTTACATCATTGATCTTTGTCACAATCCGGTACGGTCCGTCCCATTTAGCTTGAAGCTTAGGAGATTTCCCTTTGCTGCGGACTGGATTGTGCAACCACACTAGTGAACCTTCGTCGAACCCTTTATTATTCATTTTGCGGTCATAACGGGTTTTCATCCTTTCAGACATTTGCTGGCCCGATTGTCGGACGTGCTCATAAATGTCATTCATCTTGTTCCGCAAATCATTTGCATAATCAGTTACACTGCGTGGGGCATCAGGTGGTATTCCGGTGATCAGGTCTGCAGGCAGCCGTAGTTCTCTTCCGAAGTTTGCGAAAGCTGGCGTCACCGATGTACTTTCGTGGACAGCGCTTCGATATGACAACAAAAACGGTTGTATGCGCTTGTCCCAATCTCGTTGCCGATTTTCCACAACTTTTGCTAGATACCTCTCCAGTGTCTGGTTAAATCGTTCCACCATTCCATCCGATTGTGGGTGGTAAGAAGTCGTTCTTGTTTTATGAGTACCCATAACTCGACAAGTTTCCTGGAATATTTGTGACTCAAAATTCCTTCCTTGATCACTGTGAATCTCCAAAGGTACTCCAAAACGACAGAAGACTTCATGAACTAATTTATCCGCAACTGTCGAAGCTTCTTGATTTGGAATGGCGAAGACTTCCGGCCACTTAGTGAAATAATCCATCACAACCATGAAATACTTGTTACCACTTTCACTTTCCGGAAACGGCCCCGCAACGTCAAGGGATATCCTCTCCCATGGTGCACCAACATTGTACAATTTCAATGCACCCCTACTACGAGTCTGGGGTCCCTTTACAGCTGCACAACTTGTACATTTGCGACACCAATCCTCGACATCGTCCCGACAGTGGACCCAGTAAAACCGTTCTCGTATCTTCAGTAGAGTCCGTTTTACTCCCAGATGACCTCCTGAACAACCATTATGGTACAGCTGTAGAACATCCGGTACTTGAGCTTTAGGGACAACCATTTGCAAATGACAGCTGTCTCCCCGAGCATTTTCCCATTTACGGCACAGGACTCCATCCTGAACCACCAAGCTGTCCCATTGGGCCCAATAGCTTTGTGTGACCGAACTCATCGCTGAGACGTCACTCCACCTGGGCTTAGGAGCTCTGGCCTTCATCCACTCCAGAATCGGCTTAATGTCCGAATCTTCCTGCTGTGCACGTTGTAGGCTTTCCTTCCACTCGTTGTTGAGGTCTGTCTTGAGCATCCTCACAGGTACCACTTCCTTACTCTCTTGTCTAGTACAATGCTTGCAGTCTTCAGGACAAGGTCTTCTTGACAATGCATCTGCATTGCCATGAGATTTTCCGCTGCGATGTTCGACCACGAAGTCGTATTCCTGCAGTAGTTCAATCCATCTCGCAACTTGACCTTCTGGATTTTTGAACTGCAATAGCCATTTCAGTGCAGCATGGTCAGTACGTAGGTGGAATTTCCGACCCAGAAGATATTTGCTAAAATACTGCAATGACTTTACCACCGCAAGCAGTTCTCGTCTCGTAACACAATAGTTCCTTTCCGGCTTTGACAACGACTTGCTGAAGTACGCTATCACAACCTCTTGATCACCATTCCGTTGGGACAACACACCGCCAAGTCCTATGTCACTTGCGTCTGTGTCAACTATAAATTCCTTGTCCGCATCAGGGTATCCCAAAATAGGTGTATTGCACAGACGGTCCTTTAGCTCCTGGAATGCGATGTCGCAACTATTATCCCAGCAGAAATGTCGCTTTTCCTCGGTTAGCTTATGCAGGGGTTTGGCTATGTCTGCAAAGTTCTTGACAAATCGCCGATAATAGGAGCACAAACCCAGAAACGCTCTGACCTGCGTCTTGTCCTTTGGAACTGGCCAGTCCTTGACAGCTGCAATTTTCTCTGGATCCGTGCGGATACCTTCTTCAGACACGACATATCCCAAAAAGCTAACTTGTCGTTTGAATAGTGAACACTTCTTCGGACTTAACTTGAGGTTGGCACTCTGGATCTTCATGAGCACGCGTTCCAGGTTTTGTAGATGTTCTTCAAACGTACGGCCTACGATGATGATGTCATCCAAGTAGACCAGACAGGCATCGCCAATTAACCCGGTAAGTACAAGTTCCATCAACCTTTCGAACGTTGCCGGAGCATTGCACAATCCAAACGGCATAACTTTAAATTGCCACAGACCCTTTCCTGTCGAGAATGCAGTTTTCTCCTTGTCCTTGGGATCAATTTCGACTTGCCAGTAGCCACTTTTCAGGTCCAGCGTGCTAAACCACTTTATGCCAGTAAGCATGTCCAGCGTGTCATCGATTCTTGGCAAAGGATAGCTGTCCTTCTTCGTAACGTCGTTCAGACGACGATAGTCAACACAAAACCGCATGCTGCCATCCTTCTTTCTCACCAGCACTGCAGGTGAACACCATGGACTAGATGAAGGTTCAATAACACCATCCTTCACCATTCCCTCAATCATGGTTTCCACTTCCTTTTCACGTGCTACCGGCAATCTCCTTGGCCGCTGACGGATAGGCAATTCTTCTCCTGTATTTATTTTGTGTTGAACTAAGCCAGTCCTCCCGATGTCAGCATCGTTTGTCGAGAAAACATCGGCGTACTTGAGTAACGTCTTCTTTGCCTTGACCATTTCATTTTGGGACAGAGCGCTGCGGCAGTCTTCTAAAAGGGTGGTCACTCTCGTTTGTGCATCCTTGCTGAGGGTCCCAGTCGAAAGATATTGGCATCGACGCAACCAATCCACTTCCTCGCAAGTACCAAGTAGTGTGCCTTTTTCTATAATCTGGTCCTGATCACAAAGGTTCAGCACTCGTACCCCTGAAATGTCGGTGGTTCTGACCAGAGTTCGTGCCACTTTCCATGGAAGGTCATTGTCTACCCTTTCCACGAGTACACAACGAGGAGTTCGCCCAGGATTCCGAGGAAGACTAACCGGCACAATCGTTTCCGATCTCGGCGGAAGAATAATCTTCTTAAGGCTGTACACATTTCCTGGTAACGCCCCTTCCACGAAAACTTCCTCTTGTCCACATTTCAATACACCTTGCTTAACGTCGATCTCGCAACAATTCTTCCTCATAAAGTCAAGGCCCAGGATGCAATCGTCCATTATATCAGCCACAATGACATTATGCAGGTAGATTCTGTTGCCTAGCTTCAACTCCATCTTCTTCTCTCCACGGACGGGTATGCGCTGACCGGTGGCTGTTACCAAATTAATGTGTTCTCGGTTGTGTGCGGAGTCCCCAAGGAACCGACTTATAAGTTGGGAACTGACGACCGTACGAGAGGCTCCAGTATCTATGGTCAGCTTACACGGCGTTCCGTTGACCTCGCCCTTGATGATTAGGCTATTCCCATCATGGGTTTGTGTGATCGAAATCCTTGGGGCTCCTTGAACATCAGCCAGCACCCGCCCCGCAGTCCTGGCTATTACTCGTTTCCCTGCTGCTGGTGTTGGGCGGTGCTGTTAGCCGCACTGCCCTCTGGAGATCGCCCGTCTTCTCTTTCTGCAGTTCGCTTAGGGCAACTGGATCGAAGGTGGCCCCTTTCCCCACAGCCGTAGCACCTAGGGCTGTATCCTTTACTGCGCTCGCGAACTGTAGCCGCTGCAACCTCCCTGACGCGATGGGAACGATGATCTTGCCGCACAGCTTCCACCTCCAGTGCATGGGCCAAGGCGTCCTTCAGCGTCCCGTGGTGACCGAGCCTCACAGCAACTCTAACTTCAAGGTCGCGGATGCCGTCGATGAATGCCTGCACCAGGTTCCCATCAATAAGTGCAGGTACGGACTGGTACGCTTTGCGAACCAGCTTCTCCACTTCCAGGGCCCACTGCTGCAGGTTTTCATTGCTGCGTTGCACGCGATCCTTGAGCTGCGCACGGAACACGTGTTCCAGGTGAGCGTCGCCATACCGAGCCTCCAATGCCTCAAGGAGCTGCTCGTAAGTCACTTCCTTACCGAGAGCTTCCAGAACAGTTAAGGCCTGGTCGCGTAAGCCCAGAGTGAGGGCAGTCATGGCCTGACTTTTATTCCACCCGTTCGCCTTCATGACAGCCTCAAATTGGATTTTGTAGGCCGACCAGGAAGAAGTTCCGTCAAACGGTGGCACTTTGAATCCACGTAGCGAAGGTGTTGTAGCTACGGGAGCTGCGATTCCATCACCAAGTTTAAGGTAATCCAGCGTTTTCTTTACGTCAGCCATCACGGTTTGCTTTACGTCAGCCATCACGTTGTCAACCTGGTTTTTAACTTGGTCGATTCGGATTTCAGCTTCCGACAGGCGGTTGTCATGTTGAGCAACCTTATCCTTCACCTCCTTCATGTCTTTGCCGAAGGTAGCGTGAAGGTCCTTTATAAGGAGCATCTGCTCTTCCTGGCGGCGCGCCTGCTCCTCCTGTCGGCGGGCCTGCTCCTCCTTGTCTCGCTGGAGCTGTTCCTCCAACCGACGAGCCTGTTCTTCCTGTCGGCGAGCCTGCTCCTCCTTGTCCCGCTGGAGCTGTTCCTCCAACCGACGAGCCTGTTCCTCCTGTCGGCGAGCCTGTTCCTCCTGTCGGCGGGCCTGCTCCTGCAGCATCATCATCAGAGCAGCAAAATCTGGTGCTGATGATGCCGGAGCAGCTGTGGACGGACCGGCCTCCGTGGTCGGTAGCTGGCCTTCCGACCTCTGTGGCGTTGCTCCACCGAATCGCCTCTGGTCCGTCTCTTGCTGGCGTTGACTCCGGGTACGGATACCCTCCATGTCGTCTTTGGGTAAAATCGGCATTTTAAACCTCGCTTCTGACACCAATTGTTACGAGCTTAGGGTTCGTGACAATAAAAACTACCGATTTAGTAACCAAAAAAACTGACACTTTACTCACCAACACTAATTACAGCTCAAACACACTAATTAAGAAGCACAATGTCACTTACTGATCACTTCTAGTCGCACTCGAATATCGCTTTCGATGTTATCGCATGTATAGCTTACTCAAAACTATATGTCTCGCGGCTCGCGCCCGCCTTATATAGTCCCACAGAGCTACTTTAGAAACATCTAGTATGTTCGAGTACATAGCGGTCCCGGCCGACTCGACGTCGATAGTTCTCGGAACTACTAGTACCTACAGGAAGGGTCAATGTCCTAGTACCAAGGCCAAGGTACTAGTTCTGCTACCCGATACAAGATGGCGCTAGTGGTAACTAATGGCGATACATGGCGATGTATCAAGCATTATTTTTGGCGCGCAACAGTATAATATGGGTAGGCCTACTAAACGCGCTGCTCAAATGAGACAGCGCCGTTTGGAAGAAAGTAACGACGAAAAGGAAGAACGTTTAAAGAAAAGTAGGGAAAGAAATACTAGAAACATTTTAAATGAGAGTGATGAGCAGCGAGCGTATAGACTTTCTCAGAAGAGAGCAAACACGAGATTATCAAGGCTTAATGAGAGTCCAGAAAGTCATGCTCAGCGGCTCAATTTGATTCGTGAACGATTATCAAACGAGACTCAAGAGCATTTAAAAGCGCCCTTAAAAGCAAACTGGCGTAATGTTATGTTATGGTATGGCTTAAACTATGCATACACAAACAATTGCAGCAATCGCGAGACATGTGCTGTCAATTTTTAAAGATTTCTATCGTCTATGGTTAGTCCATCACCTCCTGACCTGATGATCACGAGACCAAAATGGCAAACGCCCTTCCAAACATCAAAAAAAAATAATTTACTAAATCAGTCGATGCCTACTCCTTACTGTTAAGGAGTCGTACCTTCCATCATCAGCTCAGCTACATGAGATGATGATCACCATACGCAAGTACTTAAATTACTTCATAAGATTTGCGAAAAACGATGTTTGGGCCCATAAAATTTGAGGGTTGCCCTCGATTTCTCCATGATCCAATCATCAGATCCTGACTTGGTGACTATGGGACCACTTCAGAAGTATCTCCTTTCGAACAAAAAAAGAATTTTGAAAATCGGTCCACATTTGGCGGAGTAATCGCGTAACAAACACACAAAAAAAAAAACATACCGTCGAATTGAGAACCTCCTCCTTTTTTGAAGTCGGTTAAAAAAAGCTAAATGTTCATATTATTATGTTCTTTTTGGAAACATTGTAGACAATACGGTTTGGTACAGATGTTGCATATTTGTGAAACTCTTTTGGCTTTATTAGTGGCAGCTGCTGATGTTTCCCCTTTTTGACGAAACTCATTATAGCATTTTGTCAATAAAGTTGCTAATGCTTAGTGCTAATGTCACTTATGTCATCGTAATTCATTATTTGTCTACGGTAATTTCTTATTTGATAGATAAAAAATAGTATGACGACAAAAATGGGCACAGACCACATTATGTTCTGTGGACTCATGAGACAGTTTTGGTCATTTTTCTTCTAGAGAGTCCACAGACCATATGTGGTATGCTTTAAAAAAACTATTTTCCAATTTCATATATATATATTTCACAGCATTATTTATTTCTTTACACCCACAAGATACCAGTTTTCACAAAAACATAACTGGACTTGTGAGCAATTTTCACTCTATAAACCTGGACAGTGAACCTGTTAAGATGGTAATCTTAGCTCAAGACGTCCTCAGAATCCTATGAAGTTCTAAAACTAGATTGAATTAAGCATACCCCAAAATGAAACGACGAAAAACTTTGAAAGAAGCTCTGAAATTAATGAGGTGCTCGGGGATTCTGCGCCACTAAAATTTGAGGGTCGCCTCCTCACGTAGCCAAAGTGTGTGACCCCTGTGAAGCCATTTAATCTGCAAAATTCTTCGGAAATCTTAAGTATTCAAAGTAATAGAGAGGTCACATTATTTTGGTTATAAAGTGTTCTGGAGGTTGTAAGCGAAAATTTAAATTAGTGGCTGGAATACAGGTTTTTGAATAGGAGGTCACGTTTTAGGCGACTTGTGTTAAGGTTTTAAGATTTGGCCATGTATTCGTCTTTAATTTTGAATTAATAAAATAAATATGATTATATGAATAATTATGACATATAGATTTCATTTTAGTCAAGATGGAAACTGCCTCGTTAGTACAGGGCTACGGTTGTAACGACAGCAACAGAGTTGGCTACAATTCTACAAAATTGTTAAATTGTAGAAAAAATTGCGTAACACAGAAGTTACAAATATGGTATGAGTTACAATTTACAATTCCTTCGCATTTTCAAAGCGCAACACAAAGCATCAGAGCTTTGTATAAATTGTAGACTTGTCACTACAATTTACATATATATTTGTAAGGTTTTTCCATTACAACTGAGGGGCTTAGAGATTTGTGGTACACTTGTAAACTTGCATCATGCGGAGTGGAAGCCTTCTTGTCACAGTCATGACAGTTTAGTGCTCATGATTACAGAACTATTTTGTTTTTATTATTTGAGTTAATTATCTTTTTGTATGCACGTGTTTCTGCGACAATTAAACCTATTTTTCTTTCTAAAATTTACAATTTATTGGTAAATTGTAACTGTTAAAACTGTAATTATAAAGTCTGGTGCCCTGTATATCACGTGGTCGCAAGTGTGATTTCTGAGGGTGGGTAAGATTCCCTAGTCGGAGTATTCTATTAGGTATTTTTATTTCATCCTTTGTAGCAGCTCGGAACCTTTCGTAACCCATTATTGGCCATTCCTTCATGGAATAAGGCATTGTTAAGCCAATTGATACCCTACGTCAGTCGTCGATATAGCTATTTTAGCTTTCAATTACAGCTGTCAATGAATGACAGAAAAATTAATGAATGAATTGCAGAGTTATTTTCAAAACAAATAGCGTGGAGTCATCTCAATACCTCTATCCCTTGAATTTGTATATATATAGGTATATTGTAGTAAATAGTATGTATGTGTATATAATCTATTTATGTACCTAGTTTTAATAGTTTTTTTTTTATCATTGTTCTTCTCAATCAAAGCACCTGCCATCCAATCTCTTCACCACCCTTGGTTGACTGGTAGAGAATGCCTAAGGCATTAAGTCCGCCTTTGTACCTTTTTGTGCGAAAAGTTTAAATAAATAAATAATGACAATTATGTTTTTGTTTTATACCTTTGACAATTTGGTGAAAACAGTGGTGGCCCAGTGGCATCGGCCCCGTCTTACGAGTTGTAGGTTCTGAGTTCGAACCCAGCCAGACACTTTAAATTATTGTGTATTTAATTTCATCACCACTGCTCTCAAAACGGTGAAGGAAAACATTGTGATTAAACCCTAGAATCAAAAATTCGAAGACGTGTGACAACTACCAACCCTGGGCCCGCATGGTGAATTACGGCCTACTTCTTCTCACCAAGAGGAGGCCTGTGTCCCAGCATTGGGAATATTATAGGCTGGTTGTGAAATAATATTTACTTAACCATTAATTTTATATGAATTTATATGGGAATTTAAAACAATAACCTTTCAGACTTAGACTTTCCCAATATTTAACAGGGATATATCTCAAGTACAAGATAACTGAAAAACTGCTACATAAATAATTCATTAACCTAATCGTAAAATAGGGCTGCTCTCCCAACCTGATTTCCGGTCCCGATGGTAACGTTTACACGCACGTTCGCGTTAAGCCGATGACAAACAGTTGTCGACCATTAATAAAATGTAATAGACATGATGTACGAACTTGTGATGTTTACGTTACGTTCAATGGTGTGTGTTTGGCACACATGTAATTGCTGTGTAACTTTGTTAAGGTTTTGATAATATTATGTTGGATTAATTACACGTTTTGTATCAATTTTAAAGGATGAAACATGTTACACGTCCCATAAAGTAGAAACTGGTATTCCTCATCATTTGCCTAGCCTTTTCCCAACTATGTTGCAGTCGGCTTCCTGTCTAACCGGATGCTTACCTTAAAGATCAAATAAAAAGTGTAAAGTCCGATGTAAGAAATTAGCAGGAAAGTGTGCCTCACGGCACACACGTGTGGTGTTTTGACATATTAATATTTTGAAATAAAGCACGTGCTTACTCGAGGAGTGTTAATAACAACGTAAATTATACCTCAAACCCAGTTAAACAGCTTACACATTTGCAAATTACGTGTCATTTCGAGTTGTGGAGAACACGTTTTGAGTCGGCAGCTAAAGGTAATGTCTGGCACATTTGAGCACAAGGGCATGCTCTATTATGCTTATGTACCTATGCAGTATGGTATGGCTAGTAATAAAAATAGTTTTGCTTTGGGTTGAAATGGCTACACTATCTAGAAAACAAAATCCGTGTTCACTAAAAACTATATTTAAGACACTAGTCTAACAATAACAATAAACCCACAACAACAACAACAATTATTTTCTTAAATTGAAAAACGAAAACCTGCAATAGTCTTTCGACCCGTAACTTCATTCATTTTCCAAGACCGAAAAATCAAAGCGTCAGACCAAAGACTATGGTTATGTTCTCTTTGGTTAGACCCCACATTTTCATATAAACCTACATGGGCACTTATGGAACGTCAGAAGCTAGGTTCAAGCACGGTTCCAATTGGTCGTTTCCTATGGAGAAGAGCCAGCAAGAAACTCCACGGTTACACTTTTAAAAGTAATAGGCTTTTACAATGTTTTCAAATTACAGTGTTAATAGGTATAGGAGGACAGCAGACCTGGCAACACGTACTAGGTACTTAATAAAATTAATTCAATTACTTTCCTTTTCCATTACAGCTTCCCTGAAAAACACACGAATACACTAGCAATGGGTATTTGTACTCGTGACGTCATGAAAGGGGAAATGTAACACGTCGTCACTCGACTTTAGATATAATCGCTTTTAACAGTGACGTATTGTGCCGGTGAAGCGCGCTTCCTTTGTTTAAGGGGGAAGCGCTGAGGTAACCCGCGAAATTAAAATTTTCTTACGTTTTTTTCAATTTGCTGGTCAGTATTAAGTTGTGCGTCGATCAAAATATGATTCGCGGCCGTAACAAATATTTATTTACAGAATCATAATCATTAGAATCAGTAATACAACTTGTTACGTTAGTATAATCCCAAAAATCAAAATTTCATGAAATAGTCATTCTGTGGGATTACTTGGTCTTAAAGAGCTGTGTTGATGACTTTAATGATTATAATTCTGTAAATACATATTTGTTACGGCCGCGAATCATATATTAATCAATGTACAACTTAATATTGACCAGCAAATTGCAAACAACGTAAAAAAAAAAAAAATTGCGGGTCTACCCTGGCGCTTTCGCCTTCAGTTACTCGGTGATAGGAGCACTATTATGCCATGGGGTCGTCAATAAACTACTTCGGACAAAAATAATTTTTCAAATCCGTAATACCTACATTGACGGAGTTATGCCCGAACATACATAAAAAAAATATATATATAGAATAAACATCCGAATTGACAACTTCCTCCTTTTTTGAAGTTGGTTAAAAATCATCTGCACGTTACGGGAACTGATGGACTCAAGTGATGGCGCCACGGTATTATAGTGTACTCTGTGGCGCCACGCGTAGCCGAATTCTGGACCGAGTCCGTTTTTTTATTTATTTTTTTTATTGCTGAGTGGGCCCGCTCTTAATGTCACTCACGCCTGACGGAAAGCTATGGATGAGGTAATATATGATGGAACGAGCGTGTCCAGAAGATGCCTAAGGCACTGGAACTCCCACGCATCGACGAAACACAGCAGGCTGCTTGAAGCCAGACTCTGGTGGGAGGGTGATCGCAAACCGGACAAGCTTTAGCCCTACCACCGCAAGGATTTAGATTCTATCTATCTATCTATCGACACGCTTAGAAGAAGAAGAAGAACCTGTTTCATACAAAAATTCACCACCTACGTATATGTCACCTGCCTTTACGTATGGAACACCGACTAACACACACTATTCCTGACACTGTTACACAACTGTCAAACTTCAAGTGCAAGATAGAGACAGCGAAAAGTCTATGCCAAAAGACGTGGTAAGTAACGTTAACAGATCTCTGCGAGAAAACCGATGAGATGGATATAATGCGTTTCAACTAAGAATGGGAATGACCGTGCGTCATATCGTCAAAAGAGCGCCTCGTTTACTTATTTTGGAGCAAAGTGAGTGAAATAAATAAAAAAAAGAAATTTATATCAACAAATGAAACAAAAACGGCTAGCACCAAATCTTTGCAAGCCGTATATTTCAAGTTTCAGTTGACATATCGAGGTCATTGACGTTCCTATTCTTAGTTGGAACGCGTTACAATAACAATGAATCAGACTTAAATAATAGTGAGAAAAATATTAAAATAAAAAACTAATAAAAAAAACTTTTTCAAAACAAGCTTATTCGATATTTCAAATAAACTAAAATGGCGGACCTACCGTCATTTGTGGGAGTCCACCATATTGAATTTAGAATGATGTCACATCATAGATAATGCATTGTCATTCAAACCAAAAATGTATGCAAAATTTCAGCTTAGTCGGTTGGGGATAACTTTTATAAAAATCGGTTGCAAGATTTGACCCATACATACTAACTAACTAACAAGGCAAGTTAAATAAAAGCTTGTAATTATATTCACGTAATTGGGCGAAGCCAAGACATACACGCTTTTCAGTTCTGTACTTACTTATAAGTTTGGTTTTCATGAAAAAAAAAATATGCCAATGTTTCCAAGCTTCTACCATTATATCCGCCATTTTCCTTATTTCTAAGCATAATATAAATAATGTATACACGTACCAATCTTCTTCATAAAAACTAGTTTTTCCCCTTAGGCGCCATGTTTGTTTTTATCTGTTTCTCAATTTCCCGACACGGTGGTCGGATGAAAACACACCTTATATCCTGCTTACAATGTGAACAAAACAATTGAGAAATACAGCATGAATACGTTTAATAGTTTCATGTTTTGGAGTCGACAGCATTAGGCAGTGAATATTTTAAAGACAATTTTATTGCGGTCGTTTAAGCTATTATTATTCTAATTTTATACAGATCCTGTCTTTTAAAGTATAGCATAATCAGCTGTTGTGTTGACACAGGCTTCCTCTCGATGAGAGGGAGTGGGCCCACCATCACGCGGGAGTGCGGGTTGGTAGATATCACACGTCTTCGAATTTTTGGTTTTATGACATGCCGGTTTCCTGACGATGTTTTCCTTCACCGTTTTGAGAGCAGTGGTGATGACATAATTTACATGAAGTAAAGCGTCTGGGTTCGAACCTAAGTCGTAAGTTGCAGCCGTTACCATGACTACTGCCGTTACTGATGACTTCATTCATGACGTGATGAATATATTTTACTTGCCTAACAGTTATCAAGTTAGAAAAGCAATTAAGGCTGATAACGGTCGACCAATGACCGTTACTTCCCTGCAGGTACCTATAACCTGTATTGAGACAATGGGGATTGTCCAAAATTTCTAACCATTATATTTTATTTTATTTTTTGTAAATTTAGAGCATTTTCAGAAACTAATTTGAATATTTTGATGATTAGCTCAATAGTTATTTTAATAAAAATTATTTAATTATTTTAAGTTTTTAAGGTAGGTGACGTCATCCAGTAGCATAAAGATTAAGTGCCGTTGCCTTACTAGTACATTATTAAAAAAATTAATCTGTCAACACAACGTCAACAATGTCACATCTGTCAAAGTGTCAATAGGCCGAATAGACGTCTTAAAATCGAATCCTAGCTTAGCGTATTTATTTACAAATGGTTTTTTATGTGTAAGTGTCCTCCAAGGAATATACTACTCTCTATCGTCACTAGAACAATCGATGCGGCGACTTAGAAATAGAATAATAACGCACGCGGCGACATTATTAGGTACTATTATTGCTGCAAGTTGGAACAAAGCACTTCCTGCATTCCATAACTCTTCCAGTATATTAAATATTGTCGAGTGTTGAAATAATGTATGTATAATGTAATGTAATAATGAGATTTATAAACAAGAATGTTTATATTTTTGACATATTTACAATAATTTGACATTTGACAGATTGTAGACAATACTTGCCTCTTACTTTTTATTTTCTGAGGCAACGATACAAAACTGTACAGCCAGTCGTACGTAATTTGAAGGGCAAAGAAGGTCAATCGTATTTTATCAAAAATATCAATAACATATGAATATTTTTCAAAATTAATTAGTCCGTAATGATCAGTAACGCTATTCCTCGAAATGGTTTTTCAATTACAACATTTAAAAAAATATGAACAATGCCCATTACGAAACACTATAAAATAATTGGGAACGTTGCACACAGAACGAAGAAGAAGAAGAGGTCGATGGGGCCGAAAGATCCTGGAGTGGCGACCGTGTACCAGAAGACGTAACGTTGGAAGGCCTCCTACAAGTGGACCGATAATCTTGTGACGGCCGCAAGAATCCGCTGGATGCGGGAAGTTTAGAATCGGTCGAAGTGGCGGTGCTTGGTCCCGAGGCCTATGTCTAAGAGCGGACGTCCTAGATGATAAGCTGCTATCCCACTGTTGGGCGAAGGTCACTTCTCGTACATAGAAGGCACGTGCATTGATCACCACGCTTGCTTAAGACGGGTTGGTGATTTAAGGCTTCTATCAAAGAAAGAAAAAGAAAGAGAAAGAAAAAAATAAAGAAAGAAAAAGAGAAAGAAGAAGAGAAAGAAAAGAAGAAGAAAAAAAAGAGAAAAACAAAAAGAGAAGAGAAAAAGAAAAAGAAGAGAGAAAGAATATTCTATTCTATCCATCCATACAAATCACACTA
The DNA here is from genome assembly GCA_927399505.1 of Luperina testacea. NCBI lineage: Eukaryota > Metazoa > Arthropoda > Insecta > Lepidoptera > Noctuidae > Luperina > Luperina testacea. The sequence goes on from OV656758.1 coordinate 18,071,452, forward strand.
ATATAATAAATGTGAAATTTTGTGAAGGTGTTTGGATGTTTGTTACTTTATAACGCGTAATCCGTTTAACAGATTTGGATGAAAATTGGCACATAGATTTTTATCCCGATATTCCCACGGTATCGAAACTTACGCGGATGAAACTACGGGACGATTCTAGTCATACTAATATTATAATGGTGAAAGTTAGTGAGTGTGTGTGTTTATATGTTTGTTACTTCTTCACGCACAAACGGATAGAACAATTTTGATAAAATTTGGTATGAAGGTAGCTGACACTCTGGTTTAACACATAGGCTACTTTTAATCCCGATATTTTAACAGGTTCGAAATTTAGCAGCAGCAGTCAGTATTACATATCATCATCATCATCATCATCATCAGCCTATAATGTTCCCACTGCTGGGACACAGGCCTCCTCTCAGTGAGAGGGAGTATATAGTATTACATATACAGGGCCGTCTTTAACCTATTGGAGGCCCTGGGCACATAAGGATCACGGGGCCCCTGTGTAGATAAGTGACAATAAAAGAAGAATACTAATATTTCATAACTGAGGGGCTAGAAAGTTATTGTAAATCGCACTGCAAATCACTTATTTTGTCATTGAATCGGGTACTAATAATGCGTATACTCGAACGGCGGCTGCAAATAATGTTTTTTTATGAGAGCAGGCCGGGGCCCCCGAAGATCGTGGGGCCCTGGGCACTTGCCCAGAGTGCCCAATGGAAAAGAGGGGCCTGTACATATATTCGAAAGTAACTCTGTCTGTACACTACCTTTTCACACCTTTTCTACTAAAGGGATATCGACAAAATTTGGCAAGGAGATGGATGGCGTCCTGGGGAAGGACATTGGCTTACTAAAATATCAAAACTTTTATTAACTAGACATATATTTACGAAGTTTACCACACCCACACACAAACCCCGACGGACAAGTTCAAAGGCTCCTTCAAACATGCGCGACGCGCGACACAAAGGCACCGCAAGTAGCGCAACGAGCGGTGACTTTGTGTCGCGCGAGTCAAGATAACGAGGTCAGACAGTCAACAGTTGAGATAACGCTACTACCCGATAACAACGGGATAAGCGGAGTCGATTATAAATAAAGTAATAAATATAAATAGGATATTAATATTGAGTCAAGATAACGAGGCCAGACAGTGGAGATCCACCGCCCTAATAAACAACATCAATAAACGGAAGCGATTAGATAAGTGAATTGTGGTGACAACCATTCTGTCCCCACCACTGTGTTAGCTGATAAGACTTAGTATATAAACTAACCCAACTATAATTTAAGGACATTATTGTATTGACTCTACAACATACCACTGTACTACTAACACGTTTTGAGAATAAAATTACTTTTATCTCCATCACAAGTCTCAGTCTTTTAACTGGCGCCCAACGTTACGGGCATTTCTTGAAGAAATTATCAATCAAGGCGACGTGCTGAATTGCTGTATCTCCGCTACCAGACACCGAACCAAGAAGATTACTCTATCAAACCTGCCCAGAACCTACAAATAAAGAAAAAGATTCAAGACTTCTCCTGCAAGGTGACGCTGACTCAGAGAAAAACTCTTCTCCGTACACATCAAGGTGACGCTGGCCAAGAAGAACTTCTCTTCGTACATCGCAGTATAGAAGCTCATCGGAGTAAATCGACGGACTTCAAAGACCCGACTCTACGAAGCCTCTACTACATCCAGATGAAGACAGTGATAGCCCTCATCATTCTCACAACACAACTGTAAGTACACGTGATTATTTCCCGGTTAAAACTACCTCAAACTGGCATTTACTCCTTCAGGTAGAAAATTAGTAAACAACCCAAAGTTAATTATGACGTCATCCGTAGATTCCAACCCTCAAATTAGACCAGAAAGTAATATTCCTATTCCCCAGTTCTCTGGAGAAGGTGGAGAAAGATACCTACACGGTTTTATCACCGCAGTAGAACGTTTTATTCAAATAACCTCTGGCACAGATGCACAAAAAGTCAATATAATCTTGTCAAAGATAACAGGCAATGCGGCTACTCTCATATATAGCTACCCCCATAACTTCACTTGGTTAGAAATTAAAGAAATCCTAAAACAACAGTATGGATCATGGAATAGAACGATAGGAGATGTGTTTCAGGAAATTAATAACTTAAGACCAAGCTCACCAAGCTTAACTAACGTTATATACGAGTTACAAATGTTAATAGCTGAAGGATGTACAATTAACCAACATGTACACACCGGTTTAAAGGAAATAGCTAACCAAAAGTTAATATCACTCCTACCACCTGAATATAAACCAGCCTGTGAAAAACTAGACTTCCTAGAAACTTGCCTTAGAGCTAGAACTCTTGACAAAGAAGGATATGTAATTAACATCAGAAATACGGGAAACAAACCGAATGGTCATACTCAACCTTTCGTTAAAAATAATATGAGCTCAACCCCCCAACAACACAACGCCCTTGTGTATAATTCAAACCTTGGTAATAGACCTGTTCAGCAAAAACACGCATATCCAATCTCACCTTTCTCGGCTAGGATTCGGATGCAACAAGCAGAACAAGCTAAACAACCTTGGTATGGCAACTATAATAATAATCAAACTCACGCTTACCCTAAGCGTAATTTCAATAATAATGCTAATAATTTTAATCAAAGACCTCCATGGCAACCAACTCGGCCCAACTGGCAACCAAAACCACAAAATGCCGAACTACAGGATAAAGACGCGACTATGCGTACTGTAACAGAACGACCTCAATTAAAAAGAAACCGAGTATTTAACATCGACGAACCTGAATGTAATAGTGATGACTATCCCGATACCCCTTTTGAAGAATACATGCAGCAATGCGCCAACGAATATTTTACTAACATCAACCCTAGATATGAAAACAATGATCAAATTTATGAGCCAACACACGAATATGACCCAAACTCGGAGGATTTTCAGACGGATTTACCCCAGAATACCCCAACATAAATTCTACACCCCATCATACCCAACTACCATACATTAAAATACCTAATACAGACGAAAAAATACTAATAGACACCGGATCAACACGCTCATTATTAAACCCAATATAGCTAAAGAATTAATATCGGATGGATACGCGATTTATATTGACGAAACATTTTCAGTCCAAACCCCGCACGGACTCTCAAAACATAATGGTAAAATAATAACCTACCCCATGGTAAATATCTTCGGACAACACAGTAATCCAATAGAATTTTATATGTTCGACTTCTCTAATAACTATGAATACCTAATAGGATGGGACACATTAATTAAACAAAACCTATTAATAATTCCTAGCGAGAACAAAATAAAAACACCAGACGATATAACTATACTATTACATTATCAAGAAAACAAGTCGATTACGTTAGACCAAATCTTAACAGAGAACGAAGACTTATTCGCGGAAGACGCGGCGCAAACTTCATTTACCGCCGTTAAACATCACCTTACGTTAACAAAAAACGAACCAATTTACCAACGCGCGTACCGGCTACCAGAAACACAACGAGTAGAAGTCACTCGCCAGATTAAGGAAATGTTAAAAAATAGAATAATCAGACCTTCAGACTCCCCATGGTCAAGCCCAGTGCACCTAGTGGAAAAACATGTAGACCCAGGAAAACCAAAGAAATGGAGATTAGTTATAGATTACCGTAAACTCAATGATCAAACCAGAGACGACAAATTCCCTCTACCAAACATAGACGATATATTTTCAAAATTAAATGGAGCCAAATATTTCTCTACATTAGATTTAACCGCCGGCTACCATCAGATTGAGATGGGCCCTGAATCAATACCATTAACTGCCTTTTCCACACCTGACGGACATTACGAGTACACTCGGATGCCCTTCGGATTAAAAACAGCACCAGCTACATTCCAGAGAGTAATGAATAACGTATTAAGGAAACATTTGGAAAATAGGGAATGTCTAGTCTACCTAGACGACGTAATAATATTTGCCGCCACAAAGGAAGAACACCTAACTAGATTACAAGCAGTGTTCAACACCCTAAGACATTACAACTTACGGATTAACCATGAAAAATGTAAATTTATGCAAACTAGCGTCAAATTTTTAGGACATATTCTAACAGAGAAGGGACTCAGTCCATGTCCAGAAAAAATCAAAGCAATAACCAGATTTCCACCACCTAAAACAACCAAAGAAATCAAGTCATTCTTAGGACTAGTATCCTATTATAGGAAATTCATACCAAACCTATCCAAAATAGTAAAACCTATAACTGAGTGTACAAAGAAAGGAAAAGAGATAAAACATGATAAACCATTTTTAGAAGCTTTCCAAAGAGCAAAAGACTTAATCATTAACCCACCAGTCCTAGCATATCCAGATTTTAATAAAATATTCACAGTAACGACTGATGCAAGTGATATAGCATTAGGAGCTGTTATTTCACAAGAAAATCATCCTATAGCATACACATCTCGAACACTAACGGAAACGGAACAAAAATATAACGCGACTGAAAAGGAACTACTAGGTATACTTTATGCCCTAACACAATTTAGACCATACATCTATGGGCGACACTTTAAACTTGAAACAGACCACCAACCACTAATATGGATAACCAAACTTAAAGAACCAAACGCTAAGCTTACCAGATGGAAGTTAAAACTGCAAGAATACGACTATGAAATATCACATAAAAAGGGAAGTACTAACCACGTAGCAGACGCTCTGTCTAGAATCGTACTAATGCATAACTCAGACCAAGCAACCGTACATAGCAACTTCGATGACTCAGATGAAGGATTTATAATAAAATCAGAACATCCCCCTAGGCGTATGAATAGAATATTTGTAACGACAGAACCATATCAAGTGAAAGTAATACAAAAAGACAACCACACCTACGATTATAATCTAAAAATAAACAATCCCCAAGACTTTATAAAATTCTGTAAAGAATATCTCGGATCAAAAAGATATGCTATAGTAGGAAATAGTAATAAACTCATAGAACAACTGTCTGAAATATACAGGAAACATTTCAATAATAAAGAACTCACAATCATTTGGTTTACACAACCACGTGTAGAAATCACAGACAAAGAAGAAATCCTAAAAATAATTAGATCAACGCATGAATTTATGGATAGACATATAGGAAACCCAGCTTTAATAAAGGAAATCTCTAAAACATACTATATCGAGAACATCAAAAAACATACGCAAAACTATCTGAATCAGTGCGAAACATGTGCTAAAGTAAAATACGATCGACAACCATTTAAACCGCCCTTTGAAAAAACCAAAACACCAACAAAACCAATGGAAAAATGGCAAATAGATACGTTCCACTTTAAAAAGAAAACCTATTTAACCGGAATAGACACATTTTCTAAGTGGACTTTCGCCACAGAACTAGTTGAAAACAACTCCCTACAAGTAATAGAAACGCTATTACGACTCTTCGCTCTAATAGGAACCCCCGACCTAATCTCAACAGATAACGAGACTATACTAATATCGGAAATAGTAAAAGAATTTCTAGCAGGATTAAAAATCAAACATCATGTGACAACACCCCTGCACCACACGTCCCATGGAGACATAGAACGGTTTCACTCCACCCTAATAGAGAGATTAAGAGTACAACAGGAACTAAAGAAAGAAGATGTTAACTTAGCAGTACTAGCATATAATTCCACTATACATAGTGCCACTAACAAAACACCTAACGAATTACACTTTTTACGAGAAATTAACTTACCCGTACAGAACAAACAAACCTCTGACTACCTAAAGAAGATAAACGACAAATTAGAAAATGTAAAAGAAAGCACACTCAAAAGGAGTAATAAATTCAGAACGCCTGTGACTAAAGAAATCACCACGGGAACTAAATTCTATATCGCTAAGCATGATAGATCAAAACACGTGAACCCCTTCAAAGGCCCATACGTAATAAAAAAAATACTCCCACGAAATAAATTCTCCTATGACTCCAGACATAAAGAACATCAAATTCACATTAGTCAAATTCGTGTTACAGATGCGACGCAAACATCATCAGATTAGGACAAGGGATCAGTATCATACCTCAAAGGAAAGTACAAATACAAGAAGACGAATGGAACTTAATCTATCCTATTAATCTAGAACCGCTCCAAACAAATTACGAGTCTATAACGAACCTATATAACAACGAAAGACTAACTAATGATATACGACATCAAAGAACAGAATATTTAAAAACACACTTAAGTGAATGTCTATCACGAATGCAAATCAAACGATCCAAACGAGGACTTATTAATGGATTAGGATCTATAATTAAAGCTATCTCAGGAAATCTAGATAATGACGACATGATAAACATAGAAAAGAAATTTAGTCTAGCAGCCAACGCAATGACCACAATGAATCACAAAATAAATAATGTGACCCATCAACTTAACCAGTTAATAACAATTGTAAACCGTAAACTCAGCTCTAGAGAGTACTTCTTACAAGAAGTGATCTTAGTATACGAAACACTGAAAGACATCTGCGAACATCTCGAAGAAGCTTACGTCCTAGCCCAACACAATATCTTGCAACCCGCAATATTTAACGAAATACATTTACAGCAAGGATTAGATAAAATCCCCAGCAAAATTAACGTAGTACGAGACATAAACAAACTACAATCCCTAATAGTCCCAAGCGTTGCTATACAAGGCAAACTATTAATATTCCAATTCGCTATACCCATAGTCTCTAAAGAACAATATAATCTAGAAACAGTAATTAGCGTAATCACCCCATCTAACCAATATTGTCAAATGCCTAGTATTAAGAACGGCCAGTATTTAACGGGAATCAATCATGTGTATAAAGTAGACAAATGTAATAACAATATATGTACAGCTTCACCAACAAAGAAATGTGTAGAAGAAAGCATTCTGAAACAACGCAACAACTGTAGCGTTATAAAAATCTACTGTCCAGCACGATACTCATACAAAATTCAGAATGACTTATATTTCCAGTTCAGATTAAAGGAACAAACAATCTATGATAGATGTGCCGACAGAAGCGTGACCATCGTAGACTCATATATAGAAGATAACACCAAATGCGGAAGCACTCAAGATCCTGTGGATATTCAGACCTTTACTGAAATCACAGAACCAGCAAACGAGTTACCAATGACGTTACCAGAAAATATGGACAACATAGAAGAGCAGATCGCAGCAATCAATAGACCCGACTTAACCTCTGATAAGATCAAAGACATAGGGATCCTGACCTACATAACGATAGTCACCATAATCTTGTTAACTATCGTCTTTTTAACTCGTCGAATCATAAAAACCCGACAGAGTACAAAAAGACTAGGAGGGGAGAGTCAAGATAACGAGGTCAGACAGTCAACAGTTGAGATAACGCTACTACCCGATAACAACGGGATAAGCGGAGTCGATTATAAATAAAGTAATAAATATAAATAGGATATTAATATTGAGTCAAGATAACGAGGCCAGACAGTGGAGATACCACCACCGCCCTAATAAACAACATCAATAAACGGAAGCGATTAGATAAGTGAATTGTGGTGACAACCATTCTGTCCCCACCACTGTGTTAGCTGATAAGACTTAGTATATAAACTAACCCAACTATAATTTAAGGACATTATTGTATTGACTCTACAACATACCACTGTACTACTAACACGTTTTGAGAATAAAATTACTTTTATCTCCATCACAAGTCTCAGTCTTTTAACTCGCGCGAACCGCGTCACGCGTCGCGCTTGTTTGCAGGAGCCTTTACTCTATACTACTCTATAGCAACACACACACACACACCCCTCACAAATAGCTTTTAAGCCTTTTCAATAAATATGAATGGTGTCGCTGTTAACAAGATCGAGCACCTCTCAACAGACCCGTCGACCCGCAGGATCTGCGAACATTGGGCCTGTGATGGATGGAGTGCTATACATCAGAGTTATTACGCAATTATGAATATTTTGTAAAATCAATCCCACTAAAGTACGCTGTCCTGATAAAGGATTTTCCTAGTTTGAAGGGCAGGGGTCTAAAGGCCACTACAAAAACACTATGCCGGCGGCACAGCCGGCGGGTTTTTGCCGCACGGATATGCCGTCGGCATAATCAGGCGGCCGCATAGCATCATTTCAGTGGTGCAGCTCGTTTGTGCGGCAAGCCCGGCGGCAAATACCCGCTGGGAATGCCGCCGGGCTAGTTGGCGGCGTGCCCGCCGGCTGGGCCGCCGGCATAGTGTGTAGGAGTCTAAAGGCTCGTACACACAGGCGCGACGCGACACGCGACACAAAGGCACCGCAAGTAGCGCAAGGAGCGGTGCCTTTGTGTCGCGTGTCGCGTCGTGCCTGTGTGTACGAGCTTTTAAGCTTAAAGCGGGCTGCAGACCAGAGCTGAGCTAAGTTAGTTTAGCTTAGCTCGCGTAGCTGAGGTAACTTTTCATACTTTTCTGTTCACAAGTATGAAAAACTACATCAGCTATGCGGGCTAAGCTAGACTAAATTAGCTTAGCTGTTGGTCTGCAATCCGCTTTACTCATCTGTAATACCCATACCCATCCGTTATTGAAACAACAGTGATGTTACCTAATCTAAATTCGCGATTTATTTGCCAAAAATGTAAACAAATATGAGTTTCTGGAAAAATAACTTTAAATCCTACACAATAAAGTTTACGATTCAACTTCAAACATTTTTATAACTTTTTAATAGTGCTAGTCACTCTGAAATATTCTTAATTTCCACTAAAATAAAGTTGATATTTGTTTAACTTGAAATAAAATTAATTTGAAACATATGTTTGAATAGACTTTAGGCCAAGTCTTTTAGTAAATAAATTGTTACTTACTTACTTACTTTTTCACTCAATAGCAAGTTCCCGAGGGATAATTTCCGATATCTTTGCGGGCGAAACCGCGAGCAGAAGCTACACATATACAGTCTTATCTATAAGCCCAGAATGCTATTGAAATATGTTAATGTGATGAAAACATGCCAACAACACCATTCCTCTAGAGACACTTTCCATCTTCATAATCATAATTTCGCTAATAGGATTAAGGGTCGGAGTACACTTAGTAAATTATGATCACACTGTCAAGCCATCCATTATAGACAACGAGCTATCATCGAATGAACAAAGTGACTATAGCACAAAGAGCCAGCCTCTCTTGTGGGATTAATAAAATGATTTATATAGTATAACTAGCTTCTGCCCGCGATTTCGTCCGCGTGAAATTTCTTGTTACTCCGACCCACCCCTGCCCGCGCTATTACTTCGTTTTTGCTTAGCGTTCTTTCTGACTTTTTTTCTTTTTGCTCGGCCCCTAAAGGTCATAGAGTGATGTTAAATAGCCTATAGCCTTCCTCAAGAATTGGGCTATCAAATGCAAAAAGATTTTTTCAAATCCGACTGGTAGTTCCAGAGATTAGCGCGTTCAACCAAACAAACAAACAAACTCTTCAGCTTTATAATATTAGTAAAGTATAGATACCTATCTTATATTAATAGTATCTACAAAACTTATTACTAAAAAAGCTGAAGAGTTTGTTTGTTAGAACACGCTTATCTCTGGAACTACCAGTGGGATTTAAAAAATTCTTTTTTTATTTGATAGCCCAATTCTTGAGGAAGCCTATAGGCTATTTAACATCACGCTGGGCCTCTTAGGAGCCGAGCAAAAAGAAAAAAAGTCAGAAATAACGTTAAGCGAGAACGCATGTAATGAAAACGCGAGATGCGACGGGGTGTGTCAGGGGAGCGAGAAATTTCACGCGGACGAAGTCGCGGGTGGTAGCTAGTATCTTTAATGTGGGGATGGGTTCTGTTGAAATAAAAAGAGCCTATTGGCATCAAGGAGTACGGAACTTGGCACAAATCCAGACTTCGGCCTGACACTGCCCTGGAATCGAACCCAGAACTACTGCCCTAGAATCGAACCCAGAACCTCAACGAGGCCCTACTGTTTACAACATTACCCACAGGCATGTTCCATTACACTCCAAACAATATCCAATACAAACAAAATAAACAGATAAATACAACAATTAGGAAGGATTTTCCCTACTCAACGCGGAATCCTAACAAACAAAAACAGAAAACTCCGCAGAGATTGGAATCCAGTTAGCAAAACAAAAAGTAGAACTTCCCAATCGAATTCGGCGCTTCTTAATTGACTTCTGACGCTGTTCTGCAATGTCAATATGTCAATATAGAAGCCAACTTCATAACTTTTTGAGGAAACTCTCGCTAATATGTAAAAACCGATAACTGATTTTAACTTTTTTTTAAAATCCTAACCAATATTATAAATGCGAAATTAAGTTTGTTTGTTTGTTTGTTACCTTTTCACGCCTAAACCACCTGAACCGATCATCCTGAAATAGGAGTTTGAGTAAATAGTTGTGTTAAATATTGTAAAAATAGCAGCGCCCCGCGGTTTCATCCGCATAAGTGTCGATCCCGTGGGAATATTGGCATAAAAACTATTCTATGTCCTTTCCTGGGACTCAAACTATCTCTATACCAAATTTCATCTAAATCGGTTCAGCGGTTTAAGCGTGAAGAGGTAACATATAGACATACAGACAGACAGACACACTTTCGTATTTATAATATTAATTAATATATTATTATATATAGTCAGGATCTGTATCATTGTAAATAATTATTGAAATAAACTTATATTATTTATATTTTATTTACTTTCTGAGTCAAATTTTCTTCTTTTTTCAGCAAAATAATAGGCTATTACTACAATGACGCTCCAAAAGATATCAAAGTAATGAACACACGAAATACGAAAAAATATACACAAAATATTTTCCTCTCACACTCTTCAAAATACCGAATACAGTTTTCGTAACATTTTACTAATGAAACAGTAATAAAATTATTCTGACGGACAAATACGTAGCAGGCACCTACCATATGTTACGGTAATGGTTCATATATTTACTTTAGCACCAGTATTTCACGTTCAGATGCAATGCAATGTTGCAGAATTGCAGTTCGGACTGATCTATTTGGGTAGGTATAAACGATGGCTTTGTTCTGATTGAAAACTTTTTTTTATTGAGAGTGATGTCATCATCATTTCTGTCGGAAAATGTTCGCGGGTAACGATTTTTAACTGGAATTAAATAAAAATGGGGCGTTTTTTTCAAATTGACAGCATTGCTCAAACTCAAACTCAAAGGATTTATTTCAATTAAACCATTTTTTGACGTGACAACGTCTAATAAATCGATGAAGCTGGCGGCACACACGAAAAAACATGACTCATGTAGCGTTACCTCGCGGCCTTGCTCTGTAGTGTTGTAGCGCTCCATGGCGGCAAGTGCAAGCGAGAGCGCGGAACGAGCGATGAGAGACAGATGATGTCGAACGCTGCCGAATCGGCCTCCGCGTTCGGCAATTTCATTAATGTTTTGTTATGACGTTGTCGCGTTATTTTCCTGAAAATCAAATCAAAATGATCAGCTCGGATAATTGCGTAACACATTTTCAATCACAATCTGAATCATTTTGAAGGATATTATTGCTAATCCATTGCTTCATGCGTTCGACAAAATTATATGCTCATCAACGTATAAAACGCAATGAATGTTATTGAACTGTCAAAATGTAAGCCATTGCTACTGTTAAGCCTAAGTTCACCAACATTCAAACCACCGGTTAGGTATTTAAACAGTTGACTTATGTCAAATTTCCTAAGGAAATTTTAAATATAGAACTGATTAAAAATGTTTAATCGGCTGATTTAAATGTTGGCGAACACAAGGCTTAGTGTGTTACGCAATTACCCTGCGGAACGATGTTACAAAAAATCCAATAGCAGGAAAACTTTTGATTAAAACATGGAACACGAACAGTGGAAAATAATGGTACATGGTACAATCTGTCAAATTTCTTTAATAGATTTTCAACTTTATCGCTACAGCATAAGGTTAAAAGTTGATTGGGAAAATTTGACAGCTTCGAGTAGCTTGATGTGCTGGCGTCTGTACAATAATAAAAACGAATACTTCTTAAGAAATGCTAAATCTGATATAAACCATATTAGATTGTCTATACATACATACGTGAAAACGTTTCGAAAATAATCACATGGGTAACAAAAATAGTTTTATAGTAAGGAATGGGAATACAATGTCATTTCGCTCCGACGTGTAATAATGTTATTTTCAAGTACCTATGCATACATAATTTATCAGTTTTCAGGAATGTATTCTAAACTGGAAAGGAAGGAACAGTTTCTTTCGGGATTTCTGTTCTGCTTTTAAAAATCTGGTAACTGATCGTTAGAATTGTATGATATATGCAGATCTGTATCGTGACCAATTGAAACTCTGCAGCATTTTATTTCATAATGTACATTAGGGTGTCCCGAAAATTTTTTTTTTCGCTTTTCGCTACTCAAGCCCCCTTAAAAGTTGCATTATTAGTTTTAGATTACCGTAAAAATAATAAAAAAAAAAAATATCTTGAGGGTTCTACCGGCATCTTTTTTAATTTTTTTTGGATTCAAGGATCTGAATCAGGATCTGAATCAGGATCTGAATCTGTATCTGAATCAGGATCAGAAACAGGATCAGAATCTGGATCAGGATCAGAATCAGGATCGGAATCAGGATCAGAATCAGGATCAGAATCAGGATCAGAATCAGGATCTGAATCAGGATCTGAATCAGGATCAGAATCAGGATCAGAATCAGGATCTGAATCAGGATCTGAATCAGGATCTGAATTTGGATCTGAATCAGGATCTGAATCAGGATCAGAATCTGGATCTGAATCTGGATCTGAATCAAGATCAAACTCAAAACTCAAACTCAAAACATTTATTTCAATTAAACCATTTACAGGCACTTTTGAATTGTCAAAAAGTCGGTCAGTCAGAAAATATGAAGCTAGTTGCCCATTCCAAAGCGTAGGTACCTATGGAGAAGAACGGGCAAGAAACTCCATGGACACTCTTTTAAATTATAGTTGTACAAATATATTAGTTACATCAATAATGTGAATTTATAATTATATGTGAGAACGATGTACAAAAGATGTACGCGTTAAAAGTGTCCAGAGTACAACAAATGGCAAGAAAACAACAATTCAATATTAAAATAATTAAAAATATGCCGAGGCAGCTAAGTGATATGACCAGCCCCAACTGACGGCGCCCGTTCACGAACATGACGCATAGATCGGCACCATTCAGCTCAACCATTTTGAAGGGAGCTAAATGATCCAACACACACGCCACCGTCAGCGAGACATTTGTGTGAGCATGACATACTATCAGCCGCCAGGGCACATTCAAGTCAATGAAAGACACATTACCCGGTAAATGGTACATAGTGTATAGTATATACATAGAACTCACATCTGTGCTATGCAATTATACAATACAAAGGAAATTGAGTTTATACAATGCAAAGATAGTCTTACAATCTTCAGCAGCTCCAACAGAATCTTCAAGTGTTAATCAATTAGTTGTGGTTGTGGAGCAGGACCAGCCTTGAGCCAGGCATTTTTATCAGCGATGTAATCCCCTAACTTATAATATGCCTGACTGCATAGTGTGCGTTTTATACAAGACTTGAATTTCGTCTCATTCATTTCAAGAATGTGGGGAGGTATTTTATTATAACATTTTAAACAGTACCCCATAAAAGATGAGTCTACTTTAGCCAGTCTGAAACCTGGTTGAACTAATAGGTCCCTATTTCTAGTACTATAATTATGTCTTTCACCTCTTTTACCAAAAAGATGTAAGTTTTTTCTTACATACATGATATTTTCGTAGATATATTGACAAGGCACCGTCATGATGTTAATTTCCTTAAACAGTTCCCTTAGAGAATCGCGCCTGCGGAGAATATAAATGGCTATGATAGCTCTTTTCTGCAGAATAAAAATAGAATCGATGTCTGCAGCCCGTCCCCAAAGTAAAATACCGTAAGACATGATACTATGAAAGTAACTAAAGTAGACTAGTCTCGCGGTATCTACATCAGTAAATTGACGGATTTTTCTGACAGCATAAGCTGCTGAACTTAGCCGTCCTGCAAGAGATGTTAAATGAGGACCCCATTGTAGCCTTGAGTCGAGCGTGATCCCTAGGAAAACAGTTTCATCGACGAATTCTAGTTTCTCTTGATTCAATATTATCTCACAATCACTACTCTTGACATTTGGTAAAGAAAATCTTATGCACTTAGTTTTTTTCCCATTTAATACTAAATTATTAGCAGTGAACCAATTTTGGACCTGCAGTAGGGCGTTATTTACGTCGTCAAAATTTGTAGCACGTCTATTTACCTTAAAAATTAAGGAAGTGTCATCAGCAAATAACACCATTTGTGGTTGATTTTTTAATAAATGGAGTAGATCATTAACATACACTAAAAAGAGGAAAGGACCCAATATCGAGCCTTGTGGCACACCCATTTTTACTGTTAAACCATTCGAATTGACACCATTTATTTGAACTTGCTGTTGTCTATCATTTAAATAAGAACTAACTAAACTGAGCGCAAGTTTTCCAAGTCCGTAATGCTCAAGTTTCAAAAGCAAGGTTTCGTGATCGACGCAATCAAATGCCTTGGAGAGGTCACAAAAGATTCCTATGGCGTCTTGGGCCTCTTCCCACGCGTTAAAAATGTGTTTTAATAAAGTTACACCAGCGTCGGTCGTACAACGTCCTTTGGTGAAACCATACTGTTGATCGTGTAAGATTTTATTCGTGTTAAAATGATTGAGCATTTGATTAAGCATTATCTTTTCAAACACCTTGCTGAAAACCGGCAAAACGGATACGGGTCTATAATTATTGGTGTCCTTACTGTCCCCGGATTTGTAAAGTGGTATTACCTTACTGTATTTCATTAAATCGGGAAAGACTCCTTGATCAACACACGAATTAAATACTAAGGCTAAGTAAGGTGAAATAGTCTCAATTATAGAGGTACAGACTTTAATGGACATTCCCCAAAGATCTTCGGTCAATTTGATTTTAATTTGCTTAAAAGCTTTTATTACTACTATGGGGTTAATATGTTTAAATTGAAATTCAACCGGGCAGGCTGGAAAGTTCACTCTTAATAAATCAATTGATACGTCTGATGAGGAATCTAAGGCTTCCGTCGTTTTTGATGGAATATTAGTGAAGAAATTTACAAATTCCTGAGCTATTTCTAAGTTAGAGCTTATGGCACCACGTGAAGTCTCCAATGAGTAATCAGTGTTTCGTTTTTTATTCCTACTAGTTTCGTTATTTATAATTTTCCAAACAGTTTTTATTTTATTTTCTGCTGATTTGATTTTATTGCTAATGTACAGGGATTTGGCTATTTTACAAGTATTTCTAAAAATTTTGGAATATGTAGCAACATACTTGCTGAAAGTTTCAGTATTGATGTAAGGCTTAAGGCCATACAGCTCGAACAGTCTTTCCCTACTTTTCCTAATACCTCTAGTTGCCCAGTCACTAAATAAAAAATTAGGGCAAATGTTTTTTGTTTTCTTTTCAAAAGTTATATTGAATTGAGTGTGCACTATTGAAAAGAAATCCTCGTACAATTTATTTGCATCATCCATATGATAGCCCAGATCATTCAACTTATTATTTAGGGTGCTATTGAATCTATTTAGTTTACCAGTCGTTATTGGTCTAAATTGTATTTGCACTTTTTGCAAAGGTGTTTTAAACTTAAATGATACCGTTTGTCCACTATGATCAGACGGCAGACAATTAACGATGGTTTTATCTAAATAATCACAATCGCAAAAGACATTATCAATACAAGTAGCAGAAGTTGGAGTTATTCTAGTCGGTTCTGTAAAAACATTAAATAGATTAAACGATTTAAAAAGGCTTAATAATCTACTGCTATTTGAATTATTTTCCAAAATATTAATATTAAAATCACCACAAATAATTGCGGCTTTGTTATTGGATGCAAGTTTCGCTAGGACATCTTCCATTATTGACTCAAATACAGAAAAGTTCTGATAATTAGGGGGTCTGTAAACGCACACTATAACATGCTTATCTAGCTCAACACAGGACTGTTCGATGCAATGTTCAATTGATAAACCCACTATGTCATTTCGTTGCTTGGATTTTAAACAATTTTTTATCAAGATTAGAGAACCACCACGCAACATAGATTTACGGTTAAAACAACTGCCCACACTATAGTTCTCAAAATTAATTAACATTTGGTAATCCTTTAACCAATGTTCAGTACAACAAACAATGTCAAACTTTGTTTTTTCTAAAAACATTTCAATTTCTAATAATTTGGAAGACATGCCTTGAATATTTTGATGAAATAATGTCAAGGCATTCTGCTGATCTCCTTTTTGATATTTAAGTATTTTAGAGCAAGAAGATACCATGTTGTTGTTAGGTATAAGAATATTATTACTGGTACCTTCTGTTGTCTTACAAACTAGTTTAAATGATTATCCGGAGTTAATCCCAAGACTTCAATGTCATCACCAGGCAGTGAGCTCATAGTGCGTGAGGGAAATGGAACCTCCTTCGTACAATTTGTAAAAATATTTATAGCATTCGAGCTACATTCATTCAGGCAAACCACCTTATTATTAGTATTATTACTAACTGTTGTGGTGTTAATAATACAAGACTTCGACATAATACTTATGTCTGAGTTTATATAAAAAGCTAATAGCCTTGCTATTATGTGTCTAAAACTAACAGGCAGATACACAGTATCCCTAGTCGACTTTAAAGTTTCTACAAAACTGTTGGTATCAAAATATACCAGCTTGTCACTGTAATGACTAACTAAAAAGTGCATATGCTTATTAAGCGTATGAATATAATTGTTTTGTCTATTTGTTAATTTTCTAAAATATGGGAAAGCACACAATATTATTTTCTTACAATTTAACTTTAACAACTCAGTTACACAGTCAGTTATTTCATATTTTTTGACCTTAGAACTGTTACCTACAAATACAGTAATGTTAGTTTTAGGATTAAATACATTTCCTGTTACTGATGCCATTATTTGTTTGTAGGTTGACCCTGGCATACAATTATTTTGAGTAGAATAACTCAGGTTGTTACTAATTAATTTACCTAACCCTCTTCCTATACTATCCGAGAACATAACTGAATCATAACAATCATGACTACTGAAAGATGGAGAACTACCAGTCTCAAACTGTTCCAATTGAGAAAGATCTTGTACTATATCAGATACATCCTGGTTAAGGATACACTCTTGAGACAAACTCTCAGCCTGGGATGGGTCCTCCGTTACCTCAGGCTGGACAGCGACAGTGTGGGGAACTCTCTGACAAGTACACTGACACTTAACTAACTCATTAGCAGCAAGAATGTGTTCTTTAATTTGGTTCTGAGACCCCACATATTTAATATAAAGGGAACTAAGTCTGCCCTCAAGTTCCTGAATGTCAGACTGTAAGCGTTGTGTATCAATTTCATAGAATTTTTTGCTGTCTTCTAATTTGATTTGATAATTGGTTAATTTATTCATTAGATCAACACGTTCTTTCCTCAGTGGAATATTTTTGGAAAAGTGTTTTTGTTGTTTTCTAAATTGATTACATTTTTTAATTATTCTATTCATTCTTGCAGATTCTGATCTGAATCAGGATCTGAATCTGGATCTGAATCTGGTTCTGAATCAGGATCTGAATCAGGATCTGAATCAAGATCTGAATTCTGAATCAGGATCTGAATCAGGATCTGAATCAGGATCTGAATCAGGATCAGAATCAGGATCAGAATCAGGATCTGAATCAGGATCTGAATCAGGATCTGAATTTGGATCTGAATCAGGATCCGAATCAGGATCCGAAACAGGATCTGAATCAGGATCTGAATCAAGATCTGAATCAGGATCTGAATCAGGATCAGAATCAGGATCGGAATCAGGATCTGAATGTGGATCTGAATCTGAATCAGAATCAGGTTCCGAATCAGAATCTGAATCAGGATCAGGATCAGAATCCGAATCAGGATCTGAATCAGGATCGGAATCAGGATCAGAATCAGGATCAGAATCAGGATCAGGATCAGAATCAGGATCAGAATCTGGATCAGAATCTGGATCTCAATCTGGATCTGAATCTGGATCTGTATCTGGATCTGGATCAAGATCTGTATCAGGATCTAAATCAGGATCTGAATCAGGATCTGAATCAGGATCTGAATCAGAATCAGAATCAGGATCTGAATCAGGATCTGAATCAGGATCAGAATCAGGATCAGAATCAGGATCAGAATCAGGATCTGAATCAGGATCTGAATCTGAATCTGAATCAGGATCAGAAACAGGATCAGAATCTGGATCAGAATCAGGATCTGAATGTGGATCTGGATCTGAATCTGAATCAGAATCAGGTTCAGAATCAGAATCTGAATCAGGATTCCGAATCAGGATCTGAATCAGGATCGGAATCAGGATCAGAATCAGGATCAGAATCTGGATCAGAATCTGGATCTCAATCTGGATCTCAATCTGGATCTGAATCTGGATCTGAATCGGGATCTGAATCTGGATCTGAATCTGGATCTGAATCGGGATCTGAATCTGGATCTGAATCAGGATCAGAAACAGGATCAGAATCTGGATCTGAATCAGGATCTGAATCAAGATCTGAATCAGGATCTGAATCAGGATTTGAATCAGGATCTGAATCACGATCAGAATCAGGATCTGAATCAGGATCTGAATCAGGATCAGAATCAGGATCAGAATCAGGATCGGAATCAGGATCTGAATCAGGATCTGAATCTGAATCAGGATCAGAAACAGGATCAGAATCTGGATCAGAATCAGGATCTGAATGTGGATCTGGATCTGACTCTGAATCAGAATCAGGTTCAGAATCAGAATCTGAATCAGGATCAGAATCAGGATTCCGAATCAGGATCTGAATCAGGATCGGAATCAGGATTAGAATCAGGATCAGAATCAGGATCAGAATCTGGATCAGAATCTGGATCTCAATCTGGATCTCAATCTGGATCTGAATCTGGATCTGAATCTGGATCTGAATCGGGATCTGAATCTGGATCTGAATCTGGATCTGAATCGGGATCTGAATCTGGATCTGAATCTGGATATGAATCTGGATCTGAATCTGGATCTGAATCTGGATCTGAATCAGGATCTGAATCAGGATCTGAATCAGGATCTGAACCAGGATCTGAATCAGGATCTGAATCAGGATCTGAATCTGGATCAGAATCAGGATCAGAATCAGGATCTGAATCAGGATCAGTATCAGAATCAGGATCTGAATCAAGATCCCTATATGTACCCTAAAGCTACCATTTACCGGGTAATAATATGTCTTTCATTGACTCGAATGTGCCCTGGCAGCTGATAGTATGTCATGCTCACTCAAATGTCTCGCTGACGGTGGCGTGTGTGTTAGATCATTTAGCTCCCTTCAAAATGGTTGAGCTAAATGGTGCTGATTTATGCGTCATGTTCGTGAACGGGCGCCGTCAGTTGGGGCTGGTCATCACTTAGCTGCCTCGGCTTATTTTTAATTAATTTATTTTTGGATTGTAGTTTGTTAAGTACTATTTGTTGTACTCTGGACGCTTTTAACACTTACGTTTTTATTAATTTTTTTACATCGTTCTCACATTATATAATTTTAAAATCAAAAGTAATGTGTAACTAATATTTTTGTAAAATATCATTTAAAAAGAGTGTCCATGGAGTTTCTTGCCCGTTCTTCTCCATAGGTACCTACGCTTTGGAATGGGCAACTAGCTTCAAATTTTCTGACTGACCGACTTCTTGACAATTCAAAAGTGCCTGTAAATGGTTTAATTGAAATAAATGCTTTGAGTTTGAGTTTGATCTGAATCAGGATCTGAATCAGGGTCTAAATCAGGATCTGAATCAGGATCAGAAACAGGATCAGAATCTGGATCTGAATCAGGATCAGAATCAGGATCAGAATCAGGACCGGTCGATTCTGTAAAAATCTCACCGTGAAAACTTAGGTGATGTGAGTTTGTTTTTGCTAGGAATTGACACTATTGACAGCTCACTCCACGCTCACTTCACCCAAGTTTTCACGGTGAGATGGTTACAAAATAGCACTGCTGAATCAGGATCTGAATCAGGATCTGAATCAGGATCAGAATCAGGATCGGAATCAGGATCTGAATCAGGATCTGAATCAGGATCTGAATCTGAATCTGAATCTGAATCAGAACCTGAATCTGAATCTGGATCTGGATCTGGATCTGAATCTGGATCTGGATCAGAATCTGGATCAGAATCAGAATCTGGATCAGAAACTGGATCAGAATCATCAGGATGTTCTTTAGCATCATTGTGATTTGCAAGTTTAAGACACGAAAAAGCGACAGTTTTTACATGTTGTTTTGTTGTTTTTTAGAGACATGTAAATTCATAAGATTTAACATGGGAGAAAATGACATAGGAAGCATTATACAGTGATTTTGAAGGTTTCACTTCTACCACGTGTGAATTGCACACATGCTGTTTATTTTTTGTCTGTGTAAAATACCAATCAATCCAATCGAAATCCAATGCCAATCTCTTTGATTATAACTACGTAGTGCAATGAAAAAAAGAAAAACGCGGACTGACACAGTCAGTGGAAAGATGTGTAAAACTAGTGACGGAGACTTCTCAAAGCGTCACGGACGCTACAGCTCGGGATGGTTTTATTAGGAACAGATTAAAATCTCGCTCAGAAATGCCTAATTTTGGTCACAAAAACCAGTTCCGTTTTTAAAGTTGCCATTGATTATTTTGTCTTTCAACTATTTTAAACCTTGCTTTAACTCATTGTTGTACCCTTAAATTTAATAAAAACCATTTAAATGTTATTTTTGTATGATTTATAGTTGTACTTATTTAATTAAAAATTATCTTGTGTTTTATACAATTAACTTATTTTATTACAAACTAGACTAACTTATTATTAACTATTTACTATTTATAGTTTATATTAGGAACCCCTAAAAATAGCAAATTTGAAAAACTTCAAGGACTGGTAGAGGCCTCAAGATGCCGGATATCTAATTAAATTTTATAATAATCATAATATATGTGTCAAAACGCAACTTTTGATACCTCTTGCGTAGCCGTAGCTCATTTTTTTTTTCCCCCATACATGAACGGGAGTCGGGACATGAACATACCTAAGTTCTATTTTTTAAAACAGTTAATACTAAGACTAACTCATAGTAAAAATAAAATCATAACAGAAAAATGTTATGCCCTATCCGTTATAGACCTAAACCTGTCAAATGACACTAAAAACAAACAAAAAATCATGTTTTGAACTTACGTAATATTTGGTGGCGTGAATTTACCTTAGAAAAAAGTTACTTCGTTTATACTGATTCAAAATGAAACTATTATATAAATCGAGTTTAGATAGCCATTTTTTTGTTGGTCCATTTTTGCACTTTTTTTTTTGCACTTTACAGACGCGTGTCTCAAGCGGATGATGGCACTCGCGCTCGAACTAGTCCCAACCAGTCCAAGATATCGTGTCCGTGAGCGGTGTCTGTGTGTGCGTTGCTCGAGCGCACTTTGTATGTAGATTGAGTTCTGTAGGTACTCTCTGTATTTTGCGGTATCGTATTGCTGAATCAAAGATAAATAAATTATAATAAGTGTATAAGTGAAATGTGACTCGCTTGGGCGTCTCCCTACTGTGTACATTGCATGCGGCATCTCCCACGAGGATTACAATGGTTTTACACCATATTGGAGAGCGGCGATTGAAAAAAATTGCAAATATTTACATATATTTACTGTGTAAATACTCGTACCTCTCTTAAGAGTTTGAAGTTTTGAACTGTGTAGTGAGAACTGTAAGCTCGCGTGTATTTCAATTGGTGTTTATTTTTTAATTTACCCGCTACCCGTCCCTGCTTCGTACGTTTTTTACGACTTGATAAAACATTTTTTTTAAACGGTGCCCACCGGTAAAAAAAAAATTTAAAACACTAGGAATTTCTCCTGTATTGCGGGTGCATTTACAAACAAAATTAAAACTCACATATACAAACAGCCAGATACGAAACAACAACTTGTAGGTCATACAAATATTTGTTCCGTGCGGGAATCGAACCCGCGACGCGCAGCGCAGCAGTAGCTGTAGTAGGTAAATAAAAATCAAAATATGTATGTTCATAAAACGAAAACGCGAACCCATGCTCTCTATAGAAGATGGTTTATTTATCGCCCCTTTTTATAGTAATAGATTCAAAGATATACAAGTCATTATCATAGATATTGCCCGGACAAAGTTATCAACTCAGGTATCCAAGCAAAAAATATCCTTACCTTCGGGGTAATTGCGTACCATATTAACAGTAGCATTGGTGCAAGCTCTCAAAACGGTGAAGGAAAACATCGTAAGGAAACCGGCATATCTTAGAACCAAAAATTCGAAGACATGTGTCATCCACCGGCCCGCACTAGGCCCGTGTGCACTCCCTCTCACCCAGAGGAGGCCTGTGTCCCAGCCGTGGGACTATAATAGGCTTATTATGGTATACGAACTATTTTTTATGGCTTTTTTACCAGGCTACAGTAATTCCTTTACTTATCTTCAAAGAACCATTGGTTTTTGTTCTAACCTCAAAATCTAAAAACATACGTTACAAAACTTTGGAAGTCGGTTGTTTTTTTTTTTTGTAAAAAAGTTTTTATTTTTCACTTTTTAGTTGTACCTACCTACGCCAAACAAATTCATATAACACTTACTTGCTCGTGAATATCAGTGACAGGAAGCTATTGAACACATCTGTCTACCCCTTTAAAGGGTACAGGCGTGATGTTATGTTGTGTGATTGCATAAACAATGCATACTTAAGCTATAGCAGCAATCGCGGTTGATTTGCTGGCTTTTATTGAAGAGTTCCGTTGTCTGTCTCCGAAACTCATCATCAGATCTTTACGTAATTTAAATGGGACCATTTCGGAATAAACCTCATTCGAACAAAAAAAAAATGTGCAAATCCGTCTATATATGAGGGAGTTATGCCCGAACATACATAAAAAAAAATAGAAACATCCGAATGATCTCATCCTTTTTAGAAGTTTGTTAAAAATACGCAAACCTACCAACAATTAAAACTACCACCACGCAACCGCTTCAAACCAGTTATTGCGTACATTACTTAGCTAATTTGGAGAACAGCCAGGCAATCTCGGCCTGTATCGGTGATACAACGACCACTTATCATGCCACAAATGAGGCCCGATGTTCTACAAGCTGTTAAGGGCAAACTTTGCCCAAGATCTCGTTAACTTTGCCCGGAAATTGGAGTTCAACTTTGTTAATTTGTATCTTTTGTTGTATTTTGATTGGGATCTTTGCCTAATAAGCAAGGTTTTGAGTTAAGAAAGGACTTATCTACAGCGGAAGGCATGGTCGGAATTAGTTTGGTACATTGTATCGAAGATATATTTATTATTCAAAAAGCTTACATAATAGGCTATTTGACTGGTTTCTGATAAACATCTCAGATTATTTAATGCTGTTTATCGAGCCCACAAAAACCTATTATTTCAAATTGCTTAATGTATTTCTTTTAAAAAATAGTAAATAAAAATGTACCGTTTAAATAAGCCGCCAAAACGCTACCTTTAACAATATGGCGTCGTGACGTCACGATCCAGTAAACAAACGTTGAAACGGTCGAGATACTAGACAAAAGTCATCTGTTCTGCTATTTTCTTAATTTTAACTACAATTTCCCCTTTAAAATGAGTTATAAATGGTGTTTAGTGCCAGCGTGTACAAATACATCAATAAAAACCCCAGAAAAACTGTTTGTAAACGTTCCAAAAAATGCCAAAATGCGCAAGAAGTGGTTAGTTCTTGCTCGCAGATGTCCTAACTCCGATCATAAACGGGTCAACTTTGGGTAAATTTCTGCTGTCGGCTTTTACAAAGTTGCTATCCATGATTATCACTCAATAAGTAGAACTCGTCTGCACTAATTATAGTCAGATTTCTTTAGAAATTTCACTCACTGCGCGTACAATAAATAATCGCAAGACAGAGGAAATTACGGCTGTCAACGAAAGACATAGACATTTACTGAATCATGACGTCATCATAGGTTCAGCCAATCCAGACCGTTTTCGATTATGTGGCGCCAGATTTAAAAAAATGAAGTTTTTTCGGGATTTCTTTTATAAATAATACATTGTTTTGTAGTAAAATTAATGCAAACCGATTTTAAAAGCGATAATCTATACGAGTGTCAATAATTATGACCCTATTTTTTACATTGTCAAATAGCCTATTATTAATGTTTAGGTAAATCATTTACAATTAGCGCCATTCATAAGCTTCTACAAATTAACTAAACTATGTTCATTAAGTTAAAAGAAATAAAAATACACTCCAAAATAAAATACAAATTAGAATCTTCTTAAACAAATAAAAAAAAAAAAACTAATTCTTCTTTCTTTAAACAAAAAAAATCCTTACAACTTACGAAGAATAAAACAAAATGCAATTGCATGTGTTTTAATTAGGAGTAGGGGAAAACGGGGTAATGGGAGCCACTTAAGCGAGAATTCAAATAAAAGCTTATTAAACGGTTTTATTTTAAAATAAAATATTTATTGCAACCGCCTAATTACATATTTTACTTATTCATCTATCAATTGAGAACACTTTTAATCATTTTGTGTACACACTTTAGTAATTATAGAATTAAAAAAAAACCGTTTTGATCCCCATTGCACCGAGGTGATAACAATTATTGTGATCACCCTGTGGGAAATGACGAATAAGAAAAAAGTAAAACATCAAATAAACTAGAAATTATTATCACAATTTAAGTTGCAAATCACTATTTTCCATGACAGACTAAGTACATACAAAAGTCTTATTAAAATACAATAATAAATTAGACGCTTTACCTCTTGTTTTATTATTACGAAAATTTACAACAGCGCGGCGCAAAATCGACATACAGCTGTCACTAGGAAACGCGCGCAAACTCAGACCAAATAAAAAACCAAGACAGAGGGCTGTCAACAGTAAAGAGAAGTCGGTTTCGTAAACATGTGTGCACATAGTGAGGTGTAGTTTGATTGTAAATGGTTGTGAATGTGTGCGTGTGAGCGTATATGGACAGAGCGGAGGTGTAGTTTTTGCATGCTTCACTGTATTGTCCGCAGCTCTATGTCTTGACTTTTTATTTGGTCTAAGGTTTATAACCTGTATTTTCAGAAACAGTGTATAAAAATTTTTATACACTGTTCACTATTGTTTCTTATACTGTTACAAACTTACAACAATTAATGAACAGAGTGACGTTCAATTCAATTTTAATCGAGATTAGTTAGAAATCGGTGAGTTCACCCTTTTTTGGCCTTAGTTTATTTTACAACATAACATCACGCTTGGTGACCCCGAAAGGATGGGCAGAGGTGTACAGTCAACAAAAGAGATAAGTATGCAAATCGTCGGATATAGTTGAAGTTTAGTAAGAAACCGATGGATGTTCTCGAATAAAATTTTATTTTATTAATAGAAAACAAACAGCTCATTTATCAAATTAAATTTCCTCCAAATACTTGACCTTTCAAAATACCTTTTTATTTTAATTACCGTCTTTCCAAATACCTGACCTTAAATTTGACCTTACCTGAAATTTAAGGTCAGGTAGGAACAAAATGAGTTCGTGAAATAAGTAGGTACCTATAAAAACAAATGAAATGGAAAAGCTATTCTCGGCTCTCACAAAGAAACCGAACATGTGCCTTTAACAATGCCCATCAAATGATTGAATAAACATCAGAGAACCTTTTTCACGCGAATATTGCGATATAATAATATCTATGTACCTACTACCAAAAGATTCGTGTACATATTAAGGTTACACTAGTCAGTCATTCTTCCATACTAACGTCGTCGTCGTAAGGAGTTATTTTCGATAAAATCCGTGACGACTCCGAGCGTATTTAATTCTGGACACGCGTAGGTTCGTGACGCGATCAGCGGACTGTTTTAATGGCGGACATACCACCTAAGTAAGTCCGTAAATCACTTAACGAAGTCATAATTCTGTAATAACCTGACCCCATGCTACAACTACTACTACTCATGTCGCATTAAAATATTTGCTTAAATAAGTGAGTTATAATAATATAGCAACGAGCAGTGGTGGCCCAGTGGTAACAGCCGGACTTACGAGTTGTAGGTCGTAGGTTCGAATCCAGACAGCCGCTTAACTGTGTGTAAATTATTCCATCACCACTGCTCTCAAAACGGTGAAGAAAAACATCGTGAGGAAACCGGCATGTCCTAGAACCAAAAATTCGAAGACATGTGACATCTACCAACCCGCACCGGGCCCGCGTGTTGGATACGGCCCACTCCCTCTCACTGAGAGGAGGCCTGTTTCCCAGCAGTGGGAACGTTATAGGCTGATTACGTAATAATATAGTCCTCCAGACCGTATTTCGACAATAACGGCCAGTCGCAACGGAGATTTTATTTTTTTTTATCGTGGAGAAATGCTCCTGCATACTGCACTACCACGGGGAGATAGTGCAGTTATGTGGGACTCTAACCCACTAAAACTCCACGGTGTCCTCCTCTGCCGCTTACGGCGGGAACATGGGCACGCGTTAGCAACGGAGACTATCCTTTCGGTTTCGGCGGGAGATATTATAGTGCACATGTGTGTGCGTAGACTCAGGTGCACTCTCTTCCCTCACTCTCTTAGTCCGATGGGATGGTAATCCGACACTACCAGAGAGAGATCAGGCGCAGGACCGCTTAAAGAATCTAACATCTCATGTCGCAGTAACGCAGGTATGCGGGCACCTTTGCGGCGACTTACTAATAATTACAACAAAAAATTCCATCATATCGATATGTTTGCTCTTTCTGCTGGTAGATTCAAAAATATTGTACTCAAAACACTTAGTCAATAGTCATTTTAATTTTAATTAATATTTGCATGCCTTCCGAGTTTTTGCTTTGTTTGCTTTTACTTTCTTTTTTTTTACTATTTAACACAAGAAATGTTTTCTTTACTTAACTTAAATTGTTGTAGTTTGTAGGTTTTAGTTAAAATAGCATGGTTTGTAAAGATTATTATTTTTTATGTATTCCGTGGAAAATGTTGTTGGTTACACATTTGGCCGTATCTTTTTTGTATTTCTTCCTACAAAATGTAATGTGTCACTGTTTGTTTTCCCTAATAAATAAATAAAATAAATAAAAAAACAAACAGGCGCGACACGCCATAAAATCGTGCGTGACACAAAGGCACCGCAAGTCGCGCAACGAGCGGTACCTTCGTGTCGCGCGCGATTATATCGCATGTTGGGAGGCTTAACGTGCTTTCAGAAGCATGAGGGTATCACACCGCCAACTTATAAACTCGGGGCTGTTACTGAGAAATTCCTAATGGAAAAACCTTATAACACTTTGACCGATCAGGGAATCGAACCCTCAGTACGCAGAACACTCAGTAGTCGCGCTTGCGACCCCACGACCAGAAAAGTAAGTACCTATCTATCTATACTTACATACTAATATTATAAAGCTGAAGAGTTTGTTTGGTTGAACGTGCTAATCTCTGGAACTTCCAGTCGGATTTGAAAAATTCTTGCATTGCTTGCATTTAATAGCCTAATTTTCGAAGAAGGCTATAGGCTACTTAACATCACGCTAGGACCCTTAGGAGCCAAGCAAAAACCAAAAAAAGTCAGAAAAAAGGTAAACGAATTAAAAGCGCAGGCAGGCGATGCGACGGGGTGGGTCGGGGGAACAAGAAATTTCACGCGGACGAAGTCGCGAGCAGAAGCTAGTCGTTAATAAAATATTTATCCTATTACTCAGAGTATAAGGTAAACCACATTTCATACAAAATGCCAATACATATCCTTCCTCCCTTCGTATTTCTTTCTTTGATCTAAGTAAAAGCTGACTGATAGCCACCGGAAGGATCCTCTGACCTTCGCGTTATATTCTTGTTTGTAGAACTATTTATTTGACTGCCGTAGCAAGGAAACAGATGATTGATATGGTCTGCTGGTGTGCCAAATCTTTGATTGTTATTTTCTTAGGGATGAAGTTTCTAGGTTACCTTTTGGAGGTTCTTTAGGGGACTTTTGGCATACTTTCCTAATATTATTCTGCATTGCTTGTAATAATATTTTGTTTTCTTTTTCGCAAATTTCATCATTTTCTTTTTTATTGATTATTTTCCTTATTTCTATTTTTATCGTGTTTACACTTAGACTTATGTGCATGCGGCGGTCTCCTGTAATTGAAGGAGCACACGTAAAATAACCTTTTTAGGGTTCCGTACCATAATGGTAAAACGGAACCCTTATGGTGAGACTCAGTCTGTCTGTCTGTCACAGCTGGATATCTCAAGAATTACTAATGCTATCAACTTGAAATTTGGAATAGTTTTAGATGACGTTTGCCCAACTATTTTTCAAATAAGAAAGAAATAAAAATATATCTGGGGGCACGGTAGTGCCCCCGCCAAGACGAGCCAAGCGAAGCGCAAGGGCACTACCTACCTTTTCTCGAAGTGTTTCGTCGTTTTTTTGAACCCTCATAGAGTTTGTCTATTTTTTGCAACAGAGACTGAAAGGGGGTATGAAAAATTTAAAGTAGGGTTACTAGGGCATGTGGAGTATCATATGAAAGAGCGCAGTTAGCATATTCTCAAACATTTTTTGTTTTTTTTTTAGGCCGCATAGTTTTCGACCTTTGATGAAAAATCTAAAAAAATTATACCGTCCCCCTCTTATCCTTATCTCGAAAGTTTGCTAAGAGAAAAAAAAATATATTAGAACCAACGGCTAAACGTGCTTTCTGAGGCACGGAAGGGTCTCGGATGGCCACCCATCTAAGAACCAACCTCGGCAAGCGTAGCTTAACCTGATCGAACGTAAGCATGTCTTCCCTCAAACAAAGACCATGATACTTCCCTGGTTTTAATACATAATTTATGGACAGGTTCTAACGATCTGTATGGTTTTGTTTTTTTTTCAAACGACCATTACAGCCATTCATTCTACATTATCTTCACATGATCTGACCAAGATTATGTCTGGACTTTAAAAGAGTCTGTGACCCCTGAGTTTGTTTCGGCCTTCTCACAGTAGTCAGATAGGAAACGCCGACCATCAAGTTTTGAAAATATGATTGACGAGTAAAAGTGTTTGTACAAACCTGGTTTACAGAAATAAAATCATTAATCATTTACAAGGTGACGCGTTGAACACAAGCCACACAAAAATTACATTTCACTTTGCCTTAAACGTCATAAATAAAACCAAGATAAAATTATCTGGCTTTAAAACGTGCCTGTGATTTAAAAAACATTTCCTAAGTGCCCTGAAGCCCGTTATCGAATAATTCATTGTAGGTAAAAAGAATAGGACTGCTGTAAACCGTGTGATTTATAACGATAAAATAAATTCAACCGATAAAATTCCCTCTTTTGTTTCAAAGTGGAAAAAGATCTGCGGTATTTGATTGAAGTTAGGCTTAGGATTCTGGTCTTTTTGTAATAAATTCAGCGATGACATTGAAATTATCGTTCGTTTTAGGGCTGATTTTTCAATTATCTGATAACTTTATTCGAGGAATAATTTTGAAATTTTGACACTTTTTTATTCGTGGAATAAAATTGACGTTTGACAGTCTTTGTATAGTATAACTGTCAAAAATTCTAAATTATTCCTCCTATAAAGTTATCTGGCGTTGGAAAAGTTGATAATACCTATTTGTGCTTAAATTGAGATTTAATTAGGATTCCATAAAAGGCCAGTTTTTCAGAGATACGAGTAAGAAAGGGCTTTGAAGATCCGTGACATACCTACCGGTCCGCCATTTTGAATTTTTTTCAAAATGGCTGCCACGCATGAAACCTATATAAATCGATATCTGTAACTACAGTAAGCATACAATATATTATTATTCTTGAAATTTATTTTTAATATCAAAATTTTCTTAACTAATTCTATTCATATACCTACTTACTTAAATCACATTTTGACGTTTATGCGCCGTAGCCGTTTCAGTCAAGTTTTGTTTCTCCGTCGCGCTAACTTATAATCTAGTAAATACAGATCAATGATCGTGGTCCACCAGCGAATCCGCAGGATTTTTTTTCCTTACAAAGTATCTAGGTACATATCGCCGTCCCCGGAGATAAAATAAAATCGTCCCGGGATAATGGCAATCGCAAAAACTTAACTTTTCAGGAAAAATACAAACCATTTTATCACGATTGCTAGGAAGATAGTGTGTTCAAAACATAATACAACTAATTTGATACGATAAAAAAAAATCATGAAAATACCTCTAAAAACTTTCTTTTTACAATAAAAACCATACTAATAAACAACATTCTGATTTTTTGTCAAATTATTCTACAAGCAATATACTAAAACACTAGTTTTTTAATATTTTTAGTCAAAGCAATAGATTTTTTGTAATTAAATAATTGCTACATATTTTGCAATAAATTACCAGCGCACTCCGATAGCGACCGTGCTTTAGGTCATGTAAGCCCTTAAGGTGAGCACGTAGGCTATAACTGCATAAAATCTATAAAGTAGCCATACTGCAGTAATCCATTTGGTGAGACCAGTTTTACGAGTCGCTCGGGATGATATGCAGCCGATACATTTTATGTTTTAGAATCTATCTTGGTGACGCATAAAGTCAGTTCACAATTATTTTACCTCTGATTTTGCATCACAGTCCAAATCACAGAGATCTTTATTCTCATTCTAATAAGTTTGCTGATTGCTTGCTGCCACTGAAAAGTATGTCAAAATCATTGTGATCTTTATTCTCGTTACAATAGGGTTGCTGTTAGGTTGCTCCTGTGAGAGGTAAAATAACTGTGAACGCACTTTACATACAATCCGATTCCTATCGGCGTCCCTTTGGAACAAACCATTCTTCTTAGTGTCTGCTATTGTTATTACATATAATATGATACACCTGTGCGTTAATCACAGCACATTACAGACATTTTTTTTTTAAACCATGCCCTACCCTAAACATTTTTCCTGTATTGTGGGTGCGTTTACAAACATTTAAACTCACATACACAAACAACCGAAAAAAAATCAGCTGTTCCTACATTTTGACGAGTTATACGAACATAAATGTAGGGAACAACTGATTTTTTTTCCTGATTTCAGGTTTGATCCCATAGTAAAAGTTGTTCATAATGATGAGTACAATGACCTCTTAAGAGGTTGTTAATGTTTTACCAAGAACCCTGTATATATAAAATTCAAAGTGACTGACTGATATATCAACGCACAGCCTAAACTGCTGGTCCTAGAGACGTGAAATTTTTGTGTTCTTTGTGAAGTGTAGGTATCCACCAAGATAGGGGTTTTCGAAATTCCACCCCTAAGAAGGTGAATGGGGGGAGGGTGAAATTCGCGCGGACGCGGACGAAGTCGCGGGCAGAAGCTAGTAAACAGTATATATAAAAGCATAAGGTGCAGTCACCAAGAAAAGCAAAGTGACTCGTGAAATAAAATTTCGAAAAAAAAAATAACAAAGTGGATATTCAACTAAACCTCAGTATACCACGAACATTCAATTACACTTCTCCCAGGATCGTTTGTCAACGTCGTTTGTATTAATTTGCATTAAACTCTCTCTTACGTTGATATGCCAGGCTTCCATTTATTTTGTTTGAAGTTAACTCAATTTCACGGTAAGCGTGGAAGCCATATCTAACGGTTTCTGTTGCGCATATTACGCCTCGAATTATGACTCACCTGTAGGTTTATAATCTATATACATAATTATAGGTACATAATTCGAATAGGGTCTATCGAATGCTGTGCTTGCGCGGGCAGTTCGTGGATGGCCCATACCTTACATATCGAGAACCGTCCGTGCCTCGGAAAGCATGTTATAGGTCATACATCAACTCGGAAAGGGATCGTCGCCGTATCGCCTTTCGCCTTGCCATCAAACAGGCGTCAACCTTACGTAACCACGTAACCAAACCGGATCAGCAGCTCCGATACGTCGACTCGGCTACGGCTAGGCGACGCCGCGCTTACGGCTCGCCGCCGCGGGAGGGGTGAGAGGGGTAAGGGTGGACGGAGAGACGTAAGCGTGCGGACGACGGGCCGTAAGCGCGGTAACTGCAAGTTGACCAAGCACCGCACCGCGGTTCGTGAGCTTGTCCCGAGGCGAGGCGATTACGTTACGATTCCGATTAGTGTGCGTTGCAGTAGGGAGTTTCATACAAAGAATACTGAATGGCTCGAGTTGATACGGAGACGATCCCTTTCCGAGTTGATATGTGTGCTATGACCTTAAGCCGTTGATCCCGGCTGTCATTCGTAGATCTTTGACAGTCGTTACGGGTAGTCAGAAGCCCGAAAGTATCCCAAGGTAGGCCCGAAAGTATCCAAGTAACCCAAGGGGTATGGTGCCTAGCGGTAGTTCCAGAGATTAGCGCGTACAAACAAATAAAAAAACATACTTCAGCATTATAATTAACTAGCTTCCGCCCGCGGCTTCGCCCACGAGGTATGTCGATGAAAACTATCATAGGATAGTTAGTTGTTTTTCACCGGGATGCAATCTATCTCTCTGACAAATTTTATCGAAATCCGTTCAGTGGTTTAGGCGTGAAAAGGTAACATACCTACAGACAGCTGTCTGTCTGTCTTAAATTCGAAATTAACTCTGTCTGTCTGTACAGACATTTTTTTTTTTTGAGGATGGGAAATCATCAAATGACCCCTCTCGCTTTGTGTGGAGCGGAAGGGAGTGTCAGACTCTTACTGACTAAAACCTACCCGTGTACCCCTTTATGTTCCGAGCCAGCGGTAACCCTTTCGGACAATCCCGCTGACCCGGCAGGCTTCGGCCCTAACGGGCCCCTAAACTAGCTAGGCTGAAATTGCGTTACTTCCGAACTTACTTTCCGAGAGTTACTTTCGAATTTATAATATTATTATGGATTTAGATATCAAAGTGCTCGTCAGTAGATTACGGTGACTGTACCAAACTGCTAACACACGACTACCCTAAAAGTAATTACTCTCAACTCTAGACGAAGTATCTTTGAAAACCCTGGCAGCACTTTCTTTCTTTTCACTAGCATATTCTTGTGTAAACATCCCCAAGTAAAGCTTTCAATTTTAAAGTTCAAAGTCTTTGAGTGAGCACGTAAACCTTTGGATGGTGGCTGCAACCTTGAACCATTCAGAACCAGAATCTTGAACCATTTGCATGTTATTATACTACCTTTGCAAAGTGAATGCATTCTGCGGTACTTTGCATAAGTTTTATTACTTCATAACTTTGGAAAGAGTTTTTGAAGTGAAACATCTTAGGTGGTGATCCGATAACTGGATGGATATTGAGTGTTCCAAGGACGCGTCACACTTAGGCACATTTCGTTACATGAGAGAGATGAAAGATATAACTCTCTCTCTCTCTCTCTTTCTGTCTGTCACACTAAATCTCTATTATTCTTTATTTTAGAAGTGGTTTGACTTCTATCACGTTTACGGTGCTGCACGCGCAATTTTTTCAATGGAAACTTCTTATTTGATTGTACGTAGTACGTTTTCGCCGTTCATCAAATATAATAAAACCGGGCCTGAGGGCTGTGACTTTAATATATTTAGAACATTCATAAGTATATAATATATTCACGCTTTCTTTTACGCGATTGGGAAACTAAAATAACAATATATTATTACTAGATTCCGCCCGCGAGGTATGTCGATAAAAACTATCCTATGTCCTTCTCCAGGATGCAATCTGTCTTTCTGCCAAATTTTATCGAAATCCGTTCAGTGGTTTAGGCGTGAAAAGGTAACAGACAGACAGACAGAGTTACATTTGAATTTATAATATTATTAGTATGGATTTGTTATAAAATATATTCGTACCAAAACATACGTAGATAATATTTTCTTTTAGAATATAATAGAATATACACCGTGTTCTTCACGTTATCCATAAACTTTGTCAAACGCTTCTATAGCTTTTACAAATCAAATCTAACAAAGAAAGTAGTACTTTAAAAAGGCTTCTTTACAAAGATATTTGTAATTTCATTTAATAAAATTTAATTGTGCTATGCAGTAAGAAAGGGTCTTAGGTTAGTTTTGACATGTTTCAGTCCGTCAAATCTTATGACTGAAAATACGACGTTGCCAATTCTGATAAAGAGGCACGCATATCGAGTGATTTACGTCAAGGTATTTAGTTTGTATGAGAATTAACAAAAAATAAGAATTTATTAATGTGTCCATAATGAAAAATGCTTATTTCCATGGTCTGAACATTTGGTCGAAGTTTATGTTTATCGTCCGGAACACGGTGTATATAAAATATATATATATATATTTATATTGGCATTAAAACATGGCACATACGAGTACATTGGTCTTGCTAATAGATTATGATCTTACATGTTTCGATGGAGTAAACCTACAAATATGGAAATGTATAAATTTAAAACGACGCATTTATTTGTTAAAATTATTATTCTTAAATGTCTAATAACGCTGATGAAATCTTAACAATAATAGTTTTACCTACTCGATTTGGAATCTAAGACCATCATTTTATTGTTATGTACAGATGCCAGCACATCAAGCTACTACAATCTGTCAAATTTCTTTAATAGATTTTCAACTTTATCGCTAAAGCACAAGGTTCAAAGTTGATTGGGAAAATTTGACAGTTTCGGGTAGCTTGATGTGCTGGCGTCTGTACATATATTTCTGGCTATGAATATTATTTTTATAAGGACACACAACAGGCGCTTCTCGCATCAAACTCGAAAGTTTGGTGAGTAAAATTGTAAAAATAACAAAATAATATATGTTTGAGTACAATAACATATCGTAAATTATTAATAACATTTTGATGGTATACAATCCTTCAATCTTTCAACCAACACCGGACATACTAGTTCATGCATAAACATATCACCTATGTTTACAAAATCCAAGACAACTCAAGACTGCAAGATGAAGTATGAATTTACGAGTGCCAACAGTCACAACTCTGCACCAAAGCACACAAAACGTAGAGCACACAAACCAGTCGTACAAACATACAGACACGAAACAAATATCTGTAGACTGGACCAATGTTTGTCCCGATGGCGAATCGACTTCTCGGTTCCACGGAAGGTTGATATTTCACAGAGGATTCGGGATCCTATACAAGGATATTTCAACGATGTGTACAGCGATTCAGTATTTATCATCGTTTACGCTCGATCCTACCCGGGATTGAAACTAACACACTCGTAAGTTTTCCGGTATTGAAGCATGGTTGTCTGGGAAAATAGTAGGAAAGATGTCTGTTGGATTAGTTATTTATGGGGCTTATATCAAACTCAAACTCAAAGCATTTATTTCAATGAAACCATTTACAGGCAGTTTTGAAATGTCAAAAAGTCGGTCAGTCAGAAAATATGAAGCTAGTTGCCCATTCCAAAGCGTAGGTACCTATGGAGAAGAAAGGGCAAGAAACTCCATGGACACTCTTTTTAAATTATATTTCACAAAAATATTAGTTACATCATTACTTTTGATTTTAAAATTGTATAATGTGAGATCGATGTAAAAAATTAAGAAAGACGTACGCGTTAAAAGCGTCCAGAGTACAACAAATAATACTTAACAAACAACAATCCAAAAATAAAATAATTAAAAATAAGCCGAGGCAGCTTATAATTCAGCGATGTAGTTAATATGACCTAAAGCGCGGTCACTGTCGGACTGAACTGAGACTGATAGAAAAGAAAGAGAAGCGCGATGACACAACGCTGGTAATTTATTGCAAAATATGAAGCAACTATTAAATTACAAAAAATCTATTGTTCGGACTAAAAAATTAAAACACTACTATTTTAGTATGTTGCTAGTAGAATAATCTGACAAAAAATCAGAATGATTGTACGTATATTAGTATGGTTTTTATTATAAAAAGAAAGTTTTTATAGGTATCTTAATGATTTTTTTCTACCGTATAAAATTAGTTGTATTATGTTTTCAACACACTATCTACCTAGCATATATCCTGAAGAATATCATATATTGTATAGTGCCAGCGGCTAGGACAAACCTACTCAAGTTTGCCCCTATGTCACGAGCCGCACGTATTATTAACATTATTACAGTATCGGAGGATATATTTGGGCAAAACCTGCCGAGATTCATTCAAAAGGCACAACTAATAATTGAAAAGGGTCTGATATTATGATATAATTAGACATAGTAACTTGTAACATCGCCTTGGACAAGTCTGTAAAGGTGTTATAATTGTGGTTTAAATAAATAAATAAAATAAATAAATATTTTTCTGGTTTTGTTTACTGTAGTCGATCATATATTTTTATTGTTTCTAAGACTTGCGTTTTTTGTGTTCAGGTCCTGTAAGCCCCTTAATACTTTAAGCGCACAACTGTACAGAGGCGGACTTAATATGGATTCAGGATTCTTGTAGTGTTTTAGGTAAAAGCACTGTTTTAATGTTAGCCTATAACCTTCCCACTGCTGGGACACAGGCCTCCTCTCTGTGAGAGGGAGTGGGCTGTAATCCACCACGCGGGCCCAGTGCGGGTTGGTAGAAGTCACATGTCTTCGAACGTTTGGTTCTAGGACATGCCAGTTTTCTCACGATGCTTTCCTACAGCGTTTTGAGAGCAGTGGTGATGAAATGAAATGCACAAAGTAAAGTCCGTGCCTGGGTTCGAACTCACGACCTACAAACTCGTAAGTCGAGGCCGATACCATTGGGCCACCCCAGGCTTTTAGTATTATTACAGTCAAAGTCAAAGTCAAAGCATTTATTTCAAATAGGCACATAAAAGGCACTTTTGAACGTCAGAAATTACGAAAAATAGAATTGATTCTAGTCGCCCATTCCAAAAGGTAGTTTTCGTATGGAGAAGAACGGGCAAGAAACTCCACCGTTAATCGAATTCTAAGCTTAACATAAAGGAGTTGCTTAAAGTTTGCAAATAGACATATTATACTCATGCGACTTGACATCAAACGTGTTTACTTTATGAAATCGACCCTTGTAAAAAAACAAAACACAAATATGAATACTCTTTTAGGGCGTGATGTAATCGTTAAGCCAGAAGAGGGTGCAACAGCATCGCTCTATCCACAAATAACAACGTACTGGCAGTCGAAACACTATCATTCGAAGCGATCAAATCCATGCCAAATAGATTGGATTGGCCAAATTGTCCAAATTGCCACGCCTGGCAAATGTGTGGTCATTATGGTACTGTAATCTCAGGGCGACATATTAACCGCTTCGGCAATAGGGCGATACATGTTGCAATTTTAATCAGCACTGTGGTTTTGGCACCGAATTAACGAGGGGAACTATTTACCTGATTCCCTATAAACGAAGGCCTAGAGCGGGTTAGTGTTATTGGAGATATTTTTGTTGATAGGCCCAAAACATTTAGGTGACAAATATCAAGAATTATGAATGGATACAGATGAGCCGGTAACACGTCACAAAACAATTTTTTTTTTGTTTTCGTGGGTATAACTATAATAGGCGCCCGGGTTTATCCGGTTGCCCTAGATACTTTCTTCTCCAAGCAGGATCAGTCCTCTCCCGCTCGGTAGCCTCCTTCTGGACCATCACGATCTCACAAAAGGAGGCCTTTTCCCTCAAGTTTTCCGATTCCTCTAGAATAGACCCAACCACTGCTTGCAGAGACACGTTTCACCCGATCATGAGTCACAAAACTACATACTTCTAGCATTACATATGTCGCTATGTGAACGCATTGACGTAAACAAAGCACCTCAATAGATATGCAATTGAAAATTAATCATCCACTTACGGCGACCGATTTCAACCACAGAACAAATCACTTCGTGAATCATTGACCCCGATGCCAAGTCAATGAGTTAGGTAGCTCAGCGACGATATATATCGAACTACCTTACCGTATAAACCATATTATATCGGAGAGACTTCTTAAGGAATCCATTTGACAAACTGTTAAAGTTGGTTTCCGCTGCGCGAATCGCGATTATTGGAAAGATTGCTTTAATGTTTTTGGACTGTGTAATTTGTTTTCTTTTTGTCCTTAATTTGTAAAATTAATTTAAAAAAAAAACAGTGGCACTCCGGGAGTGCCGACAGAAGTGAA
Source organism: Luperina testacea (assembly GCA_927399505.1). Lineage (NCBI taxonomy): Eukaryota > Metazoa > Arthropoda > Insecta > Lepidoptera > Noctuidae > Luperina > Luperina testacea. The sequence goes on from OV656758.1 coordinate 18,109,735, forward strand.
AACAAAACACAAACTGAACACTTTGCCATCACTCACTGACATATCGGATTTAAAACCGAGTACATCCCGAGGACAGCCGAACACATCCGAATGTAGCGCGGTGTCGGTAACAGTGTCGCGAGTTCAATGGTTTTTTCCCATCTCAAAAAATGCCCAGCGCGCCTAAAGAAGTTTTCAGAAAAACTCAAATAAAAAGAAAAGAAAAAGAAAAGTCTTTTCTGCTATTGCCGTATTCATTGCTAACTACTTACGCTACAAACTGTTCGGTTTGGCTTAGGTAAATGCACTTATTTTTAAAATGGCCGACATAGTCTACTCTTAAATCCTTCTAGAATTTAGTATGTTACAACGTATTTACAAAAATATTTTCTTCTTCCTAGCTTGAACTAGCAATTAATAACTAAGTTAATAACTAACACTAAGGCCACTTTTAGGGCTTGTATTTCGAAATTGTAAAGTTCCGAAGGAAAAACAGTTTATTTACTTAGAATAGAATACTCTTTATTACGTATACCATATAAAATACAGACACTATTGTAGAAATTTTACAAAGTGTCACATTGGGCGGCCTTATCGCTAAGGGTGATCTTTTGATGGATTAAAACGGGGAAGGAGTGACAAATACTGTAGGTAGTCTGTGGTGTACCATTTACATAATAATACAATTAATACATTCATAAAGTATCAGTAGCGAAGGGTCAATTTTTGTAAAGGCGCGTTTCCATTATGCAAGTGATTTGCATACTAGTTGCAAGTTGCATGCAAATTGTATAGTGGAAACAACAACTTGCAATCAAGTTGCAACTTGTATGCAATTAGGTTTAAACTTGTACGCACAATAATCAAGTCGGCACATTTGCACGCAAGTTGCAAGCGCATGCGGTCGTGCATAGAGGATTACTTTGTTTATGACTTTATTACTTTGTAAAAATGACTGTACAACTAGAACTAACTTGTATACCACTAAAATCTTGTATGCAAGTTGCAAGTTGAACAAAATCGTGTTTCCAATTCAAATCACTTGCACACAAGTCTGACGTCATACATGTATGCAAACACTTGCATAATGGAAACGCGCCTTAAGAGGTAAGCCGGAGTAGATATCCTTAATATGATTATTATTATTCGTCTATAGAATACTGACTGTGCCATTTTTCAAAGGGAAGCCGGTAGAAATCGAATTGTATGTTACCTTCGCCACTGTAAAGTGTATTATACACGACACGATCTTTGATTTTCATCCCTTTCACCGAAACCCCCCTTAAACTATCTATATCCTTTGTTCATTTCCTTAGAGAAGGATGAAAAATCCCTAATAACAAATGGGGAGGAGCAGCGCTGGCCTTTATTGATGACCTCCATTATTTGGTTAGGCGTCGTCTGTGCCAAATTATTGGCGAAATCTCTAATAAAGAATTTAATCTGGGATTTCACGGTGGTGATAGATTGTTCTTCGATCATGGATTTGTTTTGGTTTGGAATGTATTTTTATTGTTTTTGTTTATAGGATGTTGGTCTGATTGATTGTAGAGGGTCGGAACAACATATATTAATTAACTTGGATTAATTTTTAACCCGTGCGGGAGTCTTTTACGCTAGGGGGTCTAGAATTTAATGCTGAATTCATGGATCTTTTGCGCACTGGTTAAAAATTTATCTTGTATTTTTATAGTTTGTTTTTATGTTGTATAGAACCCAATTTTATATAAGTTTATTAATGAGTATATCGCATCCGGTCATTCGTTTGAATATTCGGAACGCTAGCGCCATCTGGTGGCGCTTGACAGAGTCTAGCCTGAGATCGTGGGAGTCGACGACAGCTCGACAGAACGATGTGGAGCGTGGAGCTTTCTTGGACATTGGACATCGTACGAACAACATGTGCTCAGAAACTGTCCCGCGTTCCGTATCTGGTTGTGTCGTGTACCTACAGTGTGTAATTAGTGTGATTAAATTGTTCGTGAAATTATAATCTGATTTGAACTGCAAACTGTTTTTCTATTGCGCAATACATACCCACAAACACATACCCACTGTTTTCCCACAGTAGTTAAATTATGGCTGATGATAACAAGACATACATACCTTCTCCGTCATGTATATAATATATGTTTTTTACTAAAACTTGTTTTTGTCCTTGCAGCTACTAAACATCTATCTACCACAAGGTACAAAGTTCGACAGCCCGCCACTCTGCGCTGACGATGCCGTCTCGACGCAGAATAGTCTACACCGGCATCGTACCAAAAAATAAAAAAAAAAACATTATTGAAATAGGAAATAGATGCAATGCTTATACAATGTACAAGTGCACTATAGCAGCTAAACAAAAGAAAATAATTCTGCTCTAATTTTAATCATTCTTGACGCCAATCTGCCTTGAGCATGTGTGTTGATCAATGCTCATATTTTCTCTGTAAAAGAGGCATATGCAACGGAACAGTATTTAAAAAATGGTATATTCCGTAGTCTGTTAGGCAAGTTTATTAAGTTCAGTAACAACCGAAAAAAAGTGGCACTCCGAGAGTGCCGACCGAAGTGAAAACTTGAACAATTACGTGTGTATTTTTTTAATCGTCTTATAAACAAAACACGCGCGGTGTCCGTTACGGTAACAGTGTCGCGAGTTCAATGGCTTTTTCCCCATCTCAAAAAAATCCCAACGCGGCTAGAGAAGTTATCACTTCAAAAGCAATTGTGTCTCATTAGTGACAGTTGAGCTCATAAGTATAATAAAACGAACTTTGACAATATGAGTCGTCATCAAACGCCTGTGAACTAGAATCAAAATACTCACATAATTAATTATTCATCCTATTGCCACCGGATATCGGAGGTTAAGCACGATGAATGTGACATTTATACATGAGAGGGGTTCCGAGTTTAGGCCCGTTATACACGGCACGGTTTCTTTACGGTACGCCGCACCGTAGAATAAGCGTGTGAGCTTGTATTTATGACACGGCAAACTATCGGACTACGCATACGGCGACGGCGCCGCGCCGTGCCGTAGTGCCGCCGTGTCCGCCAACAAGCTTCCATAGTGATATGGATCACTATGGTTCGCCGTGTGTAGGCACGGTTGCCGTTTTTATATGGACAAAAACGGCAACCGTGCCTACACACGGCGAACCAACCGTAGTTTTTCTCGGAAAAATTGTAGCTTCATAGCATGAAACACGTGTGTGTACAAACGGGCCTTAGTGTCACCAAAACTTGGATCAATTCGCAGATTAGTTTCCGGATCATTGAGCAAGTAATTAATTAAGGAGATACGTGGGTTTAATTGTAATCTATAAACGTTTGTGGATAATAAGATTTGTTGTTAAAGGTAGGTACAACGTATGATGAAACACAAATTATCATTTTATGATGATTGCTCTCAAGTATAAAAACAAACCGTACTGTTTTTTACATATCAAAAGGTCTGTAACGAAAACATGAATGAAAGGTGTATTTATTATTTATATATCATATTTGTTTCTACCAACGGTGAAGGACAACATCGTGTGAAACCGGCATGTCCTAGAACCAAAAATTCGAAGACATGTGACATCTACCAACCCGCGCTGGGCCCGCGTGGTAGATTACAGCCCACTCACTCCCTCATGGAGACAGGAGGCCTGTGTCCCAGCAGTGGGAAAATTATAGGCTGATAATTGTATTTTTTTCTATACACGATGCTATTTCTTTTAAATACTGAAGTGCTCTGTCAGTTCTCTCGCTCAATCTAGGCTACCTACCTAGTCAACTTTAGATTTTTGAAATATTTTCAAAGGGTTTTGGCAGAGGTGTAACCTACCTATAGAGGTATGAGGAATAGGGTGTAAAGTTCACTCATACTCTATAGGTACGGGAGGATCCTCCGACCAAACGGGTGTTTGTGTCTGGCGGGCAACTGCCCGATGATTCATGTCGGGCCGTTGTATCTATGCTAGTTGCGCGGTAAACTTTGCTTGCGAGATGCAGGATTTTGAGTGACGTCAGTATGACGCGTTGTTTGCATGTGGCCTTGTAGATACCGCTACATACCTATAGTACAAGGCTGAGGACAATTTTGAAGGTGGGTGAAATTTTTATTCCGTCAACCGGAGGGACATCTAATAAAAGTTGCCTACAGTTATGGTTGAGAGGTACCTAGATATTAAAATGAAACAAACCTTTAAGTACCTAATAGTAATTAAAAAAATAAAACTTCACTAAGACCTTTGAAAAGGTTTTATGCTAATAAATTTATCAATACTTGGCACACCGCCCAGTAGTGATCGATCGTTATCTTAGAGCATTAAGTTGGTTTAATGCTCTAAGATCGTTATAGATGTTTATGAGCTTAGGTGTCTATGGTTCAATTTATCTTTTTAATCTTTGTTATTTTTTATTTCACCTTTTTTGATGTTTTTAATACCTGTATTGTGTCTTTTGTTGCACTGGATAAACGTTTTATCTATCTATGTATCTATCTATCTAATCTGATGTCGATAATAAAATTAAATCTGAATATGTTTTATTGTTGGTTAATTGAGAATGGGCTCAAAATAGGAAAGTATTTTTTAGACCTGGTTTAAAGTCCTGAAAGTTACATGGCAAATTCAAATGCGTTGGCTGGCCACATGGTGGACCGCATGCATGGGTGCTTGGGCAGCCTTGCTACAGCACCATTTCATAGTTCAAAAATGTTCATAAAACATTGAGCATGTATCATTAAATCAATCACGACTTGAGTCAGGTTTTTAATTAAGAAAACACTGGATTTTCATCACAGTTTTTAGGGAATCCGTGTGTAGTTTGAGACTAGGAGTGTCAAACTCCTCGCCTCTGCTATACAAGTTATATTAAACAGTCAACTTTGTTGCGGATAGGTTAGTCCCGAAGTGTCATCCTTACTAGGTTAATCGAGATGTTCCTAATATACCTACTGTACCGAAATAAAGAAAAAAATATTATACTTTGCTATTGAACACGTATAATTTTGGATAAAAAACCTGAATACAAAATGTATCAAAATATATAAAAATGTAGAAAGAAAGCAAAAAAAACTTGAGGAAACTTGTCACATAGTAGGTATTAAAAGAAATTATTGAATTAAGGCTCCTTCAAACAGGCGCGACACGCGATGAAATCGCGCACGACACAAAGGCACCGCAAGTCGTGCAACGAGCGGTGCCTTTGTGTCGCGCGCGATTATATAGTGTGTCGCGCCTATTTGTAGGAGGCTTTAGGAAATATGTTAGGTTTTGTACCAAAAATTAAATTAGATTTTATTTATGCAACGCGACGAGTTTAAATCATGATTGCAATCAGAATCTTCACTACGTCCACGTGGATAAAATTAGACCGCATAAAAAACAAAGTTAACGAACCCGCTGTAATTAACGTTATGTACGAGTATGTATCGCAGGCAATTTGTATGATTCCGCGTTTTATAAACGGCGTCGTCCGTTTAAAAACGCTCGCTGTTTTAAAATATGCCGAACACCGAGGTTAGGTTTGGTTAAGTTACAGGTTCCCACGACCCCTGACGTAGGTGTGAGATGACTTTGATGGAGTTTTAGTCAGTAAGAGTCTGACAGACCCCACCACTCGCCCCAGGGCGGCAGACATCCATGAAGACTTTCCACCCCGGAAACAAAAAAAAATGGGTAAGTTACTAACCCCGAGGCTTCGTCTGCGTGTTTCTTGTTCCCCGACTTACCCCGTTGCATCGTTTGTCATTCTTGTTTTTCGCTTAGCGTTCTTTATGACTTTTTATCATTGTTATCGGTCCCTTGGGGCCGTAGCGTGTTAAATAGTCTTCTTCAAGAATTGGGCTATGAAATGCAAAAAGATTTTTTAAAATCCAACTGGTAGTTCTAGAGATTAGCGCGTTTAATCAAACTCTTCAACTTTATTCGATAGTAGTAGTATAGACACATATTATATAGATTAGGCAGTCATAATAAAGAAAGAAAGAAAGAAAATACGTTTATTTGCGGTAAACATGACGCAATAAAGAATATAAACACAAAAAAAAATAAGAAAGGGACGGCGGAAGCATGCGTCACAACCACGCAAAATAATAATAATAATGTGTTATGAAACTTGTTAAGTATTCTTTCACGTTAAAATTATTAAGTGTAAGTTAACATTAATCATAGGATTCTTTTCCTAATAAAAAATACATAAGAAATAGCGCAAGAAAAACAAAGTGTTCAATTATACCGCTTCTACGCGTAGCGTTATCTACTACGACAGCGTAGCAGGCGTAGCGGTAACAACATGGCCGCCTACGTCGTAGCGTCGTATTACGTGCTACGGTTTTATCCCGAATGAGCTTGATTCATCTCCCTCTCTTTTTATGTTATCCTAAAGTGCTTTGTTTAGTTTAATTTAAAATTATTTTATTCAACTGGAATAGATTATATTTTGTCGGCGCGTCTAGAGAGTTGGTTTGGCGATGCAAACCTCTTTAATTAATATTGTTTTTTTAGAAGATATGTCAACTGTATATTTGACCTGACCCCATATATGTACTGGGGGGCGGCCCGCCATATTAAAGAACAAAATGAACTGAGCGATACATTCAGATGCGTTGATCGTAAAAGACAATATTGATTGGAGGAATTGTGCTACGATATCCAGTTGTGAGTAAATTGATTGCGCTCGCGCCCCACGTAATTGGTGGAACGTCGTCCACGCATTATAGTTAGTTAAATTATTGGATTAGACATCTTGAGATTGTTCATAATGACTTTCATATACTTTCAACTCCTCGCCTGCAAACCCACGCAACATAACCTCTTCTGATAAGGTTGATATATTGCTTTTATATTTATAACTAAACTAAAATCAATACTATACTCGTAGCCGTAGGGCGTATTTCACCAATAAAACTAAACCATATAAACTACGTTCAAGGACTTTCAGTATCAATATTCCACAAGAATGATGACACTCACAGCTCTTCCAAATGAGCGAAATACCTTACTACCGTAACTTCACGTGGATTTAACATAATTAACAAATGTTCAAAATCAGAGTAAGTATTTATAAACAAAGTACACCTTCCTAACGTAACTTTGATACATTGAGTGACCACTCATTATAAATACAAATATAATATGTTTATTTCTGTAAGTAGATCTTTTAAGACACTCTTATATTTACGTTAATATTTTGTTGGTCAATATTTTAAAACTATATGGCGCCAGCATTTCCTAGCTGACTGATCCCTGAGAAGCAATGCCGAAACGAGCTCAGCAGAAGTCATGGTCTATTTTAAAGTCCAAACATATTATTAGGTTTTTATATGAGTCTAAGAATGCAAGGCTATATCTGGAAGGGCCTTTTGAAGAAGGAGCCATTGCAGTTTTGAGTTGACCTGTCCCAATAGACCTCATGCATGTAAAAGTCATTTTGTAGCTCAAACCTATGTTAGGGAGCTCAACGACTCGTCACACGCTACCAGATCATTTGCTTAGGCCATATGCATAATACTCAAAACCACCAGACATTTATAAAGTCATGTATTCAACACAGGCTGCATTATACTCACATTCACAACTGTGAATGTGAAAACTGATCAGTTTTCTTTATAAATGTCATCAAAAATATCAAGTTATGTCATGGAAATCAATAAAAATAAAAATGCCGATATGAATTTTAAAACGATGCTGATTTTATTCCATTCTAACGCCAGATAATTTTATCCGCTGAATAATTTAGAATTTTTATCATTTCTTCCATACAAAATCTGTCATACGTCAATTTTATTCCACGAATAAAAATTATCTGTCCATAAAAAAAAAATCAGCCCTTAGTATAAAATAGTTTGTTGCTTGGTACAGACGCCAGCACATCGAGCTACCCGAAACTGTCAAACTTTCCCAATCAACTTTGAACCTTATGCTTTAGCAATAAAATTGAAAATCTACTAAAGAAATTTGACAGATTGTAGTAGCTTGATGTGCTGGCGTCTGTACATTGGAGTAGCTTAATTCCACAGTCTTCTGTTATATAGTATCTTCAGTACCTACACTGCTATATCCATGAATACATAACTGGAATCCGAGATGCTTAACTAAACTTAAAATCTCTATTTATACACCAACGCAAAGTTGTACAACTCCAGGCTCGTTTACCTTGATTATTTACCAAGATGCAGTTTTGTTAACTTTAAGTTGTTAAGCTGCTGCTAAGACGGAGCCTCAATTATGAATTCTACAGCTAAGTAACTAACTTTAACTTACAGATGTGCTTAAAGTAGCCAATCAATAACTTGGGTGCTTACTGGTTAGTATAGCTAGCTAATTTTGTTTATGTAACTCGTGTATCAAACATGTTTGTACACGGTTAAAATTTGTATACTCGACCTCGAATTGATTCACCACCATAGTGTGGTGAACCAATTTTTTTTTTCAGGATTGGAAATCATCAAATGACTCCTCCTGCTCTGGGTGGAGCGGAAGGGAGTGTCAGACTCTTACTGACTAAAACCCACCCGTGTTCCTTCCTTAGCCCTTGATGTTCCGGGCCAGCGGTAACCCTTTCGGACAATCCCGCTGACCCGGCAGTGTTGAACCAATTCGAGATCGAAAAGGCTAGACAGATGATGAAGTGTCATTAGCCCTATGGCTAATGATACTTCATCATCTGTCTTGCCTTTTTCCAATTATATTGGGGTCGGCTTCCAGTCGAACCTGATGCAGCTGAATACCAGTATTTCCTGGAGCGGTTGCCTTTCTGACCTCCACAACCCAGTTACTGGGCAATACGATACCCCTTGTTAAGACTGGTTGTCAGATTTGCGGGCTTCTGACGACTCGTAACGAATGTCAAAAATCCATGAATAACAGCCGGGACCAACGGTTTAACGTTCTTTCCAAGGCACGGAGGGGTATGTAAAGATGGTCACCCATCCGCGGACCAACCGCGGCAGGCGTAGCTTAACCTGCTCCGGTCAAATGACACTTGCACGTCATAAAATGTAAAGGTCTATTTGCTTCAAGATCAACGTGACAGTTTCTACTTTAGAGATGTTTCGATTGAGTCGCACGAGTCGATTGAAGGCTCCTTCAAACAGGCGCGACACGACACGCGACACAAAGGCACCGCAGGTCGCGCAACAAGCGGTGCCTTTGTGTTGCGCGCGATTATATTGCGTGTCGCGCCTGTTTGTAGGAGCGTTGAATGTTAAATTGCCTCAAGCGTATTGCGGCAATCGGTTAGTGGATTGGTGATCATCCATTCATATCGAGACACCTCTGTACCTCGGAAAGCACGTTAAGCCGTTGGTTCCGGCTGTCATTCATAGATTTATGACAGTCGTTACGGGTAGACAGAAGCCCAAAAGTCTAATAAACAGTCTTACTAAGGGGTATTGTGTTACCCAGTAACTGGGTTCTGGAGGTCAGATAGACAGTCGCTCCATGTAAAATACTGGTATTTAACTTAAAGCTGACCTCAACATAGTTTGGAAAAGGCTGCGCTGATAGATTTTTGTTTGTAAGGTAAGGCTGCAGATTTACTATATCCCTAGTGAAACATTGAAATTGTGCGCATTTTATTTTGTCTCGAATACTTAATATAAGTAGGCATTTAAATAATACAGCTTGAATTTCAGCAGCATTTATAAATCTACCAAAAAAATCTGAATCTATTTCCATGCTATCCGTTATTTAAATCCGTACCGCAATAAAGAAACTTAGCTAAAAGATTTGGGACGTACATTTATAAGGGGTATGTCACACGCTCTAGTTTATGTAAGGTCCAGACTCGGGCCTTGGGGTCAAGGATGGCAATAAAGTAGGTAAGGGATGACGGACCCACACTGCATTCTGATCCCGTCGCGATCATATCTTACCCTCGCATTTTTTCACATACAAAGGGCCCAATTTTATATTGGTAAGTTATAAATCTCTGAAATGCGTTTTAATTTTTGAGTAGCACTTTTTATATTTTGACTAGCGACACACCTCTACTTTAAATGGTTTTTACGGCTTGACAAAACATTGATATAATTTCTTTATTGAAGTGAAAACTTCTTGAGGCGCGTTGAGCATTTTTTGAGATGGGAAAAAACCATTGAACTCGCGCCAGTGTTACCGTAAGCGACAGCGCGCGTGTTTTGTTTATAAATCGATGAAAAAAAATACCCGCTTCGGATGTGTTCGGCTGTCCTCGGGATGTACTCGGTTTCAATGTATATCCGATATGTCAGTGAGTGATGGCAAAGTATTCTGTTTGTGTTTTGTTTTCACTTCTGTCGGCACTCCCGAAGTGCCACTGTTTTTTTTATTATTTGGTTAGCCTATAGATGGGCAGAGGCCTCCCCCAAATCATTGCAGAAAATCTTTTCCCGCACCAGCTCGAACTAGCCCACGTGGTACGCGTCCAGGTCATCGCCATCTTTTCTTCTTTTTATTTTAACTAATATTATTTTTACCTATCCGGAATAAATTCTCTAGTATATGATAGTGAAACCCGTTTCAAAATCCGTTGAAAGAACAAAGCAGTTACACAAACTACACGAAACGTGACTTTAATTATTTATCTATAATAAAATTACCTTTAGATAACTATGTATGTATGTATGCAACTATAACTATCTAATTAAATTATCTATGTTACTATGGATTTTTCATGACTGAGGGCTAATTTTACAAAACTCAGATATCTTTTATCCGTGGAATAAAATTGATGACTGACAGTTTTAGTCAAACTGTAACCCAGTAACTGGGTTGTGGAGGTCAGATAGGCAGTCGCTCCATGTAATATTCAGATGCATCCGGTTAGACTGGAAGCCGACTCCAACATAGTTGGGAGTTGGCTAGCCAGATGATGATGATTTCTAGTTAAACTGTCAAAAATTCAAAATTTATTCGCAGGATAAGACTTGTTCTAGTATAAAATGTTTGGTGGAATACGCCCTAAAAGATAGTTTGAATTTAGAAGACGACACTGAATTTAGAACATTGATCGATGTTTGGAATTATCCAACTTTAGTTTCTAAACGAACACTTCCCAAAACGTTCTACACTAAAGCTATATTTGTACAGGCAAAAAAAAAAACATAAAACAATTCGAAGTGCTGACTGGTTCTAGGAATTGTTGTTTTTAGGGCCTTGCCCGATTCGTACACGTGTCGTTCGCGATACGTGTTGGTTACATGAATAGGTACACGTGTTACATGTAGTATATGTAGGTACTTAATATAAATATATGAAATTTTATCAAAGTTTTCATAGGCTTGTCGAGTACTTTAAATATAGAATGTTTTAAACCTTCTAAAAGCTTTTTTTATTAATAAGAATTATGTATACTGTATTTGAAGTCACGAACGACGCTTCAAGTACATAAATATTATTTTTTATAATACTACCTTCTACTTAGTATTAACCTTTTTTGGTATTTATTTGACAAATAGGCATTTATAACTAAACCCTTTCCAATACTCAAATAAAAAAAACTGGTTTCTGTGTTTAGTTTGGTTGATGTTGTTTTATTATTCAACAAATTTTAGAACGTTTGTACTAAAAGTTGTTGAATAATAAAACAGGTTTATTATCTTTACGAAATGTTTTACAAACGACGAAATAAGTAGGTTAGATACTGACATCTTACTATCTTTCCGCCAATAAATATTTATACTTGTGCCTATCGGCAAATGGGGAAAGAAACAATTTCTGTTTTATGACGTTCGGAAAAGCGGGAAAAATCCCGGGAATCGGTGTACATACAATCGTAAAGATTGATTGGTTGTTAGAATGCATTCTATGTACTCGGCGAATGGGGAAATTCAGAGACTCACTGTTTTATGTTTATTGAAGAAAACAGATGGGAATTATGTAGAAGGTATTGTTGAACTTAAATGGGTACTTGTATTGTCATACAGATCCCGTCACGTAAAACAAACGCTGGCCTGCTCACTGAGCGATTTATCGATTAAATTGGTGGTGTGAAGGTGCGACTAGTAAAGTACCTATTATGATTCTATAATAAAACAACACACTTATATTATGAAACAATAGCTTAGTACTATAGGACGCGACTGTACCCGTGCGCGGACACATTCCCCTCCACTGTCACTCAGTATTATTGTCAAGGCTGTCCGAGACTTTTTGTAGCACCAATAATTAATCGGGCCGAAATTTCCTCCCATTCTTATGACCGATTTTGTGACCGACTCAACGTATACGTCCGACACTTTGTCTTCAACACAACGTTCTTCCCTAGCAAGTGCATCCGGCAGACTGTCTGTGAGTAGTGTGCGTTAACATTCATTTCCGAACGCTCCATTTTTCACCGATAGTCGGATCGGTCGGGATGCATCGATTTTATTTAAGGCCGACTTTTTGTAGGATGTGTGCGTTGCACTATTGCCATCAGTACGTTTTATTTTTCTCCTACAAAAATCGGTCACCGATTATCGGACGTGGGTGGGCAGCCTAAGTGACGACAACTGTACGAACGGTGATATTTTGGACAACGAATCACAACTGCCGATATGAAATATGTGAGACGCCCAATGATGTCATGTAAAAAACCATTGTGAGGAACCATTTCTTCCTAAAATTCTGAGGGCCTAGTCTAGACAAGGTGACATTCTATCAGCGAAAACGATGATGGAGATGTCAAAAATGTATAAAACTGAGATAAGCCACTGAAAAGTTTATGTCAAGCGTGTTGAAAGTCGTAGAAATACGGAACGCTTTGAAAGCGATTGGCACTTGTCTCCCTCTGAACTCGTTTTAAAAATGTGGCATAACTACGTAGATACTGTTTTAAGCGCTCTTGTTACGGAATGGTTTCTGTTTTTCTTACAATATTTTTCCAATATTCCCTTTGTCATCTTTACTCAAGTAGGTAGATACCTACAATAAAACAGCATTGTTAGGTAAGTATGTATTTTCTTCCAAACGCTGAGTTTCAGACATTCATGTTTTTAGAACGTATTCAAGTGTGGGGTTTGAAGTAGGCAGTATAACCCTCGTGTTTAGTGGCTATTGACAAGTAATATATGGAAATGGGGTCATCGAAACGACGAAAAAGAAGTAATATGTTGTTGTTTTTTTAAATTGTTTTTTTTTAAATACTTACTCAATTTTTTAAATTGTTTTTGTAAGATTCCCGCCAATTCCCGTAATTAAAAACTTTCAAAGTCTAATCGCAATCTCATTTCAGTGACAATCAATGTCAAAAACTTATTCAAAAATGTAAGAAAATTAGAAGTTTCAAAGAAAAAATTAGCACTGGTTGAGTTAAAAACTCAAAATTTTACTAACCCAATTTTTGGTTTGACAACTCGGTTTTTTTCCCTATTGGAACTCGTAAAATATATTAAATAGAATATTTTGCTTAAAAAAAAAACTGCTTCTGTAACACATAAAAATCTATATTTTCAGTGATTTTCATCGAAATTGAATAATTTCATTCATTTTTTGCTCCATAAATTTGGGGTTATGTTGGAAATGAGTAAATACAAAAGTTGTAGATATTTTAATTATCTACAACTTTTACATTTAACTTTTTCCGATAGGAGTTACTGTTTAGCCGGAAATCGTAAAAATCATTATTCACCCTCAAAACGACTACTTCCCCATGCCTCTTCCGGGACTTATACCAAGTTCTCTCCGTTTTTTTTCATTTAATTATAAAATACAAAATTTTCCGACCAACCATTATACTGCTAACAAAATTTTATTCTCTCAAATGTTTGGCCCTGGACTAGTATATACATAAATGTGAGATGAAAATCTTGCAGCGTTAGTATTTAAAAAACTTAAGGGGCTTACAAGACCTAAAGCGCCGTCATTGTCGGACTGCATAGAAAAGAAAGAGAAGCGCGATGACACAATGCTGCTAATTTATTGCAAAATATGAAGCGATTAATAATCCGTAGTTTTTCACAACTAGAAAAACGTGTGTGTAGAGGGGCCTAATTTTATTTTACCTTGATTTTGCATCAATGTCGAATTACAGTGATCTTTATTCGTTAGAGTGCTTGTTTCAGAGGTAAAATGTCTGTGAAAGGATTGTACAGACGCCAGCACATCAAGCTACCCGAAACTGTCAAAATTTCGCAATCAACTTTAAACCTTATGCTTTAGCGATAATGTTGAAAATCTATTAAAGAAATTTGACAGATTGTAGTAGCTAAATGTGCTGGCGTCTGTACGCTTTTAAATAGTGTTGTGTATTGCTGGATAAAATCTAAAAAAATAACATGGGGGCAACTCTTGTGGGTAATTACCATACAACGTGGCAATGCCATTACCAGTTGCCATTGAGCAATGCGGAGGAATAGGAATTTTTTGACGCCATTTTATTTGTTCATAAAAAAAAAAATGTTTATTTGTAAATTAAAGTTTGACAGTTTTTGTATGAAAGAACTGTCAAAATTTCAAAATTTTATTATTACTCGAATAAAGTTATCGGATGATTGAAAATTCAGCCCATAGTATAAGAAGTTTATCCAGCGTATTCAGAATGGTAGGGACAGAAAAGTGCAAGACGAAAATTTTTGACTCAAGGCGTTCAGAATCATCTGAATTCATGATACAGGTTGCGCGTTGATGTCATGTCACGCTGTATATTTTTGCCTAAAAACCCAGCTGTAGGTACGTAAGTACATACACCAGCACATCAAGCAACTACAATCTGTCAAACTAATAGTTTTTCATCTTTATCGCTAAAACTTAAGGTTCAAAGTTGATTGGGAAAATTTGACAGTTTCGGGTAGCTTGATGTGCTGGTGTCTGTACCTACTGAAATCTCTTCGTTCTAAATCCATATTATCACCCAATGCAACTACCAGGCTAGCAGAAACCGCGGGGGCGTGTAATTAGTGACCCATTTGTCCGTTTATCCGTCCATTCGGTACAAATGCAAATCCGTCTGCGAACCGGCTTATGTCACGTCGCGAATTAATGTGGCTTTCAGCTGATTGATGAACCGATGTCGTTTCAGTATTAACTCGTTTGTTAACCAGACGTGATTTGAAACGACTTGCTGCCTGTTTCTGTGATTTTAATGTAAGGATTTTGGCTGTGAGTGTGACCAGTCACGTGCCCGGAGCAAGTGGTGTAAGCACAGCTATTAGATAACGCAAGTATCACGATCTGTATGAAAAACAAAGCGTGCCATTTTTTTGACTACCTACTATGACGTCACAAGCACTATTTCATCATTTCAGCCGAAAGTCGTCCACTGCTGGACATAGGCCTCCCCCAAGCACCTCCACTTCGACCGGTTCTGTGCTTCTCGCATCCAACGGGTTCCTGCGACCTTCACAAGGTCGTCGGACCACCTCGTGGGACGCCACCATACCATACTGCGATTGCCAACCCGCCTGCCAAGCGTGGCGATTATGGCAAACCCTCCCCCCCCAATAATGACAAGCAATATTTAGTGATGGGAAAATCAAATCGATTGAAAGACGCCGCCGCGTGTGGCACCCGTCTCGCCCCACCCCCGGGGCCCAGCGCCAGCGCTCACGCTCACCCAGCCAGCTGCAGTACTCAGGACTGAGCGCGAAAGTGGCGGCTTACGATTTTTGTACGTAAGTTGGGCACACGAAGTAGTTACTCTTGCGTTATCTAGTTGTATCTATATATGTGGGTGTAAGTAATTGAGACTTGAGGATGAAAATCATTGGGTGAATGGGGAACTTGAAGAGGATTAATTTCATCATCATCATCTGTCTGGTCTTTTCCAAACTAAGTTGAGATTAGCTTCCAGTCTAACGGGATACAGCTGAGTACCAATATTTTATATGGAGCGACTGCCTATCTACTTCCAAAACCCAGTTACTGGGTAATACTAATACGATACCCCTAAGTAAGACTGGTTGTCAGACTTTCGGGCTACTGACGACACGTAACGGCTGTCAAAGATCCAAGAATGAACAATGATGCTGGGAACAACGGCTTATCGCGCTTTCCGAGGGATGGGGGGGGGTTCGGTATGTAAGGTTGGTCACCCATCCACGGACCAACCGCGGCAACATTAGCTTAACCTGATCGATCGCCTCGTGCGGCTGTTATTACTTAGCCGCGAGAGGATTAATTTCATAACTAACGATTATTTTTAAAGTATCAATCAAAACAGCCTATTGCAGTCCATAGGCCTTTCACAGGCTGTGCCCCAAAACCATTTTAAAGTATGTCCATCATCTATTAGATGGATACTATATTCAACGTGTTTTTGTATACGAATTGTGACCTCGTCTTCTTATGGCGCCGCATTTTGATCTATTGTATTCTTTTTAGGATTCCGTACTTAAAAAGGAAAAAACGGAACCCTTATAGGATCACTTCCTTGTCCGTCCGTGCGTCTGTCAGTCTGTCAAGACCCTTTTTCTCAGGAACGCGTGGAGGTTTCAAGGTGAAATTAATATCAAATACGGAAATCAACGGTTCCTTGGAGCTCTAACGCAATAAAAAAATAAGGCCATTCATTTCAGTCACCTTCATTTTCGTTGACAGTTTGTTATTTTCAGCTGGTAACCTTCTATTACTAGGAAAGATTCAATTTATTACAGGAAAATAAAAATAATCCGTGCGCATACTCTAACCATTCAGCATAATTGTGATTCTAGACTAAGACATTTTGAATCTAAAAAAAATTTGCTGTTACATAGAAAAAAGTCTACGCTAGAATCATAATTATGATGAATTCTTGGTGACAGTTTGCTTAGAGCTTATTACTAATTGCATATGAAAGTATACATATACGGTACTGTACTTACAACAAAAAATATATTTTTTTAAATTTTTGTCTCTGTCTGTTTATTCCGGTTGATCTCCGAAACGGCTGGACCGATTTTGACAGGACACATGCAGACAGCTCATGTTATAAATAGTAACTTAGGCTACTTTTTTTTGAAAAAGAAATAGGGTTCCGCGCAAATAAAAATAAACCCATGAAATCCAACTTAGGAACACGAATGAAGTCGCGGGCACAGCTAGTTACATATTATATACTATTATATTATACAGTATGTTAACTAACAGAGGGCGTTCCCGTTAACCCGCAATAGTATAGCATCCATACATGCTAAAAAAAACATTACCATTCGAAAATAAAATGTTTTTATTTTTTTTTATATTAAAATATTCACTAAAAATCGTAAATTGATACTCTATTTATTTAATTAATTCTAATTTATTTAATTAAATCAATTCCGACATTGCTGTCCTTCAAGTACGCGTGTACAGAGTGTTTCTTTAACGTATCAATTTACGATTTTTTGTGAATATTTTAATATAAAAAAAAATAAAAACATTTTATTTTCGAATGGTAATATTTTTTTTAGCATGTATGGATGCTATACTATTGCGGGTTAACGGGAACGCCCTCTGTTAGTTAACATACTGTATATATTTCGTTTATTGCGGATCCCATGTAAAACTACATACAATCCTTAAAGTATTAGTAACAACGACATAAAAACTATGGTAGTAAAACTTACAAAGTAACTCCTCGTACAACTAATAAAAACGAGGTACAACATATGTTGGCACGTGTCTAATAAAGGGGCTGTCTACCATATCATACAATGATTAGGGAGCCTAAAAAGGCCATTTTGGCAGAATCATAACAGGATGACATTATGAATCATAATGGACAGTTAACTGTTAAGTTAATCGCATCAAATTCCATTGGTGAAGGATTTTTCAGTGATTTTTTTTTGGCTGTACTAAAATACCAATCAATCCAATCCAAATCCAATCCCAATCACTTTGATTATATCTACGTAGTGCAGCGAAAATAAAGAAAAACACGGACTGTCTTCGCCCTATTATGATTCATAATGTTATCCTTTTATGATTCTGCCAAAGTGGCCTTTTTAGGCCCCTGACCTCTATGTTGCAGCAGTAAGGGCGATTTTCGAAGTTCAAGTATTGCCACTGATGTGCCAACCGCACATTTTCTTCAAATGATAGGTGATGTGAAGCTCTCTACGAGCTGTCAGGTTCAATTAAACCACGGTTTATCACGTATATTCAATAATTAATCCTAGAAATCATTCTCCGTATTTTAAATCTTTTTCCGCTGGCTTGTCAGCCAAATCTGACGCCTAATTCCTTCTTATCTTAAACTAAGTTAATGTTTGTCTCATGTTTCATGCCATTAAGAGGAAATGCGGGTGGTCGTTTCTCCATAGAAACGCTCTCGCCTGTTTTCTTTCTGGTTAATGACCATAGAGCAATGATTTTTTTCAGAATAATAAATCTTAACTACTTGTGTCCCTATGTTTTCCTTTTTGATGATTATTTTTATAAGCACTAGAACCCTCAAAAAATGCTCAAAATTGCCGATTTAAACCGCTGTCAACAGAGGCCTAGTGCACAAATTTGACAACTACTAATGAAAAAATAAAAACACAGGGGCACAGTATATATCCTTCTTATTAAGTTTATAAAATATCTATTAAATTGGTCCAATTTTAGGGGAGGAAATAGGCGAGAGCCAAGCCTCGAATCGGACTTATATGACTTTTTACTTAGGCTTTTTCAAAAGTCTCTCCGACCGCGTTTCCTCTTAACATTTAACCGACTCGCGGAGGTTGCATGTAAGCACCAAAAAGGCTATAGTCTCTACAGTACCTATGTTTATATTTCCTGCTGCTTTCATCATCACCATCCACAGCCCGACTTCACCTCTTCCGCCTCTCTTTTCTTATGAAAATCTCCTCGCTCCAGTGCCAGCCTCGTCCAATTTTTACCCGCGATGGCTACAATATCGTCCTCCCATCTCCCTGCCGGACGAACGACACTTAGTCTTCCAGTCCTTGGACGCCACTCGGTCACTGGCTTTTTTTATTTTCAGGAAGGGAAATCATCAAATGACCCCTTCCGCTCTAGGTGGAGCGGAAGGGAGTGTCAGACTCTTACTGACTAAACCCACCCGTGTTCCTTCCTTAGCCCTTTATGTTCCGGGCCAGCAGTAACCCTTTCGGACAATCCCGCTGACCAGGCAGGCTTCGGCCCTGACGGGCCCCTTCAATTTGATGCTGACATCTCTTTGAGGCGCGCGTGGAACACGTACGCGCCATCTGGCACGGGCCTGGTCCTGATCGAACGGTGAGCTACCCATTACTCTCCGCCCGCAGGCCCGCGCCTACGGTCCCTGGCTGGCGGTCGGTAACTGGCTTACTCTATCTGTCATCACTGCGCGTTGCTTTATTACATCCTTATCACACCCTTCTCAATTGCCGTATTTGAAAATAAATTCTATTCATCACATTTCCCATTAAATCCCAAGGTACTAATGGATAATAATAATTGAAAGCCAATAAATCGATGTGATCACACAACGCTGTATCAAAGCCTTCAATTTAGTTTACGTGCAACAATAACAAGAGCTCCTAATTCCAATTCAAATTCAGAATTTCGTAATTCAAAATCCGAGGCTTACCGCGTGATTTGTCCGGACAATCGGCTCGGAATGGCTTTTAGGGCGGGTTCACATTGGGTGCGAAATAAATATATACTTAGGTAAATTAATGTAGTTTATCAACAAAGTTACGAAGATATTGAAAGCGAATATTGTACGGTATTTGGTTTATTCAGAGAACATTTATCGACGAATTCCTCCGTGGTTAACTAATTTCTATCGCAGTTATTTTTTATTATGTTATTTTGTAAAATTCGCTTAACGGTTAGAAATAAAATATATTGACAAAATATAAATATAAATATATTATTTTTGTTGGGGTTTTCCCCAACAAAAATATTGAAGATCCAATTCGAAGGCCAATTCTAGTAATATAAAACGTTCTTAATAATCTAGCCGCGCAGTCTCATCTCGGCGACAATTCATTTCAAAAACTTGTCATAAATGTAGGGAAATTAGAGTCAAATTTCTTTAATAGATTTTCAAATTTATCGCTAAAACATAAGGTTTTAGGTTGATTGGGAAAATTAGACAGTTTTGGGTAGCTTGATATGCTGGCGTCTGTACATAGGTGTCAGGGACATTGCCACGCAACCTTTTACCACGTATTCAGTACATGATTCTGAACCGACGAAAAACTTCAA
Organism: Luperina testacea; assembly: GCA_927399505.1. Classification (NCBI taxonomy): domain Eukaryota; kingdom Metazoa; phylum Arthropoda; class Insecta; order Lepidoptera; family Noctuidae; genus Luperina; species Luperina testacea. The sequence goes on from OV656758.1 coordinate 18,129,753, forward strand.
CGCAGGGGGCGTCGATATTTTTGCTCGGTTATTAAAAAAATATGCTCTTTCATACATTTTGACCGCGAAGGTATTACACTTTTCTATGAACCGAACACAGCTGAATTTGTTTTGATAACAGCTGACGAAAAATTTCCACGCTACGGTCTACAATCATGTGATGAACCCATTGATTCAGTTTGCGCAACGATGTTCCCTTCCATCCTCTATAGAAACTCGCGAAAAACATAAAGCCTACTTTGTAGTTTCTTATATACCTACAAAGAAATATGGTTTCAGAGATGATGACGATAACCACAAAGTTAGTTAGTCAAATCAAACAGAAACAAGGTAGAAATATTTTAAAATAACAATGGAAGTTCGCCTTTACTGAGTGACCTCAATGATAGACAGCGGCGAGCTCGGGGTACTTTGAGCGTGGAATTGTTCGGAACATGTGTTGTCCCCACAAATCTAGAGTAATCTAGATTGTTTTAGTTTTTGTACTGTGAGGGCTTTGATACGGAAGACACTTGTTTAGTTTTGGCTCATCATAAAATCTATTTACTACTTACATTCATTGATAAATTTGTCCATGGATGTATGTAGTAATTAGATTTTATGTGGAACGCAAAAAAAAGTGTGTATAAAACAAATTAATATAGTGGATATTTGTAACAATTAAGTTCATTAATTTGGATTTTGCTAATTCGTTAATTTATAATAAACGTAGAAACGTAGAAAAAGCAAATGACAATAGGATAATATGACAATATGATATATATGACAATAAACGTAGAAAAAGCAAATGACATAAATTAAAATTACAGGAAAGAAGCATTTTTTTACATACTTAACTTTCTTTTCATAAATGCCATGGAAAGGCTTATCAGTACTTAGTGTTGCCCCGTCTAGCTCTTAGAGTCTCCTTGACATACTCCAAATCAAGTTATCGATAAAATCTTCAGAGATTGCGTTCCATTCTTCCTGTAATGAGTTTTTAAGATCTCTCAAATTAGCGGGGGTAGGATATTTCTCTTAATTTGTTTTTCAAGCTTATCCCATATAATATGCTCTATGGGTTTAAGTCGGAATAGCGCGCTGGCCACCCCATAGCAGTGATTTCAATATCTCAAAGATATTCGACAGCTACTGTTGCAGGCGGGCAGCCGGGGGCTATGGGGGCGTGTATTATCATTGTGTGCTTTAATAATGATAGGGTCCCATTAAGAATCAATTGTATATTTTTACTTGAACTTGCTCATAAGAATGTGTTACTTTGTAACATAAAAACAGGTAAGTTCTTAAGGGGCTTACAGGACCTAAATACAAACAATGCAAGTTTTAGAAACAATAAAGGTATATGACCGACTACAGTAAACAAAATCAGAAAAATATATGATATTCTTCAGGATATATGCTAGATAGATAGTGTGTTGAAAACATAATACGAGTACAACTAATTTGATACGATAGAAAAAATTCATGAAGATACCTCCAAAACTTTCTTTTACTATAAAAACCATACTAATTATACAATCATTCTGATTGTTTGTCAGATTATTCTACAAGCAACATACTAAAGTACTAGTGTTTTAATTTTTTAGTCCAAACAATAGATTTTTTTTAAATAGATAATTGCTTCATATTTTGCAATAAATTAAAAGCGTTGTGTCATCGCGCTCCTCTTTCTTTTCTATGCAGTCCGACAAGCAGCGCTTTAGGTCATGTAGTCGCCTTAAGCAAGCTAAACTATATGAAACATTCCATTACATCTGTTTCCAGTGTAGTCACAGTGTATTTGTTAACATGAATTATAATCATCTCATTTTTTTGGGTTTAGGTACTATGCAGGTTTGTGTTGAGAGACATATTGCATTTAAACTATGTATAAATGTATAATCAGTATAGTGAGTCTTATTGTTAACATATTAACGACGTAGAACGCTGGTTACCGGCGCCGATATAATCACCGGGAACCGTCGCCGATAAGCTCCTACACTGAGCTGTAGATAGACCTAGATAACGCAAGTATCACGATCTGGATGAAAACCAAGCGTGCCATTTTTTGACTACCTACAATGACGTCACAAGCACTATTTAGTGATGGGAAAATCAAATCGATTCGAAGACGCCGCCGCATGTGGCCCCCGTCTCGCCCCATTCCCGGGACCTAGCGCCAGCACTCACGCTCACCCAGCCAGCAGTACTCTGCGGTGCTATTCTGTAAAAATCTCACCGTGATAACTTGGGTGAAGTGCGCTTAAAGTGAGCTGTCACTAGTGTCAATCCCTAGCTTCAGGTGGAATGACAGCTCACTTCACCTAACTTTTCACGGTGAGATTCCTCCTACATGTTCCTATCTGATGTAGTGATTAGCCGAAGGTATACCCCTTGGTAAGATTTTCCTATTTATTTCTACACAAAAACAACACATTACTAGATATTAGGTGCACTAACAGTACCTTAATACACTTGTAACAATAAACCACACACCACAGCAGCCAGTTACATTCCCACAGACATTTAACAAGTGACAGTAGACGTAAAACAAATAAATTAGCCTTGTCGTTGTCGAGGCATGTTGTGACTCGGCAAATATTGGCCCAAATGTTTGTAACACAAGTCTCTTCCGACCAAATGGGTTAATGCGAAAGCGCCAGGGTAGCCCGCGAAATTCAATTTTTTTTTTGGTTTTTTGCAATTTGCGCTGGTCAGTATTAAGTTGTACGTCGATCAAAATATGATTCGCGCCCGTAACAAATATGTATTTACAGAATTATTATCATTAAAGTCATCAACACAACTCTCTAAGACCACGTAACCCCAAAGAATAACTGTTTCATGAAATCGTCATTCTTTGGGGTTACTAATATGTACAGTCAGCATCAAAAGTCGATTAACACTTAAGTTTTTTTAATCTCGGTTATTGAGCAAAATATTAACCCTTCAGTTTTTTAAATCTCAGTTATTGAGCAAAATATTTGTTCAAAATCGCATTATACTTCTGCTGCAATTTCGAACAAATATTTTGCTCAAAAACTGAGATTAAAAAAACTGAAGTGTTAATCGACTTTTGATGCTGACCGTACTTAGTTATTTCCCAACTATATTGGGGTCGGCTTCTAATGAAACAGGATGAATACCAGTATTTTACATGTAGCAACTGCCTATCTGACTTCCACAACCCAGTTATTATGTAACAGGATACCCTTTGGTAAGACTCAATGGGAATGATTAACGGTTCGATTATATGCATGAATTGCCTTAAAAAACTAAATAACAAAAGTCAGAAATAGGTGCGAAAAGCGTGTTTAACTCTTAGAAGTTCCAACCTTCCACGCAAGTTGATAAAGTTATGAAACTCGATGTAATACGCGTGGACAGCTGGCAGATTACTCCTTGCATAACAGTGGTCTATTCTCATAAGATGCGACTATATATACACGCAAATTCACGTTTATAAAGAATGAAAACGATAAGCTGAGATTTTTATTGCGTAGAGCCACTTTCGTATTGTTGCAGTTTTTATGACTCAATCACGATTATCGTAGACTGCCAGTACCTACTTTGTTGTCTAAAAATATTATTGTAATGCTACTTCGTCAAGTCTGCTTCCGTTTTAGGCTTAACATGAAAAACCCATTAAAAACCAACGGAATTCAGTTTAGGTCCATAAGCATAAAAGTTTAAAAAATAAATCGAACGCGTTCACTGACCCAATTCAGTAGAGTCACTTCTCCAGCATTGTGCCACAACACTATTCACGCGAATGTTAGCCACCACTATTTTCCAACCCCGAAAATTGTCAAAATACTACCGTAAAAATGGCGCTTTTAAAAATCAAATTTACAAAAATCTGTTCGTTTGCATATCCTGTTTTAGTAACACGAATTTATGTTAAAAAACGGAGAGGTGTCGGACTCTCTAGGTACATAAATCAAGGGGAGCGTAGCTTCGCAAATTGCGCCAGGAAATAAACGCCAGCTTTTAAAACTACAAAAGCATGTGGCCTGGGTATAATGTATGCTACTTTTTACACCCACTGTAATCGTATAAACGTCTAGTTTTCGTATATTTGTGGTGCGTATTATTTTTATCCAGGATGTATACTTTCTTTCCTTGTGTATTTTGAGTGTGCTTGAATAGTTTTATGGTTTCAACCTCAGGGGGGATCTGTTCTCCGATAAAAAATAAAACACGCTACTAAATAAATAAATATATATACTGAATAAATATTCAAAAACTAGAATAGTTTAAAAAAATATGATCTTTCATAGAAAAACAGATGCTCCTGAACTCCATGATGTCCCGTCTTTTTGCTCCGATAAATTATAGACGTCACGAGGCACAGATTCAGAGGGTTGTGGAGGTCAGATAGGCAGTCGCTACATGTAAAATACTGGTACTCAGCTGCATCCGGTTAGACTGGAAACCGACACCAACATAGTTGGGAAAAGGCTAGGCAGATGATGAGGAGGCACAGATTGTTCGCCGTGACTGGGAGTCGAACCGTCGCGTCCCTCGCAGCCATCCTGTCCCTCGCACACTCTCTGCGCTCAACGCACTGTTGGACGGTAAGCCTGACTGTGATGTATTCGCGGATGAATGGAAAAAGATCTTATCAGTATGTCTGGAGCATTGTGAGGTGACTGTCGTGTAGTTTTCTACTTTTTGTTATTGTAATTAACTAATGTGTTTGCGTCTTTGATGTAATTGGCCTTGACGTTTTCTGTTAAAATAAATAAATAAACAAGACAAAAAGTTACAACACTAAAATATTTTTTTTTTGTTATAGTTTTGGAAGTAGGCTTAGAGAAAGTTACATTGAATGAATGGCACTGATAATTTCTCAATCTCAAAGCATTTATTTATAAGATAATTACAGGCACCTTTGAACGCTCAAGGATTCGTCGGTCAGTCGGAAAGATGAAGCTGGTTGCTCATTCCAAAGCTTAGTAGGTAAAGAAAGAAAGAAAGAAAGAAAATACATTTATTTAGCACAGACTAAGACACACACAATACACCAGATACTTAGATTATAATTATAGTCGTACATCAGGAAAAAAATAAGATAAAAATAAAAAGTGCAAAGTCCGATGTAAGAAATTAGCAGGAAAGTGTGCCTCACGGCTGCGCCAAAAAGGCCCAGTTCAGCAAAAATGCCAGACAACTGGTGCCTGACGCTGGTTTTCAACTGGACCTGGTATGTGAGGTGACGGATGTAAATCAGTTTTATACTGCATCGTGATGTGTGTAATGTGTATGCATAATTGAATAAATAAATAAAATAAATTAGTGTCACATAAAAACAGTAACGAATAGGTACCTATGTATAAAAAACGTGATATTGAGTAACATTGCAAAACTAAACAATAAATAAATAAATACTGATAAATAGATAATAGATAGGTACCTATGGAGAAGAACGGGCGAGAAACCTCCTACATCCATTGTCTAACCTGAGAAGTTCACTACCTTATTGTAAGGTAGTGAACTTCTCAGGTTAGCAAGCGCAAATGGAGATTGGAGATGGATTAATGAGATGATGATGATGATGATGATGATGGGATGATGTTTTTGATGATGGGATGGATTTTTTTTTTTTTGATGGTTTGGATGGTTTTGGATTGTTGGATTGGACATTGTCTCCAATCACACTTAGAATTAAGACACGAGGAGCTAAAGGTACTCAAATAAAAGGCGAAATGATGATATATCAAAGGGGCTTGCGCATATCGAGGTCACGCCCGTAAATTCAGTCTAGCCTAGCTGTGACGTCAGAGTAAAATCCATACGACTCACCGGTTACGGAACTCAATATTTTTAGAATGCTTTATGGTTGACTTCATTATTTTACGTACCATTTAATGTGAGATATTGGAGTTTTAGAGAGTTGCTTTCTATGTTATTTTATGATATGATGTTTTTAGGGGTAAATAATAGCAGCACGGGTCAATTGAAGGTTAAGCTACGCTTGCCTTGGTCGGTTCGTGGAAGGGTGACCATCCATTACATATCGAGATCCCACTGTGCTTTGGAAAGCACGTTAAGTTGTCAGTCCCGGCTGTTATTCACAGATCTTTAACAGTCGTTACGGATAATCAGAAGCCAAAAAGTCTGGCAACCAGTCTTACTAAGAGGTATCGTGTAATCTAGTAACTGGGTTTAGGAGGTCAGATAGGCATGTAAAGTACTGGTGTTCAGCTGCCAGTTAGACTGGAAGCTGACCCCAGCAAAGTTGGAAAGGCTAGGCAGCTTGATTCATATGATGTTTTTCTGAGGTAAGTAAATATCAGGCTTCAAGAACTGAGGTCAAACTGAGGTCAAAATTTAGAAATGTCTCCGTTTCCATTTTGTCTTCTGTTTTGACAGATGTGCGACAGTGACAGGAATAACGCTTGAACTAAAGCTTTGGTTTCCTAAGAAAAGGTGAACGGCAATGATTTAATAATGTATAAGTCAATGGTAAACGGTCACACAATGCGGCTGTGTGACAGAGCGTTTTTTGATATCGTAATATCAAAAACTGAAAATGACAGATTTTCTTGACGGCCGTTATGACGGAAACGCTTACGTACGTGCTAAGTAAACGTACGGGTTAAATTATATAAGCTAGCAAAACTGTGTAGGTTTGATGGGTATTATTTATGTTCACCCTGTGTAGTAAATCTCGGCATTATAGCAGTGTTACGAATACCTTTTTTTTTTTTTTTTGTTGTCGGGGGGAAACCTTCAAAAGGCACCCGACCTCCGGGGAGGGAGGTCGGGGAGGGTGGGATTTTTACCTCACTAAAACCACCCCGGTGATCACCATCAGCACATAGGGGTGGTCCCGGTTCCTCTTAAAAGACCAATTCCGGAACCCCCCCGTGCAACGCCTGTAAGGCACATCCCTGGGGAGACTGTAAAGGGGCCTCCCCTGAGCCTCGCTAAGTGTTACGAATACCTGCCTAAATAAGAACGGTACACATCAAGCTACTACAATCTGTCAAATTTCTTTAATAAATTTTCACCTTTACCGCAAAAGCATAAGGTTCAAAGTTGATTGGGAAAATATGACAGTTTCGGGTAGTTTGATGTGTTGGCATCTGTACATGAACGTCCTCATCATAATTAATTATTCATTTCCTCTACATAATTAATAAAGTAACTACGATGGTCCCTTGAATCATCCCTCAACTACTGCCGCCATCTTGAACAAGCCACAATGCTCATTGGTCAATTATCATGCATGAGGCTTCGGAAGAGTAATGGAGCGATCGACGGTATAATGTTTCCCATGGGCCTTTTTTATGGGTTGTTAAACCATCGGCTATCTGATATAAACGCTAGCTTTTTCATTGTGTATTTTCACAACCATCAAACTATGTAATTAATGGTCCAATCTTGTGATCGATTTTTCAGCTAGTTCCCGGAATTAGATTGTGTTGATTAATAGCATGTAACAGAAGGTGTCATCGAACCGAAGAACGTTCTCCATGGGACTGTAGCGGTATCTACAATTCCACATGCGAACAACGCGTCATACTCACGTCACGCAAAATTCTGAATCGCGCAAGCAGAGTTTACCGCGCAACTAGCATTGATACAACAGCCCGACATGAATCATCGGGCAGTTGCCCGCCAGACACAACACCCGTCTGGTCGGAGGATCCTCCCTTTTCTATAGAGTATGAGTGAATTTGACACCCTGTTCCTTATACCTCTATACTGGTGACCCCGACGTGATCGTCAGCGCAGCCTTCGTGCACCTACTCCAGCGTGACGTCATCATCATCACTTACGCAAGCTTTAGAGCGACGAGTCACCCAGCCAGCCAGCACCCACGGCTTCAACGGGTATCCTGACCACCAGCATGCAGCGACCGCGCATATGCCTGTTCATCACCCTTAGCCTCATCAGCAACCTCGGCACAGTAAACTACACTTTCGGTCAGTCCACAAGCAGAGCCCTTGACGACCCTCTCCTGGTCGACGCCAGCAGTCAGCCTCAACCCGGCCTTGTACCACATTCGACGCACTGGAGCATAACCCAGCGTTACCCAGACTCCACGCAGACAGTTCCGACTCACCGTGAACTATGCGGCAACCGGTTCCGATTCACTGGAGCCTCAGCTGATCCTGCATCGCGCAAGCAGAGTTTACCGCGCAAATAGCATAGATACAACGGCCCGACATGAATCATCGGGCTGTTGCCCGCCAGACACAAACACCCGTCTGGTCGGAGGATCCTCCCTTTTCTATAGAGTATGAGTGAACTTGACACCCTGTTCCTCATACCACCATAGGACCATATCTAAATCGCGAAAAATAATCAGCTGTCCTATAGTTTTGTATGCAACACTTCAATTTCTACTCGACATATTTTTTTTTTTTGAGAATGGCATCTCTCAGTTCCACCTAGGAGGTTGTCGTCTGCTGAACATGACTTGCCTGTGGTTACCTCAATAAATTAAAGTCTCCAGCAAGGGCTTAAAAAAATCAAAAACTAAGCGACTACACGCTAAGGGTTGTATACTGTAAGCGATTTGGAAGAAGAGAGGGGCGCGTTTACGTGAATGGCGCTATTTGTAACACCTATTTATCACCTATAGCAAAGATTACATAATAAAACATACCTCTCTACCTAATTAAATGTTATTTCGCAATAGGTACACTTTCACATAACTTTTAATAGACCACCATCGAACGGCCATGACCGCACGTTTAGACCAACTAGGAACCTTCACGGGCATTTATGACGTCATAAAAGCTATCGCCAGCAAAAAGGTGTGGTGTATTTAATGCCCTTATTATATGGAAGCCAATAAATAGACGAAATTGGCAAGTTTGTTATTGGAAATTGTGTTATTTTGGTGTGAAATTGAACGTGATTTTTAGGGACAGACGTCTGTCACAGCTGGATATCTCAAGAACTACTAATGCTATCAACTTGAAATTTAACGTGAATCTCAAATAATACTTATTTTGGGGTCCGAAATAGCCAAGTCACAATTGACCTAACCTAACACATTTGGTCGGGATGCTCAAGCTTAGTTACTGCGATCATAGCGCGTGGTTGGTCACAGTTTCAACCTAACCTAATCTACGAGGCAATCTCTGAGAGATTTGATATCACGGCATGTGACATCGGGATACTAACACGTTTTTATTCTAACATTATTATTTATTTATTTATTACATATACACTACCATTACTTACAGTGTCCCAATTCCGTATTGGATTTATCGTATCACAAAAATATACCTAGATAACGGAATAAAAACTCTTAGATACTGTTACTCATACAATATTTATACAACCAACTGTTTACATTCCGTCATAAAAATATTTTATAGCTGAAATGATAAAATACAGTAATATTATATTTATGTATTCTGCGATCCTACACAGTCCATAAAAATCTATAAATCGAACTTGGCTTGTAGGCCATGATGTCCAATATAAAATATTCCTTTCGCACAACGACATAATGTACCCGCATTTAAGCTAGGAAAACTAGCACGCATATTTATGTGTGCAAAAAACATGACAGCTAAGTGAAACCCTCCAGGGCTCTAAATTCACTTTGACCAATAAAATTAATGATTCCTTACTTCGAAACCACGTCAATGAGGGTTTTCTGAAATGACGTTCGCTAGGTGGCAGCACTGGCACGTCAGGTCCAGGCATCTGTCAAAGAGCCTATATTTTCTTTAGTCATGACTGAATGATGAACGAATGAATGAATCGAATGATGAACGTAATCATATATTTTATATTGGAAGACCTCTTGTCACAGTGGTGCCAACTGGTGTCGTAAATTTTCACGGAAACCCTCATTCCTTAGCTAGTCACGACATCTGCTATATTCTCTATGATACAATGAAATGAACGAAACCGCTCGTAATGAACGCGAAGTTGGCGTGATTTGAACTGTCAAAATACATGTTGTCCGTTGACATTTCGATTCCTTGTCGATAAAGAGGTTTCTACAAGACAGGATATTGGCGTGGTTTCCACGAGGTAAGATTACGCGGGGAATAATAATTACCATACAGAATTGGGGCCCCTGTAGCTAAAGAAAAAAACGTTACGGGAAATCCTGTCAGTAGTTTTCCACACAAAATAGAAAAAAAAAATAACTTCGTAAGCATTTTTATCTGTATTAGTATTTTTCCCGCCACACTGAACTGTCAAATACAATACACGTCATACCATAGACATGACCCAGATGTGCACAGTACTCTTTGTTTAGATAGATAATAAATATTATCTGTGTGACTGTGACAATTTTATACCAGGAACGTACGGGCGCATTGCAGGCTAGGCAATAACATTTTTGGTTACAAAAGAAACGGTAGACAGGTTTAAAAGTATTTTTATACTTTTACAGAGAGTCATATGGACTTATACCTACACTAATTATTACAGTATTTGTTGAGGCCTTAATAGTGGGTCCTCGTTAATGTTTTACTGTGTGCACTTACCGATTAAAATAACAGTGCCAAATAAAGAATACTTAACTACCCAGAATACTTAACTTTCTTTCAATATTTCAGTGAAAATATGAGCGTGAGCGTTTTATCATTTTTGATAACAGTCGGATGTTGTCGAAAATAATCCATTGCTTAGTAAAATCGTTGAAATTGCACTAAACTTCCAATATAGAGAGGACCATCACAGATTTATCGTGCTGTCCATGTCACAGTTTAGCAGGTTGGAAAACAATATTCTATAGAACGGAATGACTGGTTTAACTAGGGCGTTACCTGTGAGCATGAATTTTCATGTCCTGGACAAACTACAGGACATGAAAATTCATGCTCACAGGTAACGAATAAAATAATTAAATATGGGAACATAGAAAAGGAAATACTCACCTTTATACACGTTAAAAAAAATTACCTTTCTATTGAAATTTGTTGCACTTTGGTAAAATAAAACAAAGAGGGCACATGTTTAATTTCCAAATATATTAGGATATAGCAAAAATACAATTAATATCCTTACAGACTAGTCTGTAAGGATATCAATTGTATTTTTGGAATGAATAAATAAATGAACAATAAATAAATTAAATAATTGTATTAATGAACTTTTTTAGGCAGATGTCCGTAATTAAGTATGCATCAACCTGACCAATTGGTTCAGGTGGATGGATGAAGTATCCATCCACCTCAACCAATTGGTGGGGTTTTATGGGCACCGTGCGTACTTAGATCTGAAACTTACCGTCCTCTTTCGTACTTCAACCAAGTTTGGTTTGTCCACAGTTGGTGCATTTTAGTGGAAAATCAGGGCAAAATTAAAATCCAATTATCAATTTTCACTTTTTTTTTCAGTGGTTAAGTAATAACAGCCGCATGGGTCGATCTATCAGGTTAAGCTACGCTTGCCGCGGTCCGTTCGTGGATGGGTGACTGGCTGCCATTCGTGGATCTTAAACAGTCGTTACGGGTCGCCAGAAGCCCGCAAGTCTGACAACAAAGTCGTACCAAGGGCTATAGTGTTAAATCCAATCCAATAACAGGGTTATCGAACTCTGATAACCAGTGGCTCCACGTAAAATATATACCTACTGGCATTTAGCTGCATCCGGTTAGACTGGAAGCTGACCCCAAAAATAGGAGGGAAAGGACTAGGCAGATAAAACGAGAAAAAAATTAATACACTGATTAAATAATAATGTATGTCCCACGTTTACCCAGTCACGCCATAATTATATTCAATTCCAATTTCAAAACACTGCAGAATTTTAGCCAATTTAATGCGTTCAGTATTAGTGGTTTTAATAATCTGTGCAATTAGCACGGTGCAAGCTTTGAAATATTTTGTGTGTGGCGAAATTTATTATGCCGTTATTGCATGTTTAATAACTTGATAGATAATTACTAAAGCCTTGTTTGGAATTTGATTAAACACTGGTTTTAAGTGTGTGTCGGTAGGTAGGTAGTCGCACAATTTCAGAAGCCCAGTAATAATATTCTGGTCAGCGGGATTGTCCGAAAGGGTTACCGCTGGCCCGGAACATAAAGGGCTAAGGAAGGAACACGGGTGGGTTTTAGTCAGTAAGAGTCTGACACTCCCTTCCGCTCCACCCAGAGCGGGAGGAGTCATTTGATGATTTCCCATCCTCAAAAAAAAAAAAAAGTAATAATATTCTCCTAATTAAAAATCACAATCTCATCTCAGCGACAATCAATGTCAAAAACTTCTCAAAAATGTAGGGATATTAGATGTATTTTTAACAGATTGAGACTGAGATCAGGGGCCCTAAAAAGGCCACTTTGGCGGTATCATAAAAGGATAACATTATGAATCATAATATGACGAAGACAGTCCGTGTTTTTCTTTTTTTCGCTGCACTACGTAGGTATAATCAAAGAGATTGGGATTGGATTGGATTGAATAATATTATAGCACAGACAAAAAAAAATAACTGAAAAATCTTTCACCAATGGGATTTGATACGATTAACTTAACAGTTAACTGTCCATTGTGATTCATAATGTTATCCTTTTATGATTTTGCCAAAGTGGCCTTTTTAGGCCCCCAGACTGTGAACGTTCTTAAAATTACGAGAATTGAATTGTTGAATTGAATTGAATTGATTGATTGAATTGATTGATTGATTGTTTTGAGTTTATTAGATTGGGAAGGACGGGCAGGGATTGTCTTTTGTTTTCGTCGTATTTGATGAGAGGGGTAGGCAAGGAGGCGCCGGTGAAACTTTATTTCTGGGTTCTTATCACTTTCCTGTCCTTGTAACAAAACATGAGACAAGGACGGGACGATAATAATAAATTAAACACTCGTGCGAAGGCATGTAATGTAAGTTCTGTTTATCATCATCTTCTGGTAGAACATTTCATACAGATTCCATTCTCATTTTTTCTTTGAGCCGTGGTGGACCAGGGCCAGTGGTACTTTTGTTTTTTTACTAGCTGCGCCCCGCGGTTTCACCCGCATAAGTTTCGATTCAGTGGGAATATCGAGATAAAAAGTAGCCTATATGTTAATCCAGGGTGTCAGCTACCTCCATACCAATTTTTTTCAAAATTGGTCTAGCCGTTTGACCGTGAATAAGTAACAAACATATTAACACACACACACACACACACACAAACTATCGCCTATATAATATTAGTGTGATTAAAACTTTATGCACAAGTAAAAAAAATACTGTACAAAGGCGGACTTAATGCCTGAGGCATTTTCTACCAGTTAATCTTAGGGAGATGCAGAGACAAAACTTGGCAGGTGGAATATAAGGGACAAATAACTCGAAAAATAATAAATACTAATACTTAGATACATACATACATATATATAGAATATATTTTGTCAGGAGATATGACGATAGACAGAGGATTGACCCTGTTGTGTATTTCTGAACGCAGCTTATGTTAAGTTGGCATTATGTAGGCCCCGCCCGCTTCCTAATGATTTTGCAATAAAGCATCAGTGCGTAAACGACTCCCTTGCGTTTCACTTGTCTCACATACCTAACAGAACCCGACTCGAGTTGAAGGGCGTGAGTTCGAACCTTATAGTGTCCCTCCTGGCACTTTACTTTGTGTATTTAATTTCATCACCACTGCTCTCAAAACGGTAAAGGAAAACATCGTGACCTAGAACCAAAAATTCGAAGACATTATGTAAAATTACCTCGGAAGGGAGTCATAGAGTTGAAACAACAAATAAATCAACGCAATAACAATATTCTACTAATATTATAAATGTGAAAAATTGTGAAGATGTTTGGATGTTTGTAAACCGTTGAACGGCCGGTCGATTCTGTAAAAATCTCACCGTGAAAACTTAGGTTGTGCTTAGGTGAAGCGAGTTTGTTTTTGCTAGGAATTGACACTGTTGACAGCTCACTCCACGCTCACTTCACCTATTCACCTATGTTTTCATGGTGAGTTTTTTACAGAATAGCACCGCAGATTTGGATGAAAATTGGCACATATATAGACCATTTTACGGATTAACATATAGGATACTTTTTATCCCGATATTCCCACGGGATCGAAACTTACGCGGGTGAAACCGCGGGGCGCTGCTAGTTTTTTATAAATTATTCAGTACATTTTATATTATTTACTAACCTTAAAACTTGTCACTTCGGTGCCTTTTTTTTGAAGTGAAAACTTCTTTAGCGGCGCTGTGTACTTTTTTTGGAATGGGTAAAAACTTCTAAATTCGCGTCAGGTCACGTGACCCTGATCGAAAATTCGTAAGACGTAAAACGTCAGACGTCTCGCCCACAGCCTCGATTCTAACTGTCAAATCAAAAAGCTCTAAATATTCGGGCGTAGACTGACAAAAATAATAAACTGTACTTAATTTTTTAAATATTTCTATTCTTTTACTACACAATTGAAGCTACATTTATTAGAAGAAGCTAAGAAAAGTGATAATTTGAAGAAAGCTCGACAGGCGAAACAAATACGAAAGTTTAAAACAATATTCCGTGATACAGATTTTATCCATATTTACAGGCTTTCTGAGGATTTAATTAATATATTGGAAGATGACTTAATTCCATATATGCGTCCGCGACTTCATTCCAGTGGTTTAACCAAGAGGCTAAAGGTTTGTTTACATCTAGGTTTCTTGAGATATGATGGGTATACCTCACCACACACCAACAAAAGCCTATTGAATTCCTGATGTTTCAGATATTATGCAAACTATCATTTTTGGCTAATGGAAGTTACCAAAAAATCATTGGGAAGAATGTAGACACATACATATCTCAGTCTTCTGCCTCTAGGGCAATCCACGAAGTTATTATTTACAATACAATGATAACTTAAACACAAGTCAAGATTGCACTTAATTCTAGCTTCATTCATTGATTTCAGGTGACTCAGGATATCCTCAAAGGCCTTATTTAATGACTCCCTTTAGTAATTCAGAAACTGAGACTCCAGAGCCATTACAACAATTTGCACAGCAGTGCAAGAAACAGTGTAGAGGACTATTGGAATCCTGAAAGGACGGTTCAGATGTTTATTAGTACATAGGGTATTGTACTATGATCCTATAAAAGTGGGAGAAATTGTGATGGCTTCCTGTGTTTTAAACGACATATGTAATAGAGCCGGGCTACCAGCTCCTATGATGATGAGACCAATGTGACTTAGATGAAGAATCTAGGTTACTTGGAATCCTGACACATCAGGCTCCAACACATGATGACTTAGAGAGTAGGCTGATAAGTAGGCGAGATTTAGTTAATCAATTATGGCGAGCATGTTGTATCTACAATTTATGCGTTCCTTTACAGATGTGGTTAACGTGTTTAGATAGAATATACTCACCATTATTGATTAGATACAATAAATAGGTATTTAAATTATTAATAAAAATATTATTATAATCAACAATTGTCATACCATTAAAGGTGTGTATTTAAAGTGTGGTGTTTAAGGTGTATATGATTAGTATAATATCAATAGCCTATAATAATATGTGCCTATTTATACCTTAGTCCCTATTTGTACTATATTTTTAAATGGGTAAGAGTGTATACAGGGGTATGAGAAATTAAACAGATAACTGCATTATTTTCTTTTTTATTTACTATTAAAAACAATCAATCAAATCAAAAATCATTTATTCAAAATGACTTTTGATATTCAGTTAGAAAAACTTGATTCTATACAATAGTAGGTATGCAAAGTAATTAACATTACAAGAAACAGGACATTTAATTAAATAATTTAGTATATACAATGAAAACTACCCAAGCAAAACAAAATTAAATAAGTACCTAAATAAAAGCCTGCAGGCATAAAGAGCATGCCCGCTAACAAACATTGACATTTACTACAAAAAAACAGTTCTTATACTTAAACTTCTTAACATCCATCTTAAATAAACTTAAAATTATCTAAACATAGTAGTAGATCCATGTTTCGGAGATTCAACTTCCTCGACTGATGGATGCTCATAAATCCTGCAGTGCCTGGGTCTGCCTTGACCATGACTCACTTATTTCCTTAAAAGTCGAACATCCTCTGCTGGTTGTCAATAAGAAGTCTCTCATTTTCCAAACACCTCTCTTTAATGGCGACAAAACATTCAATCAGGCTCGCCATTTGGATTGCCTTTGAGAAGGTGGTGAGTGCTGGATCAGACGGCGGTGTGCCGTTCGATGCCTACGAGATGCTATGAACATAAAAATGCAACAAATTACTATACAGAGGTAAAACAAATATGTAAGTATCATCAACATCACATCACTCTCCCTCTAAAGGAATAGATTTACAATGTAGTATACATATTAGATGTAGTCTATATCTTGATTCTATTAGATGTAGTCTATATCTTGATCTTGATTGAATAAGGGCTGCTGTTGAAAAAACCTACAGAAAATCCCAACAAATTGGCCCAACCCGGGAATCAAAAGTGAGACCACTACTATGTAGTGCTTTTTACACTAAACCAATAATTAACCAAATTATAATTAAGTTAACCTTACATGAAGATGCAATTGGGGCATTACTCCTATGATGCCGCATTGCAAGACTGCAAGTGGTGATCTAGCCTCAAACTGTAATACAAAAAAAGTTATCTAAATATCCATTATAAAGTTAAAACATATTATTGTAAGACTTTTATTTAAAACTTCACCTTTTGTTCTGTATTAGGCTGGTTTTCCATTGGCACATTGTCCCTATACAAAGATGGGCCTGGTTGTATGTCCGTTCGCCCTGCAAATATAACATTACATTATTATATTTTATTAGAATTAACTTACTGGTATTGAAGGTGTGGACTGTTCGGTCTGGAGCATGCCTCTAGTAGATTGTTCTACAGGCAGTAATTGGTCAGTAGGTCGTCTTAGGGGTTGCTTAGGACTCTACAAAATTAAATATGAAAATTATAATTTCCAAGTACCTATACAGTTTTCATATTATGTAATGAAAGTATAGCACTTCTTGGCATGCTAAAACACACAATGTTACGTTACAACAATAAAGTTATACGTACATATTATAGTAAAACAATAGCTAATCATGTAATTTACTTAAATTTTATTAATATCTCGTGTATCATACAATACTCGTGGATGAGACAATAGTAATAATAGCCATATACTATCAGTGAAAAAATCATAATACTCACATTTCATTAGGTAGTTGTATTTATCCTCTTAGTCACAGAACTACCTATGTTAAAAGCACTCGCTGATACAAATAATCAAGCACCCAAAAGTTTAAAAACTACAAATTCAAGTGATTTTGTTAGCGTCGCGTCATCGGTTGTTATTGTTATGTCATGTTGACTTTTAATTCATCGTCGCGTCGCGTTGCACGAATAGAGCAAAGGAATCGTCATTCAGCTTTAAAATGTAATAAGAAATATGAAATAAGCTCTTTTAAATATGATATTGGTTATAGTTTAACTGTATTCCTTATAATACTTAAAGATAGACCTTTAATATATATTTTAAACCTATAAAACTCTCAGTCGAGATTGATCGATTATAATTTATAGAATTTGTGTCAAGCCCTACGTTCGTCTGAGAAACAGCGACGGGAGGTTACAGCCTTGGGTTCGACGACGAGCACAACCACGTTAGTGAATACGGTTTGAATCAGCGCTGTACGCTCGGTCGATCTCAAGGCTGTCTCGTCGACGAGCTCGTCGCAGCTTACAGCCATGAAATTGTCTTTTAGAGAATAGCACTGCGTTGTGGTGCGGAACCCTTCGTTTGAACCGACTCGTTTGTTTTTGCTCCGCTCCCAAGGGTCCTAGCGTGGAGTGAAATCTGAGCATGAAGTTCTGGGTTCAATTCCCGGTTCCGGCAAAATGTTATTGGGTATTTTCATCTAGAATTTATAATTAGCTGCCTAGAATCTGGATTTGTGCTGGGTTTTTGAAGTGAAAACTTCTTTAGCGGCGCTGTGTACTTTTTTTGGAATGGGTAAAAACTTCTAAATTCGCGTCAGGTCACGTGACCTTGATCGAAAATTCGTAAGACGTAAAACGTCAGACGTAAAACGTAAGACGCGCGTTGTTGAGGACAGCGCCATCTATGCACATCGGGAAGAACTACGAGGGCCTCGCGTACTAACGTCAGACGTAAAACTTAAGACGCGCGTTGTTGAGGACAGCGCCATCTATGCACATCGGGAAGAACTACGAGGGCCTCGCGTACTAACTACGTAGTTCATCCAACAACGACGAGATGGCGCTGAACCACGGATATATAACTGTGTGCTTATTTGTAAATCTGAATAAATTCCTTTCACGAGAAGAATAAACCAGTCACTTTGGTCATCATACCTGATTTGCAAAAAACCCTATAAAATAAGGAACACACCTTAACACGCGTGTTTTGTTTATAAGACGATTCACAAAATACACTCGTAATTGTTCAAGTTTTTTTTTTTTCGTGGAGTAATCCTACGTGGTCTGCCGCGACCCCGCTTCACTGTCTCAGGGCACCAATTCTGCGCTATTTGGGCCCACTGTGCGGCAGACATGTCCTGTCCAGTCCCATTTAAGTTGAGCAGCCTTTTGAGCCACGTCAGCTATCTTTGTTTTGGAGCGCAGTATTGTGTTGTGTTGCTGGAAACTATCAATGACGCAGAATTTTAAATTATAACCGAGCTTAAACAAGCATTAATAGCAAGACTGCAAGGCAAACCACTTAAAAAAAACACTGGCACTCCGGTAGTGCCGACAGAAGTGAAAACTTGAACAATTACGAGTGTATTTTGTGAATCGTCTTATAAACAAAACACGCGTGTTAAGGTGTGTTCCTTATTTTATAGGGTTTTTTGCAAATCAGGTATGATGACCGCTCGCATGGAGCTCGTCGTCAGTTATATATCCGTGGTTCAGCGCCATCTCGTCGTTGTTGGATGAACTACGTAGTTAGTACGCGAGGCCCTCGTAGTTCTTCCCGATGTGCATAGATGGCGCTGTCCTCAACAACGCGCGTCTTACGTTTTACGTCTTACGTCTTACGAATTTTCGATCAGGGTCACGTGACCTGACGCGAGTTTAGAAGTTTTTACCCATTCCAAAAAAAGTACACAGCGCCGCTAAAGAAGTTTTCACTTCAAAAACTAGCGACGACGACATAAAGAAAAAAAAAACAATATTCCTTCCACAACTTAATTAATCGAACAAACTCCAAAGCAAAATTAATCTAATATCTATAAGAATTTAATTAGAAAACTGCTGGGACTGTAGTTAATGGCAATTTTATATCCCAAGTGCTACAAAAGTCGTTCTGAACTTGTTTCACTGGAAGCGTCAGCGGCTGAACCTAAGCGGGAAACTTTAACTGGATCATTACCCCTTCCATTCTAGAAACTATTCTAATTCCGTGACCGTAATCGAGATAAGATTATCGATGTTATTATTGTCGGCTAAAATAACCGTAAATTGCGGTTTCAAGTAGTCGAAGGGGGAATTGTAATGTTAATTTTCACAAGGGGGGTAATGGTAAGTTGTGTCTTTGTAAAAAAGGGAGTGTTTTAAAACGGCGTTAGCTAATTTATTTTTTAAACCTGTACTTACCTACTATATTTTATGTTTGGCAATTTTTTTTTGCCGATCGTAATCCGCTATTCATCAATATCTGACTAGCCTCTTCCCAACTATGTTGGGGTCGGCTTCCAGTCTAATCGGATGCAGCTGAGTACCAATACTTTACATGGAGCGACTGTCTATCTGACCCCTACAACCCAGTTACTGGGTAATACAAATGCCCTTGGTAACACTGGTTGTCAATCTCGGGCTTCTGACGACCCGTAACGACTGTAAAAATCCACGAATGACAGCCGGGATCAACGGCTTATGGTGCTTTCCGGGGCACGGAGGGGTCTTGGTATGTAATTATGGTCACCCATCCACGGACCAACCGCGGCAAGCGTAGCTTAACCTGATCGATCGATCTGTGTGACTTTTATTATTTTATCCACAAGCTCCTAAATGGAATCCGCTTTTATAGCCAACAAAATTTTAAAAGAATTCTTCATATTTTTTGCTGCATATTGATAAAAAGAAAATATCGTCTTTCCTGAGTTTACAAACTATCTCACACAACCAATCAACTCCCTTCACATATCGTTATATTCAAATTCCCGTGATCACTGAACTCCCCAAAACAAAGTCTTGACATATATTATTTCCTTCCACATTTCAACTATCAGAGCCTCATTTGTCGCAAAGGAGAGACAAAAAAACACGTTTACGTTACAACTTTGCCTTGTTTTCGAGATTCCAGTACAAAGGACGAGACTTTTTATTCAATTTGTCGCATCTTTGATACAAGCATGACAAAGGTGGCTTGGTCTTATTTTCTTCCATTCTTGTAGGTAATGGTTGAAAGCTTTGTCGTTTTTACAATAGACTGACAATAATAATGGTTACCAAGATATTCAGCCAGAATTTTTTTGGAACGCGTTCGAATTTGGAATAATGAATTTCGTTTTTGAATTGTGGTTGTTTTTTTTCTTTTTCTGTGTTTAGGATTTTTTTGTCGCGTTCGAATTTGAAATATTGAAACGAAAAACGTTTCATTCATTGAATTGTGGTTATGTTTTTTATAGATCCTATACAAGTTAAGGTTTAGGTATTTCTTAAAGATCAAACTTCTTAGAGAGAGAAAGATGGGAAAAAAATCATTTAGAATTTTTGAAGTCTATATTTGTGTAAGATACTTAAGCGTTTCGTGTCCAAATTACTCCTATTTTACATATTAGTTTGATTAAATCTTGCAAAATAAAAATCTTACAAAATGTGTGTACATAATTGTGTAATTTAAAAAGATAAAAAAATATTTAACATTATTATGTAATTCAATTCAAACATCGGAAAACGCCAGAAAACACAAGAAATAAACTGCTTTTTCTCTGAGGACCTCTCAAAGAAAAGCCACTGTAACACCGAGCTCATTTTTCAACCGGTTCCCTTCAACAACGAGCAACAAAATCCGCGTGCTATTCATTACATTGTAATTAAATGAAGTCGGTTGGCACGATATTTAATATTGGCTTCAGGCATCATCAGTCAATGTCGTTCAGTCCAACAATAATTATTAGGTTATAGCAGGAGATTGATGTGGCCTGCCGCGCTTTGTCTGTCTCATTGTTACCAGCTTGGACGCTGATATTAAAAAAATCACAATTGCTTATGGTCCTCATTGCACAGCGAAAATTCTACCCTATTTGCTAAAACATTAAGGTCGGATTTACTTTGGAGGGGTAGGCCAATCGATTCCCCTCTCGTCCCGACGACCTGTGTAGAGTGCTTAAGTTTTTTTTCCTCCATTTTATGGCATCACTGAAGAGGATATCTATATTGAAAGTAATGTTGTCTTTGGCCTTTGATGTTCGTGTGTATTTTTTTGAAGGTGGAATCTTCAAATTTTTATTTTCTTTTAGCGAATTTCGCTTTTATGTAGAATAGAATTTCTTCTTTCTTCTAGCTGACTCGCTACTATTTTTTACCACGAAATGGACTTTTCTCATACAGATACTGATAGGGGAGAAGAAGAAGCGTTTTTTGGCTACACGAGGAACCAACTCCAACTTAGCTGTGATAAGGCTAGTCATAAATAATCAAACTCAATCAATCTGCCTAGCTTTTTCTCAACTGTGTTGTGTGTCGGCTTCCAGTCTAACCGGATGGATGCAGCTGACTAGTATTTTCCATAGAGCGACTGCCTATCTGACCTCCACAACCCAGTTACTGGGTAACACAATACGTCTTGTTGAGTCTGGTTGTCAGACTTTTCGATAATATGATAACGAAAACCATTTCATAAAGTTAGGACTCTGTTAACTACATACTCATGCAATACAGGATCGCATGACGAATTATGATAGTCGACATGTCTGCCATAATAATTATTCTCGGAATTATTATATTAGTCTACCAATATTAATGAAGCCGAGCCGGAGTGAGGAGTTTAATACATTCTGTGATGGATTAGTGTTGGTAATTCAGTTAGTGTTGACTACTTCGTACTTGTATTACGCAGGATACGAGACTTTAGTTTACCAGTAAAAGGTTTTTTTATGTGAGAATTAGGTAGTCTTTTTTTTACTGAATACTTCTTTAGGGTAATTAGTTGCCGAAGGTGCTTCACTTCGATGCCTCTCTATCGCGGTTTACTTCGCTGCCTCGATGTTACCTCCATGTAATTTTTGCCTACCCTCGTGGGAAGAAGGCGTGAGTATTTATATTTTTTTTATATTTAATCATTTATGTGTACACATATATAATCAGACTAGAAGAAAGGAAGCGAAAAATACGTACACAGGTGTTTATTTAGAATGAATAAAAATCCTGAAATTCCACAAAGCTTTGTTATTCCAACGAGTCATTTCAGACTAGAATATTTGTATTGTCTAGGGTTGCCACCTATTGTGTTGATTCCTTTTGTCAAATTGTAAACAACGTGGAATTTTAATCAAGTATTGTCATACTGATTTCTGAAGATAAATAAAATTAATGAAGCAAACATTAAAGAGAGATTTAATAACTGCGTTTAAATTATAATTATTAACTTTAAAATACGGCGTTTTCATTTAAAATGATCATTTTATGGTAAGTAAATTACTTAATTAATTTTGTAATGAAAATATGGAAATTAAGCCCTGAAAATGCAGCGAAATTTGAATTAACTTAATTTGAATTCTTCGTGTTTAAAATGTTGATGCAATTTGTTGAATAATGGAATAGTAATTTTTGTGTTCAAAGAAATTGTTTACATACATTTTCTATTCTTCATATTCTCAATGATTAAGTGAATAAAGCTTGAGTAAATAAGGCTTGAGTACTTTTCTCAAATATTGCGCGGAAATTCAAATTGAGTAAATTAATTATGAATTCCAGAATCAATGAGTAATGACGAACAACAATAATTGTTCACACGCCAATATGTTCATTTTTTTCTTGATTACTTTAAACAGGTTTAATTTTTGATAAGTTACCTCCTTGGTTGTCATGTTTAAAGATCGTTCCATTTTTAAATTACACGACAGATATGAGTTTTCATACAACTTTTGCCGGCCGCTGTTCGCATGTATTTGGCCAGTATAGCAATTTAGATTTATCTTGAAGAAAGTTGTCAAAATAATGCTCAATTTTCCAAGCATGTTTGAGAAAAATGCATGTATTGGCATTACAGCAAAATAAATATAACTTAACCCCCTTACTAATAAACGTATTAAATATATCAGATGAATAGTTACACACCTATATATCTCTCTTTCAGTCGTCAGTAATTTGACTTTCGAATGAAGAAGACAAAGCGTTGTGTAACTATAGAGATGCTATACAACGTATATTAGTAACGGGGTAAAACTATAAAGACAGAAAACAAAGATTGTAATGCCAAAAGAGCCTCAGTTCAGCATAATGTCAGAAGACAACCAAGGTGTACCACCTGACGCTGATTTTCAGCTGCAACACACGAGTGCGAATACGCTGGAATAACAAACACATAAGGAAGTGTGTGTCCATTATACCAAATGGAGAGAATTAATTAAAAATGTGTTATTATAGAAAAGCTCATACAAAATCAAATAAAATGTTGTGACATACATGTGTGTGTGTTGTAAGTATTGTAATTAAAGAAAAACTAAAATAAATATCCAATATGTGCGTATTACCTACATATTTTTCTTAAATCTAGAAATATGAAGTACCTATAAGACAAAATCGTATGACTGCATTGTTCTTCATAACTACGAAATTAGTGTTGCCCAAATGCAAGACCAAGACAAGACCTTAGCCAGTCTTGGTCTTGGTCTTGCGTCAATACACCTGGTCTTGGTCTTGGTCTTGGTATTGCGCTCTCAGTCTTGGTCTTGGTCTTGGTCTTGCAGCAAGAGTCTCGCAAGTCTTGCGAGACTCTACTACTTAGACTAGACTACATTCAAATACCTATTAGCCTATTGCTCAGGGTGGCAGGGACATCGACGCGCAACCGCTTACCATGGATTCAGTAGGTACAGACGCCAGCACATCAACCTACTACAATCTGTCAAATTTCTTTAATAGATTTTCAACTTTATCGCTAAAGCATAAGGTTCAAAATTGATTGGGAAAATTTGACAGTTTCGGGTAGCTTGATGTGCTGGCGTCTGTACATGATTCTGGACCCCCTGCGTTGAAATTTTTCGTCAGCTTTTTCTTAATTTTTACGTTTTTTTCTGCAATTTTTTTACTGTAAACTGTATAAAATCATTATTTCTATCTGATCCAATGATATTTTTAATTAAAAAAATAGTAAATTCACTTGTTTCACTTAAAACAGCAATGTAAATAAAACTCGAAATTGATCCAAACCTGATCAGCTGTATCGCTAAAGTTCATTTGCGAGGTCAACACTGTCTTCGTACCTACGCTATTCTATTTCAAATGCCGCCACAAAGGGACCGCAGCGCCAAGCGGTCTCGTCGTATTATTAACGCACTTGAAAATAAACTTTAAAATTATTACAATAAAGTGCATAAATGCTTGAACCTGACAAAAAATGCGGAAGATTGCGGGAATCCCCGCGCGGCGTCGAGTCGGCCATGAATCCCAATGAATCTAACAGACGCGTCACATGAGGCATTTTAATCATCTACATAATTGAATGACCCATTTACTACTTTCATTTTAGATTCGTTATGAGGGGATAATTATTTTTCTAAAGCTTCATCGATTTAAGGGGGAAGCGCTAAGGTAGCCCGCGAAATTAAAATTTTCTTACGTTTTTTGCAATTTGATGGTCAGTGAATTTCGCGGGCTACCTAATACCGCTTTCGCCTTAAGTAAAGAAGATTTAAAAAAACGTGCAGAAGTGTATTGATAGTCACGTAATTTTTCGATATTTTTTTATTATCAACAATAATTTTAGTTTTGAATGCAATTCAACAATGTAATTTACTGTTTCATAAAAAAAATACATCCATTTTCGCATAATCGGGATTGAAACCTACTATAACGCCCAAATCTCAGTTTTACTTAACTGCGAGACGCAAGAGTCTTGCAGGCTTAGTCTTGTTCTTGCTCAAGTCTTGCAGGGTTCAGTCTTGGTCTTGGTCTTGCTAAAATAAGTCGGTCTTGGTCTTGGTCTTGGTCTTGCAAAAATGCAAGAACAAGACCAAGACTGCAAGACCAAGACCGATTTTGGGCAACACTATACGAAATGGATTTTCATGCGATTTTCATAGAGTAAGGACAATAATAATTCACTAATAAAATTAAAACTGATTGAAATTAAAATTGAAAAATTATAATAATAAAATCGATAATTAATACGCACATTGACAGTAACTCGATTATGCCTGTCTCTCAAAATGGATAGTTCTGAGCGCCCGTACACCGAGCGACCGCCTTCCCGATGCGGCGTCGTCGCCGACCCGAGTGTCACGGTTCATTTCGTTCACTGTTCAGAAAGAGTGCAAAGTGCGCTTATGCGTAATTACATGTAAAAGATGCCTCACTGCGATACCTCGCAGTCGCGGTTTAGTTTACTACCTCGACGACGCGACGCCTCCATGTAAAACAAACGCATGTTTACACGCACGCAAATGCCGAAGGATACCTCACTGTATATCGCGTGTTGTTTGGGGGTTTACCTCGATGCCGCATGTGCGTGTGTCGGAATGTAATAGAATATAATCTTGATTTCTTTTCCTAAATTGCATGGAATTAGTATGTACTATATTCTTGCCAAACTGTCAAGAATATTTCTAGACGAAGCAACGCATTCCGAACGAAGCGGAGATTTGCGAGTTGGTCTAAATAAATAAAATAACCTATTTTACTTGCAACTAAGATTTAAGGATAGCAAAATTAAACATAGTATTTGAAATATTTCTTTAATTTTATGTGCTATTTTTGATGTATATGTGGTTACAAATAATAATTATAGTATACTCAGTGGAATGTATATTTACGGGACTTCATCAATTTTAGTCGGATAAATTGTTATAAAATACATTGAAAGTCTTTTATCGTTTTAATACAGTTCTGTCAAAATAGATTTACATAAGACTGTCAATATTAAAAGTTATTTGGTCAAAATGTATGATTGTTAAAAATGGCGGAAATGTGAGATGTACTTACTTGAGTAATATTGGGATTTGGGAGGACTATAAAACAGGTGAGCCCGCCAATTCTGGCTCTCTAGGATTCAACTGAGGTGAAAGATGGACTACAGTTCATGTAAGTTAATTAATATTATTGCTGTTAACTGTGTTGTCCTCTAACTGGTATAATATAAGTGTTATAAATCGAATTACGAAATATTCATGTTCTGTTTCTTCCCACTGCTAATTTTCTATTGCTTTGAGAAATGGTCCAAGAGATTAATCATTCATGTGGTAACAATAATTTTATTGTTTATGCAAATGTACAATGTTTTGATACAATACTTTGAAACAAGCTGCCATGAAGTTTGCTTGTCCTCCCTTCTTTATGATGACCTAGTTTTGGGAACGGACAACTAGATTTCTCATTAACTGACAAGCCTAATTGAAATAAATGCCTAGTCTTGTCTTTCTGTGCTTTTCTTTATTAAAACCCTTTCCCTACACACCATATTCATAGGTACTTCATACAGTAAATAACTAGTAACCACCAGACACAGTAAATGACACCAATCAACCATACTCAAAGCTTGCTAATTAGGCTGATATTATTACCTATACATACATATAGTTTTCATTCACCTTTCTGACACGTGCGTTAGGGTGTCCCGTTCATGTATGGGGGAAAAAAAATTGAGCTACGGCTACGCAAGAGGTATCAAAAGTTGCGTTTTGACACATATATTACGATTATTATAAAATTTAATTAGATATCCGGCATCTTGAGGCCTCTACCAGTCCTTGAAGTTTTTCAAATTTGCTATTTTTAGGGGTTCCTAATATAAACTATAAATCATACAAAAATAACATTTAAATGGTTTTTATTAAATTTAAGGGTACAACAATGAGTTAAAGCAAGGTTTCAAATAGTTGAAAGACAAAATAATCAATGGCAACTTTAATAAAAACGGAACTGGTTTTTGTGACCAAAATTAGGCATTTCTGAGCGAGATTTTAATCTGTTCCTAATAAAACCATCCCGAGCTGTAGCGTCCGTGACGCTTTGAGAAGCCTCCGTCACTAGTTTTACACATCTTTCCACTGACTGTGTCAGTCCGCGTTTTTCTTTTTTTCATTGCACTACGTAGGTATAATCAAAGAGATTGGCATTGGATTTGGATTGGATTGATTACTATTTTACACAGACAAAAGAAAAACAGCATGTGTGCAATTCACACGTGGTAGAAGTGAAACCTTCAAAAACACTGTATAATGCTTCCTATCTCATTTTCTCCCATGTTAAATCTTATGAATTTACATGTCTCTAAAAAAACAACAAAACAACATGTAAAAACTGTCGCTTTTTCGTTTCTTAAACTTTCAAATCACAACGATGCTAAAGAACATCCTGATGATTCTGATCCAGATTCTGATCCAGATTCTGATTCTGATCCAGATTCTGATCCAGATCCAGATTCAGATCCAGATCCAGATTCAGGTTCTGATTCAGATTCAGATTCAGATCCTGATTCAGATCCTGATTCAGATCGTGATTCCGATCCTGATTCTGATCCTGATTCAGATCCTGATTCAGATCCTGATTCAGATCCTGATTCAGCAGTGCGATTCTGTAACCATCTCACCGTGAAAACTTGGGTGAAGTGAGCGTGGAGTGAGCTGTCAATAGTGTCAATTCCTAGCAAAAACAAACTCACATCACCTAAGTTTTCACGGTGAGATTTTTACAGAATCGACCGGTCCTGATTCTGATCCTGATTCTGATCCTGATTCAGATCCAGATTCTGATCCTGTTTCTGATCCTGATTCAGATCCTGATTCAGACCCTGATTCAGATCCTGATTCAGATCAAACTCAAACTCAAAGCATTTATTTCAATTAAACCATTTACAGGCACTTTTGAATTTTCAAGAAGTCGGTCAGTCAGAAAATTTGAAGCTAGTTGCCCATTCCAAAGCGTAGGTACCTATGGAGAAGAACGGGCAAGAAACTCCATGGACACTCTTTTTAAATGATATTTTACAAAAATATTAGTTACATCATTACTTTTGATTTTAAAATTATATAATGTGAGAACGATGTAAAAAAAATAATAAAAACGTAAGTGTTAAAAGCGTCCAGAGTACAATAAATAGTACTTAACAAACTACAATCCAAAAATAAATTAATTAAAAATAAGCCGAGGCAGCTAAGTGATGACCAGCCCCAACTGACGGCGCCCGTTCACGAACATGACGCATAAATCAGCACCATTTAGCTCAACCATTTTGAAGGGAGCTAAATGATCTAACACACACGCCACCGTCAGCGAGACATTTGAGTGAGCATGACATACTATCAGCTGCCAGGGCACATTCGAGTCAATGAAAGAGATATTATTACCCGGTAAATGGTAGCTATAGGGTACATATAGGGATCTTGATTCAGATCCTGATTCAGATCCTGATACAGATCTTGATCCAGATTCAGATCCAGATTCAGATCAGATCTGGATCTGAATCTGAATCTGGATCAAGATTGAGATCCAGATTCAGATCCAGATTGAGATCCAGATTCTGATCCTGATCCTGATTCTGATCCTGATTCCGATCCTGATTCAGATCCTGATTCGGATTCTGATCCTGATCCTGATTCAGATTCTGATTCTGAACCTGATTCTGATTCAGATTCAGATCCACATTCAGATCCTGATTCCGATCCTGATTCTGATCCTGATTCAGATCCTGATTCAGATCCTGATTCAGATCCTGATTCAAATCCAGATTCAGATCCAGATTCAGATCCTGATTCAGATCTTGATTCAGATCCAGATTCAGATCCAGATTCAGATCCTGTTTCTGATCCTGATTCAGATCCTGATTCAGATCCAAATTCAGATCCTGATTCAGATCCTGATTCAGATCCTGATTCAGATCCTGATTCAGATCCTGAATCTGATCCTGATTCAGATCCTGATTCAGATCCTGATTCAGATCCTGATTCAGATCCTGATTCAGATCCTGATTCAGATCCTGATTCAGATCCTGATTCAGATCCTGATTCAGATCCTGATTCAGATCCTGATTCAGATCCTGATTCAGATCCTGATTCAGATCCTGATTCAGATCCTGATTCAGATCCAGATTCAGATCCAGATTCAGATCCTGATTCAGATCTTGATTCAGATCCAGATTCAGATCCAGATTCTGATCCTGTTTCTGATCCTGATTCAGATCCTGATTCAGATCCAAATTCAGATCCTGATTCAGATCCTGATTCAGATCCTGATTCAGATCCTGATTCTGATCCTGATCCTGATTCTGATTCTGATTCAGATCCTGATTCAGATCCAGGATCCTGATTCTGATCCTGATTCTGATCCTGATATAGATCCAGATTCTGATCCTGATTCCGATCCTGATTCTGATCCTGATCCAGATTCAGATTCAGATCCTGATTCAGATCCTGATTCAGATCCTGATTCAGTCAGATCCTTGAATCCAAAAAAATTAAAAGAAATGCCGGTAGAACCCTGAAGATATTTTTTTATGTTTTTTTTTATTATTTTGCAACTTTTGAGGGGGCTTGAGTAGCGAAAAGCGAAAAAAAAAATTTTCGGGACACCTTAACGTGCGTATGTATTAGTATGCATTTATTTTACATGGAGGTGACATCGAGGCAGCTAACTAAAGCGCGATCGAGAGGTAGGTATCGCAGTGAGACACTTTCGGCATCTAATAACCCTAAAGAAGTTTACAGCAAAAAAAAAAAACTAATTCTCACATAAAAATCCTTTTACTGGTAAACTAAAGTGTCGTTTCCAGCGTAATACAAGCAAAATGGTTAGACAAAATGTAGTCAACACTAACATCACAGAATGTATTATACTCCTCACTCTGGCTCGGCTTCATTAATATTGGTAGTCTAATAATAATTTCGAGAATAATTTATTATGGCAGATTTGTCGGCTATCATAACTCGTCATACGACTCTGTATTACATGATTGTGTAGTTAACAGAGCTCTAACTTTATGAAATGGTTTTCGTTATCATAAATTATCGAAAAGTCTGACAACCAGTCTCGCCTAGAGGTAAACTGGGTAAACTGGGTAACACGATAGTGTTACCCAGTTTCTGGGTTGTGGAGGTCAGATGGGCAGTCGCTCCATAAAATACTGGTATTCAGCTGCATCAGGTTCGACTGGAAGCCGACCCCAATATAGTTGGAAAAAGGCTAGGCAGATGATCATGATCATCATCTGTCTAGCCTTTTCGATCTCGAATTGGTTCACCACACTATGGGTCGATTGAATGTTAAATTGCCGCAAGCGTATTGCGGCAATCGGTTAGTGGATTGGTGATCATCCATTCATATCGAGACACCTCTGTACCTCGGAAAGCACGTTCAGCCGTTGGTTCCGGCTGTCATTCATAGATTTATGACAGTCGTTACGGGTAGGCAGAAGCCCAAAAGTCTAACAATAATTCTTACTAAGGGGGATACCCCTATGCTATCGTATTACCCAGTAACTGGGTTGTGGTCAGATAGGCAGTCGCTCCATATAAAACACTGGTATTCAGCTGCATCCGTTAAGACTGGAAGCCGACAGCAATATAGTTGGGAAAAGGCTAGGCAGATTGTTTGATTTTGATCATTTTTGTCTAGCCTTATATAGCTAGGTTGCAGTTGGTTTCCAGTGTCGCCAAACACTTCTTATCCTCTCCTATCGGATCTATATCAGAATAGCCCATTTCGTGCTAAAAATAGTAACCATTCAGCTAGGTGAAAGCGGAACTAAGGCTTCCTACAGACGGTCAGCGGGATTGTCCGAAAGGGTTACCGCTGGCCCGGAACATAAAGGGCGAAGGAAGGAACACGGGTGGGTTTTAGTCAGTAAGAGTCTGACACTCCCTTCCGCTCCACCCAGAGCGGGAGGGGTCATTTGATGATTTCCCATCCTGAAAAAAAAGGGCTCATTGACACGAACGGCACGTCCGCGTCGGCGGCTGCATTTGCTTCTGCCGGTGTCGCGTGCCTCTCGTGTCTATGGGCACTAAGACTGCTTCATTTGATGATTTCCCATTCTGAAAAAAAAAGAAAGGCTTCCTACAGACGGACTGCAACATCGCAGTTTGGATGCAGTTGACTTTAACTGCTTCGAAATCTAGTTACGTCAACTGCATCTAAACTACGAAGTTGCAGTTGGCATGCAGATCAAATGCAGTCCGTCTGTTTAGGCCCTAACTGGCGAGGATTGCTGCTCAATATAGCTGAAGTTTAAATATTTTCCATTGACTACTGGAACACAATGACTAGGACATACCAATGTTCCAAATTTAGAAAAAATGTACGTAAGACTTTTAGATTCTTGCCTATTAAATGCGGAACGCTTATCGAGTACAATGCGCGCCACGAAAGATGAGACTTGACCCCGCCTCCCCCGCTCTTTCCGCCGCCCCTATGACGTCCGGTCCCGTCCCGCACTCAGACCTCATACCGCTAAAGATACCTAAAATCGTGTACTGCGCAAGTCAAACCACGTGGTGTGTCAAGTCTCATCTTTCGTGGCACGCATTGTACACACGGGTCCCGGGATGTGCCCGGATTCTGAATTTGTACCCGGTTGAGGGCAATAGGCTTGCCCTCAACATGGGACTTTTAAACTTAAATGGCGAAATCTGGGTGTACAGACGGCGGCACATCAAGCTACTACAATCTGTCAAATTTCTTTAATAGATATTCAACTTTATCGCTAAAGCATAAGGTACAAAGTTGATTGGGATAATTTGACAGTTTCGGGTAGGTTGATGTGCTGGCGTCTGTATATTACTTTAGTGAATAGGCACATTACTCCCTAACCCTTCAGGGATTCGAGGCGTGATGTTATTTATGTGAAGAATGATGAGACCTCTTCGTATCCATACGCTGACCTCGGAAAGTGGTGCTTAACCTTTCATATCGTTCGTTTCGCCTAGCTTTTATTACGAGCCCTTGGGATAGCAATTTATCCATACTAATATTATAAATTCGAAAGTAACTGTCTGTCTGTATGTTACCTTTTCACGCCTAACCCACTGGACGGATTTCGATAAAATTTGGCGTAGAGAGATAGATTGCTGGCGCAGATAGATTCAATCCCGGGGAAGGACATAGGATAGTTTTTATCGACGTACCTCGCGGGCAAAACCACGGGCGGAAGCTAGTCTATATACTTATATATACTAGCTTACTAGCTTTGTACGCAAAATATGCGCATTGAATTGGAGTTGCGGACACCAGCCCGTATTACCTATCACCTATTATATACTAACTTCTGCCCCTTCTTCTACTTCTGCTTCTTCTGCTGCTTCTTCTGCTTCTTCTGCTTATATACTAGCTTCTACTAATTTCACTCTCCCCCCATTCACCCTCTTAGAGGTGGAATTTCGAAAAACTCTTTCTTAGGGCCGGTTTTTTGATCCGTAGTTAACTCAAACAATTGATAAAAATAGTAACTAATGGTTAAACTTTGGCAAATTGTGTTTTTTGATCAATTGTCTTTGTATTGTCAAATAATTAACTTTAGTTGACCCAGTTGACCATTAGTTACTATTTTGAATAATTGGTCGATTTACCCACTGATCAAAAAACCGGCTCTTAGTGGATACCTATTCTTCACAAAGAACACACCCTCCAAATTTCAAGTCTCTAGGACCAGCGGTTTAGGCTATGCGTTGATATATCAGTCAGTCAGGACTGAAACTTATATAAATGAATATTCTAATTTATAAATACATCTATATGCTTTGAAGTTTGGCCTCTGTGCCATATTTACTCATGGACCCATATCAAGTTTTCTTGACGTGTAAACAAATGGTTCTTGTAATTAGTTTCTGTAAGCGAGAGTGATGTTTTAGTATTTGTACAGATAGCCTTACAAAAACTGTCTGGGATTCTGCATGTTATTTTATATTATTACTGGCTGTTGCCCGCGACTTCGCCTGCAATCCAGCATGGAAAGCCTATGTCCTCCTCCAGTTCAAATCCCACACTCCCCGACCTCCCTCCCCGGAGGTCGGGTGCCTTTTGAAGGTTTCCCCCCGACAAAAAAAAAAAGGTCGTGGTATACCCACGTGCCAAATTTCATCCAAATCTGTACAGCCGTTTTAGCGTGAAAGCGTAACAAACAAACAAACTTACTTTCGCATTTATAATATTAATATATAAGGTCCCATTAAAATAGATGGACAAACTTTTAAAAATCATTCAGACTACCAAAATAAGGACGATGATAAAAAATATATATAAGAAAAACGCATAGATACCCACTAAGATGCTTCCTTCACCGTTTTGAGAGCAGTGGTGATGAAATTATTTACAAAAAACTTTTTTACAGAAAAAAAAACAACCGACTTCCAAAAAAAAAACACTTAAAAAAACATCAAAAGTATTACCTACTTATTACAAACAAATATTCCAGTTTTTATTTAAAACTAAAAATTACAAAATAAAAAGTAATTAAAAAAAATTAAATAGACTTCAAAAAGAAATTACCTAACTCAAAATTATGAAATAACTTTAATTTCGGAAGTCGGTGGCAAAAAACTAAAACTAAAATACAGATCCCAAGACACCGACTTTCCCCTGCCCCAACTGCCCTCCTGTAGTGCTTACGTAATACTTGAATGGCCCCCTGAAGTTAGTATACAATTTATAACCTAAGTTGTAGGTAATCACTGAGGGATAAAAGGACTTCCGCTCCACCCAGAGCGAGAGGGGTCCTTTGATGATTCCCTATCCTGAAAAAAAGAAAAAAAAAGGATAAAAGGAAATGGTAATGACAGTCGCATATCAATATGTTTATGAGAACCAGAATTATGTAAAAATGATTATTAATCTATATTTTAACACAGTCATATTCATAGCATATATGTATACTAGAAACAAAGATTTACTTTTTGCGCCTATAATAAGACTACAAAAATTCTTTTAAGTGCCAAAGTATGTTTTTACAACAAACTCCGAAGCCGTATTAAGGAACTAAGCCTCAATGAATTTAAATCATTTATTAAACAGACACTCTGTCAAAAAGGTTTCTAAAAA
Organism: Luperina testacea; assembly: GCA_927399505.1. Taxonomy (NCBI): domain Eukaryota; kingdom Metazoa; phylum Arthropoda; class Insecta; order Lepidoptera; family Noctuidae; genus Luperina; species Luperina testacea. The sequence goes on from OV656758.1 coordinate 18,163,860, forward strand.
AATCAGTTAAGGTGTATAGATGGCTCACTGACCTTGTGCATGTGGGCGGAGCTAAACGCCCTACTCCCGAATACGTAAAAATGTGTGCGGTGGCGCGCGACACTAAAACTACAATCAAAGAATATGAAGAGGCGCAGACATGCCGCACGTAGGTCGCCATTTTTGCCTACGATTCCAGAAGGGAATGGCGGATGCAAGGCTGATATATTTTGTACTAGCTGTTAATCGTCCGTGTGGAATTTAACAAAAAAGTTATTGTTGAGTTCGCAGAGTTTACGATAACTTTATAAGGCGCTGTACTTAGTCAAAATAGGCTTCGCAAAACAATATTTTAGCCAAATGTATACATTTTAGAACAGCAAAAAAAATATGTTAATCTTGATCATATTTATGAGTGGACCATTGTGTTCAAAACACGTTTTCAGTAAATTTTCTCGATAGAAAAAAATCATAAAATAACCATTAAAATTGAAATCGTTGCAATTGTAACTGTGTTATTTATAAACAAATCTTGATAAAATTAATAACAGTGATGTAATGTACCTGTAATAAAGGGAACTGTTGTTTTTATTTATCGATTGAAATAAGATATTTGTAAGGATTTGATAAATAACTCGAACGAGTCGAACGAAACGTTGCGCCATCGCGGCGTCTTTTTAGCTTTTCTTCATTTCTACGCGGAGCGACAGTGAGTCAGTGACCCATACATAGAGTATAAGTAGTAGAGTATAAGTTACTAAAAAATGCAGTGACTAGACATGGGTCGTACTTGCAAAATCGCGTACCAGGGCTTACAAGTACGACTTCTTTAAGAAACCACGTCCTAAAACTAGATCTCGGGATACTTTCAAGTATTTTCTATCTGCATAGGAAATTGAACCTTAACTGTATACAAATAAGGACCAAAATCGCTTTTACAAATAAATACGTACTTATAGAGTATAGACGATTAAAGTTTCTACTACTATTCCAACCAAGAGCCCTGTTGGAAGAAAAAAAAACTTGCATAGGAAATTGAACTCTGAATTCTTACTTATGGAGCACAATCGCGTTTAGGCATGGGTCGTACTTGCAAAATTGAGTACCAGAGCTACAAAGTACGTCCACCTTAAAAAAACATAGGTCGAGATACTTTCAAGTATTTTCTATCTGCATCGAAAATTGATCCATGACTTCATACTTGCAAATAAGAAATACAATCGCGTATTCAAAAGCCCTGTTAAGTAAAAATACTTGCATAGGAAATTGACCCGTTACCTTCTATGAATAAGGAGCATAATCGCGTTTACAATTAATATTTTCACAAACCATTAAAGTAAAAATACTGTCAGACGAAATTGTTCCGTAGACTCTAATTGATAAGGAGCCTGATCGCATTTGCGAAAAATGACGCGGTTGGGTACAGTACAGACGCCAGCTCATCAACCGATCACAATCTGTCAGATTTTCCCAATCAACTTTGAACCTTATGCTTTAGCAATAAAGTTGAAAATCTATTAAAGAAATCTGACAGATTGTGGTAGGTTGATGTGCTGGCGTCCCTCCCGTCCGTACCTATATAGTTGAGCGAGTAGCCGTATAAAATACTTTGAAGTCTTGCAATTATTTCGGGTCGGTACCTAGTGTACGTACTTTGGTATCTGTTTGTTGATGAAAGCTGTTTATTATATTTTATTTTATGATTAGTTTTTTCTAAGTTATGTTGTTGGTGTAAATGTTTGTACTGTTTCGGTTCTACTCATAAGTTGTATAAATAAACAATCAGTGTATAAATAAACGGAAGGCAATAAAGAGATCTTATTCGACGAAACAAATTGTAAAGTTAGTAGGTACCTACTTTTTTGTACACACCATATTTTGTTTGTATAGATTATCTATAGACGCGTAATTTCGACATACATTATAACAGCTCGATTGGTCTAGTGGTCTCGTGCATCACTAAAGTTCTCTGCATCAATCACCAACGCCCGACTTCAAATTCAAACTTTTCCATAATTCTTTTTGTTGATTTTCTTATTTGATATAAATGTTTTTTTAATTATTATTATACTTTTTCCGATTTTCTTGTTTGAAAATTTTCAGTAATTATTACTTTTGTTGATTTTCTTATTTTTGTAACAATTATAATGCAATTTTATTGTTTTTTCTTTATATTAAAAAGAAATGGTTGTCGTTTTTATTTTATTTTTATTATATTACTCTAGATTCTGAAGAAAAATAACTATAGGAATAAAAATGATTGTTTTTATTAAAATAACAATTACCTACTTATTGAATTATTTTAAAAATAAGAAAATAAAAATATGCACATTATAATTAAAAAATAACAAAACAAAAGATAAGCACATTATAATTAAAAAATAACAAAACAAAAGATGTGCCGTCCACTGAGATTCGAACCTGGTGATTACGCAGTGAGAATCCGGACAGTAGAGTGCGGAGCCAATCGTGCATCTTATTCGAGTCGCGAAATTACGCTTCTAAATATAATGGAAGTCGCTCTTCGACGAAATTCGCGTGGTGCACCCCGCCGTAGGCGAGGACTATTCGTATCCCACTTCATCTGCTTCACCCCCTCATATATTTCATTTAGTACTTCATTTAGTTCTTTTTGATCGTTTTTGCATTTTTAGTTTAATTATTACCTATTTATTTTTAGTTTTTCGTATTAGCCTTTTTATATACAATATTTGGTGAACGATTTCCTTGGGCTAAAACAAAAACACTAGGTATATTATTTTTTCAATCAATTTCATTGGAGATTAAGGAATCTTTACGTATAGGATCCACTTATAAAAAAAAAAAAACTGTACTCCGTTTCTTTATTATGATTTATTTACATTTGGTTAAGTACCTAAATAAACGCAGTATACAACCTCCCTATTTGAATCGGATATTATTCAATATTTCATTTCATAGGTTTTAATTTTTTTTCGTGGGAACCTATTTTCTTTTTTTTTTTTTAAATAAAAGTAGCCTAAGTTACTCCTTAGTCACCTATCTGCTAGTGAAAGTCCCAGTCACAGAAATAAATCCGCACAAGAATATGAGAAGGTAGTAAGCATAAACTCAGTAATGCAAATACTCGTAGATTGACAACTAAGAACGCTCATTTTTTATAAATTAAGGTGTTTGAAAACATTTTTTTTTTTAATTGTGGGTAAGTAGTTATTTTCTAAATAGTCAAAATAAAATGGCCTGAAATGGTTGTTTTAATATTACAAACAGACACTCCAATTTTATTTATTTCTATAGATAGATAGATACTTATTAGTCCACTCAACGAATAACCAAAAAGAGGTGTAGAGTGCGTGAGCTGGGCCCTGAGCGATTTCTTCAGAAAGTTGCTCAGAGTGCTTAGGGAGTAAACATACTAAAAGTCCCCGCGTCTAGGAGGTGAGCCGGAGTGGGGGGTATAAAAATTCCCACTTTTGAGTTTTTCGCTAATATCTATTATATAAAACGGTGCGTCGTCGTAGAGAAAACGTATTTTTCTTGACTTGCTTTGCTTTGGCATTTTTATTTATTTACAAATTATCTTATATTTACAAAATAAACAATATAAAAAAAAAAACAGTATTTAGAAATGGCACCACTAATAAAGCGTCCACGCGGACAATAGAAATGGGCCCTCTGCAGCGAGCTAATCTATAAACGCATACTGATACAATTCGTTCATAAATATTTGCACTAACACAGCCAAACGCGCGTAGTCGATCGATAGCCGGGCGGAGCAGCGAGCGTCGAGCGACACAGCCACCCCGTCTCAGTGCTAACGCACGACTGCCGCCCGCGCCCGCGCAGAGCACCTCTGAACCTATATCTCAAAATGGGGCATTGTCTTTGCAACTGTTGATTGATTTAAAAACGCTATTTCAAATATGTAGTACCTCTAACCATCAATTTTTCAGTGTAAAAATATTTCCAAACATCAAAGCCGTTTAGAAGTTATAAGCAAATGTTAGCGAAAATAGCGTTTTGGTAAATATTTTTTTAAGGCAAAAGTATTAGCCTTATGAAAAAACCCTGTTTCAAAAATGTTGTACATGAATCTATAGCAAACATATATTTTTTACAGACCTTTTAACCAAACCGTTAATAAGTTATAAGCTTCATAAAGTGACCGTGTTACGGTACTAAACGAGAGTAAGGCCCTTAACTCAGTGGATTACTTAGTGGAAGGGATTAACTCAGTTACTCTAATGTAAATTTAAATAACACATTTCGCCTCAGAATCAGAATCAGAATCAGAATCATTTATTTGCCACAATGTAGGTGCAGGTTTGAGATGGTACAGTATACAACGTTTCCGCTACATTGTACCTTACGGCGTGCAAAAACATTAATTAACATGCATTGACTTCCTTACTTACCTGACCTCTTTACTTCAATAACGTGATATGTCTGAGCATTTCAATATTCAAGATAACACATTATTGAAGTAAAGAGGCGTTAACATAACACCCCATCCATTTAACATCAATCGACATTGGTAGAGACAACAGAACAAACAACTTATCTGGCGAAATGTGGTTGTACGAGTATTATAAGTAGGTACAGACGCCAGCACATCAAGCTACTACAATCTGTCAAATTTATTAAATAGATTTTCAACTTTATCGCTAAAGCATAAGGTTCAAAGTTGATTGGGAAAATTTGACAGTTTCGGGTAGCTTGATGTGCTGCCGTCTGTACATTAACAGATTCACTGTCCATAAAGTAGACACAATAGTTAAACAATCAACATGAATCATATGTGATTCATGGCTTGAAGGCATTACTTTAATGATTATGATTCTGTAAATACATATTTGTTACGGCCGCGAATCATATTTTAATCGACGTGCAACTTAATACTGACCAGCAAATTGCAAAAAACGTAAGAAAATTTGATCGTAAGAAAGATTTGTCTTAGCGCTTTCCCCTTAACTAGAACAAGTTATCTCAAAACTTCTAACCATTAGCAGAATAGGTAAATCGAAACTTGTAACCAAAATAGAGTTGGAAAGCAGCATCGCAAGTAGTTCCCGTCACACGTGATGCATGAGGGAGGGGACGATCCCGGGACACGGCCGGGACGGACGACGTGTCCCGGGAACAAATGTGCTACACTACAGCTTCGGTAACAAGGAAAACATTGTATAAGACTGATGCAGTGTTGCCAGATTGAGCGGGTCTTTTTAAAGTGGAAACTTCTTGAGGCGCGTTGGGCATTTTTTGAGAGAGGAAATACAGTTGAACTCGCTCCAATGTCATCGTAAGCGACGCCGCGCATGTTTTGTTTAAGAGACGATTAAAAAAATACCCGCTTCGGATGTATTCGGCTGTCCTCGGGATGTAGGTACTCGGTTTTAATGTGTATCCGATATTGATAGCAAAGTATTCTGTTTGTGTTTTGTTTTCACTTCTGTCGGCACTCCCGGAGTGCCACTGTTTTTTTTTATATTTTTTTTATAAGTCCGTAACAAGTATGTTTATGTTTGAGTAAGTTAGTTTCCAAGTTAAAGTGAAGTGAGTGTTGTGATTTATCAAGGAAATCGAAGAGAAAAAGGTGTGTTAGTTTAATGCATTTATGACGGTGTATTTCACGTTCTTTACATTTGTTTTTATCTAATACAATTTTGAATCTAAGACGAATAAGGTTAACTTTTCAGAACCTGACGATTCAGGTCGGGGCAAGAACATGAAAATTCACTACATAGACAAACACTGAAAAAAAAGTGACTAGGCCTACTCGATAATAACCTAAGTAGGTAAAGGGATGTCAGCACCAGTGAAGGGGCCCGTTAGGGCCGAAGCCTGCCGGGTTAGCGGGATTGTCCGAAAGGGTTACCGCTGGCCCGGAACATAAAGGGCTAAGGAAGGAACACGGGTGGGTTTTAGTCAGTAAGAGTAAGAGCTCCGCTAAGGCAGGGAGGGGTCATTTGATGACTGACGGGATGACCAACCTGAAAAAAAAAAGTAGGTACCTACATAAAGAGGTTGCCAATTTTCTTGGCAGTTTTAGACTCTCTCAAACCCAACAAAGTTAATTCTACAACACACGATCATTAAGCACATCCACTTAAACCTGTCACACACAAATTAAACTAAATTGCAACGTTTGTGTACAACCTTACCTCAGAGTGCCGCAACGAGCTCGCATTCGCAACGAAATACATTCAAAGTGACGTTGTACACACGGGAAAATTGTTAGGTATACAAGCAACCTACAACTTTTAATTATTGGAAAGAAAAAAATGGCATATTAGTCGATTCACACGAATCCTAAACGGGTGAATTGGCACTTTTAAATTATATTATTATTAATTTAAGAAAAAAGTACACGTTTTATAATATTTAACTCTTAACACTTATTTGCGCTAGTGTCCATTTTTCTATACTTTATTGCATAAAATTCGATTTGTCCACAAATAAATAACTTCGTGCGAGTCGCCTATAGAAAAGATATTATTATTTGAAAGTGTCAATGTCAAGAATAAATTGTTTTCAGTACAAAAACATTGTTAGCAGAGCAGCAGGGCTATACGACTTCAAATTGGAATATTTTCTTGTTGCATGCTTTTCCGGACCTTCTTTTCCTAGATCAGTTTTAGTTACTTTTCATCATCATTTTAGCTGAGAGACGTCCAGTACTGGACATAGGCCTCCCCCAAGTAGCGCCACTTCGACCTGCTTCTCGCATCCAGCGGATTCCTGCGGTCTTCACCTTGTGGGAGTTATATTTGCTTATATCAATTTATTGTTAATTCAATAAGACAAGCGGCGATAAAAGCTTAATCGATCTCATTACAAAACGACGTTTTTCCTATAACCTAGCTGTAATAGAAATACACTTCTTTGTACAAAACTGTTGTTCGAATAAAAAATGCTTCCTTGGTTTAAACCTGGGTCTGAAGATAAACTTTGTTTTGTTTCGGAACAAGAACAAAGCATCATCCACATTACATGTTATAATCCAATAAACTTCAGCAGCTCTCAATCTCCACTAGAATTACTTCCACTTACATTTGTTTAACAGGTTGGAACCCAATACAACGATGTAGTCACAATTTCCTCACTAAGAGACGCCATCAAAAAACCAATCGAACACCATCACCAACAAAAATGAAATGTTTAAAAAACAATAATCAACAGAGGAAATTTACCATGAAAGTTTTGGTAACCAAACATTTAAGATAGCACGCAGATATCCTTACCTCTCAGACATGCACGCCGCGAAAATCTCAACATTAACAATATAACCTGCATACCTACCAATTTTTCCGTGAGTACATTACCTTACGTAGGAAATGCACAGTTTTCTCTGGGGAACAAGCAGAGATTTGAGTCACATTTATGAGAACTGGGGGATAGTGCAGCGTAATAAAATGTAGGTCGTAATGCAATTCGGTGTATGGCAGCTACAAAAGTCATGGATTTATAGTTTTAAAAGTTGTATCTGTGGTGGCCTGGATCCAGCCGGTCGATTCTGTAAAATTCTCACCGTGAAAACTTTGATGAAGTGAGTTTGTTTTTGCTAGGAATTGACACTATTGACAGCTCACTCCACGCTCACTTCACCTAAGTGTTCACGGTGAGATGTTTACAGCATCGCACTGCTGCATGTTTCCAAGCATTCTTATCTTAGGTATAACTCTAATTTGTAATATACTTGTTTACATAGTGTATTATTTTAATATGAGTTTTAAATTTTGTTTCATTTAATTGCAATATGTCACAAGGTATTTTGTTGTAGCACTTAACACAGTACCCCATAAAAGGTGTAGGGTAGGGACATACTACTTTAGATAATCTGAAAAAGGTTGAAATGAAATGAGCTTGGAAGACGTTTACGATTTCAGAATATGACCGTCTTCTACTTTTATAAAAATTGAGTCGCGTCGCGACACGTCGTGCGACAAGTAAATAACCCTGTCAGCCAGTTCTTGTATTTAATAAAAGAACTGGCTGACAGGGTTAAGGCTCCTTCAAACAGGCGCGACACGCGATAAAATCGCGCGCGACCCAAAGGCACCGCTCTTATTGCGGTGCCTTTGTGCCGCGCGCGATTTCGGGTTCAAAGTCAGTTTTTGTATTTCGAACTTAAACAAAGTCGGAATAAAGTTCGAAATTTGATAAAAAAATGGTTTGATGTTTTTTATACCTGGTTCTAAATTTAAACCTTGTTTTGTAATAAAACCGTGAAAGTTCGAGTTTTTCACAATGTTTTCCTTCATCACATAATAAAATTATACCAAAGAAAAAGTTTTATTGGTATCCTAACTAATATTATAAATGCGAAAGTGTGTTTGACTGTTAATAAAGCGTTTACAGTACATGTTTGTGTGTGTTAAACGCTTTAATTTTAAACGCTACTAGGTATAATGTTAGAAGCACTACTTGCACGTTCAACAAATAATTTGTACACGGAACACGTAATTTCTAAACGTTTTGTCCATGTGCTCAAAACAGGTATTAAAGTACAGTCAACAAAAGAGATAAGTATGCAGGATCGTCGGATATAGTTGAAGTTTAGTAAGAAACTCATAGTCAAGTTAACTCACACCCTGACTTATTATTATACTTGTAATTTTTTTATTTAAATGAAAATCGTTTACTTTTACCATGTTTGTAAATATGTGAGCACCATGTATCTATCAGATAATTAATTTATATGTCATGGTTTCATTTTTAATTCTTTTACCTATTGTGGTATAGTAATTTTATTTTGGTGCATCGTCCTCACATAATTATTATTACCTATATAATTAATGTATGCAAAATATTGTAAAGCATTTTAAAAGAGTAACGGTGGAGTTTCTTGCCCATTCTTCTCCGTACGAAAACTACCTTTTGGAATGGGCGACTAGAATCAATTCTATTTTGTTGTAATTTTTGACGTTCAAAAGTGCCTATTTGAAATAAATGCTTTGACTTTGAAACTGATGGACGTTCTCGAAAAAATTTAGTTTTATTAATAGAAAACAAACAACTCATTTATCAAATTAAATTTCAGTCCACAACATCCATCGGTTTCTTACTAAACTTCAACTATATCCGAAGATCCTGCAAACTTATCTTTTTTGTTGACTGTACATAAACTCACACTTACTTATTTCACTACACCTGGACAAACTAAGTTACAATATAATTTTGCAAAATCTGAACTAAGTTCAGATTCAGATATTAAGTGAACTATGTTACGTATTTGTCATTATTTAAATGTTAATTATATGCTGGACAGACTGTGGGTCCAAGTAGCACAGAATTGGTGCCCTCAGACAGTGAGCCGGGGTCGCGGCAGACCACGTAGGAGATGGCGGGATGTGCTGGATAGGTTCCGTCAAAACTAGAAGGAGGACGCGCGGACGCAAGGATGGAAGAAATGGAGGGAGGCTTTTGCCCAGGAGTGGGACAGAGTAGGCTAGCAAAAAAAAACAGTGGCACTCCGGGAGTGCCGACAGAAGTGAAAACAAAACACAAACAGAATACTTTGCCATCACTCACTGACATATCGGATATACATTAAAACCGAGTACATCCCGAGGACAGCCGAACACATCTGAAGCGGGTATTTTTTAAATCGTCTTATAAACAAAACACGCGCGGTGTCGCTTATGAGACAGTGTTTACATATCTGTTTAATAGATACACTACACTAAGGGCTGATTTTTCAATAATAAATTTTGACAGTTATTTCAAACAAAAACTGTCAAACGTCAATTTTATTCCTTGAATAAAAGATATCTGGCGATGGAAAAAGCAGCCCTAAGGATGTTTGCAGACAGACCAGTATCGGCAGCTGTGGGGAGACTCATCGGGCTGTAGGTTACTTACCTGGTACTTCGTATTTTAATTAAATAATTTATTTCAATATTATTTTCAATTTAGATTATTTTCAATTATTTATTTCAATTTAATTTTGATTTGTTTTCAATAATTGATCTCTTCACGACTAATATTTTTTAAGAAAATGTAATAAGTACTAACAAAATATTGACATTTAAATAGTCTGCATTAAACGAATTTTATTTAGTTATTTATTTCTCAAAAATATTAGTTTATTTAATTTTTTTGAAAAACTAATTCGATTGTTTATATTTTTAGCACAGCACCACTCTATACAACAAAATTATTAGGTATTTTTCTAACTGTCAACTAGCCTAATCGAGAGTCAGGCTTTTCAATTTCGAATTCTGAACGGATTTTTCCATTGCCTCGTCTGGCGCGGGATGATAAAATGCATGAATCTGTCAATACCTTCTTTTATTCCTCATTCATGGATGGCAGAGTTGAATTTATTTTTTTATTCGCTTTTACAGTGGAGTTAAAGTCACCTTAGTAGTTATTTGCCAGCCCAGAATTTGGTTTCGTGCCCGGTTTATGGCGACAACAAGCCGGGGTATTGCGTGGGACTTAAACATAACTGACGAAATATTGGTGTAGGTACTTATTGCTTATTAGTAAAGTTAAGAAAAAAAAGTACAAGTTTATAATAATTAACTTTTATAACTTCTGTGGGCTGGTGTCCTTTTTTCTATACTTTATTTTGCATTAAATTCAAAATGTGCCTAATATCTACATATTTCTGGAGTTGTCGACTCAACAAATAAATTAACTTCGTGCGAGTCGCCTATGCAACAAGTAATCATATTTAAAAGTGACGATTCGCCCGTTTCGGGCGATTAAATTCGTTGGAATAGACTAATAAGCCTGTACTATACCTCTGCCTAAAGGCTCCTTCAAACAGGCGCGACACGCGATATAATCGCGCGCGACACAAAGGCGCAACGAGCGGTGCCTTTGTGTCGCGCGCGATTATTCGCGTTTCGCGCCTGTTTGTAGGAGCCTTAAAACGTTGGAGATTACAGGCGTGATGTATTCCTCGAAAGGCATTAACTTTGAAACGCACCAAATGAAACATCTATCGATATCATTAATTACGAATCCTTTATGCTCTTCTCTATGTTTCATCGTTGATGCATTGCGAGGCATAAAATTATAATTTTTTTTTCTAGGAATACTTTTGGTGCGTTTCAAAGTTGGTGCGTTTTGAGGAATACCCCGTTATGTTATTTATTAAAGTTACCACTTCTTGCATACACAGCAAATACCTGTATCCAATCTGGAATACTGTTATAAATGTGATAATGAATTCGCCAGTGTTTAATAAGGTTTTACAGCTAAAATACAGAATTCTGGGGAAGATAGCTTCACAAGGGCTAAGTAATTAGCTAAACAAAATACTAATCTCATATTATCATATTATCATGACTAACATAGTTTTAAGATAATGTATTGCTGGGACATAGACCTGACCTCCGCTCTTCGAGAGCGGTTGATGGGGCGCAATCTACCAGCGGATCCAGTGCTGCTTGGTAGATGTCTTCGTAGTTTTGGTTCTAGGACATGCCGGTTTCCTTACGATGTTTCCCTTCACCGTTTTCGAGAGCAGTGGTGATGAAATTATTCACACAGAGTATAGCGCTTGCCTAGCTGGGTTCGAACCCACGACCTGCAAGTCGTAAGTCAGAGCCGCTGCCACTCGGCCACCATTGCTCTCTACTCTAGATAATGTAATAAAACAAAATATGGGCAAAAAAAAAATTAATTTATTATTTATTTATTTTATTTTATCTGCCAACCGTACAAAACCAGTTTACACAACAGAAAACACCAAACGCTCTCGACTTTATTTTTGTGTAGTACCTACCTGCCTTATCAATAAACATTTCCATAAACATCATCGAATCAACTCATACATAAAGGTTGGCGCAGAGAAACCGTGTAAAATAAAGCGGCGGGCTCACAGGCAGAGCTATTTAAATGTAAATATATTTTATTCTTATGTACATAAGAGTATTGGAACCACGCTTGGCGACAATTCCCGATATGTGTGAAATTATATTGAATTTCACCTGCACGTGGTCGGAGTACAATCGAGTTCATGGTGACATTAAATTGTGTTGTAGGATCACAAGTACATAGGTAGGTAGGAGAAGTATACATCTGAAAGCCTTTTTCTGACTGACCGACTTCTTGACAATTCAAAAGTGCCTGTAAATGGTTTAATTGAAATAAATGTTTTGAGTTTGAGTTTGAGCCAATTCCCGTAAATAAGAACGTTCAAAATCTGGTCGCTATCTCACTCAGTCACAATCAATGTCAAAAATGTAGGGAAATTATAGGTATTTTGGACAGATTGAGAATGATTGCACATCGACCTTTTTACACAAAACCATTTTATACAAAGAATAAAAATAATTATCAAAAGAAGCAAATCATAATTGTTTTAACGGCTCCTAATAGATACCGGACTGTTTGTATTTCGTGTGACAGAGATAACGCTCTACGAAGCCGAAATTAGCCGATTGTCTCTTTCCAAAGGTCGATGTGCAATATTTATCGCCGGGTACTGTAAATCAGACTGTGAACGTTCTTATAATTACGAGAATTGCCCCTTAGTTTTGGACTTTGGTCCTTGTGGATTTAGAAGACATTGAACTAAAATGTGATTGCTTAACACGCATAAAATTACGATTGATCGTAATGCCATTCAGTTTGACAATTCAGTCACGTTCATTGCGTTACCTACGTTATGCAGCAGACGATTTTTTCAACATATGAAGCAATGGATTAGGAATTTCATCCAAAACCCTCGGATTGTCATTGGGTGGGTTACGCAAATGGTGCTGTCATAAAACTTGTCAGTAGTTTTTTTTTTCTTAGCCTAAGCGGTCCCTGCCTGGTCAGCGGGATTGTCCAAAAGGGTTATCGCTGGCCCGGAACATAAAGGGCTAAGGACGGAACACGGGTGGGTTTTTGTCAGTAAGAGTCTGACACTCCCTTCCGCTCCACCCAGAGCGGGAGGGGTCATTTGATGATTTCCCATCCTGAAACAAAAAAGCTGTCCCTGTCTGACTGCTGAGTGAAGATATATTATATATATTATTCCATCATAGACCTCATCCATCGCTTTCCATCAGGCGTGATCGAGGTCAAGAGCGGGCCCCACTCAGGAATAAAAATATATATTTAAATTTAAAATTTAAAATATATATGCTACCCCTAAATCCCTTGAAGCATCCTTATCCAGGGCCACCTCGACCCAAACCTTGAGGTACCTACGCGTCCAGGTCGTCTCGCCAGCTTTTCCTGTCAGTATTACCTGAAACATATCTGAGCAAAGATATCAGTCCTAGCAATTTTTATTTCTTCCGGGATCATGAATTCATGCTTATCTTCAGAACTTGTAAATGTATTAGAGAGTGCTTTAAGATCAATTTGTTGCCTCCTTTCTGCAACTATTTCTATTGTTATGTTCTTGCTCAAGCTCGTCCCGTCATCTTCTACGGGGTCTGCCGCGACGCCTTCTAGCTGTGTCAGGGCTCCACGTGGTGATTATCTTGGCCCACAGCTCATTAGGCATACGGCAGACGTGGCCAGCCTAGTCCCACACTTCAGCTTAGCGGGTTTTTGAGCGACATCAGTACCTAATCTGTGTTTTGGAGCGCAGTGTGTTGTTACAAATATGGTCTGTCAATTTGACGCCTAGAATACTGCGATCTATTACACGTTGACAAACCTTGAGTTTAGACTTTTGAATGTTTTTCAAAGACCAAGTCTGTGATCTGTAGGTAGGAATGGGAAGGATGCACATGTCCATAATTTTCCTTCTAACTTTTGAAAAGCATTGAAAAAGTAAATATATTTCTCCTAAAACGAATCAACATTTCCAAGTTTTCAACTCAAATAAACCACCAACGAAAGCTTTTGCCATTCGATTGAGCACGTTCTGACGTCGTAAGAGACTGGGACTTTTCGTCCCACGTCCACGTCTAAAGTCCAGTTCCCACATCCCTATTTCCACATAGTATCTTGAGACGACGGATCTTATACTAAATAGATAATATGTACAGAAGGCTGACTTATAAAGAGTGAAGACAGATGCACACAGACATAGAGCCAGCGGAGTAATTGCGTAAAACACTGTCAGTAGCAATGGATTTCATTTTGACAGATTCATCAATAAAAAAAAAAATCTGATATACTTTGTCTGTTGAGCCGACAAATTTTTCGAAGATCTGAAGCAATGGTTTAGCAATATTAATAATTATCGCAAATTGAATGTGACAAATTGTCAGGCGTTCGTAAACTCTTGGCGATAGGCTGTTGATAAATCATTTAACCAATCACAGCAGTTTACTTGTGCTTTACAATTTGTCACATTCATTTTGCGAGAACTTTCGTTCGGGAAACTGGCCCAAAGCAACTCAAAACGGTGAAGGAAAACCTTGTGAGGACATCGGCATGTCCTAGAACCAAAAATTCGAACACATGTGACATCTACCAACTTATACTGGGCCCGCGTGGTGCATTGTGGTCCACTCCCTCAGACTGAGAGGATCTTGCGTCCCAGCAGTGGCAACATTATAGGCTGAATATGTTTATGATTTATGCAAGGAGCGAAAATTCTAAGCAATTTTTAAAATCTATCCTAGCCCACATAGCGGACTTTTCAACCTTTCGACCTGTCATTTTCGTCGAAAATTCTCTTCTTACAGGGTGTAAAAAGACCTTTCACGAAGCCATGATTTTACGCATTCTGTACATCAAAATGCCAACGGCAGAGGAACTGCTGCAGACGGTAGGCGCCGACGCGTCGCCGGCTGCAGTTGCCTCTGTCTGCGTCTGTCTGTTTGTAGTATTTGAAGCTAGGTTATAAAATAAAATTACACACACACATTCAAAAAAAACGTCAAGAGAAGTTGAAACTTCGTCCTTCTAGATCTCTGTAACCAGAAGGTTCCGAGGTATGGTACAAAAATATCACAATAACGGGATGAACCAGTGACTATCGGCCTCGAAGGGTGTTTATCTTTACAAACTGACCTTCTCTGTCTATCTATTTAGTGGGTCCTAAGTCCCTGGGGAGCGATTTCCCTAATGTTGTTCACCGAACTTACATAACATTTGAATATCTCATCATATTATTTCGATTTTTTATTTTGTCTATTTCCTTTTGAACGACTTCGACGGTTCGGCGTTGTTATGCGAAATTGGATCCATTTTTGTGTGTGGTGTTTGCATAATATTGAATGTCAAGTTATTTTCTTTTATTACAATGGCGTTTTGGTAATTATACAGGGTTAAAGCAAATGAATAAGCGAAACTCGACAGACGAGATGGATTTCGATAACAGAATATAAAATCAAAACAAAAAAAAAAACGATATTTTTATGGGGTCGATAACCGCTGTTGGTGTACAGACGCCAGCAAGCTACCCGAAACTGTCAAATTTGCCCAATCAACTTTGTTCCATATGCTTTAGCGATAAATTTTAAAATCATTATAGAAATTTGACACGTGCGTCTGTACTTACTTGAAGGATGAGTTGAGAAAATAAGTTTATTTTTTGTTTTGTCGTGTTTAGGCATCTATGTCGCAGATGGATTGTTGAATCCGCTGTTTAACATAACTGGTAGCTGTTTTAAAAAATAGCTCCGCCGTGTGAAACAGCTGAACAACGTTCAGTTGGATTGTCATTGTGTTACGTTTAACAAAACTGCTACCATTCTATATTACGTCTAAACGAAGGTGACGTTTAGACGTAATGTAGAATGGCTTATCTGAAGTCACAATAAGCGTTTGGTGTGGCTTCTAATGCCGAATTGGTTACAGTAACTAAACTGACCAAACGAATTGTCAGTTTAGTTAGGTTAGAAATGTAACAAACCGCGCGCGAGCCGAGCGAGCGAAGTGAGCGGAAGGAGTGACCGGCGAGCTCTACTTCCAAGTTGGTCGCAGTTACTAATTAGTATTTTTTGGATTGTCTTCCATAGACGCCGTTCAATTGTTTTAATAACGGAGCTGCGGTTATGTGAAACCACGGATTCGACAATCCAAAGTTCCAACGCTCTATTAACGATTGAACACACATAGTACTATACTCGTACTTCTTATCAATATTTATGGCCGAAAATTGGAGTGTTTGGCCAACTAGACCCACTCGAACTGGACCCGCGGGTCTAGTTGACCTAATCACATTTTGAATAGGTCGACTGGACCCACTGCCCAATGTCATCATTAGTATAGTCTCGGAGTAAAGCCGAATCTTTTAGTTTTATTTCTATGACCTAAATATACTAATACTATTCAATTAGGTATTGTATTAAATTGTCCTATTGCAACACCTCTCCCCCTCAATGTCATACATAAATACAATGCAAACAAAAAACTTGCTTTTGATATAAAACGCAGGTATTTATAAACCTCAACAACAAATTAGGTAGGTACTTTCCGAGCAGGTATAGTATATAATTACTTTTTATCCCGATATTCCCACGGGATCGACATTTACGCACGTGAAACCGCGGGGCGCAGCTAGTAATCAATAAACTCAAACAAACACACTCGTCATCCTGCCAAGCCTTTTCCCAAATATGAAACTTACAACATCAACTATTTAACCTACACTATTGTGTGGGATATAATTGGTATTCAGTACAATGGACAGCATTTAATTGGTACAGCTTCAAAGGTATTCCGACAATCAGCCGTCTGTGATATTATGTAGACCTACCAGGTATTGTTACCGAATTATTTAGGTTCATACACGTGTGAGGGGTGCATAATTAGATATCTATCCTGACGGTGTGCAATTGCAAATACTCACACATATCAAACAAAATTTATAGCAAACTTGCGAGCAAACAATAAAAAAAAAATATTTATGAACATTTTTCATCTAAGCTCCCCAAAAAAATTGTTGTCAAGGCGAAAAAAACATCAGCTGTTCGTGTAACTCGTCAAAATGTAGGGAACAGCGAATTTTTTTTTCGCGATTTCTGTATTGGTCCCATAGTAAAAGTTGTTTATAATGATGAGTACAATGACCTCTTAAGAGGTTGTTAATATTTTACCAATAACCCTGTATGTGCAACGTTTCGACATCAATCAATCGTCGGACTGTTGCCCATCAGACACGAAACCGGTCTGATCGGAAGATCCTCCCTTTTCTATGGAGGATTAGTGACCCTATTCCTCATACCTCTATATCAGTGGTGGCCAAACGGTCGATCGCGATCGACTGGTCGATCGCGACTATTAGTTCAGTCGATCGTGGCAAGGAAAAAAATATGAATGCGTAGAACAGACTGCGCAACGTACCTAATCACTAACTGCTGCGCACGCATCATCTTGTATCATTTTTCAATCGCCGTTCCGTCACGTTATTTATCATCCTCTCTTCTATGCAGTTTAGTTCTCTTTTATTTTCGGTGCGCGATAACAAGAAGCGGGAAGCGTATGGGACGCGAGAGTAGGGCGCGGGCGGTTGTCAATCCGTCAGTCAGTTGATAATAATAATAATAAATAATAATAAATTTTTATTCAAAAAACATAAGGTATGGTGTTAAATACAGTTTTCTTAAATCTATGTTAAATTCACACATAATTTTGAGCCTGAACTAGGAAAACCTGTGTTTCAGGCGATTTGAGGTAGGTAACATTAATTTATAAAATAATCACATTATTGGCATATTAATCTTATCTATGTAAAAGGTGTATAAAATTATAGTACTTATACTAACTTAAAACTTAGCTAACTAATTAAAAATAAGCAATGAGCAATCTTTACTTTAGCACAATTAATAACTTCTCTGTATCTTCATAGGACATTGTTTGTAAAGCTTCCTTAAGGATTTTCTTGCAGTTATTGTGATTTAAAGAGTAGATATTACCTTTTTTATTTAGTCTGTTATAGAGTAGAGGCCCGAGGTACATATAAAATTTGGCTGATGACAGACTAGCGGAATTACGAGTAGTTACGAGTTATATTTTCCTTCTTAATAAAATAAAAAATACTACATAATTGTGTACTGAACTATGCTGTTTCATTTAGGATTTCAAGAAATATGTACATAATTGGTAGATCGCCCAGGGTGTCGTCAGTGAACAGCAGATCTTGGGTCTAACCAAGTTGGCCACCTCTGCTCTATATACTCGTAACTATCAATTTGTTTAGGTATAAGATTACCTGCAAACGTTTTTAATTCTAATATTTTGCTTGAGTTTGTTTAATAATTTTTGATACCTAACAATACAGCCATATTTTGGTTAATTAATACTTCCCTGTCCATTTATAACGGACGCGAAAATAAAATAATACAGTACCAGCATCTCGCTCATTAACTACTAATGAGGGTAACACATTATAAACAAAATTAATCTGTGTACCGAGAATTTATAAATAATGAGTTAAAAAAATGCTCGATGTGTTAAATTTACGTTCTGGTGTTGTTTGTCTTAGAGCAGTGGTGGCTCAGTGGTAATGGCCCCGACTTACCAATTGATGGTTGTAGGTTCGAACCCAGATGCTTTACTTTCTGTAAATAATTTCATCACCACTGCTCTCAAAACGGTGAAGGAAAACATCGTGAGGAAACCGGCATGTCTTAGAGCCAAAAATTCGAAGACATGTGACATCTACCAACCAGCACTGGACCCGCGTGGCGGATACGGCCCACTCCCTCTCACAGAGAGGAGGCCTGTGTCCCAGTAGTGGGCACATTATAGGCTGATGTTTTTGTCTATCCTTTTCTACATTATCAGGGTAACAGGACAGCTACGCGCAAACCATAACCATGAATTTTAGCACATGATTCTAGACACCCTTGTTATAAAAAAAAAATATTTCACACAAAAGTGCAATACCTACGCGTTCAAAATGAATGGAACAGCAATTTTTTTTTAATAGCTACGATATATTTTGGCACTGGAGTGTGCAGAATCATGTGCTGAATTCATGTTAACAGATTTCGAACCTACGAACTAAAACTCATAAGTCGCAGCCGTTACCACTGGGCCACAGCTGCTCTAATAGTAAGTACTTAAAGTAACGTAAAACGCAACAAAAAACCGGTCATTTATTACTCTATTAAGGACTCAGTTCAAAACCGTCGAAGTATAAGCTGAACTGCGATTCCCAGGCTATAAATCAAGGGAAGTCCTCATTTTTGTTGGCTAGCTTTTCCGATTTACTGCCGAATCGCCACCAGTAATAACGTCATTTAGCGTTTAACGCTAGCCAGAGATTTTCAAACGTAAAAAATTGTGTAAAAACGCTGACTTTAAATTAATTTCCGGTGGATACACTTCTGGGGTATCGCGAAATTCATCTGTACTGTATTATTATCTCTATGCGGAATGGAGGGTACTGTGAGCCCTTTACGAGCTCATGGTATCAGGATGAATAAATTAAAGGAGGGTGGTCGAAAAACTTCCATCATTTAAAAAAAAAAATCCTAAGAACGGTTCTACTTTTAATACATTTTATATTTTTCTATGGTAAGACTTCGCTTGTCAGCTAATCTGACTCCTACATTATTTCTTCTATACATACTAATTATTATAAATGCGAAAGTGTGTCTGTCTGTAACCTCTTCACGCTGAACCGATTTAGATGCGCTATGCGCGATTCGCATTAAGCGTTTTCAAATGTCCTTTATAATGCGCACAGCAAAAGAGTGGAACTCTCTACCTGCGTTTGTGTTTCCGAGTGCATACAACCCGAATCTCTTCAAAGTAAGAGTGAACAGGCTTCTTCTGGGTAAGCTCACTCCATCGTAGACTTTGTCTGTGTCATCTCTGACCTAGATTAGAGTCAAGAGCAAACCCATTTCAAATAAAAAAAAGATGAATTTTTTTATATAGTTTGAGTCCCGAGAAACGACATAGGATAGTTTTTATCCCGATATTCCTACCGGTTCGACACTTATGCAGGTGAAACCGCGGGGCGCTGCTAGTTCATTATATAAATCAATTTCTGTCTAGTATTTTTGCTGCCATTAACTTTTACCGGTCTTGCGGAGGTTGCACGTAAGTACCAAATACATTAAGCTCTACAGTACTAACATTGAATTGTTTTAAAATAATCCACATTTTCAGGCCAAGAATTAATACATTTTTATTTCAACTTAGTTCTGCCAAAGTGAACTAAGCCACAATCTCTGAATAATTCAGTTAATTATCTGAAACTAAAAACTAACTAAAATTATTATTTTCATGGGGCCCGAGTGCCCACTTAGTATTTCGAGCCATCGCCAAGCTGTTGGTCGAATCTTCATGTGACCACAGGATTGGCCTATTTTTTGGCCAAAGAATCAGCATTGCCATACAACGTGACAATGCTGCTAGCCTTTTGGGCACGTTTCCTGTGTTTTTTTGATGCCCTTTGCCCTTTATTATTTTAATACTGTTAGCTTTTAAAATTATTTTTTATTTTTTCTGAAATTAATCCAATGTGATAGATTATTATCCAGCAGATGCAGTCTAATATAATTACATAAATCCAAAATCTATGCTTAGAATAGATTGAAAATTAATCAACATTAACGTAAAAAACTATTACAATTATTTTGATGTGGGTTGATTCATTTTGGCAAAACAATTACTGCCTACAAAATATTACCTATATAATAATCTTTTAATAAAATAAAAAAACGGTCAAGTGCGAGTTGGTCTCGCGCACCGAGGGTTCCGTACAAATTTGTAGGTAGGTATGTAAATAGTTTATCACGGCATTTAAAAAAAATGTAATGTCTATAAATTTACGGTTTTCGGATTTTATCCTTTACTTGTGCTACATGATCTTGCTTCTTGCGAAATTTCATGATTCTAGGTCAACGGGAAGTACCCTATACATTTTGATTCCCTTGAGAGTGTCGAAATATAGGTACGTTGTTTTCGGCATAAATGGCTGTATCTTTTTTTACGTTATCTTAGAAGTTTTTATTTTTTCACGGCTTCAAGGGATCGCAGACCTGAGTATATGGTTTTAATTTCAACTCGATACCTAAACACGTTCCCGAGATAAAGGGTCTTGACAGACAGACGGACGGACGGACTGACAACAAAGTGATCCTATAAGGGTTCCGTTTTTTTCCTTTTGAGGTACGGAACCCTAAAAAATGTGACAAATGAAAGGTGCTAAGGAGTACTTTTAAAATATTATATTGGTTACCTACATATAATAATATAAAACCCAAAATAATTAAAATGAAAAATAAAGTTAAAATCTTTAACCCCAGCTACGGCAAAAACGCAAAATAAAAAGGTATAAACAATACATCTAATCCGATTTTTTCGGTTTTCCTATAGCCGGATTTGCCATATTCTACTGAAGAAATCAGGAATATGACTAATTCCTGTCGCATTTATGTTCCGAAATAAAACCGAGATTCTACTGATCTGACTTATCAGATCCAATCTTAACACTTTGCGGGACACTTAACGCCCCTCGACGTAATAACAATAAAACATCTATTGTGTCTCGTTCAGTGTCCTTCAATGTGTTAATATAAAAGCGAGTAGTTTCGAATCCAAACAGGCGCTTTACTTTGTGTAATTCATTACCACCGCTCTCAAAACGGTGAGGGAAAACATCGTGGGGAACCTAGCATGTCCTAGAACCAAAAGTTGGAAGACATGTGATATCTACTAACCCGCACTGGGCTCGCGTGGTGGATGACAGCCCACTCCCTCTCACTGAGAGGAGGCCTATGTTCCAGCAGTGGGATACGCTGATTAATCATGCATGATTATGGTCAAACCAAAAAAACTTGCTATATTTTGCACCAGTTTCTGCAACACCGCCTTAATATGAAAATTTCGGCAGTGTATTAAGTGGTTGGTGCGTTCTAACAATTTATATGAAGACAAGACGGAAGGCCATCCGTCTTCTTCCCTCCGAGGGAAGGACAACTCGAGACTTAATTAATTTGCTAAAATGCTCTCGTCGACGTGAAGGACTTAACGCTGTAAGTCTTTCAGGAAATCACACTTTGGTACTTAGATGTCGAGATTGCGTGGGCCGCTTGTTTGCTCTTAAGCCGCTTATAAATGATATTTTATCTTGAAATTGGTGCTTGGGGAACCGCATTTTAGGGTATTCGAATGTCTTTTTCATCTACGTGTATTTAATGCTACAAATATTATGAAGGTGAAAAATTTGATGTTTGTTACTCAATTACGCAAAAACGGCTATACAGATTTAGATGATATTAGCCCGCAGATAGTTTATACCCGGATTAAAACATACTTTTATTAAGGCTGGGCCTTATGCAAAATCATCGGTCTTTGATTAGTTTTAAACAGTAGTAAATCATGTTCAAATTGGAAAAAAGTATATGTAAAAATAAACGAAATCGGTCGCGAAAAAATATCCGCTGTTCCCAGTATTCATGTTCGCATAACTCGTCAAAATGTAGGGAACAGCTGATACTTTTTCCGCGACCGATTTCTTAAATTTTTTGTATATCTTCAGAAAAGGCGATATCAAGTATGTGGTATAATTTATTGTGTATATGTGGTTTCCATATTGTATAAATTTTTATCGTAAATGGAAAAAATAAGAAAACAAAATGAAAAAAATAAACGGGTGAGGTCAGAGGATTCCCCGTTAGGAACGAAGTTCCTTACGCGATACACGCACGCATACGAGTACACACACTTGTAATATATAGGTAATTCAGTCCTGCAGTCCGTATTTCGGCAATGGCGGACAATCTCAACAGCTTCCCTCACTCTCATAGTCCGATGGGACGGCAATCCGACACGACCGGAGAGAGATCAGAAGACCAATTCCCGTATTTAAATGTGCAAAATCTAATTGCAATCTCGGGGCCTCAAAAGGCCCTATGGCAGAATCATAAAAGGATAACAATATGAATCATAATATGGCGAAAACAGTCCGCGATTTTGTTTTTTTCGCTGCACTACGTAGGTATAATCAAAGAGGTTGGGATTGGATTTGGATTGGATTGATTGGTATTTTAGCTTAGACAAAAAAAAAATAACTGTAAAATCCTTCACCAATGGGATTTGATACGATTAACTTAACAGTTAACTGTCCATTATGATTCATAATGTAATCCTATTATGATTCTGCCAAAGTGGCCTTTTTAGGCTCCCAGAAGGCCAGTTCCCGTAATTAAAATGTCCAAAATCTAATTGCAATCTCGGGGCCTAAAAAGACCACTTTTGCAGAATCATAAAAGGATAACATTATGAATCATAATATGGCGAAGACAGTCCGTGATTTTGTTTTTTTCGCTGCACTACCCGTAGGTATAATCAAAGAGGTTGGGATTGGATTGATTGGTATTTTAGCACAGACAAAAAAATAACTGAAAAATTTCACCGATGGGATTTGATACGATTAACTTAACGGTAACTGTCAGTTATGATTCATAATGTTATCCTATTATGATTCTGCCAAAGTGGCCTTTTTAGGCCCCCAGAAGGCAAATTCCCGTAATTAAAATGTCCAAAATCTAATTGCAATCTCGGGGCCTAAAAAGAAAACCCCAAAGAATAACTGTTTCATGAAATCATCATTATTTGGGGTTACGTGGTCTTAGTTGTGTTGATGACTTTAGTGATTATAATTCTGTAAATACATATTTGTTACGGCCGCGAATCATATTTTTATCGACGTACAACTTAATACTGACCAGCAAATTGCAAAAAACGTAAGAAAATTTGAATTTCGTGGACTACCTTAGCGCTTGCCCCTTAAGCCGTTGGTCTCGTATAATAGAAAGAGACAAAAATAGAGAAAGTCGCGTGGAGGTGGCATAACACTGTTTCCTTACTGGACGATTCCTACCAGTCACCTCCTACCGCAAGCCGTGTTTAAGGAACTTCGTTCTAAGAACAACAACAATAAATTATCTCCATAATAAACAAAACAACATTACAAGCGAGCAAATAAGCTTTAAACATACAATAAAGTCTCAGTTTCAGTACTGTACATTCCCTTTCAGTCTAGTTACAAAATGGCGCCGCCTCAAGAGGTGCCACTCGACCGAGCTTGTAACTCCGCTTTTATTGCACTTTGTCATCTAGATATTATCCCTCCTTCTACAGCGAGGCCGTTAAGGCTCGTACAACATGTTCTAACATCTTAGAGTCATAGCCATAGCCATAGGTAGCCATAGGTTCTCAACCCTATTTTGCCCACCGTCCACTTTAAGATTTTTTTTTATCTATAGCCCTCCAATTTTTTTACTTACCATCTGTTGTACATCTGAAGTAGCTATTGCCACGATTATATTTAAACGATAGGATATATAATTTTCTCTGGGTCTTCTACTGCATCCTAAATCTCAAACGCCCAAGAGGGGGCGTTATCGCCCACGTTGAGAACCTATTGTCTAGACCACTCTTTCTCAAAGTGGGCGATAACGCCCCCTTGTGAGCGCTGCAGGCCTAAAGGGGGGTGGTAAGAGACCCAGAAAAAAAATCGGGGCGTTGTGTAGAGGCTTCGGGGGGCGATTTGTAATTTCATCTAGCTAGGAGGACTCTTAGACACCGACTGAGCTCTCGACTCTCGGCTACAACTTGTGAAGTTTGGGAATCTATGGTCTAGACTATGTGCTTCCATTAAATATACTTGACGATGGACTTAACAAGATACCTAAGACTACGTTCGTAACACATTGTTGCTTGTATATCTTTTAGTATACGTTTACATGCAGTATAAAGGTTTTTAGTTTTTTTTTGGTTTGAGGATGAATAAAAGGCGACTAACAAAGTGTCCGTGTTTACAGTAGGAATCATTTTGGAGGAAGGTTTTTGGGTGGGGGATTTTGGGGCTAATCCATTGCCTCATATGTTCGAAATATTTGTCTGCTCAACAGCGTAAATAACGCAATGATAGTTGTTGAAATTTCAAAATGAAAGACATCGCTACTGCTGGAGTGTTGCGCAATTATTCCGCAGGGCAGGTGAGTGAAAACACCGGGAGGGGAAACCCTAGAAGGACTTTACAGTGGCCCTTTGTTCTTTAGAAAAGTCAGGTGCGTAGTATTCGCAACAGGCGTGCGTGTATGACCAGACGTGTGGAGTATGTTAGGATCGTAGCAGGTGGCGTTGTGTAGTTTCGCCCTACCGCCATGGGAAGAAGGATTAAGTTTATGTATTATGTATGTGTAAAGGCTTGAGCAGACCTATTGTGTAAGTACAGACGCCAGCACATCAAGCTACCCGAAACTATAAAATTTTCCCAATCAACTTTGAACCTTATGCTTTAGCGATAAAGTTGAAAATATATTAAACAAATTTGACAGATTGTAGTAGGGTGATGTGTGTGATAATCGTGTTGTAATGTATGTAACTCTAAAGAAGATGTCAGATCGATTGCGTGGCGTGCGCGTGGCAGTCTTAACAATCGATCCAAATAAAAAAAAAAACACAAAAATTTGAATTCTCAGTCAATTTGAACCAAAAGCAATAAACGATACATCAAATTTGGTGTCATTAGAATAATCGTTTGATCGGAGCGGCGCCGGGATCTGTCCTGGCGCCTTTCAAACGATTATTGTAATGAAGAATTTGAATATTGGAACTCAAGATAGTCGAGCTGTCTCCCAATACGGTATGGGTATAGGTATCATTAGTCATTCAAAATCTATTTTATCGTTAATATCATTATTTATGTCAAAATACATTAAAATTCATGAATATTATCACTCATGTCAAAAACATATTATCACTAGCTACGCCACGAGGTTTCAACAGCGTAAGTGTCGATCCCCTGTGAATATCGGGATAAAAAGCTTATATGTTAATCGAGGGTGTCAGCTACCACCATACAAAACTTTATCAAAGTTGGTCCAGCCGTTTAAGCGTGAAGAAGTAACAAACATATAAACACACACACTAACAAACTTTCGCCTTTATAATATTAGTGTGATTAATAATTAATATGTCAAAATTACACATTGGTTGGGTTCATTTATAATGCATCATTATCGGTAGTCACTTACTTAAATGACCACCAAATAGCAAAGGTAATTGTCTTAGTTTACTTCCATGATAACTACATATTTCAGTATTGTATTCGTCAAGGTATACATCGAAAATGACGATATTAAAGTACTTGAAAATTTTGATGTTGATTGAAAATATCTTAGGCATATACCGAAATTTTAATTCAAGTCAGAAGAAAATTAAAAAATATTTTATTATTTTCCATATATTTCTCCAAACGACGTTTCATACAATAGCTCTAATAATAATTGAACAGAATTTGTTGTTAGCAGAGGGTGACCACGATCAAATAAAAATTATGCGTCGTGGTTTATTTGTCTTAGCGTATATACTCTCTTTGTCATCCGTTGTGACTAGCATCTGTTACAGTAATGCCTTCAAATCTTACTACGAAAGCATGAGCCGTGTTTCTGAATGGTTTAAAGAAGACAATAAATTACATAATTCCATCAAGAAAAAATTTTGGTTCGGCATTATTTTGATATTATTTTGGATCGTGAATTTAGTTTACAGATCGGTGGATATTCTTAATATGTTCCCGAAAAAGAAAAGGCATATGTTACTTACCAATGTGATATCGCTAATTTTCTTAAGAATGACTGTAGTTTATCAGATTCTTATGTTCTATATTGTTGTTATGATAGTGGTTAATTTGTTTAAATGCTTGATTTCGTTGATATCCGTGGTTCAGGAGAGAGTAGGGAGCTGTGATATTAGTTCGGGTGAGCAATGTGATATCACAAAGGGACAGATTACAGAATGGATTGAATTGTATCGGGACTTAGCAAATTGCTGTGAAAAAGTAACGCTATGTTTTGGAAGTCAGGTAGGTACTTGTATTTGGATTTGATTTGAATTGACAAATAATTGCCTCGTTGTTCTAGTGGTTGGAAGCACTATTGCTGGTCCTGGGTTCAATTCCCGAGTCGGGCAAATTGTTATCGGGTTTTTCTTTCTGGAATTTCTCAGTAGCAACCCGGAGTCTGAATTTGTGGCCGGTTGTTGGCAATTAGGCTCACCCCTGTTTCACAGGACTTGAAGCATAACTGACGAAATGTGAGTGTACTATAGATACACCTCTGCCTAGCCTTTCGGGGAATTCAGGCGCGCTGTTATGCTATGTAATGACAAATATTTTTAAATATATGGTTACTGAGTTATTGCCTGTTTTGTTTTGTACGATAACCATTTATTTTATGTTTCAGTTTTACTTCTCGGCAATATCGTCAATATTTTATAACGTTTTGCTGACATACACAATGTTTTACTCTCGTTTTATAAATGTAAGTATGATACCACTTGGTTTCCAATGGTAATAACTGAGGGCGAATAAAGCCTGACAACACCCATTTTGCTATGAAATTATCAAACATCTTTAGATGGTTTATAATTAATTGGCTGGCAGTGCTGCCAGCATTTTGGGCACATTTCTTGTTGACAACGATTCTGACGTATTTTTGTTGTTGCCCTATGATTCCTTCTCCCTTTTCTTTATTTAGTCATGTAGGTACTGTCACGAGCATAAAATATATTACTATGGACAGCTCGGCAATAAAATCTCATTTCATGAGTCGTCCATTAATATTTGACGGCAAAACCAACTTTATAATATTTGCGGCTAAAAACAAGAAAGTCTCAGATCGCAAACGTCTTAGCATTAATAGAGTCAATTTAAATCTATACTATATAATATAATATAATCTTATAATCTATACGATATATATATAATATTATATTAGGTATATATAAATTATAAAGCTGAAGAGTTTGTTTGTTTGTTTGTATGGTTGAACGCGCTAATCTCTGGAACTACGAGTCGGATTTGAAAAATTCTTTTTGAATTTGATAGCCCAATTCTTGAGGAAGGCTATAGGCTTAACATCACGTTAGGACCTTTAGAAGCCGAGCAAAAAGAAAAAAGTCAGAAAGAACGCTAAGCAAAACGAAGTTATAGCGCGGGCAGGCGATGCGATGCGACGAGGTGGGTTGGAGTAACAAGAAATTTCACGCGGACGAAGTCGCGGGCAGAAGCTAGTAAAGTTAATAAAGAGAAATATCTCGGACTTATTCTGGATAATTAATGTTACTGGTGGATCAAGGTGAAAATAACGCGTAGGTATATAGCAAAAGGAAGGTTTATTTTAACTGTAGGGTTGGATGACTAAAAATTTCTCTTAGGAAGCGCGCACTGTCAGTGGCGTTCGAAATGGCACTGCGTCATTGCATAATATTGTTTAAATGGCGGTTTGGGACTCGGGTCTTTTTATCCGCTCTGACCCCGCGCACTCCCTTTTACAATGTAAATGTTACTGCTTAACTTTAAATAGATTTAGTAAAATATTGGGTCGCTAACATGCCCCATTGGTATTCGAGCGACGCGGTTGACCGATCTAGTCAGCATCCCTGATTTGGTCTTTACTCGAACCATTCTGACTCGGTCGTCTCGTCCAGGGGTCACCTCCTGAATTATTCCCTTAGGCCAAGAGTTACGGGGACTGTCAGGGTCCACTATAAATACGAAATCGCCCACTTGTACATTTTTATGTTCCTCCTGCCATTTCCTGCGGGGTAGCAAGTCCGGCAGTATCTCCTTGACCCATCTGCTAATCAGCTAATCTTTGTGAAATTCGCCATTGTTTTCGCAAATAAGTGTCAGAATCATTAAATTTTCCGATGTAAGGTAAGCCAGAAGACGATCCCAGCAAGAAATGATTAGGGGTTAACGTTTCAGGATCATCTGGGTTCACAGACACGTGAGTCAACGGCCGGCTGTTCACCATATTCTCTACTTCTGTCAACAGAGTGTTTAGAGTTTCATCTCTGGGTGCACGTTGCTTTAATATTATTTTCAGGCTAGTTTTCACGCTTCTGATGAGCCTTTCCCATGCCCCACCCCAGTGGGGACTGGCGGGCGGTATGAAAGTCCATTTTGTTCCGCGATTCAAGTCCTCATCTTTCAGCACTTCTTCGTCTAGTTCTTTTATAAGTAGCCTTTTTCAGCTCCGTATTCTATATATTGTTCTATATATTGGATTTTCTTAGTCTGCAAATTGAGCATTTAGATGTTACATAATTATTTAACGGTAGGTCTAAGTCTGGTGATCCAATATCTTTGTTTGACTTCATTTACTACTGTTTCTTGATTTTCGTGTGCGTAGTAGTAATGATAATTACCTTTTTCCAATGAACCTTTTAACAATTACCTTCTTAAATATGTTCGTAATGTTAACACTATAAGCACTTACTACTCCTGGACAACAAAAATGTAAAAAATCAAGTAATTTTTAGTATTTATTTCTGTACAAGTGATTTGTAACCTTTAGAAATAAATTAATTCAAACTGCTAAGTATATGATCTTTGGTGGAAGTGGCAGCACAAATATGTGACATCGAAGGAACAGAAGCAAGTGACGCCAAATTAACGGATGCTGCATTGGCTTCAAAAATATGTGTCAATGTAATATTTATGACGCAAAATATGTCTGCTAATAGTGCATTGACACATATTTTTGCAGTCAATGTAAGCATCCCACATGTGTGACGTCGCATGTCTCCCCAGATAATTTTGGTATTCCTTCGATGTCATATGGTAACTGTAATTTATATATAGGTACATCCAGTAGACAAAATTTGACGGTTTCCGATTTGATTTCATTGTAAATTGCAGAACGGCGACACCAGTACAGCTGACAACTGGCTGGTAGCTTGTCAAATATTTCTTCACGCAACTACGTTGATGTTGCCAGTCGTTGCTGGACAATTGACTCGTAACCAAGGGATAAAGATTCACAGAGTGGTGGCTAGACTTTATAATACAGTGATCATATTTGGTAAGAAATTTTATTTTCTAAGTAACTACTAAATATATAATCTAAACGATTGTGTGTTGTGTAGGTAATGTGTACGCAAGTATTCATTTTAAAGTATATTAATTTATAAAATGTTGGTAAGATTATTACAAATATGATACCAAAAATGGTACTCTCATCACAGTTGTCATTTAATTTACTGGCAACCTTCAACGGGGTCTTTATTTAAAATGTTGCGTCAATTAATAAACAAAAAAAAACTAATTTCAGATTCGAAAGAAGCTGAAGCGAAATTACTAAAGGACTTCATACGTCTGATAAAAAAGAACCCCATAGAGATCAAGTTTTCGTCCAAGATTCCTGCTGGGATGTACATGCTGCCTGTTATACTTATGTTTAGTGTCAACTATCTCATTGTTTTGCTTCAGTTTAATCATATTATTTGATTTAATTTATTTTTGTAAATATCATATATTATTATTCATATAACTTCTTATGATTTCTGATTTTTTATCTTGCTGGGATTTCCACGCTCTTGCAGCGCTTCGTAAATGTTCGAGGAAGCACGTGTTGACGATTTTTATGCCATAATGAGAAAGAGGATGGCATCAATAATGGGTAGGTTGCGCGAATGTTCTTACAGCCGGAACACCCAAATAATCCGAAATATTTTATTCCGAATTTCGATGTTCCGATTTTCAAAAGTTCGAATTTCATAATACCTAAGAATTATACCGTCTATCATTAAAAATCACGAAATTTATTTTACAGAAAGTCATAAATGCGATTTGTTTGTTTTCTGATATTCATATATTCGAAGAATCAAATGCTCGATGGTTTCTCGGTCTGAAAAATGACATTCCGATTTTCAATTTTTCGAATAACGTGCTATTAGGATTCTGATAAAATTAGTTATAATATAATATTCAGTTACGTATATCAATTCAAAATCTTTGTGTAACGTTTAATGTTATTTAAAAACGTTTACTTTTTTATTGATATTATTTTTTTTGTGTTTTCGTCTTCTTCATAAATATGTTAGCGGCCAAACCCGATTTTAGGACGAACTAGTTTCGCCTAGGCCAAACCAGTTCTCCCTTCACGCGATAGGACAAACCCTTTGGGTGATATAGGTTGCATGGTTGCGGTCAGTCGATAGGCGACGTAGGATGCAAGAGCTAGCGAAGGGCACCCCGAGGTTATGTTTGGTTAGGTTACTTTAAACCCTTTACACAGAAATAGGAGCCCCGCTACGCGGAGCTCCGTCGACATAGAGAACTGGTTTGGCCTAGGCGAAACTAGTTACCCTCTATTGTTGGTGAATCATTTGGATTAGGTTAGATTAGAACTGTGACCATTAAGCGCGAAGGTGAGCGAGAAACATATACCTTTACCGTGCATCGAAGTCAAGTAGTATCGCAGTCAAGATCTTTCGCAGTAACGTGCATCGCAATTTTGTAGCATCGTATTAACATTTATTATCGATATTATGTGCGTCGAAATTCCGTATTGTACTCGTATATTTGTCTTGCTATTCAGTTTTACAAGGCACTTTTATTTCGGTATTCTAATATATATATTCGTATTTTTGACGTTTCGAATTATAATTAATTCGGACTTTTAGCTATTCGATCTATTGAAACTCGGTATTTTGAGAATAGTAATTATAAACGTTAGGAATATTGAAATTTCGGAATTATAAAATAGGATGAATTATAAATCGGAGTTGTTAATTAGGAATTTTGAAACATTAAAAATTATGAAAGTCGGTATATTGAAATTCGTATTCGTGACTGTCGGAATAAAGGTTTTCGTATTTTGTAGTATACTCTTTGACAGAATCCTAAAGTTATTATTTGACAAGGTGGATAGCCTCATTATTAGGCACTGGGTGCAGAGGCACGTGCTAAGGTGCGTTGAGCCATGTAGTTATTAGTTGTTGTTAGGTTAGTTTGAAAGTTTTACTCAAATAATCTTTAAGTCGTTGTTACTAATACTATTTGAAGTGTGTATATTTTTTTGTGTGTGTATTCCGTAATAAACAAAAATATATATGTACTGTATTATTAAGTTATTTTGAATGACCATTTGCCAGTCTGCCCTTCTGCATGTTTTGAAACTTGAGTCTTTAATATAGTTTAGATAACTTACATATAGCCGTCTCGACAGGCGACGTGATGAGTTCCAGCTACCAAAATAAGCCGGTTTTCGAAAAGGCTTACAATTTGCAAACAGTATGAATGTGGTCTACCCATCGATATGCGTGACCCACACCGTACATGGTGTTTCATGATTACTTATGATTAACGATGACAAATCTATGGCAGTGTTGTTGGTTTTCTGACTTACATTACACCCACAGTTAGTCGTTTATTATTATATCTCTTAGGCAAATACAGACATCATTGTAGCCAGAAGAATAAAAAAACTAATTTCACATTCGAAAGAATCTGAAGCGAAATTGATAAAGGACCTTATATGTCTGATGAAGAAAAATCCATAACAGATCAAGTTATTGTCCAACCTTCCTGCTGGGATGTACTTACTGCTAGTTATACACTCCTTGGCTGTTAACTATGTCATTGATATATTGCAGTTTAATAATGTTATTTAATTCAGTTTTTCGTGTGTGTGTGTTCCTTCAACTTCTGAGTTTAGGCTTTATAATATTACATATTATTATTATTATTTACGTTATTTATTTTCCTCTCCTGTTGTGTGACTTTATTCTTTTTGTTTTCATACAATTCAGAGTATTCGGTCTATCTCAATCAATCTGCCTAGCTCTTTCCCAACTGTGTTAGGGTCGACTCCCAGTCTAACCGGATGCAGCCAATTATATCAGTATTATACATGAAGCGACTGCCTATCTAATCTCCACAACCTTAGTAACTGGGTAACACGTGGTCAGACTTTTGGGCTTCTAACTAGCCGTAATGACTGTCAAAGATCTACGAAAGATAGACGGGACCAACAGCTTAACGTGTTTTCCGAGGCACAGAAGGGTCTCGATATGAATGATCACCCATTCATGGACTAACCTCTACAAGTGCAGCTTAACCTTCGATCGACCGCTCTGGCTGTAATTATTTAGCCACGAGCATGACTGAAGGCAGTATGCTGCCTATGATGATGACTTACCGAATTACTTACATTATAGAAAATGTTTCCACTCATTAATACAACAACTTTAGCAAAACAAAGTTAGAAATAAAACTGGGGACATTTTTAACGAAGAGAAGTGGTTGAAACATTTTTGTTAAGGGTTTTACAGGACTTAAACGCAAAAAAACACAAGTTTTAGAAACAAATGTATATGATCGACTACAGTATACCAAATCAGAAAAATATATGATATTCTTCAGGATATATGCTAGGTAGATAGTGTATTGAAAACATAATACAACCAATTTGATACTATAGAAAAAAATCATGAAGATACCTCTAAAAACTTTCTTTTTACAATAAAAACCCTGATATACCATACATTAATTCTGATTTTTGTCAGATTATTCTACAAGCAATATACTAAAACACTAGTGTTTTAATTATTTAGTCCAAACAATAGATTTTTTGTAGGTAATTAAATAATTGCTTCATATTTTACAATAAATTACCAGCGTTATGTCATCGCGCTTCTCTTTCTTTTCTATGAAGTCCGACAGTGACCGCGCTTTAGATCATGTAAGCCCCTTAATGGAGAATCTCTTAGGCATATACAGGAAATTATTGTAGCCAGAAGAAGATCATGAAATGTTTGATTATTATTGATCAGATACATATTAGTTCAGACTCTGCTACACACTGTAATTCTTTATAAAGATGAATATTTCCTGTTAGGCGGAAAGGAATTTAATCAAATTAAACTCATGCATGGTGGTTTCTCTGCGGTGTCTTATGCAAACTCGGTATCATCCGTCGTGACGAGTATCTGTTATGGCCGCTCCTTCATATCTTATATTACAAGTATCAGCCGTGTCTCTGAATGTTTTCAAGATGACAATTTTATTCTTGCTATTAAGAACATATACTGGTTCAGCATCGCTTCTACAATATTGTTTATGGCGTTAGCTCTCTACAGATCTTCGCAGATTTTAATAAATTACATGCTAATGGAGAGACATATGGATATGATAAATTTTGTTTCCGTTTTTGTGTCACAAACTTTAATCAAAAGGCCAATTCTCGTAATTTAAAACATTCAAAATCTAGTCGCGGTCTCATCTCAGCGACAAATTTATGTCAAAAACTTGTCAAAATGTAGGGAAAACATAAATTACACGTAGTAAAAATGAAATTGTGATACCCAAATATCGATTAACTAAAACTAGCAAGTCATTTCTTATAAACGGCATCCGTTTTTAGAACAAGTTGCCAAAGCCTGGTTACAGAACTGGAAAAGTTGGAAAGTTCAAAACCCTCCTCAAACGTGTCCTTATCAAAAAAGCATATTATGAGATTAAAGACTACGTTGAAGACAAGGTAGTTTGGCAATAATTCTTTCGGCACATGTGGCTTCTCTGGCACCTCATTAACGGCATAACTACGTAAATGTCTATTAACTGCTCTCAAATTACGATGTTTCGTTTTTACATACTTCTTCAATCATTAACTGCTTAGCCTTTTCCCAACTATGTTGGGGTCGGTTTTACATGGAGCGACTGCCTATCGGACCTCCACAACCCAGTTACTGGGTAATGTGATACCACTTGGTAAGACTGGTTGTCAGACTTTCGGGATTCTGAGCACCTGTAACGACTGTTAAAGATCCACGAATGACAGCTCAACGCAACGGCTTAACGTGCTTTCCGAAGCATGGAGGGGTCTCGGTATGTCAAGACGGTCACCCATCCAAAATAAGTTGGGAATTGTACAGACGCCAGCACATCAACCTACCCTAAACTGTCAAATTTTCCCAATCAACTTTGAACCTTATGCTTCAGCGATAAGGTTGAAAATCCATTAAAGAAATTTGACAGATTGTAGTAGCTTGTTCGTATGTGGGAAACTTTTTGCAAATTCCGTAGCCCTGTAAGGTATATTCACGATCCAAAATAATATCAAAGTAGTGTCAGACCATTATTTTCTCTTGATAGTATTATTTAATTTCTTATCATCTCTATACCATTCGTAGACACGGCTGATGCTTTCGTTATAAGATTTGAAGGAACTGCTGTAACAGGAGCTAGTCACGACAAATGCAAAAGAGTTTATACATATTGAGACAGCAAAACAACCACGAATATTTTTTTTTAATCATGGTTACCTTCTGCTGACAATAAAAATATAATTCAATTGTTACGGCTATTGTACGATTTGTATGCAAATTGCAACGTAGACTGGAAAAATATTTGAAAAAAAAAATCTTAATTTATGCCTGGCTTGAATAATTTCGGTATATGCCTAAGTTTCCAATCAACATCAAATTGTTCCAGCACTTTAATATCGTTATTTTCGATGTATACCTTGACGAACACAAAACTGAAATAATTAACATGAAAGTAAATATAGATAATATTACCTTACCCTACCTACTTATTTGCGAATGACTTATTTAACATTAATTGACCCATATAGTCAAATTCATTTATTGTTTGCTACAGGTGGAAAAACAGTTGTTACTATAATAATATATCGATTACTGTAACATACACATATGGCGTACAATATCTAGTAGTCATTCAAAATCTATTTTATCGTTAATATCCCTATTTATGTCAAAATACATTAACATTCATGAATATTATCACTCATGTCAAAAATATATTATCACTAGCTACGCCACGCGGTTTCATCCGCAAAAGTGTCGGTCCCGTGAGAATATCGAGATAAAAAGTAGCTTATATGTTAATCAAGGGTGTCAGCTACCACCATACAAAATTTTATCAAAATTGGTCCAGCCGTTTGAGCGTGAAGAAGTAACAAACATATAAACACACACAGACACACACTAACAAACTTTAGCTTTTATAATATTAGTGTGATTAATAATTAATATGTCAAAATTACACATTGTCCGGTTGGGTTCATTTATAATGCGTCATTATCGGTAGTCACTTACTTAAATTACCACCAAATAGCAAAGGTAATTGTCTTACTTTACTTCCTTGATAACTACATATTTCAGTATAGTGTTCGTCAAGGTATACATCGAAAATGACGATATTAAAGTACTTGAAAAATTTGATGTTGATTGAAAATATCTTAGGCATATACCGAAATTATTCAAGCCAGAAGAATATTAAAAAATATTTTATTATTTTCCAAATATTTCTCCAAACGACGTTTCATACAATAGCTCTAATAATAATTGAACAGAATTTGTTGTTAGCAGAGGGTGACCACGATCAAATAAAAATTATGCGTCGTGGTTTATTTGTCTTAGCGTATATACTCTCTTTGTCATCCGTTGTGACTAGCATCTGTTACAGTAATGCCTTCAAATCTTACTACGAAAGCATGAGCCGTGTTTCTGAATGGTTTAAAGAAGACAATAAATTACATAATTCTATCAAGAAACAATTTTGGTTCAGCATTATTTTGATATTATTTTGGATCGTGAATTTAGTTTACAAATCGGTGGATATTCTTAATATGTTCCCGAAAAAGAAAAGGCATATGTTACTTACCAATGTGGTATCGCTAATTTTCTTAAGAATGACTGTATTTTATCAGGTTCTTATGTTCTATATTGTTGTTATGATAGTGGTTAATTTGTTTAAATGCTTGATTTCGTTGATATCCGTCGTTCAGGAGAGAGTAGGGAGCTGTGATATTAGTTCGGGTGAGCAATGTGATATCACAAAGGGACAGATTACAGAATGGATTGAATTGTATCGGGATTTAGCAAATTGCTGTGAAAAAGTTACACTATGTTTTGGAAGTCAGGTACGTGTATTTGGATTTGATTTGAATTGACAAATAATTGCCTCGTTGGTCTAGTGGTTGGAAGCACTATTGCTGGTCCTGGGTTCAATTCCGGAGTCGGGCAAATTGTTATCGGGTTTTTCTATCTGGAATTTCTCAGTAGCAACCCGGTGTCTGAATTTGTGGCCGGTTGTTGGCAGTTAGGCTTTTTTTTTCAGGATGGGAAATCATTAAGTGACCCCTCCCGCTCTGGGTGGAGTGGAAGGGAGTTTCAGACTCTTACTGACTAAAACCCACCCATGTTTCTTTCTTAGCCCTTTATGTTCCGGGCCAGCGGTAACCCTTTCAGACAATCCCGCTGACCCGGCAGGCTTCAGCCCTGACGGGCCCCTTCATTTGATGCTGACATCTCTTTGAGGCGCGCGTGGAACACGTACGCGCCGTCCGGTACGGGCCTGGTCCTAATCGGACGGTGAGCTGAGTGAACCGTAGGCGCGGGCCTGCGGGCGGAGAGTAATGGAATCTCCGCCCGCAGGCCCGCGCCTACGGTGGCCGGAAGTCGTCGCGCGGCTCCCGACGCCCGGAGCGTCTCCCGCAGCGGCTGGGACGGGAGGCTCTCTCCCTCAGCCGTCCCGCCGCCTCCTTCGCTAGCATGATTGCTTCGCAGAAGGAAGCGACTGCCCCGCACTCCCTCTCGCCCCAGACCATGGCTTGAACCAGGCCCGGACGCGAGAGGTCGCCGCCGCTGCCGATCGCCTCTACGAGGACACGGTGATGCTCCGCCCAAGCGGGGCAGACCTCCACCGTGTCCTCTGGGCGATCTTGGCAATGGTGACACCCGGGCGTTTCCTCCCGCCTGATGATGTGCAGGAACCTCCCGAAACTTCCGTGTCCGGTGAGGACCTGCGTCAGGCGGTAGGTAAAGGCGCCGTGACGCCTCTCTAGGCACTCCTCAAAGAGGGGTCTTATCGCCGCTATCGTGGCGTGCCCTTGGCAATTAGGCTCACCCCTGTTTCATAGAACTTGAAGCATAACTGACGAAATGTGATTGTACTATAGATACACCTGTGCCTAGCCTTTCAGGGAATTCAGGCGTGATGTTATGCTATGTAATGACAAATATTTTTAAATATTAGTTACTGAGTTATTGCCTGTTTTGTTTTGTACGATAACCATTTATTTTATGTTTCAGTTTTACTTCTCGGCAACATCGTCAATATTTTATAACGTTTTGCTGACATACACAATGTTTTACTCTCGTTTTATAAATGTAAGTATGATACCACTTGGTTTCTAATGGTAATATAACTGAGGGCGAATCAAGCCTGACAACACCCATTTTGCTATGAAATTATCAAACATCTTTAGATGGTTGATAATTGGCTGGCAGTGCTGCCAGC
Organism: Luperina testacea; assembly: GCA_927399505.1. Lineage (NCBI taxonomy): Eukaryota > Metazoa > Arthropoda > Insecta > Lepidoptera > Noctuidae > Luperina > Luperina testacea. Next base: position 18,201,751 of record OV656758.1, read on the forward strand.
ATTTTGGGCACATTTCTTGTTGACAGCGATTCTGACGTATTTTTGTTGTTGCCCTATGATTCCTTCTCCCTTTTCTTTATTTAGTCATGTAGGTACTGTCACGAGCATAAAATATATTACTATGGACAGCTCCGCAATAAAATCTCATTTCATGAGTCGTCCATTAATATTTGACGGCAAAACCAACTTTATAATATTTGCGGCTAAAAACAAGAAAATCTCAGATCGCAAACGTCTTAGCATTAATAGAGTCAATTTAAATCTATACTATATAATATAATATAATCTTATAATCTATACTATATTTATATATATATAATATTATATATTATTTTATATTTTTATATATAAATTATAAAGCTGAAGAGTTTGTTTGTTTGGTTGAACGCGCTAATCTCTGGAACTACCAGTCGGATTTGAAAAATTCTTTTTGAATTTGATAGCCCAATTCTTGAGGAAGGCTATAGGCTATTTAACATCACGCTATGACTTTTAGAAGCCGAGCAAAAAGAAACAAAGTCAGAAAGAACGCTAAGCAAAAACGAAGTAATAGCTCGGGCAGGCGATGCGATGCGACGGGGTGGGTCGGAGTAACAAGAAATTTCACGCGGACGAAGTCGCGGGCAGAAGCTAGTAAAGTTAATAAAGAGAAATATCTCGGACTTATTCTGGATAATTAATGTTACTGGTGGATCAAGGTGAAAATAACGCGTATACAGCAAAAGGAAGGTTTTTATTTTAACTGTAGTGTTGGACGACAAAAATTTTCTCTTAGGAAGCGCGCACTGTCAGTGGCGTTCGAAATGGCACTGCGTCATTGCATAATATTGTTTAAATGGCGGTTTGGGACTCGGGTCTTTTTATCCGCTCTGACCCCGCGCACTCCCTTTTACAATGTAAATGTTACTGCTTAACTTTAAATAGATTTAGTAAAATATTGGGTCGCTAACATGCCCCATTGGTATTCGAGCGACGCGGTTGACCGATCTAGTCAGCATCCCTGATTTGGTCTATACTCGAACCATTCTGACTCGGTCGTCTCGTCCAGGGATCACCTCCTGAATTATTCCCTTAGGCCAAGAGTTACGGGGACTGTCAGGGTCCACTATAAATACGAAATCGCCCACTTGTACATTTTTATGTTCCTCCTGCCATTTCCTGCGGGGTAGCAAGTCCGGCAGTATCTCCTTGACCCATCTGCTAATCAGCTAATCTTTGTGAAATTCGCCATTGTTTTCGCAAATAAGTGTCAGAATCATTAAATTTTCCGATGTGAGGTAAGCCAGACGACAGCAAGAAATGATTAGGGGTTAACGTTTCAGGATCATTTGGGTTCACAGACACGTGAGTCAACGGCCGGCTGTTCACCATATTCTCTACTTCTGTCAACAGAGTGTTTAGAGTTTCATCTCTGGGTGCACGTTGCTTTAATATTATTTTCAGGCTAGTTTTCACGCTTCTGATGAGCCTTTCCCATGCCCCACCCCAGTGGGGACTGGCGGGCGGTATGAAAGTCCATTTTGTTCCGCGATTCAAGTCCTCATCTTTCAGCACTTCTTCGTCTAGTTCTTTTATAGCCTTTTTCAGCTCCGTATTCTATATATTGTTCTATATATTGGATTTTCTTAGTCTGCAAATTGAGCATTTAGATGTTACATATTTAACGGTAGGTCTAAGCCTGGTGATCCAATATCTTTGTTTGACTTCATTTACTACTGTTTCTTGATTTTCGTGTGCGTAGTAGTAATGATAATTACCTTTTTCCAATGAACCTTTTAACAATTACCTTCTTAAATATGTTCGTAATGTTAACACTATAAGCACTTACTACTCCTGGACAACAAAAATGTAAAAAATCAAGTAATTTTTAGTATTTATTTCTGTACAAGTGATTTGTAACCTTTAGAAATAAATCAATTCAAACTGCTAAGTATATGATCTTTGGTGGAAGTGGCAGCACAAATATGTGACATCGAAGGAACAGAAGCAAGTGACGCCAAATTAACGGATGCTGCATTGGCTTCAAAAATATGTGTCAATGTAATATTTATGACGCAAAATATGTCTGCTAATAGTGCATTGACACATATTTTTGCAGTCAATGTAAGCATCCCACATGTGTGGCGTCGCATGTCTCCCCAGATAATTTTGGTGTTCCTTCGATGTCATATGGTAACTGTAATTTATATATAGGTACATCCAGTAGACAAAATTTGACGGTTTCCGATTTGATTTCATTGTAAATTTCAGAACGGCGACACCAGTGCAGCTGACAACTGGCTGGTAGCTTGTCAAATATTTCTTCACGCAACTACGTTGATGTTGCCAGTCGTTGCTGGACAATTGACTCGTAACCAAGGGATAAAGATTCACAGAGTGGTGGCTAGACTTTATAATACAGTGATCATATTTGGTAAGAAATTATTTTTTTATTATTTTCTAAGTAACTACTAAATATAATCTAAACGATTGTGTGTTGTGTAGGTAATGTGTACGCAAGTATTAATTTTAAAGTATATTAATTTATAAAATGTTGGTGAGATTATTACAAATATGATACCAAAAATGGTACTCTCATCACAGTTGTCATTTAATTTACTGGCAACCTTCAACGGGGTCTTTATTTAAAATGTTGCGTCAATTAATAAACAAAAAAAAAACTAATTTCAGATTCGAAAGAAGCTGAAGCGAAATTAATAAAGGACTTCATACGTCTGATAAAAAAGAACCCCATAGAGATCAAGTTTTCATCCAAGATTCCTGCTGGGATGTATATGCTGCCTGTTATAGTTATGTTTAGTGTCAACTATCTCATTGTTTTGCTTCAGTTTAATCATATTATTTGATTTAATTTATTTTTGTAAATATCATATTATTCATATAACTTCTTATGATTTCTGATTTTTTATGTTGCTGGGGCTTCCACGCTCCTGCAGCGCTTCGTAAATGTTCGAGGAAGCCCGTGTTGACGATTTTTATGCCATAATGAGAAAGAGGGTGGCATCAATAATGGGTAGGTTGCGCGAATGTTCTTACAGCCGTTCAACACCCAAATAATCCGAAATATTTTATTCCGAATTTCGATGTTCCGATTTTTCAAAAGTCCGAATTTCATAATACCTAAGAATTATACCGTCTATCATTAAAAATCACGAAATTTATTTTACAGAAAGTCATTATGCGATTTGTTTGTTTTCTGATATTCATATTATATTCGAAGAATCAAATGCTCGATGTGTTCTCGGTCTGAAAAATGACATTCCGATTTTCAATTTTTGGAATAACATGCTAAAATTAGGATTCTGATAAAATTAGTTATAATATTCAGTTACGTATATCAATTCAAAATCTTTGTGTCACGGTTAATGTTATTTAAAAACGTTTACTTTTTTATTAATATTTGTGTATTAATATTATTTTTTTGTGTTTTCGTCTTCTCCATAAATATGTTAGCGGCCAAACCCGATTTTAGGACGAACTAGTTTCGCCTAGGCCAAACCAGTTCTCCCTGCACGCGATAGGACAAACCCTTTGGGTGATATAGGTTGCATGGTTGCGGTCAGTCGATAGGCGACGTAGGATGCAAGAGCGAGCGAAGGGCACCGCGAGGTATTGTTTGGTTAGGTTACTTTAAACCCTTTTTTTTTTTATCGTGGAGAAATGCTCATGCATACTGCACTACCACGGGGAGATAGTGCAGTTATGTGGGACTCTAACCCACTAAAACTCCACGGTGTCCTCCTCTGCCGCTTACGGCGGGAACACGGGCACGCGTTAGCACTCATCCGCGAACCCGCCGCGGCTGTCCGTTACCGGACCCTCCTCTGGGGAGTACTCCCCATCACCGGCGCACCAGAACGCACAGCACGCCGAGACCACCCCAGGGACCAAACCAGCACATGGGCGCCAGACGACCCCGTGTCTAGGCACCCTTGGTCCCCCTGCGACGGGTCAGGACATTGGCCCCGCCGCCTGCCAATTTTCGGCTGCAGAGGATGGGGAGAGCGGCCAACGCAATACCGACACTCCTCTTCCCCTGCAGCCCCACCGCGTCCGCCATCTTACGGTGGCGACCCCGTCAAGGCCGCGGAAGGTAGGGAGAGCGGCGCACCGTAATACCGGCACTCCTCTCCCGGCGCGGCCTTCAACCCTCAGCCGCGATGCCCCCGATACGACATCGCGGCCCGCCTCAGGCGGCACCGCAACCTACTTTTGGCCGCTACGTCGTTGGCTTGGCAGCAAAAGCCCTGACGAGCGGCCCCTCCTCGGGTTCCTCTTAGCTTCACCGTGGGTGTCCAAGCCACGGCTACTGAGCCCCCCCGCCTCGACAATGCGGGAACCCACCGGGGGGGTACTTTAAACCCTTTACACAGAAATAGGAGCCCCGCTACGCGGAGCTCCGTCGACATAGAGAACTGGTTTGGCCTAGGCGAAACTAGTTACCGTCTATTGTTGGTGAATCATTTGGATTAGGTTAGATTAGAACTGTCACCATTAAGCGCGAAGGTGAGCAAGAAACAAATACCTTTACCGTGCATCGAAGTCAAGTAGTATCGCAGTCAAGATCTTTGGCAGTAGGTAAGTAACGTGCATCGCAATTTTGTAGCATCGTATTAACATTTATCGATATTATGTGCGTCGAAATTCCGTATTGTACTCGTATATTTGTCTTGCTATTCAGTTTTACAAGGCGTTTTTATTTTGGAATTCTAATATATATATTCGTATTTTTGATGTTTCGAATTATCATTAATTCGGACTTTTTGTTATTGGATCTATTGAAACTCGGTATTTTGATAATAGTAATCATTATAAACGTTACGAATATTGAAATTTCGGAATTATAAAAATAGGATGAATGATAAATCGGATTATATTAGGAATTTAGAAACATTAAAAATTATGAAAGTCGGTATATTGAAATTCGTATTCGTGACTGTCGCAATAAAGTTTTCGTATTTATGTAGTGTATTCTTTGACAGCATCCTAAAGTTATTGTTTGACAAGGTGGATAGCCTCTTTATTAGGCACTGGGTGCAGAGTTACGTGCTAACGTGTGTTGAACCATGTAGTTGTTGTTAGGTAAGTTTGAAAGTTTTACTCAAATAATATTTAAGTCGTTGTTACTAATACTATGTATTTGAAGTGTGTATATTTTTTTGTGTGTGTATTCCGTAATAAACGAAAAGTACTGTATTATTAAGTTATTTTAATGTATTTCATAAAATTATAATTTTATTAAGTTTTTTTGAAGGGCCATTTGCCAGTCTGCCCTTCTGCATGTTTGTTACTAGATCACATGAAAACAACTTAATGGATTTCAATAAAACTTGAGTAATATAGCTATTAGTATTGTAGGTATTGTTCGTCGAATCGTTGAGCTCCTTGAGTCTTGAGTTGAGCTGCATGATTTCTGACAAATGCGTGCACTGACTGGACAGGTCCTCTCAATCTGTGTGGATCTTTCCTAAAAAGACCATCTCAGACATCGACCTACATGGTCTTCATATAACTTGACCAAGATTATGTCTGGACTTTAAAAGAGACTATGACCTCTGAGTTTGTTTCGGCCTTTCTTCTCAGAGTAGTCAGATAGGAAACGCCGACCTCATCTAGTTTAAAAAAATTATGATTGACGTGTAAGTGTTTGTGCAGACCTACTTACAGAAATAAAATCATGTATCATTTATCAATCAATTAAATCAGCCTATCGCAGACCGCGGGTGGCACAGGCTACATAAAATTTGAAAAACAAATTGGTAGTCATGTTTTTTATTAATTATCACTTATCATTACTATCCATGTGGGCTAAAGTAGGTCAATAATATTCAACTAATCATAATTTTTTTTAGGAATTATTTGGTGAGTTAAATCAAATAAAAAATTCATTACCTATACGTAGTGAATCAATTAGTTCTACCAGAGTAGTTGAAGGTGATTCTGTTGATTTGGATGTGAATGTATTTTTTTTACAAATTATGAACCTATATTTTTGTTTTACTTGTAAATATATGTAAACTGCATTCATTTTAGGAACAAGATGATTTGGGCATTCAAAAACTACGGTCTCTATTGGATGACATGGTGACTCACAAGCATCTTGTAAGGTCTGTCGAAGAACTTGAAGATTATTCAGCTGAATTTTAGTTATAATCTATTTGTTTATAAAAAATATAACAAGTTATATATGACATACACTATTGATAATTATGTGGTACACGTAATTATTTAACATGCACGATGACTTAACCTTCTGTGATTTCGATACTCTGTGACGAGACTAGGCGAGGCAAACCGTGGTGGCGGCGCAATTAACCACGCCGCACGTTTTCTGTTGCATGCGGGTAGCGGAGTGGCGCGGAGAGGGGTCGTTAGCTCCGCCCAAATGCTCAAGGTTATTGGCATTATTACAGGCCTTAATCGAGGGTGTCAGCTACCACCATACAAAACTTTATCAAAATTGGTCCAGCCGTTTGAGCGTGAATAAACATATAAACACACACATACACGCACACACACACACCAACAAACTTTCGCTTTTATAATATTAGTGTGATTAATAATGAAAGAGATGACAAGATATTACGTGTTGACGTTGTTGGTGTTGCTAGCTTAGTAGCAAGACCAACTAGCTTGCTAGTATTATTATTATTATTTTCATTGATAGTATTATTTAATTTCTTACCTTACCATTCGTAGACACGGCTGATGCTTTCGTTATAAGATTTAGAGACACTGCTGTGACTCTAAATCTTATGCTTAGACTGCAGTCACGATGAATGCAAAAGAGTTTATACATATTGAGACAGCAAAACAACCACGAATAAATTTTATTTGATCATAGTTATCTTCTGCTAACAATAAAAATATAGTTCAATTGTTACGGCTATTGTATGACTTGTATGCAACGTGGACTGGAAAAATATTTGAAAAAAAAAATCTTAATTTTTGCCTGGCTTGAATAATTTCGGTATATGCCTAAGTTTCCAATCAACATCAAATTGTTCAAGCACCTTAAAATTAGTTATTTTCGATGTATACCTTGACGAACACAATACTGAAATAGTTTATCACGCACACACACACACCAACAAACTTTCGCTTTATAATATTAGTGTGATTAATAATGAATATGTCAAAATTACACACTGTCTGGTTGAGTTCATTTATAATGCGTCATTATCGGTAGTCACTTACTTAAATGACCACCAAATAGCAAAGGTCTTACTTTACATCCATGTTAACTACATATTTTAGTATTGTATTAGTCAAGGTATACATCTAAAATGACGATATTAAAGTGCTTGAAAATTTTCATGTTGATTGAAAATATCTTAGGCATATACCGAAATTTTAATTCAAGCCAGAAGAAAATTAAAAAATATTTTATTATTTTCCAAATATTTCTCCAAACCACGTTTCATACAATGGCTATAATAATCATTGGACAGAATTTGTTGTTAGCAGAGGGTGACCACAATCAAATAAATGTAATTCGTGGTTGTTTATTTGTCTTACTGTATATAAACTCTTTGTCATCAGTTGTGACTAGCATCTGTTACAGCAATGCCTTCAAATCTTACTACGAAAGCATGAGCCGTGTTTCTGAATGGTTTAAAGAAGACAACAAATTACATAATTCTATCAAGAAACCATTTTGGTTCAGCATTATTGTGATATTATTTTGGATCGTGAATTTAGTTTGCAGATTTACGGATATTGCTGAAAGATTCCCGAAAGAGAAAAGGCATATGTTACTTCCCGTTTTGGTATCGCCATTTGTCTTAAGATTGACTGTAGTTTTTCAGGTTCTTATGTTCTATATTGTTGTAATGATAGTGGTTAATTTGTTTAAATGCTTGATTTCGTCGATATCCGTCGTTCAGGAGAGAGTAGGGAGCTGTGATATTAGTTCGGTTGAGCAATGTGATATCACAAAGGGACAGATTACAGAATGGATTGAATTGTATCGGGATTTAGCAAATTGCTGTGAAAAAGTAACGCTATGTTTTGGAAGTCAGGTACTTGTATTTGGATTTGATTTGAATTGACAAATAATTGCCTCGTTGGTCTAGTGGTTGGAAGCACTACTGTTGATCATGAGTTCCAGGGTTCAATTCCCGAGTCGGACAAATTGTTATCGGGTTTTTCTATCTGGAATTTCTCAGTAGCAACTCGGAGTCTGAATTTGTGGCCGGTTTTTGGCAATTATGCTCACCCCTGTTTTATAGAACTTGAAGCATGACTGACGAAATGTGAGTGTACTATAGGTACACCTCTGCCTAGCCTTTCGGGGAATTCAGGCGCGCTGTTATGCTATGTAATGATAAATATTTTTAAATATTAGTTACTGAGTTATTGCCTGTTTTGTTTTGTACGATAACCATTTATTTTATGTTTCAGTTTTACTTCTCGGCAATATCGTCAGTATTGTTTAACGTTTTGGTGACATACACAATGTTTTACTTAAGTTTTGTAAATGTAAGTATGATACCACTTGGTTTCTAGTGCTAATATAACTGAGGGCGATTCAAGCCTAACAACACCCATTTTGCTATGAAATTATCAAACATCTTTAGATGGTTGATAATTAATTGGCTGGCAGTGTTGCCAGCATTTTGGGCACATTTCTTGTTGACAACGATTCTGACGTATTTTTGTTGCCCTATGATTCCTTCTCCCTTTTCTTTATTTAGTCATGTAGGTACTGTCACGAGCATAAAATATATTACTATGGACAGCTCGGCACTAAAATCTCATTTCACGATTCGTCCATTAATATTTGACGGCAAAACCAACTTTATAATATTTGCAGCTAAAAACAAGAAAAACAAACCTCTTAGTATTGATAGAGTCAATTTAAATAAAGTGTATAAAGAGAAATATCTCGGACTTATTCTGGATAATTAACTTACACGGAAGCCACGTATCGAGAAAACCTGTTCTAAAATATTCAGTCTAACGGGGGCGTTACGTTGAATTGTGAGATGCTTTCCTCTTAAGGTCCGCCACACTATTTTCCGACTTTCACACATAAATCACATTCACAAAAAATATCCAGGTACAAAAACGTATTCTGAGCCGCGCACAAGACTCATTTATACCTACACTATTTGCGCTGTAGCATGGTGCGGGTGACAGTTGCCCGTATGACGTTGACATTTGTCAGTACCACGTAGGGATGTGAGGTTATGCAATTCATTTTTATCGCTAACGATACTCGCAGCGTGAATCTAGTTCTCTTTAATATTGTTATGAAAATTAGTGTATTATTCAGTTGTGCAGTGTAACTACGTGTGTGCTACGTGTATAAACTTGTCAATATAAATGTTTTATGGCTACATAATTATCTTTGTACTTATATAAAATAATCAAAATCGGGTTTATGTTTTTTTTTTCGTGACAACATTTTTGCTCTATGGTGCATCGGCGCGGCGGCCATGTTGTTTACCCGTGCGATGCTGTGAGTGCGAGTACGAGTGCAAGCGCGTTATATTGTGACTTAATGTGACACGTATTACGATTTCATTGTTTGTTTTCATTTTTGTTAAATTGTTATTTGTTATAAGTTTGTTGAGTTTGTTGTTATTACCATGCCTAAGCATACAAAAAAAACTGTTTTGGGTAGTCAGGCCAGGGAGCTTGTTGTTCGCCTCCGAGACTACTTTGAAAGAGAACAACAAAATAATGGACCGTTGTTACCATTAAATCATATTGTAGAACGAGTAGCCGAAGCTCTTGATATTGGCCGCAATACTGTTTCGCGTATAACACGTGAGAAAATTGGCCAAGATGGGATGTTTGAAAATAAATTATCGACACCCAACAAAAAGCGGACCAAGGTGAAGCCAATCACAGATTTGGATGATTTTGCTAAGGTTGCTATTAGAAATCATATTTATGATTATTATAGAAGAATGGAGCTACCCACATTGCTCAAGCTTCTAAAATCATTAAAAGAAGCTGACTTGTTCAAAGGAGGTATTACTTCGCTACGGCAAGTTATAAAAGATATTGGCTTTGTTTACAAAAAAGTTAACAAAAGAAAGATTATTATGGATAGGACTGACATTGCCCTAGCAAGATGTAGATTTTTAAGGAAGGCCAAAAACATAAGTGATTGGAGCAAAGTTGTCTTTTTGGATGAAACGTGGCTAAACGCCAACCACACAGTGGGTAAAAGTTGGACCGACGATACGGCACAATCGTGTACCAAAGTGCCGGAAGGCAAAGGCGAACGCCTTATTATTTGTCACGCAGGTACAGCAAGTGGATTCGTCCCTGATTGTTTGCTGGCTTTTAAGTCAAAAAAAACTACGGAGTATCATGAGGAGATGAATTACGAAAAATTTAAAGATTGGTTCATAGGTCTATTAAACAATTTAAAAGAGCCTATGACCATAATAATGGACAACGCACCCTACCATTCGGTGCAAGTTAATAAACCCCCAAACCAATCCAACCGCAAAAGCGAGTTGGTGAAGTGGCTGAGTGAAAACGGAGTTACAGCAGATATAAAAATGTTAAAGACGGAGCTTATTGCCTTAGTCCGACGCCATAAGCCACCAACTCCTACCTATGCTCTGGACGAGATGGCAAAAGAAAAAGGCCACCAGGTCCTTCGACTACCACCCTACCATTGCCAGTATAACGCTATTGAGCTGATTTGGGCCCAAATAAAAGGTATGCTTTTAATTTCAATTCCCATTTTGAAGCTTTATAAAAAAATCAGCTTTCCGATCGTAGCATGTACCTAGTTTAAAAACATTACCAGATACTAGATTAGGCTGATTGATGATTATTTGAATACTTTTTTTTATAAGTTCGTTTATTTTTAGGTTACGCCGCAAGAAATAATACTTCGCCGCCATTTACGGCAAATAAGATGTTGGCCCTATTACAAGAGGCCATCAACAATGTTCAACCTGAAGACTGGTCGAAGGTCGTGAATAAAACAAAAAGGGACATTATGTCTGATTGGGATCGTGACATACATATTGATAACATAATTGAGTCATCGTTAATAATATCCGTCACAGATTCAGATGATGAATTGAGTGACAATTCAGATGTTCCTGACTCTGATATGAGTTTAGACGAATAACATGTATTTTTTTTTAGCAACCTTTTAAGCAACCTTACCCTATAAATGTTCTGTTGTATAATTAGACCTTTTAAAAATAAAAATTGACCTACGCACAATATACGTTTTTTATTATAAAAAATATCGACTATCCATCGTAGCAGTACATCCCATCACTAAATACGTCTATGGCGTTACGTTATACGCATAACACTTTGCTTAATTTTTCATTCAATTTGATTTTATTTCTTGATTAGAACATTCTGGTTGGGTTTAATTTAATTTACTACAGTTATTAATTATTTAATATATTACGAATGTGGTACAACTGAAATATTAAGTCATAAATTGTAAATCGCGGCAACTTTCAAGAGTGAAACGAAATGTTACTGAAACTGTCACCCGCACCATGCTACAGCGCAAATAGTGTAGTGCTAGAACCAATTATGGAAGAAAACAATAATACATGAGGGAGCAAAACTTTATAATTCACTACCAAAAGATATAGAGCAGATAAAGCATGGCAGTTGAGAACGTGTCATGCTCACTTAAATGTCTCATCGATGGTGGCGCGTGTGTTGGATCATTCGGTTCCCCACAAAATGGTTGAGCTAGATGGTGCTGATCCACGCGTCATGTTCGTGAACGGACGCCGTCAGTTGAGACTGGTCATCTCTTAACTGCCAAGGCTTATTTTGAATCTTATATTTTGAAATGTTTCTTCATTTGTGTCTTTTTTTTACATTTTTCTCACATATAGAAGCAACAATAATAATGTACCTAGGATTTGTAATATCTTGATTAAAAAGAGTGTCCATGGAGTTTCTTGCCCGTTCTTCTCCATAGAGATCTACGTTTTGGAATGGGCAACTAGCTAACTTTAAAACTACACACATTTGTACGTCTTACCATAGACAAAACATAGCGCACTGTATTTAGGTACCTATAAGATCTGTATTTTTTTTTGTTACCTGTTATACAAATAACAAATGATTTGATTTGGTTTGATTTGATTTGAGTCTTTAGATTTCAAATATAAAAACAAAGATAACGAGTCACCGCACGTCGACCGCGACAACGCACCTTACGGCGGTAGACAATACAAAACTGATAACAATTACCTTCTTATATTTTGTAATGTTAACACTATAAGCTCTTACTACTCCTGGACAACAAAAATGTAATGAATCAAGAATTTGTATATTTTTTTGTTTAGTTTTTTTTGTGTTGTTTTTTGTGATTTAGTTTTTCTGTACAAGTGGAAATACATTAATAATTGAAACCGTTAAGTATGTGATCTTTAGTGTAAGTGGCAGCACCAATATGTACAGACGCCAGCACATCAAGCTACCCGAAACTGTCAAATTTTCCCAATCAACTTTGTATCTTTTTTTTTTTTTTTTTTTAATCTTTATTTAAAGAGCTTTTTCGCTAAATGCGAATATGACACTCTATAGGTATACAAAAAAATAACATTAATTTACATAAGTGAATTTTACAGCTAGGTTCTGGGTCTGTTCTTCAAGGCGAACTTAACCATATTTATTACAGGAATTATATTATCCGATAACGGGTTTGATAGGTTTATGTTATGCGCGCCAATTTGTGTTCTGAGCGATTGATTCCGGACACATCTCATCAAAATATGATACGTGTCCTCATCTTCGTTACACGTACTGCAAACAGGTGATGTTAACTTATTCATCATAAAACCGAATTTATTGAGAGGCATATGTCCTGAACGAAGCCTTAATAATATGGTTAAGTCCTCCCTGGTAACAAAACACTTATCAATCCAAGGTGAATATGAAGGCTGTGAATGGATTGTTCTATACCAAATGCCTTTTTCCCTGGAACGAAGATCAAAGTAGTCTTTCCAATTTTGTAGACATATATTTTTAAGGACAGGAATGTAGTCCGTGTAATGACAATTAGCTACGAAATCTGTGCCATCCGAACATGCTTGTTTTGCCAAATAATCTGCCTTGTCATTACCATCTATGCCTATATGGGACGGAATCCACTGAATTATTATTTGTTTACCTTGAGATTTTAGTTTTAAAATTGATTTTATGATAGTGTAGGCTATCGGTCTACCTCGAAAAGTCGAGGTGCATCGAGCCAGATGTTGAATGGAACTCTTTGAGTCTGTATAAATAATATATTTGCCTTGGTCCAGGGATTCAATAAATGATAACGCTTCAGAAATGGCTATGAGTTCGGCAACCATGATAGACACATTGGTGGAAATTTTAAATTTCACGTAACATTCAGTTTGTTCGTCATAGAATGCGCATCCTATATGATTTCCGTCTTTTGATCCGTCCGTATAGATTTTATAAAATTCTGAATATTTAGACATACATTTTAATGTTTCTTCTTTTACTTTAGAAATACTATATTTATTCTTTGGTTTATTGATTAAATCTAAGTTGGTTTTTAATACATTATTTAAATCAATATCAGCCATCCATGTGTCAAAGGAAAACATTTCTAGTTGTTTACAGGAGGTGATTGGAAATTCTTTTAATTTATTGTGAATGATGGCGAGCAGGGGCACTTTTTTATTTCTTTCATTATGATACTTGTCACTTAATTTTTGTAATGTTGACGTAACTGTATTAGAATTATAAGAGTTAATTTTTAACCAAAATTTTCCTGCCAAAAACCATCTTCTAATCTCCAATGGTGGTAAACTAAGCTCGCATTCCATGACATGGGTAGGTGTAGTCCTAATAAATCCTCCAATTACCCTCATACATTGATTTTGTGTAACATCTAACTTATGTAAATATTTCTTGGCACTTGTATTGTACAAAAAACTAGCATAATCTAAACGACTTCGAATAACTGATATGTATAACCTTCTTAAGTGCTTTTGGTGTACCCCCCAACCAGACCCAGACAAAACTTTAAACACGTTAAGGAATTTATGGGTTTTCTCAACAATTTCATTTAAATGTTTCCCCCATCTAAGGGAACAATCCATCCACAGACCCAAATACTTAACACAGTCCACTACAGGTAATGAAGTACCATTTACATTAATATCAACTGGATATCTAGAATATTTACGACCTTTATAGAAGAGACATACTTTACTTTTGGAAGCTGATATTTCAAGACCCAAACCTGCTAGAATAGATATAGTGTTGTTCAGCATGTGTTGAATATCAGTTACGGCGTCTACAATACGTTGGCTTGTTACATATATAACTATATCATCTGCATATTGAGACACAACTACGTCATGATAGACTTGTTTACAAATTTGAATGGTTGCCACATTAAATAGTAATGGTGATAACGGATCCCCCTGCGCTAATCCAATTCCCGTATTTCTGTGCATAGACATAGTGTCACATTTAATGAGCAAAGATCTCCTTTTCAAAAAATTAAACAAATATGAACATATTTTAGAACCCGCTCCTAAATTATCTAAAATTATTAATAAATTGTATATATCAACATTATTATAGGCATTATTTATGTCTATAAAGCAAGATAAAGTAAATGAATTCATGGCAAAGCCATGCTGTATTTTAGACACAAGACTAGAAAGACAATCCAGACAAGAGCGTGTTTTCCTAAACCCCACCATGTTATTAGAAAATAAATTGTTTTTTTCCATGTACCACTCCAATCTTTTATTGAGAATTGTATGAAAAGTCTTGCACAAGCAAGACATCAAGGATATTGGCCTAAGTGAATCTAATGAGTCGGGATTTCTTCCTAGCTTTGAAATGGGGAAAATACGGATATCACGCCACTGTCTGGGGACAAAACCGTTTTGTAAAAATAAATTGTATAAATTAATTAATATAAGTTTAGCATTAGTAGGTAGATTTTTTAACATTGAAAAAGATATACCGTCACAACCTGGAGCTGTATCTGATGATTTTATACTTTTCTCTAATTCATGCTGGGAAATACATTTTTCTAAATCTAGGTTACAGGATTTAAAACTTGGCTCCTTATTACTAACATAATCAGGTGTCAGACTTTGTAACAATTTACTTGCTTGAGTTTCACTTACATACCGGTTTCGATTATTGTGATAGCCTTTATACCATTTCATTTTTCTCCACATATCATTAGTACAGGTTGAACAATCAATTGATGAACAAAAGTTTTGAAACGACGCACTTCTCGCTCTTCTTAAGTCTCTTTGCGCAATACTAATTTTAGATTTTAACAACGATAAATTATTAGGAGTAGGGTTACCACGAAACTGAGCGAGTGCAAGTCTTCGTTCCGCCACATTTTTGGACAACGCGGTAGTCCAGTAGGGTTTTGGTCTAAAGTTATTGCTAGGGTTTTGATTTATTTTTATCACTGGAATGTGGTGCTCCGCAGCTTTATTTAAAATATCCAAAAAATTGTCGTATGTCTGTTGTAAATCATATGTGATATTAAAATCATAAAAGGCCTCCTCCAAATATAGGCGGTACTGCTGCCAATTAGCCATGTTAAAGTTTCTTTTAATATCAGGTTGTCTGGATGATACACAGTTGACTGAGATTTTAATGATAAGGTGATCGCTTCCTAGGCATTCATTGGTCACAGTCCAATCATATTTCACAGCAATATCTGTTGTTATGAGTGACACATCAGGGGATGATTTTTGTAAGCCTCCGTCTACCCATTTAATTCTGGTCGGAGCTCCATCATTCATCACTGTAAAGTTGTGACCCAACAGGGAATCAAAAAGTTGTTTGCCCCTTGTGTCATTTTTACATGACCAGTTACTATGGTGTCCGTTAAAATCTCCAAGCAGCAAAGTTTTGTCATCACAGATTGATAATAGATCATCCCAATCCTGTAGACACGTGCGCACAGAGGGTGGGCAGTAAACGGATATAATATTATTCAGGGACTCACAATTATATACCTTCACGCGTATGATTTCAAAACCGGGATTTCCAGTCTGACATTGAGCAACCTGGGCTTTAATTGAGTGGTGGACTAAAATTAAAACTCCTCCATAACCGTCCCATCTATCTTTCCGATATACATTATATCCACTAACTCGTAGGTTAAACTCAGGTTCCAACCAGGTCTCTGTCAATGCAGCAATATGTATCTTTTCTTGAGAAAGAAGGGCTTCTAATTCATTTAACTTTCTTTTTAGGCTTTGGCAGTTCCATTGAATAATTTTTAATTCATAATTACCTTTAGTTTTCTGGGCCATTGTTCGCAAAAAACTGAAAACCGGACAAGTCAAAAATCTTATCTAAAGTCAATTGTATGAACCACTCAAATAGTATGTGAAAACAAGTTTTAATTTTATTAGTTATAGTATCTTTCTTCTTAAACATAACTTCCTTAATTTTTTTACGTAACTCCCTTATTTTGATAGTTGTAGTGTCTTTTTTGTAGTCTTTAGATTTTTCAGCATCTTCTTCTTCTTCCTTTTTGCTATTATCACAATCCGAATCAGAACATATACATTCCCACTCATAGGATAAACCCGTATCAATATTTTTCTGACTATGTTGTTTTTTTTTTGGTTTGTTAGCACGTGAAGTGGAGGGGACTACTGGATCTGCTGAACTTTTAGTAACTTCAGTTGTCATCGAATTGGGTAGACAAGCAGAAGAATATAACTGCCGCGGCGTTTTTTGAAAAGGGGTTGTACTTATATGTTCAGTCACATATTGGGGTACAGAGTATGGTGCAGAATTAACTGTATTATAGGTTTCTTTCTCTGGAATTGGAGTCGAAGATGGAACGTACAAGGTAAGAGCTTTTTTGTAGGTACAGTTGAACTGAGACATTATACTTCTAATTTTCTTCTCCTTTTCATACATAGGACAAACTTTACTCAGTGCCATGTGATCCCCTTTACAATTAACGCACTTATATGAAGTCGTTTCACAACATTCGTGGTCTTTGCTACATTTAGGGCAAACAATTTTCTTGTTGGGACATATTTTTTTGTAATGACCGAATTTCCAACAATTCGAACATTGTGTGACTGGATAAACATATGGCTCCACATTTATTCTAATACCATACATTCGTATATACGCCGGTAACGAGGAACCTTTAAAGCATACTCTAAAAGTCTCACTCTCAGTCCATCCGGAACCATCTGTCTGTCTACGACTAAGCCGTTTAACGGATATTATTTCTGTATCAGACGTCAAACTATCTATTATTTCGTCCTCTCTGCAATCGAGTTCTATGTTTTTAATTATTCCGTAAGTTTTTTCCACTTCCATGGTTTTTGAGATAGCCCATTTCTTTTCCTTAAATTCTGTACAGTTAATTAACTTTTGTAAATCTATCTCACTTTCAAATTGTAACATCACTTTAAAGTGATTAACATATTTTATGCGTGAAATACGACTGATATTGTTAGCTTGCAATAGTTTAGCTAATTTAAACTGTTTAGGTAGGGCTTCCTTACAAGTGATTGAAACTTCTATTTTATCTTCGTTGTCTAGAGCAGCCAGGTTACTTAAACTCTTGTATCTTTTTCTGTTTTTATTTTTATTAATAACAGTCCAGTTATCATCTATGTCATAAATTGTTCTTTTATTTCGTGTTTGTATGTTATGATTTGTTTGTTGGTCTTCTAAGTTTATCTCCATCTCGTCTAATTGTGTATTGTCTTCTCTCTCTTGGGCATTCGTCTGCATGTTAATTGTGTCAGTATTATTCACTAATGGATTGGGACTCGACATTGTTTACACTTCGCGCGGCCACACAGGTAGCCGTTATCGCGACGCCCGCCGACCCGAACACGTGCGGTGCCGGTGGCGTCACAAAAATAGGTTTAAACGACAAGTAATTAGCTTGCTATTGTGCACGTCAATCTCGACCGTTGGACGAACACACACTGACTTTGTATCTTATGCTTTAGCGATAAAGTTGAGAAAATCTATTAAACCAATTTGACAGATTGTAGTAACTTGATGTGCTGGCGTCTGTACATCGAAGGAACACAAACAAGTGACGCCAAAATATCGGATGCTGCATTGGCTTCAAAAATATGTGTCAATGTAATATTTATAACGCAAAATATGTTTGCTAATAGTACAGACGCCAGCATATCAAGCTACCCGAAACTGTCAAATTTTACCTATCAACTTTGAACGCTTTAGCGATAAAGTTGAAAGTCTATTATAGAAAGGACATGTCCAAAAATGTATGGACCAAAAACCCAGAATCGACAGGAATGAAATGTATACCAGTGGATTGACATTGAAATATAATATAATGTTACCAAGGGGGCAACCCTGAAATCATTATAGTATAGGAGCTAGGAGCAAAATAAAATGAGAAAAAAAATTCGTTTAAAACAATAATAAAATAAGTTTACGTCATGTTGTGGCTTAATATGACGTTGTTTTAATGTTGTATCACTTGTGATAATTATCATCAACACATTTCACAAGCAACAGCAACATAATAACAACATCATATTAAATCACAACATAACAAACACTCTGTTTTTTGTATATTTTTTTTCTTTTGGCCCATAGATACTACAATCGTTACAGTACTGTGTGTATTATTGGTAATTCTGTGGCTAAAGATTGCAAATATAAAAATAATTGGTATAGTATAGGAGCTAAGAGCCATGTTGTGGGTGAGAATATCGTTGTTAATCATTTATTTTACTTCCTGACTTACATTATGATGTAAGTCTTATTGTGATAAGTTCTAATGATATTTCCTATAACAACAACGACATTATAATCCACAATAACTTGTGTTACACATGAATGTACAAGCAAAAGAAATACTCTAACTTTTATACTTATTTTTGTTCGCTCATAGATACTACAATCAACGTATTGTGTGTTATTGGTAATTATGTTGCTTTGGTTAAAAAAAAAATCAACAATTATTATCATAAAAACTTTATTGCCCAAATAATCAAAGAAAATACAGTTTGGAACTATACACAAACTATACACGAACTAAAAACATGTACGCGGTTTTGTTGTAATTGTAACAGTAATCTCTTTTATTTATTAATTATTTTCTATGTCCAAACATACTAAGTCTAAAAATCCCGCAGGTTGAATCAAATCACCTTCGTTCCTCGCCCATGCAAGATAATATATGATACTTATAACGTCCCCCACGTCACTCCGTCCGCCGCGCCGCGCCCGCGCATAATAGCCAGTAGCAACTGTGTATTTTTTTATTTGCAATCCTTAGCTACAGAATTACCAATAATACACACAGTACTATAACGATTGTCGTATCTATGGGCCAAATAAAAATAAAAAAACATTAAAAAAAAAGAATTTTTTACTTATTTTATTTTGCTCTTAGCTCCTATACTACAACGATTTCAGGGTTGCCGCTTTGGCAACATTATATTATATTTAAATGCCAATCCATTGGTACACAGTTCATTTCTGTCGATTCTGGGTCATTTTTTGGACATCATCTTTAACAGATTGTAGTAGCTTGATGTGCTGGCGTCTGTACATTGACACATATTTTTGCAGTCAATGCAAGCATCCTAGATATTGGCGTCGCATGTCTCCCCAGATAATTTTGGTGTTGCTTCGATGGCACATATTTGTGCTGCCACTTGTATATATGCCTTCGGTGACTGTAATTTATGTATAGATACATCCAATAGACAAAATTTGATGGTTTCCGATTTGATTTCATTATAAATTTCAGAACGGCCACACCAGTGCAGCTATGAACTGGCAGATGGCTTTTCACATATTTGTTTACGCATTTACGTTTATGTTGCCAGCCATTGCTGGACAATTGACTCGTAATCAAGGGATAAAGATTCACAGAGTGGTGGCTAGACTTTATAATACAGTGATCATAATTGGTAAGAAATACTATTTTCTAAGTAGCTACTAAATAATTATAATCTAAACGATTATGTGTTGTGTAGGTAATGTATACGCAAGTATTAATTTTAAGTTATATTAATTTATAAAATGTTGGTGAGATTATTACAAATATGATACCTTGTAAATTGTACTCTCATCACAATGCTCATTTAATTTACTGGCAACCTCCAACGGGGTCTTTATTTAAAATGTTGCGTAAATTAATAAACAATAAAAAACACTAATTTCAGATTCGAAAGAAGCTGAAGCGAAATTACTAAAGGACTTCATACGTCTGATAAAAAAGAAACCCACAGAGATCAAGTTTTCTTCCAAGATTCCTGCTGGGATGTACATGCTGCCTGTTATACTTATGTTTACTGTCAACTATGTCATTGTTTTGCTTCAGTTTAATCATATTATTTGATTTAATTTATTTTTGTAAATATCATATTATTCATATAACTTCTTATGATTTCTGATTTTTTATCTTGCTGGGGCTTCCACGCTCCTGCAGCGCTTCATAAATGTTCGAGGAAGCCCGTGTTGACGATTTTTATGCCATAATGAGAAAGAGGGTGGCATCAATAATGGGTAGGTTGCGCGAATGTTCTTACAGCCGGAACACCCAAATAATCCGAAATATTTTATTCCGAATTTCGATGTTCCGATTTTCAAAAGTCCGAATTTCATAATACCTGAGAATTATACCGTCTATCATTAAAAATCACAAAATTTATTTTTACAGAAAGTCATAAATGCGATTTGTTTGTTTTCTGATATTCATATATTCGAAGAATCAAATGCTCGATGGGTTCTCGGTCTGAAAAATGACATTCCGATTTTCAATTTTTCGAATAACATGCTAAAATTAGGATTCTGATAAAATTAGTTATAATATTCAGTTACGTATATCAATTAAAAATCTTTGTGTAACGTTTAATGTTATTTAAAAACGTTTACTTTTTTATTAATATTTGTGTATTAATATTATTTTTTTGTGTTTTCGTCTTCTTCATAAATATGTTAGCGGCCAAACCCGATTTTAGGACGAACTAGTTTCGCCTAGGCCAAACCAGTTCTCCCTGCACGCGATAGGACAAACCCTTTGGGTGATATAGTGATATAGGTTGTATGGTTGCGGTCAGTCGATAGGCGACGTAGGATGCAAGAGCTAGCGAAGGGCACCCCGAGGTTATGTTTGGTTAGATTACTTTAAACCCTTTACACAGAAATAGGAGCCCCGCTACGCGGAGCTCCGTCGACATAGAGAACTGGTTTGGCCTAGGCGAAACTAGTTACCCTCTATTGTTGGTGAATCATTTGGATTAGGTTAGATTAGAACTGTGACCATTAAGCGCGAAGGTGAGGGAGAAACATATACCTTTACCGTGCATCGAAGTCAAGTAGTATCGCAGT
The DNA here is from genome assembly GCA_927399505.1 of Luperina testacea. NCBI lineage: Eukaryota > Metazoa > Arthropoda > Insecta > Lepidoptera > Noctuidae > Luperina > Luperina testacea. The sequence goes on from OV656758.1 coordinate 18,223,072, forward strand.
CAAGATCTTTTGCAGTAACGTGCATCGCAATTTTGTAGCATCGTATTAACATTTATGGATATTATGTGCGTCGAAATTCCGTATTGTACTCGTATATTTGTCTTGCTATTCAGTTTTACAAGGCGCTTTTATTTCGGTATTTTAATATATATATTCGTATTTTTGATGTTTCGAATATCATTAATTCGGACTTTTAGCTATTCGATCTATTGAAACTCGGTATTTTGAAAATAGTAATTATAAACGTTAGGAATATTGAATTTTCGGAATTATAAAATAGGATGAATTAAATCGGAGTTGTTATATTAGGAATTTTGAAACATTAAAAATTATGAAAGTCGGTATATTGAAATTCGTATTCGTGACTGTCGGAATAAAGTTTTTCGTATTTATATGTACTTAATGTACTCTTTGACAGAATCCTAAAGTTATTGTTTGACAATGTAGATTAGCCTCTTTATTAGGCACTGGGTGCAGTACGAGCTAACGTGTGTTGAACCATGTAGTTATAAGTTGTTGTTAGGTTAGTTTGAAAGTTTTACTCAAATAATCTTTAAGTCGTTGTTACTAATACTATTTGAAGTGTGTATATTTTTTTTGTGTGTGTATTCCGTAATAAAGAAAAATATATATGTACTGTATTATTAAGTTATTTTGAATGGCCATTTGCCAGTCTGCCTTTCTGCATGTTTGTTATTAGATCACATGAAAACAACTTAATAGATTTCAATGAAACTTGAGTCTTTAATATAGTTTAGATAACTTACATATATTTTATTTCGAACAGTCGAGTAGTAAAAAGCCGTCTCGACAGGCGACGTGATGAGTTCCAGCTACCAGAATAAGCCGGTTTTCGAAAAGGCTTACAATTTGCAAACAGTATGAATATGGTCTACCCATCGATATGCGTGACCCACACCGTACATGGTGTTTCATGATTACTTATGATTAACGATGACAAATCTATGGCAGTGTTGTTGGTTTTCTGACTTACATTACACCCACAGTTAGTCGTTTATTATTATATCTCTTAGGCGAATACAGACATTATTGTAGCCAATAGAATAAAAAAACTAAGTTCACATTCGAAAGAATCTGATGCGAAATTGATAAAGGACCTTATATGTCTGATGAAGAAGAATCCATTAGACATCAAGTTATTGTCCAACCTTCCTGCTGGGATGTATTTATTGCTAGTTATACTCTCCTTGGCTGCCAATAATATCAGTATTATACATGAAGCGACTGTCTATCTGACCTCCACAACCTAGTAACTGGGTAACACGTGGTCAGACTTTTGGGCTTCTAACTAGCCGTAATGACTATCAAAGATCTACGAAAGACAGACGGGACCAACAGCTTAACGTGTTTTCCGAGGCACAGAAGGGTCTCGATATGAATGGTCACCCATTCATGGACTAACCTCTACAAGTGCAGCTTAACCTTCGATCGACCGCTCTGGCTGTAATTATTTAGCCACGAGCATGACTGAAGGCAGTATGCTGCCTATCTATAGATGATAAATGGTTGGTAAAACGTTCTTGACTGTTACTTACTTAATGTAAGTAAACTACTTACCGAATTACTTACATTATAGAAAATGTTTCCACTCATTAATACAACAACTTTAGCAAAACAAAGTTAGAAATAAAACTGGGGACATTTTTAAAGAAGACAAGTGGTTGAAACTTTTGTGTTAAGGGTTTTACAGGACTTAAACGCAAAAAAACACAAGTTTTAGAAACAAATGTATATGATCGACTACAGTAAACCAAATCAGAAAAATATATGATATTCTTCAGGATATATGCTAGGTAGATAGTGTATTGAAAACATAATACAACCAATTTGATACTATAGAAAAAAATCATGAAGATACCTCTAAAAACTTTCTTTTTACAATAAAAACCCTGATATACCATACATTAATTCTGATTTTTGTCAGATTATTCTACAAGCAATATACTAAAACACTAGTGTTTTAATTATTTAGTCCAAACAATAGATTTTTTGTAGGTAATTAAATAATTGCTTCATATTTTGCAATAAATTACCAGCGTTATGTCATCGCGCTTCTCTTTCTTTTCTATGAAGTCCGACAGTGACCGCGCTTTAGATCATGTAAGCCCCTTAATGGAGAATCTCTTAGGCATATACAGGAAATTATTGTAGCCAGAAGAAGATCAAGAAATGTTTGATTATTATTGATCAGATACATATTAGTTCAGACTCTGCTACACACTGTAATTCTTTATAAAGATGAATATTTCCTGTTAGGCGGAAAGGAATTTAATCAAATTAAACTCATGCATGGTGGTTTCTCTGCGGTGTCTTATGCAAACTCGGTATCATCCGTCGTGACGAGTATCTGTTATGGCCGCTCCTTCATATCTTATATTACAAGTATCAGCAGTGTCTCTGAATGTTTTCAAGATGACAATTTTATTCTTGCTATTAAGAACATAATTATACTGGTTCAGCATCGCTTCTACAATATTGTTTATGGCGTTAGCTCTCTACAGATCTTCGCAGATTTTAATAAATTACATGCTAATGGAGAGACATATGGATATGATAAATTTTGTTTCCGTTTTTGTGTCACAAACTTTTATCAAAAGGCCAAATTCTCGTAATTTAAAACATTCAAAATCTAGTCGCGGTCTCATCTCAGCAACAAACTTATGTCAAAAACTTGTCAAAATTTAGGGGAATTAGAGGTATTTTTGACTGATTTAGACTGAGATCAGACTTTGAACGTTTTTAAAATTACGAGATTGCCCCTCTAATTTACAGTAATTTTTGAGAAAGTCAATATATTAACTCTCTCAAAAGTATTTTGTATGTTCGCAAAAACTTAGGACTTTTCAAAAAAGAAGCGATTTCCATAATATAAATTACACGTAGTAAAAATAAAATTGTGATACCCAAATATAGATTAACTAAAACTAGCAAGTCATTTCTTATAAACGGCATCCGTTTTTAGAACAAGTTGCCAAAGCCGGTTACAGAACTGGAAAAGTTGGAAAGTTCAAAACCCTCCTCAAACGTGTCCTTATCAAAAAAGCATATTACTTGTGAGATTAAAGACTACGTTGAAGACAAGGTAGTTTGGCAATAATTCTTCCGGCACATGTGGCTTCTCTGGCACCTCATTAACAGCATAACAACGTAAATGTCTCCCAGTGAAACGGCTGTGTCACATTTGGACAGATGAACATAACTAAATTATAAGGGTTCCGTATTTGCAAATTGTGCAATGGAACCTTAAAAAGGAATGAACACAAACTGGAAACAGCAATGCCATTCTGTGAAAATCTCACCGTGAAAACTTAAGTGAAGTGAGCGTGGAGCGAGCTGCCAATAGTGTCAATTCCTAGCAAAAACAAACTCACTTCACCTAAGTTTTCACGGTGAGATTTTTACAGAATCGACCAGCAGCCCGTGAGTAATATAACAAAGCTTGTAGAAATGATCGAAGATATATAAATAAGTAAGTAAGTTATCATTTATCTCACCAAAACTTAGCTTAGGTAACATCAGTGTTGTTTCGACAAGGCAATGGCTACTGGCAACTGCTGGTAAGGCGTAGTGATGACAGGTGGAGTAAGGCTGTGACAGAGTGGCGTCTAAGGACTGGAAGACGAGATGTCGGTCGTCCGGCGGCGAGATGGGCGGACGACAATGTTGGGCAAAACCTGGATGAAGTAGGCACAGGAGCGTGGCGTGGGGATTGACACCTTAAAGCTAGGAAAATCCTGTATCTTGAAGGACAGTGTTCTATAAGTGGGACTGACATATATATAATTAGTCTTCATCAAATTTTAAGTTTGCAAAAAATAAATAAAATCAAACAATGTGATTGAACTGAAGCAAAACAAGGACATAATTGACAGCTAATATGAGTATTAACGGCAGCATGTACATCCCAGCAGGAATCTTGGAAGACAACTTGATCTCTAGAAGATTCTTTTTTATCAGACGTGTATGAAGTCCTTTAATCATTTCGCTTCAGTTGCGTTTGAATCTTCAAGTAAATGATGTTGTTTTTAAAATACTGGCGTACACATTACACAACTCCCAATCCTTTAGATATATATAGTGTTTACTCATAAAATAATATATATTACCAATTATGATCACTGTAGTATAATGTCTAGCCAGCGCTCTGTGATCCATTATCCCTTGGTTACAGGCTATTGTCCAGCGACCACTGGCAACATCATCGTTATTGCGTAGATTATTATGACATAAACCATTTTCTGAGCCGCACTTGTGTCGCCTTTCTGTAATTTATTAAGAAATTAAATAGGGAAAGCATCAAGTTTTTTCTTTTGGATGTATACAGGGTTATTGGTAAAACATTAACAACCTCTTAAGAGGTCATTGTACTCATCATTATGAACAACTTTTACTATGGGACCAAACCTGAAATCGCAAAAAATATTCAGCTGTTCCCTAAATTTTGACGAGTTATACGAACATAAATGTAGGGAACATCTGATTTTTACTTACATTTATAAAACTTAAGTAATGTCAGCGGAAGATAATGTAATAATGACAATAGTAGCGAAGCGTAGAAGTAAAACTGAAACATAAAAATAATGGTTATTGTACAAAACAAAACAGTAAATAACTCAGTATCTATAATTTAAAAATATTTATCATTACATATTTATAACAGCACGCCTGTATTATCCGAAGAGATAGGCTGAAGTGTACCTACAGTCCAACACCAGACTCCGCGCTGCTACTGAGAAATTCCAGATAGAAAAACCCAATAACACTCTGCGCGACTCGGGAATAGAACCCAAGACCTCATGTTCAGCAGTAGCGCTGGCAACCACTAGACCAACGAGGCAATTATTTGTCAATTTAAATCAATTCCAAATACAAGTACCTGGCTTTCAAAGCGTAGCGTAAATTTTTCACAGCAATTTGCTAAATCCAGATATAATCGAATCGATCCATTCTTTAAACTGTTTCCTTATGATATCAAAGTCAAAGTCAAAGTCAAAGCATTTATTTCAAATAGGCACATTAAAGGCACATTTGAACGTCAGAAATTACAACAAATAGAATTGATTCTAGTCGCCCATTCCAAAAGGTAGTTTTCGTATGAAGAAGAATGGGCAAGAAACTCCACCGTTACTCTTTTAAAATTATCACATTATTCATCCGAAATGATATCACGGCTCCGTAATCTCTGAATGACTGATATCTCTAATGAACCACTATCATTACATCAATATACAACATGAGATGTTGAAACACTTCAGTAATTCTTAAAATAGTTTGCGATATCAAAATGGGGAAACAATATACCCTTTCGTTTGTGGGAAACTTTTTGCAAATTCCGTAGCTCTGTAAGCTATATTCACGATCCAAAATAATATCAAAGTAATGCCGGACCAGTAATTTTTTCTTGATAGTATTATTTAATTTCTTATCTTCTCTATACTATTCGTAGACACGGCTGATGCTTTCGTTATAAGATTTGAAGGCACTGCTGTAACAGGAGCTACTCGTAGTCACGACGAATGCAAAAGAGATTATACATAATTGAGGCAGCAAAACAACCATGATTTTATTTAACCAATTAATTTTGTTTGATCATGTACAGTTCGATTGTTACGGCTATTGTGTAATTTGCATGCAACGTGGTCTGGAAAAATATATGAAAAAAAACAACTAAATTTTTGCCTGGCTTGAATTATTTCGGTATATGCCTAAGTTTCCAATCAACATCAAATTGTTCAAGCACTTTAATATCGTTATTTTCGATGTATACCTTGACGAACACAATACTGAAATAGTTATCATGGAAGTAAATATAGATTATTACCTTACCCTACCTACTTATTTGCGAATGACTTATTTAACATTAATTGACCGATATAGTCAAATTCAAATTCATTTATTGTTTGCTACAGGTGGAAAAGCAGTTCTCACTATAATAATATATCGATCGCTGTAACATACCCATATGGCGTACAATATCTAGTAGTCATTCAAAATCTATTTTATCGTAAATATCATTATTTATGTCAAAATACATTAATATTCATGAATATTATCACTAGCTACGAGGTTTCAATCGCGTAAGTGTCGATCCCCTGTGAATATCGGGATAAAAAGCTTATATGTTAATCGAGGGTGTCAGCTACCACCATACAAAACTTTATCAAAGTTGGTCCAGCCGTTTAAGCGTGAAGAAGTAACAAACATATAAACACACACACACACTAACAAACTTTCGCGTTTATAATATTAGTGTGATTAATAATTAATATGTCAAAATTACACATTGTCTGGTTGGGTTCATTTATAATGCATCATTATCGGTAGTCACTTACTTAAATGACCACCAAATAGCAAAGGTAATTGTCTTAGTTTACTTCCATGATAACTACATATTTCAGTATTGTATTCGTCAAGGTATACATGGAAAATGACGATATTGAAGTGCTTGAAAAATTTGATGTTGATTGAAAATATCCTAGGCATATACAGAAATTATTCAAGCCAGAAGAAAATTATAAAATATTTTATTATTTTCCAAATATTTCTCCAAACAACGTTTCATACAATAGCTATAATAATAATTGAACAGAATTTGTTGTTAGCAGAGGGTGACCACAATCAAATAAAAATAATTCGTGGTTGTTTATTTGTCTTACTGTATATAAACTCTTTGTCATCCGTTGTGACTAGCACCTGTTACAGCAATGCCTTCAAATCTTACTACGAACGCATGAGCCGTGTTTCTGAATGGTTTAAAGAAGACAACAAATTACATAATTCTATCAAGAAACAATTTTGGTTTAGCATTATTGTGATATTATTTTGGATCGTGAATTTAGTTTTCAGATTTACGGATATTGCTAAAACATTCCCGAAAATGAAAAGGCATATGTTACTTCCCGTTTTGGTATCGCCATTTGTGTTAAGATTGACTGTAGTTTTTCAGGTTCTTATGTTCTATATTGTTGTAATGATAGTGGTTAATTTGTTTAAATGCTTGATTTCGTTGATATCCGTCGTTCAGGAGAGAGTAGGTAGCTGTGATATTAGTTCGTGTGAGCAATGTGATATCACAAAGGGACAGATTACAGAATGGATTGAATTGTATCGGGATTTAGCAAATTGCTGTGAAAAAGTAACGCTATGTTTTGGAAGTCAGGTATTTGTATTTGGATTTGATTTGAATTGACAAATAATTGCCTCGTTTTTCTAGTGGTTGGAAGCACTACTGTTGAACATGAGTTCCTGGGTTCAATTCCCGAGTCGGGAAAATTGTTATCGGTTTTTTGTATCTGGAATTTCTCAGTAGCAACCCGGAGTCTGAATTTGTGGCCGGTTGTTGGCAATTATGCTCACCCCTGTTTCATAGAACTTGAAGCATAACTGACGAAATGTGAGTGTACTATAGATACACCTCTGCCTAGCCTTTCGGGGAATTCAGGCGCGCTGTTATGCTATGTAATGATAAATATTTTTAAATATTAGTTACTGAGTTATTGCCTGTTTTGTTTTGTACGATAACCATTTATTTTATGTTTCAGTTTTACTTCTCGGCAATATCGTCAGTATTGTATAACGTTTTGGTGACATACACAATGTTTTACTTAAGTTTTATAAATGTAAGTATGATACCACTTGGTTTCTAATGCTAATATAACTGAGGGCGATTCAAGCCTAACAACACCCATTTTGCTATGAAATTATCAAACATCTTTAGATGGTTGATAATTAATTGGCTGGCAGTGCTGCCAGCATTTTGGGCACATTTCTTGTTGACAACGATTCTGACGTATTTTTGTTGCCCTATGATTCCTTCTCCCTTTTCTTTATTTAGTCATGTAGGTACTGTCACGAGCATAAAATATATTACTATGGACAGCTCGGCAATAAGATCTCATTTCACGATTCGTCCATTAATATTTGACGGCAAAACCAACTTTATAATATTTGCAGCTAAAAACAAGAAAAACAAACCTCTTAGTATTGATAGAGTCAATTTAAATAAAGTGTATAAAGAGAAATATCTCGGACTTATTCTGGATAATTAACTTACACGGAAGCCACGTATCGAGAAAACCTGTTCTAAAATATTCAGTCTAATGGGGGCGTTACGTTGAATTGTGAGATGCTTTCCTCTTAAGGTCCGCCACACTATTTTCCGACTTTCACACATAAATCACATTCACAAAAAATATCCAGGTACAAAAACGTATTCTGAGCCGCGCACAAGTCTCATTTATACCTAGTGCTAGAACCAATTATGGAAGAAAACAATAATACATAAGGGAGCAAAACTTTATAATTCACTACCAAAAGATATAGAGCAGATAAAGCATGGCAGTTGAGAACGTGTCATGCTCACTTAAGGTGCAACAAGCTACGTGCTCGAACTCAGAGGTGGGCGTGGCTAAAAAGCACGCTGTTTCATCTGGCATCGTGTCTGACAGAGATAGTATCAGTGATGAGCAGTTAGACGATAGTCTACACGCACAACGTCGAGTTTACACACACAAACACCGTTCCGAACTGAAAGAAACGTCACATTGGAGTTGGACGATGCACACATGCACCGCCATTCAACAGTAATCGCTCGCCCGACGCGCAGGTCTCCCGTATTATTATTATACTCTTTGGCGCAGGTCCGGTCCGGCGAGTGATATTATTACATACATACATACATAACAAGCCTATAATGTTCCCACTGCTGGGACACAGGCCTCCTCTCTGTGAGAGGGAGTGGGCCGTAATCCACCACGCGGGCCCAGTGCGGGTTGGTGGATGTCACATGTCTTCGAATTTTTGGTTCTAGGACATGCCGGTTTGCCTCACGATGTTTTCCTTCACCGTTTTGAGAGCAGTGGTGATGAAATAATTTACACAAAGTAAAGCGCCTGCCTGGGTTCGAACTTACGACCTACAACTCGTAAGTCGTGTCCGTGACCACTGGGCCACCACTGCTCTCTCTATTACCTACTGTTTATTAGGCATGGCCCATGGGTCCGATATATCAAAACGAATTCAAAATCCGATTTCATACAAAAATCGATTCGTATCGATTTCTCAAACTTGAAGATTGGATTTCAAAAATCTACCCAGCCGAACCAAACGCTAACGATCTACCACCAAACGAATCGACAATAAAATCACTGGATCTCATCACCAAACGAAATCCAAACGCAAACGAACAGTTTGCGTTTGGATTTTGTTAGTAATTCGCTTTCTCTCTAAAACGTAACTTAGCGGAGTAAAAAAGATACTTAGCGCGAATTTTGTGATTTAGATTTCGGTTCTCGGAAATCTAACGGACATTATAATGCGATCAATATCATCTTTATTGCTAATTTAAAGACTACATTTTCGAGATTATACGTTGATAGTTCAATGTTTCTTGGAACTAGAAAGAATGTAGTACCTAATGTTTGGCTTGGCGCTATGGAAATCAGATAAATATCAGTTTGCGTTCAAAACCAAAAACGCCCATGCCTACTGTTTAGTTGACTACCTTTATATTATTTTCAAAAGTATTTGTTTATTTTTTTTTTTTTTATCAATACCCAAAAACTTTAGGTAAGTACGTAACTATATGTAAACAATCTTGACATCTTTTTAACTAAATAAACAGTTTAAAAATTTAGTGTTTTTTACAAACGAAATAATAGTTTGAGTAAGTTCTAGAGTTTTATGAATCTCAAGACAAGTGATACATCAAGATTGTTTTCATATAGTATGTAAGTATTTAAAGTTATTAGGTTTGCAGCGCAGCGGACAAAGTAGTACCTACCTACATAATTATATACTCACAGATGTACGCTAAGGTCACGGCACGGTAATATTATCTATACAGTATTCCAACTTCATACAAACGGACGAAGCGCGAGCTATGCCTACGCGCCTCGATCTCGGCATGCACTCGGCAGTGCGACAGTCGCGGTTGTGTTGTTTTTTTTTTAAATAACCGCGCGATTTTTTCGAGTAGGATATATTGTGCTGTTTTTGATTGCATGAATTCGTCAATAACGCATCCAGAGATAACTTTTTTTAGATTACCTGGAAACTCTGAAAGGTAAGACTATAAAATCATTTTACTTGCTAGTAGGTAGGTAGTGTAGGTACATAATGTGTGTCTTTTTAATAGATAGGTAAGTATTTCCATTATTGTACTGTGTGTATGATGATGAAAAAGTATTTTATTTGTTTATATAAAAAAAAAGTATATTTACAATCACAAAACTAAATGGAAACACAAAGTAGGCAAATCTCACCGTGAATAGTTGGGTGAAGTGAACTTAGAGTGAGCTGTGAATAGTGTCAGTCCCTAGCATCAGGTGGAATGACAGCTCACTTCATCTACGTTTTCATGGTGAATTTTTTACAGAATAGACAGGCTGTAGTATCTGTATTTTGTGATGTACGTAGGTATCAAACTCGTAACGTAGAGTGAGTAGGCGGTAAATTGCTACAAGGGTTGTCAGTTGCTTACTCAATTATTATAAGGGTGCTTTTGTAGTGTGTTAGGGTATATTTAGGCACCTATACCTATTAATTAAACACTACTATAAAATAAAATATAAATGTTTATTATCACTAATAATAACAATAGATTTAAAACCACTAATAACTAAAATGTTATACAAACAATACGAGTTATGTATAGGTAAGGGATAGTGGTTAGGTTTATGTATGGATACCTACTACTCGAGCACTCCTCCCCCCTTTCCACGAGCACAAAATGAAAGTCACTAGCGCGCCGCTCTTTGAGCGAGTGTCCTGCCTACCCCAACTTGTGTAGCTAACTACCTACATAAAATAGTGATGTTCAAATCCGCTATAAACTGTAAACGTGTTATAAACTATAAAATATATTCATATAGTCTGTTATTTTATACGCTATAATTATAGCGCGCTATTTCAAAACTCGGGCGCAGTCTGAACGCGGAGACGCTATAATTTAGCAACACGCTATCACGCTAAACGGACTTGAAGAATTGATGATGCGCGGTAGATGTTAACGCGCTATACATTATAGTCGCTGACGCTATCTTGCTATCTCGTTCTGGCCCCGCTGTGCGAACGCTATCTTGCTATCTCGTTCTGGCCCCGCTGTGCGCGTTTGAACTTTTATTCGTTGAGTAGGTCGAGGCGCTATAATATAGCGCGAAGTCCGAGGCGCTATAATATAGCGCGAAGTCAGAGCCGCTCATAGCACACGCTATACGCTATGTACACATAGTTTGTTATATTTTGGCGCTATACGTTTTATTAACCACCACTAACATAAAACGCTGCGCCGCGCGCCGCCGCCGCCGCCGCCCGCAGCGCGCCGGCCGGCCGGGCGCGGCGGCCGCGGGCCGCGCCGGTCGCCAAGCCTACATTCTAGCAAATAAATTAATTTGAAGCCCCAAGCCCCAAGTCTTAGCTGAGCAATAAGCCACAAAATGTACCTATAAGCTAAAAGATAATTTATTAGAACTAATCTATTACTAATTTTAGTAAGTATTATAAAGCTGAAGAGTTTGTTTGAAAGCTCGAAGCTCTGGAAGTATCGGTCGGATTAATAAAAATCATTTTGCATTTGATAGCCCAGCTCTGGAGGAAGGCTATAGGCTATGAAACATGATGCTAGGACACTTAGGAGTCGAGTAGTAATAGCGCAGGCAGGCGATGCGATGCGACGGGGTGGGTCGAGGGAACAAAAAATTTCACGCGGACGAAGTCGCGGGCAGAAGCTAGTTATATTATAACAAAAATATGCTCGAGGAGGTCCCTACCCTACCCAAGTACCCATTGTTTATTTGCAGTTGTTCACACCAGACTTCAATCAATCAATAAGTACAACTTCACTGACACAGCGTCCACTCAAATCAACAATTCCAATAATGAAAATACGGAGTCCAAATTGTAGTGCCAAGTCAAACAGATAATGTAGGTAGTATCGAAATCCAAAGTTCAAGCCAGAGGTCAATGTAGTGTTCACGTGCGAATGATAATACTATAGCACAAAGGAGCAGCAGTTTAGTCTAAATACATACGAACGACGTAGGCGATAGCGGCAGACTGAGTCGAAATAGTTCGAAACTTCGAAACGTGCGCGTGACATAGTGTGCGTGAGCGTCTTTCCCCCGCACCGCACCGCGCGGGGAAACATTATCGAGTGAAATGCACGATGATTCCATAGTAAAACGAGCGCGTAAAAATTACGAAACGTCCTTTGGAAAATCGAGTTTTATGAAAAAACCACTGCATAAATCAATTACAAATAAAGTTTATTGAACTTTTCGATAAATAAGCTTTGTCGGTACGGTTTTTGTTTTGAAGATTTTATCCATCTTTTATTACTTATTTACACCCAAAGTTTCGCTGAAATTAGCAAGAAAAACGAATCTTTGTTGGCTCATAACTTTTTAATGGCTTCTTATTTTACAATTCTGTTTCCGTACAGACACAATTAATAATAAGACAAAACGATAGAATGTTTAACTTTGGATGTACAAAGTCAAACAGTGGAGTAATATTCTCCCGAAGTTTGTATGGAAAAATTTCGGCAAGTGTGCCCTTAAATGTCTCATCGATGGTGGCGCGTGTTTTGGATCATTCGGTTCCCCACAAAATGGTTGAGCTAGATGGTGCTGATCCACGCGTCATGTTCGTGAACGGACGCCGTCAGTTGAGACTGGTCATCTCTTAACTGCCAAGGCTTATTTTGAATCTTATATTTTGAAATGTTTCTTCATTTGTGTCTTTTTTTACATTGTTCTCACATATAGAAGCAACAATAATAATGTACCTAGGATTTGTAATATCTTGATTAAAAAGAGTGTCCATGGAGTTTCTTGCCCGTTCTTCTCCATAGAGATCTACGTTTTGGAATGGGCAACTAGCTAACTTTAAAACTACACACATTTGTACGTCTTACCATAGACAAAACATAGCGCACTGTATTTAGGTACCTATAAGATCTGTATTTTTTTTTGTTACCTGTTATACAAATAACAAATGATTTGATTTGGTTTGATTTGATTTGAGTCTTTAGATTTCAAATATAAAAACAAAGATAACGAGTCACCGCACGTCGACCGCGACAACGCACCTTACGGCGGTAGACAATACAAAACGGATAACAATTACCTTCTTATATTTGTAATGTTAACACTATAAGCTCTTACTACTCCTGGACAACAAAAATGTAATGAATCAAGAATTTGTATATTTTTTTGTTTAGTTTTTTTTTGTGTTGTTTTTTGTGATTTAGTTTTTCTGTACAAGTGGAAATACATTAATAATTGAAACCGTTAAGTATGTGATCTTTAGTGTAAGTGGCAGCACCAATATGTACAGACGCCAGCATATCAAGCTACCCGAAACTGTCAAATTTTACCTATCAACTTTGAACGCTTTAGCGATAAAGTTGAAAGTCTATTATAGAAATTTAACAGATTGTAGTAGCTTGATGTGCTGGCGTCTGTACATTGACACATATTTTTGCAGTCAATGCAAGCATCCTAGATATTGGCGTCGCATGTCTCCCCAGATAATTTTGGTGTTGCTTCGATGGCACATATTTGTGCTGCCACTTGTATATATGCCTTCGGTGACTGTAATTTATGTATAGATACATCCAATAGACAAAATTTGACGGTTTCCGATTTGATTTCATTATAAATTTCAGAACGGCGACACCAGTGCAGCTATGAACTGGCAGATGGCTTTTCACATATTTGTTTACGCATTTACGTTTATGTTGCCAGCCATTGCTGGACAATTGACTCTTAATCAAGGGATAAAGATTCACAGAGTGGTGGCTAGACTTTATAATACAGTGATCATAATTGGTAAGAAATACTATTTTCTAAGTAGCTACTAAATAATTATAATCTAAACGATTATGTGTTGTGTAGGTAATGTATACGCAAGTATTAATTTTAAGTTATATTAATTTATAAAATGTTGGTGAGATTATTACAAATGTGATACCTTGTAAATTGTACTCTCATCACAATTCTCATTTAATTTACTGGCAACCTCCAACGGGGTCTTTATTTAAAATGTTGCGTAAATTAATAAACAATAAAAAACACTAATTTCAGATTCGAAAGAAGCTGAAGCGAAATTACTAAAGGACTTCATACGTCTGATAAAAAAGAAACCCACAGAGATCAAGTTTTCTTCCAAGATTCCTGCTGGGATGTACATGCTGCCTGTTATACTTATGTTTACTGTCAACTATGTCATTGTTTTGCTTCAGTTTAATCATATTATTTGATTTAATTTATTTTTGTAAATATCATATTATTCATATAACTTCTTATGATTTCTGATTTTTTATCTTGCTGGGGCTTCCACGCTCCTGCAGCGCTTCATAAATGTTCGAGGAAGCCCGTGCCGAATCCGGCTCGAAGGACCAATGTTTAGGGTCTCTTCAATAAAGCGGACTGTATAGGTTATGGTATGGTATAATGAAGAAACAAAAAGGATTAAAAACTACAATAAAATGGTAGATATAAAAAATGGCGGAAGGCCCGGTTCGCTTGCGATGTTGAGATGTTGACAAGTCAAGTCACTAGATTGTTCTGCCGCCGGCCGCGCGCTCCCGGCGCGGCGGCGGCGGCGAATGGCGCAGCCTTGCCGTCCCGCGCCTCGCCTCCCCGCACGATGTTCGGGTGCGTTCGCGCGTGAACAGCCCGTGTTGACGATTTTTATGCCATAATGAGAAAGAGGGTGGCATCAATAATGGGTAGGTTGCGCGAATGTTTTTACAGCCGGAACACCCAAATAATCCGAAATATTTTATTCCGAATTTCGATGTTCCGATTTTCAAAAGTCCGAATTTCATAATACCTAAGAATTATACCGTCTATCATTAAAAATCACGAAATTTATTTTTACAGAAAGTCATAAATGCGATTTGTTTGTTTTCTGATATTCATATATTCGAAGAATCAAATGCTCGATGGGTTCTCGGTCTGAAAAATGACATTCCGATTTTCAATTTTTCGAATAACATGCTAAAATTAGGATTATGATAAAATTAGTTATAATATTCAGTTACGTATATCAATTCAAAATCTTTGTGTAACGTTTAATGTTATTTAAAAACGTTTACTTTTTTATTAATATTTGTGTATTAATATTATTTTTTTGTGTTTTCGTCTTCTTCATAAATATGTTAGCGGCCAAACCCGATTTTAGGACGAACTAGTTTCGCCTAGGGCCTAGGCGAAACTAGTTCGTCCTAAAATCGGGTTGTTGTCCTAAAATGTTTTAAACATTCAAAATCTAGTCGCGGTCTCATCTCAGCAACAAACTTATGTCAAAAACTTGTCAAAATTTAGGGGAATTAGAGATATTTTTGACTGATTTAGACTGAGATCAGACTTTGAACGTTTTTAAAATTACGAGATTGCCCCTCTGATTTACAGTAGTTTTTGAGAAAGTCAATATATTAACTCTCTCAAAAGTATTTTGTATGTTCACAAAAACTTAGGACTTTTCAAAAAAGAAGCGATTTTAATAACAAAAATTACACGTAGTAAAAATGAAATTGTGATACCCAAATATAGATTAACTAAAACTAGCAAGTCATTTCTTATAAACAGCATCCGTTTTTATAACAACTTGCCTAAGCCGGTTACAGAACTTAGCGATGGAAAGTTGAAAACCCTCCTCAAACGTGTCCTTATCAAAAAAGCATATTATTAGATTTAAAGACCATGTTGAAGACAAGGTAGTTTGGCAATAAAATTCTTTCGGCACATGTGGCTTCTCTGGCACCTCATTGACGGCATAACTACGTAAATGTCTATTAACTGCTCTCAAATTACGATATTTCGTTTTTACATACTTCTTCCATCATTAACTGCTTAGCCTTTTCTCAACTATGTTGGGGTCGGTTTTACATGGAGCGACTGCCTATCGGACCTCCACAAACAGTTACTGGGTAATATGATACCACTTGGTAAGACTGGTTGTCAGACTTTCGGGATTCTGAGCACCTGTAAAGACTGTCAAAGATCCACGAATGACAGCTTAACGCAACGGCTTAACGTGCTTTCCGAGGCATGGAGGGGTCTCGGTATGTCAAGACGGTCACCCATCCAAAATAAGTTGGGAATTGTACAGACGCCAGCACATCAACCTACCCTAAACTGTCAAATTTTCCCAATCAACTTTGAACCTTATGCTTCAGCGATAAAGTTGAAAATCCATTAAAGAAATTTGACAGATTGTAGTAGCTTGTTCGTATGTGGGAAACTTTTTGCAAATTCCGTAGCTCTGTAAGCTATATTCACGATCCAAAATAATATCAAAGTAATGCCGGACCAGTATTTTTTCTTGATAGTATTATTTAATTTCTTATCTTCTCTATACTATTCGCAGACACGGCTGATGCTTTCGTTATAAGATTTGAAGGCACTGCTGTAACAGGAGCTACTCGTAGTCACGACGAATGCAAAAGAGATTATAATACATAATTGAGGCAGCAAAACAACCATGATTTTATTTAACCAATTAATTTTATTTGATCATGTATAGTTCGATTGTTACGGCTATTGTGTAATTTGCATGCAACGTGGTCTGGAAAAATATATGAAAAAAGATTCTTAATTTTTGCCTGGCTTGAACAATTACGGTATATGCCTAAGTTTCCAATCAACATCAAATTGTTCAAGCACTTTAATATCGTTATTTTCGATGTATACCTTGACGAACACAATACTGAAATAGTTATCATGGAAGTGAATATAGATACCTAATTACCTTACTCTACCTCCTTATTTTCGAATGATTTAATTAACATTAATTGACCAATATAGTCGTTAATCTTATTCAAATTAATTTATTGTTTGCTACAGGTGGAAAAGCAGTTCTAACTATAATAATATATCGATCGCTGTAACATACCCATATGATATTGCTAGTAGTCATTCATAATATATTTTATCGTTAATATCATTATTTATGTCAAAATACATTAACATTCATGAATACATATTATCACACATGTCAAAAATATATTATCACTAGCTACGCCACGCGGTTTCACACGCATAAGTGTCGATCCCGTGGGAATATCGGGATAAAACGTAGCTTACATATTAATCGAGGGTGTCAGCTACCACCATACAACATTTTATCAAAATCAGTCCAGCCGTTTGAGCGTGAAGAAGTAACTAAACTATTTTCGCCATGAGTTCCCTGACAGTTCATTTTTTTCCGTGGCACGCATACTACTTTAGACGAATAAAAAATAAACTGGCAAAAAGATTAAAAAAGAAATGATAAAAAAATATTGCCTTTCGTAAATTACTAAGTAAATTATTTTAGTTATAATTAACTGTTAATAAATTAAGTAAATAAAATAAAAAAGTCAAGTAATCTTAAAAATGTCTAATGCACAGAACGTCGTCGGCCAATAGAGATTGCCACTACTCAATACACTAATCGACAAAAAAATAGATGAATCGGAGCGGCCATTTTGTAATCGCGATCAATTTTACAATCCGTACAGTACTTTATGCGTGAAAGAGTAAGAAACATCCACACACACACATACTAACTTTCACATTTATAATATTTTTACTAGGAAGTAGGATAACCAGTTTATTAAAAAAATATTTTGAAAACCTAAAATCGATAATCCGATTCCATTTTCTTTGCCAACTGAATCGATATTATAAAAAAATAGATTATATTTTTTAGGTCACGTCACTACAATTGTCAGACAAGAACTGTCAGGGAACTCATCATAGGGCGAAAAGACTATAACATATAAACACACATACACACACCCCCACTAACAAACTTTCGACTTTATAATATTAGTGTGATTATGTACAAATTACACATTGTCTGGTTGGGTTCATTTATAATGCGTCATTATCGATAGTCACTTACTTAAATGACCACCAAATAGCAAAGGTAATTGTCTTAGTTTACTTCCATGATAACTACATATTTCAGTATTGTATTCGTCAAGGCATCGAAAATGACAATATTGAAGTGCTTGAAAAATTTTATGTTGATTGAAAATATCTTAGGCATATACAGAAACTATTCAAGCCAGAAGAAAATTAAAAAATATTTTATTATTTTCCAAATATTTCTCCAAACCACGTTTCATACAATAGCTCTAATAATAATTGAACAGAATGTTTTGTTAGTAGAGGGTGACCACGGTCAAATAAATTTAATTCGTGGTTGTTTATTTGTCTTAGTGTATGTAATCTCTTTGTCATCCGTTGTGACAAGCATCTGTTACAGCAATGCCTTCAAATCTTACTACGAAAGCATGAGCCGTGTTTCCGAATGGTTTAAAGAAGACAATAAATTACACAATTCCATCAAGAAAAAGTGCTGGTTCGGCATTATTTTGATATTATTTTGGATCGTGAATTTAGTTTACAGATTTACCGAAGTTGTTAAAATATACCCGAAAATGAAAAGGCATATGTTACTTTCCGTTTCGGTGTCGCCACTTGTCTTAAGATTGACTGTAGTTTTTCAGATTATAATGTTTTATATTGTTGTTATGATAGTGGTGAATTTGTTTAAATGCTTGATTTCGTTGATATCCATCGTTCAGGAGAGAGTAGGGAGCTATGATATTAGTTCGGGTAAGCAATGTGATATCACAAAGGGACAGATTTCAGAATGGATTGAATTGTATCGGGACTTAGCAAATTGCTGTGAAAAAGTAACGCTATGTTTTGGAAGTCAGGTACTTGTATTTGGATTTGATTTGAATTGAAAAATAATTGCCTCGTTGGTCTAGTGGTTGGAAGCACTGCTGCTGAACATGAGTTCCAGGGTTCAATTCCCGAGTCGGGCAAATTGTTATCGGGTTTTTCTATCTGGAATTTCTCAGTAGCAACCTGAATTTGTGGCCTATTGTACTATGTAATGAAAAATATTTTTAAATATATAGTTACTGAGTTATTTCCTGTTCTGTTTTGTACGATAACCATTTATTTTATGTTTCAGTTTTACTTCTCGGCAGTATCGTTAATATTTTATAACATTTTGCTGACATTTACAATGTTTTACTATAGTTTTATAAATGTAAGTATGATACCACATGGCTTCCAATGGTAATATAACCGAGGGCGATTCAAGCCTCACAACACCCATTTTGCTATGAAATTATCAAGCATCTTGCATTTGCAGCTAAAAACAAGAAAATCTCAGATCAGAAACCTCTTAGTATTAATAGAGTCAATTTGAATAAACTTAATAAAGAGAAATATCTCGGACTTATTCTGGATAATTAAACTTACACTGAAACCATGTATCGAGAAAACCTGTTCTAAAATATTCAGCCTAACGGGGGCGTTACGTCGAATTGTGAGATGCTTTCCTCTTAAGGTCCGCCACACTATTTATAATTCATTGGTGAAACCGCACATTGAATATCTTATAGAACTGTGGGGTTCAGCAGCTAAGACAAACCTAGAAGCACAAGACTTACTTATACCTAGTGCTAGAACAAAAGTAGCAAAACTTCATAACTCACTACCAAAAGATATAAAAAATACACAATCTTTATTACTATTTAAAAAACTACTAAAATGCCACATCTTTAAATGTCATAAAATAAAATAACTAATTTAATTAATTTGCTTCTAGTGTGAACGATACTCAAAACTCAATGCATTTATTTCAATTAAACAATATACAGGCACTTTTGATTTGTTAAGAAGTCGGTCAGTCAGAAAATATGAAGTTGGTTGCCCATTTCAAAGTGTAGGTAATATGGAGAAGAACGGGCAAGAAACTCCATGGACACTCTTTTTAATTATATTTTACAAACATATTAGTTACGTCATTTCTTTTGAATTTAAAATTATATAATGTGAGAACGTTGTAAAAAATAATAAAATAAATAAAAAAATTACGCGTTAAAAGCGTCCAGAGTACAACAAACAGTACACTTAACAAAACAACAAGACAAAAATAAAATAATTAAAAATAAGCCGAGGCAGCTAAGCGATGACCAGGCCCAACTGAAGGTGCCCGTTCTCGAACATGACGCTTAGATCAGCACCATTTAACTCAACCATTTTGAAGGGAGCTAAATGATCCAACACACACGCCACCGTCAGCGAGACATTTGAGTGAGCATGACATACTATCAGCCGCCAGGGCACATTCAAGTCAATGAAAGACATATTATTACCCGGTAAATGGTAGCTATATACATAGAACTCACATCTGTGCTATGCAATTATACAATAGAAAGGAAATTGAGTTTATAAAATGCAAAGATAGTCTTTAGATTTCAAACATAAAAACGAAAGATAGATGAGTCACCGCACGTCGACCGCGACAACGCACCTTACGGCGCTAGACAATACAAAACTTTTAACAATTACCTTCTTATATTTGTAATGTTATCAGTTATCCCTATAAGCTCTTACTACTCCTGAACAACGAAAATGTAATAGATCAAGTAAATTTTAGTATTTTATTTTTAGGATTTTTTTTTCTGTATAAGTGATTTGTAATCTTTAGAAATAAATGAATTCAAACCGTTAAGTATGTGATCTTTGGTGGAAGTGGCAGCACAAATATGTGACATCGAAGGAACACAAACAAGTGACACCAAAATATCGGATGTTGCATTGGCTTTAAAAATATGTATGTGTAATATTTATAACGCAACATTATGTCTGCTAATAATGCATTGACGTATATTTTTGTAGTCAATGCAAGCATCATACATGACATGTTGGCGTCGCATGTCTCAAACTCAAACTCAAACTCAAACTCAAACTCAAAACATTTATTTCAATTAAACCATTTACAGGCACTTTTGAATTGTCAAAAAGTCGGTCAGTCAGAAAATATGAAGCTAGTTGCCCATTCCAAAGCGTAGGTACCTATGGAGAAGAACGGGCAAGAAACTCCATGGACACTCTTTTAAATTATAGTTGTACAAATATATTATAATATATTTATATATCAGTACTCATATATATATTAAATTATATATCTCCCCAGATAATTTTGGTGTTCCTTCGATGTCACATATTTGTGCTGCCACTTGCCTTCGGTAACTATAATTTATGTATAGGTACATCCAATAGACAAAATTTGACGGCTTACGATTTGATTTCATTATAAATTTCAGAACGGTGACACCAGTGCAGCTAAGAACTGGGTGATGGCTTTTCACATATTTGTTCACGCAACTACGTTTATGTTGCCAGTCGTAGCTGGACAATTGACTCGTAACCAAGGGATAAAGATTCACAGAGTGGTGGCTAGACTTTATAATACAGTGATCATAATTGGTAAGAAATATTATTTGCTAAGTAACTACTAAATATAATCTAAACGATTGTGTGTTGTGTAGGTAATGAGTATTAATTTTAAAATATATTAATTTATAAAATGTTGGTGAGATTATTACAAATATGATACCAAAAATGGTACTCTCATCACAATTGTCATTTAATTTACTGGCAACCTTCAATGGGGTCTTTATTTGAAATGTTGCGTAAATTAATAAACAATAAAAAAAAACTAATTTCAGATTCGAAAGAAGCTGAAGCGAAATTAATAAAGGACTTCATACGTCTGATAAAAAATAATTCCATAGAGATCAAGTTATCGTCCAAGATTCCTGCTGGGACGTACATGCTGCCTGTTATACTTATGTCTACTGTCGACTATGTCATTGTTTTGCTTCAGTTTAATCATATTATTTGATTTAATTTATTTTTGTAAATGTCATATTAGATATTCATATAACTTTATATGATTTCTGATTTTTTATGTTGCTGGGGCTTCCACGCTCCTGCAGCGCTTCGTAAATGTTCGAGGAAGCCCGTGTTGACGATTTTTATGCCATAATGAGAAAGAGGATGACATCAATAATGGCTCCGAATTTCGATGTTCCGATTTTCAAACGTCCGAATTTCATAATACCGTCTATGTAATAAGAATTATAACGTCTTTTATTAAAAATCACGAAATTCATTATTTTAACCAAAAGTCATAAATGCGATTTGTTTGTTTTCTGATTTTCATATATTCGAAGAATCAAATGCTCGATGGGTTCTCAGTCCGAAAAACGACATACCCCTTTTTAATTTTTCGAATAACATGCTAAAATTAGGATTCTGATACAATTAGATAATATTCAGTTACGTATATCAATTCAAAATCTTTGTGTAACGTTTAATGTAATTCAAAAACGTCTACTTTTTTATTAATATTTGTATATTAATATTATTTTTTTGTGTTTTCTTCTCCATAAATATGTTAGCAGCCAAACCCGATTTTAGGACAAACTAGTTTCGCCTAGGCCAAACCAGTTCTCCCTGCACGCGATAGGAGTTTTCTCTCACCCTTCGGGTGACATCGGTTGCATGGTTGCCGTCGGTGGATAGGCGATAGTAGGATGCAAGAGCGAGCGAAGGGCACCCCGAGGTTATGCTACTGTAAACCCTTTATACAGAAATAGACATATACATACGTCGACATAGAGAACTGGTTCGGCGTAGGCGACACTATGTAATTACCATCTATTGTAGGTGAATCATTTGGGTTAAGTTAGGTTAGAACTATGACCAGCAAAAGAAAATATTTTTATTTAAAAGTAAACAATCATACAACAAACACAAAAGGCGACGTAGGATGCAAGAGCGAGCGTAAGGCACCCCGAGGTTACGTTTGGTTAGGTTATTTTAAACCCTTTACACAGAAATAGGGGCCCCGCGAAGCGGGGCTCCGTCGACATAGGATGCAAGAGCGAGCGAATGACAAACAAATAACTTTACGAAGATGAAAGATGAAGATCTTTCTCAGTATCGTGCATCGCAATTTTGTAGCATCGTATTAGCATTTATCGATATTATGTGCGTCGTCGTATTCTACTCATATATTTGTCTTGCTATTCAGTTTTACAAGGCGTTTTTATTTCGGAATTCTAATTAACCGGAATTCGTATTTTTGATGTTTCGAATTATCATTAATTCGGACTTTTTGTTATTCGATCTATTGAAACTCGGTATTTTGAGAATAGTAATATAAAAAAAAAAAAAAAGAAAAAAGATAAAAAAAAAAAAGATCGCTCTTAGCGATAAGACCGCCCATTGTGTCACCCTTTGTACAGTTTCTATATTTATGTCTGTAATTTATTTGGTGTACATAATAAAGAGTATTCTATTCTATTCTATTCTATTCTAATATAAACGTTAGGAATATTGAAATTTCGGAATTATAAAAATAGGACGAAATGATAAATCGGAGTTGTTATATTAGGAGTTTTTAACTATTCTGAATTATGAAAATCGGTATTTTGAAATTCGTATTTATGACTGTCGGAATAAAGTTTTTCGTATTTATGTACCCTTTGACAACATCCTAAAGTTATTGTTTGACAAGGTGGACAGTCTCTTCATTAGGCATTGGGTGCAGAGGTACGTGCTAACGTGTGTTGAGCCATGAGTTATTAGTTGTTATTAGGTTAGTTTGAAAGTTTTACTCAAATAATCTTTAAGTCGTTGTTACTAATACTATTTGGAGTGTGTATATTTTTTCGTGTGTCTAATCCGTAATAAACGAAAATATATATCTAACTAGTATTTGGGCGTTGCGCGAGCTGTTCTTTTTTTTCAGTGTAGTTATTAGTTGTTATTAGGTTAGTTTGAAAGTTTTACTCAAATAATCTTTAAGTCGTTGTTACTAATACTATTTGGAGTGTGTATATTTTTTCGTGTGTCTAATCCGTAATAAACGAAAATATATAACTAATGTATTATTAAGTTATTTTAATTTATTTCATAAAATGTTCATTTTATTAAGTTTATTTTGAATGGCCATTTGCCAGTCTGCTCTTCTGCATGTTTGTTACTAGATCACACGAAAACAACTTAATGGATTTCAATGAAACTTGAGTCTTTAATATAGCTTAGATAACTTACATATATTTTATTTCGAACAGTCGAGTAGTAAAAAGCCGTCTCGCCAGGCGACGTGATGAGTTCCAGCTACCAGAACAAGCCGGTTTTCGAAAAGGCTTACAATTTCACAAACAATATGAATGTGGTCATGGTGAAAACAGTAAATCTACTGTTAAAACAGTAGGGTTGGCAACGCTCAGTCAATCTCAAATTGTCAATGACAATTAATAATGTGTGTTGTCTTTGGTCCCTGGCCCTGACGCCAAGCAATGTACAAAATTGTCAACATTTTTTAATCTTAAGCACAAGGCTTTTGACTATGTTACTTACACATATGTTGTGTACACACACAACATATTTTATGTCTTTTTAATATTTCTATTTGCAATGTGAGTTTTGTTTGTGCAGAATAAAAAAAATTTCTTTCTCTTTCTTTCTTTCTCTATTGTTATATTGCAATTTAATAATGTTATTTAATTCAGTTTTTCATAGTGTGTGTGTTCCTTCAACTTCTGAGTTTAGGCTTTATAATATAACGTATTCCTGTTGTATAACTTTATTCTTTTTGTTTTCTTACAATTCAGAGTATTCGGTCTATTTCAATCAATCTGCCTAACTCTTTTCCAACTGTGTTACCTTCGACTTCCAGTCTAACCGGATGCAGCTAAATACCAGTATTATAGATAAAGCGACTGGCTAGCTGATTTAAACAACCCAGTAACTGGGTAACACGTAGCTGACTACGTGTTACCCAGTTACTGGGTTGTGGAGGTCAGATAAGTAGTCGCTTTACAGTCGCTACGGCTAGTTAGAAACCCGAAAGTCTGAACTTTCGGGCTTCTAACTAGCCGTAACGACTGTCAAAGATCTACGAATGACAGCCAGTACCAACGGCTTAACGTGTTTTACGAGGCACAGAGGGGTCTCGATATGAATGGTCACCAAGTCATGGACTAACCTCTACAAGTGCAGCTTAACCTTCGATCGACCCCTCTGGTTGTAATTATTTAGCCACGAGCATGACTGAAGGCGGTATGCTGCCTATCTATAGATGATAAATTATTGGTAAAACGTACTTGACTGGTGACAGCTTTAGTGATGATTATTTAATGCCAGTAAACTACTTACCTACATTAAAGTAACAAAATGTTTCCGCTCATTATTACAGTACCCGGCGATAAATATTGCACATCGACCTTTGGAAAGAGACAATCGGCTAATTTCGGCTTCGTAGAGCGTTATCTCTGTCGCACGAAATACAAACAGTCCGGTATCTATTAGGAGCTGTTAAAACAATTATTGTAGCCAAAAGAAGATCAAGAAATGTTTGATTATTGTTCAGATATTTGTTCAGACTCTGCTACACACTGTAATTCTTTATAAAGATGAATATTTCCTGTTAGGCGAAAAGGGATTTAATCAAATTAAACTCATGCATGGTGGTTTCTCTGCAGTTTCTTATGCAAACTCGGTATCATCCGTCGTGACGAGTATCTGTTATGGTCGCTCCTTCATATCTTATATTAGAAGTATCAGCCGTGTCTCTGAATATTTTCAAGATGACAAGTTTATTCATGCTATTAAGAATATATACTGGACCTGGTTCAGCATCGCTTCTACAATATTGTGTATGGCGTTATCTCTCTACAGATCTTCGCAGATTTTAATAAATTACATGCTAATGGAGGGAGATACGGATATGTTAATTTTTGTTTCTGTTTTTGTTTCACAAACTTTAATCAGATTTACAGTAGTTTTTGAGAAAATCTTATTGTTTTTTGTTATCATGATAGTGGTTCAATTGACCAAATGCTTGAATTCAATGATATCAGGCGTTCATGAGAGGTTGTAAAATTGTCATACTAGTTCGGATGAGCAATGTGAAATCACAAGGGAGCACATTCAAGAATGGGTTCAACTGTATCGGGATTAAGCAAAATGCAGTGGAAAATTGACGTGCCATGTTCACGTGCGAGGAATGCCAGTAGTGTTGTTGTTTTAACCCAAGAAAATCGTACACCAAATATTGTATACTAGCAGCGCCCCCCGGTTTCATCCCGTAAATGTCGATGCCATGGGAATATCGGGATAAAAAGTAGCCTATATGTTAATCCAAGGTCCAAGATCCTGCATCCATACAAAATTTTATCAAATTTGGGAAGCCGTTTGAGCGTAAAGAAGTAACAAACATACAAACACACACACACACTCACAAACTTTCGCCTATATAATATTAGTGTGATAAAGAATTTAAAATAAATAATAATTACTTAAACTAAAAATGCAAAAACGAAAAACAGAACGAAATGGAGAAATATGTACAAAAATAAAATATCGATTCATAAAATAGAAGAATTTCGTTAAAATTAGCATTTCTTTACGCGGAATAAAGAATTAATATTTTATCGTAAACTCTGCGAACTTGAACAATAACTTTTTGTCAAATTCCACGCGGACGAAGTCGCGGGTAACAGCTAGTTAGTTTTATATGTCACTAATATACTACTGCAGGCTGTTTTTAAACAACCCGGCAGTAGTTGACACTTAGTTACTGACTTAGTTCTTACATTGACTGGCACTTAGTTAAAGATATCTAGCCATATATACCTACTATAACGATCCTGATCAACCTTATGAGCAACTGTTGCTTGCACAACCCCTTGTGTCAAGTAACCGGGATTAATTTAATTGAAATAAACATAGCAACTTCGCCCATCAAAATGACTGTAATGATTATGATCACTTGATTTGAGAATATCTTCTCACCAGCGGTGCTATTCTATAAAAATCTCACTGTGAAACTTAGGTGAAGTGAGTCTGGAGTAAGCTGTCAATAGTGTCATTTCCTAGCAAAAACAAACTCACTTCACCTAAGTTTTCACGGTGAGATTTTTACAGAATCGACCGGCAGTATCTATATTAAAATTACGAAGTGCGTTACTTCTGATCATTACTATAGCGTTTACATATATCAGATAACATTTTGACCTGTACTGTATATGGTTCTATATAAAGTTGGGATGGCCCCCCCCATCCCAACATGAATTCATGATTGATTGTTTGTTTTAATACTATGTATTGAATGTTATTTATTATTTACACTAGATACTAAATTAAATGACTAACTAACTATACAAATAAATACAAAAACAAAGGACACTTAGGCGTCGAAGTAATCGTCCGCATCGCATACTATGTTAAATATAATTCTGACAATCATAGGATAGATGATTAATAGTTCATTCGTTATTTTATGTTCTAATTAAATGCATGCACGTGTCTGGTGATCACTTAAAGATAACGATTAAGAACTACTTCCCACCAAATTAAAATAACAAAATGTTTCCATCCAGTATAACTTTTATCATCGCCACCGAGACACACAACATTAAAAACAAAAATGTCCCCAATAACGTGGTTGAACTATGTATTGTTTATAGAGAACTTGCTTGGAATATACAGGAACTATTGTAACCAGTCAAAGATTAAAAAATGTTTTATTATCTTTCAAATAATAACGCAAATTATATTGCACGCTATTGTCGTCATTGGTCAAATGAAACACTTGCTAGGAGGAGATGACTATGGTCAAATAAATTTGACTGTTGCTTATTCTGTTGCTGCTGCATATCTAACCTCTTTGTTTTCCGTCGTGACCAGCATCTGTTACAGCAGCGGCTTCAAGTCTTATTTAGAAGTATCAGTCGTGTCTCTGAATGTTTTAAAGATGACACAAAATTCCTTAACTTTCATAAAAAAATATACTGGGTTAGCTTATCTGTGATTTTTCTGTCCATCGCTTTTATTGTATATAGATCTGCAGCGGCTATAATAACATTTTCCCAATTAGATCTGTTTTATCTGGTTATCATTTTAGTATCACAAACAATTATACGGCTTAGCATAGTATTTCAGCACCTCACATTGTTTGTTGTTATTATGATGGTGGTGAATTAATTGAAATCTTTGACTTCGTTGATATCAGTCATGCAAGAAATAGATATTAGTTCGGATGAGCAATGTGATATCACAAAAGACCAGATTCAAGGATGGGTTGAACTGTATCGAGATATAGCAAATTGCTGTGAAAAAATAACACTTTGTTTTGGACACCAGGTATTTGGTTCTGAAAGTTCATTGAGATGATCATGCTCCTACAGTGGAGTCATTTTAATAGGTAACATTTGACGTCTGTCAGTTTTATCCTCATAGTGAGGTGACCTGCTTATAAACATCGATTAAAGTGAATGAATCGATACGGACTTGAAACATATGCGAATTTAAAAAATCATCAGGCGAATCCCTGTCCCATTATTATTATTTTTTTCGTAAATTTAAGGAGCAAAATAAGACAAGTACACAATTTAACAAAAAAATTGCATTTATTCAGTTGAACTATCAGAACTGTTAAAAGTATTGTCATCTTCATCACTGCTGTCAGCACTCAGAGATATTATTAATTAATTTTCAATAATATTGTCTATTCTCACATCTCGTTCAAAATCTTGTAAAATTATTTTCTTTGTTTTCTCTACGACTTTTTTCCAGTCTTCTGTAGTGACTTCTGCACACGCAGTTTGTAGCAGAGACATCATTTTAGCAGTACTGAAGGGTGGTTCAGTATTGTTCCGCGCTGCATAACCCTTTATTTGTGCCCAAATAAGCTCGATGGCGTTATACTGGCAATGGTAGGGAGGCAATCGAATAACTTCGTGTCCATGCTCTAGGGCTAGTTCATCGATTACATAGCGGAGCTTGGACGGCTTAGTTGCTTTTACTAGATTTAACAACTCAACTTTTAATAAAGATGGACTTGCATCCACACCATTTCTTACCAGCCACGAGACAATTTCTTGCTTTTTATATGCTTGAGTTGGTGGTTTATCAACTTGTACAGAATGATACGGTGCATTGTCCATTATAATTTTCGATGGGTTTTCTAAGCTGACTAGCAGCTTCTCAAACCACTCTTTAAAAACCTCAAAGTTTATTTCCTCATGGTAATCACTTGTAGTTTTAGAGGCGAATGCGAGGAGGCAGTTTTTATATTTCATTATTTTTTGTATTTTTATACCTAGTTAGTTAAAAGAATAATAAATAAATTTTTTATTATAATCACAACGTGGTTATTAATTTATGGTGATATTTCTTCACAAATCATCATTGCATTCGATTCTACTTATCAGCTTTCGATTTTTAGAGTAACATCCCTAGTGTTTAAAAAGAAAAATGGTTAACTGACGTAACCTTGTAACGACGTTCAGTTCTTTAGATCAGAAATTGTTTATTATGTTTAGAATGGTTTATTAATGAAAGCAAATCGTAAAATTACTCGTATCGGTCATTATTACAATAAATATGTAATCGTAATTGAAAAAAGGTAAGCAATTGTGCAGTTCTAACAAAACGAAAAAATATGTTATTTTATGCCCGCCGTTACAAGGTTACGTTGTTGAATATTTGATGAATTGTCAAATGTTACCTATTAAAATGACTCCACTTTAGTGATCAAACTTCTATTTGTTTGCAAAAATTCTTTTGTTACAGGTTTTCTTTACGCTATCAATCTCAATATCTCAGTTTATTTTATTTACGTGTTACGAGATTGCTTTGGAAGTAAGTTTTTGGTATATCAAACTGGGTCCCATTGTGAAAGTTGTCCGTATTCTAAGCTAACGATTCTTGTAACATTACTTAATTTTATACTTTTTAGGATGAGGAAATATATAAGTTCAAGAAAATAGTATTTGTTCTATGTTTTTATACGTCATTGATGATATTGCCAACCGTTGCTGGACAGATGATTCGTAATCAAGGGGTGAAGTTCCACAGAGTCTTGGCTCGGCTTTATAATGCAATTATTAAATGTAAGAATTGTTGTTTTTTTTCAATATCAACAATGTTTTGGTACGAAGATTATTTGTAATATCATAATTTGTTATTTCATTTTAGATTCACGAGAAGCTGAAGCGAAATTGATAAAGGACTTTATACGTTTGATAAAGAAGAATGCACTAGAGATTAAGTTATTGTCCAACATCCCTCTTGGGATGTGCATACTGCCAGTTGTACTTACGTTGAGTGTCAACTATGTCATTGTTATGTTACAGTTTAATCATATTATTTAATTATAAACGAAACTTCAATAAAGTGGTTTACAAGTTATTGTATGTAAAAAAATTATTTATCGAAAGTATACACAAGATTTCACGCAAGAACGATCACCATTTCCATGGCGTTGTCACGCTGTATTATCAGCTTTGCTGCAGAGACATCTCTGCAATAGAAATCGTTTGACGAGCTGGGTTTTAAGGTTACCTGTGATATAGAAGAACGATCTGGGATGGTCGTGATCTGTGGTGACCAGGAGATTACCACCAAGATTGGAGGGTCCTTCTATGCGGCCTGCCCTTATCAAAATGGGAAAAAAATATACTCTTTCTATTGTGGGAAACTTGCAAATTTCGTGGCTCTGTAAGCTATATTCATGATCCAAAATAATATCAAAGTAATACGGGACCAATATTTTTTCTTGATCATCATCATCAGCCGAAAGACGTCAACTGCTGGACATAGGCCTCCGCTAAGCACCTCCACTTCGACCGGTTCTGTGCTTCTCGCATCCAACGGGTTCCTGCGGCCTTCACAAGGTCGTCGGATCACCTTGTGAGAGGCCTTCCAACGCTACGTCTTCCAGTACGCGGTCGCCACTCCAGAACCTTTCGGCCCCATTAGCCATCTGTTCTGCGAGCAATGTGCCCTGCCCACTGCCACTTAAGTTTGGCAATTCTTAGGGCTATGTCGGTTACCTTGATAGTATTATTATTATTTTTTCTCTTGATAGTATTATTTAATTTCGTATCGTCTCTATACTATTCGTAGACACAGCTGATGCTTTCGTTATAAGATTTGAAGGCACTGCTGTAACAGGAGCTAGTCACGACGAATGCAAGAGTTTATACATAGAGACATCAAAACAACCACGAATTCATTTTATTTGATCATAGTTACCTTCTGCTAACAATAAAAATATAGTTCGATTGTTACGGCTATTGTATAATTTGTATGCTACGTGGTCTTAAGAATATTTGAAAAAAAAAAACAATTCTTAATTTTTGCCTGGCTTGAATAATTTCGGTATATGCCTAAGTTTCCAATCAACATCAAATTGTTCAAGCACTTTAATATCGTTATTTTGGATGTATACCTGGACGAACACAATACTGAAATAGTTATCATGGAAGTAAATATAGATAATTACCTTACCCTACCTACTTATTTGCAAATGACTTATTTAACATTAATTGACCGATATAGTCATAAATTTATTCAAATTCATTTATTGTTTGCTACAGGTGGAAAAGCAGTTCTTACTATAATAATATATCGATCGCTCTAACATACCCATATGGCGTACAATATCTAGTAGTCATTCAAAATCTATTTCATAGTTAATATTATTATTTTTGTCAAAATATATTAACATTCATGAATATTATCACTCATGTCAAAAACATATTATCACTAGCTACGCCACGCGGTTTCAACCGCGTAAGTGTTGATCCCGTGTGAATATCGAGATAAAAAGTAGCTTATATGACAATCGAGGGTGTCGGCTACCACCATACAAAACTTTATCAAAATTGGTCCAGCCGTTTGAGCGTAAAGAAATAACAAACATATAAACACAAACATACACACACACACACACACACCCCAACAAACTTTCGCTTTTATAATATTAGTGTGATTAATAATTAATATGTCAAAATTACACGTTGTCTGGTTGGGTTCATTTATAATGCGTCATTATCGGTAGTCACTTACTTAAATGACCACCAAATAGCAAAGGTAATTGTCTTAGTTTACTTCCATGATAACTACATATATCAGTATTGTATTCGTCAAGGTATACATCGAAAATGACGATATTAAAGTGCTTGAAAAATTTGATGTTAATTGAAAATATCTTAGGCATATACCGAGATTATTCAAGCCAGAAGACAATTATAAAATATTTTATTATTTTCCAAATATTTCTCCAAACCACGTTTCATACAATAGCTCTAATAATAATTGAACAGAATGTTTTGTTAGTAGAGGGTGACCACGGTCAAATAAATTTAATTCGTGGTTGTTTATTTGTCTTAGTGTATATATAATCTCTTTGTCATCCGTTGTGACAAGCATCTGTTACAGCAATGCCTTCAAATCTTACTACGAAAGCATGAGCCGTGTTTCCGAATGGTTTAAAGAAGACAATAAATTACACAATTCCATCAAGAAAAAATGCTGGTTCGGCATTATTTTGATTTTATTTTGGATCGTGAATTTAGTTTACAGATTTACCGAAGTTGTTAAAATATTCCCGAAAAAGAAAAGGCTTATGTTACTTTCCGTTTCGGTGTCTGCAATTATCTTAAGATTGACTGTAGTTTTTCAGATTATAATGTTTTATATTGTTGTTATGATAGTGGTGAATTTGTTTAAATGCTTGATTTCGTTGATATCCGTCGTTCAGGAGAGAGTAGGGAGCTGTGATATTAGTTCGGGTGAGCAATGTGATATCACAAAGGGACAGATTACAGAATGGATTGAATTTTATCGGGACTTAGCAAATTGCTGTGAAAAAGTAACGCTATGTTTTGGAAGTCAGGTACTTGTATTTCGATTTGATTTGAATTGACAAATAATAATTGCCTCGTTGGTCTAGTGGTTGGAAGCACTGCTGCTGAACATGAGTTCCAGGGTTCAATTCCCGAGTCGGGCAAATTGTTATCGGGTTTTTCTATCTGGAATTTCTCAGTAGCAATTGTGGCCTGTTGTACTATGTAATGAAAAATATTTTTAAATATGTAGTTACTGAGTTATTTCCTGTTTTGTACGATAACCATTTATTTTATGTTTCAGTTTTACTTCTCGGCAATCTCGTTAATATTTTATAACATTATGCTGGCATTTAAAATGTTTTACTATAGTTTTATAAATGTAAGTATGATACCACATGGCTTTCAATGGTAATATAACTGAGGGCGATTCAAGCCTCACAACACCCATTTTGCTATGAAATTATCAAGCATCTTGCATTTGCAGCTAAAAACAAGAAAATCTCCGATCACAAACCTCTTACTATTAATAGAGTCAATTTAAATAAACTTAATAAAGAGAAATATCTCGGACTTATTCTGGATAATTAAACTTACACGGAAACCATGTATCGAGAAAACCTGTTCTAAAATATTCAGCCTAACGGGGGCGTTTTTTTTTTTTGAAGATTGGAAATCATCAAATGACCCCTCCCGCTCTGGGTGGAGCGGAAGGGAGTGTCAGACTCTTACTGACTAAAACCCACCCGTGTTCGTTCCTTAGCCCTTTATGTTCCGAGCCAGCGGTAACCCTTTCGGACAATCCCGCTGACCCGGCAGGCTTCGGCCCTGACGGGCCCCTCTGAATGATGCTGACATCTCTTTGAGGCGCGCGTGGAACACGTACGCGCCGTCCGGCACGGGCCCGGTCCTGATCGGACGGTGAGCTACCCATTACTCACCGCCCGCAGGCCCGCGCCTACGGTGGCCGGGAGTCGTCGCGCGGCTGGGACGGGAGGCTCTCTCCCTCAGCCGTCCCGCCGCCTCCTTCGCTAGCATGACTGCTTCGCAGAAGGAGGCGACTGCCCCCCACTCCCTCTCGCCCCGGACCATGGCTTGAACCAGGCAGACCTCCACCGTGTGCTCCACCGTGTCCTCTGGGCGATCCTGGCAATGGTGACACCCGGGCGTTTCCTCCCGCCTGATTATGTGCAGGAACCTCCCGAAACTTCCGTGTCCGGTGAGGACCTGCGTCAGGCGGTAGGTGAGGGCGCCGTGACGCCTCTCTAGCCACTCCTCAAAGAGGGGACTTACCGCCGCTATCGTGGCGTGCCCTGCGCTGGGTTGCGACAGTCGCTCTTTCCATGCCGCCATGAGATCGCGCCGGGAGTTCCGTCCGCTCCGCCGCAATTTGCTGCGGAAGCGGAGTTTCCCCCCGGCGGCGTAGTGCCTCCGCGCGCCACTCATACTCATACATACTCATGCTTTCCTCTTAAGTTCCGCCACACTATTTATAATTCAATTGGTGAAACCGCACATTGAATATCTTATAGAACTGTGGGGTTCAGCAGCTAAGACAAACCTAGAAAAGCACAAGACATACTTATACCTAGTGCTAGAACAAAAGTAGCAAAACTTTATAACTCACTACCAAAAGATATAAAAAATACACAATCTTTATTACAATTTAAAAAACTACTAAAATGCCACATCTTTAAATGTCATAAAATAAAATAACTAATTTAATTAATTTGCTTCTAGTGTGAACGATACTCAAAACTCAATGCATTTATTTCAATTAAACAATTTACAGGCACTTTTGATTTGTTAAGAAGTCGGTCAGTCAGAAAATATGAAGTTGGTTGCCCATTTCAAAGCGTAGGTAATATGGAGAAGAACGGGCAAGAAACTCCATGGACACTCTTTTTAATTATATTTTACAAACATATTAGTTACGTCATTACTTTTGAATTTAAAATTATATTATAATGTGAGAACGTTGTAAAAAATAAAAAAAAAAACATATGTGACATCGAAGGAACACAAACAAGTGACGCCCAATATATCGAACGCTGCATTGGTTTTAAAAATAGTGTCCAAGTAATATTTATAACGCAAAATATGTCTGCTAATAGTACAGACGATTTATAACGCAACATTATATCTGCTAATAATGCATTGACGTATATTTTTGTAGTCAATGCAAGCATCATACATGTTGGCGTCGCATGTCTCCCCAGATAATTTTG
Source organism: Luperina testacea (assembly GCA_927399505.1). Lineage (NCBI taxonomy): Eukaryota > Metazoa > Arthropoda > Insecta > Lepidoptera > Noctuidae > Luperina > Luperina testacea. Next base: position 18,257,830 of record OV656758.1, read on the forward strand.
GTGTTCCTTCGATGTCACATATTTGTGCTGCCACTTGCCTTCGGTAACTATAATTTATGTATAGGTACATCCAATAGACAAAATTTGATGGCTTACGATTTGATTTCATTATAAATTTCAGAACGGCGACACCAGTGCAGCTAAGAACTGGCTGGTGGCTTTTCACATATTTCTTCACGCAACAACGTTTATGTTGCCAGTCGTTGCTGGACAATTGACTCGTAACCAAGGGATAAAGATTCACAGAGTGGTGGCTAGACTTTATAATACAGTGATCATAATTGGTAAGAAATATTATTTGCTAAGTAACTACTAAATATAATCTAAACGATTGTGTGTTGTGTAGGTAATGAGTATTAATTTTAAAATATATTAATTTATAAAATGGTACTCTCATCACAATTGTCATTTAATTTACTGGCAACCTTCAATGGGGTCTTTATTTGAAATGTTGCGTAAATTAATAAACAATAAAAAAAAACTAATTTCAGATTCGAAAGAAGCTGAAGCGAAATTAATAAAGGACTTCATACGTCTGATAAAAAAGAACCCCATAGAGATCAAGTTATCGTCCAAGATTTCTGTTGGGATGTACATGCTGCCTGTTATACTTATGTCTACTGTCAACTATGTCATTGTTTTGCTTCAGTTTAATCATATTATTTGATTTAATTTATTTTTGTAAATGTCATAATATTAGATATTCATATACCTTTATATGATTTCTGATTTTTTATGTTGCTGGGGCTTCCACGCTCCTGCAGCGCTTCGTAAATGTTGGAGGAAGCCAGTGTTGACGATTTTTATGCCATAATGAGAAAGAGGATGGCATCAATAATGGCTCCGAATTTCGATGTTCCGATTTTCAAACGTCCGAATTTCATAATACCGTCTATATAATAATAATAATTATAACGTCTTTTATTAATAATCACGAAGTTCATTATTTTAACCGAAAGTCATAAATGCGATTTGTTTGTTTCTGATTTTCATATATTCGAAGAATCAAATGTTCGATGGGTTCTCGGTCCGATAAACGACATACCCCTTTTTAATTTTTCGAATAACATGCTAAAATTAGGATTCTGATATAATTAGTTATAATATTCAGTTACGTATATCAATTCAAAATATTTGTGTAACGTTTAATGTAATTCAAAAACGTCTACTTTTTTATTAATAATTGTAGGTGTATTAATATTATTTTTTTGTGTTTTCTTCTCCGTAAATATGTTAGCAGCCAAACCCGATTTTAGGACGAACTAGTTTCGCCTAGGCCAAACCAGTTCTCCCTGCACGCGATAGGAGTTTTCCCTCACCCTTCGGGTGACATCGGTTGCATTGTTGCCGTCGCTCGATAGGCGATAGTAGGATGCAAGAGCGAGCGAAGGGCACCCCGAGGTTATGCTACTGTAAACCCTCTATACAGAAATAGACATAGACATACGTCGACATAGAGAACTGGTTTGGCGTAGGCGAAACTATGTAGTTACCCTCTATTGTAGGTGAATCATTTGGATTAGGTTAGGTTAGAACTGTGACTAGTTCGGCGGGGCGGGGTTATTCGCGGGGTCGACATAGGATGCAAGAGCGAGCGAATGACAAACAATACATACCTTTACGAAGATGAAAGATGAAGATCTTTCGCAGTATCGTGCATCGCAATTTTGTAGCATCGTATTAGCATTCATCGATATTATGTGCGTCGTCGTATTCTACTCATATATTTGTCTTGCTATTCAGTTTTACAAGGCGTTTTTATTTCGGAATTCTAATTAATCGGAATTCGTATTTTTGATGTTTCGAATTATCATTAATTCGGACTTTTTGTTATTCGATCTATTGAAACTCGGTATTTTGAGAATAGTAATTATAAACGTTAGGAATATTGAAATTTCGGAATTATAAAAATAGCATGAAATGATAAGTCGGAGTTGTTATATAAGGTGTTTTGAACTATTCGGAATTATGAAAATCGGTATTTTGAAATTCGTATTCGTGACTGTCGGAATAAAGTTTTTCGTATTTGTGTGCACTACATAAATACGAAAAACTTTATTCCTTTGACAGCATTCTAAAGTAATTGTTTGACAAGGTTGACAGCCTCTTTATTAGGCACTGGGTGCAGAGGTACGTGCTAACGTGTGTTGAACAATGTAGTTATTAGTTGTTGTTAGGTTAGTTTGAAAGTTTTACTCAAATAATCTTTGAGTCGTTGTTGCTAATACTATTTGGAGTGTGTATATTTTTTTGTGTGTGTAATCCGTAATAAATGAAAATATATAATTATGTAATGTATTATGAAGTATTTTAATTTATTTCATAAAATGATAATTTTCTTAAGTTTATTTTGAATGGCCATTTGCCAGTCTGCCCTTCTGCATGTTTGTTACTAGATCACATGAAAACAACTTAATGGATTTCAATGAAACTTGAGTCTTTAATATAGCTTAGATAACTTACATATATATTATTTCGAACAGTCGAGTAGTAAAAACCCTTCTCGCCAGGCGACGTGATGCGTTCCAGCTACCAGAACAAGCCAGTTTTCGAAAAGGCTTACAATTTGACAAACAGTATGAATGTGGTCTACCCATCGATATCCGTGGCCCACGACGTACATGGTGTTTCATGATTACTTATGATTAACGATGACAAATCTATGGCAGTGTTGTTGGTTTTCTGACTTACATTACACTCAGAGTTAGTTATTTATTATATATCTCTTAGGCGAATACAGACATTATTGTAGCCAGAAGTATAAAAAAACTAATTTCACATTCGAAAGAATCTGAAGCGAAATTGATAAAGGACCTTATTATGTCTGATGAAGAAGAATCCATTACAGATCAAGTTATTGTCCAACCTTCCTGCTGGGATGTATTTATTGCTAATTATACTCTTCTTGGCTGTTAACTATGTCATTGATATATTGCAGTTTAATAATGTTATTTAATTCAGTTTTTCGTGTGTGTGTGTTCCTTCAACTTCTGAGTTTAGGCTTTATAATATTACATATTATTTTTATTTACGTTATTTATTTTCCACTCCTGTTGTGTGACTTTATTCTTTTTGTTTTCATACAATTCAGAGTATTCGGTCTATCTCAATCAATCTGCCTAGCTCTTTCCCAACTGTGTTAGGGTCGACTCCCAGTCTAACCCGATGCAGCCAATAATATCAGTATTATACATGAAGCGACTGCCTATCTGATCTCCACAACCTTAGTAACTGGGTAACACGTGGTCAGACTTTTGGGCTTCTAACTAGCCGTAATGACTGTCAAAGATCTACGAAAGACAGACGGGACCAACAGCTTAACGTGTTTTCCGAGGCACAGAAGGGTCTCGATATGAATGATCACCCATTCATGGACTAACCTCTACAAGTGCAGCTTAACCTTCGATCGACCCCTCTGGCTGTAATTATTTAGCCACGAGCATGACTGAAGGCGGTATGCTGCCTATCTATAGATGATAAATTATTGGTAAAACGTACTTGACTGGTGACAGCTTTAGTGATGATTATTTAATGTCAGTAAACTACTTACCTACATAAAAGTAACAAAATGTTTCCGCTCATTATTACAGTACCCGGCGATAAATATTGCACATCGACCTTTGGAAAGAGACAATAGGCTAATTTCGGCTTCGTAGAGCGTTATCTCTGTCGCACGAAATACAAACAGTCCGGTTCGGAGCTGTAAAAACAATTATGATTTGCTTCTTTTGATAATTATTTTTATTCTTTGTATAAAATCGATAGGATCGAATAGGTCGATGTGAAATATTTATCGCCGGGTAGGTACTGCAAGAACTTTAGCAAGACAACATTACAAATAAAAATGTAGACATTTTTAAAGAAGTGGTTAAAACATTTTATGTTAGTGGAGAATCTCTTACGCATATGTGTACATGAATTATTGTAGCCAAAAGAAGATCAAGAAATGTTTGATTATTGTTCAGACTCTGCTACACACTGTAATTATTTATAAAGATGAATATTTCCTGTTAGGCGGAAAGGGATTTAATCAAATTAAACTCATGCGTGGTGGTTTCTCTGCAGTTTCTTATTCAAACTCGGTATCATCCGTCGTGACGAGTATCTGTTATGGTCGCTCCTTCATATCTTATATTAGAAGTATCAGCCGTGTCTCTGAATATTTTCAAGATGACAAGTTTATTCATGCTATTAAGAATATATACTAGACCTGGTTCAGCATCGCTTCTACAATATTGTGTATGGCGTTATCTCTCTACAGATCTTCGCAGATTTTAATACATTACATGCTAATGGAGGGAGATACGGATATGTTAATTTTTGTTTCCGTTTTTGTTTCACAAACTTTAATCAAATTTACAGTAGTTTTTGAGAAAATCTTATTGTTTTTTGTTATCATGATAGTGGTTCAATTGACCAAATGCTTGAATTCAATGATATCAGGCGTTCATGAGAGGTTGAAAAATTGTCATACTAGTTCGGATGAGCAATGTGAAATCACAAGGGAGCACATTCAAGAATGGGTTCAACTGTATCGGGATTAAGCAAAATACAGTGGAAAATTGACGTTTGCCTTTGGACGTCGGGTACCTATAATCCTACTATATAATTTTATTAACGCGGAAGTTTGTGAGGATGGACGGATGTTTGTTAATCATTCACACAAAGACTACTGAACGGATTTTAATGAAACTTTACAGTATTATTACTTATACATCAGAATAACACACATGACACTTTTTATCCCACGGAATCGATACTTATGCGGGTGAAACCGCGGGCCGCTGTTAGTTTTATCTTAAGGTGTCCTAGTTAGTCGCGTTATATTTTATTCGTCTGACTTAGCCTAGAAATGAATGTGTAAAAATACTCGTCACCAAGCCGAAATCTAGCCATTTTGTACATCATCAAAATATAATGAAATTTTAAACTTAACTTTAATTATCACCACGTAAAACTAATATTATGAATGAGAAAGTAAGTTTGTTTGTTTGTTACCTTAATATCAAGCCTAAACCACTGAACCGATCATCCTGAAATTTTGCATATACGTTGTCAGGTGTATCTTTCATCCCGAAAAAAAAGTGCTGCCCCCGAGCAAAACAACAATAGCGTTATAGAGGTATGAGGAACAGGGTGTAAAGTTCACTAATATTCTATACAAAAGGAAGGATCCTCCGATCAGACGGGTGTTGTGTCTGGCGGACAACTACCCGATGATTCATGTCGGGCCGTTGTATCTATGCTAGTTGCGCGGTAAACTCTGCTTGCGAGATGCAGGATTTTGCGTGACGACTCATGTGGCGTTGTAGATACCGCTACAGCGTTATTATGATAATAGATGGTGTCACGTTTCTTTCAAACGCGTTCGACACTTATGCGGGTGAATAGGCGGGGCGCTGCTATTACTTAATTAATTGTTGTAGTTTTGACCTTCAAAAGCTCCAAAACCAGAAATTTCTCTCTCAGATACAGTTCCTACAAAATATCCTATTGATGAGAATAATATCTGACCCTTGGCTTCGTAAAGGGTCTTTTTACACCCGTCATATTGCTTTCTAATAGTCTTTTCACGTTTCAGTTTCTAATAGGGTCCCACGAAAAAAAATTAAAACCAATGAAATTAAATCTAAACATCTATATAAATAAATAAAATTGGAGTGTCTGTTTGTAATATTGAAATAACCGCTTTTTACTAAATTCATATGTATACACGGTACATATACCAAAAAACTTTTTTTACAATTTTTGTCTGTTTGTCTGTTTGTTCCAACTAATCCCTGAAACGGCTGAACGGGACGGGACTTTATGACAGGACTTTCACTGGCGGATAGCTGATGTAATAAAGAGTAACTTAGGCTACTATTATTTTAGAAAAAAAAATTGGGATCAAGAAAAAAAAATTAAACCAATGAAATTAAATCTATACATCTTCTATACATATACAATAAAATAAAATTGGAGTGTCTGTTTATAATGAGAGCACATTCAGCCGATTCAGAATTTAACTAAATTCTTCATGATGGTGAGGGAAAGCGTCCAGAAGTTAATAGAACTAGCTACCGGTCTTTGTCAGGTTGTGGCGGGCACTGAAATTTTAATACAATACGAGTATAGTATTTATGATGATATTCACAATCTAAATATCAAAGAAGATTCGTGGTTGTGTGAAGATGGATGGGCCCCCCCATCCCAACATGAATTCATGATTGATTGTTTGTTTTAATACTATGTATTGAATGTTATTTATTATTTACACTAGATACTAAATTAAATGACTAACTAACTTTACAAATAAATACAAAAACAAAGGACACTTAGGCGTCGAAGTACTCGTCCGCATCGCATACTATGTTAAATATAATTCTGACAATCATAGGATAGATCATTAATAGTTCATTCGTTATTTTATGTTCTAAATGCTTGCACGTGTCTGGTGATCACTTAAAGATAACGATTAAGAACTACTTACTACTTCCCACCAAATTAAAATAACAAAATGTTTCCATCCAGTATAACTTTTATCGTCGCCACCGAGACACACAACATTAAAAACAAAAATGTCCCCAATAACGTGGTTGAACTATGTATTGTTTATAGAGAACTTGCTTGGAATATACAGGAACTATTGTAACCAGTCAAAGATTAAAAAATGTTTTATTATCTTACAAATATTAACGCAAATTATATTGCACGCTATTTTCGTCATTGGTCAATTGAAACTCTTGCTAGGAGGAGGTGACTATGGTGAAATGAATTTGATTCTTGCTTATTCTACTGGTTCTGTATATCTAACCTCTTTGTTATCCGTCGTGACGAGCATCTGTTACAGCAGCGGCTTCGTGTCTTACTATAGAAGTATCAGTCGTGTCTCTGAATGCTTTAAAGATGACACAAAATTCCTTAACTTTCATAAAAAAATATACTGGTTTAGCTTATCTTTGATTTTTCTGTCCATCGCTTTTACTATATATAGATCTGCAGCGGCTATAATACAATTTTCCCAATCAGATCTGTTTTATTTGGTTATCATTTTGGTATCACAAACAATTATACGGCTTAACATAGTATTTCAGCACCTCACATTGTTTGTTGTTATTATGATGGTGGTGAATTCATTGAAATCTTTGACTTCGTTGATATCAGTCATGCAAGAAATAGTAGGGAAATATGATATTAGTTCGGATGAGCAATGTGATATCACAAAAGAGCAGATTCAAGGATGGGTTGAACTGTATAGAGATATAGCAAATTGCTGTGAAAAAGTAACACTTTGTTTTGGACACCAGGTATTTCGTTCTGGAATTTCATTGAGATGATCATGCTCCTAGTGAACAAACTTCTATTTGATTGCAAACATTCTTTTGTTACAGATTTTTTTTACGCTATCCGTCTCAATATCTCACTTTATTTTATTTTCGTATCGAATGTGTTACCAGATTGCTTTGGAAGTAAGTTTTTGATATATCAAACTGGGTCCCATTGTAAAAGTTGTCCGTATTCTAAGCTAACGATTCTTGTAACATTACTTAATTTTATACTTTTTAGGATGAGCAAATATATACGTTCAAGAAAATAGTATTATTTCTACGTTTTTATATTTCATTGATGATATTGCCAACCGTTGCTGGACAGATGACTCGTAACCAAGGGGTGAAGTTCCACAGAGTCTTGGCTCGGCTTTATAATGCAATGATTAAAAGTAAGAATAATTGTTTTTTTTTTCAATGTCAACAATGTTTTGGTACGAAGATTATTTGTAATATCATAATTTGTTATTTCATTTTAGATTCACGAGAAGCTGAAGCGAAATTGATAAAGGACTTCATACGTTTGATAAAGAAGAATGCACTAGAGATCAAGTTATTGTCCAACATCCCTCTTGGGATGTGCATACTGCCAGTTGTACTTACGTTGAGTGTCAACTATGTCATTGTTATGTTACAGTTTAATCATATTATTTAATTATAAACGAAACTTCAATAAAGTGGTTTACAAATTATTGTATGTAAAAAAATATTTATCGAAAGTATACACAAGATTTCACGCAAGAACGATCACCATTTCCATGGCGTTGTCACGCTGTATTATCAGCTTTGCTGCAGAGACATCTCTGCAATAGAAATCGTTTGACGAGCTGGGTTTTAAGGTTACCTGTGATATAGAAGCACGATCTGGGATGGTCGTGATCTGTGGTGACCAGGAGATTACCACCAAGATTGGAGGGTCCTTCTATGCGGCCTGCCTTATCAAAATGGGAAAAAATATACTCTTTCTATTGTGGGAAACTTGCAAATTTCGTGGCTCTGTAAGCTATATTCATGATCCAAAATAATATCAAAGTAATACGGGACCAGTATTTTTTCTTGATCATCATCATCAGCCGAAAGACGTCCACTGCTGGACATAGGCCTCCGCTAAGCACCTCCACTTCGACCGGTTCTGTGTTTCTCGCATCCAACGGGTTCCTGCGGCCTTCACAAGGTCGTCGGATCACCTTGTGGGAGGCCTTCCAACGCTACGTCTTCCAGTACGCGGTCGCCACTCCAGAACCTTTCGGCCCCATCAGCCATCTGTTCTGCGAGCAATGTGCCCTGCCCACTGCCACTTAAGTTTGGCAATTCTTAGGGCTATGTCGGTTACCTTGATAGTATTATTATTATTTTTTCTCTTGATAGTATTATTTAATTTCGTATCGTCTCTATACTATTCGTAGACACAGCTGATGCTTTCGTTATAAGATTTGAAGGCACTGCTGTAACAGGAGCTAGTCACGACGAATGCAAGAGTTTATACATAGAGACATCAAAACAACCACGAATTCATTTTATTTGATCATAGTTACCTTCTGCTAACAATAAAAATATAGTTCGATTGTTACGGCTATTGTATAATTTGTATGCTACGTGGTCTGAAAAATATTAAAAAAAAAACAATTCTTAATTTTTGCCTGGTTTGAATAATTTTGGTATATGCCTAAGTTTTCAATCAACATCAAATTGTTCAAGCACTTTAATATCGTTATTTTGGATGTATACCTGGACGAACACAATACTGAAATAGTTATCATGGAATTAAATAGGGATATTATAAGTCAAGCCACAAAATTATTTATTGGCCACGTGATTATACTTCTAATTTTATAACTAAGCAACGGGAAAATGACATGGCTTCTAATAAACTAATTCGTCTTTTTTACAAGGCCAACTAAATATTCTATAGAAAGCGTCAAGTAACGTCATCAATTATTGTGACTTGTCCTTCTTATTTATACATTGCCACCTTATTTACTAATTTGGCCACGGATTTTACATCTCGTCACCATTTTACGTTGTACAGCTTCAACACAATGTCCTCAAAAATATATAATTCAAGTTTCTACAGACAGCATCATTTATTATAACTTATCATGTAAAATAATACATCATATTCTTTTATCGTGAAAATAGCCACTGCATGATTTGGCGCGAGTACGCAACCGGCCATTTGCACCAATCAGAGAGCGCCATTTGATTCATGTAACGACGAGTTGAGTTGATCACGTGTAATTGTTATTGTCGTTCGTGCGTTCGTATCGAAAATCATTAGGTCTAACGTTTTTTATACATATATAAAAAACGACATTATGGTTAACACCCCGACTCAGAGTACCCCGACTCGGATAGGTTAGGTTAGAAGGCTAAGGCGGGAGCGAAGCGTAGCGGAGCTCCCGCCTTAGCCTTCGTGGTTATTTTTTTTTAAACCACCCAGAAGTAGGAGCCCCGCGAAGCGGGGCTCCGTCGACCTATCTTAGCGCAGGTGGTAATCAGTTACAGTAATGTTTAATATCTACTTAGGTTACTATTACCTATAACTACGATAGAACTTACAAAGAATAAAACAAAGTTTTTTTAAGTTTTAAAGTAGGCGTTTTCATCATATATTACACCAAATAAGTTTTATATCTTTTGAGTGGTATTTCAAACGATTTTGTATTTAATGTATGTTATGTCAAACGATGTTATATGTAATGTATGTTATGCTTGTAAAAATTAGTTATTTTAAAATTATATCAATCGTTCATTATATTAACTAATCGCTATATTAAATAAAATTATAGGTTCCGTTGTTATATGTTGTTAATATTAGAGATTTTATTGTTATATCATCTATTACTTACCCAATATTAATGGCCAATATACTATTATTGATGACATTTTTAGCAAAATTTTGACGATCAATGAATGTGGGATGAGTTACATTTTAAACGTACCGAGTTAAAAAATTAGAAGCTAAATAAACATATTTTGTGATGTCATATATTACTATTTTAGAAGTTTACTGTTAGAATGCATGTTACAAATTTAGAAGCTAAAAAATAACCATCATACTGAGTTGAATTTAGATTGGCTTACATAGAAGATAACTAGTGGCTAAGATAGTATTATTTAGATGCTCGTTAATTGTGGCAGACTTAGTAATTTAGAAGGCAACATAAATTTTTGGAGGCGAATAATGCTATTAAAAAGAAGCCTGTTTAATTAGCACCCAATTAAATATAGATAATTACCTTACCCTACCTACTTATTTGCAAATGACTTATTTAACATTAATTGACCGATATAGTCATAAATTTATTCAAATTCATTTATTGTTTGCTACAGGTGGAAAAGCAGTTCTTACTATAATAATATATCGATCGCTGTAATATACCCATATGGCGTAAAATATCTAGTAGTCATTCAAAATCTATTTCATAGTTAATATCATTATTTTTGTCAAACTAAATTAATATTCATGAATTTTATCACTCATGTCAAAAACATATTATCACTAGCTACGCCACGCGGTTTCAACCGCGTAAGTGTCGATCCCGTGTGAATATCGGGATAAAAAGTAGCTTATATGTTAATCGAGGGTGTCAGGTACCATCACACAAAACTTTATCAAAATTGGTCCAGCCGTTTGAGCGTGAAGAAGTAACAATCATATAAACACACACATACACACACACCAACAAACTTTCGCTTTTATAATATTAGTGTGATTGACCAGACAATATGTAATTTTGACATATTCATTATATGAATATGTCAAAATTACATATCGTCTGGTTGGATTCATTTATAATGCGTCATTATCGGTAGTCACTTACTTAAATGACCACCAAATAGCAAAGGTAATTGTCTTAGTTTACTTCCATGATTGCTACATATTTCAGTATTGTATTTGTCAAGGTACACATCGAAAATGACGATATTGAAGTGCTTGAAAAATTTGATGTTGATTGAAAATATCTTAGGCGTATACAGAAATTATTCAAGCCAGAAGAAAATTATAAAATATTTTATTGTTTTCCAAATATTTCTCCAAACCACGTTTCATACAATAGTTCTAATAATAATTGAACGGAATGTTTTGTTAGCAGAGGGTGACCACGGTGAAATGAAAATTCGTGGTTGTTTATTTGTCTTAGTGTATATAATCTCTTTGTCATCCGTTGTGACAAGCATCTGTTACAGCAATGCCTTCAAATCTTACTACGACAGCGTGAGCCGTGTTTCCGAATGGTTTAAAGAAGACAATAAATTACACAATTCCGTCAAGAAAAAATGCTGGTTCGGCATTATTTTGATATTATTTTGGATAGTGAATTTAGTTTACAGATTTACCGAAATTGTTAAAATATTCCCGAAAAAGAAAAGGCATATGTTACTTTCCGTTTCGGTGTCGCCAATTGTCTTAAGATTGACTGTAGTTTTTCAGATTATAATGTTTTATATTGTTCTTATGATAGTGGTGAATTTGTTTAAATGCTTGATTTCGTTGATATCCGTCGTTCAGGAGAGAGTAGGGAGCTGTGATATTAGTTCGGGTGAGCAATGTGATATCACAAAGGGACAGATTACAGAATGGATTGAATTGTATCGGGACTTAGCAAATTGCTGTGAAAAAGTAACGCTATGTTTTGGAAGTCAGGTACTTGTATTTGGATTTGATTTGAATTGACAAATAATTGCCTCGTTGGTCTAGTGGTTGGAAGCACTGCTGCTGAACATGAGTTCCAGGGTTCAATTCCCGAGTCGGGCAAATTGTTATCGGGTTTCTGAATTTGTGGCCTGTTGTACTATGTAATGAAAAATATTTTTAAATATACATATATATGACGGCGCATCCGTCAACGTCAGACGTCAGGTTGACTTTTAGCTGTCAAAGTCAACCTAGCGAAGCGTCATTGTCGATGGTAGTGCGGGCGGCGATCTTAAACTGACTTTTGAACAAGACTGCGCCCGCGCACCACGCTTGTGACGAATCGCTCAGAATCTTCGTCATCACGCTATTTCAAGATTTAATTAAGTTGATTTCGCATAGTAGTAATCGCTAATTACCTAATTACATCGTGATTCCTGTGAATGCCGATTAAAATACGTCGATTGTGATTTGAAGTCATTTATTTCTATTTCCGCGCCCACCTATCTACATAATTAGAAGAAGATGAGTTCTGATGAAGGGCCACCAGGCCGTCCTGACCCTTCATCAGAAGTGGGATGCGTGTTGGTTCATGCGCGATCATAGTGAATGTTGTTTTGGGCATAGGCTGTATGCAGAAATACCTTTGCCCAATGACGCGCCGGTTGCGCCCTACCGCCGTGTTAGAAAAAAAAAGTGTTCCCGTAATTAGAAAATGCGATAGGACGCGTGTGCAAACGTAACAGCACACAATACGACAGCTGATTTGTGTTTTGCTGAAAATTCACTGCAAGGAGGTCAACTTGTGGCCGTCATTAAGGCGCACAAATGAAGCAGTATCAACGTGGCTATCGTAAATAGTACGAAGGACGTAGCGTGGAGCTACCAGTGACGTGGAGTGATTTCAAGAATCAAGCCAAGCAACCCGCAGCCGTCGGTGAAGCCCTTCGTGTGCTGCAAGTGAGGGAATCCTGGACATGTCGCAGCCCGGTGCACGGGAAGTGGCAGCCAAGCAGATGATGGAGGTGGAGCACGCGCTGCAGGCAGCAACGGCGAGTGGATGTTTGCGTCGTACAACTACGCTCAGGCACGTTGGAACAAGGGTGAGCTGTATTGTTTTGTTCTGCCGATTCTGGTGCTGAATGCTCGTTAGTAAAAGCGAGTTGTGCAGCCAAATTAAGTGGCAAACGAGTTAATAATGTTGTTGCGTTAACTGGTATTGGTTAAACGCGTGTATTCAGCACAGAACAAATTATAAGAAGCGTTGCGAATAGCTAGCCACAACTTGAGATTTTATTACATTTCTACACGACATTTACTTGCAAAGTATTATTTTGGGTAGGCTATTTTGTGTTATTAGAAAACGAGAGTGAAATCAGATTATCAGACTAATCTAGATAGGAAGTTCAGAGGTCCATTTAAGGTAGTGGAAGTTTTGACAAGTGATCGCTATACGTCATAAGCTTTAGATTCTAACCGTACTTGCAAGTATGCTCACGATCGCATACGAAAGATGCCTCTAAGTAGTGTTCCTAAGACGGTGAGGAGAGTTGCTCCATTGAGTAGTTAGAGCACATACCATGGCTAGGTCGCACTGTACGCACTTGTCTGTAGTCGTAACTGCAACTCACTTGTGAGTTGTTCAAGGAGCGATGGGCAGCTGGTGGTACAGCGGGGACCAGGGTCTCAAAGGAGACTATTGTTATGTTGGTCTTTTAATGACCTGGGAGTCGTAGACTCGATGTGTAGTGAAGTATGTTGATCGTATCACTTGAGGTGATGACGATATGGGTGTCACGCTAGCTGCTGCGGCAGCAGGGCCATGAGCGTTGTATGTGATCTACTCGTAAGTTGATACAGTTCATGACCACTTATTACTAAGGCTTAGAGGAATCTTTTGTTGTCGACGATTGCTATCGTTTTTTTATTAAATTTTTGTTAAGTAATGCGTTTCGATAACAATGTGGTCAGAATTGGCCGAGAGGAACATGCACTGCTGTTGATTTTTTGGTTACAGTTTAACACACAAGGACGTGTGCAAGCAGAATGACAGTGGTGGACAGCGCTGCATTCTATGGATCTCCTGTACGAATAATCGCTGATCAAGGACGGTGCTTTTCGAGCGAGGAGTTTCGCGACTTCTGCCGGGGAGACGGTGGATTGCAACCACTACAGCCATTAAGCCAGCTACAGATCTATTGTCTACTGAATTTGGTGAGTCGTTTTCATTTTGTTTTGACTCTGGTATCGAGTGCTTCCCTGGTAAACAACAGCAAAAAAAACCGTTACATTGTTAGGCATAGCCCAATCTAGTTACCAATGCAATTTTTAAATACGTTCACGATAGGTTATGAATGATGCCGGTAGGTCATGTACCAGTCGAAATAGATGGTAATCACAGTGGTGATGAGCTATGAGCAAGCCTAAGTAGTGGAATCCACGCGAGTAGGGGTTCTCTATCGGCGGTAGTAAAAAGTGTGTAGTCACAGGGGTGATACACGTGGATCCATGCGCTGGATGTGTGAGAGCAATGCGATTGCTGGTCGGCCGGAGTATCGTGGCGTTAGAGTGGTTTACTCGTGTGTGGGTTTCCAGGTATCTAAGGCTCTTAGTGAAAAAGATTATTGTTGTAATGTGGATACCGATGGTACATGGCTCTGGTTGATGTTTTTTTTGTATGGTTGATTAGATTACATGGCTCTGGTTGAATCAAGTACGCTCATGAGGCTAAGGCATATGCCATGGCACAGGCCAAGGGATCAGAGTATTACTGATGAATTTGAGGAAAGCCAAGTAAGTCTTGTTGATGAAACAGAGTAGAGATTAAGTCGAGTGATAGTGGTGAATCTTAGTTCGCTGGCCCGGGACATGGCGGATTACTTGAAATCGCGTCTAGTCTTTTAAATATAGTTGAGGCCGAGACGGCGTCTGATGATGTAGAAATACTTTGTGCTCAAATAATGATAACGAGTCATTAGACCGTCTCGACACCTTGACCGCATGCTCGGACACTGCTTCGGTTGACTCATACACTGTCACTGCAAGCTCAGACACCCTGAGCGTACACTCATACCCTGAAACATGGGAGGTCCTTCATGAAGTTGAAGTGCACACGGAACAGGACAATTCATTATCATAGGCAGGTATAGTACAAACTATCGTTACTGTACTGAAACATTCCTATAATTATGATGAATTGTACAAATGGTTGATCCTAGGCGAAGAAGTGTCATCCATACTATTCCAGGGTGAGTGTTAGAGGGCACACTTCACTCGCCACAGAAGGTAGACGAAATGTGTCGTCCGAGTCATTGTCTGGTTGACTTGTTACAGTGGTTTATTTAGCGTCATCTGACGAAATTTGTCGTCCGAGTCAGGTCCCTCGAGAGGGCTGACTTGTCCTGGATGATCGCTTGCTATTTGTGAGACGAAATATGTCGTCCAAGTCAGAGTCATTTAAGTTGACTGACTTGTCCTGGATGATCACTTGCTATTTGTGAGACGAAATATGTCGTCCAAGTCAGAGTCCTTTAAGTTGACTGACTTGTCCTGGATGATCACTTGCTATTTGTGAGACGAAATATGTCGTCCAAGTCAGAGTCATTTAAGTTGGCTGACTTGTCCTGGATGATCACTTGCTATTTGTGAGACGAAAATATATGTCGTCCAAGTCAGAGTCCTTTAAGTTGACTGACTTGTCCTGGATGATCACTTGCTATTTGTGAGACGAAATATGTCGTCCAAGTCAGAGTCATTTAAGTTGACTGACTTGTCCTAGATGATCGCTTGCTGTTTGTGAGACGAAATATTTCGTCCGAGTCAGAGCCCTTTAAGTTGACTGACTTGTTCTGGATGTTTTGCAGATTATGGTAAGACGAATATTGTCGTCCGGGTCACATCACCAAAGGATTGACTTGTCTAATAGTAGTAGTATAGTAGTGTCTAGTAGTAATTGTGAACAGTTAACCTACATGCTGTTTAGTGACGAGGCTGTGTCATCCGGCTTAATTGTTGCAAGACACTCGCCTTAAGTCTTAAGTATCATAGCGCATTGTGATAATTGTAATTAGTCATCCGTCAGGATGCCGAACGGACTATGTACGATTGCAACTCATTGTTTCAGAAAATCGCCCGAGGACGGTCGAGTGTCAGTCCGGCCGTGACGGCGCATCCGTCAACGTCAGACGTCAGGTTGACTTTTAGCTGTCAAAGTCAACCTAGCGAAGCGTCATTGTCGATGGTAGTGCGGGCGGCGATCTTAAACTGACTTTTGAACAAGACTGCGCCCGCGCACCACGCTTGTGACGAATCGCTCAGAATCTTCGTCATCACGCTATTTCAAGATTTAATTAAGTTGATTTCGCATAGTAGGAATCGCTAATTACCTAATTACATCGTGATTCCTGTGAATGCCGATTAAAATACGTCGATTGTGATTTGAAGTCATTTATTTCTATTTCCGCGTCCACCTATCTACATAATTAGAAGAAGATGAGTTCTGATGAAGGGCCACCAGGCCGTCCTGACCCTTCATATAGTTACTGAGTTATTTCCTGTTTTGTTTTGTACGATAACCATTTATTTTATGTTTCAGTTTTACTTCTCGGCAATATCGTTAATATTTTATAACATTTGGCTGACATTTACAATGTTTTACTACAGTTTTATAAATGTAAGTATGATACCACATGGCTTCCAATGGTAATATAACTGAGGGCCATTCAAGCCTCACAACACCCATTTTGCTATGAAATTATCAAGCATCTTGCATTTGCAGCTAAAAACAAGAAAATCTCAGATCACAAACCTCTTAGTATTGATAGAGTCAATTTAAATAAACTTAATAAAGAGAAATATCTCGGACTTATTCTGGATAATTAAACTTACACGGAAACCACGTACCTATCGAGAAAACCTGTTCTAAAATATTCAGTCTAACGGGGGCGTTACGTCGAATTGTGAGATGCTTTCCTCTTAAGTGCCGCCACACTATTTATAGGTAATTCATTGGTGAAACCGCACATTGAATATCTTATAGAACTGTGGGGTTCAGCAGCTAAGACAAACCTAGAAGCACAAGACTTACTTATACCTAGTGCTCGAACTAATTATAGAAAAAAACAATAATACATGAGGGAGCAAAACTTTATAACTCACTACCAAAAGATATAAAAAATATACAATCGTTATTACTATTTAAAAAACTACTAAAACGCCACATCTTAAATTTCATAAAATAAAATATTTAATTAATTTGTTTCTAGTGTGAACGAAACTCAAAACTCAATGCATTTATTTCAATTAAACAATTTACAGGAACTTTTGATTTGTTAAGAAGTCGGTCAGTCAGAAAATATGAAGTTGGTTGCCCATTTCAAAGCGTAGGTACCTATGGAGAAGAACGGGCAAGAAACTCCATGGACACACTTTTTAATTATATTTTACAAAAACATTAGTTACATCATTACTTTTGAATTTAAAATTATATAATGTGAGAACGTTGTAAAAAATAAAAAATAAAACATACGCGTTAAAAGCGTCCAGAGTACAACAAACAGTACTTAACAAAACAACAACCCAAAAACAAAATAATTAAAAATAAGCCGAGGCAGCTAAGTGATGACCAGGCCCAACTGAAGGTGCCCGTTCTCGAACATGACGCTTAGATCAGCACCATTTAACTCAACCATTTTGAAGGGAGCTAAATGATCCAACACACACGCCACCGTCAGCGAGACATTTGAGTGAGCATGACATACTATCAGCCGCCAGGGCACATTCAAGTCAATGAAAGACATATTATTACCCGGTAAATGGTAGCTATATACATAGAACTCACATCTGTGCTATGCAATTATACAATAGAAAGGAAATTGAGTTTATAAAATGCAAAGATAGTCTTTAGATTTCAAACATAAAAACAAAGATAGATGAGTCACCGCACGTCGACCGCGACAACGCACCTTACGGCGCTAGACAATACAAAACTTTTAACAATTACCTTCTTATATTTGTAATGTTATCAGTTATCCCTATAAGCTCTTACTACTCCTGAACAACGAAAATGTAATAGATCAAGTAAATTTTAGTATTTTATTTTTAGGATTTTTTTTTCTGTATAAGTGATTTGTAATCTTTAGAAATAAATGAATTCAAACCGTTAAGTATGTGATCTTTGGTGGAAGTGGCAGCACAAATATGTGACATCGAAGGAACACAAACAAGTGACGCCAAAATATCGGATGCTGCATTGGCTTTAAAAATATGTATGTGTAATATTTATAACGCAACATTATGTCTGCTAATAATGCATTGACGTATATTTTTGTAGTCAATGCAAGCATCATACATGACATGTTGGCGTCGCATGTCTCCCCAGATAATTTTGGTGTTCCTTCGATGTCACATATTTGTGCTGCCACTTGCCTTCGGTAACTATAATTTATGTATAGGTACATCCAATAGACAAAATTTGACGGCTTACGATTTGATTTCATTATAAATTTCAGAACGGTGACACCAGTGCAGCTAAGAACTGGGTGATGGCTTTTCACATATTTGTTCACGCAACTACGTTTATGTTGCCAGTCGTAGCTGGACAATTGACTCGTAACCAAGGGATAAAGATTCACAGAGTGGTGGCTAGACTTTATAATACAGTGATCATAATTGGTAAGAAATGTTATTTGCTAAGTAACTACTAAATATAATCTAAACGATTGTGTGTTGTGTAGGTAATGAGTATTAATTTTAAAATATATTAATTTATAAAATGTTGGTGAGATTATTACAAATATATAAAAAAATGGTACTCTCATCACAATTATTGTCATTTAATTTACTGGCAACCTACAACGGAGTCTTTATATAGTTAGTTAGTTAGTCTTTGTTTAGTCTTTTTTTCTTTAAATATTGCGTTAATTTAAACAATAAAAAATAACTAATTTCAGATTCGAAAGAAGCTGAAGCGAAATTAATAAAGGACTTCATACGTCTGATAAAAAAGAACCCCATAGAGATCAAGTTATCGTCCAAGATTTCTGTTGGGATGTACATGCTGCCTGTTATACTTATGTTTACTGTCAACTATGTCATTGTTTTGCTTCAGTTTAATCATATTATTTGATTTAATTTATTTTTGTAAATGTCATATTATTCATATAACTTCATAATATGATTTCTGATTTTTTATGTTGCCGGGGCTTTCACGCTCCTGCAGCGCTTCGTAAATGTTCGAGGAAGCCCGTGTTGACGATTTTTATGCCATAATGAGAAAGAGGATGGCATCAATAATGGCTCCGAATTTCGATGTGCCGATTTTCAAACGTCCGAATTTCATAATACCGTCTAATAAGAATTATTTTTTATTTTATTTTATTTTATTTATTTGGGACAAAAAACAGTTATACATTACAGCATTTACAAAAAGTAGTTATATTACAGTCAAAAAAACGTATAACCCACACTATTGTCCTCGACGTGACATCTGAGTATGATAACGAACGCATGTTAAATGAGAGAAAAAAAAAAGAGTACATAGGTATTCAGTAGAAAATCACTATATACCGACAAATCGGAGGAAGCGGATGACAAGAGCATCCGTCCTATGGGCGACTTGCAAGAAATTGTGAAACCAATCTTTTAAATTTAGATTGCGACAGCGCGAAAATATCAAAATCAATGAATTGTGAGTTATAGGTTTCTAAGAGTCGGCGGAGAGGAGCTCGCACCCCGGCCTTCGTTCTAGATCGCGTAGTGTAGAATAGTGGAGGTGCGCGCACCTCCCGCCGAATAACAGTCCTAGGTACTACGTAACACAATCTATTCGAGAGCTCAGTACAATTAAATTTGTTATTGCATTTACCGTGCAGCATCACAACCATGATCAGTGAACGTCTGGAATCCAAGCTCAATATCTTATAATGCTTTAGCAAATCTGCATAGGGAATCCTAGTACGGAAGCACTTATAGTGCATGGCACGGAGAAATTTTTTCTGAACCATTTCTATTGCTTGTTTATATTTATCATAATACGGGCACCAGATGGGTACCGCGTATTCCAACTGTGAACGGACTAGTGTTTTGTATAAGAAGAGAAAAGTAGAAGGCTTTTTGAAGTCTTTACAAGACCGCATGACAAAACCATACATCTGAAAGGCTTTGTTAATATTATGCTATCGATATGGGTGTCTAAATGTAATTTGCAATCAAGCAGTACGCCAAGATCACGCAAACACTCAGATTTTTTTTATTGTATGTCGTTCAAGGTATATGGGAAGTTAATGGTATTTTTATTTTTAGTAAAAGAAATGAAGTGACATTTTGGAAGACTAAGATGAAGTTTATTGACCAGATAGTATTGTGAAAGCCTGCATAAGTCCTCTTAGTCGCAAACAATCTTGAGAGTTCGCACACGCCTTATAGATTTTAATGTCATCGGCGTACATTAGGAATTTAGAGTTGACTATGCAGGATTTTATGTCGTTTATGAACAAGATAAAAAGCATTGGGCCCAGGACAGATCCTTGAGGCACACCTGATTCAACGACCACATAATCAGACTCGAATCCATTGATAACGACTTTTTGAGTCCTGTGAAATATATATGAAGCAAACCATCTGAGTAAATTGCCCTTTATGCCATTAAAAGCGATCTTATCGAGAAGCAATTTGTGGTCCACCTTGTCAAAAGCCTTCCGAAAATCAGTGTACACAGCATCAACCTGCGAGCGCATGTCCATGTTTTCAAACAAAAATTGTGTAAAAATTATTAAGTTTGTGTAAGTGGATTTGGATATAACAAAGCCATGTTGCTCGGGTATAATAAGGTGACTTAACTGTGGAAACAAGTGGCCGTGCACTAGACCCTCAAAAAGTTTAGACAAGGTGGACAAGATAGATATGGGTCGATAATTCTCAACGTTTCCCTTATCACCACTTTTGTGAATGGGCGTGATGAAAGCCCTCTTCCAAATGCAAGGAAAAATCCCTTCCCTGAGACATTTATTAAATATTATGTGTAATGGGACACAGATGGTTTGCGCAGTGTTCGTAAAGAAAGAAGGGGGCAGGCCATCCGGGCCAGCTCCTTTAGCCAAGTCTAATGAGGTAAGTGCCTTAAGTATGACACTCTTTTCGAGGTAAATATCCGGAATGCATACAGAATTCTCGTCAAGGGTTTCTGGGGGTGTCCAGGTGTTAGGATCAAAAGTTGAGGGCTCGTATACCGAGTTGAAGAAGGTAGAAAACAGTGAACATATCTCGGCGGGGCAGTTAGATGATTTGTTTTTGTATTGCATGTTAGCTGGGATTCCGGAACCTTTCTTTCGGTTAGAGATGTACGTCCAAAAGTGCTTGACATTAAAAGGTATGCTTTCTTCAACTGTTTGCATATACTTATTGTAACATTATAACGTCTTTTATTAAAAATCACGAAATTCATTATTTTAACCGAAAGTCATAAACGCGATTTGTTTGTTTTCTGATTTTCATATATTCGAAGAATCAAATGCTCGATGGGTTCTCGGTCCGAAAAACGACATAAGGGGTATGTCGTTTTTTCGAATAACATGCTAAAATTAGGATTCTGATACAATTAGTTCAGTTACGTATAT
Source organism: Luperina testacea (assembly GCA_927399505.1). Lineage (NCBI taxonomy): Eukaryota > Metazoa > Arthropoda > Insecta > Lepidoptera > Noctuidae > Luperina > Luperina testacea. The sequence continues at coordinate 18,279,393 of OV656758.1, forward strand.
CAATTCAAAATCTTTGTGTAACGTTTAATGTAATTCAAAAACGTCTACTTTTTTATTAATATTTGGATATTAATATTATTTTTTTGTGTTTTCTTCTCCATAAATATGTTAGCAGCCAAACCCGATCTTAGGACGAACTAGTTTCACCTAGGCCAAACCAGTTCTCCCTGCACGCGATAGGAGTTTTCCCTCAGCCTTCGGGTGACATCGGTTGCATGGTTGCCGTCGGTGGATAGGCGACGTAGGATGCAAGAGCGAGCGAAGGGCACCCCGAGGTTAGGTTTGGTTAGGTTACTTTAAACCTTTTACACAAAAATAGGGGACCCGCGAAGCGGGGCTCCGTCGACATAGGATGCAAGAGCGAGCGTATGACAAACAAATACCTTTACCGTGCATCGAAGTCAAGTAGTATCGTAGTGAAGATCTTTCGCAGTATCGTGCATTGCAATTTTGTAGCATCGTATTAGCATTTATCGATATTAAGTGTGTCGTCGTATTCTACTCATATATTTGTCTTGCTATTCAGTTTTACAAGGCGTTTTTATTTCGGAATTTTTTCTAATTAATCGGAATTCGTATTTTTGATGTTTCGAATTATCATTAATTCGGACTTTTTGTTATTCGATCTATTGAAACTCGGTATTTTGAGAATAGTAATTATAAACGTTAGGAATATTGAAATTTCGGAATTATAAAAATAGCATGAAATGATAAGTCGGAGTTGTTATATTAGGTGTTTTGAAGTATTCGGAATTATGAAAATCGGTATTTTGAAATTCGTATTCGTGACTGTCGGAATAAAGTTTTTCGTATTATTTTATGTGTGCACTACATAAATACGAAAAACTTTATTCCTTTGACAGCATTCTAAAGTAATTGTTTGACAAGGTTGACAGCCTCTTTATTAGGCACTGGGTGCAGAGGTACGTGCTAACGTGTGTTGAACAATGTAGTTATTAGTTGTTGTTAGGTTAGTTTGAAAGTTTTACTCAAATAATCTTTGAGTCGTTGTTGCTAATACTATTTGGAGTGTGTATATTTTTTTGTGTGTGTAATCCGTAATAAATGAAAATATATATGTAATGTTTTATGAAGTATTTTACTTTATTTCATAAAATGATAATTTTCTTAAGTTTATTTTGAATGGTGATGGAAAGTGTCTAGCAGAGTTGGCACTGCGATAACATAAATTATGTATATTAATCACTGAAAACACGATTCAGTCGTCAGATAATTTTTATTAGTAACAGTTGTCATGGCTACATTCATAATCAGTGTGACAGATTATAATTATACCATGAAGGTATCAACCTCCAACACGCACCCTTAATCTGCCACATGTGTACGCACCCTTAAGACTAACAAGTGTACATGCACACTTAAATCGCACCAGGTCACTAGTTCCAAAACATGCACAAGTGTGTATGCAACTTTGTACAAAAGTGTACACAAATACGTTGTACTCTACAGTACCCACATCAACACATTACATTAAAACATAAAAAATAAACAAAACAGAGATTATACCATTATAAAACCCTAAACCTATTTGTATAAAACAAATACAACATATCAAAAACTAAGTTACACCACTTTCACTACCCGCCCTCTTAATGGGTAATCTCGCTAAAGCTAACTTTATCTTTGGGCCTGACAGAGACTTTGTTAACATATCTGCCACCATTTCCTGTGAAGGTACATACTGGACCTCTACCGCCTCATTCGATATCGCTTCGCGAACAAAGTCAAACCTAATATCGATATGTTTCGTCCTATTATGGTTCATCTTGTTTCTCGCAATGTGATGTGCAGACTGATTGTCATTATAAATGACTACGGGTTTGTCACAACTATCATTTGATAAGCTCTTTAACAAACTTCTTAAGTAAATCGCTTCCTTTGAAGCTTGGCTAAGACTTATGTACTCTGCCTCGGTAGAGGACAGAGCAACACACCTTTGCTTGCGACTCTCCCACGTTATTAAACTATCCCCTAACATGAACATTAGACCCGTAAAGGATTTTCTATCATATGACCCACTCCAATCCGCATCCACGTAGCCAAGAAGTTCTAATTTACCTGACTTTCGGAAAGTAAGTGCAAAATCAGACGTCCCTTTTAAATATCTAAGCACCCGTTTAGCATACTTAAAGTGAATTTCATCGTAGCACGAGTTAAACTGTGCTAGAACGCTAACCGCATGCGCGATATCTGGTCTACTATTTTGGGCTAAATAGTTCAGACATCCTACCAGATTCTGATATGGCAACCTACAACTGGAATCTGAAGCTTTCTCCAATCTGAGACCAACTTCCATAGGGGTAATGACTGATTTACAATCCGTCATTTCAAATTCCTTTAATACATTAATAACATACTGTTCTTGATCAAGGTAAATAGTGTTATTGTCTCTCCTAAGTCTCATGCCTAAAACATGTCTAGCACGACCTAGATCCTTGACCTTGAACTTTTTCAATAAACCGGCCTTTAACTTTTCCTTTTCATTTTTGTGTAAAGAACTACAAAAAATAAAAATATCATCAACGTATATAACTACAACTATCCTATTCTTATCTCCTAAAAACTTTTGGTATAAGCAGGGCTCTATCTTTGATTGCGTGAAACCTAAGCTAAGCATCTCTTGGTCAAGTTCATGAAACCAAGCATTCGAAGCTTGCTTCAGACCATACAACGACCTATTTAACTTGCAGACCTTCGTCTCCTGACCCTTGGCTATAGCACCTACAGGCTGCATCATGTAAATATCTTCCTTCAGTTTACCGTAAAGGAAAGCTGTCGTCACATCCCACTGATCTATGTCCCAATCATATTCTACAGCTAATGAGAATAACAGTCGCAAAGTCGAGCTCCTAACTACCGGAGAATAAGTTTCGTTATAGTCTACGCCGCGTACCTGAGTAAATCCCTTCGCTACCAGCCTAGCTTTATACTTTGAAACCTTACCATCGCTATCTCGCTTAATCTTAAAGACCCACTGATGGAAAGTGTCTAGCAGAGTTGGCACTGCGATAACATAAATTATGTATATTAATCACTGAAAACACGATTCAGTCGTCAGATAATTTTTATTAGTAACAGTTGTCATGGCTACATACATAATCAGTGTGACAGATTATAATTATACCATGAAGGTATCAACCTCCAACAAATGGCCATTTGCCAGTCTGCCCTTCTGCATGTTTGTTACTAGATCACATGAAAACAACTTAATGGATTTCAATGAAACTTGAGTCTTTAATATAGCTTAGATAACTTACATATATTTTATTTCGAACAGTCGAGTAGTAAAAAGCCGTCTCGCCAGGCGACGTGATGAGTTCCAGCTACCAGAACAAGCCGGTTTTCGAAAAGGCTTGCAATATGACAAACAGTATGAATGTGGTCTACCCATCGATATCCGTGACCCACGACGTACATGGTGTTTCATGATTACTTATGATTGACTGAAATTATAAGTGAAGTATTGAAAGGTTGACTGGTAGAAAATGCCTACGGCATTAAGTCCGCCTCTACATTTATATGCTTGAAGTATTACATAATAATAATAGTATCCGTGACCCACACCGTACATGGTGTTTCATGATTACTTATGATTAACGATGACAAATCTATGGCAGTGTTGTTGGTTTTCTGACTTATATTACACCAAGAGTTAGTCGCTTATTATTACCTGTATCTCTTAGGCGAATACAGACATTATTGTAGCCAGAAGAATAAAAAAAATTATTTCACATTCGAAAGAGTCTGAAGCGAAATTGATAAAGGACCTTAATCAAGAAGAATCCATTAGAGATCACGTTATCATCCAACCTTCCTGCTGGGATGTACAGACGCCAGCACATCAAGCTACCCGAAACTGTCAAAATTTCCCAATCAACTTTGAACCTTATGGTTTAGCGATAAAGTTGAAAATCTATTAAAGAAATTTGACAGATTGTAGTAGCTTGATGTGCTGGCGTCTGTACTTACTGCTAGTTATACTCTCCTTGGCTGTAAACTATGTCATTGTATATAATTATAATCATAAAAACAGTAGAAATTGATACACAAAACACAGACAGAAAACAGGGACGTCATGGTGAAAGCGAAAGTGAGTGAGTGAGTGAGTGAGTGAGAGTCAAGTGAAGACATTCAGATACGCTATCTACTCAGACACCGATCTAGGCTAAACTTACCAAGTTCTCGACTAAAAATGCACTCTACAAATCCCTATGTAATGTCCATTAAATTATATAATAAAATACCCGCACTAATAAAAAAAGAAGAGAAAATAAACACATTTTTAAAAAAACTTAGACATTCTTGCTGTATAAAAGCTACTACTCGGTAAACGAATATCTAAGTGATAGACTTAAGTCATAAACTCATAACTTAAGAAGAACTCGATACTTTAAATTTTATTTATTTATTTATTAGATACTAGCAGGGCCAACAGACAGACAGAGAGACAGACAGACACACTTTCGCATTTATAATATTAGTATGGATTATTACATCTCTTAATATTTACATTTATTCTGTTTATATTTTATATAGAACCCATTAGTTAATCTCTAAAAATACCTACATCATTATTAGAATATAGTAGTTTGTTACCTATGTAATGTTATGAAATTAACAAATGCTTCCTCTCTCCTACCTCACTTATTTTGCTGTGCCCGACAGGGTCCATATGATCTAACTATAAGTTTACCACCTAAGAATACTACATGTGGAATGCAATAAAAGTATTGAGTAGATATTGAAAACAGTAAATCTACTGTTCTATTCTATTTTTCTCTATGGCAATAGTGCCGATGTCGACAATTCTGCCAATATCAAAATAATGTGTTATGAGAAAACGCGGGGGAGACAACATAATAAATAAATATTATAATAATTATTTTTAACACCCTTGCTCGTAAAGCTGATGTAATTCCACTGGTTTTAAATATGTAAAGAGGGTCATAAAAAACGCGTGTGTTACCAAAGCAAATAGTTAAGTTATAGTCCATACAAATTCCATAACAGTATTATTTGCCATTTCAAATTTGGAACTGATTGCCGCCGCACGACTCCAGCTGCCCCCGATAGTTAAAAAGACGTATCTAACAAAAAGTAAAAACGGAGAAATAAATGTTTTAATGAATAAAACGGGAAATCGTATGCTGTCTTCGAGTAAATTAATATTTTACATATTTAAAGTTGAAAATAATACCCTCTAATAATAGGCTTTAACCTGGTTTAATAATAATATGAATTTATTAAATTATTATGATAAAAATAATGAAAAAACAGTTTCATCTTAGCATAAAAAATTAAGGAAAATATTACATACTTAATTGAATAGACGTAAACGGCTAGATGCGTCCTTTAAATTTCAAACGCTTTTGGCTGTACTTTTTTTCTAAGTATTTAGTTTATCTATCTAATAAATGATTTTAACATAAATGGGCGCATATAGGTATTTCCGCCTTTTTTCTTAAGAATTAGAAAGTATGTAGATAGCCCTTGGCTTAGGTAAAATGTTTATAAAATATTTAATAATCCTTTTATCTAAGGTAGTATATCAGAAATAGTACAGTAGGTTCGTGGTTATCATATAAGTCATAGCCTAATTTATTATTTGTAAATAAAACACAATTTTTTATTCAACGTAAAGTATTAAAACGATTATGGCAAATGCGCCTATAAAAACAATTTTACGAAGTAAATAGGGCGCAAGTGGTCAGATGTGGTATTTTTTTCTTAATGTGAAAACAGTTTTATTTTAGCGCGTTAGTCGCAAATACCTATTTGCGTCTTATTAACTTCCTTTTAGAAATAGGGACAAATATGCGCCTTTTATATTACTGAACTAAAAGAAAAACTATAAAGTATAATGACATTATCTACATAAATGCGACTTTTTAATTAAGGTTCACATAAATTCGTCTTTTCATCTTCAATCGGGTGTAAAAAATGAACAGAAGCGCCCTATTTTGTTGTGCTAAAACCGCACTGGAGGAAGTTAGAGAGATATAAAAATACAGGCAGATGCGCGTTTTTTTTCTGATTTCGGCAATATACATAACTCAAATCTGGAAAAACTGTTAGATGCGTCTTTTTTCCTATCGGGGGCAGAGCTAGTGAGCAGCGCGCTGTTGCTATTCAAATTTCGAACTAATCGCCGCGCGGCGCCAGTCAGTAGGCAGCGACAACAACAGCAACAGTGTGCATTCACAGATTGAGTTTTTTTTTAATTAAAAAAAAAACCAGTTTATTCGGTAATTTAAAGATTCCATCCAAAACAAAGCAAATATAAGTGCCATAATAACTCAGACAATAAATTTGGAGCCACAAACGAAGAAGTTTTGCCCTGAGCCGCGCCCCTCTACTTCTACTGATGATACTTTTTTATTTACAACTAATGACGAATTACAATGCTCTTCTGCCGCCTTTCAAGAAGTTTCATCGTCTCCAACATTTACCCTAACACAAAACAATGACATTATGAATAGTAACAATAATAATAAAAACATAATTAAAAAACCAACTACAACTACGTATCATTTTAACAATTGTAATTTCACTAACTGTTTCAATAATTAAAAATGAACAATATATAAAATGTTTTTTTTCTGTTTCCTCGCAAATGTGTTAAAAAACGTCGTACGATATACGTGCGTATTGGTTATAACCATCTTTACGCACTAATATCGTAATGTACTATTACATTATTATTTTTTCATACAATTCAGAGTATTCGGTCTATCTCAATCAATCTGCCTAGCTCTTTCTCAACTGTGTTAGGGTCGACTTCCAGTCTAACCGGATGCAGCTGAATACCAGTATTATAGATAAAGCGACTGCCTATTATATCTGAAATCCACAACCCAGTAACTGGGTAACACATGTTCAGAGTTTCGGGCTTCTAACTAGCCGTAACTACTGTCAAAGATCTACGAATGACAGCCAGTACTAACGGCTTAGCGTGTTTTCCGAGGCACAGAAGGGTCTCGATATGGATGGACACCCATTCATAGACTAACCTCTACAAGTGCAGCTTAACCTTAGATCGACCCCTCTGGCTGTAATTATTTAGCCACGAGCAAGACTGAAGGCTGCCTATCTATAGATGATAAATGTTTGGTAAGTAAACTACTTACCGAATTATTTAAATTATAGAAAATGTTTCCGCTCATTAATACAACAACTTGAGGAAGACAACGTTAGAAATAAAAATGGGGCTATTTTTAAAGAAGACACGTGGTTGAAACATTTTTGTTAAGGGGCTTTTTTTTTTTTTGTTAAGGGGCTTACAGGACTTAAACGCAAAGAACGCAAGTTTTAGAAACAAATGTATAAGAAACATTTCTTGATCTTCTTCTACAATAATTCTATTCTCCATTAAGGGGCTTACATGACCTAAAGCGCGGTCACTGTCGGACTTCATAGAAAAGAAAGAGAAGCGCGATGACATAACGCTGGGAATTTATTGCAAAATATGAAGCAATTATTTATTGACAAAAAATCTATTGTTTGGACTAAAAAATTAAAATACTAGTATTTTAATATGTTGCTTGTAGAATAATCTGACAAAAAATCGAAAAGAATGATTATAGGTATGTATATTAGTATGGTTTTTATTGTAAAAATAATGTTTTTAGAGGTATCTTCATGATTTTTTCTATCGTATCACTTTCGTTATATTATATATTCAAAACACTATCTACCTAGCATATATCCTGAGGAATATCATATATTTTTCTGATTTTGTTTACTGTAGTCGATCATATACTTTTATTGTTTCTAAAACTTGCGTTTTTTGTATTTAGGTCCTGTAAGCCCCTTAACTAAGTTGCTTTACCCATGGGCAACTATATGTGCCATGTTCACGTGCGAGGAATGCCAGTAGTGTTGTCGTTTTAACCCAAGAAAATCGTACACCAAATATTGTATACTAGCTGCGCCCCGCGGTTTCACCCCCGTAAATGTCGATCCCATGGGAATATCGGGATAAAAAGTAGCCTATATATTAATCCAAGGTCCAAGGTCCTACATCCATACAAAATTTTATCAAAATTGGTTAGTCGTTTGAGCGTAAAGAAGTAACAAACATATAAAAACACACACACACTCACAAACTTTCGCCTATATAATATTAGTGTGATAAAGAATTAAAAATAAATAATAATTACTTAAACTAAAAATGCAATAACGAAAAAAAAGAACGACATGGAGAAATATGTACAAAAACAAAATATCGATTCATAAAATAGAAGAATTTCATTAAAATTAGGATTTATTTACGCAGAATAAAGAATTAACATGTTATCGTAAACTCTGCGAACTCAACAATAACTTTTTGTTAAATTCCACGCGGACGAAGTCGCGGGTAACAGCTAGTTAGTTATATATGTCACTAATATACTACTGCAGGCTGTTTTTAAACAACCCGGCAGTAGTTGACACTTAGTTACTGACTTAGTTCTTACATTGACTGGTACTTAGTTAAAGATATCTAGCCATATAATTATGTATACCTACTATAACGATCCGTGTGATACTTCCTGGCCGCGCCACAGTGGAAAATCAAAGAAACACGTTTCTAGATAAATTGTACCCTTTATGTACTTTAAGGTACATGTAGTGAAAAAAATTGTACCTCAAAGAATTATGAAATATAATGAAGTTTTGGTGGCGCGGCTGGGGAGTATAACTTCCTGGCCGCGCCACCATGGTTTTTGTAAACTATTAGGCGTACCCGGACATAGTGTACACTAAAGAATTGTACCAAAATTGTACTTGTCCGTACGCTATAAAGAGATTCAAAAATTTTATTACTTTAGAAATTATAGCCTTGTGTTGGTGGCGCGGCTGGGGAGTATACTTCCTGGCCGCGCCACCATGGTTTTTGTAAACTATTAGGCGTACCCGGACATAGTGTACACTAAAGAATTGTACCAAAATTGTACTTTTCCGTACGCTATAAAGAGATTCAAAAATTTTATTACTTTAGAAATTATAGCCTTGTGTTGGTGGCGCGGCCAGGAAGTATACTTCCTGGCCGCGCCACCATGGTTTTTATAAACTATTAGGCGTACCCGGACATAGTGTACACTAAAGAATTGTACCAAAATTGTACTACCCAAAAACATAATAATATTACGGAATACTGTAATATATTAAGAGAAAACATCAAAACAAACTTAAGCGCATCAGCAGATTTGTTGATCTTTGTACCTACTGGATGTGGCCTCCAAATTAGAAGTACGTACTGGAATTATCTCGGTGGGATGGTTGTATAACTTGCGCAGAAGGGCGAGAAATAAGCAACACAATACGAATCGATATGCATAACAAGAAAAATTTACCTTCAGGAACAAGATAAGAACTTGGTGGGTACTTAGGTATTAGGGACGGTTAGCAACGAAAATCGTCAACATTGTTACTTTTACGTGTCAATAACTATGATTTCAAAAACTGAAATGTTGATCTACTTCGTCGTTAACTATATCTACCTACAGTACAAAAAGTTAATCAAAAAATCGGTTGTCTGTAAAGTCGGTTTACGGGCGATAGTTTAACGTGAAAACGTCATAACAAAACATTAATGAAATTGCCGAACGCGGAGGCCGATTCGGCAGCGTTCGACATCATCTGTCTCTCATCGCTCGTACCGCGCTCTCGCTTGCACTTCAAGCCGCCATGGAACGCTACAGAGCAAGGCCGCGAGGTAACGCTACATGAGTCATGTTTTTTCGTGTGTGCAGCCAGCTTCATCGATTTATTAGAACGTTGTCACGTCAAAAAGTTTAGGTACCTAACGAAACTATGATAAAAAACATATAAGTCTGAACCTGCTTTATATACATTGGCCTCCAAAAGCTAGTTGGCATTTTTACACTGCAGCTGTTACACTCCACATTAAGATTTAAAATTCTAGTTCCAAATGTTGGAACTGTACACTATAACGTTGTTATTTACTATTTCAACCTATGATTTACCATAAAAAATAATCAAGTAATCCCTCAGGATTACCTGATTAATTTTGTATTTTAAATCATAATGTGGCATGGCATCACAGCTGAAGTGGAAAAATGTCAACTAACTTTAGGAGGCCACTGTATATTTATTATACGTATCTACCGATAGATAATCAGTCAGATTATTAATAGAAACGGTATAGTATTTTTATCGTTTTGTCTTTCACCAAATTCAAGAAACATGAATGTATCACATGAGCATTTGGTGGCCCTGAAAAGGGCCGTTTGTTTTTGTCCTGCCTGCCATCATACGTCTTTAATTTATTGTGTACATGTAATACAATGCACCATTTATATTTTATGTACGTTTTAGTACTGTTATATGTTTTTTATCATAGTTTCGTTAGGTACCTAAACTTTTTTTTGATTAACATTTTGTACTGTAGGTAGATATAGTTAACGACGAAGTAGATCAACATTTCAGTTTTTGAAATCATAGTTATTGACACGTAAAAGTAACAATGTTGACGATTTTCGTTTCTAACCGTCCCTAATGTTGTAAATAAAAGACGGGTTGACCAAGACTGATTTTTATTGAGTACCCACAACCTAATTATTATTATAATGACGAGACACTGTCCTACCCACATAGTATACGACATGTCCATTGTTTTTTTTTTTTTTTTTTACCTTACATATATATTAACACATCTATAGGTAGGTACAATTTTTTTTATTCAATTATCTCTGAGTTGGTTTATAACCATAACATTCCATTATCTGTTGTCAACAATTTGTACCTTGGTGCTTGTACCTACCTATGTGTTTATACTTTCTAGTGTAGTACAATTTACAATGTAAAGTGCTTATCACTAATAAATTACTAAACACACAGTAATGCTCAATCCAGTTGATTATTAGTTAAGTTTAAGTAAGTAATAACTTGAAATTACACCTATTAAGTACATTATATTCATTCCGTAGGTAGGTAGGATTGTTTATTAATTATTTCTTTTGTAATTGGTTTTCAATTTTTTGTCGTGCTAGTATAGCCGCCGGTCTGCGTATACGTTGAATTGGTGAGCCTTGTCGTGGAATGGGAGTGGTAACGTCATCGCTTGTCCCGGGGCTGTTATCGCTACCACTTTTGGGACTACTCCAAGTCTCATCATCGCTCATCTGATCATGAGATGGGCCAGGGGTTACATTGCCATCGGTTGGCAGCTTAACCAGATGCCGCCGGTTCCGCCTAAATCGCCTACCCGTATCGTCTACGACAAAATAAGAGCGAGGCTGAGCCGCGCGACCTACGATTCGTGCAGATTTGCGTTTGCCATCGTCAGTGACGAGTACCGGTTGACCGGCCGATAACATTGGTAGCGGTTTCGTTCGCCTATCATAATACGTCTTCTCGGCCTGCTGTTTACGTAACATCTCCTTATAGTCACTCTCATTATCTCGACTTGGCTTCAACTTTTCAGCGTGCGATGGTAACCTAGTATTCAGTCGCCGCCCCATTAACAGTTCCGATGGCGAACTGATTCCATTACGTGGCGTAGCTCGATAGTTTAACAGACCTAAGTAGAAGTCTGTCCCCGAGTTTATTGATTTTATCAAAATATTTTTTATTATTTGAACACTCCTTTCACTTTGCCCATTTGATTGAGCATAATTTGGCGAACTAGTAGTGTGCTCAATGCCCCACTTAGAACAAAATTCATCGAACTCTTTTGATGCGTAAGCCGGACCGTTATCAGACACTAACTCCCGCGGGATCCCGTGTCTCGCGAACTGATCTCGCATGGCGGTCACTACCGCCTTCGTACCTATGTTTGTTAACGGATTCACTTCTATGAAATTGGAAAAGTAATCAACAATTATTAAAAAGTACTTTCCTGAATACTGAAATATGTCTGTGCCCAGTTTGACCCACGGCATAGGCGGTATGTGATGCGGCCTGAGCGGCTCCCGAGCGGGACGGAGCGCGCGCTCAGCGCATGCGTGACACCGGCGCACCATCTCCTCCACGTCACGTGACATACCCGGCCAGAACATCACCTCACGAGCGTGACGCTTGCACCTGTCTATGCCCATGTGACCGTCGTGTAACCTACTGAGCATTTCCGACCTAACGCTTTTCGGTATATAAACTAGGTTATCTCTAAATATGATTCCATCAATAAAACCAAAGCTACCTCTATACGACCACTGCCCTCTCACTCGTTCGTCGACTGAATATTTATTCGGCGGCCACCCTTCCTGTATGTATTGTATAAGTAATTGACATTCTAAATCCTTTTTCGTGGCGTTTTTTATAAGATTTGTTTTGCTGTCACTGAAACGAATGTTTTCTATCAGAAAACACGATTGTTCTTCTACTTCCTCACCTACTTTTTCCGATGTAAGTACTGGTAATGCCGCTCGCGATAAGGCGTCTGCCACGTACATGTACTTCCCTGGTTTATATATGACGGTGAAATCATAGCCTTGTACGCGTAGCATCATGCGTTGGAGACGCGCGGGGATTGAATCGAGCGGTTTTTTAAACAACGCCTCCAACGGCTTATGATCGGATTCCACAGTGACATCATGACGTCCATAGACGTACTGATGGAATCGTTCGAGAGCGTAAACAATCGCGAGCAACTCCTTCTCTATCTGCGCATACCTGGTCTGCGTGTCGGTGAGCGTGGCGGAGGCGAACTCGACCGGACGGCCCGCCTGCAGCAGCACGGCCCCCAGTGCCCGTGCGCTCGCGTCCACCGACAGCAGCACGAGCTCGCGCGCCGAGTACAGTGCCAGCACGGGCGCCGCGCACACTGCGCGCTTCAACTGCGCCGCCGCCGACTCCTGCGCTGAGTCCCACACCCACTCGCTATCTTTTTTCAACAGATTGCGGAGCGGAAGTGCTAACTCTGAGTAATTGGGGATAAATTTTGATAAGTAGTTTATCATGCCCAAGAATCTCTCAAGCGCTGGCCTGTCTTCCGGAGCTGGCATTTCCTCTATCGCTTTTATTTTATTTCTATCTATTGCCATGCCCTCCTCGCTGAAAATGTGGCCTAAGTAACTCACTTGCCTTACTTGAAACTCACATTTATCTTGGTTAAATTTTATACCTACTTCTCGCGCCCTATCTAGCAATCTCTTCAGACGCTCATCGTGCTGGGCTTTGCTGGAGCCCCATCAGATCACGTCATCAATGAATGAGTCGACTCCCTCCAGGTCTTCGAGTATCTGACGGATTTTATGATGGAAAACCTCTGAAGCACAGTTGATTCCATACGGTAAACGTAAAAATTGGTATCTTCCGAACGGCGTCCCGAAGGTGCAAAGGTCAGCGCTGGCATCGTCAATTTCTACCATCCAGAACCCAGAACGAGCATCTAACTTACTGAAATATTGCGCACCTTGGAGCTTGGTTGCGATCTCCGTGAGCGTCGGCAGCGGGTAGTGCGCGCGCCGCACTACGCGGTTCAGCGGCCGCGGATCGAGACACACGCGAATGGTGCCGTCCTTCTTGGCCGCCACCACGATACCGTTCACCCACTGTGTCGGGTGAGCCACCTTACGGATCACTCCCATTTTCTCCATGCGCACCAATTCTAGCGATAACTTGTCGCGAACACCTATGGGTATTTTTCTAACTGGACAGACTGACGGCTGGGCGCACTGATCTATTACAATGGTATATTTACCGGGTAATTTACCTAAACCTTGAAACAAATCTGCATACGCATCTAGGTTGAGGGACAATATACGCTTCACCATTCCCAGCTCTTCACAAGCATATCTACCTAACACACTTTGGCAATCAAAGTCGGCAATTATGAAACGTAATGTGTACTCAACGTTTTTATAAGTACATTTCAGATAACAATTACCAGCTATCGGTATATAATTGCCACAAAATGATTGCGCCCTCGTGTTATCTGAACTTATTATTTCGTTTGGCAGCCCTAGTCCCTGAAATGTACTTAGTGAAATTACATTTAAATCTGACCCTGAATCTAACTTAAAACTTTCACTGGCTCCGGTACATTTAAAAATCAAAGTTTCATACCATTTAGAGTCCTTACGATCCATCTTCCCGCATAGCGAAGAAACATAGTACAACCCGTCGTCGTCCTCACCGACGATCACGTCGGTGTCGGGCTCGACACCAGCGTTGATTTGTAACACGCGCCTACGCAATTTCGGACACATGTTTTTAAAATGCCCTCTTTCACTACACCAGAAGCACATTGCATTTTTAGCCGCACATTTATATCTGTCACAACAACTGCCTATACCGCACGCAGCACACAACACTTTTCCAGGCACGCGCTGCTGGGCGGGCTCGCCACCCACTCCGGCCGCCGTGCCGCGCTGCAGCTGGCGCGTACCGGCCCCGCCGCCGCCGCCGCCGCGGCCGCCGCGTCCTCGCCCGGCCGGCAACGCCGCGCTGCCGCCGCCTCGCGCTGCGCCTCCGCTGGTGCCCGCGCGGTACACGCCGCGCGCGTACATCGCGTCCACTGCTACCGCCTGAGTCTTGGTGCCCTCTATCTGTATCTGTTCCTCCATTGACATCTCGTTTGCTTGACAGACTTTTACAGCTTTTGCCAGGGTGAGATCGTCTGCCCTGAGTAGTCGATCGCGTAGCTTGCCATCTCTGACCCCGCACACGATCCTGTCTCGCACCAGGCCCTCTTCTAAATGCTCGAACTCGCATCGCTGAGTGAGAAGCTTTAGTGCCGTTACACAGTCGTCTATAGATTCGCCTTCTTCCTGGTTTCTTGTTAAAAACTTGAATCGAACCATCGTAGTGTTCTGTTTGGTTTCAAAATGTTCATTGTACAGTCAGTTTCAGAGAAATAGTACCCCTCCAAGACTTAAAGATTATCGCCCGAGCACGCTCGGGCCCGCGTGTCACGTGAGCCTTGAGCAGCTCCCTCCCCCGGGCCCCGCCGCCGCACCCATCTCGTGCACCCACCGATCCGTCTCAAATATTATTTGCAATGTTTTTAATAATTTATATGGTATTTTATCGGCTTCCTTCTGGCCGAACCGTATAGATACCAAGAATAACTTACAAAAAGACACTGCGTGCGACTAAGATACGAACCCACATCGCGAGATCATCTAGACCGCGCCTTATACCACTAGGCTATTGGCTCAGTTAGCAATCTTAACGAAAATTCGAATAGCATTACTCCTTTTATCGAACAAGTTTATTAACGGTCTAATCTTCTAGATATTAAGGTTTAAATTTCAACTTCCGTCTTATATTTAATACTAGCACCTTACCGACTTGTTTTACAAAATGCAATACGCAACTCCTCTATTAACTAAAACATAAGGTTGAAATTAGCATAGATGTCTTGTTTGGTTGAATAGAATGTGTTGATTCCGATTGTTGCACTACCCTCATTTTACTTCAGAAACTTAACTGCTGTATGAACTGCGAGTTAAGGTTGAATTTAGTAGGTATACTATTCTTCGCCTTATTTACTAAACTGTGATTGAGGGTATTTTTACTTTTCAAATGGTTTCATTTTCGTGCCGATTCGCTTGTGTGTAATTATCTTCATCGTAATATTATCCAATTTATTAAGTTTTTAACCAGTTGATTCTATTAATCGATGGTATGGTTCGATTAACAACTTTATTAAAGGCTAAAATTGTAGTTCTGTGGGAAAAGGAACAAAACATAAAGAAAATAGCACGAGATATAAGCATAACGGTAAGATTTACGTTATTCTTACACATACCTATTTATTGTTGCAATCATGTTGCATTATTACTTACAAGTTGGATTTTTTTTATGTATTTCTAATATTATTATTTTCATTACAGAGAAAAACAGTTCGTAGATGGATACAAAGGTATCAAGCGACGGGTGATATGAAATGTGAACACCAAGGCCCTCGCCCGATTGCTTACACTAATGAATCGAAGCGACAACGTAATATGTATTGTGAAAGTTCACTCAGTGGCACCCTTCAAAACTACGCGTTCAAATGCTGACTTCAAGAAGTGTTAGACAGTGACGGCCATCCTATCCGTTATGAATAAGCAACTCAGCAGATTAACTGTGTAACTTATTTGATAAAAATGCATTGGAACATTTATATGAGCAAGTGTCAAGTGTTAATCATTCCCAATATCATTCCATTCCATTATCAGTGGGATCATTATCTCGTAGTCAATCAAAAATAAACAACCTTTATTATTATCAATCCAGTTCTTGTTTACAAGTAGTCTTGTAATGTGTTAACGATGCACCATCTGACCTCACATATTTTTCTAATGTTGTGTTAAATAAGGGTTATCAGAAAATGTGATAAAAGAGAAAGATGTATATTGCTATACTGTTATAGTTTAGCATGTTGGTTCTTCCTCTGTAATTCACAGTTTCTAGAAATATCTATAAACGAACCGTTATCTAAACCAAACTAGGGTATCTATTTTGTGTTTAGTTAATATTCTAAGTATAATAACCCCAATTTAACACAGATAGAAATCTGTATATTCAACCAGGAAGTGGATTCCATGAAGTCCTAGAAATGTAATTAAAGAAATAAATGAATATTGTTTATGCAAAATGCTAAGCTTTTATTACAAACCTCCATTTGATTTTTTAATAATAATTAACGAAAAAAACAAAACTAACTACTAAAGAAACTAAAAAATAATAATAAAGGTAAATTAATAAAATAAAAAAAATCTTCTCAACCGCGGATTGAACTCGAGACCGTCGTATTGTTAAGCCGCAGTGTTAACCACTAGACCAATATGCCACTTACGATACATTTCAAAAAACTTAAATAGGTTCGATGTCATTACCAAGGTGTAACGGTTTCTATGAAGCCTGCTGTACTTTAACACGAGCGTATCGAAGCATTCTTTGTTTTCGTCTTTGGTGAATTTGAAAGTTGTATACACATCGTACCCCTCCGATCCGATCAAATTCACCAACAAACTCGCTTTTACATCATTGGTTTCTTTGTGGACACCCGACGCTTTTAGAAACACGTTGAATTGCTTCAGCCATTTTTGCCACGCTTCGGCCCGACTAGCCGGCCCACCTTCCAGACACAGTTCCGCCGGAGGCCGTGCGTGTTCCATTGTTTTCAATTGTTTACAATATATACTGTCACTTTTACTGCACTTTTGAACATATATTGAGATTTTTGGGTATTAATTTCAATTAATTACTCAGCACCGCTGCCACCATGTTGTAAATAAAAGACGGGTTGACCAAGACTGATTTTTATTGAGTACCCACAACCTAATTATTATTATAATGACGAGACACTGTCCTACCCACATAGTATACGACACCTAATACCTAAGTACCTACCAAGTTCTTATCTTGTTCCTGAAGGTAAATTTTTCTTGTTATGCATATCGATTCGTATTGTGTTGCTTATTTCTCGCCCTTCTGCGCAAGTTATACAACCATCCCACCGAGATAATTCCAGTACGTACTTCTAATTTGGAGGCCACATCCAGTAGGTACAAAGATCAACAAATCTGCTGATGCGCTTAAGTTTGTTTTGATGTTTTCTCTTAATATATATATTATTTGTATTTCGTAATATTATTATGTTTTTGGGTAGTACAATTTTGGTACAATTCTTTAGTGTACACTATGTCCGGGTACGCCTAATAGTTTATAAAAACCATGGTGGCGCGGCCAGGAAGTATACTCCCCAGCCGCGCCACCAACACAAGGCTATAATTTCTAAAGTAATAAAATTTTTGAATCTCGTTATAGCGTACGGACAAGTACAATTTTGGTACAATTCTTTAGTGTACACTATGTCCGGGTACGCCTAATAGTTTACAAAAACCATGGTGGCGCGGCCAGGAAGTATACTCCCCAGCCGCGCCACCAACACAAGGCTATAATTTCTAAAGTAATAAAATTTTTGAATCTCTTTATAGCGTACGGAAAAGTACAATTTTGGTACAATTCTTTAGTGTACACTATGTCCGGGTACGCCTAATAGTTTACAAAAACCATGGTGGCGCGGCCAGGAAGTATACTCCCCAGCCGCGCCACCAAAACTTCATTATATTTCATAATTCTTTGAGGTACAATTTTTTTCACTACATGTACCTTAAAGTACATAAAGGGTACAATTTATCTAGAAACGTGTTTCTTTGATTTTCCACTGTGGCGCGGCCAGGAAGTACCACACTAACGATCCTGATCAACCTTATGGGCAACTGTTGCTTGCACAACCCCTTGTGTCAAGTAACCGGGATTAGTTTAATTGAAATAAACAGAGCAACTTCGCCCATCAAAATGACTGTAATAATTATGATCACTTGATTTAAATATCTTCTTACCAGCGGTGCTATTCTTTAAAAATCTCACTGTGAAACTTAGGTGTAGTGAGTGTAAAACAAACTCACTTCACCTAAGTTTTCACGGTGAGATTTTTACAGAATCGACCGGCAGTATCTATATTAAAATTACGAAGTGCGTTACTTCTGATCATTACTATAGCGTTATACAGACCTATCAGATAATATTTTGACCTGTACTGTATATGGTTCTATAGAAAGTTGGGTTGGGGGGGGGGCATGAATTCATGATTGATTGTTTGTTTTAATACTATGTATTGAATGTTATTTATTATTTACACTAGATACTAAATTGAATGACTAACAAATAAATACAAAAACAAAGGACATTTAGGCGTCGAAGTACTCGTCCGCATCGCATACTATGATAATTCTGACAATCATAGGATAGATGATTAATAGTTCATTCGTTATTTTATGTACATACCTAGATGCTTGCACGTGTCTGGTGATCACTTAAAGAGAACGATTAAGAACTACTTCCCACGAAATTAAAATAACAAAATTTTCCACCCAGTATAACTTTTATCGTCGCCACCGAGACACGACATTAAAAACAAAAATGTCCCCAATAACGTGGTTGAACTATGTATTGTTTATAGAGAACTTCCTTGGAATATACAGGAACTATTGTAACCAGTCAAAGATTAAAAAATGTTTTATTATCTTTCAAATAATAACGCAAATTATATTGCACGCTATTGTCGTCATTGGTCAAATGAAACACTTGCTAGGAGGAGATGACTATGGTGAAATAAATTTGACTGTTGCTTATTCTGTTGCTTCTGCATATCTAAACTCTTTGTTTTCCGTCGTGACCAGCATCTGTTACAGCAGCGGCTTCGTGTCTTATTATAGAAGTATCAGTCGTGTCTCTGAATGTTTTAAAGATGACACAAAATTCCTTAACTTTCATAAAAAAATATACTGGGTTAGCTTATCTGTGATTTTTCTGTCCATCGCTTTTATTGTATATAGATCTGCAGCGGCTATAATAACATTTTCCCAATTAGATCTGTTTTATTTGGTTATCATTTTACTATCACAAACAATTATACGGCTTAGCATAGTATTTCAGCACCTCACATTGTTTGTTGTTATTATGATGGTGGTGAATTCATTGAAATCTTTGACTTCGTTGATATCAGTCATGCAAGAAATAGATATTAGTTCGGATAAGCAATGTGATATCACAAAAGACCAGATTCAAGGATGGGTTGAACTGTATCGAGATATAGCAAATTGCTGTGAAAAAATAACACTTTGTTTTGGACACCAGGTATTTGGTTCTGAAAGTTCATTGAGATGATCATGCTCCTAGTGATCAAACTTCTATTTGTTTGCAAAAATTCTTTTGTTACAGGTTTTCTTTACGCTATCCATCTCAATATCTCAGTTTATTTTATTTACGTGTTACGAGATTGCTTTGGAAGTAAGTTTTTGATATATCAAACTGGGTCCCATTGTAAAAGTTGTCCGTATTCTAAGCTAACGATTCTTGTAACATTACTTAATTTTATACTTTTTAGGATGAGGAAATATATAAGTTCAAGAAAATAGTATTTGTTCTATGTTTTTATATGTCATTGATGATATTGCCAACCGTTGCTGGACAGATGATTCGTAACCAAGGGGTGAAGTTCCACAGAGTCTTGGCTCGGCTTTATAATGCAATTATTAAATGTAAGAATTGTTGTTTTTTTTCAATATCAACAATGTTTTGGTACGAAGATTATTTGTAATATCATAATTTGTTATTTCATTTTAGATTCACGAGAAGCTGAAGCGAAATTGATAAAGGACTTTATACGTTTGATAAAGAAGAATGCACTAGAGATTAAGTTATTGTCCAACATCCCTCTTGGGATGTGCATACTGCCAGTTGTACTTACGTTGAGTGTCAACTATGTCATTGTTATGTTACAGTTTAATCATATTATTTAATTATAAACGAAACTTCAATAAAGTGGTTTACAAATTATTGTATGTAAAAAAATATTTATCGAAAGTATACACAAGATTTCACGCAAGAACGATCAACATTTCCATGGCGTTGTCACGCTGTATTATCAGCTTTGCTGCAGAGACATCTCTGCAATAGAAATCGTTTGACGAGCTGGGTTTTAAGGTTACCTGTGATATAGAAGCACGATCTGGGATGGTCGTGATCTGTGGTGACCAGGAGATTACCACCAAGATTGGAGGGTCCTTCTATGCGGCCTGCCCTTATCAAAATGGGAAAAAAATATACTCTTTCTATTGTGGGAAACTTGCAAATTTCGTGGCTCTGTAAGCTATATTCATGATCCAAAATAATATCAAAGTAATACGGGACCAATATTTTTTCTTGATCATCATCATCAGCCGAAAGACGTCAACTGCTGGACATAGGCCTCCGCTAAGCACCTCCACTTCGACCGGTTCTGTGCTTCTCGCATCCAACGGGTTCCTGCGGCCTTCACAAGGTCGCCGGATCACCTTGTGGGAGGCCTTCCAATGCTACGTCTTCCAGTACGCGGTCGCCACTCCAGAACCTTTCGGCCCCATTAGCCATCTGTTCTGCGAGCAATGTGCCCTGCCCACTGCCACTTAAGTTTGGCAATTCTTAGGGCTATGTCGGTTACCTTGATAGTATTATTATTATTTTTTCTCTTGATAGTATTATTTAATTTCGTATCGTCTCTATACTATTCGTAGACACAGCTGATGCTTTCGTTATAAGATTTGAAGGCACTGCTGTAACAGGAGCTAGTCACGACGAATGCAAGAGTTTATACATAGAGACATCAAAACAACCACGAATTCATTTTATTTGATCATAGTTACCTTCTGCTAACAATAAAAATATAGTTCGATTGTTACGGCTATTGTATAATTTGTATGCTACGTGGTCTTAAGAATATTTGAAAAAAAAAAAAACAATTCTTAATTTTTGCCTGGCTTGAATAATTTCGGTATATGCCTAAGTTTCCAATCAACATCAAATTGTTCAAGCACTTTAATATCGTTATTTTGGATGTATACCTGGACGAACACAATACTGAAATAGTTATCATGGAAGTAAATATAGATAATTACCTTACCCTACCTACTTATTTGCAAATGACTTATTTAACATTAATTGACCGATATAGTCAAATTCAAATTCATTTATTGTTTGCTACAGGTGGAAAAGCAGTTCTCACTATAATAATATATCGATCGCTGTAACATACCCATATGGCGTACATCTAGTAGTCATTCAAAATCTATTTTATCGTAAATATCATTATTTATGTCAAAATAAATTAATATTCATGAATATTATCACTAGCTACGCCACGAGGTTTCAACCGCGTAAGTGTCGATCCCCTGTGAATATCGGGATAAAAAGCTTATATGTTAATCGAGGGTGTCAGCTACCACCATACAAAACTTTATCAAAGTTGGTCCAGCCGTTTAAGCGTGAAGAAGTAACAAACATATAAACACACACTAATAAACTTTCGCCTTTATAATATTAGTGTGATTAATAATTAATATGTACAAATTACACATTGTCTGGTTGGGTTCATTTATAATGCGTCATTATCGATAGGTAGTCACTTACTTAAATGACCACCAAATAGCAAAGGTAATTGTCTTAGTTTACTTCCATGATAACTACATATTTCAGTATTGTATTCGTCAAGGCAACGAAAATGACGATATTGAAGTGCTTGAAAAATTTGATGTTGATTGAAAATATCTTAGGCATATACAGAAACTATTCAAGCCAGAAGAAAATTATAAAATATTTTATTATTTTCCAAATATTTCTCCAAACCACGTTTCATACAATAGCTCTAATAATAATTGAACAGAATGTTTTGTTAGTAGAGGGTGACCACGGTCAAATAAATTTAATTCGTGGTTGTTTATTTGTCTTAGTGTATGTAATCTCTTTGTCATCCGTTGTGACAAGCATCTGTTACAGCAATGCCTTCAAATCTTACTACGAAAGCATGAGCCGTGTTTCCGAATGGTTTAAAGAAGACAATAAATTACACAATTCCATCAAGAAAAAGTGCTGGTTCGGCATTATTTTGATATTATTTTGGATCGTGAATTTAGTTTACAGATTTACCGAAGTTGTTAAAATATACCCGAAAATGAAAAGGCATATGTTACTTTCCGTTTCGGTGTCGCCACTTGTCTTAAGATTGACTGTAGTTTTTCAGATTATAATGTTTTATATTGTTGTTATGATAGTGGTGAATTTGTTTAAATGCTTGATTTCGTTGATATCCATCGTTCAGGAGAGAGTAGGGAGCTATGATATTAGTTCGGGTAAGCAATGTGATATCACAAAGGGACAGATTTCAGAATGGATTGAATTGTATCGGGACTTAGCAAATTGCTGTGAAAAAGTAACGCTATGTTTTGGAAGTCAGGTACTTGTATTTGGATTTGATTTGAATTGAAAAATAATTGCCTCGTTGGTCTAGTGGTTGGAAGCACTGCTGCTGAACATGAGTTCCAGGGTTCAATTCCCGAGTCGGGCAAATTGTTATCGGGTTTTTCTATCTGGAATTTCTCAGTAGCAACCTGAATTTGTGGCCTATTGTACTATGTAATGAAAAATATTTTTAAATATATAGTTACTGAGTTATTTCCTGTTCTGTTTTGTACGATAACCATTTATTTTATGTTTCAGTTTTACTTCTCGGCAGTATCGTTAATATTTTATAACATTTTGCTGACATTTACAATGTTTTACTATAGTTTTATAAATGTAAGTATGATACCACATGGCTTCCAATGGTAATATAACCGAGGGCGATTTAAGCCTCACAACACCCATTTTGCTATGAAATTATCAAGCATCTTGCATTTGCAGCTAAAAACAAGAAAATCTCAGATCAGAAACCTCTTAGTATTAATAGAGTCAATTTGAATAAACTTAATAAAGAGAAATATCTCGGACTTATTCTGGATAATTAAACTTACACGGAAACCATGTATCGAGAAAACCTGTTCTAAAATATTCAGCCTAACGGGGGCGTTACGTCGAATTGTGAGATGCTTTCCTCTTAAGGTCCGCCACACTATTTATAATTCATTGGTGAAACCGCACATTGAATATCTTATAGAACTGTGGGGTTCAGCAGCTAAGACAAACCTAGAAGCACAAGACTTACTTATACCTAGTGCTAGAACAAAAGTAGCAAAACTTCATAACTCACTACCAAAAGATATAAAAAATACACAATCTTTATTACTATTTAAAAAACTACTAAAATGCCACATCTTTAAATGTCATAAAATAAAATAACTAATTTAATTAATTTGCTTCTAGTGTGAACGATACTCAAAACTCAATGCATTTATTTCAATTAAACAATATACAGGCACTTTTGATTTGTTAAGAAGTCGGTCAGTCAGAAAATATGAAGTTGGTTGCCCATTTCAAAGTGTAGGTAATATGGAGAAGAACGGGCAAGAAACTCCATGGACACTCTTTTTAATTATATTTTACAAACATATTAGTTACGTCATTTCTTTTGAATTTAAAATTATATAATGTGAGAACGTTGTAAAAAATAATAAAATAAATAAAAAATTTACGCGTTAAAAGCGTCCAGAGTACAACAAACAGTACACTTAACAAAACAACAAGACAAAAATAAAATAATTAAAAATAAGCCGAGGCAGCTAAGCGATGACCAGGCCCAACTGAAGGTGCCCGTTCTCGAACATGACGCTTAGATCAGCACCATTTAACTCAACCATTTTGAAGGGAGCTAAATGATCCAACACACACGCCACCGTCAGCGAGACATTTGAGTGAGCATGACATACTATCAGCCGCCAGGGCACATTCAAGTCAATGAAAGACATATTATTACCCGGTAAATGGTAGCTATATACATAGAACTCACATCTGTGCTATGCAATTATACAATAGAAAGGAAATTGAGTTTATAAAATGCAAAGATAGTCTTTAGATTTCAAACATAAAAACAAAGATAGATGAGTCACCGCACGTCGACCGCGACAACGCACCTTACGGCGCTAGACAATACAAAACTTTTAACAATTACCTTCTTATATTTGTAATGTTATCAGTTATCCCTATAAGCTCTTACTACTCCTGAACAACGAAAATGTAATAGATCAAGTAAATTTTAGTATTTTATTTTTAGGATTTTTTTTTCTGTATAAGTGATTTGTAATCTTTAGAAATAAATGAATTCAAACCGTTAAGTATGTGATCTTTGGTGGAAGTGGCAGCACAAATATGTGACATCGAAGGAACACAAACAAGTGACGCCAAAATATCGGATGCTGCATTGGCTTTAAAAATATGTATGTGTAATATTTATAACGCAACATTATGTCTGCTAATAATGCATTGACGTATATTTTTGTAGTCAATGCAAGCATCATACATGACATGTTGGCGTCGCATGTCTCCCCAGATAATTTTGGTGTTCCTTCGATGTCACATATTTGTGCTGCCACTTGCCTTCGGTAACTATAATTTATGTATAGGTACATCCAATAGACAAAATTTGACGGCTTACGATTTGATTTCATTATAAATTTCAGAACGGTGACACCAGTGCAGCTAAGAACTGGGTGATGGCTTTTCACATATTTGTTCACGCAACTACGTTTATGTTGCCAGTCGTTGCTGGACAATTGACTCGTAACCAAGGGATAAAGATTCACAGAGTGGTGGCTAGACTTTATAATACAGTGATCATAATTGGTAAGAAATATTATTTGCTAAGTAACTACTAAATATAATCTAAACGATTGTGTGTTGTGTAGGTAATGAGTATTAATTTTAAAATATATTAATTTATAAAATGTTGGTGAGATTATTACAAATATGATACCAAAAATGGTACTCTCATCACAATTGTCATTTAATTTACTGGCAACCTTCAATGGGGTCTTTATTTGAAATGTTGCGTAAATTAATAAACAATAAAAAAAAACTAATTTCAGATTCGAAAGAAGCTGAAGCGAAATTAATAAAGGACTTCATACGTCTGATAAAAAATAATCCCATAGAGATCAAGTTATCGTCCAAGATTCCTGCTGGGACGTACATGCTGCCTGTTATACTTATGTCTACTGTCGACTATGTCATTGTTTTGCTTCAGTTTAATCATATTATTTGATTTAATTTATTTTTGTAAATGTCATATTAGATATTCATATAACTTTATATGATTTCTGATTTTTTATGTTGCTGGGGCTTCCACGCTCCTGCAGCGCTTCGTAAATGTTCGAGGAAGCCCGTGTTGACGATTTTTATGCCATAATGAGAAAGAGGATGACATCAATAATGGCTCCGAATTTCGATGTTCCGATTTTCAAACGTCCGAATTTCATAATACCGTCTATGTAATAAGAATTATAACGTCTTTTATTAAAAATCACGAAATTCATTATTTTAACCAAAAGTCATAAATGCGATTTGTTTGTTTTCTGATTTTCATATATTCGAAGAATCAAATGCTCGATGGGTTCTCGGTCCGAAAAACGACATACCCCTTTTTAATTTTTCGAATAACATGCTAAAATTAGGATTCTGATACAATTAGATAATATTCAGTTACGTATATCAATTCAAAATCTTTGTGTAACGTTTAATGTAATTCAAAAACGTCTACTTTTTTATTAATATTTGTATATTAATATTATTTTTTTGTGTTTTCTTCTCCATAAATATGTTAGCAGCCAAACCCGATTTTAGGACAAACTAGTTTCGCCTAGGCCAAACCAGTTCTCCCTGCACGCGATAGGAGTTTTCTCTCACCCTTCGGGTGACATCGGTTGCATGGTTGCCGTCGGTGGATAGGCGATAGTAGGATGCAAGAGCGAGCGAAGGGCACCCCGAGGTTAGGCTACTGTAAACCCTTTATACAGAAATAGACATATACATACGTCGACATAGAGAACTGGTTCGGCGTAGGCGACACTATGTAATTACCATCTATTGTAGGTGAATCATTTGGGTTAAGTTAGGTTAGAACTATGACCAGCAAAAGAAAATATTTTTATTTAAAAGTAAACAATCATACAACAAACACAAAAGGCGACGTAGGATGCAAGAGCGAGCGTAAGGCACCCCGAGGTTACGTTTGGTTAGGTTATTTTAAACCCTTTACACAGAAATAGGGGCCCCGCGAAGCGGGGCTCCGTCGACATAGGATGCAAGAGCGAGCGAATGACAAACAAATAACTTTACGAAGATGAAAGATGAAGATCTTTCTCAGTATCGTGCATCGCAATTTTGTAGCATCGTATTAGCATTTATCGATAAGTGCGTCGTCGTATTCTACTCATATATTTGTCTTGCTATTCAGTTTTACAAGGCGTTTTTATTTCGGAATTCTAATTAATCGGAATTCGTATTTTTGATGTTTCGAATTATCATTAATTCGGACTTTTTGTTATTCGATCTATTGAAACTCGGTATTTTGAGAATAGTAATATAAACGTTAGGAATATTGAAATTTCGGAATTATAAAAATAGGACGAAATGATAAATCGGAGTTGTTATATTAGGAGTTTTTAACTATTCTGAATTATGAAAATCGGTATTTTGAAATTCGTATTTATGACTGTCGGAATAAAGTTTTTCGTATTTATGTACCCTTTGACAACATCCTAAAGTTATTGTTTGACAAGGTGGACAGCCTCTTCATTAGGCATTGGGTGCAGAGGTACGTGCTAACGTGTGTTGAGCCATGAGTTATTAGTTGTTATTAGGTTAGTTTGAAAGTTTTACTCAAATAATCTTTAAGTCGTTGTTACCAATACTATTTGGAGTGTGTATATTTTTTCGTGTGTCCAATCCGTAATAAACGAAAATATATATCTAACTAGTATTTGGGCGTTGCGCGAGCTGTTCTTTTTTTTCAGTGTAGTTATTAGTTGTTATTAGGTTAGTTTGAAAGTTTTACTCAAATAATCTTTAAGTCGTTGTTACTAATACTATTTGGAGTGTGTATATTTTTTCGTGTGTCTAATCCGTAATAAACGAAAATATATATCTAATGTATTATTAAGTTATTTTAATTTATTTCATAAAATGTTCATTTTATTAAGTTTATTTTGAATGGCCATTTGCCAGTCTGCTCTTTTGCATGTTTGTTACTAGATCACACGAAAACAACTTAATGGATTTCAATGAAACTTGAGTCTTTAATATAGCTTAGATAACTTACATATATTTTATTTCGAACAGTCGAGTAGTAAAAAGCCGTCTCGCCAGGCGACGTGATGAGTTCCAGCTACCAGAACAAGCCGGTTTTCGAAAAGGCTTACAATTTCACAAACAATATGAATGTGGTCATGGTGAAAACAGTAAATCTACAAAACAGTAGGGTTGGCAACGCTCAGTCAATCTCAAATTGTCAATGACAATTAATAATGTGTGTTGTCTTTGGTCCCTGGCCCTGACGCCAAGCAATGTACAAAATTGTCAACATTTTTTAATCTTAAGCACAAGGCTTTTGACTATGTTACTTACACATATGTTGTGTACACACACAACATATTTTATGTCTTTTTAATATTTCTATTTGCAATGTGAGTTTTGTTTGTGCAGAATAAAAAAAATTTCTTTCTCTTTCTTTCTTTCTCTATTGTTATATTGCAATTTAATAATGTTATTTAATTCAGTTTTTCATAGTGTGTGTGTTCCTTCAACTTCTGAGTTTAGGCTTTATAATATAACGTATTCCTGTTGTATAACTTTATTCTTTTTGTTTTCTTACAATTCAGAGTATTCGGTCTATTTCAATCAATCTGCCTAACTCTTTTCCAACTGTGTTACCTTCGACTTCCAGTCTAACCGGATGCAGCTAAATACCAGTATTATAGATAAAGCGACTGGCTAGCTGATTTAAACAACCCAGTAACTGGGTAACACGTAGCTGACTACGTGTTACCCAGTTACTGGGTTGTGGAGGTCAGATAAGTAGTCGCTTTACAGTCGCTACGGCTAGTTAGAAACCCGAAAGTCTGAACTTTCGGGCTTCTAACTAGCCGTAACGACTGTCAAAGATCTACGAATGACAGCCAGTACCAACGGCTTAACGTGTTTTACGAGGCACAGAGGGGTCTCGATATGAATGGTCACCAAGTCATGGACTAACATCTACAAGTGCAGCTTAACCTTCGATCGACCCCTCTGGTTGTAATTATTTAGCCACGAGCATGACTGAAGGCGGTATGCTGCCTATCTATAGATGATAAATTATTGGTAAAACGTACTTGACTGGTGACAGCTTTAGTGATGATTATTTAATGTCAGTAAACTACTTACCTACATTAAAGTAACAAAATGTTTCCGCTCATTA
This sequence comes from Luperina testacea, assembly GCA_927399505.1. Lineage (NCBI taxonomy): Eukaryota > Metazoa > Arthropoda > Insecta > Lepidoptera > Noctuidae > Luperina > Luperina testacea. The sequence continues at coordinate 18,308,059 of OV656758.1, forward strand.
TTACAGTACCCGGCGATAAATATTGCACATCGACCTTTGGAAAGAGACAATCGGCTAATTTCGGCTTCGTAGAGCGTTATCTCTGTCGCACGAAATACAAACAGTCCGGTATCTATTAGGAGCTGTTAAAACAATTATTGTCGCCAAAAGAAGATCAAGAAATGTTTGATTATTGTTCAGATATTTGTTCAGACTCTGCTACACACTGTAATTCTTTATAAAGATGAATATTTCCTGTTAGGCGAAAAGGGATTTAATCAAATTAAACTCATGCGTGGTGGTTTCTCTGCAGTTTCTTATGCAAACTCGGTATCATCCGTCGTGACGAGTATCTGTTATGGTCGCTCCTTCATATCTTATATTAGAAGTATCAGCCGTGTCTCTGAATATTTTCAAGATGACAAGTTTATTCATGCTATTAAGAATATATACTGGACCTGGTTCAGCATCGCTTCTACAATATTGTGTATGGCGTTATCTCTCTACAGATCTTCGCAGATTTTAATAAATTACATGCTAATGGAGGGAGATACGGATATGTTAATTTTTGTTTCCGTTTTTGTTTCACAAACTTTAATCAGATTTACAGTAGTTTTTGAGAAAATCTTATTGTTTTTTGTTATCATGATAGTGGTTCAATTGACCAAATGCTTGAATTCAATGATATCAGGCGTTCATGAGAGGTTGAAAAATTGTCATACTAGTTCGGATGAGCAATGTGAAATCACAAGGGAGCACATTCAAGAATGGGTTCAACTGTATCGGGATTAAGCAAAATGCAGTGGAAAATTGACGTTTGCCTTTGGACGTCGGGTACCTATAATCATACCACATAATTTTATTAACGCGGAAGTTTGTGAGGATAGACGGATGTTTGTTAATCATTCACGCAAAGACTACTGAACGGATTTTAATGAAACTTTACAGTATTATTACTTATACATCAGAATAACACACATGACACTTTTTATCCCACGGAATCGATACTTATGCGGGTGAAACCGCGGGCCGCTGTTAGTTTTATCATAAGGTGTCCTAGTTAGTCGCGTTATATTTTATTCGTCTGACTTAGCCTAGAAATGAATGTGTAAAAATACTCGTCACCAAGCCGAAATCTAGCCATTTTGTACATCATCAAAATATAATGAAATTTTAAACTTAACTTTAATTATCACCACGTAAAACTAATATTATGAATGAGAAAGTAAGTTTGTTTGTTTGTTACCTTAATATCAATGCCTAAACCACTGAACCGATCATCCTGAAATTTTGCATATGTAATACGTTGTCAGGTGTATCTTTCATCCCGAAAAAAAGTGCAGCTCCCGAGGAAAACAACAATAGCGTTATAGAGGTTTGAGGAAACAGGGTGTAAAGTTCACTAATACTCTATAGGAGAGGAAGGATCCTCCGACCACACGGGTGTTGTGTTTGGCGGGCAACTACCCGATGATTCATGTCGGGCCGTTGTATCTATGCTAGTTGCGCGGTAAACTCTGATTGCGAGATGCAGGATATTGCGTGACGTCAGTATGACGTGTTGTTCTCATGTGGCGTTGTAGATACCACTACATTACTCCCCCCCGGAGACCGGAGGTCGATAGTCGGCTGAGTCTAGTATCTTGCGATGCTTGCCAGGCCAGCTGAGCTTCCAGTGAGTCGAAACCGGTCGCCGCATAGTTATTATGATAATAGATGGTGTCACGTTTCTTTCAAACGCGTTCGACACTTATGCGGGTGAATAGGCGGGGCGCTGCTATTACTTAATTAATTGTTGTAGTTTTGACCTTCAAAAGCTCCAAAACCAGAAATTTCTCTCTCAGATACAGTTCCTACAAAATATCCTATTGATGAGAATAATATGTGACCCTTGGTTTCGTTAAGGGTCTTTTTACACCCGTCATATTGCTTTCTAATAGTCTTTTTACGTTTCAGTTTCTAATAGGGTCCCACGAAAAAAAATTAAAACCAATGAAATTAAATCTATACATCTATACAAATAAATAAAATTGGAGTGTCTGTTTGTAATACCTATTGAAATAACCGCTTTTTACTAAATGCATATGTATACACGGTACATATACCAAAAAAGCTTTTTTTACAATTTTTGTCTGTTTGTTCCAACTAATCTCTGAAACGGCTGAACGGGACGGGACTTTCACTGGCAGATAGCTGATGTAATAAGGAGTAACATAGGCTACTATTATTTTAGAAAAAAAAAATTGGGACCCAAGAAAAAAAAATAAACCAATGACATGAAATTTATACATCTTCTATGAATATACAATTAAATAAAATTGGAGTGTCTGTTTGTACTGAGAGCACATTCAGCCGATTCAGAATTTAGCTAAATTCTTCATGATGGTGAGGAAAAGCGTCCAGAAGTTAATAGAACTAGCTACCGGTCTTTGTCAGGTTGTGGCGGGCACTGAAATTTTAATACAATACGAGTATAGTATTTAAGATGATATTCACTATCTCAATATCAAAGAAGATTCGTGGTTGTGTGAAAGATCAATTTTAGCACCTATGAACTGGGTGAAAAAAAAAAAAATCGAAGACATGTGACATCTACCAACCCGCACTGGGCCCGCGTGGTAGATTACGGCCCACTCCCTCTCACTGAGAGGAGGCCTGTGTCCCAGCAGTGGGAACATTATAGGCTGATGATGATGATGATGAACTGGGTTATTGCGCTTAATCAGCGTATTTTAGATAAGGTATCTAGTGAATCACAATCATACCTTTCCATCAATACAGTTTGCAATCCGGATGAAGTGGTTAATTACCCAACAGAATTTTTAAACAGTATAATTGTTCCTGGTCTACCCCCTCACAAACTAGAACTTAATATTGGCGTGTCCATCATACTACTCCGTAATTTAAACCCACCGAAACTTTGCACTGGTACTAGGTTGCGAGCAGGGATGTTAGGGAGCTCCGTAACCGTAACCGAAACTATCGGATATCCGATATAAAAAATTATCCGTAACCGTAACCGAATCCGAAATAAAAGTTTCGGATAATATCGGATAGGGGCGGAGCCTAATTGAGACACAAGATAAAGATAGCTATGATTGTTATGTTAAACTTAAATCATAGTAAATAAATATGTGCAATGTGCATTCTAAATTTAAATCTAATTTTAATATTTTCTTTGAATACGAAATTACTAAATAAGTATAAGTAATAATTTTATTATTACATTTTCATTTTAGGTAGATTAGATAACACTCAACATTTATTTATACTCATTTTTAATTTAAATAGCTGTAATAACTCACAGACTGATTGTAATTCCTACCAAATAGTTACATATAAATAAAACTATTTTATTAACTATTTGTATTGTACTTTTGAAATTCCTAAAAAAATTAATAACCGTAACCGAAATTATCCGAAACTAACGGATAATCCGAAATAATTTCATATCCGTATCCGTATCCGTATCCGGTATAATAATCATTCCTATATCCGTAATTAATCCGTATCCGAAATTTCATATCCATAACATCCCTAGTTGCGAGTAGCGTCGTTGCAAAGAAACGTTATAGGTCGTATAATATCCGGATTCGGAAAAGGTGAGATAGTATTTATACCACGGATTCCTATAATACTGTCGAATTATCCATTTGAATTCAAAAGATTGCAATTCCCTATCAATGTCAGTTTTGCTATGACAATCAACAAGTCACAAGGGCAAAAGTTAAGCAAAGCTGTCATAGATTTAACTAAGGGTTGCGTTACCCATGCGTAACTATATGTGCCATGTTCACGTGCGAGGAATGCCAGTAGTGTTGTTGTTTTAGCCCAAGAAAATCGTACACCAAATATTGTATACTAGCTGCGACCCGCGGTATCACCCGCGTAAATGCAACAAAACAATTATATTCATACGCTTAATAAGCATATGCACTTTTTAGTTAGTCATTACAGTGACAAGCTGGTATATTTTGATACCAACAGTTTTGTAGAAACTTTAAAGTCGACTAGGGATACTGTGTATCTGCCTGTTAGTTTTAGACACATAATAGCAAGGCTATTAGCTTTTTATATAAACTCAGACATAAGTATTATGTCGAAGTCTTGTATTATTAACACCACAACAGTTAGTAATAATACTAATAATAAGGTGGTTTGCCTGAATGAATGTAGCTCGAATGCTATAAATATTTTTACAAATTGTACGAAGGAGGTTCCATTTCCCTCACGCACTATGAGCTCACTGCCTGGTGATGACATTGAAGTCTTGGGATTAACTCCGGATAATCATTTAAACTAGTTTGTAAGACAACAGAAGGTACCAGTAATAATATTCTTATACCTAACAACAACAAGGTATCTTCTTGCTCTAAAATACTTAAATATCAAAAAGGAGATCAGCAGAATGCCTTGACATTATTTCATCAAAATATTCAAGGCATGTCTTCCAAATTATTAGAAATTGAAATGTTTTTAGAAAAAACAAAGTTTGACATTGTTTGTTGTACTGAACATTGGTTAAAGGATTACCAAATGTTAATTAATTTTGAGAACTATAGTGTGGGCAGTTGTTTTAACCGTAAATCTATGTTGCGTGGTGGTTCTCTAATCTTGATAAAAAATTGTTTAAAATCCAAGCAACGAAATGACATAGGGGGTTTATCAATTGAACATTGCATCGAACTGTCCTGTGTTGAGCTAGATAAGCATGTTATAGTGTGCGTTTACAGACCCCCTAATTATCAGAACTTTTCTGTATTTGAGTCAATAATGGAAGATGTCCTAGCGAAACTTGCATCCAATAACAAAGCCGCAATTATTTGTGGTGATTTTAATATTAATATTTTGGAAAATAATTCAAATAGCAGTAGATTATTAAGCCTTTTTAAATCGTTTAATCTATTTAATGTTTTTACAGAACCGACTAGAATAACTCCAACTTCTGCTACTTGTATTGATAATGTCTTTTGCGATTGTGATTTTAGATAAAACCATCGTTAATTGTCTGCCGTCTGATCATAGTGGACAAACGGTATCATTTAAGTTTAAAACACCTTTGCAAAAAGTGCAAATACAATTTAGACCAATAACGACTGGTAAACTAAATAGATTCAATAGCACCCTAAATAATAAGTTGAATGATCTGGGCTATCATATGGATGATGCAAATAAATTGTACGAGGATTTCTTTTCAATAGTGCACACTCAATTCAATATAACTTTTGAAAAGAAAACAAAAAACATTTGCCCTAATTTTTTATTTAGTGACTGGGCAACTAGAGGTATTAGGAAAAGTAGGGAAAGACTGTTCGAGCTGTATGGCCTTAAGCCTTACATCAATACTGAAACTTTCAGCAAGTATGTTGCTACATATTCCAAAATTTTTAGAAATACTTGTAAAATAGCCAAATCCCTGTACATTAGCAATAAAATCAAATCAGCAGAAAATAAAATAAAAACTGTTTGGAAAATTATAAATAACGAAACTAGTAGGAATAAAAAACGAAACACTGATTACTCATTGGAGACTTCACGTGGTGCCATAAGCTCTAACTTAGAAATAGCTCAGGAATTTGTAAATTTCTTCACTAATATTCCATCAAAAACGACGGAAGCCTTAGATTCCTCATCAGACGTATCAATTGATTTATTAAGAGTGAACTTTCCAGCCTGCCCGGTTGAATTTCAATTTAAACATATTAACCCCATAGTAGTAATAAAAGCTTTTAAGCAAATTAAAATCAAATTGACCGAAGATCTTTGGGGAATGTCCATTAAAGTCTGTACCTCTATAATTGAGACTATTTCACCTTACTTAGCCTTAGTATTTAATTCGTGTGTTGATCAAGGAGTCTTTCCCGATTTAATGAAATACAGTAAGGTAATACCACTTTACAAATCCGGGGACAGTAAGGACACCAATAATTATAGACCCGTATCCGTTTTGCCGGTTTTCAGCAAGGTGTTTGAAAAGATAATGCTTAATCAAATGCTCAATCATTTTAACACGAATAAAATCTTACACGATCAACAGTATGGTTTCACCAAAGGACGTTGTACGACCGACGCTGGTGTAACTTTATTAAAACACATTTTTAACGCGTGGGAAGAGGCCCAAGACGCCATAGGAATCTTTTGTGACCTCTCCAAGGCATTTGATTGCGTCGATCACGAAACCTTGCTTTTGAAACTTGAGCATTACGGACTTGGAAAACTTGCGCTCAGTTTAGTTAGTTCTTATTTAAATGATAGACAACAGCAAGTTCAAATAAATGGTGTCAATTCGAATGGTTTAACAGTAAAAATGGGTGTGCCACAAGGCTCGATATTGGGTCCTTTCCTCTTTTTAGTGTATGTTAATGATCTACTCCATTTATTAAAAAATCAACCACAAATGGTGTTATTTGCTGATGACACTTCCTTAATTTTTAAGGTAAATAGACGTGCTACAAATTTTGACGACGTAAATAACGCCCTACTGCAGGTCCAAAATTGGTTCACTGCTAATAATTTAGTATTAAATGGGAAAAAAACTAAGTGCATAAGATTTTCTTTACCAAATGTCAAGAGTAGTGATTGTGAGATAATATTGAATCAAGAGAAACTAGAATTCGTCGATGAAACTGTTTTCCTAGGGATCACGCTCGACTCAAGGCTACAATGGGGTCCTCATTTAACATCTCTTGCAGGACGGCTAAGTTCAGCAGCTTATGCTGTCAGAAAAATCCGTCAATTTACTGATGTAGATACCGCGAGACTAGTCTACTTTAGTTACTTTCATAGTATCATGTCCTACGGTATTTTACTTTGGGGACGGGCTGCAGACATCGATTCTATTTTTATTCTGCAGAAAAGAGCTATCAGAGCCATTTATATTCTCCGCAGGCGCGATTCTTTAAGGGAACTGTTTAAGGAAATTAACATCATGACGGTGCCTTGTCAATATATCTACGAAAATATCATGTATGTAAGAAAAAACTTACATCTTTTTGGTAAAAGAGGTGAAAGACATAATTATAGTACTAGAAATAGGGACCTATTAGTTCAACCAGGTTTCAGACTGGCTAAAGTAGACTCATCTTTTATGGGGTACTGTTTAAAATGTTATAATAAAATACCTCCCCACATTCTTGAAATGAATGAGACGAAATTCAAGTCTTGTATAAAACGCACACTATGCAGTCAGGCATATTATAAGTTAGGGGATTACATCGCTGATAAAAATGCCTGGCTCAAGGCTGGTCCTGCTCCACAACCACAACTAATTGATTAACACTTGAAGATTCTGTTGGAGCTGCTGAAGATTGTAAGACTATCTTTGCATTGTATAAACTCAATTTCCTTTGTATTGTATAATTGCATAGCACAGATGTGAGTTCTATGTATATACTATACACTATGTACCATTTACCGGGTAATGTGTCTTTCATTGACTTGAATGTGCCCTGGCGGCTGATAGTATGTCATGCTCACACAAATGTCTCGCTGACGGTGGCGTGTGTGTTGGATCATTTAGCTCCCTTCAAAATGGTTGAGCTGAATGGTGCCGATCTATGCGTCATGTTCGTGAACGGGCGCCGTCAGTTGGGGCTGGTCATATCACTTAGCTGCCTCGGCATATTTTTAATTATTTTAATATTGAATTGTTGTTTTCTTGCCATTTGTTGTACTCTGGACACTTTTAACGCGTACATCTTTTGTACATCGTTCTCACATATAATTATAAATTCACATTATTGATGTAACTAATATATTTGTACAACTATAATTTAAAAGAGTGTCCATGGAGTTTCTTGCCCGTTCTTCTCCATAGGTACCTACGCTTTGGAATGGGCAACTAGCTTCATATTTTCTGACTGACCGACTTTTTGACAATTCAAAAGTGCCTGTAAATGGTTTAATTGAAATAAATGTTTTGAGTTTGAGTTTGAGTTTGAATGTCGATCCCATGGGAATATCGGGATAAAAAGTAGCCTATATGTTAATCCAAGGTCCAAGATCCTGCATCCATACAAAATGTTATCAAATTTGGGAAGCCGTTTGAGCGTAAAGAAGTAACAAATATATAAACACACACACACACACACTTACAAACTTTCGCCTATATAATATTAGTATGATAAAGAATTTTTTCAATAAAGCTAAAACGATAAACTAAAAATAAATAATAATTACTTAAACTAAAAATGCAATAACGAAAAAAAAGAACGACATGGAGAAATATGTACAAAAACAAAATATCGATTCATAAAATAGAAGAATTTCATTAAAATTAGGATTTATTTACGCGGAATAAAGAATTAATATGTTATCGTAAACTCTGCGAACTCAACAATAACATCCGTGGCTGGCGTGAATACATTGACAACTCGACTTGTATGTTTTTTTTTTTATTGGCTTAATACGTCCTATGCATTAGGAATTTATATGAAAAAAATTGACAGCTCATAATATACATAACTTTTGGAGCAATCGACTATGGTATTATGTTGACATCTCGCATTTTTACGTGTTTTACTTGACAACACAACATGTCAAATTAACGATTCACATGTTTTTGTGAACGAACATTGATATTTTGTTATATCAACTTATCCCCAGTAACCAAAATATTATTTGTTATTTGATATCTCAACTTATACACATAAAATTTTTCTCTTTTAATTGACAAATTGAGATGTCAAGTTATAGCCAACCGAAATATTTCTGTTTAAATTGTGATATATTGAGATGTCCAGTTACGGTCGGCAAAGATCTGAACCCTAAATGTACAGACGCCACATCAAGCGACTACAATCTGTCAAATTTCTTTGATAGATTTTCAACTTTATCGCTATAGCATAAGGTTCAAAGTTGATTGGGAAAATTTGACAGTTTCGGGTAGGTTGATGTGCTGGCGTCTGTACTATGTATAGTTATCACTAAGTGATGAATATGTTTAGTTGCCAACATATAGACCTAAATTGTATTAAAAAAATAATCGAGTTGTCAAGATGCTTCCGTAAAAAGCAGCCCCGGATCTACGATTTTTTCGAACCGGGGCAAAACCTTGATAGTGGCGCCCCCTCCCAGTGGTGTTTGAGAAAAACTTGCAAATTGTTGATTTCCACTACGATAATAATTATATGATTTCACTAATAAATTAGTTTATTAACGCTGATTACTCGCAAACGCAATCAACCACATAAACAAACAGTGTTGTCACTTGACGTTCAACTGTTTGAATTTGTTCGGCTCGGCTCGTATAGATATGTGACGGAGATTCCCTTGGCAGAAAGATCACGGACACTACGCACGCGTTCAAAAATTTACTTGATCTGTTAAGATGCGTTCACTTAGTATGTGTTCAAAAACTAACTGGGCGTATGGAAATAGAAAAGTTTGATTTTCAAACATATTATATTAAGATTCGATTACTTGTTAAAAACCTATGAGATTGTAGGAAAAGAGGCTTCATTTGTTCGATATTTCGAATTCTTGTCTCAAGGATTTGGCGCCCCCATGAAACTGCCGCCCGGGGCAAGTGCCCCGTTTGCCCCCCCCTTAGATCCGGGGCTGGTAAAAAGTAAAGAGAATATCGTGGCACAGGCACGTCCCTAGCGCAATTAGCGCAGAGAAAAATAATAATTTGATGAAAATGATTGACCTCATTGACTATTCCTTCAAGGAATTTTATACTAGCTAAAAGCAGAGCTTTGTGAGGGCTCGCGTCGTTTTTCTGCGTGGTAATAATCTTTAAGGCAGTTTTTTTTAATAATTTTTTTCGTAATTTAAATTAATTTTTTTTTTACTGATAACACATCTACATATAAATACAAATTATTATGTTAAAGCACAAATCAATAGGCGTAATAGTTTTTCCGTAAAGTGTACCACAAAATGCTCAGGTTGTGGGATATAGAAGGGCTCGCTTCGCTCGCCCTGATTAAAAAAATAAAAACTGTCGGTGATGTCTCTGCATCTAATGATCCAGATTTGGACGAGGACAACCCAGATGACGAGGTTTTTTAGGTCCAATAAAATATGACTGTACGTAATAATAACGTAATAATATTTAAAGTTGATCAGGTCTGTCAACTTTAAATAATTATTGTTACGTTATTCCTTCTTTATTCTTTTTTCCGTTGTTTGGCGCAATAAAACAATTTACTAGTTATTTATTTTTTTATTTATTGCTTTTACACTAGGAAACTGATAGGTTCGTGGTTTTTCAATTTAATATTTGTTCAGTTAGAAAAACTTTGCTTGATTTGAGTAAGTCCTTCAACGAATCAACAAATATAATATTCGTCATCAGTGGTTTGATTGGTCCTCACTGTGTTTGTCGTTAATAACATTGTTTACATACTAGTATTCCCCACTCAGAAGGTGAATAAGTTGATAACTGGTGGTGCATAAGTTGACAACTCGGTGAATAAGTTGATAACTCGTTGGTGAACGACTTGACAAGTCTATTATTATGCAAACTATGGGGTATTTCGTTTATTTATTGTCATCATCTAAAAGATGGTACAAAATGACCCTTAAAACAACTAAAACACATAAGTACGGTAAACTAATTTACCGATTTACCAGAAGAGCTCAAACCTTTAAAATGGCCGTCCTGACAAATTGCCATTTTAGACATGTCAACATATTCACGCCAGCCACCTTTTTGTTAAATTCCACGCGGACGAAGTCGCGGGTAACAGCTAGTTAGTTTTATATGTCACTAATATACTACTGCAGGCTGTTTTTAAACAACCCGGCGGTAGTTGACACTTAGTTACTGACTTAGTTCTTATATTGACTGGCACCTAATTAAAGATATCTAGCCATATATACCTACTATAACGATCCTGATCAACCTTATGGGCAACTGTTGCTTGCACAACCCCTTGTGTCAAGTAACCGGGATTAATTTGATTGAAATAAACATAGCAACTTCGCCCATCAAAATGACTGTAATAATTATGATCACTTGATTTAAATATCTTCATACCAGCGGTGCTATTCTTTGAAAATCTCACTGTGTAACTTAGGTGAAATGAGTGTGGAGTAAGCTGTCAATAGTGTCATTTCCTAGCAAAAACAAACTCACTTCAACTAAGTTTTCACGGTGAGATTTTTACAGAATCGACCGGCAGTATCTATATTAAAATTACGAAGTGCGTTACTTCTGCTCATTACTATAGCTTTATACATTAGGGTGTCCCGTTCATGTAAGGGGGAAAAAAAAAATTAAGCTACGGCTACGCAAGAGATATCAAAAGTTGCGTTTTGACACATATATTACGATTATTATAAAATTTAATTAGATATCCGGCATCTTGAGGCCTCTACCAGTCCTTGAAGTTTTTCAAATTTGCTATTTTTAGGGGTTCCTAATATAAACTATAAATCATACAAAAATAACATTTGAATGGTTTTTATTAAATTTAAGGGTACAACAATGAGTTAAAGCAAGGTTTAAAATAGTTGAAAGACAAAATAATCAATGGCAACTTTAAAGTTGCCATTGATTATTTTGGTCACAAAAACCAGTTCCGTTTTTAAAAACGGAACTGGTTTTTGTGACCAAAATTAGGCATTTCTGAGCGAGATTTTAATCTGTTCCTAATAAAACCATCCCGAGCTGTAGCGTCCGTGACGCTTTGAGAAGCCTCCGTCACTAGTTTTACACATCTTTCCACTGACTGTCAGTCCGCGTTTTTCTTTTTTTCATTGCACTACGTAGGTATAATCAAAGAGATTGGCATTGGATTTGGATTGGATTGATTGGTATTTTACACAGACAAAAAAAAACAGCATGTGTGCAATTCACACGTGGTAGAAGTGAAACCTTCAAAAACACTGTATAATGCTTCCTATCTCATTTTCTCCCATGTTAAATCTTATGAATTTACATGTCTCTAAAAAAACAACAAAACAACATGTAAAAACTGTCGTTTTTTCGTATCTTAAACTTTCAAATCACAACGATGCTAAAGAACATCCTGATGATTCTGATCCAGATTCTGATTCTGATCCAGATTCTGATCCAGATCCAGATTCTGATCCAGATCCAGATTCAGATTCAGGTTCAGATTCTGATTCAGATTCAGATTCAGATTCAGATCCTGATTCAGATCCTGATTCAGATCCTGATTCCGATCCTGATTCTGATCCTGATTCAGATCCTGATTCAGCAGTGCGATTCTGTAACCATCTCACCGTGAAAACTTGGGTGAAGTGAGCGTGGAGTGAGCTGTCAATAGTGTCAATTCCTAGCAAAAACAAACTCACATCACCTAAGTTTTCACGGTGAGATTTTTACAGAATCGACCGGTTCTGATTCTGATCCTGATTCAGATCCAGATTCTGATCCTGTTTCTGATCCTGATTCAGATCCTGATTCAGAACCTGATTCAGATCCTGATTCAGATCCTGATTCAGATCTTGATTCAGATCCTGATTCTGATCCTGATACTGATCCTGATTCAGATCCTGATTCTGATCCTGATTCTGATCCAGATTCAGATCCTGATTCAGATCCTGATTCAGATCCTGATTCAGATCCAGATTCAGATCCAGATTCAGATCCAGATTCAGATCCAGATTCAGATCCCGATTCAGATCCAGATTCAGATCCAGATTCAGATCCAGATTCAGAGCCAGATTGAGATCCAGATTTAGATCCAGATTGAGATCCAGATTGAGATCCAGATTCTGATCCAGATTCTGATCCTGATTCTGATCCTGATCCTGATTCTGATCCTGATTCCGATCCTGATTCAGATCCTGATTCGGAATCCTGATTCTGATCCTGATTCAGATTCTGATTCTGAACCTGATTCTGATTCAGATTCAGATCCAGATCCACATTCAGATCCTGATTCTGATCCAGATTCTGATCCTGTTTCTGATCCTGATCCAGATTCAGATTCAGATCCTGATTCAGATCCTGAATCAGATCCTGATTCCGATCCTGATTCTGATCCTGATTCAGATCCTGATTCAGATCCTGATTCAGATCCTGATTCAGATCCTGATTCAGATCCTGATTTAGATCCTGATTCAGATCCTGATTCAGACCCTGATTCAGATTCAGATCCAGATCCACATTCAGATCCTGATTCTGATCCAGATTCTGATCCTGTTTCTGATCCTGATTCAGATCCTGATTCAGATCCTGATTCAGATCCTGATTCAGATCCTGATTCAGATCCTGATTCAGATCCAGATTCAGATCCTGATTCAGATCCTGATTCAGATCCAGATTCTGATCCTGTTTCTGATCCTGATTCAGATCCTGATTCAGATCCTAATTCAGATCCTGATACAGATCTTGATTCAGATCCAGATTCAGATCCAGATTCACATCCAGATTCAGATCCAGATTCAGATCCAGATTGAGATCCGGATTCAGATCCAGATTGAGATCCAGATTCTGATCCAGATTCTGATCCTGATTCTGATCCTGATTCCGATCCTGATTCAGATCCTGATTCGGATTCTGATCCTGATCCTGATTAAGATTCTGATTTTGAACCTGATTCTGATTCAGATCCAGATCCACATTCAGATCCTGATTCCGATCCTGATTCTGATCCTGATTCAGATTCAGATCCAGATCCACATTCAGATCCTGATTCCGATCCTGATTCTGATCCTGATTCAGATCCTGATTCAGATCCTGATTCAGATCTTGATTCAGATCCTGATTCAGATCCTGATTCAGATCCAGATTCAGATCCAGATTCAGATCCTGATTCAGATCTTGATTCAGATCCAGATTCAGATCCAGATTCTGATCCTGTTTCTGATCCTGATTCAGATCTTGAACCAGATCCAAATTCAGATCCTGATTCAGATCCTGATTCAGATCCTGATTCTGATCCTGATTCTGATCCTGATTCTGATTCTGATTCTGATCCTGATTCAGATCCTGATTCAGATCCTGATTCAGATCCAGGATCCTGATTCTGATCCAGATTCTGATCCTGTTTCTGATCCTGATTCAGATTCAGATCCTGATTCAGATCCTGATTCAGATCCTGATTCAGATCCTTGAATCCAAAAAAATTTAAAAAAATGCCGGTAGAAAGAACCCTCAAGATATTTTTTTATGTTTTTTTTATTATTTTTACGGTAATCTAAAACTAATAATGCAACTTTTGAGGGGGCTTGAGTAGCGAAAAGCAAAAAAAAAAATTTTCGGGACACCCTATTATACATATCAGATAACATTTTGACCATCTGGTCGATTCTGTAAAAATCTCACCGTGAAAACTTAGGTGAAGTGAGTTTGTTTTTGCTACGAATTGACACTATTGGCAGCTCACTCACGTTCACTTCACCTAAGTTTTCACGGTGAGATTTTTATAGAATAGCACCGCTGTACTGTATATGGTTCTATATAAAGTTGGGTTGGGGGTAGAGAATACAATCCCGAGTATGTTTTTCAGTCCCGGGCTTACGGGATTTTTGAAGCGTTTTCCCGGGATTCCGGGACTATCCCGGGATTAGACTATGTGGTTTCTAATTGGGCTAAAATAAAAAAAAACCAGTAATTTAAAAAAAAAATATTTTTAATGTCTTTGCACAACACAAATCAGAATAATAATAAGAAAAGAATACTAACAAAAAAATACTATACTTTTGCAAGAAATTAAAAAACAGCACATAATAACTATTTAGAATTTCGAAAATATAATCGCAGAAATATCAAAGCATCCAATGTTTGACTTCCGAGCCTGCTTCGTAGTTTATTGCCAACATAAGCAGCAGCTGAAAACGCTCGTTCAGGTTCCCGGGATTTTCGGGGCCAGAAAACGGTCGGGATTCCGAGACCCCGAGATAAAGGATCCCGGGATTGTATTCTCTAACTGTACCTGTGTAGTAAATAGTGGGTACCTACGTATTATACGAGTTGCTTTTTGTCGTAATGTATTAAAATAATCTAGGCAAAGTTATTTTCAAGGCGCAACGGACTACGGAATACAAACTAGACTTGTTTGTGGCAATCCCGAAAATCCCGAGATTAGCCAAGTACAGTCCCGGGATTTTCGGGGCCAGAAAACGGTCGGGATCCCGGGATCCCGAGATAAGGGATCCCGGGATTGTATTCTCTAGTTGGGGGGCATGAATTCATGATCGATTGTTTGTTTTAATACTATGTATTGAATGTTATTTATTATTTACACTAGATACTAAATTAAATGACTAACAAATAAATACAAAAACAAAGGACATTTTAGGCGTCGAAGTACTCGTCCGCATCACATACTGTGTTAAATATTCATATTCATATTCATATCATCATCATCATCATCAGCCTATAATGTTCCCACTGCTGGGACACAGGCCTCCTCTCAGTGAGAGGGAGTGGGCCGTAATCCACCACGCGGGCCCAGTGCGGGTTGGTAGATGTCACATGTCTTCGAATTTGTGGTTCTAGGACATGCCGGTTTCCTCACGATGTTTTCCTTCACCGTTTTGTGAGCAGTGGTGATGAAATAATTTACACAAAGTAAAGCGCCTGTCTGGGTTCGAACCTACGACCTACAAACTCGTAAGTCGCGGCCGTTACCACTTGGCCACCACTGCTCTTTTGATTTATTCTCTTTGGGGATTGTATTCTCTAGTTGGGGGGCATGAATTCATGATCGATTGTTTGTTTTAATACTATGTATTGAATGTTATTTATTATTTACACTAGATACTAAATTAAATGACTAACAAATAAATACAAAAACAAAGGACATTTTAGGCGTCGAAGTACTCGTCCGCATCACATACTGTGTTAAATATTCATATTCATATTCATATATTTATTTGCATTCCATAATGTTGTAGAGGTGTTACAATGGCTTAAAGCTAAGGTACAATTATGGACCCTGTAGGGCACAGCAAAAGGTATAAAATTTAATCTTATAATAAATTTAGGACACAAATTAACAATAACAATGATTTCAAAGTAATATATAATATAATTCTGACAATCATAGGATAGAAGATTAATAGGTCATTCGTTATTTTATGTACTTACCTAAATGCTTGCACGTGTCTGGTGATCACTTAAAGATAACGATTAAGAACTACTTCCTACCAAATTAAACTAACAAAATGTTTCCACCCAGTATAACTTTTATCGTCGCCACCGAGACACACAACATTAAAAACAAAAATGTCTCCAATAACGTGGTTGAACCATGTATTGTTTATAGAGAACTTCCTTGGAATATACAGGAATTATTGTAACCAGTCCAAGATTAAAAAATGTTTTATTATCTTACAAATATTAACGCAAATTATATTGCACGCTATTTTCGTCATTGGTCAAATGAAACTCTTACTAGGAGGAGATGTCTATGGTGAAATGAATTTGATTCATGCTTATTCTAGTGCTTCTGTATGTGTAACCTCTTTGTTATCCGTCGTGATGAGTATCTGTTACAGCAGCGGCTTCATGTCTTATTATAGAAGTATCAGTCGTGTCTCTGAATGCTTTAAAGATGACACAAAATTCCTTAACTTTCATAAAAAAATATATTGGTTTAGCTTATCTGTGATTTTTCTGTCCATCGCTTTTACTATATATAGATCTGCAGCGACTATAATAGAATTTTCCCAATCAGATCTGTTTTATTTGGTTATCATTTTGGTATCACAAACAATTATACGGCTTAACATAGTATTTCAGCACCTCACATTGTTTGTTGTTATTATGATGGTGGTGAATTCATTGAAATCTTTGACTTCGTTGATATCAGTCATGCAAGAAATAGTAGGGAAATTTGATATTAGTTCGGATGAGCAATGTGATATCACAAAAGAGCAGATTCAAGGATGGGTTGAACTGTATAGAGATATAGCAAATTGCTGTGAAAAAGTAACACTTTGTTTTGGACACCAGGTATTTGGTTCTGGAATTTCATTGAGATGATCATGCTCCTAGTGAACAAACTTCTATTTGATTGCAAACATTCTTTTGTTACAGATTTTTTTTACGCTATCCGTCTCAATATCTCACTTTATTTTATTTTCGTATCGAATGTGTTACCATATTGCTTTGGAAGTAAGTTTTTGATGTATCAAACTGGGTCCTATTGTAAAAGTTGTCCGTATTCTAAGCTAACGATTCTTGTAACATTACTTAATTTTATACTTTTTAGGATGAGCAAATATATACGTTCAAGAAAATAGTATTATTTCTATGTTTTTATATTTCATTGATGATATTGCCAACCGTTGCTGGACAGATGACTCGTAACCAAGGGGTGAAGTTCCACAGAGTCTTGGCTCGGCTTTATAATGCAATTATTAAAAGTAAGAATAATTGTTTTTTTTTTTTCAATGTCAACAATGTTTTGGTACGAAGATTATTTGTAATATCGTCATTTGTTGTTTCATTTTAGATTCACGAGAAGCTGAAGTGAAACTGATAAAGGACTTCATACGCTTGATAAAGAAGAACACACTAGAGATCAAGTTATTGTCCAACATCCCTCTTGGGATGTGCATACTGCCAGTTATACTTACGTTGACTGTCAACTATGTAATTGTTATGTTACAGTTTAATCATATTATTTAATTATAAATGAGACTTCAATAAAGTGGTTTACAAATTATTGTATGTAAAAAAATTATTTAT
Source organism: Luperina testacea (assembly GCA_927399505.1). Classification (NCBI taxonomy): domain Eukaryota; kingdom Metazoa; phylum Arthropoda; class Insecta; order Lepidoptera; family Noctuidae; genus Luperina; species Luperina testacea. The sequence goes on from OV656758.1 coordinate 18,325,655, forward strand.
TGAAAGTGTACACAGGATTTTCTGTAGCCATAAGAAGTTTTTTAATACCTACTGTTCCTTGTGTGACTACTGATTGCTTATGGATTCTGATTATTTTCCTCTACGATGACATTTTTCTGTGACTCTGTATTACAGTTCTGCCTGATACCTTGGATTTTGTTGTGTTTGCATCGATTTGTTTATCTTGATGGGGAGCCGTATAAGGCCTACACGCATCATGTGTGTCAACTGCAACATGTGTCAATAAATTGCTTAATTGTTTAGTTGGAAGACGAACTATTGGATGTTGTGTTCATACAATGACCATCTAGACCACTACAATCATGTAGGCTGGGCCAGATATCACCCAAATATTGTAGCACCCACGCGTGTTTTTTCTTAATGACGTTGTGGTTAGGGATGTTGAGGAATAAATATTTAAAAAATATTTTGTTTTTTATTTATCATAACCCACATAATAATTTATGTTTATCTATATACTAATACTAATAATAAAGCTGAAGGTGTTGTTTGTTTGTTTGAACGCGCTTATGTTTATTATAGTCGGTTTTGAAACATTCTTTTTGTATTCGATAGCCCAAATCTTGAGGAAGGCTAATAGGCTATTTAATATCACGCTAGGATCTTGAGCAACCGAGCAAGAAAGAACGCTAAGCGAAAACGAAGTAATAGCATGAGCGATGCGATGCGATGTGAAAGGATGGGTCGGGAGAACAAGAAGCTTCACGCGGACGAAGTCGCGGGCAGAAGCTAGTTAATCATAATATATATCTATAGGAGGGGTCTCGGTATTAACAGATAGTTACCCATCCATTGACCAACTGCGGCATGCGTAGCTTAACATGATCGATCGACCCATGCGGATGTTATTGTTTAGCCACGAGCCTCTCAATTCATCATTCATCATCAACATAATTATTTAGTGCATAACTGTACCTAAAAGTGTATCTCAGAAGAACAACTGTTTAGGATTTTAAAAAATGTATTTGACAAGAACACAAGTGAATGATTTCCAAAAGTGCCTCTACAAGGAAAGTCTATTCACGAGGAATAATTCTCCTAAAGGTTGGCTAAGATTATTAAATATTCATTCTTCTGAGCATTTATTTACTTACGTCGCATGTAGGCCATGTGGCAGACCTACGCATGTCGGAACTTAGAACTTAAAACTGGAATATCTTTAATCCTTGACTTCCTATATAAAATATGAAAAGTATTTAATAACTGAAGACAAAACTGTTCATATATTCAAACTCTCTATCACACTAATATTATAAAGGCAAAAGTTTGTTATTGTGTGTGTGTGTTTATATGTTTGTTACTTCTTCACGCTCAAACGGTTGGACCAATTTTTAGGCATTTGATAGTGTCGATAATGACATACTTTTAAGTAAATTTGCGGGGGTGGGTTTTACCCCAGCTCTCTTGAAGTTTTTTTCTAGCTACTTGGGCAACCGCAAGCAAATAGTAGAATACGCAGGTTACATCTCGGACTCGTATTCCACCCTTACAGGAGTTAGTCAAGGGACAAATTTAGGACCTTTAGAATTTATAATCATGATTAATGATCTTCCAGAAGTCATTAAAGAAGCTAGCTGTTTATTATTTGCTGACGATCTCAAGCTTTTCTTGCGTATCACTGACGAGTCGAGCTGCGAAAGGCTCCAGAGCGGGACATTGATAGGGTGCTAGGGCGATAGCTTGGAGTGAAGAGAATAAACTACACTTCAATGTGACGAAGTGTAATGTAATGTCATTCACGCGGGCCGTGGTACCCCGACGTCATGATTATCGTATGGACGGTCACGTCATATCGCGGGTGGAGTCAGTGCGAGATCTCGGGGTTACTTTCACTGGGGATCTTTCGTTTCGGGCTCATGTAGTGCAGGTGTGCAAAAAAGCGTTTAGAAATCTTGGTTTTGTTTTGCGAGAAACCCGTGACTTCACTAATATGGCAGCAGTGAAAGCACTTTACAATGCGTTGGTGCGAAGCAACTTGGAAACTAGTGCTATCATCTGGAATCCTTATGAGTTGAAGTATTCTCAGATGCTAGAAAAAATGCAAAATAAATTTACCCGATACCTGTACTTGAGGCAATTTGGGGTCTACCCTTTCTACCCGCTTATGTATCCAACTCTCTTTGTAATAGGGATTGGGTACTATAAGTTGGAAGTAAGGCGCAACCTCGCTCTCGTAAAATATGTTTTTATGGTTTTTCGTGGTATGTTAAATAATCCACAAATATTAGAATCGTTGGGATTACTTGTTCCAGACAGAAGGCTACGGTTGGGACCGAGAGAGAGGCTTTTTAAAGTCCCGGCATCGCGTACTAACGTTTTGAAGTTTGCACCAGTGATTCGAGCGATGCGAACACTGAATAGTGTGTCTCTGCGTTTAGATATATTTTCTTGTTCTTTGGCGGAATTCCAGAGGGTGACACTTAGTATGTTGTCCACTGTATAGCTGCGTTCCTTCCCAGACCCGTTACTTGGGACTGGACTTTTAGCAATGTATGACTACTTTTGTTAGCTTGGGTCTTACCTGTTAAAACAAAGTATGTGTTAATGAATAAATAAATAAAATAAATAAATAAATAAATTTTGATAAAATTTTGTATGGAGGTAGCTGACACCCTCGATTAACATATAGGCTACTTTTTATCCCGATATTCCTACAGGATCGACATTTACGTGGGTGAAACCGCGGAGCGAAGCTAGTTTTAACATATTTTAACACAAAAATAAATTTCAACAAAACTGTTTAGGGGTTCGCCATTGTCCTTTAACTTTTTTAGAGATCATGCTGTTTCAGCGTATGTAACAAAAATGTCATCATCTGCTATGACTTACCTGTATCTCCACAGCCGCGCCTGTCAATCATATTTTAAAGCATCATCATATTGTGTGTCTGAAGGTTTAATTAATAATATCATTTATAAAGTCTTTTAACATTTACGTGTACAGTGACACACGACGGTGATGGCGACGGTGTCTTTTTGTCGTGTACAGTGGGCTGTGCTGAGGCGGTGATAGTAAAGTACACAACAATTATAGGCCTGTCTCAATTCTGCCAGTTCTCAGTAAGGTGTTTGAAAAGTTGATGCTCAATCAAATGTTTCGCCACTTTAATCAAAATTCCATCTTTCATGAACAACAGTACGGTTTCACCAAAGGGCGCTATACCACTGACGCCGCCGGTGTCAACCTAATAAAGAACATTTTAAACGCCTGGGAAGAAGCACAAGATGCCATTGGAATCTTTTGCGACCTCTCTAAGGCGTTCGATTGCGTAAACCATGAGACACTTCTGCTGATGGGATTAGAAATTTAGCTTTTGATTTACTGAAGTCAAACCTAAAAGATAGAAAGCTTGAAGTTCAAGTAAACGGCTTAAACTCATTAGGGTCTGAAATAGCAACGGGCGTTCCTCGAAGTTCGATATTGAGTCCATTCCTCTTTTTAGTTTACATTAATGATTTACCCCAATTACTGCAAAATCAACTGAAGATGGTGTTATTTGCAGATGACACCTCATTGATCTTTAAGATAGACAGACAGGCACAAACTCTTGATGATGTGAATAACTCTATTCTTCAGGTGAAAGATTGGTTTACGGTAAATAATTTGGTATTAAATGAAAAGAAAACCAAATGCATTAGATTTAAATTACCTAATGGAAGAAGTAGCGAATGTGACATCATACTGAATGGCAACTGAAATTTGTTGATCAAACTGTTTTTCTGGGAATCACGCTAGAAGAGAAATTACAATGGGGACCTCAAATAACATCTCTTGCCAGGCGGCTTAGCTCGGCCGCTTATGCTGTTAGAAAGACAAGAAAGTTAACTGATGTAGAAACCGCGCGTTTAGTCTATTTTAGCTACTTTCACAGCATTATTTCGTACGGCATTTTACTATGGGGTCGATCTGCTGACATTGAATCCATCTTTATTTTGCAAAAAATCGTTTACTTTTACCATGTTTGTAAATATGTGAGCACCATGTATCTATTAGATAATTAATTTATAGGTATGTCATGGTTTCATTTTTAATTATTTTACCTAGTAATTTTATTTTTACGTGCATCGTCTTCACATATATAATTAATGTATGCAAAATATTGTAAAACATTTTAAAAGAGTAACGGCGGAGTTTCTTGCCCATTCTTCTCCATATGAAAACTACCTTATGGAATGGGCGACTAGAATCAATTCTATTTGGTTGTAATTTTTGACGTTCAAAAGTGCCTTTTGTATGCCTATTTGAAATAAATGCTTTGACTTTGACTTTTGCGGCTGCTGCAGTTGCGGAAAATCTTTAAACGGCGCAAATATTCCAATCTCTTTGGAACTTTCGAAGCACTAGGGCCAGTGGGACCCGAGTGCTCACTTAGTTTATCGCGACATCGCCAAGCGGTTGATCGACTCTTCACGTGACCAGAGGGCTGGCCTATTTTTTCTGGGTAAATAGATAGGAAAACTTACAGTAATAGAGATATAGCAGCAGTGCACGTGATCATCCTGGGAAGACGACATCACACACACGTAGGTAGTGCCGCGATACACGACGTGACGACCTGGCGACTCAGCAAGTCGTATTACAGGTCGTCGACACGACACGTTGCGTTTTGCTTGCACGCGGTGCCACCACGTAGCTGATGATGGATGATGTACAGACGGAAGTCATCAGTGAGACCTCGACGGAAGGTCCTCTTGTGATGCGGGCTCGCACTCGTATAAGTGGAGACTGACCGTCGACAACATGGTAGCAGGAGGTGTTCCGGGGTGACGCGGGCTCACGCTCAATAGCGGAGGCTGATCGTCAATCACGTGGATTTCAGTAGCGCGGGCTTAGGTTTTTAGGAACCCAAGGCTTATTGTCGACCACTTACCGAAAGGACTTCTAGGTCACGGAGCCAACAAATACTATAGTGCAGACGAGTGGAAACGAATTCGCGACGCATACACCTGTAGATCCCAGTACTCAATGATTTTTCCTGGGATCCCACTTCTGACACCAAATTTGTGAGGATGGCGCTCCGTGGATCCTTTTTAATTGAAATACTTTGTTTGCTACTGCAGAACCTAATTTAATTAAAAAACTGTACTCGTAACATTACAATAATAAATATATATGTATTGCACAAAATTTGTGGGTAGTCAACCCACAAATTTTCTGCAATACATATATATTTTGCATATGCGCTGTTTGCATAGCGAGCAGTTTTATATAGTACAGACGCCAGCACATCAAGCTACCCAAAACTGTCAAATTTTCCCAATCAACTTTGAACGTTATGCTTCAGCGATAAAGTTGAAAATCTATTAAAGAAATTTGACAAATTGTTTTAGCTTGATGTGCTGGCGTCTGTACATGAATTTTCAAATCAGAAATTTTAAAGTAGTGATGGAAATTATTTAACAGAACGATTAAAACAAGTATTACCATAAAAAGGTTGGCGCTGTTGGAATATTGATGAACAAAATAATTAAACCGTACATCTATAATAACGCTGTGTCGTTGAAATTAAGTCAACAAAATTTGTATTTACCTACTAAGAAGATTAAAATGACATTTGTTTACGCCTCCGTCCATTATAATCATTAACTTTATCGTCGTCAACGAGAACACAACTACAAATAAAAATGTCTGCTTTGAAGTGGTTGAACAATTTATTGTTTCTGGAGACTCTCTTAGGCATACACAGGAAATATTATAACCAGGAGAATATAACGAAATATTTAATTCTTTTCAAAATATTCTGCCAGATCATCTTGTACTCTATTGTCATTACTATTAAAGTGTATTATTTGCTACAAGGAGATGTTGTGATTAATCAAGTGAACGTCATTTATTGTATTTTTGCTGCTGCAGCCTATATAAACTCTGTGTCATCCGTCGTGACCGGCATCTGTTACAGCCGTGCCTTCATGTCATATTATAGAAGTGTCAGTCGTCTCTCTGACTGGTTTAAATATGACATAAAATTAATAAAATCCCTAAAGAAAATATACTGGTCCACTATGATCTTTACTTTATTATTTATTGTTTTCGTTGTCATCAGATGCTTGGACGTTATGAAAAGATTCAAAGAAATGAATGAATTTCTTATTGCTCTTATTTTTGTAGCTCAAATTATTATAAGATTTACTGTTGTTTATCAACAAATAATGTCGTTTCTTGCCATTATGATAGTCGTTAACTTGTCCAAAAGCTTGAGTTCATTGATATCAGCCGTTCGGGAGAGAGTAGCGCGATGTGAGATTAGTTCGGATGAGCAAGTTGATATCACAAGAGAGCAGATTCAAGAATGGGTGGAACTGTATCGCGATTTATCAAATTGTTGCAACAAAGTGACGCTGTGCTTTGGAGGCCAGGTAGGTAGTAGTATATGGAATTAAGTTAATCGATTTTGTAATCCATTGGTGTTCTAGATATCGTATGTTACGTTACTGTGTTAGCTCAATTTGAATTCTTATGTTTCAGTATTTCTTTTCGCTAGTTTTGTCAATGCCCAACTACATTTTGATGATTTACCAGATTTGTTCAAATGTAAGTATTGTGTAGTTACCTGGATCTAGATTTCCGAGAAAAGAATGTATTGAAATGGCGGTTTAATGAAGTGGATTTCATAATAAAATAAGAACACTTAATTAGCCATTATATCGCCTTGTAAAGGCTTGATTACTTTAAATGGTCTGTGGATAGAAAGAAATGTATCAAATTGTTGGAAATCAGTCTCACCAAGCGGTATCATGTGTAACGTTGCGGCTTCACATTAGCTAAAGTGCACGCGCATCACTTGTTGCCTGACATTATTCGGACATTTTAGTGCTGTACGCTATGCAAGCGGGTGCTTGTCCAGAATCCTCTGGAACTACAATATGTGCCCTGATCTAGGGAGAGTTCATCATTATATTTTAGCTATTATGGTATGTACAGTGTGCTAGCTATTAAGTATGCCATCTGCAATTATTGCTGTTCTCTCTTTGTGTTCTATCATTGTGCCAAGTGTGGCGATTTACAGGCAAAAAGGTCCAAAAGCAGTGGCTTTTGGACCTTTAGCCTGTAAATCGCTGCGATGTGTACCGCTGTGAGCTTCAGTCTATCCTGCCTTCCACAGCGTTCCATGGTCGCGAAGGAAGGACAAGGCAAGGACATCGCACGCGATTGTTGTCTTGTACTGCAACTAACACGCGCACCAAACACGCACTTTTAGGGTTCTACGACCATGCTGAGGGACGTCTGTACTATTGTCTGTACTGTACGCTGTACATAATCAGCCTATATTGTTCCCACTGCCATTGCATCCACCGCGCGGGCCCAGTGCGGGTTGGTAGATGTCACATGTCTTAGAATTTTTGGTTCTAGGACATGCCGGTTTCCTCACGATGTTTTCCTTCACCGTTTTTGAGAGCAATGGTGATGTAATAAATTAACACAAAGTAAAGCGCCAGGCTGGGTCCGAACCCACGACCTACAACTCGTAAGTTGGGTCCGTTACCACTGGGCCACCACAGCTCTCACGCTGTGCTGAAGCGCAAACTGAAACCATGAATTCAGCACATGATTCTAGACCGCATAGCGTAGAAATTTTTAGTCGGAAATTAAAAAACAAAATCAGCTGTTTCATATAAAATTGCAATACCTACGCGGTGAAAATGTAGGGAACAGCTATTTTTTTGTTTAATACCCGACGAAACTTTTCAAGGGGTTCAGAATCATGTAGGTAATTACTGAATCCATTGTGCAGCCCGATTCAAACTTTATGGCGGCTCGGAAACACGAGGCAAGTCACTGCGCAGTAAAGGCTCCTACTACAAACAGGCGCGACACGCGATATAATCGCGCGCGACACAAAGGCACCGTTCGTTGCGCGACTTGCGGTGCTTTTGTGTCGCGCGCGTTTTTATTGCGTGTCGCGCCCTTTTGAAGGAGCCTTAACAAGTTCACATGACAGCGGGGGTGAGGGGTGAGGTACTGGGCAGCGAGGAGCGCTCTCCAGAGCCGCCATAAAGTCTGAATCGGGCTGTAACAGATTACGACTCGATTTCCCTGCTATCGTGTATGTATTAACTTGCTATTTTCTTTTGTCTCTCTCTCTTTACCTAATTTTTAACGGTGCAGCCTACCTGCAAAGCCCTAAACGTTACACATGGTACCTAGTAGGTAACTGGGTGGGGAGATCAGATAGCAATCGCTCGATGTAAAATCCTGGTATTCAGCTGCAGCCGATTGAAAGCCAACTCCAGAGGGGCCGTCCATTAATCACGTAATGTTTTTTTTTGGCATTTTTCCCCCTTGGTGATGCATGGTGAGGTTTAAGACTACCCCCCCATATCACGTGTATTTTTTAGTATGTACCTACAAAGGTTCTTATTTTTTTTTAATATTCATAAAATACAGGTAGGTATAGGTAAGTATCATCTAATTTTATTATAGAAAAACTACAATAATAACGTTGAGAGGTAGACAGAAAGAGAGCAGGTTTTTTTTGAAAAAATAAATACACGTGATATTACTACACCCCCTCCACCCTTGTGATATTTCGTGATTTTTTATGGACCCCCCCCCCCTTTCGAGCCTCACGTGATTAATGGACAGCCCCAAAGAATTTAGGAAATGATAAAACAGATGATAATGATAAGGAGCAAAAGCCAGCGTATGGCAAAATAAAAATGTTTTTTTTTTTTGTTGTTCATTTTAGAAGGGATTATATACATTTGAGTTGAAGAAAGTGATAATTGCTTTAATTAATTATGCAACAGTAACGCTCTTGCCCGTTTTTGCTGGACAATTGGCTCGTAACCAAGGGAGAAAGTTCCACAGAGTGTTGGCTCGACTTTATAATACAATGTTAATAATTGGTAAGATATTTGAAAATATACACAGTCATCATCTAACATACATCGTACAAAATGTAAATGAATTAATTCACATTATGAAAGTAGTTTGTTCAGAATCGTTTACCTACTGAATCGATTTGTCATTTTTGTTATAGGTAAGTTTTAACCCAAAAATAAATAAAACCACTTATATAAATTACAGTAAATATTCCGCTGTGTAGTCTTAACAAACAAAGAGGAACGAAGTACCCATTACGCTAGGCCCCTATACCTGTGCGACTGTGTGTGTGCGTAGGTTTGTAATGTGACCACAACTTTCTTCCACAATAAATTTATCTAATTTAATTGATAAACAATGTTTTATACATAACTAGCAACGCCCCGCGGTTTCACCCGCGTAAGTGTCGATCCCGTGGGAATATCGGGATAAAAACTGCCCTATGTCCTTTCCCGGGACTCAAACTATCTCTATACCAAATTTCATCTAAATCGGTTCAGCGGTTTAAGCGTCAGGAGGTAACAGACAGACAGACACACTTTTACATTTATATTATCATATTTATATTGTACTAGCTGCGCCCTGCGGTTCCACCCGCATAAGTGTCGATCCCGTGGGAATATCGGGATAAAAACTATCCTATATCCTTTCCCGGGAGTCAAACTATCTCTATACCAAATTTCATCTAAATCGGTTCAGCGGTTTAAGCGTGAAGAGGTAACAGACAGACAGACACACTTTCGCATAATGTATAATATTAGTAGGTACCTATAACATAATATTAACAAATTATTAATTATTATTACTATAGTATGGATGGATGGATTGTAATAATTCCAATTCCAAGAACAGTCACGTTGGTCTTGTGGTTGTAACCGCTATTACTGAGCATGAGGTCCTGGGTTCGACTCTGAGGTTGGGTTACATGGGGCTTAAACATAACTGGTGAAATATGGGTCATACTAAACGTACTTCTCTACCTAACCCTTCGAGCATTACAAGCGTAATTAATGTTTTGCAAGAAATCATGTATTCAAAATTATGTCCATTATTTCAGAATCTGGCGAAGCTGAAATGAAACTGACAAAGGACTTCATACGTGTGATGAAAAAGAATCCGCTGGAGATCATGTTATTGCCCAACATTCCAGCTGGGATGTACATGCTGCCAGTTATACTCACGTTGGCTGTCAACTATGTCATAGTTCTGTTGCAGTTTAATCATGTTATTTAATCAATATTCCAGTGGGCGCCCAGTATCAGACCTAGATAACGCAAGTATCACGAACTGTATGAAAACTAAGCGTGCCATTTTTTGACTACCTACTATGACGTCACAAGCTCGTGCTCTCGCTCACGCTTACCCAGACAGCAGTACACAGGACTGAGCGTGAAAGTGGCGGCTTACGATCTTTGAACGTAAGCTGGTGCGATTTTTAATAGTTTTGTATATCAAGCTACCCAAAACTGTCAAATTTTCCCAATCAACTTTAAACCTTATCCTTTAGCGATAATGTTGAAAATCTATTAAAGAAATTTTACAGATTATAGTAGCTTGATGTGCTGGCGTTTGTACATTTGGCCAGTTGTGTTGGAGTTCCACATGCAAACAATAAAGGGGGAAAATACCTCGGTTGTTTTAACATTAAATATTGTAAGCCTAATTTGTACTTTTACTTTACTAACCATAACTCTACTGATCCTTAATTTTAAAGTTAAGAAACTGATAACTTAAGGTGTAATGCGGTAAGGTAAACCGCAACCGTCATTGATATACTTTATTAGAATTATACCTAATCATTACAGTCAGCACTACAACTCCATACATCTCCTTTTTAGAATCCTCCTTGTTAGAATTGGCCTAAAATGTCATAATTTCATGCAATAGTTATTCAATATGTTGAAGAGATGTATTAATATTTTTATGATTATAATTCTATTTACAAACATGGGTTACGACCGCGATATATATTTAGATCAACATACAACCTGATACTGACCTGCAAATTGCTAAGAAAATTTGAATTTCGCGGGCTGCACTGACGCTTTCCCCCTATGATTGCTAAATGGTCATACATAGCACACGTATCAAATCGGAAAGGGATCGGCACCGTATCGCCTTTCACCTCGCCGTCAAAGAGGCGTCAACTTAGCGTAAGCACGTAACCAAAGCCGATCAGAAGCTCCGATACGTCGACTCGGCTACGGCTAGGCGACGCCGCGTTTACGGCTCCCCGATCGCTGGTTAATGGTGCAGAAGGCAGGCCGGAGGGGTGAGAGGGCAAGGGTGGGTACGGAGAGACGTAAGCGCGGGGACGATGAGCCGTAAGCGCAGGGACGACGAGCCGTAACACACCACACCGCGGTTCGTGAGCTTATCCCGAGGCGAGACGATTACGTTACGATTCCGATTAGTGTGCGTTGCAGTAGGGAGTTTCATACAAAGAATACTGAACGGCTCGAGTTGATACCTTAAGGCTGGCTAATACTAGTGCAGTATTTGCTGACCAAACTTAAGACCGAGAAGTTCTTTGATCGTTGTCACAATGGCCAATATGCCAGCAACCTGACACATAGTCAAAACAACCGGAGTAGTTACACCAATTCTCAGACGTGTTGAGTGGGGCAATATTATTATTAAGGTTATTATAAGCATTGCCTGTTCTGTCCAGTGACTGATGCTGTTTTCACAACAGTTTACAAAAAACGACACCTAAATGAATGTATAAATAAAAGTGCACTGTTGAATTTTCAACTTTTGGTACTGAGCTGAGGTTGGCAATTCTAATAGCGCGGCTTTATTTAAGCATTCATAGGGCGACGACACAGCCATTTCTTTCTATACCAATGAAAAGGAGGTTTAAAAAACCCAATTGTCCTAAAACACTTTTAAGAAAACAGTGGCTTTTACATTTTCTCTTCGGTGCCGCTTTTTAAAACACGAGTTCATTAGACGAAAAATAAATAAATTACACACTTTAGGATGTATCAAACGTCTAGATTGAAGAAAAGGAAATAAGGTCCAAAACTAATTTCCTTTAGAGTTCTTCGAAATAGGGACTTAGGAAAAAAAAATAACATTCAAGACTTTTAGACTAATATCAAGTCCTTCTAAAACACAGAACATGAAATCGTCATGCCGGCAACGTCTGAAGACGGCAGTAGAAATAAAAATACTGTAAGAAAATTTGAGGTGCTAAAAGTGCGTTGAGCGCACAACTTCTGTCATCACTGCCATCCAAAGCTTTCAGTTCCTATCAGTCATTTGTATCTTAGTGCTAGTAAACTGAGACACGTTTCGTTTATGTGGATAGTGTTGATAGTTCCGCCTTTAGCAGCAAGCGCCGAGGTGACTCCGCGCTATAATTGTTTCTATTATAAGGTAGAACCTCGATTGAGCAATCTTTGCAGACAGGCTGTTAATAGCTGGATAGTTGCTAGACAGATGCAAGTGTAATACAAATATCTCTTCTTAAATAGAGAAGGATCGAGTATTCGCCAGAACGCAGAAAGGAAGTGCCTATTTCAGATCATCAGATTGCCACATTATGTTTTACTTCAACGACAGAAATTACAGAACACGAAGAAAATAGAAGTTGTTTCTTACCGAGTTCTACCCTTTCTTTTTATTAACGTGGCGAAATTCTCATGCATTTTGCACTACCACGTGTGTTGTTTTAGTGCAGTTATGTGGGATTCTAACCCACCAAATCTCCACGGTGTCCTCATCTGCCGCTTACGGCGGGAACACGAGCACGCGTTAGCACTCATCCGTGAACCCGCCGCGGCCGTCCGTTACCGGACCCTCCTCTGGGGAGTACTCCCCATCACCGGCGCACCAGAACACATAGCACGCCGTGACCACCCCAGGGACCAAACCAGCACATGGGCGCCAGACGACCCCGTGTCTGGGCACCCTTGGTCCCCCCTGCGACGGGTCAGGACATTGGCCCCGCCGCCTGCCAATTTTCGGCTGCAGAGGATAGGGAGAGCGGCCAACGTAATACCGACACTCCTCTTCCCCTGCAGCCCCACCGCGTCCGCCATCGTACGGTGGCGACCCCGTCAAGGCCGCGGAAGGTAGGGAGAGCGGCGCACCGTAATACCGGCACTCCTCTCCCGCCGCGGCCTCCAACCCTCAACCGCGATGCCTCCGGTACGTACGACATCGCGGCCCGCCTCAGTTGCGATGTCGCCCAAGCGACACCGCAACCTACCTTTGGCCGCTACGTCGTCGGCTTGTCAGCAGAAGCCCTGACGAGCGGCCCCTCCTCGGGTTCCTCTTAGCTTCACCGTGGGTGTCCAAGCCACGGCTACTGAGCCCCCCCGCCTCGACAATGCGGGAACCCACCGGGGGGGAAAATAGTACTTCCCATTTTTTTTTTTTTTTTTTTCACGTGGAGAAATGCTCATGCATACTACACTACCACGGGGAGATAGTGCAGTTATGTGGGACTCTAACCCACTAAAACTCCACGGTGTCCTCCTCTGCCGCTTACGGCGGGAACACGGGCACGCGTTAGCACTCATCCGTGAACCCGCCGCGGCCGTCCGTTACCGGACCCTCCTCTGGGGAGTACTCCCCATCACCGGCGCACCAGAACACATAGCACGCTGTGACCACCCCAGGGACCAAACCAGCACATGGGCGCCAGACGACCCCGTGTCTGGGCACCCTTGGTCCCCCCTGCGACGGGTCAGGACATTGGCCCCGCCGCCTGCCAATTTTCGGCTGCAGAGGATAGGGAGAGCGGCCAACGCAATACCGACACTCCTCTTCCCCTGCAGCCCCACCGCGTCCGCCATCGAACGGTGGCGACCCCGTCAAGGCCGCGGAAGGTAGGGAGAGCGGCGCACCGTAATACCGGCACTCCTCTCCCGCCGCGGCCTCCAACCCTCAACCGCGATGCCTCCGGTACGTACGACATCGCGGCCCGCCTCAGTTGCGATGTCGCCCAAGCGACACCGCAACCTACCTTTGGCCGCTACGTCGTCGGCTTGTCAGCAGAAGCCCTGACGAGCGGCCCCTCCTCGGGTTCCTCTTAGCTTCACCGTGGGTGTCCAAGCCACGGCTACTGAGCCCCCCCGCCTCGACAATGCGGGAACCCACCGGGGGGGAAATAGTACTTCCCTAGCTTGACCTTGTGCTGTTCTGTAGTGCTTCTCCGTGGAAGTGACGGAACACCACGTCTTGCGGCCACAAGTCTTCTTCCATGACGATGGGCAGATAATAATTCGGTACGCGCACCACGAACGCCTTGAAGTTGACGTTGCGGTACGACTTCAGTAACTGCACCCTCGGCGCTTACCTCGTCTTATGGCGCACGTACTCCACGATGTCTTTCGCCTTAGTGGTGTAGTGTAGGCGGGAGATGTACACCGGTGTGTTCGGCTTTGCAACACGCAAGCTGAATTCGGGCTCCGTAGGAGCTTTGCCGCAGCGGTTCTTGATCGTTCGCGATGGGCGCTTGCTCCTTTGCACCGTCACGAAACCCTTATCATCAGCCTTGTTTGGTGCCTTTTCTGGTATTGGTTTACTTGGAGCATATGGGGCACTCGTGGTGACGCTAGCGGAAATATAGCGATGCGTATTGGCTGAATCTATGGGTGTATGTAATATTGGGTACATAATATCATTATTATGACTGTATATATAGTTAGTTGTATATGTAGTTAGTCATCTAACTGACCATTTTGAATTTGCTTGTTAACTAGAACCACCGTTGGTAGGTAAACCGATTTATGAATTAAAATTTAGACGTGTGTGGCATTATATCTTGATTATTGTTGATAACTGTGTTAAGGCCTATTCAAACCTGAGCGATATTCGCTGCCGCTGTGGGTAGAGGTACATACCGCGCGGGTTTCGCTCAGGTATTTAGTATCAAGTACCGCGGCTAGAGCGACCTGAGCGATATTCGCTGCCGCTGTGGGTAGAGGTACATACCGCGCGGGTTTCGCTCAGGTATGCAAGGCCTATTCAGACCTGCGGTATTCGCTACCGTCTGCGGCAGAGAAAACCCAGTGGGTATGCGGTAATATTACTGTTCAGACCTAAGCGGATTTCGCTATCCTTGTGGGTAGAATAACGCGCGGTAATCGAGTTTCGCCGCGGTACTTGATACTAAATACCTGAGCGAAACCCGCGCGGTATGTACCTCTACACACAGCGGCAGCGAATATCGCTCAGGTCGCTCTAGCCGCGGTACTTGATACTAAATACCTGAGCGAAACCCGCGCGGTATGTACCTCTACCCACAGCGGCTGCGAATATCGCTCAGGTTTGAATAGGCCTTTAGTATCAAGTACCGCGGCGAAACTCGACTACCGCGCGTTACCACCACCACAAGGATAGCGAAATCCGCTTAGGTCTGAACAGTAATATTACCGCATACCCACTGGGTATTCTCTGCCGCAGACGGTAGCGAATACCGCTTAGGTCTGAATAGGCCTTTATTCTTTATGTGGGTTAATTTGGCAAATATTGCTTATGCGTTAAATCGTCCATGATTCGATTTATATTCATGTTCTGTTTATTTCCGTTGATAACTTTGAAAAACCGGCCAAGTGGGTGTCGAACCACGCATAATTAAGGGGTTCAGTAGTTGTGATGAATGTATCCCAAGAACAAACTCAACATTGTAGTTGTAGAAAATTCTCCCATACATTACAACTGCAAATGTAAGTTGGTCGAGTATTACTCGTTAACTTGTAAAGCCTACTCAGCTTGAAATTTTTCCTTTTAACTTCGTTATATTTACTACTGCCGTGAAATTGTTTCACATATTATCCAAACACAACCATTTCGTTGGCAGAGGGGGAATTAACACTATAATAAAGCTTAATATTTCGGAAACGGATCCCTGAATCGAAAAATGGTTTTTACACATCACAATATTGTGAACGGCATTTCACACCTATGAGAAAAATGAGAAAAAAACATCATTGATACTTTAGAGGTAGGCGAGGTACAGACGCCAGCACATCAACCTACCCGAAACTGTCAAGTTTTCCCAATCAACTTTGAACCTTAATGCTTTAGCGATAAAGTTGAAAATCTATTAAAGATGTAGCGGAATAGCACCCTCACATATAAAATAAGCAAGTAGGGTATTTACCAAATATTTTGTTCAAACAAATTTTTATATGTACCTACTATGTATTGATTTTTGCTACAGTTTGATATATAAGGGACCGGCTTTTGGAAATAAAAACACTATATACTCAACCTACATTTGCGTCTCATTCGCATACCCTGCGTACCTAACAGTGGTGACCCCGACGGAAGAATCTCCTTGAAGCAAAAATGAACCCTAGCAATTCAAAACTTAACGATGGAAGCGAAACATCAGCACCGCAAAAAGATTCGCACGAACTGTCAGCCGTCTCGTACAACCAACGGATACCGCCTCTATGGAGAAATAGGATCAAGCTGTGGTTCCTGCAATTTGAAGCGATCGTTGAAACATCACGGAACATCACTCCGAAAAAATCCGTAGAAATTTGACAGATTGTAGTAGCTTGATGTGCTGGCATCTGTACCTTAAAAAAGTTCTACTAGGGGTCTCTGAGCTAAGTTGTAGACAGACAGACAGGCGGACGGGCATGGTGAAAGTATAAGGGTTGACTACGGAACACTAAAAATTATCCAAAAGCTTAATGTGATAACAAAAATGTATGCTAATGTAAAAATGTGATGATTGAATACTTTGTAACAGGCTGCCATGGAGTTTAATATCCTTCTTCTTCATGAATACCTTGTTATGGAACAGACAACCAGTTTTCTCATTAACTTTGCCTATTTAACTGAGAAGACTAATTGAAAAAAGCCTAGTCTTGTCTTTCTATGCTTTTTTTCATAAAACCCTTTCCCTGCACATCTTATTCATAAGTACTTCCTGCACTGAAAAAAGCAGTGCGCATTCTGACATTCTAAGCTTTCTAATTAAGTTGATTTCAATACCCAACTCCAACAACCAACCAACCAACCCAACCAACTGACTAACTATCCAACATCTCGTCTTCATCCACTTTATAACACGAGCAAGGTAAATACATCTAAGTTTCTATAATTACGAAAGACACCAATCAATAATGAACCTTATTACATACTACCTACGTAAAATATCATATTATAATTAAACTTCATCTACCCAACCTTGAAGTGTCAGCTAGGTACTTTGATATTTTCCTATTTTATTAGCATTAACAAAGTCCTAGTCATGACGTGTTTATTTTTCATAAAGGCAAGTGCCTAAAATGATTAAGATAATGTTCCTATATTAAGTTTAACGAGGTCACAGGTGGACACGATCCATCATTCGTAACAACACATCTTTCTAGAACATTCCAGTCGCCATCATGAATTTATTCTTCAGTTTAATATATGGTGAAAATTTTATGTGTGTCTACAGAAATTACTTGAGTTTAAATAAAAGTCAAAAGATTATAGCAGTAACGCGTATAATCGTCGAACTATCCCTTTCTATAGCCATTGCCATAAACAATGTCATCTTGACGAATTTCATTAATTTCGACTACAGCGATAAGGATAAGTTGGTGACAGATCTGTTCCAGTTACTGATTCTATTAAAGAGCTTTGTAATAATAATTGGTGGAATTGTAAATTCGGAATCGTTCAGCAAATTCTACGAGAATCTGCGAAAGCTACACGACTGTTTCAAAGATGGAGCCCATTTAAAAAATTCTGAAAAAAAACTAAAAGTCAAATGTTTGGTTGGCTTCGTGGTGTTCACTGTGATGGCCGTCATACACCTGCTGATAAGGCTTATTAACTTGTATTTAATTAAAACAAATCTTTTGAGAGACATTCTAGTACTGGTCGTCTATGAACTATGGGTAGACATTCGTTACACGTTGGAACATCTAGCAGTGTATTGCGCAATAACTAGCGTTTACGATTACCTTAAATGTTTGAACAATTCTGTGAATAATGTACTCAAGAAGTACAATGAGCAAGAAACCAATGAAATCAGCCCCGACGCGAATGAGGAATGCAATAATTTGCCTGGGAAAGTGAATAGCTGGACAGAAAAGTACCAACACATCATTTCTTGCTGTAAAAATATATCAGTGTGTTATCAAGAATTGGTGAGTATTTAATTGATTTTAATTTAACGCACGTTACAAAATACAGGTCTGTGCAGTAAGAATCAAAAGTAGGAAATAATTCTACCCCGAGCGTTTTGATAGACGTGATTTCCGCACTTTGGCCACTTTAGAACTCAAAATTGCTCTGATGTGAGCTTTCGTTGCCCTAAGTTAGGCCTTTGATAGGATGAGCACGAAAAATATTTCTATCTAGGTTACATAGCAGTATAGAAGTTGTCTTATGAAACTACTGAACTTTTTTTAATGCTCTTATGACCAAATAATAGCAATAATGGCATCTTATGGTCAAATATTATCGGCCTTAAATATTTAAAAAACGGACAGGAGTTCTTCAAGTACATCCTTGGCCTTTATTTTGTGGTATGTTTTTAATGTGTGTAGCACTCACACAGCCAGAAAAATATTGTTTCATATTACCGAAAGTGAGAAAACCAATGCTACTTCTTCTCATAATAGGTACATAACAGGCTACATCTTATTATATAAATTTATAAACTAAAGTAACTTTATTTTCAGCTGCTGTTTTCCCTCAGTGTAGCCATGGTGCAGTGTATTTATTCAATGTATGGAATATTTAATACAATTATTAAAAAGGTAACTTTCTTAAAGTTAATTTTACTGTAGTAAGTACAGACGCCGCGCCGGGCACATCAACCTACTACAATCTGTCAGATTTCTTTAATAAATTTTCAACTTTATTGCTAAAGCATAAGGTTCAAAATTGATTGGGAAAATTTGACAGTTTCGGGTAGGTTGACGTGCTGGCGTCTGTACATAATTCAATAACATTATTTGTCTAGCATGGCAAGTTTATTATCAGATCGTATAATGGGAATAACTACTGAGAAATTCCTAATGAAAAAACTAACCTGGGATAAAAACTTCTTGCTCAGCTTGCTTTCCTTCCTCGTTTGTGCTTGCTTGAAATAACAGAGAATAAAATAGAAAAATTATTTGCAGGACTTAGGAAGAAGTTTCGCAACAGCAAACGTCGTGTATGCTTTAGTATACCACATGTCAGCTACGTTCACCCTTTTAGTTGCCGGTCAGAAGTTGCAAAATGAATTTAATACTTTCAACAAGGCTTTGGCATTTCTTGCGTGTGAAGTGTCTTCTCGTAAGTTTATTTACTCATGTACATAATTCTATAATTGTTTGCTGAAATATAAAGTTATATAAATTTTCTTGACATCGTGGTAAATCCAGGAAAATATGTCTTGACGTCCTTAGGTGGGAATGATTTAGTCTAAGACCAAGTGTAGTTGGAATAGGAAAGAAAGGCCTCTGTCCTGTAGTGGGACTACTCAGATATTCCTTTGCAGAGTAATATTTACGATTTCTTTAATATTATTGTTCATTTTCAGGTCGTGCAAAAGCTGAAACGAGAAAGCTAAAGGATCTAAACCGTTTAGTTACGACGAATCCTGTTGTCATTAAATTTGGCACCTTTTCTTTAGGAATGTATTTGTTTCCTATGATGTTGTCGATGTCTGCTACATATATTGTTGTCATGTTGCAGTTTAACCATGTTATATAAACTAATTTTAGTTTAATATTTGTGTAGTGTTCGTGTTCGGAGTGTTGCAAATTTTCATAGATTTTGCTGTTTGTATTCATGCCTCGGAAATATTTGCCATAATAAATAAGTAAGTATATAGGGTGGAAGGGACACTGACGCGCAAACTGCAATCATAAATTCAGCACATGATTCTAGACCCTACGTATATACATATGAGGGTATCGAAAAAATATCTGTTTCATCGAAAACTGCATTGTCTACGCGGTCAAATTTTTTTTAAATAACCGATGAAAAATCTCAACATAGGGGGTTCAGAATCATATACTGACATCATGATAAAAGGTTGCTCGTCGATGTCCCCGCCATCTTGTATACTAGAGTCTGCCAAGCTCTTAATTATTAATTTATACGATATACAAACAATAACAAAAATGGCTGTCACTAGGAGATACGAATCGAAGATATTATCAAAGCAATGGAACTTTTAGACTTTATTATAATTTGAATAATGATTGTGTAATACCATCAATAACTGCCAGCTATTCTGAGTTGACACCTGTCTAGTTCTTTTCCTATCACAATGATAAACATATTAATAACAGCTGAAATAATAATGGGTGTTTACATAATGTTTTACTGTCACATTCTTATGATTAAAAGTTGATTTTCTTTTTCAATTTTAAAAATTATAACAAACGTTTCAGTTTTTTTTTCAGTAAACTCAAACTTTTATTCGATCTATAATTTTAAAGTTAAAATCAACTTTTAATCGTCATCATCTGCCTAGCCTTTTCCCAACTATGTTGGGGTCGGCTTCCAGTCTAACTGGATGCAGCTGAATACCAGTATTTTACATGAAGCGACTGCCTATCGGACCTCCACAACCCAGTTATTGGGTAATACGATTCCCCTTGGTAAGACTGGTTGTCAGACTTTCGGGCTTCCGACTACCCGTAACGACTGTCAAAGATCCACGAATGACAGCCGGGACCAACGGCTTAACGTACTTTCCGGGGCACGTAGGGGTCTCGGTACGTAAAGATGGTCACCCATCCACAGAGCAACCACGGCAAGCGCGGCTTAACCTGATCGATCGACCTGTGCGGCTGTTATTATTTTTATAATTTATCAACTTTTAATCGTGAATGTAAATTTGTCACTTTCGATAAAAAAAAATGTATCTTGCACTAATGTAAGGAAGATAATTTTGTTTATACATGAAAGGTTATTTTATGATAGTCCCATCGCAAAAAAAATCATAAAAAGTGGTTGTCGAAAAAGCTATAATTTTTTAAAGATGTCTCCTAAGAATTTTAACAAAAAATAAAAAATTAATATTCATATCTCTTAAACTATCAAAAATCGCAGAACATACCTATGTTCCGCGATTTTTGTATCTGTAAAATAGATTCCTCATGCCTAGAGAAGACATGAGGAATCTAATTTTTTTTATTGACGTTACTATTTGGACCACCCTGTATACAGATTGCTTGTATTCGTTGTGTGATTAGGATACCGTGTTAAGTTTTTGTGATTGTTGTGAGATGACATACAGAATGAATTTTTACTTTCTTTAAAATTCTGCTTATGCTGGAACGTTTTCCTCTATGAGCCGTAGTACCCGCAGCCACCCGGTATACCTATAACATGGTCTTTATGTTGCTTGTGAAAGCAGTGGTGGCCCAGAAAACATTGTGAGGAAACATGTCCTAGAACTAAAAATCCGAAGACATTTTGACATATACCAACCCGCACTGGGCCTGCGTGGTGGATTACGGCCCACTCCCTCTCACAGAGAGGAGGCCTGTGTCCCAGCAGTGGGAACATCATAGGTTGATTACGTATGTTGCTAATACAGACGCCAGCACATCAAGCTACCCGAAACTGTCAAATTTTCCCAATCAACTTTGAACCTTATACTTTAGCGATAAAGTTGAAAATCTATTAAAGAAATTTGACAGATTGTAGTAGGTTGATGTGCTGGCGTCTGTACAAAATGAAGCGAATTTTTGGTGATATGCCATATATATTTTGTCTCTCGTCTGTTCATCCCAAGGAAATGAGATAGAAGACATCTTTGCCTATTTCTCTTTGTATTTTATTTATTTTATTACACAATGATTGTAATTTTGCTATATAATTGTGGTTTTGTATTTTTGCGCTTGAAGGGTAGGTATGTTTTACTGTGGTTATTGGATTATAATAAAGTGATCGTTATTTGACAGTCAAAAATTTATTTTCATTTTATAAAATCCTCCCCAACCCCTTACGTACCTCTAAATTTTTAGCCGTTGCTTTGTTCAATATACACATCATGTGCACATTTTAAATAGCAGCAAAATGTAAGAATGTTTAAGAATGTTTAATGTTACTAAAAGTAAAAAGTAGTCGCACAAAATAGTCCTAATCGTTAGTCTAGCATAACTAATGGTGGACATAAATTATATTTACTTATCAGAAAAGATTGAGATGTCGTTTGACATTTAAAATCTAAATATAAAGTAAGTTTGCAAAGAAAGTTAAAAATAAAAAAAGAATACAGTTCTAACAACATAGCAACAACCATAACTGGTAAGGTATAATTTTGTTACTAAAAGTAAAAAGTAATCGGTCAAAGTTGTAGATTATCTCATAAATTATAGAGAGCCCTTGGACTCCTTAAATCGATAATCTAAAAAAAAATTGTGGCTAGAAATCCAAAGTCAAAGTCAAATCATTTATTTCAAATAGACACATTAATTAAAGGCACTTTTGAACGTCAAAACTTACCGTAGGTAAAATTGAATTTATTTTAGTCGCCCCTTTCAAAAGGTAGTGTTCGTATGGAGAAGAATGTGCAAGAAACTCCACCGATATATATATACTTATCAGCAATGATTGACATATCGTATGCCTGAATAAGACTTTTAAAATCTAAATGAATACCTAGTAAGTTAGGCACTACAAGTGTTCAGTTTTGCTACAGGCAGTTCTCTTGTCAACAAAATGGCAAAAGATAAAATTATCAATTTTTTTGTAAGAATTTACTGACCTGAAACCCGTTATAGGGTTTCGGGTCAGTTAAGGTAAGATTAGTGGTACTTGTGTTATTGTGATAAGACGCATTTTACTATCAACACAGTAAGCTACAGTGAAAAGACACTAATGCGAAAAGACGCTTTGTTTTTATTTCGTTTAATTTTTGTGTAAATGCTTTCCTACCCGGTCATAAGAATATAGTTTTGGGTAATTTATTGGTTGATTATTGAAAATGCCAAAATACAACCTATTTAAATTTCTTGGAAATGTAATGGTTCTCTGTAGGTACTAAACATTTTTACGTATAGGGGAAAACGGGGTAATGGGAACCACTTAAGCGAGAATTCAAATAAAAGCTTATTAGAAATAAAATCTTTATTGCAACCGCCTAATTGCATAATTTACTTATTCGTCTATCAACTGAGATCACTTTTAATCGTTTTGTGTACACACTTTGGTAATTTTATAGAAGTAAAAAAAAAAACAGTTTTGATCCCCATTGCACCGAGGTGATGGCAATTGTGATCAGATCACCCTGTGGGAAATGATGAATGAGAAAAAGTAAAACATCAAATAAACTAGAAATTATTATCACAATTTAAGTTGCAAATCACTATTTTGAATGACAAACTAAATACACAAAAAAGTCTTATTAAAATACAATATTAAATTAGACCCTTTTTTTCAGTATGGCAAATCATCAAATGACCCCTTCCGCTCTGGGTGGAGAGGAAGGGAGTGTCAGACTCTTACTGACTAAAACCCACCCGTTGTCCTTCCTTAGCCCTTTATGTTCCGTGCCATAGTCATAGTTTGCCCGGATTATTTATAAAAAAAATAATCCGGGCAAGTTTTGGAGAAAAACGTTTCATAACAATTATTCATCAGAATGTCAGATTTTTAGATAGGTATTTTTCTAAATGGAATTTGTTTAAAAAAAATCCTATGTCGCTCATATAGCAGTTTCCACCCACTGTGGCGCACGGTTAGTATAAACTCTAACCTAACACATTTGGTCGGCATGCCCTGGCTTAGTTACTGCGACCAATTTGGCTCGCGCACGGTTGATCACAATTCCAACCGAACCGATGAACTGCCGAACTATTTACCTAACTGCCCATTCCAACATTTTTACTGGCCATTTATTACACTACTTGAGCATTTTTTGTCAGTACAAAAAATGATCAAGTAGTGTAATAAATGCAGTACAGTACATTGCAGGATGAAATAACCGACCAATTTTTTTCGGTCACACTAATTTATCAACCGCCGTAAAATAAAATGACTGGCCCTTAATTGTCATAATAACCTCCCAAATGTTTAAATACCAGTTGTATAATATTTACCTTTTATTTATTAGCAGGTCCGCCGAACGCCAGTTGGCATGGACACTTAGGCGTATTTTACATACAAAAACTTTTTCTCTAGCCCGCGGCTTTTCTAATGATCCCGTTTGAGATTCGTAATAACTGTTCAGTATTGTTTATAGTAAACGTCTTTAAAGTCACTTGTTTTTTGCAGCAGCACGCACATGTTTTAATCTTTATTTTCCGAAACACTTGCACTACTCAACGCCATTTTTTTTTGTTTTGTCAAACAGCGCCTCAGGAGGTAGAAAACAAAACTAGCTGTTCCAATTCGCCTAGGCATTATACATATTTACGGAAATCAAGTCGAAATTGCGTTAAAATTCAAAAATATTCATAACGCCTAGGCGTTATACGTCTTGCCATAGGCATTGTATAATGCTGAATGCTGTATGCTGTCTGTTTGCATACTGTCGCCGCGCCGTAAAGTCAAAGTCAAAGCATTTATTTCAAATAGGCACATAAAAGGCACTTTTGAACGTCAAAAATTACAACAAATAGAATTGATTCTAGTCGCCCATTCCAAAAGGTAGTTTTCGTATGGAGAAGAACGGGCAAGAAACTCCACCGTTACTCTTTTAAAATTCTTTCAATATTTTGCATACATTTTATATAATCATAATATGTGAAGACGATGCACCTAAAATAAAATTACTATACCACAATAGGTAAAAGAATTAAAAATGAAACCATGACATATAAATTAATTATCTGATAGATGCATGGTGCTCACATATTTACAAACATGGTAAAAGTAAACGATTTTCATTTAAATAAAAATAAAAAAATTACAAGAAACAAGTCAGGGTGTGAGTTAAGTAGTTACAGAATGTAAATCAATTTAAATAAAAAAAAGAATAAATTAACAATTAAATTAGCAACCCGTTTGATATTGTCTAGTAAAATCAATATAAAAAAAATTACTTTGGTACTATAGCTAGATCCGACAGTTTTATCTTTCACCGTTCAATTGTTGCAAGGCAACAATTACGTAACTTACTCATATAATTTAAGTATTTTGTGTTTAGACAGAGTACAATACTGGTAGTTTGAATTTTCTGTGTAAGTAATTCTAAAAAGCATAACCCACCTCATCAGAGAATCGATGTACCTATCGATATGCTGAAGTGTCAGTACAAAAACGCCAATATGTCAGTCCGACTCCAGGACCAGACCTCGAAACCTATCCTTCTGGAGCGAGTTGTATATGAAACTGTTCATTGCTACACTGGAGGATGTCTTCAAGGTTCTGGACTGGAAAGGGGCTGGCATTATTAACATCCATGGCGACTACATAACTCACCTTCGGTTTACATAACTCACCTTCGTAGTCATGGCTGAGACTATGGAGAACCTCAGTAAAATGCACGATGACCGAAAGAGAGGATCAGAAAATTAACATGGACAAAAAGAAAGGCCATGTCAAATGCCCATGTAACACCCACTCTTATGAAGATCGGAGACGCTACGCTCGAAGTCGTGGACGTGTATATTTACCTACGACAAACTGTCCAGTTAGGTATGTCTAACTTCGAGAAAGAGGTTAATCGTCGAATCCGGCTCGGCTGGGCAGTTTTCGGGAAGCTACGCAATATCTTGTCGTCCCACATACCGCAGGGTCTCAAGACGAAAGTCTTTGACCAGTGCTTGTTGCCAGTGATGACCAATGGCACTGAAACGTGGTCGCATACAATGGGCCTTATTAGAAGGCTGAAAGTCACCCAAAGGGCAACGGAGAGGGCTATGCTTGTAGTTTCTCTGCGTGATCGAATCAGAAATGGAGAATTCCGCAGAAGAACCAAGGTAACCGACATATCCCGAAGAATTGCCAAACTTAAGTGACAGTGGGTAGGGCACAATGCTCGCAGAACAAATGGCCGATGGGGACGAAACGTTCTGGAGTGGTGGCCGCGTACCGGTTGACGTAGCGTTGGAAGGCCTCCAACAAGGTGGACCGACAACCTTATGAAGGCCGCAGGAACTCGTTGGATGCGAGAGGCACAAAACCGGTCGAAGAGAAGGTGCTTAGGGGAGGCCTGTCTCCAAGAGTGGACATCTTTCGGCTGAATGATGATGATGATGACTTCCGAATTAATTACAAAAACAATCCCACGTAAGGCACTCATCATTTTTCTTATCTACTCGTATGTTGATGATCTCACTTTTGAACTTACAAAATCAATCAAATGGCTGACATTCAAGATCATTATTCAAATTTCTAGCAAGATTATACAACCAATAGGGTTTTACTCGGAAATTCAATTACTTAAGAATAAATTAATATAATGTTGATTATAAAATCAACCCACTCACTGCAAAGTAAGCTCAGACTTCGAACGTGAATAGTTTCGACGTAAAAAAGAAACACGCAATGTTAGAATTATTAATAAAAACCGAAAACATAATGGGTGTTTACAGAAATTACAGTTTGCAAATGAATTTTCGTAAAATACGAATTATACGCGTCGTTTTAGAGATATTGATTTCTTCAGTAATCTTCTTGAATAGCACTTATGAATTTGTTTTAGAAATACGTTCCGATCACAAGATAAAGTTTCGTATTTACATACATCAAGTCAGGGCTTTTTTGTGTACTTGTATTATAATAATTCGTGCTATTCAAACTTCACGTTCTTACATAAAATTCATAAAAAATATACTAGCTGTGCACCAATGCTTCAACACAGAACCGACAAACAAATGTTTAAGAAAATTGAAAAACTTTTTCATCACCTCAACAGCAGTACTTTGCTTAAGTAAAGCATGTCATGTACCATTAAGAATCTTTTATAAAGGTCTCATTCAAAACAAGCCTACCTTAGGCTCAATTGTGTCACTTGCTTTTGGAATATTTGCTGAACTTCGTTTTCATATAGAACATATTATATTTTACATTTACATAGGTCTGGTTCACTGTTCATTGAAACGTTTAAACGAGTCCGTATTAGATCTGCAAGTCTATTATGATGACCAAGAAAAGGAGTTTTGTGTTGGTAGGAGCGAAGCAAATGATCATCTGACAGAAGAACGAACGGAAGAGTGGGCAACAAAATATATGTTATTAGTTGGGTGCAGCAAGGAACTATCAGCATGTTTCAGTTTTCAGGTATTTTTTTAATAACATAATATTCACTTCAGGGTTGTGGCGCAGTCTGAGAGAGGCCTATCTCCAGCAGTGGACTAGGATAGATTGAGTTGATTGATTAATTCACTCGGTGCTTTCTTGATTAATAATAAAAAATTGTTTTTAACCAGAAAATGTTCTTAAATTTCCATATAACTAAAGTACAATTTATAAACTACTCCTAAAATTATTGTTACAAGGGAAACATTATTTTTTAACTTGTGGACTCCACACTAGGTCGAGCCTGCCTCGTGGAGTCCTTGAGTGTTTAAAAAGAATACAGAATTAAAGTAATATAACGTTTGGATGTTTTAATTGAGAAATAAAATTAAGCTGTTGTCAATGTCGATTCTCTAAAAAAAGGGAAGTATTCCACTCAGAGCACTGATTTCAACCGCACTTTGACGAACCGCACCTGAGCACTTCCACTAACCGCACTGAAATAAAAGTTTGTAACGTGCGATTCGGTGGAACAATTTATATTTATTTTTATAGTGTTGGGTATGTGCAGAAAATCGAAACTAAAGATTATTAATAAAAGTATATTTAGAATTATTCGAAATGCTTGAAGAAAATACATTTTATAAAATAACTGACATTCTGTTTAATTTGTTTCAGATGATATTTTCATTGGGCATAGCGTCAATGCAGTATATTTCGTCATCATTCGTAATTTGTCAACAATTTCTTGCTAATGTAAATATCTAGAAAATTAGTAAAAGAGAGTTTATGTGTTTATGTTTATACATAAAGACGAAAAAATTCATGAAGATGTGGAAAGGAGAGTGAATGCGTGAAATTAATGTGGTTGTGACCATCCAGTTCATGTTGAAAAAGTCTCGACTGGCTGTTCACAATAGTGTGCTGATGGAACGTTTATCTATGGAAGTGAATTGAACACGTTTCCACAGTAATCCTTATTTCATGCTTCTTTTGGGCATCGCAAAAGAGGCATGAAAGAATTATTGCTGTGGAAATGTGTTCCTTGCATAGTATGTCTGGTGTGACTAATGAAACTATGAATGATAGATTTTGGAATGAAGTGATAAGACAACGTAGCTGTTTTAAAGAAGATTTAGTGACGCAAATTGTAAAGAATATGCTTTGATGGTTTCTTCATGTTGAAATTATGATTGAAAGGCGACTCATCATCTGCCAAGCCTTTTCCCACCTACTCGTATATTGTGCTCGGCTTCCAGTATAAGTGGATGCAGTTAATGACCAGTATTTTATATGGAGCGACTATCTGACCTCCACAACCCAACGGCTTAAGAGGGGACGGGGCCTGCGAGGAATTTAAAAATAGATATTCGAAGAAACTATTGCCTTCGCCTTACCTCAAGTCTGCTCCGCAGTGTGTAGTAGGGACTCAGACCGTAATTATCACAAAAATTTTGACGAGATCGACGTTTCGTATTCCCCTTTTTTCTCCTCAAAAACTGAGCCGATTCAATTATTTTTTTACATTAACATTTTATGAAAGAGATGTTTAGGTTTCTAACGTTTTTTTTTATGTTAAAAACTTTTCTAATTTGTCTGGTAGTCCTTTAATCAAGTCGGTAAAAATAAGGCATTTTTTGTAATTTTTAGAGGGTCATATTTACTTTACTAATTAGTTGCTGAAAAAAAAGAAAATGACAGGGACGTGTTTACTACAGCAGACCTGATTTTATGAAAAAAAAAGTTTTGCTCTAGAATTAAAATAAAATTTAGGAAGATAAAAGGGGAACACATTTGTATAGAGAATCGCACGCCCTGTTCCTCTTAACGTGCTTTCCTAGGCACGGAGGTGTCTTGGTATGTAAAAATGGTCACCCATTCACGGACTAACCACAGCATGTGTAGCTTAACGTGATTGATCGACCCGTGCGACTGTTATTACTTAACCACAAGCCCCTCAATGAAAGGCGTCTAACAAAAAGTATTTACAAGTAGATGGGAGTAGAAATGTCCTAGTCCTAAAAATTTTGAAAATCTTCAGAAAGTTCAAAATCTTAATACCTATGCGCAGCGTGCGTGTATGACCAGATTTATGTTGTTGCCAGCACATCAAGCTACCCGAAACTGTCAAATTTTCCCAATCAACTTTGAACCTTATACCTTAGCGATAAAGTTGAAAATCTATTAAAAAAATTGACAGATTGTAGTAGCTTGATGTGCTGGCGTCTGTACGTAAATGAAGCAAAAGGTGTATGAGATCGTAGCGGGTGGCGTTATGTAGGTTCTGCCTACCCTGAAGGAAAAAAGCGTGAGTGTATGTATGTACAGTGCGTGCCACGTAAGAAGAGACTTGACCCCGCCTCCCCCGCCTCTTTCCGCCGCCCCTATGACATCCGGTCCCGTCCCGCACTCAGACCTCATACCGCTAAAGATACCTAAAATCGTGTTCTGCGCATGTCAGACCACGTGGTGTGTCAAGTCTCTTCTTACGTGGCACGCACTGTATGTGTACCTATGTAATATTATTAAGCGTTTCAAATATTCCTTTTTTGTTTTCGAAACTAACAGCTTTGTTTTTCTCAGGAACCGTACAAGTATTTTGGGGCTTCCCAAAGTTTATTTCTCCTGATGTATTATTTGAGTAGTACACATTTAGTACTATTTGCGGGACAAAAACTCGTTAACGAAGCCACCAATACAAGAAAAAATTTGTTAAAATTAAACAACACGTTATTGATTTGTGAGTAACTATTTATCAATTATTTCTATGTGTTTCCAAATATTATTGAAGCAAATAATCATAAAGACACACCAATACAGGGTCAAATTAAATTAGCTAGCGGAACTCCACGGACGTGGTGGGTAATATCTTAATACAATAAAATAAAAAAAATATTTGGTGTTTTTTTTTTGAGGGTCAACGAACACTGGCATTTTTGTTACTTGAAGTTTGAGTTGAAAAATCTATTTTCTTTTGTTTTATCGTGTTTAGTAATCGAAACCCATCAAGTCTGTGAAGTTTAGATACACAAAAAAAAACAGATGTTCTAAATTGATATTATAACGACGGCGAAGTGCCAATAACTCCTAACTGACAAAGTCAAAAATGTACACATACTGGAAAAAAACGTTCAAAAATAGACACATTGTTTGAGTTGGGAGGTATATATTTCCACATTTTAATTTAATGCTATTGCAACTAAAAGTACACTAAGGCGATTTCACTAAAACATGCGAATAACGCCTTTAAATTCAAAACGAAAAAAAAGTTAATTTCTCAAAAAAAAATCAGTTAGGAGGTATTGGCACTTCGCCGTCGATAAGTGACTTCATACATCGTACATCCATATAAGTTACACTATTGCTTTGTGCTAGCATTTTTTTCAATGACACTGCTTGGACCGGTAGCTTTTTGACAAACCAAAATTAAGCATTCTTGTTGTCCCTACTTTGACCTCTTTCCAAAAATACTTCGCTCTTAATATACCGGCTGATTTAGTTATCGTCTGGACAAAAACAGGGTACAAAAGATGAATAGAGGTTCACCTTTTGTACCCTGTTGAAGAAGGAGGTTGGTTTTCTTATGCATGAACCAAGGTATTGAAATGCATAAAAAAACCATTTCACCAAAAACATTTCAAATTAGGTTCAGCCACAAATTGCGATCTTTCATTCACTTTTAACGATCCAAATGCCGCTGAGCGTATTGGACGTCATGGTACGACTTTGATACGATGCAGTTTAGGAACCTAAACTGAAATGTCTTGCTTTTGAATCGTTTTTAATTAGATCATGGTAGGCCACCAGCTCTATAATAAACTTCCAAAGGATGTAAAAGAAGCGACTTCACTGAACATATTTAAAACTAAATTATTATTTATTAATTAACCTTTATTCACAAGTTTATTTGTGTCTAAAACGGCAACATCGTTTCACTTGTGCCACCGCCTTATCTTAGGAATGCAGTGAACTCGCTTCCAATTTTGTTGTCAATGATAATTCTTTTTATTTTTTTTTGTTTTCTTCTACCCGCACTGATATAATATAATTGGTAATAAGATTTATTGTTCTCATGTAAGTGACGATTGTCTTAATGAGAAATAAAGTTCTTTAAACCGAACGGAGTAGAAGCCAATGTATTTATATTTTTTCAGATCCTCCATCGAAATCAAAGGCTGTCAAGAATTTACATATCCTAGTAAAAGCTAATCCAATCAAAATAGAATACACTGGTCGAGTGCTCGTGGGAATGCATCTAATTACAGTAATAATTTCTCTGGCTGTCAGCTACGTCATAGTTGCATTGCAATTCAATCATCTCATTTAAATATTCAAAACAAAACCTATTTGTGGTTGTTTTTGTTTTCTACAAATTCTCTACAAAGTTACTATTTCAACGGATACATGTATCACTTTATAATTAATATAGGTGTATTAATATTTGGATAAAACGTAGTCGAAGCACTAGGAGTAACTATGATCTGTTCCAAAATATCTGATGAAACTGTCAACAAACACTGTTCCAACTGTAGTTATATCTGACCACTTGTTCCATAAAATATTGTAGCTATCGTAATTTTAATAATATCATCCACGAAAATTCAGTTAATTAAATTAACCTCAATTATTGTCAAATGAAAAACATAATTATTTATAATAGAAGAAAAAAGAAGATTTAAGAAAGGGGATTTTTTTTTTTACCTTTTTTTTTTTTATTAAAATAGATATTAGAAATTGATTTCACTATTTAGATATTTAAGTATCTAAATAATGACATCAATTTCTAAGTGGAACCACAAAATGACATCAACAGGTACGTTTTCTGATCCATTTGATTACAGCTTTGTTAATACTTTTAGAAAAGACTATGTATATGTGTTGTTGTAATTTATAGGAAAAAATACGTCTTATAGCTGTGTAAAATTTATTTGATAGTTGACAAGAACAATAAAAAAAAAAAAAACCAAAAAAAGAACAAAAGAACCAAACAACGAAAAAAAAAATCAAAAGCACAAAAAGAAAAAAGAAAAAAAAAAAAAAACAAAAAGAACAAAAAAAAGCATCGAATATCAAAAGCACATTTTAAACTTATATATTCTTTTTAGCTTATCACAGAGGTTTTAATTGGTATCAAATAGTATACATTTACAACATCCGCCCTCAATTTAAACTCTCTAGGGAAAAAAAAATACCACATTATCAAAACCTAAATCCAAACCAGCTACACATTTCTTATGTGCAATACGCCCTAACGGTTTTGTTAGCATATCAGCAAAATTCAAATCTGATCTGACGAAATTAATATCTATAATACCGTCAGATACCTTCTCCCGTGTAATGTTTCGTTCGCTCGTGATGGACAGGGTTGTGCACTAAACTTTGTGCACTCTGACTGTCGTTGAACAAAGTAACAGACTTACCAGTTATTTCCGATACAAATCGTCTTAAGTAACACGCCTCTTTAGCTGCAGCGGTTAGTGCCATATACTCCGCCTCAGTAGATGACAGAGCTGTCGGCTGCTGCTTTTTAGCCTGCCACATTACTGGACCTCCAGCCAGCATAAAATAGTAGCCAGTATATGACTTTCGGTCCATGCTAAAGTTAGCCCAATCTGAATCCGTGTATCCCTTAAGGTACTCTCCAGTCTTTCTTCTCCATTTCCAGTACTCAGCTTCTTCAGACTTGATGGCGTCTCAACCGTCTTGCACATATCCATACCAAACTTTTTCAGCAAACTTAAAATGAATGTTCTTTGACTAACTTTTACTTTACCATCGTCGCTTCTATGAATATTTAATCCGAGATAATATTTTAATTCTCCCAGATCTTTTATTGAAAAAATATTTTTCAAATCATGTTTGACAGTGTCAAATGTTATTTCATTTTGGTTAAAGACAATAATGTCATCGACAAAAACTGCCAATATGACTAACTCTTTACCAAAAAGTTTCTTATACACGCATGGTTCGGAAGGAGTTTTTTCAAAACCAACAGTGTTTTATCCAACATCATGTTCCATACTCGTGGTGCTTGTTTGAGCCCGTATAAGGATTTCTGCAGCAGACAAACTTGAGCCTCTTGTCTTTTCTTTACGAAACCTTGAGGTTGTTCCTTAAATACTTCCTCTTCAAGATCTCCATTTAGAAAAGCTGTATCAACATCCAAGTGTCTCATTTGTAGGTCCATTTCTACAGCTAAAGCAAACAATGTACGGAGTGAAGAATGACGAATTACAGAGGCAAACGTTTCATTATAGTCTACACCTTCTACTTGTCTGAAACCTTCAACCACTAATCATGCCTTATACTTCATAATATTTCCGTCAGCATCCATCTACCTCGTACGCTACATTTTGGAGGGAATTAGTTGTACAATCGAGAGTGTACAGTCCACCACTAGCAGAACCATGTAGAATCGCCTCACCACATTACACACAGTGTTAATAGATATGTCACACCAATACCACCACTGT
This sequence comes from Luperina testacea, assembly GCA_927399505.1. NCBI lineage: Eukaryota > Metazoa > Arthropoda > Insecta > Lepidoptera > Noctuidae > Luperina > Luperina testacea. The sequence goes on from OV656758.1 coordinate 18,359,071, forward strand.
CGATCTTCTCACCATTGGCAACAGTAACAGTGCTACCTTCTAATGGTTTGATGTCCTTGAACCAATCTCGTCTAGGAGTCATGTGTTTTGATGCACCAGAATCAATAAACCACTTATTTATCTCCAAACTCGAAGAACCTAGAGCACTAAAAGAAGTAGTATCTCTGTCTTTGTCTGATGAACTAACGCCTTTCTTTACCTTATTGCGTAGAGGGCAGTCAGGCCGTTTGTGTCTAGGTTTGTTGCATTCGTACAATAGGTTCCTTAGGTGGTGTGGTCTTCAAAACATTTTGCTTTTTTCGTAAAGTAATGCAGGATGAAGAGTCGCTTTTAGCATATCTTTTGTTTCTGATACACGTCTTACATCTCCATTTCTGTTTTGCTTCTGGGTCCTTGAGCCGATATGTGTGTTCTGGGTATCCATCGCAATCAAGTTCATATCTGTATCACGTGCACAGCACAATGCTGTACTTTTAATGTCTACCCTTATTTTTACATTTATGGCACATTACTGGCGGTATCATTTTTCGGCCGCTATTGCCATTGCTGGATGTGCTGTTTGGTGACACTATAATATTCCAGTGAGGATATGTATTTGAAAATTACAAATACGAATTTTTTTATACTCCCAAAAGTTAATGTTGGTACTGGGGTTTGAACTTGCAACCACTTGAACGACGCAAGTTAATAGGCAAAAGAAGTATGCATGTATGCATTCACCACTAGGCCAACTGTGCAATGGTTGCAAAATTGAATTTTTTGACGAGTTGCGGCAGATTAAATGTCTGCCGAAGTATGGATTAAGGTTCAAAATCTCCTTTTATTTTTGTAGGTGTTACTACGGTTGAAGTTCAAACACTAATGAATCACTTTTTCACTTTGTCTTTGTTGTTATTCGTTTGTTTTGCACTTATTTGAGTCACAGAATGTTTTGTAGGTTGAAAAATTAGTTGTTTATTCTAAATTGTCACTTGCTATCATTTTCTTTGTGATTGTTATTGGGTCGGATTATGATGTATTGTATAACTTCACAGTTTGTAAATAAAACTTGTTGCAAACACTGTCACTAAGTTATTGATTCAAGTTTTATAGGTACACTACTTTTTATACACTTATAAACAATAATAGTATTTTAAAATGATTTTTGAAAGCAGAGCGTTTATTTCACCGTCAGGCTAGAAGCAGCGCCATCTACCGTTCCAGACATAGAATTCAGACATGATGTCTTAAGATTAAATTAAACTATTCCATGAGGGCAACGCAAGTCAACATAGTTCACAATACTTCAATTAACTTTCAAGTCTGGGTACGGTCTTAGCCATTCACTTTTATTTATATATATTCATAATTATGTCTAGAAGAGTGATAAATAAAAATTAAATTGTAATAAATTAAATGTTGTATGATTTGGTTTTCTTTATTTACATTCGATTATTCATAATAGTTGAGCAGTTAACATAAAATAAGAAAATTTTTCATTATTTTTACGATAGGATACACCGTTTTCCAGATATAAGCAAATTTAGAAAAAAAAAGAAAAAACATACTGTTTTTGCACTCGAAGTTGACTAGAAAGGTTGGTAGTGTCAGGCACTGGAATTCCAGACACTACCAAGGTCACTGGACATGACCTCCAAGGTATCATGACCTCCAGAATCACATGACGTTGACCCCAAAGTCACTAACCATTACCTAATATTTACCTGTTACTGTTCCCGAGAATAGCAAATCTTTCGGAATTTTGACCTTGACTTCAAGGGTATGATCTCGAGGTCAAGGTCATTGACCTTAGGAGAATTGCTGATCATGACTTTTGGAAATTAGACCTTGATTTCAAGGTCATTTAGCTTGAGGTCAAGGACAATGCCCTTGAGGTTTCCCATGGTGTTCTCCCACCCTATACTTCCACATCCTACCGGGTCCCGAAGGCTTGATTAGGCGATGGTTTTTGGTGAAATTTTTCTATCTTTTTTTCAAAGTGCTTCGTTTCGTATCCACTGACCGACGTGTGTGCCAGCAGTCGGATCATGATAGGCTGATTATGATGAGCAAGCATGGCCATTATTGCATCTTTTTTTTAGATATATAAACTGGCAGCCCCATTGTAATGTTATTCCTAAAAGCTTTACTCTAAACTTATTTTCCTTTTGTCCTGATGGCTCTCTCAGCCACCATTTCCCCACGTCACACATTCAGGTGTCATGTCTGGGTATAATAAAAACCCTTTTTTCGGCAGCGCAGTCAGCGTCATACGACGTGCATCTTCCATTAAGAGAAAAGTGTAAAAAAAGTTGAGGTTGCACTAAGAGATTTCATGTGATTTATAAAAGGACGCGTTGTAACATCATATTACGAGGTCTCTATTTCATTATGTCATAAAAAAACTTAGCCGTTTAATAGATGACCTCAATAATGTTAGGGTTGTTTTGTTTGCTAATAAGGTTAATTGTATTTATACCTACCTGCTGCTTTTTGTAAAGTGACAAAGTGATAATTCAATTAAACAGATGTTACCTCCTTAAAATTGCTCTAGAATGTATATTTTGACAAACTGTATAAAATCCATACTGACGTCTGTCAGAATGATACGTGAAAAAAAAACGTTTAAAAAAACAAAACGTTTTTTTTTAACGTTTATAAACGTTTCCGTGTTAGGCGCTTAGTGTGCTCTTGCCTTTTGATGTCTAGTCACAGACTCACAGGACAGCATTTATGGTGGCATCATGACTGCAACGCATAGTGAAGTGAAAACAGTAACTCAATTCCACTCACATGTTTTACAGGATTTGGTCAAATATTTGAATCCGATACATATTAACTTATTCACGATGAATGCAATACGTTTAACGGCACAGGATAGCCACCAGAAGCGGTCATCGTATTAGTCGTTCAGCAACTTGAACATCATCAGGACTGTGTCGGAATAAAACAGTTCGGTTTGGACGTGTTACGACACAGCGGCTCCCCGACATAATCTCTGTCATCAGAATACATTCGCCACACTACCTTCAATGCGATGCTTTGCTAGACTGACAGTAATCAGCCACTGTCACTCTTGTCTGACCTTACTTCGCGACCAAACTAGACAGCGCCACTTGCCACGCCGCGCCGTCAAGTTTATTCAAATGCTTTCTTTGAGAGAAAGGGAATATCATTTTATCTGTATATCCTTAGTTTGCGATATCCTATATCGCAATTATGTGTCAATTATGGAATAATGAGATTCACATCAGTACAACTAGTAATTCGTTATCATAGCATTGTTGGTAAAAGATTGCATGATAGTATTTTGTAGGCCTAAGTATTAGAGGGAAGGGGTCTGCATGAAAGGCACGCGGACTGATACCTGGCCTGGGGAGTGTGACGACCTTCGCAAGGTTTCCAGTACCCCGTCCAAAGGTAGTTTAAGAACACCACATATTTTTAGACGGTAAGAGTCTGTCAGACCCCCCCAAACATCCAAAGGCGGAGGACATCCATGAGGATTAAAAAAAACACACACGCAATAAAAAAAAGTCCGCTCCTAAGACTACCCACTGACCAGCTACCAACAAATTATGAAACATTAAGTGCGTATTTCACCAATGAAACTGCACATCTAAACTGCGTTCAAGAGCTGTCAGTGTCAAAATTTATATAGTGTTAGGACAGAAGTGAAATCACAATTAAATAGAAGAATTATTTGATATCGTAAAAACAATTACATGAATTATAAAAAGAATTATCAACCATAGCAAAATTACAATCAGAGGAACAAAATCATCACTAATCAAATTAATGAAATTAACAAGAGATTATTGAGATATCAGATTACACCGAACAGCTGATAGCTGACAGATAGCGCTTCTGCACGCAACGCTGTCAAAAACCATAGACCGCCAAACAAAGACCAGAGAGCCTGGCCTGCCACCTGCGGCAGCCTCCTTGCAGTGACCGCGTTCCACGCCCTCCTGGGCTGGGTAGTAGTATCCAACAATAGAGTACCTATTGACACTGACAGCTATTGAACGCAGTTTAGAAGGACTGATCGCGTTTAGTTTTATTAGCGTAATCCACCCTTAGTTTGTTAAAAGAAGATCACAAGCCGTGTTTATCCTTTTGAAAAAACCCAGTAGTTTTACTGTTAAGATTTCAACTACGCTCACTTCTAATGGATACTGTACAATAGTTTTGACCTAAAAACTTGATGCACTTGTATGCATCTGTATTTTGCCTTAACCGTGAGGCATACACTAATGATGTTAAAACATTACTTTCCCCTTTTAATTTTATTATTTGCATTTCACATACTGCGTCCAAATAAACGTTATTATTTAAAAAAAATAGAAGATGTGAGGACATTAAATACTAGAAATTATAATTTTGAATATATTAAATAGTTTTTATAAAAGTCCCGAGACACGGTATGCCAGGGTTTAAGACTAATCTGAGGCATAACAAAAAGGTATTACTTAAAACAAATACCATTTTTGACTTAGCTTGAAATACAATCGTTAGAATTTTGAAACCCTATTGTTACCCAGCTTAAATTGTGGCCAGTACTCGGGCACAGACATTCTTTTGTTAGTGGGATTGGGCCATAATCCACCATGTGGGCCCAGTGCAAGTTGATGGATGTCAAATGTTTCCTTCACCGTTTTGAGAACAGTGGTGATGAAATAATTTACACAAACTAAAGTGCCTGCCTGGGTTTGAACCTGCGACCTATAACTCGTTAAGGCTCCTTCAAACAGGCGCGACACGACACGCGACACAAAGGCACCGCAAGTCGCGCAACGAGGGGTGCCTTTGAGTCGCGCGCGATTATATCGCGTTTCGCGCCTGTTTGCAGGAGCCATAAAAGTGTGACACAAATGGATTGACACAAAGCTAAATATACCTGTTTAATTAATTTGCAGTCCGATATACATATATCGTAAATTCTTAAAAATGTATGTCAATTAACGCATTCGAGTGCATAACAAATCAATGTGTTTACGGAAATTCAGATTTGTGTCATTTTTTACACCAAGATATTTCATATGATCGGTTTTTGCTAAAGTAGGACAATTACATGCATTGTCCGCATACGTGCCGCACTTATGCGCATAAATGTTTATATTAGTAGATGGTAGGTTAGTATTTCTCATAGTAAATAAAATGTGTTTTGCTTCTCTGCATTTAGTGTTAAGAGATTTTCATACAGCCAATTAGACACTATATTAAAACCGTTCTGGGCTTGTTCATACACCTCATCTCGAGATTTGTCTGAAAACAATAGAGCTGTGTCATCTGCATAAGACCTTATGACACCATTTTGGAGTGTTAAGCTGCACAGGTCATTTATATATACTAGGAATAAAGTAGGACCCAAAATACTACCTTGTAGTATTCCGTAATTACTATTTGGAAGCTCAGAACTGACGTACTGACCAATTTTGACACATTTTTCGCGGTCACTAAAATTTTATTTAATCGTATACAATCTGTGGGCTTGCCCTAATTTTAACCCCTAGGTACGCCACTATTTGCTAGCATCATATTACGGGATGTTCTTTTGTTTACCATGAAAAAGAAACATTGGTATGTTGCCAACAACACCGCAACGTAACAATGTTACTGGCCACATGGAAATGTTGCCAGTAACATTGTTACCTGTAACATAAAAAACTTGTTTTCTAATAAAAATGTGGCTTTACCCTAATAGTGATTAGGGTAAAGCCGCGTTTTGGTATAGTGATACCAAGGTGTACGCAAAATACGCGCATTGACGTGGAGTTGCGGACACCAGCCCGTATTACCTAGGTGTTTTTTTTTATACCCCTTAAGTCTAGGGTATGAATGATACCGTATCAAAGAAATTGGCATATGAATTATTTTAATTTTTTTTTTTTTGTTTTAATTTTTCATACAAAATACATAATTCGACAGTCACGATTATATGTATGACAACGTCGCATTTCCTTAGCTTTAAATAAGAAAGATTGGTTTGAATGAAAATGAATTACTCTTATTTCGCAATGAAACTTAGATACATGCATTTTTGGACCACATATTCTAGGACTTTTTGCATTATTTTTACTTATAGAACTCTAGAGTTACGGGATATAAAAAACACGTTGTATAATAACGTTATGTTATGATACTTATGATAATGCGGGAGAGCCTCATTATGATGCTTTGACCAATAAATTGAGTGACTTAGATACGGTCAGCAACAAAAGTTGATTAACACTTCAGTTTTTTTTTACCTCAGTTATTGAATAACTGAGATTAAAAAACTGAAGTGTTAATAGTTTGCTCAATAACTGAAATAAAACAAAACTGAAGTGTTAATCGACTTTTGTTGCTGACTGTACATATACGACTTCTCATGGTAATTATGATAATCTACTGATAGATATTGACTTATTGAATAGCTGAATAATGTATATTATTGTGGAAAACGATGGAAGAAAGGCGAAACACATAAAATGAGCCCTCGTACGCACGGGCGTTTTTTCAACGCGACTATGTTTTATGGCGCACCGTATTTTCAACTCTCAGTGTTAGCCGAGAATTGATAATCCAACTGTTAAATGTATGGCAGGTCAACACAAAACAGAAACACAAAGTTACCGGTAGATTTACAGTAAATATATTAGGTTTCACAAAACTTGCACATAGAACAGTTCACAGAACAAAATAAAGTTAGCGTAACTAAAAATTAAACATAGGACTTATAGACTACACCGACTTTATTTATTTATTTATTTATTTATTTATTTATTTGGCTCACCAACAATTGTATACACTGACACAAAGATATGAGATACATCCAATAGACTTATAGACTAGTGTACCAATTTCTTACAGGTAAGCACATCATGCATTATTAATTTATCTATTAGTTGATGTTGAGCGCCTACATCCAATTAGATGAGTTCTTATACTCACCGAACATAATTAGATATTCAACCAAATTAAAATCATAATTAAAATTAAACTCACATGCAATCAAAGTAAAAATAAAATAAAATAAAAATACAATTAAAATCAAAACAGAAATAAAATAAAAATAATAATTAAAATCAATATCATTATTTAAATTAAAATCGAGATCAGCACTAGAATTAAAATCAACCCTTAAATTAAAATCAAAATTAAATTCACTTACACTAAAATGATTTTACAAGTTTTTGTACATAATGCTTCGAAACTTACCAAGTGAGTCAGAGTGCACATCCACAAGATCGCTGCAGCTATTTAATAATTTACATAGGCGGGGGATTGGAGAATTAGCACCAAGGACAGTTCTGCGAAGAGGAGGACATAAGGGGGTTATGGGAGCTCGTGGGCTTTTCGTGGGAACACGGATTTTGATCTTGCTCAACAATTGGGGACAGTCAATTTTACATCTCAAAATTTTAAATAAAAATAACGAATCCAGTAAATCTCTCCTCTTCTGTAGGGATACCATTTTGAAATGCAAGAGTCTCTCTTTATATGAACGTTTCTTTTTAGCTATCCCGGTAGAGTATGCTAAATGCCACAGAAATCGTTTTTGAACCCTTTCCAATCTTAGTGTGTGGGTGGCATAATGAGGTCTCCATACGGTGCTGCAATATTCTAACGAGCTACGGACCAAACAATTGTAAAGCAGAATTTTGGTCTTATTGCGACGAAAACAGGTAACATTTCTTAAGACAAACCCAAGCATCCTAGAGGCTTTTTTAACTACATTTTCAATGTGGGGTACAAATGTTAACTGCCTATCGAACAAAACTCCCAAGTCTCTAATCTGTTCCACTTCCTGAATTAAGTTGCCACTAATGAAATAAGCAGAACGTGTTAATTTAGTTTTTCTAGTGAATTTCACATGGTAGCACTTGCTGATATTTAAGCTCATATCGTTATCATCACACCACTTTACTACTTTGGCGGGAACACCTGAGCGGCTTGACACACGTACTGGTGTTTCAAGTGCACTGAATGCGAATGATGCGGCAGCGCGCGGAGTCCCAAGCGTCGGCCGGCGAGCACGCGAACTCAAAAGGCGGCCGCACATAAGCATGTACAGTGCGTGCCACGTAAGAAGAGACTTGATACACCACGTGGTCTGACATGCGCAGAACACGATTTTAGGTATCTTTAGCGGTATGAGGTCTGAGTGCGGGACGGGACCGGACGTCATAGGGGCGGCGGAAAGAGGCGGGGGAGGCGGGGTCAAGTCTCTTCTTACGTGGCACGCACTGTAACACAAGGCAAGCATGAATTATGCTCCTATGGCAGTGCGCGAGGTTGCCATTTCGCTTCGCGCGTTATACTAACATTTTTCCAATTTTAAATGAATCGAATGAGTTAATACATACACCAACAGAGTGCATCCCAGCGCATCAAAAAACACATATTTGGGTGTTTAACTTTCGGCGCTAAGCAGAGCCTTGAAAATCCTGTGAGCGAGAAAAAATCGCCACGTTAAAAAATCGGCACGTAAAAAAAAAAAAAATTTGGTAAAAATCGCCACGTTTAAATATCGCCCGTGGGTTAAGAGTCCCAATCGCTCAGAAATGTTCAGTAATGGATTGTAAATATGTATGAGGAAATTATCAATAAATCATCAACAGACTGTTATGTGAAATGCTCATATCGGAATAAGAAGTTATTTTACTGAATCATTTATTCACTCAACCGTCTGTGATTTTACTACAATGTAATTACGTTTAATTTCATACACAAAATTGTCATGTGTCAATTTTGTGTATGAGATGTAATGTAGTTTAATACACCAATATTATAAAAAAGAACTAGCCAACTGCGAGTCGTATTCGCACACGAAGGGTTCCGTACCACAAGGCAAAAACTCCGAAAAAAACACGTTTGTTGTACGGGAGCCCCCCTTAAATATATATTTTATTCTGTTATTAGTATTAACATTGTATGTAACCATTTTTCTAAAATACAACAAAAATTAAATAAAAACATCATCATTAATAGTTTATTTTTTTTTATTTTAACAAATTGTAGTATCTATCTAAATCTCAAAATATTTTCTTGTCATCTAATTTATGCTTAATGCTACCGATTATCCAACGTAGTTACGTTGGATAAACGGATAAAAAAAATTAAGGAAAACAACAAAATGTGTCTTTTCATTTATCACTCTTGTCAATATAATTTATGAATATTGTCGTTACATTTATATTATTAAAGGTGGGGGTACATTTATATATGAAGGGTCAGGACGGCCTGGTGGCCCTTCATCAGAACTCATCTTCTTCTAATTATGTAGGTAGGTGGGCGCGGAAATAGAAATAAATGACTTCAAATCACAATCGACGTATTTTAATCGGCATTCACAGGAATCACGATGTAATTAGGTAATTAGCGATTACTACTATGCGAAATCAACTTAATTAAATCTTGAAATAGCGTGATGACGAAGATTCTGAGCGATTCGTCACAAGCGTGGTGCGCGGGCGCAGTCTTGTTCAAAAGTCAGTTTAAGATCGCCGCCCGCCCTACCATCGACAATGACGCTTCGCTAGGTTGACTTTGACAGCTAAAAGTCAACCTGACGTCTGACGTTGACGGATGCGCCTTCACGGCCGGACTGACACTCGACCGTCCTCGGGCGATTTTCTGAAACAATGAGTTGCAATCGTACATAGTCCGTTCGGCATCCTGACGGATGACTAATTACAATTATCACAATGCGATACTTAAGACTTAAGGCGAGTGTCTTGCAACAATTAAGACGGATGACACAGCCTCGTCACTAAACAGCATGTAGGTTAACTGTTCACAATTGGTACTATTAGACAAGTTAAGCGATTATCCAGGACAAGTCAGTCAACTTAAAGGACTCTGACTCGGACGACATATTTCGTCTCACAAATAGCAAGTGATCATCCAGGACAAGTCAGCCCTCTCGAGGGACCTGACTCGGACGACAAATTTCGTCAGATGACGCTAAATAAACCACTGTGACAAGTCAACCAGACAATGACTCGGACGACATATTTCGTCTACCTTCTGTGACGAGTGAAGTGTCCCCGGCCAGCCGAACTAAGATTCACCACTATCACTCGACTTAATCTCTACTCTGTTTCATCAACAAGACTTTTACTTGGCTTTGCTCAAATTCATCAGTAATACTCTGATCCCTTGGCCTGTGCCATGGCATATGCCTTAGCCTCATGAGCATACTTAATTCAACCAGAGCCATGTAATCAAACTTTAATTAATCATAGCACAAAAAACATCAACCAGAGCCATGTATGTACCATCGTTATCCACATTACAACAATAATCTTTTTCACTAAGAGCCTTAGATACCTTAGAGCCTGGAAACCCACACACGAGTAAACCACTCTAACGCCACGGCACTCCGGCCGACCAGCAATCGCATTGCTCTCACACATCCAGCGCGGCAGCGTATGGATCCATGTGTATCACCCCTGTGACTACACACTTTTTACTACGGCCGATAGAGAACCCCTACTCGCGTGGTTTCCACTACTTAGGCTTGCTCATAGCTCATTACCACTGTGATCACAATCTATTTCGACTGGTACATAACCTACTGGCATCATTCATAACCTATCGTGAGCGTATTTAAAAATTGCATCGTTAACTAGATTGGGCTATACCTAACAATGTAACCGTTCTTTGCCGTTGTTTACCAGGGAAGCACTCTGTACCAGAGTCAAAACAAAATGAAAACGACTCACCAAATTCAAATTCAGTAGACAATAGATCTGTAGCTGGCTTAATGGCTGTAGTGGTTGCAATCCACAGCCTCCTTGGCAGAAGTCTTGAAACTCCTCGCTCGAAAAGCACCGTCCCTGATCAGCGACCACTCGTACAGGCGATCCAAAGAGCGCAGCGCCGTCCCCCACTGCCATCCGGCTTGCACAAGTCCTTGTGTGTTAACCTGTAACCAAAAAAATCAACAGCAGTGCATGTTCCACTCGGCCAATTCTGACCACATTTAATAATAACAATCATTGATAACAAAAGATTCCTCTAAGCCCTGGCAATAATTGTTCAGGAACTGCATCAACTCACGAGTAGATCACATACAACGCTAATGGCCCTGCTGCCGCAACAGCTAGCGTGACACCCATATCGTCATCACCTCAAGTGATACGATCAACATACTTCACTACACATCGAGTCTACGACTCCCAGGTCATTAAAAGACCAACATAACAATAGTCTCCTTTGAGACCCTGGTCCCCGCTGTACCACCAGCTGCCCATCGCTCCTTGAACAACTCACAAGTGAGTTGCAGTTACGACTACAGACAAGTGCGTACAGTGCGACCTAGCCATGGTATGTGCTCTAACTACTCAATGGAGCAACTCTCCTCACCGTCTTAGGAACACTACTTAGAGGCATCTTTCGTATGCGATCGTGAGCATACTTGCAAGTACGGTTAGAATCTAAAGCTTATGACGTATAGCGATCACTTGTCAAAACTTCCACTACCTTAAATGGACCTCTGAACTTCTTATCTAGATTAGTCTGATAATCTGATTTCACTCTCGTTTTCTAATAACACAAAATAGCCTACCCAAAATAATACTTTGCAAGTAAATGTCGTGTAGAAATGTAATAAAATCTCAAGTTGTGGCTAGCTATTCGCAACGCTTCTTATAATTTGTTCTGTGCTGAATACACGCGTTTAACCAATACCTGTCAACGCAACAACATTATTCACAACTCGCTTTTACTAACGAGCATTCAGCACCAGAATCATAAAACAATACAGCTCACCCTTGTTCCAACGTGCCTGAGCGTAGTTGTACGACGCAAACATCCACTCGCCGTTGCTGCCTGCAGCGCGTGCTCCACCTCCATCATCTGCTTGGCTGCCACTTCCCGTGCACCGGGCTGCGACATGTCCAGGATTCCCTCACTTGCAGCACACGAAGGGCTTCACCGACGGCTGCGGGCTGCTTGGCTCGATTCTTGAAATCACTCCACGTCACTGGTAGCTCCACGCTACGTCCTTCGTACTATTTACGATAGCCACGTTGATACTGCTTCCTTTGTTGACTTAATGACGGCCACAAGTTGACCTTCTTGCAGTGAATTTTCAGCAAAACACAAATCAGCTGTCGTATTGTGTGCTGTTACGTTTGCACACGCGTCCTATCGCATTTTCTAATTACGGGAACACTTTTTTTTTCTAACACGGCGGTAGGGCGCAACTGGCGCGTCACTGCGCAAAGGTATTCCTGCATACAGCCTATGCCCAAAACAACATTCACTATGATCGCGCATCCGTATCTGGCTTGTCTGGGTTCAACTCTAACAGGTCCACTGGGTCCACACGATTATTTAATAAGCGTTCGCAGTTTGCACTTTGTTTTTAAAATGTCAACGGTCACTTTCACTTTTAGCGTTCTCATTTTGCGCATGAACGAACACGCATCCCACTTCTGATGAAGGGTCAGGACGGCCTGGTGGCCCTTCATCAGAACTCATCTTCTTCTAATTATGTAGGTAGGTGGGCGCGGAAATAGAAATAAATGACTTCAAATCACAATCGACGTATTTTAATCGGCATTCACAGGAATCACGATGTAATTAGGTAATTAGCGATTACTACTATACGAAATCAACTTAATTAAATCTTGAAATAGCGTGATGACGAAGATTCTGAGCGATTCGTCACAAGCGTGGTGCGCGGGCGCAGTCTTGTTCAAAAGTCAGTTTAAGATCGCCGCCCGCCCTACCATCGACAATGACGCTTCGCTAGGTTGACTTTGACAGCTAAAAGTCAACCTGACGTCTGACGTTGACGGATGCGCCTTCATATACGTCAATATCTGATGGCCATGAGATATGTACGATGTTTACATAATAGTCTGCTCTAAAATATCTATCTATGAAAATACTATATCAAATGGATCAGAAAACGTTATACTTGTGGAAGTTAATTAGAGGTTCCACTTACAAATAGATTTCATTATATTTGGATACTTAAAACAATGTATCAATTTTATTCTACTTTTAAATTACCTACCTCAAAAATGATTTTCATTTGAAAATTGAGGTTAATCTTGAAATCTCAATTTTCTTTGATGATTTTACAATTTAACAGTGTTATTCAAGCAATATTTTTTGGAAAAAATGATTAGGTATAAAGTTGAAGTTAAATTAAGTGTTAATATTTTGGTCAATAACTGAAGTTAAAAAAACTGAAGTGTTAATCGACTTTTGATGCTGACCGTACTTCGTCTTCGTTTTATACAAATAAATAAATACTTATACACCTACGCTACACACACGCACAAATTGGTCCATTGAAGGACTAAGTGCGGAAATCAAATCCATAACATAGAACATAGAATACCTCTACACATATTTTTGGGTGATACATTTATCCACTCAATTGTGATTTATATAATAATAATATATGTTTATTGTACAAAGAAAAACACACAAGATTAGATATACACTAAACATTATTGTACAAGTAGTGGGCAGAGGCAAGTTGAACATCTGGCTCCTGAACGAAGTAAAAGGATACTTGTATCTCAAGAGCCAAAGTTCCTCATAAACAATCAGGTTAAAGTGACTCATTAAAAGTTTGATAAGTAATATTATTTATACAGAATAAAACTAACAACATTTTTTTGCAATATAATATTTAAACAATATTTAAATGACGTGATTGATTTGCAATGCAACTATGACATAACTTACAGACAGAGAAAGTATTACTGGACTTAAATACATTCCCACGAGCACACGACCAGTGTATTCTATTTTGATTAGATTAGCTTTTACTAGGAGATATAAATTCTTGATAGCCTTTGATTTCGATGTAAGATCTGAAAATAAATAAATAATTAGTAAGTATATAAGTAAGTGTATAGGTACTATCTGAAACTATGGCTGCAAAGAGCAAAGTGGTCAAAGACGACATAACCTTTTTTATAATTAACATTGTGAAGTATTTTTGTAATGTAACTTTAGGGTCACGACGCAGACCACATATACAGGGTTATTGACTACTGTCAATAACCCTGTATATGTGGTCCACTAGGGACTGTGGACTACTAGGGAGAGGGCGCCTCTGTGCCACCGTTCACATCGGCTCCGTACTTTTATTGTGATAATAAATCAAACAAAGTGAATTAGACTATAAAACATAATTCAAGGTTTAGTGTTTATCTTAATTTACATGGACTAGTGGAAGTGCTGTGAAATAAAACGTTAAAAAGTGAAAAAACTGAACCTAAACAATTCTATCAACCAGTGACTGTTTTCCGGTAAAACTCGAGAATTTCTATGCAAAACTCAAGGAAGAATCAAATCTATGAGTTCAAAAATCATTTCCAGCATAAAGAAACATCATACAGGTTAATCCAGAATACTATTTTTCCATTACTTCAAAAACATAACCTAAAAAGAAAAAATATCTCAAAAAAACACGTCGTCATTGCGACTGCGCACGAATTGGTGGCGCCATCTAGGGTTGAGAGGAATAAACAACACAGTGAATAATCATTGCAGTTCACCTACTCACCAGTGGAGGGCGACACATGTTTGCGAATATAGTTCATCCACTCGCCAAAAGAGGTCGATTCCTGTATGTGGATATAACTCATCTATCAAACAATAGAGGGCGTCACATGCATGATAATTGATAACATTAGTATCAATCACTAAATCAGTACGAAACAAGCCTAAACGTTAATAAATAAATATGGAAGAAGTGTTGGCTACTCTACGCTTAATTCAGAAAGAATTAGATGAAAAAAAAAGCACAATTAAGGAAAGTGGAGCACGGGTTACAGAAAATGTAACAGAAAACATATATAAAATAATTGATGATAAATTTAACGCTTGGGAGGGAAAATATGAAGACTTAAAACAAAAAGTAGAGAAACAAGAACAAAGATTGGGCACATTGGAAAAACTGGCGAGAAAAAGAAATGTGGTGTTATTTGGCATAGAGGATCAAGAACATCGCTACTCAGACTTAGAAAATATCGTCATTGATTTCTTATCTAGACATCTATCAATACCTATATCTCAAAACGAAATCCAAGAACTGAGGAGAATAGGAAAAAAATCTGACAACCCTCGCCCAGTTATAGTAACACTCACATCTCTGGGTAAAAAAATTGAGATCCTAAAGAAGAAAAAGCTACTGAAGGATACCAACTATTACATAAAAGAAGATTACCCCCAACATGTTTTGGAAATAAGAAGAGAGCTACAAGAACAACTAAAAGCAGAAAGAGAGAAAGGAAACAAAGCAATGATCAAATACGACAAATTGGTAATATTAAAAAATCCAGAAGAAGTTCCTACTCCTGGAAACAACAAAAAAAGGTTCCTTTCCACTTCACCTCAAGAAACCCCAATCAATCAAAATCACTCACCCCATAAAACACAAGCTAACAAGAAAAATAAAACAACTTTTTTGAGCAACCCGCCTCCACCGTTCCTCAACCGATCAGAAGGTTCTGAAGGAATGGCAAAACCGAGTATTCTAAATTACTTAGTAAACAAAACGCCTACAAATAATCAAAAACAGCAAAACAAAAATGCAAACAGTTAGCAATCAGGGCCCCCTCTCATAAAAACGGATATAGCAAATAAAGAAAAAGAGAACACAGTACATCTTCCAACCCGGTTGGTCACCGTGGAAGAGTATGACCACTACCCTCCAAGGAACAAGATTAAGATCACTCAACAAAAAAATAGTCTTAGAAAAAAGCTCTATGTAGCAACATACAACGTCAGATCCCTATCCTCATACGAACGACTGATTGAACTGCAGGAAGCCTTAATGGGGGTGAAGTACGATATCATTGGCATATCAGAGGTCAGACGCCTAGGCAGAAAAATAGAAGAATACGAGGACTTCATTCTATGTTACATGGGAGAGACTCCAGGAAAACACGGCGTTGGCTTTCTGATAAATATATCTCTAAAAAGAAACGTTGAAAGCTTTACTGCAGTCACAGAAAGAGTCGCATTATTGAATCTCAATATACAAGGATACAGCATAAGCATAATACAAGTATACGCGCCGACCGAGTCGGCGGACGAGGAAGAGATCAATGAATTTTACAAATCAATAGATAAAGCAATAGAATTCGCCCATAAAAATTTAATTATAATGGGAGATTTCAATGCAAAGATTGGTCAACCCCTATTAGACGAATATTTAATAACAAAAACATATGGATATGGACAAAGAAACAAAAGAGGACAGAGACTGATAAACTTTGCTTTTGAAAAGAAACTTTCGATTATTAATACGTACTTCAAGAAAAAACCTAGTCGTAGATGGACGTGGCGATCTCCAAACGGGCAGTATAAAAATGAAATAGATTACATAACAACTAACCAACCAAAACTATTCGAAAATATAGAAACATTAAATCTAAATTATTCTTCAGACCACAGACTGGTAAGAAGCACAATTACCCTATCAAAACCTCATAAAAGTAGAGCGGCATATACTAACAAACAAAGGAGCGCACTGAAAAGTGACGAAGAGATAAATGAATACAAAAACAGACTTGAAAACCATTTGCTTAACTGGTCCAAAATAGATACCGTTCAAAGATGTTACGACTCACTGACACATGCCATAATGCAAAGCCTGGAAATCAAAAAACTAACCAGCCAATCCAACACGAAACATAAAGTCTTATCAGAAAAAACACTATCACTTATAACGAGAAGACAAGTACTACAAAAAACCAAAAATAAATCCCGTTCTCAAAAAAACGAGCTTAGCGCTCTATATAAACTAATAAGCAAATATATCAAATTCGATTACAAAAACCACAGGGAAAATACTATAAAAAAACACCTCGAACAAGAAGGGAGTCTGAAGAAAGCCACTAAGGAACTTAGAACAAATAGAGACTGGATCGAAGGTTTGAAACAGCTGGATAAAACATCATACAAACGCAAAGATATCATCGAAATTGCAACAAACTTCTACAAAGACTTGTACAGCGCCAAACCAGATACACAGCTTCTTGCCAGTGAAATGACCCAGGATAATATAGAGATATTGCAGTCGAGTATTGAAGACAAAATTCAACCGATTGACGTTCTAGAAATCCTTCAAGCAATTAAAAGACTAAAATCAGATAAGAGCCCAGGCCCAGATAAAGTCACCAACGAGGCTATAAAATACGGAGGAACTCTACTGGCCAGGCCACTGGCGCAACTATTCAATCTTATCTTAGAAACAGCGATTATACCTACACAATGGTCTGAATCAAACATAATCTTGCTCTATAAAAAAGGAGACTCCCATGACATTGGTAACTACAGACCTATTAGCCTTTTACCGAGCTTATACAAACTATTTTCTTCGATCATTAATAAAAGAATAAGCGAAACTCTAGATACATGGCAACCTGTAGAGCAAGCAGGCTTTCGCAAAGGATTCTCTACAATAGTTCACATACACTCCTTAGAATTAGTTATTGAGAAGTACCAGGAAAGACAGAGACCACTCTACATAGCCTTCGTCGACTATCAAAAAGCGTTCGACACAATATCTCACGCAAGTATTTGGGAAGCCTTAAAAGCTCAAAAAATAGAGAACAAATACATAGAATTGATAAAAAACATATATAGAAATAGCACTAGTAAAGTAAAAATGGAAACTATTGGCCGAAGCTTTCCTATAAAGAGAGGAGTAAGGCAGGGCGACCCATTATCGCCAAAACTTTTCATAGCTGTACTGGAAACCATCATAAGAAAACTGGACTGGATAAATTGCGGCTTGAACGTTAATGGCAAATATTTAAGCCATCTAAGATTCGCAGACGATATAGTACTACTATCAGAGTCCAGCCGTGGCCTGCAATATATGTTGGAGACTCTTCATATAAGCAGCAAAAGAGTGGGATTAGAGATGAACCTGTCAAAGACGAAAGCCATGACAAACAGCATTAAAAAGCGTATTGGGTTAGAGAATGAGCCGCTAGAGTACGTAGACCAGTATATATATCTCGGAAAACAAATAAGCTTCAATAACAATAGCAATCAAATGGAGATAGAGCGCAGAATCAAAAACGCGTGGAATAAATATTGGAGTTTAAAAGAAGTATTTAAAAGTAACATGTCAATAAAACTCAAGAAGAAAATTATGGACTCATGCATTCTGCCATCTCTAACATATGGCTGCCAGACATGGAAAATCACGAAGAAAATTAAAAATAAAATCAGTTCGTGTCAGAAAGGAATGGAACGAAGCATGCTAAACATAAAGAAAATGCATAAAATACGGCACACAAAAATAAGAAATTATACCAAAGCAATAGACGCGATGGTTTATGCCCAAACATTGAAATTCAGATGGGCCGGTCATATAGCCCGATACGTGGATAATAGGTGGACTATAAAAGTAACCACATGGAAGGGTCCGCCAGGCAAACGCCGAACAGGGAGACCCTACATGAGATGGGAGGACGATATAAAGAAGACCGTGGGACGTTCAGTCAAACACAGAGGTAGAATACTGACTGCTTTATTCATAATTAAGTCTACCCACATTCATACATAGAAAACTACCCTACATTTTTCCCCCCTTTAAATACAAGATTGGTATTCTATCTATATGTAACCTACTATAATTATAAAAAACTTAACATAATATTTACACTGGTTTCTACATGCTATTCTACTCATGTCTAGCTCGGTTGTAAGCTCGCAGCGCACGAGCTGAAGCCCCCTGCGGCGGAGGCGGCGGCGGAGGCGTCGGAGAGTGCGCAGCGCGCGAGCCCGAAGGGGCCGCGGGGCCGGCCGGCGGCTCCGGAAGCTGCCGCTCAGGACTAACCACTACTTCCGACCCCTCCCCCGCAGCATCCTCAAATGTATCATCGGCATCGCTGTCCACCCGGGTGGGATCTTGTGACAAGTTCAATTTAGGTCGCGATAGAGAATATCTACCCTTACGATTCGGTTCTAAAGGAATTACTTGATCTTGGTGTCTGCGCCATTGCAAGCCACCCCCTGTACTAACTCTATAAGACACAGGCCCCGTTTTTTCAAGAATGTTGCCTTCGACCCATTTCCGTTCTTTATCCGAGTAACCACGAACGAGCACCGAATCTCCGACCCTTATGTCCCTGTCCTGCCCTCCCTTGTTGTCGACCTGCCGCTGCTGCGCGGCGCGCACGCCGGCCGCCACGTCTGGCCGCAGCGCGTCCAGGCGGCCGCGCAGGCGGCGGCCTAGCAACGCCACGGCCGGCGCTACGTTCGTGGTCGCGTGTTCAACGTTCCTATATTGAAATAAAAATTTACACAAAGCTTTGGGTACGTTTTCGCCCTCGTGAATCGCACGTTTGATAACTTTTTTAATAGTTTTAACGGCATTTTCTGCCGCCCCGTTGCCCTGTGGCCTGTACGGTGCCGATGTTACATGTTTAATAATATTTGTTTTACAGTAATTCTTAAAATCTATAGATAGGAACGGGGGGCCGTTGTCCGTAACCAGTTGCGATGGCAGGCCGAACCTAGCAAATATTGATCGCAATACTGAAATTGTGGATTGAGCATCCGTTTTATTCATTGTTATTACTTCGATCCATTTTGAAAATGCATCAACTATAATGAAGTATTTCTTACCTCCACACTCTGCAAAATCAGCGTGAATGCGCTGCCAAGGCTTTAGGGGAAACTCCCATGGATGTAAGGACGCGTGCGGGGGCGCGTCCCGCACGGCACGGCACGCGGCGCACGTTCTACACAATTGTTCAATATCCTGGTCGAGGCGGGGCCAATAAACGTAACTCCGCGACACATTTTTCATTTTATTTACCCCCAAATGCCCTTCATGCATTTCCGCCAAAACTCTGCTCTGCAAAGGTGGAGGTATAATCAGCCTATATTTAAAAATAAGACACCCCAATTGAAGAATGATGTCGTCCTTTCGCGCAAAATAAGGTTTCTCTTCATCACAACTGGACACAGACGGCCAGCCAAACATTACATAGCCTTTTATCTTACTTAATAACTTATCTTTCTCAGTTTCCGCCCCGATCTCTTTAAAATCGACTGGCATTGTTTCGTTTACCAAGTCAACGTAACAAACCGGTTCCGTGAGGCGCTGGCGCCGCTCAGTCGGCAGTGGCAAGCGAGACAATGCGTCAGCTGGGCCGTTATCTATCGATCTTACGAACTTAGTCGAGAAGTCATACGCAGCCAAACGAGCCGCCCACCTTTGAAGGCGACTTGCCGCCGTTTGTGGTATTCCCCCCTTTTCACCAAAAATATAACTGAGTGGTTGGTGATCTGTTCGTAATACGAACCGTCGACCGTAAAGGTATTGATGATGTTTCGTTACCCCGAAAAATATCGCCAGCGCTTCCTTATCTAGTTGGCTATAATTTCTCTCTGCGGCGTTGAGTGTTCGAGACACACAACTGACTGGGCGCTCGCTGCCGTCCGGGTAGACGTGCGCCAGCACCGCGCCCAACCCGTACGCGCTGCTGTCCACCGACAGCACAAGCGGCAGCCCTTCTTCATAATGCACCAGAACTTTGTCACTCGACAGCGCGCGCTTAGCCGCCGAGAACGACTCCTCGCATTCGACATTCCAATCCCACTTAGAGCCCTTTTTAAGAAGTGAATGCAAAGGTTGCAGAATAAGGCTAAGATTGGGAATAAATTTCCCATAATAATTCAGCATGCCTAAAAAACTTTTCAATTGAGTGACATCGTTTGGCTGCGGTGCACTATAAATAGCCTCCAGCTTTTTCGGATCGGGGCGGAGACCGGTCTTATTTATAATGAAACCGAGGTATTTCACGCTTGCTTGTAAAAAGTTACATTTTTCTTTTTTTACTGTAAAACCCATTTCATTTAATCTTTCTAAAACAGAACGCAAATTGTTTAAATGATCTTGTCTCGTGGGACCTGTTACACAAATATCGTCGAGAAATACCACGGTATACGGTATACCACGCAGGGTTTCCTCCATGATCTTTTGAAATTTCTCCGGTATGCAAGATAAACCAAACGGAGTGCGCCTATAAACGAACGTACCTACATGCGTAGTTATGGTTGTATACGGTTGGGAGTTTTCCGTTAACAGTAATTGTTGGTAACTATGTTTTAAATCAATCTTTGAATATTCCTCTCCCCCACTTAAAGTCGCAAATAATTCTTCAATACGAGGAAGAGGATAAGGATCGCGTTTAAGTTTCGGATTTATAGTTATTTTGTAATCCCCACAGATTCGTATATCACCACATTCCTTAATGACAGGCACGATTGGCGTCCCGTAGTCCGAAGACTCAACGCGATAGATAGTGCCCTCGGCCTCCAGCCGGCGCAGCTCGCACTCGACACGCGCGCGCAATGCCAGCGGCACCGGCCGCGCACGCACATATACCGGCTTATCATCTGTTACATGCAACTGAATGGATTTCTTACATGTGCCTAACTTATCCGTAAACACTTTAGGGAATTCTGCTATTAGCCGATTCACTAATGGATCGCTCGCTTGATCGTTAATCTCATGTAAATCTATCGTGATGTTTTTTATTCCTAGAGCGCGCACCCACTCTCTTCCCAATAACGGACGACCCCCATCCCGAATTACATGAAGCTTGCACCCAAGTGCCGACACATTTCCGAGAACTAAATCGACCTGAATGACCCCGAGCGATTCCATTTTTGAACCAACGTAACTTCTCAAATTCAAATGATCAGGCTGAATATTTTTATTTGAAAAATTATGTCGATAAAAGTCCTCGTTGATAGTTGAAATTCGGCTGCCCGTGTCGACTTCGAACTCGACAGGCCGACGATCTACCGATACCATAATAAGATAAGGTCGATCACCTGTACCATCCACTTGGATGTTGAAGAAGTCCTCGCTCTCGTCGTCGCTCACGTAATTCTGACGGGCACCTGCACCACGTCCCTTTTTACACATCACCTTTAAGTGGCCACGCACACCACACACATCACAATTATACTGTGCGAACCGACACCTATCCGCCCGATGCGCCTTGCCGCATCGCCAACAACGCGCGGCTAGGTCGGCAGCGCCGCGGGAGGACGCGGCCGCCGCGCCGGCATCGCCTCGTCCCGGGCGCGCGGGGCCGCCGCCGCCGCTCCCACGCCTCACGTTCGCCTGATGCAAGCCTTCGCCTGCCGCGCCGCCGCCGCCCACAGCCGCCACGCTGCCGGCCGCCGCCGCCGCCGTGGCGCCGCTGACCTCTGCGTGGCGCTCGGCAGCCTCCAGCGCCAGAGCCAGTTCTACCGCCTCTCTATACTTAATGTTCCTCTCGGCAAAAATTCGCGACCGCATCGTCTCGTTTGCTAGTCCCGACACGAACTGGTCGCGAAGGTTTTCCTCTAAATTCGCTCCAAAGTTACAAGTGGTAGCGAGATGTTTGAGTTGTTGTAAATACTCCGTGAGAGATTCGCCGCCATTTTGCCGGCGTAGACGAAAAACGTGTCGCTCGGCAATCTCAGATCTTTGCGGCTCCAAGTGTTCGGTTACCAGTTTTTCTAACTCGTCAAAAGTTTTTGTTTCTGGATGCGCCGGGGAACACAAATCACACATAAGCGCATATGTCGCTTCTCCGACCACAGTTATCAACAACGGCACACGAAGTCCCTCCTTGATCTCGTTCAACACGATATACTGTTTTACACGACGAATATAGGCGGGCCATTGTTTAGAACTGAGGTCGAACGGTTCCAGTTTACCAATTGGCATTTTGATGCACTTTGTTTCTATTTATCTACGGAATTACGCGTAAATCCCATCCTCGTCGCCAGTGGGACGTTCAGTCAAACACAGAGGTAGAATACTGACTGCTTTATTCATAATTAAGTCTACCCACATTCATACATAGAAAACTACCCTACAGACCGCAGGAACAAACTGGTTAGAATTAGCTAAAAACAGAGAAAAATGGAAATCCTTGGAGGAGGCCTTTACCTGAGGGGGGTCCATGCAAATTAGAATAATAATATACGAGTAATAATAGATTTTCCGAAATTTTCTGGGAAAATAATTGTAAACAATGTAAATAATGCATGGAATTAAAGGCTTTTTTATTTTTTATTTTATTTTATTTATTTATTGACTACTGTCACTACATAATGCCCAACAGCAACACAAAACGGCTCGTAAATAATATCGAACAAAAATTAAAAAACTTCACCTTAAACGAATATTGCCTGCTTTTCATTGAAGGAAATGATATAAAAGTGGAGAGCAACTATATAAATATAATAAAGACAATAAATGAATCTCTCCGAAAAGTCACACACACCAACATAATTATTTGTCTCCCTACATAATATATAACAGGAGCACCGATATACAACTTTAAAATTGACATGTTTAACAACCTCCTTTACCTAGACATACTAAATCATGAGTACGCATACATAAGGGGACAACATAAATATTGATAAATAAATAAATATTTTTTCTTAAAAATACAAAGTCACCTTACTTTTTGAACACACGACGTACATCTTCGATAGCAATCGTAACTTATCACATGAAATGTTCTCTTACTCTACAGGCAAAATTAATAAATACGGAATGAGAAATATATATGACGACCCGCCCCGGCTTCGCACGGAAACATTATTATTATTATACATATCGACGGGTTCCGGGCTAATTGTATTAAGCGACACTCTGAGCGATATAGACTTTTATACATATTTGGAATCAGCGAATTTTTCTGCGTCATTTGAGCTGGGTTTGGTGACGATCGGAGCACTTTTTTGTCGCTTAATACAACCGCATTTTTTGGGCCCATTTTGGACTGCAATGTATGAAGCGACACAAAATATTGACAAATTTAGGAACTGTGTACTTAAGCTGACTACCAAATACCAGACAGTCGTTTAAACTTTTTTTCCTGGAGCAACAATTTACAGGCAACGTACGTTAAAGCATTTAGCCTGACTTTATAAATATATAGAAATGTCGCTTCATACAATTAGCCTCTTTGTTAAATTCTTATCCAGTGTCGCTTAATACAATTAGCTTTACCTTGTAAATATACAAGAATGTCGTTTAATACATTTAGCCTCTTTGTCAAATTCATACCCAGTGTCGATCCATACATTTAGCTCTGTTCATGAAATGTTAGATGTTGTCACTTCAACCATTTAGCTTGCAGTAGATAATGATATGTCGGTCGCATGAACTATTTAGGATTTCAACAGTAAACATTTAAAGATTATGGTTAAACCTATTTTTTTAATTCAATATTGATTTGCAGTGTCGTTTCAGTTATAACAAAAGTAAAGTTCTAGTACTTCAAACAGTTTATCTTAAACGGAATAAGAAGAGTATACACATTTAATACAATCAAAATTTTATATGGATTGACTATTAGACGTTGGTTAAAACAATGATTTTGGCACCATTGCGATAAACCGCGCGAGTTTAAATGCCCCCGCCACCCCGCGCGGGCGCTTCAGGCGTCTCCTAGTTCCCACCTCGTTTTAGTTGACGCAAATCGTGAGCAATAGACATGCGCAAAATAAATCTTTTAAAGGAACAGAGATTTATAAATCTTTTTGATAAGAAGATTTAAATCACTCTTTTAAATCTTTAAATCCCAAATAATTCCCATCTTCTAAATAGCTCACTCACTCACTGCATATTTTGTTCTTTTAACCAAAAGCAATGTTTCAGCGGGTGAATTGAATAATCATTCATTTGCATTTTGATGGGCTCGTCAATCAATATTTTATTTTTAAAATTCAAATTAGAGCCAAAAACAATGCAATAATTATTAGTACAGCTGTAGAGTAATTTGTATAAAATCAACGAAATTATGAGCGATCATATAAGTTCACATTAGATTTA
Organism: Luperina testacea; assembly: GCA_927399505.1. NCBI lineage: Eukaryota > Metazoa > Arthropoda > Insecta > Lepidoptera > Noctuidae > Luperina > Luperina testacea. The sequence goes on from OV656758.1 coordinate 18,383,888, forward strand.
ACACTTTGTGACAAAGACGGAAGAAATAGTTTCGTTCGTACATGCGAGATTCAATGTAAATTCCAGGGATCGTTGCAGTACGCATACACAGACTTTGAACTTACAAATCATTCTCCGTCTCGTTTTGTGTCGCCTAATCCTGCAATAGTCATTTCACTCTACATCTTTTCACGTTCAATCACTCTGAAATGAACCTTAGACTTAAAGATTTAAAGATGTATTGAGAAAACGAGGGAGTTACTGATTTATACATCTTTTGTGACGGATTTAAATCTTTTTTACGAATCACTCCTGAGTTACACATCTCTAGTGAGCAAGTTCGTACGTGTTTTGTGGGAGCTGCGCAGAGCATTTGTCGTCAATATTGGATTATTATGGTGAGTTTATTACATTTAGTTTTTTACATTTTGAAGAAAAACATTGATTATTAAGTAACTGGGAGTCATTACACTTTACTTGTACGATAATAATAATTATTAAGTATAGGTACTTACTGAAGAATTAAAACTCGGAAAGATCCGAAAGTCTATTAAATAGATGCAAATGACAGGTGCAAATTTTATGGATTATAGGGTAAATTTGCCGTATGATGCCGGTTTCGAAAAGAATTACCCCATTTCTTTACTGTAAAAGTATTTCTAACATTTATGAGTAGAATTGACCTCGAAATTTTGCAAACGGGTAAAAAAATAACTCCTAATTTAACAGGTTACCTAATTTTATTTTAATAAATTTAATATTATCCTAACTATTTTACAGTTTGGCACGTAATAATGGAACCAGAACGACGGAAATTATTTAAAAATACAATTAAAACTTATTCGAAACCTGAAACACGAGAAAAAGTAAAAAGAAAGGAAACTGTTGAGCGAAATAAAAACCAAGGTGATTCTACCAGTCTGCGACCAAAAATATTTTTAAAAAACATGCCTAAAACAGTAACAGTTTTAGGTAGTCATTCCTACATGAAACAAAACAAAGATCTACTCGTGCTGCAACCATTAGAGGGAGAAAATTTATCGCATAATGAAGAAAATATCCTGCAAACTAAAGATGAAGATCAGTTGCAGAATAAAAATGTACCTTTAGATATTATTGCAAACATGAACTATAAAACTCCGAAAAAATCACCACAAGCAAAGAAAGATAATGAGGTGAGTAAATTACTTACGTTCTGTTGTATGATCTAGATCAAAAGGTAGTGGGTTCGATTTCTATGAGAGTCACCAAAGTTATAATTTAACTTTATTCGTTTGAGACAGTTTAAAAACAAAAACCAATTTAAAAAATATATTATATGTGTATTATAATCTATTATATTTTGTTTTCAGGTCTTCATTATAAAAACGCCATACAAAAAGACAAAAGCTGAACTAAAAGAGAATATAAGGACAGAAATGAATGAAAAAATCACTTCGCACGTCTTTCAAATTGAGGTCGAATTTGAAAAAGAGGTGTGTACCTACTAGTTATCATTTTTCAGATAAGGCTCAGTTTTATTATTTATCCTAAAACACGTAAGCTAGTATTACTATCATATTATAAACGAACATAAAGTAAAGAATTAAATCAAAATTTACTACTAAATACTTATTATTATAATATAATAAATGTATAATATATACAGTATGTTAACTAACAGAGGGCGTTCCCGTTAACCCGCAATAGTATAGCATCCATACATGCTAAAAAAAATATTACCATTCGAAAATAAAATGTTTTTATTTTTTTTATATTAAAATATTCACTGTTCGATTCAATATCAAACATACATATATTTTGTTGTTAGATTAATGATCGATTTTATTTTAGTCTGATTTAATTGTCTGTGGTAAAGTAATATTATTTTTAATTTTCATATTGGCAACATCGCCACTTTTGGTTTTCTCTGCTTCACTCTGCACCATTGTAACATCCACACAGATCCCAGTGATTTCATTATTAATAAATACAGTTTACCTTATTCAATACAGCATTTTTATTGTACATGCTGTTTGTGGTCCTTCTGACATTCAGTGAGTGTTTTTATATAAAATTTGCACTGATTCGGTAAGTTTGACCGGCGTGTCGTGCGCCGACAGTGTCGGTTGCGCGGCGGAATTTCACCCAAATTGGGTGATATCAGTCTATTTTAGCGAAGGAAAACGCACAATTTGCGTTTGTTGAGCGTCATCAGCATTCTAAAGAAGAAAAAACGAAGAAATTCGGCAGATTTGCTGAATTTGGTACATGGATGCAAAAGTACCCACTATACCGAAATAAAATTGTGAAACATACGGGCGGTGTTGGCAACGTATTTTCCCGCTTCCGGCTACATGACTGGAGACGTCACTCGACTTTGACATTACTAATGTCAATTGAGTTTGGCATTTCAACGTTGACAGCTGACGTTTCACCGGTTCCCGCTATTGTTGTGATCCGATGTAAACAAAGTTTACGAAGTGCTAAAAAGTTTGTGTTTTAGCTATAAAAGCGATATTTCTGCTGACAAGTGAAGTGATAGTGCGATTGTTTAGGGTTTTCAGCTATCCAAATGGCGGATTTAAAGAAGCTTAAGTTAATACGCTCACAGTGTAAGGCTACGCTAACTCGGATCGAGAACTATGTGAACGACCCCATAATTTTGGCATCTGCCACGGTAGATCTTCTTGCGGCACGCAAGGAGAAGCTAATGTGGGCGTTAAAGCAGTACGAGAGTGTCCAATTGGATATTCTAAGTGAGGATGACAAAGATACAGAAGATGTGGGACAATTTGAGGAGAGATATTTCACAGTATTGGCGAAGATCAATGAGACTATAAAGGTAATTTCCAAAACTGAATCGTTTCAGACAACATGTGTTTCTAGTTCTAAATTACCCACTGTTGAAATCCCCACATTTGACGGGAAAGACTTTACCAAGTTTAAACCATTTCATGACCTCTTTATAGCAGTGATTGACAATAATAATACATTGACGGATGTCCAAAAGCTATTCTATTTAAGAAAATACCTTCTGGATGAAGCGTTGGCAATTATAATAAACTTGCCACTTATTAATAAATCATATAGAGAAGCTTTGCAATTATTAGAGAAACGATATCATGATCCAACCCGGTTGATTTTTGGTCATTTAGATATGGTTTTGGACATGCCGTCAATGCAGAAATGTACTGCATCCGGTCTACGGGCCTTAATTTCCAATTTAAATCAGCAATTGCATGCATTAAAAAATTTAGAGGAACCTGTTGAACACTGGGATCATATTATAATTTGTGTAATATATAAGAAAATAGACCCCTATACTAAAAGGGCATTTAATTTGGAGCGGGATGTTAATAAGGTTCCGACTCTAAAAGAATTCATTAATTTCCTCGAGAAGCGTGCTATGGCGCTGGAGGATACAGTTCCATTTAAAACTAATTCTAAATCTGCAATGCAGGTTGCAAATGTTTCTTCACAGGCACAAAGTTTGTGCAAGTTTTGTGATAAAAAAGATCATGCTATTTTTAAATGTCCCAAATTTAAGATGGTCCCTATAGAGACTCGTCTGTCCTTTGTAAAGGATAATAAATTATGCTCAACTTGTTTACGAGCACATGCAGACAAAGTCTGCAAATATAACTTTAAATGTAAAGTTTGCAAAAGCACACATAATTCATTATTGCATAGTGAAGATAAAAAGGAAGAGGCTCCTGTATCATTATTATCCAATGATAATAATGCTTCACCATGCAATGTTTTATTACCTACTGTTATGGTAAAAGTCTCTGACAAATATGGTCGAGACATTCAAGTTCGGGCATTGCTCGATAGTGGCAGCCAAGCTTCATTTGTGACCAACTCTTTAGTAAATAAATTAGGGTTGACACCCACCTTGCAGGAAACCAATATTATTGGGGTAGGCAACAGGGCCACCAAATTAAACAAAGTTGTCAGTTTTTGTATCAATTCATGTCAACATGAAAATATTAAATTCAATATTAACTGTCATATTGTGGAAAAAATAACTACACCTCTGCCGCAGCAATTTATTGATATTACTAAATTAAATATTCCTAAGGAAATTCAGCTATCAGATAATAACTTCAACATTCCAATGGAAATATCAATATTGTTGGGTGCAGATATTTATTTTAATTCATTGTTAAATAGTTGTCTTAAAATTCTAGATGGTCCTACATTGCAAAATACTGTATTTGGTTATGTTGTCGCCGGCAGGGTGAGTGTTTGTAATCAGACTTTGTGCTGCAATATAGTATCTAATATGTCTATCTGTGATGAAAATAAGTTAGAAAATGTGATGGAAAAGTTTTGGTTATCTGAGAGTTTTCCTGAGCCTGTAGCCATGGTATCAGATGAGTTTCAAAGGGCAGAGGCTAGTTTTAAACAGTCTGTACAGTTGAAGGATAACACATTTCATGTTGATTTACCTCTAATCACCCCTAAAAATGAGTTACAACTTGGAGATTCGTTCTCAGTTGCTTGGCAGCGGTTTTTATCTTTAGAAAGGAAACTTAAACAAAATCATGCATTATTTGTACAGTATAAGGAGTTCATTGACCTCTATGTCGCGATGGGACATGCTAAGGAAGTAGATATCAATTCATATGATATTAATTGTGGCTCTGTTTACTTTCTAGCCCATCATGCTGTATTCAATGAGGAGAGCAAGACCACGAAGTTGCGAACGGTTTTTGACGGTGGTATGCAAAGTAGAAATAAGATCTCATTGAATGATGTAATGCTGAAAGGGCCGGTGGTGCAAGGTGAGCTCTTTGATATCCTTCTTTTATTTCGGTCATACTTGTACATTTTAATATGTGACATTGAAAAAATGTTTCGATGTGTTTTTATAAATCCAGACCATAGAAGTCTTCAGAACATTTTGTGGAGGGATGACCCCGGTAAGCCTATAGCTTGCTTGCAGTTACAAACCGTAACTTATGGTATGAAAGCCTCTACCTTTTTGGCCACCCGATGTTTGATAGAGTTAGCAAATAGGTATGGAGATAGGTATCCTCTTGCCGCTAATGCTATGTTTAAAAACACGTATGTCGATGATGTGCTATCTGGGTGTGATGATGTAGAGCAGCTCTCCTTTTTGAGAGACCAATTGGTAGAGCTACTTAAGTTAGGTAATTTTAGGTTGCATAAGTGGTGCTCAAACTTACCTTCTGTTCTGGAGAGTATTCCTGTGGAGCGTAGATTCTTTGATGATGTAGATCTCAATAATGATAATGTTGTCAAAACGCTAGGACTAAAATATGATGTTAATTTAGATCATTTTCACTTTCAAACTCCACGTTGTGAGGACAATTTAAATACCAAAAGAAAGGTACTTAGTTATATTGGTAAAATTTTTGACCCCTTGGGTCTTATAGGTCCAATTATTGTAGGAGCCAAACTAATAATGCAGAAAATATGGTCTGCAAAAATTGAGTGGGATACCATTCTACCAGACACCTATTTACAGCTGTGGACAAAGTTTATTGCTAATTTAAAATTAATGGACAAAATATCTGTTCCTAGATCCATACAGTGCCATGATTCTTCCATAATAGAATTAGTAGGCTATGCTGACGCCTCATTGAAAGCATTTGGTTGCTGCCTCTACCTTAGAGTTGTTAAAAAGGATGGTACCGTAAATAGTAATATTTTATGCTCGAAATCACGTGTAGCTCCTCTATCGCGAAAGCTGACAATACCTCAGCTAGAGCTGAACAGCGCTTTATTGCTGGCACAGCTGGTACATAGAGTGAGCAAGGTACTTACCTCTAGATTCTCTCACGCGGTTTTCTTGTACACTGATTCACAGATTGTGTTGGCCTGGATAGCTTCTCAAAAAATAAAGGCTAATACCTATGTCAATAATAGAGTTAAACAAATTGTGTCATTAACTAATAAATCGTCTTGGTTTCATGTGAAATCGGCTGATAATCCCGCTGACCTGCTCTCGCGTGGTGTAGAGCCGCAAGGCTTGCGGAGTAGAGCTCTATGGTGGCATGGTGCGCCAGGGTTAGCGGACCCAACTTACCAGCATGGAATCCATGTCCTCGAAAATTTCGAGGAACCAGAAATTCTAGACCAAGAGGCAATCCCTTGCTTTGCACATAGTGTAGAGCCAGTGGATTTTGAATTATTTAATAAGTTTTCTAATTTAAATAAACTTCAAGCCGTCATTGCGTACATCTATAGATTTTATAATAATATTTCCAAAAAACATATAAATAAAGACTCTGCATTGAGTGCTAATGAATGGAACCATGCGTTGTTAATAATCATTCGTTGTGTTCAAAAGTATTATTTTGCGGAAGAAATTAATCTATTACTATCTGATAAAAAAGTAAAGTCAAACATAGCTAGTTTGTCTCCCTTTATTGATGCCTTCGGTATTCTTCGTGTTGGCGGTAGGTTGCAGAATGCAGGCATTCCACTAGATAAGATGCACCCTGCTATTCTCCCTAAGAGTTGTCATATCACTTCCTTGATAATTGAAAGAGAGCACCTCAGATTGTTGCATGCTGGCTCTAGATTAGTACTCAGTTCGCTCTCACAGAGGTTTTGGATAATAAGTGGCATTAGGGAGGTCAAAAAGGTAGTACATCGTTGTTTAAAATGCATTCGTTTGAAGGCAGAAACTGCAAAGCAACTTATGGGCTCTCTACCTACAGCTAGAGTCACCGTTACCAGGCCTTTTCAGTATGTTGGCATTGATTTTTGCGGTCCATTCAGTATGAAAATTGCTAGGATTCGGAAACCGCTCGTAACTAAAGGGTATATTGCACTCTACGTTTGTTTTGCCACTAAGGCAATACATTTAGAAGTAGTATCAGACTTGACTACTGAAAATTTCTTAGCATGTTTTAATCGCTTTATTTCTAGGCGAGGCATGCCCACAAAGGTTTTCTGCGATAATGCAAAAACATTTAAAGGAGCACAAAATCAATTAAATGAGCTTTACAAGTTGCATAATTCAAAGACTCATAAGGAGTCTGTTTATAAATTTTGTAAAAATAATTATATTCAGTTTATGTTTATACCTAGCTATTCCCCTCAATTTGGAGGGCTATGGGAGGCAGGTGTTAAGAGCGTCAAGCACCACCTTAAAAGAGTTGTTGGTAACTTGTGCTTGACCTATGAAGAATTCAATACGGTTGCAGTTCAGATAGAAGGTGTGTTGAACTCCCGGCCCCTGCTTTCCCTAGACCCTAGGGAAGGAACATATTTAACGCCTGGACACTTCCTTATTGGGACTGCTTTGACTAGTTACCCTGAAGTAGATCTGACGGATATTCCGTCACATCGTTTAAAATTTTGGAAGCTGGTTGCAAAATTAAAGCAAGACTTTTGGAAAACTTGGGTATCAGATTACTTAACACAATTGCAAAACCGTCCCAAGTGGAAATATAATGTTCCCAATTTGAAAGAAGATGACCTTGTTTTGATAAAAAATGTAAATTCATCTCCTCTAGAGTGGCCACTGGCTCGCATTGTAAAAGTGTTTCCGGGCAATGACAAAAATGTAAGAGTTGCTGAAGTTAAATATAAAAACAAAACTTTTGTAAGGTCTATTTCAAAATTGTGTCCTCTTCCTATTGTTTAAAATTATTCTAAGTATCTTATGCTTACAACCATATGTAGGTATATGGTTATTATATATGTTATTTTAGTTTAATTATAAGTTAGTTATTATGCAACATTACTTTAGACGTAATTTCGTTGTTATATTGTTTTCATATATACCGTTATTTCATTAATAGAGTAAGGCGTAAACATTTTCAGTCACTTTGCTTATTGTTTTGGTTGTATAGAGCTACTGTAGACTATAGATTTTTCTAAGTTTGAATACCTACTTAATTTAGGGTAAAATTAATTTTATTGAGTTTATAACTCTATGTACTTGTGTATTTTCTTAAAATTTATTTGCTGGGTTTTAATGACTCTTTGTATAACTTCTCGCCCGCGCAACTATGTTCGATTCAATATCAAACATACATATATTTTGTTGTTAGATTAATGATCGATTTTATTTTAGTCTGATTTAATTGTCTGTGGTAAAGTAATATTATTTTTAATTTTCATATTGGCAACATCGCCACTTTTGGTTTTCTCTGCTTCACTCTGCACCATTGTAACATCCACACAGATCCCAGTGATTTCATTATTAATAAATACAGTTTACCTTATTCAATACAGCATTTTTATTGTACATTCACTAAAAATCGTAAATTGATACGTTAAAGAAACACTCTGTACACTTGAAGGACAGCAATGTCGGAATTTATTTAATTAAATAAATTAGAATTAATTAAATAAATAGAGTATCAATTGACGATTTTTAGTGAATATTTTAATATAAAAAAAAATAAAAACATTTTATTTTCGAATGGTAATATTTTTTTTAGCATGTATGGATGCTATACTATTGCGGGTTAACGGGAACGCCCTCTGTTAGTTAACATACTGTATAACGGTATAATTTAAACAAATTTATTCACATTTCAGAACACAGAAGATAATGAACTAATTGACGTGTTTGATACTGCAAACCCGCTTATTGATAAGACTGCAAAAAAAACAGACAATGAGAATCTTTTGGAAACTGAAAAAGTGCACTGTCAACAAGAAATTACTGCAACCGATACTGAAAACCTGAAAATCGATAGGACACAAAATAGAGAAGACACCGAAAATCTTTCCGGAAATGAAGAAGTACACTGCCGACAAGAAATTACTGCAACTGATACTGAAAATCTGGATATTGATAGGACACAAAATGAAGAAGACACAGAAAATCTTTCTAACACTGAAGTAGTGCGCTGTCAACAAGAAGAAAAATTACACAGTGAACTCAATCAAGAAAAAGAAAGAGAAAAAGAGGAATCTTTAGAAAATAGGGAACATCTCACACCTACGATAATGGAAATCATTCCTGATAAAGATATGGATATTATGAGAAAGTCTTTAGAAGAAGGAAATGCACAAGATGAAGACTTACCAAGTTTTTCTGACAATGAAGAAGCACAACCTAAAAAAAAGAAAAGAAAACAGGCTGTGATGAAGAAAAGTTATGTGGATTTTTTATCTGATCAGGAAGATTTCGTATGGGATTCCTCGTCGTGGAAAGAGACTGGTGACGAATCTTCTAGCGAAAGTGAACTTGATAATCCAACGAAAAGACAGAAGAAAAATAAGAAAAGATCACAAGAGACAACAGTTGGTGAAGATGGTATAAGAAAAAAGAGACAGAACAAAAAAAAACTTAATAACCAATTGAAAATATCTGGCCAGCAATATACAAAAAAAGATGGATCAATCGTTCAAGAAAAGAGAGTACTTGAAAACCCTTGCGTTGGAAAAAAATGTGGGAATAATTGTGCCGAGATTAGTGAAGAAAGAAGGAAAGGATTATTTGATCATTTTTGGGCCTTGTCCGCTGAAAGAAAAAAAGATTGGTTAGTAGGAATGTCGTCAAAGGAAGAAATTAAAAGAAAAAGAACAAAAGAGAGTAATTCAAGAGACAATACTTTTAAATATTTTATTAACGATGGAGAGGGTCGACGCCCTATATGTCAACAATTTTTGCTAAAAACTCTGGATATTACTCAGCGATACGTTTACTACACTCTCTCAAATGCATTTATGGGATCAGCAAAAACTGAATCAAGAGGAAGAGTAATTCCAAAAAATAAGACATCTGACACAGTCAAGGCCTCAGCTGTCAATTTTATAAAACAATTACCGGCACTTCCATCACATTACTGTAGGAAGGATAGTACGAGATTATACCTGCCAGTAGAATTTAAAAACATAAAAAAATCTCTACCGTATATATAAAGAAAATCAAGCTAGCAAAGGGGTTGATTACGTAAGTGAGAGGATTTTCCGTGAAATTTTTACTGATGAGTTCAATATCGGATTCCATGTTCCGAAAAAGGACAAATGTCTTAAATGTTTACGTTTTGAAGGCAAAGACATAACTGAGAATGAAGAAATGAAGGAGCATTTGGAAGAGAAAGATGCCTCAAAGAAAAGGTTAGAATGTCATAGAGAACTTCCAAAAAAGAATAGTTCCATTATTTGTACCTCGTTTGACCTTCAAAAGGTATTGAATACCCCATATGGAAACGGCATGACACTTTTTTATTCAAGAAAATACACAGTTTTTAACTTGTGTTTTTACGAAAGTGTAACCCGCAATGGTTTCTGCTATGTTTGGGGAGAAACGGAAGCCAAAAGAGGTGGTAATGAGATTTCCACTATTTTGCAAAAGTACATAGAAAACGTTGATGAACGTGAAAACGTTAAAAGTTTAATTTTGTACTCGGATTCATGCCCCGGGCAAAATAAAAACAAGATCGTATTGGCAGCCATTCACAACGCTTTGTTGATGTCAAAACATTTAGAAACTATACAGATGAATTATCTGCTGCCAGGACACACAGAGATGACCGTTGACAGTATTCACGCTACAATAGAAAATTCTGTTCGACACACAACGGTATGGGCGCCTTCACAGTGGCTGACAATCTGTCAGCTAGCTAGAAAGGATCCAGGACCCTATCAGGTGGAAGGCCTTAACACGAAGACTTCAAGAATTATGAAGAATTGTCCGAAAAATATTTCAAGGGCAACCTTGTCGGTAAAATAAGCAAGATTCGTGTAGCAACATTCAAGAAGTCTACGCCAAACGTGATGGTCGTCAAATATAGCATGCAAGATGATGCAAAAGAAGAGTCCATACAAATTTATGCAAAACCAAAACAACTCAATGCAAAATATAAATCAAAGCTTCCTATCACAAAAGCAAAATATAATGACCTGAAAAAGCTATGTGACACTGGCGCTATCCCAAGAATATTTCATTCAGAATATATCAACCTACCATCCAGCAATACTGGCAAAGATACACTGATCGATACAGATATTGAAGACGAAACAGACCTGCCAAATTAAGCGATTTTCATTATGTCTGATGGGAAAATAGCAAGTGTTTCAGTATAAAGAAGAAGAAAAATAAATTAGAAAGTAAGACGGAAAAGATTGGTTGAATTTTAACTAACATGATTGTTATTTTTTATAACTTTGATTATTATTTTTTGTTACTGTAGTGAACTACAATTTATTATTGTCATAGGAGATAAAAATTATTTTTGTTATTGAAGAAAACTAGGGATAATAATTATTTAAAGGGTTATTTTTAAATAACCGGCCAAATTTTCACAGGGTGTTCTACCCATGAATATGAACAACTTTCACTATGGGACTAACTCTGAAATCACAAAAAAATCTGCTGTTTCATACAAAAGTTCAATACCTACTCGACTAAAATGTATGAATAAGCTGATTTTTCGTGATTTCAGAGTTGGTCCCATAGTGAAAGTTGTTCATATTCATGGGTAGAACACCCAGTGAAAATTTGGCCGATCATTGAAAAATAACCCAGTATAATAGGTAAGAAAACTTCTAAACTTTTTTTTAACGAGAGATGTTTTTGATTTTGATTACTGAGAAAGTTAGAAAAAAATATAGAAGAAAATAAGTAAAGAAATGAAAACCAAAGAAACGCTCGTAAATATTTTAATGTTTTATGTGATTATTTTTAAAAGAAATTATTTTATAGATAAACCTTTTTTATAATTAAAGAGATTTTTCTTTTGTTTTTTAAAAAGTAGGTACTACTTCTTAAAAAACAAAGAAACTTCTCAAATAATAAGTTTTTATATACTTAAATGTTAAAGTTTATGAATGAAGAATAATGAGAATAATTATTTCAGGTAATAAGACTGTAGACTACGTAATAAAAAGACTGTTCAACTTCTGATTCCTATACAATTGTGATAAAACTTTAGTTGTTACCTTGCAGCCTTGGTAAGCTAAGAAGTTACTGCTGTTCCTAGGTGATTGTCATTTTAAATAAAAAAATTATCTTTAAACAATTTATAATGTGTGTTTTATTTCTCATTTCATAATTATTAACAAGATAGGTATACCTTATGTATGTACCTTTTAATTTATTAATGTTTTAACCGCCAATTTCTGCAAACTTCATTATTCAAGTATGAATACAAACAATTTATTTAAAAAAAAATCAGTCGCATAAACTAATTAGCCATACATTAATAAGTTTAAGATATGGTATTTAAATCAATTAGCTTAGGTTTGAAATATGACCAACTCTTTGATTAAAGCACTTAGCTTAGAGTCATTATTTGGGTCAATCAACTTTTAAGTGTACATCAATGATAAATTTTATTTTTTTAATTTTATTTGAATTTTTTTATATTTTAACATTTTTTCTTTAGATAATTATTTATATTTTAAGAATTCACATAGAGCAGAACGATTTATTTAAATAAAATAGTAAATTTGACTCCGAAATCCACATGACTCTAGTTAAGATAGTCCCTTGGACAACTAACTAAATAGACTACTGAACCATTTGAAATTCAGTCAAATTGTGAACCGTCACTTTATTCTCACTTAATATAGGATGGATTTCAATTTGTCTTCCATAAATAAAAGACGTGACTTTTAATTGATAAGTTATTTCCAATTATATTGTCTCCTGGACAACGACAAACTTTAAATGTAACGAACTTTTCATTTAACTTGTAAAATAATAATTAATACGTGATATTTAAAACTCTTTGTTTCACTTTTAATTGTTACATTCATATTTGAAAATTTTGTAAACCTCACTGTTTTTTTTTAAAGTAAAATTGACGATAATGTGTCTTTAGGAGACAGGGACAAAATGGTTGTCCAGTGGACATATACGGTTGTCCATTGTTTTCGCAGCTTCCATATAATTCTGCAGCTTTCTTTATCTTCTGGCGGCATACTTGAAATTAGTTTTTTATTCTTATGGTAGCTTCCCTTTTCATTTCGCTCAGCTAATTTCTCCGATTGTTCATAACAAAGATGGTTCCGTGCTTCGGAGGCCATGTTAAGCCGTTGGTCCCGGTTGCTATGATTAATTAGATGGCAGTCGTTACACAATCATGTCAGAGGCCTACAGACTGCTAGTAGTAGGTGGTTTGAAAACTCTGACACCAGAGATCATCGGATCGTTCATCGACTCGGTGTTCCACACGTCAAGGAGTAAAAAGTTAAAATTGGTCAAAATATCAATCTAATTTATATTAAGCAATAATAAATGCTCTAGCCTTTGTAAGAGGCTCTTCAGTGATTAATTATTGAAAGAAAAAGTATTGCTTTATGCTGATTCTATCATTAATATTGTCCTATGGGCAACCAAAATGTCCCACGGACAACGGTTTTGGTTGTCCAAGTGACTGGTTGTCCCAGTGACATTTATCAGTTTTTGCGCTTCCTGATAATAAATAATGATATTTTGAATTAGGTCTTACGCGCAGTGAAAAATATAAATAAAATAGAATATATTTCACTTTTATTTACTACGATATATCAAATACCTACGTTTTTGTGCTGGTTGTCCGGTAGACACACAAAAAAGCCACGCACTTTTTCAAAACGCGCGCGACCGACTGACACCGCGGCAATGATGAAATCAAAATGGCGGTTGGATGAGTGTTGTCACCAAATCGACCGACTTATTGTCAAGGCACTGATCACTCCATCTATGTTTTGGTTACTGCACTTTTTTACGGTTGTCCGGTGGAAGTCGGAATAATAAAATATAATAGGGACCAAAACGAACATGCAAAAAATTCGGTAAAATTATGAAACAAACAAAAATCTATATGCTAGGATCTTATTGAACATTGTAATGAATAATTATGTACAAGCGTAATTAATTGCCATATAGAATTTTTTTGTATAAAGTAATGTTTCATTGTAATTAGCTACTGGGGGACAAATAAAAAACACTACATCCAGATGTTTTGTCACCTTGACAACTATTAAAATTCCAGTTTAATAGTGATTTATTTAAAATAATTTACTTGTATGTTTGCTTAATAATAAGATAAATGCGACATATGCCAAAAAACCACTTAATTTTCTTTAGAACTGCGATTATTGGTCAGGGACAAAACATAGTACTTACAGGACAAATAAAAGTTGATTGACCCATTTGCATGTCTAGGCGGTTAAGTCATTTAGCTTGGAACAAGAAATAATAAACCTAGGCGGTTTAGTCATTTAGCTTGGAATAAGAAACAATAATCATAGGCGGTTAAGTCATTTAGCCTGGAACAAAAAAAAGTAAAATATGGGTCATTTTGTATTAACCGACTTTTATCTTCGTTAAAAATAGGAATATTAGAAAAAAAAAAATCTGATTATGGGGAATATGTTATAAAAACAGTAATATCCTTCTTTTTAAAAAAATAATGCGATTGGCTAAAGTTATAATTTTTTTTCTAAAAATCGAAACTTTAAACTGCTCTGGTGTAAAGTTTAAAAAATGTCGGTTAATACAAATAGCCCGGAACCCGTCGATATAAACCTTCCTCTTGAATCACTCTATCTATTAAAAAAATCCGCATCAAAATCCGTTGCGTAGTTTCAAAGATTTAAGCATACAAAGGGACATAGGGACAGAGAAAGCGACTTTGTTTTATACTATGTAGTGATAATATTATGTGTAACATACTAGTCAATTTGAATCTATCTGGTCAGATCAACGTAATATCACATCATCCGAACATCCAAACTTCACCACAGGGGCAGTGAATAATACATCATTTAATTATTTGACAAATTCATCCATTGTTCAAGTTAAGTGTGATAGTGGTAATGAAGTTTTTCGATACTTGTGTTTACATTTTTACGCTAATGCATTATTATGCATTAGGCAAAACGATTTTTTTTTTAAATTTCGATTGACTCGTATGTCGAATATCGGAAATCGATACTCGGAAATTGAATTCAAATTATTTTAAACATTAAATGAACCCTCGGTGCGCAAGCCCAACTCGCACTTGACCGGTTTAAAAAAAAAACGCCAACATAGTTGGGAAAAGGTTAGGCAGATAATGACAACATTTTGATTGTAACGTTTTCCATTTTGACGTCAAAGTCAAAGTCATATCATTTATTTCAAATAGGCACATTAAAGGCACTTTTGAACGTCAAAACTTACAGTAAAATTGAATTCTAGTCGCCCCTTCCAAAAGGTAGTTTTCATATGGAGAAGAATGAGCAAGAAACTCCACTACGACGATTAATGTGATTTGGAATAGTTATTTATAATTCCATTCTAAAATTTTAGAACCTATACAAGTGTTAAACTTGATAGGTACGTAGTAAAACAAATTAACTCAGGTTAAATAAAATGGTCGTTAACCACTATCAAAAATACATAATGCCTGGAAGAGATCGCAGAAAGCGATAAGGCCGCCCATTGTATGTTTTGTATTCATAATCGTATTTTTTTGTTATGTATTTTCTGGTGTACAGTAAAGTATATACATATACCTACCTAAATAAATAAATGTATTAAAAGTTTATTTCAATATTTTAATTTGATCAAATGAGTTAATTTCTGATGTATCTAAATCTAAACGAATACACTATCGTCATCTTATTTTGTATTTTGTTGTTTTGTTTTGTGTTTTGTATCTACGTTGGATAATCGGGTCGGAGGAAAAAAAAACGTTTAATTTATTACTTAATTTATTATTTATCGTAATGTGTTTTTATCATTTATCACTCTTCCAAACATAATTATGAATATTATTATTAACTACATTTACATACAAGGTGGTGACGTCAGAGTGACAATAAATTAAACATCGTAATTATCTGACTAATGACTTATCCAGTCTACAAACAAAACTTCATTCAAATATACATATCCAATTAGTCAGTGTGTGTCGGTTCATCACTACTATTTAGATAGTATATTCCTTATTATAGTACTTCGTTCATTTAATGACTTGTAATTGGCATTACTCCTGCCCACTAGTATTGTCAGCGCTAACATTAGTTCTCGATTGATTTATTAACTTAAGTAATAAGTATATCGATCGCAAAAGACAAGGACAAGACGACATTATGGGCCCCGTTGTTCGCATTTGACTATGAAACCATAAAAAGTGCTATTAGAACTAATTATAATTTAAATAACATGATTCAATTGCAAAGTCGTTATCACATAAGATAAAGAAAGGTATAGAATTGTGGGTATCAGGTACTTCCCAAGATATATTTTATTGGTGTATTCAATAGTAATAGGATTTACTCGCACTAGTAGATTCAAATTCATTACACTCTTCATCACCGGCGCGGCTGGTTCTGAAATCATAGACAATAATTTGAAAACACAACATAACATAACATGGCATAGGTATCTTTTTTCTCCAAGTGAATTCAGACATGCTTTCCTAAAATGTATTAATCTAATTTCTGAGGGCATAAAATACAGACATAGTTCATAATGCTATATAGAGTCAAATATGTTTTCTGGATACGGGGCCCATTCAAAATCACCCATTGTCCTATGTTAGACATGTTAACTATAACATGTCTAACATAGGACAATGGGTGATTTTGAAAGAATATACATAATAATAATAAGTAACATGAATGAATATACATTAATGTTACTTATTATTTCACTAGAAATAATAAGTAACATTAATGTATATTCATTAAATAGTTAAAACAAAAATGATTACAACAATTAAAAAATTGTATTTAGGCAAGTCTAAAATTATTGAATAATCTGCATAGACTCGGCTAACCACTTTCTACATTATCTACGGCTTTAATGGCGGCATGTCATCAAATCGATATAATTGTTTGTGTTTTTGATGAAATTGCTTGAGTTTAAATAAATGAAACTGCACATAATTAAGTATTCCTCAGTTATTTTACAGTTACATAAGGTAATAATTTGAAATGTTTTTATTTATCACATATATTAAAATGAGCTAGTATATTCTTCGTAAACAGGGACTAAAAGAGCTCTTTAATACCTAGGGACTAAAAGTGATTGAATTTGGAATGTGGATATTATTAATAAAAGTTCCAATCAACAAAGAGATCAATCACGAACATTGTGTGAACAAGTAACAGGTTGTATAATAAAGGAAAACGCACGCGAGCCAAGTTAAAAAACAAAGTTCCGCACGAAAAGCATACTGTCTTCGTTCGTAATTGTTTAATCAAAATTGAATGTAAATGAATAAATAAACGTACTATTCTTATTCATAAGTTGCATTTACTTATTTTTTTATACAGGGTGAAAAAAAATAGAGTGTCCACCTCGGGAGCAACACTATTTTAAGCTTGGTGACGTACTTTGAATCCCTCGCTGCGCTCTGGATTCAAAGAAACACTCTCGCCTTCAAAATAGTGGATGGCTCCCTTGGCAAACGATCTACTATTATTACCTCGCAGTAGGTATGAAAAGTAGAGTATTATATTATACTAGTTTTCGAAACCACACTATTATGAAATAGGTATTTCCTAGAAGTTGCAATGGTTATTTCACGAGAAAAACGCTGTTACATTTTGCGTAAGTGTAAGACTTGTGGCTGTATATCATCATTACAAATTTAAATGCAAAAAAAATACAGGTGATAAAATGGACTATCTTATCGCTAAATGCAACCTTCACCAACGCAACCAATCACAAACAAGTTAATAACGCGTTAGTAAGTCGCGTAGTGTATGGACCACCATTGAAATATGAGTACTAGTGCTGTGATAATTATTCTGACTACGCATTGGTGATTTGAGTGTGTAACACGTTACTTTTGAGTAGTGTCGTGGATTTAAGTAGATATAACACAGGATATTATTTACTAAGGGTATTGAACATTTACCGAATTAAAGTACGGTAAAGTAGTAAGTAGTAGTACTTAAAGTCTTAAAGCAAGTCTTAAGATACGTGCTATACAAAATAAAATAATATACAGTAATATATATACTTACCTACTGATAATGTGCAGTATAATTTTGATAGTTTTCTATGTGTTTCGGCCCATTCGTTGAATATGTTTTGACCAGCGCAAACCACCAAATATGTACAAAATATATAAATTAACAAATTATACGATATGCTGATAATCCTGCTGCCATACTGGTCTAGGGGAAGGCAGGGTAATTACGAACGCTGGGTAATCGCGAACGCAGCTATTACACTATGTTAGAAAGAGATAACATTATTTTACTCATCGCTATCTTAAAAATCACGCCATTACTAGTGCCAAGCGATCAGCGGAACGTGACTGATGCACATAACATTCAAGGTAAAATTAATTCAAATATTTACTTATTTTCGTTACAATTTTTATATAAATGAATCACGGTGTAACTCATCAAGTAATAATAGTTCTAACATGACATTTATATGCATAAATAATTGGTAATTGAAGATTCTATTACGACTAATTACACGCGGCCAGGCAAATATAACCTAAAATTATAAAATATTTTTTTGTTTTATTACCTTAGAGGGCATTGGCGAACGAATTGAGCGGGTCAATTACGAACCAATAAAAGAGCTGTGAAAAAATTTAAAAACATTTTAGACTTTAGATTTAACAGTGATGATGAGAAGAAAGGAAAGACCAAAAAGAGGACGAACGAAAATAAAGACTATTATTGCATTTTTTGCAATGAAATATACGACGATAGCCCACCTGGTGAGAAATGGATCCAATGCTACGTTTGTGAAAATTGGGCCCATGATAAGTGTACAGACGGGCAATCATCTTCGCTCGGATACTGTTGTGATCTTTGCCGGCCAATAAGATCTCAAACTTAAGTTTAATCGTAACTAATCTGTCGTACGTGATCTCATTCTTAGGCTAGTCTGGGTCAATTACGAACGATCGTAATTGCCCCACTAGGTGTCCGTGATTGCCCGACCAGTGTCGGGTAAACACGAACACTGAGGGTTTTGTTTTTCTTATAAAAGTTGATTATATAAACACAAATTAATATTGTTGTTTGTATTAGTCTAAAGTATTATAATTTATCTTTCAGAAAAAGCTATTAAAGTTAACCTAAATATAATATCTTTCGATTTATTTCAAAACTCCTTTAGGTGTTCGTAATTACCCTGCCTTCCCCTATATCCTGGGAAAAAAAACACAATTTTTTTTTTTTCCGACCTCATAATTATGTATTAACAAACTATTCAAATCACTGGAATATCAAATAATAATAATACAATAATTTAGTACAGAGATGTGAGACTAATTTATCTCCTGGCTCCCAAACTAGGATGACCTGTGACTGTGCCTGTGACTTGGAGTCAGTCATTCCAAAACTTATGCAAACATAAAGTGCGTCAAATACACCAATAGACTTCTTATACAGTAATGGTTACTTCTAATAAGTAACCATTACTGTATACTATTGTAACCACCACTACTGTAACTAATTAACAAAAGCATTAGGAAAAAATATAAGAGAAGAGAAATCAATCTACCTAGCCTTTCCCAATTATGTCAGGGTCGGCTTCCAGTCTAACCGGTTACAGCTGAATACCAGTATTTCACATGGAGCGACTACCTGTCTGACCTTCACAACCCACGTACTGGGTGACGCTGATTGTCAGACTTTTTTGAAAATCATTGGAATATAATGATACTTAAAATATACTACTGATAGATACTAACATTTTGTAAAATTATGCAGAATATCCCGTAAGCAGAAGTAACATAATGTACAGATGAAAAGACCAATGCAATTCTCATCTGAAACATAAATAAAGAAAGATATTATTGTTATATCCGTGACATCATCTCAGTCATTGACGATAAATAAAAAGAAAAATGTTTTGTAAATATTAGTTTTGTAATAGCTGATAATACCTACTTATTCATTATTGACTCACGAAGTTGATAGACAGAAGTTTGATTGAACAAAATTTCGAAAAGAAATCGCCGCGGTACACTACTCTGCTGGCCAACTCTATTGACTTAGTTGTGACCGGGTCATCATCATCATCATCACTTTAGGCGAAAAACGTCCACTGCTGGACATAGGCCTCCCCCAAGCTTCTCCCCTTCTACCAGTTCTGTGCTTCTCGCATCCAACGGGTTCCTGCGGCCTCCACAAGGTCGTCAGACCACCTGTGACCGGATATTTAAAACAAAATTCGGTCTGGCGAGTCATATTAGGGAGGGCGCCCACGAGCAACTTTTGTCTCGCCAACTAATTTGTCTCTCACATCAAGTCTACGGGTTTGTATAAAAGTGCGTGCATGTAGCGACGCGACAGCTGGGAGACATTTCTGTCCGAGGGTTTGGACGCAACTATCGCCCGTCTATTGGTTGCAACGCAAGTGTGCGCAAGGCGACAAATCTGTTGCCTGTTAGCCAGTTGTTGACCGGAAATTTAACAAAAAGTAGCGTTGCTGTCGCTCCCGTGTGTGTATCATCCAAATCACGGCGAGGAGACAGCAACAGAGACAAAAATGTTGCTGTGCAACTAAGTTTCTCGTGGGCGCCCTCCCTTAGGGCACACGCTATGAACTAATAATTTCTAACGGTCGCCGTTATCAAATTCGATAATTAGTCCTGCTTCTTTTATATTCCTATATATCCGGCTATTTCAAGATTTATCTACCTGCGTTTTAAAGCACATCGAAAGGCTCTTGCTGCAAATCGCCAAACATTCATACATCTTAGCCCAATGTTCCACTTCTTCAACGGGTAAAATCTCATTACTTTGTATTCTATCTTTGTATAATCTCTTCTCAATGTAATCATATTTGATTAAAGATATTCCAGTTTTAAGTTCTAAGTTCCGACGTGCGTAGGTCTGTCACATGGCCTACATGCGACGTAAGTAAAAAAATGCTCAGAAGAATGATATTTAATAATCTTAGCCAACCTTTAGGAGAATTTTTCTTTGTAGTCCACTTTTCTTGTAGAGGCATTTTTGGAAATCATTCACTTGTGTTCCTGTCAAATACACTTTTTAAAATCCTAAACAGTTGTTCTTCTGAGATACACTTTTAGGTATAGTTATGCACTAAATAATTATGTTGATGATGAATGATGAATTGAGAGGCTCGTGGCTAAACAATAATAGCCGCATGGGTCGATCGATCATGTTAAGCTACGCATGCCGCAGTTGGTCAATGGATGGGTAACCATCTGTACATACCAAGACCCCTCCTATAGATATATATTATGATTAATTAACTTCTGCCCGCGACTTCGTCCGCGTGAAGCTTCTTGTTCTCCCGACCAATCCCGTCACATCGCATCGCATCGCCCATGCTATTACTTCGTTTTCGCTTAGCGTTCTTTCTGCCTATTAACCTTCCTCAAGATTTTGGCTATCGAATACAAAATAATGCTTCAAAACCGACTATAATAAAGATCAGCGCGTTCAAACAAACAAACAACATCTTCAGCTTTATTATTAATATTAGTATATAGATAAACATAAATTATTATGTAGGTTATGATAAATAAAAAGCAAAATATTTTTTAAATATTTATTCCTCAACATCGCTAACCACAACGTCATTAAGAAAAAACACGTGCGGGTGCTACAATATTTGGGTGATATCTGGCCCATCCTACATGATTGTAGTGGTCTAGATGGTCATTGTATGAACACAACATCCAATAGTTCGTCTTCCAACTAAACAATTAAGCAATTTATTGACACATAATGATGTTGCAGTTGACACACATGATGCGTGTAGGCCTTACACGGCTCCCCATCATGATAAACAAATCTATGCAAACACAACAAAATCCAAGGTATCAGGCAGAATTGTAATACAGGGTCACAGAAAAATGTCATCGTAAAGGAAAATAATCAGAATCCATAAGCAAGCAGTAGTCACACAAGGAACACTATTAAAAAACTTCTTATGGCTACAGAAAATCCTGTGTACACTTTCGATAAATATTTTATTTACCAACAATAATTTGTTAAATCACTTTATTGAAGTCATATCGTTTATAATTAAATAATGTGATTAAACTGTAACATAACAATGATATAGTTTACAGTCAACGTAAGTATAACTGGCAGCATGCACATCCCAAGAGGGATGTTGGACAATAACTTAATCTCTAGTGCATTCTTCTTTATCAAACGTATGAAGTCCTTTATCAATTTCGCTTCAGCTTCTCGTGAATCTAAAATGAAATAACAAATTATGATATTACAAATAATCCTCGTACCAAAACATTGTTGACATTGAAAAAAACAAAAACAATTATTCTTACTTTTAATAATTGCATTATAAAGCCGAGCCAAGACTCTGTGGAACTTCACCCCTTGGTTACGAGTCATCTGTCCAGCAACGGTTAGCAATATCATCAATGAAATATAATAACATTGAACAAATACTATTTTCTTGAACTTAAATATTTCCTCATCCTAAAAAGTATAAAATTTAGTGATGTTACAAAAATCTTTAGCTTAGAATATGGACAACTTTTACAATGGGACCCAGTTTGGTATATGAGAAACTTACTTCCAAAGCAATCTGGTAACACATTCGATACGTTATTAAAATAAACTGGGATATTGAGACTGATAGCGTAAAGAAAACCTGTAACAACAGAATGTTTGCAAATAAATAGAAGTTTAATCACTAGGAGCATGATCATCGCATTGAAATTCCAGAACCAAATACCTGGTGTCCAAAACAAAATGTTACTTTTTCACAGCAATTTGCTATATCTCTATACAGTTCAACCCATTCTTGAATCTGCTCTTTAGTGATATCACATTGCCCATCCGAACTAATATCATATTTCCCTACTACCTATTTCTTGCATGACTGGTATCAACGAAGTCAAAGATTTCAATGAATTCACCACCATCATAATAACAACAAACAATGTGAGGTGCTGAAATACTATGTTAAGCCGTATAATTGTTTGTGATACCAAAATGATAACCAAATAAAACAGATCTAATTGGGAAAATTGTGTTATATTTGCTGCAGATCTATATACAATAAAAGCGATGGACAGAAAAATCAAAGATAAGCTAACCCAGTACATTTTTTTATGAAAGTTAAGGAATTTTGTGTCATCTTTAAAGCATTCAGAGACACGACTGATACTTCTATAATAAGACATGAAGCCGCTGCTGTAACAGATGCTGGTCACGACGGAAAACAAAGAGGTTAGATATGCAGAAGCAGCAGAACAAGCAACAGACAATTTGATTTCACCATAGTGATCTCCTCCTAGCAAGAGTTTCATTTGACCAGTGACGACAATAGCGTGCAATATAATTTGCGTGAATGTTTGGAAGATAATTAAACATTTTTTAATCTTTGACTGGTTACAATAGTTCCTGTACATTCCTAGTAGGTTCTCTATAAACAGTATATAGTTCAAACACTTCATTGGCAACATTTTGTTTCCAATGTTGTTTGTCGGTAACGACGATAAAAGTTTCACTGGGTGGAAAAATTTTGTTATTTTAATTTAGTAGTAAGTAGTTCTTAATCGTAATATTTAAGTAATCACCAGTCACAAGTTTTGTTGTTTTGTTGTTTTGTTCCAATTAGGTACATTAATTTCGGTTACTTGACTCAACCCCTCAAGTTACAGTTATTGGCCCATTACGTTGATCAGGGTCGTTTAAAGGTACACGCACACGCACACGCACACGTACACGCACACGTATCAAACCGGAAAGGGATCGGCACCGTATCAACTCGAGCCGTTTAGTATTCTTTGTATGAAACTCCCTACTGCAACGCACACTAATCGGAATCGTAACGTAATTGCCTCGGCTCGGGACAAGCTCACGAACCGTGGTGCGGTGCGTTATGGCTCGTTATCCCCGCGCTTACGGCTCATCGTCCCCGCGCTTACGTGTCACCATACCCGAGCTTACGTCTCTTCGTCCACCCTTACCTCAGCCCTCCGGCCTGCCTGCTGCACCATCAACCGTGCGCGGCATCGAGTCGACGTATCGGAGCTTCTGATCTGCTTTGGTTACGTGCTTACGTTAGGTTGACGCCTGTTTGACGGCGAGGCAAAAGGCGACACGTACCGATCCCTTTCCGAATTGATACGTGTGTTATGTCAGTGACTAAGTTCAAGTCAATGTACTGTCAGGTTGTGTAAACACAGTCTGCTATATTATGTCTTTAATAATATACTATGGTCGGTAATACGGTTCAAGCACACTGACTTAGCGTAAGTAACGATTTTTGAAGTGTAAACTTCTTAGGCGCGTTGGGAAATTTTTGGAAAAAACGTAACGTAAGCGACACCGCGCGTGCTTTGTTTATAAGATGATTTCAAAAATACCCGCTTCGGTTTGTTCGGCTGTCCTCGGGATGTACTCGGTTTCAATGTATATCCGAAATGTCAGTGATGGCAAATTATTCTGTTTGTGTTTTGTTTTCACTTCTGTCAACACTCCCGGAGTACCACTGTTTTTTTTTTAATTAAAATTATACCAGCTGTTTAATACAAATATTTAGGATGACAAGTAGCCATGGCCTTCATCAGGCTACCTATTTGTAAAATTTTGTAACGTTCGGTTCGGTAGTTTAGGCGTGAAACAGAGTTACATTCAAAGTCACATTTATAATTTATAGCATGGATTTGAAGACGATCATTTAATTACACACATACCTATTGAGTTGGTTACATCTTCCTATATTGTTTCAAAATGTTTTTAAATATTAAACGCAACCGAACACTTTGCAATAATATTGTATTCACTTAGGTAATTTTAAAGCATTCCATTTTGCATTCGCTCACTGTAACATTCAACATTCATAAACTTTATATAAAGGGCTTACACGACCTAAAGCGCGGTCACTGTCGGACTGCATAGAAAAGAAAGAGAAACGCGATGACACAACGCTGGTAATTTATTGCAAAATATGAAGCAATTAACTATTTACAAAACATCTATTGTATGGACTAAAAAATTAAAATGCTAGTGCTTTAGTGCACTAATGATTGTATATTAGTATGGTTTTTATTGTAAAAAGAAAGTTTTTAGAGGTATCTTCATGATTTTTTTCTATCGTATCAAATTGGTTGTATTATGTTTACAACACACTATCTACCAAGCATATCCTGAAGAATATCTCACATTTTTCTGATTTCGTTTACTGTAGTCGATCATATGTATACTTTTATTGCTTCTAAAACTTACATTTTCTGCGTTTAGGTCCTGTAATCCCCTCAAGAACAATTTGTGATTAAGTCAGGCTGCCCAGCCTTTTCTCACCTGCGTTGGGATCGGTTTCCAGTCTAACCGGGTGCAGCTAAATACCAGTACATTGAGCAACTGGCTATCTGCTACAATCCAGTTGATGAGTAACACGCAAATACTTCGTGGCATGACTGGTTGTGAAACACAGCCGGGAGAGGCTTAACATGCTTTCTCGGTATGTGATAGATAGTCACCCATCCACAAGGCGCAAGGCTATGAAACGGATGCCGAAGTAAGCTTCGGCATTCGTTTCATAGCCTTGCGGCTTTAGCCGTGCGGCTGTTATTACCCAGCCAGGAGACCCCGAACATATCTTGAACTATTTGGTCATAAACTTTATACCTAATAAGAACAATAATTTGTGAAAATTAAATTAAAGAATTATTTAAATGAGTACTACACGTATTTCCAATTATACTTTCTTACACATAAACAACATGACTATCACAAGATATTTTACAAAAAATGGCTATTTTGATACTATACAAAATTAAATAACATGCATAAACATAACAATGAAACAGTTGACGTGTGATATTACGCAAATGGTGACAATTTGAAAAGAGTATAATTATAAAAGAAAGTCTAAGATACGTATCACAGAACTATCCTCAAGTCCAGCTTGATCTTCAATCAGTCAATCACAATTTATAGAATCAACACTGGCTCATAGATCTTATTTCAGAACGGTAATCAAACCATACACAGCTAAATCGAGTCTCAAATCCAGCCTCAAGCTGCGATTTGTACAGTGTAAGTGTTGTCTCTTTTTATTATCTGTCTGTTTTCGATTTATTTTATTTATTAATTTTGTTCTGATCTCCACGAGATTAGAAATATTAAAATATACCATACGAGCCCAATCATTTAGGAAATCAGCGTAATTATTTCGATCTCGAATAGAACAATCCCAGATTTATTTAAGTGAAGCTCTTTGAAGTAAAGTATCGTTATTTTATCAGCAAAATTGTCTTGTTAAAGCCTGCACCTCTATAGTTTTCACAATGTTATGGGTCCCATGTACTTACCTACCTCTTAATATCAGAGAAGTACGCCAAAGTTCAACCTTCTATTTGAATTATCGTTGCTATAAAATACTGTGTGTATGTAATGTTAAAAAACTCGGCAGTCAGCTAAACTTTGAAAATAACACAAATTAACTAGACAAATGTATGCTCAAGGTGAAATGTTGAAATAATTATGCTATGTGAAAGATGATGTCATCTTTCACAACATTCATCTATTGTATTCCTTTCTTGTTAGCTATATGGCACGACTGATGCTTCTTAAATACGATGGTAACAGATTCCATAACAGATAAAATTGCGGTTATATACCCTGAAACAGCATAACCGCTGAAAAAATTTAAAATTTGGCTATGTCTTTCCTGCAAAAATTACACACAGTCTGGTCATAAATACCTACTGTTACAATTAAAAATAAGAAAGATATTACATTTGAATTTGGAATCTGTCATTTTTATACGATTGTTCATTGAGTTTTCTAATTTTGGCGCCAATACATTGTACAATATATTTTGCGATATTGAAATGGAGTGGCGTAATAAAGAGAACCGAATCGCTGTGATTGCATTACACAAAGTTGGTATGGAGCCAAATGCAATTTTTAGAACTCTCCATACACTTGGTATTAGTCAAATGTTTGTGTACCGGGCTATTTATAGGTACAATGAGACCTCCTCTGTTTGTGACAGAAAAAGATCTGGCCGTCCACGTAGTGTTCGTACGAAAAAGGTGGTCAAAGCAGTAAGGGAAAGAATTCGAAGAAATCCTGTCCGAAAGCAAAAGATTTTATCTCGGGAGATGAAGATAGCACCCAAAACCATGTAGCGTATTTTAAAAGATGGCTTAGGACTTGCAGCCTATAAGAGATGCACTGGTCATTATTTAACTGATAAATTAAAAAAGAATAGGGTGGTAAAATTGAAACAACTACTGAAGCGGTACGCAAAGGGAGATTACAGAAAAATTGTCTTGTATTTTATGTAGGAAATGTCTTTCCTACAAAAATTATATTTATAGACAATAAAGAGAATAAACAGTGTAAACGAATGTGAAGAAATAACAAACATATAAACACACACACAGACACACACACTAATAAACTTTTGCCTTTATAATATTATTAGTGTGATACAGAGTTTGTTTTGTCTTCAGTTATACTTTTATAGGATTATCTAAAGGTATTACAGGTTTAAGTGACGTTCCGACGTGCGTAGGTCTGCAGACCTACGCACGTCGGAACGTAGAACTTAAACCTGTAAATGCGACGTAAGTAAAAAAATGCTCAGAAGAATGATATTTAATAATCTTAGCCAACCTTTAGGAGAATTATTCCTTGTAGTCCACTTTTCTTGTAGAGGCATTTTTGGAAATCATTCATTCATTCATTCATTGTGTTCCTGTAAGATACACTTTTTAAAATCCTAAACAGTTGTTCTTCTGAGATACACTTTTAGGTACAGTTATGCACTAAATAATAAAGATTAGCGCGTTCAAACAAACAAACAACACCTTCAGCTTTATTATTAGTATTAGTATATAGATAAACATAGATTATATGTTGGTCATATGTAGATTATGATAAATAAAAAGCAAAATATTTTTTAAATATTTATTCCTCATAATCCCTAACCACAACGTCATTAAGAAAAAACACGTGTGGGTGCTACAATATTTGGGTGATATCTGGCCCAGCCTACATGATTGTAGTGGTCTAGATGGTCATTGTATGAACACAACATCCAATAGTTCGTCTTCCAACTAAACAATTAAGCAATTTATTGACACATAATGATGTTGCAGTTTGACACACATGATGCGTGTAGGCCTTACACGGCTCCCCATCATGATAAACAAATCCATGCAAACACAACAAAATCCAAGGTATCAGGCAGAATTGTAATACAGGGTCACAGCAAAATGTCATCGTAAAGGAAAATAATCAGAATCCATAAGCAAGCAGTAGTCACACAAGGAACACTATTAAAAAACTTCTTATGGCTACAGAAAATCCTGTGTACACTTTCGATAAATATTTTTTTTTACCAACAATAATTTGTTAAATCAGTTTATTGAAGTCATATCGTTTATAATTAAATTATGTGATTAAACTGTAACATAACAATGATATAGTTTACAGTCAACGTAAGTATAACTGGCAGCATGTACATCCCAAGAGGGATGTTGGACAATAACTTAATCTCTAGTGTGTTCAATTTCGCTTCAGCTTCTCGTGAATCTAAAATGAAATAACAAATTATGATATTACAAATAATCTTCGTACCAAAACATTGTTGACATTGAAAAAAACAAAAACAATTATTCTTACTTTTAATAATTGCATTATAAAGCCGAGCCAAGGCTCTGTGGAACTTCACCCCTTGGTTACGAGTCATCTGTCCAGCAACGGTTAGCAATATCATCAATGAAATATAATAACATTGAACAAATACTATTTTCTTGAACTTATATATTTGCTCATCCTAAAAAGTATAAAATTAAGTAAAATTATAAGAATCCTTAGCTTAGAATACGGACAACTTTTACAATGGGACCCAGTTTGATATATCAAAAACTTACTTCCAAAGCAATCTGGTTACACGTAAATAAAATAAACTGAGATATTGAGATTGATAGCGTAAAGAAAACCTGTAACAAAAGAATTTTTGCAAACAAATAGAAGTTTGATCACTAGGAGCATGATCATCTCAATGAACTTTCAGAACCAAATACCTGTTGTCCAAAACAAAGTGTTACTTTTTCACAGCAATTTGCTATATCTCGATACAGTTCAACCCATCCTTGAATCTGCTCTTTTGTGATATCACATTGCTCATCCGAACTGATATCATATTTCCCTATTTCTTGCATGACTGATATCAACGAAGTCAAAGATTTCAATGAATTCACTACCATCATAATAACAACAAACAATGTGAGGTGCTGAAATACTATGTTAAGCCGTATAATTGTTTGTGATACCAAAATGATAACCAAATAAAACAGATCTAATTGGGAAAATGTTATTGTAGCCGCTGCAGATCTATATACAATAAAAGCGATGGACAGAAAAATCAAAGATAAGCTAACCCAGTATATTTTTTTATGAAAATTAAGGAATTTTGTGTCATCTTTAAAGCATTCAGAGACACGACTGATACTTCTATAATAAGACATGAAGCCGCTGCTGTAACAGATGCTGGTCACGACGGAAAACAAAGAGGTTAGATATGCAGAAGCAACAGAATAAGCGACAGTCAAATTGATTACACCATAGTCATCTCCTCCTA
Source organism: Luperina testacea (assembly GCA_927399505.1). NCBI lineage: Eukaryota > Metazoa > Arthropoda > Insecta > Lepidoptera > Noctuidae > Luperina > Luperina testacea. The sequence continues at coordinate 18,413,295 of OV656758.1, forward strand.
GCAAGTGTTTCATTTGACCAATGACGACAATAGCGTGCAATATAATTTGCGTTAATGTTTGAAAGATAATAAAACATTTTTTAATCTTGGACTGGTTACAATAGTTCCTGTATATTCCAAGGAAGGTCTCTATACACAATACATAGTTCAACCACGTTATTGGGGACATTTTTGTTTTTAATGTGTGTCTCGGTGGCGACGATAAAAGTTATACTGGGTGGAAACATTTTGTTATTTTAATTTGGTAGGAAGTAGTTCTTAATCGTTATCTTTAAGTGATCACCAGACAAGTAATTTAACATACGTACTAATGCAATACGGACGAGTACTTCGACGCCTAAGTGTCTTTTGTTTTTGTATTTATTTGTATAGTAAGTTAGTTAGTCATTTAATTTAGTATCTAGTGTAACTAGTAAATAACATTCAATACATAGTATTAAAACAAACAATCAAGCATGAATTCATACCCCCCCAACGCAACTTTATATAGAACCATATACAAAATGTTATCTGATATGTATAACGCTATAGTAATGATCAGAAGTAACGCACTTCGTAATTTTAATATAGATACTGCCGGTCGATTCTGTAAAAATCTCACCGTGAAAACTTAGGTGAAGTGAGTTTGTTTTTGCTAGGAAATGACACTATTGACAGCTTACTCCACACTCACTACACAAGTGTCACAGTGAGTATTTTACAGAATAGCACCGCTGGTAAGAAGGTATTTAAATCAAGTGATCATAACTATTACAGTCATTTTAATCGACGAAGTTGCTACCTATGTTTATTTCAATTAAATTAATCCCGGTTACTTTTTTTTTCCGGATGGGAAATCATCAAATGACCCCTCCCGCTCTGGGTGGAGCGGAAGGGAGTGTCAGGCTCTTACTGACTAAAACCCACCAGTGTTCCTTCCTTAGCCCTTTATGTTCCGGGCCAGCGGTAACCCTTTCGGACAATCCTGCTGAAATCCCGGTTACTTGACACAAGCCCTCAAGCAACAGTTGCCCATAAGGTTGATCAGGATCGTTATAGTAGGTATATAATATGGCTAGACATCTTTAACTAAGTGCCAGTCAATGTAAAAACTAAGTCGGTAACTAAGTGTCAACTACTGCCGGTTTGTTTAAAAACAGCCTGCAGTTAGTATATTAGTGACATATATAACTAATAATATACTACGGTCGGTAATATGGTCAAGCAGACTGACTCAGCGTAAGTAACGCTTTTTTTATTTATATACTAGCCAGATACAGGCGTGAAAAAAGTCAGACAGACAGAGCTTCTTTCAAAACCACATTTATAATATTAGTAAAGATTTGAAGACGTTCATTGATTACACACATATTTGGTTGCAACTTCATATATTCTTTCAAAATGTTTTTAAATAGTAAACGCACCTAAACAATGTAATAATACTGTATTAACTAAGTGATTTCAATGCATCCATAGACACTGACCGGTCCGTGTGCATACAGGGCGATTTAATACCGCATATTAAGCTGATCAGGTCATGTCAATCTAAACGAATACTATTCCAAGCTACCGCGCCCTCAGCCATCCAGCTCAGTGCTACCAGTGAAGTGCCTAAACGTTACAAACCTTATCATCACGTTTCCAATGGAAATAGGAATTTATTAAACCTATTATAATTACTATTATTAAATCTAAACATATTGTTAGTATGAGGTATGGTATGATGTTATACACTCCTCTACATTAAATTTATCAACTATTGTGTCAAATATATACATAGCAAAGACAGATCTATAAATATAGACAAGAGATATCCAGAGGTTCCCTGTTTCCATGTTTTGATTTCTTTGTTAATTTAGAATTATTTGTGACGTCTTTCTAAGGACTGCAAAACACAATTTTGACCTGCTTTAGAGTAATATTGTGTTAGAAGTTAGACATTAAAATGCCTCTGCAGTATTTCTAATCTATTCAAGATAATAACATGTCACAAATAAGCCCAACGGTCTCTAAATTTTAATTTTATCAATATATATAAAGTAGATTTAAAAGTGAATAAATATGTGAGCCAAAAAATAATTATATTCATGGCACTTATACGATAACTAGGTTTTTGTACAAGAAAAGGTTTTGATAAATACAATAATTATAAAAATAATGGTCACTCTTCTTATCTCACTGACTAATGGCGAGTAAAAAAATATACTGAGAGCATCGTGCCATAGACTCAATAATTATTATATATGAATTAACCTCAAAAGCAAAGGAAAACAACCAAACAGCTGTAAGACCTAGTATCTAAGTAGCTGCGAAAGAATGGCCAGCTGGTCTCATCTGTAGAAATCTCACCTTATTTTCCAATCATTTGATCACACTTTAAGTAATAGATTCAACACTTGAGCGGTCTTATTTCAGAATGGTCATCAAATCATACTCAGCTAACTCGAGACTCAAATCCAGCCTCAAGCAGATATGTGTATTGTCTCTTCATCAGCCTGTTTTCGATTTATTTTATTTATCAGTTTTGTTCTGATCTCCACAGTATTAGACATATTAAAATATCCTATAAGAGCCCAATTATTTAGGAAATCAGCGTTATTATTCCGAAATAACCAATAATAACTTCAACTATTTGGAATTTTTCTATTCGGGACCGATCCCGAATAGAAAAATCCCTTATTTATTGAAGTGAAGCTCTTTGAAGTAAATTATCGTAATTTTTTCAGCAAAATTGTATTGTTAAAACCTGCACCTCTGTAATTTTCACAAGGTCCCGTGTACTTCCCTATCTCTTAAATATCTGTGAGGTACGCTAAAGTTTTTGCAACCTTCTATTTGAATTATCGTTGCTATAATATGCTCAAGTGCGGTCTCGATCACACTTGAGTGAATGCTGTGAAAGTAGCTAAAATAGACTAAACGCGCGGTTTCTACATCAGTTAACTGTCTTATCTTTCTAACAGCATAAGCGGCCGAGCTAAGCTGCCCCGCAAGAGATGTTATTTGAGGTCCCCATTGTAATTTCTCGTCTAGCGTGATTCGCAGAAAAACAGTTTGATCAACAAATTCCAGTTTCCATTCAGTATGATGTCACATTCGCTACTTCTAACATTAGGTAATTTAAATCTAATGCATTTGGTTTTCTTTTCATTTAGTACCAAATTATTTCCCGTAAACCAATCTTGGACCTGAAGAATAGAGTTATTCACGTCATCAAGATTTTGTGCCCGTCTGTCTATCTTAAAGATCAATGAGGTGTCATCTGCAAATAACACCATCTTCAGTTGATTTTGAAGTAATTGGGGTAAATCATTAATGTAAACTAAAAAGAGGAATGAACCCAATATCGAACTTCGAGGAACGCCCGTTGCTATTTCAGACCCTAATGAGTTTGCGCCGTTTACTTGAACTTTAAGCTTGCTATCTTTTAGGTAAGACTTCAGTAAATCAAGAGCTAAATTTCTAATCCCATAGTGCTCAAGTTTCAGCAGAGGTGTCTCATGGTTTACGCAATCGAACGCCTTAGAGAGGTCGCAAAAGATTCCAACGGCATCTTGTGCTTCTTCCCAGGCGTTTAAAATGTTCTTTATTAGGTTGACACTGGCGTCAGTGGTACAGCGCCCTTTGGTGAAACCGTACTGTTGTTCATAAAAGATGAAGTTTTGATTAAAGTGGCGAAACATTTGATTCAGCATCAACTTTTCAAACACCTTACTGAGAACCGGCAGAATTGAGACAGGCCTATAATTGTTGGGTACTTTACTATCACCGCCTCAGCACAGCCCACTGTACACGACAAAAAGACACCGTCGCCATCACCGTCGTGTGTCACCGTACACGTAAATGTTAAAAGACTTTATAAAAGATATTATTAATTAAACTTTCAGACACACAATATGATGATGCTTTAAAATATGATTGACAGGCGCGGCTGTGGAGATACAGGTAAATCATAGCAGATGATGACATTTCTGTTACATACGCTGAAACAGCATGAATTCTAAAAAAGTTAAAGGACAATGGCGAACCCCTAAACAGTTTTTGTTGACATTTATTTTTGTGTTAAAATATGTTAAAACTAGCTTTGCTCCGCGGTTTCACCCGCGTAAATGTCGATCCCGTAGGAATATCGGGATAAAAAGTAGCCTATATACATCCAGGGTGTCAGCTACCTCCATACAAAATTTTATCAAAATTGGTCCACCCGTTTGAGCGTGAAGAAGTAACAAATATATTTAATAAACACACACACAATAACAAACTTTTGCCTTTATAATATTAGTGTGATAGAGAGTTTGAATATTATATGAACAGTTTTGTCTTCAGTTATACTTTTCATATTTTATATAGGAAGTCAAGGATTAAAGATATTCCAGTTTTAAGTTCTAAGTTCCGACGTGCGTAGGTCTGCCACATGGCCTACATGCGACGTAAGTAAATAAATGCTCAGAAGAATGAATATTTAATAATCTTAGCCAACCTTTAGGAGAATTATTCCTCGTAGATACACTTTCCTTGTAGAGACACTTTTGAAAATCATTCACTTGTGTTCCTGTCAGATACACTTTTTAAAATCCTAAACAGTTGTTCTTCTTAGATACACTTTTAGGTACAGTTATGCACTAAATAATTATGTTGATGATGAATGATGAATTGAGAGGCTCGTGGCTAAACAATAATAGCCGCATGGGTCGATCGATCACGTTAAGCTACGCATGCCGCAGTTGGTCGGTGGATGGGTAACCATCTGTACATACCAAGACCCCTCCTATAGATATATATCATGATTAACTAGCTTCTGCCCGCGACTTCGTCCGCGTGAAGCTTCTTGTTCTCCCAACCCATCCAGTCACATCGCATCGCATCGCCCATGCTATTACTTCGTTTTCGCTTAGCGTTCTTTCTTTTTGCTCGGTTCCTCAGGGTCCCTAGCGTGATGATAAATAGCCTATTAACCTTCCTCAAGATTTGGGCTATCGAATACAAAAAGAATGTTTCAAAACCGACTATAATAAAGATAAGCGCGTTCAAACAAACAAACAACACCTTCAGCTTTATTATTAGTATTAGTATATAGATAAACATAAATTATTATGTAGGTTATGATAAATAAAAAGCAAAATATTTTTTAAATATTTATTCCTCATAATCCCTAACCACAACGTCATTAAGAAAAAACACGTGTGGGTGCTACAATATTTGGGTGATATCTGGCCCAGCCTACATGATTGTAGTGGTCTAGATGGTCATTGTATGAACACAACATCCAATAGTTCGTCTTCCAACTAAACAATTAAGCAATTTATTGACACATAATGATGTTGCAGTCATGATGCGTGTAGGCCTTATACGGCTCCCCATCATGATAAATAAATCGATGCAAACACAACAAAATCCAAGGTATCAGACAGAATCGTAATACAGAGACAGAGTAAGGAAAATAATCAGAATCCATAAGCAAGCAGTGGTCACACAAGGAACAGTATTAAAAAACTTCTTATGGCTTCAGAAAATCCTGTGTACACTTTCGATAAATATTATTTTTACAAACAATAATTTGTTAAACCACTTTATTGAAGTCATATCATTTATAATTAAATAATATGATTAAACTGTAACATAACAATGACATAGTTGACAGTCAACGTAAGTACAACTGGCAGTATGCACATCCCAAGAGGGATGTTAGACAATAACTTAATCTCTAGTGCATTCTTCTTTATCAAACGTATGAAGTCCTTTATCAATTTCGCTTCAACTTCTCGTGAATCTAAAATGAAATAACAAATTATGATATTACAAATAATCTTCGTACCAAACTTCATACCAAAATATTGTTGACATTGAAAAAAAAAACAATTATTATTACTTTTAATAATTGCATTATAAAGCCGAGCCAAGACTCTGTGGAACTTCACCCCTTGGTTACGAGTCATCTGTCCAGCAACGGTTGGCAATATCATCAATGAAATATAAAAACATAGAAAAAATACTATTTTCTTGAACGTATATATTTGCTCATCCTAAAAAGTATAAAATTAAGTAAAATTATAAGAATCGTTAGCTTAGAATACGGACAACTTTTACAATGGGACCCAGTTTGATATATCAAAAACTTACTTCCAAAGCAATCTGGTAACACATTCGATACGAAAATAAAATAAACTGAGATATTGAGACTGATAGCGTAAAGAAAACCTGTAACAAAAGAATTTTTGCAAACAAATAGAAGTTTGATCACTAGGAGCATGATCATCTCAATGAAATTCCAGAACCAAATACCTGGTGTCCAAAACAAAGTGTTACTTTTTCACAGCAATTTGCTATATCTCTATACAGTTCAACCCATCCTTGAATCTGCTCTTTTGTGATATCACATTGCTCATCCGAACTAATATCATATTTCCCTACTATTTCTTGCATGACTGATATCAACGAAGTCAAAGATTTCAATGAATTCACCACCATCATAATAACAACAAACAATGTGAGGTGCTGAAATACTATGTTAAGCCGTATAATTGTTTGTGATACCAAAATGATAACCAAATAAAACAGATCTGATTGGGAAAATTGTATTATAGTCGCTGCAGATCTATATATAGTAAAAGCGATGGACAGAAAAATCAAAGATAAGCTAAACCAGTACATTTTTTTATGAAAGTTGAGGAATTTTGTGTCATCTTTAAAGCATTCAGAGACACGACTGATACTTCTATAATAAGACATGAAGCCGCTGCTGTAACAGATACTGGTCACAATGGATAACAAAGAGATTAGATATGCAGAAGCAGTAGAATAAGCAAGAATCGAATTGATTTCACCATAGACATCTCCTCCTAGCAAGAGTTTCATTTGACCAATGACGAAAATAGCGTGCAATATAATTTGCATTAATATTTGTAAGATAATAAAACATTTTTTAATCTTTGACTGGTTACAATAATTCCTGTATATTCCAAGGCAGTTCTCTATAAACAATACATAGTTCAACCACGTTATTGGGGACATTTTTGTTTTTAATATTGTGTGTCTCGGTGGCGACGATAAAAGTTATACTGGGTGGAAACATTTTTGTTATTTTAATTTGGTGGAAAGTAGTTCTTAATCGTTATCTTTAAGTGATCACCAGACACGTGCAAGCATTTAGGAATGTACATAAAATAACGAATGAACTATTAATCACCTATCCTATGATTGTCAGAATTATATTTAACATAGTATGCGATGCGGACGAGTACTTCAACGCCTAAGTGTCCTTTGTTTTTGTATTTTTTTGTTTAGTAAGTTAGTTAGTCATTTAATTTAGTATCTAGTGTAAATAATAAAATAACATTCAATACATAGTATTAAAACAAACAATCAATCATGAATTCATGCCCCCCAACACAACTTTCTATAGAACCATACCATATACAGTACAGGTCAAAATGTTATCTGATATGGATAACGCTATAGTAATGATCAGAAGTAACACACTTCGTAATTTTAATATAGATACTGCCGGTCGGTTCTGTGAAAATCTCACCGTGAAAACTTAGGTGAAGTGAGTTTGGTTTTGCTACGAAATTACACTATTGACAGCTTACTCCAGACTCACTACACCTAAGTTTCACAGTGAATTTTTACAGAATGGCATCGCTGATAACAATATATTTAAATACTTGATTTGAATATCTTCTTATCAGCGGTGCCATTCTGTATCACCATTCCATTCTGATCATAATTATTACAGTCATTTTGATAACCGAAGTTGCTATGTTTATTTCAATGAAATTAATCCCGGTTACTTGACACAAGGGGTTGTGCAAGCAACAGTTGCCCATACGGTTGATCAGGATCGTTATAGTAGGTATATATGACTAGATATCTTTAACTAAGTGCCAGTCCATGTAAGAACTAAGTGTCAACTACTGCCGGGTTGTTTAAAATCAGCCATTTTTTTTTTCAGGATGGGAAGTCATCACATTACCGCTCTGGGTGGAGCGGAAGGGAGTGTCAGACTCTTACTGACTAAAACCCACCCGTGTTCCTTCCTTAGCCCTTTATCTTCCGAGCCAGCGGTAACCCTTTCGGACAATCCCGCTGACCCGGCAGGCTTCGGCCCTGACGGGCCCCTTCTGCTGATGCTGACATCTCTTTGAGGCGCGCATTGAATACGTACGCGCCGTCCGGCACGGGCCTGGTCCTGATCAGACGGTGAGCTACACATTACTCACCGCCCGCAGGCCCGCGCCTACGGTGGCCGGGAGTCGTCGCGCGACTCCCGACGCCCGGAGCGTCTCCCGCGACGGCTGGGACGGGAGGCTCTCTCCCTCAACCGTCTCGACGCCTCCTTCGCTAGCATGACTGCTTCGCAGAAGGAGGTGACTGCCCCCACTCCCTCTCACCCCGGAACATGACTTGAACCAGGCCCGGACGCGAGAGGTCGCCGCCGCTGCCGATCACCTCAACGAGGACACGGTGGTGCTCCGCCCAAGCAGGGCAGACCTCCACCGTGTGCTCCACCGTGTCCTCTGGGCGATCCTGGCAATGGTGACACCCGGGCGTTTCCTCCCGCCTGATTATGTGCAGGAACCTCCCGAAACTTCCGTGTCCGGTGAGGACCTGCGTCAGGCGGTAGGTGAGGGTGCCGTGAAGCCCTCCCTAGCCACTCGTCAAAGAAGGGTCTTACCGCCGCTATCGTGGCGTGCCCTGCGCTGGGTTGCGACATTTGCTTTTTCCATGCCGCCATGAGATCGCGCCGGAGGTCCGTCCGCTCCGCCGCAATTTGCTGCGGAAGTGGAGTTTCCCCCCGGCGTAGTGCCTCCGCGTACCACTCATACAGGCGCGCGAGGACTATCGTCTCCAGATCCCATGTCGGCAGTCCGGCAAGGAGGCTTGCCGCCTCGCCCGAGATCCTGCGGTAGCCCCGGATCAGCCTTGCGGCTACCACCTTCTGGGGCGCGTTCAAATAATGGGCGGCTCGCCGCCGCAGTGAACGCGCCCACACCGGGGCCCCGTATAGGGCCATGGACCGGATGACCCCTGCGTAAAGCCTCCGGCAGGTTGGGCAGGTTGGGCAGGAGTCGCTTGAAGGCGGCACCGGCCCGTTCCAGTTTGGCCTGCAGCCTGCAGTAGTATATTAGTGACATATACATATAACTAACTAGCTGTTACCCGCGACTTCGTCCGCGTGGAATTTAACAAAAAGTTATTGTTCTGTTCGCATAACATATTAATTCTTTATTCCGTGTAAATAAATGCTAATTTTAATGAAATTCTTCTATTTTATGAATCGATATTTTGTTTTTGTACATATTTCTCCATTTCGTTCTTTTTTTTTCGTTATTGCATTTTTAGTTTAAGTAATTATTATTAATTGTGAGTATGTGTGTGTGTGTTTATATGTTTGGTAGTTCTTCACGTTCAAACGGCTTCCCAATTTTGATAAAATTTTGTATGGATGTAGGATCTTGGACCTTGGATTAACATATAGGCTACTTTTTATCCCGATATTCCCATGGGATCGACATTTACGCGGGTGAAACCGCGGGGCGCAGCTACACAATATCTGGTGTACAATTTTCTTGGGCTAAAACGACAACACTACTAGCATTCCTCGCACGTGAACATGGCACGTATAGTTACGCATGGGTAACGCAACCCTTAGTTAAATCTATGCCAGCTTTGCTTAACTTTTGCCCTTGTGACTTGTTGATTGTCATAGCAAAACTGACATTGATAGGGAATTGCAATCTTTTGAATTCAAATGGATAATTCGACGGTATTATAGGAATCTGTGGTATAAATTATACTAAGTATCTCACCTTTTCCGCATCCGGATATTATACGACCTATAACGTTTCTTTGCAACATTTTGAATTCAAATGGAAAATCCGACGGTATTATAGGAATCCGTGGTATAAATACTATCTCACCTTTTCCGCATCCGGATATTATACGACCTATAACGTTTCTTTGCAACGACACTACTTGCAACGTTGCAAAGTTGCAAAGTTTCGGTGGGTTTAAATTACGGAGTAGTATGATGGGCACGCCAATATTAAGTTTATTTATTTATTTATTTATTTAATACTTCAAGCACATAAATGTACAGACGCGGACTTAATGCCGTAGGCATTTTCTACCAGTCAACCTTTGGGTGATGCAGAGACAAACAGTGGTAGGTGCAGTCAGACCATTGTGGAATAAATATTTTAAATATAAAGATAGGCATAAACCTATTAAAACTGAATATAATATATAACGGAGAAGGTATAGTGTGTCTCGTTATTATCAGCCATATTTAACTATTGTGGGCGTACAGTGGGTTATGTGTTGGTTATTGCGCAATAGAAAAACCGTTTGCAGTTCAAATAAGATTATAATTTCACGAACAATTTAGTCACACTAGCAAATTACACACTGTAGGTACACGACACAACCAGATACGGAACGCTGGACAGTTTCTGAGCACATGTTGTCCGTACGATGTCCAATGGTCAACTCCCCGTTCAAAAGTGAGTTCCACATCGTTCTGTCGAGCTGTTTTCTAACCCCCACGGACTCAGGCTAGACTCTGTCAAGCGCCACCAGATGGCGCTAGCGTTCCGACTAGTCAAATTCATGACCGGATGCGACACGGCCATCCTGCGATGCACACGCCCTCGTGTGTTAATCTGTAAACAAACATACCCCGCAAAGTATCTCATAGCTCGGTCACTCCTGACCAAATATGGTACAGGCAAAAAAACACAATGAAAATTCGCACAAACTAAAAAAAATTGCAGAGTTCAGAGTTTTAATCATTATTTGATACCCAAATCTCAAGATCACAAACTAACTAATCAACTAAACATGATAGAGCAGCTAATAAAACATCCTTAGAGCATCACAAAACACAGCAGGAATCTTATTCGTGGCCTGTGGCTTTTCACTAAGCCCCTACAACAAACCTCATGTTTGTTACCTTGAATTCCTCCTGAATTCCGAGTCCCACGGACTCTATGGTCTCTACAAGACCCCGACCTCCGAACTAAGATTCACCACTATCACTCGACTTAATCTCTACTCTGTTTCAACAACAAGACTTACTTGGCTTTTCTCAAATTCGTCATTAATACTCTGATCCCTTGGCCTGTGCCATGGCATATGCCTCAGCCTCATGAGTGTACTTGATTCAACTAGAGCCATGTAATCAAACTTTAATCAATCATAACAAAAAAACATCAACCAGAGCCATGTACCATCGTTATCCACATTACAACAATAATTTCACTAAGAGCCTTAGATACCTGGAAACCCACACACGAGTAAACCACTCTAACACCACGGCACTCCGGCCGACCAGCAATCGCATTGCTCTCACACATCCAGCGCATGGATCCACGTGTATCACCCTTGTGACTACACACTTTTTACTACGGCCGATAGAGAACCTCTACTCGCGTGGTTCCCACTACTTAGGCTTGCTCATAGCTCATCACCACTGTGATCACCATCTACTTCGACTGGTACATGACCTACTGGTATCATTCGTAACCTATCGTGAGCGTATTTAAAAATTGCATTGTAAACTAGATTGGGCTATACCTAACAATGTAACCGTTTTTGTTGCTGTTGTTTACCAGGGAAGCACTCGATACCAGAGTCAAAACAAAATGAAAACGACTCACCAAATTCAGTAGACAATAGATCTGTAGCTGGCTTAATGGCTGTAGTGGATGCAATCCACTGCCTCCTTGGCAGAAGTCTTGAAACTCCTCGCTCGAAAAGCACCGTCCCTGATCAGCGACCACTCGTACAGGAGATCCAAAGAGCGCAGCGCCGTCCCCCACTGCCATCCGGCTCGCACAAGTCCTTGTGTGTTAACCTGTAACCAAAAAAATCAACAGCAGTGCATGTTCCACTCGGCCATTTCTGACCACATTTAATAAAAACAATAACAATCATTGATAACAAAAGATTCCTCTAAGCCCTGGCAATAATTGTTCAGGAACTGCATCAACTCACGAGTAGATCACATACAACGCTCATGGTCCGGCTGCCGCAGCAGCTAGTGACACTCATGCCACCCATATCGTCATCACCTCAAGTGATACGACCAACACACATCACTTCTCATAGAGTCTACGACTCCCAGGTCAGTACATGACCAACACAACAATAGTCTCCCTTGAGACCCAGGTCCCCGCCACACCACTAACTGCCCATCGCGCCCTGAACAACTCCTAAATGAGTTGCAGTTACGACTACAGACTAGTGCGTGCAGTGCGACCAAATAGCCATGGTATGTGCTCTACTACTCGGTGAAGGAACTATCCTCACCGCCTTCTACGTTTAACACGTTAGGAACACTACTTAGAGGCATCTTTCGTATGCGATCGTGAGCATACTAGTAAGTTCGGTTAGAATCTAAAGCTTATGACGTATAGCGATCACTTGTCAAAACTTCCACAACCTTAAATGGACCTCTGAACTTCCGATCTAGATTAGTCTGATAATCTGATTTCACTCTTCGTTTTATAATGTTACGAGCTTGGGGTTCGTGACAATAAAACTGCCGATGGAATAACCAAAAAAATGACACTTTACTCACCAACACTAATTACAGCTCAAACACACTAATTAAGAATCACAATGTCACTTACTGATCACTTCTAGTCGCACTCGAATATCGCTTTCGATGTTATCGCATGTATAGCTTACTCAAAACTATCTGTCTCGCGGCTCGCGCCCGCCTTATATAGTCCCACAGAGCTACTTTAGAAACATCTAGTATGTTCGAGTACATAGCGGTCCCGACCGACTCGACGTCGGTAGTTCTCGGAACTACTAGTACCTACAGGAAGGGTCAATGTCCTAGTACCAAGGCCAAGGTACTAGTTCTGCTACCCGATACAAGATGGCGCTAGTGGTAACTAATGGCGATACATGGCGATGTATCAAGCATTATTTTTGGCGCGCAACACTGCCCCCTCCTAAGACATGCTCGTCCCGAGCATTATTGGCTCCATAATAACGCGCCAGTCGATCCACATGGACGATCTTAGGAGTACCTCTTGCACCTTTCTGTATCCGGTAGGTTACATCATTGATCTTTGTCACAATCCGGTACGGTCCGTCCCATTTAGCTTGAAGCTTAGGAGATTTCCCTTTGCTGCGGACTGGATTGTGCAACCACACGAGTGAACCTTCGTCGAACTCTTTATTGTTCATTTTCCGATCATAACGGGTTTTCATCTTTTCAGACATTTGCTGGCCCGATTGTCGGACGTGCTCATAAATGTCATTCATCTTGTTCCGCAAGTCATTTGCATAATCAGTTACACTGCGTGGGGCATCAGGTGGTATTCCGGTGATCAGGTCTGCAGGCAGCCGTAGTTCTCTTCCGAAGTTTGCGAAAGCTGGCGTCACCGATGTACTTTCGTGGACAGCGCTTCGATATGACAACAAAAACGGTTGTATGTGCTTGTCCCAATCTCGTTGCCGATTTTCCACAACCTTTGCTAGATACCTCTCCAGTGTCTGGTTAAATCGTTCCACCATTCCATCCGATTGTGGGTGGTAAGAAGTCGTTCTTGTTTTATGAGTACCCATAACTCGACAAGTTTCCTGGAATATTTGTGACTCAAAATTCCTTCCTTGATCACTGTGAATCTCCAAAGGTACTCCAAAACGACAGAAGACTTCATGAACTAATTTATCCGCAACTGTCGAAGCTTCTTGATTTGGAATGGCGAAGACTTCCGGCCACTTAGTGAAATAATCCATCACAACCATGAAATACTTGTTACCACTTTCACTTTCCGGAAACGGCCCCGCAACGTCAAGGGCTATCCTCTCCCATGGTGCACCAACATTGTACAATTTCAATGCACCCCTACTACGAGTCTGGGGTCCCTTTACAGCTGCACAACTTGTACATTTGCGACACCAATCCTCGACATCGTCCCGACAGTGGACCCAGTAAAACCGTTCTCGTATCTTCAGTAGAGTCCGTTTTACTCCCAAATGACCTCCTGAACAACCATTATGGTACAGCTGTAGAACATCCGGTACTTGAGCTTTAGGGACAACCATTTGCAAATGACAGCTGTCTCCCCGAGCATTTTCCCATTTACGGCACAGGACTCCATCCTGAACCACCAAGCTGTCCCATTGGGCCCAATAGCTTTTTGTGACCGAACTCATCGCTGACACGTCACTCCACTTGGGCTTAGGAGCTCTGGCCTTCATCCACTCCAGAATCGGCTTAATGTCCGAATCTTCCTGCTGTGCACGTTGTAGGCTTTCCTTCCACTCGTTGTTGAGGTCTGTCTTGAGCATCCTCACAGGTACCACTTCCTTACTCTCTTGTCTAGTACAATGCTTGCAGTCTTCAGGACAAGGTCTTCTTGACAATGCATCTGCATTGCCATGAGATTTTCCGCTGCGATGTTCGACCACGAAGTCGTATTCCTGCAGTAGTTCAATCCATCTCGCAACTTGACCTTCTGGATTTTTGAACTGCAATAGCCATTTCAGTGCAGCATGGTCAGTACGTAAGTGGAATTTCCGACCCAGAAGATATTTGCTAAAATACTGCAATGACTTTACCACAGCAAGCAGTTCCCGTCTCGTAACACAATAGTTCCTTTCCGGCTTTGACAATGACTTGCTGAAGTACGCTATCACAACTTCTTGATCACCATTCCGTTGGGACAACACACCGCCAAGTCCTATGTCACTTGCGTCTGTGTCAACTATAAATTCCTTGCCCGCATCAGGGTACCCCAAAATAGGTGTTTTGCACAGACGGTCCTTTAGCTCCTGGAATGCGATGTCGCAACTATTATCCCAGCAGAAATGTCGCTTCTCCTCGGTGAGCTTATGCAGGGGTTTGGCTATATCTGCAAAGTTCTTGACAAATCGGCGATAATAGGAGCACAAACCCAAAAATGCTCTGACCTGCGTCTTGTCTTTTGGAACTGGCCAATCCTTGACAGCTGCAATTTTCTCTGGATCCGTGCGGATACCTTCTTCAGACACGACATATCCCAAAAAGCTAACTTGTCGTTTGAATAGTGAACACTTCTTCGGACTTAACTTGAGGTTGGCACTCTGGATCTTCATGAGCACGCGTTCCAGGTTTTGAAGATGTTCTTCAAACGTGCGGCCTACGATGATGATGTCATCCAAGTAGACCAGGCAGGCATCGCCAATTAGCCCGGTAAGTACAAGTTCCATCAACCTTTCAAACGTTGCCGGAGCGTTGCACAATCCAAATGGCATAACTTTAAATTGCCACAGACCCTTTCCTGTTGAGAATGCAGTTTTCTCTTTGTCCTTGGGATCAATTTCAACTTGCCAGTAGCCACTTTTCAGGTCCAGCGTGCTAAACCACTTTACTCCTGAAAGCATGTCCAGCGTGTCATCAATTCTTGGCAAGGGATAGCTGTCCTTCTTCGTAACGTCGTTCAGACGACGGTAGTCAACACAAAACCGCATGCTGCCGTCCTTCTTTCTTACCAGCACTACAGGTGAACACCATGGACTAGATGAAGGTTCAATAACACTATCCTTCACCATCCCTTCAATCATGGTTTCCACTTCCTTTTCACGTGCTACCGGCAATCTCCTTGGCCGCTGACGGATAGGCAATTCATCTCCTGTGTTGATTTTGTGTTGAACTAAGCCAGTCCTCCCGATATCAGCATCGTTTGATGAGAAAACATCGGCGTACTTGAGTAACATCTTCTTTGCTTTGACCATTTCACTTTGGGATAGAGCGCTGCGGCAGTCTTCTAAAAGGGTGGTCACTCTCGTTGGTGCATCCTTGCTGAGGGTCCCAGTCGATAGATATTGGCATCGACGCAACCAATCCACTTCCTCGCAAGTACCAAGTAGTGTGCCTTTTTCTATAATCTGGTCCTGATCACAAAGGTTCAGCACTCGTACCCCTGAAATGTCGGTGGTTCTGACCAAAGTTCGTGCCACTTTCCATGGAAGGTCATTGTCTACCCTTTCCACGAGTGCACAACGAGGAGTTCGCCCAGGATTCCGAGGTAGACTAACCGGAACAATCGTTTCCGATCTCGGCGGAAGAACAATCTTCTTAAGGCTGTACACATTTCCTGGTAAGGCCCCTTCCACGAAAACTTCCTCTTGTCCACATTTCAAAACACCTTGCTTGACGTCAATCTCGCAACAATTCTTCCTCATAAAGTCAAGGCCCAGGATGCAATCATCCATTATATCAGCCACAATGACATTATGCAGGTAGATTCTGTTGCCTAGCTTCAACTCCATCTTCTTCTCTCCACGGACGGGTATGCGCTGACCGGTGGCTGTTACCAAACTAATGTGTTCTCGGTTGTGTGCGGAGTCCCCAAGGAACCGACTTATAAGTTGGGAACTGACGACCGTACGAGAGGCTCCAGTATCTATGGTCAGCTTACACGGCGTTCCGTTGACCTCGCCCTTGATGATTAGGCTATTCCCATCATGGGTTTGTGTGATCGAAATCCTTGGGGCTCCTTGAACATCAGCCAGCACCCGCCCCGCAGTCCTGGCTGTTACTCGTTTCCCTGCTGTTGGTGTTGGGCGGTGCTGTTAGCCGCACTGCCCTGTGGAGATCGGTCGTCTTCTCTTTCTGCAGTTCGCTTAGGGCAACTGGATCGAAGGTGGCCCCTTTCACCACAGCCGTAGCACCTAGGGCTGTATCCTTTATTGCGGTCGCGAACTGTAGCCGCTGCAACCTCCCTAACGCGATGGGGACGATGATCCTGCCGCACTGCTTCCACCTCCAGTGCATGGGCCAAGGCGTCCTTCAGCGTCCCGTGGTGACCGAGCCTCACAGCAGCTCTAACTTCAAGGTCGCGGATGCCGTCGATGAATGCCTGCACCAGGTTCCCATCAATAAGCGCAGGTACGGACTGGTAAGCTTTGCGAACCAGCTTCTCTACTTCAAGGG
The DNA here is from genome assembly GCA_927399505.1 of Luperina testacea. Taxonomy (NCBI): domain Eukaryota; kingdom Metazoa; phylum Arthropoda; class Insecta; order Lepidoptera; family Noctuidae; genus Luperina; species Luperina testacea. The sequence goes on from OV656758.1 coordinate 18,430,210, forward strand.
CCCACTGCTGCAGGTTTTCGTTGCTGCGTTGCACGCGATCCTTGAGCTGCGCTCGAAACACGTGTTCCAGGTGAGCGTCGCCATACCGAGCCTCCAATGCCTCAAGGAGCTGCTCGTAAGTCACTTCCTTACCGAGAGCTTCCAGAACAGTTAAGGCCTGGTCGCGCAAGCCCAGGGTGAGGGCAGTCATGGCCTGACTTTTATTCCACCCGTTCGCCTTCATGACAGCCTCGAACTGAATTTTGTAGGCCGACCAGGAAGAAGTTCCGTCAAACGGTGGCACTTTGAATCCACGTAGCGAAGGTGTTGTAGCTACGGGAGCTGCGATTCCATCACCCAGTTTCAGGTAATCCAGCGTTTTCTTTACGTCAGCCATCACGGTTTGCTTCACGTCAGCCATCACGTTGTCTACCTGGTTTTTCACTTGGTCGATTCGGGTTTCGGCTTCCGAGAGACGGTTGTCATGTTGAGCAACCTTATCCTTCACCTCCTTCATGTCTTTCCCGAAGGTAGCGTGAAGATCCTTTATAAGGAGCATCTGCTCTTCCTGGCGGCGCGCCTGCTCCTCCTGTCGGCGGGCCTGCTCCTCCTTGTCTCGCTGGAGCTGTTCCTCCAACCGACGAGCCTGTTCTTCCTGTCGGCGAGCCTGCTCCTCCTTGTCCCGCTGGAGCTGTTCCTCCAACCGACGAGCCTGTTCCTCCTGCCGGCGGGCCTGCTCCTGCAGCATCATCATCAGAGCAGCAAAATCTGGTGCTGATGATGCTGGAGCAGCTGTGGACGGACCGGCCTCCGTGGTCGGTAGCTGGCCTTCCGACCTCTGTGGCGTTGCTCCACCGAATCGCCTCTGGTCCGTCTCTTGCTGGCGTTGACTCCGGGTACGGATACCCTCCATGTCGTCTTTGGGTAAAATCGGCATTTTAAACCTCGCTTCTGACACCAATTGTTACGAGCTTGGGGTTCGTGACAATAAAACTGCCGATGTAATAACCAAAAAAATGACACTTTACTCACCAACACTAATTACAGCTCAAACACACTAATTAAGAATCACAATGTCACTTACTGATCACTTCTAGTCGCACTCGAATATCGCTTTCGATGTTATCGCATGTATAGCTTACTCAAAACTATCTGTCTCGCGGCTCGCGCCCGCCTTATATAGTCCCACAGAGCTACTTTAGAAACATCTAGTATGTTCGAGTACATAGCGGTCCCGACCGACTCGACGTCGGTAGTTCTCGGAACTACTAGTACCTACAGGAAGGGTCAATGTCCTAGTACCAAGGCCAAGGTACTAGTTCTGCTACCCGATACAAGATGGCGCTAGTGGTAACTAATGGCGATACATGGCGATGTATCAAGCATTATTTTTGGCGCGCAACAATAATAACACAAATAGCCTTCCCAAAATAATACTTTGTAAGTAAATGTCGTGTAGAAATGTAATAGAATCTCAAGTTGTGGCTCGCTATTCGCAACGCTTCTTATGATTTGTTTTGTGCTGAATACACGCGTTTAACCAATACCAGTTAACGCAACAACATTATTAACTCGTTTGCCACTTAATTTGGCTGCACAACTAGCTTTTACTAACGAGCATTCAGCACCAGAATAGTAACAAAACAATACAGCTGACCTTTATGTTCCAACGTGCCTGCGGGTAGCTGTACGACGCAAACATCCACTCGCCGTTGCCGCCTGCAGCGCATGCTCCACCTCCATCATCTGCTTGGCTGCCACTTCTCGTGCACCGGGTCGCGACATGTCCAGGATTCCCTCACTTGCAGCACGCGAAGGGCTTCACCGAAGGCTGCGGGCTGCTTGGCTCAGCTGACCTTTATGTTCCAACGTGCCTGCGGGTAGCTGTACGACGCAAACATCCACTCGCCGTTGCCGCCTGCAGCGCATGCTCCACCTCCATCATCTGCTTGGCTGCCACTTCTCGTGCACCGGGTCGCGACATGTCCAGGATTCCCTCACTTGCAGCACGCGAAGGGCTTCACCGAAGGCTGCGGGCTGCTTGGCTCGATTCTTGAAGTCACTCCACGTCACTGGTAGCTCCACGTTACGTCCTTCGTACTATTTACGATAGCCACGTTGATACTGCTTCCTTTGTGCGCCTTAATGACGGCCACAAGTTGACCTCCTCGCAGTGAATTTTCAGCAAAACAAATCAGCTGTCGTATTGTGTGCTGTTACGTTTGCACACGCGTCCTATCGCGTTTTCTAATTACGGGAACACTTTTTTTTCTAACATGGCGGTAGGGCGCAACTGGCGCGTCACTGGGCAAAGGTATTTTTGCATACAGCCTATGCTCAAAACAACATTCACTATGATCGCGCATCCGTATCTGGCTTGTCTGGGTTCAACTCTTAACAGGTCCACACGATTATTTAATAAGCGTTCGCAGTTTGGACTTTGTTTTTAAAATGTCAACGGTCACTTTTACTTTTAGCGTTTTCATTTTGCGCATAAACCAACACGAATCCCACTTCTGATAACGGAGAAGGTATAGTGTGTCTCGTTATTATCAGCCATTGTTAGGTCAAGCAACGCCATCTAGCGGAAATATCGGAAATCTATGGCGGGCGAGAGAACAAAAAGGGTCCGCCCGCGGCGCGGGCGGGTATTCCAACCGCAGGACGGTACTACCGACTAGTGCGTCTCATAATTATAACGTTTTATTGTAAAAACCACCATTAAATTTGTAATTCTCAACTTGGAGCATTATTGAAGAAGCCCTGCCTGCCCCCTGTCTTCATTGCCAAAACATTGGACCTTCGAGCCACATTTGAATAACAGCGACGCAGCGCGCCCGCGGCACGCTACGAGCCGGTTGAAGAAGCGAGGAAACGAGTGGAACTTCGAAGTAGAAGTACGTTGAGGAGACTTGGAAGACCAGCCATCCAGATTACTGAGCAGAAGCCATTGATGCAACAGCCAGCAACGGTCAGGTCAGGTTATCCAGTGGTCCTTTTCCCTCCTTCCCCTGTGTCTTCGCCTTGTGCTGATATCGTACCTAAACGTTTCAGAAGTACTGGCAGCGCTGAGGCCGTCTTCAGGTGAGAAAACACGACTGAACACGCAAAACTGTGAGTACCTACTTTCATAGACTACCAAGATGAGTGATGATGAAACTATGTCTGATCTTAAAAAACAACGCGGTATAATTAAAGGTAGATTAACATTATTCGCAAACTATATTAATAAATTAGATAGATCATGTTTAGATTCTGTGACTAAAACCCAAATTCAAATGCGTATTAGTTCGGCAGCCATTTTCTTTTCCGAATTTAATGACTTGCAATCTAAACTTGAAAGAATATCGGATGAAAAAGATTCACTGTTACATTTAGATTATAGAGAATCGTTTGAGTGCCAATATTATTCAATTGTATCTGTAGCCAAGAATATAATAGGCGACTGTGAACCAAGCGGACTGAATAATTCTCAGTGCATTTCTGGAAAATCAGTTTCGATTAAATTACCGCAAATAAAGTTACCTGTCTTTGACGGTTCCTTCGACAAATGGTTGGAGTTTAGGAACTCATATGTTTCTATGATACATGATCGCGACGACCTAGATCCTATACAGAAATTTCAGTACCTAAAATCATCTCTCACTGGATCTGCTTTGCACGTTATCAGCTCGTTAGAATTTACCGCACCTAACTATACCAACGCGTGGGACCTTCTTGAGGCTAGGTATCAAAATAATAGGTTACTGATACACAATCATGTAAAGTCTTTGTTTGCGGCACCTTCACTGGGTAAGGAATGTCCGGCACAGATCAGAACGTTAGTAGATTGCGTGTTACGTAATCTGAGAGCCTTAAATTCTCTTAAAGAACCCGAATCCTCACTTGAGGATGTGCTCATCGTTTATTTAGTCGTCAGTAAACTTGATTCTGCTACTGAACGCGAGTGGGAGAACTACAGAAGCTCATTGGTCTCTAGTTCTAATAAAACTTCTAAATCTTTAAAACTAGAAGACTTGTTAACGTTTTTAAATAATAGATCTGACATGTTAGACATGATTAATTCGGGTAACAGTAAAAATAATCCGTCACATTCACAAAGTAAACATGAGGGTAAACAGTCAGCTGATCATAAAAAACAGTCTAATTCTCAATCTACACTTAGTTATGCGAATGTGAACAATAATAATAAGGTTTCATCAGGTAGTAAAGGAAAAGCAAATAAACATAACTTGACATGCCCGTTATGTACTGGCAAACATGCCTTATATACTTGTGTTAAGTTTTTAAATATGTCGGTACAAGAAAGATTAAATTTTGTTAAGTCAAAAGAAGTTTGTCAAAACTGTTTGCGTACAAACACTCACACAATAGAAAGTTGTAATTTCGGTCCTTGCAAATTATGTCAACAAAAACATAATGCGTTGATTCATGTTGACAATAATAGCGTTATTCCAAATACGTCGTCACAACGTTCCGATATCAATAATACGTTGCCACAGTCGTCTGTATTACATTGCGTTAGTAAAACAGCTGACAATATTGATAATCGTACTTGTAACTTCGTAAATAACTCTAAATCGTTACAGACTGTCTTACTGTCTACGGCATTACTTGAGATCGCTGATATCGATAACTGTTATCATACAGTGCGCGCTTTGCTTGACAGCGGCAGTCAAAATAGTTTTATATCTCAAAGCTTATGTAAACGTTTAAATCTACCTATCATACAGTCCACTATACGTGTTTGTGGCGTTGGACAAACCGTTTCACAGTCCAGTCACAAATGTGATATTAATATTCGTTCCAAGGTATATGATTTTAATACAACCTTACATTGCTTAGTGTTGCCCTGCATCATTTCGAAGTTGCCTTCGACACACGTTAATAGTGATGCTATTTGTATACCTAACAATGTGCAACTTGCCGATCCCACATTTTATGTACCGGGTGACATAGATTTATTAATAGGCGCGGATGTCTTTTGGGATTTACTAAAAGAAAATAAAATAAGGCTTAGCGCCGGGCCGTGCTTACAAAATTCGTTTCTAGGTTGGATTATATCCGGTCCAGTTTATGATAAGCGTTATTTTGCGGCTGGCATGACAGATGTCCAGTGCAACTTGTCTTTAGTTGATTCTCAACTACGAAAGTTCTGGGAAATCGAAGAAGTAAATATCCCTCCTGTTATTACAGAGGAGGATCGTTTTTGTGAAAAGCTGTTCTTGCAGACTACTGAACGCGATCAGCACGGTAGATTTACTGTAAGAATGCCATTCAAAAAATCTCCTGATTGTTTAGGTGATTCTTATAATTCTGCTATGCACCGTTTTTTATCTTTAGAGAAGAAGTTAGAACGTTCACCACAGTATAAAAGGATGTATTGTGAATTTATGCACGAGTACGAGCAATTAGGTCACATGGAGCCTTTCGAGGATTTTAGTAGCGTAAATAAACCGTATTATATTGTACCACACCATGGAGTGTATCGTGAGAGTAGCGTGACAACCAAATTACGTGTTGTTTTCGATGCCAGCGCGACCACATCTACTAATCATTCTTTAAATGACTTTCAATGCGTGGGCCCTAGGCTACAAAATGATATCTTCTCAATATTGCTTCGTTTCCGGCAATATCAATATGTAGCTTGCGCTGATATTGAGAAGTTTTTTAGACAAACATTAATTCATCCTGAACAACGTAACTTGCAACTAATATTGTGGCGAACAGACAACAACAAGCCAGTTCAAGTTTACCGTCTCAATACAGTAACGTATGGCACTGCATCGGCACCGTACCTTAGTAACCGTTGCTTGAAACAGCTGGCAAAGGAATGTCACGATGACGTCATCGCTAGCGTAATCAATGACGATTTTTATGTAGACGATCTCTTGACGGGGCATGACCAGCGTGTTATGTTGTTAGATATCTGTAATAAAACATCCGCCATTCTACAAAGCGCTTGCTTCCCCTTAAGGAAATGGAGTTTTAATTTTGATGTAACTTCTGAAAGTACAAAGGATTTATGTATAGGTGAATATTGTCAGTCTAAAACCCTAGGTGTTGGTTGGTCCAACCAGAATGATTTATTTAACTTTTCAACTAGTGTAAATAAAGGTCACAGCGATACGAAGATAACTAAACGTTTAATTATGTCAGTCATTGCACAGATTTATGACCCACTAGGATTATTGGCACCAGCTATTACCACGGCTAAGGTTTTATTACAACAATTATGGCTTGCTAAAATAAGTTGGGATGATGAGGTGCCTAGTCAAATTGCATGTATTTGGTATAATTTTATTCATTCGTTACAATATTTGTCCGAAATATTAGTGCCGCGTTATGTAATGTGTACTGATGCCGTAAATAAAGAGTTACATATTTTCACCGATGCTTCTCAGTCTGCATACGGTGCGTGTGCGTACATACGTTCACACCATAATATTGATGAGTCACAGGTTACATGTCGATTATTATGTGCTAAGAGTAAAGTTGCACCTATCAAAGCGTTAAGTATTCCGCGACTTGAACTGTGCGGAGCCCTAGTTGGAGCTAAACTTTATAATAAAATCATAAAATCTCTTAGGCTTAAATTCGATAAGATCTATTTTTAGACTGACTCCACTATAGTTCAAGCGTGGCTTCGAACATCACCACATTTGTTAAAAACATTTGTTCAGAATAGGGTTGTTGAAATCAACGAATTAACAAGCAACACTACTTGGTTGCATGTTAAAAGTAAGGATAATCCAGCTGATATATTATCGAGAGGTGTTCTCTTTGATTCATTAAAGGACAACACTAGTTTATGGTGGTGTGGTCCAACCTTTCTTCGTGAACCGACTTCAAGCTGGTTGACAACAAATAAGAATCAAATTGAGTTTATTAGTAGTAATAATGATAAGTTACCGGAATTAAAATGTCCTAAAACTACAAATTTGTTAAATGTGGAAACTAGTAACTTAATTGATTTTGATAGGTTTTCTTGTTTTAATCGTTTGCAAAGAACATTCGCGTATGTCTTACGTTACATTTCTAACTTACGTGCATCGCGGGTAGGTCGCAAAACCGGTCCATTGACCGTGAGCGAGATTAATAGTGCATTAGTTGTGTTGACACGTTTAGTTCAATCACAATCATTCAGTAAGGAATATCTTAGCCTTACAGAAAAGGTGCCTTTAAGTAATAAGTCTAGTAGTAAAACATTAGGTTTAAGTTTATTTTTAGATAACGATAATATAATTCGTGTTGGAGGTAGACTTAGTAACTCGAAATTTAATTATGATAAGAAACATCCAGTGTTGTTGTGTCATAAACATAGGTTTTCTTGGCTGTTGTGTTCATACGAACACAAACGTTTTCTTCATGCTGGACCTCAGCTTCTCGTGGCTGCCATGCGTGATAAATGGTGGGTGCTGGGAGCACGTAACTTAGCAAGGCAAGTGGTTCACAAATGTGTAACCTGCATTCGCATGAAAGGAAATACATTAACTCCACTTATGGGTGATCTACCTGCTGAACGTTTAGAAGCTGGATTTCCATTCATGCGATGTGGTGTTGACTATGCCGGGCCAATATCTATATTGAATCGCAAAGGCAGAGGTTCACAATTAATTAAAGGATATATTTGTTTATACGTTTGTTTTGCTACCAGAGCTGTGCATTTAGAATTGGTTAGTTCCTTGTCCACTCAGGATTATATATTGGCATTCAAACGATTTATATCACGACGCGGTAAGCCATGTCACGTTTTTTCTGATAATGGCAGAAACTTTGTTGGTGCTGAAAAGGAGCTTTCAGCTATATTTGAAAAATCAAACGAAATTATTGATTTTGCTAGTAGTAATAATATTATATTTAGTTTCATCCCGCCCTATGCGCCTCACTTTGGTGGTCTATGGGAGGCAGGAGTGAAGTCGTGCAAGTATCACTTGAGACGCGTCGTAGGTAATGCTAAGCTAACTTTCGAGGAGTTTAGTACGGTGTTGACCCAGGTTGAGGCCGTCCTAAACTCCCGTCCTATGTCACCTATGTCAGCAGATCCAAACGATTATCTTCCACTCACACCTGCTCATTTCCTCATCGGCCGACCGTTGACTGCACCTGCCAGTGAGGACTTCACGATGACTACATCTACGCCTGCCTGTCGCTACCATCGGCTGGAACAGTTGCGGCAACATTTTTGGGAGCGGTGGTCTAAAGAGTACGTGTCTGAGCTTCAACGACGGACCAAGTGGGCGCACAAGACGGATGACATCGCTAAGGATGGCCTTGTCGTTATAAAGGAAGATAATCTGCCACCACTCAAGTGGAGAATGGGTAGAATTATTAGACTGTTCCCAGGCAATGATGGTGTTTCCAGAGTAGCTGAGATCAGGACATCACAAGGCACAATCAAGCGTGCTTCATCAAAAATCTGCCCGCTGCCGGTTTAGACTACGTGACTCCAGTTTTAGTTGGGAGATGGATCTCCCAAGGCGGCCGGTATGTTAGGTCAAGCAACGCCATCTAGCGGAAATATCGGAAATCTATGGCGGGCGAGAGAACAAAAAGGGTCCGCCCGCGGCGCGGGCGGGTATTCCAACCGCAGGACGGTACTACCGACTAGTGCGTCTCATAATTATAACGTTTTATTGTAAAAACCACCATTAAATTTGTAATTCTCAACTTGGAGCATTATTGAAGAAGCCCTGCCTGCCCCCTGTCTTCATTGCCAAAACAGCCATATTTAACTATTGTGGGCGTACAGTGGGTTATGTGTTGGTTATTGCGCAATAGAAAAACCGTTTGCAGTTCAAATAAGATTATAATTTCACGAACAATTTAGTCACACTAGCAAATTACACACTGTAGGTACACGACACAACCAGATACGGAACGCTGGACAGTTTCTGAGCACATGTTGTCCGTACGATGTCCAATGGTCAACTCCCCGTTCAAAAGTGAGTTCCACATCGTTCTGTCGAGCTGTTTTCTAACCCCCACGGACTCAGGCTAGACTCTGTCAAGCGCCACCAGATGGCGCTAGCGTTCCGACTAGTCAAATTCATGACCGGATGCGACATATATATTTAATTAAGTTCTAGTTTGTGAGGGGGTAGACCAGGCACAATTATACTGTTTAAAAATTCTGTTGGGTAATTAACCACTTCATCCGGATTGCAAACTGTATCGATGGAAAGATATGTTTGTTATTCACTAGGTAGCTTATCTAAAATAGTTTTTATCCCGATATTCCCACGGGTTCGACACTTATGCGGGTGAAACCGCAGGGCGCGGCTAGTAAAGTATCATCATCATCATCATCATCATCAGCCTATAATGTTCCCACTGCTGGGACACAGGCCTCCTCTCAGTGAGAGGGAGTGGGCCGTAATCCACCACGCGGGCCCAGTGCGGGTTAGTAGTAAAGTATATCCCTACATTATTTATGTTGTCATGTTTTAAACATTCAGAGACACGACTGATACTTTTTAATATGAAATGAAGACCTGGCTTTAACAAAAGCCGATCACGATAGATGACAGAGCCATACTATGAAAATAAAACAGAAAAACAACCAAACATGAAATTAACTTGATTACAGTCCTAACAAGAAGAGCACTTCATTAATAACGATTACAGTGCGATGAGGAGCAGTGGTGGCCCAGTGGTAACGGCCGCGACTTACGTGTAGGTCGTGGGTTCAAACCCAAGCAGGCACTTTACTTTGTGTAAATTAATTCATCACTACTGCTCTCAAAACGTTGAAGGAAAACATCGTGAGGCAACCGGCATGTCCTAGAACCAAAAATTTGAGGACATGTGACACCTACTCACCCGCAATGGGCCCACATGGCGGATTTTGGCCCACTCCCTCTCACAGAGAGTAAGGCTGTGTCCCTGCATTGGGAACACTATGCTATGCTATTTATTATGCTTATGCTATAATGTACAACAAAGTCTGGACGAATATTTGAAACATAAGCAAATGTTTCTTCATCTTCTTCTGGGTACAATAATTCCAGTATATTTCTAAAATATTGTCCCGTAACAATAAATTGTTCAACTACTTTATTGAAAATATTGCTTGTTGTAATGTGGTGTGTCTCACTGACGGCAATGAAGTAAATTTTAATGGGCAGTTATCCTCATTATCTAGAACGTAGTTCATAAGGATGATTTCCACGAAACGGCTCGCATCGCATCGGATCGGAACGGATTGTTCAATCTTTAAACGATATTAAATCGTGAACAGAGTATTTAGAGTCTATATTATCAAGCCGCGCACAGCAGCATGACCGAGGGCGTCTTGGTCTGACGATATTTTACACTAGCTGTGCCCGCGAGACAGTCCGCTTTAAATTCTGTCACTTTCTCAAAGCGTTCGATATTCGAAAACGTAAACCCCCATACACATGACCGGCCACTTGTTGACGTGTAGGACACCTCGAGGGCTCTAGCCGCCGAGAGCTCTCCTTGTGTCTTTTAGAAGCTTGGCTCGTGTGAGCCAAAAATTACCATCACTAGTACTTATTATCTTTATTCACTGATTACTATAAGTACAACATTTTAGTAACAAAAAAGATTAACTACTCATCAGATAACACGTTGAGTGTTATATGGGAGATATTTCCGTGAAGCGTTACTACATTATCGACGATCGTTATTCGATAGATGAATGAAATATACCTTAACAATATTCCACCTTTACCTTACTAAAGGTTATTATTTTTTGCTCTAAATACGTATTTAACATTACCATCTGTGATGCAAACAGACTCGGCACCATATTAAATTACATACTCTTTAAAAATACGTTTGGCGTTGTCAATCACGTGTAAGGGTCACACACTTAAGTCTAATTTTAGTAGTTAGATTTAAGTATTTATTTTGAAAGTTTGATATAATGTGACATAATAACTACATAGTCTAAGCCAAGTCATATTTATAAACATTACAATATAATGATTTCTTTTAAATCGAGCCAAAAATTTAGCCAGGCAAAAATCCAGACCCGTACTTAGTTTTTAAGTAGAATAACTGAATAATGCACCCAACAGTAATTCTTAAGACAGTCACACGTAATAAAATTAAAATAAAAAAAAACTTAAATCACTTCAAAATTTGTAATCGAGTTATACTTAAAATTGTAGAGTTACATATCGTACATTTGCTACAACAAACATTTAAATAACATTATTAAACTGCATTATAATAATTATATAATTGACAGCCAAAGTGAACAAAATTGGCAGCATGTACATCCCAGCAGGAAGATTGGACAATAACTTGATCTCTATTGGATTCTTCTTTATCAAACGTATGAAGTCCTTTATCAATTTAGCTTCAGCTTCACTTGAATCTAAAATTGAATGACGTAATAAAATGTCCGTTAAGTTAGTTGTCAGTTATTAGAAAATAGTACATTATGATACGTGTGATTAAAGTAGTACATTATTGCACGGGGTAAATAAAGTCACGCTTTTCTGGGTATAAATGGACTACTTAAGTCACAGAAAAGCGTGACTTAAGTGCGGGTTTAGGTCACAGAGTGCTATAAATATCATTAAAAACAGTCTCACCAATTACTGTCATTGTATTATAAAATCGAGCCAGTAGTCTGTGGAGTTTTATCGCTTGGTTACGAGACCATTGTCCAGCAATGATTGGCAATACCGTTAATACTAAGAAACATAATACAATAATCACTGCTCTCATGTCTGCTTGCTGTAATTGATAATAAAATTAATAAGTTGAGTTGTCAGTATGAGACAGAGAACACAAACTCACACACACACACTTTGCCATGAGTAAGTAAAGTAAGAGTTCCATACGAATGTGAATCTAATTTTAATATCTGTAATGTTCATATTCGTATGAGCGAAAGTGAGCAAGTGTTCCGTTCGAATTTGAACATTAATGTTATACGAATAATATTTACATTCATGTGACACTTAATATATCTATCACTGTAATGACAGTGTGGTCAGTGATCCTCATCCATCGCTTTCCATCAGGCGAGATCGATGTCAAAAGCTGGCACATTTAGCAGTTAAAAAAATTAAAAAATTGACCAAAGCAGCACAGCACCGACTTTTTGTGTGGTTAAATGGATCAAAATCGATAATGACGCTCTTGGCGGTGCGTGGTCGAGAGGATCTTAACTGCGAATATCACACGGAGCTTCACGACTCCTCGCAAACCGTATATTATTTCGCCTGGATATTAACTCTCAGCTTTTAATTTCAAAATGCGCTTAAAAGACTTATTCGTCATATGTAAGTAAAGCATATTGTTCTCAAAAAATAGTCATAATATTCTTACATTTGAAACATTCTTGGTGCATAGATGGTTCGTCAGCAACATGTAGTATGTCATTGACATCATGAATGAAAAGAGAAACTGAAACGTGAAAAGACTATTAGAAAGCAATATGACGGGTGTAAAAAGACCCTTAACGATGCCAAGGGTCACATATTCTTCTCATCAATAGAACATTTTGTAGGAACTGTATCTGAGAGAGAAATTTCTGGTTTTGGAGCTTTTGAAGGTCAAAACTACAACGATTAATTAAGTAATAGCAGCGCTCCGCCGAATTACCCGCATAAGTGTCGAACGCGTTTGAAAGACACGTGGCACCATCTATTATCATAATAACTATGCGGCGTCCGGTTTAGACTCACTGGAAGCTCAGCTGGCCTGGCAAGCATCGCAAGATACTAGCCTCAGCCGACTATCGACCTCCGGTCTCCGGGGGGAAGTGATGTAGTGGTATCTACAACGCCACATGAGAACAACACGCCATACTGACGTCACGCAATATCCTGCATCTCGCAAGCAGAGTTTACCGCACAACTAGCATAGATACAACGGCCCGACATAAATCATCGGGCAATTGTCCGCCAGACACAACACCTGTCTGGTCGGAGGATCCTCCCTTTTCTATAGAGTATTAGTGAACTTTACAGTCTGTTTCCTCAAACCTCTTTAACGCTATTGTTGTTTTCCTCGGGAGCAGCGCTTTTTTTCGGGATGAAAGGTACACCTGACAACGTATATGCAAAATTTCAGGATGATCGGTTCAGTGGTTTAGGCTTGATATTAAGGTAACAAACAAACAAACTTACTTTCTCATTCATAATATTAGTTAGGAAATTAATTTTAAACTAATGTTTATACCGCCACGTCTTACGTGGTGACAATTAAAGTTTAGTTTAAAATTTCATTATATTTTGATGATGTACAAAATGGCTAGATTTCGGCTTGGTGACGAGTATTTTTACACATTCATTTCTAGGCTAAGTCAGACGAATAAAATATAACGCGACTAACTAGGACACCTTATGATTTATCATAAGGTGTCCTAGTTAGTTACTAACAGCGGCCCGCGGTTTCACCCGCGTAAGTATCGATTCCGTGGGAATATCGGGATAAAAAGTGTCATATGTGTTATTCTGATGTATAAGTTATAATACTGTAAAGTTTCATTAAAATCCGTTCAGTAGTCTTTGCGTGAATGATTAACAAACATCCGTCCATCCTCACGAACATCCGCGTTAATAAAATTATACATATAGTAGGATTATACCTGACGTCCAAAGCCAAGCGTCAATTTTCCACTGCATTTTGCTAAATCCCGATAAAGTTGAACCCATTCTTGAATGTGCTCCCTTGTGATTCCACATTGCTCATACGAACTAGTATGACAATTTTTCAACCTCTCATGAACGCCTGATATCATTGAATTCAAGCATTTGGTCAATTGAACCACTATCATGATAACAAAAAACAATAAGATTTTCTCAAAAACTATTGTAAATCTGATTAAAGTTTGTGAAACAAAAACGGAAACAAAAATTAACATATCCGTATCTCCCTCCATTAGCATGTAACTTATTAAAATCTGCGAAGATCTGTAGAGAGATAACGCCATACACAATATTGTAGAAGCGATGCTGAACCAGTATATATTCTTAATAGCATGAATAAACTTGTCATCTTGAAAATATTCAGAGACACGGCTGATACTTCTAATATAAGACATGAAGGAGCGGCCATAACAGATACTCGTCACGACGGATGATACCGAGTTTGCATAAGAAACCGCAGAGAAACCACCATGCATGAGTTTAATTTGATTAAATTCCTTTCCGCCTAATAGGAAATATTCATCTTTATAAAGAATTACAGTGTGCAGCAGAGTCTGAACAAATATCTGAACAATAATAAAACATTTCTTGATCTTCTTTTGGCTACAATAATTCCTGTATATGCCTAAGAGATTCTCCACTAACATAAAATGTTTTAACCACTTCTTTAAAAATGTCTCCATTTTTATTTGTAACGTTGTCTTGCTAAAGTTCTTGTAATAATGAGCGGAAACATTTTGTTACTTTAATGTAGGTAAGTAGTTTACTTACATTAAGTAATCATCACTAAAGCTGTCACCTGTCAAGTACGTTTTACCAATAATTTATCATCTATAGATAGGCAGCATACCGCCCTCAGTCATGCTCGTGGCTAAATAATTACAGCCAGAGGGGTCGATCGAAGGTTAAGCTGCACTTGTAGAGGTTTGTCCATGAATGGGTGATCATTCATATCGAGACCCTTCTATGCCTCAGAAAACACGTTAAGCCGTTGGTTCCGGCTGTCATTCTTAGATCTTTGACAGCCGTTACGCCTAGTTAGAAGCCCAAAAGTCTGACCACGTGTTACTCAGTTACTGGGTTGTGGAGGTCAGATAGGCAGTCGCTTCATCTATAATACTGGTATTATTGGCTGCATCGGGTTAGACTGGGAGTCGACCCTAACACAGTTGGGAAAGAGCTAGGAAGATTGATTGAGATAGACCGAATACTCTGAATTGTATGAAAACAAAAAGAATAAAGTCTCACAACCGGTAGTGGAAAATAAATAACGTAAATAATAATAATATGTAATATTATAAAGCCTAAACTCAGAAGTTGAAAGAACACACACACTACGTAGAACTGAATTAAATAACATTATTAAACTGCAGTATATCAATGACATCGTTGACAGCCAAGGAGAGTATAACTAGCAGTAAATACATCCGAGCAGGAAGGTTGGACAATAACTTGATCTGTAATGGATTCTTCTTCATCAGACATATAAGGACCTTTATGAATTTCGCTTCAGACTCTTTCGAATGTGAAATTAGTTTTTTTTTATTCTTCTGGCTACAATAATGTCTGTATTCGCCTAAGAGATATAATAATAAACGACTAACTATGGGTGTAATGTATGTCAGAAAACCAACAACACTGCCATAGATTTGTCATCGTTAGTCATAAGTAATCACGAAACACCATGTACGGTGTGGGTCACGGATATCGACGGGTAGACCACATTCATACTGTTTGTCAAATTGTAAGCCTTTTCGAAAACCGGCTTGTTCTGGTAGCTGGAACTCATCACGTCGCCTGGCGAGATGGCTTATTACTACTCGACTGTTCGAAATAAAATATATGTAAGTTATCTAAGCTATATTAAAGACTCAAGTTTCATTGAAATCCATTAAGTTGTTTTCATGTGATCTAGTAACAAACATGCAGAAGGGCAGACTGGCAAATGGTCATTCAAAATAAACTTAGTAAAATTATCATTTTATGAAATAAATTAAAATAACTTAATAGTATACATATATATTTTCGTTTATTACGCAATACACACACAAAAAAATATACACACTCGAAATAGTTTTAGTAACAACGACTTAAAGATTATTTGAGTAAAACTTTCAAACTAACCTAACAACAACAGACTAATAACTACATGGTTCAACACAGGTTAGCACGTACCTCTGCACCCAGTGCCTAATAAAGAGGCTGTCCACCTTGTCAAACAATAACTTTAGGATGCTGTCAAAGGGTACACTACATAAATTCGAAAAACTATTCCGACAGTCACGAACACGAATTTCAAAATACCGACTTTCATAATTTTTAATGTTTCGAAATTCCTATAACAACTCCGATTTATCATTCATCCTATTTTTATAATTCAGAAATTTCAATTTTCCTATCGTTTATTTTATTACTATTCTCAAAATACCGAGTTTCAATAGATCGAATATCAAAAAGTCCGAATTAATGATAATTCGAAACATCAAAAATACGAATATATACATAATTATATTAGAATTCCGAAATAAAAACGCCTTGTAAAACTGAATAGCAAGACAAATATACGAGTAGAATACGGAATTTCGACGCACATAATATCGTTAAATGCTAATACGATGCTACAAAATTGTGATGCACGTTACTGCGAAAGATCTTCACTGCGATACTACTCGTACTTGACTTCGATGCAGGGTAAAGGTATTTGTTTGTCGCTCACCTTCGCGCTTAATGCTCACAGTTCTAATCTAAACTAATCCAAATGATTCACCAACAATAGAGGGTATCTAGTTTTGCCTAGGCCAAACCAGTTCTCTATGTCGACGGAGCCCCGCGTTGCTTGTTTCTGTGTAAAGGGTTTAAAGTAACCTAACCAAACATAACCTCGGGGTGCCCTTCGCTCGCTCTTGCATCCTACGTCGCCTGTCGACTGACCGCATCCATGCAACCGATATCACCTAAAGGGTTTGACCTATCGCGTGCAGGGAGAACTGGTTTGGCCTAGGCGAAACTGATTTATCCTAAAATCGGGTTTGGCCGCTAACATATTTTTATAGAAGAAAACACAAAAAAATAATATGAATACACAAATATTAATAAAAAACTAAACGTTTTTAAATTAGGTACATTAAACGTTACACAAATATTTTGAATTGATATACGTAACTGAACACACACACTGTTTATAACTAATGGTATCAGAATCCTAATTTTAGCATTTTATTTGAAAAATTGAAAATCGGAATGTCAATTTTCACACCGAGAACCCATCGAGCATTTGATTCTTCGAACATATGAAAGTCAGAAAACAAACAAATCGCATTTATGACTTCCTGCAAAATAACTTTCGTGATTTTTAATAATATATACGTTATAAATTCTAAGGTATTATGAAATTCGGACTTTTGAAAATCGGAACATCGAAATTCGGAATAAAATATTTCGAATTATTTGGGTGTTCCCGCTGTCAGAACATCCGCGCAACATACCCATTATTGATGCCACCCTCTTTCTCATTATGGCATACAAATCGTCAACACGGGCTTCCTCGAACATTTACGAAGCGCTGCAGGAGCGTGGAAGCCCCAGCAACATTAAAAATCAGAAATCATAAGAAGTTATATGAATAATATGATATTTACAAAAATAAATTAAATCAAATAATATGATTAAACTGAAGCAAAACAATGACATAGTTGACAGTAAACATAAGTATAACAGGCAGCATGTACGTCCCAGCAGGAATCTTGGACGATAACTTGATCTCTATGGGTTTCTTTTTTATCAGACGTATGAAGTCCTTTAGTAATTTCGCTTCAGCTTCTTTCGAATCTGAAATTAGTTTTTTTTTATTGTTTATTAATTTACGCACCATTTTAAATAAAGAGCCCATTGAAGGTTGCCAGTAAATTAAATGACAATTGTGATGAGAGTACAATTTTTAGTAACATATTTGTAATAATCTCACCAACATTTTATAAATTAATATATTTTAAAATTAATACTTGCGTACACATTACCTACAAAACACACAATCGTTTAGATTATATTTAGTAGTTACTTAGAAAATAACATTTCTTACCAATTATGATCACTGTATTATAAAGTCTAGCCACCACTCTGTGAATCTTTATCCCTTGGTTACGAGTCAATTGTCCAGCAACGACTGGCAACATCAACGTAAATGAGTAAACAAATATGTGAAAAGCCGCCTGCCAGTTCTTAGCTGCACTGGTGTCGCCGTTCTGAAATTTATAATGAAATCAAATCGGAAACCATCAAATTTTGTCTATTGGATATACCTATACATAAATTACAGATACCGAAGGCATATATAAAACTGGCATCACAAAATATATGTGACATCGAAGGAACACCAAAATTATCCTACATGTTGGCGTCCCATGTTTCTACATGGGACGCCAACATGTAGGATGCTTGCATCGACTGCAAAAATATGTGTCAATGTACAGACGCCAGCACATCAAGCTACTACAATCTGTCAAATTTCTATAATAGATTTTCAACTTTATCGCTAAAGCGGTTCGCATTTTATTGGGAAAATTTGACAGTTTCGGGTAGCTTGATGTGCTGGCGTCTGTACTGTTAGCAGACATATTTTGCGTTATAAATATTAGATTGACACACTATTTCTGAAGCTAATGCAGCATCCGATATTTTGGCGTCACTTGTTTGTGTTCCTTCGATGTTACATATTTGTGCTGCCACTTCCACCAAAGATCACATACTTAATGGTTTGAATTAATTTATTTCTAAAGATTAAATAACTTGTGTAGAAAAAAAAACAAAAATCGCAAATAAAAAAAAAATCCAGAATACTAAAAATTACATGATTTATTACATTTTTGTTGTCCAGGAGTACTAAGAGCTTATAGTGTTAACATTACGAATATAAGAAGGTAATTGTTATAAGTTTTGTATTGTCTACCGCCGTAAGGTGCGTTGTGGCGGTCGACTTGCGGTGACTCGTTATCTTTGTTTTCATGTTTGAAATCTAATGACTCGTACCTTTGCATTGTACAAACTCAATTTCCTTTGTATTGTATAATTGCATACCACAGAATAAATGTGAGTTCTATGTACCCTATAGCTACCATTTACCGGGTAATAATAATATGTCTTTCATTGACTTGAATGTGGCCTGGCGGCTGATGGTATGTTATGCTCACTCAAATGTCTCGCTGACGGTGGCATGTGTGCTGGATCATACAGCTCCCTTTTTTTTTTTTTTCCAGGATGGGAAATCATGTAATGACCCCTCCCGCTCTGGGTGGAGTGGAAGGAAGTGTCAGACTCTTACTGACTAAAACCCACCCGTGTTCCTTTCTTAGCCCTTTATGTTCCGGGCCAGCAGTAACCCTTTCGAACAATCCCGCTGACCCGGCAGGCTTCGGCCCTGACGGGCCCCTTCTTTTGATGCTGATGTCAGCATCTTTGAGGCGCGCGTGGAACACGTACGCGCCGTCCGGCACGGGCCTAGTCCTGATCGGACGGTGAGCTACCCATTACTCTCCGCCCGCAAGCCCGCGCCTACGGTAGCCGGGAGTCGTCGCGCGGCTCCCGACGCCCGGAGCGTCTCCTGCGGCGGCTGGGACGGGAGGCTCTCTCCCTCAGCCGTCCCGCCGCCTCCTTCGCTAGGATGACTGCTTAAGGCGAAAGCGCCAGGGTAGCCCGCGAAATTCAAATTTTCTTACGTTTTTTGCAATTTGCTGGTCAGTATTAAGTTGTACGTTGATTGATATATGAATCGCGGCCGTAACTAACATGTATTTACAGAATTATAATCATTAAAGTCATCAAAACAACTCTCTAAGACCACGTAAGTCCAAAGAATAACTGTTTCATGAAATTATCAGTCTTCGGACTTACGTGGTCTTAGAGAGTTGTGTTGATGACTTTAATGATTATAATTCTGTAAATACATGTTAGTTACGGCCGCGATTCATATATTAATCAACGTACAACTTAATACTGACCAGCAAATTGCAAAAAACCTCAGAAAATTTGAATTTCGCGGGCTACATTAGCGCTTCCCCCTTAACAGAAGGAGGCGACTGCCCCCCACTCCCTCTCGCCCGGGACCATGGCCGGACGCGAGAGGTCTCCGCCGCTGCCGATCGCGTCTACGAGGACACGGCGGTGCTCCGCCCAAGCGGGGCAGACCTCCACCGTATGCACTTGAGCGGGGCTCAGAATATGTTTTTGTACCTGTATATTTTTTGTGAATGTGATTTATGTGTGAAAGTCTTTGGAAAGAATTTTACGAACTAAAATACATGTGTTATATAAATATTTATTGGAAATGTTAAATAGTTTCTATGTAAATTTTGTGTGGAGGGGGGTCAGATGGTGGTAGTGATATTTCTCTTTATTAACTTTATTTATATGGACTCTATTAATACTAAGAGGTTTTCGATCTGAGATTTTATTGTTTTTAGCTGCAAATATTATAAAGTTGGTTTTGCCGTCAAATATTAATGGACGAACCGAGAAATGAGATTTTATTGCCGAGCTGTCCATAGTAATATATTATATGCTCGTGACAGTACCTACATGACTATATAAAGAAAAGGGAGAAGGAATCATAGGGCAACAACAAAAATACGTCAGAATCGTTGTCAACAAGAAATGTGCCCAAAATGCTGGCAGCACTGCCAGCCAATTATCAGCTATCTAAAGATGTTTGATAATTTCATAGCAATATGGGTGTTGATACGCTTGAATCATCCTCAGTTGTATTACCATTGGAAACCAAGTGATATCATACTTACATTTATAAAACTTAAGTAAAACATTGTGTATGTCACCAAAACGTTATAAAATATTGACGATATTGCCGAGAAGTAAAACTGAAACATAAAATAAATGGTTATCGTACAAAACAAAACAGGCAATAACTCAGTAACTAATATTTAAAACTATTTTCAACACACTTGCTCGTAAAGTGAGCCTTATTATATCGTTCTTAGGGCCATAAACCGAACTATAACATACACGTGCATAATAATATTACACACTAGTGCATAATAGAATGATCCCTACAAAGTTAAGTTAGTACCTAACTGCAAATTATATGCGAGTAAACAGAGCATTTTCAATTTAACCGGGTAATACAGTTTTTTTTTTTTTTTTGTAACAACAAAGAGGTTTTATGCCACCGAAAATCTATTTACATTTTTGAAATAAATAAATGTGTCCCTAATTAAGACGAAAAAACATTTATTATTATCAAATTATTTATAATTCACAATAATTTCTTATAAAATATTTGCATTTTATCACAAAAATTATCATTTTGAAGTAGGCTGTATGGCTGTAATCAATCAACTTACATTTGGCGCGTGCAAAAAAAAAAAATTGCGCGCCATTTCCCAATTTTCCCCTAATTTTCATATTTTGTTTGTATCGCATTTGTTGCTGTGTGGTAAATAATTATAAAAATGTCAGGTTTTAGTACAGAAGATGAACAATTGATTGATTTAACCCCGCCAGAAATACTAAATGCAGCACAAAATGCAAACGAAAGCCTAATACCTGCAAAATCTAGAGAAAAGTATTTAGCTGCTTACGATAGTTTCCTGCAATGGAAGAGCAACAAAAAAACCCAGTCATTTTCTGAAAATGTGTTTTTGGCGTATTTCTCTGAACTCGCCAATACATACAAACCTAGCTCCCTGTGGTGCATCTATTCCATGTTAAGAAGCATGGTTAAGCTCAAACATGGTGTTGATATCAAAACGTACTGTAACCTGATGGCATTTTTGAAGAGACGCTCGGATGGATATATTGGTCGGAAATCTAAAGTTTTGTCACCAGCCGACGTTGAAAAGTTTTTGAATGAGGCTCCGGATAGTCAGTATCTAGCAACAAAGGTACGTTTCATATTTTTAATCGAAACGAATCTACAATATACAAGTGTGTAACTTTAGCATAATTTCTTAGAACTAATTAATTGATTTCTTTGCAGGTTGCCTTAATATTCGGTGTTACTGGTGCTTGTAGACGACAAGAGCTGTACAATATTACAACAAAAGATGTAGAAATCCACGGAGATATGCTTCTTGTCAAAATTACCCAGACTAAAACCAAGATTCCACGATCTTTTACAATCCAAGGAACGTTTCGTGAAATAGTGAAAAAATACCAAGATCTCCGTTCAACAAAAACAAAGAATGACCGCTTTTTCCAAAACTTTCAGAAAGGAAAATGTACTGCACAAACAATCGGTATTAACAAATTTGGTAATATGCCAAGAGAAATAGCGAAGTATTTAGGTTTGCCTGAGGCCGATTTTTACACTGGACACAGTTTTAGAAGAACGTCGGCTACAATGTTGGCTGATTCGGGGGCTGATATACTAACTTTGAAGCGACATGGTGGATGGCGTTCTGACGCAGTCGCTGAATCGTACATAGAAGACTCAATTCATAACAAAGCAAAAATCAATGACAAAATAACGCAAGCCATTAATTTGGAGCCAAAGGCAAAAAAGTTTTGCCCCGAACCACAACCATGTACATCTACTAGCGTGAGTTATTTGGTGCCCTCCAGTAATTTGTATGATTTACCTTTGTCGCCGACATTTACACAAGAAGTAAATGAAGGTACTAAAGAAGTGGCAAGTACCAATGTAACACAAACTGTGAAATTGCCATCAAAAACAATCCAATATCGTTTTGAAAATTGTACATTCACCAATTGTTTTAATAATTAAACGATTTATGCAATACATATTTGTTTTTTGCTCGCAAGTGTGTTGAAAAACGTCGTATGATACACGTGTGTATTGATGATTACCGTCCTCGGCTCTCTTAAGACCCTCACCTGACGGCTCGGGTCTCAATGGCGCCTCAGCGGTAATCACCAACATTACACACTTGTACCATAATGTACTATTGTCATTACATTGCATAACAGCACGCCTGTATTCCCCGAAAGGCTAGGCAGAGATGTATCTATAGTACACTCACATTTCGTCAGTTATGCTTCAAGTCCTGTGAAACAGGGGTGAGCCTAATTGCCAAGAACCGGCCACAAATTCAGACTCCGGGTTGCTACTGAGAAATTCCAGTTAGAAAAACCCGGTAACAATTTGCTCGACTCTGGAATTGAACCCAGGAACTCATGTTCAGCAGTAGTGTTTCCAACCATTAGACCAACAAGGCAATTATTTGTCAATTCAAATCAAATCTAAATACAAGTACCTACCTGACTTCCAAAACATAGCGTTACTTTTTCACAGCAATTTGCTAAATCCCGATACAATTCAATCCATTCTGTAATCTGTCCCTTTGTGATATCACATTGCTCACCCGAACTAATATCACAGCTCTCTATTCTCTCCTGAACGACGGATATCAACGAAATCAAGCATTTAAACAAATTAACCACTATCATAACAACAATATAGAACATAAAAGTCTGAAAAACTACAGTCAATCTTAAGACAAATGGCGATACCAAAACGGGAAGTAACATATGCCTTTTTATTTTCGCGAATGCTTTAGCTAATTCGGTAGATCTGTAAACTAAATTTACGATCCAAAATAATATCAAAACAATGCCGAACCAGCATTTTTTCTTGATAGAATTATGTAATCTACTGTCGTCTTTAAACCATTCAGAAACACGGCTCATGCTGTCGTAGTAAGATTTGAAGGCATTGCTGTAACAGATGCTTGTCACAACGAATGACAAAGAGTTTATATACATTAAGACGAATAAACAAGCACGAATTAAATTTATTTGATTGTGGTCACCCTTTGCTAACAACAAATTCTGTTCAATTATTATTATAGCTATTGTATAAAACGTGGTTTGGAGAAATATTTGGAAAATAATAAAATATTTTTTAATTTTCTTCTCGCTTGAATAATTTCGGTATATGCCTAAGAGATTTTCAATCAACATCAAAATTTTCAAACACTTTAATGTCGTCATTTTCGATGTATACCTTGACGAATACAATACTGAAATATGTAGTTATTATGGAAGTAAACTAAGACAATTACCTTTGCTATTTGGTGGTCATTTAAGTAAGTGACTACCGATAATGACGTATTATAAATGAACTCAACCAGACAGTGTGTAATTTTGACATATTAATTATTAATCACACGTCGTACTAATATTATAAAGGCGAAAGTTTGTTAGTGTGTGCGTGTGTTTATATGTTTGTTCTTCTTCTTCAAGTATTGAGTATTGAGTATGCTCAAACGACTGGACCAATTTTGATAAAATTTTGTATAATGGTAGCTGACACCCTCAATTAACTTATAAGCTTATAAGCCTTTTTATCCCGATATACCCACGCGATCGATTCTTATGCGGGTGAAACTGCGTGGCGTAGCTAGTGATAATATGTTTTTGACATGAGCGATAATATTCATGAATGTTAATGTATTTTGACATAAATAATGATATTAACGATAAAATATATTTTGAATGACTACTAGATATTGTACCTACGCCATATGGGTATGTTACAGCGATCGATATATTTTATTATAGTAAGAGCTGCTTTTCCACCTGTAGCAAACAATAAATGAATTTGAATTTGAAAAAAATTAACGACTATATTATCGGTCAATTAATTTTAAATAAGTCATTCGCAAATAAGTAGGTAGGGTAAGGTAATTATCTATATTTACTTCCATGATAAACTATTTCAGTATTGTATTCGTCAAGGTATAAATCGAAAATGACGATATTAACGTGCTTGAACAATTTAATGTTGATTGGAAACTTAGGAATATACCGAAATTATTCAAGCCAGGCAAGTGGGGGTGCTTAGGGGAGGCCTATGTCCAGCAGTGGACGTCTTTCGGCTGATGGTGATGATCAAGAAAAAATACTGGTCCCGAATTACTTTGATATTATTTTGGATCGTGAATATAGCTTACAGAGCTACGGAATTTGCAAAAAAAAATCCCACAAAAGAAAAAGTTTATTTTTTTCCCATTTTGATATCGCAAGCTTACATTCAAGAAAGACACAGGGCAACTTTTTGTTGCACCAAAAAGTTGTCGTCTTGTCAATAGTTGACAATATTGTAGCAACATATTGCACAAACAATATGGCCGGTTTGTAAAGACCCTTTCTATATTATATTGGTTTTTATAATTCGGCCACTTAAACCACTTTTTTCCTAAGACCTGCCTGCTGAATGATATATTCTAAAACTAGGTTAACGTATTTCATATTTTGTCCGGACGCCTTCTGAATACGAACCACAGTGCTCTTTTATATTCCGAGCCGATATTGCTCTATTGATCCATTATGTACCATACATCTTCGTCTTTGTCCTGACATTCAATAGTAACGACTTCATGTATGCATATTATGATAAGGGAGTTAAGGAAATGTATTCCGGTTTACACTAGACTTGAATACAGTCTTACATAATCTACCTAGCCTTTTCCCAACTATGTTGGGGTCGGCTTCCAGTTTAACAAGATGCAGCTGAATACCAGTATTTTATATGGAGCAACTGCCTATCTGACCTCCAGAACCCAGTTACTGAGTAATACGATACGAAGACAGAGGCACGGAGGGGACTTGGTATGTGAAAATGGTCACCTATCCATGGACCAACCGCGGCAAGCGAGTCGAGTACCTAGGTATTGCAGTTTATATGATGTTAACTTTTCGCGATTACGATGTTGGTCCTATGGAAAAAGTTGTTCAGTTTGAAGGTCTGTATCACACAACTTTCTGATACACGCTGTATTTCGTAAATATTAACTAAAACATTTTTTTATGAACCATTTTTTTAGGAAGTTTTTATGCGCTAATGGAACCGTAAAAGCGATTTACAGTTCAGAGAAAATCAAAGACCTATTGATTCTGTTAAAAACTTGTTTTCATATTTTTACGCTTTTAATGCTAGCTAAGTTTTTTTGCCGATCGCTTGAGTATAAGCATTGAAACAAACTCCAAATAAATCATGTCATTCAATACCGTAATTTGTCAAAATGGCAAACCTATAACCTCGGCTATCTCCGGGGTTTTGACCTCACCCTTCCCACCTGACGAACAATTTTGTCAATGTCCCAATTAGTCCAGATTAAGTTTAAACCTAACGCTAGTACAAAATTTATCTAAACTAGGGGTTAGTTTACTAATAAATAATAATAATTTTTATTCATAAGTTCACATATAAATTACACAGAAGTAACATTATTACAAAGTTTCAAATTAATATTATGAAGAAAATATTAAACTATGCCTGAAATAAATCTAGTGTATAACTTATATATACGTATATTGGTTAAAGGCCTACTGAATTCAATAGCGACCTACCTTTTTTTAGGGTTCCGTAGTCAACTAGGAACCCTTATACTTTCGCCATGTCTCTCTGTCCGTCCTCGCTTAATCTCTGTGACCGTTAGCACTAGAAAGCTGAAATTTGGTAACAATATGTATATCAATCACGCCGATAAAGTGGTAAAATAAAAATTGGAAAAAAAATGTTTTATTAGGGTAGCCCCCCTATATGTAAAGTGGGAAGAGATTTTTTTTTTTAATTTCAAGCCTAACGTGTGATATATTGTTGGAAAGGTATTAAAAATGAATAGGGGTTTACTAAAATCATTTTTTGATAATGTTAATAATTTCGGAAATAATCGCTCCAAAAGTAAAAAACAATGTGTCCCCCCCTCTAACTTTTGAACCATAAGTTTAGAAAATATGAAAAAAATCTGAAAAGTAGAACTTTATAAGGACTTTTTTGGAAAATTATTTTAAACTTGATGGAAACAACAGTTTTTGTACAAAAAAGACAAAAAGTTATACAAAATAATTTCTGGACTAAGTTTGTAGTATAATGGTATATGCAAGCATTTTTTTAACTTCGTTTACATATTTCATTATCCTGAACGTATCTTTTTTCATACAAAAACAAAAAAAGAATTATTAAAATCGGTTCTCGCAATCCAAGAGCGGAGCGCTGCTGGAGCGCGAACATAATGGATACCCACTTTTAAACTCATAAGTGGGAACACTAATGTGACGGACGGGAAACTACGGAACCCTACACTGAGCGTGGCCCGACACGCTCTTGGCCGGTTGTTTTTTTTTGACGTAGCTTTATTCAAACCTATGAATCAGGTCTTTACTTAACAACATTGAGTGCTTTAGTGGACTATTATGTTACTAAACATAGAGCTAGCATTATAAAATGTATTATATCTGGGGGCCTAAAAGGCCACTTTGGCAGAATCATAAAATGATAACATTATGAATCATAATACGGCGAAGACAGTCCGTGTTTTTCTTTTTTTCACTGCACTACGTAGGTATAATCAAAGAGATTGTGATTAGATTTGGATTAGATTGATTGGTATTTTAGCACAGACAAAAAAAATAACTGAAAACTTCACCAATGGGATTTGATACAATTAACTTAACAGTTAACTGTCCATTATGATTCATAATGTTATCCTTTTAT
Organism: Luperina testacea; assembly: GCA_927399505.1. Taxonomy (NCBI): domain Eukaryota; kingdom Metazoa; phylum Arthropoda; class Insecta; order Lepidoptera; family Noctuidae; genus Luperina; species Luperina testacea. The sequence goes on from OV656758.1 coordinate 18,457,288, forward strand.
GATTCTGCTAAAGTGCCTTTTTTAGGCCCCCAGATGAATAGTTACACACCGATTTCTCTTTTTCAGTCTTCAGTAATTTGACTTTCGAAAGAAGAAGACAAAACATTGTGTAACTACTTACGAGTATACAGACGCTATAGAACGTTTATTAGTAAGGGGGTAATATTATAAAGAGAAAAGATCTGATTTTTGTGTCTGTTTGTTACCCCTTTTACGCTAAAACGGCCGAACGAATTTGTAAGAAATTTGGCACATGAGTAGACCATGGTCTGAATTAGGACAATACTTTTTATCCAGATAATTCTTACTGGATGATGACTTATGCGATTGAAACCGCGGGGCACAGCTAGTTTTTAATATAATTCAAAAAGCGATCATTATAAATCACGTTACGAGAGACATTAGGAGCGACGACCCCTTAACGAGGTCTCTACGTGAACCGACTAACTTATAATTCATTCGTCTCCGGACCAAAAAGTTAATTGTTAAATTATTCATTTCCACAGAAAAATAACAAATTGAATTAGTTTAGTATATTCATTGTTAAAAAAATTTCTGTTACTGGAATTATTTTTACTGGTAGCTGTTTTTAGGGTACTTTGCCTTTGATCAAATTCAAAGTATTTCTTTCATGTTAACATATTAAGGTGTAGATAACTTATAAGTTTAGAAAGAATTATGAAACCCTTTGTGTAAATTATTTCATCACCACTGCTCTCAAAACGGTGACAGAATACATCGTAAGGAAACCAGCATGTCCTAGAACCTAAATTCGAAGTAATGTGACATTTACCACCACGCACTGGGTCTGCGTGGTGGATTATGGCTCCCTCCCTCTCACAAAGAAAGAGGAGGCCTGTACCACAGCAGTGGGAAAAATAAAGCCCAAATTGCTTGATTTACAGTAGTAGCCGAGTGTAGGTTCTGGATTTTGAGTTATATTCTATTCTATTTTAAATAAATGGCAAGCAAACCCAATGTCGACTTTTCTGCCAATGTCTAAAGTGAGCTGGAAAAACAAGTGTGTATGAGAGGAAAAAGGGTTTACAATAAATCGAATTATTTGATTGATCCAGTTGATTGTTCTGAGTTATAACCAGTGATCGGAGTAGGCAGATTGAATTGGGGGTCATTGATCCGAAACGTACATATTAATATGGATATTCCTCCGGAATGTCGGAATTGTTTGATTATTTAAAAAAAAACCGGAACTGAGGTAGGAATTGTATTAAAATGAGCAATATTATATTTTTCATAATTTTTTTTAACGGCACACAGTCACGATTTGTCACAACCCGACGACCAATCAGAACAAAGGATCATGGGTGGTGCACTAACCGGTTATCAAAACAATGCATACGGCCGCCGACATGCCAGGTAGCTCACTCGTTCACTTCGGTACGTAGAGTGCGCTTCTTTGTTTGTTACTGTGTTGTGAAAACGTTACGTGAAAACAGCTAAATAATACATTCATTTAGTTTAGATAAAAATTACTTTAAATTTTGAATTGAGCAGTAATAATATCACTACCAACATTAGCAATATTTAATTGGATCCGGAAATACCGGAATTAATTTCCGGGAAAATGGCTTATCCAGGTTATTCTTTCTGTTGGCATTTATGATACGAGTACCAAAAATCAATCTACATACTCCGATCACTAGTTATAACTCAGGCTTAAACAAAGTGATATTCTTTCAGCAATAACCATCATGGAAAAGTAAATTGATTGACATAAGCTAATGAAATGCTTATGTCATTTCTGTTGAAAGGCGGTTTGGGCAAACGAAACGCTTTGAAAGCGATTATCCATTGTTTAGGGTCTTTGGACCTGCGTTACAGCACTGGTAACATTGTTATCTGTCATGTTAGTATCCCACTAATGGGAAAAGAACTCCCACTCCCTTTTCCACACAATTTTGTTTGCTGTAAGCACCTATAATCACTTTCTGTAGGACTAAGAGGCAAATTTGGCCCGTCATTTCCACCCTGATCTGCTGCAATGTCACCTTCCATTCAATGTTTTTCTTTAGAAAAGTCTACAATAAGTTCTAAGGGAAAAATCTTGTGACAACAGTACTGTAGGTAATCTGAGCAAAGGACAAAAAACGCCAAATATGTTATGAAAATACAACTTCAACCCTTAAACGGCTCAAGTTTATACACCATATTGCGCAAACTGAGTTCATGATTACAACAAACAAATCATCCATTGGTTTGTATCCGCTACCCCGGTTTAACCTCACGTCCTGTAAACATTTTGTCGGCTGTAAACCTCTTTTTGTAATAGCTATGAATATGAAATGATTATTTTTTATGTTTGAAAGTAATCTTGTCTTATAAAAAAAATTCAAAAAAGATGAGTAAAATGTACTCTATAAAATAATTACCCTCATTATGCCATAATCGCTCACAGCCCTCACATCAATAATTTGCGTTCCGATTTAGATATCATGATTATTAAATCTGAGAGCTGTCAACAATTCAGAAAGCTCGTGAACACGCTCACAGTGCTCGCTCGACGTCAAACTATATTCACTTGAATACTCATGGTTGGGTTACAGTATTTCTTTGTGTATACACTAAACATTTTTCTTCTTTGGTTAGGTGGCGACTGTATCTAGAAACACAATTTCGACAATGCGACGATAATGCGAATGTGAGTTAAAACAAAACAGCACAATTGTCACTTTTGACAGCGCTCACGGTGATATTAACTTAGGGCATGGTTGGCGTTATCGCAAGATTTCGCATGTCATGACGTCAGCTATGACGATTCACGGGCCATCGTTATTACGCTCACGCTACTTCGAAACGGATATTTATTTAATATGCGAAAAACTTCTAAAGGTACATTTCGAATTGCGCTGTAATCGATTTGAGCGTGCTTAACTACGGTAAACAATTGTCTGGCACTTACAAGTTGTAGATTTGTAGGTCGTAGGTTCGAACCTAGGTAGGCGCTTCCCTTTGTGTAATTTTTTTGATTACCACTCACCATCAGGGAAAACATCGTCAGGAAATCCGCATGTCCTAGAACCAAAAATTCGAAGACATGTGACTTCTACCAACCCGCACTGGTCCCGCGTGGTGGATTACGGCCCAGTCCCTCTCACCGAGAGAAGGCCTGTGTCTCTGCATTGGGAGCACTATAGGCTAATTATACTAAGCATCCTAAAATACTAAACGAATATGCATAAACTTAAAAAAAACAACAACCAAAAAATATGAGGTCCTCACTATGTTAAAAGTATCTGGCTGAGATAATTAATGTAGTGCGTTATTTAATTACAGCTCTTCGGAGAACGTTAAGGAGGAAACGCTAAGGTAGCCCGCGAAATTCAAATTTTCTTACGTTTTTTGCAATTGGCTGGTCAGTATTAAGTTATAGGTACGTTGATTAAAATATGATTTGCGACTGTAACAAATATGTATTTATAGAATTATAATCATTAGAATCAGTAAAACAACTTGTTATGTTAGTATAATGTCAAGATTTCATGAAATAGTCATTCTGTGAGATTACTTGATCTTAGAGAGTTGTGTTGATGACTCAACAATGAGGAAGTAAAAGACATAGGTATATTACTACTGTTATGATAAGAAGTTTGTTTGTTCTCTATTTTAGTAAAAATTAAAAATTGTTATGTTTTCAGAGTTGATTTTGCATGCACTATTAAAAAAGCTAATAAAAGATTGATTTATAAAATATTTGGACTTATTTCCTTTTTACTACATATGAAAAAAATTATTGTATAATTATTATTAAAATTTGGACAATTTCTTAAATTTCATGACAATTACTCGATAAAATCTAGGTCATGATGACCCGGTGTCATCGTCGGCGTAATTACGTTCACGTCATTTGCCCCGGGTTAAAAGAATATTCATAAAATACCCGGGGATTTGCTAGGCTTTACAAACACTCCCGAAATGGAGGCGAATTGAGATATAAAATTCGTTTTAAACGAGAACGTGCGATCACGGTAATCCGTCAAAGTACCTTTGAAAGCTTTGCCTTTATTAGAAACAATACGATGCTTTTGACCACAATTAAGAAATATTGTACCGTCGGGAGGTACAATAAATTATACCTATTTGTTTTAGAAAGTATATTATTATATAATATATTATTCATTTTTGATTATTTCCCCTCCTTTTTATTTACTTGTATATATTATTATTACCTACTATTATTTTAATACGGTTAGCTTTTAAATTTATGTTTCCACGAATAAAAACTACTGGTTATGTGTCCTACTTGAAAGTATAGAAAGAACTTAGGTTATGTCCAAAAATAAATGCCGTGGTGAAATTGAGGAAAAATTAAGGAGACCCTTCGATGTCCTTGGTGGGCTCAAACTTTGATTTTCAATTTTTATAACTGTTTGTTATTTTTTTTGTCAATTTGAAAAAAAATACACTTCGGACACGACAACATTAATTACTCTACGTTTTAAATGTTAATCCGAACACTTACAGTTAAAAACCGGGTTAAAAACATTTAAAATAAATTATTTCCGGATGGAATAGGTCCCTAAAACTTATGCGAAACCGTTAAGTCACTCAACAAAACTAATTATTACAGTTACACAACAATTAAATTTACCAGTAGGTAAATAACTTTTTTACATTATTATCTGGCACGGTGTTTATGTTTTCTTAAAATTTTATTCCATAACCTTTTTAATTTTTATTCGTTAATTTATTTTATTTGTATACATTTAAATTTTATTCAGAGGCATTTTATTTAGACAAATTTCATTCTGTGGTAGTAGGCATTGTGATATTTTAACTAAATATGGGTCTTGCCTGAATTAAATTAATTTTTAATTTTTTTTAAACACTATCGTATTAGTGTTTACCTTAGTGTTACCTTAATTCATCACATAACAGAAAAAGAAGACAATATTGTCACAAAAAATATAATTACTCGCTGATCTATGCCGTAAAAATCTCTCCCTGGAAACTTAGGTGAAGCGAGCTTGAAGTTAGCTGTCATTAGTGTCACTCCCTAGATCCAGCTGAAATGACAGCTCACTTCAAGCTGTGAAATTTCACGGTGAAATTTTTACCGGCCGGTTTTTTTTAGACCGGCAGATTTACGAAGCCATCGAACTACGTCAGTATTCTGTGGAAGATGAACAGCCAATAAAAAGAGTTCCCACTTTATATCATATGCTATCATTTTGATTTATAACTAAGGAAATGGCCCTCACATGATTAAATGTCTCAATATAGGTAGAAGTTCAGAAGGGTGGGACCATCCTAATCTTATATTTTTTTCTTATATATTTGTTTTGTTTATTTTTAAGGGTTTTTGTTTTGCCAAATAAACGCAATTTTCTTTCTTTCTTTCTTTCTATATAAAAATCTCGTGTCACAGTGCTGTTATTGAACTCCCCCGAAACGGCTTGACTGATTTTTATGAATTTTTTGCGTATATTTGATAGGTCTGAGAATAGGTCGTAAGATAATTTTTATACCCCTAGGTGATAAGGGTGGCCCTCTCTAGATTTTTTTTGGAATCGAAACTTACGCGGGTGAAACCGCAGGGCGCAGCTAATATTATAAATGCGAAAGTAAATTTGTTTGTTTGTTACGCTTTCACGCTAAAACGGCTGAACGGATTTGGATGAAATTTGGCAGATGAGTCGACCATGACCTGGAGAAGAACATAGGCTACTTTCATCCTGGATGACAGACGAAGTCGCGGGCAATCATTTGTAGTATATATCTTGGTCAAATTATTTTACTGTAATGGATAATACCTATAAGCTATCAGAATTAAAATAATATGTACAGACGCCAGCACATCAAGCTACTACAATCTGTCAAATTTATTTAATAGATTTTCAACTTTATCGCTAAAGCATAAGGTTCAAAGTTGATTGGGAAAAGTTGACAGTTTCGGGTAGGTTGATGTGCTGGCGTCTGTACATGACGTGTAAAAAAGAAATAAAATATCCATAGGGCATCGAAAAACTCATCCGCATCGCTGTCAAGAAGAAGAGTGCCCAAAAGTAATGGACAGTTTGTTTCGAAATTTTCAACATTGGTATAATTTGTTTTTAAGAATATCATCAGGATGCCTACCATGATCTAATTAAAAACGATTCAAAAGCAAGACATTTCAGTTTAGGTTCTTAAACTGCATCGCTTAAAGTCGTACCATGAAGTCCATTACGCGCAGCGGCATTTGGATCGTTAAAAGTGAATGAAAGATCGCAATTTGTGGCTGAACCGCGTTTGAAACGTTTTTGGTGAAAAAGAGATAACGCTATTATTATCAAATAAGTTTGTTTCGCGCACATTGTAGTGTCAGACACGTTCAGAAACAAGAAACATTTTATTTGTTCTTAACTCAGTATCATTACTTTAAAGTAAAACAGACACTCAACAGTTGTTTTTAAGATTCCACGTTAATACGGTAACTATTGTTAAAATAATTCTTAGTCAAAGTAGATATTTATTTACCATTTGCCATTTATTAGACGAAAAAATATTTATATTTCGACTTAATAAAACAATGTTTCTGTTTCGAACGTACCAGAGTAAAAAAAGTTGTGTCAGCTGTCATGTCACTGTCAGTTTGTGTGTCTGTGTCAGTTTAACTAGATAGTCTGTGGAGTTGTGATCTCCTATTGTACTCTGTGGTTGTGTGGTGTTAAAAATGCATGTAAAATATGACGGAGAAGGTATAGTGTGTCTCGTTATTATCAGCCATATTTAACTATTGTGGGCGTACAGTGGGTATGTGTTGGTTATTGCGCAATAGAAAAACCGTTTGCAGTTCAAAAAGATTATAATTTCACGAACAATATTTAGTCACACTAGCAAATTACACACTGTAGGTACACGACACAACCAGATACGGAACGCTGGACAGTTTCTAAGCACATGTTGTCCGTACGATGTTCAATGTCCAAATCCAAAATCCAAAGTGAGCTCACATCGTTCTGTCGAGCTGTTTTCTAACCTCCACGGACTCAGGCTAGACTCTGTCAAGCGCCGCCGGGTGGCGCTAGCGTTCCGAATAGTCAAATGCATGACCGGATGCGACAAATACGTATTTTAGACTTTAAAAGAAAGATTAAAGTACACTTACACTGGTTTTTGTGAAATTCCACTAAAATAGCACTAAAAAACTTTGTTTTCGCCAATAATTCACCAAACGTTTCAGTTTATGTTAGAGAAATAGTAACTTTTATTGAATCGCTTATTTTGACAGTTAGCGTTTCAGTTTAGGTTGCTCTATGGATGTCATGGTACGGTCAGCATCAAAAGTCGATTAACATTTCAGTTTTTTTAATCTCAGTTATTGAGCAAAATATTTATTCAAAATTGCAGCAGAAGTACGATGCAATTTTCAACAAATATTTTGCTCAATAACTGAGATTAAAAAAAACTGAAGTGTTAATATTTTGCTCAATAACTAAGATTAAAAAAACTGAAGTGTTAATTGACTTTTGATGCTGACCGTACCAAATACAGTACAAAATTGAATGAATGAAACCAAAACTTGCGACTCAGTTTGGAACAATCGCTGTCAGATAGCACGGCCTAAATTGAATCGTTAAACTGACTTCATGGTACGAATTAGACGAACAGTTCAGTTTAGGTCCTAAAATGGATCGCGTTTAGAGGTCGTGGTAGGCCTGCTGGGGTTCATAACTCTAACTACACCATTAGTTATTTTGCTGTATTTGTGACGCAGTATTTAATAGAAATACTATTTATTCGAAAATCATTAGATTATGACAGAAGATATCCCGCTTCCTCAAAACCAACGAGGAAAACGGCAAAATATTCTCCCATAAAATTACACGTCACACGGATGACTGGCTGATCGGGTCAGAGTACATCAGACGAACTTCATTCGCAAGATATGAATGCATAACAAAACGAACCCTTAAATTTTATTTATTTATTTTTATTTATTTATTTATTAATAACCAACTTATATTAACATTTTGCATCACACATACAAGTTATTAGTCAATATTTGTAATTACACATGTCATACAATCATAAAATTAGGTTAAATCACATAATAAAAACTGGACAAAAGATGAAATTGGTCAACATTAGATAAAAATTAGATAGTATTATAGAATAAATTGGAATAGAATTATTAATAACAAGTAACTATTCATTTAATTTATTTACTCCAAGGAGATTGTACTCGGAGTGGCAATGGACTCCAGGCATCAAGTAGAAGTATCCAGGAATCACAGTTCAGCACTCGCGAATACATCTAAAGTCTCATCATATAGCAGAATGTTGTTGATATGGGTGAGGGCTAGGTACAATGGACTGGTCTTAAGTGTTACGGTTTGAGGTATTTTGAATAGAAGACGTTGGCGAGGGCGAAGTGTATGCCTAATGGCTGGTGGGATGTTAAAGGAGATGTCCTGAAGTCAGCAGGAATTGAAATGGGTACCACGAATCAGGCGGATGAAATATTTACCGGACTAAGATTTCTCCTTAATTCTAAACCCTGGTAAATACGAGCGGCATAAAGAAAAAACTTTCCATAATCTGAACTGCCCTAAGTCAAGTACCCGAAAACTTGCCAGTCCTGCCACCAAAAATAAGGGCTGCAACTTGTAACACAATTTCTCAACTTGCCAAAGGTTTATTGTACTAGGCCTTTTGTGTTTCTGATATATGGCCACTAAATTTTCCACGGAACAATAAGTATTGGCAGCTTGGTATAATCTGTGCCTCGCAATACCAAGTGACCTGCTAATTTTCTTGAGTATTAATTTTGCTTGACTTTGAAAACCTTTGGGAATGACTCGGCTGTTTTTGGGACGGTATCTTGAAGATAAATGATGGAGGTTGCTTTTGTTAGAGTCGGGAATTTGTGATGATGCTCCAGATTTTTGAAGTCAAAATTGTCAAAACATGACAATTTTGACTTCAAAAATCTGGAGCCAGCTAGGAACAATTATCCATATTCTTAGGGTGACATTTAAACAGTAATTGCCAGCGGTTATTATTGGCCATATTGGCCATTGTTTTATAATGAGACATTGTCAGTTTTTTGAGTTCTCAGGTATTTCACTATCAGCTTCTTATCTTAATTCCAATTTATTGCGTCGGCACAAAATGTCTTCTTCCATACATCTCATGCCTTGCCCTGTTATCAGCCTTTCTAGCCATTAATATCATCTTAAACACATAGTTTCTTTGGACTTTTTTATTTTTATTACCCATATTCATACTAAAAACTTTTCTTAACACCATGCAAAACTTGGAAATACTTGAGCTACCAGTTCCAAATAGAATGCTTAAGGTGAAGGTCCACTGGTCCGCATCGGTCGCAATGCACGCACGGCACGCAACGTATTGAACGGATAAATGCCGATGGCATGCACTCAATGTATCCGCATGTTATCTTGTCTTTGCAAATTTGACTATTGTCAACGTATCAAATTATACAATTCTTACATCTTTCTACCAATATATTTAAAAGTGAGTCATCCATTTTACAAAGTTTTCGTCGGTTCTCACCTCAATTATAAGCAAAACAACTTGCGGCTGTAAGCGATGGTCTCGGTAAACTAATCCATGTGACGTCACCGGCACGCAACTTTTTTGTTCCCTTATACGCTTAGTGCAGGCTGTACCGATACGATAGTGTACGTAGTACTGTATGAATTCATAAAAAGCAAAGCAAAATCCGTTACATGCGTTGCGGCAGGTGCGGCCCGGTGGACGTTCACCTTTAAATCTCGAAATGTGTTATTTATAAAATAATAAAAAATCATTCTACTCGTTTATTACGTAGGTAGGCAATAAAACCACTCAAGTACTGTACTGAGTTTCAGCTTATATAAAAATACAAGAACCAGCGTAGACTAAAAACATAAAACAAACTACGATCGCCACTCTAATGGCGACCTTTTGAAATCAATTTCCCAAAACGTTTGACCTTAGTGGGTTGGTTATATTTTGTCTCGACTCTGTTATGGACTTGTCAATTTCTACATATTTAGATAATGTGAAATGTAGAGGATTCATGTATGAGACTAGTATTTTAATTTCTACAAAGCTTTCAGAGGATGTTATGTGGTGTTTTAATTTCGATTAATCAAGGTTCAATATTATACATTGCGTAAACCTAAGTACAGACGCCAGCATATCAAACTACTACAATCTGTCAAATTTCTTTAACAGATTTTCAATTGTATCGCTAAAGCATAAGGTTCAAAGATGATTGGGAAAATCTTACAGTTTCGGGTAACTTGGTAACTCTGGCGTCTGTACATAATAATTAAGAATATGATGTGTATATGCTGTAGTTTCATAGAGATGTCTGGAAGAAAAGACAAACCAGCCCGACCGAAATTGCGACAAGGGCAGCAGGATGACGATAGCTTGTGAGTAAACCAAAACGGATTACTGTCATGTCCAAATCATAATAATGTCCAAAAATTAAAATTGTCCAAAAATAATAATATCCAAAAATAAAAATGACCAAAAATAAAAATGTTCAAAAATAAAAAAGTCCAAAAATAAAAATAATCAAAAATAAAAATGACAAAAAATAAAAGCCCATAAATAAAAATACTCGTAGCTATTTATAGGTCTGATTGCACGACCAGCACCCTAATTACGTAACACTATCTGGATCATGTTGAAGGATAATGCTAATCCAATGCTTCATATGTATGTTCGAATTTGTTTGTTCCTTCAACAACGTAAATAACGCAATGAATGTTGTTGAACTGTCAAAATTAAAGCCATTGTTACTGATAGTAAGCTACGCAATTACCCCGCAGTAACTACGAGCTTACGTCTGATAACAACGAAATTCTGTCTTTGCCAACTTCAAACAATTACCACAAATAGCATTAAGGCTCCTTCAAACAGACGCGACACGCGATAAAATCGCGCGCGACACAAAGGCACCGCAAGTCGCGCAACGAGCGGTGCCTTTGGGTTGCGCGCGATTGTGTCGCTTGTCGCGCCTGTTTGTAGGAGCCTTTATTTTTTAAAGGACATCATTCAAATGTCGAACATTTTATACCCAAAAGACAAAGTGCTGCCAGAAAACATAATACTATGTTCGTAGTGAAAATACCTTGAGCATTTTTTACTATTTCAACGAAAGTCTACAATTAACCCCCTGGCTGCTATATGAGATTGAAAATGCCAAATCTATATTTTTATATAGCATAACATTTAAAAATAATCGCAATTTCATTTTTGGTTACGAAATGAATGATGTCCTTTCGAAAGCACATTAATTAAACCTATTCAGTCAGTTCTCACTTCACTTTACTGAAATAAAAAATATAATTTAATAACAATAACTCTTTATGATGCCAAGGTTATGGAGTATTTTCCATGGGTAGCTTTTAGATAAGGGTTGCGTGGGTCGGCTGACATATGAGCCCCTTAAGTGAATGACACGTGAGCGACATTCGAAACAACCTCTCGGACGCGTGCGATGAATTGACTTGTAGGTCATGGTTACGTGTTTGAGATGAATGGAAAGTTTCGGGAATGAATGAATAGATGATATTCGTTCATTCCCGAATAATAAGTTTATGGTTTATATAATAATTTGGTATTACAGTTGTGCATTTTATAATTTCATATAAGTCCAATCAAAATAATACCTATTCAATATTCATAGAACAAAATGGCCACTCAAAACACTATCACCATTAATAGAGATGATGAAAACTCAAACCAATTAAAACTTTAGAGTGTATAGTCAACTCAAAATTTATCACTTTAAGGCTCCTTCAAACAGGCGCGACACGAAACGCGACACAAAGCCACCGCAAGTCGCGCAACGAGCGGTGCCTTTGTGTCGCGCGCGATTATATTGCGTGTCGCGCCTGTTTGTAGGAGCCTTTAACTGCATTTTGAAAGTCTAATATCAAAACTGCGTCTAGACGGTGCTATAAAAAGAAAAGGCGCCGAAATAAAATAAAATTTATATTTAGTATGTGATATAAGTTTATATACACATCTGAAAGCAGTTACAAGTGAACGCTATTGCAAACGTGGTTTTATGTTGGATAAAATTTAATAATTCAATAAACTGTTGTCGTTTTAGGGTTCCGTAACTCAAAAGGAAAAACGGATCTCTTATAGGATCACTTCGTTGTCCATCTGACTGTCTGTCTGTCAGTCTGTCAAGACCATAGATGTAAGAAAAAAGATTTTTACATTTCTATGGTCTGTTTTTACATGTCTATGGTCAATACCTTTATTCTCAAGAACACGTGAAGCTATCAAGTTGAAATTAATATCAACGTTGGTCTGTAACGGCATTTACACCACCAAATGTGAACTACGCATCATACTGACGTCACCACTAAAATAAAAATAAAAACCTGCATCGCGTAAGCAGAGTTTACCGCGAAACTAGTATACAACGTTTTGACGTCAATCGTCGGGCACTTGCCCATCAGACAACACCTGTCTGGTCGGGGGATCCTCCCTTTTCTATGGAGGATGATCGAACTTTACACACATCACCTTTACCATGCATCTATAGGTCAACTGTCCCTTGGAACTCTAAAAATCAAGCTTCTAAATCATCGCAATAAAAAAATACGGCCGTCTATGCAACATATTATTTCGATACTCGCAAATAAAACACAACCCATAAATAGGGCTACTTCCCGTTAACTTCGAATCATGCAAGAAGCAAGGTCTCCCAGCACAAATAATGGAAATCTCCGAAAATCGTTAATAGTTTCCCTATCCCATGAATCATAATATGATTCATGTTGATTGTTTAACTATTGTGTCTACTTTATGGACAGTTAAGTTGTGTATGTCGATTGTTTAACTATTGTGTCTACTTTATGGACAGTAAGTTTGTGTTTTTATTACATAAACATTTTTTTTTGCATTTTCAAACTTCGTTTGCAGTTGGAGAATCGACTGTGACGTACAGACGCCAGCACATCAAGCTACTACAATTTGTCAAATTTATTTAATAGATTTTCAACTTTATCGCTAAAGTATAAGGTTCAAAGTTGATTGGGAAAATTTGACAGCATCGGGTAGCTTGATGTGCTGGCGTCTGTACCTATAAATATTGATATAAGGGAGAACATGTTTTTCAACTACAATGTTACGCTTGTTTTTGGGATACATTCATCCCAACCACAGAACCCTTCATTGTGCGTGGTCCCACTCGCACTTGGCCGGTTTTTATTATGTAGTAAAGAGAAAATTACATAGACGGTAGTTCTTCTGGAAGATTTAGAATTGCATGACATGTAGTAAAAGGTATATTCATATGAGGAGAACATTATCCAGCATCATAAGGTAGGTAAACCATTTGCTATTAAACAGAAAACTGAGATTTCTGTCCAAGCACAGTGAATTTATTGGTGGTACCTTTATGGATGTTTGAACTAGACTGCAAACGCAGGGGCGGGGTGGGCGCGGTGAGGGGAGCGCGCGGGCAACTCACGCCATAGCTCGTTCATACAAGTGACCGCAGTGAGTGCGCGGGCTGCCCGCGCGGGCACCAGGGTTCTCAAACTAGTTCGAGCTTTTTTCTAGTAAAAATCAGTCTTCTTCATCCATATTATATTTGGACAAACACTGGACGCGACAACGCTCAGAACGAAGCCGCGTTCGACGGCGGACAGGCAATCGCGCGCGTTTCCGCACGCGCGCCGCTCCCCGCCCCGCACTACCAGTCAGGCCAAGCATTGAGACAAAAAATGTCCAATATTGTAAAGTCGGATTATTTTATGAATGTTGGAACGACGGTTAGGATTTGGGGGGCCTTTGCACAGCAATGGGACAGTGTAGGCTAATAAAAAAAAATTGGAAAGTTGTAGGTAGTAATAATGAGTAAGATCATTTCTAATTATGTAAATCTAAGCAAGGCAATTCTTCTTCAACATGCATTGATTGTTTGCAAACATTGGTGATGGGGTTCGGCTTACAACGATACACACTTCATATCTTCGGGGGCGTCAGCAGTCGGTTCTTGTGGGAAACTCTTCTTCCAACTGGTGTAATCTTGATACTGGCGTCCCTCAAGGCGGTATTTTATCTCCACTTCTGTTCTCTATTTTTATAGATCTAATTACTACCCAGCTTCAGTGTGCGTATCATCTCTACGCTGATGACTTGTAGCTTTACAGTCGGGCGGGTGTTGACAACTTATCTGATGCGATTGAGGAGCTAAACCGGGATCTAGCTGTGGTGAAAAACTGGTCTGATCGCTTTGGGGTAGTCGTTAACCCAACCAAGTGCCAGGCTATCATTATAGGGAGCTCCCATAGCTTGAGAAGGCTGAATGGTTTAACGGTCCCGCCGGTTACCTTTGACGGCAAAGTGATTCCGTTTAGCTCTGACGTCAAGGATCTGGGTTTGTATGTTGACACTTGCCTTGACTGGCGTAAGCAGGTCGCGATTGTGAGCAAGAAAGTCACCGGTACGTTGCGGTCGCTCTATCGATTGAAAAACATTCTGCCATCCCATATAAAGGTAATGTTAGTTCAGTCCCTTATCTTTCCCATTCTTGACTATGGTGATGTGTGTTACTACGACCTGAATGCAGATCTCCTCAATAAACTTGACCGACTTCTAAATAACTGCATTCGATTCGTATTTAATCTCCGTAAGTATGATCATGTGTCCGCGCATCGGTTACTCTTAAAATGGTTACCCATCAGACAGCGCAGAGCGTTAAGAGCTTTGACAACTTTGTTTTCTCTTCTAGACAAACCCACTTCTCCTTCTTATCTTACTTCTCACTTCCAATATTTATGCTCTGCGCACATCAAAAATCTTCGCTCTTCCAATAATCGTCTTCTACGATGTCCTACCCACCGCTCTGGCTTTCTTAAATCTTCTTTTCCTGTCCAGGCGGTTTTCCTTTGGAATGCGCTCCCTCTGAATATCAGGATGGCAACCAGTCGGCTCACATTTAAAGTAAAAGCACGGGAACATATCCAGAAGAAGTTGGCAGACTTGTCCCACATTTAATTTGTTGGTTTTCTTCATCTATGTTTTTTTTTTTTATCTTTCATCACTTTGTATAATTTGTTGTATGTATGTATATAAGTATTTATTAGTATATTTTATTCTTCAAAATTTTCCGTTCTTTTGCACCTACTGTTTTGTCTCTGCATCGCCCTAAGGTAGACTGGTAGAAAATGCCCAAGGCATTAAGTCCGCCTTTGTACATTATGTGCATAAAGTTTTAATAAATAAATAAAAAAAATACACACGATGTAGGTACTATTGAAACTGAAATACACTACTTCTATCAATGGTACAGTATCTATGCAATCTCCTGCAAGGCGGATTTCGCACACGCGCCACGCTCCGGTGCGCGGGGCGACGCATCCACCCGTGCGGCGACTGAGGCGCAGATCTGCACCATCATTTGGTGGTCAAAATGAACCTATCGACATTGAGTTCGATCGTGGACACGTCCATTATTTGCAAAAGTCTGATGCGTAGATCCTAATGTGCCATCGGGACGCGACATGTCCCAGTGGGTGATCGCGTGATCTGCGCGCGGCCAGCAACCACGCGCGTCGATGCATTGTCAATGCAGTATGCGTGTTTTATATACTAACTGAAGTAGTAAGGCGGATCACAAACAACAACGCGACACGCGACGGGGCGCGGGAAACGGAGCCAAATTCTCCGCGCAGAAGCGCGGTATTGAATTTGTACCCCATCGCATTGACTCGTTGTAGTGTGTGATCGGCCTTACACTGGAGCACGGCGCTTGGTTGTGTTGATCCGCCTTAGAGCGGTTGAGCACTACAACATCCGATCCGAATCCGAATTGAAGACCCGATTTCAATCCGAATTGGTAATGTTCTAAATTCTGACGGATAGAGTTCGGATCTAGCGCGCAACCCCTCATACAAATAGTACTATGGTAATTTCTCGGATTCGGATCGAACGTAGTGCGAAACCGCCCTTACTCTCAGTATTATATAGCTGGACACCCGAGCCCGTTACTGAATGGATGTCGGCGAACAAGGATCCTGCAGTGTTTATTCGGCCCCTAACTCAATTCAGTACAGCCGTTAACTAAACTAATATACCGTACGGCGTACACGTATTTTTATTTCACTTGACTTTTTCGAGCAGCTGTAGGTGGAACATCATTAATAATGTTATCACGTTTGTGTTTATTAAGTGGTAGGCAGAGATGTTATAGGTATACCTACACCTTCGTTATGCCAGTAAATGTCATCATCATCATCACCTCAGCCGAAAGACGTCCACTGCTGGACATAGGCCTGCCCAAGCACCTCACTTCTACCGGTTCTTCCCGCATCCAGCGGATTCCTGTGGCCTTCACAAGGTGGACACCTTATGATGGGAGGCCTTCCGATGCTATACGTCTTCCGGTACGCGATCGCCACTCTAGAACCTATCGGTTCGAATCAGAAAAGAAGAGATCCGCAGGAAAACGGAGGTAACCGACATAGCCCAAAGAATTGCCAAACTTAAGTGGCAGTGGGCAGGGCACATTGCTCGCAGAACAGTAAAGGTCTACAGTGGAAAAAACAATAATTAAGCCAATCTTTTCAAAAATCTACCAGAAAATTAAATTAAATCATTTGGGATTATTACGTTATAAGCATATAATTTTGGTTAAATTTATCCATTTAAGACTAACAATGATATATAGAAATAGAATAGAATATTATTTATTACTAGCTGCGCCCCGCGGTTTTACCCGCGTAAGTTTCTATTCCAAAAAAATCTGGAGAGGGCCACCTTTATCATCTAGGGGTACAAAAATAGCCTACGACCTATCCTCAGACCTACCAAATACACACAAGGAATTTCATAAAAATCGGTAAAGCCGTTTCGGAGGAGTTGGATAACAAACTCTGTGACACGAGATTTTATTTAAGATGTAGGTACACCATAAATATTACAGATATAAATGTAGAAACTTTACAAGGGGTGACACAATGGGTGGTATTATCGCTAAAAGCGATAGAACAGCATTAGAGTCGTAAACGCAAAAATACATTAAACAGATCGTTAAAGAAATAAGAGTAGGGGTAGGAAACAAATTAAACTTATTAAGTTGATCGAGAATTTACGCCTTGAATTTCTAAGTCCTTATAATAAACCAAAGTGAAGTTTTGTTTTTAATTTAGGGCTCTTACCGATTAAACCCTCAAGCGTCAAGTGTACACCAAGTGTCAACAAAAGAGATAAGTATGCAGGATCGTCGGATATTAGTTGAAGTTTAGTAAGAAACCGACAGATGTTCACGAATAAAATTTAGTTTTGTTAATAGAAAACAAACAGCTCATTCATTAAATTAAATTTCAGTCGACAACATCCAACGGTTTCTTACTAAACTTCAACTGTATCCGACAATCTTGCATACATCTCTTTTGTTGACTGTACATAAGAAAAAGTGCTCGAAACGACAACGGTACACCAAGTGTACTCGACTATTGTCATTGACATTGTTAAAACAATGACTTCACTGTGTCCATTCAACTACTCCGACTCGTGGGATGTTTTGACAGGTAGGCGGGCAAACGTGTGAGAGGTTAAGGTTAAGTTCAAATACCCTATAAGTAGCCTATTTCTGACATACTCAGAGATAAAGGCCGTTCAACACTAACCACAGTCACAGAAGAGTTTTTTGAATAAAAACTTGCAATTTATTACTTGTCTGTATTATCATAAATTAATAATTATTATTGTCAACTATATATTATCATCATTTATTTCTGCCATAATTTTAGTAACATAGTTACCCCCTTACTAATAAACGTATTATATCAGATGAATAGTTACTCACCGATTTCTCTCTTTCAGTCGTCAGAAATTTGACTTTCGAAAGAAGAAGACAAGGCGTTGTGTAACTATACAGACGCTATACGTTTATTAGTAAGGGTGTTAAAGTATTATTTGCTAACAATGTATGGAATGTACATTTATTCTGAAACGAACTGTATAAGTAATAATTATTGTTATTGAAGAAACTTTTTGAAGGACATAGAGCTACATAAGTAGACTCAAAATTAGATATACTTAGGTATACTTACATTAGTTCAAAAACTTAGTTATTAAGGTTAATTAAAAATGCTTTTAAATGTTAAAAAGTTTTTATTTATGTTATGATCTGAAAATAATAAATAAAGCAAGTTATGATTAATAATAATTTTGCAAATGACAGACTATAATTTATCAAAACGCTGTGAAACGATTATTAAATATCATCATCACATCAATCTAAGGAAATAGTTCAAAGTAATCACAGTTCACATTGATTGTAGGTGTAATTTCATACCTTCGCAGTTTGCACACACTTCGTAATTTCATACAAAAAACACCGTAGCCCATGTAAATTCAATTGCGCACAAGTAACCCTAAAATGTGAAAGGGATCCCCGAAAACTAAATCAACAAGGTACCCGAAATGAGCACCATCGAACATTTCCATTACGGTACGAGGGGCACTTATCCCATCTCTGTTAAGAAAACAACATCCCGGTAATTTAATTTCTCGTGGACTTGTTAACTTTTTCCTATTTCTTGCCCCATTAGGTGGTCGCGTCTATGATGTTAATAAGGTGCTATGTTTTCTTGGAAACAAATAGGATAGGTATTTAGTTCCTAGAGGCTTTTATTGCTCCTGATGAAATTTCAAAATTGCCATTTTTGGGTGCCGTACCAAAATGGTAAAAAGGCATCTTTATGGTGCGACTCAGTCTCTCTGAGTGTCTGTCCGTCTGTCACTGCTGGATATCTCAAGAACTACTAATGCTATCAACTTGAAATTCGAAATAGTTTGAGATGACGTTTGCACATATTTTTTGCAAATAAGATAGAAATATAAATATATATGACGGAGGAGGTACCTCCTTGTGTTTTTTGAAAGTGTGACGTCAGTATTGTTGACGTCGCATTTGTCGACTTCCTGATGATGACTCATGACGTTTGGGTCCTCGAAAGAAAACTTCAAGAGTACTATGTAAACTTCGTATATTCAACGGGCAGCGTAACGACGTCCCAGAGAGGTCCGTACTGTACGGCGGCTCGAACACGAATGCTCAAGCGCCTTTTTTTTTTTTTTATAATATGGCATAAAAAAAAAAAAAAAAAGGCGCTTGAGCATTGTTGACGTCGCATTTGTCGACTTCCTGATGATGACTCATGACGTTTGGGTCCTCGAAAGAAAACTTCAAGAGTACTATGTAAACTTCGTATATTCAACGGGCAGCGTAACGACGTCCCAGAGACCTTACTGTACGGCGGCTCGAACACGAATGCTCAAGCGCCTTTTTTTTTTTTTTTTTTTTTTTTTTTTTTTTTTTTTTAATGGCATCTCGTAGTTGACCTTGAGAGGTCGTGACTACTTAACCGGACAATCCTGCGGCTGCCTTGAGAGATCTCAAAGCCTCCAGCCAGGGGCTTAAAACTAACTAAATAAACTAAGCGACTACACGCTAAGGGCACCCCCTGTGGGGTACGAGCCTCGGCTTAGGGCGTCGCTGGGGGAGGGCAGCAAGTCGGGACAGGCTGGATCGAATTTTGATTATTTAACGAACGATGGGGCCGGCATTTCCTAAATGACTACTCTGAGAAGAAATGCCGAAACAAACTCAGAGGTCAGAGTCGGGAATTTAAATCTACGGGCTCAGCTGCGGCGCGGGCTGGCACTACATCGAGCAAGGGTCGGTGGGGGGCATTTACTGGGGGACGTCGCGAGGGACCTCGTCGGCGAGGCCGGTATGTCGATTTTTTGTACTTGTTTTTCCTAAGCGTGCTGGTTGCCCTACTGCTCTCTTGGAGGAGGGTTGTGGGGTCATCTGGGTCGGTGAGAACATGCCTTGGACGGCGGAATTTACTAATTTGGGAGGGAGTATATCTGGCGGCCTCGACAACCAGCGGGTTTCGATGGTTGGGGGCGGAATCGAAGAAGTGCTTGGAAAGGCGCTTCATGAATTGGTGGATAGTGGGGATTTTGAGATCGACATGGAGGATCTCATTTCTGACGAACCAAGGGGCTCCCGTAGCCTTTCGGAGGAAACGGTTTTGGAGGGTCTGCATCCTATGGATGTGGTGGGGCTTTGCGTGAGCAAAAACTACGCAGGCATATGTCATGATTGGGCGAATGCACGCTGTGTAGATACGCAATTTGCACTTGAGTGACAATTTGCTGCGTGCATTGAGCATCGAGTGGAGGCTACCGAGAGCGAAGGCGGCGCGCGAGCGAACCGCCTTTATGTGCTCTGAGAAGGAGAGGTGCCTGTCGAGGATAACACCGAGATATTTGGCTTGCTTCTCCCAAGGGATCGGCTTGCCGAACATGGTGATAGGTCGGGGGGGGATGGGTTTGTGTCGCGGTTTCGAATAGAGAACCGCTTGACTTTTGTCGGGGTTGACTTCTATTCTCCACTTCCTAAACCAGTCAGCGAGTTTGTTGACTGTGTTTTGGAGGATGCGAGAGATCTCGACTAGGCTGCGGCCAGTGTACAGAATGGCAGTGTCGTCTGCGAAGAGAGCCAACTGGGTCTTTCTATTTGTTGGGATGTCGCTGGTGTACAGCGTGAATATGAGCGGGGCGAGCACAGAGCCCTGGGGGACTCCTGCTCGGATCGGGTGTGGAGAGGATATAGCTCCTTCTACTTTGTAGCGGAAGGTGCGGTTCGACAAATAGTCTCGAAGGATGAGCACGAGACGGTCGGGCACACCGAGTTTGTATAGCTTATATAATAAGCCATTGTGCCAGACTTTGTCGAAAGCTTTTGCTATGTCGAAGTATATCACACCTGTCAAGTATCCACGCAGGATCCCTGCGTGGATATGTTCGGTGATGCGGTGGACTTGCTGCACGCTAGAATGTTGGGTTCGAAAACCGAATTGTTCGTTTGGGATTAGGCCCTTGGTTTCGGCATAGTTTCTAAGACGCTTATAAATAAGCCTCTCGTAGACCTTGCCTAGTCCATTGAGCAGACTGATGGGGTGGTAACTCGTAGGTTCCGACTTGGGCTTGCCGGGCTTGGGAATGCCAATGACTGTGGCTTCTTTCCACTTCTGTGGGAAAATGTTGTTGCTCATGGCACCGTTGAAGATGGTGGCCAGTAGCACAATTAATTGGGCAGGGAAGAGTTGAATCACTCTATTGGTGATTCCATCTGAACCGGGGGCTTTCTTAGGAATGAGACCCTTTATGATGTCCTGTACTTCGTCTGGAGTGACGGGGGGTAGAGGAGCTCAAGCGCCGACAGTGCGGCCGTATTTATAGGGCTCGGCGCACGTGCACGTGTTTCTCAAGTTTTTAGGTTAAGGCCTGTATTAATGCCGATAACCTTGAGCATTTGGGCGGAGCTAACGACCCCTTCTCCGCGCCACTCCGCTACCCGCATGTAACAGAAAATGTGCGGTTGTGTGCGCCGCCACCACGGTTTGCCTCGCCTAGTCTCGTCACAGAGTATTGAAATCACAGAAGGTCAAGTCATCGTGAAAGTTAAATAATTATGTGTACCACATATACAGGATGTCCCAGAACTCAACGTCAAGCCGAAACGGGGTGACAGGATTGATCATAACCATCACGAGAAAAATATAAAAAAAATCTATCCCATGCAGTTTGAAAATTATGGGCATTTTAAGAAAAACCTAGAAATTTGATCAAACTGTACGATTTTTCGGTTATTGTGGTTATTCTTTTTTATTTTTGTTCAATTAAACTTTGGAAACGTAATCCTAAATAACATTTCTAGAATCCCAATAAAAAATAATGACACGATTGCCTCAAGTTTCCGAGAATTGAGACTATTCGTTAAACTACGAATTTAAAATTTTCAAGATTCGTCGACTTTGACTTTGAAATGTTCAAATTGTTTACCATCAGCCTCAATACAAGCCCTACATCTTCTTAAAAAAGATCTACTTATTAGTCGGGCATATCTTCAAGAGTTGATCTCCTCAGCTGCTTGAGAAATGCGTTCACGCAGGTCGGCTACGTTCTCAATGGGCTTATTTATTGTAATAAAAAACGTTATTTCTCTATCTGACTTTTATTGCAACAAACCTAAATTAAACTAGATCAAGATTTTTCATTATTTTACTAACTTTTTTTCACTTTTTTCACTTTAATAAAAGTGGCGTCACTATCTGTCTCGCTCACTCATGGCAAACATACCTATCCATCTCTCTCATCATTTTGCCTTAAAATTAAGAACCTACCTAGAGCTTGTGCGAATCAAAAACATTTTAACTGAGATAGCAAAAATCGGGTTACTTGAGGTTTTAATTTTTTTACTCTTTTTTATTGTATGGAACTAACAAGTATTGTACCATTTTAGAATTCTGATTAAATGCACCAACTTTTAATGCCACTTGCCAAGGCACTCTAGTACATTTTTTTTAAAGGAGGGCCTATCAAAGTCGACGAATCTTGAAAATTTTAAATTCGTAGTTTAACGAATAGTCTCAATTCTTGGAAACTTGAGGCAATTGTGTCATTATTTTTTATTGGGATTCTAGAAATGTTATTTAGGATTACGTTTCCAAAGTTCAAATGAACAAAAATAAAAAAGAATAACCACAATAACCGAAAAATGTTACAGTTTGATCAAAATTCTAGGTTTTTCTTAAAATGCCCATAATTTTCAAACTGCATGGGATAGATTTTTTTTCAGATTTTTCTCGTGATGGTTATGATCAATCCTGTCACCCCGTTTTGGCTTGACGTTGAGTTCTGGGACACCCTGTATTTACAATGGTCCAGTTTTGGTTTTATTTAGGTATCTATTGATATGGATGTACTTTTCGGGCTATGGTTACGAATAAAATTGTTAAAAGCTTTCGTTCGAGGCCGTGAGTAGAAGCTATACCCTTAATATAAATCAGCCTGGCTTGCCATGTGGTAAACAACTTAATGTATCTTTTTAACTAAAATTAATGGCTAAATGTGCTGCTAAGCGCAAAACTCAAGAATGGCTGGACCAACTCGGTTTTTTTTTAAATATTCGTTGAAGTCTTAGGAAGGTTTCTATGAAGAGAAGAAGGGTAGGTAGGCATGTACGTAGATAGGTATGTAGGGTAGGTAGGTAGGTAGGTAGTTAGGGTAAGGCAGATAGGAAGGTAGGGTAGATAGGTAGGCAGGTAAGGTAGGTAGGTAGGTAGGTATAGGTAGTATAATTATCACTAGTGTATGTCATATTATTTGTTATATTTTTTATAAACAAATATATTATAACTAAAATTCAGCTGAATAATCTTCAAGTTCTTCGACAGACCTTACAAGATGCTTGTGAGTCACCATGTCATCCAATAGAGACCGTAGTTTTTGAATGCCCAAATCATCTTGTTCCTAAAATGAATGCAGTTATACATATATTTACAAGTAAAACAAAAATATAGGTTCATAATTTGTAAAAAAAAATACATTCACATCCAAATCAACAGAATCACCTTCAACTTCTCTGGTAGAACTAATTGATTCACTACGTATAGGTAATGATTTTTTTATTTGATTTAATTAGTTGAATAATATTATTGACCCACTTTAGCCCACATGGATAGTAATGATAAGTGATAATTATAATAAAAAACATGACTACCAATTTGTTTTTCTAATTTTATGTAGTCTGTGCCACCCGCGGTCTGCGATAGGCTGATTTAATTGATTGATTGATGTCACCCGCGACGATAGAAGTCGAGTAAAAAGTATTCGACTTTCGATCTGCCATAGAGAGATTTGATCCTTATGATTGACCCTATCGATTGATACCATAAAAGTACAGGGTATTATTTTTTCGGATTTTAGGCGGTTCGATTCCCGAGAGCGGCAAGCGAATTTTCGAACATCTTTGATTGCAGATTTGTTTTTTTTTTAATGAAGGGATTTTCCTTTGAGTAAAATTTGCTATCTCCAGTGTTTAGAGTACTTGCCCTCTAGGTGAGGTTAAAAAAATCCAGCCTGTATATACATATATGTATATTATTGAACTACTACTTTTTACTATTGTATGACATTATTATTTTTAATTCCTTATTTTGTTGACTGATCTGTATTTACGATAATTTTATTTTCAATGACATTGTACAGACGCCAGCACATCAAGTTACTACAATCTGTCAGATTTCTTTAATAGATTTTCAACTTTATCACTAAAGCATAAGGTTCAAAGTTGATTGCGAAAATTTGACAGTTTCGGGTAGGTTGATGTGCTTGGCGTCCGTACTTTATTGAATAGTGAAATTAACAGTTAACATTCTTGTTTTATATTTGCACACCTTATATGGTTATTAACAGTGTACCATTTGACCTTTTTTAACATCCACTGAACCTGTTTTATGCAAATAAATGATTTGATTTGATTTTTTTATTTGAAAATAATTACGCCGGTAATCAATAAATTGACAAATTATTAGCAAGTACGTAACCTATAATCATAATTAATACCTACTTTAGGAGCATTTTCAGTTTTGTGTCACAATATGTCACAAATAATCGCAACGCATCAGAATAATAGACTTTACTTAGGCACCGAAAAGTAAAATTTATAATATTGGCTGAATCATTTCGTGGACGTGGACCTTCTGTGATCATTCACTACTAGTACTTACGACTTTCGTTTGAATGAGGTAGGTATTTTATAAACAGTACCTATGTACACAGAGTAATGGACAGCGCATAAGTTTCATAAAACCCCGCTTGGGTAGGTACACTTTTTGTTTTTGCAGTAATATTTTACGATTTTATTTCGTAGTGCGGAGTTCTCGCAACGCGACATACGTCCACCTAGCAACACGATGCGCCCCGCACTAAATTTATGGACGAGTGCGGGGGTGATGTAGACGCAGTCCTTTATCAGAGGCCTTTTTAATTTATTATCATAAAAATAATACATATTTTAAAAAAGTAACAAAACCAAATTATTCTCCTTTGTATTGCAAAGATGTAGATATATTTTTTTACACTCTTTTGATAAAAAATTAAGGAGTAAAACGGTTTCATCTCAATGATTTGGAGGTGATTTGGTGATTTTTTTTTAAATTAAGTGATACCGGTAGAAAAATTATGGCTAAACCAAATTACGTATTATATCATGAAGATTACTAAGGATTTTTTTCAGATGTAATTTCTCTGTAAATGCCGACAAAAAATGGCTTCATCTGCATGCTTTTTTCAAGCTTTTTTCGAGAGAGCGGCCTTAAGTATTGAAATTACAATAATAACGTGCTGCGTAACGTTAATTTCACATCATAATAAACTCAAAGCAACCAATTGATGATTTATGAACTAATTTTAGAATAATCAGAGTATGAAACTTAATTATTCCCGTTATTAAATAGGTGAACTGTTGTATTTGCGCCGATACGGCCATACTGACAGGCGGTGCGCGCTCTGCACCAGCCTCGTTGATTCTCGTAAGTTATTGTGGATTCTCGTAGTCTCGTAGGTTCTCGTAGTCTCTTGGTTCTCGTAGTCTCTTGGTTCTCGTAGTCTCGTAGGTTCTCGTAGTCTCGTAGGTTCTCGTAGTCTCGTAGATTCTCGTAGTCTCGTAGATTCTCGTAGTCTCGTAGATTCTCGTAGTCTCGTAGATTCTCGTTGTCTCGTAGATTCTCGTAGTCTCGTAGATTCCCGTAGTCTCGTAGATTCTCGTAGTCTCGTAGATTCTCGTAGTCTCGTAGATTCTCAAGTCTCGTAGGTTCTCGTAGTCTCGTAGGTTCTCGTAGAGTCTCGTAGGTTCTCGTAGAGTCCCGTAGGTTCGTAGGTTCTCGTAGAGTCTCGTAGGTTCTCGTAGAGTCTCGTAGATTCTCGTAGAGTCTCGTAGGTTCTCGTAGTCTCGTGGGTTCTCGTCGAATCTCATTGACCTGCAATAATATAAAGAACTTCTCTGAGTAGTGCATCTGTAAGCATCTTAGTTGTTGCAAACACAACTGTTATGTGAGTTTGAGAATATCAATGCTAGTAGTTAGTAGGTTCTCGGAGATTTTATTGTAGGGTTCTCGGAGGTTCTCGTAGAGTTCTCGGACGGTCTCGTAGAGGTCTCGGAGGGTCTCGTAGAGTTCTCGGAGGGTCTCGTAGAGTTCTCGGAGGTTCTCGTAGAGTTCTCGGAGGTTCTCGTAGAGTTCTCGGAGGTTCTCGTAGAGTTATTAAAGGTTATCGTCGGGTTATTTGGAATTATTGAATTGAGTTACTCACCCTGTAGGTCGTGGCTTGGCTGTATTTGCAGTTCTTCTCGTGAGGTTGATGGAATGGGATCAGTTGGTTCTGCAGCAGGATCTCGGTGATTAGGCGATTCGTTTCCCGCCGATACGGTTAACTGATCACCAGGTTGTGGAGCACGGTGCAGCTGATCATGGGCAACCTTGCGAGGTCGTCCTCTGCCCATAACTTTCTTTACCAAATATCGGTCATTTTCCAATATACTACAGACTTCATACGGCTCGCTGAATTTAAGGTCAAGCGAGGTTTGATTGCAGGGATTATTCTTAACCAATCCGTAATCTCCTCTTTGGAAATTATGGATTTTGGCTTTATGTAAGTTGTCTGCCTTGTTCACTAGAACGGATCATTTTCTGTTGTACTTGTTGAGTAAGCCCTTCAATATCAACGGTTTCGTTGTCAATATCCACCAAGTTGAGAAGCTCGGGAGGTACGCAGTGCTTTCGTTGTGTAATAAGTGTAAGTGGTGCAACACCGGTGACTCGATGAGTTGTACAGTTCATTGCCAGTTGTTGAAGTTCTTCATGACAGTGTGCCATTGCTCCGTTTCGTAGTTTTTAATTTTTAATGCATTTTTGAGGGTTGCAACGACCCTTTCAACTTGGCCATTCGCTCGGCTGACTCCTGGAGCGATAGCATGGATGTTTATTCCAATATCCTCACAGTACTCTTTGAACTCGCCAAGGAACTCTTCCTTCCTTAGCTTCCTCCATCGACTATGATTTGGACCGGTGCGCCAAATAGATGCACAGTACGTTTAAGAGCAGTCATTGCACTGTGTGGGTTTTTGTTGGTGCTGAAGTACAGTAAAACGTACTTCGAGAAAGCGTCAATGGTGACTATGACGTATTGCTGATCATCTGAATTGCCCAGCTTCCCTGGTATGTCCATATGAATAACTTGGAAGGCAGTCGTCTGTTTTTGTATCGGGTGTAATTGGGCTTGAATGGCCCTGGATCTTCCTTTGGATGTTCGGCATATGCCACAGTTATCCACAAATCTTCGAACAGTAGAACTCATCTTGTTGAACCAATAAGTTTCTTGGATTTTCTGCAGTGTTTTGTTTCCGAGTTTGTCTTTGGTAAATCTTCGCCACAAAATCCAAGCAGGTTACAAGAACTCCGCAATGTCTTATGTTGAGTCGTAAACATGTTCTCTAAACATGATGATGTCCCGGGAGTATCTATTTTCGGGTTCGAACGTGGTGATGAGATTTTTTCGCAACTCTTCCCACGTTGTAGTAGTGACCATCCAATCATATATCCACATTTTTGAACGTCCCTTTAACAGGCTGCAGACTTTCATACGTACATCGAAATTATTCAGCTTGTACGCTTAAATCGCTTGATCTATATGCTGGCACCATTCTCGTACACCGAGACGTGGGTGTCCGGATCGAATGATTGTAAATAGACGTCCTTGATTCTTATTTTTGCTTCGGTAGGTGAAGCACATAAGCGCTCCGACATTATCTGTATCGTCTCCATCATTTGCATCAGGAATTGTGGTGGTATCCCTTCCATCTGCATTTCATAGTGAGGATACGCTTGCAGTCTTGATTGTGGTACCGCTTCGAATGGTGTATTGTTAACCAGCACGGGTTTCTGCTGCTGAGTATTGGTTGGTTCCAGTTGATCAGGTGGTGAACGAGCTGATGAGGAAGCAGCTTGGGTAGGAGATCCTTGCGATCCCACTTCTGATGACGGAGGAGGTACCTCCGTAGTGTTTTTTGAAAGTGTGACGTCAGTATTGTTGACGTCGCATTTGTCGACTTCCTGATGATGACTCATGACGTTTGGGTCCTCGAAAGAAAACTTCAAGAGTACTATGTAAACTTCGTATATTCAACGGGCAGCGTAACGACGTCCCAGAGAGGTCCGTACTGTACGGCGGCTCGAACACGAATGCTCAAGCGCCGACAGTGCGGCCGTATTTATAGGGCTCGGCGCACGTGGACGTGTTTCTCAAGTTTTTAGGTTAAGTATTGAAATTACAATAATAACGTGCTGCGTAACGTTAATTTCACATCATAATAAACTCAAAGCAACCAATTGATGATTTATGAACTAATTTTAGAATAATCAGAGTATGAAACTTAATTATTCCCGTTATTAAATAGGTGAACTGTTGTATTTGCGCCGATATATATATTATGTCGGAGCTGGTTTTCAATTATTACAATTGTGGGTAGTCAACAAAATTTGTTATGATTTGTTTTTCTTATTAATAATTTAAGTGATTTTACTATCAATTATTGTCTATTGATTGAGTACCTACTCGGTGTACCCACTAGTTATCACGATAATTTTAACCGATGGTTTTGTTCAAAACAATTGATGACATATTATGTTACTTTGACTTTAAAATGATTTACTTTGTCAAATCACCATTGTTTATTTACGACAATTATTCTAGTATTATTTGATTACTTATAATGTAAGTCTTATTAGATTTAAACATTTTAGTGTTTTGTAATAACGCAAGTTAACACGTTGACGTACTTCCGTGCGTCATCGGACAGAGTTGTTGTGGGGCGAATGCGTAGTGGGGACAACAAACCCTTTATAACTGACCGCACTCGTTTGTGCCGGGTGTCCCCGGAACCGCTCGCCACGCCCCCTGACGGGGGCGTCGCGATATCCCACGATTGTCGGTCTTCGGACACGACTCCTGACAGAGCAATTCCCAGAAGACAATACGCGTAACATAATAATAAACGGTTACGTAATCGATTAATTTGCTACTCCCACTTAACTCAATTGTTCTTCCTAACTTTGTTTTTGTCTCTAAACAAATAATTAATTACTCACCAACTTGATACCAGTCTTTTAGTTTCGGAACACCATTATTTTGTGAACACATCGATCTGCCTAGCCTTTTCCCAACTATGTTGAGGTCGGCTTCCAGTCTAACCGGATGCAGCTGAATACCAGTATTTTACATGGAGCGCGAGCGACTGCCTATCTGACCTCTACAACCCAGTTTCTAGGTAATAAGATACTCCTTGATAAGACTGGTTGTCAAACTTTCGGGCTTCTGACTACCCGTAACGACTGTCAAAGATCCACAAATAACAGGCGGGACCAACGGCTTGACGTGCTTTTCGAGGCACTGAGAGGTCTCGGTATGGAAAGATGATCACCCATTTATAAATATGTATGTAACGTAAATTTATGTAACGTAAATTTGAAGGATTTTTGAATCGATAATACAACTAAAGCGGTGCCGGTTCCGGTCCGGTGCCGGTCGATAATACAACTAAAGCGGTGCGGTGGCGATTATATCGCGTGTCGCGCCTGTTTGAAGGAGTTCAAATAGGCGCGACACGCGATATAATCGCGCGCGACATGAAGGCACCGCAAGTCGCGCAACGAGCGGTGCCTTTGTGTCGCGCACGATTATTATCGTACTGATGTACGATTAAAAATATATTTTACATTATAATTTATTTTTAGGCTATGTTGCCCCACAGGCCTTCCTTTCTCATTTCCACTCCCCTCTGTCTTAAGCTAGTGTGGACCAATCCTCTCCGTAGGCTTCAAGATCATCCCGCCATCTTCTCCTGTGTATATTTTACATTGTTTGTCTATAACAATATCACCCTATAATGTGGGCGACCGAACACTCCTCTACCTGTTTATCCCCTCGGGGAACACAGGCGTGGCGTTCTGTCATGTTTACGAAAATAGTTCAGCGCGTAGGTGTTGGGAAATATATTGTGTGTGAAACATTGCAATACAGGTTGAAGTGTTTGTAAAGCTCCCACATGAATTGGTTTACCTAGGATAGTAGTTTTTGCCATAGTATAGTTGAAGTACAGAAGCTCGGCTTCGTACAACGAGGCGAATGTAAAAACAGTCGCACGCACACATTTACTAGTTTGTACGGCGATCTAAGAAGTGTTCTAGTAAAAAAACTTAAAAAAAAAACGTTTCTTGTATGGAAATCCCTTTATTTTTTTATATTATTCGTTGTTAGAGGCAATAGAAATACACACGCTGTGAAAATTTCAACTGTCTACATATTGCGGTTCATGAGATGCAGCTCGCTGACAGACAGACGGACGGATGGACAGCGGAGGATTAGTATTATGGTCACGTTGGCACCCTTCGGGTTCGAAAACCATAAAATGTTCAAAGTCAACATTTTACAGGACGGGAAAAAATTCATGGATCAAACGAAATAGGGCAATAGTTGGGGGATATTGCATTAAAAAAAAGTATCATTACTACAACAGTGCTGTTATGACAGTGGGTACCATGATTTATCAATATTGATAAATCATGGTACCTTGCACTTTTTTCAATATCTTTTTAAGTCTCACGAAAATAGTACATTACTTCAGAGGGAAGAAAGTGACAGTTCCATACCGAGATTATGGCATTTGCGCCACGAGCTTGCGAGGGGCGCAAACCATTTGAGGTATGGAACTGTACTTTATCCTGAGGGATGTATAGTGCTTTTTATTACACCTACGAGGAAAATTATGGACATATAAGTATTGTTGTATCTGCATTTAGATTTTTCCGGCAACAGATTATCAACAACTTCTTGGGCCGTCTCTAATAGTTCTGGCGGTGTGTTAGGGATAACATCATCACTGTCGCTCGAAGTATCCATATTTTACAAAAAACACAAAGATAAATGTGTTTTTGCGAAAATGCGCGGGCTTTTCCATTTTTTATTCGCCCGTTTCTGGAGTAGGCTAAGATCATAAGGTCATGCAGCCACTTCTTCCGTGATTCCACGCGTTTTATATACAAAAATAATTTCGTTTTTAATTTTCTGTATGCACCAAGGAGGTTGGTAACTGGTAAAAAAAAAACTGTATGTGGCCAGTAACAGTTTACTTGAAATTTAATTAGTAGACAGTTAAAATCTCTTGGCAGTATGACTGCTGACAAATTAAAAAAAAAAGAAAAACCGGGTATGTAATGGAATTTCATACATTTTTCCCACCCTTGGGTCGAAAGGATTTTCATATAAACTTCCATACCTTGGGATGAAAGGATTTGAAGGGCGGGATTAAGGCGTTTCTTCCCTCTAATTGGTATAATTAGTATGTATTTTCAGAGCAGGTGTGATAAAATAGTACATTACTTCAGAGGGAAGAAAGTGACAGTTCCATACCGAGATTATGGCATTTGCGCCACGAGCTTGCGAGGGGCGCAAACCATTTGAGGTATGGAACTGTACTTTATCCTGAGGGATGTATAGTGCTTTTTATTACACCTACGAGGAAAATTATGGACATAAATGCATAGAAATGTTTATATTTAGTTAAAAGTACAATTATTAAAAGTGCAGCTTTTTTTTTTTTAAAGGCTAAGGTCTGAGACCATGCTGCCTAGTCATCAGTTACTATTTTTTTTTTTGTCTAACATGACATTAGAATATGGGTGTACACATTCTAATGTATTAGGAGTATTTGGCAGCAAATGTATCGAATCAAGTTTCCCTGTAAACTTCGCTGAGGTAGCCAAAACTACAAAAAAATTCTCAGCTCCATTTTACCGGGATCGCGTCTGTTTCAATGATTCCACATATTGTCCAGTTGCGCAGACACTTGAGATACAAAACTACACCAATTTTACATCACAATATCCACTAGGAATCAATTTGCGAATAATTAAAACAGCCAACTAGACTTCACTCGAAGAAATCCCGCCAAAAACTCTAAAAGTGCAGCTATTATAAATAATTTCGTTTTTAATTTTCTGTATGCACCAAGGAGGTTGGTAACTGGTAAAAAAAAATAACTGTATGTGGCCAGTAACAATTTACTTGAAATTTAATTAGTAGACAGTTAAATTCTCTTGGCAGTATGACTGCTGACAAATTAAAAAAAAGAAAAACCGGGTATGTAATGGAATTTCATACATATTTCCCACCCTTGGGTCGGAAGGATTTTCATACAAACTTCCATACCTTGGGATGAAAGGATTTGAAGGGCGGGATAAAGGCGTTTCTTCCCTCTAATTGGTATAATTAGTATGTATTTTCAGAGCAGGTGTGATAAAAATTAATTTTAACTTTAGAACCTTACTGTAAACACTCAAATTGTCATAACTTCTAAGGAGATCAAGTTAACAATAGTACATTACTTCAGAGGGAAGAAAGTGACAGTTCCATACCGAGAGGGGCGCAAACCATTTGAGGTATGGAACTGTACTTTATCCTGAGGGATGTATAGTGCTTTTTATTACACCTACGAGGAAAATTATGGACATAAATGCATAGAAATGTTTATATTTAGTTAAAAGTACAATTATTAAAAGTGCAGCTATTATAAGATGTTACATTTTGTCCGGGTATCTTGATATTTTGAGACACGGCAACAGATTATCAACAACTTCTTGGGCCGTCTCTAATAGTTCTGGCGGTGTGTTAGGGATAACATCATCACTGTCGCTCAAAGTATCCATATTTTACAAAAAACACAAAGATAAATGTGTTTTTGCGAAAATGCGCGGGCTTTTCCATTCTTTATTCGCCCGTTTCTGGAGTAGTCTAAGATCATAAGGTCATGCAGCCACTTCTTCCGTGATTCCGAGCGTTTTATATACAAAAATAATTTCGTTTTTAATTTTCTGTATGCACCAAGGAGGTTGGTAACTGGTAAAAAAAAACTGTATGTGGCCAGTAACAATTTACTTGAAATTTAATTAGTAGTAAGTTAAAGTCTCTTGGCAGTATGACTGCTGACAAATTAAAAAAAAAAGAAAAACCGAGTATGTAATGGAATTTCATACATACCCTTGGGTCGGAAGGATTTTCATACAAACTTCCATACCTTGGGATGAAAGGATTTGAAGGGCGGGATAAAGGCGTTTCTTCCCTCTAATTGGTATAATTAGTATGTATTTTCAGAGCAGGTGTGATAAAAAGATATTTTTTACTGCAAATAACCCCAAGGATCGCCGTGTTTAGTTTGTTCCACGATTTTTGCCTAAATGTAGGTAAATTGAAGGCATTTTTGACCAATTGTGACTGACATTAGAATGCGAATAAAAGAAACATCGGGAATGGCCCCTTTTTTTTTCAGGGTGGGTAATCATCAAATGACCCCTCCCGCTCTGGATGGAGCGGAAGGGAACAACAACAGACGGGTATTCTAATCGTGATCTAATTAAACGCAACACTTGGATGACCGCAATATTGCTAAATTAATTTTGCGAAGCGAAATATTATGCTTTTGCTAGAAAGTTTGTAGCGTGTAGTTTTAATTACCTACAATTACGTTATTCGACGAAAAAGAAAAAATTAAATGAATGAAATATGGGTGTACTATATGTAAGTACACTTGTGCCCAACCTTTCGGGGAAACAAGGTGTGATGATACAATGCTTTGTTATTACAAAATTGCGCGAAATGATTTCCTGAAAAATAAAAATTGAATAGAATAGAATAGAATAAGTATTTGTTTTACAATATTTTATTAACTTTGTCTTTAAATCATCATCTGCCTAGCCTTTTCCCAACTATGTTGGGGTTGGCTTCCAGTCTAACCGAATGCAGCTGAATACCAGTATTTTACATGGAGCGACTGCCCATCTGACCTCCACAACCCAGTTATTGCGTAATGCCATGGGATATCTATGAGTAATACGTATACGATACCCCTTGGTAAGACTGCTTGTCGAAATTTCGGACTTCTGACGACCCGTAACGACTGTCAAAGATCCACGAATTACAGCCGAGATCAACGGCTTAACGTGCTTTCCGACGCACGGAGGGGTCTTGGTATGTAAAGATGGTCACCCATCCACGGACCAACCGCGGCAAGCGCAGCTTAACCTGATCGATCAAACCGTGCAGCTATTATTTCTTAGCCACAAGCCCCTCTTAACTATTAACTTTGTTTTTTGAAAATAGTTTGATTTGCTAGAAACAAAAAAAAAAAGTTTTATTTCTTGATTTATAAATGGCCTGTTTCAAATATCTAAATAAGTTCGGGGCTCAGATGTCTATGGTTCGGGGAAATTAATGTGGTGAGGATTTAATAATGCTTTTCTTTCCCATTTTATTGTTTTTTTTGTGTGTAATATGATTTCATTGCAGTGACTTCACTGACTTGACATCAAAAATATATAATTATATACTATTTTTTAATTACTGACTCGGAACCCTGAAAATAAAAACAGCATTTCAGAAATCTATTTAGGTAGGTACACACGGCAACACATGAAGCCTATACATTTCTAGTTATAGCTGACTTTGTATTGTATAGGTTTATTGTACAATCTGAAATCAGATTATACTGCTTATGTATAGCTTGATGTGTAGCCGTCATTATAACACACACAGTCTGAAAATCATTTCAGGAACTCCATGCCGAAGTTACTAAAAATATGTTTTTTCACGCTACACTATTAAACAAAGTAACGGTATATTAACAAAGTACGTACTGTCATAATAACCTCATATTCCGCCATTATTACGAAAGTTTAATTATTTTTCCTGGAACGAAAATTCTTCTTAATGTACAAAGTTTCATAGTAAGAAACCAAATAAGATGAAACTTGTTCTTTCATAAAGTATAAAATATTAGATGTTATTCCAGTTCTTATAGTTTCGCAATGTATCAGTCATCGGTTAGGCGTAGTGGCGTAGCAAATATCATGCGTAGCACTCAGTCGACTTCTGGTGGCGTAGCGCGCTACACGTAACTTCGTAGCGGCGTAGTCGAGTAGCCGGGTTGTTGGAAAGTTGTGCGCGGGAAAGATTCAGTGTTGTTTAGTGTTGTGTGAACGAATTGTTATTGTTATATTTATGGGTAAGTGGATAGTTGTAATTTTTTTTAATAGTTTTAGGACTATTATTGTGTATTTTAATGGGTTGATTTTGTATTGCAATTTAGTTGGTTGTTCATGAAATACTTAAACATTTATTTCAGTGAACTTTTAAGTGACATTTTCCAAATATTATTGACGGCAAATATTCCTCAGTCTCCCATTTTCAAATAATTTGCATAAAATCTTCTGATTTAACACAAATAATATTTTGGGCGTCTCACCTATCTTTAAAAATAATTTAATTAAATAAACAATTTAATTAGCTCCGCAAACATTCGTATGACAACTAGAAGGTAATTAGTGAAGTCACAGTTGAACTAACACACCTAGAAACCGCACGCGATTCTCCCATATACATTATAAGTCTTAATTAAGTAATTAAAAACAATTACTTACACACGTGGATACAAATCGGTTGTTAATTATCAAACTATACCTTTGTTTTTAATGATTTTGTTAAATTAATTAGGCATATGGTTACTGATAGTACTGGTGATATTTCTTTACGAAATAATTACTAGATTTACTACCTAAAATAATTTTAATTTAATATATTTTTAAGCAAACGACTAGTACACCACATTAGCCCTGGATTTAATGAACTAGAAGTCCAGAAGCGAGAGGCCTTTATCCAGTATGAATAACAGTGAATTTTATATGACGCTATTGGGGACAGTACCAATACCTCAGGATAAAGGTCTTCTCAAAAAGCAGTGGAACGATCATAATTATCCTTCTGCCTTGCATAAATAAATAAATTTACTTGGAGTCGAAGCAGCACGTCTCTTGTTTTTATTGAAAAATTGTGTGACTACACTCTGTCCACTAGGTTAAACGTTTTTTGACAGATGGAACTTGTGATTGCAGCAACGTCAAAGCACACATTTCGATAATTTACACTTTATTTTGTATGTAGTATCAAATATCGGTTGTTCGCTGTCGAAAAAAATAAATGGTGTGGTTTCTATGTTTATTGTTGTTAAATACAAAACAATATACAGTATGTTAACTAACAGAGGGCGTTCCCGTTAACCCGCAATAGTATAGCATCCATACATGCTAAAAAAAATATTACCATTCGAAAATAAAATGTTTTTATTTTTTTTTATATTAAAATTTTCACTAAAAATCGTAAATTGATACGTTAAAGAAACACTCTGTACACGCGTACTTGAAGGACAGCAATGTCGGAATTTATTTAATTAAATAAATTAGAATTAATTAAATAAATAGAGTATCAATTTACGATTTTTAGTGAATATTTTAATATAAAAAAATATAAAAATATTTTATTTTCGAATGGTAATATTTTTTTTAGCATGTATGGATGCTATACTATTGCGGGTTAACGGGAACGCCCTCTGTTAGTTAACATACTGTATAATACGTAAAAATAAAGTATGCACTGGTTTGCCGTATAATTTGTGTTGTAGTGTATACACATACATATTTTTATCATTTATATACACACATATATAAAAAGACAAGAAAAAAAACAGAACAGAAAAATAGGTACAAAGGTGGGTAGGTCATAAGCAATCTCTTCCAACATACCTGCGATAGGACAATAAATAGAGAGATGTAGACAGCGTGTGAAAGAGTAAAACATATGGTGTTTACTATATATTAAGGCACCAGTCATTATGGATATGGTTTCCTATATGCTTATTTGTAATATACTTCTTCTAACACAACATTTTTTATGCATAACATTTTATGAAACTTTTTAAATCGAAATAAAAAATTACATTTTGTTTAGGGTGGCAATTTTATATCCTGACAAATAATTTATATTATTTTATTGATATTTGCTATAATATAAAATTATTATTTTCGATATATTAATTTGAAGCGATTACATTCGATCCCATAACTTAGTACGATAGAATGTAATTTAATACGCATAACATTTTTTTTTAGTCAAAACGAATACACGTACGGTATTATTATGTCCGTAAAAGGCATAATTATAAGATAATTCAATAAGATAAGGCTGTTATCATATTTATTTTATTACGCATTTTTAAAGTTAACCTTTACGTAATCTGGATTAGTTACGTTCTATGGCTGCTGTCAAAAAACGAATAACCTAGTGGACAGAGTGTAGATGATAATATTAAACATTAGAAAGAAAGAAAGAAAGAAAGAAAATACGTTTATTTGCGGTAAACATGACGCAAAAAAGAACAACACAAATAAAAACAATAAAAAAAGGTTGACATGCGTCACATCCACGCAAAACGGCTATCGCTCAGCATTATGCTGCGACCCTATGCAAGACAGAGCCCCAGCGCTGGTTTTCAGCGACAGCCGGCGCCGACGTGATGACGTCGCACGGTGCAGCAAACAGTAATTCATCAAAAAGTATTAAAAAAAAACATACAAACAAAAGGAAATATACATGCTAAGAGAATATCATCCTCTATAAACATTTTTCGCTTTATGTAGTGGCAACATTCAGAAACGTCATAATTGACGTACGCGCACCCAACTTGCACCAAAAAATTATGATGTCAGATGTATTATGTAAGGAATTACAAAATGGCCAATGATGTAATGTGTTATGCAAAGGTTATGTACCTATCAGTGCTTTATGCGTTTGTGAGTGAAATTTAAAAGTAAAATATGAGATGGACCCGATAAAAAGGCAAAACCTTAGATACTGGAGGGTGACCCGACATGTCACACACTATACAAAGAGCTTTGGAGGAAAACAGGAAGGCATGAAAAATATGGAAGTCAGCGTCACGAAAGGTAACAAAATAGAACAACACTACTTAAATAAATAATACGATTATTGGAATTTAATTTGATTATTGGAATTTAATTTGAAATTAGATTGTTAGTGGATCATTATAAAAATAAATATTTACCAATAAACATTAGGACCCTAGACTAATGACAATCGCTTTCAAAGCGTTGCGTTTCTCTACGACTTTCAACAGGATAGACAAAGGCTTTTTAGTAGCTTATAATCAGTAATCAGATAAAAGTTCAACTTTAAAACGAGACCATTTTTTTTTTTTTGGTGTGAAACTAACAAATAAATTCTCCCGCTCTAG
The DNA here is from genome assembly GCA_927399505.1 of Luperina testacea. Classification (NCBI taxonomy): domain Eukaryota; kingdom Metazoa; phylum Arthropoda; class Insecta; order Lepidoptera; family Noctuidae; genus Luperina; species Luperina testacea. The sequence goes on from OV656758.1 coordinate 18,495,332, forward strand.
GCGGAGCAGCATGTCGATTCTGTAAAAATCTCACCGTGAATACTTGCGTGGAGTGAGCTGTCAGTGTCATCCTACTGATGCTAGGGATTGACCAAGCAAACATTTACAATCATGATCGATTTTAATAATATTTTTTAATGCTAATCCTATTGATATTTTTATATAATTCAAAGCTAGTATTTAAGTGGTCAAAACATTAATATTTTGTGGGGTTTTACTTACAATAAAATTGCAAAACAGAAGCGCAGTCAGAATCTCAACCTTGTTTTTTTTTTCTTTTTTCCCTAGACTAGTAAGTCCTTATAGCCAGACAGCGCCAGCGCCTAACGCGCTTGCGCGGCGTGAAATATGGCTCATTCCGAATTAAGTCATCATCGCACACAGCGCTCACATAAATAATTTGCGAAAACGTATTCTCTATGACACAATGACCGAAACCGGTTTGAACTGTCAAAATACCACGCTTGACAACCGTACGGCGTGGTAAGATTATGCGGGGAATAATAGACAAATACCATACAGCAGAATAATTGGGGTCAAGGTGTAAGCACGCTGTAGTCGATTACAGTGCAATTCGGAATGTACCATATATCACTCCACTCGAATCTCGTAACCATGGCAACACCACCTCGGCGTCAACAACACCTCCACCAGCCGCGTTTTGATTGACGAATACCTCGTCTTTTTCTACTTTAGAGTTACACATTTTGAAAATCGCTCAACGAAAACTTTGCTTAATCTGCCCCTTGGCAGACTCTAAGGCAGGGTCGCCATGGTGTATTATATTAATTATTAATATTATTACCATAATTTCCTAATGTTCTTATACATGACGCCTTACAAGTTAAATATGTAAAAACAAATCTCTAATGTGATGAGTGACTAACGCGCAAGCGCGGCGTGATCTTATCACTTCACCTTCACTCCACCCGATTCACGACATTAAATGTCGTGAATCGGGTGAAGGGAAGGTGAAGTGATCACGCAATCTGCAATGTGATAACGACAGTGATTAACGCGCAAGCGCGGCGTGATCTTATCACTTCACCTTCACTTCACCCGATTTACGACAATTAGTGTCGTGAATCGGGTGAAGTGATCACGCCACACAAACTACGTGGGATTACATTCTATGGTCCGTCAACTAGGCATCCGTTAGCACTCGATGACTTGACACACTCGGTTATCTCTTCTAATTCAATAGTTTTGGGTTAATAACAACGCTGAACATCGTCGCAGTCTTTACTAGACTCGATCTACAATTGCTCATTGACGCACATTCGTGTAATTTACATGCGGGGCCGCAGTCTGTGCGACATGCACTAAGTAAAACCCCACAAAATATTAATGTTTTGACCACTAAAATACTAGCTTTGAATTATATAAAAATATCAATAGGATTAGGCTAAAAAAATATTATTAAAATCTCTTTTATGATTGTAAATGTATGCTTGGTCAATCCCTAGTATCTGGTAAGATGACACTGACAGTTCACTCCACGCTCACTTCACCTAAGTTTTCACGGTGAGATGGTTACAGAATCGCACTGCAGGAGGGTGTCGACGAACGAGGCCATGAACGAAATTCGAAATCCCGAATCACTTTATCCCGAATTAACCCTATCCCGAATCACTCTATCCCGAATGAACGCTAGCCCGATTCACTCTATCCCGAATGAACGATATCCCGAATGAACGATATCCCGAATCACGCGAACCTCTTTATGATATAAAAGCGCCGCGGTTTCAGCCGCATAGGTCTCAAACCCGTGGGAATATCAGGAAAAAAAGTATTCTATGTCCCAATCCAGGTCATGATCTACTCAATGTGACAAATTTCATCAAAATCCGTTCCGCCGTTTTATCTTGAAATAATAACAAACAAACAAATCCTCTTCTTTTCTCTGTATAATATTATAGTTTAGTTTTTCATCATCTGCCTAGCCTTTTCTCAACTATGTTGGAGTCGGCTTCCAGTCTAACCGGATGGAACTGAATACCAGTATTTTATATGGAGTAACTGCCTACCTGATCTCCACAACCCATAGTTACTATAGTTTAGTTATTATAATAAAAATATTCCCGGTTTTCTGGATTAACACATAGGATACTTTTTATCCCGATATTCTCACGGAATTGAAACTTACGCGGGTGAAACCGCGGAGCGCTGCTAGTGAAAAATATATTTTCCATAGACATGAAAAAACCAACTGACTTTTAGTTGACATGACAGGTGAGCACAGAGCACCAACGCTACACTACTTACTTTCATTAATGGCCTGTAATCTATTAGTTGATACTTTATTAACATTAAGTGCTTAATTCGTATTCTTTGTAGAACATACGCTAAACGTAGGCACTTAGTTTCAAGATGGTGGCCAGGAAAGTAGTCAACATGTTGATAAAAGCTGAACAAGTTGTAGGAATTAATAGAAACTACATCGATCTGTCTATAAGTCGTAAAATTCTAAGTCATTTGCGTATCGTTATTGAATTGGTGGTATTTTCAGCTATTACGATAAATAATGTGTATTATGTTACCAACATAAATTACTTCAAACTAAGTAAAGTCGTCTATATGATTGAATTATTTCACTTCGTAAACCACTTTAGTGGTCCAGTTATCATGATCAGTGGCATTTTAAGCTCCCGTTCTTACAAACTGTACATAGACAACTTTATGTACGTGCACCATTACTTCCAGAACAAACCGACTTACATCAGATGTTCTAGAAAATTAAAAAGCGGATTTGTAACCACCACTGTAGTGACTTGTTTCGCAACTGTTTTTCTTAGAGTGGTAGAAACGGTTCTCAAAGTTAATTTTAGAAAAACAGAGTTATTTAAAGTAAATTCTAGTGAAACTCTGTCACAACTGATAGATTTATTTGTCGAAAATCGCTTTATTTTGGAACATACAACAATGTTCATTCACATAACAATGGTTCGAGATTTATTGCAATCTTTGAACAAAAGTATTTTTGATATTCAAGTAAAGTATAATGATATCGAAAACAGTTTATGCTCAGAAAGCAGCGAGTGGAATGATCTTCTTACGGTTGAACAAGTGGAACAGTGGGCTACACAGTTTAAATGCTTATTAAGTTGCAGCAGAAATCTATCAGTTTGCTTTAATGTTCTGGTAAGTTCTTATAGAAACATATTTGTATGACGAAATGTCTGGGTTTCCGTTATCTTAAAATGTTGTCTATATCAGTGTTCATAAGATCAGATAATTTACATTCCATCGCCATTTAATCAGTTATCTATTAAAGTGTATTGTATTCTAAGTACATTTTTGAGTGACCATTAGTAACAAAAAGATCTTAATAAGTTTTTGGTTGCACTGGAATTTGAACTTTGTTAAATATTCTATTCAGTTTGTTGTTCCAAAACTTGAAAATTATCTGAAATTCTTAATTCAAATGTAGCGATAAAGATGACATTGACTGATCTATGTTTTATTTTCAGATGTTTTATTCATTGGTTTTGGCCTTAATACATTATATCACTGCGGCATCTGGGGCCTTCGACATTATAATTAATTCGAATGTAAATATTGGCTCTAGATTATCTTTAATTAATTTTCTGTGTTCATTTATTTGCTACAGTGCTGTTTTTTTCACAGGTTATGATTGAAAGTTTGGCCAGTTTAGTGATAATAAATGTATTGTTATATTCCGTATTCTGTCCATATTTCATTATGGGCGCTGGTCAAAGTCTTTACAATGAAAGTGCAAGAACAAAAAGAAAATTATCCAAATTATATAGTACGTTGTCGATAAGTAAGTGCATATTTTATATCTAAAACCCAGTCGACCTTCTCATCATCAGTCTAGCAGTCCACTGCTGAATATAGGCCTCTCCAGTTGCACTCCATTAACTCGATTCTCGGCAGCTCTCATCCAGCTTGCTACCAGTTGCCTCAGCGACGCTAGTATCTATGGTTAAGTAATGCCAGTAACTGAAAGTTGAGTAGACACGCTAGGTTCGACCATTACCACTTTTTGTACCTCGCCTTTGATGCAACTGTCTTAAAAGGGCCTATTCAGTGATTTGTTCTGCAAAAATCTCACCATGAAAATTTAAGCTAAGTGAGCTGCTAATAGTGTCAAGTCCTAGCATCAGGTGATAGCTCACTTCTAAATCACTTTACCTAAGTTTTAACGGTGAGATTGTTCCAGAAGGGACCGACAAGCGTTTGTCAAATATAAAATAATATATAAGTAATATAATATTTTTTGTTTTATTGACTTTATTATTTGTTGTTATTTTTTTAATGTAATATTGATTATTATAAAATTATATAAAATAATTATAAATTATATAATAATAATTATAATTTATAATGCCTTCTGTCCTTTCTGACACTAACTTTCTTACAATCAAAACTCAGTCCACATCCCATATTACATGCTAAATGTAAGCCTATTTATGCCATACTGCAACCTGGCATCCTGCATCTGTTGCATCCTGGTAACAATTTATACATATATAAATATTTTTTAACTTTTAGAAAAGAAGATCTTCGATTGAATCTTCAACCAAATTATTACATCATTTCGTAACATTGATAAGTCCATTATCTTTACAATAAATATGTAGGTACTCTTTCTTTTGAAGTTCTAGACTTTTTAAATGTAAAATCATTATTTTGTTTTAGATCCACAAGCACCGGCAATAAAAAGTTTAAGAAAATTAAATCTCCTGGTTAAAGTAAACCCTATCCAAATAGACTATACGTCTAAAATAAAACTGGGAATGTACTTAATACCTATAATTCTAGCTTTCTCAATAACTTACGTGATAACTGCTTTGCAGTTTTATCATTTCATATAGAATAAACTTTCGCTAAAGATCGACCGCGTGGATATTTTGGAAACAGCACAAATACCACTTGATACCAACGTAGCAGAAATGGAGTCGTGCCCGCAACACACTGTGAAAAACAACATTGCACTGAGTGTAATTTGCTACGATATATTTACGAACAATACGCACATTAGTACATCTACTTGTATATCTATTCTAATAACACGACTATACGACGCTTTAAGCGATAAGACTTGCCCATTGTGTCACCCCTTGTAAAGTATCTACATTTATATCTGTAATGTTTATGTAAACGGCATTCTCAGTCACCAGTCTCTCACAAACTAGTTTGTAAGCTTGTCTAAATTTTTATGATAGCATCGTTTGTGAAGAGAAAATAAAGCTATTTGAATTTGAATTCCTGAACACACAAATGAACAAATTACTATAATAATGGTACAAATTTTTGACGTTGTGAAATTCTGCGGTTGTCCATTTATTATTATATATGTGGTATAATAAGCTCACGTCACGTTATTTCGTACTGTTCATGTCCGCGCACCATTACTTCCAGAACGAAACGACTTAACCCAAATGATCAAAAAAAAAATGATTTTTATGGTCACGACATTTAGTGTCTTGTATTACACTCGTTTTACTTGTCGTAAAAAAATTGCTTTCAAAGGTTTTTGCAAGAAATGAGAGGATCAAAATAAACGCCATTTTGTTAATATTATCACATACATTACCTACTATATATAGAAGAACGCCTCATTTTTTAACATGTAATAATGTACAAATATAACAATGATTTGTAACTTAATGAAATGTTTAAACAACAGTACTTATATTCATGTCTCTGTCCTTTTCATACTTCTGACTTTGTTCATTCTTCCTTTCATATTCAGTCCATTCTTCTTTGGAATGCACTTCCTCTTGATATCAGGACGGCCACCAGTCGGTATGCATTTAAACGGAAATTGCTGAGTTATTTACAAAACAAATAGCGTAGAGTCATCTCAACACCTCTCTCCCTTGAATTTGTATATATATTATAAGTATATATTATAGTAAATAGTATGTATGTGTATATAACTTATTTATGTATTTGTGTATCTAGTTTTAATAGATTTTTTTTCTCATTGTTCCTCTCATTCAAAGCACCTGCCATCCAATCTCTTCACCACCCTTGGTTGACTGGTAGAGAATGCCTAAGGCATTAAGTCCGCCTTTGTACCTTTTTGTGCGAGAAGTTTAAATAAATAAATAAATAAATACATTTTCGATATTCTACTAAAGTAGGATAATACCGAAGTGATGGTATACTCAGATAGCAGGCAGTGGAATGATCTTCTTACAGTTGAACAAGTGGGACAGTGGGCTACACAGTTTAAATGCTTATTGAGTTGCAGTAGACATCTACCGGTTTGCTTTAAGGCTCAGGTAAATTCCATCATCATGATCCAACGAAAACCTTTCTATAAAAAAAAAAACTATGAAAGAAAAATAATCAAATTAATTTAAATATGACTTAGTAAAGACTCGTACACACAGGTGCGACGCGACACGCGACACAAAGGCACCGCTCGTTGCGCGACTTGCGGTGCCTTTGTGTCGCGTGTCGCGTCGCGCCTGTGTGTACGAGCCTTAAGAGTTAAGGCTCCTACAAACAGGCGCGACACAAAAGCAACGCCCGTTGCGCGACTTGCGGTGCCTTTGTCTATTTGATTAAGGGCTGATTTTTCCATTGCCAGATAACTTTTATTCGAGGAATAAAATTGACGTTTGACAGTTTTGGTATGAAATAACTGTCAATATTTGAAAATTATTCCTCGAATAAAGTTATCAGATGATTGAAAAATTAGCCCTTAATATGACTACATTTTCCGATAACATTGATTTATGGTCGATTCGGTACGGAAGAGTGTCGAATGGTTGTGAATAGCTATGCAGGATTGCTCACGTTTGTAAACTTGACCATATGTCACTTTTTTCTGTAAAGATTTAATTTTGTCAACAGTTTCAGGGTTGTTTGTTAATAGGCACTAGCCTTAGAGCTCATTGAGAGCTCTTGATTGAGTGCATTATGCAATGAGCAAGAGCTTGTGATAAAAATTATAACACACTCACGATATTATGTGTTGGTGATTTTGCACGAAATTTTGTTTGTACCCGTTGTTTTTAAAACAATCTCAAATGTAAGTTGCGTAATTGCAAGTTTTGATGTTTTTCAATAAATTATTTTATAAAAGCGGTCTATTTTTCCTATTAGTAAAATTATTGCTGAACTAAATAGGTCTGGCTCTAGCTTATTCAATTACAAACAACATATTATTACTTAGGATTTGTGGCAATATATCGAGGCATTCCGTGAAAATCACCCATGCGACAGTAGACAAAGTAATCAAATCATCTTGTCGTGACCTGGGGGCCTAAAAAGGCCACTTTAGCAGAATCATAGAAGGATAACATAAAATCGCGGGGATACTGATAAAATCGCACGCGACACAAAGGCACCGCTCATTGCGCGACTTGCGGTGCCTTTGAGTCGCGCGCGATTATATCGCGTGTCGCGCCTGTGTGTACGAGTCTTTTTTTATGGCTGCACTACCTAGGTATAATCAAAGAGATTGGTATTGATTTTAGCACAGACAAAAAAAAAACTGCAAAACCCTTCACCAATGGGATTTGATACGATTAACTTAACAGTTAAATGTCCATTATGATTCATAATGTTATCCTTTTATGATTCTGCCAAAGTGGTATTTTTAGGCCCCAAGATCATGTGATGACTTTCACTCACTCCTGACAGATTTATGTTGATGTCACTTAACTTAATCATGTCCTCGTTTGAGTATACTAATATATTATGTATATCCTAGATAATCCTCATACAAAATTAACACATTGACGGACACTGAACGAGACACAATAGAAGTTTTATTGTTATTACGTCGAGGGGCGTTAAGTGTCCGCCAAAGTGTTAACTAACAAACTATTAAAATAAAAATATATTATCCTAACTTAACTAAAACTATTAACAAACTAAAATATCGCATCGAAAAATTCCTCCGCATCGTTGTTCGTCACGGGAAGTGGCAACCAGCCATTTGGATATTTCGTTGATCAAACCAAACAAACCACTCGGACCCAAAGCCCGAGGGTTTCAACCCCAAACGGCTCGAAAATTATCACTGAAAAGCTTGAGGTTTGTTGGGATCTTCCTGATTAACTACTCAATTTCATCAATAAATAACAGCTTATTTGTTTTGGGTGATCTGTAGACTGCAAGAATATATTTTTAGTTGAGTGGTTAACAGTGAATTTACCACGAAGGCCTTCCACAGAACTTATCAGGGTTTTATTTGCATTAAAATGTACTCCATAGCATAAACGAGCACTCCGGGCGTCGGGAGCCGCGCGACGACTCCCGGCCACCGCGCACCGTAGGCGCGGGCCTGCGGGCGGCGAGTAATGGGTAGCTCACCGTCCGATCAGGACCAGGCCCGTGCCGGACGGCGCATACGTGTTCCACGCGCGCCTCAAAGAGATGTCAATATGAAATCGAGCACACCATTCATATAATACAAAAATTCACAGCTTACTTTTTATCAACTTTCACATAAATTATCCAAGTTATTTTGATGTTTGTCCATAAGAACCCTTTCAAAAAAGGTTTTATTTCAAATATCCAACGCCTCGCTATCCTTTATTTGATCCCTGCGGAACAAAACCGCAACTAAAAAACAGTGCCCAAAAACTTACGGTGACGCAATCGAATTCAAATTGTGGTAGTCGGTAGTCCCCAATGGGAGAGTTTGTTTATTTTTAGGTAGAACTGGAAAATTTCTATCTATATTTCTTCTTTGTCATTGTTTTTTTTTTTGCAGTAAAATAATGGTCAGGATTCCATTTTGATTGTTGATGAGTAACACATCATCGTCCGCGTAGCCTTTTCCCAACTACGTTGGGGTCAGCTTACAGTCTAACCGGATGCAGCTGAATACCAGTGTTTTACATCGAGCGACTGCCTATTTGAATTCCACAACCCAGTTACTGGGTAATACGATACCACTTGGTAAGATTGGTTGTCAGACTTTCGGGCGTCTTACGACCTGTAACGAATGTCAAAGTTCTACGAATGACAGTCGGAACCATAGATATATGAAAGAAGGTCGGGACCATTAGCTTAACGTGCTTTCCGAGGCACAGAGGGGTCTCTGTATGTAAATATGGTCACCCATCCATGCTTAACCTGATCGATCAAACTGTGTTATTACTTGGCTACAAGCCTCTAAAATGGCAGTTGTATAACAGGTAAATTTAATTATCTTTTCTTGGCTTGGTGGTTATAACGATCCAATTTAACGGATCGTATGTATATTAGGGTAGTACTCTGTTTGAAAGCCGGTATCGTTTTTAAAAGGACTTTCAAGCTTTTTATGGAATAAAAAAACGGCGGAATAAAACCTTTATTGGTTTTTTTTCCTCAGTAATTACGGAAACGAGATCACGGATACGACTAATTGTATTGTTCTTTTTTTTTTTACTTGGAAGTCTTCAAGAGAACTTTTAGTAGGTAAGTATTGAAAACCTTAACAGTACTCTTAGGTTTTCACTGTTACTTTTAAAGCCTGGGTCAATGGGCCCAGTGGAAAGGAAAACTTCGGTTACAATAACCCAAAAATAATTACCGAAATACCGATTATTATGAAAACCTAAATCTCGTGTTAAGTATTTACATAACATATATTAAAGAATAGAAGATTAGAAGAGTATCGAAATTATATTTCTTTATCGGAAAACATTCTTCGTATTCATACAAATAACTAAATAGATAGAGAACGTCGTTTCCACAACAATGAACTGAATTGATTCATATTTCATAAATAAGCCATTAGGCATTGATGTCAGCAATATAGAAAAGAATCATTCTATTCAATATATAGATTCGCTTTATAGGGTTCAGTAGAGATAACTTCGGTTCTCTCTTTTATTGACTTCAAAAAATGTGGAAATAATTGAATGTCGTACATAGTGACATCTCATATTTTAGGAATAAATTATTGTTATTTTTTAAAGTGGGGGGCAGTCACCTCCTTCTGCGAAACAGTTATGCTAGCGAAGGAGGTGGCCGCGGGCAAAACCTGGTTTATGTATAAATTTAAATTCTGAAAAACTCACTAAACTACAGAATAAATTGAACACAAAACAATAAAATAAAAGTATTGCTTATTGAAACATGACATGAAAACAAAACAGAAAATAATATTTACAATAGGCTCAGAGATAAACTCGTGATTCGAAACTTACGTCTGGTATTTGTTATCTTGTTATAAACTTGTTCTGCGGATTACTAAGTACCTAGATACAATGGCGAAGTTATGTCGTTAGTCCTAATGTTCGCAGCAGTTGTTTAACTGTTATTAACAAGTTGTGGGTATTTTATTAATTTTGTTAGAACATAGTTCTGAATCATTGTTTAAATTAGTTTTTAATCCAATACTAGAAAGAAAAGAAAGAAAAGTAATTATTGCGACTCGTACAGGTAGATCACAAATTAAAATAAACACAGCAAAATAAAAATCCATCTTATATAAAAAAAAGAAGTAACAAAAGAAAAATGAAACAGAAAGTCCTATACGAGGCCAAATAGCTCCTATCTCAACGTGATGCTACGACATTTGTAGTTGTTTTTTTAGTAATACTACGACATTACTAGTTGTTTTTATAAGGTAGCTTTTCTTATAAATATACGGAAGGTACAGACGCCAGCACATAAAGCTACTATAATCTGTCAAATTTCGTTAATAGATTTTCAACTTTATCGCTAAAGAATAAGGCTCAAAGTTGATTGGGAAAATTTGACAGTTTCGGGTAGCTTGATGTGCTGGCGTCTGTACAATTAATCACAACATTTTGATCATCCTGATGGTATTTTAGAAACAAAATCCATTCCTGCGGGGTAATTGCGTAACACACTATCAGTAGTAATGGGTTTCATTTTGACAGTTCAACAACATTCATTGCGTTACGTACGTTGTTGAGCAGACACATTTTTCGAACATATGAAGCAATGAATTAGCACTCAAAGAACTGTACTATGTCTTTATAAATTCAAATCTGTATTAATTTCTTTCAATTTTATACCAAATACTCTTTCCTTGCTAAAGCTCGGTTTATTCTGCAAAATGTCAATAGTGTCAATGTCTAGCATTAGATGGAATGACAGTTCACTGCAAGCTCAGGCAGGCATTAATTTGTATGAAAATTAATAGTTACGAGTAAATTCACATGGACCACATTTTGCCGTCATTATCGACTGAGTGTGTGATACCGACCACATCGCAGCCACGTCCCAACCACATCGCAACCACCAGCGACACCGCAAACTTGCAGCCGGCCACATCGCAAACACAACGATTTGTAGGTACCACAACGCAGCTGCAAGAAGCCGCAGCGACACACTATTCACATGTAACCACAGCTGCTGCCCACATTTTGTCGCTGCGATGTGGTGTAGTTGTGGTGCGTGTGAATGAGCCCTAAGGTTTCAAGGTGAGATTATAAAGCCTGCACTGCATCACTCGAGAAGTTGATCGAAATTAGCGAATACGATAGTGTAGAAGGGCACTTCGCTTCGGTTCGCTTCGTGCAAATTCGGCTGGCTTCGGGTGACTTCCGATCGTTGTCGGTTTTTGCGCCAGAGTCAAAGAACTATAAGTAAGAAGCGTACCGTAATTCTTAGCATAAGTATAATATTATAGTCACAAACTTCCCAACCTTCCCAATTCCTTCGTGACCTGTTCTTGCTCAGATGCGACCCACGGCTTAATTGTTCTTATTATGGTTGTTCGTTTGTTACGAAAGTAGTTATTTTTCCACTCTGCAATATTGACATTTTGTTTTTGTTTTGATTGTTGTTGTTTTTTGTCATCTGCCAGTGTCGCGAGCGCATCACGGATTAATTAATTGTATGTCAATGAATGTGTGTTGTCTTTGGTCCCTGGCTCTGACGTCAAGCAATGGACAAAATTCTCAACATATTATATGCTTGAGTACGAGGCTTTTGAGTACGTTGTATTTGTATATTTTATGTCTTATTTTTATTTGTAATGTGCGTTTTGTTTGTGCAGAATAAAGAAATTTTCTTTTAATTATTTTTTTTTAACTTCGGGCTTCGGTAAATTTCGCACACACGCGAACACGCGTACACTATTCGTGAAGTTGCTTTGATGAATGTACTAACATTCATCAAAGCAACTTCACGAATAGTGTAGGTTTTAGAAAATAGACCAGCTGTACCATTTCACTATCAAATGACGATTTGGACAGCACTACATTAATAACTTTTACCCCACCCAAAAATAACGATAATATCATAAACGTTATTTTTAAGTGTTGCCAAAGTAGAGTAACACATTCAGTTGCCATTATGAAAATACATTTAAAATTTTGTTACAATATTAATTAATTGTAGTTTGAAAGTGTTGCTACAGTGGATTCTGTAATTCGATATTAAACTAACATAAAAAAAATAAAGAAAGTCACAACATTCTGTAAAATGTATAATCTGTATTTCTCTCAATAAAACAACTCGGTCTATTGTAGCCCGGTTCTTCACATCAGTTATAATTTTATAAATTACTAGCTGCGCCCCGCGGTTTCACCCGCGCAAATGTCGATCCCGTGGGAATATCGGGATAAAAAGTAGCCTATATGTTATTCCAGGGTATCAGCTACCTCTATACAAAATTTTATCAAAATTGCTCCAGCCGTTTAAGCGTGAAGAAGTAACAAACGTATAAACACACACACACACACTCACAAACTTTCGCCTTTATAATATTAGTGTGATGCTTCTTCCGAACGCAAAAGGAAAATAAATATTTCTTAAAAGTTTAGGTAAAACCTTAAAACAGAAGATCAAAAATAAAAACAATGCAGTCTAGTAGCGATAATATTTTACAACGAGGAGGTTGCCCACTGCCAGGGTACAGACACAATTTATAGTCGCTGTCGTAGGTATACAGGGTTTTATGCTAGATGTGGCCTGCATCGTCACAGGTATTGCAAAATTTCCTGGAACATTTTTATAAGGTTCTTTGTAGTGGATAAAAAGTTTTATTATTGCGTTTATTTATTTTCTTACTTATTAAGAGTCTTGACAAATAATAAAAAATTATTTAATTTAATAATAATTAAAATAAATTAAATACATTTTTAAATATTTAAAAAAAAAACATAATACAGAAAAAAATAGTAGTCCGCCGGTATCGGGAGCAGGGTCCAAGCTACCGGTGGTTAGGGCTCCAGAGACAGGAACCTCCTCACAATGCGAGCCGTATCGAGGAGTACTGCCTTCTGAATCAGGCCCTTGACCCAACCGCCTAACGAGTTACTGGGTTACACGTTACTACTTGGTAAGACTCAAAATTATTAAAACTGGTATCATATTTCCGGAATTAAGGTATTATTATGATTTTTTATAATTTTGAAGGAGTATTCATAATATGCAAATACATTGATTGATCCCTCGAGTATTTATAATATGATCATAAAATATTCAGACTACACTTCTTCGCAGATCTATACTGTGTGTTCAATATAATAATATCAATATTATGTTATAGTACGTTTCGTAAATACGAGTAGTACATTGTACAACTAGTTCATAAAAGAAGCCATTTTACCCAGGGACGTTTATATTAGCCGCAGGCGAGGGTGGATAGTTAAGTCGAGGGGTAAAATGGCTCGTTTATGCCCAAGTTATGTATACTTTGCTTTACACTTGGGGGAAATGAAACAGGCATAAAGTATACAACAGTATTTAATTAATTAAAAATGTTGCAAAATTGAAGAAGAGCATAGTTAATTCCAGCCACGAAACTTTACAAATTTTTTTTTTTACTTTTCAACATGTGTCATTCGACTTGGGTACTTCATATTGCCAAGTCATAAAAGCGTTTCTTTGCGTTTTTAAATAATAAATGACAACTATTTTATCTGGTTGTATTAAATTAACGATAGAAAACACTGAAGTGATATAAATTAAAGCAAATGAAATAAAATAACGACTTTAATCTGCGATGTTTTATTGTGCGTGTAGCTGTTGGGCCTGATTGTCTTAGAAAAATGTTTTACTTTATGCACTAGAACATAAAAACCGACTTTATGTCGCCTACACACAACATAAACACGAACTTTTAGAGAATGACAAGTAACAAAAACCTTGTTAGGTAGCTTTATCATTTTAATGTGCGTGCCATGATCCATCATTGAAGTTTCAAAAAGTTTGAAAATAACTAAATTGTTATCATAATATTAAGGGTTCGTTTTGTGCCTAGGCTTTTTTATATTTTTTGATAACTTTCAAGGAGTTTTATTAATATAAATAAATAAATTTCGGAAGGTAGTTAGGAAGTATTAGTCGAGCAGTTATAAAGTCCGTGTAATAAATTATTATTATCAAAGTTTTAGACTCTTCGCAGATGTATAATTATATTTCAATATAATAAATATAAATAGTCTTTCACTTTATAACTTAATTATTGCGATCTTTGAAAACAATTATTAAGTTTTTCGGTGTTACAGCTTCTTAAAGTTTAACAACGTAAGTACCTAAGTTAATAAGAAATACCTGCTCAAATTAAGATAATTATTGTTATATTATCATCTAGGCACCACATCGATACAATTATTTCATGGTTTAAGGCTCCTGCAAACCGGCGCGACGCGCGACGCGAATCGCGCGCGACACAAAGGCACCGCTCGTTGCGCGACTTGCGGTGTCTTTGTGTCGCGTGTCGTGTCGCGCCTGTTTGAAGGAGCCTTTAGTTACCAAAAACCGTATCTAAATTGGTCAAATCTTTTTAACCGTTTTGGCGAGACGTGGGAACATTAGTTTTTTAAACACACTTTCAAACAGACTATCACCCTAAATGCCACCACACTACCTCCGTTCCATCGTTGGTAAAAATAGCGTCAGACTTAAAATCTAGGTAAAAATAAAATTCGTTGCTCTTAGCAAAATCGTTCTGTTACCGTAAACAGATGTTCAACATTTGTCGCCTGTTACATACATCGTTTACTAGCCACCATTTAAAGCGCTGGCGACGACGCTTGTCACGTACTCACGTCACACAATAAAAACTGTCACGCTGTTGTATAAAATGTTCAAAATCAGTGTAAGGTCGTATCTTGGTTGTGACGGGATTAGAATTACCTTACCACCATTATGTAACCACATTTCTTGTGAATAAATGTTTTTTTTTTTTTTTTGAAATGGGTTTGCTCTTGACTCTAGTCTAGGTCAGAGATGACAGAGACAAAGTCTACGATGGAGTGAGCTCACCCAGAAGAAGCTTGTTCACTCTTACTTTGAAGAGATTCGGGTTGTATGCACTCGGAAACACAAACGCAGGTAGAGAGTTCCACTCTTTTGCTGTGCGCATTATAAAGGACATTTGAAAACGCTTAGTGCGAATTGGTGGAATAGCAACTAGGTAGGGATGGTAACTTGCAGTGCGTCTGGATGTCCGAAGGTAGAAGGGGGCCGGTGGAATGAGGTCGTGGAGTTCTTGGGCACACTCACCGAAGTACAATCTGTAGAAGACCGACAAGCAGGCAACCTTGCGGCGATGAGCCAAGCTGTGAAGCTTGGCATCCACCAGTTTTTCGTCGCCAATGAGCCTCTTAGCTCTGCGTTCCACCGAGTCAAGCGCGGCAAGTTGGTATTTCGCTGAGCCATCCCAAAGGTGGCTGCAATACTCCATGCAGGATCGGACTTGTGCTTTGTAAAGAGTTAAAAGCTGTCCAGGCGTAAAGTATCGCTTCACCCTATTAAGGATGCCCAGCTTCTTGGCCGCAGTTTGGGCTTTGTACTCGATGGTGGCGCCGAAGTTGAGACTAGATGTCAACTCCATGCCCAGGAGCTCGAGCCGATCTGTTACAGGAACAGATGTACCCCGAAAAGTAGGAGTCTGGTCGAAACGACTCCTTTTGGCGGTAAAAACACACGCCTGTGTTTTGGTGGCGTTAAAAGAAACCAAATTGTCAGTACCCCACTGGGAGACAAGGCCCAAGGTAAAATCTGTCCGCTCCACCATGGCCTCTCTCAAGAAACGAACTTCGGCCCCGCTGGCCTTTGTGCTGGACAAGTATCTCTCTGAAACAGTACTGTCATCTGCGTACCCAACAATACCAGGCTGAAGTAGGTCATTGATGTGCAGCAGGAAAAGAGTTGCAGAGAGAACAGACCCCTGAGGAACTCCGGCATCAATAGCCATAAGGTCAGAGGAGCAGCCGTCAACGACTACTCTGATCGACCGCTCACTAAGGAAGTCAGATATCCAGCTACAAAAATCAGCTGGGATGCCATAAGCAGGAATGTTTATCTTATCTTATCTTATCTTGAAGTCTCCTTTACACTTTTGTTCCAATATGGTCTTTGTGAGAGAGCTCGTCAGAGGAAGTACTGCCACCATATAATATTTTTGCTGTATTCCCGTTTGTAGAATGTGTTACAAAGCTGAGACTTTTCATTATATTTTGTCTCTGGGATATCAAATCACCTGCAAATCAGCGATGTCTCTGGTATTGGCTTCATACTTTGTAATCTATACTATAAAGTTTAAGATTTTTTTTGTTTGTTTGAATGCGCTAATGTTCCTGACATTAGCGCGTTCAAACAAACAAAAAACCAAAAATTACCTTAAGGATTTGAAAAACTCATTGCACTTAATTGCCCAATTCTTGAGGAAGTTGGTATTTAACATCACGCTAAGACTCTAAGTGGCCGTGCAAAGAGAGAAAAAAAAACACCAAAAAGAACGCTAAGCAAACGGGGGAACAAGAAATTTCACGTGGACGAAGTCTCGGGCAGAAGCATTATATTATTTCTAAGATTTATACTGTATTTTACCAATTTTTGTTTTTTGAGTAAATATTTAAGTATTGTTATTATTTACTAATATTGCATATTACCATGGCTAGCCTGTCATCTAATAACTTTAATAAACCAGGATAAAGCCAAATCTATCATTGAAATAAATTCAAAATTTTCCAAGAACTTCATATTCCTCGTAAACAAAACATGCAACTGAAGTCGTAAATTCTACATCAACTAACACAAAGACGTACAAATATTTATGGAACACTGCAGCGTGAAACCGCATGTCATTTATTAGTCACGGCGCGGAGCGTTGCGGACGCGCACGTCACGTCACACAAATAACGTTGTCACGCTGTTGCACTCGGTGATGTCATGTTACTGTTTATTTAACCGAGAAATCCGTTGTAAACTTGTAATTGTATTGTTTTACTTTTCGATTCATTGATGTTGTAAAGTAATTCATTTACGAGTAAGTAGTCGTTTTTAAACCTTTTGACCGCTACACGTTAAAAAAATCAAAAACGTGCCCTCGACGTCAAAATCTGTCATGTAGTCGAACCATGGCGTGCTGGGCACATTTTGGTTTGTCATCTATAAAAAAAGGTCAAAAGGTTAATAATGCACAACTATTACACTTGTCACGCTGTTGTACTTGGTGACGTTATTTTACCGTGTTAGTTGATGTTGACTTGATGTTGTTACTTCGTCCTTGATTAATAAGTACATTCACACCAAAGTTATTCTATTCGTAAATTAGAACTTCCTCTTCCTTATTATTAATGACAATATTACTTAATATAAATGGAGGGTCCTCAAGAATAATATTTGACTTAATTGTCTTTATAATTGAATCGTTAATTTTAATTGTACTGTGCGTTGTCCCGTTTCTCATTATTGAAGAGCAATTTTTATTCAGGACAATCACGACCTATCACAGCGTTTGGTTCGGATAATAAGTCTTGATTTAAAAGAAATAAATGTTATTGAATTAAAGATTCTTCTATATGTCAACAAAGACATATAAATATTACATAACGTTACTTACTGTACTTGTTACTTTGGCCAAGCGTTAAGGCTCTTTCAAACAGGCGCGACATGCGATAAAATCGCGCGCGACACAAAGGTACCGCAAGTCGCGCAACGAGCGGTCCCTTTGTGTCGCGCGCGATTATATCGCGTGTCGCGCCTGTTTGTAGGAGCCTTTAGACGCGGCGCACACTATGCGACATGTGACTGCGACATACAACTTTGACAGCTTGGTAACTAGACACAACGACAGGCTCCGGCCGACCATGCATCTAAAAGTGCATACAGACAGTGTGAGGTATTCGCAGCAAATGATTTTTTTTTATATATAGGTACGGTTGCCTCAGGCTGAGGCATCTAACGTATAAAAAAAAATGCGGCGCATGCCTCGTTCTGTCTGGATGCACCTTAAGCTAGTGAAGTCGCACACTCTTGCTTTTTGTCGCAGCGACTAAACGCACGTTGCATGCACACACACGACGATAGTGGCATCGGGTCAGTGTCAGTCTAACAGCTCAGAGTTTGGAAGTTAGCGGTGTGATACCCCCGTGACTCGGAAAGCACGTGAAGCCATTCGTCCTGCGCCTGTCTCTCTCCGGTCGTGTCGGATTGCGTGCCATCCCATCGGGCTATGAGAGTGAGGGACGAGAGGCATACACCCGTGTACTGTGTAATATCTCCCGCTATAATGACTAGTCTCCGTTGAGATCGGCCGCCAAGGCTGGAATACAGTCTGGAGGACTATTAGCCCAGGTTCACACGGGCGCATTTCTGCCGTAGCGATTTTTTTTCGCGCACTGGAATTTCAACGCATTGTATAGCGCCGAAAGTTGAAGTACCAACAGTTTTTTGAAGTGGTGGGATGCGATCTATGGGATTCTTGATGCTCGGCTCAACACTGTGAGTTGTAAATCCAATGCGCGATAAAATCCCGCCGCGATATTTTGACGTCTGTGTGTACGTGGGTTTAAAACTTTGAAACTGAAGACTGTACTGCCTGCCTGCTGTGTGTGCTGACTGACTGTGTGTGTGTGTGTGTGTCTGTGTTGTGTTTGACTGAAGACTGAGTGTGTGTGTGTGTTGTGTGTGTGTGTGTGTGTGTGTTTGTCTGTGCTTTTCAGAAGTCTTCGTTTTGACATCATAAGAAATGTTAGAATTTACTTATCGTGATAAAATCTTGATATACAGTATTAAGTAGCTTGTATTGAGTATTATTTAATTACCACGAAACTATAGAATAATAAATCTAAAATCTTCCCAGAAGTGGTTTTTAATGAAACCATTTAAGTCACTTAGATATTTTCTCACAAAGGAATCAAAGTATTCCTCTCCATCAAAATAATCTATTTATCAATAGAAAAATGTTGTAACCGTGTATTTTAATTGAGATGAATAAAACACCTTTGAAAACTCTTTGAAAGGCAACATTAATACCTTAGAGACTGATATAATTTGAATTTAATTGCCAATTAATGTTTGACTTTACTGAGTAAACAATCCTATCTGTGAATCTCTCAGTGAAGTTGGCAGGCAGTCAATTTAAATGTGTTTACTGTTTATCGCTAAGCCTCAATGGCTGTTTTCCGTTGATATGGTATAGTAATCTCACGAAGCAACGTGTGCTTTACTTGTGGTAACTAACCCCCTTACTAATAAACGTATTATATCAGATGAATAGTTACACACCGATTTCTCTCTTTCAGTTGTCAGTAATAGAATAGAATATACTCTTTATTATGTACACCATATAAATTTGACTTAATTTGACGTATTTTTAATTTGACTTTCGAAAGAAGAAGACAAACAATTGTGTAACTATACAGACGCTATACAACGTTTATTAGTAAGGGGTAAGCTACAAACACGATGTGAATGTGTGCGTGTAGACAAGTAGCGTCAGCGCATAACATACATACACACACACACGTCCGACTTTGCCATTGTTTCAGATGGTCCCGAGAGCGTAAAACCAATCCCTGTATATGAGCCAACACTGGATTATGCTGAATAGTACACAGAAATTGTACCACACAATTTTGAGAAACAAAAAAGTTACTTAAAACATTTTCGAAAAATAGTGTTACAGCCAAATTAGACCGATTCTAAATTTTCCATAGAAACAGAGATTTAAAGTTATCTTTTTTTATATAAGATATTTAGAAAATGTTCTTAAGTAACATTTTAGACCTTTGTATCCTGCTTATGCGTAGGTATGCAGTTTCATTAAAATCGGTTTATTAACTTCGAAAAACAAGGGCTTGAAAGTTTGTATGAAATAGCGTACATCGTTAACGCTCTTAATTAGGAAAAAATTGCATATTCAAGACAAAGTGACTGTTCCTCTTAGTGATTGGCGATCCCAATATTTGTTTTTAATATAATTAAATTTCCTGCGTGGACCGCGGCAGTCACTTCTTGTAAAGATTGTTTCCATTGTAATGAGTAAATGAAAACTCTTACAGAGAAGAAATTTGAAACAACCATGCAGGATCTTTATAAAACTTTATGAACTTAATTAATATGTAATCATGAAGTTTTAATTTCCCATTTATGTATGAACGTTCAATCTTATCACATACTGAAGTTAAACTTTTTACACTTGAACAACGTTACGACATAAGTTTACACACTTTGCGCTGTAAACAAGAAGATACTACATTTGCTTTTGTCTAGACAAGTATTTATATTATGGAATATGTTTAGATTACATTATAGCTAGCTACTTTTCGGTAAAGTCACTCTACGAAATATCTGTTTTACGTGACGCAAAATCGCAATTGGTTAAGCTACGCTTGTCGCGGTTGGGTCTTTGGTTGGGTGACCATCTTTACATACCGAGACTCCGTGCCACGGAAAGCACGTAAAGCCGTTGGTCCCGGCTGTCATTCGTGGACCTTTGACAGTCGTTACGGGTCGTTAGAAGGCCGAAAGTCTGACAACCAGTTTTACCAAGGGGTATTGTATTATCCAGAACTGGGTTCTGGAGGTCAAATAGGCAGTCGCTCTATATAAGAGACTGGTATTCAGCTGCATCCAGTTAGACTGGAAGCCGACCCCAATATAGTTGGGAAAAAGCTAGGCAGATGATGAACAAATAAGTAGATAGGCATGTCCCAGTAGATTTGATAAAGTAAATTACCTTAAAAATACACAGATTTACACACATTCACACACTCATACTCTTCCGGGGCTAACTGGGCACCAAGTACGGTAATGTAAACTTACAGTTCGAAGCGAGAGTGTCCGTAGGGGAAGCTACAAACCGTTTAGTTACCTATGTTAACAGCTGACGTAATTTTAGTAACAAGTTGTTTAAGAGTTTGTTGGCACAAGCTGACTCCATTATGGTAATTAATGCGCGTTTGTTAAGGGGTTTGTGATGGCTGTGCTTTTGTGTGTAGGGAAATTTTATGTGGGTTCTGGTTAGCAACAGACACCTGTGTTGCAAGAAGAAAAAACCGATTTCCACAAAAAACACTACAAAGTGAAAAATAACTTTTATTTCTTAAATCGGTGTCTTTGGATCTGTATTTTAGTTTTTGCCACCGACTTCCGAAATAAAATTTATTTTTCACTTTGTAGTGTTTTTTATGGATGTCGGTTTTTTTTCTTAAAAAGTTTTTATATCTCGCTTTTAAGTGGGTCTGTTTATAATGTATCTAAGTTACAATAGCCTAATGTCAACTTGCCCATTGCCTTTTACAAAATATTGCTTTTACCGATGCATGGACGTTAATTGTTGAAGAGTTCTCCTAGTATTCCACCATCAGCCCCATTTCACTATTCGCATTGTGACGAGCATAAATTGCTTAGCAATCATATTAAAGTAATCGAATCGCAACCCGTGAAATATTTATTAATGAGTAGTTCCGTTGGCCATCTGTGGTCTTCTTCATCAGTTCCACTTCACCAATGGTGGATTCCGAGAGCAAATGCACGAGTTACTATAAAAAATACCCAAATCGCTACAGGTGTGCCTATAATATTTGAGGAGTTCCCTCGATTCCTCATGGATCCCATCATCAGCACTGGATTTTGATAAAAATGGGACCCATCTGGAAATATATCCTTTTAAATAAAAAAATAATTTTTTAAATCGGTTTATAAATGACGGCTAACTGAGGAAACAAACAAATTTTTTTTTTAATACAACTGAGTTAAGAAACTCCTTCTTTTTTTGAAATCGGTTAAAAAATACAAAACTACGGCAAAATGGTTTTAATGCAAAAATGCGTACAAACTAATACGTGTGTTTTGCGTTTAACTAATTGATTCCAAAGATTTAGAGTTTGTTGGTCCTGCTCTTTATTGCATAAGCATAAAACAGCCAATAATGTTCCCACTTCTTGGTCACAGTCCTCCTTTCTTCGAGAGGGAGTGGGCTGTAATCCACCACGCGGGCCCAGTGCGGGTTGGTAGATGTCACATGTCTTCGAGTTTTTGGTTCTATAGGACATGCCGGTTTCCTCACCATGTTTTCCTTCACCGTTTTGAGAGCAGTGGTGATGAAATAAAATGAACAAAGTAACGCATCTGTCTAGGTTCGCTCTTTATTGCATCATCTTTATAACACCGAGTAAAGAATAGGCTAGAATATTCCTTTTCTAAACTATGACATTCGTTGGGGTTTCTGTGTGAGGTCGTCGTCGTGTCAGCGTCGTAGATTGGAAATTAGACACAAGGCTCCTTGTGATAAGGTGTAATACCGGTTCTTTATAATATTTTCATGTATTTCTTCACAATTTCAAACAGTTATAATTTGTGTGGTTCGTTGGCGGGTCACGAAAACAGTGAAGTGAGTGAAGATCCGTAGCGCGTTGCTAATATCGCGCTGATGTCCATGCGCACTGCTTTCGTCATCGGTTAGCGTCGCTCGTCGCTAATAGATGGCGCTGTGGTCGTCAACACATTACTACACCTACCACCTAGAATACAATCAGGTACTAGTACAGACGCCAGCACATCAAGCTACCCGAAACTGTCAAATTTTCCCAATCAACTTTGAATCTTGTGCTTTAGCGATAAAGTTGAAAGTCTATTAAAGAAATTTGACAGATTGTAGTAGCTTGATGTGCTGGCGTCTGTACATTCAACTAAGTACACGCCCACACAGTAATTACAGTATAGCATGTCTAAACGGGCCATTTAAATCCATGAACTACAGACCCATACGTCATTGGAATAGTTATAAAATTTGAATAATAACTGTGTAATTCTACAGTTAATAGTTTTGTTATTGAATAAGTTTACATACATTACATATTATAAGTATGGGATAGAGGAATAGGAGGAGTAAAGGCTCCTACAAACAGGCTCGACACGCGAAATAATCGCGCGCGACACAAAGGCACCGCTTGTTGCGTGACTTGCGGTGCCTTTGTGTCGCGTGTCGTGTCGCGCCTGTTTGTAGGAGCCTTAATGCTCTTAGTCCATATTATTCAACTAGCAGCGCCCCGCGGTTTTACCCACATAAGTGTCGATCACGTGGGAATATCGGAATACAAAGTATCCTATGTGTTATTATGAAATATCTATACTAATATTATAAAGAGGTTAGGTTTATCAGTTTGTATGTAGGGGGGTAATCTCTGTAACTACACAATAACAAAAGAACATATAAATTAAATCCTTGTGAGTAAATTAATGACAAACAGTTTTAATCACAATGTCTTGCGTCGTTGTCATGTGTTTTTTTTTTGTTATGTATTTTCTGGTGTACAATAAAGTATATATAAATAAATGTCCACTTTTTCTACCTGAAGAAACTTGTGCTAATAATGATGAAAGATGGAAACTAGCACAAGTGGTACTCTGAAACTGTAACAGATATCTTTTGAGTAAATAAAATTACTTCTTGCTACAATATACATAGTTACCATCAAAGGACGAATTATTTTGTGAGTTAGTTCGTTAGAACTTGGTTAAAACCTTCCCGAAATTATTAATCAAGAAAGTTATTCGGGATGCTAAGAGCTTGGCTTTTGTAACTAGCTAACGAATACAATTTTCAGTTTTTTTTGGAAAGTAACTAGTTATAATATAATTATGTTAATTCATTATTATTATTTATTTTTGCTGAATGGCCCTCTCTTGACGATCACGCCTGATGGAAACCGATGAATGAGGTTTATGATGGATCGAGCGTGCGCAGAAGATGCCTAAGGCACTGGAACTCTCACGCATCGACGAAACAAAGCAGGCTGCTTGACGCCGGAGTCTGGTGGGAGCGTGGGCGCAAACCAGGCGGGCGTTAGCCCTACCACCGCAAGGGAAAAATTGGCCAGTTAAATAAGGTGTTGAATGTGACTGTCCAAGACGCGCCGAGCGCACGGTTCAGTTGAGTAACTGTCGGAACAAACTGCGCTACACGAGGAGGCTTCTTCATGCATCCCAAAAATATCACATAATAATGTTTTAAGTTTCGATAAAACTTCCGAGTATAATTATAGAACCGGTCGAAGTGACGATTGAGAAAGGGTCCAGCAGGGGTTACTTCTTTCGACTGAAGTGATAATGACGATGAAGTCATCTTTTACGACACCACCGTTCCCGTTTCCTATCATTGCCCATCACACGCCAACCACATTCATACAGAGTACCTAGACACGCGGTACATCAAATTCTAGATATTTATAACCACTTCAATTTTAAACTAAAAACATCACTAGTCACCAGTAGAGGCACTAATTACTAGTGTACTCTACCAATTTAGGGTGATTAGTGGAATAAGTTGAAACTACACGCCACGACAGTAATTGTTCATAGTTGTTGTTGCTAGCAATTAGTACGGGTGGAACGATATTAAATTGTGACGTGTGTGGATTGTTAATACAGGTACCTATTATGCCATCCGTTAAGGGGAAAGTGCACGGGTTGCCCGCGAAATTAAAAAATTCCTATGATTGTGCATCATCATCATTTCAGTCGAAAGACGTCCACTGCTGGACATAGGCCTCCCCCAAGCACCTCCACTTCGACCGGTTCTGTGCTTCTCGCATCCAACGGGTTCCTGTGGCCTTCACAAGGTCGTCGGACCACCTTGTGGGAGGCCTTCCAACGCTACGTCTTCCGATACGCGGTCGCCACTCCAGATCCTTTCGGCCCCATCGGCCATCTGTTCTGCGAGCAACGTGCACTGCCCACTGCCACTTAAGTTTGGCAATTCTTCGGGCTATGTCGGTTACCTTGGTTCTCCTGCGGATCTCCTCACGATTGAAAGAAAAAGAAAGAAAGAAAGAAAATACGTTTATTTGCGGCAAACATGACGCATAAAAAAAAACAGTGGCACTCCGCGAGTACTGCCGACAGAAGTGAAAACTTGAACAATTACGTGTGTATTTTGTGAATCGTCTTATAAACAAAACACGCGCGGTACTGGCTACGGCCATCCGTCTTACGACTTTTCGATCAGGTCACGTGTCCTGACGCGAGTTTAACATTTTTTACCCATTACAAAAAAAGTGTACAACGCCGCTAAAGAAGTTTTCACTTCAATAAAAAAACACAAACAACAGAAAAACAAAGTAACAATTTGGGAGAGAGTGCAAACAATCAACAATGCAATGCTTGCATGCAAACACCAAACATGCATGCATGCATGCATGCATGTTTGTTTGTTTGTTTGCATGTTTGCATTGTTAGTGCAATTTCATATAACCCTATTAATTGATATTTCATGAAATAGTCATTCAATAGGGTTATATATGAACTTAGGGTTGCATTGGATGAAAATGAAGAAAGAAAATCTTATAACGGGTATCTTAGTAACACTATAGTTCTGTTATTAAGATTGTGTAACCTATTTTTATTGCATACTAGCTGCGCCCCGCGGTTTTACCCACATAAGTGTCGATCCCGTGGGAATATCGGGATAAAAAGTAGCCTATATGTTAATCCTGGGTGTCAGATACCTCCATACAAAATTGTATCAAGATTGATCCGGCAGTTTGAGTGTGAAAAAGTAACAAACATATAAACACACACACACACTCACAAACTTTCGCCTTTATAATATTAGTGTGATTTACTTGCATCCTATGGGATGAATTTTCAAAAAACCTTCTTTGGGAGCACCAAATAAATGCCTCCAAATCCGATAAATGAATACTTTGTGAAATTGCACCTTTACAAGGGTAGGTTCTGCGGTTAGAAACCTTTGACGAGTCTGTGGCTTCACAAACTTATGATTGACTAATATGTTAGCTTGGTTCGCCGCTCTGTTAATATAACTTTGTTCCGTTTCGTTGGAATTTCAGGAGCTGAATCTGAAGTTATTTAAAATTTCCCCATAAAGTTTTCGGGAAAACAATTTTTGTTGTTTCAAGATAAAACTGCTGTGTAATTAATTATACGAATGTCTAAATATAAAATACAAACATAGAGGTTTATGGATTTATGTAGATATAAGTACGTCTACATTCTAATTTGAGTCCCGGGAAAGGACAAAGGATAGTTTTTATCCCGATATTCCCACGGGATCAACACTTATGCGGGTGACACCGCGGGGCGCTACTAGTTATAAATATACGACCATGTAATGAGAATATTATGACGATTATGATATATTATCACGTCAATCACCGGCTATCGCTGAAAACCAGCGCTGGGGCTCTGTCTCGTATAGGGTCTTAGCATTATGCTGAGCGTTGGCCGTTATGCGTAGATGTGACGCATACTTTCTCCCAAATTGTTATTTTTGTTTTTTGTGTTGTTTGTGTCTTTTATTTTTATGCGTCATGTTTGTCGCAAATAAACGTATTTTCTTTCTTTCTTTCTTCTTTCTTTATAGTTTCTCAGTAAAAACAGAACCTACCTTACGAAACGCCTGGGAATAAGAGCCCTCGACAGTCGGTAATAGAATTTAGGATGCTGTTGATGTGTGTCTGTCAGTGAATTTAAGATTTATACTAAGTAGATTTGTCTGATTTTTTTTTCCGTCTTGTCCCAATATGGTTTTGCCCGATAACCCGTCTTCCCAGAGACGGTGGGACGTGCCGCTCTGCAGTATTTATTATACGGAATACCCTTGCAAACACGTCACGTAATACTGTTGAGCGTGCCCGTCTGCTGGCTGTGGGAGAATGGGAGTCAGGCTTATGGCTTCAGGCGCTCCCATCATCCACCATAGGCACAATGATGGATGACTCATCGTTTCGGCTCGCTACGTGTCTCCGCTTGGGCGCACCTTGTGTTGTTCCGCATCGATGTCACTGCGGTGAAGCTGTCGACAGCGTCGGACACCATGGCCTGTCCTGCTGCAGGGGCGCAGGTCGCATAGCACGGCACGCCAGCATCAACGATATTATTCGTCGAGCCCTTGTCACCGCCGGCATACTAGTGGTGTTAGAACAAAACGGCTTGGTACGTGACGATTGGGAAGAGACCAGACGGCATGACGTTGTTGCCTTGGAAGGTGGGTAGGCCTATGGTGTGGGACGCAACGTGTGTCGATACCCTTGCGCCATCTCATGTTCCTAGCACGGCGGGCTGAGCTGGCGCCGCTACTGCGGCTGCTGCGACCCTCAAGCGGCGCAAATACTGTAACCTTACGGGCAACTACAGCTTTGAACCGTTTGGGGTCGAAACGTTCGGGTCATGGGGCCCGAGCGTCGTTCTTTGACCAAAGAATTAGCATTGCCATTCAACGTGGCAATGCTGCCAGTCTTCTGGGCACGTTTCCGGATGACAGCGATGCGGACGAGTGCTTCGACGCCTGAGTGTCCTTTGTTTTTGTATTTATTTGTATAGTAAGTTAGTTAGTCATTTAATTTAGTATCTAGTGTAAATAGTTTGTATTTACTTTTGATTGATATTAAAAACTAAAAATATAGTAGATTTTATACTGAATTTGTATGGATATTGAGGCATAGATATATATTTCAAGTATTTTCCTCGTCGCCTTTTATCAGATATTTTAATAATTTTTACTAATCGTTTGAGAGTGTAAACACGGCCCATTTCGGTTAGCGTATAAAGTTCTGCGGTAACCTCCAAATACTTGGCGTTTTAGTACCAAGTACATTGTTCAAAGCGTTGTTTTGAATTTAATGCGGTATAAGAGGCGTTTGCGGTAAATATGTGGAGGTGTTTGTTTTGAATCTATTATACTAGAGGACGTGTGTGTGTTTTTAATGGGTACAAAATGAAGGTGTATTCCACTTAGAGCAACGATTTCAGCTACACTTGAGCGAATGGCACCTAATGTATTCCACTTATGGCACTGAAACAAAAGTCACTGCTGTTCGGTGGAATAGTTAAATTTTATTCCAAACGGCCAGTACAAGGCGGCTTTCGATGTTTCCGTTAATACTCGTGTTTTATTTCCGTAATATACTCGGAAATCATGAATAATAATAACTACGAAATCTATTGAACATTAAGTCTCCTACAAACAGGCGCGACACGTGATATAATCGCGCGCGACACGAAGGCATCGCTCTTTGCGCGACTTGCGGTGCCTCTGTTTGTCGCGCCTGTTTGAAGGAGCCTTTAAACGAGTTGAATTGCTTTTGTTGCTTCTTTAGTTCAATATTGACTGTTTGTGGACCCTGTGGAATTAGATTTTTGTCATTTCTTTTAATTTTGATGAAACCTTTTTTTTTTTGTTTATACGGTTGCTGGTCGGAGATAAGTAACCACCCTGCCAAGTAATTTACTAGATTTCAATTTCGACAATCGATTTTTTAATTTTTTTTTTTTTTGTGTGAATACTTATATTCGTTCAACGACAGTCCTTATTAGGGCTTTTCGTCAGTTATCGATCGCAAAAAGTCGCTACATAATCAGCCTATAATGTTCCGACGGATAGGGCACCGGCCTACTCTCTTTGAGAGGGAGTGGGCTGTAATCTGGACAGGTCCTCTCAATCTGTGTGGTTCTTTCCTCAAAAGACCATCTCAGATATCGACCTACATGGTCTTCATAAAACCTAACCAAGATTATGTCTGGACTTTAAAAGAGACTATGACCTCTGAGTTTGTTTCGGCCTTTCTTCTCAGAGTAGTCAGATAGGAAACGCCGATCTCATCTAGTTTAAAAAATACATGATTGACGTGTAAAAGTGTTTGTGCAAACCTACTTACAAAAATAAAATCATTTATCATTTAATCCACCACGCGGGCCCAGTGCGGGTTGGTAGATGTCTCATGTCTTCGAATTTTTGATTCTATGACATGTTGGTTTCCTCATGATGTTTTCCTTCACCGTTTTGTGAAAGTCGCTATTAAGCCTATATTAGTAAAGATTTCCTCGTAACCTTCGACCAACAATATTATTCTAATTATTTTACAAAAGAAAAATCCAAAAGAATCGGATCAGACTGACGTATTTTCTTTAAAAATTTAAGTAGCCTGAAAATTATGACAGAAATGGTCTTCAGCTAGCAACAAGGATTATTTATAAATCTCTTTCAAAGTCTGTACGTAAATACCGTTGCCAGGTGCTAATGATCCTTCGACAAAATTACAAACCAAACAAAAAAGGTAGATACTTACCTAAATAAATGAAACACAAAAGTAATTTTCGTTTATAAAAAGCCTCTCGGAACAAAAACATTTAGAAGGACCAGTGAGCTTGTCCGAATTTGTTAATTAGAGTAGAATTAATGAACTTTGATGAACCAAAGGCTGGTAATATGATTCGATGTATTTTTTCAGGTGAAAACCTTTTACCGTTAAAACACATTCGTAGAAATTAGTGCCTGATGTTTTACAATAATTAACATACTTGATCCTCAGACCAAATAAAAAGTCAAGACA
The DNA here is from genome assembly GCA_927399505.1 of Luperina testacea. Taxonomy (NCBI): domain Eukaryota; kingdom Metazoa; phylum Arthropoda; class Insecta; order Lepidoptera; family Noctuidae; genus Luperina; species Luperina testacea. The sequence goes on from OV656758.1 coordinate 18,524,818, forward strand.
TAGCTCTGTGTACAATACAGTGAATCATGCAAAAACTACACCTCCGCTCTGTGCATACACGCTCACACGCACACATTTACAACAATTTACAATCAAACTACACCTCACTATGTGCACACATGTTTATGAAACCGGCTTCACTTTACTGTTGATAGTCCTCTGTCTTGGTTCTTTGTATGAAACTCCCTACTGTAACGCACACTAATCGGAATCGTAACGTAATCACCTCGCCTCGGGACAAGCTCACGAACCGCGGTTCGCTGCGTTACGGATCGTCGTCCCCGCGCTTACGGCTCGTCGTCCACGCGCTTACGTCTCTCCGTAAGCGCGGCGTCGTCGCCTAGCCGTAGCCGAGTCGACGTATCGGAGCTTCTGATCTGACGAAGAGGCGAAAGGCGATACGGTGCCGATCCCTTTCCGATTCCTTTCCTTCCCATCCACGGACCAACCGTGGCAAGCGCAGCTTAACCTAATCGATCGACCCGTGCGGGTTATTACTTAGCCACAAACCCCTTTATCCAATATACATATTTATTTAATACTAAAATTAATTTCCTAACTCTGTCAGAGAGACGCAGAGTTACGAGGGTATGGTGACCCGCTGCATTAGATGTTTCACATCAAAAAGTTTATGGCAGCGTTCAAACCAAGCGTATAGTCGGCCGCCGATTATGAAAATGTATGAAAATCTAAGGACAGTATGTCGGCGGCTAAGGTTGTTTTTTCACACATTTCATACTGGACAGTTGGCGGCCGAGTATACGCTTTGATGTAAACGCGGCCTTAGGATCGAACTTAGAACCTCTTCCTTCGAGGTTTTTGATAGTCACACTAATAATATAAAGGCGAAAGTTTGTGTGAGTGTGTGTTATGTTTGTTGCTTCTTCACGCTTAAACGGCTACACCAATTTTGATAAAATTTTGTATAGAGCTAGCTGACTCCCTGGATTAATATATAGGCTACCTTTTATCCCGATATTGCCACGGGATCAACATTTACGCGGGTGAAACCGCGGGGCGCAGCTAGTCAGTAATCAATTGCTACATAGAATTTCCAACAGATATACTGAAGCTTCAGTGGGTACAAAGTCTAACGAACTAGATACCTATGTACTAGAGAAAAGGTTTTCCGGTCCAATTTTCTGCAACGGAACAACCTTTTACCTTCCCTGGACCTTAAGCTAGTTGCACCCTTTTCGCTCGACCAAGCGCATTAATCCTTTTTCTGTCCTTTTTATGCTAGCCAACTGTGTCCAGCCTTACCAGAATTTTCTTCGACGAAAAAACGAATTTATAATGACACAATGAAAAGACGCTTCATGGAAAAAAGATTTTTGTTTGTTTAATTTTTGTTTTATTTATTTATTTGTAATTCAATACCGTCTTTCCTGCCTTCCCCCGCGTCTACAAATACAAATTAGCGTTTAATGGTTTAATTAGTCTTCAATTTTGTACTTTTCTACATCGTTTGGTTGTCTATATTAAGTCATCAGTCATTATTTTCGTTTTCGTCAAAGTAACTTAAATAAAATAAAACATATATACGGGGCATAATTAGATACTTGATGCCTCCAAGTATCCAATAATGCCCGTAAATTTTTAAAAAGAAAAAGTAACTGCTCTCGAAAAAGGAGCGATTATTTAACCTTTTAACCGCCACACGTCAAAAAATCAAATCGTGCCCTCGGCGTCAAATTCTGTCATGTAGTCGAACCGTGGCGTACCGGGCACATTTTGGTTTGTCATCTATACATAACTGTGGCGGTCAAAAGGTCAATGGTAATCAGCTGACAAGCGTTCTTGTATCGACTGCTATTGCTACGTAGATGCAACTGAAAATTATTATTTTACATAGAGTGGATTTCCTTTTGAGCCACGAGCACGACCCAATTTCTTGTACAACTATGTGACCGGTTTACAAAGGGCTTCTGCCGCAGCCTTTATATAGCTCTGTTGGGGTTCGGACACTCAAAATACTGACATCTGAATGCCATGTAATACCAACAAAAAAAAACAGTGGCACTCCGGGAGTGCCGATAGAAGTGAAAACTTGAACAATTACGTGTGTATTTTGTGAATCGTCTTACAAACAAAACACGCGCGGTACCGGCTACGGCCATCCGTCTTACGAATTTTCGATCAGGTCACGTGTCCTGACGCGAGTTTAACATTTTTTACCCATTACAAAAAAAGTGTACAACGCCGCACTTCAAAAAAATACTTGACTTTGTGCACCAGCATGAGTCTATAGTTTTTAGTCTTCGATATTTTTCAAATTTGATTCCAACCCGCGAAACTTAGCTTGTCACCTTGACATTTCTACTTCTTAGCGTGTCGAAAGCAAAAATAATAAAACGAACAAAATATAGTTTTTTAAATTTGTTTTGCCCAAAATTCAGCAACGCGGGTACCCTTCGCTGACACAGCCATTACAACTTGACACTCTGACAGACCGACAGACAGGCAACAAAAAAATCTTTATTTACTGTTATCCGAAGGTAGAAAAACGAAGAACAGCCCTTAAAAAAATCTGATAATACCAAAGTTTTCACGGCAGCCAATAAACCGTTTATACATAGTATAATCGAGGTATCGTCCGCTGGGGTTCGACTGTTCAAGTTAAAAAGATCTGAATAGCGGTATCTAACTTATCGACAAGTTAGACAGGCGTGAACTAGTTGGAGGACTGGTCATGTTGGTCTGTTGTTATCTCTGTTGCTTCTAAATATTCCTTGTTGTGGCGAGATACCTATGTTTGTGTGCGGCATGTGCCAAAATTTGTGTGTGTTTGGATTTTTTGTCTGTGCGTTCTTACACGTGTCTGAATTTCAACGTTTGATTGTGGGTGTACATGTTTTGGTTGTATATAAGCAGTAAGCATTTAATTTAATTGATATTTTACCTTGTAGATCCGATTATAGTTAAATTGAAGATCCCACGCTGGAGAGTTATTTTATAAGTGCCAGACTAAAATAAATAAAGATTTATGTAGGGACAGGTACAATGTAGCTTATTTCCAAAGAAAACAGTTCTAAAACATATCGAAGGGCACTTAATGATCTGCGGCCACCATAGCGAGGGGCGTGCAGGCGACAAAATTGGGGCTGTGTCGTCGGAACAGCCAGGCACAAAGAAATGGCACGCAGTGTTCCTACGCGCTTAAATGGGAGGACATGCGGTCATGGGATCGGCCGCATTTAGTGACGGGGCCCGCCTTACATAGCGGGTTGATACCAGTCAGGGGTGTGGCGAATGCACAAGTATCTCCCGAGCCCCCGACACATGGTAGACTACCATGAAACCCCACACCCCAGTGAGGTTTCCGTCGGTAGGAGTCCTATATAACCCTCTGATTTCCCCAGACGGAGGGTATCCATGACAATTTTCCCACGAAAAAAAAAGAGAAATAAAAGGAAACTCAAGTTTTTTTAAATAAGTTTATTTGAGGGTAGGTATGTGTTTACATGGCTGAATTGCTCGGAGTGCAGGTGGTTTTTATTAGTGTACGTTAAGGGTGAATGCTGTAAATGTTTGTTTTTACGAGAAAAGTAATATTGTACACGTAGCGAAAAAGCAAATGAACTTTTTGTATTGTTTCAAGTACCTTTTAAAAGGGTCTTGGTAAAAAATTGCTAGGCGCCTGTATATTTTTTTCGAAATAACAAAGATATATTATGTCGGTAAATATTAAAAACTTGAGTTAATAAATACATATGTAAGTAGGAAAGATAACACGTCTTCCTTACCATTACCGCACCCCCCGGTCTACTCCTTGATATGCAATGGTCGCTGGAGCACCATGGACATGAGGCTACTGGGGCTAGTGCAAATCTTGGGGTACATTTGATTAATCGAGTCTGGTTTAACCACTCAGGGATCGGTGCATTTCATTCATCCAGGAAAGATAAAAGTGTCCGCGCAAAATAAGTCTGCGCGCGGCCGAAATCAAAAATAGGCGTCTGCCGCCAACTGGGCGTTTATTTCAGGTGTCAAGAGAGTGTGTTGTGTTCCGTGTTTTATAAAGTAATTGCCATCATTATGCCGAAAGTGATTAAAAGTGCTAGCAGGGATATAATCTTGAAGTCAAACGTTGCGCGCAGACTTATCTTGCGCGCATTCTATAAACTCAAAATAAACCTTATCAATACTTTAGTGCACGTATCCCACTTACCTTGATTCTTCTATAACAATAAATAGGGTATCTACTTCTTATTCAACATTGTACGCAAATCGAAAAGGACGAATATTTAGGTCATGTTCCGATTGTGTTATTTCTTCAGGCGTTTTTTTAGGCTTCAGGAGATCTTTACGACTTTTGTATTTACGGGAAGGTTTATATCGAAACATAATCCTATTACATACCAGCCTTGTCGGGTACCACATGTGACCTATATTTCTTGGTGTTGCGTTTGAATTTTTCGGAATACCTTCAATTTATTGTTGTGTAATTGGATACAAAATAAATAAATGTCACTTGGATAATAAGTTTGAGGGGTTTGTGGCAAAGTAATAACAGCCACACTTGTCGATTGATCAGGTTAAGCTACGCTTGCCGTGGTTGGTCCATGGATGGGTGACCATCTTCACATACAAAGATCCCTCCATGCCTCGGATAGCACGTAAAGCCGTTGGTCTTACCAAGGGGTATAGTATTGCCCAGTAACTGGGTTGTGGTGGTCAGATAGGCAGTCATCATCATCATCATTTCAGCCGAAAGATGTCCACTGCTGGACATAGTCCTCCCCCAAGCACCTCCACTTCAAATTCAAATTCAAATTCAAATAGTTTATTTTCTCTTCACAAAACAATAGTGTCATAAAAATTAGACAGCTTAGAATCTAGTTTGTGAGAGACTGGTGTCTGCACTAGGAATACCTGTATAGCAGATCACTTCGACCGGTTCTGTGCTTCTCGCATCCAATGGGTTCCTGCGGCCTTCACAAAGTCGTCTGGCCACCTTGTGAGAGGCCTTCCAAAGCTACGTCTTCCGGTACGCGGTCGACACTCCGGAACCTTTCGGCCCCATCGGCCATCTGTTCTGCGAGCAATGTGCCCTGCTCACTGCCACTTAATTTTGGCAATTCTTCGGGCTATACCAGTATTTATATGGAGTGATAGGCAGTCACTCCATATAAAATACTGGTATTCAGCTGCATCTGGTTAGTCGAGAAGCCGACCCCAACATAGTTGGGAAAAGTCTAGGCAGATGATGATGACTTGGATAATAAGTGACTTTATTAATTTTAAACGGGAGTGTTTTTTAGACTTACTATGTTTTTTTAATCTTACGCTCTAATCCCAACTCCTGAATTCCTAAAAATCAGAATCTCATTCTTTGGAAATACCTACACATGAAATTACAAAGGACAATATGCAAATCTGACCAATACCTTTCAAAATCGTCTTACGATCGCAATCACTCGTAAAAGAGTTACTAGTCTCCCATACAAGATTTAAGGTTCTCGCCAAACTGTATAAAAAGCGGGTGAAACGACCACTGAATAATATATGAGCTAACGTTTATAGCCATCTGTTCCGGTCGCTGTTTGATTAGTATAACGAAAAGGAATGGGAAGTTATTCAGCTCTGTAAGTAGTTAAAGCACATGTTTTTTTGTCGGCAGAATTTATTAGAGGTCATGGGGAGGCAGTGAGCAATTTGGAAGGTCTGACAGTCCAGTTAGGTTTAAAAGCATAATATGCTCAATTATACTGAACATTATTGCCTCATTCGTTAAGTGGTTCGATTCCTAGATCAGGAAAAGTGTAATTGAGTTTTATATTCAGGAATTTCTCCATAGCAGCCCTGAGCCTTTTTTTTTGTCGGGGGGAAACCTTCTAAAGGCACCCGACCTCCGGGGAGGGAGGTCGGGGAGGGTGGGATTTTTACCTCACTAAAACCGCCCCGGTGATCACCATCACCACATAGGGGTGGTCCCGGTTCCTCTTAAAAGACCAATTCCGGAACCCCCCGACCAATTCCGGAACCCCCGACCAATTCCGGAACCCCCGAATTCCGGAACCCTCGATTCTGGAACCCCCCCCCCCCCCAGATTCCGGAACCCCCCGATTCCGGTACCCCCCCGAGCAGCCCTGAGCTTGGATTTGTCTCCGGCCGATGGCAATGTACTTGATCTCCATTACATGGGACTTAAACACGACTGGCGAAACATGTGGCGCAAAATATACTAAACATTTATAATTCGAAAATTCTGCTAAACCATTTCCGTCCTAAAATACGTAGACACTAAAAGTTTATATTACAAATAACAATGCGAATAAATTCAACTGCGATTCTCTTGCTAATAAACTTTCGATTGGGTGACATTTGACATTGTTTTGTTGCCTTCAATGTATAACAGCACTATAGTTGACTTGCGTATATCGTGGTTCCATCTCGCTACCCGCCGAACGACCAACATATACTGTTTAGATCGTGATAAACCTCTTGCCGCCTGTCCAACACTACTGTGATGAACAGGCGGCTACAGTAAATAGTAGTAGGCAGTAGTATTTCATAAAGCCATATTATATTACCATGATAACACTGTAAGATTAAGTGAGACTGACGGAGTTCTTGCTAGTCAAAGTTTCTCAGAAATGTTACCGGTTTTACTTCTGCAGAAGATATAATAATACTAAGACTCCATTGTCCGTCTGTCTGCCTGTCTTTCTGTCACCAGGCTGTACCTCATGAACCGTGATAGCTAGACAGTTATCACAGATGATGTATTTCTGTTACCGCTATAACAACAAATACTAAAAACAGAATAATATAAATATTTAAGGGGGGTTCCCATACAACAAACGTGTTTTTTTTAGGCGTTTTTGCATTATGGTACGGATTTTTTTGCTAATTAATTCAATAATCAAGATGGGAGACCAAAATAAATATTACAGCAGGCCCTAACAGCACTTTATTTGCGTGACACACTATTAATCAGAATCTGAATCATTTTGGATTAGCAACATCTTTATACATATTGCAACCTAGCTTCACTGCACGCGACTTCGTCTCACCACCCGTCACCCTCTTAGGGGTAGAATTTCGCAAAACCCTTTCTTAGTGGATACCTACTCTTCACAAAGAACACACCCTCCAAATTTCATGTCTCTAGGACCAGCGGTTTAAGTACGTTGACATACCAGTCCGTCAGGACTTTGAATTTTATATTATACAGTGTGTTAGGTTAAACGAGGGACATATTTTAAGGGAGTGTAGTACTCATGAAAATGAACAACTTTTAATATGGGCCTGACTCAAAAATATGAAAAAAAAATACAGCTGTTCCCCACATTTTGTCCAGTTATGCGAACAGAAATGTATAGAGCGGCTGGTTTTATTTTCTCGATTTCAATGTTGGTTTCTTAGTAAAAGTTCTTCATTTTTATGAGTACTACACTCCCTTAAAGTATGTCCCTCGTTTAACCTAACACACTGTATAGATCCATTGGTTCATATGTTCGAAAAATTTACCTGCTCCCCAAAGTAAATAACGCAATGAATGTTGTTGAACTGTCAAAATGAAAGCCATTCCTACTGTTAGTGAGTTACGCAATTACCCTGGTGTGGCTCGTGGCTCGTGATTCTATCACGAGCAATTTCAATGGAAACAGAGAAGCCCTTTGCCAAAAGGCATGCTGAATTATGAGACGTACTTTAACAATATATAACAAAGAAAGAAATTCAGAATAAAGAGACTTTCAATAATAATATCTATGTAATTGGTAATAGGTAATATATGCTGGTGTCTACGCCTGAACGCAGCCCTTCTTCATATTTGAGGAGCGTTTTCACAAAGTGATACATCAAGCAAAAACTCAAATTTGTTTTTATTTCGTTTCGTACTCAATTGAGTACGAAACGAAATAAAAAAAAATATGAGTATTTGAGTGATTTATTTACGCCCTTCATGGCACCCTATAGGAATACCTATAGGGTTCCATGAAGCACAAATAAAGAAACACGAGGCATAAATAAATCACATTATTGAAAAAATATTATTTTACGATGTATCGTTTTGTAAAAACGCTCCTCATTTACGAAGATACGAACGCACCCTATGTCAACGTCGCTCGCGACAGGCTTCTCGCGGACGAACCGGACGAACTTCACTTCACAATTAAGATCGTGAAGTGAAGTTCGTCCGGTTCGTTCGCAGTATGGCGTTGCGCGCTAAGGCGCGCAACGCCATACTTTGTCGCGACACACAAATACATAATTATTATTGTAATTTCGATAAATAAACTACATACTTATCTATCATCGTGGTCGATCTTATTTGTATCGCCCCCAGCTGGTGTCCGCAACTCCACGTCAATGCGCGTATTTTGCGTACGGATAATATTTATGTAATATTTACCTTACTTTTTCAAAGATTTTTAGGGACGTATTTTTCGTAAGCAAAAAAAATTTATAACATAGACTAATGGGTTCGTCTAGCTGAACTCTGAAAGCTGTCATATCCAACATGACATGTTGTCATGTAGCAACATCGACAAATTGAAAATCAATCACGTACCGACCCAATCAGTATCAAAATCAGTACCAGGGCTGACACACCATTAACCTGTATCACGAGAAATTATGTGAATTCGATTAAATTATTTCTAGGTTGAACCTAGAATAATCAGACCATAATGCGACTACGGGACACAGGGCTGCTCACTTTTAGACAGTGTGCCGTAATCCAGGTGGGCCCAGTGCGGGTTGGTAGCCGTCACATGTCTTCGAATTTTTGGTTCTAGGACATGCCGGTTTCCTCACGATGTTTTCCTTCACCGTTTTGAGAGCAGTGGTGATGAGATAATTTACATAAAGTAAAGAGACTGTCTGGGTTCAAACCTCGTAACTCGTAAGTCGCGGCCGCTATCACTTGACCACGAGGTCTGACCAATAATAATAAAAGTTTATAAAAAAGTAAATCGAGATATAAGACTTATCCCTTCCTTTTTGTAGATGATGATAATAACAGGTAAAGGTTTGATTTATTCAGTCCTAGAATGGATAAACGATCTTAGTATACGAGGTACGAAATATCCTATATTCCGTAACTAGAAAATCAAGTTAAATCGTCGGTCCTGATTGTCACACAAATAAATATTCAACAGTCCCTGACAGTCAGAAGCCCAAGAGGATGCTGTATTTAGCCTAAGAAAATCAGCATTTCCCAATAATTCTATTGTACAGACGCCAGCACATCAAGTTACTACAATCTGTCAGATTTCTTTAATCGATTTTCAACTTTATCACTAAAGCATAAGGTTCAAAGTTGATTGCGAAAATTTGACAGTTTCGGGTAGCTTGATGTGCTGGCGTCCGTACCTAGAGTTAAGATGGCTGTCGCTGGCGTTTAGAATATTCAACTACTAACTTCTGCCCGCGACTTCGTCCGCGTGAATTTTCTTGTTTCCCCTACTGCCGACGCTATTAGTTACTTACTTTTCTTCCTGACTTTTTTATTTTTGCCAGTCTCGTAAGGGTCTTAGCGTGATGTTAAATGACCTTCCTCAAAGTGCAAAACGAATTTTCCAAATCCGACTGGTGATTCCAAAGACAAACAAGTTCAAATAACAAAAAAAAAAAAACTTGTCCGCTTTATGATTAGTATACTGGTAGACATAAAAGATAGAAGCTGACGCAATGTGGTGCGAAAAAAGGATAACGTCCATTACTTCTACACAATCCAATTCCAAACATGAATGAACAGGTAACCGCGTCATAATCGCCATAAGCCGCTTTTCGCATTCAGTTGGAAAATAACCGCAGCAACAAAATAAAACCCGACGCACACTAGCGAGTCCGCTGTTAATTTAATCTCATACCGTTAAGTCGCTACAAATCACAGGCCTTTACCACCATTTTATTGCGTTTTAGCCACGAAGCTGCTTTGCACATATGTAACTAGGTTAACACTTGGCCCGACTTTGCTCCATGTTTATGCAAAACTGACTTCCTCAGGACACTGCGAGGGAAAGATAAGCATTGTATGAATAATAACGGTGTCCGTTTGAATACATTTTCTAATATATTAAGAGGCGTTAAACTAGTTATGGTTTGTGAGGTGTTTGCTTTTTAACCAACCCTAGCAACGGGGTTATTATTGTGTGGTAGTGTTAGATTAGATACGATCATATTATAACCGTTATCAAAACATGGCCTTTCATGCTTTGCTAGCTTTATAGAGATGCAATAAGGTAGCCTGTGAAATTCAAACTTACTTACGTTTTTCGCAATTTGCAGGTCAGTATCAGGTTCTATGTTGATTAATATATGATTCGCGAGCGTAATAAGTAGGGGAACCTGTTGAACCTTGGCACTATGTGTACCTAGGCCATTGGGCTCGTTTCAGATATTCGCGCGATATTAAATTCTACTGTTTATGGTATTCGGTACGTCACTACCGACAAGTCAATGTGAAGTTAGTCGCATACCGCCATTAAGCTGGTGTTTGGTGTTATCGACGGTTAAAACTTTTTTTGGCGAAAAAGTAAGTATTTCGAATATATTTTGAAGTCTGATAGTTTTAAACGTTTTATAATAGTGACTTAACTGTTATATGCTAACGGTTCTTTTATTCAACAAGTGTCAACACAATAAAAAACTTACGAGATTCGTGATCTCTAAACTATTTAAAATCCATCGTTTTGTTGTAGCTGGAGTAGTGTTGTACCATGGTCACTGTCAATCAGTTGTTACTTGGTCAGTGGCCATGGTACAACCAGGATGTTGTACTTTGGCCAGGAGAATATTTTATTAAATTATTTCACACTTACGTAATATATTCCTAATCAAATGAGTTTATTATTTCAGAAATCATGCCGAGAATTAAAGAGAAGAAGAAAATGACACCTATTCATGTGGATCATCTGGCAAATGCCATTATAATGATTAAGGTGAAAGCGCCAGGGTAGCCCGCGAAATTCAATTTTTTTTAGGATTTTTGCAATTTGCTGGTCAGTATTAAGTTGTACGGTGGTTAATATATGATTCGCGGCCGTAACAAATATGTATTTACAGAATTATAATCATTAAAGTCATCAACACAACTCTCTAAGACCACGTAACCCCAAAGAATGACATGACGATTTCATGAAACGGTTATTCTTTGGGGTTACGTGGTCTTAGAGAGTTGTGACAAATTGCAAAAAACCTAAATAAAATTGAATTTCGCGGGCTACCCTGGCGCTTTCGCCTTAAGGAGAAAAAGTTCTCCACTTTCGGTGCTTCCAAACATTTTGGAATACATTTAAATTTCAATTAATTTATTATGTTCCAGATATACAGAAGTGCTTGATTTCTACTAAATGCTTAAGGCTGAATAATATATCTACATATTGATAGTGTTCTTATAAAAGCTAGATAGTCCTACTTAATGACTGATTAAAAAGTTAAGACAGAAATAATAATTTATAAAGTTAATTATTTAAATATTTTATTTTCTATTTGCTATTTTATAGGTATATTTATTTACAATATTATATTATGACATAATATAATATTGTAAATTTGTGATATGTTCAAATGTACCTACCTAGGTCTATGTACCTACTAATTTTAAAGTTTGCGATGTGACAAAACAGTAGTTAAAAGTTAGTTGTTTTTGTTTAGAGATTATGTTTGAAAAGCAAAAAAAAACTGAATATTATTTTAATTTTGTTCAGAATTTCTAAAGTAACTACTTTGTTAAAGATTGTAATAGACCAAATAAAACCATTTTGGTTAAGAAAACCTGATAATTTGCTTAAATTACCCCCAGATTCTCAATGTGTCCTAGGTACAACGTAGTACTGGCCCAGGTACATAGGGTATGTTGTACCTTGGCCTTATTTACCATTTTTTTTTTAAACCTTTAAAATATATGTTAATATAAAATATACATTTTTGATATTTTTGTGGTGAGTACCCAAATAATTGACATTTCAAAATAGGCAAATATGATTTGTATGCTGTACGTCAAATCACAATAAAAAATATATATCTAAAAAACTGTCCTAGGTACAACAGGTTCCCTATATATTTTCAAAACTATAATCATCAAAATTATCAATACAATCCTATAGGTTCATATAATTCTAATGAATCACTATTTCATGAAATATCAATCAATAGAATTAAATGAACCTAGAGGGGCCCGTGGCTAAATAATAACAGCCGCACAGGTCGATCGATCAGGTTAAGCTACGCTTGCCGCGGTTGCTCTGTGGATGGGTGACCATCTTTACATACCGAGACCCTTCCGTGCCTCGGAAAGCACGTTAAGCCGTTGGTTCCGGCTGTCATTCGTGGATCTTTGACATTTGTTACGGCTAGTCAGAAGCCCGAAAGTCTGACAACCAGTCTTACCAAGGGGTATCGTATTACCCAGTAACTGGGTTGTGGAGGTCAGATAGGCAGTCGCTCCATGTAAAATACTAGTATTCAGCTGCATCCGGTTAGACTGGAAGCCGACCCCAATATAGTAGGGAAAAGGCTAGACAGATGATGAGGATTATATGAACCTAGCTAGAGAGTTGTGGTGTAATTGAATTTCTCGGACTACCTAGCGCGTCCCCCTTAAATCCCTTTTTGTTTTTTTTTTCAGGATGGGAAATCATCAGCCCCTTCCGCTCTAGGTGGAGCGGAAGGGAGTGTCAGACTCTTACTGACTAAAACCCACACGTGTTCCTTCCTTAGCCCTTTATGTTCCGGGCCAGCGGTAACCCTTTCGGACAATCCCGCCGCTGTCCATTAAAGCCCTTACGTTTTAAGGTTTTAGTTTTTAACGTAATTTTTATTTCAAATATTTTGGGTTAGGAATCATTTAGCGATACCTCGTTTATCGAAATATAACTTTAGGAGTTATGAGGGAACAAGTGAACATTCATAAAATAAGCAAAGTCCTCCAGACGGTATTTCGGCCACTGCGGCCAATCTCAATGGAGATTTTTGCGCGGAGCCTTTGGCGCGGAAGATATTATAATGCACAATAGTGCGCGTAGATACCAGGTGCACTCCCTCTTCCCTCACTCTCATTAGTCCGATAGGTCGGCAATCCGACACGACCAGAGATAAGGCGCAGGACGGCACGGGGGTATCAAACCGCCAACTTCCAAACTCCGGGCTAAACCTACATACATAGCCTGTTAAAATCATAACCCTCTTTTGGCCTTGCAATATTCGGGTAATTAGGTGCCTAAATGCTGAACTGAGCCTTTTTGGCGCAGCCGTGAGGCACACTTTCCTGCTAATTTCTTACATCGTACTTTGTACTTACTAGCTAAAACCAGAGCTTTGTGAGGGCTTGCGTCGTTTTTCTGCGTGGTAATAATCTTTAAGGCAGTTTTTTTTAATATTTTTTTTCGTAATTTAAATTATTTTTTTTTTACTGATAACACATCTACATATAAATATAAATTATTATGTTAAAGCACAAATCAATAGGCGTAATAGTTTTTCCGTAAAGTGTACCACAAAATGCTCAGGTTGTGGGATATAGCAGGGCTCACTTCGCTCGCCCTGATTATTTTTGTCTTAGTTTTTATCTGTTGTACGACTATTATCTAACTATCTGGTGTATTGTGTGTCTCTTAGTCTGTGCTAAATAAATGTATTTCCTTTCTTTCTTTTCTTTCTAAATATCACATTAACTTATCATCATCATATCATAATCAGCCTATAATGTTCCCACTGCTGGGACACAGGCCTCCTCTCGGTGAGAGGGATTGGGCCGTAATCCACCACGCGGGCCCAGTGCGGATTGGCAGATGTCACATGTCTTCGAATTTTTGGTTCTAGGGCATGCCGGTTTCCTCACGATGTTTTCCTTCACCGTTTTGAGAGTTTTTCATTAACTTATATATACACACCTTGAATACTATGAAAGTTCTGATACTCAAATTAATAATCCTCTACTATTTGCCTAAAAGCCCAAATCGATATCGATGTCCATAAAATATAATATGGTACGACATGTTACAAGATAGGAATGAGCAATATGAGCATGTGAAAACGTTGTTATGGGTACGCTTGTTGAATACAAATTGGTAGTGATACCTACGCATGTTCGTACGTAATTATTACAAACGTACTATTAGGGAGAGGGACGGAGCAAATCGAATTCCGTTTTGGTATTCGATTAATCGAATGAGAGACTAATTACTCAGGGCCGTATTTAATAAATCAGAATAATTTATGAGAGAGCCCTGAAATGAAAGTGGTTTGGTGTAGTTATTTAGGATACTGGGTTAAAACGAACAACATTCTAAGGTCCGGCGTTTCTAAATTTGCCAAAGATGTAAACAGCAATGGCCGCTCGATTATTTATTTTAGGTAATGTTTGTTTTCGTCTAACTAGACGAAAACTAACATTACTTAAAATAAATGTTCTTGTATATCGATTTGATTCAATTTCGAGCGGCCACTGTTGTTTAAATCTTTGGCAAATTTAGAAACGGCGGACCTTAGGTCTGTTTATGTCATTCAGGGTTATTTGTTCAAAATTAGATAGATGTTTTTAACATACAGAAAAAACTGTAGAGTCACTTGGAAAATAAAAGTGATCGGAAAATCATATAGCCACTGGCCCATAAAGCATGACCTTCAAATGAAAAAAAAACTGGCTTTGTGCTCGACAAAAAAACTGCCTCCAACAAACCCAAGAAGAAGACATATAAATTGTGACAGATATCATCCGGAACAACCCAATTTATGTGCTGCGAAATTGTTATTTCCATATAACATGGAAGGGATCGATTCGTTTAGCATAATTTTGTTTTACCTCCCCCCTTCTCCCAACACGACACGTAATCGGGACGACTGTCAATATTTTTTTGCCACCCCTTATAATATAGTCATGGAAATGCTAATCTTGTTTCCAGGTGTCTGATTTCGGAGTCAATATGTATTAATTAATGTTTGATTACTTTGGAGTTTGGTTGATTCGGTTTCTGGCAGAGAATGGTGTGCAAATGAAGGGTTTGTATAATGTAACTAAGGTCCAAGAGTATTAACAACGAGCGATATCTTAACTGACGACAAATGAAAAGGCCAAAAGAAAACTTGAATGACATTTGATGGTCATACAGAGGTATGAGAAAAGAAAAGAAAAGAAAGAAAGAAAATACATTTATTTAGCACAGACTAAGAGACACACAATACACCAGGTAGTTAGATATTAGTCGTACATCAGATAAAAAATAAGATAAAAATAAAAAGTGCAAAGTCCGATGTCGATGTAAGAAATTAGCAGAAAAGTAGAAACAGAAACAGTAACAGAACCGTAACAGTAGCAACAGTAACAGTAGTAGTAGTATTAGAAACAGTTCGTTCATCCTCCATAGAAAAGAGAGGATCCTCCGACCAGACAGGTGTTGTGTCTGTTGGGCTACTGTCCGATGGTTTATGTCGGGACGTTGTATATATGCTAGTCGCCCGGTAAACTTTGCTTGCGCGATGCAGGAGATTAGCATAGCGTCAGTGTGATGCGTAGTTCGCATGTGGCGATGTAGATGCTGCTGCAGTCACAGCACCAATTTAGAAATGTCTCTTTTCACTACCTCTTATTAAGGGGGAAGCGCTAAGGTAGCCCGCGAAATTAGAATTTTCTTACAATTTGCTGGTCAGTATTAAGTTGTACGTCGCGTCGATCAAAATATGATTCACGGCCGTAACAAATGTGTATTTACAGAATCATAATCATTAGAATCAGTAATACAACTTGTTAGGTTAGTATAATCCCAAAATGTCAGGATTTCATGAAATAGTCATTCTGTGGGATTACTTGATCTTAGAGAGTTGTGTTGATGACTTTAATGATTATAATTCTGTAAATACACATTTGTTACGGCCGCGAATCATAAATAAAATAATGATTGTTTTCAATGATCATTGTAGGTGTGGTCCGTAACGTAAAGTCATTATCATCAGCCTAGCCACTTCAATTAAGAGTTTTACTAGGCATACTTAAATCACAAACTCATGTTAACTATAACATCGATAAAAAAGAATCGCTTCTTCAGTGAAATTCGATTTAAAACTAAAAGTATCGATTGCTCTTGTCGGTAACATCACTACCAATTTATTATTGCGTCACAAACGCCCTCACCGATGTCAAAGTGAACGCTACTGAATTTGCGTGCTATGAAATTACTATCATTTTAATTATGTTAGGGTGCGATCAGAGGCCTTCCTTCCTTTACCTTCGACTATACATAATCACACATAATCAGCCGATGTTCCCCGTTGCTGGGACACAGGCCGTAATCCACCACGCGGGCCCAGTGCGGGTTGGTAGATGTCACATATCTTCGAATTTTTGGTTCTAGGAGATATGGCTTCCTGTCTAATCGTATGCAGCTGAATATCTATAGTATTTTAGTTTTAGCAAACTAAAACTGTAGACGTCTTCACCTTTATAATTCGCAAGAAATATCATAATTGACTTCTTTTTTATTTTTTAACTAGCTGCGCCTCGCGGTTTTACCCGCATAAATGTCGATCCCGTGGGAATATCGGGATAAAAAGTAGACTGTATGTTAATCCAAGGTGTTAGCTACCTCCACCCAAAATTTTATCAAACTTGGTCCAGCAGTTTGATCATGAAGAAGTAATAAACATATAAACACACACACATACACACACAAACTTTCGTCTTTATAATATTAGTGTGATTATAAAGCCTACCTGTTGTTTTCCCACAGCAGCAGGGCTAGGTGTTTTTCACATTTAGATAGTGGACAACGTTATAGCCAGACCATTTATCAAGGTTATAGAATACTAACTTCCGCCCGCGATTAACTCCATGTGAAATTTCTTGTTCCTCCGACCCTCTCCGTCGCATCGCATCGCCTGCCTGCAATATTAGGTACTTAATTTTTTCTTAGTGTTCTTTCCCGACTCTTTTTCTTGTTTCTCGGCTCTTAAGAAAGAAAGAAAATACATTTATTTAGCACAGACTAAGAGACACACAATACACCAGGTAGTTAGATATAGTTGTACATCAGATAAAAAATAAGATAAAAATAAAAAGTGCAAAGTCCGATGTAAGAAGTTAGCAGGAAAGTGTGCCTCACGGCTGCGCCAAAAAGGCCCAGTTAAGGGTTCTAGCATGATATTATTTTTCTCTTGAGTTGAGCTATCAAATACAGAAAGATTTTTTCAAATTCGACTGGTAGATTTCTGAATCTACCAGTCGGATTTGAAAAAAATCTGTCTTTTAATCTTAAGAGTTTGTTTGTTTGAATGCGCTAATATCTGTATTAGCGAGTTCAAACAAACAAACAAACTCTCAACTTTATTATTAGTATAGATTCAAATATTTTTTGTAGGTTGTTATGTGTATATTTATTTTAGATCCCTTTTATTTTCCTTAACTTGTTATTTGTAGTCTGAACGTAGCCTTACAGTAAGATCGACACGTTTAGCATAATTTTGCTCCCTTCGCGATCGGAATGAGATAACACTCGCACCTACGTGTTTGATGCTTTAGTACTGCCTGTAATAGCCTGAATGGAGACTTTTACTTACCTATAATTAACTCACCAACCCTTTTCGTTCGAGTTACGTGCGATAAAATACTTGAAAACGGAAGAATACGCTGTTATATTTGGAAAAAAAAACCGGCCAAGAGCGTGTCGGGCCACGCTCAGTGTAGGGTTCCGTAGCTTCCCGTCCGTCACAATAAGTGTTCCCACTTATGAGTTTAAAAGTAAAAAATGCTTGCATATACGATTATACTACAAACTTAGTCCAGAAATTATTTTGTACAACTTATTGTCTTTTTTGTACAAAAACTGTTATTTCCATCAAGTTCAAAATAATTTTCCTAGAAAGTCCTTATAAAGTTCTACTTTTCAGATTTTTTTCATATTTTCTAAACTTATGGTTCAAAAGTTAGAGGGGGGGGGACACATTGTTTTTTACTTTTGGAGCGATTATTTCCGAAATTATTGACATTATCAAAAAATTATTTTAGTAAACCCCTATTCATTTTTAAATACCTTTCCAACAATATATCACACGTTAGGGTTGAAATTAAAAAAAAAATCACTTCCCCCTTTACATATGGGGGGGCTACCCTAATAAAACATTTTTTTCCAATTTTTATTTTACCACTTTGTCGGCGTGATTGATATACATATTGGTGCCAAATTTCAGCTTTCTAGTGCTAACGGTCACAGAGATTAAGCGAGGACGGACAGACGGACAGACAGATTTGGCGAAACTATAAGGGTTCCTAGTTGACTACGGAACCCTAAAAAGATACGGCTGTGCTTTGCTCATTAATTTGCGTCGACTTAACAGCGTCAATACAAATCATAACCTCGGTTTACGAAAATCTATTATTCAGTTTGATTTTGTCAATACTGTTCCACCGGACGGCACTCAACGATTTGTTTTTGGTGCCGTAAGTGGAATAGCTTAGATACCCACAGACTACCTGCAATATTGTCTAACCTTCTTCCTTAATCCATCCAAAGGACCGTCCTATTGCTAAAACCTATCTTTTCAAGACAGCTTCAAAAGACCGTTTTTAGCGATAAATCGGCCCATTGTGTCACCCCTTGTAAAATATCTACATTTATGTCTGTAATTTTTAAGGTGTACATTTTAAAGAGAATTCGATCTATCCACCCTCGCTCAAGTGCGTTTGAAATCAGTGCTCTAAGTGGAATACCTCAAATCTATTGTCTAGAAACTAGATTTTCTGTTGTAATTCCTATCAGGTATTCCAATCTCAAATAATTTCAACCTGGATACTTTCAAACAATGAATGAATTTTAAAACTAATCAAATAGTTTCAGACATGAAACCTTGCTAAAACAGAGAACGAATGAAAGGTCTAGCGACTTTCTCGTACTTTTGCAAGAAGTAGGTCATCATTATCATCATCTGCCAAGCCTTTCCCAACTATGTTGGGGTCGTCTTCCAGTCTTACCGGATGCAGTTGAACACCAGTACTTAATATGGAGCGACTGCCTATCTCACCTCCACAACCCAGTTACTGGGTAATACGATACCTATTGGCATTTTTCAAGAAGTAGTTATTATATTTAAACTTTTTAATGATTTTCATAAACTTTCTGCTTTTGAATTGCATGCGGTTGATTTGTATTTAATTTAGCAAAGACATTTCATTTCATTTTTTCACTTTGAACAGTGATGGCCCAGTGGTAACGAACCCGATTTACGAGTTTTAAGCGTGGGTTCGAACCAAAGCAGGTGCTTTACTTTGTGTAAACCATTTCATCATAACTGCTCTCGTTCATCATAACCATTTCATCAAAACGGTGAAGGAAAACATCGTGAAGAAACCGCCATGTCCTAAAACCAAAAATTTGAAGACATGTGACATCTACCAACCCGCACTGGGACCGCGTGGTGGATTACAGCCCACTCCCTCTCGAGGAGATGAGGCCTGTGTAGAGGGGACATTAGTAATAGGCGAATTATGCCATATTAAAAAGTATCCGACTCCACATTCAATTATTTTCACTTGAATTTTCATGCCAACTGTAACGGTTAAAAAGAAAAATCACCAAACCTCAAGAATCCAAAAAGCCTTTTTTATCCAAATTAACCGCGATTCGATCTTAAGCGTGAAAATGAGCATTAATACCTTTCTTTAAAGAAAATATTCAAAGGTAAAAATAAAGATACTGTCTTTACAATCTCAAAGAGATCTCGCCGCCGCTTGAGGGTATTAAAGGGCATAAGATTTTTTTTAAACATAAATATAAGTTGGCGGTCTTGCCTGGTGTTACAAAATTCAAAGTGAACAGCGCTCCTGACGATATTAGAGGGTTTTCATATAGAGATTAAAATATTATACAACATACGGGGTAACAGGGACGGTACCCTGAAAGCCGCTAAGCTTAAGTGAGACTGTGTCGGACATGTCTGACGCATGTCAGATGATAAATGGACTAAGGGAACCACCAATTGGGTCCCACTAAACGCACAACGACATCACGGCAGGCCGACACGTAGATGGCGGGACTAGCTTGACCCCTACCGAAAGGACTGGCAGACACTAGAAAAAGACAGAATTATATGGAAAAGGGAGAGGGTGCCTTTGCTTTGCAGTGGGACAATGCAGGCCTATATTAGACAGGTTACATAGATAACTGTAAAGGTATCCATATTTGCGTCTAAAGGCTTTTTAAGTGAAAACTTCTTGAGGCGCGTTGGGCATTTTTTGAGATAGGAAAAAAAAACATTGAACTCGCGCCACTGTCACCGCGTGTGTGTTGTTTATAAAACGATTAAAAAAATACCCGCTTCGGATGTTTTCGGCTGTCCTCGGGATGTACTCGGTTTTAATGTATATCCAATATGTCAGTGAGTGATGGCAAAGTATTCTGTTTGTGTTTTGTTTTCACTTCTGTCTGCACTCCCGGAGTAACACTGTTTTTTTTCTTACCTATGTAGACATTTACCGCTTTACTAGCTATTTAGCGTCAAAGTCAGTCCTATATTAAACAACTAAGTTACATCCAACGTGTCTGTGTACATTATACCTGGACATATTATGTAACATCGAGAGGAAACCGGTATGACCTAGAACCAAAAATTCGAAGACATGTGATATCCATCAACCCGCACTGGGCCCGCGTGGTGAATTACAGCCCACTCCCTTTCACCGCGGGAACATTTATTTATTTATTTTAAAACACATACAACTATCATCACAGGCTTACCTAATACGATAGTGTAGTTATAACAACAACATGCTAACATTGCTAACATTGGACTACAATTATATATTATTATTAAGGGGCTTCCAGGACCCAAAACAAAAAATTCTTTAAACAATAAAAGTACACACAACACAATATAGGCTACAGTACAAAACAAAAAAGTCTTTAGACACAATAAAAGTACACACATTTTCACACACATCAACATTATATGCTGATTACGCTTATATAGTAAAAGTGTAACAAACTTACGATGAAATAAACCTTATTCAAAAGGCTCTCAACATATTTGAAAGTTTACAGCAGGTAGGTCTTGCTCAACATAAAAGTACTTTGATGTTTAGTCCAACGGGAAATTAAAGTGCACTACATCTAGCGAAAACAAAAAAAACAGGAGCACTTTATAAGCCATACAAAATTGGCAGGTAACGTTTATTCGACGTCCGAAAGAAAAAGAAGGTTATCGGATGATTTATTAAACAAAAACATTCAAGTAAGTAGACCGACGGTACCCGAAAAACTGAAGCATAAAATTGTATTGAACAATTTCCCTTTATCGTAGGAGCGCCATACATCCGAACGTTTCGAGACACATCCTGTTATATAACAGAGTTCGCTCGAGGCTGACGGTAAGAGGAATTTTGAAAGTTATCAAAGAGATTTCGAAGCTTTGTAATTTTTTAACTTTTTTATCTATGCTGATGTTTTTGGCTTTGTTAAAGAGCAGCGCGGATCAGACAATATTGAACACGAGGAAGGGCGATGGAAAAATCGAAACAACAATAAATCTACGACAAACGAGGAACGCTTTGTGATTTTTTATTCGACCCGACCAGGGTGCTTACTCTTGAATTTAATTCCGGTAGATCGACATTGGAATTGTGACGTTTCGTACTCTTGAGTTCGATGCTAGCGCCAAATGGTTTTTAAATTGGGTGTTCTTTTGGAGAACTAAATGGAATTGGGATCGGGCTTGGCGTGGGGTAAACGGTACTCTTGAGTGTATTTTGACAGCTGTGTAATATTGCATTAGGATAGTTTGTTGATTATGATTTTTCCATTATCAAAAGTATAACTTTTTAGAAATTGTTTTGCGTTTTTTTAAGTGGTTTTCTGTGGGTTATAACAGTATGACATGGCACGTTAAGCAGTAATATATAGTTTTTTACGTAATTCCCATAAAAAAACAACTGATACAAAGACGAGATGAGCGTCGGATGATGCGTTATATGGACTAAGCGTTTTCTATGAATGAATACGAATTTAAAGCAAATTATAGAGTGAGCAAGGATTTTATTCCTCTTTCGTATTACATAACAACATTTTTATCCTATCTCTCTCTATACAATAAAAACTTTCTAGAACATTAATTTACTCAAATTGGATTTCGGCACGTTTTCATTATACAAAATTATTTCTATCTCTAAAATCCGTAAACCAATTTACATAATTCAAACTAGAATATCAGTTTTAAACATAATCCTCTCATTAAGCACTAAAATCTCGCTAATATTCCTATACACAAAAACCTCGTTTTTCAGTTACGTTATTATTCTATCATGTTTCTAAGAACTATACCAACACTTAAAATCTAAATAGAAAATCAAAATCTTACTCAGAAAAACAGTATTATTTAAACTCCCACGCTACTTGCGCCCGGAGCGCGGATCCTATTCTCACTATCACTTTTACACTTATTTATCACTTCACTGGTATATAACTCAGTCATGTTCACTGTTACACATGAGTACGTTGGGCGTTCGTTATAAAAACATTAGGTACTTTAAAAAGAAGTTGTATATCTATTTACTTACTACTTGTATAAAACTGTAAATAATATTAATTAAGTAACCTATCGGACAGTAAATATTTCTTACTAAAAAAGAATCAAACGCGAACAATATTGTCATAAACAAACTTGCAGTTCGAATTCACTTCTAAAACCACTTGACTTTATTTTTGAAATTGGAGAACTTATACGCAGTCTTTTTTATTAGCAGTGTAGGCAACGATCCTACCGCATGAAGCCAAAGTTATGGTTAATTTTATGATTTTATCATTTTCTTACGCCCAAATGAATTTAATACTTTACAATTAAACAACTATTTATGTCATATTTATTTATCAGCCTTTTAAAGCCCTATTACCAGTTTATCGTAGTGACTTAAATCACACTATTGCAGCCCGTAACATAGCTAACTTCACGTGTAACAAAATAAACGCGGAGCAATGTCAATTTCATGTCAATGTTGATAATATTGTTTTCAAGAGTACCGAATCACGTGACTGTAAAATTAACATTGGAATCGTATTGGCATTACATTGGAATTAAAATTAGTTTGAAGAGTAAGCCCCCTGACTGGTGAAGTTTAGAGCCAAATTGGGCAGTATGTGATAGGAAAATAGTTTTAACATAGGTACTTTAGATAGGACTAGAATGATGATGAGTGATACACAAGTTAAGGGTGCTAATTGTATAACACACGTTCTATAAGTATCCAAAGGATTTTGGAACAACAATCCATTGCTTCTTAAGTTTTAAAAATCGTCACATAGCCTTTCAACTGCTGCGATACCCTTTTAGTCACACGCGCGGATTCCGCGCGTGTTCATGCGGAAGTACCGCATCAAATGTGCCGAATCGAGCAAAATGGCCGCGATACTCTAGAGAGGATATTATGTAAGTTAATCATGGATAAAAAAACTAGATCGGTCAAATAAATACTCTAGCGAGGTAGCGTAATATAAATTACATAACGGTTGATTCCTACGACTTTATTGGCGGGCTTCGAGCGAGATACATAATGGATTTATAAATTTATGTTCACTGCGGAACCAAGCAGTTTAGTCGATTGACTTTTACAATGCCTGTTTGCAGAATTTAATCGATTCAGTGTTTAGAGTGAACCGTCAAAATAGGTATTCGGTAAACTTTTATGGTTTGGAATGGAATGATCCCAATAAAATAATACATAGTGGGTAGGCAGCAGACTTAGCACATAGTACTTGGTACCTTTTTTTTCAGGATGGGAAATCGTCAGCCCCTTCCGCTCTGGGTGGAGCGGAAGGGAGTGTCAGACTCTTACTGACTAAAACCCACACGTGTTCCTTCCTTAGCCCTTTGTATTCCGGGCCAGCGGTAACCCTTTCGGACAATCCCGCTGACCCGGTATACTTAGTACTTCAATGTACTTATTACAAAAGTCTGACTACCAGTTTTTCACGAGGTAGGTGGTGGCGTAGGTACAGTAGATTCTGGCTACGATCATGGGAAGATAGTGTGAGTTTATGTATGTAAGAGGTATCGTGTTACCCAATTTGGGTTGTGGACTTCAGATAGGCGCTCTATTCAAATACTGGTCATCATCATCAACCTAGCCTTTTCCCAACCATGTTGAGGTCAGCTTCCAGTCTAACCGGATACAGCTGAATACCAGTATTTGACATGGAGCGACAGTCTATCTGACCTCCACAACCTAGTTATTGGGTAATCTTGATAAGACTAGTTGTCAAACTTTCGGGCTTCTGACGACCCGTAACGATTGTCAGAGATCCATGAATGACAGCCGGGACCCTTTCCGAGGCACGGAGGGGTTTTGGTATGTAAAGATGGTTACCCATCCACGGACCAACCGCGGCAAGCGTAGCTTAACCAGATCGATCGAACCGTGCGGCTGTTATTTCTTAGCCACAAGCCTCTCTCTATTTAAATTTTCATCATTATGATGTTTATTATTATACATATATGTACAGACGCCAGCACATCAACCTACCCGAAACTGTAAAATTTTCCCAATCAACTTTGAACCTTATGCTTTAGCGATAAAGTTGAAAATCTATTAAAGAAATTTGACAGATTGTAGTAGCTTGATGTGCTGGCGTCTGTACATAATTATATTTATTTAGATTAGTATAATAATATACTTTATACTACACTTGCTTAGTAAGTGTACCAATACTACCCCACTAAAAGGCTTGAAAGCTGTTCATTAAACCTTCTCAAAAATCTAGGCAGTTATATTGTATGGAATTTCATTACTGCCCTGAAAATCAGGCTAATAATGCGTTCATTACTAACGCGTTTTGTTTTTGAAGTGAAAACTTCTTTGGCATTGTTGCGGCTTGAAATTTTATGAAACGAAAAAGCGACAGTAAAAAGAGACATTTATAAGATTTAACGTGGGAGAAAATGAGACAGAAAGCATTATACAGTGTTTTTGAGTGTATTGAGTGTTATTGAGTGTTTTTGAGTGTTATTGAGTGTCTTTGAGTGTTATTGCGTGTTTTTGCGTGTTTTTGAGTGTTTTAAGTGTTCTTGAGTGTTTTTGTGTTTTATTGAGTGTTTTTGAGTGTTTTGAGTGTTTTTGAGTGTTGTTGAGTGTTATTGAGTGTTTTTGCGTGTTTTTGAGTGTTGTTGAGTGTTATTGAGTGTTTTTGAGTGTTTTGAGTGTTTTTAAGTGTTTTTGAGTGTTATTGAGTGTTTTTGAGTGTTATTGAGTGTTTTTGAGTGTTATTGAGTGTTTTGAGTGTTTTTGAGTGTTATTGAGTGTATTTGAGTGTTTTTGAGTGTTTTGAGTGTTCTTGAGTGTTTTTGTGTTTTATTGAGTGTTTTTGAGTGTTTTGAGTGTTTTTGAGTGTTGTTGAGTGTTGTTGAGTGTTATTGAGTGTTATTGAGTGTTTTTGCGTGTTATTGAGTGTTTTTGAGTGTTATTGAGTGTTGTTGAGTGTTTTTGAGTGTTATTGAGTGTCATTGAGTGTTTTTGCTTGTTATTGAGTGTTATTGAGTGTTTTTGCGTGTTTTTGAGTGTTCTTGAGTGTTTTTGAGTGTTTTAAGTGTTTTTGAGTGTTATTGAGTGTTATTGAGTGTTTTTGAGTGTTTTTGGGTGTTTTGAGTGTTTTTGAGTGTTTTGAGTGTTTTTGAGTGTTGACGTATTTTGTAGAAACAATTTTCTTGGTAAAGTTTAAAGTTTGGCGGTGTAAATCACAAGTTAAAATGAGTGATTCCAGTGACAATGATAGCAATTTATTAATGTAGTACAACAAGTGTAGTATAAAGCAGTATATATCACTCGAGGGTAAGTACAGATTACTAAACTCGTGTGGTTTACGGCCCTCCGCTTCGCCTCAAATGCACACTCGATTAGTAATCTGTGCCTTACTCCCCTTGGTGAATAAATAGCTATTATGTATGTATTTATTGTATTATGTAAATGGTACACCACAGACCACCCACGTATTTGTCTCTTCTTCCCCTTTTTAATCCATCCAAAGGTTGTCTTTAAAAGATCGCTCTTAGCGATAAGACCGCCCATTGTGTCACCCTTTGTAAAGTTTCTATATGTGTGTAATTTATATGGTGTACATAATAAAGAGTATTCTATTCTATTCTAATTCGGTTGCATCTGGTTAGACCGGAAGCCGACCCCAACATCGTTGAAAAAAGGTCAGGCAGATGATGGTGGAGATCATGCACTAGAATTTTTAAGATCTGGTACAATGCGTGTCACGAAAGATGAGACTTGACACACCACGTGGTTTGACATGCGCAGTACACGATTTTAGGTATCTTTAGCGGTATGAGGTCTGAGTGCGGGACGGGACCGGACGTCATAGGGGCGGCGGAAAGAGCGGGGGAGGCAGGGTCAAGTCACATCTTTCGTGGCACGCATTGTACTCTAGAACGATGCTTAACACTTTGAGAGACTCAATAAAACTACTTTTGTGTCTCGTTAACTCTCGTTCAGTGTCCTTCAATCGATTAAGCATGAATATCAAATCTCTCTTAAAAATTGACCAATGTCGTATGAATTAAGGTTCTTACAAACAGCCGCGACACGCGATATAATCGCGCGCGACAAAAAGGCACCGCTCGTTGCGCGACTTGCGGTGCCTTTGTCTCGCGTGTCGTGTCGCGCCTGTTTGAAGGAGCCTTAAAGAATTTGAAATAATTTACAAGTCGTGGAAAAACAAACAGAATGTCATACTTAGTAAAGTTCAGATTCGATCGCAACCAAAAACTTATTAGGATCTTTATGTTACAAATAGGCAATCAAAAATCAACTAAGAAAGAATACATTTCACTAAAGTAGATACCTAACTGATTAAGTGATGATGGAATGTAAATTATCTGTGATTATGAGCACTGCTTCAAATTCCATTCATACTTTGACAGCGTTCTAAAATATTGACCGGAGCTTAAGGAGTAATGCTAAATTAGGGTTTGACAAGCTGTCAACTTCAAATTCTCAATTCAAAACAACCAAATTGCGTGACACACTATCTGAATCATTTTGAAGGATAGATATCGCTAATCCATTGCTTTATATGTTCGACAAATTTGTATGCCCAAGGACGTAAATAACGCAATGAATGTTGTTGAACTGTCAAAACTAAAACCATTCCTACTGTTAGTGTGTTAGGCAATTACCCCGCTAGTGTAAGAGTATCTAATTTGAGGGTGGTACAGACACCAGCACATTAAGCTACCCGAAACTGTAAAATTTTCCCAATCAAATTTGAACCTTATGCTTTAGCGATAAAGTTGAAAATCTATTAAAGAAATTTGACAGATTGTAGTAGGTTGATATGCTGGCGCCTCAAGCAGAATATTCATCAGTTGTTCCTGCAAGACGCCGTCGAACCTTGTGATTTAATTAATGATATTTCCGCCACAGAACAAGCCAATTTCCATCTGCGGAGTTCATAATGGAAAACAAGGATAGTCAAATTATATTTCGTTTAATTACAAAATCTTTTATGGGTTCCGTACCCAAAGAGTGCCAACGGGACTCTGTTACTAAGCTTCCGCTGTTCATCTGTCCGTCCGTCCGTCCATCCGTCCGTCGTCCGTCCATCGGGTTGAATCTCATGAACCGTATTAGGTAGACATTTGAAATTTTCACAGTGTGTATTGCTATTGCCACTATAACAACAAATAAAAACATTCAATTACAGTTTAAAATTAAAGGGAGACCCCCTTTAATTATACATACGCCATACAAGAAACGCGTCTGTAGGTAACCACGAAATTACTAGACATTTTTCTATAATAGCTACGCTTTTCATATATACCCTGATGCGTTAAAAATATCAATAGTTAAGCCACTTTTCAAAAGAGAAAATAGGGAACTGATGGAATATTACCGACCAATTTCATTAATCCCAGTTATTTCTAAAATTTTTGAAAAGTATATTTACAAGGAACTTTATAAATTCATAGATAAACATGACATTCTGTGTGAGGAACAGAAAGGTTTTCGGATACATAGGACTATTAATATGGCTATGTATGATTTTATGTATAATGTCATTAAAAATGTTGATCAACGGAATCCTGTTTGTGGTATATTTTGCGACATGACCCAGGCATTCGACTATGTACATCATGCTACTCTTTTAAAAAAACTCGAAGCCTACGGGATTAGGGGTAATGTCCTTAATTTGCTTAATTCGTACCTACAAGACAGAAAACAAATAACTGAAGTCAATAAAATTAATATAGTAAGTAAACGTGAAGAGATATCTCGGTCTTCTGAGCGTAAAGTATTATTTGGGGTACCGCAGGGGAGTGTTATAGGTCCCTTTGCATTTATTTTATACATAAACGACCTACCGAAATCTATTGAACGGCCTATTACACTATTTGCGGATGATAGTACGATCACAATAGCTTGTAAAAATATAGATACGTATGAGAGTGAAATTAATAATAGTTTAAAACAGATGGTAAACTGGTTAGATGCAAATAATTTAAAAATAAATTTGTGTAAAACTAAAGTTATCCATTTTAGACAACAAACCTCTAGTATTAACTTAAATATACACTATAATAATGATACCATAGATGAAGTTGAAACGACAAGATTCCTGGGTCTTGAATTAGATAAAAAACTTAACTGGAAATCACATGTTGAAACTTTATGCAAGAAAATAAGTAAGTCTGCATACGCTCTTCGTTCATTATCAACTATATTGAACACGGATGCTCTTCTGACTGCTTATTATGGAATAACAGAATCACATTTAAGGTATGGGATCATGTTTTGGGGAAACTCTACTGAAAGAGAGACCGCTTTCAAGGTACAAAAAAAATGCATTCGAGCAATGTTTAAACTTAAACCCATTGACAGTTGTGAACCGTACTTTAGAAATTACAAAATATTAACATTACCTTGTTTGTACATATTTGAAGTAGCTGTGTTTGTAAAGACAAATCCGAGTCGATTTAGACGACTATCAGATGTGGTGCCGCGCAATAGACGGGATAATAGTGTGCTATGTCTGGAGCCAGCCAAGACAGCACTTATGCGCAAAAGTGTCTACTGCATGGCGCCAGTCATTTATAATAAGTTGCCGAAGACATGGAAAGAGCTTCCGCTATCATTATTTAAAAAAAGACTCAGAGGGTTTTTAGTGGCGAAATCATACTATACTATTAAGGAGTTCCTAACTGAGAAAGAGTACTTAAGCTAGTGCATAATCTTGATATAAGTATAATTAATTGTATAATATTTTCAAATTATGTTATGTGTGTAATATTTTAAAATTGTATTTAGTTATGTCTATGTTAAATCTTTTGCATGCCTACGTGGTAAAATATGGCTGTACTATTATATTTTTTTGTCATCGTTATATCTTACCCATATTTGCAAAATAAAATTATCTTTATCTTTATCTTATCTTTATCTTCATTTCACCCAAAAAAGATCGTCCCATTTTACATATTCGTAACAAAAATGTGTGTATTCTGCACGTTCGTAAATAAAGTCCTGTCCTTTGAGAGCCGATGAGCATATGCCGTAGCGGAACATAAGGACCACATGTGTGTTTTATGTACAGACGCCAGCACATCAAGCTACTACAATCTGTCAAATTTCTTTAATGGATTTTCAACTTTATCGCTACAGCATAAGGTTCAAAATTGATTGGGGAAAATTTGACAGTTTCGGGTAGCTTGATGTGCTGGCGTCTGTACTTCATTTACGTAAAAATGTATAGCCCTAGTTACTAGTCCCAGACTTTCTCCTCGTACATATGTCTATATTTTGTACGATTTCTTATTTGTGGATCAAACTTGAGTAGAAGACTTACGTAGAAATGCCTAAAAATAACAGCTGGGTTTTTCGTAGAAATTCCAGTATTCGATTGTATACGTATGTTGGATGCTTTGAAAAGACTGAAATACAAAAATATTTTTCATATTTAAAGCTGTTGGACACAAAAATTTATTGAATTTTTGAGTAGGTATCGACGCCAGCACATCGAGCTACTATAATCTGTCAAATTTCTTTAATCGATTTTCACACACTCGAAACACTCGGGACATGAGGCCCGAGTGCGCGTCTCCTTTTTAAGGAATTTGTCGCCGGCACCAGCCGGGCTGGGTCGTTCTTTGGCCAAAGAATTAGCATTGCCATTCAACGTGGCAATGCTGCCAGTCTTCTGGGCACGTTTCTGTATGACAGCGATGCGGACGAGTACTTCTACGCCCAAGTGTCCTTTTTTTTTGTTTTTATTTGTTTATGTTAATTAGTCGGTACGGTGGACAAACGCCCTTAAGGCGAAAGCGCCAGGGTAGCCCGCGAAATTCAATTTTTTTTAGGTTTTTTGGAATTTGCTGGTCAGTATTAAGTTGTACGTTGATTAATATATGAATCGCGGCCGTAAGAAATATGTGTTTAAAGAATTATAATCATTAAAGTCATCAACACAACTCTCTAAGACCACGTAAGTCTCAAGAATAACTGTTTCATGAAATCATCATTCTTTGGACTTACGTGGTCTTAGAGAGTTGTGTTGATGACTTTAATGATTATAATTCTGTAAAATTTCTTACGGCCGCGATTCATATATTAATCAACGTACAACTTAATGCTGACCAGCAAATTGCAAAAAACGTAAGAAAATTTGAATTTCGCGGGCTACCTTAGCGCTTCCCCCTTAAGCAACACGATATTCTTATACAATGAGTACATAGAAACTATTCAGTTACCTAGAAATGTAAGTAGATACACAGAAATTAATAAAACTGCGTAATACATGTAACGGCTAAGATAAGATACACACACACACACACACACACACGCCCGCACGGGCTTACATTATTACGTGATTGATATAGTCATCTACCTAGACTTTTCCCAATTATGTTAGGGTCCAGTCCAACAGGATGCAGCTGAATAACAGTATTACATGATTGATATATAATTTATTATTATTTACCGACATACACAAAAAAAATACTGAAGTACAGACGCCAGCACATCAAGCTACTACAATCTGTCAAATTTCTTTAATCGATTTTCAATTTTATCGCTAAAGCATAAGGTTCAAATTTGATTGGGGAAATTTAACAGTTTCGGGTACCTTGATGTGCTGGCGTCTGTACATACATGAATACCTAAATCTCTAGTTTATTAAGTCTTTGGGTAACGTTATGGCTTTGATGTTTCTCTATTACGAAGACTCGAATTTATTACTATAGTTCCCTTACTCTGTGTCTTACAGAATGTAATAATCATGATTATAATAATGATTACAGCTTTACAATCTGTACAGCTTTCCAGTTATCAACATCACCTGGCAACCACTATCGGGATTCCAGTGATTAACATCAGCTGACAACTACTTGACGTGCTAGCCCCAGCTATGTCTTGATCACAATTTGTTATGTCATCTCCTGCAATGTGAAAAGCATAACACGTTAAAAAAAAGTGAGACCAGCAAGGTTTAATTTTGACCTTAGTTATACATGAAAGCTAAATTTAAAGCAATTAAGTTATTGAAGGTCACAGCTATGGTAAACTCTAAGAGTATTACTTGAACTGATCTCTCATTGCAGGCGCAAGTGTGTACTCAAGCGCCCACAAGTAAAGTGTGTAAAGTAAAAGTGCTTATGATCATAAGCAACTTCACAAAACTAAAAGCGAGTAAATTCGAATGATGGGCTTCCGGACTTCCGTCAGTCGAACACCCGTAAAGAGTTAAATACACATGAAAAGCATAACGCCCCCCACACACTCCATAGTCTTATATGACAGAGGCCCCAAGTTTGCGTGTCACCCACATGAACACATACCTAGGCCCCAAGTTCGCATATATGGGTTCATGAACTAGTAAATTCATATGAGGAGTAATAAGCTGTTATGGATTTCATGGCAGGGTATGACAGAGGCCCCAAGTTCGCATGTTATAGGTGTAGTCGCGACAGAGGCCCAAAGTTCGCATGTCATAGATGTAGTCACGAGAGAGGCCCAAAGTTCGCATGTCATAGATGTAGTCACGACAGAGGCCCAAAGTTCGCATGTCATACAGGTAACCTCGACAGAGGCCCAAAGTTCGCATGTCATATATGTAACCAGGATAGAGGCCCAAAGTTCGCTTGTCATACATATAACCACGACAGAGGCCCAAAGTTCGCATGTCATACATGTAACCACGACAGAGGCCCAAAGTTCGCATGTCATACATGTAACCACGACAGAGGCCCAAAGTTTGCATGTCATACATGTAACCACGACAGAGGCCCAAAGTTCGCATGTCATACATGTAACCACGACAGAGGCCCAAAGTTCGCATGTCATACATGTAACCATGACAGAGGCCCAAAGTTCGCATGTCATACATGTAACCAAGACAGAGGCCCAAAGTTCGCATGTCATATATTATGTAACCACGACAGAGGCCCAAAGTTCGCATGTCATATACGTAACCACGACAGAGGCCCAAAGTTCGCTTGTCATATATGTAACCACGACAGAGGCCCAAAGTTCGCATGTCGTCGTCGTCACTCACCACCCTTATAGAAGGCTGAGCAAGTGTCCACTCGCCTCGCCACAGCACCATGTATTCTGCAGCTGACTGGGTCTTTTTGCCATATGACCCGGCAAGCAGTTCCAGCTCGTAACGGTGATGAGGCAGTGCACGCACCACCTTGTACGCACCACCTTGTACGTACCACTTTGTGCGCATCACCTTGTACGCACCACTTTGTACGCACCACTTTGTACGCACCACTTTGTACGCACCACTTTGTACGCACCACTTTGTACGCACCACCTTGTACGCACCACTTTGTACGCACCACTTTGTACGCACCACTTTGTACGCACCACTTTGTACGCACCACTTTGTACGCACCACCTTGTACGCACCACTTTGTACGCAGCTGACGGCGACGCTCGTTGACGTACGCATCCTGCCGCTACTGATTTTCGGCAAGCAACTTGAGTCTTTTTGCCGTACGAGCCAGCCAACAGTTCGAGCTTGTAGCGCTGATAAGGCAGAGCACGCACGATCATATACGGACCGCGCATGCCAGAGTCCACTCACCACGCCACTGAACCATATGTTCTGCGGCGGCCCGGGCTTTCCCGTCGCATGAGCCAGCAGGCAGCTCGAGCTCGTACCGGTGATGTGGTAGCGCTCGTACCACCACTGTCATTCTGCTTGCACACGTCCTTGTGTGTTAATATGTAACCGAAAAAAAAAATCAACAGCAGTGCATGTTCCACTCGGCCGATTCTGACCACATTTAATAAAAACAGTAACAATCATTGATAACAAAAGGTTCCTCTAAGCCTTGGCAATAATTGTTCAGGAACTGCATAAACTTAAGAGTAGATCACATACAACAGTCATGGCCCGGCTGCCGCAGCAGCTAGTGACACTCGTGCCACCCATATAGTCATCACTTTAAGTGATACGACCAACACACATCACTTCCCATTGAGTCTACGACTCTCAGGTCATTAGAAAACCAACACAACAATAGTCTCCTTTGAGACCCTGGTCCCCGCTGCACCACCAGCTGCCCATCGCTCCCTGAACAACTCACAAGTGAGTTGCAGTTACGACTACAGACAAGTACGTACAGTGCGACCTAGCCATGGTATGTGCTCTACTACTCGGTGGAGGAACTATCCTCACCGTCTATTACGTTTAACTCGTTGGTATCTTGTCTATACAGGGATCTTGTGGTATCTTGTACAACAGACAGTACTTAGTAAAAGCATCTACCACAAGGAGTATGTATCGGAAACCGTTTGACTCAGTTAGTGGACCAAGGACGTCAGTGTGAACCACCGAAAAGGGTACCTCAGGCTTCGTCCAAGATTCTATGGTCTTAGGAGACTTCACTAAAGCTTCAGTTTGACTAGAGCTCGGCCGTACCTGACCGTGACCAATAAGCCTACCTAGGTATTCTAACTCTGTGTCTGAGAACGCGCATTTTTTTTGATTTACTGAAAATCCCGCGTCAGTGAGTTTTTTTAATACCTCTCGCAAAGTTTTCAGACTGTTACCGACAGATTTCGACATTATTAACACATCGTCGATATATTATCAGGGTTTTGGAGATGATTCTTTGATAGACAACAGGTGCATCAGCGAGCCCATAAGGTATTTTCAAATATTCGTAATGCCCTTCAGGCGTTACGAATGCAGTTTTACTAATAGAGTCATCATCCTTCATCAGCACCCGATGAAAGCCTGTTGCCATATAAAGACTTGTAAAGAATTTAAAACTGCCCAGTCTGTCAATGTGATCGTCGATTAACGGTAGCGGAAATCGCTCTTTAATAGTGATGGCATTTAGAGCTCTGTAGTCGACGCACATCCTATCAGACCCATCCTTTTTCTTAACAAGAATGATAGGACTCGCGTAATTAGACTGCGACTCGCGAATGATTCCCTTACTAATCAAATCATTATCTCGTGAACGCGACGCTTTTCGTCTACGGAGAGTTTATAAGGTCGATAGTAAATTGGGATGTCACTATTAACTTTTATTTCCATACAACCAGTGTTTACTGTAGAGGTCGCTGTACCGGTAGTAAACATATCAGAATACTCGTTTAACAGAGCTTACAGTCAACACGTTGTTAACGTGCGAAACCCTGAGTAACCGTTGAGAGTTATTTGTTCTAGTATACGTAACTCCGCTACGATTTAAAACATCAGTGCCAATCAAAACCGGAGCCTGAATACAATCCGGGGGAATAACTAACAGATCTACTTCTAAAGATAATTCACGGAAATTAAATAAGGGTGCATCCATACGAAGTGGACATTCCCGATCGTCCCGCTGACATATCTCGCGCCCACGATCGACTTCCGCACACCACATGTCAAAGTCACATTGGGGTCAAAATTAGAAATGTAGTAATGCTTAGATCTTACTTGAATTAGGGAAGAAAGTGCCCCCACAATCTTGTCCGCAGCATCAGCCTCTCGCGATGTCTCAGCGGTCATGGCTCAATCCGCAGCACACGCCTCCGCACCAGCGGCAACAGGTGCCCCGGCAACCACCGAAGCCGTCAGCGGCGGAGCGCCGCCCGGATGCGACCACATGAGAGTAGACGCACGTATAGCGTCTGAAGGCAAACGCTCCTTAAAGCGCTCGATCGAACCAGCACTCCATCCAAAGGGTCGCGTCGAGGGCTATCCCGACGCCCATACGAACTATCCCGGCGCCTACGCGGACTTTTCGAGTACTTACTCTAATCTATCACGACGACGCCTAGGAGATCTACTACGCGATTGACTATAACGGTCACGACGCCTTTTATAAACATCACGACAGCTATGCGAATCGTTTTCCCGAGAATTACGCCTAGGTGTATTCTAACGCGGCGTGCATCCACGACTCGACATGATTATGACTATAGGCAACGTAAATGACCATTACGTGAACAACAAACTAACCGCGAAATAAAGAATTAACACGTGGCGAATCACGTTAAAATGCACAGAAACTAATCACGGACAAAATCAACAACACGTGGTGAAAATTTTTAAATAGCCCCAAAAACACTATTTTCGGTTCAAAAGATGGCGAACGATCTAAGTCGCGTGTAGTTGAAACGAATCCCACTTCTGATCTTAGAAACCAGAAGTGAGGACAGTTTTTTAAAAAGAAAACACGACACAGCCTACACAACTATTTATTTAAATTACAAAAACCGTTACAAGAAAATGATTCAACACGATCACTAGTACGCGTCCGTCCCGTCCGAGCTCCGCAGCAGAAGTCCCCGAGGCTCGCTGGCTATCGCTGCATCCCAGCAGTGGGCTGCGGCAGGCGGGTTGTGGGCAACGCCCTTTGTCCCGCGGGATCGAAATTGTGCCCGTAAACATACGGGCACCGTCACTGGGGCGGCCATATAGGCCTCGGCCGATGGCGAGCGCGCTTTCGCCGCTCGCCTGTGAGTTAGTGTCATTTTGTGTCGGTAGGGGCGCCACGGTGTTAACCGTATCTTCACGCCGTCTCGGCGGTCAGTCACCGCCAGGTGGAACTCCCGGTGCCCCGGGAGAAGCCCAGCGGATGTTGACCAGCCAGAGACGGCTGGGGCTGCCCCTACCAGGCCGGGGGCCCCCGCCCACAGCGTTATCGAAGCTAGCCGATGCGCTCCGACAGGCTTTAAGTCCCCGAGGCGAGTGAGCACACGGCTTATATAGTGTGTCAACCCCTCCACTGACAGCGTCATAGCAGCGACGTTATGTCCCCGCCCTTTCTGCTGTCAGAAAACTCTAACAGTAATATATCAATCATGTCACTGGAACTTATTGCAATATTTAAAGCATTAGAATACGTTTTGAATCAAAATTTAAATAAAGTCGTAATATTGTCAGACAATAAAAGTGCACTGCAACATATAGCTCGATGTGCCTCTGGTTATAGCAGAGGTACATCTATAGCGTATGATATTTTAAAGAGGTTAAATACTCTAATTGAAAGTAACATAGAATTTAAATTGCAATGGGGCCCAGCACACATTGGACTACGTGGTAACGAGGAGGCTGACCGTTTATCTAAAACAGCCGTAGTAGATGGTACTCGTATTAGCTGTATACCCCATTATTGGGAATACATAACACAATTTAAATCAGTATGTTTTGATTCTTGGAAACAATATTTCAAAAAACAAAGGTATTTGGTATAGAAGTATTCAAGGTCAACCATCTCGAGTGCCCTGGTTTGATAGTACTATTTTTAGTAAAAAATATGTTAGATTAATATTAAGACTCCGCTCTGGACACTACCCGTCGGCAAAATTTGCATTCCTTAAGGCTCCTGCAAACAGGCGCGACGTGCGACGCGAATCGCGCGCTACACAAAGGCACCGCTCGTTGCGCGACTTGCGGTACCTTTGTGTCGCGCGCGATTTTATCGCGTGTCGTGCAGGCAGTGGCTCCTTGTAAAATCCTGGTATTCATCTGCATCCGGTAAGATTGGAAGCCGACCCCAACATAGTTGGGAAAAGGCTAGGCAGATGATGATGCGTTTATATGGGCCTTGATGCCTGAAATAAATGGATAAATAATAAATAAATAGAGCATCCTCTCTCCTTAAACATCATCATTATATTTTCTCTGCTCCTGTTTCATGTTTACTATTATATCGATATATTTATATGTATGTGTATATATTTAATTAGTTTAGTATAATATGCTATATGTATGTGTCGCATCCGGTCATGCATTTGACTAGTCGGAACGCTAGCGCCATCTGGTGGCGCTTGACAGAGTCTAGCCTGAGTCCGTGGGGGTTAGAAAACAGCTCGACAGAACGATGTGGAGCTCACTTTGGACTTTGGACTTGGAGATTGGACATCGTACGGACAACATGTGCTCAGAAATTGTCCGGCGTTCCGTATCTGGTTGTGTCGTGTACCTACAGTGTGTAATTTGTGAGTGTGACTAAATTGTTCGTGAAATTATAATCTTATTTGAACTGCAAACGGTTTTTCTATTGCGCAATAACCAACACATAACCCACTGTACGCCCACAATAGTTAAATATGGCTGATAATAACGAGACACACTATACCTTCTCCGTTATCAGAAGTGGGATTCGTGTTGGTTGATGCGCAAAATGAGAACGCTAAAAGTGAAAGTGACCGTTGACATTTTAAAAACAAAGTGCAAACTGCGAACGCTTATTAAATAATCGTGTGGACCTGTTCGAGTTAAACCCAGACAAGCCAGATACGGATGCGCGATCATAGTGAATGTTGTTTTGGGCATAGGCTGTATGCAGAAATACCTTTGCCCAGTGACGCGCCAGTTGCGCCCTACCGCCATGTTAGAAAAAAAAAAGTGTTCCCGTAATCAGAAAACGCGATAGGACGCGTGTGCAAACGTAACAGCACACAATACGACAGCTGATTTGTGTTTTGCTGAAAATTCACTGCAAGGAGGTCAACTTGTGGCCGTCAAGGAAGCAGTATCAACGTGGCTATCGTAAATAGTACGAAGGACGCAGCGTGGAGCTACCAGTGATGTGGAGTGACTTCAAGAATCGAGCCAAGCAGCCCGCAGCCGTCGGTGAAGCCCTTCGTGTGCTGCAAGTGAGGGAATCCAGGACATGTTGCGGCCCGGTGCACGAGAAGTGGCAGCCAAGCAGAGGTGGAGGTTGAGCACGCGCTGCAAGCAGCAGCGGCGAGTGGATGTTTGCGTCGTACAGCTACCCGCAGGCACGTTGGAACATAAAGGTCAGCTGTATTGTTTTGTTACTATTCTGGTGCTGAATGCTCGTTAGTAAAAGCGAGTTGTGCAGCCAAATTAAGTGGCAAACGAGTTAATAATGTTGTTGCGTTGACTGGTATTGGTTAAACGCGTGTATTCAGCACAAAACGAATCGTAAGAAGCGTTGCGAATAGCGAGCCACAACTTGAGATTTTATTACATTTCCACACGACCGACTGCGTAAAATAACTGACGTTGACATGCACGTAGCCTGTGACGATGACGAGACTAGCCATGACGAAAATGATAACGCTGAAAAGACTAGTTGAATACTAAGTAGTCAACTTAACATTTAGAGTACCTAGCATAGTAAGAGTTTTCTTATAATCTGTAACGTTATAGGAAAAATAAAGTAACATGTTGAACAAACCTACTTTAAGAATTATTTTGATAAAGGCTCGAAATGATTATCTTGATGGTGTTGTTTGTAACCGGATGGAGGTTACATGTGATGATGAAGACCGGATGGAGGTCGATTGGTTTGATGCTTATGACCGGATGGAGGTTATAAGTGTGATGATGAAGGCCGGATGGAGGTCAGAGTATGAGCATTGCAATATTTTAATGAGTTTCCTATTTGAATGAGTATGGGTGTTGTTCGACATGTCGGCTTTGAGAGAAAGAGTTTGTTGTGATTTTCATCAGAACCTGTAATAATTTTGGTCAGAATTGGCCGAGTGGAACATGCACTGCTGTTGATTTTTTTGGTTACAGGTTAACACACAAGGACTTGTGCAAGCCGGATGGCAGTGGGGGACGGCGCTGCGCTCTTTGGATCGCCTGTACGAGTGGTCGCTGATCAGGGACGGTGCTTTTCGAGCGAGGAGTTTCGAGACTTCTGCCAAGGAGGCAGTGGATTGCATCCACTACAGCCATTAAGCCAACTACAGATCTATTGTCTTTTGAATTTGGTGAGTCTTTTTCATTTTGTTTTGACTCTGGTATCGAGTGCTTCCTTGGTAAACAACAGCAAAAAACGGTTACATTGTTAGGTATAGCCCAATCTAGTTAACGATGCAATTTTTAAATGCGCTCACGATAGGTTATGAATGATGCCAGTAGGTTATGTACCAGTCGAAATAGATGGTAATCACAGTGGTGATGAGCTATGAGCAAGCCTGAGTAGTGGGAACCACGCGAGTAGGGGTTCTCTATCGGCCGTAGTAAAAAGTGTGTAGTCACAGGGGTGATACACGTGGATCCATGCGCTGGATGTGTGAGAGCAATGCGATTGCTGGTCGGCCGGAGTGCCGTGGTGTTAGAGTGGTTTACTCGTGTGTGGGTTTCCAGGTATCTAAGGTTCTTAGTGAAAAAGATTATTGTTGTAATGTGGATAACGATGGTACATGGCTCTGGTTGATTTTTTTTTTGTTATGATTGATTAAAGTTTGATTACTCTATTGT
The DNA here is from genome assembly GCA_927399505.1 of Luperina testacea. Lineage (NCBI taxonomy): Eukaryota > Metazoa > Arthropoda > Insecta > Lepidoptera > Noctuidae > Luperina > Luperina testacea. Next base: position 18,564,426 of record OV656758.1, read on the forward strand.
ATGATTGATTAAAGTCTAGTTGAATCAAGTACGCTCATGAGGCTAAGGCATATGTCATGGCGCAGGCCAAGGGATCAGAGTATTAATGACGAATTTGAGGAAAGCCAAGTAAAAGTCTTGTTGATGAAACAGAGTAGAGATTAAAGTCTAGTGATAATGGTGAATCTTAGTTCGGCTGGTCGGGGACCGTACCAGTAGTTATTACATAGTCGTAGCCCGGTAGAAATCGGTGTCTCTTGAGGCAACTCAAGTAGTCCGTGGGTGCGCGATGCGTGTTTAACTCTGGCGGAGGTCGGGGTCTTGTAGAGACCATAGAGTCCGTGGGACTCGGATTTCAGGAGGAATTCAAAGTAACAAACATGAGGTTTGTTGTAGGGGCTTGATGAAAAGCCACAGGCCACGAATAAGATTCCTGCTGTGTTTTTTTATGCTCTAAGGATGTTTTATTAGCTGCTCTATCATGTTTACTTGATTATTTGGTTTGTGATCTTGAGATTTGGGAATCAAATAATGATTGATACTCTGAACTCTGCAATTTTTTAGTTTGTGCGAATTTTCATTGTGTTGTTTTGCCTGTACCATATTTGGTCAGGAGTGACCGAGCTATGAGATACTTTGCGGGGTATGTTTGTTTACAGATTAACACACGAGGACGTGTGCATCGCAGGATGGCCGTGTCGCATCCGGTCATGCATTTGACTAGTCGGAACGCTAGCGCCATCTGGTGGCGCTTGACAGAGTCTAGCCTGAGTCCGTGGGGGTTAGAAAACAGCTCGACAGAACGATGTGGAGCTCACTTTGGACTTTGGACTTGGAGATTGGACATCGTACGGACAACATGTGCTCAGAAATTGTCCGGCGTTCCGTATCTGGTTGTGTCGTGTACCTACAGTGTGTAATTTGTGAGTGTGACTAAATTGTTCGTGAAATTATAATCTTATTTGAACTGCAAACGGTTTTTCTATTGCGCAATAACCAACACATAACCCACTGTACGCCCACAATAGTTAAATATGGCTGATAATAACGAGACACACTATACCTTCTCCGTTATATGTATTTATTGTATTATGTAAATGCTACACCGCGGACTACCAACAGTATTTGTCTGTCCTTCCCCTTTTTAAATCCATCCTAAGGTTGTCTTTAAAAGATCGCTCTTAGCGATAAGACCGCCCATTGTGTCACCCTTTGTACAGTTTCTATATTTATGTCTGTAATTTATATGGTGTACATAATAAAGAGTATTCTATTCTATAAATAATTTAACTGGCTTGTGGAGGTCAGATAGGCAGTCGTTCTATGTAAACTACTGGTGTCAGCTGCGTCCGCTTAGACGGGAAGCCGACCCCAACATAGTTGGGAAAAGGCTTCGCAGATTAATTGTATAAGTTTACTAAGTAAGGATTTTGCGAAGATCTACCGCTTAGCTCCTCGAAATAGTGTGTTTTGAAGAGGCGAATGAAATACTTCTTTCAATAAGGTGAAAGGGCAGTGGTAGACCGCGAAATTCAAATTTTCTTACGTTTTTTGCAATTTGCAGGTCAGTGTCAGGTTGTATCTTGATCAAAATATGATTCGCGACTATAACAGGTACATATTTACAGAATTATAATCATTAGAATCATTAATACTGTTGCACGCCACAATTGATGCCTGGTACATGGTGACATTAGTTACCACTAGCGCCATCTAGTATCGGGTAGCAGAACTGGTAGGGTCAAGGTTCTAGAAATTCCGAGAACTATCGACATCGGGTCAGTCGGGACCGGTATGTACTCGAACGTTCTAGATGTTTATATAGTAGCTCTGTGGCACTATATAAGGCCGGTGTGAGCCGCGAGACACATAGTTTTGAATAAGCGATACAAGCGAGTACATCGAAGCGATATTCAAGTGCGACTAAGAGTGATCAGTAGTGAAATTATACTTCATAATTAGTGTGTTTAAGTTGTAATTAGTGTTGTGATTAAAGTGTCAATTTTTGGTTATTGAATCGGCAGTTTTTATTGTCACTTGTCACGAACCCCAAACTCGTAACAATACATCTTTCTAAGTTAGATTTGTACCGTAACAACAAATATCTAATGGAAAAGTGCTTATGGTACAAATCTAACATAAAGAGATATTTAGAACATAGAACAAGGTGTGATGTTGTGTTAATATTCTTTAACGACCAATATTAAACCTGCGTACATCCATACTAATATTAGGTATAATTTTGAAAGTATCTCTGTCTGTCTGTAAGCTACCTTTTCACGCCTAAACCACTGAACGGATTTCGATAAACTTTTGGCAGAGAGATAGATTGCATCCCGGGGAAGAACATAGGATAGTTTTTATCCCGATATTCCCACGGGATCGACACTTATGCGGGTGAAACCGCGGGGCACTGCTAGTAAACTATACTTTTAACAGTCATTATAGTTGTGAACTAAACAATAAAAAGTATAAATGGTAGAAATAATTAAGGAATTCACCTGGCGTCGCGCCAAGCGTTGTAACCCAAATGAAGTAAAAATGCTCCGTTGTACTTATAAAATTCTTTCGTATGGAACAAAAGTGAATTGCATACTAGCGTCACTATTTTATTAAAAACTAAAATTAAATTTGACTGGTTCTGAAACATCAACTTCTTTCGCAAAGTAATTTTTCTTCAAAATTATTCGTAAAGCAGAATAAAAATGACTAGATCTTTCCTGCTGCTCTTTCTCCTAAGACTTACAAAACTTTTATTAGATTGATTCAAAATCAAAAACGTTTATTCACATATGGGTGATAATAAGCTCTTTTTGAACGTCAAAAGTTACAAAAGACAGCCCCTAAAACCCCGCCCATAATCACTTTTAGTGTTTTAGCTTCGAAGAAAAAGTGGCACAGCAAACTCCTCGTCAGCAATAGTCCGTCTAACATGACTTATCCGATTTTTTTTTTTTATATTTTTTAATCCGCGATCAGTTTTACTTTTAGCGGATGAGGTGGGGGTAAACATTGACGGGAAGACTCCAGCGAGCCATCTACTCGTACCTATTCGTGCTTAGGTCCACACAGGTGTGGGTGGACTACACGATGTCTTTCCTTTTAAGTCTTTTCCTGTAACTTCTTGTTTTCAGTGCGGCAGCCAGATCGTTGGGGTGCCTTTGCAGTTTTTCTTGGTACCTTTTTCTGCAAATAGCTCTTCATCACAATCATCATCATCATCAAAATTGGCAACCTTGTTCTACCTTCTTTTGCTGAGACCTCATCCCTTTTGTGCCATGCCTCCCTGGTCTGTGCGAGTCTCATCCATGCCTTCCCCTCGACCTTCTGTAGGTCGTTCACCCACCGAAAATGGTTCTTAAGGCGACTAAATGACCTAAAGCGCGGTTTTTGTCGGACTGCATAGAAAAGAAAGAGAAGTGCGATGACACAACGCTGGTAATTTATTGCAAAATATGAAGCAATTATCTATTTACAAAAAAATCTATTGTTTGGACTAAAAAATTAAAACACTAGTGTTTTATTTTTTTATTAAGCAACAATAACAAGCAACATACTAAAGCACTAATGCTTTAAGTAGTATGTTGCTTGTAGAATGATTGTATGTATATTAGTAGAGTTTTTATTTTAAAAAGAAAGTTTTTAGAGGTATATTCATGATTTTTTTCTATCGTATCAATACACATAGTTGTATTATGTTTTCAACACACTATCCACCTAGCATATGCCCTGTAGAATATCATTTATATTTTTCTGATTTTGTTTACTGTAGTCGATCATATAGTTTTATTGTTTCTGAAACTTGCGTTTTTAGTGTTTAGGTCCTGTAAGACCCATAACGTGTTTAAAAGATGAGCCACAGTCATCAAGGTTGATAGCGGAACTACCTTAGGTGCGCTGGACGTAAAACTCCTTTGAGAACCTGATTAGGCTCTATGCACGCAAAACTACTTTAACCAGCAAACCAGCGCAACAAAGTTATAGTTAACATAAGCATTTAGGTACATAAACTCCCTACTTTTTCTAGCTTCAGCAATAACTTTCAGCTTAACAAAAGCTAATCTTGCATACAATGCTTGTTTAATTTTATCATATCGTAAAAGGCGACTTACTGCAAAACAGCTACTGAACACGAGACTGACGTAAGTTGCGAGACATTTTTACTATAATGAACTTTAGTGCTTCGAGTTAAGATTGAATGTCGGGTGGGTGGTGATGCAATTAGTGATGTAGACTACACAGGATGTAATAAGGGATTGCATGGGGAGTAAGCAGATGGTATGGATGCATCGAGAGCTTGTAGTACGGGAACGCGGATTTATGTGTGTTCGGGAAATCATATCGAGAACATGAAGATAGAATATTGCTTTAAGTGTTACACTAATCACATAGGTACTCAATTGGTAGTACTCAAAGTAGATAGATTTCATTTACCCTACAGATTTTCAGGGACGTTTTTAGAATTTTTAACGACTTTAGCTTCGGCTGGACTTCACATATTTCAACAAAATTGCATAGCGATGCGGGTCGCTCAATGTATCTTTTCGAATTATTGCTTCTGCTGCGTTTCAAAATGGAAACCAAATCGTATCATTATTACTTTTTAATATAGCAGTGGTAACGGCCACGACTTATGAGGTTCAAATCTACGACCAGGCGCTTTACTTTGTGTAAATTATTTCATCACCACTGCTCTCAAAACGGTGAAGGAAAACATCGTGAGGAAACCGACATGTCCTAAAACCAAAAATTCGAAGACATTTGTGACATCTACCAACCCGCACTGGGCCCGCGCCGCGTGGTGGATTACGGCCAGTCCCTCTCATCGGAGGAGGCCTGTGTCCCAGCAGTGGGATCGTTATAGGCTGATCATTAGTATAGCACAAGATGATACTCCTAGGTACAGTACGCGGCGATAAATAGTGCACATCGACCTTTGGAAAGAGACAATCGGCTAATTTCGGCTTCGTAGAGCGTCATCATCGTATTTTGCTGTATTTAGTTTAGTTTGTGATCTTCCTGTACGAGTCGCAATAAATACTTTTTCTTTCTTTTCTTTCTTTCTTTCTTTCATCTCTGTCGCACGAAATACAAACAGTCCGGTATCTATTAGGAGCTGTTAATATAATTATGATTTGCTTCTTTTGATAATTATTTTTATTCTTTGTATTAAATACAAAAAAAGGTAAAGGTCAATGTGCAATATTTATCAACGGGTACCGGGTATCATGGTTATTCCCTACAGAAGGGGCGCGGTTCATCTGTTACCTGCAAGTACATCACTGCTAGCATGATATTGCAGTATTTTCCATGCATAATCTATATTTGAATTTCAGCTCTGCGCTCGCTACATCCCTAGCCGTATTGCGAGCGCATCCGGTGGACGTGCCGTAGGCGTTTGTTAGCTCCCTCCTGTTTAAATATCCTGTGCAAATATGTCTGTGATACACTCGAAACTTTGTTTGATTTTTCGTGTAATGCCGGGCCCACACCAGCGGGAAACGGCAATGCCCATTATCGCCGTAAACACCGCGGTAATTATTCCAATAATTAACGCGATAAATTGAGTGGCCACACTTGAACGGTCAACGTCTATTGGCAATAAAATTGGCGATAAAGTTGGCACTAATATTCCCCTAGAATTTGAAGATCGACATTGACGCTACTGCACTGTATTGCACACGCTCACGGTGCGCGATGACAAATGTAAGTGATGTGGCCGCTTCAACGTTGGCAATAATTCTCGCGGTAAATCTCTTTGATCTCAAAAAATACTGCCACTCACCGCCTAACGTCAATCGGCAATGTAAATGCCGTTGCAAAACTGTCACGATAAGTTCTGGCTACACCTACGGTTAACGCCCAACATCGCGATAATCAACGGCGTTTCCCGTTGGTGTGGCGCCGGCATAACAGAGAATTTATTTTATCGTTTTCGCTCTTTTTTTTTTATTGACTTTGTTTCATGGAGCAGAGTGATGAGATTATCGCGAATTAGTAATAGTTATTTGAAGTTCGAATTCGTCTATACATATTGAGAGCAGTGGTGACCCAGTGGTGTGTGTGTTCCACTCGCGCCTCAAAGAGATGTCAGCATCAATTGAAGGGGCCCGACAGGGCCGAAGCCTGCCGGGTCAGTGGGATTGTCCGAAAGGGTTACCGCTGGCCCGGAACATAAAGGGCTAAGGAAGGAACACGTGTGGGTTTTAGTCAGTAAGAGTCTGACACTTCCTTCCGCTCCACCCAATTCCCATCCTAAAAAAAAAATACACCCAGATGGTAACGGCCGCGACTTACGAGTTGTAGGCCATGGGTTCGAACCCAGACAGGCACTTTACTTTGTGTAAATTATTTCAGCACCACTGCTCTCAAAACGGTGAAGGAAAACATCGTGAGGAAACCGGCATGTCCTAGAACCTAAAATTTGAAGACGTTGACACTCATGCCGTAATGATGATGATGATGATGATAGGACTCCCTTTTCCGCACTTAGACTCCCATTCGGTCTGTTGTGCGTGGGGATTCTGGCTAACAGAGCCAGCCTAGCTCCGCCCAGAAGCACAGAAGCTTCCTGGGAGCTTCACAGGCTTCGCGGAGCGACCTCATTGTTCCGAGGATTTCTTCACGTTGAGAAGCCACGGCCTCGCAATCCAGGATGACGTGGGCGGCTGATGACTCATGCCGTGATCTATCGTACTTGATCATCGGCGGATGAAACGGGGTTTTAAACCAATATTCAGTATTATTAGTTATTATAGGCAAAATACTATTAAAGCTACTTAGCTTTGCAACCGTCGAAAACATGGCGCTCGTGTATTTGAGCATCATAATCAGATACACGAGCGACGCGAATACGCAAACTGGTGGTAGATAAAAGTATAAAACCATATAATTCTCTTTGTAAACTTTCTAAGAGAATAAACAACATTCCTTATCATCAGAATAACGAACTTTGTAAAACTTTCTAATCTCAATATGATATCACAATAACCTCCCACACAACAAGATTTAAATCAACAGCAGAACCGAAGAAAACCGTATTTAAAGACGATCTGTATTTATCGGTTCCCTAACACAATTTCCAACTTGAATTATCTGGCAAAACATTTTGAAAGCAAATGGAAGCGACAATTTACATCTTACAATGAATCTCCATTAACGTCGCAGTTTGAAGTTCAATTCAAAATTACTAATAGATACCTATTATATTTACTGCTTCGGCAATTCCATTGAATGGGCTCCTTGCGAGGTGCTGAGGAGAATCGGAAATTCAGGCTTACATTCTAGATGGTTGGGAATGAAATTACCTATACTTAGTTTAGCTTCTGCCGGCGACATGGTCCACGTGAAATTCTTGTTGTCCTGTCCCACCCTGTCGCATCGCTTCGCCTGCCCGCGTTATTACTTTGTTTTCACTTGGCGTTCTTTCTGATTTTTTTTCTTTTTGCTTGGCGCCTTGTCTAGCGTGATATTAAATAGCCTTCTTTACATATCTTTACAAAGTATAAAACAAAGTCGCTCCCGCTGTCTGTAAGCTTAAATCTTTTAAACTACGCAACGGATTTTAATGCAGTTTAATTCAGCAATAAGAGATAGAGTGATTAGGCAGTCGCTCCATGTAAAATACTGGTATTCCGCTGCATCCGGTTAGACTGGAAGCCGACCACAACATAGTTGGGAAAAGTCTAGGCAGATTGATTGAAATCCTGGCCTTTTCTAACGGAAAAAACAACCAAGACGAACCAATAACCGTGAAGTAGAAAATAAAACCTTACAGAAGTGAACTCAGTCCATTTTCCCGAAGCAAATATGGCACGGAAGCACTAAAAAAATACGAAATTGCAAAGGAAATACACGCGGCCATCTGTTATATTACCTAACACAGTTATAGCTATGAGTTATAGCCCTTAGCCCGAGGCTCGGCTCGAAATATAGACGAGAATTTAGACTTCGAAAATTGTACGAAGTTTTCCAGCCGCTTCAGTGCTTTCCTAAGCCGAAAGGCTGTTAAGCGGTCTTGGATTAAACTTCTATGTCGGGTAAAATCTAAATAAGCTTTATCTAGATCTTAACAAAATTGGTAGGATTACAAAGTCAGTATAGCAAAAGAAGCTACCATTATTTATCTCGAGATTGAACTATTACTTAAATTTACCTCAACGTACTTAAATAACAAAACTAGCACTTAAGTTTTAACACAGTATAATAAAGTAATATTATACCTTAGTCTTAATACGATGTCTGGTAGATCTGATATGTTTACCGCTTACAGTTACAACTTCATAAATCTAAATGTAGTACTTTACTTAAACTTAGATGAAAGTCATTTTCATCTAAGTTTAAGTAATGTACTACATTTAGGTCGAGAAGGTTTTCAAGTTCTATATGGGAGAGCTCATTATTTTTCGCAACTTCGACAAATTATATATTATATTATATCTTTATTTTTCTCTCGTTACAAAAGTTCACATGGTTATAAACACAGAGACCTGAATTATAGTGTTTTGACAAAATAGGATCCTTTGTGAAAGACTGGCGTCCACACTAGGATAGGTACACTGTGTAACGGATTACCTGGCCCTCACTCCAAATTAAGCTAATTAACAATAAAGTGGTCAATTTTCAGTCTCTTCTCAAGAGTTTTACTGCGCTCTTTTGGCACTTTTTGGCGATGAAATATAGTGCTCCGACAAGTAAAACGATCAGTATTATAATCAAAAGTATTTTTTCAATACTGATCAGTGGTTCAAAGTTTTGACTGGTGCTGGCATTGGCTTCTCCGTTTGCATTTTGAGCTATTACTACTTCTTCTTTTGAATAAGTTTTTCCCATCTTCTTTCTTGATGTTTCTTTGGTGCTTCTTTCTTGAGTTACTTGCTCGAGTTCGTCTTAATTTTTGGTTGTCATTTCTTCAATTGTTCTTTTTAGGCAGGGTCGCCATGAAGTGTATCCATAAGGGTAGGTTGCAGATGGAAACAACTGTTCATTCCAAGATTCCTTTTATTAATGTTTAATTATAACATACAAATCGTATTGCTAACTTAAATTACTTAGTTACTAGAATTCAATGCTTTGTTTGCAAAACGTGACATGTTACTGGACCGACGACAGTCTTAATGGGGATCAGCAAAGGCATGTCCTTACAATACAAATTAAGATTGTATACGATGTAGGTCCCATGGAGATAGTAGTTCAGTTTTATGGATGATCTCGCCTTTCTAATACAAGCTCTGAGTTTATTTTTTGATTGTTTGTTGATTTTGTTGATTGCTTGTTTGGCGTCGACTCGAAATTACTTAGGTATACTTATATTAGTTTAAGAACTTAGTTATTAAGATTAAATAAAAAAGGTTTATTATTTTTTGCTTTTCAGTTTTTTCGGCGGTTTAATTTTTTTGTTTTTTTTTTTTTTATTTCTCGCTTTTTAGTAGGTCTGCTTATAATATATCCAAGTTACAATGGCATAGTGTCAACTTGCTCATTGCCTTTTATAAAATATTGCTTTTCCCGATGCAGGGAGGTTAATTGTTGAAGAGTTCTCCTGGTATTCCACCATCAGCTGCATTTCACCATTCGCATTGTGACGAACATAAATTGCTTTGTAACCTTAATAAAGTAATCGAATCGCAACCCGTGAACTATTTATCATTGAGTAGTTCCGATAGCCATCTGTGGCCTTCATCATCCGCTCTACTTTACAAAATGACGATTTCCAAGAGCAAATGCTCAAGTTACTTTAAAAAATCGGTATAGGTTTGCCTATAAAATTTTAGGGTTTCCCTCGATTTCCATGGGATCCTCTTATCAGATTCCAACTTGATGACAACGAGAGACGTACACTCGAGAGTATACACTATCAAACGAAAAAAGAATTATCAAAATCAGACTACTCTGCAAAAAGCTATGCGTGGTCATAAATTAAAAAAAAATATGCGCGGTGACTTGAGAACCTCCTCCGTTTTTTCGTCGGTTAAAAAAAAACTAACTAGCTTTATTAGTAGTTTAAGGGGTGACTTGTAATTTGACGTATTCCTTTCAGGACGTGATAGTGTGACTCATTTGCAACAATTAAGAATAGCATAGGCAAACATTCATAGGATTCGAGAAAAACCAATTTTCATGTATTTTTGGAAAAATTCCCACAATTCATCACTAAATTACTTTCAAATTTAATGGCCATCATTGCTATTCCATATTGCATTGTATAGATGTGGGACCTAAATCTAAAATAAATATACTACGATACTACCTCGAACTACTACAAACTACTTACACAGAATGTGTACACACGAGCATCTAATCCAACTAATTTAATTACATCAACAGTCTCAGAAGATAATTAATTGTTTATCAAGAGGATGTAAACTAAGTTGTTTGAAGAGGCAATAAAATACTAACTTAAAATAAAACAAACTTAAAACAAACAGCCAAGTAAGTGAAGACAAACGCTTGGGAATTTTTGATTCGTATGTGGGGGGAGCACCACAGGGTTCAATGTGATATTTAAAAAAAATTAAAAATAAAATAGGTAAATGTTTTAAAAAATAGTAATATAAAAAAAACAAATATTAAATTAAAAATCATTTTTAAAAAGAAGTTGTACAGTTCTGTATAGTTCACTTCAAGCCTCACTCGAGTGACAGTCACTTCAAGCCACAAACGCATTCGTTTTTTTATATTCACAAATATTAAGAGCCCCTATCAATTTCGGCGCACTATTAGATTAGGTAATTATAGGAGCGCAGTGTGTCTGTGTGCGTTCGAACTATAAACTGATAATCGTAGTGTGCGTTGAAGCGGGAACAAATAATCTTGGTCCGTAACCGCTATTATTAGCACTCCATAGTTTTACTTACTAGATTGCGTAATACTGGATGGATTTTATGGTGATTATGACATGTTATGTTCAGGTACCCTATAAAAATATCGTAACCTATTACGGCATTCACTATAGTACTCGTAAAACCAAATTATAAAGTGTGACCAGCGTATTATAAGGTACGTCTGAAACGAATTACACGTGTTATTGTTTACGTAATACAGAACGACGGGGAGGTCTGTAGTATTCCCTCGCCATAAGACCGCAGACCATGAGAGTATAGTATAGAAAGTCATTTTGTCCTATTTTATAAAGCTAATCACTTTATTTGTATAGAACAAGGAGAAAACGAGCGGGGCATGGAGGAAAATTACTTTAATATTGAAGATAGCTTTATTCAAACGAAACATTATTTTGTTTATCCAAAAGTACAATACAAAACATTAATACAGTATGAATAACATTAACAAATCACAAAGTGTCACACTATTGACATAAAAAAATAAATATTCATACAGTCTCAAAACTGGTTAGGCGTAGTACAAAATCACTCGCGATTCAAGAATTACGACGGGAGCGGCGAACGTCACAGGCGACACAGGTCCGTCGTCTAGAAGCCTTTGGGCGCGACTGAATGCATCGAGCGAGCGCATCGGTTTATAAGGCATTATTTAGATATTTTACTACAATTAAATTAGTAGTCAAAATAAAAATATAAAAATTGAGTTTGGTAGATAAACATCTCAAATTTTAAAATATTTAACACTTTTTGTTATTTTCAATAAATTCTTACGCGTAGACGACGGTTTTGCACATGACTTTATTGGGATTTTTCAGCGAAGTTAACATTTTTTTACAGGTACTAATACATTAAACTTAAAAAAAATAAATCATAGACTTACTAATATATTATATGCCTAGTATTTAGGATTTTTTTTCAGATCGTTATTTGCTACCAGTAAGCTAAAAAAGCAATCGAAAAACTTGGTGTTTCGTGATTACGTAAAAACGTGTGTTTGTTTTTTATTTTTTGGAATTTATATTAAGTAGTTATCAAAAATTAAATTCGTAGACTTACTAGATAGATAGGTGATAAATACTTGTGTATTTTTTAAAAAACTAGATAACTTAAGGATATTGAGAAATTTGCGCTGAAAAAAACTGATTTTTCTGTTTTTAGTCCGCGAAATTGTTAGGGGCTCTTAAGGCCATTTCGGCATTGTATGACGCTCTCATAAGGAGTCAGTTGGAGGGTAATGCAGCAATATGGGCCCCACATGATACTAAAATATAGTCTGATGTTGGAGCGCATACAGAACAAAACGAGATACATATACCTAAGGCGGTATGGAGTATATCCCTTAATAAATATTTTCTCATGTTCTCATAATATGTGATGAATAGATATTTTCTCATTTTCACGGAGCGAGTTCGCAACGGTAACGTTACACGTGATATGTTTGTAATTCTTAAATCTTATTTCGTAAATTATTCCATGAACTGTTAGTTAACTATACACTACCGAATTGGAAAACTGTAATGGTAATGTATGAATGTAATGAATAAAAAAAATATTAAAAGCTTTTTACAAAAAAAAAAAACAACCAAGAACAGAACTGTCTAATTACTAATTCTAATTGCAATGTTTGTATTTAAAATATTCTGATGGTTTACCTACCTATATGATAAGAATTTATAAGGAAAATTAAGAGGAAACGTGGTCACGTTATTGGCGTTCACTCCATATAGTGATATTTCTATGTTTTCCCCACGTTTTCCCCAAGGATAATTGACACTAGAGCAAATATTCTTTTACGATTTTCTGAGCTGGGAATTGACAGGACTACTGAATTATGTGTGGTTCTTTCCTCAAAAGACTATTTCAAACACTATTCTACATGGTCCTCACATAACCAAGATTATATCTGGCCTTCAAAAGGTTTTCGGGGTTTCTTCTTAGAGTCATCGGTTAGGAAACACCATTATTACCCGACTGCGCCAGAAGGAGGGTTATATTTTGTGTCGAGTGTATATATATTTATGTATGTATATTTCTTTGGCACGCTCTGTAGCCTAAACGGCTTGATCAATTTCAGCTTGAGAGGTGCCGTTAGATTCGTCTTAATTGTGAGAATGACACTGGGTACTTATATCAATAAAAAAAAAATGAAATGGGCCGATTTTTAGCCATATTATATTTTTTTTCAAAACCTTTAGAGTGTGGTATTAAAATAAAGGGTTTTAAAAGATGAGTACAAAAAAATATACACGTATACAACTTATAAGGTTAAAAGTAATTCGAAGTGACGAATCGTAAAAAACATGTACCTACCAAGAACTAAATCGTCTGTGAAATCTTTCACATATTTTGTAAACTAAAAAGCTGGAAATAAAAATTAAAAAAAATAAAAATAACCCGGCTGCGGGAAAAAACTTAAGTTAAAAAAATATACTAAAAATGGTGTGGGTCCCGCCTGGTTCAACTTTTATTTAATATAAAATGGGCTTGTTTTTAAATTTTCAGTTTTTTTTTAACTTAATTTTTTTACCGCAGCCGGGTTTTTTATTATTAACACATTATAGTTTTTGTGAGACAAAATAAATTAAAAACTATGTAAACGTATAACCCACACTAATGTCCGCGTAATAATAGTTTATAGACACAGTGTAAGGCTCCTTCAAACAGGCGCGACACGCGATAAAATCGCGCGCGACACAGTGGCACCACAAGTCGCGCAACGAGCGGTGCCTTTGTGTCGATCCTTAATGCGTGATTTTACAGAAGAGTAAGTAAGTTCATATTTTTCATCTATGTAGTTTTTTTATCTAGTTAAAATATTATTGACTTGTAAAAGTGTTCGTATAAACCTACTACAGATATAGAATCATTTATAATTTGATACAATCTATTTCTACCACTGCTATTACCACTGATAAACAGTATGACATTGAAAACTTGCGACAAATCGAAATAGGAGGTGCAAGTGGATAATACAGGGATTAAAACAGAAGACGAACTACCAGGGGATCGAGGAGGGGGGAGTGGAGGGGATCAAACCAGAATAAATCGCAGTAACTGCTGCATATAATCATTATAAAATTGTCATTTATAAATCTAAATTCTTGAAAAAAATTGTGTATTGTCGCCTTAGATAATGCAAATTAAGTTATTGCCTTCAAGTAAGACACGAATTATGGCCGTTCCAGATTTTTTTTTTAAATGTTTTTCGAAATTATCAAAACAAATAAGAAAATTAAAGTATCAATTTTAGTATGCGTCCGTTAAGCAATCTATTCATCGCAGATTTCACAACATGAAGCAAGATGGCAACGTGTTCAATAAACGGAAATACCGATATTTGAATACGGCACGCCTATTTAATTTACATTATGATTTGATAATTTCCATATTCCTCTCTCTGTGTCGTCTCCAAAATGAGACAAAGACAACAAATTTACGTATTCAATATATTTTTTTATCTTGCAATACCATTGCAAAATCTGCTTAAGTCTTTTGATATTAAAGCATAAAGTTGGTTAAAAAAATGTAATAAGTATAAGCCTTCGTCGCAAGCTTTACCGTCTAAGCCACTTCTTTAAACTTCATTATGCTCAGAAGCAAATGGGATTATGTGAGGTATAATGCGTCTTCCAGTTGAACCGTCTAATGTGGCGCAAAGGTTTATGGAACAGAATTATGTCTTGAATAATTTATTTATGGTAATCGTATTTTTTGTCGCCTGCTTCAGTCCGCAGAGTTGTTTTGACGTAATTTCTGCATATAATTATACTTTGTTTTTACGGTCGCTTTAACTTTGATGAATTTTAAACTTCTTTGAGTTGTTATTAAAATATGATGTGACGGCTGAAGTTTAAAAATATGACATCGGAGACCACCGTAGCTGTCGTGGAGTCGGATTTGAAAAATTCTGTTTGCATTTGATAGCCCAATTCTTGAGGAAGGTTGTGGGCTAACGTCATCGTCCATAGAAGCCAAACAAAAAAAAGAAGTCAGAACGAAATCGAAGTAATAGCGCGGGCAGGCGATGCGATGCGACGGTGGGTCGGGGGAACAAGAAATTTCAAGAAGCTTGGTTGGAGTGTAGCCTTTAAATTTTCGTTTTTTTTTTTCGGTAATTTCTCAATTTTATTGCTGTTTCGGGTTAACCTTGACCATAGAAACTATTTAGGTTCTAAGAAGCATGGCATGGAATAAAATAAAATTTCGGAGGCCCATAATTCGAAAACGGTGCGACGTAGGACCATTTGTGTCTCTGCACATAAATGGTTCTTGGTTTTCTTTGCTGCTCATAGTACCCCTAAGCGTACCTATACTCCAACTCTAACAAATCCGCCTTTTTTCGTTGAGAAATGCTCATGCATTTTGTTTTCTGTTTGCATTGATGTCAGCTATAGACGTTTATAGGTGCCAACCGTGGCAACCATTTTGAGAAAAAAAAAATGGCCTACCCATTTATTATTTTTTTTCAAAATGGTGGCTTATACGATTGACGCCTTTTTACTGCTGTGTAGCCACGGAAAGCAAAAGCATTGATATTGTCAATATTTTGAGTTTACGTTTAGTTTTCAATAATAACTAAACAGCCGTTTACCAAGGTCACTAGTCTTGACGTATTAAGAACGATCACCCATCTATGAACTGGCCGTGGAAAGCGTAGCTTTACCTCACAGTATAGTATTTGCAAACCCAGACTATTATGATAGAGGTCTTATATCTTTTTTACAATATTTATTCCATGAGAAAACCGCTTCAGACGGATCGATCCAAGTGACTTTCGTTTATTCACGAGTCCCTCAAGGATTGTACTGCAATATCTGAATAAAAAACTACCTAGAACTACCTACATTTTGTATCTAGACTCAACTGTAAATAATCCTGCTCAGATCACTACCTAGAATCTTTTTATCCTGCAATTGAATCCGGTCCCTCAGGTACGACCACAATCGATCACAACCACAGCGTATAGACAAACTATTTTTTTAAAATCAAGTTTGATACCTTAGTAAATACTTTTTCTAGCTTTATTCTTAGATCTGATAAATAAATAAAAATAACAAACACACAGGCCAGGAGGAGAGCAGATAAGTTAAATCGAATGTCAGCCGTTGGTAACAAATGTACCAAAAGACATATTATTTCGAGCATAAAGGTAAAAGTCTCCAGGCTCAGTAGATACCTACTGTTATTTTGTATGACTGGTAACTACATTTTTATCCTGTGCTATTTACCTACTTTTTTTCCGGTGTCTGTGATACAATGATTTTATTTTAATTTATAATATTATATTTAAATATTAATTTGATTTTAAATAATAACAGTCGCACAGGTCGATCGACCATGTTAAGCTACGCTTGCCGCGGTTGGTCTGTGGATGGGTGACCATCTTAACATACCGTGACCGCTCCGTGCCTCGGAAAGCACGTTCAGCCGCGTTGGTCCCGGCTGTCATTCGTGGATCATTGACAGTCGTTACGGGTAGTCAGAAACCCGAAAGTCTGACAACCAATCTTACCAAGGGGTATCATAGTGCCCAGTAACTGGGTTGTGGAGGTCAGGTAGGCAGTCGCTCCATGTTAAATACTGGTATTCAGCTGCACCCGGTTAGACTGGAAGCCGACCCCAACGTAGTTGGGAAAAGGCTATAGACACATTTCTGTAATGTTCATTTTCTTAGTTGAAAAATTGTTTTTATAAAACTTAGATGTGTTTTTATTTAAATAAAAATTACGAGTAAATACTCGAATTCGTGTCGAGATAGGAATCCGCCACAATTTATTTTATAAACAAATGAGTTCGATTTGGAAAATGTGTGCTATCACCTAAGTGCGGTTCGAAATTCGAATAGCATTGTACTGGCCAGCAGATTCCTTCTATGCGCTATGTAAAATCAACCAGCTCAAGAAGTTATAAACTCGTGTCTTTAAGACGTCACGTTTAATATTCTATGCGTGAGAAATACAGGTTCAAATTAAATTAGCTAACGAAACTCCGCATAGTTAAGAATGGGTATCGATTTCTAAACAAAGCAAAACAAAGAATAAATTAATTTGATGATTTTTTAGTGAAGTCATCCATCGCAGTTAGTGGATTCACTTCAATTAGCAGTTTTAAAAAGCAGTGTTTTTGTGTAAACTTCACAGACGTGATTAGTATGGATATCGAACCGATAATAGTACATTACTTCAGAGGGAAGAAAGTGACAGTTCCATACCGAGATTATGGCATTTGCGCCACGAGCTTGCGAGGGGCGCAAACCATTTGAGGTATGGAACTGTACTTTATCCTGAGGGATGTATAGTGCTTTTTATTACACCTACGAGGAAAATTATGGACATAAATGCATAGAAATGTTTAGGTATATTTAGTTAAAACTACAATTATTAAAAGTGCAGCTATTATAAATAATTTCGTTTTTAATTTTCTGTATGCACCAAGGAGGTTGGTAACTGGTAAAAAAAAAACTGTATGTGGCCAGTAACAATTTACTTGAAATTTAATAAGTAGACAGTTAAAGTCTCTTGGCAGTATGACTGCTGACAAATTAAAAAAAAAAGAAAAACCGGGTATGTAATGGAATTTCATACATACTTCCCACCCTTGGGTCGGAAGGATTTTCATACAAACTTCCATACCTTGTGATGAAAGGATTTGAAGGGCGGGATAAAGGCGTTTCTTCCCTCTAATTGGTATAATTAGTATGTATTTTCAGAGCAGGTGTGATAAAATAGCTATTTATTCACCAAGGGGAGTAAGGCACAGATTACTAATCGAGTGTGCATTTGAGGCCCGACGCGAAGCGGAGGGCCGTAAACCACACGAGTTTAGTAATCTGTACTTACCCTCGAGTGATATATACTGCTTTATACTACACTTGTTGTACTACATTAATAAATTGCTATCATTGTCACTGGAATCACTCATTTTAACTTGTGATTTACACCGCCAAACTTTAAACTTTACCAAGAAAATTGTTTCTACAAAATACGTCAACACTCAAAAACACTCAAAACACTCAAAAACACTCAAAAACACTCAAATACACTCAATAACACTCAAAAACACTCAAAACACTCAAAAACACTCAAAACACTCAATAACACTCAAAAACACTCAATAACACTCAAAAACACTCAAAAACACTCAAAAACACTCAAAACACTCAAAAACACTCAATAACACGCAAAACCACTCAATAACACTCAATAACACTCAACAACACTCAACAACACTCAACAACACTCAATAACACTCAACAACACTCAAAAACACTCAAAGCACTCAAAAACACTCAATAAAACACAAAAACACTCAAGAACACTCAAAACACTCAAAAACACTCAAGAACACTCAAAAACACTCAATAACACGCAAAAACACTCAATGACACTCAATAACACTCAACAACACTCAAAAACACTCAAAAAAACTCAATAAAACACAAAAACACTCAAGAACACTCAAAACACTCAAAAACACTCAATAACACTCAGAAACACTCAATAACACGCAAAAACACTCAATAACACTAATAACACTCAATAACACTCAACAACACTCAAAAACACTCAAAACACTCAATAAAACACAAAAACACTCAAAACACTCAAAAACACTCAAAAACACTCAAATACACTCAATAACACTCAAAAACACTCAAAAACACTCAAAACACTCAAAACACTCAATAACACTCAAAAACACTCAATAACACTCAAAAACACTCAAAACACTCAAGAACACTCAAAAACACGCAAAAACACTCAATAACACTCAACAACACTCAAAAACACGCAAAAACACTCAATAACACTCAACAACACTCAAAAACACTCAAAACACTCAAAAACACTCAAAACACTCAATAACACTCAAAAACACTCAAGAACACTCAAAAACACGCAAAAACACTCAATAACACTCAACAACACTCAAAAACACGCAAAAACACTCAATAACACTCAAAAACACTCAAAACACTCAAAAACACTCAATAAAACACAAAAACACTCAAGAACACTTAAAACACGCAAAAACACTCAAAAACACGCAATAACACTCAATAACACTCAAAGACACTCAATAACACTCAAAAACACTCAATAACACTCAATACACTCAAAAACACTGTATAATGCTTTCTGTCTCATTTTCTCCCACGTTAAATCTTATAAATGTCTCTTTTTACTGTCGCTTTTGCGTTTCATAAAATTTCAAGCCGCAACAATGCCAAAGAAGTTTTCACTTCAAAAACAAAACGCGTTAGTAATGAACGCATTATTAGCCTGATTTTCAGGGCAGTAATGAAATTCCATACAATATAACTGCCTAGATTTTTGAGAAGGTTTAATGAACAGCTTTCAAGCCTTTTAGTGGGGTAGTATTGGTATACTTACTAAGCAAGTGTAGTATAAAACATATTTTTACTTTTAACTAAATATAAACATTTCTATGCATTTATGTCCATAATTTTCCTCGTAGGTGTAATAAAAAGCACTATACATCCCTCAGGATAAAGTACAGTTCCATACCTCAAATGGTTTGCGCCCCTCGCAAGCTCGTGGCGCAAATGCCATAATCTCGGTATGGAACTGTCACTTTCTTCCCTCTGAAGTAATGTACTATTTCTCAACCCGTACTTCAAGTAACAACTCTACCCGCGGTCGTTGACCCCTAAAAAAAACATCAAGTCGTTTATTTTATCGTGTTTAGATATGGATACTCACCAAGTCTGCAGAGTTTTGTTAGCTAATTTAATTTGACCCTGTGTACAAATAGCTTTCAAATTCATTCCATTTTCAGAATTATAAGTAATTACAGGAGGCTTTATGTTACACGAACAAAGCTCTAAATGTTTGAGACTACCTGTTACGTATTTAATTACCTCTCAGACTAGCGTTAAACTGGAACTAAACCATGCAACACAATTTAATTAGACATTCTATGTCTTCCCACGAAACAGGTTCATATTGTATTCAGATTCTCGAATGTCAGTGCAGAAGTTTCGAGAACTTTCGGAACGAACAACTTGTAAGGCCAATTTGGACAAGCGTGGTCCAGTGCCGGCCATGCTTGGCTAAAGTACTGGTGGCATTCAATTAACACTGTGCCATTTAGTCAGACGGAACTTTGTTGGTCCAGGCTATTATTTTCTTAAACGAGCTAATTATTTGTTGCGGTTCGAGCGATGTTTTAATTAAACTTATGAATAATTTTATTCGTCGAAGTTATTGCTACTTCCTAAGATAATACTAGCAGCGCTCTGCAGTTTCACCCGCATAAGTGTCCCGTGGGACTATCGAAATAAAAAGTATCCTATGTCCTTTCCCGGGACTCAAACTATCTCTACACCAAATTTCATCTAAATCGGTTCAGCGGTTTAAACCTGAAGAGGTAACAGACAGACAGACACACTTTCGGATTTATAATATTAGTATGGATTTGTGAAAGACAAACTCTGGTCTAGATAATAACAGCCGCACGGGTCCATCAAATTCAAAAGTTAAGCTACGTTTGCCGCGGTCGGTAGTGGATGGGTGACCATCCATTACATAATATCCAGACCCCCTCTCACCTCTCTCAGATGCCTCGGAATGCACGCTAAGCCGTTGTTCCCAGCTGTCTTTCGTAGATCTTTGACAAACGTTACGGGGAATCAGAAGCCCAAAATTCGGACAACCAGTCTCACTATGGGTTATCGTGCTAGCCTGTAACTGGGTTGTGGAGGTCAGATGACCAGTCACTCCCTGTAAAATATAAAAGAAAAGAAAAGAAAGAACGAAAAAGTATTTATAAAAAAAAAAACTGGTAAAATACTGGTATTCAGGTGCATCTGGTTGGACTGGACGCCGACCCCAACATACTTGGGAAAAAGACTAGGCAGATTAATTGATTGTGTATGCCAAACTCACAATTGAGACGAATCGATCTTTATTATATTCTTATGATGTCTGTGGCCCTTTGCACTTACAAAAATGCAAAGCAATTTCACCAAGAGCAAATGCAACACCTGAACCGAATGGAATTGGACAGTCCGACTTGAAGTTAGTATGAAACAGTTTTCGAATTAAGGCTCCTGCAAACATGCGCGACGCGCGACGCGAATCGCGCGCTACACAAAGGCACCACTCGTTGCGCGACTTGCGGTGCCTTGTCGCACGCGATTTTATTGCATGTCGCGCCTGTTTGCAGGAGCCTTTGTGGAGCCTTTTTTTTTTCTTGAGGAAATCCTCATTGCCCTCCATCTGGGAAGAACGGAGGGGTGTGTCGAATTCTTACCCCACGGTTTCCTTCAGTACCAAGAGTCGGGGGCCCGGGAGATATTAGTATATTCGCCGCACCCCCGACTAGTATCAGCTCGCCATGGCTAGCGGGCCCCATCACCAAGTGCAGCCGATCCCACGACCGTGTGGTTATCCTCCCATTATGTCTCGCATATACGTATAATACTCTTTTTTATCAACTGTTTTTAACACAAATATTGTTTAGGTACGTGCTTTATTTTAATACTGTTTTTAATTTACTTCTCAAATATGTTTTTGCCCCAAATGGACAAAGAATAATTATGTAAATAATGAAATGATAATTAAAATGTTTTGTTCTTCGCAACAAAAAGACCATTGTACTTTTACTGTATTTATTATACTTTTGACTTAAACGGATATGAGAAGATTTCTCCCAAAACCCGAAAACAATACGATAGGAAAATTGCGAAGGGTGAAAGTTTTCGTAATAAGGGAAACCGTTTCAAAATATTATTATGCGCAAAATTATAGACTCACATTATTATTATGGGTATGTTTTGAAAGGGAAATCTAAATGAAACATTTAGACAAGGGTGTCGCAAACAGGTGTTGACCTTTGTACCTCTAAGTCAAAGGACAGGAAGGAAGATTTTAGAGTATATCTTCACTGAATTTTTCAGCTGATGCTCCCCCAAGCATCGCTGGTTCCTGCCAAGGTCGCGGGTTGTTCGAAAGAGTTACCATGGCCCTGGCACAGGCAACTGAAGGAACACGGGTGGGTTTTAGTCAGTAAAAGTCTGACACGCCCTCCGCCTAGAGCGGGAGAAGTTATTTGATAATTTCCAACCCAAAAAAAACAAAGCATCACTGGTTCGACTGGTTTCTGTGCTTTTCGCATCCAACGGATTCTTGCGGACTTCACCAGGTCATCAGTCTACCCTGAAGGAGGCCTGTGATTTCCCATTCTGAAAAAAAAAAAAAAAAAGAAGGGAGGCCTTTCAACGTTCAACGTTCCAGGTTCTGCGAGCAATGCACTCACAGCAATCCACTGCCACTTTTGGGCTTTGCTTTAAAATACAAACAAGGCGACTAATTATTTAATCTTTTCATTAAAAAAGGTCTGTCATTAAAAAAGGTTGGTGTACAAGATAATTTAGCCTCTTTTCATCTAAAAAACCAATAAAAGAAAAAAGGAAATCTTCGGCCAACCTTTCCAGCCTGATTAGTGTTAGTATTTCGAAATTCGAAAAGCCCGGACAAAAAGCCAGACATTTGCAAAAAAGTTCCTACATTTTACTTTTAAATCTTACTTCTTTCAATTTTGATATTGGAATTTTTCTCATTTTCGCAAAAAAAAACCCTGAACACGATAAATCCTGACAAATGACAAGGTCGGATAAAGTCCGAAGGGAGGGCAAAAAACATGGACACGTCTGGACAGCGCCTGATAGCATTGAGATATTCTTATTTACCTGAAAGTGACAAAAATAAACCTATACTTCGTATTTTTATAATACCTCGGTGGTTGTTCAACACCGTTGCTCCGTGGACCCGAACAAAATGTACATCTTAGAAATCCTTAGGGATCTCCCCAAATCCCGGTTGTTATTGTAAAAGTTAAAATGTATTGAATCTTGTACCCGCTGCTAATAAATTATTCAGAGAGCGATTTTTCGGGAAACAGAAACGTAAAAGTTGAAAGTACTTGTGAATAATAATTATAAGATATGAAAGAAAAGTTGGAGGAAATGTTGTTTTAATGTTGAACACGTATCTAGCCGACGTAGCTTCGCAAATTTTAAAATAAACTGTAGGTATTTTCTATTAAATTATACTTATTTATTTTCTCAATTCCTTATGTCGGAATATCTAAGATGATAAAATGAGAATTGGTGTGAACAGAATAGGTAAAAAAACAATTGAACGTCGGGTACTGTGTTTATAAAAATTGAACTCTTTACAGAAGAGTTTGTCCGGAGAAGTCCTGCCTACAAACAAGGGTATGAGTGCCGATGCTAGTGTAAAGGCACGTCAAATATTTGAGCTTTGTCTCTGGGCTGACAACTCATGAAAGGCCTTTTGTTTTGTAGATGTGCAACGCCGCCTTACCACATACTGACACACTATTAACCTGTATCACGAGAAATTATGTGAATCCGTTCAAATTATTTCTAGGTTGAACCTAGAATAATCAGACCATAATGCGACAACGGGACACAGGGCTGCTCACTTTCAGAGAGTGTGCCGTAATCCAGGTGGGCCCAGTGCGGGTTGGTAGATGTCACATGTCTTCCAATTTTTGGTTCTAGGACATGCCGGTTTCCTCACGATGTTTTCCTTCACCGTTTTGAGATCAGTGGTGATGAAATAAACACAAAATAAAGCGTCTTTCCAGGCTTGAACCAATGACCTATAACTCCAGCATATACTGATAATGTTTTATTTGTTGCAGAGTCAATGATGATGTAGCAGCGATGTGCGCGCCGGCCACAGCGGCGCTGCTGCTCGCCGCTCTTGCTGCACTGCCCTGTCGAGGTGAGATCACATTTAGATAGCAATTTTGTTCGAAAACATACGAGAATTGCCCATCGTGGTCACGCTCCGCCTTGAGGAAGCGACTGAAGAGAATAAGGAACATTACATAAACACAATCTAGTAAGCCCCAAAAAGCTCTGCCAAAAAGGGCTTTAATGCGTTAACTGTATTATAATTAACGATTAGGTAAGTGCCCTTGTTGGCAACAAACTATATCATTTCAACGTTCAAATCCATTTTAAAGTTTCGTCCCGATTCACCCCTGCATCCCTATTCACCCCGTTTGTAGACAGTGGTACTATGTCACAAGTCATCAATCTTTTGGTTGATACTGGTAACACTACTTGGGCCCTTAATCACTGTGACCACTTAATGATTCTTTACTTTGAAACCACGTCAATTCCTTAGCGAATCATGACATCTGCTAATAACGTATTCTCTATGACACAATAAACGAAACCGCGCGAAATTTACGCGAAATAGGTGTAGTTTGAACAGTCAAAATACCACTCTTGACAATCGTACGTCGTTTGCATATGGTAAGATTACGCGGGGAATAATAATTACCATACAGAATTGGAGCCTTATTGATCACTCTAATTACCCACTGTTTTTCATTCAATCACCAAGTCTAATCAGTTTGATAATTTAATGATAACATTGGTCATACAGGGGTCATAGTTCTTCCATAGTTCTTGGTAACCAGTCCACTTTAGCCACCCAAACCAATACTCCAACTTTTTATTTTTCCATATCCTGCAATAATCCTACACCAACCGGGGGTTATCCTTGGGTGCACTTGCATAGTGCATAGAGGGATAATCGTGGGATGGCACCGCATTTCATTAAAACTACCTAAGGGGCGTCTGCGAGTTGGCTTCGGCCCCTCTTACGCCTTCCAAAGGACCGGGACCCTATGGTCCCGAGATATGCAAAATAAATAATAATAATGAATCATTCATTTGCAACCTCGAAAGACAGACTCATAAATTAATTACAATGCGAAATGGACGAATATTCCTAAAATAATTGATTTCAGATAGATTCTACAGGCTAGCAAAGACTTCATACCATGTCAGTAAGGCCTAAAATATCCTGCTTTTTTCTCTCGTCTTGAACTTGAACATAATTTAATCCGTCAAAACCGGCTCCAGATTCTCAATTACGCTGAATTTTATTGTGACCTACCATTTTCTGATTTACATACAATATTTTCCGAAATTGAATTATTTCTTTGCCTCCTTTGTTTTCTCGTATTTCATCTTCCTCAATGGTACTTCGCAGACATAAAGCCAAGATTCCCAATGACCCTCAAGAGCATTACAAATTCATCGCCGTCCAAAATTGTTTATTTTGAAGGAAGTATGTTCAAAGGGTCCCGTTTCGCAAGCCGTCGACCATTTAAAAATTATTTTCTTTACGCGTCGTCTAACAAATTAAATTGCAAATTCTCGGGAGCTTTCAGCTTGTATTCCTAAGTGTCCTTATTATATTTTAATTCTGAGAGATTTTAAATAAACTGTGCGGAAGTATCTTTGGGGTTAAATAGCTTGACTTGAAAGAGATGATTGAATTTAGAAGCTCAAGATTGCAAGTACGTGAACCTAAGAACGTAAACTGAGAGCTTAATACTTGACGTAGCTCTTTTGCTATCCCTGAAATTGAAATGAAGTCACAGCTTCTGCCTGCGACTTCGTCCGGGTGAGTTTTCTTGTACCCCCGACACACCCCGTCGCATCACCTACCCGCGCTATCACTTCGTTTTTGCTTATCGTTATTTCTTAATTTTTGCTCGGGTACTAAGGGTCTTATAACCTTCTTTAATAATAAGGCTATCAAAAGCAAAAATAATTTTCCAAATACAAAATTCGGACGGTAGTTCTACAAAATTCGGACTGTAGGACGGTAGTAGTAGTAGAACTTTTTAGTAACAGTAAACATAAATTCCAGTGAACTAAACTTGGAACTTCATAATAACGTGGGGGACGTTATTATGAAGTTCCAAGTAACACTTACCTTGCTAACCTCACCACTACATACAAGATTGAAACATGCTCGTAGAAACATCTTTCGTTACAATGTTTTGAGAGGCAGCAAACAGGCTAAAGTAGTTACAACCCAATAGGAAACTTCCAGTTTACTTACCAACGAAAAGGTTAAAGTGTACTCACCACAGGAAACTGAAACAGTTGATTGTATATTGAGTCTAAAATTTACATTTCCATTTTCAGGCACCGACGCTGACGTCGCCTCAAGGATATTGAACGAAACCAACAATTTTCAGGAGACTGGCTCCCTCCCAACTATAAACAAACTCTATCAAATGTTACATACTAACTCTGGCCTACATAATCAAAGCAAACTTGGCGAGAACTTTAATTACTCTAGTGTTAATCTTACACATAGTTTTAACTTATACAACAATCTCAAGTATCCGACGAGTATAGATAAGAATCACGTTGAGTGCTGTCTGAATGTTGATGAGGTTGATGAGAGCAATGTTAGTTTATCTAATGAGGGTGCTAAAGTAATCATAGACAAAGCGAAGGAAGATTCACCAGCTGATAATAAAAAGAAAAGAAAGAGAAGGGTTGTGAATGTCGTAAGAACATTCATAGAGGTCACCACAAGTGATACGAGACGGTATATTGAAGCGACGGCAATGTCTTTCCTGTCGAGTCACTCGCCGTCAATCATGGAGAGGAGAAGAAAACCAGGGGAGACTGGATCAAGTGCCCCGCTACTGAATTACATATTCGATACTTACTCCAATACACATCAGCATAGGAATGAGAAGTAAGACTTACATTAGGTTAATATTCAGTTATAATGTAACATTTTTCCCGGGAATGACAAGGTAATCAAAAGGTCCTCGTCATCCCATTGCCTTTAGTAAACTATTTTTTAGTCCAGGAAAGTTCTGTCTAGTTCATTCTAGATTAGAATATTGTTGTTTATGAAAATTATTTACCCATATATAATTGTTTTAGCTTACCTCACAGACCTGAACAAACTCATTAAAATACCTCTGTAATATTTGTCAACAGTAAACAGTTTAATATACAATTTAATACCCAAATTGTATTCGCAAAGTTGGAATCTCTAAAGTAACAAAACGTTGTAGGTATAAGTACTTTATCAACAATACAATATGTTTACAATAGAATTGATGAACCAACATTAATGTTTGGCCGTCTTTAATAAACCTTTATTTGCCCACTGTTAATGATTTGGCAGAACGGCATTGCCAAAATTCATTAGATTCTGTTGATTTAACGAAACGCAAAACTGTAAAGATGAATAAAATTTTAAACATCCAAATCCAACTTTATGAATATAAATTTTGGTAAGCACGGAATTCTCAAAAATATTTTCGTTGAAACAAAACTTCTTAGAACATAATTACCTTCTATGTATTCTTCTTCTTCTTGTATTTCATGATAAAGAGGGGAAATTTTTGCACCATTTCAAATTATTTAATCATTTCGCAAACGGATTTAAAGGTAAACAATTCAAAGTTAAAAAGTTTGGAAACATCTTTAATATATCTGAGAGTAACTTTTGGGCTTCTTCGAGTAAATAAATATTTGGGTTTAGGATGCCATTAATTACAAACAATTTCTGTTTAATCAGAGTCGGGAATGGGAACAGCATTTATGCGGCGGCTGCGCCTGAGATCGAAGCTCTAGTGGGCTCCACTGCTCATTTGGACTGCAAAGTAGACGCTCTTCATGATAAACTGGTAATAAGTATGTTTCTTGTTACGTTTCATTCGCTTTCATTATTCTTTTTATTTCCTTCCGTTCTTTTCTTTCTTTTATCATCTATCATTTTATAATTTGCTGGTTATCTTTAATGAAGTTTATCTTTTTCTGCACACAATGATTAATGTTATCCAGGTATCGTGGGTGCGGCGGAAAAACGATGAAGAGCCGATGGAACTGCTAACGACGGGTACACAACAGTACACTGCGGATGACAGGTAGAACTTGGCCAACTTAATAAAACAAAAACACTTACTTATTGCACTCAATTATCTCGACGGCTTCCTGAAACTTTTTAATATATTGCTCTTGAACAAACTCCGTACAAAGTTGGGGAAATGAAAATATAAATAAAAGTGTCTTCCTCCAGGATAAGCAGAGTTTCGTATACTTTTCAAACTGTGTGAAATTATGTATGATGAAGAATTTTAGAGGGCTCCTTGAGAATTCTTTCGGAACTTTGTTTATTTGCTGTGAGGAAAACTTTGTGAATGATCGAAGCTACGTGGTGAAATGTTTAAACAGTGTCGGGTGCTATTCATTTTCTGAGGCGAAACTTGGAAATTATTTCATGTTTCGGTAGTCCATTTGACTATCTTTATTTATAAAGTAACATCATTAGGACATTACCTGTGTTTAAAAAAAAATGCCAAAGATTTATATTGTATAATTGAGCATAAGTACATATGTATACACTTGGCTTTATTTAAAGACGATTTTCTCCTTTAGTTTTGAATGAAATTTTATATTATTACGAACAAATTATTTTCGAACCCATAGGTTTGTGTAGTGTCGTATTTCAACCTTGCATTCGTTATTTCACGAAAAAAAATCGCAATTGAAAGTTGCCAAGTGTTGACATATTAGTGCTCGTGATTGTATGTGCCTGAAGACGTCACCGACCGAGGCAGGAGGCCTCTGGCGTGACAATTCGGTATCATTCCTTACCGATTGGACGGAGAAGGCACATCATAAAGAAAAGTGGCAAAGTATGGGGAGACTTTTGCCCCACAGTGGGATATAATGGCAAACTAAAAAAAAAGAACGAAATGTAAATTACGATTATATGTATAGACGCCAGCACATCAAGCTACCCGAAACAGTCTTTGAATCAACTTTGAACCTTATGCTTTAGTAATAAAGTTGAAACTCTATGAAAGGCATATTTTTAATTAATTTATTTTTGGATTGTAGTTTGTTAAGTACTATTTGTTGTACGCTGGACGCTTTTAACATGTACGTCTTTCTTAATTATTTACATCGTTCTCACATTATATAATTTTAAAATCAAAAGTAATGATGTAACTAATATTTTTGTAAAATATCATTTAAAAAGAGTGTCCATGGAGTTTCTTGCCCCATAGGTACACACAGCTTCATTAAGTGATTACCCCTCCAAAAGACATGTGCGTTCAAATCCGTGATAGGCCCAAGTTGGTTTTTGTATTTTGCAAAAACATTTTATTTTAATTAATTTATTGTTTTAGTGAATAAATAAGTTTAAGATAATATTTATTTTTTAAAATTCTGTTTTTATTATTGTTTTTTTCAATAAAACGTTAATACTTTTATTATTGCGAAAACGACAAGCAATAAATAGGGTTAACATTTACGAACGTTTCATTCATCGTCTAAATAGACTAGAGGTTTCAAGACCGCTTGCCGTGCCTATGAGTGGGAGTTCAAATCATAGGCACGAAATGTGCTTTTTGTTCATTATAATTATTATTTTAATATATTTTTCTATTTTGTTTAAGTAATTACATATTTATAAAGAATTTTAAAATAAAGAAAAATAAAATACCTTAATAATCATATAATAATATTTATTATTGCTATTATTTAACAAAACTATGATCTTATTTTACAACAAAGATTTATTTTGATTTGATAATTTTATTTACAGTTATCATAATATACTATTTTACCAACTGACACAATTGGGTTCCTAGACAAGTAGCATCCTATTAACGTAAACGATAAAATAGTAAGCGGTAGAAATATTTTAGATTGACATAACCTAACGAAATGTCACGTGACCTGTCATGCCGTCTCAGTATACAAATTTGACATTTGACAGTCTGACAAGTGACATCTAAAGAGACAAGTTTTGAAGCATTTGCAACTTGTCTAGGAACTAGAAGTTAGTTTGGCAGGATTACAATCATGAGCATAATAAGTGAATAAACATGTTATCAATAGATAATCAATTAACATCTCTTATTAGCTCATGATATCTACTTAGAATATTTTGCTATACAAAGTAAAATAGTGGAATCAAATGAGTTAAATGTCTTCGTTGTTTATTTTGTTGTCATACTTAATTAATATAACTGCTTTTTCTGGTTCTCTTCGATGTTCTTCTGTTAGACATATTTTGCAGGTCGATAACTGTGAATGTTCGCTGCGTGTAAATGTCTTCGAACCGTGGACAGAGATATTCCATGCCGTTGCGAACTGTAACGAGTGGATGTAAACGGCGGCGGTGTAGTGTGATCTTTAACAATATCCCGATTATGTTCAGATTGGTCCGTATAGATCCCAGTAGTTCTCCGACCCATGGACATTGTCTTAACATCGCCGGTTTCTTGAAATCTGCGCACCCATAAGCGCACCGTTTGTCTCTGTATAGAAAAACATGGTTTTAAATAAGTTATTAAATACCACACACAAGATACC
Source organism: Luperina testacea (assembly GCA_927399505.1). Lineage (NCBI taxonomy): Eukaryota > Metazoa > Arthropoda > Insecta > Lepidoptera > Noctuidae > Luperina > Luperina testacea. The sequence goes on from OV656758.1 coordinate 18,594,465, forward strand.
GCAAATAGCTCAACAAGAAAAAAATCGGAGAACACAATTAATATTATAATGAACTTACTGCTATGCCAAGCTGTCTCGCAATTCCTTTTATGCTCACATTTTGTTCACACAGAACAACTACAATTTTAGTTCTCATAAAATCATAAATCATTTTAAAAATTAATGGATAAATCGTAGTCGTTTACTCTTCGCCGTTTTAAGTGAACGTATACATCAAACGTTGTAGTTATAACTTGAGGGTATGGATTAATTTTATAAAAACAACGTAAGTAAGTAAAATTAATGGATACCCTCAAATTATAACATCTATCGATTAGACATCCCCACCTAAAGATAAAATGACTCAGACCATAGTAGATAACAATTTCAACGCAATTCATATGGGCTCGCTGGCTAGTTCGTCAAACTGCCGGTATGAGTATGACGACGTTCGGTGATGCGATGGTTCGAATCTGAGTCGAAACAATGTGGGTTCTTTTTGAAGTATTCTTTAGATTATTTGTAAGGAATTTAATGTATAACATTTTAAAACTTGAGGGGTTAGCACATACTGACGCTGTCTGTACCTACACTTTGGAATGGGCAACTAGCTTCATACTTTCTGACTGACCGACATCTTGACAATTCAAAAGTGTCTGTAAATGGTTTAGTTGAAATAAATGCTTTGAGTTTGAGTTTGAAAGAAATTTGACAGATTGTAGTAGCTTGATGTGCTGGCGTCTGTACATATATCTTACCTATTGCTATTGCAAGATTGTCAGAAAGTATATCAATATTTTATTCTTGCCAGGTACTCAGCCCGCTTCATCCCTCCAGACATCTGGAGACTAGAGGTACGGGAGGTGCGTCCTACTGATGCGGCACACTACGATTGTCAACTGTCTGCTCATCCTCCTCGCACAGCAAGAGTTACGCTTCGGGTGCCGGGTTAGTTGATGGAATTATTTGAAGGAATTTATTGAATAAGGAGGTTCTAACTAGGTTGTGACTTGAATGTCACCATTCATTTACATACCAGCTGGTATATTCTGTAAAAATCTCAACTTAAAAACTCAAGTAAATTGAACTTAATACCAGTTGCCGCTGCTGACAAATATACCTGCTGAACACTATTATAGCAGCTGGAATGACAGTTCACTTCAAGTAAGTTTTCGCGGTGAGATTTTTACAGAATAGCACTGCTGTTAATAGGGTTTGACATTATTAACGGTCTAATTTGGCTGTACCACTATTTTTCGAAAATGTTCTTTACTATCTTTTTAGACCTTTGTATTCTGCTTATGCGTATGAAGTTTCATTAAAATCGGTTCATTCATTTCGAAACACAAGGGCTTGAAAGTTTGTATGAAATGCAATGCCGTACGTCATAAACGCTCTTAAACCAACAAACTTTAAATCATTTTTATGAAAAGTCACTGAAGCCATTTGACGAAACTTCAGTTGGATTAACAACAAAGAATTTGAAGAAAGAAATTGTTCTTTTACTTCTTCAAAAGTTTTTGTTAGTAATTTGCTGAAATATTTTATTTCCCAAAAGGGTTACAAGGAGAAAAAAAAAAAAATTCAGTAATTCGACGTTATCATTATCAAAATCATTTTTTTTAATCCACTTAAGCATTCCTGAGCTTTTTTAAGGCTCTAGACAGACGGACTGCATTTCAACTGCAATCCAACTGCGCAGTTCGGATGCAGTTTGAATGCAGTTGACACGACTGCAACAGAACTGCAAACCAGCCGTGCAGTCCGATTGCAGTCGGTGTGCAGTTCACATGACTGCACGCCGACTGCAATTGAACTGCAATACGGACTGCTCGGTTGGTTTGCAGTTCTATTAGGTACATATATATTTTTTAAGTAACTATTTTTGGAATTTAATTCATAATGCCTATTCAATGGCGACAGATCGAGCTTTGCAATATGAATAATAATGTTTAAAATTGTTAAAAGCTTACCTCAAAGTAATTGCAATCCTTTCTTCTGCCGATATACTTTTCGCATGATGGTGTCTTGTCTATAGGATATCTTATTTTTTAAGATGTCTGTTAAGCAGTCCGATTGCAGTTCAATTGCAGTCGGCGTGCAGTCATGTGAACTGCACACCGACTGCAATCGGACTGCACGGTTGGTTTGCAGTTCTGTTGCAGTCGTGTCAACTGCATTCAAACTGCATCAGAACTGCAAATTTGCAGTTGGATTGCAGTTGAAATGCAGTCCGTCTGTCTAGAGCCTAAGACTAATTTTTGGCCGGTGGGACGGTAATCCGACACGACCGGAGAGAGATCAGGTGCAGGGCATCCTAACTATAATTATTTTTATTTTATATATCCTGACTAATATTATAAATGCGAAAGTAAGTTTGTTTGTTACCTTTTAACGCCTAAACTACTGAACCGATCAGCCTGAAACTTTGCGTTGTCAGGTGTACAGAAACGGACATAAGGTACCCTTCATCCCGAAAAAAAAGTGCTGTTCCTGAGGAAAACAACAATAACGCTATTATGATAATAGATGGCGCCACGTCTCTTTCGAACCGGATCGACACTTATACGGGTGACACCGCGGGGCGCTGCTAGATTTTTTTATTTTATTAATAGGATAAGAGCGACTTATTAGTAGTCTAGGGTGTCTAGTGTAAAAACATCCTTAAATCTCTACTTTTGTTACAGAAGTGTCAGTCCGTATCGTTGACGGCGCCGGCGCAGCGGTGTCGGAACAAGTGTGCGAGCTTGGCAGTACCGTGGCCCTGCGGTGTGAGGTCAACGGCCTGAAGATGGAGGGAGGCCCGTCCCTACTATGGTATCGGAAGGATGATCTCCTGAATGATGACACCACTAGAGGAGGGATTAGGTAAGTAGAAATATGCAATTGATACACAAGTTTTGTTTGTACTTAAGAGCGTTTACGCCGTACAGCATTTCATACAAACTTTCAAGCCCCTGTTTTTCGAAATGAAGAAACCGATTTTAATGAAACTGCCGTATGGCATAAACGCTCTTAGTGGAAACGACGTCGTCATTATTGGTTGCTTATCGCTAAGAAAGGGGAAGCTCATTGCCACTTACGATTCAGCTTCTGTAACCAACATAGATGATATGATACCAAAAAGGGTTCCTTAGAATAATGGTTAAGCGTAAGTTTCCGGATTGTCCGACCAGTTTCGTACGTATGATGCCTATGTTCACGAGGTAATCGTTCATGATGCAAGGTTGCAAACCAAACTCTTACGACTTTATTGTGGCCTAAAGTACCTATACCTACATATATGTGAAAGAAAATACGTTTATTTTCGGTAAACATGACGCATAATGCTAAGACCCTATGCGAGACAGAGAGCCTCATCACTGGGTGTTAGCAACAGCCGGCGTTGATGTGATGAAGTCAACCAGTGCAGAATACGATTAAATAAACAAAAACAACAATCAGAATAAGAAATATAATAACCTAAATCACACCAGTTCCTAGTTCTAAATCACACTAATATTATAAAGGCGAAAGTTTGTGAGTGTGCGTGTGTGTGTGTTTATATGTTTGTTACTTCTTAACACTCAAACGGCTGGACCAATTTTGATTAAATTTTGTATGGAGGTAGCTGACACCCTGGATTAACATATAGGCTAGTTTTTATTCCGATATTCTCACGGGATCGACCTTTACGCAGGTAAAACCGCAGGGCGCAGGTAGTGTTTGTATAAACATGATAGGTATTTATAAAATGCCAAAATGTCTTCTTCCCTTTGGCTTCTTGTTGGGGATCTACATCATGTTTTGTCATCTCAAGAAGACTTTACTGGCTTCCTTCATCATTTTTAACCACACATCTTCTCTCACAGTGTACGAACAGAGTTCGGCTCAAATGGCGCGAACTCGATACTGCGAGTGGCGCGCGTGCGCGGTGACGACGCGGGTCGCTACACCTGCGCGATCGCACGCGCTCCGCCCCCATCCCCGCCGCCTGCGCATGTCATACTGCACGTTATCAAAGGTAAACGATTAGACTATGGTGTTGAAAATCATGGCAATGCTAAGAACATGGGATGAACAAGCCTCTCATTAAGTATGAGAACCTGATCATCAATTATTGCTTGTATCAGTGTACCTGTATTATCGCATTATCAATGGTGTCCAGTGCCGGATTAAGACTACTGGATGCCCTAAGCAATCCACGCCTGTAGGCCCTCCTATTCACTAGTCACCTCGTATTTCTCAAAAAACGACGAGCGATTTGTAATGATTGGCGCACATCTCCAGCTAGAGTGACTTTTGGGTCTTGCTGATAAACAGCGTTGCCTTTCATGTGCTAGCAAATACTGTTTCGGTGCTGTTTCTGCCTTATGGTGCCCCCCGTGATGTGATGCCCTAAGCAATTGCTTAATTTGCTTATGGGCTAATCGGGTGGTGTCAATGATTTTGTCCTGTATATTTTTTAGGTAACTGCACATCTTCAATCATAATATTTTTAATTGACTGGAACTACAAGCAAAAAACAAGTAAAATTTTATCCCCACCAAATTCCTAATGTCAATTAAGGCAACTTGTAACCATCAACGTCATTTGTAAGAGATAGGCGGTTCCTTAAGTTGGTGCAGCTCAAAGGAGTTCTGAAACGCCTTACTTTTTATCAAAGTCTCAATAAAACTTAGGCTTTGCAAAGTTGTAATTGCATTGTTGTTGTTGCACTTGCGTGCCAAAAAGTTGATCCACCCTGTTCATCCGTGCCCGCCATATTTGAGAAACGATGTTTAAAAAATGTTTATGAATATTTTAATTATTTTATATTGTGTGAAGAAAGGTCACATTATTACACTTACCTCCGTTGAAAAAGTCAGGATCATAATCTTTCGCTCCTTTTGAACTTGTAAAGTTTGAGGTCACAGCAGCATTTTTGTTGTCGACTCATTAAATATCGAACCCAATTTTGTCTGTCTTATCTGTCTTATGTATCCCTCATTATCTTTTCTTACTTCTTCAATTTCTTCTTTAGGTGAGAGCCTAGCTGAGCTGCATCAGGGCGGCACACCAACATACACCACCTCGCCGTGGGTGCTAACAATGGCGCTGTGCGTCCTTTTACAAACCTACTATTAACATTTGTTTATTAATAAATTGTTCGTATTTATTTCCGCGTTTCATTTTTCTAGTAAGTACTTACCCACCTTTATTTTTTTTTAAACTGACAAATGTTCATTACTTATAAAGAATTAGATTTTTTTGAAACACACAATCTTTGTACAGTCAGTCAGTCAGTCAGTCAGTGCTCTGCATAACCGAACCCCTCTTCCCCTCTTCTTCTTAGTAAGACAGGTCAGGTAATGCAGAACACTGACCGTACCTTCAAATGGGGTATAAAGGAGTATGTGTTTCCCGATAGCAATAACTTGGAGCCTTCAAGCCTCAAGCGAATAAACTATGTACTTCTACGCAAGTTTACACCGTCGACAACAGTTGAGGCAACGGTGGTTTCCAGGCCATAGTATCTAAAGCCTGGATTTTTTGGACGACGTCTATCCGTTGCTGAGAAAAAGATGGATAAACCAACAAATAAACTTTCGCATCTATAATATTAGACTCCTGATATATTAGACTAGTTGAGGCTGCTCGTTGCAAACACCAGGCTGCGGCAGGCGCCGAAGGCACGGCTTTTCAACGTCCAGGTGGCTCACACTAACGTAGGCAAATTCGCACCAGTTGCAAGAGCCATACGGTAAATAAACAGCGCCTCACAATGGCTTGACTTTTTTAACTGTACATTGGCGAAATTCGTGACGGGTGACTCTCAATTTATTAACGAGTTTTGATAATCATTTAATCACATTATCGCATTGGGTGTGAACCTGTAATGATAGTGTAAGATTGCATAAATAAATTAGTACGATAGGTGAACGACGTTGGTAAGTATTCTGAGAAAGGAATGGCGTGACAGGCTGCATTGCAAACTAGGGCGGGAAGGTTCAACTGTTCAATATTGAACAGTACCAAACCAGTACCAGTACCTGACCATATGGTCAGGTAACACGCAAATAGAAACCGAAGAGGTTCATGGAAAGCCAGTTATATTTTTACGATTAAAAGAGAAACACAATCTCTTAAGGGGACTACATGACCTAAAGCGCGGTCACTGTCGGACTGCATAGAAAAGAAAGAGAAGCGCGATGACACAACGCTGTCAATTGCAAAATATGATGCAATTATCTATTTACAAGAAATCTATTGTTTAGACAAAAAAATAAAACACTAGTGCTTTAGTATGTTGCTTGTAGAATATTCTGACAAAAAATCAGAATGATTGTATGTATATTAGTGTGGTTTTTATTGTAACAAGAAAGTTTTTAGAGATATTTTCACGATTTTTTTTCAATCGTATCATATTAGTTGTTAGAGTATTATGTTTTCAACACACTATTTACCTAGCATACTCGTATCCTGAAGAATGTCATATATTTTTCTGATTTTGTTTACTGTAGTCGATCATATACTTTTAGGCATTATAAAACTTGCGTTTTTTGCATTTAGGTCCTGTAGTCCCATTAAGATGCCACTAGTCGATATTTTTTCCATACAAATTTCGGGAGAGTATTACTCCACTGTTTGATATTATGCATCCAAAGTTAAACATGACATCGTTTTGACTTGTTATTAATTTTGTCTGTACGGAAACAGAATAGTAAAATGGATAGATATGGATGTAGCTGTGGATTTTGTGATTAATAAATAAATAAATAATAAATAAAAATTTATGAGCCAACAAAGATTCGTTTTTCTTTCGTAAATAAGTAATAAAAGAACTGTAAAATCTTCAAAACCAAGTCCGTACCGACAAAGCTCAGTTATCGAAGAGTTCAATAAACTTTATTTATAATTTATTTATGCAGAGGTTTTTTCATAAAACTTGATTTTCTAAAGCACTATTCGATTTTTTTTACGCGCCTGTCAGTTCGGAACGATGTTTCTGTATGTGAGAACTAGACATTGTGCATGTAAACACGAAGTCAGGTGAGACAGCGTGCTTTTTGGCCATGACCACTAGTGAGTTCGAAATACTCTAATTGAGTGATATCAGCGTAAAAACTTGAAGTTTCAATTTCTTATAGTTTCCTTTTTCTTATAGTTCCTTATAATTTTGACGTAGACATATTACCAGCCTATTGAGGCTATTATATTGTCCCACTGAAGGGCATCGGATAAGAAAGTATTATTTTAAATCAGGCACTGGGTAAAAAGTTCCTTGCGTAATGCGAGTACAGGTTTCCGGAAAAAGCCTATACTTAAATATTTAAATGCAGCCATTTCCTAGCCATTTGAACACATTATTCTCCACATAAAATAGCTACTTCTGGCACAAAACTCGTCGAATTTATGCGTATCACCTAAAATTGGACAAACAACCCACTCGTGGTACAATGAGAGCGCCATACATAATCTGATACGGTAGACATGACGACATTATATCTAGCTATAATTATATTTCCAGTATAACCTGACCTCGCAATGTATAGGTTTTCTATACCACAAGAGGTCAGGTAATACTGGGACGAATAGCTTGTTAAGTAGTCCTGGGTACCAACCTGACAAATAAAACGGTCATTGGACCAGACGGTAATGTTTTTCTCGCATTTCCCGTTCCCATTATCCGCGAATGGATTACTCGTATATAAATAACCGTGATGATGGTCGGAGTGAGAGATTTGGTGGTTATTACGCGTACCTATGATAATAACTACTATGCTATAAATTGGGGTGGAGCTTTAATGTCGGCATTTAATGGATTACCTACATTCCGAAATTATGCAGGAGATTTTGAAGAATATGATTTTTGTAAAAAAAATTTGAAGGCGATGCTCGAGTTTTTGGAAAAGGGATGCGTTCCTTGTATTGGAGGGTGAACACATCAACATATTTAAAAGGGCTCGCTAAAATTAGCGTACATATATAATTCATAATTTTGATTACACACTGCAGACGTCAAGCGGTCTCATTTGCGATAACCAAGAAGTGGCTCAACAATTTGTAAATTTCTTTACTAGTATCCAACTCAAAACAACTAAAACCTTAAATTCCTCGCCCTCGCTCGCTTTTAATTTAGTAAGGGCCAACGTTTCATCCTGCCCGGTTGAATTTAACTTAAGCATATTAACCCCATAACAGTAATTAAAGCTTTTAAGCAAATTAAGATCAAATTGACCCAACATCTTTGGGGAATGTCCATTAAGGTCTGTACCTCCATAATTGAGACTATTGCGCCCTACTTAGCCTAAGTATTTAATTCGTGCGTGGATCAAGGAGTCTTCCCCGATTTAATTAAATACAGTAAGGTAATACCACTTTACAAATCCGGGGACAGTAAAGACACCAATAATAAATTATAGACCCGTATCCGTTTTGCCGGTTTTCAGCAAGGTGTTTGAAAAGATAATGCTTAATCAAATGACAATGTGTCCGAGCATTGCAAGTCAGGTTTAAATTAAAACAGGTTTCTGTTCAGACTCGTTTCGGAGAATTTCTTATTTGCATAAGAAGGTCTATCATGCGGCCATGTCACTTATCTATTTATCAGTATTTATTTATTTATTGTTTAGTTTTGCAATGTTACTCAATATCACGCTTTTTATACATAGGTACCTATTCGTTACTGTTTTATGTGACACTAATTTATTGTTATTTATTTATTCAACTAGCGACCCGCCCCGGCTTCGCACGGAAACATTATTATTATTATACATATAAACCTTCCTCTTGAATCACTCTATCTATTAAAAAAAAACCGCATCAAAATCCGTTGCGTAGTTTCAAAGATTTAAGCATACAAAGGGACAAAGGGACATAGGGACAGATAAAGCGACTTTGTTTTATACTATGTAGTGATTATGCATACATATTACACACATCACGATGCAGTATAAAACTGATTTACATCCGTCACCTCACACACCAGGTCCAGTTGAAAACCAGCGTCAGGCACCAGTTGTCTGGCATTTTTGCTGAACTGGGCCTTTTTGGCGCAGCCGTGAGGCACACTTTCCTGCTAATTTCTTGCATCGGACTTTGCACTTTTTATTTTTATCTTATTTTTTTTTTCCTGATGTACGACTATAATTATCTAACTATCTGGTGTATTGTGTGTCTCTTAGTCTGTGCTAAATAAATGTATTTTCTTTCTTTCTTTCTTTCAAATGCTCAATCATTTTAACACGAATGAAATCCTACACGATCAACAGTATGGTTTCACCAATGGACGTTGTACAACCGACGCCGGTGTAACTTTATTAAAACACAATTTTAACGCGTGGGAAGAGGCCCAAGACGCCATAGGAATCTTTTGTGACCTCTCCAAGGCATTTGATTGCGTCGATCACGAAACCTTGCTTTTGAAACTTTAGCATTACGGACTTGGAAAACTTGCGCTCAGTTTAGTTAGTTCTTATTTAAATGTTAGACAACAAAAGGTCCAAATAAATGGTGTCGATTCGCTTGGTTTACTCGTAAAAATTGGTGTGCCACATGGCTCGATATTGGGTCCTTTCCTCTTTTTAGTGTATATTAATAATCTACTCCATTTATTAAAACATCAACCACAAATGGTGTTATTTGATGATGACACTTCCTTAATTTTTAAGTTAAATAGACATGCTACAAATTTTGACGACGTAAATAATGCCCTACTGCAGTTCCAAAATTGGTTTACTACTAATAATTTAGTATTAAATGGAAAAAAACTAAGTGCATAAGATTTTCTTTACCAAATGTCAAGGGTAGTGATTGTAAGATAATATTGAATCAAGAGAAACTAGAATGCGTCGATAAAACTGTTTTCATAGGGATCATGCTTGTCTCAAGGCTACACTGGGTTCCTCATTTAACATCTCTTGCAGGACGGCTATGTTCAGCAGCTTATGCTGTCAGAAAAATCTGTCAATTTACTGATGTAGATACCGCGAGACTAGTCTATTTTAGTTACTTTCATAGTATCATGTCTTACGGTATTTTACTTTGGGGACGGGCTTCAGACATCGATTCTATTTTTATTCTGCAGAAAAGAGCCATCAGAGCCATATATAATCTCCACAGGCGCGATTCTCTAAGGGAACTGTTTAAGGAAATTAATATCATGACGATGCCTTGTCTTATTCATTTCAGATGGGAATGCCAGTTTTCCGCAACATTTGTAGTTCTGTGACGTTCACCGAAAACTGACCATCTTTTAACAAATTTTTCATTTTGTAACCAGAACTTCATGTACTTTTGCAGTTTTCTAGATTTACAACTATCTAGTAATGTCATCCTTTCTTGTATGTATGACCAACCTTCTTGTATAAGACTAATTGGCAGCAATGGCAATGTTCCACAAAGCAAAACGATACCTCTTGTTACTTTTTGTTTTGTTAAACCGAGTTTTGTTCCCATTTTGTAAACGGCTTTTTTAAAGTGAAAATAGCAAGTCTTCACCTCAGCAGTGGGAAAATTCATGTTGATAGCATTTATGGCTGCTAATTCGGTATCCAAAATAAATTTGTGTGGGTTTAATGTAGGTAACTGCGATTTTATTAGCTGTAAAAGGACATCATAAGATTTTTCATTCTTTTCCGTCATGAATGCGTACAAAATAGGAATTATATTAGTTTCTTTTTGTGAGCTTCCAACGTCCGCATGAAAAACATATAATTGGGAGAATTGTGGCGGACATGATTGGAACGCACCATCAACCAGCACATGTTTTATTTTTGATAGTAATTCCGGGTCTTTATTTTCTTTGGAACAGAAAATCAAAATGCGCTGTAACCCATTTTCATCTTCATTTACGTAGTCACATAAAACTAAATCTAGGCGGAAATTAGGTACTTCTACCTGGTCTCCTCTACTAGAAGTATACTTCTGTACATCGGCACTCTTATTTCTTAATTTATATAGACCGCTTTTCATCGCCTTGAAAGATGGCATTTTCGCAACCCAGTTATACCCTTTTGTTATTATAGGATCGAAACATTCATTGTAAATAGTCGGGATCGGTCTAAATTCTTCGCATGTTACTTTATTTCTGCATTCTTGTTCCGCCAAGTAAATTTCAATTTGCTCTATGTTTCTTATACACGACTCTGCATGTTTAGTTCGCCGCACTATCTTATTATCCTGAAGAAATTAAACAAATAAACAGCTTGTAACCAACTTGTAACAATGCAATAGTAATAATAATTAAGAAATAAATAAATATATTTTCTGTACCATAACGGTTACATAGCCACCACATTTATTTTTACTCCAATCACTGCATCGCCACAATACTGCGCCGTTTTTGTAGGATTTTTTTTTGTGGTATTTGTAACCATCGTGTAATAGCACTTCGCCTCTTCTTTTTATAATTTTAAACTCTTCAGACATGGTTGTATATACAATTAAATTAATTCAATTTAATTTCTTTGTGTTGTTGAATATAATAATTATATCCTTGTGCGATAAAAATTCATCAGCTACCGGTAAATGTCAGTCAATATCATTGTCATCTTTGTTTTAGACAGTATTGTAAATAGGTTTCATTCATTAATGTTAAGGAGAGGTTTGCGCGCATTACTCTGACTGGCTTTTTTTAATGTTTGTTGGGAACATGATGTGTCTCTTTTTCATTCTATTCTGTATTGGTGTCAAAATAATAAAGCCAACTAAATTCTATGTGCTTATTATTTACTCTTGGCTTTCACCAATTGATAAGATTCTCAAACAATTAGGGGATTCAAAAGGAAATTGGAGTTTTATATGATCCCCTAGGGGATCGTAGTGGAACATTGAGTGCTGTGTAGTCCCCTGGGGGACTGGTCTAGGGGATTTTAGTGGAACATCCCTAGAAATAGGGACCTATTAGTTCAACCAGGTTTCAGACTGGCTAAAGGAGATTCATCTTTTATGGGGTACTGTTTAAAATGTTATAATAAAATACCTCCCCACATTCTTCATCTGAATGAGACAAAATTCAAGTCTTGCATAAAACGCACACTATGCAGTCAGGAATATAATAAGTTAGGGGATTACATCGCTGATAAAAATGCCTGCTGGTCCTGCTCCACAACCACAACTAATTGATTAACACTTGAAAATACTGTTGGAGCTGCTGAAGATTGTAAGACTATCTTCGCATTGTATAAACTCAATTTCTTTTGTATTGTATAACTGCATAGCACAGATGTGAATTCTATGTACCCTATAGCTACCATTTACCGGGTAATGATATGTCTTTCATTGACTTGAATGTGCGTTGGCAGCTGATAGTATGTCATGCTCACTCAAATGTATCGCTGACGGCGGCGTGTGTGTTGGATCATTTAGCTTCCTTCAAAATGGTTGAGCTGAATGGTGCTTATTTATGCGTCATGTTCGTGAACGGGCGCCGTCAGTTGGGGCTGGTCATCACTTAGCTGCCTCGGCTTATTTTTAGATGTACTATTTGTTGTACTCCAGACGCTTTGAACGCGTCCGTCTTTCTTAATTTTTTACATCGTTCTCACATAATATAATGTTAAATTCAAAATTAATGATGTTACTAATATTTTTGTAAAATATAATTTAAAAAGAGTGTCCATGGAGTTTCTTGCCCGTTCTTTTCCATAGGTACCTACGCTTTGGAATGGGCAACTAGTTTCATATTTTCTGACTGACCGACTTTTTGACAATTCAAAAGTGCCTGTAAATGGTTTAATTGAAATAAATGCTTTGAGTTTATTATTATTATAATAGATAGCATATTATTATTATTTTTGTTTTTTTTTTTAATTATTTTATATTATTTATTTCAGACTACACATACAAATACACATAATCCATATAATGGTAGTAACAATGATTTAAAAGCTATGTTAGTAAACTTTTACAAACTAGTACAACTAAAAAGACGTGACCCCACACAATGGCACGTGCCTCCGTACCCAGTGACTTATAAAGGGACTGTCTACTTTGTCTAATAATGTTTTTAGGATGCTGTTGGAGCTTTCGCGAAACCTGGGTATGTTGTTTATAATGCATAATGCTGAGCGATAGCCGTTTTGCGTGGATGTGACGCATGTTGGCTCCATGCCTTTCTTATATTTTTGTGTTTTGTTCTTTATTGCGTCATGTTTACCACAAATAAACGTATTTTCTTTCTTTTCTTTTACCCATTAGTGACGCTGTTCTCTTCCTCATAATGGCATGAAAGTCGTCAACATGGGCTGCCGCGAACATCTGCGAAGCGCTGCAGAAGCCCCATCAGCTTCCTAAACCCATTATTATACTGTTCGCGAAGGACGTTGTAAGCTCTCTGCGTATATTTCACCCACAAGCTGCACGTGTAAAAGGTTTGGCAGTAAGCGTGGTCAGTGGGTCGTCTTAGGGGCCGAGTTTCTTTACACCTTCTCATAGTTCTTGACTAGAGCAACAATTTCTTTTCAGAAAAGATTTTCATCCAAGCTACCATTTTGGAAATATAGAGTATTTTATTAAAAAAAAAAAAATAATATTAAAAAGCCCATAACTCGGAAACGGTGCGTCGTAGGGCCATGCTTCTCAGAAACTAAATGATTTCTATGGTCAAGGTCAACCAGATGCTGTAATAAAATTGGTACATTTTCGAAAAAATTTAGAAGCAAAATTTTCTAAGTCCACGCTCCATAGCGCCCCTAAGGCTACACTACAACCGTATGCCTTAAAAAGCGAGATTCTAACACCCTCACTACAACGCAACGAGTCAATCTGCATACCCGGCGAAGGTAGTTCGAAACTCTATAAGGTAAGTGCTCATACAATCTAGCGACATGCGTCGACGGCAGAAGCAATTGCAGCGGAATGTCGACGGCTGCCGTCAACGTGTCAGCGACAGCCTTCGACGAGTCAACGGCGCGCGTCGACGGTAACAAATATCTACGAGTTATTGCGGTCGGATCTCCTAATCTGATCCCCTGCTAGTAGGTACATATGCAAAAACAGTAATGAAGAATTTTTGTCCGTTTGTCATTTGTCTGGATGTATGTTCCGGATTAGCAGAAACGTCATAACAGATTTAGATGAAATTTGGCACACAGATAGTTCGTAACCTAGATTAACACACAGAGTACTTTAATCCCGGAAGTACGTTCCCGTGGGATATTTGCCGACATCAACGTGGGCGAAGCCCTGGGTAAAAGCTAGTTCAAAATATAATCATGTTGAACCCAAGTTCTTTGATGTTACAAACATTAATAAAGGCAACATTTTCGTGTTTACCGGGAACTCATTAGTATGCGTTGTAATTGAAGTGTTACCAATTACTAAAACATACCAAAACTTTACACTTGAACAATTACTATAAATGTGAAGATGGGTATCCATATTTATGAGGGAACTTGCTAAGCTCGTCTGATATCGGATATTAAACTAGTTGTATGTTAACTAGTATCTGTGGAGTAGTTCTAACTGGTCCGAAAGGGGGCTGTTACAGAGTGGGACTACATTTGAATTTGCGTGTAGTTTAAACGTTAGTTCTTCGGGGTAGGAAAGTTATAGAAAACGTGTCTACATAAAAAACATTGATACAAAAAAAAAAACAAGCGACTTCCAAAAAAGACACTACCAAGTGAAAAATAACTTTAATTTCGGAAGTCGATGTCAAATAACGAAAATGCGAACCTAACGACACCGAATTGACTTTTCACTTTTTAGTTGTACCTACCTACCCCACACAATTTCATATGACACTACTTGTTATGTAAATATCAGTGACAGGAAGTCATTATAACATCATCAATATAAACTAAATGGCAAAAATACGTATTATTGACGCGAACTACCAAAAAAAACTACGCAAGCAAAGTTAATCAAATGTATATGGGACCAGCCCTGAGGCATACCTTATGAAGTAAAAAAATATTTTTTAAATCGATTTACAATTGCCGGAGATATCGCGTAACAAACATACAAAAAAATAACATACTGTCGAATAAAGAACCTCCTACTTTTTGAAGTCGGTTAAAAAGAGAAGTCTATATAAAAGCCCGAACTGCGGTAAATCTTAGGATTTACCGGTAAGGGCTGATTTTACCAAAGTCAGATATCATTTAATCGTGGAATAAAATTGACGTCTGAGAGTTCTAGTATGGAAAAAAATCCAAATTTATTCTCAGGATAGCACTTAGTCTCGGTATAAAAGTTTGGTGGTATGCGCCCTTAATGATAAGGAAAATCAGAATTGATACCGGTGAGACTTGCTAAATCTTAGGATTTACCAGTAAATCCTAAGATTTACCGCAGTTCGGGCTTTTACAGTAACATACTCGTATATGTAGAAAATGTGTCTACATATAACGTTCCATGATGGGACTATTTTTTTAAAAGTTGGCAGGAACTTCGACGCAAACTCAACCTCCGTACCATCAATTCTGTTCATGATACTAAACCCCTTTTTCTTTTTTTTTTTTCAGGATGGGAAATCATCAAATGACCCGCTCTGGGTGGAGCGGATCCCTTCCGCTCCACCCAGAGCGGGAGGGCTACCCCAGTTCATTCATAACAAAGGAAGAAAAATAAAAGACTACACGAGTTGAACGTTGTTTGTCTAAAGATAGTCCAAATATTAACTTTTACTCGTTGAGTAACAAACTTTACTCATCCCTTGTGAATTCTGTGACTCATTTTGTTGTCCATAATTTGTTTTGGGCAAATACTTGTTATGTTAAGAGCTACTTCTAATGTCTTTGAATCATCAATGAGAATAATCTTGACTTATAAAATACAATAAAATAATATATGTACAGACGCCAGCTGCACATTCAGCTACTATAATCTGTCAAATTTCTTTAATAGATTTTCAACTTTATCGCTAAAGCATAAGTTTCAAAGTTGATTGGTAAAATTTAAAAATTTCGGGTAGCTTGATGTGCTGGCGTCTGTACAAACCCACACTAAAATATATAGGTAAGTATATTTTAAAAAAAAGAAAGAGCTCATTGGGCATAAAAAAGTTATAGAAAAAGTGCCCAAAAGGCTAGTACTCCGGTCAAGAGAAGAGTCGACCAATCACTTGGCGATGTTCCGAAATACTCGATGAGCACTCGGACACGGCGCTAATGCTTCAACCCCAAATGGCTCAAACATTTATAGCCTCAAGGTTACATTTGCGCCGTTTGTTGTTTTTTGCACCTGTAGCAGGCGCAGCAAAGCCCCGTGCTAGGAAGATTGGATGGCGCGAGGGTATCTACACAGGTTGGATCCCACACCAAAGGCCTACCCAATTTGATTGTACTCAGCAACTTTCACAGTTCTAGACCACCTAACATACAGCGGAAATATATGAGGAAACTAAACGTCAAGGAAATATACGTATAAGATTCAAATTGTTAAAACGCACAGAGCACGCGCGGAGGTCAAAATGCGTGTCTTCTCCACAGAACGCACGAATTTTGGTGTCCTAGCGAGCTCTCATCTTCTCATACAGATAAGAAAATGAGATATGTATTTACTAGTAGTGTTAAGGAAGTAAAGCAAAGTTTGAACAATTATTTTTTCGATGTATAAACATAATTTTCTTTTTCTTATTCTCATTATTATTGTAATTTTTTTTTTGAGTGTGAGATAATTTATTTGCGTATCTCTTGCGTCGCTGTTATCGCGTATTTGTTAATGTTACTCACATTAATCGTTAGTAGAAGCTTGTAATTGGCCATAGCTTACACATTGTACTAGTTATTAAAATGTATTAGCTGTAAGTTTTCCTAAAATTAATAAAATTAAATATATAATAAAATTGCCGCCGCCGTTGTCAGCCGTTGGTTCCGGCTGTCATTCGTGGATCTTTGACAGTCGTTACGCGTAGTCAGAAGCCCAAAAGTCTGACAACCAGCCTTACCCAGTAACTGGGTTGTGGAAGTCAAATAGTCAGTCGCTTCATGTAAAATACTAGTACTCAGTTACATCCGGTTAGACTCCAAGCCGATCTTAAGTTAGTTGGAAAAAGGGTAAGCAGGATATGATGACTTCAACCGCTTGATAACCATCACCAGTCTAAAAATTTAATAAATTCACATCTAGTAAGTAACATACCTTTTTTTTTTTTTTTTTGAGGATGGGAAATCATCAAATGACTCCTCCCGCTCCGGGTGGAGCGGAAGGGAGTGTCAGACTCTTACTGACTAAAACCCACCCGTGTTCCTTCCTTAGCCCTTTATGTTCCGGGCCAGCGGTAACCCTTTCGGACAATCCCGCTGACCAAGTAACATACCTTCACTTATCAAAGTTGTTCACTGTCAACAAAAACACAAAAAGTTTTCCGCAAATAGTTCTGCAACTAGCAACTCAAACAAATGGGCAGACAGATATAGCTTTGCCCAAGTTTGCCTACTTTTACCCAGTTTGCCCAGATGTATTTATCTGCTCGTATATTACTTCCGGCGTATCTTTTTCTCGTGTTAACGGACGGATTTAAAAGAAGGCATTTATTTCGGTGTAGCTTTTTAGTAAAAAATGTAAGATACATTTTGTTGTTGCGAATGCCTACATTTTGTAGTTAGAATATATTATTGTCTGGTTTTCTTCGGTATTTGGTACAGCTAGGGAAAAGAGGGTAGAATTAACAAGGATTTTACCAAACCAAGGCCAAACTTGTGTTAAAATTTGTATCTGCACGGAATACACATTGGGTCTTTGGGTAGAGCTCTGAAAGTCAATTAAAGGATACCGAAGCAAATAAAATGTACCCAAATTTCTAATTCACATTCCTTACACACCTACAGTACCCGGCGATAAATATTGCACATCGACCTTTGGAATGAGACAATCGGCTAATTTCGGCTTCGTAGAGCGTTATCTCTGTCGCACGAAATACAAACAGTCCGGTATCTATTAGGAGCTGTTAAAACAATTATGATTTGCTTCTTTTGATAATTTTTAATCTTTATATGAAATACAAAAAAAGGTAAAGGTCGATGTGCAATGTTTATCGCCGGGTACTGTACATGATTTGTGAAAAATTTAAACTGTCTAGCTATCACGGTTCATGAGATACAGATTGGCAGTATGCCCTAAACAGAGTATAACCCTTTACATCACTAAGAACACTTCGCAAACCTACGGATCAACATATTGATCGGATAGCGAGCCTGCCCACTTCACCATATTGGTTTGATGGCCGTACCAATATTTAAACAATTCAACCAACTCGGAAGCGGAAGCTAAAAGAGCACACAATTTACAAACGAACGTAAAAATAAAACAACTTTTCAGCAAGCAGGTCAGGCGCCCTATTCCGATCCGAGGGAAAACCCGCAATTTTTCTTCCCGAAGCAATTGGAAAGAAAAGCCATTATTTCCCAGTTAGGTATCCCCTAGTGATAAGGAAAGTTTGTCATTAAAAAATGTGCATGCAATATATCCCTGGTAGGTACCTACTGGAAGTGGGACAGTGTGCAAACTAATCTAACTTTTGTTTGCAAAGTGGCTTCGGGCTGAAACCGCGCTGTTTTATTAACCGATTCAATTAAATTGTTTAAAGACATCGAGTAATTAACGTATTTGTGTCAACGAGTGCGTCCAATTCTCGTAATTTAAAACGTTCAAAACCTAGTTGCAGTCTCATCTCGGCGACAAACGTCAAAAAGTTGTCAAAATGTAGGGAAATTAGAGGCGTTTATGACAGGTGGAGACTAAGGACGAAATTGGAGCTTAATATTTTCGAGTGTATTTTGTGATATGTGCAGAATTGGATGAATGAAAAATCTGTCATACACAATACATATGACAGCTTGTAAATAACACAATGGTTCTTGTAGAGTATGGAAATATTTATTTTAAGGTACCTAATAACATAACAACCATACACAGGTACCTGGATAAATAACATTGATAGAGAGTCAACAAAATGTGAATTTCGCGGGACACCATAGAGCGATCATCTTAACTGACTAAACTCCAAATCCATTCTTTAATACAATACAAAAATTTGTGCAGCAGAAACACATCAAACTGTCGTTACCTCAATCTTTATATCCAAAGTTGAATCTTTCAAATTCTATTTGAACGGTTTAAAGGCCATCGCAAAATAAAACACATTTTATTCGTACATTATTTATACTAGCTTCTGCCCGCGACTTCGTCCGCGTGAAATTTCTCGTTCCCCCGACCCGCCACGTCGCATTGCATCTCCTACCCGCCCTATTACTTAGTTTTCGTTTAGCGTTCTTTCTGGCTTTTTTTTTTCTTTTTGTTTAGCTCCGAAGGGTCCTAGCGTGATGGTCCTTGCGTGATGGTCCTAGCGTGATGGGCCTAGCGTGATGGTCCTAGCGTGATGGTCCTAGCGTGATGGTCCCAGCGTGATGGTCCTAGCGTGATGGTCCTAGCACGATTGTCCTAGAGTGATGGTCCTAGCGTGATGGGCCTAGCGTGATTGTCCTAGCGTGATGGTCCTAGCGTGATGGTCCTAGCGTGATAGTCCTAGCGTGACGTTTATAGCCTATAGCCTTCGTCAACAATTGGGCTATCAAATGCCAAAAGACTTTTCAAGTCCGATCGGTAGTTACAAAACTTCTTCAGCTTTATTATTAGTGTACAGATGCCAGCACATCAAGCTACTACAATCTGTCAAATTTCTTTAATAGACTTTCGACTTTATCGCTAAAGCATAAGGTTCAAAGTTGATTGGGTGAATTTGACAGTTTCGGGTAGCTTGATGTGCTGGCGTCTGTACATTACACAAGGTTGCCTTTCGACCAGAGATGTACGAGGTAGCTAAGTGGCGAAACCACATGGCCCTATCAATTCAGATATAGAAATTGCTCAGGAATTCGAAAATTTTTTTGCAAATATTCCCATTAAAACTACTGAAGCTTTGAATTCCTCACCCGCGCTTTCTGCTGACTTACTTAGAAAGAATGTTGAGGCATGCCCTTCGGAGTTTGGGTTTCAACATACAAACCCCCAGGCTGTTATGAAAGCTTTTAAAGATCTTAAAATTAAATCAACAGAAGATCTTTGGGGAATGTCTGTAAAAGTTTGTAGATCTATCATCGAAACGATTGCGCCCTATTTAGCTTTCATATTTAACATCAGTGTTGACCAAGGAGTCTTTCCGGATCTCATGAAACACAGTAAAGTAGTTCCTTTGTTCAAATCCGGTGATAGTAAAGAACCCAACAATTATAGGCCTGTCTCAATTCTGCCGGTTCTCAGTAAGGTGTTTGAAAAGTTGATGCTCAATCAAATGTTACGCCACTTTAATAAAAATTCCATCTTTCATGAACAACAGTTCGGTTTCACCAAAGGGCGTTGTACCACTGACGCCGGTGTCAACCTAATAAAGAACATTTTTAACGCCTGGGAGGAAGCACAAGATGCCATTGGAATCTTTTGCGACCTCTCTAAGGCGTTCGATTGCGTAAACCATGAGACACTTCTGCTGAAACTTGAGTACTATGGGATTAGGAATTTAGCTCTTGATTTACTAAAGTCATACCTAAAAGATAGAAAGCTTAAAGTTCAAGTAAACGGCGTAAACTCAGTAGGGTCTGGAATAGCAATGGGCGTTCCTCAAGGTTCTATATTGGGTCCATTCCTCTTTTTAGTTTACATTAATGATTTACCCCAATTACTTCAAAATCAACCGAAGATGGTGTTATTTGCAGATGACACCTCATTGATCTTTAAGATAGACAGACGGGCACAAAATCTTGACGACGTGAATAACTCTATTCTTCAGGTCCAAAATTGGTTTACGGTAAATAATTTGGTACTAAATGAAAAGAAAACTAAATGCATTAGATTTAAATTACCTAATGTTAGAAGTAGTGAATGTGACATCATACTGAATGGAGAAAAACTGGAATTTGTTGATCAAACTGTTTTTCTGGGAATCACGCTAGACGACAAATTACAATGGGGACCTCACATAACATCTCTTGCGGGGCGGCTTAGCTCGGCCGCTTATGCTGTTAGAAAGATAAGACAATTAACTGATGTAGAAACCGCGCGTCTAGTCTATTTTAGCTACTTTCACAGCATTATGTCGTACGGCATTTTACTATGGGGTCGAGCTGCTGACATTGAATCCATCTTTATTTTGCAAAAAAGAGCTGTCAGAGCCATTTATAATCTACGTCGCCGCGAATCTCTCAGAGAACTTTTTAAAAGGATTAATATTATGACGGTACCTTGCCAATTCATTTATGAAAATATTATGTATGTAAGAAAAAATCTACATCTTTTTAATAAAATAAGCGATAGACATAATTTTAATACTAGAAATAAAGATAAAATACATCAACCATTTTTCAGATTAGCCAAGGTACATACATCTTTTATGGGGTACTGTGTTAAATGTTACAATAAAATACCATGTGATATATTGCAGTTAAATGAAAGAAAATTTAAAACTCACATTAAACGTACACTTTGTAAACAAGCATACTATAAATTAGAAGATTATATCCAAGATAAGAACGCTTGGAAACATGCTGGTCCTGCTCCATAGGACAATCTGGAGCCTAGACAAAATCAAACTGGTTGCTAATTTAATTGTAAATTTATACTTTTTTTGACATTGATTTACATTCTGTAACTACTTTAACTCACACCCTGACTTATTACTTGTTATTTATTTTTTATTTTTTTTTTAATCCTTTACCTTTACCATGTTTGTAAATATGTGAGCACCTTGTATCTATCAGATAATTAATTTATATATGTCATGGTTTCATTTAAGTCTTTTACCTATTGTGGTATAGTAAAAGTAATTTTATTTTAGGTGCATCGTGTTCACATATTATTATTATATAATTAATGTATGCAAAATTTTGTAAAATATTTTAAAAGAGTAACGGTGGAGTTTCTTGCCCGTTCTTCTCCATACGAAAACTACCTTTTGGAATGGGCGACTAGAATCAATTCTATTTTATTTGTAATTTCTGACGTTCAAAAGTGCCTTTTATGTGCCTACTTGAAATAAATGCTTTGACTTTGACTTTGACTTTGACCATGCTTTGAAACCATGTGTCTATTTATTCCAGAGCTAGCGGGGAGCGGAGCAGGTAATAATGGTCTAGGCAAGGTAAGGCGGCCTTGTGCATCGGTATTTGTCCGGTGGATAGAGCTTTTACGGACGGTTCCATTAAAGCTCTATTCACCGGACAAATATAATTATAAAATGATATTAAAGTCAAAGTCAAAGCATTTATTTCAAATAGGCACATAAAATGCACTTTTGAACGTCAAAAATTACAACAAAATAGAATTGATTCTAGTCGTCCACTCATAAGGTAGTTTTCGTATGGAGAATAATGGGCAAGATTTAACATAAAGTAATAATACAATTTATTTATTAAGAAAGAAATAAAGAAAAATAATATTTTATTTGCAACACTCAAAGGAAATACAAACAATTAAAAAAATAACATTCAAAATTTTAAGTTCATCTAATATAATTATTATATTCTAATAAAGATTATAACTAAAAAAATAGTGAAAAGAAAGTTTTTAGTGGGATCTTCATGATTTTTTTCTATCGTATCAAATTAGTTGTATTATGTTTTCAACACACTATCTACCTAGCATACTCGTATATCCTGAAGAATATCATATATTTTTCTCATTTTGTTTACTGTAGTCGATCATATACTTATATTGTTTATAAAACTTGCGTTTTTTGTGTTTAGGTCCTGTAAGCCCCTTAATGATTCCTTTTTAATCCCATTCATTAGTTAAATAATATAACTTTGGAGGTTGGCACTTTATCCAAATTGTCGATGGAACCAAGATCGCACTTCCAAAAAAGTTTAAATTATCAAAAATTTCCTCTAGACCCAAGCGCCATATACCTATACCTACAGGTTGTTTCAAAAACTTAAAATCATGATCCACTTGAAAACTAAATTTGCTTCCTCCGAGCTCACATAGACAGTGTTAATTTAACTTTTCTAGCTCAATCGGCTGTGTGGACATAACGCAAATTGTGACCTGGTTGTTGTTTTTTAATAGGCGAATCCCACTACTGGGATTGCCGGGTATATTTTTCTAGATACAATTTCTTTAGTTGTTCTGTGTTTAGTGTGTGCATTTATTGTACTGCAGTTTTTGAAGTGCAGTTTGTCAAAAATCTCAGAAGGGTGAATAATATTATTATTCACGATTGCTCTGTATGATGTGATTTTTTATATGTATAATAAACAGACAAGAAAAAAACAGAACAAAAAATAGGTACAGACGCCAGCACATCATGCTACCTGGGACCCGTTATTTATAATAAAATACCTCATGCTTTTAAGGATTATTCTGGTCCTTACCATGATATTTAAAAATGTGAGCTAGTAAAAAAAAGTTGTGCCGATAAACCTTATAAAAAGATATAATTATGGATAAACCGAAGTTACTCCACGTTACTTAATAAGGGTGATATTATACATTACAGCACATTCAAATTGATATGCAAAATCTAAACACTTACCATAATCACTTTTCCATATTATTTAAATCTCAAACTCCAACTCAAAGCATTTATTTCAAATAAAGCATTAACACGCACTTTTGAATTGTCAAGAAATCAATCTCAATCACTTCCATTCATCTCAATCATTCCGAAAGCTCTCGTAGATGCGTGAGGTACTTACACCTAACTATTTTTCACTCACCTTCATCTCGTCTGAGAGATGTCAAAGTCAGGCCTACTTTATTAGCTCGCACAATGACTCTGGCTGTTCAATGGTTCGATGTGAAGACAGCTGCTGTTGAAGTATGATTTACTTTACGCTTAACTATTTGGGAATATGAAGGGTAGTGAAAGTTTGATTGGCGTTGGTTGTCTTCAAAGTAAACATGAACTTTACTAATTACCAAAGAATTCTAAGTTAGGTACCTACATTCATGAATATAATCAGTTTGCATATTATCAGGGGGCCTAAAATGGCCACTTTGGCAGAATCATAAAAGGATAACATTATGAATTCCTTCTAACCTAACCTATCTGAATCGGGGTGTTAACCATAATGATGTTTTTTATTTTCGATTAAATAAACAATATACATATTAAACGTTAGACCAAATGATTTTCGATTACATAAACATTATATCAAACAACATTATACTAATTAAGTTTTAGAATAAATAAATGTCATATGTAAAGAAATTATATCAACAGTTGGTATATCTCACGTTGATTATATCTTATGAACGATAATAAAATGAAATTAGACCAAATGAGTTTATACGTTATGAGACGCACCCCTTGTGAGGGTTCTATTTTCCTTTTGAGCTACGGAACTCTAAAAACAGCTATTTCATAGAACATATCAATGCAGTCGAGATCTGTGGAACAGCAATTAACTAAAAAAACGACTTAAAATATCAACGCGGGAGTGTTCAGAATCTTGTACTGAATCTAAGTTGACACAGGTAGACCGTCGATGTATGTCACCATTAAGGATCCGTCAAACAGGCGCGACGCGCGACGCGAATCGCGCCTGTTTGAAGGAGCCTTTATACTCGTAATCATGGAAGTTCATCATGCCCCTGATTTATATAAGGAAGAATCATTTGCGTCTATAAAGAATGGAAAAACTGGCCAAGTGTGAGTCGGACTCGCACACGAAGGATTCCGTACCACCAAGCAAAAACGCCGAAAAAAACAAGTTTGTTGTATGGGAGCCCCCCTTAAATATTTATTTTATTCTGTTTTTAGTATTTGGTGTTATAGCGGCAACAGAAATACATCATCTGTGAAAATTTAAACTGTCTAGCTATCACGGTTCATGAGATACATCCTGGTGACAGACAGACAGTGGAGTCTTAGTAATAGGGTCCCGTTTTTACCCTTTGGGTACGGAACCCTAAAAACTGAACAATTAAATAATGATTTTAATTTTAAAATAGAAGAAAAAAAAACAATGTTACTTACACATGTCCTTATATACCTACTCTTATGACTATTCGTAAAACATTGCCATCCTTTTCACGAACGAAAAACAAAACACAACAGGCCCACAAACCCTTGTAACTTCTAACAAAAAACGGCTCAAAGGGCTGAAAACTCCTCGTAAAGGCCAAAACAGCTTCAACACAGAAACAAAATAAATCATAGTCACATGTTCTAAACTACAGTTTTGGCTGGAAACCGATAATCGGGCGTTCGGTAACCGCTGCGAGATACTTCAACATAACGAAACCACGAAATGGAACTAGCAATGTTCTTAATGGTATAACTTAATGATGAATATTATACCTACTACCTGATTGCCTGAGGACATACCTGTTTTATTACTACCGGGCTCATAAATTTAATGGCTTATTCAAGGGGATTAACCCATATAGCCCTACCGTACCCTATGTGGTACAGTAGCTTTTTAAAAATATTTCGACATACCCACAAAATAATTAATTTTTTTTTCAGTTGTGTCGAAAAGGTAAAAGTGTAAGTCTTACGTTGAAAATGATACAAGTGCAAATGTATTAGTAATTTTAATAGAAAAAGTGAAATTATCTGGAAGAAAAGAAAGGAAAATAATCACAATGTCTTCAAAAAGGTAAGTTCTATGTTATTTATTATAAATCCCGTAATTTGTTAGTATTATTATAAAGACTATGTTATTTTAGGTATTATAGCAACAAAAAAATCTCAATTATGTTATTTTTGTAAGATATACTAAATCCTAAAGTAGGTGTATCGTATATGGTACAGTAGGTCTATAAGTGAGCAATATTTCTGAAAAATCGTTGTTGTATGTTTACACCTAACTTTGTACTTTATTGTTTCAGATCCTTGACGCTGCATGATATCGCAACAATTCTAGAAGAAGAAGACGATTCCAACACGCAGGATGATATTTTTTTACTTCCGCCTGCGACTGCTAATGATAATCGGACTGATGAAGATTTGGGCGAAGAGGATGAAGTCACCATAAATAATTTGCCTCCAAGTTTGCTTAGAGCACCTAGTGAATCTCAAGAACCTTTGCAAAAACGTCTGATGAAGTACAGTTGGAGAAAACGAGATTTGCAGCCGAGACCTACTACTTGGCAACCCTTTTATCATGTTCCAGTTGAGATGAATCCAGTAGAATGGTTTTCTTTGTTCTTTTCCGAAGATGTACCTATATGAGTTGCTAACAACTGAAACAAATAAATACTTATCTCGGAAATTTCTTTCTGCTGACGTAAAGATTGAAGAGATGAAATGTTTAGTTGGAATTTGTTAGTCAGTGGCTATTGTCAGGTAAATAGAAGAAGAATGTACCGGGGAAAATGCTCCAGATACAAGAAACAATTTGATAGCTGGAGCTTTGTCTAGGGATAGATTCACAATTATATTTTCTAACATACATGTTGCTGATAATCAGAATTTATACGCATCAGACAAATTTGCAAAAGTCCGCCCTTTACTAAAACTCTTAACTGCAAAGTTTCTCGAGCATTGTCCCCACAAGGAAAACCATAGCATTGATGAAGCAATGGTACCATATTTTGGTCGTCACGGCTGCAAACAATTTATTCGTGGTAAGCCAATAAGGTACGGATATAAATTATGGGTTGGAGCTACATCGGGAGCTACATTGCCTGGTTTGAACCCTATCAAGGCGCGTCTACATTTACAAATCCCCGATATTCTCAACTGGGTCTTGGTGCAAGTGTGGTTTTGACCTATGCAGATCAATTAGCGCAATTGGGATATGGCAATGACTACCATCTCTTTGTAGACAACTTTTTCACTGGTTTGCCCTTAGTACACGAGCTGACCGAGAGAGGGTTTCGTTTGACTGGGACTATAAGAGAGAACAGATCTGGACTCGTTATGATGGTAAAGATCACTTTATCACAAAACAGGAAAAGCGGACTAGGTGTGGCCAATGCCACAAACAATGTCCTACTAGATGTGTTAAGTGTAACGTTGGTGTCCATGTAGAATGTTTTATCGTGTATCACACGAAAAAATGAATAAAAATAGTACTTTGTAAAACTTGTAGTTTTTGTATGTATATAATCCTACCGTACCCTATATGGTACGCCCCCCTAGCGCCCCCCCATTTTTTAAAGATTTTTTTTTCTATTTTTTTCGTAATATTTAGGCATCCTTATGTAGGTTTATTTCAAAGAAATACATATTTTTCGTAAAAAAAAATATAGGTTCAAATGGGTAATCGGGAAATTCAAACTGATATTATAATTATCTGTAAAGCACTGAGAACGTATGCGATAATATTTGGTTAGTGAATATCAAAGGATGTTTCAGAGAGAGCATTAATGGCCAAGTGGTAATAGCTGCGACTTCCGAGTTGTAGGTCGTAGATTCGAACCCTGACAGGCGCTTGCCTTTGTCTAAATTATTTCATCACCACTGCTCTCAAAACAGTGAAGGAAAACATCGTGAGGAAACCGGCATGTCCTAGAATCAAAATCATAATAGGTCGATCGATCAGGTTAAGCTACGCTTGCCGTGGTTAGTCTATGGATGGATGTCAGCGGGATTGTCCGAAAGGGTTACCGCTGGCTCGGAACATAAAGGGCTAAGGAAGGAAGACGGGTGGGTTTTAGTCAGTAAGAGTCTGACACTCCCTTCCGCTCCACCCAGAGCGGGAGGGGTCATTTGATGATTTCCCATCCTCAAAAAAAAAAGGCTATGGATGGATGATCATATTTTCATACCGAGACCCCTCCGTGCCTCGGAAAGCACGGTAAGCCGTTGTTCCCGGCTGTCATTCGTGAATCTTTGATATTCGTTACGGGTAGTCAGAAGCCCGAAAGTCTGACAGCCAGTCTTACCAAAGGGTATCGTATTACCCAGTAACTGAGTTGTAGAGATCAGATAGGCAGTCGCTCCATATAAAATACTGGTATTCAGCTGCATACGGTTAGACTGGAAGCCGACACCAACATAGTTGGGAAAAGCCTAGGCAGATGATAAATTATGTAAGTTTAAAGATTACACATGTAACCTTCCGGAATAAATTATGTTAATGGTGGTGAAGACCGCATCCAAATCCGTTGCGTAGTTTAAAAGAACATCGCGGTCACATAGTCAGACACGAAAAGCTACTTTGTATTTTATTAATATCCTACCGAACCGCCCTTGCTTCGCAAGGTTTTTACGATTTGACAAAACATCGAGATTTTTTATACGAGTAGTATCTTTACTCTAAAAGTATGTATTGGGTTCCCACCTATGAAATTGGCGTTTTTTTCTCACAAATAAATAACCTTGTCACTTCTATTATTTAAAATATTCATCAACTGCTTGATATTCTATCGGATTATGAGCATCATAGACATCTACCAATAGTAAAAAAACCTTAGTACATATAGTTTTCTAAACATAAAAAATACCTTAAAAAAGACTCCTTTTTTGTTAGTAGAAATGACCACTATGTATTCGTTTTAACTTAGCCAAAACTTATTTTTGTCGCTTAATCTAAGTGGCATACGTTATCTTAGTTTTTAAACATTAGTTCATAAAAGTTTCAAAACATTAGTGTTCATGGTTGTTAAATAAATTAAGAAAATGTTGATTCTCCATACAAAACGCTGATTTCATAGGTGGGGGCCTAATATTATATCTACTGTTGAGTACAGACGACTATCTAGTAGCTATTTGAATGAAAGGCTAATTCAATGTGAAACTATACTACCAGATTTATTGTCAATATCCACAGGTTTTAGATTAGTATAATTACATACACTGATTTAAGGCAAGCATGGCTTCAGTTAAGATTAGACACTACACCCGTAGCTCGTATTAATAAGCCAAGCCGTCACACTTACACGTATTAGTCCATATCTTGAAAATTACTGAATCGATTTTGATGAAACTACGATGACATCGTGGTTGGGCCCGACGGGCAAGAGAAGCCGAGGTAGACCACCAACCAGATGGGAAGATGATCTGAGACGGACAGCCGGCCCAAACTGGACTGACTTAGATAGAGAGAGATGTATGGGCATCTTTGGAGGAGGCCTTTACCCAAACCGGGGTTCTTGCCGACTAAATATATCTATGGGAATACAATGTAATATTCGATGAAAAAAAAATAAAAAAATTACAGTTAAATTCAAAATTAACAAAACTAACTTGTAAGTACTATCTATAAACTACTAACCAAATACATATATATTATACTTTATTCTAATATAGATACTTTCACAATGTAAAAAAAGCAAGAAATAAATGGCATTATTATTATTATTATTTGATGAAACTTGTACTGTTCCCTAAGTTGAAGTAAATGTAAGTTAATAAAAAAATGCTCACGATCCGATTAATAGTTGCGGAGAAATGCGTGGACAAACATACATACATACGTCTATAAAATTTTGTATATTTGTTTAATAATAATAATAATATCTTTTGGAAGTCCTAATAGATTTTCGTATGTGAAAATAATACAATTCCAATAATATTACATACACACGTGTCGAATTGATAACCTTCCTTTTTTTTTGAAGTCGGTAAAAGTTAAAGCCATTGATACTGAGTGTGTTACACAATTACCCCGCTGTATAACTAAGTGGAATTCCCCGAAGTATGTAACACACAACCAGGGTGAATAGGTATTCGCTTACAAGCTGCTAATTAATCTTAACTGGCGCAATTACCGCGGCAATATATCAGTCAATTTACGTAACATTGCCAGCTACTGACGTAGACTATCATTTTCTATTATACCTACTACAATCGATAGATAATGTGTAATGATTATGGTGGTATTTATTTCTCGGTCGTAAAGCAGCTCATTGTTAATTTATCAATGATCGACCAGTAAGGTCGAAGTAGAGGTGCTTGGGGGAGGCATGATGATGATGACCAGAAAGGAAGCATCGTCATAGATAACGACACCAAAATCGTAGCTACAGGGAAAGCCTATTTAGGCATTCCCTGTAACTAAAAAAAAAAAAAAAATAAAAAAAAAAAAATAAAAAAAAAAATTGCAGCATGTCTATTTAGACATGCTGCAAATTTTGACTCAAAAGAAACATTACATTTTTTCATAAGTAAGTAAATCTGTATCAAAACATGGAAAATGAGTCCACTTCAACTTTCCACCCTGTTTATACACGTGCAATATGTGTACCTAATGTGTATCGTTAAACAAAACAAAAATACTATAAGATTTAAATTTTTTTTTACTTTTTCACACGCTGTCTACGTCTCTCTATTTATTGTCCTATCGCTGGTATGCTGGAAGAGATTTCTTATGAAATAAGCATCACCTTTGTACCTATTTTTCTGTTCTGTTTTATTTCGTGTCTTTTTCTTTTTATATAAATGTGTGTATATAAATGTTAAAATAAAAAAATAAAAACATTCCTCCACCACTTTCAGGATGGACGGCCAGATCGGTCACCGATGTCCGCTTGTTCATCATCATCATCATCATCAGCCTATATTGTTCCCACTGCTGGGACACAGGCCTCCTCTCAGTGAGAGGGAGTGGGCCGTAATCCACCACGCGGGCCCAGTGCGGGTTGGTAGATGTCACATGTCTTCGAATTTTTGGATCTAGGACATGCCGGTTTCCTCACTTATTCGCTTGTTAGTATTAGATAATATTTCACAACCCGTTGTAATTTTAATTGTTGTTTCTTTTTAAGTAAATACCTCCTTCAGTGGTTTTAATTCTCTAAATTATGTAATCGATGGTTTTGGTGTCCGGTAAAACTCTAACAAACTCGTAAACGTATACAATGGATGTGTACTACTAAATAAATAAATAAAATAAACGTACCCAATACAGGTACAGACGCCAGTATATCAAGCTACTATACAATATGTCAAAGTTCTTTAATAGATTTTCAACTTTATCGCTACAGCATAAGGTTCAAAGTCGTTTGGGAAAATTTGACAGTTTCGGGTAGCTTGATGTGCTGGCGTTTGTACAAGACTAATTCCAAGATTGATGAAACGTAAGTCTAAATTAAGAAAGTAATAGGTTTCTACCCAAGTACACACCATACTAATACTAAAACTCCCTTGAAAGTGAGTCTTAGCTTTGTCCCGCGGATTAATCAGTGGCTATTTAGCCTTTTAATAGACGAGAATGGTCCTTAAGCGTCCTAGTTTAGTACAAATGAGGCCGCTATTCCCTGTCATGGCCGCCAGGGGTTATTACGTCCATTTTATCGTCCACAAGGGATCTATTACATGAAACGGTCGATCAGGGCCGCGATGGTCCCCAATCTGTGATATTTTAATGGTTTTATGAATAGTGGAGTTACAGTTAGAAGCCTACTTATATGTATTATCCTGTAGGCGCTTAGAGATTTTTGAGGTATTTACTGGTTTTGATAAAATTTGACTGATTTGACAAAGAATAAATATGAGTCGTGAGTTACTTGAAATAAAATTATTATTATTAAATCAAAATTAAAAGTCACTTATTCAAATTTGGGTAAGAATGAACACAATTTAAAAAACAATACAATACCGGAACTAATCCATACTAATATTATAGATGCGAAAGTGTCTGTTTTTTACATCTTCACGCCTAAACCGCTTTTTTATCCCGGTATTCCCATGGGAAACTTATGCGGGTGAAACCGCGGGGCGTTGCTAGTATTATAAATGCGAAAGTGTGTCTGTCTGTTACCTCTTCACGCTTAAACCGCTGAACCGATTTAGATGAAATTTGGGATAGAGTTGCTTTGAGTCCCGGGAAAGGGCATAGGATAGTTTTTATCCCGATATTCCCACGGGAAACTTTTGAGGATGATACCGCGAGGCACTGCTAGTATTATAATAATTGAAAGCAATGGTGGCCTAGTGTTCTCAGCCCCGACTGACAAGTAGTGGGTCGTGGGTTGAAACCCAAGCTGGCAAAGTCAAAGTCAAAGCATTTATTTCAAATAGGCACTTTACTTTGTGTAATTTATTTCATCACCACCAAAACGGCGAACAAAAACATTGTGAAGAAACAGGCAAAAATATACATAATATGTAATTTTTTTATATAATATTATTTTATATATTATATAAAATAATATTATATAAAAAATTAAATAATCGGCCACGAAAAAAAATCTGCTGTTCCCTACATTTTGACGAGTTATGCGACCATTAATGTAGGGAAATATCTGTTTTTTTCGCGACCGATTTCGTAATTTTTGGAATGGGTTTCGGGCATAAAATATCTCTAAATTTCTCACCAACGAATAACGAATTCACGAATTTTATTATATAGATACGATTTTCTTTCGTAAGTCATGCCTCTAGGGCATTATTCTGAAGGAAAACCGTATGATAACGTTGGTTGACTGTCAGTATTTTTTTCGTAACACAACATGTGCCCTCTATTTTTTTCATTCGTTTCAAAACTGACAGAACTGCAGAAGGTGGTTAATGGTTACAAAATCAGGTTGAAAAGTATTTGTACAGTCGTAAGTTTTCACAAAAGTTTCTCCTTTATCATTGCCAGAAAGAACAGATACTATTGATTTTGTTTTAGGACAAGCTTGAACAGCAGATGCAATAACATTCTTTAAATGATTAAATCCTCATTTCCTGAAACTTTCTTTAAATAGACCGAATCATTTGCACCTTCGATGATACCGTTATAGTATGTAATTTGTACTAAATCAAGGTGCTACTTCCACTTTTCTACAAGCTTTTTCAACGTTATAATTATATACAATAATTACGTACAATACGATTTTTTTCAATGGCTCTGCACTAACACCAAATAAACTGACTTTTCATCACCACTGCTCTCAAAACGGTGAAGGAAAACATCGTGAGGAAACCGGCATGTCCTCAACCAAAAATTCGAAGACATGTGACATCTACCAATCCGCACTGGGCCCGCGTGGTACATTACAGCTCACCCCCTCTTGAAAAGAGGAGGCCTGTGTCTCAGCAGTGGGAAAATTATAGGCTGATCATGCTATTACGCTTATTTATTTGTTCCTATAAATCTACCATTCATATTCATATTTATTTACATTTTTTCATTCATATCTATTTACATTTTTGGCAATTAAATCGCAAACACAGATTAATACGGAATGCTACTTTTACTCTTATAAGAGAGAACAAGAAGATATTATTTTATTTTCTAATATTTAACTTTACATCCAGAATTTGCGGTAGGCAAAATGAAGATGAAACTTCGTACAAACATAAAGGCGATGCGATGACGAAATTTTGAAACAAGTCACGCACGGTATGAAATTACGGAATGCTCCCCAGGGTGTAAGTAAACGAGCTGAAAACTTCAGGTTCCCGGAAAATTTTATACACGAAAGGATAAATAAATTATTAAGTAGAGAAAACAGGGAATTTTGTTGATGGCTTTATCAAAGAGATTCGCTAACTGAAAGCATTTTGTTAATGCGATGAAAATGTTATTTAGGTTTCAGGGGCCGGTGAGCCTACGGATAAATTAATGATAAATAAGTTCTATGACTGCGTTACCCTGACTGATGTAATCATCATCGTCACCTTTTTGCCAATATATCTGAGGTCGGCGCAGTATTTTTTGCAGTCAATAGTGTAACGTTCACTTCGAAATTCGGTCTCAAATAAACTAAAGAAAACTCTGTAGCGTTATCTACAACACCACATGCGAACTATGCGTCATACCGATGTCACACAAAATCCTGCATCTCGAAAGCAGAGTTTACCGCGCAACTACCATATATACAACGGCCCCAAATGAATCACCAGGGTAGTTGCCCGCCAGACACGACATCCGTCTGATCGGAGGATCCTCCCTTTTCTATAGAGTATGAGTGAACTTTACACCCTGTTCCTCACACCTGTATAACTCCTTTGTTTATCAAGAAAAATCATCATGACGTCAACAGGGTATTACTTACGAGTATAAAATGTATTGAAAAAGCAAGATGGCGCCTTTAGTTCCAATTTTGGCCACGCGCCTAAAGAAACTTGTAGCGCTATACACATTTTGTCACTTCTCAAATTTCGAATTTCACAACACAAGAGGTATTTGCCATGCGTTGCCAATTTCAGAAGAACACTAATTGAAAAGTTTTGTCTATATTTTTTTTGTTCCTATGTATGTATGTGCACTACCTTTTGTCCGTTCGTTATACTCATTGATTGGGAGCGCCATGTAAAACGATAAAATTTGCTGTGTATAACAAAGGTTACAAACTTCGTTACGAATGGAGCTTTGAGGTAGGAAGCGTCTGCCATATTGCACACCAAAATGTAGCAAATACTATTAATACTATTAAGTTGTAGAGGTCCACAAAAACTTTTTTACAAAAGAAGATTGAAAAAAACAATATTTTTTTAAATCGCACCAGACTTTTTTTTTTTTCAGGATGGGAAATCATCAAATGACCCCTCCCGCTCAGGGTGGAGTGGAAGGGAGCGTCAGACTCTTACTGACTAAAACCCACCCGTGTTCCTTCCATCCACGCACCAACCGCGGTAAGCGTAGCTTAACCTGACCGATCCGTGCAGCTGTTATTACTTAACCACAATCCCCATACATACAACAAAAAAATACAGTCGAATTGATGAGCTCCTCCTTTTTGAAGTCGGTCTTTAAAAAGGTGATAAAAATGTAACTGTCGGCCATAGCTCTTCGCCCGAAACAAACAAAGGTCAATCCCCGACCTTTGACTCGTAAAACAAACATGAAGCATGATTACATTTGGAACTCCTCAACGTGCAAACTAAGTTTACGTGTTAACCAAGGTTTAGTGAGACGGTAATTGGATAACGTACAAACCTAACGTTAAACTGAAGTCTGTTTTCTATTCCCTGGAGTTGTTTTTGCCTGTTGGTATTGCCTTGTTGCTAGTTGATTGTGTTCGTTGAGATGGAGAATAAAGCCGGGAACCAATTGGGTTTGCGGTTTTGGAACAAAACCTCTTTGAATCGAAGTTTTGGTGCGATTGCTTTGCGGGAACCAAATTGTGCTATGGAATTGGTGAAGAAGAATCTACATGCATGCTTTATGGTGGAAAGATGTTGTTTTATGTCTTGGTTTTATGGCGTTATTTTTTCTTTTGCATAAGCAGATGATTTTCCCACTGCTAGGACACAGGCCCTCTCTCACCTTTTAACATCACGTTAAGACTCTTTTAGGAGCTGAACAAAAAGAAACGAAGAATCTAATTGCGCAGGCGGGCGATGCGATGCGTCGCGGGCAGAAGCTAGTTTTCCAAAAAAACTTCGAAATTCGAACGCCATTGAAGTGTGAATTCACGATGACGAATTATTTTAAGACAAGTGAGTTCGTTTTGCATGTGTGTGCCGGTTACTATTACAAAACAAAAAATCGATATGAATGAGGAAGGTCGGTGGCATGACCATAGATAGATTTGTTGCACCGAAACGCACGTTACAATTTTTTTGAAGTGAAAACTTCTTTAGCATCGTTGTGATTTGAAATTTTATGAAACGAAAAAGCAACAGTAAAAAGAGACATATAAGATTTAACGTGGGAGAAAATGAGATAGGAAGCATTATACAGTGTTTTTGTTTTTTATTATTAAAAATGACATCACATTTAATCCTATGCTACTAATTTGCGAGGATGATGATGATGATGATGATGGTAATGGTAATGGTGATGGTGATGGATGGATGGATGGATGGATGGATGGATGGATGGATGGATGGATGGATGGATGGATGGATGGATGGATGGATGGATGGTTGGATGGATGGATGGATGGATGGATGGATGGATGGATGGATGGATGGATGGATGGATGGATGGATGGATGGATGGATGGATGAATGGATTTGAAAGTTTATGAAACGAAAAAACGACAGTAAAAAGAGACATGTAAATTCATAAGATTTAACATGGGAGAAAATGAGATAGGAAGCATTATACAGTGTTTTTGAAGTTTTCACTTCTACCACGTGTGAATTGCACACATGCTGTTTTTTTGCAGTGTGGTTAGTGGAAGTGCGGTACGTCCAAGTGCGGTTCAAATCAATGCTCTGATTGGAATACCTCGTTCCAGCAACCTACAATAAATTTGAAATTTCGTTCTTTCATTCCATTTTGTGTTCATTCATGACTTTGATTTTATTCCATTATGTCGTTACTTTCAGAGATTGAAATATTTTATATCAATATTTTTTAGACATAGATCCACACTGACCTAACACTGAACTGAACTGACTGAATACTGGTATTCAGCTGCGACCCGAACATAATTGGAAAAAGGCTTGGCAGATGATGATGATGATTTTTTAGACATGGACGGTGTCAGAATTAAAAACCTTAATATTATTTCCTCGTAATCACTTTCTTCAAAATGTTTCCGATATAACCTAAAACTATGTTTAATTAAATCATTTTCTACGAATAGCTCAACTCATAATTTTCTATAGCGTCTTTCAGAAAATGATAAACTCCAATTCCTGAGCATTTAGGGACACAACAACGAGTTATTTTCGAAATAAATAAAAGCCACCTCACGCTTTATATTAAAAGCTTGTTTTGAACACTATCTACGACAGCGCCATTATGACAGTTGTCTTCCCCACTCACATCATTTGTTTCTTCCACAACCTTATATAAAACCCTTAATACACAAAGTTAGGTCGAACTTCAGTCTTTATTTTGTTTAAAACAAAATTACGGTCGCCGAATAAGATTATCTTAGTAAATATTCTTGAATTATTAATAAAATCTTTGCGACTTTGTGTTGACTGCGGTGTTATTAGAGATCGCTTCATTGTTAAAATAAGTATTATACTGTGTAAAGTTTTCTTCTGTTTTGTTAGCGGTTCGAAGTATTCTCAAACAAATTATGAATTCCACTCTCTCTAGAGGGTTTTGTGAAAACCAATTATCGAGGCGGGAGTGTATTTTAGTTGTGACCGCAAAAATTTATATTTTATTTGTATAAAATATAATATAGGTTAAAATATGGACGGATTTTGTGAGGAAATAATATGAAATCGAGTAACAAAGGCGTGACGGTTGACAGGACAGAATGGTAAAGAGCATCATGGGACAAGGGCGAGAAAAAAATGATTTCCAGTCTTACCAAGGGGTATAAGGCGGTTAGATAAGTAGTGAGTTCATGTAAAATACTGGTATTCAGCTGAATCTGGTTAAACTGGAAGCCAACTCCGACATAGTTAAGGACAAGCTATGCTGAGATTGGTTGACTTTATAGTACTTTTTCTAGGCCTAATATCTTTCGGCAAAGGACACTTTCGAATACGATTGAATTGAAAATATCGAAATCTCGTCCTCACAATTTAAACTACGAACTACTACTACTTCCTCTTTTTATACTTCTACAACCCAAACGAATAATCAACTGCCTCCAGGGATAACTTCTCGCATATATTTCCGACATATAACCCAACATACCTACATATAGTACCTACAACTAAATACTACCTTCGTAAAGTTATCGGCTAATATATACGGGAAGGATCTTCCTTCGAGAGTTTCAGCTAAAATAAAATCAGTCGTGCGAAACCGAAATCCTTTGGAGTGATCCTTCAAGCTTTAACTGTACCCGCTGAAAGATGGGAGTTAATTAAAGCTTATACACATTTATGATTAAACATGCTACGTGGCGTTGGAAGGCCTTCCACTGGAGGTCTGCCCGCTTGGGCAGAGCGCCGCCTCGTCCTCACGGCGGCGATCGGCGGTGGCGATCTCTCGCATCCGGCCCTGGTCTAGGCCATGGTACGGAGCAAGAGTGGA
The DNA here is from genome assembly GCA_927399505.1 of Luperina testacea. Classification (NCBI taxonomy): domain Eukaryota; kingdom Metazoa; phylum Arthropoda; class Insecta; order Lepidoptera; family Noctuidae; genus Luperina; species Luperina testacea. The sequence continues at coordinate 18,632,066 of OV656758.1, forward strand.
AGGCCTTCACCTCCTTCTGCGAAGCGGTAATTCTTGCAAAGGAGGTAGCAGAACGAACGTGTGAGGGAAACGCAATCTTTGCGCCCTCACACCCCTAGTCGTCGCAGGAAACGCCCTAGGCGAAAAATCTAACAAAAATATAACACAAATAAAACACGACATTGTCAACGTACGCTTTCATAGTGCAATAACCGCGAAACATTTTAACGTAATCAGCACAAAATGGCCGCCTTACGTCACATTCACCCAAAAAAACCGTTGTCAAAGAAATATCGAATGTACGCATCGTTCCCCATTTTGCGTTATTTACATTTCGAGGTTCTTCACAATAAAAGGTTTTATGGAAAATGTATTTTCGTTTTCTGTCTACCCTCTGAGGGTTAGTGTAAAAACCTGCATGCTACGTCAAAAGAAAAGTCCTTGGGTGGTATGCATGTGCGGGCGAAAAAAATATAGTGCCCTACATATTTTTGAATATGAATTTGACCGATACCTATAGTTTCTTCTTCCGTAGTTATACATTTTGGCATGGAGCTATCTAGTGTGGGCGTTCATCGAACGTACACTGCGTAAAGCTTTGGTTTTCTATGAAAGCGGTTCCGTTACATTATAACAGCCATTATGAAAATCTGTAATTTACACCTGTATTTTTACATTAAGTCAAACCCCGCTGCCCAAAGATTTAAATCGCTAGAGTTGCTCTCATCGTACTTAGTCACGTGAAAAACTATCCGTGCTGAGAAGAGTGAGCTCACACATTATTAAATAGCCCAATAAATATATACAGGTATACCTATTAGGTATAAACCTATTAGGTTTCCATGAAAATGAGGTCAAGTCACTGCTTTATGGTGTCAGAGGTGTCAAAACGAACAGCGACTGTCTTTTGACGCGGTAGGGCGAATCTAACAGTTTAAATCTTTGCTCCTGTCATAATTTTCATGACAGTCGTCACTACGGCCGTTAAGTGCGGCCAACGCTCTTTTAGGTCCCCGTACCTTAAACGCGACGCTGACGCAGCGTCTAGGCGTCGTCAACAAACGCTAAGTTGGAAGTATCCTAATGGATAAGGTAGGTACAGTAAGTAGTTAATTCTCATTTGCAGTAAATAATTATATTTTTTTAATATTTTTGAACATAGAACTCATCCTTCTTTGTTAGCTATAGAAGATAACATGGAGCCAAAATAGAATAATGTAACTGGCACGAGAGCTTTTGTATGTAAATATTTTACAAAGAAAATGCGGGATGCCTGACGCTAATTAAAACAAATTGGGTTACCGGCTGGATGGAAAATGGATAAATTCAGACTCATTTTGTGCTCGAATGTAATTCTCGGAAACTCATTTTTACCTGTCACCTAGTCATAGAGATCTTGTGGGATTGGTCGCAAGCGAAACTACTAAGAGGTGTTTTTTTTTTTTTTTTCAGGATGGGAAATCATCAAATGAGCCCTCCCGCTCTGGGTGGAGCGGAAGGGAGTGTAAGACTCTTACTGACTAAAACCCACCCGTGTTCCTTCCTTAGCCCTTTATGTTCCGGGCCAGCGGTAACCCTTTCGGACAATCCCGCTGACTCGCCAGGACTACTAAGAAGTCTTGGATTCGATTCCCAGATTGGGCAAAGGGTACTTGGGTTTTTCCATACATAGCCCGGAGTCTGGATTTGAAGCCTGTTGATGGCTCACACCCTATTACATGGGACTTAGACACACATTCGATCACACGCCCATAACATAAGTAAAGTTGTCGGAAACAATAACAGTCACCGTAGCCGAAATCAGCATGGGATGATGTCTGTGTCGCAGTCAACTGGTTAAATTAGTTGTTTAGTTAACCGCCTGGCCTTTGGAAGTAGTGCTCGCCTCGCTTCGCTCTCTCGCCTCGCACGCGGTTGATCACAGCTCTAATCTAACCTAACCCATTCGGTCGGGGTGCCCTGGCTTAGTTACTGCGACCAATTCGGCTCGCGCGGTTACAGTTCCAACCTAAACTATAATTGACATCATCATTCAGGCCGTTAATTGAACGGCCGCCGTTCAGTTAAAAGTTCCAAGCTTCCATTTGGAAGCTGCCGCTGCCGCTGCCGCTGCTGCTGCTGCTGCTGTTTGTTTTTTTTTTGTGCTTGTGCTTGTGCTATGGCCACCTATGTAAAGCCCGCATATTTATGCGAGCTTTACATAGGTGGCCATAGCCGCACGATTTTAGCCACTTGGCGAAAATCTACCGTCTAAATGGCAATTCGGCTGCAGGTGACTAAAATCGCAAGTTTCAAAGTAGAGTAGGTTTCGAGTTTTTTCGTGCGGCGACAGGTCGCATGCGGTGGGTAACTAAAATCGACTGTGAAAATGCTCAGTTGCAGGCGATAGCCCACCGCATGAAGGTTGACATTTTGATGCAAAATACAACATAGTTGGGTAAAGGCTAGGCAATCGATGATGTGTAAAAATAGCAGTGTTATTAAAAATTTGTCGCTAATAACAATTAGCGACAAATTTTTCAACTTACTTTTTTGAAGTACACAAAATACTGCAAAATCGAAACCTTAAGTTAAAAATACTTCTATTTGCATTACACATCAACACTTCTCTTTCTTTTCTATGCAGTCTGACAAAGACTGCGCTTTAGGTCAAGTAGTAACCTTAAGACCTAGTTTCCTATGGATAAAAAGAGACGAAGTTATAATCTTTTAACGCTTTATTTTTTGCTGAATCATTTATGAAACTGCCGAAGAGTAAAGTAACTAATCTGCGTTCGCGACTTATTTGCCAAAAATGTAAACAAATATGAGTTTGGAAAAATAACTTTAATTCCTACACAATAAAGATCAACATCCGCATTCGGGTAAATATTGTGGATAAGGGTAACACAAGCCGTGGTCCCGCACACTTTTACAGAAAAATATCTAAACAATTACCTGACTTTCATCTGGCGACAAGATTACCTCGTAGCTTCGCTGAAAAATAAAAAAAAATAACATAGGCGAAGCCCGGAGATTGCTTACCATACATAATAAATGTTGGGTATATTTACACTTACATATGAAAGAATAGAGGTAATTTTTAGATTACATTTTCTCGTAGATTATGCATAATAGGTAATGCTTTCTCCGAGCGTTGTTTGTATGACCCAATTTTTTGCGGAACCCTTTTCCGGAAAAATTAAATTGGTTTTGTGCAATGGTTTTCTTCTTTTTGGTATAACAGTGTTACACTCTAATGAACCGCTTTTTATAGAAAAACTGGAGTGTTGTATTATGATTTGAGTATGAAAATAAACACATACTTACCTACTTGCTCATGTCCACGTTTCTTCACGATGTGTTCCTTCATAGATGTCAGTGATAATAGCGATCTTTAATCATAAGGGAAGGCAGTGGTGGCTCAGTGGTAACGACTTACGAGTTGTAGGTCGTGAGTTCTAACCCAAACAGGTGCTTTACTTTGTGTAAACAATTTCATCACCACTGCTCTCAAAATGGTAAAGGAAAACATCGTGAGGAAACCGGCATGTCCCAGAACAAAAAATTCGAAGACAACTACCAACCCGCACAGGGCTCGTATGGTAGGACACCCCACTCCTCGTAGAGAGCAAAACCTCTGTACAATGCGTGCCACGAAAGATGAGACTTGACCCCGCCTCCCCCGCTCTTTCCGCCGCCCTTATGACGTCCGGTCCCGTCCCGCACTCAAACCTCATACCGCTAAAGATACCTAAAATCGTGTACTGCGCATGTCAAACCACGTGGTGTGTCAAGTCTCATCTTTCGTGGCACGCATTGTACCAGCAGTGGGATCATTATGGGCTGATTATGATTACTCATCATAATCATCATTATTTCAGCCGAAAGACGTCCACTGCTCGACATAGGCCTCCCCCAAGCACCTCCACTTCGACCGGTTCTGTGCTTCTCGCATCTAACGGGTTCCTGCGGCCTTCACAAGGTCGTCGGACCACCTTGTGGGAGGCCTTCCAACGCTACGTCTTCCGGTACGCGGTCGCCACTCCAGAACCTTTCGGCCCCATCGGCCATCTGTTCTGCGAGCAATGTGCCCTGCCTACTGCCACTTAAGTTTGGCAATTCTTTGGGCTATGATTACTCATTATTTACTTAATACACGAGACGCGATACAAAAGCACCGCAAGTCGTGCAACGAGCGGTGCCTTAGTGTCGCGCGCGATTGTATCGCGTGTCGTACCTGTTTGTAGGAGCCTTAATGAAGAATTGTAAGTGTTGATGAATAAGTTAAATAGTTAGATTCAATTTCCTGCCTTACATACGACGCCTGCATTGATGACACGGTTGGCGCAGTGGCTGAGCGATCGACTGCTGCGCTGCGTGTCGCGGGTTCGATTCCCGCACGGAACAAATATTTGCATTGCCTACAGGTAGTTGTTCCGGGTCTGGCTGTTTGTGTATGTGAATTTAAATGTTTGTAAACGCACCCACGATACAGGAGTAATTCCTAGTGTGGGGCAACGTTTTTATATTAAAAAAAAAAATACACAAATATCTACAAAATATGACTGAGTTTATCAATCCTCTACACAAAAACTCCTTATAGGCTATTTTGTCTTATTCAGGGCACATTATTCATGGCAGTTAAGTACCAAAGACGCGAATTAGTTATTTTATTTCTATATTCAAGAGCTAAACTTCATGAATAAAATAGAGATTTGTGTTAAGGAACACTTAAACGTTTACAACGCGTCTTTTGAGACTCTTTAAAAATTCATTGGGTACTAAGCACTTGGGTACTAAAGAGATTTTACGGGTTTTTTTTTTGCCGTAAACATTTTTTTCCTCAAAAATTAATAAATTCACAGTCTTATCATTAGATAGTAATGACTTAACGACCGTGATTTCCGCGGCACGGGGACGGCGATATGCGCAAGGGCAAAACCCAATAACATTTCGCCCGATTTGGGAATCGAACCCCACGAGACCATCGGGGCAGTTTCAGACGGACGCGGCGCCCGATCTTCTCCTCGGTCGTGTCGGATTACGTGCCATCCCATCGAACTAGGAGAGTGAGTGAAGAGAGTGCACCTAGGTCTGCGCATACACTGATGCACTATATCAGTGGAAAATCAGCGTCAGGTACTAGTTGTCTGGCATTTTAACTGAACTGGGCCTTTTTGGCACAGCCGTGAGGCACACTTTCTTGCTAATTTCTTACAACGGACTTTGCACTTTTATTATCTTTGTTTTTATCTGATGTGCGACTATTATCTAACTATCTGGTGTATTGTGTGTCTTTAAGTCTGTGCTAAATAAATGTAATGTATGGGTGACCATCTTTACAAACCACTCCGTGACTCGGAAAGCACGGTCCCGGCTGTCATTCGTGGATCTTTGACAGTCGTTACGAGTAATCAGAAGCCCGAAAGTCTGACAACCAGTCTCACCAAGGGGTATCGTATTAGTCGGAGTAACTGGGTTGTGGAGGTGAGATAGGCAGTAGCTCGATGTAAAATACTGGTAATTAGCTGCATCCGGTTAGACTGGAAGCCGACCCCAACATAGTTGTTTGTAGTAGGAAAAGGCTAGGCAGATAAAAAAGCAGTGTTATCAAAAATTTGTCGCTAATAACGATTAGCGACAAATTTTTCAACCTACTTTTTTGAATTACACAAAACAAAAATAGTGCAAAATCTAGGCCAACTCCTATTTGCGTTACACATCAATAAAAGTAACTCACCTTCACTGAAAGTAAAATAAAGGCACAATAACGGTGTTCCAAGTTTAGTAAATTAACATATAGTTTCCAGTGGTTGTGGGCTTGTGGGAACAGGTAAACCTGCCCCACGGGTATAGCAATCGAATTCGACAAATTATGCAAAAAGTTACTCAACATGAGCCCATGCTAAGACCTAGTTTCCTATGGATAAAAAGAGACAAAGTTATAATCATTTAACGCTTTCTTTTTTGGTGAATCATTTATGAAACTTCCGAAGAGAAAATGCGCGACAAAGTAACTAATCTGCATTCGCGACTTATTTCCCAAAAAAGTAAAAAAATATGAGTTTATGCAAAAATAACTATTTATGGAAAAATAACTTGAATTCGTACACAATAAAGTTCAGTTTACGTTACAACTTCAAACGTTTTTATAACTTTTTCAATAGTGCTGGTCACTCTGAAATCAACTTAATTGCCATTAAAATAAAGTTGATATTTGTTTAGCTTGAAATCATCAACTTGGAACATTTTGCCAGACAATCATTTCCATAGGTATAGGAAATGCTAAATGAAATAAGTGAATTACCTTGCTTTTTTTGGAAAACTGCGCTTCGATGACAACCGTACTGTCGACGGCAAGTGGTAACTTTGACATGCTATGGTCCATTATTATAAAATTGTGCTCCTTCATAGATGATAATTTCTTAGCATAGTTTGGTTGGACGTGTCTTGTCGTGGCAGGACAAGTAAGCTGGATCGACGAAGACTGCGTTTACGTTAGATTTTTTTAGTAAATGTTACGTTTATGTAATACAACAACCCATTATATTTATCGATACAACGTTGTTTAATATTATTAATCAGTTTTGTTTCTTTAAAAATTTTTGAAGTGAAAACTTCTTTAGCGGCGTTGTACACTTTTTTTGTAATGGGTAAAAAATGTTAAGCTCGCGTCAGGACACGTGACCTGATCGAAAATTCGTAAGACGGATGGCCGTAGCCGGTACCGCGCGTGTTTTGTTTATAAGACGATTCACAAAATACACACGTAATTGTTCAAGTTTTCACTTCTGTCGGCACTCCCGGAGTGCCACTTTTTTTATGTTGGTGTCAAATATGGATAGTGACAAAAATCTCTTCGTACCTCGGAAAGCACGTTAAGCAGTTGGTCCTGACTGTCATTCATGGATCTTTGGGAGTCGTTTCGGGTCGTCAGAAGCTCGAATGTTGACAACCAGTCTTACCAAGAGTATCGTACTTCCCAGTAATTGGGTTGTCGAGGTCAGATAGACCAGCGCTCTGCTCAGACTGGAAGCCGAACCCAACAAAGTTGGGAGAACGCTAGGCAGATGATGACTGCCTTATGTTAAAGAAATCAATAAATGACTTAGGACTTAATTTGCTAGATATTTCTAGTACTAAGCTTAACTACCAATCCGGCTATGAGAAATCAGTCACACAGAATTCCAAAACGATTGAAGGTAGATTCTCGGTTCAATAGTGACTCTTTCGGTCAAATTGGTTCGCAGTCGAGCGGCTTGTGCAATCAAAGGAGGCGTACGGAACCAAAGAGATATAATCGTGAGTACACTGAGGGAGATACCTACATACCTACAGCTTGGAACGACAACGTAAGGGAATTCGATATTCTCTGTGTGAGAAATGTAAACGAAACGCAATCGTCTTCTGTCTGTGTAATGGGTTTACCCATTACAAATAAAAAAAAACAAAAGCGACGGGCGCCTGGAATCAATTCTATATTTTTGTAAATTTTGGCGATTAAAAGTGCCTTTTACTTGAACTAAACATGGAATTCGTATGTGCACTACACTATTTGCGCTGTAGCATGGTGCGGGTGACAGTTGCCCGTATGACGTTGACATTTGTCAGTACCACGTACATAGGGATGTGAGGTTATGCAATTCATTTTTATCGCTAACGATACTCGCAGCGTGAATCTAGTTCTCTTTAATATTGTTATGAAAATTAGTGTATTATTCAGTTGTGCAGTGTAACTACGTGTGTGCTACGTGTATAAACTTGTCAATATAAATGTTTTATGGCTACATAATTATCTTTGTACTTATATAAAATAATCAAAATCGGGTTTATGTTTTTTTTTTCGTGACAACATTTTTGCTCTATGGTGCATCGGCGCGGCGGCCATGTTGTTTACCCGTGCGATGCTGTGAGTGCGAGTACGAGTGCAAGCGCGTTATATTGTGACTTAATGTGACACGTATTACGATTTCATTGTTTGTTTTCATTTTTGTTAAATTGTTATTTGTTATAAGTTTGTTGAGTTTGTTGTTATTACCATGCCTAAGCATACAAAAAAAACTGTTTTGGGTAGTCAGGCCAGGGAGCTTGTTGTTCGCCTCCGAGACTACTTTGAAAGAGAACAACAAAATAATGGACCGTTGTTACCATTGAATCATATTGTAGAACGAGTAGCCGAAGCTCTTGATATTGGCCGCAATACTGTTTCGCGTATAACACGTGAGAAAATTGGCCAAGATGGGATGTTTGAAAATAAATACTTTTTTTTATAAGTTCGTTTATTTTTAGGTTACGCCGCAAGAAATAATACTTCGCCGCCATTTACGGCACATAAGATGTTGGCCCTATTACAAGAGGCCATCAACAATGTTCAACCTGAAGACTGGTCGAAGGTCGTGAATAAAACAAAAAGGGACATTATGTCTGATTGGGATCGTGACATACATATTGACAACATAATTGAGTCATCGTTAATAATATCCGTCACAGATTCAGATGATGAATTGAGTGACAATTCAGATGTTCCTGACTCTGATATGAGTTTAGACGAATAACATGTATTTTTTTTTAGCAACCTTTTAAGCAACCTTACCCTATAAATGTTCTGTTGTTTAATTAGACCTTTTAAAAATAAAAATTGACCTACGCACAATATACGTTTTTTATTATAAAAAATATCGACTATCCATCGTAGCAGTACATCCCATCACTAAATACGTCTATGGCGTTACGTTATACGCATAACACTTTGCTTAATTTTTCATTCAATTTGATTTTATTTCTTGATTAGAACATTCTGGTTGGGTTTAATTTAATTTACTACAGTTATTAATTATTTAATATATTACGAATGTGGTACAACTGAAATATTAAGTCATAAATTGTAAATCGCGGCAACTTTCAAGAGTGAAACGAAATGTTACTGAAACTGTCACCCGCACCATGCTACAGCGCAAATAGTGTAATAAATAATTTGCCTTTCTTTTTTGAAGAAAAGATTCTTTTAGTATTTTAATTTAGGATCTTATAATAAAATTTTAAAAAAATCATTCAAGTATAAAGTAAAGTAAAATTATGATTTACATTAATTACAATCGAGGAAAGTTAAATTCTAACTGTTATATAGACGTGCCTGTTCTAGGTTTATGAAAAACCTGTGTTGAGTAAATAAAAAAAAAATAACTAGCCATCAATTTACTCCAAACATTTAAAAGAAGACAACAATAAATGTAATAAAAGCTAAATTGAAAAGAACTTTGAATTTGTGAGATACAAATCTACCACAAACGTTTAAGCAAACAATAATAACAGTTAAGTATCCTATTTCAAGATCAAAAGTAGCAAAGTAATCAAATAAAATTATCTAATCCGCCATGTCCGGCATGTCCTAGAACCAAAAATTCGAAGACATTGTGACGTCTATTCACCCACACTAGGGCCGTGTGGTGGATTACGGCCCATTCCCTCTCACAGAGAGGAGGCCTTTGTCCCAGTAGTGGGAACGTTATATGCTGATTATTTATCTAATCCGCCAAGTATTGGCACATCGCAGCCAATTTTGCATACTTGTCGCGTCATGTCCCTAGAGTAAAATAAAGACATAAAAAAATCCAACAGGAACTGTCGACCCTCAACCATCGCTAGACAAAACGACTTACAGCCTATTCGCACACTATTGCGTTTTTGTAAGAATTTTCCGAATGTGACGGCTCATGAAATGTATAAAATGCGCAATGTATGCCGAAAAAGTTTTGAAGACATTATCGTCGTTTGCTTAAAAGCTTTTTTATGCCAGGAAGGCAGTTTTAAGTGGGACATTACCCTTAAAGGTCAAGATTCTCCATGTCGTTTAAGTGTTTGGAGTAGAATCTATAACCTTCGCACCCAAGGGTCATATTTTATCGCGCACTGAATTTTCGACTCTCTACTAAGCGTTGAGGGTTGAAAATCCAACATTGTATTTTTTTGACGCGCTGAGATGCTATCTGTTGGATTTTCAACACCAAGGGTTGTAAATTCAGAGCGGGTTAAAAAATCGTCGCGTAAAAAATTGCCCGTGTGTACCTGGGTCAATAGTGACAATGGGCCTCTTCCTTAACTGGGTCAAGGACGAAACGGTAGGAATATGGCAAGATTGTTTCCTATTGACGAGCACACATCATTCTCCGGTCCTATCCCAATTTATTTCGGGTCATCACAGCATTTTGACGCAAACATCTCTATTAGTCGTGACCTATTGTTTAGAATACAGGATTTGTTATTAGTTTAAACTCGTGAGTCATATAGTCTAGGAGTTACCTGCATCTGTTAGCCTGCATCATCTCACAGCTGGGCTCTCCCCATGACTTCCAGCTCTTTCAATCCAGGGCTAAAGTGGACCACTGGTCGTTTGTTTTCTCCAGCTCGTCCCGCCATCTTCTACGGGGTCTGCCGCGACGCTTTCTGGCTGTCAGGGCTCCACGTAGTTGTTATTTTGGCCCACAGCTCATTGGGCATACGGCAGACGTGGCCAGCCCATTCCCACTTTAGCTTAGCGGCTTTTTGGGCAACGTCAGTAATCTGTGTTTTGGAGCGCAATGTAGTGTTGCGAATGTGGTCTGTCAATTTGGCGCGCTCCATACCACGTTGGCAAACCTTGAGTTTGGGCTTTTGAATGTTTGACAAAGACTAAGTGTTAAATGAATGAATGCAGAAGTAAAATTCTAAAATCGTTTACAATAAAGCAAGCTTATGAATAACTGTTTCACTGGCAGAGAAGGCACAGTTTTACCACCTGTCATAAATCTGGAAAATTTATTTAAAGGGTGTAAGTTAGGTAGACGTACCTTTTGTAGATGTTGCAACATAATCAGCTTATAATGTTCTCATTGCTGGAACACAAGCTTCCTCTCTTCCAGAGGGAGTTGGCTGTAATCTACCATGCGGGCCCAGTGCGGGTTGATAAAATGCTAAGTATAGAAATTATAAATGAATAAAACAATGTTATGAAATGCCTGAACCCAGTTTTTTTATCGATACAGAAATAAGTTGTTTACAATTTTTTTTAATTGCTGAATGCGCTCGCTCTTGACCTCGATCACGCCTGATGGAAAGCGATGGATGAGGTCTATGATGGAACGAGCGTGCCCAGAAGATGCCTAAGGCACTGGAACTCCCACGCGTCGACGAAACACAGCAGGCTGCTTGACACCGGACTCCGGTGGGAGGGTGGTCGCAAACGAGGCGGGCGTCAGCCCTACCACCGCAAGGGAAGAATTGGCCAGTCAAATAAGGTGTTGGGTGTTGTTGTCCAGGATGCACCGAGTGCTCGGTTCAGTTGAGTAACTGGCAGAACAAAACTGCGGTACACGAGGAGGCTTCTTCATGCATCCCACATACATCTAAGAGAGCGTAATGCCGTTTGCCGTCGTGGCATACGAGTCAGTTTTACTCCCTATCTAAACTCATAAGGCGGACAGTCCTCTCACGATCATGATTTAGTATTAAACTGCTCGTTACATTCCATTACCCCTTACAAAAAGGGCAAGACATGACCCGACGGGAAAAATGAAATCTAGAACACTGGACCGATTTACCCACAGAGCACGGACACGCCGCGCCGGCAGTGTCCAGAGACAATACTGGGACTGTATTTCATGAACCGTGTTGAAATGTTCACAGTGTGTATTTCTATAGCCGCTATAACAACAAATAACAAAAATAAAATAAAGTTAAAAATTGAAGGGGGTCATACAAGAAATGTTTATTTTTCGGCGTTTTGTGCCTTGTGATAGGGAAACCCTTCGTGTCGACCGGTTTTATACGCTATTTTTTTTTGACCGATTGACATCCGTAAGAATCCTCGTAACATAGGGTCCAGTTGAAAACCAGCGTCAAGCATTAGTGTCTAAACAGACTGCATTTGAACTGCATGTCATCTGCAACATCGCAGTTTGGATGCAGTTGACGTAACTAGGTTTCGAAGCAGTTAGGTAAGTCAACTGCATCCACACTACGATGTTGCAGCTGAAATGCAGTCCGTCTGTTTAGACTTTTAGTTCTTTGATATTTATGCTGAAAGGGGCCCATTTTCGTCTTTTTTCATTTTTTGAAGTAAAAACTTCTTTAGGCGCGTTCGGCAGTTTTTGAAATGGGAATAAACTATTGAACTCACGCCACTGGACACCGCACGTGTTTTGTTTATAAGACGATTAAAAAAATACCCACTTCAGATGTGTTCGGCTGTCCTCGGGATGTACTCGGTTTTAATGTATATCCGATATGTCAGTGAGTGATGGCAAAAATGATGTTTGTGTTTTGTTTTCACTTCTGTCGGCACTCCCGGAGTGCTTTTTTTTGGTTTTTGTGTGAATATTGTTTGCCTTACTGAACCTGGGTCAAATAAACTTATTTTCTATCTTTGATCTAGTGCGAGTAAACGGTTACACGTTTGGTTTGTACGGAAAATGTTGACAATTCCGCAGTGGCCGCCGAGGCTCCTCCATGCTCTATGGATTTGCCATTTGTATTCAAAGCCACGTCTCCTCTAACAATTCATGAAAATCTGTAAAAAGCTGTTCAGTGTAATTCAGTAATAGTCCTGGGAACTGAAAATGCTATTTAAGTGGGGACTCGAAAATGATGGCCACTAAAATTCTGTAACAATACCCCCGTTTACGATGTTCGCCGTAAAAAAAGATAATTCGCCCGTTTTGTTTGAAAGCATTTTTTTCTTTTTAAGACCGTTTTAGTTTTTGGTGTGTTATCTGGTATTTGACGGGATATTTCCAAGTCTAGTTCTTGGCTTCTTTAGTTTTTGTCTATAAAATTACACGAATGTAGGATCAGCTTCATCTCTCCAACAGTATGAGATATGGGCGCTTGTACAGACGCCAGCACATCAAGCTACCCCAAACTGTCAAATTTTCCCAATCAATTTTGAACCTTATTCTTTAGCTATAAAGTTGAAAATCTAATAAAAAAATATGACAGATTGTAGTAGCTTGATGTGCTGGCGTCTGTATGTGCTTGGCCAAACTGGCAGCGAGCGCGGGGCGGGTGCGGCGCAGCGTACTCAAACATAAGAACTTCATTTGAGTGTCCACAGTGGTTGCGCGGGCGCGGTGAGCGGCGCGGGCTACTCGGCGTGGGGCGAGCGCGGAAAGCGCGCGAGCAACTCACGCCATAGCTCGTTCATACAAGTGGCCGCAGTGGGTGCGCGGGCGGCCCGCGCGGTGTCCGGGATTCTCAAACTAGTTCGAGCTTTTTTCTAATAAAAATAAACCTTCTTCATCCATATTATACTTTGTCAAACACTGGACACGACAACACGCAGAACGCAGCCGCTCTCGACTGCTGACAGGCAGATCGCACCTGTTCCCGCACCCACGCCGCTCCTCGCCCTGCGTTGCCAGTCTGCCCAAGCACTATAAGTTCGCGTGTGCGTTTATAAGTGGCGTCCACATACATAAAATGCATGGATAAACGTGCACGTTATAACACTATCGAGGACGGGAATTTAAAAGCCACTTCAAATATTTCGATACATTTTACTTCCATGTGTTATCGTGATGCCGAGGACGTCCGCGATATTATCATCACGTTAGAATTTATAAAAACGCCCAAAAACTCGGCTCCAGTTTTCCTTATAGAATATGGACCATATTATGGGGGCTTATTTTTACAAGTTTTTTTTTAATTGACTTGCACTGTTCGTATGTGCGCATGTATGTAAGTTGTCCGTCAAAATTTGCAAACCATTTTAGATAATTTGTTGGTATCCGATTGATGTCCGTAAGGATTGAGGAGCCAATGAGACATAACACATAACCAGCCTATAACATTCCCACTGCTGGGACACAGGCCTCCTCTCCACGCGAGCCCAGTCCAGGTTGGTAGATGTCACATATCTCTGAATTTTTGGTTCTAGGCCATGCCGGTTTCCTCGCTATGTTTTCCTTCACCGTTTTGAGAGCAGTGATGATTAGATAATTTTCACAAAATAAAGCGCTTGTCAGGGATCGAACCTACGACCTACTCTCGTAAGGCGTGGCCGTTACCAATGGGCTACCACTACTCGCATTTTTTAAATGAAGATACTAAAATAATCACAATTACTACATAGTTAAAGACTTAATTAGCATGCATTGCATAACGGACAAATTAAAGTGTGTTTTTTGACAAACGACAACAAAATTCCTGTGTGATTCGGAAAGTGTTTAATCCTCTTTCGTAATCGACTTTTCACAGGGATTGCACGGAATTTATTTTGTATCGTGAGTGCATTTATAGCATTTTGGAGATACAAATTTTTATTAGTCATGCTATAATAATATCGTCCCGACCGATTTCGGTCACGGTGGCCGATCTCAAAGGAGATTAGCCAAGTACAATGCGCGCCACGAAAGATGAGACTTGACCCCGCCTCCCCCGCTCTTTTCGTCGCCCCTATGACGTCCGGTCCCGTCCCGCACTCAGACCTCATACCGCTAAAGATACCTAAAATCGTGTACTGCGCAAGTCAAACCACGTGGTGTGTCAAGTCTCATCTTTCGTGGCACGCATTGTACGCAGGAGATATTATAGTGCACAAGTGTGTGCGCAAACACAGGTGGACTCTCTTCGTTCCTTTACTCTCATAGTCCGACGGGACGGTAATCCGACACGACCGGGGCGCACCCCAGTCTTTGGTACGTCAGAATAGTACATTACTTCAGAGGGAAGAAAGTGACAGTTCCATACCGAGATTATGGCATTTGCGCCACGAGCTTGCGAGGGGCGCAAACCATTTGAGGTATGGAACTGTACTTTATCCTGAGGGATGTATAGTGCTTTTTATTACACCTACGAGGAAAATTATGGACATAAATGCATAGAAATGTTTATATTTAGTTAAAAGTACAATTATTAAAAGTGCAGCTTTTTTTTTTTAAAGGCTAAGGTCTGAGACCATGCTGCCTAGTCATCAGTTACTATTTTTTTTTTAGTCTAACATGACATTAGAATATGCGTGTACACATTCTAATGTATTAGGAGTATTTGGCAGCAAATGTATCGAATCAAGTTTCCCTGTAAACTTCGCTGAGGTAGCCAAAACTACAAAAAAATTCTCAGCTCCATTTTACCGGGATCGCGTCTGTTTCAATGATTCCACATATTGTCCAGTTGCGCAGACACTTGAGATACAAAACTACACCAATTTTACATCACAATATCCACTAGGAATCAATTTGCGAATAATTAAAACAGCCAACTAGACTTCACTCGAAGAAATCCCGCCAAAAACTCTAAAAGTGCAGCTATATAAATAATTTCGTTTTTAATTTTCTGTATGCACCAAGGAGGTTGGTAACTGGTAAAAAAAAAAAACTGTATGTGGCCAGTAACAATTTACTTGAAATTTAATTAGTAGACAGTTAAAGTCTCTTGGCAGTATGACTGCTGACAAATTAAAAAAAAGAAAAACCGGGTATGTAATGGAATTTCATACATATTTCCCACCCTTGGGTCGGAAGGATTTTCATACAAACTTCCATACCTTGGGATGAAAGGATTTGAAGGGCGGGATAAAGGCGTTTCTTCCCTCTAATTGGTATAATTAGTATGTATTTTCAGAGCAGGTGTGATAAAAAAATATTTATTATACGAGTGCCTGCGGAGATATCACCGGTCCAGAATCTTTTACTTATCATTATAAACAAACAAGGAATGGATAGTTATCACGTAGCATGAAGCAAGTTTTCCAGAAAGCACTACAACAGTGTAGCCTATACAGCAAAGGAGAATGCCCTTGGGCCGTACCTACTTGCGGGTCACAACCAAATGTACTCTTAGTTCATAAAATTACTCCAATTTTTTTTATTAGGTTTACGTTTTTTTATGAAAAAATGTTTCGTTTTTCTGATATCGGTGAAGTCAAAAACATTTTTACAAAAAAATATATATATATACTTCTCCATAATTAAATCACTACACAGTGAAAAATTACTTTAATCAACTTTATACAAAAAATATATATATATACTGCTCCACAATTAAATCACTACACAGTGAAAAATTACTTTAGAAAGTCGGTGGCAAAAAACGAAAATAATTAACGAAAATTAACGATTTCCGAAATTAAAGATATTTATTGTCCACTAGCTTGCGGGCGAAAGCTAGTGCAAAACAAATATCTTTAATTTCGGCTTCGTCCTCGAGGTATGTCGATAAAAACTATCCTATGTCCTTCCTCGGGATGCAATCTTTCTCTCTGGCAAATTTTATTGAAATCTGTTCAATGGTCTAGGCGTGAATAGGTATCATACAGACAAATTTTTTATATTTATTTTTTTGTTTGTGGTACCTACCATCAAACAACTTGAGACACTACAATAGAAAATAAAATCGATATTATTATCTCGCATGCCTCATTGTCCTCAAGAGTACTACTACTCAGATTCATATTTTTAATGGTTTCGAATATCGCTTCCTAAACCAATATTGCCGTATCGTCCGATGGCACAGTCAATATATTATTACCCTCCTTTATATTGGATACATGGATAAGTAATTTCTTTCTTTTTTTCTTTGTATTACAATACAAAGATGTTATGACAATATTAAAGTAAGTCATATATTTTTCCGTAGCCATTAGTCACTTTTTAGCCCACTTCAAAAAACGAGGAAGTTATGTTCTGTTTCTTCAAATATGTACACTGATTTCTCCGTAATTACAGGACATGATTCTTTTTTTATTTGGTAGAACAAGCTTGCGAAGTAGTATTTGAGTTAGCTTCAATAATACGTATTTTTTCGACTTTGTGTATGTCGATGGGTATTTTTTGTTTGGTTGTAAATATGACCACACCACTATCTGAAGGCCAATACTTGTAATTTAAAACGTTCAAAATCAGGGGGGCTAAAAAGGCCACTTTGGCAGAATCATAAAAGGATAACATTATGAATCATAATGGACAGTTTGTTAGGTAAAAATCGTATCAAATCTCATTGGTGAAGGATTTTTCAGTTATTTTTTTT
Source organism: Luperina testacea (assembly GCA_927399505.1). Taxonomy (NCBI): domain Eukaryota; kingdom Metazoa; phylum Arthropoda; class Insecta; order Lepidoptera; family Noctuidae; genus Luperina; species Luperina testacea. Next base: position 18,649,025 of record OV656758.1, read on the forward strand.
TTTGTCTGTGCTAAGATACTAATCAAGGCTCCTTCAAACAGGCGCGACACGCGATAAAATTGCTCGCGACACAAAGGCACCGCAAGTCGCTCAACGGGCGGTGCATTTGTGTCGCGCGCGATTCGCGTCGCGCATCGCGCCTGTTGGCAGTAGCCTTCAATCCAATCCAAATCCAATCCCAATCTCTTTTATTATACCTACGTAGTGCAGTTAAAAAAAGAAAAACACGGACTGTCTTCGCCATATTATGATTCATAATGTTATCCTTTTATGATTCTACCAAAGTGGCCTTTTTAGGCCCGCTCGCTGTATCATCTCGGCGACAAACAAATGCCAAAAACATGTCAAAAATGTAGCAAAATTAGAGGTATTTTTGACAGATTGAGACAGATCATACTGTGATCGTTCTTAAAATTACTAAAATTGTCCCTAGGATACACGTTGTTTTCCAGGTTATTTGCTCTGGGTTAACTTGGATATGAATACCGATCTACCCTTATACACGGTAGATTTAGGTACTCCCAATTAAAAAATTAAACTAACTCTTCAAATTTATTCAGTACAATTACCTTTTCAGTACAAATTAAACAGTTTTGAAAGTTTAAACGAATTGTCTCTCACAGAATTAAGGTAAAACTTTACAGACATAGCGACTTCATTTAATTTTACCTTTCAATATATTTTAGAGAAACAAGTTAACGAATGGAATACGTGACGGAGAAGTGTTTCATAATTAAAAGTTTCATTCGGGAACGTGTTTCAAGGAGTTTCAATAAAACCTAAAGCTATGCGTGTTAGATAAATTTACTTGTTCACAAAATATGTTTAAAAGTTAAGAAAAAGTTTATTTCTAAAGTGGATTAAGTTTAAGTCATTGTGAGATCTTGATTCCCTATAAAGGCTCCTTCAAACAGGCGCGACACGCGATTAAATCGCGCGCGACACAAGGGCACCGCAAGTCGCGCAACAAGCGGTGCCTCTGTGTCGCGCACGATTCGCGTCGCGCGTCGCGCCTGTTTGTAAGAGCCTTAATGCTGATTCAGAAAAACCAAACTATTCTAAGTAGCTTGAAGTGTGTGATAATGTTGTATGTAGCCTAAGGGCGATGCGCTAAGTTAACCCGCGAATTTCAAATTTACCTTAAGTATTATATGTTGATTAAAATATAATTTACGACCGTAAAATGTGGCTGTACAGAATTATAAACAAGAATCAGCAATACAACTCCTTAAGGCTCCTTCAAACAGGAGCGATACGCGATAAAATCGCGCGTCGCGCCTGTTTGCAGGAGCCTTTAAGTTAGAATGGGCCTCAAATGATTTCATGAAATAGTAATTCAATAGGGTAATATGAACTTAGATGTATTGATGATTTTTATGATTATAATTCTATAAATAAATAGGTATCTGTTACGGCTGCGAATCATATTTAGATCGATATACCAGTACATATAACCTCAAGATGACCTGCGAATAAAGAACGTAAGAATTTCGCGAAATAACACTTATTTACAAGAAACTTGAGTTACATACATCAAAAACCTCAAAATACGATAGCCAAACAATTCCATTGTATAGTTATTAATGTGTTTTCCTTTTGATCGCGTTAGCTGTAGAAATGTACTTACCTACAACCATTTATGTCGATATAACCAAAATATAATACAAACACACGTATGTAGGTACAACATACGTATGCAACTACGCCATTACACATATGATTTCTTCAATTATTTCTCTCTCTATTTTTTGTGACCATTAAAATAGATAATTTGAAAATAGGTTAAAATTAGACCCAATTTCTCTAACTAATTATTGGAAAACCAATTATTGATAAATTTGAGTGAACACGTTGATTATTCCACTGATATTTAATTTGTTTTGGTTACTGGATATTACAAAATCTTTCAGGTATAGAACAGTGGTAGCGAAGAAAAATCAGCTGTTCGCATAACTCGTCAAAATGTAGGGAACAGTTGATTTTTTTTTTCGCGATTTTGGGGTTGGTCTCATAGTAAAAGTTGTTCATAATGATGAGTACAATGGTCTGTTTTCAGCAAACACTATTTAAATTACACCTTGTAGAAGATTGTTCACAGACACATTTTTTCTACGACGCGGTTTACGCCGTACTGTTAAGAGATCGTGGCGTATATGTAAAAAGGGCCTAATAATAATAACAGTCAACAGTCTAATTGATCTGTGACTACAGTAACTCACACACTTGTTAAAATTCTAGGAAAATCATCTACTTTTACAATATTTGTATATATGTGAGCACCTTGTATCTATCACATAATTGATTTACCTGTACTTAATTGCTTCAATTTTAATTCTTTTTACTTTTTGTGGTAAACTAAGTTTATTCTAGGTGCATCGTCTTCACATATAATTATAATTATTATGTATACAAAACCTTTTTTTTTTTTTTTGAGGATGGGAAATCATCAAATGACTCCTCCCGCTCTGGGTGGAGCGGAAGGGAGTGTCAGGCTCTTACTGACTAAAACCCACCCGTGTTCCTTCCTTAGCCCTTTATGTTCCGGGCCAGCGGTAACCCTTTCGGACAATCCCGCTGGATGTATGTATACAAAACCTTGTAAAACATTTTAAAAGGGTAACGGTGGAGTTTCTTGCCCGTTCTTCTCCATACGAACACTACCTTTTGGAAGGGGTGACTAAAAAAGAATTGTGCAAGCACAGATGGCACGGCACAACTATCAAAAAGTTCATTTCCTTATTATACAAATATAAAGTCAGAGAGATTAATTGCTAACCAAATTGAGACCCTAGGACAATTTGCCGTGGTATACTTATTTCATACAAGTGTCAAAGAGTGACAGTTGTGATTTGAATATAAGTACAAATAATGTATAATAAATTACCAGATTTCATAAAAAAATTAATGTTACACAATTAAAAAAAAAAATAAACTGTTTTTAATTGAAAAATGTTATTAAACGTCTGATAAATTTCAGAATGATAAATTAACTTAGACTTATTTATTTATAATTGTAATTTATGATTATTTATTTACACATTGACTGTAGAAATTATTCCATTTCTTATTTAGCTTTTTTCTTTTTTTCTTTTGATGGGATATCATCAAATGAGCCCTCCCGCTCTGGGTGGAGCGGAAGGGAGTGTCACTCTTACTGACTAAAACCACAGTATATGGATATTATTACCGTGCTAAAACCCACCCGTATTCCTTGCTTAGCCCTCTATGTTCCGGGCCAGCGGTAGCCCTTTCGGACAATCCTGCTGATTCTTATTTAGCATGGAACCATATTTTGCACGCCTCTTGGCATAACATAGCGACCTATGAACTTTTATTTAAGATCTGTATTGACTACTTATGTTAAACACAAATAAATAATGATTATGATCATGTTAAATTGATAGTCAATTTGGGTAGAATTACATAAATTCCCTAACTTTATTTTGCATTGAGTATATACCAAATATACCAATTATTATATGTAGGAGTTACCTTAATGATAATACGGCTTTACAATAGTTCTTTGTTTATGTACATGTAGGAATGTGGTAGCAGCTAATAACAATACCTTTTAATGTTTTTCCTTATTAATGCTATTAACGGATTTAATTATTATGTTTCAACAGAACTTTATTCATTGAGATTTCCTATTATTTTTGTCATTGGGTTTAATTTTTTCGCGTTTACCCTATTTGTTATTTTTAAATATTCCTTTATAGTTGATATTTTTAATATTTGAAATGACTTCTTCATTTGGCGGACACGGTGCTAGCGCGTGCCTCCCTCAAAACGAGCCAATACAAGCCTGGGTGAGCGTTAAGGGTCCCCGGAATGATCAATTGCAATTGTAATTTTTTACGTGATAGATGCCTAGATTGACACCTAGTCCTACCTACATTGCTTCGCAAATAGGTCGTCTACCAAATGCAATTGAAACGATTGACAACATTACTACAATAGCGACATCCAAAAAAATCACTACAAAGTTTGCTCAAAAAAGTGACATTCTATGCCACAAAAAGCGAACATAACAATAGTCATTTTTAATCTGTTAAAAACAGGGAAAGAAAATTGTACTGAATTTCGTTCATCCTCTAGGGGGAGAATGTGATTTAAATTTGGAATACTTACCGAAATTTATTCTGAACTACATCTGTGTTTACACCATTGAGTTTGTATATAAAGCATTATACATATTTTTGAAAACGGAATACGCATTTATTATGCAGTTATGATTATTAAATAAAATTACGAAAACCGACGAGGCCGTATGAGCTTGATGCCTTTGCTTTTCTGACAAAAAAATATTAGTCTAGGAATTCACCGCGTTTTTGTTTTCTTCAAATACATAAACGCTAAGTTTATTTTAATTTATTTTTATAAATAAGTTAATTTTCTAAAAATACGTTACGATGTTAAATCAAAGCGACAGTGACAGTGAATTGTCGGATTCCGTCAGTGCAAATGCTGCCGCAATTATAAATAATTTGCTTCCAACAAAATCCAAGGAAAATTATTTAAAAACTTATGAAGAATTTTCAACGTGGAGAAGTGCGAAAGGCCTATCAATTTCAGAATCAGTACTTCTTGTCTTTTACTTTTAATTGTCATTATTTTTAATAAATGCTTATCTCATATTATTATTGTGTTAATTTTTTCGCAAATGGTACGAAAACTAGAGTATTTTCCTCGGTGATAAAGCTGTCTTAGTCTTGGGTGAACTTAAATCCCTCGCTACACTCAGGACTCGTCTTAAATCCCTCGCTTCGCTCGTGATTTAAGTTTTTAACACCCTCGCTACGCTCGGGAGTAAACCTCGGGTCCTTCGTTACGCTCGCGATTTAAATCGTCACCCGCGACAGAAGACACTGCTTTATCCCCTTGGTTAATAATCTACTATTAATATTTCGGAGTTCGGTGTCGTTGGTTCCACATTTTCGTTTTTTGACACCGAATTCTGAAATCAAAGTTATTTTTCACTTTGTAATGTATTTTTTGGAAGTCGGTTTATTATTTGTCAAAAAGTTTTTTTGAAGTCAGTTAAAAATACATACAGACGAACTCAGAACCTCTTCCTTTATTGAAGTCGGTTAAAATAATGGAAAGATAAGTATGTAGGTGTTTAATGATAACAATTCATTTAGCAGGAAATATTTTAAATTACTCGAAATAACAACGAATGACAGTGGGTTTGCCTGTTTACTCGAAGCAGTTAGAATCTTCACGTTTTCCTGAACAGTTCGCTTTGAATGAAGCGTAGCAAAAATCATGGTATCATGTTTGTATCTAAATATAAATCAGTGATTAACTAATTATTTTAATCAGTGATTAACTAATTATTTTAAGCAGTGATTGACTAATTATTTTAATATATTACGTGGAAAATATGAAAGGTAAGTAATTTTAAACCTGTAATTCTTAGATCAGAAATGACGTAATTTTTTGTTTAATATTTTACAACATGTCCCGGAATTAACGCACACTACCAAACACAACCTGACACTGACCTGTAAATTGCAAAAATACCTAAGAAAATTTGAATTTCGCGGTCTCAACTACCCATTTACCTTAATCACGAGACCAACGGGGCAGCCACCTCAATTTATATTGCCATCGACATGCTAAGACGAAGGGTGTCGATGGATGGATGGAAAGACCTGTGGCTAAATAACAGCCGCACAGGTCGATTGATCAGGTTAAGCTACGCTTGCCGCGGTTGGTCTGTGGATGGGTGACCATCCTTACTTACCGTGACCCCTCCGTGCCTCGGAAAGCACATTAAGCCGTTGGTCCCGGCTGTCATTCGTGGATCTTTGACAGTCTGACAACCAGTCTTTCCAAGAGGTATCGTATTACCCAGTTACTGGGCTGTGGAGGTCAGACAGGCAGTCGCTCCATCTAAAATACTGGTATTCAGCTGCATCCGGTTAGACTGGAAGCCGACCCCAACATAGTTGGGAAAAGGCTCAGATGATGACGCTAAGATGAGGGGTGATACCTACAGCATGATGTTAAATTATTATTATGTTACATTACAGAAAGAAAAATGTTAGCTGTTCTAGCAGTAGTCCAAGCAGTACAGTGCGCTACAGCTATGTTCTTCCATGAACCTTCAAATGTTGTCATCCAGCTTATAGAAGCTATAAATGGCTCAGACTTCGGTTTTGCGATGACCTACAGGAATGAAACTAAAACTCTGGGTAAGAATGTTTGTATTTATTCATAAAGCTTGTTAGGACTTCATGATCGCAAATTCAGTCTATAATATCCGCGAGAGAGAGAGAGGGAGTGGGCTGTAATCAACCATGCGAGCCCAGTGCGGGATGCTGGATATCACATGTCTTCGAATTTTTCCATCTACAAATTTTCCCTACACCGTTTTGAGAACAGTTGTGATGAAATAATTCACACAAAGTAAAGTGCCAACCTGGGTTTGAACCACCTCAACTCATGGATTGCGGCCGCTCCCAATGGGTCACCACTGCTCCCCAAGTTAAAGAGAAAGCGTATACATAATATACAGCATGTATCGGTAAGGTGTGGTCAAAATTAAGGGTGCGTGTACTTCAGTGGTCACAAGCACGGCTACTCGACCAACCACGACTGTTTGACCTAGGAACCAAACGCATGTGGTCCAGCCGGTCGATTCTGTAAAAATCTCACCGTGAAAAAGGTGAAGTGAGTTTGTTTTTGCTAGGAATTGACACTATTGACAGCTCACTCCACGCTCACTTCACCTAAGTTTTCACGGTGAGATGGTTACAGAATCGCACTGCTGCTTTCGATTCCAAGGTGAACTCATGACTGACAGCTGTCAAGTTCTCTTGGCGTAGTAAGTACGTGAGAATTTTCAAACGTGTTTTCACATTTAAAAAAATGTCAATCCTCTGCATTCTCAGAGAGCAGGTGCCGTATTGTGACGTTTTAATGCTATCATGATTCTAGAGCGAGGAGAGACGGAGCTATGCATGACCGATCGCACCATCCTTTTTTCGTACTAGAATCATGATGATATTAACACTTAAAAATAAGGCCCTAGATCTATTCTATATAAAATCTCACCGAGAAAATTTAGGTTAAGTGAGTAATAGTGAAAAAGATGAGGATGTGGACTGTAAACTGAAAGTGAAATAAATATGTGTAAACGAATATATTTTGTTATTTTAACAAATATGGAGAAAAATCACACCTTTTGACAACACAGAACCGCAACAAGAATCATAATGTAGACAAAACAATTTAAATTTGAAATACAAAGAAAAAGAAATATAAAATACCAAAGAGTACGTAACAAATAGCATCAAGTAGAATGACAGCTCACTTTAAACTCACTTCACGTAAGTTTTCACAGTAAGATTTTACAGAATAGAGACGCTGTTCTTCTATGTTATTTGTATCAGTATAATTTTATTTTGACAGTTGTCGGCGCCCCGAAAGCGGACTTCATAGGAAAAGTATTCAATTGTGAATTGGACCAAGCTGACGTCATTCAAAACATTTTTTGTGGAGAGCAAAACATTGATATTGACCAGTCTGAATATAATATCGGTAAGAAAAAAAATGTACAGACGCCAGCACATCAAGCTACTACAATCTGACAAATTTCTTTAATAGATTTTCAACTTTATCGCTATACCATAAGGTTCAAAGTTGATTGGGAAAACTTGACAGTTTTGGGTAGCTTGATGTGCTGGCGTCTGTACCTACCCGTTGCTTTACACCCGGATAAATAGTAACAAATATCAACACATTTATTTACATTTATATTCAGCTTTTGCTCGCGGTATCACTCGATGATTTTATAAACTATGTTCTTTTTTTAATCATAGCATGCATACGGGACAAACAAAACTACGCAACAGATTTTGATGCGGTTTCCAACATAATTTAGACAATTTATTCCAAAAGTTTTATGTGTCTAATTAATTAATATTTAACGTAGACATAACAAGGAAATCTGTATGTTTTGTCGAGTTGTAAAAACCGTGCGAAGCAGGGGCGAGTCACTAGTATAGAATATGTGGGAGCAACTAAGTTGCTCGTTGCTCGATCGCTTGATGATAGCAATTTATAGGACTGTTTCTACGACTAATATCGCAAAAAAATATGAAATGAAATAGGATTCGGAATCACTTTTACTATCATATAAAAAAATAAGCTAGATGAGGTAGGCGTTTCCTATTTGACTACTATGAGAAAAAAGGCCAAAAGAAACCGGAGGTCACAGACCCTTTTAAAGTCCAGACATAATCTTAGTCAGATCACGTGAACCGTACAAAACCGTGTGGATTGATGTCTGAAATGGGCAGATAACGATGATGATAGAAATTAATATTTTTTTGGATAGATACCTATTCGTCCTTTCGCTATAATAACATACTGAGTTTTCAAATCCACATTCAGCCAAAAAACACGAAGGGTTTCAGTAAGATTTTTGATGACATGTAATAATTTTTTTTTTTCAGAAAAATTTCCTACACAACACTTTCATATGGGTGCTACGATAGTTGCTACAAATAAATACTTTTTTGTAAGTATATTTTTGCTTTGCGTTTGTATTCAGTTTTTATTTAAATAAAAAAAAACATTTATTTCAGACTAATTATTTCTCCATAATTGTTATCTTAAAACTATATTGGCCAATACTAAAATCAAAATCAAATAAAATCATAATTCAAACCAAACAAAAACCAAAAACCAAACTAAACCAAAACCAAACCAAACCAAACAAACCAAACCAAACCAACCAAACTATGAAATCACTTGTAGATATCAAAAAATCATGTAAAAAAATCGACTGTCATACTGAACCTCGAAGTTTGAAATGTCGATGTACGTTTCAGAAAGTTTACAAGTACGAATTACGTGAGTTCGAAGGTACGCTATGAGGAATAACTTAATTTAGAATGTTCATCATCGCGAAGGACGGAACTTCGAAAGTTTGCTATAACGAATTACTTAATTTAGAACGTTCATCATCGCGAAGTATGGAACTTCGAAAGTTTGCTATAACGAATTACTTCATTGAGAATGTTCATCATCGCGATGTACGGAACTTCGGAAGCTTGCCATAACGAATTACTCAATTTCGAATGATCATTATCGAGAACCAAAATGTAGGCACTGCATTTAAATATGTACTTATGTCGATTTTTTCAAAATTTTGTGAAATCGGTAATTATTATTATTTGTTTATTTATTCATGCTCGTTGGACCCTTGGGAGTCGCGTACGAGTAACAAAAGATGATCAATTGAATCATTAGTCAATGCTTGACTTAGGGAAATGTTAAAAAATAGGCGATGTTTGAGCGGAATTGAAGGTATAGGTAACCATATGGTACAGACCATTAAACTGAAAAACTTTCTCCATGGGACCAACATAACAATCGAGAAAAAATAATCAGCTGCCCATACATTTGGATCGATTGTTGAAGTGTTGTATGGGACAGTTGATAATTTTTTCTCGATTACGAAAATCGATTCAGTAAACGATTCTGAACAAACTGCTTTCATAATTTGCGTTAATTCAATTACACATTGTGTAGGCACGTAACAAAGTATTTATAGAAATCCTGTATCACGAGGTCACGGAAAAACTAAACAAAACAAGTTTTTTCCTCGTTGTTGATTTCTTTATAAGGAATTAAATATTGAAAGTCACTGAATTTTGAATTATCATTTGTTCAGTCACATCAAGCGGTATTTGCCTCTTTGTAAGTTAATGACCTTGAGCAAGCGGTGTGTAGTACGGAGTTTCAATTGAATATAAGGCCAGATTTTAGGGCTTAACTTTCTATGGTGTATAGTCACGAGCACTAATATGTCAACACTTGGAAACTTTCAATTGCGATTTTTTCGTGAAATAACGAATGCAACGTTGAAATACGACACTTTACACAAACCTATGGGTTCGAAAATACGTTGTTCGTAATAAAATAAAATTTCATTCAAAACTAAAGGAGAAACTCTTCTTTGAATAAAGCCAAGTGTATACATACTTATGCTCGTTACTGTACATAATAAAGAATATTCTATTCTTATTTTGGGATACATGAAGCTTCCTCGTGTAGCGCAGTTTGTTCCGCTAGTTAGGTACTCAACTGAACCGAGCGCTCGGCGCATCTTGGACAGCAATACCTAATTTGACTGGCTAATTCTTCCTTTGCGGTGGCAAGGCTAACAACCATGCCCGAGATGGTGAAACGATCTGGACAGCCAGGTGGTTGTGCAGGAGGTCTCACCATCTCTTTCTACAGGCTATCGTATCGAAAATGACACATTCCGAATAATTTCGATAACCTGATTTACCTTAGCGGTTGTCCATTTGATTTAAACTGACAAAATTTTCGGGTTTTTTTTTTTTTTTTTAAAAAACTTTGCCCCACACTAGGAATTACTCCTGTATCGTGGGTGCGTTTACAAACATTTAAATTCACATACACAAACAGCCAGACCCGGAATAACTACCTGTAGGCAATACAAATATTTGTTCCGTGCGGGAATCGAACCCACGACACGCAGCGCAGCAGTCGATCGCTCAGCCACAGCGCCAACCGTGTCGTGTTTAGAGGACTCCTACGATAACATTGATTGATTTTCGGTACGGTACCTATGGAAGCGTATCGAGCGGTTGTGAATAGCCATGCTAAACGCGTACTGCTAGGGTTGGTTCGAGGTAGCGGAAGGTACTGGAAGGATTTGGGGGAGGCCATAACCTAGCAGTAATACAGTACGAGTTACCAAAAAGAAATGCACAAATATTTTGTTACAACTTATAACTAACATTTTATTTCACAGACGTGTGCCCCTTTATGGACCACGAATATAAATGAGACTGCTCAGAATGGTACACTAGTTGAAGTATCGGATGCTTTCGGAACATGTTTCGTACATAATGATCACGAGGACACAATTCGCTATCAAGGCCTTTTAGAGTATTTCCTGAAAAAATCCAGTGCAAGAAGGAAACGTTTCAAATCATTGCATAACTCTTTCAAAGTTGGTAAGTATTCCTGCACCTTAATTCCGTAACACACTTTCAAATCACAATCTGACGGATTTCGAAGGATGTTGCTAATCCAATGTTTCTTAAGCTTGAAAAATTGGTCAGCTCGACAACTAGATCGATAGATTGCATCCCGGGGAAGGACATAGTATAGTTTTATCCCGATATTCCCACGGGTTTGACACTTATGCGGGTGAAACCGCGAGGCGCTGCTAGTCTTTAATATTATTTTTTTATTTCTAGATAGATTTACTGGTGGAGCCGGCTGGTCTACGTTAATTGACGAGGACAATGATTTGTTGCTGATAGCGAAAACGTCGTTGTCCGGAGACTTCTTCTACTTACATGTGTCGGATCCTTATACTGATGTCAAATCATTGGCAGACGACTCAACGTTACGGACTTACTTGCCGGGGTTTTTGAACATAGGTAAAGTTAATGCTCATTTACATTATTACTAGCTTCTGTTTCCCTGCTGGACCTATGCTTCTACCAGGCCGCGCCACAACACCCTGTCTTCCGCCTTCCTCATCCAGTCTACCCCAGCCACTTTCTTTAGGTCGTCCGTCCATATAGCTGGGGGCATCCCACACTACCCTACGCTTTTAATTATGATTGTGCATTATAATAATCAGTTCCTGTAATATGAGGTTGAGATAAATAAAGATTTATGATTATGATTATTTTATTGCAGGGTTTGGCCTCACTGCTGGAAAGTTCTTTACAGACAAAACAGTGTACGCGTTCAGTATGCTACAGAACAACATGAAAGGAATTGTAAGTAATCAAGTGCGGTCTGAAAGTAATTAAATCTGCTCCGAGACTCCTTTCAGTGTTTTTCGTTATTTCTTATAGTTTCGGAGTAAGCCATCCAAAAACACTTTCCTGTTTATAACTACTATCTTTCGGGTCACTTACCATTAAATTCACCGAAGAAGACCACCGTTAAGATAGGAGTTATAGCCTATGTACTTATACAGGTTAAATTCACCTTGTATAATTATACATTTTAATTCACCCTGTATACTTATACAGGTTAAATTCACTCTATATACTCATACAGGTTAAATTCACCCTGTATACTTATACAGGTTAAATTCACCCTGTATACATAAACAGGTTAAATTTATCTTGTATACTTATACAGGGTGTGTATTTATGATAGTATTATAACACTGATATAGTCATTTACCGATTCAATAATTTTAAAATATCGTTTTTCAGATATCGTTCCTCGAATATCGAAGGAAAAGTCATGGGCTATTTATGTTGGCCCGAAATCGCACGGATGCCTTCAGTTTAAAGTTCATTCAGTTGCACAGCAATGATGTTGGCACAATGTTCGGGTCGACAATGAGCGCTGCAGACCTAAATTTAGATGGACTAGACGAACTATTAGTGGGTGCGCCTGCGCAGTCTGAAGACGAATGCTTCGAGTGCGGAGCCTTACATATTTACACAGGTGGAGATATGGTAATACACTCAAAAGAGTAATAGTTGGTACAGTCAGGGAAATTAACTGTTAAGCTAATTTCAATTTATACTCTACATAATCATCATCTGCCTAGCCTTTTCCCAACTATGTTGGGGTCGGCTTCCAGTCAAACCAGATGCAGCTGGTATCAATATCAGTATTTTAAATGGGGTGACTGCCTATCTGACCACGTTATTGGGTAACGGAATACCCCTTGGTAAGGCTGGTTTGCAGACATTCGGGCTTCTGACGTCCCGTAACGACTGTCAAAGATTCACGAATGACAGCCGGTACCAACGGCTTAACGTGCTTTCGGAGGCACGGAGACCCTTGGTATGTTAAGGTGGTCACCCATCCATAGACCAACCGCGACAAGCGTAGCTTAACCTGATTGATCGGCTTGTGCGGCTAAAAATTATCATCTGTCCTATACAATACTTCAATACCTACTCAGCCCAAATCTATGGAATGGCTGATTATTTTGTCGCGATTACGATGTTGTTCCCATAGAGAAAATTGTTCAATTTAATGGTCTGTACCACACCCTTAAATATGACACCTTTCTGATGCATGCTGTATAAGCTATAATATTTACTTATCGTCCACTGTTGTCCTCAGAGTACTATCAATGAACCAAAAAGGCTTCGTTCAATTTTTGCCAGTGCACACTTTGGCCGCTTCGGCACAGCCATCGCTGCGAAAGACATAGACGGTGACGGCATACCAGGTTGGTGTTTCATTAGTAAAGTAAAAGCTATGCTTATAACTTGGGTTTTAAAGTTGTTGGTGTGGAGCAGGACCAGCATTGAGCCAGGCATTTTTATCAGGGATGTAATCCCCTTACTTATAATATGCCTGCCTACATAGTGTGCGTTTTACACAAGACTCTGACAGTATTCTTTAAGAATCTCACAGTGAAATCTTAGGTGAAGTGAGCTTGAAGTGAGCTGTCAATCATGTCATCAGTTGATCTATTCTGTAATAATCTCACAGCAAAATCTTTAGTGGAGTGATCTTGCAGTGAGCTGTCAAATATTATTAATATAGTGTCAAATATTCGATTTTAATCGTAGTGAGTTTATCTAACACTCCGTACGAGTATTTAAACTCAACCTCTTTCCTTTCCATTTACACACACACACACATACACCAGTGGTGCGGTCACGCAGTTGCCAGGCATACACTGACTACTCTCGCGCAGTTACCTCCGCCCGCGCTCTACATTCCACGACGCGTGGGTTAAGGCCCGCAACAAAAACCGCAGAGCAGTTGAGACCGACTGCAGCAGCAAGCCGGCAGGTATGAATGGCAGCTTCAAGCGGTTGAATTTGACTGCACGAGCAGTCCGCGTATGTTGATCGCTGGCTTACTGCTGGAGCAGTCCGTGTATGGCCGGCCTAAGAGATGAAGTAAGGAGTTTGCAAGCCCGAAGTTTTAATTGTATTTTTAACTTTACAGAAATAGTAGTAAGCGCGCCATACGAGAAATCAAAGAAAAAAGAAAACCATGGAAGCGGAGCCGTTTACATACTGTCGGGTTACGAGGTTTACAATACCCTGATGAAGACCCAAGACTTCAAGAGTATTCAGCTGTCAGACCTGAAATTGACGCAGCGAATTCAGAAGGAGTCTTATAGGACCCTCGGCTTTAGTCTCCAGTTTATTGATGATGTTGACCAGAATGGATGTCACGGTAGGAATACAAACATTTTATTAGGTACTAACCTATTCTTAGTAATAGTAACCTAACTTTGTGAATTATACTAAGCGTTTTATATGAATATGAACATTATTCTCAGCGCTTAATGTTCATAAACGTAAAAGCGAATGTGAGTAAGCGTTTAATGTCAAATATCGATGTTAAATGAATGCGAATAAAGTTCAAATTTGAATGAGATGCTTAAAGTCAATTTGAGATCTGTGAATCTTGCGCTTTGTGGAAGACCCTCGTTTGTAAAAGTACTTACATAGGTACCAATTTCTGAAAGAAAGAAAGAAAGAAAAAGTACCTATTTATTGCGACTCTTACAGGAAGATCATAAAATAAACTAAACACAGTAAAATAAAAATCTGAGTTATATAAAAAATAAAGTAACAAAAGGAAAATGAAACAGAGAGTCCTATACGAGGCCAAAAGGCTCCTATCTCAGCATGATGATGCGACATTTAAAAATAAATGTCGCAGCGCTGGTATTCTGATTTCTGTCATAAAGCAGCGTTACTGCGTTCGAGGGGAATGAGTGACGTTGTAGTAACAACGTTGGACGGGACTGTGTGTGCAATGCCTGTGGTATTCTAAATAGAGGTGGAGATCATTAACCAGTACCTATGCTGATCATTATTACTTTTTATGTGTCCTATGACCCGCAAGGAGCTTTTTCACTGTCATTATTTCTACTCAAAATTAAGTTATACAGGGTTTTCTTTTAAATTGGCTAGCTAAACTCCGCACACGCGATAGGTATCAATATCTAAATGGGATAAAATAAAACAAATATAAAGAATTTGATTTTTTTTTTTGAAGTGAAAACTTCTTTAGCATCGTTGTGATTTGAAATTTTATGAAACGAAAAAGCAACAGTAAAAAGAGACATATAAGATTTAACGTGGGAGAAAATGAGATAGGAAGCATTATACAGTGTTTTTGTTTTTTATTATTACAAATGGTGGATGATGATGATGATGATGATGATGATGATGATGATGATGATGATGATGGATGGATGGATGGATGGATGGATGGATGGATGGATGGATAGATGGATGGATGGATGGATGGATGGATGGATGGATGGATGTTCTTTACCATCGTTGTTTTTGAAGGTTTCACTTCTACCACGTGTGAATTGCACACATGCTGTTTTTTTTTTGAGGTCAACGTTCGCTGTTCGTGTTGATACTTGAAGTATGAGTTGAGAAAAATGGTTTTATTATATTTTATTGTGTTGACATATCCATAATTCTCACGTCTGTGAAATTTACACTGACAAAAACAGATTTCTAAACTGATATCGCAAGTGACTTCAATAACTGCGGTCGATGACCCACAAAAAAATAATCAAAATAATTTATTTTTTAGATTTCAATACCTGTCGCATTTGAGGAGTTTAGCTAGCTAATTTAAAACACCATGTACATATATACTTTGCGCAGAGGAGAAAGGCTTGGTTTTTTTACAACACAAAGTTGGTTTGGTATACATATATTGAACCTTATACGATAGTTTCATTAAATAACACAATAATTTTCAACAGAATTGGCGGCCAGTTCTACGGGCTCAAGTAAAGTGCTACTGTTCAAATGCGTGCAGAAGATCAACGTGACAATGTCCAGCCAACTAATTGGCGAACAGGTATGTACGTCTGTCTTGTTAGTGACACGACACTTGGACGAGCCAGTGAAAGGACCATTCTGACAGACACTATTTCATTGCGAAACCTATCTGTAGTTCCGTTGTGACGATTGGTAGCTGTGTATACACTTGAACATCACCAGGACGAGCAACCTTGACTTGGGCACCTTTCCCACCGCCGACGAAGAAAAGTCGAGCGATCAACTATTAATATGCAGTATGGAAACCACATTTATATGCAATAAATTATACCACATACGTGCTATCGCCTTTTCTGACGATATACAAAAAATGAACGAGATCGGTCGCGAATAAAAATCAGCTGTGCCCTACACTTTAATGTAGAGAACAGCTGTTTTTTCGCTGATTTTTATTCTCATTCTAAAAAAGTTGCGGTTGGGCCATTGACAAATCTGTCAAAATCATTGTGACCTTTATTCTCGTCACAATAAGGTTGCTGCCAGGGGTAAATAACTGTGAACGAACTGTTCTTAATATCCTTGAATTGAACTTGACGTATTTTGTTCACAGATAGTAAGAGAGCAAGATACATCTTTCACTGTTCAAGTGTGCGCTCGAGTGCAGCTTCCTGAGCTACCAGAAGATATTTTTGGAAGTAAGTTGTCAAAGAAAGAAAGAAATAACATTTGTTTAGCACAGACTAAAAGACACAGTTTGCTCCTCCGACTTGTAACAGACTGGCAACGTCTGTCACAAGTCGGAGGAGCAAACTGTGTGTCTTTTCAAGTCAAGTCAAGTCAAGTTCAAGTCGGAGGAGCAAACTGTTGCCCAGATGATGGGACTCCCTTTTCCGCACTTAGACTCCCATTCGGTCCGTTGTGCATGGGAAATGACGAACTGTTGCCCAGTTCGTCATTCTAGCTGGCTTTTGTTTTTGTGTTATTCTTACCCTGCGTTTACACCCCTTAACAAGTTGTGATACTTGTTTACAACAAGTCTTGTAAAAGCCATGTCAAAACATGTATCATAGCAACACGTATTGACGTTATTTCAGAGATGTCTTGGTAACTATTTTTTGTTAAATTTTTTTGAAAAGTTTTCTATGTTTCTTATAAAAACTAGTCCTATTTTAGATGTACGATAAACGAAAACAGTAGCAACATCGCGTGGTTACAATTTATACTTTTTTTAGCTTGTTAATACTTGATTATATAATATACGTACTCCTTCCAGACATTACCATCGAAAACAGTATTATCGGTGAAGGGGCCATCGTTAAGCAGCCCAATATTGTCATTGACATATCTTGCTTCAGCTGCCCCAGAGACAGAAAAAACCTGTGCGAGAATGTCACTGTGGAATTAGTAAGTACTACGCCCTTTACAGACTACACAGCAGTGCGATTCTGTAACCATCTCACCGTGAAAACTTGGTGAAGTGAGCGTGGAGTGAGCTGTCAATAGTGACAACTCCTAGCAAAAACAAACTCACTTCACCTAAGTTTTCAAGGTGAGATTTTTACAGAATCGACCGGCAGATGAGAGACACTATGATTTATTTTACTGGTTCCAAATTTTTACAGAGTGTACCCACGGATATCGAGGGATATGTCATGGAGGCGTGGCACATGTCACCTCCATTCCGATCAAACTGACCAAAAATTTAATTGCGTACACACAATTAGTAGCAATGGGTTTTGTCAGTTCAACCACATTCATTCCGTTATTTACGTTGTTGAGTAAACACATTTTTCGAACACATGAAGCAATGGATTGGCAATATCTTTATAAATATTAATCATTTATTTACACCATATAAACACATAAAATACAATATTAATAACAGTAATAATATGTACAAGTAAATAAAAAGGAGGGAAAATAATCAAAGGGCATCAAAAAATTCATCCGCATCGCTGTCAACAGGAAACGTGCCCAAAAGACTGGCAGCATTGCCACGTTGTATGGCAATGCTGATTCTTTGGCCCAAAAATAAGCCAGCCCTCTGGTCACGTGAAGAGTCGAAATAATTTCTTTATAAATGATTCAGATTGAGATTGTACACAGTGCAGAGTTGCATGTGTGCATTCAGTGACTGTATCTATACTTTCTAGTGCCCGCCCCTTTTGAGCATGTGTACAATAAGATAGCACAAAAGTGTTACGCCTACTTTCTTGCGTGTGTGGCAAAAAAGCATCATGTGGGCCGTATCTATTTCTTTTGTTTTCGTGTGAGTATCAGGATTGGGAAAAACGTGGCGACATTTGAACTCGAACAAATATAGAGTGAACGCATATCTCTCGGATATCTATGGTTATACCCATGAATATGAACAACTTTCAATGTCGGACCAACGCTGAATGCACGAAAAAAAAATTTGCCGTTTCTTATATTTTGGTCATGTAGGTACCTATTGAACTTTTGTATGAAACAGGTGATTTTTTTTCGTGATTTCAGAGTTGGTCTCATAGTGAAAGTTGTTCATATTCATGGGTAGAACACCTAGTAAAAACAAAAATTTGAACCGGTAAAAAAATCATTCTGTATGTCTTATCTGCCGGTAGGTACCACTTGGCCACCACAGCTCCGTAGCTGTGGTGGCCAAGTGGTACCTACCGGCTGTAATATAAGCTAAGTTGTAGGTCGTAGGTTCGAATCCAAAAAAGCGCCTTACTTTGTATAAATTATTTCATCACTACTGTTCTCAAAACCGTGAAGGAAAACATCGTGAGGAAACGGCGTAGGTACTTATTCTAGAACCATAAATTCGAAGACATGTGACATCTACCAACTCGACCTGAGCCGGCGTGGTGGATTACGGCAGTGGGAACATTATAAGTTAATTACGCAACGTATGTACAGACGCCAGCATATCAAGCTACTACAATCTATCAAACTTTGATAGACTTTCAACTTTATCGCTAAAGCATAAGGTTCAAAGTTGATTGGGAATATTTGACAGTTTCGGGTAGCTTGATGTGCTGGCGTCTGTACATGTCTTCGTGATTTTAACTCGACCCGATGAATTAATTTGATTCAATTATTTTATTACAAACTAGCTGCGCCCCGCGGTTTTACCCGTATAAGTTTCGATCCCGTGGGAATATCGGAATAAAAAGTAGCCGTAGTAGTAGTTAATCCAGGGTGTCGGCTACCTCCATACAAAATTTTATCAATATCGGTCCAGCCGTTTGAGCGTGAAGAATTAACAAACATATAAACACACACTCACAAACTTTCGCCTTTATAATATTAGTGTGATAGTGTGATGAATATACCTAATATGTTTTTTTATGATGCGTCATAATACAATCATTTACTAATTTATTTACATAAAATCATTTTTAAAAAGATTTATCACTTCCTACTAGCGTCTTTAGCGTCGTCACTTTTCTTTATTAATTCTCGATTTTATATCGAATTGTAATATCGAAAGACTTATTTAATTGTTTTCCGATAAGTACAGACGCTAGCACATTAAGCTACTACAATAATATGTCAAATTTCTTTAATAATAAATAAATAATAAAATAAGTCTATTGACACAAAATACCTTTGTATACAATACCAATACATTTCACGGTACAATGGATTTTTAACTTTATCGCTATAGCATTACGTTCAAGGTAAATTGGAAAAATTTTACAGTTTCGGGTAGATTGATGTGCTGGCGTCTGTACATTTCTTTTATTGCGAGCCTCTTTGAAAGATATCAAATAGTCGTAGAATTAATTTAGGAATTAAAGTGGCATCGATGTCAAAAAATATCTCGGTAAGTGGTCCTCGTCGAAATTATTGTAACGGAATCAATATTGTAACGGGTTGCTCTTACGCATTGTATTTAGGTTGGTTGGTAGATTGATTGGTTGGTGAGTTGGTTGCTTGGTTGGATGGCTTTCTTTATTTGCGTGGTAAGGGCAAAGGTCAATGATATCCTTGGCACCTTAATTGCAGGCATGTTGACCTTTTTCTAAAATAAAAACTTAAATTACTTACTCCAAAGTGAAAAATAGCTTTAATTTCGAAAGTCGGTGTGGTTAGTTCCGCATTTTCGTTTTTTGACACCGACTTCGAAATTAAAATTATTTTTCGCTTTGTAGTGTTTTTTTTGGAACTAGGTTGTTTTTTTTTTTGTAAACAAGAGTATAAATTTTTATTTTTTAGTTGTATCTACCCTACAGAAATTCATATAATAATACTTACTATGTAAATATCAGTGGCAAGAAACTAACAAAACATCAATACGTAGAGTACGAGGGACACAAGTCTGAGCCGTACTTTACGTGGTCAGGGGTAAGCCAAGGGACTAACCTCGGACCTCTGCAATTTATAATTATGGTAAACGATTTGCCCGAAGTCGTTAAGGAGGCAAATTGTTTATTATTTGCAGACGACCTTAAGTTATCCATGGCAGTGAGGGGTGATGAGGACTGTGAACGCTTACAGAAGGCCATAGATAGCGTAGTTACTTGGAGCAAGGAAAACCTTTTGCAATTCAACGCCCAAAAGTGTGTCACCATCACTTTCTCGCGTGCACGTAGTCCTATTGTGCATGATTACAGCATTGATGGGATGCCGATGATCAGGGTTACAGAGGTTAGGGACTTAGGAGTTAGTCTTAACGCGGGGCTAGCGTTTCGTGATCACATAGTCAATTGCTGTAAAAAGGCCTACAGAAATTTGGGGTTTATTATGCGTACTGTTCGTGGTTTCACAAATATTACGGCGGTTATCGCATTATATAACACTTTGGTGAGAAGCCAATTAGAATGCAACGCAGTCATCTGGGCACCACATGAGACTAAATATAGTCTCATGTTGGAGCGAATACAAAATAAATTTGCTAGATTTTTATATTTGAGGCTCTATGGAGTATATCCTTTTTACCCGCTTATGTATCCAACCTTGTTTATATTAGGCATGGTTGGATACAATGAGCTGAGAGTTAGGCGTGAGTTTGCACTTGTCTCTTATTTATTTAAAGTAATTAGAGGCAAGATTCATAACGCCGACATATTAGGGTTGGTGTGTTTGAGTGTGCCCGACAGATATGTGTGGCGGCGACGGCGGCCTCAGCTGCTGGCTATACCTCGTGGCCGCACTAATCTGTTAAATCAGGCGCCCCTGACGCGGGCGCTTCGCACCCTTAACCTTGTAGCAGAGGAGATAGACGTTTTTGCGTGTACACTGAGTGAATTCACAAGGATAACCATATATGTAATAAGTTTTAGAAAATAAGTTTTTTAAGTTTGCTTCACTGTTGCATTGGGTTTTTACCTGTAAAAATAGTTGTAAGTGAGGATATAAATAAATAAATAAAAATAAAAAAAAAAAAAAAAAATCAATAATATAAAAAAAAAAAATCGTATTAATGAATCTAACTCAAAAACTGCCCAAGCAAAGTTAATAGGTAATATTTATATGGCACCACCTCCCCTGAGGCATACCTTATCCTCTTAAGAGGTCATTGTACTCATCATTATGAACAACTTTTACTATGGGACCAAACCCGAAATCGCAAAAAAAAATATCAGCTGTTCCCTACATTTATGTTCGTATAACTCGTCAAAATGCAGGGAACACCTGTTTTTTTTTTGCCCTGACTACTCTGAGAAGAAAAGCCGAAACAAACTCAGAGGTTACACTCTCTTTTAAAGTCCAGACATAATCTTGGTTAGATCATGTGAAGTGAAGACCATGTATATTGATGTCTGAAATGATCTTTTGAAAAAAGTACCACACAGAGTTGAATGGACCAGTCAGTAGAAGCATTTGTCAGTACCTAATCGTGTAGCTCAACTCAAAACTTGAGTAGAATATTAGTCCTATTTACCTTGGATTCATAATCAGCCTATAATGTTCTGGGTCACAAGCCTCCTCTTGGTGAGAAGCAGTGGGCCGTAATCCACCACTCAGGCCCAGTGCGGGTTGGTAGATGTCACAAGTCATCGAATTTTCGGTTCTAGGATATGCCGGTTTCCTCACGATATTTTCCTTCGCAGTTTTGGAAAGTTAAGCGCCTGTCTGGGTTTGAACCCGCGACCTACTACTCGTAAGTCGGGGCCGTAAAAGCTCCTTCAAACAGACGCGACACGACACGCGACACAAAGGCACCGCAAGTCGCGCAACGAGCGGTGCCTCTGGGTCGCGCGCGATTGTGTCGCGTGTCGCGCCTGTTTGTAGGAGGCTTTACCGTTGGGCCACCACTGCTCCTACCTGCCATAATCAGCCTATTATGCTCCCACTTGGTTTTTATTTTGCTGTATTTTGTTTAGTTTGTGATTTTCCTGTACGAGTCGCAATAAATACTTTTTCTTTCTTTCTTTCTTCTTTCACTGCTGGGACACAGGCTCTCAGTGAAAGGAGAGTGGGCTGTAATCTACCACGCGGGCCCAGTACAACAAGGGTAATTGCGTAACAGATCAGTAGCAATGGGTTTCATTTTGATAGTTCAACAATATTCATTGCGTTATTTACGTTGTTGAGCTGAAACATTTCGAACATATGAAGCAATGGATTTAGAATATCCTTCAGAATGATTGAGATTAGTAGATAGTGAAAACAGTGTAGTGTGTGTGTGTGTGTGTGTGTGTAGTGTGTGTGGGGGTGTGTGTTTGACTGTGTGTGTACGTGTAGTGTAGTGTAGTGTAGTGTGTGTAACAATGTAGTGTGATAGTGTGGTGATAGATAGTGTAATTAGGGTGCTGGTCGGTATATGTATGTAACATGTCTTAATTTTTTTGGTTTTACGACATGCGAAACACACATCGTGAGAAAATTGGTTTCTCACGATGTTTGCCTTCACATTTGAGAGCAGCAGTTTACCTACCTACACTACCTACATAATATCAATTGGACTGCCTCTTACGGTATTCAAGCAAAACTCGAGCCTGGCTTTGTGCCCGGGTAATGGTAATAGGCAAGCCTATTATAGTATAGGGTGGCAGAAACCCCGGGGTATTCCTCGAAACGCACCGACTTTGAAAGGCACTAAAAGTATTCCACAAAAAAAAATATTATAATTTTATTCCTCGAAAAGCATCAACAATGAAACATAGAGAAGAGCATGAAGGATTCGTAATAAATGATATCGACAGACGTTTCATTTGGTGCGATTCAAAGTTGGTGCGTGTCGAGGAATACCCCGATCCCCTACGTTGAAAATTTTCGACAGTCGTTCTATGAAACAGCGGATTTTTTTACGCTAAACGACGATACATTTTTACGCTAGGGGGTCTATAATAATGTACTGAATTCATAGTAACAGGTTGACGTCGATCTCCCAACCACCCCTACAGCTGCATTTACACGGTCAACAGAAATAGCGCACTTTTTGTCTTTTCCTATAATTATTTTGTTGTGTTTAATTGTTTGCAGAGAGACAAGGAGCCAGGCGATTACACTTTCAAATCGAAAGCACAAATACAAAACAATTTTCTGACCGACAGATATATGGAAGGTAAATAATTACTAACCCCCTTCCTAATCACCTTCATCTGCCTAGCCTTTTCCCAACTATATTGGGGTCGGCTTCCAGTTTAACCGGATGTAGCTGAATACCAGTATTTTACATGGAGTGACTGCCTATCTGACCTCCACAACCCAGTTACTGGGTAAATCGATACCCCTTGGTAAGACTGGTTGTTAGACTTTCTGGCTTCTGACTACCCGTAACGACTGTCAAAGATCCACGAATGACAGCCGGGACCAACGGCTTAACGAGCTTTCCGAGGCACTAACCCCCTTACTAATAAACGTTAATACGTTTGTACGTTAACGTTAATAACGTTAATATAATTATCAGTCTGTATAGTTACACAACGCTTTGTCTACTTTCGAAAGTCAAAATACTGACGACAGAAAGAGAGAAATAGGTGTGTAACTATTCACCTGGTATAATACGTTTATTAGTTAGAGGACTAATCGGTAGCGTAGAAAACGGAAGAGAAATAATTATATTGTATTTTTCAACAGAATTCAACAATACGTGGGTCGAGGCAAGTCCGTATAGCAAACTGGAGACAGGTTTGGAGGTGGCCCGACATTGTACGGGCAACGATTGCATACCTAAACTGTCATTGAATCTGAAATGGTCTGGCGGGTAAGAGGAACAAACTTACTCAAAATTAATTAACATGAATAGACATTTCTTTTTTTTTCACTTTTTTTTTAATAGTAAATCGACAAATAATTAAGCGAAAATTATCATTGAATTCGTAGTGACTTTAGAAAGAACAATGGTATTAAACTATAGCTTCTCTAAATTTAATTACAGCGGCTCATATGTACTGGGCTCCACTGCGAACGAGACAGTGACGATAAAAGTGCGTAACGATGGCAACGCGTCTTATTCAGCATGCGTATGGTTGCGCGTCTATGGTGCACCAGTGTCCCGAGTCGACTGTGAATCTTACAAGACATGGTACAAGTGTTATCTACCGAAGCCACTAATGAGGGATACAGAAGTAATTAATTACCATCTTTCTTAAAACGTTACGGAACTATGAAAACCTGGTAAGGGTGCAATATAACCTGTGGTGAAATTCTGTAAAATCTGTAGTGAGCTGTAAGCTTACTTCAATGATGTTTTCGAGGTAAGATTTTTACAGAATATATCGGCTGAGTCAAAAAAAGTCGACGGGCGCGTCAAAATATATCACCTAACTACCTATGCCTAAAGCCCTAAACACAGTTCTGATACAGCGTGTCAGAAAGTTGTGGACAAAAAGTGTGTGGTTATGGTTTGTGACCATCAAACTGAATAACTTTCTCCATGAGACCAACATTTTAATCGAGAAAAAATAATCAGCCGTCCCATACATTTGGGTCGAGTAGGTATTGAAGTTTTATGTTTTATGGGGCAGTTGATAATTTGTAACTGTAAAGCCCGTATGCAAGGTAAACTTTTGTTGAGCAACAGTTGATCAATATTGTTGATGAGCAACGATAAAGTTGCTGGAAATAAAGTTTGATACAAACTTTATATGTCTTGTCCACACGTCAGTCTGCGTCAAAATGTTCCAAAGTTTGATACAAACTTTTGTTGTGTTTTCTGTATCTTATGTAGTCCACACTACTGCCATATTTATGGACTGGTTGCAAACACGTGAGCAATTGTTGACAAACAGACGTCACTCGTTAAGCGAAAATTTGTCAACATGCCGTGATCAACTCTACAACATAGTGTTGCTAGCAACATGTTGACAGCAACTCAACAACATGTTGATTAAACTTTTTTTATAAACAAATATTTACCATGAATACGGGGCATAAGTTGCCGTCCACACGGCCCTGGACTACTGAAAGAAAGAAAAAGTATTGCGAAGTAAGTAGCACGATATTTTACAGTAAAATGTCGATCACACGTCCACATCCCACTGCTAATAGCTATGTTGAAAAGAAATGATGTTTAAAACTGCCGTGTGGCTGGTCCTCAAATACCTATGGTCCATAAACCACAATTACTTCATTTTCACAACAGGTGTTGTTTAATGGTGTTAGTTGTAGATGTTCTGGAGCATCGACTGCGTAACGGAAGACGTCGTAGCGTTGGAAGGCCCCACAAGGTGGGAACGATTACCTAGAGAAGGCTGCAGGAATCCACTGGATACGAAAAGCGCAGCACCGGTTATAGTGGCGGTGCTTGGGTGAGACCAATGTCCAGCACCGCACGTCTTTCAGCTAAAATGATGATGATGATGATGTTAAATAACCCAGGGCACTATGAACCAACTTACAAAATTGTCAGAGCGTCCTTACGAAATAAAGGCGCTGTAGCGGTATCTACAACGCCACATGAGAACAACGCGTCATACTGACGTCACGCAAAATCCTGCATCTCGTAAGCAGAGTTTACCGCGCAACTAGCATAGATACAACGGCCCGATATGGATCATCGGGCAGTTGCCCGCCAGACACAACACCCGTCTGGTCGGAGGATCCTCCCTTTTCTATAGAGTATGAGTGAACTTTACACCCTGTTCCTCATACCTCTATACTGGTGACCCCGACGTCATCTGAACACGCAACCTTCTGATATACCTCTATAGCGCTATAAAAGTTACCATGGCCATGCATTTTATTGTACAGTGACCAAAACAGATAAGTTACCAGGGTCGTCGGGTATTGTTGAAGTTTAGTAAGAAACCGATAGATGTTTTCGAATTAAATTTAATTTAAAAAAATAACTGTTTATTTTCTATTAATTTAATTACATTTTATTCGAAAGCATCCATTGGTTTCTTTGATATAGTTGAAGTTTAGTACTTCTGCAACCATATCCGACGACCTTGGTTACTTATCTCCTTTGGTGACCGTACGTGGACAGTATAATTATAAAAATATAATATGTCAAAAACATGTTATTCTTACAGTACTCCATAAACCTCATGCTGAACATGACAAAACCAACGAACGTTGCAGAAAATCTCATCGTCAAAGCGTTTCTGTATGAAAACTGTTACCAACGAAAGGATAACAGTACCAAGAACCTAACAGTACCTTTTAATTTAACTTCAGAAGGCGTCTTCAATGATGGGTGAGTGATAAAAAAAAATTTTGTGCTTTTACTTAAGGTGAATGGGTAGTGGTAGACCGCGAAATTCAAATTTTCCTACGTTTTTTGCAATTTGCAGGTCAGTGTCAGATTGTATCTTGATCAAAATATGATTCGCGACAATAACAGGTACATATTTAAGGAATTATAATCATTAGAATCATTAATATATCTTTCTAAGTTAGATTTCTACCACCAACCACCAATCTCTTATGGAAAAGTGTTAGTGGTAGAAATCTAACTTAGAAAGATGTATTATTGATTCTAATGATTATACTTGTCTAAATATGTACCTGCTATTGTCGCGAATCATATTTTGATCAAGATACAACCTGACACTGACCTGCAAATTGCAAAAAACGTAAGAAAATTTGAATTTCGCGGTCGCAACTACCCATTCACCTTAAGCGTCGAGTGTACACCAAGTGTACATAAGAAAAAGTGCTCGTCAACTTACGGTGCACGTCAACGGTACACCAAGTGTACACAACAGTGTCATTGTTCTATTGTCATTGTTATTGTTAAAACAATGACTTCACTGCGTCCATTCAACATCCGACGCGTGGGGCATTTCGACAGTTAGGCGGGCAAACGTGTGAGAGATTAAAAGTTAAGCGCCAGCTCGACGGGTGAGAGATACGCGGCGATGGTCACGTGGTGCCATCAAATTCCTTGAGACGCACACCACACTGTGAATTTTTTCGTTATTAATTTGGTTTTAAGCATTCGTTATAGTGTCACTTTTACTCCGATATGTATTATTTTTCTTTTTGTTTTTATATTGGCACCTTGTTTTCATATTATATTCATGTACCTAGGTATGTAATTGGTTATCATGTAATTGTACTTTTGTGTGTTGTGCTGTCTTTTGTGTGCACCAAATAAATAGTTTATATGGTATCTATATAAACTAGCTTCTGCCCGCGACTTTGTCCGCGTAAAATTTCACCCTTTCCATTCACCCTCTTAGGGGTGGAATTTCTAAAAACCCTTTCTTAGTGGATACTTACTCTTCACAAAGAACACACCCTCAAAATTTCATGTCTCTAAGACCAGCGGTTTAGGCTGTGCTTTGATATGGCTTATTCAGCTTATTCTATATCAGTCAGTCAGCACTTTGAATTCGAGAACTTCCGACGTCTCTCGCCCTTGGAGATGGCGCCTAAGGAAACCTGGGCCCCAATTCTGTATTATTCTCCGCGAAATCTTACCACGTGCAAACCGTGTCAATATCGTGTCTTTTTCAACTTCAACTCTTGATTAATGGCTTTTGTGGAATAAACACCACAATTTTGCCAATTTCACGTACTAAAATCCACTAAATGAAAAAATTTAATCTCTCTGACACGTGTGACTGCTATCGCAACTGCGAAGCCGCCCATCGTGTCTTTTTACGGCAAGATATCGAAATGTCACCCGTACGAACAACATAATTTTGACAGTTCAATCCACGCGATTGTGTCATAGAGAATACGTTTATAGCAGTGACTAACTAAGGAATCGACGTGGTCTCGAAGTACGGAATCGTTAAGTGTTCATAATGAATTAGGGTCCTGCATGATGTTGTTTAGCTCGGAGAGCGGCCATTTTTTTCGTATGATAATCAACATAACCTTTAAATAATCCAATCTTTGCAGGGATACTCACAAGCTGAACATTACAGACAGACAGATTCTGGCAAATGCAACTATTTATGATCATCACGATTATCAGGTAAGATTTTTGTTAAGATTCCGTGCCCATTAGGTATCAATGGACCCTTACTAAAAGATGATTTACACCAAACGGCTCGCATCGCATCGGATCGGAAAGGATACGAACGGATGCGGCGACAGCCGATCGCGTCCGGCAACATGTCGACGACGATCGGGTCCGTACCGTCGCTTGCGAACGTATCCGTTTCTGCGCCTAGTCAAATAGTTTCATTCCTACCATGTTGACGTGTTTTAATTTTTGAAAATGGTTGAAGTTGACGTAGTATTGTTGGCTAATGCATTAGAAGAAGAAAAAAATAATCATAAAACACAGAAGTGGAAAAGAAAAATTTGGACGACAGCCGAAAGGATTCGATCGATTACGACGACAGGCGAACGGAGCCGATCGTGCGTCGCAGCATACTTTCGGCTACGATCGCGTGTCGTGGAAGATGCCCGCGGCCAGGCTGCTGTGCGCGTCTTGGTAATATAGACTTTAAATACTGTGCACACGATTAAATATCGTATAAAGATTGTAAAATCCGTTCCGATCTGATGCTATGCGAGCCGTTTGGTGGAAATCATCCTTAAGGTGAATCACACACTAAAACGCGCGCAGAACCCCCCCCCCCTCGCGCATGAATTTTGACATACAAATTCAATAAAAATTTGGCTCCGTTTCCCGTTTCCCGTCGCGTGGCGTGTGACGGGGCGCAGAAACCGCCCCCCCCCCCCCTCGCGCATGAATTTTGACATACAAATTCAATAAAAATTTGGCTCCGTTTCCCGTTTCCCGTCGCGTGGCGTGTTATAGTACGTGATCCGCCTTAGTGCACGCCGTCTGTTTGTCAGTCACAGAGCATCTATAGAACCGAAGTAGCTATGTAACTTGTCAAAATATACAAAATAAGTATAGGTAAATATGGCCAATATCAAGCAAATATTATTACTTTTAGTTATATAATAATTTACTTTTTGTTTTATCTAGATAAGGAATAATGGCAGCATTACATGGAAGTCCGTGGAATTCACTGTTCTCATGCCAAAGAAACCGTACATCAGTTCTTTCAACGTAAGTAGTCTTTATTTCCTTACAATATTATTTTCATACATCGAACCTCAATTTATTCAGCTTTCTCAAAGTACTTGAAATCTGGTAGTCTGGTGGACCAATAATAGAATAGAATACTCTTTATTATGTACACCATATAAATTACAGACACAAATATAGAAACTGTACAAAGGGTGACACAATGGGCGGTCTTATCGCTAAGAGCGATCTTTTAAAGACAACCTTAGGATGGATTTAAAAAGGGGAAGGACAGACAAATACTGTAGGTAGTCCGCGGTGTAACATTTACATAATACAATAAATACATACATATAGTATATTATACTAATAAATAAATATATACCTACACATACAAATAAATAATATTTCCATATAATAATAAACATGAAACAGGAGCAAAGAAAATATAATGATGATGTTTAAGGAGAGAGCAAGTGCTTTTTTACCATAATTTTAACCGTGGATAAAGATTGAGCTCCCCTTTCCGACACGGGCAAGTCATTCCATAACCGTACTGCTTGAACAGTAAAAGATTTGTCATAAAAACTGGTGGAATGCATCGGCATCTCTAGTCTCAGGTTTTCCGATGACCTCAGATATCTATTATGTGTGTCATGTAGGAACTTGAAACGTTCTTTAAGATAAGTGAGGGTTTTAGGATTAAACAAAATCCTGTAGAGCTGAAACAAGATATGAGAATTCCGGCGAAGACGTATAGGAAGCCACTTGGGCTACAATAGTACTTATCTCTTACTGCTTGTTCACGTAAGAACGCGCGGGCGCGGTGACGGGTGCGCGCGCGGTGGACTTGGTTCGCCACACCTGCGTTTTGTACGTGAACACTTGCACACTCACTATGCCGTGTGTTTGATATTTCGTGACCGCGCCCGCGAATCAACGTGTATAAGCACTTACTCATAAATATTTTTTAAGAACTATTAGCGCAGAATGTGCGTACCTTTGTTTTTGTGAAGTTAGACGATGACCGCCGAAGCGCAAAATTTAAATGGTAGTACAGCATTATTTACATAATAATGTATTTTCATATATTTAGATTTCAGCGACGAAGTTGGTGGATTGCAAACAAAATAACCCAACAAATTCAAGCTTCATCATACAACACTGCACCCTGGACTTACTACCGAATACGACGGAAACTATTGTCGGGAATACGGAAATATCTGCAGGCCGGTTAAGTAAGTAAACATGAAAATCATCACTACGCGCACGCGCATCACTATTATATGGAAGTTAATCATAACTGGTGAAATGAGAGAGTAAAATATAGCATCACTTGACATTTTTTTTAAACCGATGCAAGAACTTTGCCGTGATCTTGACGACAGATATGAATGGAGGAATCATGAAATCAAATATTATTGCAGAGTTGTTCATGGTAACATATTTATGCTTGTGACTGAACATGTAGAGGCCAAACTGAAAACAGTCGAACTTGAGTTAGTTTAGCCATTTGTGATATTGTACAAACGCCAGCAAATCAAGCTACCCGAAACTGTGAAATTTTCCCAATCGACATTGAATCTTATGCTTTAGGGATAAAGTTGAAATCTATTAAAGAAATTTGTCAGATTGTAATAGCTTGATGTACGGGCGTATGTACCAAAAATTCGAAGACATGTGACATCCACCAACCCGTACTGGGCCTGGGTGATTTTTTTTTATAACTAACAAAAAAATTCTAAGCTAGGGGCTCTAAAATCATGAACGAAATTGATGGTTCCAGTTTGCACGTTAATGTCCATGCCACCCCATACACATACACGAAGTAGACCCATCAGTACAATTAGAACGAAGGAATAAGAGTTGTTCAGTCATTCCATTTGTTCACGCACGCAAGGTGTGAATGTTAGTCTGCGCGGAGGGCGCGGCGCGGGACTACACCGCGATAGCAGGATGGCCGCCTCCCGCACGGCACTCCATGACTCCATTACCGAAGACGGTCGAACGCGCGCTTGTAGTCCAAAGTTAATCCCAACATTGTATTGTCTTTTAGAACCATATTATAAGTGTTTACAGTCCACTTTAGTTTCATTTGACGAACCTTTAATTAGGTCCTTAACACATTCTCATTGATGCGACAGAACATGAGAAAAAATTTAATCAACCGGTTTTTTTTTTATATTCGTAATTGTGATTTTTTTACAGAAGGTTATATCAACGGGGGAGAATTAAACGTAAGCTCTACGTCAATATTATTTCTGTCCGATCGAGTCCTGTCGTTACCTTCCATGTAAGTTATCTAAATACACTTATCGCTCATTTCATTAACGGTAAAAATTGTGCAGTTTTTGTGAGAACCCATGTCAGTTTCCTAGTCCTGGACTATGAAAATGCCAACCCGTATTTTACAACCGTGGTGATTAATGGCCACCTTGCTTCACGATCAATCTGTTTACCTACTGCAGCTGGGAAGGTAGGCCTTTACAACACTACTCCATTGTCCACGCACCTCTTCCTTCTTTACACACCTCTCTCATTTCCACACAAGGCTCCAATTTCTACACACCTCTGCATTTTGCCCACACTTATCCACTTTTCACACACCTCTTCCATTTTGCACACACCTCTTCCTTTCCCACACACCTCTCTCATTTCCACACACCTCTCTGTTTTCTACACACCTCTGCATTTTCCCCACACCTCTGCATTTTCCCCACACCTCTGCATTTTCCCCACACCTCTGCATTTTCCCGACACCTATCCATTTTCCACACACCTCTTAATTTTCCGCACATCTCTTAATTTTCCGCACACTTCTGCATTTTCCCCACAGTTATCCATTTTTCACACACCTCTGCATTTTCCCCACACTTATCCATTTTCCACACACCTCTTAATTTTCTATACACCTCTGCATTTTCTCCACACCTATACATCTTCCACATACCTCTGCATTTTCCTCATACTTATCCATTTCCACACACCTCTTAAATTTTCCACACACCTCTCCCTTTTCCACCCTCCTCTCCCCACTTACTTCTGTTAGCTGCTAGTGCAGGCCGGCACCCTAATTGCGTAACACACTTTCAAACACAATCTGAATCATTTTGAAAGAACTTGCTAATCCATTGCTTCTTAATATGTTCGAAAAATTTGTCTGCTCAACAACGTATATAACGTAATAACGTAATGAATGTTTTTGAACTGTCAAAAAGAATACCATTGCTTTAGTGTGTTACGAAATTACCCCGCAGATTTTTAGCTCAAGCTCATCCGGCTGTCTGCCTGGGTCTGTCACGATGTCTCCACCCACCCAGAGATTCCTTGATCCCACAGCTGATCTAATATGCAGCAGTCATAATGAAAACGATAGAGTACTGAATAATGGAGTTTAATTCGTTGGCACACAGTATATTTTTGTAAAATGTGGTTTATTTTTTAGGTCGTTGACTTCGATAACGATTCAAAAGGAAATCACATTGACCAATAAGAAATGGTTAATTATTTTGATAGCCATCATAGTCGCGTTAATCCTACTGGCTATTTTGACATTTGTTCTTTACAAGGTAAGTTCATACACCATCATACCATTTTCAACAACACGTTTCGTTTTAAGCAGCATTACTGTGTTCTAATGGGTATAGATACTATTAAAATCATCGTCACAGCGTTATCTCTGTGACGATCTAAGGGTAATTACATGCCAAAATTGCCTCACTACTGCGATACCTTGGGATCGCGGTTTAGTTCGCTTCCTCGACGTCACCTCCGTGCATAACAAATGCATGTTAATAGACACACACGGACAAGAAGACAATGCACCTTTTTGAATTTCAATTTGTCTGGCTACAATTTTTTTAATAATTTTCCAGTGCGGATTCTTCAGAAGAAAACAAAAGCAAAACCTACACATATTGCAAGAGAGTGTAAGACAAAAGAGTGTTGTGAGTATTGAGAACATTTCCTAAGATAGCGTTTCCGTCTCATCAATAACATAAGGCTAATTCTCGTAATTTAAAATGTTCAAAATCTTGTCAGACTCATCTCGGCGACAAATACATGTCAAAAACTTGTCTGTAGGAAAATTTAGAGGTATTTTTGACAGATTGAGACTGAATCAGTCTGTGAACTTTCTCGAAATTACGAGAATTGCCCCTAAGACGTTATAAAAATCTGTCATTTTCACTTGTTTTTCGCTCTGTGTTTGTCTCAAGTGGTGTTCACATACTTCCAGGAAACCGTAGCTTTACTTCAATAATTCTTCGTCATGCAAAGCACCCTTTTCAAACGCGTTCAAATCGCACTATTTAGGCACCTGTCTTACCATCTACTAGGAAACAAATATCTATCACCGTTTCTCTAGATCGATAAACGTACAGAAGATTATGGGTTCAGTGTAAGTAAAGTTGACCGCTGACTGTTCACACCCCGGCGAGTAATACTTGTTTGTAGCAGCAATAAGAGCTATAAAATAGAGTACTCGCTCAGTGACACTCGCTTGGCAGGCAAAACACTCGCTATGAGACACATGCTTGCATACGCATACCTGATAGTAATCGCTCGTAGCCGTGGCGCACTCGCTACTCGTTAAAACAATTTTTTTTTAATGTTTTTTTTTTTATTTTATCTCCACAAATTACATTCTTATTTGACAGATATTTTATCAACATTTTGTAATTTTTGGGAGGTCTGGAGTCTAAACTAAGCGTGGCCACTAAGTATCTAAGGCCTGCATTGCCTGCCTACTTACTCGTTTATAATTGCTAGCTCTACTCGTTCCTAGTTAAGAGGGGACGGGGCTTGCGAGGAATTTGAAAAATAGATATTTGAAGAAACTATTGCCGTCATCTTACCTCAAGTCTACCCCCGTAGTGTGTGATACAGCTGCAGCTCAGACTGAAATTAACTCAAAAATTTTGACGAGATTGACGTTTTGTATTCCCCTTTTTCCTCCTCGAAAACTGAGCCGATTCAATTAGTTTTTACGTTAACATTTTAAGAAAGAGTATGTTTAGGTTGTTATCACTTTTTTATGTTAAATACTTTTCTAATTTATCAGGTAGTTCTCTAATCTAATCACGGCGGTAAAAAAATGACATTTTTTGTAATTCTGAGAGGGTCATGTTTTCTTTACTAATCAGTAGCGGAAAAAAATATAATGACAGGGATGTGTTTACAGCAGATCTTGATTTTATGAAAAAAAAAATGTTTTGTCTGGCGGCATTATTCAGGAAGAAAAAATGGGAATACATTTGTATGGAGAATCGCACGCCCTGTTCCCTCTTAATCGCCGGCGTTGGAGCAGGTACCTATACGATTTTGAGGCTTATAGTAATTTTGAACCAGTCAGTTTTGTAACAGGTACACACGGCTACATATCAAGCAATACATATCCAGTTTTAGCTGACCTTACAATGTATAAGTTTTTCGTACAATCAGAAATCAGCTTAAGGCTCCTGCAAACAGGCGCGACGTGCGACGCGAATCGCGCGCGACACAAAGGCGCCGCTCGTTGCGCGACTTGCGGTGCCTTTGTGTCGCGCGCGATTTTATCGCGTGTCGCGCCTGTTTGAAGAAGCCTTTATACTGGTTATCTATAGCTTGATGTGTTGCCGTGCGTATCTACAATTAGTGAGGCGCTTACTAATTGTATGTACGGCGCGGTATTTAATGTTTTTTTTTTTTTTGTTAACAGAGGCGAAACACTCATGCTTCTGCGGTGGATGGACCGGCAGAAGGCGTAAGGCCAATTTTATTTAATCAATTCATACTAATATTCTAAATGCGAAAGTGTGTCTGTCTGTCTGTCTGTTACCTCTTCACGCTTAAACCGCTGAACCGATTTAGATGAAAATTGGTATGTAGTTTGTGTCCCGGGAAAGGACATAGAATAGTTTTTATCTCAATATTCCTACGGGATCGGCACTTATGCGGGTTTTCACCCGCATAAGTGCCGATCCCGCGGGGCGCTGCTAGTCATTAATAACTATACCACATTGTCCTTGAAAATATTGCAAACTACTTTCTGTTACTTACACGTTTAATTATTTGACGTTTCAATATTTTGAATAGATAAGGGGTTATATTTTTTTAAACTAGCTTCGCCCGCGAGCTAAGTCAATAAAAAGTAGCCTAGCCTTCCCCGAGGTTCATAGTATCCCCATACCAAATTTCATCAAAATTGGTCTAGCTGTTTCGGAGATTCGCTGGAAAAAAACAGACAGAGGTAGGCAGTCGAAAATTTAAAAAAATTGTTTTGTTTGTTATAAGTACCTACCTACCGAAACTGTTATTTCGACGTTACAAACAGACACTTCAATTTTATTTATTTGTATGTATAGATAATGTTCTTTCTACTCGGTAGGCTAACAAGTTAAACGAGGGACATTCTGATGAAAATGAGGGTTGGTATTTTATTCTCGTTTCAAAAAATGTAAAAAGAGAATGTTAACTTTGACCTCCATTTTCAATACAGTACAGGCCATCAATGTAGACCCTCGCATTTTTGCCTGTTCTGCCTTATCAAAATCGAAAGTGTAATAATGATCAATGATTATGTCCCTCTTTTAACCAGTATTACCACAGTTGACTAGGTAGCTACTAATTAACTATAGTCCGCGCGGAACTAGTTGGCCGCGCCTTAGGCGGGGACGGGGGTGAGGGCTGTGGGATGCCTATTGGTCGCAACACACGTAATAAGTAATGACAAAGCGCCTCCGCCCCTCCGTCCCATCGCCCACATACCTAAGGCGCGGCCAACTAGTTCCGCGCGGACTATACCTACTAAATTTCCATTTTAACCTATCGATCCCGGGCTATAATATTATATTAACAAATTTATTAAGTACATAAAGGTTTTTGTACTACATGAGGGACCTAGAAAGTATGCATTATTAATTACATGCTGTGGGTACAACGAATTGTTGGGTGAATCGCTGCTCTCCGAGCTAGATTACTGAGTAATCTGTGTTTAGGTGAGACAAAACTTTGTCTTTGACAAACATTCAAAAGTCCAAAATCAAAGTCGTGCAATGGAGCGCAGCATTCTAGGCATTTGACGCCTAGTCACATATTTATGGTCATATTGGCAACACCAAACCGCGCTCCAAAACACAAATTACTGACGTTGCTCAAAAAGCCGCTAAATAACCACTACTTGGAGGCCTGACAGCCAGAAGCCGTGGCGACAGATCCCGATAGAAGATGGCGGGACGACCTGGAGAAAACAAACGACCAGTGGTCCACTTTAGCCCTGGAACGAAAGAGCTGGAAGCCATGGGGAGAAGCATTTGCCTTGCAGTTGGATGATGCAGGCTAGCAGTTACAGAAACAGTATCTTTTCTATCACCGATGGTTTGGGTTGTGCGTTATCTTGTAGTCAGAAACCATGAAGTGTTTGAAATATTCTTTAGGAAACCAATAAAAAAAATCTAAAAGCTATTTAGGGTACAGTCTTGACCATAAATATCTTACACTTACGCAAGATTCAAAATAATTTTTCTCATAATGGTTTGATAGATATACTATGGTGTTATAAACATAGTATTTTCAAAATCATATCATAACGAAATAGGTCGAAATTTTGCATAACAGTAAGGTGTTTAGGCGCGCTGATTGCACAAATTGTAATGTCGTCAGTCTCTTGGGTACATTACCAGTCGACAACGATGCGGATGAATTCTTCGATGCAATAATATTTTAGTTTGTTCAGTTTTAGTTAAGTTGGGATTTACTTTTGTTATTTTTATTAATTAATTATGTGTTAGTTATTATTTGCTTAGGTACTTATTATTTTAATTTGCAACAATGGATTTACTAATAATATATTGTACAAACGCCAGCACATCAAGCTACCCGAAACTGACAATTTTTCCCAATCAAATTTGAACTTTATGCTTTAGCAATAAAGTTGAAAATTCATTAAAGAAATTTGACAGACTGTAGTAGCTTGATTTTCTGGCCTCTGTACAAACCAAGCTTAGGCGAAAATTAATCTAATTTGTCGTTTTTTCAAGTTATTTAAAATTTTTTTTTTCAGTTGCAAATGGACGTGGATGATGACTGCCCATTTGACGAGGTTCGGCCAGTCACGACCAAAGACAACGTGGGTTTAGTAGTTAACGACGAACCTTAAGGCATTGTTTCTACAAACAATGACCATAGACAATATAAATAAAAATCTGTTTTAAAGTAAATAAGATACCTTGTAGAATATGTTAATGTGATCAGATAATAATTAATAAAGTAAGTAATTAAATTAAAATTGGCTAGTTTTTATAACTTTTTAAGATTAAAAAACACTTCCTCTCTCCTTCAACATCATCATAATTATGTTCTTTGCTCCTATTTCAAGATTATTATTATTACAAATATATATTTATATAGATTAGTATATGCTTTATGTATGTATTTTTATTGTATTAAGTAAATACCACAGACTACCTACAGTATTGTCTCTTCAAAGGTTGTCTTTAAAAGGTCGCTTTGTCCATAAAACCACACATTTTGTCACCCTAAGTAAAATTTCTACATTTATATCTATAACTAGCTGAACCGGCGAATTTCGGACCGCCTCAGAATCAATGATAAAATGAATTATCTTCATAATTTTTTTTCGTGAATTTTCCCCTTATTTTACTAATTATTCTGCTATTCGGGGTGGAGAAAATCCGACAAATCAAACATTATAAAAATCGGTCCAGCCGATCATGATTATAACCCAACTTTGTTTTAATTATATATCTATAGACAGAGTTATTGGTAAAACAATAACAACCTTGCCGGACTGGATTACTGACATCATAAACAACAACTTTTTATTTTTTTTTATTTGGCAGGTCTTGCTCATGCGAAAGCTTTTGGCCCAATGTTACTGCGTGAAAATAACAGATCGTTTGTATTCAAGGGCTGTTTATTGTAGGGATCGCCTTAGGTATGCAATTTTTAAAATCAACGTCTGCGCCGTACTCAGGTAAAATCACAACAAATGTTTGTGACATTTTATTTATAACTTCAGTTAGACAAAGAACTTTAGTTCAAAAAATTTAAATTTATTCCTAGAGGTATCCCAAATTGCGAGCTTCCTTAACAAGCCCGACCATCATTTGGGTGACCTCGTCTCCTTGCTCATGGATCCTGCTGGGAGGCCACGAGAAGTAGAATCCTCGAAGTTCATACACGTAGACGAGATCTGTGCCCCGGGTGTGACGCACCCAGTCTATACTGCCTCCTGATGCCTTGTCTGCAGGAAAAATGTCATTTTGTTAAATTATTTAATGTCATCTGCTGTTGTATTTTAGAACTAACTTTGACAGATTGTCGGACAACTCCAGGATAGTGGACAATAAAGGAAAAAAATATTTAAGAAAAAAATGGACCTTTTGATAATCAAAATTTAGACGAGGAACAGTTTTGCGGCTTTGCCACCTACTCAGCGATTTTTAGTGGGTCATAAATTTAACTGGCTCCACTATACAGTTTTCACACCGGGTACTGAACCTGGTGGTGGTGTGACATGGTAGCAGAAACTTGAAATTTCCAGTTATATCTCCAACACGACAACAATTATATCGACTACAGTTATGTCTCCATTGAAGGGTCTTAGTTTTGGAGTGGATTTTCTTTATTAGTCTTCCGTTACAACTCCGATAGAAACTTGCGAAAACTGATGCGGAGGCGAGGTTCCGTTGCAACCAAAGTAGATACTAATGCCATCTGTGTATTTCAGAAACAATTTTGACATAAAGATTCATAAATCGATGGTTAACTTCATATGATTCCGATAGATGTCGCTCACCAAACGCAACCCGATGAAGGACATTCGGTTCAAAATACACCGAAATCACACTAGTGTCCATGCTTTCTCCAAGTAGCTCTTGACTCTTACCATAGGTAGGTAGGTAGTTTACAAACGATAAAAAGGGATATTAATATGTAAGTATATATATCTCTTACACAATATTTCAGCAGCTGTTCCCGGACCATCGTACTTAGCCTTATTCACTGCATAGCCATAACGAAGAGATGTCTCACCGATCTTCTTCTGCAAAAAGAAGTAAATAATACTGAAGTCAGTAATAAAAAAGAGGGGGTGGTCCTACATCACTGGGCATCCTTCAGTGCGTTTGCCAAATCCCGGTCCCCAAGCAACGCAACCAACACACTAACAGTAGCATTGCAATGGATTTCACTTTGAAAGTTCAACCAGCGCTGGGGCTCTGTCTCGTATAGGGTCTTAGCATTATGCTGAACGATGGCCGTTTTGATGTGACGCATACTTTCTCCCAAATTGTTAGGTATTTTGTTTTTTTTTTATGCGTCATGTTTGCCGCAAATAAGCGTGTTTTCTTTCTTCTTTTTTTATTCATTGCATTATTTACGCTGTTGAGCAGACAAATTTTTCGAACATAATTTATAAAGCAATGGATTAGTCCAAAAGCGCGCTGGGTTGACGATATCGTCAAAGTCGCGGGAAACACCTAGCTGGATGAGAGACGCACAGAACCGGGAAGTATGGCAGACGAAAGGGGAGGCCAGCTGGTCGATTCTGTAAAAATCTTACCGTGAAAACTTAGGTGAAGTGAGTTTGTTTTTGCTAGGAATTGACACTATTGACAGCTCACTCCACGCTCACTTTACCTAAGTTTTCACGGTGAGATGGTTACAGAATCGCACTGCTGTACCAAGTAGTGAGTGATTCCGGGCTGAAACGATAATGATGATGAATGAATTAACAATATATTTTTGAAGGATGTTACTAATACATTGCTTCATATATTTGAAAAATTTGTCAGCTCAACAGCGTAAATAACGCAATTAATCTTGTTGACTGTCAAAATGAAACCCATTGCTACTGATAGTGTGTTACGCATTTACCCCCAGATCTATTTCTTAGAAAATCTTACCAAATCATCATAATTATCGACATGTTCGCTGGAGTCAGAGTACGGCAGAAGCAATGTCTGCGCTGTAGAATGGTACGATATATAACCCAACATATTCTCTAGTCCAGATATGTACTCAGACAGCGTTTTGGTCTCTATCTCTGAGAATGGTTTCGATCCAGCGTACAACTGGTAGTTGCATGGGTTGTTTGATGAACTGTAATCTGGAATAGATATGGGAATAACAATATACAGTCTATTATTGTAACTGCAAGGTAAGGATCTATATTCTCAGAAAAAACATTATATCATGAACCCGTATTCAATTCTGAATTCCTACATTTAAATCTGTATTGGCTTTCATACATTTTTATTTTAGGAATGGTTGCCGGCGTAAGCTTCTGGTGTTGCAAATGTTTTTTTATGACACACAGCAGATGGGCTGCCTGCTTGTATGCCAATAAATGTGATAAAAAATTGCTCTTAAGTCCATTGTCAAGAACGTCTTTGACGCCGCAATTAATGTGGTAATTTACTAAGCAAAAGAATCTTGAAGAAGAGGAAGAAATTAGAAGTAGCAACTAAGAAGGACTAAGAAGTGGGTACTAAGATAAAATCTTTTTCATACTCATCCAGTTATAGTCCCAATTCCGGTTAGGGTCAGCCCCATAGCATCCATTAGCGGAGCGCGATCTGGTTTTCCTCCACATTCGGTCCTGAAATTCGTGATTATCAAAAATTTTCAATGTGACTGGCCATGTTCCTGTCTCATCATTATCTCAGATTTATTATTTCCCTGTCAATGAGCTGTGGACCAAAATAACCACTACGTGGAGCTCTGGAACAGCTAGAAGACCTCGCGACCCCGTAGAAGATGGCAGGGCGAGCTGGAGAAAACAAACGACCAGTGGTCTACTTTAGCCCTGGATCGAAGAGTTTTCGTTTTCGTTTATATTGGACAAAAATTACGAACTTCTGTACAAAATTTCAAATTTAGAGGATTAATTTACAAAAATTCCTCAGTAGTTCTCACTTCGTTATATAAGAAATTATTCGCTTCTAGACCCAGCGATTTATGTTGTACGTTGTCTGTCAGTGAATTCAAGATTTTTATCAAGAATGTGTACCTACTATAAACATTGCTCGTTTAAGAGGTCATTAACAAATATCATTGAATAGTGACTTATTGATTTTCATTAATGTACTGTAATATCTTAATCTATTGCCATTGTTTAACAAATAATAGGTCCTTAGGTACAGACGCCAGCACATCAAGCAACTACAATCAGTCAAATTTCTTTAATAGATTTTCAACCTTATCGCTAAAGCATAAGGTTCTAAGTTGATTGGGAAAATTTGACAGTTTCAGGTAGCTTGATGTGCTGGCGTCTACATACACTGGTACATAACCAGTATAAGCTGACTTCTGATTGTACGAAAAACCTATACAATGCAAGATCAACTAAAACTGGAAATGTAGGTATCGCTTGATGTGCAGCCGTGTGTACTAATATTTTTCTCGTTCCCATTAACCATTTCTTATGTAACTAGCTGTGCCCCACGGTTTCACCCGCGTTAATTTGAGGAAAAAACCTACTAAAATATATTCCATTACTGTAAGAGTATTACTGAAGATTATTACTAATAATACCTACCCTCATAACCGGCCGCACACAAAAATAATTTTACCATTCGAACGAGTAGTTCCTGAGATTAGCGCGTTCAACCAAACAAACAACCTCTTCTGCTTTATAATATTAGTATAGATAATAACCCACTAACTTTTGTATAACTGTAGTGATATCCATCAGGATTGACAGTAGGGAAGATATGCCAATCAAACAGGTCTCTCATTGACGTTATCTCTGGGTCACTGCTGGTCAGAAGTTCGTTGATAAAGTAGGTCGTCGTGGCTGGAGTGATCCATTCCCTTGCGTGTATGCCTGTCGAATTAAAAAAAAAAAACTGTGTTTATGTTTTCGTGGTTTTTGCATTATGGCTGGCAGTGTTCCAAAGGAGGTTGCATAATTATATCGAATGTCATTAGGTATGATAATGCTGGTCAAATGGTCACGTAAGTAAAGATACAAATATATTTGAGAAAGAGAGAGAAAAGAGAAAGAGAGAAGAAAGAAAAAGAGTATTCTGTTCTATTTGAACTAGCTTCTGCCCGCGACTTCGTCCGCGTGAAAGTTCTTGTTCCCCAAACCCGTCCCGTCGCATCGCATTGCATCGCCCGCGCCATTACTTCGTTTATGCTTAGCGTTCTTTCTGACTTTTTTCCTTTTTGCTCGGCACCTAAGTGTCATAGCGTGATATTAGCCTATAGCCTTCCTCAAGAATTGGGCTATCAAATGCAAAAGGAATTTTTCAAATCCGACAGGTTGTTCCAGAGATTAGCGCGTTCACACAAACAAACCCTTCAGCTTTATCAAAATGAAATTGAAAAAAAAACATGCCCAGATTTATTATGAGTATAGATTTAGTGTGTTCTTGATCTATTTTTATTTATTTTTCGGATCTGCAGATTCGGATCGGATGCAGTTCAGAACCACTCTTACAAATCTTCATCTGCCTAGCCTTTTCACAACTATGTTGAGGTCGGTTTCCAGTCTAACCGCGGATGCAGCTAAATACCAGTATTTTACATGAAGTGACTACCTATCTGACTTCCACGGGTAATACGCTTTCTGAGGCAAGAAGGGGTCTTGGTATGGAAAGATGGTCACCCATCCACGGACCAACCGCGGCTTGCATAGCTTAACTTGATCGATCGACCCGTGTGGCTGTTATTTCTTGGCCACAAGCTCCTCCTAACTGCTCTTAGAAATACATAAAGCTTCATTGGTCTTGTCGAGAAATGAAATATATGTACAGTCAGCAACAAAGGTCGATTAACACTTCAGTTTTTTTAATCTCAGTTATTGAGCTAAATATTTGTTCAAAATTGCATTGTACGGTCGCCTGCAGAGAAAACGGACCCCCCCCGCCTTTAAGCAGTGAGCGTTGAGGGGTCCGTTTTATCTGCAGGCGACTGTACTTCTGCTGCAATTTAAAACAAATATTTTGCTCAATAACTGAGATTAAAAAAACTGAAGTGTTAATCGACTTTTGTTGCTGACCGTACACACAAAACTAGTTTGACTAGAAATAATGCAGATTGTCAACAACAATACTTACCTGATTCAATGAACATGACTGGTTTCTCCTCATCAGTCGGCGTGTTTATTCGTAACCCCAAGATCTGTCGACCCTCGTAACTTTGTCCACCGACTACCAACTGCGCCCGCTCCGAGTGTTGGTTACTCATGTTTTGAAGATAGCCGTAAATCTGAAATTAGATAATACACGTAGATAGATTGGGTATTTACAAGGCAGGTGTGAGTGAAAACGCCGGGAGGGGATGATGTCCTGGAACATCCCCCCCCCTCCCAGCGTTTACTATCCTCGTAAAGTCTAGGAGGACAGTTATTATATACAGTACCCGGCGATAAATATTGCACATCGACCTATTAGATCCTATCGATTTTATACAAAGAATAAAGATAATTATCAAAAGAAGCAAACCATAATTGTTTTAACAG
This sequence comes from Luperina testacea, assembly GCA_927399505.1. NCBI lineage: Eukaryota > Metazoa > Arthropoda > Insecta > Lepidoptera > Noctuidae > Luperina > Luperina testacea. The sequence continues at coordinate 18,692,565 of OV656758.1, forward strand.
CTCCTAATAGACCGGACTGTTTGTATTTCGCGCGACAGAGATAACGCTCTACGAAGCCGAAATTAGCCGATTGTCTCTTTCCAAAGGTCGATGTGCAATATTTATCGCCGGGTACTGTACTTTATTGGTGATGTTCTTCACAATGGTCAGGCGCGTGGTACTCACAACTGGCATGTCTGTATGACCAGAAAGCCAATTCTCGTAATATCTAGTCGCAATCTCATCTTAGCGACAATCAATATCAAAAACCTATCAAAAATGTAGCGAAATCAGAGATATTTTTGACAGATTGAGACTGAGAGCAGACTGTGACATGAACGTTCTTAAAATTAGGAGTTACAAGCTCACAGAATAAGCAAGCTGAAGTGGCAATGGGCTGGCCATATTAGCCGTAGAACCGATAACCGTTGGGGTGGACGTGTTCTTGAGTGGAGACCGCGAGTCGGTAAACGTCAGGACGCTCTCAGGCTAGGTGGAGCGACGGTCTTCGCAGGATAGTAGCAGCTGGATGAGAGTTGCCGAAAATCGAGGTGAATGGCGTGCAATAGGAGAGACCTATGTCCAGCAGTGGACTTCTATAGGCTGATGAAGATGATGATGATGATTAAAATTACGAGACGTAAACGAGACAAAAGGAGTAAGTAAGAATCGTAGCAGATGGCGTTCTGTAATTTTTGCCTCACCCCATGGGAAGAAAACGTGGGTTTATGTCTGTAGATAGATACATATAATTATGACTCTTTATTAAAAGCGTTTACGCCGTACGGCATTTCATACATACTTTCAAGTCCTTGTTTTTCGAAATGAATGTACCGATTCTAATGAAACTTTATATGCATAACCAAGATACAAAGGTCTAAAAAGTTACTTACCCATCGATTGTGAATTTAATTGTTCTTATGTCGCACTGTGTAACATAAGACATTCGAGGAAAATTTTCGAAAAATAGTGTTACAGCCAAATAAGACAGATTTTAAATTTTCCATAAAAACAGAGATTTCCCGTTATCTTTGTTTTAAATAAGACATTTCGAAAATGTTTTTAAGAAACTTTTTAGACCTTTGTATCCCAATATATTTTGTCCCAAGGACAGCCGAACACATCCAAAGCGGGATTTTTTTAATCGTCATAGAAACAAAACACGCGCGTTGTCGCTTAACAGTGGCTGAGTAACAGTGGCGTGAGTTCAATAAATTTTCCCCATCTTAAAAAAATGCTCAACGCACCTAAAGAAGTTTTCACTTCAAAAAATATAAGAATTACTTGAGGTACTCACGTCATCAACATCGTAGTAAGCAGTCCAAGAGAAACCTTCTTTGTATTGTCTACTATTTTTTTCGTTGCGTATAAATCTTAAAAAAAAAAACATTTTTATTTTTAACCGATTTCCGAGACCCAAAAGTGGTGTTAGTGCTTCGTTTACCATTAAAGTGTATTTTATGTCATCTACCCCTGTCTGTCTTTTGTGTTTTCTGTCTATCTGCCTACTAATATATACGAGTATTATATATAATATTATAAATGCGAAAGTTTGTGAGGATGGATGGATGGATGGATGTTTGTTACTCTTTCACGCAAAAACTACTGAACGGATTTTGATGAAATTTTGCACACAGAAAGATTATAACCAGGATTAACACATAGTCAAACTCAAACTCAAAGCATTTACCTCAATTAAACCATTTACAGGCACCTTTGGATTGTCAAGAACTATTGTACTTTTAATAGTGTACTTTTTATCCCAATATTCCCACGGGATCAAAACGTATGCGGGTGATACCGCGGGGCGCTGCTAGTCTATACTTATCTAAATAAAAATCAATGTTTGTCCTCTATGTGTTCCGAAACCATTGGTCAGATTGTGATGAAACTTTTGTAGGGTGTTCTGGGGACGCCAGTGAGGGTTTCTTATTATTAAAACATGAGAAAAAATAACAAAAAAATCGGTTGTCTGTAAAGTCGGTTTACGGACGATAGTTTAACGTGACAACGTCATAACAAAACATTAATGAAATTGCCGAACGCGGAGGCCGATTCAGCAGCGTGCGCGGCAGCAACGCTACAGAGCAAGGCCGCGAGGTAACGCTACATGCGTCATGTTTTTTCGTGTGTGCAGCCAGCTTCATCGATTTATTAGACGTTGTCACGTCAAAAAATCTCAAGCGGTACGAAGTTCGCCGGGTCAGCAAGTTGATGATAAAAATCATTATCGTCAAGATGCTCGGTCCTTAGAAGTCGGCTTATAAAGCGTGTATCAGAAAGGTTAGTCAAATTTAAAAGGTACAAGACCATCAAATCGATCAACTTTCTCCATAGGACCAACATTGTTATTGAGAAAAAATTATCAGTCGTCCCACAGATTAGGGTCGAGTTGGTAATGAAGTTCTGTATATGGAACAGTTGATATTTTTTTCGCGATTACGACATTGTTCCCATGTAGAATAATGTTCAGTTTGATGGTCTGTGAGACACCCTTGAATACGATAACACCTGTCTAATACATGCTGTAGACCAAGTGAATACGAACTTCCTGAAAACACTATCCACAAAATCGCGCGCCAGCAGTGATATCTGCATCTGCTTTGCTGAGGTGACCATTTTTATGCAAACAGGTTCTCCTCCTCTGTGGTGTGACGCTGTTTGGTAAATGCTGTCTGCTAATAATTCATATTCTACTTACTCAGAATAATCATCGAGGACCACTCTGGTGGTTAGGCCTTCGGTTTTGGCGATATCTTCCACAATTGGTACCAAAGATGGCGCCACCAGCATATGACATCCTTTTGGTGTGTTCGAGTGGTACGGTAACTCCTGAATAGAAAATTGTATTGAATGAAGCTAGACCAAAGTTAGTGTCACACTTTAGCTCTCATTTGCGGAGTGTGCAGGGTATAACGAGTGATAATAAACTTTGTCCCAAAAGATTTCGCCCTCCATAAAAGGCTGGAAACCTAAAATTAACGATAAGGCCACACACAATGTATGTTTTATAGTGTTAAATGTATTGTTTAGTTAAGTATTTTCTAGTGTACAGACGCCAGCACATCAAGCTACCCGAAACTGTCAAATTTTCTCAATCAACTTTGAACCTTATTCTTTAGCGATAAAGTTGAAAATCTATTCAAGAAATTTGACAGTTAGATAATCAGCCTATAATGTTCCCTGCTGGGAGATAGGCCTCCTCTCGCTGAGGATGCCCAATGCGGATTGGTGGATGTCACATGCTTTTGATTTTTTGGTTCTAGGACATACCGGTTTCCTCACGATGTTTTCCAGTTTTTATTTCTGAATGGGCCCGCTCTTGACCTCGATCACCCCTGATGGAAAGCGATGGATGAGGTCTATGATAGAACGAGCGTGCCCAGAAGATGCCTAAGGCACTGGAACTCCCACGCATCGACGAAACACAGCAGGCTGCTTGACGCCCGACTCCGGTGGGAGGTTGTTATCTGGTGTACAAGAAAGTATCTATATATAAATAAATAATTACTCACATGATTCTCCATGAGAAAGTTCACTAGTTTATCCATTCCTTCCTTACTTCCCTCTATATGATACATTTTATGATTGGTATACAAATTAAAATTATCGTCACTCTCCGTCATACATGTTTGTAGTAAAAAAAAACTAACAAAAAGGTGAAATAATATCATTTTGCTGGTTTACGTGTTACTAATCGATTGCTGCCCGCACTTAGGGTTTATATTTAAAAGATAACAGCTGCTTACGTATAAATAACAATACTGTAGAGATACCTAGAATTGTTTATCAATGTGATACCTATCGGTGTAATAAGTTTTAAATAAATCTCTATGTTAAGCTCCAGTGTAGCCTGCGAAATTATTTTTTTTTTTACGTTTTTTGCAATTTGCAGGTCAGTGCCATGTGAAATAATTAATAAATCCGTCTAAGTTCGTATAATCCTCATGAACCTACCAATTCTGTAGTCATATATTTTGTTAAGCTCGCGAATTATATTTTTGTTCAACATACAATCTGACACTGACCTGCAAATTGCAAAAAACGTAAGAAAATTTGAATTTCACGAGAACGTTGTAAAAAATTAAGAAAAACGTGCGTGTTAAAAGCGTCCAGAGTACAACAAATAGTACTTAACAAACTACAACCCAAAAATAAATAAATTAAAAATAAGCCGAGGCAGCTAAGTGATGACCAGCCCCAATTGACGGCGCCCGTTCACGAATATGACACATAAATCAGCACCATTCAGCTCAACCATTTTGAAGGGAGCTAAATGATCCAACACACACGCCACCGTCAGCGAGATATTTGAGTGAGCATGACATACTATCAGCTGCCAGGGCACATTCGAGTCAATGAAAGACATATTCTTACCCGGTAAATGGTAGCTATAAGGTACATAGAACTTACATCTGTGCTATGCAATTATACAATACAAAGGAAATTGATTTTATACAATGCAAAGATAGTCTTACAATCTTCAGCAGCTCCAACAGTATTTTCATGTGTTATAATCAATTAGTTGTGGTTGTGGAGCAGGACCAGCATTGAGCCAGGCATTTTTATCAGCGATGTAATCCCCTAACTTATAAGATGCCTGATTGCATAGTGTGCGTTTTATACAAGACTTGAATTTTGACTCATTCAGTTGAAGAATGTGGGGAGGTATTTTATTATAACATTTTAAACAGTACCCCATAAAAGATTAATCTACTTCAGCCAGTCTGAAACCTGGTTGAACTAATAGGTCCCTATTTCTAGTACTATAATTATGTATTTCACCTCTTTTACTAAAAAGATGTAAATTTTTCCTTACATACATGATGTTTTCAGTAGCTACCGCCGTATCTGCCGTATGAATTATACGGGGCCCCCGAGCCACGGGGGCCCCGTATTTAATTTGAATTGTTTGTAAAATTTTTGGAAAAGTTACATATAGATAATTATGATGAATAAATATTTCTTTTAATTTATGCAAACATTTTTTTTCTTTTGTGCGAAATCTTTACCCTTCCTAAGGGCCCCCAAACAAATTTTTATACGGGGCCCCGCCAGGGCACGCTACGCTTCTGGTTTTCATAGATGTATTGACAAAGGACCGTCATGATGTTAATTTCATATAATCAGACAGGCAGTCAGACAAACTAACAGTTTTGCCAATTATTCCGGTACTTTTTAAGATTCCGTACCCAGAAGGTGCCAAGGCGACCCTATTATTACACTGTCCGTCCGGCCGTCCGTCCGTCCGTCCGTCTGTATTTCTGTCAGCGGGCTGTATTTCATGAACCTTAATAAGATGTCGCTAGTTGAAATTTTCACTGAGTGTGTAATTGTGTATTTCTATAACAACAAAATAATAAAATAAAACGAAGATATACAAGAAACTTGTTTGGGAGTTTTTATTTTGCATTAAAGTACGGAACCCTTCGTTTGTTAGTCTGACTCGCACTTGACCGCTTTTTTTACTAATACGAAGTACCTACTTATACTTATATTATACTAGCTGCGCCCCGCGGTTTCACCCGCATAAGTGTCGATCCCTTGGGAATATCGGGATAAAAAGTAGCCTACATGTTAATCCAGGGTGTCAGCTACTTCCATACAAAATTTTATCAAAATTGGTCCAGCCGTTTGAGCGTGAAGATGTCACAAACATATAAACACACACACGAACACACACAAACTTTCGCTTTATAATATTAGAGTGATAGAGTGATACATACCTATATTGCGTAGACAATAGGTATGTTAAGTACCTTCAAATACCGTGTCTAGGTCGCGATTGGCTTGTATCATGATAATCTCAAGTATGTCAACTATTACTCACTGTTAAAAGTGCCAATGTGTGCGGGTCTTCACAGCAACGTTTCATAAATATACATCATAAGTACATACTTCGCTTATCAATGAGTGAAAGCAAATACTGTATGTCAAAGTCAGCAGATGGGCAAGGCCACAGATGTGTGGCGGAACGGTTTTAATAACGGGAATTACCCTTAAGATGTTAAGGGTAATTCCCGTTATTAAAACCGTTTCAAATCTAATCGCAATCTGATCTCAGCGACAATAAATGACAAAAACTTGTCAAAAATATAGGGAATTTAGAGGTATTTTTGACAGATTGAGACAAAGATCAGGGGGCTTACTCTCCAAACTAATTTTAATTCCAATGAGATGCCAATATGATTCCAATGTTAATTTTACAGTTACGTGATTCGGTACTCTTGAAAACAATATTGTCAACAATTAGCCCACGCCAAGCCCGAACCCAATTCCACTTAGTTATCCAAAATGGACACCCAATCTAAAAATCATTTGGCGCTAGCATCGAACTCAAGAGTACGAAACGTCACAATTCCAATGTCGATCTATCGGAATTAAATTGAAGAAAAAAAAGCACCCAGACTATGAACGTTCTTAAAATTAAAACTACGGAAATAAATAAAATATGTACCGAGGTCCTCAAATAAACTATCAATTAATATAAACATCCGTTAATTCGTGAAGTAATTGTTTTTTTGTTTCACAATAGGTATCAGCTCGCTAGTAGCACATGATAATGTGATGAAAACCTAGCCTAAAGCAAGTCGTAATAGCCCTAGGCACTAGCCGGGCTATAATATTGTACTGAATTTCTATGTAACCCGTTGGTCAAGCCGGGTCAGCGGGACTGTCCGAAAGGGTTACCGCTGGGCGCTGGCACGGAACATAAAGGGCTAAGGAAGGAACACGGGTGAGTTTTAGTCAGTAAGAGTCTGACACTCCCTTTCGCTCCACACAGAGCGGGAGGGGGTCATTTGATGATTACCCATCCAGAAAAAAAACCCCTTGGTCAATATGTGATGTGTCAAATGTGATTTGAATTTGGAATCTCAGCAAAAATTTTCGTATGAAAACTTGTACACACGGAAAAATATTTTTTTTATTGACCTCATTGTTCATTAATAAGAAATAATGTGCCAAACACTTATCTGAATCTAGTACTTTGAAGAGCTGAAACAACACTTGAATTAAATTGAGACATAAAGTTAAATGCCAATTGCCAATTGCACGTTCAATTGAAAGTTCGTTCCAGAGATTTAAGATCTTATTGCGATTATCTCAGGATCCAAATTCGTTTACTCCCACTTTTCTTGACAAATTTCGGGTAAGGTAAACCCTTAGACGAACCATTTAGAGTGACTTTTATAACCATTCCCTAAATCATGTTGAGACATGATGACATGACACAGAGGTTATGGGTATATTACACATTATTATATAGGTACTAGCTGCGCCCTGCGGTTTGACCCGCATAAGTGTCGATCCTGTGGGAATTCGTGGTTACAATTTGCACATAGGGACATCGACGCCCAAATTGTGCGACCATGTATATTTATACAATTGACTTCCCTGTATTATCGTGATGACGTCTACGGCAATAATAATAATAATAATATTTTATTTCATCAAGTAACATGACTCATTCGTGTTAGTAAAAATATTCCTTACCGCTATGTTAGTATTCCTATCCTAATTATGTAGTCTAAAATCATGACTATACGTGAATCACTGCCACACGCCTATCACCGAGGTGGAGAGCTTGCAGCAGCGACTCACGTACAGACAATCGAGTCTGCTCGCCACACAGCGCAGGATAAGGTTGGGGCTGGCCCGCACGCGGTGCACCAGGGAAGCGCATCGTTTTCTCATCGTTGTATAAAAGCAGTCGACTCGAGCTTCCGCAAACATCCCTGATGCACTACAATAGCGGAGCAATCCCATCAATATCCTGAACGCATTATTATATTGAACACGAAGGACGCTGTACAATTTCTGCATATAATCGCCCACAGACTGCACGTGTAAAAAGTAGAGCACACTATGTGTTAGGGACCTAAACTAAGGACGAACTGAAAATGCAGTGGACTGTAATTTAAATGAATATAATCCAAACTAGGTACAACGATTGACGATGGTAAAACGTATGGAGTGCGCGCGCGTGCCATCGCCCGAGATCGGTAGTGAAGTGGCGCGACCGCCGCACCTCTCGTCGTCGTCGCCCGCCGCCTTCCGCTGTCACACGACAGCAGCCGAAGGTTGCCGGAGGCGCCCGAACATCCTCCCCGGGTTGAAGCATTCAAGTGAGAGGAAGTGGGCAGACGTTGTTGTAAGCCCGCACCATCGTTCCTCTCTTCGTCTTCACTATGGATGGATATGGTCACTTTAGAAATTACAAAACAGGCAGAGGGTATGTTCAAATTACAATAGCCATTGACAGTTTTACTGTCATAAAATAACAGTTTTATGAAATGGATATGACGCAGCCTACTGGTTTCATTAGCCGTTTATTTAAAAGTCTCGCCTTTTAACAAAACGGCGGCCGTTCAACTAACGGCCTGAATGATATTCAATTACAGTTTACGTTGGAACCATAAACAATCACGCGCGAGCCAAATTGGTCGCAGTAACTAAGCAAGGGCACCCCGACCAAATGGGTCAGGTTAGGTTAGAACTGTGATCAACCGCGTGCGAGCCGAGAGAGCGAAGCGAGACGAGCACTTGCACTACGTCCAAAGGCCAAGCGGTTAACTAAACGGCTAATTTAACCAGTTGGCTGCGACAGATACATATATCTAACGGAGAAGGTATAGTGTGTCTCGTTATTATCAGCCATATTCAACTATTGTGGGCGTACAGTGGGTATGTGTTGGTTATTGCGCAATAGAAAAACCGTTTGCAGTTCAAATAAGATTATAATTTCACGAACAATTTAGTCACACTAGCAAATCACACACTGTAGGTACACGACACAACCAGATACGGAACGCTGGACAGTTTCTAAGCACATGTTGTTCGTACGATGTCCAATCTCCAAGTCCAAAGTCCAAAGTGAGCTCCACATCGTTCTGTCGAGCTGTTTTCTAACCCCCACGGACTCAGGCTAGACTCTGTCAAGCGCCACCAGATGGCGCTAGCGTTCCGACTAGTCAAATGCATGACCGGATGCGACATATCTATTACGGCAAATTGACGTAGTTTGTCTATTATATAAACTATTATCCCTTTTTCATAAACGTTCCTTAAAGTTAAGTAGTGATTAGCGACTGTTTAACCACACATTTTTAACGTTTAAACGTCATTTAACTTTGATTATCATTTATAAATAAGCCCCTTAATTTCCCTGGCTGTACTTACTTGGACATATTTAAATTTTACTTTGATTATTACATTAGATTATAATTATGTGGTTTTGTTATCAATGATTGTAGATAAACAAATTGCTGACGTCATAGTTCATACTGATTATAGCTGCTTGTCGCGGTTTTCAGTAGCATCCTAGGGAAAGTTATTCATGTGGGTAGTGCCAAACGTCCAATTCATGATTTGGTGGACCAAGATATTGGTTTGGGGACTGAGTAGCTACGTACGATGATAGATAACGTACAATTGGGGAAGCTAAACTACTTAACTGTATTTTTAAATACTTTACTTATTAATTTATTATGAATCTGAATTTATTTTTTATTTTATTATACAACAATGATGGTAACGCTGGCAAACATAGAGTCAACAGAATTGTTACTGAAGACCAATTGTTAAACAAGTGGAATACGTCAATTTTCTGTGTTATAGCCATTTCACACAACTGACAATTTGGTAGTCAATTTCCTTAACAATTTATTCACGTATTCATTTGCATCACATCTATTCAAAAAGAGCTAGTGTATTTTTCGTAAACAGGGACTATAATAGCTCTTTAATCCCTAGGGACTACAAAGTGATTTGAATTCAGAATGTGGATATTGTTAGTAAAAGTTCCAATCACCAAAGAGACAAATCACGAACATTATATGAACAAGTAACAGGCTGTAGGATAAAGTAAGAGACGCGAGTCAAATTAAAAAAAAGTTTGTGAAAAAATAAAAAACGCGCGAAAAGCATTCTGCCTTCGTTCGTAATTGCTTACTCAAATTAGGATTTTACTTAGTTTTATAAAAAATAGTATGTCTGGTTCGAGGTGGCGCGGGAAAAGAGTTCCTGGAAGGATTTGGGGGAGGCCTTTGCCCAGCAGTGGGACAGCATATCTAGTAAAAAAAAAAGTATGTCTTCCTCAAGTAATTGTATGTAACTATATAAACGTACTATTCTTATTCATAAGTTGCACTTACTTATTTTTTCATAGAGGGTGACAAAAAGTAGTGTCCACCTCGGGAGCAACACTATTTTAAGCTCAAGTAACGTACTTAGAACCACTTTCCAAAATAGTTGTTTGCTCCCTTGGCAAACAATCTGCTATTTATTGTATTTGTGTTATCTTACTGTATTTAAGTTAATTAATAGGTATAGAGCGCTTTCCTGTATCACCATTGTGTTGTTGGACTCCAGAAACCGTATCTACCAATGACATCAGGATGAATAGCTTATAATTAACTGTATGAGCTCATTATTCTGAAACAAGGATAATACGTAGTTATTAGTAACGTAGGTAAAATCATATTGTAGTGATTGAAAGCCAAAGTATGTGGATCAGTGTTTGTTAGGAGGAATCATGAATCGTAAGTGTTTTATTTTAATTGAAATTCTATTTTATTTATTTAATTTTACCATTTATGTACAGACATATATAAACAGACAAGAGAGGGGCCCGTGGCTAAATAATAACAGCCGCACAGGTCGATCGATCAAGTTAAGCTACGCTTGGCGCGGTTGGTCTGTGGATGGCCTGCTCCATAGGACAATCTAGAGTCTAGACAAAATCAAACGGGTTGCTAATTTAATTGTAAATTTATTCTTTTTTTTTATTTACATTCTGTAACTACTTCAACTCATACTCTGACTTATTACTTGTAATTTTTTTTATTTAAATGAAAATCGTTTACTTTTACCATCTTTGTAAGTATGTGAGCACCATGTATCTATCAGATAGTTAATTTATATGTCATGGTTTCATTTTTAATTCTTTTACCTATTGTGGTATAGTAATTTTACTTTAGGTGCATCGTCTTCACATGTTATTATTATATAATTAATGTATGCAAAATATTGTAAGACATTTTAAACGAGTAACGGTGGAGTTTCTTGCCCATTCTTCTCCATACGAAAACTACCTTTTGGAATGGGCGACTAGAATCAATTCTATTTGTTGTTCAAAAGTGCCTTTTATGTGCCTATTTGAAATAAATGCTTTGACTTTGACTTTGACTTTGATGGCTGACTACCTTTACATACCGAGACCCCTCCGCGCCTCGTAAAGCACGTTAAGCGGTTGGTCCCGGCCGTCATTTTTTCAAATTTCATTTTGACAGTTCAACAACATTAATTGCGTTATTTATCGAAATTATTTATTTATGAAATTAGCAATCATAATCATATCATCATAATCAGCCTATAATGTTCCCACTGCTGGGACACAGGCCTCCTCTCGGTGAGAGGGAGTGGGCCGTAATCCACCACGCGGGCCCGGTGCGGGTTGGCAGATGTCACAATATGTCTTCGAATTTTTGGTTCTAGGACATGCCGGTTTCCTCACGATGTTTTCCTTCACCGTTTTGAGAGCAGTGGTGATGGAATAATTTACACAAAGTAAAGCGCCTGTCTGGGTTCGAACCTACGACCTACAACTCGTAAGTCGCGGCAGTTACCACTTGGCCACCACTGCTCTCTGTTGTTAAAATTAGCAATGCCATGACATATTTTACCATCATGCAAATATCCATCAAATCTAACTTATAATCTTTTTCCCCCTAGTACTTATTTGGGTCTGCCTGGCTCAGGCGGCATGGCCAAGCGCGTCTGCGAAGTACTTCACAAGGAAAATTGATGTTTTTCAACCACCAACAAAAGATATTCGCAATAATTCGTATTTTGGCTACAGCATCACTTACGATGAAGTTTATAAAAAGTAAGTAGTATTCTTATTAACTTTTATTACCTTCTTTAATAACAATTTACAAGCTAACACTAATATATACGTATACTTATATATGATATACAAGTATTTAATAAAAAAATTAAGAAAAAGGCAAGAACTCATTGGGCTTCAAAAAATTCGTCCGCATCGCTGTTAATGGGATATGTGCCCAAAAGGTTAGCAGCATTACCACGTTGGATGGCAATGCGGAGTCTTTGGGCTTGGTCACGTGAAGAGTCAACCAACCGCTTGGCGACGTCCCGAAGTATTCGATGAGCACTCGGACCCCAAGGCCCTAGTGTTTCAACCCCAAACGGCTCAAACATATAACTCCCAATAAGGTTGTGATATTTGCTCCGTTTGAGGTTTTCTTCTCCTGTATCCTTATTTAGTTTGTGCATATTCGAGAGCAGTGGAGGCCCAGTGGTAACGGCCCAGACTTAGGTTTGGGTCGTGGGTTCGAACCCAGGCAGACACTTTGAGTAAATAATTTCATCACCACCGCTCTAGAAATCTTTGTGTTTTAGTTTAAGGCTCCTTCAAACAGGCGCGACACGACACGCGACACAAAAGTACCGCAAGTCGCGCAACGAGCGGTGCCTTTGTGTCGCGCGCGCGATACTTCGCGTGTCGCGCCTGTTTGTAGCCTTTAAAGGGCCTACATACCAGAAGGGCAACTCTCGCAATTTTAAGAATGTTCACAATCTGATCTCAGTCTCAATCTGTCAAAAATACCTCTAATTTCCCTTTATTTTGACAAGTTATTGACACTGATTGTCGCTGAGATGTAATTGCGACCAGATTTTTAATGTTTGTAGTTACGGGAATCGGTCTTAATATATATCAGTTACTTTAAAATCCTTACAAAAATACCTACACTGAAAAAAAAGAATTGTTGAATGTACAGTCAGCATCAAAAGTTGATGACCACATTTAGATTTTCAAAATCGCTGTACACCGTATTATACCTAAATCGCTCAACATGACAAGCGCCAGAAATGAATGATTATCATAAAAGGGCATAAGTAGGTGACCATCACTTTTCAAAAGTCGCTAAACAAAGTTATAGTAAAAAAAGCATAATATTCTTCGTCTCTAAAGTCTCTGAACAAATTTTTGACAATAATGGCATACCATCGTTTATCTCTAAAGTCCCTGCCATTCCATTCCATCCCATTTGGATAAAAGTTGGAACGAAACAATTTGGATGTATGTGATAATCTCATAGTATTTATAGTATATTAAAAACATCTTCTCATTGTTACATTCTGTATAATCTCAAAATACATAAAGTAATAGCTATTTATTCACCGAGGGGAGTAATCTGTACTTACCCTCGAGTGATATACTGCTTTATACTACACTTAAGCACAAAGAAGTAAAAACAAAATAGTAAACAAAGCATTTAGCATCTGCTATTATGTCGGGTGGAGTTGTTGTTAATAAAAAGTGCTATCATTACCCCCACTAGAGCCGCGCGGCTCGGCCTCAAAAACACTGTATAATGCTTCCTATCTAATTTTCTCCCACGTTAAATCTTATCATCCATCCATCCATCCATCCATCGATCCATCCATCCATCCATCATCGTCATCATCATCATCGTCATCGTCATCGTCATCGTCATCATCATCATCATCATAAAATTTCAAATCACAACGATGCTAAAGAAGTTTTCACTTCAAAAACAAAACGCGTTAGTAATGAACGCATTACTACCCTGATTTTCAGGGCAGTAATGAAATTCCATACAATATAACTGCCTAGATTTTTGAGAAGGTTTAATGAACAGCTTTCAAGCCTTTTAGTGGGGTAGTATTGGTACACTTAGCACTTACTAAGCAAGTGTAGTATAAAATAACTTACAGCAGCTCCCATTTCTCTAGCTATTTCGGCAACAGAAGGTCCTTCTTCTCGCAATATCACTATTCTATGACGTTCAGGTGCAGTAATATGAACATTAAATGGCATTATGATGTTTATTTGTCACTAATGCGCAATTGATAACTAACACAATATTCATAGATGATAAATAATTGCAACCGCAATGGTCTACATTCGATACAAAGTAGACATATTCTTTTTACATTCAAGGGTAAACAGTTTTTCAAATACCCACAACTATGTTTCCCAAAGAATTGAATTAAAACGGAATTTGTGTGAATTTTGAAAATGAGTTTTATATGTATACAGATTAGGTTCTAATTCAGTCGTACTATAAAAATCATAAACTAAGTCGACGGTATGAACTTGAACAGAATCTGTGTGATTTTTGGAAATGAGTCTTATTGCTTTACGAATAAGGTTACTATTCAATCGTAATATAGATAGCTTAGATGACGTCGACGGAATAATTTTTAAGCCGAATATGCTTATATTTATAATCGTGCTTGCCGCTTGAACACCCACTTCTAATATTTCTCATTGATACTATGAAAAAAAAATCAAAATTATTTTGGAAAGTTACATTCGAAATTTACATCCATTAATTTTTTTTTACATGATTTAGTTTGGATAGGACAAGATTGGATTTATAACTCTGAAGATAGTATCGAGCACTTTTTTAATTTGCAGTTCAGCTACTACTTTTGATAGTATAAGTTTACACGCTACGTATCCGAAACAAAGTAATGTTCAGTAACTTTTGTTATTTATGATGTTAAGTTATTTTTGGACGTTGCCGTGATTACACTAGATAACTAAAACCAGCATTTTATATTGTTCAGTGACTTTTGGAAAACTGAATGTTATGATGTTTTCGGATATTACAACGATCAGCAATTTTTGACAAAATGGTGTTCAGTTAATTTTGAACTTTAATGATGTTCATTCAATACTGGCGCCCTACCTTGTTGAGCGATTTATGGGTGATATAGTGTACAGTGATTTTGAAAATCTGAATTTGATCATCGACTTTTGATGCTGACTGTACTAAAGTAGCGTAGGTTGAGTAATGAACTGCCATAGTCAACCCTTTTCATAGTTAATTTTACTATAACAAGATTGAATTTAACAAAATCCATTTTGTTGATTTTCATAATCAACCAGTTCTATTTGGGAAAATCAACAATTTCGTGTGTAGGACCTATATAACCCGCGGATTTGATAAAATTTACGCGGAATTTAGTAAAATCAATCATTCTTTTTTTTCAGTGTATATTGAAGTAGATCAATACCTGTATGCCATGTTACATTGTCGGTAGGTATTTAAAATATGTATTACAGTGATGTCGAACGTAACCATTGTTTTTCTATAGGTACAATACCTAATTAAATAATACAGGATTATTGACAATAATACAATTTAAGGAAAATCTATTTCGGTCATTTCAGATTGGTAATAAGTGCGCCGAGGTTATCTGACATTGGAGAAGTATATGACTGCAATATCGAAAATCAAGCATGCGCCAAAATTCCTAGGGATAATATTAGGAGGGACATTGGAAGAGGTGAGGTTTTTTTTTACAACAAAATAAAGAAAATGCATTTAATTAGCACAGATTAAAAGACATATAACAGTGCACCAGATACATACATTAGATAAAAAAAATCGGTTGTCTACAGACAACCGATTTTTTTTTTTTTTTTTTTTCCGACGTTCAACTATCGTCAGTAAACCGACTTTACAAAGTCGGTTTACTGACGATAGTTGAACGTGACAACGTCATAAGAAAATACTGATAGAATAGTAGCATTGCATTTGTTAATATTCCCTTGCACTTCAAGCCGCCATGGAACGCTACAGAGCGAGGCCGCGAGGTAACGCTACATGAGTCATGTTTTTTCGTGAGTGCAGCCAGCTTCATCGATTTATTAGACGTTGTCACGTCAAAAGACCAAATAAAAAGTGTAAAGTACAATTTAAGAAAATAGCAGGAAAAATGCCAGTTCAGTAAAAATGACAGACAACAAGTGTCTGACGATGGTTCTCAACTGGACCCGATGTTTGAGGTGAAGGATGTAAATCAGTTTTATACTGCAACGTGACATGTGTATGCATATTTAAATAAGTAATATAAATTTGTGTCAGATGAAACAGTAAGGAATATGTATAAATAGTGTGATATTGAGTAACATAGCAAAAATAAACAAAAAAATACTGATAAAAAAATGAGATTTTGAACTTGTCTTAACTGTAGTTTGCATTGTGATTAACCAAATAAGATAGATATAAAGTCAGCTAAAACATTTTAGTAATAAAAAAAAATTGATATATGCTCTCAACCAATTTGCCTATAGCATTTTTCCAACCATGTTGGGGTCGGCTCCCAGTCTGGCCGGATGCAGCTGAATGAATACTAGTGTTTTATATGGAGCGACTGCCTATCTGACCTACACAACACAGTTACTGGGTAACACGATTACCCTTGGTATGTCTGGTTGTCAGTTTTGAGCCTCTGACTACCTGAAACGACTGTCAACAATCTACGAATGACAGTCGGAACCAACGGCTTAACGTGCTTTTCGAGTCACCGAGGGGTCTCGATATGTAATTAATGGTTTCTCATTCACGAACCGACCGTGACAAGTTCGATCAACACGTGCGGCTATTTAGCCATGAGCCCCTTTAAAATATGCACACTTTGCCGATGTTCGCACGGACATAAAATATTGTAGCGGTAACTACAACGCCACATGCGAACAACGTGTCTTACTGACGTCACGCAAAATCCTGCATCTCGCAAGCAGAATTTATCGCGCAACTAGCATATATACAACGGCCCGACATGAATCATCGGGCAGTTGCCCGCCAGACACAACACCCGTCTGGTCGGACGATCCTCCCTTTTCTATGTAAAGTGAGTGAACTTTACACCCTGTTCCTTATACCTCTATAATATCGTGGCGGGATTTTTTCGCGCACTGGATTTCAATGCACTTAGCGCCGAGAGTTGAAAATAAAACAGTGTGGTTTTTTAACGCACTGGGATGCGCTCTGTTGGAATCTCAATGCTGGACTCAACACCACGTTGAAAATTCAGTGCGCGAAAAAATCTCGACGCTATATTTATACGTCCGTGCGTATGCGATCGTCCGTTTACATGTAAAGTATGTTCTATGGTTACGGTTTTGGTTTCCGCACTTAGTCCTTCAGGTAGACCATTGTGCGTGGGCCATGGCGGCAGTCGGTGCAGCGGTGGCTAAACCAACCAGCCCACCTCCCCCAAGAAGCTGATTAAGTCTCCTGGTCTGTTGAGAACATCTGTGTAAGATCTGGGCATCCCGAGGGTTTCTGACCTAATCTGGGTGATGCCTGTGCATTGTGCGTGGGCCATGGCGGCAGTCGGTGCAGCGGTGGCTAAACCAACCAGCCCACCTCCCCCAAGAAGCTGATTAAGTCTCCTGGTCTGTTGAGAACATCTGTGTAAGATCTGGGCATCCCGAGGGTTTCTGACCTAATCTGGGTGATGCCTGTGCATTGTGCGTGGGCCATGGCGGCAGTCGGTGCAGCGGTGGCTAAACCAACCAGCCCACCTCCCCCAAGAAGCTGATTAAGTCTCCTGGTCTGTTGAGAACATCTGTGTAAGATCTGGGCATCCCGAGGGTTTCTGACCTAATCTGGGTGATGCCTGTGCATTGTGCGTGGGCCATGGCGGCAGTCGGTGCAGCGGTGGCTAAACCAACCAGCCCACCTCCCCCAAGAAGCTGATTAAGTCTCCTGGTCTGTTGAGAACATCTGTGTAAGATCTGGGCATCCCGAGGGTTTCTGACCTAATCTGGGTAATGCCTGTGCATTCATAGAGCACATGCGCAACGGTTTCATCAACCTCCATGCAACCCCTGCACAGTTTAGTAAATATTATGAATATTTCAGATGGGACAAATTATACACATGACTTCTGGTTCGGAGCGACCGTCAAGGCCGGAAGGGACTACGTTTTGGTGAGTTTTTTCATTACCTAGAAACCATAGAGGGTTAGGGCTGCTACACACTTCTTCGGGTTAGTATGATTCGGTAAAGCCGGGCGGCAAAATCTTATATACCAACTGACTTTGTTTACCGTTTGGACAAAAGCGGGTATAAAAGGTGAACAGAGTAAAGGCCCATAGGCCTTAAATAAATGCTTTATTTTAGGTTCAATCCTTTGATTGAAGCCGGCCGATGGCTTCAATCAAAGGATTGAATATGATTGAATTTAGTTTCATTAATATTGTTTTTGGGGTTCCGTACGTTTGATTTAAAAATCGGATCTCATATAGAATCACTCTTGTGTCCGTTCTAATTTTTATTAAATTTAATTTTAAATTAAATAGTTTTAAAGTTATTTAAGAAAATAACTAAACATTGACCATCCCCCATATCTGCGAAGCTACTGAGCCTTATAATAAAAAAATCAGAAAAATAGTTCTATACTTATAGATTACAGGAAACCCTATAAGAAGTGATTATTAAATAACATGGAAAATCTTTCAATTTTATGTGTACAAAGATAAATTTTCAGTTGGAATGTATGGGAGAACATGTTTTTCAACTACAATGTTAAGTTTGTTCTTGGGATAAATTCATCCCAACTACTGAACGGTAATGTGCGTGGTCCGTCTCCGACACGCACTTGGCCGGTTTTGTTCTTATAGCTGCTTGTTGCCGTAAGCGCAATTACTGTGTAGGTTAGGGATCGTGGGTTCGATTTCCGTGTTGTAATTGGGTTTGTAAAATACCCATTCGCAGGCTGGCGTTAATAGGGAACGCATGACGAAATACCAGTCCATATACCCCGTATAAGCTGACTTCTCATTGTATGATAAGTCTAATACAATGCGAGGTTAGCTAAAACTGGAAATATATAGCTTGATAATATGTCGTCGTGTGTACCAATCCAGACTCCAGAGGCTGGATAATTAATGACATTATAAGCTCGCTCTTTAAAATAACAAATTACATTGAACTGAAATAACGGTGTACATATGTCCTCTGCTTAATTATGATATTGTAATTTCAGATGTGCGCACCAAGATATACGGAATACATGATTCGTAAGTCAATCAACAACGTTCCTTATCTTTAAAAAAACCCATAACTGATCGTCACCCATATGTATGGAAACACAATTAGACACACTAGAGTGCCTCTGACACTCAAGGCATAGACAAGTAATGAGGTTACGTCTGGCGCAGATTGAAAGATATTTATTTTTTATTTTATTATTTGCTATTATTTTAATACTATTTATTTATTTCTGTAACTGCCCGTGACATCACAGCGGGCCCTATCAGAATACCAGCGCTGCAACATTTATTTTTTTAAATGTCGCAGCATCATGCTGAGATAGGAGCCTTTTGGCCTCGTATAGGACTTTCTGTTTTATTTTCCTTTTGTTACTTTTTTATATATAAATTGGTTTTTTATTTTGCTGTATTTAGTTTAGTTTGTGATCTTCCTGTACGAGTCGCAATAAATACTTTTTCTTTCTTTCTTTCAATTCAAATGTAAAAAGAAAAAAAAAACATTTTTAAATAAAATGTGGAACTCTCTGCCAGCGTATGTGCTCCCTCCACATATAACCCGCCTGCCTTCAAATCAAGGGTGAACAGGCATCTTCTAGGCACGCTTGTTCCATCATAGACCTCATCCATCACTTTCCAACAGGCGTGATCGAGGTCTTATTTTGTTATCTCTTCTACATACGTTGTCTTCATCCCTTTTTGTACTCTCCTATCGCAGGTATGCTGGAATAGATTTCTTTAGAAATAAGTACAGTACCCGGCGATAAATATTGCACATCGACCTATTCGATCCTATCGATTTTATACAAAGAATAAAAATAATTATCAAAAGAAGCCAATCATAATTGTTTTAACAGCTCCTAATAGATACCGGACTGTTTGTATTTCGTGCGACAGAGATAACGCTCTACGAAGCCGAAATTAGCCGATTGTCTCTTTCGAAAGGTCGATGTGCAATATTAAATAACGCCGGGTACTGTATCACTTTTGAAAAATTTTAGGCATTTGCTCGGTGGAGCAAAATAGAATGATTCGTATTTTTCTGTCCCTTTTGTTCTTGTCTGTTTATATGTGTGTACGTAAATGGTTAAAGATGGTTGTGAGCAATGGTGGCCCAGTGCTAAGTGCCGCGACTTACGAGTTGTAGGTCGTAGGTTCGTACCCAGACAGGCGCTTTACTTTGTGAAAATCGTTTTCATCACCACTGCTCTTAAAACGGTGAAGGAAAACATCGTGAGGAAACCGGCATGTCCTAGAACCAAAAATTCGAAGACATGTGACATCTACCAACCCGCACTGGGCCCGCGTGGTGGATTATAGCCCACTGCCTCTTACAGAGAGGAGGCCTGTGTCCCAGCAGTGGGAAACATTATAGACTGATTGTAAAATGGTTAAAGAAATAGATTGCCTAAATCAATAGGTCGACTTTTTCGTTGGTGACAGTCCCATTTTAGCGCCGGTGACGAAGAACGGATTGCGGGTACCGTAGTAAAATACGTGGCAGGACTCCCTAGGCCCTAGCGGGAACGTCAGTCGCACGCCGTCGTTTTTGGCGGCAACCACTGCTGCGCGTCTCAAAACGCACATAATACTTCAAAGATGAAAAAAAAACATTCGACAAGAGGAGAGGAGGGAGGACCGACGAATCAATACCGAAGACCCCATAATGATAATTTGAAAATTTTCCCAGCCGCCATATTGGATTTTCATTTTAACCTCACTATCGGCTTAAGTACCCTCGAAAACCATGAACATTATTATCTCTCGCTTTGTCTCTTATTTATTTATGTACACACAGTAAATTTGATACAGATACGACTGTACTGAGTATAATGGTACTGCTTATTTCTTAAGAAATTTCTTCCAGCAGACCTGCGAAAGGAGAAATGAAAAAAAAAAAAGAAATGTAGTCAACAGTGTGAGAACCATAAGAAAAGAATTTGATTTGTGACGCCTTAAACTAAAATATTAAGTCTCTTCTTCATAACGCTTTTTCGTTACGTGACGTTTCTACCAGTCCAGTATTCAATTCAATTTTTATTGCATCCATAATGCAATACAATGCATAATAATGCTCCTACCACAAGCCGCGTTTAAGAACTCCGTTCCAAAAATGCCGAATTATGGCAGCACTCTAATTACGTAACACACTATTACGGCTGCCCCATTTCAAAACCTAGTAAGGACTTAAAATGAAATTTTACAGGAGAACGCATAAACGTAATATTGGTCAGCCTATGGAATGTATTTTTTTGTATTGGTTAAAGTGACTTACTAGGTTTTAAATGGTCACTAGGGAGTGAAAGGTGGACTTACTAGGTATCAATGTTTAAATATATCTCCTTTTATGTAAGTTTAAAACGATGGTGTTTTTGTATTTGGTAGAGACCTTCTAGGTTAGCAAGATTATGCAATAAAACGATTTTTATAAAAAGTGTCCCTTACTAGGTTTTGAAATGGGACAGCCGATTAATCTCAATCTGAATAATTTTGAAGGATATTTCTAATCCATTGCTCCATGTGTTCGAAAAATGTGTCTGCTCAACAATGTAAATAACGCAATGAAAGTTGTTGAACTGTCAGAACATTCTCATTCGCTAGGACCATGGGACTATCACCAACGAAATAGTTGTCTTTTAATTAATGGAATATATCACATTTCGATTAACCGGGTTATCCTTATAGGTTTCGGCGCTTATGGTACACAAGGCAGGTGCTATTCACACCAGAATGGTAATCTTACCGAAACAAGAATTATAAATGAAGAAGAGAGAAATAACGACTCGCCAACAAAGATGGGTAATTATACGAGTATCTACTTTCTAAAACCGTTCACCTAAAACGCGGGAAAGAAGACAAAGAAATCAGCGTAGATGAACGGGACTAGACGGGTGGTGACGGAGGTGTAGTGGTGTAATGTATGTGTATGTGTATGTAGTGGATGGTTTGGTCATGTTGAGAGTATAAATGAAAGGCGACTAACAAACGCTGTTTACCAGGTAGATGTGGATGAAAACGCTGGGAAGGGACGCCCTAGGTCCTAGGACATGGCATAAACCTGCGTTCTGAGTTGGGAAATAATCGATGTGAGCGTGCTTAAACCCGTACCGAATTAGCGTGAGCGCGATAACGATGTCCCGTGAATCGTCATAGATGACGTCATGACATTCGCCATCTTGCGATAACGCCGACCATGCCTTTTAATAATATCACCGTGAGCGCTGTCAAAAATGACAGTGTGTGTGTGTGTGGATGTGTCTGGATGTGTCAGTGTGTGTTTTGTTTTGTGTTGCATCATATCTTTAAATTAAACTAACGTGACATTTTCGAAATTGTGCTTCTGGCTGACAGTCGCCACCTAACTAAAGAAGAACTGAAGAAGAAATGTGGTGTCTATACAAAGAAATACTGTAATAATATTGTTTTTACATTGAGTAAGCACTGTGAGCGCGTTCACGAGTGTTCCGAATTATTGACAACTCTCAGCTGTCATAATCGTAGATAATATCTAAATCGGAACGCATGTGAGATGATGTGAGCGCTGTGAGCGATTATATAGCTAATTCGGAAAGCGGCCATAGTAATAAGGTCATTATAAAGAGTGTTCCGTAATTAATGGATAACCTCTTAACCCGTCGCGCATCTAATTAGCAGACACAATATAAATTTTATTGTTATCGGTCACATGGTGTACACTCGATGTGCGAAGAGTCAAAGGATCATTGTACGTATTATTATGAACAACTTTTACTACGGGAACAAACACGAAATCACGAAAATTAAATTGATTTTCCCTACATTTACCTATATGTTCGCATAACTCGTCAAAATGTAGGGAACAGCTAATTTTTTTTTCGCGATTTCATGTTTGTTCCCGTAGTAAAAGTTGTTCATAATGATAAGTACAATGACACCTTAAGAGGTCATCCATTAGTTACGGGACAACCTGTATTTCTTAGAGCGTCCCTAAAGGTATTTACAAAGACGTGATCAGATACGCCGGGAGAGGACACTTTAGAAGGACATGTAGTGACCTTCTTTGGTGATGTTCTTCAGAAGGTGGTCAGGTCAGGTGCGCGCAACCGGCGTGCCTGTATAACCTAAACAAAGCAAACGGAGTATGGTAAGGATCGTAGCAGGTGGCATTCTGTAGTTTCTGCCTATCCCCATGCGAAGAAGGCGTGGGCTTATGTTTTGTTTTTTTTTACTACGCACTGCATTCCAACAGTAAGCATTCTAGGGATGCGCTCTTGTGAATTCTCAACGTTCGACTTAAACCCGACAGTTGAAAACCAGGGCGCGGTAAAATAAGCACCGCGTTAAATAAGCACCGCTTTAAATAAGCACCGCGTTAAATAAGCACCGCGTTAAATAAGCACCGCGTTAAATAAGCGCGGCGTTAAATAAGCACCGCGTTAAATAAGCACCGCGTTAAATAAGCGCGGCGTTAAATAAGCACCGCGTTAAATAAGCACCGCGTTAAATAAGCGCGGCGTTAAATAAGCACCCGTGCAAATATGTGTTGCAGATGTAAAAACGTTAGTTTTATTAACCCTTAAACCCTACCCGGGGGTCCAGCAAACCCCAGAGGATGAATATTTCTAAATATTTTTGCAATAATTGAACGCACTTTTATGTCACTCAGTCTAATCTCTAGTGACGTCGGCGGCCATCTTGTAATTAGTCGAGCGTCAGCGCTTTCACTGTTTTGACGGATTTATTGCAATTTATGGGTTTGTCAGACCCCAGGGTAGTAATAACGCAATATAGTACAGCGTGTCTAGGAGATCAAAAAGGTGGCCAATGGCAATTTTTTTATGGCCTTCTGAATATAGTAGGTGTTAATTCATATGTCTTGTTAAAAATGACCACGAAAAGAGCTACAAAAAGACGTCATTTCTTGAAAAAACTTGCCTTAGATCTGATCACCCCTCAAATGGAAGAACGCTTTACATGGCCCTCTTTGCCCATGAATCTTCAAGTTCTCTTAGGTGGAATCTTGCAAAAAAAGCGGCCATTGCAAGAACCAAGTTCTGCTCCCACTGCTAAGAAAAGATGTGCCATGTGCCCAAGGGGTAAGGACCGGAAAACCAAGGTCACCTGTGGCATGTGCAGAAAACCTCTTTGCGGTGAACATACTGAGGCTATGTGCCAAGAATGTGTTACCAAAAACAATTAATATTTTTTTTTGCATTATTAAATAAGTGTTCATAATATTAAACAATAATTGTAATTGAATTGTAGTTTTATTTTGTGAGCATAAATTTTTATGTATTGGGGTCCTTAAAACCCCTGGGTAGTAATAGTGTTTCTCCAGGAATGGGTAGGGTTTAAGGGTTAAAAATCGTGTGTGTGTTTCGCAGAGGCACACATGGATTCATTTGGTTGGAGTGCTGACATCGCTTCGGATGATTCCGTTATAGTTGGCGGACCCGGCATGTTCCACGGTAAGTATAAAGACATATTAGGGACATAATCACAGGAGCAAAACGTGGCAATCGCGCGTGAAATACCAGACGCATGTTTTTTGCTTATACCTACCGACTGACTTTTTTACCGTGTAGACAAAACAGGGTATAAAATGTGAACGGAGTAGAAGAAGTCTATGCCACAGAAATCTCTTTATTTTACATTCAATCCTTCGATTGAAGCTGGCCGATGGCTTCAATCAAAGGATTGAACGTCGCTACGAATTCATTGATAATTTCCGCGCGTGTAGTATAAGCGCCTATAAGTTGATTTTTTGTATTATGTGTCGAATAATTTGTATGAAAAAATGTTTTAGCATGAAAAGTTTACTTCAAGCTTATATGTAAGTATTTTAGATAGGCTAATTTCATTTTAGATTTTTGAACAAAAAATAGAGAAACCTCTTTTTTTCCATAGGCTTCTTTCTACTCCGTGCACCTTTTATACCCTGTTTTTTCCAGACGGTAAAAAAAGTTAGCCGGTATATTGCACTCTAAGAACATTCTGATCTTTTGCTATGATGGAGCAGAAATTATTTATTCATCTCTATCCATAGTGTGTTTATTTATTTAAGGATTATCAACGAGATACCAAAGAGTTATTTTTTACCATTATAAAACTTGTTTTATGTTGTGTTTGTTGCATGTTTTTATATTGTGATGCTACCAAAATATAGTGCCTATTTCATATTAAATTTTTCTATTAATTTTAAGGTCGAGCAATGATTTATGACTTATAAATTTTTCTATTAATTTTAATGTCGAGCAATGATTTATGACTTAAAAAAATTTCTATTAATTTTAAGGTCGAGCAATGATTTATGACCGGCTAAAAGTTGTTCCGAAGCTTATCAGGACATCTAAAATCATGTCTAAATTTAATTTTGGTAAGATTTCTTTTTTAATAAGTACTTACTTGCATTTTCAGTATCATCATCCGCCTAACCTTGTCCCAAAGTTCGTCCTATGTTGGGGTCGGCTACCAGACTAACAGGATGCAGCTGAATACCAGTATTTTTGCTGTCAAAATACTTTGCATGCCGTCCGCAACTGGGATGCGCCGGCCCTTAAAGCTCGATGTGCCTTTACAATATGTTTACGTACATTACATTTCTTATGTAATATGTCTCGTTAACTTATCTTAACACCCCCCCCACAGACGTAGAATTTTTTTAATGAAAATAAACATGTTTGGAGTTTACAACCGACGGCGACGCCTATTTTTGTTAAAATAAACAACGAATTTAATTTTCACATGTCATTACTTTATATATTCTGAAAAATTCTTCATTTAAAATGGTCCCTTTAGGAGGGGGAGCTTCAAGGGGCCCTGAACGTGTAAGATCCTCTGTAGAGTCTGTTACTATTAAGGCTCCTACAAACAGGCGCGACACGCGATATAATCATGCGCGACACAAAGGCACCACTCATTGCGCGACTTGCAGTGCCTTTGTGTTGCGCGCGATTCTATCGCGTGTAGCGCCTGTTTGAAGGAACCTTTACTGTGGTTATTTATTTATTTTATAAAGGCTTACCAACTAAGCACATACACAGCTTTAAGCCAAAGTCTTTGTCATAATATAGATCTCGCATATATCTAAATTATAGGAAAACACGACACTATCAATGAGCGTACTAGCACCCACACCCCTTCCCTTGAACCCCCTGCACCCTTTGAAAACATTATAATTTCTAAGAATTAAGTGTCTTCTTTAAATAAAGTCCTTAACAATTTTAAAGGTATAATTACATTGTTATTTCAGGCTACGCCGTTGCCTCTGGGGCATTTGTCAAAAACGACTTGTCGTATGCCGTCGGTTCGCCGTATGGCTCTGGAGAGGTAAACTTAGTTCATGCAATCTTATACCTTGGATCTTAATAAAAAAAATGATATGATTTAAAACATCAACATTCCTCCTCGCAGGTATTATTCTATAAACGCCTAATATTCCTGCGTAAATTGGAAAAGAAAGTCGACACTCATTTAATAGGTTCGATGTTCGGAGCGGTGCTGTGTGCTGCCAAGTTGCAGGGCAACAGGACAGACCTGCTCGTGGGGGCACCTACTTACGCCACGAAAGAAACCTATAATCAGGGGGCTGTTTATGTTTATCTCGCCGTAAAGCTTACAGTAAGTTAAAATCAATTAACAGTAAAAGAACAGAAAGAACATTTTGAATAGTTATATTAAACTAATCTGCCCGTTATTTCTTGCAGCAAGCGCCACAGTTTCGTAGAAGAATTGTTGGTCTAAAACCTGGATCGATGTTTGGTAGTGCAATTGTAAACGTCGGCGACCTTAATACCGACAAGATGGATGGTAATACTTTTAATTTATAAAGGACTCTTCTGCTCGTAATCACAGAATAACAATCGTAAATAAAAAAATAAAAAAAACTTAAAGTAAGTGATCTTTTCTCTACGCACTTCAACTTGGACAACAACCTCAACAACAACAACTGTACCTACGTACCGTACAATTTTACTTGTAATCAGTAATCTTATCATCCCACTGCTGGCCTAGGTCAGGCCTGCTCTCTATGAGAGAGCGAGCCGTATTCCACAACGCCGGCCCAGTACGGATTGGCGGATGTGACATGTCTTCAAATCTTTTGGTTTTAGGAAATGCCGATTTCCTCACGATGTTTTCCTTCACTGTTTTGAGAGCAATGGTGATGAAATAATTTACACAAATTAAAGCGCTTGACAGGGTTCGATCCTACGGCCTACAACTCGTAAGTCACGGTCGTTACCACTGTGCCACCATTGCTCTTATAAAAATCACGATCTCGATATTTCTAATGACGATTCATCCACGAGTGCGTTGTAAAGAATACAGTTAATAAAAACCATTATTTATTTTTATGATCAACGGAAAAATAGACCGTTTTTTATCTTTTTTGTAAAAGGATTCTTCAATAACAACAGATTTTTACATTCATAGCAAATGAATATATAGGGTGCTTGGAAGCTGGATACAAAGCCTTAAGGGTGCTAGTTGACACCATTTAGAGCATTTTGACCCATACATGTCTTAGACGAAGTATGTTTTTTTATTTTTTTCCCAGTTACAGTTGGAAAGTATGTTATTTTTGACTGTTTGTAGTTAAAAATAAAAAAAAACATACTTCGACCAAGACATGTATGGCTCAAAATGCTGTAAATGGTGTCAACTATCACTCCCTTCCCTTAAGGCTTTGCACTCAGCCGCCAAACAGCCTGTATATTCTATTCTTTTCTACAGATATTGCAATTGGAGCTCCTTTTGAGAATAACGGTCGTGGCGTTGTCTACCTATACAGTGGCGCTGCCCTCAGCAGTGAAATCTCAGAGAGGGAATTAACATACCTGCAAAAGATCGAGCCTGAATCTAGTTATGGCGAGTCTTTCGGCATGAGTCTCACACCATTGTTAGATTATGACGGCAACGGATGCAAAGGTATTTTACATCATCTTGTCTTTAACTACTGTCTTTTGAAAATGCTCTAAGAAATTCAATTCCATGTTTTACGTAGCACATACCATAACCGCTGTAGCTACAGGAAAAAAAAATATCTTAGTTTTTAAGAGTGAGTATCTGAACAAATAAAAAGATGTCAAGAATATGAAGATGTGATGAGTCATATTAATAAAAACCGCGCGGGTTCCACGCGTAGTGAGAATCGCGAGGGATCCACGCGGTTCGAGAGCCGCGCGGTTTCTGTCGTATCTGAATACGCGCTTTACCCACAGATGCATTTAGATACATCTGTGGGTAAAGCGCGTATTCAAAAAAACAAACTTCTCTTGTATAAGTTTGTTTTTTCTTCATTGATTTATATCGTGTTTTTTTATATAGAATTGGCAATCGGCTCGCCTTATAAAGACACAGTAGTGCTCTTAAGGTGCATGGCAGCTGTACTTGTGAAGACATCAGTGAGATTTCCCAATGTACAGGTAGGTTATATTAATTCAATCGAAATAGGTATAAAATAAGATTTAACACACTTTTCATTAAGAAAAGCACACCTCCAAACCACTGGAACTTCTTGAAACTTCAAGTCAAGTATTCTGACTTGGCTCGTGAGTTTGTCGACATGTGGGATGTGTACTCAGCGATCATTATGCCGATAGTCGTGACAGCCAATGGATTAATAGCCCAGAGCCTCGACCAACACCTGAGGAGGGTCTCGTTGATCAAGACCTTGATTCAGAAAGCGGTACTTCTGGACACGACTCGCATTATCAGGAGGTTCCTCTCTCTGGAGCCCTGACCGCCGGTAGCTTGGACCCTGTTTCCGATACCGGTGTACTACTATTTTTTATATTTTTAAATGCTTTTAAAGATTTTTGTTCATAAAAATAATTAAAAATGTAATTTATTAATATTTAAATGAAATAAAGGAGATGTCTTGTATATCTCTATTTCTTTCAAGTACTTCCCTATACAGCCCAAGGATTCAAAATGGCGGCGAATACCCTATGAACTTTGTACACATTTTTAAATGGCTTTTAATATTGACTTGTTTATTTTCAGGGTCG
This sequence comes from Luperina testacea, assembly GCA_927399505.1. Lineage (NCBI taxonomy): Eukaryota > Metazoa > Arthropoda > Insecta > Lepidoptera > Noctuidae > Luperina > Luperina testacea. The sequence goes on from OV656758.1 coordinate 18,721,374, forward strand.
CACTAGTTCTGGTAAAACAGACTTTGAATTCGATCTTTGTTTAACAGTAACACATCCGGGCTTTCTGAAAGCGGTCACAGGGCGTAAGTATACGCACTTTTTAGTCACTCTTTCCTGATAGGCAGTTTCTTTCTTAAACTCAACTTGCCATAACAACTTCTGCCGGTCTTTTTGGTAAAATCTCACCATGAAAACTTGAGTGAAGTGAGCTGTCATTCTACTTGATACTAGGGATTGACACTTTTGACACTTAGTTCACTGCACCTAAGTTTTCACAGTGAGATTTTAGATCATCTAGATATTATGTACCTACTGATATATGAATCCTTTTTTTTTCCTTGGTGAATTCCACATGGATACCCTCCATCTGGGAAGAACGGAGGGTCATGTCAGACTGCTACCGACTAAAACCCTACTGTTCCTTCTGATACCATGAGTCGGGGCCCGGGAGATACGTCTTGTACATTCGCCGCACCCGCGACTGGTCCCGCCATGCCTAGCGGGCCCCATCACCAAGTGCGGCCGAACCTACGACCGCACGTCCTTCGCCATTAAGGCACACATACTGCGTACCACCTCTTTGAGCCTGACTGCTCGAGCGACGACACGGCCCCACTCTCGCTCTGAGTGGAGCGGAAGGGAGTGTCAGACTCTAACTGACTAAAACCCACCCGTGTTCCTTCCTTAGCCCTTTATGTTCCGGGCTAGCGGTAACCCTTTCGGACAAACCCGCTGACCCGGAAGGCTTCGGCCCTGACGGGTCCCTTCACTTGATGCTGACATCTCTTTGAGGCTCATTATGTATTTATGCATTATGCATGCCCGCAGGCCCCTCCTTATGGTGTCCAGAGATCGTGAAGCGCCCTTCGACGCCCGTCTGCTCTTCTGGTGCGGGTGGAATGAGAGGTATGCTCTCGCTCCCTCTCCGCCGCCTCCTTCGCTTGCATCACCTCCTCGTAAAAAGAGGCTACAGCATCCCACGCGTCTTCGCTTCCAACCAAAGACTGAACCACGGCCGGAAGTGAGAGATCACCCGCACCAAGTGTCGCGACGAGGGCGCAGTGCTGTTGAGCCCAAGCTGAGTACTCCTCCAGCGTATGTTGCACCGTGTCCTCGTAGCAGTCCACACAGTGATGACAAGCGGGCGTCCGCTTCCGATCTGTGCGACGCAGGTATTTCCCGAAACATCCGTGGCCATTAAGCACCTGCATCAGCCGAAAACTGAGGTCGCCAGGTTACCTATCCAGCCATTCCTTCATAACATAAACAGGCCTTACCGCCACTGTCGTGGCAAGCCCCAACTGGGTTGCCTAAGTCGCTCCCTCCATTCAGCCACTAGGATCTGACAGAGCTCAGTCCTTCGTGCCTCAAATTCCCGGGGAACCGGAAGCTGACCACGCGTAAGCTCCGCCTTCCACCAGCGATATAGGGACGCAAGGATTTTCGCGTCCAGATTCCAGGGTGTTGATCCGGCCAGGAGAGTTGTTGCCTCGTAGGAGTCCGTACGGTATCCTCATATGATCCTAACAGTCATCGCTCTCTGCAGCCTTCGCAATACAGCGATGTTGCGGGCCGTCAAGGTGTAACAAATGTTTTATTTATGTCAGGTATTATAACAACGGTGGAGATAAATCACGACCATGCTAAGCTGGTCGACACCAATGTCAACGGCACCATTTCATTCAAGACGGACCTGGACGTTAAACAATTTGAATACTGCAAGAAAGTTCCGTTTAATTTGCCTTCAGTGAGTACATTTTGTGCAACAATGAAATAGGGAATCGGAAAATTCACACCCATACTAATATTATAAATGCGAAAGTGTGTCTGTCTGTCTGTATGTTACCTCTTAACGATTAAACCGCTAAACCTATTTAGATGAAATTTGGTACAGACACAGTTTGAGTCCCGGAAAAGGACATAGGATAATTTTTATCCCGATATTCCCACGGGATCGACACTTAAGCGGGTTGTACCGCGGGGCGCTGCTAGTAATAAATAAAAAACAATAATAAACCACATCGACGTCGCGGCAGGCCCAGATGAAGATGACGGGAAGAGTTGGACTCCTTTGATAAAGATTGGTCCTTGGCAGCTCTGGACAGAGAGACGTGGAAAGAGAGTAAGGAGGCCTTTGCCCAGCAATGGGACATTAACGGCAAAAAAAAACCCAAAGAAATTATTAAAAAAGAGAAAAGTATTAAGAAAAGTATCAAGTCTACAAATCCGGGACTTAGATTAAAAAAAAAAAAAACTTCAACAAACTAGGTACAGTACCCGGCGATAAATATTGCACATCGAGCGACGTTTGGAAAGAGAATCGGCTAATTTCGGCTTCGTAGAGCGTTATCTCTTTCGCACGAAATACAAACAGTCCTGTATCTATTAGGAGCTGTTAAAACAATTATTATTTGCTTCTTTTGATAATTATTTTTATTCTTTGTATAAAATCGATAGGATCGAATAGGTCGATGTGCAATATTTATCGCCGGGTACTGTACTGTAGTAGCTAGTTTGTTGGAGTTTATTTTTTTTTTCATCATGGCCGCGACAGTAACGAACGTTTGAACTGTAGTTCAAACGTTCGTTACTGTCGCGGCCATGATGTGACGTGATCATTCATGATCCTACTTTGTTTACATTGCTTTTATAGCCTCAAGTCATCATAATATAAATGAAATCACTCTAAATTACTTACCTTAGGCGCGAATTACACAGAGACGGCGTAAGGTAAATGGCGTGGCGCAGGCATAATGACGCTTCAAAACGTTGTCATAGAAAATGTAAAAAACGAAGGCCCCACCCAGCGTCGCGCTGTCTGTGTATAATTCACGCCTTAATGAGAATTCAAGCGGTTTGCAAGATTAGAATTAGATGTTTATTCACATGACTTTTAACATCTCTTCCAGCATTTTCGAAGACGACGCGTTTCGAGTTTGCGTTCCGTTCCACCGAAAAACGCAACAATAATATTTATAATTGATTGTAAATTATGTAATGTACTAAAAAATTAAGTTTATTTCTTGGTTGGTAAACATTGTATAAATAATGAAAAAGTTTTGATATACTTGCATCCCTATTTGACAATATGGATCTTAACTCCTCTTTCTGGTATCAAACGGGAATGTGGTCAAGATAAGACTAGGTACTGAGGCCAGCTTAATAAATAATAATAATATAATATTTTCTTTAAAGCTCGGCAAATACGATACGGAAATACGCTTCTTGATATCTTCGGAGCTGGAAGTCGATCCAATGAAACTCAATGATTTTAAAAGCTCCCGTGTGATCCTAAGCGACCGGAGTGACTTGACCATCCAGAAGTCGCTGTGGGCAGCAGAGTGCGCTGGGGACAAGACCTGTGTGCCGAAATTGGATTTAACACCACATATCAGTTTCCAGTAAGTTGTTGAAGATTCATCGATCGACCCTTATCTGGATCGTCTTTCAGATCATGGTGGGTAAAAAATCGTGGATCAAACGAAACGACTTTTGTAGTGATACTTTTTTTTACTGCAAATAACCCCAACTGTGGCCCTGTTTCGTTCGATTCACAATTTTTTGCCCATTTTTTTGTATATGTATATTTTCGGTACAATTATTTTATACATAACTTCAAAATACTGATCTACTATAAAAAAAAATTAAATAAAAAAATTTCCCATTTCAAATAAAAAAAAAAAATACTAAGGTTAACCCAATAGCTTAACTAAAAAATGAGACTAAAACTATATCATTATAGACTTATATATCTAAATGCTACGATTAGTACCGAAACGTACCCACCCGTAAAATCATTAAGACAGTACATTTAATACTGCAGCCAAACTCATCGGCCCAAGCCACGCCACCGGTCAGTGGCTAGGGTGGCTCTGAAAGAACGCTTGAAAAGAACATTACAGGTTAACATTTTGTGTTCGATGATTAACACCATTGTAACCAATTTCATGATTACAGAAATGTCGAACCGTACATAATTGGCTCGAGTAAAAAAGAAACGATGTACATCACTATGAAAAATGACGGGGAGGTGGCGTATGACTCGTGCGTGCGCGTGCACATCGACGGTGCTAACGTGCTCCAGCCGGGTGGCTGTGTGTACGAGCCTTCGAATGATGGGGCCGTCAGACTTATGTGTGAGCCCCCTAAGCCCCTCTGGAACAAACAAAATTGGGTATGTTTGTTCGCTGCCTCATTGCGTTACGCATCATCTGCTTTTCTCCAATACTTAGAAATAATTATTTTGAACATAGTCAAAAGTGTACTTCAAGGCATTGAGTGTTCCGCGGGAGACGCTCCGGGCGTCGGGAGCCGCGCGACGACTCCCGGCCACCGTAGGTAGGCGCGGGCCTGCGGGCGGAGAGTAATGGGTAGCTCACCGTCCGATCAGGACCAGGCCCGTGCCGGACGGCGCGTACGTGTTCCACGCGCGCCTCAAAGAGATGTCAGCATCAAACGAAGGGGCCCGCAAGGGCCGAAGCCTGCCGGGTCAGCGGGATTGTCCGAAAGGGTTACCGCTGGCTGAAGGAACACGGGTGGGTTTTAGTCAGTAAGAGTCTGACACTCCCTACCGCTCCACCCAGAGCGGGACGAGTCATTTGATGATTTCCCATCCTCAAAAAAAAAAAAAAAAAGGCATTGAGTGTCTGTGAAAGAATGTGTATTAGATGTATATGTCGAATCTTTCATGAGTATGCACTTAAAATGAGACACTGTATGGCACTTTTGTTTAGCGGTGTGCGGAGTCTAGGATTGAGTATGGTGTCAATTCAATTCAATTTTTTCAGGAACAATTTTATTCACATTGTGTTTGAAATCATAAAAATTATAAAACTAACACATTCATAATACAATCAATCATAGAAAATTACAAAAAAAAATTATAATTAAAAAACAATGGTCTTATAGCCGAAAGCCTCGATCAACATCTATCGAGGCTCTCGTTAGGCGGTTGGATCAAGGGCCTGATTCAGAAGGCAGTACTCCTCCATACGGCTCGCTTTGTGAGGAGGTTCCTGTCTCTGGAGCCCTAAGCACCGGTAGTTTGGACCCTGCTCCCGACACCGGCAAACAACAATTTTTTTTATATTTTTAAATGTATTTTATTTTATTTATTTATTTAAAAGATATTATTAAAGGTATTTTATATTTATTTTTGTATATTAAGAAATATTTAAAAATGTAATAGAATAAGATAACTCAATAAATAAACGAATAAAAAAATAATACAATAACATTACAACCCAATAATTATTACCCAGGCTCTCATGAGCGACAGTGATCGTTTAGACGTAGTCGCGACACATACTAGCCTAGAAACTGCTCAGTGTTTCCTTTTTAAGTTCAGAGCATTTATTAGTACAGTAGTGTTAGTAATTGACTCTGTAACAACATACATTTGTCGACCTCACGTAGTATAACTCAATAAAGTTAATGCCGGCGCCTCACATTGGATTATGATTTCAGTCCAAGCTTGGCTTCGAATTGAATGGCCAAGATATGCGGCCACACAATCGCGGCAATACCTTTTGGCAAACACACTAGCCAAGAGCATTGGAAAGTTGGACTGTTGAAAGTTCGAGCAGGTTTCTTTTTGCGAGCAGCAGTAATGTCGGCCGGGAAACTTTTCGCTCTGGCTAGTCCACGCATTGAGCACATATTCATCATCATCATCATTTCAGCCGAAAGACGTCCACTGCTGGACATAGGCCTCCGCAAAAGGGGGGGGGGGGGGTTTGCCATAATCGCCACGCTTGACAGGCGGGTTGGCAATCGTAGTATGGTATGGTGGTGGAATACATAGAGAACGCTGCTGCCCATCCTCCGGTACGACCCTTAGTCACCTTTTACGACACCCACGGGAAGTATGAGGTGGTACTATTCTTTAAGTCTGGCACCACACAGACGAGCACATATTAATATTATTTAATCAATCAAGTTCAGCCTGCAGTTAGGAAAAAGAAACCAAGGAAACGGCGATTCCGGGTGATAAAAATGCACGCTGATCGAATGAAGTAATTTGCAAAATGTTTGCATTTAAGTTTACTATGTTAACTATTAACAGAGCGCGTACTGATGCAAACACTGTGTGGATCGAGAAGCGACGTTGGACCCAAGCTGCCCCCCCGCCTACCCCCTTCACTCCCCTCGCTTTTGATCGTGTACAAAAACCGACACACGGCGGGTTGACATTGGCTATTGGACGCAGTGTTTCGTTTATGTCCAATATCTACCCAAGATGATCTATACATTTGCCAGGATCGCCCAGAGGACACGGTGGAGCATACGGTGAAGGTCTGCCCCGCTTGGGCGGAGCACCGCCGTGCCCTCGCAGAGACGATCGCGGATCGAGAGGAAGTGGGAGGCAGCCGCCTGCAAAGCAGTCATGCTAGCGAAGGAGGTGGCGGGATGGCTGAGGGAGAAAGCCTCCCGTCCCAGCCGCCGCGGAAGACGCTCTGGGCGTTGGGAGCCGCGTGACGACTCCCGGCCACCGTAGGCGCGGGCCTGCGGACGGAGAGTAATAGGTAACTCACCGTCCGATCAGGACCAGGCCCATGCCGGACGGCGCGTACGTGTTCCACGCGCACCTCATAGAGATGTCAGAATCATTTGAAAGGGCCCGTCAGGGCCGAAGCCTGCCGGGTCAGCGGGATTGTCCGAAAGGGCCCGCTGGCCCGGAACATAAAGGGATAAGGAAGGAACACGGGTGAATTTTAGTCAGTAAGAGTCTGACACCCCCTTCTGCTCCAGCCAGAGCGGGAGGGGTAATTTAATGATTTCCCACCCTGAAAAAAAAAAGATGATCTATACATTGTTGTATTGGATCCAAGACTACAACTGGTAGCCAACATACCCAATGTAGGCGCCGGCATAAAGGAGCTATTTTTCTCGTTTACCCGTATTCAATTCCAATTGTGCTCCCACGACTGTATATCTGACACTAGGTTTGTCACTAAGTGTGTCTGATCTTGTGATTAGACATAGTGGTATAATTATGTCGAATCCAGGTACATAGGATTGTTCCTACGTACCAGGATTCGACATAAATATACCACCTTTTATACTCTATTTTTGTCCGGACAGCAAAAATAAAACAGCCGGTATATTCTCTGCCTAACCTTACGTGCAATCTAAGCTCTATGATATAATGTAATCTAATGTCATATTCACAGATCACTGGTCAAATTGAACTGGAGATGATCCATCTTACAAACCTGGACAAGAGTATAAACATCATCCTGGTTCTATACAATCGCTGTAATGATAACAAGACGACCCACAATATGACGATTTCGATTCCAGTAAGACCAGATTCCAGAGGAATTACGGCCAAGGGGTTCGTATTGTTATCCTTTTTTTTAATATTGGTTATTTTTTTCAAACGTTTGTCTATTATTATCAACTTCAATAACATTAGAAGGTTACAATTATTTAAAATAATGTCTTTACATTCTCTTCGATTGCAGAGAGACTGATATCGGTCCCACTATTAATATGACGAAAGAGGATATCAAAGAAAATGGAAAAAAGATAAAACACGTTTATACGGTGAGGAATTTTAAAACATTTTTATTTCTGGCTACAGTACAGTACAGTACAGTATGGTGTACATATTAAAGAGTATTCTATTCTATTCTACCCGGCGATAAATATTGCACATCGACCTTTACATTTTTTTTCATTTTATACAAAGAATAAAAATAATTATCAAAAGAAGCAAATCATAATTGTTTTAACAGCTCCTAATAGATACCGGACTGCTTGTATTTCGTGCGACAGAGATAACGCTCTACGAAGCCGAAATTAGCCGATTGTCTCTTTCCAAAGGTCGATGTGCAATATTTATCGCCGGGTACTGTTTATGTCGAGTCGTGTGAGATTTGTGTCGAGAAAGATCAGGGTATGGGTCAAAATGCAGCACCTCATTGGGTAACATACTTTCAATCACAATACGAGGGTTTTGAAGGGAATTCGTGATCCATTGCTTCATAGATTTAAAAAATTCGTCTGCTCATCAACGTGAATAACGCAATGAATGTGCCTGAACTGTAAAAATGAAAACAATTGCGATCAATTGTCATTTTATGTGTGTTATGCAATTATCCCGCTGATCTAAACCTCCACCGATAACCATCACCTCTCTTTCGAGGGTTTTTAATTAAATCGAGATTCCGATACTTAGAAGCTGTTATAATCGATGTGATCACGAAGTCAGAACAACGTCACAACTTTCAAATCAAATAACTTGTTTTTATAACTCAATCGTCACAACCAAAACAAACAATGTAATAAGAAGTAATATACTATTGCGGTAGGTACATATATACCTACCTCCCTAGGGATATAATAACTATATCACGACTTTAACCATCTTACTGCGACACATATAAGTACCTACGTTGACGTTTTAAAATTCATAACAAAACGTTGGGCAAATATGATCTCCCTCCCGCAATTTAATAAAATTTGGTTTTGTGTTATTGCAGATCTCAAACACTGGTCCGACCAACTGGGAGAGACTGCCAGTTCATGTTAAATTGCAGAGGCAACCGTTTATCAAGTATGATGATGATGCTTCAGTCTCAGTAAGTTACTAAATTATCTATACCTAAATAGCTAAATTTGTGTTTTTATTTTGGTTTGTGGCTAATTGTAAGTAATAACAGCCGCTCGGGTCAATTGATGAGGTTAGGCTACGCTTGCCTTGATTGGTCCGTAGATGATTGATTGATATACATTCTGTAACTACTTAACTCACACCCTGACTTATTACTTGTAATTTTTATTTTATTTAAATGAAAATCGTTTACTTTTACCATGTTTGTAAATATGTGAGCATTATGCATCTATCAGATAATTAATTTATATGTCATGGTTTCATTTTTAATTCTTTTACCTATTGTGGTATAGTAATTTTATTTTAGGTGCATCGTCTTCACATATTATTATTATATAATTAATGTATACAAAATATTGTAAAACATTTTAAAAGAGTAACGGTGGAGTTTCTTGCCCATTCTTCTCCATACGAAAACTACCTTTTGGAATGGGCGACTAGAATCAATTCTATTTGTTGTAATTTCTGACGTTCAAAAGTGCCTTTAATGTGCCTATTTGAAATAAATGCTTTGACTTTGACTTTGATGGTGAGACTCCTCCGTGCCTCGAAAAGCACGTTAAGCTGTTGGTCCCGGCTGTCATTCTTGGAATTTTGACCGTCGTTACGGGTCGTCAGTAGCACGAATGTCTGATATAACCAGTCTTACCAAGGAGTATCGTATTACCCAGTAACTGGGTTGTGGAGGTCAGATAGACTCGCTTCATGAAAAATACTGGTATTCAGCTGCATCCGGTTAGACTGGAAGCCGACCCCAACATAGTCGGAAAAAGGCTAGGCAGATGATGATGTGTTTTTCTTTAGATGTTCGGAACCCTTGCAAATAGCACGGTTCATTTTTATTAAAATTCACTTTAATTCATGTTTACACGATTGAATTTGATTCATTATCATTGTAGCGGTATCTACAACGGCACATGCGAACAACGCGTCATACTGACGTCACGTGAAATCTTACATCTCGCAAGCAGAGTTTACTGCGCAACTAGCATATATATACAACGGCCCGACATAAATCGCCAGGGCAGTTGCCCGCCAGACAACACCCGTGTAGTGAACTTTACACCCTGTTCCTCATACGTCTATATCATCATCGTCAGGTTTATTCCAGCCATTGCGACTCCTAATTGCCAACTCCTAATTTTTGTGCCATGCTTGCCTGGTCTGTGCGTGTCTCCAGGCCCAACCCACTATCTTTTAAGGGTCGTCTCCAGCAGGAAACAACAGTGAGCAGTCATGGCCCAGTGTAACGGCCCCGACTTACGAGACTTAGATTTTCATATTTTGTGTAAATAATTTATCATCACTGCTCTAAAATCGATGAAAGAAAACATCGTGAGGAAACCGGCATGTCTTAGAGCCAAAAAATCGAAACACATGTGACGTCTACCAACCAAGCACTGTGCCCGCGAGGTAGATTCCCAAGTAGCACAAAATAGCTTTATAATCGGTGGATAACAGAATTAGCATATTATTATAGCTTTATAAGAAGTTACATATAGGCATTATAAACCACTATACAGCTCTTGTAATGCTAATTTGGGCCCCAAATTATACAGCCTTAAGTGTAAGAATGGCATTTTAGCAGCATTATATTGGTTGTCTACCGGAATGATAAACGCATTATAATGGGCTGTGAAAACAGGTTAAAGCAGTGCGCATATGTTAAATGCGGCTCTTATACAGCTTGTACCATTACAAAGGCAAAATAAAAACATTTTCAAATATTATTTTTAATTTCTGTTATTATTAATAAATCTTGTGTAAAAAGAACATGGATACTTTCAACAAAAAATATAAGTGCTACAAGGCAAGTAATTAAACTCTTGTTTTTGTTCTCTATGAGTGAATTAAGGTTGCGAGTATCAGTTTACTGTGAAAGTATGTATATATTTGAATCAAATATTTCATGCGCCTTCAAATTAAAGAGCTATTTATTACAAAAATATTATAAAAATATGTGGAATTGTAAAAAAAATTATGCTCTTACGAAGAAATCTTTAGTTTTAGTCATTATGATACCTGTATTGTACCGGCCGGTCAATACCATAGGTTGAAGTCCTTTCTAAAGGACTATTTACCATAAAATTAAATTTTAAATATTATCGATACAAAAAGCAAAATGGCGTAAGCATAATTAAAAACTTTAGGCATGCGGATGCTGGTATACGACTTATTGCTTGTTAAAATTCTTGTCATTATACGTTTGTATAGATAAAGGCTATATAATATTATGATGAAATGCTTTTAAAAAGCTGGCATTAAAACAGCACCAATGTACACCGTTAAACAGTTGTGACCCATGCGAAAGGTCGTTATAAAACATAGAGCAGTTTTAAAGAATTTTAAAATGCTTTTTAATAGCCTAAGCCGTAATTAATGCTTACATACGGCCTACACTTTTGTATAATGCTTACAGCTGTATTAGAAGCTGTATAGAGACATAAATTATGTCTAAAATAAAACCTTTAGCTGCACAAAAGATTGAAAAAGAGGATTATATAGCTTTAGGAACTACAAAGTTAATAAAATGCTGTTATACAGAAGCAAGACATTGCTAAAACCCTTCAAATTCTATAACGAAGCTAGAAGAAATTTTCTGGTCATCACTTTTTCCATTATATCGATTTTGTGTTACTTGGGTTTTAGCTTACTTCAAAGAGAGGAGGCCTGTGACCCAGTAGTGGAAACATTACAGGCTGGATATTGCTTCCATCAGAGTGTTGGTCTCCCAATGCCAGTTGATTGATTGCTTTTTCCAAATAGAATGAACCGTGTATTACCGCCATATCGAATTTTAATATTTGACATTTATTTTCAGATGGTCTTCTCCTCGCCTTCCTCGTCGAATGTATATACTTCTTGCCAGTTTGAATCTGAAAATGTGACGTCAATGATGTACGTCTGTGAGGTAGAAAAATTGATGGCAAATGTGGATACAGCTAAGATTCTTATACCGATGTACATTTTACCTGGAACTCTTGGTAAGAATCATGACAGTAAAATAATTCAAACTCGCCCTTTTACTACCGGACTTTCAGACGTACTGCAAGGTATCCCACTTGGTTGATATCCCGACCAGTAGTACTCAGCGCTTCTCTTCCATATTATTATGCACACAACCAAAGTGTGGTCTCTCTGCCAGCGTCTGTGTTCCCTTCCACATTAAACACGTCTGCCTTCACAGCAAGATTTAACAAGCATCTTCTGAGCACGCTCGTTCCCATTATTGCTCCATCGCTTTCCATCAGGCGTGATCGAGGTCAAGAGCAGGTCCATTCAGCAATAAAAGATAAATAAAAACACCCGGCTGTTTCTACAAAAAACCTGTTGGAATAACTTGGTGATTCCAATGGAAGCTTCTTACTAAGCAAGCCGGTTTCTGATACTCCGAGCAACTTTAACTAAGAAATACAGAGTAATAGAGACTTATCGAGTAATCGGCCCCTATTTCATGGGACTTAAACTTAGCTGGCGAAATGTCTGGAAATATATAGGTACCTACACATCTACCAACCGTTTGAGGAAAGGTGTGATGTTATTATGATGTGTAAAACTAAAGCAATGAACTAGATATACTAAGGGCTGATTTTTTAATCAACGGATAATTCTTATTCGTGGAATAAAATTGACCTCTGACAGATTCTGTATGGAAGAACTGTCAAAAATTCAAAATGATTCAGCACTAAGTGAAATTCTTGTTGCTCTCGATCTTATCATAATTCAACACTTTACTCCTTTGTAGCCTGAAATATCCCACTTCTGTAAAAGATCTCCCCCTTGATTTCTCAACTAGACACTTAGACAGTGTTGGGTTAAAGGCTGTATTCTGATGTTCATAATCTGATGTTTTTTCTTCTTATTTCATTTGCAGAAGGACTCCTCGATGAAGATAAAAATGTTACGATAATGTCTGATGTTATACTAGTAATTAATGATGTCGAGCACAAAGCTGAAAGGTAAATAAACAATATAAATAATTAACAGGAGTGAAAAGGCAGCTGTGTGATTTAAAAAGAAGATGGAGTGACAAAAATTGAAAAGAGTATGCCTAGATGGTTTGGTCATGTTGAGGGGATGAGTGAATGGCTACTAACAAAAGGTATATTCAAAGATGTGAGTGGATACGCCGGCAGAGGACGCTCTAGAACAGGGGTGGCCAACTTGGCTTTACCCAAGATCTACTGTTCACTGACGACACCCTGTGTGATCTACTATATACTTCTTGAAATCTTAAATGAAACAGCATAGTTCAGTGCACAATTATGTAGTATTTTTTATTTTATTAAGAGGGAAAATATAACCCGTAACCACTCGTAACTCCGTTAAGGCTCCTTCAAATAGGCGCGACACGCGATATAATCGCGCGCGATTTTAGCACGTGCGGCGCCTGTTTGTAGTCTGTCGTCAACTGAATGACGGAGTGACAACCGCCCGCGCCCCACCCGCGTCCCACACGCTTCCAGCTTATTGTTATCGCGCACCGAAAGAAAAGAGAGCTATGCTACATAGAAGAGAGGATAAATAACGTGACGGAAAGGCGATTGAAAAATTATACAAGATGATGCGTGCAGCAGTTAGTGATTAGGTACGTTGTGCGGTCTGTTCGACGTATTTATATTTTTTTCCTTGCCACGATCGACTAGTCTAATAGTCGCGATCGACCGGTTGGTCACACCTGCTCTAGAAGGTTACCTTAATGGTGATGTTCTTCAGAAACGTCAGGTGTGTAGTACTCGCAACCGGCGTGCGTGTACGACGAGAGGGTCAATTCTCGTAATTTTAAGAGCGTTCACAGTCAGATCTCAATCTGTCAAAAATACCACTAATTTCCCTACATTTGTCGCTGAGATGAGATTGTCACTAGATTTTGAACGTTTTTGATTACGGGAATTGACTTTCAGATGTATGTAAGTAAGGATCGTAGCAGGTGACGTTCTGTATTTTCTGACCACCAACATGGGAAGAAGGTGTGAATTTATCTATGTATATAAATAATTGACAAAAGAATGAAAGCTTTAGAACGTTTTTATCCTACTACAGTGAGTATTATGGTTTTAACCGGTATGTGTGTGTGGTATGTATGTTCATCTGTTCTCTCAAAACTTCAAAAATACTAAGAATAATTTGACAAATGAGGTATTGTTAGAATCGTCTTGACCGTCCGCTGGTTATAAGCTATGTGATGTCACACTAAATTCAACATGGCGCCCTCTAGAGGACATAAAGTAATGAATTTAAAAATAAATTGTTTGGGATGGTGCCTTGTTGGATATCAAATGAAAGCGCTTATTTAGCACATTTCAAAAATATTAATATTACTGAAATAAGCTTCAAAATAATTAAATAAAAAATAAGTTTAAAAACTAAAACCCGACTACTGAACAGGATGAAACAAGAAACTTTCTTACTTTTTGTTTCATCCTTTTCATTAGTCGAGTTTTAGTTTTTAATCTTATTTTTTTTAATAAATAGATTATGTTGTAATTTCGGCGTACGGTCTTATCCCACCGTCGAACTTACCTTAAGGTGAGTATCCACTAGAGCACTTACCGGGGTATCGTATTACCCAGAAACTGTGTTGTAGAGGTCAGATAGGCAGTCGCTCCATGCAAAATACTGGTATTCAGCTGCATCCGGTTAGACTGGAAGCCGACCCCAACATAGTTGGAAAAAGGCTAGGCAGATGATGATACTAGAGCATATACTCGAGCATTTTCATGTAGTCTAACGTTCCTGCAAATGTTTGACGCTGCGTTCGCCTTAATTCTCACGGCGAGTGAGTATTTACCTGTAACATTTATTTCTGCCTTGCGTTCATTCTTGAAGATTATGCGTTCTGGCGCTCGTGCCTTTGCTCGATAAAATGTTACAACAATACGCTCGTTGGTTTTTAAGATCTGGTTGTAACATAACATCGAGCGCCGTGTTCGAAGTGCGGTTAAAATTTAAAAACGGCGAATGCTCGATGTTCTACAAGTAAATGCTCCAGGCTATACTCACCTTTACATTTCGTTACAAAAGTTTGCTAGCTGCGTTTTCAATACAAACCGATTTTTTTTTTAGGATAATCTCAACCATAACGCTGCAACAGGCGCCTGTACCGTTCGAGACGATAATAATAGCAATAATTGTCGGCCTCTGCATCTTAATAATCATCGCGTTAATTCTCTACAGGGTAAGTACTATCAATTCTAAATAAATGTTATATATTCTATCTGTTTGTTAAAGGCTCCTACAAACAGGCGCGACACGCGATAAAATCGCGCGCGACACAAAGGCACCGCTCGTTGCGCGACTTGCGGTGCCTTTGTGTCGCGTGTCGTGTCGCGTCTGTTTGAAGGAGCCTTAAGCCGTTGGTCCCGGCTGCCATTTGTGGATCTTTGACAGTCGTTACGGGTAGTCAGACGCCCGAAAGTCTGACAACCAGTCTTACTAAGGGGTATCGTATTACCCAGTAACAGGGTTGTGGAGGTCAGATAGGCAGTCGCTCCATGTAAAATACTGGTATTCAGCTGCATCCGGTTAGACTGGAAGCCGACCCCAACATAGTTGGGAAAAGGCTAGGCAGATGATGATATATTCTCTCATGACACCATGCCACGGGGAATCTCAGCACATTGAAACGGAACTATCCTGTGCCTTAACAAAAGTTTTTTTTTCATAAGCTACCTTAATTCTTTCAGATTGGTTTCCTGCAGCGTAAGAAGAGAGAGGAATTGCAGAAATTACGAAAAAGTATTAAGCGCCAAACTATTGTAAGTTTTCTTAATACATATGTACCCGGCGATAAATATTGCACATCGACCTTTTTACACAAAACCATTTTATACAAAGAATAAAAATAATTATCAAAAGAAGCAAATCATAATTGTTTTAATAGCTCCTTATAGATACCGGACTGTTTGTATTTCGTGCGACAGAGATAACGCTCTACGAAGCCGAAATTAGCCGATTGTCTCTTTCCAAAGGTCGATGTGCAATATTTATCGCCGGGTACTGTAATCATAGTATACTCGTAATACAGTTATAGTCATATCTGGTACAGATCATCAAACTGAGCAACTTTTTCCGTGGACCCAACATCGTAATCGCGAAAAAATAATCAGCTGTCTCACACATTGGGTTCGAGTAGGTACAGTCAGCAACAAAGGCCGATTAACACTTCAGTTTTCTAAATCTTAATTATTGCGCAAGACATTTAATTAAAATCGGAAGAGAAGTAAAGTTTAAACAATGTTAACTCTTAGGTATTATAAGAAATGCTAAAAAGGAGATTATCAAATCACTTTGTATCAATTTACATGATGTGTAAAAGTATGTGTGTTAGTCGACTTTTGTTGCTGACCGTACCAATTGAAGTTTTACATGGGACAGTTCAAATTTTTTTCGCGATCACGAAGTTGGTCCCACGGAAAAAATTGCTCAGTTAGATGATCAGCCGGTCGATTCTGTAAAAATCTCACCGTGAAAACTTAGGTGATGTGAGTTTGTTTTTGCTAGGAATTGACACTATTGATAACTCACTCCACACTCACTTCACCTAAGTTTTCACGGTGAGATGGATACAGAATCACACTGCTGTACCAGATATGACCACACCTTTTTGATACATTCTGTACCTATACAGGCTGATTTTTTTTACCGGTTCCAAATTTTTACAGGGTGTTCTACCCATGAATATGAACAACTTTCACTATGGGACCAACTCTGAAATCACGAAAAAAAATCTGCTTTTTCATACATTTTGGTCAAGTAGGTATTGAACTTTTGTATGAAACAGCAGATTTTTTTTATAATCTTTAATGGTATGGTATAATGGTATGGTGGTATGGATTGTGGTGGTGGTATAATGGGAACTTACCAAAATTAAAAAAAAACTAGGCATGAATATACTCAAAAGCTGGATGACGAGATGTCCTCTAAATAAAAATGTTATTAAAATAATTAACATTACATTATTCAGCTGAGGCGTTCAACGATGCCGTCGCATAGTCAAACATCCGAAGACCGGAGGCAAATCCTGGAAGGCATGAAAGAAGAAAATGAACATGCTCCAAACCTAAAATAAGCATACCACTACATTGAGGCTCCTACAAACAGGCGCGACACGCGATATAATCGCGCGCGTCACAAAGGCACCGCACGTTGCGTGTCTTGAGGTGCCTTTGTGTCGCGCGGGATTTTAACGCGTGTCACGCCTGTTTGAAGGAGTCTTTAAACTGTAGTGTTCAGTGACGATTAGGTTATCACATTAAGGGCTGATATTACCAAAGTCAGAGGGGCAATTCTCGTAATGTTAAGAACATTCAGTCTGAACTTAGTCTCAATCTGTCAAAAATACCTCTGATTTCCCTACATTTTTGTCAAGTTTTTGACACTGATTGTCGCTGAGACGAGATTGCGACTATATTTTGAATGTTTCTGATTACGAGAATTGACCTTCTGATATCTTTTATCTGTGGAATAAAATTGACGTCTGACAGTTTTAGTATGGAAAAACTGTCAAAAATCCAAAATTTATTTACAGGATAAGATTATTCTAGGTATAAGAGTTTGGTGACATTCGCCCCATAGGCACAGAATAACTAATAATACTTAGCCTTAGGGCTTATTTTGCCATCGTCAGATATCTTTTATCCGTGGAATAAAATTGACGTCTGACAGTTCTATTACTTTTTATTTTTTTAATCTTTATTTATTAATGGACGTTTGTTCATATTTGAACATGTCACCCCCGTAAGAATAAACATGAAATTATACAAATCACAATAGTAAACTTAACTAAGTACATATACAAATCATACAGTGGATAAACTTAAGGTGACAATTCTATTACTTATTGGAAAAAAACTGATCAAAATTCGAACAATTTTACTAAATATAGAACACTAAATTTTTAAATAAAAACCCTTGATAATAAGGCACTAGTGTCTAGTGCCTTATTATCAAGGGTTTTTATTTCACGAGACGATGGTATCAACATTCAGAGTTTGTTTCGGCCTTTCTTCTCAGAGTAGTCAGATAGGAAACGCCGACCTCATCTAGTTTAAAAAAAAATTAGATTGACGTGTAAAAGTGTTTTTGCAAACCTATTTACAAAAATAAAATCATTTATCATTTAAAAATTCAACACAAACTATATGGTATTGCTACCAAATAATCACAAAATAAGTTGAATGTTTTTAAATACTAAATTGGAACAAAAGATCCTACTGCTAGAATGTTAATAGTTGTTAATTATTTTAATTGTGTATGTTTAAAGCACGTAAAGCAGGATAGGTACGTGGTTTCAATTAATGTGTTAAGTTAATCGCCACACTGTATTTGAAAGTGTGTAAATTCGATTAAAGTTAACAGTCAGGACTAGCCTTAAAACATTTTTACTATAATACATAATCTTACTCAAGCGTTATGTGATCTAAGTTGATTTTTGAGTAACCAAAAGTTCCTCAATAGAATTTGAACTTTGTTGTGGACAACATTAAGTTTATCGTTCCAAAACATGATAAGTATCTTGGATTCTAAATTCTAATTAAAGGCGACTTATGGGTACGATTCATAGTCAAAACATCAGTGACGTCACAATATGGCTTAAGGTGGCCTAAGGTCCGAGATAGTATTCATGACCTTGGGGGCTAATCCTATTTTTTATTTGTATAGTACAGACGGCAGCACATCAACCTACCCGAAACTGTCAAATTTTCCCAATCATCTTTGAACCTTATACTTTAGAGATAAAGTTCAAAATCTATTAAAGAAGTTTGACAGATTGTAGTAGTTTGATGTGCTGGCGTCTGTACATAGATTATAAAAATACATATTTTAAGAACGTAAAAACTTTATAGTATTTTCTTGTTTTTCGCGAAAGTAAATTGCTAGCATAATACGTAGGTATAAATAATAGAATATTACGGTGCTTTCAATTTCAAGAATAGTTTTTAAGTATTGGTATAGTTTTGAAGTTTTATTATTTTGTTTGTTATTATAGTACAGTAAGCTGCACGTAAGTGGAAACAATTTGAACTTAGTAGCACCCTAATTGCGTAACACACTATCAATCTCAATCTGAATCATTTTGAAGGATATTGCTAATCCATTGCTTCATATGTACGAAAAATGTGTCTGCTCAACAATGTAAATAACGCAATGAATGTTGTTGAACTGTCAAAATGAAAGCCATTGCTGCTGATAGTGTGTTACTCAATGAGGGTTTTCGTGAAAATTTACGACACCAATTGGCACCACTGTGACAAGAGGTCTTCCAATATAAAATATATGATGACGTTCATCATTCGATTCATTCATTCGTTCATCATTCAGTCATGACTAAAGAAAATATAGGCTCTTTGACAGATGCCTGGACCTGACGTGTCAGTGCTGCCACCTAGCGAACGTCATTTCAGAAAACCCTCATTACCCCGCTGGTCTAGCGAGGTACGGAGTTTTAATAGAACAAGAGACCAGCTCATACTGGTTTCGTTACTACTGAGGTAGGCAGTAATTTTCTACGTTATGGGGCTTACAGAACCTAAACGCAAAAAAAGCAAGTTTTAGAAACAATAAAAGTATATGATCGACTACAGTAAACCAAATCAGAAAAATATATGATATTCTTCAGGATATATGCTAGGTAGATAGTGTATTGAAAACATAATACAACTTATTTGATACGATAGAAAAAAATCATGAAGATACCTGTAAAAACTTTCTTTTTACAATAAAAACCATACTATAATATACATACTTATACAATAATTTTGATTTTTTGTCAGATTATTCTACAAGCAACATATTAAAACACAAGTGTTTTAATTTTTTAGTCCAAACTATATAATTTTTGTAATTAAATAATTGCTACATGTTTTGCAATAAATGACCAGCGTTGTATCATCACCAGTGATCGGACTAGGTAGATTGATTTTTGGTACTTGTATCACAAATGCCCACAGAAAGAATAACATGGATAAGCCGTTTTCCCGGAAAGTAATTCCGGTATTTCCGGAAATTAAATTTATATTTTATTTATTTATTTATTATATTTATATTATTATTATTTCATGCTGTATTTTTGTTTCTGCTGCATGTATTGTATAGTTATTAAATTGTAAATCCGTAATTGGCTGTAAGACTAGCTTTATATCTTACTAGCGACCCGCCCCGGCTTCGCACGGAAACATTATTATTATTATACATATAAACCTTCCTCTTGAATAATAATAATGTATGTGACCCAAATGAGTTTTACGCCGAGTTCTTTTCACTATTAAACTCGCAATTTAATGACACTTTCCCACTAAAGACTAAAAGTATTTACACAAAGTTCTTATTTAGCGATTGGGCGACTCCAGGTATTCGTAAAAGCAGGGAAAACCTCTTTGAACTTTATGGCTTGAAGCAACATATGAATAGCACAAGCTTTCATCAGTATGTTGCAACTTATTCTAAGACTTTCAAAAGTGTGTGCAAAACAGCTAAAGCTCTTTATATTAGCAATAAAATAAAATCAGCCGATGATAAAATAAAAACTACCTGGCAAATAATAAATAATGAAACAGGTAGGAAGAAACAGCGTAATACTGAATTTAATTTAGAGACTGCACATGGCCCTATCAATTCAGATATAGAAATTGCTCAGGAATTCGAAAATTTTTTTGCAAATATTCCCATTAAAACTACTGAAGCTTTGAATTCCTCACCCGCGCTTTCTGTTGACTTACTTAGAAAGAATGTTGAGGCATGCCCTTCGGAGTTTGGGTTTCAACATACAAACCCCCAGGCTGTTATGAAAGCTTTTAAAGATCTTAAAATTAAATCAACAGAAGATCTTTGGGGAATGTCTGTAAAAGTTTGTAGATCTATCATCGAAACGATTGCGCCCTATTTAGCTTTCATATTTAACATCAGTGTTGACCAAGGAGTCTTTCCGGATCTCATGAAACACAGTAAAGTAGTTCCTTTGTTCAAATCCGGTGATAGTAAAGAACCCAACAATTATAGGCCTGTCTCAATTCTGCCGGTTCTCAGTAAGGTGTTTGAAAAGTTGATGCTCAATCAAATGTTACGCCACTTTAATAAAAATTCCATCTTTCATGAACAACAGTACGGTTTCACCAAAGGGCGTTGTACCACTGACGCCGGTGTCAACCTAATAAAGAAAATTTTTAACGCCTGGGAGGAAGCACAAGATGCCATTGGAATCTTTTGCGACCTCTCTAAGGCGTTCGATTGCGTAAACCATGAGACACTTCTGCTGAAACTTGAGTACTATGGGATTAGGAATTTAGCTCTTGATTTACTAAAGTCATACCTAAAAGGTAGAAAGCTTAAAGCTCAAGTAAACGGTGTAAACTCAGTAGGGTCTGGAATAGCAATGGGCGTTCCTCAAGGTTCTATATTGGGTCCATTCCTCTTTTTAGTTTACATTAATGATTTACCCCAATTACTTCAAAATCAACCGAAGATGGTGTTATTTGCAGATGACACCTCATTGATCTTTAAGATAGACAGACGGGCACAAAATCTTGACGACGTGAATAACTCTATTCTTCAGGTCCAAAATTGGTTTACGGTAAATAATTTGGTACTAAATGAAAAGAAAACTAAATGCATTAGATTTAAATTACCTAATGTTAGAAGTAGTGAATGTGACATCATACTGAATGGAGAAAAATTGGAATTTGTTGATCAAACTGTTTTTCTGGGAATCACGCTAGACGACAAATTACAATGGGGACCTCACATAACATCTCTTGCGGGGCGGCTTAGCTCGGCCGCTTATGCTGTTAGAAAGATAAGACAATTAACTGATGTAGAAACCGCGCGTCTAGTCTATTTTAGCTACTTTCACAGCATTATGTCGTACGGCATTTTACTATGGGGTCGAGCTGCTGACATTGAATCCATCTTTATTTTGCAAAAAAGAGCTGTCAGAGCCATTTATAATCTACGTCGCCGCGAATCTCTCAGAGAACTTTTTAAAAGGATTAATATTATGACGGTACCTTGCCAATTCATTTATGAAAATATTATGTATGTAAGAAAAAATCTACATCTTTTTAATAAAATAAGCGATAGACATAATTTTAATACTAGAAATAAAGATAAAATACATCAACCATTTTTCAGATTAGCCAAGGTACATACATCTTTTATGGGGTACTGTGTTAAATGTTACAATAAAATACCATGTGATATATTGCAGTTAAATGAAAGAAAATTTAAAACTCACATTAAACGTACACTTTGTAAACAAGCATACTATAAATTAGAAGATTATATCCAAGATAAGAACGCTTGGAAACATGCTGGTCCTGCTCCATAGGACAATCTGGAGCCTAGACAAAATCAAACTGGTTGCTAATTTAATTGTAAATTTATACTTTTTTTGACATTGATTTACATTCTGTAACTACTTTAACTCACACCCTGACTTATTACTTGTTATTTTTTTTTTTTTTTAATCGTTTACCTTTACCATGTTTGTAAATATGTGAGCACCATGTATCTATCAGATAATTAATTTATATAAGGTCATGGTTTCATTTTTAAGTCTTTTACCTATTGTGGTATAGTAATTTTATTTTAGGTGCATCGTGTTCACATATTATTATTATATAATTAATGTATGCAAAATTTTGTAAAATATTTTAAAAGAGTAACGGTGGAGTTTCTTGCCCGTTCTTCTCCATACGAAAACTACCTTTTGGAATGGGCGACTAGAATCAATTCTATTTTATTTGTAATTTCTGACGTTCAAAAGTGCCTTTTATGTGCCTACTTGAAATAAATGCTTTGACTTTGACTTTGACTTTGACTTTGAATCACTCTATCTATTAAAAAAAACCGCATCAAAATCCGTTGCGGAGTTTCAAAGATTTAAGCATACAAAGGGACAAAGGGACAAAGGGACATAGGGACAGATAAAGCGACTTTGTTTTATACTATGTAGTGAAGATAAAATTTCAGAGCTGTGCATTTTGTGATTAATAAATAAATAATTTCCGGATCTAATTAAATATTGTTATTGTTGGTAGTGATATTATAACTACTCAATTCTAAAATAAATAAAAAAATTAAAGGAAGATATTAAAACTAAATTAATTTATTATTTATCTGTTTTCACGTAACGTTTTCACAACACAGTAAACAAAGAAGCGCACTTTACGAACCGAAGTCGACATGTCGTCAGTGGGCGTACGCATTGCTTCGATAACCGGTTAGTGCACCACCCATGGTCCTTTGTTCTGGTTGGTCGTTGGGTTGTGTCAAATCGTGAATGTGTGCCGTAAAAAAAAAATGAAGAATAAGATATAGCTCATTTTAATACAACTCCAACCTAAGTTCCGGTTTTTTTTAATAATCAACCAATTCCGAATTTCCGGAGGAATGTCCATATTAATATATACGTTTCGGATCAATGACCCCAATTCAATCTACCTACTCCGATCACTGATCATCACTCTTCTCTTTCTTTTCTATGCAGTCCGACAGTGACCGCGCTTTAGGTCATGTAAGCCCCTTATGAAGATCAAGTTCAGATATTGTTCAGGGTTAGGTATTTTAAATTAGCTAGCTGAACTCCACATACGCGATGGATATCGATAACTCCTAAAGTTTGCAGCGAGACATAACATAGAGCTGTTACAACCACTTAAGTTAACCGGTTTTGAATTTTACCGGTTTAGTTTCGGTTTTTTGTTTTACATGTTCTTTACCTTTGAAAAACCGAACTATAAACATTAGCAAGCTGCTAATACAGTTTTAAATTAATTTTTGTTTTGAACTTTTCCGGTTCAAATTCGGTTTTTAGTTCTACTTGTTCTGTACGTCTGAAACACCGAATTTTACACATCTGCAAGCTGTAATACAGTTTTAGTTTTTTTTTTGAAACCGAATATTAACCGGAAAATACAAAACAAAAAATTAATTTAGAACTGTATCAGCAGCTTGTAAATGTTTATAGTTCGGTATTTCAAAGGTAAGGAACATGTACAACAAAAAAACCGAAACAAAAACCCGTAAAATCCAAAACCGGTTTAACTTAAGTGGTTATAAGAACTCCATATTATGTCCCGCTGCAAACTTTAGGTATTTTCACACACCCAATTCCGATCTCTGTTAATTATTGATACCCATTTTTTATTTTAATAAAAAGATTTGATGATTTATTTGGGAGGTCGACGAACGCGCTTAGTTTTGTTACTACTACTTCGTTAGTTATTCTGTGCTACTACTACAAAAAATAAATAATCAATTTTATTCTTTTTTTGTTTTATCATGTTTATTTTTTATCCATCGCGTCTGCGGAGTTTAGCTAGCCAGTTTAAAATAACCCTGTATAAAGGACAAATATTTAATTAGATTACCTATTTATTTATCTGATTGTTTGAAGGTTCTGGTTCATATCAGCCTGTAAAAATGTCAAAGGTTAAATGACCGGTTCAATACACAGTCCAATATGCCTTGTTCTTATTATAATTATGTTCTCATAATATATTATATTGAGGACAAAAAGGCTTGGGATTGAGCTGCTTCCAAGTTCTGCATTTTGAATGTTTTTTTTTTTGTTTTTATATACAAATTGACATTAATGGTTTTTTATAAACATTTGCTTACTTTGTAAAGTACAATATATATTTTTTTTAATGTGAAGACGATGTGGGTCATTTTATTCATTTCATATTTTTTTATTATTCTCTCTGTTCTGTTAGTTTTTTTTCATGGCCTAACCAAATGTCCTTTGTTTGGTATTGTTCGTCAAATCGTTGAACTCCTTAAGTCTTAAGTTGAGCTGCACGATTTCTGACAAATGCGTGCACTGACTGGACAGATCCTCTCAATCTGTGTGGTTCTTTCCTCAAAAGACCATCTCAGACATCGATCTACATTGTCTTCATATAACCTGACCAAGATTATGTCTGGACTTTAAAAGAGGCTGTGACCTCTGAGATTGTTTCGGCCTTTCTTCTCAGAGTAGTCAGATACGAAACGCCTACCTCATCTAGTTTAAAAAAACATGATTGACGTGTAAAAGTGTTTGTACAAACCTACTTACAAAAATAAAATCATTTATCATTTATCACCAAGCTAAAGAACTGTTTTTGGTGATTGTAGCTCAGGAGGACTTGTTTACTTTATATTTATTGCTAATTTTTAGGTTGATCGAAATAAAAATCTTGTATATAAGAATGCAGTTGTTAATTGTTACACACTCATTACGTACCACTGGACATGAATTTATTAACAAAAGACAGGTTCTGCACCGGTACTTAGTGGTTCTTGCCATTTTTGTACCGGTTCCAGACGGGTACTCCACCTAACAAGCCCACCTACACCCGCCGCGTATCACAAACCTCGTATTTGTACCTTAAAGTTATATTTCTAATGCATACTAAGTACCATTAGTATCTACTGTTTTTGGTACCGGTACAGTGCCGATAGTGATTAGAAATACCAATAGTACAGGTGCTACGTCTGGTACCGGTACTAATAGTACCCGTACTACTCTGGTACCGGTACGGTATCACACCAAGACCAAAGATACAGGTTCCTAAAAATACCAGTATTACAAACCCTGATCACAACAAAAAAAGGTTATGGTTTATGGAAGACTCGGGTCTCAAGTGTAGGTACAGTACCCGGCGATAAATATTGCACATCGACCTTTACCTTTTTTTGTATTTTATACAAAGAATAAAAATAATTATCAAAAGAAGCAAATCATAATTGTTTTAACAGCTCCTAATAGATACCGGACTGTTTGTATTTCGTGCGACAGAGACAACGCTCTACGTAGCCGAAATTAGCTGATTGTGTCTTTCCAAAGGTCGATGTGCAATATTTATCGCCGGCTACTGTATGTGCAGCGTCTCTCCGCAGACAATCTATCTTGCGCCGCATGCTGTTGCATGCTGTGCACCTGTGTTCTGAGTCAGCGAACGGAATGACGCGTAACTGAATCGTGGCGCCTGAGACGACTGTATTTCAGATGTTTTTAGCCCAAAACTGCCACTTCCACGGCGTCGTCGGTGGCAGCGCAGAGGTCACCTTGACTGCATTTTTTGGAAGACAGTGGGCAGGATGGTAGGCATTTTGGGCTTAAAGATTATACTTATTTGAATTTTCACAACTCTTATTTGCCATCGATACGCTCAGAAGAAGAGGAACAAAAAAAGTATTTTGTTTCCTAACAAAAGATAGGAATGACTAAATGGACTAAAAAGGAAAAACTACACCCAAGAAATCAAATTCTGTCGAACAGAGTGGTTATTTACACAGATCAGTGTTAAATCGTCAGACCAACGTTTTTGGTTTTCCCGGGGTACCAGAATCGAACGTGATCAACTACATAATTATTTCGGATGATGCGTATTCAACTAGATTTAAATGAACTGTAAAATACGCTTTATTTTATATATCCTTTTATCTGTCTGCATATAAGTACCACTCTTTTCACCAAAAAAATACACGCTTGAAATATCTGAAAAACTATCGGCTACATTTGAATGGTTCGCGCGCCAAAAGCAAAACAAATAGGCGGGGAAAAGCGAGTTTAAAATTGTGTATAAAAATCTACGACCATCAACCGTATTTTAGCTGGTATACCGTTGTTTGTGAGTAAAATCCGGTTTATATAGAAACTAGAAGCCCGCCCCTGCTTCGAACGGATCATGAAAAAATAACGCACGTCATCATCATCATCGTTGGGGTCGGCTTCCAGTCTAACCGGATGCAGATGAATACCAGTATTTTACATGGAGCGACTGCCTATCTGACCTCCACAACACAGTTACAATGCGTGCCACGAAAGATGAGACTTGACACACCACGTGGTTTGACTTGCGCAGTACCTACACGATTTTAGGTATCATTAGCGGTATGAGGTCTGAGTGCGGGACGGGACAGGACGTCATAGGGGCGGCGGAAAAAGCGGGGGAGGCGGGGTCAAGTCTCATCTTTCGTGGCGCGCATATTACGATTTACGATACCCCTTGGTTTCCACAAGCCTCTGCGGACGGTTTATGGAATTCTCGATGTTTTGTCAAGTCGTACCAACCTTGCAAGCTTGGACGGGTCGCTGGTCAAACTTTGCTTCCCTAAGAAAGCGGTGAACAGTCAAACAATAACGGCTGTCCAAGTACCGACAGGTTAATACTGGATAATACTGGTGAAAATGACAGACTTTCACGACGGACAACTGTTCTAGTAAAACCGTAACTTTAGTTATATAGTCTTTTCTTAGACGGTCAAACCTTCAGCCAAACTTAACAAAAGAGTCCAAACAATAATAAAAGGGATAATCGTGCTGGTAGGGGGCGCCACAATAGCCATAACTTTAAGGGTCCTTGGTCATGATTGATGGCCTAAGTTTGGGCTACAGTAAGGTTAGGCTAATGTATTGTCCTGGTAACAGAAGTGATCTGGTAGATTTCGGGATACTGTAGTTTTTTTAACTAAAGTTTTTTACCGCAGTCGGGTTTTTTTGAAGTGAAAACTTCTTTAGCGGCGCTGTGTACTTTTTTTGGAATGGGTAAAAACTTCTAAATTCGCGTCAGGTCACGTGACCCTGATCGAAAATTCGTAAGACGTAAAACGTCAGACGTAAAACGTAAGACGCACGTTGTTGAGGACAGCGCCATCTATGCACATCGGGAAGAACTACGAGGGCCTCGCGTACTAACGTCAGACGTAAAACTTAAGACGCGCGTTGTTGAGGACAGCGCCATCTATGCACATCGGGAAGAACTACGAGGGCCTCGCGTACTAACTACGTAGTTCATCCAACAACGACGAGATGGCGCTGAACCACGGATATATAACTGTGTGCTTATTTGTAAATCTGAATAAATTCCTTTCACGAGAAGAATAAACCAGTTACTTTGGTCATCATACCTGATTTGCAAAAAACCCTATAAAATAAGGAACACACCTTAACACGCGTGTTTTGTTTATAAGACGATTCACAAAATACACTCGTAATTGTTTTTTATTTACTTTTTTTTCCAGCTTTCTAGTTCACAAATGTGTACGATTTCGCGGACGATTTAATTCTTGGTAGGTAGGTACGTGTTTTTTACGATTTGACACTTCAAATTACTTTTAACCATATAAGTTGTATATATTTTTGTAACCACCTTTTAAAACCCTTTATTTTGTTACCCCCACTCGATAGGTTTTGAGAAAAAAAATTTTTTGAAGACATAATCTGGCACCAAAAATCGGCCATTTTAATTTTTTCTCAATTTTGATATACCCAGTGTCACTCTCACAACTAAGACGAATCTAACGGCACCTCTCAAGCTGAAATTGATCAAGCCGTTTAGGTTACAGAGTGTGCCAAAGAAATATACATACATACATACACTCGAAAAACATAACCCTCCATCTGGCGCAGTCGGTTAAAAAGGACGAGGTTCTAATTCGGATGTTTATACTATAATTATTATTTTTAACGTATATTTAGCCATAACTTCGTCATAATATAGACGGATTTGCAAAATTTTGTTTTAATTCGAAAGAAGTTTTTCAATAGCTTCCTGTCACTGATATTCACATATCAAGTAGTGTGAATATGAATTTATGTGGGGTAGGTTAGGTAGATACAACTAAAAAGTGAAAAATAAAAACTTTTTAATTTTTTAAAAATAAAAACTTTACAAAAAAAAAACCAGCCGACTTCAAAATAAAACGCTATATAGTGAAAAATAACTTTAATTTCGGAAGTCGATATCAAAAAACAAAAATGCTGTGCTGTGTATAAGACCATGATTCTATATAAAAGACTAATGTACCATGTTTTAAAGCAAATAATTAATATTCTATTCTATTCTATAATACCTATGACATGTTTGACAACATCAACTGTATAATTAAACAGAACATGATTAATGACGAATGTCGTTTTGATGACACTAGTCGTCAGACAATCACTTACATAAGAAATTACTCGTTAGGAAATTAAAAGTATCTGATGAAATGTTTTCTTCCACCCAATAAAATAGTTACTTTATCGTCGTCACCGAGGCACACAACGTAAGAAACAAAAATGTCCCCAATAAACAGTTTCAACAATTTATTGTTAATGGAGAAATTCTTCGGAATATACAGGAATTATTGTACCGAGAAGAAGACGAAGAAATGTTTTATTATCTTCCTAATATTCGTCCTGACAATGTTGCACTCTATAATTATTATTTACGGATTTTACAAGTTATTAGGAGACGTTAATACCAATCAAATCAATTTAATTTATGCTGGTTTGTCAGCATCAGCCTATTTATCTTCAGTGACGTCTGTTATGACTGGTATCTGTTACAGCCGTAGCTTCATGTCATATTATAAAAGCATCAGTATTGTCTCTGAACGATTTAAAGATGACAAGAAACTTATAAACTCTCTAAAGAAAATGTACTGGGTCACCATTAGCTTTATTTTATATTCTATAGCGATTGCTATCTTCATGTTTGTAGAAACTGTTTTGAAGTCATCAATGTCACATCCGTTAATTATTTTGGTCCCAATTTTGGTATCACAAGCACTTTCAAGAGTCACAATAGTATTTCAGTACCTAATGTTCTATGTTGTTGTTATGATAGTGGTTCATTTGTTAAAATGCTTGACTTCGTTGGTATCAGCCGTTCAGGAGAGTTTAAGGAAATGTGATATTAGTTCGGATGAAGAATGTGATATCACTAAGGAACAGATTCAAGGATGGGTTGAACTGTATCGAGAATTAGAAGACTGCTGTCACAAAGTGATGATTTGCTTTGGACGCCAGGTATTTAGAACTTATTATTATACCTAGAGGTCCTAGATGTGTTAAACATGTGCTGTTTTAGTACTTGTATTTGCATTATTTGTTACATAATGGTATTCTTATGTTTCAGTTTTTCTTTTCGATCATATTGTCAATATCAAATTACATTTTGATGATGTACTGTATATTTTACAAGAATGAACTTAAAGTAAGTATACACACTGCAAATAATTATTTAAATTTTACGAGCAAAATGACTGTGCCTGACACATGTTGCTATTCTCTCCCGGCTTGTACTGGTGGTTGGAAATCGTCAAGTCTGCTTGTTAGCAGACTTGACGACTTGACTTGACTTTCTTTCTTTGTTAAGAAATCCATAATTCTGCAGCTAAGTATTGTCACCTATATTTAAGAGGTTTTGTTTTTTACAATTCGTGGCAATATTTTCCCCATTACCAGTCTAGCTGGATGTAGCTGTACACGACTGACAACTTGACCTGAGCTACTCGCTCAGATCAAGTTGTCAGTCGTGTGAGGATGCTTTTTGAAATTACAGATTGGGGACACCAAAGAGTATACGAGAAATGTGATTGGTTTATTTGGTTACGTATCAGTGATGATGATGCCATTAATTGCTGGGCAGATGGCGAGTAACCAAGGAGTGAAGTTTCGACGGGTGTTGGTGCAGCTTTATAATACTATGATTATTGGTGAGACTAATTCTATTGTTGATTTTGTGGACAAAAGTCACGCGTAAAACCATTG
The DNA here is from genome assembly GCA_927399505.1 of Luperina testacea. Classification (NCBI taxonomy): domain Eukaryota; kingdom Metazoa; phylum Arthropoda; class Insecta; order Lepidoptera; family Noctuidae; genus Luperina; species Luperina testacea. The sequence goes on from OV656758.1 coordinate 18,751,514, forward strand.
AACTCTTATTACAGATTCAAGTCAAGCTGAAGCGAAGTTGGTAAAGGACTTTATACGCCTGATAAAGAAGAATCCAGTAGAAGTCAAGTTATCGACCAAAGTTCCTGCTGGAATGTACATGCTGCCAGTTATACTCACGATAGTTGTTAACTATCTCATAGTTCTGTTGCAATTTAACCATATCATTTAACTGGTAGATTACATGGTAGATTTCATAATGTTGATTTAAAAGTGTAGATCATATTATGTGTCATATTTTTATTAGTATCATAAAAGTGTTTTTAATTGCATCTTGCGTTTACTGTATTTACGAGTAATTACATAATTATAACTTCGTATCGATTTTCATTGTTTACTGGCAGCTATGATTTTGTAAAAAACCCTATACGAGTAAGCACTTGGCTCGATCAGGGCTCCTTAGCGGAATTCTGTTGATAGCTCTTTAACTAATTAAATTGCTCTGCAGTCTTTACGCTGAGTTCAGAAGCCGGAAATTATGACAACTCGTCCACATTGTCCTATGATAGGACAAAAGTTTAACCGAATAATACCTTTGAAGTAAATGCTAGTTGATTGCAACGTGTGATACTTCCTGGCCGCGCCACACTGGAAAATTAAAGAAACACGTTTCTAGATAAATTGTACCCTTTATATACTACTTTAGGGTACATGTAGTGAAAAAAATTGTACCTCAACGAATTATGAAATATAATGAAGTTTTGGTGGCGCGGCTGGGAATTATACTTCCTGGCCGCCCCACCACGGTTTTTGTAAACTATTAGGCGTACCCGGACATAGTGTACTCTAAAGAATTGTACCAAAATTGTACTTTTCCGTGCGCTATAGAGAGATTCAAAAATGTTATTACTTTAGAAATTATAGCCATGTGTTGGTGGCGCGGCCAGGAAGTATACTTCCCAGCCGCGCCACCAAGGTTTATTAGGCGTACCCGGACATGGTGTACGCTTAAGAATTGTACCAAAATTGTTCTTTTCCGTACGCTATTAAGAGATTCGAAAATGTTATTACTTTAGAAATTATAGCTTTGTGTTGGTGGCGCGGCTAGGAAGTATACTTCCCAGCCGCGCCACCAAGTTTTATTAGGCGTACTCGAACATGGTGTACGCTAAAGAATTGTACCAAAATTGTTCTTTTCCGTACGCTAATAAGAGATTCGAAAATTTTATTACTTTAGAAATTAAAGCTTTGTGTTGGTGGTGCTGCCAGGAAGTATACTTCCCAGCCGCGCCACCAAGTTCTATTAGGCGTACCCGGACATAGTATACACTAAAGAATTGTACGCATTATGTGCTACCCAAAAACATAATAATATTACGGAAAGCTGTAATATATTAAGAGAAAACATCAAAACAAGCTTAAGCGCATCAACAGACTTGCTGATCTTTGTACCTACTAGATGTGGCCCCAAAATTAGAAGTACGTACTGGAATTATCTCGGTGGGATGGTTGCATAACTTGCATAGAAGGGTGAGAAATAAACAACACAAAACGAATCGATATGCATAACAAGAAACATTTACCTTCAGCAACAAGAAAAGAACTTGGTAGGTACTTAGGTATTAGGGACGGTCAGCAACGAAATCGTCAACACTGTTACTTTTACGTGTCAATAATTATGATTTCATAGCTTGATGTGCTGGCGTCTGTACATACAGTTTAGCTGTCTCTAGTTAGGGCCGCTCAAAGTGATTACCTTCAAATGGGAACAACGATTTATATAGTGTAGACAAAAAAAGACTAGCTATATTATGTAAAAACAGTCTGGGCAAGTCTAAAATCCGTATCCAAAAGATTTTCTCGAAAATAATCTCACCTTCTCTATAAATAATTCAAAGAAAATTATTATCAAAAGATTCCTAGAGTAATGAAGATTTTCAGACCGTTGGGCTAATATTTAGACCGGTCCCCCGACGCGACAAAATTTAATCAAAAAATTTCATACGTACTTAAGGTCCATAATATTTCAAGGTTACTTTTTTTTCTTTTTATAGGGTTTCACGTTTACCTTTTTTGTTCTATTTTTTCATAGTTTTTTTTTAACTTGTTTTAGTCTTTATCCGTTCATACTATTTATTATCATTATTTTTTTTTCAAACAAAAAACAAAATCAAAATCGGTTCATCCGTTTGAGAGCTACGATGCCATCCACACACACAGACACGTCAAACTTATAACACCCCGTCGTTTTTGCGTCGGGGGTTAAAAATGGAACAAATGTTTCGCAACAATCGCTCTAAACATTGTTGACATCGATACGGCTCCAATCACAGAAGAACCCATCTGATTCTGATTGCAAGTTTATAGGTACAATAATATATGAGACCTTTCTTTTGCGCAAGGTTGGCATTTCGGCTCGTAGGTACGATTTTTACTCGAAGTTGGACAATAAATTTATTGTTGTTGGTACATTTTTTTTGAAAAAGCCTGTGAAAAATTTCAGCTTCAAAGTCAAAGTTAAATCTTTTATTTCAAATAGGCACATTAAAGGCACTTTTGAACGTCAAAACTTACAGTAAATTTGAATTGATTCTATTCGCCCCTTCCAAAAGAATGGGCAAGAAACTCCACCGTTACTCTTTTAAAACGGATTTTGTATCCTACATAATATAATTATATGTGAAGACGGATGCACATAGAATAAAATTAGTTTACCACAAAAAGTAAAAAAGAATTAAAAAATTCATCAGCTGTTCTCTTTCTAGTCAATTCTAAATACAATATGTCAGGCAAATATTATCTCCTCCAATTTCGACAAGATCTGTTGCCTTTAGTTGTTATCAGATAAAAAGATTATGATTGGGTTCGCGGGAAACACCTGGATTAGAGACGCACGGAACCGAGAAGCATAGCAGAAGAAAGGGGAGACATATGCCCAGCAATGGGCTGATGCCACGCCGAAATGATGACATCAATGAAGATTATGATGGCAACTTATGATGATTATGAAGCAAATAAATACCTTTATAAAGTTTTGCTATAAAAAGTACCTGCGGGTTAATTACGTAACACACTATCAGTAGCACAGATATAGATACACCCAGATAACGCAAGAGCAACTATTTCGCGTGCCAAAAATCGCACCAGCTTACGTACAAAAATCGTAAGCCGCCACTTTCGCGCTCAGTCCTGTATATGTGTGTGTGTGTGTGTGCTGTGTTGGCTGGGTGAGCGTGAGCGCTGGCGCTAGGTCCCAGGGATGGGGCGAGACGGATGCCGCACACGGCGTCGTATTTGAATCGATTTGATGTTCCCATCACTAAATAGTGCTTGTGATGTCATAGTAGGTAGTCAAAAAATGGCACGCTTGGTTTCATACAGATCGTGATACTTGCGTTATCTAGGTCTATCTATATCTGTGATCAGTAGCAATGGGTTTCATTTTGACAGTTCAAAAACATTCATTGCGTTATTTACATTGTTGAGCAGACACATTTTTCGAACATATGAAGCAATGGATTAGCAATATCCTTCAAAATGATTCAGATTGAGATTGATAGTGTGTTACGCAATGAGGGTTTTCGTGAAAATTTACGACACCAGTTGGCACCACTGTGACAAGAGGTCTTCCAATATAAAATATAAATGATGACGTTCATCATTCGATTCATTCATTCGTTCATCATTCAGTCATGACTAAAGAAAATATAGGCTCTTTGACAGATGCCTGGACCTGACGTGCCAGTGCTGCCACCTAGAGAACGTCATTTCAGAAAACCCTCATTACTTATAATAAACTTCGCAAAAGAAAAAAAGATTGACTCTAAAAAATACTTATTCATTTGTAAAAAAAAACTTAAGCCATTACTAACCAAACAGTTCAACTGCAAAATTGCAAACGGTGTTAATAAATTGGCTTACTTTTAGTACCCCAGTAAGGTGAGAAACGTTCTCCATTACATAGGTCGTGGTCACCAACTTTATGGAGGCTATCGACCTCTGAACAGCCAATAAATACGCACTTACGGCTTGTTTTATATTTATTGGTTTTAATAAATACAGGGTCAAATTAAATTAGCTAGCAAAACTTCGCAGATGTGGTGGGTGTGTGGTGGGTGTGGTGGGGTGGGTGTGTGGTGGGTGTGGTGGGGTGGGTGTGTGGTGGGTGTGGTGGGGTGGGTGTGTGGTGGGTGTGGTGGGGTAGGTGTGTGGTGGCTGTGGTGGGGTGGGTGTGTGGTGGCTGTGGTGGGGTGGGTGTGTGGTGGGTGTGGTGGGGTGGGTGTGTGGTGGGTGTGGGGGTGGATGTGTGGGTTGGTATTTAATGAAGTAATGACGATAAAACAAAACAAACTTAAAATAACGTTTAAGTAAATTTTGCACGCCGATATGAATGGCATAATAAATGATCGATGTAATTATGTTAAGAAATTTCGGTCCTAATTTATGCAAGTAAATGGTTTTTAATCATTTTTAAGATTTTCTTAAGAGTATTTACGCTGTACGGCATTTCATACAAACTTTCAAGATTTTAATGAAACTTTATACGCATAAGCACGATACAAAGGTCTGAAAAGTTACTTAAAAAAAAACTGGAAATCTCTGTTTCTATGGAAAATTTGAAATCGGTCTAATTTGGCTGTAACACTTTTTTTCGAAAATGTTCTTAAGTAACTAGTAAGTTTGTTTTCTATTGAAAACAAACAGTACATTTATCAAATAAAATTTCATTCGAAAATATCCATCGGTTTCTTAATAAACTTGAACTATATCCGCTGACCCTGGTTACTTATCTCTTTTGGTCACTGTACACAAAGCAGAGCCTTACCTGGGTTCGACCCTACGATCTAGAGCTCGTAAGTCGCGGCTGTTAGCACTGGGTCACCGCTGCTCTCATTAAGAATATAACAGTAGATATTCAATATTTCAATGTGTATGGGCCCATGTTCCGTACGCAAAATACGCGCATTGACGTGGAGTTGCGGACAACAACCCGTATTACCTATTACCTATGGGCCCATGTTAAATAATAACAGCCGCACGTTCGATCGATCAGGTTCAGCTATGCTTGCCGCGGTTGGTCTGTGGATGGGTGACCATCTTTACATACCGAGATCCCTCCGTGTCTCGGAAAGCACGTTAAGCCGTTGGTCCCGGCTGTCATTCGTGGATCTTTGACAGTCGTGACGGGTTGTCAGAAGCCCGAAAGTCTGACAACCAGTCTTACCAAGCGGTATCGTATTACTCAGTTACTGGGATGTGGAGGTCAGATAGGCAGTCACGTCCATGTAAAATACTGGTATTCAGCTGCATCCGGTTAGACTGGAAGCCAACCCCAACATAGTTGGGAAACGGCTAGGCAGATAGTGATTTCAATTTGTATAAAGGAAACTGAAACTGAAAGGACTCAATTTATTCGAGAGAAATAATTAAAAGAAAAGCATGAAAGAAAATACGTTTATTTGAGGTAAACATGACGCAAAAAAAAAGAAAACGATATCTAAATTTGGAATAATCGTCAACACCAACAACAAAAGAAAACTCACAAACAAAAACTAGACAGGATTTAATTTAATACCTTTACTATTTTAATGAAAACAGACTAAACAAAAAAAGAAAAAACTTTTCCAATAATAACAGACCCGTCCTATTGTCCAATTTTCAAGCGAGTTTTACATTATTTGTCGGTTAAATAATTTAAAAGCTCCTTCAAACAGGCGCGACACGACACGCGACAGAAAGACACCGCAAGTCGCAACGAGCGGTGCCTTTGTGTCGCGCGCAATTATATCGCGTGTCGCGCCTGTTTGTAGGAGCCTTAATTCAGGCAACAAATAAGTAGCCATAACATAAATACCTTATAGACTTAACCTGCCTGATCTGCCTTTTTTTTCTGGGGTGGAGAATCCTCCGCCCTGGGGCAGGCGAAGGGGTCTGTCAGACTTACTGACGACAAACCACGCCGGTATTCCATCTAACACCTACCCAGGGGGTCGCGGGAACGTACGATCCATCCGCAACCCCGACTGGTGCCGCGCCACTGCGGGCCTCCTAGGGTCAAGGGGGGAGTGAGGTGTTTGACTCCCCCCGCGACGTCTAAGAGGGGCGCGCGTGGTATACTACGCGCCGCCGCGCCACCTCGAGTCTTGATGTGTTGGGATCGACGGACGTCCCCGAATCCTTTGGACCCATTTAGGGAGACTGAAAGAGGGCGTTATCCGCCCTCCGCCGACGCCCGGTGGCCTGCTGCGGGCCGTGTGAGTGGACGAGATTGCCTGACCTGCCTAGCCTTTTCCCAACTATGTTGGGGTCGACTTCTAGTTTAACCGGATGCGCCTGAATATCAATATTTTACATGAAGTGACCGCCTATCTGACCTCCACAACCCAGTTGCAGGTTGTCAGACTTTTGGGCTCTGACTACCCATAACGACTGTCAAAGATCTACAAATGAAAAAACAACAGAAACATAACACACTACACTTGGGAACTTGGTTTTGGTCGTGCTTCGCTGTAACATCTGTAAGCGCACAACTTCTGCCGGCCAAAAATCTGAACTAAGGAAAACAGGCTTCACCATGGCGGGAACCTGGAAGATGTAGGACTTAAAATTCATAACCCTTGTTGACTCCAACCTCGACAACTTTAACATCAGTTCCTCGGCACCTATTTTACAATGCGCGCCACGAAAGATGAGACTTGACCCCGCCTCCCCCGCTCTTTTCGCCGCTCCTATGACGTCCGGTCCCGTCCCGCACTCAGACCTCATACCGCTAAAGATACCTAAAATCGTGTACTGCGCAAGTCAAACCACGTGGTGTGTTAAGTCTCATCTTTCGTGGCACGCATTGTACCTTACCTCCTCCTGATAATGTACTGGAGGAGCTTATCTCTTGATGTTTGTGGGTCCAACCGGGAAATGTGCAGGAGCACGGTGGGCACTGCCCCGGGGACATTCTCACTTCCAGGAGCGGTACCGCGTTTATTGCGACTGCGTCGCCAACGACCCCTCTTGCCCTCAACCAGAGTAAAGCCGTTCTCATCTATTTTACTGGTTTAAGCAGCCGGCGACTTTCGCTTCTGTGTCTCAGCAACCGATGCCGCACCAGCAGTGGTCGGCTGAGAACGTTGGCGAAGGCGTGAAGCCTTCTTATTATGAAACTCGTGTCGTGAAAAAGTAGCTCGATTGTTCTGTTTATAGGTAACTAACACACGGGTTTTGAAAAGCTGATCACACGCTATCATATCTCATGTTAACTGCTCAGATTAGTTGGCTGAAATGTATCCGGTGATAAAGGCCGCAACTTACTTGTAGATCGTAAGTTCGAAGCTGCTTTACTTTGTGTAATATTTTTCGTCACCACTGACTGCTCTCAAAACAGTGAAGAAAAACATCCAATCCGCAGTGCGCCCACGTGGTGGATTACAGCCCACTGCCTCTCACCGAGAGGAGAGCTATTTCGCAGAAGTATATATAGGCTGATTATGCATTATTTCTCTTTTGAGAGCGTGTTAGTCAAATTGATCAGCTTTTCAAAAACCGGGTGTTGGTTAGCTGTAGCCCGAAAAAGAACATTTAAGCTTCTGTTTCACGACACTATTTGTACAGTATAAACCCCGCGTTTAGTGCAAAACGTCTGAAAAGGGGAATTCTCTTCGAGAAAAATGGCGACGTTTTCGAACGATTGTTTTGATTAAAAATATGTTAAAATGGCGACTAAACGGTTGAACCACTTAGCTAACAAGAAAGATGTGAATAGTGTTCGTTCCTCTCAATTCCTCTTTATTCCCTCACGTTCGTCCAGACTCCCCATTTGCTTTTTGAGGAGTGTTTTTATAGCAGTGCTGCGCTTCGTGTGACTTCGTTCGCGTGGATATCGAAAAACAATAATGTGTCCACTTATTATTTTTCTTAAACAAAAGTAGCCACGGTTACTCCTTATAACACTGATGTTATAAGGAGTTAGTTGCGCAGATAGCTGACTATCTGCCAGTGAAAGTCCCGTCGAAATCGGTCCAGCTGTTTCGGAGATTAGCCGGAACAAACAGACAGAAATTTAAAAAAAAAATTCCGTACCTATTTGTACCATTATATACTTTCATATGTGTTTAGTAAAAAGCCGTTATTATGGCATTACAAACAGACACTACAATTTTATTTATTTATATAAATTGATTAAATAAACTGTAAATGGAACTCAATTGATGTGAAAAGGGCCTCAGTCATTTGTCTTTCCTTTACAAATACTGAGACATTTGGCGTACTAATAAAGCTAAGTGGAGTTTCATGTTATGAAACTCTTTTGAGTTTCGCCAGAAATACTAAACAAATATACATTACGTCGATTGTGACGTCGATCAATTTTGAAGTGAAAAGGGCCTCAATAATAATTTGCCATTATCTCTGTCCTTTATGAATACTACTAGCTTCTGCCCGTGACTTCGTCCGCGTAAAATTTCGGTCCTCGACCCTTCGTTTTCGCTCAGCGTTCTTTCTGAGTTTTTTTATATTTGATCGGCTCCTCAATGTCCTGGCGGGAAATTAAGTAGCCTAAAGCCCTCCTCAAGAATTGGGCTATCAAACACAAAAAGAGTTCTTCAAATCCGACTAGTAGTTCTAGAGATCAGCACGTTCAAACAAACAAACCCTTCAGCTTTATTTTTAGTATCGATTAAGTGAATGACACATTTGCCATTCTAAGCTAAGTGGAGTTACGTACATAAAAGGGTTTCACCAGAAATACTAAACAAATATACATTATGTACTGAGATCTTAACACACTATCTTCTTGGCACTTATTTCCCCAAAATACTTTATTAAGTTACGCTGGTAACACAAGCATCTGCCAGGTCTAAACACACTACCTAGCCACATGAGAAACGGATCCCCACACATATTTTCTTACATTTACACTTGATTAAGTTATATCCCAAAAAAACGGCCAAGTTCGAGTCGGACTCGCACATGAGAGGTTCAAGTTATTGCTAGTATAGAGATAACCTTATTACTTTATGAGGGTAATGTATGAAAGCTCCTTCAAACAGGTGCGACACGAAACTTTTCGGCGTTTTTAGCATTGTGGTAATACGGAACCTCCGTACCACAATGCTAAAAACGCCGAAAAGTACATTTCTTGTATGCGACCCCCTTTATTTTATACTTACCTCATTTTATTTTTATTATTTCTTGTTGTAGCAACAATAGAAATACACACTCAGTGAAAATTTCAACTATCTACCTATTAAGGCTCCTGCAAACAGGCGCGACGCGTGACGCGAATCGCACGCGACACAAAGGCACCGCTCGTTGCGCGACTTGCGGTGCCTTTGTGTCGCGCGCGATTTTATCACGTTTCGCGCCTGTTTGAAGGAGCCTTTACGGTTCATGAGATACAGTCCGCTGCAAAAAATGGCGAAAAAAACGTTTCTATAATTTTTAACTTTATTTTAATTATTATTTGTTGTTATAGCGGCAATAGAAAAACTCTGTGCGAATTTTAACTATCTACCTTTTACGGTTCATGAGATAAATCGCGCTGGCAGACAAACAGGCAGCGGAGGCTTAGTAATACCAGCGAAACACGATGGAGACACTTTGTGTGCGTTAGTTTTTTAGTTGTTCGTTTTTAGTGTAATTTTAATGTTGTATGTATTTATAGTATTTTTAAGTTATATTAATATTGTATTGTATGTGTTTTATATGGGCCTTGACGCCTGAAATAAATGGATAAATAAATAATAATAATAAATAATACGGTTCCGTTGGCTCCCTTACAGAACCCTAAAAAAGCACTTGGATAATAATGAAAACCAAACCCACTCTCCGATAACCTGTGTAATGTAACACAGCCCTAACAACGTGTACCTCAGTACCTACATATGATGTCCTAGCAACAAACACCAGGTGTCGCTAATAAGGATTTATGTAACGACCAGAACATACAATGAACTGGATTTTATGGCAGCCTTGTCAATTTGCTCCATCAAGTTATTGCTAGTATAGAGATAACCTTATTACTTTATGAGGGTAATGTATGAACGCTCCTTCAAACAGGCGCGACACGACACGCGACACAAAGGCACCGCAAGTCGCGCAACGAGCGGTGCCTTTGTGTCGCGCGCGATTAAATCGCGTGTCGCGCCTGTTTGTAGGAGCCTTGAGGGAATGCAGTGGCTAAAAAAATGATTGGGCTTTACGTGTTGAAGAAGACTTTAGAGTACTGTTGGTGGTACAAAAAGAACTGTCATAAAAGCCCTAACATGAAAAAAAATCTATATCTATACTAATATTATAAAGCTGAAGAGTTTGTTTGGTTGAACGCGCTAATCTCTAGAACTACCAGTCGGATTTGAAAAATTATTTTGATAAATCGCGCGACACAAAGGCACCGCAAGTCGCGCAACGAGCGGTGCCTTTGTGTCGCGCGCGATTAAATCGCGTGTCGCGCCTGTTTGTAGGAGCCTTGAGGGAATGCAGTGGCTAAAAAAATGATTGGGCTTTACGTGTTGAAGAAGACTTTAGAGTACTGTTGGTGGTACAAAAAGAACTGTCATAAAAGCCCTAACATGAAAAAAAATCTATATCTATACTAATATTATAAAGCTGAAGAGTTTGTTTGGTTGAACGCGCTAATCTCTAGAACTACCAGTCGGATTTGAAAAATTATTTTGACAAATCGCGCGACACATAGGCACCGCAAGTCGCGCAACGAGCGGTGTCTTTGTGTCGCGCGCGATTCGCGTCTCGCGTCGCGCCTGTTTGCAGGAGTCTTTATTCCAGTCTGATCCCCTGACTATCTGAACTCCACAACCCAGTAACTGGGTAGCTCGATTACCCTCGGTAATACTTGTTGCCAGACTTTTAGGCTTCTGACTACCCGTAACGACTGACAATGATCTACGAATGACTGCCGGTACCACAGGTTATTATGCTTTCCGAGACCACCCCACCCCATCCACGAACCGACCGTGGCAAGCGTAGCTTAACCTTCCATCGACCCGTGCGGCTGTTGTCATTTAGCCACAAGTTTTTCAATCATTTCACTCAGCACAAAAAAATACATAAATGTATTCTATTCATTCTTCTATTTCATTCAATTACTACAACCCTCAAACTAAACACTCTATCTCAGATAACAACAACGTGCTAAGAAAACACAGACTGGCACAATAGGGTTGTACAATCGCAGAATAGTGTTGTCCTCAATTCCGTGTTTGCACAACAATTGAACTGTACAATTTCATTACGTGAGCGCACGCGATGTTTGTCGGTCGTACCAGCCCTAGTCTTGAGGAGTTGAGTGACTTTTGTTTTAGCATCCGTTTGAGTTGGATTTATTCTTAACACGATATAAATGTTGTCTCAGTACACTGAAAAAAAATAATTTCTTACTACAGTACATTAAAGCGATTTCATTAAGACTTACTGACTTTATGCAGTAAGAATAAATGTTTGTAAAACAGTTAAAGACAAAACAGTAACTTTTAATGATTGAACATATTATTTACTGAAAAAAACAACAAAAAGAAAGGAAAACCGCCATTACTGTTATGTAAATTTCAATGGTTGTAACGATATCGCTAAATGAATGAAACTGTTAATTTTGTGACCTTTTAGCTACTTAAAATGTTAAAGTTTACTGTCATGACGGTAACATGCTTCAAGCTTTAAAGCAGGCCTCAAGTTTTATCTGTTTTCGGGTCAGTAAAAAATACTGTTTTGAATGTTAGGCTCTTAAAGAACTGTTTTTGTATTGCCGTGGCCTCAATCCCATCGAGTACGCATGAGACATTTAAAAAAAAACTTTGTTTAGTTTTGTAAATCATGAAACGTTTATTTTCTCTTGACTGTACTTACTTGTCAAACAGAGTAAACCTAGATAAAGTGGATAAGACAGAGATTAAAACAGAAGATGAACTACCAGGGGATCGAGGAGGGGAGGTGGAGGGGGGTTCAAGGGATCAGACCGGAATAAATCATTTAAAGCGTTTTTTCATTTTTATTTACTGCTTATTTCGTTCAGTGAAACGAAAATATTATAGAAATAAATCAATAAAAATGCTTTAATAGGCGTTACAGTAAAAAAATACACCTTAAAACTATAAAAAACAGTAAACACAAATGATAATTCCAATAGGACCTCAGCTCAGCATAATGTCAGATAACAACACATGTCAAGGTGTACCACCTGAAGGCTCCTACAAACAGGCGCGACGCGAATCGCACGCGACACAAAGGCACCGCTCGTTGCGCGACTTGCGGTGCCTTTGTGTCGCACGCGATTTTATCGCGTGTCGCGCCTGTTTGAAGGAGCCTTGACGCTGATTCAGCTGCAAATAATTAAAATTACTTCCCGTTGTCCCCGTACGCTGCCCCGTTAATTTATTTAAACATTTAAACTTTATTTATCAATTCGTGAGTACATAAATAAAATACTTGATTTGAATTTGGTCAAATCAAGTATTTTATTTATGTACTCGCTCGGATCACGTAAATATTTGAAAAATATAAATCTATAGGTACATATATATAAAACAAAGTCGGGTTAGTTAACACACCACACCACACCACCACACCATTGTTAACTCAAGAACGACAGCACCGATTTTTTTTATATTTTATTTGTTGGATTTGTTTTCGCCTAATTAGCAGAATACGATACGAGGTTCGCCGGGTCAACTTGTTAAATATAAAAGAACTAGCGACCCCACCTTTGCGCATCGCACAGTTTTTACGACTTAGAAAAACATCGTAATTTTTTTACGTTAAGTAAATTTAATATTGATGAATTAAAACAAGTTCTCTAAATGATGGTGAAAACCGCTATAAAATCGGTTGCGCTGTTTAGAAGAATGACGCGGTTACACAGATATGATAAGTGACATTCATTTTATAGTAGGTATGTCTAGATAATTCGACAAATACATATTCAACAGTCGTTACGGGTAGTCAGAAGCCCGAAAGTCTGACAACCAGTCTTATCAAGGGGTATCGTATTACCCAGTAGGTAATTGGGATGTGGAGGTCAGATAGGCAATCGCTCCATGTAAAATACTGGTATTCAGCTGCATCCGGTTAGACTGGAAGCCGACCTCAACATATTTGGGAAAAGGCTAGGCCGATGATGACATATTCAACTGAACGCAAAAAAACAATTTTTGTTTTCTTTCAATAAATTGTTAAATATTCAAATAATTTAACTAGTTAAATATTCAAATGATGAAATCAAAATATTAAAATACTACTCAATAATAAGTCTTAATTAAGAGTGGCTTCTAAAAATTTCATCAGGACCAATAATAAATTAACGAAATCACGTGAATAAAATTGACAAAAATAATTTCATTACGCATGTTTCAATTTTCATTAAAAAACATCAAACATAATATCGTTAAGAAATTATTTTCGCGTCGAAGGACGAAACGCGTCCTGTTTCATACTTTATCGACTTTTTTTCTGAATAATATCGTTGTGTCGAGATGCGGAAAAACCGACTATCGATATTTTTTATCGATACTTGCTAATGGTGGAGCAATTACAAACGCGGGGTAATATAATATTTCACTATATTAGAAAGAGACATCCATATTTCTTATGCCATCACCTTAAAAATCACGCCGCCTCTAGGGCCAAGCGGCGAGCCTAAGAAAGCAGTCGTCACGTGCATCGTTCAAGGTATGAATACTTTAATTTTTGTTTGTTTTCGATGTATTTTTTCCAAAATATAACTCGTTTTTCGGTCATGGAGCCCGAGTGCGCGTCTCCTTTTTATGGAAATTGCTCGCCGGCTGGTCGATACTTCACGTGACTAGAGGGCTGGGTCGTTCTTTGGCCAAAAAATTTGCATTGCCATTCAACGTGGCAATGCTGCCAGTCTTCTGGGCACGTTTTCGAATGACGGCGATGCGGACGAGTAGGTAGGTAGGTACGTCGACGCCTAAGGGCCGGCCTATTGATCTGTGGTTAAATCGACCAATTGTTAAAAAATAGTAAGAAGGTAGTCAACTGGGTCAACTAAACTAACTGGGTTAATTATTTAACTATTCAAAGACAAACAATTCATCAAAAACACATATTGCCCAAATTTAACCATTCGTTACTATTTTTAACAATTGGTTGAGTTAACTACGGATCAAGAAACCGGCCCTAAGTGTCCTTTGTTTTTGTATTTCATTGTATAGTAAGTTAGTTAGTCATTTAATTTAATATCTAGTGTTAATAGTTAGTTACATTTCTCGAAATAAATAATTTATAATTCGTTGTATGTTTATTTAAAGAAACAGCTGTAATTTAAAATTAACAGGTTAAAATAGCCACTCTTAAAATATTGAAATGAGCTTTTAGTAACATCGGCGAATTTTAACTTATCCTAACATTTTTTATGCTGTTTTAATTTTTGGCCCAAGGGGTAATAGCGTACACGCTAGACGGGGCAATCATGAACGTTCGGCATTACCCCCTATACAATTATTAATTTATGGATTAATTCACAGGTCGACAAAATTTGCCGAACGCTCTGTTACAGAAACCAGATTATACTTTTCCAAAGGATTTTGACGCGCTGAACTCGAATCTGGCCTCAAAATTGCTCTATCACGTCAGGGTTTCGAGATATCCTAACCTAAAAGTGCAAAAAATACCGTTATTTCTCATTTTTGAGGTTATGTAGCACAGCCGATCCTATTTTCTTTCAAGAATTATTAATGGCATCTTAAAGGACTAGTCTTCCTCATTAAAATGACGTTGAGTTTACTCAAATATCTTTTTTTTTCGCTGAGATATCGCATTTTGAAATTTTCGTACGTGTACGTGGATTGTTCTACGTTTGAGAACACATACAGTCTATTGACGAAAACACGAAAATTTCGATATCTCAGAGATCTCACGAGAAATGCGATATCTCAGCGAAAAAAAAAAGATATTTTAGTAAACTCAACGTCATTTTGAAGAGGAAGACTAGTCCTTTGAGATGCTATTAATAATTTTTGAAAGAAAATAGGATCGGCTGTGCTACATAACCTCAAAAATGAGAAAAAACGGTATTTTTTGCACTTTTAGGTAAGGATATCTCAAAACCCTGACGTGATAGAGCAATTTTGATGCCAGATTTGAATTCAGCGCGTCAAAATCCTTTGGAAAAGTATAGTCTGGTTTCTGTGTAAAATTTTTGTCGACCTGTGATTCGTATTTCAATGTTCATCATTATTTTCGACACAAACCGCACATCACTAATCGTTATAAAATGGACTCTGCTTCATAATATATGCGTACATATTTCGACGGATATAACTACACACATATACTCTCTCCCTTATACATTTTGGCTGTGGAGAAACATAATTACATTGACAAATGCGGAGTGTGTCGTGCGTCGGTCGGAATGATAATATATGGGTGGTGTTTTTCATAAGACAGTATCTTGTGGCTGGTCCGTGTTATCTGGCTGGAAGATGATAACTGTTGAGTTTATGACAGGCATGTATATTAGAGAGCAGAGTTACGAGTTGTAAGTCGTAAGTTCGAACCCAGGGAGGTGCTTTACTTTATGTAATTTATTTCATCATCACTGCTCTCAAACCGATGAATGAAAACATCGTGAGGAAACTTACATGTCCTAGAACTAAAAATTCAAAGACATGTGACATCTACCAATCCGCACTAGGCGTGGTGGATTAGAGTCCACTCCCACTCACAGAAAGGTGACCTGCGTGTTATAGGCCGTATTTTATGTTTTTATGGTCATTATTTCCAGTCTGGAGCGTAGGTTTTACCCCCGTTGAAAAAAGGTGTGAATGTATAGTATGTAGGTATGTAAGTGTTCTTGTATTTATCACTGGGTGATCTAGTAGATACTCGTTTTCTTCATAGAAAAATGGCTTTGGCTGCGACACTTATGCGAAAGCCAGCTTTGTTTCGCTGTCAGCGAAAGTTTATAATTATCCCCCCCTCCCCCACCACGGCTACTATTTGAGATTGAAAGTGCCAAAAATAATATTTTTATAACAAGTGTTTTAAACATTTACAATAAAAAATACGAACTTTTAATTGAAATTAACATCCCGAACATGTTTTAACTAAAAACTTGTTATGAAAATATGATTTTTGGCATTTTCAATCTCAAATAGCAGGCGGGAGGTTAATAGCACAAAATGCTGAAAGAGGTCATTTTCCCATAACAAAATAGTACTTTTTTTTCTGGACGGCACTTTTATTTTTGGGAACGAAGTTAATGATGTCCTTTAATTAACAGTAACTAAAACTGTGTACCCATTCACGGAATTCATCGGTAACGCGAACTGCTGGTAATGTTAATGCTATTCTTCGTAAAGGGCACTATTATTTTAGTCTGTGGTTCAAAGACGAGTTACGCCACGATATATTAGGGTAAGGTTTTTGTGCAAAGTAATTAATGGACCCGCATAATTATTACTTACTGTGATTCCAAGGTACTTTTAAGTATACTATGTAGAGCATTAAGTTCTAACGAACCTATGTTAAAGTGATAAGGACTGATTTACATACATTATCTACTCTGGTAATTTACTTGGCCTCTGGTGCTTTGGGGTGACTTATTGTTGAATGAGGGACTTTCCCTTTTAGATTTCATCAACATCATCTGCCTAGCCTTTTCTCAACTGTGTCGGGGTCGGCTTCCAGTCTAACCGAATGCATCTGAATACCAGTATTTTACATGGAGCGACTGCCTATCTGACCTCCACAACCAAGTTACTGAGCAATGCGATACCCCTTCCATTTTAGATGTAATGACAACAATTTAAAAGAATATGCTTAGATGGTTTGGTCATGTTGTTGAGAGAATGAATGAAAGGGCGACTAACAAAAGGTATCTGCGAGGATGATGGGAGTGGAAACGCCAGGAATGGACGCCCTAGAAAGAGAGTATAGGGACCTTGCCGGTTATAACTCGGATTTTTAAAAAGTTACATACATATCCGTAATCAGCAAAATTTGCTGATTACGGATATGTATGTAACTTTTTAAGGCCCAAAATCCGAGTTATTGCACTTATTGTAAGTAGGGCAGCCTGTCTTGATTTTTTATTTGGTCTGAGCGTACAATAACTTAGACTAATCCCTATTTGAACGGTAACGTACCGCTATCGTCACAACCCAGGAGCTCGCAATTAACATCCAAATGTCCTTCGGAAAGTTCTCGAAGTCTCGTTCGCACGACACTTTCGCGGTAATAAAATCACGGGCCGTCTAGAATGAAAGTCTGGTACTTTAAAAAGTTAAGAGCGCGACACCAGCTGCCAGAAGAACGTGAGATGCAACATAAAACTGTCACGTTTTAAAACCGGAATGGCCCAGTGGGTACGGTTCTTTAAAGGGAATTTTGAACTTTTAGGACGTAATAAAATCGGACCGCTAATCTCTTTGAGCTGTGATGTGGGGCTACGCGTAGCCGCTACGTGCTACGAGCTACGTGGTTGCTACGCCGCGTGTTGACTACGGGAATATTTTTTGGTCTGACCTTCAGTCGAACGTAGTTTAATAATTCATAATATAATATATCTGTTGGTAGCCTTCGGCGTAAATTATACAGAAACGGCGTAAGGTGAAGACGTGGCGCAGGCGTACGTCGCCTTCGTATATTTTGAATGAAAACGTTTTGAAGCAGCATCGTGCCTGCGCAACGCCTGCGCCGCATCTTCCTTACGCCGTCTCTGTATAATTCACGCCTTAGATTTTATATGAAAGCCTTATTTAACTGCTTCGTTAAATAAGGCTTTCATAACGTAAAAAAATACCAAGCAATAATTCTTACATCTGATGTTTTGTCACTTGGCTGCAAAGGCAAATACTATATACGCAAACAAAAACTTACATAGGTACCCTCCATTTGAATTCCCACTAAAATACAGAAATCGTCCTCCTAAATCTTCTCTACAAAAAGTTGATTTTAAACACTACCCATACCCAGAAAAAGGCCATTTCTAAAACGCCACAGTTTAATAATTTACGAACAAATGACGCGGACGCAGGGTTGGTCAGCAAGAAACAATTGAAATGCTAAGGGTAGGGTCACACTATCTGTTGACCACGCTCCGCCGGGTTCACATTACGGGATATTAGGGCTCGAACCCATTAGCTGGTTGATGATGGTGTTAATGAGATTGTCCATTGAAAGTGGATGGCTCTGGACGTGTGTAGTTAGTTTGTATGGCCGAGCATGACTTGAATGGATTGTTTAGGTTAGAGCTATTTTTGTTTAGGTATTTAGTGCCTGTGGAAAGTCAGATAGTTAATCTGTTTTGTGGTTTTTGGTAAAGTAAAGTGAACATGAAACGTTCAGTTTAAATGTAAAGGGTTTTTTGGGCATGTGAACGGTTTACACACGCAAATGAAATAAACACCAACATTATGAATATCTGAAAACTAAGGATACCGGGAGTTTCAGGAAGTCAATCTACTATATAAAAATAAGTCGGGTTTTCCTTCCTGACGCTATAACTCCAGAACGCACGAACCGATTTCCACGGTTTTGCATTCGTTGGAAAGGTCTCGGGCTCCGTGAGGTTTATAGCAAAGAAAATTCAGGAAAAATTTCAACAGAAAAAAATTCCTAGAAATAATCTATATGGCAAAACAACGTTTGCTGGGTCAGCTAGTTTTAATATATAATATACATACATTCCTAACATAAGATCATGCCTGTATTCTCCGTGAACGGTGAGCCTAAGGAAAAATACCTAATATTACACCCACATATCGCCATCGGGGGCGAGCCGCTACTGATTTTAATTTATGAAGTTGATAAATCTTCATTTGTGTATTCATCGGTTTTTTGTTATTTTTTGACGTGACAACGTCTAATAAATCGATGATAGGCTGCACACACGAAAAAACATGACTCATGTAGCGTTACCTCGCGGCCTTGCTCTGTAGCGTTCCATGGCGGCTTGAAGTGCAAGCGAGAGCGCGGAACGAGCGATGAGAGACAGATGATGTCGAACGCTGCCGAATTGGCCTCCGCGTTCGGCAATTTTATTGATGTTTTGTTATGACGTTGTCACGTTAAACTATCGTCCGTAAACCGACTTTACAGACAACCGATTTTTACCTCACACACACACTGTCATTTTTGACAGCGCTCACAGTGATATTATTCTAAGGCATGGTCGGCGTTATCGCAAGATGGCGCATATCATGACGTTATCTATGACGATTCACGGGACATCGTTATCGCGCTCACGCTAATTCGGTACCGGTTTAAGCACGCTCAAATCGATTATTTCCCAACTTGGAACGCAGGGTTAGTTTTGCAACAAGAAAACTGTGGGTTGTTTTAATAAAATCATGAATAGTCGTAATAATAAAAACCAAGATAAAAAAATTACTCATAAATAGTTAATTTAATACTTTGAATAAAAGAAAGTGAAATACCTATAACAATAGATGAAGTTGGTACAAATGTTAATAGAAGAAGGTAAGTACGATAAATTACTTTTACGGATCAGCATTGCTATTTTGAGTTTCGTGTTAGTGTAAAATAACTTATTTATACCCTCTTTTGTTTTAGTTGTGCACTTTCGAATGATGCCACCACGCCCTGTGTACACTTTTGGGAACTTTTGTACCGTCTTCGGCCAAGACTCCATAGAAAAATAAAAAGGACATAATAATAATGGTCTTTACATGATCTGACCTATGAGTTTGTTTCTTCCTTTCTTCTCAGAGTAGTAATAGAACACGCCGACCTAATCTTGCTTTAAAAAAAAATACTTTTGAAGTGCAAACGTGTTTGTACAGACGCCAGCATATCAATCTACTAAAATCTGTCAAATTTATTTAATACATTTTCAATTTTATCACTAAAACATGAGGTTCAAAGTTGTTTGGGAAAATTTGACAGTTTCGGGTAGCTTGATGTACTGGTGTCTGCACAAATCTACGTACAGAAATAAAATCATTTATCATTTAGCCAACGAATGGATAATTTCAGGATAGCTAAGCTATTTGCACCCTAACCCTCGTTATTATTCTATTCGCCTCCCTCATCAGATAAACTAATCTCTCTATAAATTAGAGTCTAAATCGAATTCCTCGAGTCTTTCGATTGTATCGATTTGATTTATTGCTTGATGAGGTAGTCACGTCTCTATAGGGGTCCGGTAGTCCCTGAAAAAACAAACGGGCCTCTTCCTGAAACCACTAATCTGATCATACTTTTGGAAAATAAAATTGTGCGAAACGGCTTGTTTGGACTTGTTACGGTTCGTATTTTTGTGAGTTTAATATTTGATTGAAATCATTGTTTGCAGAAGGTCTTTTCGTTTGCATTATATTTTCTCATTCATTCTCCAAAAAGATTTGATTTTTTTGGTAAGATACTTCTTTGTGGCTTTAAGAAAGTTAAGATTATGATCGGTTTGTAAAATAAAAACTTTTACCAGGTTTTATCGTGACCACTGACCTCTATCACACAATGGGGCTGATTCTGTTGTTCACAAACTAAACTAAATTTAAGTTCAGTGCAACTTTTTCTTTCTATTTCATTATGAAAAGGACAGAAGATAATTTAGAAAGCCAAACGGACTTCGTTAAATAGAATATCTGTATCATTATTCAAGTAATCAGTTCAAAACGTTAGCAAATCGATGGCGTATGACACCAAGTAAGACATTCCAATGCACAACTCGAAGATTTTAATCACAGAGTGACATATGTACAGTCAGCAAGAAAAGTGTTTAACACAGATAAACAGTTTTACAGCCGGTTAAATTGACGGCAATAGGGTCGCCTCTATTTCATGGGACTTCAACATAACTGAATAAATGTGAGTGTATTATAGATATAGCTTTGCCTAATCCTTCAGGGAATACAGGCACTGACTAAAACCCACACGTGTTCCTTCCTTCGCCCTTTATGTTCCGGCCAGCGGTAACCCTTTCGGACAATCCCGCTGACCCGGCAGGCTTCGGCCCTCACGGGCCCCTTCTTTTGATGCTGACATATCTTTGAGGCGCGCGTGGAACACGTACGCGCCGTCCGGCACGGGCCTGGTCCTGATCGGACGGTGAGCTACCCATTACTCTCCGCCCGCAGGCCCGCGCCTACGGTGGTCGGGAATCGTCGCGCGGCTCCCGACGCCCGGAGCGTCTCCCGCGGCGGCTGGGACGGGAGGCTCTCTCCTTCAGCCGTCCCGCCGCCTCCTTCGCTAGCATGACTGCTTCGCAGAAGGAGGCGACTGCCGCCCCACTTCCTCCCGCCCCGGACCATGGCTTGAACCAGGCCCGGACGCGAGAGGTCGCCGCCGCTACCGATCACCTCTACGAGGACACGGCGGTGCTCCGCCCAACAGGCCTGATGTTATGTTAAAGAGTTTTATAAGAAACTAGCAGCGTCCCGCGGTTTCACCCGCGTAAATTTCGATCCCGTGGGAATATCGGGATAAAAACTATCCTATGTCCTTTTCCGGAGCTCAAACTATGTCCATACCAAATTTCATCTAAATCGGCTCAGCGGTTTAAGCGTGAAGAGATAGCAGACCGACAGACACACTTTCGCATTTATAATATTAGTATGGATTTAGGACTGAAATCTTGCTTAATCTGACCTAGTTGTAATAAATTATTGAGGATTACAGATTAATTTGAAGACTAGTCTTTTGATTTATTTAAAACGATATTAAATTCTAGAACATAAATATTCTTAAGTCCGAAACGCTTGGTTAAGTTTTTTGTTTTTATGTCAACTAAGCTTTGATGATTATTATGCCGAAAATTTTATAAAATCAGAGGTAAAATAAATGATATTTCAGTCTTTAAATATATTTTACCTCTGATTTTGCATTACTGTCAAAATCATAGTGATCTTTTTTTGCGTTAAAATAAATTTTTCTTTTGGGTTGCTGCCACTGAGAAGTCTATCAAAAACACAGAGGTCTTTGATAAATGTGTTCGAATTCGAAATGAAATGCGGTAATTTTTAAGATAAAATCTTTTTATTTCTATACTTTAAAGGAGCACAACGTGCCTTGACCTAGACAAATTTTCTAAGTGAAAATGGATACAGGAAGTCTCAAAATAAGGTTGTCAGTTTTTTAAACTAGAGGTGTAACATAATAACACAAATATTGGCTATGGTTACGAAATTAAACTAGTATAAAATTATAAACTAATTATATGTTCAGGCTTGAACAAATTATAAATGATTTTATTTTTGTGATGGTAAAAGTGTTTGTACAAAACACGGTGTGTACAGACGCCAGCACATCAAGCTACTACAATCTGTCAAATTTCTTTAATAGATTTTCAACTTTATTGCTAAAACATAAGGTTCAAAGTTGATTGGGAAAATTTGACAGATTCGGGTAGCTTGATGTGCTGGCGTCTGTACAAAAGACTGTGACCTCTGGCTCTGAGTTTGTTTCGACCTTTCTTCTCAGAGTAGTCAGATAGGAAACGCCGACCTCATCTAGTTTTTTTGTTTTTAATATGATCGTTTTTAAAAACTAATGAGGTCGACGTTTCCTATCTGACTACTCTGAGAAAAAAGGCCGAAACAAACTCAGAGGTCACAGTCTCTTTTAAAATCCAGACATAATCTTGGTCAGATCATTTGAAGACCATGTAGATTGCTGTCTGAAATGGTCTTTCGAGGAAAGAACACATATATTGAGTGGACCTGTCCAGTCAGTGCACGCTTTTGTCAACTAACTGAAGGAGCTCAACTTTTTACTTTAGTTATAACAAAGTTGCTGGTATCAGAGACAAAATATCTATGAAAGGATTGGACAGTGTTTCGGCAATGTTTGTAGCTGGCTGTACCACGACGGTGAGGTTGTCACTAGCACACAATAGATCACACTGTCATGTCGACAGCTTGGCACACGCGGTGGCGGCCACTTTGGATTATACGACGTTTCAAGTATCCGCCTTCTGGTTGCATAGATAGAGCTAGATATTTTCGAGGGACTTCGTATTCCTGATAAATATCTAGTTTTCAATTTTAGTATTTTGTTCTGTTTTTTTTTTTTTTACTTGTTCTTTTTGTGTTTGTGTCCTTTCTGTGCGTCATGATTACCGCAAATCAACATATTTTCTTTTGTTTTGTTTTCTTTGTAAAAAGCACATCTTTTGTGTTTAAAGCTCGTCCGTCAGGTGTCATTATCATGAACTACATGCACAGTTTGGACATACCCGAAATATAGACTGGAGTAAAATGTTAAGTAATACGGAAAATAATAAAGGATTTCAAACGATTTGTTAGGTTTTCCTATCATCCACATATTTAAGAAAGCAAAATATTTAAAAAGCGGTACAGTCTTCGAAATCAAATGCATGACTAAGTACTTCAAATCAACGACTATCTTTATACCTACTTTAAAAACTGTAGTTTCCTGTTACCCCCCTGGAAAGGTGTAAGTTCATTTACATTAAGTTTTGATGTGACACATCTATAGCCGCACGTAAAACAAATTTCTGGCGTGGCGACGCATGCCGTGGCGACGCATCGCCACGCTATATGATGGTGTATATATACAGTCACAGTCTTGTGCACTGTGTGGCGACGCGTCGCCATGCGCAAAAATAATGTCGATGTTTCACATCTGCCAGGCGTCCCGTGACGGCTCACTTTTTTTTTTGTAAAAAACAACTAATTGACAAGGCTAAGTGTTCAACTCAAAAAACATAAACAAAATATACTAAATCTTAATTCACATAAAGAAATTAGACAAAATTCAGAGCTACCTACTTCGAATAAATCTACAAACAAATTATCAGGACTGAATGAAATCTGGTTTACTTCAAAATATTCGCCCGAAATGCAAATTATTAATTGTATCAATTACAATTTCCTAAGGGTCTAATCAATTTAGAACATTCGTCTGTTAGGGAAAGGCCTCTTAAGGGGATTACAGGACCTAAAAGCAAAAAACACAAGTCTTAGAAGCAATAAAACTATCTATATGATCGACTACAGTAAACAAAATCAGAAAAATATATGATATTCTCCAGGATATATGCTAGATAGATAGTGTCTTGAAAACATAATATAACTAATTTGATACGATAGAAAAAAAACCATGACGATACCTGTAAAAACTTTCTTTTTACAATAAAAACCATACTACTATACATACAACTGATTTTTTGTTAGATTATTCTACAAGCAACATTCTAAAGCACTAGTGTTTTAATTTTTTAGTCCAAACATAATTGCTTCATATATTGCTATAAATTACCAGCGTTGTATCATCGCGCTTCTCTTTCTTTTCTATGCAGTCCGACAGTGACCGCGCTTTAGGTCATGTAAGCCATTAACCAATAAATAAATAATACCATCCTATTATTGTTCCACTGCAGGTCAAAGGGATGTTACGAACTCTACGCGAACCAAAAGAAAGCGCTAGTTAGGTAAACAAACTGCCGTGTCTAGTACAAAATTTATCGGAGAGGAGTGAGGGTTAGATCAACAACAACAAAAACAACGAAATCACAACAATAACGACGAATCAACAACAACACGAAAAAACGAAACGAGACCAACGTTGAACAACGAAATCTTAAGGTTTGTTTTTGGAAAATATTTTATGTTTTGTAAAAAGTCATAGAACAAAAGTTGTTGTTTATGATGTTAGTAATATAGTTCTGAAAGGTTGTTAGCGTTTTACCAATAACCCTGTATAGAGCAGAGAGAAGGTATTGATCACCACGCTTCCTCAAGACACCAACCAGTCTTGAGGAAGCGTGCATGGTACGTGGCGATTTCAGACCTACTTCAACTACTGCGGTGCTATTCTGTAAAAATCTCACCGTGAAAACTTAGGTGAAGTGAGCGTGGAGTGAGCTGTCAATAGTGTCAATTCCTAGCAAAACAAACTCACTTCACCTTAGTTTTCACGGTGAGATTTTTACAGAATCGACCGGCTGGTTTCTGCCAGCGACTTCGTTTTCGCTTACCGTTCGTTCTGATTTTTTCTTTTTGTTCAGCTCCTGAAAGGCATAGCGTGAGTTGGACTATCAAATGCTATTTTTTAAATGCGACTATCTAGCGTTATTTTCCAATAGTCGAATGATTTTTTTAAAGTATCTTTTCTTTGCTTTGTACAAATTATAATGTAAGAAACGTGAATATAAAAAGATAAGTTAGCTCGAATAAAAAAAACAAACACTCGAAAAACAGATCTATAATGACGAGCACAGAACTGAAACATACAGTAGTGTGCTTTATCATTTGTACAAATCAGTAAATAGCTTCAGATCTAATCATCTGAAGTGATTCAAATAAGCTGAACACTTGAACAGTGATACGAAATTTCAGCAGTATGTAATTTCATAACAGATTATCACGAAAATAGTCTTCAAAGAGAATGATTGAATTCGTAGTCACTACACCACTCATTCATACATTAATATCATGGTAGACTTCACGCGAAAAAACAACTCCTTGCACACGTCCTGTTTGATGACTTTTCAGAAACTCAAAGTAACGTTCTTTTGAGCCTGATAGTACATAAACAATCGCGCAATGGAGTGCGCAAATTGAGCTCAAAAGCCATGGCACTCATGGCTCTCTATCGGCGTCGAACAGTGGGGGGGTTTAACGCAATTTACCGGTTTAATCCGGATCACGTACCGCCGGCCGATGCATTGTTCACCACTGTACTGAAGAAATGCAGATATTCCACCCTGGGTGTGCGAATAGGGATGGTTGCTTGCTATTGATAATATTAGAAATGTTCAAACAACAGTTTGAATGTTCTTTTTTTTATTATATTTTTTATTGTCTTCATGACTTTTTTTCCTGTACGTGTCGCAAATAAAATATTTATTTATCTTTCTTTCAACCAATAATTGTAATTTCACTACTCTCGCGATAGTCGAAAATATCAATAAAATCGATAGAAATAAGGAGAAGCTACACGCTTCAAAAGTTGCTGGAAGGGATTATTCGGACAATATATGACGTTTGTATGAAGTAGCACAGTCGTGACGTCATTTCTGTGATGTGCCATCTTTATCTAACAGTTATTTGAAAACGTTTAGAATATGGCATTTTTTAAGCATTTACACTTTATAGAATAGTATTTGCACTATTTGCAAACAAATATTTCTTAGAAATGTTTGTTTGCAAATAGTTTGGACACAGGCGTCATATCTGTGAGAGGGAGTGGGCCGTAATCCACCACGCGGGTCCAGTGCAGGTTGGTAGATGTCACATGTCTTCGAATTTTTGGTTCTAGAACATTAATTGGTGTTTCCTCACGATGTTTTCCTTCACTGTTTTGATAGAAGTGGTGATGAAATAGTTTACACAAAGTGTGCTAGATTCGAAAATCTACAACCTGCAACTTGTAAATCACGGCCGTTTATAATGGGGAGTTTAAAATAAAATAAAATAAAAAACCGGTCAAATCGAGCGGATCCGTACAAATTTGTAGCTATGTAAATAGTTTATCACAGGATTAAAAAAAAATGTAACTACAACGTTTACGGTTTTCGGATTTTTTCCTTTACTTGTGCTACATGCCTTGCCAAATTTCATGATTCTAGGTCAACGGGAAGTACCCCATAAATTTTGATTCCCTTGAGAGCGTCGAAATGTTTTTTGCGGCGTAAACGGTCATATCTTTTTTTACGTTAACTTAGAAATTTGATTTTTTTCACAGCTTCAAGGGACTGTAGACTTGAGTATATGGTTTTAATTTCAACTCGATGCCTCCATGCGTTCCCGAGATAAAGGGTCTTAACATACAGATAGAAAGACGAACAACAAAGTGATCCTATAAGGGTTCCGTTTTTTCTTTTGGGGTACGGAACCCTACAAAAGTCGTCAACCCTACCAACCGCCAACCGTATTTTGAGTACTGTCGCCTTTGTGTATTTACGACTGTACTGCGAGTAATTGAGTTTGCTCGTTTTTTCCTTCTAATTGAATTGATAATAATAAAATTAAATATGGTGGAGCAGTTATTAAATTTTGTGTCTTTGTACTTTTTATTTGATGTACAGTCAAGTGCAGAGAAAAGGTACCCCACCAAGACTTAAAGATTATCGCCCGAGCAAGCTCGGGCCCGCGTGTCACGTGAGCCTTGAGCAGCACCCTCCCCCGCCGCCGCACCCATCTCTGCCCGCGTGCATCCACCGATCCGCCTCAAATAATATTTGCAAGTATTTAGTAATTTTATATGGTATTTTATCGGCTTCCTTCTGGCCGAACTGTATAGATACCAAGAATAACTTACAAAAAGACACTGCGTGCGATTAAGATACGAACCTGCTTCACCAGGCGCCAGCCGATCAACTAGACCGTGCCTTATACCACTAGGCTATTGGCTCAGTTATCAACCTCAACGAAAATTTGAATAGCATTACTCCTTTTATCGAACAAGGTTATTAACGGTCTAATCTTCTAGATATTAAGGTTTAAATTTCAACTTCCGTGTTATATTATTTTAATACTAGCACCTTACCGTCTTGTTTTACAAAATGCAATACGCAAGTCCTCAATTAACTAAAACATAAGGTTGAAATTAGCATAGATTTCTTGTTTGGTTGAATAGAATGTGTTGATTCCGATTGTTGCACTACCCTCATTTTACTTCAGAAACTTAACTGACGTATGAACTGCGAGTTAAGGTTGAATTTAGTATACTTCTTCGCCTTATTTACTAAACTGTGATTGAGGGTATTTTTACTTTTCAAATGGTTTCATTTTCGTGCCGATTCACTTGTGTCTAATTATCTTCATCGTAATATTATCCAATTTATTATGTTTTTGACCAGTTGATTTTATTAATCGATGGTATGGTTCGATTAACAACTTTATTGAAGGCTAAAATTGTTGTTCTGTGGGAAAAGGAACAAAACAAAGTAAATATCACGAGATATGACCATAACGGTAAGATTTACGTTATTCTTACACATATACCTATTTATTGTTGCAATCATGTTGCATTATTACTTACAAGTTGGATTTTTTTTAATGTATTTCTAATATTATTATTTTCATTACAGAGAAAAACAGTTCGTAGATGGATACAAAGGTATCAAGCGACGGGTGATGTGAAATGTGATCACCAAGGCCCTCGCCCGATTGCTTACACTAATGAATCGAAGCGACAACGTAATATGTATTGTGAAAGTTCACTCAGTGGCACCCTTCAAAACTACGCGTTCAAATGCTGACTTCAAGAAGTGTTAGACAGTGACGGCCATCCTATCCGTTATGAATAGGCAACTCGGCAGATTGACTGTGTAACTTATTTGATAAAATTGCATTGGAACATTTATATGAGCAAGTGTTAATAATTCCCAATATCATTCCATAATCAGTGGGATCATTATCTCGTAGTTAATCAAAAATAAACAACCTTTATTATTATCAATCCAGTTACTCTTGTTTACAAGTAGTCTGTCAACGATTCATATCTGACCTCACATATTTTTCTAATATTGTGTTAAATAAGGCTAATCAGAAAATGTGATAAAAGAGAAAGATGTATATTGCTATACTGTTATAGTTTAGCATGTTGGTTCTTCCTCTGTAATTCACAGGCACAAATGACAACATTTCATTTTCAACCAAGCTTTTTTTCCGATAAGATCATACAGAGTATAAAAAATGTATGTTTTCACAACTTTAAATAAATAAATATTACTGTAGTTATGTTTCTAGAAATATCTATAAACGAACCGTTATCTGTTAAACGTTCTAAGACAAAATAAGGTATCTATTTTGTGTTTAGTTAATATTCTAAGTAAACAACCCCAATTTAACATAGACAGGAATCTGTATATTCAACCAGGAAGTGGATTCCATAAAGTCCTAGAAATGTAATTAGAAAAATAAATGAATATTGTTTATGCAAAATGCCTAACTTTTATTACAAACCTCCATTTGATTTCTTAATAATAATAAACAAAAAAACCGGCCAAGAGCGTGTCGGGCCACGCTCAGTGTAGGGTTCCGTAGTTTCCCGTCCGTCACAATAAGATAATTATGTAAACGAAGTGAAAAAAATGCTTGCATATACGATTATACTACAAACTTAGTTCAGAAATTATTTTGTACAACTTTTTGTCTTTTTTATACAAAAACTGTTGTTTCCATCAAGTTCAAAATAATTTTCCTAGAAAGTCCTTATAAAGTTCTACTTTTCAGATTTTTTTCATATTTTCTAAACCTATGGTTCAAAAGTTAGAGGGGGGGGGACACATTGTTTTTTACTTTTGGCGCGATTATTTCCGAAATTATTGACATTATCAAAAAATGATTTTAGTAAACCCCTATTCATTTTTAAATACCTTTCCAACAATATATCACACGTTAGGGTTGAAATTAAAAAAAAAATCACTTCCCACTTTACATATAGGGGGGCTACCCTAATAAAACATTTTTTTCCAAGTTTTATTTTAGCACTTTGTCGGCGTGATTAATATACATATTGGTACCAAATTTCAGCTTTCTAGTGCTAACGGTCACAGAGATTAAGCGAGGACGGACAGACGGACAGACAGACATGGCGAAACTATAAGGGTTCCTAGTTGACTACGGAACCCTAAAAATCACCTACTAAAGAAACTAAAAATAAATAATAAAGGTAAATAAATAAAATAAAAAAAACCCTTCTCATGCGCGGATTTGAACTCGAGACCATCACATTGCTAAGCCGCAGTATATACCACTAGACCAACACGCCATTTGCGTTACATTACAAAAAACTTAAATAGGTTCGATGTCCTTACCAAGGGGGTAACTATCACTGTGAAGCGGACTGTACTTCCCGGAATTAGGGATGCTAATTATTTGTATGGGATAAAAACATTTTTACCTTTTACGCACGTATTTAATATGGAAATGGGTAATTGGGTTAGGTTTTAAAATAATTCAACGTTTATAATAATACTAGCAGCGACCCACGGTTTCACCCGCATAAGTGTCGATCCCGTGAGAAAGTCAGGATAAAAAGTAGCCTATATGTTAATCCAGGGTGTCAGCTACCTCCATACAAAATTTTATCAAAATTGGTCCAGCCGTTTGAGCGTGAAGAAGTAGTAACAATAGTATATTTCATTACAAGTGCGGAAAGGTTGTCATTGCAAAGAGTTCCGACAAATGTCTACCCGAGCCGAGGCGCAGCCGAAGGCGAGGGTTGACAGTCGGAACAAGTTGCAATGACGGTTTCGCACGTGTACTGAACGACTATTTTTAATACAGTTGCGAAAAAATGAAGCAATTTAATAAAATCATAAAAACACAATAAACTCAACTAACTAATGGCGCCAACCGTAGAATATAAGCAGAGATTTTTTTTCTTCACCCATTCTGGTAGGCAAAGGGAACTATGCCCATACAGCCAAGTCTTCAGTAGAATTTTTTTATTGATATGAAATGAAAATGAAATTTAATGGGATGAAATGAAGTGAAACCTAACCTAACTCATTCAATCAAATCATTAAAACTGATATTGAAACAAATTAGTAGCTTCTTTTTAGAAATATAGGTATTTGCATGAATCATAAAAACTTCTATGAATTTTTTTAGTAAAACCCTCGTGGTTGGTTTTTCTTTTTAATAGACATTATTTTGACAGTTGGGAAAGAGAACGCACGAGTTCGGGAAAGGTGAAAAAAAAGCACGAGTATGTAATAGCCCACATCCCGAACGCTATACGTCCCTGCAATACGCCACTTTTTGAGCAACTGTATTAAAAATATATAAACACACACACACACTCACAAACTGTCGCCTTTATAATATTAGTGTGGTAAGGAGGTTAGAAACACCACGCTGCACTCCATAACTCAAGTAGCGTATGTTGTAGAAAATACAGCAGAAGTGGAAGAAGGGCGGACACCTCTTACGAATGAACAATTATATAGATGGGAAAAACTCGTCACTCACTGGGCGCCTGAGGGAGGACATCCCGTCAAAGTAGATCATGGCAAAGGTGGTGTGACGATCTGATAACGTTTTTAGGGCCAACATGGCCAGAGATCGCACAAGACAAGTAGGTTTGGAAGGAAAAAAGGGATGCCTTTGCCTGGCTGGAACACAATATAGGCAATTTTTTTTAAAAGATAATTAGGACTGCTGCTACAGACGCCAGCACATCAAGCTACTACAATCTGTCAAATTTCTTTAATAGATTTTAACTTTATCACTAAAGCATAAGGTTCAAAGTTGATTGGGAAAATTTGACAGTTTCGGGTAGCTTGATGTGCTGGCGTCTGTACCTATTCAATCATCCCTACCAATACTTAGCTTAGGTCTTTAAAACCAGACACCCACTCTCTGGCGCACAGCTACCAACGGCTAAAAAGCAGCACAGCTTCTTGAAATCGACAGCGTCTCCACCAGGAAACACTGTCGACAACGCCCGTTGTAAACTGTGACCCGATACTTTTCCCCCTTTCTACTTATTATCCATACTTAGTATAGTCTACAGAGAAGCATCCCCCTGCAAGGTGTAACCTTTCGTGGTCCACTTAAAAGTCCCCGAACCGCTTCCGGACAGAAGTGGGAAGATGTACTAGCTCCAGCCTGGTAATGGGCTACCTAGATGGAATGGCAGTAAAGTAGATATGGAGCTGTAAACTATGCTCCCATCCTCTGTGTCCAAATAATGCGTCTTTGGATCTGTATTTTAGTTTTTGCCACCGACTTCCGAAATAAAAGTTATTTTTCACTTTGTAGTGTTTTTTTTGGAAGTCGGTTTTTTTTTGTTAAAAAGTTTTTATTTCTCGCTTTTAAGTGGGTCGGTTTATAATGTATCTAAGTTACAATAGCGTAATGTTAACTTGCCCATCGCCTTTTACAAAATATTGCTTTTACCGATGCAGGAACGTTAATTGTTAAGGAGTTCTCCTAGTATTCCACCATCAGCCCCATTTCAACATTCGCTTTGTGTCGGGCATAAATTGCTTGGCAACCATATTAATGCCATCTGTGGTTCACAGATGGCACAGAACTATTCAATAATAAGTATTTCACGGGTTGCGATTCGATTACTTTAATATGGTTGCCAAATGCAAATGCTTCATCAGTTCGACTTCACCAAATGGTGGTTTCCAAGAGCACGAGTTACTATAGGAAATACCCAAATCGCTATAGGTGTGCCTATAATATTTCAGGAATTCCCTCAATTTCTCATGGACCCCATCATCAGAACTGGATTTTGATAAAAATGGGATCAATCTGAAAGTATATCCTATTAAAAAAAGAAAATCCAAATCAGTTTATAAATGACGGCGTACTGGGGTAACAAGATAAAAAAAAAAATACAACCGAATTGAGAACCTCCTCCTTTTTTTGAAGTCGGTTAAAAATACGTACAGCTGCGCAGATTTTGGCGAGTCCCGTGTCGAGCGTAGCATGTTTACTAGGAATATAATATTGTAAAGTTAAAAAAGGAGGATAAAAAAAATTAAATTTAAAAAACCCCCGACTCAAACAAAATCTTCTAAAAACTAAAATAATATTATGTATTGGCCTTGAAGTTCAATATAAATTGTAGGAAATATTTTGATCCAAGCGTCCTCGCGTCGGGGGACTGCTAATGGTCTACAGTACACCCAAATTTTGCCAGTTCTGTTTAAGCCCCGTGTAATATCGCCATCAACCAGCACAAATCTAGACTTCGGGCTGCTACTGAAAAAAACATTTTGGACAAACCGGCTTAAGGCTCGTACACACAGGCGCGACGTGACACGCGACACAAAGACACCGCAAGTCGCGCAACGAGCGGTGCCTTTGTGTCGCGTGTCGCGTCGCGCCTGTGTGTACGAGCCTTTATTCCGATCAGATCCCACAATCCGATCCCACTTTATGAAAT
Source organism: Luperina testacea (assembly GCA_927399505.1). Classification (NCBI taxonomy): domain Eukaryota; kingdom Metazoa; phylum Arthropoda; class Insecta; order Lepidoptera; family Noctuidae; genus Luperina; species Luperina testacea. The sequence goes on from OV656758.1 coordinate 18,784,274, forward strand.
TCGTTTGAAATGTAGATAAAAATAATATTTTGTTTTTAAACCGATAACAATACAAAACAGTCCCTGAAACGATAAATGGTATACCGCACGAATTTGTAGCTTTTATAACAAAAAACAATGCTTCATTTTAATCTCCCTAATTCATATTTCAACCTCGACATTTACTGCCATTAAACACTCGCAAATCCCGAGCTACCAATAAAATAGTTTGAATAACTATAAAGTGCTGTAACTCACTTCTAAACACCGCTGTAAAGTCAGGCCAAACTCGCCTACTTAATATTCAAGCAAAGTCAGATGTTTTTGAAAGTTTTCATAGAAAATACGTAATTTGACCGCAGAAATTAGTAATCGGCCACTATAAATTGATGAAACAGTAGAACCCATTCGTACCACCTGCTGAAAATCTCCCATCTGGACTTGAGTTGCCTTGGGTAACCTCCGAAGGCAGACCGAAGCAAGAAAAACTTGCTTAGGTGGAAACTCACAGATGACTCCGCCCTGGAGTGAATGTGGTGCTGACCCACAATCAATGGTGTACTTAATATCCTGTCCAGCATGTCCTGTTGCCTGTTCCTTGAAGGGAGCTGATGGTATTAGTGAAGATGCCAATGCCAAACTAGTAGTCAAATTCTGACTACTTAACTCTATATAGAATGCCTAAGAAGAAGTAGAAGAACTTTGAATGATGGTGAACACGATCTAGACTTGCTAAATCTTTCACTAAACGATTCTAAGCATAGTATTAAATAATATTCTAATACTATACTATATTCTAATAGTATACTAGTAACATACTAATGATAATTATGATTATATAGTAGTATTACTACGCCTGCCGCGGTTAGTCTGTGGAAGGGTGACCATCTTTACATACCGAGACTCCTCCGTGCCTTGGAAAGCACGTTAAGCCGTTGGTCTTGGCTGTCATTCATGGATCTTTGACAATCGTTACGGGTAGTCAGAAGCCCGAAAGTCTGACAACCAGCCTTATTACCAAGGGGTATCGCATTACCCAGTAATTGGGTTGTGACGGTCAGATAGGCAGTCGCTCTGCGTCCGGTTAGACTGAAAGCCGACCTCAACATAGTTGGGAAAAGGCTAGGCAGATGATGATACTAGTATTATCATCCATTTAAGTATTATGTTTCTCTAGTACATACGACATTTAATTTTTATCTAGGTACAGAAGTCTACAATGCAAAATTTTGTCACTTGGAAACGGAAAATTCTCTACTTCTCAATTCGTCCCGCTGACCTCTTGTTTTAAAACCCGACCTTATGATCAAACCAAGCGAAGATAATTCACAAATACGGGCTACTTACGCTACTGTTCTGCACACTGTACTTCGGCCCACTTACAATCTCTTTATCGAGTTTCTGCCGCAGGATGTAATCGGTTTAACCCCCTCGCCACAAAATAGATAAATACAGAAGGAGTATAAAGATAACACTTTATTTGTAAGAATGTAGTTTTACATAGTATGGTGTTAATATTTTTATCAATCGCAATCGCAAAGATACGGTCGTTTATGTTCCGAAATCAAAACTCATAGGGTATTTCCCGTTGACCTAGAATCAAGAAATTTGGCAAGAAGCAATGTCATATACAACAAGTAAAGAAAAAATCTGAAAACCGTAAATTTGTAGTTACATTACAAAAAAAAAAAAAAATTAAAGATATTTACATACCTACAAATTTGTACGGAGCCTATGGTGCGCGAATCCGACTCGCACTTGACCGGTTTAAAAAAAGAAAGAAAAAATCGGTTGTCTGTAAAGTCGGTTTACTGACGATAGTTGAACGTGACAACTTTTGAATGTCATAAGAAAATACTGATGGAATAGTTGCATTCGCTTGCACTTCAAGCCGCCATGGAACGCTACAGAGCGAGGCCGCGATTCGATTTAGTAGACGTTGTCACGTCAAAAAGAAAGAAAGAAAATTTAAATCGCAATTCAATAATGTTATTCAAACAATTATTATTGGAAAAACTGGTGGGGCATAAAGCTGGAACCTTTTTAATATAGGTACTGATAAATGTCTTACAAATTCTTTTAAGAGAGTGATGGCGTTAGAATACCCCGACCAAAAAAGTGAATTAATCGGGTTTAGGGTTCACTCCAAAGTTTCGAATTACTATCGGACTGGTTCGTATCTTCGTTGACGGCCTTCTAGAGTAGGCCCCAGAGCCGACCTTCTGTACCCTTAAATTTTGCGCTCTCGCTGCGGATGGTACAAGCAAGCGACAAAACTTTCGAGTCATTTGCTTTATTGCAGGCGGTGTTTTGCAGATGAAATTATGTTGTCAGCGTGTTTTTGTCTAGGGACATTGTTGACTTGACTTTGGACAGGACTGTCTGAAGTTTGGTTTAAGTGTTCCTTTGAGGAGAAGGTTTTAGGTCACGTCAGTTTTATAAGCTTACTAAAGCGCCTGTCTCAGACAAACGCTGTAAAACAGAGAACATACATTCAATTATGTGACTTAGAACGCAAATGTAGCCTTCTCTTAACTATTATTATAAAGAGAAAAGATTTGAAATTATGTAAGTTTGTTTATTACGCTTTCAGGCTAAAACAGCTGAACGGAATTAGATAAAATTTGGCACATGGTTAGACCAATCAGGATTAGTTATGATAATTTTTATCCCGATATTCCCACGGGATCGAGAGAGAAGTCTCCTGCATGCAGGCGCGACGCGCGACGCGTGAAGTGGAATGACAGCTCACTTCACATGACTTTTCACGGTGAAAGGAAAACCTAAATGCTCCTTCTACGAACAGGCGCGACACGTGATATTATCGCGCGCGACACAAAGGCACCGCTCGTTGCGCGACTTGCGGTGCCTGTGTGTCGCGCGCGATTTTATCGCGTGTCGCGCCTGTTTGTAGGAGCCTTTACGTGGGTGAAACTTCGAGGCGCAGCCAGTTACGAATAAAATTGTTCATGATTTCCTCTCGTCAAAGATTTATCTTTGTTAAAAACTAGCAAAACAACATATTCAACGTGAACACGCCATCTCACCATCATCATCATCTCGTCATCTATACGACTCGGCAAGTACACCTAATTAAAACTAGTAACTACAAAATGCACCTTGTTAATCGACCAGTTATGGAAGAAACAACTATAAAAGAAAATATATCAAATAAAAAAATATATAAATATAATATATATATCTTAAGATAAAATTTCAAAGAGCAGTGGATTTTGTGATTAATAAATAAATAAATAAACTGGCCAAGTGCGAGTCGGACTCGCACACGAAGGGTTCCGTACCACAAGGCAAAAACGCCGAAAAAACACGTTTGTTGTATGGGAGCCCCCTTAAATATTTATTTTATTCTGTGTTTAGTATTTGTTGTTATAGCGGCAATAGAAGTACGCCATCTGTAAAAATTTCAATTGTCTAGCTATCACGGTTCATGTGAAACAGCCTGGTGACAGACAGAAAGACGGACAGTGGAGTATTAGTAATAGGGTCCCGTTTTTACCCTTTGGGTACGGAACCCTAAAAACTACTATACTACACTACTACACACATATTACACATATATATTATACTTTTAAACCATCAATATGAAAGTTAAAGGCACGTTTAAGTCTTAAAACGAATGACCCATTTCAAGAAAAGTTACACCTGATGTACAATATTTTACTCGCAGTAAATCCGGCAATATATCAACGTATTTAACAAACAATTTATCTAATTTTATAGCGAATAAATTTTTAACGAACAATAATGCAGGCATTTGCTGCAATGTTTTGTCTTTCGAGTCACACTCTTTAGGAACAGCGGGCACTGGGTTTATAGCAACTTGATGCGAGCAGTTTTTATAATGTTTTCAATACTTCAACAAAGTTGTTGGAAGTTATACCAGACCATTTGATATTCGGGTCGCGGTCGATTAGAGTGGGGACTCTGTCGGCCTACTGAGTGACCTCAGGGAAGACGGCGCATAGTAGTCATGTGCTGCCTTGCATACTTGCACAAAGGTTTAGGTTTCAGGGAGACCACTTTTCAGTCTCCCAGAGATGTGCCCTAACAGGCATTACACAGTGGGGGCTCCGGATGGGTCATTTGATTGGTAACAGTGCCGCTTCTGTGTGCAGATGGTGACCACCAGGATGGTTTTAGAGAGTTAAAAATCCCACACTCACTGGTTTTATCCCTAAAGAGCGGGGGCCTATTGAAGGATTCCCACCGAAAAAAAAAAGTTCATTTGATGTAGACCTCTTCGCATACTGTATGAGAAGGGGTCTATGAGGAGAGAAGGAAGAATTGATCACCACGCTTATTCAAGATGGGTAGACGATTCCAAACTTATATTACAGTACCACCAACCCGCACTGGGCCCGCGTGGTGGATTACGGCCCACTCCCTCTCACTGAGAGGAGGCCTGTGTCCCAGCAGTGGGAACATTATAGGCTGATGATGATGATGATGATGATTACAGTACCCGGCGATAAATATTGCACATCGACCTTTGGAAAGAGACAATCGGCTAATTTCGGCTTCGCAGAGCGTTATCTCTGTCGCACGAAATACAAACAGTCCGGTATCTATTAGGAGCTGTTAAAACAATTATGATTTGCTTCTTTTGATATTTATTTTTATTCTTTGTTTATAATACAAAAAAAGGTAAAGGTCGATGTGCAATATTTATCGCCGGGTACTGTACCTACTAGCTGCGCCCCGTGGTTTCACCCACATAAGCTTTGATCCCGTAAGAATATCGGGATAAAAAATATTCCACATGTTTATCCTGGTTATAAACTATCTGTGTGCCAAATTCTATACTAATCCGTTTAGTAGTTTTTGCGTGAAAGAGTAACAAACATCCATCCATTTATCCTCACAAACTTTCGCGTTTATAATATTAGCGGGAAGTGGGATAAGTCCAAGTTTCCTCACGATTTTTTTCTTTCACCATTGTCAGTGATCTACAAATTAAACTCAGAAAGTACGAGTACACGAGTATAATCATCATCACATCACTCACCTGCCCTTTTTTTTTTTGAGGATGGGATATCATCAAGTGACCCCTCCCACTCTGGGTGGAGCGGAAGGGAGTGTGAGACTCTTACTGACTAAAACCTACCCGTGTTCCTTCCTTAGCCCTTTATGTTCCGGGCCAGCGGTAACCCTTTCGGACAATCCCGCTGACCACTCACCTGTCCTTATCCTAATTCATGTGGGGTCGACGTAACATGTGTTTTTCTTCCAAACGACGCTGTTAGTCGTTATCTCGATGGTCAGCCCCCCCCCCCCCCCTTTCTAATCATATATATCGTCACTAGCAGCGCCCCGCGGTTTCACCGCATAAGTGTCGATCCCGTGGGAATATCGGGATTAAAACTATCCTATATCCTTTCTTGGGACTCAAACTATCTCTGTACTTTCCACAATTTGAACCCACACCTTCGTGCATGAGAGACGAGGTCGTAACCACTTGGTCATCTATACTTCTATATTAATATCATAAAGAGGTAAAGTTTGTAAGTTTGTACGTAGGGGGTAATCTCTGGCACTACCAGTCGGATTTGAAAATTTCTTTTTGCATTTAATAGCCCAATTCTTGAGGCAGGTCATAGGCTATTTAACCTCACGCTACGACCCTTATGAGCCGAGCAAAAGAGCGAAAATGTAGTAGTAAAACGCGGGTGAGCGATGGGACTCGCCGATGTGGCGGCACTGGATGCGACTACACACTGTGCGAGTGGTCGCGTCCAGGGCCTGGCATAGACTGGCACTCCTATGCGGTGCCACTTCGTGATTTTTATTTCTCTCTGTGGATTTGTTTTTGTAAATATACTAACAATAGTTTTACAAGGTTTTTGTGTTACTAACAGTATATGGACTACGTCTGAATTAAATGTCTTATTATTATTATTATTATAGACCGTGGGATACACATTTACACATAAATAGCCTATAATGTTCCTACTGCTGGGACACAGACCTCCTCTCAGTGAGAAAGAGTGGGCCGTAATCTACACCGTATCACGTTTAAAGCTGCCAAATCGCCTAACTGACCGTGCAAAACAAACACCTAACACAATTTGCCGCCGCGCGATCTCCCGCACAGTGTACGTTTCCCCTAAACCGGTATCATTAGTGGTGCCCAGGTTGGAATGCACCTCTCGCCCACCGAGAACTTACTTTGGCTGGTCGCCAAACAACTACATAGGAACTATCAGTTTTTACTAGTATATCTCGTTCCGAACTCGCTTTGCACTCTGTATTTTTGTTATGATGGAATTGGTACTTATCGGCTTGCAGTTTCTACTTGTTTCTACGCTTACATGAAACTGCAATGCGATGCAATGAAGAGCGTTTACGACGTACGGCATTTCATGAAAACTTTCAAGCCCAACGTTTTCCGAAAGGAATGAACCGATTTTAATGAAACTTCATACGCAAATGCAGGATACAAAGGTCTAAAAAGTTTGTAGAGAACATTTTCGAAATGTCTTATTTAAAAAAAGATAACTAGAAATCTCTATTTTTATGGAAAATTTTAAATCGGTCTAATTTGGCTGTTACACTATTTTTCGAAAATGTTCTTAACTAACTTTTTAGACCTTTATATTCTGCTTAGGCTTATGAAGTTTAATTAAAATCAGTACATTCAGTTCGAAAAACAAGGGCTTGAAAGTTTGTATAAAATGCCGTACGTCGTAAACGCTCTTAAGGCGTACACGGTAAACAACACGTACAGAGTACACCTACTTAACCAACTCAGCCTATCGCAGTCCACAGCTGGACTTCGGCCTCTCCCAGGCTGCGATACTGTTGTATCGCAGCCTGGGAGAGGCCGAAGTCCCTGGCCCTGTCCTCTGCTTTCCGCGTCCAGTCTCTCCCAGCCACCTTCCTAAGGTCGTCGGTCCATCCAGCTGGGGGGTTTCCCACACTACACTTGCCAATACGTGGTCTCCACTAAAGGACTCGTCTGCTCTACGAATGTACCAAGCTACATATAGTGTTTCATTTTTTTGGATGACGCAGTTGATCCACGCAGTTTGCTAAACAAAATGGCCAACAGCAACTCGAAACAAATTTTCTCCCATAGTAAGAACCAAAGAGATCACGAATTCTCGCCAGTTAATTGTGGTGGTGGTGGACAAAGTTGTCGAGCCAACATCCAGTGCAGGCTTACCTTCGAACTTGTGACCCGCTTGCCAAGAATTCGAACATGCGACCGAGTTTCAAGTATACATATAATTATGCTAAAAGATTTGGCAGTTTTTGAGGTAAGTAACAAACTGGCAGATTTGCAATTGAGTGCATTTTGATAAATTCGATTTGTAGATATGTTTGCTTGGCCTGGTTTTAAAACAAGAGTAAACTTAACTTCCGAATTAACGAGGTAATCATTTTAATAATTAGTTTTCGGTTTCCCTTTAATCTCAATTCTCAATGATATGCAAATAATAATACATTTTAGATAAGTTTGCACTATTATGTTTTACTTTTAAAGCACTAGCAGCGCCCCGCGGCTTCACCCGGATAAGTTTCGATCTTAGGAATATCGGGATAAAAAGTATCCTAGGTGTTAATCTGTACATTCTGTTATCCTGTACATTCACATTTAGCCATTTATGTTGAAGTCCCATTTAGGAATAGGGAGCGAGCCTATTTCCATCAAGGCTCCTGCAAACATGCGCGACACGCGACGCGAATCGCACGCGACTCAAAGGCACCGCTCGCAATTCGCGTCACGTGTCGCGCCTGTTTGAATTAGCCTTCAACCGACTACAAATTCAGACTCCGTGCAGCGACTGAGAAATTCCTAAGATTTTTTTTAAGTTATGGCAAATATTCGTATGCCGCTATAGCGGCGGTTGTGTCCTGAACTTATCCATATACAACGTGTAACGTTAAATGCGCAAAACCTCTTAAGGAGTCATTGTACTCATCATTATGAACAACTTTTACTATGGGACCAAACTTGAAATCGCAAAAAAGAAAATCAGCTGTTTAGTACATTTTGACGAGTTATGCGAGCATATTATAGGGGACAACTGATTTTTTATTCGCGATTTCAAGTTTAGTCCCATAGTAAAAGTTGTTCATAATGATGAGTACAACCCCTTAAGAGGTTTTACGCGTTTAACGTTACACCTTGTATACCAACCAACTTTGCACCTACCCTAACGGACGAATAAATTAATGTCTTTGTCTTTGACATTTCAAATAGCACAGGATACCACTTCAACAGAAAGTTGGAATCCTCAATAATAACGTAACTTGTAAATTCTAGACCAACTTCACCGTCGGTACTGATAAACTGCAATATAAAACAACTCCAACACCAGAGCTAACAACTTTAGACACCCTTATGTCAGAGAAGCACAAACTTTAATAAACTAGTTGTTTTACAAATACAACCAGTAAGAAATATCGCATAAAGTTTTTACTGGTATTATAAATTCGAAAGAGTTTGCAGTTCATGGATACTACCTAGTCATATTTGTAGTACAACTTTATTGATGGGCTCATTTTTTTTATATTATTGACTAGCTTATGCCTGCGTTTTCACCCGTCATCGACACCGCATCGCATCGCATCGCCTGTTAAATAGTATAGCAGTGTGTGGTTGTGTTTAGTAGTATAGTGTCTAAGAATTCTGCAATCAAATAAAATAAAAAAAAATTCAAATCCAACCAGTACTTCGGCGGGGTAATTGCGTGACACGCTAAGAATAGCAATGGTTTTTCATTTTGACATTTCAGCAACATTCATTGCGTTATATAAGATGTGGGGCAGACACATTTTTCGAAAATATGAACAAAAAGATTAGCAAAATCATTCAGATTGCGATTTAATGTGTATTATGCAATGAGGGTGCAGATTAGCGCGTTCAGACAAATAAGCGCGTTCAGACAAATAAGCGCGTTCAGACAAATTAGCGCGTTCAGACAAATTAGCGTGTTCAGACAAATTAGCGCGTTCAGACAAATAAGCGCGTTCAGACAAATTTGCGCGTTCAGACAAATTAGCGCGTTCAGACAAATTAGCGCGTTCAGACAAATAAGCGCGTTCAGACAAATTAGCGCGTTCAGACAAACCACCTCTAGAATACTTTTCAAATACCACTTCTCTTTTTTTTCAATTTTTCTCTTTCATAATCATCAATCAGCCTATAATATTCTCAATTCTGAGATACAGGCCTCCTCTCTTTGAGAGAGTATCTCACGAGCGCAGTGTGCTAGTTGGTTACGAAAACCGGGTTAATTACAGGCACTTCAGACTTTTCAGTTTTGTGTCTGCCATGTCATTGATAACTCTGATATTGCAGCTCTTTTGGTGGCGGTGACCACTTACCTTGTAGGTCGCTCAGAGCACCATGGAGCGGGCTTTGCTCCGAGTTTCTTCGAAGGATAAAGTCGGATAATATATGAAGTTATCCGGAAAAGAATTGTAGTTACCGACATGCTTCTACAGCAAGCTGCAATGATCGATGGCCGATGAAGCAGACGAGTCCAGCAGTGCGATTCTGTAACCATCTCACCGTAAAAACTTAGGTGAAGTGAGCGTAGAGTGAGCTGTCAACAGTGTTAATTCCTAGCAAAAACAAACTCACTTCACCTATAAGTTTTCACGGTGAGATTTTTACAGAATCGACCGACTGGAGTGGAGACCGCGTATCGGCAAGTGTAGTGCGGGACACCCCCCAGCTAGATGGACCGTCTGGCTGCGACAGACTGGCTACGGAAGGCGGAGGACAGGGTATTGTGGCGCAGACTGGGAGAAGCCTATGTGAAGCAGCTGCAATAGGCTGAGTTGATTAAAGAAAGAAAGAAAAAGTATTTATTGCGACTCGTACAGGAAGATCACAAACTAAACTAAATACAGTAAAATAAAAAACCAAGTTATATAAAAAAAAAGTAACAAAAGGAAAATGAAACAGAAAGTTCTATACGAGGCCAAAAGGCTCCTATCCTGATTGACCTCTCTTACCATCTGGTGAGCCAACTATTTGTTAATTGTGTGATAACGTGGCAAAAGAACTTAGTTCATTGAAATTCATTGCATCTGCCAGAGACCGCTCACGTGTATGTCGGTTCATGGGTTTTAATTTTGTTGCGCGGAACCCTAATTTTTTTTCTAAAAAAAAATTTTATAAGTAAGTATTAAGTAGCCTAAGTTACTCCTTATGGCATCAGCTATTCTGCCATTGATAGTCCCGTCAAAATTGGTCCAACCGTTTCGAAGATTAGCCGCAACAAACAGAAAGACAAAAATTAAAAAAAAATACTTTTTTTGATAGCGTATACTTTCATATGCATATAGCAAAAAGCTCTTATTTTGACATTACAAATAGACACTTCATTTTATTTTATTTGTATAGATATATTATATGACGAGTAACTTGATATCTGATCTAACATGGAACAGAATTCTTTTATCTTGAAAAGTAATAACAATTTCGGCTTTAGGCGACAGGTAGAAGCGTATTCTAATATAAAACCAGAATATTTCAGGAATATCAGATGTTACATGTTCATTTTGGTTAGGAACATATTGAGCTAGTTTTTGTACATAGGTATTTGATATCCTCAAAATGATCATCGTTGTTGTTCAGACGCCAGCACATCAAGCTATCCGAAACTGTAAAATTTTCCCAATCAACTTAGAACCTTACGCTTTAGCGATAAAGTTGAAAATCTATTAAAGAAATTTGACAGATTGTAGTAACTTGATGTGCTAGCGTCTACATCTTAGAGCTTCAATATTTTTCATAAAAGAAAAAACAATCATAACACATACACTAAGGCCCGCTTGGACGTTTATAAAAAATTTAGAAATTGAAAATTTGGAGTTAGTAATTATCATTTTATCTCTTATTATGCGTTACGCCACTAAAAAGTAACAAAAGTAACGCCACGACTTTCGAGTTGTAGGTCGTAGGTTCGATAGGATAGATAGATAGTTCGTAGGTACTTTATGTAAATTATTTCATCACCACTGCTCTCAAAACGGTGAAGGAAAATATCGTGAGGAAACCGGAATGTCCTAGAACCAAAAATTCGAAGACACGTGACATCTATCAACCCGCACTGGGTGGATTACGGCCCACTCCCTCTCACAGAGTGGAGGCCTGTGTCCCAGCAGTGGGAACATTCCCATCGGTGGGTTTAATATTTAAAAGTTCAACTCTAGGTTTACTTCTAGCTCTTGGTAGCACAAGATGCATTATTTGATTAACCCTTAGGGCCTGAGGTGAGGTGAGGTGGGTGGTTAACTCCGAGTTGTTCCAATATTGATAACTCATAAAACACTAATGTCAGGTTAACTAATCCTGTGTTACTTTTTAGTAGCGCAACGCGTATTAAGAGTTAAAATGATAATTACATAACTCGGAGTTTATTCTACATTTCAAATCTTCATTTATTCAGTTAACCCGACTAAACGTGCAAGTGAGCCTAAGCATTGGTGAACGGTCTGTGGAGGCTGTCTTTAGTTAATTTTGACTTTCAAACAGTGCGGGGCCCGAATTCAGATTTATTCCGGTCTGATCCCTTATACCCCCCCTCCACTCCACCCTCCCTCCTTGATCCCCTGCTAGTTAGTCTTCTGTTTTAATCTCTGTCTTATCCACATTATCTCGGTTTACTCTTTTTGACAGGAAAGTACAGTCAAGAGAAAATAAAAGTTTCATGGTTTACAAAATTATAAAGATTTTTTTTAATGTCTCATGCGTGCTCGATGGGATTTGACTATGACCACTTAACGGTTCCTTACTGTCTAAGTACGTCAAGTCCTTAGTGAATCACGACATCTGCTATTAACGTATTCTCTGTGACACAATGGCGTGGTTTGACCTATCAAAATACTTATTGTCCGTACGGTTGATATTTCGATTCCTTGCCGAAAACAAGACACGATATTGACGTAGTTTGCACGTGGTAAGATTTCGCGAGGACTAATACAGAACTGCTGGAGCCCTGTTTCTTTGGTCCACTTGCACCACAAATCACATAATGCATTTAACCGTAAACGTATGTAGGTATTGTATTTAAAGCATAATCAATGGGTCGTCGGTAGTTTAAACCTACAGTGCGGCCGACATGTGAGCGCGTTCTTGGCACCTGTCAGTTTCATACAAACAAATACGTGTTTTGTGAATATGATCTCTATTAGCTACAAGAATTGTATTGTCGCACTGACAGGTGTCGGGGACGTATTCTCTCGACGGCTGGACTGTAGTTACAAAATATTTACCCTCTTACTAATAAACGTATTGTATCAGATGAATAGTTACTCACCGATTTCTCACTTTCAATCGTCAGAAAGCGTATGTATTATTATACAACGCTTTCTCTTCTTATTTCGAAAGTCAAATTACTGACGGCTGAAAGAGAGAAATCGGTGTGTAACTATTCATCTGGTACAATACGTTTATTAGTAAGGGGGTAAGTAATTAACTATGTATAATTATAGCAAAAACATTAATCAACCGGGCTGACCCTTGGTCCGACAATAGGCGAATAAACAAGCAATTTACGCGCAAAACCGGCGGCACGTCTTAATCACGGCAAAGGCCGCAATAGCCCGTGCAAGGAATTCAATTAGGTGACACGTTGGGCCAGAGCCGTTAATGGAATCGACCCTTATAACGGCCAGGGCTGCTCTATATGTGTATGGTTCTAACTACATTTTTTTTTTAGACTATGGCATCTCGTAATTGACCTTGAGAGGTCGTGACTACTTAACCGGACTATCCGTGGCTGACTTGAGTGATTTCAAAGCCTCCAGCCAGGGGCAATTCTAACTACAAGCAACGCAGAAGGTAATGTACAGTACCCGGCGATAAATATTGCACATCGACCTTTGGAAAGAGACAATCGGCTAATTTCGGTTTCGTAGAGCGTTATCTCTGTCGCACGAAATATAAACAGTCCGGTATCTATTAGGAGCTGTTAAAACAAATGATTTGCTTCTTTTGATAATTATTTTTATTCTTTGTATAAAATACAAAAAAAGATAAAGGTCGATGTGCAATATTTATCGCCGGGTACTGTAATAGATATTGTATTGAACATACTGGACATGAAAAATAGGTATACATAATCTGTGTTCGCGATTTATTTGCCAAAAATGTAAACAAATATGAATTAACGAAAAAATAACTTTAATCCTTACAAAATAAAGTTCAGTTTACGCTACAACTTCAAACATTTTTATAACTTTTCAATAATGCTTGTCACATTGAAATCAATTTAATTGTCATTAAAATAAAGTTGATATTTGTTTAACTTGAAATAGAGTGGGGTTGTGCAGCACTGCAGCTCACTCTGTCGTCTCCACATTGTATTTTTATATCATTCTCTGAAGACTTGTGTAATGATAATATGTATAAAAGAAACGCGTGGAGTCGGGGGACCTCCGGCAGGAAGAAAGTTCAAAATGAAAATCCAACATGGCGGCTGCGTAAATTTTAAAATGACGAAAAATGTTTAAATTTTCGGAGCCGCCATCTTGGATTTTTATTTTGACCTCTTTATTGGCTTCAGCACCCTTCAAAGCCATGAGAACTATCTCTCTCTGTTTCTTTCTATTATATATAATAAAAAGTCTAATGGAGGCATAACGCTTTTTCGTTACGTGACGATTTCTACCAGTTTACTCCTACCACAAGCTGCGTCGTTCCAAGAAATGACACACTATGATAATTACCACGATAATTTGGTATCTAGAATGGCGTTAGTGAACGTGGACAAATTTAATACCGTCAACCGCATTTATCGTATTTGTTCACAGACACAAACCTTCAAAACTAAACGAAACATGAACAGTCCACGAGCATTAAATACCATTAAATACCACTTACACAACAATTCAAAAGCATGTTTCTCCCAAAGTATTGATAGATAAGTTATGGTGTCCCAAATACAATACAGTGAAACCTGTTTAACTGGGATCCCAAGGGACCTTGAGCTTTTTGTCACTTAGAGAGGTTATTCATTTACCCAGTCTCCCAAATAGGCAGGTTAAAATGACAGGTGTCTTATTTATAGAGGGTCCCACCGTGTGGGACATACGAGTATGTGGGTCAATGTAAAAGAAATGGATATTTTATGTTGTACAATTTTTATTTTAAAGACAACATTTTGTGCACTGTTATTAGTGAATAACAGTGCGTTTGTCGTACAGCCTCTTAGATAGTACTGATAAACAAAGTAAGTATGGAAGAAATTAGACTGTTTGTAAACAAGCAGGTCATAACTTGTCTAAACCTGATAAATTGTCTCACTTAAGGCTCCTACAAACAGGCGCGACGCGCGACGCAAATCGCGCGCGGCACAAAGGCACCGCTCGTTGCGCGACTTGCGTTGCCTTTGTGTCGCGCGCGATTTTATCGCATGTCGCGGTATTGATAGATAAGTTTGCTCTCAAAACGGTGAAAGAAAACAACGTGAGAAAACATATCCTAAAACCAAAAATTCGTAGACATGTGACTTCTACCAACACACACTCGGCCCGCGTGATGGATTACGGCCCATTCCCCCTCACCAAGACGAGGCCTGTGTCTCAGCAGTGGGTGACATTATAGACTCATTATGCTTCACTATCTATTGTTATAAACAGCAAGTCTAAACATTGATATCGTTGACGGTAATGACAAATTACACTGGGGGCCGTAAATTAGACGCATGTCGCTTCAAGGTGACAAAGTTTACGTTAATGATCTCCGAGATACGAGAAACCACACTATTTCGTTGTGTAACTGTTACTAATTCGCGTAATAATTATTTATGTCGCTCTTGTAATGCGTTTGCTCCTCAGTAGGATGTTATTTTAATGGCAAGTGTAATTAATTCAATAGAAAGCCCATAAACACTGCGGTTCAAAATAATGCCTTAGAATCGCCGACTAATTTTATTCTTGTTCCACTTTCGTGTGCGTTTATATGGCCAGCAGATCAGATTAAGTTTAAATGGATGTAACAGAATACTCGCTCCGTTCTTGTATGATCATGGATGGCGCGAAAATCACAGGAACATAAGCAACAACCATGTAGAGTATAATTATGTGTAGGTATGTCTTGTGTGTATGTGAGTAAAAATACATTGGAAGTAATATTTACTTAATCTGCATTTGCGATTTATTTGCCAAAAATGTAACTGTGTGTGTGTGTGTATTCATTGTTGAAAACCCCTTTACTACAATAACAATAAAGGTGAAGAGTTTTTTTTGTTTGTTTGAACGTGCTAGTCTCTGGAACCACCAGTCGGATTTAAAACAAAATTCTTTGCATTTAATAGCTCAATTCTTGAGGAAGCCTATAGGCTAGGTATTTCATATCACGATAGCACTCTTAGGAGCTGGGCAAAAAGAATACGAAGTAATAGCGCGGGCAGGCGATGCGATGTGACGGGGTGGGTCGGGGGAACAAGAAATTTCACGCGGCCGAAGTCACGGGTAAAAGCTACTAATAAATAAATAAGCTCTAAAACGTTGAACGCAATGAAATGTAACAAACTTCCCAGATTGGTACTTCAAAGGGAGGAAATCTCTGGAGTATTAAATCGCAATTGCAAAACGTAAGCTTCAATTTAATTAAGCGAGTCTTCCACCAGTTTGTTACTTAGATAAATAAAAAGTATCAACTTGAAATTACACGAAGAACTCCGTCATCTTTCCCAGCATCCCTCAGCATGTTTACAATACGCAGCTACCGCGGATGACTCTCATTATTTCGGAAATCTAATCTTTTAACCCCTAATCTGCCTAAGGCTGCCTTTCCACAAGAGATGTGCTAAACTGAGTACTTTCGGAAAGTATCTGATGGAAATTTAAACAACTAGATCAGAAAACTTACCTGTGGATGCTAATTCATAGCGTCACTTACAAATTGAGTGCGTTGATTTCATTATTTCAATACTTAATCCCGAAATTCTAATTGTAGCCCGCGAAAGTGATATTTCATGAAATAGTCATTCAATAGGATTATACGAACTTGTGTTGTGGAGGTCAGATAAGCAGTCGCTCCATGTAAAATACTGGTATTCAGCTGCATCCGGTTAGACTGGAAGCCAACCCCAACATGGTTGGGAAAAGGCTAGGCAGATAATGATGATATGAATGAACTTAGAAGGTTGTATTGATGATTTGAATGATTATGATTCTGTAAAGTCATATTTTCTATGCTCGCGAACCATATTTTGTTCAACATGACACTGACTTGCAAATTGCAAAAATATAAAAATTTGAATTTCGCGCGTAGATGAAGATGTTCTTATTCGATAACATGAGTTTAATTTTACGAGTATAACCTCATTTTCGTCGTTGCTATTCAATTATAATTTAATAATTTTATTCAAACAGTATTTATTGGAAAAAGCGGTGGGATATGAATTTCAAATGCAATATATTTCAACGGAGCTTTGTTTAGCGCATATTCAAACCAAAAAACATAAAAATTAGAATTATGCGCGGCCCCCTTGAAGATGTCCTTTTTCGATAACATGAGTTTAATTTTATGACTATAACCTCATTTTCGTCATTGCTATTCAATTATAATTTAATAATGTCAAACAATATTTATTGGAAAAAGCGGTGGGATATGAATTTCAAACCTTGTAAATACGGGATGCAAAAGATTTCAACGGAGCTAACTTTTTTTTTTAACGCATTTTCAAACCAATAGGAAATAGACACATAGTGTCGTAGCCAAGCTTTACCGCTTAGCTTCTGCGCATTTCTCTGATGGAAAGGCAGCCTAACGGTGTCGGGTGGTAAGCAAGTTTGCACGATAAGGGGATGTTCTAAAGGCTACTTAAATTGCGATTAACAAATTTGCAGGCGCACCCCTATAGCTCAGGGCATTACTGAACGATTAGTGACAACACTGGCGTCGACGTCATCTGTTTTAGGGCTGAGAACCTGTCGGCTTTGTGTACAGTGACGTTGAATTCCTTGTCTGTGATCCTTTTAAGGGGCTTACATGACTTAATGCGCGGTCACTGTCGGAGTGCATAGAAAAGAAAAAGATGCGCGATGACACAACGCTTGTAATTTATTGCAAAATATGGAGCAATTATTTAATTACAAAAAATCTAATTGTTTGGACTAAAAAATAAAACACTAGTATTAATTATATGTTAATTGTAGAATAATCTGACAAAAAATCAGAATGATTGTATGGTTTTTATTGTAAAAAGTAAGTTTTTAGAGGTATCTTCATGATTTCTTTCTATCGTATCAAATTAGTTGTATTATGTTTTCAACACACTATCTACCTAGCATATATCCTGAAGAATATCATATATTTTTCTGATTTTGTTTACTGTAGTCGATCATATACTTTTATTGTTTCTAAAATTGGCGTTTTTTGTATTTAGGTCCTGTAAGCCCCTTAAGGCGGGAAATTAAGCAGGTAAATAAAGATGTCGATGAATTTCCAGCTGTATGATTTCGATTTCTTCGATATAAAAAGAAGGTCAGGTATTAAAATAAAAAAGGCTTAATTATTATTATTTTTAAGCTTTTCGCATATCGCGAGACCATAGGGGGGTCCAAGAGCTTTGCGATACGAGGGGCTGAAGCCAACTCGCAGAGGCCTGTCAGACCCGATAAGAAAGATAACAAAGTATTATCATATCATTTCGATTCCTAGGTTCCCCCGGGTTCGGAAAAGTTTTATTGAGCTTTAAAAAAGCAAGAAAATTCTTATCAGCAGCCCTTTTCCAGATTTGTTCCCGTTCACGGCAAAAATCTCGCCATCTTAATGTTACTTGTGACCAGAGACTCAAACTGTAACCGTAATAAGTGTTATTAAAACTGTTTTTTTTTTAAACTGTTTTAAAAGAAAAACACTTCAAATGTAACAGATACAATAATGTTACAGAACCAAAGTGTAACCTTTTATATGTGTTAAGAAGAAGTGTTGATATGTGTAACAGAAATAAGCATTTGTAGGTATATTTGCATGGTACCGCAGAAACGGGCAAGTGTTTTGTAACCCAAAACTCTTGCCCGTTTACACATTAAAAAACACATATAAAAGTATTACCTACATGTTTGATTCTGTTATCAATTCAATATGTAACACTTATAATTCTGTTACCATTATGAAGGTGTTTTTAAATCCCTGCTTGTGACTGAACAAACCCTGAAAATGTAGCTGTAATAGACTCTGCTCACCTCCTTCATCTCAAGGCATCTTCAGGTGCGATGTTAAGTGTATGTCATATTTTTTACCATCAAGTAAAACAAATCTGAAACAAAACCAAATCACACTCAAGCCAAACTCGGAACAACCCAAAACTCCCTAGCTACTCGTAGGCAGATATCCCAACAAGAAAGGCTTCACACACATCCAAGAGGAAATTCGTTGTCACGCATAAAAAGGTGTAAAATATCGTAAAGGTCCTGTCATATACAAAACCAGACATCGCAGGATATTGGGCTAAGGGTGCTTCTAGACAAGATGTGCGTCGGATGCCGGGATAAGTTATGTTCTCGTCTGGACTAGTGCTTGAATAGATGGATATAACGTTACACCCTGTCTGATGTTTATATGGCTATAGTATAGTGGTTTTTATTTAGTTGTATTTGGGTCTGCTTCTTTCGTTTTCGCACAATAAAAAAAAAACAAACTCTTTTAAAATATAATGTGGACTTTATGTAATGTTCTAAAACCATAAAGTTAAACTTTTTTTTTTATTGCTGAATGGGCCTGCTCTTGACTTCTATCATGCCTGATGGAAAGCGATGGATGAGGTCTATGATGGAACGAGCGTGCCCAGAAGATGCCTGTTCACTCTTGTTTTAAAGGCATTTTTAAAGAAGACTGTATTTTTCGAACGGCTGCTGATAGTATTAGGTAATCATTTTAACTATCAAAGTAGCTGATGGCAAACCTTAAACCAAACCAGACATTTGCCTAATCAAAGTAGGTACGTATCAAACGAGATTCTCAGCTAAGTTCATTCCAGGATCGCCATGGACAAAATGTCAAACACTAACGATTATTAGGTATGCCATCCATGAATACCATATACAATATCTCCAATGTTAATTTCACGATAACACTTGTCCAACGTGTCATCAGTTTGATGATAATGGCGTCATTTGATAACCGAATACCGATCACAAACAATAGTTTGATAATTCGTGGCCGCGCAGCCATAACTGCGGGGCAAATTACACATAGTTCGAGCGTTGCCCCAACTATTCCAATTGCGTTCGAATCAAATTCATGTGATGTCACTGTACGTGGATATGTGCAGTAATCTAAAGTGACAGATGTCAATAAAGTGACAGATGTCAAACTTGTATGTAAACAGGCCTGTATTATAACGCTACGCCTGTAATCCTTCAAACAGGTAGTTAGAGGTGAAGTTATAGTCAAGCAATTCATTGTTTATCAAATTGACGCACTACGTCAATTTTATTCTCTGTGCACACGCACAGGAAATACAAACAATAAAAAAAGAACATAAAATCTAACAAATCATGAAAACAATAAAAAATCTAATAAAAAAGAATATTAAACTACCACAAACACAGCGTTGTTGATATGTTTGTTGTTGTTTAATGTTCTTTGTCTCGTGTATTTTCTTTGTCTAACATTTATAGTGACATATCGTCGAGATTAGCGCGTTCAAACAAAACAAATAAACTTTTCAGCCATATTATTAGTATTCAGCGTTATTATTAGTATAGATTATTTTGCACATCAAGCTACCACAATCTGTCAAATTTCTTTAATAGATTTTCAACTTTATCGCTAGAGCATAGGGTTCAAAGTTGATTGGAAAAATTTGACAGTTTCGGGTAGCTTGATGTGCTGGCGTCTGTACAAATTCTTTAATGCTTAGAGAAATTGTACAAAATAATCTGCAAAGTTTGTCTGTAGATGATTGTTGCACTGTTGCGTAATTATTATACATTTTTGCATGTTACCTTTAGCATTAAACCAGCGTGAACAATTGTAACATACACCACAGGGGAACCCATAAAATAAAATAAATAAAAATCTACATTTTGTTTGGAAATATACTTCTGTATCCTACCTGTATAACAAATTAACAATGGTATTGTTGCATCAAAATGACATCGAATTCCACACCCTCACCACATTAATACGATCGCCAGTAAATGTGTTACCGATCCATAATCAGCCTATAATGTTCCCACTGCTAGGGGCTTACTCTCCAAACTAATTTTAATTCCAATGAGATGCCAATATGATTCTAATGTTAATTTTACAGTCACGTGATTCGGTACTCTTGAAAACAATATTGTCAACAATTACCCCACGCCAAGCCCGAACCCAATTCCACTTAGTTCTCCAAAATGGACACCCAATCTAAAAATCATTTGGCGCTAGCATCGAACTCAAGAGTACGAAACGTCACAATTCCAATGTCGATTTATCGGAATTAAATTAAAGAGTACGCACCCTGCGCCACAGACCTCTTCTCTGTTAGACGGAATGGGCCGTAATCCACCACGCGAGCCCATTGCGGATTGGTAGATGTCTTTGAATTTTTGTTTCTAGGACATGCCGGTTTCCTCACGATGTTTTCCTTTACCATTTTGAGAGCAGTGGTGAAAAAATAATTTACACAAAGTAATCTTGACTGGGTTTGAACCCACGACGTACAGACGCCAGCACATCAAGCTACCCGAAACTGTCAAATTTTCCCATTCAACTTTGAACCTAATGCTTTAGCGATAAAGTTGAAAATCTATTAAAGAAATTTGACAGATTGTAGTAGCTTGATGTGCTGGCGTCTGTACCTACAACTCTTAGAGTAAAGAGAATAATTATAACGTCTTTGGTCGGAACTTTGTTACTGACACAATGATAAAATTTATCTGGAAACAAGCCTTTGTTCACTTTTTGTCACTTTAGTAATTGCAATTTCTATATTTATTCTGTTGTTATCTTTTCGTCAGGAGCGAATAAAATCAACTAAATAAAATAAAACACATAGCGTTCCTAATAACTTTTAGTAAGGGCTCCTTCAAACAGGCGTGACACGCGAGTCACGCAACGAGTGGTGCCTCTGTGTTGCGCGCGATTATATCGCGTGTCGCGCCTGTTTGTAGGAGCCTTAAAACTACTAAACGTACCAGCCAATGACGTCACTGAAGCGTTAGTGAAAGTAAGTTCTTGTGTTTTCCTAGAGAGCTTTTTTTGACACCTTTGACTTTTTTTTTTCTTTGGTGTCAAAAAAAGCTCTCTCAATCATCTCAATTGCCTCCACATTTATTATTCGCACAGCCAAAGTGTAGAACTATTTGCAAGGCAGCGTCTGTATTCCCTACGTCTGCTTTCATAGCAAGATTGAACAGGCATCTTCTGGGTAGGTACACTCGTTCCATAATAGATCTCATCCACCGCTTTCCATCAGGCGAGATCGAGGTCAAGAGCAGGCCCATTCAACAATAAAAAAACCGGTCAAGGGCGAGTCGGAATCGCGCACCGAGGGCTCCTTACAAATTTGTAGGTAAGTATGTAAAGGGTACCAACCCGCACTAGGCCCGCGTGGTGGATTACGGCCCACTCCCTCTCACTGAGAGGAGGCCTGTGTCCCAGCAGTGGGAACATTATAGGCTGGTTATGATGATGATGATGTAAAGGGTATCTCAGTAAGAGTGCACTTTTTAAATCCCATGGATCTGATGATAGGCCATTACTCTTTTCATTAAATTTTCCATGACTTTTACACAGAGATGTGGCTGTATCTCACCTATGACGCATTATATCTCTGATTTGAGCTCAGGAATTGTTTCTGGTTATTTCGCATAAGCCCGAGATTTCACAAAACCCTAAAAAAAAAATCGCAAGGCGTTAAATCTCACGATCTGGTTGACACATTATGTGGTTTCTCGACTGAAAATTTGACGAAGTTTGCGAGCGGTTTCAGCGTAACTTTCTCCATTTTTGTGATGATGAGATTTCACAATTATAACGCGTTGTTCTTTTAAAAAGCGCTCGATTTTTAATAATCGGAATAAACATAGGTGACAGCTGTCAAATTTCAGAGTTGCCACTTGCACGAAAAAAAAAATGAGTATTCTAAATTTAAAAAGAGCGCTCTTACTTAGTTTTACACACCCTTTAAATAGTTTTAATTTTTTTTTTTTTTGTGATGTAACTACTTACGGTTTTCGGATTTTCTTCTTTACTTGTGCTACATGCTACATGACATTGCTTCTTGCCAAATTTCATGATTCTAGGTCAGCGGGAAGTACCCTACAGGGTTTTGATATCAAAACATAAACGCCCGCATCTTTTGATTGTGTTAACTTAGAAGTTTGATTTCTTCACATTTATTCACTTCTTCAAGGGATTGCAGCCCTGATTTGATATTAATTTCAAACTGATAACAAAAAAAAAATATAAGCCCTGGCAGCTCGGCACCCGTTCACGAACATGACACGTGAATCAGCACCATCCAACTGTTTCAGCCACTTTGTAGGGAATCGAATAAAGGCTCCTTCAAACAGGCGCGACACGACACGCGACACATAGGCACCGCAAGTCGCGCAACGGGCGGTGCCTTTGTGTCGCGCGCGATTCGCGTCGCGCGTCGCGCCTGTTTGCAGGAGGCTTAATCCAACACACGCGCCACCAAATGTGCCATTGCCAAGTTACCAAAACAATTTGAACAATATTGTCTGAAAACCCCAAAGGCTAGCAATAAATAAACCGCAAAGATAAAATGTCTGCCGTAAAAATACAAATGGAACAGCTTATGTATCAAATTGTGGGGAAACGTGAGAATTAATCTCACTAGCTCATCTCCGCCTGTTGACAGCGAGCTTAGTCTATTTCTCTCTTGATGATCCGGGTTTTAAATGTAATTTATATTTCTAGTAAAAAATACCTGAAAGTTCTAATAGTAGGTACTTTCTGCGAAGAAAAATTAAAAAAACAAACAACGTTTTTAAATCTTGGTAATTTTTTTTTATTACGTTAAATAAGTTGGGACCAGTACGTGGCCATGCCCATCGCGGCATCAGTGGCGTTTTTAGGTCCTCAGAAGTGAAGGTGTATAGACACTTTGGACACTCCAAAATTTGGGACATGGTTTGTTATGTGAATGACTGTATGAGAACGGGCAGAAAAATTTAACGTATTTATTGATTAAGAGCGTTTACGACGTCCGGCATTTCATACAAACTTTCAAGCCCTTGTTTTTCGAAATGAATGAACCGATTTTAATGAAACTTCATACGCATACAATGGTCTAAAAAGTTACTTACGAATACTTTCAAAATATCTTATTTTATAAAAAGATAACTGGAAATCTCTTTTAGTCGGCACGTTTGGCGCAGTGTTTAAGCGATTGACTGCTGCGCTGCGTGTCGCGGGTTCGATTCCCGCACGGAACAAATATTTGTATGACCTACAAGTAGTTGTTCCGGGTCTGGCTGTTTGTGTATGTGAGTTTAAATGTTTGTGAACGCACCCGCGATACAGGAGTAATTCCTAGTGTGGGGCAACGTTTTAAAAAAAAATCTATGTTTGTATGGAAAATTTAAAATCGGTCTAATTTGACTGTAGCACTATTTTTCGAAAATACGCTGCCAGTTCTAATTAAGTCTGAAATCGCCAACCCATCTTGAGCAAGCGTGATAATCAATGCTCGTACCTTCTCTGTGTGAGAAGAGGCCTTTTTTTAAATCATCAAATAACCCCTCCCGCTCTGGGTGGAGCGGAAGGGAGTGTCAGACTCTTACTGACTAAAACCCACCCGTGTTCCTTCCTTAGCCCTTTATGTTTCGGGCCAGCGGTAACCCTTTCGGACAATCCCGCTGACATGAGAAGAGGCCTTTGGCCAGCAGTGGGCCAGGCTACCTTAGGCTTGTATATTATAAAATTATTATCCTACTAGCTACGCCCCGCAGTTTCACTCGCGTCAATGTAAATCCCGTGGGAACATCGGGATGGGATAAAAAGTAGCCTATATGTTAATCCAGGGTGTCAGCTACCTCCATACAAAATTTTATCAAAAATGGTCTAGCCGTTTGAGCGTGAAGAAGTAACAAACATAAAAACACACACACTCACAAAATTTTGCCTGTATAATTTATATTAGTGTGATTCCAAAGTCTCGCCTTAGAAGGGGGTCTTTATCGAAAGACAAGTTACCTATGAGAGGAGACCAACCGAATGCCGAGAATATGAGTAACTTTAAGTTAATTCGTTTTTTTACCTCTACTTTCAAGTTTCAAATAAATGTTTTGTCAAATAAGTTAAAAACTAACAGCAATATAAAGTATATTTTTATTTATTTATTTTATATTCCAAAATCTCAGTTGTATAATAATTCTAAATATTACGAATTCAGCTCAACTTTCTTCTGGAACATCCCAGCATTTATTACAGCAAACCCCAAAAAGTAATAAAAACAAATTGACCTCAGAATATCAAAATTGTTATTTTTAACCGACTTCAAAAAAGGAGGAGGTTCTCAATTCGACGGTATGTTTTTTTTTTTGTGTGTTTGTTACGCGATTACTCCGCCAAATGTGGACCGATTTTCAAAATTCTTTTTTTGTTCGAAAGGAGATACTTCTGAAGTGGTCCCATAGTCACCAAGTCAGGATCTGATGATTGGATCATGGAGAAATCGAGGGCAACCCTCAAATTTTATGGGCCCAAACATCGTTTTTCGCAAATCTTATGAAGTAATTTAAGTACTTGCGTATGGTGATCATCATCTTATGTAGCTGAGCTGATGATGGAAGGTACGACTCCTTAGAAGTAAGGAGTAGGCATCGACTGATTTAGTAAATTATTTTTTTTTGATGTTTGGAAGGGCGTTTGCCATTTTGGTCTCGTGATCATCAGGTCAGGAGGTGATGGACTAACCATAGACGATAGAAATCTTTAAAAATTGACAGCACATGTCTCGCGATTGCTGCGATTGTTTGTGTATGCATAGTTTAAGCCATACCATAACATAACATTACGCCAGTTTGCTTTTAAGGGCGCTTTTAAATGCTCTTGAGTCTCGTTTGATAATCGTTCACGAATCAAATTGAGCCGCTGAGCATGACTTTCTGGACTCTCATTAAGCCTTGATAATCTCGTGTTTGCTCTCTTCTGAGAAAGTCTATACGCTCGCTGCTCATCACTCTCATTTAAAATGTTTCTAGTATTTCTTTCCCTACTTTTCTTTAAACGTTCTTCCTTTTCGTCGTTACTTTCTTCCAAACGGCGCTGTCTCATTTGAGCAGCGCGTTTAGTAGGCCTACCCATATTATACAAAATTAATTTTCTTTCTATTAAACATTGAAAAAAGAAACTTCAAACTATGAATTATGTACAAACTTAAACTAAAAACTAGAAAATAAAATTATTTTAAAAAAAAAAACAAAAACCGACTTCAAAAAACTAATAAACACTAAAAAATTAAAAATAATATTAAATTGAAACTATAATTAAGAATAATTTAACCTAAAGAACCTTACCTAACTTTAATCTACACTATATTTTACAATTTAACAGTTTTTGGAGTCGGTGCCAAGCCCGCACTCACAAAATATTAACCAAAAAAAAAGGTACTATATCAGCAAAAAATATTAACAATCAACAAAACAAACTGAAAAAAAATAGATAGATATTATACACTTGGCTTGGCACCGACTCCAAAAACTGTTAAATTGAAAAATATAGTGTAGATTAAAGTTAGGTAAGGTTATTTAGGTTAAATTATTCTTAATTATAGTTTCAATTTAATATTATTTTTAATTTTTTAGTGTTTATTAGTTTTTTGAAGTCGGTTTTTGTTTTTTTTTTTTAAAATAATTTTTTCTTCAACCACAAAGTTTACTCTGCTGAATTCTGAAAATACCTGAAAGTTCTAATAGTAGGTACTTTCTGCGACGAAAAAATAAAAAAAAACGTTTTTAAGTGTTGGTAACATTTTTTTATTACGTTAGATAAGTTGGGACCAGTACGTGGCCATGCCCATCGCGGCATCAGTGGCGTTTTTTAGGTCCTCAGAAGTGCAGGTGTATGGACACTTTGGGCACTCCAAAATTTGGGACATGGTTTGTTATGTGAATGAATGTATGAGAACAGGCAGAAAAAGTTTACGTATTTATTGATTAAGAGCGTTTACGACGTACGGCATTTCATACAAACTATCAAGCCCTTGTTTTTCAAAATGAATGAACCGATTTTAATGAAACTTCATACGCATAAGCAGAATACAATGGTCTAAAAAGTTACTTACGAATACTTTCGAAATATCTTATTCATAAAAAGATAACTGGAAATCTCTGTTTCTATGGAAAATTTAAAATCGGTCTAATTTGACTGTAGCACTATTTTTCGAAAATACGCTGCTAGTTCTAGCCATTTTTTTATTCCGCCAACCCATCTTGAGCAAGCGTGATAATCAATGCTCGTACCTTCTCTGTATGAGAAGAGGCCTTTGGCCAGCAGTGGGCCAGGCTACCTTAGGCTTGTATATTATAATTATTATCCTACTAGCTACGCCCAGCGGTTTCACTCGCGTAAATGTCGATCCCGTGGGAACATCGGGATGGGATAAAAAGTAGCCTATATGTTAATCCAGGGTGTCAGCTACCTCCATACAAAATTTTATCAAAAATGGTCTAGCCGTTTGAGCGTGAAGAAGTAACAAACATAAAAACACACACACTCACAAACGTTTGCCTTTATAATATTAGTGTGATTCGAAAGTCTCGCCTTAGGGGGCCTCGATCGAAAGACAAGTTATGAGGGGACACCAACCGAATGCCGAGAATATGAGTAACTATAAGTTAATTCGTTTTTTTACCTCTACTTTCAAGTTTCAAATAAATGTTTTGTCAAATAAGTTAAAAACTAACAGCAATAAAGTATATTTTTATTTATTTATTTTATATTCCAAAATCTCAGTTGTATAATAATTCTAAATATTACGAATTCAGCTCAACTTTCTTCCGGAACATCCCAGCATTTATTACAGCAAACCCCAAAAAGTAATAAAAACAAATTGACCTCAGAATATCAAAATTTTTATTTTTCTTCAACCACAAAGTTTACTCTGCTGAATTCTAATATTCTTACTTTGTATAAGCATCTTGAATGAAACGTTGTCTTCAAACTAGGCCCTAGGGAGAAATTGTAACTCCACAGTTCAGTTCAAAACTCTAGTCAAATATCTTGACCGTGACCGTTCAGGGAAGTTTTTCTCTCTAAAATATACTGAATATAATTTTAAACGTGTTTTTGGTCCTTTTATGAAGTGTGACGGAGTTTACGAAGTGAAAATGTCTTCACTTTGAGAAACTTTTGTTACGCAACCTCCTGTAAAATAAGAATAATTAAAACAGCTTTACATACAGTGATTTATTTTATCTACCTATGTTTCTGTAAAACATAGTTTTAAGGCTAGATATACTTCTAACCGGTAATTTTTTTTTTTTTTTATGAAAATCGTATACTTTTTTACCATGTTTGTAAATATGAGAGCACCGTGTATCTATCAGATAATTAATTTATATGTCATGGTTTCATTTTTAATTCTTTTACCTATTGTGGTATAGTAATTTTATTTTAGGTGCATCGTGTTCAGATATTATTATTATATAACTAACTAGCGACCCGCCCCGGCTTCGCACGGAAACATTATTATTATTATACATATAAACCTTCCTCTTGAATCACTCTATCTATTAAAAAAAACCGCATCAAAATCCGTTGCGTAGTTTCAAAGATTTAAGCATACAAAGGGACATAGGGACAGATAAAGCGACTTTGTTTTATACTATGTAGTGATGTATGCAAAATATTTTAAAATTTCTATTTGTTATAATTTCTGACGTTCAATAGTGCCTTTTATGTGCCTGTTTGAAATAAATGCTTTGACTTTGAGATATATCTGACGCCTACCTATTAAAAACACAGGGTGGTCGTTTTTAAAAGGTTTATTTGGGCTAAATCTACCACAATGGTGGTTCTTAGAAAACGTCAAACGACATCGAGGCAGACCCAGAAGAAGATGACGAGACACGCTTGGCGTCTACAGACAGGATTAGTCTACACTCTAGACAGAGACGAGTGGAAAGGAGAAACGAAGGAAGGAAAACCGAAGTTGCCCAACAGTGGGACAACACAGGCTAAAAATAATAAATAAATAATAATTATTATTATCTGGAAGGGGGCAGGATCCCAAGTCGAAGAGGCCTTCTGTCATAAAACTACGCTATGCTACATTTGGCACGTCCCGAGGAAAATAGCTTTCTTAACCCGTATCACGTTCAACCATAAATTGGTAATTATCACACCAATTCCCAAAAAAGAACGAAAAAAAAAACAAGGAAATCTGAACACTCTACAGAAATAACAATCCGTCTGTTAGCACGCGGACACATGATTACTCTCCGAAACGGATAGTTTGCGCGCTCCTGACAGATCTGGTCGCGTCCAATCGGACGCCGGACGCGCTGGACGAGGGTCGGACACCGGACAGCTGCGTGCGGTGATCTGGACGCTAATAATGACAATGTGTAGTGATGTTTTGTCGGAATGTATCCGATAATGGGTTTTTGTGGCGATCTTGTGTCGCTATTTTGGAATGGTAGGTATACGAATTAATGTTTTAGCTCCAATGGAGCCTGTGAACTGATACAATGCGGTAAAAAACCGTTTGTAATAAAAAAGTTTTTATCTACTTTCATGTCGTAAAATTCTAATTATAAAATTTTAAACGAGTTTATATTGACATACTTTATAAACACAATACCGAAACAGAAAAAAAAAATCATTATAACACTATTTCTCGAACAAAATAATGTTATAAAGTAATTTTTTTTTTCATTACGATACAGGTTAACCAAGAAGTTAAATCACGAAGGAGAATGCATAACTTTTTTTAATCGAACTCGTTCCGTATATACGGGAGCGTGAAGTTTTGTTTTGTAAATTTTACTTATCTGTGGTTGCGCTAAAGTGCGGTGAAGAGCTGGGTTTTTGGCGCCATTTTTACGATTTGTCTGAATTTAGTGTTTTATTCTATTATTGCTTAAACATGTCTGATACCAGTGAATGTGAAGGAAATTGGACTCCGCCCGATATTTTAGAAGCAGTACATATGGAATTTCATAATTGTAACATACAAAACTTCAATAATTATTATAAGCAGTAAAGTATGTCTTACTTTTTGAACTTTGATCTTTTATTTAGTAGATTCAATCTCAATGTATGAAAGTAGATAAAAAGTTGTATAAAATTGCACATAATAAGGTTTTAAACACTCGTGTGAACTATTACAAACCTCGCTCCGCTCGCGGTTTGTAAACACATACTCGTGTTTAATACCCCTCATTATGCAACAGTTTTATAAACTACTATTTTTTTATTAAAACTTTTTGCACAAGTAAAAGAAATACTGTACAATGGCGGACTTGCCTATGGTACAAGCTGCAATGGCACCACAAGTGGTTATCACTAAGAGTCAATGCCTACCTACTAGATATATGAATTTGATCAGCGTATTTCAGTTTCGGTTTGACCAATAATCCAATTAATAGAGCAATCAGCTTCGTTCATCATCATCATCATTTCAGCTGAAAGATGTCCACTGCTGGACATGAGCCAAGCAGCTCCACTTCAACCGATTTTGTGCTTCTCGCATCCAACGAGTTCCTGCGGCCTTCACAAGGTCAGTTTCGACAATCAAAATGAAAGCGTGTAAATTAAAAATCTCAGAAACAATAACGAAATTGAGGGTATAAACATAACAAAAGGTTAACCATTTATCGCAAACCGTAACACAAAAATATCGTTAAGGGCATTACAGGACCTAAACACAAAAACGCAAGTTTTAGAAACAATAAAAGTGACGAGAAGTGAGTGAGTGACTGAGTGAAGACTACAGTAAACAAAATCAGAAAAATATATGATATTCTTCAGGATATATGCTAGGTAGTTAGTGTATTGAAAACATAATACAACTAATTTGTTACGATAGATAAAAGATACCTCTAAAAATGTTCTTTTTACAATAAAAACTATACTATAGATACAATCATTATGATTTTGATTTTTTGTCAGATTATTCTACAAGCAACATACTAAAGCACTAGTGTTTTAATTTTTTTAGTCCAAATAATAGATTTTTTGTAAATAGATAATTGCTTCATATTTTTCTATAAATTACCAGCGTTGTGTCATCGCGCTTCTCTTTCTTTTCTATGCAGTCCGGCAAAGACCGCGCTTTAGGTCATGTAGTCGCCTTAAGTTGCCGACGACACCAATCTGTCGCGTTTTCGCCCTTAGTGAGACCAATGTGTATCTTACACCGGAGGCAAAGCTCAGCGACAGTCAACAACACACGTCTAGAGGGAACATGGCTGGAAAATTTTAAATTGGATGTGTTGAGCGAAACGAAAAGTAATCGTATTTTTGGGCAAATATCAAAACAACAAAATATTGTACCTTTGGGACATGTGGGAGTATGACACAACCTTTTTGATGTCGGATTCGGTTCAAAGTGTTACACAAATTGGTGGACGCTTAATAAAATCTCTTATTTTGGAGTAAGATTGAGAAATCGTCAAATGGTCCCTCCCGCTCTGGGTGGAGCGGAAGGGAGTGTTAGACTCTTACCGACTAAAACCCACCCGTGTTCCTTCCTTAGCCCTTTATGTTCCGGGCCAGCGGTAACCCTTTCGGACAATCCCGCTGAGTCAGGCTTTGTCATATGCTTGTGCCAATTTAGATGCTCATCTATTACTACTCCGAGATATTTACTCAAGTGTGGACAAGTACAGTCAGGGTTTAAGTGGCAGCTGTGGTTTTAATTACAAAATCCTGTAGAGGCTGACTCTTCTTACAGAAAAAGGAATGAATTTGGTTTTTTCGACATTAAGATTAAGGAGATTAGTAGCGAGCCAGTTTGATGCCGTGATAAGACAATCATAATAAGACATCATACACTAAGTCTGTGGTATCATAGGTACAGATAGGGTTGCCAACCATACTTTATAATAACATAATATCCCACTTTATTTTCGATAATTATATTTTATACTTTTGCATAATAATAAAGTATGCGAAAATACTTTATTTCTAATCTTTTGTGATGCGTCAAACGAAAGACTCTTTTGGTAATTACTGAACTATTTATTGATAGGTACTTATAAGTCAAAAAGAAAATCTATGAATAAAGACAAAGAATTTTTAGAGAAAAATATAGTTATGCTTAAGACAAACCAGTTGTGAATACAAATGGCAATATATACGTAAAAATGCATCTGATAGCTTAAGTACCAATTAAAGGTGAAAACAAAATATCTGTTATTTACCCTTTGTGCCCGCCACTTCAGCTGTCACCGAGTTTTTTCGGTAATGAATCTGCAGTAGCGAGAAGAGAGAAACAATTGTCCATAAATTTAAAGATAAAAACTAGTTATTTATTTATTCGATTGTAAAATTAGCTTTGAACCTTTCAAAGACAACAAAAAATTGTTAGCTCTTGCTAAAAGCACCCAAAAATGTATGTGTTTTAAGGGTAACATACATATATTTCAAAAATACTTTTTTTTTCCTAATTAAGGCTCCTTCAAACAGGCGCAACACGCGATAAAATCGCGCGCGACACAAAGGCACCGCAAGTCGCGCAACGAGGAGCGGTGCCTTTGTGTCGCGCGCGATTCGCGTTGCGCGTCGCGCCTTTTTTCAGGAGCCTTTAAAGAATTTGATACGTGTTATTTTTCTCAAAACAAATTGCCAACCCTCCGCACAGCTGAAGTGGAAAAATATCAACTAACTTTTGGAGGCCACTGTAAGTAAACAACCATTGCCATTATAAACTTTCGTAATATTTGTATTAGAAACCTGACACATCATGATTAATTATTTTGCTTTCCATTATGTTAAGGCGGAACTTATTCTGCCTTAACTTAAGAAAAGTTAAGGCAGAACTGGAGCTTATGTTAAACCGACTCAGTGATGCAAGCCTTGAGATTGAACTGGCGATGAACATTTCGAAGACCAAGCTGATATCAAACACCACTAAATGCAGGATCAGAGTGAATGGTGAGGAATTGCAATATGTCCATATTTGGGCCAGTGTCTTAAGACGAACCGAAAATGCCTGGAAAAGCTACTGGTCCATGAAAGAGCTCATGAAAGGGAATCTGCCTTTGACACTAAAGCGAAAAACTATGGACATGTGCATCCTTCTCATTCTGACCTATGGATCCCGGACTTGGTCTTTGACAAACATTCAAAAGTCCATACACAAGGTTTGTCAACGTGCACTGGAGCGCAGTATTCTAGGCGTCAAATTTACAAACCATATTCGCAACACCACACTGCGTTCCAAAACACAGATTACTGATGTTGCTCAAAAAACCGCTAAGCTGAACTGTGAATGGGCTGGCCAAAATAACCACCACGTGGAGCCCTGACACAGGTAGAAGCCGTCGCAGCTGACCCCTTAGAAGATGGCGGGTCGAGTTGGAGAAAACAAACGACAAGTGGTCCACTTTAGCCCTGGATCGAAAGTGCTGGAAGTCATGGGCTGATACCTACCATAGAGAAAAACAAACTGGTTGTGAATTTAATTGTAAATTTATTCCTTTTTTTTTGACATTGATTTACATTTTTTAACTACTTTAAGGCCGTCCATTGTATGTTTTGTATTCATAACCGTATTTTTTTTGTTATGTATTTTCTGGTGTACAACAAAGTATATATAAATAAATAAATAACTCACACCCTGATTTATTACTTGTAAATTATTATTTAAATGAAAATCGTTTACTTTTGTAAATATGTGAGCACCATTTATCTATAAGATAATTAATTTATATGTCATGGTTTCATTTTTAATTCTTTTACCTATAATTGTGGTATAGTAATTTTATTGTAGGTGCATCGTCTTCACATATTATTATTATACAATTAATTTATATGCAAAATATTGTAAAACATTTTAAAAGAGTAACGGTGGAGTTTCTTGCCCATTCTTCTCCATAAGAAAACTACCTTTTGGAATGGGTGTCTAGAATCAATTCTATTTTGTTGTAAATGTTGACGTTCAAAAGTGCCTTTTATGTGCCTATTTAAAATAAATGCGTTGACTTTTGAGTTTTTTTGACATACCTACTATCTTCTGTATAATAAATTACACAAAATCTCAGCTACGACTAACTGTTGTAGAGTACTTAATCTAGACCATATAGTAGTCTACGCATTCTAGTCTGGTAAATAAATGTGATTCCATCCACAAAACGAAGCTAGCTTGATAACTCTTAATGCTTCCATTAAATCTGAACTTAAGCTTCTTCCCTCTTAAAGGCTCCTACAAACAAGCGCGACACGCGATATAATCACGCGCGACATAAAGGCACCGCCCGTTGCGCGACGCGGTGCCTTTGTGTCGCGCGCAATGTTATCGCGTGTCGCGCCTGTTTGTAGGAGCCTTAATGCTTATTCCAGGTATTACTAACTAAAATGCCTATATTATACAACTTATCCCAGAGTTCCCTTATCACTATAATGTTCCCTTATCACTATAATGTTCCCTTATCACTGTAATGCATTAGATAGTAAGATTCCGCGGAAGTCAGTGTAATGTAACGACCCTCGGAGCGCTTAATGTTCTTTTTGATAAAAATTGGATTAAAGAGAAATTCGAATGTTACCTGGAGCGATACGCGCTTTTGTTAAAATATTGTACGAGTACATACTGCTGAGGAGGATTTTCCGCTTAATATATTTTTGATTTGTTAAAATATTGTACATACTGCTGAAGAGCATTTCTGCTTATATATTTTTGAAGCGGATATTATGTGCAAAAGGGCAGGTAAGATAATAGTAAAATAACAGTAGGTAAAGGGTCCTGCAAACAGGCGCGACACGCAACGCGAATCGCGCGCGACACAAAGGCACCGCTCGTTGCGCGACTTGCGGTGCCTTTGTTTCGCGAGCGATTTTATCGCGTGTCGCGCCTGTTTGAAGGAGCCTTTAATTAATTTTCATCTTACAAGGAACGTGTTTTTTTCTGCGCTTTTTTTTACCTGTAATACGGAACCCTTCGTGTGCGAGTCCAACTAGGACTTGACCGGTATTTTTCATGTTTACTTTAACCCATGCCACCACGATTGTGTTAATCACTCCATCATGTTTCTCTTTTCACGGAGTAATCCTTACCCAGTAACTGGATTGTAGAAGTCAGATAGGTAGTCGCTCCATGTAAAATACCAGTATTCAGCTGCATCCGCTTAGACTGGAAGCCGGCCGCAAAATATTTGAGAAAAAGCTAGGCAGATGGTGGTGTTGATGATGGAGGAATAAATGCGAAATAAACCATTATAATGCTTTTCACAGATTCAAACCATGTGTCCGCCATTACTTTAGAGAATGTTTGTGAATGAGAGGCCGCAGACTGCCCTTTGTTCAAACACAAAACGTTTTCTAATATCAACACGCTTTTATTCGAAAAATATTCAATTTTAACATGAAAGAGGATTCCTCTTATTCACAGGAATGAGGAATCCTTGGGTAGGATTTTAAATGTAATTGTCTTGAAGTAGCACTGTATCAAAATTTTTAATACTTGTTTACATGAATACGTTATTTGAATGAAGATTCTGGGTGGGATTGTTTTCATTGGGTTTGGTTGAACGTTAGTTTGTAATACGATTATGAATCTATTATTAGTATGGTTTTTATTGTAAAAATAAAGTTTTTAGAGGTATCATCATGATTTTTTTCTATCGTATCAAATTACTTGTAAGATGTTGTCAACACACTATGTAACTAGCATATATCCTGAAGAATATCATACATGTCGCTCGTGTGTATGAAAAAAAAAAGACCAAATAAGTTAACCACAACTTATCAAAAGGTGGATCACATGTACAGACGCCAGCACATCAAGCTACCCGAAACTGTCAAATTTCCCAATCAACTTTGAATCTTAGAAGTACTTTAGCAATAAAGTTGAAAATCTATTAAAGAAATTTGACATATTGTAGTGGCTTAATATCCTGGCGTATGTATCCAATTTCTAAATACCTACTTAAAAAATCCAATCAATACGATTTTACTTCAAAAACAGCAGTATCTACGCAGTTAACCAACAATACAGCGCGAATATTCGTTCATTCATTCATTAACATGTCAGCTAATGACACATTCACCGCGGAGCGAGTGCGAATTGATGTTATCAAATTAGCGTGGAACACTTTAGAATAATAATTTTCGTCGGCAGCCCGTTACACGCATTAACGATGAATAAAATTATTCGTAAATGTGTAATGTCATCGTCTCTGTCTGTTGCCGGGCAAACTAGGTACATAAATACGAAAAACTTTATTCCGATAGTAACAAATACGAATTTCAAAATTCCGATTTTCATCATTCTGAATGGTTCAAAATTCCTAATATAACAACTCCGATTTTTATAATTCCGGAATTTCAATATTCCTAACGTTTATAATTACTATTTTCAAAATACCGAATTTCAGTAGATCGAATAACAAAAAATCCGAACTAATTATAAATTATGATACGACTGATTTTCAGGATCTTAGCCACCCCCCGTGAATGTTATGTACAGTCAAGTGCAGAGAAAAGGTACCCCACCAAGACTTAAAGATTATCGCCCGAGCAAGCTCGGGCCCGCGTGTCACGTGAGCCTTGAGCAGCTCCCTCCCCCGCCGCCGCACCCATCTCTGCCCGCGTGCATCCACCGATCCGCCTCAAATAATATTTGCAAGTATTTAATAATTTTATATGGTATTTTATCGGCTTCCTTCTGGCCGAACTGTATAGATACCAAGAATAACTTACAAAAAGACACTGCGTGCGATTAAGATACGAACCTGCTTCACCAGGCGCCAGCCGATCAACTAGACCGTGCCTTATACCACTAGGCTATTGGCTCAGTTATCAACCTCAACGAAAATTTGAA
Organism: Luperina testacea; assembly: GCA_927399505.1. Taxonomy (NCBI): domain Eukaryota; kingdom Metazoa; phylum Arthropoda; class Insecta; order Lepidoptera; family Noctuidae; genus Luperina; species Luperina testacea. The sequence goes on from OV656758.1 coordinate 18,820,192, forward strand.
TAGCATTACTCCTTTTATCGAACAAGGTTATTAACGGTCTTATCTTCTAGATTTTAAGGTTTAAATTTCAACTTCCGTGTTATATTATTTTAATACTAGCACCTTACCGTCTTGTTTTACAAAATGCAATACGCAACTCCTCAATTAACTAAAACATAAGGTTGAAATTAGCATAGATTTCTTGTTTGGTTGAATAGAATGTGTTGATTCCGATTGTTGCACTACCCTCATTTTACTTCAGAAACTTAACTGACGTATGAACTGCGAGTTAAGGTTGAATTTAGTATACTTCTTCGCCTTATTTACTAAACTGTGATTGAGGGTATTTTTACTTTTCAAATGGTTTCATTTTCGTGCCGATTCGCTTGTGTCTAATTATCTTCATCGTAATATTATCCAATTTATTATGTTTTTTACCAGTTGATTTAATTAATCGATGGTATGGTTCGATTAACAACTTTATTGAAGGCTAAAATTGTTGTTCTGTGGGAAAAGGAACAAAACAAAGTAAATATCACGAGATATGATCATAACGGTAAGATTTACGTTATTCTTACACATATACCTATTTATTGTTGCAATCATGTTGCATTATTACTTACAAGTTGAATTTTTTTAAATGTATTTCTAATATTATTATTTTCATTACAGAGAAAAACAGTTCGTAGATGGATACAAAGGTATCAAGCGACGGGTGATGTGAAATGTGATCACCAAGGCCCTCGCCCGATTGCTTACACTAATGAATCGAAGCGACAACGTAATATGTATTGTGAAAGTTCACTCAGTGGCACCCTTCAAAACTACGCGTTCAAATGCTGACTTCAAGAAGTGTTAGACAGTGACGGCCATCCTATCCGTTATGAATAGGCAACTCGGCAGATTGACTGTGTAACTTATTTGATAAAATTGCATTGGAACATTTATATGAGCAAGTGTTAATAATTCCCAATATCATTCCATAATCAGTGGGATCATTATATCGTAGTTAATCAAAAATAAACAACCTTTATTATTATCAATCCAGTTACTCTTGTTTACAAGTAGTCTGTTAACGATTCATATCTGACCTCACATATTTTTCTAATATTGTGTTAAATAAGGCTAATCAGAAAATGTGATAAAAGAGAAAGATGTATATTGCTATACTGTTATAGTTTAGCATGTTGGTTCTTCCTCTGTAATTCACAGGCACAAATGACAACATTTCATTTTCAACCAAGCTTTTTTTCCGATAAGATCATACAGAGTATAAAAAATGTATGTTTTCACAACTTTAAATAAATAAATATTACTGTAGTTATGTTTCTAGAAATATCTATAAACGAACCGTTATCTGTTAAACGTTCTAAGACAAAATAAGGTTCTATTTTGTGTTTAGTTAATATTCTAAGTAAACAACCCCAATTTAACATAGACAGGAATCTGTATATTCAACCAGGAAGTGGATTCCATAAAGTCCTAGAAATGTAATTAGAAAAATAAATGAATATTGTTTATGCAAAATGCCTAACTTTTATTACAAACCTCCATTTGATTTCTTAATAATAATAAACAAAAATCACCTACTAAAGAAACTAAAAATAAATAATAAAGGTAAATAAATAAAATAAAAAAACCCTTCTCATGCGCGGATTTGAACTCGAGACCATCACATTGCTAAGCCGCAGTGTATACCACTAGACCAACACGCCATTTGCGTTACATTACAAAAAACTTAAATAGGTTCGATGTCCTTACCAAGGGGGTAACTATCACTGTGAAGCGGACTGTACCAATATTGCACCTGAAATCCCTGAAGGATTAGGTGTACACCACATTACACAGGTATAGCACACCCACAATACAAAAGGTATGTTTAAGTCCCATGTAATAGAGGCGAATTTTATGTATGACATAGTACGATACATCGGGACATGTCCAGTATTTAAACTATTGGGTTAAACTTGTCATCTATGATTTTTTGATCTACGAACGCTACTTAGCACGTAAGTTCTTTGGCTCAGCGTTATTCCTGTCACTGTCGCACAACTCTCAAACTACAAGTGTAAGATAGCACGTTCCTAGTAACGTTTATAGATTTCGCGGCCTTTGACTGGACCGCTTTTTTTTTCAGGATGGGAAATCATCAAATGACCCCTCCCGCACTGGGTGGAGCGGAAGGGAGTGTCAGACTCTTACTGACTAAAACCCACCCGTGTTCCTTCCTTAGCCCTTTATGTTCCGGGCCAGCGGTGACCCTTTCGGACAATCCCGCTGATAGATTTCGGCCTTGGACTCGACCGCTTGCAAGCGGTCGAGTCCAAGGCCGAAATCAGTTCTCTCCGTATAGAAATCATGTATCGAAGCGTAAGGAATGGTCACTGAGCACGCGCGGCTGCACGACATGGCTGGACCGACCACCTGCGCCTGAGTCTCTTAAACACGAGCTCCTTATTCTGCAGTGCCTTATGTTATGTAGGTACGGAACATATCTGTCGGTTCCAACAGTATAACCGATAGACCCTTGTCTCAACGAATACCTGCCATGTATTATAAAGAGAAAAGATTTGATTTTTGTATGTTTGTTACGCTTTCGCGCTAAAACGACTGAACGGATTTGGATGAAATTTGGCACGACCTAGATTAGACATGGGATACTTTTTATCCCGATATTCCCACGGGATCGAGACTTATGGCTCCTACAAACAGGTGCGACACGCGATATAATCGCGCGCGACACAAAGGCACCGCTCGTTGCGCGACTTGCGGTGCCTTTGTGTCGCGTGTCGTGTCGCGCCTGTTTGAAGGAGCCTTTATGCGAAACTGTGGGGCGCAGTTAGTAACACTAATAAACACATTTTATATGAAAGGATTTTGATAAATTACGACAACTTACTCGGCGCTAGTTTCACGCCGTGCAATAACGGACTACTTTAGTCACACTTATCGTAATGTGCTGTTATTAAATGTAACTTTATCATTAATGTATTATACATATAAACGTTCCGAAACTAAATACTCTAAATGATGATGAAAACCGCATCAAAATCCGTTGTGTATTATAGTTTAGTCACAATTATCGTAATGTGCTATTATTAAATGTATAGAGGTATGAGGAACAGAGTGTAAAGTTCACTCATACTCTATAGAAAAGGGAGGATCCTCCGACCAGACGGGTGTTGTGTCTGGCGGGCAACTGCCCGTTGCTTCGTGTCGGGCCGTTGTATCTATGCTAGTTGCGCGGTAAACTCTGCTTGCGCGATGCAGGATTTGCGTGACGTCAGTATGACGCGTTGTTTGCTTGTGGCGTTGTAGATACCGCTACAAATGTAACTTTAACATTAATGTATTATACACATAAACGATCCGAAACAAATACTCTATGATGAAAACCGCATCAAAATCCGTTGTGTATTATAGTTTAGTAGAACAACGTGGTCACACGAGACACTAAAAGCAACTTTAATTTATAATACGTGGTCAAATTGGTAAAGGTATTGGTAAACATAATCAAAGAAAAAATGAATTAATATGATGAGTTTTTTGCCTAGTTTTTATTATAAAGAAAGAAAGAAAACATGTTTATTTAGCACAAAGCCACAAGTGCACACAACAAACAATAAAAATTGTAAAAGAAACTAAAAAAACTAGCTGAAAAAAAAAGAGTGTGTGCATCTCACGGCTGCGCCAAATAGGACCAGCAGTGCGATTCTGTAACCATCTCACCGTGAAAACTTAGGTGAAGTGAGCGTGGAGTGAACTGTCAGTGTCATCTTACCAGATACTAGGGATTGACCAAGCATACATTTACAATCATAAAAGAGATTTTAATAATATTTTTTTAGCCTAATCCTATTGATATTTTTATACAATTCAAAGCTAGTATTTTAGTGGTCAAAACATTAATATTTTGTGGGGTTTTACTTAGTGCATGTCGCACAGACTGCGGCCCCGCATGTAAATTACACGAATGTGCGTCAATGAGCAATTGTAGATCGAGTCTAGTAAAGACTGCGACGATGTTCAGCGTTGTTATTAACCCAAAACTATTGAATTAGAAGAGATAACCGAGTGTGTCAAGTCATCGAGTGCTAACGGATGCCTAGTTGACGGACCATAGAATGTAATCCCACGTAGTTTGTGTGGCGTGATCACTTCACCCGATTCACGACACTAATTGTCGTAAATCGGGTGAAGTGAAGGTGAAGTGATAAGATCACGCCGCGCTTGCGCGTTAATCACTGTCGTTATCACATTGCAGATTGCGTGATCACTTCACCTTCCCTTCACCCGATTCACGACATTTAATGTCGTGAATCGGGTGGAGTGAAGGTGAAGTGATAAGATCACGCCGCGCTTGCGCGTTAGTCACTCATCACATTAGACATCGAGATATAAGTACTAAAGTACTTATATCTCGATGACATTAGAGATTTGTTTTTACATATTTAACTTGTAAGGCGTCATGTATAAGAACATTAGGAAATTATGGTAATAATATTAATAATTAATATAATACACCATGGCGACCCTGCCTTAGAGTCTGCCAAGGGGCAGATTAAGCAAAGTTTTCGTTGAGCGATTTTCAAAATGTGTAACTCTAAAGTAGAAAAAGACGAGGTATTCGTCAATCAAAACGCGGCTGGTGGAGGTGTTGTTGACGCCGAGGTGGTGTTGCCATGGTTACGAGATTCGAGTGGAGTGATATATGGTACATTCCGAATTGCACTGTAATCGACTACAGCGTGCTTACACCTTGACCCCAATTATTCTGCTGTATGGTATTTATCTATTATTCCCCGCATAATCTTACCACGCCGTACGGTTGTCAAGCGTGGTATTTTGACAGTTCAAACCGGTTTCGGTCATTGTGTCATAGAGAATACGTTTTCGCAAATTATTTATGTGAGCGCTGTGTGCGATGATGACTTAATTCGGAATGAGCCATATTTCACGCCGCGCAAGCGCGTTAGGCGCTGGCGCTGTCTGGCTATATAAGGACTTACTAGTCTAGGGAAAAAATAAAAAAAAAACAAGGTTGAGATTCTGACTGCGCTTCTGTTTTGCAATTTTATTGTAAGTAAAACCCCACAAAATATTAATGTTTTGACCACTTAAATACTAGCTTTGAATTATATAAAAATATCAATAGGATTAGCATTAAAAAATATTATTAAAATCGATCATGATTGTAAATGTTTGCTTGGTCAATCCCTAGCATCAGTAGGATGACACTGACAGCTCACTCCACGCAAGTATTCACGGTGAGATTTTTACAGAATCGACATGCAGTTCAGCAAACTGCCGAGCAGCTAGTGCCCGACGCTGGTTTTCAACTGGCCCTGAGATGGTGATGTCACGAACGTGAAACAGTTTTGTACTCTGTGTATATGTGTATGAGTAAGTGCTTATGTAAGGAAATATGTGTATAGTAATTAATAATACATTTCAGAATACTTAAACGGAACAAAACAAACAAAAAAACTAAGGCATCCAAATAAATGAAACGGGCGCATTTAATCATAAACCCGTTTCGCACACTTCCAATCTACTAAACGCACTAATTATGAATCTATACGTTTCGTCGCTCAAAACGCTCAATTATATTTATTTAAACAGTGCAGAAATGAGAGAAGGAGAAAATTCACAATAAGGCATTATTTTTATTCAACTTTCATCCTGGGACTACTTGAAAGTAAGCGCCGACGAAAATTGAATATGTTTGTTACAGTAAAAATATTGAAAAACTACGAGATGAAATTTTTTAATTAAAAGGTGGAATGATTTAAGAGTTTAAGATTAAGGGGTCACATTGAGGGCCTCGTTCTCGAAAGTGCCTATTTTTGGTCTGCGTCAGGGAAAATTCCAAGACTTTGTAGAAACCTGCTCGAGTTATTGGATTTTATGAAAAGAATTATTTGTTTTTGTTATTTACGGTTCGTTCGACAGGGATTAGAAAAATAATTTGTAAGAAAAATATAAAAACATTTAATTCATTACCTTAGCTGGTATTTTTAGAGACCGCTCCGTGCCTCGGTTAGCACTTTGAGCCGTTGTCCCAAAGCTATCATACGCATATCTTTGGCAGTCGTTACGGGTAGTATAAAGCCCAAAAGTCTGACAACCAGTCTTACCAAAGGCATCGCTTTACCGAGTAACTGGATTGTGGAGGTCAGATAGGCAGTCGCTCCATGTAAAATACTGGTATTCAGCAGCATTCGGTTAGACTGGAAGCCGACCCCAACATAGTTGGGAAAAGGTTAGGCAGATGATGGTTGGGTGGTGGGAAAGGTTCACACAAATGTATTGTATGAGTACACAGTTCATATTTACAACATAACTGAACACCGCGCCTGATATCCCCAAAGGGTTAGGCAGTCAAGTGATGTACCTATGTCTTGGGATGCATGAAGAAACCACCTCGTGTAGCGCAGTTTTATCCGGTACTTCCGAGTAACTGGATTGTGGAAGTCAGATAGGCAGTTGCTCCATATAAAATACTGATAACTGACCTTAACATAGTTGGGAAAAGGCTTGGCACATTGATTAACCTGGTATTTTGATCGCCTGTCATTAAATCATGTACAGACGCCAGCACATCAAGCTACCCGAAACTGTCAAATTTTCCCAATCAACTTTGATTGAACCTTATGTTTTAGCGATAGAGTTGAAAATCTATGAAAGAAATTTGACAGATTGTAGTAGCTTGATGTGCTGGCGTCTGTACCATCGAGGAAACTTACATCTGCCCAATTTGAAAACAAAATCCCGTGCACACAATGACCACATCTGTTAGCAAGCGTTACTATAGCGACCGAGCGCTGCAAGCAACAATAGCCCTTACGGTGTATAGATGTAAGCTTCCTCTATGGTACCTGTAGCTAATACTTACTTACCCAACTCGTAAATAAATAAAAGAAATAGTAAATACATATAAGCCACACTTTCTGACCCACGTAAAACACACTGAAAACTTTTCGCCTTGTGGATCACCATTGTGATCCAAGCCTGTCGAACTAAGTGACATCAGGTTCTTACCTACATTTTATAAAAACTAGCTGACCCGGCGAACGCCGTATCGCGTGAGAATCAATAAAAACGAATGTATGAGAAAACTAATTATCTTCATAATTATTTTTTCCGTGAAATTTTCGCCCGTTTCATAGTTATTCTGCTATTCGGGGCGGAGAAAAACCAACAAATGAAAGATCATTAAAATAGATCCAGCCGTTCTTGAGTTATAAATGGTGTAATTAACCCGACTTTGTTTTATTTATTCAGATAGATTAGTACAGTCAGCAACAAAAGTCGATTAACACTTCAGTTTTTTAATCTCAGTTATTGAGCTAAATATTTGTTCAAAATTGCGTTGTACTTCTGCTGCAATTTTGAACAAATATTTTGCTCAATAACTGAGATTTAAAAAAAATGAAGTTTTAATCGACTTTTGTCACTGACTGTACCTACCCCTCTTACAGAATGTACACTATATAATTCTTTGAAACTACGTCACCCTCCGTACCAGTTCGTCTGGAGAGGAAAACAAACAGAAGGTTATGCCATAGATTAGAAAAACCATAGAGAAACGACATGTACTTTCCTTCGTATAGTACCTACTGCTTCCCCACCCACCACTACCATGAACCCAGGTCAAGTAGGGTCTTATGACCCTACTTGGCCTGGGTTCATACCATGGTACCATGAACCCAGGTCAAGTAGGGTCTTATGACCCTACTTGGCCTGGGTTCATGGTCAATAAAGTATATATAAATAAATAAATAAAAAAAATGGTAGTCCACAATAATGACATATCATTATTGTGGACAACCATTTATTTATTTATATATACTTAATTGTACACCAGAAAATACATAACAAAAAATACGATTATGAATACAAAACATACAATGGGCGGCCTTTATTTTTATTAACGTGGAGAAATGCTCATGCATTCTGAACTACCACGGGGAGATAGTGCAGTTATGTGGGACTCTAACCCACTAAAACTCCACGGTGTCCTCCTCTGCTGCTTACGGCAGGAACACGGGCACGCGTTAGCACTCATCCGTAAACCCGCCTCTGGGGAGTACTCCTCATCACCGGCGCACCAAAACACGCCGTGACCACCCCAGGGACCAAACCACCATATGGGCGTCAGACGACCCCGTGTCTGGGCACCCATGGTCCCCTTGCGACGGGTCAGGTCATTAGCCCCGCCGCCTGTCAATTTTCGGCCGCAGAGGATAGCGGCCAACGTCATACCAACACTCCTCCTCCCCTGCGGCTCCACCGCGTCCGCCATCAGACAGTGGCGACCCCGTCAAGGCCGCGGAAGGTAGGGAGAACGGCGCACCGCAATACTGGCACTCCTCTCCCGCCGCGGCCTCCAACCCTCAGCCGCGATGCCTCCCATACGACATCGCGGCCCGCCTCAGTTGTGATGTCGCCAAAGCGGCACCGCAATCTACTTGTTGGCCGCTACGTCGCTCGTCGGCTTATCGGCAAAAGCTCTGACGAGCGGCCCCTCGTCGGGTTCCTCTTTGCTTCACCGTGGGTGACCAAGCCACGGCTACTGAGCCCCCCCGCCTCGACAATGCGGGAACCCACTGGGGGGGATTATTGTGGACAACCAAGGACAACCTGTCGGTATGTTCTGAAAATCATCTCGGCTATTTAACATCACGCTCGGACCCTCAGGAGTCGAGCAAAAGGGAAAAAAGTCAGAAAGAACGCTCAGCGCAAGCGATTTGGTAGCATGGGCAGGTGATGAAATGCGACGGGGTGGGGTCGGGGGAATAAGAAATTTCACGTCGACGAAGTCGCGGACAGAAGCTAGAGAATAATAAATAAGTTTTTATTTATGCTTCAGCTTACAGGGTTTAGCGTTTGGAGCCTCGTTTTAAACAAACAATGCCTGTGTTGGAGACTCCGCTGCCCCACAACACAGCATAATTACTTTTATTAAAAAACCATAGAAAAAAAAAAGAAGAAATATTCGAAAAATTGTGTTGCAACCAAATCAGACTGATTTTAAATTTTCCATAGAAACAAAGATTTCCAGTTATCTTTTTTTAAATAAGACATTTCGAAAATGTTCTTATAAGTAACTTTTTAGACCTTTGTATCCTGATGCGTATGAAGTTTCATTAAAATCGGTTCATTCATTTCGAAAAACAAGGGCTTGAAATTTTGTATTTAATGCCGTACGGCGTAAATGCTCTTAAAATATCAAATAAAAATAAGGATGTTAGTAATAGTATGATTCGAATGGGGGTTTTCGTGAAAATTTACGACACCAGTTGGCACCACTTTGACAAGAGGTCTTCCAATATAAAATATATGATGACGTTCATCATTCGATTCATTCATTCGTTCATCATTCAGTCATGACTAAATAAAATATAGGCTCTTTGACAGATGCCTGGACCTGACGTGTCAGTGCTGTCACCTAGCGAAAGTCATTTCAGAATACCCTCATTCCAGTGTGTAGGTACTATGTCTGTAGTATGGGTATGGTATGCGTGGTGTGGGACGCCCCCGAGCTAGATGGACGGACGACCTAAAGAAGGTGGCTGGGACGAACTGGGTGCGGAAGGCGGAGAACAGGGTGTTGTGACGCAGCTTAGGAGAGGGCTTATGTCCAGCAGTGGACTACAATAGGCTGAGTTGACTAAGTGTGTCTATTTATGTACAGACGCCAGCACATCAAGCTACTACAATCTCAATTTTTTTTAATAGATTTTCAACTTTATGGCTAAAGTATAAGGTTCAAAGTTGATTGTGAAAATTTGACAGTTTCGGGTAGCTTGATGTGCTGGCGTCTGTACATATATCAGCATGTCGATTCTGTAAAAATCTCACCGTGAATACTTGCGTGGAGTGAGCTAGCTGTCTTTGTCATCCTACTGATGCTAGGGATTGACCAAGCAAACATTTACAATCATAATCGATTTTAATAATATTTTTTAATGCTAATCCTATTGATATTTTTATATAATTCAAAGCTAGTATTTCAGTGGTCAAAACATTAATATTTTGTGGGGTTTTACTTACAATAAAATTGCAAAACAGAAGCGCAGTCAGAATCTCAACCTTGTTTTTTTTTCTTTTTTCCCTAGACTAGTAAGTCCTTATATAGCCAGACAGCGCCAGCGCCTAACGCGCTTGCGCGGCGTGAAATATGGCTCATTCCGAATTAAGTCATCATCGCACACAGCGCTCACATAAATAATTTGCGAAAACGTATTCTCTATGACACAATGACCGAAACCGGTTTGAACTGTCAAAATACCACGCTTGACAACCGTACCGCGTGGTAAGATTATGCGGGGAATAATAGATAAATACCATACAGCAGAATAATTGGGGTCAAGGTGTAAGCACGCTGTAGTCGATTACAGTGCAATTCGGAATGTACCATATATCACTCCACTCGAATCTCGTAACCATGGCAACACCACCTCGGCGTCAACAACACCTCCACCAGCCGCGTTTTGATTGACGAATACCTCGTCTTTTTCTACTTTAGAGTTACACATTTTGAAAATCGCTCAACGAAAACTTTGCTTAATCTGCCCCTTGGCAGACTCTAAGGCAGGGTCGCCATGGTGTATTATATTAATTATTAATATTATTACCATAATTTCCTAATGTTCTTATACATGACGCCATACAAGTTAAATATGTAAAAACAAATCTCTAATGTGATGAGTGACTAACGCGCAAGCGCGGCGTGATCTTATCACTTCACCTTCACTCCACCCGATTCACGACATTAAATGTCGTGAATCGGGTGAAGGGAAGGTGAAGTGATCACGCAATCTGCAATGTGATAATGACAGTGATTAACGCGCAAGCGCGGCGTGATCTTATCACTTCACCTTCACTTCACCCGATTTACGACATTTAGTGTCGTGAATCGGGTGAAGTGATCACGCCACACAAACTACGTGGGATTACATTCTATGGTCCGTCAACTAGGCATCCGTTAGCACTCGATGACTTGACACACTCGGTTATCTCTTCTAATTCAATAGTTTTGGGTTAATAACAACGCTGAACATCGTCGCAGTCTTTACTAGACTCGATCTACAATTGCTCATTGACGCACATTCGTGTAATTTACATGCGGGGCCGCAGTCTGTGCGACATGCACTAAGTAAAACCCCACAAAATATTAATGTTTTGACCACTAAAATACTATCTTTGAATTATATAAAAATATCAATAGGATTAGGCTAAAAAAATATTATTAAAATCTCTTTTATGATTGTAAATGTATGCTTGGTCAATCCCTAGTATCTGGTAAGATGACACTGACAGTTCACTCCACGCTCACTTCACCTAAGTTTTCACGGTGAGATGGTTACAGAATCGCACTGCTGGTGTGCCAATATCGATACAAAATTTATTGCGTTGAACGTTTTTCTTTTTTATTTGAAATGGGTTTGCTCTTGACTCTAGTCTAGGTCAGAAATGACAGAGACAAAGTCTACGATGGAGTGAGCTTACCCAGAAGAAGCCTGTTCACTCTTACTTTAAAGACGACCGCAACTGTAGGCGTTTAGAACGCTTTCGAAATGAAAGTGTCGCTTCTATACATTCTTGTTCTATGGTAATAGGCACCTAAACAAACACACTGGTATAAACAAATGTGTTTGTTTTAAACGACTCTGCATTTATAATGGGTATAAATTATATACCGTGTATGAACGTAAGAAGGGTTAACTGAGCCTACAATAATTAAGAATTAGGGACCTGGGCAGTGGGCAGGCCTAAAATAATTATAAATTAGGTAGGTATTTATAAGATAATAATGTGCTGTTAAAGATTTATACAAACATACTCTAAATAATAAACATATTAACATACAAATAAAAAAATATGAAGTAGTATCTGTTTTTAATGTCAAAATAATAGCTTAGCTTAGCTGCATAATGAGAGTATATACGGTAGGTACTTATAACAAAAAATAACAATTTAAAAAAATCCGTCTGACTCTCTATTTATTCCGGCTAATCTCCGAAACGGCTGGACCGATTGTGACAGGGCTTTCACTGGCAGATAGCTGATGTTATAAAGACTTTGTTCCAAAAATAGGCTAAGGTAAATTATAAACGTGATAAACCGTGGTCATTCTAATTAGAAAATAAATAAAATAACATAACTACGAGACTTCTGTTTTCCCACCATAACAGCTAAACCGTGATTAACAATAAGTAAAGGCGTTTGTCCATCGCAGCCGTCAACGGGACGTCACCGAGGAACGAGATTATTCGAACTGAATGTGACGTCCCGGTGACGGCGATCGTTTGTCCGACCAAACTCGGCGGTTCATTATGTTATGATAGACTAAACAAAATCCGGGCGAACTGTTTGATCTTGTCCACACACTGCCGTCGCAATGACGCCGTTCGATGCGTGATAAATCGTGGTCATTTTAATTGGAAAATAAAGAAAATATAATTACGAGACTGCTGTTTTCCCACCATAACAGCTAAACCGTAATTATCAATAAGTAAAGGCGTTTGTCCATCGCAGCCGTCAACGGGACGTCACCGAGGAACGAGATTATTCGAACTGAATGTGACGTCCCGGTGACGGCGATCGTTTGTCCGACCAAACTCGGCGGTTCATTATGTTATGATAGACTAAACAAAATCCGGGCGAACTGTTTGATCTTGTCCACACACTGCCGTCGCAATGACGCCGTTCGAACGGCGTCATTGCGACGGCAGTGTGTGGACAAGATCAAACAGTTTCGTCGCATGGTCAAATTCGCAATCTGTCAAGTGGCTGAAAAACCGTTATAATCGCGCTCAGTTAGCGATTGGTCCATATTGCGAATGGTCAAATTCACATAATTTTCTTATCGCGAACGGTCAAATTAGCGAACAGTCAAGATCGCAATCGATCGAATATTTTACTTCGCCATACAGCTCGTAGTTATTTATGTATTTCTGAGTTTAATGACTACCTTTCCGCGTATTTCCTGAGCCTTTGATCTATTCAATTGAAGGAATATTATTTCAACTGAAACACATTTCTGTATGAAAATGTACTTCTCACTTTGAACGTTGTATACCGTTCCGAAGTGTTTCTGAGAAAAAACATTGAGCCTTGTGTGTGTAAAACAAACCACTGGAAAATAAATAATAATAATATCCTCTGCAACATTAGCTTATTTTTTTTTTAATATATTGTTCTTTATACACACATATTTGGTTAGTTCTCAAAATATTAAGACCACAATCCTTAAACGTATATATAATATCTCATAATATCAAGTCCTTAAATAAAGCCTAGACTTGATACCCTCTCAAAACCTAAGTCCTCTATATTTTTATAAGAAACCCGTCCCTGCTTCATCACCATTTCTTAAATCGATGGTCATTCTGTAGTTAAACCACCAGTTTACTTAGACCCCCAAATATTCCCCATTCTGATTGAATTATAAGGATTGGAAGGGTCAGAGTAAGCTGGCCGTTATTAGGTGTAGGCTTAGAGCTAACTTCGGACAGTCATATGACATAATATCAGGCTCTTTTGTTAGAAAATCACATCCATTTCTCAAGGGGATGGCCACGTAGGGTTGAATGCAGTGCACGATTTTACGACAACATTTGTTGACCAATATTATTCTCATTGTGAAATGGAGATGCTCTTGAGAACAAAAGGTACCTTAAAAATGAATTTGTGTCGTGTTTGTAGTTATTATTTTGCTCCATACCTATTTCTGGAGCCTAGCTACTTATAGAATTATTCCATAAAGGTAAAAGAAAGAATGAAGCTGTGGACAGCTGTGGCCTTACCCAAATCCTTCGTTCCACCCGCTGAAGATCTCCCACCTGAAAATGAATTGCCTTGGGTAACCTGAAAGTCTTTAAAGAGACTCCGGACCCAGGTTAACCGAAGCAAAGCAAACCTATTCACGTGGATATTCATAAATGACTCCACCTTGGAGTGTAAATGTGGTGCTGTTCTACAAACGATAGGTAACTTATTATCATCTCGTGCGTGTTCTGTCAGCTTCACGTTACAAGAACTGATGGACGCTAGTGATGGCGCCAAACATGTAGCCGAATATCCGAATTCTAGGCCGAGTTCATTTAGATTGCCATCGACACGCTAAGATGAAGATGCACAATGACGTTAGCGACACAAGTAAAGTACAGCTTGATGTTTGGCCCATATAGCCAAAATTACATTACGAAATTAGTCGCATGAAATGACATAAATTTATAGGGCGACTTTTTCGTTGGTGACAGTCTCATGGATCACGCGGGCGAGCGACTAACGCTCCCGCCAGGCGGTCCCGAAAAAGTCGCCCTATAATTTTATGTCACTAATTTCGTAATATAATTTTGGCTTTAGGCCGGGAATCTAATGTCATTTTTTTCCGAGATTTGTAAGGTAATGAAAACAAAACCAGTATAAGCTAAGTATATTTATTCCGTACTTAAATTAAAATAATAAGTAAGCAAATAACAACTAATACCTAATTCATTAATGAAAATAACTAAATTAAATCCTAACTTAACTAAAACTATACAAAAACTAAAATATAGCATCGAATTTATCCGCATCGCTGCTGACTGGTAATGTACAGACGCCAGCACATCAAGCTACCCGAAATTATAAAATTTTCCCAATCAACTTTGAACCTTATGCTTATGCGATAAAGTAGAAAATCTATTAAGGAAACTTAACAGATTGTAGTAGCTTGATGTGCTGGCGTCTGTACCCAAGAGACTGGCGGCATTACCACGTTGTATGGCAATGCTTAAAGCGGTTCTGCACTACATCCGATCCGAATCCGAGAAATAGCGGTCCGAAGTGACCATAGTCCTATTTGTATGAGAGGTTGCGCACTGGATCCGAACTCTATCCGTCCGAATTTAGAACATTCCCAATTCGGATTGAAGTCGGATCTTTAATTCGGATTCGGATCGAATGTAGTGCAGAACCGCTCTTAGCTTTTGGCCAAGGTAAAGGCCAGCCCTTGCGTCACGGGAATTAGTGTCAACCAGCCGTTTCAAAATTTCCTTAAAAAGACCATGAGCACTCGAACCCCACGGCCCGAGAGTTAAGCAAAGGTTTGGTTAAGATAAGAGAAAGAAATAGTGGAAAGAAGAAAGAAAATGCGATTATTGGCATAACAGCAAAAAAAAACGGGTCAAGTGCGAGTCGGACACCGAGGGTTCCGTACTTTGTAGGTATGTAAATAGTTTATCACGGGTTTTTTAATGTACCTTCAAATTTACAGTTTTCGGATTTTTCCTTTACTTGTGCTACATAATCTTGCTTCTTGCCAAATTTCATGATTCTAGGTCAACGAGAAGTACCCTATAAATTTTAAATCCCTTGAGAGTGTCGAAATATAGGTTTTTTGGGGCATAAACGGCCGTTTCTTTTTTTTTTACGTTAACTTAGAAGTTTGATTTTTTCACAGCTTCAAGGGACCTGAGTTTTAATTTCAACTCGATAGGTACCTAGATAAAGGGTCACCATCCGAAGATAAAAGGTCTTGACAAACAGACTGACGGACGGACAACAAAGTGATACTATAAGGGTTTCGTTTTTTCCTTTTGAGATACGGAACCCTAAAAACAAAACACCTTAAAACTATAAAACAATAACAATAATAATGCTTATAGTGCCAAAAGGGCATCACAGCATAATGTCAGATGATAGTTGATACCTATACCACCTGACGCTGATTTTCAGCTGCAGCTCACGAGTACCATACGCTATAATAATAAAAACACAGAGAAGTTCATGTGTCCATTTTTAATAGTCCATTCAGAGAGAGATTTCATTCCTGTTTCAACTTAAACCACAGAAACCCGGACCAGAGTGCTAATACTTACATGCAGACAAGAGTAGGAAAAAGTTTAATTTAAAAAATCCAACAAGTAACATTAAACAAAGTAAACAAATTAAAAACAAACACGTGACGTAATCAACTGCACAATGTTCAATTTCCGAACTTTGCCGAGCCAACACGAGCGTAAACAGCGTAAACATGCATTTTACTACGGAATTAAACGAGTGGCGGAGCAGCATGGACGGTGCCAATGGGCCATTCACTTCAATGTATTTAGAAAGAGACTTTCAAAAACTGCTTTCTTATCTAAATTGAATATTCGTAACACCTGCGCGCTTATTGCCCATTGCTCTATGAATTGCTGGATGACAGCTATGGGCCATAGCTATGGGCACATATTATTTTTGTGAAGTGGTTTTGTTGTTTGAGAACGGTCGCAATTTTGACGTGACAACGTCTAATAAATCGATGAAGCTGGTTGCACACACGAAAAAACATGACTCATGTAGCGTTACCTCGCGGCCTTGCTCTGTAGCGTTCCATGGCGGCTTGAAGTGCAAGCGAATATTAACAAATGCAATGCAACTATTCCATCAGTATTTTCTTATGACGTTGTCACGTTCAACTATCGTCAGTAAACCGACTTTACAGACAACCGATTTTTTGTCAATGTTTTTGGAACGAAGTTCTTTAACGAAACTTGCGGTAGGAGTAACTGGTAGCCATGCGAATTTTTATTAACCGACTTCAAAAAAGGAGGTTCTGTGTTCGACCCGTATGTATGTTTGTATGTTCGCGATTTTCTCAAAAACCAATGTACCAATTTTGATGTTTCGTTCATTAACGTGATCTATATACTTTCAGGAAGGCTTTAGTATATAATACATTACGCTTTCGCGGACAAGTACCCCAGAACACAACAAGAACAGGCCACTGAAGTACTATTTCATAATAAAAATATGTATGTTTAGGTTAAGGTTAAGGATCTATGGGCCTGCGTCGCCTGAAATAAATGAATAAATAAAATAAATCACACTAATATTATAAAGGCGAAAGTTTGTGAGTGTGTGTGTGTTTATTATGTTTGTTTGGCTTCACGCTCAAACGGCTGGACCAATTTTGATAAAATTTGGTATGGAGGTAGCTGACACCCTGGATTAACATATAGGATACTATTTATTCCGATATTCCTATGGGATCGAAACGTATGCGGGTAAAACCACGAGGCGCAGCTAGTAATTAATAAATATCAGTGACAGGAAGTTATTATAACCTCATCAATATAAACTAAGTGACAAAAATACGTATTATTGAAGCTAACTCAAAAAACTACCCAAGCAAAGTTAATTGTATTGTATTGTGATTTATGTCAAACTTATTGTACCCACCTTGTGGTCGCCTGTAATGAGGGTTTTCTGAAATGACGTTCGCCAGGTGGCAGCACTGACACGTCAGGTCCAGACATCTGTCAAAGAGCCTATATTTTCTTTAGTCATGACTGAATGATGAACGAATGAATGAATCGAATGATGAACGTCATCATATATTTTATATTGGAAGACCTCTTGTCACAGTGGTGCCAACTGGTGTCGTAAATTTTCACGAAAACCCTCATTGGAAGCGCACACTTGTATTTGTCCCTGTTCATGTTAACATGCAAGTAACTGTGTAGCCTCTGTTGGCGATCCAATAAATAAATAAATAAAAAATAAAAAAAAATAACTAAATAAAAATTTATATGGGACCACCCCTGACGCATAACCCTATCCATTAAAAAAATATTTTTTGAAATCGATTTACAATTGCCGGAGATATCGCGTAACATACTATACACAAAAACAATTTTGTGCACTTGAATTTTTACCAGTAGTTTTTTGAATTTTTACCAGTAGTTTAAAAACCAAACTTCTGAACCGATTTTGATGAAATTTCACGGGACCAATCTGAAAGTACATAATATCCTTTCAAATAAAATAAGAATTTTACAAATCGGCTTATAATTAACGGATTTCTGATGTAAAAACATTTTTTTTTTTATTCTACCGAATTAATAACCTCCTCCTTTCTTTGAAGTCGGTTAAAAAGATTAAATTATTTTCTCGTAGGTAGCCGTGTGCCTTGTTATCGCGTCTTTTATGGCTAGGTACATGTTATATTGTTACAAAAGACGCCACCAGCCAATATCAAAGGTTAGATACTGGGTCATATTGACCTTTCATGTCTAAAGTATTTTGATGTTGCAAATATTTGATCGGTGTACATATTTATACGTATATTTGCTGATATTTTCCCATGTGATTATGTTTTCATTTCAAAATGTATGAACATTTCAATATATTTTTGAATTAATATAGACTATCATGTTCCCACTGCAGCGACACATGCCTCCTCACTGTAAGAGGGAATAAAAATAGAATTAATAACGTCTAATATTTATTTATTTATATATACTTTATTGTACACCAGAAAATACATAACAAAAAATTCCCTAATAATTCCCCCTTTTATAGAAAATCTCGTTTAGAAACCCGTTCTGAGCGAGGGTGGTGATCACTGCTCGTGCCTTCTCTCTGTATTAATATCTGCAGGCATGGCAGTGCCCCCGCCAAGTCGAGAAAAAAGCGGTTTCTCGAAGCAGTTCAGGCAATTTTCGACCCCTAATAACTTCGTTGTGGATAAAATTAGAAGCCTGAATTTTTAGTAACCAAGCAGGCATTGTATAAACATGGTATATTTCAAATTTCATTCAATTTAAACCAGGAGTTTAAGAATTATAACTAGTCAAAGTTTCTTAATTTTGTCACTCACTCACTGACTGACTGACCGATCATCAAAAATCTAAGGCACTTCTAGCAGACATAGAAGCTTCAAATTTAGAATACCTACAATTAGTGTTTAGTGTTAAATCAAGGCAGAAATAAAATATTTTGCAATTTCGTTCCACTTTTCTAGATACACCAACTGCATAAATAACTTTGTAATCCCATATAAATATATATGATTACATACAAAATTACATTTGCAGTTAATGAATCAGTGTATTAAGGCTCCTTCAAACAGGCGCGACACGACACGCGACACAAAGGCACCGCAAGTCGCGCAACGAGCGGTGCCTTTGTGTCGCGCGCGATTATATCGGGTGTCGCGCCTGTTTGTAGTCGAGCCTTTACATGGATCTCACAACTTTTTACGGTAGAAGAACTGAGAAGAAGAAAGGTAGTTAAATCGTAAGATTTTCCTGCCGTACTTAGTCATGGACAAAGTGTGACTTTGACACACAATGACACAATGTGCAGCAAATAAAATAATTACTCGTATTTGTTCGAAATTCGAAGTTTAATCTTTTTATTTGGAAATTTCGGCCAGTTTTCATTGTAGTAACCGATCTATCCACCATAAAAAAACATGAATTCTCATTTCCTACGAAATGTATGGGAAAAGTTATTTTGCGATTTCTGACTTTTCTGGTAGGTTTCAACCTCAGTTGGTCCGATACCGTTTTTTGATCCTTATAAGAAACAGGATCGAGAAAAAGTTTTCATTAAAACTTTTTTAGATTCCAATCGATCCTTGCTAATAACTTAAGTCCCCTAACACTGTTTTCAGGTAGCTACAACGGTCAAGGTTCTTACGAATCTAACGATTTCAATCTTTGGCGTATAACACAATTTAGTACTCATATAATATAATTTGTGTTTTATGTGACAGACTCTGCAATCCATCGCCATTTAGAGGCTTTGCATTTTGTTTAGAATTTATCACTAATGGTGAAGCATACATTGTGTTCAAGCTATGAGATTTTAAATTGAAAATAAGAGGGATTTTATACAGGGTGTGAGGGACGATCGACGCACAATCTTATACCATGCATTCAGTTTATACGACTCTAGACTATGTATATACATTACATAACATAATGAACCTATACTGTTCCCACCGCTGGGACACAGGCCTCCTCTCTATTTAAGAAGGATGAGGCCATAATCCACCACGTGGGCCCCACGCGGGTTGGTAATTCTAGACCCACTAGCGTATAAAGTTTTCGTCGGTAATTTAAAAAAAAAACAACTGTTAAAAAAAAAAAACAACATTTATGGTTACAGTTTAAACGTCGATGCCCTTACATCGTGTATAAAAATACAATAGTTATAAAGTATGGCTCTTGTAATTATTTCTAAAAAACCGGCTCAAATGACTGCAAATACCTAAGGCATAAAGTCCACATCTGCACAAATAGTGCAATGAAACGCTGTAGAATCAAATTA
Source organism: Luperina testacea (assembly GCA_927399505.1). Taxonomy (NCBI): domain Eukaryota; kingdom Metazoa; phylum Arthropoda; class Insecta; order Lepidoptera; family Noctuidae; genus Luperina; species Luperina testacea. The sequence continues at coordinate 18,840,265 of OV656758.1, forward strand.
TTTAAAACAAAACAAACTATCGTTAGCAATCCTCGCCTCGTTTAGCAAATAAATCAGTTCTTTAATTAAGTTTCACTGCTCCAACAGAATTAAAAAATAAAATCTGTCTTGAGAATCTGTGTGCATAACTTAGTGTTATACTTATTTAGTTTTAGTGTTTGGCCAGACTGGAGAGCGGGCACGGGGCGGGCGCGGCGCGGCGAACTCAAACATATGAACTACCTTTGAGTGCCCATAGTGGGCACGGCAGGCGCGGTGAGCGGCGCAGGCTGTTCGGTGCAGGGAGCGCGCGGGCAACTCACGCTCGTTCATATAAGTGGCCGCAATGGGTGCGCGGGGCGGGCGCGGGCGGCCCGCGCACCAAGGTTCTCAAACTAGTTCGAGCTTTTTTCTAGTAAAAATAGGTCTTCTTCCTCCATATTATATTTTGACAAACACTGGACACAACACGCAGAACGCAGCCGCAGTCCGGTGTGGACAGGCAGCCCGCACGCGTTCCCGCACCCGCGCTAGCCCCGCGTCCGCGCCCACCCCACGCCCCAGTCTGGACAGACACTTATTCTACTTTCAGAGCACGGAGTGTCATTTGCAGGCTCTTCCTGAGATCCACACAGCTGATGACTGCCAGTACGTTTTTTATATTGGCGTGGCTAGCTGACATGTGACATATTATGGCAAATAAAATTTAATGTTCTGTGTCTCGTAATGTTAATTACTTTGCATCCATTTTTTTTTGTTTCCGTCCTCCGGGGAGGGAGTGTGGGATTTTGTACCTCACTAAAAGCACCCTGGTGATCACCATCAGCACATCATAGGGGTGGTCCTGGTTCCTCTTAAAAGACCAATTCCGGAACCCCCCTGTGCAACGCCTGTAAGGCACTTCCCTGGGGAGACTGTAATTAAAGGGTTACTTTGCATACCTACTATTGTATAGAATCAAGTATTTTCTAACTGAAAAGACAGCTGTGCTGCTGAGGAGTTTGTTGCGTTGCTTCTTCTTGCCAGCGAAAGCACTAGGAAGTGGTGAAGAGCGGGCGTTTTGAGGGACTGTCTTTTTTATCTTTAGTTAAGTATAGTTATTATGATCATCTTTAGTAGAAAGAAAGAAAATACGTTTATAAGTGCGTGTAGAAGTTACATTTCAGAAGTTTCAGAATCATAGGAGTAAATAACATTCCCGTGTTTTAGTTTGAAATGCACTTACGGTATTTCAGATGCTATTCTGTAAAAATCTCACCGTGAAAACTTAGGTGAAGTGAGCGTGGAGTGAGCTGTCAATAGTGTCAATTCCTAGCAAAAACAAACTCACTTCACCTAAGTTTTCACGGTGAGATTTTTACAGATTCGACCGGCTATAGTATAATATGTACCGCTGGCTGGGTGAGCGTGAGCGCTGGCGTTAGGCCCCGGTTGTGCCCCGGTGGTGGGGCGAGATGGGTGCCGCACGCGGCGGCGACGTCTTTGAATCGATTTGATTTTCCCATCACTAAATAGTGCTTGTGACGTCATAGTAGGTAGTCAAAAAATGGCACGCTTGTTTTTCATACAGATCGTGGTATACAGGTCTATCTATATCTGCGCTTATATACTAGATATCTAATGCCCTTGTACATGACGTAGGTTCCTACTCCATCTCTCTTTGTGTTTTCGTGACCTTAATCAATTTCCAGTACTTATGTACTTTGTTCTAAGGCTTTGGCAAATAGTCTGTTTGTTTTCTCAAAGTACTTATAAGTCTACATCTAAGAACAAAGACAAGGTATCTAAAATAGCCAAGTTAAATTTTGTAGGTATTTTTTTTATTTAAGCACAGTTTTCTTTTCATGTTATAAATTGGGAGGTAATTAATATACATTTATTTGTTACACAGCTTTCTTTATATTATTAAAAAATTGTAAATTATTGAAAATTATCTTAAGAACGTTTACGACGTACGGCATTTTATACAAACTTTCAAGCCCTTGTTTTTCGAAATGAATGAACCGATTTTAATGAACCTTCGTACGCCTAAGCAGGATACAAAGGTGTAAAAAGGTACTTAAGAACATTTTCGATAATTAATAGTGTTACACCCAAATTAGACAGATTTGATCCGTTAACAAACAATATTTGAATAGTAGAAAGCTGCCCTGTTTTCGAGTGACTTACTCTTATTATACTTTTTTTCCCGAAAAAATGCGCGGTTCCTGTGCGATAGACCACAGCAGGGAAACCACGAACCAAAAGTGCTCAATCACTACAAATTCTCGTCTATTTGTGCGATGAAGCAGCGCGAAACCGCGGTATTTTATTTATTACAAAAAAAAGATAGAAGAGTTAGGATCTTAATTAAATTTAATACGGTTTAATATTTTAGTTTTATTATTTTTCTTTTCAATAATAAATGTCCTAGTATTATTAGAATTTTATTAGATCTAATTACTGAACTGTTTAAAATTCTCCTCTATTTGTGCGATGAAGCCTTCAGCTAAGCGAAACCGTGGATAAGGGTGATTTTGCAATCGACAGGTAATTTTTATTCTAACCCCCTTACTAATAAACGTTGTATAGCGTCTGTATAGTTAAACAACGCCTTGTCTTTTTCATTCGAAAGTCAAATTCCTGACGACTGAAAGCGAGAAATCGGTGTGTAACTATTCATCTGATATTATAATATGTTTATTAGTAAGGGGGTTAGAATAAAATGGACGTCTGACAGATTTTGTATGGAAAAACTGTCAAAAATTCAAAGCTATTCCTCGAACTTATCTGGCGTTAGAAAAATCAGACCTAACTCGGTTATTTCGAATTCGTCTATTTGCGCGCTACAAACGGAATTATTGTCAGTTACTTTCTCAGAATAATATTGAAAGAATGTGGTTTTTCTATTTCGTGTAACTTGTTAAGTATGTGGGATAAAATTTATATGTTATTAGCAGTAACATATAACTTGAAAAGTCCGTTGGTACTTGTCTAATTATTTATTTGGATCACCAACAGAAGCTGCACAGTTTTATGCAAGCTTACAAGAAGAGGGATACATACTAGTGTGGCGATATCTATTTACTAGATCACTAGTGCACAGAACTGGCAACACTAGTAATTCGCCACCTGACGGGGCCGCACGCGGGCGGTATACTTCGTACTGTAACGAGAAATTCAAGGAATATAGAGTTAAAGGTGATACGGACGTCTTATTTACACCGTCACCCTCCTCACTAGTGTACGCTTTCAAGCTAGGTAGATACAGTAAGTTTGACAAAGCGAAAATATTAAAATAAATAAAAAAATACAGCACGAAGATCATAAAAAGGAAACAAGTCAAATACAAAACAAATGAATAATAATAAAAAATAATAACCATAAAAGACAACAGATAAAAAATAATTATGACTTGGATATTACGTCTTTTATAGTTTTTTTTAAACTTTGATACTTACCTGGATTTAAACCCACAAGCGAGGAAGCGAGGCTATCGCATCTGAGCGAATGAGTTACTTAAATAAGTATAGGTATTTCGACGTACGACTGGGAAACAGAAGGGAACAACACATAAAAATCCATTATTTAATCCATTAAACACGAAACATCCCTTCCAACTAATCAATCAACAACTTGACAAACGCAATCGAAAATCAAAAGAAAAATAATCCTTGGAAATATAGAGCTTAGTTCGGCCTCGGCTAAGTCCAATATTCGGCAGTTCCCCAATACCGACTGCGAAGGTATTGATGAAACTTATCCGGTGATTATCTTCGGCCCTGCCGAAACACGACCTTTTTTTCTTTCTCTAGGGTTCCGTGGTAATTAATGGCTTTAACTCGCCTAGAATATTTAATTAACGCTTTTGTTTTTTTTTTTGGGAGTGTTGTTACTTTTAATTTTGGCGTTGAACTGAATTTGGAACGCGGAAAATTTAACTAAGGGCTAATTTTTCAATCGACAGATGTTTTTATTCGTGGAATAAAATTGACGTCTGACTGTTTTTATATGGAAAAACTGTCGAAAATTCAAAATGATTCCTCCGATAAAGTAATCTGGCGTTGGAAAAATCAGCCCATATTTGATTATTTTTAATTTGTGGATTCTAGATTATAAGCTACCTTGAATTTGAAAGGGATCGTTGTGAACTAAACTGAATGAAAACAAAATAAATGAATGAATGAAATGTTTTTAAAGAAACAAAATGTCCAGATTGACATTAATAACCAAGGAGTTTTTTATACCACATTTAATTAAGATTTTTAGAGATACTCTTCCTTTATCTTAAAACTAGTATTTCTGTCTCTTCAATAAACCTTACAGTAAGTAAGACAGCAGGAGACTCGCGACTTTAAATTGAGTTGCGTTTATATTCGGCCGCTAGCGTGCGCTTTTATAATTTCTAACGTGACGATATTATTGTGGACGTTCACGTCTTTAAAATGTATGGAAATACGTGCACGTTATCGTGGACGGCAATTTTAAAAGTGTCTTTTATTTTCTTACATTTTACTTAAGTTATCGAGATACCGTGATGTAAACGTCCACGATACCCCTTTATTCATAAACGTTGCTCATAGTTAAGTAGTGGTTAGCGACTGAATAACCAAACATTTTTGACGTTAAGACGTCACTTAACGTTTTTCTTTTTTTTTTTTTCTTCTTTGGCAACTGGGCCGATGTCGACTATTCTGCTAGCGTCGTTCGTCACTTAACTTTAATCATCGCTTATAAATAAAAACCCAAAATTGTGACGTTAGAAATTATAAGACTTCACATTCAATTACATATAACGTAAAATGGTACCCCTTACAGTAGGACAACTAAAAGTCCTACTTCAAAACAAAAACTACTTATGCTTCTAAAGAACACATAAATATTCTTCTTAAAAGTGGCTAACTGATTGTTAGGAGCAGTCGTGTTCAGTTACCCACGTCCGCTGAGTCGCATAAGTTATTCAGGGCACGACTGTAACTCGGAAGCACGACTCATGAGGATATCAGGACTTACATACTTTATATTCGTAATTGCTTACAAATTCCCGCGTAAATGCGCGTGTCTTGGACAAGGTTTTTTGAATAGTAAAAGCGAACTAACTTATATCGATGAAAAAAAAATCTATGGTCAACAAATGAAAATTGACAGATGTCAGTTTGACAGCTTTTTTTAAATATTTCGATCCATTTTGCTGTTTAACACTGAGTGACGCTGAACGCCCACCCAGACATAATAACAATAAAACTTCTAAATAAAATAATAAATGGGTTTCCTTAGACCACTGTTCTTGCGATAGTGAAAAGAGGCAGTTAATTATTCGTAGACGTATTCTCAAAGACGTCGAATTGATCCTGCCCCTTAAATAATCATTAAAAATTAGTTGCTTTTTTTGGATTATTGTCGTATATATCACAATATAAAACATTGTTCTCTGTTCTCTGTCACCGTGTGATTCTCTGTCGCCGTTGGATCGTGTTACGTACTCCAATACCAAATATTTTAGTGTACAAGTCAACTACACGGAACCCAACCTTTTTCTTTCCCAAAAAATTTCTGAGGCGGGTTTTCTTTCAGTTCGCTCCCTTCGGATGATGGATAGGGGCTTTGTCTTTACAAATTGAGATCTCGTTGAGCCGGGCTTTGCTCAAAGAAAACATGTATAAATATCGCTACTTTAGTGAAATACATAATACAGGCGTTTTATTAAAATTATGATTGACGCTCTCTTGAATTACGTGGTTATTTCTATGTTGCTGAGTTACACGTACTTTATTTACTGCATGATTTTTCTGTAAAGGTTAGGATTTATTTACACAGAGTTGCGATTCATCATCATCGTAATCACCTCAGGCCAGAATTAACTAATACTTGGTAAAGATCTTTCTTCGACTGAGATTTAATTTGATAAATGAGCTGTTTGTTTTCTATTATAAAAAATAAATTTATTCGAGAACATCCATCGGTTTCTTACTAAACTTCAACTATATCCGATGATCCTGCATACTTATCTCTTTTGTTGACTGAACACGATACATATAACACATAAAATAAAGGGCGACATCAGGTATTAACATGCACAATAAAATTACCAATTAAGCTAACAAAATTAAAATATTATACATAGATAATATTTGGAAAAGGTACTAAATTAATAAAGAACATAAAAAAGAAAATATAAAATGTAGAGATACTTAAAAAGTTAAACTTAAGTTACAAAATGATTCTGAATATGAGTAGGTACTTTGTTTTCTCCATACCAGATGCCAGGGAAATAGGAATCCACCCGCGTACCTACGTACTTAGAGGAGACAGTCGTGCGTATGAAATCCATCAACCGTGATAAACGAGTTTCTGGTTTCATTCGGAATAACGGAATAACAGACTACTGTTATTGTTCTACTTTCCATAAAGTTATTTGTTATTCCCACCTGGCTGTAACGAAAATCCTGAATCAAAATAAAAAAAAAAATATTTAAAACATATTAATTTTAAAGCAAATATGAACGCATCAAAATTTCAAATTATGCAATAAAAAAAATTGTAAAAAAATATTTAAAAATGGAACAAAAGTAACATGGCGTTCTTTCTGCTGTCTAGTCGTGTTCATCCACATTTTAAAGTTATTCATAAAGTGCACTCGCCACACCACATTTGCACAGGATGAAAAGCGTATTATCTGTGCCGGGACTAGAAAAATAAACGTAAGATATGATAGAGTGACATTTTGGCAAACGACGACGAGATTACTGTTATAAGGCAGCTAGTGATAATGTTGTCACATTGTGCTTGGAAGATTGCAGATAAGTGTCAATTTGCTTTATATATTAGATATTTTATGAGATAGATATTAGGAGTAACATGATACGCATTGTTTTAGAGTTACTGAAATGCAAAACGATGCTACTGAATGAAGAAAATAAAATCGATTCGTTTTGTTTTGCATCCCAGTTAGTTGACAAAACCCAAAAAAAGAATCCATTCATAATAGTAGTAAAATCAACATAGCTATTTTTGAACCCGTGCCTAAAAAACCCGTGTCAAACAAACGTCAGTTTTTATCTGGCACCAGATTTAAAAGTCAACACTACTTTGTTTTTTCCGCCTAAGCGTTCCTGCACACGATGCCGTCGCCGCGCCGTCGCCGCGCCGTCGCCGCGCCGACGCCGCACCGTTACACTGTAGATACGAGTCGCGCGAAGCCCGCCACCGCGCCGTCGCCGCGCCGCCACCGCGCGCGTTTTTACTGTTTCATTCATTCCATTACCGGCCGCGTACGAACGTGCACGCCGCGTAATTTCCCGTGAATGAATCAAACAGATAGGGAGGGGAACGCGCGCGGTGGCGGCGCGGCGGCGGCGCGGCGACGGCGCGGTGGCGGGCTTCGCGCGACTCGTATCTACAGTGTAACGGTGCGGCGTCGGCGCGGCGACGGCGCGGCGACGGCATCGTGTGCAGGAACGCTAACCATTGTCAAAATACAGATTTACGGTGGTTGGCCATGCGTTTATTTCACAGCTGGCCGTTTTGAATTTTGTACTACATTCGGCTCAAACCTTCTCGGTACGTAAAACTTTTTGATACGTAAAACCTATCTAGAATATGTCCGTGACACCCGACGCGATAAAACCTTTTTTGTTTCGTTTTTCTTTTTTTTCCTTTGCACATGCGTCGTTACGCGAGACATGTGAAACCGGCAATCGGTTGTTTATATCAGTTTTGTTCAGAAAAATATTTTCTAGTTGCTACGGAAGCTTTTCAAACTAGCATTTTGTTCTTTCATTTGTATTTTATTTTATATGGATTTTTTCTATATTGCTGGCTGAAAATGAATGAAAATTAACTACATACAGAGTTTACATCGATTCTGTTGCGTCTTAAGTCTAATCTACAATTTGAATAACTATCGTTAATTGTAATTATTCGTTAATATTTTTTGTCTGACACATATTTATTTTATTTAAGTATAGTATGCGTGCACACGAACGTTGCAGTATAAAACTGATTTACATCCGTCACGTCACACATCAGGTCCAGTTGAAAACCAGCGTCAGGCACTAATTTCTGTGGAACTGGGCCTTTTTGGCGCAGCCGTTATAGTATTTATGCTTACTTACACTTTACTTTCATCACGCATAATACTATTTATCATCCTTTTTATTTGTTTATATGTTTACATTATAATTTTACTCAATTTTCATGTTGTTACACGTCAATTGTCAAACTGTCAATTACTTTTTTTTTTTTTTGTTTTTTTAGTTCCTAACGGAACAGGCTAAGGTCTGAGACCATGCTGCCTAGTCTTCAGTTTCCATTTTTCTTGAATAGGGTAAATCCAGTTCAATTCATTAGTATGTAAATCCATAATATAAGGAAATCCAATAAAATTCATTAGTATATAGGTAATTCCAGTTTACGTCATTGGTATTTATCCTTAGGTAATCAAATCCAGGTAAATTCATCAGTATCTTATTTTCCATGTAAAGTTAATCCGTATGAAGTCTTCAGTTTATTTCAATAAAATCCATGTTTAAGATTTGTTATTCCACAAAATCTTGGGTCAAGTCCAATTATTTTTCATTCCAAATTCATAAGGCCAAATGTCGAATCCTTATTGTTTTTTTTTTTTTAGTCCCAACTGACGGGAAGCAAATACTGACGAAAACGAACGTACGATATCATCTATAAATTAATTCCTAACAATATATACAAATTATATCTAAGTCAATGAAAATAAATTTACTAAACATATAAACACATGCACAGATACGTCATTGGCACAGAGTACAACACATGACACTTATCTAGATACGCCATGAGTTATATTTGTCCAACTGTATTAATAATAAAATTAAACAACGCTAAATACGTCGAGCTATTTACAAGAAGAGCCTGAATGGAGCGCGGTACCAAATCAGGGCTACCATAAATTACAATTAGCTCATCCATCAGCACAAGGCGCTGGATGCCAAAAGATGAGCACTCAAAGAAAATGTGAGCAAGAGATTGCTCTGCTTGAGAATTACAATGATCACAGAGAGGACTGTGAACAATTTTCAGACGAGACAAATGATAATTCAGTCGACAGTGACCAAAACGAAGCCTGAGTATGGTGGAGTAAAACTTCCTGTTCATGTAAGTATTGGTTTTACAGAACCAAGGCATGGTTCCTATGGGAATATTGTATACTGCATACCACATACCTTTATTTTCAATTTGAACTGTATGATTCCAGTGCCTTTTCCATATATCAATGGACCTTTTTTTCAACAGAGGAGTTATGTCTGTACAAGGAACAGAAATGTTGAGGAAACTACTTGAATCTGGGACATCATCAGAATTAGTTATAGCTCTAGCTAGAAAATCAACCCTTTCGTTACCCATCACACCAACATGCGAAGGGACCCACATGAATAAAACCTTAATGTTAAGCAAAGACAAATACAACCAAGATTCTTTTATCAATGATATAAAATAGTTTGTGTTAGCATTCAACCTATTATTTTTGAGATTTTCAAGAACACTCATGCTGTCACTTACTATTACCCATTGACAACATCCATCATTTGTATGCCTAATGTGCTTTAGGGCAGCAAGTATAGCCACAGCCTCAGCTGTGAATATACTTGTGTTTGAGTTTATTTTATAACCAGCAGTGCGATTCTGTAACCATCTCACCGTGAAAACTTAGGTGAAGTGAGCGTGGAGTGAACTGTCAGTGTCATCTTACCAGATACTAGGGATTGACCAAGCATACATTTACAATCATAATCGAGATTTTAATAATATTTTTTAATGCTAATCCTATTGATATTTTTATATAATTCAAAGCTAGTATTTTAGTGGTCAAAACAGTAATATTTTGTGGGGTTTTACTTACAATAAAATAGCAAAACAGAAGCGCAGTCAGAATCTCAACCTTGTTTTTTTTTTCTTTTTTCCCTAGACTAGTAAGTCCGTATATAGCCAGACAGCGCCAGCGCCTAACGCGCTTGCGCGGCGTGAAATATGGCTCATTCCGAATTAAGTCATCATCGCTCACATGAATAATTTGCTTTCCGATTTAGATAAATCACCACTATGGCAACTGAGAGTCAGTAATATACCTATTCACTTGAATAGTTACTCATGGTTGGATTATAGTATTTATTTGTGTATACACCACGAATTTCTTCTTCTTTGGTAAGGTGGCGACTGTAGCCAGAAGCACAATTTCGAAAATGCCACGTTAGTTTAAAGATCGGTGATAATTATTAATTTAGGCCCTAAATGAAAAACCGACCATGCCCTAAATTTTAGGGCATGGTCGGTAGTCGGCGTTATCGCAAGATGGCACATGCCATGACTTCATATATGTCGATTCACGGGACATCGTTATCGCGTTCACGTTAATTCAGAAAAGGGCCCTAATTCACTATGACCACTTAATGATTCGTTACTTCGAAACCACGTCAATTCCTTAATAACCTAATCACTACATCTGCTATTAACGTATTCTCTATGACACAATGACCGAAACCGGTTTGAACTGTCAAAATACCACGCTTGACAAACGTACGGCGTGGTAAGATTATGCGGGGAATAATAGATAAATACCATACAGCAGAATTGGGGTCAAGGTTGCTACAACGCTGTAGTCGATTACAGTGCAATTCGGAATGTACCATATATCACTCCACTCGAATCTCGTAACCATGGCAACACCACCTCGGCGTCAACAACACCTCCACCAGCCGCGTTTTGATTGACGAATACCTCGTCTTTTTCTACTTTAGAGTTAACTAATTTTAATTGAATATTGTGACTAATTCTAATTTATGATTATTTATTTATGCATTGACTGTAGAAATGATTCCATATTGTTGATTGTATTTAATTAGCATGCAACCATATTTGTACGCCTCATGGCATAACATAGCGACCTATGAATTTTAATTTAAGAACTGTATTTACTACCTATGTTAGACAAATAAAAAATGATTATGATTATTATGATTACACATTTTGAAAATCGCTCAACGAAAACTTTGCTTAATCTGCCCCTTGGCAGACTCTAAGGCAGGGTCGCCATGGTGCATTATATTAATTATTAATATTATTACCATAATTTCCTAATGTTCTTATACATGACGCCTTACAAGTTAAATATGTAAAAACAAATCTCTAATGTGATGAGTGACTAACGCGCAAGCGCGGCGTGATCTTATCACTTCACCTTCACTCCACCCGATTCACGACATTAAATGTCGTGAATCGGGTGAAGGGAAGGTGAAGTGATCACGCAATCTGCAATGTGATAATGACAGTGATTAACGCGCAAGCGCGGCGTGATCTTATCACTTCACTTCACCCGATTTACGACATTTAGTGTCGTGAATCGGGTGAAGTGATCACGCCACACAAACTACGTGGGAATCAAAAAATCTCTTTTATGATTGTAAATGTTTGCTTGGTCAATCCCTAGCATCAGTAGGATGACACTGACAGCTCACTCCACGCAAGTATTCACGGTGAGATTTTTACAGAATCGACATGCAGTACCAGAATTCAATAGCTCATCAAAAATAGCAAATGACACTGCTGACTCAGTTTTAGACCCATCAGTATACATAAATCTATGATCAGTAAACTCATGAAATTTACTATAAACATCTTCTTTAGTGGATAAATTGTGATCAATAATGATGTCAATTGCAGGAAATTTGCTGTCAAAATCCCCCTGATAACATGGAAGAATAGATAACTTATGAATTTGCAGATTTTCAAGAAAATTGACATATTGAGGAAAGCCCTGAAGTATATATGTTAAGTTACAAATGGATGATGTACATGATTGTTTCAAATTGGAAAACAAGTGATTATTATTTTTACTATAAAGTTTTATTAGGAACCTTTCCTTCAAGTAAGAGAATCTTATACTTAATGGAGGAAGTTGACATTCAACTTGCATGGCATTGATGGGAGTGCTTTTAAATGCTCCGGTAACGAGTCTCAAACTTTTATTTTGTATTTTATCAAGGATATCTACTAACCTTTTATCACCAGCAAAACAGAGAAAACCATATTCAAAATGACTACGGATCAATGATTTATATAATAACAACAATATTTTTGGGTCAGCTCCCCAGGAGGTTCTACACAATGTCTTCAAAACATTAAAAACTCTGTTAGCTCTAGAACTTATCAATTCAACATATTTTTTCCAAGCCAAATTATGAGTGAAGGTGACACCTAAAAACTTAGCTTCATGAAAAATTGGTATAGAAACTTGATTGTAATAAACAGAAGGACTGAAATTGCCAGTTCTACCAAATACTACTAGTTTAGATTTAAGTGCATTTATATCTAGATTTAAATAAGAAAAGTATGTGGACAATCCTTCCAATGCCTTATTAAGGTACAGTGTCATATTTTTGAAATTTTTCCCAGACAAATACACAACTAAATCATCAGCAAATTGAAGATTTTTGACTTTGGAACCTAGAATCAAATTTAAACGACGTATGTACAAAATGAATATTAATGGAGACAGAATTCCTCCTTGACAAACTCCTACAGAAGCAAATCTTGGCCCATATAATTTATCATTATATCTAACATAAACTTTCCTTTCAGTTAAGAATTCATGGACCCAGTGGACTATTTTGTTTGGAATTCCAATAAGAAGTAATTCAGAACAAAGGACATCAATATTTACACTGTTAAAGGCTCCAGCAACATCAAAGAATACTGACATTAAGCAATCCTTGTTATATAAACTATTTTGGATATCAAGTTGTAACTGACAAATACTTTCACGAGCTGATGTTCCCCTACGAAAACCAAATTGATTAGCAGGTAGAATATTGTTTTGTTCGATGTAAAATTCCAACCTTTGTTTTATTAATTGTTCAAAAATTTTACCAACACAGGATGTTAGAGCAATAGGACGATAGGAATCTGGATTAGACGGAGGCTTATCTAACTTCAAAATGGGTACCAAACAATCAGACTTCCACGAATGAGGTATATCATTATTCAACCACAAATTATTCAATATTTTGAGAAAAGTGTGTATACCCTTATCACTAAGCTTTTTTATCATAATGTATGGAATACAATCTAGTCCAAAAGCACTATCTTTTCTAGAATTAACAGCAGACTTCAATTCTTGTATTGAAAATGGTTTTACTAAAAAGATATTATCAGAGTTTGACTCACTGGCAATGGGGAAATTTGACTTATTATTTACATAATCTGGGGTAAATTTTTCCAGAAAATCCTGAATCCAATTGACATCGTTATTATTGCAAGAATATGTTTTATTAAATTTCCGCATATATTTCCAGATTCTGGACAGAGGCGTACATCGATTAAAGGAGCTGCAAAGTTCAACCCAACTATTTGATCTTTCTGTTTTCAAAGTAAGTTTTTTGAGGGCTTGTAATCTTTTAAACTCTATAAATGTTTCATCTGACGGATTGTTTTTAAAATTTATATAAGCTAACTTAGACTTTTGGACTGCTTCTGAACATTTTTTATTCCACCAAGGAAGCGGAGGAGCTTTTACCAAATGCCTATTAGAGTTACGAATAGAATAATCAGCTGAGGAAGAAGCGGGCTTATTATGATAAGGAAGGGACTTATTAATTGCAGAATGCAAAAATTGACAAAACTCTCTATAACTTTCCAATGGAGCAACATGTTGATCCTGAAAAGTAGATAGTTGTAAATCTACATTTTGTTCATACATCTTCCAATCTACCATTTTAAAGTTAGGATAGGTGGGCAAATTTGTGTTATTACCAGTGTTTTCAATATTACTACTATTGATAAAAACTTTCATAATTACAGGAAGGTGGTAGCTGCCAAGAGGATCACAATGAACAGACCAATCACAAGAAAGAGCCAATGATGGGGAAACTATAGACAAATCTAAGGCATTTGGACGCCACGTTAAAGAACCGACTGTTGTCACTTCACCGCTATTCATTAACACCAAATTATTATCATCAACAATTTCTAAAATATCCCTACCTCTTGAATTTGTAGAATTACATCCCCATGATGTGTGATGGGCATTAAAATCACCAGCTTCAGGTTCAGGCTTCAGGCACCAGGTTCAGGCACAGATTTTATTAAAGATTCAAATTTATGTTTGTCAAAAGATGGAATGCAATTTGTTGGACAATAGAAACTTACAATACTTATTTCTGTATTATTTACAGTAATTCTTACACAAATATTTTGTAGAGAATTATCAGAATATGTAATTATTTTTCTGTAATTTATATTATTGCAAATTAAAATAGCTACACCATTGTGTTTATTTCCGATATCATGTCTTTCTATTTTGTATCCTCTAATATTAAAATGTTTGATGGGTGTTAACCAGGTTTCTGATATAATTGCAACATGTATGTTATGCTCATAAAGAAATTGAGTTAATAAAAGTTTGTTACTTAAAATACTTTGTGCGTTCCACTGCATTATATTAAGATCCATTATTATATGTGGAAGTACTGGTACGGAAAGTTTGTTGCAGAATTTCTTTTATGGAGTTTGAATTAATGGGATTATCTTTTTGATTTAATATAATTTTAGTTATAGCATTTGTTAAAGTATTCATAAAAAAGTCAGATTTAGTCAAATTAATAATCTGTGTTTCAATATTCTTCTGTGTTAATTTTGGAAAAGAATGTTCATTGAATAAATCGGAATACTTAGCGGCTCTGGACTTGACTTTGTTCTCTTCTATTTTCATTTTTTTCTGTGGACAGGTGTTCGAGATGGAAACATGGTTACCACCACAATTGACACATTTAGCGTTTTTAGGATCTTCTTCACAAATTTTAAAACTATGCTTGTCCGTACATATGGAGCATACAACTTCATTCTTACAGTACTTTGCAATGTGTCCAAACTTCATACAACGCAAACACTGCTTCACAGGAGGAACGTAACAGTTTACCTCGTGCCTCCAGGAGTCAAGGTAAACATATTCCGGTAACTCGGTAGAGGCGAAAGTAACCGCAACAGTTTGAGTGGGGTCATACTTGACCGCGCCACCCTCACCTTGTACGCGGCGCATGAAGCGCCTCACCTGAATAACATTCCTGGAACTTCCAATTAAGGCAAATATTCTTTTATTAGACAAGTCCGTAGGGACTGAAGTAAGAACACCAGTCACTTCGGTGTCGACAGCAGGTATAGTTGCATTTAAGCCCATTTCATCTAGAAGTCTTTTATTTTGTAAGAATACATTGGCATTGTTGGATAGGTCAAATGTTATTCCTATTTTGTACTTGTTTATAGACTTTAAATGTAATATGCCAGTTACGCAATATTTTCGGATAGCATGCGAAATAGCCAGTCTGTCTTTATCAGAAAATTGGCGCTCAGTCTGATGAGATAAAAACACTAAATATTCTGTTTTGTTGCTATTTTCAGGATACTTCCTAGAGTATCCGGGGACTTTAAATACTTGATACTTCCTGCTGTTGTCTGCTGAATCGTCGGAGTCGGAAGAAGTCTCCGCGATGTCCCGTACTGCTAGACCATCAGGGGGCTCCGCTTTTTTCCTCTTCTTACCACTTCCCCCCATTGATTATAACACTAATTAAAAAATATATACAACTATTTACTATATTACAACTAATTCTAAGGCACTAACAATATATAACAAATTAATTTTAAAATAAATGAATTTTGGCGCCTTGTACGTTTCAAGGTTCCCGCGCTTTTTTTTCACTGTCAATTACTTTTTAAATGTCTTTCTAGTTTAGTCTATGATAATTACTCTTTGGTCTAAATAACTTAAATTATTTTTATCAATATGTTTAGCTATTGTATTATTAAGATTATTACCGATTGTTTAGTTTAAATAACTTAATTTTAAATTAGATTTATAATATTCTTTACGCACTCGTGGATATGTCTTGGCCGACCACACTTGTCAGATGAGTTGATGGCCACAAAGAAGGAATCTGATATTTGAAAAAGGAAGACTACTTGAAAACGAGCTCACGAACAGCTGGAGGCTGCTGGCATTCGAGTCTTGGGACTGAGACATTAAGCATCAGAAAACTGCTTGGTTTTGCTGTGACATCTTGAACTGCTTGGTTCTGCTGTGACATCTTTGTCTAACCCAGGGGATCCAGCTAAAGATTCCACCTGGGACCTTTTACTTCTAATATTCGCGAGCTAACCACGTATGACTTGCTACCCTGAAGCCTGATTCCCGTTCCTACAGTGCTGAGCTGATTCTTTAACGTGAACTATAAAACTCCAGAGTGCGCGCGTGTGTGAACTATAAACTTCCGAGAGTGCGTGCTATTTAGTACTTTTATAACTAGCTGTTTTTATAACTTTCTGTAATTTATCTTCCCTAATAAAATTTATTGGACGATCTGCTTACCCTCTATTTTAATAAGGTATAGATCGTTACACCGTGAGGCACAATTTCTTGCTAATTTCTTACATCGGACTTTACACTTACTATTTGATTTTTATCTGTTGCTATCTGGGGGCCTAAAAAGGCCACTTTGTCAGAATCATAGAAGGATAACATTATGAATCATAATGGATAGTTACCTGTTAAGTTAATCGTATCAAATCCCATTGATGATCATATTTTCATTTATTTTATTTGTCTGTTCTAAAATACCAATCAATCCAATCCAAATCCAATCCCAATCTCTTTGATTATACCTACGTAGTGCAGCGAAAAAAAGAAAAACACAGACTGTCTTCGCCATATTATGATTCATAATGTTATCCTTTTATGATTCTGCCAAAGTGGCATTTTTAGAACCCCTGATGTATGTATCTGGTTTATTGTGCGAGTTTTTAGTCTGTGCTAAATAAATGTATTTTCTTTCTTTCTTAATAAATATAATAAGAAATATACCGAACTATGCATGGATGACGGTACTTCAGAAGATTATTTGAAAACTTTTCCAGTGGTGTCGAAATTGACCAAAGCGGACCAACCGCAGCTTCTCCCTTAAAAACTGAAACTGAGCCATCACCTTTTAGGCTAAAATACCTGCAACTATTTTTTATTGTGGCCTGATAGTGGCACCAAAAATCTGTTATCTCTATTGCTTTTTCTTCAATTTCTAGGCCACTTAACTGTGAAGTGTCGTTACCCATCATTTAAGATTTTAGCTTTATACATATGTATATCATTGCAATTTTTTTCATTTTCTATTTTTAATAATAAATAGAATTAAAAATAGGACTCGGTGCCACATACATGGCTCATCAGGGTGCTAGAGTTGTATAAAATTGATGCAACCCTGCGCACCTTCCTGATGTCGTGTATGGGAC
The DNA here is from genome assembly GCA_927399505.1 of Luperina testacea. NCBI lineage: Eukaryota > Metazoa > Arthropoda > Insecta > Lepidoptera > Noctuidae > Luperina > Luperina testacea. Next base: position 18,857,530 of record OV656758.1, read on the forward strand.
AATGGAGGACAGTCCTTCGCTATCCAGGATGTCGACAAACCCAGAGGAATAGTGAGCCGATAAGGATAGAGCGGGGTATATTTCAGGGCGACAGTTTGAGTCCACTTTGGTTCTGCTTAGCCTTGAATCCTCTTAGCACGCTGCTGGAGGATTCAGGTCTAGGCTATCGGTTGAAGAGAGGTGGTGAGGTTATATCTCACCTCCTTTACATGGATGACCTGAAACTCTTTGCCCCCAACGATTTGCAACTGATGGAGCTATTGAAAGTCACTGAAACTTTCAGTAGCGCCATCAAGATGGAATTCGGTGTGGACAAATGTGCGGTCATGCATGTAAAGCGAGGGAGGATTGTGGAATCTGTGGGAACCCAGCTCACAGATTCCATAAATCTTAGATCCCTCTCAGCAACCGAAACCTATAAGTATTTGGGTATGTCGGAAGCATTGGGCATCAACGTTACCGACATGAAACAATCGTTGAAGGAGCGCTTCTTTGGCCGCCTGAGAAAAGTATTTAATAGTCTTTTATCGGGAGGAAATAAGGTGCGTGCCTTCAACGGTTGGGTCATGCCGGTTTTGATGTACTCTTTCGGCATACTCAAATGGACTCAAACAGAGCTAGACGCCCTGGATAGGCGGGTCCGTACATTGTTGACGGCATATCGAATGCATCACCCACGTTCTTCGGTTATGAGACTGTATATCCCACGGAAGTGTGGAGGTCGAGGCTTTTTAAATGCTAAGACTCTTCACAATCGTGAGATATGCAGTCTCAGGGAATATTTCCTAGAAGCCGACGTGGGGATGCATCGAGATGTTGTAGCAGTGGACAAGGACCTTACCGCGCTCTCCTTGGCTAAAGAGAACTGGCGCAAACCTGTAGTGCTTGACACTAACGACCGCATGGAGGTATGGCAGAGTAAGGAGCTTCACGGACGCTTTTTCCGGGCCCTACACGGGCCCGATGTAGACTTCCTAGCGTCCGTAGCCTGGCTACGTTCCGGGGAACTCTTCGGAGAAACCGAAGGGTTTGTCTGTGCAATTATGGACGAAGTTATGATGACGAATAACTACCGGAGATTTATTGTGAAGGACGGTACGGTTGACATATGTCGGGCATGCCACCGTCCGGGCGAATCAATCCGTCACATTATCTCCGGGTGTTCTCGTCTGGCTAACGGAGAGTATTTGCATAGACACAACCTTGTAGCCAGGATTATCCATCAGCAACTTGCTCTGCAGTACAACCTTGTTGAATCGGAGGTGCCGTACTACAAGTATGCGCCCGACCCAGTTCTCGAAAATGGCCATATCACACTGTACTGGGATCAATCCATCATCACTGACAGTACTATTATTGCTAATAAGCCTGATATAGTGGTGGTGGATCGATCAGAGCGGCGCGCAATGATTGTTGACATAACCGTTCCGCATGACGAGAACCTCGTGAAAGCCGAGAAAGATAAGCAAATCAAGTATCTTGACTTGGCTCGCGAGGTTGTCGACATGTGGGATGTGGACTCAGCGATCATTGTGCCGATAGTCGTGACAGCCAATGGCTTAATAGCCAAGAGCCTCGACCAACACCTAAGGAGGCTCTCGTTGGGCAGCTGGATCAAGGGCTTGATTCAGAGAGCGGTACTTCTGGACACGGCCCGCATTGTTAGGAGGTTCCTCTCTCTGGAGCCCTGACCGCCGGTAGCTTGGACCCTGTTCCCGATACCGGTGGGCTACAATTTTTTATATTTTTAAATATTTTTTTTTATTGTTTTTTGTAAAGAATATTTAAAAATGTAATTAGTTTGTAAGAAAAATAAATAAAGGATAATAGAATTAAATACAACACATCATAATATTATAGTATAAACGCCTATAATTATGTATTCGCCGAAAGGTTAGGCAGAAGGTGTATCTACAATACGCTCTCATTTTTTTTCAGTATGTTTAGGTTCCAAGTAATAGGGGGTAGATGGAAAAACTCAATAACACATTGCTCGAGCCGGAAATCGATTCCATGACCTCATGTTCAGCAGTAGCTCTTGCAACCAGTAGACAACGAGGCAATTACCACATGTTATAGTAAATAATACTAATTAGCTTTTACAGCAAGGAAGGGATCCAACCGGCATTACAACAGCAAAGAAATCTCCTTGATTTATATCCCGATTAACTTCCCCAAAATCGTCGTAAAACTCTCGAAGTGGAACCAATAATGCCAGAACCTGGCAGCCTTCCCGAACATTCTATAAGAAACCCATCGGGTTTTTTATTTAATGGAAAAATCGCTTGGATAATATACAGCGATGTGTAATCACATAAGTACCTTATATGTGTGAGTTATTGAATGTTTTCCTTTTATGTAACAGCAAAAACAGAATAATCATGGTTTGTTAAATGCTTTAAAGTATTTATGAAGTGTCTTTTGAAATGGCCTTAGTGACCATGGTGGCCAGTGGTGACTATGGAGTTGTATGTCTTAGGTTGTTTCCAGACAGGCGCTTTACTTTGTGTAAATTATTTCATCACCACTGCTCTCAAAACGGTGAAAGAAAACATTATGAGGAAAGCGGCATGTCCTAAAACTAAAAATTCGAAGACATGTGACATCTACCAACCCGCACTGGGCCGGCGAGACAGATCACGGCCACATTCCCTCTCACCAAGAGGAGGCCTGTGTCCATGCAGCTATATCCTCTCTTCTCGATTTTTGCATTCTTCCGCTTGATTTCAAATCAAAGTTAGTGATCACGCCTTTGGAAGGCATGGCAGGAATCGAAGTCGAAGCCAACTCGCAGAGGCCCGTTAGACACAGAATAAAATGAGGTACCTACTGGTGATTATCTCCGTATGCACTATGCATGAGCACTCAAGAACTATCCTCAGTTGGTACAGACGCCAGCACATCCAGCTCCACGAAACTGTCAAATTTTCCCAATCAACTTTGAACCTTATGTTTTAGCGATAAAGTTGAAAATCTATTAAAGAAATTTGACAAATTGTAGTAGCTTGATGTGCTGGCGTCTGTACGTCCGGCACCAACTGAGTATATTGTAATATATGGAAGCATAGATATTAACCATCGGTTTGGGTGGCTAATATTTACCTAGAACTCTAGCGTTTCGCTAAGTTCCAACAATGTAATTTGTATGAATTTTGTAATTGTATAATATTTATGTTGTGGTCCGATGACCTTGTGAAGGCGGCAGGAACCCGTTGGATGCGAGAAGCACAGAACCGGTCGAAGTGGAGGTGCTTGGGGGAGGCCTATGCCCAGCAGTGGACGTCTGTCAGCTTAAAATGATGATGATGTTATATTGTTGTTTAATGAAATGAGGGTTAACCAAATGAATGGAATTTGTCCACTCATTTACAAGTTTCGGACCCAAAATACCTCATTTTTGCTTTGTTTTCATTTTTGTTTTTAAAGTTAAAGAGTTAATCTTGTGTTTCAAATAGACACAAAGGCACTTTTCAACGACAAATTTTACAAAAAAAATAGAATCGATTCTAGTCGCCCCTTCCAACACGTAGTTACGTATGGAAAATAATGGGCAAAAAAACTCCACCGTTACTCTTTTAGTTTAGTTTAGTTTATTTATTAATAATTATAATAATTACATGTCAAGTTTAAAAATAGTATGTATACATTAATTCTATCATTATAATAATATGTGAAGACGATGCACCTAGAATAACATAAAATTACAAACAACATTTTCGTAAGTAAACCATCACCGCACAAAATAACCTAAAACAAATATTTATCCAGACTCCACCTGTTTCACGTGAAAAGCTGTTTGATATTTGTAAACTTTTTTCATTACTACCCTTTTCTCTGTATTGTCGAAAAATTATGTGTGAAAAGTTTTTACAAATTAAAACCAAGGTCTGTTGTTACATAAAATGCCGTGATGAAAGCAAACAGATTTTTATTTGAGTTTTCTCTCGTAAATAGAATATAACTTACCCAACTTCGGTCGGCTAAAATAAGTGTACAAAAGCCTCCTTGAACACATTGTTGAAGCCGTGTTAACAAAAATAGCAAGGTGGTAGCGAGAACAAGGTGGACGTATATATATTCAGCTATCAATATTCTTAATAATTCAAAAACGGACGCGATTCCGTAAAAATCTCACGTTATAAACTTACGTGAAGTGAACTGTCATTAGTGTCAATCCCAAGCATCAAGTGGAATGACAGCTCACTTCACATGACTTTTCACGGTGAAAGGAAAACCTAAGTCGGACTATAATTACGAACATTTTAAAACAAAAAAAACTGGCACTCCGGTAGTGCCGACAGAAGTGAAAACTTGAACAATTACGAGTGTATTTTGTGAATCGTCTTATAAACAAAACGTCAGTTATATATCCGTGGTTCAGCGCCATCTCGTCGTTGTTGGATGAACTACCGTCGTTGTTGGATGAACTACGTAGTTAGTACGCGAGGCCCTCGTAGTTCTTCCCGATGTGCATAGATGGCGCTGTCCTCAACAACGCGCGTCTTTCGTTTTACGTCTTACGAATCTTACGATCAGGGTCACGTGACCTGACGCGAATTTAGAAGTTTTTACCCATTCCAAAAAAGTAAACAGCGCCGCTAAAGAAGTTTTCACTTCAAAAAAATCCTATGCGGTCCAGCCGTTGTCTCTAATACTCCTACTAATTTCCAATTTAAAGTTCTCCTTAATGTACCTACTGTTATACTGTAGTCTAAAATAATACGAACAACAAAGTAAGTTAGGTACTTACAAACCAAATCCCACACAGGTACCTACTTATAATGTAATAAGTATTATCTTTACTTATATCATAATTACACTGAATTTCTATATCAGAGGCCATTTAGTTCAAACAAGGCAAGTTACAAAGTTGCTAATACCCCTAAGCTTGACGAGGTAAAACTTCACTCTTGTATATCGAGTAAATTTTGTTTAAAACCTTCTTGGTAACTCCAACGTGCTTAAAATTGGGTTCCATACAAATTATGTTTTGAAGAAGCTTGAGTTATGTTGAAGGAGTTCGAATTGGAATCGGAAGGGGACTTTATGCGAGCGTAATTTGATGAGCACGTTCAACGATTGTTATCATTTTATAACTAGTAAGTATTGGGTGAGAGTTTACGAACGCATAAAATAAGTTCTACTCTCGCGTCCGGGCCTGGTTCAAGCCATGGTCCGGGGCGAGAGGGAGTGAGGGACAGTCGCCTCCTTCTGCAAAGCAGTCATGCTAGCGAAGAAGGCGGCACGACGGCTGAGGGAGAGAGACTCCCGTCCCAGCCGCCACGGGAAACGCTCCGGGCGTCGGGAGCCGCGCGACGACTCCCGGCCACTGTAGGCGCGGGCCTGCGGGCGGAGAGTAATGGGTAGCTCACCGTCCGATCAGGACCAGCCGAATAGCACCGCAGGCCCGTACCGGACGGCGCGTACGTGTTCCACGCGCGCCTCAAAGAGATGTCAGCATCAACCGAAGGGGCCCGTCAGGGCCGAAGCCTGCCGGGTCAGCGGAATTGTCCGAACGGGTTACCGCTGGCCCGGAACATAAAGGGCTAAGGAAGGAACACGGGTGGGTTTTAGTCAGTAAGAGTCTGACACTCCCTTCCGCTCCACCCAGAGCGGGAGGGGTAATTTGACGATTCCCCTCTTGAAAAAAAAAAAAGTCATGTGGGTCTAGTCACATGAAAACTTGAACGCCGTTCATTGCACAGCTTCCTCTGTAAGGCCATAAAATTGTAAGTAAACCTTCAGTTTACTTAGTGAACAAAGGAGTCCCATTGAAAAGCACATTCAAAGAGAACTTATAATAATAATATTCTAGGTAAATTATCTCTGCACATGCTCCGGTATTAAATGTTAAAAAAAATTCATGTCTTTAATTTCCTATCAAAGTAAAATCCTAAATGAAATATCATAACTTCTACTTTTAAATCCTCCGCGACACAAGCTTTATAAAAATATTATACTATAATACAATTTCTACCATTTGTATGACAGCTAACACAAGCTAAAACGATGAAAAAAGCTACGATATTTACATGTTGTTTTCATTAAAACGTTCTAGTTAGTCACGTCGGAAACGAGACGCGTAAAAACGTGATAAAATTGTAATACCTACGAGAACACTACAAAACCATATAACACAACACATAGGTAAAGCATCTTGAACTTTACGCCTTTACAATAAGAGTTGTGAAATTCATATTTGAGTGAAAGTTATAAGTTGGTAAAGTACAAAAGTAAAGCCATCCAAGCAGCGACTTCTGCCTTCGACAAGCATTTTGTATAACAAGTGAAACGTAGATTTACGAGGGTACTAACTTATCTATAAAAAAAAACTAATACAAAACAGACAAGATGAAATATGTCTTTTGGTAACATGGTTTTGGTGGTGGGAAACCAGGATGGGCCTGTGGCTAAATAATAACAGCCGCACAGGTCGATCGATCAGGTTAAGCTAAGCTTGTCGCGGTTGGTCTGTGGATGGGTGACCATCTTGACATACCCAGACCCCTCCGTGCCTCGGAAAGTACGCTAAGCCGTTGGTCCCGGCTATCAATCGTGGATCTTTGACAGTCGTTACGGGTAGTCAGAAGCCCGAAAGTCTGACAACCAGTCTTATCAAGGCGCTTTACCGAGTAGCTGGATTATGAAGGTCAGATAGGCAGTCGCTCCATGTAAAATACTGGTATTCAGCTGCATTCGGTTAGACTGGAAGCCGACCCCAACATAGTTGGTAAAGGGCTAGGCAGATGATGGTTTGGTGGTGGGAAAGGTTCACACAAATGTATTGTATGAATCCACAGTTCATATTTACAACATAACAGAACACCGCGCCTGATATCCCCAAAGGGTTAGGCGGTGGTGTGACTATGTCTTGGAATACATTAAGAAGCCTCCTCGTGTAGCGCAGTTTTATCCGCTAGTTACTCAACTGAACTGAGCGCTGTCCTGGACAGTCACACCCAACACCTTATTTGACTGGCCAATTCATCCTTTGTGTGGTAGGGCTAACGCCCGCCTGGTTTGCCACCACCCTCCCACCGGAGTCCAGCATCAAGCAGCCTGCTGTGTTTCGTTGATAAGTGGGAGTTCCAGTGCCTTAGGCATCTTCTGGGCACGCTCGTTCTATCATAACCTCATCCATCGCTTTCCATCAGGGGTGATTGAGGTCAACGTCCGTGCCGGACGGCGCGTTCGGGTTCCACGCGCGCCTCAAAGAGATGATCAACCGAAGGGGCCCGTCAGGGCCGAAGTCTGCCGGGTCAGCGGGATTGTCCGAAAGGGTTTACGGCTGACCCGGAACATAAAGGGCTAAGGAAGGAACACGGGTGGGTTTTAGTCAGTAAGAGTCTGACACTCCCTTCCGCTCCACCCAGAGCGGGACCGTTTGATGATTCCCATCCAGAAAAAAAAAAGGGTCAACGCAGACAGGAGATGTTTTGGCATGTTATTTCATGGGACGACACATAAATCTTCAAGGCAGCTCTTTTAAAATGTTCTTGTACAGATGTACTATGTCACGAAGTCCGTTTGGCTATGAATGTTGTCAAGCGTGCACATGCACATTGTGATCAACAGAGACTCAACAATGGGTGAAGTAAAACGGTACACATTCGCGGAAATAGCCTCATGCGACGGCAGCAAGGGGCAGCCGCTGTAGGAGCGCGCTTGTCGGGATACGTCACTACTACAATCAAAGCCGAACGGACTTCGTGAAATAGAATATCTGTAACAATATTCTTATAGTGTTACGTTTATGTAGGACAACATCTAGATTTTCCTCATTCTCAGGTTTTCTATCTGGAATTTTTCAGTAGAAGCCCGGAGTTTCGATTTGAGCTCGGTTGGTAGCCATTAGGCTCTCCTCCTATTACATAGGACTTAAACATACATGATTATGACGAGGATGGCGATATGAGGGTGTACTGGTACCTCTGCTCAACCCTTCGGTGTTATAAGGCGTGATGCTATTTTTACGTTTAGCTTTTTGAAAGGTCATAATGGCATGGCACTGGAGTTCTGGACATGTACGCATACACCAATCATAGTTCAGCTCAACCATTCCTTAGGGAGCTCAAGGATATCAATCAATCTCTTCGGCATACGGCGAGCCACTTGCTTTGTCCCTGCAATCAGTGTTGCCAACCCTACTGTTTTAACAGTAGATCTACTGTTTTGTCAATGGTATCGCTGTTTTTGTTTTAGTCACTGACCAGCAGTGCGATTCTGTAACCATCTCACCGTGAAAACTTAGGTGAAGTGAGCGTGGAGTGAACTGTCAGTGTCATCTTACCAGATACTAGGGATTGACCAAGCATACATTTACAATCATAATCGAGATTTTAATATTATTTTTTAATGCTAATCCTATTGATATTTTTATATAATTCAAAGCTAGTATTTTAGTGGTCAAAACAGTAATATTTTGTGGGGTTTTACTTACAATAAAATAGCAAAACAGAAGCGCAGTCAGATTCTCAACCTTGTTTTTTTTTTTCTTTTTTCCCTAGACTAGTAAGTCCTTATATAGAGCCAGACAGCGCCAGCGCCTAACGCGCTTGCGCGGCGTGAAATATGGCTCATTCCGAATTAAGTCATCATCGCTCACATGAATAATTTGCTTTCCGATTTAGATAAATCACCACTATGGCAGCTGAGAGTCAGTAATATACCTATTCACTTGAATAGTTACTCATAGTTGGATTATAGTATTTATTTGTGTATACACCACGAATTTCTTCTTCTTTGTGGCGACTGTAGCCAGAAGCACAATTTCGAAAATGCCACGTTAGTTTAAAGATCGGTGATAATTATTAATTTAGGCCCTAAATGAAAAACCGACCATGCCCTAAATTTTAGGGCATGGTCGGTAGTCGGCGTTATCGCAAGATGGCACATGCCATGACTTCATATATGTCGATTCACGGGACATCGTTATCGCGTTCACGTTAATTCAGAAAAGGGCCCTAATTCACTATGACCACTTAATGATTCGTTACTTCGAAACCACGTCAATTCCTTAATAACCTAATCACTACATCTGCTATTAACGTATTCTCTATGACACAATGACCGAAACCGGTTTGAACTGTCAAAATACCACGCTTGACAAACGTACGGCGTGGTAAGATTATGCGGGGAATAATAGATAAATACCATACAGCAGAATTGGGGTCAAGGTGTAAGCACGCTGTAGTCGATTACAGTGCAATTCGGAATGTACCATATATCACTCCACTCGAATCTCGTAACCATGGCAACACCACCTCGGCGTCAACAACACCTCCACCAGCCGCGTTTTGATTGACGAATACCTCGTCTTTTTCTACTTTAGAGTTAACTAATTTTAATTGAATATTGTGACTAATTCTAATTTATGATTATTTATTTATGCATTGACTGTAGAAATGATTCCATATTGTTGATTGTATTTAATTAGCATGCAACCATATTTGTACGCCTCTTGGCATAACATAGCGACCTATGAATTTTAATTTAAGAACTGTATTTACTACCTATGTTAGACAAATAAAAAATGATTATGATTATTATTATGATTACACATTTTGAAAATCGCTCAACGAAAACTTTGCTTAATCTGCCCCTTGGCAGACTCTAAGGCAGGGTCGCCATGGTGTATTATATTAATTATTAATATTATTACCATAATTTCCTAATGTTCTTATACATGACGCCTTACAAGTTAAATATGTAAAAACAAATCTCTAATGTGATGAGTGACTAACGCGCAAGCGCGGCGTGATCTTATCACTTCACTTTCACTCCACCCGATTCACGACATTAAATGTCGTGAATCGGGTGAAGGGAAGGTGAAGTGATCACGCAATCTGCAATGTGATAATGACAGTAATTAACGCGCAAGCGCGGCGTGATCTTATCACTTCACCTTCACTTCACCCGATTTACGACATTTAGTGTCGTGAATCGGGTGAAGTGATCACGCCACACAAACTACGTGGGATTACATTCTATGGTCCGTCAACTAGGCATCCGTTAGCACTCGATGACTTGACACACTCGGTTATCTCTTCTAATTCAATAGTTTTGGGTTAATAACAACGCTGAACATCGTCGCAGTCTTTACTAGACTCGATCTACAATTGCTCATTGACGCACATTCGTGTAATTTACATGCGGGGCCGCAGTCTGTGCGACATGCACTAAGTAAAACCCCACAAAATATTAATGTTTTGACCACTAAAATACTAGCTTTGAATTATATAAAAATATCAATAGGATTAGCATTAAAAAATATTATTAAAATCTCTTTCATGATTGTAAATGTATGCTTGGTCAATCCCTAGTATCTGGTAAGATGACACTGACAGTTCACTCCACGCTCACTTCACCTAAGTTTTCACGGTGAGATGGTTACAGAATCGCACTGCTGTATTATGTATGATAGAGGTCAGTGGTTTTAGTCCATTTTTCTACTGTTTTTTGTACTTTAGGTGTCATGTGAAGGAAACAGTCTAAAATGCTTATTTCTTGCTTTTCGTGTGGATATAAACAAGGTCTACCATCTACTGTTTAACTCAAAATTTATAAAAAGTAGATAAGTGTTGAGAATAAGCATTTTTGGATTTTCAAACTTTTTTTTCTTTTTTATGCTGTACAGAAGAATAACTGTTCTGAAATTATTATTTACTGTATTCTATTGTTTTTTTTTTGTGGCTGACTAGCTGTGCCCGACTTCATCCGCGTGCATATTGAATTTTATGTTTTTTTTACGTGGAATCTTAACCAAAATAAAAGTAGCCTAAGTTACTCAGCTCCGCCAGCGAAAGTCGGTCCAGCCGTTTCGGTGATCAGCCGAAACAAACAGACAGACAAAAAAAAATTAAATTGTTTTTCTTGATATAACTACCGTACACACTTTCATATGCATTTAGTAAAAAGCTGTTATATTACCATTACGAACAGACACTTCAATGTTGAACTAAAAATCTATACAAATACATTTATAGTTTGGTAGGGTTGGCAACACTGTCCTGCATCACATAGACCGGTATCGATCCATTGTGTCTTGATTGAGTAGGAAAGCAGTCATATTTCATTCTATCCCTGAGGGTATATCCTGAGGGGTAAACGGTCTCAAATTCCCGTTACGCAGACATCCTGTGTTCGATATTGTTGCTAGATTGACTAAAAGGTTTTTTTTTTTTTCATCTTTTATTCAGATTCGGATGTATTGTGAATGGAATTAGGTTTTCCTTTGTGATGGCTTGGTAACAAGTAGGACTGAACACGTTTTTCCCCTTATTGAACATTTTAACAACATGCACGACGATGGAGTCATTTGATTGTAGTGCTGAGATGGCATTCTGGCTATAGAAAGCGGGCCAGTGCGAGTCAGACTAGCACACAATTTATACTACACTACTTCAGTACAACACGTTTCTTCTAATGAGACCCTTAAATTTTTATCTTAATTTTTATATTTTGTTGTGATAGCGGCATACACACTGTGAAAATTTTAAGTGTCTACCTATTACGGTTCAAAATATACAGCCCTGTAACCGACGGGCGGAGAACGGAGGCTTTGTAATCAAAGGCTCCGCTGTCCGTCCGTCCGTCCGTCTGTCGTTGACTACGGAACCTATCATTTAAAAATTATTTAGCTTCAATAAAGCCTGTGCAGATCAATTAACAGTCGTTTTGTGTTAACGCCTAGCATGTGTGCGCTCACCAACGTCTCACGCACACACGCATACGACACTAAACGGACAACAGCCGCGAGCGACGATGTCACGCCACTCGCCCCTAGACCGTTGAAACCGCCATATGCATACACATTTTTTTTTTAATTTTGTAAATTTCTCTTAGTCATTAAACCAGTAATTATAAAAGCAAGTTTGTATCATTCTTCCACCCCGTCAAAGTCCATGTGAAGCTCAGTAGTCTACATTTTGCTTAAAACCAAAACGATTTTTAGGCAAATATGCTGTAAAATTACGAGATCACAACAAATGTTGTTTTTACCTATAAGCAGTGGAATTTTGAAGTTTGACTACAACTTTTTATCGCCTTGTGGACGGGACTTAACTGTTCTTTACTGTACCAACAATTGAGTAACGAGACCGCCATTTTGCATTTCATCTTCAGCAAGCTCAAGAACCTAATTAGAAAGCTTTAATTCGGGCAAAAATTCCATTTTGATTAGTCCAAGACTCCTCTTTCAAACCAAACATGAAATAAAATCAAATATATTCAAGAGCTACTCAATCAATGAACTTGTTTGAGCACCTTTGATCAATACCCCTTAATTTATGAAGTCCCAGTACACATTAATTTGGTCCGTAGCAAGTTGCTCGGTCCGATAAATGAGACTGAATCAAAATTTCTCTCACGAAACGTTCTGGGCGGAGCTACGACTTCCAAGACCTGATTAGGGAGGCTTGTATGCTTTGAGAGTTTGTAAAATTAAGATGAGATTGGGATTAAAAATGTAGGCGTAATTTTAATCTTTTTAGCAGTTAAGGTTGAAAAATAATCAGAAAAAATAAATTAAAATATAAGCGTACTACTTTATAAAATGTGGCTAAATAATAACAGCCGGATGGGTCGATCGAAGGTTAAGCTACGCTTGCCGCGGTCAGTTTGTGGATGGGTGACCATCCATTACCTATAGAAACCCCTCCGTGTCATGGAAAGCACGTTAAACCGTTAGCCCGGCTGTCATTCGTAGATCTTTGACAGTCGTTACGAGTTGGTAGCCCAAAAGTCTGACAACCAGTCTTACTAAGGTATATCGTGTTTCCCAGTTTCTAGGTTGTGGATGTCAGACAGATAAACGCTTCACGTAAAATACTGGTATTAAGCTGCATCTTGTTAGACTGGAAGCCGACCCCGACGCAGTTTGGAAATGGCTATGCAGATTGAGACTTCTTGATACAAGTCAAATTAGCCTTAGCTTTTAGTACCTAACAGGTAAACGATTACCCTGAACTTATCTTATAGTGTGACCAACGTAGTCATCAGAAATAATAAATAACAGTCTGTTGTTCTTCTACAAATTATTTAATGCTATTACCGTATAGGGAAATAACTCCATAAGAGGAATCCACAGAAATTAGTGTTATAAATGTATGCCTGTCTGTTTGCTATATTTGTACACTTTACAAATTTTGATATAAATTTTGGCAGACAGGTTGCTTGACTTTTCCAAAAGGAGATAAGATAATGAAATGAAAAAGTTGATCTTTCATCTACACATTCTCCACACACCCTTCGACTGCTTTTGTTGTGTTATTCAAATTGTTTCTTTTCTTTTATTTTTTATTTCTTGGTTTTATTGCTTAATTTTATTGTTTTATGCACTCTCGCTCTGTACCATGGCCTGGACTAGGGCCGGACGAAAGAGATCGCCGCTGGCGATCGCCGCCGTGAGGACGCGGTGGTGCTCTGCCCAAGCTGGGCAGACCTCTATCGTATGCTCCACTGTGTTCTCCGGGCGATCCACACAATGATGACACCCGGGCGTTTCCTTCCGCCTTATCCGAAACAGGAACCCCCCAGGTAGCCGTGCCCGGTGAAGACCTGTGTTAGGCGGAAGGTGAGGACGCCGTGGCGCCTCTCTAGCTACTCCTCAAAGAAAAGACTTATCGCCGCAATTGTGGCGTGCCCAGCACTGGGTTGCGAGAGTCGCACTCTCCATGTCGCCATAAGATCCCGCCGGAGCTCTGTCCGCTGTGCCGCGATTTCTCGCGGCAGCGGAGTTACGTCCCAGCGTTTTGCCTTCTCGCGCCACTCCCACATGTGTACGAGGACTTTTGCCTTCAAATGCAATGGCGGCAATCCAGTAAGGAAGCTCGCCGCCTCCCCGGAGACCGTGCGATATCCCCGGACTAGCCGGATGGCTATGACCCTGTGGGACACATTCAACCGCGGCTGGTCGCCGTCTCAATGAACGAACGCACCCACACCGGTGCCCAGTCAAGGGCCATGGACCGCACGACCCTCGCGTAGAGTCTCTAGCAGGAAGCGTTTGGACCCCTTAGGTATTGGGCAAGAGCCGCTTCAAGGCAGCCCCGGAGCCAAACGTCGGAAATGCTCCACAAAGTTTCACCGGCTGTCGAGGACAAGTCCCAGGTACCGTTATTTGGGAACCCGACGGTGGCGCGTTCCGAGGAAAATGAAAACACATGGCCTCGGACTTGTGCAGGGCTACCTCGAATCTCAGTTTTCGGATCCTTTCAACTACTGTCGCAACCCCGCGTGTCGCTAATTCAGCCGCCGCCTGGTACGACCTCCCCTGCGCCAGGACCAGCGTGTTATCAGCGTAGCAAAACACGCTGACGCCGCTAGGGAGGTCGGCGCGTAGCACCCAGTCATACCCGATGTCCCACAGATGCGGCCCCAGGACCGACACCGCACGACATCTCTCGCTGGTTTCACTCTCCCTGATGACCAGAGTAGATGACGGCTCTGTCCGTCAGATAGGCCTCGACCATATGACAGAGGTAGGTCGGCATCCGGTGATACCGGAGTACCTCCCTGATGTAACTCCAGGGCAGGGTATTGAAGGCATTGGGGATGTGTAGAGACACCGCCAGGAAGACCCCACCCTGGGCAACAACATCCCCCGTCGTGAGGGCTCGTACGCGCATGATTGCTCCCACCGTAGATCGCCCCCTGCAGAAACCAAACTGGCCCTCCGCTAGATTCAATCTAGCCTGCATAGTACTCACAATACACATCTTTACACGCCGACAAAGCCACGCGAACGGCCAGTATCCCGTAACTCGGTAAAGTTAATAAAGTAACATAACGCACTTACTAAATCGAATTAGTTGCCTCGCTTCCTAATTTGAAACGACATTAAAAAGGATAACTTCGCAGTAGAAATTATATTTTTATACCATCTACGTAATACGAACGGCCATAAATCTTAATCTGGTTTAATTAAAATCTTACGTTAATTAGAGTGAATATAAATTTATTTAGGAGGATAAAAATATATACACTGGATAAACTCCAATGCAAGATTAAAAATATAATATCTTAACCTAACTAAAACTATTAACAAACTAAAATATGGCGTCGAAAAATTCCTCCGCATCACTATCCACTTGACAGTCGACAGTAATGCGACATAAATATTTACCATGTTAATTATGTTTTTGGTTAAAATGTTGGATCTCCAGTAAAAATGTGTTCTTGACTTTCTAGGCAATTCTGTCTCTTATCCTGCAGATTCAAAAACGAATATTAGTTGTTTTTTTTTTACTTTTTGCGTCGCTACAATACCCTTAAAAGTTACGGAGGCAGCATCGTCTATTAATTACTGATTTATTAATGTATCACGGAAAATTAAAAAATCTCGAGTGGAAATCAAAAGCTTCTGTGAACCTGATTACTCAAAGAGTTACTATACTGACATGGAATCCATCTTTATTTTGCAAAAAAGAGCTGTCAGAGCCATTTATAATCTACGTCGCCGTGAATCTCTCAGGGAACTTTTTAAAAGGATTAATATTATGACGGTACCTTGGTAATTCATTTATGAAAATATTATGTATGTAAGAAAATATCTACATCTTTTTAACAAAATAAGCGATAGACATAATTTTAATACTAGAAATAAAGATAAAATACATCAACCATTTTTCAGATTAGCCAAGGTACATACATCTTTTATGGGGTACTGTGTTAAATGTTGCAATAAAATACCTTGTGATATATTGCAATTAAATGAAAGAAATTTTAAAACTCACATTAAACGTACACTTTGTAAACAAGCATACTATAAATTAAAAGATTATATCCAAGATAAGAACGCTTGGAAACATGCTGGTCCTGCTCCATAGGATAATCTACAGTCTAGACAAAATCAGACTGGTTGCTAATTTAATTGTATTTTTTTTGACATTGATTTACATTCTGTGACTACTTTAACTCACACCCTGACTTATTACTTGTAATTTTTTTTATTTAAATGAAAATCGTTTACCTCACACAAAAGGTTTCGTTTACTTATCTGTTACAATTACTGGTTATCACAGTTCCTACCATCATGTGCCATTTAAAAATCCGGATTCACATAAAGGCTCCCCTAGACATACTTTGGTGGAACAATTTCTATGAAAACTTCGTGGTACCTAATTGATCTACCGAAGTCACGACGCGCCTTCGCGCCTTTCTGCGAGTCTTTATTGTGTTGTTTCGAGACGCCTTCTGACGCGCGCTTGAGGCACCTTTACACAAGACGACTCAAGTTTTTAAGAAAATGTGAAATTTCTATGTTAACGTTTATTATTTTTTTTTTATTTTGTACTGTTTAGTTCATTAAAGGCTTGTTTAAAAAAAGGTTTTTACTTAAAGCAGATTGGACAAATCTACCCATAGACATACCATCGGAACTCCAAGGAGAGTATTTCTTTTTGTGACGATTTCTCTTGATGTTTAGTACGTAAGGAGCTACAGAGCTCTAAATATGAGTAATTAAATTGAATTGAAATTCTGGTATTTTGTCAATTAATTAACTTTCATTAATTCTTTGTCTTGCAAACATAATCTTTTAAGCCGATAAACGGACATTTTAGGCTTCCTAGTTGCCGTTTAAGGAACAATGTTTTTAAGAGTCGGTCGGCCTACTGCATTTCCCAATAGCGTTAAGATATATGCCAATGGAAAGAGCTTTCAAGGAGAACCTTTGCTACTAACACGACTTTTTTCGCCACGAAGGGCGCCAAGAACATTCCTAAACTTCGGTACCCGAGTAGCCACCTATTTAGGTCATTAACTAAACCCATAGTACCTTGCCCTTTCTCCTTTTATTTGTTACTTTTTAGCATTAGAATTTGTTTAAATATCTCTTCTATCACCTTCACTTGAAAGGTACTTGTAACGACATATCCAACGAACCCAAACCACGCCTTTTCACAAATCATGGTAAACGTCATGGAAACTCACGGAAACAAAACATTTTTGTTATTTTAATTTAATCTCTCAAACCAAACAAAAAGTCAAGACATAGCGCTGCGAACAATACAGTGAAGCATGCAAAAACTACACTTCCGCTCTGTGCATACACGCTCACACGCACACATCTACAATCAAACTGCACCTCACTAAAAGCACTCATGTTTACGAAACCGGCTTCACTTTACTGTTGACAGCCCTCTGTCTTGGTTTTAGGGTTCCGTACCAAAATGGTAAAACAAAACCCTTATGGTGAGACTCGTCTGACTGTCTGTCTGTCACAGCTGGATATCTCAAGAACTACTAATGTTATCAACTTGAAATTTGGAATAGTTTTAGATGATGTTTGCCCAACTGTTTTTCAAATAAGAAAGAAATAAAAATATATGTATATTTTTGCAACAGGGACTGAAATGGGGTCTGAAAAATTCGAAGTGTGGCTACTATGATGCATGCATCATATGAAAGAGCGCAGTTTGCACGTCCTCAAACATTTTTTAGGCTGCATAGTTTTCTTTGATGAAAATTAAAAAAAAATACCGTCCCCCCCCCCTCCTTATCTCCGAAGTTTGCAAAGAGAAAAATCTGAAATTATTCCATGTGATAGAAGTTAATGTAAAGATTACAGGAAAATAAAACGAAGTCTCTAAATAGCATACTTTTTCAGAAAACATCAACAAAAGTTATATTAGTTCCACTATCGGTCAAGCGGTGGCGCTGACATAAAACTTCAATATTCTACACCGCAGTGCACAGTCACGGGCCGAAGCTAATAATACACAAAATTGATTGACTGTCAATCATTTCGGCGATAACACATACATATTATTCTTTAAAGTAATATTAGTAATTTCAGTCAAATGTCATTTGCTTAATAATATCGACCTTCACAAATGCCATTTGCTTAATAATATCGATCTTTTTAAGCCACTTTTATCGTTCTTAGGACTTTTACTGTCACCATGCAATCTACTAGCTCTTTTCCCATAATTATAAGGTGGAGTTTTAGTTCAATCAATTGCGATTATTACCTTAAAAGACAACTATTTTCAACTATTTCGGTAGCATACAACATCTGTGCACTGCTAACAGCAACCGCAAATGTCGTCAACGTTATTCTACCTCTCTACAGATGACGACCTCATCTAGTTTAAATTATTGACGTGTAAAAGAGTTTGTACAAACCTACTTACAGAAATAAAATCATTTATCATGTGACTAGCAAAAATGGTAAACGGAGTCATATTTGGAGGCTCGATTATACACTATTGTCCTTTATAAAATTCGACATCAAACAAAGTTATATGAAATACAACGTATGCAATTAAAGGGCTTACAGGACCTAAACACAAAAAACGCACGTTTTAGAAACAATAAAAGTATATAATCGACTACAGTAAACAAAATCTGAAAAATATATGATATCTTTCAGGATATATGCTAGGTAGATAGTGCGTTGAAAACATAATACAATTAATTTGATACGATAGAAAAAAATCATGTGAGTACCTCTAAAAACTTTCTTTTTACAGTAAAAATCATACTAATATACATATCGTCGCCTTAGAGTGAAAACCTCGGGAATGCAATACCACGTAAGTAGCATTTTATGCATTACGGACAATCTATAGTATCGAACAGCTCTGGGTATAAAAGCGGCATAAAGTTGAAAATCTATTAAAGAAATTTGACAGGTTGTAGTAGTTTGATGTGCTAACGTCTGTGCATGAATATTAACGTAACATCCCGCCTTAATCCCCGAAAGGTTAGGCAGAGATGTACCTACTTATAGTACTTACAAGCGGCGGGCGAGCCTACTGCCACTAACCGGGCAAAAATCCAAACTCCAGACTCTCAGATCTACTTCTGAGAAATTCCTGACAAAAAACCTAATAACACTTCACTCGACATGGGAATCGAACCCAGGACCTCATTCTCAGCAGTAACGCTTGCGACTACTAGACCAACGAGGAGATGTAGGTACCTACCTAAAAAGATTTACATACCTACAAATTTGTACGGAACCCTTGGTGCGCGAGTCCGACTCGCACTTGACCGGTTATTTTGATTAAAGAACCTACCATAATTATTATTTTCAATGTAGCACAGGTGTGTTGCTACGCCACGCTACGCCCTACGCCACCCGTGCCTACGTGCTACGAGCCATGGCTACGAGCCGTAGCAGTATTCATACGTTGACATCATCAAATAAGTTTGGTTAAACAAACACTATGAAAGAGAAGGTTTTAGCGTATTTCTAAGCATTGTCTATACTCCAATGTAATTTTCCTTACATTTACCTACTGTTTGTTCCCTTAGTAAATTTCTCAACTAAAAAACACAAATACGCTAAAACCTCTGCGCGAACAAAATTTGTTTGAAACCGTAAAGTCTCTTTAACATTTTCCACGAATATTATAAGCATAAAAAGCGTTTATAAATAAATATCAAGGGAAAAAATCAAGTTCAATGAAGCTTAAAAACATGGCTTTCGTTTCAAAGCGCCACTTATTTCAGTTTTCCTCCTTTTGAGAGAGCCCTTAAAGTGTAAAAAACGAAGCAATACAAATTAAAACATTTTGGAGGACAACATTGGTGGCCAGTGTTGTTGGCCAACATTGATGGAATTAGAATGTATTTACATTGGCAGATTACAATGGTACCAGGTAGGCCAGAGAGTTTTAGAGCAAGCATATGCAGGGCGAAAAGTTGATAGCTGACTAGAGTGAGTAGATATGTTGAGAGAATACCGAAAATATATTTGAAAAGTTTCAGATAGAAGCCTCTTGGTCAGGAGTCCACTTTCAGATTTCGAAAATGGACCAAAAATAAAGGTATGGACAAACTATTAGTTCCAGAGTCTGTTCGGAGCGGTAGCAATCGCTCCGCCCGCACTCTCTTTTATACGGTACAGATGCGGTTATAACCGTCTACCGCCCTAGGTAAACGATTTAATTTTCCGTGATATTGTTGGTACGGTTGTAAACAGTATTGTGATTTAGTATGAAAAATTCTAATGTCTTTCCCTTATAAAGGACCGCACCGGAAAGTGTTAGTCTTCTCGCTACAAAAAATCCTGTATATGCCGAAGATAAATTATTGAAAAACTTTACTGGGGACATTTTTGTGCCTCGGCGACGACGCGATGATATTATTTTTCTGAACAGTAGCAAAACATGGGTCATTTTAAATAACTAGTGGATACTAAGCTGTTGCTTGTTAAGTAATTGAATGTCAATCATTTTGATAACACAACACTATTAAACATGCTCGTTTAAATATATGTTTATCTCTTTCATTTCAGTAGTTTGTGCGGTACGTCGCTTAAAAGAATATTATTAAGAAACGATCTTAATTATACGTATATTTAATTTTAGATGTAGTAACCTTCACCTAAAGATATAATTCAGTCTGCGTCAGTTTGCACGTGGACATTAGCGCTAATATCCAATTAGCGTGTGAGGTAAAACATCCTGAACAGGAAACAGTCTTTTATTTAATTGATTCAAGAGCTATCAACAGAATTCCAGTAAGGAACCCCGATCGTGCCGAGTGCTAACTCGTATAGGGCTTTTTACAAAATTATAACTGCCAGTAAACAATGAAAATCTATACGAGGTTACAATTATATAATTTAATAAAGTTAACACTAAATTAAATACACTCTTTTGATCCTTTAAATATGTCACATAATATTAATATACAAACACTTCAAAAGTAATATAATTGTGAAATAAATACTTTATTACATTCATTTATGTTTATGAGGTCTTGAGGCGTATAAATAATTGCTACTCTTTGAAAATTAAATTTTGATTTATTTTACTTGTTTTTACAAAAATCGAGGTGCGTTGGGTGCGGGAACAATAGCGTATATATTTTTTTTTAAATTATGAAAAAGATGGCGACGACGAAATTGTGGGCCTCTCATTGGCTGCCGACAGATATCACGTCATTTTGAACCAATGAGAAGCCTTGAAGATGATGTGATGATATGATGGTCCCCCACCGTTAGGGTGGCTAGATGGGGCGTAGGGTTGCTAGCGTAAACATGCCCCCGGCCTTGGAAGCACTGGCGTCCAACAGTCATTCTTCGATAAACAGCGGACAAATGCGTGGAAATGCGCGTCTGATAACTCCTGATGCAGTCTGTATATCAGCTACCCTGGCCACTCCATCCTTCCCTGGTCTTATGGAGACGATTCGTCCCAAATTCCATTTTAATGGCGGTGTGTGGTCTTCTTTAATGACGACCAATGTATTAGGTTGAAGATCAGTTGTATTCTCCTTCCATTTATTCCTGACCTGCATCTCTGAGATGTATTCCTTGCTCCAGCGATTCCAGAAGTGTTGTCGCATCTGTTCGAGTCTCTCGTAGCGTGTTAATCGATGAACAGGAACATCAAGCAGCTCTGTAGATGCCGGCGCTGTGAGGAGACGACCAACCAGGAAATGGGCAGGAGACAAAGGAATGAAGTCGTTGGGATCGGTAGACATGGGACTGATAGGTCGGGAATTAAGAATAGCTTCGACCTGTGTTAATACCGTACTAAATTCCTCAAATGTAAGGTGAGCATTACCAACCACTCGTAGCAAGTGATGCTTGCACGATTTGACTCCAGCCTCCCACAACCCGCCAAAATGAGGCGCATAAGGGGGGATGAAGGTAAATTTTATATCTTGGCTAGTCGCATAATCAATAATAGCAGGGGAACAAGTAGATAAAAACTTTGAAAATTCATTGGCTACACCTACAAAATTTCTACCATTGTCCGACATAATCTCAGCGGGTTTACCGCGTCGAGAAATCAGTCTCTTTAGCGCTAGTAGATAAGCATCACTGGACAGGTCACTCACTAGTTCTAAGTGCACCGCACGAGTCACGAGACAAACGAATAAACAGATGTAACCTTTCACTAGCCTTGAGCCTCTGCCTTTGCGATTTAAAGTAAAAATAGGCCCAGCGTAGTCTACTCCGCATCGTAAGAAAGGAAAGGTTGGGGTTACTCTTTCTTTAGGCAAATTTCCCATAATCGGCGACAGGGTTTTGCCTCTCAATCTGGTACAGATAACACAAGTGTGTACGGTGCGCCTAGCCAGGTCCCTTCCCCCTAGCGGCCAGTATGACTCACGCAAGTTATACAACAACGACTGCGGTCCAGCGTGCTGTAGCTGTATGTGTTCATAACGAAATAATAATATTGAAAACCTATGTTTAGACGTAATTAAACTTGGATGTTTTTTATCAAAATTCAAAACTAAAGCTAGGTGAGTATTTAATTCTTCCCCCAACTCGTACTATTTTATTGCTATCCATAAATAAATTAAGTTTACTTAGATTATGTTTCGATTTTAAATAACTATTGTTTTTTAATAATTTATATTCGTCTGGGAAAGACTCTTGCTGAGACAGTCTTATGAGTGTTAAATTCGCTTCTCTCAACTCATCGACAGCAAGAGGTCCACGGCGAACATTATGTGGATTACGTGTGTTATAAATAAAGCGTAGGATGTATGCACACGTACGATTCATACGGTTAAATTGAGAAAATCTGTCAAAAGGAAATAATGAGATCTCACTCGCTGTGAGTAATGAGTGAACCACCTTCGACTTGATTTCCGGTAAATCATTTGTCCGTAATGCATGAATCCTTTCTGATATTGCCTGACTCGAACAAAAATTTGGATCGTGAAAGAAGGAAGGTCCCTGCCACCAGAGTGTGGAAGATTGAAGATCGTCCAAGCTAACGCCTCGTGACACCAGGTCCGCAGGGTTCTCCTTGCCGCTTACATGACACCACGGAAGATCCTTTGCGATTTCATGAATTTCAGCCGTACGATTTTGCACGAATGTTTTTAATTGGTTGGGTGACATACGTAACCAACCCAACACAATAGTTGAGTCGCACCAAAATATTACAGAATCTACCTGACAGTTAATGGACTCACGTACTTTGTTATATAACCTAGCGCTTAGTAACGCCCCGCACAATTCTAGCTTCGGAATACTTAACGGTTTAAGCGGCGCAACCTTACCCTTAGAACAGTATAATCTAACAGTGATCGATGAGTCACGATTAACTGTGCGCACATAAATACATGACCCATATGCAGATTCCGACGCATCCGAAAAAATATGCAACTCCACTCGTTCAGGGTCACTGCCAATGACATGTCGCGGTACGCGTACATTGTTGAGAATATCTAACGAACTACAAAACCGATTCCACGTTTGTATGACGTCAGAAGGAACTTGGTCATCCCAACCTATTTTCAATAACCATAGCCCTTGCAATAGTATTTTTGCTGACATAATCATTGGACTTAGTAACCCTAAAGGGTCAAATATTTGCGCGACATTTGACATGATATAACGTTTAGTGATCTTATCGTTATTATTTTTAAATTGCGTACTAAAATGAAATTCATCACTAAAGTTAAACCAACCCAAACCCAATATTTTTGCGTTAACATTTTCGCCCAATGTTAATTGCTTACTTATTTCAGGTAAGTTGTTTTCCATGTTATCTAACTTAAAGTTAAAAATCCATTTACGTAGTGGAAAACATCCGGAACTTAAAACTTTATTTACATTTCGACAATCCTCTAATAATTTATTTTTACAGTTATTTGACGTAATTAGATCGTCAACAAAAAAATCCTCTTTTATGATTCTGCTGACGTCACTATCCGCGCAATCGATCGCTAACTGTTTTAGACACCTGCAACTTAAGAATGGCGCCGACGCGGTACCGTAGGTTACGGTATTGAGTCTATAAACACTAATCGGTTCAGACGGTTCGTCACGCCACAAAATTAGTTGAAGGTCACGCTGATCTTCATGAGTCAGGCACTGTCTGTACATCTTTTCAATGTCGGCGCAGGCTGTATACTTATGTTGCCTAAATCGTAATAAGATGCTAAAAAGATCACCCTGTATCGGCGTACCTACCATCTGCAATTCATTAAGCGAAATGTTATTACTAGACGCTGCACTAGCGTCAAATACCACGCGTAACTTAGTCGTGGTGCTGTGTTCTCGGAATACACCGTGATGAGGTAGAATATAATGAGGCGTGCCATAGTTGTCCACGCGACTCATATGACCTAGGCTAATATACTCGTGAATAAAGTCCCTATAAAGCGTTCTATAATCATCATTGCGTAACAAACGCTTTTCAAGGGCTAGAAACCGACGTTCTGCTAAAGAGTATGTTTCACCTAGTGTATCGGGCGATTTTTTAAAAGGTATGCGTACGCAGAACCTTCCGTCACTATTGCGCGTAGTATTGTTGACGAAATGTTCCTCGCAAGCACGCTCCTCATCAGTGCGCGTATCCCGACACACAGACACCTCTTCAAGCTCCCAGAACTGCCGTAATTGCGCATCAATCGACTGATTAAAATTACACTGAATGTACCTATCATGCGAAGTAGAACAAATAGGTCCAGAAACTATCCAGCCCAGTTTTGTATCTAATAAAAATGGCCCACTAGGTAATTTAATCTTCTTATTATTCATCAAATCCCAAAACTTATCAGCGCCTATCAAAATATCAATATTCTGAGATTCGAAAAACTGCGGGTCAGCTAACTGATAATGTTTGGGAATATCAAAATGCGTAAATTTGATTGGCATTGCAGGCAACGCCGATGTAATGTTAGGTAAAACAAAACATTGTAAATGCGTAAGGAAATTACAGGTGCGCGACTTAATCTCAACATCACATATTTGCGTAGATTGTGTGATCGAGTTGCCGACACCTCTTATTTCGTGAGTGGACTGTAAAACTGGCGCTTGTAATTGATCGCATAAATTTTTAGTAATAAAACATCGCTCACTACCAGAATCAAGGATCGCACGAACGACGTGATAATCATTGAAACTATCGGCTATCTCGATTAGCGCGGTCGACAACAAAACTGGGTTTACTACAGCTGATTGAGCGCGTTGAATGTTTACGTGTGCCTTATTCGCTTGTATTGTAGATGTATGCGAAGATAAGGAAGAGGTGGGCCCGCGCAAGTCAGATGCCACTGGAAGGGGCACCGCACCCGTAGGTGCGGTGGCCGCCGCAGTCGACACCTCACTCGCGCGAGACGTGTGAAGTGTAACTATCTCCTGCGAATTAGAATGATTATCGGTATGCACTAATGAGTTGTGTTTTTTGTTACACATTCTACACGGCCCGAACCTACAGTTATCCAAGTTATGACCAGCACGTAAACAATTAATACACAGTTTTTTGTCGTTAATGAACTTAAGTTTTGATTCTAAGTCATAATCTATAAACTTCTGACACGAATATAACGGGTGTTTAGCGTTACATAAATAACATAGGCACGTAGTGACCTTACGGTTCCGTTCTTGTGGCTTATTGCTGGAAACGTTGCAGTGAACTTTATTATTGTGCGAATTGTGCTTTTTACTATCAGTGTGAGTAACATTAGTGCCTTTGTTATGCGAAACTTGCAGTGTTTCCAGCATGTCAGCTCGATCTTTGAGGAACTTCACCAAATCAGACACCGTTATACGTTTGTTAGGTTCACCATTTGCGGAGAATAATGTACCTTTGTGTTGTTCCCATTCACGCTCGGTAGTATGATCTAACTTAGACACTATCATGTATATAACCAAGGTATCCCACGAGTCTATAGGCTCACCGAGAACTTGTAATGCGCGTAAGTTTTTAAGTACGGTGTCTATTAGGTTTTTAATTGAAGTTGATGATTCCTTGGTTATATTTGACATCGTAAATAGGGATTTCACATGACTATGCACCAACAATCTATTGTTATTGTATCGATTGAGAAGCAATTCCCATGCGACCGAATAATTGTCACTCGAGAATTCCAATGAATTTATAACTATCTCCGCGCTGCCTTTAAGCGATGATTTCAAATAGTGATACTTTTCTATGTTACTCAGTTCACTAGAATTATGCACCAATGCGAGAAAAGAATCCCTGAACTGTGACCATTGCTCGTATGAGCCATCAAATGTTGGCATAGCAATAGTAGGGAGTTTAATTGTTCGTGACTTGTGAGCACACTTAGTAGAACAGTCTGCAGGGCTATTATTTTTATTCAAAATGCATTCCGCTTGCGACATTATGGTATAGTAGCTGTCCTCAAACTGCTCTCGTTTAGTTAGTTCCTCGTCCACCAGCGCTTCAGAGATCGATTCCTCGAGCTGACTTTGAATATTATTGAATTCATCGAATAAATTACTTGCCCCTTGAATCCTTAATTTTAAATCTATGCGGTCTTGATTAGAAAGGTCTTCATTTACCAGGCTATGTATGTAATTAATAAATCTTGTAAACCTTCCCTTTACTATACCCCTTTTTTTTACTAGATCCCTTAAGACTTTGTCATTGTAAACACTATGTATAGGGGATTTATCGCGAGATTGGCTAGCCAAGACGGGATTAGGGTCGCTTATTTTCACTAGGGGAACTTCAGAATGGCTCATTTTGGTAGGTAATAGGAAGATGGAGTACTCACGATTAAAATGGGACGCTGATGACGTCGCAGGTTACGGAGTAGTTGGCACGTCACGAATCAGACACACAAGTTCTCACTGAAATTATTACAAAATAGCACGGTATTACACAGTGGAAATGGAGTCACAGGGGAATTAGGCAGGATGGCTGACCGTACCTTCAACGGCTTTGCTGGTCTGCTGGACTGCTGGTTCGTTTTCTTGCGCTTTTAACGTTGCTCCGGCTCGAATGGATCAAGATGTTTATGAGGTCTTGAGGCGTATAAATAATTGCTACTCTTTGAAAATTAAACTTTGATTTATTTTACTTGTTTTTACAAAAATCGAGGTGCGTTGGGTGCGGGAACAATAGCGTATATATTTTTTTTTTAAATTATGAAAAAGATGGCGACGACGAAATTGTGGGCCTCTCATTGGCTGCCGACAGATATCACGTCATTTTGAACCAATGAGAAGCCTTGAAGATGATGTGATGATATGATGGTCCCCCACCGTTAGGGTGGCTAGATGGGGCGTAGGGTTGCTAGCGTAAACAATTTATTATGCACTGAACATCAAACTATTCTAAAACGTCTTGAACAGGAAATAGTGTTTGTTTAATATTCTCGTTCTTTCTCACCGGCACGGAAACTTGGCCACTCGTGATTTTGCTGATTATGCATTTATGACAATAAATTAAGAGTAAGTGGCTTTAATACGTGTCTCTTATGCTTCAAAAACTTAGAAATTAAAAGATTACTTCACCAATAAATCAGTTTTTAAAATCACGCACTTTCACTGAAATTAGGATTTTTTCACTATAAATTTAAAAACACTACAAAATAAAAAATAAGGTCTTTTTCGTTATTATCTATACGTTTTAACACCGGGTGTTTCCTCCTCTAGCCCTGATAACTGCCTGCATTCGATCTGGCATACTTTGGATGATGTTTCGGACATCAACTTGCAGTATAGGTACTGCGCCAAGCGGCCAGCGCTGCAGTTCGAGGCTAGTTTAGAGTTTTCGGCGGGTTGGAGCTGGACTTTATCTTTCTTTTGAGCATGTCCCAGATATGCTCAGTTGGGTTTAAGTCTGGGCTACAAGCTGGCCATTGCAATTTTTGTATGCCAACCTCTTCCAGATATTCTACAACGCAATGTGCAACGTGTGGGCGTGCATTAGGAGGGATTGGTCGTGTTCAATGAACCCCGAATATGGCATTACATGTTACTGAAGAACTTCCTCGATGTATCAAACAGCTGTTAGCCGATTATCGACGATAACCAACTCTGTACGTGCGTCGGAACTTATACCGCCCCATACCATTATTGAGCCTCCAAGGAAACTCAATGTTTGAGTGGTAGTAATGGGTGAAAACCGCTCTCCTCTTCTTCGCTACACTCGTTCTCGACCATCTGGAGAACGTAAAGCTATTCGACACTTGTCTGTGAACAGTACTCTAGGACATTGCTCGTGGGTCCAGTTAACGTGTTCTCGTGCGAAGTGAAGTCGAGCTACTTGGTGCTGTCTGAGAAGTTCTGAACCTGCGTCAGCCCTTGGTTAATTAACGCAACGGCTTGTGAAACCTGTGCTGGTGTTAGACGCATTTTTATTGCTTTTAAAGCACCTTTACTTACCTTACCTTATTGAATTAAAAGCATAAAATCACAATAATTCAAAAACCGAACAGTAAACTTTTCACAACACACAAATTTAAAACGTGAACTTAGTCTGTCAAATGACCCGATTCAACTGTAAATTAAAAGTTTCGTCGTGGTGCACTTAAACATAATGGATTACCCTTTTGAACTAAAAGTAAACATTTTTTGACATACCTGCACAACAAACATTCATCAGAAACGCTTAAAACCTTTGCTATCGCGAGATAAGCGCTTGGCCAAGATTCCGTGCCGCTAAGATGACACATAATATAAATATATCTACACTTTTAAATCAATATTATGAAATCTACCATGTAATCTACCAGTTAAATGACATGGTTAAATTGCAACATAACTATGAGATAGTTGACAACCATCGTGAGTATAACTGGCAGCATGTACATCCCAGCAGGAACTTTGGTCGATAACTTGACTTCTACTGGATTCTTCTTTACCAGACGTATAAAGTCCTTTACCAACTTCGCTTCAGCTTGACTTGAATCTGTAATAAGAGGTCAATGGTTTTACGCGTGAGTTTTGTCCATAAAATCAACAATAGAATTAGTCTCACCAATAATCATAGTATTATAAAGCTGCACCAACACCCGTCGAAACTTCACTCCTTGGTTACTCGCCATCTGCCCAGCAATTAATGGCATTATCATCACTGATACGTAACCAAATAAACCAATCACAATTCTCGTATACTCGTCGGTGTCCCCAATCTGTAATTTCAAAAAGTATCCTCACTAGACTGACAACTTGATCTGAGCGAGTAGCTCAGGTCAAGTTGTCAGTCGTGTACAGCTACATCCAGCTAGACTGGTAATGGGGAAAATATTGCCACGTATTATAAAAAACAGACCTATTAAAAATAGGTGACAATACTTAGCTGCAGAATTATGAATTTCTTAACTAAGAAAGAAAAGTCAAGTCAAGTCAAGTCGTCAAGTCTGCTAACAAGCAGACGTGACGATTTCCAACCACCAGTACAAGCCGGGAGAGAATAGCAACATGTGTCAGACACAGTCATTTTGCTCGTAAAATTTAAAGAATTATTAGCAGTATTTATACTTACTTTAAATGCATTCTTGTAAAAAATACAGTACATCATCAAAATGTACTGTGATATTGACAATATGATCGAAAAGAAAAACTGAAACATAAGAATACCATTATGTAACAAATAATGCAAATACAAGTATTAAAACAGCACATGTTTAACATATCTAGGACCTCTAGGTATAATACTAAGTTCTAAATACCTGGCGTCCAAAGCAAAGCATCACTTTGTGACAGCAGTCTTCTAATTCTCGATACAGTTCAACCCATCCCTGAATCTGTTCCTTAGTGATACCACATTCTTCATCCGAGCCAATATCACATTTACCTAAACTCTCCTGAACGGCTGATACCAACGAAGTCAAGCATTTTAACAAATGAACCACTATCATAACAACAACATAGAACATTAGGTACTGAAATTCTATAGTGACTCTTGTAAGTGTATCTGATACCAAAGTTGGGACAAAAATAATTAACGGACATAACTGTGATAACTTTAAAAACATTTCAACAAATATGCAGATAGCAAACGCTATAAAATATAAAATAAAGCTAATGGTGACCCAGTAAGTTTTCTTTAGAGAGTTTATAAGTTTCTTGTCATCTTTAAAGCGTTCAGAGACAAAACTGATGCTCTTATAATATGACATGAAGCTACGGCTGTAACAGATACCAGTCATGACAGACGTCACAGAAGATAAATAGGCTGATGCTGACAAACCAGCATAAACTAAATTGATTTGATTGCTATTAACGTCACCTATTAACATATAAAATTGGTTAAAAACAATTATACAGTTCAACATTGTCAGGACGAATATTAGGAAGATAATAAAACATTTCTTCGTCTTCTTCTCGCTACAATAAGTCCTGTATATTCCGAAGAATTTCTCCATTAACAATAAATTGTTTAAACTGTTTATTGGGGACATTTTTGTTTCTTATGTTGTGTGCCTCGGTGAAGACGATAAAGTAACTCTTTTATTGGGTGGAAGAAAATATTTCATCAGATACTTTTAATTTCCTAACGAGTAATTTCTTATGTAAGTAATTGTCTGACGACTAGTGTCATCAAAACTACATTCGTTATTAATCATGTTCTGTTTAATTATATAGTTGATGTTGTCAAACATGTCATAGGTATTATAGAATAGAATAGAATATTATATTTATTTGCTTTAAAACATGGTATATTAGTCTTTTATATATAGGATCATGGTGTTATAATTATGTTTTGGCAAGGACTGGCATACAAACATTGAAACACGTTACATGTAAGAAATTAAAAAAGCCTTTTTTACAAAAAAACACTACAACATGAAAAATAACTTTAATTTCGGAACGTCGTCGGTGTCATTGGTTCCGCATTTTCGTTTTTGACACCGAATTCCGAAATTAAAGTTATTTTTCACTATATGTGTATAGTGTTTTATTTTAAAGTCGGCTGATTTTTTTTTTGTAAAAAAGTTTTTGTTTATCACTTTTTAATTGTATCTACCTACCCCACACAAATTCATATAACACTTCTTGCTATGTCAATATCAGTGACAGGAAGCTATTGGACATATCTGCGTACCCCTTGACCTGGTACAGGCGTGATTTTGTGTTGTGTGATTGCGTAAACAATGCATACATAATTATGCGATAGCAGCATTCGCGGTTGATTTGCTGGCATCTATTGAAGAGTTCCGTTGTCTGTCTCCGAAACTCATCATCAGATCTTTACGGAATTTAAATGGGACCATTTCGGAATAAACTTCTTTCGAATTAAAACAAAATTTTGCAAATCCGTCTATATTATAACGGAGTTATGCCCGAATATACATTAAAAAAATTATTATATAAACATCCAAAGGAGATGTCCGCTTTTTGTATGGACGTTGGTTTTTTATTCCAAGAAAAATCTAACCAGCATCAAACTCGGTTCAAATAAATACGACAAAAATATGGAACTCAGAACTACTGAAATAATATTTTTAAACCCCTCCATTTAAGCGAAAAATCATAAAATAATAATTGATGTTATTTGTAGTTGGCAACCCTTATAAATACTCCGTCACTCTGTGACAATGTCATATTTGACAGATGATTTTTCAGCTGTCACTGGCGTTAGAGATGTGCCAACTCAGGATAAGACACGCCTTAAGGTTACTCGGATTGAAATTCATGTGACTCGAGTTGAACTCGAGTTACGGAACTCTGGTAAATGGTTGAAATTGAACGAATTATTGTTTTTTCACCTCTGTTTCGCGACGATTTTTTTTTTATAGATTCGCAAGGAAACGTATATTGAGACTATTTTAATTATTTAAAATACAATTTCAGTAGAATTTAAATATAAAATAAGGTTCAAATACATGCCAAACCAGAGACGTCAATCACGTACTCGCTTCTTCATTTACCGCGGCATCTCAATCTGAGCGCAACTCGAATAATCGAGTTAGCCATACATAGCTGGCGTCACCAGCTCAAAGTGTTATCGATTCTTGCCGAAAAAGATCCTTAGAAGATTAGATGTACATATGTTTAGTCCATTTTATGAAAATCAAGAAAGATACCTTAATAAACGATTTCTCATCAGTAAAATCAGGGATTTTTTTAGTTCAGAGAATTCGTTAATAACAAATTACCATATAAAGAGTATTCGGTATAAAACAAGACAATGATTTTACATTAAAAAGTTTAAAAAATAATATATCTTATAGTCTCAATAGAAAATACAATTAATGTCGATTTTCTATGCTAAAAATTGATTTAAAAAATCGATTGTTTTCGCCCGATAAAACGATTAATTGAGGTCAGATCGCCATCCCTACCGGCTCCATGCGTCATTCGTCCGACGTCATGCTCCTACATCAAAAATTGATTGACGTTGACGCTCACTGCCAGTAATGACAGTTCTCCTGTGTCAATTTTGACAAGTTTACTTTTTTTTTAGGTGTGTTCATTTTATTATTCTAGATAATTAGAAGGTTTGTTCGTTTTAGATGTACCTAAATTCTCACGAAAACAAAAAACGATTTTTCTCAAAATTGGAGGTCTTTAAAAATGTATGATATAACTAGAACGACTAGTTTTAGGGATGTCTATCCAAATATATTTAACTTACTCTGGTTGGAATTATTAAATAATAAAAAACCATTTCTGGACATGTCCTTTAAAAAC
The DNA here is from genome assembly GCA_927399505.1 of Luperina testacea. Lineage (NCBI taxonomy): Eukaryota > Metazoa > Arthropoda > Insecta > Lepidoptera > Noctuidae > Luperina > Luperina testacea. Next base: position 18,889,847 of record OV656758.1, read on the forward strand.
CTTGTCCTTCATAACCGACTGCGCCAGCAGGAGGGTTATGTTTTTCGAGTGTATGTATGTATGTATATTTCTTTGGCACGCACTGTAGCCTAAACGGCTTGATCGATTTCAGCTTGAGAGGTGCCGTTAGATTTGTCTTAGTTCTGAGAGTGACACTGGGTAGGTATATCAAAATTGAGAAAAAATTAAAATGGCCGATTTTTGGTGCCATATTCCATTCCAAAAATTTTTTTTTTCTCATAACCTGTCGAGTGGGCGTATCAAAATAAAGGGTTTTAAAAGGTGGTTACAAACATATAAACAACTTATATGGTTAAAAGTAATTCGAAGTGTCAAATCGTACATAACACGTACCCACCAAGAACTAAATCGTCTGCGAAATCTTTCACATTTGTAAACTAAAAAGCTGGAAATACAACAAGTAATTAAAAAAACCGCGACCGCGGTAAAAAATACTTTAGTAAAAAAAACTGAAAAGCTAAAAACAAGCCAATTTTAAATTAAATAGAAGTTGGAAGCAGGCGGGACCAATACCATTTTTATTATATTTTTTTCAAATTCAAATTATAAAGTATTATTATATTTTTAAAAAGATACATTAATTTGTTAAAATTATTATTCTTGCATAAAATAGGTATTATAATGAAAATTAGTACCCATATTTATGTGTTACTTTTGAGGGTTCCGTACAAAAACGGTAAAACGGAACGCGTATAGTGAGACTCAGTGTGTCTGTCTGTCCATCTGTCACAGCTGGATATCTCAAGAACTTCCAATGCTATCAACTTGAAATTTGGAATAGTTTTAGATGACCTTTGCCCAACTATTTTGCAAATAATAGTCATCTAATAAGTATGGTAATCTTAAACAAGCACTGAAAGAGAAGGTTTTAGCGTATTTCTAAGCATTGTCTATACTCCAATGTAATTTTCCTTACATTTACCTACTGTTGGTTCCCTTAGTAACTCAGCTAAAATACACAAATACGCTAAAACCTCTGCGCGAACAAAATTTGTTTGAAACCGTAAAGTCTCTTTAACATTTTCCACGAATATTATAATCATAAAAAGCGTTTATAAATAAATATCAAGGGAAAAAATCAAGTTCAATGAAGCTTAAAAACATGGCTTTCGTTTCAAAGCGCGACTTATTTCAGTTTTCCTCCTTTTGAGAGAGCCCTTAAAGTGTAAAGAACGAAGCAATACAAATTAAAACATTTTGGAGGACGACATTGGTGGCCAGTGTTGGTGGCCAACATTGATTGAATTAGAATGTATTTACATTGGCAGATTACAATGGTACCAGTTAGGCCAAAGTTTTTAAGCAAGCATATGCAGAGCGAAAAGTTGATAGGTAGCTGAATAGAGTGAGTAGATAAATGTTGAGAGAATACCGAAAATATATTTAAAAAATTTCAGATAGAAGCCTCTTGGTCAGGAGTCCACTTTCAGATTTCGAAAATGGACCAAAAATAAAGGTATGGACAAACTATTAGTGCCACAGTCTGTTCGGAGCGGTAGAAACCGATCCGCCTCTCTCTTTTACTGATTAAAAAAACTACAGTTTTTTGTCGGCCTAATTTTATGTATAAAGCTATCCGAATAAACGTTTTATCTATCTATCTTATCTATCCGCGGCTTTACCCGCGTGGAATTCAAAAATTATCCCCCTACTACGGGGATAAAAAAGTATTGATTTACAGACATAAAAACTTTTACAAGACATGGCTCCTTCCTTAGCACTTAAACATTTTTTATAAAAACACTTTTCACCTATACGCTGCATGCTATGCATTCTTTCAATGGTCAACGACGTATCCGTAAGGCAAAAATCCAAATTCGTTCAACCGTTACGGCGCGGTGTGAAAAGATAACAGAGAGACAGAGTAACCTTCATTTTTAGGGTTCCGTACCTCAAAAGAAAAAAACGGAACCCTTACAGGATCACTTTGTTGTCCGTCCGTCCGTCTGTCTGTCAAGACTCTTTATCTCGGGAACGCGTGAAGGTATCGAGTTTAAATTAAAACCATATACTCAGCTCTACACTCCCTTGAAGCTGTGAAAAATCAAACAAGTAAGATAGCGTAAAAAAAATTTGAGGCCTTTTATGCCGCAAAAAACGTATGTGGACACTCTCAAGGGAATCAAAATTCATAGGATACTTCCCGTTGACCTAGAATCATGAAATTTGCCAAGAAGCAAGATCATGTACCTACCACAAGTAAAGGAAAAAATTCTAATACCGTAAATTTGTAGGAACATTAAAAGAAACCCATGATAAACTATTTAAATAGGTACCTACAAAGAGCGCAAGTTCGACTCACACTTGACCGGTTTTTTTAATATTAGTTTTAGTATGAATGTTTGCGTGGTTAATCAATTTGCCGCGTGCCCGAAAATAGGGCGGTTGGTTCAATAAAACGTGACGAGTCGGCCAACACAGGTTTTATGAATTCGATTACTTTGGATAACTTAATCCGTGTTTGTAACTACATAGTGGTTTGTTCCTGATTGCTACAGGTTCCACGATTGGCCAGATGAGAGGACTTTTCAGATTGATTACTGGGTCAAACCTATGTTTGACCTAGTAATCAATCTGAAAAGTTTTATGTGCGACTAATCATACATAGTATATATAATCGGATTTTTTGGAGAGAAATGTAGGCTGGTTTCTGTTTGGATTATAATTAATAGTTCTGTTAATTTGGAGAAATTAATAGGTATAACGCAAACCATAAAGGCTCTTCCAAACAGGCGCGAAACGCGATATAATCGCGCGCGACACAAAGGCACCGCTCGTTGCGCGACTTGCGGTGCCTTTGTGTCGTGTCGTGTCGCGCCTGTTTAAAGTTTCATGAAGCTAGTTGCCCATTCCATTGAAGAACGGGCAAGAAACTCCAAGGACACTCTTTTAAATCAATATTACAACATTCTGCGTACATTATTCGTGTTGCTTCTATATATGAGAACTATTTCTAAATATAAGATTGAAGATAAGCCCTGGCATAAAGATAAATAGGCTAACGCTGACAAGCCGGCTTTTTAGGGTTCCGTACCCAAAGGGTAAAAACGGGACCCTATTACTAAGACTCCACTGTCCGTCTGTCTGTCTGTCTGTTACCAAGATGAACCGTGATAGCTAGACAGTTAAAATTTTCACAGATGATGTATTTTTGTTGCCGCTATAACAACAAATACTAAAAACGGAATAAAACAAATAGTTAAGGGCCTTACTCTCGTTTAGTACCGTAACTCGGTCACTTTATGAAGCTTATAACTCATTAACGGTTTGGTTAGAAGGTCTGTAAAAAATATATGTTTGCTATAGATTCATGTACAGCATTTTTGAAACAGGGTTTTTTCATAAGGCTAATACTTTTGCCTTAAAAAAATATTTACTAAAACGCTATTTTGGCTAATATTTCCTTATAACTTCTAAACGGCTTTGATGTTTGGAAATATTTTTACACTGAAAAATTGATGGTTAGAGGTACTACATATTTGAAATAGCGTTTTTAAATCAATCAACAGTTGCAAAGACAATGCCCCAATTTGAGATATAGGTTCAGAGGTGCTCTGCGCGGGCGCGGGCGGCAGTCGTGCGTTAGCACTGAGACGGGGTGGCTGTGTCGCTCGCTGCTCCGCCCGGCTATCGATCGACTACGCGCGTTTGGCTGTGTTAGTGCAAATATTTATGAACGAATTGTATCAGTATGCGTTTATAGATTAGCTCGCTGCAGAGGGCCCATTTCTATTGTCCGCATGGACGCTTTATTAGTGGTGCCATTTCTAAATACAGTTTTTGTTTATATTGTTTATTTTGTAAATATAAGATAATTTCAAATTTGTAAATAAATAAAAATGGCAAAGCAAAGCAAGTCAAGAAAAATACGTTTTCTCTACGACGACGCACCGTTTTATAGATATTAGTGGAAAACTCAAAAGTGGGAATTTTTATACCCCCCACTCCGGCTCACCTCCTAGACGCGGGGACTTTTAGTATGTTTACTCCCTAAGCACTCTGAGCAACTTTCTGAAGAAATCGCTCAGGGCCCAGCTCACGCACTCTACACCTCTTTTTGGATTATTCGTTGAGTGGACTAATAAGTATCTATACAAATAAATAAAATTGGAGTTTCTGTTTGTAATATTAAAACAACCGCTTCAGGCCATTTTATTTTGACTGTTTAGAAAATAACTACTTACTCACAATAAAAAAAAAATGTTTTCAAACACCTTAATTTATAAAGAATGAGCGTTTTTAGTTGTCAATCTAAGAGTCTAATCTACAGATAGGTGAATAAGGAGTAACTTAGGCTACTTTTATTTTAGAAAAAAAAAAGAAAATAGGTTCCCACGAAAAAAAATTAAAACCTATGAAATGAAATATGAATAATATCCGATTCAAATAGGGAGGTTGTATACTACGTTTATTTAGGTACCTACTTAACCAAATGTAAATATGTAAATCATAATAAAGAAACGGAGAATAGTTTTTTTTATTTTTTATAAGTGGATCCTATACGTGAAGATTCCTTAATCTCCAATGCAATTGATTGAATAAATAATAAAATAATATAGTGTTTTTGTTTTAGCCCAAGGAAATCGTTCACCAAATATTGTACCTATATAAAAAGGCTAATACGAAAAACTAAAAATAAATAATAATTAAACTAAAAATGCAAAAACGATCAAAAAGAACTAAATGGAGAAATATTAGAAGAATTTCAATAAAATTAGCATAGGTATTTCTTTACGTGGCGGTGAATAGACGACTTTTATGTATTTGAGGGGGTGAAGCAGATGAAGTGGGATACGAACAGTCCCCGCCTAGGGCGGGGTGCACCGCGCGGATTTCGTCGATGAGCGACTTCCATTATATTTAGAAGCGTAATTTCGCGACTCGAATAAGATGCACGATTGCCTCCGGGCTCTACTGTCCGGATTGTCACTGCGTAATCACCAGGTTCGAATCTCAGTGGACGGGCATCATATCTTTAGTTTTGTTATTTTTTAATTATAATGTACTTATCTTTTGTTTTGTTATTTTTTAATTATAATGTGCATATTTTTATTTTCTTATTTTTAAATTAATGCAATAAGTAATTGTTATTTTAATAAAAACAATCATTTTTATTCCTATAGTTATTTTTCTTCAGAATCTAGAGTAATATAATAAAAATAAAATAAAAACGTCCACCAAGCTTGATTCGGAAGAAAAATAATATACCTACAGTGTGTTACAAAAGAGTGTAAGCAATAATAATATAGTCTGAAAATTTTCAAACAAGAAAATCGGCAAAAAGTAAAATAATAATTAAAAAAACATTTTATATCAAATAAGAAAATCAACAAAAAGCATATATGGAATAGTTCGGATTTGAACCCAGGCGTTAGTGACTAAACTACAGTGACGTGACGCACAAGACCACTAGACCAATCGAGCTGTTGTAACGTATGTCGAAATTACGCGTCTATTGATATAATCTGTACAAACAAAATATGGTGTGTACAAAAAAGTAGGTACATACTTACTTTACAATTTGTTTCGTCGAATAAGATCTCTTTATTGCCTTCCGTTTATTTTCTTGTTGACCATTTTTTATATACTGATAGTACAAACATTTACACCAACAACATAACTTAGAAAAAACTAATCATAAAATAAAATATAATAAACAGCTTTCATCAACAAACAGATACCAAAGTACGTACACTAGGTACCGACTCGAAATATTTGCAAGACTTCAAAGTATTTTATACGGCTACTCGCGTACCTAACTACATAGGTACCCAACGCGTCAGTTTTCGCAAATGCGATCATTCTCCTTATCAATTAGAGTCTACGGAACAATGGTTTGTGAAAATATTAATTGTAAACGCGATTATGCTCCTTATTCATAGAAGGTAACGGGTCAATTTCCTATGCAAGTATTTTTACTTCCAACTAAGATTGAAAATAATAATTGTAAAACAAAAGAATCTTCGTTTATTTGTGGAATATTTAACATAATTATTGGTTAGCAACTCGGCATTCTTATTTCACGTGTAATACTTAATAGCTATTTATTCACCAAGGGGAGTAAGGCACAGATTACTAATCGAGTGTGCATTTGAGGCCCGACGCGAAGCGGAGGGCCATAAACCACACGAGTTTAGTAATCTGTACTTACCCTCGAGTGATATATACTGCTTTATACTACACTTGTTGTACTACATTAATAAATTGCTATCATTGTCACTGGAATCACTCATTTTAACTTGTGATTTACACCGCCAAACTTTAAACTTTACCAAGAAAATTGTTTCTACAAAATACGTCAACACTCAAAAACACTCAAAACACTCAAAAACACTCAAAACACTCAAAACACTCAAAAACACTCAATAACACTCAAAAACACTTAAAACACTCAAAAACACTCAAGAACACTCAATAACACTCAATAACACGCAAAAACACTCAATGACACTCAATAGCACTCAACAACACTCAAAAACACTCAAAACACTCAAAAAAACTCAATAAAACACAAAAACACTCAAGAACACTCAAAACACTCAAAAACACTCAATAACACTCAAAAACACTCAATAACACTCAAAAACACTCAATAACACTCAACAACACTCAAAAACACTCAAAACACTCAAAAACACTCAATAACACTCAAAAACACTCAATAACACGCAAAACACTCAATAACACTCAACAACACTCAAAACACTCAATAACACTCAAAAACACTCAAAAACACTCAATAACACTCAAAAACACTCAAAACACTCAAGAACACTCAAAAACACGCAAAAACACTCAATAACACTCAACAACACTCAAAAACACGCAAAAACACTCAATAACACTCAACAACACTCAAAAACACTCAAAACACTCAAAAACACTCAATAAAACACAAAAACACTCAAGAACACTTAAAACACGCAAAAACACTCAAAAACACGCAATAACACTCAATAACACTCAAAGACACTCAATAACACTCAAAAACACTCAAAACACTCAATAACACTCAAAAACACTCAATAACACTCAAAAACACTCAATAACACTCAACAACACTCAAAACACTCAAGAACACTCAAAAACACGCAAAAACACTCAATAACACTCAACAACACTCAATAACACTCAAAAACACGCAAAAACACTCAATAACACTCAACAACACTCAAAAACACTCGAAACACTAAAAAACACTCAATAAAACACAAAAACACTCAAGAACACTTAAAACACGCAAAAACACTCAAAAACACGCAAAAACACGCAATAACACTCAAAGACACTCAATAACACTCAAAAACACTCAATGACACTCAATACACTCAAAAACACTGTATAATGCTTTCTGTCTCATTTTCTCCCACGTTAAATCTTATAAATGTCTCTTTTTACTGTCGCTTTTTCGTTTCATAAAATTTCAAGCCGCAACAATGCCAAAGAAGTTTTCACTTCAAAAACAAAACGCGTTAGTAATGAACGCATTATTAGCCTGATTTTCAGGGCAGTAATGAAATTCCATACAATATAACTGCCTAGATTTTTGAGAAGGTTTAATGAACAGCTTTCAAGCCTTTTAGTGGGGTAGTATTGGTACACTTACTAAGCAAGTGTAGTATAAAAAATATTTTTCATGTTTGATGTGAGACTCGAACCCGAACGCTCGCCATGCGAGGTACAGTGCTAGCCACTTTGGCCACCGTAACGCTTGCGAAACTTATTGAAATTTGTAATAACAATCATGTGGCCAATTTGTAGTGTTGTCAAACATTCTTATAGTACTAATATTGCTATGCCATAGTTTTGTGAGATTGCTAGTCGTCTTCTGACTGTTTTTGTGATATACCAAAATATTTTTTTTACAATTTTTGTCTGTCTGTCTGTTTGTTCCCGCTAATCTCTGAAACGGCTGGACCGGTTAAGACGGGACTTTCACTAGCAGATAGGTGAATAAGGAGTAACTTAAGCTACTTATATTTTAGAAAAAAAAAGAAAATAGGTTCCTACGAAACAAAATTAAAACCAATGAAATGAAATATTGAATAATATCCGATTCAAATAGGGAGGTTGTATTATACTCCGTTTAATTAGGTACTTCCAAATGTAAACAAATCATAATAAAGAACGGAGTATAGTTATGTTTATAAGTGGATCCTATACGTGAAGATTCCTTAATCTCCATAGAAATTGATTGAATAAATAATATAATAATATACTTAGTGTTTTTGTTTTAGCCCAAGAAAATCGTACACCAAATATTGTATATAAAAAGGCTAATACGAAAAACTAAAAATAAATAATAATTAAACTAAAAATGCAAAAACGATCAAAAAGAACTAAATGGAGAAATATTAGAAGAATTTCATTAAACATGCATAGGTATTTCTTTACGCGGAATACAGAATTAATAAGTTATCGTAAACTCTGCGAACTCAACTATAACTTTTTTCTTAAATTCCACGCGGACGAAGTCGCGGGTAACAGCTAGTACAAAATATATCAGTCTTGCATCCGCCATTCCCTTCTGGAATCGTAGGCAAAAATGGCGACCTACGTGCGGCATGTCTGCGCCTCTTCATATTCTTTGAATTTCGTTTTAGTGTAGCGCGCCATCCGCTCGCGTTTTACGTATTCGGGAGTAGGACGCTTAGCTCCGCCCACATGCACAAGGTCAGTGAGCCATCTATACACCTTAAGGGGGCACCCATACAACAAACGTGTTTTTTCGGCGTTTTTGCCTTGTGGTACGGAACCCTTTATGTGTGAATCCGACTCGCACTTGGCCAGTTTTTGTTTATTGATTTGTTTGTAATCAACATTTCCTAACAACAAAAAATATAATTCATTAATGACACTTATAGTTTCCAACATAGTCTGGACCCCGAACGAATAACAGGAAGATTATAGAACATTTCTTAGCACTTTCCGGCGCGGTAAAGGCTGTAACCATTTTAAAAGTTCATGGAACGACAGTACGGCGACAGCTGTATAATTTGGTACTTTCTTTACGTCAAACACGGCTACCGCAGTGTAAAATTTATTCGCTTAATTATAGTATAGACTTTATGGTTAAAGCAATACGGCTGAGATCACATTGATTTACTGTAAAAAACCAATGGTTAACGGTCCGCAAGCACTCAATGTGTGCCATGCCCACACGTAAACAGATTTCATCCACAACGCTCTATACGGATTCGGTTCTAACCGTCTACCGCCCTAGGTAAACGATTTAATTTTCCGTGATATTGTTGGTACGGTTGTGACAGTATTATGATTTTGTATGAAAAATTCTACTGTCCGGCCCTAATAAAGGACCACGCCGGAAAGTGTTAGTCTTCTCGCTACAAAAAATCCTGTATATGCCGAAGATAAATTATTGAAAAACTTTATTGGGGACATTTTTGTGCCTCGGCGACGACGCGTTGGTATTATTTTTCTGAACAGTAGCAAAACATGGGTCATTTTAAATAACTAGTGGATACTAAGTTGTTGCTTGTTAAGTAATTGAATGTCAATCATTTCGATAACACAACACTATTAAACATGCTCGTTTAAATATATGTTTATCTCTTTGATCAATACCGCTAAGCTACTGAAATAGAAATGTTTTGTTATTTGTGAACATTTCTTTAGTTTCATTTCAGTAGTTTGTGCGGTACGTCGCTTAAAATAATATTTTTAAGAAACGATCTTAATTATATGTATATTGAATTTTAGATGTAGTAACTTTCACCTAAAGATATAATTCAGTCTGCGTCAGTTTGCACGTGAACATCAGCGCAATAGGGTGTGGATATTAGCGTGTGAGGTAAAACATCCTGAACAGGAAACAGTGTTTGTTTATATACACTTCATTGGTTCAAGAGCTATCAACAGAATTCCGGCAAGGAACCCCGATCGTGCCGAGTGCTAACTCGTATAGGGCTTTTTACAAAATTATAACTGCCAGTAAATAATGAAAATCCATACGAAGTTATAATTATAGAATTTAATATAGTTAACACTAAATTAAATGCACTCTTTTGATCCTTTAAATATGTCACATAATATAAATATACATACACTTCAAAAGTAATATAATATTGTGAAATAAATACTTCATTACATTCATTTATTATGCATTGAACATCAAACTATTCTAAAACGTCTCGAACAGCAAATAGTGTTTGTTTAATATTCTCGTTCTTTTACTGGCGCGTTGCAATCAACTAGCATTTTCTTTAGAAGTATTATTCGGTAAAATTTTTGTCCTATCATAGGATAATGTGGACGAGTTATCATAATTTCCGGCTTCTGAACTCAGCGTAAAGTTTGCATAGCCATTTAATTAGTTAAAGAGCTATCAACAGCATTCCGGTAAGGAACCATAATCGAGCCAAATGCTACCTCGTATAGGGCTTTTACAAAATCATAACTGCTAGTAAACAATGAAATTCTATACGAAATAATAATTATGTAATTACCTACTCGTAAATACAGTAGGTAAACACAAAATGCAATTAAATACATTTTTATGATACTATCAATATGACACATAATAGAAAATATATCTACACTTTTAAATCAATATTATGAAATCTACTATGTAATCTACCATTTAAATCATATGGTTAAATTGCAACATAACTATGAGATAGTTGACAACCATCGTGAGTATAACTGGCAGCATGTACATCCCAGCAGGAACTTTGGTCGATAACTTGACTTCTACTGGATTCTTCTTTACCAGACGTATAAAGTCCTTTACCAACTTCGCTTCACCTTGACTTGAATCTGTAATAAGAGGTCAATGGTCTTACGCGTGAGTTTTGTCCACAAAATCAACAATAGAATTTGTCTCACCAATAATCATAGTATTATAATGCTGCACCAACACCCGTCGAAACTTCACTCCTTGGTTACTCGCCATCTGCCCAGCAATTAATGGCATCATCATCACTGATACGTAACCAAATAAACTAATCACAATTCTAGTATACTCTTCGGTGTCGCCAATCTGTAATTTCAAAAAGTATCCTCACTAAACTGACAACTTAATCTGAGCGAGTAGCTCAGGTCAAGTTGTCAGTCGTGTACAGCTACATCCAGCTAGACTGGTAATGGGTAAAATATTGCCACGTATTATAAAAAACAAAACCTCTTAAAAATAGGTTACAATACTTAGCTGCAGAATTATGGATTTCTTAACAAAGAAAGAAAAGTCAAGTCAAGTCAAGTCGTCAAGTCTGCTAACAAGCAGACTTGACGATTTCCATCCACCAGTACAAGCCGGAAGAGAATAGCAACATGTGTCAGGCACAGTCATTTTGCTCGTAAAAATTTAAAAAGTATTTGCAGTGTGTATACTTACTTTTAATACATTCTTGTAAAAAATACAGTACATCATCAAAATGTAATGTGATATTGACAATATGATCGAAAAGAAAAACTGAAACATAAGAATACCATTATATAACAAATAATGCAAATACAAATACTAAAACAGCACATGTTTAACATATCTAGGACCTCTAGGTATAATACTAAGTTCTAAATACCTGGCGTCCAAAGCAAATCATCACTTTGTGACAGCAGTCTTCTAATTCTCGATACAGTTCAACCCATCCTTGAATCTTTTCCTTAGTGATATCACATTCTTCATCCGAGCTAACATCACATTTCCCTAAACTCTCCTGAACGGCTGATACCAACGAAGTCATGCATTTTAACAAATGAACTACTATCATAACTACAACATAGAACATTAGGTACTGAAATACTATAGTGACTTTTATAAGTGTTTGTGATACCAAAATTGGGACCAATAAAATTAACGGACGGAACTGTGATAACTTCAAAACATTTTCTACAAATATGAAGATATCAAACGCTATAGAATATAAAATAAAGCTAATGGTGACCCAGTACGTTTTCTTTAGAGAGTTTATAAATTTCTTGTCATCTTTAAAGCGTTCAGAGACAATACTGATGCTTTTATAATATGACATGAAGCTACGGCTGTAACAGATACCAGTCATGACAGACGTCACTAAAGATAAATAGGCTGATGTTGACAAAACAGCAAAAATTAAATTGATTTGATTGGTATTAACCTCTCCAAACCACATGTAAAATTCGTTAATAATAATTATACAGTGCGACATTGTCAGGACGAATATTAGGAAGATAATAAAACATTTCTTCGTTTTCTTCTCGCTACAATAATTCCTGTATATTCCGAAGAATTTCTCCATTAACAATAAATTGTTGAAACTGTTTATTGGGGACATTTTTGTTTCTTATGTTGTGTGCCTCGGTGATGACGATAAAGTAACTCTTTTATTGGGTGGAAGCAAACATTTCATTAGATACTTTTAATTTCCTATCGAGTAGTTTCTTAAGTAATTGTCTGACGACTAGTGTCATCAAAACGACATTCGTTATTAATCATGTCGTGATCATGTTCTGTTTAATTATATAATTGATGTTGTCAAATATGTCATAGGTATTATAGAATAGAATATTATATTTATTTGCTTTAAAACATGGTACATTCGTCTTTTACATAGAATTATCTATACTTATAATAAATTTGTAGAAGTGAAAATTCTGTACATTGAAAATATCAAAAAAATAAATGGCAGGGGGTGTTACTATACCGACACCGAACCCAAAAATGTGATTAAAAAAATGTTTGTCTGTCTGTCTGTCTGTCTGTCTGTTTGTTCAGGCATCACGCAAAAACTACCGGTTAGATTGCGATGAAACTTGGTATAATTATTCTTTAATATCCTGGGCACCACACTGGGTACTTTTATCCCGGAAAAGTATATATGTACAACAAACAAACTTAATTTTGCGGTTCGATCCCTAGACCCGATTACTGTACCAACCGCAAATAATAAGTTTGTCGTAGGTTACGTCACCCGCAGTGGAGTTCACTAAGGGGCGCTGCACACAGCTAAGATACTATAATATTTTATCTTAAGATACAATATCGCTCGCCATACAATTCAATGGACTATCACACACGACGAAGATAATAAATAATATTTCATATTTTCGTATCTTAAGATGAATTTGTATGGCGAGCGATATTGTATCTTAAGATAAAATATTATAGTATCTTAGCCGTGTGCAGCGCCCCTAAGTTATGCTGTAAATGTAGTGCTGAAGGTTTAATTTGGCTTGCACCGTTCGCAGCACACGCGTGGCATTTATAATATTAGTATGGATATGGACTAGCTACGCCCCGCGATTTCACCCGCATCATAGTCGATCCGGTGGGAATATCGGGATAAAAACTATCCTATGTCCATATGTCCATTCCCGGGACTCAAACTATCTCTATACCTTTCATCTAAATCGGTTCAGCGCTTTAAGCGTGAAGAGGTAACAGACAGACACACTTTTGCATTTATAATATTAGTATGGATATTGTATAATGTTGAAGAGTTTGTTTGTTTGTTTGGACGCGCTAATCTCTAGAACTACCGGTCGAATTTCAAAATTATTTTTGCATTTGATAGCCCGATTCTTGAGGAAGGCTATAGGGTATTTGACATCAGAAATTAGGCTAAGTGAAAACGCAGAGTTGCGACGGGGTGGGTCGGGGAACAAGAAATTTCACGCGGACGAAGTCGCGGGCAGAAGCTAGTAGGTAATATAATGAAAATCAGTACCCATATTTATCTGTTCCTTTTGAGGGTCCGTACAAAAACGGTAAAACGGAACCCTTATGGTGAGACTCAGTCTGTCTGTCACAGCTGGATATCTCAAGAACTACTAATGCTATCAGCTTGAAATTTGGAATAGTTTTAGATGACGTTTTATTTTTGCAGCAGGGGCACGTCAATTGTCTACAATCGTTGATTAAAATGTTTGTTTTGTAATGTTACACTATAATTAGGCAGTTGTTCAACCGACAACGATGGACGTGTGATAAGTAGGGCTAGATTGATAGATTGTAGACAATTGACGTGCCCCACGGTTTTATTTTAGTCTAGTCTATGCATATGTTTATAATTCCCACGACTGTATCTATTTTATTATTTTTTGGTTTTTAGTACATTTATCTTAAACATTGCAATGTATGTTTAACATAAAACCGTTTAACTGAAAAAGTTTTTTTACCTATTTTTTATCATTAAATTATTTCACACTAAGATCGTTTACACATGGCGCCGCAACGGCAGCGTTTTTCGCCGCCGCGGTATCAAGACTTTTGAACGCACCGGTGCCATGTGTGAGGGTCCATACAAATCCAAGGATGAGTACACATAATGCAGCGCTGCAGCTACGGCATAATGTGTAAACGGCTTTACTGAAATTACTTCAAACAATTGTTCCAGTTCCGGGTTCCTTTTGTGTTTTGTTTCTTTTTTTGCTGGCTATTATAATTAAGGCCAGGATCTTCGAGCGTAGTAGGCATTTAGCGTTACCTCCGTCCTCGCGTGGCAAATGCCGCGAAAGCGCAGTTCGAATGAACTCGCTGACCCCTGTCACGGTTAATTTTATAAGTAATAGTATTGTGAATCGGCCCTATTCTTGAAATATAGGGCTGCTCGTCTACAGTATTTTAATTTCATCATCCTACTTTAGTATCTTTCTAGTTTTGTGATTGTAAATATTATATTTTTAACCGACTTCAAAAAAGGCGGAGGTTCTCAATTCGGATATTTCTATTTTTTTTTTATGTATAACATAACTCCATCGTAAATAGACAGATTTGCAATTCTTTTTTGAAGTGAAAACTTCTTTAGCATCGTTGTGATTTGAAAATTTTATGAAACGAAAAAGCAACAGTAAAAAGAGACATGAGATTTAACGTGGGAGAAAATGAGATAGGAAGCATTATACAGTGTTTTTGTTTTTTATTATTACAAATGACATCACATTTAATCCTATGCTACTAATTTGTGGTGATGATGATGATGAGGATGATGGTGATGGTGATGGTGATGGTGATGGCGATGGTGATGGCGATGATGATGATGGCGATGGTGATGGCGATGGTGATGGCGATGGCGGTGGCGATGGCGATGGTGATGATGGCGATGATGATGATGGTGATGGCGATGGTGATGGTGATGGTGATGGTGATGGCGATGATGGTGGTGATGCGATGGTGATGGCGATGGTGATGTTGATGATGGTGATGGCGATGGTGATGGCGATGGCGATGGTGATGGCGATAGCGATGGTGATGGTGATGGTGATAGTGATGGTGATGGTGAAGGATGGATGGATGGATGGATGTTCTTTAGCATCGTTGTGATTTGAAAGTTTATGAAACGAAAAAGCGACAGTAAAAAGAGACATGTAAATTCATAAGATTTAACGTGGGAGAAAATGAGATAGGAAGCATTATACAGTGTTTTTGAAGGTTTCCCTCCTACCACGTGTGAATTGCACACATGCTGTTTTTTTATTTTTGTAAAGATCTGATGATGACTTTCGGAGACAAACAACGGAACTCTTCAATAAATGCCAGCAAATCAACCGCGATTGCTGCTATAGCATATGTAATCGCAATCACACAACATAACATCACGCCTGTACCCTTCAAAGGGTAAGGCAATAGCTGTTCAATAGCTTTGTTACTGATATTCACATAGTGATATATGAATTTGTTTGGGGTAGGTAAGTACAACTAAAAAGTGTAAAATAAAAACTTTTTTACAAAAAAAACCGACTTCCAAAAAAAAAACACTACAAAGTGAAAAATAACTTTAGTTTCCAAAGTCGGTGTCAAAAAATGAAAATACAATTCACGTTGTAGTGGTTTTTTTTTGAGTCGGTTGTTTTTTTTGTAAAACAGTTTTTTGGTTGCGTGAATTCGTCAATAAGTTTTTTTAATTAAATCTACTGATCAAAAACACCACAATACGTATTTTTATTGAACTCTTCCTATTTCATTCACAACGAATTTTATATTTTTAAATAAAAAAACGGCATGTGTGCAATTCACACGTGGTAGAAGTGAAACCTTCAAAAACACTGTATAATGCTTCCTATCTCATTTTCTCCCACGTTAAATCTTATGAATTTACATGTCTCTTTTTACTGTCGCTTTATCGTTTCATAAACTTTCAAATCACAACGATGCTAAAGAACATCCATCCATCCATCACCATCACCATCGCCATCACCATCGCCATCGCCATCACCATCTCTATCGCCATCACCATCATCATCATCATCGCCATCGCAATTGCCATCACCTTCGCCATCACCATCACCATCGCCATCGCCATCACCATCGCCATCGACCATCACCATCTCCATCACCATCATTATCGCCATCGCCATCACCATCACCATCGCCATAACCATCGCCATCACCATCATCGCCATCACCATCGCTATCACCATCACCATCACCATCGACATCGCCATCGCCACCGCCATCGCCATCACCATCACCATCGCCATCGCCATCACCATCGCCATCATCATCATCATCACAAATTAGTAGCATAGGATTAAATGTGATGTCATTTGTAATAATAAAAAACAAAAACACTGTATAATGCTTCCTATCTCATTTTCTCCCACGTTAAATCTTATAGTCTCTTTTTACTGTAGCTTTTTCGTTTCATAAAATTTTCAAATCACAATAATGCTAAAGAAGTTTTCACTTCAAAAAAATATAATATTTTACCTATACAATCACAAAACTAGAAACACAAACTCAAAAAACTAATTTTGCAATTGAATATAAACCTTATTCCGTTGTAGTAAAGTTGAAAATCTATTACAGATATTACGATAATTGTAAATTTATGGTACCGACCTGCTACTGCTAGTACTGTGACGAAAGCAAGAGAACCTATACAACTACAATATTATTCTGTCGCGTCGTCTTTGTGGGTAGTTATAAATACGTAGAAAAATAATAATCAAACTTACCTTATTTTTTTTTAAGCTTTGCAGTTCAATGCTGAACATTTTTTTTTCTTTCTTCTGTTTTTATTCCCCATAATTTAATCTTAATTATCACTATATATTACAACTATATTATAACAAACTAATATTTAGTTTAATTATTAATACTAGAACCCAAACAATATTTACAGACTGATTTTTGAAACTTATACACAAACACGGAAATTAACAATAATATTTATAACGTATATTTCGATCGATTAGCGGGAACGCGGCGAGCCAGCAAAAGCGACACAGGTCCTACCTCGGTAACGCCCGGCGGGCTACTGAAGTGAAGCGCGCAGGCCGCCTTTTTAGATTATATTTTGTTAAGACAATAAAAATCAGTTTTGAAAAAAATTAACCGTAGAATGTTCTACTATACATCATTGCCTATTTTTTGATATATTTTTTGCGAGTAAAAGTTAAGTCTACTTTAAATACGACTTGAAAAACGATTAAAAACTTCGCTGTTTTCGATTTGTTTGCGATTTTTTATGATCGAGTGAAGTTGTAAATATCGTGTTTTGAACCATAGAATAATCAAGAATGTTAGTTAAACTATGCCATATATTTTTTTCAGATTAAAACAAAGAATATTTGATTGTTTAATGTTGAATCAAAAATAGGTCGATTCCGAGAGTCCTGGCCTTAATAAGCCCCCGCCCCCCCCCCCCCAATTACACAATAACTAAGGTGACAATTTCACGAATTCTTTAACAAGTCGATTGCAATGAAATCTTGTAACTTAATCAATCAACTCAGCCTATTGCAGTCCACTGCTGGACATAGGCCTCTCCCAGACTGCGTCACAACACCCTGTCCTCCGCCTTCCGCATCCAGTCCCTCCCAGCCACCTTCTTTAGGCTAAATAGCAATAATAATGATAATAGTTTGCCGCTTGATAGCCATCAAATATTTTGTTTTCTCTCCCTTCGACTCGACTGATGTATCAACTACTGTTCCATAAATTCGTCCTACCTTAAGGCGAAAGCGCCAGGGTAGCCCGCGAAATTAATTTTTTTTACGTTTTTTTTGTTACGGCCGCGATTCATATATTAATCAACGTACAACTTAATCCTGACCAGCAAAATGCAAAAAACGTAAGAAAATTAGAATTGCGCGGGCTTCCTTAGCGCTTCCCCCTTAACGAATTCTGAGAAAAACACCAAAAACCGATTCCTGGTATAAATTCTATACATTTATATTAAGTATTGTATTTTACATCTAAGATAACAACCACGTGGCTTAGATACCGATACCGTTTCGCATCCGAGGCTTAAGGCACCTTAAACGATTAATACTGTTTGCGTATGCTTCAGACGGTTCCAATTCACTACATCGATATTACACGTGTCAGGTTATATGAGGACAATACCTACACGTGTTATAGAAGGTCAAATTAAATTAGGTAGCTAAACTCCGCATACGTGTCTAGTATCGATATCAAAACATGATAAAACTGAAATAATTTTATGATATCAATAAGGGTAATGTATTTATTTAGGTACTTAAAATATCAGTTTAAAAATTGGTTTGTTTTTTGGATAAACCTCACTGACGATTTCGATATGGATACCCATCATGGGTATCCATATCGAAAAACGATGAATAAAAAAAATCTGTTATCTTTAAATATTGATGGTAATATAGAAGGCGTCGGGTCTGTTAGCGTCAATTATTCTAAACAAGAATGTAGCACCTCCTAATACATCAGCTAGTAAATGGTTGCCATTTTAGTATTTGCACAGCAAAAGAGTGGAACTCTCTAACTGCGTTTGTGTTTCCGAGTAGATACAACCCGAATCTCTTCAAAATAAGAGTGAACAGGCTTCTTCTGGGTAAGCTCACTCCATCGTAGACTTTGTCTCTGTCACCTCTGACCTAGAGTAGAGTCAAGAGCAGAACCATTTCAAATAAAAAAAATAAAAAATAAATTAAAACAATTTAATTAGGTTGATTAGAGGCTTTTTCTAAGTTGTGTAATTTTGATGTTTTGTTTTATCATATTAAGATATCAATACCATCACGTCTGCGGAGTTTGGCTAGCTAATTTAATTTGACCCTGTACAATACTCAATACTTTTATTGCATTCCACATGTAGGTATTCTTAGGTGGTAAACTTATAGTTAGATCATATGGACCCTGTCGGGCACAGCAAAATAAGTGAGGTAGGAGAGAGGAAGCATTTGTTAATTTCATAACATTACATGATAACAAACTACTATATTATAATAATGATGATGCGTGACCTGTGGTCTTGTGGCCGTTGTGTCGCGCGCGATTTCATCGCGTGTCGCGCCTGTTTGAAGGAGCCTTAAGTGTTAATCCTGTGGGAATATCGGGATAAAAACTATCTTATGTCCTTCCCCGGAATGCAATCTATCTCTCTGCCAAATTTTATCGAAATCCGCTCAGCCGTTTAGAAGTGAAAAGATAACATACAGACAGACAGTTACTTTCGAATTTGTAATATTAGTATGGATTACTTAGGAAATTTAATAAAATAAAGTGGCGATATTGACACATTGAAATAACTCAATAAATCATTTGACCTCACTATTTCATTTTAGTGATTAATAGAAGGTAGATAATATTTATGATTTACGAGAGATGCAAATTGTTTATTCATTAGAATGTTAACTAATGATAACATGTTTTTTCACTCGTTAATTATGAAAATTATTGTACTAGTTTGAAAGGTAAATATTGTCAACCATTATAGGTAAGTAGTTGTTGTCAGTTAAGTATTTTGCAGTGAAGCGATACAAAATTTTTATATTTTATATTTTTTTTTATAGTTATCTTATGTTATAAAGTTAAGTTTTTCAATTTATAATAAATTTTACTAAATTAAGTTATATTTCTTTTATTATATTATATAAAGCTCGATTACCACTCACTGACATAATTGTTCTCCCAGATGGTGAAGGGGGAGGTGGGTATATTTTTACAGATTCGTATACAAGTAACTCTCACGAGTATGGGAAAAATCCCAAACCTCCCCTTTTCCACCCCACTCTCCCCCCACCCTATCGTATCTCGGAAACTAAGAGTCCCGTGTTTTGTTGTTTTACGGATTCGTATAGAGGAGGCTCAGAAAAGTAAAATCCATTTTTCAAAGTTGCCCCCCTTGCCCCCTTCTCCCCCCCCTCTAGGTAGATCTCGGAAGTTAAGAGACTTGGAACATTTTTTTTTTCAGATTCATATCAAGGGGCCCAGAGTTGGTCAAAATCATTTTTCAAAACTCCCCCCTCTCCCCCCCTTCACCCCTCCCCCCATCGTAAGAAATACTCCTCAAAAACACGACCCGCGAGCTGCTTGCAGCTCGCGCAACGCCCAAATACTTTTTACAAGGGTAAGAAATACTCCTCAAAAACACGACCCCGCGAGCTGCTTGCAGCTCGCGCAACGCCCAAATACTAGTTTTAATATAAACCTAATAGTTATAATAAAAAAATATATGTATAGGTATACATTTTCTTTTTATTATAACAAAAAGAAAAAGTTGCATGAATAGTATAACTTAGAGAAAAATAAAATTTGACGAAAACAAGAACCTAATTATCAGACTGCCAGTATCGAACCTAGGTCAGCGGTTTCACATGTTATATCCTCAACCTCTGGGTCACGGGTCAGCGGGATTGTCTGAAAGGGTTACCGCTGGCCCGGAACATAAAGGGTTAAGGAAGGAACACGGGTGGGTTTTAGTCAGTAAGAGTCTGACACTCCCTTCCGCTCCACCCAGAGCGGGAGGGGTCATTTGATGAATTCCCATCCCGAAAAAAAACCTCTAGGTCAACTAAACTCTTACTTAGAGTTCTAAAATATTCTTGTGCATTGTTGTTTATGTCTTAATTGTTTGAAAAAGTATTACAATAGGAAAATAAGAAAATATATAAACCTATAAATAAAAATATATAAATTAAGAACCTCCTCCTTTTTTGAAGTCGGTTAAAAATACAAACTTGCTAGGCGGCCATCGCGGGTTCGAACGTAGATGCTTTCAAGGGGGGTACCCACATTGTGAAGCCGACTGTACATACATAGAACTTACATCTGTGCTATGCAATTATACACTACAAAGGAAATTAAATTTATACAATGCAAAGATGGTCTTACAATCTTCAGCAGTTCCAACAGAATTTTCAAGTGTTAATCGATTAGTTGTGGTTGTGGAGCAGGACCAGCATTGAACCAGGCATTTTTATCAGCGATGTAATCCCCTAACTTATAACATGCCTGACTGCATAGTGTGCGTTTTATACAAGACTTGAATTTTGTCTCATTCAGTAAGCGGTTTAAGCTGTTGCTTGTTAAGTAATTGAATGTCAATCATTTTGATAACACAACACTATTAAACAGTTCGTAATTACACTCGGTGCGATCCGTACACGTCTTTTGTTAATTAGTGGTAAACAAAAAACCGGTTTATACATCGGCTTGCGCGCGCGCAGGCAGGTATCGCATCGCGTGTGCTATTAGGCAATTATGAACGTTATGCTTAATGGATAGTGATCAAAATCGCGATGAGAATTATGACATAAACAGAAATACTGATATATTAGATGACCAAACACAATTAAATAACGAAACAGATATGGATACAATAACATCAGTGGGGAAACGACAAAGACCCGAGGATATTGAAGAAGGTTGGCAAATTATGGCGAAGAATGTTAAGAAGAAGGCAAAACATAACAAGGCTGTGTTGGTTGAACCACCAATACAAGTTACCGTAACCTCTAAGGAAAAGATTCCCAAACAATTTGCACTTGCAAAATTATTAAAACAAAATGAGATGATGGACATTGACAGAATAAAATATATAAATCCATACAAATTGCTGTTTACGTTTAGTAACCAAAGCAGCGCAGATTTATTTATTTGTTGTCCGGTATTTAGAGAACTTGGTTGGCGAATACAAAAAACTTGGGAGGTTGGTATATCGTACGGCATTATTAGAGATATCGAATTAGGCTTATCTGAAGAAGAACTTATAGAAAATATTTACTCTGAAAAGGAGGTTATATCAGCTAAACGACTCAATAAAAAAGATGGCGGAGAATGGGTTCAAAGTGAAACTTTCAGAATTGGTTTTAAGGGTTCTTCTTTGCCCACATACATACTGTTATTTGAACTGAAAATAAGAGTAGAATCTTATACGTTTCCTGTGACACAGTGTTCTAAGTGCTGGAGATTTGGGCATATAGCTAAAATGTGCCCGGCAAGTAAAGCATTATGCCCAAAGTGCTGTAGCTACCATGATACTTGTGATACAACTGAATTCAAATGTGCTAATTGCTCAAGCAATCACGAGGCTAAGTCTAAACTTTGCCCTGTTTATAAGAAAGAAAAGCGCATTAGAGAATTGATGTCCGAACAAAATTGCACGTATCAAACAGCCCTTTCAAAATATTTTGATTCTCCCTCACTCCTCACACAAGAAGTTCAACGATCTCCAAGCCCGATCGTTGAATGTAGAAGTATACAGGCAGCTCAAAAAGGCAAGCAAGATTCAGTAACTTCTTTTCAAGAAGTTTATATTCAAACAGTCGATGGAAAAAATCCTCCAAGTTCTGGCAAATCAAAAAACAAAAAGAAAAGTAATAAGAAGAAGAAAGTACCTTATCAAATAGCACGTAATGTGATGGCAAAAATTGAGACTTCGGATTCAGAAAAATCGGCAGAAGGCCTTCCTGGTCCATCGTCGCAGTCAGAAAATATTGATCAGACACATTGGAAATCATGGTCATTTAGTGAAGTTATACAAAAGATTAAGGACTTTATTAAGGACAAGAAAGATACTGTAGTTGCTAGGCTCAAAGCTATAATTAAGATATGTACAGACTGGTTTACCTCATTTTTTACTAACCTTATGCCAGACTTATCCATGATTGTTAAAATGTTTTTGAGTGATAATGGTTAACAAAACGAAAACTAGCATTGATTTAAACGTGATACAATGGAATGCTCGCAGTCTTAAGCCCAAATTAAAGTTATTTGAACAGTTATTAAACCGGGAACATATACATATAGCTGCAATTTGTGAAACGTGGCTTGATCGGGATACACCCTTAAATATTAGTAACTATAATATTTTTCGTAACGACAGAGACCTTGCTTATGGCGGTGTAGCTGTTCTGACACACAAGTCGATTCAGGCAGTACGCGTCTCTTTGACGAATAACAACTCGGGTTTAGAAATAGTTAAAGTAAAACTGTTTAACTGTGATGAAATTCAAAACATTATTGCTATTTATTGCCCGCCAGAACTTCACACAAATCAAAGAGTCTGGGATTATTTATTTTCACTTAGTAGTGGGAAGAATCTTGGGGGATTTTAATGGTCATCACACAAATTGGTCGCATAAGACAGACTCGAGGGGCAATCAGATTCTGGATTCCGTGATTGATTACGATTATGTTATCTTAAATGATGGTAGCCCAACGCGGCTACAAATAGTGAGTGGTAGCTTGAGACAATCTTCCCCCGACATAACTATGGTGACATCAGACATATCATTAAGATTTGACTGGAGGGTGACTAGTGAAACATTAAGTAGTGATCATGTTGTCATCAAAATTTCTACTACTTTTAGCTCTGACAGGCCCTTTTTCAAAAGGAAAAACTTCAAAAATGTTGATTGGAAGAAGTATACCGATTACGTTCAAAATATTTTTAATTCATTTACTATAACAGACGATCCCCAAGTTACTTACAATCGATTTTTGGATAATCTAAAACTGGCTTCAGATAAATTCATTCCTGATATTAAAATATGTTTAAATCCTAGTAAAAATAAAATAAAATAAAAAAGCCTTTTATTTCATGCATAATTAACATAAAATAATTATAGATTGATTCAATTTCATAAATATTATTGTTTAGTTTTCATTTTCGTAATTGCAATCAAAAATGTATTATTTAACTTAACAATATCAATTTAATGTACAATATTATTAATTTCAATATAACATTGATCAATAAAAAGTTATTATTTTTTTTTTTTATATTTTATTTAAAACATTTTTACTAATTCGATTTCAATATTAATATTCATTAAATAATAAAAATAAATTATATTATTATAAATGGATTCTGAAATTTAATAACATGCATGCATGAACCCCTCAAATATTGAGGGTGAAGGCCTCCTCCAGAGTTTTATAGATTATTTATTGTTCTCAGGCTTTAACTGATTAAAAGTATTGTCTCTGAAGGGTTTCGGTCTTTTGCTCCCACGGGGACCAGCCGGATTGGGAGAGCGGGAGGGGCCTTCTATGGTTGCTATTCTGATTCATATTGTTCTATCATTAGTGTTTGCTCGTGCGGAGTACTGTCCTTGTTGTACACAAGTTTAGGTTTTTGTATGATGTAGTTCTTCATAGTTGTTGTCTTGCTTTTCTTTAAAGGTTGTTTTTTGTTTTCTGTGGTTTTCTGGCTATTGAGTGTCACTGTTTCGGGTGATTCAGATAGGATTCTTTTGTTTGTATGATATTGTGGTGTGTTTTTGTTTTTGTTGGGTAATACAATAAGCTTGTCATATTTTAAAAAAGCTTTATTGCCCAACTCCCTTTCTTCTTTCAGTTGGGTTTGTAGGTCTCTACGTTTGTTTAAGACATCAAGGGGGTAGTCCTGTTTTATATAGTATGGTGAGTTTTTCAGGCAATTTTGGTTTTGCAGAATTTTTATTTTCAGTCCCATTGTGCTGAAAGTAACAACAACAGGACGTGTTTTGTCGCCTTTTTTCCCAAGTCGTCTGACCGCTTCTATACCATTTTTATATTGTAAATTAAAATAGTTGTTTATTAAGTCTAATATTGTTTTTTCTAAATCGTGATAGGATTTTTCTCGTTCTTCCACTCCAAATATGACCAGGTTTCTACGTCTCGCGTACCTTTCTAAATTGTTGATAGCTGAAGAATGCTCCTCTAGTTTCTTTTCTATATGTTCATTTTTTATTTCCAAGCTCCTAAACTTGTCATTCATATTACTGATAATTGAAGTTTTTATGTCTTCTTTCATTTCGAGCATACCAATTTTTTGTTGTTTCATTTCTATTTGTATGTTTTCCAGCATGATTTTTATATCCTCCATGATTTTAATAATGTTTTTGTAGACTTAGTGTGCTAACAATTTTTTGTTTTGATCAAATTTGTGAACAGCGCCCTCTGTTTCTCTGTTTCGTTATGAGCGTCCTTTGGCCTAAGTTGGTGACAATGATGACAAGCACTTTTTAGGTTATTTTGATTTGTTTGCACTAGTTGTTTGTTATTTTTTTCACACTTCATGAACACAGTTTTTAGTTCGAGTTATTTCTCTTGCACTAAATCGATTTATCTGTCGTCCTTAGTCACCAACTATTGTTTTGATTCATTTGACACAGAACGGTTGACCGTTGTTTTTCTCTTTGAAAAAAAGTCGTAGTTCACTGGGTTTTCACTTAGTTCTCCATACCGTCTAAGCAACACTTGATCTAATTTCCTTAAAAAAAAAAAAAAAATTAAATCCTAGTAGTAAGTTTAAACCAAAGCCTTATTGGAATGCAGAACTATCAAAGTCAGTAGCACTCCGACGTTTGGCTTTGGCGATGTTTAGGCGTAACCCTACTCCTGCAAATTTTATATTGCTTCAAAATAAAATACAAGAATCTCAAAGACTTTTAAGATGTGCTCATAATAATTCCTGGCGGGAACTTTGTTCTTCTTTGAATGAAAATACTTCTATTAATGACCTTTGGAGAAAAATGAAATGGATAAAAGGTTATAAAACTCCCAGGCATTTTATTGATAATGATAAAGCAAGTCTGTTGCTACATAGTTTGACCCCTGATTATGTCCCGGGTGGTCAACCATTGTTTAATTCTGAAAATTCAAAATTAGATTTACAAATAACCTTAGTCGAACTTAATAAAAGCATTAAATCCAAAGATACCTGTCCAGGAAATGATGAAATATCATTCTCTATGATTAAATATCTCTCAGATAATGCTAAATCAATATTATTATTCTTGTATAATACATTTCTTTCCTTAGGTATAGTACCGAATCAATGGCGAGAAATTGGTGTAATTCCTATTCCTAAGTACGGAAGAGACAATAATATGGTATCATCGCTTAGACCTATTTCACTTATTTCGTGTATATGTAAAATCTTCCATTCAATTATTCAAAAGAGATTAGAGTGGTATTTTGAAAGTAAATGTTTGTTTGCCGATACCACTTTAGGTTTTAGAAAGTGTAGATCTTGTCTCGATAATTTAAGTCTATTAGTTACTAGGATACAAAAAGGTTTTTGTACTAATTGTGTCACGGTCGGCTGTTTCATAGACATCGATAACGCCTACAATAATGTAGATATAACTCAGCTATTGCTAACATTAGATGAGCTGGGCGTAGGAAATAAGATTTGTTTATACCTTTGGGAGTTTCTTCGTGAGAGACATTTAAATATTAAAGTAAACGATTTACGTATGGTAAGAACTACGGGAAAGGGTTTAGCACAAGGCGACCCTCTATCACCGTTATTGTTTAATGTAGCTACAATAGATTTATGTAAAAAAATCAGTTCCAATCATGTCCATGTTTCACAATATGCAGATGACTTTGTTGTTTACTCCGTTGAAAATAGTGTGGCTCAGGCTAGTTATTATTTACAGAACTCACTTAACTTACTTGCCAAACTCCTTGCTGATATCGGTTTAGAGATTTCAACAACTAAAACTAAAACATGTATTTTTAAAAAAGGTAAAAATAATAAAGTAGGCGTTCTTAAAATCAACAACTCAATCGTGCAGGTAGTGGAAAATGTAAAATATTTGGGCCTTTGGCTTGATCGCTCTCTAAGATGGACCAAACATATAAATGAAACCCATCAAAAGACAGCAACATTTCTGAATGTCATTAAAGTTCTATCTGGGGCTAACTGGGGTGTCCACCCGAAACACTTAAGAATCGCTTATATTTCCCTAATTCGAAGTCGTATGGACTACCTACTCTAGCTTTCTGTATGGAGATAGTTGTCACTCAAACTTGTATAAACTCGACAAAGTTCAAAACCAAGCGATGAGGATCATTGGCAGTTTTATAAAATCGACACCAATTCATGACATGAGTAGTGAATTAAGCCTCCAGCCCCTATTTATTCGTAGAAGCTATTTAGCTGGTAAATTTTATCTAAAGTGTAAGTCGCTGTTAAGTAGTCATACAGTTGTTGACCTGCTGGATGGTTTTTTACCTCAGATGCCTTTGTGGAAAAGGAAGAATAAGCCTTTGCTCATTTTAAGCCATGAATATCTAAAAGACTTGCGAATACACTGCAGCCGGAACTTGGAGATGTTTGGGTATTGTTCTTGGGTCAGTTACATAGATTTATCTAAAAACATTAATTTTAGCATTAGCGGAGTAAATCAAGCAAAAAAACGATTCCAGCCATTGGTTTTAAGTGATTTATGTTGTCAATTTTTATCAAATATTTACAGATGGTTCCAAAGAAAATGATAATTCCGGAGCGACTTTTTATGACCCTCAACAAAATATATCCACGGGTTTTAGTATTGACTCGAACGTGTCTATAATGTATCTTGAATTATTGGCAATTAGTGAAGCTTTATCATACATTCAATCAATAAATCATAATAACTTTATAATACTAACTGACTCCAAGAGTTCTTTACAACATGTAGCTCGTTGTACCTCGACAATTCGAGGAACACCGATAGCATACACAATAATAGATCAGATTCTGGAACTACAACAGAATTCTAAATTAGTAATACTGCAGTGGATTCCGTCACATATCGGAATACATGGCAATGAGGTGGTAGATATTTGTGCTAAGAGGGCCTGTGTAGAGGGTACTCCGTTAGATATAGTACCAATTTTCTCAGATAACTTCTATTTGGTTAAAAAATACTGTCATAAATTGTGGAAAGAATTTCATGACGTGAGATCAAGAGAAAAAGGTATCTGGTACAAAACCATTCAGCCTGAGCCTCTAATCATTCCCTGGATAGATAACTGTTCACTCAATAGAAAAGATATTGTTACTGCCATGAGGCTTCGATCCGGTCACATCCCATCGAGGAAGTTTACGTTCCTTATGGGTATCACACCTTCACCTAATTGCGAGAAATGTGGAATAATCGAGGACGTACATCATATCCTGACCGAGTGTGAGCGGGGCGAACGCCTCAGGAGAAATGTTTTTGATACCCAAAATATGTTTGGAATTGGTACTTTAAATAGCGTTTTAGCTAAGCCTATGTCAGACGAGGCTAAAAAGCTGTACAAAATATATTACAATCATATAAATTAATTTCAAATTCAAAATTTAGCTATGATGGAGCGACATAGTCAGTATTGTGACAAAGCTCCTTAATAAAGAAAAATAAAAAAAAAAAAACACTATTAAACATGCTCGTTTAAATATATTGTTACGAGCTTGGGGTTCGTTACAATAAAAACTGCCGATTTAATAACCAAAAAAATGACAATTTACTCACCAACACTAATTACAATTCAAACACACAAATAAAGAAACACAATGTCACTTACTGATCACTTCTAGTCGCACTCGAATATCGCTTTCGATGTTATCGCATGTATAGCTTACTCAAAAACTATCTGTCTCGCGGCTTGCGCCCGCCTTATATAGTTCCACAGAGGTACTCTGTAAACATCTAGTATGTTCGAGTACATAGCGGCCCCGACTGACTCGACGTCGATAGTTCTCGGAACTACTAGTACCTACAGGAAGGGTCAATGTCCTAGTACCAAGGCCAAGGTATTAGTTCTGCTACTCGATACAAGATGGCGCTAGTGGTAACTAATGGCGATACATGGCGATGTATCAAGCATTATTTTTGGCGCGCAACACTGCCCCCTCCTAAGACATGCTCGTCCCGAGCATTATTGGCTCCATAATAACGCGCCAGTCGATCCACATGGACGATCTTAGGAGTACCTCTTGCACCTTTCTGTATCCGGTAGGTTACATCATTGATCTTTGTCACAATCCGATACGGTCCGTCCCATTTAGCTTGAAGCTTAGGAGATTTCCCTTTGCTGCGGACTGGATTGTGCAACCACACTAGTGAACCTTCGTCGAACCCTTTATTATTCATTTTGCGGTCATAACGGGTTTTCATCTTTTCAGACATTTGCTGGCCCGATTGTCTGACATGCTCATAAATGTCATTCATCTTGCTCCGCAAGTCATTCGCATAATCGGTTACACTTCGTGGGGCATCAGGTGGTATTCCAGTGATCAGGTCAGCAGGCAGCCGTAATTCTCTTCCAAAGTTCGCGAGAGCTGGTGTCACCGATGTACTTTCGTGGACAGCGCTTCGATATGACAACAAAAACGGTTGTATGTGCTTGTCCCAATCTCGTTGCCGATTTTCCACAACTTTCGCTAGGTACCTCTCCAGCGTCTGATTAAATCGTTCCACCATTCCATCCGATTGTGGGTGGTAAGAAGTCGTTCTTGTTTTATGAGTACCCATAACTCGACAAGTTTCCTGGAATATTTGGGACTCAAAATTCCTTCCTTGATCACTGTGAATCTCCAAAGGTACTCCAAAACGACAGAAGACTTCATGAACTAATTTATCTGCAACTGTCGAAGCTTCTTGATTTGGAATGGCAAAGACTTCCGGCCACTTCGTGAAGTAATCCATCACAACCATGAAATACTTGTTGCCACTTTCACTCTCCGGAAACGGTCCTGTGGTGTCATCGATTCTCGGCAAAGGATAGCTGTCCTTCTTCGTAACGTCGTTCAGACGACGATAGTCAACACAAAACCGCATGCTGCCGTCCTTCTTTCTTACCAGCACTACAGGTGAACACCATGGACTAGATGAAGGTTCAATCACACCATCCTTCACCATTCCCTCAATCATGGTTTCCACTTCCTTCTCACGTGCTACCGGCAATCTCCTTGGCCGCTGACGGATAGGCAATTCTTCTCCTGTGTTGATTTTGTGTTGAACTAAGCCAGTCCTCCCGATATCAGCATCGTTTGACGAGAAAACATCGGCGTACTTGAGTAACATCTTCTTTGCTTTGACCATTTCACTTTGGGACAGAGCGCTGCGGCAGTCTTCTAAAAGGGTGGTCACTCTCGTTGGTGCGTCCTTGCTGAGGGTCCCAGTCGATAGATATTGGCATCGACGCAACCAATCCACTTCCTCGCAAGTACCAACTAGTGTGCCTTTTTCTATAATGTGTTCCTGATCACAAAGGTTCAGCACACGTACCCCTGAGATGTCGGTGGCTCTGACCAAAGTTCGTGCCACTTTCCATGGAAGGTCATTGTCTACCCTTTCCACGAGTACACAACGATGAGTTTGACCAGGATTCCGAGGAAGACTAACCGGCACAATCGTTTCCGATCTCGGCGGAAGAACAATCTTCTTAAGGCTGTACACATTTCCTGATAACGCCCCTTCCACGAAAAGTTCCTCTTGTCCACATTTCAAAACACCTTGCTTGACGTCAATCTCACAACAATTCTTCCTCATAAAGTCAAGGCCCAGGATGCAATCGTCCATTATATCAGCCACAATGACATTATGCAGGTAGATTCTGTTGCCTAGCTTCAACTCCATCTTCTTCTCTCCACGGACGGGTATGCGCTGACCGGTGGCTGTCACCAAATTAATGTGTTCTCGGTTGTGTGCGGAGTCCCCAAGGAACCGACTTATAAGTTGGGAACTGACGACCGTACGAGAGGCTCCAGTATCTATGGTCAGCTTACACGGCGTTCCGTTGACCTCGCCCTTGATGATTAGGCTATTCCCATCATGGGTTTGTGTGATCGAAATCCTTGGGGCTCCTTGAACATCAGCCAGCACCCGCCCCGCAGTCCTGGCTATTACTCGTTTCCCTGCTGCTGGTGTTGGGCGGTGCTGTTAACCGCACTGCCCTCTGGAGATCGGCCGACTTCTCTTTCTGCAGTTCGCTTCGGGCAACTGGATCGAAGGTGGCCCCTTTCCCCACAGCCGTAGCACCTAGGGCTGTATCCTTTATTGCGGTCGCGAACTGTAGCCGCTGCAACCTCCCTGACGCGATGGGAACGATGATCCTGCCGCACCGCTTCCACCTCCAATGCATGGGCCAAGGCGTCCTTAAGCGTTCCGTGGTGACCGAGCCTCACAGCAACTCTAACTTCAAGGTCGCGGATGCCGTCGATGAATGCCTGCACCAGGTTCCCATCAATAAGTGCAGGTACGGACTGGTACGCTTTGCGAACCAGCTTCTCCACTTCCAGGGCCCACTGCTGCAGGTTTTCATTGCTGCGTTGCACGCGATCCTTGAGCTGCGCACGGAACACGTGTTCCAGGTGAGCGTCGCCATACCGAGCCTCCAATGCCTCAAGGAGCTGCTCGTAAGTCACTTCCTTACCGAGAGCTTCCAGGACAGTTAAGGCCTGGTCACGCAGGCCCAGGGTGAGGGCAGTCATGGCCTGACTTTTATTCCACCCGTTCGCCTTCATGACAGCCTCAAACTGGATTTTGTAGGCCGACCAGGAAGAAGTTCCGTCGAACGGTGGCACTTTGAATCCCCGTAGCGAAGGTGTTGTAGCTACGGGAGCTGCGATTCCATCACCCAGTTTCAGGTAATCCAGCGTTTTCCTTACGTCAGCCATCACGGTTTGCTTCACGTCAGCCATCACGTTGTCTACCTGGTTTTTCACTTGGTCGATTCGGGTTTCGGCTTCCGACAGACGGTTGTCATGTTGAGCAACCTTATCCTTCACCTCCTTCATGTCTTTCCCGAAGGTAGCGTGAAGGTCCTTTATAAGGAGCATCTGCTCTTCCTGGCGGCGCGCCTGCTCCTCCTGTCGGCGGGCCTGCTCCTCCTGTCGGCGGCCCTGCTCCTCCTTGTCCCGCTGGAGCTGTTCCTCCAACCGACGAGCCTGTTCCTCCTGTCGGCGAGCCTGTTCCTCCTGTCGGCGGGCCTGCTCCTGCAGCATCATCATCAGAGCAGCAAAATCTGGTGCTGATGATGCTGGAGCAGCTGTGGATGGGCCCGCCTCCGTGGTCGGTATCTGGCCTTCCGACCTCTGTGGCGTTGTTCCACCGAATCGCCTCTGGTCCGTCTCTTGCTGGCGTTGACTCCGGGTACGGGTACCCTCGATGTCGTCTTTGGGTAAAATCGGCATTTTAAACCTCGCTTCTGACACCAATTGTTACGAGCTTGGGGTTCGTTACAATAAAAACTGCCGATTTAATAACCAAAAAAATGACAATTTACTCACCAACACTAATTACAATTCAAACACACAAATAAAGAAACACAATGTCACTTACTGATCACTTCTAGTCGCACTCGAATATCGCTTTCGATGTTATCGCATGTATAGCTTACTCAAAAACTATCTGTCTCGCGGCTTGCGCCCGCCTTATATAGTTCCACAGAGGTACTCTGTAAACATCTAGTATGTTCGAGTACATAGCGGCCCCGACTGACTCGACGTCGATAGTTCTCGGAACTACTAGTACCTACAGGAAGGGTCAATGTCCTAGTACCAAGGCCAAGGTATTAGTTCTGCTACTCGATACAAGATGGCGCTAGTGGTAACTAATGGCGATACATGGCGATGTATCAAGCATTATTTTTGGCGCGCAACAATATGTTTATTTCTTTGATCAATACCGCTAAACTACTGAAATAGTAATGTTTTGTTATTTGTGAATATTTCTTTAGTTTCATTTCAGTAGTTTGTCCGGTACGTCGCTTAAAAGAATATTATTAAGAAACGATCTTAATTATACGTATATTGAATTTTAGATGTAGGTACCTTCACCTAAAGATCTAATTCAGTTTGCGACGGTTTGCTCGTGGACATTAGCGCAATAGGGTGTAGATATTAGCGCGTGAAGTAAAACATCCTGAGCAGAAAACAGTGTTTGTTTATATACACTTAATTGGTTCAAGAGTTATCAACAGATTTCGGTAAGGAACCCCGATCGTGCCGATTGCTAACTCGTATAGGGTTTTTACAAAATTATAACTGGCAGTAAACAATGAAAATCTATACGAAGTTATAATTATATAATTTAATATAGTTAACACTAAATTAAATACACTCTTTTGATCCACACACACACACACACACACTTCAAAAGTAATATAATTGTGAAATAAATACTTTATTACATTAATTTATTATGCACTGAACATCAAACTATTCTAAAACGTCTTGAACAGGAAATAGTGTTTGTTTAATATTCTCGTTCTTTTACGGGCGCCTTGAAATCAACTAGCATTTACTTCATAAGTATTATTCGGTTAAACTTTTGTCCTATCATAGGACAATGTGGACGAGTTGTCATAATTTCCGGCTTCTGAACTCAGCGTAAACATTGCAGAGCCATTTAATTGGTTAAGGAGCTATCGACAGAATTCCGGTAAGGAACCCTGATCGAGCCAAATGCTAACTCGTATAGGTTTTTTTACAAAATCATAACTGCCAGTAAACAATGAAAATCTATAAGAAGTTATAATTATGCAATTACTCGTAAATACAGTAATCACAAAATGCAATTAAATACACTTGTATGATACAATACAATACAATACAATACAATTCATTTATTTGTCAGAATATTGTACAAAGTTGTTATGTGCATTTAGCTAGCATTATGTGTTAGGATCATAATATTCTGCCGTTTCCGGCGTACAAATATTGTTTTTAAAATTATGGGTCATCATTGCATTAAAATTGAATTATAGTCATTAGAAATAGAATTACAAATAATTTAAATATATTGAACAATCGTTGTAAAAGAAAATAATTATATAAGTCAAAAATTAAATAAGGTCAAGGAGACAGCGTATGATTTATGAGCAATAATGTCAAATATTTAGGATAATTTTTCATTCATAAAATCTTCAGTTGAGTAATAGCATTTGTTTAAAAGAAAGTTAAATAATTTACATTTAAATGTTCTGAGGCTGAGAGTTTTGAAGCCATCAGGTAATTTGTTATAAACAGTAATGGACATGCAGTATACATTATTAGAAAACAATTTAATTCTACGCCTAGGCACATTAAGCATATGCACTTTGCGGCTGGGTCTGGATACAACATCATTAAATAAGTCAAATTCATGTCTATTTTGGTGTACGAAGATACAAATTTCAAAAATGTATAATGCTGGAAGTGGCAGTATTTGAAGTTTTTTAAATAATGGGACACAACTTTCCAGTGGGTGCGCTCCACAAATTGAGCGTACGCATTTTTTCTGAGCTTGAAACACTCTTTTAAGTTCAACCGAATTACCCCACATTATAATGCCATAGCGCAAAATTGATGAAACATAACCATGGTATGCACATAGTGCCGCATCAACACTAGCCACACGTGTTAGTCTATATAAAACAAATACAAATCTATCTATCTTCTTACATAGATTATCAATATGAGATTTCCAGTTACAGTTTTTGTCAATTATTATCCCCAAGAATTTTGCGTAATCGACCTCTTCTATTGTCTCATTTCCATATTGTATTTTAAGCCGTGGACGCGTACTGTTATATGTCCGGAATTGTATCATTTTTGTTTTATTAATATTAATATGAAGATTATTGTGTTCAAGCCATGTTATGATTTTATTTAATGTCATGTTTATTTCATTTTGGTACTCAACAATGTCGTCATTTTCATTACTATAAATATGACACATAATATAAATATATCTATACTTTTAAATCAACATTATGAAATCTACCAGTTAAATGATATGGTTAAATTGCAACATAACTATGAGATAGTTGACAACCATCGTGAGTATAACTGGCAGCATGTACATCCCAGCAGGAACTTTGGTCGATAACTTGATTTCTACTGGATTATTCTTTACCAGACGTATAAAGTCCTTTACCAACTTCGCTTCAGCTTGACTTGAATCTGTAATAAGAGGTCAATGGTTTTACGCGTGAGTTTTGTCCACAAAAGCAACAATAGAATTAATCTCACCAATAATCATAGTATTGTGAAGCTGCACCAACACCCGTCGAAACTTCACTCCTTGGTTACTCGCCATCTGCCCAGCAATTAATGGCATCATCATCACTGATACGTAACCAAATACATCAATCAACATTCTCGTATACTCTTCGGTGTCCCCAATCTGTAATTTCAAAAAGTATCCTGCCACTACTGACAACTTGTTCTGAGCGAGTAGGTCAGTGGTTTTCAGCTACATCTAGATAGACTGGTAGCTGACCCCAACGAAGTTCGCAAAAGGCTGGATAAATGGTGACTGTTTTACTTTAGACGTTTTGCAAATATAATGGAGCAGAATCGTAATGGGCAAAATATTGCCACGTATTGTAAAGAACAAAACCTCTTAAAAATAGGTGACAATACTTAGCTGCAGAATTATGGATCTCTTTGTTAGCAGACTTGACGATTTCCAACCACCAGTACAATCCGGGAGAGAATAGCAAGTCAGGCAGTCATTTTGCTCGTAAAATTTAAACAATTATTTGCAGTGTGTATACTTACTTCAAATACATTCTTGTAAAAAATACAGTACATCATCAAAATGTAATGTGATATTGACAATATGATCGAAAACAAAAACTGAAACAAGAATACCATTATGTAACAAATAATGCAAATGCAAGTACTAAAACAGCACATGTTTAACATATCTAGGACCTCTAGGTATAATACTAAGTTCTAAATACCTGGCGTCCAAAGCAAATCATCACTTTGTGACAGCAGTCATCTAATTCTCGATACAGTTCAACCCATCCTTGAATCTGTTCCTTAGTGATACCACATTCTTCATCCGAACTAATATCACATTTCCCTAAACTCTCCTGAACGGCTGATACCAACGAAGTCAAGCATTTTAACAAATGAACCACTATCATAACAACAACATAGAACATTAAGGCCAGGATCTTCGAGCGTAGTTAGGCATTTAGCGTTACCTCCGTCCTCGCGTGGCAAATGCCGCGAAAGCGCAGTTCGAATGAACTCACTGACCCCTGTCACGGTTATTTTTATAAGTAATAGTAAGTATTGTGAATCGGCCCTATTCTTGAAATATAGGGCTGCTCGTCTACAGTATTTTAATTTCATCATCCTACTTTAGTTTCTTTCTAGTTTTGTGATTGTAAATTATTAACCGACTTCAAAAAAGGCGGAGGTTCTCAATTCGGATATTTCTATTTTTTTTTATGTATGTTAACATAATTTAATAACTCCATCGTAAATAGACAGATTTGCAATTTTTTTTTGAAGTGAAAACTTCTTTAGCATTGTTGTGACTTGAAATTTTATGAAACGAAAAAGCGACAGTAAAAAGAGACTTATAAGATTTAACGTGGGAGAAAATGAGATAGGAAGCATTATATATACTTACAGTGTTTTTGTTTTTTATTAGTACAAATGACATCACATTTAATCCTATGCTACTGTGTGGTGATGATGATGATAAGGATGATGGTGATGGCGATGGCGATGGTGATGGTGATGGTGATGGCGATGGTGATGGTGATGGTGATGGCGATGGTGATGGCGATGGCGATGATGATGATGGCGATGATGGCGATGGTGGTGGCGATGGTGATGGTGATGCGATGGTGATGGCGATGATGATGATGATGCGATGGTGATGGCGATGATGATGCGATGATGATGCGATGGTGATGGCGATGTTGATGATGGTGATGGCGATGGCGATGGTGATGGCGATGGTGATGGTGATGGTGAAGGATGGATGGATGGATGAATGGATGGATGGATGGATGTTCTTTAGCATCGTTGTGATTTGAAAGTTTATAAAACGAAAAAGCGACAGTAAAAAGAGACATGTAAATTCATGAGATTTAACGTGGGAGAAAATGAGATAGGAAGCATTATACAGTGTTTTTGAAGGTTTCACTTCTACCACGTGTGAATTACACACATGCTGTTTTTTTATTTTTGTAAAGATCTGATGATGACTTTCGGAGACAAACAACGGAACTCTTCAATAAATGCCAGCAAATCAACCGCGATTGCTGCTATAGCATATGTAATCGCAATCACACAACATAACACCACGCCTGTACCCTTCAAAGGGTAAGGCAATAGCTGTTCAATAGCTTTGTTACTGATATTCACATAGCAAGTAGTGATATATGAATTTGTTTGGGGTAGGTAAGTACAACTAAAAAGTGAAAAATAAAACTTTTTTACAAAAAAAAAACCGACTTCCAAAAAAAAAACACTACAAAGTGAAAAATAACTTTAGTTTCGAAAGTCGGTGTCAAAAAATGAAAATATATTCTTCACGTTTGTAATGTTTTTTTTTTTGAGTCGGTTGTTTTTTTTGTAAAACAGTTTTTTGGTTGCTTGAATTCATCAATAAGTTTTTTTAATTAAATCTACTAATCAAAAACACCACAATACGTATTTTTATTGAACTCTTCCTATTTCATTCACAATGAATTTCATATTTTTAAATAAAAAAACATGTGTGCAATTCACACGAGGTAGAAGTGAAACCTTCAAAAACACTGTATAATGCTTCCTATCTCATTTTCTCCCACGTTAAATCTTATGAATTTACATGTCCCTTTTTACTGTCGCTTTTTGTTTCATAAACTTTTAAATCACAACGATGCTAAAGAACATCCATCCATCCATCCATCCATCCATCCATCTATCCATCCATCCATCCATCGCCATCGCCATTGCCATCACCATCGCTATCACCATCACCATCGCCACCACCATCACCGTCACCATCGCCATCGCCATCATCATCATCACCATCGCCATCACCATCGCCATCACCATCGCCATCGACAACACCATCACCATCATCATCATCATCACAAATTAATAGCATAGGATTAAATGTGATGTCATTTGTAATAATAAAAAACAAAAACACTGTATAATGCTTCCTATCTCATTTTCTCCCACGTTAAATCTTATGTCTCTTTTTACTGTAGCTTTTTCGTTTCATAAAATTTTTAAATCACAATAATGCTAAAGAAGTTTTCACTTCAAAAAAATATAATATTTTACCTATAGAATCACAAAACTAGAAACACAAACTCAAAAAACTCAAATTTTGCAATTGAATATAAACCTTATTCCGTTGTAGTAAAGTTGAAAATCTATTACAGATATTACGATAATTGTAAATTTATGGTACCGACCTGCTACTGCTAGTACTGTGACGAAAGCAAGAGAACCTATACAACTACAATATTATTCTGTCGCGTCGTCTTATAAGTGGGTAGTTATAAATACGTAGAAAAATAATAATCAAACTTACCTTATTTTTTTTAAGCTTTGCAGTTCAATGCTAAACATTTTTTTCCTTTCTTCTGTTTTTATTCCCCATAATTTAATCTTAATTATCACTATATTAATATATTACAACTATATTATAACAAACTAATATTTAGTTTAATTATTCATACTAGAACCTAAACAATATTTACAGACTGATTTTTGAAACTAATACACAAACACGGAAATTAACAATAACACAACGTATAATTCGATCGATTAGCGGGAACGCGGCGAGCCAGCAAAAGCGACACAGGTCCTACCTCGGTAACGCCCGGCGGGCTACTGAAGTGAAGCGCGCAGGCCGCCTTTTTAGATTATATCTTGTTAAGACAATAAAAATCAGTTTTGAAAAAAATTAACCGTAGAATGTTCTACTATACATCATTGCCTATTTTTTGATATATTTTTTGCGCGTAAAAGTTAAGTCTACTTCAAATACGACTTGAAAAACGATTAAAAACTTCGCTGTTTTCGATTTGTTTGCGATTTTTTATGATCGAGTGAAGTTGTAAATATCGTGTTTTGAACCATAGAATAATCAAGAATGTTAGTTAAACTATGCCATATATTTTTTTCAGATTAAAACAAAGAATATTTGATTGTTTAATGTTGAATCAAAAATAGGTTGATTCCGAGATTTCCGAGAGCCCTGGCCTTAAGTACTGAAATACTATAGTGACTCTTGTAAGCATTTCTGATACCAAAATTGGGACCAAAATAATTAACGGACATAACTGTGAGTACCGTAACAAAATTTCAACATATATGAAGATAGCAAACGCTATAGAATATAAAATAAAGAGAATTGTGACCCAGTATGTTTTCTTTAGAGAGTTTATAAGTTTCTTGTCATCTTTAAAGCGTTCAGAGACAATACTGATGCTTTTATAATATGACATGAAGCTACGGCTGTAACAGATACCAGTCATAACAGACGTCACTGAAGATAAATAGACTGATGCTGACAAACCAGCATAAATTAAATTGATTTGATTGGTATTAACCTCTCCTAACCACAAGTAAAATTCCATAATAACAATTATACAGTGCAACATTGTCAGGACGAATATTAGGAAGATAATAAAACATTTCTTCGTCTTCTTCTCGCTACAATAATTCCTGTATATTCCGAAGAATTTCTCCATTAACAATAAATTGTTCAAACTGTTTATTGGGGACATTTTCGTTTCGTATGTTGTGTGCCTCGGTGACGACGGTAAAGTAACTCTTTTATTGGGTGGAAGAAAACATTTCATTAGATACTTTTAATTTCCTAACGAGTAGTTTCTTATGTAAGTAATTGTCTGACGACTAGTGTCATCAAAACGATTTTCGTTATTAATCATGTTCTGTTTAATTATCTAGTTGATGTTGTCAAACATGTCATAGGTATTATAGAATAGAATATTATATGTGTTTGCTTTAAAACATGGTACATTAGTCTTTTATATAGAATTATGGTCTTATAATTATGTTTCGGCAAGGACTGACATACCAACATTTAAACACGTTACATGTAAGAAATTGAAGAAGAAGAAATGGTTTTTTGACACCGACTTCCAAAATTAAAGTTATTTTTCACTATATAGCGTTTTATTTTGAAGTCGGCTGGTTTTTTTTGTAAAAAAGTTTTTATTTTTCTCTTTTTCATATAACACACAAATTCATAATTATAACACTACTTGCTATGAGAATATCAGTGACAAAAAGCTATTGAACACATCTGCGTACCCCTTGAGAGGGTACAGGCATGATGTTATGTCGAGTGATTGCGTAAACGATGCATACATATGCGATAGCAGCATTCGCGGTTGATTTGCTGGCATCTATTGAAGAGTTCCGTTGTCTGTCTCCGAAACTCATCATCAGATCTTTACGAAATTTAAATGGGACCATTTCGGAATAAACTTCTTTCGAATTAAAACAAAATTTTGCAAATCCGTCTATATTATGACGGAGTTATGCCCGAATATACATTAAAAAAAAATATTATATAAACATCCAAATTGAGTACCTTGTCCTTCTTAACCGACTGCGCCAGCAGGAGGGTTATGTTTTTCGAGTGTATGTATGTATATTTCTTTGGCACGCACTGTAGCCTAAACGGCTTGATCGATATCAGCTTGAGAGGTGCCGTTAGATTTGTCTTAGTTGTGAGAGTGACACTGGGTTTATCAAAATTGAGAAAAAATTTAAATGGCCGATTATTGGTGCCATATTCCATTCAAAAATTTTTTTTTTCTCAAAACCTATCGAGTGGGCTTATCAAAATAAAGGGTTTTAAAAGGTGGTTACAACAATATAAACAACTTATTTTGTTAAAAGTAATTCGAAGTGTCAAATCGTAAAAAACACGTACCTACCTACCAAGAACTAAATCGTCTGCGAAATCTTTCACATTTGTAAACTAAAAAGCTGGAAATAAAACAAGTAATTAAAAAAAAACCCGATCGCGGTAAAAAAAACTTTAGTTAAAAAAACTGAAAAGCTAAAGACAAGCCCATTTTAAATTAAATAGAAATTGGAAGCAGGCGGGACCAATACCATTTTTATTATAATTATTTTCAAATTCAAATTATAAAGTATTATTATATTATTAAAAAGATACATTAATTTGTTAAAATGTTCTGGTTGGTAGACCGTACGGAGGTGTGGCGCTGTTGTGGAGGAAGTCGTTATTTGCGTCGGTATCGGTAATAAATTGTGCTAGTGATTGTATCGTGTGTATTAAAATAGTGCAGTGCGAGCGGTCTTTGCTAATATTTAGTGTGTACATGCCCACTGACTGTGCCGAAAATCGGACTGAGTTTACGAGTTGTCTAAGTGAGATTATCTCAGTGATTGAGAGCAGTGAAGTGGAGTCGGTTTTTGTGTTGGGAGACTTTAACGCGCACCCAGGGACACGATTCTCGCGTGAGTTACTTTTAACGTGTGTTGATCAATCTTGGTCTTGCATTGATACAGAACTTTTACCGCGAGACTCGCATACTTTTACTAGTTCCGCCAACGGTTCCCTCCGCTGGCTGGATCACTGTGTAGTCACTGAGGCCGCCAAAAATCTGGTGAACAATGCGTCTATTTTGTACGGCGTTTACGTGTCGGACCATATACCGTTATTAATAGAGTGTAATATTAATCTAATTAAACCTAAAATTATTGAATCCAACATTTCTTGTAACAAAGTTGTATGGGGTGAGAGGGATTTAGAACAGATACTGAGTATTTTGATTACTGTAATAGCAAGTTAAAACAAATAGATTTTCCTCCAGAATTTTGTAAATGTGCTGAGAATTTTGTAAATTGATGATCTTTTATGTATTTGTTTACAAAACATGGAAACAACTATTAGTAGGTATGTTAAAGTGCTTAGGCTTTATTATTAATTCTGAAAAAAGTAAGTATTGCCTAGTAAATATTATTGCTACTACTACTATTGCTAGTGCCTAGTAAATATTGCAAATTTCTGGGATTCATGATTAACTCCACATCAATGTGCCTTGAGCTACTTTTAGAAAAAAGAAATACAATGAAGAGAAAAAAGAAATACATTGATAAATTCCTAAAATAACAAAATGAGAATTTGCTAGCCAATTGTCATTTTGTTTGTCTTTAATGATGCCCTGTTTATGTAAACCACGTAATAGATAATTTTGTCTTATTCTGACATGTTGAATATCTTAAGATTACATACCTAAGTATATACTTACTAGCATACTATAGTTTTAGATTATATTATTTTGGTCTCAAATTTTGATTCATATAGGGCTGTTTTGATATGCATCTCTTGTGGCCCATGTCGACTTTTACTCTAAACAGCTACTCTGTAATCAATTATGTATATTTCAGTTCATCGTGAAATGAAATTGATTAATCAGACGAACTTACCTTAAGTGAAGTCCGATTACAATTTCATGAAGGTTGAACTGAAATATAATTACCCACCCGCCCAGCCCATCCTTTTTAGGATCAGTCCCTTGTCGAATGGGCCAACATAGCAACGCTATCTCTAAAGAGTGTCACTGTTGTCAATCCACAGAGAAAACGTTTTATTTTCTCTAAAACTGCGATGCCAAATACTAACGAATTGGGAACTACTCTGTAATCAATTACATTTCAGTTCATGCCTTTAATTTCAAATAAACCATTTCCAGAAACTATTGAATTGTCAAAGAGTTGGTCAGTTAGTCAGAAAGTTGAAGAATGTTCCAAACAGACGCCAAAAAAAAACCAAAAAATTAATGCGCGATGCTGGAATATCCTCTAAATTAATGCAAAATAAATCTAGGCACACACAAGTAATATGGCAAGTAGGAAATTGAAAGGAAACAAGTTAGGTACCTCGCACCGTCGATATTCTTGATCCCTGGATTTTCGGGGCGCCCCTTGTCTTCCACTGAATGCTCACAAATTGACACCAAAATGAAGATTGCTATGTACATAGGATTATTTGGTTTATTACTGATTTAAATTTATATTTAAATCAGATGCAATTAGAACGGTGATTTGACACGAAGTGATCCGTAACGACGGCCATCATTGTTCTTATATGTGCGACAGGGTGGGGAAATAGAGTAAGTGAGTGAGAGGAAAAGGGATAGGAAGTTACCAGCCATGATTTGCAGTTTCTAACCCAATTTGAATTCAAAAATTAACGATTTAGCGTTAACATCTTCCCCGGCTTGACAGGACGAGAGGCCTTCAATAATACTTACAAGGCACATTCAAAATTAAGTCACTTCGACGCACCCGAATCAGGTAAATGATATTGCCGTACAATACGCATTATTATTCGCAATTTAATATAGTTTTTTTTTTATTCAAGTTACTACATTATTCGTAGCTTATTTACTAATTTAGGTACTTAATAAAACTAATAACTATTCGATAGCTAAACTAGAAATGTGGACTGTATTTTTTTTTTATTGGTTAGGTATTGGGTAAAGTTTTACCACGGTTCTGCGGTAAAGACCTGATTTCGTGCGGACGTCCGCAACTCTCACGACATTGTCCTTACCTTCAAACGTGCGTTCGATCATTCCAAGAGGCCAATTAAGAGGGGCGCTGTTGTCTGATTCTAGCAGCACAACAGTTCCAGATTGGATAGAAGTGTTAGACTTCGTCCATTTGTTACGCACTTGAAGAGTGTTAAGGTATTCGACCTTCCATCTTTTCCAAAAAGATTGGACAAGATGGTCGATTGCGCGTTTTCTACTTATAAGATTGACCTTTTCGCGAGATAGGTCTTCCGCAGGTAAAGATTTAAGAGGTGTTAACGCCAGAAAGTGGGCGGGCGTTAGAGCTAGAGGTTCCGCAGGGTCACTACTCAAAACCGAAAGAGGCCGCGAGTTTAACAGCGCCTCTATTTGAGTGAGCACTGTCAACATCAACAACGCCAACTTCAACAACAACGCCATTCGCCCATTCCAAACGTCGATCTGTATGGAAAAGAACGGGCAAGAAACTCCAAGGACACTCTTTTAAATCAAGA
The DNA here is from genome assembly GCA_927399505.1 of Luperina testacea. Taxonomy (NCBI): domain Eukaryota; kingdom Metazoa; phylum Arthropoda; class Insecta; order Lepidoptera; family Noctuidae; genus Luperina; species Luperina testacea. The sequence continues at coordinate 18,933,584 of OV656758.1, forward strand.
TATTACAACATTCTGCGTACATTATTCGTGTTGCTTCTACATATGAGAACTATGTAAAAAAACAATTTCCAAATATAAGATTGAAGATAAGCCCTGGCATAAAGATAAATAGACTAACGCTGACAAGTCGACTTTTTGGGGTTCCGTACCCAAAGGGTAAAAACGGGGCCCTATTACTAAGACTCCACTGTCCGTCTGTCTGTCTGTTACCAAGATGAACCGTGATACTACTATTGCTAGACAGTTGAAATTTTCAGAGATGATGTATTTTTGGTGCCGCTATAACAACAAATACTAAAAACCGAATAAAATAAAAATTTAAGGGGGGCTCCCATACAACAAATGTGTTTTTTCGGCGTTTTTGCCTTGTGGTACGGAACCCTTCATGTGTGAGTCCGACTCGCACTTGGCCAGTTTTTGTTTATTGATTTTTTTGTAATCAACATTTCCTAACTACAAAAAATATAATTAATTAATGACACTTATAGTGTCCAACATAGTCTGGACCCCGAACGAATAAGGAAGATTATAAAACATTTCTTAGCACTTTCCGGCGCGGTAAAGGCTGTAACCGTATTTTAAAAGTTCATGGAACGACATCACGGCGACAGCCGTATAATTTGGATACTCTTTACGTCAAACACGGCTACCGTAGTGTAAAATTTATTCGCTTATAGTATAGACTTTATGCTTAATACGGCTGAGATCACATTGATTTACTGTAAAAAACCAATGGTTGACGGCCGCGAGCCCTCAATGTGTGCCATGCCCAATTGCCCACACGTAAACGCTCTATACGGATACGGTTATAACCGTCTACCGCCCTAGGTAAACGATTTAATTTTCCGTGATATTGTTGGTACAGTTGTGAACAGTATTGTGATTTTGTATGAAAAATTTTACTGTCCTGCCCTAATAAAGGACCACACCGGAAAGTGTTAGTCTTCTCGCTACAAAAATCCTGTACATGCCGAAGATAAATTATTGAAAAACTTTACTGGGGACATTTTTGTGCCTCGGCGACGACGCGATGGTATTATTTTTCTGAACAGTAGCAAAACATGGGTCATTTTAAATAACTAGTGGATACTAAGCTGTTGCTTGTTAAGTAATTGAATGTCAATCATTTTGATAACACAACACTATTAAACATGCTCGTTTAAATATATATTTATCTCTTTGATCGATACTGCTAAACTACTGAAATAGAAATGGCTTGTTATTTGTGAACATTTCTTTAGTTTCATTTCAGTAGTTTGTGCGGCACGTCGCTTAAAAGAATATTTTTAAGAAATGATCTTAATTATATGTATATTGAATTTTAGATGTAGGTAGGTACGTACATACCTTCACCTAAAGATCTAATTCAGTCTGCGTCAGTTTGCTCGTGGACATTAGCGCAATAGGGTGTAGATTAGTGTTGTAAAAGAGCTGAGTCTTTTAGTCCTCACGATTAGAAACTCACGAACAGACTCAGTCTTCTGAGTCCTGAGTCTTGAGTTCTTTTGAGTCTTTTCAGTTCTTTCAGTCCTAAAAATGCTTGAGTCGTTAGATTTATTCTAAGTCCTTTCGTTTTTTTTTCTCAGTCCTTTGAGCTCTTTGAGTCCTTTAAGTTCTTTCAAGTCTTAGGAGTCGTGAATTATACAGCAGGACTGCCGTCCAATCAAAAAGACTCGCATATTACGAAGTATTTGAATTGTTTAGGTAGAGGATTGCAGTCATAGTCACTTATTAAGTTCGAATAAACAATAAATATGGCTAAAAAAGACATGTAAATCATCGTCACGTTATTAACGGTCAGTTGCGAGTTCTATTCGTAAGACTGAGCTCTTTTTTAAAAGGACTCAGTTGCTAGTTATTTTTAGGAAAGCTAAGTTTTTATATAAAGGACTTAGTCTTCAGTTCATTTTGTAAAGAGTGAGCTGTTTTAAAAGACTCGGTCTCGAGTTCTCTTTGACATGACTGGAGTCTATTTTAAGAAGACTAAAAACTCAGAGAGGCTTGAACTTTTACTTATTCTTTTTTGACTTGAGTCTTCAAAAAAAGACTCGAGTCTCAATATTAGGACTATAAAGACTCAGTTCTTTTACAACACTAGTGTAGATATTAGCGTGTGAGGTAAAACATCCTGAACAGGAAATATTAGTGGTTGTTTATATACACTTAATTGGTTCAAGAGCTATCAACAGATTCCGGTAAGGATCCCCGATCGTGCCGAGTGCTAACTCGTATAGGGTTTTTTATAAAATTATAACTGGCAGTAAACAATGAAAATCTATACGAAGTTATAATTATATAATTTAATATACTTAACACTAAATTAAATACACTCTTTTGATCCACACACACACACACACTTCAAAAGTAATATAATTGTGAAATAAATACTTTATTACATTATGCACTGAACATTTACTATTCTAAAACGTCTTGAACAGGAAATAATGTTTGTTTAATATTCTCGTTCTTTTACCGGCGCGTTGCAATCAACTAGCATTTACTCCACAAGTATTATTCGGTTAAACTTTTGTCCTATCATAGGACAATGTGGACGAGTTGTCATAATTTCCGGCATCTGAACTCAACGTAAAGATTGCAGAGCCATTTAATTGGTTAAAGAGCTATCAACAGAATTCCGGTAAGGAGCCCTGATCGAGCCAAATGCTAACTCGTATAGGGTTTTTTACAAAATCATAAATGCCAGTAAACAATGAAAATCTATACGAAGTTATAATTATGTAATTACTCGTAAATACAGTAAACACAAGATGCAATTAAAAACACCTTTATGATACTATAAATATGACACATAATATAAATATATCTACACTTTTTAATCAACATTATGAAATCTACCAGTTAAATGATATGGTTAAATTGCAACAAAACTATGAGATAGTTAACAACCATCGTGAGTATAACTGGCAGCATGTACATCCCAGCAGGAACTTTGGTCAATAACTTGACTTCTACTGGATTCTTCTTTACCAGACGTATAAAGTCCTTTACCAACTTCGCTTCAGCTTGACTTGAATCTGTAATAAGAGGTTAATCGTTTTACGCGTCAGTTTTATCCACAAAATCAACAATAGAATTAGTCTCACCAGTAATCATAGTATTATAAAGCTGCACCAACACCCGTCGAAACTTCACTCCTTGGTTACTCGCCATCTGCCCAGCAATTAATGGCATCATCATCACTGATACGTAACCAAATAAACTAATCACAATTCTCGTATACTCGTCGGTGTCCCCAATCTGTAATTTCAAAAAGCATCCTCACACGACTGACAACTTGATCTGAGCGAGTAGCTCAGGTCAAGTTGTCAGTCGTGTACAGCTACATCCAGCTAGACTGGTAATGGGTAAAATATTGCCACGCATTATAAAAAACAAAACCTCTTAAAATTAGGTGATAATACTTAGCTGCAGAATTATGGATTTCTTTGTCAGCAGACTTGACGATTTCCAACCACCAGTACAATCCGGGAGAGAATAGAAAGTCAGGCACAGTCCTTTTGCTCGTAAAATTTAAAGAATTATTTGCAGTATGTATACTTACTTTTAATGCATTCTTGTAAAAAATACAGTACATCATCAAAATGTACTGTGATATTGACAATATGATCGAAAAGAAAAACTGAAACATAAGAATACCATTATGTAACAAATAATGCAAATACAAGTATTAAAACAGCACATGTTTAACATATCTGGGACCTCTAGGTATAATACTAAGTTCTAAATACCTGGCGTCCAAAGCAAAGCATCACTTTGTGACAGCAGTCTTCTAATTCTCGATACAGTTCAACCCATCCCTGAATCTGTTCCTTAGTGATACCACATTCTTCATCCGAGCCAATATCACATTTACCTAAACTCTCCTGAACGGCTGATACCAACGAAGTCAAGCATCTTAACAAATGAACCACTATCATAACAACAACATAGAACATTAGGTACTGAAATACTATAGTGACTCTTGTAAGTGTATCTAATACCAAAATTGGGACAAAAATAATTAACGGATATAACTGTGCTAACTTTAAACACATTTCAACGAATATGCAGATAGCAAACGCTATAAAATATAAAATAAAGCTAATGGTGACCCAGTATGTTTTCTTTAGAGAGTTTATAAGTTTCTTGTCATCTTTAAAGCGTTCAGAGACAATACTGATGCTCTTATAATATGACATGAAGCTACGGCTGTAACAGATACCAGTCATGACAGACGTCACAGAAGATAAATAGGCTGATGCTGACAAACCAGCATAAACTAAATTGATTTGATTGCTATTAACGTCACCTATTAACATATAAAATTCGTTAAAAACAATTATACAGTTGAACATTGTCAGGACGAATATTAGGAAGATAATAAAACATTTCTTCGTCTTCTTCTCGCTACAATAAGTCCTGTATATTCCGAAGAATTTCTCCATTAACAATAAATTGTTTAAACTGTTTATTGGGGACATTTTTGTTTCTTATGTTGTGTGCCTCGGTGACGACGATACAGTAACTCTTTTATTGGGTGGAAGAAAACATTTCATCGGATACTTTTAATTTCCTAACGAGTAATTTCTTATGTAAGTAATTGTCTGACGACTAGTGTCATCAAAACGACATTCGTTATTAATCATGTTCTGTTTAATTATATAGTTGATGTTGTCAAACATATTCATATTCATATTCATTTATTCATTGTAAAACATAGGTACATTATAAGCTCTTATTTGTTAATACATTGAGGGCGCTATGCTTTGCCTCTAGGGCGTACAAAAGTAATAAAGCAGTAACATGCAATATAATTAAAACAATAAATTAATATAGAGATATTAGATGACTCATAAATAAACAAGTAAAAAATTAAAGCAACTCACTGAACAATGTCGATTAGTTAACTTGATAAATGTGCAGTGAGAAAAAATAAAAAATGTCCGCAGTTATTGTAATGAAATGAAAATGAAAATTGTCAGCACTTACTATTTAAAGAATGTCAAAGAAATTGAATGATGTCATAAATTAAAATTAAATGTCATTAAGAAAATGTCGGAAATTTTATAATAGCATGTCATTCAAATATTCGGTGATTGAATAATAGCATTTTTCTATTAAAAAAATCTTTAACTTTCTCTTAAAGTTGTGCAAATTTTCATTTTTTATGCTACACATGTCATAGAATAGAATAGAATATTATATTTATTTGCTTTAAAACATGGTACATTAGTCGTTTATATAGGATCATGGTGTTATAAAATTTATGTTTTGGCAAGGACTGGCATACAAACATTGAAACACGTTACATGTAAGAAATTAAAAAAACATTTTACAAAAAAAATACTACAAAGTGAAAAATAACTTTAATTTCGGAACGTTGGTGTCGTTGGTTCCGCATTTTTGTTTTTTGACACCGACTTCCGAAATTAAAGTTATTTTCTTTCAATGGTCAACGACGTATATCCGTAAGGCAAAAATCCAAATTCGTTCAACCGTTACGGCGCGGTGTGAAAAGATAACAGAGAGACAGAGTAACCTTCATTTTTAGGGTTCCGTACCTCAAAACGAAAAAACGGAACCCTTACAGGATCACTTTGTTGTCCGTCCGTCCGTCTGTCTGTCAAGACTCTTTATCTCGGGAACGCGTGAAGGTATCGAGTTTAAATTAAAACCATATACTCAGCTCTACACTCCCTTGAAGCTGTGAAAAATCAAACAAGTAAGATAGCGTAAAAAAAATTTGAGGCCTTTTATGCCGCAAAAAACGTATATGGACACTCTCAAGGGAATCAAAATTCATAGGATACTCCCGTTGACCTAGAATCATGAAATTTGCCAAGAAGCAAGATCTTGTACCTACCACAAGTAAAGGAAAAAATTCTAATACCGTAAATTTGTAGGAACATTAAAAGAAACCCATGATAAACTATTTAAATAGGTACCTACAAAGAGCGCAAGTTCGACTCACACTTGACCGGTTTTTTTAATATTAGTTTTAGTATGAATGTTTGCGTGGTTAATCAATTTGCCGCGTGCCCGAAAATAGGGCGCTTGGTTCAATAAAACGTGACGAGTCGGCCATCACTGGTTTTATGAATTCGATTACTTTGGGTTTGTTCCTGATTGCTACAGGTTCCACGATTGGCCAGATGAGAGGACTTTTCAGATTGATTACTGGGTCAAACCTATGTTTGACCTAGTAATCAATCTGAAAAGTTTTATGTGCGACTAATCATACATAGTATATATAATCGGATTTTTTGGAGAGAAATGTAGGCTGGTTTCTGTTTGGATTATAATTAATAGTTCTGTTAATTTGGAGAAATTAATAGGTATAACTCAAACCATAAAGGCTCTTCCAAACAGGCGCGAAACGCGATATAATCGCGCGAGTTAAAAGACTGAGACTTGTGATGGAGATAAAAGTAATTTTATTCTCAAAACGTGTTAGTAGTACAGTGGTATGTTGTAGAGTCAATACAATAATGTGCTTAAATTATAGTTGGGTTAGTTTATATACTAAGTCTTATCAGCTAACACAGTGGTGGGGACAGGATGGTTGTCACCACAATTCACTTATCTAATCGCTTCCGTTTATTGATGTTGTTTATTAGGGCGGTGGTGGTATCTCCACTGTCTGGTCTCGTTATCTTGACTCAATATTAATATCCTATTTATATTTATTACTTTATTTATAGTCGACTCCGCTTATCCCGTTGTTATCGGGTAGTGGCGTTATCTCTACTGTTGACTGTCTGACCTCGTTATCTTGACTCTCCCCTCCTAGTCTTTTTGTACTCTGTCGGGTTTTTATGATTCGACGAGTTAAAAAGACGATAGTTAACAAGATTATGGTTACTATCGTTATGTAGGTCAGGATCCCTATGTCTTTGATCTTATCAGAGGTTAAGTCGGGTCTATTGATTGCTGCGATCTGCTCTTCTATGTTGTCCATATTTTCTGGTAACGTCATTGGTAACTCGTTTGCTGGTTCTGTGACTTCAGTAAAGGTCTGAATATCCACAGGATCTTGAGTGCTTCCGCATTTGGTGTTGTCTTCTATATATGAGTCTACGATGGTCACGCTTCTGTCGGCACATCTATCATAGATTGTTTGTTCCTTTAATCTGAACTGGAAATATAAGTCATTCTGAATTTTGTATGAGTATCGTGCTGGACAGTAGATTTTTATAACGCTACAGTTGTTGCGTTGTTTCAGAATGCTTTCTTCTACACATTTCTTTGTTGGTGAGGCTGTACATATATTGTTATTACATTTGTCTACTTTATACACATGATTGGTTCCCGTTAAATACTGGCCGTTCTTAATACTAGGCATTTGACAATATTGGTTAGATGGGGTGATTATGCTAACTACTGTTTCTAGATTATATTGTTCTTTAGAGACAATGGGTATAGCGAATTGGAATATTAATAGTTTGCTTTGTATAGCAACGCTTGGGACTATTAGGGATTGTAGTTTGCTTATATCTCGTACTACGTTAATTTTGCTGGGGATTTTATCTAATCCTTGCTGTAAATGTATTTCGTTAAATATTGCGGGTTGCAAGATATTGTGTTGGGCTAGGACGTAAGCTTCTTCGAGATGTTCGCAGATGTCTTTCAGTGTTTCGTATACTAAGATCACTTCTTGTAAGAAGTACTCTCTAGAGTTGAGTTTACGATTTACAATTGTTATTAACTGGTTAAGTTGATGGGTCACATTATTTATTTTGTGATTCATTGTGGTCATTGCGTTGGCTGCTAGACTAAATTTCTTTTCTATGTTTATCATGTCGTCATTATCTAGATTTCCTGAGATAGCTTTAATTATAGATCCTAATCCATTAATAAGTCCTCGTTTGGATCGTTTGATTTGCATTCGCGATAGACATTCACTTAAGTGTGTTTTTAAATATTCTGTTCTTTGATGTCGTATATCATTAGTTAGTCTTTCGTTGTTATATAGGTTCGTTATAGACTCATAATTTGTTTGGAGCGGTTCTAGATTAATAGGATAGATTAAGTTCCATTCGTCTTCTTGTATTTGTACCTTCCTTTGAGGTATGATACTGATCCCTTGTCCTAATCTGATGATGTTTGCGTCGCATCTGTAACACGAATTTGACTAATGTGAATTTGATGTTCTTTATGTCTGGAGTCATAGGAGAATTTATTTCGTGGGAGTATTTTTTTAATTACGTATGGGCCTTTGAAGGGGTTCACGTGTTTTGATCTATCATGCTTAGCGATATAGAATTTAGTTCCCGTGGTGATTTCTTTAGTCACAGGCGTTCTGAATTTATTACTCCTTTTGAGTGTGCTTTCTTTTACATTTTCTAATTTGTCGTTTATCTTCTTTAGGTAGTCAGAGGTTTGTTTGTTCTGTACGGGTAAGTTAATTTCTCGTAAAAAGTGTAATTCGTTAGGTGTTTTGTTAGTGGCACTATGTATAGTGGAATTATATGCTAGTACTGCTAAGTTAACATCTTCTTTCTTTAGTTCCTGTTGTACTCTTAATCTCTCTATTAGGGTGGAGTGAAACCGTTCTATGTCTCCATGGGACGTGTGGTGCAGGGGTGTTGTCACATGATGTTTGATTTTTAATCCTGCTAGAAATTCTTTTACTATTTCCGATATTAGTATAGTCTCGTTATCTGTTGAGATTAGGTCGGGGGTTCCTATTAGAGCGAAGAGTCGTAATAGCGTTTCTATTACTTGTAGGGAGTTGTTTTCAACTAGTTCTGTGGCGAAAGTCCACTTAGAAAATGTGTCTATTCCGGTTAAATAGGTTTTCTTTTTAAAGTGGAACGTATCTATTTGCCATTTTTCCATTGGTTTTGTTGGTGTTTTGGTTTTTTCAAAGGGCGGTTTAAATGGTTGTCGATCGTATTTTACTTTAGCACATGTTTCGCACTGATTCAGATAGTTTTGCGTATGTTTTTTGATGTTCTCGATATAGTATGTTTTAGAGATTTCCTTTATTAAAGCTGGGTTTCCTATATGTCTATCCATAAATTCATGCGTTGATCTAATTATTTTTAGGATTTCTTCTTTGTCTGTGATTTCTACACGTGGTTGTGTAAACCAAATGATTGTGAGTTCTTTATTATTGAAATGTTTCCTGTATATTTCAGACAGTTGTTCTATGAGTTTATTACTATTTCCTACTATAGCATATCTTTTTGATCCGAGATATTCTTTACAGAATTTTATAAAGTCTTGGGGATTGTTTATTTTTAGATTATAATCGTAGGTGTGGTTGTCTTTTTGTATTACTTTCACTTGATATGGTTCTGTCGTTACAAATATTCTATTCATACGCCTAGGGGGATGTTCTGATTTTATTATAAATCCTTCATCTGAGTCATCGAAGTTGCTATGTACGGTTGCTTGGTCTGAGTTATGCATTAGTACGATTCTAGACAGAGCGTCTGCTACGTGGTTAGTACTTCCCTTTTTATGTGATATTTCATAGTCGTATTCTTGCAGTTTTAACTTCCATCTGGTAAGCTTAGCGTTTGGTTCTTTAAGTTTGGTTATCCATATTAGTGGTTGGTGGTCTGTTTCAAGTTTAAAGTGTCGCCCATAGATGTATGGTCTAAATTGTGTTAGGGCATAAAGTATACCTAGTAGTTCCTTTTCAGTCGCGTTATATTTTTGTTCCGTTTCCGTTAGTGTTCGAGATGTGTATGCTATAGGATGATTTTCTTGTGAAATAACAGCTCCTAATGCTATATCACTTGCATCAGTCGTTACTGTGAATATTTTATTAAAATCTGGATATGCTAGGACTGGTGGGTTAATGATTAAGTCTTTTGCTCTTTGGAAAGCTTCTAAAAATGGTTTATCATGTTTTATCTCTTTTCCTTTCTTTGTACACTCAGTTATAGGTTTTACTATTTTGGATAGGTTTGGTATGAATTTCCTATAATAGGATACTAGTCCTAAGAATGACTTGATTTCTTTGGTTGTTTTAGGTGGTGGAAATCTGGTTATTGCTTTGGTTTTTTCTGGACATGGACTGAGTCCCTTCTCTGTTAGAATATGTCCTAACGTAATCGACTTGTTTTCTTGATAATGTAATAGTATAGTTATATCGTCTGGTGTTTTTATTTTGTTCTCGCTAGGAATTATTAATAGGTTTTGTTTAATTAATGTGTCCCATCCTATTAGGTATTCATAGTTATTATAGAAGTCGAACATATAAAATTCTATTGGATTACTGTGTTGTCCGAAGATATTTACCATGGGGTAGGTTATTATTTTACCATTATGTTTTGAGAGTCCGTGCGGGGTTTGGACTGAAAATGTTTCGTCAATATAAATCGCGTATCCATCCGATATTAATTCTTTAGCTATATTGGGTTTAATAAATGAGCGTGTTGATCCGGTGTCTATTAGTATTTTTTCGTCTGTATTAGGTATTTTAATGTATGGTAGTTGGGTATGATGAGGTGTAGAATTTATGTTGGGGTATTCTGGGGTAAATCCGTCTGAAAATCCTCCGAGTTTGGGTCATATTCGTGTGTTGGCTCATAAATTTGATCATTGTTTTCATATCTAGGGTTGATGTTAGTAAAATATTCGTTGGCGCATTGCTGCATGTATTCTTCAAAAGGGGTATCGGGATAGTCATCACTATTACATTCAGGTTCGTCGATGTTAAATACTCGGTTTCTTTTTAATTGAGGTCGTTCTGTTACAGTACGCATAGTCGCGTCTTTATCCTGTAGTTCGGCATTTTGTGGTTTTGGTTGCCAGTTGGGCCGAGTTGGTTGCCATGGAGGTCTTTGATTAAAATTATTAGCATTATTATTGAAATTACGCTTAGGGTAAGCGTGAGTTTGATTAGTATTATAGTTGCCATACCAAGGTTGTTTAGCTTGTTCTGCTTGTTGCATCCGAATCCTAGCCGAGAAAGGTGAGATTGGATATGCGTGTTTTTGCTGAACAGGTCTATTACCAAGGTTTGAATTATACACAAGGGCGTTGTGTTGTTGGGGGGTTGAGCTCATATTATTTTTAACGAAAGGTTGAGTATGACCATTCGGTTTGTTTCCCGTATTTCTGATGTTAATTGCATATCCTTCTTTGTCAAGAGTTCTAGCTCTAAGGCAAGTTTCTAGGAAGTCTAGTTTTTCACAGGCTGGTTTATATTCAGGTGGTAGGAGTGATATTAACTTTTGGTTAGCTATTTCCTTTAAACCGGTGTGTACATGTTGGTTAATTGTACATCCTTCAGCTATTAACATTTGTAACTCGTATATAACGTTAGTTAAGCTTGGTGAGCTTGGTCTTAAGTTATTAATTTCCTGAAACACATCTCCTATCGTTCTATTCCATGATCCATACTGTTGTTTTAGGATTTCTTTAATTTCTAACCAAGTGAAGTTATGGGGGTAGCTATATATGAGAGTAGCCGCATTGCCTGTTATCTTTGACAAGATTATATTGACTTTTTGTGCATCTGTGCCAGAGGTTATTTGAATAAAACGTTCTACTGCGGTGATAAAACCGTGTAGGTATCTTTCTCCACCTTCTCCAGAGAACTGGGGAATAGGAATATTACTTTCTGGTCTAATTTGAGGGTTGGAATCTACGGATGACGTCATAATTAACTTTGGGTTGTTTACTAATTTTCTACCTGAAGGAGTAAATGCCAGTTTGAGGTAGTTTTAACCGGGAAATAATCACGTGTACTTACAGTTGTGTTGTGAGAATGATGAGGGCTATCACTGTCTTCATCTGGATGTAGTAGAGGCTTCGTAGAGTCGGGTCTTTGAAGTCCGTCGATTTACTCCGATGAGCTTCTATACTGCGATGTACGAAGAGAAGTTCTTCTTAGCCAGCGTCACCTTGATGTGTACGGAGAAGAGTTTTTCTCTGAGTCAGCGTCACCTTGCAGGAGAAGTCTTGAATCTTTTTCTTTATTTGTAGGTTCTGGGCAGGTTTGATAGAGTAATCTTCTTGGTTCGGTGTCTGGTAGCGGAGATACAGCAATTCAGCACGTCGCCTTGATTGATAATTTCTTCAAGAAATGCCCGTAACGTTGGGCGCCAGTTAAAAGACTGAGACTTGTGATGGAGATAAAAGTAATTTTATTCTCAAAACGTGTTAGTAGTACAGTGGTATGTTGTAGAGTCAATACAATAATGTGCTTAAATTATAGTTGGGTTAGTTTATATACTAAGTCTTATCAGCTAACACAGTGGTGGGGACAGGATGGTTGTCACCACAATTCACTTATCTAATCGCTTCCGTTTATTGATGTTGTTTATTAGGGCGGTGGTGGTATCTCCACTGTCTGGTCTCGTTATCTTGACTCAATATTAATATCCTATTTATATTTATTACTTTATTTATAGTCGACTCCGCTTATCCCGTTGTTATCGGGTAGTGGCGTTATCTCTACTGTTGACTGTCTGACCTCGTTATCTTGACTCGCGCGACACAAAGGCACCGCTCGTTGCGCGACTTGCGGTGCCTTTGTGTCGTGTCGTGTCGCGCCTGTTTAAAGTTTCATGAAGCTAGTTGCCCATTCCATTGAAGAACGGGCAAGAAACTCCAAGGACACTCTTTTAAATCAATATTACAACATTGTGCGTACATTATTCGTGTTGCTTCTATATATGAGAACTATTTCTAAATATAAGATTGAAGATAAGCCCTGGCATAAAGATAAATAGGCTAACGCTGACAAGCCGGCTTTTTAGGGTTCCGTACCCAAAGGGTAAAAACGGGACCCTATTACTAAGACTCCACTGTCCGTCTGTCTGTCTGTTACCAAGATGAACCGTGATAGCTAGACAGTTAAAATTTTCACAGATGATGTATTTTTGTTGCCGCTATAACAACAAATACTAAAAACGGCATAAAACAAATAGTTAAGGGGGCACCCATACAACAAACGTGTTTTTTCGGCGTTTTTGCCTTGTGGTACGGAACCCTTTATGTGTGAATCCGACTCGCACTTGGCCAGTTTTTGTTTATTGATTTGTTTGTAATCAACATTTCCTAACAACAAAAAATATAATTCATTAATGACACTTATAGTTTCCAACATAGTCTGGACCCCGAACGAATAACAGGAAGATTATAGAACATTTCTTAGCACTTTACGGCGCGGTAAAGGCTGTAACCATTTTAAAAGTTCATGGAACGACAGTACGGCGACAGCTGTATAATTTGGTACTTTCTTTACGTCAAACACGGCTACCGCAGTGTAAAATTTATTCGCTTAATTATAGTATAGACTTTATGGTTAAAGCAATACGGCTGAGATCACATTGATTTACTGTAAAAAACCAATGGTTGACGGTCCGCGAGCGCTCAATGTGTGCCATGCCCACACGTAAACAGATTTCATCCACAAGTCCACAACGCTCTATACGGATACGGTTATAACCGTCTACCGCCCTAGGTAAACGATTTAATTATCCGTGATATTGTTGGTACGATTGTAAACAGTATTGTGATTTTGTATGAAAAATTCTAATGTCTTTCCCTAATAAAGGACCGCGCCGGAAAGTGTTAGTATTTTCGCTACAAAAAAAAATCCTGTATATGCCGAAGATAAATTATTGAAAAACTTTACTGGGGACATTTTTGTGCCTCGGCGACGACGCGATGGTATTATTTTTCTGAACAGTAGCAAAACATGGGTCATTTTAAATAACTAGTGGATACTAAGCTGTTGCTTGTTAAGTAATTGAATGTCAAACATTTTGATAACACAACACTATTAAACATGCTCGTTTAAATATATGTTTATCTCTTTGATCAATACCGCTAAACTACTAAAATATAATTTTTTTGTTAGATATTTGTGAACATTTCTTTAGTTTCATTTCAGTAGTTTGTGCGGTACGTCGCTTAAAAGAATATTATTAAGAAACGATCTTAATTATACGTATATTTAATTTTAGATGTAGGTACCTTCACCTAAAGATATAATTCAGTCTGCGTCAGTTTGCACGTGGAAAATAGCGCTAATATCCAATTAGCGTGTGAGGTAAAACATCCTGAACAGGAAACAGTCTTTTATTTAATTGATTCAAGAGCTATCAACAGAATTCCGGTAAGGAACCCCGATCGTGCCGAGTGCTAACTCGTATAGGGCTTTTTACAAAATTATAACTGCCAGTAAACAATGAAAATCTATACGAGGTTACAATTATATAATTTAATAAAGTTAACACTAAATTAAATACACTCTTTTGATCCTTTAAATATGTCACATAATATTAATATACAAACACTTCAAAAGTAATATAATTGTGAAATAAATACTTTATTACATTCATTTATTATGCACTGAACATCAAACTATTCTAAAACGTCTTGAACAGGAAATAGTGTTTGTTTAATATTCTCGTTCTTTCTCACCGGCACGGAAACTTGGCCACTCGTGATTTTGCTGAATATTTGCATAAAAAAATTTGCATTTGCATTTCGGTTTAAAGAAACTTTATTCCCAAAAAAGACATAAGTCACTTACTTGAGAACAATACTAAAAATATAGATTACAATATGTTCCGCCATCAGTATTACAATAATAGTTACCCATCCAATGCATTCATTTCTCCAGAAGTGATCGATCCGCAATTATGTGCTGGCTAAGTTTAGTTTTAAATGCATTGTAAGAGTGTACATTTCTTATACAAGACGGTAATTTGTTATAAAGCTAAAAGTTAGCATTTTTTTGCCATAGTTAGTTCTTGTTTTTGGTAAAACTAACATTTATTACAATAAATTAAAGGTAAGTGGCTTTAATAAGTGTCTCTTATGCTTCAAGAACTTAGAAATTAAAAGATTACTTCACCAATAAATCAGTTTTTAAAATCACGCACTTTCACTGAAATTAGGATTTTTTCACTATAAATTTAAAAACACTACAAAATAAAAAATAAGGTCTTTTTCGTTATTATCTATACGTTTTAACACCGGGTGTTTCCTCCTCTAGCCCTGATAACTGCCTGCATTCGATCTGGCATACTTTGGATGATGTTTCGGACATCAACTTGCAGTATAGGTACTGCGCCAAGCGGCCAGCGCTGCAGTTCGGGGCTAGTTTAGAGTTTTCGGCGGGTTGGAGCTGGACTTTATCTTTCTTTTGAGCATGTCCCAGATATGCTCAGTTGGGTTTAAGTCTGGGCTACAAGCTGGCCATTGCAATTTTTGTATGCCAACCTCTTCCAGATATTCTACAACGCAATGTGCAACGTGTGGGCGTGCATTATCGTGCATTAGGAGGGATTGGTCGTGTCCAATGAACCCCGAATATGGCATTACATGTTACTGAAGAACTTCCTCGATGTATCAAACAGCTGTTAGGCGATTATCGACGATAACCAACTCTGTACGTGCGTCGGAACTTATACCGCCCCATACCATTATTGAGCCTCCAAGGAAACTCAATGTTTGAGTGGTAGTAATGGGTGAAAACCGCTCTCCTCTTCTTCGCTACACTCGTTCTCGACCATCTGGAGAACGTAAAGCTATTCGACACTTGTCTGTGAACAGTACTCTAGGACATTGCTCGTGGGTCCAGTTAACGTGTTCTCGTGCGAAGTGAAGTCGAGCTACTTGGTGCTGTCTGAGAAGTTCTGAACCTGCGTCAGCCCTTGGTTAATTAACGCAACGGCTTGTGAAACCTGTGCTGGTGTTAGACGCATTTTTATTGCTTTTAAAGCACCTTTACTTACCTTACCTTATTGAATTAAAAGCATAAAATCACAATAATTCAAAAACCGAACAGTAAACTTTTCACAACACACAAATTTAAAACGTGAACTTAGTCTGTCAAATGACCCGATTCAACTGTAAATTAAAAGTTTCGTCGTGGTGCACTTAAACATAATGGATTACCCTTTTGAACTAAAAGTAAACATTTTTTGACATACCTGCACAACAAACATTCATCAGAAACGCTTAAAACCTTTGCTATCGCGAGATAAGCGCTTGGCCAAGATTCCGTGCCGCTAAGATGACACATAATATAAATATATCTACACTTTTAAATCAATATTATGAAATCTACCATGTAATCTACCAGTTAAATGATATGGTTAAATTGCAACATAACTATGAGATAGTTAACAACCATCGTGACTATAACTGGCAGCATGTACATCCCAGCAGGAACTTTAGTCGATAACTTGACTTCTACTGGATTCTTCTTTACCAGACGTATAAAGTCCTTTACCAACTTCGCTTCAGCTTGACTTGAATCTGTAATAAGAGGTCAATGGTTTTACGCGTGAGTTTTGTCCATAAAATCAACAATAGAATTTTATTAGTCTCACCAATAATCATAGTATTATAAAGCTGCACCAACACCCGTCGAAACTTCACTCCTTGGTTACTCGCCATCTGCCCAGCAATTAATGGCATCATCATCACTGATACGTAACCAAATAAACCAATCACAATTCTCGTATACTCGTCGGTGTCCCCAATCTGTAATTTCAAAAAGTATCCTCACACGACTGACAACTTGATCTGAGCGAGTAGCTCAGGTCAAGTTGTCAGTCGTGTACAGCTACATCCAGCTAGACTGGTAATGGGGAAAATATTGCCACGTATTATAAAAAACAGACCTATTAAAAATAGGTGACAATACTTAGCTGCAGAATTATGAATTTCTTAACTAAGAAAGAAAAGTCAAGTCAAGTCAAGTCGTCAAGTCTGCTAACAAGCAGACGTGACGATTTCCAACCACCAGTACAAGCCGGGAGAGAATAGCAACATGTGTCAGACACAGTCATTTTGCTCGTAAAATTTAAAGAATTATTTGCAGTATTTATACTTACTTTAAATGCATTCTTGTAAAAAATACAGTACATCATCAAAATGTACTGTGATATTGACAATATGATCGAAAAGAAAAACTGAAACATAAGAATACCATTATGTAACAAATAATGCAAATACAAGTATTAAAACAGCACATGTTTAACATATCTAGGACCTCTAGGTGTAATACTAAGTTCTAAATACCTGGCGTCCAAAGCAAAGCATCACTTTGTGACAGCAGTCTTCTAATTCTCGATACAGTTCAACCCATCCCTGAATCTGTTCCTTAGTGATACCACATTCTTCATCCGAGCCAATATCACATTTACCTAAACTCTCCTGAACGGCTGATACCAACGAAGTCAAGCATCTTAACAAATGAACCACTATCATAACAACAACATAGAACATTAGGTACTGAAATTCTATAGTGACTCTTGTAAGTGTATCTGATACCAAAATTGGGACAAAAATAATTAACGGACAAAACTGTGATAACTTTAAAAACATTTCAACAAATATGCAGATAGCAAACGCTATAAAATATAACATAAAGCTAATGGTGACCCAGTATGTTTTCTTTAGAGAGTTTATAAGTTTCTTGTCATCTTTAAAGCGTTCAGAGACAAAACTGATGCTCTTATGACATGAAGCTACGGCTGTAACAGATACCAGTCATGACAGACGTCACAGAAGATAAATAGGCTGATGCTGACAAACCAGCATAAACGAAATAGATTTGATTGCTATTAACGTCACCTATTAACATATAAAATTGGTTAAAAACAATTATACAGTTCAACATTGTCAGGACGAATATTAGGAAGATAATAAAACATTTCTTCGTCTTCTTCTCGCTACAATAAGTCCTGTATATTCCGAAGAATTTCTCCATTAACAATAAATTGTTTAAACTGTTTATTGGGGACATTTTTGTTTCTTATGTTGTGTGCCTCGGTGAAGACGATAAAGTAACTCTTTTATTGGGTGGAAGAAAATATTTCATCAGATACTTTTAATTTCCTAACGAGTAATTTCTTATGTAAGTAATTGTCTGACGACTAGTGTCATCAAAACTACATTCGTTATTAATCATGTTCTGTTTAATTATATAGGTAGTTGATGTTGTCAAACATGTCATAGGTATTATAGAATAGAATAGAATATTATATTTATTTGCTTTAAAACATGGTACATTAGTCTTTTGTATATAGGATCATGGTGTTATAATTATGTTTTGGCAAGGACTGGCATACAAACATTGAAACACGTTACATGTAAGAAATTAAAAAAGCCTTTTTTACAAAAAAACACTACAACATGAAAAATAACTTTAATTTCGGAACGTCGTCGCTGTCATTGGTTCCGCATTTTCGTTTTTTGACACCGACTTCCGAAATTAAAGTTATTTTTCACTATATGTGTATAGTGTTTTATTTTAAAGTCGGCTGATTTTTTTTTTGTAAAAAAGTTTTTGTTTATCACTTTTTAATTGTATCTACCTACCCCACACAAATTCATATAACACTTCTTGCTATGTCAATATCAGTGACAGGAAGCTATTGGACATATCTGCGTACCCCTTGACCTGGTACAGGCGTGATTTTGTGTTGTGTGATTGCGTAAACAATGCATACATAATTATGCGATAGCAGCATTCGCGGTTGATTTGCTGGCATCTATTGAAGAGTTCCGTTGTCTGTCTCCGAAACTCATCATCAGATCTTTACGGAATTTAAATGGGACCATTTCGGAATAAACTTCTTTCGAATTAAAACAAAATTTTGCAAATCCGTCTATATTATAACGGAGTTATGCCCGAATATACATTAAAAAAATTATTATATAAACATCCAAATTTAAAAACCTTGTCCTTCTTAACCGACTGCGCCAGCAGGAGGGTTATGTTTTTCGAGTGTATGTATGTATGTATATTTCTTTGGCACGCACTGTAGCCTAAACGGCTTGATCGATTTCAGCTTGAGAGGTGCCGTTAGATTTGTCTTAGTTCTGAGAGTGACACTGGGTATATCAAAATTGAGAAAAAATTAAAATGGCCGATTTTTGGTGCCATATTCCATTCAAAAAATTTTTTTTTCTCATAACCTGTCGAGTGGGCGTATCAAAATAAAGGGTTTTAAAAGGTGGTTACAAACATATAAACAACTTATATGGTTAAAAGTAATTCGAAGTGTCAAATCGTACATAACACGTACCCACCAAGAACTAAATCGTCTGCGAAATCTTTCACATTTGTAAACTAAAAAGCTGGAAATACAACAAGTAATTAAAAAAACCGCGACCGCGGTAAAAATACTTTAGTTAAAAAAACTGAAAAGCTAAAAACAAGCCAATTTTAAATTAAATAGAAGTTGGAAGCAGGCGGGACCAATACCATTTTTATTATATTTTCAAATTCAAATTATAAAGTATTATTATATTTTTAAAAAGATACATTAATTTGTTAAAATTATTATTCTTGCATAAAATAGGTATTATAATGAAAATTAGTACCCATATTTATGTGTTACTTTTTAGGGTTCCGTACAAAAACGGTAAAACGGAACGCGTATAGTGAGACTCAGTGTGTCTGTCTGTCCATCTGTCACAGCTGGATATCTCAAGAACTTCCAATGCTATCAACTTGAAATTTGGAATAGTTTTAGATGACCTTTGCTCAACTATTTTGCAAATAATAGTCATCTAATAAGTATGGTAATCTTAAACAAGCACTGAAAGAGAAGGTTTTAGCGTATTTCTAAGCATTGTCTATACTCCAATGTAATTTTCCTTACATTTACCTACTGTTGGTTCCCTTAGTAACTCAGCTAAAATACACAAATACGCTAAAACCTCTGCGCGAACAAAATTTGTTTGAAACCGTAAAGTCTCTTTAACATTTTCCACGAATATTATAATCATAAAAAGCGTTTATAAATAAATATCAAAGGAAAAAATCAAGTTCAATGAAGCTTAAAAACATGGCTTTCGTTTCAAAGCGCGACTTATTTCAGTTTTCCTCCTTTTGAGAGAGCCCTTAAAGTGTAAAGAACGAAGCAATACAAATTAAAACATTTTGGAGGACGACATTGGTGGCCAGTGTTGGTGGCCAACATTGATTGAATTAGAATGTATTTACATTGGCAGATTACAATGGTACACACAGCTTCATTAAGTGATTACCCCTCCAAATGACATGTGCGTTCAAATCCGTGATAGGCCCAAGTTGGTTTTTGTATTTTGCAAAAACATTTTATTTTAATTAATTTATTGTTTTAGTGAATAAATAAGTTTAAGATAGTATTTATTTTTTTAAATTCTGTTTTTATTATTGTTTTTTTCAATAAAACGTTAATACTTTTATTATTGCGAAAACGACAAGCAATAATAGGGTTAACATTTACGAACTTTTCATTCATCGTCTAAATAGACTAGAGGTTTCAAGACCGCTTGCCGTGCCTATGAGTGGGAGTTCAAATCATAGGCACGAAATGTGCTTTTTGTTCATTATAATTATTATTTTAATATATTTTTCTATTTTGTTTTAGTAATTATTTATAAAGAATTTAAAAATAAAGAAAAATAAAATACCTTAATAATCATATAATAATATTTATTATTGCTATTATTTAACAAAACTATGATCTTATTTTACAACAAACATTTATTTTGATTTGATAATTTTATTTACAGTTATCATAATATACTATTTTGCCAACTGACATAATTGGGTTCCTAGACAAGTGGCATCCTATTAACGTAAACGATAAAATAGTAAGCGGTAGAAATATTTTAGATTGACATAACCTAACGAAATGTCACGTGACCTGTCATGTCGTCTCAGTATACAAATTTGACATTTGACAGTCTGACAAGTGACATCGAAAGAGACAAAGTTTTGAAGCGTTTGCAACTTGTCTAGGAACTAGAAGTTAGTTTGGCAGGATTACAATCATGAGCATAATAAGTGAATAAACATGTTATCAATAGATAATCAATTAACATCTCTTATTAGCTCATGATATCTACTTAGAATATTTTGCTATACAAAGTAAAATAGTGGAATCAAATGAGTTAAATAAATGTCTTCGTTGTTTATTTTGTTGTCATACTTAAATTAATATAACTGCTATTTCTGGGCAAATAGCAATCGTTCTCTTCGATGTTCTTCTGTTAGACATATTTTGTAGGTCGATAACTGTGAATGTTCGCTGCGTGTAAATGTCTTCGAACCGTGGACAGAGATATTCCATGCCAATATCCCGATGATGTTCAGATTGGTCCGTATAGATCCCAGTAGTTCTCCGACCCATGGACATTGTCTTAACATCGCCGGTTTCTTGAAATCTGCGCACCCATAAGCGCACCGTTTGTCTCTGTATAGAACAAAATGGTTTTAAATAAGTTATTAAATACACCACACAAGATACCGCAAATAGCTCAACAAGAAAAAAATCGGAGAACACAATTAATATTATAATGAACTTACTGCTATGCCAAGCTGTCTCGCAATTCCTTTTATGCTCACATTTTGTTCACACAGAACAACTACAATTTTAGTTCTCATAAAATCATAAATCATTTTAAAAATTAATTGATAAATCGTAGTCGTTTACTCTTCGCTGTTTTAAGTGAATGTATACATCAAACGTTGTAGTTATAACTTGAGGGTATGGATTAATTTTATAAAGACAACGTAAGTAAGTAAAATTAATGGATACCCTCAAATTATAACATCTATCGATTAGACATCCCCACCTAAAGATAAAATGACTCAGACCATAGTAGATAACAATTTCAACGCAATTCATATGGGCTCGCTGGCTAGTTCGTCAAACTGCCGGTATGAGTATGACGACGTTCGGTGATGCGATGGTTCGAATCTGAGTCGAAACAATGGGTTCTTTTTTGAAGTATTCTTTAGTTTGTTTGTAAGGAATTTAATGTGTAACATTTTAAAACTTGAGGGGTTAGCACATACTGACGCTGTCTGTACCAGTTAGGCCAAAGTTTTTAAGCAAGCATATGCAGAGCGAAAAGTTGATAGGTAGCTGAATAGAGTGAGTAGATAAATGTTGAGAGAATACCGAAAATATATTTAAAAAATTTCAGATAGAAGCCTCTTGGTCAGGAGTCCACTTTCAGATTTCGAAAATGGACCAAAAATAAAGGTATGGACAAACTATTAGTGCCAGAGTCTGTTCGGAGCGGTAGAAACCGATCCGCCTCTCTCTTTTACTGATTAAAAAAACTACAGTTTTTTGTCGGCCTAATTTTATGTATAAAGCTATCCGAATAAACGTTTTATCTATCTATCTTATCTATCCGCGGCTTTACCCGCGTGGAATTCAAAAATTATCCCCCTACTACGGGGATAAAAAAGTATTGATTTACAGACATAAAAACTTTTACAAGACATGGCTCCTTCCTTAGCACTTAAACATTTTTTATAAAAACACTTTTCACCTATACGCTGCATGCTATGCATTCTTTCAATGGTCAACGACGTATCCGTAAGGCAAAAATCCAAATTCGTTCAACCGTTACGGCGCGGTGTGAAAAGATAACAGAGAGACAGAGTAACCTTCATTTTTAGGGTTCCGTACCTCAAAACAAAAAAACGGAACCCTTACAGGATCACTTTGTTGTCCGTCCGTCCGTCTGTCTGTCAAGACTCTTTATCTCGGGAACGCGTGAAGGTATCGAGTTTAAATTAAAACCATATACTCAGCTCTACACTCCCTTGAAGCTGTGAAAAATCAAACAAGTAAGATAGCGTAAAAAAAATTTGAGGCCTTTTATGCCGCAAAAAACGTATATGGACACTCTCAAGGGAATCAAAATTCATAGGATACTTCCCGTTGACCTAGAATCATGAAATTTGCCAAGAAGCAAGATCATGTACCTACCACAAGTAAAGGAAAAAATTCTAATACCGTAAATTTGTAGGAACATTAAAAGAAACCCATGATAAACTATTTAAATAGGTACCTACAAAGAGCGCAAGTTCGACTCACACTTGACCTAGTAATCAATCTGAAAAGTTTTATGTGCGACTAATCATACATAGTATATACTCGTATAATCGGATTTTTTGGAGAGAAATGTAGGCTGGTTTCTGTTTGGATTATAATTAATAGTTCTGTTAATTTGGAGAAATTAATAGGTATAACTCAAACCATAAAGGCTCTTCCAAACAGGCGCGAAACGCGATATAATCGCGCGCGACACAAAGGCATCCCTCATTGCGCGACTTGCGGTGCCTTTGTGTCGTGTCGTGTCGCGCCTGTTTAAAGTTGAAGCTAGTTGCCCAATCCATTGAAGAACGGGCAAGAAACTCCAAGGACACTCTTTTAAATCAATATTACAACATTGTGCGTACATTATTCGTGTTGCTTCTATATATGAGAACTATTTCTAAATATAAGATTGAAGATAAGCCCTGGCATAAAGATAAATAGGCTAACGCTGACAAGCCGGCTTTTTAGGGTTCCGTACCCAAAGGGTAAAAACGGGACCCTATTACTAAGACTCCACTGTCCGTCTGTCTGTCTGTCTGTTACCAAGATGAACCGTGATAGCTAGACAGTTGAAATTTTCACAGATGATGTATTTTTGTTGCCGCTATAACAACAAATACTAAAAACGGAATAAAACAAATAGTTAAGGGGGGCACCCATACAACAAACGTGTTTTTTCGGCGTTTTTGCCTTGTGGTACGGAACCCTTCATGTGTGAATCCGACTCGCACTTGGCCAGTTTTTGTTTATTGATTTGTTTGTAATCAACATTTCCTAACAACAAAAAATATAATTCGTTAATGACACTTATAGTTTCCAACATAGTCTGGACCCCGAACGAATAACAGGAAGATTATAGAACATTTCTTAGCACTTTCCGGCGCGGTAAAGGCTGTAACCATTTTAAAAGTTCATGGAACGACAGTACGGCGACAGCTGTATAATTTGGTACTTTCTTTACGTCAAACACGGCTACCGCAGTGTAAAATTTATTCGCTTAATTATAGTATAGACTTTATGGTTAAAGCAATACGGCTGAGATCACATTGATTTACTGTAAAAAACCAATGGTTGACGGTCCGCGAGCCCTCAATGTGTGCCATGCCCACACGTAAACAGATTTCATCCACAACGCTCTATACGGATACGGTTATAACCGTCTACCGCCCTAGGTAAACGATTTAATTTTCCGTGATATTGTTGGTACGGTTGTAAACAGTATTGTGATTTAGTATGAAAAATTCTAATGTCTTTCCCTAATAAAGGACCGCGCCGGAAAGTGTTAGTCTTTTCGCTACAAAAAAAAATCCTGTAAAGATAAATTATTGAAAAACTTTACTGGGGACATTTTTGTGCCTCGGCGACGACGCGATGGTATTATTTTTCTGAACAGTAGCAAAACATGGGTCATTTTAAATAACTAGTGGATACTAAGCTGTTGCTTGTTAAGTAATTGAATGTCAAACATTTTGATAACACAACACTATTAAACATGCTCGTTTAAATATATGTTTATCTCTTTGATCAATACCGCTAAACTACTAAAATATATTTTTTTTGTTAGATATTTGTGAACATTTCTTTAGTTTCATTTCAGTAGTTTGTGCGGTACGTCGCTTTTTTTTTTTTTTTTGAGGATGGGAAATCATCAAATGACTCCTCCCGCTCTGGGTGGAGCGGTAGGGAGTGTCAGACTCTTACTGACTAAAACCCACCCGTGTTCCTTCCTTAGCCCTTTATGTTCCGGGCCAGCGGTAACCCTTTCGGACAATCCCGCTGACCCGGCAGGCTTCGGCCCTTACGGGCCCCTTCTTTTAATGCTGACATCTCTTTGAGGCGCGCGTGGAACACGTACGCGCCGTCCGGCACGGGCCTGGTCCTGATCGGACGGTGAGCTACCCATTACTCTCCGTCCGCAGGCCCGCGCCTACGGTGGCCGGGAGTCGTCGCGCGGCTCCCGACGCCCGGAGCGTCTCCCGCGGCGGCTGGGACGGGAGGCTCTCTCCCTCAGCCGTCCCGCCGCCTCCTTCGCTAGCATGACGCAGACTGAATTATATCTTTAGGTGAAGGTACGTACCTACCTACATCTAAAATTAAATATACGTATAATTAAGATCGTTTCTTAATAATATTCTTTTATGCGGTACGTCGCTTAAAAGAATATTATTAAGAAACGATCTTAATTATACGTATATTTAATTTTAGATGTAGGTAGGTACGTACCTTCACCTAAAGATATAATTCAGTCTGCGTCAGTTTGCACGTGGACATTAGCGCTAATATCCAATTAGCGTGTGAGGTAAAACATCCTGAACAGGAAACAGTCTTTTATTTAATTGATTCAAGAGCTATCAACAGAATTCCGGTAAGGAACCCCGATCGTGCCGAGTGCTAACTCGTATAGGGCTTTTTACAAAATTATAACTGCCAGTAAACAATGAAAATCTATACGAGGTTACAATTATATAATTTAATAAAGTTAACACTAAATTAAATACACTCTTTTGATCCTTTAAATATGTCACATAATATTAATATACAAACACTTCAAAAGTAATATAATTGTGAAATAAATACTTTATTACATTCATTTATTATGCACTGAACATCAAACTATTCTAAAACGTCTTGAACAGGAAATAGTGTTTGTTTAATATTCTCGTTCTTTCTCACCGGCACGGAAACTTGGCCACTCGTGATTTTGCTGATTATGCATTTATGACAATAAATTAAGAGTAAGTGGCTTTAATACGTGTCTCTTATGCTTCAAGAACTTAGAAATTAAAAGATTACTTCACCAATAAATCAGTTTTTAAAATCACGCACTTTCACTGAAATTAGGATTTTTTCACTATAAATTTAAAAACACTACAAAATAAAAAATAAGGTCTTTTTCGTTATTATCTATACGTTTTAACACCGGGTGTTTCCTCCTCTAGCCCTGATAACTGCCTGCATTCGATCTGGCATACTTTGGATGATGTTTCGGACATCAACTTGCAGTATAGGTACTGCGCCAAGCGGCCAGCGCTGCAGTTCGGGGCTAGTTTAGAGTTTTCGGCGGGTTGGAGCTGGACTTTATCTTTCTTTTGAGCATGTCCCAGATATGCTCAGTTGGGTTTAAGTCTGGGCTACAAGCTGGCCATTGCAATTTTTGTATGCCAACCTCTTCCAGATATTCTACAACGCAATGTGCAACGTGTGGGCGTGCATTATCGTGCATTAGGAGGGATTGGTCGTGTCCAATGAACCCCGAATATGGCATTACATGTTACTGAAGAACTTCCTCGATGTATCAAACAGCTGTTAGGCGATTATCGACGATAACCAACTCTGTACGTGCGTCGGAACTTATACCGCCCCATACCATTATTGAGCCTCCAAGGAAACTCAATGTTTGAGTGGTAGTAATGGGTGAAAACCGCTCTCCTCTTCTTCGCTACACTCGTTCTCGACCATCTGGAGAACGTAAAGCTATTCGACACTTGTCTGTGAACAGTACTCTAGGACATTGCTCGTGGGTCCAGTTAACGTGTTCTCGTGCGAAGTGAAGTCGAGCTACTTGGTGCTGTCTGAGAAGTTCTGAACCTGCGTCAGCCCTTGGTTAATTAACGCAACGGCTTGTGAAACCTGTGCTGGTGTTAGACGCATTTTTATTGCTTTTAAAGCACCTTTACTTACCTTACCTTATTGAATTAAAAGCATAAAATCACAATAATTCAAAAACCGAACAGTAAACTTTTCACAACACACAAATTTAAAACGTGAACTTAGTCTGTCAAATGACCCGATTCAACTGTAAATTAAAAGTTTCGTCGTGGTGCACTTAAGAGCCCCTAACAATTTCGCGGACTAAAAACAGAAAAATCAGTTTTTTTCAGCGCAAATTTCTCAATATCCTTAAGTTATCTAGTTTTTAAAAAAATACACAAGTATTTATCACCTATCTATCTAGTAAGTCTACGAATTTAAATTTTGATAACTACTTAATATAAATTCCAAAAAATAAAAAACAAACACACGTTTTTACGTAATCACGAAACACCAAGTTTTTCGATTGCTTTTTTAGCTTACTGGTAGCAAATAACGATCTGAAAAAAAATCCTAAATACTAGGCATATAATATATTAGTAAGTCTACGATTTATTTTTTTTAAGTTTAATGTATTAGTACCTGTAAAAAAATGATAACTACGCTGAAAAATCCCAATAAAGTCATGTGCAAAACCGTCGTCTACGCGTAAGAATTTATTGAAAATAACAAAAAGTGTTAAATATTTTAAAATTTGAGATGTTTATCTACCAAACTCAATTTTTATATTTTTATTTTGACTACTAATTTAATTGTAGTAAAATATCTAAATAATGCCTTATAAACCGATGCGCTCGCTCGATGCATTCAGTCGCGCCCAAAGGCTTCTAGACGACGGACCTGTGTCGCCTGTGACGTTCGCCGCTCCCGTCGTAATTCTTGAATCGCGAGTGATTTTGTACTACGCCTAACCAGTTTTGAGACTGTATGAATATTTATTTTTTTATGTCAATAGTGTGACACTTTGTGATTTGTTAATGTTATTCATACATATTAATGTTTTGTATTGTACTTTTGGATAAACAAAATAATGTTTCGTTTGAATAAAGCTATCTTCAATATTAAAGTAATTTTCCTCCATGCCCCGCTCGTTTTCTCCTTGTTCTATACAAATAAAGTGATAAGCTTTATAAAATAGGACAAAATGACTTGCTATACTATACTCTCATGGTCTGCGGTCTTATGGCGAGGGAATACTACAGACCTCCCCGTCGTTCTGTATTACGTAAACAATAACACGTGCAATTCGTTTCAGACGTACCTTATAATACGCTGGTCACACTTTATAATTTGGTTTTACGAGTACTATAGTGAATGCCGTAATAGGTTACGATATTTTTATAGGGTACCTGAACATAACATGTCATAATCACAATAAAATCCATCCAGTATTACGCAATCTAGTAAGTAAAACTATGGAGTGCTAATAATAGCGGTTACGGACCAAGATTATTTGTTCCCGCTTCAACGCACACTACGATTATCAGTTTATAGTTCGAACGCACACAGACACACTGCGCTCCTATAATTACCTAATCTAATAGTGCGCCGAAACTGTTAGGGACTCTTAAACATAATGGATTACCCTTTTGAACTAAAAGTAAACATTTTTTGACATACCTGCACAACAAACATTCATCAGAAACGCTTAAAACCTTTGCTATCGCGAGATAAGCGCTTGGCCAAGATTCCGTGCCGCTAAGATGACACATAATATAAATATATCTACACTTTTAAATCAATATTATGAAATCTACCATGTAATCTACCAGTTAAATGATATGGTTAAATTGCAACATAACTAGTGTTGCCCAAAATCGGTCTTGGTCTTGCAGTCTTGGTCTTGTTCTTGCATTTTTGCAAGACCAAGACCAAGACCAAGACCGACTTATTTTAGCAAGACCAAGACCAAGACTGAACCCTGCAAGACTTGAGCAAGAACAAGACTAAGCCTGCAAGACTCTTGCGTCTCGCAGTTAAGTCAAACTGAGATTTGGGCGTTATAGTAGGTATTTGGTTTCAATCCCGATTATGCGAAAATGGATGTATTTTTTTATGAAACAGTAAATTACATTGTTGGATTGCATTCAAAAATTCAATTGCGAAATTCACTGACCAGCAAATTGCAAAAAACGTAAGAAAATTTTAATTTCGCGGGCTACCTTAGCGCTTCCCCCTTAAATCAAAAAAAAAATTTGACAGATCGATTTTTTTTTAAAAAAAAAAAAAATCGATGAAGCTTTAGAAAAATAATTATCCCCTCATAACGAATCTAAAATAAAAGTAGTAAATGGGTCATTCAATTATGTAGATGATTAAAATGCCTCATGTGACGCGTCTGTTAGATTCATTGGGATTCATGGCCGACTCGACGACGCCGCGCGGGGATTCCCGCAATCTTCGGCATTTTTTGTCAGGTTCAAGCATTTATGCACTTTATTGTAATAATTTTAAAGTTTATTTTCAAGTGCGTTAATAATACGAGGAGACCGCTTGGCGCTGCGGTCCCTTTGTGGCGGCATTTGAAAGCGAATAGCGTAGGTACGAAGACAGTGTTGACCTCGCAAATGAACTTTAGCGATACAGCTGATCAGGTAGCCCTTTCGAGTTTTATTTACATTGCTGTTTTAAGTGAAACAAGTGAATTTACTATTTTTTATTTAAATATCTCATTGGGTCAGATAGAAATAATGATTTTATACAGTTTACAGTAAAAAAATTGCAGAAAAAAACGTAAAAATTAAGAAAAAGCCGACGAAAAATTTCAACGCAGGGGGGTCCAGAATCATGTACAGACGCCAGCACATCACACACATCACCCGAAACTGTCAAATTTTCCCAATCAATTTTGAACCTTATGCTTTAGCGATAAAGTTGAAAATCTATTAAAGAAATTTGACAGATTGTAGTAGGTTGATGTGCTGGCGTCTGTACCTACTGAATCCATGGTAAGCGGTTGCGCGTCGATGTCCCTGCCACCATGAGCAATAGGCTAATAGGTATTTGAATGTAGTCTAGTCTAAGTAGCAGAGTCTCGCAAGACTTGCAGGACTCTTGCTGCAAGACCAAGACCAAGACCAAGACTGAGAGCGCAATACCAAGACCAAGACCAAGACCAGGTGTATTGACGCAAGACCAAGACCAAGACTGGCTAAGGTCTTGTCTTGGTCTTGCATTTGGGCAACACTAAACATAACTATGAGATAGTTGACAACCATCGTGACTATAACTGGCAGCATGTACATCCCAGCAGGAACTTTGGTCGATAACTTGACTTCTACTGGATTCTTCTTTACCAGACGTATAAAGTCCTTTACCAACTTCGCTTCAGCTTGACTTGAATCTGTAATAAGAGGTCAATGGTTTTACGCGTGAGTTTTGTCCATAAAATCAACAATAGAATTAGTCTCACCAATAATCATAGTATTATAAAGCTGCACCAACACCCGTCGAAACTTCACTCCTTGGTTACTCGCCATCTGCCCAGCAATTAATGGCATTATCATCACTGATACGTAACCAAATAAACCAATCACAATTCTCGTATACTCGTCGGTGTCCCCAATCTGTAATTTCAAAAAGTATCCTCACTAGACTGACAACTTGATCTGAGCGAGTAGCTCAGGTCAAGTTGTCAGTCGTGTACAGCTACATCCAGCTAGACTGGTAATGGGGAAAATATTGCCACGTATTATAAAAAACAGACCTATTAAAAATAGGTGACAATACTTAGCTGCAGAATTATGAATTTCTTAACTAAGAAAGAAAAGTCAAGTCAAGTCAAGTCGTCAAGTCTGCTAACAAGCAGACGTGACGATTTCCAACCACCAGTACAAGCCGGGAGAGAATAGCAACATGTGTCAGACACAGTCATTTTGCTCGTAAAATTTAAAGAATTATTAGCAGTATTTATACTTACTTTAAATGCATTCTTGTAAAAAATACAGTACATCATCAAAATGTACTGTGATATTGACAATATGATCGAAAAGAAAAACTGAAACATAAGAATACCATTATGTAACAAATAATGCAAATACAAGTATTAAAACAGCACATGTTTAACATATCTAGGACCTCTAGGTATAATACTAAGTTCTAAATACCTGGCGTCCAAAGCAAAGCATCACTTTGTGACAGCAGTCTTCTAATTCTCGATACAGTTCAACCCATCCCTGAATCTGTTCCTTAGTGATACCACATTCTTCATCCGAGCCAATATCACATTTACCTAAACTCTCCTGAACGGCTGATACCAACGAAGTCAAGCATTTTAACAAATGAACCACTATCATAACAACAACATAGAACATTAGGTACTGAAATTCTATAGTGACTCTTGTAAGTGTATCTGATACCAAAATTGGGACAAAAATAATTAACGGACATAACTGTGATAACTTTAAAAACATTTCAACAAATATGCAGATAGCAAACGCTATAAAATATAAAATAAAGCTAATGGTGACCCAGTATGTTTTCTTTAGAGAGTTTATAAGTTTCTTGTCATCTTTAAAGCGTTCAGAGACAAAACTGATGCTCTTATAATATGACATGAAGCTACGGCTGTAACAGATACCAGTCATGACAGACGTCACAGAAGATAAATAGGCTGATGCTGACAAACCAGCATAAACTAAATTGATTTGATTGCTATTAACGTCACCTATTAACATATAAAATTGGTTAAAAACAATTATACAGTTCAACATTGTCAGGACGAATATTAGGAAGATAATAAAACATTTCTTCGTCTTCTTCTCGCTACAATAAGTCCTGTATATTCCGAAGAATTTCTCCATTAACAATAAATTGTTTAAACTGTTTATTGGGGACATTTTTGTTTCTTATGTTGTGTGCCTCGGTGAAGACGATAAAGTAACTCTTTTATTGGGTGGAAGAAAATATTTCATCAGATACTTTTAATTTCCTAACGAGTAATTTCTTATGTAAGTAATTGTCTGACGACTAGTGTCATCAAAACTACATTCGTTATTAATCATGTTCTGTTTAATTATATAGTTGATGTTGTCAAACATGTCATAGGTATTATAGAATAGAATAGAATATTATATTTATTTGCTTTAAAACATGGTATATTAGTCTTTTATATATAGGATCATGGTGTTATAATTATGTTTTGGCAAGGACTGGCATACAAACATTGAAACACGTTACATGTAAGAAATTAAAAAAGCATTTTTTACAAAAAAACACTACAACATGAAAAATAACTTTAATTTCGGAACGTCGTCGGTGTCATTGGTTCCGCATTTTCGTTTTTGACACCGAATTCCGAAATTAAAGTTATTTTTCACTATATGTGTTTAGTGTTTTATTTTAAAGTCGGCTGATTTTTTTTTTGTGAAAAAGTTTTTGTTTATCACTTTTTAATTGTATCTACCTACCCCACACAAATTCATATAACACTTCTTGCTATGTCAATATCAGTGACAGGAAGCTATTGGACATATCTGCGTACCCCTTGACCTGGTACAGGCGTGATTTTGTGTTGTGTGATTGCGTAAACAATGCATACATAATTATGCGATAGCAGCATTCGCGGTTGATTTGCTGGCATCTATTGAAGAGTTCCGTTGTCTGTCTCCGAAACTCATCATCAGATCTTTACGGAATTTAAATGGGACCATTTCGGAATAAACTTCTTTCGAATTAAAACAAAATTTTGCAAATCCGTCTATATTATAACGGAGTTATGCCCGAATATACATTAAAAAAATTATTATATAAACATCCAAAGGAGATGTCCGCTTTTTGTATGGACGTTGGTTTTTTATTCCAAGAAAAATCTAACCAGCATCAAACTCGGTTCAAATAAATACGACAAAAATATGGAACTCAGAACTACTGAAATAATATTTTTAAACCCCTCCATTTAAGCGAAAAATCATAAAATAATAATTGATGTTATTTGTAGTTGGCAACCCTTATAAATACTCCGTCACTCTGTGACAATGTCATATTTGACAGATGATTTTTCAGCTGTCACTGGCGTTAGAGATGTGCCAACTCAGGATAAGACACGCCTTAAGGTTACTCGGATTGAAATTCATGTGACTCGAGTTGAACTCGAGTTACGGAACTCTGGTAAATGGTTGAAATTGAACGAATTATTGTTTTTTCACCTCTGTTTCGCGACGATTTTTTTTTTATAGATTCGCAAGGAAACGTATATTGAGACTATTTTAATTATTTAAAATACAATTTCAGTAGAATTTAAATATAAAATAAGGTTCAAATACATGCCAAACCAGAGACGTCAATCACGTACTCGCTTCTTCATTTACCGCGGCGTCTCAATCTGAGCGCAACTCGAATAATCGAGTTAGCCATACATAGCTGGCGTCACCAGCTCAAAGTGTTATCGATTCTTGCCGAAAAAGATCCTTAGAAGATTAGATGTACATATGTTTAGTCCATTTTATGAAAATCAAGAAAGATACCTTAATAAACGATTTCTCATCAGTAAAATCAGGGATTTTTTTAGTTCAGAGAATTCGTTAATAACAAATTACCATATAAAGAGTATTCGGTATAAAACAAGATAATGATTTTACATTAAAAAGTTTAGAAAATAATATATCTTATAGTCTCAATAGAAAATACAATTAATGTTGATTTTCTATGCTAAAAATTGATTTAAAAAATCGATTGTTTTCGCCCGATAAAACGATTAATTGAGGTCAGATCGCCATCCCTACCGGCTCCATGCGTCATTCGTCCGACGTCATGCTCCTACATCAAAAATTGATTGACGTTGACGCTCACTGCCAGTAATGACAGTTCTCCTGTGTCAATTTTGACAAGTTTACTTTTTTTTTAGGTGTGTTCATTTTATTATTCTAGATAATTAGAAGGTTTGTTCATTTTAGATGTACCTAAATTCTCACGAAAACAAAAAACGATTTTTCTCAAAATTGGAGGTCTTTAAAAATGTATGATATAACTAGAACGACTAGTTTTAGGGATGTCTATCCAAATATATTTAACTTACTCTGGTTGGAATTATTAAATAATAAAAAACCATTTCTGGACATGTCCTTTAAAAACCTTGTCCTTCTTAACCGACTGCGCCAGCAGGAGGGTTATGTTTTTCGAGTGTATGTATGTATGTATGTATATTTCTTTGGCACGCACTGTAGCCTAAACGGCTTGATCGATTTCAGCTTGAGAGGTGCCGTTAGATTTGTCTTAGTTCTGAGAGTGACACTGGGTAGGTATATCAAAATTGAGAAAAAATTAAAATGGCCGATTTTTGGTGCCATATTCCATTCCAAAAATTTTTTTTTTCTCATAACCTGTCGAGTGGGCGTATCAAAATAAAGGGTTTTAAAAGGTGGTTACAAACATATAAACAACTTATATGGTTAAAAGTAATTCGAAGTGTCAAATCGTACATAACACGTACCCACCAAGAACTAAATCGTCTGCGAAATCTTTCACATTTGTAAACTAAAAAGCTGGAAATACAACAAGTAATTAAAAAAACCGCGACCGCGGTAAAAATACTTTAGTTAAAAAAACTGAAAAGCTAAAAACAAGCCAATTTTAAATTAAATAGAAGTTGGAAGCAGGCGGGACCAATACCATTTTTATTATATTTTCAAATTCAAATTATAAAGTATTATTATATTTTTAAAAAGATACATTAATTTGTTAAAATTATTATTCTTGCATAAAATAGGTATTATAATGAAAATTAGTACCCATATTTATGTGTTACTTTTTAGGGTTCCGTACAAAAACGGTAAAACGGAACGCGTATAGTGAGACTCAGTGTGTCTGTCTGTCCATCTGTCACAGCTGGATATCTCAAGAACTTCCAATGCTATCAACTTGAAATTTGGAATAGTTTTAGATGACCTTTGCCCAACTATTTTGCAAATAATAGTCATCTAATAAGTATGGTAATCTTAAACAAGCACTGAAAGAGAAGGTTTTAGCGTATTTCTAAGCATTGTCTATACTCCAATGTAATTTTCCTTACATTTACCTACTGTTGGTTCCCTTAGTAACTCAGCTAAAATACACAAATACGCTATAACCTCTGCGCGAACAAAATTTGTTTGAAACCGTAAAGTCTCTTTAACATTTTCCACGAATATTATAATCATAAAAAGCGTTTATAAATAAATATCAAGGGAAAAAATCAAGTTCAATGAAGCTTAAAAACATGGCTTTCGTTTCAAAGCGCGACTTATTTCAGTTTTCCTCCTTTTGAGAGAGCCCTTAAAGTGTAAAGAACGAAGCAATACAAATTAAAACATTTTGGAGGACGACATTGGTGGCCAGTGTTGGTGGCCAACATTGATTGAATTAGAATGTATTTACATTGGCAGATTACAATGGTACCAGTTAGGCCAAAGTTTTTAAGCAAGCATATGCAGAGCGAAAAGTTGATAGGTAGCTGAATAGAGTGAGTAGATAAATGTTGAGAGAATACCGAAAATATATTTAAAAAATTTCAGATAGAAGCCTCTTGGTCAGGAGTCCACTTTCAGATTTCGAAAATGGACCAAAAATAAAGGTATGGACAAACTATTAGTGCCAGAGTCTGTTCGAAGCGGTAGAAACCGATCCGCCTCTCTCTTTTACTGATTAAAAAAACTACAGTTTTTTGTCGGCCTAATTTTATGTATAAAGCTATCCGAATAAACGTTTTATCTATCTATCTTATCTATCCGCGGCTTTACCCGCGTGGTATTCAAAAATTATCCCCCTACTACGGGGATAAAAAAGTATTTTTTTTTTTCTTTATTAAGGAGCTTTGTCACAATACTGACTATGTCGCTCCATCATAGCCAAATTTTGAATTTGAAATTAATTTATATGATTGTAATATATTTTGTACAGCTTTTTAGCCTCGTCTGACATAGGCTTAGCTAAAACGCTATTTAAAGTACCAATTCCAAACATATTTTGGGTATCAAAAACATTTCTCCTGAGGCGTTCGCCCCGCTCACACTCGGTCAGGATATGATGTACGTCCTCGATTATTCCACATTTCTCGCAATTAGGTGAAGGTGTGATACCCATAAGGAACGTAAACTTCCTCGATGGGATGTGACCGGATCGAAGCCTCATGGCAGTAACAATATCTTTTCTATTGAGTGAACAGTTATCTATCCAGGGAATGATTAGAGGCTCAGGCTGAATGGTTTTGTACCAAATACCTTTTTCTCTTGATCTCACGTCATGAAATTCTTTCCACAATTTATGACAGTATTTTTTAACCAAATAGAAGTTATCTGAGAAAATTGGTACTATATCTAACGGAGTACCCTCTACACAGGCCCTCTTAGCACAAATATCTACCACCTCATTGCCATGTATTCCGATATGTGACGGAATCCACTGCAGTATTACTAATTTAGAATTCTGTTGTAGTTCCAGAATCTGATCTATTATTGTGTATGCTATCGGTGTTCCTCGAATTGTCGAGGTACAACGAGACGAGCTACATGTTGTAAAGAACTCTTGGAGTCAGTTAGTATTATAAAGTTATTATGATTTATTGATTGAATGTATGATAAAGCTTCACTAATTGCCAATAATTCAAGATACATTATAGACACGTTCGAGTCAATACTAAAACCCATGGATATATTTTGTTGAGGGTCATAAAAAGCCGCTCCGGAATGATCATTTTCTTTGGAACCATCTGTAAATATTTGATAAAAATTTGGATATTCTGTGTTTAAAAATTGACAACATAAATCACTTAAAACCAATGGCTGGAATCGTTTTTTTGCTTGATTTACTCCGCTAATGCTAAAATTAATGTTTTTAGATAAATCTATGTAACTGACCCAAGAACAATACCCAAACATCTCCAAGTTCCGGCTGCAGTGTATTCGCAAGTCTTTCAAATATTCATGGCTTAAAATGAGCAAAGGCTTTTTCTTCCTTTTCCACAAAGGCATCTGAGGTAAAAAACCATCCAGCAGGTCAACAACTGTATGACTACTTAACAGCGACTTACACTTTAGATAAAATTTACCAGCTAAATAGCTTCTACGAATAAAAAAAGTATTGATTTACAGACATAAAAACTTTTACAAGACATGGCTCCTTCCTTAGCACTTAAACATTTTTTATAAAAACACTTTTCACCTATACGCTGCATGCTATGCATTCTTTCAATGGTCAACGACGTATATCCGTAAGGCAAAAATCCAAATTCGTTCAACCGTTACGGCGCGGTGTGAAAAGATAACAGAGAGACAGAGTAACCTTCATTTTTAGGGTTCCGTACCTAAAAACGAAAAAACTGAACCCTTACAGGATCACTTTGTTGTCCGTCCGTCCGTCTGTCTGTCAAGACTCTTTATCTCGGGAACGCGTGAAGGTATCGAGTTTAAATTAAAACCATATACTCAGCTCTACACTCCCTTGAAGCTGTGAAAAATCAAACAAGTAAGATAGCGTAAAAAAAATTTGAGGCCTTTTATGCCGCAAAAAACGTATATGGACACTCTCAAGGGAATCAAAATTCATAGGATACTCCCGTTGACCTAGAATCATGAAATTTGCCAAGAAGCAAGATCATGTACCTACCACAAGTAAAGGAAAAAATTCTAATACCGTAAATTTGTAGGAACATTAAAAGAAACCCGTGATAAACTATTTAAATAGGTACCTACAAAGAGCGCAAGTTCGACTCACACTTGACCGGTTTTTTTAATATTAGTTTTAGTATGAATGTTTGCGTGGTTAATCAATTTGCCGCGTGCCCGAAAATAGGGCGGTTGGTTCAATAAAACGTGACGAGTCGGCCAACACAGGTTTTATGAATTCGATTACTTTGGATAACTTAGTCCGTGTTCGTAACTAGTGGCTTGTTTCTGATTGCTACAGGTTCCACGATTGGCCAGATGAGAGGACTTTTCAGATTGATTACTAGGTCAAACCTATGTTTGACCTAGTACCTAATCAATCTGAAAAGTCTGAAAAGTTTTATGTGCGACTATTCATACATAGTATATATAATCGGATTTTTTGGAGAGAAATGTAGGCTGGTTTCTGTTTGGATTATAATAGTTTTGTTAATTTGGAGAAATTAATAGGTATAACTCAAACCATAAAGGCTCCTACAAACAGGCGCGACACGCGATATAATCGCGCGCGACACAAAGGCACCGCTCGTTGCGCGACTTGTGGTGCCTTTGTGTCGCGTGTGGTGTCGCGCCTGTTTAGAGGAGCCTTTAATTTCAAATAAACCATTTCCAGGAACTATTGGATTATCAAAGAGTCGGTCAGTTAGTCAGAAAGTTGAAGCTAGTTGCCCATTCCAAGCGTAGATCTGTATGGAGAAGAACGGTCAAGAAACTCCAAGGACACTCTTTCAAATCAATAGTACAACATTCTGCGTACATTTATTTTATTTATATTTATTTATATATACTTTATTGTACACCAGAAAATACATAACAAAAAATACAATTATGAATACAAAACATACAATGGGCGGCCTTATCGCTTTCTGCGATCTCTTCCAGGCAACCTTGGCAGTTAAGTCCAGGCAACCTACATTATTCGTGTTGCTTCTATATATGAGAACTAGGTAAAAAAACAATTTCTAAATATAAGATTGAAGATAAGCCCTGGCATAAAGATAAATAGGCTAACGCTGACAAGCCGGCTTTTTAGGGTTCCGTACCCAAAGGGTAAAAACGGGACCCTATTACTAAGACTCCACTGTCCGTCTGTCTGTCTGTCTGTTACCAAGATGAACCGTGATCGCTAGACAGCTGAAATTTTCATAGATGATGTATTTTTGTCGCCGCTATAACAACAAATACTAAAAACCGTATAAAATAAATATTTAAGGAGGGCTCCCATACAACAAATGTGTTTTTTTCGGCGTTTTTGCCTTGTGGTACGGAACCCTTCATGTGTGAGTCCGACTCGCACTTGGCCAGTTTTTTGTTTATTGATTTGTTTGTAATCAACATTTCCTAACAACAAAAAATATAATTAATTAATGACACTTATAGTGTCCAACATAGTCTGGACCCCGAACGAATAACAGGAAGATTATAAAACATTTCTTAGCACTTTCCGGCGCGGTAAAGGCTGTAACCGTATTTTAAAAGTTCATGGAACGACATCACGGCGACAGCCGTATAATTTGGATACTCTTTACGTCAAACACGGCTACCGCAGTGTAAAATTTATTCGCTTATAGTATAGACTTTATGCTTAAAGCAATGCGGCTGAGATCACATTGATTTACTGTAAAAAACCAATGGTTGACGGTCCGCGAGCCCTCAATGTGTGCCATGCCCACACGTAAACAGATTTCATCCACAACGCTCTATACGGATACGGTTATAGCCGTCTACCGCCCTAGGTAAACGATATAATTTTCCGTGATATTGTTGGTACGGTTGTGACAGTATTATGATTTTGTATGAAAAATTCTACTGACCTGCCCTAATAAAGGACCACGCCGGAAAGTGTTTGTCTTCTCGCTACAAAAAATCCTGTATATGCCGAAGATAAATTATTAAAAAACTTTACTGCGGACATTTTTGTGCCTCGGCGACGACGCGATGGTATTATTTTTCTGAACAGTAGCAAAACATGGGTCATTTTAAATAACTGGTGGTGGTTGTTTGTTAAGTAATTGTGATAACACAACATTATTAAACCTGCTCGTTTAAACATAATTATGTTTATCTCTTTGATCAACCTACCGCTAAACTACTGAAATAGAAATGTTTTGTTATTTGTGAACATTTCTTTAGTTTCATTTCAGTAGTTTGTGCGGTACGTCGATTAAAAGAATATTATTAAGAAACGATCTTAATTATACGTACCTATGTTGAATTTTAGATGTAGGTACGTACCTTCACCTAAAGATCTAATTCAGTCTGCGTCAGTTTGCACGTGGACATTAGCGCAATAGGGTGTGGATATTAGCGCGTGAGGTAAAACATCCTGAACAGGAAACAATGTTTGTTTATATATGTTGCAGTCAAAACTCTTAACCAGTCAAAAGTACTATTGACTAGCAAAATCAGTCAAAAGTACTTTTGACAGAATAGGTTGGGCAAAAGTGGTTTTGACTGAAAATTATTGGTTATTAGTACTTTTGACTGCAAATTTGCGGTTAAAAGTACTTTTGACTGACGCTCTTCGTCAAAAGTAGTTTTAACTGCAATAAAGCATCAGTCAAAACTCAAAAGCACTATTAACTCGTTAGATGTGAATAAAAAAGAGGTTCACCCTTGTTTGGTATAACAACTTTTAATGTAATGTTACTAATTCGAACAACGTTTAGGAAAATAAACAATTTGTATAATATCGATTAACATAATTTTCATTTCATCGAATATTTATTTGAAATAACAACATTTGCGCTGTTGATCAAAAGGTATAAGTAATGTTCATTTGATGTAATGTTCCCACCCCGAGGTTCGGTTTTGTTAGGTTACTTTAAACCCTTTTCACAGAAATAGGAGCCCCGCGAAGCGGGGCTCCGTCGACATTGGATGCAAGAGCGAGTGAATGAGAATACAAATACCTTTAGGTACCTCATATCATATTAAACAGGCAAATTAGTGCATTTGAAAATTCGGTCAAATGACATTGACATTTCAAAGAAATAAATATGCTAAATAATATGCTAAATCATTTTTAAGAGTTTTGACTGATACAACCAGTCAAAACCACTTTTGACGGAATCACTTAGTCAAAAGTACTTTTAACCAGCTCCATTGGGCAAAAGTACTTTTAACTGTTATTTTAGTCAAAAGTATTATTGACTAAAGCATACGGTCAAAAGTACTTTTGACTGATTTTGCTAGTCAATAGTACTTTTGACTGGTTAAGAGTTTTGACTGCAACATATACACTTAATTGGTTCAAGAGCTATCAACAGAATTCCGGTAAGGAACCCGGATCGTGCCGAGTGCTAACTCGTACAGGGCTTTTTACAAAATTATAACTGCCAGTAAACAATGAAACTCTATACGAAGTTACAATTATATAATTTAATATAGTTAACACTAAATTAAATGCACTCTTTTGATCCTTTAAATATGTCACATAATATAAATATACATACACTTCAAAAGTAATATAATTGTGAAATAAATACCTACTTTATTACATTCATTTATTATGCACTGAACATCAAACTATTCTAAAACGTCTTGAATAGGAAATAGTGTTTGTTTAATATTCTTGTTCTTTTACTGGCGCGTTGCAATCAACTAGCATTTTCTCCACAAGAATTATTCGGTAAAATTTTTGTCCTATCATAGGATAATGTGGACGATTTGTCATAATTTCCGGCTTCTGAACTCAGCGTAAAGATTGCAGAGCCATTTAATTGGTTAAAGAGCTATCAACAAAAATCCGGTAAGGAACCCTGATTGAGCAAAATGCTACCTCGTATAGGGTTTTTTACAAAATCATAACTGCCAGTAAACAATGAAAATCTATACGAAGTTATAATTATGTAATTACTCGTAAATACAAAATGCAATTGAATACATTTTTATGATAGTATAGATATCACACATAATATAAATATATCTACAGTTTTAAATCAATATTATGAAACCAACATGTAATCTACCAGTTAAATGATATGGTTAAATTGCAACATAACTATGAGATAATTGACAACCATCGTGAGTATAATTGGCAGCATGTACATTCCAGCAGGAACTTTGGTCGATAACTTGACTTCTACTGGATTCTTCTTTACCAGACGTATAAAGTCCTTTACCAACTTCGCTTCAGCTTGACTTGAATCTGTAATAAGAGGTCAATGGTTTTACGCGTGAGTTTTGTCCACAAAATCAACAATAGAATTAGTCCCACCAATAATCATAGTATTATAAAGCTGCACCAACACCCGTCGAAACTTCACTCCTTGGTTACTCGCCATCTGCCCAGCAATTAATGGCAACATCATCACTGATACGTAACCAAATAAACCAATCCCAATTCTCGTATACTCTTCGGTGTCCCCAATCTGTAATTTCAAAAATTATCCTCACACGACTGACAACTTGATCTGAGCGACCAGCTCAGGTCAGTGGTTTACAGCTTCATCTAGATAGACTGGGAGCTGACCCCAACGAAGTTCACAAAAGGCTGGGCAAATGGTGACTGTTTTACTTTAGATGCTTTGCAAATAATATGGAGCAGAATCGTAATGGGCAAAATATTGCCACGTATTGCAAAGAACAAAACCTCTTAAAATAGGTGACAATACTTATCTGCAGAATTATGGATTTCTTTGTTAGCAAACTTGACGATTTCCAACCACCAGTACCATCCGGGAGAGAATAGCAACATGTCAGGCACAGTCATTTTGCACGTCAATATTTTAAAGAATTATTTGCAGTGTGTATACTTACTTTTAATACATTCTTGTAAAACATAAAGTACATCATCAAAATAAAATGTGATATTGACAATATCATCGAAAATAAAAACTGAAACATAAGAATACCATTATGTAACAAATAATGCAAATACAAGTAGGTACTAAAACAGCACATATTTAACATATCTAGGACTCTAGGTATAATACTAAGTTCTAAATACCTGGCGTCCAAAGCAAATCATCACTTTGTGACAGCAGTCATCTAATTCTCGATACAGTTCAACCCATCCCTGAATCTGTTCCTTAGTGATATCACATTCTTCATCCGAACTAATATCACATTTCCCTAAACTCTCCTGAACGGCTGATACCAACGAAATCAAGCATTTTAACAAATGACCCACTATCATAACAACAACATAGAACATTAGGTACTGAAATACTATAGTGACTCTTGTAAGCATTTCTGATACCAAAATTGGGACCAAAATAATGAACGGACATAACTGTGATAACCTTAAAATATTTTCTACAAATATGAAGATAGCAATCGCTATAGAATATAAAATAAAGCTAATGGTGACCCAGTATGTTTTCTTTACAGAGTTTATAAGTTTCTTGTCATCTTTAAATCGTTCAGAGACAATACTGATGCTTTTATAATATGACATGAAGCTACGGCTGTAACAGACACCAGTCATGACAGACGTCACAGAAGATAAATAGACTGATGCTGACAAACCAGCATAACCCGTCGCATGTTTGATTAATTTAGACAATAGAAGTTAATTGTTCTTAAGTTGCACTGTGTAACATAAGACATTCGAGAGGATAAATTAAATTGATTGGATTGGTATTATCCTCTCCTAACCACAAGTAAAATTCGATAATAACAATTATACAGTTAAACATTGTCAGGACGAATATTAGGAGGATAATAAAATATTTCTTCGTCTTCTTCTCGCCACAATAATTTCTGTATATTCCGAAGAATTTCTCCATTAACAATAAATTGTTGAAACTGTTTATTGGGGACATTTTTGTTTCTTATGTTGTATGCCTCGGTGACAACGATAAAGTAACTCTTTTATTGGGCGGAAGAAAACATTTCATCAGATACTTTTAATTTCCTAACGACAACGAGTAATTTCTTATGTAAGTAATTGTTTGACGACTAGTGTCATCAAAACGACATTCGTTATTAATCATCTTCTGTTTAATTATATAGTTGATGTTGTCAAACATGTCATAGGTATTGTTACGAGCTTGGGGTTCGTTACAATAAAAACTACCGATTTAATAACCAAAAAACTGAGACTTTACTCACCAACACTAATTACAGCTCAAACACACTAATTAGAAACACAATGTCACTTACTGATCACTTCTAGTCGCACTCGAATATCGCTTTCGATGTTATCGCATGTATAGCTTATCCAAAACTATGTGTCTCGCGGCTCGCGCCCGCCTTATATAGTCCCACAGAGCTACTTTAGAAACATCTAGTATGTTCGAGTACATAGCGGTCCCGACCGACTCGACGTCGATAGTTCTCGGAACTACTAGTACCTACAGGAAGGGTCAATGTCCTAGTACCAAGGCCAAGGTACT
This sequence comes from Luperina testacea, assembly GCA_927399505.1. Taxonomy (NCBI): domain Eukaryota; kingdom Metazoa; phylum Arthropoda; class Insecta; order Lepidoptera; family Noctuidae; genus Luperina; species Luperina testacea. The sequence continues at coordinate 18,976,973 of OV656758.1, forward strand.
AGTTCTGCTACCCGATACAAGATGGCGCTAGTGGTAACTAATGGCGATACATGGCGATGTATCAAGCATTATTTTTGGCGCGCAACACTGCCCCCTCCTAAGACATGCTCGTCCCGAGCATTATCGGCCCCGTAATAACGCGCCAGTCGATCCACATGGACGATCTTAGGAGTACCTCTTGCACCTTTCCGTATCCGATAGGTTACGTCATTGATCTTAGTCACAATCCGGTACGGTCCGTCCCATTTAGCTTGGAGCTTAGGAGATTTCCCTTTGCTGCGGACTGGATTGTGCAACCACACGAGTGAACCTTCGTCGAACTCTTTGTTGTTCATTTTGCGGTCATAACGGGTTTTCATCTTTTCAGACATTTGCTGGCCCGATTGTCTGACGTGCTCATAAATGTCGTTCATTTTGTTCCGCAAATCATTCGCATAATCAGTTACACTGCGTGGGGCATTAGGTGGTATTCCGGTGATCAGGTCTGCAGGTAGCCGTAGTTCTCTTCCGAAGTTTGCAAAAGCTGGCGTCACCGATGTACTCTCGTGAACCGCGCTTCGATATGACAACAAAAACGGCTGTATGTGCTTGTCCCAATCTCGTTGCCGATTTTCCACAACTTTTGCTAGAAACCTCTCCAGTGTCTGGTTAAATCGTTCCACCATTCCATCCGATTGTGGGTGGTAAGAAGTCGTTCTTGTTTTATGAGTACCCATAACTCGACAAGTTTCCTGGAATATTTGTGACTCAAAATTCCTTCCTTGATCACTGTGAATCTCCAAAGGTACTCCAAAACGACAGAAAACTTCATGAACTAATTTATCCGCAACTGTCGAAGCTTCTTGATTTGGAATGGCGAAGACTTCCGGCCACTTAGTGAAGTAATCCATCACAACCATGAAATACTTGTTACCACTTTCACTTTCCGGAAACGGCCCCGCAACGTCAAGGGCTATCCTCTCCCATGGTGCACCAACATTGTACAATTTCAATGCACCCCTACTACGAGTCTGAGGTCCCTTTACAGCTGCACAACTTGTACATTTGCGACACCAATCCTCGACATCGTCCCGACAGTGGACCCAGTAAAACCGTTCTCGTATCTTCAGTAGAGTCCGTTTTACTCCCAGATGACCTCCTGAACAACCATTATGGTACAGCTGTAGAACATCCGGTACTTGAGCTTTAGGGACAACCATTTGCAAATGACAGCTTTCTCCCCGAGCATTTTCCCATTTACGGCACAGGACTCCATCCTGAACCACCAAGCTGTCCCATTGGGCCCAATAGCTTTTTGTGACCGAACTCATCGCTGAGACGTCACTCCACCTGGGCTTAGGAGCTCTGGCCTTCATCCACTCCAGAATCGGCTTAATGTCCGAATCTTCCTGCTGTGCACGTTGTAGGCTTTCCTTCCACTCGTTGTTGAGGTCTGTCTTGAGCATCCTCACAGGTACCACTTCCTTACTTTCTTGCCTAGTACAATGCTTGCAGTCTTCAGGACAAGGTCTTCTTGACAATGCATCTGCGTTGCCATGAGATTTTCCGCTGCGATGTTCGACCACGAAGTCGTATTCCTGCAGTAGTTCAATCCATCTCGCAACTTGTCCTTCTGGGTTTTTGAACTGCAATAGCCATTTCAGTGCAGCATGGTCAGTTCGTAAGTGGAATTTCCGCCCTAGAAGATATTTGCTAAAATACTGCAACGACTTTACCACAGCAAGTAGTTCCCGTCTCGTTACACAATAGTTCCTTTCCGGCTTTGACAACGACTTGCTGAAGTACGCTATCACAACCTCTTGGTCACCGTTCCGTTGAGATAACACACCGCCAAGTCCTATGTCACTTGCGTCTGTGTCAACTATAAATTCCTTGCCTGTATCAGGGTACTCCAAAATAGGTGTTTTGCACAGACGGTCCTTCAGCTCCTGGAATGCGATGTCGCAACTTTTATCCCAGCAGAAATGTCGCTTCTCCTCGGTTAGCTTACGCAGGGGTTTGGCTATGTCTGCAAAGTTCTTGACAAATCGCCGATAATAGGAGCACAAACCCAGAAACGCTCTGACCTGCGTCTTGTCTTGTGGAACTGGCCAGTCCTTGACAGCAGCAATTTTCTCTGGATCCGTGCGGATACCTTCTTCAGACACGACATATCCCAAAAAGCTAACTTGTCGTTTGAATAGTGAACACTTCTTCGGACTTAACTTGAGGTTGGCACTCTGGATCTTCATGAGCACGCGTTCCAGGTTTTGAAGATGTTCTTCAAACGTACGGCCTACGATGATGATGTCATCCAAGTAGACCAGGCAGGCATCGCCAATTAACCCGGTAAGTACAAGTTCCATCAACCTTTCGAACGTTGCCGGAGCATTGCACAATCCAAACGGCATAACTTTAAATTGCCACAGACCCTTTCCTGTCGAGAATGCAGTTTTCTCCTTGTCCTTAGGATCAATTTCAACTTGCCAGTAGCCACTTTTCAGGTCCAGCGTGCTAAACCACTTTACGCCAGTAAGCATGTCAAGCGTGTCATCAATTCTTGGCAAAGGATAGCTGTCCTTCTTCGTAACGTCGTTCAGACGACGATAGTCAACACAAAACCGCATGCTGCCATCCTTCTTTCTTACCAGCACTACGGGTGAACACCATGGACTAGATGAAGGTTCAATAACACCATCCTTCATCATTCCCTCTATCATGGTTTCCACTTCCTTTTCACGTGCTACCGGCAATCTCCTTGGCCGCTGGCGGATAGGCAATTCTTCTCCTGTATTTATTTTGTGTTGAACTAAGCCAGTCCTCCCGATGTCAGCATCGTTTGACGAGAAAACATCGGCGTACTTGAGTAACATCTTCTTTGCCTTGACCATTTCATTTTGGGACAGTGCGCTGCGGCAGTCTTCTAGAAGTGTGGTCACTCTCGTTAGTGCGTCCTTGCTGAGGGTCTCAGTCGATAGATATTGGCATCGACGCAACCAATCCACTTCCTCACAAGTACCAAGTAGTGTGCCTTTTTCTAGAATCTGTTCCTGATCACAAAGATTCAGCACACGTACCCCTGAAATGTCGGTGGTTCTGACCAAAGTTCGTGCCACTTTCCATGGAAGGTCATTGTCTACCCTTTCCACGAGTACACAACGATAAGTTTGTCCAGGATTACGAGGAAGACTAACCGGAACAATCGTTTCCGATCTCGGCGGAAGAACAATTTTCTTAAGGCTGTATACATTTCCTGGTAACGCCCCTTCCACGAAAACTTCCTCTTGTCCACATTTCAATACACCTTGCTTAACGTCGATCTCGCAACAATTCTTCCTCATAAAGTCAAGGCCCAGGATGCAATCGTCCATTATATCAGCCACAATGACATTATGCAGGTAGATTCTGTTGCCTAGCTTCAACTCCATCTTCTTCTGTCCACGGACGGGTATGCGCTGACCGGTGGCTGTTACCAAATTAACGTGTTCTCGGTTGTGTGCGGAGTCCCCAAGGAACCGACTTATAAGTTGGGAACTGACAACCGTACGAGAGGCTCCAGTATCTATGGTCAGCTTACACGGCGTTCCGTTGACCTCGCCCTTGATGATTAGGCTATTCCCATCATGGGTTTGTGTGATCGAAATCCTTGGGGCTCCTTGAACATCAGCCAGCACCCGCCCCGCAGTCCTGGCTATTACTCGTTTCCCTGCTGCTGGTGTTGGGCGGTGCTGTTAACCGCACTGCCCTCTGGAGATCGGCCGTCTTCTCTTTCTGCAGTTCGCTTAGGGCAACTGGATCGAAGGTGGCCCCTTTCCCCACAGCCGTAGCACCTAGGGCTGTATCCTTTGTTGCGGTCGCGAACTGTAGCCGCTGCAACCTCCCTGACGCGATGGGAACGATGATCCTGCCGCACCGCTTCCACCTCTAATGCATGGGCCAAGGCGTCCTTAAGCGTCCCGTGGTGACCGAGCCTCACAGCAGCTCTAACTTCAAGGTCGCGGATGCCGTCGATGAATGCCTGCACCAGGTTCCCATCAATAAGCGCAGGTACGGACTGGTAAGCTTTGCGAACCAGCTTCTCCACTTCCAGGGCCCACTGCTGCAGGTTTTCATTGTTGCGTTGCACGCGATCCTTGAGCTGCGCACGAAAGACGTGTTCCAGGTGAGCGTCGCCATACCGAGCCTCCAATGCCTCAAGGAGCTGCTCGTAAGTCACTTCCTTACCGAGAGCTTCCAGAACAGTTAAGGCCTGGTCGCGCAAGCCCAGGGTGAGGGCAGTCATGGCCTGACTTTTATTCCACCCGTTCGCCTTCATGACAGCCTCAAACTGGATTTTGTAGGCCGACCAGGAAGAAGTTCCGTCGAACGGTGGCACTTTGAATCCACGTAGCGAAGGTGTTGTAGCTACGGGGGCTGCGATTCCATCACCAAGTTTAAGGTTATCCAGCGTTTTGTGCACGTCAGCCATCACGTTGTCAACCCGACTATTCACTTGGTCGATTCGGGTTTCAGCTTCCGACAGACGGTTGTCATGTTGGGCAACCTTCTCCTTCACCTCCTTCATGTCTTTCCCCAAGGTTGCGTGAAGGTCCTTTATGAGGAGCATCTGCTCTTCCTGGCGGCGCAACTGCTCCTCCTTATCCCGCTGGAGTTGTTCCTCCAACCGACGAGCCTGTTCCTCCTGTCGGCGAGCCTGTTCCTCCTGTCGGCGGGCCTGTTCCTCCTGTCGGCGGGCCTGTTCCTCCTGTCGACGAGCCTGTTCCTCCCTGTCACGCAGCAGCTGTTCTTCCAACCGACGGGCCTGTTCCTCCTTGTCCCGCTGGAGCTGTTCCTCCAACCGACGAGCCTGTTCCTCCTGTCGGCGAGCTTGTTCCTCCTGTCGGCGAGCCTGCTCCTGCAGCATCATCATCAGAGCAGCAAAATCTGGTGCTGATGATGCTGGAGCAGCTGTGAACGGGCCGGCCTCCGTGGTCGGTATCTGGCCTTCCGACCTCTGTGGTGTTGCTCCACCGAATCGCCTCTGGTCCGTCTCTTGCTGACGTTGACTCCGGGTACGGATACCCTCAATGTCGTCTTTGGGTAAAATCGGCATGGTTTTTAAACCTCGCTTCTGACACCAATTGTTACGAGCTTGGGGTTCGTTACAATAAAAACTACCGATTTAATAACCAAAAAACTGAGACTTTACTCACCAACACTAATTACAGCTCAAACACACTAATTAGAAACACAATGTCACTTACTGATCACTTCTAGTCGCACTCGAATATCGCTTTCGATGTTATCGCATGTATAGCTTATCCAAAACTATGTGTCTCGCGGCTCGCGCCCGCCTTATATAGTCCCACAGAGCTACTTTAGAAACATCTAGTATGTTCGAGTACATAGCGGTCCCGACCGACTCGACGTCGATAGTTCTCGGAACTACTAGTACCTACAGGAAGGGTCAATGTCCTAGTACCAAGGCCAAGGTACTAGTTCTGCTACCCGATACAAGATGGCGCTAGTGGTAACTAATGGCGATACATGGCGATGTATCAAGCATTATTTTTGGCGCGCAACAGTATTATAGAATAGAATATTATATTTATTTACTTTAAAACATGGTACATTAGTCTTTTATATAGAATCATGGTCTTATAATTATGTTTTGGCAAGGACTGGCATACAAACATTTAAACACGTTACATGTAAGAAATTAAAAATCTTTTTACAAAAAAACAACACTACAAATTGCAAAATAACTTTAATTTCGGAACGTCGGTGTCGTTGGTTCAGCATTTTTGTTTTTTGATACCGACTTCCGAAATGAAAGTTATTTTTCACTATATAGCGTTTTATTTTGAAGTCGGCTGGTTTTTTTTGAAGTGAAAACTTCTTTAGCGGCGCTGTGTACTTTTTTTGGAATGGGTAAAAATTTCTAAATTCGCGTCAGGTCACGTGACCCTGATCGAAAATTCGTAAGACGTAAAACGTAAGACGCGCGTTGTTGAGGACAGCGCCATCTATGCCATCGGGAAGAACTACGAGGGCCTCGCGTACTAACTACGTAGTTCATCCAACAACGACGAGATGGCGCTGAACCACGGATATATAACTGACGACGAGCTCCATGCGAGACCAACACCACGAACTGAAGTCTATCCTGTGTGCTTATTTGTAAATCTGAATAAATTCCTTTCACGAGAAGAATAAACCAGTCACTTTGGTCATCATACCTGATTTGCAAAAAACCCTATAAAATAAGGAACACACCTTAACACGCGTGTTTTGTTTATAAGACGATTCACAAAATACAGTCGTAATTGTTCAAGTTTTCACTTCTGTCGGCACTACCGGAGTGCCAGTTTTTTTTTGTAAAACAGTTTTTATTTTTCACGTTTTAGTTGTATCTACCTACCCCACACAAATTCATATAACACTACTTGATATGTGAATATCAGTGACAGGAAGCTATTGAACATATCTGAGTACCCCTTGAGAGGGTACAGGCGTGATGTTGTGTTGTGTGATTGCGTAAACGATGCATACATATGCGATAGCAGCATTCGCATTTGCTGGCATTTATTGAAGAGTTCCGTTGTCTGTCTACGAAACTCATCATCAGATCTTTACGAAATTTAAATGGGACCATTTCGGAATAAACTTCTTTCGAATTAAAATAAAATTTAGCAAATCCGTCTATATTATGACAGAGTTATGCCCGAATATACATTAAAAATAATAATTATAATAAACATCCGAATTAGAACCTCGTCCTTTTTAACCGACTGCCCCAGAAGGAGGATTATGTTTTTCGAGTGTATGTATGTATGTATATTTCTTTGGCACGCTCTGTAGCCTAAAAGGCTTGATCAATTTCAGCTTGAGAGGTGCCGTTAGATTCGTCTTAGTTGTGAGAGTGACACTGGGTATATCAAAATTGAGAAAAAAATAAAATGGCCGATTTTTTGTGGCATATTGTCTTCAAATTTTTTTTCCCTCAAAACCTATCGATTGGGGGTATCAAAATAAAGGGTTTTAAAAGGTGGTTACAAAAATATATACAACTTATATGGTTAAAAGTAATTTGAAATCGTAAAAAACACGTACCTACCTACCAAGAACTAAATCGTCTGCGAAATCTTAAACATTTGTAAACTAAATGGCTGGGAAAAAAAAGTAATTTAAAAAAACCCGACTGCGGTAAAGGCGGGACCCATACCTTTTTTTATTATATTTTCAAATTCAAATTATAAAGTACTAGCTTCTGCCCGCGACTTCGTCCGCGTGAAATTTCTTGTTACTCCCACCCACCCCGTCGCATCGCATCGCCTGCCCGCGCTATTACTTCGTTTTTGCTTAGCGTTCTTTCTGACTTTTTTCTTTTTGCTCGGCTCCCAAAGGTCATAGTGTGATGTTAAATAGCCTATAGCCTTCCTCAAGAATTGGGCTATCAAATGCAAAAAGAATTTTTCAAATCCGATTGGTAGTTCCAGAGATTAGCGCGTTCAACCAAACAAACAAACAAACATACTCTTCAGCTTTATTAATATTAGTATAGATTATTATATTATTAAAAAGATACATTAATTTGTTAAAATTATTATTCTTACATGTCTAACTAACTTTAGTGAATTTTGTGTCTGTCACAGCTGGATATCTCAAGAACTACTAAAGGCTCCTTCAAACAGGCGCGACACGTGATAAAATCGCGCGCGACTCAAAAGCACCGCAAGTCGCGCAACGAACGGTGCCTTTGTGTCGCGCGCGATTATATCGCGTGTCGCGCCTGTTTGTAGGAGCCTTAATGCTATCAACTTGAAATTTGGAATAGTTTTAGATGACGTTTGCCCAACTATTTTGCAAATAAAAGATTTTTTTTGCAGCAGTCCCTGCTGCAAAAGAAATCTTTTGTGTTGTCTGATAAATTCGAAGTGTAGGACATGTGGGGTATGATATGAAAGAGCGCAGTTTGCAGATTCTCAAACATTTTTCTTTTTTTTTAGGCCGCATTATTTTCGATTTTTTTCGTCTTTTGACTTTTGTTGCGTGTTTGTGTAATACCGTTGGGGGGAACGGTATTTTTTTATATATTATTATTATCCCTTATCTCCGAAGTTTGCAAAGAGAAAAATCTGAAATAATTGTATGCGATAGAAGTTTATGTAAAGTTTACAGGAAAACAAAACGATCTCTCTACATAGCACACTTTTTCAGAAATCATTAACAAAAGTTAAATTAGTTTAGTTCCACTATCGGGCATGAGAAGGCGCTAACGTGAAGTGTTAAAATTCTCTGACGAATATAGGCCTCGCCGATAAAAATTTAAAAACATTTTATTATGATGGTTCGAATCCCTCGGTGCGCGAGTCCGACTCGCTCTTGAGCGATTTTTATCATTAAATTCTTTCACACTAAGAACGTTTACACATGGCGCCGCAACGGCAGCGTTTTTCGCCGCCGCGGTATCAAGACTTTTGAACGCATCGGTGCCATGTGTGAGGGTCCATACAAATCCAAGGATGACTACACATAATGCAGCGCTGCAGCTACGGCATAATGTGTAAACGGCCTTACTGAAATTACTTCAAACAGTTGTTCCAGTTCCGGGTTCTTTTGTGTTTTGTTTCTTTTTTTGCTGGCTATTACAATTAATAAGCCTTCCCCCTCCCCAATTACACAATAACTAAGGTGACAATTTCACGAATTCTTTAACAAGCCGATTGCAATGAAATCTTGTAGACTCGGCCTATTGCAGTCCACTGCTAGACATAGCCCTCTCCCAGGCTGCGTCACAACACCCTGTCCTCCGCCTTCCGCATCCAGTCCCTCCCAGCCACCTTCTTTAGGCTAAATAGCAATAATAATGATAATTTGATAGCCATCAAATATTTTGTTTTCTTTCCCTTCAACTCGACTGATGTATCAACTACTGTTCCATAAATTCGTCCTACCTTAAGGCGAAAGCGCCAGGGTAGCCCGCGAAATTCAATTTTTTTTAAGTTTACCTTAATGAATTCTGAGAAAAACACCAAAAACAAATTCCTGGTATAAATTCCATACATTTATACTAAGTATTGTATTTTACATCTAAGCACACGTGGCTTAGATACCGATACCGTTTCGCATCCGAGGCTTAAGGCACCTTAAACGATTAATACTGTTTGCGTATGCTTCAGACGGTTCCAATTCACTACATCGATATTACACGTGTCAGGTTATATGAGGACAATACCTACACGTGTTATACAAGGTCAAATTAAATTAGCTAGCTAAACTCCGCATACGTGTCTGGTATCGAATATCGATATCAAAACATGATAAAACTGAAATAATTTGATGATATCAATAAGGGTAATGTATTTATTTACTTAAAATATCAGTTTAAAAATCGGGTTTTTTTTGGATAAACTTCACTGACGATTTCGATATGGATACCCATATTGATGGTAATATAGAAGGCGTCGGGTCTGTTAGCGTCAATTAATCTAAACAAGAATGTAGCACCTCCTAATACACCAGCTAGTAAATGGTTGCCATTTTATTATTTGCACAGCAAAAGAGTGGAACTCTCTAACTGCGTTTGTGTTTCCGAGTGCATACAACCCGAATCTCTTCAAAGTAAGAGTGAACAGGCTTCTTCTGGGTAAGCTCACTCCATCGTAGACTTTGTCTCTGTCACCTCTGACCTAGAGTAGAGTCAAGAGCAGATCAATTCAAATAAAAAATAAATTAAAACAATTTAATTAGGTTGATTAGAGGCTTTTTCTAAGTTCTGTAATTTTGATGTTTTGTTTTATCATATTAAGATATCAATACCAGCACGTCTGCGGAGTTTCACTAGCTAATTTAATTTGACCCTGTACAATACTCAATACTCAATACTTTTATTGCATTCCATATGTAGGTATTCTTAGGTGGTAAACTTATAGTTAGATCATATGGACCCTGTCGGGCACAGCAAAATAAGTGAGGTAGGAGAGAGGAAGCATTTGTTAATTTTATAACATTACATGATAACAAACCGCTATATTATAATAATGATGATGCGTGACTTGTGGTCTTGTGGCCGTTGTGTCGCGCGCGATTTTATCGCGTGTCGCGCCTGTTTGAAGGAGCTTTAAGTGTTAATCCTGTGGGAATATCGGGATAAAAACTATCTTATGTCCTTCCCCGGAATGCAATCTATCTCTCTGCCAAATTTTATCGAAATCCGTTCAGCCGTTTAGAAGTGAAAAGATAACATACAGACATACAGACAGACAGAGTTACTTTCGAATTTATAATATTAGTATGGAATACTTTGGATAATTTAATAAAATAAAGTGGCGATATTGACACATTGAAATAACTCAAACAATAAATCATTTGACCTCACTATTTCATTTTAGTGATTAATAGAAGGTAGATAATATTTATGATTTACGAGAGATGCAAATTGTTTGTTCATTAGAATGTTAACTAATGATAACATGTTTTTTCACTCGTTAATTATGAAAATTATTCTACTAGTTTGAAAGGTAAATATTGTCAACCATTATAGGTAAGTAGTTGTTGTCAGTTAAGTATTTTGCAGTGAAGCGATACAAAATTTTTATATTTTACAGTTATCTATGTTATAAAGTTAAGTTTTTCAATTTATAATAAATTTTACTAAATTAAATTATATTTCTTTCATTTTAATATAAACCTAATAATTATAATAAAAAGATATGTATAGATATACTTTTTCTTTTTATTATAACAATAATAAAAAGAAAAAGTTGCATAAATAGTATAACATAGAGAAAAATAAAATTAGACGAAAACAAGAACCTAATTATCAGACTGCCAGTATCGAACCTAGGTCAGCGGTTTCACATGTTATATCCTCAACCTCTAGGTCACGGTTCAGCGGGATTGTCCGAAAGGGTTACCGCTGCCCCGGAAGGCTAAGGAAGGAACACGGGTGGGTTTTAGTCAGTAAGAGTCTGACACTCCCCTCCGCTCCACCCAGAGCGGGAGGGGTCATTTGATGATTTCCCATCCCGAAAAAAAAACCTCTAGGTCAACTAACATCTTACTTAGAGTTCTAAAATATTCTTGTGCATTGTTGTTTATCTATTAATTGTTCGAAAAAGTATTACAATAAGAAAATATATAAACATATAAATAAAAATATATAAATTGAGAACCTCCTCATTTTTTGAAGTCGGTTAAAAATACAAACTTGCTAGGCGGCCATCGCGGGTTCGAACGTAGATGCTTTCAAGGGGAGTACACACATTGTGAAGCCGACTGTACATACATAGAACTTATATCTGTGCTATGCAATTATACACTACAAAGGAAATTAAGTTTATACAATGCAAAGATGGTCTTACAATCTTCAGCAGTTCCAACAGAATTTTCAAGTGTTAATCGATTAGTTGTGGTTGTGGAGCAGGACCAGCATTGAGCCAGGCATTTTTATCAGCGATGTAATCCCCTAACTTATAATATGCCTGACTGCATAGCCTGCGTTTTATACAAGACTTGAATTTTGTCTGATTCAGTAAGCGGTTTAAGCTGTTGCTTGTTAAGTAATTGAATGTCAATCATTTTGATGACACAAATCTATTAAACATGCTCGTTTAAATATATGTTTATTTCTTTGATCAATACCGCTAAACTACTGAAACAGTAATGTTTTGTTATTTGTGAATATTTCTTTAGTTTCATTTCAGTAGTTTGTGCGGTACGTCACTTATAATTAAGAAACGATCTTAATTATACGTATATTGAATTTTAGATGTAGGTACGTACCTTCACCTAAAGATCCAATTTAGTCTGCGTCAGTTTGCTCGTGGACATTAGCGCAATAGTAAAACATCCTGAGCAGAAAACAGTGTTTGTTTATTGGTTCAAGAGCTATCAACAGATTCCGGTAAGGAACCCCGATCGTGCTGAGTGCTAACTCGTATAGGGTTTTTTACAAAATTATAACTGCCAGTAAACAATGAAAATCTATACAAAATTATAATTACATAATTTAATATATTTAACACTAATTAAATACACTCTTTTGATCCACACACACACACACACACTTCAAAAGTAATATAATTGTGAAATAAATACTTTATTACATTCATTTATTATGCACTTAACATCAAACTATTCAAAAACGTCTTGAACAGGAAATAGTGTTTGTTTAATATTCTCTTTCTTTTACCGGCGCGTTGCAATCAACTAGCATTTACTCCACAAGTATTATTCGGTTAAACTTTTGTCCTATCATAGGACAATGTGGACGAGTTGTCGTAATTTCCGGCTTCTGAACTCAGCGTAAAGATTGCAGAGCCATTTAATTAGTTAAAGAGCCTTCAACATAATTCCGGTAAGGAACCTTGATCGAGCCAAATGCTAACTCGTATAGGATTTTTTACAAAATCATAACTGCCAGTAAACAATGAAAATCTATACAAAGTTATAACTATCTAATTACTCGTAAATACAGTAAACACAATATGCAATTAAAAACACCTTTATGATACTATAAATATGACACATAATTTATCTACACTTTTAAATCAATATTATGAAATCTACCACGTAATCTACCAGTTAAATGATATGGTTAAATTGCAACATAACTATGAGATTGTTGACAACCGTCGTGAGTATAACTGGCAGCATGTACATCCCAGCAGGAACTTTGGTCAATAACTTGACTTCTACTGGATTCTTCTTTACCAGACGTATAAAGTCCTTTACCAACTTCGCTTCAGCTTGACTTGAATCTGTAATAAGAGGTCAACGGTTTTACGCGTGAGTTTTGTCCACAAAATCAACAATAGAATTAGTCTCACCAATAATCATAGTATTATAAAGCTGCACCAACACCCGTCGAAACTTCACTCCTTGGTTACTCGCCATCTGCCCAGCAATTAATGGCAATATCATCACTGATACGTAACCAAATAAACCAATCACAAATCTCGTATACTCGTCGGTGTCCCCAATCTGTAATTTCAAAAAGTATGCTCACTAGACTGACAACTTAATCTGAGCGAGTAGCTCAGGTCAAGTTGTCAGTCGTGTACAGCTACATCCAGCTAGACTGGTAATGGGTAAAATATAGCCACGTATTATAAAAAAGAAAACCTCTTAAAAATAGGTGACAATACCTAGCTGCAGAATTATGGATTTCTTAACAAAGAAAGAAAAGTCAAGTCGTCAAGTCTGCTAACAAGCAGACTTGACGATTTCCAACCACCAGTACAAGCCGGGAGAGAATAGCAACATGTGTCAGGCACAGTCATTTTGCTCGTAAAATTTAAAGAATTATTTGCAGTGTATACTTACTTTAAATGCATTCTTGTAAAAAATACAGTACATCAACAAAATGTAACGTGATATTGACAATATGATCGAAAAGAAAAACTGAAACATAAGAATACCATTATGTAACAAATAATGCAAATACAAGTACTAAAACAGCACATGTTTAACATATCTAGGACCTCTAGGTATAATACTAAGTTCTAAATACCTGACGTCCAAAGCAAATCATCACTTTGTGACAGCAGCCATCTAATTCTCGATACAGTTCAACCCATCCTTGAATCTGTTCCTTAGTGATATCACATTCTTCATCCGAACTAATATCACATTTCCTTAAGCTCTCCTGAACGGCTGATACCAACGAAGTCAAGCATTTTAACAAATGAACCACTATCATAACAACAAGATAGAACATTAGGTACTGAAATACTATAGTGACTCTTGTAAGTATTTCTGATACCATAATTGGAACCAAAATAATTAACGGAAAAAACCGTGATAACTTAAAAAAAATGTCTACTAATATGAAGATAGCAAACGTTATAGAACATAAAATAACGCTAATGGTGACCCAGTATGTTTTCTTTAGAGAGTTTATAAGTTTCTTGTCATCTTTTAAGCGTTCAGAGACAATACTGATGCTTTTATAATATGACATGAAGCTACAGCTGTAACAGATACCACTCATGACAGACGTCACTGAAGATAAATAGGCTGATGCTGACAAACCAGCATAAATTAAATTTATTTGATTGGTATTAACGTCTCTTATTAACGTGTAAAATTCGTTAAAAACAATTATACAGTTCAACATTGTCAGGACGAATATTAGGAAGATAATAAAACATTTCTTCGTCTTCTTCTCGCTACAATAAGTCCTGTATATTCCGAAGAATTTCTCCATTAACAACAAATTGTTTAAACTGTTTATTGGGGACATTTTTGTTTCTTATGTTGTGTGCCTCGGTGACGACGATAAAGTAACTCTTTTATTGGGTGGAAGCAAACATTTCATTAGATACTTTTAATTTCCTAACGAGTAATTTCTTATGTAAGTAATTGTCTGACGACTAGTGTCATCAAAACGACATTCGTTATTAATCATGTTCTGTTTAATTATATAGTAGATGTTGTCAAACATGTCATAGGTATTATAGAATAGAATAGAACATTATATTTATTTGCTGTAAAACATGGTACAGTAGTATTTTATATTGAATTATGATCTTATAATTATGTTTTGGCAAGGACTGATATACAAACATTTAAACACGTTACATGGAGAAACTTGTTTACAAAAGAAAACACTACAACGTGAAAAATAACTTTAATTTCGGAACGTCGCACTATGGAAAATAAAGGTCTGTTTCTGATTAAAAATCAATAACTTTTTTATTTTTGAATATTATGTTCGAAAATTTTGCACAAATATACATAGAATAGTGTATATGACTTCAAATGGAATGTAATTTATTATGACTGAATTTAAAACCATGCATTAAAAAATAAAAAAAAATCAAAATTATCAAAAATGTCCAATATTTATTTTCTAACTCTCTATATCCACTCCAGTAATTTCAGCAGAGCAGCTTGCATTGTGAAAAATCTTCTGGCAGTATTACCGTCATTAGAATTACGACTTACTTGTCTTGGTTTGTCGATGATCAATCGTAGCTCTTCACGGAAACGCCTTTGTAGCAGGGTTTTCTTCTCTTGCTTTAGTCGTTTCTTTTCTTCGCTTGTGGCTGACCATGTTTGGAAAGACAGATTATAGGAAATATGTGAAATCATTTCCATACAACAAATCCAGGCGTGCAAAGTAGACAGTCCGTATTGATAAGAATTTTCATTTTCAGGCCTAGCAGTCACTTTAGTCAAATCGTTCATTTGGCGTGGGGTAGCTCCACATATTGTACATGTGGAACCCGAAGGCGTATCTGTTAATACCTAAGCTACTTTGCCATCTATCATTGTAAGAAAGAGATCATGCTTCACTTGCACTCCCTCACCTTCTTTGTTAATTAATGATGGACCCAAAGAATTTATTTGACCTTGTATTTCATCCACAACAGCTTTAGTTTTCTCGGGAGTTTCTTTGCAAAATTCTATTAATATACGCCGGGCAAATACGAACAGATGATGGTACCGGATTTTGCCAGACAACATCACCTGTTAGCTCGTTAATTAACTTTATAGACCAAAGAAGTGATAAATAAATTTGCATCAGAAATTAGTTCAGACTCTTCTGGCAGTTTCTGTTTGTATTGGCTTTGACCAGATGAGCCATCACAGCCCCATTTACTGTATAGAAGTAAGTCATTCAATCCATTTCTATACACTGAATCTATTGTCAATATTCTAGCTGCAGTGTGATCTAATAAATCTTGAAGTCTTACTATTTTTGCACTTGTGTCTGTAATTTCTATAGCTGAAGATGGTAGATTACAAAGTGCAAGTAGTTTTAACTTCTTGCACTTTGTAATATGGTGGAAACATAAAAGATTTTTGTTCCTTGGTTAAATTTCTGAAGTACAAATATTGTGCTTTAGTTAAATCCAAGTCAATAAATACGCTCAATGCTTCTTCATCCGTTAAAATTTTTGTCTGCCTTGCGGCTTCTATGAGACTCGAGAATAAGGTCTTATTTTCACTGTCAGCAAACCTTAATGTTTCCACAAGTTTAGCTTCTGTTCCTTCAGATATGCATTATAGACGTGTTCAAATCCAAATTCATTAAGAAACATTGTATTTTTTCGTCTTTTACTGGATTCTGACAAGTCTAGATAAGATACGCATGGTCTCTCACGTTTTCCAAAAGAAGTAGATGGTGTGGAGACGGTTGTAACGTCTTCAGAGTTCGGTAAAGTTACTGAATATTCTGATTCCAACCAATTGCTATTTTTCATTAAAAATATATCCTTTTTCCGTGTAGCTTCTGTCCATCGTTTATTAAAAGCGGGAATAATATTTCTTTGAAAATCACTGAGGATGAAACATAAGTTGTCTTCAGATACATGATAATTTTCTTTTAAAACTGTTGATAATGCCTCCAATGATTTTCCTCCTTCGATATACGAAAGTATTATTTCACGTTTAGAACACTTGAAAGTAGACATTTTGAAGAGTCAACAAAACACGTAGTTATATTGTATTCGTAACAATTACACTTCTTTTAATTCACCACTATTCTGTTATTTACAATGAAATGAAACAACTGTTTATATAATATATGAAATATGAGGCTAGTGTGCATCTTGTTGATTAATATTTTCACACGCATTACTTATGAGTGCAAAAAAGACAAACGCTCTAATATCAAGGATAAATTACAAAACTTACCGCAAACTTGATGTAAACAGCAACATTTCAAACCGCAATAGATAGCGAGCATTTTTCGTTTTCTGACTTTTATCACATTTTTTACTAATTACTCCAAAAATCGCAAATATCTGCAGCTTTTTTTTATTTGATCATATTTATGGATAGCTAGGCTACAAATCAACATAAAATGTAAAGCAGGGGTAAACGTGGGCAACTGTCAAAAGTCGCCATGAACTTTAAAAAAACCTTTTTTTTTTCATCATATTTTATTTTGCAATTATTTTAAGGTAAATGTTAACATAATATTAAATACATATTAAGTGTTTCATATTCTTCAAAAGACGAGGTTTCCAGAAATATATAATAAATTATACCTTTTTCTGTAACGTATAACAATAAAATCAATTTGAAAGTGATGAAGTGAACGGGCTTAACATGGACGTCCGTCAAAACTATAAAGTTTGTAGTCTTGTAAAAAAAAATAATTTCATATAATATTTATAATTTTTTGATATGGTAGTCTAGTTTGGTCCTCAAACTATTGAGTAAAATAAAAAAAGCCTGCCAGTAGCGACATTGACAATAACCATTTTTAGAGATTTTTTTTAGAGAGTTAGAAAATAAATATTGGACATTTTTGATAATTTTGAATTTGTTTTATTTTTTAATGTATGGTTTTAAATTCAGTCATAATAAATTACATTCCATTTGAAGCCATATACACTATTCTATATTTGTGCAAAATTTTAGAACATAATATTCAGAAATAAAAAAGTTATTGATTTTTAATCAGAAACAGACCTTTATTTTCCATAGTGCGGCGCTCCCCCACGCGTGACCCTTCCTGTCCGACGCTGCCTCACCGAATCTTTTAGAGACCGGTGGATTAGAAGATTCGGTCCACAGCCATGGCCAGCTCGCTTACCGGACTTGACCCCATTAGATTTTTTTCTTTGGGGTTACGTCAAGGATAAGGTGTTCGTGACCGAGTGCGATACCGCAGAAGAATTGAGAGATCGCATTGTGAATGTGTTTGCAACACTGCGTGAAGAATGTGTCCAGGATCCCACTTTTTTGCCCATGTCCACGCCGAAACTCTGCGCCGCGGTCAGATCTGCGAGCGAGTTGGTGGCGGCCACTTCGAACCCTATTTCATTAGGAATGAGCGAGATTAAGGTAAATTCATTAATTAAACTTTACTGGATCGCTAAGTTCTCTTCAAGCATCTTTTTTGTTATCTATCCTCGTCGGTATCGCTATTTTATGGGAATAAGCTTATCGTTAGTTTTATTTCCATAACGGGTACTTAATAAGTAACTACCATCGGTTATCAAGACTAATTAATCATGATTTTATGTGGTAGGTTACGTACCAATGTTGTCGTTAGGCGATATTTCGTAATATATTTGAAAAATTTCAGATAGAAGCCCCTTGGTCAGGAGTCCACTTTCAGATTTCGAAAATGAACCAAAAATAAAGGTATGGCCAAACTATCAGTTCCAGAGTCTGTTCGGAGCGGTAGAAATCGCTCCGCCCGCCCTCTCTTTTATACGGTACGGACACGGTTATAGCCGTCTACCGCCCTAGGTAAACGATTTAATTTTCCGTTGTAAACAATATTGTGATTTTGTATGAAAAATTCTTCTGTCTTTCCCTAATAAAGGACCGCGCCGGAAAGTGTTAGTCTTCTCGCTACAAAAAATCCTGTACATGCCGAAGATAAATTATTGAAAAACTTTACTGGGGACATTTTTGTGCCTCGTCGACGCACAGACGGGTATTTGACCCTAAAACGTGGCCAAAACTATTTAACAATATTTTTTGAATATTTCGGTGCTTATATAGCCTAATTTATTGAAATATCATGATTCAAAACCTAGCTGATGGCAAAATATCAATTGGAAAGGAATCTAGGTGTTTGACAAAAGTTGAAGTAAAAATATGTCACATTCTTACATTTTTATTTTATTAGACACTGTCGTGAAATGGCAGTAACATTTCTTTTGCGGAAGTGGTAAAAGGTTTAGAACTTTTCTTAGGTCTAGGCCTAATTGAGCTAAGATACGGGTCTGATGTGAGCAGCAGCCTATACAAAATATCCCTGTTGCAATCTTCACGGGAAAACTTTCGCGAATAATGTTCCCTATAATCTCGAAAATGATTGTTCCTAACTTCTGCTGCTTCTTCAGACAAAGTTCCGATTGGGATCAGAGCATTTTTCACGATGAGTGGTCCGTGCATCAGCACTTTGTGTACAGTGGGTGTCATCGGATGCCAGCTGTATAAGCTAACATAAAGTTCTGCTGTACTGTCACAATATGAAGAAAACTTTTCAATATTTATGTCATATCCACTCGAAATAACTTCCAAAATTGTTGCGAACCTTTTTATTAATTCCTCATTGATACCAGTTATAGCAGAAGCCTCCGCAGAATATTCAAAAAATCTCCTACTCGTATTTCCGTCATTGGTATTGCCAAAACCAGCTTTTGGAATATCAACCAAAAGACCAAGTTCTTTTCGAAACCTTTCTTGGATTTCTTGCTTTTTAGTTTTTACAATGTCTTTTTCTGCTTGCGACCTAATTTGCCACTTCCCTACAGGAATCTTATATGCGACATGAAGAAGGCTTTCGAAGAATCTGATTCTAGCATGAAGAATTGAAAGCCCAAAGGACAATGGGCAAAACACTATGGGAGTTGGGCCTGCTGACCAATACACATGAGATATTGTTTTTGTGATAGGTCATAACACACAACTAACGAGAAAAATAAAAATAAAAATTAAATGTACCGGGTTGTTGTACAGTCACGTCGAAAAGTATTATTTATTTATGTTAAATATTTTGCAATTAATAATTGTTTTTTAATACGAATGAAGGCATATTACCCTAAAATAGCACTGGAGCCACTCCCAAATGCTGTTGATTGCAATATTTGCAATTTAAAACGCCTCTTATGACATCCATCGACAACTAGGTACGTATAATAATAAATACAAGAAATGAAACAACAAGTTTCCTTTTACGCATTTGTTTATTTTTCTTTACATTAGTCTATATCCAGAATAATAGAATCTAAAAATGCGGCTGGAGGGTTAAATCCTTCGTATCTAGCTAAGCCCATATACCAAACTACGGATAAAATGTGCGCACAGCTTCCCAGCGTACGACTTCCGGTCAAACAAGTACAATAATATTGTAAAATAGAGCTGATGCCAGTTCGGTCTCTGTCAATTAATATGTAGCTACGATACTCGCGTGCCCTCGCATGTCGTGATTGAATATGAATTCTAATTAAAAATACATTCGTTTGAAAGATATTAAAATCTGTCAAATCTTCTAATTGCTCGTCTCGATAAACCTCAATTATGTAAACGCCATTCCGTAAATGTTCACTGCAGAAAGACCTTGCCAGTTTCAATTGATATATGCCCAGCGCGAAAAGGATTATTTCTTCCTCAGTCAAATGTGGAAAGTCCTCTATTTGATTTTCTTCTATTCTCACGAATGAAATCCTTTGTCTGTTAAGATGCTTTCGCTCCACATATTCTTGCAAAATGTTAGGTGTGTGTATCCTTTCCTGTATGCGGTTTATTATCGCAGGAGAGCGTTCATTATCACTGATTACAGGATGAAAATGGTTAATTAATGCTCCGCACACCTTAAAATCATCAAACATGTGTAAAAGTGCTTTGTTGAAATATTCCTGGCGTAAAAGTTTATAGTCACGCTTAAAACGCCCGTTGACTACTTCGATTTCCCAACGACAAATTGTTACTTGTCGAGACTTGTTGGCTTGGGTAGTCGTTAACTGTGTGGCACTTCTATCTTTTGTAGGAGGGATATGACCTTCATAGTCATACATTCCAAGATTTTCGATGGCATCACGAAATCCTCTATCTAAAATAAACACATCGTTCGGGACAAGAAATACGTGCAGCGGGTGTTCTTCGTTTTCCAAAATGGAATTCAATATGGTCGCATCACTTGTTGTTGCAGCATATGGACCCAAAATATCTATTATGTATCCATCACTAGTTGTAATTATGAACGGTTTCAATAAATTGGAAAACTTATGCAAGCTATAACTCAGTCTCTGGAATAAGAAGTTGGAACTTTTTTGTATATAGACATATGTTCCATCGCAAATCACAATCAACTTCGTGTTTTCTTGATTTCCGATTTGACTGAGGAAGAAATAATCCTTTTCGCGCTGGGCATATATCAATTGAAACTGGCAAGGTCTTACTGCAGTGAACATTTACGGAATGGCGTTTACATAATTGAGGTTTATCGAGACGAGCAATTAGAAGATTTGACAGATTTTAATATCTTTCAAACGAATGTATTTTTAATTAGAATTCATATTCAATCACGACATGCGAGGGCACGCGAGTATCGTAGCTACATATTAATTGACAGAGACCAAACTGGCATCAGCTCTATTTTACAATATTATTGTACTTGTTTGACCGGAAGTCGTACGCTGGGAAGCTGTGCGCACATTTTATCCGTAGTTTGGTATATGGGCTTAGCTAGATACGAAGGATTTAACCCTCCAGCCGCATTTTTAGATTCTATTATTCTGGATATAGACTAATGTAAAGAAAAATAAACAAATGCGTAAAAGGAAACTTGTTGTTTCATTTCTTGTATTTATTATTATACGTACCTAGTTGTCGATGGATGTCATAAGAGGCGTTTTAAATTGCAAATATTGCAATCAACAGCATTTGGGAGTGGCTCCAGTGCTATTTTAGGGTAATATGCCTTCATTCGTATTAAAAAACAATTATTAATTGCAAAATATTTAACATAAATAAATAATACTTTTCGACGTGACTGTACAACAACCCGGTACATTTAATTTTTATTTTTATTTTTCTCGTTAGTTGTGTGTTATGACCTATCACAAAAACAATATCTCATGTGTATTGGTCATTAGGCCCAATTTGTCGCATTGTCCTTTAAAATTTTCCTTGATTACCTCTGAGCTCCTCACTTTATCGAGATTGTTAAAATCTGTTGAAGTTAATTTGCAGAGATAACACCTCATTGTAGATTTAGTATCTGTGGCAGCATTACATACCTTACCATCAATCATTGTGAATAATAAGGTGTGTTTGACAGAAACTTCGAGTGCAGCACTTGTTAATTTGGTTGTATTCAAATCTTTAATTTGGTCTTCAAAATGCTTAATTTCTTCTTTCGTTGTTTCGGGAGTTTCTTTAATAAATCTTATCCTCATAGGCCTGCAAAATCTGTGTGAAGATGGAGAGTTGTTGCGCCAAATGACATTTGCATTTGTCATATCAGAATTAGGGTCATTGTTGCTCTTGCAAACTAATTGAACAGGGACCAAACTTGACTGAAATATATTAGCATCTGTATTGCTTGAGTTTTCAAACATTTGCTTATATTCAGCTTGTTGTGATCCATCACATCCCCACTTATATATAAGTTCAAGTGATGACAACTCCTCTCCTGATAAAGTAGATATAACTTCCTCTAAATATAGTAACAATCGCTTAGCTGTGTGGTCCAGCAATGCTTGAAGTTTTATTTCAGCACAGGTCTCAGATATGGTAATGCTTTCAGGATCTGGATAGCATTGCTGTTTTTCTTTTTGGAGGATGGTGTAGCAAGGATAGAACTTTTTATTTGTCTCACGCACTATATCGTACTGTCTCCTTGTTAAATTAGCTTCGACAAACATGGATAACGCTGCAGTTGGTGTTATTTGTGTTGCTGGTAATGATGACGTGTTACTTTTGCGCAAGGCGATGCGGTACTTATGTCCTCGGCCACGAGTCGGTGATTCTGTAATTTCCTTCACAACAATTGCTCCATCAGTATCTCCATGTTCCCGAAGTGCCATTTGACCGGCATATAATAGCTCTCGAGCTTCGTGGCTTTCACGAAGATTCTCAGTTTTTCTGCGTTTGCTTCGTTCAGACAAATCGTCAAATTTTTTTTCTGGGCGCTCTGCATTACAGCTAGAAAGTCTTTTCCGAGGTATTTCAAGAGTGCCTTGAAGCCATTGTTCATTGTTATTTAAAAATTTATGTTTAGTCCTGTTTGCTGCTTGCCATCTTGACTTAAAATCATGCTTGAATGTCGCAAATTTACGACGAAAAACTTCTTTTTTTTCGTTATCAAAAGAACAGTCATTAATTAACTCTCCTTCAACTTCATCAAGTTTTTTAATCGTAAATCCATCAGAATGGTTATGGATCATGTTGTAAATATCCATTCGCGTCAACACTCGAACCCCTGACGTTCCTAGAACAATTAAAATCCCAAAATATAATCACAACCGCAAAACAAAGTTTGTTTTATAGAGATCTTAAAACATAAAAATAAGGAAAATCCATATAAGAGGCAAAAAGTGGCAATTTTTCTTTCTATATAATATATCACAAATATATGTCCTACTAAACCTTATACTAGATATAATCCGATAATGCCCGATTATCTTACTTTCAGCCTCTTCTAAATTTGATTGCAAGAATTACTAGTGAAAAATAATGCAGTTATCCAAAAACACTATAACTCTATATAAAAACAAATTATTTTAGATATTACAATATATTTGAATAATACATACCTGGTTCTGCAATATCCATTTTGAAAATCTTCGGTGGAAACAGAATTTATCAATTTTAATAATTGATGAAAACTAAAAACTTTTCAAACACTCACTACAAAAATTAACGTGTAACCAACAACGCAGTCGAAACTCGTCTGACTAGGTGTGTTCTGACAAGAATCAGGTAAAAAAGATGGCCGCCCATTGTTCCTTAATCCTTTGGGTATAGGCAGGTAAGGCTAATTTCTAGGAAACGGAACCTTTTTGAAATTGAATTTTGGCCGCGTTTTAGGGTCAAATACCCGTCTGTGCGACGACGCGATGGTAGGTACTATTTTTCTGAACAGTAGCAAAACAAAAAACAATGAAAATTCAATTTCAATGAAGCTTAAAAACAAAGCGCGACTTATTTCAGTTTTCCTCCTTTTGAGAAAGTGTAAAGAACGAAGCAATACAAATTAAAACATTTTGGAGGACGACATTGGTGGCCAGTGTTGGTGGCCAACATTGATGGAATTAGAATGTATTTACATTGGCAGATTACAATGGTACCAGTTAGGCCAAAGTTTTTAAGCAAGCATATGCAGAGCGAAAAGTTGATAGCTGAGTAGAGTGAGTAGATATGTTGAGAGAATACCGAAAATATATTTAAAAAATTTCAGATAGAAGCCTCTTGGTCAGGAGTCCACTTTCAGATTTCGAAAATGGACCAAAAATAAAGGTATGGACAAACTATTAGTGCCAGAGTCTGTTCGGAGCGGTAGAAACCGATCCGCCTCTCTCTTTTACTGATTAAAAAAACTACAGTTTTTTGTCGGCCTAATTTTATGTATAAAGCTATCCGAATAAACGTTTTATCTATCTATCTTATCTATCCGCGGCTTCACCCGCGTGGAAATCAAAAATTATCCCCCTACTACGGGGATAAAAAGTATTGATTTACGGACATAAAAACTTTTACAAGACATGGCTCCTTTCTTAGCACTTAAACATTTTTTATACAAAAAACAGTTTTCACCTATACGCTGCATGCTATGCATTCTTTTAATGGTCAACGACGTATATCCGTAAGACAAAAATCCAAATTCGTTCAACCGTTACGACGCGGTGTGAAAGTATAACAGAGAGACAGAGTAACCTTCATTTTTAGGGTTCCGTACCTCAAAAGAAAAAAACGGAACCCTTACAGGATCACTTTCTTGTCCGTCCGTCCGTCTGTCTGTCAAGACTCTTTATCTCGGGACCGCGTGAAGGTATCGAGTTTAAATTAAAACCATATACCCAGCTCTACAGTTCCTTGAAGCTGTGAAAAATCAAACAAGTAAGATAACCTAAAAAAAAGTTGAGGCCTTTTATGCCGCAAAAAACGTATATCGACACTCTCAAGGGAATCAAAATTCATAGGATACTTCCCGTTGACCTAGAATCATAAAATTTGCCAAGAAGCAAGATCATGTAGCACAACTAAAGGAAAAAATCCTAATACCGTAAATTTGTAGGAACATTAAAAGAAACCCGTGATAAACTACTTAAATACCTACAAAGAGCGCAAGTTTATTTATTTATTTATTTAAACTTCTCGCACAAAAAGGTACAAAGGCGGACTTAATGCCTTAGGCATTCTCTACCAGTCAACCAAGGGTGGTGAAGAGATTGGATGGCAGGTGCTTCAAGTGCAAGTTCGACTCACACTTGACCGGTTTTTTTAATATTAGTTTTAGTATGAATGTTTGCGTGGTTAATCAATTTGCCGCGTGCCCGAAAATAGGGCGGTTGGTTCAATAAAACGTGACGAGTCGGCCAACACAGGTTTTATGAATTCGATTACTTTGGATAACTTAATCCGTGTTTGTAACTACATAGTGGTTTGTTCCTGATTGCTACAGGTTCCACGATTGGCCAGATGAGAGGACTTTTCAGATTGATTACTAGGTCAAACCTATGTTCGACCTAGTAATCAATCTGAAAAGTTTTATGTGCGACTAATCATACATAGTATATATAATCGGATTTTTTGGAGAGAAATGTAGGCTGGTTTCTGTTTGGATTATAATTAATAGTTCTGTTAATTTGGAGAAATTAATAGGTATAACTCAAACCATAAAGGCTCTTCCAAACAGGCGCGAAACGCGATATAATCGCGCGCGACACAAAGGCACCGCTCATTGCGCGACTTGCGGTGCCTTTGTGTCGTGTCGTGTCGCGCCTGTTTAAAGTTGAAGCTAGTTGCCCATTCCATTGAAGAACGGGCAAGAAACTCCAAGGACACTCTTTTAAATCAATATTACAACATTGTGCGTACATTATTCGTGTTGCTTCTATATATGAGAACTATTTCTAAATATAAGATTGAAGATAAGCCCTGGCATAAAGATAAATAGGCTAACGCTGACAAGCCGGCTTTTTAGGGTTCCGTACCCAAAGGGTAAAAACGGGACCCTATTACTAAGACTCCACTGTCCGTCTGTCTGTCTGTCTGTTACCAAGATGAACCGTGATAGCTAGACAGTTAAAATTTTCACAGATGATGTATTTTTGTTGCCGCTATAACAACAAATACTAAAAACGGAATAAAACAAATAGTTAAGGGGGCACCCATACAACAAACGTGTTTTTTCGGCGTTTTTGCCTTGTGGTACGGAACCCTTTATGTGTGAATCCGACTCGCACTTGGCCAGTTTTTGTTTATTGATTTGTTTGTAATCAACATTTCCTAACAACAAAAAATATAATTAATTAATGACACTTATAGTTTCCAACATAGTCTGGACCCCGAACGAATAACAGGAAGATTATAGAACATTTCTTAGCACTTTCCGGCGCGATAAAGGCTGTAACCATTTTAAAAGTTCATGGAACGACAGTACGGCGACAGCTGTATAATTTGGTACTTTCTTTACGTCAAACACGGCTACCGCAGTGTAAAATTTATTCGCTTAATTATAGTATAGACTTTATGGTTAAAGCAATACGGCTGAGATCACATTGATTTACTGTAAAAAACCAATGGTTGACGGTCCGCGAGCCCTCAATGTGTGCCATGCCCACACGTAAACAGATTTCATCCACAACGCTCTATACGGATACGGTTATAACCGTCTACCGCCCTAGGTAAACGATTTAACGATTTAATTTTCCGTGATATTGTTGGTACGGTTGTAAACAGTATTGTGATTTAGTATGAAAAATTCTAATGTCTTTCCCTAATAAAGGACCGCGCCGGAAAGTGTTAGTCTTTTCGCTACAAAAAAAAATCCTGTATGTATATGCCAAAGATAAATTATTGAAAAACTTTACTGGGGACATTTTTGTGCCTCGGCGACGACGCGATATGGTATTATTTTTCTGAACAGTAGCAAAACATGGGTCATTTTAAATAACTAGTGAATACTAAGCTGTTGCTTGTTAAGTAATTGAATGTCAAACATTTTGATAACACAACACTATTAAACATGCTCGTTTAAATATATGTTTATCTCTTTGATCAATACCGCTAAACTACTAAAATATAATTTTTTTGTTAGATATTTGTGAACATTTCTTTAGTTTCATTTCAGTAGTTTGTGCGGTACGTCGCTTAAAAGAATATTATTAAGAAACGATCTTAATTATACGTATATTTAATTTTAGATGTAGGTAGGTACGTACCTTCACCTAAAGATATAATTCAGTCTGCGTCAGTTTGCACGTGGACATTAGCGCTAATATCCAATTAGCGTGTGAGGTAAAACATCCTGAACAGGAAACAGTCTTTTATTTAATTGATTCAAGAGCTATCAACAGAATTCCGGTAAGGAACCCCGATCGTGCCGAGTGCTAACTCGTATAGGGCTTTTTACAAAATTATAACTGCCAGTAAACAATGAAAATCTATACGAGGTTACAATTATATAATTTAATATAGTTAACACTAAATTAAATACACTCTTTTGATCCTTTAAATATGTCACATAATATTAATATACAAACACTTCAAAAGTAATATAATTGTGAAATAAATACTTTATTACATTCATTTATTATGCACTGAATATCAAACTATTCTAAAACGTCTTGAACAGGAAATAGTGTTTGTTTAATATTCTCGTTCTTTCTCACCGGCACGGAAACTTGGCCACTCGTGATTTTGCTGAATATTTGCATAAAAAAATTTGCATTTGCATTTCGGTTTAAAGAAACTTTATTCCCAAAAAAGACATAAGTCACTTACTTGAGAACAATACTAAAAATATAGATTACAATATGTTCGCCATCAGTATTACAATAATAGTTACCCATCCAATGCATTCATTTCTCCAGAAGTGATCGATCCGCAATTATGTGCTGGCTAAGTTTAGTTTTAAATGCATTGTAAGAGTGTACATTTCTTATACAAGACGGTAATTTGTTATAAAGCTAAAAGTTAGCATTTTTTTGCCATAGTTAGTTCTTGTTTTTGGTAAAACTAACATTTATTACAATAAATTAAAGGTAAGTGGCTTTAATACGTGTCTATTATGCTTCAAGAACTTAGAAATTAAAAGATTACCTCACCAATAAATCAGTTTTTAAAATCACGCACTTTCACTGAAATTAGGAATTTTTCACTATAAATTTAAAAACACTACAAAATAAAAAATAAGATCTTTTCCGTTATTATCTATTCGTTTTAATACCGGGTGTTTCCTCCTCTAGCCCTGATAACTGCCTGCATTCGATCTGGCATACTTTGGATGATGTTTCGGAGATCAACTTGCAGTATAGGTACTGCGCCAAGCGGCCAGCGCTGCAGTTCGGAGCTGGTTTAGAGTTTCCGGCGGGTTGGAGCTGGACTCTATCTTTCTTTTGAGCATGTCCTAGATATGTTTAATTGGGTTTAAGTCTGGGCTACGAGCTGGCCATTGCAATTTTCGTACGCCAACCTCTTCCAGATATTCTTCAACGCAATGTGCAACGTGTGGGCGTGCATTATCGTGCATTAGGAGGAATTGGTCGTGTCCAATGAACCCCGAATATGGCATTACATGTTACTGAAGAACTTCCTCGATGTATCAAACAGCTGTTAGCCGATTATCGACGATAACCAACTCTGTACGTGCGTCGGAACTTATACGCCCCATACCATTATTGAGCCTCCAAGGAAACTCAATGTTTCAGTGGTAGTAATGGGTGAAAACCGCTCTCCTCTTCTTCGCTACACTCGTTCTCGACCATTTGGAGAACGTAAAGCTATTCGACACTTGTCTGTGAACAGTACTCTAGGACATTGCTCGTGGGTCCAGTTAACGTGTTCTCGTGCGAAGTGAAGTCGAGCTACTTGGCGCTGTCTGAGAAGTTCTGAACCTGCGTCAGCCCTTGGTTAATTAACGCAACGGCTTGTGAAACCTGTGCTGGTGTTAGACGCATTTTTATTGCTTTTAAAGCACCTTTACTTACCTTACCTTATTGAATTAAAAGCATAAAATCACAATAATTCAAAAACCGAACAGTAAACTTTTCACAACACACAAATTTAAAACGTGAACTTAGTCTGTCAAATGACCCGATTCAACTGTAAATTAAAAGTTTCGTCGTGGTGCACTTAAACATAATGGATTACCCTTTTGAACTAAAAGTAAACATTTTTTGACATACCTGCACAACAAACATTCATCAGAAACGCTTAAAACCTTTGCTATCGCGAGATAAGCGCTTGGCCAAGATTCCGTGCCGCTGAGATGACACATAATATAAATATATCTACACTTTTAAATCAATATTATGAAATCTACCATGTAATCTACCAGTTAAATGATATGGTTAAATTGCAACAGAACTATGAGATAGTTGACAACCATCGTGAGTATAACTGGCAGCATGTACATCCCAGCAGGAACTTTGGTCGATAACTTGACTTCTACTGGATTCTTCTTTACCAGACGTATAAAGTCCTTTACCAACTTCGCTTCAGCTTGACTTGAATCTGTAATAAGAGGTCAATGGTTTTACGCGTGAGTTGTGTCCATAAAATCAACAATAGAATTAGTCTCACCAATAATCATAGTATTATAAAGCTGCACCAACACCCGTCGAAACTTCACTCCTTGGTTACTCGCCATCTGCCCAGTAATTAATGGCATCATCATCACTGATACGTAACCAAATAAACCAATCACAATTCTCGTATACTCGTCGGTGTCCCCAATCTGTAATTTCAAAAAGTATCCTCACTAAACTGACAACTTGATCTGAGCGAGTAGCTCAGGTCAAGTTGTCAGTCGTGTACAGCTACATCCAGCTAGACTGGTAATGGGGAAAATATTGCCACGTATTATAAAAAACAGACCTATTAAAAATAGGTGACAATACTTAGCTGCAGAATTATGAATTTCTTAACTAAGAAAGAAAAGTCAAGTCTAGTCAAGTCGTCAAGTTTGCTAACAAGCAGACGTGACGACTTCCAATCACCAGTACAAGAGAGAATAGCAACATGTGTCCGGCACAGTCATTTTGCTCGTGAAATTTAATGAATTATTTGCAGTATGTATACTTACTTTAAATGCATTCTTGTAAAAAATACAGTACATCATCAAAATGTAACGTGATATTGACAATATGATTGAAAAGAAAAACTGAAACATAGGAATACCATTATGTAACAAATAATGCAAATACAAGTACTACAACAGCACATGTTTAACATATCTAGGACCTCTAGGTATAATACTAAGTTCTAAATACCTGGCATCCAAAGCAAAGCATCACTTTGTGACAGCAGTCTTCTAATTCTCGATACAGTTCAACCCATCCCTGAATCTGTTCCTTACTGATATCACATTCTTCATCCGAACTAATCTCACATTTCCCTAAACTCTCCTGAACGGCTGATACCAACGAAGTCAAGCATTTTAACAAATGAACCACTATCATAACAACAACATAGAACATTAGGTACTGAAATACTATAGTGACTCTTGTAAGCATTTCTGATACCAAAATTGGGACCAAAATAATTAACGGAAATAACTTTGATAATTTTATAAAAATGTCTACAAATATGAAGATAGCAAACGTCATAGAATATAAAATAAAGCTAATGGTGACCCAGTATGTTTTCTTTAGAGAGTTTATAAGTTTCTTGTCATCTTTAAAGCGTTCAGAGACAATACTAATGCTTTTATAATATGACATGAAGCTACGGCTGTAACAGATACCAGTCATGACAGACGTCACTGAAGATAAATAGGCTGATGCTGACAAACCAGCATAAATTAAATTGATTTGATTGGTACTAACGTCTCCGAATAACTTGTAAAATCCGTAAATAATAATTATACAGTTCAACATTGTCAGGACGAATATTAGGAAGATAATAAAACATTTCTTCGTCTTCTTCTCACTACAATAATTCCTGTATATTCCCAAGAATTTCTCTATTAACAATAAATTGTTGAAACTGTTTATTGGGGACATTTTTGTTTCTTATGTTGTGTGCCTCGGTGACGACGATAAAGTAACTCTTTTATTGAGGGTGGAAGAAAACATTTCATCTGATACTTTTAATTTCCTAACGAGTAATTTGTCTGATGACTAGTCTCATCAAAACGACATTCGTTATTAATCATGTTCTGTTTAATATCTAGTTGATGTTGTCAAACATGTCATAGGTATTATAGAATATAATAGAATATTATATTTATTTGCTTTAGAACATGGTACACTAGTCTTTTATATAGAATTATGGTGTTATTTTGGCAAGGACTGACATACAAACATTTAAACACGTTACATGTAAGAAATTAAATAATATTTTCACAAAAAAGAACACTACAAAGTGCCTTTAATTTCGGTGTCGTTGGTTCCGCATTTTCGTTTTTGACTCCGATTTCCGAAATTAAGTTATTTTTCACTATTATAGTGTTTTATTTTGAAGTCGGCTGGTTTTTTTTTTTGTAAAAAAGTTTATATTTTTCACTTTTTAGTTGTATCTATCTACCCCACACCACACAAATTCATAATAACACTACTTGCTATGTAAATATCAGTGACAGGAAGCTATTGAACACATCTGCGTACCCCTTGAGAGGGTACAGGCGTGATGTTGTGTTGTGTGATTGCGTAAACAATTCATACGTATGCGATAGCAGCACTCGCGGTTGATTTGCTGGTATTTATTGAGGAGTTCCGTTGTCCGTCTCCGACATGCGACACAAAGGCAGCACAAGTCGCGCAACGAGCGGTGCCTTTGTGTCGCGTGTCGTGTCGCGCCTGTTTGAAGGAGCCTTAAGGCGTGCTCAATTCAATTCAATTCAATTTGAAAGGGCCCGTCAGGGCCGAAGCCTGCCGGGTC
The DNA here is from genome assembly GCA_927399505.1 of Luperina testacea. NCBI lineage: Eukaryota > Metazoa > Arthropoda > Insecta > Lepidoptera > Noctuidae > Luperina > Luperina testacea. Next base: position 19,008,458 of record OV656758.1, read on the forward strand.
AGCGAGATTGTCATATGAGGACAATACCTACACATGTTATACAAGGTCAAATTAAATTACGTAGCTAAACTCCGCATACGTGTCTAGTTTCGATATCAAAACATGATAAAACTGAAATAATTTTATGATATTAATAAGGGTAATGTATTTATTTACTTCAAATATCAGTTTAAAATCAGTTCTTTTTTTTTTCCTAAACTTCACTGATATAATGGGTATCCATATCGAAAAACGATGAATAAAAAAAACTGTTATCTTTAAATATTGATGGTAATATAGAAGGCGTCGGGTCTGTTACCGTCAATTAATCTAAACAAGAATGTAGCACCTCCTAATACATCAGCTAGTAAATGGTTGCCGTTTTATTATTTGCACAGCAAAAGAGTGGAACTCTCTACCTGCGTTTGTGTTTCCGAGTGCATACAACCCGAATCTCTTCAAAGTAAGAGTGAACAGGCTTCTTCTGGGTAAGCTCACTCCATCGTAGACTTTGTCTCTGTCACCTCTGACCTTTTTTTTTTTTTTTTTTTTTGTTGTCGGGGGGAAACCTTCAAAAGGCACCCGACCTCCGGGGAGGGAGGTCGGGGAGTGTGGGATTTTTACCTCACTAAAACCACCCCGGTGATCACCATCAGCACATAGGGGTGGTCCCGGTTCCTCTTAAAAGACCAATTCCGGAACCCCCCCGTGCAACGCCTGTAAGGCACATCCCTGGGGAGACTGTAAAGGGGCCTCCCCTGAGCCTCGCTATGCACGGCAGCACGTGATCACTGTGCCACCGTCTTCCCTGGGGTCACTTGGTGGGCGGACAGAGTCCCCACTCTGTGCCGTCACCTCTGACCTAGAGTAGAGTCAAGAGCAGAACCATTTCTAATTAAAAAATGTAATTAGCTTGATTAGAGGCTTTTTCTAAGTTGTGTAATTTTGATGTTTTGTTTTATCATATTAAGATATCAATACCATCACGTCTGCGGAGTTGCGCGAGCTAATTTAATTTGACCCTGTACAATACTCAATACTTTTATTGCATTCCACATGTAGGTATTCTTAGGTGGTAAACTTATAGTTAGATCATATGGACCCTGTTGGGCACATCAAAATATGTGGGTTAGGAGAGAGGAAGCATTTGTTAATTTTATATAACATTACCTACATGATAACAAACTACTATATTATAATAATGATGATGCGTGACCTGTGGTCTTGTGGCCGTTGTGTCGCGCGCGATTGTACCGCGTGTCGCGCCTGTTTGAAGGAGCCTTAAGTGTTAATCCTGTGGGAATATCGGGATAAAAACTATCTTATGTCCTTCCCCGGAATGCAATCTATCTCTCTGCCAAATTTTATCGAAATCTGTTCAGCCGTTTAGAAGTGAAAAGATAACATACAGACAGACATACTTTCGAATTTGTAATATTAGTATGGATTACTTTGGATAATTTAATAAAATAAAGTGGCGATATTGACACATTGAAATAACTCAAACAATAAATCATTTGACCTCACTATTTCATTTTAGTGATTAATAGAAGGTAGATAATATTTATGATTTACGACAGATGCAAATTGTTTATTCATTAGAATGTTAACTAATGATAACATGTTTTTTCACTCGTTAATTATGAAAATTATTCTACTAGTTTGAAAGGTAAATATTGTCAACCATTATAGGTAAGTAGTTGTTGTCAGTTAAGTATTTTGTAGTGAAGCGATATAAAATTTTTATATTTTACAGTTATCTTATGTTATAAAGTTAAGTTTTTCAATTTATAATAAATTTTACTAAATTAAATTATATTTCTTTTATTTTAATATAAACCTAATAGTTATAATAAAAAGATATGTATAGATATACTTTTTCTTTTTATTATGACAATAATAAAAAGAAAAAGTTGCATAAATAGTATAAGATTATTATTTATTAGAGAAAAATAAAATTTGACGAAAACAAGAACCTAATTATCAGACTGCCAGTATCGAACCTAGGTCAGCGGTTTCACATGTTATATCCTCAACCTCTAGGTCAACTAATCTCTTACTAGAGTTCTAAAATATTCTTGTGCATTGTTGTTTATCTATTGTTTGAAAAAGTATTACAATAAAAAAATAAGAAAATATATAAACCTATAAATAAAAATATATAAATTGAGAACCTCCTCCTTTTTTGAAGTCGGTTAAAAATACAAACTCGCTAGGCGGCCATCGCGGGTTCGAACGTAGATGCTTTCAAGGGGTCCATATTGGCTCACCTAAAGTTCTTTACCCGAAATTGTTCTTCCTAACGATTTGTAATCCGAATGATCACTCTTCCTAAAATTTTTCATCCTAAAGTTTTCATTCATACTATTTGTAGTGCTACCGGCGATGTTCATAACACTCATGTTTCCGAAAATTGTAATTAATAATATCATTAATGTAAATATATTTAAACTCCTACTGTTTTTTATCATAACGCTTTTATCCCTAAACATAATTGCCATAACATTTTCATTCATACTCGGAAAGAAATATTACCAAGTGTAATAAAAAATATATGCGGGTAGAAGATGATTTTATAGTTTTAATTTGAGGGTGAAATTATTTACGCATAACAGCTTACGCATAATTTTTTTACGCATAATTTCTCTAATCATAATAATGATTAAGTAAGCATAACATTCTAAAGCATACATTTTTTAAGCATAACATTCTAAAGCATAAGTTTAGTAAGCATAACAATAATAATAAGGCGTAGTCGACGGAGCCCCGCTTCGCGGGGCCCCTATTTCTGTCTGCAGGGTTTAAAGGAACCTAACACGAAGGGGATGACGGGGGCTCGTTCGCTCGCTCCGCTCGCTCACTTGAGCCCCCGTCATCCCCTTCGAACCTAACCTGTCCGAGTCGGGGTGCCCCAATTCCCGAGCTCGCTTCGCTCGCTCTTGCTAAAAATATACACCTAAAATAAAAATACATAGTTAAGTTACATAATGTTTTGTATAATAAATCATTAACGTGGAAATCCAAAATAAATACGTAAAAATAACTCAAATTTGTTTCCGTTATTTCTATTAATTGTATGCCTAAATATTATTATGCTAATAATCATTAGGCCTAGTAACGTTATGCGAATTAAATTTATGCTAAAACAAATTAGTCTTCAAGATAATTATGCCAACATAAACTGTATGCCAAAAAAAATATGGCAAAGTATTATTATAGCAAAACTAATTATGCCAAAATCGTTATGCCAAAGTATATTAGGAAAAAGAATATTATGCGAAAAGAAGGGATCCCATTATTCTTATATGTTATACATGTTATGTGAAAATAAAGTTACTCAAAATTAATGTATATAATACTGATTATTATGAATAAAAGAAATCTAAACAAAACAGATATGACTTTGAATAATAGTGTAAAAGATGGTTATGTTGAGAAAATATAGGAAAACAAATAAAAGTATAATAGATGTTTATTGCTACTGACATTATGAAGTTGAATGCTTCGGAATTATGAACATTAGAGACGGAGTAGTTAGGAATTGTGATTGTTAGGATGAAAAATGTTAGGAAGAACATTTTCGGATTTCCAATTATCGGAGTTAAAAAATTAGGTGAACTTTGGCGCACCCGCTTTCAAGGGGAGTACCCACATTGTGAAGCCGACTCTATATACATAGAACTTACATCTGTGCTATGCAATTATACACTACAAAGGAAATTAAGTTTATACAATGCAAAGATGGTCTTACAATCTTCAGCAGTTCCAACAGAATTTTCAAGTGTTAATCGATTAGTTGTGGTTGTGGAGCAGGACCAGCATTGAGCCAGGCATTTTTATCAGCGATGTAATCCCCTAACTTATAATATGCCTGACGCTGACTGCATAGTGTGCGTTTTATACAAGACTTGAATTTTGTCTCATTCAGTAAGCGGTTTATGCTGTTGCTTGTTAAGTAATTGAATGTCAATCATTTTGATGACACAACACTATTAAACATGCTCGTTTAAATATATGTTTATTTCTTTGATCAATACCGCTAAACTACTGAAATAGTAATGTTTTGTTATTTGTGAATATTTCTTTAGTTTCATTTCAGTAGTTTGTGCGGTACGTCGCTTAAAAGAATATTATTAAGAAACGATCTTAATTATACGTATATTGAATTTTAGATGTAGGTACCTTCACCTAAAGATCTAATTCAGTCTGCGACAGTTTGCTCGTGGACATTAGCGCAATAGGGTGTAGATATTAGCGCGTGAAGTAAAACATCCTGAACAGGAAACAGTGTTTGTTTATATACACTTAATTGGTTCAAGAGCTATCAACAGATTCCGGTAAGGAACCCCGATCGTGCCGAGTGCTAACTCGTATAGGGTTTTTACAAAATTATAACTGCCAGTAAACAATGAAAATCTATACGAAGTTACAATTATATAATTTAATATACTTAACACTAAATTAAATACACTCTTTTGATCCACACACACACACACACCCCTGTTTGTACAGACACCCTTACGAGGACCTTGTTAGTCCTAGAACGAACCGAGGACCCTCAAAAAAACTGGTTTAAATGCCTCGTTGGCATTTTAGAATAAGATAGAAAGAGACAGGTGAGTAAATCTATAGTGATGAGCTTATTGGGATAATGCTATCTCAACATTTTTCTGTATGAATTTCGGCTATCATACTGAGGACCTGAAATACACAGCTAAATGTGACAAGCGATGCACATACGAGGACTTTGTGTAAGCCAAGCGAGGACCTCTTACGTAAGCCCTGAGACGTCCTTCCGAGGACGTATTTTTACACAATATTTCTTATAGCTGGTACAAAGTGAGGACGTTGTGTTAGACTTTATTCCACTAAACCGAGGACAGTTTTTCGCGTAGAACTTGTACAAACCGAGGACCAGGGAAAATCTACCTACCTAAAACATTTTACGTGTAAGATAATAATTATATCAGTGTAAGTAGAATGTTCCGATTTATTTCTTACACACTTTTTCTAAAACGAAGTACCAAGCGAGGACGAGTCGATGTCTTTACGTTTGTCGGCGCTTCTCAAAGGATTATTAATCAAAGAGAGTCGAAAGCAACGGCTTGTTTTTAATGTAAACTGTAGGGATAAAAAATATTGTCCAACATCGGTATTTAGCCGTATTATTCATAAAAAAATAACAGTGAATTTCTAAAAAGACCTTCAGTCAGAGCACACATTATTATTTTCGTGATATTGTGTGAACTGCGGACCGCGAATAAGAAGGTTGTAATCACTGTGGAGGAAAAGTAAGTTTTAAATTTTACATAAACAACTTTAAAATGAGTATATTATTATTTTAGTATCAGATGCTGCAGCCAGGGTCGTCTCTTCATGACGGTACTCCTCAGCACTTGATAGCATCGTCTTCAAATTTGGCAGACGCGTTAGGTTTATGTAGCAAAACTAAAATAATTACCAGTTTGTGCTGATGCTGCAGCCAGGCTTATTTATTTATGAGGGAACTCCTCAACAGTTGATAGCATCGACTTAAAATTTGGCATACGTGTTATGTTTATGTAGTAATACTAATATAATTACCAGTTTGTACTGATGCTGCAGTCAGGGTCATTTCTTTATGAGGGAACTCCTCAACAGTTGATAGCAACGTCTTCAAATTTGGAATACGCGTTGTTTATGTAGTAATACTAATATAATTACCAGTTTGTACTGATGCTGCAGCCAGTGTCATTTCTTTATGAGGGAACTCCTCAACAGTTGATAGCATCGTTTTCAAATTTGGCACACGCGTTATGTTTACCTAGTAACAACACAATAATTACCAGTTTGTACTAATGCTGCAGCCAAGGTCGTTTCTTCATGAGGGAACTCCTCAACAGTTGATAGCATCGACTTAAAATTTGGCAGACGCGTTAGGTTTATGTAGAAAAACTAAAATAATTACCAGTTTGTGCTGATGCTGCAGCCAGGCAGGGCGGTACTTTCATAGAAGCCGAAAAGCCCGGCTTGCCCTAATAAAATCATAATTCACAACAACAAACTTAATTAAACCTATCAATAAATAAATATATTAAAAAAATACCAATCAATGAACTCGAACACAAACATTATTAACTGAAAATCAGCCAATCCCTCAGTTGGGCGTTTTTTTATACGTTGAAAATCTGTGGGCACGCCACTGCAGGCAGGGTCATTTCTTTATGAGGGAACTTCTCAACAGTTGATAGCATCGTCTTTAAATTTGGCACACGCGTTATGTTTATCCAGTAACAACAAAATAATTACCAGTTTATACTGAATTACTGATGCTGCAGCCAAGGTCGTTTCTTCATGAGGGAACTCCTCAACAGTTGATAGCATCGACTTAAAACTTGGCATACGTGTTAGGTTTATCTAGCAAAATTAAATAATTACCAGTTTGTTCTAATGCTGCAGCTAGGGTCGTTTCTTCAAAGGGGAACTCCTCAACAGATCTTATTCAAAAGTTTAGTTTGTGAACAAGAGAATCGGTGCCATTAAGTTGTTAAGTTTTCATCCTTCCCAAATTATTTTGATCTCACTTGACTTACTTACTTGACTTGACTTATTTTGATTTCTTTGTTGTTTTCTAAGCATTGTGTTATGTAATTTTATGTTAAGTTTTTAGCCCAAATTATGTCGATCTCTTTTAATTATGGTTTCTATAAGTCTTTTTGTTTGAGTCGTTTTCTAATAACTGTTATGTAAGTTTTCTAATCATGCTTCTCAAAAATGTTACTGCAACTTGATGTTTATTTGATGACGTTGGTAAAAGTTTCTTAAATAATTTGTTTCATTTTAAAATAAACCTACTTTTATTTCAGTAAAGTTAATGTGATTTTCTTTAGTACGTTCATGTTCTGTATTTCTTTGTACTTTATATTTGCTGCAAATCTTGCTGCAGACATTTCACCTAGGAAGGCATTTACTTTAGATTATTTAAGAAAGTCACACGTATTTAGCTCCTATGACAATACAATATTATAATATGGTGCAAATCATAATGTGGTATAATATAAGCGGGCCTAGGTACTTAGCACATACTGCAGAAGAAGCATGATTATTCCTCGTGCACCTAGTAGCTACTAACGATTTGTTTAAGGATTCAGTCTACCTTCGATTTTCTCCTTCATAATTTTATTTAAATGATAGCATATGATTTGTCTTCTACACACGAGGAAAACTGTCGAAACGAGGACTAGAATACACACTGTTCGGAAAATCTAGCAAACCGAGGTCTTAAATACACATTGTGTGGAAAAACTACCTAACCGAGGTCTTTTGTGTTAAAGTTAACACATAGGTCCTCGGATAATACAACAAACGTGAAATGAGTGTAACGAGTCTGTGTATGAGGCGACAGTGGCACCGTCTGGTGGATACACAATGTTTGTGTAAGATTATGAATAATCTTGATCAAACCGAGGTTCAGACAACTTTTTCGTATTAAGTATATAGAAAGACTCAAAATCGCTTGCAGAATACGAATCATTGGTCAAGTCAAACCGAGGACCCTCGAAAAGGTCCTCGCTTTGAAAAGGTCCTCGGTCGTGCCTTGTGTATTCATACGCACGTCCTCGGATGGTACTTAAAACAAACACACACACTTCAAAAGTAATATAATTGTGAAATATTAATATTACGTTCATTTATTATGCACTTAACATCAAACTATTCTAAAACGTCTTGAACAGGAAATAGTGTTTGTTTAATATTCTCGTTCTTTTACTGGCGCGTTGTGGCAATCAACTAGCATTTACTTCATAAGTATTATTCGGTTAAACTTTTGTCCTATCATAGGATAATGTGGACGAGTTGTCATAATAATTATCGGCTTTTGAACTCAGCGTAAAGATTGCAGAGCTAGGATTTTTTACAAAATCATAACTGCCAGTAAACAATAAAAATCTATACGAAGTTATAATTATGCAATTACTCGTAAATACAGTAAACACAAAATGCAATTAAATACACTTTTATGACACTATAAATATGACACATAATATAAATACTTAAGTATATCTACACTTTTAAATCAACATTATGAAATCTACCAGTTAAATGATATGGTTAAATTGCAACATAACTATGAGATAGTTGACAACCATCGTGAGTATAACTGGCAGCATGTACATCCCAGCAGGAACTTTGGTCGATAACTTGACTTCTACTGGATTCTTCTTTACCAGACGTATAAAGTCCTTTACCAACTTCGCTTCAGCTTGACTTGAATCTATAATAAGAGGTCAACGGTTTTACGCGTGAATTTTGTCCACAAAATCAATAATAGAATTGGTCTCACCAATAATCATAGTATTGTGAAGTTGCACCAACACCCGTCGAAACTTCACTCCTTGGTTACTCGCCATCTGCCCAGCAATTAATGGCATCATCATCACTGATAAGTAATTAAATAAACCAATCACAATTCTCGTATTCTCTTCGGGGTCCCCAATCTGTAATTTCAAAAATTATCCTCACACGACTGACAACTTGATCTGAGCGACTAGCTCAGGTCAGTGGTTTTCAGCGACATCTAGATAGACTGGGAGCTGACCCCAACGAAGTTCGCAAAAGGCTGGGCAAATGGTGACTGTTCTACTTTAGGTGTTTTGGAAATAACATGGAGTAGAATCGTAATGGGCAAAATATTGCCACGTATTGCAAAGAACACAACCTCTTCAAAATAGGTGACAATACTTAGCTGCAGTATTATGGATTTCTTTGTTAGCAGACTTGACGATCTCCAACCACCAGTACAATCCGGGAGAGAATAGCAACATATGTCAGGCACAGTCATTTTGCACGTACAATTTAAAGAATTATTTGCAGTGTGTATACTTACTTTTAATACATTCTTGTAAAAAATACAGTACATCATCAAAATGTATTGTGATATTGACAATATGATCGAAAAGAAAAACTGAAACATAAGTATACCATTATGTAACAAATAATGCAAATACAAGTACTAAAACAGCACATGTTTAACACATCTAGGACCTCTAGGTATAATACTAAGTTCTAAATACCTGGCGTCCAAAGCAAATCATCACTTTGTGACAGCAGTCTTCTAATTCTCGATACAGTTCAACCCATCCTTGTATCTGTTCCTTAGTGATATCACATTCTTCATCCGAACTAATATCACATTTCCTTAAGCTCTCCTGAACGACTGATACCAACGAAGTCAAGCATTTTAACAAATGAACCACTATCATAACAACAAGATAGAACATTAGGTACTGAAATACTATAGTGACTCTTGTAAATGCTTGTGATACCAAAACTGGGACCAAAATAATTAACGGACATAACTGTGAGTACTGTAAAAAAAACTCAACATACATGAAGACAGTAATCGCTATAGAATATAAAATAAAGCTAATGGTGACCCAGTATGTTGTCTTTAGAGAGTTTATAAGTTTCTTGTCATCTTTAAAGCATTCAGAGACAATACTGATGCTTTTATAATATGACATGAAGCTACGGCTGTAACAGATACCAGTCATGACAGACGTCACTGAAGATAAATAGGCTGATGCTGACAAACCAGCATAAATTGAATTGAGTTGATTAGTATTAACCTCTCCTAACCACAAGTAAAATTCGATAATAACAATTATACAGTTCAACATTGTCAGGACGAATATTAGGAAGATAATAAAACATTTCTTCGTCTTCTTCTCGCTACAATAATTCCTGTATATTCCGAAGAATTTCTCCATTAACAATAAATTGTTGAGACTGTTTATTGGTGACATTTTTGTTTCTTATGTTGTGTGCCTCGGTGACGACGATAAAGTAACTCTTTTATTGGATGGAAGAAATCATTTCATCAGATACTTTTAATTTCCTAACGAGTAATTTCTTATGTAAGTAATTGTCTGACGACTAGTGTCATCAAAACGACATTCGTTATTAATCATGTTCTGTTTAATTATATAGTTGATGTTGTCAAACATGTCATAGGTACTTTTGGTTTCGGAGCGTGAGAAACCTTCTTAAATACTATTCTTAACTACTCAGGATTTTTACTGAGGATAAAAATGAAAATACGTACTGCCGATTTGGAGGCGACTTTTATTCTGTCTCACAACACAATGCGCTACATCGCTCATCCGGTGGGCACAGACCGCTGAGCTTGCAACCGATATCTAGTTACTAGAATGCATGTACTAAGATTAATCTAAAGCAGACGGGTGAGGTGTATTCATAACTAGGTATTATAGAATAGAATATTATATTTATTTGCTTTAAAACATGGTACAATAGTCTTTTATATAGAATTATGGTCTCATAATTATGTTTTGGCAAGGACTGACATACAAACATTTAAACACGTTACATGTAAGAAATTAAATAACATTTTAACAAAAAAGAACACTACAAAGAGCCTTTAATTTCGGTGTCGTTGGTTCCGCTTTTTCGTTTTTGACTCTGATTGATTTCCGTAATTTAGTTATTTTTCACTATATAGTGTTTTATTTTGAAGTCGGCTGGTTTTTTTTTGTAAAAAAGTTTATATTTTTCACTTTTTAGTTGTATCTATCTACCCCACACAAATTCATATAACACTACTTGCTATGTGAATATCAGTGACAGGAAGCTATTGAACACATCTGCGTACCCCTTGAGAGGGTACAGGCGTGATGTTGTGTTGTGTGATTGCGTAAACAATTCATACGTATGCGATAGCAGCACTCGCGGTTGATTTATTTATTATTTATTTATTTATTTAAACTTTTCGCACAAAAAGGTACAAAGGCGGACTTAATGCCTTAGGCATTCTCTACCAGTCAACCAAGGGTGGTGAAGAGATTGGATGGCAGGTGCTTTGTTTGAGAGAAACAATGATAAAAAAAAATCTAAGTATTAAAACTAGATACACAAATACATAAATAGGTTATATACATTTACATACTATTTACTATAATATATACTTATAATATATATATAATACACAAATTCAAAGGAGAGAGGTGATGAGATGACTCTACGCTATTTATTTTGAAAATAACTCTGCAATTTCCGCATAACTCTGCATTTTCTGATTTGCTGGTATTTATTGAGGAGTTCCGTTGCCCGTCTCCGAAAAGGCTCCTTCAAACGGGCGCGACACGACATGCGACACAAAGGCAGCGCAAGTCGCGCAACGAGCGGTGCCTTTGTGTTGCGTGTCGTGTCGCGCCTGTTTGAAGGAGCCTTAAGGCGTGCTCAATTCAATTCAATACAATTCAATTTGAAAGGGCCCGTCAGGGCCGAAGCCTGCCGGGTCAGCGAGATTGTCATATGAGGACAATACCTACACGTGTTATACAAGGTTAAATTAAATTAGGTAGCTAAACTCCGCATACGTGTCTAGTATCGATATCAAAACATGATAAAACTGAAATAATTTTATGATATTAATAAGGGTAATGTATTTATTTACTTCAAATATCAGTTTAAAATCAGTTCTTTTTTTTTTCCTAAACTTCACTGATATAATGGGTATCCATATCGAAACACGATGAATAAAAAAAAAACTGTTATCTTTAAATATTGATGGTAATATAGAAGGCGTCGGGTCTGTTAGCGTCAATTAATCTAAATAAGAATGTAGCACCTCCTAATACATCAGCTAGTAATTGGTTGCCGTTTTATTAATTGCACAGCAAAAGAGTGGAACTCTCTACCTGCGTTTGTGTTTTCCGAGTGCATACAACCCGAATCTCTTCAAAGTAAGAGTGAACAGGCTTCTTCTGGGTAAGCTCACTCCATCGTAGACTTTGTCTCAGTCACCTCTGACCTAGAGTAGAGTCAAGAGCAGAACCATTTCTAATAAAAAAATTTAAAAAAAATTTAAAAAATGTAATTAGCTTGATTAGAGGCTTTTTCTAAGTTCTGTAATTTTGATGTTTTGTTTTATCATATTAAGATATCAATACCATCACGTCTGCGGAGTTGCGCGAGCTAATTTAATTTGACCCTGTACAATACTCAATACTTTTATTGCATTCCACATGTAGGTATTCTTAGGTGGTAAACTTATAGTTAGATCATATGGACCCTGTCGCGCACAGCAAAATAAGTGAGGTAGGACAGAGGAAGCATTTGCTAATTTTATAACATTACATGATAACAAACTACTATATTATAATAATGATGATGCGTGACCTGTGGTCTTGTGGCCGTTGTGTCGCGCGCGATTTTACCGAGTGTCGCGCCTGTTTGAAGGAGCCTTAAGTGTTAATCCTGTGGGAATATCGGGATAAAAACTATCTTATGTCCTTCCCCGGAATGCAATATATCTCTCTGCCAAATTTTATCGAAATCTGTTCAGCCGTTTAGAAGTGAAAAGATAACATACAGACAGACATACTTTCGAATTTGTAATATTAGTATGGATTACTTTGGATAATTTAATAAAATAAAGTGGCGATATTGACACATTGAAATAACTCAAACAATAAATCATTTGACCTCACTATTTCATTTTAGTGATTAATAGAAGGTGGATAATATTTATGATTTACGAGAGATGCAAATTGTTTATTCATTAGAATGTTAACTAATGATAACATGTTTTTCACTCGTTAATTATTATGAAAATTATTCTACTAGTTTGAAAGGTAAATATTGTCAACCATTATAGGTAAGTAGTTGTTGTCAGTTAAGTATTTTGTAGTGAAGCGATACAAAATTTTTATATTTTACAGTTATCTATGTTATAAAGGTAAGTTTTTCAATTTATAATAAATTTTACTAAATTAAATTATATTTCTTTTATTTTAATATAAACGTAATAGTTATAATAAACAGATATGTATAGATATACTTTTTCTTTTTATTATAACAATAATAAAAAGAAAAAGTTGCATAAATAGTATAACTTAAAGAAAAATAAAATTTGACGAAAACAGGAACCTGATTATCAGACTGCCAGTATCGAACCTAGGTCAGCGGTTTCACATGTTATATCCTCAACCTCTAGGTCAACTAATCTCTTACTAGAGTTCTAAAATATTCTTGTGCATTGTTGTTTATCTATTGTTTGAAAAAGTATTACCTACAATAAAAAAATATATAAACCTATAAATAAAAATATATAAATTGAGAACCTCCTCCTTTTTTGAAGTCGGTTAAAAATACAAACTTGCTAGGCGGCCATCGCGGCTTCGAACGTAGATGCTTTCAAGGGGAGTACCCAAATTGTGAAGCCGACTGTACCTACATACATAGAACTTACATCTGTGCTATGCAATTATACACTACAAAGGAAATTAAGTTTATACAACACAAAGATGGTCTTAAAATCTTCAGTAGTTCCAACTGAATTTTCAAGTGTTAATCGATTTAGTTGTGGTTGTGGAGCAGGACCAGCATTGAACCAGGCATTTTTATCAGCGATGTAATCCCCTAACTTATAATATGCCTGACTGCATAGTGTGCGTTTTATACAAGACTTGAATTTTGTCTCATTCAGTAAGCGGTTTAAGCTGTTGGTTGTTAAGTAATTGAATGTCAATCATTTTGATGACACAACACTATTAAACATGCTCGTTTAAATATAATATGTTTATTTTTTTTATCAATACCGCTAAACTACTGAAATAGTAATGTTTTGTTATTTGTGAACATTTCTTTAGTTTCATTTCAGTAGTTTGTGCGGTATGTCACTTAAAAGAATATTGTTAAGAAACGATCTTAATTATACGTATATTGAATTTTAGATGTATGTACCTTCACCAAAAGATCTAATTCAGTCTGCGTCAGTTTGCACGTGGACATTAGCGCAATAGGGTGTGGATATTAGCGCGTGAGGTAAAACATCCTGAACAGAAAACAGTGTTTGTTTATATACACTTAATTGGTTCAAGAGCTATCAACAGATTCCGGTAAGGAACCCCGATCGTGCCGAGTGCTAACTCGTATAGGGTTTTTTACAAAATTATAACCGCCAGTAAACAATGAAAATCTATACGAAGGTATAATTATATAATTAAATATAGTTAACACTAAATTAAATACACTCTTTTGATCCACACACACACACACACTTCAAAGTAATATAATTGTGAAATAAATACTTTATTCCATTCATTTATTATGCACTGAACATCAAACTATTCTAAAACGTCTTGAACAGGAAATAGTGTTTGTTTAATATTCTCGTTATTTTACTGGCGCGTTGCAATCAACTAGCATTTACTCCATAAGTATTATTCGGTTAAACTTTTGTCCTATCATAGGACAATGTGGACGAGTTGTCATAATTATCGGCTTTTGAACTCAGCGTAAAGATTGCAGAGCTATTTAATTGGTTACAGAGCTATCAACAGAATTCCGGTAAGGAACCCTGATCGAGCCAAATGCTACCTCGTATAAGGTTTTTTACAAAATCATAACTGCCAGTAAACAATGAAAATCTATACGAAGTTATAATTATGCAATTACTCGTAAATACAGTAAACACAAAATGCAATTAAATACACATTTATGATACTATAAATATGACACATAATATAAATAAGTATATCTACACTTTTAAATCAACATTATGAAATCTACCAGTTAAATGATATGGTTAAATTGCAACATAACTATGAGATAGTTGACAACCATCGTGAGTATAACTGGCAGCATGTACATCCCAGCAGGAACTTTGGTCGATAACTTGACTTCTACTGGATTCTTCTTTACCAGACGTATAAAGTCCTTTACCAACTTCGCTTCAGCTTGACTTGAATCTGTAATAAAAGGTCAATGGTTTTACGCGTGAGTTTTGTCCACAAAATCAACAATAGAATTAGTCTCACCAATAATCATAGTATTGTAAAGCTGCACCAACACCCGTCGAAACTTCACTCCTTGGTTACTCGCCATCTGCCCAGCAATTAATGGCATCATCATCACTGATACGTAACCAAATACATCAATCACCATTCTCGTATACTCTTCGGTGTCCCCAATCTGTAATTTAAAAGAGACCCACTACTGACAACTTGTTCTGAGCGAGTAGGTCAGTGGTTTTCAGCTACATCCAGATAGACTGGTAGCTGACCCCAACGAAGTTCGCAAAAGGCTGGGCAAATGGTGACTGTTCTACTTTAGATGTTTTGCAAATAACATGGAGCAGAATGGTAATGGGCTAAATATTGCCACGTATTGCAAAGAACACAACCTCTTAAAAATAGGTGACAATACTTAGCTGCAGAATTATGGATCTCTTTGTTAGCAGACTTGACGATTTCCAACCACCAGTACAATCCGGGAGAGAATAGCAACATGTGACAGGCACAGTCATTTTGCACGTAAAATTTAAAGAATTATTTGCAGTGTGTCTACTTACTTTAAATACATTCTTGTAAAAAATACAGTACATCATCAAAATGTAATGTGATATTGACAATATGGTCGAAAATAAAAACTGAAACATAAGAATACCATTATGTAACAAATAATGCAAAAACAAGAACTAAAACAGCACATATTTAACATATCTAGGACCTCTAGGTATAATACTAAGTTCTACATACCTGGCGTCCAAAGCAAATCATCACTTTGTGACAGCAGTCTTCTAATTCTCGATATAGTTCAACCCATCCTTGAATCTGTTCCTTAGTGATATCACATTCTTCATCTGAACTAATATCACATTTCCTTAAACTCTCCTGAACGGCTGATACCAACGAAGTCATGCATTTTAACAAATGAACCACTATCATAACAACAACATAGAACATTAGGTACTGAAATACTATAGTGACTCTTATAAGTGCTTGTGATACCAAAATTGGGACCAAAATAATTAACGGACTTAACTGTGAGAACTTCAAAAAAAATTCTACAAATATGAAGATAGCACACGCTATAGAATATAAAATAAAGCAAATGGTGACCCAGTATGTTTTCTTTAGAGAGTTTATAAGTTTCTTGTCATCTTTAAAGCGTTCAGAGACAATACTGATGCTTTTATAATATGACATGAAGCTACGGCTGTAACAGATACCAGTCATGACAGACGTCACTGAAGATAAATAGACAGATGCTGACAAACCAGCATAAATTAAATTGATTTGATTGGTATTAACCTCTCCTAACCACAAGTAAAATTCCATAATAACAATTATACAGTGCAACATTGTCAGGACGAATATTACGAAGATAATAAAATATTTCTTCGTCTTCTTCTCGCTACAATAATTCCTGTATATTCCGAAGAATTTCTCCATTAACAATAAATGGTTTAAACTGTTTATTGGGGACATTTTTGTTTCTTATGTTGTGTGCCTCGGTGACGACGATAAAGTAACTCTTTTATTGGATGGAAGAAAACATTTCATCAGATACTTTTAATTTCCTAACGAGTAATTTCTTATGTAAGTAATTGTCTGACGACTAGTGTCATCAAAACGACATTCGTTATTAATCATGTTCTGTTTAATTATATAGTTGATGTTGTCAAACATGTCATAGGTACTTTTGGTTTCGGAGCGTGAGAAACCTTCTTAAATACTAATCTTAACTACTCAGGATTTTTACTGAGGATAAAAATGAAAATACGTAGATACTGCCGATTTGGAGGCGACTTTTATTCTGTCTCACAACACAATGCGCTACATCGCTCATCCGGTGGGCACAGACCGCTGAGCTTGCAACCGATATCTAGTTACTAGAATGCATGTACTAAGATTAATCTAAAGCAGACGGGTGAGGTGTATTCATAACTAGGTATTATAGAATAGAATATTATATTTATTTGCTTTAAAACATGGTACAATAGTCTTTTATATAGAATTATGGTCTCATAATTATGTTTTGGCAAGGACTGACATACAAACATTTAAACACGTTACATGTAAGAAATTAAATAACATTTTTTTTTTTTTTTCCGTCGTGCTCTTGCCACCGCCGGGGTGCCAGCTGTATTGGAACCCACTGGCTTGGCACGCGTCGATGGCAAGAGACCAGATGGTATGACCATAATGCCATGGAAGTTGGGTAGGCCTTTGGTGTGGGACGCAACTTGCGTCGACACCCTTGCACCTTCCCATCTTCCTAGCACAGTGTGCTGCGCTGGGGCGGCTGCTGCAGGTGCTGAAAACCTCAAACGGCGCAAATACAATAATTTAATTGGCGATTATGTATTTGAACCGTTTGGGGTTGAAACTCTAGGGCCATGGGGCCCGAGTGCCCACCTAGTATTTCGGGAAATCGCCAAACGATTGGTCGACTCTTCACGTGACCAGAGGGCGGGCCTATTTTTTGGCCAAAGAATCAGCATTGCTATCCAACGTGGCAATGCTGCCAGCCTTCTGGGCACTTTTCCTGTTGACAGCGATGTGGACGAATTTTTCGACGCCCTGTAACCCTTTTTGGTACTTGTAAATATTTTTATTTCTATTATAGAGTTAGTGTGTAAATAACAAGGATTAGTTATTGTTTTGTTTTTTTTTTACAAAAAAGAACACTACAAAGAGCCTTTAATTTCGGTGTCGTTGGTTCCGCATTTTCGTTTTTGACTCCGATTTCCGAAATTGAGTTATTTTTCACTATATAGTGTTTTATTTTGAAGTCGGCTGGTATTTTTTTGTAAAAAAGTTTATATTTTTCACTTTTTAGTTGTATCTATCTACCCCACACAAATTCATATAACACTACTTGCTATGTGAATATCAGTGACGGGAAGCTATTGAACACATCTGCGTACCCCTTGAGAGGGTACAGGCGTGATGTTGTGTTGTGTGATTGCGTAAACAATTCATACGTATGCGATAGCAGCACTCGCGGTTGATTTCCTGGTATTTATTGAAGAGTTCCGTTGTCCGTCTCCGAAAAGGCTCCTTCAAACGGGCGCGACACGACATGCGACACAAAGGCAGCGCAAGTCGCGCAACGAGCGGTGCCTTAGTGTCGGTAAAGTCTCCTACAAACAGGCGCGACGCCCGACCCGAATCGTGCGCGACACAAAGGCACAGTTCGTTGCGCGACTTGCGGTGCCTTTGTGTCGCGTGTCGTGTCGCGCCTGTTTGAAGGAGCCTTAAGGCGTGCTCAATTCAATTCAATTCAATTTGAAAGGGCCCGTCAGGGCCGAAGCCTGCCGGGTCAGCGGGATTGTCCGAAAGGGTTACCGCTGGCCCGGAACATAAAGGGCTATGGAAGGAACACGAGTGGGTTTTAGTCAGTAAGAGTCTGACACTTCCGCTCCACCCAGAGCGGGAGGGGTCATTAGATGATTTCCCATCCTGAAAAAAAAAAAATAGGCGTGCTCAATCTTTGTCCACGTTTAAAATTATGGTAAAAGAGCACTTTCTCTCTCCTTAAACATCATCATTATATTTTCTCTGCTACTGTTTCATGTTTACTATTATATGGATATATTTATATGTATGTGTATATGTTGCAGTCAAAACTCTTAACCAGTCAAAAGTACTATTGACTAGCAAAATCAGTCAAAAGTACTTTTGACTGAATGGGTTGGTCAAAAGTGGTTTTGACTGAAAATTATTGGTTATTAGTACTTTTGACTGCAAATTTGCGGTTAAAAGTACTTTTGACTGACGCTCTTCGTCAAAAGTAGTTTTAACTGCAATAAAGCATCAGTCAAAAGCACTATTAACTCGTTAGATGTGATCATGTGAATAAAAAAGAGGTTCACCCTTGTTTGGTATAACAACTTTTGATGTAATGTTACTAATTCGAACAACGTTTAGGAAAATAATCAATTTGTATAATATCGATTAACATAATTTTCATTTCATCGAATATTTATTTGCGATAACAACATTTGCGCTGTTGATCAAAAGGTATAATGTTCATTTGATGTAATGTTCCCACCCCGAGGTTCGGTTTTGTTAGGTTACTTTAAACCCTCTTCACAGAAATAGGAGCCCCGCGAAGCGGGGCTCCGTCGACATTGGATGCAAGAGCGAGTTCTTTGCAAAAAGCGTTCTATCTTTTCGTAGTCACTCATTTTTGTTCTAATATCAGCACGTTCTCCACTAATAAAAGTTTATATGTACGTTTGTCGTTATTATTACCAACCACCTTAAACTTTTTAAGAGTTTTGACTGATACAACCAGTCAAAACCACTTTTGACGGAATCACTTAATCAAAAGTACTTTTAACCAGCTCCATTGGGCAAAAGTACTTTTAACTGTTATTTTAGTCAAAAGTATTATTGACTAAAGCATACGGTCAAAAGTACTTTTGACTGATTTTGCTAGTCAATAGTACTTTTGACTGGTTAAGAGTTTTGACTGCAACATATATATTTATTTAGTTTAGTATAATATGCTATATGTATGTATTTATTGTATTATGTAAATGCTACACCGCGGACTACCTACAGTATTTGTCTGTCCTTCCCCTTTTTAAATCCATCCTAAGGTTGTCTTTAAAAGATCGCTCTTAGCGATAAGACCGCCCATTGTGTCACCCTTTGTACAGTTTCTATATTTATGTCTGTAATTTAGATGGTGTACGTAATAAAGAGTATTCTATTCTATTCTATTCTTCAATGCAAAAATATTTAATGAACAACTTATATGGTTAAAAGTAATTTGAAGTGTCAAATCGTAAAAAACACTAGCAAGAACTAAATCGTCTGCGAAATCTTTCACATTTGTAAACTAAAAAGCTGGAAATAAAAAAAGGAGTTAAAAAAACCCGACTGCGGTAAAAAAAACTTTAGTTTATAAAACTGAAAAGCTAAAAACGAGCCCATTTTAAATTAAAAAAAGTTGGAAGCAGACGGGATCCATACCATTTTTATTATATTTTCAAATTCAAATGGGTCCCGCCTGCTTCCAACTTTTATTTAATTAAAATGGATGGGTTTGTTTTTAGCTTTGCAGTTTTTTTAACGTATCTAGGTATTTTACTGCAGTTGGTTTTTTATTTTTTTAATTACTTTTTTTTGAAGTCGATTAAAAAGATACATTAATTTATTAAAATTTTACTCTTACATGTCTAACTAACTTTCGTGAATTTTTAACAATAATATATTATGTACCTACTTGCATAAAATAGCTAATATAATAAAAATCAGTACCCATATTTATCTGTTACTTTTTAGGGTCCGTACAAAAACGATAAAACGGAACCTTTATGGTGAGACTCAGTCTGTCTGTCACAGCTGGATATCTCAAGAACTACTAATGCTATCAACTTGAAATTTGGAATAATTTTAGATGACGTTTTATTTTTGCAGCAGGGACTGAAAGGGGCTGAAAAATTCGAATTGGGGATACTAGGGCATGTGGGGTATGATATGTGTTGTCGCCATGTACATCGCTTTATCCAAACCTACATACTTTAAATCTTTTTCATTTGTTTTTTACCCGACTAACCCAAAAGAAGGGTAAATATTTTAACTTTTATTAGAATGTGGCGGTAGTTTCCTTCCTTCCCATTCATTCCTGCAGCGTCTACCATAGGTCAGAGCGAAACAGCAATACAAGGCTGGCCATCCAGGCAATCCAGCAATCCAGGCTTCTGCAAAAAGGTAAGACGCTGCATCCTGTGTCCTTCCATTGTTCCTGTTTCTCCATACCAAAAAATAGCTTCCTTCAAAATCAATGTATGCTGCCACATAAAGTTTATTACAGTCCACAAAACCGCCGATTCTCATAGCAAGGCTTTGAATCACCGCTCCAGGCTTTTAGAAGCCTGGAAAGAGCTGTTTAGACAGTTCTTCCATTTCATAGTAAATTCCCCGCTCCCCCACGTTAGCATTTAAAGGTTTCCAAAAGGCTTATAGCGTTAACAATATGAAAGAGCGCAGTTTGCACATTCTCAAAACATATTTCTTTTTGACGTGACAACGTCTAATAAATCGATGAAGCTGGCTGCACACACGAAAAAAACATGACTCATGTAGCGTTACCTCGCGGCCTTGCTCTGCTGTAGCGTTGTACGCCATGGCGGCTTGAAGTGCAAGCGAGAGCGCGGAACGAGCGATGAGTAGGAGAGAGACAGATGATGTCGACATCATCTGTCTCTCTCCTACTTGAGGGAGCGATGCGTCCGCGTTGACAGCTGCTACAATAATACAAGTTTTCGTCAAGTATGAAGTGCAGTGAAAAGTGAATGTGGTGTCAATTGTTTATAGCAACGATAATTCGTCGTTGAAGTTCTAACACCACGTAAGTCATTTTTGGCGATTTTGACATTTTGATGCCATTCGCTAGAAAATCGGAACACGCATCGTTTTAGCCAATCAGAAACACGTATTGGCCAATAGAAACTCATGGAACAACTCATGCAACAATGCAACAACACGGGATCCACCGAATCGGCGTTATGTTTCTGCGGATGCGGAGCGGCGGATGATTATGATTCTGTAAATACATATTTGTTACGGCCGCGAATCATATTTTGATCGACGTACAACTTAATCCTGACCAGCAAAATGCAAAAAACGTAAGAAAATTAGAATTGCGCGGGCTACCTTAGCGAAAAACACCAAAAACAGATTCCTGGTATAAATTCCATACATTTATATTAAGTATTGTATTTTACATCTAAGATACCACCACGTGGCTTAGATACCGATACCGTTTCGCATCATTAATACTGTTTGCGTATGCTTCAGACGGTTCACTACATCGATATTACACGTGTCAGGTTATATGAGGACAATACCTACACGTGTTATAGAAGGTCAAACTAAATTAGGTAGCTAAACTCCGCATACGTGTCTAGTTTCGATATCAAAACATGATAAAACTGAAATAATTTTATGATATCAATAAGGGTAATGTATTTATTTAGGTACTTAAAATATCAGTTTTAAAATTGGTTTTTTTTTTGGATAAACCTCACTGACGATTTCGATATGGATACCCATCATGGGTATCCATATCGAAAAACGATGAATAAAAAAAATCTGTTATCTTTAAATATTGATGGTAATATAGAAGGCGTCGGGTCTGTTACCGTCAATTAATCTAAACAAGAATGTAGCACCTCCTAATACATCAGCTAGTAAATGGTTGCCATTTTATTATTTGCACAGCAAAAGAGTGGAACTCTCTAACTGCGTTTGTGTTTCCGAGTAGATACAACCCGAATCTCTTCAAAATAAGAGTGAACAGGCTTCTTCTGGGTAAGCTCACTCCATCGTAGACTTTGTCTCTGTCACCTCTGACCTAGAGTAGAGTCAAGAGCAGAACCATTTCTAATAAAAAAAAAAAATTAAAAAATGTAATTAGCTTGATTAGAGGCTTTTTCTAAGTTGTGTAATTTTGATGTTTTGTTTTATCATATTAAGATATCAATACCATCACGTCTGCGGAGTTTGGCTAGCTAATTTAATTTGACCCTGTACAATACTCAACACTCAATACTTTTATTGCATTCCATAATATAGATATTCTTAGGTGGTAAACTTATAGTTAGATCATATGGACCCTGTCGGGCACAGCAAAATAAGTGAGGTAGGAGAGAGGAAGCATTTGTTAATTTCATAACATTACATGATAACAAACTACTATATTATAATAATGATGATGCGTGACCTGTGGTCTTGTGGCCGTTGTGTCGCGCGCGATTTCATCGCGTGTCGCGCCTGTTTGAAGGAGCCTTAAGTGTTAATCCTGTGGGAATATCGGGATAAAAACTATCTTATGTCCTTCCCCGGAATGCAATCTATCTCTCTGCCAAATTTTATCGAAATCCGTTCAGCCGTTTAGAAGTGAAAAGATAACATACAGACAGACAGTTACTTTCGAATTTGTAATATTAGTATGGATTACTTAGGAAATTTAATAAAATAAAGTGGCGATATTGACACATTGAAATAACTCAATAAATCATTTGACCTCACTATTTCATTTTAGTGATTAATAGAAGGTAGATAATATTTATGATTTACAAGAGATGCAAATTGTTTATTCATTAGAATGTTAACTAATGATAACATGTTTTTTCACTCGTTAATTATGAAAATTATTGTACTAGTTTGAAAGGTAAATATTGTCAACCATTATAGGTAAGTAGTTGTTGTCAGTTAAGTATTTTGCAGTGAAGCGATACAAAATTTTTATATTTTACAGTTATCTTATGTTATAAAGTTAAGTTTTCAATTTATAATAAATTTTACTATATTAAATTATATTTCTTTTATTTTAATATAAACCTAATAGTTATAATAAAAAGATATGTATAGGTATACATTTTCTTAAAAAGTTGCATAAATAGTATAACTTAGAGAAAAATAAAATTTGACGAAAACAAGAACCTAATTATCAGACTGCCAGTATCGAACCTAGGTCAGCGGTTTCACATGTTATATCCTCAACCTCTGGGTCACGGGTCAGCGGGATTGTCTGAAAGGGTTACCGCTGGCCCGGAACATAAAGGGCTAAGGAAGGAACACGGGTGGGTTTTAAGGCTCCTGCAAACAGGCGCGACGCGCGACGCGAATCGCGCGCGAAACAAAGGCACCGCTCGTTCCGCGATTTGCGGTGCCTTTGTGTCGCGTGTCGCGTCGCGCCTGTGTGTACGAGCCTTTAGTCAGTAAGAGTCTGACACTCCCTTCCGCTCCACCCAGAGCGGGAGGGGTCATTTGATGATTTCCCATCCCGAAAAAAAAAACCTCTAGGTCAACTAAACTCTTACTTAGAGTTCTAAAATATTCTTGTGCATTGTTGTTTATCTCTTAATTGTTTGAAAAAGTATTACAATAGGAAAATAAGAAAATATATAAACCTATAAATAAAAATATGTAAATTGAGAACCTCCTCCTTTTTTTAAATCTGTTAAAAATACAAACTTGCTAGGCGGCCATCGCGGGTTCGAACGTAGATGCTTTCAAGGGGGGTACCCACATTGTGAAGCCGACTGTACATACATAGAACTTACATCTGTGCTATGCAATTATACACTACAAAGGAAATTAAGTTTATACAATGCAAAGATGGTCTTACAATCTTCAGCAGTGCCAACAGAATTTTCAAGTGTTAATCGATTAGTTGTGGTTGTGGAGCAGGACCAGCATTGAACCAGGCATTTTTATCAGCGATGTAATCCCCTAACTTATAACATGCCTGACTGCATAGTGTGCGTTTTACACAAGACTTGAATTTTGTCTCATTCAGTACCTAAGCTGTTTAAGCTGTTGGTTGTTAAGTAATTGAATGTTAATCATTTTGATGACACAACACTATTAAACATGCTCGTTTAAATATATGTTTATTTCTTTGATCAATACCGCTAAACTACTGAAATAGTAATGTTTTGTTATTTGTGAATATTTCTTTAGTTTCATTTCAGTAGTTTGTGCGGTACGTCGCTTAAAAGAATATTATTAAGAAACGATCTTAATTATACGTATATTGAATTTTAAATGTAGGTAATTCAGTCTGCGTCAATTTGCTCGTGGACATTAGCGCAATAGGGTGTGGATATTAGCGCGTGAGGTAAAACATCCTGAACAGGAAACAGTGTTTGTTTATATACACTTAATTGGTTCAAGAGCTATCAACAGATTTCGGTAAGGAACCCCGATAGTGCCGATTGCTAACTCGTATAGGGTTTTTACAAAATTATAACTGGCAGTAAACAATGAAAATCTATACGAAGTTATAATTATATAATTTAATATAGTTAACACTAAATTAAATACACTCTTTTGATCCACACACACACACACTTCAAAAGTAATATAATTGTGAAATAAATACTTTATTACATTCATTTATTATGCACTGAACATCAAACTATTCTAAAACGTCTTGAACAGGAAATAGTGTTTGTTTAATATTCTCGTTCTTTTACTGGCGCGTTGCAATCAACTAGCATTTACTCCATATGTATTATTCGGTTAAACTTTTGTCCTATCATAGGACAATGTGGACGAGTTGTCATAATAATTATCGGCTTTTGAACTCAGCGAAAAGATTGCAGAGCTAGGGTTTTTTACAAAATCATAACTGCCAGTAAACAATGAAAATCTATACGAAGTTATAATTATGCAATTACTCGTAAATACAGTAAACACAAAATGCAATTAAATACACTTTTATGATACTATAAATATGACACATAATATAAATAAGTATTTCTACACTTTTAAAACAACATTATGAAATCTACCAGTTAAATGATATGGTTAAATTGCAACATAACTATGAGATAGTTGACAACCATCGTGAGTATAACTGGCAGCATGTACATCCCAGCAGGAACTTTGGTCGATAACTTGACTTCTACTGGATTCTTCTTTACCAGACGTATAAAGTCCTTTACCAACTTCGCTTCAGCTTGACTTGAATCTGTAATAAAAGGTCAACGGTTTTACGCGTGAGTTTTGTCCACAAAATCAACAATAGAATTAGTCTCACCAATAATCATAGTATTGTAAAGCTGCACCAACACCCGTCGAAACTTCACTCCTTGGTTACTCGCCATCTGCCCAGCAATTAATGGCATTATCATCACTGATACGTAACTAAATAAATTAATCACAATTCTCGTATACTCTTCGGTGTACCCAATCTGTAATTTCAAAAATTATCCTCACGCGACTGACATCTTGATCTGAGCGACTAGCTCAGGTCAGTGGTTTTCAGCTACATCTAGATAGACTGGTAGCTGACCCCAACGAAGTTCGCAAAAGGCTGGGCAAATGGTGACTGTTTTACTTTAGATGTTTTGCAAATAATATGGAGCAGAATCGTAATGAGCAAAATATTGCCACGTATTGCAAAGAACAAAACCTCTTAAAAATAGGTGACAATACTTAGCTGCAGAATTATGGATTTCTTTGTTAGCAGACTTGACGATTTCCAACCACCAGTACAATCCGGAAGAGAATAGCAACACATGTCAGGCACAGTCATTTTGCACGTAAAATTTAAAGAATTATTTGCAGTGTGTATACTTACTTTTAATACATTATTGTAAAAAATACAGTACATCAACAAAATGTAATTTGGTATTGACAATATGATCGTAAATAAAAACTGAAACATAAGAATACCATTATGAAACAAATAATGCAAATACAAGTACTAACACAGCACATATTTAACATATCTAGGACCTCTAGGTATAATACTAAGTTCTAAATACCTGGCGTCCAAAGCAAATCATCACTTTGTGACAGCAGTCTTCTAATTCTCGATACAGTTCAACCCATCCCTGAATCTGTTCCTTAGTGATACCACATTCTTCATCCGAACTAATATCACATTTACCTAAACTCTCTTGAACGGCTGATACCAACGAAGTCATGCATTTTAACAAATGAACCACTATCATAACAACAACATAGAACATTAGGTACTGAAATACTATAGTGACTTTTATAAGTGTTTGTGATACCAAAATTGGGGCCAAAATTAACGGACGTAACTGTGAGAACTTTAAAACATTTTCTACAAATGTAAAGATAGCAAACACTATAGAATATAAAATATAGCTAATGGCGGCCCAATATGTTTTCTTTAGAAAGTTTATAAGTTTCTTGTCATCTTTAAAGCGTTCAGAGACAATACTGATGCTTTTATAATATGACATGAAGCTACGGCTGTAACAGATACCAGTCATGACAGACGTCACAGAAGATAAATAGGCTGATGCTGACAAACCAGCATAAATTAAACTGATTTGATTGGTATTAACGTCACCTATTAACATATAAAATTCTTTAATAGTAATTATACAGTTCGACATTGTCAGAACGAATATTAGGAAGATAATAAAACATTTCTTCGTCTTCTTCTCACTACAATAATTCCTGTATATTCCGAAGAATTTCTCCATTAACAATAAATTGTTGAAACTGTTTATTGGGGACATTTTTGTTTCTTATGTTGTATGCCTCGGTGACGACGATACAGTAACTCTTTTATTCGGCGGAAGAAAACATTTCATCAGATACTTTTAATTTCCTAACGAGTAATTTCTTATGTAAGTAATTGTCTGACGACTAGTGTCATCAAAACGACATTCGTTATTAATCATGTTGTGTTTAATTATATAGTTGATGTTGTCAAACATGTCATAGGTATTATAGAATAGAATATTATATTTATTTGCTTTAAAACATGGTAGGTACATTAGTCTTTTATATAGAATCATGGTGTTATAATTATGTTTTGGCAAGGACTGGCATACAAACATTTAAACACGTTACATGTAAGAAATTAAAAAACTTTTTTACAATAAAAACACTGCAAAGTGAAAAATAACTTTAATTTCGGAACATCTGTGTCGTTGGTTCCGCATTTTTGTTTAATGACACCGACTTCCGAAATTAAAGTTACACTTTATAGTGGGTCAGAAACTAAATCACCTCAGATTCGCAGACGACTTAGTCGTATTTGAGGAGAACCCAAGCCATCTGGAGCTTATGATCCAAGCTTTAAGCAAGGAAAGTGCTTTGGTGGGATTGTCCATGAACACAACAAAAACAAAACTTTTGACAAATACGGAGAAAAAACCAATACTTCTAGATTCTATTCCACTTGAATATGTTGATGAATACACATATCTTGAACAAATAATATCACCAAAAGATTAAGTTACTAAGGAAGTTAACTCAAGGATAGCAAGTGGATGGAGAAAATATTGGTCGGGTGCGTCTCATAACGTATAAACTCATTTGGTCTAATTTTATTTTATTATCGTTCATAAGATATAATCAACGTGAGATATACCAACTGTTGATATAATTTCTTTACATATAACATTTATTTATTCTAAAACTTAATTAGTATAACGTTGTTTGATATAGGCATTAAGTCCGCCTTTGTACAGTTTTTTTTTACTTGTGCATAAAGTTTAATAAATAAATAAATATAACGTTTATGTAATCGAAAATTATTTGGTCTAACGTTTAATATGTATATTGTTTATTTAATCGAAAATCATTTGGTCTAACGTTTAATATATATAAAAAACATAATTATGGTTAACACCCCAATATTCAGATAGGTTCTTTTTTTTAAACCACCCTGAAATAGGAGCAAGGAAGGAAGGAAGGATAGGAGGTCGACATAGGATGCAAGAGCGAGCGAAGGGCACCCCGAGGTTCGGTTTTGTTAGGACCCTTTACGTAGAAATAGGAGCCCCGCGAAGCGGGGCTCCGTCGACATATGTATGTATAATGCAAGAGCGAGCGTATGAGAATACAAAAATACCCTTACCAAGGTATATATTAATTGATTAGAGACTCATAGTTTTATGAATGAACTTGTATGAATTCATTTTTAAAAAAATACTTTAATGATTATTATTTAACTGAGCAAGATTACGCACACTAAGTGACAACTAACAATAACTTTTGTTGAGCTACCCACAAGCTACAACATAAAAATAATACTAAATAAACTAACCCGTGTTCATGCAATTTTGCTTTGTGTTTTAAGTAGGCGTTTTCATCATATTAGACCAAATAAGTTTTATATCTTTTGAGTGGTATGTCAAACGATTTTATATTTAATGTATGTTATGTCAAACGATTTTATATTTAATGTATGTTATGTCAAACGATGTTATATTTAATGTATGTTATGCTTATAAAAATTAGTTATTTTAAAATTATATCAATCGTTCATTATATTAACTAATCGCTATATTGAATAAAATTATAGGTTCCGTTGTTATATGTTGTTAATATTAGAGATGTTGTTGTTATATCATCTATTACTTACCCTTATTGGTCACTAAAAGAGCTCATGAAATCCAGAGACTTGGGAATGACTGTAAAGAGGAAAGTTTTTAATATCTGCATACTACCTTGTATAACATACGGTTGCGAAACATGGGCAATGACAAAACATCACAGAAATAAATTACAATACTGCCAAAGAGCTATGGAACGGAGCATGACAAATATACGCAAAGCAGATCATGTAAGAAATGAACAATTGAGAGCAAGAACTAAGCTACCAGACATCTTAACTAGTATTGACCAACAAAAATGGAGATGGACTGGCCACATGATGAGAGCAGATACAAATAAATGGAGTAAAATAATAACTGACTGGTATCCAAGGGAAAGTAAACGCAGCAAGGGGAAACAGATAAGGAGATGGGAAGATGAACTGAAACTAACAGCGGGCCCCAATTGGAGGAGAGTGGCTCGTGACAGAAAACAATGGAAGGGAAAAATGGAAATGGAATGGAATGGAAGGGAATTCAGTGTGCCTTTGCCAAAAAGCACACTAAATTAAGGGAAATTTTATAACAACTAAACAGAAAAATAAGATAAAATTCAGAATAAAGGGCAATAATAATATAGTGTTTTATTTTGAAGTCGGCTGGTTTTTTTTGTAAAAAGGTTTTTATTCTTCACTTTTTAGTTGTATCTACCTACCCCACACAAATTCATATAATACTACTTGCTATGTCAATATCAGTGACAGGAAGCTATTGAACATATCTGCGTACTCCTTGAGAGGGTACAGGCGTGATGTTGTGTTGTGTGATTGCGTAAACGATGCATACATATGCGATAGCAGCATTCGTGGTTGATTTGCTGGCATTTAATGAAGAGTTCCGTTGTCTGTCTCCGAAACTCATCATCAGATCTTTACGAAATTAAAATGGGACCATTTCGGAATAAACTTCTTTCGAATTAAAACAAAATTTTGCAAATCCGTCTATATTATGACAGAGTTATGCCCGAATATACATTAAAAATTAAAAATAATAATTATATAAACATCCGAATTAGAACCTCGTCCGTTTTAACCGACTGCGCCAGAAGGAGGGTTATGTTTTTCGAGTGTATGTATGTATGTATATTTCTTTGGCACGCTCTGTAGCCTAAACGGCTTGATCAATTTCAGCTTGGGAGGTGCCGTTAGATTCGTCTTAGTTGTGAGAGTGACACTGGGTATATCAAAATTGAGAAAAAATTAAAATGGCCGATTTTTGTGCCATATTATGTCTTCAAAAAAAATTTTTTTTCTCAAAACCTGTCGAGTGGGGGTATCAAAATAAAGGGTTTTAAAACGTGGTTACAAAAATATATAAAACTTATATGGTTAAAAGTAATTTGAAGTGTCAAGTCGTAAAAAACACGTACCTACCAAGAACTAAATCGTCTGCGAAATCTTAAACATTTGTATACTAAAAAGCTGGAAAAAAAAAGTAATTTAAAAAAAACCCGACTGCGGTAAAATCTTTAGTTAAAAATAAGCCCATTTTAAAATAAATAAAAGTTGGAAGCAGGCGGGACCCATACCTTTTTTATTATATTTTCAAATTCAAATTATAAAGTACTATTATATTATTAAAAAGATACATTAATTTGTTAAAATTATTATTCTTACATGTCTAACTAACTTTAGTGAATTTTTAACAATAATATAATATGTCGAATGTGAGACAGGGCGGTTATTTTTAAAATATGCAGAGCCGCCGACCTTATTCTGGTCTTCAGCTCTGCTATAGCTTACAATGGATTTTACATTTGATCTATCAGGCAAACTTAAGGATTTCAGTAAAATAAAAACAAGGAAACTACTTAATGCAATAATTTTTAAATCAAACAGACATAGGTTTTATTTACAACGTTTCTTCTTCAAAATCGGCAGATAAACTGAGCTCCGCGCTCAAGTCGCGCGTTTTATAAACTCGTTCGCCCCACCAGGGGCAAACGTCAGTCACAAAGTATTTTACCGCCGAGTAAACAAATGACGTTTAAACGTCACATTTTAAAAAGTAGTAAGTTGTTTAGGTATTACTATTTACAAAACAATGTTCCAAAATTACAAGTTATTTAAAAACAATCAGAATTCAATTTTAGTAGCATTACTAGATTTAATTAGTCATGATCTTGACATTACCTTAACGTCAAAATCACTACCAAACAAATCCGAGGTTATTTATTAATAAACATAAAACTTCTCTAAATATCGATAGGTACTGATTATAAAACAAAACCAACTTAATTAACGGCCGAATAATCTCCGCGGCGACATATATTATGTACTTGCTTAAAATAGGTAATATAATGAAAATCAGTACCCATATTTATATGTTACTTTTTAGGGTTCCTTACAAAAACTGTAAAACGGAACCCTTATGGTGAGACTCAGTCTGTCTGTCTGTCCGTCTGTCACAGCTGGATATCTCAAGAACTACTAAAGGCTCCTTCAAACAGGCGCGACACGTGATAAAATCGCGCGCGACTCAAAGGCACCGCAAGTCGCGCAAGAGCGGTGCCTTTGTGTCGCGCGGGATTATATCGCGTGTCGCGCCTGTTTGTAGGAGCCTTAATGCTATCAACTTGAAATTTGGAATAGTTTTAGATGACGTTTGCCCAACTATTTTGCAAATAAAAGATTTTTTTTTTACAGCAGGGACTGAAAGTTGTCTGAAAAATTCGAAGTGGGGCTACTAGGGCATGTGGGATGATATGATATGAAAGAGCGCAGTTTGCACATTCTCAAAAAATTTTCTTTTTTTAGGCCGCATTATTTTCGACTTTTTTCGCCTTTTGACTTTTGTTGCGTGTTTGTGTAATACCGTTGGGGGAACGGTATTTTTTTATATATTATTATTATCCCTTATCTCCGAAGTTTGCAAAGAGAAAAATCTGAAATAATTGTATATGATAAAAGTTTATGTAAAGATTACAGGAAAAATGAAACGATGTCTCTAAATAGCACACTTTTTCAGAAATCATCAACTAAAGTTACATTAGTTGTATAGTAAGGTAAGTCCAACAAATGAGAGTGATACCTCTCATTTGTTGGACTAAAGTTTCTGAAATAATTTACACAAAGTAAAACGCCCGTGGATTCGAACCATGTAATGTTACAATAATAAATACTTATTTATTATTTCGAGATTCATTACTAACTATTGAAATGCTGACTTCAAAAGGGTCTTTATAAATTAAAACAATTGTTTTACACAATAACCGCCAACAATAATTCCGCTCTTTTGTCCAATCAGGATATTCAAATGATGCTGTAACAACCAGGTTGTCAATAGCTCCGTAATGATTTCCAATCAATCCAATAATTAACGATGTATTCACAACATGTCCACAATACATTTGACTAATTAACAAGTTTACTTTTGGTTCGGAATTACATTACTTTGGTATAAGGTCTCAGCCACACTAAGGCTACGGCTGTGTCCAATAGTAGGTACTCACCTTTAACCTGCGTTTACCCGCTCGGCTGTCCCATTTCAAAACCTAGTAAGGGATATTTTTCACAAAAAACGTTTTATTGCATAATCTTGCTAACCTAGAAGGTCTCTACCAAATACAATAACACCAGCGTTTTAAACTTACATAAAAGGAGATATATTTAAACAACGATACCTAGTAAGTGCACCTTTCACTCCCTAGTAACCATTTAAAACCTAGTAAGTCACTTTAACCAATTCAAAAAAATACATTCCATAGGCTGACCAATATTACGTTTATGCGCTCTCCTGTAAAATTTCATTTTAAGACCTTACTAGGTTTTAAAATGGGGCAGCCGCGCTGTCCTAGGTGAGCGACGGGACGCGACACGTAGCGACGGGACGCGACACGTAGCGACGCGACGTAATGCGGCTAATAGGTACTTCACGCGATGTGTGTGTCCTATAATCCTATTTTGTAGTCATTCATGAGCGACAAACGCGGCAATCTCAGCTCATCATTGTTTTATTTTTTATTTTATTTTTTATTCTTATATTAAATACTTAGCCCACCACCACCGCCACTTCTGCATTCACTGAGAGAGTCTTTTTGGTCATGAATGTGAAGTGGCAAGAAGAGAAGAACAGCACTTCATTAAAATTGATTAAAAATTTGTTCGTGATCTATATAAACTTAGAATTAGGATGTTTGGAGTCCTACATTTCTTTTAAAAACAATAATAAAATGTTAAGTACCGCAAAAAGTGCTAAAAAATACATTTTAAAAATTTAATAAATGGTCGCCAGCACATCAAGTTACTACAATCTGTCAAATTTCTTTAATACATTTTCAACTTTATTGCTAAAGTATAAGGTTCAAAGTTGATTGGGTAAATTTGACAGTTTCAGGTAGCTTGATGTGCTGGCGTCTGTACCTACTCTTTTTTATTAATCTGTACTTACTCTTTATTTACCCTCTCTGAAATCAGATATACTCTACTTCTTCTAGAAAAAGTTGGCAACCCTACACTGCGTCGCGCCGCCGCCTCGTCGCGCAAAAAACAAGTCCGCACTTCATCGTATTTCGTCGCGCACTAACAACGTAGGCCAAAAGTACGTACAACGAACATTAGATATTTTCGCGTTGCGTCGCGTAGCATTACCGCATTTGTCGTTAACCTAGGTCCTAGGACAACGTGTTAAGGCTCCTACAAACAGGCGCGACGCGCGACGCGAATCCCGCGTGACACAAAGGCACCGCACGTTGCGCGACTTGCGGTGCCTTTGAGTCGCGCGCGATTTTATCGCGTGTCGCGCCTGTTTGAAGGAGCTTTTAGTGTGTCGGAAAGTGGTTACATGTTTTTTATGTTAGCCTATACTGTTGGGTAAAGGCCTCCCCCAACTCCTACCAGCACCACCTCAAACCAGCCCTCGCGGTACGTATCCAGGTTGTCTCGCCACTTCTTTCAGGGCCGGCTTCGGTGGCGCTGTACGTCTTCAGGCACCCATTGTCTGGAGACGTTTGCCCAGCGGTCGTCGTGCATGCGGCTTATGTGACCCACCTAGTCCCATTTCAGCTCAACCATTTTGAAGGGAGCTGAATGATCCAACACACACGCCACCGTCAGCGAGACATTTGTGTGAGCATGACATACTATCAGCCGCCAGGTCACATTCAAGTCAATTAAAGACACATTACCCGGTAAATGGTACATAGGGTATAGGACATACATAGAACTCACATCTGTGCAATGCAATTGTACAATACAAAGGAAATTAAGTTTATACAATGCAAAGATAGTCTTACAATCTTCAGCAGCTCCAACAGAATTTTTAAGTGTTAATCAATTAGTAGTGGTTGTGGAGCAGGACCAACATTGAGCCAGGCATTTTTATCAGCGATGTAATCCCCTAACTTTACTTTCTACACAAAGTTACTTTCGACACAAAGCTTATTTTCGACAGTCATATTAATAATATTGTCAACAAAGCATCGAAAGCACTAGGTTTTATTTGCAGGGTCTCGTCTGATTTTAGAAGTATCAAGACTTTTAAGATATTATATTGCTCCTTTGTTCGTAGTCACCTCGAGTATGCCTCTCAAGTCTGGAACCCTAACTATAATACTCATATCGATCGTATAGAGGGCATACAAAGAAAATTCCTTAGGTACATTCAATTTCGTTCCAAAACATACCTACCTAATTACAACGTGCGGTGTAAAAATTTCATGTTCTTCCACTTTATGAAAGAAGAAAAATCTCCGATTTAGCATTTTTACTCAAAATTGCAAACGGATCCAACGACACCCCTGAGCTGCTGAGCAAAATTGGGCTGCGCGTATGCTCTCCGTTTCTGCGTAAACCTCGGTTGTTGCACATACCAACAACAAGAACAACTTACAGACAAAACTCGTACATGATTAGGGCGAGCCGTATGTATAATGAAGCCTGCCAGGAAGTTGACATAGATCTTTTTAATACTAGTGTGCCTAAATTAAAGAAGGCTCTTTGCAATCACTTCTTCGACAAATTAACATAGCCCTTGCATTATATACGAATATACAGTATACTAAAGTAACACTGTCTGTTACCTAGTACATAGTTAATAGATATTCTATATGTGAAAACTTGTAATTGGCCATCATCATGTTAAAAATTTTGTAACTATTGTGTCAGATTAGCTGTAAGTTTTCCAAAAATAATAAAATAAAATAAAAAATAAAATAAGATAACTTATAATAAACCTGACTGCATAGTGGGCGTTTTATACAAGACTTGAATTTTGTCTGATTCAGTAAGCTGTTTAAGCTGTTGTTTCTTAAGTAATTGAATGTCAATCATTTTGATGACACAACACTAAAATAAAACATGCTCGTTTAAATATATGTTTATTAAATATATGTGATAAATACCGCTAAACTATTGAAACAGAAATGTTTTGTTATTTGTGAACATTTCTTTAGTTTCATTCCAGTAGTTTGTGCGGTACGTCGCTTAAAAGAATATTATTAAGAAACGATCTTAATATTATATGTATATTGAATTTTAGATGTAGGTACGTACGTACCTTCACCTAAAGATATAATTCAGTCTGCGTCAATTTGCACGTGGACATTAGCGCAATAGGGTGTGGATATTAGCGCGTGAGGTAAAACATCCTGAACAGGAAACAGTGTTTGTTTATATACACTTCATTGGTTCAAGAGTTATCAACAGAATTCCGGTAAGGAACCCCGATCGTGCCGAGTGCTAACTCGTATAGGGCTTTTTACAAAATTATAACTTGCCAGTAAAAATGAAAATCTATACGAAGTTATTATTACATAATTTAATATAGTTAACACAAAATTAAATTAAATACACTCTTTTGATCCTTTAAATATGTCACATAATATAAATATACATACACTTCAAAAGTAATATAATTGTGATATAAATACTTAATAATAAGAAGTACTTAATTTATAATAATACTTATTTATTATTACATTATTTATTATTATAATATAATGAAATCTACAATGTAACTGTTAAATAATTAAATTGTCATTATAATTAAACCACTATACGAGAAATGCGAAAAAACTACTATCTCAAATTACCGCCCTATAGCTTTAATTCCAATACTTTCTTAAGTATTTAAGAGTTATCTGTAATTCCCTATATTCTTTTCTTTAACCAAATAATACACTTGAAGGGGAACAATACGGATTTCGAAAAAATAGAACTATAAACAAAGCAGTCAGTTAAGTTATTCTCTTAATTTTTTCTGAATGTTGACAAAAATTTACCTATTGTAGCACTACTAATAGATATGTCAAAAGCATTTGATCATGTAGACCATGATATATTGTTAAGCAAGTTAAAACGCTATAGCATTAGAGGAGAAAACAAGTGACAGTCATGAATAGAATTTGTCCAAAGACAAAAATAGAAATGCTAACTCGTATAGGGTTTTTTACAAAATTATAACTGCCAGTAAACAATGAAAATCTATACGAAGTTATAATTATCGAATTTAATATAGTTAATTAACACTAAATTAAATGCACTCTTTTAATCCTTTAAATATGTCACGTAATATAAATATACATACACTTCCAAAGTAATATAATTGTGAAATAAATACTTTATTACATTCATTTATTATGCACTGAACGTCAAACTATTCTAAAACGTCTTGAACAGGAAATAGTCTTCGTTTAATATTCTCGTTCTTTTACTGGCGCGTTGCAATCAACTAGCATTTTCTCCAGAAGTATTATTCGGTAAAATTTTAGTCCTATCATAGGATAATGTGGACGAGTTGTCATATTTTCCGGCTTCTGAACTCAGCGTAAAGATTGCAGAGCCATTTAATTAGTTAAAGGGCTATCAACATAATTCCGGTAAGGAACACTGATCGAGCCAAATGCTAACTCGTATAAGGTTTTTTACAAAATTATAACTGCCAGCAAACAATGAAAATCTATACGAAGTTATAATTATCGAATTTAATATAGTTAATTAACACTAAATTAAATGCACTCTTTTAATCCTTTAAATATGTCACGTAATATAAATATACATACACTTCTTCCAAAGTAATATAATTGTGAAATAAATACTTTATTACATTCATTTATTATGCACTGAACATCAAACTATTCTAAAACGTCTTGAACAGGAAATAGTCTTCGTTTAATATTCTCGTTCTTTTACTGGCGCGTTGCAATCAACTAGCATTTTCTCCAGAAGTATTATTCGGTAAAATTTTAGTCCTATCATAGGATAATGTGGACGAGTTGTCATATTTTCCGGCTTCTGAACTCAGCGTAAAGATTGCAGAGCCATTTAATTAGTTAAAGGGCTATCAACATAATTCCGGTAAGGAACACTGATCGAGCCAAATGCTAACTCGTATAAGGTTTTTTACAAAATTATAACTGCCAGCAAACAATGAAAATCTATACGAAGTTATAATTATGTAATTACTCGCAAATACAGTAAACGCAAAATGCAATTAAATACACTTTTATGATACTATAAATATGACACATAATATAAATATATCTACACTTTTAAATGAATATTATGAAATCTACCAAGTAATCTACCAGTTAAATGATATGGTTAAATTGCAACATAACTATGAGATAGTTTACAACCATCGTGAGTATAACTGGCAGCATGTACATCCCAGCTGGCACTTTGGTAGTTAACTTGACTTCTACTGGATTCTTCTTTACCAGGCGTATAAAGTCCTTTACCAACTTCGCTTCAGCTTGACTTGAATCTGTAATAAGAGGTCAATGGTTATACGCGTGAGTTTTATCCACAAAATCAACAATAGAATTAGTCTCACCAATAATCATAGTATTATAAAGCTGCACCAACACCCGTCGAAACTTCACTCCTTGGTTACTCGCCATCTGCCCAGCAATTAATGGCATTATCATCACTGATACGTAACCAAATAAACCAATCACAAGTCTCGTATACTCTTCGGTGTCCCCAATCTGTAATTTCAAAAAGTATCCTCACACTACTGACAACTTGATCTGAGCGAGTAGCTCAGGTCAAGTTGTCAGTCGTGTACAGCTACATCCAGCTAGACTGGTAATGGGTAAAATATTGCCACGTATTATAAAAACAAAACCTCTTAAAAATAGGTGACAATACTTAGCTGCAGAATTATGGATTTTTTAACAAAGAAAGAAAATTCAAGTCAAGTCAAGTCGTCAAGTCTGCTAACAAGCAGACTTAACGATTTCCAACCACCAGTACAAGCCGGGAGAGAATAGCAACATGTGTCAGGCACAGTCATTTTGCTCGTAAAATTTAAAGAATTATTTGCAGTGTGTATACTTACTTTAAATTCATTCTTGTAAAATATACAGTACATCATCAAAATGTAATGTGATATTGACAATATGATCGAAAAGAAAAACTGAAACATAAAAATACCATTATGTAACAAATAATGCAAATACAAGTAGTAAAACAGCACATGTTTAACATATCTAGGACCTCTAGGTATAATACTAAGTTATAAATACCTGGCGTCCAAAGCAAATCATCACTTTGTGACAGCAGTCTTCTAATTCTCGATACAGTTCAACCCATCCCTGAATCTGTTCCTTACTGATATCACATTCTTCATCCGAACTAATATCACATTTACCTAAACTCTCCTGAACGGCTGATACCAACGAAGTCAAGCATTTTAACAAATGAACCACTATCATAACAACAACATAGAACATTAGGTACTGAAATACTATAGTGAATCTTGTAAGTGTATCTGATACCAACATTGGGACTAAAATACTTAACGGACATAACAGTGATAACTTTAAAAAAATGTCTACAAATATGAAGATAGCAAACGCTATATAATATAAAATAAAGCTAATGGTGACCCAGTATGTTTTCTTTAGAGAGTTTATAAGTTTCTTGTCATCTTTAAATCGTTCAGAGACAATACTGATGCTTTTATAATATGACATGAAGCTACGGCTGTAACAGATACCAGTCATGACAGACGTCACTGAAGATAAATAGGCTGATGCTGACAAACCAGCATAAATTAAACTGATTTGATTGGTATTAACGTCACCTATTAACATATAAAATTCTTTAATAGTAATTATACAGTTCGACATTGTCAGAACGAATATTAGGAAGATAATAAAACATTTCTTCGTCTTCTTCTCACTACAATAATTCCTGTATATTCCGAAGAATTTCTCCATTAACAATAAATTGTTGAAACTGTTTATTGGGGACATTTTTGTTTCTTATGTTGTATGCCTCGGTGACGACGATACAGTAACTCTTTTATTCGGCGGAAGAAAACATTTCATCAGATACTTTTAATTTCCTAACGAGTAATTTCTTATGTAAGTAATTGTCTGACGACTAGTGTCATCAAAACGACATTCGTTATTAATCATGTTGTGTTTAATTATATAGTTGATGTTGTCAAACATGTCATAGGTATTATAGAATAGAATATTATATTTATTTGCTTTAAAACATGGTAGGTACATTAGTCTTTTATATAGAATCATGGTGTTATAATTATGTTTTGGCAAGGACTGGCATACAAACATTTAAACACGTTACATCTAAGAAATTAAAAAACTTTTTTACAATAAAAACACTGCAAAGTGAAAAATAACTTTAATTTCGGAACATCTGTGTCGTTGGTTCCGCATTTTTGTTTATTGACACCGACTTCCGAAATTAAAGTTACACTTTATAGTGGGTCAGAAACTAAATCACCTCAGATTCGCAGACGACTTAGTCGTATTTGAGGAGAACCCAAGCCATCTGGAGCTTATGATCCAAGCTTTAAGCAAGGAAAGTGCTTTGGTGGGATTGTCCATGAACACAACAAAAACAAAACTTTTGACAAATACGGAGAAAAAACCAATACTTCTAGATTCTATTCCACTTGAATATGTTGATGAATACACATATCTTGAACAAATAATATCACCAAAAGATTAAGTTACTAAGGAAGTTAACTCAAGGATAGCAAGTGGATGGAGAAAATATTGGTCGGGTGCGTCTCATAACGTATAAACTCATTTGGTCTAATTTTATTTTATTATCGTTCATAAGATATAATCAACGTGAGATATACCAACTGTTGATATAATTTCTTTACATATAACATTTATTTATTCTAAAACTTAATTAGTATAACGTTGTTTGATATAGGCATTAAGTCCGCCTTTGTACAGTTTTTTTTTACTTGTGCATAAAGTTTAATAAATAAATAAATATAACGTTTATGTAATCGAAAATTATTTGGTCTAACGTTTAATATGTATATTGTTTATTTAATCGAAAATCATTTGGTCTAACGTTTAATATATATAAAAAACATAATTATGGTTAACACCCCAATATTCAAATAGGTTCTTTTTTTTAAACCACCCTGAAATAGGAGCAAGGAAGGAAGGAAGGATAGGAGGTCGACATAGGATGCAAGAGCGAGCGAAGGGCACCCCGAGGTTCGGTTTTGTTAGGACCCTTTACGTAGAAATAGGAGCCCCGCGAAGCGGGGCTCCGTCGACATATGTATGTATAATGCAAGAGCGAGCGTATGAGAATACAAAAATACCCTTACCAAGGTATATATTAATTGATTAGAGACTCATAGTTTTATGAATGAACTTGTATGAATTCATTTTTAAAAAAATACTTTAATGATTATTATTTAACTGAGCAAGATTACGCACACTAAGTGACAACTAACAATAACTTTTGTTGAGCTACCCACAAGCTACAACATAAATTTTATATCTTTTGAGTGATATGTCAAACGATTTTATATTTAATGTATGTTATGTCAAACGATTTTATATTTAATGTATGTTATGTCAAACGATGTTATATTTAATGTATGTTATGCTTATAAAAATTAGTTATTTTAAAATTATATCAATCGTTCATTATATTAACTAATCGCTATATTGAATAAAATTATAGGTTCCGTTGTTATATGTTGTTAATATTAGAGATGTTGTTGTTATATCATCTATTACTTACCCTTATTGGTCACTAAAAGAGCTCATGAAATCCAGAGACTTGGGAATGGCTGTAAAGAGGAAAGTTTTTAATATCTGCATACTACCTTGTATAACATACGGTTGCGAAACATGGGCAATGACAAAACATCACAGAAATAAATTACAATACTGCCAAAGAGCTATGGAACGGAACATGACAAATATACGCAAAGCAGATCATGTAAGAAATGAACAATTGAGAGCAAGAACTAAGCTACCAGACATCTTAACTAGTATTGACCAACAAAAATGGAGATGGACTGGCCACATGATGAGAGCAGATACAAAGAAATGGAGTAAAATAATAACTGACTGGTATCCAAGGGAAAGTAAACGCAGCAAGGGGAAACAGATAAGGAGATGGGAAGATGAACTGAAACTAACTGCGGGCCCCAATTGGAGGAGAGTGGCTCGTGACAGAAAACAATGGAAGGGAAAAATGGAAATGGAATGGAATGGAAGGGAATTCAGTGTGCCTTTGCCAAAAAGCACACTAAATTAAGGGAAATTTTATAACAACTAAACAGAAAAATAAGATAAAATTCAGAATAAAGGGCAATAATAATAATATAGTGTTTTATTTTTAAGTCGGCTGGTTTTTTTTGTAAAAAGGTTTTTATTCTTCACTTTTTAGTTGTATCTACCTACCCCACACAAATTCATATAATACTACTTGCTATGTCAATATCAGTGACAGGAAGCTATTGAACATATCTGCGTACTCCTTGAGAGGGTACAGGCGTGAAGTTGTGTTGTGTGATTGCGTAAACGATGCATACATATGCGATAGCAGCATTCGTGGTTGATTTGCTGGCATTTAATGAAGAGTTCCGTTGTCTGTCTCCGAAACTCATCATCAGATCTTTACGAAATTAAAATGGGACCATTTCGGAATAAACTTCTTTCGAATTAAAACAAAATTTTGCAAATCCGTCTATATTATGACAGAGTTATGCCCGAATATACATTAAAAATTAAAAATAATAATTATATAAACATCCGAATTAGAACCTCGTCCGTTTTAACCGACTGCGCCAGAAGGAGGGTTATGTTTTTCGAGTGTATGTATGTATGTATATTTCTTTGGCACGCTCTGTAGCCTAAACGGCTTGATCAATTTCAGCTTGGGAGGTGCCGTTAGATTCGTCTTAGTTGTGAGAGTGACACTGGGTATATCAAAATTGAGAAAAAATTAAAATGGCCGATTTTTGTGCCATATTATATCTTCAAAAAAAATTTTTTTCTCAAAACCTGTCGAGTGGGGGTATCAAAATAAAGGGTTTTAAAACGTGGTTACAAAAATATATAAAACTTATATGGTTAAAAGTAATTTGAAGTGTCAAGTCGTAAAAAACACGTACCTACCAAGAACTAAATCGTCTGCGAAATCTTAAACATTTGTATACTAAAAAGCTGGAAAAAAAAAGTAATTTAAAAAAAACCCGACTGCGGTAAAATCTTTAGTTAAAAATAAGCCCATTTTAAAATAAATAAAAGTTGGAAGCAGGCGGGACGTATATACCTTTTTTATTATATTTTCAAATTCAAATTATAAAGTACTATTATATTATTAAAAAGATACATTAATTTGTTAATAGTACATTACGATATTAGTGCGTAAAGATGGTTATAACATGCGAGGCGGAATTTCAGCCCGAGCCGAAGGCGAGGGCGTAATTGAGCCGAGCATGTTATAACCATACGCACGTATATCGTACGACGTTTTTTAACACATTTGCGAGGAAACAGAAAAAAAACATTTTATATTTTGTTCATTTTTAATTATTGAAACAGTGAAATTACAATTGTTAAAATGATACGTAGTTGTAGTTGGTTTTTTAATTATGTTTTTATTATTATTATTACTATTCATAATGTCATTGTTTTGTGTTAGGGTAAATGTTGGAGACGACGAAACTTCTTGAAAGGCGGCAGAAGAGCATTGTAATTCGTCATTAGTTTGTAAATAATTTTATTTTTTTAAATTCTACGTTCATTTCTTCAAAATAAAAGCTATGATGAAACAGAAAATTATCTCAGTAAGTGACAATGTCAGTGAATGATTAAATATTACCTCACTCGACTTTAGTCAATACAAACACACACTCTTTTTCACTCTCTCTCTCTCACACACACACACACCCCCACACACACACACACACACCCCTACACATATACAATCACTCACACACACGCGCACATGTATTCAATTAAAACTTTGTTGTAGTATCAATAAAAAAAAATGTATATACATAATTGTACTAGTTTATTGTAACTTATTGTAAGGGACAGGGACTGTTATTCCTTAACACAGGTTATTCTATAACCTAGCTAGGAAAGCAGAACTTCACCCACCAGATTGTGTTTGACATGGTACAAACTTATATGTATAACCTTATGTATGCCTCATGTACTACAATCTCCTTTTTTTTATGAAATATATTATTATTATTATTATTATTATTATTATAAATAAAAAAGTATCATCAGTAGAAGAGGGGCGCGGCTCAGGGCAAAACTTCTTCGTTTGTGGCTCCAAATTTATTGTCTGAGTTATTTTGGCACTTATATTTGCTTTGTTTTGGTTGGAATCTTTAAATTACCGAATAAACTGTTTTTTTTAATTTTAAATAAACTCAATCTGTGAATGCACACTGTTGCTTTCCCGCCATTTTAACAGCGCGCTAGCGCTGCCTACTGACTGGCGCCGCGCGGCGATTAGTTCGAAATTTGAATAGCAACAGCGCGCTGCTCACTAGCTGGAGTCACAGCTGGAGTCGTGCGGCGGCGATCAGTTCCAAATTTGAAATGGCAAATAATGCTGTTATGGAATTTGTATGGACTATAACTTAACTATTTGCTTTGGTAACACACGCGTTTTTTATGACCCTCTTTACATATTTAAAACCGGTGGAATTACATCAGCTTTACGAGCAAGGGTGTTAAAAAATTATTATTCTTACATGTCTAACTAACTTTAGTGAATTTTTAACAATAATATAATATGTCGAATGTGAGACAGGGCGGTTATTTTTAAAATATGCAGAGCCGCCGACCTTATTCTGGTCTTCAGCTCTGCTATAGCTTACAATGGATTTTACATTTGATCTATCAGGCAAACTTAAGGATTTCAGTAAAATAAAAACAAGGAAACTACTTAATGCAATAATTTTTAAATCAAACAGACATAGGTTTTATTTACAACGTTTCTTCTTCAAAATCGGCAGATAAAGTGAGCTCCGCTTTTTTTTTTTTTTTTTTTTTTAATATGGCATCTCGTAGTTGACCTTGAGAGGTCGTGACTACTTAACCGGACAATGTGAGCTCCGCGCTCAAGTCGCGCATTTTATATAAACTCGTTCGCCCCACCAGGGGCAAACGTCAGTCACAAAGTATTTTACCGCCGAGTAAACAGATGACGTTTAAACGTCACATTTTAAAAAGTAGTAAGTTGTTTAGGTATTACTATTTACAAAACAATGCTCCAAAATTACAAGTTATTTAAAAACAATCAGAATTCAATTTTAGTAGCATTACTAGATTTAATTAGTCATGATCTTGACATTACCTTAACGTCAAAATCACTACCAAACAAATCCGAGGTTATTTATTAATAAACATAAAACTTCTCTAAATATCGAT
Organism: Luperina testacea; assembly: GCA_927399505.1. Lineage (NCBI taxonomy): Eukaryota > Metazoa > Arthropoda > Insecta > Lepidoptera > Noctuidae > Luperina > Luperina testacea. The sequence continues at coordinate 19,052,746 of OV656758.1, forward strand.
AGGTACTGATTATAAAACAAAATCAACTTAATTAACGGCCGAATAATCTCCGCGGCGACATATATTATGTACTTGCTTAAAATAGGTAGTATAATGAAAATCAGTACCCATATTTATATGTTACTTTTTAGGGTTCCTTACAAAAACTGTAAAACGGAACCCTTATGGTGAGACTCAGTCTGTCTGTCTGTCCGTCTGTCACAGCTGGATATCTCAAGAACTACTAAAGGCTCCTTCAAACAGGCGCGACACGTGATAAAATCGCGCGCGACTCAAAGGCACCGCAAGTCGCGCAAGAGCGGTGCCTTTGTGTCGCGCGGGATTATATCGCGTGTCGCGCCTGTTTGTAGGAGCCTTAATGCTATCAACTTGAAATTTGGAATAGTTTTAGATGACGTTTGCCCAACTATTTTGCAAATAAAAGTTTTTTTTTTTTGCAGCAGGGACTGAAAGTTGTCTGAAAAATTCGAAGTGGGGCTAATAGGGCATGTGGGGTATGATATGAAAGAGCGCAGTTTGCACATTCTCAAACAATTTTCTTTTTTTTAGGCCGCATTATTTTCGACTTTTTTCGCCTTTTGACTTTTGTTGCGTGTTTGTGTAATACCGTTGGGGGGAACGGTATTTTTTTATATATTATTATTATCCCTTATCTCCGAAGTTTGCAAAGAGAAAAATCTGAAATAATTGTATATGATAGAAGTTTATGTAAAGATTACAGGAAAAATGAAACGATGTCTCTAAATAGCACACTTTTTCAGATATCATCAACTAAAGTTACATTAGTTGTATGTATCACTCTCATTTGTTGGACTAACGTTTCTGAAATAATTTACACAAAGTAAAACGCCCGTGGATTCGAACCATGTAATGTTACAATAATAAATACTTATTTATTATTTCGAGATTCATTACTTACTATTGAAATGCTGACTCCAAAAGGGTCTTTATAAATTAAAACAATTGTTTTACACAATAACCGCCAACAATAATTCCGCTCTTTTGTCCAATCAGGATATTCAAATGATGCTGTAACAACCAGGTTGTCAATAGCTCCGTAATGATTTCCAATCAATCCAATAATTAACGATGTATTCACAACATGTCCACAATACATTTGACTAATTAACAAGTTTACTTTTGGTTCGGAATTACATTACTTTGGTATAAGGTCTCAGCCACACTAAGGCTGTGTCCAATAGTAGGTACACACCTTTTACCTGAGTTTACCCTCTGTCCTAGGTGAGCGACGGGACGCGACACGAAGCGACGGGACGCGATACGTAGCGACGGGACGCGACACGTAGCGACGGGACGCGATACGTAGCGACGGGACGCGACACGTAGCGCCGACGCAACGTAAAGGCTCCTACAAACAGGCGCGACGCGCGTTGCGAATCGTGCGAGACACAGAGGCACCGCACGTTGCGCGACTTGCAGTGCCTTTGTGTCGCGCGCGATTTTATCGCGTGTCGCGCCTATTTGAAGGAGCTTTTAGTGTGTCGGAAAGTGGTTACATGTTTTTTATGTTAGCCTATACTGTTGGGTAAAGAGCTCCCCCACTCCTACCAGCACCACCTCAAACCAGCCCTCGCGGTACGCATCCAGGTTGTCTCGCCACCTCTTTCTGGGCCGGCTTCGGTGGCGCTGTACGTCTTCAGGCACCCATTGTCTGGAGACGTTTGCCCAGCGGTCGTCATGCATACGGCTTATGTGACCCACCTAATCCCATTTGAGCCTGGCAGCCTTCTTGCCTGCGTCCATTATACCTGTTACCTAACCTTATGTCAGAAATATAATGAATACCACTGACTTTCACGCCTAATCGATTCCCTGTTCAACTCACGAATGGCCTACTTTTAACACCGAATGTTGATTAGTCCTCACATGTTTTTTTTTTTTGCTCCATATTTTTTATTTTTTTATAAGTAATTTTTTGTATTTATATTGTGTCTTACTAAAGGGATCATAAAGGAGAGAAAAGAAAAATTATTCAGCCAACTACTTTCAAACTTTTCCCATAATTTGAGTAAAACGACCCATAAAAACGATCCTCAATAGATTTCTTTATAAAACCGCTTCAATTCTCAATATTACTTTCCGACACAGTCGACCACTTGCTCCAAGTTAGTGACACAATCAAAGCAAACTAAGTAAAAGTTCAGAAGTGTATCGCGATTTATGAATATTGGGACGACGCGGCCGCAACGTACCGCTGTCCATTTTTGGTTTGCTGGGCAGTCAGCCGCGAAATCAAGGGTTTTCGATCCGACAAGCTACATCTGCAGTTCACGAAACTTATAATCAACCTTAAAACGGTAAAAATAGAGTGTATAGTGTGATCATTCAGCTGAAATATGGAATTGTAATGTGGAGTTTTATTATAAATTATGATACAAACTAGAAGACTGTAAAATAATGAGTCAGGAAAAATCTTTATTTTATCTTTTATGGTTGCTTGTTCGGGGGACTTCCTTGACTGATTTTATTAATACTAAACTTGAGAGGAACACAAAAATGATAGTCTTTAAAGAGCTTACATTGATGTCCATGTTAAAAATGTCCATTATCCGGTACGATGAAAATGTTTCGATTTTTTACCTTTAAGGCAAGGAGCCTTCGATTCGATTTTTTACCTCGTCGCACGCGACACAAATGCACCGCTCGTTGCGCGACTTACGGTGCCTTTGTGTCGCGCGCGATTTTATCGCGTGTCGCGCCTGTTTGAAGGAGCCTTTATTCCGGTCAGATCCCCTTAACCCCCCTCCCCCTCTTAAGCTATTATTCTTAAATGTTGGTTTCATTTTTGGAAGAACGCCATTCCAACTGGTCATTCCAAATGATCATGAATGTGTCACTTTAAAATAGCGGATTATGGCCATCAATTTAAATAGATAGGCGATGACATTATGAGTTATTCATTTCCTTTTTAGGGTTCCATACCCAAAGGAAGAAGTAATGGTTTATCTATCTATCTAAAGGGTAAAAACGGGACCCTATTACTAAGACCGCACTGTCCGTCTGTCTGTCTGTCTATCACCAGTCTATATCTCATGAACCGTGATAGCTAGACAGTTGAAATGTTCACAGATGATGTATTTCTGTTGCCTCTATAACAGCAAAGCAAGTACTAAAAACAGAATAAAATAAATATTTAAGGGGGGGCTCCCATACAACAAACGTGTTTTTTTTTTGGCGTTTTTGCCTTGTGGTACGGAACCCTTCGTGTACGAGTCCGACTCGCACTTGGCCAGTTTTTTTTTTTTAAAAGAAGTCGGACTAGCAAAACAAAAATTTTACTTTAAAAAGCGTTTAATTAAAAAGCAAACAGCTTCAACCACCATTAAAATGAAACTCTCTCAAGCTCTCGTAAAACTAAACCAACCTAAAACAACAAAACGTATTAAACTATACAGCCGAACAGCGTCACCTCTGAAACAAAACAAGCTGTATCACGTAGCCGGCTTGCAGCGAAACAGCTCGGAATAGCTCGAAACAGCTCGTCCTCGTTTCAGACATGCTTCGCAAGTGAAAGGGGCGATGTGCTTCTATTTAGGAATGAGGCTGCGATGTCTTTTATGTTAGACTATTTTAAGAAGGAAGACATCCTTTTCTTTCGCACTTAACGTTGTAAAATCTGTCTTTTTGTCCGTGATTGTAAACGAAAACCACTTATCTGCTATACAACACTATTTGCCTGGCGACCACCAGCCACGGGTCTGGTCTGGTCTTGTTTAGTGGTAGAGGTTGGTGCGTGTTCTGACTTATCAATCATTATCAGTCTGGAACTCTGAAGACGTTTATGAAAGAGGAATTTTGACCAACGCGTGTCGTGTATAGGCGTTTTCGCGGAAGGCTACCTGACACCTCGACTCGGCGCAACACCCGCCGACCCTTTTAGGTACTTAGTTACCTAATAAATGTATTTTGTAATAATGTTTTTTTATAATAAGTTTATACTTAGTTCCTTGTTTTAATTTTTTATTATCTATGTAAGTATTTTGTTTAGAGGCGTATGTTTCCTTAAAATAGAGCAATTAAGTATCATTTATATATTTTTATTATTATACACGCTCCTTTATGATTGAATAAACAGTACTCGGGCGATAATAATGGCACATCGAGTCTTAGAAAGAAACTGTCACACGATGTGATTGCCAGAGACGACGATCTAGCATTGCACTTTACAAAATTAAAAATCATTTATTCGAATTAAGATCATAGCGCACGTAGCAAACCAAAAAGGGATCGGCACCATATCATCTCGAGCCGTTCAGTATTCTTTGTATGAAACTCCCTACTGCAACGCACACTAATCGGAATCGTAACGTAATCGCCTCGCCTCGGGACAAGCTCACGAACCGCGGTGCGGTCCCCGCGCTTACGGCTCGTCGTCCCCGCGCTTACGTCTCTCCGTACCCGAGCTTACGTCTCTTCGTCCACGCTTGCCCCTCTCACCCCTCCGGCCTGCCTGTTGCACCATCAACCAGCAGTCGACGAGCCGTAAGCGCGGCATCGCCTAGCTGTAGCCGAGTCGACGTATCAGAGCTTCTGATCCGCTCTGGTTACGTGCTTACGTTAGATTGAGAGAGAGGCGAAAGGCGATACGGTGCCGATCGCTTTCCGATTTGATACGTGTGCACCTTTAGGCAGAGAAACAGCACTTTTTGAGCGTCAGAAATTACAGAAGACATTCAAAACGTTCGGCCTTCACCACTTGCTAGTGTTTTTTTGGAAAGAAGAATCAGCGCATCAAACTCCCCAGCAACACATGTCTCAAAATCTTCTAAATCTCGCAGGGCCTCGAACTTACAGTACATACCTATTCAGTTACGTTATGTAGCATAGTTATGGTTTACTACCGCTTAGTGGACGGGTTGATAATCACAGTTTACTGTTATCACATTTATCACTAAAGGACGCTTCTGCTTACCCTGTTGACATTAGCCCTTTATAATCTGTTACCCAACCCGTATAAGGGAAAGGTTACATTATAATCATTACTGTTATGCCTCTAAGTATTATACCGTTATTAAAACAGATACAGACAAATAATATAACGAGGAAATAATAATATTTTGATATGGCTTTTGCTTTTACTAGGTCTTTAGAATGTAAGAAGATAAATTCATATTGGTCATATAGACATACCTACTATGTTCAACGCCGGAACGTGGATCCACGCGAAACACGATGGCTTTTTTATTGTTTCTGTAATTACGGCATTCAACCGGTTAAATTGTTCCTTCAATAGAGCCCGTGAAATTCAAAACATACGGTTTTTGCAAATTGCAGCGCGGTTTTATGTTGTATGTCAAGATTCAATTCGCGGCAATTATCATAAAATAATTGCTAAATTATAATAATATAAAACATTATTATAGCTCCGAAAATACAGTATGTTAACTAACAGAGGGCGTTCCCGTTAACCCGCAATAGTATAGCATCCATACATGCTAAAAAAAATATTACCATTCGAAAATAAAATGTTTTTATATTTTTTTATATTAAAATATTCACTAAAAATCGTAAATTGATACTCTATTTATTTAATTAATTCTAATTTATTTAATTAAATAAATTCCGACATTGCTGTCCTTCAAGTACGCGTGTACAGAGTGTTTCTTTAACGTATCAATTTACGATTTTTAGTGAATATTTTAATATAAAATAAAATAAAAACATTTTATTTTCGAATGGTAATATTTTTTTTAGCATGTATGGATGCTATACTATTGCGGGTTAACGGGAACGCCCTCTGTTAGTTAACATACTGTATACTTGCTACAAGTCGTCATATTTTGACGAAATAGTTATATTTCTATAAAAACTAATTTCGAGAGTTTTATTTTTCAGGATGGGAATTCTTCAAATGACCCCTCCCGCTCTGGGTGGAGCGGAAGGGAGTGTCAGACTCTTACTGACTAAAACCCAACCGTGTTCCTTCCTTAGCCCTTTATGTTCCGGGCCAGCGGTAACCCTTTCGGACAATCCCGCTGACCCGGCAGGCTTCGGCCCTGACGGGCCCCTTCAGTTGCTGCTGACATCTCTTTGAGGCGCGCGTGGAACACGTACGCGCCGTCCAGCACGGGCCTGGTCCTGATCGGACGGTGAGCTACCCATTACTCTCCGCTCAATTGAGGTTTTAAATTATTGCAATATTGAAATAATTTCAATCTTCTTCTATTTCAAATGAAAAACCCGTAACAAGCTTTTGAATTTCACAGGCCTTGACGGATCCCCCTTAATCAAATATTTTATTTTATTTATTTTTTTTACTATTTATGTACACACATATATAAACAGACACGAAATAATCAGAACAGAAAAATAGGTACAAAGGTGATGCTTATTTCATAAGAAATCTCTTCCAGCATACCTGCGATAGGACAATAAAAAGAGAGATGTAGACAGCGTGTGAAAGAGTAAAGGAGACAAAAATAATACATACAAACTAATCTAAAAACAATTCACTTAATAAAACTAAACAAATATTACAAATAAACATACATACTTCTATAATAAATATCACTAGGATGTTAATAAATATTAAAACGTAATCATAAAAACAAAAATAAATACATACACAACTATGATAAAGTGGAAAGATAGTGTTCTAAATAATTAGGTACTCCACAGCAGATCAAAGATACCGTTAACAAACCGCAATAGCACCATTCCGTATCACTCCTACGACAAAATGTAATTATGTTCCTCACTTGTCGCTTTCCTAATGAATCACCAATTTAACATAATGACAATAAACCTTTGCTTAGCAACATTAAGATCGTAATTACAGCCTGAAGTACAGACGGCAGCACATCAAGTTACTCGAAACTGTCAAATTTTCCCAAACAACTTTGAACCTTAAGCTTTTGCGATAAAGTTGAAAATCTATTAAAGAAATTTGACAGATTATAGTAGCTTGATGTGCTGGCGTCTGTACATAATATACTGGGTAAGTAGGTACTTGTGTATTAAGTTTATTACTTCTACTGGCATTTATACCTTTGATGTGTACTTCTCAAATCGAGTACGGAATCAAGGAGTTTAATTAAATGTTTTTTTAAATTTTTGTTTTGTTTAAGGACTTTCATGACATTTAAGTTTTAATTCATTTATTTCTTAACTAAATACATTGTGTAGAAAGTCTTACGTTATAAAATAACTTAAAATTAGATTAATAATGATTAGATAGTGATAATAAAAAATAAAGAAAAAAAATAACAATAACTAATTTTTTACAATAATAAAATTAATAGTCGTTTAATTAACTAATTTAAAGTCAAAAGATGAAAATAATGAAATTAATAGTCACTTAATTACCTACAGAATAGATTGTAAATGATTAAAGGCTCCTTTAAACAGGCGCGACACGCGATAAAATCCCGCGCGACACAAAGGCACCGCAACTCGCGCATTGTGTCCCGCACGATACGCGTCGCGCTTACACAATAAAATTAATAATAAAACTCACTAATAGCAAATATCGCATAAATACATAATTGTCATTTGTCAACTGTCAGCAATGCGTATGACAGTCCCGTAGTCAGTACCCTAAATACATACTCCTACGAATTACATGGCCATGCTTTTAAATCAAATGTCTCTTCTGTCAAATTTTCCCAATCAACTTTGAACCTTATGCTTTAGCGATAAAGTTGAAAACCTATTAAAGAAATTTGACAGATTGTAGTAGCTTGATGTGCTGGCGTCTGTACGTAAACTTTTCAATTTATCGTCATTGTCAACACAAGATTGATTGCTGTAGAAAAGCCGTGTGTCCGTATACTTAGTTCGATTTATCAACCAAGGCTCGATGTCGTTCTAACTGCTAAAAGGTATTGCTTCGTCAATCTTGTTCACTCATTAATTTACAGATCGTAATAAATGTAAAGTTAACCATTAACCTAGGTTTTAGAGTTCCATAGCGCAAAAGTAAAAACGGAACCCTTAGGATCACTACGTTGTCCGTCCGTCCGTCCATCTGTCAGCCTGGCAAGACCCTTTTTCTCAGGAACACGTGGAGCTATCTAGTTGAAATTAATACCAAATATCTGCTAAAAAGTACCCATACTCAGTTACTGGGTATCGTATTACCCAGTATTTGGGTTGTGGAGGTCAGATAGGCAGTCGCTCCATGTAAAATACTGGTATTCAGCTGCATCCGGTTAGACTGGAAGCCGACCCCAACATTGTTGGGAAAAGGCTAGGCAGATGATGATGACCTGCTCAAAAAAATCAAGCTTGTAAAGTCGACGCAACAAAAAAATACGGCCGTTTATGCGAAATATTCTGACACTTGCAAAAAAAACAAAACCTATAGGGTGGGTAGGTACTTCCCGTTAACCTAGAATCATGGAATTTGGCAAGAAGCAAAGTCTCACAGCACAAGTAAAGGCTCCTGCAAACAGGCGCGACGCGCGACGCGAATCGCGCGCGACACAAAGGCACCGCTTGTTGCGCGACATGCGGTGCCTTTGTGTCGCGTGTCGCGTCGCGCCTGTGTGTACAAGCCTTAAAGGAAAATTGTTTATTTGTAGTTTTGTCTAATAAAACAATATTTGTTTCCGATTTCGTAAAAGTACGTATATCGATGTATGGGAGAACATTTCCAACTCAATCTTACAACCTACTGAAACCTTCTATGCGTGGTCACACACTTGGCCAGTTTTTTTTTTTTTTTGTTACTGGTACTTTCTTTCACCTCAGTTGGTACTTTTTTTCAACTAGCCACGTAACAACAGATCGTCATTATTTTTTTTCATAAAGATATTTTAAGGGCCGGTTTTATCCTGAAAAAATACACGGTCCTTGTGTGATAAGCCACTGGAGCGAAGCTTAGGGTAAAAGTTTGTTATTCATATTTCTCAGTTAATCACACTGACCGTAACATTACAAAATATTATGTTCAGGTTCAAAACTGTAGTTCCCGATCCGGTATCGCAAGACCGCAAAACCCTCATAAATCCTTTCGCTTATTAGCTTCATAATTCGGTTTAAATTCACTCATAAGCTGTATTGACAAGCGACGATACTGCCAAAGGTTGGCAGTAATTAGATGGCCGATTAAGAGCGTATATACAGAAAGTGGGCAACGTCGCAAATAGCTGTCAAATATTTCGCTGTTTAGATTAATTTGTCAATATTACTGTATGAAAATAAGAAATATGGTTAACTAATGAACTAGAATATTGATTATGAAATGCAATAATTAATATCGTAACACCGAATATTTAGTTTTAGATGTAAAAAAGTATTTGGAAACTTTACAAATGCCTTTTTTACACCTAAAACGGTTACAACATCAAAGTCAGTGTTTTAATTGCAATTCATTATTAATATTCTAGTTCATTAGATAGCCATATTTCTTATTTTCATAGAGTAATATTGACAAATTAATCAAAACAGGGAATTATTTAGCTGTTTGCGACGTTGCCCACTTTCTGTATACGCGCTCGTAATGGCACCACAGACGCCGTTATAGGGTTCAGTGCCAATACCGGGCTTTTGCGCCAATGGGCGATGCCAAACTACGGCATAATAGATGGCGGGATTTAGTTTAGATTATGTTGTTCGTTAATGTTAATGTCGGGGGTGGTACGTACAGACGCCAGCACATCAAGTTACTACAAACAGTCAATTTTTTTTAATAGATTTTTAACTTTATCGCTAAAGCATAAGGTTCAAAGTTGATTGGGAAAATTTGACAGTTTCGGGTAGCTTGATGTGCTGGCGTCTGTACATTTTGAGAGATTATAGTATCGTTGACCACATTTTATGGGAATTCGGTGGCCGGCGGTAGCTCAAATAGCCTAACTGGCTAACGATTTAAGAAAGAATGTAGCCGAGTTGTAGGTCGTCAGTAGAAATCCAGGCAGGCGCTTTACTTTTGGTACAGTTACATCAAGCTACTACAATCTGTCAAATTTCTTTAATGGATTTTCAACTTTATCGCTAAAGCATAAGGTTCAAAATTGATTGAGAAAATTTGACAGTTTCGGGGAGCTTGATGTGCTGGCGTCTGTACATAATTTCATCACCACTTTCAAAACAGTGAAGGAAAACATCGTCAGGAAACCGGCATGTCCTAGAACCTAAAATTCGAAGACATGTGACATCTACCAACCCGCACTGGGCCCGCGTGGTCGATTATAGCCCACTCCCTCTCGAAGAGAGGAGACCTGTGTCTGGGACACATACACGTAAAGTGGTGCTTTTTAGGGTTCCGTACTCAAAGGGTAAAAACAGGACCCTATTACTAAGACTCCACAGTCCCTCTGTCTGTCTGTCACCAGGCTGTATCTCATGAACCGTGATAGCTAGACAGTTGAAATTTTCACAGATGATGCATATTTCTGTTGCCGCTATAACAACGAATACTAAATGATCATGAACCTCCTAGTGACTAAGGTTTTATTTATTAATGGTAATCTGTGAACAGCGCTGTGGGTTACATTATTACTTAAGTAATTTATGTTTTTCTGTTTATAATATTGCATAATGTAGCTGTTTGTTGTTCCTATTTAATAAAATAAAAAAATAAAATAAAAACAGAATAAAATAAATATTTAAGAGGGCTCCTATACAACAAAGGTGTTTTTTTCGGCGTTTTTTTCCTTGTGGTACGGAACCCTTCGTGTGTGATTCTGACTCGCACTTGGCCAGTTATACTTCAATTACCAGCAATTTACCCTTTGTTAACCTAAAAGTGAAGTGGACATACCCCGCTACAGCAGCAAAGCACGGTACTAAAACTAAATTATTCTCAACAAAAAAAAAACTGAGATAAAATAGACAAAAATAACCGACAGAATCCCCTCCAAGCCTTAACGGACTTCGCTCTTCTTTCCGGGACCCGTGAGATGTATATTGTATTCATACCCCCTGGGACTCCCCGGGATTCCTCACATTGTTACACATACGACCTTATGTAAATACGAGGGATTTCACATCTTTTTGTGTCATCTGAACAATCGGAGATACTTCGAACATTGTTCGAATGCATTTGGTATACGACACAATAAGTCGGGGACACAATAGTGTTTTAGTAAAATTCCATTCTTTGACATTTTCTTTGCTGATGTTACCGTTTTACAATATTTATACCTACAGGGTGTGGCGCAAAGTCTCCTACAAACAGGCGCGACACGCAATATAATCGCGCGCGACACAAAGGCACCGCTCGTTGCGCAACTTGCGGTGCCATATTGTGTCGTGCGCGGTGGACCATTATTTAAGGTTCCTTCAAAACTGAAGGAACCTTAAATAATGGTCCACCGTTAAGTATTCGTATACCAGATATATTATTTATTATATTTACTATAACATATATTACAATTTTTACCCAAGGGTTTTGAAAAAATGTTTTGATTTTTGTTTATTATTTACGAAATTTCTACCTTTTGTTACAAATTTGACTGTAGTTTCAACAAAAACCATAATTTTTTCATTGTAATTTCTGTTAATTACTGCTGAATACTAGAGCTATCGTGTAAAATTATGATTGTTATGTAAATTTAGAACTTTTGAAGAAAAAGTTGGGTACTTGGACTATTGTGCAAGTGCCCAACGAGGACTAATAATCTAAATCTATTACAAAATTTCTTACACTTTTAAACCATTAACATTAAAACCATTGAATCACTGTAAATAGTACACACACACACACACTTATGTCTTAAACAGAAATATTCGCTAAATCCAAAAGATATTACTACGGTCATGCAGTTACTGTATAACAGAAGTGCTGCAATGTACAGACGCCATCACATCAAGCTACCCGAAAGTGTCAAATTTTCCCAATCAGCTTTGAACATAAGGTTCAAGCCTCAGCGATAAAGTTGAAAATCTATTAAAGAGATTGTAGTAGCTTGATGTGCTGGCGTCTGTACAACGCAGTCTTGCCTCCTATGAGCTAGGTATATTGACTTCCTCGGATGCAACCTCTAAGATTCCAAAGTCAATGTATCGGAAACATGCCCGGTTGAGTACCAACGTACCAAATGAGCTCGGTTCACTTGGTATGCAAAGCAACGTTGTTAATAAGGAGATATACAGGGTTACATCGATGCGCAAATTGTAACTATAAATTCAGCACATAATTCTAAACACCCTAGCGTAGGAATTTTTCGTAGGTTATCAAAAATATATCAGCTGTTTCATAGAAAAGTACAATTACTACGTGGTCAATATGTATGGAACAGGGAAATCTATTAAAAATTCAGCACATGAGTCTAAACACCCTAGCGTTGAAATTTTTAAACGATTATAAAAAACCATCCAGAATCATGTACAGAAGCCAGCCAGCACATGAAGCTACTACAATCTGTCAGATTTCTTTAATAGATTTTCTACTTTATCGCTAAAGCATAAGGTTCAAAGTTGATTGGGAAAATTTTACAGTTTCGGGTAGCTTGATGTGCTGGCGTCTGTACATGATAAGAGGTGGCGCATCGATGTAACTGCCACCCTGTATACGCAGACACGTATCTACGTAAATTACCGTGGTGTATGTGGAAAATTCGGCTTTAATGAAATTTCAGAGCTTTTGAGATAATATGTTCACATATTTTTTGCTTGGTAAATTAAGCGATACGTAGAAAACTTGCATCCAACAATTTATGGCATGGTAAACGATATTACAAAAGGAAATAAACAAGGGACTTCAATTTAAACTGGCTTTTATAAATTGATGTAATAATAATAATAGTTTTGATTCGCAAAACATTAACTTTGACAATAATTTAAGTTAACAGAGAAGTATGCAAACATAAATTGATTTTACAGAGGTTGGATACAAAAGATAGATAGATAGATAAACCATTTATTTGGCACATACAAGAAGACAGCACAACACACAAAAGTACAATATTAGATGATAACCAAATTACCCACATGATTATAAAACAAGGTGCCGATAAAGAAACAAAAAGTAAACACATCGAAATAAAAGTGACACTATGACGAATACTTAAAATAAAATTAATAACGAAAGGTGTAGTGGGGTCAAAAGTCCTATAAGAATTAATTACTGTGCCCCCCAAAATAGGAAAATCCTGTATCTTGGGATGTGCTTGGTATTCTCTTTTTATTATGCCACATTTGTTTCAACGCCTTATCAAACCTAACGCACCAATCATAAACAATTCAGAAAACCATAAACAACCCAAAAGATATTTTGATTGCGTTCAAAAATAGAACCGTTTCCATCGTAGGGGTGTCACGTTCGTCGTATACATTTTTCTAAAGCGTCGGAACCCGCTGGCGTCCACATGGGCCTGAACGTGATACGACTCCCGAACACAAAATGTGGCCTCTTTTTGTTTTTAAATACATCGTGGTTTTCAATTCGCCGTTTTGGGATATTACTCTTCCCTCACGTGGCTTTTCGTAATTGGTTTCTTATAACTTTAGGTTTGCTAGGTTTTTTTGACATGTTATTGTAATTTGTTGTATTGTAATTTGGAATTGACATTTTAATGATAGTATTGTATTAGTGGTATTGTATAAGTGTATTGTATTCATATTATTTTTATTGACTAATGTATCTATTGACTACTTTGACATTTAATTTAATCTAAATAATTATACTTGCTGAATTGAAATGATACCTAATCTCTAATGAATAATGATGATTTAATAGGACCTACATAATTTCTGTAATGTAATTTTGATGAATATTATCACGGTTTATGCATCTCTTCCTACCAATTTGTACGCCACAATATGCGGCTAAACATGTTAGAACTTTTCTGTATATTATTATTATCTTGCATGCAATGTATCATGTACACCATGTATAAACAAATAAAATTTACTTACTTACTTGCTACAGATTAAAGCAGCTGCCAGCCATTTTTTCGAAATTAGAAAAATGTTTTATTTAAGTATAATAATGAGATCCAAGACTACAAGTTGCTTGTTTGCCCTACTTTCTTTTACTAATAATCCTCGACGGAATAAGCTCTTTCTTCTGGAAATGTGGTTTCTACAAAAACTGTGGTTCCCTTGCGGCAAATTCAACAAAATCTTTTAGTTTAGAAAAAACGTGAACTCATTTTGGTGATTACTTGTTAGCTCGCCTCTCGTATATGACCCAAAAATTTCTTATTTCATACGTCGTGACCTGTATTTTGTCTGACTTCGGATTGATTGATAACATTGCGTCTAGAATACAGTCTAACAGGTCCACCTAATACCTTGTAGAGCTCTTTGTGTAAAAGCTATATTTCAGTATTAATGTTTTTTTTTTATATTGATCCCAACTGACTATTTACACTAGGTACTAAATTAAAAGACTACTTATACAGATGCGAATTCTTCGGCCAAAGAACCCAGCCGTCTGGTCACGTGAAATGTCGAACAGTCGAATTTTAATTGCACCATAACCTTTCAGACTCAAACATTTGACTTTATTGCTAAAGTCATCGCATTGATATACCATCGTCTGCCTAGCCTTTTCCCAGCTATGTTGAGGTCGGCTTCCAGTCTAATCGGATCCAGCTAAGTACCAGTGTTTTACATGGAGCGACTGCCTATCTGACCTCCACAACCCAGCTACTGAGTAATACGAAACCTCTTGGTAAGACTGGTTGTCAGACTTTCAGGTTTCTGACGACCCGTAACGACTGTGAAAGATCCACGAATGACAGCCGGGACCAATGGCTTAACGTGCTTTCCGAGGCACGGAGGGGTCTTGGTATTTAAAGATGGTCACCCATCCATGGACCAACCGCGGCAAGCGCAGCTTAACCTAATCGATCGACCCGTGCGGCAGTAATTATTTAGACACAAGCGTATTGATATACCTATAACATTAAAGCCGGGTCTCAGAAATTTAAACGGCGGTAACCGCTTTCCATCACATGAGCCGTCGTATTTACTAATAACATTATTACGCAAAAACACGCCTCCAACATCAAAATATAAAAGTATCTACATTTTCCAATCACTTAAGCCTTCACACTTTTTAACCAAGTACTGAGCTATAAAATTTGGATGAAGTGTTACTTGGGAGCATCATTATCATCTGCCTAGTTTTTTCCCGAGGGATCGGCTTCCAGTCTGACTGGATGCAACTGAGTGCCAGGCACCTCGGTGCCTTGGAAAGCACGTTAAGCCGTTGGTCTGTCGGCTGTCATTCGAGGATCTTTGACAGTCGTTACGGGCCGTCAGATGTCCGAAAGTCTGAAAACCAGTCTTACCAAGGGGTATAGTATTACCCAGTTACCTGAATGTGGAGGTCAGATAGACAGTCGCTCCAAGTAAAATACTTGGGAGTATATAGAACGTTTTTTCGCCTCGGCCAGCATCTGGAGTGTGACATATATGGCTCGTTCGATCAACCCATTACTACGGACAATTTAGGATGGTAGTAAATATATATTTTCCTAAAAGTTTACGGTAAAACGTTAACTTTTAAGGTAGACATAGAAGGCGACAACCTCTTTCCATCAAAGTAAATGTGCCTTCGTATCCTAACATATTGCTCATAAACACACCTCTATTTCTTTCCAATGCCAAAATAAACATGTCTACATTAGCCAATCACTTAGCCTTCACACTTTTGACTCAAATATAACTTTTTAATCAATTATAGTGCTATAAAAGTTGATTGAAGTGTCACTTGGGTTGGGAGCATATACAGCGTTATGTCCCCCATAACGCTGTATATGCTCCCAACCCAAGTGGCTCGGCCAGCATCTGGCGTGTGACACATATGACTCGTTCAATCAACCCATTACTTAGATTGGATCTCGCTCAGAAATCTTAGTGACATGTGTCTGGCAAGTTTTTTTTTATAGGTTTTTTGGGTATTTATTTTTTATTTATTTTGTTACTATTGACATTTAAAATGTATTATTGTTTGCTAATGCACGAAACATTAATTATTTTGACTTGAAATTAATAATTAAAAATCAATACAAGGCCATTTTGGCAGAATTATAAAAATAACATTATGAATCATAATGGACAGTTAACTGTTAAGTTAATCGTATCAAATCTCATTGGTGAAAGATTCTTCAGTAATTTTTTTTTGTCTGTGCTAAAATACCAATCAATCCAATCCAAATCCAATCCCAATCTCTTTGATTATACCTACGTAGTGCAGCGAAAAAAAAGAAAAACGCGGACTTTCTTCGCCATATTATAATTCATAATGTTATCCTTCTACGATTCTGCCAAAGTGGTCATTTTAGGCCCCCAGAGCCCCTGAACCCCATGTTATACTCGTATTGCATGCATTTTATTCTTGTATGTGTACACATGTTTGACCAAATAAATATATCTCTTGAAAATACAAGAATGAGTTACAACTAAGGACTAACATGTTACATTGAACTAATTTGGTAGTATTCATTAGTGCAAAAAAGCAAAATATCTAATTTTCAAAAGAAATAACCACGCTAAAAAAGTATTAAGGAAGGTACTTATTTATTGTAGGTATTAGTCTTATAGCACTCTGTGACCTAAACCCGCACTTAAGTCACGCTTATCTGTGACTTAAGAAATCCATTTTTATACAGGTAATCGTGACGTAATTGTGCGCTTAGGTCACACGTGCTATAAAATAGTATGTAACGATACGTGAGACTTAAGTAGTATTAATGCACAGCGCAATTTGACGCCGTGCAATAATGGACTATTGTAGTTACACGTATCGTAATGTAATATTTTTGTACCTATTATTAAAAGCAAGCACTTATTTACCAACTGCATTTATCGTCAGTTTATCTTTAAAATGCTGTTTAGGGTGTCAAATCTACATGAAAAGCATTTCAAAATGAAACTAATTTCGATTGCGCGTCGTATAGTTAACAAAGGAACTTTGCCCAATAACGTATATCAATTCGCTCAAAAGAACTATTTAACTTCCCCACAGTAAAATCACAGTGAACGATGAACTATAAAACCAATGCATAGAAAATGTATTGAATAGCAATCTATCTCCTGAAGTTAATGAAAACACGTAGATCTATTCTCGTTCCGACTGAAACTAATCATGGCGCCGAAATATCGGGGGAATAGAGTATTAAGCACATTCTTTTAAACGAAATAGCGGGCTTTGACATCCGGGATTTGGTAGGCTGTGACATGCATGATGGGATAAAAATCATCATCTGTTTGGGAGTCTGTAAAAGGTCATTTTGGAGCCTAGAAATGTGGCAATCGGTGTTCAGACGTTATAAAACTTTCAAAAGTGGCAACATTATACAACGTGTTTTTTTTTATATTCCATAACTCTAGGGTTATATTCTATAAGTAAAAATAATACAAAAAGTCCTAGAACATGTCCCCAAAAAATGCATAATTTTGAAGATATCATGTATCGAAGTTTCATTGATAAATACGAGTAATTCATTTTCATTCAAATTTAATTCATATTTAAAGCTAAGAAAATGCGACGTTGTCATATTTCACGTAAGCCCGTTTTACATTAATAATCGTGACTTTGTCGAATTATTTTTATGAAAAATTAAAATTAAAAAATAAATGATAATTGAAAAATAATTCATATGCCAGTTGATTCTCTGATATGGTCTCATTCATACCCTAGAAGTAACTCACCGTCCGATCAGGACCAGGCCCATGCCGGACGGCGTGTACGTGTTCCACGCGCGCCTCAAAGAGATGTCAGCATCAAGGGAAGGGGCCCGTCAGGGCCGAAGCCCGCCGGGTCAGCGGGATTGTCCGAAAGGGTTACCGCTGGCCCGGAACATAAAGGGCTAAGGAAGGAACACGGGTGAGTTTCAGTCAATAAGAGTCTGACACTTCCTTCCGCTCCACCCAGAGCGGGAGGGGTCATTAGATGATTTCCCATCCAGAAAAAAAAAATTCATACCCTAGAATTATGGGATACATGTTTTTTATATATTATTATTTTGGCAACAATTATTCGCTGTCAATGTCATAGTAACGTTATGACTAGTTTATAGTTTATATGTAAAAAGCCTTGTAAACTCGGTCCTCGTAAAATAGAAATTAAAATAAAGCAATTTCTGGGCTATATTTACATAATTATATCCTCAACGATATAACAATCGCTTTCAAAGCGTTTCATATTATGTCTACAACGGCTTTCAACAGGATTGATATAAGCTTTTCGGTGGCTTATGTCAATTCAGTACATGTTTGACTTTTCCATTATCCTTATCGCTGATAGATTGTCACTTTAACGGCCCTATTAACTCTTTCTGTTGATGTAGTCAAAGTGGCAACTAAATTATATCCGCATCCAGTTTAAAAATTATATTTTTTAAAGTGGTGTTTTTTAAATGAATTTACACAAATAAATATCATTTATCAAGTAGCCACTACTATTCACACCTGAATATCAGCTCCAGCACAATTCTAAACTCCAATATCACAGCAACACTCACCACCACAACACAAAGAGCATTAATAACACGACGATCCCGTGACGTCACGACACAGTAAACTAATCTAATCCCGCGAACATGCAATAATGGGCTAATGCACGGCGAATAGGGCTGCCTCCCATCTGCACACACACATGAATATTATAATACCACATATCTTGAACGCCAAACGCCGCAGTAAAGCCCGCTAAGGATCCGTACAGCTATCATCATTATGCTACAAATTGTGTCATCCATATTAGGCCAGGAGACAGATGTGATTTTGGAATGAGGAATTCTGGAAGTAAATTACATGTTATGTTGTGTGTGTATGAAGTGTGGGTTGATGACAGACAGATCAATTTGTATGGTTAAGTTACGTTCCGGTTGCTAACCAATGAGACTAGGTAACAAAGTGCCTTAAGTCGGTTTACTCTTGAGAATTTCTTTGTTACTCGTTTTAAAACGAATTTAGGATAGGTACTTAGCCGCGTCTGATTCAACATCTGCCTAGCCTTTTCCCAACTATGTTGGGGTCGGCTTCCAGTCTAACCGGATGCAGCTGAATACCAGTATTTTACATGGAGCGACTGCCTACCTGACTTCCACAACCCAGTTACTGGGTAATACGATACCCCTTGGTAAGACTGGTTTCAGACTTTTGGGCTTCTGACTACCCGTAACGACTGTCAAAGATCCACGAATTACAGCCGGGACCAACGGCTTAACGTGCTTTCCGAGGCACGGAGAGGTCTAGGTATGTAAAGATGGTTACCCATCCACAGACCAACCGCGGCAAGCGTAGCTTAACCTGATCGATTGACCTATGCGGCTGTTATGATTTAGCCCCTCTTAGCCGCGTCTGATTATCTCAGGAATATAAAATAATTACATTTTTCGGCAACTGTTCCATTCAAAGTTTTAATTGATTTAGATTTTGTTTTTAGAGCATATTCTACGCCAAAGGCATATTGAAGATTACCCCAAACTTATTTAATAAAGTCTTTATTAATATTTATTAAATAAAATGTCACAAACACGACTTTCAAACAATATTACTTTAAAGTAGAATTCCTTTAGCTACGGTTTACCCAGAAAAGCGATGGCCGCGACCGACGTTACGGCCGCGGCTTTTGAAATTAAGGTGTAAAAAAACACTCTCTAGGGAAACATACCAACTTACTTTCATAAATAACGTTTCAGTGACGTCATTCGACAGTAAATTACAGGCGCTATGTGGCGGCCTCCGCAGTCTTTAACAAAAACCGGGCAAGAGCGAGTCGGACTCGCGCACCGAGGGTTGTTACCATCATAATGTTTTTAAATTTTCATCCGCGAGGCCTATATTCGTCAGAGAATTTTAACACTGTGCACTGCGGTGTAGAATATTGCAGTCTTATGTCAGCGCCATCTCTTGACCGATAGTGGCACTAATGTAACTTTTGTTGATGATTTCTGAAAAAGTGTGCTATTTAGAGACTTCGTTTTATTTTTCCTGTAATCTTTACATAAACTTCTATCACATATTAAATCTGAAACGAAACGGAACGGAACGGTATTTTTTTTACGTTTTTGATCAAAAGTCGAAAACTATGCAGCTTAAAAAAAAAGAAAAATGTTTGAGAATGTGCAAACTGCGCTCTGTCATATTGTGCACATGCTCTAGTAGCCCCACTTCGAATTTTTCAGAACCCCTTTCAGTCCCTGTTGCAAAAATAAATATATTTTTATTTCTTTCTTATTTGCAAAATAGTTGAGCAAACGTCATCTAAAACATTCCAAATTTCAAGTTGGTAGCATTAGAAGTTCTTGAGATATCCAGCTGTGACAGACAAACAGACAGACTGAACCCTAAAAAGGGTGCGTGCTCACCACACAATAGAAGTGAAAACTTACAACAGGAGCCGAGTATACGCGATTGAGATCACCGAACCGAGCGGTTCAGTTTCATTCACTGTTCAGAAAAAACGTAAAGCGCACCTAAAGAAGTTTTCACTTCAAAAATGTGTCAGAAACTATCTCCTTACCTACATCCAGTATGTAATGTCAGACAATGTTTCCTAATACGACACTTTAGGTCTTGATAGTACAGCGGTCGTTTTCTTAACTACCGCTCTGCGTTCGTCACGTTATATACATATATGTAAATGTATTCCTTAATTATACCTATAGCTAAAGTGTCCAAGGACGCCCGAGGGTCCCCGTAAAGTTTAAGAAGTTAGGGTAGAAAAGTTCGTAGGCACAATTGTGTGCGGTCGGGTAGGGTTACAGTAAGGATTTATAATCGCGTGAAAGTACTAGAATTTGCTAACAAATGGAAAGTGTTTTTGTACCCCTGTGGCGAATTTCAGGGTTTATGACGTGTTTGATCGAAGTTTTATTTTTTTTTTAAGTTTAACAAAGAATAATAAAAATATTTGTATGTTCTAACTTTAAGATCTGGATAGAGACTATTAACTATGTCCTACCAG
Organism: Luperina testacea; assembly: GCA_927399505.1. NCBI lineage: Eukaryota > Metazoa > Arthropoda > Insecta > Lepidoptera > Noctuidae > Luperina > Luperina testacea. The sequence continues at coordinate 19,073,579 of OV656758.1, forward strand.
ACCTTATCAGACCTATGTCTGATTTACACGATGTGATTTAGTGGCATACAATAATTTTAAGTTACAATGATAGTTACACCATGTGCATGAGCAGTGGTGGCTCAGTGGTAACGGCCACGATAGGGTCAGCGCAGACAGAACGGAGCGCAGCAGAGAGGATTTTATTAACGCACTTGAAAATAAACTTTAAAATTCTTACAATAAAGTGCATAAATGCTTGAACCTGACAAAAATTGCTCGCGCGTCCTCGAGATATGCGGGAATCCCAAGCTCACGTCGTAGGTTCGAACCCTGACAGGCACTTTGTGTAAATTATTTCATCACCACTGCTCTCAAAACGGTGGAGGAAAACATCCTGAGGAAACCGGCATGTCCTAGAACCAAAAAATCGTAGACATGTGACATCTACCAACCCGCATTGGGCTCGCATTGTCGATTACAGCCCACTCCTTCTCGAAGAGAAGAGACTTGTGTTCCTGCAGTGGGAACATTATAGGCTGATTATTCACCTTCTTAGGGTTCTGCCTCGAATTTTGCGGGCAGCGGGGCGGCGGCGGGGGCGGCGCGGGCGGTCACCGCTTGACTGGAGTGCACCGCTCGTTGCCCGCCCCCGCGCCGCTGCCACGCCGCTGTTTTCGAGAACCGGTCCATTTGATTTTACGCATAAGATCCTGCCGCTCCCGCGCCGCCGCCGCCGCCGCCCCGCTGCCCGCAAAATTCGAGGCAGAGGCCTTAGGGGTGGAATTTCGAAAAACCTTTTCTTAGTGGATAGGTACCTATTCTTCACAAAGAACACACCCTCCAAATTTCATGTCTCTAGGACCAGCGGTTTAAGCTGTGCATTGATATCTCAGTCAGGTCATTGAAATTTACAGATTAAAATGACAAAAACGCCTAATAATATAACCCAACGCACTACGCTCAACTTACAAAAAATACGTTAAAAACAAAATTGAAACTTTCAACAAAGGAAACAAAAAATAAATGTGACCTTTTCGCTTGCTTTTCATTATAAATATTAACTTAAACGTTGGACTCAACGCTTGGCATCGGTTAGCTCTATTCTAAGTATTTCAGAATGACAGAAGAGATGAATAAAATTAACTTAATAATACCAGTTTGTTACAGTCCGACTACATGGCAGAGGGCCTCTTCTGATACAGAGAAGTCACTAGCATTAATCACCACTCAAAGTGGATTGGCGATATCAGACTTGCAAGCATAAGAATATTCCGCCTAGAATCTTCCCACTGCTGGGAAACAGGCCTCCTCTCGATGAGAGGGAGTAAGTCGTAATCCTCCACGTGGGCCCAGATGGTAGAGTCACATGTCTTCGAATGTTTTGGTTGGACTTGTATAAAATTGAAAAATATAATGTTTTACGCACAAACGTGACCAGAGAAGACACACGCACATGAATCACAGCCATTCATCTTTGAAAGAATGTATTTTCACCGTTTCTATTGTTACTAAAGTGGAGTCATTTTAATAGGTAACATTTGACAATTCATCAAATATTCAACAACGTAACCTTGTAACGGCGGGCATAAAATAACATATTTTTTCGTTTTGTTAGAACTGCACAATTGCTTACCTTTTTTCAATTACGATTACATATTTATTGTAATAATGACCGATACGAGTAATTTTACGATTTGCTTTCATTAATAAACCATTCTAAACATAATAAACAATTTCTGATCTAAAGAACTGAACGTCGTTACAAGGTTACGTCAGTTAACCATTTTTCTTTTTAAACACTAGGGATGTTACTCTAAAAATCGAAAGCTGATAAGTAGAATCGAATGCAATGATGACTTGTGAAGAAATATCACCATAAATTAATAATTAATAATATCTCTGAGTGCTGACAGCAGTGATGAAGATGACAATACTTTTAACAGTTCTGATAGTTCAACTGAATAAATGCAATTTTTTTGTTAAATTGTGTACTTGTCTTATTTTGCTCCTTAAATTTACGAAAAAAATAATAATAATGGGACAGGGATTCGCCTGATGATTTTTAAATTCGCATATGTTTCAAGTCCGTATCGATTCATTCACTTTAATCGATGTTTATAAGCAGGTCACCTCACTATGAGGATAAAACTGACAGACGTCAAATGTTACCTATTAAAATGACTCCACTGTAATCGCCAAACATAAGCCCACAATCATACGTCCCACCTTAAATTCCGCCATCTTAAACAATACTCTAGAGCGTCCCGTCATTTAGTTGTACACTTTAATTAAACGCCTGGACGCGATGCACCGGACAATGGACACTAGAGGGCATCACGAGCGGTCATTGCGCATTACATTCTCTTTATTAAACGTCCCACCGTCCGTGCTGCGATCCACACAAATAAAGCTGGGATACTCGGAGGATTATTGCGTCGAACTTGTCGATTTAGGATAGTTTAATGCGGTTTTAGATTCATATAATAATATGTATTTGGTCTATATTCAACATTGCGAATACTTACCAACCTTTCCTCTTTGGGGTAATTGCGTAACAGACTAACAGTAGCAATGATAAATGATGATAAATGATTTTATTTTTGTAAGTAGGTTTGCACAAACACTTTTACACGTCAATCAAATATTTTTTAAACTAGATGAGGTCGGCGTTTCCTATCTGACTACTCTGAGAAGAAAGGTCGAAACAAACTCAGAGGTCATAGTCTCTTTTAAAGTCCAGACATAATCTTGGTCAGGTTATATGAAGACCATGTAGGTCGATGTCTGAGATGGTCTTTTGAGGAAAGAACCACACTGATTGAGAGGACCTGTCCACTTGTCCAGTCAGTGCACGCATTTGTCAGAAATCGTGCAGCTCAACTCAAGACTTAAGGAGCTCAACGATCCGACGAACAATACCATCGAAAGGACATTTGGGTAGGCCACATAAATTACTCAAACTGCCAGACCTTGGAGAGAATTATAAAAAAAAAAAAAAAAGAATAATGACTTTCATTTTGACAGTTCAACAACATTCATTGCGTTATTTACGTTGTTGAGCAGATTTTTTTTCGAATAAATGAAGCAATGGATTAGGAATATCCTTCAAAATTATTCAGATTGTGTTTGATAGTGTGTTACGAAGTTAAGGTGCTGGATGCTATCCTACCACGTCCATCTGGGCAAACAACGTAGTCCTTAGCGGCTAGATTTAAATGTGACTGTTTTAGCCACAGATATAAGAAAAAAGCATTTCTATGGTTTTATTTTGTTCAGCATTATTTATGACCTAAATGGTAAACTAAAAACTTTCGATTTGTATTTTATAGTAATACCTCCATTTTATTCTATTCGATAATCATATAAGTTTCATGTTAAGCAAAATTAAATTATGCGGTTGCATTCTAGGTAAACTTTGTTGAAGCTCAGTCATTACAATATTTTAGCCTGAAATTATTCTGAAGTTTATTTATTTAATCCCCAACGTCGGTATGTTTGTTTAATAATATATAAACCATAGACATTAGCCATATAACCATATAAATTAGGATCTACGATCACTTTGGCACACTTTGTGCGCTTTTATAATTTCTAACGTGACGATATAATCGTGGACGTCCTCGTTCACGTCACGGCATCACGATAACACATGGAAGTAAAATCTATGGTAATATAATATGAAGACGCCAATATAAGTCTGTGATGAAGACGCTTTTAAATTTCCGTCCTCGATTACGTTGTAACGAGCACTTATTTACATACATTGTATGGACGCGTGTTGCACGATCATAGAGTACAATAAAGTTTTTAAAGTGATATTATAATATATTTTAAAAGCTCAGTCCCACGGAATACTCCTCCAGACTCCAGACAAATATGCAAATACAAAGGATTTTCACAACAAACAATCCACTTCCATCTAAATCACGATCGCGAAGGGATTAAAATGTCAGCTTATCGACAGGGGTGTCGCATCGCACTTTTATATTTCAGTTGCACAAAACGCTTGGATTTTCCAAATAAAGGTTATCACGTGGATACGGTTGGCGAGATAAGCGATATTAATATTGCTATAAATCGCCGATAGCTTTGACAGGTTTAACTGTGTGCCTATTATTTGGTAAACAATAAAATGTTGCATAATTTAAAGTTGTGTTTTGATTTTGTACCTCGGAAAGCACGTTAAGCCGTTGGTCCCGGCTGTCATTCGTGGATCTTTGGCAGTCGTTACGAGTAGTCAGAAGCCCGAAAGTCTGACAACCAGTCTTACCAAGGGGTATCGTATTGCCCAGTTGAAAGTTCACAATAATTTCAGGCTTAAATGTTGTGGAGGTCAGATAGGCAGTCGCTCCATGTAAAATACTGGTATTCAGCTGCATCCGGTTAGACTGGAAGCTGACCCCAACATATTTGGGAAAAGGCTAGGCAGATGATGATGTTCTGATTTTGTGCTTACTGATTAAGTTTTTATTAGGAGGAGCTCGTGGATATGTAATAAAAGCCGCACGGGTCAATCGAAAGTTAAGCTACGCTTGCAGAGATCGGCCCGTGGATGGGTGACTATCGGAAATCACGTTAGGCTGTTGGTCCCGGCTGTCATCAAGATCTGTGACGGTCGTTACGTGTAGTCAGAAGACCTCTCGAAGTCTGACAACCAGCCTTAACAACGGGTATCGTATTACCTATTAACTGGGTTGTGTTGGCAGTCGCTAATTGTACTGCAAAATGGTATACTGTAAAATGGTATTTAGCTGAACCCGGTTTTTTTTTATCAGGATGGGAAATCATCAAATGACCCCTCCCGCTCTGGGTGGAGCGGAAGGGAGTGTCAGACTCTTACTGACTAAAACCCACCCGTGTTCCTTCCTTAGCCCTTCATGTTCCGGGCCAGCGGTAACCCTTCCGGACAATCCCGCTGACCAGCTGAACCCGGTTCATTAGTGGTTTCATTAGTGGGTCATTTATAATTACATATCTATATTCTATACATATATATAATTCAAAGTCCTGACTGACTGATATATCAATGCACAGCCTAAACCGCTGGTCCTAGAGACATGAAATTCGGAGGGTGGTAGGTATCCACTAAGAAAGGGTTTTTCGAAATTCCACCCCTAAGAGGGTGAATGGGGGGAGGGTGAAATTTCACGCGGACGAAGTCGCGGGTAGAAGCTAGTTAGAAATTTAATAACTTATGATCATGCCTTTTCATATAACAGAATATTGTCAACTGTCTCATTGGGACGAAGCCTTAGTTTATAGGATTTTCAATAGGTATGTTGGTCATTTTAAAGACCTGTATGTTTTCATCAAATAACGTCTCGGGAATTTAAATATAGACTTTAAGACAATAATATTAAATAACCCCTGACATCAAACCTTTTTAAAAATTATTACGATGGCAGCATTTTAGTGCGCCATTACTGAATAAATACAGCTATTACTAAAAGTTTGCTTTGCCTTAATATTTTTAGTCAGTAAACAACTATGTCTGTGCCTTGTCTTTGATAAAACTTTAAACGCTAAGTATTTTATACGCATTGAAAGATAGTTTCTATTTACAAAGACTTTTGAAGTCTTAAGTTCAAAACTAGTGTACAGAAGACTTCGCAAACATTTGTCTTCGTCTACAAACATTTGCCTTCGTCTACAAACACTCATTAGGTATGTCTTTGAACACGTAATGAAGTTAGTTTCTAATTGTCCACAAATGCTCCTTCAGCGCTGAATTATATTGTCTTAAACTTTCAGTACAACGTGTCTTTAAATCAACCGTTTTCAACGCGAAGTATAATGACCTGTCTTTCTTCACAAAATTCCTATATCTAAGTGAAAAATAAGGGCGGCATCCACGACCTTTCTTAAGACAACGATTTTACGCTGACAAAGTACCCTTTTTACTGCCATAAGTTAAATAAGCCCGTCTCTCGCCATTTTGGGGGAAGGATCGAAAAAATTGTTTCCTACTTCCAGCAGCGTAGCGTCAATATTTAATTTGACGAAAAGCCACTTTGTATTTATTTATCATGTACTTCAGTTACAAAGAGTTTTGTTGTTGGCACAAACAATATTGTCTGACAAACTGACATAACGAGATGAGCCTCCACTTTGCAACGGTATCAAAATATTGGCGTAGTTTAAACAGTTAAACCAACACTGCTGTTTCTAGGACACATGCTTGTATTAACAGATGGACTAGTAACGCAATGGAGCGTGTTCATTTAAAACGATCAGAGCATAAAAATGGAGGTAAAAGGATCGGTTATGTAAGTCAGTCACGTCCGCACTCGTTCAAGCAGATCGAACGAGTCATCATGAGCGTATCCTTTTCTTATTCAAAACTTGACACCGACGAGTACTTTTACCTCTATATCACAAATAGCAGTTGAGTTAGCTACTTTGCTATTGATAATGTAATGTTTTTGGATCGGGTTATTTGAGCTGAAAATGTGTACGTGCGTGTTTGATACGATTGGGGATGGACGTGGCAGGATTTTTTATTTTTCTGAACTAGTCTGATATGTAGGTTACATGTAAAATGGCTTGAAAGACTTTTATTTCGTCTTCTTGTTTCTTTATCGACGCTTTGTGATTGTAAAGTTGAATAACGTTAAGGTTGAGTTATACTGGTTACTGGGTGTTACTGGTTGTTATCATTTTTTAATATATTATTTTGATAAAATACAACCTTTTTTTAAGCGTATACAAAAACTTTTTAAGGTGTAAATAGGTGTCATTTAAATGGAAAAATTATAAAATGTAGAGAAATCAATTACATTACCCAAAGCAGAGATGGCCCAGTGGTAACGGCCCCGACTTACGAGTTGGAGGTCGTAGGTTTGAACCCAGACAGGCGCTTTACTTTGTGGAAATAATTTTATCACCACTGCACTTAAAACGGTGAAGGAAAACATCGTGAGGTAACTGGCATGTTCTAGTGCCAAAAATTCGGAGACATGTGACATCTACCAAACCGCACCGGGCCCGCTTGGTAGATTAAGCCCATTCCTTCTCACAGAGAGGAGACTTTTGTCACAGCAGTGGGAATTCCTTATACTGTGAGGATTTTTTTTCAGATGGAAGAAGAAGGCGAGTTGTGTTATACACATTCCAATAAAAATAAATAAACTCAAACTCAAACTCAAAACATTTATTTCAATTAAACCATTTACAGGCACTTTTGAATTGTCAAAAAGTCGGTCAGTCAGAAAATATGAAGCTAGTTGCCCATTCCAAAGCGTAGGTACCTATGGAGAAGAACGGGCAAGAAACTCCATGGACACTTTTTTAAATTATAGTTGTACAAAAATATTAGTTACATCAATAATGTGAATTTATAATTATATGTGAGAACGATGTACAAAAGCGTACGCGTTAGAAGTGTCCAGAGTACAGCAAATGGTAAGAAAACAACAATTCAATATTAAAATAATTAAAAATAAGCCGAGGCAGCTAAGTGATGACCAGCCCCAACTGACGGCGCCCGTTCACGAACATGACGCATAGATCGGCACCATTCAGCTCAACCATTTTGAAGGGAGCTAAATGATCCAACACACACGCCACCGTCAGCGAGACATTTGTGTGAGCATGACATACTATCAGCCGCCAGGGCACATTCAAGTCAATGAAAGACACATTACCCGGTAAATGGTACATAGTGTATAGTATATACATAGAACTCACATCTGTGCTATGCAATTATACAATACAAAGGAAATTGAGTTTATACAATGCAAAGATAGTCTTACAATCTTCAGCAGCTCCAACAGAATCTTCAAGTGTTAATCAATTAGTTGTGGTTGTAGAGCAGGACCAGCCTTGAGCCAGGCATTTTTATCAGCGATGTAATCCCCTAACTTATAATATGCCTGACTGCATAGTGTGCGTTTTATACAAGACTTGAATTTTGTCTCATTCATTTCAAGAATGTGGGGAGGTATTTTATTATAACATTTTAAACAGTACCCCATAAAAGATGAGTCTACTTTAGCCAGTCTGAAACCTGGTTGAACTAATAGGTCCCTATTTCTAGTACTATAATTATGTCTTTCACCTCTTTTACTAAAAAGATGTAAGTTTTTTCTTACATACATGATATTTTCGTAGATATATTGACAAGGCACCGTCATGATGTTAATTTCCTTAAACAGTTCCCTTAGAGAATCGCGCCTGCGGAGAATATAAATGGCTCTGATAGCTCTTTTCTGCAGAATAAAAATAGAATCGATGTCTGCAGCCCGTCCCCAAAGTAAAATACCGTAAGACATGATACTATGAAAGTAACTAAAGTAGACTAGTCTCGCGGTATCTACATCAGTAAATTGACGGATTTTTCTGACAGCATAAGCTGCTGAACTTAGCCGTCCTGCAAGAGATGTTAAATGAGAACCCCATTGTAGCCTTGAGTCGAGCGTGATCCCTAGGAAAACAGTTTCATCGACGAATTCTAGTGTCTCTTGATTCAATATTATCTCACAATCACTACTCTTGACATTGACATTGACAAAAGTCTAAGACCAGTGCGTGTTGCCAGTGACGACTTATGGCACTGAAACGTGGTCGCTCACAATAGGCCTTATAAGAAGGCTAAAAGTCACCCAAAGGACAATGGAGAGGGCTATGCTTGGCGTTTCCCTGCGTGATCGAATGAGGAATGCGGATATTCGCAGGAGAACCAAGGTAACCTCCATAGCCCGAAGAATTGCCAAACTTAAGTGACAGTGGGCGGGGCACATTGCTCGCAGAACAGATGGCCGATGGGGCCGAAAGGTTCTGGAGTGGCGAGCGCGTACCGGTAGACGTAGCGTTGGAAGGCCTCCCATAAGGTGGTCCGACGACCTTGTGAAGGCCGCAGAAACCCGTTGGATGCGAGAAGCACAGAACCGGTCGAAGTGGAGGTGCTTGGGGGAGGCCTATGTCCAGCAGTGGACGTCTTTCAGCTGAAATGGTGATGATGATGTATAGGGAGCTAATACTCCTACAATAAGTACCAAATTAGGGTGCGTTAATACATTATTATGAGATTGACATTGGAGTTATGATAAATAAGTTCTTTGCCTAGAGAAAACTGCGCTAAAAAGCAGTATCATCATGTGCCTAGACTTTTCCCAACTATCTAACCGGATGCAGCTGAATACCAGTATTTTACATAGAGCGACTGCTTATCTGACCTCCACAACCCAGTTACTGGGTAATACGATAACCCTTGGTAAGACTTTCGGACTCCTGATGACCCGTAACGACTGTCAAAGTTCCACAAATGACAGCCGGGACCAACGGCTTAAAGTGCGTCTCGGTATTTAAAGATGGTCACCCATCCACAGACCAACCGCGGCAAGCGTAGCTTAACCTGATCGATGAACCTGTGTGGATGTTATTATTTTAGCCACGGGCCACTCGTTATTACTGTTCAAAAAGATGAAACTTTCTTCATTATAAAGTGTATTTTAGGCCTTTGCCAGTCTCTGATCCAACACGCAATGATAAATAAAATAAGCAAATGGATCGCATAATTCTCTCAATAACATTTAATTTAATAAACAAAAAACTCATGCTGCAGTGATTTTAAAATAAAATTAACATTAACTCAAATGACCCCCAAATGTAAAAGGGTAGGCGATAAATACCAATCAAAAGGATTAAAATAAACATGTTTAAAGAGCTTAAAGCAAAGCTCTATAATACCCATCCATTATGTCTACGAGTTTATGAACAACGTCATTAAGTTCATTTTACGATGGCAGATAATGCGTCTGCTACTAATGAGTGTATTTATTAATTTGCTTAAATCTACGATCATTAAGCACTAACGGCATTTTACGGCCGATATTTCAATTGTCAGATAACTTTTATTTTATTTATTAATATTGTGATTTGACAGCTTTTGTATGGAAAATTCAGATAGAATGTATCTGGTTGTTGAAAAATCTGCCCTTAAACAATTTAATTATTTTTCATACCGCTGACCCAATCACAGCAAAATCTAATCATAAAAAATTACATCGCATGTGCAAACAAAAAAGATACGAAAAGACAACCTCAAATGGCGCAAATATTCCAATATTTTTGGGACTTATATGTTCGAGCCGTTTAGGGTTGAAACTCTAGGGACATGGGGTCCGAGTGCCCATTTAGTTTTTCGAGACATCACTAAGCGTTTGGTCGAATCTCCACATGACCAGAGGGCTGGCCAAAAATCAGTATTGCCATACAAACGTGGCAATTCTGCAAGCGGAAAAATCGGATCTAGATGTAGGCTCATAATGATAATAATATCATAATAATCATAAAAAATAATTCGATAATACCTACATGACTACTAGTATTTTTAACGGGAAAAACCTTTTCTATCAAGCTGTTTATTTTGTGCCAAACTGTTTGAACAATTATTGCCAGCATCTAGAAACGAAACTCCTAGAACCCTACAATTAAGTGAGTCCCAACATTACGTAAGATACTGAGCGTAATACTAATGTAAATACTTGTAACGTTGAGATAAATAAGCCCAACATACGTAGAAACAAGATGGTCGTGTTATTGCCATATTTGCTATCAGCTTTCCGGCTGAATAGCTTTTACACCCTCATCAACTCACTATACTTCTGGAATAAACAATACTGGATAAGGAAGATTTAATTAACGAAACTAATTTGCTAGGTGAAACCGAAGAATAAGCAAAGGTGTACTAGACATAATTACACTACACAAACATTATGACTTTTACTAAAAAATCTTCAAGGTTAGGTTTTTTTTTCCTTGGAGATGTTCTACGACAACTTGTAACTGGCGTAGCATGCTACGACAACCCGTAGCTGGCGTAGCGTGCTACGACAACCCGTAGCTGGCGTAGCATGCTACGACAACTCGTACCTGGCGTAGAATGTTACGAAATCTCGTAGCTGGCGTAGCATTGACATCTCTCGTCGGCTACGCCATAGCATTTTTAATTTGACGGCACGGTTGGCGCAGTGATTAAGCGATTGACTGCTGCGCTGCCTGTCGCGGGTTCGATTCTCGCACGGAACAAATATTTGTATGCCCTACAAGTAGTTGTTCCAGGTCTGGCTGTTTGTGTATGTGAGTTTAATTAATGTTTGTAAACGCACCCACAATACAGGAAAAATCCCTAGAGTGGGGCAACACTAAAAATAAAAAATTACGTGCTCCGTTCGCGCTAAATTTTTGTCGTACGGACTCTGAGGCTTGCGCTGCCCTATTCATAGAATGTTGGAATCCTATGATTCAAATTTCATTGATATTTTAATTTGTGTTTTAGTAATGCTCGTCTAGTGGCTGATCTTTTAATATGTCCTATCTGCGGATAATGCAGTGGACTGCAACATTACTACGTAAGCTTTTGTTAACCTTATGTATTATATATGTTAAGTATAGTTGTTTATTATCTCTTAATAAATAAAATAAAATGATTTTATTTAGCTAAACACCGCCTTACCTCCACGATAGGTACACCCCTGCTGTCTACGCCTGAACGCAGCCTTTAATATTGGCGAGGATGCGAACGCGCCCGATGTCGGCTGCGCTCGCGACACACTTCACTAACTAACTTCACGATTAGCGCGCACCGCCATACTTGTCGCGACACATATAATTATTGTAATTTTTAAATAATAAACTACTTTTAACTATTTCATCGAGGTCGGTCTTTAATTGTATCGCCCACACCTGCCATAACCCTTACAGGTGTGATGGTATGTTTTTATTATCATAATATATTTTGACACATATACCGGGGCGGGTGAAATACTAACAAAATCTATCCAATTTCATTTGTGGTTGAATCTCGCATCAAAATCGGCTTCGCTACCGATAACATCAATATTCGATTTTCAATCCGATTTAGAAAATAAAAACCTTTTCAACACTAACATAAATCTACTGCATCAAGAAAATATAAACCACATTCCTTATCCAGTCCTTCCGTACCAATCCCAGTGTGTCATTACAACATGACCACTTCAACTAGAGCCCTGACAGCAGATCGTTTTGCGCCACTTACTCCGATTGACAGCTCACGTCAAACTGGACGTCCCGGTTTACAAGATGGCGTCGTCAGGATTTTATTTGTGACGTACTATCGCTGTGTGACGTATTTGATGATCGTGTTAGCCCTTTGATCGGCGAAGGATATTGCATGTTCGCGATTAGCTGGTACTTAGTAGCGATGTGATCGTGAATGGTGGCGTAAGTTCGGGAGTTGTCGTTTTTTTTTTTTTTTTAACAAAATTAAAGTCGCAATGATTTTGACAGACTTATCAGTGGAAGCAACCCAATAGCAACCTTATTGAACTGAGAATAAAGATCACTGTGTTTTGAACAGTGATGCTAAAAGACTGACTAAATCACTTAGATCTAAATGTAATTTCGACACAATGTAAAAATTTTAATGAAATAAAAATCAAAAGTAAAATAACTATGAAAAGACTGTACTTATACAAACTTTCAACTTGAAAACCCAAGAAAACAATAAGAATACTATAGCACAAAAAACAACGAAAAAATTAAACATGTTCAAAAGATTGACTCGTGAAGGATTTGAACCTCCGCTCTCCGATGACCAAGATTTGATTAATATCGGGACTCATACCATTTTTATTATATTTTCAAATTCACATGGGTCCCGCCTGCTTCCAACTTTAATTTAATTTAAAATGGGCTTGTTTTTAGCTTTTCTGTTTTTTTTTATTAACTTAAGTTTTTTACGCAGTCGGGTTTTTTTATTTTTTTTTATTACTTTTTTTTAAATTATATTTTTACAAATATATTAGTTACATCATTAATGTGAGAACGATGTAAAAAAGACGTACGCGTTAAAAGCGTCCAGAGTACAGCAAATTGTAAGAAAACAACAATTCAAAATTAAAATAATTAAAAATAAGCCGAGGCAGCTAAGTGATGACCAGCCCCAACTGACGGCGCCCGTTCACGAACGCGCAACGAAACATGGCGCAAGTAGATATAGCATTCTGAGTGAGATAGATTATAAATAGTGTTTATGTGTAAAGCGTAGAATGCTGTTTGTATTAGAATATGGATTATTTGTATTTTGATGTCAATTTCATGGAAACGGTACCTGCCAATGAATGACCTAATAAAAAAACAACTGTCAGCTGGTACCCATATTATAGCCGATCAATCCACAGGTAACAAAACTAGCGGAGTAATAGATGCCTACTGTTGTAAAGTTTCTCTCTGAGAAAGGGCACGAGAAAACGCACCTATTATCATGGTTCATGAGATACAGCCTAGTGACAGACAGACTGACAGACGGACAACGGAGTCTTATTAATAGGGTCCCGTTTTTACCCTTTGGGTATGGGACCCTAAAAAAGATACGAATCATCTTTCGAGGCTCTGGAAACAACCATACCTATAAATAGCTTGGTGACGGATTATTTTATGTAGAACCTATGTATTTCCATATTCTATACGAAATAAATTGACATAATTCAAGGTTCTCATGCCACACGCACAAAGCCTTCTAATAATAGACAGTGAATTAAATGACTGTTTCAATTTGTATTGCTACGGCGTAGCTGGCGTGATCATTATTACCACTTAATGGGCTCAAACAATATACAATATCGAAGAAAAAGAAGGTGGCGTGATCGTTAAAAAGTTACGCCAGCTACGCGTTCTCGTAGCGACACTGCTACGAGTTTCATCGGTGAATAAATCCTACTTAATATAATATACAGAGTTATTGGGAAAACACCAACAACCTCTTAAGAACCTCGTACTCATCATTATAAACAACTTTTACTATGGGACTAAACCTGAAATCGCGAAACAAAATCAGCTATTCCCTACATTTATGTTCGTACTAGCTACGCTCCGCGTGTCGATCCTGTGAGAAAATCGGGATGAAAAAGTAGTCTATATGTTAATCCAGGATGTCAACTACCTCCATACAAAATTTTATCAAAATTGGTCCAGCCGTTTGATCTACTTTCCGTTTGAGCTCTCAAAGATCTACGAATGACAGCTTGGACCATCGTCGGCTTAACGTGTTTTCCGAGGCACGGAGACGGAGAGGTCTCGATATGTAAATGGTCACCCATCCACGACCCGACCGCGGCAAGCGTAACTTAACCTTCGATGGACTTGATTATTTAGCCACGAGCCCCTATCATCAATGAATATTTTACTTTTAACATTTGAGAAGTGTTTTCACAAAGCGATACATCAAACAAAAACTCTAATTTGTTTTTTATTTCGTTTCGTACTCAATTCCTATAGGGTTCTATGACGGGCATAAATAAATTACATTATTGAAAAAAAAAAATATTTTACGATGTATCGTTTTGTAAAATCGCTCCTCATTAGTTATATGGCGTAGTAAGAATGAGCCCTAATCTTACTAGGTCATAAAGAGGGGAAATAAAAAATCACACAAACAAAAGAGAATACCCTAACAAACTTAACTAACTCAAGCCAACATCATTATGTGAAACAGTCCCCAAAACATACATAGTTCCGAAGTACGAAAGACGGGGGTCAAACATGTCCCAAGTTAGTGACCAATGGGCAAACAGGGCGATATCACAGATGGTATAACTAATAGCACTGAGTACATTCATTAATCGTGGGACGTCTGATCATTAGTAACTGCCAACGTCGACTGAGAGGCACGCGTGGTCGCGCGTCGCAAACTACCCGCGAATTCGCTTGATTAGTAGATAGGGTGTTAGGTTTATGTGAAGGTAATTAAGATGTTGTAGGGTAGATGAACGGTGGTAATGGGTGTAACATTTTTTATGAGTTCATTTGCCGTGTACATCCCTTTCACGGTTGTTTTATAAACCTCTGAATTTCCGTCACTGTCAAAATCACAATGATCTTTATTCGCGTTAAAATAAGGTTGGGTTACTGCTGTCAGAGGAAAGTTTAAAGCTTGTTACGTAGATACACAGATTAATATTCTATCTACTTGTATATACTACTAATAATAATAAAGCTGAAGAGTTTGTTTGTATGTTTGTTTGAACGCGCTAAGTAGTCTCTGGAACAACCAGTCGGATTTTAAAAAATCTTTTTTCATTTGATAGCCCAATGCTTGAGGAAGGCTATAGGCTATTTAACATCACGCCAAGATTCTGAGGAGCCGAGCAAAAATAAAAAAGTAAGAAAAAACGCGAAAACGAACTAATAACGCGATGCGATGCGACGGGGTGAGTCGGGGGAACAAGAAATTTCACGCGAACGAAGTCGCGGGCAGTAGCTAGTTAATTATATTTTGACTGCAAAGTCTACGATCTCTTTGCGTCGCATGTTACGATGTCATACATTCACAACACACAACACAAAAACTCGCACTTTATTAAACAAAAAAAAAAACACCATTCAATAACAGCATTCATTGACTTTAAAGCAATTCCATCTGTATCATTTTATAAAGAAGCGACTTTATTTCAGCAATTACCTACGAGTATTTCAATTTTACTGCTCGACCAATCAAAGCTCTCAGCAGTCATGCAATATGAATTTTTCGCGGATATCTAGGATATGTCGGAACAACAATATTTTTACGGGAACACCTGTGTATTACTGACTTGCACGCATCAGTCGTCAGAGAATGTGTGACATCAAAATAAAACTCAATTTATTGTATTTCTGGCTGTCGAACGCACGACGTCGCCTTTATTTTATGTATTCTCTTATTGCGACACGCCCTTGATACGCACAAGTGCTATGTGCAAATGTTAAGACATCGAGATTTTTGTGCTTTATTTAAGTTAAATATTTATGTATTATGCACATAAACCTTCCAGAATACAAAAATCCCGTCAATCAAGTGTTGACACCTGAAAACATTGTAACTTGCGAAAAATCAATTAATTAAGTCAATTTTTTTTTTGATATATTCATTTCACCCATAAGTGGAACCCTATTGAAACTGGATCTTTAATTATTTTTTAATTATAAAAAAGAGAAAGAGGTAGAATGTATTCTAAAATCTACTCTTTTTTAGAGTTCCGTACCCAAAGGATAAAAACGGGACTCTATTACTAAGACTCCACTGTCCGTCTGTCTGTCTGTCTGTCTGTCTGTCTGTCACCAGGCTGTATCTCATGAACCTGCTGGACAGTTGAAATTTTCACAGATAATGTATTTCTGTTGCCGCTATAACAACAAATACTAAAAACAGAATAAAATAAATATTTAAGGGGGCTTCCATACAACAAACGTGTTTTTTTCGGCGTTTTTATTTATTTTATTTATTTATCCATTTATTTCAGGCATCAATCACCATATAACCACATACAATACAATATTAATATAACTTAAAAATACTATAAATACATACAACATTATATAAATTTAGGTACACTAAAAACTAACAATTAAAAACTAACGCACACGAAGTGTCTGTGTTGTGTTTCGCTGACTGGCGTCATGTAGCCAGCCACGAAACCGGCGCGGCGGTACACAACACCCTTCGGCCAGAACTCTTCCTTGAGGAACTTCTCGAGATTAGCGTCGGAACACGTACTACGAACGACTTGAAGTTCGTGTTCGTGTTCGTTTCGTGTTTTTGCCTTGTGATACGAAACCCTTCGTGTGCGAGTCCGACTCGCACTTGGCCAGTTTTTATTATATTTTTTATACGATCAAATAATAAATAATAATATTTTATTTCATCAAGTAACATGACTCATTCGTGTTAGTAACAATATTCGTTACCGCTATGTTAGTATTCCTATCCTAATTATGTAGTCTAAAATCATGACCATACGTGAATCACTGCCACACGCCTATCACCGAGGTGGAGAGCTTGCAGCAGCGACTCACGTACAGACAATCGAGTCTGCTCGCCACACAGCGCAGGATAAGGTTGGGGCTGGCCCGCACGCGGCGCACCAGGGAAGCGCATCGTTTTCTCATCATTGTATAAAAGCAGTCGACTCGAGCTTCCGCAAACATAAACAATAAGCATTATGAGTCGTACACTTTTGGATTTTCCAGTTTTTTTTTTTTATTCAATTGTCTATCACGAACTTGACATGACAATAAAAACCCGAACCTAGTCGGACAAACATTGTAAACCTCGTTGCTTCCCAATCCAGTTTTAATTTATTCGGCCGGATCAATTGCATCGGATTCGAGTTTATTGATTTCCATTCCGTTTTCATTTTGTATTCATGCAAGGCACACAATATACCCTGATTGATGTACTCGCGCGGCATTATTACGTATTATGTGAGGATATAATGTGATTTAAATTATTACGGGGGAAGTTTGTATGTGTTCGACATCCATTCAACGATTATTCGAATCTAAAATTATGCCAATTCTCACTTCAAACACTTATTTGTACAGCCGTGTTCGGGTAAGTGGATTCTGTGTTAAAATGGAAGGTATTCACAAAATTACCTACTCGACTTTGCTGCAAACATAATCTAACCATGCCATGTTGGTTGGCTCTGTTTGTAAGTGTCGCGTCACGTCTATCTACCCATTATATTTTCAGGGTCGAAATCTTAAATTACCTTCAAAAACATTCATAACACGAAGAAGTTATACACAACATGCATACGTAAAGTGATGTGTTTGTGAAATTATTTACGTGTGGTTTACACGTAAATAATTTCATCACCAGCAGTGGTGAGCGAGACCACCGAACCACCGCGCACCGTTTTGAGAACTCAAAACGGTGAAGGAAAACATCGTGACGAAACTGGCATGTTCTAGAACCAAAAACTAGAAGACATGTGACATTTACCAACCCGCACTGGGACCGAGTGGTAGATTATAGCCCACTCCCTCCCGAAGAGAGGAGGCCTCTGTTCCAGCAATGGGAACATTATAGGCAGATCATGCTATGCATACGTAAATACATACATTACGTAAGGGGCCGTCCATTAGGTAACCACGTGAGGCTCGAAAGGGAGGGAAGGGGTCCATAAAAATCACGAAATATCACAAGGGGGGGGGGGGGTGCAGTAATATATCACGCCTAGGTATTTATTTTTTCAAAAACAATCTGCGACCTTTCTGTCTACCTCTAAAGGTATTTTTCGAATATAAAAAAAAAAATAAGATTCTTTGTAGGTACTAAAAAATACACGTGATATGGGGGGTTAAAAATGCCAAAAAAACACATCACGTGATTAATGGACGGCCCCTAAGTACATACATTTACGTGGATTTCTTACCCTTACCTACAGCTTACTAAGTGTCACCCCCTTCGCCTCCAAAAAGCAAAACGAAATGGTGCAATGCGTCACGATGCGATTTCGAAATATAACGAGCTATCCTGTTATCAAGACCGAGTTTGCTTTAATGGTCTCAAACTCAACTAGTGCCTAATTGAAGAGCGCTTGCTCAGCTCAAAAATAGCAGCAAAATATAGACTCAGCTCAAGCTGGATGGTGGCCATTTTGGAATCTGTATTTAAATATGGAACAATCATTTAATTTGGTTTTAATTTTTGTCCGTCGTCTAACGGCATCGCGGATGAACCAGTATGTTGATAGTGGGATGATCTTGACGCCTTTAAGAGGTATTGGTCCATATTGGCTCTGGATCGAGTGAGTGGAAAAATGAAAGGGAATCCTTTTTCCTCCAGCGGGACAATACAAGCTAATTATGTATTTTTTGTAGTCAGTCGTAAGATCCTGGTTGTTTGTTGTCGAGGTTGAGTTTACTATTAGAATTTCTCGGGAATATTGATTCGGTACCTAATTATGACTATGACCTCGCAACCTACGTAACATCGGCATCATACCTACTACTACTATGTTTACTTGTTCGAGAAATGACGTCACTGTTTAATTATTATACACTCAAACTGCCACAAATAGATTCGTATGTATAACCTACCAATAGCTTTAGTACGTATAAAGGCTCCTTCAAACAGGCGCGACACGCGATAACATCGCGCGTCGCGCCTGTTTGCAGGAGCTTTAATTTGTTACACTTAAAAGAAAAGTTAATTATGGAATTCAGAGAAGGGCTTTTTCTTGGTGAAATTTATATTTAAATCATTTCATTTGAAATCTATAATGACAGGCTAAACACCTAGATTATGTATATCTTATTATTGGGAAAACAAAAACAGCGATTATAAAGCATTCGGTTTACATTTTATAACACCACACCAATCACTCGCCCACAGAAATGTATCACCCGAGTATCACTCACATTCTCGTTAGCACCATCGTTTTAATCTCACATCAAACCGCGCAATAATTACCGGAATACCTTCGTCGAATATTAATCGCGAAAAAGCAATTCTATGTCGACGTTTAATTCGAGCCATTTTCGAGCTTTCGTTCAAAGAATGATTTATTTCTGCAATCAATGCGTCAACTCGAATATCATCGGTTTCCGGCGACAGCAAGATGGTGTTTCATGGACGATGCGGCGAGCTGTGACAACCGATATTAAATTACATTTTTTGTATGAGTTCTGCAGTAATTGGATATGGTGAAAGAATAGGGAGGATATACATGGAAACTTTGATTTTTCTTACGCCTCCGTTCTTTCTGACTAATTTCAGTGAAAATTACAAGATATTGAAATCATTTTCCTGGGACTATTTTCTGGTGATTCTTTTAGGAGTGAATGGTTGGTAAAAATGTAGCAAATCTGTCCTAAAAAAAACATGGATTTATTATGCATATTGGAGAAGCTTGTTATGAAGTAATCTTGTATACTGTAGAGACTATGGCCTATTTGGTGCTTTACATGCAATCTCCGCGAGCTTGTTAAAAGTGATTGGTATAAAATACGAGATAAGCATGAAGATTTAAGATGAGAGATTAGGCGTCAGATTGGGCTGACAAAAAATGTACTCTGCGGCTGACACGCAAAAGAATTAAGAGGAAATGCGGTCGGAGACTTGGCTCTCGCCTATTTCCTCCTCCAACATTAGACCAATTCAAAAGATATTTCATAAACTGAATAAGAAGGATAAAAAAAGAAAAACATAGGGACACAGTACCTATATGTTCCTATGTTTTCTTTTTTCATTAATAGTTGTCTTTGTACACTAGGCCTCTGTTGACAGCGGTTTAAATCGGCATTTTTTGACGGTTCTAGTCACTGTCCTGTATACAAGTACGCTGGACTTCATACTATCGATGACAGAATGAAGACATTTGATATTCGCCATTTTGGCGCTGATAGCAACGTGAGGGTCCGTGGAACTAATATTAGAGATGGGACACATCCTTCGATAAAAAAATACTTTTATGAACCTTATCGATCGTTATAACCACTGAGAGTAATAATTTATTACATTTATAAGAAAAAAAAAATCGAATCACTCCCAGTTGTTTTTATGCTTCATTTTTAAGTAATAGAATAATTGCTGCGAAGTTTAACTGAAAATTCATTAGGGCGCGGTCAGATCGCAAGCTATAATCTAGTGGAAAGTGTCCTATAGTAAAGTTATAGCGCATGACGGTCAGATCAGTGAGCTTTAAATATGAGGATAGGTTTAAAATTTCGCCTTAAAACTACTATGGTTGAGCCATAACTGCTTTGTTGAGTCGGTGGGAAATCTGAAATTAAGTATTTAATTAAAGTAAAAATAATTAAGTATACAGTACATTGTAGATGGCAAGTTTTATTTTGATGTTAGGTGTTCACTTCGGAAACAAGTAAAAATTACATAAGTACTTATAATATTTAATTTTATCTTTTAAAATTAGAAACTAGTATTTGCTAATTTGTTTTAGCTAATTAATTTTCTATTTAACAGACGTAAATTTAAAATTACTCACTGTCTGACGAAAATTATCGACATAGAAAATTCACAACTTCATATATTTGAATTTTACTCTTATTAGTTTAATAGAGGCCAGTGGTTCTAGGGCTTATAAAAATAACGTATCATCAAAAAGGAAACATAGGGACATACAAGTAGTTAATATTTATTATTCTGTAAAAAAACATTGCTTTATGGTCATTAACCAGAAAGAAAACAGACGAGAGCGTTTCTATGACCACCCACATTTCCTCTTAAGATGTAAAACACGTCGTATATTTTCTAGGGATAATTATTAAACATACGAGATAAACCGTAGTTTGAGATTATTCCTCCCGGTACCGTGAAGCACGTAAAGAGCTTCACAGTACCTACATAAAATGCTTACGCATCTTCATGTTCATGTTCTGCATGTTCATGTTGTTGTTTGTGTTGTTTGTTGTTGTTGTTCTTTATGTTCTTAGTATGATTCATCAATACAGAACTTACGAAGGCACTGTTATCGGAAGCCTTTTACAATACAGGGGGCTTACTCTCCAAACTAATTAAAATTCCAATGAGATGCCAATATGATTCCAATTAAATTTTACAGTCACGTGATTCGGTACTCTTGAAAACAATATTGTCAACAATTACCACGCCAAGCCCGAACCCAATTCTACTTAGTTCTCCAAAATGGACACCCAATCTAAAAATCATTTGGCGCTAGCATCGAACTCAAGAGTACGAAACGTCACAATTCCAATGTCGATCTATCGGAATTAAATTGAAGAGTAAGCACCCAGGTGTGATTAAGCTCATTTTCTATTTAGCTGGATTAAGTAATTTTAGGAGAATTATTAAAGATACCAGCTTAACATCGGGAAACTGCATGAAAATACTTCGTGGATAGTCCCTGCTTTTTGTAACTATGCAAGGTAAACAAAATTAATGAAGTGTCAGTCAGCACCTAAATGCACTTTACTGGTGGCACTTA
This sequence comes from Luperina testacea, assembly GCA_927399505.1. Lineage (NCBI taxonomy): Eukaryota > Metazoa > Arthropoda > Insecta > Lepidoptera > Noctuidae > Luperina > Luperina testacea. The sequence goes on from OV656758.1 coordinate 19,095,250, forward strand.
CTGCCAGCAATCTGGCTGTGTTGCATTTTAAAACGCCTTAGGTTGAAAGGCGACAACTAGATTAAAAGGAATATCAAAATCAGAAGCAAGATGCACTTTATAACCAAGCTATGGTTACCTAGGGAAGCGATTCCGTCACATTTTGACAGCAATCATATTACAAAAACCTGTCATCATCACCAGCCGGTCAATTCTGTAAAAATCTCACCGTGAAAACTTAGGTGAAGTGACGGTGGAGTGACCTGTCAATAGTGTCAATTCCTAGCAAAAACAAACTCACTTCACCTAAGTTTTCACTGTGAGATTTTTACAGAATCGACCGGCTGTATTTGATTGTCAAAAAACGCTACCACCACACACCACCACCATAATAAACTTATCTCTCTCAATACTTACACATACCCCAACAAAGGTATTTTAATAGGCCACATCATAAAAGCATTAACTAGTAATTAGTTAGTTATCTGTGCTCGTCCTACAACTACTGATATAATAAATCAGTAGTAGTAGGACGAGCACAGTATAATATTATTAAGATAACTATGTTCGAATTATAGACGAGGACCGTTGTCCGCTTTATCAGGAAACAATAGCTTAATGCTACTGTTTCCTAGTAGAGCGTTTCCGTCATATTTATAACGGACGTCATGAAAATCTGTAATTTTCACCTGTATTTGACATTACGGTGTCAAAATATGCTCTGTATTTGGACATTACGGACACATATGGCGGTCACCAACCGTTGCTTCAGAGACCAATTCATATTTAGAAAACCGGGCAAGAGCGGGTTGGACTCGCGCACCGAGGGTTCCGTACCATCATATGTTTTTAAATTTTCATCGGCGAGGCCTATATTCGTCAGAGAATTTTTTTCAGCGCCATCTCTTGACCGATAATGGAACTAGTGTAACTTTTGTTGATGATTTCTGAAAAAGTGTGCTATTTAGAGACTTCGTTTTATTGTTACTGTAATCTTTACATAAACTTATATCACATAGAATAATTTCAGATTTTTCTCTTTGCAAACTTCGAAGATAAGGGGGGAACGGTATATTTTTTACATTTTTCATTAAAAGTTGAAACATATGCGGCCTAAAAAAATAAAAAATGTTTGAGAATGTGCAAACTACGCTCTTTCATACGATACCCCATGCCCTAGTAGCCTCACTTCGAATTTTTCGGACAACCTTTCAGTCCCTGTTGCAAAAAATATACATATATTTTTATTTCTTTCTTGTTTGAAACATAGTTGGGCCAACGTCATCTAAAAATATTCCAAATTGCAAGTTGATAGCATTAGTAGTTCTTGAGATATCCAGCTGTGACAGACAGACACACAGACAGACCGAGTCTCAGCATAAGGGTTCCGTTTTACCATTTTGGTACGGAATCCTAAAAATTACTTAACTTCAAGTAACGAATAAAAAGTAAATCTAAATGACATGGCTGTTTAAATAAACCTAAAATAGAGAGATCCATGAAAATATAAAATAACTTTGTAAGTACAGACGCCACCACATCCAGCTAGGTACCCGAAACTGTTAAACTTTCCCAATCAACTTTGAATCTTATGCTTTAGCGATAAAGTTGAAAATCGATTAAAGAAATTTGACAGATTGTAGTAGCTTGATGTGCTGTCTATACACCGACATTTTTACACTTATCAGACGGTCAACAAATTCGAGAAAGAAAAAAAAAGAAAAATTTGGCGGGATAAGCTGCAATCCTTGTATTATGGACCCGCAATCGCAGTAGCCTTAGCCTGGAAAAGTGGAAAGAGGAAAGTGAGGCCTTTGTCGTGCAGTCAGTCAACGAAGGCTTATAAAAAAAAACATATTTATTTCCAATTTTTGCTCAGAAAATGACTAACGACGAGTTAATAACTAAATTTAAATAAAATGGCAGTTTAAATAAACGTAACATAGAAAGGTCTATGCAGACGAAATATAATTTTGCAAAGTACCAAACATTCCATTCTCTTAAATAGACATTTTCAGTTTTCGCATAATAAACCAAGTACAATATAAAACGATAAAATTTCCGATTAATGCGTCCGGGGGCGATTTATAAATGCGGAATACCGTTGAAATAAACTGCCCGAATATAAAACCAGTGTGGGCTCAAAACATGAAAATATCAGTAGGTTTCATAATTAATTTACAACGGTCTTATTTCCGGTTTTGGTGCCCAATGAACAAATTAATTGAGTTCCGCTGTTGGTAATAAAATAGCTGTTACGGTCATGGTTTTAATTTTAATGCAAATGTGTACCCATCCCTGATACAAAAGATCATTTGATACAATAATTTGGCAATGCCTGACATGATTTAATGAAAGTTGAAGTGACTGCATTCTGGACAATCAGACCTTTTCTTTTAAACAACCCTGAAAAATATCCGGCTTCCTCAATTATGTGTCAATTGGCTCAAAACCTCCTTAGTTAAATTTTGATGCAAACTGGCAACTTCACCTCAAAAAATAATTCAAATTGCCATTAGCAGTGTTGGAAGAAGAAATGTAACTGTCGTTTTTTATTTTTTTTAGTACACACTGCCAGTATCTATGACTAGGGTCATGAAAAATAAAAGTATTCTAAATAGTTTTATATTACAAACGTAAGGTAAAGTTTTCACAGGAAATTCAGTGAATAACTCACAGAGCATGTGTGGGGAATGTTTGCAGCTTTAGATTCACAGAATGGCATAAAAATAGATCCTTTTAGTGAAGCCTGTTTGTTTTAAGTGTACCTACAGTAAATAAGAGAGTTTTGTTCGTGGTTTTAATTATAAGACGACCCACTGACCTTAAATTATAATGTGGTAAGTTGTCTCGTCTATAACGTCTTGGCCAATAGGAAATTCTGAAAACAAATAACCTTTGAGGAAAGTCTAGTCAAATAATACAAACTCAACATAATAAAAAAATTGGCAAACATTCTGAAGACTCGTACGGAACAGTCAGTTTTTCGAATTTGTAACTTAAAATAGATAAAGTTCTAAGCCTTTTTAACATGTTACTTACGGATTCCGCGTCTAAAACAGACATTCGAAAACCATCCACAATGCTCTTAGTCTCTTTAATCCAATTGTAGTGATCACAATCGCACTAACCCGTATCGCACCGCATTCGACGTCCGAAATTGGCCGCAAACGACGAAATAGCACGAAGAGTGCACAAATTGGCCTTCATCCAGTGACTTACAGGAAAACTAATTTAGTCCAGCCTAGTATGGGATTACTTACTGCATTTTGGTGCAAACATTTATTCGAATGTATCGATGCCAGCAATTTTGCGAGCCACCGCGCGCAGCGAATTATTTGTGGAGGAATCTGCGTAACGAGTTTTACCTGGGAATTTGTTGAATTATTGCTGGCGTTTTTTTTTTTATAAATTATAGTTGTTTTTAATGGTTTACTGCAAAATATTTGTGTTTACAAAAGCCTGTTGTTTATCATGCCAGTGGTTTCGATTGTAACAAGAATTGCATTATTAGAATTTATTACTTATCTGCAGCGAGCTACTGCTCAGATGAGCTCACGCAATTTAAGTACGATAAGAAGCATAAAGGCTCCTGCAAACAGGCGCGACGCGCGAAACGAATCGCGCGCGACCCAAAGGCACCGCTCGTTGCGCGACTTACGGTGCCTTTGTGTCGCGTGTCGCGTCGCGCCTGTGTGTACGAGCCTTAACCCCGACTTCTGAAAGCTTACATCAAGCCGTACCGTCAGCCTTATCAAATCAATAAAACACAAAAGCTACAGTATTCTTTTTGGAATAAAACACGATTTTGTTACAACGCTTATATGGAGCACATTTAGATTGACACACACAGAATGACAACAATATTTATCCATTCAAAATAAGTACCTAGGTCTAACAAGTGGCCAGGGTGTTTCTATTAAAAAGGTAAACCAAAAAGTTTCAACACCTCCCCGTAATGGAAACATCCTGTACATACAGACATACAAAAAATATATACACCCTAATAAATTAATAACAAACACTATAAATAATAATCACGAACACTTAACAAAACAATGAATATAAAAACAAAAGCAAGCTAGCTTATGGCCTCGGTTATACCTAAACCTTTAAGACACATAAAATGTCGAAGTTTTGTTAAGGGTTTAGTAAGGACATCGGCTGGCATATTACGTGTGTTAATGTAATTTAAGACAAGGTTTTGTTGATTAAGTGAATCGCGAATAAAATGGTGCCTAATATCGATATGTTTGGTGCGTGCATGAAAGGTGTCGTTATGAGATAATTTTAATGAACTTTGATTATCTGTATAAATTATGATTGAGCGATCCAAAGAAAATATTTCTTTAAAAAACGCCTTGAGGTATATGGCTTCTTTGCACGCTTCACTAAGAGCCATATACTCAGCTTCTGTAGTTGAGAGTGCGACTGTTTTTTGTTTGCGTGACTCCCAACTAATTGGTGCTCCACTCATAATGAAAAAGAAACCTGTGAATGAACGACGATCGATGATATTACTTCCATGGTCTGCATCTACATAACCGATGGGATAGTCTGGCATGACTTTATGATAGTGAAGTTTCAGGTCCTTGGTACCCTTAAGATACCTCAGTACCCGCTTGGCAGCTCTCCAGTGCACCTCCCCGTAATGTGTGTTGAATTGACTTAAAAATGACACTGCATGTGAGATGTCGGGTCTAGTGCCAATGGAAACATACATTAGTGATCCAATGAGCTGCTGGTAAGGTAAATCTGGCTGATCGTCATTAATGTCTCTGTAAGTGAGTTTTTGACCAGGTTCCATGGGTGTGGAAACTGATATGGCATCACTCATTCCAAATTTAGAAATAAGCTTATCTATGTATTTGGTTTGGTCAAGAGTAATGCCGTTTTTGGTATACAAAACTCTCATACCAAGACAGTCTTTTAAGGAACCTAAGTCTTTGACACAGAATTCTTTGCTAATAGCACTTTTAAACTTTTGTTTCATTTCCTTATCATTAGAAAATATGAAAAAATCGTCCACAAATATGGCGACGATAAGAAGCTTATTTTGGTTTTGTTCTGTATTTAAGGATAAAATCAATAAAACACTGTAAATCACATAGACGCGTGTAATGGCTGACAACCAACTGCCCAGACAAAGCCTACCCACATATAAATTATTACTAGATACACCACATCCCTCCACCACTATTTTAAAGATACTTATTATTATAACTTATAATTTAACTGGTTCCTAGTGTTCCTTATCGGATACCGGCGGACAACTTGAGGTTCCTGATGTGCTTTATTGCTTGAATGAGACTGATTTGAGTCAGGAGAGCCTGCGTCCACAAACTCATCATCCGAGGCCGTTCCAATTTCCTCTTCCCCATCTTCTCGCGCAGGAGACACGGGGGAGGCAGAAACCTGTTCCGGTGATGCCAGAACCGGTTCAGATACTATACCAGTGTCACGATCATTTGACTGACCGGTTATTTTAGGGAAGCAATCTCCAAATACACTGACATCATCATCCGGTTCAAATGATGAGTTTCCTTTGTACGCCAGTAACTGATCGACATGTTTCCTTACATTTATGTTTTCATCTAGAATATACACTGAATACATTCGTGATCCTAAACATCCATTTACTATGCCCTGTTTCCAAATGTGTTTAGTACCGTTATTAAAATATTGTTTTAGTAAAACCTTGTCGCCTACTGAGAAAGACACATTTCTTTTCCCACCAAACTGTTTACATTGGTTCATTTGTGCTTTTGTGACATTCGCTTTGGCCACGGACGACGAGGATGATGTATTTTCTTGTGAAGGTAATCTTAACAAATCGAGTCTGCACCGCAAGGGACGTCCAAACATCAATTGCGCAGGAGAAAATCCAGTAGTCAAATGAATAGAATTTCTATAATCGAACAAAAATTTATTTAATATTTTCACGAATACTTTTTGTGTGACGTTATTGTTTAAAATAGCTTTTAAACCATTTTTTACGGTTTTGACACTGTTTTCTGCTTGCCCATTTGACATAGCATGATACGGCGCGCCCGTCAAGTGTTGTATTCCGTTTAGCCGACAAAACGTCTTAAATTCATTTGAGCAAAAATTGGTAGCATTGTCAGTAACCAACGTACGCACTAACCCAAATCTACTGAACATCTCGCAAAGTTTACTAATAATAGATTCACTATCTGTTTTTTGCATTGTAAAACATTCCACCCATTTAGAATGAGCATCCACCGCAATTAAAAACTGTTTACCCCCTAACATAAACATATCTAAATGAACGCGTTCCCAAGTGCGCTCTGGGTATGGCCATGGAGCTAACGGCATTCTAGGGGGGTTATTTCGGAGCGTGTTACAAACACTACATGAACCTATTTTTTCTTCAATGTGTTTGTCGATACCGGGCCACCACATACGCATTCTGGCTTCCGCTTTGGTTTTGACTACTCCAAAATGAGAATTGTGCAGCTCATTTAGAAGTCTTTCCCGAATACGTAAAGGAATCACGATTTTATGACCCCGTAATATACATTCATCCTCTACAGCCAAATCCAACCGACATAAATAAAATGGACGTAAATCCTGGTTGGTCACTTTAGAAGGCCATCCGTTTTTTATATATCCCATTACCTTTTGCAATACCTCATCGCGGTTGGTTTCATTTCGGATATCATTCAAAGTCAAAGGTAGTAAAACTGATTCACCTACAAAATTAATATATCGTGACTGATCTTTTATTCTAGTTTTACCTACTTCGAGCTCATTTGATTGAGCAGGTACAGACCGCGATAAAAAGTCTGCCACGTTTTCCTCACTCTTTACATATTCTATAGTGAAGTTATATGCCGATAAAAACAAAGCATAACGTTGTAATCTGTTCGCTGTTAAAACGGGCACCCCTTTTCCCTTTCCAAAAATCGACAACAGTGGTTTATGATCCGTTCGCAATACAAATGGCACCGTACGGCCATATAAATAATGATTAAATTTCCTAATCCCGAATACAATAGAAGTGGCTTCCTTCTGAATTTGCGCATAGTTCACTTCGGATTTCAGCAACGTACGCGAGGCATAGGCTACCACGCGCTCTGTCCCGTCGGGCTGTGTCTGCGCGAGGACCGCACCAAGGCCGGTCGGGCCGGCGTCGCAAGTAACGACCGTCGGGTACTCCGGGTGGTAGTGGGCCAGCACGCGATCAGAGGACAACTCTTTCTTTATTTTAACGAACGCTTCAGACTGATCTTTTCCCCACTCCCATTCCATACCTTTTTTCAATAACTTGTTTAGGGGACTAAGTACCGATGATGTATTCGGAACAAAGCAGCGATAATAATTCACCATCCCTAAAAATGACTTTAATTCATTAACGTTTTTAGGTGGTTCGCACTTAATAATAGCTTCGATTTTACTGTTGGATTTATGCAGCCCATTCCTATCTATAACATAACCAAGGTACTCCACTGAGCTTTTGAACAATTCGCATTTATCTTGTTTTACTCTCAACCCTGCGTCTTGCAATCTTTTCATCACGAGGTCTAACCTTTCTAAATGGACCTGCCTATTGGGAGCAGTAATTAAAATATCATCTAAATATATACATACACCGTCAATGTCGCCTAATAACTGTTCCATGGTACGTTGAAATATAAAGGGAGCATTAGCTAATCCAAATACGAGCCGCGTATACCTATATAAACCTCTATGCGTGTTTATACAACACCATTTCTTTGAGTCATCGAGTTCTAGTTGTAGATAAGCCAATTTCAAATCTAGCTTGCTGAATTCTACCCCACCATGAAGCTTAGCAAACAAATCTTCGATCCGCGGCAGTGTATAATTGTCTAGATATAAAGCTTTATTTAACGTTACAGAAAAATCTCCGCAAATTCGGACGTTACCGTCGGAACGTAATACTGGTACGATCGGGGTAGCGACGTCAGAATGATCTACTTTTTCTATAATACCTGCTGCCAATAATCTATCCAATTCCTGCTCAATTTTCGGTTTTAAAGCTAGCGGTACGGGTCGAGGCCTAAAAAACTTCAACTGTGCATCTGGTTTTATTTTTAAGCTTACTTTGTACTTGTTAAATCTGCCCAACTCATCGGAAAATAATGTTGAATATTTTTTTATTAACATTTCCCCTGTGTTATCGCTTACCAAATTGTTACAGTTTAAACTACACAAATGTATACCAAACAACCTCATGAAATCACGGCCCAAAAGTGGCAACCGTTTTTCATTTGTTTTGATAACAAAAAAGAATATTTGCTTAGTGCGGCCTTCGTAGGCTATAGACAATGACAAACAGCCTAACGGTGAAATTTTGACTCCTGTATAAAAGTTAAAAATCTCCTCACACGGCTGTAAGCGATAATTGTTATTGTTATCGCCCCCGAACAGCTGTTCGTATATAATAGCCGGTAAAACGGAGACAGCACTGCCACAATCAATTTCACATAAGATTTCCCTGTCATTTAACTTGACTTTACATGTGATGGGCTGATCCTTCATAGTGTTTTTTAAATTAAATAAATTATAAATACCTCCGTCAACAACATCATCGTCATCCGTTCCCAAGAAATTGCTATCACTTATCTTAGCCTTGCACACTCTTTTTAGATGTCCTTTTTTGTTACACTTTTGACAGGTATAATTAACAAAACGGCACTTCTCTTTCGAGTGATTTTTGTACCCGCACACTTCACAACTCTTAGACACTCGCGACTTATTATCGTTATTAGAAAAACCGCTCGGCCGCTGCAGCGCGAACACAGGCTGCGCCTGCGCCACCTCCGCAGGGCTCGCGCCAGCCGTGCCGGGCGCGACGTTGCCAGCTTGCGCGGTTTGCAAAGCGGCGCGTGCACACCGCACGCTCTGCGCCATCTCCAATGCCTTGTTGAATGTGAGGGTTTCAATGCTTTCTGCGAATAACTTCTCTTTTTCCTTCGTATTTTCTAATCCTAAGACGAATTTATCGCGTAAAGCAGTATCTAACTCAGTCTTGACTCCACAGTACTGTGCCAAATTGCGCACTCGCGCCGGCCATTCAGCTAAAACTTCCCCAGGACGTTGTTCCGCCTTGTAAAAATTGTACCTTTCAGCGAACGTACTCTTTTTTGCTTGGAAATGGACGTTCAATTTTTCTAACAGGTTTTTATACTCGACGTTGTCCAAATCGTCAGGAAAAACCAAATCTCTTGCGACGCGGTAGGTATCTTCCACCAGCGCAGTGAGCAGAAGAGCTCGTCTTCTCATTCCAGACTTATCGGTGTCGTCTCCAATATCGTTCGCCGTGCAGTACTGGATAAAACGACTTCTAAAAATGCTCCACTCATGTACGCGGTGATCAAATGAGAGGTTGCCGCCAAACGCCATATTAAATGTTTTTGCGTGCTCGTTGGTCATTGAAAACACAATTACTAATGACACCGACAATAATAACACACGTGAATAACGACTCGTCGCCAAATGTTCTGTATTTAAGGATAAAATCAATAAAACACTGTAAATCACATAGACGCGTGTAATGGCTGACAACCAACTGCCCAGACAAAGCCTACCCACATATAAATTATTACTAGATACACCACAGGTTTTTATGATAATATACACAATTATCATTTTGTGATTTCATTAAACCAAACTTTGCCATTGCTTCGCAAACTTTTTTATGCCACTGTCTAGAGGATTGTTTTAATCCATACAAAGCTTTCTTTAAAAGACATACTTTGTTTTTGCTGTCCTCTTTTATAAATCCTTCTGGCTGAGTCATATAAATTTCTTCGTCCAAGGTCCCATAAAGGAAGGCAGTTTCAACATCTAAGTGATCGACTTCTAAGTTATGCTGAACAGCGTAAGCTATTAGCAACCTGACAGTTGATAGTCTAGTTACAGGTGAGAAAGTTTCATGATAGTCCACCCCGTAAATCTGGGTGAACCCTTTGGCTACCAATCTGGCTTTATATTTTATTATATTTCCTGATGTATCCCTTTTTATTTTATATACCCATTTACATTTCACAATTTTACGGTCACTTGGTCTGTCCACCAAAATCCAGGTACCGTGCTTAATTAGTGAATCGTATTCGACTTCCATTGACTTAAGCCAGTTGTCTTTATTAACATCTTCCATGGCTTCTTTAAACGTTTCAGGTTCAAAGTTCGTAGAAGTCAAGTTTGCTAGGGTGTCATTGTTGGGATATCTTATTGGTGGACGTCGGTCTCTAAAGGAATATCTCCTTTCGCTTTCAACATTAACATGGGGATGTTCCACAATAGTCTCATTTTCGGAGTCAAAAAACACTTCAGGTGTTTCTATTTCTGAGATTTCTTGTATTTCCGTATTTGGAACTTCAGTTGTTTCAGTTTGTGAAACTTTAGGTATTTCCATGTCTAAACCTGTTTCAGTATCTTGTACTTGAATTATGTCACTTGTCTGTGACTGAGACACATCTTGAGTGTCGCTAGTAGAAGGCTTATCCTCAATGAAGACAACATCTCTCGCGGTCAAAACCACTCGAGGATTTTGGGGATCAATTAAACGAAAGCCTTTACTTTGACTGGAATACCCAACAAATATGTACTTTCGAGTTTTTGACTCTAGTTTTGTACTTTTTTCTACGGGTATAAGTGCATGTGCTTCACAGCCAAAGACACGTAAATGTGAAAGATTAATTTTCTTTCCAGTCCAAATCTCTTCTGGAATTTTATTATTTAACGCTTGAGTAGGTGAATGATTTTTGAGATAAATTGCAGTATTTACTGCTTCTGCCCAGTATGCTTTTGATAAGTTAGCATCTTGAAGCATGGACCTAGCTTTTTCAATAATAGTTCTATTGACTCGCTCAGAAATACCGTTTTGTTGTGGATTATAGGGAACAGAAGTTTGATGCAAAATTCCGTTCTCTTTCAAAAAGGTAGTCATATTGCGATTAATATATTCAGAGCCGCAATCGGACCTAAACTTTTTTATTTTGTGACCCGTTTGATTTTCTACCATACTTTTGAATTCTACAAACTTAGAGAACACTTCACTTTTGTGTTTTAGAAAATATCCAAAAGTTTTGCGAGAAAAATCGTCAGTGAATGTGAGTACATAGAGAGCTTTGCCCCAAGATTGAGTACTCATGGGTCCACAAACATCAGAATGCACTATTTCTAGAACATTTTTTGACCTGCTTGAAGAATTATTGAACGGTTTCTTTGCTAGTTTGCCTTGTAGGCAAGGCACACAGATTTTGTTCAGTGTGTCATTATAGTTAATGCCCACAAACTTATTTTTTAAAATACTCATGGCTTTAGTATTAAGGTGACCAAGGCGTCTATGCCATAATAATGCAGACTCTGTGGAAGTAGTTAAAAGAGCTTGCGAATCAGGAACATTAAGTTTATACATGCCATTGAAGTTTGAGGCGGTTGCAATAATAGAACCTAAGACTTTACATCCTTCTTTTTGAAGAATAGTGGCACCTTTTAGGGAAAATAAAACAATAAAGCCTTTTTTAACTAAGTTACTAACTGATAATAAGTTTGCAGCTAGTTGGGGAACATAAAGAACATCTTTAATTGTATTAATATTATTAGTATTATTAATGACGACTGTACCTTCACCTTCACATAGAATTTGGTCATTGTTGGCCACAGTGACAGGCTTAATTACAGGGGTTATCTCACGAAAGTATTCCTTTCTGTTACACATATGAGAAGTAGCACCGGAGTCTATGTACCAAGAATCTGAGGAAGAGGAATGAGACACATTAAAACAAGATGAAAGTGTAATGTGTGAAGTGTAATTAGTAGTATTAATACTAGGAGTTTCTTGCTTCTTCTTTAAGATTTTACATTCATTTTTATAGTGTCCAAATCTCTTGCAGTATGTACATTTCTTCGAATGAAAAGACTTTTTCTTAGTCACGGTGCATTGTAATGCTGCATCAGGTACAGTAAGACTTGTAGTCGGTGATGGTCGGCTATCTTCCTTAAGAAGTGCTGAGACTACAGCTTCAGATGTTATCTTCGTGTTAGAGTGCTCCAGGGTCATAACAAGTGGTCTGTAGCTTTCAGGAAGATTTGCTAGTAGAATGATGGCTAAAAACTCATCTTCTATGGCAGCGTTCATGCCGCGCAGTTCCTGCTGAGTAGTCAACATTAAGTTCACGTACTTTTCCATATTTCCTTCATATTTCACAGCTAGTAGCTTTTTCATTAGAGATAGTCTTCTGACAAGACCACAATCTGCATAGGCCTTTTTTAAATTGTTCCAAGTATCGCATGCCGTCTGTACATTTTGAAACACAGGATAAACATTTTCGTGGCATGCTAAACATATTTTAGACCTCGCTCTGGCATCTTTTCTAGCATTTGCTGCTGTTGTAAGATCTGCCGGTTTTGACACTATGTCCCAAAGATCCTGATCTACTAGGTAGCATTCCATTGCGAACGACCAGATGTGAAAATTTTCTTTTCCACGTAGTTTTGAGAATGTCATTGTGGATTGTATTGGGCTTACCAGGGAAGAATCGCCACTTGCCATTTTTGAATAGGAATATATGTAGAGCGTCCACTTTTTTAAAATCGATTAAAGGCCCATAACCTTTTGGAATAAAACACGATTTTGTTACAACGCTTATATGGAGCACATTTAGATTGACACACACAGAATGACAACAATATTTATCCATTCAAAATAAGTACCTAGGTCTAACAAGTGGCCAGGGTGTTTCTATTAAAAAGGTAAACCAAAAAGTTTCAACAATTCTGTATTTGCATTTCTTTGTATTTCTGTATAACAATGGCTCCTTTGGACGTATACTGCAACAAAAATAACATTTATAATTAAAAAAGTTCAGCTTTTCATCCGGATTTAATTCTATTTTTTTGTCGTTCCACATACAATAATGACATTAATCATTATTATTATGTTATTCAATAAACTTCTCAGCGCTATCTTAATCTTAGGTTGATACTGAATTATCGTATGGTGTCCATTAACTTTTCTACCCTCATGGCAGCATACACTTGTATTAGGTAATTCTTTTCTTGTTTTTGTTAAATGATTATGTTGGTTATCCTTTAACATCCCAACAATTTTTTTGGAAATATTTGCAATGTACAGAAACGCCTCGTCTACAGATTTATTATATGTGTAGAGTAGATATAGATGACGCAAGACAAAAGACGAAAGTTCAGAGAATTTTTAATCAAAATTTCAGTGAGCAAAACTTCTTGAGAACTTCATCGTTGCTAATTTTGCAAGCGTAGTTTACCGCTCAACTAGCTTAAATACAGCGTTGCGGCATCAATTTTCGGGCAGCTGCCCACCAGACACAAGACCCCTGTGGTGGAAGGATCCTCCCTTTTCAATGGAAGATCCTCATTCATCATTCCTCTATAAGATTTTACAACTGCCATATTAATTTGTTTTTGTGTGTATTTGTTAAACAGATATTAAAATTGCTGTATAAAGTTTCGAACACAACTACTAAACTCTCCCCAGGGTTCAGAAAAGAATAGCTGCCGCAATACTTCACCTAGTTATTCACATGACTAAAGGCAAAAGATGAAAGTTCAGAGAATTTTTAATCAAAATTTCAGCGACCATTTTTAATCAAAATTTCAGCCATCAAAACTTCTTGTGAACTTCATCGTTGCTAATTCTGCGTGACTTGCGTTAGCGTCAACCCTACTTACTTTTACTTTATGTACGCACTATTGATTTTCATCTCAAACTTGAACACAAGTACTTCTAGTTAACGTTAAAGCTGTTAGCAGCCTGTAATTACTTAGCAATAGTGCCTAATTTGACTTTGAGACTGAATACTGCGCTTACAAGAGATGTTAAAGTGAGCTAAGTTAAGTTCGCTTTCTATGTTAATGTGATTATTTAAGTTAAAAGCTCAACAATTACTTTAACAACTATTAGCGCATTATATTAAGTGCTTACTTTGATAAATGTCTGCAAAAGTAACTATGTCTAGAACGAATGAATTAATGAAGACCGACCGAATGAAAAGTGATTGTTTGATTATACTTAAAACTTTCGTCACGAGTGTGTTGTTCCAATAAGGCCCTTAAAAAGTATAGCTAAGCAACCAAAACCGCCCCCACTTTGGACTTTTATTAGATTTAAAGCCACACAAGAAATGCTAAAAGAGCTTTCTGGAAGAAGCCATAAAGAGGAAACCAATAGATAAAATTTCCAAACTTGGTAACCTTAAAATCATAGGTACATTTACCTTTAGCATTTTAATGTACTACCTATATCCCTAAATAATATAATGATATCGAGTTACCTACCAGTAGGTATATCTAAGCTAATGCCGTTTGCCCATAGAACGGTGAACTTCATAAAACTGGATACCGAATCAAAATAAAGGTGTGTGCTACCAATTCCCATTTGTCAAGTCACGGGAACATCATCTGCCAAGCCTTTTCCCAACTATGTTGGGGTCGGCTTCCAGTCTAACCGGATGCAGCTGAACACCAGTATTTTACACGGAGCGACTGTCTATCTGACCTCCACAACCCAGTTACTGGGTAATAAAAATACCCCTAGGTAAGACTGGTTGTCAGACTTTCGGGCTTCTGACGACCAGTAACGACTGTCAAAGATCCACGAATAACATCGACCGACCCGTGCGGCTTTACTTAATACTCAATTTCTATACTAAATTCGCCTATGGCAACAGTATGAAGGTGGCTATGACTATTTTCATTGCTAGATTTTCATGCTAGAGTCCTGGAAGCGTATTAGTCACTGCCAGCCATTTTCCCTTGGACCTTGGACAGTTCATTGCTTCCGACATAGGTGTTCAGTTCACTGATGTCCTATGTCCAGCAGTGCATCTCAGGAAAATATAAAAAAATACTTTTACAACCCTTTATTAAGGACATAAAGTCTTGCGTCTCAGATTCATTTTTATAGTGGCAAATGAAATGGCACGAAAAGTTAATTAGATGAAAAGTTTTAATAAAAGTTTAACGATGTGGCTATCTCGTTATGACGTGCCGGAAAAAAAAAATTGCGAACGCATGATGAATTATGTAAATCGACACTGGGTTGCTAATTCTGTACCTACCACGAAGAAGAACTAGCGAGGATCGAGGAGGGGGGAGTGGAGAGTGGTGGTGAACCACCACTCCACCACTCCACTGGAGTAATTCCGGTCTGATCCCCTGATCAGACCGGGATAACTCCATCTTCTCACTACCTACCTTCCCCTTCCTCCTTTCTTTTACCTTTTGTACTAAAGGTACACATCTGACTAACCTTTCCGGAATAAACGGGCGTGATGTTTGTGTTATCTTCTAACTAAATCTATTCGAAGGAACTACAGACTATTGTGCTAACTACAAGCACTATGATACATAAACGAAGGCATAACAATAACGATAATTTGTTCCACCGAATCGCACGTTACAAAATTTTGATTTAGTGCGGTTAGTGGATGTGCTCAAGTGCGGTCCATCAAAAGTGCGGTTGAAATCAGTGCTCTCAAGCTAGATAGGATTACAAGTAACTGGGTTGTGGACGTCAGATCTAAGGCAGTCGCTCCATATAAAATACTGGTTTTCAGCTGCATGCGGTTAGACTGGAAGCCGACCCCAACATAGTTGGGAAAAAGGCTAGGCAGACGATGAATTATATTATAATAACTTGAGCTAATTGTAATTATAGCATAATGACTTGAGACAGTAGATACATACAAAAGGAGGTACTTATGACATTTCAATTGTGCCAACCGCACTTCAATCAATTATTATCAACAATACCAACACGTTGACATAATATTGATCTGTTCTATCCACAAGTTCTCAACCGATTAGCTTGTTGATTATCGAGTTTGATCATATCTCCTAAGATTAGGAGTGGATTTCCACGACAGTGGCGTTTGCTGACATTGGTGCCGATTCTGTTACACAAACAAACACAAACTAAACTAAATTTAAGTTCAATGCATCTTGTTCTTTCTATTTCGTTAAGAAAAGGACAAAAGATAAAGTATACAGATTATTACTAAGATACCAGATAGATAAGTCGTAGTGATCCTCGAAAAGGGGGCACATTCTCGAGTTTAAGGAAAATAGGTGCGTTTTTTCAAGGCTTATGAAATTCCCTTACCCCCCTTTTTCAGAGAGAAACATTACAACAGTAGGCATCTATTAATCCGCTAGTTGTGTTACCTGTAGTAGTTATGTTACTTGCGCCATGTTTTTTAATACGTTTGGTGATGAGTCACCTCGGCAGTCCTTGAACAATGTGAGCACGCATGAGTAATCATGACGTCATTCTGAGGATACGGATCACTGTTTTCAACACCAAATAACAAGACTCGTTAGCTTAGTAGGTTAGAGCACCGATATTATTTAAATCTTGGTCATCGGCGGGCGGAGGTTCAAATCCTTCACGAGTCAGTTTTTTAAACGTGTTTTTTTTTCGTTGTATTTTTTTTATTTATGTACATATTTCTATTGTTTTCTTTTGTTTTCAAGTTGATAGTTAGTATAGGTCCAATCCTTTCATAGTTATTTTACCTCTGATTCTTTATTTTTCATTGTGTCGAAATTACATTTAGATCTAAGTGATTTAGTCAGTCTTTTAGCATCATTGTCCAAATCACAGTGATCTTTATTCTCAGTACAATAAGGTTGCTGTTGGCTTGCTACCACTGACAAGTTTGTCAAAATTATTGTGACTTTAATTTCGTTATAATAAGGTTGCTTTGCTATCGCCTGCAGTCGGCTATGGACTTGTACTGCAGACGCCAGCACATCAAGCTACTACAATCTGTCAGATTTCTTTAATAGATTTTCAACTTTATTATCAAAGCATAAGGTTCAAAGTTGATTGAGAAAGTTTGACAGTTTCGGGTAGCTTGATGTGCTGGCGTCTGTTTGAAACGAATATTATTGCTTAGTGGGTTTGATGCCTCATAATATTGTAGCTTCGCCTACTATGTAGGTACTTTTTTTTCAGAAATATAGTAGTCGGGCCTCTAATACAGTAGGATACTGTATTATATAGTAGGGTTGGCAACCCTAACGATGGCCCTGATGCTGGTTGCAGCATCAGGGCCGTATAATATCGTCATGGGAACTCCTTCACGGTTACTGGTATCGTGGTAATTTGGCATGCCCGTATAGTTTTGGTATTAACGCGTAACCAATTACCTGCAAAATTTCAAGAGATGAGTAATCATGGCGTAGGTAGTAATGCGGATAACGAACGCTGTTTTCGATACGAAGCAACAAGACTCGTTAGCTCAGTAGGTTAGAGCGCCGATATAAATTAAAACTTGACCATCGGAGGACGAAGGTTCAAATCCTTCACGAGTCAACCTTTTTTGATCTTTTCTTTTTTTCTTTGTTTATTTACATACACGTTTATATGCAGTACTTTTGCAGTCGTCTTCATAATCCCGCATTCAAAATCTACAGTCCGTTCTCAGTTATTTTACCTCTGATTTTTAATAGCGTCAAAATCGCAGGGACCTTTATTTTCTTTGTAATAAGGTTGTTGTTGGGAAGTAACAAGTTTCACTACATGACGCTGGCAGCAGGGCCGTCTTTACCCGGGGGTGCAAGGGGTGCATGGCACCCGGGCGCAGGGTCTTAGGGGGCGCAAGCCTAACCTACACGTACCATGCGTAAACCTTTTCGAAATGGAAATGAATAAAAAACTACTTACGATTAACTATGACTCAAGTCAAGATAGATTGACAAATTTGACTACAGTATACCTACCTATCGAATTGAAAGTTGTTTCAAAACAGACGATATCATAAAAAAGATTGTCGATTTTAAAGCCGGAAAAATCAAATTTGATGATTGAAAATGTACCAAATTTTATTGTAGAGTAGGTAACTAAATAAAACAAAAATTGGGGCGCAGGCTGATTTTCGCACCCCGGCTCCCAATATGGTTAAGACGGCCCTAGCTGGCAGAATAGTCGATGCTCAGTTGCCAAAAAGGAAAAAAAAAGTAACAAGTCTGTCAAAATGACAATAATCTTTATTTTTTTAACATTATGGTTGCTTTTGGGTTGCTGCTGTCAGACAAAATAACTGTGGAAGGTCTGTACAAGCTGTCTACGCCTGAACGCAGCCTTTAATATTGGCGAGGATGCGAACGCGCCCGATGTCGGCGGCGCTCGCGACACACTTCACTTCACTAACTAACTTCACGACTTAGCGCGCACCGCCATACTTGTCGCGACACATATAATTTATTGTAATTTTAAAATAATAAACTACTTTTCTACAATCAACGAGGTCGGTCTTTATTGTATCGCCCACACAAGCCCTTTTATTATAGGTAATATGAGATATATTTATTTCTGACCTGCACCCTTATTGCGTAACACCAAAGACTATTTATAACCACCTCAATCTGAATCATTTTGAAGGATATTGCTAATCCATTGCTTCATAAGTTAGAAAAATCTGTCTACTCAACAACGTAAAAAACGCAATGAACATTGTTGAACTGTCAAAATTAAACCCATTGCTACTGATGCTGTGTTACGCAATTAGGTACGATTCTGAGTGTCCGTGACCTTTCTTCTCTTTAGTCTTACCTACAAGTAAACTAACAAAGTTTTACATTCATAAAACGTATAGGTTTTAGCTACTTTAAACATGCAACATGGGTATTACCTACAAAAGAGGATTCTCCACCTATATAAGTCCCTGTCCCTATTCATTCCATACACCCCAGTCCCCACTGCTAATTCCCTAGGAAACAAACCATAGATTCTATTATATTTGAATACACCAAAGATACTAACTAAGCTCAGCCGGTCGATTCTATAAAAATCTCAACGTGAAAACTTAGGTGAAGTGAGTTTGTTTTTGCTAGGAATTGACACTATTGACAGCTCACTCCACGCTCACTTCACCCAAGTTTTCACGGTGAGATGGTTACAGAATCGCACTGCAGCCGGTCAATTCTGTAAAAATCGCACCGTGAAAACTTAGGTGATGTGAGTTTGTTTTTGCTAGGAATTGACACTATTACAAGGATTTAAGTACTAACATAGGATATTTGTTACTAACATCTTTTATGTATTTATTGTTTTTGTCAGTGTGGACCTTTTGTTGTCCGTCAAATAAATAAATTATTATTATTACTATTGACAGCTCATTCCACGCTCACTTCACCCAAGTTTCCACGGTGAGATGGTTACAGAATTGCACTGCAGGTATTTTTTACCAAAAATAAGCCCCTAGCAACGAACGCGTTACAATCCCTGTTATAAATATGAGTAAATATGCAGGTAGACACACTGCGCCGCTGTACGGAAAACTTTGCAAAGCTCTTCTAGGTAGGTATTTAATTTATGTACTGCAATGCTTAGCTTGTTGTTTAAAAAAAAAGGTAAGCTTTACTTAGTTGCATTTAAGTAGGTAAGGAACTCGGCTCCTCTCGGGAGCTATTTGTACCTAGCTACTACCTACTTAACAAAAAGCAAAAAGGGGATGAGAACACTGCATAACAATTTCATGAGTTCGTACCTTTCTGTATTTTTTTTTACTTCGTGGTACCTATATATGGTGTAATTCTATAGATAACATAAGATCACGGCTGTCTTCGCTTAAAGGGGCCTCCCCCTTTAAGCGAAGACAGCCGTGATCTGCATGCAGAGGTGCAGATGTACACATTCTGGCCATAAATACTGTTACAATTAAAAATAAGAAAGATATTACATTTGAATTTGGAATCTGTCATTTTTATACGATTGTTCATTGAGTTTTCTAATATTGGCCCCAATACATTGTACAATATTTTGCGATATTAAAATGGAGTGGGGTGATAAAGAGAACCGAATCGCTGTGATTGCATTACACAAAATTGGTATGGAGCCAAATGCAATTTTTAAAACTCTCCATACGCTTGGTATTAGTCAAATGTTTGTGTACCGGGCTATTAATAGGTACAATGAGACCTCCTCTGTTTGTGACAGAAAAAGATCTGGCCGTCCACGTAGTGTTCGTACGAAAAAGGTGGTCAAAGCAGTAAGGGAAAGAATTCGAAGAAATCCTGTCCGAAAGCAAAAGATTTTATCTCGGGAGATGAATAATTGCTCTTAAGAGCGCTTACGCCGTATACGGCATTTCATACAAACTTTTAACCCTTGTTTTTCGAAATGAATGAACCGATTTTAATGAAACATCATACGCATAAGCAGGATACAAATGTCTAAAAAGTTACTTAAGAACATTTTCGAAAAGTTTTATTTAAAAAAAGATAACTGAAAATATCTGTTTCTATGGAAAATTTTAAATCGGTCTAATTTGGTTGTAACACTATTTTCCGAAAATGTCCTTAAGTAACTTTTTAGACCTTTGCGACCTTTGCTTTCCTTTGCTTATGCGTACCTATGAGGTTTCATTAAAATCGGTTCATTCATTTCGAAAAACAAGGGCTTGAAAGTTTGTATGAAATGCCGTACGGTGAACGCTCTTAACCGAGCACAAATCTAGACTCGAGCTACTACTGTACCTACACTTAATTCCTCAAACTAAAATGTTGACTAGAAAGTTTGGAACGATTTTCTTACTTCGTCTTTCATTAAAATTCATCTCTTAATAGGTCCGGCTTTAAGTACCATAACGAGTACGTCTAGAAAGAACACTAGTGTCATTAAGTGTAACTACTCGACAAGAATAACAGCCAACTAATTTAATTACTTAAGAGGGAAGCGCTAAGGTAGCCCGCGAAATTCAAATTTTCTTATGTATTTTGTTGTTGTACGTCGATTAAAATATGATTCGCGGCCGTAACAAATATGTATAACCATATTCATTAGAATCAGTAATACAACTTGTTAGGTTAGATATAATCCCAAAATGTCAAGATTTCTAATAGTTATTCTGTGGGATTCCTTGGTCTTGGAGAGTTGTGTTGATGACTTTAATGATTATAATCCTGTAAATACATATTTGTAACGGCCGCGAATCATATTTTAATCGACGTACAACTTAATACTGACCAGCAAATTGCAAAAAACGTAAAAAAAATGTTTTTCGAGGGCTACCCTGGCGCTTTCGCCTTAAGTGAAAAGGTTGAGATTACCCTCTCTAATGAATACGAAACATCTGGAGCGAAATCCTCCGTTATTAATATCCGACAATTGTAATAAATTAATATAAAGGAATTAATCTTTTCACGGCGCCTCTACTACGCTATCTTTAATCAAAAAAGATGTAAAGATTAATAATACCTTTATCTAAGGCAGACTAGGATTAGCTTATTCTTTATGTATCTATTACACTAGCTTCTGCCCGCGACTTTGTCCGCGGAAATTTCTAGTTCTTCTATCATAAAATAAATCCTACGACACACGGCAAAATTGTAGCTTTCTATTAGTGAATTTTAAAGAAATTTCGGAATCGGATCAGTAGTTCCAAAGTTGAACCCTACATACAATTTTACCTACTTTATCTTATTATATAAGGTGTTTTTTTTATATCCCATAACTCTAGGGTACGAATGAGACCATATCAAAGAATCAAATGGCTTATGAATTAATTATTTTTCAATTATCTTTTTTTTTTTCATTTTTCATACAAAATAATTCGACAAAGTCACAATTATTATTTTAAAACACCCTTACGTGAAATATGAGAACGTCGCAATTTCCTAGCTTTAAATTTGAATGATCGGTTTAAATGAAAATGGATTACCTACTTCCTCGTATTTATCAATGATACTTAGTAGGTACATGATATCTTCGAAGCTATGCATTTTTGGACCACATATTCTAGGATTTTTTGTATTACTTTTACTTATAGTATACTAGCTTACGCCCGCAGCTTAGCCCGTGAGGTATATCGATAAAAACTATCCTATGTCCTTTCCCGGGATGCAATCTACCTCTCTGCCAAATTATATTATCGAAATCCGTTCAGTGGTTTAGGCGTGAAAATGTAACATACAGACAGACATCTTTAAAAAGACCATAAGCATAACGGAGTAGGTACCTAGATATGGCATAGATATTTGACATTTTTTTTAATTTTTCAAGAGTTACTTTCGAATTTTTAATATTAGGGAGATACGTTATGAGATACCACATTTCGCGAGTTTTTTATGTGCCATGTAAGAAGAGTGAGCCAAATTACCATTGACCGGGAACAAATCATGACTCCAGGCTGTTTATGAGAAATTCCTGCTGGTAAACAATTATCACTTTGACCTGAGAATCGAACGCAGGACCCAACGACAATACTCGTAGGTAATTTTTATGCCATGTGTCCTAACAGAGATCTACTTAAATTAGTACTTGCGTAGGTAGAGCAGTACCACAAGCTGATGTCATCAAGCAAACTCATGCCTTGTGGTTTCCGGATTTAGGTACCCTTTTAACCCGACTGCGTGACAGCAAAGACAGGGGTTATGTTTTTCATGCGTATCTATCTATGTATCTTTGTACGAGGGATTCTTTATTCCCTCGAAGCATCCTAACGGCTGGATGAATAACACTTATGATCACCGTCACATACCTACTAAAAAGCTGTAGCTATAAAGTTCAACTCAAGGTCACTTTTCAAGCAGTCTGATGCCGCTGGTGGCCACAAATCTTCGTATATTCCCAGTCCACATGGATTGCCACCAGGTGGCAAAAAGTAACTACAATGAAGAAAATTTTGTTTATGTCCCTAATAATATCACTTATCACGCCGCAGTGTGGCGAAAAGTGAAGGCTACAACTTCCCAGTCGCCCGGTGGCAACTGGGAATTTTATTCCCGATTGCCACCTGGTGGAACCATGTGGGAGCGACTGGGAATATTCGCAAATCTTAATGTCTAAACACACGATGCCTAAGGTACGTGACCGAAGTTCGGCATGATTACGCCTGCCGAATTATTAATAGTAATAATTTATTTGAATTACTGATGACACATTATGCCGAAATTACGTTGCGTTAAATAGCATTGCAGGCATAATCGTGCCGAACTTCGGTTGCGTAACTTCGGCATAGTGTGTTTAGACACTTAGCACTAAAAACTGTCACCTAAAATAACTGCCACCTTTGAACTTTTTAGTTGCAGTCAGGTTTTTGTTTTTTTTTACTCAATAGTTTTCTTTATGTCGTAAAAGCGACAAAATAATGGACAACATCATATTTTTTTTATTATTGCAGAATGGGCGCGCCCTTGACCTCGATCACGCCTGATGGAAAGCGACGGATGAGGTATATGATGGAACGAGCGTGCACAGAAGATGCCTAAGGCACTGGAACTGCCACGCATCGACGAAAAACAGCAGGCTGCTTGACGCCGGACTCCGGTGGGAGGGTGGTCGCATACCATGGCAGACGGGCGCTAGCCCTACCACCGCAAGGGAAGAATTTGCCAGTCAAATAAGGTGTTGGGTGTGACTGTCCAGGATGCGCCGAGCGCTCGGTTCAGTTCAGTAACTCTTAAGTACTTAGTAGTAGTTCATAAGGCAATTAACATGAAAAATTAAAATAAAACCACAAAACTATACATGCATGGTGTTTTATTACACTGTACAATAAATATTGGGCTGTATACAAAATATAGAGGAATTCCAAAAGATATTGTCAACACTCTAGCATACGTTAACATGAGTGTAAAACGACTCCTAACATATGTTTTAAAATTCATAAAATACAACTAACTTAGCAACCTCTTGCTTAGGGCTCCGTTAAGAGGGAACAGGGCGTGCGATTCTCCATACAAATGGATTCATTCCCCTTTTTTCTTCCTGAATAATGCAGAGGCAAAAAAATTTTTGCTCTAGAGCAAAATTTTTTTTCATAAAATCAAGGTCTGCAGGCCTTGATTCTTTTTTTTCAGCAACTAATTAGTAAAGAAAATATGCCCCCTAAAAATTACAAAAAATGCCCAATTTTACCGCCGTGATTAGAGGACTACCAGACTAGTTTTTAACAAAAAAAAAAGGAACTTAAACATACTCTTTCTCACGGTCACTTTCTTCATCAATAGTAATAGCCAAAGTAACGTCACAAAAGTCAAAGTAACGGTTAAATTTGTTTCTTCACTATTTTAGCTGTTACTTGAATGACGAAGAAACACATGTGCCGTATTATCAGTAAAGGACAAGTAAAAGTCAACAGTAAAAGTCAGTTTGACCGATTACTTTAATTGTTGATGAAGAAACTGGCCGTTAAAATGTTAATGTAAAAAATTATTGAACCGGCTCAGTTTTCGAGGAGAAAAAAGGGGAATACGAAACGTCGATCTCGTCAAAAGTTTTGTGATAATTTCGGTCTGAGCTGCAGCTGTCCCTATCACACACTACGTACGGTAAGGCGACGGCAATAGTTTCTTCAAATACCTATTTTTCAAATTCCTCGCAGGGCCCCGTCCCCTCTTAACTACCGAAATATTCCATAGGCCTAACGATGCTACGATTACAATTTACATTCGCGGATATTTCGAGCAATACGATTGGCACCCTTAGCTTACATCTACCCCTGTTGCGTGGAACATTTAAATGTCGTTTGATTAAGGTAAAGATAAAAAAAATATATTAAAATTTAAAAAAAGAGATTGATTGATTGCCCAACATTCGACCATTAAAAACTGCACTATATCACACCATTAGCCCGGGTACGCACGCACTAGCGCGTCGTTCACGCGGCGATTTTTTTTTTTCACGCACTGTATTTCACTGCTTAGTACCGAGAGTTGAAATCCCTCAGTATGTATTTTTGAAGCGCTGGGATGTTCTCTGTTGGATTCTATGTTCGGCTCAGCCCTGAGAGTTCAAAATCCAGTGAGCGATAAAATCCGATATTTTTTACGTCCGTGCGAACGAGGGCTTAGATGACACGTGGAAGCAGGACGGCATGTCGTAATAATCGGGAGCGAAAATGAGACAAGACGATATGTAACTTGGCTAATTAGCTAAGTTTTTACGTGCCACTTGCACAACTTGTATAACCTATCTCGTATCTTTTTACTTAAAATATCATTGACAGATAATTTGTGAATGAAAATAATGAATCGCGAATTTTATAATTATTTTTAAAATATTTTAAAGATTATTAATAAATAACTTCAGATCAGTGCGCTAATTATCGCGTATTAATTTGTTGCAATTAAACGTGACGTCAATTACCAGTTTTAAGCTGCCATAACATTATGAATACTATGTGATGGATTTAAAGACTATTCAAAAATTGAGCTTCTATGATCAAAGTCGGCAAGAATTTCTTACTAGTGACTACTCAAGCTATTCGAAAATTGAGCTGATCATTCTGACAGATCTACAACGCCTTCGCACAGTGACATCCCTTCAGTGGTTTAGGCGTGAAAAGGTAACATACAGACAAGTGACTTTCGAATTTATAATGTTAGTATGGATAACAACAAAAAATGTTCCACGCAACAGTTACTACAACAGCGTTGTATAAATCACACCTCGACTTAGTCGCTACCAATTTGAGACCCACATACACCTCACTAATACATTTGCCGACTTCATATAAACATCAGTTCATCTTTGTGAATATATTTCAAACATATAGTCGCGTGCAAAAATATGTATGCCATTTGTGAAATTCAACAGCGAAATTATGAGGTGTTTGTTGAGCATTCTCGTTTTATTAATTTTCATTTTCATATCCAACATTCGTATAGTAGTTTTATGAGAAAATTGCTATTGAATTTTGGCAACCGTATACATCTTTTTGCACGGGACTGCACAGACAGCTGCATTACTGGGAACCACTCACGGGTGGTAATCAATTAATGCAGCTGTCTGTACATTGATACAACAGTCATCAGGATTGCAGTGTTCCGTCTTTAAAGGCCCGACTCCTTGGAGACAAATAGAAAACTATTGCACATGAAACTGGTATTGCTTAATAAATAAGGGAAAAAATACATTCCTATAGGTAGATGCTCAAGCTTTACAATAATCGGATTTGTTGCATTTTAGGGTGACGCAAAATTGGACTTAAATTGCAGCGTGAAAAGGTTCAAATTGCAATGATTTAAGCGCCAACCTAAAATGTGTTTTTTTTTTCATATGTACTAATTTAAAAAAATACAAATGTAACGCTAAAGGACACTTTATAATCTAAATAATTTTACTAACGTGTGTTATGAATAAACTGAGGCACATTCAACACAAGATGGAGAACTATTCATAGATATTTATCTAAGAAGCCAGGCCTTTGAATAACATGCTTTGTTTCAGATACCAAATTCTAAGCACCTAACAATTGTATACAAAGATTACTTTCGCGTCAAGATGTTAGTCAACCTTTGGCATCAATAAAAGTTAATTGATAATAAACCAGTCTAAATACTCAAACTGTCTTAAGGGGCTTACATGACCTAAAGCGCGGTCACTGTCGGACTGCATAGAAAAAAAAAAGAGAAGCGCGATGACACAACGCTGGTAATTTATTGCAAAATATGAAGCAATTATATAATTACAAAAAATGTATTGTTTGAACGAAAAATTTAAAAATTATAACACTAGTATTTTAGTATGTTGCTTATAATCTGACAAAAAATCAGAATGATTGTATGTATATTAGTATGGTTTTTATTATAAAAAGAAAGTTTTTAGAGGTATCTTCATGATTTTTTTCTATCGTATCAAATGAATTGTATTATGTTTTCAACGCACTATCTACCTAGCATATATCCTGAAGAATATCATATATTTTTCTGATTTTGTTTACTGTAGTCGATCATATACTTTTACTGTTTCTAAAACTTGCGTTTTTTGTGTTTAGGTCCTGTAAGCCGCTTAACGGCAAAAGCTATGGATTCTATTAAAATAGCACTGTATTTCATCGAGATTATTACATTATTATAAATAATCATTTCTGAGCCAATATTATTTTAATGTATTTTAAAATTTGAACGAATTTTACGCGGCAGTGTTGACAGTATATTGTTAGGCATGATCTTTTTTTTCCAGTGGCAACACTGATTGCACCACACAATGGCACTACTAAATGCAAATTTATCACTGACATTGGAAATAGAATCCGTAATTCATTTCTAACCGATCAGACCATTACATTAACCAAAATTATTAAAAACTAAAATACTAAGAAACGATATACAGTGTAAAGTTAAGAGGTATTTACACATTTAGCCTCAGTAAACCATCCATAAAAATGTACACATAATAAATAGATAACTTCTATCTAAACTCTCACGTAAATAAACAGTTGTAGACAATCGAAATAAATATGCTAAAACTTATGAGACTTAATACTAAATGAGTATAATTATTATGATCGAAAATTATGCGTTGTACTTAAAATAATAATTAAAATCAGATCATTCCCTCTCACGTACAAAAGCAAGTGCAGATAAAATTCACATTAAAATTACCAAAAAGGTTGTACACCTTTGTGCCCCGCCTTCAAAAATATATTTAAGTTGTAAATTGTACAAAAAATGTATAATTAAAAATACGTGGTAGAAGCTATAGTGAGATTACACGTCTTTGCATTAAATTGTGCCAAGGGACGGAACACGTCTTGTAAGATTAGAACACCCGACTCAAAAGATACTAACATCAGAGCAACGAATCCAAAAAATTTGAGCGTCATTTGTCAACCGTGTCAAACGTCAAAAAGCATTATTTTTTTTTTATAGCACGAGACACATTTCGTTGCTGTTTACAGCCTAATACTTTTTACACTTTTAATCACAGATTATAAACGAGTTTTCTAACAATGGTTATTTATATACATTTTTACTCCCGGGAGGGATCTATATAAAGTCTTCCCAACGCAAAGGTGTTCCTTTGCTTCGAGGCACCCTATAAGAGCAATCTCATTGTAACTACATCTATATGATATAGCGGCAGTCGGCACTACCACTGGCGCTACGACTTGGCACTGCTACCTTGATAACCAAGTATTCGCAATACGAGAGACTGACAACTGTACTGGGGGAAATATTATAGTTAAATACATACCAATTATTCTAATTCATTAATTATACATGTGGCTTCAAGCTGTGATACAACTACACGTGAAATTTTGAGAAAATCGAGCACTTACTAGGACTAAAATAAATAAAGGTTACATGGCATTTGTATTTCATTTCACTCCAGCAAAATTGTCAATCCCATCACTATAACATCATCACAAGCGAATTTAGAGTGTAACCGATATAATAAGAAATCTACAATAATTGAGAAAATGTTATAGAAAACGGCTTAAGTTTATAAAATCCCCTGGCATACCGTACTTCCGTCTAATTCGCTACGTATATAATATTGCGTGTTGCGTTGTAGCACTACAGCGTGTTCGATCCTTTGCGGAGAAACAACGCGTGTTAATATCCCAGTGATCATAATAATGTTCATCACGTGCAAAATCTACATTTTTGGTCATAAATATACTGATATACAAATTTTATAATTACAATACGTTACACTAAGGTACATAGTTTTACCAAATCCCATACATTTGGTAAATGAATACATGTCATATTACATTTATACAAGAGCCACTCTCACGACTGTTAGGCCAACATGAAGAAATCACATTCTTTGTCTTTTCAGATGTGTTACACTATTATGCTGATTAGCAAGTCATAGAAAAACACAATAATGGAAAAATCGAGAGGTTGAATCACGAAGTGAAAATATTGCCAGCAGATATCACAATTTAACAATTCCGAAGGTGCAGTTCTGTTTGGTTCGTCACTGCAGCATGAGTGATTCTAGGTTACGATTGAGGATTGTGTCTTTGACGGAGTTGAAGACCACTTCGATGTTGTGCGTGTCGATGGCGGTGGTGAAGTGGTGGTACAGCGTGGTCTTGGGCTCTCTGCGGACATTCGCGAACATGTTGAGCAGGAACACCTGCACGTCTCTGAGGTTGTGGGGGTCGCCGGCGAACTGCGGGTAGAACCAGCGTATGTCGGTCTCCTTGCTGGCGACCTTCCGCGCGAGCAGGTCGGACTTGTTGAGGAACAAGATGATGGAGATACCCTTGAAGTTCACATTGTTCACGATCGTGTCGAAGATATTTAGCGCCTCTTCTAGGCGGTTCGTTTTCCTGGAATTAGAGAAGGATATATAATTAGTCATTTATAATTTTTCGCCGATTCTTCCGCTTAGATTGTTAAGTTATTGGCGAGCATAAATTAAGGATGGGATCAGTTTTTTAATATGATTTGACAATTTCCTGGTAATATCATATTAATAACGAACACTGCCATTATTTTACACAGACTTTAATTAAAAATAACCGTGAAATCTTCTTCAACCCTGATTGTTATCATTCAGTTGTGTTCAACTGAATATCAGAAGACCAAGCAATTTTTGGGTGAGCAGCGGTGGTGAGTGGTAACGGCCCCAAGTTACATGTTAGGTCGTGGGTTAGAACCCAGACAGCCGCTTTACTTTGTGTAAATTTTTCATCACCATTGCTCTCAGAAAACGGTGAAGAAAAACATCTTGAGGAAACTGGCATGTCCTAGGACCAAAAATTCGAAGATATGTGACATCTACCAACCCGCACTGGGCCCGCGTGGTTGTTTACGGCCCACTCTCTCTCAGAGAGGAGGCTCTGTGTTCCAGCAGAGGAAACTTTATAGACTGGTTAGGCTTAAGGCTCCTGCAAACAGGCGCGACGCGCGACGAGAATCGCGCGCGACACAAAGGCACCGCAAGTCGCGCAACGAGCGGTGCCTTTGTGTCGCGCGCGATTTTATCGCGTGTCGCGCCTGTTTGAAGGAGCCTTTATGCTATGCAATTTAATCATTACATCATTTAGATCTCGCATCCGTGACCAGTCCAACACAGTATCGAATAAATAATTTAATGGACGTTACGGCATAACTAATAATGCACATAATTAAATGTCCTCAATGACAATGGCACTGCATAATCGCGACCTTGATCTCGACTTGCGGATGTTGTTCACATTACGGAAAATCAATCGGATGGTTATCACTCTACGATATGTGGTAGGTTGTTATCAGTAGCCATTTTAAACTCGTGATTTTTCCATAAATATATAATGTCCGCCGGCCGCATGTGATAATTTCATCAGCTTGATTATTCATGAATAACCCTAGTTATCCCTTTGCGTGACTTTTTTTAGTGTGGTCGGAGCAAGGTCAGTATAACGTCAGCAGGACGATTATGTTATTCACTTATTTTGTCAGTTAAATCCAATCTACCTAGCCTTTTCACAACTGTGTTGGGGTCGGAAGCAGCTGAATCCAAGTATTTTGCGTGAAGCGACTGCCTATTTGACCTCCACAACCCAGTTACAGTACTGGGTAACACGATACCCCCTGATAAAAATAATAATTTTCTGTCCAGTTGCACCTACTGTTTTGTCTCTGCATCACCCTAAGGAAGACTGGTAGAAAATGCCCAAGGCATTAAGTCCGCCTTTGTACATTATGTGCATATAGTTTTAATAAATAAATAAGACTCGTTGGCAGACTTTCGGGCTCCTGATTGCTCGTAACCTCTGTCAAAGATCTACGAATGACAGCCAGGACCATCGGCTTAGCGTGCTTTCCGAGGCATGGGTTATTTTTTTTTCAGGATGGGAAATCATCAAATGACCCGTCCCGCTCTGGGTGGAGCGGAAGGGAGTGTCAGACTCTTACTGACTAAAACCCACCCGTGTTCCTTCCTTAGCCTTTTATGTTCCGGGCCAGCGGTAACCCTTTCGGACAATCCCGCTGACCAGGCATGGAGGGGTCTCGATATGTTATGAATGGTCACCCATCCACGGACCAACCTCGGCAAGCGTAGCTTAACTTTCGACCGACCCGTACGACTGTTATTATTTAGCCACGAGCCATTAGAAATAAAATTCATCAATTACCAACGATATCAGCTTGCAAGTGCCTGCAAGTAACCTACTGCTCGACAAAGAGCTTCTTCTAAAAAAAATCGGTCAAGTGCGAGTTGGATTCGCGCACCGAGGGTTCCATACTAATTTGCAGGTATGTAACTACAAATTTACGGTTTTCGGATTTTTTCCTTTACTTGTGCTACATGACATTGCTTCTTGCCAAATTTCACGATTCTAGGTCAACGAGAAGTACCCTATAAATTTTGATTCCCTTGAGAGTGTCGAAATATACGTTTTTTGCGACATAAACGGCCGTGTCTGTTTTATTTTACGTTCAATTAGAAGTTTGATTTTTTCACAACTTCAAAGGAATGTAGACCTGAGTATATGGTTTTAATTTCAACTCGATACCTCCGCGCGTTCCTGAGCTAAAGGGTCTTGACAGACAGATAGACAACAACGTGATCCTATAAGGGTTCCGTTTTTTTTTTCTTTTTGAGGTGCGGAACCCTAAAAAAAAACAAAGCTTCGATTACAGTAAAGGCTCCTACAAACAGGCGCGACACGACACGCGACACAAAGGCACCGCAAGTCGCGCAACGAGCGGTGCCTTTGTGTCGCGCGCGATTATATCGCGTGTCGTGCCTGTTTGTAGGAGCCTTTATGCTGGATAATTCATATCTCTACGAAAACTGTGAACTTCTATAATGAATACCAAAAGAGTTCCTGTCTACCTATTAGCGATTATTAATTTATTACACAGTACATTCTCTAAACAGCAAAAGCGACCTATTTAATTCCGTGCACGAGAACCAGCCCAAAACACGTTTACGTAGTAACGCAAAAATCGCACCGGCAACATCAAACGAATCTGGCAAACCAAAGATATGTTTAGCAAATATTTTAGGACAGCAATAAAAAGTTTATTAACAAAACTAGCTGTGGCTGTGGTTTCACTCGAGTCAGAAATGTTGAAATTGTGTTTGTGGTCCCTCGGGCACCTTTTGATTTCGAAATAGGATTCTAAATTAAACTTATCGTTAGATTACTTTGTGACTATGATTATATGAGTTATTATGTGAGCGAATTGTTTGTGATTCGCAAGGGAAAACTCTATTCTAGTTTGGTGAAATGAAATCTGTATCATCTGTTATGATTTTACGGGACTGACATGTTCTATAGTTCTATACTATTAAAAAATAAGTCTGTTAATCAATAAAGTTTTTTTTTTTGACGTGACAACGTCTAATAAATCGATGAAGCTGGCGGCACTCACGAAAAAACATGACTCATGTAGCGTTACCTCGCGGCCTTGCTCTGTAGCGTTCCATGGCGGCTTGAAGTGCAAGCGAATATTAACAAATGCAATGCAACTATTAGAGCAGTGGTGGCCAAGTGGTAACGGCCGCGACTTACGAGTTGTAGGTCGTAGGTTCGAACCCAGACAGGCGCTTTACTTTGTGTAAATTATTTCATCACCACTGCTCACAAAACGGTGAAGGAAAACATCGTGAGGAAACCGGCATGTCCTAGAACCAAAAATTCGAAGACATGTGACATCTACCAACCCGCACTGGGCCCGCGTGGTGGATTACGGCCCACTCCCTCTCACTGAGAGGAGGCCTATATCCCAGCAGTGGGAACATTATAGGCTGATGATGATGATGATGATGATGCAACTATTCCATCAGTATTTTCTTATGACGTTGTCACGTTCAACTATCGTCAGTAAACCGACTTTACAGACAACCGATTTTTATCTGTATGATTGTATAGCGAAAAAATATTATCTTCTAATATTTTAAACATATTGTATGTTCACCTTTTAGGGCTGATTTTTTAATCATCTGATAAGTTTATTCGAGGAATATTTTTGACAGTTATTTCATACAAAAACTGTCAAACGTCAATTTTATTCCTCGAATAAAAGTTATCAGATGGAAAATCAGCCCTTACTATGTTTACCAAAAATTAAATAGATGAATGATTCTAGTATGTTGTGCCAGTATCAGAAGATTGCTTCCATAGCTTTCTGCTATTGATGACACGATTCCCATTCTTTTTAAGCCGTGTATTATAATCCTGCACCCTAATTGCGAATCATACTTTCAATCACAGTCCGAGGAGTTTGAAAAGAAAATAAGTAATCCATAAAAAAGATAGATAAAAAACACAAAATATAAGTATAATAAAAAAACTCGCCAAGTGCGAGTCGGACTCGCTTACGACGGGTTCCGTAGCTACCACAAGGCAAAAATGCCGAAAAAAAACGCGTTTGTTTTATGGGAGCCCCCCTTAAATACTTATTTTATTCTGTTTTTTGTTGTTATAGCGGCAACAGAAATACATCATGTATTCAGCTGCATCCGGTTAGATTGGAAGCCAACCCCAACATAGTTGGGAAAAGGCTAGGCAGATGATGATTAAAGAATTTTGTTCAAATAAACACGCACGTATTACGCACGTAAAACCGCAAAAGTATGCACAACAATTTTTACCCCACAAATGTTTAACGATGTGAACGTTACGAATGGGGGAGTCGACGGAAATAAAATTAATGTATTTTTAGTATTCGTGTAACGTCGGTAATTTCATACCGATGTTTTCGACGAATGGGAAAGAACGCGGAAAAGAAAGTTCTTCAATTAACACCTTTATGCACCTGCGCCCTAATTTGATAATACACTTGCAATCTCAATCTGAATCATTTTGAAAGATATTGCTAATCCATTACTTTATATGTTTGAAAAATGCGTCCGCTCAACAACGTAAGTAACGCAGTGAATGTTGTTGAACTGTCAAAATTAAACCCATTGCTACTGATAGTATGTTACGCAACTACCCCGCTGATTCCAATGTAGTTTATTTACGTTAGTGTATGTATATGGAGACTCCAATTCCCATTTATTTTCACTTTACAGTATAATGATATGGTCGTCAGTGACGACCATATCATTTGTGACGACTCGTCACAAACGTGACCACGTATGTCACCTGACAGGTAATTGGTGATCGCTGCGGTTGCATTAGTAAGTACAAATAAGTATACAGCTGCAGCTGCATTGTATAGCTTCATAGCTTGTCCAATGTTTTCATTCACTCATTCATAAGTAATCTATTCAAAAGTGCATTACCAGTTTTCTCCACTAGATTGCCACCATTGGCTACTGTTTCTATTTTCCAATCAATCTGCCTAAACTTTTCCTAACTATGTTGGGATCGGCTGCCAGTTTATCCGGATGCAGTCGTTATTTTACGACTGCCTGTTTGACCTCCATAACCCAGTTACTGTGTACTACGATACTCCTCGGTAAGACTTTTGGTCTTCATTGTTAG
Source organism: Luperina testacea (assembly GCA_927399505.1). Taxonomy (NCBI): domain Eukaryota; kingdom Metazoa; phylum Arthropoda; class Insecta; order Lepidoptera; family Noctuidae; genus Luperina; species Luperina testacea. Next base: position 19,129,371 of record OV656758.1, read on the forward strand.
TCGTTACGGGGACTACTGTAAACTACTGTCAAAAACATGCTTTCCGGGGCACGGAGGGATCGCGATATGTAATGGATGGTCACCCATTCACGAACAGACCGCGGCAAGCATAGCTTAACCTTTGATCAAAAAGTCCGGCTGTTTATAATTACACCCGAATCCTACAACTCACCTTGTATCGTTCATTAACGTACTAAAAAACCATTCTGATACAATGAAGTAAGGTTGTAGTGAACACGCAACCGGATTCGGGTCACCAGCAAATTTTGAATGTCTTGTATCGGAGACATGAGTTTAAACACCGTAATAGGCACACTGTCTATTTGAGGTACTTGCACCTGCAAAGCATTTTTCATGTCCTGGCAGTTACTAAAATTCTGCACTTAAGGCGAAAGCGTCGGGGTAGCACGCGAAATTCAAATTTTCTTATGTTTTTTGCAATTTGCAGGTCAGTGTCAGGTTGTATCTTGATCAAAATATGATTCGCGACTATAATAGATATGTATTTACAGAATTATAGTCATTAGAATCATTAATATATCTCTTTAAGTTACGATTTGTTCGCTAAGCACTTTTCCATAAGAGATTTGTTCTTATGGAATAAATCCAACTTAGAAAGATGTATGAATGATTCTAATGATTATAATTCTGTAAATACGTACCTGTTATAGTCGCGAATCATATTTTCATCAAGATACAACCTGACACACGTATGCTAGTTGCGCGGTAAACTCTGCTTGCGAGATGCAGGATTTCACGTGGTGTCAGTATGATGCGTTGTTCTCATGTGGCGTTGTAGATACCACTACAAGCTTATCCCGAGGCGGGGCGATTACATTACGATTCCGATTAGTATGCGTTGCATTAGGGAATTTCATACAAAGAATACTGAACGGCTCGAGTTGATACGGTGCCGATCCTTTTCCGGTTTGATACCTTAATTCTGTAAGAAATCATTGCTTTATGGTCACTAACTAGAAAGAAAACAGGCGAGAGCGTTTCTATGAAGAAACGACCACCCGCATTTCCTCTTAATGACGATTAGCGCTTATCTTCGGTGCGAAAATACGCGAGTAAACATACTTTTTCTTTTTTTGAAATCAAATCGAATGAGTAAAGAGACAGCTTTATGGTTTCCGATATCCACGCGAACGAAATCGCGGGCACAGCTAGTATATCACATCTCACTAATATTATAAAGGCGAAAGTTTATGAGTGTGTTTGTACGTTTGTTACTTCTTCACGCACAAACTGCTGCACAGATTTAGATGAAATTTGGCACACAGATAGTTTATAACCAGGATTAACACATAGGAATTTTAATCCCGATATTTCCACAGGATCGACACTTATGCGGGTGAAACCGCGGGTCGCTGCTAGTTGTAAATATTTATGTACAGACGCCAGCACGTCAAGCTACTACAATCTGTCAAATTTCTTGAATAGATTTTCAACTTTATGGCTAAATCATAAGGTTCAAAGTAGATTTGGAAAATTTTACAGTTTCGGGTAGCTTGACGTGCTGGCGTCTGTACATCAATTATTTCAATAAACAATTTCAACCTTACGATTTGGTGGAGATGCTTCACATGCAGTAACAGGCTTGAACATTTACGAAGCGCCTAATTCATCTGACCCGATGCGAATCAACGCAACCTCCAGTGTCACAGACAAAAAACGATAATATTTTATTTGTGGTGACGATATACCGGCTGACTTTCTGTCCCATAGGATTCTACTTCGTTCACCTTTTATATCCTGTTTTTGTCCAGACGGTAAAAAAGTCAGGCCATATACGTAGTTTCAAATGTCGAGTCAGGTGAGGTTCAGGTGAGGAGCACAGTGTACTCTCATCAAAACCCTGACTTAGATTTGAAATCACACGGTGAGCAAGCGTGGTGATCAATTGTTATTTTCCTTTCCGTATGAGACGAGGCTTTTACCCTGTTGGAGACTTTTGTCCGTTGGTTGTATATTGAGTCATTAACTGATCATGTTAATCATGTGTCATCCTGGAAGGCTGCGAGTGAGCTGTAAAGTCATCAACATGTGCGTAGCCTTGTCCCAACTATGTTGGAGTCGACATCCAGTGTAACCGGGTGCACTCAAAGAGCTGTAAAATCACATCATCATCATAATTTTTTGCCAACTATGTTGCGGTCGACATCCAGCCTATACGGATGTACTCAACATTCTGAACCACAATTCCACCACAATAATAATAATTTTATGTGTATGTTGCCTCAATTTTTCGGGCATTAAATTTTTTTGTATAGCTTAGGTACAAAATAGCTTAAAGCTTGGCTGATAGGCTATTTTTTCGAAAAATCAGTTCTTTTAAATTTCCGTACATATACAAATTTTTTCGAAAAATCAGTTCTTTTAAATTTCAGTACATATACAACTGGCCGGCTAACATTATTCATTAATTATTACATACATAAACAAAGAACGATTCCGTCAATGACTACATATTTTAATTATACCTACGTCCCCCATGAGTGCTGTCATGAAATGTGATTTTCTCGTCACACCGAACACCCGCTGATTCCATCATGACGCCTGAGTCATTAACTTGTAATCCTGACGTAATACTATATTTATTTGCTCGTAGATAGACAACGTTTTGCCTCTGCAAGAAAATTACGAAACGATGTATTACGGGTATTAGATCATAGATAAGATTAGCACTCCCGTTTAGATTTCGTTTACCATGTTATATCCAGGTGTTATGAATCAGGCATCAAAGAGTAAAGAAGAAATGTTTCGCTTCAGGGAAACTTCATTCTTAAATCTGCTTGAATGACGTGCGTAACTAATCCGCTACGTTCGTTAGTATATAAAATAGCTCTCGATTATTTTTTTTGTTTGTACTCCCCCTGAGTTTTACGTACACGCTAATTATTTTCGAATAAATGTTTATGTAATTAGCTGTATGACTGTTTTATGGCATGGCGGCGTGGGCGGGACTTAAACTGTAATTTGAATATTAAATTCTTTATGACGACACTGCAGTAAGTCTTAATTACCTTTCGCATTTTATCAGTTGATTACCTAATACATGAATATGTATTGGAATATGTAATGTAGGGTTGATTGAATGCGGAAGGTGGGTAACGACGAGGCTTATGTCGACTGCAGGTAGGTAACTTGATTATGAATTTATTATGAGTGTTTTTTTTTACAAAATTGACAGCAGTTACCAATCATAGCATTGCAATTCTTGAGAAACCTAATACAACAATTGCGAAACATTGCATTGAATTTATTCGCGCTCGCTGTGCTCTAGTCAATAACCACTATATTCTTGTTGAACTTACCTGTCTTCGGACAAGACTTGGTCGAACTCTGAAGAGGAGACGAGGAAGAGTATGGACGTGACAGAGTCGAAGCACTGCGTCCATTTCTGCCGTTGCGTCCGCTGCCCCCCCACGTCGACGAATACAAATGGCACATTGTTGATGTTGATGGTGCATTCCGTGATGCCTTTGGTGGCCTTCCGGCAGTGCAGGATATCTTGGTGAGAGGGCACGTAGTCGGGTCTCGCGATGCGTTCGAGCTCATCGAAGAAGTAACTAACTGAGTCGCTCTGAAATTGAGAGAAGAGTTACGTTAACATAATATGACGCGTGAATTCCCCGAGGGGGAAGGCAGAGGTTTGTCCACATTTCGCTAGTATCTTTTAGTCCCGTGTAATAGGAAGCGAGCCTAATGCATCAACCGGCACAAATCTAGGCTGTGGGCTGCTAATTCCGTTAATATGTACAATGCGTGCCACGAAAGATGAGACTTGGCACACCACGAGGTTTGACATGCGCAGTACACGATTTTAGGTATCTTTAGCGGTATGAGGTCTGAGTGCGGGACGGGACCGGACGTCATAGGGGCGGCGGAAAGAGCGAGGGAGGTGTGGTCAAGTCTCATCTTTCGTGGCACGCATTGTAGGCTGGTATACAACAGTCACGATAGTTAGTTAAAGATTCAAGTAATATTTTCCTCATGACTTGCTGTCTTGGGATATTCTTTCGCAGAATCTATATGACGACCATTTTAATTCGTAGATGATTTACTCTCTTCTTCGTTGATTTGTAATTTGGGGAGCACGCTCCTTTTAACTGACAATACTTCAACGAATGGTCGTAGCAAAATAGGGATCATCTAATTAATAAAAACTGGGCAAGAGCGAGTCGGACTCGCGCACCGAGGGTTCCGTACCATTATGTTTTTAAATTTTCATCTGCGAGGCCTACATTCGTCTGAAAATGTTAACATTGCACGCTGCGGTGTAGAATATTGCAGTTTTAGGTCCGCGCCATCTCGTGACCGATAGTGTAACTAATGTAACTTTGTTGAAAAAGTGTGAGAGACATCGTTTTATTTTTCCTGTAATCTTTACATAAACTTCTATTACATAGAATAATTTCAGGATTTTTCTCTATGCAAATTTCGGAGCAATTTGGTATGGATACTTCCATAGCCATACCAATATAATAAATGCGAAAGTAACTCAGTCTGACTGTCTGTTACCTTTTCACGCCTTAACGGCAGAACGGATAGACCAAGACCTGGTTTAGAACACAGGATATACTGTTTAACCCGGTAATACGATCCCATGGGATGATTTTCAACCTCCAAGCGGGCGAAGCCGAGGGCAAATGCTAGTGCCAGTGTAACTATCAGCGTCCAGGTGGACAGTGGACATAGCTGCTCATTCATCTGACACCAATATAGTCGCCTCTTACAATATCCACATCAGAAACAGTGACCTATTTTCGCCCGGCACAGGAAGCCTGGCATGGTACAAAATAAATAAATCTGTTTGCCAATAGCTATATACGTTTAAAATGTAAGCTAAATAAGTACAAATATAATAACAGTAATTTGTTAAGGTGGAAGCGCTAAGGTAGCCCGCGAAATTCAAATTTTCTTACGTTTTTTGCAATTTGCTGGTCAGCATTAAGTTGTACGTTGATTAATATATGAATCGCGGCCGTAAGAAATATGTGTTTACACAATTATAATCATTAAAGTCATCAACACAACTCTCTAAGACCACGTAAGTCCAAAGAATGAGGATTTCATGAAACAGTTATTCTTGGGACTTACGTGGTCTTAGAGAGTTGTGTTGATGACTTTAATGATTATAATTCTGTAAACACATATTTCTTACGGCCGCGATTCATATATTAATCAACGTACAACTTAATACTGACCAGCAAATTCCAAAAAACCTAAAAAAAATTGAATTTCGCGGGCTACCCTGGCGCTTTCGCCTTAACAGGTGGGACATGGATACGTCACGCCCACAATCTGCGTTAAATATAAACGTACACAATGAACAAGTGACACGATTATTATGGAATTTAACAAAACTATTTATTAACAATGTAGTGAATGGGGGCAGGTCTTGAAATGAGTCCAAAGAACCGGCAACATTCATAATTTTACTCTGAGAATTTTGCATATACTGTGTTCTGGCGAAAACACACGTTGAAACTTCCCGAGTTGTCGTTACATTTCATGTTGCACTGCATAAAGTAGTACGTCGTATTAGTGTTACATTTCACGTTACGTTTCACTAATCTGTACCCGGCATTACATCAACCATGCATTACTTCACTATACTCTGCAAGAGACCAAGAGTTAAAATACGACTAGTGCTAAATGTTACCATGTCTGGCATAAAGGTGGTCAACCAATGAATGTTGATGACAATTCCTATGTAGTGTGATGATAAGTCGACTGCTTATCTAGTGGATAGGACTGCAAGACTTGAAAAGACTTTTTGTCTTAATACTATGACAGTGAACTCATTGATGATGTCTTTCAAAAAGGTCAGATGCGTAGTACACGCAACTTATGAACGTAAACGAATCTAAAGGGGTATGTTAGGATCGTATCAGGTGGCGTTCTGTAATTTCTGCCTACGCTCATGTGAAGAGGGCGTGAGTTTATGTATGTAAACTCTATTCAAGTTTATATTTCAAATTGATGTTATTTCAAGTTAAATGAATATCAACTTTATTGTAAAGGTAATTAAGTTGATTTCAGAGTGACTAGCACTATTGAAAAAGTTATAAAAATGTTTGAATTTATAACGTAAATAAACTGCACTTTATTTTTATAGTGTAGGAAATAAAGTTAGATACTTTTCCATAAACTCATATTTGTTTACATTTTTAACAAATAAGTCGCGAATGCAGATTATGTCTATGACAATATAAACTGTAGGTATAACAAGCAAGATACCTGTGCCAGTCAGACATGATTTAATATTTAGGTTTTTATTCTAGACTCAAATCAACAAAAAATACTGCTTCATAGACTCAACAGTTTATAGAGTATAAAGATAGGTAACGGCTTACTTTTTTTGCAATAACACCAAAAGTAAGGCGTCATTCAACCAAGTTATCGTCAAAATCTAGATTTCCAACAATAAAAAGTTTAAATTCACGCACGCTACAAATGAATTGCCATTTTCCGTTTTTATTATAATTGTTTTATCCATTATCGATTCAATTCACCTTCACGGTAATAACTAGTGAGAGAAAGGAGATCGTACCAGCACCTAGCATTATGCAACATAAATTAAGTACAAAATTCTATTCAAACTTGGCGTTTCCCGGAACTAAGTATTCATGTCATACAAAGAATGCAATATGACGTAAGGTAGTTGTTCGATAAAAAAGCTAAGCCCATAATTGCACGGAATTATGTACAGACGCCAGCACATCAAGCTACTACAATCTGTCAAATTTATTTAATAGATTTTCAACTTTATCGCTGAAGCATAAGGTTCAAAGTTGATTGGGAAAATTTGACAGTTTCGGGTAGCTTGATGTGCTTGTACATGTGTCTGTGATTAAGTGGTGTGCTGGGTAGCCAGTCGCAAAAACTATTGAATCATGTTGTTCTCATATTTCTATGTCATATGATGCATTAGTGTCGTACGAAATACGAACAATAGGTAATTACTACTAGGCAGTGGGTGCCGAAATCAGGACGAGCTGCTTCTCACACGGACTTGTACGTCGCTTGCTCTCGCATCACCAGTCCTGACTCTCTTCATTTTTTGGCTGCTGAGACCAAAACTACAAACGCAATATACAGGAGAGTTTTATACCAAGGGCGAGTCGGACTACCACAAGGCAAAAACGCCGATAAAAACACGTTCGTTGTATGGGAGCCCCCGTTAAATATTTATTTTATTCTGTTTTTAGTATTTGTTATAGCGGCAACAACAGAAATACATCATCTGTGAAAATTTCAACTGTCTAGCTATCACGGTTCATGAAATAGGTACAGCCTGGTGACAGACGGACCGCGGGGTCTTAGTAATAGGGTCCCGTTTTTACCCTTTGGATACGGAACCCTAAAAATGTGGCTGTTATTTTAGTATATTGTGGTCTTCCGACTTCCACGCGAACAGAGCTGCCGGCAGAACCTAGTACGAAATACGTAGGGACCTAGGTACTTCAAGCCTCATGCTAGTACATTAACAAAATTTCTGTAAAGCTAAGCGCATAGCCATGGCGAATCTGGCCGCATTGCGGCGCAAGAATGCGTACCGTACACATCACTTCAATACATTATAATTATGTATGTGAACGTTTCGCAAAAAAAGGTTGCCAGACCAACCGGAAAATCGATGTAAACTCTAACTAAACAACTTAGATCAGCTTACTTGCTACGTAATTAATACGCGTTAGTCTTCAAGAAGCCTCACAAAATGTGGGAAAACCGGATATGCTTAATTCCGGTAACGAACTTTTTAAGGAAAGGCTATGTCTGGCTACAAAGGCTACGCCCAATCGTCTGGAAACTTTAGACATAAGAAAATTTGTTGTTACAGCACCAAGTATTTTTGGGCGTAAATAGTCTCGATGTGAAAAAAATCCTGTTTCGTAGAAATATAGACAATGGGGTTTATTCATTAACTTTGCTTAAAGTTACGAGGCGTTTAAACGTCAAAAATGTATGGTTAGATCGTCGCTAATCATTACTTAACTTTGAGCAACGTTTATAAATAAACCCCATAATGTAAAGATAATGCTTAAGGGGGAAGCGCTAAGGTAGCCCGCGAAATTCAAATTTTCTTACGTTTTTTGCAATTTGCTGGTCAGTATTAAGTTATACGTTGATTAATGTGGAGTCATTTTAATAGGTAACATTTGACGTCTGTCAGTTTTATCCTCATAGTGAGGTGACCTGCTTATAAACATCGATTAAAGTGAATGAATCGATACGGACTTGAAACATATGCGAATTTTAAAAATCATCAGGCGAATCCCTGTCCCATTATTATTATTTTTTTCGTAAATTTAAGGAGCAAAATAAGACAAGTACACAATTTAACAAAAAAATTGCATTTATTCAGTTGAACTATCAGAACTGTTAAAAGTATTGTCATCTTCATCACTGCTGTCAGCACTCAGAGATATTATTAATTCATTTTCAATAATATTGTCTATTCTCACATCTCGTTCAAAATCTTGTAAAATTATTTTCTTTGTTTTCTCTACGACTTTTTTCCAGTCTTCTGTAGTGACTTCTGCACACGCAGTTTTTAGCAGAGACATCATTTTAGCAGTACTGAAGGGTGGTTCAGTATTGTTCCGCGCTGCATAACCCTTTATTTGTGCCCAAATAAGCTCGATGGCGTTATACTGGCAATGGTAGGGAGGCAATCGAATAACTTCGTGTCCATGCTCTAGGGCTAGTTCATCGATTACATAGCGGAGCTTGGACGGCTTAGTTGCTTTTACTAGATTTAACAACTCAACTTTTAATAAAGTTGGACTTGCATCCACACCATTTCTTACCAGCCACGAGACAATTTCTTGCTTTTTATTTGCTTGAGTTGGTGGTTTATCAACTTGTACAGAATGATACGGTGCATTGTCCATTATAATTTTCGATGGGTTTTCTAAGCTGACTAGCAGCTTCTCAAACCACTCTTTAAAAACCTCAAAGTTCATTTCCTCATGGTAATCACTTGTAGTTTTAGAGGCGAATGCGAGGAGGCAGTCTGGAATAAAACCTTGAGAAGCTGATCCCGCGTGACATATAATAAGTCGGGCTCCTTTTCCCGGTGGAACTTTTGAGGTGGACGCCGCTGTATCATCGGTCCATGTCCGCGAAACCGTATGGTTCACATTCAACCATGTTTCGTCAATAAACACGACATTGTCCCAATCTGTAATTTTATTTACTTGACGTAAGAATGTTACTCTCTTCAAAATAATATCGTAGCGTTCTAGCAGGATTTTCCGCTTGTCAGATTTTTTAAAACTAAAGCCAATCGATTTCAAAACCTTTGATAGAGACGATTTACCGCCAAAAAATAAGCCTGCGTCTTTTAACGAACTTATTAGCTTTTCCCGTGTAGGATATTCTTTTCTCGAGTAATATCCATAAATGTGGTTGCGAATTGCAGCAGCATCAAAATTATCAATGCCAACAATTTTCTTGTCCCTCTTTCTTTTTTTCGGTGTACGTAAAGTATTATCTTCTGAGCCTGATGGTCCGTATTTCTCTTTCAGAATTTGAGTTACTGTCCTCTTCCCTATTCCCAATGCTTCGGCAACGCGTTCTCTCGGTTGTGTCAATGGTAAAAGAGGCCCATCGTTAATTGATTCCCGTTCAAAATAATTGTACAATTTCACCACTAGTTCGCGAGATTGACTGTTTAGCGTTTTCCCCCGTTTCGACATGGTAAGACTGTAATGTTGTTCTTGTTTACTAATCGTTAAGCAATCGGAGTCCAATTTATAGCCAGGTAAACGTAGTCAGTAAGATCAGTCCAATAAAAAAGCCGGGTCAGAAGAAAATAACAGAGAGCACACCAAAAACGCACAGTCACTTCGCACAACGACAAAAGACTGCGTCATGTAATGGCGACATGACATGGCGTCATCGACAGGCACTGGTGTTGCCAGCAACATACCACCTAAATTGTACCTAACATCAATGATTTTTCTATTTCATTATTTTTTGTATTTTTATACCTAGTTAGTTAAAAGAATAATAAATAAATGTTTTATTATAATCACAACGTGGTTATTAATTTATGGTGATATTTCTTCACAAGTCATCATTGCATTCGATTCTACTTATCAGCTTTCGATTTTTAGAGTAACATCCCTAGTGTTTAAAAAGAAAAATGGTTAACTGACGTAACCTTGTAACGACGTTCAGTTCTTTAGATCAGAAATTGTTTATTATGTTAAGAATGGTTTATTAATGAAAGCAAATCGTAAAATTACTCGTATCGGTCATTATTACAATAAATATGTAATCGTAATTGAAAAAAGGTAAGCAATTGTGCAGTTCTAACAAAACGAAAAAATATGTTATTTTATGCCCGCCGTTACAAGGTTACGTTGTTGAATATTTGATGAATTGTCAAATGTTACCTATTACAATGACTCCACTTTAATATATGAATCGCGGCCGTAAGAAATATGTGTTTACAGAATTATAATCATTAAAGTCATCAACACAACTCTCTAAGACCACGTAAGTCCAAAGAATGATGATTTCATGAAACAGTTATTCTTTGGACTTACGTGGTCTTAAAGAGTTGTGTTGATGACTTTAATGATTATAATTCTGTAAACACATATTTCTTACGGCCGCGATTCATATATTAATCAACGTACAACTTAATACTGACCAGCACATTGAAAATACGTAAAAAAAAATGAATTTCGTGGGCTACCCTGGCGCTTTCGCCGTAAAAGCCACAGCCAATCAAATTTTCTTTGATTTTCCACTTTAAATTCGATACACAATAACAAATCTAATAACACGCTTCACTTTGTTGTTATTAGATTTTAATTTAAAACTACTTTTAAGTTTACTATAAACAGATACAGTACCTACTTAAAGGCCTTTAAAGGTTATGAACTTATAAGTTATCTACGATGAACTTATTAAAAATACAAGTGACCCGTAGTGATATCAAAAACATTACTTAAATATTAGTTAGAGTAAGAAAAAAAAATAGGATTGTGGTTTAGCTAGTTCCTGGAAGCTTTTTATTGGATAATATTACGCATATTAGGCAGCATTACTAGATGTCTCGAAGACCCAATACAGAAACGTCTGGCGAAGAATGACGAGGAGGGCCCATTACCCCAAATGAGATGAAAGACTAGGCAGAGAAAGAGAAGTATGTAATCCATTTTCAGCGTAAAAAAAAAACACCGTGAAACGGGTTGGTGCAAGTTATTACATTCAAACACAAAATCAAGATCTTGCACTGGAAAAACTTTAAATATAAGAACAGTGCACCAAAATTCTATATGCGGGATTCATAACCTAGGAATATAAACTCGATCTAGTTCTAAAACTGTTTAATTTCACCTGCGGCGCATACGCATACTCAATACATCACTCCCGAAACACCACAAATCCACGGTAACGGTGCAAAATTTCTTAGCAGCAAAATAGCTGGAAACTTATTTCACGATAAGCGTCTCGGGTCAGTCTGCCATGAATGAAACTGTGTTTATGGTCAACGACATATAACAAAGACAGCGAAATTCTACCTCAGATATGAACGTAAGGTATTATAAAAATATAATTCTGAGCGAAAAAATATGCATTTATTCATTCTCTTTCGCAGAAGTCTTCCGGAGCGGCCTTGTTTATTAAACAAATTTCTTGTTCGAGAACTAATAGAGGAAAATCTTGTGATTATTAAAAGTTAGGTATAGATGCACGTAATAATAACATTCTAGAACATTTTTTAATCAGAGATGAATCAGACGGCGCCGGTTGCGGCGCTTCGATAGCCCACATCACAAATGACGCGTTTCGACGTTTTTGTGACTCAAATAATTTCCAACAAAGGTCAAAATGTAACAAAAACGAAAGATTTTAATTTCCACATTTTTCTATATAGTAATTGCTTGCAATCAAGTTACAACTTGATAGTTATCTGAAAGTAATATATTAAGCTGTCAGTTGTGATGTCACTCAATCATAGTTGCAAATTGCTGTGAGCGAATGTGACTACTTATTGCAAAAGTCACGGGATGTGAGTTTCAAAATCATGATCTTAAGGGGCTTACAGGACCTAAACACAAAAAACGCAAGTTTTAGAAACAATAAAAATATATGTCGACTACAGTAAACAAAATCAGAAAAACATATGATATTCTTCAGGATATATGCTAGATAGATAGTGTGTTGAAAACATAATACAACTAATTTGATACGATAGAAAAAATCATGAAGATACCTCTAAAAACTTTCTTTTTACAATAAAAACCAAACTAATATACATGCAATCATTCTGTTTTTTTGTCAGATTATTCTATAAGGAGCATACTAAAATACTAGTGTTTTAATTTTTTAGTCCAAACAATAGATTTTTTTTAATTAAATAATTGCTTCATATGTTGCAATAAATTACCAGCGTTGTGTCATCGCGCTTCTCTTTCATTTCTATGCAGTCCGATAGTGACCGCGCTTTAGGTCATTTAAGCCCCTTAAGAATTCCCGCCAAGTATTTTAAGACATTAAAAGAATTGATATACAAACTAAACTCTTGTCTCTTTTCTTAGACACAATGCACGCAGCAGAAAAGCCAAAAGTATATCATTAACGAAACGGGAACAGTTTACTTAGTGTTTATTAGTCCGAGGCTATGGTGGTGTGAACCAATACCGATAATTAAACCTTTTGTACCTACAAAGGTTTAACAGTTTCACACCAAAGAGAACAAAAATGAAATATACTTGATACCAAGGCACTGTTTGATCAAGATAAAGGCTATCATGTAAATGAAATCAATTTATCGCAACTGATTAGGAAAACAGTTGCGTTAGCAAATAGTTTTACTACGCCTTGCATACTGATTCATAGCATGTTGTGAAAAATAAAGAAACAAATAAGAAAGAATGACGTCTGCGCTATGCTCCGTGTGTCAGAGTTAGCATCAATTGCTTTTTTACAATCACAGATGTGCTGTGAATCACATTTTAAGGCCCTGTGCCAATTAGCCAGAACATATAGTAAGTTGTAGTTTAGGAATGTAATTTCGATCAAGAACAAAAAGTTTTGGATAACTACTGTTCAAGTTCAACATTTAATATTTTAATCCCACGCCCAGGACACAGCTGATTGTAATCCCCATAACATTAGGGTGGAAAACTATAAAAAGTTTTCGTTGAAAACTTAATGAAACTATACACACTGGAAGTTCTCACCAAGGGTTATACATTTAAGTGTTTCAGTCACAGTGTATAACCCTCGAATTGGCATTCTGTGATCGGTTCAGTAATACTGACGATCTGGTAAGACAAAATCGCTGGATATAGCCAAGCTAGAAGTGGAAGAGGGTGGTGCCATAACAAACAAATATCTGATCTAAATGAAAAACGAGGATACGTAAATGACTACGAGACATTTTTGGCCTAGTCAGGGAAGCATCGACAGGATACTCATACTACTATATCATATCTATATCATAATGGAATGAAGTACATATAAAGATTATGGTTATCAAAGCACGCCTCGAAGCTTATTATAATTTAATTTCCCATGGTGGTCGGACTGGTCGTAGTAAAAAAAACAATAAACTCTACGTTTACAATATAAATTCCAACGTTGTTAGAAAAAACGTTATTACATCAGCGGCTTGTTATTCGCGCAAATCATAAGATTCGATGTACTTTTACCGAGCGATAAACTTCAATATAATTATATGGATTAGAACTACTGAAATCTCTGCTTACTTCCTTGGTCAATTAATCACGAGTATTATAATAATATGTATCATATGTATGTTTACGTGGTAGACGCCAGTCGAGAGATGACTTAGAAACAGCTGTATGGCCGACAGTTGCCAAAAGCGGCCATATGCGGTCACTTTAAAATCGCATCGATCACGCAGCTAAATACCCAAGCAGACACATTAACAAGTCAGTTTCAATCATCGTTAAACGACCGACGAACTGAAACATCGTGAATTAAGACTAGGAAACGTTACGGCTTAAAATCTTGGAAGACAAGCAAGACCCCTGCTGTCGTAGCTAATGCTGTAACTCCGTGAGATAATAGGACTTTAACTAGCTAAGCGACTTAATGCTTCCAGTCCTGCCCTAATTACTGGAAATGTAAACTTAATCCCCAAGGATTAGCGCGACGGACAGTGAGCGAGTAATTAACCTGAAGAGCCGTTTCTAGTGCACGTTTGGGAGTTAGATATTGAACGTTGCACAATTAATTATCGATTGTCGAAAGGCTCTAAACAACCTGAGCTTGTTTTAAACCAAACTATACCAAATACAACATGTGCTAAGTAAACTAAGTTTGACCGAGAAAATCTGTGGATATAGTCAAAGTTTTCGCAATATGCGACAAGAACAGTTTATGGTAGGTGTACTGGTATGTAGGTCGACAAGCGATGCGCCGGTTACGCTGTGAATGCGAAAATGACGCCAATGACAGGGAAAGCAAACCAGGATGTAATGGTCGGGATTACTTAATTATTGTTTAACTATTCTTATTTATTTATAGATTCACGTTGTATTTATGAATAAAGAGGTGAGACGAATGAAAGTGGCAATGCTAATTAGTTTCGCTGTAATGGTAACTTTATTGTTAACTTGCTGCCGGATTTCAACTAGCACTGTATTTTAAGTGACAAAATGAAGCTCTTCTTGATGCAAAACTACCGTAAAAGGAGATCTTCTCCCGAAGCACGAAATCCGTATTTTTGGCCGAAGTAACGGGCGTTTCCTACTCCGTATCACCTACGGACATAAGAATAGTTTGGGGCCCGAAAACGTGATTTGACAGTTGTCCTTACTTCCGACGTGTTTTTGCCCGTCTGAAAAAGTTAATTAATCGGAAATAGGGATCATTCCGAAGTATCGTATCGTATCTTAGTTGACGGACTTAGAAAGTAAGGCCCCCAGTATCAAGCCACCTATTGTCATAAGCCGAAGACTATACTACTACCAGAAGACTATAGATGTTGTATTTTAAAATCTGGAAAGCTGCTATTGGCCTTTGAGAAAGAGGAACACCATACCAGAAAAGACAACTCTCTGGCAAAGAAGACGGAAGGAAGGACATAAGGACCTCGTTAGTAACTGTTTCACATTCTTACTTGCATTACCACCTTAAAGGCTCCTACAAACAGGCGCGACACGCGATATAATCGCGCGCGACACAAAGGCACCGCTCGTTGAGCGACTTGCAGTGCCTTTGTGTCGCGCGCGATTTTATCGCGTGTCGCGCCTGTTTGAAAGAGCCTTAAGACCCAAGTGCACAACTGCACTTTGAACAGCTCAACAAGGCCACAGACAACACGACTTGCGTGGGCACTTATTGGACGAAAATAACATAGGTAACAAACTAGCATAGTAAAAAAAATAAGAGTTCGTTTGGAGACGAGTAAAATCTGTTTACCAGTCGAAGTCCTGACTGACTGATAATATCAACGCACAGCCTAAACCGCTGGTCCTAGAGACATGAAATTCGGAGGGTGGTAGGTATCCACTAAGAAAGGGTTTTTCGAAATTCCTCCCCTAAGAGGGTGAATGGCGGGAGGGTGAAATTTCACACGGACGAAGTCGCGGGCAGAAGCTAGTAGATAATAAATCAATCTAATCAATAACGTCAACCAGGTAATTAAACGTATTATAGAATCTCAAACAGGTAAAAAGTATTGTTTTTTGTTGTTTAGACAAGACTGTGATATGATTTTATGCATAAAGAAGTCAGCATCAGTTGAGAGAGGCCAGAAAGCATTTTCATTCGTAATCCGAAAGATATTAAAGGAAATTGCTAATCCATTGCTTCATATGTTTGAAAAATTCGTATGCTCATCTACGCAAATAAAGCAATCAATGTTGTTGAACTCTCAAAATGAAAGTTAATACTATTATATTATTAGTGGGTTACGCAATGACCCCCACAGATACGACGTCTTTCAAATAAACTTGGCAGTCCTTCATTTGGATTTATCCTAACTCCACTGGACCTTGAAGACGTTAAGATATTCATAATATCCGCATTCAAAAAGGAAAAGTTTAACGATAACTGCGTCGATCGATTCCAAGAATTGACATGATAATGAGCAATTTCGAATTAGGGCACGCCCCTCGTGAACTAAGGACGAATTCAATTACAGCATTATCTAGTCCCACAGCGTTTGTTTGAACTTTTTCTAGACCAACGTACTAGAATGGTGTAAATTTATGCTTGAAAGGAAAATATTTCGTGAATACGCTATTCTCAAACTAGTGACCTGAATTGGATGGATTTTCTACCTTTCAAATGGAAAGTATGAACTAGGCATAGATAAAATATATTATGGAGTGGAAACTTTTTTTTTATCGAATATTGGTAAAACTGGTACTTAACATTTGAAAAATTATTTTGAAAAGGTTTTTTTTTAATTCAAAAGCTCATGTACGATCGTGAATGTGGACGATAAAGTAGTTCTTGATGATTTTTTTAAATACTGCATGTATTTGTATAGGTACTAATTATATTATATAAAGCTCGATTACCACTCACTGACATAATTGTTCTCCCAGATGGTGAAGGGGGAGGTGGGTATATTTTTACAGATTCGTATAGAAGTAACTCTCACGAGTATGGGAAAAATCCCAAACCTCCCCTTTTCCACCCCACTCTCCCCCCTCCCTATCGTATCTCGGAAACTAAGAGTCCCGTGTTTTGTTGTTTTACGGATTCGTATAGAGGAGGCTCGGAAAAGTAAAATCCATTTTTCAAAGTTGCCCCCTTGCCCCCTTCTCCCCCCCCCTCTAGGTAGATCTCGGAAGTTAAGAGACTTGGAACATTTTTTTTTTCAGATTCATATCAAGGGGCCCAGAGTTGGTCAAAATCATTTTTCAAAACCCCCCCTCTCCCCCCCTTCACCCCTCCCCCCATCGTATCTCGGAAATTAAGAAACCTGGGTTTTGTTTTTTTACGGATTCGTATAGAGGAGGCTCGGAAAAGTAAAAACCATTTTTCAAAGTTGCCCCCCTTGCCCCCCTTCTCCCCCCCTCTAGGTAGATCTCGGAAGTTGAGAGACTTGGAACATTTTTTTTTCAGATCCATATCAAGGGGCCCAGAGTTGGTCAAAATCATTTTTCAAAACTCCCCCCTCTCGCCCCCCTCACCCCTCCCCCCATCGTAAGAAATACTCCTCAAAAACACGACCCCGCGAGCTGCTTGCAGCTCGCGCAACGCCCAAATACTTTTTTCAAGGGTAAGAAATACTCCCCAAAAACACGACCCCGCGAGCTGCTTGCAGCTCGCGCAACGCCCAAATACTAGTACTTCATATACAATTAAACAGAAATAATGACTGATAAATTCAACAAACCTAGTGTGTTATTCGCAATCGATGACAAATATCCCGATTACGCGATAAGGTGTTCCTCAAACGAACGAAGTCGCAGAGTTTCCTAGTAAAAACAATTTCAATTAATATCAACGCATTATAGATTAGTTCGAAGGCATGTGAAGATCACCTAACGCGTTGCCACAGAAGGCATGACGCAACACCAGTGTGACTAATCAAATAAGATAAGGAATGCAATTACAATTATTTTATTTATGCCCGACCCAAGACTTTATAGGAATAAATTCGTTCTTCAGTCAGATGGTCAACTAGAGTTGAATGATATATCGAGCAATATTAGGTATATTTATGGCATAATTAGGTAGATATTTACATTACTTGTTCATAGAGTAAATTGTCGAGGTTATACACTTTATAGTATGATCTTTGACCCTTAAAAACCTCGGCGAGAGTCGTTTAGTTTTTAATGTTTAAAGTTAAGTAAAAATACCTCATCTGCCTAGCCTTTTCCCAACTATGTCGGAGTCGGGTTCTGGTCTAACCGGATGCAGCTGAATACAAGTATTTTACATGAAGCGACTGACCTCCACAACACAGTTACTGGGTAACACCGATACCCTTTGGAAAGACCGGTTGTCAGACTTTCTGGCTTCTGACGACCCTTAACGACTGTCAAAGATCCATGAATAACAGCCGAGCCCACCGGCTTTACGTGCTTTCCCAGGCACGGAGGAGTCTTGGTATGTAAAGATGGTCGGGTGAGCATCTTTACATACCAAGACTCCTCCATCCTCAAGCTCCTCAAGCTGCGCTTGCTGCGGTTGGTTTGTGGGTGGGTACCCACAAACCAACCGCGGCAAGCGTAGTTTAACCTGATCGATCGACCCATGCGGCTGATATACCTACCTATTGCATAATAATTGTTTTTTCTGACGATAGACTCAACTATTAAATTAAAGTCGATATAATCACATAAATCTAAAGTAGGACATGCATCGCTCACAGAGGAAAGGATAAAATGACTAACTGACTAAGTTAAATTACCAATCTAAATAACTAAGCGAGCGAGGGGCAAGGCAGGTGCGAAAATGCTGTCTTTTAGGTCAACAACCCGACAACTAAAGGACAATATGGAATGCACTTTGTAGACCTACATCTTGGTTAAGGCTCCTACAAACAGGCGCGACACGCGATATAATCGCGCGCGACACAAAGGCACCGCTCGTTGCGCGACTTGCGGTGTCTTTGTGTCGCGCGCGATTTTATCGCGTGTCGTGCCTGTTTGAAGGAGCCTTTATGAAGACTATAACAATCGAGTGGCGAAGAGTGAAAGTTTTCATTAGGGAAGCCGTTCCAAAAACCGTACAAATATTGATACGAAAGTAGTTATTGGCCTTTTTTATAAAAGGTATGGGTAAAAGGAATATTTACATAGACCTTTCGACTTTGCGACGGCGGCGGCGACATTATGATGCGAGTTAATCTGTTGAAGATCCGCGAAAATGTCTGGCAGCCGTAAGTTCAAGCGAGCGCATTCACCGATATTGCATACTTCCGGATAAAGGGTCAGGTAGGTACTACTACTGATGTAATCTTTGATATCTTTTTATGAGGTTTTACTCTGCAGTCCGTTGCGTGGATATTTTATTTCTTTGAATGTGGTTTCTTTAAAAGTTTCTGATGAAGCTAATTAAATGTTACCTTGTGAAAAGTGGAAATCTACTGAATGTTACAGATGATTTTAACAGACTTCAATAAAAGGAGGAGATTATGCATTCAGGCATTCAGTCAGGTTTTTTTTTAACTGCCGTTATAGGGCTATATGTAATTTTTCCAATACGCAGACGATATATCAACAATTTGAGCCGTTCTAAACGTAAAATGTTGCCAACAGCCAACTAAACCCTAATTAGTCGCAATCTTATTTGACCCTCTAAGCACGCACAACTTTCATGATACCAAGACTAAAACCTGCTTTAAGCTTTAAATATACCTAAGGGCATAAATCGATTCCGGAGCGAATGCCGAAAGACAAAAAATGGAACGGCCCGAACTGGTTTCGCACCTAAATTACATTAATTGAGTGACAGGTTATCTCCATAATTCACGAGAACGGACCCTTGTGGACGGAACGACGATCGAAATACATTTTATTTATGTCATTCATTACTAATGTTTAAAGAAAACAGTTGGTGTACATATTTCATCACCTCATGATGAATATCGGCATCTCATAGCATCTAGCCTACATGTTCACCGCGTCTACTCGACATTATTTTCTGCTAGCTTCCGCTTGCGGCTTCGCCCGCGAGGTATGTCGATAAAAACTATCCTATGTTCTTCCCCGGGATGCAATCTATCTCTCTGCCAAATTTTATCGAAATCCGTTCAGCGGTTTAGGCGTGAAAAGGTAACATACAGACCGACAGACAGACAGAGTTACTTTCGAATTTATAATATTAGTATGGATACAATCATGGGGCCTACGTTCTAAGTCCGCCAACGAAGAAACGGGCTCGTCCGAAAGTGGATCTATACTTCGGAGTGAACCCTACTCCCGGGCAAAAACACGTCGAGAGTAGGGACAACTGCCAAATCGTGTTGTCATTCATTGTTGTAGTTCGGACACCATACTAATCATATGTCCGTAGGTGATGCGGAGTAATAACGCCCGTAATGTTGACCGAAACTACGGACTTGGTGCTTATGGAGTAGACCTCCATGTCCGAAGCAATGCTAGCGCAACGTCTACGCGACATCAACCAAGTCCGGAGCGAACGCATCCCTATCTTTTGTAAAACCAATAATTATGCACATGACTCAGTTTTCAATATTAAGTACCAACTAAAAAAAAACAAAACAACAAAGATGATTCAGACGTTAATGATATCAAAGGAGGTAATAATAAAAAGTAGTCAAACAAAGTGTTCGCTGGAGCAAGAATTTACCTACAGCCACCTAAATGTGTCAGCAAACTGGTTTTAAATAAATTAACTGATAAAATTCATTCATTTATCTGTAGTCTATGTTCAAGTGGGGCTAGTGGTCTATCAACTAGTAAGTACATATTTAATTTTCCTAATTTATTTTACAATAGCAGCGCCACACGGTTTCACCAGCATAAGTGTCGATCCCGTGGGAATATCTGGATAAAAACTATCCAATGTCCTTCACCGGGATGCAATCTATCTCGCTACCAAATTTTATCGAAATCCGTTCAGTGGTTTAGACGTGAAAAGGTAACATACATACAGACAGACGGACAGAGTTACTTTCGAATTTATAATATTATTATGGATTCTGTAAAATTGTTTGAGCTAGTTTTGAAAATATTTTTTTCTAAAATTATGGTTTAATTTTATTTTAGTGATGGAACGGATTGTTGTATACTTAACACCTACCACAAGTTTCATACCCAAAATACTCCGTTCCATAGCTGTCTGACAAACCTCGAGCGAGGACCCCCGCCAAATTGTTGAAGACCATGTTTGCAAACAATGTGATTCTTTCAAGCATTTTCTTTACTGACTTAAAAAACAAGGTATTTAAAAATATAATGCAAGGCTCTAACTTACTTTGGCTCAAAAGAAGGTAATGCAGAATAAAATAATATATCTATCTATTAGCTTGGAGTCATGCCTTTATTATGCAAAGTAAGCAAAACACTTAAATGTAATGTTGTCTGTTGGTGAATCATTGTCAAGATTAATGAAAGTGTATACTATTGCATCATTCTGGTCAAAACAAAGAAACCACAAATATAAATGAAACCTAAGGAAGGAAATATCTATTATTAACTGATAGATAGCTAGATTCCGTGGGAATATCGGGATAAAAAGTAGCCTATAGGCACGTACGCACGCACGCATGTATTAAATACTTTTTTTAAAAAACATTACATTAGTTTTAAGTTCAAAAATTATCTGAATAGCCTGGCAGCACTTCTTTAGCTTACGGATACCTAAGGAAATGCTACCACACCATTCGTTTTGGGAGAAACTGCAGTCTAGAATTTAGAAAAGGCCTTTCCAGCAATACCTTTTGTTAATAGTAATATTTAATAGGTAGGCAGTACATATAAGACAGTGGTGTTCATGAATCAAACATTAAATAAAGTCTTATCAGTATAAGATACTACAAACTATTTATTACTGTAATTCACCTAACACATGACCTATAAGAGCCACTTATTATTAAATAGCCTTACTTCTAGATACTTTAGAATCAAACCTAATAATGACATCAATATTTATAAGACCATTTCAGATACTAATCTATGTACTCGTTATGACATCAATATTTAAAAGACCATTTCAGATACTAATCTATGTACATGTTACTCACATGATCTGACCAAGATTATGTCTGGACTCTTTGACCCCTAAGTTTGTTTTGCCATTTCTTCTCAGGGGTAGTCAGAGAGGCAATGTCCATTTTTTTATGTTTTAAACTGATTCTGATATCTTATTATTAAAAAAATATTTATTAACTAGACTTAAGTGTAATTCTTAAAAACATCACAAATGTAACATGGTTTACATGAAACTGCAGGAATCCTGAATAGCTTAACCAAAACACAATGCATCAGGAAGTGAAAATCTGGGCAGAATGCTACAGAGCTCGCCTTCAGAATCATCCAAATCCTTTGGTGAAAGCGGTTACAAAGCTGGATCATAAAAGGCAGCCGAAAAGGTTTGCAGTTGTGGACCTTGACAATACCAACTAGAACATGCTGCCATGAAATATAAAGAGGAAAATCTTGCTGAACCAACCACTCAGCACAGTCCAGGGACTGATTGCAAAAGAACATATAAGAAATAAATAAATTGGCAAGTAGTTTAGCGCCACAAAAATATTACCACAAAGATTTTCAGATAAATTTCTTACCAATTGCCAATTCAAAAAAATAAGTTCCTGATAAACAGAATGGAACATTAACATATTATGCATGCATGTTACATATGCAGGTGTAAGCCAATGAATAAACATCATACAAATTGCAAACATTATGATAGCAAAGTAATTGATATTCCTAATGTGTTACTTGATCGATGCCAAACTTTACTCATTAATAAAGCAGTGTGCATCACTTCACTTTTTAGTGAGGATAGGTTGTATTGTGTGAAGGAACTTTGTTGGGAATTCGACAAATCTTTTGATAATCTAGTGCAACTACACAATTTTTAAATAACATGTGACTTTCAGTGTTTAGTAGTTTACGCTGTACTCTGTCTTTCATGAATTGCCGTATTTTAGACATGTAGAATTAGTACTTATACCTTCTAAATAATATATATTCATGATTTAGTAAAAAAAAACCTCAGTAAAAAACCCCAAGCAAAGAAATCTAGAACCTGTATTGAAATCTAAGAAAAGAAATAAATTGGCAGCAGCAAAAATAAACAAAGTTTACTGTGGGTTGCAGACCAAGAGCCAAGCTCAGTTAGTCTAGCTAAGCTCGCATAGCTTATGTAGTTTTTCATACTTGTGTACAGACCGCAAACAATGACATGTATGAAAACCTGGCTCAACTAAGCTAAACTAAACCAACTTAGCTTAGCTCTTGGTCTGCAACCCGCATAAAAAACACAAAAAAAATTATCACAAAAACAAGGAAGAAAATTGAGAAGGAGTACAGATGTGTTACAATCTCCTGCAATAAAACCTACCTTAAGAATGAGTTAAAGTAGCACTTACTGACAATTATAAAAAGTAAAATATACTGTTCCCTCTATGGTTTTAAAAACAACAAAGGCTGAATGATTCAATTCTGATTTTGCACCAAGTTATATATGTAGAACAAGGTGAAAAAGAATTCCACAATAATTAACAAAACCTACCTTTATTATTATCAGTGTTGATCATATTCTATGTTATTATGTAGGAAAAACAATTGCCTACCAATAAAACAAACAATAACAAGTTTATTTTATCAACTGCAGTCCTTTGTGATAATAAAATAATTGCCTATTGATGTTTGGTTAACACAAGGTGATTATACCTACCACATTAAAACACAACCTGTGAATTAATCATTAGGGATAAGTAAACATTGGGCTAAAACCTCAACAGAAATCCCCAGAGGACACACAATGACACATCTTGTACCATTGTTTACATGGCAAACATTGAACATTGTAACTTACCAATTGAAATTCTCTCCGCCTGTCATAGGCCCTCTTTATGGCTCTGTCTAACCACAGAGAGTGTATGTGCGGCGCGTAATGCACGAACAGCCGACTGTCCAGCGATGACGTGCTGTTAAAGTGCAGCGCCTGCTGCCCGATGTCCAAATTCCTCGGGTTCTCCCACGGTATGGCGAGCTTATCCCTCGCGTCCACCAACACTTGGATCCCCTTCACTATGTTCTGGTATATCACATGCTGGTACTCTCGCACCAGTTCCGGCTCAAACTTCACTTTGTGTATTATCCTCATCTGTTTCAGGAATGTTGACTTTCCGCTTTCACCCGCGCCGAGCAACAATAGTTTTACCTGTCGTCGCAGTGTCTGTTTCTCCTTCTCTAGTATTCTATCTATTTCCTTGCTCCTGTATCGCTGCTCTATTTCCTCCGGCGACAGTTTTAGGCGCAACCAACACGTAAGAGCCTCCGTACAACAGGTACATGACCACAAATCGTTGGCCATTTTGCATGATTATCAACGCCCTTAGAATAGAAAGAAACTGAGCAAAGTATGTTACACTATAGTTATAAGTTCATTCAACACACATTTTCGCAATAGCACAACGTACACACTATTTAACGACAATACATAATAAATTAAAGCATAAATCCGGAATTCAGAAATACACACGCATTCTACCCCTCCCAAACTCATTGAGAAATGAAAAACCACAGATAGCTAAACAGAAACTGGCTGTCAATATCGCACTCTGTTCCACGAAACCAAAATAATTTTGAGTAAGACTAGATTGAAGCTGGGAAAACATTTTGTAAACATTTAACAAACAATTTTTATTTATTGAGTAGATCACGCTCAAATTCACATTTTGATCGTGATTGTGATGATGTATGTACTAAATTATAAGTTTTAATTTTGTATGAAGATTTAATATTATCTTTGAAAAGACCTTGAGGTTCTGCACTTTTTAATAAATAATTCCTGTTTCTAAATGCATTATCCGTTCGTAAAATGAATCGGCTAAAAGCTTTGAAAGCGTTTGAAAGTTACTGTACTACTAAAGAGCAAAGCCAATAAAAAAAGACAAAACTTTTTTCCACCAGACCACGTAAGTCCAAAGAATAACTGTTTCATGAAATCATCATTCTTTGAACTAGTCTTAGAGAGTTGTGTTGATGACTTTAATGATTATAATTCTGTAAATACATATTTGTTACGCCCGCGAATCATATTTTGATCGACGTACAACTTAATACTGACCAGCAAATTGCAAAAAACGTAAGAAAATTTGAATGTCGCGGGCTACCTTAGCGCTTCCCCTCTGTGTGTCAACTGAGGCTGCGTTCCGAGTTGGGAAATAATCGATGACGTGATCGAGATGATCGAGAACGTGCTTAAACCCATTGGATACTGAATTACCGTAAGCGCGATAACGATGTCCCGTGAATCGTCATAGATGACGTCATGACATGCGCCATCTTGCGATAACGCTGGCAATCCCTTAGGCCACGGTCCGAATTAAGACAATATCGCTCACAGCGCTCATAGCAATAATTTGCGTTCCGATTTAGATATCACAATTATGGTATCTGAGAGCTGTCAACCATTTAGAACGCTCGTGAACGCGCTCACAGTGTTTACTCAATGTAAAAACGATATTATTACAGTATTTCCCTGTATAAACACCATATTTCTTCTTCAGTGTTTCTTCTTTGGTTAGGTGGTGACTGTCAGCCAGAAGCACAATTTCAAAAATGCCACGTTAGTTTAAAGATGATGCAACTGAAAACAAAACACACACTGTCACATCCTCACACACATACTGTTTTTTTGACAGCGCTCACGGTGATATTATTCTAAGGCATGGTCGGCGTTATCGCAAGATGGCGCATGTCATGACGTCATCTATGACGATTCACGGGACATCGTTATCGCGCTCTCGCTAGTTCAGTACGGGTTTCAGCACGCTCGCATCGATTATTTCCCAACTCGGAACGCAGGGTTAGAATAATATCACCGTGAGCGCTGTCAAAAATGACAGTGCGTGTGTGAGGATGTGTCAGTATGTGTTTTGTTTTGAGTTGAATCATCTTTAAATTAAACTAACGTGGCATTTTCGAAATTGTGCTTCTGGCTGACAGTCGCCACCTAACCAAAGAAGAAGAAATGTGGTGTTTAACCAAAGAAATACTGTAATAATATCGTTTTGACATTGAGTGTGAGCGCGTTCACGAGCGTTCTGAATTGTTGACAGCTCTCAGCTGTCATAATCGTAATATCTAAATCGGAATGCATGTGAAATGTGTGTGCTGTGAGCGATTATAGCTAATTCGGAATGCGGCCATAGTAGTGTCTGTCAAAACTGTCAAGTTTTGGTTCCGCGTAGATGTGCACGTGTTTCCTCGCTAATTTTAACCAGAAAAAGATACATTTTGGGTATAAATAGCGCGAGTGAAACTATAGGAACATACAACTTGTGCACTAAGCTTCACTTTACGTTCGTAAAGTATACTCTTTACGATGTAAAATTTACGCAAAGCTATGTCCAAAGAAGGTTATAGTCCGGAGAAAAAAGAAGGTGATAACAAAGTGGTTTTGGAGAAATTGCAAAATTATCTGAAAGACAAGAGGTCTTCTGAAGCCTCGGACCCGAGTCTCGGGTACAACAAGCCGAGTACCAGTTACGAACAGCCACCGCAAAGCTTGCCGACACTTGAAGACAGTAGCAGCATATTGCGTGAAGTTTTGAACCACAAGAAGGCCGAACTGCTACGGCAGCCGGAAATAGTAGAGTACCTAAAGTCAATATCGTCAGATCTTAAGAAATAGAGATGGCAGTAACGCCGAAGAGTGTTGCATCGTTGATGCAGAAGACTATTGAGCGGCAGGCCGCCCTGGCGCGTATGAGGCTGCGATTCACGAAGAGCCAAGTAGAGCAAATACTTGTGAATTACGTCAGCAATAAAAGCACTGGACCCTACCACGAGTTGGTGAAGGTTTTGCGAGAATATCCTTTAAATGAGGATAACTTTAGGATAGTGTTTGATGATAGTCTTTCATGTGTTGTTTTGTTAGGGCGGGACTTGACTCAGTTTGTGGATGTAGTGTGTAATATTGAGTGGATTAACCGGAGTGAGGGGCTAGTGGAGCTGTACCGCAGGTTTGTGCTGGACCTAGTGACGGCGCACACGTACCACTGCCCCGTCGTCATGTTGCGACTCGTCACACTGTTCAAAGGTGAGCAAAAATAAATATTGCACAATGAAAGTCAACTCTACTTTCTGTGTGCAATAAAATGGCAACAGACCTGAGATTTTGTGTACAACAAGCAGAGGTCTTCAGTAATAGACTGCAGCAGACTGGTAATTCATAAAAATCCAATCCAAATCAATAATATTTATTGGGATTACCCTAAAAGAAAACAACTAATCCACACTACTTTTTTATCATGTTGATAATCATTATGCAATATTACTACCAACATAATTTCACAATGTTTTTAAATCATTTGTAACTTAACTTGACATTAAGGAAATGTTTTTTTTTCTTTTTCAGGTGATGGGGAAAACTGGGAAGATAGTCCACCGCCAGAGCTTTTGGATAAATGGTCTCACATACATGATATAATAGGACACATAGTAGCCATAATGCCCATGTAAGTATTCAATGCCTTTATTTATTTCACAACAATTGCCCAAGAGCCCTAAATATCCCTATTATAGAGGTGCTCCAGCAACCTGAAGAAAATCTGAGTAAAAAAAAAAGTGTCACTCCAGGAGTGCCGACAGAAGTGAAAACTTGAAAAAGCATAGTAATTTTATAAATGTGTTTGAAGGTCAATCTTCCCAAAAAAAAATGTACCGGGTGTTGATGTCTTTATAAAGGCCAAAACTTAAAACAGAAAGGTCGGTTACGGTAACAGTGTCGCGAGTGCAATGGTTTTTTCCGCATCGCAAAAAATGCCCAACACGAAAAAAAAAATAGCCTTAAATAATAGGAACCTAGCTAATCAAAACTTTAGTAAGCAAATCTGAGTAAAAATACAAGAAAATGCTGAACAAAATTAAAATAATAATGTATAGCACTTATAATTTAGATATTAAAATATCTATTTTACAGCTTCATGTGTTACAAAACATCATCTATTTTGTCAAACATGTTGCACAAATCAACAATGTTGTTGTTGTGTTTGGACCATGTCCCTCACCTACTTAGCATGGTGACATACAGTTATGGTTTGAGGAGTTAATTGATGGCCTTCATCAATTTTTATTGGCTATGGTTTGATCAAATATAATTACAGGTAAATTGCACAGAAATAACAAGTTATTGTAATAAGAAAGCCTTTTACTACCGGTAAATTGTGAAAAATATTGATTACAGGTGTATTGCACAAGATATACTTATGCACTGTCACCTGGTCTGACATAGTGCATAAAAATAGTTAAATAGTCTTACCTGAAATTGATTAACTGAACTTGTTAAGTGTGACATGCAAAATGTTTGTCATAGTCATGTCCTAGTCTTCACATTGAAACATACATTTTTAATATCAGGAAATGGCAACAAACCTTGTATTAACCTTGATTAACTTTATGGGAAATTGTGCAACAATGCCTAATAATGTGAATTCAATTGTTATGGCTGTTGCTTCCTTCCCTCACTAGCCATGCAGGAGGTCATTCTGTGTATCAGCATAAAAAAAATATTTGCCAGCTGTGAAGGCTTATTTCATGCTTTTCAGACTTATTTCATGGAATATTTGTACTACAGTAACTCACACTCTTGTTAAAATTATAGGAAAATCATCTACTTTTACTATATGTATTTGCAAATATGTGAGCACCATATATCTATCACATAATTGATTTACCTGTAATTGCTTCATTTTTAATTCTTTTTTACTGTTTTGTAGTAGACTAATTTTATTCTAGGTGCATTGTCTTCACATATAATATATTCAAAACCTTGTAAAACATTTTAAAAGAGTAACATTGGAGTTTCTTGCCCATTCTTCTCCATACGAACACTACCTTTTGGAAGGGGTGACTAGAATCAATTCAATTTTACTGTAAGTTTTGACGTTGAAAAGTGCCTTTAATGTGCCTATTTGAAATAAATTATTTGATTTTATTCATTATGGATTCATTTCGTCATAATAGAAGAAATGGTAATGCACAGTTTACACTAAGCTTCTCTGAATTCTAGGGGGTGGGTTGGACAGTTTGATGAGAGCAATCACAAGATGTGAAAATGAGCCAACTACATAACATTCTGAAGAAATTGCACCTTGAAACAATGCTGAACATGTCAAAAACCAAATGCATTGGTAAGAAAGATTTGTACATTTGGAATTTGTACAAGTTTTGGAAAAAATATTTTCCTAAAACTTTTTTAATTTTGAATGCATACCAAGATTGGTCTAAACTAGTTTAAGGTCAACTAGACGGTGGGTTTTAGTCAGTAAGAGTCTGTCACTCCCTTCTGCTCCACCCAGAGCGGGAGGAGTCATTTGATGATTTCCCATCCTGAAAAAAAAAAAGTCAACTAGACAATATCTTTCGATTGAGCCAATTGACCTACTAGCATACTTACTGATTATGTACTCATCTATGAACACTTATGAAAGCTGGTAAAAATAAAACTCAAAATTAGAATGGTTTATTTTTAAAGGAATTAAAGAATTTGTTTACTGTTCCTACCTTTTGTTCTTTGATGTTCATGAAAAGTAAGGCTCAATAGTAAACTTATGTACTGTAAAGCTATCAAATAACATTTTTCAGTAAACTTCAGTTGTCTTTTAGTGGAGTTTGATGAATGATGTTATTTAGACAGATAGACTATAATACAGGTTCAGTCTTTACAGGAACTGGTATTGTTGGAGAATTTATTGTTGCAAATTCTCTCTATTCAAAAGTTATCTTGAACAAGTGAGACGCTTTTACAGTTGATGTCTTTTCAGGCGGAGAGACCCTGGCATAGTGCCAGTCTGGACCTTTCAGACCAAAGGACCCCCTGGCATATTGCCAGTCTGGTTGCCATTGCCATCAATCAAGAAAATGTGAATATTTTCATATGATGCGTGTGATTTTTAGGTGATGAGCACCTTACTGCACCCTCATACAATTTTGCTTTAGCAAAAAAATACGACCAGTAGTCCACGTTAGACCTGGATCGCAATCACTGGAAATCATGGAGAGAAGATGTGGGATGGTACAGGCTAAGTGTCTAAACGAAGTGGCTAAGTGTCACTATGCCGAAGGTACGCGACCGAAGTTCGGCATGATTACGCCTGCAACGCTATTTGAATTACTGACGACACATTATGCCGAAATTACGTTGCGTTATACGTAACGTACAGCCGAACTTCGGTCGGGCGTAAGTTCACCGGCAATTCGACGGCAACGTATTCTGTAGAGCACACATTAAACGCGACCGAAGTTCGGTTCGATTGCCGAAGAAGATCCGGGGCGGAGAGCAGGCATCTTCTGGGCACGCTCATTCAATCGTAGACCTCATCCATCGGTTTCTATCAGGCGAGGTCGAGGTCAAGAGCACGGGTCTGCTCTTCACCTCGATCATCAATCTCGACCTCACAAAAAAAAAAGATGCCAACAGACTAGATATAAATCCAATAAAAGTTTTACCTTAGGTAAACTACAAAACTTTCTTCACAAGTATTCATGTAATCCTGATCCTATTTATTTTTATTTTTGTATCCTTTGTTCACAGGACAAGTAATCTTCTAATGCAAATAGTGACAGAACAGTTCCCGTACTACAAAGCTGGATGTTACGTGAACAGGGCTTACATATACAATTTAATATGGATGAGCAAGTACATCCCATCCCTCCGAGAACAAATTATGATGGCTGTTGTTAATAAGTAAGTGTTGCATTTAAGAGTTTTCAAAACAAAAACAAAACTTTTCTTGGAAGCATCTGTTCAAGGAAATGTCTTGCCTTTTTTTTTTAGAATGGGAAATCATCAAATGACGCCTCCCACTCTGGGTGGAGCGGAAGGGAGTATCAGACTCTTACTGACTAAAACCCACCCGTGTTCCTTCCTTAGCCCTTTATGTTCTGGGCCAGCGGTAACCCTTTTGGACAATCCCGCTGACCAAATGTATTGCCTTCAATGTCAACTGATTTTATGTCATCAATGCTAACTGATTTATTTAGTTCGTCCACTTCCCCCGTGTAAACGTTTACAGCAAGTAGACTTGTGGGTTTTAAGCTTTGACTTTTCAAATGACAACAGCTGCGTAGACTTTATCCATCGCTTTCCGTCAAGCAAGAACTAGGTCAAGGGTAGGCCAATTAAGGCATTAAAAATTAAAAAAAAGTTGGATACTGGAACTGTAAATAAATGGTACACCAATTACTAATTAATTCCTATAAAAAAATCTTTTTAATTTCCAGAATGATACTTATGGACGTAAATATAACAGAAATTGAAAAGAGTAAACCACAATTGGACACAATGTTCGACATGGAAATAGACGACCGTGACGAGGTCTCTGAAACCCTGGACTATTGCATGCTGGAAGTTCTGAAGTGGTTGGAGGATGAGAGGGAACCCACGATGAACATACTCTGCAATGTGTTCGACAGGATTATACTACCTACTTATGGGATTAGGTGAGTGAGATAACTTTTGGTGTTTTCAACATAAAATATGGTTCTAATTTAACCGCCACACGTCAAAAAATCTAATACGTGCCCCCGACGTGAAAGCCTGCTATGTAGTCGAACCGTGGCGTGCTGGGCACATTTTGGTTTGTCATCTATACATGACTGGCGGCCAAAAGGTTAAAAAAAAATGTCCAGTTTTATAACTGATCCAAGCTAGATCAGATAAAGCACCTGACATGATTATAATAATTTGATAAGGTGTTAACATTGTTTACAACTTAATTCACACATGTATTACGGGGTAGCACAACTACTTACTTATATTTTCAACCATAGCCTGTAGCTAGGTCTTAAGACCCCCGTTGAATATTTATTTTATTCTGTTTTTACTATTTGTCGTTATAGAGGCAACAGAAATACATCATCTGTGACAATTTCAACTGTCTAGCTATCACGGTTCATGAGATACAGCTTGGTGACAGACGGACAGTGGAGCCTTAGTAATAGGGTCCGGTTTTTTCCTTTTGGGTACGGAACCCTAAAAACCAATGTTGACAGGCTATATTTGTAGAGGGAGAGGCAGGCTGGTTGGAATAACCAGCGACGACCGCCCACGGCCCACATATAAGGGTCCACTTGAAGGACTAAGTGTGGAAACCAAACCCAGCTATATTTGTCATTAATCCAGTTCTTTTCTTATTACAGGCACGTCCAATTCCTCCTTCTATACACGATATCTATAAACCAGCAGTGCGCTGACCGTGTCCTCGACAGCCTGTGGATAGTAGCAGCAGGCCTACAAGGCTTAGGACCTGGAGCCCTAACCACACGCCGAACAGCTGCCAGCCACTTAGCAGGCCTCCTCGCGCGATGCGTTCGAGTACCTAACACAAGGCTGATAAAGTACTTGAAGAACATGGCGGAGTGGTGTCATTCCTATATCTCCGCGACGCAGGACTCCACGACGGCGAGCGATAATCTGAAAGCCCATGGAGCGTTTCATTCGATCTGCCATGCTGTTTTCTACCTTGTCGCTTTTAAGCATCATTTGCTGTTTATGAATAAAGAAAGTGAGTATTGTTTTCGTTGTTAATTCCCATTTTACTACATCGCAATGGGTTGTCTTGTAACTCATGATTTTTTCCCTTATAAAAACTTGATTTATCACAACCATTGCAGTCCCGTTACACTAATGATTTTGTGATTCAAGGCCGTTATTTCTTTGATTAAATGGCTCTGAGTGGCAACTTAATATTAAATGGCACTGAGTGTTACCTGTAATTTAAAATGCAGGGCTGTACAATTTGATAGTCAATTATCTTACAGCGCTTTTAAAACTATCCTTACCGTTATTTTCAGACGTAAACTTCGTCGAGTCCCTGAACTTACCTCGACTAGTGACGTGCGCACTAAATCCCCTCCGGACGTGCCCCCCGCAAGTCACGCGAGCATTCTCGTCAATAACGCGGTCACACCAAGTTGTCTACTGCCAAGGAATCATCGAGAAGAACGCGAGGCATACGTTGCAATCAACAGCGGTGCAGCAGTACGATGAGTGGTTCCCTTATGACCCTTATAATTTACATATGTAAGTGCTTTTGTATATGTCAAAACATCTAGATTACTTTAACTAAGTTCAATATTAATGTATAATACACTTTTTTTTATATAAATGCTCTAAATCTAAATGATAGTGAAAACCGCATCAAAATCACAGCAAAACAGATTGATATAAAAAGTTAATTTATTTTATACTATTTAGAGATGTAAATAAGATTACTTGTACAGAGAACCTTGTGAAAGACAAGAATTTTCATATTTCCTATGTAGAAGAATGGTTGAGAACTTCTCAACTAAATCACTTTCTAGTCATTTTTCAAATATTCATTTTTTTTTTCAGTTCTGGTAAAGTAATATGGCCACTGTGCATAGACTACAAAGACTGGCAGAAGCAGGGCGATGAAGAATCCCAGTACTCATCTATGAAGAGAAAACTAGAAGAAGATGACGATTACTTAGTGGTGGCCAGTCCCACCCAACGACTGGCCACCTCACTATCAAATGGTATCTCCCCCGGTTTTAGAACTAGTGAAAATATATTTATATAACCGTTATTAGTGAATAGGAAAAATATATTACTCCTCTACGGACCTGTTCACATGTACCACAACCATACCACACCACATAGCAGCAACAAAATGTGGCCCATCGGTGGTTTCGAGTGAATAGTGTCACTGCAGCTTCTTGCAGTTGCGTTATCGCTAGTAGTTGCGATGTAGTTACGTTGTGGCTAGTGTTAGCAGACAGACCGTTCGTTGTGGTCGGGTTATGGCTGTGGTCGGTATCGCCCACACGGTTCATTTTGACGGTCAAATGTGGTCCGTGTGAAATTAATTTTCATATAAATTAGCGCCCGTCCAAGTGTTGTCGTTGTGGTACAGACGCTAGCACATCAAGCTACCTGAAACTGTCAAATTTCCCCAATCAACATTGAACCTTATGCTTTAACGATAAAGTTGAAAATCTATTAAAGAAATTTGACAGATTGTAGTAGCTTGATGTGTTGGCGTCTGTACATGTGATCCGGCCCTTTCAGTTCCTAGTCGTTAGTGACGAATTTCTGATTTTATTTTTATATTGTAAGTATAGTTGATATAATTGTTTATAACGGCAGTGGTAAAATTATGCACACAGTAATTGATTTACTTGTTTATTCGGACAGAGTTTCCTCTTACAATTATTAGCATGGAGTGAAGTACACAAAACCATCGCTTAGCGCTTTTATATTACTGGCTGGCTGGCGGCAACTTCACCTCCCCCGGCTCGGAATTTGGCGGGGCAAGGCTCACGTAGTGGGGAAGTGACGTGCTAGTCAATTGACTTCCTCTTTGCTGTGGCTGCTGTGTCATACTTGGTTGTCATGGCTTGGCTTGGCTTGGCTTGGCTTGGCTTTGGCTGAGGCTGTGGCTGTGGCTTTGGCTGCACCCAGACGACACGGCATGGCATGGCTTTGGCATGGCTGGGCGTGGCGGGCTTGACAGCCGGCTTAACGGCTGGCTACCGACATCTAGCGTTACAGTCGGCCATCCTGTAACAATTGCTCCCGCAATGGAAGCAACAAATCTACGATTACAAGTCAGCTCAAGATCACAAACTAAATAATCAACTAAACATGATAGAGCAGCTAATAAAACATCCTTAGAGCATCACAAAACACAGCAGGAGTCTTATTCGTGGCCTGTGGCTTTTCATTAAGCCCCTGCAACAAACCTCATGTTTGTTTCTTTGAATTCCTTCTGAATTCCGAGTCCCACGGACTCTATGGTCTCTACAAGAACCCGACCTCCGCCAGAGTTAAACACGCATTGCGCACCCACGGACTACTTGAATTGCCTCAAGAGACACCGATTTCTACCGGGCTACGACTATGTAATAACTACTGGTACGGTCCCCGACCAGTCGAACTAAGATTAACTACTATCGCAACTAGACTTTTACTTGGCTTTCCTTAAATTCGTCATTAATACTCTGATCCCTTTGCCTGTGCCATGGCATATGCCTTACCCTCATGAGCGTACTTGATTCAACCAGAACCATGTAATCAAACTTTAATCAATCATAACAAAAAAACATCAACCAGAGCCATGTACCATCGTGATCCACATTACAACAATAATCTTTTTCACTAAGAGTCTTAGTCACCTGGAAACCCACAGAAGAGTAAACCACTCTAACGCTACGGCTCTCTAGCCGAACAGCAATCGCATTGCTCTCACACATCCAGCGCATGGACCCATGTGTATCACCCTGTGACTACACACTTTTTACTACGGCCGATAGAGAACCCCTACTCGCGTGGTTCCCACTACTTAGGCTTGCTCATAGCTCATCACAACTGTGATTACCATCTATTTCGACTGGTACATGACCTACTGGCATCATTCATAACCTATCGTGAACGTATTTAAAAATTGCATTGTAAACTAGATTGGGCTATACCTAACATCCTTATTGTGTAACCTTATTGCTGTTGTTTACCAGGGAAACACTCAGTACTCAAGTCAAAACAAAATGAAAACGACTCACCAAATTCGGTAGACAATAGATCTGTAGCTGGCTTAATGGCTGTAGTGGTTGCAATCCACCGTTTCCTTGGCAGGAGTCGTGAAACTCCTCGCTCGAAAAGCACCGTCCTTGATCAGCGATTATTCGTACAGGAGATCCAAAGAGTGCAGTGCTGTCCCCCACTGTCATCTTGCTTGCACAAGTCCTTGTGTGTTAACCTGTAACCAAAAAAATCAACAGCAGTGCATGTTCCATTCGGCCAATTCTGACCAAAATTATTACAGGTTCTGATGAAAATCACAACAAACTCTTTCTCTCAAAGCCGACATGTCGAACAACACCCATAATCATTCAAATAATAGGAAACTCATTAAAATATTGCAATGCTCATACTCTGACCTCCATCCGGTCTTCATCATCACACTTATAACCTCTATCCGGCCATAAGCATCAAACCAATCGACTTCCATTCGGTCTTCAACACGTAACATCTATCCGGTCACTAACACAATCAGGCGACCTCTATCCGGTCACCTCCACAAACAACACCATCAAGATCATAATTTCGAGCCTTTATCAACATAATTCTTAAAGTAGGTTTGTTCAACATGTTACTTTATTTTTCCTATAACGTTACAGATTATAAGAAAACTCTTACTATGCTAGGTACTCTAAATCTTAATTTGACTACTTAGTATTCAACTAGTCTTGTCAGCGTTATCATTTTCGTCATGGCTAGTCTCGTCATGGTCACCTACGTGCATGTCAACGTCAGTTATTTTACGCAGTCGGTCGTGTGCGTACTTGTACGTCCGGCGGAAGAAAGGGACTTCAAAACATAACGATCACTTGTCAAAACACCTTAAATGGACCTCTGAACTTCCGATCTAGTTTAGTCTGATAATTCTGATTTCACTCTCCGTTTTCTAATAACACAAAATAGCCTACCCAAAATAATACTTTGCAAGTAAATGTCGTGTAGAAATGTAATAGAATCTCAAGTTGTGGCTCTCTATTCGCAACACTTCTTATGATTGTTCTGTGCTGAATACACGCGTTTAACCAATACCGTTCAACGCAACAACATTATTAACTCCTTTGGCAATTAATTTGGCTGCAGAACTCGCTTTTACTAGCGAGCATTCAGCACCAGAATCTTAACAAATACAGCTCACCTTTGTTCTAACGTGCCTGAGCGTAGTTGTACGACGCAAACATCCACTCGCTGTTGCTGCTTGCAGCGCGTGCTCCACCTCCATCATCTGCTTGGCTGCCACTTCTCGTGCACCGGGCCACAACATGTCCTGGATTCCCTCACTTGCAGCACACGAAGGGCTTCACCGACGGCTGCGGGCTGCTTGGCTCGATTCTTGAAGTCACCCCACGTCACTGGTAGCTCCACGCTACGTCCATCGTACTATTTACGATAGCCACGTTGATACTGCTTCATTTGTGCGCCTTAATGACGGCCACAAGTTGACCTCCTTGCAGTGAATTTTCAGCAAAACACAAATCAGCTGTCGTATTGTATGCTGTTATGTTTGCACACGCGTCCTATGGCGTTTCGTTTCGGGAACGGGATAAACTCAAACGCCGGTTTTAGACACTTTTTTTTTCCTAACATGGCGGTAGGGCGCAACTGGCGCGTCACTGGGCAAAGGTATTCCTGCA
This sequence comes from Luperina testacea, assembly GCA_927399505.1. Classification (NCBI taxonomy): domain Eukaryota; kingdom Metazoa; phylum Arthropoda; class Insecta; order Lepidoptera; family Noctuidae; genus Luperina; species Luperina testacea. The sequence goes on from OV656758.1 coordinate 19,166,219, forward strand.
TACAGCCTATGCCCAAAACAACATTCACTATGATCGCGCATCCGTATCTGGCTTGTCTGGGTTCAACTCGAATTTTTATCCAGGTGGTAACTGTACATTCTTCGTTTTCAGGGTCAAATTCTGGAATTAACGATGCGGCACGGTGGTCTTTCAGACGAATGAGGGTAGGCGCTTCGTGTTCCAGATCGTTGAATGCTTTTTCAACTTCTTGTGCTACGAGAGTCTTCAATATTTTCCTTGCAGATGGTGTGGATCGAGCTTCATCGTTTGAATCTTCAGACATCTGGTTTACCGACGCAGAATTTTCGTCCTCCCGACTAGGCGACCGTGACGTTTATAAGTAGCAGAGCGTCGTTTCATCGTAGGTTTTTTTTTTTCGATACCACTTCTGAGTATAACGGCAGTGGTAAAATTATGCACACAGTAATTGATTTACTTGTTTATTCGGACAGAGTTTCCTCTTACAATTATTAGCATGGAGTGAAGTACACAAAACCATCGCTTAGCGCTTTTATATTACTGGCTGGCTGGCGGCAACTTCACCTCCCCCGGCTCGGAATTTGGCGGGGCAAGGCTCACGTAGTGGGGAAGTGACGTGCTAGTCAATTGACTTCCTCTTTGCTGTGGCTGCTGTGTCGTACTTGGTTGTCATGGCTTGGCTTGGCTTTGGCTGAGGCTGTGGCTGTGGCTTTGGCTGCACCCAGACGACACGGCATGGCATGGCTTTGGCATGGCTGGGCGTGGCGGGCTTGACAGCCGGCTTAACGGCTGGCTACCGACATCTAGCGTTACATGTTACATAGATATATGCTACTAGTATAAAGTATTGTATCACATTATTTATTTATTTTTTGTTTTCCATGCAGATTGTGACAAATCGCTTACCTATTTAAGAAACATTCTAAAATATGTTTTGTTTGCTGTGTATATGACTCATTATCCTTTGAGAAGTGAGCTGTTGTTGAATTAATGCACAAATCTTCCTAATTATTATTATTCAATTTAGAAGTAGTAACATCCTAATTATTATTATTCAATTTAGAAGTAGTAACATCCTAATTATTATTATTCAATTTAGAAGTAGTAACTTTTTAAACATCCCATCGTATACTAGTTTTCTACCTTAAAAAATGTTCTGTTTTAAAGATTAATAGTTTTAATTAAAACATCTGTAGCGGATACAAATAGATTTTATATTTTGGTAACTTGTACAATTTGTCTGATTGTTATGTATATTTTTTAATTATTCTATGCAACAGATGTACATTTTTTTGCAATGCATTAATAATAAGCTTACTACATAATAAAATTTATTTAATGAATTTCGCCTATTTTATTAAACAGTCCGCCCACGACTTCCGTATGCGTGGACTTCAAAATTGGGTCCAGAGAGAAATTAAAGCTTAGCCCAGCTCGGCATTTACCAGGATAAAACGTATCATACTTGTATGTTTTAATCCAGGTTATAAACTGTGTGCCAAATTCGTTCAGCCGTTTTTGCGTGATTGAGTAACAAACATACGGACATCTGGATTAGAAAAGTATAGTAAGATTTTCGCTGACACAAAACTTCCTGTAATTTTGGGGGACTAAAGAAAAAAATATATTTCAATGTGGTAAAAGCTAAATTTATTCACAACAACCTGCACACAAATCACTTATGGTAACCGTAAATATTTTGAACTATGAGTATTATTAATAAGTTTGCACGCCATCTTGATAGGTATTGAGTACTTAAAAGCGATTCGTTGATTAGGTACTTTCATAGATTTAACAAACACATAGTTGAACACACTGATGTGATGGTACAAGGCTTAAAACTATCTGTATACAAGACAACAATGTCAAAAGCTAATTTTTTAATCACAAAAATACAATCATTCATTACTAATATTAACAGCACCCTAATTGCGTAACACGCTATCAATCACAATCTGAATCATTTTGAATGATATTGCTAATCCATTGCTTCATATGTTCGACAAACGCAATAAATAACGCAATGAATGTAATTGTTGAACTGTAAAAAGGAAAACCATTGCTACTGATAGCGTTGTTACGCAATTACCCCGCTGATTGACAAATTCTCAATAAGCAATCGACATTCCTATCTGTCGATACTATTGTGACAACATTTCACTTCATAACTTAAAAACTAACATTAAATTATCGTAATACTTATAAATAAATCACATTTAACGTCTTACCGTTGAAACTAGCATTATTTGCAAAAAAAAAACAACACTATACTAATATTAAGTGACGCTACTGTGATACTCTGCATTTCTTAGTCAAATTTTTCGTATAATTTAGCAGAAAGTTGATTATGAACTAGTTCATCATCATCATCATCAGCCTATAATGTTCCCACTGCTGGGACACAGGCCTCCTCTCAGTGAGAGGGAACTAGTTACTAGATAATTATTGTTTATGTCGCAGCCAACTGGTTGAATTAGCCGTTTAGTTAACCGTCTAGCCTTTTAACTAAACGGCGGCCGTTCAACTAACGGCCTGAATAATATTCAATTATAGTTTAGGCAGCCCCGGATCTACGATTTTTCGAACCGGGGCAAAACCTTGATAGTGGCGCCCCCTCCCTTCAGTGTTTGAGAAAAACTTGCAAATTGTTAATTTCCACTACGATAATATGTGATTTCACTAATAAATTACTATTTTATTAACGCTGATTACTCGCAAACGCAATCAACCACATAAACAAACAGTGTTGTCACTTGACGTTCAACTGTTTGAATTTGTTCGGCTCGGCTCGTATAGATATGTGTCGGGGATTCCCCTTGACAGAAAGATCACGGACACTACGCACGCGTTCAAAAATTTACTTGATCTGTTATGATGCGTTCATAAATCACTTAGTATGTGTTCAAAAACTAACTGGGCGTATGGAAATAGAAAAGTTTGTTTTTCAAACATATTATATTAAGATTCGATTACTTGTTAAAAATCTATGAGATTGTAGGAAAAGAGGCTTCATTTGTTCGATATTTCGAATTCTTGTCTCAAGGATTTGGCGCCCCCGTGAAATTGCCGCCCGGGGCAGGTGCCCCGGTTTGCCCCCCCTTAGATCCGTGGCTGAGTTTAGGTTGGAACTGTAAATGTAAAAAAACGCGCTAGCCGAATTGGTCGCAGTAACTAAGCCAGGGCACCCCGACCAAATGGGTTTGGTTAGAACTGTGATCAACCGCGTGCGAGCCGAGAGAACGAAGCGGTTAATTAAACGGCTAATTTAACCAGTTGGCTGCGACACATACATCATGTAGAAGCTAGAGTGCAATAGGGAAATTTTTGAATTGAACAACAAAAAAACATTCAATTCACAAATTGATACACGCTTGTTAAAAATCAATTTGTTAGATATCTTAAACATTTCTAGATCTGATTATTTTATATAATAATAAAGTTAATAAATATTATCAGAATTTAACTTAACATCACACCTGGAATTCCCAAAGGTGTAGGTAGAGGTGTACCTAACAGTACACCCACATTTTGCCAGTTATGCACATGTTATATAAGATTTTTTCCTGTTATAATGTTTTCAATCAAACAACTTAGCCAAAAACTGCCTTTGTAGACATTGTACACACTAAAATAATTTAAAATGAGACCCTAAAATAAGCAAAAGCTTGAGATTACCGTGACCTTACATCTAAACTTCACAGTAGCGCCTGCTTGCGCATTAACAAATAATTAAGGCATTTAATATTAACCTAATACCATTTTATCTCTTCTTATGGTATGGATGCCGTCTTCTGAAAGACGAAACAGACTTGTTCTGAGGTTGATATTGCTTCGTTTGATACTGAGTAATGACCGGAGTCTCGTTCGCAGCTAATTTATTAATGACAAAGTCATCTCCTGCCTTCATGTTTTCCATCATTTTGAGTTTAGCTTCGATGGACTGGATAGCGGTCTTTTTGCTTAGCTTCAGTTCTGGTTTTGCTCCTGCTAGAACTGCTATGCCTAGCTCAGGTTTAGGTTTCTCTTGTTCATCCTGTAAACAGAAATGCTCCAGTAATTATAGGTATAAAAATAACGAAAAGAAAGAGTGGAATTTAAATTTGTTTTAAGCCTTAGAAATGAAAGATGTCAATATGGACCAAATATTCCCAAAAGATCTTGTTTTCTTTAAGAACAGCAATTATGATTGAGATTGCTGTGTTCTTAAAGAAAAAAAAACTCTTTTATGATAAATGAAATATGATTCATAACCAACTCACAGTGTTCTTAGCAAATTTCACGCTCATCCTTTTTGTTCCAAGCATCTGGCCATTCAAAGAGTTCATGGCTTTGATAGCATCCTGCCTTAGCTTATATGTGACAAAGGCAAAGCCCCGTGGCTGTCCTGTGTTGGGACCACTTCGATGAAACAGCATGTCAAACTTCTCGATGTTTCCATACACACGGACCATTTTCAGTAGTTGATACCGGTAATGAGAAAAGGTAATTTGTTAGTAACAATGTTTTAATAAAGTAATAAGTTAAAAACAGAAACTCAACTTTTAGTTTTATTTATCTAGGTGGCCTAAAGATATTTCTTAAGCATTTATTGTTGATACAAAGAAAGTAGTAATAGGTACGGTTTTTTCTAATATACTAAGTATATGTACAGTTTTTTCTTGTAATATTTTTTTTTATAAATAATTTAGGTAAATACCTAGATTTTCATAAGTATTTAAATGAAATAATACATACTTAATACAACATTACATATTTTATACTTAGCATAAAACAGGAACCTTTGTCTACATGAAGATTTAAATTTATAGAAACTTAAAAAGTGCATGGAATAATAGGTTTAAAAGATAAAATAACCATACTCATTAACTCTGGTGTCAAGATTCCCGATCCAGATTCTCTTGTCGGACACTTCTCCGTGCTGAAAAGGCTCTAAGTGCAGAGGCACCTGAAAAGGAGGTCAAGTATTGATCGATTATATTTTTAGCAACACTGAACACATAGGTACATATTACGACTTTTTGCAGTATACTGCTTAAATAACTATACAAGTATATGAATGGCGCGAAAATGAGACATAAACGAGAAATACGCTTTAGCCTAATATTTAAAAAAAATTGTCTACATACCGTAGCGTCCTCCATGGTTATTGCTCTCGAAAACGCAGAGCTCAACACATAAAACTAATTTTATATGTACACGAACGATATCTTATTATCATAAATTAATCATTATTTCTCTATCAAAACACAATCAGAAAAAATTAACTCCGTATTTGCATCGAAATGCGATCAGTCAGATCGTGGTCAGATTATTCCAAAATTCGGATGAAAAACTGACTCTGACAGATGCGAGAATGAATGGAATGAATGATATTATTTATTGATCAGATCAGCATCTAGAATTTAGATTATAATGTCTTTGATCAGCATAGACGCCATACCATGGACTTATAAGTCCATGCGCCATACACATTGATGAACGAATAAAGAGATTTTAAGAGATCAGTATTTCCGAGTAATTCACCCCAATTGCGGATCCCTTCAGGATGTGGTATGACATGCACCTGTCCGGTTTTAACTAAAAAGACGCTGGATCAAAGCTATTGATAAAGAGTATTTTAAAAACAAAATTGACAGACCGCGACTTGTCGATGCCATTTGAACTTGTTTGAGTTTCAAAATGTCATTGCCTTGGGAGAATAACAAGTTAGGGTAAACATTATCATTAGCTTTTTCAAGAATAAATTCTTAAAAACTTTACATACTCTTACATTATGACTATCTGTGTTTACTTCTCTTAAACTATGAAGACAATAAACAGAAGGATCCCAGGTATATTGCCACCGCGGCCAAAAACCGAAGTCGACGGCAAGATCACTGATTTGTCATCAAAAAACACTGCAGAACTTTGTGAATTACGAGATAGGCAACTGAAACTCTTGAATAATAAATCTTTTATATGTAAGCTGCCTGATAAGGGTGCGAAGATCCAAGCTTTTCATGATAAAATCGTGAGTGAACTGAGGGCTAAACAAGATGAGGATCAGGCATGTCGTATGATGGATAACTTAAAACTTAGTGGTGTAGACAAAAATGTTGTGCAACAAGTCGAATGGGTCGGCAAAATACAAGGTAAAAATTACTCGTATCTTGACTCTGATGATGACAGTGAACCAGAAGATGTATTACATATCCTTAGTCAAACATCAGCTATGGAGAAACAAGTGAAAGTATTATCCCCTGAAACACCACTTATAACCACTGAAGATTTGTTAAAAATTGGTGAGTTACCCCATGTAAAGTACATAATAGATAAAACGGAGGTCAAACCTAAGTCTATATCTTCGAGGAACTTCAAACCGTATCAGACTACAACATCTAATGCCCATAATCCAGAGAAAGAGATATTGAGGAAAAAGCACAAGCACTGGGAGGTGACCTCTGCAACACCTCCACCGAGTGTCTATGGTGCAGCCAAAGTTTTGTCTATAGATGAATCTTTGAAACTTCAAAAAGAACATCACATACATTTAAAGGAAGTAGAGGCGCATCATGCAGCTGAGAAGTTGCTGGCTCGTGCAGGAATCAAGATGGCGGAAATGCCAGCAGATAGAAGTAATTTTGTAAAATATAGAGAGGGAAATAGTGATGAATCTGATGTATCAGACCCTGAAGGTAGTGATAAGGAGGTACATGACACAGAGCCTGAAAGGGACGGAGCATTTATCACTGTCATTAAAACTGAGTATTGATTTCATAAGTGGTTTTTAGAAATGCATTTTGTGAAAAATCAGATCAAAGGTGACTCTTGGACAAGCCTTGAGATATCAGATCCATCTCAAAGCATATAGTGACATAAATGTTGTATTGAATCTATGTAAATAAGGCTAATATTTTATACTAAGAGAATAAATTATTTTGGTCATAGAACTTTTTATTCTTATTTTTTTTTTTCATAAACTTAAAAACATAAACTTTTTTATTTAAATTATACCTTTCCTATGTTTCAGTTGCTAAAGTTACCAAACCTTTCATATGTAGGTACACACACTTGCTTCCCCAGGTTATTAGTCTTTGCTTTAAAGTTCTAGAAGAGTGATCTTTATCTTTTTACTAGCTGCACCCCGCAGTTTCACCAGCATAAGTTCCCGATCCCGTGGGAATATCGGGATAAAAAGTACCCTATGTGTTAATCCTGGTTATAAACTATCTGTGTGCCAAATTTCATCCAAATCTGTTCAGAAGTTTTTGCGTGAAGAAGTATCAAACATACAAACAAACTCACAAACTTTCGCCTTTATAATATTAGCGTGACTAGTTTCTGCCCGCGACTTCGTCCTCGTGAAATTTCGGCACCCGAACCACCACGTCGCACGGTCGTTTAATTTTCTGACTTGTTTTTCTTTTTGCTCGGTTCACTGCAGCAACATTAGAAAAAAATATCAGCGCTCTAGGATCAATGTCCATTTTTTACCCAGTGTGTGACGTCCCAGTGTGTTAGCGCTCTTCACAGAGTACTTTTGATAGACTGTTATTTATACATACAATACAATCGTTGTCTAGATAAGGCTAACTAGCTCAATTGTACCAATTTCAACTTCTATGTTATTTTATTCCAAAAATTATCATAACTATTCAATGGTGCACAAACGGAAATCATACCAACTGTTATTTTATCTTCTAAATCATACATAGGATATTTGTTACTAACATCTTTTTATGTATTTTTTTGTTTTTTTTTGTCAGTATGGATCTATTGTTGTCCGTGAAAATAAATTATTATTATTATTAAATCTCAATTTTTATTTTATTATTTGATCTCAGCTTCCCTTAATTAGTTAGTCTATTTGTTTGTACATTTAGTCTTGTAGTCCCGATGCTGAGGCTAACTAGCTTAACTTTAGCCAATCTCAACTTTACTATACTTATTTTGTATGAAAAAAAAATTATCAAGATGCTGTAACTATGTAATGGTGCCCAAGACACAGGCCGTGCCTAGTTTGGGACCAACAATACCTCCATATTGTAATTGATTATTATTATTATTAATAGTCTATGAATCCGATCGTAAACAAAACACAGGCATGCGGTATCAAACCTCTACCTCTACTACGCTCAAACGTCTCCCTACCACGAAACGGGTTTTCAATTTCGATTCAAAGCCCGCGATTCGATCTCGCCCAAACAAAGAGTCGCTCACTCGTTCGCGCGCGCTCGCGAGTGTTGTACGTACTTCTATATTTTTTATCAATCGCGAATTTACGATAAGTACATCGAAAACTATCGATAGTAAACTCGTAGCAGTTTGTGAAAATGGCACCTTCTTCTAATGCTGTTGTTGGAATTGACGATGATCAGCGATTCGCTTTGATGAAGGTATGTTTTATGGAAAACGTCTTTGTTTTTATCAAAGAATCTGTGATGTTTTTTATGCTATAGAAATCACATTTAGTGTTGGTAGGTAACAATTTTGTTGATGTAGGTACGTAGTGTTCTAATTTCTTTGTCAGCAACTTAGGCTGGAATCGGTATCAGTAGGTTACAAAAGTGGTCTTAGTTATTTAAAAGGTTTTATTTTAATAATTAAAAAGAGTTCTGTTAGACTATTTTTGTAGTCTAGTGCTAAGTTAGAAAACAAAACGAAGTCTTTTTACATCGCAAATTCTATGATGCTCAAGGTTTGGGATAAGGCATGCATGCCTAAGCACAAAAACAAATCTCTCGCATACTAATTACCTACAATCATGTTTGTAAACTAGTTTCTAAAAGGCCTCTTTGTAGACGAAAGGGCAAGCGCAGCTTCTATCGGTTCATCGATCTATTGCAATAACGATAGGCCGCAGTTATCATCTGCATTTAGGAAAACGCAACGATGCGCAACTAATATATCTTAAATGTTACCTACGTAGGTAAATACCTATTTAGGAAAACGCAACGATGCGCAACTAATATATATATGTAGGTATTTTAAATGTTACGTAGGTAAACACCTATCTAGGTAAATTTATTCACAAAAATCCTGATATCAAAGCGATCTGGAGATAAAATTGTTATGGAAACAAAGTCTTTAATTAAATAGGAAGATAGGGTAGGTAAATACCTCGTTATCCTAAACCTACGTACCAATGTATAGATATTTAATCAGCGATAATTAGGTGCAAGGTAATGTAATATTTTTTCCGTGTAGGTATTATCCTAATTTTACTCACTATACCTACATTGTTATCTACACGTCGAGACACAACACGGCTAAGAATTCCTTCACATCAAAGCACATTATGTCATAAGAATAGCTTTTATCACAGCAGTTAAAATTTTCAACAATATTCCAAAAGAAATAAGGGAACTCCCTGTAAAACGCTTTAAATCAAAACTACACAAATGGCTTATAGTGTAAAAGATTTTTTTGATAAAAAAGTAGCAGATTAATATAAAAGATAAAATGCCGAGATTTAATTATATTAGCCTATTATTCTTATGTGTTCAAATACCAATGTCATTAAAAATGTTTTAATTTTAACAAATTAATGTGTTTAATTTGCTACATTTAACACGTTTAAATATTTGTATGCCAGTCCATGGCGAAACACGTAAGATCATAACTTTATTTATAAGACATTAATCACATAAAATACCATGTTTTAAAGCAAATAAATACGTTATATTCTAATGGGAAAACCATTAGAATATAACATATATTTATTTGCTCTAACTGCATTAAAATTTACTATTGTAGGATCGGACATTAGGTATAAACAAAGAATGAAAAAGTATTTATTCTGACTCGTACAGGAAGATTACAAACTAAACACAGTCAAAAATAACAAATTACTCGTATATACAAAAAAAGTAACAATAGGAAATAAGTGAAATAACTGGCCAAGTGAGAGTTGCCGTTCGAGTAACCACGGTTGATTCACGTTATGTTCATAACATAACACATATTGGCCGACTGAATTACTGGTTTACTTGAACTAAAATTAATTGCACTAACGAACGATTAATCTAATGTTTTTTTTTAAGATATTGGATATTTTTCAACTATGTATGAAATACGTAATGGACGACTCGCCTACAGCTTATTACTTATTACGTCAGGTCGAAGGAGGCTCCTATTTCTGTCAGGAACCTAACCAAACCGAACCTCGGGGTGTATCAATCTACCCTCTTTTACGCTCGCGGAACCTGATCTAGTACTTCATACAAATAGCTCGCAAGTGATGCATCATATTAGGTATTTTGACCATTTGGTAAGTATTACAAATGTAGGTGTATCAAACTTAGGTGTAACTAATAACTGCCGGTCGATTCTGTAAAAATCTCACCGTGAAAACTTAGGTGAAGTGAGTTTATTTTTGCTAGGAATTTACACTATTGACAGCTCACTCCACGCTCACTTCACCTAAGTTTTCACGGTGAGATGGTTACAGAATCGCACTGCTGTTGATATTTTAAAAATTTGATATTTAGTCCAATCAGTATTTTAAACATAGGTAATTCGTAGGTAGGTGTTAGTTGCTTTTAGATATTTAAAAACATTAGGTATTTCGATTTTAGGGATTTTGAACGTAGGTTATTTTACGTTAGTTCTTTTAATTTTAGATATTGCAATACGTACCTTCCTCCGATGCTAACAGGACATAATTATGTGTACCTACGTAAATAAATAATTACACCAATTTTGACTGTTATTGCTATTCAATTAATCCATAAAATGATTCTAATAGCTACCTACCTAAGCTGTGTTTATATATGATATGACCTACAATTTAGTCTTATCGTTAATCATACACCTAGGTATCAAAGGGTACTGAATTAAATACAATTACAAACTAGTTATGAATGCTTCATTAACTTCATCATCATCTGCCTAGCCTTTTCTCAATTATGTCGAGGTCGGCTTCCAATCTAACCTGATGCAGCTGAATACCAGCATTTTACATGGAGCGACTGCTTACCTGACCTCCACAACCCATTTACTGGGTAATAAAACTAAGACTGACTTTCGGGCTTCTGACTACCCGTAACGACTGTCAAAGATCCACGAATGACCGCCGGGACCAACGGGTTAACGTGCTTTCCGAGACACGGAGGGGTCTCGATAAGTAAAGATGGTCACCCATCCACAATTCCACAGGCCAACCGCGTCAAGCGTAGCTTAACCTGATCGATCGACCTGTGCGGCTGTTCTTATATAGCAGGCCCCTCCATGCTTCATTAACTTCTTGACCTTATTTAAAGCCACAGGCAATGGAGTGCAGTGGTGGCCCAGTGGTAACGGCCGCGACTTACGAGTTGTTGGTCGTGGGTTCGAAGACAGGCACGCGATTTTCTATGTGTGAATAATTTCATCACCACTGCTCTCAAAACGGTGAAGGAAGAACAAGTCTTCCAATTGTTGGTTGTAGGATATGCTGGTTTCCACATCTACCAACCCGCGTTGGGCCCGCGTAGTACATTACAGCCCACTCCCTCTCGAAGAGAACAAGCCTGTAACCCAGCAGTGGGAACGTTACAGGATGAACTCAAACTCAAAGCATATTTCAATTAAACCTTGTACGGCACTTCTGAATTGTCAAAAAGTCGGTCAGTCAGAAAATATGAAGCTAGTTGCCCATTCCAAAGCGTAGGTAACTATGGAGAAGAATGGGCAAGAAACTCCAAGGACACTCTTTTAAATTATAGTTTTACAAAAATATTAGTTACACCATTAATGTGAATTTATAATTATATGTGAGAACGATGTAAAAAGACGTTGATGATGATGAAGAGATGTTCTGTAATGCAAGGCAATATTACTTTAAAGCAGCTTCATTTTAAAATCTCGGAAACTGGAAATTTTTAACGTGAATATGAATAATTATGACCAGCCAAAAAAATTTGGGGTGTCATTGAAATGATCAAATTAACTAAGTAGCTACCCACATAACAATGGTACACAAAAACAGCTTGCAAGTACGTGCTTGAAGATTGTGCTCGATTACAACAAAGCCTTTGTTTAATTTGGCAAACTTGTCTGTTATTATAATGCACACATACATGCACAAAAGGTGCATAAATTATCTCTTCTCAAATGTTAAAGTTCGACAACGAGTCCTACCAAGGGCTATAATCGAGTAAAGGCTTCTGCACACAGGCGCGACGCGCGACGCGAATCGCGCGCGACACAAAGGCACCGCTCGTTGCGCGACTTGCGGTGCCTCTGTGTCGCGCGTGATTTTATCGCGTGTCGCGCCTGTTTGAAGGAGCCTTTACCCGGTAAGTGGGTTGTGGAGGTCAGATAGACAGTCGCTCCTTGTAAAATACTGGTACTTATTCAGCTGCTTAATTGCGTACGTAATTACACTATTAATCACAATCTGAATTATTTTGAAGGATAGGTATTGCTAATCCATTGCTTCTTATGTTCGAAAAATGTGTCTACTCAACAACGTAAATAACGTAACGAATGTTGTTGAATTGTCAAAATGAAACTCATTGCTACTGATGCTGTGTTACGCAATTACCCCACAGGAAGCCTAAGAACTATCTCCTGAGCGCGGCAACACGAGGTCTTGGGTTCAACCAGTGTCTGGCAGTTTTTTTTTTTCATTAGGAATTTCTCAATATGAGTCTAGTATCTGGATTTGTGCTATGATTAGCATAATCAGTCTATAGTGTTCCCACTGCTGGGACAGAGGCCTCCTCTCGGTGAAAGCACGCGGATCCAGTGCGGGTTGGCAGATGTCACATGTCTTCGAGTTTTTGATTCTAGGACATGCTGGATTCCTCAAAACGTTTTCCTTCACCGTTTTGAGAGCAGTGGTGATGAAATTATTTACACAAAGTAAAGCGCCTGTCTGGGTTCGAACCTACGACCTATACAACTCGTAAGTCGCGGTCATTACCACTGCAGGGCCACCACTGCTCTATTATTATGATTATGCTACAACTTTGCCTACCCCTTTTGTGCATACAATTGCGATGTTGTATTATTTCACACACATTGTACAGTACCCGGCGATAAATATTGCACATCGACCTTTGGAAAGAGACAATCGGCTAATTTCGGCTTCGTAGAGCGTTATCTCTGGCCCACGAAATACAAACAGTCCGGTATCTATTAGGAGCTGTTAAAACAATTATGATTTGCTTCTTTTGATAATTATTTTTATTCTTTGTATAAAATACACCAATTTGAATTAGTCGATGTGCAATATTTATCGCCGGGTACTTGTACAATGTGTGTGAAATAATATAACAATTTATCATTTCATATGTAATTCAATTTATCATTTCCTGCTGGGTCACGATCACAGTGCAAAGATCTTGCCCCACTTTTACAACGTCACTATAAATAATCTGACCCTGACTACTTTTGATTAAAAATGCATACACTTACATAATATAATGCATTCTATTTATTAATAGAAAGCAATGCATTCTAAACTGCTCTGATGATTACATAAACATGATAATGTTGAACCGGAATGCAATTTGGCAAGTCTAGCTACTTTTACTCTCTTTACAATAATTACATACTGAAATCTGGTAAGTAGGTACCAATGAATCTGGAAGGAATCTGGTACCTATGTAGGTTTTTAAAATCATAATATTTTATTTCACTTACTGTGAAGGCTCCTACACACTATGCTGAATTGCTTAAGAGTCTATATTATGATGTTTTGGTGATATTGGGCGATCTGGATATCGGTATCTGTAAGACTTGAGAGTTTGCTATTTGGACACATTAAACTTTGACTTATAATCTTTAAATTTGCAGAAGCGAAAACACGATTGGATAAAAAAATCTCGATAAAAAAAAATAACGAAAAAACCTCGTTTTGCACTTATTTTGAGTTAGATCTCTGAAACCCTATGGAATTTAATGATGATTTTTAAACTAATAGATAGGTAATAATATTATCTCAAATCGTGCAGAATTATTTTTTTATTTTTCTACTCGTTCTCCTCGTAATTAGCAATCCAGTGATTTGGCGCTTGCGTCATTTTATTCTAAGCGAGCATACTCTCTTTCTGTCTCTTGTTTTGCACGCGGTAGTAATAGCGCTATCCTTTTCAATTTATTCAATCAGTCTGCTACGGCACCTGTTGGAGGACGAACCTATGTTTGGCGACATTACAGAGAGAGGACTATTTTCGACATTTTTATTTTGTTTAGTGGTAAGTATTACCTACTGTAAAAAGGAGTTAAACCCGTTTGGTGTAAACATAATAAATTATTATCATTATTTAGTGTAAATAAAGATGGGCAAAAAGAAAACTCTCGGAAAACACGACACATGGTTGGCGCCACGGAACAGAAAAAACAGTTTGTTCCGTGGTTGGCGCAGTGGCTGAGCGATCGACTGCTGCGCTGCGTGTCGCGGGTTCGATTCCCGACCGGACAAATATTTGTATTGCCTTCAGGTAGTTGTTCCGGATCTGGATGTTTGTGTATGTGAATTTAAATGTTTGTAAACGCACCCACGATACAGGAGTAATTCCTAGTGTGGGACAACGTTTTTTAAAAAAAACAAAAACAAAACAAAACGTTTGAGGGAACAACTCCGTATTCTGAACGAAAGAAAGAAAAAAGTAAGTACAGACGCCAGCATGTCAAGCTACTACAATCTGTCAAATTTCTTTAATAGATTTTCAACTTTATCACTGAAGCATAAGGTTCAAAGTTGAATGGGAAAATTTGACAGTTTCGGGTAGCTTGGTGTGCTGGCATCTGTACCTAACTACCGATTTATATAACGGTATCAATTCTTTTATTTCCTTAGCTACTTAGGTATTTCGAACGTCTATTGCCTGGGGAAAAAAAGTAAGTAAATTTTTAATCCCCGTTAATATTTTTTTTACCTGGCTCGTTGGTCTAGCGGTCGCAAGCGCTACTGCTGAGCTGTGAGGTCCTGGGTTCGATTCCCGCACCTCTGCCCACCTCATCGGGCAATACAGGCGTGATGCTTTGTATTTATGTATGTAAATTTTAAATCGCATAATGTAACATAATTGAATCTTTCCCGTACAATGAGAGGTCAGCTTATATACTGGAAATGTATAGCTTGGTACGTAGCCGTGTGTTCCTACCTATCTACCTATATAATGCGGGTAAAAATACAATAAGTATCAAAATAATATCATCCTAGTTCAATCACTGATATTTTTACTAATCAATATTACTTATTCAAACTGATGAATTTTATTTAAAGAAAAAAAAAAATTTGCCATGATGGCTTTCTCTTTTTTAGGGTTCCGTAGTCAAAAAGGAACCCTTATAGTTTCGCCATGTCCGTCCGCAGTTTAGCTCAGAGGCTCTTAGTACTATTAGAAAACTATAATTTGGCATGGATATAATAATGTACAGACGCCAGCACATCAAGTTACTACAATCTGTCAGATTTCTTTAATAGATTTTCAACTTTATCACTAAAGCATAAGGTTCAAAGTTGATTGCGAAAATTTGACAGTTTCGGGTAGGTTGATGTGCTGGCGTCCGTACATTATTAATCACGCCGACAAAGTGGTAAAATAAAATCTTGAAAAAAAATTTTTTTACGCTATCGGTTTTTTTAGGTACTCGTAAAGCGGGGATGTTTTTGAAGTGAAAACTTCTTTAGCATCGTTGTGATTTGAAATTTTATGTGTTTTTGTGGATCGATGGATGGATGGATCGATGGATCGCCGGATCGCGATGGTTCGATGGATCGATGGATTGATGGATCGATGGATTGATGGATGGATGGATCGATGGATCGAAGCATCGATGGATCGAAAGATCGAAGCATCGATGTATCGACGGATCGAAGCATCGATGTATCGACTGATCGACGGATCGATGGACCGATGGATCGATGGATGGATGGATCGATGGATGGATGGATCGATGGATGGATGGATCGATGGATGGATGGATCGATGGATCGACGGATCGATGGATTGATGGATCGACGGATCGATGGATTGACGGATCGATGGATCGATGGATCGACGGATCGATGGATCGACGGATCGATGGATCGATGGATCGACAGGTCGATGGATCGATGGATCCATGGATCGACGGATGGATGGATCGACGGATCGATGGATGGATGGATGGATCGATGGATCGACGGATCGATGGATCGATGGATCGACGGATCGGTGGATCGACGAATCGACGGTTCGACGGATCGATGGATCGACAGGTCGATGGATCGATGGATCCATGGATCGACGGATGGATGGATGGATCGACGGATCGATGGATCGATGGATGGATCGATGGATCGACGGATCGATGGATCGACGGATCGGTGGATCGAAGGATCGACGGATCGACGGACCGGTGGATCGAAGGATCGATGGATCGACGGATCGACGGATCGATGGATGGATGGATGGATGGATCGATGGATGTTCTTTAGCATCGTTGTAATTTGAAAGTTTATGAAACGAAAAAGCGACAGTAAAAAGAGACATGTAAATTCATAAGATTTAACGTGGGAGAAAATGAGACAGGAAGCATTATACAGTGTTTTTGAAGGTTTCACCTTCTACCACGTGTAAATTGCACACATGCTGTTTTTTTTTTCTCGTCTACCCATGTTACCGTTGGATGGTCCTTTGAAAAATCTTGCGGGTTTGTGAAAACCATTTTTCGATTTAGGGATCAGTTTGTGAAATATACTGGCCTGCAAAACTAAGTAATACACTTTTAAAATTTATATTTTTTCTAAACTATAGAATTTAGAGATTTAAAATAAAAAACGTTTTGTAGCAAATTTTATCGGCTTTCTTTGAAACTAGTAACTATACATTAGTAATATTTTTAACTTAAAAAATATCTAAAACAATAAAAATAGCCATTTTTAGCTTAGTTTCAAAAATACAGTACAGTGCAGTTACATTTAATTAAATTTTTAATAACTGGTATTGCCTCCTCGGGCTCTGACTACAGCTTCGAGCCGGTTTGGCATACTGAACACGAGGTTTCAGAGCTGATGTTGGGGAATATTCTCCCATTCTTCAATCAGGGCCTGTTTTAGTGCCCTGAGGGTGGTAGGTGGTGGTCTACAGCTTCTGACTAGCCTCCCTAGCTCATCCCAGGCATGCTCAATCGGGTTTAAATCAGGACTTCTTGATGGCGAAGCCATCACGCTGATACCTACCTCCTGAATATACTCTTGCACAACCTGAGTCGTGTGAAGCCGGGCATTATCATGCATCAGCATCGATCCGTCACCCATATTTGCTAAATACGGCCCTGCATACGCGTTGAGAATCTCTTGGGCATAACTTTCCCCAGTCAGAGTGCCATTTTCTATGTCCACTAACTCTGTGCGACCTTCTGAAGATATGCCAACCCATACATGTACACTGCCTCCACCATACTGGACTCTTCCTGAGAAGCAGTCTTGAAGGTATCGCTCACCAGGCCGCCTGTAGACACTTCGCCTTCCATCGAAAGTGTAAAGTGACAATCGAGACACATCTGTGAACAAAATTCTTGACCACTCTTCTTCATCCCACTGTATGTGTTCACGGGCGTATCGCAGTCTCGCTACTCGATGCTCTCTCTCGAGTTTGGGGCCACTCGCTGGTCTTCGGGGTTTCAGATTTGCTTCAGCAAGTCGTCTTCTCACTGTACTGTCACTAATGTAGTCCCTTCGGGTCTGAAGAAGCTGCTGCTGGACTTCAACTGCATTAAGGTGGCGATTTCTCAACACAGTGGAAACAATATAACGGTCTTCTTGGGCACTAGTACACCTGGGTCGGTCATTACAAGGTCTCCTCAGATGGTTTCCAATCTCTTCGTACCTTCGTTTCACCTTCTGGACCGTTCGTAACGTCACACCCACCATTCTTGCAGTACAACGCATACTGATGCCTAGTTCCAGAAAAGTTATGATCCTAGCACATTCTTCAGGTGAAAGAAGCACGATAAATAAAATGTATGTGCTGTTGTCTAACTTAGCTTTTGTAACAAGACTCATCGATCAAGAAAAAGGTTGAAACCAAAAACAGAAACAAAAAATTATTGGTAAAATTGTAATTAGAAAAGGATTATTTTTCTTTTTAAAGCTCTTTTCAGCCATTTCTTAAAAGACTTAACTCTTTTTCGAGTCCTTTTTATTTCGAAAGTTCTTCTTTCGAAAATCTTCTGCACTTAAAAAGTTATTCCAATTTCAAAAGTGTGAAGTTTTGCAGGCCAGTGTAATAAGCTTTAAAGTGCTGATTTTTGTTAAAATCAAGTCCTTCTAAGGCTAAATGATTGTTTTTCGATATGTGAAAAAATTCACGCTAGTAGTATAACGATGTTAAAAGGAAAACTATCACAGCTACGTAGGCTTTACAAGTTTACGAGTGAGAACATGATTTTCAACTACAATGTTAAGTTTGTTCTTGGCATAAATTCATTCCAACTACGGAATCATTCATTGTGCGTATCTATTCCATTTCATTCTGTATAACTAAGTCTCGATATTCCCGGGAATTTCCGAGACAGTGTGTGAGTCTTGAAAATCTAGTCTCAGAGCTTGGGACTGGAAGCGCAATACTAAGGTTAGTTTTTATTCAGGTACCACGTGAGCAAAGCCGGGCCCAAATGCTACTATTCAAAAAGTCCAAAAAGTTTAAAATCTTATTGTTTCAACAAATCCAAAACGACGACGTGGACGAAGTGAACGACGATGATGAGCTCGAAGACTTGGTTTATGAGAATCAAAGGTAGGTAACAGAAATGAATGCATCGATAATATTGCAGTTCTCGCATTTTTACTGACTTCAAAAAGGAGAATATTCTTTATTTGACGGTTTTTAGGGTTCCGTACAAGTTCTGTCAAGTGGCATATTATATGAAAGGGCTTTGGCCATGGGAAAGTATCGGAGCTATTCAAAAATATACTACTATTTCAGAACATTCATGCATTGCTATTATTGTCTGCTTTATATTTATGTAATAAAATGCATTAATCTTGTAGGTTTCCAGACGAAGAGGACAGGTCAGATAGAAATCAATGAAGAATCAGACGAAAGAAGAATGATAGACTTAAATTTTTTTTAAAGAATTAAAAACCTTTTCTATTCCCTCAACAGCCTTTGGTTGCGGTATAAATAATTTGGAGTTGATAGGGGAGAAAAGGTTAGGCTTCTTGGGATAAACTCATTCCCAACTACGGAACCCTTCATTGTGCGTGGTTCGACACGCACTTGGGCGGTTTTTTTTACAAGCCTAAAGATACAAATGGGGAAGAATTATTTTTTTCAATGCACCCCCTCTTGATGGGTATAATTGAATAGGTCTATTTAAACGAAGGTAATATAAATTAATACATCACTTTTTTTCAGTTATACCGTTTGCGAAATATGGCCCGCCAAATTGCCTGCCTTGCAATGCCAGGGGGCGTTGCAAGGCACTGCAGTGCCCCCCACCCTCCCTGCCATTTCTAACCTAGAAACTTCCACGTTGCTATAACTTAGTAAAAACTGTTTTAAAATAATTTCGCGAACAATGTGATTATAACTTTTCGAATAATAAAGATAAAACTGCAAAATAGACAATAGACGTCCTAGTTCAAAGATTTGCCTTTGCCTTTAGCAAACAATACTCTTTAATAGCCTTCTATTTATCTTTACATCATAAAAAGTATGTTACAGTCGTTTGTAATTACAGCTACGGAACCCTATATTATGCATGGCCCGACTTGCTTGGTCGATATTTTTATTTATAAGGAAACATTATATTGTTCTAGGTACATGCATGGTTATGTTATGAGAGAGTTTATTTTTGTTTAGGGAACATTACTTTTTGTTATTACGGTAATACGATATTTGTAATAAGTACATACCTTCGAACGTTGCACGTCGCGAAATTTTTTGAAACCTCTTTGTCTTTTATATTTTATGGGATTTTTATTGTTATTGTAATGGTATTATATATTCTGAATATACATATTAAATTGTTTAACAAATAAACATTGATGAATATTTACATAACATTTTATTTCATACTAACCTTTTAGGTAAGTATACATAGGTATAGATTGAGTACCTACGCGAGGATAGAATAATGGATCAGTCTATATAGTATCGAGTCCACAAAAAAAAACACGAGCCTCTAAATTTCGAAACTCGCGCCTCGGGATGGAAGCCCTAGTACCTATTTACCTACTATGTTGGTGGTAGGTATGTCAGTTTGTAGGT
The DNA here is from genome assembly GCA_927399505.1 of Luperina testacea. Lineage (NCBI taxonomy): Eukaryota > Metazoa > Arthropoda > Insecta > Lepidoptera > Noctuidae > Luperina > Luperina testacea. The sequence goes on from OV656758.1 coordinate 19,186,369, forward strand.
CTATGAACAGAGCTTCAAATAATAATTAATTAATTATGTATGTATTGTATACCGACAATGAGCTCGTTTGTTTAGCTGTGTTATCTTTTACACATCGATCCGTCGTACCGTGGAAATACTTCCGTGAATTTGAACTTTATTTGAATTACATAATTTTTTACGAATACATTTTTATTGCCATACGAATCAAGTTCAAATTCACGGTCCGTCTCCGGCACAAAACTCACAGGATTAATAAAACTTAATATGAGGCCGGGGCAACGCGCCGTTCAAACTCGAACTCGACTCACGCAGTCGATCGCGCTTGCTGCGTCGCCGCTCGCCGCCCGCGCCGCGCGCTTTTGCGTATTATAGTAGAGGGGGCGCGGGGTGGCGCGGGCGAGAGGTACGAAATCGCTCGCGTTGGGCTGCATAGGCGCCGTCTTAATGAACTGCCGGTGATTCTGTAAAAATCTCACCGTGAAAACTTAGGTGAAGTAAGTTTGTTTTTGCTAGGAATTGATACTATTGACAGCTCACTCCACACTCACTTCACGTAAGTTTTCACGGTGAGATTTTTACAGAATTGCACCGCTGAATTTGATTCAGGTTCCATTGTAATTACCGTCAATTATTTACTTTGTTGAATTTGAAATCAATCGATGCTATGGGCGTTTACATTATGTCCGATTTTAAATTATTTCATTGATCAAGTGAGTGACCTCAAACAATAACAATATACTTAAATAAATTCGTAATACCGATGCGACATTAAAAAACAATCGTGAAAATAAAAACGGCAAATTCACGATACAATTCATCTAAGTCGCTAGCTGGCAATTCATTTTTTTTTATTAGTTCATTCAAAACGAGAAAAAAAATGTTATATTTAGGTAAGTAGGTACCTACTTGCTACATACGTGTTCGATTAGGCTGATCTACTTGTTACTTTTATTTGTGATCGTTCATTGAAAATCTTTGTAAGTAAATTAATTAAATACGAATGGATAGATACCTACTAATTTTTTTATCGTCATTAAAACATAATTTGGCCCGTTATTTTCACGTTTTATAGACATAAATCTTAAAGTGCAATAAAATTAGTATATACATGCTAACTAAAGTAATAAATAAATTCTTAGAATGGAAAACTGATAATATAACCCATTGAATAACTTCGCCCCTTCACTTGAGCAATAGACAATTTTAATAAAAAAACAAAGAATAGTTCCAACTTCTAAGTGATTTTAACCGCATTTTAAGTATGAACATAACTAAGTAGGTACCTACGTTTTCCCAACTTTTACACGGCTCGGGACCTGGCGTGATGCAATTGACTATTACCGACTATTACAAAATGTTTCAATTTCGCACTAACAGGCGAGCAGAGGCTGTCAACATATTTACTGCACACGCGATAACCATAGACACGTCATAAAAATATTAATGAGTAAGGAGGTAAAATCGATAATATTGCACGACAAGGATGCTAAAAATTACGTCATGATCACGCTTATGAAAATTATAAAATACATAGGCAGTTCATTCGCAGCATTTTCTTCTCTTTTATCGGAACGAACGATATGAGAATAAAAATGAAAAAAAAAATAAAATAAAAATAAAAATGTCGTGGTTAAAACCGGCCAAGTGCGAGGCGGACTCGCACACGACGGGTTCCGTACCGACTTACAAAAACGCCGAAAAAAAACACGTTTATTGTATAGGACCCCCATTCATTTTTAACTTTATTGAATTTTTTGCTATAGCGGCCATAGTAGTGTACTCTGTGAAAATTTCAACTACATATTACGGTTCAAAAGATACAGCGCAGTGACAGACGGACGGACAGCGGAGCGTTAGTAATAGGCTCCCATTGGCACCCATTAGGTACGGAAATCTAACAATGTTAGCCCGTTAGCAAGGTGATTGCGGAGCTGGCTATCCAGCAGTGCGATTCTGTAACCATCTCACCGTGAAAACTTAGGTGAAGTGAGCGTGGAGTGAGCTGTCAATAGTGTCAATTCCTAGCAAAAACAAACTCACATCACCTAAGTTTTCACGGTGAGATTTTTACAGAATCGACCGGCTGTAGAGATGTAATTCTGTAAGTAAAGTTAAATTTGTTGCGCTCGCGAATCATAATATTATTTTAATCAACATACAACCTGAAACTGACCTTCTAACTATGAATTTAGCAAAATTCATAGTTAGAAGGTCAGTTTCAGGTTGTATGTCGCCAGGTACCAACCCTGGCGCTTAAAGGCTCCTTCAAACAAACGCGACACGACATGCGACACAAAGGTACCGCAAGTCGCGCAACGAGCGGTGCCTTTGTGTTGCGCGCGATTATATCGCGTGTCGCGCCTGTTTGTAGGAGCCTTAACTCTCGAAATGTGAGTGTACTATAGGTACACCTCCGCCCAACCCTTTGGGGTAACAAGGCGTGATGTTATGTTGTTTACAGCTGTGCTCTTTCTACAGAATTAGACGTCAATTTTCGTACCTATTATGTAGTGATTGAGTCATAATCTGCGCGAACGTAAGCGCATTGCGATCGTGAAGCAGTGATCGTTGTGTCGACAGACAGCTACCCACAGACTACAGAGTACAGCTATACCCACAGATATACTGTGCAGCTACCGATCACGGTGACACTTCTTTTTTTAAATTGTGTCACCTACCTTCACTTTCGTATGCGGTTAGGAAATGTATCTAATGATTACGTATTTACGTTTTTATTGATGGCAACATTGTAATTGTGAAGGTTATGTGCGTATTTGGAAGAGCGATTGTCTTAAAACTTTCAAAATACGTATTTAATATGAGTAGGTTTCTAGCATAAATTAACTTTGTTTTGGAACCATAATTTGTTTTTTTTTTTTAATATTAAAGCGACTACATGACCTAAAGCGAGGTCTTTGTCGGACTGCATAGAAAAGAAAGAAAAGCGCGATGACATAACGTTGGTAATTTATTGCAAAATATGAAGCAATTAACTATTTACAAAAAATCTATTGTTTGGACTAAAATATTAAAACACTAGTGTTTTAGTATGTTGCTTGTAGAATAATCTGACAAAAAATCAGAATGATTGTATATTATATTAGTATGGTTTTTATTGAAAAAAGAAAAGTCTAGAGGTATCTTCATAACTTTTTTATATCGTATCAAATTTTGTGTTATGTTTTCAACACACTATCTACCTAGCACTTAGAGCATTAAAACAACTAGCATATATCCTGAAGAATATCATATATTTTTCTGATTTTGTTTACTGTATTCGATCATATACTTTTATTGTTTAAAAACTTGCGTTTTTGCGTTTATTACCTGTATTTATTTGAAATGGGTTTGTTCTTGACTCTATTCCAGGTCAGAGGTGACAGAGATAAAGTCGAATTAACTGGACACCATTTGAAACGAAATAGGAAAAGATAGGTGTCTAGGTAATAAATTAAGTACAGTCAGCAACAAAAGTCAATTAGTCGACACTTCAGTTTTTTTAATCTCAGTTATTGAGGAAAATATTAAGACTTCAGTTTTTTTAATCTCAGTTATTGAGAAAAATATTTGTTCATTGTGCATTATACTTCTGCTGCAATTTTGAACAAATATTTTGCTCATTAACTGAGATTAAAAAAACTGAACTGTTAATCAGCTTTTGTTGCTGACCGTACCTAACTACTAAGTTTAGTTAGCTACTAAGTTTTTCATATTACTATAGGTTTGTAAGTAAATCAAATTCTTGGTTACATGAAACAAAACAAAACACAAAACTATAAAACTATTAAGTAACTAGGTTGCTACATAAAACTATCGAATAGCTTTGTATCAAAATTAATAATATATTAATAATTAAATAAAACACACCAGAAAACATAAAAGGAAGGTACGGTCAGCAAAAAAGTCTGTACAATTAAAACAAAATACAATGTTGCTTAGCTACTTGCAAGTTTGCAACACATTTGAAAATGAAGAAATTAATTTTACTTTTTTATTTTATTTTAATATGGCTCTGGGAAGTCCGGCGGGGTAATTGCGTAACACAGTAACAGTAGCAACGGTTTTCATTTTGAAAGTTTAACAACTGCATTTATCGACTTATTTACGTTGTTGAGCAGACAAACTTTTCGAACATACATAAGAAGCAATGGATTATCATATTTATCATCAATATCCTTCAAACGAGATTGTGATTAATAGTGTATTACACAATCAAAGTGCTGGACTGTCTCTGCATAGTTAGGTAAGTTTGATTAAATGAAGTGATTTATAACACAAGTAGGATGAGCTTATCTTTATCTTTTCATTTTGAGTTCTTGAGGTGTTAAATTTGGTCACAAAACTTATCTAAGAAAATGTGGGATCTTATAATTTTATTATCACTACATAGTATAAAACAAAGTCGCTCCCGCTGTCTGTCAGCTTAGATCTTTTAAACTCCGCAACGGATTTTAATGCAGTTTTCAGCAATAGATAGAGTGATTCAATACAAAGGTTTATATGTATATTATAGTAGAAAGAGATTTGTAATGTGATGTCGTAACAAACATATTTTTGCGCGCTTACGAGTACATTGCAAACGCCGCGCGCCGCCGCGCCGCCGCGCTGGCTAAACCTTACACGAGATATTATATCAAATTACTGTACTACGGAAAAAAGTCCGCGATGGTATATGTTTATCTCCTAAGGATAGCCCACAGTAACCATTTTTATCTTTTACATAATACAAAAATAATTGTAGGTTCTTATTTACCACGTATTATTCCTTATTCAATTAAATACATTAGATACACTGTGCGGTCAATGCGGAACAATGCGGTCTCGTAAATGCAACTTGCTTTCATAAATAACGTTTCAATAACGTCATTCGACGGTAAATTGCGGACGCTATGTAGCGGCCACCGCGGTCTTAGGAAACCATAACTTTACATAATTTGCCTGTACTGAACCTACGACCTACAACTCGGTAACTCGCGGCCGTTACCACTGGGCCACCATGACTGCTCTTACATAACTTTAACGTAATTTTATAAAGATACGCAATACCTTCTTGAGAGTGCACTGTCGCTGCCGCTTTCATAACTTTCTATTCTACGGTAGCACCATCGTTTGTGGATTATCTAATGACAACCATTCACAATAAAAGTAGTGGATAACATGTGCCATCTCATTGGAAGTGCTTTACTCAGCTGTCAACATAATTGCGTCTTTCAAAGAGTTATTAGAGTGCCATTTTCGAGTGGTTCTTAAAACTTCTTACCACCACCGGCTTCAAGCAATCTATCAATACCAGCCGGTCAATTCTGTTAAAATCTCACCGTGAAAACTTGGTGAAGTGAGTTTGTTTTTGCTAAGAATTGACGCTATTGACAGCTCACTTCACCTAAGTTTTCACGGTGAGATTTTTACAGAATAGCACCGCCGTAATGCTATTCTGTAAAAATCTCACCGTGAAAACTTAGGTGAAGTGAGCTGTCAATAGTGTTAATCCCTAGCATCAGGTGGAATGACAGCTCAGGAATGCTCACTTTAAGGTCAATTCACCTAAGTTATCACGGTGATTTTTTTACAGAATAGCAATGCTGAATAGTCATACAGAAATAAGTGTCTGCATGTCGATTCTGTAAAAATCTCACCGTAAAAACTTGCTTGGAGTGAGCTGTCAGTGTCATCCCACTGATCCCTAGCATCAGTGGGATGACACTGATGCTAGAGATCAGTGGGATGACCAAGCAAACATTAACAATCATAATCGAAGTTTTAGTTAATTTTTTATGCTAATTCTATTGATCATTTTATCATTTATTGTTCGTGAACGGGCGCCGTCAGTTGGGGCTGGTCATCACTTAGCTGCCTCGGCTTATTTTTAATTATTTTAATTTTGGATTGTTGTTTTGTTGTGTTCTGGACGCTTTTAACACGTACGTCTTTCTTATTTTTTTTACATCGTTCTCAAATTATATAATTTTAAAATCAAAAGTAATGATGTAACTAATATTTTTGTAAAATTATAATTTAAAAAGAGTGTCCATGGAGTTTCTTGCTCGTTCTTCTCCATAGGTACCTACGCTTTGGAATGGGCAACTAGCTTCATATTTTCTTACTGACCGACTTCTTGACAATTCAAAAGTGTCTGTAAATGGTTTAATTGAAATAAATGCTTTGAGTTTATGCTTGGTTAATCCCTAGTGTCAGGTGGGATGACAATGACAGCTCACGCCACGCTCTCTTCACAAGTTTTCACAGTGAGATGGTTACAGAATCATACTGTTGTTTGTAATGTCAAATTAACAGCTTTGTACTAAATGCACCACATTTTTGAAGAGAAAACTTCTTTAGCGGCGCTGTGTACTTTTTTTGGAATGGGTAAAAACTTCTAAATTCGCGTCAGGTCACGTGACCCTGATCGAAAATTCGTAAGACGTAAAACGTCAGACGTAAAACGTAAGACGCGCGTTGTTGAGGACAGCGCCATCTATGCACATCGGGAAGAACTACGAGGGCCTCGCGTACTAACGTCAGACGTAAAACTTAAGACGCGCGTTGTTGAGGACAGCGCCATCTATGCACATCGGGAAGAACTACGAGGGCCTCGCGTACTAACTACGTAGTTCATCCAACAACGACGAGATGGCGCTGAACCACGGATATATAACTGTGTGCTTATTTGTAAATCTGAATAAATTCCTTTCACGAGAAGAATAAACCAGTCACTTTGGTCATCATACCTGATTTGCAAAAAACCCTATAAAATAAGGAACACACCTTAACACGCGTGTTTTGTTTATAAGACGATTCACAAAATACACTCGTAATTGTTCAAGTTTTCACTTCTGTCGGCACTACCGGAGTGCCAGTGTTTTTTTTTTTCTATCTGTAGTAGTTTTCAATAAATTACTTTTGATTTTGAAAAGAATTTTGGATAATCTTACATTTTGACAGTTATGTTTAAGTCCCATGTAATAGGGGGCGAGCCTATTGCCATTAACCGTTCACACAAATCCAAACTCCGGGTTCCAATGGAAAAACCCAATGTCACTTTGCACGACCAAAGAATCGAACCCAGGAACTCATACTCAGCGCATAAGTAACGCTTATTGCGACCACTAAACCAAATAGTCTTACATTAAGTATTGCATAAACTGAAGAAGCCACAAGCCCACTAATGAGTGCAACTGCATTGCATAGGTACAGACGCCAGCACATCAACCTACCACAATCTGTCAGATTTTCCCAATCAACTTTGAACCTTATGCTTTAGCGATAAAGTTGAAAATCTATTGAAGAAATCTGACAGATTGTGGTAGGTTGATGTGCTGGCGTCCGTACTTAAATCGTATAACGATACCCGCTCGCCTAAAGCGATCTAGCTGGCATCACACAATATTATACGACATTTCGAAAATGGAATTTCGGTTGAGAAACGATTGTCCTTGGTCACCGACAGAATTTCGACAATTTAGAGATGGAATTGAGTAAGTAGAGAGAGACACGTTAAAAGTGTTCTAAATCTATTTTTAAACGCTTTACGTGCTTTTTTATGCGTTATTCTCACAAATAAAATGGCAAAGTATGTAAATTGCCTAGTGCTAGCTAATTATTCCGATTATACGGCATCGGCATGACATCATTGTATCCAGTCTTAAAAATATAATGAAATTTTTTTTATTAACTTTGTACTTAAATTAAAACTAAACTAAGTACCTACATACCTGCAAATCAAAATTCCAACCCAAACATGTGACAAGATGGTGACCGGCACCTAATAATTATGCTGGGAATAACTTCAAACAATCACAATGGCATCGCAGACAATAAAACAGTTTGTAAACAGTGCCAATGAACGGAGTGGAAACTAAGAGAAGGCGTCGCCTTCCAGGACGACAATAATAATCATCTGTATTGAAATAAACCGCGTAAATTTTAATTTGTTGAAGCACGCTAAAAGCCAAAGGGTCAAATTTGCATTAAATAAAATGTTCCGTTGTGAATGGACTACGCGTATCTCTAGAGTACCTATCTAAGATCCAGTTGTCGATGAAATTTTTTTTGTCGCTATACACTAGGGTTGCCAACCTCAAATTTAAAAAACCAGGATTTGAAGTTGGAAAAACCAGGACAATTCAGTTTAAAAACAGGACGCATTAATAGAGTGCAATAGTTAAATAAATATCTAGTGAAAACAGGTGAAATGAAATTCAAGTAATTAAAATAATCACATTTTTTAATAAAAATATTTGAATAAAATTATAAAAGTTGAAAACTAGTTATTAAAATATAAAACAAACACTTTAGTTTGTAACAAATTTTTTAAACTTAGGTTAGTTATAGTATCTAATACATTCTAATATTATAAACTTATTAATTTTTACTATACTTTTCAATCCCATTAATTTCCTTCAATATCTGTGGTTGAGTAAGCAAATAATTATAAAATTGGTCACACTTCATATCTATGTTATATATAGTTTTGATTATTGCATGCGAATTTTAAAATTTAAAAACCCAGGACGCTGCTTAAAAACTATTCAGGACGTCCCAGGACACTACAAAAACTAGGACATGTCCTGGGAAAACAGGACGGTTGGCAACCCTACTATACACGAATATTGACACTTAGATCTATTGGATTTACAAAAACAAAGAAACATTGAATGGTTCGTATTCTAAGGCTGATTTAAATTCAATGAAGTAGTATTTTTTCTAATCGAATCGGCTGACTAGACCATAATTATGAAGTCTATTCATAGTGTCAACACGACAAAGAACACAGACAAAACAGGAATAAGACGAGATTAACCCATGTATTATATGTATACAAATACTGAGTCAGCATAATTATAACGTTGACATTATAATTTTGATGACTTACTATGAAATTAAGAAACATTAATTAATTAAACATTAATTAATTCAACTTGATTGATCAAGTTGAATAAATTAATCGTTTCTTCATCGGTGAGCATTTACTCATTTGACAGTCAAATCTGTCATATGAAAAGTTGCACGGTAATTGGGTTAAATAGCTTTTAGGTTTATTTTTAATCCTAATTCTTCAAAAAGTGTCACCAGCGGGGTAATTGCGTAACAATGGCTTTCATTTTGACATTTCAACAATGTTCATTGCCTCATTTACGTTGCTGAGCAGATTTTTTTTCGAACATTTGGAGCAATGGTTAGCAATATCCTTCAAAATTATTCAGATTGTGATAGAAAGTCTGTTGAGCAATCAGATTTTAAAAATCTTTTTGACGATTTGTCAGGCTCCTATATCTGTTTACTCTAATATTCTGTGTATGACTTAGGGCGAATTTACTAATGAAACAAGAACGCGATAGAGCTGTCAGTGTCAATATTTAATACCTACTGACAGCTCCCGTATTTTGTTAGTTGTTAGTTAGTTGTATTCAGGGATTAAAATAGCGGGAAGCGTTAAGTGAAACTGCAACTCCGAGTGACAACTGTTTATTGACGGATACCCACATCTAATGTTTATCAACATACCCTACACCTCCCCCTTTAATACATTACATACAATAGCTTTGAAACGGTAAATATACTGACTTATACTAAACTTAGCTTCTATAATATCCTAATTGACACACTACTAATTGGTAAATGTAATAACACATATTTGTTGCTTTTTAATGTTGTGTCATTATTATTGTGACCATTGGCCGCGCAATCGATACCTTTTTTATCACGATAAAAACGTGTGATGCGCCCGAGATGATGTCGTTCACAATATAATATTTGTTTACGTTTGTTGTGCGCCTCGTGGCGATTCGTTACTGCTTATAAATTATCATACTTGCTTTGTATTTTTTTTGAATACTAAGAGTAGAAAAAAAAAACAATATTTGAACGGAATAACCACCCAGTGCACGACATTTGTACTATGTATACTACTTACTATCTATCTTACGTGTTAACACAATAATAACTGTTGGTAATACAAGCATGTAGTTTATGTTTGATTCGGTATACTTATATGTAAAAAAAAATTACTTAGTATATTTGCCTTGGTATAAACATTTACGCTTAACTTTAACACTTTCTATATCAGAAATCGGTGCTGGCTCAGCTGTCATATTTCTTTGTCTGTCAGCCGTATTAAGGTCTGATTGTTGGTTATTCTGATCAGTTTCTACTAAACACGATGATGAAGTGTTCTCAATTTGTTTGTCCGTACTGGATCCAGAAGTATCAATCTCTGTAACAGGCTCAGCCGTGCTGCTCGTTATGGAATGTCTAGAATATCGCTTCTTAAGAGGTAATAATTGATCGATGTGACGCTTCCACTCGTGTCCATCAGACACACGTACTTTATAGGTGAGTGGGTCTGTCCGCGCTAGCACGGTGGCTGCTGCCCATTTGTCAGCGCGAGTGCGGTAGTCCCGCGCCAGCACTTGCTCACCGAGCTCCACGTGCCGCTCGGCGCCGGGCCGGGCGCGCCCCGCTCGCTCTGCAGACGACTCCACTGCGCGCTCCGTGGACGGTTTTAAGTTGTCTAACCGACCTCGTAATGTCCTACCAAACATAGCTACCGCTGGTGCCACTCCGGTGGTGGCGTGTTCACAATTGCGATATTGGAACAGAAATTTCGAGAGGGCAGAATCCACATCTTCGCCATCATGTATTGCCTTCTTCATTGCCCGTTTGGCTAATTTTACTGCATTTTCAGCCGCCCCGTTACCGGCTGGTCGATATGGACTTGTAATTGTGTGGTTTATTAGATTTTTATTTAAATAGTTAGTAAATTCAAACGAACTAAATGGTGGTCCCCCATCACTAATTATATGTGAGGGCATTCCGAAACGTGCAAAAAGTTCTCTTAACTTATTAATCGTGGAATTAGCATTAGTTCCCAACATTTTTGTAACTTCAATCCATTTACTGTGTGCATCTACCGTCACTAAATAATATTTGCCTTGAAATATAGCAAAGTCAATATTCAATCGTTGCCACGGTCGTGTGGGAAAAGCCCACGGATGCAACTGTGCACGCCCGGGCGCATCGCGCTGTTGTAGGCATGCACTGCACTCTCGACACAATGTTTCAATTTCATTGTCCAATTGTGGCCAGTAAACATAGTTTCGAGACAGATTTTTCATTTTCACAATACCTAGGTGTCCCTCATGCAATTCCTGTAAAATTTGCTGCCTAAGTACCTTAGGTATGACCACTCTGTGATTGTATAAAATACACTCTCTGTCGATAGTAAGGTTGTCCTTTCTATGAAAATAAGGCTTCTCTTCACCTCGTGTAACTACTGAGGGCCAGCCATTAATAATATAATCATAAATATTTTTAAGAACTTCATCTTCGCGTGTTTTGTTTGCAACGTCTTTTGCTCTAATGGGAATCGATTGTTCTACGTAATTAATATATGACACCGTATCCAGCCCCGTTTCTAGTTTTCGTTCATACGGCAGTGGCAAGCGTGATAACGCGTCCACGTTATAATTATCTTTGGATTTTACAAATTCTATAGTGAAGTCATAGGCTGCTAACTTTGTAGCATACCTTTGTAATCTGCTTGCCGCAGTCTGTGGCAAACCGAACTTGGGACCGAAAATAAATGTCAAGGGTTTATGATCTGTTTTAATGATAAAAGTACGACCATAAAGATATTGATGGTGTTTTAAGACTCCACTAATTATGGCTAGCGCCTCTTTATCTAGTTGACTATACGCGCGCTCTGCCGAATTTAACGTTCGCGATGCGAAACATATAGGGCGTTCGTCGCCATTGGGATATCTATGCGACAACACACTGCCAAGGCCGTAAGAACTACTGTCCACTGCTAATACCAATGGAAGTTCCGGATTATAATGTACTAATACTTTGCTGCCTGAAATAGCCTTTTTAACTTTATTAAAACTGTCGTCACAATCATACGACCAAATCCACTCAGCATTTTTCCGCAATAACTTATGTAAGGGATATAGTATTGAACTTAAGTTGGAAATAAACTTAGCATAGTAGTTCACCATACCCAGAAAAGACTTAAGCTGCGTCACGTCTTTTGGCCTTGGTGCGTCAACGATTGCTTTAATTTTGTTCTCGTCGGGATGCAAGCCATGTTTATCAATAACAAATCCAACATAAGTAATACTATCCTGCATAAATACGCACTTATCTAATTTGATTCTCAAACCCACCTCACGCAAGCGACTCAACAGTGATTTTAAATTATCCATATGTTCACTACGGGATGTCCCAGTACATGCTATATCGTCGATAAAAACAGCGACACCTTTGAGTCCTTTAACCGTTTGTTCCATGAATTTCTGAAACATTTCTGGGATACACGTAAGGCCAAATGGTGTGCGATTGTACACAAATGTCCCTATGTGTGTTGCTATAGCGGTACATGCCTGAGATTCCTCCTCTAAAAATAATTGTTGATAAGCATGCGTGAGGTCAATTTTAGAAAACTGTTCACCCCCACTCAGCGCCGCGAACAGCTCCTCTATTCGTGGTAGGGGGTAAGGTTCGCGCATAAGTTTCGGATTTACCGTGACCTTATAGTCACCACAAATTCTTATTTCTCCGTTCTTTTTAATTACTGGCACGATAGGCGTGCCATAATCAGAATACTCCACTTTTCGAATTGTACCCTCAGCCTCGAGTCGTTCTAACTCCCGCTCGACTGGTTTGCGTAACGCCAACGGTAACGGCCTAGCTTTGATAAATACCGGATTTTTATCCACCAATTTTAAAGTGAATTTTTTGGTACAAGTTCCAAGCCCAGAAGCAAATACAGTCGGAAATTCACGTTGTAATAGTTCTACTAAATTATTTTCATTTAACTTTAATAGGAATTCATCAATATTAATCTTATTTATTTTTAATTTAGTAAGCCACGACCGACCTAAAAGTGGTGGTCCGCCATGTTTAACAATATACAATTTGAGATTTCCGGCTGAATGTTCACCAATAACAACATGAACAGACACAAACCCTACCGGTTCTATAACTGATCCAACATAGGAATACAAAGAAATATCGTTGCTCGATATTGGTAAATCACAAAAGTTTTTATTATAATAATCTAAACTTATAACTGATAACTTACTTCCAGTGTCCAGTTCGAAACTTATCTTTCTGCCGTTCACTCGCGCCATAACCATGTACGGTTTCTCGTTAACGCCGCACACACTTAGATTATAAAAGTCACATTCCGATTCATTATCACTACTACCGAGATAATTATTATTACGTCGCGTTGAAGTATCACGGCTTGGCTCGACACCTCGCCCTTTGTTCGATTTACACATTATTTTAATGTGACCTTTCTGGCCACAAATATCGCACGAATAATTTTTAAACCGACACACTTCTGGACGATGGTTTCTGCCACACCTCCAACACGCACGCGTTGAGCGCGATGTTGCCGCGCTCCCCTCAGTAGACGAGTTGCCGCTGCTCGCAGTTCCGCGTTCGGGCGGTCGGCCCGCCCGCTTTACCGTCGCCACTTGATGCACCGCCTCAAACGTTCGCGTTCCAACCGCGGCCGCGTTCGCTGCGCCCGCGACGTTTGCACCGCTGGTCTGCGAGTGTCGCTCGGCCGCTTCCAACGCCAACGCCAATTCGACGGCCTTTTTGTATGTAATCGATGGTTCCGCAAAAATGCGTGATCTCATTTCATCACTAGCCAAACCCGACACAAATTGATCGCGTAAGTTTTCCTCCAGTGTAGTATTGAAATTACACGTACTGGCTAGGTGTTTGAGTGTTTGTAGATATTCACTGAGAGATTCACCCGTGTTCTGACGTCTTTGTCTAAAAACATGGCGTTCAGCAATTTCGGAACGTTTTGGTTCAAGATGATCACCCACTATTTTCACTAAATCCTGAAATGTTTTATTTTCTGGGTGATTCGGTGCACATAAATCACACATTAAGTCATATGTAGCCGCTCCCACCAATGTTACCAACGTTGCAACATGTAATTCTGGTTTTACTTCATTTAAGGTTATGAATTGTTCCACGCGTCTGATATACGCCAACCACTTTTTGCTTGTTAGGTCAAATTCTTCAATTTTCCCGATAGGCATCTTGAAGACTCACACTTAAACGATGTAATTAACACGAATTTGATTGATTTCCTCGTCGCCAGTTGTATTCAGGGATTAAAATAGCGGGAAGCGTTAAGTGAAACTGCAACTCCGAGTGACAACTGTTTATTGACGGATACCCACATCTAATGTTTATCAACATACCCTTTTTTTTTTTTTTTTTTTTTTTTTTATCGTGGAGAAATGCTCATGCATACTGCACTACCACGGGGAGATAGTGCAGTTATGTGGGACTCTAACCCACTAAAACTCCACGGTGTCCTCCTCTGCCGCTTACGGCGGGAACACGGGCACGCGTTAGCACTCATCCGTGAACCCGCCGCGGCCGTCCGTTACCGGACCCTCCTCTGGGGAGTACTCCCCATCACCGGCGCACCAGAACACATAGCACGCCGTGACCACCCCAGGGACCAAACCAGCACATGGGCGCCAGACGACCCCGTGTCTGGGCACCCTTGGTCCCCCCTGCGACGGGTCAGGACATTGGCCCCGCCGCCTGCCAATTTTCGGCTGCAGAGGATAGGGAGAGCGGCCAACGCAATACCGACACTCCTCTTCCCCTGCAGCCCCACCGCGTCCGCCATCGAACGGTGGCGACCCCGTCAAGGCCGCGGAAGGTAGGGAGAGCGGCGCACCGTAATACCGGCACTCCTCTCCCGCCGCGGCCTCCAACCCTCAACCGCGATGCCTCCGGTACGTACGACATCGCGGCCCGCCTCAGTTGCGATGTCGCCCAAGCGACACCGCAACCTACCTTTGGCCGCTACGTCGTCGGCTTGTCAGCAGAAGCCCTGACGAGCGGCCCCTCCTCGGGTTCCTCTTAGCTTCACCGTGGGTGTCCAAGCCACGGCTACTGAGCCCCCCCGCCTCGACAATGCGGGAACCCACCGGGGGGGTTATCAACATACCCTACACTAACCCAACAAGATCTACGTTGTGTTCAACTGTATCAATCGAATAATTTTACTTGTATCTTCAGTTGTTGTTTTTCTTTTAATTTTGTTTTTTTGTCATCCACACTTGTTTTTCCAATTCACTTGAGACATTGGCAGAATAGTCGACATCGGCTTTGGTTGCCATTTATTAAAAATAGCATATACAATGACAGCTCTTGAACACGGTTTAGATGTGCTGATCGCGTTCAGTTTCTCTGGTAAAATTCGCCTTTAATCGCGAACATAACACCAATTGGCGATAGTTGTTATGTCTATGCCATTATTGCAGCTGTATGTAATGCAGGAAGTCTGTTATACTTATATTAGAAGCTACCGAGCTACATTGTAGTATATTGCATGTGCAAATGTGCAATCTCTGTCCCAAGTCCTAATTTGTTCTGCCCGGTTCTGTGATACGTAATTTTACGCTACATGGTTACTGACTCATGCAAATACTATTCAGAAAGTTGTTAGACAGTTTATAATGAAAAAAAATGTTTACACTAATTAATACAGCCCGATTAAAACATTATGGCGGCTCTAAAATCCTCTAGAACCTCACCCTTCACCCCCGCTGACATGTATTTGTTACTGCCACCGACTCGCCTCATGTTCCGAGCCGCGCGCCGGCTTGAACTTACTCGCGGTTAGGTTGTGCCAGAAACCTTTAACATTTCTAGATCTGTCTTTATTTATAATCCAAGATGGATATCTACATAACATAATTGCATCGCAGCCTCATTATGTCAACAATGAAAAACTTCAGTTGACCCAAGGGCTAATTATTATTGATGTAGGTAGGTACCCATTATTTTCTGTGACGTCACGTCATTCAGTGTGTCAGTGCTAAGCCATTGTCACAGTGTCACTGTTTACAACGGTTCGCAGTGTCCCCATGTTGAAAAACCTCATTGGCGAAGGTCAGGAACTGCTACCACTCGCTACTTACATGCAATCATAATGAGCGCTTGCGCAAGAAAGTGTATCTACGTACTTATCATACTTAACTTCATGCACATTTTTTTTTATTTTTAGAGTTCCTTTTGTTTACGTAAAATACTAAACGCATTTTGTTTTTTTTTTTATTTTCATTTGATAGTAGGTATCAGTTTTTTTTTGTAGTGCCATACAATTGATCGCCAAAGAGAATGTGATACTTACTGTTAATGCATTATCGTAGCCGTAATATAAATTACCTACTATCGTCACTTAAGGGCATCAAAGCGAAAGTTATTTGATTGTTATTTGTTAGTGACCAATAGGTACTCAGTAGGTAAATTCTAGGAAAGTAAATAGTAAAAGGTTGGTTTAATTTAGGCTTAGGAAATGGGGTTTTGTTGAATGGGGTATTTGACAACGTAAAAATACCTATGTACTGCAGTGCGATTCTGTAACCATCTCACCGTGACAACTTAGGTGAAGTGAGCGTGGAGTGAGCTGTCAATAGTGTCAATTCTTAGGCCGCTATCCCACTGGCGTTTTACGCGTCTCGCGTTTGTTGGCAATAGTATCATCTGCGCGACGTTAATGTCGCGTTCAGCGGACGTTTTATGCTTGTTACGCGATGACGCGACGTCATCGTCGCGTCTGCGCAGCGTCGACGACGCGCAGACGCGACGTTGACGTGAACGCTCGTAAAACGCCAGTGGGATAGCGGCCTTAGCAAAAACAAACTCACTTCACCTATGTTTTCACGGTGAGATTTTTACAGAATCGACCGGCAGTTTAAAATTTTTTGTTAAGCAGCGTTATTCTGCAAAACGTTGATAAAACATGCTATCGAAGTCACTTCTGTAGTACGTGTACTTGGTACATGAAAGTGACTTAGACAAAATAACTTTTCTGTCTTCTAAAATTTTAAAGCCCAGGTACGGAACTCAGAAGCCACATCCAACTCGCGACTTATTCCAAGGCATATCGGCTAAATAAACTGTCAATATTCTACCGACAGGTGTAAGTCGGTGAAGGTCAATTCACACGACTTTTACAAGAGTAATGTTTCGTCAAATGTTTGTCGTCTATTTTTTGCTCCAAACGTTTGTAAGTAACGCATGACAAACATATTTTGTTCAAGCGCTCAAAAACGGAGGGCTTTCCTGCCACTTTGAATGTTAATTGGCGCCTACAAATCTATAGAAGTGTGTCCAAACTCCAAATACGGTGGCGACTGTGTCTTTTTTATGGTGTAGAAATACTTTCTCTACATTATAATAAATTTTTATTTATCGTGAATGATAGCAGTTGGTGTTAACAATTTGTTGATTACGGTTGTCAGATCTGAGTTTTTTCAATTTGTGCAACCGACAAATTGTTTACCAACTTCATTTTATCTTATTTTTTTAACATCACCTGCCGATCTTTCTGCAAAAATCTCATCATGAAAACTTAGGAGAAGTGAGGTATCAATAGTGTAAATCCGTAACATCAGCATGTCGATTCTGTAAAAATCTCACCGTGAATACTTGCGTGGAGTGAGCTGTCAGTGTCATCCTACTGATGCTAGGGATTGACCAAGCAAACATTTACAATCATGATCGATTTTAATAATATTTTTTAATGCTAATCCTATTGATATTTTTATATAATTCAAAGCTAGTATTTAAGTGTTTAAAACATTAATATTTTGTGGGGTTTTACTTACAATAAAATTGCAAAACAGAAGCGCAGTCAGAATCTCAACCTTGTTTTTGTTTTTTCTTTTTTCCCTAGACTAGTAAGTCCTTATATAGCCAGACAGCGCCAGCGCCTAACGCGCTTGCGCGGCGTGAAATATGGCTCATTCCGAATTAAGTCCTCATCGCACACAGCGCTCACATAAATAATTTGCGAAAACGTATTCTCTATGACACAATGACCGAAACCGGTTTGAACTGTCAAAATACCACGCTTGACAACCGTACAGCGTGGTAAGATTATGCGGGGAATAATAGATAAATACCATACAGCAGAATAATTGGGGTCAAGGTGTAAGCACGCTGTAGTCGATTACAGTGCAATTCGGAATGTACCATATATCACTCCACTCGAATCTCGTAACCATGGCAACACCACCTCGGCGTCAACAACACCTCCACCAGCCGCGTTTTGATTGACGAATACCTCGTCTTTTTCTACTTTAGAGTTACACATTTTGAAAATCGCTCAACGAAAACTTTGCTTAATCTGCCCCTTGGCAGACTCTAAGGCAGGGTCGCCATGGTGTATTATATTAATTATTAATATTATTACCATAATTTCCTAATGTTCTTATACATGACGCCTTACAAGTTAAATATGTAAAAACAAATCTCTAATGTGATGAGTGACTAACGCGCAAGCGCGGCGTGATCTTATCACTTCACCTTCACTCCACCCGATTCACGACATTAAATGTCGTGAATCGGGTGAAGGGAAGGTGAAGTGATCACGCAATCTGCAATGTGATAACGACAGTGATTAACGCGCAAGCGCGGCGTGATCTTATCACTTCACCTTCACTTCACCCGATTTACGACAATTAGTGTCGTGAATCGGGTGAAGTGATCACGCCACACAAACTACGTGGGATTACATTCTATGGTCCGTCAACTAGGCATCCGTTAGCACTCGATGACTTGACACACTCGGTTATCTCTTCTAATTCAATAGTTTTGGGTTAATAACAACGCTGAACATCGTCGCAGTCTTTACTAGACTCGATCTACAATTGCTCATTGACGCACATTCGTGTAATTTACATGCGGGGCCGCAGTCTGTGCGACATGCACTAAGTAAAACCCCACAAAATATTAATGTTTTGACCACTAAAATACTAGCTTTGAATTATATAAAAATATCAATAGGATTAGGCTAAAAAAATATTATTAAAATCTCTTTTATGATTGTAAATGTATGCTTGGTCAATCCCTAGTATCTGGTAAGATGACACTGACAGTTCACTCCACGCTCACTTCACCTAAGTTTTCACGGTGAGATGGTTACAGAATCGCACTGCAGGTGGAGTGACGGCTCACTTCAATCACACTTCACCTAAGATTTAACGGTTATGTTTTTTCAGAATAGACTGTCTGTAACTTCCACCAACACAGTTCAGCATGTGTGGTGTCCATCAAACTAAAACAACATAATTAAGGCTTATTAAATCTCACTGGGACACCATGGTGGCGCAACCATGGTTGTCCTGCCAGCAAAATATAAACAGCTTTATGGTGGGTATCTCATCAGGCGTCCAATCGGATGCGCAACCAACCATACGTTTTTTGGCAGTGCGATCATGGTTGCGCCGCCATTTGGCACGGTAATCCATTGGTGTCCTAGTGAGATAGGGCCCTAAATGTGTGTGAGGATGTATTCCAAAATGATCTTAGGGGAATAC
Organism: Luperina testacea; assembly: GCA_927399505.1. Lineage (NCBI taxonomy): Eukaryota > Metazoa > Arthropoda > Insecta > Lepidoptera > Noctuidae > Luperina > Luperina testacea. The sequence goes on from OV656758.1 coordinate 19,205,724, forward strand.
CCGTTAGACGAGATCACGAGACCATGAAAAGTTAGCGATAATAGTTGGCCAACTTATTTGCTTTTCGAAAATGATTCGACGAACTACAGATGACTAAGCTATGCACATAAATATGAATATTGACGTCAAAAAAGTCCGCGTTAAATCAAGGTCATTGTACATAACAATGCGAATTTAAAACATTTTGAGTAGGTACCTACCTAGTTAGATTGAGCCAATGTTTTTTTCCATGGTTCATTTAACGGAACTTTCCACAGCACTTGATCGCAATCTGAAGGAAATTCCTAATCCATTGCTTTATATATTTGAAAAATATGTCTGCTCGACAATGTAAATATCGCAATGGATATTGTTGAACTTTCGAAATAAATGGCCCCCGGTTTTGAAACTTCATAATGGAACACACATGCTGAGATAGGAGCCTTTTGGCCTCGTATAGGACTTTCTGTTTCATTTTCCTTTTGTTACTTTTTTTTATATAACTTGTTTTTTTATTTTGCTGTATTTAGTTTAGTTTGTGATCTTCCTGTACGAGTCGCAATAAATACTTTTTCTTTCTTTCTTTCTTCTTTCACTATAAAGTTTCTGCGGGGTACTTGCGTAACACACTAACAGTAGCAATGGCTTTCATTTTGACAGTTCAACAACATTCATTGCGTTATTTACGTTGTAGAACAGTCCAATTTTGCGAACATATGGAGCAATGAATAAGCAATATCCTTCAAAATTATTCAGATCGAGATTGATAGAGTGTTACGCAATTTGGGGTGCTAGTCCTGCAGTGCGATTCTATAACCATCTCACCGTGAAAACTTAGGTGAAGTGAGAGTGAGCTGTCAATAGTGTCAATTCCTAGCAAAAACAAACTCACTTCACCTAAAATTTCACGGTGAGATTTTTACAGAATCGACCGGCTGCGCTAAGAATCTTGTGTGTTTAACACGTCTCAAGGCCTATGTATTATCTACGCTTACTACAAAGCAATCTGACACCGTAAGCGTTCCTGCACACGATGCCGTCGCCGCGCCGTCGCCGCGCCGACGCCGCACCGTTACACTGTAGATACGAGTCGCGCGAAGCCCGCCACCGCGCCGTCGCCGCGCCGCCACCGCGCGCGTTTTTACTGTTTCATTCATTCCATTACCGGCCGCGTACGAACGTGCACGCCGCGTAATTTCCCGTGAATGAATCAAACAGATAGGGAGGGGAACGCGCGCGGTGGCGGCGCGGCGGCGGCGCGGTGGCGGGCTTCGCGCGACTCGTATCTACAGTGTAGTGGTGCGGCGTCGGCGCGGCGACGGCGCGGTGACGGCATCGTGTGCAGGAACGCTAAAGGTTACCTATGTAATTAAAACTTATCTTGACACGTTCATCAGTAATTACACCGCAATTCCCTTACCTATCTAATCTAAATGAAGTCACCATTTCACAATGAAGTAAAAATACAAAGTAACATTACAGGTAAGCAAACAATTAAATGCAAGCCTTCAAGCCAAGCTTTTCGGAATACCGGACATAATGTATTTTTCATTTGTAAACCGTCATTTGTATTGCCAAATGAAATGGTTTGTAAAGCGTTAAAATGAAATACTTGCGAATATTAGCGTTTTAGTGTTAGTTAATAACCGCAAAGTGTGAATCCGACCGTGCATAATTATGGTTCCGAATACGGATTTGGTTCTTTTAAATTCCGTAATCTAAAAGAGTACTTGGCTATTTTTTGACAGACTTCAAAAAGGAAGACATTCTCAATCCGACAGTTTTTTTTTGTATGTAAGTATGTATGTTACGTGATATCTTCGGCAATTGTATTAGGTAGATCTATTTCGATTTTTTTATTAACTTTTTCTTGGGTAGTTTTTATTTGCTTCAATAATACGTATTTTTTTTCACTTAGATTATGTTTATGATGTTATAATAACTTCCTGTCACTGATCTTTACATAGCAAGTAGTGTTATACCTCCGGGTCTCGGGAGCCGCGTGACGACTCCGGCCACCGTAGGCGCGGGCCTGCGAACGAAGAGTAATAGGTAGCTCATCGTCCGATCAGGACCTGCGGTGCTATTCTGTAAAAATCTCACCGTGAAAACTTAGGTGAAGTGGGCGTGGAGTGAGCTGTCAATAGTGTCAATTCTTAGCAAAAACAAACTTACTTCACCCAAGTTTTCACGGTGAGATTTTTACAGAATCGACAGGCAGGCCCGTGCCGTACGGCGCGTAATTGTTCCACGCGCGCCTCAAAGAGATGTCAGCATCAAATTGAAGGGGCCCGTTAGGGCCGTAACCTGCCGGGTCAGCGGGATTGACCGAAAGGGTTACCGCTGGCCCGGAACATAAAGGGCTAAGGAAGGAACACGGGTAGGGTTTAGTCAGTAAGACTCCTTACACTCCCTTCCGCTGAACTCAGAGCGGGAGGAGTCATTTGATGATTTCCAATTCTGAAAAAAAAAAAAAATGATAACTAATGAATGAAAAACAAAACCTTTTTTACAAAAAAAAACAGCCATCTTCCGAATTATAGTTATATTTTACTTATAATCATTATAAATGTCTATGCCCTACTCAAGATCTTTTAATTAAATACGTGTACAAAAATAGAAGTAGTAATCTCTATCACGTTGCCTTTATCGAGAACGACACCAAAAAGCCTTCATCTTCAGCAACGACCAGCAATGCATTGCGCATTTCAAAACTCGCTGGATGATTTGCAGTTTTGCTCAACGCTTTATATAAATGAACGACCTTACTGAGCGAAGTGCTCATATTATTATGGAGAAGTAAAAGGTGCATGATCTTCGGACTGCAGATCGATTAGGTCAGTCTCCTTTATAATGGGTCAAATTTTAATAAAACAATAATAAAAGTCACTTCTGTGGTCCAACCCATCTTCTATATCTATAAAAATAAATAAAATTGTAGTGTCTGTTTGTAACGTCAAAATAACAGCTTTTTATTGAATGCACATGAAAGCGTAATTATAACAAAAAAAACTTTTTGTCTATCTGTTTGGTCCGGCTAATATCCGAAACGGCTGGAGCGATTTTGACGGGACTTTCCCTGGCAGATCGCTGATGTTATAAGGACTAAATTAGGCTACTTTTATTTTATTTTTCAAATAAGGTTCTGCGCAAAAAAAAAAACAATGTGTTTTCTGGTGCTTTCCGACATGCATGTGAACGTTGTAGCGGGCACAGACTCTTTAATAAAATTCCTCTCTCAGTCAAGCCCTAGGGTTTGAAGGTACGTCCTACTAAGTAGGTACAAGACTGCATAAGACTGATGTAACTATTACAAAACCAATGTCCTTGCAAATAGACTTGTGTTCCAAACGCTACCGCAACCTTCCTTTCATTTACCTTCCCAGTGGAAACTGAATGAAGTAATAATATAAAGTGCTACGAATTGAAACTGCAATACCTACATATGTACAGCATGTCTCACTATGAGAATGTTATTGTTTAATTTTAATGAAGAGCTGATTGTGCAACTGACAAGCGAGACAGGAGCGACAAGAGTCACTTCTGTAGACATAATAGGGTTATCATATAAAGTGGTCTCTTGTACTAATCTTGAAAAAAGCTAACCTTTGTCACTCCAGTGAAGTCAAGATTCACTGGAGTGACAAAGGTTAGCTTTCCACTGACTCGTCTCTAGGCTACAAATATTAAGGTAGATATGAGGAAATCTTAGTAGATGCAACGAGCTACAGTTGCAATACCGCTAAGCCAACAATTTTGCAACAGTGCCTTTTTCCGCCCGTTGATATCACAGAAACAAAGTTATTCTTACTTTCTTGGCATAGTTTGTCCATTTTACACGCTCTGTTATACATTGACCAGCAGCTAAACACGATAAAATAAAAAGCTTAGATGTTTTTTTGGGAGGTCAATGATCGCTATTAGTGTTGTTACTTCAAGTATGAGTTGAGAAAACTGTTTTCTTGTGTTTTCGTGTTTAGATATCGAGATCACGTCTGTAAAGTTTACACAAACAAAAACAGAATTTTTAAACTGATATTTCAAGTGGACTAAAATAAATGACCCCATAAAAAAAACATCGATTTTTTTTTTCTGTTTCTGGCTGAAACTCTAGGGCCTTGGGGTCTGAGTGCTCATCGAATATTTCGGGACATCGCCAAGCGGTTGGTTGACTCTTCACGTGCCTAGAGGGCTGGCCTATTTTTAGCCCAAAGAATAAGCATTGCCATCCAACGTGGTAATGCTGCCAGCCTTTTGGGCACTTATCCCATTGACAGCGATGCGGACGAATTGTTTGATGCCCAATGAGCTCCTGCCTTTTTCTTAATTTTTTTATTATGTACTTTTATATAATATCTAATTATATATACATATTTTAAAAATAATTTATTTTTTGATTTATCATGTTTTTGTTTAGAATCGCGCGCGATTTTATCGCGACACGCGATAAAACCGCGCGCGACACATAGGCACCGCAAGTCGCGCAACGAGCGGTGCCTATATTATATCGCGTGTCGCGCCTGTTTGTAGGAGCCCTAACACATCTATACTAATATTATATAGCTGAAGAGTTTGTTTGGTTGAACGCGCTAATCTCTGGAACTACCAGTCGGATTTGAAAAATTCTTTTTGCATTTGATAGCCCAATTCTTGAGGAAGGCTATAGGCTTTTTAACATCACGCTATGACCGTTAGGAGCCGAGCAAAAAGAAAAAAAGTCAGAAAGAACGCTAAGCAAAAACTAAGTAATAGCGCGGGCAGGTGATGCGATGCGACGGGGTGGGTCGGAGTAACAAGAAATTTCACGCGGACGAAGTCGCGGGCAGAAGCTAGTTAATCATATAATTTGTTGACAATATCCTTATGGAAATCATTGTGACAGATTTTTCCACAACAACTCTGAAACTCACATGGGAAATGTATAGTTTTTAAATGTGTACTTATTACTATTTTTGTGTACTCATTTATCTGCTCTGGGGCCCTATCGCCCCAGTTAATTTTATTACATGGTGTGATCTTCACTAAGATTTTTTGTGTCATAACATTAAAATTGCACGAACTTTATGTGGTCGTTAATTAAATAAATGTTCTTCCTATTTTATTATTCTAATGACTGCGCATATCTCATAACAGTAGCAAAAGTAAACTTATTGCGAAATGCAATGGACACAATTTTTTTTAAATGAAATATTTTAAGTGCATAATAAATGAGTAAAAGGATCTCTCATAATCATTAGCTTAGCTCAGACAGTTACTTGTAACTTGCATAAGTAGATTACTTAACTTCAAACTGGTCGCTGATAAAATAATTAGGTATTCGTAGCAAACTTTCTTCAGAAGTTACGCAAAATATTAACTTGAAAATCCGTCTATACATACAAATAAATAAAATTGAAGTGTCTGTTTGTAACGTCAAAATAACAGTTTTCTACTAAATGCATATGTAAGTAAAATATATACGGTACTTACTTATATTTTTTTTTGTCCGTCTGTCTGTTTGTTCCGGCTAATCTCCGAAACGGCAGGACCGATTTTGACGGGACATTCACTGGCATAATGATAGCTGATGTAATAAGGAGTAACTTAGGCCATTTTTTTTAAGAATTAGAGTTTCACGCAATAAAAAAACAGTGACACTCCAGGAGTCCCGACAGAAGTGAAAACTTGTAAAAGCATAGTAATTTTATAAATATTATTGAAGGCCATTCTTCCCAAAGAAATTGAACCGCGCGTTGATGTCTTTATAATGGCCAAAACTTAAAACAACTGTGTTGGTTACGGTAACAGTGTCGTGAGCTCAATGGATTTTTCCCATCTCAAAAAATACCCAACGCGCATAAAGAAGTTTTCAATTCAAAAACCCATGATATCCAATTGACCTTTCCACGCCTAAACCGCTGAACGGATTTCGATAAAATTTGGCAAGGAGGTAGATGTCATCCTGGGGAAGGACGTAGGCTACTTTATGTTCCGGTAGCAGGTTCCCGTCGGATAATTTCCCATATCCACGCAGACTAAGCCGCGGGCAAAAACTAGAAATGAACAATGTCAAATCCTTGTCTATAAGCTAAATTTAGCATGTATGGTCACTTAAAAAATACTTATCTATTTTTATAAGATGTTGACTACAAGAAGACGGCTCCGCATTCACACACACATCACATCATCAGTCTACATTCACATTTCGGAATCATTAAATTATGTCGGAGAAAACATCGATACCACATTGTTGAGCTCTGTCGTAACTCGTAAGAAATGTCTGAATCTCAAAGTTTAAAGTTCAGCTCGATCAGTTAGGTGAAAAGGGCATCTATACAAATAAGTAAAATTGAAGTGTCTGTTTGTAATCTCAAAATACCAGCTCTTTATTAAATGCTTATGAAAGTATATACGGTACTTATATTTTTTTTGTCTGTCTGTTTGCTCCGGCTAATCTCCGAAACGGCTGGACCGATTTTGACGGGACTTTCACTGGCAGCTGGTGTTATAAGGAGTAATTTAGGCTAGTTTTTTCAAAAAAAAGAATTAGGTGTCCACGCAAAAAAATAAAACCCATGAAATCCAATTTGTTTTCAGACATGCACACGAACAATGTCGCGGGCACAGCTGTAATAAATAATATCTAATCTGCATTCGCAATTTATTTGCCAAAAATGTAAACAAATATGAGATTTTGGAAAAATAACTTTAATTCCTACAATATAAAGTTCAGTTTACGCTACAACTTCAAGCATTTTTATAACTTTTTCAATGTAGCACCATTGAAAAAGTTATAAAAATGCTTGAAGTCATCCTGATAAACATTAAAATAAAGTTGATATTTGTTAAACAATTTACTTGTGACTGTGAAGCAACTACAGTTTCTTTGGTTTACGTATGACCACAAATTGTATACTTACCTATAATATACTTTGTTGAAGCAATAATTATGTACCTACTTATAGCCAGCAATTGTAATTTGTATAGAACTCAATGTTAAAGATCAAACAAACGTGATTACAATGCCAATTTCCTCATCTATTTTCATACAATGTTACACAGTTTTTTGTATGCATTTGAAGTACATATCTACATCCGAAGCGAGTAGCGTATATTAATATCTATGCCGATGACGGATAAGGTGATGCGTCGCGTTGAGGCTGCCTTTCCACCAGAGATGAGCGAGGATGCGTAGCGTGGGATGTGTGTAAAACTAACCAATACCAACGCTAACTTAGTTGAAGACTTGAAGTCATAAAAATGAAGCGATGTTATTGGTTGGTTTCACACACATCCCTCGCTACGCATCCTCGCTCATCGTCATCTCTGGTGGAAACGCAGCCTAAGGCTCCTACAAACAGGCGTGACACGCGATATAATCGCGCGCGACACAAAGGCACCGCTCGTTGCGCGACTTGCGGTGCCTTTGTGTCGCGTGCGATTGCCTATGCTCGTACAAAATTACTTCAACCGACATCGTACGATGACGGCCGATAACTAGGTGTACGCGCTCAATTTCTTTATTTAGTTTGACTTTGAACGCCAGAGCCAGAGTTCGGCCGCCACTGTACGAGCATATTTCGGCCGATGACGGATTATGTGCATCCGAGCGGTAAGAACCGAGTAATCTTCAAAAACATTAAAATTATTAAACGTGACGTCAGTTCGTACGTGATTTAGCATTTGGCAACCCCAATTTTCCATAGTAAGGTACTATTCGATTATTGATTAGTTACCTAATCAACAATCAGTTCTTTTAAAACCGTGATTGATGTGTGTGATGTGTGAACGCCTTGAATTATAGATAATGATAAATAACCCAATCACAAAAACATGATAATTATGTTGATTATCATGGTTAGTTCGTGAGTTCCGAAATACTTACAATTAGTGGAGCGCCGTAAGGCATAAAAATTGTAAAATCTCGGAATCCAGGGCCTGTCAATGAATTTTCATAAAAACTGTTCTACTGCATTGTTAAAAGCTCAAATAAAAAAGTTAAAGAAAATAAATTGGCCGATCTTGATTACAACAATTTATAACAACAATTTACTGAAAAATGAGAGGGACAAGGGGAAAAAAATGTTTATAGTAAAGATTTCAATTTTATAGCGAATAAATTATATTTGCATAGTAACTTTAATGTTAATTTATAAATATTTAGCAAAAAATAACGAGTGAGGAAAAAAAAATTAATTATCAACTACATAATTATATACATTTCTAAATTATTGTTCATTATTTTCGTCGTCATCGTCATCGATCTCATTGATGTGGATTGTAGGTGAAGGATTAGTACAGCTGTTACCATTGCATTCTAAGCAAGCTACAGTGCAATTTAATCCACTTTTCCTGCACCCGCAAGATGCTCCGCATCCTGTTTTGCATGTGCAAAAAATCATTTTTAGTAAGGCTTCTGGAGCGGGTAGCTGCGTCATTGTTTGGGGCATCAGTATTCCGCATTCATATTTCCAACCCCATTCTTCTGGTGATATTTCTCTTCCGAGCCATGGTGCAAGGGTTGATTCAATCATAAAGCCTACTACAAACATACGCGACACACGATATAATCGCGCGCGACACAAAGGCACCGCTCGTTGCGCGACTTGCGGTGCCTTTGTGTCGCGTGTCGTGTCGCGCCTGTTTGAAGGAGCCTTTTTTTTTTTCAGGATGGGAAATCATCAAATGACTCCTCCCGCTCTGGGTGGAGCGGAAGGGAGTGTCAGACTCTTACTGACTAAAACCCACCCGTGTTCCTTCCTTCGCCCTTTATGTTCCGGGCTAGCGGTAACCCTTTCGGACAATCCCGCTGACCCGGCAGGCTTCGGCCCTAACGGGCCCCTTCGGTTGATGCAGACATCTCTTTGAGGCGCGCGTGGAACACGTACACGCCGTCCGGCACGGGCTTGGTCCTGATCGGACGGTGAGCTACCCATTACTCTCCGCCCGCAGGCCCGCGCCTACGGTGGCCGGGAGTTGTCGCGCGGCTCCCGACGCCCGGAGCGTCTCCCGCGGCGGCTGGGACGGGGGTTTCTCTCCCTCAGCCGTCCCGCCGCCTCCTTCGCTAGCATGACTGCTTCGCAGGAGGCGACTGCCCCCCACTCCCTCTCGCCCCGGACCATGGCTCGAACCAGGCCCGGACGCGAGAGGTCGCCGCCGCTGCCGATCGCCTCAACGAGGACACGGCGGTGTTCCGCCCAAGCGGGGCAGACCTCCACCGTATGCTCCACCGTGTCCTCTGGGCGATCCTGGCAATGGTGGCACCTGGGCGTTTCCTCCCGCCTGATTATGTGCAGGAACCTCCCGAAACTTCCGTGTCCGGTGAGGACCTGCGTCAGGCGGTAGGTGAGGGCGCCGTAACGCCTCTCTAGCCACTCCTCAAAGAGGGGTCTTACCGCCGCTATCGTGGCGTGCCCTGTTTGAAGGAGCCTTTATTGCGTTAGTTGTTAAACTCCCCCCACCCCTCACCTTTGTACCTGCAGTCCCTTGAGGCCCAAGGACAAGTTTGTAATAGTTCTCCTTTTCAAAATATAACTTAAAACTAATAAAAATAGAAGAAAACTCCGAAAAATTATTAATTATTTATTTTAATAATTAAAAAATTGAGATCGGGCAAAATTTTTTTTTAACATTTTTCTGTTAAAAACACATTTCAAAAATTTATATGAAGATTCATTGACAGGCCCTGGATTCCGAGGTATAAATCTTACGGCGCTCCACTAAATCGTGCATGCTGTCTTGCTAGGGATAGCCATAGACAATACTTCTTAGCGTATCGCGATGGTTTCACTTGCAACTTCTTTATTTTTATTTAGGTACTTACCAGATCCATGCAATCCCTGTTGGCGCATTTTGAAATGCATGAAGTGTATTTTGCAAAATTTAGAATCGGCTAAACTTGAACTTTGTTCATAATTATACCTACTACCCATAGTAAAATTTAAGTATAATTAGTAATAATATTAATAATTTTTTTTTTCCTCGCCACACTCAGGATTCAACTTTAGAATCACTCTATTGACTTTGACTTTGACAACGGCCCCCAACGCGCCTAAAGAAGTTTATTTTACACGTATTGATAACGTAATTCATAGGACAAAATACATAGTTTTGAGGTCCTCTTCATTTCAAAACCAGTTGCGAAATTTCCTTATCGAAATATCTAAAAAAACTGAATAAGAAAAACGTTAATAAACTGGAAATATTAACTAAAAGAAAACTAGTATTTTCAGTGGAAACATAAATATATTTTTTATGTCATTGGTGCAGTTTTTATGCAAAGCAAATAAGTTCCGCAAAGACCCAATAACATTCATTTAATTCAATGACTGGTTACCTACGTCCTCTAAACAGCACAAAATAAACGTCTACATTTTTAATTTGACCTTCTCGGTGGCCAGTGCTAGTTTTCTGATGTTGCAGAGACAGCCAGCCGATGCCTCTTGGAGGATCGGGTCTTTGGATCCTATTGTCTCCAGGAGAAATTGGACGACGCCAGCCTGGAAGCAGATAAAAACTAATTAATTGTAATCTCTGCTTTCTCTTTTCTTGTGCCAATCTCCTCCACATTCTGCGCCCCCCCCCCTGCGGGGTAATTGCGAAGTTCCCATCCCCCCAGCGGGGTAATTACGAAACTCACTAAAATGACTTTCATTTTTCATACAGTTCAGCAACATTCATTGCGTTATTTACGTTGTTAAGGGCCTTACTCTCGTTTAGTACCGTAACTCGGTCACTTTATGAAGCTTATAACTCATTAACGGTTTGGTTAGAAGGTCTGTAAAAAATATATGTTTGCTATAGATTCATGTAGAGCATTTTTGAAACAGGGTTTTTTCATAAGGCTAATACTTTTGCCTTAAAAAAATATTTACCAAAACGCTATTTTCGCTAACATTTGCTTATAACTTCTAAACGGCTTTGATGTTTGGAAATATTTTTACACTGAAAAATTGGTGGTTAGAGGTACTACATATTTGAAATAGCGTTTTTAAATCAATCAACAGTTGCAAAGACAATGCCCCATTTTGAGATATAGGTTCAGAGGTGCTCTGCGCGGGCGCGGGCGGCAGTCGTGCGTTAGCACTGAGACGGGGTGGCTGTGTCGCTCGCTGCTCCGCCCGGCTATCGATCGACTACGCGCGTTTGGCTGTGTTAGTGCAAATATTTATGAACGAATTGTATCAGTATGCGTTTATAGATTAGCTCGCTGCAGAGGGCCCATTTCTATTGTCCGCATGGACGCTTTATTAGTGGTGCCATTTCTAAATACTGTTTTTTTTTATATTGTTTATTATGTATAAGATAATTTGTAAATAAATAAAAATGGCAAAGCAAAGCAAGTCAAGAAAAATAAGTTTTCTCTACGACGACGCACCGTTTTATAGATATTAGCGAAAAACTCAAAAGTGGGAATTTTTGTACCCCCCACTCCGGCTCACCTCCTAGACGCGGGGACTTTTAGTATGTTTACTCCCTAAGCACTCTGAGCAACTTTCTGAAGAAATCGCTCAGGGCCCAGCGCACGCACTCTACACCTCTTTTTGGTTTATTCGTTGAGTGGACTAATAAGTATCTATCTATCTATACTTAATCTTATAAATAAAAATCTTTAAAACTTTATCTAATAAATAAAATTGGAGTGTCTGTTTGTAATATTAAAACAACCGCTTCAGGCCATTTTATTTTGACTGTTTAGAAAATAACTACATACTTACTCACAATAAAAAAAAAATGTTTTCAAATACCTTAATTTATAAAAAATGAGCATTCTTAGTTGTCAATCTACGAGTAGGTATTTGCATTACTGAGTTTATTGATTACTACCTTCTCATATTCTTGTGCGGATTTATTTCTGTGACTGGGACTTTCACTAGCAGATAGGTGAATAAGGAGTAACTTAGGCTACTTTTATTTAGAAAAAAAAAGAAAATAGGTTCCCACGAAAAAAAATTAAAACCTATGAAATGAAATATTGAATAATATCCGATTCAAATAGGGAGGTTGTATACTACTTACGTTTATTTAGGTACTTAACCAAATGTAAATATGTAAATCATATAATAAAGAAACGGAGTACCTATAGTTTTTTTTTTTTTTTTTTATAAGTGGATCCTATACGTGAAGAATCCTTAATTTCCAATGAAATTGATTGGATAAATAATAAAATAATATAGTGTTTTTGTTTTAGCCCAAGGAAATCGTTCACCAAATATTGTATATAAAAATGCTAATACGAAAAACTAAAAATAAATAATAATTAAACTAAAATGCAAAAACGATCAAAAAGAACTAAATGGAGAAATATTAGAAGAATTTCAATAAAATTAGCATAGGTATTTCTTTACGTGGCGGTGAATAGACGACTTTTATGTATTTGAGGGGGTGAAGCAGATGAAGTGGGATATGAATTGTCCCCGCCTTCGGCGGGGTGCACCGCGCGGATTTCGTCGATGAGCGACTTCCATTATACAGTAGAACCCGTTTAAGACGATCACGCTTAATACGATTTCTCGCATAATACGCCACTTTACGCCAGTCCCTGCAACTTGAGACATATTTTCATACATTTCTTAACGCTTAATACGATTCGTCATCCCGTTTAATACGCCCGAGCCCGAGCCAGAAGAACCCGACATACTGCAGGGTTTTCCTGGATATTCTACCATTGATGACAATGTAGCACCGTACGAAATTCAATCAATTGAAGATTTTATTGAGAATGTGAATAACACACAAAACGAGGCCCTAAGTGATAATCATGAAAACGAAAATGAGTCAACTCCGGTTTTGTCAAACGCCCAGGCATTATCAGCTGTTAATGATTTAAGACGCTATGTAGCTTCTTTGGATCAAAGCGAAGACGCATTGGAAAAGTTGAATTATGTTGAAAATCTTTTAATTGCTAATGCATCAAAATCTTTCTGTCAAACCAAAATAAGTGATTATTTTAAATAATGTAATTATAATTACACTACGTATTTCATGTAATTTATAAATGTATAATTTAATACCAATATACCAAAATTAGAACAAAATACATATTTCCCTATCCCGCATAATACGCTTTCTCGCTTAAGACGCGTTTTTGGTAGGGTCCCTGAGAAATCGTCTTAAGCGGGTTTTACTGTATTTAGAAGCGTAATTTCGCGACTCGAATAAGATGCACGATTGCCTCCGCGCTCTACTGTCCGGATTCTCACTGCGTAATCACCAGGTTCGAATCTCAGTGGACGGCATAATCTTTAGTTTTGTTATTTTTTAATTATAATGTACTTATCTTTTGTTTTGTTATTTTTTAATTATAATGCGCATATTTTTATTTTCTTATTTTTAAAATAATTCAATAAGTAATTGTTATTTTAATAAAAACAATCATTTTTATTCCTATAGTTATTTTTCTTCAGAATCTAGAGTAATATAATAAAAATAAAATAAAAACGTCCACCAAGCTTGATTCGGAAAAAATTATATACCTACAGTGTTTTACAAAAGAGTGTAAGCAATAATAATATAGTCTGAAAATTTTCAAACAAGAAAATCGGCAAAAAGTAAAATAATAATTAAAAAAACATATCAAATAAGAAAATAAAAAAAAAACAAATATGGAAAAGTTTGGATTTGAAGCCGGGCGTTAGTGACTAAACTATAGTGACGTGACGCACGAGACCACTAGACCAATCGAGCTGTTGTAATGTATGTCGAAATTACGCGTCATAATCTGTACAAACAAAATATGATGTGTACAAAAAAGTAGGTACTTACTTTACAATTTGTTTCGTCGAATAAGATCTCTTTATTGCCTTCCGTTTATTTTCTTGTTGACCATTTTTTATATACTGATAGTACAAATATTTACACCAACAACATAACTTAGAAAAAACTAATCAAAAAATAAAATATAATAAACAGCTTTCATCAACAAACAGATACCAAAGTACGTACCTACACTAGGTACCGACTCGAAATAATTGCAAGACTTCAAAGTATTTTATACGGCTACTCGCTCAACTACATAGGTACCCAACGCGTCAGTTTTCGCAAATGCGATCATTCTCCTTATCAATTAGAGTCTACGGAACAATTTCGTATGAAAGTATTTTTACTTTAATGGTTTGTGAAAATATTAATTGTTAACACGATTATGCTCCTTATTCATAGAAGGTAACGGGTCAATTTCCTATGCAAGTATTTTTACTTCCAACTAAGATTGAAAATAATAATTGTAAAACAAAAGAATCTTCGTTTATTTGTGGAATATTTAACATAATTATTGGTTAGCAACTCGGCATTCTTATTTCACGTGTAATATGTACTTAAAAAATATTTTTCATGTTTGATGTGAGACTCGAACCCGAACGTTCGCCATGCGAGGTACAGTGTTAGCCACTTTGGCCACCGTAACGCTTACGAACCTTATTGAAATTTCTAATAACAATCATGTGGCCAATTTGTAGTGTTGTCAAACGTTCTTATAGAAGAAGGTTATTAGTACTAATATTGCTATGCCATAGTTTTGTGAGATTGCTAGTCGACTTCTGACTGTTTTTGTAATATACCAAAATATTTTTTTTTACAATTTTTGTCTGTCTGTCCGTCTGTCTGTCCGTCTGTCTGTCTGTTTGTTCCCGCTAATCTCTGAAACGGCTGGACCGATTAAGACGGGACTTTCACTAGCAGATAGGTGAATAAGGAGTAACTTAGGCTACTTTTATTTTAGAAAAAAAAAGAAAATAGGTTCCTACGAAAAAAAATTAAAACCAATGAAATGAAATATTGAATAATATCCGATTCAAATAGGGAGGTTGTATTATACTCCGTTTAATTAGGTACTTCCAAATGTAAACAAATCATAATAAAGAAACGGAGTATAGTTATGTTTATAAGTGGATCGTATACGTGAAGATTCCTTAATCTCCATAGAAATTGATTGAATAAATAATATAATAATATAGTGTTTTTGTTTTAGCCCAAGAAAATTGTACACCAAATATTGTATATAAAAAGGCTAATACGAAAAACTAAATATAAATAATAATTAAACTAAAAATGCAAAAACGATCAAAAAGAACTAAATGGAGAAATATTAGAAGAAGTTCATTAAACATGCATAGGTATTTCTTTACGCGAAATACAGAATTAATAAGTTATCGTAAACTCTGCGAACTCAACAATAACTTTTTTCTTAAATTCCACGCGGACGAAGTCGCGGGTAACAGAAGGGAATGGCGGATGCAAGACTGATATATTTTGTACTAAAATATATCAGTCTTGCATCCGCCATTCCCTTCTGGAATCGTAGGCAAAAATGGCGACCTACTTGCGGCATGTCTGCGCCTCTGCATATTCTTTGAATTTCGTTTTAGTGTAGCGCGCCACCGCACGCGTTTTACGTAGGACGCTTAGCTCCGCCCACATGCACAAGGTCAGTGAGCCATCTATACACCTTAAGCTGATAATTTTATCGAACATACAGGTATATATGTATAATGTATATGTATGAAGCAATGGATTAGCAATATCCCTCAAAATTATTCAGATTGTGATTGAAAGCGTTAAGGCTCCTTCAAACAGGCGCGACACGACACGCGACACAAAGTCACCGCAAGTTGCGCAACGAGCGGTGCCTTTGTGTCACGCGCGATTATATCGCGTGTCGCGCCTGTTTGTAGGAGCCTTTACGCAAATAGAGTGCCAGTTCTTCCCGCGATGGTGACAATGTCGTCCACCCATCTCGCCGCCCAGAGCGTGAAGATGATGATGATGATCTATGGTCGCAGCGCGGCAAACAAAACGCCAATGTAACTATGTGTATCAACGTATCTATGTGTTATGTTGTTGTTGCATAGGGTCGCAGCATAATGCTGAGCGATAGCCGTTTTGCGTGGATGTGACGCATGTCAACCTTTTTTTATTGTTTTTATTTGTTTTGTTCTTTTTTGCGTCATGTTTACCGCAAATAAACGTATTTTCTTTCTTTCTTATGTTGTAAGTTTTTAGAGGTAGACTATAGGAAAGGCTCCAAAACGGGTTATAGGCACATTCCGTAGCAGGATAATCATGCGTAGCCCATAATAAAAACGGATGTTATGCAGTATGCACACAAACGAAATTTTTAGAAGGCCCGAACCCCACGTAACACACAAAACGGGGTGGCAGATTTCTCTGGAAGTCGTTTTACCAGACTAAAAAAGAAGATGTAAGAAAGAAAGAATGTGTAGAATTGTAGTTATTTCCCGGGACTTTTCATGATTTGCAATATTTTAATTTAAAAGGCCAGTTTATCAGACACGATATTATAATAAAATTATAGATACCAAGCCAAATGTAACCACTTTATAAGTCAAGTTTGTGTTGGCGTCGTGATTGCATGACATATATTTAGCAGAAAAAATACCATTATCAATCTCTAATGACATTTACGTGTTTATTAGTTTACTTGAACGATCTCCTTGCTTCATGTAGTTTCTCGATATCTAAACATGATTAAGCATAAATAAATTAATTTGATGGTTTTTTTGAAAGATCAGTTAAAAAAAAAACAAAACACACCAGAATTTCTCAATTCAACCTTCATGTAACAAAACTACCAGCAGTCGTTGACCCCCAAAAATACATCAATTCATTATATTTTTTTGACGTGACAACGTCTAATAAATCGATGAAGCTGGCTGCACTCACGAAAAAACATGACTCATGTAGCGTTACCTCGCGGCCTCGCTCTGTAGCGTGGAGGCGTTCCATGGCGGCTTGAAGTGCAAGCGAATATTAACAAATGCAATGCAACTATTCCATCAATATTTTCTTATGACGTTGTCACGTTCAACTATAGTCAGTAAACTAGGGTTGCCAACCGTCCTGTTTTCCCAGGACATGTCCTAGTTTTTGTAGTGTCCTGGGACGTCCTGAATAGTTTTTAAGCAGCGTCCTGGGTTTTTAAATTTTAAAATTCGCGCGCCTCTTCTCAAATTTTTACGTTACGAGCGGCCTCACGGTCGCAAGTAATTGCGTTGCCGCGCTGCCGTGCTGTTTCAAAACAAAGGCGCAACGTGCCACTTGATGATATCTCTTTCGCTCTACTATGGTCGCGCAGTGCTTACTATTCCGTCCCTTTCTTGCATTAGACATACAGAGCTAGCTATCAAGTCAGATTATTATTTAGTTTTCAACTTTTATAATTTTATTCAAATATTTTTATTAAAAAATGTGATTATTTTAATTACTTGAATTTCATTTCACCTGTTTTCACTAGATATTTATTTAACTATTGCACTCTATTAATGCGTCCTGTTTTTAAACTGAATTGTCCTGGTTTTTCCAACTTCAAATCCTGGTTTTTTAAATTTGAGGTTGGCAACCCTACAGTAAACCGACTTTACAGACAACCGATTTTTTATTTAGATATGGTATCCATCACGATTCACTGTAGTTAAAGATGTTTAACCGGAGTCTGTACTAACAAAAGAACAAGTTTAAACATTTACTTAAGTACTTACATACGTAACATACCTTATATGGCTAAAGATAATGTTTAAAGTTTTCCCTTAAAAGGTAAGGAATAAGGACTTTTTAAGCAATTATGCATGTCAAGTTGATCTTTTGTTGTGGCCCAGATTTTTGTGATGTAGGGCATTTAAACAACTGACATTCAAGTACCTACCGTAACACACAATTACAGCGGATATATTGGCATCCCAGCGGGGTGGTTGTGTCAGACTATCAGCAACAATTGCTTTCATTTTGTGTCACACTATCAACAACAATTGCTTTCATTTTATGTCTTCTCATTGCGTAATTTATTAAATGTTTTCTTGTACGAGTCGATCTGGCAAGCCCCAACGAGATTTGTCTTATGCCAGCAATAATTTTTGCTCTATATGCCTTAGTTTATGTACAGAATGTGTAGATCTTCTTCTACTTCGTCGTATCGATGATTCCATTTGTTTGTTTTAAATAAGCTTCGGTCATTCGACAGCGTTATCGTTGCCCTCGCGAAGGTATTCCATGGTGCAGTGTAGATAACAGCTATGTGCGGACTTTTGACACCCTGTTTAAGGCTCCTTCAAACAGGCGCGACACGACACGCGACACAAAGGCACCGCAAGTCGCGCAACGAGCGGTGCCTTTGTGTCGCACGCGATAATATCGCGTGTCACGCCTGTTTGTATTGATGACTGATGATGACTCACAGTGCTGTGTTTACATTCAGAAGCGGGGTTTATCCGCAAATTACCTTTTGCAACACACTTACAATTATGAAGGTCAAACCGAGCATGAAGTGGCCGTCTGCTCTATGGACGTCATGGTACCAAACAAGTACAAAATGAAATAAATGAAACCAAAATTCATGCGACTCGGTTTGGGACAATCAGACGGCATGACCTGAATTGCGTAAAATACTATAAAGGTTCCTACAAACAGGCGCGACACGCGATATAATCGCGCGCGACACAAAGGCACCGCTCGTTGAGTGATTTGCGATGCCTTTGTGTCGCGTGTCGTGTCGCGCCTGTAAGTAGCGATGGGTTTCATTCTGACAGTTCAACAACATTCATTGCATTATTTGCGATGCTGAGCAGACACATTTTTCGAACATAATTATGGAGCAACGGATTACAAAAAAAAAATAGGCTTCAAAATTAATCAAATTGCGAGTAATAAATGTGTTACGCAGTTAGGGTGCTGGTTAATCCAGGATTGGAATTGTGTGATGGTTATGCCGATTACTTCAATTATTGAACTTCAAAATCAGGCCGTTATCAGTGAGGTACACAGCACGGAACAGCTTAGAGGTGCCATCAATTTCCTGATTTGACGACCACGCTCAACTTGGCTCTGCCGGTCCTTGCTTGAGCTCGTTTAAAATCAAGTCGCGTTATTTCGGAAGTGAACGTGTTTACGATATTTTTTCTATGGAAATTCTACAAAATTGTGTTGTCAATCTGTCTAATCTTAAAAAAAGATTATTGATAGTAAAAAACAGGTTGCTAAAGACGATGACTATGCAAAAACCCTTAAATATTAAAAGAACTTGTTGTTATTTAATTTAACGTCGCAAATAAATTAAGAACCAGTTTTGAAACATGAACTAAGAAATTATAAGTTTGTGTCTGTACCTACTTAAACTTAAATATATTTAAAGACGTTTGAGCCGAGTGAGGAACAAAGAGCGAATTCTAATCCTGAGAAAAACCAAGGCTAAACAGACAAGACACAACCGGTCGATTCTGTAAAAATCTCACCGTGAAAACTTAGGCGAAGTGAGCGTGGTGTGAGCTGTCAATAGTGTCAATTCCTAGCAAAAACAAACTCATTTCACCTAAGTTTTCACGGTGAGATTTTTACAGAATCGACCGGCTGTACTATTTAAAACTATGGTACAACCTACTTTGAATAATATTTCGAAATAAATCTAAAAGGAATTATACATGTAAGTAAACGCAAAAAATGAAAGGGAAACCTATACACCTATTTCTTCTAAGCTATCAAGCAAGACTAATTATTGTAAATAAACCTCCCACCGGCCCACGTGGGAGTACATTCTTACTGGAATGGATATAGAGCAACAACCCTGAAAATTTTATATAGCTTTACGTTAATTTTTGAGGAAAAGTCCCCCCCCCCCCCCCCCCTTCAAGTATCCAGCAGTTCTACTTACGGCATGCATGGTGACGCAGTTGAGCGAGTAGAAGGAAAGGTGATACAGCGCCAGCGCAGTGGATCGGTGCACGTTGGGGTCCCGTGACGTCATGTAGTTCACCAGGGGCGTGATGGCGCCGCGCTTGCCGAACTCTTGGCGGTTTTGCGCCCATTCGCAGCAGTACGCTATCGCAACCCCAAGGTTCGCTCGCAGATGGTCATCTGTCGTGTTCACTGTGAAGGTAATCAGGAAAAATTACTTGAACGTTTCAAAAACTCCATGAAAACTTCAGAACAAAGTGCAATGAATTAAAAAGACCAGGGGGGTAATTGCGTAACACACTAACAATGGCTTTCATTTTGAAAGTTCGTCAACATTCATTGCGCTATTTACATTGTTGAGCTGACAAACTTTTCAAGCATATGAAGCAATGGATTATCAATATACTTCAAAATCATTCAGATTATGATTAAAAGTGTGTTACTTATACAATTAAGGTGCATGGTAGTACTCACCAAGTTTCGATAGTTTACCCACAACACCATGATCGGAGATAACCGCCAGATTCTCCTGATCTTTTGCGATAGTCGCAATGGCGGCGCAGATGGCAGACAGAACATTATGATCGTCAGAATCCAACAAGTCTACCGTAAGTTCCAAAGCCCCTACAAAGGATCTGACCATTTCACCGGAATCTGCTGCGTTCTGCACGCAGGGACTCAGTGCTAGAGCCGCGTTCGTTTGAACCTTCTTAGAGTCGTTCTTCAGCAGAGACCAGACCAGTCTCACGCCGTCCAGCTCGTCGATTTCATACATGCAGTTCTGCGACTTAGCGCACTCCATTAGAACTAGTGGAACGTTTTCCAGCAGTGGCTTGTGAGTGTTGTTGAGGTGGTGAACTGCAATAAAAACATGTTATAGCCTAATACTTACATTGCTGTTAAATATTATAAGCCTGTGTTGTCCCACTGTATGGCAATGACCACCCTTCTCTATTCCCACTTTTCCCAGACTATTGCGATTGTTGGCCAATCCTTTAACAAGGAGTCCAGCTCATCCTGGCATATCTTTCTGGACCTGCCGCGTAGTCGTTACTGTTGCTTTATGCTCATCATCTGCTCATCTGCCTAGCCTTTTCCCACCTACGTTGGGGTCAGCTTCCAGTCGAACTGGATGCAGCTGAATATTAATATTTTAAATGGAGCGACTGCCTATATGACCAGATTAATTCAAATTTATATTGCTGTTATGCTATTAGCAAAAATTTCAGGCAACACATAAGTACCTAGTCATTAGAGATCACCGCAACGTGGTCGGTTTAAACATTTAAACTTCTTCGTTAACAAAAGGTAACTTACTTAGCATTGGAATTCCACCAGCATTTTTAATTTTATCCCTATTGGGAGGGAACTTGGCGCATTCTGCTAGTGCACCAGCTACATTCGTCAGTACTCCGTCATTCTCATCATCTAACAATCGAACCAGTATGGGAACGGTTCCGAGGGAGTCCAGTCTATGGACGCTAGCATCACTGCTAGCACATTTCCATATAGCACCAGTTGCAGCAGCCATCAGCGGTTTGTTTGGCCTGTTGGTGGAGTCTGACACGGCTTGCACCAACAACTCCAGCCCCCCAGCTTCACGAATCATGTTCCTCGTCGAAGCATCGCTTGCGCACTTGTAGATCGCTAAGCTGCAGTACGTCTAAAAATATTGCACATAGTTCTATATTTATTTATGTTTTAGACACACAAATGAGTACAGGTCGATGAAATGCTTTGAGCAGTTATTATTTACGAGCAAAACTAATTGAAAAACCTTGCGAATACTAAGATGGATTTCAAAATCTAACTTTAATCAATGTTTGCATACCTTCAGATCTTTGTCTTCGTTCGCTAGATGTTTGATCAAGTCATCCACCATCTTCTCAGTTTGAATAGCGAGTTGGAATGATGTTTCGTTTGCGCACATTTGCAACAAACCCGCAGCGGGGATGGCAACATCAAGATGGATAGTTTTCAACATCCTGGCTATCAGCGGTATCATGCCATACTTTCTCATAGCTTCACGGTTTCTCTGGGAAGAGGACATTGACCAAAGCGCTTTCGCTCCTGCTCTTGCAATGTCCAAAAACTGAAGCTCATTTAGATTTAACTCTTCACGAGGTGTTTGCAAAGCCCTGAAAGTAATACCTAATATTGTTAAAATATACGAAATAGTTAAAGTTTTTGTACCGGATTTTGTACACTTACTTATCTCTAATATCGAGTAAATCAATTAACTTTGGGATGCCACCAAATTTTCTGCAGAACTTCCTGCTCTTTCTAATTCTCCCCAAATTAGCGATTGTTTCTGCTGCCAGAATCTGGACGTCTCTTGCGGGATCCGATAACAGTCCCACCAATAACGGGATTGCTCCTAAGTCCGTTACTTTTTTTCTTATTTCAATATTCGGAGTAATATCTTTAAGGACAGCCAAACCTCCCAAAATACAGCACAAGTCTCTGGTTTCCAGTAAATTGACGAGTAGTTCCAGGCCTCCGATCTCTTGTATCGCTCTTTGATTTACTTCTATTGTTAGGTCGTGGTCTTTGAGGCAAGACAAAGCTACCATAGTAGCAGTCTGGTTTCCAGCCTTCATATACTTGACGAGTTTCTGTATGTGCCAGTATTCAGGAGGTATCTCTGATGACTTGATAAGGTCTGCCCAATTGTCTTCTTCCGGCGACGTAGACGAGGGCGACGAGATGGATGTGTCGGAGCCTTCTGTCACCATCACAATGCGTGGCAGCCCGACGGTATCCTGCCCGCCATCGACACTAAACGTCGATATATTATCTACCTCTCCCATGATTTATATTTCAAATTGATTAATTTACAAAATAAATGATAATAAGTGTACAAAATATCTCTCGTTTGATAGTGTTGACTAGATTTGACAAGCTTGTGTCTCGTCAATATGGTTGCATAGCAACGATTCTTTCTTATTAAAGGCAAAACGTATTTTGTGATTGTATGTGGCACAACCACTGACCTTTAATAAACAAGCTTGTACTCATGGACTTATCTTGTACTCGTATATTACAGGCACATTACAGATCAGTGGACACTGCTACAATTAGTAATCTGTGGTGGCCACAACCCAGCCAGCCATCATGACCGCACTTTTCTATGAGACAGCTGATTTTTTTTTGATAACCGGCAAATTTCGGAATCATGTGCTGATTCATGGTTACTGTTACATCCTGTATTTAAAGATGTACATTATTGTTACTTATTATTCCACCATTACTAAATATTATACTATTTCTATTAGGTTGCGTAATTAAATTATATTATTGTTCATCGACGGCAACTAAAACCTATGAAGTGAGAACTCTTTAAAAAAAGTTTTTGTATGATAAAAGTTTCTATACGATTTTGTTGGTTGAATTTTCAAATCACATTATGAAACAGCGGGTCATAATGAAATTCAGTGCAATAATGCCCGGCTAGAACCTAGGTCTGGGTCTGTCTTGCTTTACGTTAGGTTTGCATGACATATACCTAATAAGACATTAGCATGCAGGTGGTGTGAAAATAAATTTTTCTTTAATTATTTTAATAATCTTATGTATTGTTCCAGTTCCGAAGGAGCGTGAAAGATGTTCTCAAGCCGGAACACAATGATCATTATCTACTGCGGTGGCTTAGAGGTAAGTTGACTGTTACAATCATAATACAGTTACTGTATTATGATTGTAACAGAATGTGCAAACTGCGCTCTTTCATATGATACCCCACTTAGTAAGTAGTGGCCCCACTTCGAATTTTGCAAAAACCCCTTTCATCCCTGATGAAAAAAAAAATTCTTTCTTATACAAAATAGTTGGGCAAACGTCATCTAAAACTATTCTAAATTTCAAGTTGATAGCATTAGCATTAGTTCTTGAGATATCCAGCTGTGACAGACGGACAGACAGACAGACTGAGTCGCACCATAAGGTTTCCTTTTAACCATTTTGGTACGGAACCCTAAAAAGACCTAAGGAATGTCTCATTAGGTGTTTTTGTTTTTCTTTTAAGACACTAGCTTCTGATCGCGGCTTCGCCGCCCGCGTATTTGTCGGAAATTATATCCCACGGGAAAGAGCTATCGGGACAAAAAGTAGCCTGGGATAGGCTACTTTTATCTTCTATCGTTATTTTTGAAATTGTTTACACAAAGTAAAGCGCTTGTCAGAGTTCGAACCCGCGACCTACAACTCGTAAGTCGGGGCTGTTACCACTGGGCCACCACTCTGCCCTCAAAATGTATAGAAGTACTAGTAGCGCCGCGCGGTTTCACCCGCGTAAGTTTCGATCCCGTGGGAATATCGGGATAAAAACTATCCTATGTCCTTTCCCGGAACTCAAACTATCTCTTTACCAAATTTCATCTAAATCGGATCAGCGGTTTAAGCGTGAAGAGGTAACAGACAGGCAGACACACTTTCGCATTTATAATATTAGTATGGATATCTTTAAGGTGGCCGTTGTACGAGGGTGACACTGAAAGTTCTTAGAAAATCAAAAACTGAACAAACTAGCAAGTTATTAGTTTTATTATATCTTTTCAAAATAGTGTCCATGTACATCAATACATCGCTGCATTCGATGGAACCACTGAGAAAAGCACTTGCCCACTCGTCCTTAGAGGGTCTCTTCGATGGCATTTTGAAACGCAGCTACTGCTTTCTCGGCGTCCATAAAACGTTTTCCTCGAAGTTTTTCTTTTATTTTCGGAAATAAATAATGTGTAAGTGAAAGGCCAATCGAAGTCTAACATAACTTTCTTGTTGACTTAAAAGACATCGAAAGTCATAAAAAATCATTGTACGAAAATTTTCTCGCGTTAAATTCATGCAGACGTGACACACACAGACAATTTTCAATTTGCCGCCAAATCGTAAAAAATGACAAACGAATAAAATACATATACAATAATATTGGCAAAGAGTTCCATTTTCAAAATTTGAACTTATTTTTTTATTATGTACCTATATCGTTTACAAGTGGCCAGTTCTAAAAACTTTCAGTGTCGCTTTGTACTTACTGTTAGTTTCACCGTACTCGCCGCGTTTGGTCTACAGGGCCAGGGCTACGGTGTAGGTAAACCAAAATTGCGTAGCGCCTACACTACGGCACTAGGCACGCGCTACGCAGGTTGCGTAGCATACCTACCTACGCAATTTCAGTCCGTTGCTTGACCATGAATTTCAACTTACAAATTAAATGATTTTTTTTTAACCTAGGCCTATTTTACCTTAAAAGTAAACTGACTGACTGACCGTTTTATTTACTAAACCAACAGATACTTACCTAATAACTTAATACCTATTCTTTACCCATTGATCATTTAAAAAAGTAATACCTTAGCCATCTTATGTCTTAGGCATCTTCTGGGCACGCTCGTTCCATCATAGACCTCTTCCATCGCTTTCCATCAGGCGTGATCAAGGTCAAGAGCGGACCCATTTAGCAATACAAAACATTTTTTAAAAACCTGGGGATAGACAGCGTCACCGAGGCCAGTCCAAAAAGTGGCGAGACGACCTAGGCGCGTACCGCAAGGGTTGGATTGATGTGGCTCTGGAAAAGGATGCCTGGAAGGATTTGGGGGTTGACTTTGCTCAGTGGGACATTGATTTTCGTATTCGAGTCCGTTAAATTGCGTCATACTCGACCTCAACAAATTATTAAGTATGTTTTATTAATTATTATACATATGTAGCGGATCGTTGCACTGGTGTTGGTGTTTAAAGAAAACTACGAAAATATAGCATAAAATTGGGTGGCTGCGCAGACGTGTACGGTGCGCGTATGATTCCGCCCTCACGGCGTCGTGTCTAGCCGGCGACTGTCGCCTGTCGGTGGCGCGGGTGCGAGCCGCGCTTGATTCTGCCTCGCGCGCATTTAAAATTGTTTATTATCTGTATCGCGACGTTCGCAACCACCCCGCCTTTTATTAGGATAATAATCAAAATGTTGCCACATTAAATTTACGACTCAGAGGAACACAATATTACATAATATGTAGGTACACATACACAAACACAGACAGTAAATCAATTATGGATTCTCAATTTAAAGTAAACACTAAGTAGTTACATTATTCTTTCAAAACAGTACTGAGCCGTCCATCATCGCTAACACAAACCATATAATCTTTCATAAATATGACTAAATATTAAAAGGACGGGCGGACCGCGATACCATCGTCAACATCCTGCCCCTTAGTGTCGTCATTGCGACACTCAAAACTCATGAGCAAAGCAACTCGTGTTGCGGGACGCATCATAATACCTGTTTTTGTTTTAATGTCTACGGTTCAGTGGCGGACTAACAGGGGGGCGGAAGGGGCGGCCCGCCCAGGGCCTCCGGTCTTGGGGGGCCCCCAAATGCCTCCGCGTTCCCCTGATAAAATCCTAAACAAGACTAAAAATGTGCTTAGTACCTACATAATTTCATCAAGATCAAAACACTACAGCCATCTAGACTTTTTACGTGGTACTAATATTCTTTTAACTTTGCTGAACGCGTCCAATATGCTGGGAGAATTCCCGTCTTTGTAGCGGGTACTTCCCCAGGAATCCCTGAATGAATGAAGTGCAAATAATTCACTCTTGTACGCCTACATTTACATTCACTATATTCTATTTATCGAAAAATAAACATAGGCCTCATTTAACAAATATTGAATTTCATTACCTACGTTGATATTCTCAGCGGGATTGTCCGAAAGGGTTACCGCTGGAACGGAACATACAGGGCTAAGGATAGAACACGGGTGGGTTTTAGTCAGTAAGAGTCTGACACTTCCTTCCGCTCCACCCAGAGCGGGAGGGGTCATTTTAGATGATTTCCCATCATAAAAAAAAAAATTACGTTGATATTTAATAGTTTATTAGTGTGTATGATATTTTCGCGAACAGATAAGCCTTTTTTCAAATATATCGTCAAATCAATAATGAGGCTTAGTTTAGCAATCTTTTATAAAAGTTTCTTATTTATCTCATTATTTTTATTGAAAAGGATTCAACCATCTGGCTCTCAGAAAAGGAAGTTAAAAAAACCGGCCAAGAGCGTGTCGGGCCACGCTCAGTGTAGGGTTCCGTAGTTTCCCGTACGTCACAATAAGATATGTAAACGAAGTTAAAAAAATGCTTGCATATACTTGATTATACTACAAACTTAGTCCAGAAATTGTTATGTACAACTTTTAGTCTTTTTTGTACAAAAACTGTTGTTTCCATTAAGTTCAAAATAATTTTCCTAGAAAGTCCTTATAAAGTTCTA
Source organism: Luperina testacea (assembly GCA_927399505.1). Classification (NCBI taxonomy): domain Eukaryota; kingdom Metazoa; phylum Arthropoda; class Insecta; order Lepidoptera; family Noctuidae; genus Luperina; species Luperina testacea. The sequence continues at coordinate 19,232,638 of OV656758.1, forward strand.
CTTTTCAGATTTTTTTCATATTTTCTAAACTTATAGTTCAAAAGTTAGAGGGGGGGATACATTGTTTTTTACTTTTGGAGCGATTATTTCCGAAATTATTGATATTATCAAAAAATGATTTTAGTAAACCCCTATTCATTTTTAAATACCTTTCTAACAATATATCACACGTTAGGGTTGAAATTAAAAAAAAAAATCACTTCCCACTTTACATATAGGGGGGCTACCCTAATAAAACATTTTTTCCAATTTTTATTTTACCACTTTGTCGGCGTGATTGATATACATATTGGTACCAAATTTCAGCTCTCTAGTGCTAACGGTCACAGAGATTAAGCGAGGACGGACGGACGGACGGACAGACATGGCGAAACTATAAGGGTTCCTAGTAGACTACGGAACCCTAAAAAACGAAGACTGAAGAGGCAAAATCGCTTGCTGGATCTTTATCCAATTACTTTTCGAATTCTGAAGAGAAGAAAAGTGGCGTTGCCGACGAAATTAACGAAAGAAACATAAACACTTAAATACATAATATGTATAATAAAAATGTGAACTGAATAAAAAGCTTGTAAAACTACATTTTTTTTAAAGCTGGGGGGCCTCATTCAGCTTTGCCGCCCCGGGCCTTCGACGGGCTTAGTCCGCCACTGCTACGGTTCTTACCCGTCCATCAGCTCCCGGATACACCTGATGAATGATTCCCTTTGGCCAGACATTCCGAGGGGAAGCGGGGTCTACTATAACAACTAGGTCACCTACCTTTAGCTGTGCACCCTCACGGTCCCATTTCTTGCGGGGCGCTAGAGTAGGCAATACCTCTCTGAGCCATCTGGACCAAAATAAATCAGCTAGGCGTTGTACGATACGCCATTGCTTTCTTAGGTATAAGTCACTGTCATCAAAGATACCTATTCGTGGGAGATTGGATGAAGAACCTAGCAGAAAATGATTAGGTGTTAGAGACTCTGGGTCGCGTGGGTCGACGGAAACGTGAGTCAAGGGTCGCCCGTTTATCATGTTCTCAACTTCACACAAGAAAGTAAGCAAAGTTTCTTCTCTCGGAGCTCTTTCCTTTAGAACAACTTTCAAAGCTGTTTTAACGCTTCTAACAAGACGCTCCCATGCACCACCCATATGTGGACTGGCGGGAGGTATGAATTTCCACTCGACTCCCTTGTTTAAAGCTTCAGTTGTTAATGCTTGTTGATTATCGAGTAGTTCTTTATAAGCCCTTTTCATTTCCGTGTCAGCCCCTCTCAAATTAGTGCCGTTATCCGAAAACATGGTGTGTGGCCAACCCCTACGAGCGGCCATGCGGCGAAGTGACATTATCATGGAATCAGTAGTAAGAGTCGGAACTACTTCAATATGGACCGCGCGCACCGTGAGGCAAGTGAATACTACGCCGTACCTGCGCGCCCTCTGCCGACCGACCGTGACTTCCATAGGCCCGAATAAGTCTACTCCACACACGGTGAATGGTCTATAGTGATGTGTAAGACGACATTCGGGTAGGTCACCAAGGCGTGGCGGCAAAGGCATGGCTCTTTTAAAACGGCAAATTAAACATTGTTTAGATATAGTACGAACTGTAGGTCTTAATCGAATGAGCCAATATTTTTGACGCAACTCATTGACTACCATCTCGTTACTAGAGTGCGCGGCCTTTATATGGTATTGAGTAACGATTAGTCGCGCGATATAGTCATTTCCGTCTAAAATTATTGGGTATTTAGTGAGCTGATCTACCCCCTTTACGTTACCGATACGACTACCCATGCGTAACAAATTATTTTCGTCCAATATCGGGGTGAGTGACCTCAAACGGCTATCTTTATTTACTTCTTTGTTTAATCTAAGCAGATTTATTTCAGTTTGAAAGGAACATTCTTGTGAGTAACGAAGTAACAACAGTTTCGCTTGATTTATTAATTTTTGGTTAATTACTTTAATTTCACTCTTCTTACATTTTTCAACAAACAATAGAACAGTTGCAGTACTACGTAATAATCGCAGCCAACTAGAGAATCGACTTGGTTCGGGAACAGGTAAGTCACTTATTATTTTATTATTATCTCGAACAACGTGTACTTTTTCCAATATATCATCACTAATTGTTTTTATTTCAGGTTGTTGCGGCCAGCAAGAACGCGGCTGGTGTAAGAACGACGGGCCCGAGAACCACTCTGAATCACCTGTCAATACGTAATCACTATTTTTTGTCGCCAGGTCTGCGACGTTTACACCAGTGGGCACATATCGCCACTCGTCGGACTTACTCAACTCGTCTATTTCTCCTAGCCTGTTCGCAATAAATGCTTTATACGTTCTACAATTATTTTTAACCCAGTGTAAAACTGTAGTCGAATCTGTCCAGTAGAAAACTAAATTAGGTTGTAAACGATGTTCCCTTTTAACACTATTAGCTAACTTACATGCTAACACGGCTCCTTGCAGTTCAAGTCTAGGTACGGAAACCGGTTTTAATGGAGTAACTTTACATTTACTCGCGATAAACGATACGGTTGCTTGTCCGTCGCTGCTTTCGCGGCGCCAATATGCGGCAGCGGCGTACGCGCTCGGCGATGCATCACAAAATAAATGAAGTTCTAAGCTAACTAAACTATCAGTCGTCTGATCACAGGAAAAATAACATCGCGGAATTCTAATGTTATTTATCTCCTTAGCTTGATTAATCCACTTACAAAATAAATCATATAATTTCTCATTTAATTTTTCATCCCATTTGATATTAACTTTCCATGTTTCACGCATCAATATTTTTCCCTTGATGGTAAACGGTCCCAAATAGCCGTGAACATCGAAAATAGACATAACAATGCTTAGCATTTCGCGCTTAGTAGGTATTCGTTTTAAAAGTATAATATCTTGCGGAATACGTTTAAAAGATAAATCTAACGCTAATAGATCGGTGCGCGGGAACCACAATATACCTAATGCACGCTCAGCTTGTTTATCAAAATTGAACTTTATTGCTATGTTGTTAAGACTGTCTTTTGGAATGTCACTTAGCACGTTAGGTACATTACTGAGATAGTTACACATTTTAAATCCACCTTCATTATGGATAAATGAAATTTCTTTTATTATTTTCCTAGCCACCTCCTCATCAGAAAAGCTATCAATATAATCGTCCATGTACTGATTGTTTGTTATAGCTTTCACAGCGTCTGGCATCTGTTGACTAAATCGAGAAGCATTTATATTTTGATTAATAAATTGGGCAACAAACGGGGAACAATTCGCGCCAAAAATAAGTGACGTCATTACATACTTATTTACAACATCACAGCCTTTCTCCTTCCACAAAAACCTAAGTGCATTTTGATCGTTATTATGTATTTTAATGCGTAAAAACATATCTTTTATGTCTCCTATTATTCCTATAGGGTTCTCTCTGAACCTAAACATTATACCATATAAAGATTGTAATAAGTCAGGCCCTTGGAGTAGAAAGTCATTAAGTGACATATTGTCACTTTTGGCGGCGGCATCAAAGACCAATCGCAACTTCTTTTTGTTTTGGTTGTCCACACCAAAATGTGGTAAATACCAGACGTGGTCCGACTCGGAATCGAACCTGCACTCTGCCTCAGTCAGTTTTCGTGCGTAATTATTGTTAAGTAAATGTTCAATACGTTCGCGGTATCTAATTTCATATTCTGGATTAGAAGACATTTTTCTTTCTACCGAGTGTAATCTTTTTAATGCTACGGGATAAGAGTCCGGCATAACAAATTTATCGTGCTTCCATGGAAGCTTGACCGACCATTGTCCGTTAACTAACTCAGCTGATTCTTTAAGGATATTTACGGCTCGTAATTCTTCAACATTTTGACGTGGTTTGTTACTGATACCAATTGAATCGAGTGAAAATGAACAGCGAATTAAATCATGTAATTGGCGTAAATCAATGTCTGTACTACATTCGAAGGTATCTTTAACGACAGCTGACTGACACAATGGTTTATTTACACATGTAATAACATCAAAACATGAAGTCTCGCTCGCGCCCGCGCTGCCACCGTTCCTCGCGGACGAGTCGCGGAGCGCGTGCGCGGCAGGCTTACCTGGGTGACTGAGTGCGCACGATGTGGCCGCTCCGTGCGCTGCGGCTGTCTCGCCGCCGGCGCCGCCAATGCTGCCGATGCTGTTGACGTGCTCGGCGCGCTTACCAGAAAAATCAGCTTGCCAAGCTCCGTGCACGCACCATCCTAATAAAGTTTGCGTGATGTATGGTCCGCCCGGCTTATACCTTTTACATGAAATAGGTGCAATTAAATCATAATTGTCCTGACCAATTAACATTTTAGGTTTAACATTGCTGTCACATATTATGGGGTTATTATTACTAGAAATGTTTTCACAATAGTTTACATTAGATGTGAATAACTGTAGGGGCAAATTAAGTTCTTTGAGTTTACGAGCACGCAAGTCGAATTTGTTACCGTCACTGTTACTTATTTTACATTGAATTATCTCGGTTTCGCACAATAACTCTGAGTCCCATGCACCTGAAGCACGCATTGTGACCCTGTCGCCGTGCAGCCCGGCCTTATCGGCAAGGTCGGCCGCGATGAGAGTCACTGTTGCGCCGTCATCGAGGAGCGCATGCGTGGCCACACTTGACCTGGGTCCATGAATAGTAACCGGCACTATTTTAAGCACTATTTTTGACCCGTTAAGCACTTTACACTTTTCAGGATTATTATTTAGAACGGACACTTCGGAACATCGCGTTTCGACCGTGTGAGCTACGAGTCCGTCGCTGCTAGTGCAGGCGCGCGGCGCCGCGACCGCGTCGGGCGGCTGAGACCTGCTCAGCGACTCGGTTGCGGCCTGGCGCGCTGCCTGCGGTTTCACCCAGTGAAGCAAACGATGATGCGGCCCACCACAGGCGTCGACGTCGCAGTTCTCGGCGGTGCACTCCGACTGATTTTCATGTCGATCTCCGAGACACTTGAAGCACAGTTTGTTTATGCGAACATAGCGCCATCGGTCTTTGCGCATAGCGTGTTTGAATTTGCTGCACTCTGTTAGTTTGTGAATAGGTTTTTTGCAGTATTTGCATTTATCAGATGTGGAGGGGTTGTTGACCTCCGCACACACTAACACTGATTGCTTGTGATTTTTATATTTCTCGGAATTAGATCTCGGTTTCGAATCGATTTGACTGTGCACGTAGCTTACTCCTGTCATTGCAACTTTCTTGGCTTCTTGATGAAGAAACTTGGATAATAATTCTAGTTTTGGTGTGTCGTCTTGTTTATCATTCTGATATAGGTAATCGGCCCATTTATTAATCAGTTCGGTGGGCAATTTGGAGACAACAATGGTTATTAGTTCGGGACTTCGTAGATAATCACTTTGTTGCACAGTGCGAGTAGCTGTGACATAATTCTTTACTTTGATGGCGAAGTTTACGATCTCCGTATGATATGCTTGTGGTAGCGGCTGTAATTTTCTTAACTGTTGCGTAACAGTTCTCATTATGTTTTCAGGTCTACCAAAACGAAGTTCCAATGTCTCAAGTATCTCTTGGGGTGATGTGGCGCTCATCAGTAAAGATGACGCTGACTCCTTTGCTTCGCCGCGGAGACACTTACGTAGGCGCCATAAATTCTCGGAATCACTGTAGTTGCAAAGGCGCGTGGACTCGTCGAAGGCTCCTTTGAAATGTAGCCACTCCATCGGATCTCCGGAGTATATGGGCAAGTCTTTGCAGATAGCTAACCTTGACAAGAGTTCACTGTTTGTTGATTTTGAGGTTGAAGCACTGATGGCGTCCTTTATGGCGTTAGTGAGCGCTTCAATTGCAGGTTGAGTACCGGCCGACTGATCTGTGGGTTGCCGTGCGCGGCTGGCGTTGTTTTCACAAACTTCGCCGACCACGTTCCGTTCAAGCGACGACCCTGGTGCCGCAACGGATTGTTCCAGCCACTTTTCTACTTTACTTTTGCATGATATAGACGAAGATTTTTTTGAACATCTGGAATCTTCTAGGTGTGCCAAATCGGCGGCAATTTTTTTCTCTAATAGCTCCTTTTCTATGCGAGCTTTAGTCATAGTCATCGTCATTTCGGCTTGAGCCTCTTTCAATTCGATGATGGCTCTGGCTTGAGCTGCTTTATATTCGAGCTGCTTTTGCCTCGTGGCCGATGAGAAAGACGCGTCAGAGGCGTGGCTCGTACACGTGGCGGCTTGTTCGCGGTTGTGCACGCCGCCATCTTGAGTCGCAACGATGTCGGACAGGATCTTTCCAGCGCTTTTCCTGTTGTACTGGACGTCTGAACCCGCTTCTAGCTTCATTTTCGTTTCGTTAGCCATTATTTCTCTCGATTGTGCACGTGTTCTCCCGGAACGCGGCGTTTGAAATAATGGCATCCTGCCACACAGGGTTTGTGTTTCCTACCACTGAACACTGCTGATCCGGCTCGAATGGACCACTTTTGTAGCGGATCGTTGCACTGGTGTTGGTGTTTAAAGAAAACTACGAAAATATAGCATAAAATTGGGTGGCTGCGCAGACGTGTACGGTGCGCGTATGATTCCGCCCTCACGGCGTCGTGTCTAGCCGGCGACTGTCGCCTGTCGGTGGCGCGGGTGCGAGCCGCGCTTGATTCTGCCTCGCGCGCATTTAAAATTGTTTATTATCTGTATCGCGACGTTCGCAACCACCCCGCCTTTTATTAGGATAATAATCAAAATGTTGCCACATTAAATTTACGACTCAGAGGAACACAATATTACATAATATGTAGGTACACATACACAAACACAGACAGTAAATCAATTATGGATTCTCAATTTAAAGTAAACACTAAGTAGTTACATTATTCTTTCAAAACAGTACTGAGCCGTCCATCATCGCTAACACAAACCATATAATCTTTCATAAATATGACTAAATATTAAAAGGCAGGGACCATACAACCCCGAATATAAGTTAATTCTTTCGGAAGTGTTACAGAATGTACGCCTACAGCAACGGAAAATGTTACCTCTTGAAGTGTTAGCCCGTTCATAACCCTAACGTTAGGATAACCCTATCAATAAGTTAACTAGTACAAGATGTTACCGGCTCTTCTATGATTTCCAATTGAAGCGATAACCCTTTGAAAGGGTTTGTCGGGGTAATCAAAGGGTTTTAAATCAAATCATTTTAAATTACGTTGAAGTGGAGGAATAGATTTTGTCCTTGAAATTTTGGAATCATATAGAATTGTTCATTAGTGTTTCTTACTCGGTTTGATAGGACGGTGCTGTTTTTTATTATAAGTTTTAAATTAAGGACGCCTGAATATTGTAGATGAACAAAGGTAAGTAAGTGTATTTTAACTAAATATCATATATAATAAGACTGTAAATAGCCTGTGTCTGTATGAAAGTGTTTTAAACTTTTAGGTAGTGGGCTTGTAATCAGTATAGATACTAAATAACCAATTCTTGAACATTTTATGTCGCTAAAAGTATGTGATGAATTTTGATTAAAGTTGTTATGGTAATGGCTGAATATCCTAGTGAACATTTCAGGTAGCTTTAACCTCAGGAAAATGTCTAATACGGACGATAAATCGTCGCGAGTATAGCTTTTTTTAATAAATAAAGAGACAGAGATAAAAATTCTAGATAAAATTTTTATTTTTATTAAATAGGTACTTATTTCACTCTCTCTTATATACTCTTAAGTGTATAATTTATATCTATACCGACGTGAATTAGTTACATACTTTGTTAAGTTTTATTAAGTTCTACAATATAAGGGTTTGAATAAAGATCTTTAAAATAAAGCGTTGAAGAGACCTGAATTGTAGGTAAATAGCATATTGAACTTGTAAAAAAAAATTAAAAAATATAGAAAAAAATCCTGTGTTTCTATGTTAAGAGCTGTAATAGGTACTATTGCCCCAAGACCACGCCATTGGCACGGTGAAAAATTAGTTTTCCGCCAATATTTGCCGTCTTACAGCTCCTAAAATATAAATACAGGATATTTTTTCTATATCTTAGCAATTTCTTTAAAAATTCAATCTGTTATTTACCAAAATTTCAGGTCTCTGCAATAGTTATCAAGATCTAAATGGCCGCATTTCTGTAGTCCAATATGCCACTTAATTGTTTATTACTAATTTTATAATAATATATAATTCTTGTTTTTTAGAGCACATATATATTTCAGACAGCGACAGAAGCTCAGACGAAAGTGAATCAATAAATTTTGAGGAATTAAGGTCAATCGATCCTTCATGTGAGTCAATACCGAGATTGCAACCGACATTAGACGATAATGCGTCTACTCCCGATTTATCTTTTGAAAATGACTCTAAAGAAATGTAAGATAAGGCTATAAATACTGATAACTCAGACAATAGCAAGGAAGATGTTATTCATGAGTGTTATTCTTTTTCTTTATTAGTTGCAAAATATCTAAGCAAATTAGAAGAAGGACGACGTAACAAATGTATGTATCAAATAGTTCATATGGTCATGCAAAGTGTTAAAGAACAACAATACCAGTAATAAGGAAAAAATTGTGTATTTTAATAATAAATAATACTATGTTTTTTAAGATTTTTATTTATTCAATAACGACATCGTTATTTAAAATTATTACACAAAAAATGGAAATCAACAATTAACGGAATTATGGCCCTATTAAAAAAAAAAAACAATTAGCTCAAAAACATTTAAAAAGTGAAATGATATGTAAGGACCTATTTATTGAACGTTGGGAGTCCGCTAAATATAATAAAGGTGAAAAAGCACAAAAAAATATTTCTTGCTCGTTTCACGCTCCAAAAAATCTCGGTATTTCGATGGTCGAACTAATGAATCGGTTTAGTCAGAGCAAACCATATTTTTAACTATTTCACCTTTAATATACTAAGTGGTTTCCCTACGTTAGGTACCTACTTACTTTTTATTTTTACTTTTGAAACTAATGAGAAAAAAAGAAAATCAGAACATATTACTTTTCACGTTTTAAAAGTATTTCTCTCATTCGAATAAATCTGGATTTGAACGGATCAACATTATATCCTGTAACAAACTTCCACCCATATTACTTCTTAGAGGGTTTAATATAAATTTTACTGATGAAAATAACCGCTCCACTGATACCTGCGTTGCAGGAGCTGCAAACACTACATTAACTACTTTCATTAGAGAGGGATCAATCGAGGCTCCTTTGTTCGCCCAGTGGGCTAAAATATTGGTATTCAAGGGTAGTCTGGGTTCAAATCTTAATTTACTTTAACATTCCATCAAATGTATTCAATGACGACCTCCCAGCTAACCCACGATTTGTTTCAGTTTTCTAATGGTAATGTTGTTTGACCATGTTGCCTGGTACTAGAGTCATCTAGTATTTCGGAAATTTCGATTGAAGACTCAGATAGTGTGAGAGATTGCAACTGCTGGAAAGTCTGCGCTATTAATGTTTTTGCCTTCTCACATTCTTGATCACATAAAATTACGTTGAGGCGACCATCTAAATATAAATTTTCTAGGACTAAATCATTATTTAATAAATCAGTTTCTCTACTTTTCATAGCTTTAACTAAGTCCTCTGCAAATGAGGTTCTAATAGCTTCCAACTTTATTTTGCAATTAAGCCATTCTGTGAAAAAGTCACCAATCGTAAGTTGTTCGCGTTGTAATGCTACTGTCGCCTCATAAACAGGTTTAAGGCAAGCAATTAAATTTTGGATTTCCATCCAGAAACTATCAGAAAAAATACTCGTAAGATCAGAGTCTTGAACATCTCTTAATGAATACAAACGTGACAACATTTGATAGGTAGACGTCCACCTAGTTGGACAGTCAATTATCGGTTTATTTAAATTCGAGGTCCTTAAAATATTTTTTATATTTGGTCGGCGTAAGATTTTAACAGCTCTTCGTGCAGTTTGTGTGGCAATTTTAGCATCCAAATTTTCATTAAAAGCGTCTTTTACAGCAAGTTGTAAAGTATGTGCAGCGCAAAACATTGCACGTGGCTTGAATGAGTCATTGTTCCCACTGTTGATGAAACTGTTTAGGTCCGTGTTTTCATTGAGTTCGTACCTGTCAGCTATTTGTTCATCATCATCATCATCATAATCATTTACCTCATTTTCCTCGTACTCACCGCTGGCTTCACTATCGAAATCGGAGTTATTTTCATTTTGAGCAGTTGTGTAGCAAAATTCAGTCAACAACTAAGTCATTTTTTTAAAATTACTACCGTTGTCTGTGGTTATTGAATAAATTTGTGTTTGTGAAATCATAAACTCATTTAAAACTTCCAAAAGCTTTTCCTTTAGATATTCCGCTGTTTGTCTCTCCAACACTTCTAATACAGCTAGATTTCTAATTATAATCCGACCGTTTTTCATATACTGCAAGTTGATACCCAAAAAATTTCTGTCTACGTAAGATGCCGAATCCAATTTTAAACTTATCATAATATTTTTGACTTCTAATGAAATTTTCCTTTTTATTTGGTATGCCTTTTGAGGTATCATTCCTTTAATAACATTTAAATTTATCCCTTTTGTTTTAGAATTGGATGGAACTGCAATATTAATAATTTCTTGAAACGCAGCATCTTGTAGCATCGCAAATGGTCGTCCATGAGTAGTAACTAGTCTTACACACAAATTTTTTACTTTTTCCGAGTTAGAAGTATCTTTAGACGTATTTGATTGATTGATATTTTCTTTATTTATATTAGTTACCATTAAATATTCTTCCGGATGTTTTATAGAAATGTGGTTTTTCAAATTAGTTGTGTGTTTTCCCTAAAACAAAACAAAAAAAATAAATATTCAGAGTGCCTAGTGTGAGTTAGTTTTACGCGTGTTAGCGTAAAACTATCTCACACTAGGCATTCGATTCGCAATCGACGCGTTTATGACGTTCAGCGCTCGGATTGGCTTGCTCCAAGCTCTTTAACCAATCAGAGAGCCAAACGCGATAAACGTAACTCACACTCAACACATAGTTGGATAAATGGCTGCGCCATTAAAATGGTGACAATCATGTTATCACCGGTATCGATGTGTCATTGAAACAGACGTGCCAATTATTCAAAACTAGCGACATGCCCCAACTCGGGCAACAACTAGTACTAGGTATCTATACAAAACTAGTACTAGGTACAATACAAAACTAGTACTAGGTACCTATACAAAACTAGTACTAGGTACCTATACTAAACTGGAGATCATAATTTAAACCGATATGTAAAAACAAAATCGAAATACAAAAACACTCATAAAAGAGACGCGTCACAGGTTTTGCACATAGACGCTGCCGAGGGTGGTCCGGCCCTGGTTACAATTGAATTAAATAACCTCGAGAAGTGTCGTCAAACTGGTATCTGCTAGATTAGAAGATTGGGAAAATCACATCATAATAATAATGACCTTACCTTTATACGATTTCCACATAAATTGCATTGACTGCTCTGAGTAGTTGCATCGTATTCATAATATACGGCATCTCGCTTCGGTAGTGGCATTTTTTTATTAATTTGACGCTGCTCCTTTCCCTTCGGGCACTAAATAATGAGTGAGCCGATGGAATGACATTTATGATTCCGTAAAATAGACAAGATTACACATGAAACAACCCCGATTATTAAAAAAAAAAATACATTTAACTTTAAAATTACTGTAATAATGACCATAATCGTATGTGTATGAACTGTGGAGTCGCTAGGTCCTAGACTGCGTGTTGCGACTTGACGCGTGCACCCGCCGAATGCATACAGTTTAGTACTTTATAGTAAGGCACGAGAGATAAAATTACAATATTTGTAGTTCGAATGGGTAACTCTGTTACAGTCGTTGAAGGGGTAACCCATTCAAAACGTCTTACTATTAAAAAGTATAACCACCAAGAATGGGTTTTTGAATAAACAGGTAAACAAATCAAAGGGGTTTGGAAGAGGTTATCCATTGATGAGGGTTTTCGTAAAAGATGGTAATACATGGGTCATACACAAAAAGTGAACATTACAAAATATTTATAATAAAACTTCATGATTTTTTGTGAAACGTTATATTTATTTAAAGTTAGAAAATAATATTCTTACAATAATATCACCAGAGATCAGTCTTGGATATTTTAGGAATAAATCACGTTTTTAGTTTTTTTACGTCTACAGGAGAGATTGTGTTGTCTACAGAAGGGAACAAAAATTGACCTTATATAATCATATCAATAAGATCAAGAATAGAAACAAAAGAAAATAAAATAAAATACAGTTCTCCTCAACCCCTAAATAAGTCATAATCAAAAATCTATACCAAATCAGTACAAATTAATAATCAAAATTTGTCCACAGAACAGACATTATGCTTCTGTAGGCATATAAAGGAACAAAATATTAAAATATGTTATCCTCGTCCGAATCGTCCCACATGAAATTCGTCAGCCGTTTTTTCTGTGGTGAATCTTCAGAGGCCTCAGAGTCGTCTGAATAGATTCTTCTCTTCTGGGGTCTATGCCTTTCGTTAAATATTTCGATAGAAAGATCTGGTGTCAGTCTATCTGATAATCCTGGTGAATTTGGCTCAGTCAGAGCCTCAGGAGTAGCTGAAGCCACAGGAGAATCACGGATAGGCAAATGCTCAAATGAGGAGTCTGGTGATCCTGATCTTTCAGGGCAATCAGGCGACAAATTGTACAAAGATGAATCAGGAGTGGCTATGTTTCTAGATGTGCCAGGCATTATCGAATCCCTTATGTGGTTTATTTGGATTCGACCCATTTCGTAATGTGGACATATCTGGTGAGGGGCACACACCAAGCAACTTAAACGTCTCGCGTGGATAAGTCCTGGGTCTTTAACACTCCATGTTAACTGGTGAATTCCAAACGTACCTTTGAAAGGTCGTGTAGTGCTGTTGTCAATGAGTTGTTGAATTTCAGGAACTAGTGATTCATTGATCCTATAAACTTCGATTCCCTTACAATTATTCCCCAAGCATAACATCATCTCATCCAAACTAGCCACATCATGGCCTCTTGCAACGTGGTTATCGCAAGTTCGTTTGATGCAACCACCCACTCCATCAGGTGCACCTTTGCCATGTCCCCGTTCGCTATAGTGCCAAATGATAGAATCAACGCTAAACTCTTTGCTTAAATATGATGCTATCAAGTGAAACATAGATTTGTTCCGATATTGCGTAGAAGGCCCGTCGCTCAAAATGTGCAAGTTTTTCAGATCTGGAGATAACTCTTTAACTCTATTTACCAATGCCTGTAAATGAACACAGATGAGAACTGGATCATGCCTAACATTTTCTGAGACGGTGCAGAAGGATGTACTTTCTGAATAATTGTGTGGAGGTTCTAATTGGGTAGAGTAGTAGACGGAAGTATGTAAGGATAATTGTATCTTTGAACCGCCAAAGTGAGCAGATTGTACTTCTTGACCGTATTTGCACTGATAATTTTCTGAAAAATCTATATGGAGAAGTCCGTCTATTGGCGTTAATTGTGATTTTATATTTTGAATGGCCTTGAATTGATGCATTACGTACGCAACATGTTTCATAAAAATCGGTAAATTAGCGTTTAATATGTCTACAAGAGCCTTCTTCGTGGTTTGTACTTTTTCTTTAATAGTTTTCTTGCACTGTCTTGCTTCTCCCTTAATAACGACAGTCACCATTTTTGTTACCCATCTCTCGTAAGTTATAGTGTCATTTTCAACAAACTCATTACACTGAATAGTTTTGTCTTTGCAATCAGGGCAATTTCGTTCTAAGCAGATTACTGCCAGGGCATTATTGCAACACAAATCCTTCATCAAAGAAGAAGCAGAGACATACGGAATTAATTTTGAATGATATAATGCTCGAATAATATAATCATTGTTTGTGTGTATGGCACATAGGCAAGTGTTCCTAGCATCGACTTTAGGGAATAAAACCCAAAATGGTCGATTTCTTCGGAATGTTTCATAGGAAATAAGTATACCAGTCTTATTCACAAATGCCTTATGCAGATTCAAAAGTGAGTCATTTAAAAAGCGAATTTGTTTCTTGATCTTTCTTCTTGTAATTGTATCTTTTTTTCCAGACGTCAATCTGCTGTGTTCATCTTGCAGTAAAAAGTCATGGATTGCCTTTCTTATCTCTTGAGTCTTCATCGTTTTTATTCTTCTTTTAGCACTTTCTTTTTTCTTTTCCAGTTTACTATTTGCTCTTATATACCTCATTCTATATTTGGCAACTTTAGACTCTAATTCAAGAACTTTTATCTTTAAATGTTTATTTTTTGCAACAAGTCGTCGTCTATTCCGTGTAGCCACCGCTCTGCCAACATGTAAACGCGAAAACGATGGACTTGATGGAGGTGTGTTCTCTTGCACAAAATCAAGTTCTCTTTTCTTAATTTTTTCCTTATCGCGTTTCTTTTTTGCCTTTTCTCTCCATATTTTTCTTATCTGCCTTTGTTCTCTTGGCGTGTAGTCTTTAACAGTCTTAATTTGACCTAACTGTTTTTTTCTTTTGTATCTCTCCCTATCCTTCCTTCTTCTTTCTTCGAGAGCTGCGTCATCCATTTTTGCCCGAGCACGGCGTATACTAAGTTTTTTCTGCTCACGCCTGCGTTTCTTTTTTTCTTCTTCGGTAAGCTGCCCTGATCGACTTGTTCGTGGCATAGTAACTGAAACAAAAGACCCCAACCGTCATGCACTGCAAGCAACACAATGCAAATGAAAGCAAACCAAAGTGGAAGACCAAAGTGAGCAAAATGAATGATGAAAAAAGAAACACAAAACAAAAAAAAAAGAAACACAAAAAGAAACAATTTTTACAAATAATACTCTAATTATTTACGAAATTCATCATCCGACAAATCATTATAAAATTTGTTTAAAAAAAAGGATTAAAATAAATATGTACATTGTAATTCTGAACCTCCTTTTTTTATTAATCTGTTAAAAAGCGAGTAACACTACTGTTTTTTTTCAAATGCTGTGAAATTTCATTGTTTATTCACTTCTGTGGACATGCCTCCCTTCTGTAGACACTAAGTCTACAGTAAAGATGTCTACACGAGAGACAAATTTTCAAAAATGAAAGATGGCATCCTACATTTTGAGGTTAGGATTTAAACATGGTGATATTTGCATACCGCGCCCATACGCATATACTATCTTAATGTTTTTATTTATTTGTAAAGGCTACTTACTCAGGTATCCCTTGCACAGGAAAGACGCACTGATCTCGACCAAAAACTTGTGTAATTAAATAAAATTGGAGTTTTTTATGTGACACACACTTCACGTAAAATGACAACCGAGCAAATGACAGAGAATACAGTGCAACCAACACAAAAAATAAAATAATAACGATGCGTTCATCTTTGGCAAATTTTGGCTAAATGTATGCGTCTACAGAAGTAGACCTAAAATCTGTGAACAACATGTTGATATGGTTTTTTTTTTAATTTAGGACTATATATATTTTTAATAAGTTATGTTACGAATATTTGATAATATAACTGATGTAATGAAACGAAATGAAAGTATAGAAAGTATGTGTATATATTTTTAACCATCACTTAAACTCAACTACTTGGCATCCGAACAGTCTACAGAAGGAGATTTTATCAGATTCAAAAGTGAAAAAAATAAAGTAAATTCCAGTACAGCGCTAATTTTTTAAGAAACATGACAAGTTTTCAAGACGAAATAGCTATTAAATGTATTTAATGTTGATATAATATTAAAATAAGGGTTTTAAGTTGCATGAACATTTTTTTTTCGTTTTTTGTGTTTGACCCACATATGAAATTGGTTTTAAAACAACAGTTTGTCAAAACCCTATTAAAAACCCTTTCAATGGGTAACCAAAATGGTCCCTGTTAAAAGGACGGGCGGACCGCGATACCATCGTCAACAACATAGGTAGTTAAAATATGCCATTTTAGGTATTTCTTTGTCTTTTGTCTAGAGAATTAAATTGGTAGATCCGTTTCGCAAAAATATTTAACCTTTAATTTTTATATTTCCAGCTAGACAATGGGATCCACAGGCAGCAGAAAAAATGCTCAGAGATGTAAGTACCTACATACTTAGTTAACAAGCTTGCAGAAAATCTCGATAAATTTAAAATTACAAGTCTTTATCACAGTTTGCGATATATGTATATATAACTATAATTTTATATAGGAGCCTAGGAGTTAAGTAGGAGGGGCCCGTGGGTAAACAATAACAGCCGCACAGGTCAATCGATCAGGTTAAACTACGCGCGCTTGCCGCGGTTGGTCTGTGGATGGGTGACCATCTTTACATACCGAGACCTCTCCGTGCCTCGGAAAGCACGTTAAGCTGTTGGTCCCGGCTGTCATTCGTGGATCTTTGACAGTCGTTACGGGTCGTCAGAAGCCCGAAAGTCTGACAACCGTAAGACAAGCGGTATCGTATTACCCAGTAACTGGGTTGTGGAGGTCAGATAGGCAGTCGCTCCATGTAAAATACTGCTGCATCCAGTTGGATGCAGCAGTATTTTACATGGACTGGAAACCGACCCCAACATAGTTGGGAAAAGGCTAAGCAGATGATGAATTTGAAATAGGTAAGTTTATGTCTAGAATAAAATGACAAGGTTACGCAATTAAGCTAGGATTAGTTAAAAATTGTCAAAGCTGTATTATATACATATATATTAAACCTGCATTCTCCATAAAGGTTCCTACAAACAGGCGCGACACGCGATATAATCGCGCGCGACACAAAGGCACCGCTCGATGTGCGACTTGCGGTGCCTTTGTGTCGCGTCTGTTTGAAGGAGCATTAATACATACAGCGGACCCCAAAAGTAAGTTGACATTTTTCAACTTCTGCGGGGTAATTGCGTAACACTACCACACTACCAGAGTATGTCAGTAGAGCAATGGGTATCATTTTGACAGTTCAACAACATTCATTGCTTTTTTTACATTGTTGAGCAGATACATTTTTCGAACATATTGAAGCAATGGATTAGCAATATCCTTCAAAATAATTGAGATTAATAATGTGTTACGCAATGAGGTTTTCTGAAATGACGTTCGCTAGGTGGCAGCACTGACACGTCAGGTCCAGGCATCTGTCAAAGAGCCTATATTTTCTTTAGTCATGCTCATTACTCAGTATGTGCGTTGCGAACAATAGGCAACCCCGCCACCTTCACCCTCGTCCCCACCCAAGGCGCGGCCAACTAGTTCTGCGCGGACTTTTGGACCTTTGGAGGCTGTACATAAACTTAAGCCTTCTTCCCACGGGGATAGGCAGAACCTACATTCCCCATTATTATGTATAAAGATCTCCCAAGATCTGCTCAAGGTTAATAAACTGTGGGGCTGGGGAAATGGAAGTATACCGACTTACACTTGACCCGCGCACTACGTAACACAAAATTATTATAATACACGCTTCTTATGAAACGACTCAAGGCCACAGTTAAATAACGCGTTCCGGCTGTTTTATGGCTATCAAAATAAGAAACTAGGTATTTATAGATTTAAGTAATTCATAGGGATGCATCCGATACCGTTACCGATATATCGGCGATACTTCAGGTTTGCCGATATATCGGTATCGGCGATATTTTTATGGCCGATTCAACGATACTTTTCAAATTTTGCGCTTTAAAAATGTAATGTAAACGCGCGTGTTGTCCCGTCTATTTCGTTGCAGACGAGGCACGAACTAACTATCAGGCGGGGTCGTCTCATTGGGTAAACTTAAGAATGCCTACGGGGGCTAGACTTATGTTGCCAAGTTTTCCTCTATTATGTAAGACCTAAAAGCTTCGGTCTCTAATAATGACGTTTTCAAAGATGGCAACATTAGTAAAACTAAAAAGTTGCTTAGATGTTAAAAAGCTACCATCTGGTAGTTTTAGCGACATTTTTGTTTAAATTATTAATCAACAAATTAGCCGACATAATATTTCGCATATTTATTCAACGTTAATTTTATTAGAATACAATAAATATAATTCATGCCGAATATAATAGATATACGCTCGTATAGCATAGGTTTTAACTTTAAATAAACAAAAGGGTTACCAATCAAGTCAATAAATAAATAATAAATTTAATTTACTGCAACGCAACGGGCAGGGGCTACTTTTTTTTTCTAAAATTATTAATTTTACAAGATTAGGTGGGTAAGATTTTGTTTAATGTACCTGGCAGCCCCGCAAATACCACTTCACAAGAAAAATGTCTGCCGGCGTAAGCACATATTGATGTTATTTCTTGTGAATTCTCTTGTTATCATCTTCTCTTTTTGCAACGTTAAGTGTTATCCTCGCCATTAACGATGTTGAGTAGAGCCTAGGTTCAAAATTGTGATTTATGTCAAAACTCGAAACTTTTTTACTAGGAAGAATTTTCTCCTATCCACCTTTTAAGTTAATTTAATCAATAAGGCTGCTTGACCACCAAAGCGGAGCTGGAAAATTGTAACCAGTAAAATAGCACAATTAAACATCGGTTACAGTTTCTCAGTTCTGCTTTCGTGGACCTTTAATAAACATCTCAAAGAAATCCCGCCGAATATCCCGCTTTCACAAGTTTTTGGGAGCGTCTACCAGGAGGCGCCAAAAACCGTACTTACTATTTTATTTGTTCGTACTTGACGTTCTTCTCCTAGAGTAAATATGTTCCTTGCTAACTATGCTCGGGGAAACCCCGCGCTTTATTCAGTGTTTTGTTTCGCCCGCCCGCTTTGGCCTCGCACTCGCACATCTATCCCATTTCGTTAGGTTGAATGTTGTTGCGCGTAGTATTTTTCCATGCAAATAAGATTAAGAATTACATATCGTAATTGTTTGTGTATTGTATGTCATTTATAACTAGTCGTTTGAGTCAAATAAAATAAATAGTAGTCATATGTCTACCTTCCTTTTTGAATTCAGTAAGCGTACCTATCGGTATCGCCGATATTTTTATAAGAGTATCGGTAAGTATCGGTATCGTATCGGCAAAAAGGCGTATCGAGGCATCCCTAGTAATTAAGAAATAGCTGTTACAAAAAATCTGTTATTAACCTACACATGACGGAGATGGTACGAGGGTCTCGTTTGATAACCAGACACTAATAAAATTAAAATAAAATTGAATTAAAATATGGCTGATGATTCAGCCATATTTTAATATGGTATCACTTTTATCACTGCTGGTATCACTTTTGCTTTCAAAAGCGAAAGTGAATGTGTCCCGGCTAAACTACCAAACCGATTTTGATGAGACAAAAATGTTAATTTGCCTTGATGATGATTTCCAAAAGAGTAATTTTGTCCCATTCAAAAAAGACATCAAAATAACCATAATGACATCGTTGAGTGATACTTCGCGTGTCTCAAAACAAGAGGTTTTCTGCGGGGTAATTAATTGCATAAAAGCTCCTTCAAACAGGCGCGACACGACACCCGACACAAAGGCACCGCAAGTCGCTCAACGAGCGGTGCCTTTGTGTCGCGCGCGATTATATTGCGTGTCGCGCCTGTTTGTAGGAGCCTTTACAAACATTGATATATGTATTACTACGAACTTTCGTATGAATTCGTTCAAACGATTAAATATTACGATGAAAAGTTTGACACTACATTTCTTTTACTTTTACCAAAGAAAAACCTAACGAAAACAAAAAATAAACTTACGTTTTCAGATTTTCGGCCGAAATTGCAAATCAGGCCGAATTTGAATGAACTCTAGTGCTATGTTGTAATAAAATGGAGGTAATAACCATGTAATGTCTATTATTTATTACCTGACCGTTTATCGGTTTACGACTACATAAAATAAATGTATACACTAGTATTTTAATGATCAACCATAACCTATTTTAATGGCGGGGATCTTAGGTATGACCAAACGCAGTAAGTGGTTAACAACGCAACCAAGGTAGTAGTCATATTTATCGCTACAACAAAACGATTTGATTAGCATTCTTAGTGCACCTAACTTATTAATGAACATCTAATTGCTATGCAAATTGGAAACTTAATATTTATGTATGTCTTCAACTCTTGAGTAGATAAGTAATAGGTAGAAAAATAGATAGATATACATAGATTATTTTAACAGACAGGAAAAACGGTGAGAAAGAATAGTAGGTATTCTATGCCTCTCCAACTACCAACTATATTGGGGTCGGCTTGCTGTCTAACCGGATGCAGCTGAATACCAGTACGTTACATGGAGCGACTGCCTATGTGATGTTCACAACGAAGTGGGCAATACGATACCCCTTGGTAAGACTGGTTGTCAGACTTTCGAGCTTCTGACGACCCGTAACGACTGTCAAAGATCCACGAATGACAGCCACGGCGGGACCAACGGGAATGTGCTTTCCGAGGCACGGAGGGGTATGTAAAGATGGTCACCCATCCACGGACCAACCGCGGCAAGCGTTGGTTAACCTGCCCCCTCAGGTTAACCTCTCTCTCAGGTTAAATTCTCGTAGTTTTAAGAACGTTCATAACATAGTCTGATTTCAGTCTCAATCTGTCAAAAAGACCTCTAATAGTCCAGTCAAATAAGACTTTGAAGGTTACAATAATTCCCATAGAGCTAAAAATTGGTATGAATGTTCAGAATACTATTATAAATGAATTGTGAAAAGTCCCCATCAATCCCCCTTGTGCAAAAATTTTTATTGATGATGAAAGTTTGCAAAAATAGGTTTTTCGCGTTTTTCAGCTAAACGATGAGTTTTACAGCAAAAATAGTTCAGACAAAAATTGTAGATCATCCGATTCTCTACAAAAAATGTATCCACACTTTTTTTTCATAATTATTGCCATTTCCGTGATATAGCGGTTGAAAGAATTGAAAAAAATATTTTATTCGTAATATGCACGTTAATGTACTTTTATCTACGAAAACTGATAGTATGTCATGCTCACACAAATGTCTCGCTGACGGTGGCGTGTGTGTTGGAACATTTAGCTCCCTTCAAAATGGTTGAGCTGAATGGTGCTGATCTATGCGTCATGTTCGTGAACGGGCGCCGTCAGTTGGCGCTGGTCATCACTTAGCTGCCTCGGCTTACTCGTGCTCTAGTACGAGGAGGACTTATTTTTGATGAACCAGCTTCTTCTTCTTCTTGGCGTCGTCTTTTTACGGTATCAATGCTACTTTTTCGAGTAAGTATAATTTTTTCGATACTGCACATGAATTTTTACTTATGTCTGGTCTTTTAGGTACTCCGAAAACTCATCACCTCTTTAAATACTTGCATCAATTAATGCTTTCATGCCGCGATCAACAGTAACAACTCCACTTTCAGTCAAAGGTTGACCAAAATAAAGCGGAATTGCGACATTTTTTTTAAACAGTAAAATGCACAAACTTTGTTACAAAATATAAGCGATAGCCACGTGTTGTCACTACGAGGAATGCTTAGGACTAACAGTATTTTGTTGAGTATGAGACCTTGGAAACGGAGCAGGCATAACGCTGACAATATTGAATGGAAGACAGATGTTACTCAAGGCCATGCGACTAAATGAAAATAGGGGCGGAGTTTTTGACGGTCATTTATATTCTAAGAATTTTATAATTTGTATGTATAAGACAGGGACTCATATGTTTACTCGTATAACGGTTCAAAAATGTATATAAAAGTACATTAACGTGCATATTACGAATAAAATATTTTTTTCAATTCTTTCAACCGCTATATCACGGAAATGCCAATAATTATGAAAAAAAGTGTAGATATATTTTTTGTAGAGAATCGGATGATGTACAATTTTTGTCTGAACTAATTTTGCTGTAAAACTCACCGTTTAGCTGAAAAACGTGAAAAACCTATTTTTGCAAACTTTCACCATCAATAAAATTTTTGCACAAGGGGGATTGATGGGGACTTTTCACAATTCATTTATAATAGTATTCTGAACATTCATACCAATTTTCAGCTCTATGGGAATTATTGTAACCTTACTTCTATTTTAAGGACTAATTTGACTGGACCCGTAGGGAAAAATGTAGATTTTTGACAAGTAGGTACTTATTTGACATTTGTTAAAGTTCGTACACACGGGTGCGACGCGACACGCGACAAAGGCACCGCAAGTCGCGCAACGAGCGGTGCCTTTGTGTCGCGCGCGATTCGCGTCGCGCGTCGCGCCTGTATGAGACTGCGTCAAGATTTTGAATGTTTTAAATTACGAGAATTCGGAGAATTGGCCTTGATCGATGGACCCGTGCGGCTGTTTACTTAACTTAGTCTAGGTATTAGGTATAGTTACGAAATAGACTAAGGAAACGAGTTTTAGTACCTGTTTGAGGAAACTAGTTTGACTTGTGGCACTACCGGAATCAAACGTAAGCAGTCAAATATAGGCTCCTTCAAACAGGCGCGAAACGCGATAAAATCGCGCGCGACACAAAGGCACCGCAAGTCGCGCAACGAGCGGTGCCTTTGTGTCGCGCGCAATACGCGTCGCGCGTCGCGCCTGTTTGCGGAGCCTTATTTCGTAAATGCTCCTATTTATACATGAATGGCTTTATAATTGTTTCCACTGTAATAAAACTGCCTCACTTCAGTATAAGTATTTATTGTTTTGGTTTAACAATATGACAACTATGATAACTTATATGCAGATGGAGACCAGCAATGTAAAAGAACAATATAATTATTGTGCGTCCGACCACAGAGCATGACACGTTACGTCCGACCTCGACGCAACAACCGAAAATCTCCCAAAAGCAATCTCCCACCATTATTTTTTTTTATTGACAACCTTTCCAAAGAGAATTAGACCAATTGAATCACTGACCTGTATTATACAAGTACGCTAGACTATTAAGTCTAGCGTACTTGTATAATACAGGTCAGTGATTATAGTATTAACTATTTGATGACAAAATGAAGATATTTGATTTGAATTTGTATGGACAAATTCAATCGAATTCACTCAAATTAAATGCCAAAAGTGAACCTTGTAACATTACCTTACCATGTATGTAGTCATTACTAGCGGAAAGGAGAGGGATTCCATTTTCATTATAGGGTATTTGGATAGCGTGCATACTAATGGAAAAAAAACACAAAAAATAACAAAGTCAAATCATATAATTCAGGCACTTTAGAACGTCAAAAATTACAATAAAGTAGAATTTATTCTAGTCGGCCCTTCCAAAAGGTAGTGTTCGTATGGAGAAGAGCGTACGTGTAGCGTGTTTAACGAAACAGTCCTCAGTGAAATGTTTACTACAAAGATGATAATTAGATTTACGACTCCAATTTTCCATTTTCATGTTTTTCAGCCACCAGTTGAACTGGTGGGAAATCTGAAATTAAGTATTTAATTAAAGTAAAAATTACTAAAGTACATTGTAAATAGCAAGTTTTATTTCGATGTTAGGTCTTTACTTTGGAAACAAGTACACATTACATACGAGTATATAATACTTATTTATCTTTTGAAATTTGAAACTAGTATTTGCTAATTTATTTTAGCTAATCAAATTGCAGAAATTTCTGGCGACAGTCTGCTATTTGAAAGACGTTTTAATTTATTTACTGTCTGAAGAAAATTATCGACACATTATCGACATGGAACATTTACAACCCTATTCAAATGATTGTATTCATTATAATACCTATGTGAAAACTGAGCCGTAATTACACTTAACAATTCTATATGATGAGATATTAATGAAAACATTTATTCTAAATATAAAATATTATTAAAAATGCTCACACAAGCAATCGAAACATTTAGAGTCAGGTGCTTGTTATTCCGCTGCCTTTTTGATAGCGAGTTTTATAAAATGCGCATGCTTTCATAACAAAAATGTTCTAAATAAGTACACAAAAAAGTAGTTTTCCACAATTTAGACCTAAATCATCAGAGACGAAACAAATAAGTATGAACCAATATTAAAACTCCATTTGAAAAGAACGTGCCAATTTCAGCCGGTCGATTCTGTAAAAATCTCACCGTGAAAACCTAGGTAATGTGAGTTTGTTTTTGCTAGGTAATTGTCACTATTGACAGCTCACTCCACGCTCACTTCATCTAAGTTTTCACGGTGAGATGGTTACAAAATCGCAGTGCAATTCCTGAGGACCTCGAGCGGGGGCGCTTTGAATCGGCACAAAAAACAACTGTCATTTCGTAGAGTATCGTTAGTCCAGCGTACTTGTATGATAGAGGTCATGCAGTGTATTATACAGTGAATTGAATCGTTTCGGTGTTGTCAGCACAATAAGTCGATTACAAATAATCGAATACAAAAATAAATTAATTAAAAAAAACTAAATTACAACAAATTGCGTCAAATAATCTAAATAACATAACAAAACCTAACACCACGATAGGTACCTACGTAACCGCAATGTTACCTATGTCAATGAGGGATTTTCTTTTTATTTACATATTTTTTTAAACTCTTCCCTAGTCGCTGGATAGATGTCGCTGAACTTGTGAAGTTACTGCAAGGAACGGAACGTCACATCAATTTTTGATTATTTCACTTGGATGTAATTTTGTGATCAAAAACGAAACATACATAAAAAAGTAATTAATTTATTAACTACGGAGTAATTAGTTAGCTTCGTTTTGACTTTGGCACCTAGTAACGTAGTTCAACGCCATCTACAGAGTTCTTGGACACTATGTTCTACCTAGATAATATTGAAGCTTTTATTGACCCGTATGGGTCAAGCAAGAACTCACAATTCTGATAGTAGTTCTGCGAAAAACATATTTATCAAACACACATAATTAGGTCGTATGTTATACAAGAGGAGACGGATTAATACTAGAATAAGACTTAAAAAGTACTATGTACTTAAAGTAATATAAAGCGGCTAAAAGGCGTATAAAACAGTTTTAGAAAAGATTGCATCGTTATATTGTGGTGCGACTCCTTAGGTAATGTACCTGAACAAATCAAGTTTCCTTAATTCGTTTAAAAATTTTGTATTCTAACTTTTATACATTGGTCGAACTTTGTCGAGGTCTCTGCCCCGGACAGTTATTTTTAGTTCAACATTTTCCTCAAGAACTAAGGAGCGTACACATTTGTAACATTTACATGGTCTTCTCAGCTACCAATTTCGTAATTTTGGACGACATTCTGAAATCAGTCAAAATTCCACCGGGTCAGTGGGATTGTCCGAAAGGGTTACCGCTGGCCTGGAACATAAAGGGCTAAGGAAGGAACACGGATGGGTTTTAGTCAGTAAGAGTCTGACACTCCCTTCCGCTCCACTCAGAGCGGGAGGGGCCATTTGATGATTACCCATCCTGAAAAAAAAAAGGAAGTCAAAATTCTACAATGTCTGAAGTCCCGCCTCTATGACCAATGTCGTGTGTTCTGCCCACCATGATGTACGGTGCTGAGACGTGAACGCTCACGCAGGAGGCTGTGTATAGGACGAGAGTTGCACAGAGAGCCATAAAGCGTTCCAAGCTTGGCATAAGACTAAGACCGAGTTCCAAATGTCGAGATCCGAAGACGTGCGAAGGTTTTCGATATCGGAAAACGAGTTATGGAACTCAAATGGAGTTGGACAGGACACCTGGCAAGGCGGAGTGGAGTGGAGTGGAGTGGTGGAGTAAGGCAGTCACTGAGTGGCGTCCAAGGACTGGAAGCCCAAGGTCGTCTGGCGACGAGATTTTTTTTTTTTTTTTTTATTCGAAATGGGTTTGCTCTTCGATGGGTTTTCGAGATGGGCGAACGATATTGTTGCCATCGCGAGTAAAACCTGGATGAGGCTGGCAAAGGAGCATGGAGACTGGCACATGAAACAAGAGACATGCTCAACAGTGGTGAAGTCGGGCTGTGGATGATGATGATGATGATGATGATGACGATGATGACGACCAATTACGAATTAGTTCGAAGATAAGTTACATCCACATCCACAACCCGCAACCTGTCACATGATTAATTGTGCATCAACTTTTGTTACATTACAACGTCTCAACACAGTATCATGGGCCATGGCATTGGCATAGTGTATTGTCCGTTGAAACGTCACGAATATTGAGGCAACACGGTTACGCCTGATGGAAAGCGATGGATGAGGTCTATAATGGAACGAGCGTGCCCAGAAGGTGCCTGATCATTCCTACTTTGAAGGCAGACGGGTTACCCTTACCTATATGTGGAAGGGAACACAGACGCTGACAGAGAGTTCCACATGTGTGAACGGACCGTTATAAAAACACAACAAGATATGTATATCATTGATATGTATTTATCAGTGGCGTGGCAGAGGTTGACGGTGTTTTTGCAACCAGTTGAGTAGGATCCGAATATAAATATAGTCGTTCCAAATATTCTTCAGTCCAAGAGTAATCGTCAGCAGTGTCTATATTTTTAGTAATCATGTGGAAAATAATAAGTCTATCTGTTCTCCTAATCGTTGCTCGGGCAGCAAACGTACATGATTTCTACGGGGACTGGATCGAGGTCGCTTTTTATCCAGATTCTAAGTCCTTTATCCCTGTGTGCATACGCTTCTCGTTCGCTAAAGGCTCAGGAAATTTGCAATGTACTTATTCTGATGGAAGAAACGCAACTGTGTTTCAAGTCTCTGCGATGATGGCAACTGGAATTATAATGGACCGTCGACAGGTACCGATGGCGGTGGTAGATACGCTCGCGGAAGTGATGCCGGCGTTGAACATCAGCGTCAAATGTGATGGCAAGGAACTTAAAGATAATGACCGTGCTGTATTAAGGTTGGTGAACGAAGACTACTTCATTTTGTATAGCAATATTCCGGCATCCAAGGAACATACTCGCAGTGCGGTAGAACAAAATTCAGCATTACTTTTTGCAAGAAAGGTCGTGTCTGCAGATGAATTACGTAATGTTATGATAAGTATTGAAGATGTCAAGAACAGAAGAGGAGCCCAAATGTGTTGGACAGAAAATTATTATGGATTCAATAATACTGACTTACTGAAAACGTAGTTGGTAGAAATCATTGCATCAACGTGACTCCAATAAATGCCTCATTAAGATTTGTGCATATGTAATCCTGTATTTTTTATTTAATACAAGCCTGTGTTGTACTAAAATCATGTTGTCCACTGCTGGGCAAAGGCCTCCCTTCCCTCTTTCCACTTTCCCGCCGGGTGATTACGTAACACACTAACAGTAGCAATGGCTTTCATTTTGACAGTTCAACAACATTCATTGCGTTATTTACGTTGTTGCGCAGACAACATTTTCCAATATAAGAAGCAATGGATTTGCTTCAAAATGATTCGGATTGAGATTGATAGTGTGTTACGCAATTAGGGTACTGGTCTACTGCGATTGGTGGTCAATCGTATTGCTTTAAGGCTCCTACAAACAGGCGCGACACGCGATAATATCGCGCGTGACAAAGGCACCGCTCGTTGCGCGACTATTTTTTTTGTGCGGTGCCTTTGTGTCGCGTGTCGTGTCGCGCCTGTTTGATGGAGCCTTTATAATAAACGTGTTTGATGGGTGTTGACTAACTTATTTTGGTTGAGTCAAACGTTTTTCTTGGTATAATTATTTATCCCGAATTACACGGAGCAGCACATAAACACAATTGTCTGATAAGGGATTCTAGCAGTAAATGAAACATTCATTATACACATTTCCAATACACTGATATAAATCAGGACATAGACAGTAGGCAGATATAGATATATATAATATCCTGTATCTGTACAGTAGGTAGGTACAGACGGCTGTCTTATCGCTAAATCCAAACACCCGGCTCCTGTGCAACCGATCGATTTATCATAATTTCAGCTAGAAATTCCATCTATAAAACGAAATGGTTCACTTTTGCAGAGAGTAGCCCACTTTAAATATTTGGGCCACATTGTTACTGAAGAATTAAAATACGACTTGGATATGGAAAGGAAGCGCAGGGCACTCACTATCTGTGAGGGGAAATATGATATGCAGAAGGTTTCATAGTTGTTCAGTTCCCGTGAAACTAACTCTTTTTAAGGCCTACTGTCAGGGCCATCTTAACCATATCAGGTGCATGCCGGGGTGCCAAAATCAGCTTGCGCCCCCCTTGCCACCAAAAATAAATTAAACTTAATTTTTGTGTTCCATTTTCAAAGGATGATTTCCATCAATTTTTTCTACGGGATTTTTTTTAAATTTATTAATTCTACAAAATTGCCGTGAAATACCATAATAACCATAGCGAAAGATTGAGCTGCCCATCTTTGAAATATTTTTTTTGTACTTTTTAAAAAAATTGAAAGACTGCTCTTATTTAGGGTCCCATCTAAGTATTCTCTTACCTTTTCAGTCCCAGATATGGCGAGAAAAGTGGGGCATTGACACAACGCTTCAGACATGGCAGGCTCCAGAGGTTCTACAGAAACATTTCCCTAGCGGAAGCCCCGGCTTCGATAAAGAAGGATCACCAAGTAAGTTCTTTTTCATTCTTCAATCCGCTCGCTTTGACCCTGACTTACTTACATGTCTCATGTATGTTGATTTCGAACCCATTTAGGTACTTTGTGAATTTTTTTCCTCACCGCTGCTCTAAGAACGGTGATAGAAAACATCGTGAGGAAACTGGATCCTGGAACCAAAAAATCCAAAGACATGTGACATCCACGAACCTGCACTGGACCACAGAGAGGAGGTCTATATCCCAAACAGGCAGTGGGAATATTATCAGCTCATTATTCTAATCCGCTCGCTTGGTTTGACATCAAACTAAGCAAGCGGCATTTTAAGAATAAAAAATCAGAGTCGGTCAATTTCTGCATAGACATGCGGTGAAGTCTGAAATTGGCCGACTCTGATTTATTCTTAAAATGCTGTTGCCTAAAACATTGACCTCGCTATATTAGAGCAACTTCGAGTTCAAAGACGACATCCTACAACGAATTTACGTGTATTTCGACTACTTATACCGGTTCAGCAGTGCGATTCTGTAACCATCTCACCGTGAAAACTTAGGTGAAGTAAGCGTGGAGTGAGCTGTCAATAGTGTCAATTCCTAGCAAAAACAAACTCACTTCACCTAAGTTTTCACGGTGAGATTTTTACAGAATCGACCGGCTGTAGTTTTTACGATAAGATTATAACTACATCGAGCCCAATATACAAATTTTTCATTCATCTTTGATAACTCATAACCAACATCCTTCCGACCGAATTTCGGTCACGGCACGGCGGCCAATTTCATCGGTGGTTAGCCAGGTACACAGAAGATAATATTAAGATATTATAGTGCACAGGGGGCCTAAAAAGGCCACTTTAGCAGAAACATAAAAGGATAACATTATGAATTATAATAAGGCGAAGACAGTCCGTGTTTTTCTTTTTTTCGCTGCACTACGCAGGTATAATCAAAGAGATTGGGATTGAATTTGGATTGCATTGATTGGTATTTTAGAACAGACAAAAAAATAACTCAAAAATTCTTCACCTTATAGGATTTGATACGATTATCTTAACAGTTAACTGTCCATTTTGATTCATAATGTTATCCTTTTATGATTCTGCCAAAAGTGGCCTTTTTAGGCCCCCGGGTGTGTGCGTAAACATATTCCGATGAGGTGGCACGACCGGGGAGAGATCATGATCAGCATCCTAATCGTGTAACACAGTGTTACACGATTAGGATGCTGCGGTGCTATTCTGTAAAAATCTCACCGTGAAAACTTAGGTGGAGTGAGCTGTCAATAATATCAATTCCTAGCAAAAACAAACTCACTTCACCTAAGTTTTCACGGTGAGATTTTTACAGAATCGACCGGCTGTTCCTGATCGAAGTGTTACTAACACTTTCAATCACAATCGGAGTTTTGAAGGATATTGCTAATCCATTGCTTCATAGGTTTGAAAAATTCGTCTACTCAACAACGTAAATAACGCAATGAACGTGTATGAACTGTCAAAATGAGACCCATTGCAATCAATTACGTGTGTTACGCAATTACCCAGCTGGACCTTTACGTGCTTTCCGAGACAAGGGGGTGTTAGTTAATTAATGTTTATGCAATTCGGGAGTCGCATTCGAATGTTTGTCTCAAGTAGACCTCACATTTTGATGCGCGCGCGTCGATTTCGAAACAATTGGGTCATTGTCTTTGTCACTGTCACTCGCACACAGCGGAGTTACGCGACATGAACTTCCCCTCGATTTCTTCACTCTCAAACCTTGGCCCTGACTACTCACTACAGCATTTAAGTACATAAGTGGTTAGGTTTGGAAATAAGGTGAATATATGGCATATGGCATGATAGAATTACAGCGAAAGGTCAGCTAAAATTATGCAGGATCGTCGGATGTACATAGTTGAAGTTTAGTAAGAAGCCGATGGATGTTCTCGAATAAAATTTAATTTTATTAATAGAAAACAAACTTCAATTTCAGACTTCAATTTTATGAAAACAAGCTCCAATTTCAGACTTCAATTTTATTTCACAGACTGTGGAATAAAATTGAAATCTGACAGTTTTTCAATCGACAGATAACTTTTCACTGTGGATCACAGTTAAAAGTTATCCGTCGATTGCTAAATCAGCCTTAAAACTGATTTTTCTCACGCCAGATAATTCGAGGACTAATTTTGAATTTTTGACAGTTCTTATAATTTTGTAATTGTAATTTGAAACATTAACGCTTTTTTTGGTTTGACGATAGTTAGCACCATTTTTGACGTATACGCGTGCGTCAAGTGGACGTGAAACAACCCGCCCTCAGTAGATACATGATTCTGGACGCCCCTGCGTAGATTTAGAATTTTTCGTTGGTAATTTAATCCATGCTAATATTATAAATTCGAAAGTAACTCTGTCTATCTGTCTGTATGTTACCTTTTCACGCTTAAACCATTGAACGGATTTCGATAAAATTTAGCAGAGAGACAAAACACAAAAACACCGTACAAATAACACCGTTTAAAAATGCTGTTTCATACAAAAGTGCAATACCTACGCGGTGAAAATTTAGTTCCACCCTTGAGTTGTATTACTTGTATAGTATGTTTAACTTACTATCAACGTTATTTGTTTTCAGTAATCATTATCCCTTTCGTGGGGTTGGATGTGTGGGGTCTCCTGCACTCCGTGACCAAGACCGACGTCATCCGCATGATCCTCAGGCACCTGGAAAA
Source organism: Luperina testacea (assembly GCA_927399505.1). Lineage (NCBI taxonomy): Eukaryota > Metazoa > Arthropoda > Insecta > Lepidoptera > Noctuidae > Luperina > Luperina testacea. The sequence continues at coordinate 19,263,762 of OV656758.1, forward strand.
TTACCTCGCGACCGGCAGGAAGCAGGCGGAGAAGCATGGTCCGGCTGCGCTTAAGGTTCGTAGTATCACTGTACAAGCTTCTGCCAGCGACTTCGTCCGCGTGAAATTTCACCCTCCCGCCATTCACCCTCTTAGGGCTGTTTAACAGCCCAGATTTTTTTTTTGTTAGATTTTGTTATTAAAACAAAATCTAACAATGCTGCCCAGAAGCTCAGGAGCAACTCCGACGTTCGCCTTTTCAATGAGAATTTAGACCAGCACCCCAATTGCGTTGCACACTTATTATCACAATCTGTAATCCATTGCTTCAAGTGTTTAAACAACTCGTCTGCTCGACAACGTTAATAACGCAATGAATGTTGTTGAATTGTCAAAATGACACATTGTCATTGTAAATATCCAGGTGACTGTGATCTTCGATCTGGAAGGCTTCAACCTCAAACAATACGCATGGAAGCCGGCCGCGGAGATGGTGTTCACGCTGCTGCAGCTGTACGAAGCCAACTACCCCGAGATCTTGAAGGTCTGCTACATTATTAATGGTAAGTGTTGTAGCGGTATCTACAACGCCACATGCGAACAGAATCCTGCATCTCGGAAGCAGAGTTTATCGAGCAACTAGCATAGATACAACGGCCCGACGTGAATCATCGGGCAGTTGCCCGCCAGACACAACACCCGTCTGGTCGGAGGATCCTTCCTTTTCTATGGAGTATGAGTGAACTGGACACCCCGTTCTTCATACGTCTATAGTGTTAATTTTATACAGTTTAGAAATTAGGATGGGAAGGCTGCCAAGACTTCGATACCTGTTCTCCAATCTTGGGCCAGTCGTGAGACCCTATGTTGGAACCAGCGGGGTAATTGCGTAACACACTAACAGTAGCAATAAATAGCTTTAATTTTGACAGTTCAACAACATTATTTGCGTTATGTAATAATAATTATGTACCTATATGTAATAGTCTTCTAAAAATGTCAAGTATATTTCATATTTTATTGGCTTAAATATGGCTAATTAAAGCCTATTTAAAAATGTCGGGAATCGGCTGGATACGGGAAGTACAGAACCAATCGAAGTGGCGGTGCTTGCGGGAGCCCTATGTCCAGCAGTGGACGTGTTTCGGCTGTAATGATGATGATGAAGTAGGTTGACGATAGGTTACATAATAAAACATAACGATGTATACTAACACAATAGAGATTTGTGTACATATATCTATGTAGGGAGGAAAAATCATGCCAAGTGGGTATAATATGCTCGATCTTTTTTCCGGGTTGGATCAAGTTTAATAAGTGGCTTGTAGGAAGATGAAATTCTTATCCTAAAAGGGCTAGATTTTTGCTTGAAAACTTGAAAAAATCTGGATCTACCCACTGCCCAAACCGTCTACCTAAAGAATCATAAAGACGCAGGTTGTTGTGGTTGGCAGTTCTAGGACGGTCTCAAGGATTGACTGGACGAATCTTCCCCAAGTTTCTTTTGATAACTCCATTATTCCTTTTAGCGAAAAAGTTAAAAACTTGGGGATATTCATTGACAAGAACTTCTCTTGGACTGCCCAGCTACAGGAAGTTAGCCGCAAACTATTTGCATCCGCTGCATCTTTGAAGAGACTGCGTAATTTTCTACCAACTGCCACCAAGATTGCGCTTGCCCAATCACTTCTTCTACCCATTCTTGATTATGATGATTATACTTGATGTAAGCTATCTTGACCTTACCCAAGACCAACTCGATAAACTTGAGCGGCTTCAAAATGTCTGTATAAGGTTCATATTCGGATTGCGCAAATATGACCATGTTTCCGAATTTCGTGCGAAGCTCAAGTGGTTACCAATTCGCCTTCGCCGGAATGCTCATATTCTTTCCCTATTGTATAATGTGCTCTTTTCCCCTTCCACCCCTCTCTATCTTAAAAAACGTTTTCAGTATCTTTGCGACTCCCACACGAAGTTTTTGAGATCATCGGATAATTTAAAGCTTAAAATGCCAATGCATTCTACAACATTTTTCGACAAATCCTTTTCTGTTCAGGCCGCTCGTTTATGGAATGCATTGCCAGTTCAAATAAAACGCGCGCAATCGTTAGCTGTATTTAAGAGGCTCGTGAAGGAACATTACTTGTTGTTGTGATTTTGTTTTCTTAGCTGCAATAGTCATCATTTATTTTCGTTGTTTATATGTATATTTAGTATGTATTTATTTATGTATCTATTATACAGCAGCAGCAGCATATTATGTTGCATAGTATATTATGTTGCACCATTAACAACCCCATTTTTTATATCCACGCATTCACTGTCCATTCCAAGGTTGCCTGGAAGAGATCGCAGAAAGCGATAAGGCCGCCCATTGTATGTTTTGTATTCAAAATTGTATTTTTTTTGTTATGTATTTTCTGGTGTACAATAAAGCATATATAAATATAAATAAATAAATAATAATCTACAAGAACATTCAGATTTTCTGTATACTCGTTGCTCCATATAAACCCCATCTTCTTTCCCATTCCAGCGCCAAAAGTATTCTCCCTAGCGTTCTCAGTGATCAAGAAGTTCATGCACGAGTACACGATCTCCAAGATAAAGATCTTCAGCTCCGACGCCAAGAAGTGGCAGCCGCAGGTGCTCACCATGATCGACAAGGAGAACCTGCCGCAACACTACGGGGGAACCATGGTCGATGAGAATGGGGATCCGAGATGTGCGCTTATCGTAAGTTAATTGTGTTACTGGAATCTAGAGTTTTGGAAGTCTTTTATGGTTGATAGAAGCAAAACCGACTGAATAGGTATTCCTGGAATACTCACTGGTTGAAAACACACAGCCTATACCGCTGTGTCTAGATTCTGTGTCCTTTTATTACAAGAAAGGATTTTTGGAAACTCATCTTCTAAAAGTGTGAAATAGGGGATGAAAATTTGTATGGAAGTTTTCACAAGACTTCAGTTTTTAAGTCGATAATTTTTTTTTGGTCTATGGTTAGGTCGGAGATGTGAAGATGTCCCATTTGACAATAACTTTATTTTGTTCTTGTTTTTGGTTAATTGCATACGTAATACCACAGTTGAGGTGGCGCTGTGTTTGGCTTCTACAGGTCGCGGGTTCGATTCTCGACCCTATATGTATATACCTACACGGTTATTGGTAAAAAATTAACAACCTCAGCATATTAACAAAAAATAAAATCTGCTGTTCCCTACATTTTGACGAGTTATACGAACATAAATGTACCTAGGGAACAGCTGTTTTTTTTTTTCGCGATTTCAGTATTGGTCCCATAGTAAAAGTTGTTCAAAATGATGAGTACAATGACCTCTTAAGAGGTTGTTAATGTTTTACCAATAACCCTGTAAGTATATAGTTTTTCCTTATTAAGAATGAAAAATATTTTTCTGTTTGCAGGTGAAACCCGGTGGCAAAGTTCCTAAAAGCTATTACTCCAGCAACCAGACCTTTGACTCTGCGAAGGAGTTCAAGCGAGTCACCATCAAGACTGGAGAGAAGCACGTCATCGACCTGCTGTGTTCAGACCATGACAGTGTTTTGAAGTGAGTTATACCTTTGTACCAGCACCTTATTCTTAGGGATTAGCAGCTTAATTAGTTTTTTAAAAAGAAAACACGACACGGCCTACAACTATTTATTTAAATTACAAAAACCGTTACAAGAAAATAATTCAATACGATCACTAGTACGCGTCCGTCCCGTCCGAGGTCCGCAGCAAAAGTGCTAGAGGCGAGTGAGCACACGGCTCCACTGACAGCGTCATCGCAGCGACGTGATGTCCCCGCCCTTTCTGCTGTCAAAACCTCTAAGACTATAATAATTGCATAACACACTAACAGTAGGACTGGCTTTCATTTTGACAGTTCAACAACATTCATTGCGTTATTTACGTTGATGAGCTGACAAATTTTTCGAACATATGAAGCAATGGATAAGCAATATCCTTCAAAATGATTCAGATTGTGATTGATAGTGTGTTACGCAATAACAATAAGGGTGTAGCTTAGGTCCAAAAGGGTCAAATCTATTCATATAAAGGTTCCTTTTTAGGGTTCCGTACCAAAATGGTAAAACGGAACCCTTATGGTGAGACTCTGAGTTCCCTGGCAGCTGATAGTATGTCATGCTCACTCAAATGTCTCGCTGACGATGGCGTGTGTGTTGGATCATTTAGCTCCCTTCAAAATGGTTGAGCTGAATGGTGCTGATTTATGCGTCATGTTCGTGAACGGGCGCCGTCAGTTGGGGCTGGTCATCACTTAGCTGCCTCGGCTTGTTTTTCAAAGCCGTTTCCCGTGTGAAAGCAAAAATCTAGCTGTTTTAGGATAAGAATTTCATCTACCTACAAGCCACTTATTAAACTTGATCCAAGCATTCACACGGGTGAAAGTCATCGATTCCTTTCGATCCTTGTTTAACAATCTACTGTTCTTTTCTCTCAAAAAAGTGACACCTTCCTCGATTACATCTTCTTCGTGTCGCTGGCATGCCAGTAAGCCAGTTATTTAAATTTTGTTGGCCCACAACTTCGCCACTTCCAGACTTCCACGGCGTTATCGGTGGCAGTGCAGAGGTCACTTGGACTGCATGTTTTGGGGCACGAAGGGCAGGATAGGAGGTGGAGCATATTCCCAATTGCATGATAAACACTTACCCACACTATTTTTTTCAATCAATTAACAAGTTCATTATTTCAGATGGGAGTGCGGAGTAGACCACCACGACATAAAGTTCATGATCAAACGTCGCGACGAGGAGGGCAACGAAAGCATCGTGCACGGACCCAGGAAGGTCACGGAGGGACCCACAGACGTTGGCGTCCTGGCCGTCACTGGCCCCGCCACTTGTAAGTTAGAACATTATCTAGACTTATATTTTAAAAACACGAGACCCAAGTGGCATTTAGTTACTACCTACTTAATTTTGAACAACTATCTGGGGCCCGAACCATCAATTTGAACCACTGTTCTAACGAAGCCGTTAAAATTTTTATCTGTTGGTTTGTTTGCTCCGGCTAATCTCCGAAATGGCTGGACCGATTTTCACGGGATTTTCATTGGCAGGTAGCTGATGTTATAAGGAGTAACTTAGGCTATTTTTTTGTTATAAAAAAGAACTAAGAGACCTCGAAGAGAGGAGGCCTGTACATAATGCGTAGTTGACGGCTACGTGATTTGTCTTTTTACACCCCGTATTATATCGTGTTTATCCCTACGAACAGATTCAGTGATATTCGACAACAAGAGCGCGTACCTGCGCAACAAGAAGGTGTACTACGACGTGCTGATCGCAGTGCCGGCGCGCGACCTCGCGCTCGGCCACGAGCCCGGCGACCAGCTGCCCGCGCCCGCCTGCAGCGACAGCGCCGCGTCGTAACGACTGAACAAATGATGTAGCCTGAACAAATGCGGCGTTTAATGCAGTAACAGTTGTAAAACTCATAGACCATCATCATACCTAAAATCACCGCTCCACAACAGGGGGGTCTACTCCCGAAGCACGAAGTCCGTATATTCGGCTGAAATTACGAGCGTTTCCTAACCCGTATCACCTACTGACATAAGATAAATAAGACTTATTCTTACTCCATATGTGTTTTTGTGTCTGACAAAAGTTCATTTATCGGAAATTGTATTCACGCCAAAAGTTTCGAACTACGACGGGCCAGTATCTTCGTTGACGAACTTCGAGAATAGGCCCCCTGCAGCCCACAGACAAGCTACTTCCGTGTACCTACTTAAGTTTCGCTTTGTATGAAAGTGTAGGTTGAATCGTGTACTGCGACTCGCGACCAGGGTACGCCACAAATACGTGTATGTATGGCAACCAAATGCATCGCGCAGCTAACGTGCAAAATCTCTCCTTGTACAGACGCCAGCACATCAAGCTGCTACAATCTGTCAAATTTCTTTAATGGATTTTCAACTTTATCGCTAAAGCATAAGGTTCAAAGTTGATTGGGAAAATTTGACAGTTTCGGGTAGCTTGTGCTGGCGTCTGTACATCCTACGTAGCCGGTGCCCCGTTGGTCTCGTGGTCGCAAGCGCGACTGCTGAATGTTATTGGGTTTTCCCATTAGGAATTTCTGTGACAGCCCGGAGCTTGAATGTTGGCGGTGTCATACACCCGTGACTTGGTCCTGCGCTTGATTTCACTTTGGTCGTGTCGGATTGCCGTCACATCGAACTATGAGAGTGAGGGAAGGGAGAGTGTAGTGTAATGCTATTCTGTAAAAACTTAGGCAAAGTGAGCTGTCAATGGTGTCAATCCCTAGCATCAGGTGGAATAACAACTCACTTTAAGCTAACTTCACCTAAGTTATCACGGTGATGTTTTTACAGAATAGCACCGCTGTGTCTGCGACACACGCCTACACTATGACATCTCCCGCGCCGAAGGCTCTCCGTTGAGATTGGCCGCCATAGTCTAGCTGGAGGACTATTATTATTACGTAGCATTGGACGATCGATTTTAATTTCATACAGTTGTGACTTATGATTGGTTGACGGAAGTTGTAACAACCAAAAATATAAGTGGTATTGGCAAAGACGAGAATAGGCTCACAGAAATGGAGTGCTTTGTTTGAATTCGCATTTGAATCAATACCTACAGGAAACAAAGCAGTTTGTTGCGTTTGGCGTATATTTTCGCACCAGTTTTTACCGCATCGCGTTCATTTTAGTCACACTGGATTTTCCTTACAAAATAAGGAAACAGTGCAGTATGTACCCATGTAAAAAATGACTAGCAAAATAATTGCTATAAGTAGGTACTTACAACTCGCAAGAGTTAATTTGAGACTTCGCTCGGATGACATAAGCGCGCGATACTTACTGAGACGTCGATGGCGAGAGCGGTAACAGCGCGGGGGGCGGGAGGGGCCGCCATTGGCGTATCTAGGGCTTTTTTCCAGGGGGGGCCTGGCCCTAACTTTTTTTTATGGTGAAATACTTATGGATACCCTCCGTCTGGGAAGAACAAAGGGTTATGTCGGACTCCTACCGACTAAAACCCCACTGTTCCTTCTACCACCGTAAGTCGGGGGCCCGGGAGATACTTGTACATTCGCCGCACCCCCGACTGGTATCGACTGGTTCCGACGTGCGCCCGCTTGTCACTTTGAATTGTGGCGCAAAATTTAAATGTACCTACCTACCTACTCTAGCTTATTACTTTGCGTATTAGTAGATTCAATTATTTTTGTGATTTCAAAAGTAACTAAATGGAATGTGTTATGTAAATGTAGGTAATAAGTTTGTGTAGGTCTTGGTGTTAGATTATAAATATTATTTATTTATTTATTTATTTATTACTTTTAAGAAGGCTTACAGACTAATTACAAATAATAGGTAACAACAACACGTTATCAAGTTGCTAATAACAAGCCTCCACAGTTATATAACATACCGATTACTTAAAGCCGAACAATAAGCCGAAATATTTCATTGCTTTTGTGTGAAGTTATATTATTATGTAAGTACCCAGCTTAGAATTTCGAATAGGACCCCAACATCCTGGGGTGGGCATCAGATCATTCTAAGGTGGGCACGGCCCAACCTTTATACGCCTATGGGGGCCGTTCGAGTGTCAGGTTAATTCTTGCAAGTTGGACCTACTGTCTTTTACAAATATAATGTAGTTGATAGATGGGTGTTATAATTTGTGTTATAGATAGGTAATTAGGTAGTTAATTAGTTATCTAAATGTACTCATGCACATTCCAATTAAGTTTTAAGATAACATGTTTTATATTGATACAGGGGAGTTAGGTAATTAAGATAGCATTTACATACATCTTTAGAAACGGAAGCATTTCTGTGATAGTTTCCAATAATGTAGTAAAACATAGCCTCTAAGGTATGTGGAATGGAACAAATCTAGGTAGGTATATGAAATGACATGGGTAGGTAAACACGCAGGCACAATCATAGCCAATTATCACGATAGGCAATGAGAACGCCCCCTATTACGGGCATCCGGCTATTGGGCGTCCCCAATGTTTATCGAAATAATAATTTTGTTTGTTGACTAATAATAATAAGCATTTATCAAAGGAATACTGCTCTACCCGTTGCTTTCCATTGTGTTAATAAAACCTAGGGATTGCAGCATCACTATTATTTTATTTAAGTACTTGGTTTTTACAAATTTTGAAAGCTACCAGTCTTAAAATAATAATAATAATATGTACAAATATATAACAAGGAGGGGAAATAAGATTTTGATTATTCATTTTCAATATGGGTAGAATAATTTGATCTTGGTTCTTACAAGATAATGGTTGCTCAATTATTGTAATAATCTATGATTTAGATACCAGTATGTGTATTATAGGAATGGAATAACAATAAACATTGATTACACAAGCATTTTTTTTTATCTGTCTCACTCCTTTATCTTTTACTTATCATATTCTATAGAACAAGGTAATAAACGCCTTTCAACAATAAATTTTTGTCACGCAAAGTCGCTCTGACGTAAATTGCAGAAATAAACCTATATTATATGAATTTATTTATTTTTAGTCTTATTTCAAGGTATATGTAGTTACAGTACAATACAACTTCAAGTCCTGAGTCTCTTGTGGGCACAAGAGACTCAGCTTTAGCAAAGGTATCCTCTAACCCCTTCTAATTCTCCCTGTTCCTCGACTGTCTAATCCTGAGTCCAGTTATACCAATACAAAGACATTAAAATAAGTCATTGAACAGGCTTCTTCTGGGTAAGCTCACTCCATCGTAGACTTTATCTGTGTTATCTCTGACCTAGATTAGAGTCAAGAGCAAACCCATTTCAAATAAAAAAAAATAGGAAACAGTTTATGGGAAGTGGTCTTCTATGAACCAATAGCGATACTGTAGATGTATTTCTGTGGGGATACCTCAATGATATCCTTGTGCAAAGGGGCATCAAAATCTAACCCGGTAGTTTTGAAAAAATTATACTTTAGAATTCACATTTCTTTTTTGCCTAATGAATGTATATGTAAAATGTCAAAACTTTGTCTAGCAGTAAAATAAAGTTTTGACTTTTTTATTACAATAAAAAATAAATAAATCTGACAAAATGAGTTCGTAAAATTATTTAATACACAATTGACATCACCTTCCTTAAAAAAACATGTTATATACAGGGCTATGTATGACTCCACCAGATTGTTGACCGCAACCACCGTCAGTCCTCATCCTCAAAGAGCATTTGAAGCAGTTCTCTCTTGGTACACTGGGAACCTTCTAATCTCTGTACGCCCTTCCAACGAATGATTGTGGGGATTACCATGAGCTTCAATCGGGTGTCTGTCCGGAAAGAGCAAGCTTTGTCCTTCCACCTGCAAGGTAACATGAAATTGGATAAGAGAAGAGATATGAGACGTGGAGTGGCAAACACTAGCTGTCATACAATGCCATAAAATAAATTAGATAAGATATACCTAAAAGAAGATAACAGAAATGTATAATTTAAAACAGAGGCAGATTGCTGATTAATCCTTTAAACATGGATCCATGCGAGACACAATGGCTTTTTAATTGTTTCTGTAAATACGGCATTCAACCCTTTAAGATCCACAACATCTATTATAAAAACTATTTATGTCACAAGTCACAGTATTTTAAATAGTGTAATGGTTAACATGGCACTATCATAGCATTACGAAATACTTACGTATCTCTGCCACCAACATCAACGTAAACAAATATGATATCCTTTTTTAGTTCACTGAGGAATGCCTTCACCACAGGCTCAGCTGTGAACAAAGATTTCTGATATCAAGAAGAATAAGATCTACGTTATACAGGCCTACTTTTTAACTGACACAGTGCCTGAGGTAGCCTGCCTAATGGGGAGGGGTGTTGACGCCCATCATTGGCCTAATGTCTGAGCTGTCGCACCACGTCATCCCGCCCCCATGGTAGGTATGGATCATCTTACCCAGTTGGCAGTAAATACACCAACTGCGGCCATTATCTTTCCTTTTACCAGTGAAAAAGAAATAAACTTTAGGCCCCTTGTTTGGTAGCTTATCAATGAACTCTGTAAATTGACCATAATTTTGAAGATCTTCCATTTTTATTGACATTATTGGTAAGTGTCAAAAAAATGAATAATAGAACAGATAATCAAGTACCTACTGTGGTTTGGAGTTCAAAAGAGTTCTCATTTCGATGATTATACGACCTCCTTATAAACAAGAAGGTAATGAAATCTGTAGCTTTTTTAGCTGTAGTGTTACTATAGACCCCGCCTAGGGTATTAGTGTTCTGTGCTATAGACTCATGAAACGAGTCAATGTCTTGTCATGTATTCTCTTTACCGTAAACAATAGCAAGACATTTATAACGCATCAGTTTTTCGTCGATGTATAGCCAATCAGTTAATCTAATTAATATGATTAATTTTGTAGGTATGAGCTTGTACGTACCTTCAACACAATCGATACACCAACTTTCCCCAGACGGCAGTTTTTCACCAGAGAAGTAGAAAACCACTGGAGGACCCTTTGGATCTATAGCTTCAACATATTTCGTAAACTCTTCATACCCGTGCAAATCTACCATAGTCACCATTTTTAATACAAAACACAAGCCCAATACACCCGGTACTATCGATAAAATGAAGTGGAAATGAACAAACAATAAACAATGCACAGTGACACGCAAGTTGATAAAAATGACAGCTTGACATTGACTTTGACAATTCATTATCAGCGCCACCAGCGTAGCGTTATTCCTATAAAATTATTTTACTCTTTGTCGTCAGTTTATAATAAAGTTTTCGACTTTTCTCCGCTAGTAAGGAGGGTCCGTTTATATATTTTTTTTCCAGAATACAATATAGGTTATGAATCTCATAATCCCCTCAAAAATTTCAAAAATTGAAACTCACTATGATCGGTCTCGGTGACTAGTGATGTTCAAATCCGCTATAAACTGTAAACGTGTTATAAACTATAAAATATATTCATATAGTCTGTTATTTTATACGCTATAATTATAGCGCGCTATTTCAAAACTCGGGCGCAGTCTGAACGCGGAGACGCTATAATTTAGCAACACGCTATCATGCTAAACGGACTTGATGAATTGATGATGCGCGGTAGATGTTAACGCGCTATACATTATAGTCGCTGACGCTATCTTGCTATCTCGTTCTGGCCCCGCTGTGCGAACGCTATCTTGCTATCTCGTTCTGGCCCCGCTGTGCGCGTTTGAACTTTTATTCGTTGAGTAGGTCGAGGCGCTATAATATAGCGCGAAGTCCGAGGCGCTATAATATAGCGCGAAGTCAGAGCCGCTCATAGCACACGCTATACGCTATGTACACATAGTTTGTTATATTTTGGCGCTATACGTTTTATTAACCACCACACTCTCGGTTCCCCTTGCCTGTCCCAGAAAGGGACGAAATGAACCAAAAAAAAAAATCACTTTGATCGGCACTAATTGCCATAGAGAAAAACGGACCAAGTGCATGCCTGTGTGCATGTCGGACCAAGCACAGTGAAGGGTTCCGTAGTTGGGATGAATATTAACTCATGTAAAGTATTTATCTCCGATGAGAACAATACTGTGATTTTGTGTATGTTTTGCGATCGATACCACCAAAATAAATTTGTAACGTATTCACGTAGAACACACGGCCGTGTCCATGACACAGCCACACCCCATTTTTTTTTTACGAAATTTTTCCATAACGCAAGTACATTTTTTAAGACGTAAGTTGTTGACTATAACTCGTTATCAACTAACTCGTTAACTTGAAAAGCCTACTTACAGTAGTACTTGTAGTTGTAGATGTGATAGTAGTTTGCTTTTAACATCCATATACATATTTACTACTTTCGTAAGTACTCCAAAAACAACGGTTTAGCTGGTTGGGTGGAGGGATACCCGGACACTTGACTCTAACAAAAATCACCACAACCTAATATTTTACAAATGTATCCCTGAAACAAATAATGCTCACAAACCCTCAATATATTAAAATATCTTTCAAAGGACAGCCCTAACATTGGAATAGACTACTAAAAACATCGAAAACCCATCCATTTTTTTTTTCTTTCAATATTTAATTTCACAACTTTGTAGACGTGATTATTATGAGTAACCATGCAAAATTACAGCTTTCTTTTAGAACCCTAAGGCGAAAGCGCCAGGGTAGCCCGCGAAATTCAATTTTTTTAGGTTTTTTGCAATTTGCTGGTCAGTATTAAGTTGTACGTTGATTAATATTTGAATCGCGGCCGTAACAAACATGTATTTACAGAATTATAATCATTAAAGTCATCAACACAACTCTCTAAGTCCACGTAAGTCCAAAGAATAACTGTTTCATGAAATTATCATTCTTTGGACTTACGTGGTCTTAGAGAGTTGTATTGATGACTTTAATGATTATAATTCTGTAAATACATGTTAGTTACGGCCGCGATTCATATATTAATCAACATACAACTTAATACTGACCAGCAAATTGCAAAAAACGTAAGAAAATTTGGATTTCGCGGGCTACCTTAGCGCTTCCCCCCTAAGTAAACCGCGTTAACCCGCGTCTATCTATAAATCGTCCGCGTTAATCCGAGTTAAGCCGCGGACAGACAGACAAAAAGACTGACAAGGCGAAACTAAAAGGTTCCTTAATTTGATACCGTCTTTAGAGAACCCTAAAAATAAATATTTATGATTTTATGACCAAATGCGAGATTGCCACTTGCAAAAACAACGTTTGCCGTTCTGTTTTACATTAGGATGTTTGATTTTTCCTGAAATATGGCTTATGGTGCCGGTGCCGGACAGATCAGATTCTGCGTACAACAGAACTCAAAATTCAAGCCGAATCAAAACGGTTTTGACGGATTATACGGTTGACAATAAAAAATATTTGAATGTTTTCATGTTTGTTTGAGTTGTTTTTAAACTATTATCGCAGCCTGAGTGATAATATCTATCACAATGGATACAACGTCGGGTATAAAACCTACGACGGGTATAAAACCTAAGTCAATGGCTGAATTGCTGCCCGGGCTTAGCGGTAAGTCAAATTTGTTTACTCCATCGCCAAAGCTAAGTGTAGTAGAACAACAAGTAGCATTAATTAATAAAGCCGTTTTTCTAAATTATCTCAAGTGTTTTGAGTCGTTTTTATCCGCCCCTAAGACGACCCACTGACCGTCGTTTCTGATAAACAAAATTAAATATTTTTCTCAGTAAACCTTTAACATAGAAACAACCACACCTGTTGCCAGTCGTTTCAGTTATTTGATAAAATAATATTTTCAATTAAAAGTGATTCTTAGAAAACATCCAAACTGAGTTTATTCTAGTTTATCGACCTTAAGAACATACTCATAGAAATAAATTACTCAGAAACAATTCAAGTGGACTGAACTTGTTCAGCAAATACATTTTGTGTGCTCTGTTTATTATGACCAGTGATCGGAGTAGGTAGATTGAACTGGGGTCATTGATCCGAAACGTATATATTACTATGGACATTACTCCGGAATTGGTGGTAGTCAGAATTTCATTAGTTAGCCGAAATGTATATCTATCTATAAAAGATCTAGCCATAAAACGCTAAAAATAAATATTAAAGCTTCGATCGGAATTCGATTGTTTTTATTATTCAACAGATAAATAATGAATTAATTTAGTTTTGATACCTTCCTTTAAATTTTGAATTGAGTAGTAATAATATCACTACCAACATCACTACATAGTATAAAACAAAGTCGCTTTATCTGTCCCTATGTCCCTTTGTCCCTTTGTATGCTTAAATCTTTGAAACTACGCAACGGATTTTGATGCGGTTTTTTTTAATAGATAGAGTGATTCAAGAGGAAGGTTTATATGTATAATAATAATAATGTTTCCGTGCGAAGCCGGGGCGGGTCGCTAGTTAACAATATTTAATTGAATCCGGAAATACCGGAATTACTTTCCGGAAAAATGGCTTATCCATATTATTCTTTCTGTGTGCATTTGTGATACAAGTACCAAAAATCAATCTACCTAGTCCGATCACTGATTATGACAAACAAAATGTATAAGTATTGTTTATTTTATAGGTATCCTGACCAAAAACAGTATGCAGACTCTGACTGCAAAGAAGCAACCTCGCCAAACAATTCTAGACACTCGCACCAATGAGAAGATTAAACCTTTAACTATCGCGGAAATGAGAGCTGACCTCTTATGTAAGTAAACAAACGTTGAAAACAAGGCCGCTACCTTTACCATAAATATTTTGTATGGTAAGTATTAATAATAGTCAGCCTGTAATGTTCCCATTGCTGGGACACAGGCCCACTCTAGGTGAGAGGGAGTGGGCCTGGGACACAGGCCTCCTCTTGGTGAGAGGGAGTGGGCCTGGGACACAGGCCTCCTCTTGGTGAGAGGGAGTGGACCTGGGACACAGGCCTCCTCTTGGTGAGAGGGAGTGGGCCGGGGACACAGGCCTCCTCTTGGTGAGAGGGAGTGGGCCTGGGGCACAGGCCTCCTCTTGGTGAGAGGGAGTGGGCCTGGGACACAGGCCTCCTCTTAGTGAGTGGGAGTGGGCCTGGGACACAGGCCTCCTCTTGGTGAGAGGGAGTAGGCCTGGGACACAGCCCTCCTCTTGGTGAGAGGGAATAGGCCTAGGACACAGGCCTCCTCTTGGTGAGAGGGAGTGGGCCTGGGACACAGGCCTCCTCTTGGTGAGAGGGAGTGGGCCTGGGACATAGGTCTCCTCTTGGTGAGTGGGAGTGGGCCGTAATCCGCCACATGGGCCCAGTGCAGGTATGATATTAATAGGTATCAATTTATTTTTCATTTCTTACATACCATACTTTTCTACTATTCAATGTCTATTTCAGCCCTAAGAGTACAGTCTCCCAGGAGACACGCCACTGGAGCCACTAGTGCTAAGAAGAATTGGAACTCATCAGTTAAAGTTGACAAAACAGTAAGCCACACAGCCAATGGGAAAATGAAACACAATCCTGTCAGAAAAGTGCTGAATTTTCCACCATTCAAGCCTAAAGTAAGTATAAGCATTAGTTGTATTGATAATTTATAATATGTATATTGATGGGGCTGTTTGATAGTCAATACAGCTCCATTTGGTAGTTTCAAGCAAAGAGAAATGAAACCATTTTCTAAGAAAGAAAAATGTGTTTAATGGCAATACAGCAAAAAAATACACTTTGAAGCTACAAAAAACAATTATTATACTAAAGGGCTTGGCATAATGTCAGGTGTAACCGCCTGATACTGATTTTCAGCTGCAACCTACAAGTGCCTCATGCTGGAATAATAAACAATTAAAGAAGTGTATGTTCATTTGTTTAAAGCATACACCATTTTAATCACGTTTTCTATTGATTACAGCCTGTATCCAGCATCAGAAAAACAATGGCTCTGGAATCACCAAAGTTCATGAGGCCTGAATTTAGGCCGAAGAAGGCTCTATTTGCATCTCAAGGTAATTGAAAGTTTTTATTTCTTGAATAACTTCATCATTATACACAGCCTGCATGTGACAGTCTCCACGCTCTTGTGACAGTCTCCACGCTCTTGTGACAGTCTCCACGCTCTTGTGACAGTCTCCATGCTCTTGTGCCAGTCTCATCCATGTTCTACCTGTGTTGGTAATGATGTTGTCCACCCATCTTGCTGCCAGACAACAATTAACTTGAATAACTTACTGTTACCTAAAACATTTTTGTATAACACTAATATCCATTTTATTTCAGCTCGTACCAATGTGAGAATAAGTGGCATAACCAATATAGCTGAAACACCAGTTGTGAATAAGCATATCAAAAGTCGAATGACACATCAGTCTGGTATCAAAAAGTTTGTTCCTCCACCAAAACCTTTGTTAAAGGAAAATATTATGATCACTGTTACACCTGACACTCCCATGTCCAATGAATCTTGGAAGTCCAGCTGTGACGCTAGCTTCTTACAAAAAGAGAAAGAGATTAATGATGCAGAAGAAAATATTAAAGCAATAGTAGAGGAGCCAACACTAGAGAACATAGCTGCAGTCACACCACCAGCATCCACACCATTTAAAGAGTACAGAAATGTTCAAGAATATTTCAACCAATCCAGTGGATTGGAAAGTTCTGCGGTCTACCATGATAACACAATCATGAGCTTCGAGAAACCTGCTGATACTAAAGAGAACAACAAGAGAGAAGAAAATGTCATTGTCTCATTATGTGAATTACTCATCAAAGCGTCTGTTGCTAACTCAGGGAAAATGAGCAATGAACTTGAGAATTTATTACAGATTGAACAAAACTTGAAAATGATTGACATCAGCATTGCTGCATTGAATAAAATTAAACAGTCACAGTTGACTTCTCTGCTGCATGTCAGAAAACTAATAAAAAATAAGAAACCTGGTGAGAGTGGAGACAAAACTTTAACTGATACCAAAGAGACTCCCAAAGTCATAAAAACAGTGAAATTGAGTCCGGAAAGAAAAACTATTGTTAGTAAGCCATGTTCAGTTATAAAGTCCTGTTCAAAGTCTCCATCTTACAAGATACCAAAAAAGAATTTGTGTTTAAGGAAAACTGTGGTTTGCAAATCAATGCCGAATATTGCGAACGGACAAATCACCCCAGTGAAAGCTGATATGGGTAACAAAGCTCTAAGCATGTACATGAAAATGAAAGAACACATGAACTTTCTGAGCACACCTGTTGCTAAACGGGAGTCTCGTGTGCCCGATACACCAGCAGTAACCTCACATAAATTACAAAAGCAGCTTGATAAACTTTATGATGAAAATTAGAATTTTTTTAGAAAATATCGGAAATAAATTAATTATAGAATAAGATTGTAAAGAAAGCATTAATGTTGTTATTTAACCTCTCGAATGTCTTATGTTACACAGTGCAACTTAAGAACAATTAACTTCTATTGTCTAAATTAATCAAACATGCGACGGGTTAATTATTTTAGATAAAAATTTAATTTAACTAACTAATCGCCTTATTGTAAATTTAGGAAATTTTCGCCACAGGTATGGTTGTACTATGTAATTATCACACTTACAATTTAAAATTAATTGAGTAGGTATTTACTAACACCGATTTTCTAAACAATGTAAGTAAATAAAATTCGTGACTGAAAATTTGTTGTGATGAAAATGTTCTAAATTGAATTTCCTAATGTAGTAGGTATTGTATGTAGTAATATATTTAAAATCAGTCTTTAATTAGACAAAATTTAGCTAAATATTTACACTAGATACTGAATTAAATTGCTAACTAACCTACTATACAAATAAATACAAAAACAAAGGACACTTAGCCGTCGAAGTACTCGCTGTCATCCGGAAATGTTGAATGGCAATGCTAATTCTTTGGCCAAAGAACGAACCAGCGCTCTGGTCACGTGAAGTGTCGACCAGCCGGCGAGAAATTTCCTTAAAAAGGAGACGTGCACTCGGGCCCCATGACCCGAGCGTTCGACCCCAAACGGCTCAATAGTTGTCCATAAGGTTACAGTATTTGCGCCGCTTGATGGTCTCAGCAGCCGCAACAGCGGCGCCAGCACAGCCTGCCGTGCTAGGAACATAAAAAAATCTACCTAATTAATTATTATAATTTAAATAATGTAAACATTTTTGTGTACAAAATAAAGATTATACGTGAATAAAGAATATTGCTTGTTTTTCATTATTGTTTGGCCTCAATTCAAATATTCTTAAGCTCTCTGAAGATGAGGAATGACCGCTTGACGGAAAAATTAACTGTCTCAATGTGCTCCATACAGTATTTCGGCAATGGCGTTCAATCTCGGCTTTCGGCGCGGGAGATATAGTGCGCAGACAGGTAATTCCGCTTCCTCACTCTCATAGCATTAGTAGTACTCTCATAGTCGACGGTATGGCAATCCGGTATGAGGACCAATGGCTTAGTACTTCTCGAGGCACGAGGGTATCACACCGCTGACTTCCAAACTCCGCGCTGTTACTAAGAAATTCCTAATGAAAAAACTCTATGCCGACCTGGGAATTGATCCCAGGACCTCACGCTCAATCAATGTCAGCGCGACTGCAAGGCATACTACCTACACTACACAACGCTAAAGTGGACCATGTGCACCAGTTGACTAATTGGCAATGGAATGTTAATCACCTAAGTTCCGAATCATTTTCTGAACTCGAGTAGATTTTTCAAAATGATACTTTGTTGCACCACGTAACGTGAGCGTAGTGACGTACTCACTGTTGCAGGCTTGCAGCGTCAGCATACCAAAAGCCTAGGGACATCGTATCGGCAGGTTACAAAGAGCGTCAGTAGCCAGGACAGTTGCTGTCCCTGCCACACTGACCTCTTTTATAGAGGTCAGTGCCCTGCCATTAGAAACAAAATAAGCTTAAAAACTAAAACCCGACTACTGAAAAGGATGAAACAAATTCCCGTGGTCGCATCTGTACTCATACTTATAAGCTATGCTAGCATGCGACCACGGGAAGGTATTTTCTTGTTTCATCCTTTTCAGTAGGTAGTCGGCTCAATATATTTTACAGTTCGCGTCGAATAACTTTGCCGTTCGAAGTAGGCAACAAATCTCACATCACACTAATATTATAAAGGCGAAAGTTTGTGAGTGTGTGTGTGTGTGTTTATTTATGTTTGTTACTTCTTCACGCACATACGGCTGGACCAATTTCGATAAAATTTTGTATGGAGGTAGCCGACACCCTAGATTAACACATAGGCTACTTTTATCCCGATATTCCCACGGGATCGACACTTATGCGGGTAAGACCGCGGGGTGCAGCTAGTCCTAAGAATAAAACAGCAGCGCGCATGTGCGGCTAGGCGGCTAGCGAAAAGCCTAGCTTCAGAGCGGCAAAGTTATTCGATGCGAACTGTAATTTACCACTTGTATGTACACATGTGGTGTTGTGGAAAGCAATAAATTATTAAGTAGCAGCGCCCCGCCCGCGGTTTCACCCGCATAAGTGTCGATTCCGTTTCCGTGAGAATATCGGGATAAAACTATCCTAAGATAATAATTAATATTAAGATAAAAATTACCCTATGTCCTTCCCCGGGATGCAATCAATCTCTCTGCTAAATTTTATCGAAATCCGTTCAGTGGTTTAGGCGTGAAAAGGTAACATACAGACAGACAGAGTTACTTTCAAATTTACAATACAGAATTACTTTCAAATTAATAATGTGGGTAGGGATGAAATGATGAGAGGAATTAAGCTGAGTAATACTATTGTTGTCTTCTTCTTCTCTTCGTTAAATGGCTTTTGCGGAAAAACCATTTGTAAGCTGGAAAGAGCCACACTTTACTTTTTGTTTATGACAAAAACGACATTTCTGTCATCTGTGCATGGAGAATAGAAAGTAATTCTATTGCCCTTTATCAGTGGCGGCACTAACCTAGTCATCAATTATTGATGACTAGGCAGCGTGGTCCCTGACCCTAGCCTGTTCCACAAGGAACAAAAGTAAAAATAAAAATCAGTGGCGGCTGACAGCGAGATACAGTGGTGCCAGAACGTCCCAAAAGGGACGATTTTTGTCCGTTTAGACATCTTTACGTCCCTTCAATGTCCGTTCATACATTCAGTCCCATTTCCGTCCCTTTTCAAATAGCCAACTACAATATATAAATGCGTTCAAATAACAAAACGTAGTTTTAAAAATTACAAAAATGCGTAAAACTTTAAGTAAAAACGAAACGCGCGGCGTGTGAATGTAACTTCAGACCACTGCTGGCGAATATCGCCATCCTTTTTCCACGCGCAGTGATCCCATACCGCTTGCCTGCCTGTACGTTCCACGCACACAACAGCTGAATTCATTACAGATACTCGAGGGTAGCCCGCGAAATTCAATTTTTTTTAGGTTTTTTGCAATTTGCTGGTCAGTTGAAATTGAGTTTTCGATTTGCGAGTTTCTTTTCAACATAATACTATTTACGCAGTGGTTTTAGTGGACAGATACTGAGGAAGACACGAAGCGACTAACTTGCTTGCTATACATATACGTACGTACTTATCGATCCGTTTTTCTTCTTGATCAAAAGTTTGTTTACACTTTTTGTTTTGATGTTTGATTATTTTGATTTATGTATAAAACTGAAGTGCGTGTGCTTTGTGTTGAATTAAAATAAACATATGGATGCAAGGAATACAGATGGATGGGTTGGTGGGTCAAGTTTTGGCGTGTATTCATTACAAGATTACAACAAAAGTGCCTAGTGTAGTCTTAATCTACATATTAAGTAACCAACGAAACCGATACAAGCTGAGGAAACCAGATTTTCTACAAACCTGTGTTTGAAATTAAATGTTGTATCATTATGTGTGACATTGTAAATTCTTTGACATAGATTTCATAGCTTTTATTTATAAAAATTGATAAGTACCTATTATTAGATTAATATTAATGTTTGGCGTGGTTTGGCGACTGCGCCGCAGTAGGTACTTATTTCTATGGCGCCGCGGGTATCTCCCTAATCTATCTAAGCCTTAAAATAACTTCAACTTCATTGACAAAGAGCATGTATTTAAAAAAAATAATTGGGGGCGGGCTGCTAGCTTCCTAACAGAAGAACTTTCAGAGCTACGTTCCAAAAAAATCATGATGGGTCTGAGAGATGCATCATGCAATTTTAAAAAATCGTTCTATTTTTTGGGTAATAGGATTGAAGTTATTTCACTTGCAAATAATTAATGGTATCATTATACCAGTCGGAAGACGTCCACTGCTGGACATAGGCCTCCCCTAAAAGGGGGTTGCCATGCTTGGCAGGCGGATTGGCGATCGCAGTTAGCTTTTGCAATGTAGGTACCTACCTACAGAGAATGCTGCTGCCCATTCTCTGGTGAGTTCCTTAGTCGCCAAGAGCACCAGCACCATCCCATAACTTACCGCGGGTCTCGTTCTTACTTAGTGACAGAGTTTTTGGCGGGATTTCTTCGAGTGAAGATTAATGGCTGTTTTAATTATTCGCAAATTGATTCCTAGTGGATATTGTGATGTAAAATTGGTGTAGTTTTGTATCTCAAGTGTCTGCGCAACTGGACAATATGTGGAATCATTGAAACAGACGCGATCCCGGTAAAATGGAGCTGAGAATTTTATTGTAGTTTTGGCGAAGTTTACCGAGAAGGTTGATTCGATACATTTACTGCCAAATACTCCTAATACATTAGAATATGTACACCCATATTCTAATGATAAACAAAAGTTTTTTAAACGAATAAAGACTTGGCTAAAAGGTCTCTGAAACCAGGCCATAAAACTATTTATAAAAAAAAAAAATTTTGTGACCATACAGAATATTTTATGGTACGTGTATTTATGAAAAGTTTTTGAAACGTAGCTCAGAAACTTGGCTATAGTTACTTTATTTTGTAGGTAGGGAGGTTCAAACAATACTTAATTAGCCCAACTAGTCGCATGTTTAAGGGCATTTTCACTTTAAATGGCGCAGGTCGTTTTTCGATTGTCTCATGACAACAAAATTATGAAAAAAATATTTGGAAACAATTTTTTTAAGAAAAAGGGTATATGCACTGAAAGTAATTTTATAAACTTGTGGATTTGATTTATTGGTTCTTGATAGAACACATTTTCAATTTTATTTAAATTAATAAAGTTTCGGAAATGTGTAAAATCATGATGTCCCAACGCCAGTATGTATCATTGCATTTAATTTTTTAGTTTTTTTTTGTACTACAGCTAACGTAGCGACAATTTAATTTTATTGTTAGATAGTTAATTTATCATTTAAACTAAGCATTTAATCTCAGTCAGTAAAGAAAATATTAAATAAATTAATAAAAAGCTTGTCCCACGAATTCGCGACTACCGGACATGTCCGGATAGTAACACGCTTTTTACTACTAAAATACACATTTATCGTGCAAATTCTGTTTTCATGGTAATCCCGGGTACAAATGTCAAAGTATGAAATGCCATTTTGAAGGTAGTCACGCAAGGTGTTCAGCTGGTGCGGTACATTTCGCGGTACAAAAAATTGGTCAAGAAAAATCTATTGAGGTTAGTAACGTTTTTTTTCGTGAATATTAAGTTTGTCTTTATTTCTTTTTTAGCTGTACATAACTTAAACACTGCTGAAAGCATAAAAGTAGAATTTAATTGATTTCTGATAATATTGTTTGAGTATTTTAATTTAGTTTTAAAACGATCTACACTCGTCACGTCCTGTTAGCAACCGTTACTATAGGATGGACAAAAAATATTACGAAACAGACATGTAAAGCTTAGAACTCATAAATTAAACTTACGAAATTTATTATTGATGACAGCGGTTAGATCCTTTTAATATTTTAAATGTTAGTTTGTATGTTTGGATGTTTGTTACTCAATCAGGCAAAAGCGGCTGTTCGGCTTTGGATGAAATTAGACACACTGATAGATAGGTAGTTTATTAAATAAATTATTACTTTACTTTTTAGGAATATCTGATTTGACGTGGGCAAAGCCGTGGGGCGTAAAGCTAGTAGAGAAATAATGTATCTACCAATATATTTTTTCTTAACTTTACAGGTAGTGGTGAAATCACTTTTCAAAATGGTGATATACTTTGACATAGATAAATTTTAGGAATATACTGATTGAAAGTTTAAGTTATAATCTTATTTTATTATTTTTTTTTAATAAAGATACCGTGGTGGTTATGTTGATTGATTAATAGTTTGTTAGTTTATAGTTAATTAGTTGTTAAACGATGATTAAGATACTCGATACGTACCAAATAAATATTTTAAAGTACTTTAACAAAATGTTTTATTAAAATACATATTTAATACCTATCTATGCATTTTTGTTTAATTTAGGTAGGTATATTCTACTCTACTTCTACTCTCATAAGAAAACTAACATTTTGTAAGATTTTATTTTTAACCTCACAGTGAGTTCTATTCCTAATAATTCTGTTTCGTCACGTCACATGTCCATTTAGTAACTGTCCCAAAATATTTTTGCCTTATTTATTTAAAAAAACTTAAAATATTATCCGGAATAATATTATTAAAATATTATAAATAAAGAAAAATAAACTATATTAAGATTATATTCCAACTTTATCATTCCTTGACCGATCAAATAAGATACATGAAAATTAAAACTTGCATTTGGACAATATGTTACGATACTGACCAAATTGTTGAAATTTTAATTAAAAATAAGTATCTAATAACCAAGTATTAATATTTAATTTCATTAATCGATATACCAAAACTTAATAATAGCGTTTTTCCCATTTCATTCCAGCAGTTAAATTTTTATCGCGGTTTGATTTTTGTTACTAACAAGACATCTTTAGCCCGATCACTTTAGAAAAATAATTTTAGAAAATTAAATACTTATTTTTGCACGGAATTATTACATAAATCACATAAATTATATATTTTTTTACAGTAATCCAAAGTTCAAAGTCCTAAAACAATAATAAATTTTTAAAGGCTGTTTATTATAACCTGCGCCATTTAAAATGAAAATGCCCTTAAATGAGTATGATACGCGTAAATGACAGCTAGACCATAGATTTTGATGGTTAACGAATAATCCAGTTGCCAGGTTAAAGAAAAATTACAAAATTTAGGTACCTATATTAAAATATGATTTAGTGAGATCTAGTCTTTCATTTGTGGTTTCAAAATTAATATTTCTACAGTCGTCCTTTTTGTCCAAAAATCGTCCCATTTCAGGTAGTGAATCGTCCGAAAGTCGAGGTGGGTACTGGCAACACTGGCGAGATATCAAAACAAATGTCGTACGATTCATCTATATTCGGAGTTTTTGGCGGGATTTCTTCGAGTGAAGTCTAGTTGGCTGTTTTAATTATTCGCAAATTGATTCCTAGTGGATATTGTGATGTAAAATTGGTGTAGTTTTGTATCTCAAGTGTCTGCGCAACTGGACAATATGTGGAATCATTGAAACAGACGCGATCCCGGTAAAATGGACCTGAGAATTTTTTTGTAGTTTTGGCTACCTCAGCGAAGTTTACCGGGAAACTTGATTCGATACATTTGCTGCCAAATACTCCTAATACATTAGAATGTGTACACCCATATTCTAATGTCATGTTAGACTAAAAAAAAAATAGTAACTGATGACTAGGCAGCATGGTCTCAGACCTTAGCCTATAAAAAAAAAAAAAAAATCATCTATATTCTCTATGAAGAGGGCTACGTTTGTTGATAAGCGATAACAAAATACTTTCATTATCAGTAATTTATTCTGTAATTACATGCAGAATCATCGAACTAAATCTTAGGAGAACTTACTGTGATACTTCAAAGTAACATTGTCTCATTGAACTTAAGCAAAAATGTCCTTATCAAAACCAATTATGAATATGCTGGCATCGTATTTACAAAACTTATACATACATCCCATTAAAACTAAAGCAATTACAAGGTAAGATAACTGAATAATTTATGAATTAGAAGACATCAACTTATCCTTAGCCCAGATTACGTAGTTGTACAAAGTTTGGTTCCAAAGTCTAACTTGTTATGCATTGTATTTTTTGCTTGACCAGTGACCATGAATGTTGCTAATTGTATAAATAATTAATTTCAGCTGCGTGGTGGGTACAGCCGGCAGCATTGCGTCACAGTTAGTAGCTGGTGACAGTATCAGGATAGATCCTATCTTAGCCTTTGGCCTGTATGGGTAAGTACCAGATATTTTAGTTTGTTATTTGGAAACTGACTTAAAAGTTCACCAAAAACAAGATGTAGGTACTTCTGGAGTATATCAAAAGCATTAATATTTAGTCTGGAGCATCCACCCACCCTAGCAAGCGTTCTACCCAAGTGCTTCATAAAGGTGGATTTAACTGGTCAAGCTCCGCCCGTACCCTATGTAGTACGATACAATAGAAAATCAAATGTGTTTCATTAGCGGAGCTTGAGAGCATATTTAGACCCAAACAAACAGAACCAGAACAAGAACATTCTATTTTTTTTATATTCTTGACATTGGCATTGTAGACATTTCATACTTATTAATTTATCCCTTTTATATTTCAGATTATTGTTTGGTGGTACTATCCCGCATTACTTTTATGAATTCATTGAGAGGTTTTTCGCTGAAGAAGTTGTTGCATTCCCACTGGCCAAGAAGCTTTTATTTGAAAGATTAATATTTGCGCCTATTATCCAAGCATTTTCACTTTACACATTGGCTAGGTTTGAGGGCAAGAACCACAAAGCTGCACTGAAGCAGCTCATAGCTCTGTACTTACCTATTTTAGAAGCTAACTGGAAATGGCTGACCTTGTTCCAAGTTATCAACCTAGCATTTGTGCCTCCTATGGTAAGTCAAGCTCAGAATAATTAATTTATTTTAAATTAGCGTCTTGCCCGCAACTTTATCTGCATGAAATTTCTACTATCATAAAATATATCCTATATTACCCAGCATTACTATCTATAATAATAGTTTTGCATTAATTAATGAATTTTTGGAATGATCAGTAGTGCTGAACATTACTTATTCCATAAATACAAACTCGCAAAGCTCACCTCATTATAATATTAAGTACTTATAGATTTTTCGATAAATAAATTGGTGAAGGATGATAATCCAATGGTGTCTTATGAGTGGGCTTTAGTATCCACAACATAGGTTAACTCTTTATCTTGTACAATTTGGTGTTTTTAGGGTTCTGTACCAAAATGGTAAAAAGGAACCCGTATGGTGCGACTCAGTCCGTCTGTCTGTCACAGCTGGATATCACAAGATTGCAATTTGGAATAGTTTTAGATGATGGTTGCCCAACTATTTTGCAAATAAGAAAGAATTTTTTTTTTTAAATAGGTTCTGAAATGGGTTCTTAAAAATTCGAATTGGGCCTATTAGGGCATGTGAGGTATCATATGAAAGAGCACTGTTTGCAAATTCTATAACATTTTTTCTTTTTTTAGGCTGCATAGTTTTCGACTTTTGAAAAGATACCGTTCCTTCTTATCTCCGAAGTGTGCATGATCTGATGTTAAGGAGATGTAGACACTTTCATTAACGCGTCCTCTAATACCCAGATATCGATTTCTACAAAATGTACCAGCTGACGTAATCCAAGTTATTTTTCATAATGTTCAGTCTTTTCATAAGCATGCATTCAGATACTATTGTCAAGAGTTCTCATATAGCTGTTTTTGTAGAAACTATGAGTGCGGGGAGTAGGATAATATCACATTAAGAGGCTTTGGCGAAATAGCAAGGATAGACGGTCCCCCGACTAACCAAGTAATAAACCGAGGTTAGGGGTCCATACTGTTTGTGAGGTCTGACATAGTGCTACAAGTGAAGAGTGATAGATGCCGTTGTTATTGTTCTGACAGCCCGTGAGGTGGTCATTGTGAATGTGCCTATAGCACTAAGTTACTAATGTTCACATTATATCCGTCTACAGAACTCCTAATTGTTCTACAGATACGGCAATAGATTGTCTCTATATAGCTATCAAAACATTTATAAGTACTCCTACCACTCCACTGATTGTGGCAGGAGACTTTAATGTTGATTTACCAACCAAATATCTACCACCAAACCAAATATCTTGTTATTTACACTAAAATGATTTTAGGAAGAAGGCTTTTACTGTGTAAATAGCAAAGATATTTGGTTATTTATTGAGCCCACAACGGTTGACATGACTGCTTTCGATAACATTTTTACTATTAAACAGTTTGCGATGTGCAGTGGCTGAAATGTTTTTCAGTCACCAAAGCAGTTGTGGCTAAGATTTGTAAATCCATACTAATATTAGAAATGCGAAAGTGTGTCTGTCTGTTACCTCTTCACGCTTAACTCGCTGAACCGATTTTGATGAAATTCGGTATAGAGTGCCGGCAAAGGTCAGAGGGCAGTTTTTATCCCGATATTCCTGCGTTGCTAGTATTCATATGTATATAATTATATATGATGGTACGGAACCCTCGGTGCGCGAATCGACTCGCTCTTGGCCAGTTTTTTTTACCAATAGTTCTTGAATTTAAATAATAAAATTACTGTTACAGTTGCGAGTTCTATTCATGAATCTTGTGGGCTTCGGCTGGGCGATGTTTCTTGCCACTAAGAGACGACAACAGAGCCAGAAAAAGAACTGAAGAAAATTAACTTTTACTCAACAGAAGGTGGTGGGTGTTAATATTTATATTAGGTACCTATTCTGTGATGGATGTTGAACATTCTATAAAAATCTTTTATTAATATTTACAAGTGTTAGTAGTGGCAGTCGCGAATTTGTGGGATCAAGGGTTCATGGGGGCATTTGATGACCTCTCTACAATGTCAACATGTCTGTTTAGTTAGATGATACTTGTGTGTATAGGTTATTTTACTGATAAGCAAAATCTATTTGGCACACTTGTAATACTTCTTGATACTCTGCCCTAACAAAAGTTAGTTATATTACGCATTTAATGCATATGCTTTTTTTTATTTAACTGTTTTATAAAAGCCCATGTTCATCACAAGGGAATGGTGTTAATTATATGTATAAGATAAAATGGTCAATTACATATTATTGAAATTCTTGTAAGTTGAATTGGCACTATACAGCATTCTTGAATAAGTAGTAATTTCTAGTTATGTAGCATTGAATTAGTAAGGTGCGAGGACCATTATCTAATCTTGTATTGATAATTTTATTAATTATACAGTACGCGAAATACGCGCATTGACGTGGAGTTGCGGACACCAGCCCGTATTACCTATTTATACAATCCCAGTCCGAGGAGGTAGGTATGTTTATATTTTTTCATTATTTGTCAGGATATGGGATTAATGGATTGAAGTAACATGCTTTGTTAATAAAAAATAATATTTTTGTATCAGGGAACTTTATTTGACAACAGCAATCCATCCATTATCTATGTACCAGTAGGTTTTTACTTGATTATTAAACATGTTTTTGTGGAATTGCCTAACACTGTCACTAAATTCAAATCTGCAAAATCAATTCTTACGCAGTGCATTTAATTATGATGAGGTTTCTCTATACAAACCAACTATGTATAAGTTCTGTGTACTTATATTTTGATATTCGTATTAAACTTTTTTTACTGTTACACTTGAGTATTATTATTTGATTATATCGTCATATTTATTGCTTAGGTTATTTGAAACAAATAGACAGTTTCAATCGTTTACAATACATTAACTTACATGCTAGAATAATTTAGATAACAGGTTATCACCTATTCTATTAGAGTTTAATTAAATAGAAAATAATTGGTTGTAAAATGACTAGTGCAATTAAATTAATAATAAAATAAGTTAGTGTAAATATCAGAGGTCAATAAAACATATTGCACTTTATAATAATAAAGTAGGTACTTAGTTTTTTGACTAGAGTATTATCGTTACTTAGCAAAATAAATTAGAGAATAATTTAAATAAGATTACCAACAATTAAAATAAAAACAAAATAAATATTTTAGAGATCAAGTAATCGTTTCCAATAAGGAATTGATAGATTAAGCACATTTGACTAGGTAAACAGTATCTTAATTTTTTTTTTTGATAAAATATCAATCAAAAAGTCATGTAATTTGGCTTATTAGCTACCTCACACGCGGAATGTATTTACAATTTCGACCGAACATTCAAACCTCATAAACCATGTTTTTGGAGTGTGAATATGGGATGAGAAATTCTATTGCGGAAAATTAAGTGGATAATAAAATTAGTCCTTGGGTTTGATTTTTAAGGGTACCTATGTATATAGTATATTATAAGCGTGTTGTGAGACGTGATGTGGTGAGCTCGCGAGCGTAGTGGGGGTTATTCTCTGTTGTCAGGCCGTGGAGAGCGCGACCAGCTGTGATGCGAGGAGCGGCTGCTGACGGTGGAGGTGGGCGTCGACGGCGTGGGCCTCCGGTACGGGATGGGGCGCTTCCGCGCGCTGTCACGGTTAATGTGTTAGTAGAGGCATGGGTATTAGTGTAGTTAGATGAACATGCAACATTTGAAAGCGTTTCAGAAAAATATTAATTAGCATTCAGACAGTTCAAAAAGTTAGTTTATTTATTTTTCAACATTATTACTCAGAAAATGTAATTTAAAAAATTCAGACAGTTCAAAAAGTTATTTTTTTATTTTTCAACATTATTACTCAGAAAACGTAATTTAAAAACAATCTACACAAAACTGTTAAATTATGATGTTCGATGCAATTTAAAAATAACAACTTACCTTTTCTAATTTCTTAACAAGTAAAAAAGTACATCCATAATTGAAAGCTTCTTCTACAGTTCAAATCTCTAGCTTCTCTACCATGCAGCAATAAAAAAAAAAATAAAAACAACAAAAATTTCGCAATAAACTTTAATGTGATAAAACAAAATGAATAATCTTGAAACAGAAAACACACTTGCAGCATGTTTTAGATAAATAGCACACTGTCTACACCTGGCGGGCATCTCTGTAAACTGCGTAACGTGAATATCTCACTGGCGCGTTATCTTCTTCTACACTTGAATTTGTTTGGCGGGTATGTAAGATCTATTATGGGTGCGCTACGGAGGAAAAACAACTATTAATTATGTTCCCAGTCGGAGTCTCTCGCTTAGTTCATATATCACAAAGATTTGATTTTTGTTAAAGTCCATGTCTAAAATCCAAAACATCAAAAGTATTAAAAATACTAAAAACTAGTAGCACACCCTGTTAGCATGATCAATGTTAGAAGAACGCACACATCTAAAGTTGTTATAATATGATGCAGAGACTGACCAATGAATGAGTATTCGAATATTTTTCACAGCCAATGGGGGATATTGCATACATGATTTTTTTTAAACCTAGTCAGCCTCTATAAGTCTATACAGATATGGACACCCAGATTATAATAAGAAAGATAATAGAGAGTTTAGAGATATATTAAATGAAAGTAGGGCTTAATATTTTAATACAATACATAATATTACTTAAACTAATTCACACTAGCACAATCACTTCACTACTCGGAGCTACTATTCGTGTCTTCAGAACTCGTGCTATATTTTCGCGACTTTTTTCTATAAAGAAAACAAAAACAAAATAGATAAAAGGAAAAAAATGAATAAAATGCCATATCATGGCGTAACTAGTGCATTGGACCCACAGACGTGTGTTAGTAGGTATTAAGGTTCTCCCACATGTTTCCCAACATTTGTAAACTTACTGTTTCCCAGCTATAAATAATGTTTTCAAATATTGAGAATTTCGAAACTGTGCAAAAATGTTTAAAACGCATAACTTATAAATGAAATTCAATTCGTAACATCGACCAGGGAGCACCTCTAAACATCAAACATAATATTAAAATGAATTATGTAGCTACCATGATATGACAACAAACGCAAAATAAAATAACAAGCACGCCTATAAAATCAGGATAAAAAGCGACACACGGAAAAAAGTTAAAACACACTTGTGCAGTAAACATGACATTCATATGACAAGCTTACAACAATTATACTGTACAGGAGCCGTATTATGAAGTGTTAATGCCATCATTCCATTGAAAAAAAAAGCGACGGTGCTTTCGATCTTCTATAGCTCCCTCTCTCTCTCACACTGGAAAATGGTTGCATTAATATGTACATCATAATCCGGCCCCAGGATTCAAATTTTGTTAAATATATCAAATGAAATGTCATCATTGATTGCACTTACAAAATCCCTATTTGACAAGAACACAGTGCTTTTAGCAGACATATCTGTACATGTTTTCTGTTTTTCTTTTAGACTGCCACCGTCACAAATAGATGACAAACCCGATAGTATTTAGCATTTCACGATCTTTGCTTTTTACTCATTAC
The DNA here is from genome assembly GCA_927399505.1 of Luperina testacea. Lineage (NCBI taxonomy): Eukaryota > Metazoa > Arthropoda > Insecta > Lepidoptera > Noctuidae > Luperina > Luperina testacea. The sequence goes on from OV656758.1 coordinate 19,294,593, forward strand.
ATTACGCTGGCGTGCTGGGTAGAACTAGCCACTGGGCTCGCGTGGTGGATTACAGCCCACACTCTGTGCCAGAGAGTCCTGTCAGTAGTGGCAGGGAACATTTTAGGACGATTATGGTGGACTCAATTTGACTTGTCATGTAATTGTGACCGTGGGTGTGAATATGTAGGCCGAATGTGAGCATCGCATGATGCTTATTTATTTTAAAAGCACTGTTCTTGTTAACTGTTATACCTCGTAATTCGTCGCCTATCCAAGAAGCTGGGCGAGCCAGCCCGGCGCGGTATGGAGAGTGAGCGAGAGCGCGTGCGCGCACGCGACTCGGTCGATCTACGGTAATCCGCGTATACGCCGGTCATTGTTCTGATCGATACCAATCGCATGCATTGATTGTATTCCCGAGTTGATTCAGCGGAAAGAGAAATTGTATGTTAATATTTTTGGTTAACCTTTTTAGAGAAATGAGCAGTTTCATTGTTTTCGTTTGATTGAAAAAAAATAATGGTTTATTTCTCCAAAATACTTTATTTCAAGACAGACTATTTTGGAAACAACTCATTTCTTGCATTTCGTATAATGAGTATAAAATAGTAATTATATGCCATAGAAATATAAACTATATTTAAACAAACACAACCATAGTTATGTCTGTGCAGTTGTTAAATATTATATCATAGAAAACAGTCCTTCATTTATTTTTCGTAATTTGGACTCGATCTTCGCGCAAAATGTTTCCGAATTCGCAGCAGGATTGGCTGTCCTATTGGAAATGAAAGGTTTCCGAATTCGCAGCGCGAACATCTCTAACGCTGAACGCCCCTCGGGGTCCACTGCGATATCATTTGTTTTAGGACTCTTACGATGCAACCATATATTTTTTTAGAACATCTTAATGCTAGTCTTGAAAAATATGTGTTTAGAATCGAATACAGACTACACTATTTGCGCTGTAGCATGGTGCGGGTGACAGTTGCCCGTATGACGTTGACATTTGTCAGTACCACGTAGGGATGTGAGGTTATGCAATTCATTTTTATCGCTAACGATACTCGCAGCGTGAATCTAGTTCTCTTTAATATTGTTATGAAAATTAGTGTATTATTCAGTTGTGCAGTGTAACTACGTGTGTGCTACGTGTATAAACTTGTCAATATAAATGTTTTATGGCTACATAATTATCTTTGTACTTATATAAAATAATCAAAATCGGGTTTATGTTTTTTTTTTCGTGACAACATTTTTGCTCTATGGTGCATCGGCGCGGCGGCCATGTTGTTTACCCGTGCGATGCTGTGAGTGCGAGTACGAGTGCAAGCGCGTTATATTGTGACTTAATGTGACACGTATTACGATTTCATTGTTTGTTTTCATTTTTGTTAAATTGTTATTTGTTATAAGTTTGTTGAGTTTGTTGTTATTACCATGCCTAAGCATACAAAAAAAACTGTTTTGGGTAGTCAGGCCAGGGAGCTTGTTGTTCGCCTCCGAGACTACTTTGAAAGAGAACAACAAAATAATGGACCGTTGTTACCATTGAATCATATTGTAGAACGAGTAGCCGAAGCTCTTGATATTGGCCGCAATACTGTTTCGCGTATAACACGTGAGAAAATTGGCCAAGATGGGATGTTTGAAAATAAATTATCGACACCCAACAAAAAGCGGACCAAGGTGAAGCCAATCACAGATTTGGATGATTTTGCTAAGGTTGCTATTAGAAATCATATTTATGATTATTATAGAAGAATGGAGCTACCCACATTGCTCAAGCTTCTAAAATCATTAAAAGAAGCTGACTTGTTCAAAGGAGGTATTACTTCGCTACGGCAAGTTATAAAAGATATTGGCTTTGTTTACAAAAAAGTTAACAAAAGAAAGATTATTATGGATAGGACTGACATTGCCCTAGCAAGATGTAGATTTTTAAGGAAGGCCAAAAACATAAGTGATTGGAGCAAAGTTGTCTTTTTGGATGAAACGTGGCTAAACGCCAACCACACAGTGGGTAAAAGTTGGACCGACGATACGGCACAATCGTGTACCAAAGTGCCGGAAGGCAAAGGCGAACGCCTTATTATTTGTCACGCAGGTACAGCAAGTGGATTCGTCCCTGATTGTTTGCTGGCTTTTAAGTCAAAAAAAACTACGGAGTATCATGAGGAGATGAATTACGAAAAATTTAAAGATTGGTTCATAGGTCTATTAAACAATTTAAAAGAGCCTATGACCATAATAATGGACAACGCACCCTACCATTCGGTGCAAGTTAATAAACCCCCAAACCAATCCAACCGCAAAAGCGAGTTGGTGAAGTGGCTGAGTGAAAACGGAGTTACAGCAGATATAAAAATGTTAAAGACGGAGCTTATTGCCTTAGTCCGACGCCATAAGCCACCAACTCCTACCTATGCTCTGGACGAGATGGCAAAAGAAAAAGGCCACCAGGTCCTTCGACTACCACCCTACCATTGCCAGTATAACGCTATTGAGCTGATTTGGGCCCAAATAAAAGGTATGCTTTTAATTTCAATTCCCATTTTGAAGCTTTATAAAAAAATCAGCTTTCCGATCGTAGCATGTACCTAGTTTAAAAACATTACCAGATACTAGATTAGGCTGATTGATGATTATTTGAATACTTTTTTTTATAAGTTCGTTTATTTTTAGGTTACGCCGCAAGAAATAATACTTCGCCGCCATTTACGGCAAATAAGATGTTGGCCCTATTACAAGAGGCCATCAACAATGTTCAACCTGAAGACTGGTCGAAGGTCGTGAATAAAACAAAAAGGGACATTATGTCTGATTGGGATCGTGACATACATATTGACAACATAATTGAGTCATCGTTAATAATATCCGTCACAGATTCAGATGATGAATTGAGTGACAATTCAGATGTTCCTGACTCTGATATGAGTTTAGACGAATAACATGTATTTTTTTTTAGCAACCTTTTAAGCAACCTTACCCTATAAATGTTCTGTTGTATAATTAGACCTTTTAAAAATAAAAATTGACCTACGCACAATATACGTTTTTTATTATAAAAAATATCGACTATCCATCGTAGCAGTACATCCCATCACTAAATACGTCTATGGCGTTACGTTATACGCATAACACTTTGCTTAATTTTTCATTCAATTTGATTTTATTTCTTGATTAGAACATTCTGGTTGGGTTTAATTTAATTTACTACAGTTATTAATTATTTAATATATTACGAATGTGGTACAACTGAAATATTAAGTCATAAATTGTAAATCGCGGCAACTTTCAAGAGTGAAACGAAATGTTACTGAAACTGTCACCCGCACCATGCTACAGCGCAAATAGTGTAGAAAGAAACATTTTGATTATTGCTAGTGTCTATCTCAAGGTTCTGCGTTACTTCTGTTGTACGCTGATAATAATTAATATCCAACAATAAAGTTTGGGTTTCAATAATTAGGTACTGATTGAACAAGTATTTCACCACTTATAAATAACAGTATTTAGTGTCATTGAACAGGAAACCAAAATTAGGGCACAAATATCATATCACAAGGTACTGCAGTGATTCAATTAAGGGGGATGCGGTAAGTTATAGGCCGACGCTTAACTGAGACGTTGCCTGAGGTAGCTCATAGCTGCGCGGTGCGGGAGGGGTGACAGTTGTCACAATTTGACGAATCACTGAGCTCTCGCATCACGTCACCACACCCCTCCCGCACCGCGCTGCTACCTCAGACAACGTCTCAGTTAAACGGTCGGCCTATACCCCGCGTAATTTTAATTTACTTACGTTTTTTGCAATTTGCAGACTCAGTATCAGCGGGGTGATTGCGTAACACACTAACAGCAGGACTGGCTGTCATTTTGACAGTTCAACAACATTCATTGCGTTATTTACGTTGTTGAGCAGACAAATTTTTCGAACATATGAAGCAATGGATTAGCAATATCCTTCAAAATGATTCAGAATGTGATCGATAGTGTGTTATGCAGTAAGATGCACGTTGTATGTTGATTAAAATATGACTTGCGACCGTAACAAATCTGGATTTACAGAATGGGGGTTTTCGTGAAAATTTACGACACCAGTTGGCACCACTTTGACAAGAGGTCTTCCATTTCGAAAATTAATACCTATAAAATATATGATGACGTTCATCATTCGATTCATTCATTCGTTCATCATTCAGGCATGACTAAAGAAAACATAGGCTCTTTGACAGATGCCTGGACCTGACGTGTCAGTGCTGCCACCTAGCGAACGTCATTTCAGAAAACCCTCATTACAATAATTAGAATCTGCAATACAATAAACATAACACAGAACTTGTGCTAGGATCAGCAAAATTTGTGTAACGTAACCGTGAAGGACGACCATTATTATAAATTAGGATTGTTTAAAATAGCTTTACTACACGGAACAAAAACAAACTCACATTAACGTACAGACGCCAGCACATCAAGCTACTACAATCTATCAAATTACTTTGATTGATTTTCAACTTTATCGCTAAAGCTTAAGGTTTAAAGTTGATTGGAAAAATTTTACAGTTTCGGGTAGCTTGATGTGCTGGCGTCTGTACATAATTAGGTATAACTCCTTGAGTTGAAATTGGCCTCAAATGCCATGATTTGATGAAATAGTCACTCAATGAACTCAATATGAACTTAGAGAGTTGTATTGATGATTTTTATGATTATAAATCTATAAATAGATATTTGTCACAGACGCAAATCATATTTTAATCAACATACAACCTGATACTGACCTGAAAATTGCAAAAAACGTAAGAAAATTTTAATTTATCGGGTTACATTGGCACTTCGCCTTGAGAAACAAAACAAATAAAAACACAGTAAACTTTATAAGTGATGTAAAACATTTTTTATTACTTTACAATAAATGTTGAAATCACGAAAGAGTAAAAGTAATAAATCACACAACTTTATTGTTGGTGTATGTACTTACGAGTACTGCATCTCACGAGTGTTAATCATTGCAATTTATACCTAATGTCAATGGCATAAAGACACATGTCGCGAGCTCGTGATTTGCAACAACGCAAAATAAGGAAGCAATAGCGGTCATTACTCTTTTGATTTTATTCGTGAAAACCGTTGAAGACAATGATAGGTATCGATTCAGATTGATTAATAGACTTTGTGTTTTTAAATAAAGGATGCTAGAATCTGCTTACTAAAAATCTTAACTTCATTCATTGATTGACGGACAACTCGCAGCCTAAATCGCTAAATTAAATTCGTCCCCTAAAGGGGTTAAAATAGGCAATGAAAGTTTGTATGGAACTTCGTAATTTTAAAATCCCATCGGGCAAACGACTTTTCTTTAAAAATAAATGAGGGTGGGTCAATGACCGCTATTGCCGTCTTATTTCGCACCAACTATAACAATAGTTTAGTGTAATATATTGGAGAGCTCAAAGATGGTGTTTACCTAGATGAGCGGGTGGAGCGAGAGGAGCTGCGAGACGAGCGGGAAGAGCTCCGACTGCTGTACGACGACGAGCGACTTGAGCGGGACCGCCTGCAACAAACATAACGGATTGTGTATAAAAAAGGTGTAGGGTCTGAGAAAAAAATTACGCCACAAAAGGAAGAATATAGTAAGGTCTTATTCATCTCGGTAAACCAAAGTTGCGCAAATTCACTGCAGCAGATTTTTTTATTTCTTTTTCTTCGTATCTAAACTAAACAGTTTCACAGTATTAGCGATAATACAGCAATTTTAATACTTTTGGAACAATTCATTTCTATGCTAAGTACAATATATAAGTATAATTATTTTTCTATGACAGGATTTCAATATCAAGTATGAAGAAAACTGCCCGGGTAACGTTAGCTCAGTATACCTATATATAATTAGAGTTTTCATTCTATTAATTATGCTGGGTGTCACTTGAGCAGTGTTTTGGAACTAATATCTAATAGTTACTTTGCTGAAGCCGAGCTAGATCAAAATCATATAAACACTAGGAATACAAAAGTTTTCTAGAACGTCAACAAATTATAAATATTTTGCCATTGCGCCTTATAAATTCGCTGAAAATGTCTATACAGAATGAAAAATTAAACAATAATAAAGACAAAACTGTACCTTGACGAAGAATATGAGCGCGACCTGGACCTCGAAGATCTCGAGCGAGAGCGGGACCGCGAGCGGGAGCGCGATGATTTGTTGCGCGAACGCGAGCGAGACGACTTGTTGCGCGAGCGCGACCGCGAGCGCGACCGCCGCGACGCAGACTGCGAGCGCCGCGACGACGAGCGCGACCAGCGACGCCGCGGCGCACCCGACGCGCCTCCCTTCTCTTCAACTTTCTTCACTTCCGGCGAAGATTCTACGTTCACAGGCGGACTTTTCTCTTTAGGGGTCTCTTTAACAGGCTCCGGACTCTTCTGAACTTCTACAGGAGGCGTTGGAGATTTCTCTTTGACCGCTTCTACTATTGTGGGACTGACACTTTTCCTTTTGGGTTTCTCGACAACGACTACTTCGGTTTCCTTCGGCTTGGAATTACTACGCGGGGCCTGCGCCGTCGACGTCGAGGCAGCGGCCTCTTCCTCTAGCCTCCTCCGCTCCATGGTCGCTTTAGCGAGTAGGGCCAGTTTTTCTTTCAGTTTATTGATTTCTCTGTTTTCTAAATCCTCCTGCCGGTCCCTGTCGTCTAACCTCAGGAACTCGACCTCTGAGTCGTCGTGTTCGCTGGACGAGCTGCGCGTGCACACAGGTTTAGGTTTGTAGTTCTCGGCCAAATCTTTACTTTTCTTCTTCTTCGGTTGTAGATCAGATGGCGACTTGATGTATTTGCGTTTGTCTTTTTCTGGTAGTTTTTCTATGATGTCGCGGTATCGCTCGGGACTGCGGCGCGCCGGCGAGTAGCTCAGACTGGACGTGCTGCGACTCTTGCGCGCCGAGCGGGAGCGGGAGCGGTCCCTGTGCGCGTCCTTGCGCTCGTGGTTCGTGTCCTTGCGCTCGTGATGCCTGTCCTTGTCTGCGCGCTCCCTGTGTTCACTTCTCGCCGGCGACGTGTGACGCTCCGCGGTGCGACGTTCAGATGACTTTTTACTCTTCTTAGCTGGGGTCACACTCTTCCGCTTTTCCTTTTTTGAGCTTTTCCGCGGAGTTGGAGATTTGGACCGACTGGGCGCTTTACGTCGTGGTCTTTCTTCTGGTGAAGGAGACTTCCTTATTGGTTTACTGCTCTCACGTTTGCATTCTACTGATTTTCGACTTGATTTCAAGTATTTATGTGCTTTATTTTTTGACGGAGGGGACTCTTTCCTCTTGTGTTCGGGAGACGGACTTCGTTTCCGCTGTTCCTTCTGTGGTGGAGATTCACTTCTCTCTTTGTAGTATCGAGCCTTATTTTTAGAACATTTGTCAGGATTCTGTTTAGGTGGTGGTTCTGACTCAGATTCAGATGATGAATACTTTCTTTCTGATCGAGAACTTTTATGCGATTTTTCGGTGTCCTTCCGGGATTCTCTATTTTTGTAACTCTTGCCGACAGGTGACCGTTCTTTATATTCTGGAGATGTATCCCTTTTTTCTCTAGAAATACTCCTATCCTTCGGTCTTCGTGGTTTCTCAACATTGGTTTCCCTATCTTTTCGCTTCGTTGGTGCTTCTTCATAACGGTCATGATTATTTCTATTATATTTTTCATATTTGGCATCTTTATCTTTCCTAGGATGTGACCCCTCACGCCTGCTGTGTCTAGAACTTGGAGATTCACTTCTCCTAGGAGCTCTTCGTTCATCTCTGTCTTCTCTATGATTTTTACTATTTTCTCGGATTGATTCTTTCCTGTTATAGTAGGTGTCTTCCCGCTTCCTGTACTCAGGAGAGGGACTCTTTCGCCGCCTCTTTTCTGGCGGTGGGGAGGAACTGGACTCTCTGGTGTAGCTTTTCTTATTTCTCTTGTCTTGCCTGGTTTTGGGGGCGGGTTCTGGTTCTGACTCGGGGGAGGAGCGTTGGCGGTCGCGTTTGGATCGCTTGGAAGCCTTACGTCGATCTGATTCCACTGATGGGTCACGTTTCTTGTTCTCTATCTTGGTGATGTAGGAGCGCTGGCGGTACTCGGGCGAGTGGTCGCGCAGACACCGCGAGACGCTGCGCTCGCGCCGACGCTCGTTGTGTCGCGAGTCCCGCACGGGCGTGTCATCTCGCTTGTCGTACTTTTTGTTTCGCTCCTCGCGCTCCTTATCTGCTTTTCTGTATTGGAAATCATTGTTTCTATCTTCGACGGAGCGATCCCGCTGCTTCTCTTTCGTGTATTTCACTGGGGAACTAAAATACAAGGATTAGTCGTGCGATGCTGAAACTTAAAATAAATATGATCACGATATTAGGAGTGGTCTCACCTGTCACGGCTCGATGGTTCACTGCTGCCGCGTCGCCGGCTGCTCAACTTTTTCTGTTCAAAAATTCGACAACAAGCGTAAAGATCATGGTTCCAATAGACGGGCAGACAACACCAGTGCCAATACAATAGACTATAGTGGTAATGGCAAATAAACATATTACACTAAAAGTTACACGAGAAATTCTTCAGGGGCATCAAATGAACCAGATGAAGAATTTCAATAAAGAAACATAATAAAAATATATCACTTGTACACATGCATTCTAATAAGGAATATTAATAAATAGAGGCATCAAACAAAAGGTAATAGTAGAAAATAAAATTATACTTAAAGCTATTGATGGAAGCAAGTATAAATAAATATGTATTTTGTTTGGATGTGTAATTATTTTTCTGGACGATCTCATAGAATGTTATTTAATAGCGTATCCATAACATTCTCGAAGTGTGAACTCAAAGTAAATAAATAAACAGATAGATAGAAGGGAACACCAGAACATATTGGTTGGTTGGCACCGGTGCGTTACTCGCTTATTAGAATGATGTTAGTAACACAATACGGCTCAACAGAATTAATCATAAATACATGTAATACACAAAAATCAAATGTAAATATAACACTTCGGTAACGTACCTTATTTAACAAACGGTGGTGGTATTGTTTACCATTTAAACATGTGGAGCATCCTTAATTAGTTTTGGGTAAATGAGAAGAGGGAGAATGTTATGGATTAGTTACATTTTAATAATCAGACAGTCTGGATATTAATAAACTAGCGCGTGGTACGAAAACATGCTCACACGCTGAATAAATGACTATTTACTTAGTCGCGTATTCAATTCGACACAGAGTGTTGTGCAAGACAAATAAATAAATTTCTAATCGATTTATTTGTTCAATAACAATGGGATAGCGGTCTTGTTATCATGGGCGTTCACAAATAGAGCACGTTTTTGTAGCACACGCAGTCGCGTAACACGAACAAGTTTAAACCACCATCTGTTTGTAAGAACTACACACCATGCATAAGGTAACTGTGCACACTCGGACCCACGATCGCACATGGATGTAATCTCAGATCTCTGTGTTAGTCACAAATGCGCTAGTTAACAATGCATTACCAAAATTATCACGGAGTACATAATTTTAGTATCACCTAACATAGTGTCTTACTGAGTGTTATTGCTTTGTGATATACTTACAGTATACGTTATTTCTTCAGATAAAGATGGCTATCCTATGAAATGATGCACAGTTAAACAGATAATTTTTACTGGCTATTTCTTGTATTTACAGAAAATAAAATGAGGTAAGAAGACAATAACATTTAAATCATACATTTCGTGTGCCCCACACGGACCGCTAGAGGAGCGTTCGTAAGATCGCGCGGAGCGACCAGCTATGCACATCAGAAGCTCGGAAACTCTAAGGTAAACTCTGAGGCTGCTACAGTTAGTTCGACAGAACGATGCAAGTAGAGGGATGGACAACAGGACCGTGTGAGGAAATTATACACAAACCAAAATTCGTGAAGCCAATATTTTATGCAAAGGAGGTGCCGAGAATGTCATATCCATTGTATCAGGCCAATGTGTTCGTCACACATTAAAATTAAAGTAAAGAAAGCAATGTGCTACTCGAGCTAATCGGTTCTTGCGAAGTCACTATAACATTATACTATTTTACTGAAGGATGGAACATTGTCTGAGAGGCAGTGGAGTCGAGAGGCTGGAGGCACGCGGAAGAATCCCAAGTTAATCTAAACGAGGCATGGTGTGGCATTATACTGACTAGTTTATAGGCCAAAACCCCCACCACACACGGAGTAGTAACGTTAGATCTCAAGAATCAAAGATTATGTTTTACATATTCCAAGATCAATTAAGTACTTCAGAGCAATTAGTGCTGCTTTTTACTATAAAAAAATATTAACTCAAGTATTTAAAATAATTTGTCATTTTAAAGTTTAAAAACAAAAGTAAGATATCCAAGCTAAGAATTCAGTTCCAAATGAATCTGTAAACATGTATGTATTGAAGCATAGAGGTTTTTTTGAAGCGAACCAAACATAATCTTTGAACTGCGGCACTCCTATCTGAATAGCTAGAGTATGGCATCGACATTACAACATGGACTAGGTAAATATGTTAATTACCTTCTTTTTCTTTTTCTGGCGTTCATCCTCCGAGCTGGCGGAGTCGCTGTCTTGTTGCCCATCGGAGCTGCTCGAACTCTCGGTGTCAGGCGACTTGGAGCGCTTCTTTTTTTTCTTGCCGGACTCTTGTCTATGACAAATAAAAACATACCATAGATACTTCAACATGTGGTGATATAACCTTCGTGTTGAAAACTGCTGTGGTAATAAGGTTGATCAAATAAGGTTGTCGTAACTTTCATAATTTAGAAACCTATGTGACCTCTACTCATTAAAGGGGCAAACTCATTATTGGCTGATTAAAACATGGTTTATATTATGGGGTAATTGCGTAACATACGAACAGTAGCAAAGGTCTTCATTTTGACAGTACAACAACATTCATAATATGATGCAATGGATTACCAATATCCTTCAAAAAGATTCAAATAGTGATGGAAAGTGTGTTACGCAATTAGGGCCCTGGATATTGTAATATTATATTAAAAGAATCGTTTTATGATTCACGTACTTTGTACGTTATCTTTGCACTTTAAAAAGCCAATATTACATGGGAGTAAAAAAAACCGTTTCAAAACTATAGCAAATTTTATCTTGCTCTATTCACTGAAACAGAGCAATAAAATAAAATCTTTATTTCCGGAAGGAACACAAAAAATAACGTTGTTCAATATAATAATAAAAGTTTATATTCAACCTCATACCATACCTATTCATGAAGTTCCATAACATTTTTCTTTCACTGAAATGATGACCAGACATATTTGATACTTGAATTCATAATAATATATCAAAAGAATAAAGGCAAAAGGTAAAAAGTTTTGATACTTGCCTTGTTGACAACCGAAGCGTCACCTGTCTGGGTTCAAATGTAATCTATGAAATTTACGCCAACATTTACAAAAATTATACAAAAAGAGATAAAAAACAAATATTTTGGATATAATTTTTTTAGGACTGAAACTTACTTCTCCTTTTTATTCTTTTTTGACTTCTTCTTCTTTAATTTCTTAGCTTCTGGTGACACACTGAAACATAAATTCGATTGAGTAAGCATGGATTTTAGAATATAAACAAAAGAGGTGTGTGGTCTTATTTAGAATAATAATAAATGTCACTGGCCGATAGCCGTTTTATTTTATGAAAATTAAAAAAATAAATCCTGAACGAAGATACACTTCACAGATTCAATAGTTAGTTACCCAAATGTAATTTGGTCCATCGATCCTGGGTGATTCAGGATGAGACATTGGTTCATTTATTGCATTGTTTTGAACTTAGAACAAAATCGACATTAATTAGGTTCGAGACTTTTAATGTGTGTAAAATGTTCTGTCCAGTGTTATTCTCATAATAAGGTCCCATAAGCAAATCTATTTAATAAGCAAAGAAGACATATTGTTAGATTTTTTCCTAGTTGTAAAAGAACCCATGATCCAAATACATAGTTCTAAAAATAAAAGAATAGAAATGGTAAAGTCATAACACAATGAATGAAAGATAAGTTTTATTTATGAAATGTAAAAAAGTAAATAGGTTTTGCCTGCGACTTCGACTGCGTGGACAACCGAGACAAGAATGAACCTGTACATTCATCCAGGTCATAGTCCACCTGTGTGCCAAACTGTGTAAATAATGTACAGGATTTTGTTATATCTTGATTTAAAAGAGTATCCTTGCAGTTTCTTTCCCGTGCTTCTCCATTGAGATCTACGTTTTGGAATGAGCACTTACCTTCAACTTACTGACCAAATCTTTGAAATTTCAAGTGTCTGTAAATGTTTTAATTGTTTAAAAAAATTGCAATACTCGTTCAGCCGTAAATAATAGAAGAAAGAAAATACACTTATTTATTCCATAAAGCGTCATCCAGTACCAAACAGCCAAACAACAAAAACAAACAAAAGAATAAATGAAATAGAAATGTCTATATATCTGCTTTTGACATTGCATGAAGGAGATGAAGAAAAAAAGAAGGTACCGCGAGACTCATACCTTCTCTTTTTCTCCTGTTCAGGCAAGTGTTTGCCGCGGTCAGGGCTCGGCGATCTGGAGGAAGAGGGCCGCTGTGCGCGACGGTCGTAGCTCGGCGAGATGCCGAAAGCATCCCGCATCCGAGCATTCTTCACCTTCTGCGCATCCGAGAACGCTTGCGTCTCGGGAACGCTGATGAACAGTTTCAGTCCATATAAAGCAGGAGGGATATTACCGGATCTAATATCAAAAATAGCCAAGTCCCGAACCAGCAGGGTGAAGTGAGAGGGTTCAAGGCTAAACAAAACCAAAGTGGGCCCAAACTGTCTCCCTGGGGCATTCCTCGCTCAATCCTGAAAGACTCACCGTTTCTCTGAATTCTTCTGGATAGCGAAGGACACTACTCTATTTCTACACATACGACACCAGGAAGTTGTAGCTATTTTATTTATCTCTAGCACCCTCATAACCCGAAAGTCGAATGTGTCACCGACTCAAAGGCCTTCTTATAATCTATTCAAAATTACGACAGACCCCGATTCCCGGATCGGTTGGTTTGTGACCATGTCAACGAGAAGCAGCTCCACAGTATTGCGAGGTTTATTCCTATCCATTGCGAAACAGACATAATATCCATTATTATTATGTTTTATTCATTAGTCATATTTTATTGGCATTTTTAAAATTCCAAAACAGATTACACAATGTAGTTATATTTATAATTGTTTGTGTTGTGGGCGTTGTGGCCGAATTATTTTCAATCTTGCCTAAGTTTTTAGACTATTAAGTAGAACGTTTTGCTGATGGATATCCTCGTAATTATGCAAATGGGTACTTTTGGTGGATTTGCTTATGAGACCTTATGTCATAAAAAGGAATGTATTCCTACCTTCTCTTTTTCTTCCTCTTGGGCGGGTGGTCGTCGCGCTCATGGCTGGGCGTCCTCACCAACGGGTACCTGGCCGCTTGGTCACGCGCGCGCCGCTCGGGGTCCAAGCTCGAGCCCTCCACGAAGCGCGGCGAGATGCCGAACGCGTCCCGCAGACGAGCGTTCTTCTCCTGCTGCGCCTCCGCGACTGCGTGTGTCTCACGAACGCTGACAAACAACAATACTATATAGCCGACTGCATTCATGAGCCTGGAAATATCTCAATAGGTCGGTACCAAAACAATCATTCTACTAGCTATGTAGATATACTGTTAAATTTTGTAAGATTCAAATATAATCCTTTGAACACATCACATATTTACCTGCACAGCACCTAAGTGCGCTAAAAATAGGGAAACATTATAATTTTAGCATGACAATCTCGACTAAAACCAATATTTTTTTTATTAAAAATAAATATTGATATTTGACATTGCATACAATCAATGATCTACGCATAGTATATCTAAAACGTGTGAAATCGTGTATATATATTTTCAATTAATACCTGTTTGTACTGCAAACATGTAACTTTTAATTAAATGTGTAATGAAAGGCATATAATTCGTGTTGGCCCAAATAAGTACAATGGCCTATAAGGTAATCGATAAAACTCTGTGCACACCTTATAACGGATCGCATGGACTTCCTCTCCTCATCGTTGGAGAGACAGACCTGCAAATTGTCGTTAAAGTTGTTTCGATCTGTTGCGGAACAGTTACAGTGGCAGCAACACGAGTTGCGCAGGCCTTCGAGGATGGTGCGGAGCGCGGGCTCGAGCGCGAGAGGCGGCGGCGCGCGGCGCGGCGGCGCCATGCTGGCTAGCGCTGCGTCCGTGCTGGGCTCAAGTGAAGAGGCGCGGCCGCGGCGCCCTCCCGCCAGCACGGCCTGGAATGTGCCGCGCCACAGCCGTTCGAACACGACCCTATTATTCTGCGAAGCGTCGCGCCGCGGAGCCCTGCCCCTTTGCATCTTAATCTACTTACTTAACTAATGGAAGACTTGTTTTCTTAATCCTAATAATATTTTTCTTAGACTAATGCATGGCGGCTGGGCCGCGGAAGACTTGTTTGAGCAGAGGAGCGTTGAGGCTACATTCTGAGCGGCCGGCAGCGGGCCGGCGGCGCTACTGCGGGGCGTCGGGCGCCATAACAGGAAACACGCAGACGCGCGCAGCCTGCGCAAACATCGGATACGCGCCCTGTAGCGACTACCACACAAAGGGCTCTCCCCACACCCTTTTGTACACCCTCAAGTAATTTATTCTCATTTGCTAAAATATTTTCAATTCTTCTACCGCTCTTAAATATGAAAGGTTTTGAGTATTTAATCAATTATTGGGAACCTGACCGAACCTAGTTATTTGAACCTGCGCAGTCAGCAAAGTTGTTGTTTACAACGACAGTTTAATAGGCATCCCATCCATTATATTCTCGTATACATGTGTTCCTATAAAAGTCATCTGATTAGTAGGTAGTGAACTAGTGATGTATCAAATCGGATTATCTGCGGTCGCGCCTGTTTACTGACGACATAAAATACATACGTATTTTAGACGCCGCTGTTATATAGCGGCGTCTTTAGTTCTATTCTTGAACAGCACGTATGCACACGCTATTAAAAAAACTGAACATCTAAAAGAATATTTTTGGATCGATAGTACTATTTTTACATTGTAATATTGTTGGAATTCTTTCACTTCAGCGGTTCATTAGAGTGGTGTCCTAGGAGTAATTAATTCGTTGTAACGTGAAGTAATTCGCTGTAATTAATGAGTGTCGTTGTAACAAACACGTCGGCACGGTCATTCAGATCGTAATAGTAAATCAATCTTGCTAGTAATCTCAGTGCATTAGACGTGTTGTTTTAAATTATGCGTATGATACTGATACGTATCTAAGGAATGTATTTAATAATAATAATGAATTCATTTATTTCAGAACCAGTCTGGATATGCAATTACTTTTTATTTTTTTATTGTATTTAATTGTGCGTTCATTAATTCAGAGTCATATTATCAATTTAATTAATTTAAATGAGTTTTATTGTTATTATATTATTTTAAATATGAGTATGGGCAAGTATGGAGGCAAAATCGTTACATAAAGATCGTGTTCCAAGCCTGAGGTACCAATACGATTTATACATTTACACCTGCCAAGATTTGTGAGAAAAACGTAAACTAAATCAACAAGACCTAGTTTATACAATAAAACACAGTTTAGTTTATTTCCCGTGTTGCGATAACGAAAATAATAAATGTTTTTACAATAAACGCTGACCCAATTTGTTGTTAACCTTGATGTAGCCGTGGTTTTTTTCAATATGTACTTGTAAATATTTTTACGAGTATAGTGAGCATCAGCGTTGAGGCCACGTAGACACTAATGATACGATGCGGTGACGCGGCGATAGCGTCACGTTTACACGGAGTCTACGGGACGTTAGTAATGTTTTTGCAGTAAGTACGCGGCATTAGCATCGCGTTTGCAGTATCTACGCGGCATTAGCATCGCGTTTGCAGTATCTACACGACATCAGCATCGCGTTTGCAGTATGTACGCGGCATTAGCATCGCGTGTGTAGTATGTACGCGGCATTAGCATCGCGTTTGCAGTATCTACGCGGCATTAGCATCGCGTTTGCAGTATCTACGCGACATTAGCATCGCGTTTGCAGTATGTACGCGGCATTAGCATCGCATTTGCAGTATCTTCACGGCATTAGCATCGCGTTTGCAGTGTCTACGCTGCGTAAGCGGTGCGCTAGACGAAAGAAAATAATTTTCCTGAAAGATATATCAGTAAATACCTACTTAGCTTTTTTTTTGTATACCGCTTAGAGGTATAAAACAATGGATCCACCTCGGCATTCAGGCAGGGAAACAGAGCCCCCTGAAGTCTGTCTAGTGGTCTTTAAGAGGGCTCTATTCTCTGGCGTGAATGGGAGCAAGCAATTAACTTTCACACAAAGAACTATAATTGGATCATTAGGAAAAGGTTTGCCAACCAACCAGGTTTTATACCGTGGTGTGATTGAAATAATTATTATTTATGTGCTAGCTATGGGTGGCAACCAGAATCAAAAAAGATTTTAATGAACCAAAGTGTTTTACGCACGCCATCAAGATAGGAAAGTAACGTATTATGTTTTAATTATTTGGTTACGTGTAGTTTTTTAGGGAAAAAATATACTTAACCCTTTTGTGAAAACCTAAACACAGCTGTAATGGTTGTTCCTATTTGTTTGTGGTTTATTGTGGTAAACGCGAGATTTCAAAAAGCCCCAAAGAAAGAAGTCTGGCGCCGGCGCAGTCAGATCTGGTCTGGCGATCTGGCCGACCAGTTAAAATCGAAAAAACGGGAGATCAAACGGCCCCGAAATATGGTGTTTCAAAATCTCCATCATTGCTTGAGTTGCATGACTGTGTGTATCGCTCCACTGTATTGTAAACTAATTCTCTATCTGACTAGAACATAAATATCAAATCACAATGCCATTATAAAGCCATTACCAAAAATTATGACACATTCACATTATGACATTACTTTTGCCCCACCTTGTAATATAGGATTGGAAGTCTCCGAAAATAAAGCAGAGTTTTAAAAAAACAGTGACACATATCACAACACTTTTTTTTGTATATTCCCAGAACGAAACCGAAGAAAAAACGGGCTAAATATTTTTATTGACAAATAATAATTGTCACAGTCGAGCGCAAGCATCCGAAAATGAGAATTATTACCGTTCAGCGTACATTATGCACCTGTGCCTGATCGCTCAGTGCCACACTGCCGATCGTAGTGTTGATCCTGGCAGTCGGGTCTCATCTCGTGCCAAATACCCATGTATCACGGGGGCGAGTATCTTTAGCTATACATAAGCACGGAGGCGCGGTTTCTGGCACGCACTATGCCTATCCCGCGGCCGCTCCCGTTAATTACGATATACGTCTGTCCGTCTCAACGTTCATTTGTTTCGCGATCGCGTGACTAATAAATAAATGTGCGAAAATTTAGTGCGTGCTCGGATTTAATAGCGGGCTCGTAATGATTTGTTAGAATTTGGAATGTTTATTAGTGGGCTTTATTTTCCTGGTGTACGGTCGCCTGCAGAGAAAACGGACCCCCCCCCGCCTTTAAGCAGTGAGCGTTGAGGGGTCCGTTTTATCTGCAGGCGACTGTACGTGAGCTTTTTGTAAGCCCAGGTAGAGGTACGCACGGGAGATTTTTGCCACGCGCTAGATTTTCAACTCTTGGTGTTGAGCCGAGCTTTGAGAATCCAACAGAGAGTATCCCAGGACGTCAACAAAATAAATTGTTGGATTTTCAACTCTGGGCGCTAAGCAGTGCGTTGAAAATCCAATGTGCGCGATAAAAAAAACTCCCGTGGGTAGAGGTACGAGGGCCAACAGTGTCATGTATATAATGGGCGACTCATCATAATGTTTCGGATATAAATAAAATCAAAACAGTACATTATTTGGGGCGAACTAAAACGAAAACAATTAGTCCATTGATGCACCCCACCTACTGAAATCAAGATTTCTATGAACTTTAGAATTTGGAAAATTTATTAGTGGGCTTTTATGTTCGTTGTATACGCGAGCTTTTTGTTAAAGTGTTATGTTTATAAAGCTCAAGGCATCTTTTAAAAAAAATACATTATTTGGGGCAAAACAAAACTAATTAGTCTATTGGTTTGGTAACCCCACCTTCGGAAATCAATGAAATTTTCCATGGCCTAATTGTCGGAACTATGGTAGGATGTTGGTCACAAAACTGATCCACATAGGTATAAATACCTACTACATACCTATATCTTTTGACACCAACTCAACATAGATATTTTTAGTAGAGCACGACACAGTAATATTATTTATTTTATTGTTTCATATAATAGTGCTGTAAACACGCAAGTAAAAGTCGTGGAATACAGTAATTATAACAGCCGGGCAGCCTAGAGAGAGAGATACTCACCTACCAATACCGGGTAGCGAGGACATCGACGCTCAAACTGAAACCATGAATTCATCATTATGATTCTAGACCCTCTAGCGTAGAAATTTATCTTTTAATAACCGACGAAAAACTACAACACAATCATAGACTCAATACTTAATCCACGGTGACAGAATGAGCGGAGCGTCGATGTCCATGACAGTCTGTAATAAATGTTAAGAAGTCTACTACTAACATAAAATTAAAATACTAGGTATAAGAAAGCATGAAGCAATAGATATTTTCCATACCGAAAAATGTACCGAAATAAAAACACAACAGTACTATTCTTAGCGCATAGTCATAAGTTAGGTCAGGGGAGTTTATTTCGAAACGTTACAAGTTAGGTCAGGCGAGGTAGAAAATTCGATCTCAAGTGCGGTGCCTATCCGTGCCACGAGTACGTTTAAATTTAATCTATATTGTCAAGTTATTTGGAGGGTTTATTTTACGTCTGTTACACGATTTCAGGACGGTGCACGGTGTTATCGGCATGTTTTACTCCTATTACAATAATATACTGGCTGACGCTGACTTGGAATTCTTTAGCCAATTTAGAGGGTGAAGGTACTCATGAATAGGTTATGAGTTGACCAACTTTTACTTCAATTCGTGAAATAGCAACAAAAACATTAGGTATTGAATATTTGTATGAAAGAGCAGATACTTTTTATACATGGTATAAAAATTGGACTTTCCATATCTCCGTAACCAGGTATGGTCCTGTACAAAAAAATATCACAATGACGGGAACTATTAATGAAATAATGACTCTTGACTTCGTTAGACGTATTTTACACCCGTTAATAATTAGTGTTAGTCCCTTTGCAAAAACTGTTCGAATTCATGAGTACTAAAAAGCGTAAGAATTTAAAGACAACCTTTAAACTTTAGAGTTCAGATTTTCTGACCTTACTTATTACGAGAGCGGGGGGCACAGCGGGGTGCGACTTCGACATATTAAAAGTCCTGTGACCTATCTCCCCTTGCCGGGGCGCGGAGTGGGTCGTGGGGGACAGACGTCATCCGCGATCGATATGCAAGGACCCTAGAATATCGGTAACGTGAGGAAAGGTCCGCAAGTTTAGATACGCCATACATAGAACAGGTTTCAAAATATTGAAGCTATGATTCTGGGAGTGGCAACTTTTTATTTTCGTCTTATTACTGAGAGAGTCAGCCGCTCAGCGTATTTTTGATAGCGGGTTCAGTTTGTATAAAATAAATAATAAATTTATTGTACAAAGAAAAACACAAGATTAGACATACACTAAACATTATTGAAATGTTTCCGACGCGTTTCAATATTTTATAGTTATACCCTATAACTACCAACGAGTTCAAAGACCAACAGGTCTTTTTAATTTTGTTTAGCAATATACAAAACTATTATCATGTAAACGACTACAACAGCATATAAACCAGTTTGGAATAGGGTTTTCCTGGTAGGATTTGGCCTTTCCTGAAAGGAATTATTCAATCAATACGCTAACCTGTTGATAACCGATATTGTGGCCACTTTAATCGGTTTGCTAACGAAGAAAATGTAATAAAACCCATGAAAATAATTCCGGGCACTATTTTATGTGAGAACTGAGGTAATTGGCTTACCCAATTACTACTGTTGAGCGGTAAAATGTCCGTAGTCTACTCTTTAGGGTTACCTAGAGGGAAAGGTCCAGCAGTCAAGAGCTCTTTAAAATAACATCTACACATAAACCATTTTTAAAACTACTGTAAATGAGCCTTGAGGGACCCATTTCCACTTTCATCGCGAGTTTGAATGTAATCTATTTAAAACGTTAGTAATCCATTAACGTACAATAAATGTGTTAAATTGTAAGATTCTTTCAAACCTTTTTCTATAGCAAGGAACTTTGAAACCCGGAAGCAATTTCCCAAAAGACTTCCCTTCCCTTTCCACAAAATTTTCCCGAAAGAAAAACATTTTGTCAGAGACAACACCCCATTTTTTGGGTCAAGTGAGACCATAATTATACTCCGAACATAACACGTTACACGTAACAATGTTGCCGATCTATCGGTTATATGAGACAAAGGTTTACCTGACATTTACGAGACAGTACGCTGCTGGTTATAAATTATGTTATCGATGTGGAGCAATTGAAATAGATCGGCGAACTAACGCAAATAGATTGTCTTCGTTTTATGATGTATTGAGGCAGAGTTTACCTGAAGTACACACTGCAAGAATGAGGAAAATATACGGAAGAAGCGAATGTAGAGCCATGAGGAAAACTCGATAGAAGTGAAAACTTACGACTGAAGCAAAGTATACGCTATTCAACGTCATCGGCTGACTGCGCCACCGAGTCGTGTGATGGTTCAGCTTCGTGCACAGTTCCGAAAGAACGCAAAGTGCACCTAAAGAAGTTTTCACTTCAAAAACGAAATATAAAATTAGATGACATGTGACATCCACCAAACCTCCCTGGGCCTTCGTGGTAGGTTACGAACTAGGGGCCACTATCTTTAAGATATAGAAGTCCCAGCAGTGGGTAAATTATATGCTAAAATAGGCAGCTAAAAACACTAAAATTGAATAGTGTAAGATGCAAATGCAACACCGAACAGTGCATGAAGTTTTGGATGCATTTTACCTGGTATTAGTTGGCGGGTGCGTGGTCTATTTTGCATGTGTTTTCTTGTCTGAGAGAGAATGTATTAATCGGACTCCCATTCACGAAGGCTAGATAAAGTCTTTATATAAAGATTGGCTTTAAGGCTCGTACACACAGGCGCGACGCGACACGCGACTCAAAGGCACCTCAAGTCGCGCAACGAGCGGTGCCTTTGTGTCGCGTCGCGCCTGTGTGTACGAGCCTTTAGTCTAAGATGTGTTAGTTTCAGCTATTTTTTCAGCTTACCTAACAAACAATCAGCCTTTAATGTTCACACTGCTGGAACATGGGTTTCTGTGAGAGGGAGTGGGCAATAATGCACCACGCGAGCCCAGTGCGGGTTGGTGGATGTCACATATCTTCGATTTTTTTTGGTTCTAGGACGTGACAGTTACCTCGCGATGTTTTCGTTTGTTTTGAGAGCAGTGGTGATGGACTATCAGTTAGCCACTTCAAATCTACATAATTATTTTGATCTTAATCTACTTGATCTTAGCCAAAGGAATGTTGGAATTAGAAGTAGGGCTCACATTATAACCAACTAGCTTCTGCCCGCGACTTCATCAGCGTGAAATATATCGTTCCACCGACCCACCGCATCGCATCACCTGCCCGCGCTATCACTAAGTTTTTGAAAATTCTTGTTCCACCGACCCACCGCAACGCATCACCTGCCCGCGCTATCACTACGTTTTTGAAATTTCTTGTTCCACCGACCCACCGCATCGCATCACCTGCCCGCGCTATCACTACGTTTTTGAAATTTCTTATTCCACTGACCCACCGCAACGCATCACCTGCCCGCGCTATCACTACGTTTTTGAAATTTCTTGTTCCACCGACCCACCGCATCGCATCACCTGCCCGCGCTATCACTACGTTTTTGAAATTTCTTATTCCACTGACCCACCGCAACGCATCACCTGCCCGCGCTATCACTACGTTTTTGCTTAACATTCTTTCTGACTTTTTTTTCTTTTTGCCTAACTCCTAAGCGTTATGATAAATAGCATGTAGCCTTCCTCAAGAATTGGGCTATAAAATACAAAAATAATTTATGAATTCCGACTGGTAGTTGCAGAATTACTCCAACACACAAACTTACAAACAAATTTTACCTCTTTATAAAATTAGTATAGGTAGTGTGTAGATGACATTTTCCTCATGTATTTTTATTTACGTCAAAAGTGTTACAAGAGGCCACGACTATCTAATTCAACAAGTAATAACCGGTGAAAATTAATTTAACGGTGGTAAATTGCCAATTACATTAATTAAAACCGCGATTATTTCGCTCACATCTCAGCAGTGCAGGAGTTTCCCTATGTATTAAAGATGAAATGAAACTGAAATTCGTTAATTTCATGCATCGGATTATGACTAATTAGATTATGTAGCAATGGTGAGCGTTTGTAAAAATGTTTCATGAAGCGAATGTCATTTTTTTTTCTTTTAGCTCTGCCAAAAAAACTGAAGGATATTTTTTTTTGCCTTTATAACTTCTGACGTGACGAGATTATCGTAGACGTCCACGGCATCACGATAACACAGGGAAGTAAAATGTATAGAAATATATGAAGACGCTTTTAATTTTCCGTCCACTATAACGTTATAACGTGCACGTATTCCAATATTTTTTTGGACGTGGACATCAACGACAATATCGTGAAAAATATAAAAGCGCACATTAGGTACACATACAGTATGAGAAAACTGAAGAACCACAATACGTTTTCCGGTTCCCATGTCATACGTAAACGGAGCGAGAATTTCTTTTATTGACACATCAATTGACAAATTGAAAGCATAGATCTTGAAGATCCCTAGTTCCCAAGTGATAGCTCCTTTATAAAAATGTGAAAGCATACGTCACCAGTGACATAGGTACTAAAATTATAAATGGCACACTAATGTTCCCATTAGTAATATACCTACATTATCATATTTACTTTCGTCGAGCTTATTAACAACCTATTCCAACTAGAAAATTAATCACGTTTTTTGCTTAAATAAAAACCGATAAAGGTAAACGTAATGCGTTAAATTGAATGCTCGATAATCTCGCATTATGTGTTTTTTCTCCTTGCAAAATTATAATAACTATAATAAAATACTTGATAATTTCAACACCACAGTATGCGCGTGCGCAAGTGATCATAATAGTTTGGATGCACGACGGTTTTTAACAGTAAATTACCATTAGTACGAATTAATACATGAATTACTTCCTACTATAAATATTATTTCCTCTTCCAAAAAGAATAAGTATATTTTCTATTAAAAAAAAACTTACTCCTTAAAAATTTTCTTGAAGGGTTTTCTTTTAGCTTTTAATAAATAAAATTCTGCATGATGCAGTCCCAAGTTCCAGCCGATCGATTCTGTAAAAATCTCACCGTGAAAACTTAGGTGATGTGAGTTTGTTTTTGCTAGGAATTGACACTATTGACAGCTCACTCCACGCTCACTTCACCCAAGTTTACACGGTGAGATGGTTACAGAATCGCACTGCAATTGATAAATAAAAGATGACTCACGCAACTCTCCCGAACTCGTCCTTCGGCACGTCCTTGTCTCCAGCGCCGGTGGTGCACAGCTTCGCTCGGAAAGCAGCCACGCGCGCCGCGATCTCCTCCTTCGGCAACCTACGCAACCATACCAGTGACACACTCATTATTCACGAACTAAATATTGAAATACAAACGAAAAACTAAATAAAACGCGTGCGCCGACGAACGCGCGTGAACGGTTTACTTGCAGCCAATGGATTCACGAATGTCCCAGTGAGCGACCGCGTACCGACAAGCGTGGATGAAAATCTTATAATAAATTTCCGAGTGTAATACCTACCAGTGCATGATACGCTGAGCCGCTATAACGGCGTAGAATTACTTTTCGAAAACAATAAAACCCGATAAGACGTTCTCGTTGCACGACTGTTAACTGAATGCGAACGGTACAGCTTATTGAATACTTGAATAGTTTATATACACGAAGGGTGACCCGCGGCCCAGTCTCGTACTGTTGAATTATTGATCGGACTCCGGCGCAGCGGCCATCGCCCCTAAACAAGGGTGCGATCTATCCGTATGGGCTTAGAGGGGTAGGTACTCTCAATTGAGCAAAATAAAACAAGGGATTTTTATTGAGTAGTAAATCGATAAGGCAAGGTGAACTAAGTGAACATGTGCAAGTGCATGTAAAGCTAATAGAGAACCTGCTACAACTCCCGAGTTACAAATGCCAACAAATTTTACAAATTCGAAGCAGGGTTTGGACGTTTGTTTCTTCATTACGGCTAATCGGATGAGATTTTGAATTATAGCGTGACTTTTTTTTTCGCTTCGATTCAGTCTCCGGTAAAGTAAAGCGCCGCCATTTACATGATGCAAGTTTCTTGCCTGTTGTATACAATAAAATTGAAGCAATAAATTACCTGCATGGTCTAAACAGTACGTAACATTTTGATCTTTTGCGCAAGTTTTGCTTGCCAAAATTTTTTTGGTGTAAACAGCACATACAAAAATTTACAAAAACTTCCAACACTTGAATGAAAAATTTGACAACGCAAATACGTGCAATACTTGAAGCAACCCGCCAATGAATGGTACACGCACATACAACTCTCTATTTAGACAAGTCAAAACTTGAAAGCAATAATCTCCTAAACATTATTGTATTGGTCTAAACAGAAGACATTTGCAACTATTTTTTGTCAAGACTTGCATTCAACAATTGCGTTCAATTTTTTTACTTGTATCCACGTGTAAACAGTTGCGTACAATTCTTGAAGGGCAATTAACGCACTTAATTTATTGCATTCAATAATTGCACTTGAATGTACAAGAAAACTGTATCGTCTAAATCACGCTTAAGGGAAACGGAGCTTGCAATTTCGTCGGCTTGCAATTCTGGCGTCATGATCGTTTCGCGGCTTTTCGTTCAGCTACTCTATGAGGACCTTAACGTATGTTGTTTTCATTGATATTTTGATTATATTAGATGGCTTCTGCAATTCTTAATAGACTAATACGTCTATCTACTATTGGATTTAACGAAGTTTCGACTCATTCTACTTTGACTAAAAAGCGCGCAGTTTGGCGGAGCACGAAGGCGGTTTGCGATTAATGTGACAGAAAGATGAAATAACAAGGAGTTCTCAAAAAGGACGACTGTGGCAGAAGCACTCATCTAAAATAAGATTTATGTTGATAATTTTCAGCAAGTCATGCACGATCAGGTAAAGAATGTAGGGTTAGTATTATAGGATTATAGGGACAGTGGGCGTACCTAGCAGTGTGACTGCACAGATGCTTTACAATAAAGACTTATGCCCGTTTTCACTACCAGTAAGCGACACGTAAATGAAAAATGAATGATTAAACAAACTTTACACCTCTTAATAACGCGTTCAATAACACCCGTTTTCACGAGCCCTAAATTAATCTATACATTAGTATAGATTATTATTATTTGTCTCGCTAATCTTGGAAAAGCAGCACTTGCAGCCGGTTTTTATTGTAAGTCACGTGGGTGGACGGTGCCTAAAATACGACCAGCCAGTATATTCTGTAAAAATCTCACCTTGAAAACGAAGGTGAAGTGAGCTTTAGGTGAGCTGTTTTTTAATTATTTAATACTTCAAGCACATAAATGTAAAGAGGCGGACTTAATGCCATAGGCATTTTCGACAAGTCAACTTTTGAGTGATGCATAGATAAACAGTGGTAGGTGCAATCAGGAAAATTGAGGAATAAATATTTTGTCATTCAGTACTTCAATATTTTGTTCCGTACCCAAAGGGTAAAAATGGGCCCCTATTTACTAAGACTCCACGGTCCGTCTGTCACTAGGTTGTAGGTATCTCATGAACCGCGATAACAGACAGTTGAAATTTTCACAGATGATGTATTTCTGTTGCCGCTATAACAACAAATACTAAAAACAGAATAAAATAAATAATAAAGGGGGGCTCCCATACAACAAACGTGTTAGGTAGGTATGCAAGCAAAATCTCAATTTTACAGGGGACCACTTTTAACGGTAGGTACCAATAGTTTTTTTAAATTTATGTTTTTATTGCTGAATAGGTCCGCTCTTGACCTCGATCACGCCTGATGGAAAGCGATGGATGAGGTCCATGATGGAACGAACGTGCCCCGAAGATGCCTAAGGCACTGGAACTCCCACGCATCGACGAAACACAGCAGGCTGCTTGACGCCGGACCCTGGTGGGGTCGCAAACCAGACGGGAGCTAGCCCTACCACCGCAAGGGAAGAATTGGCCAGTCAAATAAGGTGTTGGGTGTGACTGTCCAGGATGCGCCGAGCGCTCGGTTCATTTGAGTCTGGCGGAACAAACCGCGCTACACGAGAAGGCTTCTTCATGCATCCCAAAAAAAAATTGCAAACACCCGCAATTGAAAATCACAAAAAATATAACATAGCATCACGTCTTATTTCCCCGAAATGTTGGACAGAGGTGTAGGTACCTATAGTACCCCCACATATGTTTATGTCCCATGTAATAGGGGGGGGGCGAGGGGGGGAATATTCTAACAAATAAACAAAAGACAAGGTTCCGAGAAAGTAAAGGACAAGGACACGTCACGTTTGCTGGCGCCAAAAGTCTGCGTGTTCGGTGTTATGTTCATTTATTATTACAGCACTGCCAACACAGGGGCAAGAACTGGAAAGCCCGCGCAAGGGTGCTCACATGAAGAAGCGGGTTTTCGGTCCCGACTCTCAGTAAGTACAGGTCTCTGCAGGTTGATCTTCGGAAAGAAACGGTTACACGTTTTACCTGTTCATGTGTGAGCGCATAAGTTAATATAGGACTATTTCACCTGCATCGATCAGTACCGACCCGCCTGACTCGCCTACACCGGAAACCCGTTTCTTTATGTAAGCACCACAACGGGGTAAGCCCTTTGACTTGTACCTATTAAAGGGATAGCCTTGTCTCACTGTGTTGAATTATTTATCGACTCTGGCGCAAAGCGGCGCGGTTGTTGTGGGGGATGACAGGTTAATAGTTTCTTGTCTAAGTCAAGGAGGAATATTAAAATGGAGTGCTACGTGAGAATTCGTAAGTCTCAATGCTGGTTTGGAATATATGTAATTCAAAAACCTAGAGCAAAAAAATCACCAACGATCAATTAAATTTCTACCCGGGATCCATTTTCCTGCATTTTGTTTGCGTAAGCGATAGTATTGTTAACATTATAGAGCATATTTGTTTAGCTTATTGACACTTCCCATGTAGGCATTACTAATAGCCCAAAGACTTTATTCTCTGGTGTTTTATTGACATTAAAATTCAAAGCAAACTTCTAAAATAATCGTAGGTATTTCCGATATGATAAATAAAATATATCATATCGGAAATACCTACGACAACTATTACATGGGACTTAACAGCTCTGCCCATAGATATATGAAAGAAGGAGATATGCCCGGTAGTTGAAAACGTATCAGAATTCAGAACCCGATGTCGCTAGGTTGGCCCCACCACCGCGCCACTACTACACAGTCATGTAGTTCAGTAAAAGCAACAGATACACAGTCGCGCACACACTTGCAATTCATAAATCAGAACGTACATACTACACAATCAATTATAAACCTTAACTCATAAAACACAGCGTGTATTTATCATGCACCGTACAATTTACACAAAAAGTTATCGCTATCGTTATGCTGTGCAAAAGGCATTTATGTTACATATACGCTAGTGATTGACTACATCGAAAAGTTATCGATTCTTCAATTCATTAATGTATTTAAAAAATTAAGGGTAATGAAAATAAAATAAATAAAAACGACATACCAGAGTAAATACAAATACTTAGGTAACGGTCAAGGAGCAATGTATTTGCTGCAAAAATAGTACAGCCGCTACGATATTTTGATAACAAAAATAATGTAGTAATAGCAAGAAATATTTTACGATTTGTTGTTTTTCATGATTTTAAAGCCAAATACAGTAAAACACTTTTACTTACATATGGTAAGTGATTCCATAAGATACGAAGTATTCATTTTGACTTCGGTTTTTACAGGAAACCACATCTCGGCAACAACAAAGGAACAACTCGACATTTTTATATTTTATCACGATCACGGTCGAAAGCGCACTAGTTCGCGGAGTCGACCATTTGCCTAGTACAGGCCCATGTCGCTCATGACGCGTGGACACAGACACGCCCCCAGTTCTCCGGTTTTTTACATTTCTATGGCTCTGCTCAACCCTTTAGGTATAATAAAGTGTGATGTTATGTTTTCTGCGATTTACAATTACTTTGCAGGTAATTACTGGCAGGTTATTATTTATTTAATGTAAATTGTTTAAGAATAAATAAATGAATGAATGAATGAATTTACTACTAACAGCACCCCGCGGTTTCACCCGCGTAAGTGTCGATCCCGTGGGAATATCGGGATAAAAACTCCTATGTTCTTTCCCGGGACTCAAACTATCTCTATACCAAATTTCATCTAAATCGATTCAGCGGTTTAAGCGTGAAGAGGTAACAGACACACTTTCGCATTTATAATATGTATTAGTATGGATCGGTACCGTTAAAGTGGTCATCTGTACAATTGGGATTTTGCTTGCATAGTTATATGGAAATGAGACTAAAGGAAAACATAGAAAATGTAGTAATTTGTACAAAACATAAGTTTCAAGATCGAGAAAATAAAATGTTAGGCTTCGATTTCCATAGCAATAATGTGATTGTACAAGAATTGGGTCAATTTGGGGGCATGTTAAAAGTTATGACACTGTTTATTTTCTCTCATTTGTTCAGGAATCCAGTACCCAGAGGATAGTATCTAAAAATAATCTGGGAGGAATATCATCATCTGCCTAGCTTTATCCCAACCGTGTTGAGGTCGGCTTCCAGTCTAATTGGATGCAGTTGAATACCAATAATTTACATGGAGCGACTGCCTATTTCACCTCCACAACCCAATTATACGAAGAAGGAATATACCGCAATAGAATATATTTATAATATCTACTAAACAATTTTTTTTTTCCATTTTGGCAACTGGGCCGATGTCGACTATTCTGCCAGCGTCATGTAGTGACAGCAGCACAGCAAGATGAGCTGTCGAATGTTGCACTTTGTGATAGTTGTTATTTGTTAATGTTAGTAGCAAACAATGTACAAGTAGTGCTTATTGGCTTGGGTCCAAAAAGTATTAAATGTTTTTCTCAATATTAGCAAAGCATTGAGCAGTATAAAGATATGAATTATGGTAAAAGGCACATTTTATTCAAGAGATTATGGGCATGCCATTCTATAGGCTATGAGTGTCAAGCCCTTGCTTCCAGAATCAGATGAGTATTAAGTACTTATACAGGATAAAACTTTAACCAGTGTACAAACTGAAACCATGAATTTCAGTACATGATTATAGACCCTCTAGCAAAGACAGTTTTCGCACTGGTTATTTTTTTTTCTTTTCCTATTGTATACACATGAATACACTAACTTTATCAAATATTTCCTTTTTGACAAAAATTTTGTTGAGCCAATCAAATGTAATTTTTATCAAAGGATGTTGAAAGAAGTCAATAAATGCTTCCTGACTTTGATTTGATAACACATAGCAAGTTTGAAAGTGATAAAGTATTGTTATGTTCACTTCCTTCATTTAAGGAAGTGCCAGGGTAACCCACAAAATTCCTATTGAATAAAACTATTTCATGAAATATCTGTTATATGAATAGGGTTGTATTGATGATTTTAATTCTGTAAATACATATCCTACGACCTATGCCTGCTGTTTGTTCGTCTCAGAGTTGTGCAAGCAAAGTTGATGACATGTTGAATCATCACAGATTGCATTTCTGAGTTTATAAAGTTATGTGTATGATATGTTATATGATTACTTCCTTTGTTTTATTCAGATAATACCATTTAATTCAATGCAATGTTAAAACCGAGCAAAGCATGATCATTTGATAGTTCAAAATGATAGTTTCAACATTAGAATAATTATGCTAATTGCATTGATCTCATTTACAGAATTTGGGTTTAGTTTCAAGATGGTTACAAGTAAGATTATTCTAGACTCAGCATGACGTGGACGATAAAAAGTGCATGAAAAATGATACTGAAAAAATAATTACTTTTCTGATTACTTCAAAACTCAGAAACTATTACGTCACGTAAAGATATTAAAAACAAGGCAGCTTCGCAAGTAAAAATTACGGAGTTACTCACCCCTGCTCCTCGAGACTGTCCTCAAGTTCCGCACACTTCACCTCTATCTTCCTCTTCCTCTCATGGTCCAGAATCTCCCGGTTTGGTTGTTTATTTGACGCAGAGTCCAACTTTGCTATTTCTTCTTCGGTACGATAATTCACAGAGTCTTTGGTCTTCCGCACTCCTGCCCAGTTTCTTTGCACATAGCCATTCGTACCGGAGCCCCTTGGCGTCGTTAAACCAATACCATTATACATTTTGCCGGTTTATTTACCTAAAAATCATAAATCAATTTTAAGGCATGCTGTGCGGGGTATGGCTGCACCGGACAATCACAATGTAGAAGTCAAAAGGGAAATGACTTCACTACGATGTCGTAAACAGGCTTGCACAGTTATTTAGGTGAACTACCAACACAAATATCTCACCATTTACAAGCACCTCGTTATTTTAATTTTTATTCATAAGACACGTCCATCTTGGCTGGTTCTGATTTTTTTTTGTATGGTTGACTTTGTGAGAGTTACCATTTCGAAAAAAAGATAAGAGACAAATTATTATTTACAACTAATATTTCTTCAAAGAGACGAATATGTAGGAAGGCAAGTTATTTGAAAACCATTTTTATTCTGACATTTAATTGAGATAAAAACATAATTTAAACCTATTAAACCGAAATGATTTGGTATCAATTTATGACTTTTCTCCGGCGTGTAATAAAAAAAAACCATTTGACGTTTAAAATGAAGTTTTGTTGAGGTTATGTTTTGTTTACACACCAAATTAACCAAACCAAACTAAAACAAACCATAAAATATCGAATATTCATAAATTGCAATTGCATTTAAGTGCAATCAGAAACTTTAATCATGCTTGATAAAATTTTGTACAACACTATTCTCTCGCAAACAGTTTCACCTTGTGGAAAATATTTGGTTGCCGGTAATATTTATAGTCAGATTGCTGTTTTTGAGTGAGTTTTACCTGTGTAATATTGTCTAATGATACAGTACATTCGATCTCTCTTTCATTAGTCACAGTCGCTCCACCTCTTAGTCACTTAATCTTTGTTTTCAGTCTGGATAGAATCCTTAATCCTGTCGCGGAGCTGCTTACTTCAGATTACAATAAGCCAAAACACACCCACAATCTCGAATCTGGTCGCCAAGTCTGTAGCTTGGTCAGCACAGAAAAGTTTTTAATAGCAGGTACAGTTAATGAAATCTTTGGATGGGATTGGAAGAATGCGGTCAGTTCAAAGCTAAGCAAACCTTCATGGACC
Organism: Luperina testacea; assembly: GCA_927399505.1. Lineage (NCBI taxonomy): Eukaryota > Metazoa > Arthropoda > Insecta > Lepidoptera > Noctuidae > Luperina > Luperina testacea. Next base: position 19,326,177 of record OV656758.1, read on the forward strand.
ATCAGGATACCTTCACAACCATCATCCTTTGAACAAACTGACGTGAATAGTCTATGGTTGTCTGAAGATGAAGCAAAACTGTATGCAGGATGTGGTGATAGTAAAGTTTATGTTTTTAACTTGGAAGATGGTACCCTGGTGTCTACTTTGAAGGGACACAAAGATTTCATACACTCTGTTCATGGAAAGTGAGTATATTTTTATAAAATGTTACACTCATTCACTGCAGAATAACCATTGTAAGGCAGATCTTATTTACTACTACTACTTATCTTGGATTAATGTAGGCGTGCGACCAGAGCGCTTGGTACAGTTAGATCCAGGGTAGATTGCAATAAAAATCTACTCTGGATCTAACTGTACTACTTGCTCCGGTCGCACGCCGCTTTGGTGCGCGGTAAACGCTTGATTTTCTACAAACAAATTTAATAAAAATGCTCTTATGCACAGGGCCCTTGGCCCTTGGCCCCATTGCATGGCACATTGTAGTGTGAGATCCACCTAAGTGTAAATTTCTATTGCCTCCATTAATGATGATCATTTTTCTTGTATGATAAGTTACTAACAAATTGATCCTTAATCTTATATTAAATAATTTAGGACTTTAAATAACGAAAATGGGCTAGATATAAAACATAGGGAAGGTTTTTGTGGTATTCATAATTGCAGACTGTAAATTGTCCTTTTTATTATAATTACAGCAACCAGCAACTAATCACTGCCAGTGAAGATGGCTCAGTGATGCTCTGGGACACCCGCACTTGCAAGAGTCACAATAAAGTGGAGCCCCATACCAACAGCAAAGTGAGCCGGCCTGATGTTGGCAAGTGGGTGGGGTCTGCTGCTTTAGGAGATGATTGGATTGTGAGTATATGTTGAGACTTCTCAACCTCTGTGTGTCACTGCAGGGATCCTGCAGAATATCAGCGTCAGGTACATTTGCCTGACACATGCTGAGCTGGACTCCCATTTGGTGCAACCTTGAGACGCGCACCACACTGTGTATGTTTCATTATTAATTTTATTTTAAGTATTCATCAGTGTCACTTTTATTTCGGTTTTTGAAAATTGATATAATTCAATTATAATAATTAGGTCTAATTATATTAACCGATTATTATTAGAAGGTCAAATAAAATCAATTAATTTTGAACCATTTTGCCAGCAATTCTTCACTTTAATCTTTATTGTTTTACTTTCTTTATGTTTATTATATTTATTAGATGAATTAAATAATCCTTTTGCTTTGCAGTGGGATGACATAGACAGTCATAGAATATTACTTAGATAGATTAGATTGTCAAGAAAAAAAAAACTAGTAGGGGCAGACACATGGCACTGACATTCTATGGCAATATCCGTAAATAAGCATAGATTATCATCTGTGTATGTGCATTTTATGCTCCACAAACCTACATGAGTTGACTAGGTACTTAATACTTACTCAACACATTGCATTTCTCAGCTGAATATAACACTATGCTACTCTTAGCATAATGTTATATTCAGTGGCTTGTGGCTAAGTAATAGTGGTGGTTAATAAAACGTATAGCGCCAAAATATAACAAACTATGTGTACATAGCGTATAGCGTGTGCTATGAGCGGTTCTGACTTCGCGCTATATTATAGCGCCTCGGACTTCGCGCTATATTATAGCGCCTCGACCTACTCAACGAATAAAAGTTCAAACGCGCACAGCGGGGCCAGAACGAGATAGCAAGATAGCGTTCGCACAGCGGGGCCAGAACGAGATAGCAAGATAGCGTCAGCGACTATAATGTATAGCGCGTTAATATCTACCGCGCATCATCAATTCATCAAGTCCGCTTAGCGTGATAGCGTGTTGATAAATTATAACGTCTCCGCGTTCAGACTGCGCCCGAGTTTTGAAATAGCGCGCTATAATTATAGCGTATAAAATAACAGACTATATGAATATATTTTATAGTTTATAACACGTTTATAGTTTATAGCGGATTTGAACATCACTACTAAGTAATAACAGCCGCACGGGTCGATCGATTAAGTAAAGCTACGCTTGCCGCGGTTGGTCTAGGATGGGTGACCATCTTTACATAAGACCCCTCAGTGCCTCGGAAAGCACGTTAAGCTGTTGGTCCCGGCTGTCATTTGTGGATCTTTCACAGTCGTTACGGGTCGCCAGAAGCCCGAAAGTCTGACAACCAGTCTTACCAAGGGGTATCGTTTTACCCAGTAACTGGATTGTGGAGGTCAGATAGGCAGTCGCTCCATGAAAAATACTGGTACTTAGCTGCATCTGGTTAGACTGGATGCCGACCCCAACTTAGTTGGGAATAGGCTAGGCAGATAATGCTAAGTACTAGCTCGATTAAAAGAGCCTACTAATAACAAAAAACTGCATTCAAATTGGACCACCCGTTTTGGACTTACGATGCTAAAGACAGATATTTTATGAAATAATTCTTTATTTAATCTAATCAATGTTATCTGTCAGGTGTGCGGCGGCGGTCCTCGCCTGGCTCTGTGGCACCTTCGCTTCCTGGATGCCGTCACTGTCTTCGACCTCCCTGACCACGGTATCCACGTGTCCTTCTTCCACGATGACTGCGTTTTCGCGGGAGGAGAAGCCAAGCACCTTTACCAACTGAATTACTCTGGAGAAGTGAAGGTTGAATTACCTGTCTCAGCAACTACAGTATACTCCGCAGTCTTAAAAACAACCCCTAACAAAGTACTGGCCATAGCCGGCTCTAGCCCAGAAATAGATCTCTGTACCACCTTCAATTATAGAGATCAGGTCCTACACTTCCGATAGGTAAGTTAGTTTTAAGTTTTTTTTTCTGTTATCAGTAAGTGCTTTTTATTATCAGTCAATAAATGAATGAATGAGTGATGTAACAAAATTTTATTATTTACAATTTTTGTTGCTAGGTGGAAACTATTAAGCGTAAAAAAAAGATCAGATATCAGTTTTAATTAAATTTTTATACTGGCAACACATCAAAACAGAGTGAGTATTGCTACACAGCATCACAATTAGGGACGCATTAGCTTCAAAAACTAGTTTGAACTTTATTGACGAACACTTAAAGTTCCATTTCAAACCCAAACAGTTTTATAAATGTCAACCATAGAAACTAGATGTTTCCTTTGCTGTATAAAAAGCTTAAATATAGCCATGTCCAGCCACTACAGCCGGGATGAACCCTTGGCTGCCATCCCTCTTCTTAACATAGAACCACTCCGCATCCACGTCAGTTTCTACACCCCCACCTTGCACTAACACAACCACATCCCCTTTCTGCACTGTCAAAGTTTTATTTAAAACACTCCCGGTATAATCACTGTTCACTACTAACAGAATCTGTCTCTTCACTTGTTTGTAGTCCCTATTCTCTTTTTCGTGTATCTTATCAATATTAGAGCAAACGGATTTGGTCTTTAAGTATAGGGTGTCAAAGTCTTTTTCTGCGCACGAGTTCCTGGATTTGCGACGACGCGTGGTTTTGGAGGGGTAGCGGCACTCGGAGCGCGTGCGTCCTCGCAGCTGTTCCTTCTCGTTGTCCGTGAGGTTCCCGCATGGACGCGGGTAGATGTCCGTGCTGCTCTCCCAACATGGCGTCTTCTTTTGTGGTGATGTTCTGGAAAGTTGGGGAAATATGTTTAGTACTGGAACTTATATGGAATACAGCACTCGATCGAAACCAGACAGCATCAGCATTTAACTATAAGTACGCTAATAAGATACAGCTAAAATTATATAGTTAGCTATACGTCTTGTCTTCAAAAACCTAACCCCCCTTTTTTTTCAGGGTGGGAAATGATCAAATGACCCCTCCCTCTCTGGGTGGAGCGGAAGGGAGTGTCAACCTAACCTCCTTACTAATAAACGTTGTATAGCGTCTGTATAGTTACACAACGCTTTGTCTTCTCCTTTCGAAAGTCAAATTACTGAAGACTGAAAGAGAAAAATTGGTGTGTAACTATTCATCTGATATAATACGTTTATTAGTAAGGGGGTTAGGTTTTTGAAGACAAGACGTATAGCAACTGTTGTGTAATGTGTAATTACTCGAAAATGAAACTGTTTTATTATATACGTATGTATGTACCTACCTATACAGACATGCGTTTATTTATCCAAGCGCTTTTCTACACTACTTATTCTTTTGGTTTTGCTCCAATTATTTGAACCTACTGCGGGAGCAATGGTAGCCCAGTGGGAGCAGTATTGGCCCAATGGTTACGGCCGCGACTTACGAGTTGCAGATCGTAGGTTCGAAGCCAGACAGGGGCTTTACTTTGTGTAAATTATTTCATCACCACTGCTCTCAAAACGGTGAAGGAAAACATCGTGAGAAAACCGGCACGTTCTAGAACCAAACATTCGAAGACACGTGTGTCATCTACCCGCACGGGGCCCGCGTGGTGCTCCCTCACACTTAGAGGATCCTGTGTCTTAGCTGTGGGAACATTAGGTTCATTATGCCCAGCTGCAAGCATGCGCTATAGGTACAGGAATACAGCACGTGCTGAATAGCGTATGCTTGCAGCTGGGGAGATACCGCACGGCGACGAAGGATACGTAACCTTTGTCGACGTGCGGTGTCTGCGCACAGCCGCTGTTAGTTCACGAACATTGCGTTAGTTACCTGGTACAGTCACAAACTCACCTATTAGGCAGTATTCCCAGCGGCAAGCACGCGCTATACAGCACGTATCCCTCGTCGCCGTGAGGCGTCTGCGCATACAGCCACTGTTCGTTTTTAAACACTGCGTTCACGACTGTACCCAGCGGTAATGGCAGCTCTTGCTGGATGTCCTTCTGCGTTTGGTATAGAGTGCTCGGGTACGCGATGACTACGGGAATGTTGCCGGGACGGTCTAATGTGGCCTGGAAGGAGAAAAGGAAGGTTCTGTAGAAGTGCAATATGTAATTACTGGGGTAGTTGCGTAACACACTAACAGTAGCAATGGGTTTCATTTTGACAGTTTAACAACATTCATTGCGTTATTTACGTTGTTGCGCAGACAACATTTTCCAATATAAGAAGCAATGGATTTGCGTCAAAATGATTCGGATTGAGATTGAGACGTTGAGCAGATACAATTTTCTAACATAATTTTCTAGTAATGGATTAGCAATATCCTTCAAAATTATTCAGATTGTGGTTAAAAGTGTGTTACGCAGTTAGGATGCTCATTGCGTAACACACTTTATTGACCTTTAATAAGGTCTAAAAAGTTGATTGTCAAATTAAAAAAAAAAAACACTGGCACTCCGGTAGTGCCGACAGAAGTGAAAACTTGAACAAAGTGACTGGTTTATTCTTCTCGTGAAAGGAATTTATTCAGATTTACAAATAAGCACACAGGATAGACTTCAGCAGTGCTATTCTCTAAAAGACAATTTCATGGCTGTAAGCTGCGACGAGCTCGTCGACGAGACAGCCTTGAGATCGACCGAGCGTACAGCGCTGATTCAAACCGTATTCACTAACGTAACGTGGTTGTGCTCGTCGTCGAACCCAAGGCTGTAACCTCCCGTCGCTGTTTCTCAGACGAACGTAGGGCTTGACACAAATTCTATAAATTATAATCGATCAATCTCGACTGAGAGTTTTATAGGTTTAAAATATATATTAAAGGTCTATCTTTAAGTATTATAAGGAATACAGTTAAACTATAACCAATATCATATTTAAAAGAGCTTATTTCATATTTCTTATTACATTTTAAGGCTGAATGACGATTCCTTTGCTCTATTCGTGCAACGCGACGCGACGATGAATTAAAAGTCAACATGACATAACAATAACAACCGATGACGCGACGCTAACAAAATCACTTGAATTTGTAGTTTTTAAACTTTTGGGTGCTTGATTCTTGTTCAAGCCTTGATTATTTGTATCAGCGAGTGCTTTTAACATAGGTAGTTCTGTGACTAAGCGGATAAATACAACTACCTAATGAAATGTGAGTATTATGATTTTTTCACTGATAGTATATGGCTATTATTACTATTGTCTCATCCACGAGTATTGTATGATACACGAGATATTAATAAAATTTAAGTAAATTACATGATTAGCTATTGTTTTACTATAATATGTACGTATAACTTTATTGTTGTAACGTAACATTGTGTGTTTTAGCATGCCAAGAAGTGCTATACTTTCATTACATAATATGAAAACTGTATAGGTACTTGGAAATTATAATTTTCATATTTAATTTTGTAGAGTCCTAAGCAACCCCTAAGACGACCGAACAGTCCACACCTTCAATACCAGTAAGTTAATTCTAATAAAATATAATAATGTAATGTTATATTTGCAGGGCGAACGGACATACAACCAGGCCCATCTTTGTATAGGGACAATGTGCCAATGGAAAACCAGCCTAATACAGAACAAAAGGTGAAGTTTTAAATAAAAGTCTTACAATAATATGTTTTAACTTTATAATGGATATTTAGATAACTTTTTTTTGTATTACAGTTTGAGGCTAGATCACCACTTGCAGTCTTGCAATGCGTCATCATAGGAGTAATGCCCCAATTGCATCTTCATGTAAGGTTAACTTAATTATAATTTGGTTAATTATTGGTTTAGTGTAAAAAGCACTACATAGTAGTGGTCTCACTTTTGATTCCCGGGTTGGGCCAATTTGTTGGGATTTTCTGTAGGTTTTTTCAACAGCAGCCCTTATTCAATCAAGATCAAGATATAGGCTACATCTAATAGAATCAAGATATAGACTACATCTAATATGTATACTACATTGTAATATCTATTCCTTTAGAGGGAGAGTGATGTGATGTTGATGATACTTACATATTTGTTTTACCTCTGTATAGTAATTTGTTGCATTTTTATGTTCATAGCATCTCGTAGGCATCGAACGGCACACCGCCGTCTGATCCAGCACTCACCACCTTCTCAAAGGCAATCCAAATGGCGAGCCTGACTGAATGTTTTGTCGCCATTAAAGAGAGGTGTTTGGAAAATGAGAGACTTCTTATTGACAACCAGCAGAGGATGTTCGACTTTTAAGGAAATAAGTGAGTCATGGTCAAGGCAGACCCAGGCACTGCAGGATTTATGAGCATCCATCAGTCAAGGAAGTTGAATCTCCGAAACATGGATCTACTACTATGTTTAGATAATTTTAAGTTTATTTAAGATGGATGCTAAGAAGTTTAAGTATAAGAACTGTTTTTTTGTAGTAAATGTCAATGTTTGTTAGCGGGCATGCTCTTTATGCCTGCAGGCTTTTATTTAGGTACTTATTTAATTTTGTTTTGCTTGGGTAGTTTTCATTGTATATACTAAATTATTTAATTAAATGTCCTGTTTCTTGTAATGTTAATTACTTTGCATACCTACTATTGTATAGAATCAAGTTTTTCTAACTGAATATCAAAAGTCATTTTGAATAAATGATTTTTGATTTGATTGATTGTTTTTAATAGTAAATAAAAAAGAAAATAATGCAGTTATCTGTTTAATTTCTCATACCCCTGTATACACTCTTACCCATTTAAAAATATAGTACAAATAGGGACTAAGGTATAAATAGGCACATATTATTATAGGCTATTGATATTATACTAATCATATACACCTTAAACACCACACTTTAAATACACACCTTAAATGTTATGACAATTGTTGATTATAATAATATTTTTATTAATAATTTAAATACCTATTTATTGTATCTAATCAATAATGGTGAGTATATTCTATCTAAACACGTTAACCACATCTGTAAAGGAACGCATAAATTGTAGATACAACATGCTCGCCATAATTGATTAACTAAATCTCGCCTACTTATCAGCCTACTCTCTAAGTCATCATGTGTTGGAGCCTGATGTGTCAGGATTCCAAGTAACCTAGATTCTTCATCTAAGTCACATTGGTCTCATCATCATAGGAGCTGGTAGCCCGGCTCTATTACATATGTCGTTTAAAACACAGGAAGCCATCACAATTTCTCCCACTTTTATAGGATCATAGTACAATACCCTATGTACTAATAAACATCTGAACCGTCCTTTCAGGATTCCAATAGTCCTCTACACTGTTTCTTGCACTGCTGTGCAAATTGTTGTAATGGCTCTGGAGTCTCAGTTTCTGAATTACTAAAGGGAGTCATTAAATAAGGCCTTTGAGGATATCCTGAGTCACCTGAAATCAATGAATGAAGCTAGAATTAAGTGCAATCTTGACTTGTGTTTAAGTTATCATTGTATTGTAAATAATAACTTCGTGGATTGCCCTAGAGGCAGAAGACTGAGATATGTATGTGTCTACATTCTTCCCAATGATTTTTTGGTAACTTCCATTAGCCAAAAATGATAGTGTGCATAATATCTGAAACATCAGGAATTCAATAGGCTTTTGTTGGTGTGTGGTGAGGTATACCCATCATATCTCAAGAAACCTAGATGTAAACAAACCTTTAGCCTCTTGGTTAAACCACTGGAACGAAGTCGCGGACGCATATATGGACTTAAGTCATCTTCCAATATATTAATTAAATCCTCAGAAAGCCTGTAAATATGGATAAAATCTGTATCACGGAATATTGTTTTAAACTTTCGTATTTGTTTCGCCTGTCGAGCTTTCTTCAAATTATCACTTTTCTTAGCTTCTTCTAATAAATGTAGCTTCAATTGTGTAGTAAAAGAATAGAAATATTTAAAAAATTACAAAGTACAGTTTATTATTTTTGTCAGTCTACGCCCGAATATATAGAGCTTTTTGATTTGACAGTTAGAATTAGGAGTGGGCGATACAAATCGTATATAGATACAATATCTATATATCGGTACAATATCCAATACCTATATATCGGACAGTACTGTATCTATATTTCAGGTATCCGCGTACCTAGAACGAGACACTATAACGATATCGTATCACATGATCTATGATATTCGGTTCAAACTGATTCCGGTACAGTAGTAGTTATACGGTTGTAGGTACCGTATCCTTGCGATGCGCGCGGGCGGGAGTGATGTAGCTAGAGATGAACGAGCGAGAAAGCGCGTTAAGCTAACGTCTAATACTAATTTTAAACATTATATACAGGAGCATAGAGTTTAATACCGAATACATTATTTTGTAAACACTTGTAAACAGGTAACCATCAATAAACGTCAAAGGGTTTTAAATCGTACCTATGGCATTCTCAACAAAAAAAGTGAGCCGTCACGGGACGCCTGGCAGATGTGAAACATTGCGCATGGCGACGCGTCGCCACACAGTACACAAGACTGTGACTGTATATATACTTACACCATCATAAAGCGTGGTGACGCGTCGCCACGGCATGCGTCGCCACGCCAGAAATTTGTTTTACGTGCGGCTATAGATGTTTCACATCAAAAATTGTTTTAAAATCACTTTACGTGACCCTTGACCTTGATTGCACTTTGCTGTTTTCGTCAGTCTTCAGTTATTAGCTTCACTCATGACTGATGAATAGATACTTGACCTATTTAAATAATTGATAAAAATATAAATCTAGAAAACCGAAACGGCTGTACTAGTTTCATTTCAGAGTGCCATATTATCAACAATACATTCACTGATTTCGAATATACAGTTACAAATAAAATACAATGATGTAATGAATCGAACAAAACCGAAACCTAAATATCACAGTACCAATTTCGATTCCGAGTTCCACACTGATTCAGCCAAATAGATATTGAAATATATAGATACGATATCCGATATTCTAAACCGATACATAGATACGATTTGATATAGTGTAAAAGCGATATTACCCATGCCTAGTTAGAATCGAGGCTGTGGGCGAGACGTCTGACGTTTTACGTCTTACGAATTTTCGATCAGGGTCACGTGACCTGACGCGAATTTAGAAGTTTTTACCCATTCCAAAAAAGTACATACACAGCGCCGCTAAAGAAGTTTTCACTTCAAAAAATCTCCATCATAGACATGGCTTGTTGTTATGACAATAGGCTCGCCCTATTACATGGCACTTGTAAAATAACTGCAGCCTATCCATTCGGGGAGGTCAGGTGTGATGTTAGGTTATGTAAACGGTTTGAGTCTGATGTTTCTTCTTTTAATTTAAAATCACGATGGCCTAGATGTTTTAATCTAAAAATGAAATACTGATTCTCAAATTATTGCGAAGTCAAATCAATGTGTTATGTCAAACGCATTCGTTTTCACACGCCTGTTAAAAAAGTAGTATATCAATCCCTTAGTTTTATGTATAAAATAAAACTATAAAAGACCGCGGAATTTAATATTATTGTTCAATATCGTGTAAAATCCGAATGTTGTACTTTGCGTCCAATGCATTTACCAATATTTTGTATTTACCTATAAATAAATACTCTTTTTTGTATTTAAGTACCTATAAATATGTATATACGCGTAAAATCCATCGATATTTTTAAGACAGTACCAACTTAAAAATAAACTTGTGCTTTTAGGTCACACTGCAGTGTATGCAGTGTGAACACGCGTGCTTTTTACTTCGCATCCCGCATTTGTACGGGAAATTACGCCACAGATAACTAAATACTAGTCAGAAAGATTCTTGTTTAATCTTAGAAGAAAATAATTCCCCTATAATGTTCCCACTGCTGGGACACACGCTTGGACATGCCGGTGGATTCTAGGACATGCCGGTTTCCTCACGATGTTTTCCTTCACCGTTTTGAGAGCATTGGTGATGAAATAATTTACACAAAGTAAAGCCCCTACGCTGTCTGGGTTTGAACCTACGATCTGCAACTCGTAACGCCGGATTCATACTACTGTGTTGTGTCGTGTCGTGACGCCTTCTGACGCAGTGTTAGCCAATCAAAACTCGTTGTAATTTGACGTAGGTAGTCCTGAACAGATTCATTTGATTGGGGTATCCCGAGTCACGACACAATCTTTCACTTTCAAAAGGTATACACCTTTTCACGCCTAAACCACTGAATAGATTTCGCAAAAAAAAAAACCGTGATATCCAATAAGTATTTATTGGATATCACGGGTTTTTTTTTGCGTGGAACCTTAATTCTTTTTTTTTTAATAATAAGTAGCCTAGTTAGTTTCTAAACAAAAAATAGCTAGTTACTCCTTATAACATCAGCTATCTGTCTATGAAAGTCCCGTCGAAATCGGTCCAGCCGTTTCGGAGAGCAGCCGAAACAAACAGATAAAATTTTAAATAGTTTAATAGTTAATTTTTTATTGTTTTTGTTATTTAGTAAAAAGTTGTTTTATTAATATTGTCGTTACACACAATCAATCACTATCATCCCCGCTTATTGGTGTCAAAAGTTTTCATCTAATACAAAATTATTTATAGCACAGCAAATATTTATTTATTTAAATGAATACTTATGTGTTTTTAAAATGTTGAATGCACAGACTTATAAGTTGAATGCTAATATAACCGTATGTTTTACTAGTAGATATTTAAAACACAATTTGGTGCTCACTTAATATTGTTATTTCCGTACAGTTATTTATTATTTAGAAGTTTGTTTGTTAATAACATCATTACCTACAGGTAATGATGTTATTAACTAACAAACTTCTACAGCTTAGACCAGTCTAAGACTAGCTAATAAAATGCTGGACGAACACCTAACAATTAATTAGATAATAATTTGTTGACCGCACACGCTTCGGGTAATAATTTTCCAAAAAGCTTTTAATCTTATGCTCAACAAAGGTCAATTACAAATTATACTGACCTCGGGAGTCGATTTTTAAAAGTCTCTCTCTCGTGATATATTGTATTGCCGTCCCGTCGAACTGGCGCAATTAACACCGTAACGTTTAACGTCTACAAAGATATATTGTTGTTTTAAATAAACCGCGTTGATGAATGGCCTCTCCTCTCGAGATTATCTTGTAACCCCACATAGGGTAGTTGTAAACCCTAAAAAACATTCACTTAAGATCCATTATCCTGAGCACATACCGCAGAAATAAAATTGCATCAATAATCTGCCAGTCTCAAAATTCGCCCGAATTTATACTAAAAACTTCGGAAAGGATATCGAAATTTTTAAATGACTTGCAATTTATGCGTTGCCGTTGTCCAATTTTGCGCCAATTTCGCGGCTTACGTTGTACAATCGGGTTTATGCTCCGAGGTAATGCACAAAAACCGTATGTACATCCTAACGTCATAATAACCCCAAGAAATGAATAATGATCGAGATTTACAGGTGCATTTAAATTCTTTTGTAAAAAAGATCCGTTAATATCGCAATAACGAATGCCAAAAATAATGAATGACTTTTTACAAATTAAATTGGGTTATGTGATACCTACATTTTTTTAAAGGGTTTTTAAATTTACCAGCTTTTAAGTGATAGTGAGTGAATTGGCTTTAACTGTAAAGCAATAATCAAACAGTTTCTCACCTCTGTAAGGAAGCTGTCCAAATCTCGGATGTCATATCCGAATTTTCCACTTTGGCTCCTCTTCTTTCTTCTGTGTCGATGCCTGTGTTTCTTCCTCACGTGCTCTTCTGTCCCAACACTAGTGTCTGAGAATGTGTCCTGCACGTTAGCGAACTCTTCACACGCATTCCTAAACCTAAGATTATGGTAATACTCATTACGTCCCACGACCCTATCTTTCACATCTCTAGGCTTGCACTTTCTGTAACGTTCGATTTCATTTGGCTTCTGATTATTATGATTCTTATCCACTTCGCTTTTGATTATAGTATTTTTTATTCTATCTTCAGTTTGAACCTTATCACCCGTCAGCTTCGCATTCTCTAAGTTTTCTTTCAACACCCATGTAAGCGATATCTTGGATTTATGGCGATGGGCTAAGGGTGTAGAATGCCACAGACCCATATCTCTAATTTCAGCGTATTCAACACTGGTATCTGGGTTGTCATCTATTGGAGACGTTATCTTGCAGTTCGCTAGCAAGTCTAAGACTTCGCATACTGGTGGTGCGTTACTCTGGAATTTACAAGTCACTAACTGTAACAGCAATTCACGGTTATTAAAATGTTCATGTTTTGTTTCAAAGAAACGTACCGTATTGTTCAATCCTTGATTTTCAATACCATCAAAATCATTCACTCGTTCACTATACGGTGGCGGTAACTCTTTAAACGTGATTTCTGAAAGTTAAATAATAAACGATTAAAAATCACAATCGGCCGTACTGAATGCCCTACCGGATACTATTAATAACGAGATTTACACCATAGTCAGCTGAGCGGATTATTGGGCATAAATAATCAAGTTGCAGTCATAACAATGAAAGTGGGCGAGTGCGCGAAACAATGCCCTCCCGGGGGGATGCGCGCTCCCGGACTACCCGGCGGCTCCCGTGCGTAAGCGCACCAGCGACTCGCGCTCGTCCCTCGGCATAAATCCCGATGCGCGCGCCGCCCACCGTCCGCGGCTTCGCGCCCAATACTGGCTCCCCGTGCTGATACACTATCGACATCGCCCTCCTCTAAAAAAATCTCGGCACATTCTCACAGTTCAAAGTGGGCGCACTCATGCGAGCGCAGTGGAAGACTTCGAATTAGCCTCGGGACACGATTTGCAGCCGCCGCAAACATTCGGTCAGACGAAGGCTCTTGCGATCCATCAAACATTCATTTCCATAAATCAATACACTGCTATCTATGCTCAAAGCACACGTTTTATGAAATCGGGTGAAATTGTAGAAATGCGGCAGTCACGAGCCACTAATTGTCAGGTGCTAAGAGTCAAACAATAAGTTCTAAAGGCAAGCGTTTTAACACTTCTCACGGTTTTCGAAGCGCACAGAATAAACACCTGTGTTTGTGTTTCGTGCTTGATTTGTATTTTTTTCTTAATAGACACGAGATTCCTGTACGATTGAGGTAACGTAACAATCGTAAAAACTGCACATTATAAATTAAAGCTTTCCCGCGTGCATATATACGTAGATATTGTAGTTAAAATTATAATACAAACTTTTTAGCCCCTATTGTGCTGATGAATACTTGGAATTAAACTGTGTACAAAGTTATATTTATATATCATCGCGGATTTCTGATATGAACTATACACGCAATGCGTATTTGCATGTGTAAATCCGCATTGAATGCAGATATGCTTTTCTTCGCATTAGACGACCGACGACGGAGATATTTTGCGATTTATTTTCTCTTTTTTTGTATCATGGTCTCTACTGGCTGAATAAGTCATCATTATCGTATAATATTATAGTTTCTCTTCAGTCGATTAGTGCTACTAAAAGTTGATATCCTTCGCTAAGATTGGAGAGTCAAATAAAGAAGTCAAGCCTTATCGGCCTATCGGTAGCAATGGCTTTCATTTTGAATGTTCAACAACATTCATTGCGTTGTTTAGCAGACAAATTTTTGGAACATATGAAGCAATAGGTATCCTTCAAAATGATGCAGATTGTGTTTGAACTTGTGTTACGCAATTAGCTGGGGTAAGGGCGCAAGGATTCTGATGACAGTAAATCTAAAAGGAGTGATGGTGTCTTTGAAAATTCCTGATAATTCATTCATGCTCGCTACATTATTTCAGTCATTCAGATTATCCAGCCCAAAAAAAACATCCGTAACATCCTGATTTACAGAAACCCATGTTATAGAATCCACTATATTAGCCAGGGTGGATAATGGAAATAATGATATTACCTAATTTAGCTCTCGGTTTCCTAGGCAATGTCGAACCACTGCTGAACATAGGCCTCTCCTAGTCACAAGGTACCCCCAACACTCCTCCTTCTGCATTCAGTCTCTTCTTGCCGGAGGGCGTCCCACGCGTACCTACGCGAGCTCCACTCGTGGACTCGTCTGTTCCAGCCAACGGGTATCGGTCCTACTACAGACATAGCTGGTCCACCACCACTTCAGCCTTCTATCTTTGCAGACTATGTCGATAACTCCAACTCTTATCCGGATAATTTAATTTTGGATGTTACCCTCGGCAATATACCATCAGGGAAATTAATTGTTACTCCTACGCCAATTTGCCGTTTTTGGAATATACGCTTAAATTGAGTCATGTCTGTTAAACTGTAGGTATACGTGTACTTGTAGGATGAAAAAAAGGAAGAGCAATCTGTAATTTCGTTTAGCCACCCAGGCTTTTGGCGAATTCTCGGACATAAGTACGTACGTTATTCCCCGAGAATTCGTGATTCCGTGTTTCCACCGCGTGGTAAAGTTCATCATATGCATTTTTTGGGGTGGATGACGAATAACTGTATTATTTGACAGATTTGTATTTCGCATTACCTGCAAACGTAGTAATGGTTTTAATTTAAAATTCGCTCTGTGACAGGGTTTCACGAAATGCTTTACAGCTTGTTTCTCATCTTCTACGATCATTTTAGATTCTGTCCCTGACCTGTCACGGGTCATTCACACGTCCCAAAAAATACCTACAGCCTACGCGGCGCGCCGCGTCGTTGGCGATTTAGGTTTAGGTACCCCAGATGGTGACAATTTTATTACTTTCTTTATTTACGAACACCATAAAATAAATGCGACAGCTATAATATTTACGCGTTTTACATTCCACGAAATTGGAAAGTGAGACAGTTTGTTGAGGCTGTGTCGCGTACGTTACTCCGACGCCAATTTCACGGTTTTATTGCGTCCAGTATTACTTTACCGCTCTCACATAATAATTGTTATTACATACTTGAAATACGTACGTAATTATACAATTCGTTACAAACTGTAGCCTCACTGGTCACAACAGACACGGTACGGTTCCGCGGAAAACGTATTTATGTCTGCTGTTATTATCGTTTAATAGACGAAATTAATTAGTTTCCTTAGACTCCTTCGCGGGCCACCCACGTCGGCGCTTTTATTAGTAACTAAAGTGGTTAGTTCCACAGATACATTGTTATAATTATATAAATAAAATCACTCTTGATCTTAGAACCTTCGATCTCTCGATAGAGTGGAAATTGTGGGGCTTATTGCGAGTCTCAGGTTCTGCTAGGATCTTGTTCATGCCATGGCCGGAGGACGGCAGTACATCAAGAATTCTAATGTACAGAAAATCTTTTTTTTAATAATTGTTTTTAAGCACTGACCTCAATTATACAAGTAGGTCAGTGTATTTAAGTCATTTGACATGTTACTGTAAGTTATGCTAATGCTGATTTTACAATAGACAGATAATTTTTATTTGTGGAATAAAATTGACGTCTGACAGATTTTGTATGGAAGAACTGTCAAAAATTCAAAATTATTCCTCGGATAAAACTATCTGGCGTAGGAAAAATCAGCCCGTTCATTCGCATAATTTATAAAAGTTAAAAGAGGATTCACACAAATAGTCACCTTACTGTAGCTTGTTAATTAAATAACGACGCCCCACTTTCAATAAAATACAATCCATTGGCAAGTATTCCAAAAATATTTCATCAATTTTTTTCCGCATTCTTTTCATGGTTTAAGAAGCGTGAAAACGGAAGACAATGCGTTTAAGCCCAAATCACGAGCATATCGCTATGTGGGGAATGTGTCCCCACAATGAGGAGGAATGCCGCGCAGATCACGACAACTGCCGAAAACGTGCGCACACGCATCCCGGCGGGCATCCCGTCGCGCAAGCAAGCAATGCACCTCATAAAACAAATAAATGATCATTAAATAATCATTTCAGACGACAGACGT
Source organism: Luperina testacea (assembly GCA_927399505.1). NCBI lineage: Eukaryota > Metazoa > Arthropoda > Insecta > Lepidoptera > Noctuidae > Luperina > Luperina testacea. The sequence continues at coordinate 19,342,834 of OV656758.1, forward strand.
CCACTGCTGGACATAGGCCATTAAAAACTAGCACAAAAAACTGCGCAAAACTGGCTGGATCATTAAATATTAGTTCATTTTTTTAAACGATGGATGGATCGTGTGTAAGATGATATGGGTAGAAACGGTTATTACCGAAATGATGACTAATAGAAAAATATGAAATAAAAAGACATGTTGCACCGAACCTAAATAAATTGGGATAATGAATGATCCCAAGTAACATTTTAAACTGTATAAAAGCTGTATTATGGACTATTTGTTTACTGCAGGCTGTTAAACGTGCTGTATAAAGACTGTATAGCAAGCTATACAGCCCTTGTAACTCTGAAATGGGCCCCAAAATTATACAGCTTTAAGTGTAGATTTAGCTGTATAACAGCTGCATAATAGCTGTACTATTTGGCTGGCTAAGATACTATTTAGATACTTTTATACAGCTTCCATTCTCTAATTTTCTTTTTTATTCTTTTATACAGACTCAGGCTTGTGAAAATCTTAATAAAAGAATAAATATATTATAATTGTGTTCGTGGTTGAATTCATTCTCCATTTTATTTACTATGTGCCATATCTGAAGATAAGTGAAAAAATATTTAATAACCAAGTGGTAATAAGTACTCTTTCCTGTTTATCGTTGTTGTTATGCTTGCGACTGATATTTTTATGTGATTATATATACTAGTTTTAAGCTCAAAACTCACGCCCCTTCGAAATAAGGAATATACATACATTTTTTCTGTAACAACAAATATGTGATCAAATCTGAAAACAGTTTTAAGAGTAACCCGGGCTGTTCTATTGATAGTAAACGTAATTGTGTGTACTATACAGTTAAAATCTTTTGTAATTTTGTACTGAAATTTCAAAAACAAACAAAAGAATATCTCGTAAAATTGCAATGCAATTTATAAATTATTATAAAATGGCGTCCTTAGTTTATACAGCTCTTGCTCTTCTAGTACCCCTTAATACAGCTTTTTGCATAACAGAGTCGTTATTTAAGAACGTATCTCAGCCTAAAGAGTAACATTGTCTGTACATTAGTATTTAAGTACTGTAGAAGCTGCCTTAAATTCTTATTCATATTCATTAATACAGTTAATTAGGGTTCAGTTGAAAATATAGAAAACCTCATTATGATCCAAGGCCCGTAAGGCGGTGAGCAAGGAATCGGATAATAAATAGACTGATTTTAGGTTATATTAGTTTCAAAATAATCGATAAGCTGGATAATTGTGTATGCCAACACTATAATAATAACTTTAATCTTCTAAAACACGAAAAACTGTAAAAAGGGAAAAATGTACGCCAATCGCATAAGGCTTTAAAAAGGAGTAAATCTAAACTCTTCTACATGAGACAGAATTGAATTAAACTATTATAAAGGGAACTGCTTGCTAAGAGTATCCTAGATTTCCGTTGTACAGCTATTATCAAGCTTAACTTGAAGGCTGAACAATAGAGTAATTTTACACCAATATTCAGGCTATAACAATATTTAATGCTCTCGTGCAGAAGTAGGTTATATAAAAGTATAATTTGAGAGCAGTATACAGTTATTGTCTTATAAAGTTGCTGAACGCAGTTTTTTACGCCGCGGTCTGTATTTTAGCATTTTCCAATGCTATTTAAAAGCTAAAGGTAAAAATTTAGGCTCTATACAGCCGTTAATCAGCTATACTGTATACAGTTGTACAGTTATACTAAAGTACAGTCCTATACATATTTTTACACTCTTGTACATCATTTATTAAGCTTATAGCTGGTAATGCGCTGGTAAATATAATATTTTTTCGCTTAAATGTTACTTGGGATGAGTTACAATTTTTATGATGCCTGTTTGATATAATACAATTTAAGTTCCCATTAAAATGGCGATGAGTTTCGTTTATGTTCTTAACAATATTGCAAGGATACATTATAGGTTTATGCTTGATATGATGAACGATAAATAATAAATTACGTAACCGTTCCACTTGAGTAAATTAAATGGTTTGTGTTCAAGTTGGGCTAAATTCTAGGCGATCCTGCAATTATCATGATGATACACTGCCTTATAATTCTCGCGTTATGAGTTACGGGAAATACCGCTTTACACTAACGGGGGAGGTTTTCGGTGGTTTTTTTAAATGTTTGTTACCTCAGAGTACTCCGTTATTTATAAGCCGATTTTCAAAATCTTTTTTTATTTGAAAGGATATACATTCAGATTGGTCCCATAGAAATTTAATCAAAATCGGTTCAGTAGTTTGGTTTTTAAACCAAAATTACTGGTAAATATTCAAGTAATAAACGAAATTGCGTCGTTTGCTTTCCTATGACTTTTCAGTGGTGGCTTAGTGGAATTATCATGGTATGCGTTGTGCTATAAGTGCCGTATCTTTACATAATTAACTGGCTTCAAAAAGAAGGAGGTTCTCAATTGAACTGTATTTTTTGACGTGATAACGTCTAATAAATCGATGAAGCTGGTTGCACTCACGAAAAAACATGCCTCATGTAGCGTTACCTCGCGGCCTCGCTCTGTAGCGTTCACGTTCAACTATCGTCAGTAAACCGACTTTACAGACAACCGATTTTTTATGTATGTAACGCGATATCGATTTCAAAAAATCTTTTTTTATTGGATAGGGTGGTCCCATATAAAATTAACTTTGTTTGGCTAGTTTTTGAGTTAGCTTTAATAATAGGTACGTATTTTTGCCACTTATTTTATAATGATGATGTTATAATAACTTCCTGTCACTGATATTTACATGACAAGTAGCAAGCTACATAGCAAGTACTTTGCGTACAATTTTTTTTTTTTTAAATAACCTTAAGGCCGCTCTCTCGAAAAAAGCTTGAAAAAAGCATGCAGATGAAGCCATTTTTTGTCGGCATTTACAGAGAAATTACATCTGAAAAAAATCCTTAGTAATCTTCATGATATAATACGTAATTTGGTTTAGCCACAATTTTTCTACCGGTATCACTTAATTTAAAAAAAAATCACCAAATCACCTCCAAATCATTGAGATGAAACCGTTTTACTCCTTCATTTTTTATCAAAAGAGTGTAAAAAAATATATCTACATCTTCGCAATACAAAGGAGAATAATTTGGTTTTGTTACTTTTTTAAAATATGTATTATTTTTATGATAATAAATTAAAAAGGCCTCTGATAAAGGACTGCGTCTACATCACCCCCGCACTCGTCCATAAATTTAGTGCGGGGCGCATCGTGTTGCTAGGTGGACGTATGTCGCGTTGCGAGAACTCCGCACTACGAAATAAAATCGTAAAATATTACTGCAAAAACAAAAAGTGTACCTACCCAAGCGGGGTTTTATGAAACTTATGCGCTGTCCATTACTCTGTGTACATAGGTACTGTTTATAAAATACCTACCTCATTCAAACGAAAGTCGTAAGTACTAGTAGTGAATGATCACAGAAGGTCCACGTCCACGAAATGATTCAGCCAATATTATAAATTTTACTTTTCGGTGCCTAAGTAAAGTCTATTATTCTGATGCGTTGCGATTATTTGTGACATATTGTGACACAAAACTGAAAATGCTCCTAAAGTAGGTATTAATTATGATTATAGGTTACGTACTTGCTAATAATTTGTCAATTTATTGATTACCGGCGTAATTATTTTCAAATAAAAAAATCAAATCAAATCATTTATTTGCATAAAACAGATTCAGTGGATGTTAAAAAAGGTCAAATGGTACACTGTTAATAACCATATAAGGTGTGCAAATATAAAACAAGAATGTTAACTGTTAATTTCACTATTCAATAAAGTACGGACGCCAAGCACATCAACCTACCCGAAACTGTCAAATTTTCGCAATCAACTTTGAACCTTATGCTTTAGTGATAAAGTTGAAAATCTATTAAAGAAATCTGACAGATTGTAGTAACTTGATGTGCTGGCGTCTGTACAATGTCATTGAAAATAAAATTATCGTAAATACAGATCAGTCAACAAAATAAGGAATTAAAAATAATAATGTCATACAATAGTAAAAAGTAGTAGTTCAATAATATATATGTATATACAGGCTGGATTTTTTTAACCTCACCTAGAGGGCAAGTACTCTAAACACTGGAGATAGCAAATTTTACTCAAAGGAAAATCCCTTCATTAAAAAAAAAACAAATCTGCAATCAAAGATGTTCGAAAATTCGCTTGCCGCTCTCGGGAATCGAACCGCCTAAAATCCGAAAAAATAATACCCTGTACTTTTATGGCATCAATCGATAGGGTCAATCATAAGGATCAAATCTCTCTATGGCAGATCGAAAGTCGAATACTTTTTACTCGACTTCTATCGTCGCGGGTGACATCAATCAATCAATTAAATCAGCCTATCGCAGACCGCGGGTGGCACAGACTACATAAAATTAGAAAAACAAATTGGTAGTCATGTTTTTTATTATAATTATCACTTATCATTACTATCCATGTGGGCTAAAGTGGGTCAATAATATTATTCAACTAATTAAATCAAATAAAAAAATCATTACCTATACGTAAGTGAATCAATTAGTTCTACCAGAGAAGTTGAAGGTGATTCTGTTGATTTGGATGTGAATGTATTTTTTTTACAAATTATGAACCTATATTTTTGTTTTACTTGTAAATATATGTATAACTGCATTCATTTTAGGAACAAGATGATTTGGGCATTCAAAAACTACGGTCTCTATTGGATGACATGGTGACTCACAAGCATCTTGTAAGGTCTGTCGAAGAACTTGAAGATTATTCAGCTGAATTTTAGTTATAATATATTTGTTTATAAAAAATATAACAAATAATATGACATACACTAGTGATAATTATACTACCTATACCTACCTACCTACCTACCTTACCTGCCTACCTTCCTATCTGCCTTACCCTAACTACCTACCTACCCTACCTACCTACCTACCCTACATACCTACCTACCTATCTACGTACATGCCTACCTACCCTTCTTCTCTTCATAGAAACCTTCCTAAGACTTCAACGAATATTTAAAAAAAAACCGAATTGGTCCAGCAATTCTTGAGTTTTGCGCTTAGCAGCACATTTAGCCATTAATTTTAGTTAAAAAGATACATTAAGTTGTTTACCACATGGCAAGCCAGGCTGATTTATATTAAGGGTATAGCTTCTACTCACGGCCTCGAAAGCTTTTAACAATTTTATTCGTAACCATAGCCCGAAAAATACATCCATATCAATAGATAATACCTAAATAAAACCAAAACTGGACCATTGTAAATACAGGGTGTCCCAGAACTCAACGTCAAGCCGAAACGGGGTGACAGGATTGATCATAACCATCACGAGAAAAATCTGAAAAAAAATCTATCCCATGCAGTTTGAAAATTATGGGCATTTTAAGAAAAACCTAGAATTTTGATCAAACTGTAACATTTTTCGGTTATTGTGGTTATTCTTTTTTATTTTTGTTCATTTGAACTTTGGAAACGTAATCCTAAATAACATTTCTAGAATCCCAATAAAAAATAATGACACAATTGCCTCAAGTTTCCAAGAATTGAGACTATTCGTTAAACTACGAATTTAAAATTTTCAAGATTCGTCGACTTTGATAGGCCCTCCTTTAAAAAAAATGTACTAGAGTGCCTTGGCAAGTGGCATTAAAAGTTGGTGCATTTAATCAGAATTCTAAAATGGTACAATACTTGTTAGTTCTATACAATAAAAAAGAGTAAAAAAATTAAAACCTCAAGTAACCCGATTTTTGCTATCTCAGTTAAAATGTTTTTGATTCGCACAAGCTCTAGGTAGGTTCTTAATTTTAAGGCAAAATGATGAGAGAGATGGATAGTGGGTATGTTTGCCATGAGTGAGCGAGACAGATAGTGACGCCACTTTTATTAAAGTGAAAAAAGTGAAAAAAAGTTAGTAAAATAATGAAAAATCTTGATCTAGTTTAATTTAGGTTTGTTGGAATAAAAGTCAGATAGAGAAATAACGTTTTTTATTACAATAAATAAGCCCATTGAGAACGTAGCCGACCTGCGTGAACGCATTTCTCAAGCAGCTGAGGAGATCAACTCTTGAAGATATGCCCGACTAATAAGTAGATCTTTTTTAAGAAGATGTAGGGCTTATATTGAGGCTGATGGTAAACAATTTGAACATTTATTGTAATAAAAATGTTATTTCTCTATCTGACTTTTATTCCAACAAACCTAAATTAAACTAGATCAAGATTTTTCATTATTTTACTAACTTTTTTTCACTTTTTTCACTTTAATAAAAGTGGCGTCACTATCTGTCTCGCTCACTCATGGCAAACATACCCACTATCCATCTCTCTCATCATTTTGCCTTAAAATTAAGAACCTACCTAGAGCTTGTGCGAATCAAAAACATTTTAACTGAGATAGCAAAAATCGGGTTACTTGAGGTTTTAATTTTTTTACTCTTTTTTATTGTATGGAACTAACAAGTATTGTACCATTTTAGAATTCTGATTAAACGCGCCAACTTTTAATACCACTTGCCAAGGCACTCTAGTACATTTTTTTTTAAAGGAGGGCCAATCAAAGTCGACGAATCTTGAAAATTTTAAATTCGTAGTTTAACGAATAGTCTCAATTCTCGGAAACTTGAGGCAATCGTGTCATTATTTTTTATTGGGATTCTAGAAATGTTATTTAGGATTACGTTTCCAAAGTTTAATTGAACAAAAATAAAAAAGAATAACCACAATAACCGAAAAATGGTACAGTTTGATCAAATTTCTAGGTTTTTCTTAAAATGCCCATAATTTTCAAACTGCATGGGATAGATTTTTTTTTATATTTTTCTCGTGATGGTTATGATCAATCCTGTCACCCCGTTTCGGCTTGACGTTGAGTTCTGGGACATCCTGTATATGTGGTACACATAATTATTTAACTTTCACGATGACTTGACCTTCTGTGATTTCGATACTCTGTGACGAGACTAGGCGAGGCAAACCGTGGTGGCGGCGCACACAACCGCACATTTTCTGTTACATGCGGGTAGCGGAGTGGCGCGGAGAAGGGGTCGTTAGCTCCGCCCAAATGCTCAAGGTTATCGGCATTAATACAGGCCTTAATTTCGGAAGTCGGTGTCTTTGGGTTCGCATTTTCTTTGTTTGCCACCGACATTTTTCGATGGATGGATGTTTATATATATATTTTTTAAAGTGACATGACATGTAGGCAGTCCGTACAGGTATTAATTTTGTATTTTTTCAAACCTCCTGCTACCATCTTCATCGATTAGTGTTCAGGTATTTTACTTTTTAACTGCTCAGTCATACTAGTAATCGCGATTTTATATTTTTGACATAAAAGTACGTTTTTTATTAATTCTTATAAAACTAAATCACCTTTAATGTCTTGAACGGCTTTGAATTTATTTTGTCGTTATTGATATACGAATTTATTGTAATAAGTATCTGATATTATTTATGTTATTGTGACATTATAGCCTTTTTTGTCGTTATTAAGTTTAGCCAACATTAATAATTTTAACATTTATGGCTTTTTAAAGTGCGGCGTACCCAAAGTGTTCCAACGGGCCTCCATTACTAAGGAACCGCTGTCCGTGCGTCTGTCACAGGGCTGTATCTTTTGGACCGTAATAGGTAGACACTTGAAATTTTCACTGAGTGTGTACTACAAATCAAATATGGCCGTTATAACAACAAATATCTAATATACATAAAATAAAGATAAAAAATAATAGAAGGTGTTCAGTCAGTCTACCAGGTTCTTGAATGAGAAGAATTCTGAATTAGTAATGCTTTAATAGTTCCTTTAATTAACTTCCTAGTCGCAACCCCACACCATAAGGCGGGCTGTCATTCGTCCAACTGTCACTGTCACAACATCCCCATCGTCAAGATATTAAAATAAAATTAACATTTTAAAAACTTACATTATTACAAACATAATCGTCTAACCACTTAGGCTTAGTTCTTACTCTTTTAGGCAAGTTATTCATCTCTACATGTGATTGTATTTCAGGAATTTCATAATCATCACTTCCCAAATTATTATCATTACTTTCTATATTATTATCGTTGCTTTCAGAATCTGTTTCTTTTATACTGTTTCCCTTATTTATTTCTTGCTGATTTTTTTTTTTCTACTTCAATTCCTGAAACGCTATCATTATCAAAATCATCATAACTTAGCTCTCTACTATCCTCCTTTTTCTCTTTGAAAGGCGCTGGAGCCAAGTGCCATCTATTTCTCCTGTACTGAACTCCTTCTATTGCAACAAAATAAGATCTTGGCTCCTTCGCCTTTCGTACAATGATTCCATACTTTCTTAAATCAATAACCCAAACCTGATCTCCTACCTTTAAATCGTTTAATTTACAAACTTTATGTCTTCTGTTATAATTCTCTGCCATTTTTTCTCTATTACAATTTCTCTTCTCTCTAAATGTTTTAGTATCTATTTCTACATTAACATTTAATTTACTAGGATACATTGGCAATATCTCTCTAATTTTTTTGTTAAACATTAATTCACTAGGACTATACCCAGTCTCATTTGGAGTGTTCCTATATACTAACAATGCTAAATATACATCTGCATTCTTATTTAATAGGTTTTTAGCAATTTTGACTCCTGCTTCTGCACACCCATTACTCTGAGCAAAATAAGGACTGCTGGTTATGTGATTAAAATTATACAACTGAGAAAATTGTTTGAATTTACCCTTAAATTGTGTTCCATTGTCAGTCCTGACTACTTCTGGAATTCCAAACCGGGAAAAGGTTTCTTTACAATGCATAATTGTACTATTTTCTGTCAGATCTTTCAACACAAATAATTCCAAATATCTAGAGAAATAATCAATTATTACCATATACCACTTATTATTGTTTTTAAATAAATCTATGCCTACCTTCTGCCATGCTCTAGTTGGAATATCTTCTACAATCAATGGTTCTTTAATGTTAGTTTTTTCCTGAATGCACTGTGGACAGTTCTCTATGAGTACTTTAATTTGAGATGACAACCCTAGCCACCACACTGATTGTTTGGCTCTCTCTCTGCATTTAGTAATGCCTAAATGGCCTGCATGAATATCCTCTAAAATACTTTTTTGAAGTGCAATTGGGATTACCAGTCTATTGATAAATAACAAAAAATCCTCCTGCACAGAAAAATTATATCTATACTGATAGTAATTTAATAACTCTAATGGTATTTTATTTTTATTAGGCCAGCCACTCATAGTGTATTCTTTTATTAACTTACATATTTGACATTTACTCTGCTCTGTCTTAATGTTGTTCAGTTTATTATCAAATAAACACATACTTGAAATGGAATTAATGTGGTGCTCAAGTTGCTCAGCCTCTACCTCTGTAACATTTACTGGAGCCCTGGACAGTGCATCAGCTACTACTAATTTCTTTCCTGGAACATAATTAACTTTATATATATATCTCATCAACTGAAGTCTAAATCTCAGCAACCTAGGTGTAAGATCATCTATAGGTTTAGTTTGCAAAATTTGCAATAGAGGTTTGTGATCTGTCTCTAATAAAATCTCTATCCCTACTATAAAATCTCGAAATCTATTAACAGCCCATGCCAAAGCTAGACACTCCTTCTCTATTTGTGCATAGTTTTTTTCTGTTGTATTTAATGTCCTGCTAGCATATGATATTGGCCGTCTATTCCCCATTTTATCTTCTTGTAACAGTACTGCACCTAGGCCATAAGAACTACTATCAGCAGAAATTATTATTTTCTCTCTAGGATCATAATGACACAATGTAGGAGCTCTTGATATAAGGTATTTTACTTTTTCAAATGATTGTTGTTGACACTTATCCCAAATAAAGGCAACATTCTGTTTTAATAGTCCATACAAAGGTTCCAATAAGGATGATTTATCAGGAATGAAACGACCTACATAATTTACTAACCCTAAAAATCGCATCAACTCTTTTTTGTTACATGGAACTCTGAATTCAACAATGCTCTCTATTCTCTTAGGATCCAATGATATGCCTTTACTGTTAATCACATGCCCTAAATATGTAACTTCTTCGACCATAAATTCACATTTGTCTTTATTTATTGTTAAACCTTCTTTACTCAATCTACTACAAACTTCCCTTAATAATTTAATATGACTGTCTCTGTCCTCACTGTATAACAATATGTCATCTACATGTATTACTACCCCTTGTAAATCACTAAAAATATTGGAAAATTTCATAGAAAAGTATTCAGGTGCACAGTTTAACCCCATAGGCAATCTATTATACATGTACCTACCAAATGGTGTAAGTACTGTTGTCAATTTCTGAGACTTATCACATAAACGAATTTGGAAGAATCCAGATGTAGCATCAATTTTTGAAAATATCCTTGCTCCTTTTAGTCTACCTAGTGTATTTTCTACTTTATGAATTGGAAAAATAGGACGGACAATATTCTTATTAACCTGTGTATAATCTCCACAGATTCTAACACCATTCTGGCCTTTTGGTACAACCACAATAGGAGATACAAACATAGTTGGCTCTTCTACTGGTACAATAACACCTAAACTTTCTAATCTATTTAACTCCTCCTTGACTTTATCCAGCAGAGGTAATGGAACTACTCTAGGTGATGACTGGACATATGGGACTGGGTTGGCGATCAATTTTATGGTAAAAGTATCCTTAAACACACCTAAACTGTTAAATATATTGGGAAACTCTTTCTCTACATTTATTTCACCTTCACTAACATAACATGTATTACACAATCTTAATATATTCATTCTTATAATGGCTGGTTTCCCTAATATAGGTACCTGTAAATTTTTGATTACAAATGCTTTACCTTTGTATACACTACTTTTATGATATAATTGTATCCAAATAAAGCCTACTACATCTAATGGAATACCTTCAGGTCCCCTAATAATCTCTGAACAAGCAAATATGTTACTTCTATTCTTTAACATTTTTTCAGGGATAGCCACAATATCAGCCCCTGTATCTACTAAAAATTTTACCTTTTTCTTAAAGTTTTCTGTTTCAACATCCACCTCCAACTCAAAGTCATCCTTTTCCGTGTCCATGCAATTGATCTTTCGTTCTCTGCAGCATCTAGCAAAATGTCCCCTGCGCTTGCATTTATGACAAATTTCTTTTGAAGCTGGACATTTCTCTTTATTATGTGTTTCCCATTTTCCACACCACCAACATTTTCTATTTCCTACCTTTCCTTGCTGCATCTTGCCCATTCTATTTACTGTCACTTCCTCTTCCCGACTCCACATAACCTTGGTCTCTTGCGCTTGAATTTCAGCCTGCTGAGCCATGTTGACTGCTTCTTCTAATGTCAATTTTGCCTTTAACAGCATGTTTTCACTGACCTTCTTGTTCCTTAACCCAACTACGAGACGATCTCTTATAAGCTCTTCACTTAGACTTCCAAATTCACATGTCTCTGCCTGCGTAGTCAAGGCTCCTAAAAAATCACTCACTGACATACCTTCATTTTGTTCAAGCATATTAAATTTAAATCTCTCATAAACAACATTTTTCTTAGGATTGAAATGACCATCTAAAGCCTCCAATACCACATCATAATTTTTTTCGTCAATGTTTAATATCTTGATAACTTCTTCCACCTTTCCTCCCATGCTATACAACAACATGTCAATTTTGTCGGCATCCTCTCTGTTCTCACTGCCACTTATTTTCATAAATCTCTGGAACCTCGTCTTCCAAGTTTTCCACGATGCCGGATTTTTAAAATCGAAGGCCTCCGGCGCCCTCACGTTCTGCAATGGCAGGAAATTCATTGCTTTTTCTTCTCCCATCCTTTATAATATTAGTTATGCTGCCACTGCTGCCACCATGTTCAGTCAGTCTACCAGGTTCTTGAATGAGAAGAATTCTGAATTAGTAATGCTTTAATAGTTCCTTTAATTAACTTCCTAGTCGCAACCCCACACCATAAGGCGGGCTGTCATTCGTCCAACTGTCACTGTCACAACAGAAGGGGTCCTTTTTTCAGCGTTTTTAGAAAATATATAGTTTAATTTAATATTGTTTGTTTCCACTCGAGCCACCAATCTTTTTATAATGTTGATTTATTATCTTTTCGGTTGTCAGTGTACATAACAAAATAAAATGTATCATTTTGTAAAAGGGCGGAGACCTGCGGGATAATGAGGGTTTTCGTGAAAATTTACGACACCAGTTGGCACTACTGTGACAAGAGGTCTTCCAATATAAAATATATAATGACGTTCATCATTCGATTCATTCATTCGTTCATCATTCAGTTATGACTAAAGAAAATATAGGCTCTTTGACAGATGCCTGGACCTGACGTGTCAGTGCTGCCACCTAGCGAACGTCATTTCAGAAAACCCTCATTGCGTAACACACTATCAGTATCAATGGCTTTCATTTTGACAGTTCTTCAACATTCATTGCGTTATTTACATTGTTGAGTAGATACATTTTTCGAACATACGAAGCAATGGATTAGGTAGCAATATCCTTCAAAACGATTCACATTGAGATAGATAGTGTGTTACGCTATTAGGGTGCCGCATGTTCTGAAATACAGACCTTGAGCTTATTTTAGGCACCAGTCTCCCACAATACTTATTAAAATGTTGTCTGACTCTGACACCATGTGATATGTATAATTTGTATCTAATATTGTGGTGAGAAAATAGATAATCACACCATTGTACGGTAGTACGGAACCCTTCGTGCGCGAGTCCGACTCGCACTTGACCGCGTTAAAGCTCCTTCAAACAGGCGCGACGCGACACAAAGGCACCGCAAGTCGCGCAACGAGCGGTGCCTTTGTGTCGCGCGCGATTCGCGTCGCGCGTCACGCCTGTTTACAGGAGCCTTTATAGGTATCGTTTGCTCATTTATCTGAGTTACCTTCTTATTCCAAAAGAAATTATAGATGTTCCTTAATAACATTTAAAATTCACCATATAAACTACAATATGAACTAGCCATAAGTTGAAACGTATTATTATGTCGATCATTATCGGTAAGTCATTATATGTTCGTCCACGAAATATTTTTTAGGAACGCCTACGTTCCTCGTAGATGTAAACTTAATAACATTTTAACTTTATCTCGCTAAAATCTACCATAAGTTTATAAAAGGTGCCAAGTTTTGATAATTTATTCTGTTTTTCGAACTTAAAACCTCCCGCAGACGGACGCGACGCGACGCGACGGTCTGACGCGATTCTGGTAGAACAATTTCCATGAACTTTTCATAGAAATTGTTTTACTAGAGTCGCGTCGCGCCTGTCTGCGGGATCTTTAAAGCGTGCTTGGATGATTCTGTGATGTCTCCGGTAACGAGTTTGGAGGTAATTTGTTACAGTTAATTTATAAAGAATTGTATTTGGTCATTTGGATAAGTAACTGGTTGACACTTGAGTATAATGGTTTGTGGTTTCGTAGTTTAACTTGAGTTATTGTTGACTTTGTCAGTCATAACGATCGAAGCCGAAGGTCTCAACCTTTACGACGCTATGAATATAATTATTAGTTTATTACTAACTTCTGCCCGCGACTTCGTCTGCGTGAAATTTCTTGTGCCCCGACACACCCCGTTGCATCGCATTATCAGCTGCCCGCGCGCTATCACTTCGTTTTCACTCAGCGTCTATGGCGTCTACCTTTTTTCATTTTGCTCGTTTCCTAAGGGTCATAGCGTGATGTTAAGTAGTCTGTAGCGTTCCTCAAGATTTGGGCTATCACATGCATTTATTTTTTTTAAATCCTAGGTAGTTCCAGAGATTACCTACAAACAAACAAAAGTTTACCTCGTTATAATATTTAACGATTCTATCAAATTCCTGACCACGCTATTTTAACACGATCTTTATCGCTTCAAAAAAGTTATACTACCTATTCATTCAAATCAAACAGGCATTCATCGATTTAAAACTCCTTGAAAGATTTTAATAATTATTTTCTCCTAAAGAATCGCACACATTATGTGTGTCCGTGACTCAAATTCGTGAACGCGTCAGAGAAGCATCATTGGTGGAACTGGTAGGAGGAGCAGGGAATTAAGGGTAAGTGTAGGCAACCGATAATTGCGGCGTGGGAACGCTCCCCGCCGCGCCCGCCGCCTGCGCCTGCGCCGATAGCACAAAAGTATTGCCAACTTAAAATTCAACATAAATGTCTGTAAATGGTTGGTAAATGAAAAATTGAAATAAATTTCTTTATTTATTTCAATTAAACAATTTACAGACAGTTTACGAATTGTCAAGGAGTCGGTCAGCAGTGAAAGTAAAATAATACATTTATTATTAATTCTTAGATAATTATTGTTGTGTAATAAACTTTAATATTTATCTGTTTTGTTAATTAGACGGAAGAAGACGTAACAGTTTCTGTGTCTCGCAATTTGTTGGCACCGATTCGTATTATTTATTAATCGATCCGTGATTTTGCGATTTTATGTAACTGATTGAGAGAGTTAAACTGCTAATTTTAGTTTTCCAGTGAGATAATCAAGAATTCAAGAGTCATCCATCACAGTCATCACGGTTCGTTCCAAAGGTCATGTAAAAAAAATCCTCGTTTAAAAAGGTTATGACATTGACATAGTTTTGTTTAGGTAGGTAGGTACTTACTTAATTTTAAATTCGAGATAAAAATATTTTTAACTCGGAAATCTTAAATGAACGTAGGATTCAAAATTGTATTAGGTAATTAGTGTAAGGTGACTTTGCGAACTCTACTTCCCCTATGCACCGCCTACATCGCATTGCACGCCACAATCGGCGAAAAGGCAAAATTGCAGCGCGGGCGCATTCTGCGTCCCGAGCGCGCCAAACCATGTTACAAGCAACTACAGAAGATCCATGACCGAACTTTACTGAAAAGTTTATTTATTGAAGTAGTCCAAACGTTACATTTTATTTCTAAGAACAACTTTAAAACTAGCGGATACTGATTCATAATTTTTCCCATGATTCGTATCCAAGTTTCTAGCTCGGCAATATTGAAAGGAATACGCTTACTGCAGAGCCATTTACGGTGACTTTCCGCTGCTCTGCGCATACGACGCACACCTGCACGAATCATGCATTGTGTGCATCACATGGTGCATTTCGTAATGACTGCATGTATTCCTAGATATTCCCCTTTAAACGCAGACGCAAACATGTAGATGCGGACACGTGAATGCTGCGGAACATCGATCCACTTTTAAAAGGCTCTTAAATGCATTTGAACAGGATTTTGAATTTGACCGTTATCAATATACTTAGAATAAAACTGAAGAGTTTGTTTGTTCGAACGCACTAATCTCCGGAACTACCAGTCTGATTGGAAAAAATATTTTTGCATTTGATAGCCCAATTCTTGAGGAAAGCTGTTTAACATTACGCTAGCACCCCGAGGAGCCGAACAAAACGAAAAAAGTCAGAATCAAAGCGAAAACTAAGTAATAGTGCGGGTAGGCGATGCGATGCGCCGGGTTCGGTCGGGTGAAAATAAATTTCACGCGGACGAAATCGCGGGCAGAAATAAAAAGTTAAGCACATATAAAATTATCCATAAATTATAACAGCATCACACTCACTCAATCTGGTGGACCAACACTAATCTCTTATTTATCTAGTCGCGTGCAAACTGGTTTTTGCTACGGAAAGTGGCACTTTTTATCTGCCAATATTGGGATTCGAAGGCCAATCCAAATAATGTTAAAACTGTGAATAGAAAGTAAAATCCGAAGAGGTTAGTGGAACGCTTTCCTAATGTCACAAAACATAGTATGACTGTAGCGAATAGGTAATCACAAGTACGGGCTGCGCGATTCGTCCCGCCCACCCGGTGCGACCACTGACGATAGGTGTTGACATCTTTACAAAATGGACTCTCAATTAAGGCTCCTTCAAACAGGCGCGACACGCGTTAAAATCGCGTGCGACGCAATGGCACCGCAAGTCGCGCAACAAGCGGTGCCTTTGTGTCGCGCGCGATTAGCGTCGCGCCTGTTTGCAGGAGCCTTTATGGTTAAATCCTTTATTACGTGCATTACCATCTCGGGTCAAAGTAAGTGCATTACAATTTTGTTTACCTTATGGATGTTTTTATTGATGGTGATTTGCGTGTTACGCAAAATGCCGAGGACATTCTAGTCTGCCTTCGCGGATATAGCGACAAAGATGTTAGAAGTAGGTAGGTAAGTACCTACGTAGGATTTAGTAGCGAAGCCTTTTGTTGTTCTGCAGCCGAAATATGTTTTTAGCTGTAAGTATGTCTGTGGATGGACAGTAATTCATTCATTGAAGTTTGAATTGCAACCCCAATTAGCTCCGAATTATATGTATAAGGTACCATTAAAATAGATGGACAAACTTTTTGAAATCATTCAGACCACCAAAATAAGGACGATGGTAAAAAATATATAGGAAAAACGCATAGATACTTACAAGAAAAATAATCAGCTAACGAAAATACACTAATGTGCCGGCAATTTATTATTTTAGGTTAAAATAAAATCACTTAATTCAGTGTTTTTTTTTTTATTGGATATCTTTAGTTAGACGTACTGAGCGCTGTGTTAAAATTTGTCCATCTATTTTAATGGGACCCTGTAGAATCGCTATTCACTAATGTAGCTTTTAAATTTTGGTCTCATAATGCTCAAAATAACTCTAGAAATGAAAATATCGCACCTCCGATAAAAATAGGGTTACAACTCGAAAAACCTGGATTTTTAGGAAAGCGAAAATAAACTCACGGATTTGTTAATCAGTCTTTATTCTTACACTAGTGAAATGTGATCAAAATTATACATACTTGTTAAGCTTACAAAAAACACTGTTTTAATGGCATACGCTGTTTTTCAATTTTCCTGAAAAACAACCAGCCGGTCGGTTCTGTAAAAACTTAGGTGAAGTGAGTTTGTTTTTGCTAGGAATTGACACTATTGACAGCTCACTCCACGCTCACTTCACCTAAGTCTTCACGGTGAGATTTTTACAGAATAGCACCGCTGTAAATGACTTTTTCGAGTTGTAACCCTATTTTATCGGAGGTGCGATATGACAGTTGCTTTTGTATGTAGCTTATTAGGTACATTTTAAATTCCCTTTACACTCGTCCCATTTAGCGGCCATTAGTTTCCTAGTCCTATTTAAGGTCATAGCACACGTATCAAACCGGAAAGGGATCTGCACCGTGTCAACTCGAGCCGTTCAGTATTCTTTGTATGAAACTCCTTACTGCAACGCACACTAATCGGAATCGTAACGTAATCGCCTCGCCTCGGGACAAGCTCACCAACCGCGGTGCGGTGCGTTACGGCTCGTCGTTTCCGCGCTTACGTCTCTCCGTACCCGAACTTACGTCTCTTCGTCCACCCTTGCCCCTCTCACCCCTCCGGCCTGCCTGCTGCACCATCAAACAGCGGTCGAGCCGTAAGCGCATCGTCGCCTAGCCGCAGTCGAGTCGACGTATCGGAGCTTCTGATCCGCTTTGGTTACGTGCTTACCTGCTTACGTTAGGTTGACGCCTGTTTGAGGCGAGGCGTCACGTAAGACGATACGGTGCCGATCCCTTTCCGATTTGATTCGATGCCTTTAGTAGGATCTATTCATAATAGTACCTACCTACCAACATGGTAAGTTACCAATCAAAATGTATCTGTACGTACATCGAAAGTGAGCCAACAATAGCTATTGTATACCTTTTTGATAAAATACGCCTTGATAGGAAAAATAACAATCCCTACTACCTACTAATAAATAAAAGTATGCCACATTAGAGAGGATGACCACTTATTATGCAACCATGTCTGTGAGGTCATTACAATAGAACTGCAACTGACACAGAACAAGCGAAACTGGAAGCACAAAGCTGTAGGTATTCATTTATAGGTCGACTAGCTTCTGCTCGCGACTTCGTCCTCGTGAAATTTCTTGTTCCCCTGACTCACCCCGTCGCATCGCATCGCCCTAAGTACTTTGTTTTTGCTTAGCGTTCTGTCTGACTTTTTTTTTGTTTTTCTCTGATCCTAGCGTGATTTTAAGTAGCCTTCCTCAAGAATAGGGCTATCAAATGCAAAAATAATTTTTCAAATCCGACTGGTAGTTCCCGAGATTAGCGCGTTCAAACAAACAAATCAGCTTTAGTCTTAGTAGATATCAGGGTCCCATTAAAATATGTAGATTGGCAAATTTTAACACAGCGGCAGCGCAGTTTGTCTAACCAAAGATATCCAAGCAAAAACAAAAAACACTGATCAAAGTGATTTTATTTTGACCTAAAATAATAAATTGCCGGCACATTAGTGTATTTTCGTTAGCTGATTATTTTTCTTGTATCTATGCGTTTTTCTTATATATTTTTTTACCATCTTCCTTATTTTGGTGGTCTGAATGATTTCTAAAAGTTTGCCCATTTATTTTAATGGGACCTTTATTTATTTTATTTTTTTTAAATATACATATAGATGACTAGCAGCGCCCCGCGGTTTCACCCGCATAAGTGTCGATCCCATGGGAATATAGGAATAAAATCTATCATAAGCCCTTGCCCGGAATGCAATCTATCTCTCTGCCAAATTTTATCGAAATCCCTTCAGTGGTTTAGGCGTGAAAAGGTAACATACAGACAGACAGAGTTACTTTCGAATTTATAATATTAGTATGGATGAAGACGTGTTGAATAAAGCCAGGTAAAGATGGACGAGAACGTGATAATCATAGAAATGTTTTTTTTTTTAACTATGGTCATAATAGAGGACTATGGCCGGATGAATTCATGATTACGACGATAGTAGACGGTACCTATCAGTCTCAAGGTGATCCGGAAGAAATTACTTGACTCCTTAATCCTGCAGGAAATGATCACAATATGAACAGCGCTAAGAAAAAAAAATGATTTTCCGTAAGTTGCCTAATTTTCTTTGAAAGTCAAGAAAATAATGTCTACCGTATTGTTTACTAGTACCTAAGTATGTATTGAACGGGTAAGCTGACCCGATGCAATTCCGACACATTATGGCGTGTGTCCACGGTATACGCACTGACGTGACATGGTCAAGGAAGGGCCTGTCCCTTCCAATCGAATCTACCTCACTGGCCACATTCCTATTCTTCTCGGATTACAAAATCTCGCATAATTTATCTTACAGGGAATGCAATTTGTTTAGACTGACGTTAAGTGGACGACGCAGCTCGGACAATGCACTATGATTCGTTTATGATATCATTTGTTTTACAGCGCCTAAACACAGCCTCGTATTTGTCTCAAGCTCAACATATTGCAGGGAATCGAGAGTTCTATTATCTGTAACCGT
Source organism: Luperina testacea (assembly GCA_927399505.1). Classification (NCBI taxonomy): domain Eukaryota; kingdom Metazoa; phylum Arthropoda; class Insecta; order Lepidoptera; family Noctuidae; genus Luperina; species Luperina testacea. The sequence goes on from OV656758.1 coordinate 19,362,173, forward strand.
AGATTACCCGATGCTTACATCGCAAAACGTTTAATTATTACATCTATGGCCAGTTCCAAACGTATCATTAACAATTCGACGTAGCGATGGTATCATAAAAGCGCGATCATCGCTCAGCTGCTTTTCGGCATCCTCATGGAATTCTTGCTACACTGGCATTCTGGAAACCGATTAAAATTCAGAAAAAAGAGCTTTACGTACAATAATTTAAGGTCAAGAAGGAGCGTGATCTCGACGCAGTGGATAAAAATTATTTATTTGCGTGGGGCGCGGCAATTAGGGGGGCGGAGCGCGTCTGCGCGCACGACCTCTCGACCCTCGGCCTGCGCCCGCGCAGCCGTGCCGCCTGTGGACACTCGTCCTGTCACGGTGACGCGGGCGGCCCAGCGAAACAATCTCGAAATTGCATTCCCTCTTCGCTCTGCAGCACGATCTCACCTACTTTCGTAAAATATGTTCAACATTTTTGCATTTTTCGTGTGCAAGATATTAAAATTACTCGTGCAGTTTATCCAAAAAGGTTTAAACTTTAAAGAAAAGTAATTACATGTTTTCAAAATAATAAGATGGACAATGAACAACAACATTGCCATTAAAATCAATTAGGTAACAAAAAATAGCTCATCGTTTCTACAATATTCATGCTCTAAATACCCATATGCCACGGGTCGCCTGGTCAGTTTTATTATTACATTCTTAAAAGGAGATGCAATTACCGATACAGCGTATATCGATGGACGCACGCGCACGCATGCTCTCATCGGCAGAGCGCGCCGACGAAATGTAGGCGGCGCGGGTAGAAATTAACCTGACTCTAGTATCTGATAGCATACCATTTTGCTCTTTAGCTTTGTGGTGCTTTTGTTTCGGACGATGGGAGCGACGGGAACTAGCCATGAGACGATTAATATACACGCTACATGACGGCCACTCATGTTATGTGCAACGAGATGAAAATATGCGTGTATTCCCGGTATTTTTGCAGAATAAAAATGGAGTCTGACTTTTATAAGTGCACGCTTATAATGATCGGGGCTGGTAGGATCTTGAAAGTGAACGGATATTAGTTTCATATGTCTAAGTACCGTGCATAATATCATTAAATTAAACGAAGAAACGGCAACAAATCTCTAAAAGCCTGCCTCAGTGATTCACCGGCACAGACTCACAGTCGGTCGCGTACTTGACCAGCATCAATTAGCTCACATGTAATAATTATATCATAATGTTAAATAACTGACATTACGCAAGTTGCTGTTCAACTTACTCTCTCTGAATTTGTTGAAGATCCTCTTCATGTTGAACAGGCTTGCCGGCTCAACCCTTTGCTTTTAGTGATAGTTCGGCAGGTGGGTTACTGTTATAGGGGCACTCTTTAGCCAGGTGTTCCCGCGCACGCGCCCGCGACACTAATGCTGTCTGCGCCGAGCTGGCCACCGTCACGCTTGGCTGCGCCTGCGCCGGTAGCGTCGCGGGGTGGATAAACTTTACATCTGAGTGTAGGGCCTCCTGATACGGTGTGATCATTAATTTGCGAATGACTAAGCTCTGTTTTTGATTCGGTCTTTGTGTCCTTTGTTTTTGGTTTAAGAGTTTGGGAGACGCAAATGTGATTGTCATCCTTAAGGCTCCTCCAAACAAGTCGCGCAACGAGCGGTGCCTTTGTGTCGCGCGCGATTCAGTCGCGTGTCGCGCCTGTTTGTAGGAGCCTTTATCTTATATCTTAGGTAAGTACCTGCATGTCTGGATTAAGGTTATTGGCTGTACTTCCTTCTTAAATGGAGAACGCAAGATTGTAGCAAGGTACCTCCTACCTTAGCTGCCTCATCGTCAGCCAAATAAAATAAAACTGAAAATGTTCGACCGAACTGATGATATCAGTATGATACTGCGGACCGTGAAACTATAGGTACCTACCTACGTACATAACATACCGTTACATAATGAAAACAAGATAATCACAAACTTATTATAAAACAAAATCAGCTCAAAACAGTTTTCCTCAGCTTTCCAATTATCGCTCCAGTCATAATGCCTGCTTATAAAATATAACAGCTGTTGCAATTAAAGTAATGGCACATAATAACAAAACTGTGACCCAAGGCGAGTGATTAAGACCACAGACAAGTACTGTGGGGTGAGGCCCATAAGCGGAATCACGCTCGGCAAAGCACAACGCGGGTGAACGGCGTGCGATATGCTCTGCGGAATCCATATCTAATGCGCCTGCCACACACTCGACGAGTGGCATGGGAAGTAACGAGGAAAGGAGGCAGAGACATAGTGTGGCAACATTACTCGTCATGCCACACGTCATGCTCCTCGTCCTACCCACTGCTCCCTATTTTGTCGGTTTTTGCGCGCGAGTCAAAGGACCGGCAATACGAGTGCGAGTGGCCGGCCACATAATCGCGCGGTCGCAGTCTGCATGGAGCGCTCGCGCAAGACGCACGCGTATGCAAAATTGGAAATTATGTCGTCGCCAAGCGTGGAATGGTCAAATGAAAAGGTGTTAATAATCCACCATCTCCGTTGGCGAGGACGACGACGACGATTTATATTTCTTTTTACTACATTAATATAATTAGCTATAGGTACTAAAAATGCATAGCGCGCACGCTGCCACCGTTTCAACGTCCATTGTCTCACCAAGGCAAATGACAAGTGAGGAGCGTCGCGATTAATTGCGCGAGTAGAGCAGTGTGTGGGCAGAGAGGGCAACATCGCGGCAAATCACGGCAGCGCGAGGAGCATAGCGATGAGCAGCGCAAGGAGCATAGTCTGGCAGGCGCATTACACATACGACAATATATGCTATACGTACCGGCACAACACGGCAACAGTACAGTACGATTCACGAAAGATGACCACAAATGGCGGCCGTCTGCGCACGTAAACTCATGAAGAAAAGAAAAATAATATTTAAATGATAGTTAAATAATTTGTGTAATGTTGTAAATGCTGGTTGTGCAAATAAATCAAACGTAATTTAAAATGCATCTTGTAACCGTTTTTATGCCTTCTGCGCCGTGGTCATCTTTCGTGACTCGTACTGTACAGTAGATTTTTCTTTTTTTTTTCATACTGCGTAAAAGGTTACATGCTCTCTGTGATACTGCGGAGTAATTGCGTAATACACTAATGAGGGTTTTCTGAAATGACGTTCACTAGGTGGCAGCACTGACACTTCAGGTCCAGGCATCTGTCAAAGAGCCTATATTTTCTTTACAAATGAATGAATCGAATGATGAACGTCATCATATATTTTATATTGGAAGACCTCTTGTCACAGTGGTGCCAACTGGTGTCGTAAATTTTCACGAAAACCCTCATTATTACACTAGAAATGGCTTTCATTTTGACAGTCCAACAACATACGTTGCGTTATTTACGTTGGTGAGCAGATTTTTTTTTATAACAATAAAATGGTTTAGCAATATTTTTCAAAATTATTAAGATTGTGATTATTACGTATTCAGGTACAACCATGTATATCATGCATGGTATAGCAGTTATTGCCATACATGCTATGATGCTAACATGAATAGCATGCAAGGCATAGCTTGCATAGCATGCATGCATGGTATAGCGTAGTATAGCATGCATGCCTAGCTTCATACAAAAATTCAAATTATCTTACGGTTTTTGCAATTTAAAGGTCAGTATCAGGTATTATTGAATGACTATTTCATGAAATCAGGCCAATGAGGGTTTTCGTGAAAATTTACGACACCAGTTGGCACCACTGTGACAAGAGGTCTCCCAATACAAAATATATGATGACGTTCATCATTCGATTCATTCATTCGTTCATCATTCCGTCATGATTAAAGAAAATATAGGCTCTTTGACAGATGCCTGGACCTGACGTGCCAGTGCTGCCACCTAGCGAACGTCATTTCAGAAAACCCTCATTCCAAATTCAGGAGTTTTATTGCTGATTCTAATGATTATAATTCTGTAAAGTCATATTTATTACGGTCGCGAATCGTATTTTAATGAACATACAATCTAAAACTGACCTGCAAATTGCAAAAAACGTATGTAAATTTTGAATTAAGCAGGCTAGGTACTTTTCATGAAATAAGTCACACGTAGACGCGTTGGGCAGCAAAACAATGATTTCAGGCTCCTTCAAACAGGCGCGACACGCGATAAAATCGCGCGCGACACAAAGGCACCGCAAGTCGCGCAACGAGCGGTGCCTTTGTGTCGCGTCGCGCGTCGCGCCTGTTTGCAGGAGCCTTTATTTATAGTTAGGTAGGTACTAGCCGGGTTCCAAGGTATTTAATTTAAGCACAAAGCTAATCTGATGATATGATATAATTACTGAATTACAGTTGCAAGGTTGTGTCCGATGGGCGATCTTAGAGGGTGAATAAACTTCGACATTTGTTCGCAAGCGTTTTTATTATCACTACACTCATCGCAATAAATAACTAGTTATACTAATTACATAATTATTTAATTTAAACAAAGTAGTTCTTTTATTAAACTTCTAATAAAATTAAAAGATTCATACTCGCGCACATAAGGGATCCGTAGGTAGAATACAGTATACTTTCTTTTTATTATTTGCCTTGTTAATGGCCACACGTACCTTATACCTACACACAGACACGTGTACCTATTCTGTGGAAATTTAATTTGGCTAGGTACCTGTGTCTTGTAGCTGTAAGATCTGAGCTCTGGGACACAGACGGCGTTGGCGGAGTACCTAGGCTTAATAACTAGGTTCTGTTGGCATTCTTTAGGTAGGAAAAAAATTGGGGGATGGATGGAATTTCTGGATTTTTGGCTGCGGAACCCTAAAACAGCCATTAGTTATTTCTTGTCCTTTGTCGTATCTCGCTCTTTAAACTTTAAAAGTTTATCGAGTTGCTTTAGCATGTCCGGCCTAGTGCAAAGAGCTTCTTTTATAGCATCATCCAACATTTTCCTCTGGTCGTACGGAGGTATCGGAGTGTCCTCTAAATGGAACGTATGAAGTCTACCTAGTGTGTCCCCGACAAAAACGTTATGCCCCGATTCCTCAAACCTTACATACGTCAATGTCACATTAGCGGGAAAATTGTATTCTGCACATGGCTTGTGTATTTTTCGACGAAGATCCCAAACTGCTAGCAAGTTCCCACTCGCGGAAAGTAGAATAGTCGCATTTATTGGACAGAAAGCGATCCCGCTCACTGCACTAGGACAAGTTAATGTCATGATGACGTCGTCCATGCCGTCTACCCAGAGTCGAATTGCGTGATCAGAGCCGCAAGATGCCAACAAATACTTCAAAAAAGGTGAGACGCACATGTCCGTGACGGGGCCTGCGTGAGCGCGGTACACGTCCATGTGTTGGTTAAGGTAGTGTGTGGAGCACTTGTGTATGCAGCCCTCGTCAGTGCCCACCAAGTAATAGTGGTCAATAGAAGAATGCCATAACATGCACAACACAGCTGGGTACCTTGTGATAGGAACGTCCACTTTTAAACAAGTTTTGGCTATTTCCAGGCCCTTTAACTTTCCCTCGACAGTAGATATGCGCATCAAGGGAGAACTAATAAAGTCGTGCGTCTTGGTACTCTGCAACCTGCGGATCCTTCCGTCCTGACAAGTTGTTATTACGTAATCGTCTCTGTCTATAGTGCGCCAAGTAATTACCCATATTGGCTCGAAGCAAGGATTTGTATCACGTTTGCTTCTAGCTAATGTCTTAATAGTGTACGAAGTAATATCCAATATTATCACATCACCATTACAAAACCCACATGCCAACCAGTTCGGGTTCTTGTCAGAGAAGCACACAGACGTGACAGAATCCTCGAAGCGATAAACCCTTTCCGGTTCACGAGGATTTTTGGTACACCAAATACAGACTACACCTGTACAATAATCAGCGTACCCGAATTTTCCATGAGCTATTGCGCATATATTTGAACATTTTGGGTTAAAAGATATACCCGCAATTGGTTTGTTCAGAGACTCCTCACATTCGTAAGTCCACAAAGGCTTTAATGTGTAAACATATACCAAGTCTAATGCTAGTGGATCCATAGCAATGAGTCCTCGGAACTTCTTCTGGGCGGCGTCATATTCTAATGATGCGAGCACACGTTCTGTCAAAAGCACCGCATCTAAATATTGCGGCGTAACCGCTATTTCTTCAAAAGTCTTGCCTCGACCTGTTTTATGGATTTTCTTCTTCTTCTTCCGTAACAAATGACGTGCTGCAGATTGATACATGACCATTTCGTCTTCCTCCTCCTCGGCCTCCGCTGTGGCCATACGTGAGTAAGTATCGTGCATGTCCCACATCGACGCGAATGACATCGCGTTCTTCTTCTGGGGCCTCGTAGCAAGTGTATGTCTCGACTGCTTTATAGTGTCTTTGGTTTGAGTTTCTTGACCGACCATTTTTCGATTTCTTCCTTTTCCGACGGTGATGTACTCATAGTAAGTATTTTCTTCTTCAACTATATTGCCCTCAGCCGTTCCTTTATCGAAAGTTAAACTTGGTAAAGAAAATAAAAAAACTGTTTCAGTTTCTTTAAGTGTGACGGCTATTTCTGATGGATAGGATGTAACCGGGTACATTTTTGGTAAATAGAAAGCGGACGGCGCTATAGAGAGGTCGCCGTCGGCGGGCTCTATGCCCTCCTCGGTGTTGAGTGTGTGATCGATTTGTATGTCGTCAAGGTTGATAGTGGTTGCGTACACCTTCGTGCCGTCCGGGACTAAGCCGCCCGTCTTGGACTTAGATCTCGACAGTTTAATAGCTGCTTCGCTTCTAGCTCGAAATTTAGCATCAAAAGCGGCGTGTGGTTGCGATTCATCCATAGCTACATACTTCGGATTAGTGATGGGATCCGGAGTGACGTCAACATCGTTGAAGATTACTTGGTACATCACCCGCTTGTTCGCGGAGGGGAGCTTCACTTCTTTCTTATTTGTCTGAGATTCGGCGATAGTATATTCTGACGGTTCTAGGTTTTCAGAAGCATTGCTATCTATTTCGAACTCACTTTCGTAATCAACCATTATCTTTTACTATAAAAAGTAACGATAAAAATAAAATTAACTTCAGTCAATAGGTACCTAACGATAATAATATTTTTATAATTATTGATCTTTGAGTATTATATTTTGAAATTGACGTTCTAACATAGCGTTCAAATGTCTTTAGGTGACAATAGTTTGACCGTTTGACGCAAAGGTTTAAATAGATCACTTTAGTTATTGCGATAACCTTTCATCACTGACCTCTATCATACAAGCGTACTTGTATGATAGAGGTCAGTGCCTTTCATGGTAATAGCTTAGTACATTGAGCCTAATTTAAAATTGCACGCCTCTTCACAAACAATTAATAAATCATTGAACTGCTTAGATGCCTACGTACGAAATAAGCAGTGGACGAGCGCGCTTTTAAAATTAGAGCTGTCTATGTCGCAGGCAATTTAGTTATTCCGCGTTTTACAAACGACGTCGTCCGTTTACAAACGCTCGCTGTTTTACCTACCAAACCGAACCTCGGGTCCTCGCTCGCTCTTGCATCCTATGTCGACGTAGCCCCACTTAGTGGGGCTCCTATTCCTGTGCAAAGGGTTTAAAGTAATCTAACCTCGGGGTTCGGCATATTTTAAAACAGCGAGCGTTTGTAAACGGACGACGCCGTTTGTAAAACGCGGAATCATACAAATTGCCTGCGATATCTATACCATTTTTTTATGAAACCTACACTGTCCCCACCTGCTCACACCATTATACCAAATTATATTTATTATTTTCATATCGCATGCTCTGGCTTCACCATTATAGTTCTGATGCTGCACTAATCTGTACAGCTCAATGATGTAGTGCAACTCTCATGCAGAAATTCGAATGCCGGACCCAAACGCAAAAAAAGCAAGTTTCAGAAACAATAAAAGTATATGATCGACTCGAGTAAATAAAATCAGAAAAATATATGATATTCTTTAGGATATATGCTAGGTAGATAGTGTATTGAAAACATAATACAACTATTTTTATACTATAGCAAAAAATCGTGAAGTGATACTAATATACATACAATCATTATGATTTTTTGTCAGATTATTCTACAAGCAACATACTAAAGCACTAGTGTTTTAATTTTTTAGTCCAAACAAATTTTTTTTGTAAATAGATAATTGCTTCATATTTTGTAATAAATTACCAGCGTTGTGTCATCGCGCTTCACTTTCTTTTCTGACATGCAGTCCGACAAAGACCGCGCTTTAGGTCATGTAGTCGCCTTAAATCATAGGATTCAATAAAAACCTCGCAAATAAATTATGAACTTTATTCTTATGTGTCATAAAGTACAAAATATAACAACAGTGTATCTTGACAAGGTAAATAAATTATAATACAAAAAGTGATATACATAGGTACTATACATAAATCTATACATTTGGAATGACTAGGACTAGTTAGAGAGTTTTTGCAGTTGATATTCCCTTTTCAGTTCTTTCAGGTTCTTCTCCAATATTGCAACCTGCGAAAATGAAACAAAACATGTTTATTAGCTGTTTCGTTCAAAGATTTATATAGTAAGACTAGCTTCTGCCCGCGAATTCGTCCGCGTGAAATTTCACCCTCCCCCCATTCACCCTCTTAGTGGTGGGATTTCAAAAAACCCTTTCTTAGTGGATACCTACTCTTCACAAAGAATACACACTCCAAATTTCATGTCTCTAGGACCAGGCGGCGGACAAGTAGATTCACGTTTGTATTGGACCAGTTGCAGTGTCACAGTTGGAACAGATGGTTGCCACAGATAATATAATGATTTAAATTTTTAATGTTAGTGTTGCAATACTAAAATACCCAACAAGCTTTCAGTAAAATTCAAATGTTGCCGAAAGCAATTTTTGTTTAAGTTGTGCAATAATTACACTCTGTTACCTGATAATTTAACGCTAAGGTAACCAAAGATTTAAGTCGTGAGATTCTCTCTAGTCTCTATCATCATACTTAGAACACGCCAAAAACTAAAAGCACTCATACTGAGAAGAATGAGGTCACAAACCCCGCATGGGACGATTTTCAGTATGAGTGAGCGAGACAATACTATTCAAATGTCAACGAAACGTGACCATCTTTTATCGCGGTCGGGTGAATCTATATAATATAAAATTCAAAGTCCTGACTGAATGATATATCAACGCGCAGCCTAAACTGCTGCGCCGTTTTACTTAATCTTCCTTGGCACCAACACTACCAGCACCTCATCAGCACCCAGCATAATTACTCTGCTGCACAAGGCTATAGTGGAGGGGTAGTATCAGGATGTTGGTACATAACAGCTCTGGAATGGGCATGGCAACACATCTGCGATGCGTCTAGTAGACTAGACGTCTAGACTACGGCCGGCTGTGACCACTTAAGGGGGAAGCGCTAAGGTAGCCCGCGAAATTCAAATTTTCTTACGTTTTTTTGCAATTTGCAGGTCAGTATTCGGTTGTATGTTGATGAAAATATGATTCGCGATCGTAACAAATATGTATTTACAGAATTATAATATGTAATTAAAAACCTATTGCCAATTTCAATTGAAAAAAAACGTAGGAACATTTGAATTTTGCAGGTTACCCTGGCGCTTTCACCTAAACATTAGGTAGAATATCGGATTGTCTTGGCCATCTAAAAAGATAAAGACTAACCTCTTCAAACTTGAGTTCTTTCCGCGCCTCCTTAATATACTCCCTGATGATATTCATCTGCTCCAGTAGCGGGTTATCATCATCATCCTGAGTGATCTCGACCCTGGTCGCGCTAGATCCTGCCACCGCCTCCACTTTGCCTCTCTGTCGCTCCATCCTCTCTCTTTCCATCTGTATTTGTTTTTCCGCTCGCTCATATCGTTGTCTGCGTACTTCTTCTATTTGAGCTTCAGTTGGCAATTTCCGTAATGATAGGAGGTCTTCCTGAAATTATGAATGTTGAGGTTGTAAGGAAGCAAGAAAATTGTTTATTTGGAACATGTCATAAGTACATACAATGACAATAAAAATAATAAAAAAAACACCTGCCAAGTGCGTGTCGGACCACGCACAATGAAGGGTTCCGTAGTTGGAATGAATTTATCCCAAGAATAAACTTGACATTGTAGTTGAAAAACATGCGCTTGCGGTCACTAGACTAAAGATATCCAGCGTGTAGAAAAAGCCCAACAATATAAATTCCACGCCCACGAAATAATCAACTTCTGGAGGGAGGTGGGCTGGAATAACCACCGACGGCCGCCCTGGCCCACGCACAATGGTCCACTTGAAGGACCAAGGTGCGGAAACCAAACACATAACATAGAAACCCACCAATAAGCCGAAATCTTACAAAAAAAAATATATTAGATAATTAATTGCATGCCGTAAGGTAAAAAGTAGCTGATTTCATTTATTTATATTATTAATCTTATACTGTACCTACATTTAGAGCAAATAAAATTCTGATTCTGATTGCTTAGTTGCAATTTATTAAGGTATGAAGGTTTGTATGTAATTTTATCATTTTTGTTTATGGGAAAACGCATGGGAGGGGTTGCCAGGTTGTAATAAAGAAATATCGATGTTTGGCAAGTTGTAAAAGCCGTGCAAAGCAGGGGCGAGACGCTATAGTTACCTTTATATAATGAGCAGCAGCTTGTCTTATAGCCGTCTGTAGCCTCGCCTGTCGGGTGCCGGGCTCGGCAGGGAAGGTAACTATCTGCTTACTCAGCAGGTCAATGCCCTCTGCCAGCTTGCCGATGCGTCCGCGCATCTTGTTCACGTCAGTCAGGTTGTACGTCGTCTCACCGTCGAATAGGCTTTGACACATCTGAGGAAATAATTTCTTCTTGGTTAGACGACCAAGGAAATTAATCTTACTAGCTGCGCCTCGCGGTTTCACCCGCGTAAGTGTCGATCCCGTGGGAATACCGGGATAAAATACTATCCTATGTCCTTTCCCAGGATGCAACGGGATGAACGGATTTCGATAAAATTTGGCAGAGAGATAGATATCTCTCTGCCAAATTTTAACGAAATCCGTTCAGTGGTTTAGCGTGAAGAAGTAACAAACACACACACTCACAAACTTTCGCCTTTATAATATTGGTGTGATAATCAGCAGGTTTAAAAAATAAAATCTGCTGTTCCATACATATCGATTTTGTAAGTATTGTACTTTTGTATAGAACAGCTGATTTAAAAAAAAATCGTCGTCTACAATCATGTACTGAATTTATGAATACCGTTTTCCAATGTCTTTTTACGCGTATAAAATAAAGATACCAAAATAGCGTATACATTGCAATCGTCAAAATGCCGGGTCTCGGTGTTATTGCGGCCGTTATTGACGGCACCGCTGTCTTAGGAATCCCAAGAATCACTGACACTACCTAGATTCCAATTTTGACTTTGTAACTTTACTTGTACCCACTAATTTTGACTTTGTAACTTTACTTGTACCTACTAAATAATTACCTTCTCATACATAGCTACATCCGGCCGAGCCTTGTCCATCAAGCTCCTCATCTGCTCGTAAGCTGTCACCAGCACAGTCTTAGCATTCCGACTCTCTTGCACCTGCTTCCGTAACTCTATGAGATTGTAGCAGTGCTCACATAGACGGAGACCATTCTTCTCTGTTATCTCATGGTCCGGCTGGCTTGATGTCTGCGGTGCTGATGGGTCTACTATCGCTCCTGTAACATAAAACATAACAAATAATGAGCCTATAATTCTCACTGTTTGAACTCATGGCTCCTCTGTGCGGGATGAAGCAGACCGTAATCAACTATGCGGGCCCAATGTGACTCAAAATTGAGTTTTTGGTTACAGGCCATGACGGTTTTCTAACGTTGACTATTGAAGAGAAGAAGAGCAGTGGTGATGTAATAAATTGCAATAAGCAAAGTTCATGACTATAGTTGTTTAACTATTGGCAGTAAAATGACATCTATGTGTTACTTAAATGACTGAAATAGCCGTCTTTTTGTTTTTTCGCGGCCATCAACAAAATCTTGTTTTTCTAGTACAGAATAGTGTAACAAACGAAACTTATTTGACATGCATATCTCTAAACTCAGTCCGAAATGAGTTATTAAGAAGTGTCATTTTACTGCAGCTAATTAAAAGTCGGACTATAGGTGTAAAGCGACTACCTACATCTCCTTAGCCAGGGTAGTTACCTGTAGGCCACCACTATGCTAGAATAGCTACAGTCAAATTATACATTCACTGGAGTCACCATTCTCCTAGCCTTATCCAAATTTATTTGGGATTGGCGCAACCTACAGGGTGTAAAAAGACTCATCACATAGCCGTAAACTACGCATTCTGTACATGAAACTTAAAAAATAATTGCTGGGAAACGACTTTTAATTTTGTTGTAAAAAGGACATCATTCAAGTGTTTTATATCCAAAAATTAAAGCCCGCCAGAAAAAAGAAGTACTGTTTTCTTATCGGAAATACTATCTTGAGCATTTTTTACTATTACAGCCAAAGTCTATAATTAAACGTCCAGCTGCTATTCGAGATTGAAAATGCCATGCTTCATGTTTTTATAACAAGTGTTTTAAGCAAAACTTTTAAAATATACCAAATTTAAATTGAATATAACATCACGAAAATGTTAAATTTTTGGGTACGATTGATGGCCTTCGCTGTTAGCGGTAGTGCGAAATGTAACACATGCAAGCAAAATATTGTGCTTATGGGTATGGGTGCATGCAATGGTACAGGGGTTGTGAGGGTATTTAAAGTTGAGTTATAACAATTAAAAGTTCTTTTCATAAAAAAAGTCAGTGAAAATTGGAATTCCAACCTTTAATACCTCCGTAACCATAAGGTCCTCAATTTTTTTTCCTTCAATGGCAACTGAGCTCCCCCAATTATGGTCCAGTACAAAAAAATAATATAATAAATAAAATGGTTTGATTAGTTTATGGTTTATATAAACTATGAAGTTATAAATACTATAAAGATATTTACTTGCTACATTAATATCTAGGAACAGTGAGCAGTCATGGCAGAGGATGGAGCCGCACAGTCGACAGTGGTGCTTTCGCCGTGTCAGGTTGAAGGCCTTTGCGCAGTTGGGGCATAGTTTCACTGAGGACCCGTCTAACCAAGGGACTACCTGGAAATAAGACACCATTTATTGACTAAGATGTACACTGTCATATACAGATATACAACCGTCCCATACATTTGGGTTGAGCAGTTATTGAAGTTTAGATAGGACAGTTGACAATTTATCCGTGATTACGATGTTGGTCCCATGGAGAAAGTTGTTTAGTTTGATGGTTTGTACCACACACTTCAATATGATCACACCTTTCTGATGCATGCTGTGGATAAACGGAGTTTTGTCTTATTAGACAAAGAGCAGATGAGATAGTTATGTTGTCGCGTGGGGCACCACTCGCAGTGGAGTCTGCCCAACCGTTTTGAAGTCACTCTTCACACTGCCTGTTCTGGTTGAAAATATCCAGCAGCTTTTTTTAATTAGCGGATGCAAATTCTGAGTAACCTGTTATATTATTCAATATATTGTGAAACTACTATTATAAATCAAAAAATTTATTCAGTAAAGCACATCTCACTCCGATCTTCATTACTTAGGTCATATTATTAGAGATAAGTAAACATAAAAAACTGATTAAATGAATGAAAACAATTAATTAATAAATATTTTTTTTGTCTCCATTAGTAGAATAATTCAATGAGTCTACACTAAGTACTTCATTACTCCTATTATTTTGATAATTATGTGTTAAAATGATAGTGAGAGGAAGTCTAACCATATGATTAATTATATGTCCCTGCCTGAAATAGAAATCAGGCAACAGGATGTGTACTTTTATTAGTAGGTATTTCATATTTTTAGCCTACTAAATTTTTTATTAAAGAAGTTAGTAACATTTCTAACATTTTAATTTTAAGTATGTACCTAATGCAAATAAATGCTTTATAAAAACCTAACATTCACAATAAACATAGGTAATACGGGCTGGTGTCCGCAAATCCACGTCAATGAGCGTATTTTGCGTACGGATCGCAATAAATATTTAAAGAAAAAAAGGCTATCCAATCCAAAGCTCGACTCACTTCCTGTTCATGTAGTTTCCTCTGACTGGGTTCAGTAGGCATGTTACACACAAGCTTATCCAGCCTTATCAGCAGCTTGTTGGTCTCAGTCGCATATCTCTCCAGCCGCGCAGACCTCACTCCCTTCAAATACTCCGTGGAACTACGCGACACACCTACACTTTGCTCCTCATCCAAGTACCGATGCTCCTGGTAACTAAACTTTAACGCACGATCAAACGTCTCTTTCAAATCAGAATCGTCATTGTTCAATATTATCTTCTTCGCTTTACCAAAGATATCCTTCAAGGATCTTAGGACGTCCTGTTCTTCAGAGTGTAAACTCTCGAAGTGGCTCGTCAGTTGAGAGGGGGATTTCAAGTCTGCTTTACATATTGGACAGAGAAAACCCTCTAATATCTCCTCGTCATTAGCCGCAGCCATGGTGAAAGAGTTTTAATTAATGCACCATTATACATGTACGGTAATCAATTATAATCTCTAGGAGAAAACTGTAGTGTAACACCCCCTCAACCTTCGCACATATTATGACAGCTACGTTTAGTTTAGGCTAATACACTCTGATGACTCGAGGTTTCTTTTCTAAAACTTCTGTAACTTAGGATGATTTGCTTTACTTTAAAAATACATGAATAAAATGTATAAATTACGGTTAAAATCCTGAAAATTTTAAAAGAAAAACAATGAAATAAAATGATTGTTTAATTTTTTTGGGAGAGGAACGAAACGTCGAAATGAGAATTTGATTGAAGTGTTACCCACGTAAAATTAAATGTACCACTTTAGTAGATTTTAACAAAAAAATATATTATTGGGTCTCACATTCCAAAATGTTATGTTATTTATTAATGTGTATAGTACTTAGTGATGGCCGCAGGAAACCGCTGGATGCGAGAAGCACTGAACCGGTCGAAGTGGCGGTGCTTAGGAGAGGTCTATGTCCAGCAGTGGACGTCTTTCTGCTGAAATGATAATGATGATATCGTGTCTGTGGAGATACCATAACCAGCTTTTGATCTAATTTAGGGGTTAGCTTATGAGATCAATATCTTAGTATGAACTTTTGTGATTTAAAACACTATCCAGGCCTTACAGGCCCCAAACACAGCATTGTGTTCATGTACATGTTTACACCCGTCACCTTTCGTAAATGCGATGAAGGAAAAATAAAAAACACCATTCACATTACTGATTTCATATATTCTGTAACACTAGAAAATAACATTTTTAAATCTTCCAAGCCACTTTTAGTATCTGGCCAATCTTGTTTTTCAGCTGCCCTGATGACCGCCTGACCAGTTAGTCTTGCAGAAGACAGTTGTTGATTAGCTTGAAGTATATCCTTCTCTTCAGATTCTTCCCTAGCTTTTTTACTTAGTTCGAGAAGGGCCTGAGCCATTTCTACCACTTTTTTACACGTGTCTGGATTGTTAGCCCAGTTACCACTCTGAAAAAATAAAACATATCGAATTGATTCAAAACTGAAAACACCCTTTTTTTATTTGGTTACGTAGTTATTATTAGATAGTATCGTTACCTGGGTAAAGCCTTTGTATGCTTTTAGTAAGCGTTGCGCTTTTAACAAATATGTTGGACTTAAGTCTGAGTACAACTGCCATATTTCGGGGTTATTTTGGTGAACCGATGTTATCCTACCGAACAACTCCAACACTCGTTTTCGCAATCTAGAAGAAATGTACATATGTATCATTAAAAAATGAGCAGATTCAGTGTAAAAAAGACATTTACAAACGACAGGTTTTGTTACGATTAGGATTAAAAATCTCACCTAGCTGCACTGTTCCCATCAGCATCTGTACTGTCCTGAATAACAGCTCGGACCAGTAGTCCTAGCACTTCCACATCTTCAATCTTCTGCTGCAGGTCGAGCATACGATGGCAACCACGAATCACGTCTTCAAAGTGCCCCGTGTCCATACTTACAATTATTACGTTCTCCCAGAGCTGCAACGGATTTATTTTTGTTATTTTATACAACGATGGGCCAAGAAATGAACAGAATGAAATTAATCGATGCTATTTATTATCTTAATAGCTGCCCGGAGTCTGGATTTGCTAGTCAATAAGCTCGCCCCGTATTAGATAAGACTTCGACATAACTGGTGAAATGTGTTTGTATTAAACACTTCTGCTTGCTCTTTGGAATGGCTGCATATTTTAATGTTATTAGGCACAATTTTAAAGGACTTTATCGGAATAGTTCACAGCAAAAACTAACCTTCCAGTTATCATAATTGAACCTGAGTGCCTCAATCAGCGCCCTGTAAGCTCTATTTTTGTCCCCCTGTTTTACGTATACTTTAGCGAGATTGTTCCACGCTTCAAACGTGTTCGGCTGCAGATATGTATAGCGACGATACGCCTTTGCTGATACCTCCCAGTTCTCCATCATAAGGGCTGCGTAACTGAAATAAATATTGATTAGCATGCTGTTAGCAGAGAAATCTATATACTAATAATAAAGCGGAAGAGTTTATTTTTTTTAGTGCGCTAACCCCTGGATCTACCAGTTGGATTTGAAAAATTATTTTTGCATTTGATAGCCCAATTCTTGAGGAAGGCTATAAGCTATTTAACATCACGCCCTAGCGTGAGTTGCTCGGTTCCTAAGAGTTATAACTATTAGGAACCCAGCAAGAAGAAAAGAAAGGATACGAAAAGGAACTAATAGCGCGGGCAGTCGATGCGTTGCGACGGGGTGGGTCGGGGGAACAATAAATTTTACGCGGACGAAGCCGCGGGCTGAAGCTAGTAATCTATAAATAGGTAAGCTAATAATGCCAGTTATCTATTATAATATGCCACTGATAAGCAAAATCACACTCCTTGATTTCCAAAAAATTCATGATATTGCTCTAAAGATGTTCAAAAGAAATAAAGTTAATTGCCGACAGTTAATTATTTATTTGATTTTTTTCTTTTCTCTGAAGAGGGTTTTATTTTGCCACATTATATTCTCATGGTGGATCTATCTGTATCATCACAATTTAAACTGTTTTATTTATTTAAAACTCACCCTAATCTAAGCCAAACTCTCTCCTGTATTGAATTAATTTCAACTGATTTCTCGAAATGTGGAATGCATTGTTCATATTCTTTGTGGTCGAACAGGAAGTTGCCCCAATGTCTCTGGGCTCTACTGCTCTTGTGGTTTGAAAACTCCCAAGCTTTCTCAAAGCATTTGACATCATCTGGAAATAAAAGAAGTGTTAAAAATATGATTAAAAATGAAGACGTTTTACCTGAAAATAAAACGTTTATTAAAATACTTACCTGATCCGAAGTCTAATATATAATGAGATAAGCCATCGCTTCCGCTTCCGTTTTTCTGTCTCTTTTCCTCCTTTCACGCATATATCGTCGTCTCTTTCGCTCATCCCACCACCACGGGCAGCGACTTCTCGTCGAGAAGTTAGTTTATTTCACCCGGCATTAAAGTTGTTGTTTTTTGCATTGCCACCAGGCAGAATTTAAAATTATTAGACTTCGGATCAGGTAAGTATTTTAATAAACGTTTTATTTTCAGGTAAAACGTCTTCATTAAAAGACTGTACCGTGATCCGAAGTCTAATATATAATGAGAGATGTTTGTTATCGCCTGGTGGTGGTGGATAGCGTCAATGTGACTATGAATGAAGATAGTTAAAGTCTGAATCTGAGTCTGAGTCTGAGAGTTCTGAGTCTGTTCAGATGAATATATTACTAACAATAGGTAAAGCATTATATTTAGTGGATTATCATAAAATAAAAACTTACATAAAATTAATGAAGTTTTTAATTTCAACACAACATCAATTTTAATCATTCAACAGGTTAATTAAATCTTATTATCTTATATACTAATACATTATTGTATCAGAATCATATGAATCGTAATATGATTATACAGCTTGAAAAATCGGCATTACAGTCTGATTAATATCTCCACCTGATTGTACTATCTGTCGACAGTAGAACTTTTTAAAAGTTTTATGTGATCTCCAGTTTCCCCTGGAAAGAATGTCTTCTAGCGGCGTATTCTCGACCCAACTTTTAGAGGCCACTGCAGCTCTAAAGCTACCAGCTGATGCTTCTACTCCCGCGTCCTTTATCAATTTTTTAATCCAACCAGAAATCACACACCTGGAGGCAGATTTTGGCAGACCGCATGTAGTTATGAAGAGGTTTGTACAGTCAGCAGATTCCCTTCTGTTTCGACCAACCTCAATTAACCTGTTTATCCAATGAACTGGATCCAAACTTTTGCTTTTAATATTAACATTAAGCCTCCAACCAGACTGACGATAATTGGCCGAATCAGTCTTAGAACCGAAAATTGGCCATAGGATAACGTAATCGCTATGGATAATACAGTTTTCAGGATTAATTCTAAGAAGGGTTAGATCGTGTACCCTTCTTCCAGAATAGAGTAGTAAAATAGCGGCGGCATTTCTAGATATTTGGTAAAGGCTGTTTATATTAGGATCTATCGTAGACAAATAATTAAAAACTAAATCAACGTCCCACACCGGGGCTTTAGTTGGAGTTGGTTTCGATAAAGCGATCGATTTCAATATCCGCCTTACAAAGGGATGGTTACTAAGACTCTCTGCCTGTTCTGGATCACAAAGAGTAGAAACTACAGACTTATGGACTAGGATTGTATTGTAAGAAAGATTTTCTTTGTAGAACAAATCAGCCAAAAATCTCGCTAGCTCTGAACCCGTAGGTTTGTATTTAGATACATTGTTCTGCTCTGACCACTTTAACCACCTAGACCATGCGGGTTTGTAAGTCTTAATTGTAGAAGGACGCCAACTCTTAAAAAGGAGGTCTCTTTGTTGAGTTGTCCAATCTTTTAGCTGGTTGCCCCAGCCCCACATCTCCAAACCTCCAGCTCCATCTCTCGTACGTTCTGAGGAGGGTAACCCGTAGATACATCTACCAGAACACGGTGAAGGTTGTGAATTGTCCAAGGAGGTCCTATTGCCCGGCTCCGTAGATCTGGACGCCAAAAGACTTTCTCCCATCGTGGTGCTACTATGAGGTATATTCCCCGGCAAAAATTTAGATGTTGAAGGACCTTCGGTATTAGAAACGGAGGGGGGAAGACCCATGCTAGTGAATAGTTCCAGGTTTGTGACAGGGCATCGTGAAACTCTGCTCCAGGGTCGTTGTAATCTAGAGTGCAATACCTGGATACCACGCGAGTGAATCGAGTCGCAAACAAGTCTATGATCGGGGTACCCCATTTGGTAAATATTAGAGTAGTAACTTGGGGTAAAAGGTGCCACTCTGGTGCTGGGCGATAGCGCGAGAGCCGATCGGCTTCGGCGTTGTATAGACCGGGAATATGGAATGCTGTTAAATGTATGTGATACAAGTCCAATAGTTGGAAAATCTTGTACGTCAAATCCAATAGATCTTGTGACTTTGTCCCCCCTTCGTGGCGCAAGTAAGAAACAGCCGTTTTGTTGTCGCATTGAAAGTGTATTGTGGTTGATTGGAGGCTCAGACCGTGCTCTTCCAAAACTTTGTAAATGACGAGAAGTTCCTTCACATTCGAGTGCATGTCTTTTTCCACAGGAAGCCAATCTCCTGAAAACTTCATGTTGTGTATCCGCGCGCCCCAAGCTATAGCCGAGGCATCTGTTACCATATACAGCGTGGGTTGGGGATCGTATATCCGGGAGTACTCTTCTAGATGATCGAGCCACCATATTAGATCCAAATTCGACTCTTCGTTGAGAGTCACAAGTGGACTGTGATTGTGGATAGTCAGCTTTTGAATCTGACGATAATTGAGCCTGCCCCGAGGGATCACAAAACTCGCAAAATTCAACATGCCTACGAGACTTTGAAGATCTACGAGCTTTATCATACGACTTTCCAATAATTTTAAAATTGCCGTTCGTATTTTGAGGCATTTTGATTTTGGGAGAAACTTGCGATTTGACCACGGATCCCACACAATACCCAGGTATTCTAGGCTTTTTCTTGGCGTGAGTAAGGATTTTTCGAAGTTTACTTTCCAGCCTAGATATTGCAGCATATGTAGAGCAATATTTATGTGCTCCCTGAGAATAAGGGGGTTGGTGTTTGCTAGCAAGAAATCGTCTAAATATACCAGCACCCTGATTCCTTTTTGGCGGAGTATCTGTGCCACCCAATTGGTCACGGAGGCAAATGTTTTTGGAGCTGAGCTCAGCCCGAAAGGTAGGCAAGTCATCTCCAGTAATTCCTGGCGATACAACAAGCGTAGGAATCGCCTGTGCGTTTTCTTGGTTGGAAGATGAAAATACGCTGGTGAAATGTCTATCTTCGCCAGCCAATCGTTTGACTGAATAAAGGCTGGGATTTTTTGAACATTTATCAGTCTGAATGGTGAAGTTAGGACGAAACGATTTAACGAATTTAGATCGAATATCGGTCTCATAGTTCCGTCTGTTTTCGGAACGAGAAACATGCGGGATAGAAAACTCTGGGATACTGGAACAGGAACTAGCACGCCTTCTGTCTTCATCTTTTCTATCACTGCTGTCATTTCTGTGGTTTCGCATGTGGCCTGCCGACTGGTGTATATTTTGGGCAAATGAAGCGGAGGTCGTTTCGAAAATGGGATACGGTAACCTGAAATTATCTTGAGTACGTAAGTGGGCGCACCCATTTCCTCCCATCTTTTTCGGTAATGCTTCAGCTGGCCGGCACGGAAAAGACTCGGTGAGTCAGTATTTCCTATTTCCTCTCCTATCCCGGTGGGATGAGGGAGAGTTTTGTCTAGCTCGTGAGTTTTTGTTCCCTGCTGGTCGATGGTCGCTCCTTCTATTGCTTGACACTCCACCTCTACCTCGAAAGGATTTATTAGAGCTAAAAGCACCACGCTGCTTAGTATGAGAGGGCTGAGCGTTGCTTGCCCTGTAAGCAGATTGATAATTGTATCTGCTAGATGTACTAGCGGTCGGACCGGTCTGCGTAGCAGAAGCGCGGTCTTTAAATCGAGGCCAAAATATTTTTCGAGAATCTCCCATTTTTTCCAAGGTGGACGTGAACTTCTCCGCGTTGAAAAGATTACTACATGAAGGGGGTATCTTGCGCAATATGCTTTTATGTAAAGGATCTTTAACCGAGGCCAAGACTGCTTCCCTTCTATGTTGAATAATCTCAGCTCTGTGGCCGCAGACCAACTGAAGAGCATCATTAGAAATCTTTGAAAACTCACCCGCAACAAAAATTTCCTCAATCTTTTTATGAATTGCATCATATTGCAGGTCAGGCGTAGCCTTTGCCCAAGATAGAAAACCGCGCAGCTCCTTCTCAAGATAATCCTTCTGTTTTATTAACGCATAACTAATAGACGCACTTGGTTCCAATTGATAGAGAAAAATTTAGTTCATTTTCATTTAAGTCAGAATTAGTCTCGGAATATAAATTTCTACTAATATTATCATCGATAAAATCATTATTGTACACTTGATCACCTTCAGAAAAAATATGGCTATGTTCATCATGAGTAAATTTCGATTTAAGCTCACTAACCTCTGCTAAAAGCTTATTTAATTTATCATTGTTATGCGAACGATGCCTACGTCGTTTGCGTCGGTGACGCCGTGAACGTCTTGCAGATGATGAACTTGTATCGGAACTGCTACTCGAATCACTGCTATCAGAAGTTGATACTGAGCGTCTAGCACGTCGCTTACTGCCATTAGTATTAGAAATATTTGCTTGATCCCTTGGATCCACATTATTGATTTCTTTATCACTCATATTTCATACGCAGTCAGTTTATTTAAACTAAAAGTAAAGCATTAACTAAAGTTATAAATTACGAATAATATGCAGGTGAAATCAAGCTATGCACCTACATGACAAGGAATTTAAAATTGGAACCCCAACATTCAATCGAATTTAAAATAAACGACGATACAAATTATCAAAGAGACACAATAGGGGTATACAAATAACAAAAAATAATCGAACGGTTACACCGTTAATTTAGTTTGAACTACGCACCGACACAATGGAGGAAAAGGAATCATTAACAGATCTGTGCACTGATATAAACGAAAAACACTTACCAAAATCCTGTTCTATAGGGTACACAATATTTCTAAACAATACGTAATTGCACAGTACAAATTAGACAATCTTCATAAAATGCTCGAACTGGAATAAAATAGTTAACTAGTTCAAGACGGTAGACGTTAAAATAAAATCAACTGCACCCTAAAACTTTAGTGATGTACGCACACGTATTGAACATTCAACCACAGATAATAAAAATAAATGTCATCGAAAAGAAAATTTGATTTGGAAATAATTATCAAGCATTTAAAAATTAATTAAAACTTTTTGAATTAAAAATTCAAATACAATTCTTTTGAGAAATCGAAATATAAATTAATCTAAGAGCTCACCAGTGCACGTCCGTTTGAAGCGAAAACAACAACGTCAATGCCGGGTGAAATAAACTAACTTCTCGACGAGAAGTCGCTGCCCGTGGTGGTGGGATGAGCGAAAGAGACGACGATATATGCGTGAAAGGAGGAAAAGAGACAGAAAAACGGAAGCGGAAGCGATGGCTTATCTCATTATATATTAGACTTCGGATCACGGTACAGTCTTTTAATAGTAGAATTTATATCCCATGTTGGCAACACTACAACTATCATTGACAACTGATTTTTTTATGGAAAGGCTAAGGTAAAACTTCTTTTTTTCTGAAAATAACCTGCGAAGTAATTAATTAATATTGAATGTAGGTTGTATTGTTACAACATTGTACCACATTCTATGAAATGAAATCATAAAATCACTAACCTGTTGCATCACCTAACAGGCAGTATAATTTTACTGTTGGGTTTAAATCAATTTGCTGTTGTATCACTTCTGCTGCCTGAAAAATAGACAAAATTTATTAACAGACCCACACCTGGACTTTTCTATCACTGGAATACTCCAACAAAGTATTTAAAGTTTATCAGCGCCAACCTGTCAATACAGTTGACTACCACCGCAGTCACACGGTGTCCGCCATCAATAGATTTTCTATTGTCTGTTGTCTGGCAGTCAATGTGTTAAAGAAAGACATAACATTACATTACTAAAAGGCTAAGTAGCTGGCTTGCTAGAGCTAAGAAAATCATATATTTTATTCTATTTGCTGCAGTAAGGAATACCACCAAAAAAAGTAATAATATTGTACCTTATGTCTCAACTGCAGTGTAGTATAGCATAAAATAACATCTTCCCATAACTGTAACTTGAGGTATTCTTCCAGAGCAGCTTTCACAAGTCCCAAGTTGAGGTACAGGTCTGCTAGCTGCTGCCTCCACATCCATGCAGGTTGTAAACCAGTTGCCCACAGGTATGATAATCTGGAGAAAATAAAATAATTCCAATAAAAATTATGAAAATAATTGTTTCTTCCATAGGGCATGGGTACTTAAAAAACAACAGGAAAAAAGTAAATAAAATAAATTAATGCCAATAATAATAAAATTGATCATCCAATCCCGCCTTTTATATTATCAAACGATAAATATTGTGTCATAGGAACATTGATGGGGCACCCTGTCAAGAGCATATTGTTTGTCGTTTTGGCGTCAATAATCAAATACACAATTTGCAATAGTTAACAACTGCACACTTTAAGTTTATTTTAAAACCTACCTCGTAGTAGAACTGGCTCCCGTCTTATCATTGACAATCGTCTCGCACTGTAGCATGGCTCGCTCCACAGTTCTCTTATGGTTGGCCTCAAGTTTGCACCTGATGAGCAGGGCAGCTACCCTGGTAGGCCAGGCGCCTTTCTTCTGTGTTAGAACAGCTTCGATGTAGGGGGCGAGCTCTTCGTTCAACAACTCATCTTTCGGCTGAGCCTTCATTAAATATTGGCTGAAAAGAAAAAAACAACAACTTTCATTTAGTGTGTACAGTACAGTTTCTGAGTAAACACTCAAACAAAACTGTTTGATTTTACTATCTGTGGCATAATCTGCCTATAACGTTCCCACTGCTGGGACACAGGCCTCCTCTCTGTGAGGGGGAGTGGGCCCTAATCCACCACGCGGGCCCAGTGCGGGTTGACGGAAATTATCCGTGGCCGATACGTAACTTTAGTTTTTTACTAAAATTATAAACTTATTACTTATGGTAACAATTTATATCCCTGAATTATGTATTGCGATGTCGCATCGCTTTTATATTCTGTGTGTCGTGCTTAAAACATTAATTTCAAAAATAATGATTAAGTAGTTTCTATTTTTTTTTTATTTTACCATAGGGGTTGGTTATCAAATATAATACTCACACAGTCAGCAAACATAGAATCTGCTCCAAACTTGGCAGTTCAGCTTGGGTGATAGTCTCAGTATATGCTATCTTGTTCAATCTAACATCATCTTGCAGTTCTAGGTCGGGAGGTAGCTGAGAACCGCCATGACTCTCCTCAGCTGAAGGTCTTTGTATGTTGGAGTCTAGCTCACTGGATAAAGCAAGCTGGGGTATTATTGTTTGTTGAAACTTTGTTCTTTTGCCAAGGATACCTGAAAAATTTTGATGACATGTATTATTTACTCATCCATCATTTACATATTTACCCATTTGTGGCAAAGAGGCAAAGTAACTTTTAACTGAAGAAAACTTCCAGTTGAAAGTTACAAGTTCAAGTTTAATTTTGTCACACTGTCCTGTTGTGGTCTTAATATTACTTTGAACAATATGTATTTGAAAACTACCAAATTTGGTGTAATAAAAAAAAACTTAAATACCCTACAAATCACAAAATCACATCCTATTAAATCAGAAAACATTTTCCTGATACCTTTTAACTCCAGCTTCAGTCCTGCAAGATCCCGGGCCCTGTTCAGATACTCCTCGGTCCTCTGCACCCTGCCATACATCAGATAGGCCTGCCCTATCTCCATACACAGCAGGATCTGAAGCCTTGGCTTGTCTTGTATGACATGCAGGAGGTTCGTCAGCTTGGCTATTATGATCTCAAGTTCAGAGTATAAAGTGGCGCTGGTATCTTCTAGAACTTTCTGATGGACTGCTTTGCTTCGGAAGTACCACCATAAGTGTAGCTGGAAATTTAAAGTTTTAAATGGAGGTTTTAGTTTATCATGTTATTGTTGTGTTTTTTTTGGCAATTGGTTTGATGTCGACTATTCTGCCAGTATCGCATAAAGATAACAGCGCAGGGGCGGGCTGTCGACTTTGAATTTTGTGGTAGGTCTACACTCTACAGGTTCTGTTGTTGTGGTTTATAAGCTGTTTACATATAAGTGCTCAACGGTTTAAACGGTTCAAAATTATACTTTTATTGGTGTTTAAAGTGTATTTATCTCTTATGAAAAATTGCTAGTTCATATGTCATTAAGGTGTAAGTGTAAGGTTAAAGATGGCAAGTCCTCGGAAAATTGCTCGCACCAGTTAGAAACTAGTGATATATAACATTTCCATCAAATTTATTCATAAATTGATAAGATATCCATTACCTACACGGTCAGTAAAATGATAATACAATTTTACTTGAAACTACAAAATGGTAAGTCAATCTTTCTGATTCATAGTATTGTACTAGTAAATAAACTTACCAAACTTTGATCAGCATTACACAGCACATTGAAAACTTGTGTAGAGAAGTATAAAAGTTCTGGATGGAGAATATTTACATATATTGGCTCTGAGTCCCTCTGCAGCATCACACTAGCATCAACATGTTTAGGCCATTCTATACCAAAGAATTCTTCTATACTCAATGTTTCTGGGTACGGGTTCCAATTGCGATCACAAAACGTTAGAAATGAACTCACTGATACAAAAAGAATATTTTCCATAGCATTGTTATCGTTTTGATACTTTTTTTTTAATACATCCTTCAAATCATCTGTTTCAAGGCCCGTCGCTAATAGTTCTTTACATATCTCCATATCTCGGACTGACCATTTATCCGACCATAATTTTTTTATAGTTTCATTATCTGAAAGTAGAGGGTATTTAGATGGAAAGGTGAATTTTTAAGTTTAATAATGGATATTAGTTTTAATAACCTTACCTGTGTTCAGTTGGTCGTCATAGTTGCATAAAAGTAAAATTGATTCCGGCGTCATTGTAGTATACTTATTGAATATACGATTAGTTCTGTACAATACACTGTATTATATTATTTCGGAAATGATTTTCAGTCGTCTCCTGCAATGTTTACGTCGTGTTTTTGTGGTTTTTGACATAACAACCTCAAAACTCGGCCGCATTCCGAATTAGCTAATAATCGTAATCGCTCACAGCACTCACATCATCTCACATGCGTTCCGATTTAGATATCACGATTATGACAGCTGAGAGCTATCATCAATTCGGAACGCACACACAGTTATTACTCTATGTAAAAGCGATATTATTACAGTATTTTCTTGAATAAACACCACATTTCTTCTTCAGTTCTTCTTCTTTGGTGAGGTGGCGACTGTCAGCCAGAAGTACAATTTCGAAAATAACACGATAGTTTAATTTAAAGATGATACAACTCAAAACAAAACACACACTGACGCATCCTCATACACACACACGCACTGTCATTTTTGATAGCGCTCACGGTGTCATTATTCTAATCCTGCATTCCGAGTTGGGAAATAATCAATTTGATCGTGTATAAACCCGTACCGAATTAGCGTGAGCGCGATAACGATGTCCTGTGAATCGTCATAGATGACGTCATGACATGCGCCATCTTTCGATAACGCCGACGCTTTACCTACAAATTTCTTGACGCCGACCATGCCTTAGGCCGCATTCCGAATTAAGACAATATCGCTCACAGCGCTCATAGCAATATTTTGCGTTCCGATTTAATTAGATATCACTATTATGACAGCTGAGAGCTGTCAACAATTCGGAACACTCGTGAACGCGCTCACAGTCGACTGTCCCATTTCAAAACCTAGTAAGGGACACTTTTTACAAAAATCGTTTTATTGCATATTCTTGCTAACCTAGAAGGTCTCTACCAAATACAAAAACACCAGCGTTTTAAACTCACATAAAAGGAGATATATTTAAGCATCGATACCTAGTAAGTGCACCTTTCACTCCTTAGTGACCATTTATAACCTAGTAAGTCACTTTAACCAATTCAAAAAATACATTCCATAGGTTGACCAATATTACGTTTATGCGCTCTCCTGTAAAATTTCATTTTAAGTTCTTACTAGGTTTTGAAATGGGGCAGCAGACTTGTTTAATACAGTCAGTGGTGTGCTATATAACGGCTTACTATTATTTTTCTCTATGCCTACTATTATTTTTCTCTATGCTATTTCGCTAGACCTTTTGGGTGAAAAAAAAACTTATTACATGCTCTGTGAAAAAAAAAACCAAAAGAATTGTCTATGGCAAACAAAATGGGTGTACTTTTAGGTTAGGGAATTTAAGAATTTTTAGGAAACAAAGCTTGATAAAAATGAAATATATTTATAAAATGGAGTCAGTGCTGATAAGTATAGCCATTGTTTTTTGTACAGTGTTACTCGTGAAATTACTTTATAAACTACGGTGAGTTGGTGAGGTTATAGATAACGCTTTCCCGCCCGACAAATTAAAAAATATGTTTTAATTGTTTTTTCAGGTCTGCTTTGCCGTGGCGCGTAAACTGTTGGTTCTGTAATAATAATTTTTGGGTAAAATATCCAGCTCGTAACAGCTGGACTTGCCCAAAATGTGAGCAGTATAATGGGTTCACCAAGGTAAGGTTATTACTGATTAAGAATGTAATTACTATTACAATTAAGTGTTACATAATATACATTGTTTAATTAGCTATAAGTCTATTTAAAAACTCTTTTAGTGTACGGATTTGGGAAGAAGTTTTTTCAATTTTCTTACCTAATCTTTTTGATAGAAATTGGCAATGTTTCAGCTGTGTAGGTCATTTGAGATGTTATAAAAAACGCCTAGAAACTGGCAGTATATTTGCTTGTTCCTATACATCCCATCAAGAAAATAACATGTGCTTGATAAACATCTATTGACAAAATTCATGTCTTGTTCATTTACTTGTACTGGATGTGTCAAATCCCTGTATGAAAACACCATTTGGATAGTTTAAGGACTTCTGACAAGACAAAAGCACTAATTGCTGTCCTCATAATGGTATTTTTTTCATAATTCTAGGATGGTGACTACAATAAACCAGTTACCGCGTTCAATGACAAGGGTCACCAAACACCTAAAGTATTCAGGAATAGTCCACCCAAGAATGGTCTCTGCAAGATGTGTAATATTAATCAACAGTTGAAAGTGACACAACTAGCCAATTTTGTTCCTATGAATGAGAGGAAGTTTGATGATGAAATAGAATCATACAGGTAACTAAACTATGAACCTACATTGTATCTTGTTTCTAGGTCAAGATGACTACTAAAAGTACCCAATGCTAGTCTAAAAAGATTGAACATGTTAAGGACTTCATTCTTAACACAGAAAGTAAAATAAGAATTAATTTTCCTTTAGTACAGAGTGTAAAAACTGAGTTCATTTCGTAATGCAGGCCACAGATGTTTCAACATATACAATAGCATGTGGGATGAATTAGCACAAATATCCAAGCCATTCAGTGTCATGCAGACTTGTGAAAGTCTAGACTTGTGTATATTGTAAAGTGCGTGGCTACTGATACTCCCACTCAATCTTGTAAATGTTTCTAAAGAGACAACTAAAAAAAAAAGAAATAAAAATACAAAATATCTATTATCATAAGTGTTGTATTATTTGAAGTGCAAACACTTATTTTCAGGGCCATTCATTAGAGGCCGCATCATTTAGCACATTTTACTTATCTGAGTCGCTGCTAATTGTTTAAATAATGTTATCAGTCACCATAAGAAGTCATGTTTACTGATCCAGTTTGATATTAACCCTTCCCATATCAGAAAATGTGCGTACCAGTTGTAATCTACAGTTCTTTAGAACCACCAGGTTGGGTTTAACTAGTAAATTATTGTAATGTCTTGTGTACTAAATGGGTGCTTCGATTTGGAATTGGTGAACATGACTCAAATTGATAAAATTACCATCTAATTTAATTGAGTACCATGTATTTTTAATTCAGGAGACATTGTCTTGTGACTTGTTATTTTAATGATGTGTGTAATATTGTTGCTTAGGAAGTATTTCTAATTTTCAGGATGCAGTTAGAGAAGGCATACAAGCTATGCAGCCCTTGCCGAAAAGTTCTTCAAATGAAACTGCACAAAGAGAAAGAAACCCTGCTGGGGTCCAAATTATTAGAAACAAGGACATCAGATAAGATAAAGCAGAAGCAGTTGAAACAAAACAAGCTGCTGAGAACACTTATAAACAATACCTCAATGCTTATAGCAGTTATACTTTTTATACTGGTTTCTTTTGAACTATACACAAACCTAACGTTAAGACACAAGAATTTACTTAGTACAATAACTAATATAAAGGAAATAGTACTAGGTCTACTACAAAGAATATACTCCATCATTGAGATGAAGACAACTATGACATTCCCAGCATTAGAAAATTATTTCTATGACATAAATATTGTGAACATGATGCCAAAAAGTTTTAATTTTAGACAGACACATTTAGAACAATTTAATATGACTACACAGGAAACTTTAGGAAGTTTTGTATGCTTTTTACAAATAATTGGACTCATCTGGAATGTGAACAGCTTGAAGAATACTATATTAATTGACTTGCAATGGCTGATATTTGTTATTGCTACGATAGGACATCGCTATGTGGCTGTGGAACCTATTTATTTGAGCCTCATTAAGGTTAGTACCATCAGATCTTTCCAAGTTTTATATTTCATTTCAAAATTCTAGTTAATTTCAGAACCAAATTGTATTGTCAGAATTTGAACTAAATATAATCATATTTGCTGTTTCAATTATGCAAAGCAATAAAACAATAAAGTAATACTAATTAACTTTATTCTAAAATTAATATTCTTGCCAGTCTAAAAACTAGCTAAAATTTATACAAATAAAATTAATCATAAAATCTTTTGTTGCAGACATTATGTACCTTTATAGTAATATTGGTGTATAAATCAATCAAGACAGAAACCAGAAGAGTAGAAATGAGATCCCCCCCTAGTTCACCGAAATGGATGAAGAAGCTGGCAAACTCCTCAGCAAGCACGCGTATTGATGACGACGACGACCCTATGCATTTAGACAGTGATGACGATGTCTCATTAAGTAAATTTGGTTTACACAACTGTTCTGAGTCCTCGAACGAAAATATCGGTCTGCTAAATGCCAGCATGATGAATGGCAGGACCTTTACACCACGAGCTGACAGTATGTGGACAAAACCCAAACTACATTCAACATTTTGTGTCAATTCTGTGTTATGCAAAAGTCCAAGTTCTGTATCTGACACTGTCTTTGTTAAACCTTCCTTCAATAAATATCAAAAACTCATAAAGGATGACTCAGACTCTGAATTAGATGAAAGCATTAGTTCTTTATGTATAGGTAGTCCTACAAAGACAAAGAAGAAAACTAATTCTATCTTCTCTTTAAGAAAATTTACTGCTACTCCCAGTTTTGTTGCTCCGACGCCTATGGCTCGTTCTAGGCCTCTAATATCGCCGAGCAAGCTTGGTCACAGTACTTCTTGGGTGGCAGGTGGGTACTGGGGCTCTGAAGGCGAGCGTCAGATATTCAATGTAGACGGAAGTCGTTCCTCGAGCCAAAGTTCGGGTTTCGAATCTCAGACGTCTAGCTTGAACCAACGCAACGTGTTCTCGCAGCCTCCGTCCCGCGAAGAGTCGGTCTGCGGGGAACCAATGGTGTTAGACCGCTTTCCAGCCATGACTCATCATTTTAATGGTTTTCAATCGCCGCAAAACTTTAGCCGAATAAGCTCGCCAGTATTTCCACAAATGCAGTATAATGGTCATGTCCACATACCTCAGGCTCAATTTGCTCAACAAAACATGATGTCTGCGAACTCGTTTGCTCAACACCAGCATTACGTACAAAGCAGTATGTTCAAGACACCCGGCGGGTCCGGTCTTATAAAGCTGCCGAAAGTGGATTCCTTCTCATCTCGCTGACGCATGACGACTAGTCAGTAAGTCAACTGCCTTGACATATTTTCTAACATGTTGTTTTCTTTAAATTCGTACGTATTTTTGTCTTACCTCTTTATTTTATAAATTTTTATGAAAGTTCCGTGAACTGCCATTATGTTAAGAACATTTTGTTAAGTTATATCATGTTAGTTGTAAGCGATTGTTAGTTGTAACGTTTGAGACTAAACTTAGTTTATAAGACGTATTTGCTGATCTCGTGTTGGTGCCAGGTGTTGGCGATATGAAAGCATTAAGAATTATTGTATTGTTAACAATTTTATATGGACGTCACTGTCCTATTCTCGAACAAAATGTGATATTGTAAAGACTAAATAATATTTTGCAAAAAGTGGAAAAATGATTCTTGATGTTATCATTGTTTTGATTTTGTCATCTTAAAACAGAAACTTTTTGTGAAACTCCTGCAATAAAAAATGTAAAACTGTATAATGTCGTTTGATTCTTAGACCACGTGAAAGACAACGATTTTTTGGGTGGAGCGAACAACAAGCAGCTATACAACTACTCACGAGTTTCGCGCCTTCCTCTCGTTTCGTTGTAGATATTGGTCAGGCCGTGGGGGCACAAACGTGTCTTCATACAGGGTCGATATGTAGTCAGACATATCTGTGCACTTCCACTCGTATTTTAACTGCTTTCTCAACCCCCACTCGGTCACATTGCCCTAAAAAAGGAGGGAAGTAAGTTGTAACCCAATACAGCCTGCCCGACCAGGGAATCGAATCCAGAAATCCGTCTTTTGTCGCGCACTGAATTTTCAACCCTCGGTGTTGAGCTTAGCATTGAGAATTCAACAGCGCGTCAAAAAAATATTGAACTGTTGGACTTTTAATTCCGCTCTAAGCAGTACCTACGTTGAAAATACAGTGCTCGATAAAAAAGTCGCCCGCGGGTACGAGGGCTAACTCACGAGATACTTCATAGTGAGTAGTGTGGTTGTAGTGGTCGCAATGAGCTTTGGAAGAGATGAATACGTTACGTACCTACAGTAAATAGGAGAGTACTTACAAAACATTTCATGAGGTCAGGTTGAGGATAGAACTGATGCTGCGCTCTTTTATAATAACGCTGATTGGGACCACACAGAGGCTTCGGCAGATGGTGGTACACAAGGTCGTTTGTCGTCGCGTAATTATCACACGCGTCATGGCTATCGTGCCGTATTATTGATGAGAAATTACTCTGTAAAACGATTCCAGTTTAAAGGGTCAATCCGCTACTTGTTGGTGGTAGGCAAATAACGCGACATGGCGATGAGGGACTTAGAATATACTATCTTCTGCCCGCGACTTCGCGTGAAATTTTACCCTCTTACTTAGGGGTGGAATATCGAAAAACCTTTTCTTAGTGAATAATTACTCTTCACAAAGAACACACGCTCCAAATTTCATGTCTCTAGGACCAGCGGTTTACTGTGCGTTGATATATCAGTCAGTCAGAACTTTGAATTTTATACATTGGTATAGATAGATTATTATAGGATAAAAGGAGGCAACCCAAATTAAATAGTAGGTAGATACCTATCTACCTACTATTTAATTTGGGTTGCCTCCTTTTGCGAGGATGTCATGTCTGCAAAGGAGGCGGCCGAGCGGGAGAGAGAAGCCGTATTCTCTCTCCCCTCCCGCAGGAGACGCACCGGGCGCCCGAGAAGGGCGCAAAACGAGCTGCGACCTCCATGAAAGGTGGGCGGCGGACTAGGGGCGTCCGACCAGACAGGCCCGAGTTGGCGCCGCAGTGTTCCACGAGCGCCACTCCAGAGTGGGTGCGGCCATTATGGGAATGACCGCACTGGGAGGGAGGTGGGGCCAGCTGAGGAACAGCGGGTCGAGGCCTGTCGGGGGAGCTGTGAATGCGAATCCCGCACCACCGGCCATAGACAGACGTGGAACACCGCGGTGGTTTTAGCCGGTAAGAGTCCGGCATGCCCCTCTGCCACCCCCACGATGGAGGAAGTCCATGAGGATTTCCACCAAGCACCGAAGAACAGTTACTATTTAATTTATGTAAGGTCTACATAATTAATAATTTGTTTTGCCTGACCTGTGTACTATTTAATTTATTTTGTCTAAAGTCTCGCTGCCGCGATTCTGGTTTCATTTTTTTATAGTCTATTTCTTCTTTTGGAGGGAAGTAGAGGGCTCCGTTTTTTATACATTCTATCCGGTCCTCCACCCAGTTGGCTGAATGGAGAAAGTGATTGTTCAATAATGTAGATATACAGGGTGGTGAAGAACTAGAAATGCTTATTATAAGTTAATTTTAGTTAAAGGATCTTCCGTTTATGTTTTAATTATGTATTATTGCCTTCAAAGATTTTCCAGAATCGAGAATTCCAGATTTACATGCCATAAATATGCTGGTGCGAGCAATGCGATGGAGAAATTTACGTTTATCCAGAATATATTGCTTTAACCAGCTAGGGACCGTTTTTTAAATTCAATAACTATGATAAGAGCATTATTTTAAATGCTCCACAAGGCACAATTCTGGGTAATATAAGATGGCTATTGGAACAGATGGGCATTAGGATAATTGTGTGATACTAGCCAATAAGAACACCATTGCTATATATAGGCCGGTTGACTAGAGCTTTGGTAATCGCCTCCGTACGACTCGGCGACTTCACTCTCGTGCTCACTGTGATCTCTTCTGGCATTTTTACAACAGTTAGCTTATTTACAAAATTCTCATTTTTTTAGAGGGGTCTACTGAAACTTGATTAAAAAATTATTGACAGTTTATTTTTTAAAGACAACATCATAGATAAAAATACTAAATGCACTGATTTTCCTGTTATGGAAAGAGATTTTATGTTGTCCAAAAAGTTCAGATACAAAAAACTCATTGCACCGCCATATTCGTGAGGAAGTTAGGTACTGAGAAGGCACTTTTTTTCATTAAGTATATTACTAAATATTCTACCTAGGTAAGAGACACCTCATCTGTACTGCATGTAGAAACTATATTGCTCAACTCGTCATTGCTATGAGTTGAGCAGTAAAATGTAATACCAAGCAATGCTGTGGAACATGGAAGAATCAATAAGACAATAGAACAAAATGTAACTAAGAAATGAAATAACCATAATTTTGGTAACAATTTTTAATTTAAATACAGTTATTATAATTTATGTAGTTAAATCTACACTAGTGGAATGCCTTAATTGATTAATTTTCATTTCTCAAGAATGTTATCCTGGTTCATATTATTTTACAAAAATTCAGTCTTGATTTTAAATCAGATGTTGGTTCTGTTTTTCTGGTTCTGTTCTATTTAATCAGATGGTGGTCTTCTTAAATACTTATCCCATATTTTAAGTATTTTTACTCCAATATTATAAACAATGTCATTTTCAATCAGTTTCCATAGGAAGGTTAACACAAGGTTTTGGCAGTGATTGTAACAACACAGACAGTTGATTCTCCAGAGGACCGGCTACTTGTATCAAGTTCTTAAGATTGTTTTCAACTTGTAATATGTCCTGGTTTATTGATTCCATGTTCTGTAAATAAAAGATACCATTACAAATATATTCACTAAACTAAAACCTGATGTCTTGGGAAGTTTAGAAATAGATAGATCTAGTCAAATAGGTAGCTAATATTTTACCTCTATCATGGAAGTGTACAAATGCTTTACATCTTTATTACTATAACGGTAGAAACCGCTGACATTTGATTCTGAATCCGAAGGGGCATTTGATGCCATATTTCAATTTAATTTATTATTTTCTATGCAAACAAGCAGAGCACAGTTTAAATTTTGAAATTCAAATAAACAACAGGAATCTTAATTCAGAACTTTGAACGTTGTGATTATTTTTATCTCTGTCTCACAAGCGTTCATTCTTTATTGTACCCGGACGAAAATAACAAAACCAATGCTGAAAATCGTAAGTCACCAGAGGTCTGTTTTTGAAACGTTTTCTTTGACAGCCAGTTGTTCGTTTAGTAATCTACTACAATAGCTGCACGATTTACTCGTTCTGTAATTTGGCACTATTAAAACAAAGTGAAAATCAAATCTTTTCGGTATCATATTATAGAGGAATGAAATATTAACTTTATTTCAAAGAGTCGTATTCTATTTGTATAAAATTCTCGAAAGCCTTGTAAATAATGTTTACTCTATAAGATCCGTATTCAATTTCTAAACAAATCAAATGTCAATGTCATCCGCTGCGGAAAGAATCGCCTGCATTGGAGAAAAGCCAATTTTTTTTCGAAAATCTCAAAAAAAAAAATACCGACGGTGAATTTTGTGTGAAAAACTCAAAATATTTTTCCGAAAAGTGTTTGTAGTGGTGTTATATTATTTTCCTTCTCTTGCGTCTCATAGGATCTGTGTGGTGGATATTGTTTTTATTGCATAGTTATTGATTTATAGAAAAAAGTAAAAAAATAACTATGCGTTCAAAGAACAAAATAATTTACAAATTTTACACATTGAATACGTTTAAAAGTGATACGTTTATCTAAACATTTAATAACAACAACTAATATGCTAATTTTATTCCCATTTATTTTGATTGCATTATCATTTTTATTTATTAGCTTTATACCTTGCTTTTCCATAATTCCTTTCAATCTATTACAGGATGAGACATTATTTGCTAGATATTTGGACTTTGTTGTGCCCTACTAGAAAGTTCTTTCTGCATTTCTCTTGGTACCAACCTGCAACCCACAAATTGCTGATTGTGGTCCTCGCTATAGTTGAGTGTTACCCAGTCTATAATGAAATCTGTACTGCAGGCACGGGTGCAAAAGAAAAAATTAAACTGCATAAAGATCAAATACAACTGTTATACTTAATAACATTATTTTATTCAAAATTATAATTCATTTGAATAAGAACATATATGAATATACCCCTTATGATTTTACCCCTTATG
Organism: Luperina testacea; assembly: GCA_927399505.1. NCBI lineage: Eukaryota > Metazoa > Arthropoda > Insecta > Lepidoptera > Noctuidae > Luperina > Luperina testacea. Next base: position 19,398,320 of record OV656758.1, read on the forward strand.
ATTTTACCAATAGAAAACCAAGTTTTGTTGATGCACAGTCTTCTTTTACAAACATATGATCTCTGTTATTTTACGTTATCTCATATTATCATACATTCATCTGCTCGCGCTAAGATGTATGTACTATAAGTAGTATGGACTTATTTACCTTGTTATCATGTTTTATGTACCTAAGTAAAGATACTTGTAAAAAACTTGGTTGCTTACATTCAGTCAAGCCTTTAATGCAAACTTATTAAAATAAATATTAAAGAAATTTCCTGATGCAGATTCTTACTTCCATTTTTTTAAATAGTTTCTATTGGCTATTCACTACTAGCATAATGCACCACTGAATGTTATGTTATTTCATACAATTACCATTTCGCATACATTCCACTCTTAAAATATAATAATTGTCTCAGCAAATCTGTCTCTTGTATGACAACTGATATTTTTGAAAAATCTCTGTGTGGCTGAGAATCCTTATGATAACAGTATCAGTAATGATTACACTTGTAGTGATTTGCTGAGACTTGAATAGGACACATTAGTGGGCAGTAGGTCGACGGCGGCGGCGGCGGCGGCGCCGGCCGGGCTGGCGTCGCGACGTCGCCGCCCGCCCCCGCCCCGCACTCGTCTCGCTACCCCCTCACACCACCCAGCGTGTCAGTCTCAGTGTCCCTTCTCACTAACTACCCTTACATTCTTGCTCCTGCATCTTGTAACTATGTGAAGTTTGTTTGGCTACTCTCACGATTTTTCTTTCCTGTTTTGTGAGTTTTATTTATTGCATCGGAGTTTATTATGTGAGCTCATTGGTCTCGAATTGTAGCATACTTACGAACGTTTCTTAGTTCTTTTCCGATCCTAACATATTGGAGTCTTTTTTCCCGAATTAAACACAGTCAAATAAAAAACACAATGTGTAAATAACTGAATCGTGTGATTGAGAAGTCATGTCTGAGGAACATGACGTGGATTGTCCCATGGAAGACGAAAAACAGACTGACGAAAACGACGAAAAAGTGGTCGAAAATGAAAAAACAGTGGTGGAAAACGGCGAAGTAGTAGTCGAAAACGACGAACCTGTGGTCGAGAATGCCGAAGAATGTCCAATGACGGTAGATACCGAAGAACCAAGTGCCAACACATCCAAAGAAGACAGTGCCATAGACAAAGAGACATTGAGTAGCGAGGTTGATGAGAAAAAGGACTTATACGGTGCCAATGAGAGAGCGACACTGAGGTGGACGGCGGAAGGGAACCAGTTCAAGATTGCATGGAACCTGCCGCAAGGAGCTGCTACGGCGAACGACTACATCGCACTATGTTGCATAGGTAAGATACCTACAATTAAGGCTTCTTTATATTTCATATTATATATTTAATTTTATATTACAGCCGCACAGGTCGATAGATCAGGTTAAACTACGCTTGCCGCGGTTGGTCTGTGGATGGGTGGCCATCTTTACAAACCGTGACCCCTCCGTTGCTCGGAAAGCACGTTAATCCGTTGGTCCCGGCTGTCATTCGTGGATCTTTGACAGTCGTTATGGGTAGTCAGAAGCCCAAAAGTCTGACAACCAGTCTTATCAAGGGATCGGTATCGTATTACCCAGTAATTGGCTTGTGGAGGTCAGATAGGCAGTCTCTCCATGTAAAATACTGGTATTCAGCTGCATTCGGTTAGACTGGAAGCCGACCCCAACATAGTTGGGAAAAGACTAGGCAGATGATGATATTTAATTTTATATTTGAAATCCATGAATGTTTCCGTCGAACTTCCCCTTACCTTTAGAAATATTGGCTCCTTTTGCTAAGGTAAACTTACTGCTTGAACTATTCAATGGCAAAAGCACGGTCTGTAAATTGCAGGGCTATGAACGTCAGACATGCGATTTGTTTGACACGGATGATGTCAAAGTCACGTCGGTTATTAGCTGTTCCAAAAACCGGCGACGACGGCTGCTCAAATATTCAATAAGAATATCCAGACTGCAGGATATATTAAAATGCTACGTTCTTCTAGGTCTCGAGTTCAGAGTATAAACAGGGGCGAATCCGGAGAAACGGTAGTAATATGAATGTAAAATCGAAGGCGCCTCGATAGAAATATTCAGCGATCGATCATAGGCAAACGGATCACAAATGCTAGAATATAATATGAAAGATTGTTGATATACTTCGCGTGGTTGTTAGCTGCATTTAATTACATTTAAGTTACATAATGGTAGCATTGCCTTGTTATGCCTTCTCATGGTTATAACACGCAACCCAGTTATGTTTTTTTCTGAAAACAATAAAAATGGCAACAGAAAAGAGTCTGCCTTTATTGCAATTTTTAAGGTTTCCGAACTTTTCTTTTATGGAAATTGAAACCAAACAAAAAGCGAGAAAGTTGACCGTCTGTTACCTAAAATTTCGCTTTGAAATGTCATGGGAATCTACTCAACGAATGTTTAAATTCACTCTCTAGAGCCTTAATAATTATCATTAATTCAACTGATGTCATTCAAATCCAGCGGTTTTGATTCCCGCTGAGTTCAATGAAGTGAGTCATGAGTTCCTGTTCATAATTCTCGCTAATTTGAAAGCGATACATTTCGCTAATTGGATGGGTTAGGTAGATATTATGTACCTATATTGTTTTTGACATATGAAACAACTTAGTAAATTAGTTTTTGCAGCTTTGTTTATGTTGTTGGTCTTCTCGGTGTGGTAGTTTTATAGTAACTACTTACTTACTATCACTTTGTAAATGACTAGCTAATGCAAATGGCGAAAATCCGAAATCCTTCTGCACAGTGCACCTGCACACAATAAGGAGATACGGTTTTTCTGGAAGATTATGCACCCTTTCTGAAAAAACAATTTTTCCCATCTAGCTTTCATTAAAACCCGTAATTTTGGAGTGGTCAATCTTAATTTGCGATGTTGGTACATTTTATTGATAAATCGTAACAAAAACGCGAGGAAACTCCAGTGAGCTTTATGGTTGTATAGTGATTGTATCCATTCCTTCCATTCTTCCGATTTCCTCAGCACATCCTCTACCATTGGTGGCAATGGCAAACCACCAAAGATCTAATTGGACAATGACTTTTATCATCAAAGTCTCTCGTAATCAAGAGCTTCATCAAAATGGATGTTTGCTAGCTAAGCGAAGCTTTGGCTAAAGTCATCTTTCAAGAGATGGTGATGTTATGAGTACTAATTTAGTTTTGTTCGCAAGACCGCTGTTTGTCTATGAATCTTCTTGTCCCATACTGGGAGTCCTAAAACTATGTTCTATTAATTTTCAAACCGACACCTCATAAAACAAAATGCAATTATTGACTAAAGCTTTTCTGCTGTACTTGCTACCGGTAGTCAAGGGTTTTGACAACGAATGCCCATGTAATGTAATTGGTTGTCATTAGCCAGCATGTAGAGACAGTGTTATATGACTCCCTGCACGGCGAGGATTGGTGTTATAACTGTATACAAGCGCTGCGGTACCGGTCATCGCATTAATTGACAACAGGAAGCCGCGTGAGTAATCGACCTACCCCCCTGTAGATGCCATCACTGGCGGGAAAATGTGAGACGGACAGAAGATTGTGCGAGGTTAGGGCTGTAGAGAAGATTTAGCCGTTGGTGTTTTCCAGAATTGAGTGACGGATTGACGATAATATATGTAGGGTCAAATTAAATTAGCTAGCCAAACTCTGCAGACGTGATGGGTCATCGATATCTAAACACAATAAAATAAAAAAGATTAAATGTTTTTTTCTTAGGGGTCAATGACCCCTGGTAGTGTTTTTACTTGAAGTACGAATTGAGAAAATGTGTTTTATCGTTTTTAAATATCGAAGCCATCATCTGTGAAGTTTACATTTTTAAAAAAAACCTGATTTTTAAACTGATGTTTCAAGTAAATACACCAACAGTGGTCGACGACTCCACAAAAAAAAATCATCAAATTAATTTCTTTTTGTTTTATCATGTGTAAGTAGATATCGATAACCATCACGTCGACTGAGTTTCGTTAGCTAATTTGATTTGACCCTGTATGTATACTGCTAATCTGTCTTGGGTTACGCACTCCTATTCTTTTCCAACTCAAATAGAATTTTCATCTGATATCCGTATACGTCCATCTAACCAAGCTAAATGAGATCGGCCTACGATTAGGTTCAACAAAGTTATTTAAACGGATAATTGACCCTAGGACCTCTCGATTGCTCGTCAACGCTTCCGAGCGGTAAGAGCGGTTACGCACTACATCCGATCCGAATCCGAATTAAAGATCCGACTTCAATCCGAATTGGGAATGTTCTAAATTCGGACGGATAGAGTTCGGATCTAGTGCGTAACCCCTCATACAAATAGGACTATGGTCACTTCGGGCCGGCATTTCTCGGATTCGGATCGGATGTAGTCCGAAACCGCTCTAAGGCTTGGTTGTTTCCGCACATGCTACAATTTGGCGTAGTTTGATTTCATAGCATAAGAAGCAAAATAGACTTGAATTATTCTTGCTTGCGATTGATCTTACTTTGAAAGGTATCGTTTAGAACAATTAAAACTATTTGGTCTTTATATGGAATTGCATCAGTTCCAATCACGTGGTTCCAATCAAACTACTTAATGGCTTACATTTCTCATCACCCATTTATTGATTATTTGAATATCTGATGCCTTAACATAGTCGGCTTAAAATCGAGTGATTGATATTGTGTAATAAAGAATAATTAACTAAGGACAATTTAGCACTTCAAAAAAGAATTCATATTTCAATCACTCGTAACACCAGTTAATTTCGTAACAATACAATATTGGGCAAAGTCCATTCTTTTTTGCCAGGTAATATGAAAACAAGCCCAATTTGAAAGTGATATCGTGGTTGTTTTGCAATTTAAAGTGAGTACTGGGAACATTGTATTTGCGTGAGTCAGAATGTTCCCCTGTTAATTTTCGGAGGTGCCCCTAGGAGCTATCCTGGGGCCATAGTAATTGTAAAATCCGGATCGATGATCTCACCGTGGTGATACTAATGTTTTTGCTTTAAGTGTCTTGCCTCTTCCACCCTAAGCTGCACTTTTCATAGCTGAGATAAAGAATTCCATGAAGCATTCATTACTTTTGTAGAGTCTGGCTTGAGGAAACACATTCAGTCAATCATTGTGGTGAAGTCATTAGCGCAGTAACGCTGATGTACTCTTGGAAGAAGCTTTCTGCGGCTTCGTTACCAGTTTGTCTGTTCTTGTGAGAACCGTCTAATTCAATAAATTACTATTGTGTATCCCAATCAGATAAAAATGTTTTCGAAGACCCCGTAAGAGATATCGTTATGAACACAGACATAGTAATGCTTAACGAAACAATAACACAAGTTTATAATTATAATTAATTCTCAATTTTCTCTGCTAATCAACGTTCTTGCATTTCCAAACAGGTTTTAAATCAGGGATTTGAAAACGAAATTAATTTCGTTCCGTTACCACTAATGTTATCGTATAACGTTCCAAAATTTGTCACGATACTAAAACTTAAAAATATCCATAACGTTACAAAAAAAAAGGTTATAGAATATTTATAATATTGTTCCACGAAAATATCACTTTCGTAGAACAATATTATTATAAGTAACGTTATAGGTACTTATCAGTAACATTAAGCTTATCCGCTTGTTATAACGTTATAGGTGAAACGTTACATATTCATTTATAACGTTATTCTTCATACTTTGTCTTCATTATTATAAGTCATGAAGCTGGCTAAGTTGAGTATCGAAATGAATAACGTTATTATATCGTTATAGGTACTCATAACGATATATTGATAATATTGAACAGTTTAAGATTTCGTTCCGTTTGTCAGTATCGTTATAGCCAAGGAATTAATTTTGTTACGATCCTGGTGGAACGGTACAAATTCTCGGTACCGGAACTACGCGTAACGTTATTTTGAGTAACGTTTCAAGTCCCTGTATTAAATGCAATATAACTAAAATTATATGCACTGCAGTGCGGTTTTAGAAATTCGCAAGACATTCGCATGGGTGCACTGAGTAGTAAACGAATTTATAAGAGCTTGTGATCAATATATCACTATGAAGATTTTATTAGATTCCGATTTAGAAAGCGATAAGATCGTTTAAGAGCGGCCTTCTATGAAAGCTACACCTAGACACATATCCCGTTAATTAGGCGACATTAGTTCAACCAGTTATTGCCAAGTCCATAAAGTTGCGTTGCAGTTTGCAGCCTGATGCCGTTTGCTGCTTATTTAAATGTAATTAGACAACTAGTTAGCTTGGTATGTGTTAGATGTTTTATTTTTCCACTTTTCAAACTCGATGCTTAGCCTTTTAAGGGAAAATTGACTAGCATTACCACTTGAGCTGCATGTCGACGCTGTTAATCAAAGTTTACGATAATGTTCTAGTTGGCTAGGTATATGTGCATCTCTAATCCTGTTTCCGTTACCAGTCCACGGAGATTATTAGCAGACACAGTGATTATTAGCAACACCACACAGTTTTTCTATTGGCCATAGGATTATCTTGAAACCTTCTTACTCACCTGTTGAGTTTTTTGTTGCCACGTCGTTACGCCTCAAAACGTAAATGACGAATCATCAAATGACGTGTCTCACCTTAGGTCATTCTCTAGTTTACGTAGTAGGTAATAGTGACGAGGGCGCCGAGCAGTCTCTCGCGTGGTTAAGAATAATACATTTGTTTTAACCGGGAGTGACGAAAAAAACGAAAGGTCAAGGATGAAATAAAACGGTCACGTATTCATTGGTAGGATGCAATAAAAACCACTGTTGCTGTCGCGCAACCAAGACAGCACAAAATTATGGGCCTCGAAGAACATGTAACATTGTTATTTTTGACTAAAGCTCTACGCCGAATATTCTGAGATCATCACACACCGTGCGAATGTTAATGTCTTCAGTGCAATAAAAAGCAATATGCATCGCAATAAAGTGAAGCAACCCAGGGCACGTGCGATGCAGCCACTTTGTTACATAAACCGCTTGTGCCTGTACTTAGAGCCTTTCACTGGCACTGTTGCTTGTCATTTTCTTGCTTGCAAAGCCATTATTGCTGTAAATCCGTCGGTGGTGCAACGGGATCTGATTTCAAGTCACCGTTTTATACGTAGCGGTTTTAATCGTGATACAACGATAAAATTGTCGTCATTTATTTTGAAGCGAATACCCGCAATGTCGATCTTTATGGAGTCTATCACAAAGCATCGGGTACGCATGCCTTTAATTCAGCGTTATCTGAATTATGCACAGATGTCCTCCATAATACAAATACGACTCTCGAATTTCTCCTGACTTTCGCCGGTTCTGTAGTCGCATTAATTGTGTCAGGTCGCTGTCGTAATTGCGCACACGTATGACCGGTCGTATTGCCAAAGACTGTTCTTGTATATTCATTGTTGTGTGCAATCAAATTCTCCAAATTGCTACTTACGTTATGCTGTTCCACAAACCGGTGTTTCGGCAAGAACAGGAAGCTGGCGTGGTTTTCTTTGCATTACAATGAGTTTGTTGGAATGGTTACTCACAAGTACGGTGTGGTGGATCGGGCGATGCCCGTAGCGTTAGGCCGCAGGTCACCACACCGACTTGGTAATCGCATGAATGAGCCTATGGGTCAGGCCCCCGCGCTCCGGTCCCCGCCATTCGATTTGTGAATGAAGCCCCCACCGGCGCGTGCCGCGCTCTCGCCGCTCACGTTCAGTCGCGCCGCGCGCCCTCGATGAACGCGCTACCATGCGAGCGCATGCGAGTGCGAACATTTTGACGTTGTCAAATTTCAAATAGTACGTGTTTGTCTGTGTTAAAGTTTGATTGACAGTTGACTTTTAAGTGAAAATTGCTTTCCTGCCTGTTTCTGTTGCGATGCACTTTCCGCAGTGAGACTCTGGACGTTATTACTGTAAGAAAACCAGCCTTCGGGAAAGCCGCCAACGGTAGACATAGTTTGTCATATACGGTGAGTAAGTCGTTACGAATTTTTTTTCATTCACTATTACTCCTAGGATAAGGAGCATTAGCAAAGGTGACACGTAGGCTTTAGGCTTATTGAACGAAAAATAACGTTGTGGGCCGGCTTGTAGGTGGGGTGCCCACGTACTTTTAATATTTGTAGGTGTACTCCGCCATCGTGTCTTCTTGTATCTAGCACAATTAGCTTGAGCAATAATTGTTCTAAATGCAATGTATCAGAAATACATGTTTGAATGAATATTTATATTTAAATAGTGCTCATTCATATTGCTTATCTATGTGTACCGACTAGAACTCGCCTCTAATAGCTTTCCTGTAATTAAGTACTTACTTATCATGAACATTTAGAAACGTCCGGAATAGATACTTCTGTGACTCTAGGGAAATTGTAAATGTAGTTTTAAATTTAATTAAAATTTCTAACTATACTTGCGAACATAGCCTAATGTGTTGTTGTTGATTTAGACTTCTTAATAGCAATCGATCCTAAAATACTGGACGTTAAATATTCAGGGCTAAAGCGGGGTCCCACAACGAGACAGATGCGTTCCGTTTTTGTTTATAATTGTCTGCAAAAAATGGTCAGAGTAGGCGCCGCCGGTTGCAACACAATAGACCGTTTAATAAAAGCTGAGGCGCTAAGCAAACTCTACCTGGACTTTATTCTCGCCAATTTTTTCTCGCCACTCAAGTCGACGGTTTGAAATTGATGAGCCCCTATTGTTTGCGCGTGATATCGATCGGTTTCGGTATGACACCGTTTCGCGATTTCCCTTCAATGGACATCAATTAAACATTTCGATCGAGGTTGAAGATTTTTTTATCCCATAAATCTCCAATTTGCGTTTCGAAGTGAGCTTTCTAATGTTTGAAAGCTAGAACACTAGCGGCTTTCTTGATAACATCGATTGATGTGTCGTGTAAGCACGTAAACTCCGTCCGGGGGCTAATAAAACAGCCATCCATCATGAGCCCACCAGCGGATATTAAATTGACACGCCTCGCTCGGAACACTCCTTCATTTCATCCCATTACGATGATATTACTACATACGATTCTAACTGGTCGCTTCTGGCGAACACTTTTTGTTACGATAAACAGGTGCAAGAAATGGTTATTACGGAAATTACATCTAGTACTATGAAGGAAGATAATCTTATTTTATATGATGGTGTAATGAGATCGGTTCCTTAATTAAGTCTCAATTGAACAGGAAGCTGATTGACGGCACCGTCTTATCTCATAGAATTATCAAGTGTCTTATCTTTGAAAGAAAGAAAGAAAAGAAAGAAAATACATTTATTTAGCACAGACTAAGAGACACACAATACACCAGATTGTTAGATAAATAGTCGTACATCAGGAAAAAAAATAAGATAAAAATAAAAAGTGCAAAGACCGATGTAAGAAATTAGCAGGAAAGTGTGCCTCACGGCTGCGCCAAGACGAGAATTTTCATAGAGCATGTTGTAACTAGCGGTTTTACTTCTTTTTGTATCTACCGATGGTTAAGAGCATCTTATAGTTAAGTTGATTTCTATCTTGAAGAGGGAATATACTATAATCATCCACATAATAAGAATTGCTTAGGTCGATATTAATATTTATTTCCGTCAAATTTGTTTGAAAAACACAGTAAATTAATAATATAAATTATCGAGCTTTAAAAGCACTGCGTGATGGTCAGCGGAAATTAAATGGACACACCCTCTTTCCTCCCAGCACTGCGGCGCGGCGTTGCATTAAGGCTCGTACACACAGGCGCGACGCGACACAAAGGCACCGCAAGTCGCGCAACGAGCGGTGCCTTTGTGTCGCGCGCGATTCGCGTCGCGTGTCGCGCCTGTTTGCAGGAGCCTTTATGCCATTAATGAAGACAAGTACGAGCTCTGTCAATACACTGAATAACATCTTGTTTTTTTTTCTAAATGTAACAAATCCGATTACTTATTGTGGCCGAGCCCGTTTTAGGACCCCTCAACTTTCATAATTCATTATACCAATTCCATTACGCTTACAATGTGCTCCCTTTTCTTTATTACGACATCCAGTTTTATGAATACCATCTACTCGATTTAAGTAATCATTTCCTTCGTCTAGCAATTATCCAGTCATGTCTCATTATACACATCCTACAGGTATTCGTATCTTTCTCACCATTGTATTTGATGGAAATGATTACACTAATATTATAAAGGCGAAAGTTTGTGTGTGTGTGTGTGTGTTTATATATTTGTTACTTCTTCACTCTCAAACGGCTGGACCAAATTTGATAAAATTTTGTATGGAGGTAGCTGACACCCTGGATTAACATATAGGCTACTTTTTATCCCGATATTCCCACGTGATCGACACTTATGCGGGTAAAGCCGCGGGGCGCAGCTAGTGTCTAATAAAGTTTAATTCAGAGCGGAAAGTACGTCAAACTCTAGACTCCGAGATACAATGTCTTGCTGGAATTAAATTATTTAAAGAACGTTCAACTGCCCAGCTTCCAGCCAGGTTATAAGTTGTTACTTGCAAATATATCATTAAACTTTATGCTGGCTTCATTATCTGCGGCCGTCAAATGATTCTCACGGACTTTCGACGTAGACGCTAACTGCCATTAGTCATTGGTGTGTTGCGATAAGTGAAAGAAATTGTGAGACAGTGGCGCCAATTCCCTTGTTCACAAACTAAACTAAAAAGTTCAGTGCATCTTTTTCTTTCTATTTCATTAAGAAAAGGACAGATGATAAATTTTAGTATAGTCCTGTCAAATTAATCAGCGCCTGACACTACTTCATACAAGTTTAGACGTCATTAAAAACTTGCCTACTAAAATTACGTCAATTTACGTCAGGCGCTGATTAATTTGACAGGACTAAACTAAAATTTATCTTCTGTCTTTTTCTTAACGAAATGGAAAGAAAAGGATGCATTGTTCTTAAATTTAGTTTAGTTTGTGAACAACAGAATCGGCACCAGTTTCTCACGAGACGAACTCGCTAAGAAATGATTCGGGATCCCGCTGTTTCGCTTGACTCTTGGACTCTTAATTAGATTTCTTTTTTGAGCATTGTTTGTTTTTGTGTGCTTTATAACAACTGTTGGAGGATTTTAAGTTTTTTTTAGTAAGATCCTAGGTATTCTAACACTGCAGTGATAATGTGTAATGCTATCATACTGTGTCCACAAACTCGTTAAAGCAAATTACACCTCGACACGTCGTAAAGCCATTAACTTCACACTTGGAGAGGCGAGCATTGTTGCCGAGTGAAAAACACAGAGAGGAAGCGATAAATTATGTTCGAAGTTTATACGATCGGCCGGTAATGGGCTATGAGCTCGCGATCGCAGCGCTCGCGCAGCATCATACGAACCCTCTCAAAGGAATTGTTCAGTATAAATTTTCGGCGGTAGCTATTTTAAACAATATTCAGAGACTTATTCGTATAAATAAATAATAACCGAATCAAATCGGAAATAGTTCATTTTAAGCATAGGTCTTGAAAAAGTCACTTCAACTCTTGGTTGGCATAAGTACTTGTTGTGAATAAGTTGGTTCTAAATAAACAACACTATTGTATGCTTCTCTATTTGTAAAAACCGGAAGTGTACAAATTCAGAACAAAGGTGCGGTTGACTTTTAAGCACTTATTAATATGTGTCCCTTCCGGAACGCTAGGGGTGGTTACCGGTATATGCCAAAACGGAAGTAACAGACGTCTGCCATACCTTGGTTTTGTAATTGGCGGCACGGGCGTACTTCCGGCTTCTTTCAGGAAGATTAACTAAGAATAGAACAATGTTTCCTTTAGTTGTTATAATGCTTTCATCTAGCTTTAAACCTATTGAAGCTCTCCTAAACCTTTCTTTACAATCGGAGTTTGAGGTCTAAAATAGCCAAACCAATTTCTTAAGAAACATTGAGCTTGGTTTCCCGTTATTAGTCTATGTTACTGTGACTGGCTGAGTCTTCACTGGCTAAATTTTGAATTGAATTGGACATATAAAAATATTTCTTAGGTACGTTTCCTTCGAAAATAGTTTCTGGAACTATTTTGAGGAGGAAATTCCCGATTTTAAAACAAAATAGTTTGTTTTAAAATTCGGGAAACTTCAAAATACGTAGGTAAGCTATATTTAGAACGAAAAATAATCCCCCACTCTATATTTATGTCAAAATTTAACGTTTGTCATTTCAATTCATTGAGCAAAATTACTTGAGCAGAAAGAGAGGAATTTACGTTTCTCCAAAATAGCTCTGCTCACTCATTTCATTGCATCAATGTTTTCAATATTTTGGTATTTGTGAATTCCCACCAGCTGATCTATTTTAGGCTCACAACAATGTCAGAACTCCGACACGTGGATTTACTCCAGCTGTAAATAGTTGGACAGATTTGGCGACACTGAAATGCGTTACGTTTCGAAAATAAATAGAGCTCTCATGAAGAAACGTTCCGTCTGGACGTACCGAGCTCATATAGAACGCGCATTGAATACAATTACTCTCATGTCCTCCACTTATGGATGTAATTGTATGCTTAGCAAGTTTTATTGTCCTGTACCATAGGCGGCTCGGCTCAGGAGTTAAGTAGCTCAACCAAGGACGATTGCCTATGGTGTGAAATCCGGTCAATGAAGTCACGTCTCCGCTGCGTATGTGACCGTATTATTGACAATAAAATATTCTTGACACCAAAGGTTTCGCGGTTCTGTATATTTTCTTAAGACGTTTTTTAGTTGTCATAAAAAGATTAGTGAAGTATGGAGGTGCTAATGCATGTGTATACGCACATCCGGTCCGATGGGGTCCGTTAATTGGTCCGCGTAAAAGGGATATCGTGTAGTGTGCCCCCGCGCCCCTTGCCCCAGCTTCCTGTCTCGCGACATCAGGCGACGACAGCCGAGATCGTGAGTCTCTGTTACTTTGAAGAAAATCTGCCGTAAAAGGTCGCCTGTCCAATTAAACGTCGGGATATCAGCATCACCCCCTGCCGAGTTTTGTCTTCTTTCGGTCTGCAGTCACGACTCCTTATTCGTTGTCTTTTATATTATGGTCATGAATTAATGTTCCGCCGTTCAATATCACGGATGTTATTGTTTTTAATATGTTACAATCTAAATCGCTAATGAGTGCGGTCTCCAACATTATCTTGCGAAGTCGTGCTATGGTTTGCATTTACAGCAGCTAACTTGTTCTCCGAATGTTTTTGTGTCGTGTTCGTGAACGTCAATGCTTTTTATCGTTTTTTCTCAGCTAATGAACAGGTCCGCTTCAATTATCTTTGCAATGATTATCTTCTTTTTTGTTCTATTGATGTCTTATAGTGTATAGATGTAATTTATTAAAGGATTTTTACAAGCTTGTTAATAAGCTCAGTGTTATTAATGATCATCTTGTTTAACAACTGCATTTGAATAGACAAATTGTTATGTCATGACTGTATGAACTTGTAGTGAATTGTTTTAATTTAACTAATATGGGAACTTTTCAGTTTTCCCACGAGGATATAGCTCCATTCAGTCTGTGGAACGGTACAAGTAGAACTTGATTATAAATCGTATCTTCATTACAGACTGTAGTCATAACTAGACTCGTTTTCCCATGACGAGCTTCTGGACTGTGACTGCCTTCATGCCATCAAGTACGTCTGTGCTCATCCTTGCATGTAGCTTATGAGTTGTAGCATGAAATCACAGACATTTGCGTTGCGTTTTCATTATTGTTTCCCCTATAATTTACCTTAACTTTGAAGGCGGTAAATAAAACTCATGGTGTTATTTCGAAGAAACACTTGGATGCAGATTTTCCAAGCTACAGTGGCCAAAGGTGCCGTCCTGAGAACTAAACAATCGAAGTAGTTCCTAGAAACAGTCAATGGGCTCGTTAGGTGTGGTGAATGGAAAGAGTACTCATCGACGGAAACAATAGGTGTTAACTTGCACATTTAGTACGCGCGTCTAAAGAGGATGTGAACTGATTACTGACTAGTTCAATGTGAAATGTTTGCCCTATCTCCATCTCACAAGTAATCTACAAACAATGCTACTTCTTTCGTGAATTTCACCATTGACATCGTCTAAAGTGGCCTCTAATTTGAACCAATTTTCTTCTCTGATATCTTTAAGACCGTCGAAGCTAGCACATATAGAAATATTGTAAACATCTTAATTTATGTTTTTAATTTACAGCAAAAGTTTGCGATGAATGTGTTTGTCGACTAACGAAGTAGCCGCCTGTACGCGTGTTTATAGTGTGTATGGTATGTAAATATACTGTGTGTATCGGTGGCGATATGAGGCGGTTTGTTTTTGTTAGTAGACTGTATTGTTATCATTCACAGCTCACACGAATAGACAATAACGTCGGACTTGTGAATGGGTGATTGATGGTGTTAGTCCCTCATTGTGCGAGTCCAGCTTGGTAATAGGTTTATTGTGTTGGCTCTAGTGCTTATACGGAAATCTCATTACAACTAGTGTCCATCCACATATTTATCGGTGCGGCAGAAAACAAGGAACCGTGTTTTATATCCTGAAATTTTTAACACCTTTTTTTGTGATGCATTGGTATACTTTGGGCAGATATTCGTACTAGATTTACCAGTTGTTTATAAGTTCATGAGCGACGACGTTGGAAACCCGTATGGTTTATTTATTACCAGTGGAGAGTGGGCCGGTTCCGGTCGGTGCTTGCGCAGGAAACCCGCAGGATATATCAAAATTAGAATCGCGAGCCGATGAACGGTGGGGCACTTGCGCTATGTCGACCGCACTTCCCATATCCGTTTATCAAAGTCCCAATCGTAAATCGTACACAGATTTCCTGAATTAGCGTTTAGGTAGCTTCGTCTGCCAAAATATTAATTGAATAACGATGTCTGTTAAAAAATTTGTTGGTCATTCTGAAAAAAAAATGTTAAGGCTTCTCTTCTATCTGTTTTCACAATCTTTAGATTTTATAGAAATACTTTCACTGCTTTTGGACAATGTGTTTTTTATCGAATCTTTCAATCTTCGCGATTCCAAGTTTATATCGGCGTGTCGTTTTATTTTCGATGTTTCTCGTTGTCCGACGAACGGAAGTCATTATGCGCTTTCCGCTGTTCGTTGTACTGCTGCCCTGTAAAATGTATTCATTAAATCAGCGATCATGGGTTCAACCGTCGGATTTCTTCTCGCGAGATCATTGTTTGACGTCAAATTCACGTTTATTTCTTTGTGATCGAACGTTGATCATTCGAAGACTTTAAATCGCCTCTTTAGCTGTCGTTTGTTTTTTATTTGTTTTAACGACTGGTCTCGCTTTTTGATCCCCGCGTTTGTTTGTGCACATCAAAAGTCTGTAGGATGCGGTAGGCTGAGGGCGGCCTCTTGCAACACTCGCGGCAAATATTGACATGACAAATGTTTGTGTAGTAGAAAAAGCACGTACGTCTCGACTACTATGTTCACCATAGGTGGTGCGGTGGTGCGCACAGATAATATGGCTGTAAACCGCCGAGATAACACACGGTGTTTGCACAAAACAAATCATGTTTGCTTACTTTATGTCCTGAGGATAGCTGGCACGGATCACTAGCACTTGGATATTATGCGTCCTCACGTTCTATTTGCATTGGTTTATGGATACGCATTCACTGTCGGAACAGGTTAGGATTTGCCAGAGGCTAACAAATAAACAAACAATACAGGAGAACTTATGTGCAGTTGTTTATTGTCAGGTATATTTGTTGCTTTTGGCTAGTATTTTTGTTGTTTGCATGTGGTTATTCATCAATTAAAGTATTCAGCAAAACATTGGTGTCATCGTTTTACAAAATTAACTTCACATTCGAGTTCATTTGCCAACGCATTTGTATCCGTAAACAAGCGCTGCCCAAGGCCGCGTATGTTTACGAGTCTACTAACTCTAATAACACGAATACATCGACAGGTTTATAATTATAAAAGGCAATATTAGCTAGACATCACACATTATTTATTTAGATTTATTTGCAGCGTCTTTTTACTCACTGTTCGGACAAAAGTCGTGAGGAGAGTTTTGAGAATGGATGTCGATGGCTATAAGAGTAGGGGAAGACCAAAGAAACGATGGATGGAATGTGTGAATGATGATATGGTTAGAAATGGGGTGACTGCCGAGATGACGACTAAGAGAGAAGTGTGGAAGAAAAAGACATGTTGCGCCGACCACAAATAAATTGGGATGAGGGAGACAATGATGATGATGTTTGGATGAAACAGTCAAATGATCCAACACAAGATAGATCTCAGATGTTTGAGATGAACATAGCGTTAGTTATCTTGGAAGTTGGATTCTTGATGATGACGGTGACATTTCTGCAAAGCAAACGGTTTACCGTAATGAGAAAAGAGTGACAAAAAATGGCCTAAAATCAACGGCAATCTCTGCTTTGCTCTTATACAGAATGAAACGGTATGTGCACAACTTATTTATAAATTTATAACGTAATAAGCCTGCTGATATTCCAATAGGCCGCGATTTATTCGCGTGTTGCGAATCACCAACGGAAACGTATGCCAGTAATGAGCTTCGGATGTCGCTCACCTATTGTGACGAGCTAATAGATATTGACTTCCTTAGTTCTGACCGTGGTGGTAACAACACCGGTCTATAATGAGGCATTGTTCACATCTTATTCTGTTTTCAAGACGCAGATCCGTGCTGTGAACCGATTGCTAAACTGGTCATTTGTGCATTGAATATGAGTGCAGTATCATATGCTAGTAAGCCGTTCACAAATCCAGGTCAAAGTTCCTTCACGGATCTGCAACGGCAATTTTAACTGACACCAAATGATAATGGATCTGGCATTTACTCGGCAGTGCAAGCACCGTGAATCAGAATTCGTGCTTGAGTTAGGAGCTTATTACAAACATACCGTGGTCAATCATCGGTCACGAGTTGACCCTCTGCCTTTACACGCGCCGCCGCTGTCCAATTTCAATACATTTTTTGTGAGTAAATCACACAGAAAAGATGGAAGTTTGGGAACGTCGCTGTTCATCAGGATCGTTCAAAAAGTCAACAACAACAGAGACAGAGAGAGACAGAGAACAGAGACAGTCAACATAGAGATAATTAAAATTTGTCTTTTCAAAGAAATGCATTCTACATATCTCAATGAACAATTATGCGAGGGCGTGTCTTTATTGGCAACTCCTATAGGCGTCGCTCCGTTTGTTTGCTAGTGACATAAAGGTTGGTAATTATTGGGCCAATAAGAGCCAATGCTCTTCTTGCTTGAATGTTCATTTGGAGAAACGGATGGTCGGGTACATGACGGTGTAACGTTGCTTCTTCCGCACGTTCCGCGGCTTGCCTGAGAACCATCGTCACCAGTGGGACGGAACTCCTTAATGTTTACCTGACCATTCGTCCGCAGCACCACGGCTTCCGAAAGCTTTGGGAGGCGTACAAACACTGCATTTACTTTGTGAACTTCCGCTTTGTTTGTGTTATTGACCTCTAGTGGCATATCTGAAGGGAGAAGAAGAATATATTCGATGCCTTTTGTTTAATCTTTAATATGAGCCACATATTTAGCTTTAGGTTAATGCTCAGCACTTGTAAATCACAATTTGTATGAATCTTCATGAACAACTAAGGGCATGGCATTGAATTGTATTCGCAGGCAAAAGTTGTATGATAAAATTGAAAACAGTCCTATTCACTCATGCGTTAGTCTTAGTTTCATGTAAATAGCAGCGGACAAATAAAAGCAAATCACCAGATGTTGTAAATGGTGGCGTCATTAGCTCGAGCCGTAATCCCTTGACGGCACGCGCAAGCACGCAGCGTTAAGTGGGTTAGCATGTCGATCCTGGCCTGTTCAAGATCGCAATCATTTACCTGCACAACTATATCATCAATAGACGCACTGCTATCCTTAAAGCATAAAACTGGCTCCAAAACTGTTATGAAATAACGAATGCCGATGTTACCATCAAACAGGTTATGCAAGAAATAAAGTTTGAAATAGTTGCCTTGGTGAATGGAGTAACAAATCATGTTCCAATATTAGCGTCCTTGATATAGTTGGACTCGTTTCACTTCCTGTTACGAGGCGAATTGTATACGCTGAGCACGTCACTCATTCAAACTCAATCAAAGGATCGTGAATGAGATGTTTACCGCGCTCGTACACGCGTATGTGTGCAAGACTTAAAGCATTTCCTGTTTTAAAACCCAGCCCAACCACCCACCCTCCCGCCCACCCTTTTTTTTCCTGTTTTTTTCCTGTTTTTTTTCCTGTTTTTTTTCCTGTTTTCCTGTTTTTCCTGTTTTTGTTTCCTGTTTTCCTGTTTTTTTTTTGTTTTTTTGTTTTATTTATAATGTAGTACATCATAGGTATGTATCACCCTATCGAACATAATCATGTTTCGTTATTAAACAAGCTTTACGATTTTCCTGCTTCTTCAGTCGAAGAAACATTATTTTGGCTTTTATGCAATCTTTGACAGCAGATTAGGTGCTATTGAATGTGCTAATGCAATAACTCATCAATACAAAAGTATTTATGAAAGGAATTCAGAAGAAAGCAATACATCACGAGGTATTAATGGTTTTATAGTGCTAGATGGTAAGTTTGTGTCCGTAGCTAGCCGCGGCACTGGAGGGCCGCAGGGCCGTCCTGCCAAGGCCAGCGAGTTCGTTAGGGCCATTCATGGATGCCTGCGCGCAACCTCCTCCCCACTCTCCCGCGGCGACAGGATATTCTCCCTCGCCGTGTGCTATGCTGGCCGATTGATCGGTTTATTTTTTTAAATCGAACTCGGAGCAAAAAGACACCACGCGCAATCGTAATTCACCGGATGCACTAACGAGTGTTAAATTTTTTAAACCTCACCGTGCAGCATTAGTTTGTTTTTGTTGAAGGCCGTTTCCGCCATGACTTAATCCATAACTCAACCGGTACATATAGTATGCGATAACCATTAGAGCTTATTAGTTTCTATTAAAAGAATCCACAACAGATTAAACTGTCTCCCCGTCGGACATTCCGTTCACGTAAGGACGCAGTAGAATGTATCTATACGATGCTGTGCGACATCTTGTATGCAGTTTCCGACTAGTTTAGTCGTTGAATAGACTTTAATAAACAGGAGATGAGGCTTTTGATCTGAATCTGAATATAAATGTGCTGTAGACACAGGGATACAAAGCACGTCGTTGACATTTGCAATGCACTACAACATAACAGTCTCGTGAACAGTACTTCTGGTAATTGCAAGTATTTTTATAACCACTACATTCCAGACTGCCCTTGGAATGAAATATTAATGAGTTCACAAACAACCTTCGGCAACTCGTAACTTCATTTAATTTCCGAAAAGGTCTAAGGATAACATCTTCATTCATACGAATATGGTCCCTCGGTGGGTGGAAGTGGGCCATGAATCACTTTGCTCTGTGTTGTGGATGAACATCGGCGTATTTCGGCTGCGCATTGTGGGCAATTCGTCATGATTTGCGTATGTAAATCAATGGAGTTTGGTTGTGCGGGCGTAACGGTATTTTCGTCGGTCCACAGCAGGAAGGCGGATGCTATAAACACACTTTCAGCAGCGTTACCATAGCGGCGTACCTATAGCACTTTTGTTTAATAAATTCGTTTATGACATACGGTGTTCGGCTAATCTTTACAAATATCTTGGAAGGTCGTGAGTTCTCCGAGGCACGTGCCCATACACTCGGCAGACGGATTAGCGAGTACCCTCGCACCCTCTTAGGGCTGGACTTAATGGATGCCAAAATCGCGTCAAGAATTTTTATGGAAATCGTTTTATGAATATTTGATCAGTCATTTATCATTCTTGAAGTTTACTGGTGAAATCGTTTGGTAATCTACTTTTTTATTGAATGATTAATTTTTTCTATTGGCATGTCACATGTCAGTTCTATTTGATTTATGGTTAGGTTTGCTTTACTCTTGGTGTAACGTTTTGATTTTTAATATCAACCTGTTAACTTGCTAGCCTTACCACCAAGGGTCTGCCGGCAGAAAACAAGTTCAACTAAAGTGACTGGCCAGTAATATTTATTTCCTACTGGCAGCGCCCCGCGGTTTCACCCACATGAGTTTTGATCCCGTGGGAATATCGGGATAAAAAGTATCATATGTGTTAATCCATATAAACCATCTGTGTGTCAAATTTCATCCAAATACGTTCAGTAGTTTCTGCGTGAAGAAGTAACAAACATACAAACACACTCACAAACTTTCGCCTTTATAATATTAGTGTGATTTATGAGGCACTATTAAAAATATAATATCCACTATCCAGTCAAGTCAGTGTATAGAATGAACGAGTAAGAAAGCTATGAAGTTATGTGGTTTGCGGTTTCTTACCACGTACAGGAATTTATTAGAGAAATATTTCCTTTACATTTATTGTATCACTAACATGTTGAGCATCGCATTACTGAATTCTATTTCTTAGTGTCTAAACACACTATGCCGAAGGTACGCGACCGAAGTTCGGCATGATTACACCTGCAATGCTATTTGAATTACTGACGACACATTATGCCGAAATTACGTTGCGTTATAGCGCTCTGATATAAAATCAGCCACGGAACTTCGGTCGCTTACCTTCGGCATAGTGTTTGGACACTTAAGATTGTGTAACTATCTCAGAGTATCCAGATTATAACATATCATACTTTAATCCCCGAAGGATAAGGCCATGGTCAGCGGGATTGTCCGAAAGGGTTACCGCTGGCCCGGAACATAAAGGGCTAAGGAAGCAACACGAGTGGGTTTTAGTCAGTAAGAGTCTGACACTCCGTCCGCTCCACCCAGAGCGGGAGGGGTCATTTGAAGATTTCCCATCCTGAAAAAAAAGAGGGTAAGGCCATAGATAGACGAAAGAAATTTTGTTTCTTATTTTCTTCTGTTCTAAATTTAGCACAAGAGTTCGTCTTATAACGAAGGTTCACCACTAGGGAAGGATTTTTGAAAATTCCCTTCCCTAAAGAGGTTATGGAAATTCATCATTTTTGGCCACGGAAAATCCAACTTGTCACATGGCTTGCCTATTTAATAAAAAAAAAACATTCATACATTCACTGATAGACTTCGCATAGCCGGGTCCGCTGGGTCTAGAAGCATGAAATATATCATAAACGTTATTTTTAAAACGAATGTAAACGACTCGAAACAAAAGAGTGTTTAGAAAATCATCAGATCGTCCTTTTTTTTTTAAAGCTTTTATTTAGCTCGCACTGTTCGTGTATGTATGTTGTCATTGCTCTGTAAAATAACAAAATTAAATGGCAAATTTGTGTTGGCCATAAAGCAAATCTTTACCCTGTCATTTCCAAGGTGTCTTTCAATCATCATTTACTTACATACAAAAAGTGGTATGACCATCTAAAATGACCTCACGTTTACAGTGCATTAAGTAGTGTTGGTAAACAAATAATTATACTGAGGCGTTCCTAAGCTATAATACGTCAAAGAATTTGTTGTAATTCTGTGGTCGGCAGTCTATCTCTTGTAAATATTGCCAATCATAAGCCTGTCCTCCGCATAGTTTACGTAATAACAAGTATAATGTGCGGTATTCCGCGTTTGCATAACATACAGTGATTGTTCACTTCCCGTCTGCTATTATTCTAGTTGCATTGTATTATGTAAGGCTGCTCAGGCGTCACTATCACACGTTAATAGGAACCAGCTCATTTGAGCACTAACTAGACTGTCGCTGGAGGGAGAAATGTCGCCGCCCCCGACTTACACCCACGCCCGCCTTCGTAATTCTATATACTTTCCTCCTGCCCACGGGTACATAAAGAATCTTTAGAAATACTTATTTACTACCAACGTATTGTCGTCACGAGGGCGTTGCATCAATAATAATAATCTCTTTACGAGCAAAAATCATAAATTCTGTCACACGTTTGGATGGCTGTCACTCCCACATCAAGGTTGATCAATCAAAAAGGATCGGCTGAATGGGATCAATAAGTATGGTGAATGTGATGTTGTGGGCGATCGGTCGTCGAACTGCGCGGGCGCAAGCCGGTGGTGCGCTCTAATTCAATTTAACGACAATCCATTGCGCACTAGGCTAACATTCCGCCTTGATGCCACCCATCCATTAGTTGTATTACTCAACTATCTACACGAGTGTTGCCTTGGCCCTGGTGATCGTCCCGCGGATTATATTACGGACTTTAATTTCAAATCTCACGTTGAGTAATGATTCAGTATTCTATTGACCATCATTATGATTTAACGGTTAATGCTGAATGCTTACCATAATAATGTTGGACATTAAAGCATTCAGTAAGTGGCGTTTAATGTTAAAGGTTTCATATTTCTTAGGATTTATGGAGGCTACACTATTAACTTCAAGCATTTATACTCTAAATGTACTGTCAAGATTATCCGTCTATTGATTTATGATAATGGGAAATGGCTTTCTATGTTTTTTCTCATGATAATTAAGCGCTGACTATTGTTTCTTTGATAATACTACTTTGGTCGGGACCGGATCTGCAAGGATGGGTCGTGTCACCTTGAATGCCGGATGCCGGCGTTCTGTCGGAGGAGCTATCGGCCGTCAATCGTGTGAGCGTCTCGCCATATTATATTATAGTCATCTGTCTGTTTGTCTGTGAGACTGCGAGGGCCGTTTTTATTTTACGACCATCCACGTCCGCTGCGCGAGTCCTCCGACAAGGTCGACGGTTCTTACAAACAATCAACCAGTGCATTAATCGGAACTATAAGTTAGTTGCAATCAGATGTAGGTGCTTAAAATGCTTCAATCCAATAGCAGACATACCGTCATGTAGAATCGATAGGATCAAAATGAATAAAACGTTTGCAAGAATTTCAAGGGAAGAACGTGTCTCGTCTCTAAGTCCCCAACGGAAATGGATTGGACGTGGGCGACACCTACGGAGTGCGCGAGTGACCACTCTCAACACAAAGTGACAAATTTAATATCGTTATCTATTTCTGTAACTCCTCATTTTAGCTCGTTAATATTTATTTTCTGCTCGTTTGTTCCAGGTAAGTGATCCGCAATCATCGTCACTATCCACTGAAGGTCAAGCTCTTCGTCAATCAATTACATTAGATGGTATGCGTGGATATTAATGACTAGTATATTTATCCTTATTTACTCGGACCCTTCGTGTTTATTACAATGTTAGACACGTGTCTACTGTAATCAATTGAACTCTAATATGTCAATGTCAGTGAATACAGAGTAGGATATATCTTAATCATACAATAGGATATTGTGACCGTGCTCTCTCTGGGCGTGGAGTGCATCTCAATTTGTAACACTACGACGTATTTCCGCATCCGCTATTGTATCGTTGTCCACTGCAATTTAATCATCTCTTCGAGTGACAAGATGTATTAGAGCAGTTTCACGGTGGCTGTTATCAAAAGTGCTAGAGTCGGCTCTTTATTTATAATTTTAAGGTTCAAACTTGTTTGTATTTAAAATTGAGTGGTTCCCTTTGATGTAGTACGGGAATATCGACAAAGACGGATGTCCGGTGCCGGTCAGGATTTGTTTCACATGAATGTTGCCTCTCTGTGGCTTCGTCAAGATGAAGACAGAGCCAACGATTATTTTTCAATATTTTTTCGGAAAATATTTTTTGTAAAGCTAAATACGATGGACCTTAAAATAATGTAAAGACACTGAAACGATGATGAATAACGTAATACAAATTTTCTGTTCAATATGCTTGTCTAAAAGTATCGTATTACCCAGTTACTGGGTTGTGGAGGTCAGATAGGCAGTCGCTCCATGTAAAATACTGGTATTCAGCTGCATCCGGTTAGACTGGAAGCCGACCCCAACATGTTGGGAAAAGGCTAGGCAGATGATGATTGCTTGTCTAAAAGATATCAGAGGTGCACAGAGACCAAACCAAGCTAAAAGAGTACGTAGCTGTATTCCCAGAGAAAGCGGAAAATAAATCACGTAAAGCTAAAACTTATGGTTTTTCTTAAAAATACCTCTAAAACTGAATATTGACCCGGTATATACGCACGAATGGCTTTATCGTAAACATAATATTTTTTTTGATAAAGAGTCTGCATCAATTTATTACGAACTGTCAAAAAATATCTTTTGAAGTTTTAATCTGATGCTGAAAGGAAAATCATAAAGGTTGTTTGCTTAAAAAATTAACATTAGTTAGCGTAAGAAACGGAGGAAAGAAGCTCAAAATCCTTCCGGTCCTTTTGATATCGCGGATAAGCGGCGTACGCGCATTTCAAAGGGCCAGTGTGTTTGTCCGACGAAGCTTGGGTAAACATCATTCGTTGAACGGGTGTGTGATTTCAGCCTTTTGTGTTTTTACTGTACATTTGTTGCCTGGAGAACGATTTAATCTCATTATGTATGCACGTCCGGAAGTATGCCAGCGTTGGAATACAAAAAATATTTGTGGACATAGCTACAGTAGCCGATTAAGTTTTTAATTTGTATAATACCCTATGTCGGTGGGCTTTGTTCTCCGGTATTCCCATTGATACATATTTGCATGTGGGAGCATACAATATCGGTTAGTCAGACAATAATATACTGTTTTCCCGGGAAACCATAAACAGCGGAGTCTAACAATGGGCCGGGAAACGAAAGGGTACACAAGAACGGAACTAAAAGAAAAGTAAGGTAAACTGGCGTCAGTTTTTAATACAGTGGATTTCTATGGTTTTAATCAGGACTGTGGAATGTCCATGTGTTTCTATGGGTTTAATGCACTTCTTCACTCTCTCTTGTGGAAAAATCTCGTCTTCTACCAACTTAATCTATCCATGTTGAAGAATCTGCACAATTTCCCGACATGACACCCTAAATCCCTATTAGTAAACTACCGTTAACATTCGGTATTTGGCGATCGGTGCGCGGACGTTTTGCATACAATGCCCATGTTGGTGCGCTTGCGCAACGAAGCGGTCATCGGGCCGGATGTGACGCTGCGGCGCAGCCCGTGCCAAATTGTACCTACATTATGTGGACTAAATAGCCTTTCGATGTCCAAGGGTAATCAACTATATTAAAACTACATCGAACTTATTAGAAATACTCTTGAGAGTTATAGCATTTTTTCGTTACTAGGTATGTAATTCGGATGGTAGTTTATGGAAAGAATGTGTCGTCCTTTTCACCATTCCACATTGGTACCTACATACCTAGTTTATGGTACTGGGTCATGTGCGGCGACAGTAAATATTCTTCGACAATGTACATGTGAATAAGTGTTAAGAAGATATTATTCGGTTGATGATGGGAAAATCGTGGACATCCTTTGCATTTTGGGTCATAATTTGACTTTCTGATTGCATAGTGCAACGCCAAAAGCAAATGCTTCACTGCCACTGGTTCAACATTGTAACTGTCGGGCGCGATTTTGTAGTGTACTTAGCTTCTGTGTTTCACTCGATCACTAATAAGTTTTAATATTCTATATTATGCATTTGTAGTATTGTGTGAACTTTAAACCGGATTATACATTGTGTTTTTTATGACAGAAAACTTTAGTCACGCTAGCTTTTTTGATGCCGACTGAGAATCAAATTATCTAATTGTGGTCTAGAAATATAGGTAAGTAACAAAGTATTTCATAAAACGAAATTGAAATACATTTCAAAGATATTGCGCATCTATCTCTAAACTAATGGTTTGGCGTTATAACCAATTGAATTTCTAATTCAAATATACCATACCACAAATAAAAAATTGCAATATCTATTTAGTATTTTGTAGTTCAGTTCGTGGTTCCATTCAATATATTATCACTGTGACCCGCATCGTTATTAAACTAACCTAAAAAATCGCACAATCATTTGCATCCGCCATAACTTACTGGGCAGTTTTTTTTTTAACAAAATTCTGATAAATCTTAATTAGATACTATTGTATTCTCTGTGAGAACCAAATAAGAAGTTAAAGAAAAAAATCTCGATTTATTTAAACTTCTGTAACCTCGAAAGGCAGTCGACCAATTTGGATAAAGTTTACCGATGGCATTGTTTTTGTTCGGCAAATATACCTAGCCCAAAGTATTATTTTCAGAATGCATAAAATTGGTAACGAGGACTTTTGCAACACATGCAACTGAATTTTTTATAGTTGTCTGTTAAAACTGTGTGTTGATGTGCTCATCGCTGTATGTTAATAACATGCTCTACTGCACTATTGCAATTGCAATTACACCCTCGACGAATTTTAAAACCTCATTTTAAGAAACAAGTGCTCAATGTTATAGAATGTCTTGAATGCGTTGGGAAGATTGAGCTTCATTCGGCTGATGTAAGGCCTATCTAGTCTGTGCACCGACCGGGTATCTTGAGTGTCGCCTTGGGAATTCGTTTCTATGGATGTTCTGTTTCTTATCCTGTCTAGACACTTCTTAATCGTATGAATTGAATACATAGATTTGCATTTACGAAATTTCCAAATCCTCTCACTAATTTCTGCTTAGTCTTTGGACACAGAATTCTGTACAAATTATTTCAAATCTTACTCTGTATTCATTGAAATAGATTGTATTGAATGTTTTGAACGAACCACTCCATACTATTATGAACTTATGACCCGTTGTATGCGTGGGTTCCCTCTTCGGGCGAGCAAACAAATTAGCTCTTCACCGCAAATCAACACACAGTCTTGCCTTTCAAGACAATTAGACAGGGCTAAAAGTACTAATGGAAGAATTTATTGTGGTGGGTTTCCTCCAACCGTCTGATTTGACTAGAAAACTGGGCGTGGAGCTAACCAAAGTGTCAGAGGTGTATAAAGAGATGATTTAAGATACTAGGTATAGAGGGGCTAGAAGAGATGTCATAGAAAAACTAGGACGCTATCGAGCGTAATACGAGGGTAACACTGAAAGTTCTTAGAAAATCAAAAACTGAACAAACTAGCAAGTTATTAGTTTTATTATATCTTTTCAAAATAGTGTCCATGTACAGACGCCAGCACATCAACCTACTACAATCTGTCAAATTTCTTTAATAGATTTTCAACTTTATCGCTAAAATATAAGGTTCAACGTTTGGGAAAATTTGACAGGTGTAGCTTGATGTGCTGGCGTCTGTACATCAATACATCGCTGCATCCGATGGAACCACTGAGAAAAGCACTTTGCCCACTCGTCCTTAGGGGGTCTCTTCGACGGCATTTTGAAACGCAGCCACTGCTTCCTCGGCGTCCATAAAACGTTTTCCTCGAAGTTTTTCTTTTAATTTTGGAAATATATAAAAATCGCAAGGTGCGAGGTCGGGGCTATAGGGCGGGTGACCTAGTAATTTTTTCCAAGACAAAGTGGCAAACAATTGTTAGTGTACCACTCTGCAGTAACTGTTTTTCAATCCTCTAAAACAATTGTTGCGTAATGACCTTCCGAAGAACGAGGCCACCATATTTTTTCCCATGCTTTGACATCTCTTCACTTTAGTTGGCAACTCCTCGGAAGGAAACACCCAGACAGCAGACGGTCTCTTAGTTTCAGGATCATAACAATAAATCCAGTTTTCGTCACTCGTAAGTATGTCGAACACAGCATTTAAGTCACCTCCGTTAAATCTTTGAACCATTTCACGACAATAATCAACACGTCGGAGTTTTTGGACCTCTGTCAAATTATGAGGTATCCATCGGGCACAAAGCTTCCTGACTTCTAAATGTTCATAGAGGATTTTGTGCACTAGACTCATACCGATGCCTAAGCAATAAGCATGTCCGAATCTGCTGATAAGTCACTCTTTTGTCAGTCTCTATCATACGCCGCACAACACTGATGTTATCTTCAGTCATCGCCGTAGAAGGCTGTCCCTCACGCAGATCATCGGTGAGATTAGTGCGACCACGTTTGAACTCATTAACCCAGCAAGGCCAATCGAAGTCTATCATAACTTTCTTGTTGACTTAAATTACATCGGAAGTCATAAAACATCATTGTACGAAAATTTTCTCGCGTTAAATTCATGCTGACGTGAGAGAGACAATTTTCAATTTGCCGCCAAATCGTAAATAAATGACAAATGAATAAAATACGTACACAATAATAATGGCAAAGCAAAATTCCATTTTCAAAATTTGAACTCAATTTTCTTATTACATTTATTATATCGTTTACAAGTGGGCCAGTTCTAAAAACTTTCAGTTTCGCCCTCGTATAGCAAATATACATAATTGCCAAGTTACACGTGACACTTTTATCGACTCAATCTTTCGAGTTTTCTTATATTTTTAAATAAAAAAAATATCAAACCTTTATTATTAAAAATGCCTTGCCTTAGTAAATTGATTATTAAAATTTTATTAATGAAAATTATGTTATCTAAATTCGGGTAAATAACAAAATAAACCTTAGTGAAGTCCAGTCGTTTTATCACTACGAGATTTGCAAAACCACAAAGTATAATTCGGCATTTTTTTTAATAATTGTCTTTTAGCACACAACACAAGACATAAAACGAAACTGACCGAAGTTTGATCAGTAGGTTGCACCACGTAGATAAAGAGTTGTTCGCGTTGTGCCGTCTATCATAAGTGAAAAGAAAGAAAGTCTTCAGTGTCTTAAATGTCTTTAGTGGTGTATGATGTTAACCAATGACCATGTTGTGCCGTAAATACCTTGTAGCCTAGTACTTGCGGGTGGTCTTATCAAGGTCAGCCTTGACCGGCTGCATCAGAGCAAGCGCGAACATGCACCGCACGGACAAATGCTGCCGGTGCCTGACATCCGGTCACAAGCTATGTAAATTAGTATCACACTTCGACACATGTATACGCACAATTGTCCTTGGTACTGTTTCAATCAGGTTTTTCGTTTTATTTGCTATTAGCTTCTGCCAGCGACTTCCTCCACTTGAAATTTCTTGTTTTAGCATTACAATAAATGTAGCTTTACATTAGTGAAATAATTTTCGGAAACGGTTCAGCAGTTCCGACGAGTAGGTACCCCCTAAATATAAACTCACAAATTACCCTTTTTAAAATATGGTATAGATAACGTCACTCGTGATATTGCGATAGCACGGACTAGACAAAATTAATCTTAAAACAATTTGTGGTCATGCTGCAAAAGTTGGAGACATGATTCCGTATTCTGAATGAATATTTAATTTGCCGACATAGTTACTTAGTGTCCTTTTAATAATTTGTTTGAATAAGCTAAAAATAAAGAAAAAAACATAAGTTAATTTTAGTATGCGGATATTAACCGGACGTCTGGTATTTAAACAGGAGCCGCTATTTATTTCTAATAGCGACATTTAACTGGTTAATCACTTGTCTATTTAATATTAGTTTTAATTGGAATAATTGCTTATGGTTTGTGAAGCGTGCTGTCATGGGGATAGACCGCTGACACGTGAATGCACGTTGAGCACGAGAGCCGCACATGAATTAAAGCTTGTAAGTCTTTGATAATCCCACTGGATATGATCATCATCTGCCTAGCCTTTTCTCAACTTTTCTCAACTGTTGGGGCCGGCTTCCAGTTAAACCAGATGCAACTGAATACTAGTTACTGAGTAGCTAATACGATACCCCTTGGTAAGACTGGTCTGGTTGTAAAACTTTCAAGCTTCTGACGACCTGTAACGACTGTCAGAGTTACACGATAGGCAGCCGGGACCAAGGGAAAGATGGTCACCCAACCACAGACTAACCATGGCAAGCGCAGCATTCAAGTTGTTAGTGTATTTTCGTCATTCAAATGAATATTTATTTATATTAGCACATACACTTTAGCACACTATATTTTACGGTAGTTCCGCTGGACAGCTTTATTCAGCGGAAAGCTCGAAAGCCAGGTAACAAATAAATACTAATTGCACAACGCTACAGTACCGGTAAAGAACTGCACGTAGGTATCTAACTGAGATCGATAGTTCAGTCTCATACCGCCTGCCGAGCGTTGTATCTCCGTTCGTCGGTATATGTATATTCGTTTGTGCAACAAAGTAATCTAATGTAATTGTGTTATGTTGTAATCGAGGATGCTTTCAATAGCTAATAAAAAGCTCGTAAACGGAATAGTGTGCGGTTATGTTACTTGTTGCCTCTCATTGTTGTCGCTTACGCCCGTCCTTCCCGCAGGGCGATGTCTGCGCAGTACTTTACTGATACGTACATGCGTACTGATAACGTCATCGGTCAATAACGCATTGGGAGAAAGTGAACTGTGCACTTTCGGTTTCTAAATCATTGAAAATCGCCCATCCCTTGGATTTGATCCCAGAAATTGATTACGAAGGTAAGCTGATGGTGCTAAACGTTATTAGACTAACATTTTCAAGTTGGAATTCGTGCATCGATGTGCTATCAGTGATTTTTCTAGTGTTTCATAATGGGTGCTTCGTCGACTAAGCGGTCAAGTTAACGCCTTGCAAATTGGTTTTTTGATAGAGCACGTCCGCGATCGCGACCGATTTTGAAGTGTCTGCAGGCTCTTGAGAAGTGAGGGTTCTAGTTTTTAAATCTGTTAGTAGCTATTAATCGTGTGGTTTTGTGTGTTGATATCATTAACAGCGTTTCTTTTTGACATTTCGAAGGCACTAATCAGGTCTTCAGTGAATAGTAAGATCTCAGAGATGAAGACTTTTTTTTTCTGGTGGGTGCTGTTTTGAAAGTAATGTTTTTGTTAGTAGGGTCAGTAAGGTCACTGCTTTCATATTCAATACAAATAAACAATAAAACACGCATACATCCACGAACTTTACATGGTCATTAGTTTACACATACAATTATGAGGTTTGTCACGACATATTATTTCGTTGTGTCGTGAAAGGCATTCACTGACGTGTGAATGAGTAGGTATAATATGGGTATAATTAAAAGAAAAGCCATAGAAAGTTTGAGAAGTTCTCTGACATTATTAGAGTAGTGCACTAAACAATGACAACGGATGGGTTATGGGATTATGGGCACTTTATCTTTGAAAGGGCTTAGAAACGATTTTGGTGCTTAGCTGTTAAGTGTATGTCAAACTTTCAAAACTTGAATGCCACCATGTCATGGTGTTTAGGGTTGAGAAGTCTGGAGGCTGGGCAAAAGTGCTCTTCAAGAAACAGTTTTAGGAATTTGATTTAATTTAAAATACTAAATTATAATCAAATAACAATTTTATTACTATGTTGGGAACTTGGGACTTGGGAATGGTTCTCGTGTATCCTTAAACGGGAACTTTTTAGTAGGCTAGCACTACTTCGGTGTTTTATTTTCTTGTAAACACCTGCACGGCAGTAAAAAGGTATATATTTTTTGCCGTCACGTTTTATACCTGTCTTGTTTATCAGCTTATTTACGAGATTATCTCGCCTCAAATAATTTAATATTATGATGCGTTTGATCTGCTTATGGCACATAAGCTCGCCAGATAAAGTGAGATATCGGGTGTTGGGTGTCCGTAACTCGAGAACGCACCGCGTACGTCGCACGAAGGGCTCCAGCGACACAGCTTGAGCAATTTATGGATTAATTAATATTAACGACTGCATTACCATAATTATGTCCAAACCCAGATAAAGCGGATTACCAGACACATAAAAACCTTTATAATAATAAGCGAGCCTCTTACAGCTGCACTCACTGCTCCTTTTAGGAAATTAACAGTTAAAAGCAAATCATTTTTTAAATTGGTCGTTATCACGACGTTTATGAGTGCAAAATATTGCAGCTCCGAATTCGGACACCATGCGACGCCATTTTTTAAATGCATGTTATTAAATGTGAAGATGTAGTAGGTTTAGCAAGTAAGGGAAACAGGAAGTTTCACGTGTCGTTCAACAGTTCGCGCTATAACTGGAACGTCGTCATGTCATCGAAATATAAGCAAGTATTGGTATGTTAAAAATGGAACTTGAAACTGCATACGCGTTTCCGTAGAGCACCGGAACACAGCCGACTAAACTCACTAAAAACGTTGGGCTTCCCGTCCGTCAGTGTCTGTTTCAACATACAGGTATTTCGACGACATTAGTATTGGAATGGAATAGCACTTTTGGGATGGCTACGAAGATTTCGCATGCATTATTAATTTGGACGGCTTATAACTGCATAATGGCAAGGTTCCGGACGCAGACCATCGTGGGAACGGAGCGATGTCCAGAGCAGCCCAGTATCGCTGACAGAACGATACGGACTTCCGCGGCGATCGCGTGGGAACATGCAGGATATCGATCGTATCAGTGCCGAGTACCAGTACTATTTGCATGTTTACGATTCCTAGGTTATAAACGAAGAAAGTGGTACTGCGTGGTTGTTAATGGCCGTTTCGAAACAATAATAGAGGTGTGGTGAAGGACGTTGGAACCCATGGAACATCTTCACTTGTAATTCGATTTCTATTTCATTTATATGAAAAGGAAGGAAATGTTTGCATGTGAATGTTCTGGAAATTAAAAGACCTACCTACCTAGTACAACTGCTGTTTTTGTGCTAGTTACGAATAAGTCAACTAAGATTAATGAGTCTTCCAAAGCAGCTCAACGCCTACAACAATCTGTGAACTGTTGCAATTTTTGCATCCAAGTCGTTGCATCATGGAGATTGCGTTGAGGTAACAATGCACCTTCTGTTGAAACCAGTGATGGAAAGAAATCTTATCTTCCATTTTAACATCATTAATATTTTACGCCATCTTTTGCAAAATTAAGATAAATCTGACTTAGCAGAGCGACAGTCTGCGACCTTTCTATTTCTGAGGATATATTTATAGACGCCTATCCATTAGGAAGGTCAAGCGACAATATCTGCCCGTAGGTACCTACAATTAAGTATACTAAACAAACCTGTATCATTCTAGCCAACGTTTTGCGGGTGATGCAAAAAAAAAAACAGTCGTTGAAGTTGACTATCTTTGTTATAGGTACAGTTGCTAACAGGACTCCCCTTTTCTTTTACAGTTTTAACAGTAAGTAAAGTTAAAGATTCACGAAATTCGCACGGCCCATGCAACAATTGAACGGAAGCGAATTGCAAAGATAAATCAGTTCCCTGCGTAGAGAAGGCACCACAATCGTCAACCAGCGGTACTTATCATGTGGGAATGCAACGCTCTACTTACGATTGCACTCGTTACACGAGCCTCTGAATATGACACTAAAATTATCTGTCTGTGCACCTACTTACATATTGAATACTGAATGAATGCGTTTATTACCCAATAAGTGAACCATCTGCACGGTGACAGATGATGAAATTGCACGCAAACTAGTTTGCGGTACGGAAAAAAGACGCATCAATTATTCATGTTGACGACAAACCCTGCAGCCAATTATGTGGTGCTCTACCTCGATGAATCTGTGATTTGGTTATTTTGCTATGAGGTGAAAAGTGATTTAAAAGGCATTTTCAAATTAGGAGCACAAAATAACTGCTTTAACACAATTTCCTCAATTCTTATTTATGGGATACTCAAAGAAAGAATTGTAAACGGTAGTAGGATGTTTGTAAATCACCGAATTCCTAAACTAATGCTTAAATTGCGTGAGTTTATTTGAGACAGGACATCGTAGAACACAGGAATGTTTGGGGTTTCGTCGGCAAAGTTGCCCGATGGCACGGCATCGGTTAGATAAAGATTTATCCAGGAATGTGGACGCGCGGGACGTGGCCGCTCGCTCGTCGCCATTCCACCGTTACCGGCTCACCTGTCTGCCGTCCACTTCCCTTTCTCAGAAAAAATAGTACCATCTAACGAACGCTGCGTCTGACTCTGACGCCACACGACGCAGGAAGGCGCGCCAGCCTATTATACAACTCGTCAATTAGTAGGGAATCTAAATCTACACAGTTAACGTTTTGTAAGAGTAATCTCGGCTATCACTGATAGCCTCGCAATACCTTGATATTTTAGTGAAGAAACTTTTTCTGGCGCGTTCACCCAATCTCCACTCAAAATATACACAAACATTTCAAAAGCCTTTGTTAATTTAGTTCTCACAATAAATATAATTTAAAAAGCCAGTTAATGAGACTGCACAATCACACGCTACCTGTCTGCGAATTTTTTGCACAACCATTGTTTGCAAATATGCAAGAATTAGTTCTCACATTAGGTATATTCCGAAATTGTGGAGATGAAGAGATTACTTTAAAAAACGTAGGTGCGAACATAGCAGATTGTGATTATACTATTATTACCGCGATATAATATATTCGTTAACGTAGAGTTA
Organism: Luperina testacea; assembly: GCA_927399505.1. NCBI lineage: Eukaryota > Metazoa > Arthropoda > Insecta > Lepidoptera > Noctuidae > Luperina > Luperina testacea. The sequence goes on from OV656758.1 coordinate 19,432,501, forward strand.
TAAGCGGAAAACCTAGTCGACAACGACCTTTGACATTTGGACGAGGATCACGGTCAATGGCACACTATGCTATCCGAAGCAATTTGATCGAGCACGTATGTTATCATCTCGTTACAAGCCTTACAAACGGTTATTATTAGTTGTCGTGGTTTTTTGCCAATTGAATATCCGTAGTACAGGAAGTGCGTGTTAGTATTCGGCTCGTTGAAAGGCCGCGCGACAATACCGCGGCAATTCGGTGAAGGTGCTTCGACGCTCAAATTTTAATAACTGTTATAACTTTTGTTAACGGCTGCCACATGAATATGCTAATTAACAGCCTAATTTGTAATACCTTTGGGCACAATGATGTCACTGGTATAGATAAAAAAAAAAGATTCCTTCATAGCATTTTATTGATTTAACGATCTTATATTATTTTGCTGTGTTCGTCGTGTGTACTTTTATTGCAATCTTGCAATGAATGCAAATAAGTTTCTCGTTATTATCCCATGATTTATTACACTTCTGTGCTGACTGATCACATTAGTCGACTACCCGATTAGGACATTTGTATTCGTTTTGCAGATGTGGAGGTCGTTCGTCCCGGTTCTCGTCTGATGTCTCTTATTCTTTTGCATGCCGCACTCTGAATCCCGATTCCGCTTGCGTATTTGTATTAACACGTTGAAAGCACTACGCCCATTGAATATCTTATTGAATGGAGTTTTAGCTTGAAATTCCCCATCGCACGCAACTGGTTCGTTTACCCTATCGCTCTCACCTCAACTATCACTCTCACGTCTCACGGAAGTTATACGTAGTGTACAATCGAAACGTAACCGATTTCGGTATCCTTAAAATTAAATGGGTATCGCATTCCGAAATGGGTATTCGAATTTACGACGACCATTACGTGTCCGGAATCGGAGTAGACAAGTGGCCAGTCGATAACCGGTCGATGTCGATGGGCGAGGATGTCGCTGGCAACGTTCCCATAAATTCCGCGGAATCGTAGGAGATTTATAATGGCGGCAGCGTAACGGTGGGCGCGTCGCGCATGCCGAGCGCACGCGCCTACGTGACGCGTCACTCCTGGCAGTGGCACCACCACCGCAGCACCGCCACGCCGTCATACCGCACTGGGACCGCCCCCGCTCGCGAACTGTCACACACACTTGTCACATAGATTAGTATTGTCCCCTATACGGCACGATGCTAAACCTTCTCTGATTGGGAACAATATGTGATAAAGAGAAGTATTCATATTAAAGTTACAATAGGGAAGGAGTTCGTAGGCGATGTTTGTGGATCGATCCTCCGAAGGGAATGGTGTGATCGAGTTGCTGATAAGTTTTGTTGTTGTATCCATGATGTGCACATCACGCAGTGTTGTCATCCTCCTTATGTTTATGCTATTTTATTTACTAACTTGTAACGAAATTGTACGCATGCTGCATGTTAAGTATGGTTGCATTACCGTCTTGTTATTTGTTTGCCTATACCTACTGGTTTACCTCGCTAGTTGTATTAGATTTACATAATTATGCCCTAAGTGCTGCTGCAACACTTTACTTCGATGGAAAAGATTTAGCCGCCTCCTACCATCAGATATAAATGTACATTGCTTCAATATCTATGAGGATGTTACGCAAATTACCATAACCACTGTCGTAGGACGTATGACATCTGAGCGTGATTTTAATTCTATCATTAACACGTATGTGGTAATTTCTATGAATGAAGCCTGTCAGGCCTTTCAATATTTGCGTTCCATCTGTACCGCACAAAAGCAAATTGATTTCGCCCCCATGCACTTTCTAGTTACTCCATTTCGTAGTGTTAGCTAGTAAAACATAGTGGGAGTTTATTGACACGTCGTGCGCGGCACGGCCGCCCGGCATGCGGCAGGTTGGCGGATGTAGGTGTCCGCAAATATTAACACTTGCCTAATTCGCCAGGCAAACGCACGTTTACTTTATTACCTAATCGACTAGTTAATTTAATATTTTCGTTGTCACCTACACTCACCTTTAGAATCAACATTCCACGTTACTTAATTGCGGTGTAGGCGTTATAGTCATACGACGTCCCACTGACAACAAGTCGTTATTATTGAATGGGACGTCTGTCAACAGAATTAGAGATCGATCCCGATCGAGGATTAAAGATAACGCGATCTTTCATAACAATGACGTCGCAAGAGTTCATTGGCTCCGTTATGGATTAGGTCGGAATGACAAGGCGTCGGAATAATTTATGATTATGACACTAAGTAATGTGAACCATGCATTTAGCGGTGAGTGCGAGGAGTGGCGCGCGGTGCGGGCGGCATGCGCCGGCGGCCACGGCGAGGTCGCGATCGATGCGCGTGCGCAATATGAATGAATGAAATCCCCCCCCACCTCCGCACCATCCGCACGATCAATGGACCGCACGTGGCGATCGATACTGCGCTCATCTATCTAAACTACATTTCTTTATGTTATATTTAGAATGTATCTAAATTAGAGGGTCGAGGTGTGCTCGCAGTGAATGTTTATCTCACATTCCGAAGAAGAATGCCGATTAGAAACAATAGTAGAGGAAAACCGGGTTATTATTTATAATTTAATACGCAGAACTGACCAAAATACCATGTTTTCGGTGAAAATATACAGTGATTCAAAGCAGTCATTCGTGATTGCAAAGTACCTACCTTCAATTTGAAAAACAAAATTTCTAATCTCCCATCCGTCTAGCCAGCTCGTTGACAATGGTATCTATCTGGAACACTTATCTGTCGAGCGAGTCGATCACTTCTTGTAATTGACAGCTAAATGCCCTATTAGACCTGGCTACCATAATTGAGTGGCCGGCGATTGCCATGATACAGTCGGAGCTGCGCCTGCGCCGCCCACGCGCCCGTCTATCGCTTCAATTACATCTTTTGGGATCTGAATTTGTTTTCGTAACCGCAATGATAATAAACTATGCGAATGAATATATACACGGTATAAATGTCGATTTCTTTGATTCTGAGGTAAGTTATTGGCTTGCCGCATCCATATCACCTTAGATGGTGATAACGGGCAGCTCCGTCTAACACTTGAATCCCTTATTGGGTAACTAGCGCAGCCATTGTGGGAGAGGCATGGCTAACGCATGGGCGCAGTGTAGGGTTGCCAACTTTTTTTAGAAGAAATAGAGTATATCTGATTTTAAAGGAGGCAAATAAAGAGTACGGACTTACAAAAAAGAGTATCATTTATTTTCTACTTTTAAAAAGGTATTTTTTTGTACTTTTTGCAGCACATAACAATTTTTCATTGTTCTTAAAGGAATTGTATGAGTCCAAACATTCCAACTCTAAATTTATATATATCAAGAGCTCAAAAGCTCTCCGTACGCAAAATACGCGCATTGACGTGGAGTTGCGGACACCAGCCCGTATTACCTATTACCTATATCAAGAGCTCATTTTTGATCGATTTCAATGAAGCTGTTTCTCTCTTCTCGCCACGTCACATTCATGACCGAAAAGACTTTTTCAGTAATGCTGAAGTGGCTTGAACAGAGAGTATAGGTATAGCTAATCATTTTTTTTAACAATCAAATTCTTCAGGACATTTTTTAAAAATAAATTGCCATTTTTTTTGCAGTGGATTTTGGCATAAAATCTGTGTTATTAAACAATTCGGCTTGGAGTTCTTTTAAAATTATTACTTCTGAATATAAACTGTCCATGTGGATGTTTAGTCTTTGTAAATTAAGTTTTCCTTCTATAATTTGTTATAAATGATTAAATTAAACAGTAAATAGAAGAGTTTTTTATTCTGATTATGGGTTTTTGCATATTATTACAGACTGGCACTAGTTAAGTAAACATTGTGTAAAAAAGAGTATTTTAGCGTACTCTATTAGTGTTATAGATTATAGAGTACGCCTACGTGATATAGAGGACAATACTCTATTTTAGAGTACGGTTGGCAACCCTAGCGCAGTGTGTTCCGGCCATATTCAGTGGCCCTTATGAGGTGACAACCATATCAAATGGTCAGATAATATCACGCCTTGTTTGGCACGGGTGAGGTGGCGAGGTTGCTCGGTCGGGCACCACAAGGTTGTTTGTAACTGATGTAGGTAGTTGAGCTTAGTAATTAACGCTTAAACACAAACCTTACTACCACAAATCAATGTTTATCAGTAATTGTTTAGGCTAAACACCTGTTAAAAACGACATAATATGGACTTCGACATAACACTGACATTAGACACACGTTCAACAAGTGTTTAAGTTTTTATAGTAAGACCCTTTAGTTTTTCGAGGCAGGTATTGTATTCATTGTGAATTGTGATGAACCTCTCCAATTTCGATTTGTACTACCTGTCATGAACTCATGACATCACACAATAACGTGAGGCCCTCATTCACGTGCTAATGAATATTCTATTATACTGAATCACAATCAGTTCCAATAGTATCGGAGTGTGTTCCAGGGGCCCGGCGCGGCGTACGCGCATTCTACTATTGCGATTAGACGCTAATGAGTCACGGCGGATTTACATATGGACGGCGGAAAATCAACGAAGGCCAAACAGCTGAGGTTGTCTTTTCCATGAACGGATCAATTAAGATGAATATGTGAATGGTTTTGCAGACTTCAGACTCGTAATTAGTTTGGTCCTTGCACTTGGTCTTCACTTGGTCTTCCGCCCTGCGGGGTGATTGCGTAACGCACTCTCGGTAGCAATGGCTTTCATTTTGACAGTTCAACAACGTTCATTGCGTTATTTACGTTGTTGAGCAGACAAATTTTTCGATACTAATATTAAGCAATGGATTAACGATATCCTTGAATATGATTCGGATTGTGATTGATAGCATGTTACGCAGTCAGGGTGTTGGACTTGGATGTTTTAGTACAAAGACTGTTCTTTGCTTCTAATGTTTTTCGTCCGTCGTCAATCTTGGGTACATTGACATATTCGTCATCCTATTGGCAGTTGGTAGACTCAAGTCGGTAAATGTCAACGTAACTTATCAGTGTAGGTGCTAATGGACACAGACGATTCTCTGTCCGCAACATTCAATATCCGAGTCGATTTGTGCCCACCCTTCGGAATTTTAAGTGGTCTTTACTCGTAAAATTAACCGGTCCTTAATGGACCTTTTGAATGAACGGAAAGGTATTTTAAAATAAGTATTAACATCGGCCAGTTTTATGACGGCGAGTAGGTTCTTCACTCATTTATTAAATACGCTTCGGCTCTGGCTCAATTGTTACGGTTTCAATTCCTTGTAATGAGTTCTTACAGCAATACTTTCACTAGTTAGCATGCGGGAGTGTTGATGCTGCGCTTACGGTACTGCCGAAGTTCTCAAGTCGAGAACAACACATAACACATCAATAGACAATGGTATGGTTTTGTACAAAAGAATGTTCGCATAGAATATGATCAATAAGTTTTAGATCGTGTTGTCAAAAGCACTAGGGATTGTCAAACATTTTTCAACAAGATCTCATAACGGTAACAGTAAGAAAATTAAAAGCTCATCCTAGGTTACCTTACACAATTTCTTGGTAAACCAAGGCAGTTAAGGCAAACGCAATCCTATCTCAAGCATAAAGAAACAAACAATAGGTACAAACGCGTTGAATGACGTCCAACCTGCAAACATCTTTACAATCCTAAAGGATGTGAAGACAAAAATAAAGCTTATTTAAGATCCTCTCGTCAACAAGTTGTTAATACGCTGAAAGGTATTCGTGTGAAATAGAAACAAAGCTCTGTTCAACGTCCAAGTCTCTAAACAGAGTTTAACAGAGTCGTGAAACTGTCAAATCGTCACTTGCCTAATGGGACTCTGTCATCGAGCCGACCCCTTTAAACTGTCATTTCTTCACTTCGAAATGTAATTTCGTTTATTTTAAGACGGATACGGGTAAGTGTCTGGTCTATTTTTGGCTTGGGTAAAAAATGTGTGGAGCATTTGTAATTATGATGATGACTGCTCGCTTTATGCGAAAGATACGTGTTATTTGCAGTACCAATTATAAGAGACCTGTTATGGTGATAATAATCATTCTTATCCTTAGACGATGATTGACCATTTAGGTATATTATAGGTCCTGTCTCTTTGGAAGCAATTCAAATAGAGGCAAAAAACTAAACTGCTGGTTTACATGAATGTCTCACACATGGGATCAAGTGAACATTTGTACCACTGAATCCTTTCCCCCTTGCTTCCCAAAAGTAAAAAAACCCTCAAGTGGCACACACGTAACTGTCATCATCACCGACAGCCGTATTGTTTACCCAATTCGAGGATACGAGATGTCTGACACACATCGTGTGAAACCGAGGGCACCACTTAAGACATATCATGTCGCCGTATAAAAAACTCACTTAAACACATCGGGGCGTAGGCGTAAAGTGACAGATGTGTTCAAGGGGTCGTGGAATGACCGGCGTTTAGTTTAACTGCTGGCTTCCGCCAAACGGTCGGTTATGTGACACATAGTCCGCATTGCCCTTGCACTTCTTACGTATGATAATCTTCTATGCGTTCCATAAGTGATGTTAATAGTGATTCATGTAATTGCTGCTATGAATTTTAAATTTAATCGCATGGTAATTTGTTTTCATGCTTTAATAAATACTTCCTTTGGCTTTTCCCATGGCGGTGTTTACTAGAGGAGCTTGATGCTGCTCGAATTTCTAATTCATAGTTCCCATAAACGCTATGCAATATTGGTTGCTTTCAAGTTTAATTAATTTGATAAAGCTCTGGTATGATAAAGCCGCGTATGCGCATGGGCGTGGAAATGTGACTAATGTCTAAGCGTGTATGTGAAAAGTTGCACTAGAGCATTGTTATTTTCATTGATAATCCTCGTTTATGGCGCTACTGGTAAATTATGTTCGTGAAAATAATTCGTGTAAGCAGTGTTATTTTTATTCAAAGTCCAAGTGGATTTCGCTTTATTGCGTTTCAGCTTTTAGATGTTTGAAGGTTAAATTGTTTTGTGTATCCGTGAGGTATATCGGATACTGTTTATTGTTTCCTACTCCCGTAATGCACTTAGTTTCAATATCGCAAATATTTATAAATCCGTCATCGCCTGTTCGCTGCATGAAGCTTGTAAATAACGAACATGTATGTAATGTACTACCCGATGCATCACAAGGCAATTTTTTCTAAAAGTCCAGGAAGTGTACTGAATAACAGATGTTTCCTTTTCTTGTAGATATATTATTTATACCAACATCATTTTTATTTAAAATATGATTATGATCTCTTTTCCCGAAATTGAGCGGAAACGTAGAACTAATGTGAATATTTCTCTCCCTCGTCACCCTCCCAGAAAATTGATGAGTGTGTCTATAAGTTGTTTAAAAATAAACTTTGTAGATAATCAAAGAATTTACATTTTGTCATCCGTTGTTTCCCGGAAATAAAGAAAAATAATTTTTCGTAGTTTCTGGAGTTTTAATATCGTCTACAATTCCAAAAAAATAAGCCTGTCTGTTGGGTGTTTTGAACCTCGCTACGTAAAACAGAACACCTATCGCTTCATCAATCTTATCCACCAATAAATCCTTATGGGTGCAAATAGAAGAATATAATGACAGCCTCTTTGTTTGTACATACCTACTTACGAGTAGGTACTATACGGAACAGTAATCATCACCGGCACCGCCGATTATAACGTCGATGGCTGCGTAACCTACATACCTACTACGTCTGGTGTAGTCATCAGAGTGGTTATCATCATTATCGCAAATCCCGCGGAAGCACAGCGGTTGATCTCCGCAGTGCCGCGACATTTGTATCTCCTCCGTATCCTGCGGACGGAAGCGTGCGGATGTTGCGTCACGGCCCGGAAATAGACGCCCTCTGTGTCACCGCGCGCGTCACTCTGTCCACGACCACACCACCACGTGAACTCTGACTCGACAACACTCCATCATCACCCCTTAAAACAGATCACTCCAAAGGAAATTACCGTCACTCAACAAATTTCAATGTGTGGAGCTACGTGCTTATCTGCTAATGTCTTTACCTAAAAAGCTATAACAAATGAGTTGAAACAAAAAAGTAATGACAGCGATCGATCTTGCGTCTGGAAAACGGAAACAGTTTCGAGATAATACTGCGATTTATCCTGTCCTACGTGTATCCGCCTGAGTATTTGCTCCACGACGCGCCCTTTCCTTTTCGTGCAGATATCGCGATGTTTTCCTGGACAGGACGTTGGCGCGGTTCAAAATACAGGCAAGTTTTGACGTGGAAGCTAACGTGCGCACTAAGTTTCGATATTTATTACGGCATCGAACACTTAATCAGCGACAGGAAGATGTTAACCGTCCGCTCGTATATTAGCCCAATCAAAATATGGTAATGGCCGGCTGAGCCTGGTAAATTTACTTGCGGAATCAATTTGCCCCCGTGAAATTTATGGTCGTGTTTTCCCAATTAACTGGCAATTCGGTGGCTTCGATTATTTCGCATAAAATGTGCGGGCGACTCCCGCATCCGGTGATTACGTCGGGCGCATAATTTGTGATGCGCCTGCGCCGAACTGCGCCCAGCCAACCTACGCCTGCTTGATTTTTGTTAGATAAAAAAAGCGGAGGGTTCTCTGAGCTCTGTTACTGCGTACTTGTCTCATTTGTTGTTTGTTTTTAATGCAGACTCTTTTGCACCTGCGCGTTTTGTATTTCATGCTGGTACCCGCTCGCCCGCTGGCCGCTCCAAATGAGATTTTGCGAGCGAAGTTTTGCTTTTGTTTATCACTAACGTAAACTGATGGTTTCCTTTTATTATTTTATGCAAATTAGCTTCATTGAATATGCATCTGATTTAAAAACATTAATATGTATTTTAAAGTTTTATGTAGGTACCTAAGATAACATGGTTGAGAAGTGTCTCATTTTCATAACTTCAGGTTTTATTTTTTGCGGTTTGGGTCGGCTTATTTGTTATTATTTTTTCTGATTCAGATCTTTAGGTCGTTCATTGAGTGTATGTTTGTTAACTTATCAGATTAATAATAAGTAAAGATTGTCTGTTGGTTGCAGAGTCTGCGGGCTCCGTCAGTGTCGTCGGGCGCGTGCCGGCCACCGGATGCGCCAGCGGCGACATAATGTGGCTTCTTGACGAGCCTAATCAACCTTATGAAGGTAATTATTATATTAACTGTTTATTACTCACAAACACGCCTGTCATGCTGTACTACGCTACGCCCAACCTAATTATGTATATCCCTCTTGTTTATCAGTAATAATTAAAACATAACGACTTTGATATTTTTTTCTGGTTATTCCAGACTGTGAACAACTGCTATGCTTCCGCTACTACAATGGCGAGGGCGAGGAGTGCGCGGCGGAGTCGTCAGCGCTCCCCGCGCGGTTCAAAATGGACCTCAAGAAGCTGCCCCTGCGGCTCAAGGAGGGCATGTCACGGAAGCGGAGCGGCGACCACGTGTCGCCCTTCTCCTACAACAACGAGAGCTTCGAGATGAACTCGGAGAACCCTCCGCGCATCGAGTTCGTGCCCGGCACCAGTCCCGATATCAAACATCTCAGCGAGAATGTCAACAAATGCTCAATTAGTGCTTTAGAAAGAAACGGGAACAATCTCGAACAAACAAAATGTGATCCTAGTAAATCTCTAGTTAGTAATTTAAGCCAAGAATCTCAAAATGTAAATAGTGAATCTCGAAGTGCTTCAGACTGCAGACCCACGTCGTCGGGCGTGAAGAAGAAGTATCCTCCGCCCGTGGACACCGGCGGCGGGCAGGCGCTCAATGGCGTCAAGAAGAAATCAATAGCTAACAGCGGCTTTGACTCACCCACTTCACCAGGCACTGAGTACTATAAAATTTGGTCACCAAAGAATCCTTGCAAAATAATGAAGTTCGTTTACGACGTGGAGAGTGCGAATGTGCCCAGTGAAGCAGAAAAGTCGCCGGTGCCACCCCTCCCGCCCAGACAATCACACAAGCCGCTCGAGAGAATGCACGCGTTATCCCCGCCACAGGTACCCAGACATAGAAAGCCAAAAAAATTAACAAAGCCCGAAGACGCGTTCAACTTTGAATTGATAGACACGGATGAACAATTCTTCACTGACAATAACATAACAAACTCAGCTGCTTTACAAGGAGAACTAAATGATTTCAAACCAGGAGAGTTTTATTCTGGCAATCAGATAGCGACGTCGTCGGCAGCGAGTTTTTGGAGGGGTGGCCAAAATGTCGCGCCCTTAGCGACACCTGAAACTGATGGCAGCTTGTGTGAATCCACAATTTCATCGATGAAATTATCTAGGTTAAACGAGGAGAAGAGATCTAAAGATGTACCTGATAGCGTCCCGAGCGTAAGTAGGAATAAGATACTGTTTATAAAAGATATAGGTCCTGATAATTATATTACGACAACATTCGCACGGAAAGAAAAACCCAGTCCTCCCAAAGATGTGGTGGACGGAGTGAACCGAACGCCAAATCATGCCAAGTCTGAAGAGAAAGCTCAACACACGTTTTTAAACGATATTAGTAATCATTCTGAGTTTGAGGATGATAATAGGAATCAGATAGAGGAGAAAGAAATCACGATATTGAAAGGGCACAAGCCTCTCACGAGGCAGAACTCTGGTCGTGCTACACCTACAATGATGACGGCGTTCCTAAATTCTTCTCACGTAGATCCTCCAACGAGAGAGACAGATAACAACAGTTCGAATGGTCTAAGTTCCTGCAACTCCTCTCACTCGACGTCACCGGTCGATGAGTCAAACAAAATGATGCCAAGCGTGGGAACCATGATCATGAACCGGAAACATTCGTGCGATTCGTCAACGCCAAAGCATTCTAGCTTACCGAGGCACTTGATAAAGAGTCTTGGATGTGAGGGGACTCCGAAGCACTCGCCTCTTAAGACGAATAACGTTGAGAGTCCTGTGCGACCTCACCCGAGGGTGTTGACTCGGGTAGCGGCGTTGGCTGGTGGTGCAGTGCCGCAGTGTCCGCCCACGCCGACACATCACGCAAGAAGACCGAGGCCGATGCCGCCACCGGACCTACATCCTCCCCCGGTCCAAAATACTGACGCAAGACTACAAGAAAACTTCGAAATGGTTGAGTTCACCAATGAATTAAGAACGTCAGAAATTAGGTCGCCAAACATGGAATTTGTGAACAGCAACCACTTCACGATAGTCCACGCGGGGCCTCCTGAAGACGTGGTGCTAAGGAGGCCGAGGCCAGTTGAAGATATCGATGACAATGACAACGCGGTGGCGTCACCCACGCCTTTGAGGCACATGGCCGGTATAAGGCTACCTTCGATACCAGAAAGGGCATCAAGGCAGATGGCTTTGACGGGCGATTTTCCTGCTAATATGATTGGAGGGATTATTGAATGCGAAGAACCTTTACCGGCAGGTGGGTAATGTCTTATTTTGATGTTTATTTCGGATACATATTTGGGAGGCGTATTGTGCTATATGAAACAACTAGCGCCATCTAGCGATTCAGACGTAAACTATGATGTCAAAAAATGTCGTTAGCTAAAGTTTTACCACATCTTACTTGTCATTCTGAAAAAAGCTTTCGCTCTGGGGTTTATTTTAGATAGACAGCTATATGCTATGCTATGCAGCTTTATGCTCCGCTCTGCAGCTATATGCTATTTGCCAAAGAAATTTTTTTTACCCGATGGATGCGGATGACAAGAACCGGGTCATGTTCATATGTCTAGCAGTGGACTGTGATAGGTTGAATTTATTAACAGCGGGGCAATTGCGTAACACATTATCAATCGGACGGAATCAGTTTCATTTTGACAGTTCAACAACATTAATTGCGTTATTTACGTGTTGAGCAGACAAATTGTTCCAACTTATGAAGCAATGGATTAGCAATTTGCTTCAAAATGATTCAAATTCCGATTGAGTGTGTTACGCAATCAGGGTTCTGGTTGGTCTTCTATATTATTGGTTCTTCATCTCAAACGTTTACTATTTGTCTTCCAGGCTGGGAGGCGCGCATGGACAGTCATGGCCGCGTGTTCTACATCGACCACATCAACAGGACCACCACGTGGCAGAGGCCTGGACTCAATGGAACCACTCCGAGGTCACCAGCTCCTGAGGTGCAGAGGCGGCAGTTAGATCGACGGTGAGTTTTCCAAGCTAACATAGGCTTTGTTAGAGAGGTTTAAAACGAAAAAACATGTGTCATTTCACATTTGTTTTCAATTTCCAAGCGCAGTCTAAGTACGGTGACTCCGAACTGAAACATTAAAACCGTAGGATTAGCAACATTCCACTTGATTGGCAATATTCATTAAAATCATTGATAATCCCGATCCTGCGCCTAAGAAGTGGGGTTTAAGTGTCAGGAAAATATAAACTTTATGTTCGTTGAAATAAAGTCGAAAATTAATAAACTACTACGCGTACCTCTGTCCGCTCTTATGCTTTTGTGGACTATGGTTATGCCACGCAGAATTCTTCTTCCTATTCTAAAATCAAATTTTCTCTCAACAATTCCAGCTACCAATCCATCCGCCGCACTATGACGCGCACACAACTAGCCGAGGAGGAGGCGGGCGCATGCGCGTCCCCCCCGCCGCCGTGCCACGCGCATGCGCATGTGGCGTGCGCCGGCGCCTCCACGTCGCGCGCGCCCGACACCTCGCACGTGCCGCATCCTGCCGCCTTCTTCCTCGCGCGCCCTGATTTCTACTCCATACTGCATATGAACCAGGTATGTGAACAAACTCTAAGAGCGCTTTCACATTTAGGCGACTTTAGCAGCGCGACAGTCGACAGTCGCGCGGCTGACGCGCGACTGTCGCGCTGTCAGAATTTCATAGTTTAAACAGAAGCGCGGCGGTTGCGCGCTGCCGCCGCGGCCGCCGCGTGCTCTCATTTGGCGATGAGCCAGTGTTGCAAACTTGCAAACGTACGTAAATTATTATAGACTACACAATGAGCGAGTTTGATACCGAACGATTTATTACTGAAATTCAAATGCGTCCTGTTTTGTGGGACTCAAGAAGCAACAATTACAACAACAGGACCCTAAAAAAGAATAACCTGCAAGAATTATGTGCATTGTTTATTCCTGATTTCGAAAATAAAAGTGGGTCCGAAAAAAGTGCAGCGGGTAGGTTTTATTATTTTATTTAGGTACATACCTAATTATATCATGTTATTCTGCCACGGTACTTCTCCTTCGGGTGGTCAAGATTGTTTCACCGTCGGAATTCATTTTAGAAATGAAGTGCGCCACACTGAACTTAACTGCGGCGCGGTAGAGGCGCTGCAAACGCGCGGCTGTTCTTATAATGTGAAGGAATGCGCTTCTGCCGCGCTACTGTCGCGCTGCTAACGTCCTAATGTGAAGTGGCACTAAAGCCCACTTGCACCTTAAAAATACATGTATTTAAAACATCATTGTGTCTCAGTCATCTTGAGATTATTGACAGAAATAAAACTATGTTTTATTTATTTATTGGTTTAGCGCTAAATGCATATAGTGATTTGTGGTGCAAGCGGGCCTAAGTGATGCTACGAATATGAAAACAAGACGATATAATCACAGACCTCGCCTATAAGAGGGGTTAAAATAGTAGTCACCAATATGGTCAGCCAGTCAGTGTGCAGCACAAAATTGTATACCAGCGAGGCTGCCGCTTTTTGGCACTATAATCTGTAGCTCTGACACTGTCAAGGCCATTTTATGGTCAACGATGTAATACAAGGCAGTACATGCGGAGCGGCAAACCTCCCTGCCGGACTGCCGCCATGGGATCCGGAGGCGATAGTCCTCGCGCGCCTGTATGAGTGGCGCGCGGAGGCACTACGCCGGGGGGAAACTCCGCTTCCGCAGCAAATTGCGGCGGAGCGGACGGACCTCCGGCGCGATCTCATGGCGACATGGAAAGAGCGACTGTCGCAACCCAGCGCAGGGCACGCCACGATAGCGGCGGTAAGACACGGAGAGGACACGGTGGAGCATACGGTGGAGGCCTGCCCCGCTTGGGCGGAGCACCGCCGTGTCCTCTGGGCGATCCTCGCAATGGTGACACCCGGGTGTTTGTTCCCGCCTGATGATGTGCAGGAACCTCCCGAAACATCCGTAGAGACGATCGGCAGCGGCGGCGACCTCTCGCGTCCGGCCCTGGTTCAAGCCATGGTCCGGAGCAAGAAGGAGTGGGATGCAGGCTCCTCTTTCTGCGAAGCAATCATGCTAGCGAAGGAGGTGGCGGGATGGTTGAGGGACAGAGCCTCACGTCACAGCCGCCGCGGGGAGACGCTCCGGGCATCGGGAGCCGCGCGACGACTCCCGGCCAGGCCGAAGCCTGCCAGGGCAGCGGAATTGTCCGAAAGGGTTACCGCTACCCCGGAACATAAAGGGCTAAGGAAGGAACACGGGTGGGTTTTAGTCAGTAAGAGTCTGACACTCCCTTCCGCTCCACCCAGAGCGGGAGGGGTCATTTGATGATTTCCAACCCTCAAAAAAAAGGCAGTAAATGCTACAGCGTTATTCGCCTTTTATGAAAACAGAATGTGTAAAATGTCCCTTCAGGGACTATCTTCAAAACAGTTCCAACTAGGTCACTTGGAACTGTTGTGAAGATAGTCCAAGTATTCTCTTCCTCATACAATATCAACTCTTAAAAAGCCACCAAATCTTATACCTTACAGGAAGCATCCATCCTCTACAACGGCAACTCCACACTAAAGCACATGATCTCCAAGATCCGAAGAGATACGACCTCCTTCGAGCGCTACCAACACAACCGCGACCTGGTGTCACTGGTCAACATGTTCAGTGAGTCTGACAGGGAGCTGCCCTTAGGATGGGATACCAAGCTTGATCGGAACGGGAAGGTGGGTGGAGTTACCATCTCCTTCGGCTATAAGGCCCGCTTGCACCACGACCTACTAAATACATTTAACGCTAAACGTATTTATAACATCATTTGGTCTCTGTCATCGATTTACAGAAACGGAACGATGTTTTAAATTTTTTTAGCGCTAAACGTGTTTAGTGATTCGTAGATCGTAGTGCAAGCGGGTCTTAATCTATACAATTATACGTTACGTACGCAATTCCGTAACAGATGTATGAGGTGGTGGTTTTGGATTATATGGAAGGTGAATGGAACGAAGGGAAAGTATGACGACTAATGGACAGAAATAACAAGTAATTAATAGGTTAAGGGCACAATGATTGAAGATTTACTACATAATTACACGGATTCTAGTAGGAGCTCGAACACATCATAATTATATAATATTAAGTTAGTTCAGGGACGAGGCGGTACAATTTATACCGGTTGTAGTAGACATGTGTCGCTCGTCCTAATGAAGTAAAAAGATGTGAATGTGCTAGCCATCAGTTTTTTTTAATCTGCGTTATCATAGACAATCATTAATTTTGGGAATAGAATATAGGACAGTTCTTTCGTTACTACCGTGTGACAAAGAACGAGCTACATGATATTCTGGTGTGGCAGCGTTTCTTCGTGGACCACGTGATGCGTCGCACCACGTTCATCGACCCGCGGGTGCCGCGCACGGCCGCGGCGGGTCCGTTCAGCCCGCTGTTGCCGCAGAGACGGAGACCCGCCATCGAGCCGCCACCGGTGACTTACATGAAACAAGCTTGCTTGCTTTTGATCAGTTTTTGTTCATTTTTTGGTTCATTTTGGTACGCCATTTTATGATTGTCTGGTTAAATGCCATATGTCCTGTCATAGCACGTAGTTATGTAGTAACTAAATGGAGGGCTTAGTAATGGGTGGTACACATTTGTTCAGGTCGGCATGAGCCAAAAAGTGTGTAAAGCTTTGGTTTCCTAGGAAAGCGGTTCCGTCATAATGAGGGTTTTCTGAAATGACGTTCGCCAGGTGGCAGCACTGAGACGTCAGGTCCAGACATCTGTCAAAGAGCCTATATTTTCTTTAGTCATGCATGACTGAATGATGAATGAATGAATGAATCGAATGATGAACGTCATCATACATTTTATATTGGAAGACCTCTTGTCACAGTGGTGCCAACTGGTGTCGTAAATTTTCACGAAAACCCTCATTATTATAACGGCTGTCGTGAAAATCTGTCATTCAGTATTTGACATTCAGTCAAATACCACGCTGCCCTAAGATTTAAATCGCTAGATTTGCTCTCACCGTACTTAGTCACGCGAAAAACCGTCCATGCTGAGAAGAGTGAGCTCATTCATTTTTAGATATCGTTTCCATGACAATCATAGACCTCCGTCGCTTTCCGTCAGGCGTGATCGAAGTCAAGAGCGGGCCATTCAACAATAAAAAAAAATCAAGTCACTTCGTCATTGTGTGATAGTGGTGTCAAAACGAAACAGAAATGCGACCGTCTTTTGACGAGTTAGTGAGTATCTAACGATTTAAATCATTGCCGCTGTCATAATTTTCGTGAACGCTGGCACCGGTCTTCTTGGAAACCGTAGCTAATGCACAATTGCACATTGTCATTCCATTTAGTTATTACTGGTTTCATACTCTCATTGGATACCATGGAAGCGTTCCAGTTTTATTGGACAAAATCGCCTCATTCACCAATCGTTGTTAAAAGCATAATCTTCTAGTGATTACATTTTTATCTGAGAATAAATTTTTTTTGGCGATGAATATTTCTCTATTCTCATTTTGAGTATTGCCATTTTCTTTTTTTTCCTATTGCAATGTTTTTCGTACCTAGCATGGTTTGAATGTTCAATGTTGTGTTGTCTCATTTTCACGCATGTTATTCGTGTATGTTCATTTTTATTGTTTGAGTTGACTTGATTTGTTATTTGTTATCGTCTAGATTTTTGTCTATGCCTGTTTTGTCTTGTCTTTGGTTATTTTATTTTTGGTTATCTTGTTTTTGCCCGTTATTATTTTCTTGTGACGTTATTTTATATGCGGTTGTTTTGGTTTGATTCGTTTATTTATTAATTTATTTGGTTATTTTTTCCCATTTGCTCAGTATAGTTGCTTATGCGCAAGTGGGTTTTATCTGTACAGGTTTTATTTTTGAATATTTTTACTGTGATGCTCTCTATTTCAAGAAATTAATTAATTTTGTTGTGTTTTTAGGCACCAACACCCCCTCCGCGGCCACCGCTATCAGCTGCGGACGCGCAGATACAGAACACGCATCAAGAGATACCCGTCGCGTATAATGACAAGGTGAGATGCGATAGATGAATAGAATTAAATAAAAATAGGATCATCATTATTTATTTGTCAGAATTTGGTACATTATATGATCTATAGATTAGTCAATGGTTTCATCACATTCTCCTCGAGGGTAAAGGTGTCTTCGACTTGGGCGAGAAGGAAGAACCCTCGCTGCACTTAAGGTTTGAACTTCCTCGATTCGTTTAGTTCAGGAGTTAACCCCTAATTTGGCCCTAGAATCTTTCGTTACGCTCGAGATTTATTATAGCGCCCGTAACATAGACACTGCCTTATCCCCTTGGTAAATAATCTACCATTGTGCAAACATGTATTATATATACCCGCTTTCCTAAAAACAGTATCTCCTTGGCCCAGGTGGTAGCGTTCCTGCGCCAGCCCAACATAATGTCGATCCTGCGCGAGCGCTGCGGCGGCTGCGGCGGAGCCTTGCGGGAGAAGGTCAACACGGTGCGCGTGGAGGGGGTTCCTGCGCTCAACCGGTACCAGAACGACGTGCAGCTTACTTGCTTGCTCAGGTTAGTAACAATATGATGTTAAGACAACAATAGTCCTCCAGACCGTATTTCAGCCACGGCGGCCAATCTCAACGGAGACTAGCCTTCGGCGCGGGAGATATTATTTATAGTGCACAAGTGTGAGCGCAGACACAGGAGCACTCTCTCTTCCGTCACTCTCATAGTCCGATGGGACGGCAATCCGACACGACCGGAGAGAGATCAGGCGCAGG
Source organism: Luperina testacea (assembly GCA_927399505.1). NCBI lineage: Eukaryota > Metazoa > Arthropoda > Insecta > Lepidoptera > Noctuidae > Luperina > Luperina testacea. The sequence goes on from OV656758.1 coordinate 19,450,436, forward strand.
ACCAACGGCTTAACGTGCGCACCGAGGGACGGGGGTATCACACCGCCAACTTAAAAATTCCGGACTGTTACTAAGAAATTCCTAATGGAACAACTTAATAATACTTTGTCCGACCTGAGAATTGAACCTAGAGCTCCTCGATCGAAGCCATACGCTCAGAAGTCGCGCTTGTGAGTTGTGATCATGAAGCCAACGGGGCAGTCAGGGTATAAAGAACATAATATTATGAAAACCATACTATTAATATAGGGTATTTCTCAATGCAATTTTTATTTCACGAGAAAAACGGTCAATCACTCCATGTAAAAAAAATACAGGTTGGCAGGGACGTCAACGTGCAACCTATCACCATGGATAACGGTCAGGTATCCGTCGGTTACAAAAAAAAAAAAAGTTGGTCCATACATTTTGACCGCGTAGTATTGAATTTTTCTATGAAACAGCAGTTTTTTTTGCCGACATAGTTAATTAGTTTCCTTTTAATAATTTGTTTGAATAAGCTAAAAATAAAGAAAAAAACATAAGTTAATTTTAGTATGCGGATATTAACCGGACGTCTGGTATTTAAACTGGAGCCGCTATTTATTTCTAATAGCGACATTTAACTGGTTAATCACTTTTCTAGTTAATATTAGTTTTAATTGGAATAATTGCTTATGGTTTGTGAAGCGTGCTGTCATGGGGATAGACCGCTGACACGTGAATGCACGTTGAGCACGAGAGCCGCACATGAATTAAAGCTTGTAAGTCTTTGATAATCCCACTGGATATGATCATCATCTGCCTAGCCTTTTCTCAACTTTTCTCAACTGTTGATGCCACTGTTTAGGCATAGAGATTGCTCTGGCTTGGATCCCCAGCCACTCTGGAATTGCTGATAATGAGAATGCGGATTCGATAGCCAAGCTAGCTACTCGCAATGGGATCGAATCTCATCCGTCTTGCTATCCTCGAGATCTGCGCTGTCTTGTTAAACCCGAAATGATGAAGGATTGGAATGATCATTGGCAAAAAACGCGGTTATTGAAGGGTAGATTTTATGGCTCTATCCAACCATCCATTCCATCTAATTGTTGGTTCAGCAAACAAAAACTTTCTAGTAAAATAGCCACCTCTGTTATAATTAGGCTCCGACTTGGTTTTGTTTGCACTCCTGTTTTTTTGGCCAAAATCCGCGTGAGGGACTCTTCTTTGTGTGAATGCGGTCTGGATGAGGGTACTCTGGAGCACTTGTTTTTTTCCTGTCCTCGTTTAACCACTCCGCTTTACGACATACTCCCTTCTGATTTTCCCCGCCCAATTAACATTCCTTTCCTATTATCTCTAGCCCATACCCCTGCAGTTAAAATCCTTTATAAATTCATTAGCATTAATAAAATCCAGTTATAGTTGATATTCCTATTTACTTATTATATATTTACTGAATGTTCTAACATTTATTTTGTGACGTTTTACATCTAATATAAAAAAAAAAAATGTTTTGTCCTTTTTTAGCATGGGGTTCATGGATGCCACCGCTACAAACACTGATCAATAGTTGTGTAAAAGTTTACGATCATTATCTTCTCATACCTTGACATTGGCAAAATCATCGAATGTAACCGATGGAGCCAGAACCTCAAAAAATAGAATAGAATAGAATAGAGGGTTTTCTGAAATGACGTTCGCTAGGTGGCAGCACTGATACGTCAGGTCCAGGCATCTGTCAAAGAGCCTATATTTTTTTGTCATGACTGAATGATGAACGAATGAATGAATCGAATGAACGTCATCATATATTTTATATTGAAAGACCTCTTGTCACAGTGGTGCCAACTGGTGTCGTAAATTTTCACGAAAACCCTCATTGCCGAATGATGGAGAGCTTCGACTCAAACGTTTCGATAGCGAACCATATCGATTAAAAGTTATAGAAATAGTAGATAAATGCTCACAAATGAGTTGGCACCAACGATTGGCACGGTAACACGACAATTTCGATTCGACATCCATAAAATTACGACAAGTTGGCAATCAATGCTAATATCATTAACTAATCTAAATAATGAAATGAATAAATTAACTTCGTTAATTGTATATTTCTTTGCACGTGTTTTTGTGACAAATAAACCTTAGTATTTTTCTTTCTTTCTAATAAAAAATTGTTTATTATGCACAAACAAAAAGCATAATACAAAAAAAAAAAACTTTGTGAATAGTACGGTCAGCAACAAAAGTCGATTAATACTTCAGTTTTTTAATCTCAGTTATTGAGCAAAATATTTGTTCAAAATTGCATTGTACTTCTGCTGCAATTTTGAATAAATATTTTGCTCAATAACTAAGATAAAAAAAACTGAAGTGTTAATATTTTAATCAATAACTGAGATTAAATGAAACTGAAGTGTTAATCGACTTTTGTAGTCAATTGAGTGTACGACAAAGGCCGTGTCCTGTTTTAAACCAGTTAGTTATCAAAATGTTGTTAAAAACTTGATCTTTTCATCCCAATTCGGTAATAAAAGCGAGCGTATGAATGCGGAAGTTCACCGGCGATACTAAAATAGAAGTAAGGAAACTGACGTTTTTGTTTTGTTTTGCTTTCGTAGTTAGTATTCGTCTCAATAGATGGCGATAGCTGTCTCGAATCACCAAACAGTCTTGTTGTTTTGGTCTTTATCGCAGTTCGAAACACGTGTTTAAAATGTTGATACAGGTTATATTTCACATAACATTATACAATCACGACTGTTTTACACTATGGGGTGGGCAGATGTGTGTACTCAAATACTATTCTACATTTTAAAACATACAGAATATATTTTAAAATCGTTTTTCATACAGAATTCCGCGAAATGGTGCTAATTTGAAATAAGTCACAGCAATTATACGGTAGCGCAGTGAACTGTAATGACAATGTCAGAAATAAATATTACTTCTGAAAAATTATTAACTAAATAACGGTGGATTATGTAATTAAATTATTTATATTACTGACATAAACCTTACTTACTTAACCGACTTATAAAAGCGGTGGCAAGGTGCATAATTAATTCTTCCAGGGTCGCGGGCTGTACGAAAGAGTTACCGTGGCCCCTGGCACAGGCAACTGAAGGAACACGGGTGGGTTTTAGTCAGTAAAACTCTGACACCCCGCTCCGCTCAGAGCGGGAGAAGTTATTAAAATATGATGTACAGACGCCAGAACATCAAGCTACCCGAAACTGTCAAATTTTCCCAATCAACTTTGAACCTTAGTAGTTAGCAATAAAGTTGAAAATCTATTAAAGAAATTTGACAGTTTGTAGTAGCTTGATGTGCTGGCGTCTGTACTAAGATCTAAAAACAAGTGCGTAGGTACGTACTTAACAATATAAGGCCTACCGGACATACTTATACTAGTATCAAGCTTGTTATCACGATAGGGGTAGACAGGTATGTATAGTACACTAAAAAATTAAAATAACATAACATCACGTTTGTATACCTCGTAGGACTAGTCAGATGAGTGCCCTTTTGTTTTTTTTTTTTTGAGGGTGGTAAATCATCAATTGACCCCTCCCGCTCTGGGTGGAACGGAAGGGAGTGTCAGACTCTTACTGACTAAAACCCACCCGTGTTCCTTCCTTTGCCCTTTATGTTCTAGTACCACATTTCGCCAGATATGTTTAAGTCCTATGTAATACAGGGCATATTGCCATCAACCGGAAACAATTCCAAAGTCCGGGCTGCTACTGAGAAATACATATGGAAAATCCGACACGGGAATCGAACCCAGGACCTCATGGTCAGCAATAGCGCTTGCAACCACTTGACCAACGACGCAGTTTAATAAGTACTACCAACATCAGAACCACCATAATAAATCTCATGTCATGGGAGCTGAGATTATTGACTAAGTGTTCTAAGTTCAGTGCCCAATCTGGGAGTCGACGCCAAGGTCTTCACGTTCAACAGTAACGCTTGTGGTGTCAAACGACGTTGCATGAAAATAATGCATGCGATTGACGAATTCCATTCTACAATATTTTTTCTATCTTCGTAACAATGGGTCAATTATTTTCTAGACAGTGCACATATGCGTCACGTTCCCACAAAAATTACACTTCCTGCCACAATCAGTGACACAGTTACCACTAAAATTTAAATCCACTAATATATTTGTAATTCCATATAATTCAGTGGCACAGATCGTTACACTGGGTGCCACTCTAGTCTACCCAGTAATGTGTAGTTTACTATGCTATTTACACTGCGTGGTATAATTAGTCACAGATTGTGAATGTATAACTGTGCTGTATATTTCGTGTCCTGAATCTGATTCACTGGTTGAAAAGTTGTCTGTTTTCTAGAGCGAGGTTTGGTGGTATTTTCCGAGGCTTCTAGCTAATAGAGATATTTTCTGAATTTGTTTTTGGTCGTTTAAATAATATAAATCAATTTTTGTGAATAAATCTGTATCCCTACGTGGTCGAATTAGAAATGAAGAGATCCGCTGGAGAACAAAGGTTTCCGGAGAATTGCCAAACTTAAGTAGCAGTGGACAATGCACATTGCTGCCGATGGGGCCGAAAAGTAGCCTTGGAAGGCCTCCCACAAGATGGGCCGATGTGAAGGCTGCAGGATGCGGAAAGAACAAAATCGGTCGAAGTGGTGGTGCTTGGACCTATGTCCAGCAGTGAACGTCTTTTAGCTGAAATATTGATGATGATTTCTGTCAAATTGCGGTTTATCATGATTCTTCTGCCCTAAGTATTATAATTTATCTGTGGTTCGCCAGTACACAGCACTTGTTACTAAGCCTTCCACAAAAAACCGTGTTTTTTTCGTTTTTCTTTGGGACACTATTAGACTTTATAGACTGGTATTATTATATCATCTGCCTAGCCTTTTCCCAACTATGTTAAGGTCGGCTTCCAGTCTAACCAGATGCAGCTGATTACCAGTATTTTACATGGAGCGACTGCCTATCTGACCTCGACAGCCAGTAAACACGCCCGTGCTTACCTGGGCTTAGACATAACTGGTGAACCGCGAAATGTAGGTGAACTATTGGTACATCTCTTTCTAACTGCCTTTGGGATGCATGAAAAAGCCTCCTGGTGTAGCGCAGTTTGTTCCGCCAGTTACTCAATTGAACCAAGCGCTCGGCGCATCCTGGACAGTCACGCCAAACGCCTTATTTGACTGGCCAATTCTTCCCTTGCGGTGGTAGGGATAGCGCCCGCCTGGTTTGCGACCACCCTCCCACCGGAGTCCGGCGTCAAGCAGTCTGCTGTGTTTCGTCGATGCGTGGGAGTTCCAGTGCCTTAGGCATCTTCTGGGCACGCTCGTTCCAACATAGACCTCATCCATCGCTTTCCATCAGGCGTGATCGAGGTCAAGAGCCCATTCACCAATAAAAAAAAAACTCTTCGGAGAATGCAGGCGTGATGTGATGGTACCTATGTGTATGTTATTATTAATTTTCACTTATGAATAAAATAACTACATAACTCTATGCATCTTATCAATAAACGATAAATCATTATCATATCTGTAAGTACTTATGTATCTCTTTACAATTCGATAAATAACAATGTATTTTCCATTCATATTCAGTCATTGTGATATGACCCAATGAAACTATTATTTTCTATGATAAGTACTAATTATCATTGCATTGCATTGTTTGTAATAATGCAATCTATACTAGTATATACTTCTATACTAATATTATAAAGAGGTAAAGGTTTGTTTGTCAGTTTGTGTGTAGGGTGTAATCTCTGGAACTACCAGTCGGATTTGAAAAAATCCTTTTGCATTGGATAGCCCAATTGTCGATGGAGGCTATAGGCTAACATCACGCTAGGGCTTTAAGGAGCCGAGCAAAAACAAAAACAAAATCATAAAGAACGCTAAGTGAAAACGAAGTACTAGCGCGGGCAGGCGATGCGATGCGACGGGGTCAGTCTCACAACAAATTGTACGCAGGCGAAGTTGCGGGTAGAAGCTAGTTATTACTATAAAATGAATCATTGTACAGGATGATGTGATCAGGCGACCATCAGCATAACTGATAATTATATGATTTTTCGTATCACTTGCTCAAAAAAGTGACATTCTATGCCACAAAAAGCGAACATAACAATAGTCATTTTTAATCTGTTAAAAACAGGGAAAGAAAATTGTACTGAATTTCATTCATCCTCTAGGGGGAGAATGTGATTTAAATTTGGAATACTTACCGAAATTTATACTGAACTACATCTGTGTTTACACCATTGAGTTTGTATATAAAGCATTATACATCTTTTTGAAAAAGGAATACGCATTTATTATGCAGTTATGATTATTAAATAAAATTACGAAAACCGACGACGAGGCCGTATGAGCTTGATGCCTTTGCTTTTCCGACAAAAAAATATTAGTCTAGGAATTTGCCGCGTTTTTGTTTTCTTCAAATACATAAACGTTAAGTTTATTTTAATTTATTTTTAATTGTCATTATTTTTAATAAATGCTTATCTCATATTATTATTGTGTAAATTTTTTCGCAAATGGTACGAAAAGTAGAGTATTTTCCTCGGTGATAAAGCTGTCTTAGTCTTGGGTGAACTTAAATCCCTCGCTACACTCAGGACTCGTCTTAAATCCCTCGCTTCGCTCGTGATTTAAGTATTTAACACCCTCGCTACGCTCGGGAGTAAACCTCGAGTCCTTCGTTACGCTCGCGATTTAAATCGTCACCCGCGACAGAAGACACTGCTTTATCCCCTTGGTTAATAATCTACTATTATACAGTTTATACGGAAAATTGTTGTCTAATTAACATTATTAAGTTATGCTAACACATGCCTAGCTGTTTTGTATAACTATTATGTTGCAGATATAATTTTAATTCAGACTTCTATAAAAGATAAATGTAAAAGTGGAATGCCTTAGCATTTTTATTGAAAAACGATAAAAACTCAATCTGATGTTTTTTAAAGCAGCCAGGTTAATAAAATAGAAAATATCCGAGATGCCTCACCCTTTATCTATAAACTAATAAGAGGCTCCTTCAAACAGACGCGAAACGACACGCGACACACAGGCACCGCAAGTCGCGCAACAAGCGGTGCCTTTGTGTCGCGCGCGATTATATCGCGTGTCGTGCCTATTTGTAGGAGCCTTTATTTGAACGCGCTAGGCTCTGGAACTACTAGTTGGATTTGAAAAAATATTTTTGGTATTGATAGCCCGATTCTTGAAGAAGGCTATGGGCTATTTAACATCACGCTAGGACCCTTAGGAGCCGAGTAAAAGGAAAAAAGGCAGAAAGAACGCTAATTGAAAACGAAGGCAAAGCGCGTGCGGGCGCTGCGATGCGACGCGGTGGGTTGGGGTCGGGGGAACAAGTAATTTCACGCGGACGAAGTCGCAAGCAGACGTGCTAGTAATTTAATATTGCTACTGCGCAAAATCCAAAGAGTTGAAGTATTTTATAATAGTTCTAACATTACGCATGCGCGGCTTTGCGGTTGAACGGCAGACGTGCGTATTTATAAAAACTGGCCAAGTGCGGGTCGGACTCGCACACGAAGGGTTCCGTACCGTAAAAACACGTTTGTTGTATGGGAGCCTACCTTAAATATTTATTTTATTCTGTTTTTAGTATTCTGTGAAAATTTCAATTGTCTAGCTATCACGTTTCATGAGATACAGACTGGTGACAGACAGACGGACAGTGGAGTCTTAGTAATAGGGTCCCGTTTTTACCCTTTGGGTACGGAACCCTAAAAATTGCCTTATAAACAAAACCAACGAGCAAATTTAAACCTTATTGTTTGACAATAAGGTCCATTTTAAATTTTGGATAAAAAAAATCCCTTCTACGTGTAATAATTAGGAGTTATTATACTCAGGGTCTGTCGAACTAAAATTATATGTTTTCGTTTGACTAGTGAATGGCATATTATCTACTCTATACTGTCAATATTTTAACCATTTTAATGTACTGGACTTGTGTTGTGACTCACAAAGAAATTATTCTAAAAGGTTATTGCACTTTCATTGAATAGCGAATGAAGGTTAAATACAAAAAAGGTTTATGTAACGAATGTGACGAATCAATTTTATTTACTTATTTTATTTGCTCAGAAAAATATAGTAAGAGAGTTAATTATTTATTTTTTGCTATCGGATCACCAATAATTATCTAGTACTAGCTGCGCCCCGCGGTTTCACCCGCGTGTAGCCTATATGTTAATCCAGGGTGTCAGCTACCTCCATACAAAATTTTATCAAAATTGGTCCAGCCCTTTGAGTGTGAAGAAGTAACAAACATATAAACACATACTTTTTATCTCGATATTCCCACGGTATCGACATTTAAGGCTCGTACACACAGGCGCGACGCGACACAAAGGCACCGCAAGTCGCGCGACGAGCGGTGCCTTTGTGTCGCGTGTCGCGTCGCGCCTGTGTGTACGAGCCTTTACGCGGTTGAATCCGCGTGGCGCAGCTAGTTTAAGATAAAAACAAATTATAAGAAAATTAATTCTCATCTCACTAATTCCTTTCATCCCGATACATTATTTCATACCGTCAGTGCCAGAACTACTTCCTCTATTATTTCCTCACTGGAAGTTATAAATTTATGTTATGGTAGGTCTACCTTAGTTTTTGCCTCACGTCCGAGACCGCCACTAGTTATTAATGATTGCAAATTAATCCTTACTCCTAACCCTAGGCTACATGTATGATGCATTATTTTTTACAAAACCTAACATCTATTTTACTACCAACCACTGAAATTAGAACTCTATTGCATTAGAAATAAAGTTGATTTTGGTGTGACAAAAGATAACATCATGTTTTTTTTACCAACCACAGAAATTACAACTCTATAAACTTAGTGATAAAGTTGAATTTCGTTTGGCAAGCAGTGTATTAGAAGCATTTTTTTCATGCTTCCCTAATTATGTACTGCAGTTAATTACAATGATTGCAAGTACTAAGGTAACTCCCTTATATGATGTCATATTAGATTTCAACAGGATGTGTCATGTTTTCAGAGGAAGTACTTGTAGTTATCGTTAAATTGGCACTATGCTTGTGGTGTACGTACACCTAGTACGTGTATAGTAATTATACGGCAATCAACTGAATCATACTTCTTTTCACTTCAATGCTGGGATGACGTTTGTAAATAGCAGTAGTTACTTTAAGTGGCAAAGCAGTAATACGCTTCTGAAACTAAAATACCAGTTTAGCCAATTGGCTAAACTGGAATTTTAGTTAAAAAAAAAAACATCGAATATAATTATATTCGATGTTTTTTTTTTTTTTGTTAGAAAGGAGAATGCCGTCAAATATAGGGCACCCTGTACCAAACGAACAAAGTCCATTGTCACAACCAAACCTAGTGTATTTGGAGGAGAATTTAATGCGCTTCCTATATTGCTATGGATTCCCGCAATTCGTATTTATTTGCCATTTATACCTACTTGATATTTTGAGATTACGTTCGAGAAAATGACGAATGAACGATGACGATGAATGACGGAGTCATCGCTAAGGATTATCAATTTATCACACAAAGATTACGTTATGGAAATGCACCTGAACTGAACGTTTTCATTAGTAAGGATTTTATTGATATTTCAATAGTTCAGATGAAACCAATATTAAAAGTATAGGTCTACCAGAATCTCATGGCATAAAAAAAAAACATTGTGATTTTCATATTAATTATGACAATGTCAATCCATATGAAAATCACTATTTTTTTTTTTTGCCATGAGATTCTGGTAGACCTATAACGTCAAACGTGACGGGGCGCATCAGAACAAAAATGCAATACGTCACAATAAAAACGGTTTCTTTTTTTATTTGAATAGGTCATATTTTCTTTAAATGCTTAAAATGTATTCCAATATAATAATTTAATTTAAAACGACGCAACGCGTGATCTAAAGACTTTTTGACACACATAAAAATATACCTAATATTATATAAGTAAATAGTAAATCGGTGTCGGTAGGTACTTACAAATTATCTTCTTCATTTAAATGTTTGTTGGCACTTGGCAGATACCTATATTTTTTACGAAGTAGCAACAACATTCGGAAATAAAGTGCAATGGCAGTGACATAAGAGAAAATACGTACAAAAGCAAATAGAAATACTTTTATTTTTGTGTCCGAAATACGGGAATCTTATTCATAACAAAATCGTAAAGGCTCCTACAAACAGGCGCGACACGCGATATAATCGCGCGCGACACAAAGGCACCGGTCGTTGCGCGACTTGCGGTGCCTTTGTGCCTTAAATCTAATTTAAAAATAGGAGTAATTTTATGAACTACATTTGGTTGTGACACGCTCCCTTGCAAGTTGGTACGGTCCTACGGCATTGTCATCCAAACTACATACGTACAAAGTTTCATTTTCATACGACCATTAGAAGTAGGTTAAAATTGACTTCTAAGGTTTTTTTACATTTTTGTTAGTTACAAGTGAAGCTAACAAAAGCATGTAATCCTCTTTCACTCAATTCTCACTTAAAAATAAATCCGTAGCTCAGTGAGTTTCATACAATAGTACTCGCATACATTTTTCAAACTATCCTAGCCGGTTCGTGTAACAGGGCAATATTGTAATCTATCAAAAAGTTATTGCAGGCTCATCAGTAACTATGATTTGTGACAATGTGAACGCGATCTTAGCACAGATAGTCCGGACTATGAATAAAAACAAACATTAGTTCTTGAGCGAATGTAGCTTTCAAATGCACTATGCATTTGACTGTACCGTTATGGTTGCAAGGATGGATAGGGCTGACCCGTGAAGGGATTACATTTTCGGTGTTATATGGGATTTATTTTGCGTTTTAAAGTTGTGGTCATATTATACAGACAGAGTAAGGAAACTTTGACTTGGTATTTAAATTAAAAAAAAAACACTTAATTCAAAGGGTCTACACTCTGTCCGGTAATGAAGATACGGGTCCGTCCGAATATCGTTCGATACTTTGGAGTAAACGCTACATCCGAGTAATTATTTTTTTCGGATGGGTAAAAACACATCGGAAGTAGGGACATCTGTCAAATCGTGGTCTCATTCATTCTTAAGTCGGGCCTAGGTCGGACCCCAAACTTCCTAGAACCTTGTGTTATGTCCGGTGATACGGAGGAGGAATTTCCCGTAACTTCATGCTTAGGGAGTAGACCTAGCCACGATAAACAAGAAATAAAAAAAATCAGTTTGTAAGAAAAAAAATTGTAAATATGAGTAACAGGGTGTATAAAATATCTGTATTATCCTTACGTCTGACAACCCTACACATAATTCCTTTTGTCTCCGTTAGGTCTACATACCCTTTTACAAACGCAGATACGTAGTTAAAAATCTGGGTCATTTTCCATAACGGGCACTAGAAAAGAGACTAGAGAGAGATATTTATGGCATACTAAAATTAATTTATGCATAAGTAGATTAGTTTATAATATTTCTGCCTTTGTTTCTACTTTCCCGGATCTCTTCTATCTAATGTTATGTAAGTCCTCGTACCCACGGCCATTTTTGATCTTGCTCTTGATTTTGGAATTTGGACACTCTGCTAAACGCTGAAAGTAGATAATCCAACAGTGTATTTTTTGACGCGCTGGAATGCGCTATGTTGAATTCTCTATGCTCAACACCGAGAATTGAAAATCGAGTTCGCAAAAAAACGTACGTGCGAACCTGGCCTTAGTGTTGTAGTAGTGTCGATCAAATGACTGAACAATTTCTCTGGCTTCTGAAAATTGATTTCCATTTCAATAATAATATTTTCGATGTCGTTAACCAAATTACAAAAACTACTGGTTACTTGTCGCTTAGTTCGCGTATCTTTAAACTACTGCACACGTGCAAACTCTTAATGTTTGAAACTATTTACTTTAGATTTTAGGCATTAACAAAGAATCTTGTATTTATCATGTCATTAGCCAGTTAGCCTGCAATGTAGACTCTTCTATATCATATTTTTGTTGTGCTCGTTAAATAGCTGAGTAAATGAAGATTTCTTCCCTGTAATTTGTCATAGTAAAATTTTGAGATAACTGGTGTTATAGTTCATGTATGCAGACGATTTTTGGATAAACTTCTTCCTTTAATTTTTAACTGTTAGATGTTTTAGAACATTTGGTTACATCGAAAGATTTGTTTAGATATTAGGTATACGATGGAATAGCAATGAAGGTCATTAAATTCGAGAGTTTAGAGAAAAGTCATATTAGTTTCTGGGAAATTTTCAAAAACACATAAAAATTGATTTTTCTTGAATCTCATGTGCTTTTTGCCTAGGTTTTCACACTATCACGTCCTGGACGGAATACGTCAAATTACAAGTCACCCCGGTACTTATGTAAGCAGATTCAACTGAATAAGTTCCTAAATCCGGAAATCAGGGTTAACTCCACCATTACCTGTCTATTATTTAAACCTCCACAATTAACTTTTCAGGAGGTATTCAACTTATACCAAGTAGGTCGAGTTACCGACTGTAGGTATACTACCAAAACGTATTATCGTTTAACCCAAAAACTCGACATCCATTTAAATAGTCGGCATTCTCATCAATCGTAAAATGTCATCCATTTAGATCGCTTACCGACTAGCGAGGCAACACAAAAACCTAATTGTTTGGAACCAAAAGAAATGCTGATAGTAACAAAAGACTCATTAGTTGGAGGAAAGATAGAAAGACGACCCGTTAATTAGTATGGTGATACGAAACGAATAGTTTCGCAACTTACCGGTAGATAAGAAGGCGTACAATGCGTGCCACGAAAGATGAGACTTGATCCCGCCTCTCCCGCTCTTTCCGCCGCCCCTATGACGTCCGGTCCCGTCCCGCACTCAGACCTCATACCGCTAAAGATACCTAAAATCGTGCTCTGCGCAAGTCAAACCACGTGGTGTGTCAAGTCTCATCTTTCGTGGCACGCATTGTACACGTACAGTCCTTTTAGCTCTGACAGCTGCAAAACAACAGCAACCTTATTTTAACAATAATAAAGATCACTGTGATTTTGACAAACTTGACAGTTGCAGCAACCCAACCCTTTATTGTCACGAGTTTAAACATCACTGTGATATTGACAGAGATGCAAAATCAGACGTAAAATAACTGTGAATGGATTGTTATGTAGTAAATAGTTAAAAACAAAACTTTTTGGAAAACAAAAGACATTCAGTTGTTAGAAGGAGAAGAAAAAGAAAGAGATGAAAATAAGAAAAGACAAGAGAAAGAGCAAGAGACTAGGGGAAGAGATTTCTTATGAAATAAGCATCGCCTTTGTACCTATTTTTCTGTTCTGTTTTTTTTTTCTTGTCTGTTTATGTGTGCATAAATGGTAATATAAATAACTAAGGAGGTACTGAAAAGCAAATATTGATGGATGGAGTGAGAGTGAGGAATGATATGAAAAAGAAGAGAGTGAAAAATAACGTGACGATTGACAGGGGAGAATGCAAAGAGAAAACGTGTTGATCCAAACCCAAGTAACATGGAACGAAGGCAGAGGTGTACTGTAAAGCAAAGAGATGCTTCAAAGCACTTTAAAGTTGCAAAGCTGTAGTGATATTGTTGAAGAGAGCTTCACATTTTCTAAAAAAACATATTAAGACAAATTGAATACGTAAGACTGGTTTAAATAACTTTTGCAAAAACATAAACAAGCAGTTTCGCATTGCGACAAACAAATAGTTAAACCACAATCCACATCATAATAAAGCCAGCGGTGTCAGCGGTGTCACGGCACTCATATAATTGACAATGTTAATAACATTATAACAACAAAACGTTTTAGTTTATCTATCCTTGTATTGGTTTGAACAGAACGGTATTATTGAATTGCAGTAACAAGGCCCCGGAGAATAGGAGTGATATATTTGGGCAAAGTAAATAGACATAATGGATGTGTAAGAGCCTGTTCAGATTCTGTTCTTGTAGGTAATATTTAGGTATGTACACTTGCAGAGCTTTGGCTCCGTAGGGAAAAATAAGCATGTAATATTTTCTGATATGTATGTGTCTGGCAGGCCATATTCGCAACTCCAAACTGCGCTCCAAAACACAGATTACATACTGACATTGCTCAAAAAGCCGCTATGCTGAAGTGGGACTGGGCTGGTCACGTCTACCATATGCCAAATGAGTTGTGGGAAAATAACTATTATGTGGATCCCTGACACAGCCAGAAGGCGCGGGAAAGACCCCGTAGAAGACGGCGGAACGAGCTGGAGAAAAGAAACGACCAGTGGGCCACTTTTCCTGGATCGAAAGAGCTAGAAGTCATGGGGAGAGGCCCCTGACCAGCTGTAGGATGATGCAGGCTAATATTATTAGTAGTAGTAATATTTATCTATTAGATAGATTTCAGTAGGGTAGTACCCTAAAAAATGCGTTTTATGTGTGATTTAATGTAGACTTTCTTTCGTCATTTTAGGAACACCATGTTTAGTAAGCCCTTTATCTCATTGAGGGCTGATTTTTCCAACGCCAGATAACATTATCGGAGGAATAATTTTGAATGTTTGACAGTTCTTTTATACTAAAACTGTCAGACGTCAATTTTATTCCACGAATAAAAATTATCGGTCGATTGAACAATCAGCCCTTACATACATTTTTGTCACATAAGTTAGTACCATTTACCTAATAATTGACCCTTTACTCCCATTAGTTAAAGTTCCAACTCAGTCTAAAGTTTACACTTAGCGTATCTGAACAAGCCTTTAAGATAACACCGGATAGTAATATTTGTTTATGCCATTATCACGCTTACGATCATTTGTTGAGGCATAAGTGTTCGTTAAATGAGCTACCGAGTTACCGAGTCACCGGAGCATTTCAGGGTTATCTCCAGTCTTGAAGATAACAAAAGAAATGTATGTGATGACCTTTGTTCGTGGTTATCAACGGATTAGGGCTATGTTTGTTTTGGTTTAGTAACTATAGGCAACCATGTTGTTGACACGTGGCGCGTGGTCGAGATTCATGTATGGGTATAATAGGCCACCCTGCTTAAAATTATGTTAGTAGAGGAGGGGTTAAACTGCGTGTAAGGGGTTATCATTCATCCAACCGTTGGATAGTTAGTAAATAGAAATGTATCTAAATCTAAACTTCTAACCTACATATCCATACTTTTTTTTTCACTAGCCTATGCTGTCCCACTGCTGGGCAAAGGCCTCCCCCAAATCCTTCCAGGAACTCTTTTTTCCATACTTATATAATAAAATATTATAAATGCGAAAGTGTGTGTGTCTGTTACCTCTTCACGCTTAAACCGCAGAACCGATTTGGATGAAATTTGGTATAGAGATAGTTTGAGTCCCGGGAAAGGACATAGGATAGTTTTTATCCCGATATTCCCACGGGATCGACACTTATGCGGGTGAAACCGCGGGGCGCTACTAGTCATATTGAGAACATATTATTATTTTTTTTGTATGTTTGTGTATTAACGCTTTCACGTTAAAACGGCTAAAGGGATTTGGATGAAATATGGCACATGACACACCATGACCTGGATTAGGACATAGGATACCTTTTATCCCGATATTCACGATCGAGACTTATGCAGGTGAAACCGCGGGGCGCAGCTAGTGGTTTTATAAAGACAGCTGCATTAACGGATAAGTATACTGCCCCCTTACGAATTGAAATACGTCAAAAGAGGGGGAGATTAAATCAGCTGTTTTTTATAATTATTATCAACTGTACAAAACTGAAAAAGCCTTAATATTTATTACTCTTCATTAATAATGTCTGCCGGTCTATTCTGTAAAATCTCACCGTGAAAACTCAGGTGAAGTGAGTTTGTTTTTGCTAGGAATTGACACTGTTGACAGCTCACTCCATGCTCACTTCACCTAAGTTTTCACGGTGAGATTTTTACAGAATAGCACCGCTGAAACTAGATTCTATGTATGATATATACCTTTATTATAACACCTCGCTTTGGCCATCGTTGATTCTTTGAACTTAGAATTTTAGCCTTGTTTATCAAAGGTGACACTGCAATAATTCATAACATCCAATGGTTTTTGTATTTGATCCCATTGTCTTGATAAGTTTAATATTCTATAAGCCTTCCAAGAAATATAACTTCTAGGTTCGTGCCTCGTATATCTATGATGAGGTCCACAGTTTTACGATTATGAAGCATAAAATATCGAAATACGTAACGTACAGTCGCGACCGAAATATACACCACGTAGATGGCAATATTTTTGTCTATTGTTAATTAGCTTATGTCGAGATGGCTATGCCGAGATAAAATAAAACCGTTTAAAAAATACTCTCTGTATTTTTAACCAACTTCAAAAAAAGGAGGAGGTTCTCAATTCGGTTGTATTTTTTTTATTTTTATTTGTTTGTTTCCTCAGTACGCCGTCATTTATAAACCGATTTGGAAAATTATTTTTTTATTGAAAAGGGTATACTTCCATATTGATTACGCGATTAGACTACTTTAATAATTTAAGCTCGTCACAATGCGTATGGTGAAATGGGGCTGATTGTGGAACTCCTCAACAATTAACGTCCCTGCATCAGTAAAAGCAATATTTTTTAACTGTCTGTGCCATTTTTCAAAGGGAAGCCGGTAGGAATCTAGTTGTATGGAACCTTCGCCACTGGTACCTACAATGCATGCCACGAAAGATGAGACTTGACCCCGCCTCCCCCGCTCTTTCCGCTGCCCCTATGACGTCCGGTCCCGTCCCGCACTCAGACCTCATACCGCTAAAGATACCTAAAATCGTGTACTGCGCATGTCAAACCACGTGGTGTGTCAAGTCTCATCTTTCGTGGCACGCATTGTACCTACCTAATACCCACTGAACAACTGCATAATTATAAACGCTGAGTTATTTGTAAATTGTAACAAGTGTGTCATTGTTGCTCAATGGTAATCAAGAATAGCTGCGACTGCGTGAAACGAAGTAACGTCGGCGTCTTCCAATCTTGTTGCCAAGAAAATACAAATCACCATGACTCTTTGTTTTAATTTGATCAAGTTTTCCTTTGATTAGAAAATGTTTAATTAACCAATTTAACGTAAAACTCTAACTCCAGTGGAATCATTTTGAAGTCGACTGTATAAACTTAAGATGTTCGCATTTCAAGGACTCTTGACAAAGGTTACAAATTCCAAGTAGGATTTTAGACTGTTAATTTCAACAATGTTGACAGGTAAAGTTCCTTTGACAGCTTTTAATTAGCCATATTTCTGAGAATTCAAATTTATTCATAGTTCGCAAATGGCAAAACGCAAAAGTTTATTTTGCGTCATTAAATTTAATATTATCTGGATTCAACAATGGAAACAAAGTATAAAGCAATTAAGTTATAGGTATCGAGGATTGAGATAACTTTATTCTCATACGAATACAATTATGTATTCACTTATATGATAATATTAAAACTATAACATAAGTCAGTATTGTTGAGCGTTTGTACAATCATTATTTTGTGGGTAGATAAAAAAATAAAAAATCTCAATGTTCGCTTGATACACGGGCTCAGCATCATGTATTGCACAAAATACCAACTGAAACACATCATTACTTTTGTCATACATAAATCTAAAACAAAAATATAATCTGATTGTACAATCTAACGTTTTATGTTAATTCAAACATTTGTAGTGAATATACTTTCTTTCAAACTGTCGGTTTTCACCCGGTGCGCCTGCGCATGTTTTCATTTGCATTCAGAATCTGTCAGACCATGAACACATTCATCTTTTAAATGTAGGTACATCCATACTAATATTATAAATTCGAAAGTAACTCTGTCTGTCTGTCTGTATGTTACCTTTTCACGCCTAAACGACCGAACGGATTTCGATAAAATTTGGCAGAAAGATAGTTTGCATCCCGGGGAAGGACATGGATAGTTTTTTCGTCATACCTCGCGGGTGAAGCCGCGGGCGGAAGCTAGTTATACTATAAGTTCTTAGGAGGCACTGATTCATGTGACATGTCACTCTTTATTATGATTCATAGAGCCAAGCCCAAACATAAAACAAGCTTTTCGAACTCGGTTTGTCTACATTAGAAGAGATTTTCTGAAAATTATTAAGTTCGAGCTTAAAAGGTCAAAAGTATCGAATCGATCATTTTAAAACTTCCAAAATAAGTATTTGAAGCTATGTTAGTAAGTACTGTAATGAGCATAGTGAGGAATATTGTGTGGAGACTTTAAAATGATACAAAAGTTATAATTACTGCGTTTATTCCAAGCGAACGTCTTTAAATAACTCCCGCTATATTATCACTGTTTTCTTTGAAACAAAAATCTAATTAAAAAGTTTGAAAGTTCATTCTAAATTCGCTTGAGTGTTCGAATGCAACCGGACTTATTTTACTGCCAACCTGCACTACATAAGGTCGACTTTTGCAGACAACCTTTACAGTACCTACAATAGATGTATGTTTTTTATATTTCTATGGTACCTACCTATAGCACAGCTTGCTAATAAGCATCCATACGCCTTTATACCAACACCCAGTAATTTTTTCTGACACTTCATTGAAATTGTCAAGATATGCTGTTTTACTTTTGTTCGCCAGCAAGGTTTCCAGGTGCAAGGGAAATATCTTTTCCCCACCCATTTAAGAGTGGAAGCATTCAATTATAAGTAATAAAATAACCTATTTATTAACATATCTCATTAATATTCGCAATCAATTTCCAGGGAACCATGTCCTTACGCGGACATAAATGAGCAAATTTTCCAACATGGAAATAATTTAACGCGAACACTCAACGCATATGGTTAGCAAGTGATTCATTGTGTGATTATGACTTTAGGTTAATTATCTTCGTTAGTTTGCGTCGCGAAATATCTTTGAAGCCTTTTAGAGTGCCTTAGCGGAAAGCTACCGAGGAGACTGGGGAACTTTACAGTGATGTTATTACGTTTTAGAAACATGATTCAGCTACATCCGGATATTAAATTGGGAAGCCGACCCCAACATAGTTGGGAAAAGGTTTGGTAGATGATGATGAGAATCATGATTGTTACAGTGTGAGAGAGATGCAGCTGTACAGAATGAATGAACTAAATGATCAACCATCATTTTCGCTCAGGTTTACTCTAAAATGCACTTAGTGTGACATTTATGGGAAAAAAGATCTTCGAACCATATGTACACGTACTTGCACATACGTCTATCGCACAGTATTGTCTATCGCATACTTTAGACAACCTCAGAGGTAAGCTACCGAAGGAATTGGGAATTTACAGTGTTACAGTACCCGCTACTTGAGTCACTCATTTTGCAAATGATTGGTTATACACCGATGATTATATATATAGTGGAATTTGAAGGTGGATCAGAACGGCGGGCGGAAAGGTTCGTTTTTTCATTCATCAACGGAAGTTGCCATTCATGAGAAGTTTTTTTGCGTACGATTCTCAAATGAATCGGGTTCTCCCTTTTTGTTAGGAATATTTTGAAGCAAGCAACCATTTGGCAACTTGGAAAGTTTTTTTTTTTCGTTTAAGTATATCTGTTTAGAAAAATATTTATTTTTTTGTTTTATTATATTTATTTATTTCAGGCAACGCAGGCCCATAGATAAATACCTTAACCTAAACATAAATGTTTTTGTTACAAAATAATACTTCACTTCACTAGCTCGTTCGTGCTGTTCTGTGGTACTAGTCCGCGGAAGCGACAGAACACCACGTCCTGCGGTCAGAAGTGTTCGCAGTTATGATACGCAGCCCCTAGTTTGCATACGTAAACTCGAGCCTTCCCATGGGGTAGGCAGAAACTAAAGAATGCCACCTATTACGATCCTTACTCACTTATTTTGCTTCCTTTATGTTCATAGTAGTTTCTTTGTATTCTATTATAATATATTTAACATAACATTAATTACCTAATTCATTAGTATTCCTTAGAAACGATGACAAACCTCAAGAATGCGATGGAATATAACCATATGATATGGAAGCTCTTTATTACTAACGTTTTCGCGAATATCTTTATATTCTTTATTGTTATTTTACATTTAACGCCTTTATGGTATTTATTTCCTCATATACTATTATTATGCTTCTGTTATTTTATTTTATTAGCTGTTGGTTTTCCTATAAATAAATAAATAAATTGAACCATTTATCCTATAAGCAACACTTCGTGCAAGTACCATTTGACGTTTAAATTGGATCTGTTAATTACTTGATCGCTGACTTGTTAATTTCTACATCGTTTGCATTTCTCATTATGCCTGCAAATCACTTGAGAATTTTCCGATGGAATTGTTTTTCTGCTAACTGCCAACTGGGAATCAAATAAAAGAGCGTTCATCTGCATCCAAGTCAATTGTGGAACCGTTGATCTACATGACTTGTGTGATGCCTATAGAAGTTCAAAGTACCAATCTGATTGAATTAGCCTTTATTAAATCTCGAAAATAATCTAATATTTAGTTATGAAAATGTGAGTCTCATTATAAATGAAAGATGGAATCTTTAGCAGCAGCTTTAAGGCTCTTACCAACAGGCGCGACACGCGATATAATCGCGCGCGACACAAAGGCACCGCTCGTTGCGCGACTTGCGGTGCCTTTGTGTCTCGCGCGATATCGCGTGTCGTGCCTGTTTGAAGGAGCTTTTACAAGCTTATTTTTGAGCTTTCGTGTTTCTTATCCAAGGAGGTGTGCGAACTCTTTCTTGTCTTCATGCGATAGCTTTATCATTCAAAGTTTATTAGAATCAAATGAATAGCTAAACAAATATCTGGCTCGAACTGACTGAATTACATGTAAAGCCTAAATAACCGTCTACCTATGTCAGTGAAAATCATTTCCCACATATTGACCGCACGTTTCATTCCGAGTCGATATTATAATCACACACATCAACTAGGTCGGCTTACCAACAAATTATCGAATGGAATCCTGTCATTATTCAGAATACTGTGTGGGAAGGTCATGGGAATTAATGCCATGACCCTTAACATTCAATTTTGAATAAAATCGCTCTTTGTTTTAGAACCATAAAGTGGGTTTGGAATCGACTTGGAATTTTCTTGATTTAGGTAAGGACCAGTGGTGGCTCAGTGGTAACATTAGAGGCTGATTATGCTGGTAAAGACCACCAAATATGTAGTATAAAATAAAAAATGTTTTAAATGATCTAGACTAGATAATATTTAATGTTAAGCAGCAAATCACTAAAAACAAACAGATAAATAAAACAAGATAATTTAACTTCATGACCTCCGCTAAATAAATCAAAGTAGTTAAACGCGAAGTATAAGTAATTATTTTAATTTAAAAATAATAAAAATATAAACATGTAAAGTAAATATGAGGCAATTTACATCGGTCTAATAAACATGTCAGGTAATGAGGGCCTAACTTAAAGATAAAGATTTACATATAAAGCTTACACGAAATAATTACGTACTAAATTAAGATAGTACGGTCATATTATGTCACCATAAAGTTAACCTTAGGGCTGGCACTTAATGAAGGCCGTTTCCCGTAATTAAAAAAGCTTTAAAATCTAGTCGCAATCTCATCTAGGCGACAATCAATGTCATAAACTTGAAAAATACTTACGGAAATTAGAGGTATTTTTGACAGATTGACACATGAGATCAAACTGTGAAGTGTGAACGTTCTTAAAATTACGAGAGATATAATTTACATAATATGTATTATATTTTTCTTGACTTGTAAAAATTCATTGCATTATTGTGCCAGCAATTAAGAAATTACCGAAATAATTTTACAGTACTTATGACATTTTAATTTTTTCTGCTTGACCATAAAACCAACAAAAGTGTCTTAGGTAGTACCTATTATTTTACCTATTCTTTTTAGGGTTCCATACCCAAAAGGTAAAAACGGGACCCTATTACTAAGACTCCACTGTCCGTCGGTCTGTCTGTCACCAGGCTGTATCTCATGAACCGTGATAGCTAGACAGTTTAAATTTTCACAGATAATGTATTTCTGTTGCCGTTATAACAACAAATACTAAAAACAAAATAAAATAAATATTTAAGGGGGCTCCCATACAACCTTAGATAATGGTACGGAATCCTTCGTGCTTGAATCCGAATCGCACTTGGCCGGTATTTCTATTGTTACCGATCTCTAGGAGATTTCTTGACAGTTGAAGGGAGATAAAACGTATAAAAATGATTCAAGCGCTGAAGCGCTATGTTACATAGATTTTCTTGCGAAAACCACGCGTTTGACAGCCCTACACGTAACCTAGCGTGAGTCAAGGTAAAACATAACCATATCGGCGTTGTAATGGACGTAATTATAATATAATAAAAATATTGCACCTGAACTTGTACCTAACCGCTAATAACTTAGTGCATCCGTTGTTCACGTGCCTAGCTTTGCGTAACTGTTTCACAAGGCTTTGAGCCGGTCCCTGACAACACAT
The DNA here is from genome assembly GCA_927399505.1 of Luperina testacea. Taxonomy (NCBI): domain Eukaryota; kingdom Metazoa; phylum Arthropoda; class Insecta; order Lepidoptera; family Noctuidae; genus Luperina; species Luperina testacea. The sequence goes on from OV656758.1 coordinate 19,472,856, forward strand.
GATTCTAAACCACTTTTTTGGACTTTTCCTACGCGTAATCAGCCACTAATGTTCCCACTGCCTCCTCCCTGTGAGAGAGAGTGGGCCACAATCCACCACGCGGGTCTCGTGCGGTTCGGTAGATGTTACATGTCTTTGGATTTTTGGTTCTAGGACATAGGTACCGGTTACTTTTCCAAAGGCAGCTGCAAAATGAGTTGGTCTTTCTGCCATCATCTAATATACCTACACTTTATAAAAAAAAAAAAACTGAAACAAAATCTGTCAATATGCCATCATCCTGATCACCCTTTCCTATGCAACCTCTACGTACGTACAGACGTCAGCACATCAAGCTACTACAATCTGTCAAATTTCTTTAATAGATTTTCAACTTTATCGTTAAAGCATTAAGTTCAAAGTTTATTGGGAAAATTTGACAGTTTCGGGTAGCTTGCTGTGCTGGCGTCTGTTCCAAAATTTAAAAACAGCTGTAAATGTCAAAGAGTTACGCCTGCGGAGTCGATCCAGGCTTTATACATTACTAGCATAATTAGCCTACAGTGTTCCCACTGCTGGGTCTGCTGGTACACAGGCCTCCTCTCTACATATTAGAGGGAGTAGGTAAGCCATAATCCACCACGCCGGCCCAGTGTGGGTTGGTAGATGTACTCATTACTAGCAAATAAACGTATTGACATCGAAAAAAAAAAGAGTATACAAAGTTTGAACTAGGTACTAGGTAGGTTAGGTGACCTCGACGAAATGGTCTAAAATTAGCTTGCAATAACTCATGATCATCCATACTATCAAAGCTAAATGCCCTTGTCCTTGTTAAAAGTTTACCTATATTTTGAAGAGCCTCAAGTTTAGATTGTCCTCGGTATTTCATATAGCGTATAAGGTTTTCTACCGCTTGTTGAGTTGCACTTTACAACATTTGTTTACTTCTGAAGTTGGTCCTTCAAATTCGCTGCAAATATTCTTAACCTTACTCAATCAAATATGGTTGTTATAAGAGATTGTTGTTGCCTAACCTGCAAAGCCAAAACCACATTATGCGTCTAAATTTCTGTCTGTTGAAGAACATCATTGGTCCTTTCATCCTCCTCCCCTTATTTTTTACTAGCTTCTGCCAGCGACTTCGTCCGCGTGAAATTTCTTGTTCCTCCGATCCTCACCTTCGCATCGCATCATCTGCCCGCGCTATCGTTTCGTTTTAGCCTACCGTTATTTCTGAGTTCTTTTCTTTTTGATCGGCTCCTAAGGGACATAGCGTGATGTTAAATAGCCTATAGCCTTCCACGAAGAACCGGGCTATCATGTAAAAATAATTTTTCAAATCCGACTGGTAGTTACAGAGATTAGCGCGTTCAAAAAAACAAACAAAATTTTTAGCTTTATTATCAGTATATTTTGTGGTTACTGCAACATGCTTTCTTCTTTCAAACATAGAGATTTCTGAAATAAAAAGGCATGTTGCAGTTTAGGATCATTAAGGATCAGCTGTCGTACCAAAATTTACTTCAAATAACCTTATTATACTGCATTCCGTCCAACGTTTCTTTTTATCTGCTACACTTTTAGCGTTAGCAAATTTTCGCAAGATATCTTTCGCATTACTCCGTATCACATGAAGAACATTAGTCATTGTTTCGAAAATCGTCCAGTTTTAGAACACTTCTCTTTATTTACGTGTTCCGTCTAAATTCAATGTGAGTTAACCAGCGCATCTGAAATAAATAATTGGCACAATCATCGCCATATTATTTCTAATTTTAGATCAAAGCCGAAATCCAATAACGTTAGCCATTGAACCGAAAAATTACTACATGCCTACATGGTATTTAAAAATTAAAGCAAATCGTTTGTAAATGCGAAGATGCGTTTAATTGGAATTCTAAGTACATTGTTAATTCTTGTATTAGTTCCGAAGCTTTAACTGTTTTTGGGCATCGATTCTGTTTTGTTTCAAATGTTTAATTATTTGCCTATGCAAGTTGCCCTCACTTTCATAATCAGCCTATAATGTTCCCACTTCTGGGACATAGGCCTTCTCTCGGTGAGAGGCAGTGTGCCGTAATCCACCACGTGGGCCCGGTTGGTAAATGTCGCATTTCGTCGAATATTTGGTTCAAGGGCATGCCGGCTTCCTCACGATGATTTCCTTCAACGTTTTGAGAGTGATGATGATGACGTGATGAAATAATTTTCACAAAGTAAAGCGCCTGTCTGAGTTGGAACCTTCAACCTACAACTCGTAAGTCGTGGCCACTCACCACTCACTCAGTCGGGCACTGCGCCACTACTGTCCTAATGCTTATATGGCATTAATTTTCCCAGCTTTTTGGATTTTAGTCGACGATCTAGTAATCTCAATATTGTCATTTAGTGTATTTAAGTATTCACTCTTCAACTAAGTGATGTTGATCAATTAGGAATAGGGGCAGATCAGGCTTAACATTGAAGCTTCCGGTTCTGAAGTACTCTTCTACATTGCAATACTAATTGAATCAATAAAAAATAAATTGATCAAACCTATTGGGCATGTTTTCAATTTAAAAGATGCTTCAAGCAAATCTAAAGAAAAGAAATCGAGTGTTCAAAGTTAAGCACAAATTGACCAAAGTATGAAAGGACCAATGAATTGCCCAAAGGTAATATACTAAGGGGAGAATAAGTTTGATCCCGCGAGAACTGGAAAGTTAACCGTTTGTATTCACATAACGGCCTTGAAATTTGGGTAGACCATTATCCTATCTTTCTAGTACGGCGGGCTGTGCTGCAGGAGCAGAAAACCTCAAACTGCGCAAATATAACAACCTTACTGAGAGCAATATGTTTGAGTCATTTGGGGTTGAAGTACTTAGGTCCGAGTGCTCATCGAATATTTCGGGACATCGCCAAGCGTTTGGTCGACTCCTCGCGTTACCAGAGGCCTGGCCTAACGAATCAGCATTGCCATCCAATGTGGCAACACTGCCAACCTTTTGGGCACTTTCCCCACTAACAGCGATGCGGAAGAATTTTTTGGTGCCCAATGAGCTCTTCCCTTTTTTGAAGTGAAAACTTCTTTAGCGGCGCTGTGTACTTTTTTTGGAATGGGTAAAAACTTCTAAACTCGCGTCAGGTCACGTGACCCTGATCGAAAATTCGTAAGACGTAAAACGTAAGACAGCGCCATCTATGCACATCGGGAAGAACTACGAGGGCCTCGCGTACTAACTACGTAGTTCATCCAACAACGACGAGATGGCGCTGAACCACGGATATATAACTGACGACGAGCTCAAATACATTTTATGTACAAGGCCAATAGTATGTAAAAATGTAACTAATATCAATCGTACCATCTACGTCCTCTTCTAATACGCCTCTGCAAACATTATGGTAATCGAACAAAGGTAACATTGTGTAAAATTTCATACAGGCTCCTTATTAGTTTATCTAGTTACCACTTTAGAAATGATTAACGAAGCACTGCCGCGACCAACACCACGAACTGAAGTCTATCCTGTGTGCTTATTTGTAAATCTGAATAAATTCCTTTCACGAGAAGAATAAACCAGTCACTTTGGTCATCATACCTGATTTGCAAAAAACCCTATAAAATAAGGAACACACCTTAACACGCGTGTTTTGTTTATAAGACGATTCACAAAATACACTCGTAATTGTTCAAGTTTTCACTTCTGTCGGCACTACCGGAGTGCCAGTGTTTTTTTTTTTTATATTATTCATAACATATATATTTTAGTGTTAGATTGTATAATGTATTTAAGATTTCTTAATAAACATGTAAATAACTCAGACCAAATAAAAAGTCAAGACATAGCGCTGCAAACAATACAGTAAAGCGTGCTAAAACTACACCTCCACTCTGTGCATACACCGCTCATACGCACACATTTACAATCAAACTACACCTCACTATGTGCAATGTTTACGAAACCGGCTTCACTTTACTATTGGTAGCCCTCTGTCTTGGTTTTTTATTTGGTCTAAGGTAAATAAATATTAAAAAAAAAAAACTGTTCATAAAAGTTCATAAATTCTACCGAAAACCAATGACGTATTATATATAGACACGTTATCAACCAACATCTCGGCGCTTAAAAACGGCGAAAATACTAGATAACTACTTATACGCGTAAAGAAAGGGAAAGAAAATATATCACCGTACGGCGGGATGTCTGTTGCTAGAGGGAGATAAATAAACATCTTCAGTTACGTCACAGGATAAGTAATAGTCAAATTACATGCTCATTGGTCGAGCGCATGAGTGACGTAGCTATCAGAGTCACTTCATGCGCCGGCCGCCATTAGACGCAGCGTCGTACAAAATAAAATAAAATAATCTAGTTTTGTAAACTTACGCGTGAAATGACACATTTTTATCTTTAACTTTTGGGGTATAATTTTTACATCCTCTGAAAACACACGACGGCATATTTTCTTTATGTTTTGCACAGGTTTTCACATACGATATAAATTAAAAACAAACATACGTCGCGTCGCGTCGCGCGACAGGTTGGTGCGTGACTGAGCGCAAATGTGGCAATTGGCTTCATTTCATGTTGCCATTTTAGAGTGCGGACAACGTATCTATAGTTTTATACATCATTGCCGAAAACGAAATACATACTCTCAAAACTAACAAAGTCTCTTGTAACTGTGGCCACTTAGTTCACAATACATTATAATAATATATTCCAACTGCAAGTCAAGTCGTTGTTTTTTACACGCAGCTCATTCAAGTCGCTAATTGTGCCTCAATTAGGTCAATAAGTACTATTGTAATGATCATTATGTAATAAGTGGCAGTCGGGCCGCGAAATAATAGTTCTATGTTGCTTTAAGGCTCCTTCAAACAGGCGCGATTCGCGTCGCGCGTCGCACCTGTTTGCAGGAGCCTTTATGATACCTCGTTGGAAATAATGATTTGTTTGTGTTTGAAAATGTTCATTATAGGTTTGTTAATGGGTGATTTGTTCACTAGTATTATCACAACGTTTGCGTTTTCTTGTTGAGGGGCCCGTGGCAGGTTAAGCTACGCTTGCTGCGATTGGTCTGTGGATGGGTGACCATCTTTACATACCGAGACCCCTCCGTGCCTCGGAAAGCACGTTAAGCCGCTGGTCCCGGCTGGCATTCGTGGATCTTTGACAGTCGTTACGGGTAGTCAGAAGCCCGAAAGTCTGACAACCAGTCTTTCTTACCAAGTGGTATCTATTACCCAGTAACTGCGTTGTGGAGCTCAGATAGGCAGTCGCTCCATGTAAAATACTGGTATTCAGCTGCAGCCGGTTAGACTGGAAGCCGACTCCAACATAGTTGGGAAAAGGCCAGGCAGGTGATGATGTTTGTGTTTTCTTCTTCAGCAAAATATGTGTTAACGTGCATTACCTGAAGAAACTCAAGAATTTGACCTTTGAAACTGAGATTTCCATGATGAGATGAAATAAATGTTGAATATTCTTGCGTGGAACTGCAGTGCTATTCTGTAAAAATCTCACTGTGAAAACTTAGGTGAAGTGAGCGTGGAGTGAGCTGTCAATAGTGTCAATTCCTAGCAAAAACAAACTCACTTCATCTAAGTTTTCACGGTGAGATTTTTACAGAATCGACCGGCTGTTTCGTGGTTATTCGAGATTTAAAACCACTTTCATTTCTGCCGTCTCGTGTACAATTGATAAGTAGGGCTACAATGATTTTCCAAGTTGATGATATCAAAGACGGTTGGATTTCACTTGCAAAAAGAAAAGTCGTAGATTAACTTGTAACTTTTTTTTAAACTTTTCAAACAACTCCAATGGTGTCAACACGCACTTGTTCATCATGACACCATACTTACCCCACAAGATATGCGCGTGCACATACTTTTACATTTAATTGTCCATTGTTTTAATAATCACCATTGACAATCACATAACTGCATTGTTGTATTTCTCGCTATTGAGTAATAGACGATGTCTCCTACAAATTTTCGCGATAGTGGAGGAATGAGGAAGTGGAGTGGATGGGATGGCCGCTTGTAATGTGGACTAGTTGGACAATATGGAGTGGTTTCCAAAGACGACGAAAGAAATAACGTATGTCCATTCAAACTAGCTTCTGCCCGCGACTTCATCCGCGTGAAATTTCACCCTCCCCTCATTCACCCTGTTAGGGGTGGAATTTATTGTGTAGATTTAAAGATATTTTGTCCATAAACTCGATATTTGTTTAATTTTTTTTTTTGCAAATAAGTCGCGAATGTAGATTACATACACTCACCCTTCTTCCAATATATGTCCCACGAAAGATGTAATTGCACTTATATAAGCATCCAGAAAAATGGCGCCATTCGTTAGTCCGGCTTACTTTTAATGACGAAGATGATGATGATGATGTCTCGTATAGGGTTTTAGCATTATGATGAGCGTTGGCCGTTTTGCGTAGATGTGACGCATACTTTCTCCCAAATTGTTATTTTTGCTTTTCTGTTGTTTGTGTTTTTATTTTTATACGTCATGTTTGCCGCAAATAAACGTATTTTCTTTCTTTTCTTTCTTTCCAAGAAGCGTGCTAGAAACTTTGCTCAGTCTTTTTTAATTATCTGCTCATCATTTGGAACGTTGAGCAATGGAACAGTTTCGTTTATGATATGATTTACTTCTAATCGTTGTTTTCTCAGTTGCAAAATATCAAGATTTCGGTAGAATATAGACCAGAGAGAAACGTGACGCTAAAATTAACCATAAGCTTAAGTTATTTCTAACTTAGATTCTAGTCTACCAGTTTGATTTGCGAAGTAATTACCGAGAACAATATTGGAGTACTAAATTACCCTTTCATAAGCGGTAGGTTACTGAACAACAAAGGGTTTCGCAAGACTATATTAATCAATTGCTACCAGTACTATGAGGGATCGCCTGCCCTCGCTGCGCAAGCGCTTGCGATGCGGGTATTTGCATACAATCGCCCCCTGAACGAGATTAATTCGAGTAACCCACTTGTGGCGAATGATTAAAAACAATTTAATTGACACTGTATACAAGTAGCTGAGTTTCTCGGAATGTTTGAATTTAGTTCTGGGTATTAAGTATTTAACCGTTCAAAGCTTAACACCAATAAATTTGGTGCTCGCAAAGTAGAGTCGGATTTAGTAGAAAGGAGATGTCCGCTTTTTGTATGGACGTTGGTTTTTTATTCCAAGAAAAATCTAACCAGCATCAAACTCGGTTCAAATAAATACGACAAAAATATGGAACTCAGAACTACTGAAATAATATTTTTAAACCCCTCCATTTAAGCGAAAAATCATAAAATAATAATTGATGTTATTTGTAGTTGGCAACCCTAATAAATACTCCGTCACTCTGTGACAATGTCATATTTGACAGATGATTTTTCAGCTGTCACTGGCGTTAGAGATGTGCCAACTCAGGATAAGGTTACTCGGATTGAAATTCACGTGACTCGAGTTAAACTCGAGTTACGGAACTCTGGTAAATGGATGAAATTGAACGAATTATTGTTTTTTCACCTCTGTTTCGCGACGAATTTTTTTTTATAGATTCGCAAGGAAACGTATATTGAGACTATATTAATTATTTAAAATACAATTTCAGTAGAATTTAAATATAAAATAAGGTTCAAATACATGCCAAACCAGAGACGTCAATCACGTACTCGCTTCTTCATTTACCGTCGTGGCAATCTAATTCAACTCGATCGCGGCATCTCAATCTGAGCGCAACTCGAATAATCGACTTAGCCATACATAGCTGGCTTCACCAGCTCAAAGTGTTATCGATTCTTGCCGAAAAAGATCCTTAGACGATTAGATGTATTATATGTTTAGTCCATTTTATGAAAATCAAGAAAGATACCTTAATAAACGATTTCTCATCAGTAAAATCAGAGATTTTTTTAGTTCAGGGAATTCGTTAATAACAAATTACCATATAAAGAGTATTCGGTATAAAACAAGACATTTATTTTCTTAATGATTTTACATTAAAAAGTTTAGAAAATAAATAATATATATTATTATGGTCTCAATAGAAAACACAAATGTTGATTTTCTATGCTAAAAATTGATTTAAAAAATCGATTGTTTTCGCCCGATAAAACGATTAATTGAGGTCAGATCGCCATCCCTACCGGCTCCATGCGTCATTCGTCCGACGTCATGCTCCTACATCAAAAATTGATTGACGTTGACGCTCACTGCCAGTAATGACAGTTCTCCTGTGTCAATTTTGACAAGTTTACTTTTTTTTTAGGTGTGTTCATTTTATTATTCTAGATAATTAGAAGGTTTGTTCGTTTTAGATGTAAATTCTCACGAAAACAAAAAACGATTTTTCTCAAAATTGGAGGTCTTTAAAAATGTATGATATGACTAGAACGACTAGTTTTAGGGATGTCTATCCAAATATATTTAACTTACTCTGGTTGGAATTATTAAATAATAAAAAACCATTTCTGGACATGTCCTTTATAAGATCTAGAGGATATTTCTAAAGGATACTTATAGATGATCCTGCGGGTTAATTGCGTAACACACTATCAGTAGCGATGGCCTTCATTTTGACAATACAACAACATTCATTGCGTTATTTACGTTGTTGAGCAGATAAATTTTTCGAACATGTGAAGCAATGGATTATTATATCCTTCAAAATGATTCACATTGAGAATTGACATCGATAGTGTGTTACGCAATTAGGTTACTGGTTTTATGCCAATATTATTTAAGAGGAGCCCGATATTAGTTTTGGAAAACATTCTGGAGAGCTACTGTTAACTTGTAAATCTGTTTCTTAATCCCTTCGATCAATATTATGTACATTATTGATCGAAGCTTAATCCTTTAAATGAGCGCTACATGATCGTTCGTTCATTCCAAGTACAGACGCCAGCACATCAAGCTACTACAACCTGTCAAATTTCTTCAATAGATTTTCAACTTTATCGCTAAATTATAAGGTTCAATGTTGATTGGGAAAATTTGACAGTTTCGTGTAGCTTGACGTGCTGGCGTCTGTAGGTACATGATGTAAATAAAATCGGCACTGGACTCGTTAGATTCCCCTCACAACTAACTTTAAAAGCTAATTCGCTACACAAAGCTCTTTAGCCGTCAACAGCACTCGTCCGTTTATACACAACAGTTTCCAAATGTTTACGAATTTAGGAGTGTTCCACTTTGTGCAGGGTTTTATCGAGTGCCTAATACCTACCCGTGACGTCTCTTGTTATGTTCCCACGTCAATCGCTGGTAGAACAGTTTATCTTTGTTGATTTGGACTGTTTACTAAACAGGTTAGTTTGGAATTTTCTTTGATTTTTTTTTTGGAGGTTGAGAGTTCATTCTGACTTTATGAACTTTGACCTTTTTGACTAGCCGTTATTTTAATTATTTAACCTTATTTTAGTTTAACTACCTCATGTTTATTAATTGTGACGCTTAAAGAAAATTGATTCACTTTAAGCCGATCGTCCCAGCTGTCATTCGTTGATCTTTGTTGTTTGTTCGTTACGGGTACTTAGAAACCCAAAAGTCTGACACCAGTCTTACCAAATGGTGTCGTGTTAAGGCTCCTTCAAACAGGCCCGACACGCGATAAAATCGCGCGCGACACAAAGGCACCGCAAGTCGCGCAACGAGCGGTGCCTTTGTCTCGCGCGGGATTCGCTTCGCGCGTCGCGCCTGTTTGCAGGAGCCTTTACCATTACCAAGCCACGGGTATGTGGAGGTCAGATAGACAGTCTGAAAATACTGGTATTCAGCTGCATCGACTTATTCGGTTAGACTGGAAGCCGACTCAAACAAAGTTGGGACAAAACTGGGCAGATTGAAAAGACACCGTGTTGTATTTTCAGCCGTGAATCAACTTTGTGTCATTTGTACTTACACAAGAACTTTACAACATTGAAATATAAAAGCAATCAACATATGCTTCTGTTATTTCGATGTGTATCTATTACAAATTATAGGGTAACAATCAATAAAAGCAATGTATTTTTGTTATCATACCAATCAATGCGCATTGCAGCTCTAACGTATGGTATAGCGGAACCTTTATACAATAGATAGTGTCATTCTAAATAATTATGCTAATTAGTGAAATGAAGTATTCATATATCGCATTCCTCGTCTCTTTGGTTTCGGTCACCTACTGGTATTTGATGATATAAACTTTTGGTCTCAGTGCTCATCAAATACAGCTCCATCTTCGACAACAGTAGTGGTTCTAATGGGACTATGTAGTCATGATCATTCGGGCGGCTTGCCAGTACATATACAGGTACATAACACATATTCCTGTCAGCACCCATCTCTCACAACACGATTTATTTGCGCCGCAATTATTGCTAATAAACAATCGTTCGATTACTCAGAAGCTCGAGTGCTTCTTAACTGCTTCTAAGACCTTGTAAATACTCATCTCATCCATTATTTAACGTCGATTCTTCTCGTTTTAAATACAATACTTAGGTACTTGGAGCACCGTTTTTACCGTTCGCCACCTTGATTATATTTTCAGAATAATAAATAATCAGTTTCACGCTGGAAAACCGCGCAAATATAGGGTTTCACAAAGAAGCGCGTGCGCAGCTCGCCGCGTGGGGCGCTATTTTGGCGCGCGCGCATCGCGTCGCCCGCGTCGACTATATTCAGTCCGTTCAGTGATCCTTCGCAAGCTCGCACAAAACAAACAAACAAACATATCCTTACCATAATAATATTATTTTCATAACGTCGAGGAGGTTAGTGGAATGTTCCCAATTTATATTAAAAACATGATATTGTTGTTTCAGGTAAGGGTTCTCCCGAAATTCAGCTGTAAACAAACGAGTGAGTACCTACATTGTCGAGAAATTGCTTGGGGAGGGAAAATTAAAAGTACCTATGTACCTAATAGGGTTGGTGACGTGGGCGTACGCGAGAGGCTTCCAGTTCACGTGACGCACTGGATGTGGTCACGTGACGTAGAAACCCTTCAACCAATCTAGTTAATTATACACAGCCACACGAGCTATGGAAATAGCTTTTATCTGAGGCTCTGCACGCGAGCATATGAAATGAAGCGGCGATGTTATATGTTATTACAGCTCTACTGTTTGGGAAATTAATTTGTATCAAAGGCATTTAAAATATCAAATGGAAAATAGGTAGGTAAGTACTTAATTTGCTGAACCGAATCGAAGGACCAAAAAAGATTTCAAAATAACTAAAAGCACTGGAATTTTTAAACAAAAAAAAACTAAGTCTCTTAATGACCAGAATAACATGGTTTTCAATGTCATACCAGACAATTAAGGGTACCTACTTTATTTATTCTTATGTAGCTTTATATGCCTATCTGTTGAAAGTTAGGTATATACATCCTACTACTAAACACACTTTCATACACAATTTGAACCATTTTGAAGGATATTGCTAATCCATTGCTTTATATGCTCAAAACATGTCTGCTCGACAACGTAAATAACGCAATGAATGTCAACATGAAAGCCATTCTAGTCTCTAGTATTGTACTGTTAGTGTGCAACGCTATTACCCACCGGTTCCATTTCTATTTGTCAATTTCCACTACATTACCTTTATTACTTGCTACCTTTTGCGTCATTTCATTAATAATATTGTAGATATATAAAAGGAACGAGTGCTCCATTTTTATTAAGGTCATGTACATAATAACAATATAACATATTGGGTGGGTATGACAAATTTAATATAAAGTTGTTCAAATAACAACCATCTGGGTGACATTTTCCAAATGTCAAGGGTTGAGACTTGAGACGCTATCAAAGAAACGCTCTATATTTAAGTAGGTACATATATATTGGCGATGAATTTAATATTCTTGCATGGCAATACAGGGAGTTTCATGGAAAAGAATATTGAAGTCGCACTCTTAAATATTAATGAAGTAACATAAAGGTTGTCTGCAAAAGGGAACCTCACGTCATGCAGGCTGGCGGAAAAATTACTCAAGCAACATTAGAATTAGGTTTAAAATTGAATAAGCGGCGATTGTTTTTATAAAACAACAGTTTTGTGAGAGCCACGTAAAAGTGAGCTCGTCCTCTTGAAATAAATAGCTAAAATTCAGTATTGCTTCTTATTTTCTTATATAGCGCCTTCCCCGTAAAGATTAAGGTAATACCTACGCTCCCCGATTTGTTGGCTTTTGTACTTATCTAAGTAAAATTACGCATTTGTTTCATGAAACAAAACCTACATAAATCTTCATGAAAAGTTGACATTCTTGTACATAACAGTTTCAACCTTACATAAACAGACAATAGACCAAAAAATTATGCCTAAGTAAACTTCACGCCTAATCTAAGCCAATTATGCGATCCAAAACACAAACGGAGCCTCAAAAATAGCCTTGTCCTAAATACTGACCTGAAATTTTAATCGCATGTCAACAGTACCATCGGCATCCACTCGGTTAAGGTATTACGTATAATTAGTCGCGCAAACAATGGACGCCTGATGGAAGATAAGATCTGCGATGGATTCTCTGGACAATGTGATAAGCCCTTCATGTTGGTGAGCTTGAAGGTAATTAGGGCTTGAATCTGATGCTAGGTTCTCATGGTTAAAAATAAATAAAATTGTAGGAATCTGCTGGCAAGTTTAATTATCGGTGTAAGTGCAAAGCCCTTATTTCTTACGCCCGCGACTTTGTGTGCGTGTTTGTTTTTTATTTTCCCATTCTATTTTTAACTTCCCATTTCCCATTCATAGGAATTTTTCTAGGTTTATGCTATCTCTAAACCAAATTCTATAAAAATGGGTTCAGCGATTTAACTGATAGAGCCACTTTCGCATATACAATCTTAATCATAGATGCCTAGCGTTTTCTCAACTACGTTGGAGTCCAAATTCAGTCTAACCGGAAGCAGCTGAATACCAGAAATAAATATTATAATTATTAATATTGAATTTACAATATTAATATAGATTCAAAAGTTCAGCTTCGTATCGCATCAAGACTAATTCAAGCTGGACTTCTAAGAATGTAAAAATATTAATTCGTTTTTGTCTCTAGCCTAAAAAGCTCTAAGAATAACTTATAATAGTTATAATTATTTGATTTTAAAATAAACTCGAATTGCTATAAAGTTTATCCAGATTATATTCAAAGGTGGAATAAAGTATCTAATAAACTATAAAAAAACCGCCATTCAAAACAGTACACAGTTCCCACGACGAAAATAAAAGATTCGCCAAGAATAGCTAACCGTAAGATGCGTGCGCGCAGGTGTACACGCGACAATGCGCAGCAATTGTGCAGGAATCTTGTATTGTCGATCCTTTCGGGAGTCTGGTAACGGAATGCTGTCAGGATCTGACGGAGGAGCTACGAATTTTTTCGTACTTCGGCCCTTGTGTCGAGTTCCAAATTATGGGTTTGCGAATATGTCAGGTGTTGATGTTGATGAGGATAAATAGTCAGAATATTGACGGGCTTCTTTAATGAAAAGACTCCATTTTGAAGTTGTTTCGTAATTAAAAGTTCTATTGCCTGAAATCTTTGAAGTGCTTCAGTTGCGAAGGGTGAAAGTTTTCAAAAAGGAAGTCAACTCAAAAATGGTTGCTAAATTCAGAAAGACAAAAGAACCCGAAAGAAGTTGCGTTGTATAAAAACCCTTTGCCATTTATAGCTCCTTTTTAACCATTCGTAGGCACATTCTGTTTTTTATTGCCTTTTTAGAGGGGTCTGTTTCTGTGTCACTATTCCGTCTTTATAGTTTTAAGTTTACACAAGGATTTGACGATAGCTAGTTTGTTTTACTTTTCTCTTTGTGTGTAAACGGTACAATTTTATCTTCGTCATTCAATTGGGTCACAGTTATTACGATTGAGTTATCTTTTATTCCAAAACAGAGATTACTGCTGTTTATACATATGTATATAACATCAGGCCTTGTTTTGTTTCCCCGAAGGAAGGGCAGAGGTGCACACTCACATTTCGCCATTTAGGTATGTTTTTTATTAATAGGGGGCGAGCCAAAGACTATACAGGTTGAAATTGAAAACATGCGACAAATCGAAATGGGAGATTGTACTCATCATTATGAACAACTTTTACTAAAAGTCCAAAGCGGCAATCGCGAAAAAAAATCTGCTGTTCCCTACATTTTGACGAGTTATGCGAACATAAATGTAGAGAACAGCTGATTTTGTTTTCGCGATTTCAGGTCCGCGCGGGTCCGCTCCGGGCTGCCACTGAGAAATTCCAGATAGAAAAACTCCATAACTCTTTGCATGACTTGGGAATGGAACCCAGGACCTCATGCTCAGCACTCAGCAGTGGCGTTTGCGACTGACTACGAGGTAGTCAACTGTAGTTAATGCATTTACTGTTGTACTAGCAACGCCCCACGGTTTCACCAGCATAAGTGTCGATCCCATGGGAATATCGGGATAAAAACTATCCTATATCCTTTTCCGGGACTCAAACTATCTCTATACAAAATTTCACCAAAATCGGTTCAGCGGTTTAAGCGTGAAAAGGTAACAGACAGACACACTTTCGCATTTATAATATTAGTATGGAATGGACTTTAAATGATCCCGTTACTTTACAGTTTAGTTTATATCCGTCAAATTATCCGCTTTACATTGTTATTCTACAAAAAGTTTAAAGATGCTTTCACATGTCACGAATGTATCACACAGCTGTCGTAATTTCACGGATTTGTGTGCCTCTTCTTGGGGTTCCTTTGGCAGAAAATATATTACATCTGTGTCCTTGCTATATCTTTAAATGTAATGAGAAATAAGTTGGATATTTGCTTTGTGACTAAACAAAGGATAATTTTCTATGGTTGCTGAAAATTTTAACCTCGTAAATGTGAAACTAGATTATTTTTTGTAGAATTATGTAATTTGCCTGAGTTTTCTATTATATTTTTCCTTCTTAATGAATATGTTTAAGTATTTTGTTGTAAATTGAATTTGCCGAAAGCAGAAATTACCGAAAGAACCCACTGCCTCCATATAAAACTGTCTTGAACATATTATTTCGTGTACATAATTACCTATAAGGTCAGCCCACTAATCGCTGCACCCTTTGGTTCCCTGGCAACAGCCTGGGGCCACAATGGCGTTTTTTTTCATCTAACGGTGCGCAGTAGTACCCTGACGCAGGTAGATGCGTCGCACCCGCCCGTTTCTGAGGATTCAATTCTTTGATTTACCATTTCTTTGAACTTTCCTTAGCTTGGGCTATAATTATCGGCTATATAAGTAGATACTTTGTGCTGCAATGTGTTCTGTTTCATACATCTGTTTGTTTGCTCCTATTGTGATCAATCTTTAATATTTGGATCAGTTTAAAAAAATGAGATTACTAAATTATGTCGGCTCTAACAATTGTAGATCAAAGGCTTTACGTAGGAATGATGTCATTTTCGTATAATAGACACATAAATTATTTAGTATGCTGTAAAGTCAAACAGCTTCTACTATTTTCCATTTAAGGCAAAATAAATATGCTTACTTTAGTTTTCAATATTTGCCATAGCATGACACATTCAAGCATTTACACAAATTAGTTAGGTATAACAGAATTCAATTGTTAAAAGGCCTCGGTTTGCCGAAGGCGGAGCTTTGGAAGGACGCGTGTCACTAACAATAACAAATGTAACAAAAATCCTTTTCTCAACAACCTAATGGCGTAGTAATTAGATGACAGACAAAGTAACGTTACATTGAGCGTTTGTATAGAGTCCCGCGCCCTTGTCTCTTTGTTACGCCGGCTTTGAAAGTAAAAGTTTGCCTAATGAACGGCGCCCGTTTTATGGCACCTCTGAAAACTTTACAATGCAAGACGATAAAAATAAGGAAATCATTTCTAAAAGTGTCCACAGTGGTATTATGGCATTTTGGTTTTAACTGTAGGCTAGTAACGTTACGACTCTTACGAGTTACGACTGTTTTAACTAAACATTTATCTATTATACAAGTCTGTTTTACGGCTTTCTTGTTGCTCCTAGTAAAAGTGAGAAGCGAAATAGAAAAAATACATGGCAAAAAGACTTACCACAGGGCATATTATAGTGTGGTTAGTTGACACAAAGCTGGTCTTTCTCGTCCCCTAGCTGGCTTGAGGCTAGTATCTGGTTTCCAATAAACACATTCACATCTTAAATAATGATTGGAAGCGATGTTGCTCTCCTCAATATCGTGTTACACCACCACAGTTTACCATCACACATAAAATACAGTGAGTTGCGCACGCGCACATAAGCGGTCCATCTCCCAAAACCATTTCTGTGTTCAATAAAGCGGTTGGGAGTGGGACTTAGAATGAATCGCGAGCAATTACAAAATTACAAGTTTTCCTCTTGCATAATTTTCCTGTTTATAGCGAAGGAAAGGAAGATCAGGATAGCGAGTACTAACATGGGAGGAATGAAGTAATGGAGAGGACCATTTAAGCGCCTCTAGCATTACAAAAATTTGAGGGATTGCCATAATTTGAAAACAAATTGACATCATTCAAATGATTTCAATACTGAAATAACCGTTACGTGGGCTACGATCAAAGCCTACAAATGACTCAACATATAGACTGTAGTATACAAACAGTGCCGCAAACTGTTATTCTACACCACGACGTTTGACAGCATAGAACATGACAGTGCGTGGGGCACGCGCACGGGAGTAAACCGGCCTGCCAGGCCATTCCTCGTGCGCGATGACCCATCCACTTCCTCGGGGAGACAGGGATACATGAGATGTATCCGACGTATTGTTGAGTTGATGGAAAAACGAATTGGCTTAGGAAACGTTCGGACCGTGCGTAGGACCAAATACTTCGAAAAAAAAATGCAGAAATGAGAGTTGCAACACTGATGCCTGTTTTCAGTTAGACAACAGATAAGTTAACGCCTATAACTCTTAGGTAGTAAAAACGGACATGAGAGGAACTTTCAGTCGAATCTATTCACTTTGGAAAACTATTCAACAGCTCAACCAGCTTCGGCGTTCAAACTCAAAGAATTTATTTCAATTAAACCATTTACAGGCACTTTTGAATTGTCAAAATGAAATGGTCAGTTAGTCAGAAAGTTGAAGTTAGTTGCCCGTTCCAAAATGTACTTTCTATGGAGAGGAACGGGCAACGAGTTATGCTATTTGATTGATTTAATAACGAGGACGATTCAAAACATTGTACTTGAAATACCTAAACACTGCCTTCCCTGTGCCAGCAAATAGCATGACAAACGTTTTCCTCAGTAACAGCTATTCACAGGATAACATCTATAAAAACGAGGAAACATGAAAAACTAGCATGTTCTTCATTACCGTGGCAATTAAAGAAAACACGTACATATCAGTTACTTCCGGTTAGTTGTGCGTAATTGGAGGGATCATTATAATAATTTTTAACACATTATTATTAGTATATATAAATAAATAATAATAAATAAATATGGATACTTATGTTATAAAAGAAGTCTTCGTATGGCAGATAGGCAGTCGGTCCACGTGAAATACAGTATAATATTGCACATCGACCTTTGGAAAGAGACAATCTAATTTCGGCTTCGTAGAGCGTTATCTCTGTCGCACGAAATACAAACAGTCCGGTATCTATTAGGAGCTGTTAAAACAATTATGATTTGCTTCTTTTGATAATTATTTTTATTCTTTGTATGAAATACAATAAAAGGTAAAGGTCGATGTGCAATATTTATCGCCGGGTACTGTACTGGTATTCAGCCATTCGGTTAAACTGGAAGCCGACCCCAAATATAGTTCGGAAAAGGGTAGGCAGATGACAAAGATGATGGCTAGGATTTCACAATATATTTTGTCGGTTTTGAGCCATCTTACATGTTTCATGACAAAGGAAGTTTAGATGATGTATTATACAAATAAGATGTTGATGAAATCAAAGCTGATTAGGACTAGCGGTTTAATTGCGTAACACACTAACAGTAGCTATGGCTTTCAGTTTTGACAGTTCAACAACATTCGTTGCGTTATTTACATTGTTGGGCAGACAAATTTTTCGAACATATGAATCAATGGATTAGTAATATCCTTCAAAATGATTCAGATTGACATTGAAAGGGTGTTACGCAATGAGGGTGCAGGACGAATAACGGCGTTTTCAACTCCGATCTCTAAAATGTGGGTTCTGTACTGTAATTCCATAAAGGTTAGGATTTTCTGAGAGAGATGGAGCTACGCTAAGAGCTATGCAGGGACCAGAGTACTGGCACAGGATAGAGTTCGGTAGGAAAAGGTCATGAGGCCATTGTCCCGCAATGAGGCAACATGTACCTACTAATAATAGCTAAACGAATAACTAACACATATTTTCCTGCAGATAATGTTATGTAACGCGCCATTAATGAAGAGTTGAATATAAAGCATTACGAGCTTCTCTTCCTTCATACTAAACTGTCTTGAATACTAAGCTATTATGGTGGTGGTCATATAAGGGGCAGTGATGGCACTGGTGGCCCAGTGGTGACGAACCCAGACAAGCGCTTTACTTTGTGTAAATTATTTCATCACCACTGCACCCAAAACGGTGAAAAAAACATCGTGAGGAAACCTGCATGTCCTCATCATCTGCCTAGCCTTTTTCCCAACTATGTTGGGGTCGGCTTCCAGTCTAACCGAATGCAGCTGAGTACCAGTATTTTACATGCAGTGACTGCCTATCTGACCTCCACAACCCAGTTACTGGGTAATACGATACCCCTTGATTAAGAGTGGTTGTCAGACTTTCGGGCTTCTGACGACCCGTGACGACTGTCAAAGATCCACGAATGACAGCCGGAACCAACGCCTTAACTTTAAACCGGCATGTCCTAGACCATAAATTCGAAGACATGTGACATCTACCAACCCGCACTGGGCCCGCGTGGTGGATTACGGCCCACTCTTTATTACAGATAGGAGGCCTGTGTCCCAGCAGTGGGAACATCAGGGGCCGATTATACTACTAAGTCCTTTGCTTTTTAATGAAGAGACTGATGTAACTAATTAGGGTCAGCTCTAGTTATTCGCGACTGATGACTTTTTGACACTTGGTACCAAATACAGTACCCGGCGATAAATATTGCACATCGACCTTTGGAAAGAGACAATCGGCTAATTTCGGCTTCGTAGAGCGTTATCTCTGTCGCACGAAATACAAAGTCCGGTATCTATTAGGAGCTGTTAAAACAATTATGATTTGCTTCTTTTGATAATTATTTTTATTCTTTGTATAAAATGGTTTTGTGTAAAAAGGTCGATGTGCAATATTTATCGCCGGGTACTGTAAATATTTGGAAAAATCGTCTGATCTCAATTAATTGTTTATAACGACGTCAAGGATGATGCAATTAAATAAATATTAACGAATTTCACAAATTCGTACGTCATACATAATTCTAGATAATGGGAAACAGCGAATTAGAATAATAATTTATTTAAATATTTTAATGTGGGTTCTTGCATTGTTTTCACAGTAATCTCAGGATATAAAACTGACAGAGATAATAATATCATTTAACGTATGACGTGATAAGCAACGTTACAATTAATTTTGAAAATCAGGTCACCGCTCAACCAGGTTGGTGTTACATATAAATTATGTTTTTAATCTAAGATTAAAATGTATAAACATTTGGTCTCGGCTGAATAATAAATATGGCCTCCCCCGCTGACTGCTATATCGATAGATCCTGGGGGAATCATGCCACAATTAGTTCCGAAGGTCACCCAGTGTACGCATGACTTCATCATCTACTTATTCAGGGGAAAAGGGTATGACCTAGATATAATTACAAAAATATTCAAAATATTACACATCTCAAACGCAAGAATTGACGCAGGATAGGAAAAAACGTTCATGATAAATATTTGCAAAGAAACGTACTGGCATATGCAAGCGTAAATTAAAATCAATTACACCATTATAAGTAATTCCGATGAATCAGTTAGCCTAGACTGTATGTCTAACTATAGTTATTCATCTATAAGGTATCTACACGTATCTAGTACTAGCTTCTGCTCGCGGCTTCGCCCGCTTGGATGTAGGATTGTAGGATATTCTCCCACAAGAACGTGCTATCGATATCGGGACAAAAAGCCTAGGTCCTTCCCCAGGATGCCATCTACCTCGTTGCCAAATTTTATCGAAATCCGTTCAGTGGTTCCGGCGTAAAAGGCGGTTACAAACATACGGACTGTATTACTTTCGAATTTATAATATTAATATGGATGACGTAGATAATGACTAAGTTACGTCTAAGTCTGTTGTACAATTTTTTCCAACTGTACCTTCAATTGCGTTGCATTAGGTATAGGGAAGATCCTATACGTAGCAGAACGTCATTTGTTTTCCTATTATGTGTATGTTATGATGTTCAGGTTTTGACTGGTCTGCTTGAAGAGTCATTGTCATTTCCAATAGGTACTGATGTCCCAATATTGATGCATATTGTTTCTTCATTCATGTAATTGAAAATGCTGAAGTTGTTTTGCAACTTATGTAAGGCATGTCAAAATGAGATCATAAGAAGGTCTATTTCAGTTACGGGCGATTCCTACTCCGTACAGAAATGTGATTAGTTTGGGACCCGCTATAAGAATAAAGGCTCTTGCAAACAGGCGCGACGCGAATCGCGCGCGACACATGGGCACCGCTCGTTGCGCGACTTGCGGTGCCTTTGTGTCGCGCGCGATTTTATCGCGTGTCGCGCCTGTTTGAAGGAGCCTTAAATGACACCACGATTTGACAGATGTCACTATTATACTTCCGATGTGTTTTAATCGTACGAAAAAGTTAATTAATGGGGTGTAGGATTCACTTCTATTATTTCGAACAACTTTCGGACGGACCCGTCTCTTCGTTGACGGACTTAGAGAGAAGACCCCCAGTTTCGAGCGGCATTATTTTTCTAAGGTGCAGTTTAGTGTTTAAAATTTTCAATACGTAGTAAAATTTTCTAGTAACGATATTACACGTTTATGACAAGAGCATTGCTCTGGAGCTACTTTGTCACTTTAAGACCATACCATGACTACAGCAACAACATTGTATTATGCTAATTCAAGTAGGCCATATGACCGCGAACCAAATTTCAAAAGGACCACATTTTTAAGTCGCTAATTCGTTTAGACACGCGAGTAAATGTTGCATTATTCTGCTAATATTTAATTTGACAAGCATTGACGAAGATAATTTTTGTTAACACGACAGCATAGTTCTTATGGAAATGTATATAAGGCCGCAGCTAATGTAAACTGAACAAAAACTGGGCGTGATGTTTCAGGGAGTTAACATAGCTAAACTAAAATTGATCTCTGCTAAATTTAAGTTTTTAAGGACTTTTTTTCTGAATGTCTTTTTCATTCAAGATTAAAACTTTCCCAGCGGATGGAGCCTTCAACACAGCTAGTTTTGCTTACACACACACATGTTTACGCTTTTCAGTCGTTACGGGTAGTCAGAAGCCCTAAAGTCTGACAACCAGTCTTACCAAGAGGTATCGTGTTACCCATTTACTGGGTTGTGGAGGTGAGATAGGCAGTCGCTCCATGTAAAATACTGGTATCCAGCTGCATTCGGTTAGACTGAAAGCCGACCCCAACGTTAGGAAAAGGCTAGGCAGAGTCATTTTTTGACACACATATTCATGCTTACAGTGCAGACAAGACTGGCATTCGTAAAAAATGTTTGATATTTCTAATGTTTAAAGACACCATCGATCCTCTTTTCCGAAAATAGGTTATCATCAAAATTCAAAACATATCCATAAGTGTGACTGAAACGGCAATTAGGGGTAATTACTGGTGAACAAGGACGTGTGAGCAATATTGATGAAAAATAAACTACATTATTGAACCCTCGTGGGCGCCCTGATGTCATAATATATCGAATGACCCATCAGACCCTCGAGGACAAAATATCGGTGGACAAAAGTCTAATAATAAATATGGCTAATAATATATATGGTCTAATATAATATGGTGTATGGTATGGGAAACTCTTCAGAGAGTTGTTTATTCCATTAACGACAAAGCCTGTTGGAAAATAAAGAAGAAGTTAAATAGTAAAATGTTTTTCTGAAGCTTTCATATAATATCTACGGTAACGAAAATCGGCTAAAGCCGTGTTATGTTTTGGTCCTTCCGACCGCGCAATTATTTTGGTCCTTTCGTTCACAATTGTGAAGGTACATATTATGCTTTAAATCTTTGCTCGATCTAATAACATTATGGAGTAAGTATCATTATTTATTCCTAACACTCGTGTTTCCGATCCTACTCGGATAAAAATCATTGTGCAAAGTAAACAGGAGTTACAAAGCAGGTCGTGACATACGGGTGCAGAGAAAAGAATAGGATGAACATACTGCCGCAGATTTAGGTCAGCGATATGTTCACACGTGTGGTTTTAACTTACACGCGTTACGTTTGACTTACCTATATATGTAGTCATTGATGATGCTAAAGTTCTATTGCTTAGGAAAGGGACGTCTACGGGATAAATAAAGTTTTTGTTTTTTATTTTGTCGTCCTCTCTGTAATATACAATTTTGAAGAAATTCGTGTCTGAGTTGATTCCTTCTTTGAATGTTAGCAACCAAGCCTCGAGTGACCTCATCGTATCACTAAAGTGAAATCCTGAATTCAGTAGAATAATATGCGTAGACACTTCTAAATGATGCCGAAAGTTCAATTAAAATTCATTCATCAGATATTAAAATAGACATAGACATGTCGCAGATGGAGCGGTTTTAACATGCCAAGGCATTAATTCAAATAGTATGCAGTTCAATAAATTGTCAAAGAATTCCTCCATGTTCGCTCCTTAACGTGTCTCAAGTCGGGATTGCGTTTATAAATAGTCTATAAATACTAGTAATAATGTTACCGGTTGAGCATGAGATCGTAAGTGGAGTTGCGTGCTGATGGACACTTGTTTTGCGCACATTCGTTCAGAGCCGAGGATGTAAAGGAATGACTTAATGCCAGGGTAGATGCTGTTCTAGTATAGCTAGAAACGACTAGGTGCGAATTGTAGAAATATATATTATTTTACCTCTAATAATTCATATTTTGCTTTTATCCTTAAATGTTTAAATAGCTTGTTTCCTTTCAAATAGCTTGTTGGTGTTTTAGTGGTCTGTTTTAAATTACAGCTTTACTGTCTCTTAGCGGTGATATTTTAAATGCAGCCTACTCATGCATTGAACCAGTCATCCATAAAGTTTAAAGACTTATGCATATTTCTTCATCGATGAATAACAATGAAATTTTAAGTAAGTTCTATATGTGGATCATAATATAAGGTCTTATTATGCCTGCACAACAATGAGTCAGGAGTCTGAGCTCACTCTGACATCAACAAATTGGCAGTGCACTAAATGATTGCACTCCAACATCCTTGCAGATTTCAAACATGCGTAGGCGATTACTCTACAATTTGTTGAACAATTACGTCACTTCGCTCTACCCGATGTCTATCCAGCACTCTGACAGCGGCTTAACGGCCAGACGTTCACGCAAGAAACACCTCTAGGCGTTCAATGAGTTACATGAAAGCGAGCACCGTTTTTGAATCGTGCGTAATTGTCGCGTGCAAAATCCGACAACGTGCCCGGAGGTGTCTTCCGCGTAGATATTTTCCGTTAAATTGAAAAACATAACGCCGCGCGCCGTAAAACAACGCAATTGCAGCGTTAGTCAGGCGAGCTTACGAAGTCGAACAACACCCCCGTAGCGGCCGTAGAGCGTCCCCGATAGCCGGCTCTACGGACTACGATACAATCACAGTATCGTAACTTCACGTCAGTCAGTGTAGTCCGCGCCACCACGCCGAGCGCACGCATCATCCGAACACTCATCACTACGAGTGCGATGTGAATCGAACCTTCCGTGACTGTGCACCGATTTGATATTCAAATTGGACAATCGAAATAAGTCGTCAGGAGTGGATTGTATTGTAATGAGGAGGGCCGTACGACGACAGGCCAGGGTGAAACTCTTCTAAAATTTGGACATACAGTTTCTTTGATGAGTTATGGAGTTTATGCAGTGCGGTACTAAGTTTGATCCGTGAAGTGACTGGGCCAGTGATGAGGAGTTTGGTTACGGGCTCCAACTCCAAAGGCCGGCAAAATTAATTCTTACACGGAGCTCGGGGCGCGCGCGGTGGCGCCCCGTGGGGCGCGCCGCCGCCAATTCATCAAGGGCTGGAAGAAGACCATGGGGGTCATCTCTAAAACCTTTGGCGTTGTCTTCAGCCTGTAAGTAATTAGAATTTGCTTTGAGTTGAGAGAGAGATCAACTTCCCAAAATTAAATCTTTCCAAAAAATTTCTCCTATTACCATTTTACTCGGTCTGAAGGAGAAAGTGACATCTGAAAATTCTAGTTATCACGACAATTTATCATAGGACGCAACTAGATTAGACAAAATAATAGTGGTAATAAAAGCCCCATAACTCGGCAGTGAAGCAGCGAGTCGTCTCTCCATGCGCTTGCGCAAGACAGTGTTCCTATTCGCACGTTCGTCGCATCGTAAAGATGCGTGCGCTTTCAGCTGCATGCGTAACAAACCGAACGTTTTTATTAATGTGTTCATTCATCTCAAAACTTTTGTTTTCCGTTGTCCCACAAAGTAGAAACCTCCTATAGGTTATGCAAAAATTACGCCACATATCTGTTCTGCCATCCACTCTCGTGCCATTCATCATTGTTAATTGTAAACGACTATTCTCACAGATTAAAGTCTGGACTTTCCCCTCAAGCTGCCGTTTTAATTAACGTTCCTCACATATAAACCTACAGGTAAATTAACATACGTTTATAACGTTCATACAAATAACAGGCAACTGCGTGCTGTCCAATCAATTTGAATGTAGCACTCGTAGTAAATTTTTTACAATCTATAAAAGGTTCCCATTATGTGTCCTTATTAGTCAACAGTTCATGAATTTTCCAACAGTAATTAACATTGTCAATATCGATTGGAGGCATGAAATCGCCCCTTAATGTCCTCTGCAATAGCCTTGGTGGACTGTTTGAAGGATTCAAAAATAGAGTTGATTACAACAAACTTATTTAAGTATGGGTTACATGGCGTTGGAAGCATTATCGTCACGGCATGATGAGACTCTAAGATGACCCTTAAATATAATTTGGGCAATTTAGTCGTCATAATTTTTGATGAATGTAGGTACACCTCGAATTAGATTAGCACGCATAGTTTTTTGATTATGTGTTATGCATTCTTCTACTTTACGTAATAACCTTATTGTTCCAAGTGAAGCGGTTGTGAAGCTTATTTAGGTGAAGGTAGTCGTAAAGAAACTAGGTGTCAGTTATGAACTACCGATGTCGAGAGTGGATTGTGAACCATATTAATTAGTATGTTAACCTGTCAAAAGAGATAATTTTGGTCTTCAAATGATTCCTGTCAGTGTCTATCTTGTCTCCAATCGTTCATCATCGTTACTAACAATATGATTTGAAAAATAAATCCTTCCCAAAAATATTTTAATTCCATAAGGACCAAAAAAAGTAATACCTAAATTACGACTAAACAATGTAACTACATATATGAGAAAAATACGTCTCTCAGCCCTTTGAACCCATGGATAATAATGTAGAGGTCGTTCGCGTTTCCGGACGACCTATTTTCTTGCATAAACAAGGGAGTCCACAAAGCCCATTTTACAATTTATATCACGGAACAGTGACTGGACACAGACATTGATCATAGTAAGTCGTTACAACTCACGATTCCGATCACCGAGTTGCGAATAAGTGGTGCACCGTGTAATTTCGCGGGATAGCCAATTATAATGACGTCACAATCACAAGGCATTGGCCAACACCGGTGCCCGGCTGCTGCTATCGGACCCTATCTAAAATTAATAGGGCAAAGTTCCGTAAATGTGGCAACGTCCGCCCGTAATAATATGACCTTAAAATGTTTAAGATTGATCTCCATTAATTTTCTTGCTAATTATTATCTGCTAAATGTACGAAACACACTTCAGGGGAAAGAAAAGCTTGACGAAGCTCAAGGAATGGTAATGGTCGTAACAATGTGCATCTGAATGTAAACTCGATGGGTTTCGCTTTATTTGGCTCGGCCGGAAATCAACATACCTCGCCTTATTTCCGGCGCATCAATAATTTAGTAACTTTATGGAGCTTGGTCGCTTCTATTTTTCAAATAATTTATCTGAATAATTTTTCAATTTCCAAAAATCTGTTGCATGATTGGACTATTGCTTTCAACTAGTTTTAACTTTGATCTTAACTACCATACCGTAACTCTTATGACACACGGCTTCCTTTCTCAACTTCTCCAGAAATATATATCCCGTTCTAAACGTAATGGTCGTGAGAATACTTAATTTGGAGTTTTCGTCTATGTCCTTTTTATAGCGTCAAATATATAAGATAAATAAAAGTGAGTAATGGTCATTGATCTACGGACACTTAAATAGATATAATGAAGTTAATAGCCGGTGTTGAAACTGAACGACAATAGTGGAAGCGAAAATTACCGTAAATTAAATGCAGTATTGGATACTTAATAAATCACGGGTTAACATCTAGGTAAGGGTATTAAAAGCGAAGGAATGGCTAACGCACAAATGGTTGATATTAGCACTATCTGTTATATTATTATTTGTAATTGCATGCAAACGATTGAATAGTTTACTCTCTGATGATACAAAAAAGCGTTTATCATCAGCTATTTTATTATGCTTCACTCTAAATACTTGTCTGAAACGGAAATATTAAAGCCATAAGAACTTTCGAAAACGAAGGGTTAGAGACCTATTCTACAATCGTAATCTTTATCCCAAACAAAATCAAACGTTCTACGTTTACATTTTCAAGCAATGCCGATGCTTCGCAATAAACATCCTCGGTAAACACTACAGATGTTTGCAATTTAATCTGGTCCTTTGTCGAGGTGCCCTAGAAGGTGCACAATTGTGTGCTGGTCTTTGTGCTTCCAACATTTCGGGAACAGCGGTGATTGTCAAAGAAAACGCTCTTAAATGTTCAATGGGACGTTTGTTGGCAGCGGATAACTGTTTTTTAATAAGAGGTCTATCCCGATCCCAACCTTTTTATTTGCGCTGGCTTGAGTGCCTTTAATCTTGAAATGAAAAAAGGAATAGGAAACTTCATCTATTTAATTTAGCGCGAGTATGTACTTTCAATTATTTCGTGCTATCTTGTAAAGACTTTAAAGCTAAGTAGGTATACGAGAAACAACACAGGAAGAAGTCAGGAAGGGCTAAAAATGTCTAAATTCCGTAAATTGGGACATCTGCCAGATTCTGCCTAAGACAGCAAATGCCTTTGTGTGATATTCACGAGTGATAACACTTACATATCTAGATCAACTTTACATTGACGTCAGCAGGTATTTCAGTAACCTTTACACTTGGTACTATTTCCATCGTTCTGTTCATTACTTATTCATATTTTTGAGCATGGTCCTTCATTTTCTTTTGTTGCTCCGATTTTGTTATTTGCTTTTATTATTATGTATTTGATGAATCGGATCAATTCTATGGAAACGTCAAAGTTGTTCTTTTTTATAATAATCAAGTATTCTTTCTAGTTCAGATATGATGTATTAACAAAGGAGTATGAGTATCGATTTAGATGAGATTCTAAGAGAGACTTTTAGTACTTCAAAATTTCAAGCATTTTACCAATCGTTTTTCAGGCGTGGTATTTAGTTTCCTTTTATCATCAAAAATAATTATACTAGCAAACACCTCACATTGTATGAAATCGATAAGAAATATCAAGATTTCGTAAAACAAACAAATCGTAAAATAATAACCCATACGCCGTTATCGATGCCTAAAACAAACGTTGTTAATGTGAGTTATCGCCGTTCATCGCTTTTAAATTAACAATAGGACACAAGTTTTACGAGATGTCGTAAATTGTGGGCTTTTTACGTGTAGGTACTATACTTTATACGGTGTTGGCGTGCTCCTATATCGTTTGTTGTGGGGTACCAATCAAATCGTCGTAAAGCGTTATGGTTTCGATCGTAATCCACTCGATATGGGAACTATCATTCTCTTAGATGGACCCGATGCGATACAGATAAACAAATTCATCTGGGCACATTAGCTAGGTGAATTTAGACTTTATTTCTTTTGATATAGTGGTGTTGTAAGGTGCTGATTCTCTTGGTGTTTCTAGAATTTTGGCCGCGTTAGCGTCGGTTCTCGCGTTTGGGCAAACAGCGCGCTACAGATTATAACGTGTGTGGAGAATCTTCGTTTCTTATGCTCATTGTTTTTATAACACTATTATCATATTTTTAACGGTTCATCTTTATATTATGTGGTCCAAAAATAAAATTGTTAATATGCGTATACTATTTAAAAAGAGCTTATAAATAGTAAGGGATTTCCGATTTTTTTGTTAAACGAAACCAAGGTTGGTAAGAAAATACTGTCAGAAACTTAATATGACCCTTTAATTTCAATTCAACTACAAATATTTTCATTAACCCAATACCTGGCCCTTTTTTTTAAATCTACACAAAAAAAATTATCGTCTACTGTTACCAAGGCGATGTTTTTTCTGCGCAAGCGCAAAGTGCGTGACAATAGGGCTTAGTTGGACACTAGGGGCAGTCGGCTGGAATGGCATTGTAGGACGAGTCTAACTGGTGTGTCCACTCACATGCCCAAGGACTGGATTGCTGACAACCCACAATAGACTTGTCATATCAGTTTTTTGAACGTTTTCGTAACACCTTGAACTTTATTTAAAAAGGAGATGAGGTTTTTAATTTGTAAGAAATGACAGAATGGTTTGTTGTTTAAAGTGTACTGTATAACTGGGTGGTACGGAGATCGACGCGCAAACTGAAACCCCTAGCTTAGAAAATTTTTGGCGGTTATAAAACAAAATCTGCTGTTTCATAGAAAAGTAGGTACAATACCTACGCGTTTAAAATATATGGAACAGCAAATTTCTTTTAATATCTGATGAAAATTTTCAACGCAGTGTGTTCACTTGTCTTCATGTCCCTGCCACACTGTATACAAATATTCAATAATATGTACTGTTTACAAATAAGTACCTATTTCAAAGCGTGAATCATCAAAACTGACTATCATCTCAATGTTTTTCGCAAAGCTATTTGCTTTTTTTTTTCCTATTACTATCTACTGTCAAATAACAAATATTTAACTGTCCGATTACTACGCTGTGTACTCAAGTTTATATTAGAAAAGAAACAAAGCGAAGGCAGCGCTTCAGCCGGTGCGCAGGAGTGTTCAGCAAATCGGTCATTGTCCTTGCGTTTCCTGTCATTAAAACATTACTCATTGCACGAGTTACCCACATTACGTTTATAGATCGTTCCCTTTAACTTTTTATGTCAACAGTTGTAAACATAAACTGAACTTGTGTAATAAGAAATAGGGCTTTAAAAATTCTTTGACGTCTTAGTGCTCATACACACGAGCGAGACGCGTCACTCGACATTACGTTTTTTTTTACAGGAAATTGACGTATCGTAAAAACACTTCTAACACATGTAAAGTGCTCTAGTTTCGCAGTTTTTTTTTCTCATAATTGTTTCTTTTTTTGCGAAAGTCATGTTACAGAAAGTAAGACTTTGCGAAAGTGAAACAAAATAGTTTTGTGTCTAAATTATTAGGTAAGCGGCTTGCATTCATTGAATAGCGACACTGTTAGCATCGCTTTCAGTAATAACCAGTCACTTTACCAAGTATGGTGATTAACGGAATTAAACGAGTTACCTATATCTATACTAATAATAAAGCTAAAGAGTTTGTTTGTTTGTACGCGCTAATCTCTAAAACTACCAGTTGGATTTGAAAAATTCTTGCATTTGATACCCAAATTCTTGAGAAAGGCTATAGGCTATTTAACATCACGCTTGTACCCTTAGGAGCCGAGCAAAAAGAAGAGATTTAGAAAGAACACTAAGTGAAAACGAAGTAATAGCGCTGGCAGGCGATTCGATGCAACGGGGTGGGAACAAGAAATTTCACGAAGAAGAAAGTCGCGAACAGAAGCTAGGGGCTGATAAAGTTATAACAACCTTCTCATATACATATAAAAAATCTCGTGTCACACAGTGTTATCGAACTCCACCGAAACGGCTTGACCGATTTTCATGAAATTTTTTGTGTATATTTGGTAGGTCTGAGAATAGGTCATAGGCTATTTTTTATACCACTAAGTGAGGTTGGCCCTCTCCAGAATTTTTTTGGAATCGTAACTTACGCGGGTGAAACCGCGGGGCGTAGCTAGTAATTAATCAATATGATGATTTAGAGCACTGTACAATGCGTGCCACGAAAGACCGCTCTTTCCGCCGCCCCTATGACGTCCGGTCCCGTCCCGCACTTAGACCTCATACCGCTAAAGATACCTAAAATCGTGTACTGCGCATGTCACACCACGTGGTGTGTCAAGTCTCATCTTTCGTGGCACGCATTGTACCTATGTCTCAACTCATCGATATCAACTCTTTGATAGATAATTGAGCGTTGCCCATAGCGATTGGGAGGTAAAAATTTAACAAATTCCCGTGCCAGCCATTGTTTCCCCCTACTAACGCCATTGTGTCGACTTCCGGCGGCACTCGTATAAAACCGTTCATTAATTACAAAGAAATGAAGGGTTAACACCTTATCAAGTGGACATGTTGGAAACGTTTACATGGTAATTTAACGTAAATATGTATGTTTCTCTCTCTGGCTTTACTTAAAACGGTATCAGTGTATAATAAATTATCGCAGCTTTTACTTAAGTTTGGTTATGTATTACAGCACAGCTCATTGTTATTGTTAGTTTTATGATAATAAAATATTTACAAAACTGTGATACAACATTAATTATACAATATGTCCGTTTCTATTTATATTTATGTTCCATTAGTGATTAATTTATTTTGAAGACATGTGATAAATTCGAAGACATCTGACATCTATCAACCCGCACTGGGCCCGCGTGGTGGATTACGGCCCACTCCCTCACACCGAGAGGGAGGCATGTGTCCCAGCAGTGGGAACCTTATGGGCTGATTATGCTCTTGCTATTATCGACGTGCCCTTTGTGGTAAATTTTAAGGCTCCTACAAACAGGCGCGACACGCGATATAATGTCGCGCGACACAAAGCCACCGCTCAATGCGCGACTTGCGGTGCCTTTGTGTCGCGCGCGATTATATCGCGTGTCGCGCCTGTTTGTAGGAGCCTTTATACGTAGACTGCCTCGTTGGTTACAAGCGCTACTGCTGACCATGAGGTCCTGGGTTCGATTCGCAGGTTGAACAAAGTGTTATTCAACCTTTTTTTCAGATTATCTAAAGTACATACATCTTTTATGGGGTACTGTGTTAAATGCTACAACAAAATTCCTTGTGACATATTGCAATTAAATGAAAGAAAATAAACTCATATTAAAAGTACACTATGTAAACAGGGATATTACAAATAGGATTACATATATCCAAGATAAGAATGCTTGGAAACATGCTGGTCCTGCTCCATAGGACAATCTAGTGTCTAGACAAAATCAAACTGGTACCTAATTTAATTTATATTTTTTTAAATTTTATGACATTGATTTTTACAATCTGTGACTACAGTAATTCACACACTTGTTAGGGTTCTAGAAAGGTCATCTACTTTTCCAATATTTGTAAATAATTTGTAAATATGTGAGCACCATGTATCTATCACATAATTGTTTTACCTGTAATTGCTTAATTTTTAATTCTTTTTTTTTTTTTGGGTTAGACTTCATTTATTCTAGGTGCATGTCTTCACATATAATTATATTATGTATACAAAACCTTCTAAAACATTTTAAAAGAGTAACGGTGGAGTTTCTTGCGCCCATTCTTCTCCATACGAAAACTACCTTTTGGAAGGGGCGACTAGAATCAATTCAATTTTACTGTAAGTTTTGACGTTCAAAAGTGCCTTTAATGTGCCGATTTGAAATAAATGATTTGACTTTGACTTTATTGGATTTTTCTATCTGGAATTTCTTTCGCCCGGTTTCGAATTTGTACCCGGTTGATGGCAATAGACTCACCCCCCTATTACATGGTACAGTACCCGGCGATAAATATTGCACGTCGACCTTTGGAAAGAGACAATCGGCTAATTTCGGCTTCGTAGAGCGTTATCTCTGTCGCACGAAATACAAACAGTCCGGTATCTATTAGGAGCTGTCAAAACAATTATGATTTGCTTCTTTTGATAATTACATATTTTTATTCTTTGTATAAAATGAAAAAAAAGGTAAAGGTCGATGTGCAATATTTATCGCCGGGTACTGTAAAGGCTCGTACATACAGGCGCGACGCGACACGCGACACAAAGGCACCGCAAGTCGCGCAACGAGCGGTGCCTTTGTGTCGCGTGTCGCGTCGCGCCTGTGTGTACGAGCCTTAACGCAATGAATGTTGTTGAACTGTCAAAATGAAAGCGAATCCTAGTGTTATGCAACTACCCCGCAGTTATGGAATTGTCAATACATACTTGTGTTAACTGTTAATATAACTGCCGGTCGATTCTGTAAAAATCTCACCGTGAAAACTTCCAATTACTAGCAAAAACAAACTCACTTCACCTGAAGTGAGTTTTTTTTTGCTAGGAATTGACACTATTGACAGCTCACTCCACGCTCACTTCACCTAAGTTATCACGGTGAGATGGTTACAGAATCGCACTGCTGTTCTCATATTTATTTATCAATTACCTGGGACGTGAGTAACGAAAATATTGTTTTGAAGTTTTATTTGAAACGTTTTGTGATTTTGACAGCTTCGTCATTAAATGATAGTTTATTTTGTATACATTTTAAATCTCTTTCTAGTCTTATATGTTTTAATAAGTAACCCCTTTATTCATAAACGTTACTTACAGTTAAGTAGTGATAAGCGACTGTTTAACCAAACATTTTTGGCACTTAAACGTCACTTAACTCATCGTTTATAAATAAACCCCTTAATATGTTATGTGACATAAATCAATGTCGGTTTCGTAATCGACCATTAGAGAGCTTTTGAAGTCGACTAATCGATTATTCGTGAAGCTGCAGCACACCTCCATTCGAAAAAAAAACTAAAACAAGAACATTAATGTATTAATATTCTCCATAAAAGACTTAATTTAACGCAAATTTAATTTTTATGCAGCACCCCTATTATCACAGAGGATTTTTCAATTTATAAAATTTCTTGGAAACTTAATTTGTAGGTGAGACGTGGATCGCTATGATTTATGAATGAAATAAAAAAATGTTAAGTTACCTGCATAATATAAGGCGTCAGTATAAAATGCGCATATTTGGAACAAAAACCTAATTCAAAAACAACAGGAGAAGAACTTAATTTTTGGAACTTTGGTAAGCAGGGGACGCTGTATGTACAAGTTTAAACTTTCAAGTTCATAAATTATTTTGTAATTTGTCTGCATAAATGTATATCGTACGCTTCCGCCAGATAAACAGACAGAGTTACTGTCGAATTTTTACTATTAGTATCGATTTTTTAACTGTAAATGGATTTATTCACAATTAGGCATATCTTTATTTTTATCACTATACTGTAAACCACAGTACCACACTATTCTGTCCTCCTTCTCCACAAAGGGAAAAACCATTGAGATTTATGGTAAATTAGCTGCGCCACGCGGCTTCACCTGCATAAGTTTCGATCCCGTGGGAATATCGGGATAAAAAGTAGCCTATATGTTAATCCAGGATGTCAGCGACCTCTATACCAAATTTTATAAAAATTGGCCCAGCCGTTTGAGCGTGAAGAAGTAACAAACATATAAACACACACACACACACACACTCTCAAAAACTTTCGCCTTTATAATATTAGTGTGACTAGTAGCGCCTCGCGGTTTCACCCGCATAGGTTTTGATTTCGTGGGAATATCGAGATAAAAGGAACCCTAATATTAATCCTGGTTATAAACTATCTATGTGCCAAATTTCATCCAAATCGGTTCAGTAGTTTGTGCGTGAAGAAGTGACAAACATACAAACACACTCACAAATTTTCACCTTTATAATATTAGCGTGATGAATAGCAAAATATTATATTAAATGCCTACAAATTGTACTATTCCACTTAATTAGCGGTTTGTCGCCCGGAATATTAGGTCATCACACCACGCTTCAATAATAAGATTTATCGCGCGTGTACCGAGGACAAAAACACTAGTTTGTTTGTAACAACACAAACAAAGCTCAGTTTTAGTTTCTTGACGGTACATTCATCATAGGAAGTAATTTAGCAAAATTATTAGACACGTATCTGCTTCTAATTCCGCTGAGGTCGCTCCAATGTCGACCATTTCATAATTCCGTTTTGCCTTCTAGAAATCATTTGGGACTTAACTTTTAAACAAGACGGCCATTGTTACGATGCAATTCGATTCGGATCTACGTGTCAATATACGATTTTGTTGTCGGAAGTAATTTGATATATTTCGAGTAACTACAACTGAAATGCCAACAAAACAGAAGAGATCTACAAGGTCAAATTAAATTAGGTAGCTAAACTCCGAAAACGTGATAGGAATTGATATCAAAACATGATAAAACAAACAAAAATGATTTGATGATAATTTATTTTGAGGTCAACGACCGTATTTGCTTGAAATATCAGTTCAAAAATCTGTTTTTGTTTCTGTACACTTTACAGACGTGATATGTATCGGTATCTAAACAAAAAAAAAACTGATTTTCTTAACTAAACTTCATGTAACAACATACGGACATACGACATAGTCGTTGACCCCAAAATAAATTATCATCAATTCCTTTTGTTTTTTTTTTGTTTTATCATATTTAAAAATCGATTTCCATCACGTCTGCGGAGTTCCGATAACTAATTTAATTTTTTTTTTTGTTACATTTCAATAGGCATTCAAAGTTATTAAAGGTCTATAACTTAATAACTACACACGTAGTTTACGACGAAGATATAACTGGCCGCAAGTATTATTATGACAACGAATTAGGGAGACG
Organism: Luperina testacea; assembly: GCA_927399505.1. Taxonomy (NCBI): domain Eukaryota; kingdom Metazoa; phylum Arthropoda; class Insecta; order Lepidoptera; family Noctuidae; genus Luperina; species Luperina testacea. Next base: position 19,507,905 of record OV656758.1, read on the forward strand.
CTATTCCAAGTCGCCTACCGTGTGACGATTATGAATTAGTGACGGGTACAGGCCCCTCTTTTCCATTGGGCACTCGGCAAGTACCCAGGGCCCCGCGGTCTCCGGGGGCCCCGGCCTGCTCTCATAAAAAAAAGCATTCTTTGCAGCCACCGTTCCATTCTACGCATTATTAGTACCCGATTCAAAGACAAAACAAGTGATTTGCAGTGCGATTTGCAATAATTTTCTAGCCACCCAGTTATGAAATATTTATTAGTATGTTTCACTTATTGTCTCTTATCTACACAGGGCAGGGGCCCCGTCATTCTTATGTGCCCAGGGCCTCCAATAGGTTAAAAACGGCCCTGGACGGGTACAACAGACAGATGCAGGTGCAGCGGTTGCCTGCAGCGATACCCCACCCATCTCTCCGTTGACTACTCCCAATAAGTTTTCTTGACGCTTCAAGTAAATGGCATAGAGTATGTAGCTAAGTGACCAGGGGCCAGTGGGGCCAGCAGTCGGCTTTCCTTTCCCCCAGCGACGCATTCTAACGCGTTGCCATCGAGGGCCCGCGGCAAAGAGAGCTCATCATGGGTGATTATCTTTAGGGGACCTTAATTACAAGCTCCGTTCCTAATAATATGAAGCTTTATATCATACTAGCAGCGCCCCGCGGTTTTACCCGCATAAATGTCGATCCCGTTCGAAAAACACGTGGCGCCATCTACTATTATCATAATAACGTTATTGTTATTTTCCTCGAGAACAGCACTTTCTTTCGGGATGAAAGGTACCCTATGTCCGTTTCTGTACACCTGATAACGTATATGCAAAATATCACGATGATCGGTTCAGTTGTTTAGGCCGCTATCCTACTGGCGTTTTATGCTTGTTACGCGATGACGCGACGTCAACGTCGCGTCTGCGCATCGTCGACGCCGCGCAGACGCGACGTTGACGTCAACGCTCGTAAAACGCCAGTGGGATAGCGGCCTTAGGCGTGAAAAGGTAACAAACAAACAAACGTACTTTCGTATTTATAATATTAGTTAGGATTTTTGAACCACCAGTTAACGTCAAAGTTAGCGTCATGGTAACTAAAGTTTATTAGGTTAAAGTAAAAAAATAAAGACCATTTCAAGTCTTGAAAGCACGCAGCACACAGCATATGTCGCGACATGTGCCGCGCAAACTTTCCGTAGTTTTATTGTTGCAGACAACAGTCAATATGTTATTTTAAACATCAGAAGTATTCATTCATTCGCATTGTTACCAAACGACTTGGAAGTGTTCTTAGGAATCATCAATGGCAGCTGTTCGGCGATGAGTTACGACTACTTACGACCGAGGGCAGCGCAGGCGCATGTTGCGGTGAAAGTACGCCTTTACGCTACACACGTGCATGCATCCCGGCCGTTTACTTCTAAACTATACCATCCAAGTTTAGTAGCATTACCTATATAGGTACGTATAAGTCTCTAAGCTGTCCCTCATCATAACTTCAACTTTGACGAGGCTTATCAACCATCGTCTGGACACGGTCACTGTTAATTAAATAACTACTACAGACACGAGATTGGGATCTCGCAGCGTCATCTTCCATTCAGCCCTGACACAGAATGAAGACGTCAAGCACGCACGGGTAGCGTCCGCGTTATCTGCTCAGCTATCATAGTTGTGTGTGTACAATGAGCGGTGGTCGAGACACTCCTCGCGCACCTGTCGGCCAGCGCGGGACGTGACCGGCGCGCGCGCTGCCTCGGGCGCGTGCGCCTCCCCTCCTCCGGAGCTTCGGGGGAATGCCTCCGATACTCATTAACTTTCGGGGATTGGTTGGTGGCATCCGATGATATATGTCGACGATGCCGGATGCTTGTGTAATGACTACCCCATCATGCTATCACGAACACACCAAACTCCACACGAAATTGCCATGCCTTTGTTGACTTTTAGAGAACAAAAATGCGATTCTAATTCGCTCTCGCATTGCGTGCCGGAAACTATTTTCTCACCGATCTTATAACAAACCGTACAATCTACACGTACACAACACACATCTAACAGATAATATTATGTGTATCGTTGCGGGTAATTTTAGGTCATTCCCATCAAAACGGGCTTCGCGGTCGGTTGGGAGACGGCCTTGCGTTGCGCGCACGCTGCCTGCTGCAACAGACGCTGGTTCAAAGTTTCCTCAATTACCTACCTTCAACGGTGTCGCGCGACTCGTTCCAACACACAATGCTGGAACCGATCAATATAAAATATTACGCACGTGTCTAACATAAAGTGCCTCTCGCACGTCCGTTTTAATAGATCAACTAAACATTAGCCGAAGGTTCCTCTGTAAAAGGGCTCGATAGGTTCATATGGCCGACGCGTACGTGATTTTGAACGATCTACGTTTCGGCGAACTCATTGTTTCAACATCGAATTACATCGAAAATTCTCCACTTTTGTTTTGTCTACCCATTTTGTTCGGCGTCTGGCCTAACAATAAAAAATATCGATTACAATTCTAAGCACACAGAGCTGTATCTAATGATCTAGGCAGCGCTGGGAGGTGTGCGTGCGCGCGCGGCGTGTCTTCACGTATAATTCTCCGGGCCCAATGCCCAAATGAAATTATTATACTAATTACCGAATCTCGATCACGAGCGGGGGGCGTTGCGGTTCTAAATCTCCCGCTCTCCTAAATCGATTACGGGTATTACGGGCCTAGAGTCCGGCGTTTTGTCTCTGTCTTATGTGGGCCGGCCTTGCTCTCGTCTTTTTGGTCATAATCTATCACGTTTCATTGCTCCTAGTGGCCACTTGGCCAGTTTGGCTGACCAGTGCGAGAGTGCGGAGACGGACTTCGTGATGTTCTCTAGATGCTCTTATCTCGTTTGTTTAATGAAGTTTTTAATAATGGCTGGTGTTGTAAATTGTTTTAGAAGACAGTCGTGTCCCAAGCCTCCCACATTAGCGTCAGGTGCTGGCCGGCCGCGTTATGGATGAGCGTCAGTTAGTTTCACACCGCTCGCCTTTATTATTATACTTTTAATTGTCTACGCTCTGGTAAATAACGAAGGAGTCTCACTTTCACATGTTGGGCCTATTTTTAATTGATATTACGAGACTCGTCTACTTAGAGGCGGCGAATAATGGGGCTTTTTACTTTTTACTATATGCATGTCGTTTACTTTGTAGAAGGACGCAATTACCGTTGCATTAAGTATAGTGTTTATTGTTTAATGTTTTTGCATGTAACAAGGTTGAAAATGAACTCATCAAATTGTTATGTTCGACCTTTGAAGAGATTTCATGTGCGATAGCTCCGTTGTATGCGTTTATCATTACGATGACACATACCGCTGGCGTGTCTTCTACTCGTCTATTGCATTTTATTTCTTATTTCAGTCCTGTTTCAATATGAAAATAGCCTCCATAAAAAACCGCTTTATAAATTCAGAAAGGATCTACAAACATTGTTATGCCGCTATAATACGCTGCAATTATAAAGCCTTGAACACGACCAACATTGCGTTTTAGAAATACAAGTAACTATAAATCTATTTGGTATAATTTATTTCCTCATGTGTTAATAAAGGAAATAACTTATTTGAGGTTAATAATACACAGTTTGCGAATAAAAACATAATTTAAATTGATCATTTTTAGGGTTCCGTACCCAAAGGGTAAAAACGGGACCCTATTACTTAGGCTCCACTGTCCGTCTGTCCATCGGTCACCAGGCTGTATCTCATGAACCGTGATAGCTAGACAGTTGAAATTTTCACAGATGATGTATTTCTGTTGCCACTATAACAACAAATACTAAAAACAGAATAAAATAAATATTTAAGGGGGCTCCCATACAACAAACGTGTTTTTTCGGCGTTTTTGCTTTGTGGTACGGAACCCTTCGTGTGCGAGTCCGACTCGTACTTGGCCAGTTTTTCATTCTTTATCTCACTGTTTGATCTAAGCTAACGTTTTATTGTTGCTAAAATTGTTTTTATTATATGCATTAATACTTTTTAATTTTGGCTATAAATAAGAATTTATGAAATGAAATAATTAATTAATTGTTTATTAAATTTATGTATGACGTCCGTACATAAAAAGTTAACAATGAACACAAATATCTCCTGAGATATCATTATGTTTCATGTGATACCTATTCATCTCCCAGGGGGCCATAAATAAATAATAATTAATTTAAAGTGTAGCTTAAACATCATCACACACACCTCTTCCCTGAGAGAAAAGGTGTACCAAGGGTCACATCCAGGGCCGTCTTTACCCGGAGGTGCAAGGGGTGCGTGGCACCCAGGCGCAGGGTCTTAGGGGGCGCAAGCCGATCGGGTCATCATTGATCACTCATTATAACCGCAACACTCCAGCGCTGTAAACCACGTCACCGCCTCAAAAAAATCCCCTAGAAAGAAATTGATAGAAATCATCCTTTAAAAATGGAACACAAAAATTAAGTTTAATTTATTTTTGCTGGCAAGGTGGGCGCAAGCTGATTTTGGCACCCCGGCACCTGATATTGTTAAGACGGGTCACATCAAATTAGCTAGTGAACCTCTGCAGACGTGATGATATTGATATTGTTTAGATATCAATACTCATCACGGCTGCAGGGTAAAATAAAAGTAAAAAAAGATTCGAGATTTTTAGGGTTCCGTACCTAAAAAGGAAAAAACGGAACCCTTATAGGATCACTCGTTTGTCTGTCCGTCCGTCTGTCACAGTCAATTTGTTCCGAATCTAATTGACCGATTAAGTTGAAATTTTGTACACATATGAATCTCTGTGACCCAAACACAGACGTGTAACGTAAATAAGTGAATTTTGAATATGGGGGTAATTTTTGACCACCTTATCTCCGAAATTACTGAGCCTAAAATGTTGAAAAAAGTACAGAAAATAGTTGTATACCTATAAGAAGTCTGTGGTCTTAAATCAACATGGTAAATCTCTAAATAATATGCGTACAAACTTACATTTTCAGTTGGTATGTATGAGAGAACATGTTTATCAACTACAATGTTAAGTTTGTTCTTGGGATAAATTTATTCCAACTACGGAACCCTTCATTGTGCGTGGTCCGACACGCACTTGGCCGGTTTTTTTAGGACATCGACCGCTGGTACTGTTGTTACTTAAAGTATGTGCTGTTTTCTTTTAGTTTATCGTGTTTTGATATCGATAAGTACCAATCACGTCTCTAAAAATAAGACAAAACGGATATTTTAAACTGTCATTTTATCTGACTACACTTTCAGCGGTCGATGACCTCACAAGAAATCTACACATTTTTTTGGTTTTTCATATTCAGATGTCAATACCCATACCACCACGGAGTTTCGGTAGCTGATTTAATTTGACCCACACGAGGTCAATTTAAATCAGCTAGCGGAACTCCCTAGTCAGTAGTCGTAGTCTCCATTTACTATACAAGTAAACCCACATTTCGCTTATTAAGCTTAACTTAAGCTCCCACCAAACATTTCGCGGTAAACCACATCACGTAACCACCCTCTTAAGAGGCAGCCAGCTGTGGTCACATATTGCGGCGAGACGTCTGCTTAGTGTGTAATATGTAATGGCTTATTTCGTGGTTAGGTTAACGAGGTACCTAAGTCTATAAACTAGTTTAAAATAAAATTGTGGCGGCATCTACATTGGCCCATACGAACTACGCATCATTCTGACGTCACGCAAAATCCTGCATCGCGCAAGCACAGTTTACCGCGCAACTAGCTTAAATACAACGTCCCGAGTTCCCGACACGACATCAATCGTCGGGCAGTAGTAGACCACCAGACATAGCACCCGTCTGGTTGAAGAATCCCTTTTCTGCAGGAGGATGAGTGAGGTTTCCACCTCTTCCTCATACCTCTATAGCACTTAGGTATGTTGATAAAACCAACATATTTGGTAACTTCTTTACCTTCTGATTAAGATTAGGCTTCCGTTCAACGGGACCTAATAAATGCACTACTGCTGGATAATCTTCTCTCAAATTGATTTAATATAAACCTGTAATACCTGAAGGGTAAGGAACAGGTGTACACACTTCTCCAGTTATGGTTAAGACCCACGTGAAAGGGTTCGAGCCTTTTGCCATGAACTGGACCCAAATCCAGACTCCGGACTACTAATAAGAAATTCCTGATGGAAAAACATAATAATACTTCGTCCGACCTGGGTACCTAATTCTGACCCTCATGCTCAACAGTAGCGCTTGGGGCCACTAGATTAGCGAAGCACACGACATATCTCTCTAAGTTCCCATTTTTGGCCTGACAACATTTGCCAAAAAGCTTTCCTTTATTTTATTTAAAAAAAAGCGTGTATCCTTAGAAGTTCAATAAGTTTTAGAGGACCAATTATACATTTCCCTTTCTTTTACACCTTATTCTAACCAAACCTTTTCTATCTTCCACAGCCTCTTCGAGCAGGAGATCATGAGCTACGTGCCCGCAGGCGGGTGCTCCATAGCGGCGGCGTCGGCGGGCACGTCGCCCTCGCCCGCCGCGTCGCCAGCTGCCGCGCGCAGCACCCGCGCTCCCGCGCCGCAACGCCGCGACTTTGAGGCCAAGTTACGAGCCTTCTACAGGAAGCTCGAGAGCAAAGGATATGGTCAAGGACCTGGCAAGTTAAAGTGAGTACTCTCTTGTAATCTTCTTCTGAGCGTGGCGATGGCATATTGTTTTATAAAGAAGTTACTTTTTTTGTTGGTCCAATAAGTACTTCTCAACGCCAACATCATTCGCTGACGCATGCAGGCATTAGGTTCTCACGTGACATTATTGACAGAATTCACTGAAATCTTCTGTTCTGGTGAAAAAAAAATTACGGATAGAAAAACTTACATATACGAACTCTTATTTTTCGCTTCAAAAAGCTATTGTTTTTACATTTCCATGGTTTGAGAATGAATAAAGAGGGATACAGCTTACAACGATTCAATCGTATGAGTATTAGCAGAGGTTTGTGTCCAGCAATAGACATCGTTTCGCGGGTATGGGTATAAGGACAATTACGATGTCATGATAACCAAATGAGTGATTTTAAAACACCCCTTACTTACAATCTTCCTAATACAATTCTAACCTCAAGCCAACCTCTTTTCAGACTGCACATTCGTCGCGAGCATCTTCTGGAAGACGCGTTCAGAAGAATCATGTCGTGTGGCAAGAAAGAACTACAAAAAGGCAAACTCTGCGTGCTATGGGACGGAGAAGAAGGCTTGGACTATGGCGGGCCCAGCAGAGAGTTCTTCTTCCTCCTCTCGAGGGAACTCTTCAACCCTTACTACGGACTCTTCGAGTATTCAGCGAATGATACGTACACGGTTCACGTGTCCCCCATGTCGGCGTTTGTCGATAACCATCACGAATGGTGAGTTGGTTTACTTATTTAGGTCGTTGAAAGAGCCTAGGCTTTAGTTAGTTAATGCGGCCTAGGCTAGGACGTAGGCAGCCAGAGGAGTACCTACCTTCATTGTGGTTTTAATTGGAAAGAGTCCAACAAAACTCGCCTCTCCTTGGCGAACGTTAGATATCAATGAGAATAATCGGTCGCAAAAAAAGTTATTGTGATAACTAGCAACGCCTGCGGTTTCACACGCTTAAGTGTCGATCCTGTTCGAAAGACACGTGGCGCCATCTATTATCATAATAACGTTATTGTTGTTTTCCTCGGGAACAGCACTTTTTTGCGGGATGAAAGGTACCCTATGTCCGTTTCTGTACACCTGACAACGTATATGCAAAATTTCAGGATGATCGGTTCAGTGGTTTAGGCATGAAAAGGTAACAAACAAACTTACTTTCGCATTTATAATATTAGTTAGGATCCTAAGCTGAGCTGTAGGTATGAGTATGAAGTGCTGGTAGTTTCATACAGCAAAGATTACGGAGGGAGACAAACTACTAGGTGGTGTTATACTCCATTCAGGCACGGTTGCGGTTTGAATGTTTATCGTTGCCGCTATCACAAGCCCATTAGACATAGATTTGGTAATGTATATAATACATTTTCAATTCGGATTGAAGTCGGATCTTTAATTCGGATTCGGATCGGATGTATTGCGAAACCGCTCTAACCGTGGAGTTACTTGCCGGATCTTCTCCATAGGAAACGACCAATGAGGGTTTTCGTGAAAATTTACGACACCAGTTGGCACCACTTTGACAAGAGGTCTTCCAATATAAAATATATGATGACGTTCATCATTCGATTCATTCATTGGTTCATCATTCAGTCATGACTAAAGAAAATATAGGCTCTTTGACAGATGCCTGGACCTGACGTGTCAGTGCTGCCACCATGCGAACGTCATTTCAGAATACCCTTATTGGATTACCTATTGGAACCATGTCCCTAGCTTCTGACGTTTTATAAGTGTCCATGTAGGTTTATGTGAAAAAAAAAAATTTTTGGATAATGTTAAAAAAACTTAACTAACAAAGCGTTAAATAATTAGCATCATTATCTTCGCTCACACAGATAGTCATTATAATGATAGTTATAGAAATATCCCATGACATGCTTTTGTTTTCCATTTTCGGCAGACATTGAATTGCAAATGAGTGACATAATCGTTTTCCACGATCTTAATCTGGGAGTTTGAGAAATAAATAATGGTTCTGAGATAAATCTAGCAGAGAGATGGAAAATTAGATGCCTAAATATTGTGAACATATGGAAAACACAAATATTTAGGTACTTTGGACGATTTTGTTTTCTTGGTAATTTCACAGTTGAAAATACTTCAACTTGTCTGTCTGGTCACACAGAAAAGCGATGTAATCTAAGCAACGATATTTTGATGTGGATTTCACCTTCATTTAGTTAGAGCATTTATTCCGGAAGATTTATTTGCAGAATACATTAAGATGAATCTCGGGATGTTTTATTCACCGACTTCAAAAAGGGAGGAGGTTCTCAATTCGGATGTTTATTTTTTTTTCAAGTCATAAAAACCGTGCGGAGCAGGGGCGGGTTGCTAGTTTAGATATAAGTAAACAGTAAGCACTAAATTGCATACAATCAGTTCCAATTACATTGATTACTTTAAGAAATGCGTGCTTCCTGGCGTCAAGCGATACCTATTATTTCTTATTGAGACAGTCGATATTATAACATTAAGTAGGTATTTGCTAATACATCATTAGGATATACCAGTAATAATCATTATGTTGACAGTGACATACTGTTAGGCGTAATGAGTATAGTATTTGTATCTCACGAAGCGACGCGCGCTTTACTTGTGGTTAATAAGTGTTCAAACACGCTGCGTTACCATGGATTCAGTAGGTACGTGATTCTGAACCCCCCCCCCCCCGAGCTGAAATTTCAAGCCGGTTATATAAAAAAAATAGCTAAGTATTCCATACATTTTTACTATTCTATAAAACAGCATTTTTTTTATAGCCGACTAAAAATTTCTACGCTAGTGAAAAGAATCTAGAATCATGTACTGAATTCATGGCTTTTCAGGATAAGAAATCATCAAATGACCTAGGGGTCATTGGTAGGCCACTCGGGGTGGAGCGGAAGGGAGTGTCAGACTCTTACTGACTAAAACCCACCCGTGTTCCTTCCTTAGCCCTTTATGTTCCGGGGTAACGGTCACCCTTTCGGACAATCCCGCTGACCCGGCAGGCTTCGGCCCTAACGGGCCCCTTCAATTGATGCTGACATCTCTTTGAGGCGCGCGTGGAACACGTACTCGCCGTTCGGCGCGGGCCTGGTCCTGGGTGCTTACTCTTCAATTTAATTCCGATAGATCGACATTGGAATTGTGACGTTTCGTACTCTTGAGTTCGATGCTAGCGCCAAATGATTTTTAGATTGGGTGTCCATTTTGGAGAACTAAGTGGAATTGGGTTCGGGCTTGGCGTGGGGTAATTGTTGACAATATTGTTTTCAAGAGTACCGAATCATGTGACTGTAAAATTAACATTGGAGTCATATTGGCATCTCATTGGAATTAAAATTAGTTTGGAGAGTAAGCCCCCTGATCGGACGGTGAGCTACCCATGCCCATTACTCTCCGTCCGCAGGCCCGCGCCTAAAGCGCTTCCCCTTAAATGGCCTGCAAGTACATAAGTAGACTACTTACTACATATTACATACTACCCTATACTTTGTACTACATACTAATATTTTCATCCGTAGTAAACATTATAATTACCTATACATAGTGACACATTGAATGCATAATCTATTCTATTGATTTATACTTATCTGATATAAACTACTTTTGTAGTACAATGTAGTGTCTAGTGAGTAACCATAAATTGTGTAACCACTCAAGCAGGTAAGTACTAGGTACTTATTTATTACCTATCTGAGGGGCTCGTCGTAATAACAGCCGCACAGATCGATCCTACGCTTGGCACCGTTGCGGTCGGTCCGTGGAAGGGTGACCGTCTTTACATACCGAGACCCCTCCATGCCTCAAAAAGTACGCTAAGTGTAGGTCGTTGGTCCCGGCTGTCATTCTTTCTTGGATCTTTGACAGTCGTTACGGGTCGTCAGAAGCCCGATAGTCTGATAATCAGTCTTACCAAGGGATATCGTGTTACCCAGTAATTGGGTTTTGGAGGTCAGATAGGCAGTCGCTCCATGTAAAATACTGGTATTCATCTACATCCGGTTAGACTGGAAGCCAACCCCAGCATAGTTAGGAAAAGGCTAGGCACATTGCAGATTGAATAGAAAATAGATAAGAGATAGACAATACCTACAACTTTTATGAAATTACATCATTGAGCGAGTTTAACAAATTCTGGAATACCTTATCTATACCTATTATTTAATAAGTTACAACAAGTAAACGATAAACATAAAGTCCCCGTCACGAGAAACTATAAATTATGTAAATAAAGACCTTCTACTAAGTTACGTAGCGACAATTCAATCAACAACAAATAATCCCAAATTCAATCAACTCAAAGTAACATAGGTACGTGTAATTCGAAACTAACGAGCAATTTCATTTGGTCGGGTTATATTTTTGCGATATAAAGCGCTGTCGTTTAATGTTTTGTGGTACTGGAACGCGTCTGACTCATGGAATGTAAACATTTGAGCCGCCATTTTGAAGAAGTTCACGCTGACGCTGTCAATTCTGCATAATGCAAATGCAAAATACTCGGAATCATCTGACGACACTAATTAGATGTGTGTGTTAACACAATTATATCCTTATATAAAAATAAAAATCATTACAAAACTGTTATTTTATTTGATCCAAAGGTTGCGAACCCCATCTGTGTTTACAAAATTTATAGCATCTCGTGACGGGGACTTTAATGTAATGTAAGGTATGTGATAATAACATATTATTTTGTATGTGATATTTCCTCCATTCCCAATGCATTTTCTGATTGAATAGTAAATTAGGGAAGAGCTGTAATACTACAAGGGCCATCTTAGGAGATCACGGACCCTATCTCCTTTATTTTCTGAGGATTAAAGCAAAGAACTAACATAGTAATAACTAAAAAAATAGAAAAGGAAAAAAATACGCGTCGACTTGAGAACCTCCTTCGTTTTATCGTCGGTTAAAAATGAGAAGAGCATTCATCAACCTTTTGCAAATATTTTGGCCTATAGAGGTATTACAATAATAAAATACTTTATGGAAAACGTCGTTATTTCTAAAACAGTCACCGAACGAGGTGCCCCTAACCACTTCATACATTGGACAGCTTTACCGAAAACACCACGCGTGCTGCACCCAGCTTAATATAACGGTGTATGACCTGTAATAAAATCTGACCCATTTACTCCCCTGTAAAGACAATCTTCCTGTCATAATAATAAACATCACATCCCTTCCACAAAGCGCTATGGCTACAGATATTTCCGTTATTATGATTTATTTTTACACCGCCGCGCGCGCCCTCTGTATTTATTTTTACTCAGCGTCGTTCAGCGCAAGCGCACCCAAACCGTTCGCGTCTCGAATTACAATAAACACCATGTATTTGGTTACAAACAAACAGACAGATTTACGAAGTTTTTGTGCACGTTCTAAAGTAACTATTTAATAATATCATGTTTCGAATGAACTGATGTGTAACGAGTTCTACGCACCGATGCTTGGGCTATAATACAAGCGTAGTTAGAGATATGCATTTCGAACATATTTCATTATTTAGGTCATGTGTTAATTTTAGGCAGTCTGAGTTGTTCAGGAATCTGTAAATACAAATTTAATGTACCTACATACATATATGCTGTTAGTAGTGTTCGGGCTGATTTTTCCAACGCCAGATAATTTTATCCGAGGAGTAATTTTGATATTTTGACAGTTCTTTCATGCAAAATCTGTCAGACGACAATTTTATTCCACGATTAATTATCTGTCTGTTGAAAAATCAGCCCTAAGTGTACTTACCTCAAGTTTTATCCATTGTTATGGTACTTATTTATCTTGGCGTTTCATACAAAATATAAGGTAATAAGTTAAGGAAGGTAAGCCCAAAGCTTTGGGTACTTTTGGCAATGTCAGTAACGTCAAAGATAAACTTAGAAAGTAACCAGTATACTGATGGCCTATACATATAATGTTTGTCTGCAGGTTCCGTTTCTCGGGTCGCGTGCTAGGCCTGGCGCTGGTGCATGGGTACCTGCTGGAGGCCTGGTTCACGCGGGCACTGTACCGCGCCTTGCTGCGTCTGCCGCCCGCACTTGAAGATGTTGATGCGCTTGACGCGCAGTTCGCCGCGTCGCTGCGGTGGCTGCAGGTGAGATAGCTGGCCAATAGCAACTTACCATTGAGCCCCAATCGGGCATACTAACATATACTTATCAATATATTTATATAGATAAGTATTTATGTAAATGGTTCAACACAGACTACCTACCTGCAGTATTGGTCTCTCCTCCCTTAATCCATCCAAAGGTTATCTTTAAAATATTGCTTTTAGCGATAAGACCGCCCAATCTGTCGCCCTATGTAAAAACAACACAACAACAACAATCAAATCAAATTTCTTTAATAGATTTGTAACTTTATCACTAAAGCGTAAGGTTCAAAGTTGATTGGGAAAATTTGACAGCGTCGGGTAGCTTGATGTGCTGGCGTCTAATGTACATAATAGAGTATTCCATCATCTGACCTATTCTAACCATTCTGTCGAAAACGCCGGAAATGTCAAACGTCGGTAACGTTTGACGTACAGGCGACCGCGCGTCGATTGTAACACTTTGACCTTGAGCCGGCCTAGCGTAGTAGTTTCAATAGAATAAGAGGCCGTCTTATACTGGTTTTGTTACATCTGAGGTGCGGCCTACCGTACCATAAGTGAACAGAAAGTTCAGAAACTATTGAACAAAATAAATAAAATGTTTATTAGCTAGAAGTACATTGAACACTGACCTGCAGTGACCACTCACCCACTTAGCCTACATCTGGCACACATATCTTAGCACATCCGGAAGTTTTGATTTTACCAAAATACGATAAGACAGTAAAAAATATTTTTCCGTCGAATCAAGACAGCTTTATCGCTTATTCATATGACACAGATTAAACGTAATAGAACATTCACGGACAGCAAGAGGTCCGTTGTTTAGATCTCCAGGTCATTTCTCAGTAGCAGCACTGACCCTAGATTTGTACCGCTAAAAGCTATGAGTAGGTACGACGTATGTATGTACGTACGTAGAAAATTCATCCTGTAAATTGGTCTAATAGTGGATAAAAGGATGTATGGAAGTTCGACATTATGTTGATAGGAAATCCTAACGGGCACACGGCTTGTACTTAATAATAATGGTCTCTCTCCTAATTCCAGTCAGCACGTTGCGTGTCATCCCTGGAGCTAACATTCGCGGTGTCGGAGCGTCTCGCCGACGGGCGCGTGCTCGAGCGCGAGCTGAAGCCGGGCGGGCGTGACGTGGCCGTCACCGAGCGCAACAAGAAGGAGTACCTCGAGCGCGTCGTGCGCTGGCGCGTCGAGCGCGGCGTGGCGGAGCAGACCGAGTGGCTGGTGCGGGGCTTCCATGAGGTGAGGGACATTACGTATAGAAAGAAAAAGTATTTATTTAGACAAGCAGGTGCACAGTGCCGGCATGCCGCAGCATCCAGAGTTGAATGATTTACCAACAACAGAACTAATCACATCACTTGACTTGCGTTTAATTTGAACGCGTCGATAAGTTTCGTTCCCTAAACATAATACGTACCTATTTTAATTGTCAATTTGTCAGCATTGTCTAATTTGGTGGTCTGTGCAGGTGGTGGACCCGCGGCTGGTGGCCGCGTTCGACGCGCGCGAGCTGGAGCTGGTGATCGCGGGCGCGCCCGAGCTGGACGTGGCCGACTGGCGCGCGCACACGGAGTACCGCGGCGGGTACCACGACGCGCACCCCGTCATCCTGTGGTTCTGGCAGGCTATCGACAGGTACGCATCGCACATTTATAACTTGCCGGACGGTAAATAATCAGCATCGTTCTCTCTCTTGCCCTTATCCCAATTTAAATGGGGTCGGCACATCTTTTCTTCCATACTTCTCCGAGTCGTCATCTCGATAGTCCAATTTCTAGCTATACCATAGTTCACACAGTCCATCCATCGTTTATTTGGTCTTCCCCTACTCTTATTAAAGCCTTCCTATCTTCTTCCTTTAGGATAAACTAGTCGCGAGCTCGAACTGACTAGTGTCACATTAACATCCGTCCAACAGTTGTCTTTAAAAGATCGCCTTCAGCGATAAGACCGCCCATTGTCACCCTATGTAAAATTTATACATTTATATCTATAATTTATATACCTATTACATCAATAATTGATGTAATAGGTATATAAATTAGTAAGTAGTAGGTAGTATAAGTATAAGTAAGTAGGTCGCATTCATATAATTATTATATGAATGCGACCTACTTACTTATATTTTTCCAAAATGCAGAAATGTCTGATTCAAGCCATCGCTATTTGAAATTAATATGTACATGTATTTATTTCTGTTTGGGTTACTATAGACTAATTTATTTTCCCTGTACTGCTTTTCACACTGTCTACGTCTCTTACCCAACTCTACTGTCGCAGGTCTGCCGGAAATTTCTAATGTAATAAGCATACCTTTGTTCTCTTCTATGTTTATATTTTTCCCTAAGTGTTTTATGTATACATAAATAACGTTAACGTTGTGCTTTTCCGGCAGGTTCACGAACGAGCAGCGCCTGCGCCTGGTGCAGTTCGTGACGGGCACGTCGTCCATTCCGTACGAGGGCTTCGCGGCGCTGCGGGGCTCCACGGGCCCGCGCCGCTTCTGCATCGAGCGCTGGGGCCGCGTTGAGTCGTTGCCGCGCGCGCACACGTGCTTCAACCGCCTGGATCTGCCGCCCTACCCCACGCCGCACCTGCTGCACGAGAAGCTGTTGCTAGCCGTCGAAGAAACCAACACCTTCGGCATTGAATGAACACATCAGCACGACTGATGCACCACTTTTATAATGCTTTACGAACGACGCTCTATTCAGCTCGATTTCTCGAAAATGTAGCATTTTGTCTTAACGAGTATTACCTAGAGCACTCCAGTAGCGTGTGCTTCGCAAAACCTTAGACGATATCAAGATTCGGCCCAACAACGACTTAAAATGAGCATGTTGTTGGACATTTAGATTGTGATACAGTCAGCGACAAAAGTCGATTAACACTTCAGTTTTTTAAATCTCAGTTATTGAGCAAAATATTTGTTCAAAATTGCATTGTACTTATGCTGCAATTTTGAACAAATATTTTGCTCAATAACTGAAATTAAAAAAACTGAAGAGTTAATCGACTTTGCTGCTGACCGTACCTACAAATGTTATCTGGCACAATATGATATGATGGTACCCATGATTGGCCTCCATTCTAAACCGCATTTGTATTCGCTCTATGAGGTAATAAATATAAAATAAATTATTATACATCATATTATGTGAAACTTAACTGTATCCTTGAAATTAACACACTTATTAACATGATTGTAACAAAGTTAATTCAACCCAAACAATGAGAGTATACTGTATGAAGTATTGAAAATACATTTGCAGCTGTAAATAATTGTGACTAATTACAAGAACTGTGGTCAATGTAAATAATAGTCAATTGATAGTGTAATGGACAAACAAAGATAGGAGTATTTTAGCAGTTTAATAAATAAACATGTGTAGATGTGCCTAGGTATTTATTGTTATAATAACTGGCCGCGTATTCTACGAGGTTTGTACTTTATTATCGCTTTTATTATAAGTGAACGTATATTGTGGCTGTGAAATGGGACTCAAGTCCTGTGTTTAGTAATTACGCTTTTACGTCACTAATTTATAATATTATAAATGTAACCTTTATCACCCTTGATAAGAACAGTTAATTTTAAATTATTGCGAACACTATGTATTATTGCCGCATACTACAAAATTTCATCATTGAAACTAAATAATTTAATATTCGCAAATTGTGTAAATAATTTTAAAAGTATTTTTTTATCAATTAAGGTTCTAAATCTCCCATTACAAGCAACACTAGTCAGCTACAATGTTATTATTATTATTATCAATATCAATAATTGTGTTTGAACTACATCATACACTTGTATATTATGTATTTCCACTACCCGCAGTTCTAGCTATCCTTTTCTGGAATTTATAGATGTACCATTTTTACTATAATACTGACATTATTGAGTCATGAATGTGCAAGTCACATAAAGTTCATTTAACAATTATTTATGTTCCTTTATTATATTATAAATTAGAACAGTTGTATAGTTAGTACTCCTGCAGTTCATGACAAACGGTTGTTGCCCGTCTCATATGCAGATATAGAACAGTATTGAATGTCTCGCATGTAATGTAAATATATTATTTATTGTGCTTATGAACTCTACACTTCTGTGTAATTGATGTTTATTTTTGTAAGTAATAATTCTATTATGTTGAATATTTAACTAGAAATGTGTATTGTTTTATTATCTCTAAATTTTAAGTAAATTGTTTTTGCGTGAAAGTGATAAAATGTGTCAATATACAACATTACTTGAAAAATATTGCTTTTATTTGCCCTTTGACTTGTAGAGTACATGAGATAACTATACAAGATATTCATAATATGCTACTTGATAGAAGGCTGGGGGAGGAATACAGAAAAATAGGAAAATAATTAAGAAAAATATCACACATACAAAATGTTTATTTTTCTGAAGTTGTGTAACAACAAAAATCAACCTTGTTATTTTTAAGACCTTATCTTTTAACATATATCAACTATTTACAGTTCCCAAAGTCTGCATTTGTCAACACAAACTCATGATAAAAAAATGCAACAAGGGTTACTTTGCATGTTCTACTCTAAATTGTGACGGAGTAAATTCATAGCTTGTCACAGTCAGTAAGTTTTAAAATCCTTATTCCATAAAACTCATAGTTAAATCATAAGCTGTGATTACAATATGATAAAAGCTACTGTTATTATAGTTCCGTATGCATACTGTAGCTATGTGAATCCAAAATTAAAACTCTTAAAAATAATCCTCCCCCTCTACAACATCCTATGTGATTTGCGAGCAAGACTAGTCAACCCCCATATCAATAACTTTCAAATTGAACCCGATCAAGTCAATTAGTAAATTGAATGGTGGTTTCCGAAGAAATCAACAAAATTTTAATGTAATATAATTAGGGATGTTATGGATATGAAATTTCGGATACGGATTTATTACGGATATAGGAATGATTATTATACCGGATACGGATACGGATACGGATATGAAATTATTTCGGATTATCCGTTAGTTTCGGATAATTTCGGTTACGGTTATTAATTTTTTTAGGAATTGCAAAAGTACAATACAATTAATAGTTAATAAAATATGTAGTTTTATTTATATGTAACTATTTGGTAGGAATTACAATCAGTCTGTGAGTTATTACAGCTATTTAAATTAAAAAATATTATAAATAAATGTTGAGTGTTATCTAATCTACCTAAAATGAAAATGTAATAATGAAATTATTACTTATACTTATTTAGTAATTTCGTATTCAAAGAAAATATTAAAATTAGATTTAAATTTAGAATGCACATTGCACATATTTATTTACTATGATTTAAGTTTAACATAACAATCATAGCTATCTTTATCTTGTGTCTCCATTAGGCTCCGCCCCTATCCGATATTATCCGAAACTTTTATTTCGGATTCGGTTACGGTTACGGATAATTTTTTATATCGGATATCCGATAGTTTCGGTTACGGTTACGGAGCTCCCTAACATCCCTGAATATAATACACGCTCGTGTAAATATTTTGTATATTTACTTCAAAAATAACGGTACATACAATATTTTTAATTTGTAACTCTATCGAAAGGGAGAAGAGCGAAGGCTCACTGTGAGTCTAGCCAAGAGAGGGAAAATCCTTGCTGTCATCAACCTTGGGCGGTGCGACCGGCGCACGCAGCGGCGGGCGCTCCTCCACCGGCTCGGGCTCGCGCGGCGGGCCCCGGCCGCGCCCGCGCCCGCGCCCACGGCCTCGCGGCCCGCCGCCGCCGCGCCGTGCCGTGTCGTTGAACGTGAACTCGATGCCGAGCACGCGCTTCTGGCGCCCCACGCGCTGCGGGTAGTCAGCCATATCGAATTCGTCGTCGCTGTCATCGTCCTCACCTCGTTCGCCTTCCTTTTTCTTCTCGAGCAACACCAGATTCTTCCACTGACTGAGGTCCTCGCCCTCGCCGGCCTTTCGCAGATTGTACTGCGGCTGAGTGCGTTGGGCATTTCGGAGCGCCTTGTACTCGTCAAGTGTGAGTTCGCGCGGCTCCTCTTCGGTGGGAACGGCGGCGCGCTCTGCCTCGGGCTGCTGTCCGTCGCCGGCGCCAGTCGCATCAGCCGCTTTCTCCTCAACCACCTCACCTTCGGAACCGGTCTTGTTGAGCTCGTCAATATCATCCTTAAGCGTGCCCCAGTTATGAGGACCGGCACCCTCACGCTTGTCCACCGGCTTCACACCGGTCTTGTCGGAGCCGGATCTCCTATCAAACTCGCGCTTGCCTCTATTGTCGAACGGACGCGGCCCGCGCGGTCCATCACGACTGTCGCGAGACTCGCGAGGTTCACGCGGCGGCCTCGGCCCACGGCGCTCGGCTCCCTCAGGATTGTCGCTGAAATTGCGTCGTTCAAAATTGGGCCTGCGGTCACCAAACTCACGCCGGGGTGGTCGAGGGGCTCCTTCCTTGTTCTCGACGGCGCCATTCTGCGGCCGTTCCTCGCGGCGACGCGGAGGAGGACGTTCCGTGTTGCGGTCGACAGGCTTGGGAGGACCCTTAGGCTTCTGTTGCTCACCGCTCCTGTTTTCTTGAGACTTTACATTTTGGGTTTCCTTGATTCCCTTCCTGATAGCGGGAGCGCCACCTTTAGGTTTGGTTTCAGGTTTGCCCTTGTTCTCCTTTTCGGCTTCTTTGGTCTTCTTTTTGAGCTCCTTCGCTTGCTCTCGCGCTTTTAACGCATCAAGAGGATCGGACTCATCGTCCAAGAAAAGAGCATATCTGTTAACAACCCCCACACCGTAGGAATTCTCCATTGTGATCCTCTTGATGATTTAATCACACAATAACTGGATGTTGGTGGATTATTTTCACGCACTTTAGTAAGGCGACATTTTGTCTTATTTTATTGATTTCATTTAATATGGCGGACGTAAGCGAACGCACCTAATACGCCATATGACGAAAAGGAATAGAGAAAAGAATGAAAATGGCGGCACGGTTTTCTTTTTAAATTATTGTCTCTGGTTTTCCGAGCTCTATTTTATAACCAGAGACAATAATAACACTGACATTCTGTGTTATAGTGTTTACATACGATCAAACTTGCTACGGACCGGACAGTGAACGAAATCCGCTAGTTGCACTGACTTCTATCATACAGTATAATATAATACACTAGTCAGTGACTAGTTGAGACAATCGGATCTGCCACTTCTTCCAGAAACGTTGTGTGCACATTTAGATAGAATATTTGTGCGTACTTCACAACCTTTTTCATCGTCACTTTTAGCGCTTACTAAGTTATGTGGTATTTTTAACACTTATCTGTCACTTGTCCCTACTTGTCGCTAATGGCTCATATTTTCTGCCATGGTGTGAATGGTACACCTTGAATCTGACCAAGATTATGTCTGGACTGTAAAAGAGACCTCTGAGTTTGTTTTGGTCTATCTTCTCAGAGTAGTCATAGGAAACGCCGACGTCATATAGCTTATTTTTTATTTTCTTATAATATGGCATGTGACGACCTTGTGAAGGCCGCAGGAACCCGTTGGATGCGAGAAGCACAGAACTGAGAACCGGTCGAAGTGGAGGTGCTTGGGGGAGGCCTATGTCCAGCAGTGGACGTCTTTCGGCTGAAATGATGATGATGATGGCGTGTAATAGTTATTCCGATATCCTATTTACAGAATAAAGGATTTCATTTAATTTTATTTCCACAACAACGTTTCGATCGTAAATGAAGGCAAGCCAGGGTCTTACTTAAACCATAATGTTCTATGAGGCGAATTGTCTGATCCGACCGTACACATGTGCGGATTTGGTACGGAGCCGACCAAGATTGGCATGCCAACCATCGGACTGGGCGGACAGTCAATCAGTTACGAGTAACTATGGTGTTATTATTATGTAAGTTTATTAATGAATATTTTTGAAAATTTTGTATCATTTAGTAGTAATTGTGTATAGTGTCTACTAAAAATCCGAGTCCAGTACTGTTGTTCATGTACAGACGCCAGCACATCAACCTACTACAATCTGTCAAATTTCTTTAATAGACTTTCAACTTTATCGCTGAAGCATAAGGTTCAATGTTGATTGGGAAAATTTGACAGTTTCGGGTAGCTTGATGTGCTGGCGTCTGTACAAAATAATACTTCGCGATCTCTGCACGATTTCCATAGCGTCTACGTCCATACAGCTCTGCCGACAGTAATGATCGAAGATGTGCGTCGTGTGCGTTGAGTCTGTGAAAAATCCGCGACAGACTTTTTGCGCGCCATGCAGACTTTGTGCGCCACAGACTCGATCGCACAAAAAGTCTCGTCGTCTGTGCTGCACCTAAAGTTCATTCGATTTGCTTGACAAGTCCGTTGAGTATTCGCTTAAACGCATAAACGGTGTAAGATTTTTTACAGTACAAATGACATGTGAATGGTTCTATGTACAATGTATGTGCCACTATTTATTCGTTAAGACGCATACTGCCAAAAAACGTGCAGGACAATGCAGTGTGAACCCAGCCCTAGGGTCCTAAAAGATATGTAATAAAAAATTGCTCCAAATAAAATAAAACTTGTCAAAAAAAATTTACTTCAAATTTAAGCACTAACATATTAGTTGAAATATCAATAGAACTAAAACAAGATTTTTTTCTAGCACTTCCTCTTGCCACCACCATCAGCGGTTCTCCCCAGACAGGTTTCCATTAACAGTCCACATACTTGGTAAGGGTCACAGTCTCCAGCAGGTCTACGATCCTCCATGAAACCTTTACCTTTCTTTTTAATGTGTCTTTGAAGACGGATCGATGCCTTCCTGTTAGCGATACCCCATGAGAATTTGTCAAATGGTGCGGTTTCAAATTTTCCTGACAATCGCATTCTGTTTCCAGCTTCATCAACACTGTATACTTTCATGTGTTTCATGTGGTTCTTCTCCAACCGCTTTATGCATTCTAGTATGAACTCATATCCTCCGTCTGAACGCATCCTCTTCGTACTGAAGTTATGATGCATTCCGATTCCTGGATGTAAATGGCCGAAAGGCTTAGGATGGTACGTAATGTCTACTCCGTATTCCTCGCCGATACGATTCATTATGTAACGTGACATCCATAAATCATCTGGAGCTTTAATGCCAAGAGTAGTACCTACTTGCCACTCCCAACAAGAAACCATCACTTCAGCATTAGTTCCTTCAAAATCAAGTCCAGCAAATAGACATGCTTTGCAGTGAGCTTCGGCTACCTCTCTTCCTGCTATATATTTCGCTCCGACCCCGCAATATGAAAACTCGTATTTGACTGCAGGAAAACCACCTCCTTTAGGCCAACCCAGGCCCCATCCGTCATTGTCCAACATAGTATACTCTTGTTCCAAACCGAACCATGGCTCTTCAGCTTTATGTATCTCACACATCTCATGACAAAAGTTTCTGTTATTTGTTGATGCTGGTTTGCCACCTTCACCTAGATATACTTCGCATAAAACGATGACGTGAGGATCAGCTCGAAACGGGTCTCTATAGATGGCAGCCGGTTTTAAAGTCGTGTCAGAACTGTCTGTAGTGGCTTGTCCCGTGGAACTGCCGTCAAAAGCCCAGCCTGGTGCAGCTTCTGGGCTGTATGGAACACAATCCAGGATACGATCTTTGCATCTCAAATTAATGCCGGAACCGTCAATCCACACGTATGTAGCTAATATTTTATTACATGGCAAAGGAAGTCTTAGATATCGATCCATTATTTTTTTGTTAATAATATGATTAATATTATGTGCCAATAAGGTCCTTTTACTTAAAACAATGCAATTTCTAGGCTTACGAATTACCGAAAAAAATGTCCTTAGAATTGACGTCATTTTTATCAAACTTGAAATTTTAGCAATTTAGACTAGCAAAATTATTTAACCCCGAGTCTTGTACTTCTGCGGCTGCTTGTTTTCACGAAAAATTTTGAATGGTTCCAAAATTCTGTAATTTTACTTCTTTGATGTTTTAAATATATTTAGAATAGTGTGTAGCAAATTTTAACGGCCAGTTACTTCTTTAAATCACACAAACAAATCTATAAAGCCGCTAATACACAGAATACACTAGGGAACAAAATATCCCCAACATGACACGCACGCAACGCTCAGTCTGTTTGCGTGACGCTGCAACGTTGCCCTTTGTCTCGCAACATGATTTACGTGACGCAGGACATGTTTTTAGCTCCCGTTCCGAGAGCAAGGCGCATGTGTTGCGCGTCAGTGTCGCACTCAGAGTTAAATAGAAATTGAATTTAAAAATATATAAGTACTAGTATTTGGGCGTTGCGCGAGCTGCAAGCAGCTCGCGGGGTCGTATTTTTGAGGAGTATTTCTTACCCTTGTAAAAAGTATTTGGGCGTTGCGCGAGCTGCAAGCAGCTCGCGGGGTCGTGTTTTTGAGGAGTATTTCTTACCCATGTAAAATTTTGAGAATTGGACAGTAATCCTTAGCACTTATAGGATTTTGTAATAATAATATAATTCCAAGTCTTAACTTCCGAGATCCGCCTAAAGGGGGGAGAGAATGGGGGGAATTTTGAATTTTTTTTTTTTTATTCCGAGCCTCCTCTATACGAATCCGTAAAAAAACAAAACCCAGGTTTCTTAATTTCCGAGATACGATGGGGGGAGGGGGGAGAGGGGGGAGTTTTGAAAAATGATTTTGACCAACTCTGGGCCCCTTGATAAGAATCTGAAAAAAAAAATGTTCCAAGTCTCTTAACTTCCGAGATCTACCTAGAGGAGGGGAGAAGGGGGCAAGGGGGCAACTTTGAAAAATGGATTTTACTTTTCCGAGCCTCCTCTATACGAATCCGTAAAACAACAAAACACGGGACTCTTAGTTTCCGAGATACGATAGGGATGGGAGAGTGGGGTGGAATGGAAAAGGGGAGGTTTGAATTTTGAAAAATGGTTTTTACTTATCCGAGCCTCCTCTATACGAATCCGTAAAAAAACAAAACCCTGGTTTCTTAATTTCCGAGATACGATGGGGGGAGGGGTGAAGGGGGGGAGAGGGGGAGTTTTGAAAAATGATTTTGACCAACTCTGGGCCCCTTGATAAGAATCTGAAAAAAAAAATGTTCCAAGTCTCTTAACTTCCGAGATCTACCTAGAGGGGGGGGAGAAGGGGGGCAAGGGGGGCAACTTTGAAAAATGGATTTTACTTTTCCGAGCCTCCTCTATACGAATCCGTAAAACAACAAAACACGGGACTCTTAGTTTCCGAGATACGATAGGGAGGGGGGAGAGTGGGGTGAAAAAGGGGAGGTTTGGGATTTTTCCCATACTCGTGAGAGTTACTTCTATACGAATCTGTAAAAATATACCCACCTCCCCCTTCACCATCTGGGAGAACAATTATGTCAGTGAGTCAGTGAGTGAGTGGTAATCGAGCTTTATATCAATGTCATTTTTGTTAAATTGCTTGATATTTGTTTATTACTTATAAATCTGACTTACTTATTTGACTGTAGAAAATGCCTCTGTACATTTATGTGCTTAAAGTATTACTTAAATAAAATTATAAAACAATAATGATAGTAATCGTCTGCCAAACGGACCGCGTCAGTTATATTATTTTTGAAAACGGTCCCCCAATAAAACTAATTGGTTATCCCTGAATAGGTATACTATATTTATAACTAGCGACCCGCCCCGGCTTCGCACGGAAACATTATTATTATTATACATATAAACCTTCCTCTTGAATCACTCTATCTATTAAAAAAAACCGCATCAAAATCCGTTGCGTAGTTTCAAAGATTTAAGCATACAAAGGGACAAAGGGACAAAGGGACATAGGGACAGAGAAAGCGACTTTGTTTTATACTATGTAGTGATACTCTATACTTTATCAGCCCCGGACCTAGGGGGCAAGCTGGGGCCCGAGCCCCGAGCACCAACTTCAGAGGGCGGCAAATTCAAGCTTGGCAGACAAGTGCACTAGCCAGTGCACCGCAACTGAGCGATAAATGAGATGCATAGCAGTTATAATATTTCTCTACGATGGCACCACAGAGTACACTATAATATACTGAAAGATGGCACACTGCGAAAATCACTACGTGGTTGGTGTAGGTCGCATAAACTGCGTTAAGCGTGCCTCTCGCGTGTCCACACAAAACCGACCCGCGCGTGCCCATGCGCGTGCACACGCTCGTGAGCCCGTCGGGCGCCCGTCGCGTGATACTTCCGTGCAACGGGGCACGCATGCACGCGACGTGATCACGCATCACGTTGGACGGGTCCACGCGCGAAGCCCGCTAGCGAGTGCACGCCAGGGTTGCCAACCGTACGAGGTTCCTCGTACAAATACGAGATTTGTGGTCTTCCGTACGAGGTACGAGGACACTATCAACCTCGTACAATTATGTACGAGATTTTGATAATATGGCCATACGAACATTTTGTCAGTTTTGAACCCACAAAAGAAATGTATAGCCGCATGAAAACAGCTATAATATACGGCAAAAAAAAAAACGATGACTGTGAAGATGTTTCTGACATAATATTTGGAGAGATGTAAACTAAGTTACCTTGCAAAGTTAAGTAATAATATAGGCAATTTTAATTTTTTTTTAATTTAACTTGAGTATTAATAAATATTTTTAATAATACAACACAAAATTATGTTTTATTCAGTAGGAAACTTGCAATAGTTTATTTAATTGAGTAAAAAGTCCTAAATCCAGCAGTTAAATATGCCTTAAATATTGGTTTTAGCACGTTTTCTATATATAATAAAATGTACGAGGTTTGAAAGTCAAAATACGAGATTTTTAGCTGCATATGTACGAGGGATTTTTCTTTACGGTTGGCAACCCTGGTGCACGCGCGTGCTTGTTCAGTTGACAGCGCTATCTCGAACCGACCGCACGCGCGTGCCCGGCCCATAACAAAAAATGACAAATTTTGATACAGAAAGGGTAATTGTTGAAGTTCAGTGTCGTCCTGCCATATGGGACCAATCTAGCGAAATATTTAAAGACCGGGACGCTAAATCAAAAGCATGGCTAGACATTTGTACAGTACTGTTTCAAAATTTTGATGACTGGAGTGAAGTTGGAAGGCTCTATATAAAGCTCGATTACCACTCACTGACTGACTCACTGACATAATTGTTCTCCCAGATGGTGAAGGGGGAGGTGGGTATATTTTTACAGATTCGTATAGAAGTAACTCTCACGAGTATGGGAAAAATCCCAAACCTCCCCTTTTCCACCCCACTCTCCCCCCTCTCTATCGTATCTCGGAAACTAAGAGTCCCGTGTTTTGTTGTTTTACGGATTCGTATAGAGGAGGCTCGGAAAAGTAAAATCCATTTTTCAAAGTTGCCCCCTTGCCCCCCTTCTCCCCCCCCCCCTCTAGGTAGATCTCGGAAGTTAAGAGACTTGGAACATTTTTTTTTTCAGATTCATATCAAGGGGCCCAGAGTTGGTCAAAATCATTTTTCAAAACTCCCCCCTCTCCCCCCCTTCACCCCTCCTCCCATCGTATCTCGGAAATTAAGAAACCTGGGTTTTGTTTTTTTACGGATTCGTATAGAGGAGGCTCGGAAAAGTAAAATCCATTTTTCAAAGTTGCCCCCCTTCTCTCCCCCCCTCTAGGTAGATCTCGGAAGTTAAGAGGCTTGGAACATTTTTTTTTTCAGATTCATATCAAGGGGCCCAGAGTTGGTCAAAATCATTTTTCAAAACTCCCCCCTCTCCCCCCCTTCACCCCTCCTCCCATCGTATCTCGGAAATTAAGAAACCTGGGTTTTGTTTTTTTACGGATTCGTATAGAGGAGGCTCGGAAAAGTAAAATCCATTTTTCAAAGTTGCCCCCTTGCCCCCCTTCTCTCCCCCCCCTCTAGGTAGATCTCGGAAGTTAAGAGACTTGGAACATTTTTTTTTTCAGATTCATATCAAGGGGCCCAGAGTTTGTCAAAATCATTTTTCAAAACTCCCCCCTCTCCCCCCCTTCACCCCTCCCCCCATCGTATCTCGGAAATTAAGAAACCTGGGTTTTGTTTTTTTACGGATTCGTATAGAGGAGGCTCGGAAAAGTAAAATCCATTTTTCAAAATTCAAACCTCCCCTTTTCCATTCCACCCCCCACTCTCCCACATCCCTATCGTATCTCGGAAACTAAGAGTCCCGTGTTTTGTTGTTTTACGGATTCGTATAGAGGAGGCTCGGAAAAGTAAAATCCATTTTTCAAAGTTGCCCCCCTTGCCCCCCTTCTCCCCACCTCTAGAGGTAGATCTCGGAAGTTAAGAGACTTGAAACATTTTTTTTTTTCAGATTCATATCAAGGGGCCCAGAGTTGGTCAAAATCATTATTCAAAACTCCCCCCTCTCCCCCCAACGTCAAAATTGTACTGAGAAAACTGACGCGCCGATGCCCGCGCATAAGCACGCGAACGTGCTCACGTGCGTGCACCAGAAGCGTGGCCCGCGACGTGCTCACGTGCGTGCACCAGAAGCGTGGCCCGCGACGTGCTCACGTGCGTGCACACGCGTAACGCAGTTTATGCCCTAAGGTGTAGGTAGAAGTCGCAATTGAATTCTTCCAAGATTTCTCCATTTTTAAAGCACATGCTCCCCTTTTATATGACGATACAAAAAGGCTAGCTTTATATCGACGGGCGCAAAGTAAAAAGAGACATCTACAAAACAGCTACTTTTCAGGAGAGCGCATAATAGGAAAAAATGTTCCCATTTTGTCAATTTTAAACCAAATTTATTGAAATTTTCATCATTGCTTTATTATTTAATAATATATCCACATGTATATTTCATTTCTTCTAATTATGTTTAAATTATGAGATATTGTAGTTGTCTGCATCTACATTGCGCTTAAAAATATGACAACTGTGTTAACTACCACTTGGTCGTTTCTACGTGGGAATTCAAATAGATCTTCTCGGTTCATAATATCGCATTGTCGTCTCGTTTTGCCCAAATTCACCAATAATTTACGTCTTTCCATGTCTATTGTGTTGAACCCAAACTGTTTACTAATATGATAACACTTTTACACACACTTATCACTTAACAAACCAAAACAAACAAAATTCGTGCCGGCCGACGTAGAACATGTCATCTGACTGATGACGAAATATGACTGACCGCTGGTCCCCCGCGCGTCCCGCGTATAAACGGCCAGGCGGTAGTTATCCGCATCTACATCGTGCAATTTCACAAAACAGGCGTAGTTGTCTTCTTTTACGTGACAAAAGTACCAAAAATAAGGTGATATTTGTATTTTTGTTTTTGCTATGTTGTAGAACATGATATTTTAAGTTAGTTTTTACAAAAAACCAAAAATCTCAAAATTGCAGTTGTCTTTTTTTACTTTGCTCCCGTCGAATATCTTGAAACATATCTATGCCGCGGCGAACCGGAGGTAGATTAGCGCCTTGTGATGATAAATTTAAGAAAAATGTCCTTTATTTTAGAAATGTTACTTCGTGTAGAGTAAAAAGTGCTCTGTGGTGTACAGGAGGCGCCGGGCGTCCTGTCTTGTCCAATGCCTGCGTGCAAACCAGTGCAAACGCACGATTGCCTTAAATTTTTCGCGCTCACTTCGCTCGCTCGTGCATTCTAGATCGTCTTAATTGGTGTAAAGATTTTCTGCATAAGTCGAGTCACGCGATCTTAGCAATCGAAAATCATAACAGGACAATCAAATTAATTATGACAAGGCCATCAATTTTTTTGCAGAACAAAAAGCTCGAAGAATAAAATTATAATTATAATCTATAATAATAATAAAGCTTCAGAGTTTGATTGTTTTTGGTTTGAACGCACTAATCTTTGCAACTAGCAGTCGGATTTTTTTTTTCGTTTGACCGCATAATTTTTGAGGAAAGTTGTAGGCTATTTAACATTACGCTACGACCAAGGGCCGAGCAAAAAAAAAAGTCAGAAAAAACGCACAGCGAAAACGAAGTAATAGTGCGGGCGAGCGATGCGCAGCGACGCGGGCAGGAGCTAGTATGCTATAATCTCACGATTTAGTTCAAACTTTATCCTTTCCTATGCTAAATAAAATAATTGTTCGACATGTACATGTATATTTATAAAAAATAAGGCTTCATGGATAAGGTTAAAGGATTGGCGGGGTGGGGGGCGGCAGACTGCAGGCTTTGCCCCGCTTGTAAACAATTCTAGATCCGGAGCTGTAGGTACTTTACCACTCGATTTACTTGTGCATTTTTTTGTCATCGACACACATCATCTACCGACTTTTCACAATTTAATCTCTAAATAGAAACAAAATTACTTATTTTTTCGCTATCGAAGACATGTTTCTGCTATAAGAGCGCAAACTCTGTATGGATCACAGTCACCTGCAGGTCTACGGTCTTCTAAAAAACCTTTCTTTTCTACCTTAACACTTCTTTGTAATCTTATCGAAGCACTACGATCGGCGACTCCCCATCTACAATCTTCAAATGAAGCAGTTTCGAATTTCCCAGTTAACCTTTTTCGGTTTTCTTGACCATCTCCTAGTCCGTAATTTTTCATATAATATTCATGCTTGGCACATAAGTCTTTACATACCCTTTCAATTTCTGTAATTCCTCCTTCTTCACGCATTTTTTTTGTGCTAAAGTTATGGTGGCACCCTATTCCTGGCTGGTTTTTCCCCACAGGCTTTGGGTGATAGCTTATGATAATTCCAAAGTTTTCGGCAATTCTTCCTAGCAAATATCGTCCTACCCATAAGTCGTCTGCAGCTTTGATCCCCATCGTTGTTCCAACTTGATACTCCCAAGATCCTTTCATGACTTCTGCATTAGATCCGCTATAATCCAAGCCAGCATAAACGCACGCTCTGGCATGACATTCAACTAAATCCCTCCCTGCAACATGTTCGCCCATGCCGCAGTAAGAGAACTTAGACTTTATTACAGGATATCCACGAACTTTCGGCCATCCCAATGGCCACAAATCCAAATCAAACATTGTATATTCTTGTTCTATACCAAACCATGGATCTTGGTCTGATATTTTGCTCAGTACGTTTGCACAATGTGCCCGATAGTTTGAAGGAGTGGGGGTCCCATTGCCATAATATGTTTCGCATAGCACAATAACGTGGGGACTTTTGCGAATCGGATCTCTATATAAAGCGACTGGCAATAATATAGTGTCTGAGTCATCAGTTTTTGCTTGTCCAGTTGAACTTCCGTCAAACGCCCATTTCGGGACCATACATAAGTTAGAAGGCACTTTGTCTAAAAGACGATCTTTGCAACGTAAGGTAATTCCACTGCCATCAATCCAAACGTAGGTGGCAAAAACCTTATTTTCAGGCAATTTTAAATTTGTGAAATGATGAAAGTAAGAATTTAAAGGCGTATCAATCTTTGACAAACCAGATGTAATGTTTTGTTGGCTAAATTTTCGTATTTCAGCTCTTGGAATCATTGAAAATACTCTAGACATTGCGCTGCTTGTCACAAAAAATTTTGTCGATAATGTTTTGCACAACATCGTTACATACATATTATATTTATAAAACTAATGTTTGTTGTCAAAATTATCTCAATATTATAAAACGAAAAGAAAAACTAGATAGATCTTGGTAGGCCGTGAAATTTTTTAAGTAAAACTAGCTAGCCATGGGAATGGAAATGAATGCCCATGGCACATGGGAATGAGACGAAACAACAGGATCACCTACCGAATGACACGCTCACTCTCAGACTATGGCTGTTTCTCGAAGCCTGAGTTGCATAGAGTCGGAATTACAAAATCAACACAAATTTTGCAATTTTACCATCGGTATTTTTGTATACAACTTCTATGACTTACCACCTTTTAGAGGGTATGCCAAAAACGAGACATGGAGATACAAATCTATGTTACATGAGATTGATTGATTGATTCCTCAAGTAGAGAATTGAATGTCTTGTCTAGAATAGATTCTCATATCTCATTCTCATATTTTGTTTGTGTAGATCATATACCTACTAAGAATAATCCTTGGAGTGAAGTTAAAAGACTCATATCCAAAACGCAAACCTCTCTACAGTCTCTGATTTTGAACATTACATGTCCCCTGTCATTCCTGTCAATGTCAAAGTCAGTAAAATTTTTGTGAGATTGGCGGTTGGCGGTGCCTAGCCTTCGTGCTTCGCATATTTTCTTTGTTTACGACTTTGAACTTTTAATACAGAATGATAATGTGATTTGTTATAGAGCTACCTAGTAGAAGTCTAGAAGATATCAACTTAACAATACGTCACGTCACGTAATGTCAAACTAGCCCGCTAAAATTTTTTAGCAATTTGAAAGGCTCTTCCTGATGGAGACGTATGTATTTATCAGAATCATAGTAGAGTAGGGTCAGTGGGTTGTCTTTGTCTTAAACTCAGATCGCTTTTAGCGTAAAAAGTTCAAATTATGATATACAAAAAAACGGTTAAACTTTTTGATTGACCTAAATCAATCAGTTTTTGATTGGCGGCTGTTTTTACTTAGTCACGAACCCTTTTTTGCTACTAATTAATTAATTAAAAAAAACCCTAACTATCAACAATGCTTAGTACCAGTTGGTGTAGAATTTTTTTTGTTTATTCAAGATTCAAATTTTAAGTTGTTCCATTATTTTTTAGCACTAAAGTGAATGCAGCTTTCCTTTGTAATTATGAGGTGATGCAGATCTTACTACAGCTTAAAGACAGCACACAGAAGAAGCACAAACGGGAAGGCTCATTAGCAACTGTCACTTATGAGGTCAGGTGCCAACAGTTTCTAGTAATGCATTTATTAAGGCGAAAGCGCCAGGGTAGCCCGCGAAATTCAATTTTTTTTTAGGTTTTTTGGAATTTGCTGGTCAGTATTAAGTTGTACGTTGATTAATATATGAATCGCGGTCGTAAGAAATATGTGTTTACAGAATTATAATCATTAAAGTTATCAACACAACTCTCTAAGACCACGTAAGTCCCAAGAATAACTGTTTCATGAAATCATCATTCTTTGGACTTACGTGGTCTTAGAGAGTTGTGTTGTTGACTTTAATGATTATAATTCTGTAAACACATATTTCTTACGGCCGCGATTCATATATTAATCAACGTACAACTTAATGCTGTATTAAGATTGCTGCAGTATTAAGTTGTACGTCGATCAAAATATGATTTGCGGCCGTAACAAATATGTATTTACAGAATTATAATATAATCATTAAAGTCATCAACACAACTCTCTAAGACCACGTAACTCCAAAGAATGATGATTTCATGAAACAGTTATTCTTTGGAGTTACATGGTCTTAGAGAGTTGTGTTGATGACTTTAATGATTATAATTCTGTCACATACAACATGCATAAAACCCATATATTACGATGGGCCTTTTGTAAGGCCACCGTTTCCTGGCTTTCCTGGAAAATTGTTTCATTAACATCTGGGTTTAACACTACCACTGAAAATTTAAGTATAAATAATTAAAGTAACAAACACTGGATAGTTAACTATTGTTTGCCTATATTTATATATACCTACTTTATTGTACATCAGAAAATACATAATTAAAAAAAAATGTGATTGTCAATACAAAACATACAATGGGCGGACTTATGCAATCTCTTCCCATACTTAACTTTTAGCATTATAATGATAAACCTATTTCAGACAGTCCATTATCTGCAAGACACAGAGTGTAAGAAACAAAATGCACAATCAATTCAGAAATTTCTAGAAGCTATGAAGAAGTTCAAACTGACAAAGACTGAGAAGCTTATGATGGTGAACACCCCTCCACGGACAGAGCTAGAGATTCAGCTGGTGAGCTATTTATTATATTTCATCATCATCATCATCTTCATCCAACCTGAGCATCCCTCATCCAGCCAAGATTCCCATGATTGATTTTGCCTTCATCTTGTCATGGGCCTACCTTATGTAGTAATTAAAAGAGATAGTAACCAGGTGGCTTACTACAACTTCGGTTTGATTCGCTCTAAAAACTAAAGTAGAGTCATAAAATTACAAAAATCCCTGTATAACTTCTTTGTAGACTGATAAAAGAAATTTTAATATATAAGTACAAAGTGAAGGCGACAATACGACAATAAATGAAAACACTGCCAATACTAATGCAGAACATAGATATAAAAAATAGTAGATTGTTTGCCAAGGGAGCAAACAACTACTTTGAAGGCGAGAGTGTTTCTTTGAATCCAGAGCGGATCGAAGGATTCTAGAATAGAACCCCGAGCACAGCAAGGGGTTCTAAAGTAGAATCCTGAACGCAGCGAGGGATTCAAAATACGTCACTTGAGCTTAAAATAGTGTTGCTCCTGAGGTGGACACTACTTTTTGTCACCCCCTCTATGAAATAAAAAGTTATGCATGGTCATACATAAAAAAATATATACAGGGTTATTGGTAAAACATTAACAACCTCTTAAGGGGTCATTGTACTCATTATTATGAACAACTTTTACTATGGGTACAAACTTGAAATCGCGAAAAAAGAATTTGCTGTTCCCTACATTTATGTTCGTTTATCTCTTCAAAATGTAGGGAACAGCTGATTTTTTTTTGATGAGTACAATGACCTCTTAAGAGGTTGTTAAGCTTGAGAACCTCCTCCGTTTTTTCGTCGGTTAAAAATAAGTATTGTGGAACTTATGAATAAGAATAGTATGTTTATTTATATACAATTTGGAGTAAACAATCAAAGAAAGAAAGAATAAAGTTTATTTGGACACAGTTCGTGAAACACAAAATACGAACGAAGGCAGAGCTCTTTTCGCGCGTTTTTTTATTTTTTCACAAACTTTCTTTTTTTTTTAATTTGGCTTTCGCGCGTTTTACTTTATCATACAGCCTGTTACTTGTTCATACAATGTTCGTGATTGATCTCTTTGGTGATTGGAACTTTTACTAACAATATCCACATTCCAAATTCAAATCAATTTTAGTCCCTAGGGATTAAAGAGCTATTTTAGTCCCTGATGATTACGAAGAATACACTAGCTCTTTTTGAATAGATGTGATAAAAAGGTATTTTTTCTAACAACCTAAATACTAGTGATGGGGACTATGGGTTTTGCCAATCTTTGTATGCTTTAATGACTAAACTATTGGACATATTTGATTGAATTTTTGTATGCAGACTGGGTATGTTATTAGATATGCAGATTAATTTAAATTGTCTTATTGTCATCTCCACTTTGTATTTATAGCAATATTTATGTACACGATGGCTATTATAGTGACCTTTCCATTCACAGATCGTGCAAGAAAGTGAGGAGCGTTTATCAGAGGATGAGGTCCGTAAAGTTATTGAGCTGGTTAACGAATTTCTACCACCAAGTGAACCCTCAACATAACACACAAACACGGAATCAACTGCTAATTAACCAGGTTATTTCGTGAAAATATTTTTAGTGCTTTTTTTTACTTGCATTTATTAGGTCTTGAAGCACTTAGAAAAATTGTCTCCTTTTAAACTTGTAAGGGGTGTAGTAAATTCAACAGAGGTTTTTAAACCATGTGTGAATTGAATGAAATATTGTAGACTTTACTATGATAGTGCCTAAGAACTATAAACTACTACTCCATGTAAACTGTGTTCTAAAATATCATGGTATGTTGGAACAAGGTTTGTAAATAAATAAAAATTTGTAAATGCTGCTGTAAATAAATAAAAATATATAAATCCTGCTGCTCCTAACTTCAAGTATTTTATTTAATAGGTGCATGAGTTAATAGTGTTTAAAAACAACTTGAGTATTCCAATCCTTGCTGAACTGTAACTTAAAATAATTACAAAGAGACCTTAGGCTCGGCGCTTACGAGCCACCTGTAGCCCAGCGACAAGCAGCTCTCATGCTTTTTCATACACGTATGGAACCTTCGCACACGTGTGGTTGGTGGCGGCCAGGGCCACCCGCACAGCAGTACTCGACAACAACAACGCAGCAAAAGGCGACAGCCACCGGTGTGGCCGGTGCAGGTGGCTTGTTTGTGCCGAGCCTTAAAACCTGAATTAAGGCCAAAATAATATCTAAGTACTTAAGGGGCTTACAGGACCTAAACACAGTTTTTACAAAGAATAAATTTTTTTTTTGTTTTTTTTTAAAGGTTGAATTTCCTAAAACCCCTTAGTGCTCCCCTACATTATAAAAGGAAGCCATGGGAAAAATTTCATATTCATAGTCCCAGTAGTTTCGGCTGTGCGTTGATAATTTGATATCATGTCAGTCAGTCATTCAGTTAATTTCACCTTTTATATTATACAGTATGTTAACTAACAGAGGGCGTTCCCGTTAACCCGCAATAGTATAGCATCCATACATGCTAAAAAAAATATTACCATTAGAAAATAAAATGTTTTTATTTTTTTTATATTAAAATATTCACTAAAAATCGTAAATTGATACGTTAAAGAAACACTCTGTACACGCGTACTTGAAGGACAGCAATGTCGGAATTTATTTAATTAAATAAATTAGAATTAATTAAATAAATAGAGTATCAATTTACGATTTTTAGTGAATATTTTAATATAAAAAAAAATAAAAACATTTTATTTTCGAATGGTAATATTTTTTTTAGCATGTATGGATGCTATACTATTGCGGGTTAACGGGAACGCCCTCTGTTAGTTAACATACTGTATAGTAGATAATATTATAACTAAAAATGTACTCTGTGATTATAACATTAAGTAAGTACCAATATCAAAACGGTACATTGCGTTTTTCGAACATAATGTAGGTTAAATCTATATGTTTTGTTTTGGCACACTTCTACATGCGTGCGAGCAAGCTGTATTTATCATGCGTATCAATGATCAAGGCCGCCCGCACCTTTTGAGGTTACAATCACGTTGCTGTGTTTATCATTTTTATCAAAGTTGAGTTTATTGTTATACGATTGAACGTGCAAGTGGGTTTGTGAAAGACGCATTCGTTCCGTTGCGTGTGAGTATAAAATATTGAATTTATTTTTTCTATTAAGTAAGTACTTGCATTTGTTAACTAGCTTATGTCAGGGAATGGAATGTTATAAATAAACATTTAGGCATTCGCGATTTATTTACCAAAAATGAGGTTACATGCTCTATGCAAAAATGTAAACAAATATGAGTTTATGGAAATTTTTTTTTTTAGCACTTGTTCTAGTCACTTTGAAATCATTAACATAAAGTTGATATTTGTTTCGAATAGCCTAGGTTATTTTTAACTTTTGCGCGAGTAATGTTGCTAGCTTTTTTTTTTAGGTAATTAGCCGTTTTCTATGGGGTATCATTGTTGTTAAATACATTATAATTTTTACAGTAGGTACCTACATACAAACTATGAAAAAAAAATGCTTGTAGGATATGTGTATTGTACGAAACAGCTGATTTTTTTCGTGATTTCAGAGTTGGTCCCATAGTGAAAGTTGTTCATATTCATGAGTAGAACACCCTGTAAAAATTTGGAACAGGTAAAAGAAATCATATGTATTTTTTTTTTGTGGTATTCGCGATCTGTTTTACTTTTAGCGGATGAGTTTTACTTTTAGCGGGGGCTTGGGGGTATACATTGGTAAACGGCATTTCATACAAACTTTCAAGCCCTTGTTTTTCGAAATTAATGCACCGATTTTAATGAAACTTCATATGCATAAGCAGCATAAAAAGGTCTAAAAAGCTACTTAAGAACATTTTCGAAATGTATTGTTTAAAAAAAGAGAACTGGAAATCTCTGTTTCTATGGAAAATTTAAAATCGGTCTAATTTGGCTGTAACACTATTTTTCGAAAATGTTCTTAAGTAACTTTTTAGACCTTTGTATCCTAATATGCGTATGAAGTTTTATTAAAATCGTTTGACGTTTCTTTCATTTCGAAATACAAGGGCTTGAAAGTTTGTATGAAATGCCGTACGGCGTAAACGCTTTTAACAAATAATTTATTTTCCAAAAATAATGTACAAATTAGGTACAGTAAAACGGGGTGAATCAGGATGCATGGGTGAATCGGGTCGAAACTTTAAAATAGATTTAAAATAATAAAGTTTGTTGCTTACAAGGGCACTTCATCTTTAATAATTTTATAACATTAGAGTATTTTCTGGCAACAAACTATATTATTTCAATGTTAAAATCCATTTTAAAGATTCGTCCCGATTCACCCATGCATCCCGATTCACCCCGTTTTACGGTATTCGCAGCATTTACAGCGTAGGACTTAGGTACAAGTGCATGCACAGAGATTTGATCAATGACGCCCATGCTAGGTGAAACCTGTGTTACAGGGGTCAGCCATCCGTCCATTATACAAGATTAGGTACTTATATAGGTAAATAGTGCTTATTTTTACCCGACTGCGCCAGAAGGAGGGTTATGTTTTAAGGGAACTAATAGTATGTTATTATCACAGATATAGCTATCTATATCTGTGATAATAACATACTATTAGTTCCTAGATAACGCAAGTATCACGATCTGTATGAAAACCAAGCGTGCCATTTTTTGACTACCTACTATGACGTCACAAACACTATTTAGTGATGGGAAAATCAAATCGATTCAAAGACGCGTGCGCCACCATCTCGCCCCACCCGGGCCTAGCGCCAGCAATCACGCTCACCCAGCCAGAAATACACAGGACTGGGTGCGAAAGAGTTTCGGGACAATTTTTGTACATAAGCTGGTGCGATTTTTGGCACGCGTAGTATTTGCTCTTGCGTTATCTAGGTGTATCTGTGGTTATTATGTTACGAGGTTTGCAGGGCCCACATGGCCAGAGATCGCTCAAGACAGGGAGGTTTGGAAGGAAAAAGGGGAGGGTTTTGCCCAGTGGTGGGACACAATATAGGCTAACGGAAAAAATGTGCTTTATTCTAATGTGATAAAGGCGTAGTTAGTGCGTGTGTGTGAGGGTGAAATAAATTGGTATAAAGGCAATAAGCCTATGTTCAGCAGTGCACATCTTTCGGCTGAAATGATTGGATGATGTATTGTGAAATCGTGTCCACGTATCTACAGTACCCGGCGATAAATATTGCACATCGACCTTTGGAAAGAGACAATCGGCTATATTCGGCTTCGTATAGCGTTATCTCTGTCGCACGAAATACAAACAGTCCGGTATCCATTAGGAGCTGTTAAAACAATTATGATTTGCTTCTTTTGATAATTATTTTTTTATTCTTTGTATAAAATGGTTTTGTGTAAAAAGGTCGATGTGCAATATTTATCGCCGGGTACTGTAATACTGGCTTTAATTCTTTCCATTTTCCAGTGGCCTCCCAAGCTGCACATAAATAGAGATGTCTCGTCTCATACTACACCGG
Organism: Luperina testacea; assembly: GCA_927399505.1. Lineage (NCBI taxonomy): Eukaryota > Metazoa > Arthropoda > Insecta > Lepidoptera > Noctuidae > Luperina > Luperina testacea. The sequence goes on from OV656758.1 coordinate 19,545,984, forward strand.
GTGCTGGGCAGTCCGCCGGCGCGCGCCGTGATGATGCTGAGCGATATACTGGAACTGCAGGTGCAGTTCAACGATGTCAAGATACTGCAGGGAGAGCACAAGTCACCGGAGTTTAAGAAGGTACCTAGATGACAGAAATCAATAATCAGCCTATACTTTTCCCACTGCTGGCTGATGCTGGGACACAGGCCTCCTCTCTGTGAGAGGGAGTGGGCCGTAATCCACCATGCAAGCACAGCGCGGGTTTGTGGCTGTCACATGTCTTCGAATTTTCTGTTTCAAGACATTTCCCCACGATGTTTTTCTTCACCGTTTTGAGAGCAGTTGTGGTGATGAAATAAATTCTACAAAGTAAAGTGCCTGCTTGGGTCTGAACCCACGACCTACAAGTCGCGGCCGTTACCACTGGGCCATAATTGCTCTAGAGAGGTATAGTCCACCTCGTTATTACTTTATCACTGGCTGAATGTATTTTACATATCATAAATCGACAAGGACGACACGGTTGGCGCAGTGGCTGAGCATTTGACTGCTGCGCTGCGTGTCGCGGGTTCGATTCCCGCACGGAACAAATATTTGTATTGCCTACAGGTAGTTGTTCTGGGTCTGGCTGTTTGTGTATGTGAATTTAAATGTTTGTAAACACACCCACGATACAGGAGTAATTCCTAGTGTGGGGCAACGGCAGTGTGTCAACCAAAAAGTAATCATGCTCTGTGGTAATGTATATTAAGTCAATGTGTCAACCTTAGTTAAGTTTCGATTGATTGGGAATTGTTGTCAGAAGTGGTAAAGCATGCATTGCATGTCCTAGAACAGAAAATTCGAAGACATGTGCTGATATCCACTAACCTGCACTGGGCCCGCGTGGTGGATTATGGCCCACTCACTTTCACAGAGAGAAGGCTTGTGTCCCAGCAGTGGGAACATTTCAGTCTGATTATGCTATACCTCTCTTTCTTGGGTGATCTTTGGCCATGTAAGCCCCTCAAACATGGCCAGAGATCAACACTCTTCCATCCTCTCATTCCTCTAGATCTGACAACTTTAACATTTTGAAGGTCAACGGAGTTGTTGACGTTTTCTACAGTACCCGGCGATAAATATTGCACATCGACCTTTGGAAAGAGACAATCGGCTAATTTCGGCTTCGTATAGCGTTATCTCTGTCGCACGAAATACAAACAGTCCGGTATCTATTAGGAGCTGTTAAAACAATTATGATTTGCTTCTTTTGATAATTATTTTTATTCTTTGTATAAAATGGTTTTGTGTAAAAAGGTCGATGTGCAATATTTATCGCGGGGTACTGTAATTTTGTGATAGAGCCACTAATACGCTGTCCTTTTCCTTCTGCAGTTAAACCCCATGGGTACGGTGCCAGTGCTTCAAGATGGCGAATTCGTTTTGTCAGAAAGGTAAACTAGCTATAATAATCTATCGGAAATATGAAGAACTTCTTTACAAACTTTCATCCCCTATGTAACCCCAGTAGCGAACTTAGTGAAATTAATTTTCAAAAATTGTTTCGTCGATTTTTCGCTATTTAAGGAACTTTTGTAAAAATTTCATGGTTCTAGACCCAGCAGTTTATGTGCGTTGTCTGTCAGTGAATGAATGAATGAATTTAAGTATTTTATTAAGTAGATTAGCTTTTGCCCGCGACTCCGTCCGCGTAAAATTTCTTATTGATGCTAAAGAAGTTTTCACTTCGAAAAGTGTATTGTTAATATTTTCAGTCATGCTATAATGAAGTACCTGTTGTCGGTGTACGGAGGCGACAAGAGCGAGTCGTTGTACCCGAGCGACGTGCGCACGCGCGCGCTCGCTGACCAGGCCATGTTCTTCAACGCTGGCGTGTTCTTCAGGGCGCTGGCAAATGCTGGGGTATGTTTATACATTATTAGCTTTTACCTGCAGTTTTTCTACCGTGGTCTAAGTCCGCCTCTGTACATTTATGTGCTTGAAGTATTAAATAAATAAATACACGCTACCATAACCATGAATTCAGCACATGATTCTAAACCCTCTAGCGTAGAAATTTTTCTTAGTTATCAAAAAAAGTTAGCTGTTCCATACATTTTGACCGCGTTGGTTTTCTATGAAACCACTTTTCTATAATAATAATAAATAAAAATTTTATAGGGAAATTGCACCATCCGGTCGATTCTGTAAAAATCTCACCGTGAAAACTTAGGTGAAGTGAGTTTGTTTTTGCTAGGAATTGACACTATTGACAGCTCACTCCACGCTCATTTCACCTGAGTTTTCACGGTGAGATAGTTACAGAATCGCACTGCATATCTTTAAAAACGCAATACCAGTCATTTGTTTTTGCTCGCGTCCCTCCTTCATCTACTAGGACTGGTCACCAAAGAAAAACTCGGCTGATAATTAATAATGTAAATAAGAATTAATATTTATTAATATACAGCATCATTTTCACTTACATATAATTAGAATTTATTTTTCGCTTGTAAAAGTTCTCGACAATTCGAGAATTGGAAACTAAACTAAATTAGTCTAGAAACCCTAGTAGGACTAAGGTACATAACATTATCGTCTAATAATCTCTTTTATATCAACAGCAAGCCACCTTCTCGGGTGACATCACACAGCCCACCAAGCAGCACATCAAGGAGATAGAGTCGTCATTCTCAGTAGTTGAGGCGTACGTGCGAGATCGCCCGTACATCGCGGCCGACCGACTGACGATCGCCGACTTGGCTGTCGGCTCCACAGCTACTGCAATACAAGTGTTCCATAAATTGGATGCTGATAAGTATGTATTTTCTCTTGATATCTTGTTACAGTCTATGAGAGCATAAACCGCTGAATCCCAAGACCAGTGCCCTCTCTATACCACAAAACTTTACAAGTCTACAATTCTACAAATTGTAGAAAATATTGCGGAACATAGTGATTACAAATATGTATGATTTATAGTTTACATTCTTCAATTATGTCTCATTTTTAAAAGGCTATGGTTATGTCATGTATAAATTGTAGACTTGTCACTGCAATTTACATACATATTTGTAAGGTTCTTCCGTTACAACTGTGCGGCTTAGAGTTTTGTGGCATACGCCAGACAGAGTTGTAATATTTGCACATTGTAACATGTAAATTATAATTGTAAAGTTTTTTATTTATTTACTTTTAAAAGGTATTAAATTTTTAAAAGAAAATACAAGTCAAGTGAATTGTCATGAACTTATGACACAACTTCGAGTAAAGTTATTGATGTGAAACATCTATAGCCGCACGTAAAACAAATTTCTGGCGTGGCGACGCATGCCGTGGCGACGCGTCGCCACGCTATATGATGGTGTATATATACAGTCACAGTCTTGTGTACTGTGTGGCGACGCGTCGCCACGACCAATCGACTGCGATTCTCTTCCCACTCGATCCGGCGTTAAGCTATCTCTCTCTCGCCACACAGCTCGGATACCTATAGTGTATAACTCCATAGTGTTGTTTACTGCGGTACACATAACCTGTGTTTTACTTGAAAACAAATTATTTTTAATAATAAAATATGTCTGACAGTGATAATTTAGAGAGTACCGAAGTCACTGATTGAACGAATGAAGTTGTATAAATTGTTTTTATATTTAATGAAAATAAATGTTTATTAAATAAACAGTCATCATTTTCTGGAAAAAATCGTAATATTTTATTTTATCATTTTGCCATATTTAGTTTATATCGCAATCTGTTCTTTACAATCATATTACTTTTACAAAATAATGTCGATGTTTCACATCTGCCAGGCGTCCCGTGACGGCTCACTTTTTTATTTGTATAATAATACCAGCGTATTATTGGTCCACTGTGTCCGCTGTGCTGTGTGTGTGTGTGTGTGTGTTCTTGTTCTCATACAGATAAGGCACAAGCACCACACTTACTCAAGGCGGATTGGCGATTTCAGACTTTTTTATTTTTTTTTATTGCTGAATGGGCTCGCTCTTGACCTCGATCACGCCTGATGGAAAGCGATGGATGAGGTCTATGATGGAACGAGCGTGCCCAGAAGATGCCTAAGGCACTGGAACTTCCACGCATCGACGAAACACAGCAGGATGCTTGACGCCGGACTCCGGTGGGAGGGGGGGGGCGCTAACCAGGCCGGCGTTAGCCCTACGTTGGTAGGTTAGCAAGGGAAGAATTGGCCAGTCAAATAAGGTGTTGTGTGTGACTATCCAGGACGCGCCGAGCGCTCGGTTCAGTTGAGTTGCTGGCGGAACAGACTGCGCTACACGAGGAGGCTTCTTCATGCATCCCAAAATTAACTACTAGCGTCCGCACGCGGCTTCGCCTGCGTGGTACCAATGTCGATAAAAAGTAGCCTATGCCCAAATGATAATGGCTCGTATTGTTATTATTACTATTTTAATAGTAATCGGAGCGTTTTAATCTATTTCAGGTTTCCCCGCTGTGCTGATTGGGTGTCTCGTTTGGAAGAGGAGCATGTCTTCAAGACTATCATGACCCCGGGAGTCGCCTACTTCTCTAAAATTATGAATAAGTTATGGGAGCACAATAAGGCTAAAAATAATAAGAAATAAATTAATATTTACTGTAAATAACGAAGTGCTTGTGTGATGTCTTTCAATAATCGCCCTTATAAAACCCTTTTTGTTGGAGAGGTAAGCAAAGCAAGCATTGTTTTTTTTTAACTTTTGTAGTATTTTTCTCTTGTACAGGCACGGATTATATGACAGTACAGTCGCGCATAACTCGGCAAGGTTTTGGCGCAATGGGAGTAAGTTCGCGCGTGTACACTTGGTCATCATCTGCCTAGCCTTTTCCCGATGATGACCAAGTGTACACGCGCGAACTTACTCCCACTGCGCCAAAACCTTGTAGCGGTATCTACAACGCCACATGCAAACAACGCGTCATACTGACGTCACGCAAATCCTGCATCGTGCAAGCAGAGTTTACCGCGCAACTAGCATAGATACAACGGCCCGACATGAATCAACGGGCAGTTGCCCGCCAGACACAACACCCGTCTGGTCGGAGGATCCTCCCTTTTCTATAGAGTATGAGTGAACTTTACACTCTGTTCGTCATACCTCTATACCTTGCCGAGTTACGTGCGACTGTACTCTCATATGCACGCGCATGTACACTTGATGCAACATAAAACTGGTCACTTTTATCACTTATTCTGTGGTTATTCCCATAATTTATTTTTAAGACGTGTCTATTTAGAAGGAAGTTCAAAAAATGCAAGAAGTGTATTAGTAGGTATATTTACTGTTGTACTGTTAATGATAGCGTGTCTGTTGACCCCAGTCACTACTTGGGGTGAAAATTCGGAAGAACAATCAGAAGTGAATTCCGACTATCCACTCCGCCTGGGGTGGATAGATGAACACGCGCCTCCGAGTATCCACCCTAGGGTGGATAAAAGGTATATTTTTTTCAATTTTTAGTGAACATTGGTTATAGAAGGTTCTTAAAAATATTGCCTGCAATGGAATTTGTAATTTACTTTGAGTTTGTTGTTCCAAAACTGGGTAATTATCTCAGACTGATTTCAAATACATAATAATATCACCACTCGTAGTCTCGTGGAGGGTATTTTATCTTTATAATGCATTCGTCCGCGTGAAATTTCTTGTTACTCCGACCCACCCCGTCGCATCGCGTCGCCTGCCCGCGCTATTACTTCGTTTTTGCTTAGCGTTCTTTAAGACTATTTTTCTTTTTACTCGACTCCTAAAGGTCATAGCGTGATGTAGCCTATAGCCTTCCTCAAGAATTGAGCTATCAAATGCAAAAAGAATTTTCCAAATCCGACTGGTAGTTCCAGATTTTGGGGCGTTCAACCAAACAAACTCTTCAGCTTTATAATATTAGTATAGATTGGTTTATTTTATAACATACTCATAATTAGATAACTAATATTACATAAAACTATAGCAGAGATAGCAAGGCATCTAAAACGATTCGATTTACACAAAATGTTGGACCTTGAACTCGGTATCCAAATATTACTAATCTTTGATAATAATTCTTATCCTTGATATGATATTTATCGGTCGGCTATCAATGTTTGATTATGTTATCATCATCAGCTTGATTTTTGTTTTAATAGAAGGCTGTTGGTAAGAATATTTAATATACTTACATATCATAGTGTTTTTTTTTTATTTTCTGCATAACGCTATTTGATATGGTTCCTACATTGTTACATGTTATAAAACGCACCGTATCTTCGTCTGTCCGTTTGTGCAGTTATTTATATTCATACAAGATGTGTTTTTATTAAGGGGCTTACAGGATATAAACACAAAAAACGCAAGTTTTAGAAACAATAAAGTATATGATCTACTTCAGTAAACAAAATCAGAAAAATATATGATATTCTTCAGGATATAATTATGCTAGATAGATAGTGTGGTGAAAACATAATACAACTAATTTGGTATGATAGAAAAAAAATCATGAAGATAGGTACCTCTAAAAACATTCTTTTAACAATAAATACATACTAATATTCATACAATCATTCTGATTTTTTGTCAAATTATTATACAAGCAATATACTAAAATACTAGTGTTTTAATTTTTTAGTCCAAACAATAGATTTTTTAAAATTAAATAATTGCTTCATATATTGTAATAAATTACCAGCCTTGTGTCATCGCGCTTCTCTTTCTTTTCTATGCAGTCCGTCAGTGACCGCGCTTTAGGTCATGTAAAAACAATATTAATATAATAGAAAATAATGTCCTACTTCCTGCTACCATCTGCCATCTGCCTAGCCTTATCCCAACTATACTATCTTCCAGTCTAACCGGATGCAGCTGAATACCAGTATTTTACATGGAGCGACTGCCTATCTGACCTCCACAACCCAGATACTGGGTAATACGATACCCCTTGGTAAGACTATTTGTCAGACTTTCGGGCTTCTGACGACCCGTAACGACTGTCAAAGATCCACGAATGACAGCCTACTTCGTACTAACGTTATAAATTGTGAAAGTTGGTATTTTTTTTACTATTAAATATTATAACGTTTTTCATGAATGACGTTCCAGGATCAAAGATGGCGCCGCTCTTATACAAACTAGATGCGAGTCCGCCTGCGTGCGCGGTGCGAATGGTTGCGGACATTATCGGCCTGCAGCTGGACTTCAAAGACCCAGACATTAACCAGATGGAGCACAAGTCTTCAGGCTATTTGCAGGTAATGTTCCACATTGTTTGAATTAAGTACGAAGTTTATGGAAAGAAAAAAAAATACCGCCCAATTGCATGTCAGACCACGCACAATGACGGGTTGCATAGTTAGGTTGATTTTATCCAAAAAAAACTTTTTTACTTAATCACACTAATATTATAAAGGCGAAAGTTTGTGAATGTGTTTGTATGTTTGTTACTTCTTCACGCACAAATGGCTGGACCAATTTTGATAAAATTTCGTATGGAGGTAGCTTACACCCTGGATTAACACATAGGCTTTATTTCCATCATATTATCCCGGTATTTCCACGGGATCGACACTTATGCGGTTGAAACCCCGGGGCGCAGCTAGTGTCAAATACTGGTGAAAATGACAGATTTTCACGACGGGCGATATAATATGATGGAACCGCTTTCCTAGGAATCCGTAGCCGTTTTTTTCCTTTTGAGATAGGGAATATTAAAAACGCAAAAAAATGCTAGCAATCGCCAAGAGCGCGTCAATTGTTATGATTGGTTGTAGTTACCAACAGCCAATCCAATCGCTTCACTTGCCACAAAACTTTACAATTTACAAAATTTGTACATTTTACAAGTTTGTGTAGGTGCCACAAAACTCGTAAGCACACAGTTGACAGTTGTAACGGAAAAACCTTACAATTATGTAAATTGTAGTGACCTAGGTCTACAATTTATAGATATATAGCCCTCATGCTTTGTGTTACGCATTTAAAAATGTATTTTCTGTGTTACGCAATTTTTTCTACAATTTATTAATTTCGTAGACTTGTAAAGTGCCCACTTATTGAGTAATAACTTTGTTTAGTAATAAATTGCAAATAATTATGTAAATTGTAGAATCGTCACTACAATTGACATTTTTGTAAGGGTTTTCCGTTATAATTATGTGGCTTAGAGTTTTCGTGTTACAGACACTTGTAAATTGTAAATCTTTGTTGTGTAGGGCCCTGATCTGTAAGATGAATGATGTTAATACTTATTTATTTTACAGTTAAATCCGCTCGGAACCATACCGGTACTCGTGGATGGCGACTTTGTTTTATCTGACAGGTAAATATTATCATCGATACTAATATTATAATAATTAAGACGTCGCCTTTTATGACATTGTAATTAAAAGCTCTGCCTGTTCCTTTGGCAATACAGGCGATATGTTACGTTATGAGGTTTGAGATAGCTTTATTCTTATAAGTTAGCTGCGACATATACAATATGTCGCAGCTGCACCGCACGATGAAATTTCACCGCGCTGCCGACCGCCCGAGGCAGTCGCGACTGCTCGGGCGGTTCCGTGTATGTGTGTATGTACGTAGAAGACTGTAGTTTGCTATGCAGTCGCAGCTTGAAGCAGCTGCTTCAGCAGCAATTGATAGCAAGCTGTTGATAGCTTCAAGCTGTCCGTGCATGGCCGGGCTTACACGCACATTTCTCTTTACAGCCACGCCATAATGATCTACTTGCTATCAAAATACGGCGGCGACAAGGGCGAGGCGTTGTACCCGAGTGACATCCGCACGCGCGCCATTGTCAACCAAGTCTTGTTCTTCGATACTGGCATACTGTTTGTCAGGATTAAAGTTGTTGCTGTAAGTATAACAATATTATTACCAGCGTATCATTGCCCCACTGCAAAGCACAGGCCTCTTTCAACAATCTACCAACCTCTTTATTGGTAAACCAGAACTATTGTAACAAAAGTTGTTTTTTTTTAGGGTTCCGTTGTCCGTCTGTCTGTCAAGACCCTTTTTCTCAGGAACGCATGGGGAGTTATCAAGTTGAAATTAATATCAAATGCGCTGCAATCCCTTGAAGCCGTGATGAAATCAAACTTCTAAGTCAACGCAATCAAAAGATACGGGCGTTTATGTTCGTATATGTTTAAAACCGTAAATTTGTAATTACATTACAAAAAAAAAATTAAAACTATTTACAATGCGTGCCACGAAAGATGAGACTTGACACACCACGCGGTTTGACTTGAGCAGAACACGACTTTAGGTATCTTTAGCGGTATGAGGTCTGAGTGCGGGACGGGACCGGACGTCATAGGGGCGGCGGAAAGAGCGGGGGAGGCGGGGTCAGGTCTCATCTTTCGTGACACGCATTGTACATACCTACTTTGTACGATTGGCCGGTTTTTTTATCGAGGGTTGAAGGAATCAAAATTCCCACACACGTACACTGCGTTATTTGATCTAAACATGCCTTAACTGTAACATAACACTACACTACTACATATTTATTCCCATTCCAGCTACCGACCATAATGGAGGGTATGAAAGCCCCTACAGAGAAGCACCTTCATGACCTCGAGGAGGCCTACGGCATGATAGAGGCGTACTTATCTCGCAACAAGTACATCGCGGCGGCACATCTGACGATAGCCGACCTCTCCGTCGCGACTACACTCGCGGCCGCTGAGGCGATACTTCCGTTGAACAAAGATAAGTGAGTACACCTTTTTTTTATCGTGGAGAAATGCTCATGCATTCTGCACTGCCACGGGGAGATAGTGCAGTTATGTGAGACTCTAACCCACTAAAACTCCACGGTGTCCTCCTCTGCCGCTTACGGCGGGAACACGGGCATGCGTTAACGCTCATCCTGAACCCGCCGCGGCTGTCCGTCACCGGACCCTCCTCTGGGGGGAGTACTCCTCATCACCGGCGCACCAGAACACATAGCACGCCGTGACCACCCCAGAGACCCAACCAGCACATGGGCGTCGGACGACCCCGTGTCTGGCCACCCTTGGTCCCCCTGTGACGGGTCAGGTCTTTGGCCCCGCCGCCTGCCAATTTTCGGCTGCAGAGGATAGGGAGAGCGGCCAACGTAATACCAACACTCCTCTTCCCCTGCAGCCCCTCCGCGTCCGCCATCACACGGTGGCGACCCCGTCAAGGCCGCGGAAGGTAGGGAGAGCGGCGCACCGCAATACCGGCACTCCTCTCCCGCCGCGGCCTCCAACCCTCAGCCGCGATGCCTCCCATACGACATCGCGGCCCGCCTCAGTTATATGCTCGTGACTACACCCAAATCTAGCCAGTTATGTTTAAGTCCATTTTAATAGGAAGCAAGCCTGTTGTCAGCAATCGGGCACAAATCCAGACTCCGGCCTACTACTGAGAAATTCCAGATGGAAAAACCCAATAACAATGCCTCACCAGGGAATCGAATCTAAGACCCCATGTTCAAAACAGCAGTGCGATTCTGTAACCATCTCACCGTGAAAACTTGGGTAAAGTGAGCGTGGAGTGAGCTGTCAATAGTGTCAATTCCTAACAAAAACAAACTCACTTCACCTATGAAGTGAGAGTAAGCAGAGAAGAGAAGAGAGAACCTTCACCTAAGTAAAAGTGAACAGGATTCTTCTGGGTAAGCTCGCTCCATCGTAGACTTTGTCTGTGTCATCTCTGACCTAGATTAGAGTCGAGAGCAAACCCATTTCGAATAAAAAAACAAAAAAAAAATGTTTTCACGGTGAGATTTTTACAGAATCGACCGGCAGTTTTCATATCATTAAAACTTGCTGTCTTCCGCTTCTCAGGTTTCCCCTCACCGCTAAATGGCAGGCCCTGATGCAAGAGCTGCCTTTCTTCAAGAACATCGCGACGCCCGGCATCGCCAAGTTCAACGTCGCCATGCAGTACTACTGGAAAAAGAACAACAAACAATAAATATTATGATGAAACGTTAGTTTTTTATTATTATTTGTACTATTTCTATTAAAATAACAGCACCCTAACTGCGTAACTCACGATCAATCACGATCAAAAACATTTTGAAGTATATTGCAAATCGATTGCTTCATATGTTAGAAAAAATTATCTGCTCAACAACGTAAATAAAGCAATGAATGATGTTGAAATGTCAAAATGAAAGCCATTGTTAGATTGCTACTGATAATGTAAAGAAAGAAAGAAAATACATTTTTATCACACCTGCTCTGAAAATACATACTAATTATACCAATTAGAGGGAAGAAACGCCTTTATCCCGCCCTTCAAATCCTTTCATCCCAAGGTATGGAAGTTTGTATGAAAATCCTTTCGACCCAAGGGTGGGAAAAATGTATGAAATTCCATTACATACCCGGTTTTTCTTTTTTTTTTAATTTGTCAGCAGTCATACTGCCAAGAGATTTTAACTGTCTACTAATTAAATTTCAAGTAAATTGTTACTGGCCACATACAGTTTTTTTTTTACCAGTTACCAACCTCCTTGGTGCATACAGAAAATTAAAAACGAAATTATTTTTGTATATAAAACGCGTGGAATCACGGAAGAAGTGGCTGCATGACCTTATGATCTTAGCCTACTCCAGAAACGGGCGAATAAAAAATGGAAAAGCCCGCGCATTTTCGCAAAAACACATTTATCTTTGTGTTTTTTGTAAAATATGGATACTTCGAGCGACAGTGATGATGTTATCCCTAACACACCGCCAGAACTATTAGAGACGGCCCAAGAAGTTGTTGATAATCTGTTGCCGGAAAAATCTAAATGCAGTTACAACAATACTTATATGTCCATAATTTTCCTCGTAGGTGTAATAAAAAGCACTATACATCCCTCAGGATAAAGTACAGTTCCATACCTCAAATGGTTTGCGCCCCTCGCAAGCTCGTGGCGCAAATGCCATAATCTCGGTATGGAACTGTCACTTTCTTCCCTCTGAAGTAATGTACTATTTTATCACACCTGCTCTGAAAATACATACTAATTATACCAATTAGAGGGAAGAAACGCCTTTATCCCGCCCTTCAAATCCTTTCATCCCAAGGTATGGAAGTTTGTATGAAAATCCTTTCGACCCAAGGGTGGGAAAAATGTATGAAATTCCATTACATACCCGGTTTTTCTTTTTTTTTTAATTTGTCAGCAGTCATACTGCCAAGAGATTTTAACTGTCTACTAATTAAATTTCAAGTAAATTGTTACTGGCCACATACAGTTTTTTTTTTTTACCAGTTACCAACCTCCTTGGTGCATACAGAAAATTAAAAACGAAATTATTTTTGTATATAAAACGCGTGGAATCACGGAAGAAGTGGCTGCATGACCTTATGATCTTAGCCTACTCCAGAAACGGGCGAATAAAAAATGGAAAAGCCCGCGCATTTTCGCAAAAACACATTTATCTTTGTGTTTTTTGTAAAATATGGATACTTCGAGCGACAGTGATGATGTTATCCCTAACACACCGCCAGAACTATTAGAGACGGCCCAAGAAGTTGTTGATAATCTGTTGCCGGAAAAATCTAAATGCAGATATAACAATACTTATATGTCCATAATTTTCCTCGTAGGTGTAATAAAAAGCACTATACATCCCTCAGGATAAAGTACAGTTCCATACCTCAAATGGTTTGTTCTTCCCTCTGAAGTAATGTACTATTATTTAGCACAGACTAAGAGACACAATACACGAGATAGATAATAGTCGTACATCAGATAAAAATAAAAATTCCGATGTAAGAAATTAGCAGGAAAGTGTGCCTCAATGTGTTACGCAATTACCCCGCAGTTATGACTCTGCTGTGGCTACATCTGCACAAGAATAGTCGAAGCGGGTTTCGAATAAAATACACTTAGGTTCACGGTTAGCGCCTCAAAAACGACCCGAAAAATAAGGCGAAACGACCCGAAAAATAATTTAGGTAGTGCAAAATCTTAATGTGGCACCCCTGCTATGGTAGCATGCGACCACGGGAAGGTACTTTCTCGTTTCATCCTTTTGTAAGCAACTGCATATGCATAATATCATAGAAACATGGTAGGTACAGACGCCAGCACATCAAGCTACCCGAAACTGTCAAAATTTCCCAATCAACTTTGAACCTTATGCTTTAGCGATAAAGTTGAAAAACTATTAAAGAAATTTGACAGATTGTAGTAGCTTGATGTGCTGGCGTCTGTACAACTCGTTACGTCTTTAAGGCGACTACATGACCTAAAGCGCGGTCTTTATCGGGACTCAGGACTGCATAGAAAAGAAAGAGAAGCGCGATGACACAACGTTGGTAATTTATTGCAACATATAAACCAATTATTTATTTACAAAAAATCTATTGTTTGGACTAAAAAATTAAAACTCTAGTGCCTTAAGTATGTTGCTTGTAGAATAATCTAACAAATAAAAACTTATTACAAAAAAAAAAAAACAACCGATTTCCAAAAAAAACACTACAAAGTGAAAAATAACACTTTAATTTCGGAAGTGGGTGTCGTTGGTTCTGTATTTTCATTTTTTGACACCAACTTTCGAAGTTAAAGTTATTAGTTTGTTGTTTGTTATTTTTCACATAATTCAAGTGTGACAAACGGGTAACAAGAAAGAAAACTTAAAATGTAAGCCAAAATGGGCGGGTTTATTGGCGCAGTGGCTGTTTAGTTGACTATTTGCACTTCGATCGCAGGTTTGATTCAAGCAGGCAATCAATATTATGTTTGTGACATAATAATGCACAGGCTTGATACAACGTAGATTTTTGAGACGATACAGTAAGGTCAACCGGGTAATTGATGCGTGCGAAAAGTTTTTTTTGCGATTTGTGTCTTTTCTAGTACTTGCTCTGACCTTTGTTAGTCAAGTAAAGTATTTTAATCCTTAGACGAAACTGCATCAATTGGCATCTTAAAAATAAAACTTCAGAATTTACGATTTTCTAGCTGACTGTACCTTTTTTCCACAATGCAGTTGGCAATGACCCAAAAAGTTAAGGAAAGTCTCCTAAGTACGTTTTCCTGTAGACGTTACGTTTTACTGTACCGTCTCAAAAATCCCCTGTGCAATACCTAATCCCATTATCCCATCTGCCTAGCCTTTTCCCAACTATGTTAGGGTCGGCTTCCAGTCTTCATATAATACGATACTTTATACGGTAGGTATCTTACGATACCGATTGGTAAGACTGGCTGTCAGACTTTCGGGCTTCTGTGAATGTAGTAATGAGTCTGTGAGTAATGACAGCCGGGACCAACGGCGTGCTTTCCGAGGCACGGCGCGGCGGAGTCTCGGTAGTATGTAAACATAGGTCACCCATCCGCGAATCGACCGCGACAAGCGTAGCTTAACCTGATTGATCGACCCGTGCGGCTTTTAATACTTATCCAAATACCTAACCTAACGTCAAAAATTAAATTAATCCAAATTCACAAGTCGCTCTCGATTGTGGATTGACATCATCATTGATGGACAAAACATTTTGCGTTATCATCGTTTATGTATCTGTAAATAAAACACAGTCGTATAAAGGCCAGCTTTATCTTTCTAGTTCTACCCGAGATTATATCTATAAATTAGATATATTTATTTCACAGCCAGGCAGTGTTTATCATTACTTCGTTCAGATCAGACGGTAAGTTTGCTGTTTGCACGCATTTCAATTTATTGTTAAATATTTATGGAGTGAATATTCTGTGTTAGTATTGAATAATAGTTTTGCTATATCTTTCGTATTATAGCAGTGTTTCAGTTGCAGTGCACACAATTCAGCACATCATTCTCAACCCCCTAGCTTAAAAATTTTTCGTAGGTTATAAAAAAAATCGGCTGTTTCATAGAAAGGTGCAATACAAACAGCAATTTTTGATGTGAAACATCTATAGCCGCACGTAAAACAAATTTCTGGCGTGGCGACGCGTCGCCACGCTATAATATGATGGTGTATATATACAGTCACAGTCTTGTGTACTGTGTGGCGACGCGTCGCCATGCGCAATGTTTTTTTTATAACCGGCGAAATATTTCTAAGGTAGGGCGTTGAGAATCATGTGCTGAATAATTCATGGTTACCTACAGTTTGCGTGTCGATGTCCTGCCACCCTGTATAATTCATTCGTTTATTCGGAGACAACTTTTTGGTCCACAGTAGGTGTTAGTAGCAGATACTTATTACTTAATACTATGTTAGTCCTAAAGTAAATATATAAGGTGTTTGGAAGCTGGATGAGGGTGATAGTTGACACCATTTTGAGCCATATATGTCTTAGACGAAGTATGTTTTTTTATTTTTTTTCCCAGTTAAAGGTGGTATGCTATATTTTTGACTAAAACTGCTGTAAATGGTGTCAACTATCACTCCTTTAAAGCTTTGCACTCAGCTTCCAAACACTCTGTATTATAATTAAAAACTATGCATACATTTAACAGTCATTAAAATTATATAAAGTCAAGAATAGTAATAAAATTAAAATATTCAATACAATGTCACATTTCCATTTCAACTGTTTTTCTTGTGCAGTTTTTTTTTTCTATTTAAACATTTTATTAATAAAAGTATCAGATTAAAAGAAAACTTTTGCGATTATTACATGTATTCACGTACTTTGATAAGTTATCGTTGCCAAATTCTGCCATGGTAACAGTTGATACCTAATATATCACAAAGTAATTATAGGACAGCGGGGTGATTACGTAACACACTATCAGTAGCACTATCAGCAGTGCGATTCTGTAACCATCTCACCGTGAAAACTTAGGTGAAGTGAGCGTGGAGTGAGCTGTCAATAGTGTCAATGTCTAGCAGAAACAAACTCACTTCACCGAAGTTTTCACGGTGAGATTTTTACAGAATCGAACGGCAGTAGTTTCATTTTGACAGTTCAACAACATTAATTACGTTATTTACGATTTTGAGCAGTGGTGGCCAAGTGGTAACTGCCGCGACTTACGAGTTGTAGGTCGTAGGTTCGAACCCAGACAGGCGCTTTACTTTGTGTAAATTATTTCATCACCACTGCTCTCAAAACGGTGAAGGAAAACATCCAAAAATTCGAAGACATGTGACATCTGCCAACCCGCACTGGGCCCGCGTGGTGGATTACGGCCCACTCCCTCTCACCGAGAGGAGGCCTGTGTCCCAGCAGTGGGAACATTATAGGCCGATTATGACGATGTTGAGAAGACAAGTGTTGCGGACATACGTAGGTATGTATTATAAAGCTGCGCCCCGCGGTTTCACCCGCATAAGTGTCGATCCCGTGGGAATATCGGTATAAAAAGTAGCCTATATGTTAATCCAGGGTGTCAGCTACCTCCATACAAAATTTTATCAAAATTGGTCCAGCCGTTTGAGCGTGAAGAATCTACTCCTTTCACACCTTTTTAGTCCTTTCTTTCTCCTTTCTTTTTTTATGTAAAACCTTGAGAACACAGTAAGTAATTATTTTCTGAACATAGCGAGTACAAACTACCGTTTTTATCTGTTTTCCTATCGCAGTCCAGTGCTGGACATAAGCCTCTCTCAGGCTGCGCCACAACACCCTGACCTCTCCCTTCCGCATCCAGTCTGTTCCAGCTACCTTTAGGTCGGCCGTCCAACTAGCTGGGGGGGCATCCCTCACTACTCTTGCCGATACGCGGCCTCCACTCCAGGACTCGTCTGCTCAACCGGCCATTAGAAATATTAAAGAAGTAAACCTTGAGATCTCGGACTTTTTACTTTAGCTCTCGCCTCTCGACGGTCGAGAATCTCTCCTCGTGTAAGCTTGACTGCTTATATTGGAAAATAATATTTCAAACTGCTCCTCTATCCAGATAACAAAATGGCGCCGATACTATACAAGATAGACCCTAGCCCGCCGTCGAACGCGGTGAGGATACTCGCAGATATCATCGGGCTGGAACTGGAGCTCAGAGACCGCGACTTTGGCACTCTGGAACACAAGTCTCCTGAACACGTTAAGGTATGACAATAACATAATATTAAGATTTATTCTTAGACCGGATTCCATAGGTTAAAAATACAATCGAGTTACTCAATAACTAGTTTCTACCGGCAACTTCGAGCGAAATTTCGGCCCCCGTCCTAATTGCGTCGCATCCTTTCGCGCATCCGCTTAGACTGCAAACCGACCCCAAAATAGTTGGGAAAAGGCTAGACACATGATCATTACCATTATTTGAATACCGGTCGATGAGTCGTCATCCAGGGCATGATTATTGGGCCATCCATTCTGTTGGCCACAAGCTATTGTGGCTAACAGAATGGATGGCCCAATGACCAAACAAAATGGACAAATGACCAATTCATCCAGCCTGGTTGCTAAACCAGGCTGGATGAATTGGTCATTTGTTTGTTTTATTTCAGTTGTTTTTGTCTTAGTCCTAATTGTTAGAATTTATGTCGAATTTGAGAGAAAATCACGGACATACACACATACGGTTCGAATACAAAACCTCCTTTGTGGAAGACGGCTAAAAGTCTTTAATTTGTGACTATTTGAGAAACAGCGTGTTTTTAATATGAATTATAATGTAACAACCGTTATATTTACCTAAGTATGTACCACATTTTATGCAAATAAAGATACTATAAAATGATAATCTGTTTATTTTACTCTACAGTTGAATCCTATGGGCACAGTACCGACGTTGGTGGATGGTGACTTCGTCATCTCAGAAAGGTAACGATTATTGTTTTTATTTTTAGTTTTTATAACTACAAATAAGAACGCGCGCCAGGAGCCGCGTACCGGAAGACGACGTAGCGTTGGAAGGCCAGACAAGGTGGACCGACGACCTTGTGAAGGCCGCAGGAACCGCAGGAATAAGGCTCCTTCAAACAGGCGCGATACAACACGCGACACAAAGACACCGCAAGTCGCGCAACGGGCGGTGCCTTTGTGTCGCGCGCGATTATATCGCGTGTCGCGGTTGTTTGTAGGAGCCTTTAAGATTTTTCGACAAAAACTAATACTTTTTTTCTACATTTGATGGAAAGTTTTGAAAAACGTAAAAACGCAAACATTATTAGTTCTTTAGATTAGCATACATTGATACATGGCGAGTGTCATGTTAATCGGATCACGCATTTATATTTTTCATACAAACTTTGTCATCCTGTAGCTCCTCTGTAGCCCCATGGATTAGGGGCTTGTAACCTTGACAGGATTATTTCTTACATATTAAGAAACGCAACCTATTAGTATACCGCTTATTCTTATCGATTACTGGGTTAATGAAAATGATAGGTCCCTACATAGGTAGGTAGGGGTGGTAGGGCCTACATGGATATTTTATTAAGTATAATAAAATATCCATGTAGGCTACCAATCGCGGGCAGTTGAAGAATAAGTTTTTGTTTTTGGTCCTTTACCTTGAATATTCTTGATCGAAGCATAAAGGCTCCTTCAAACAGGCGCGACGCGACACAAAGGCACTGCAGGTCGCGCAACGAGCGGTGCCTTCGTGTCGCACGCGATTCGCGTCGCGCGTCGCGCCTGTTTGCAGGAGCCTTAAAACATACCGTCTCATTACTAAAATAGTTCTAATTTTAGTCCAAACCCAAATCTTATTGTATTTGGAACTTTATTCTGACAACAGAACTGACAAGACAACTTACATTCGGAATTACGTCAGTTTTTGTAATTAAAACTTTAACTTTGACGGAATAAGGTTCGAAATAAAAAAAATGGCTTTACGGTCCAAACCTGGTTCTAAAGCCTTGTTTTGTACTAAGACCTAAAGATTTTACTAGGCAAATTTCATTGTTTTTTCCAGTCACGCTACAATGAAGTACCTGTTGTCTGTATACGGCGGCGGTAACAAGAGCGAGTCGTTGTACCCGAGCGATGTGCGCACGCGCGCGCTCGTCGATCAGGCCATGTTCTTCAACGTTGGCATCTACTTCATCAGGCTCAAAGTTATTGTTGTGAGTATTATAAGAAGGTACTTGTAACCATGATGACTTAAAGTCAGGGAAATTAATTTTAAGCAAATAGACTACCAACTGAAATTGTACAGACGCCAGCACATCAAGCTACCCGAAACTGTAAATTTTTCCCAATCAACTTTGAACCTTATGCTTTAGCAATAAAGTTGAAAATCTAATAAAGAAATTCGACAGATGTAGTAGCTTGATGTGCTGGCGTGTGGTGTGCCTATAATCAAATCACAAGTCACAACTGTCATTCTTTGACAGTTGTATGAAATGGCTATAGCACGACAAATTGACGTACGTCAATATGTTTGACAATTTCACCTGACTATCCATAAATTTAAAAATAGAATAGAATAGAAATAAAGTGGAGTCATTGTAATAGGTAACATTTGACAATTCATCAAATATTCAACAACGTAACCTTGTAACGGCGGGCATAAAATAACATATTTTTTCGTTTTGTTAGAACTGCACAATTGCTTACCTTTTTTCAATTACGATTACATATTTATTGTAATAATGACCGATACGAGTAATTTTACGATTTGCTTTCATTAATAAACCATTCTTAACATAATAAACAATTTCTGATCTAAAGAACTGAACGTCGTTACAAGGTTACGTCAGTTAACCATTTTTCTTTTTAAACACTAGGGATGTTACTCTAAAAATCGAAAGCTGATAAGTAGAATCGAATGCAATGATGACTTGTGAAGAAATATCACCATAAATTAATAACCACGTTGTGATTATAATAAAACATTTATTTATTATTTGTTGGCGACTGGCTGGTTAATCGTTCCTTTTTTATAAATCTGTTTTTTAAACTATTTTATTTCTTAATGACAAATGATGTATTTTTCAGTTGTTGTCAAATAGTTTGCTTGTGACTTGTGAAATGTGAGTGTTCTCATTCTCTTGGTTCTGCTAATAATTATCTTAATTTACTGTGACCCTCTTTGTTTCATTTTCCATTCTTTTTACATTTAAATACAGTCCACATTCGTCCACATTTTTGGTCCATTCGTCGCCGAAATTTTTACCATTTGAACCATTTCTTTCGTGACAGTTTTCACGTCATTTTCATTTTGCATTACGATATTTTCATACAATGATGGTCACACGGAGTAAATCAAGATTTATCGCGAACGTAACGGCGAACCCTGATGATCGCGACGAACATTCAACGATCTCTCGCCGCGATCTCATCAATCCCGTGCCGTGCGGAAACGTTGCACCGCAAGAAGACTCGCGTGCCGCGGGGAGTATTAGAAACGTTGCCCCAGAGCAAGAACCCTTAGTACTTCCTCACAGTTCCGGCATCGTGGCCCAACCGCGCGACACGCACAGCAGCAGACATTCGCATACAACAAGATCCAGTGCGACTGTACGAGCGCAGAAGTTAGCCATTGAGGCAGAAATTCATCGCCGTCACGCAGAACGTGAGAAGGAGTTGGCCGAGCGCGAACGTGTGCGCGAGCGTGAGCTTGCGCGCATACAACAGGAAGCAGACGAAGTGGAGCTACGTGCGAAACTCGCTTCTCTCGAAGCAAATTCGGATAAGTATAGTAGTAGTAATCGTAGCTCATCTCACTCGCACAGGCATCGAGTCGCAGCATGGGTCGGGAACCAGCACGACGCTGACGCCCCCCTCGACCTACGCCCTCAAGCTGTGACACAAATCGAACCACGTGCGATGCACACCACTGCTTCTACGCCTGGTAAAAACACGCAGGCTGATCCTGTTTCGCAATTGGCGAAGGCGATTTCCACTCTATCCGATCGCCACAAACGCCTCGAACTTATGCCATTTTCAGGCAACATTAACGATTGGCTGCCATTCAAATGCACTTATGAACGAACTAAATCATCTTTTACACCCACAGAGAACGTTGCACGCCTTGTTGCCGCCATCCGCGGCGAGGCCCGGGTTGCTATTTTATCCGTTTTTTTCGAAGCAGAAGACCCCGACGAGGTGATAGCGGCTCTGGAGCAGAACTACGCACGACCCGAGCTCGTAGTTGCCCAGGAGATCACCGCTCTACGGAATTTAAAGATAAGTAACGTAGAGCATTTAAATACTTTGGCTAATAAATTACGAAATTGTGTGACTACAATTAAATGGCTAAAACAGGAGGAGTATTTGTCCTCGATCGAACTGCTTCGCACGGTGCTTTCTAAGCTTAGCGAGCACACCAGAGATCGGTTCACCGACTACGCCTCTACTCATAAGCCTTTTGAGCCATCTATTACTAAACTGGAGTTGCTTTCTAGATTCTTAGTTGTTGAGGCCGAGCGGCAGCTCAAATACAATTATCTGGTTGACACGACATCGAGCTCGTCGCACAGTAAGCTCCCACTTTACAAGCCTCCAGTTCATAAGTTTAACATGCCAAAAGATTTGACTATTCATGCTACTACTTCTAAAGACAAAACAACGGAATGTTTATTCTGTAAACAAGGTTCACACACCGTAAAAACCTGTAAGGCTTATTTGTCTCTTACGGTAGACGACAGATGGCGCTGGGTTAAGGAAACTAAAACTTGCTATAGATGTCTTAAATCTCAGCCACATACATGGAGTACTTGCCGAGTAAAACGGTGCGGCGTTGATGGCTGCACGAGGCGGCATCACGCCCTTCTCCACGGCGATGTAGTTGCAGGCGACAACAAACCCAATACTAATACATCCAATTTGCCACAGAGTTCATCGACTAATACTGTCGTACCGCAAAAAGATGGTGACGTCATCGCTGCCACGTTCGGGGTACCCGCAACGAGCACGCGTGGACTATTAAAAATCCTGCCAGTCGTTGTGGAGGGACCACGCGGCACTTTTGAAACGTTCGCACTGCTAGACGAGGGCAGCACGAGCACTTGCATCGACGGTGACGTAGCCACGCGCATCGGAGCAGAGAACGTCGGCCGACAACAACTGCGTGTTACTGGTGTTGGTGGTATGTTCCTGGACACCGAGGTATGTCTTGTAAATTTTTACATTCGAGGTCGCCATCTACCTGAGCGTCATTTTATACAAGGCGCGCGAAGCATCACGCCCCTTCAGCTTAGTCCCCAAAGTACCGATCATCTAGACTTTTCCGAATACGACCATCTGGCTGATCTGGCTGACGTGTTGGCATATCAGAACGCAACGCCTACTGTACTTATCGGCGCCGCAGATTGGCATCTATCTTTGAGCCGTGAGATGCGCGTAGGTAAAAGAAACGAACCCGTAGCGTCAAGAACGCTCCTAGGCTGGGTAATTCACGGCGCAATTTCTACAGTTTCTAAGCCTGTACATTTTATTCACAACACCGCTGACACATTACAACAGCTTGACACTCTCGAGGCACTAATTAAAAAACAATACGAAATTGACTCTTTAGGTATACAAAAACATACCCCTAGACAAAACAGCGACGACGCTCGCGCAGTAGATCTCATAGAGTCCTCAGCTGAGAGATTGGACACCGGTCGGTTTCAAGTTGGTCTTCCTTGGAGAGACAACGCATCAAATAATGTACCTGATAGTTACCCTCAAGCTTTCTCACGCCTAAAATCACTAGAAAAGCAGATGACGAAAGATGAAACGTTTGCGTCAGCGTATAGGAATTTTATAAACGGTATAATCGAAAAGGGCTACGCGGAACAATGTGATCCTTCATCGTACCATGAGTCGTATTTAAAGAATAAATCTAACTATTCTATGAGATGGTATTTACCTCACTTTGGAGTTTTTCACCCACAAAAACGCAAGCTAAGGGTTGTCCATGATGCAGCAGCATTAAGTAGGGGTGTTAGTTTAAATAGTATGCTGCTACAGGGCCCAGACCTTTTACAGTCACTTTTAGATATCTTATTTCGCTTTAGGGAGGGACCTATAGCGTTCAATGCGGATATTCAAGAAATGTTTCCCCAAATTAAGATAAAAGAAAGCGACCGCGACGCGCTTAGGTTTTTGTGGCACGATGGCATCTCACAGGGTGCAGTAAAAGAATTTAGAATGTCTTCTGCCGTACGCTTGGCTTCCGATATTGTCACGGTCCACAAGAAATGTTGTTTTGGAATGCGTTCATGGGTGTCAAACGTACCAGAAGCACTTGCGTTGGTGCCCAAAGAGCTTCATAGCAACTCAGACTCCGACGTCAATCTACCTCCTAACAATGACGTAGGCACGTTAGGGATAAAGTGGAATCCTTTAAGCGACACCTTAGGCTTTCGCACGGGCGATAAGGACTTAGGCACAAAATTAACTAAGCGTAGTTTGCTCTCTAGAGTCATGAGTGTCTATGACCCTTTAGGTTTGCTGATGCCGATAGTAATACAGGGTAGGATTCTGTTACAAAGATTATGGAGGGAAGGAATTGATTGGGATTCGCCTATACCCACCAAGTATGAAACCGAGTGTAAAACATGGTTTGGTCAGCTCAAGTTAGCAGCAAATTTTCGAATTCCACGATGGTACGCGGGTAAGCCAGGCGTGTGTGATACTCAGCTCCATGTCATAGCTGATGGGGGGGAACAAGCGTACGCTTGCGTCGCATACTGGCGATTCACTTTTAATGACGGTTTAGTCTCTCTTGCCTTAATTGGTAGCAAAGCGCGTGTAACCCCTCTGAAGCCTCTCTCTATCCCGCGAGTAGAGTTACAAGGAGCGCTCATCGCGACACGTTACGCACAAACTATTTTAAGTGCCCATCGCACAAAACCTTCCGCTGTTTTTTATTGGACCGATTCTACAACGGTTTTAAAGTGGATTCGCAGCGATGCACGTAGGTTTAAAGCATTCGTTGCTCATAGGTTAGGGGAAATTTTAGAGTCCACGAACCCCTCCAACTGGAGATGGCTTCCAAGCGACCTAAACATAGCGGATGATGCAACAAAACCGAAAGATATGTTTTTTACAGCGACACACAGGTGGTTCACTGGCCCCGCTTTTCTGATCAATCCTCCAAATCAATGGCCTCGTGAACCAGAGTACACATTAGAGTGTCCAACGGACGAGGCTTTACGCGTGTCCGAGCTAAAGCCCGAGTTTACCGGAGTTCTAGTAGATGCCCCTACCTTTGAACTGTCGGTCCCAGATGCTACCCGATTCAGTAGTTGGTTACAGTTATTACGAGTCACAGCTCGCGTTTTTCAGGCCGTCAGACATTTTAAGTCATTTTCTAAATCTCCGCGTTTATTCACAGAAGCCGCTCGCGACGCTGCGTCACTCTCGCAGCTGTCCGCCGCAGACATCGTACAAGCAGAGCAGCTCCTACTTATGAAGGCGCAGGTAGATAGCTTTGCCGAAGAACTCAAGATGCTGAAAGCCTCACAACCATTGCCGAAGGGCAGCCGCATCGCTGCGCTCGCCCCAGTGATCGACAAAGATGGCTTGCTCAGACTCGACTCACGCATAAAGTCCACTCCTGGGGTGTGCGAGAGTGTGAAAGCACCGGTCGTAGTGGACGGCCATCATCACATCGTCCGTCTAATCATCATGCATAAGCACATCGAAGCTGGCCACGGTAACCACGAGCTTGTACTGAACGAACTAAGGCAACGTTTTTGGATCATAAGGGCACGAACCATAATACGTAGCGTCGCTAAATCATGCCTGCAATGCAGAAAGCAAAATGGCCGATTTAGAGTGCCGCCTACGGGAGATTTACCTCCAGAACGGCTAGACCATCACAAACGGCCCTTCACGCATGTCGGACTTGACTACTTTGGGCCTATAGAAGTGGCTGTAGGCCGACGCCGAGAAAAAAGATGGGTGGCACTCTACACATGCCTGGTTACTAGAGCCATTCATCTAGAGATAGTGGCTTCGTTATCGGCAGCCTCAGCAATTATGAGCCTAAGGCGCATGATGGCACGTCGAGGGACTCCAACTACAATATTTTCTGACAACGGGACCAACTTTGTCGGCGCAAGTCTTGAGCTGGCCGCCTTATACCATGGAGACGTTCGGGACTTCGCAACCAACCGCCGAATCTCATGGCGTTTCATACCGCCTGCCTCGCCTTTTATGGGTGGCGCGTGGGAGCGGCTGGTTCGCTCAGTGAAATCCGCGCTACACAGCACACTAAAAGAAAGGGCACCTAAGGAGGAGGTCTTAGCAACTTTACTACTTGAAGCGGAGTCCATCATAAACTCCAGGCCGCTCACGTACGTCCCTAGTTCACCAGACACCCCAGAGGCCATAACACCATTTCACTTCATCCTCGGCTGTTCATCGACTGCTCAGTGGCCCGTCGACTTATCGGACAACGATCTCTTACGCCGGTGCGATTGGCGGCACGCTCTTCGGTTGGCTGATCACTTTTGGGAGAGGTGGCTAAAAGAATACCTGCCGACTTTGATTCCACGAGGACGCAGAAGAAACGTCACGAACTTTTGCGAGGGTGACGTAGTTGTCGTGGTCGACAACACCCTACCACGGGGTCTTTGGCTTCTGGGTAGGGTAACCAAAACATTTACAGGACCGGACGGACTGGTGCGCGTTGTAGATGTAGCCACCAAAGGCGGGATTTTACGTCGACCAGTCCGCAAACTCCTACCACTTATGGCTGACCCCCAGCCAGTTGCCACCAGGGTTTAGTGTCCCACTAGGGGCCCGGAATGTTGGCGACTGGCTGGTTAATCGTTCCTTTTTTATAAATCTGTTTTTTAAACTATTTTATTTCTTAATGACAAATGATGTATTTTTCAGTTGTTGTCAAATAGTTTGCTTGTGACTTGTGAAATGTGAGTGTTCTCATTCTCTTGGTTCTGCTAATAATTATCTTAATTTACTGTGACCCTCTTTGTTTCATTTTCCATTCTTTTTACATTTAAATACAGTCCACATTCGTCCACATTATTCTTTTAACTAACTAGGTATAAAAATACAAAAAATAATGAAATAGAAAAATCATTGATGTTAGGTACAATTTAGGTGGTATGTTGCTGGCAACACCAGTGCCTGTCGATGACGCCATGTCATGTCGCCATTACATGACGCAGTCTTTTGTCGTTGTGCGAAGTGACTGTGCGTTTTTGGTGTGCTCTCTGTTATTTTCTTCTGACCCGGCTTTTTTATTGGACTGATCTTACTGACTACGTTTACCTGGCTATAAATTGGACTCCGATTGCTTAACGATTAGTAAACAAGAACAACATTACAGTCTTACCATGTCGAAACGGGGGAAAACGCTAAACAGTCAATCTCGCGAACTAGTGGTGAAATTGTACAATTATTTTGAACGGGAATCAATTAACGATGGGCCTCTTTTACCATTGACACAACCGAGAGAACGCGTTGCCGAAGCATTGGGAATAGGGAAGAGGACAGTAACTCAAATTCTGAAAGAGAAATACGGACCATCAGGCTCAGAAGATAATACTTTACGTACACCGAAAAAAAGAAAGAGGGACAAGAAAATTGTTGGCATTGATAATTTTGATGCTGCTGCAATTCGCAACCACATTTATGGATATTACTCGAGAAAAGAATATCCTACACGGGAAAAGCTAATAAGTTCGTTAAAAGACGCAGGCTTATTTTTTGGCGGCACACTAAATTGACCCAAGATACGAAAAAGAAACACAGTACCTATTCAATTATTCATTGCCTACTATGTTCTTATGAGGTCATGGAGTTTGATCCATTTGTTGTCATTTTCATGAAATTTCATTTGGGACATGTAGAATCATATTGATTCTGTATTTATGTTGAAATATCACTTCACTGGCTCACTACCACCACACCAAGCACTGTGCAAGCACTATAGTTTAGACCCTGCTTCACTTCTCTGTTTTTCCGCCATTCCTCGTAACAGATGACTTTAATGACAGCAGCTACCCCGCTTGTGTGAATGAGAAAGTGTTTACATATCTATTAAATAGATACCTACACTACAGGACAGATTATAATTTATAATATTAATAACCCGTACGCAAAATTCGCGCTTTGACGTGGCGGACACCAAGCCCGTATTATGTTCTACCTAGTATTAATAATATGATAATATTTAACAGCTACCAGCTATATTCGGAGACCTAGATGGCCCCACAGAGAAGCACAAGGCGGACATCGACGAGGCGTACGGCATTGTGGAGGCATACCTCGCGAACAACAAGTACATCGTCACTGACCACCTGACCATCGCTGACCTTAGCGTCGGAGCTACCACCGTGGCTTTTCAGTACTTGTATAAACTGGATGCTGCAAGGTTGGTATTAGCTATACTTTATGTGAGAAGGTCAACCTTTCCAGTAACTTTGCTTTTAGCGATAAGACCGCCCCCTTGTAACATTTACATATAAGTATCTGTAATATATTGGTGTGCTTAGTAAAGAGTATTCTATCAATATAACATAAACATTTATTTGGTTTTCTTGGTTGCACATATTGCCACACCACAGTGTGGTCCATAGAATTGGTCTGCTCGGGTTTTCACTTGGAAAAAGCAACATCAAAATTGTGTAGCCAGAAATACCTGCGCTACAAATATTTGGCTGGTTATGGTACTACTATGTACAGGTCAAAACAATTTATTTTGTTTTCAGTTATTTATCATAGTCTGTCTGGGTGCAGTAGTATGGCCCAGTGGTAACGGCCCTAACTTACGAGTTGTATGTTGTGGGATTGAACCCAGACAGGCGTTTTACTTTATGTAAAGGCTCCTACAAACAGGCGCGACACGCGATATAATCGCGCGCGACATAAAGGCACCGCTCGTTGCGCGACTTGCGGTGCCTTTGTGTCGCGTGTCGTATCGCGCCTGTTTGTAGGAGCCTTAACTAATCGCATCACCACTGCTCTCAAAATGGTGAAGGAAACCGGCATATCCTAGAACTAAAAATTCGAAGACATGTGATGTCTACCAGCCCGCACTGGGCCAGCGTGGTGGATTACTGCCCACTGCCTCTTACAGAGAGGAAATCTTTTAGCAATGGGAACTTTATAGGCTGATGCTATTGCCTATTGCTATTGGCTATTGTCTGTCTGTGAAGCTGGCTTCTTTTAATATTAAACTCTAACGTTGTCCCTTTGTTTCAGATTCCCCCGTACCGCTGCGTGGCTGGCTAGATTAGAAGAACACCCTTCATTCAAGAAAATCCTCATTCCCGGTTCCAAAATCCTCGGAGAAGTTGTCAACGCGGCCTGGCAAAAGAATAAGAAATTATAAAATCGAATAAATAACGAAAAATGAAACTGTGTTTATTTATTTTTCTACCTAACAAAAAAGTAATATTCTTTCCTAAAATTCTGGGGGATCAGCTGACTTACTATTTGTTATCGTAGGACCTGTAGGATACAAGCAACACACAAACAAGGGTTTTGTTTTGTCTCGTTTAGTTTCTTTTGATTATATTATTAATTTTGCTCCTGACGACAGTTACGTTTGCCTTGAGATCAAGTACAAGTTGAAGTCTATGCAAAGGCGCGAACTTCCGATTTTATAATAGCTTTCAAGTCTTCGTTTCATGTCCCGTTACAGGGAATAATAGCAAAAGTCTTTATTATAGTCTGGTAAAAATACAATAAGCAAAAAGAAAGACTCAGTGCCTACTCTTTTGGTGATATACATACGGTGTGATGTGATACTGGTCACAGCAACGCCATCGTGTTTATTACTTTAAAACTTGAATGATCACGATTTGAAACCTCGTCAATAGATGCCGCTGTATCGACGGCGAATTGAAGCTGTCATAATTTTTATTATTTCAATTTTATTCTACAAGAAACTGTATTTTATCCAATAGATATTTAGTTATATAAAAAGGTGGTTATTACAAACAGTAAATTAATAAAAAAATTACTTAATTATCTTTTTTACTAGTGACATCTGTTATGTATTGATATTTTCAGTTTTATGAAAACTTGAAGAAGCGCCACCTATTAGTTCAAAGTGAAACTTCTAAGTTATTCACGCATTGACCTTGCTTTGCAACTTTCGAACTTAGAACGTTGGAACAACGACATTCGCTGGAATCGGAATTTGAATGGTATGGGCAGGCTCGGCTCGAGTCTCAACGGAACGACAGAAACGTGTACGGCGAAGTGCGATCGACTCGTCGATGCGCAGCTGTCCCGCCAGTCTTGTCAATTTTTAGTTTTTCCGGAACGCGTGTGTAAATAAACAAATTATTACTTTTCATTGCAAATTATTATGAAGTGAAACTTAAGTTTGTTTAATTATCGTGGCGATTCAAAGTGGAGCGTTTTGAATGAATCCGTAACCGCTTCTCGCAATGACAAGGGAGAGCACTCAGTTGCCTTTTGAGAAACCGGAGGCATTAAAATGTTTCATGTGGTCTAATTGATGCCATTTTTTACATAAATAAGTGTATACGTTGATTTTAAGGACTATTGTGAATCGTTTAGTGACGCTTAGAAGTTGTAACCGTCGTTTCGACTCGGTCGGTAGTCGTCTACACGTTTTAAAAATGAGTGTTTTAAGTGATTTGAGTAAGGCTGACTTCAAAACAGCAAGTGATGGACTGCTGGAACTGCCTGAGGAGCGGCTCCGCAGCCTCATGCGAACAGAGCCCATCACCTCGGTGTACCACGTCGAACAGACACCCTTTGCAAGGTAAACTTACTTTCAAAAGTTTCAAACTTACACTAGGTACCTACCTGCGCAGAGTAGACAACTAACAATACGTTTTTTTTTTACTCGTAAATGTGTCTAAGGACACAAGCAAAGGAGCTGCAAGCAAAAACCACGTTGTATATTTTTTTGCTTGCATTTTTGGTCTTGATAGGTCCCACACTAGACACGCACGACCCACACACACAGCTGTCAAAGTTGGTAAAACTATCTGCAAACTTTTTTCTGTTGGAAATTTATCAAGAATTAATTAATTCTACAAAGAATGAGATCAAGGGCATCAATGTTACATTATCTATTAGTTTTAAATCTCTTCAAAGTGTATAAACATGCTCTAAAATGAGATATTTTATATATGTTATTGATAGCATAAACTGTCTGGAAGGCAGTAATCTTATATTTATCATAACTGTGTGTCATAGAGTAATACAATAGATGTAACTTGGCAGAATTGAAGATACCTGTGCCTAGTGCAATTTATATTGTTATCAATATGGTTACAAAATGGCCAAGTTATAGTGTTTATCTTGGAATTCATGATAAAGATGACTTATGAGTGTGGAGGAGCAAGATAAATGTGATAACAATAGTGTTATTTTTGCTGTACAGGAAAACTTGAACAAAAGTTTTTAATGTACCTAGGTAAATAATAAAACATGTTGTCACACACATACATGTTGTTTTCATTTTTTATAAACTTATAGGTACCAAAAATTTTTTTTCTATCTGTTTAAGTACTTTTATTAATTGTTTTCTAGAAGTTTTTGTTATGAAATAACAATTGCTTGTTTGAGGACTTTGATAACATTCTTATACTTAATACTCATGACTTTAATAATTTATTAGCATCTAATTACATTTATAATTTGTTATCAACACTGCCTTTTGGGATTACAACTTGAAGGTGGTAATGAATAAAACATATTAGGATATTGGTTTAATAATGAAAATACAGTTTAGTATTACGTATGGTAATTCATGCTGATTCTAGTATAATGAAGCAAATAAATTAAACATTGTAAACAATCCTTCAACAGTTAAGTACCTATAGGGAAACCAATGTAAAAGAGAAAAAAATTGTCTGTGGATTAAGATTTGATAACCAATAAGTTTACATTTGGGGGAGGCCTTTACCCAGCTGTGGGACAGTATAAATTAACAAAAAAAAAAATTTGAGTTGTATGATCGTGTTTAAATTTTATTACACTAACTAAAAACATAGAAATAGATTACTTAGTTCAGACGTCAGCTGTTAAGCCTGCTTTTAATCACTGGTTGTACATTCATGTTTAGTCTATGATTAACTTTATGGGTTTTTATTTTTCACTTTTTAGTACTAACAATGAATATTTTTGACAAAAAAAATATACTCCAACTCCAACACTCCGCCCCTAAGACGACCCACTGACCTAAATTTGACAAAAATTTACCATTACTGAATTAAACTCACAATCACTTACTGTCATCAATGTTTAATGAATGATTTAAAACGTTGTGTTTTTCATATCTTTAGCAAGTACAATAAATATTTCCGAACAGAAAAAATTAATAAAAATATCTTGGACAAAAATAGAACATTATTGAATGAAACTCACCATCAGTCACTATCATCAAATAATTTCTAAGGTTTTTTGGAAGCATTCTCTCCAAATAATCTGAATCAACTGTCTACCTTAATGTTACGAAACCCAGCCTACACATGACATCAGCTTCCCACTAAACCGTAAACAGCCGCCCTGTCGCCGAACGTGACATAGTTAGCCAATCGAACTGCATCAGTCGTATGCGCGTCGCATGCGCAAGTATCGGCATTGTGGTCAAATGTAGAGGAACTTAGACGATGCTGCATTTCTGACTAGTTTTCCTGACAGTGCCTGCCGTCTGCCGCCATCTTTCTGTGACTGCGGACTGCGCTTGCGCAGCTTAGCTTAGCTTCGTCGTGTATTCCTAAACTTCTCATACAGAGAAGTTTAGTAATTAATAAGAAAGGTTTAATGATGTTTTGCAATGATATTCACTGAAGGACAACGTATTTTGGCTATTTCCGAATAATTTTTCCCCAAAGGATCTAACTCGAAAACCTGCCAACAGTAGTTGTGCACTTATAACGAAATGTAAGGCATTCAGTCCGCCTTTGTACCTTTTTTGTGCGCAGTTTACAATAAAAAAATAATAAATGTATTATATTTTTTTTGGCGCATAATTGCATAGTATTGTCCCATTTATAGAGGTCGATTCTCTTAACAGAATTTTGAAACGCGTGTTCAAATCGAGTTTTCACGGTCTTGAATTATTACAGAAATTCACAACGGTTCAGGTTGCATGTTCCGAAAATTACGTTATTGATTACATTTTTTGCGCTGACTTTACATGAGAACTCGATAACACGAATTGTAAAGATTTTATTTAACCCTTCAGACGTTGGAACCAAGAATGTTATGTAGGAGCTCAACTGTCACTAATGAGACACAATTACTTAAGAGCGCTATCACAAGTTTTTCTTGTTTAGAGCGTTTGACTCGAGTTTTGATTTGTGATTATGGTTTAACTAAAGTCACAATAGTAAAAAAAATACATGCCCGAGAAAGTTTAATTCCTTCTTTTGGGAGCGCATTCAATAAATATTTCAGTTTGTTTACATAAATCAGTAAAAAACTTGTTCCTGCAAAGGCTGTTTCATAAAAATTTAATTTCGGGCATCTCGCTATGCTCTGTTACATCGAAGATATAATAGTTTAATAATTTATAAAAATGTCCACGGTACAACTGTATCTTCTACTTTGGAATGCATACATCAATTTATTATGTTTAATACAGTAATAAACCAAAAATAATTCCGTAAAACAGAGAGTTAATGATATTTTTTCAGCCGAAATGATATTTTTTATCTCTGTTTATTTAATAGAAATTCAAACAAAAAGTGTTTAATAACTAAGGTTACTTTGTCACCTTGCTTGAAAAAAAAAAATACTCTATTTTAAAGTAAAATAATATTTTTAAGGAATTGTTTTATGCAATGCTTTTTTATCAATATAAATCTCGGGATGCACGGTCTTAGCTTTAGTCCGCGCCGAGCGCTTTCAGAGGGAGGACGTAGCGCTCACTCGCTGCTGCCGTCACGTGATCTCGTTCGACAATTCGCCACGAATAAAAAGCGACCAACACTTCTTGATACAAGTGAGTTTTTTTTTTAATTAGTTATGTTCTGATTGTAATGTATATAATATAATTATTTTCCTATGATGTTCCAACACGAATATAATTATAGAAAAAAAAACATACGTAAATATAGTTGTTGTTTTTAATTTTTCTGACTTTTTTATTTATCTCCAACATTAATTTAATTAATTATTTTCAGACAATAGTTCACAATAATGGGCAAAATAGAACTTTTGGTGCTGTCAAAATAAAAAAACAGGTTTTGGCCGATAATTTGAAACGCGCAAGAGAAGCTCAGCGGTAAGAATTTTATGAGGAGTGCGTGCTTCCTGAAATCA
This sequence comes from Luperina testacea, assembly GCA_927399505.1. NCBI lineage: Eukaryota > Metazoa > Arthropoda > Insecta > Lepidoptera > Noctuidae > Luperina > Luperina testacea. Next base: position 19,578,960 of record OV656758.1, read on the forward strand.
TAGATTCGAGGAAAGCACGGTCTATGCCGCTTCGGAGAATATTATTTTAATTATTTTACAATTATTATACTGGTTTTTTATGGTTCCGTACCTTAAGGGTGCCAACGGGACCCTATTACTAAGGCTCCGATGTCCGACCGTCCGTCTGTCTGCTAGTGTCTCATGAACCGTTACAAGTTCACAGTTGTAATTTTTAATTTTAATAAAACGACTTTTGATTTGTCTTTTTTATTTTCTTTTGACTTTTTTGACGTGACAACGTCTAATAAATCGATGAAGCTGGCTGCACACACGAAAAAAACATGACTCATGTAGCGTTACCTCGCGGCCTTGCTCTGCTGTAGCGTTGTACGCCATGGCGGCTTGAAGTGCAAGCGAGAGCGCGGAACGAGCGATGAGAGACAGATGATGTCGAACGCTGCCGAATCGGCCTCCGCGTTCGGCAATTTCATTAATGTTTTGTTATGACGTTGTCACGTTAAACTATCGTCCGTAAACCGACTTTACAGACAACCGATTTTTATCCAAACTGTAGAAACAACATCACATTGCATTTATTTCTATAAATAAGTACTAAAATGTCTTCCTACCTGCTAAATAAATTACATAATATATTAAACTTCGTAAAAAAAGTAGGTACAAAAAGTATTTATAAAAGTAGCACAAAAGTATTTGTAAGTAATGTTAGAGGCTGGCAACGCGCAAGTAATGCAGCTTCTGGCAATGCAAGCGTCTTTAGGCCAGCGTTGCCAGTATGTTACTTTTGTAACATTTTACGTTACTTTTGACCCTCTCATGTTACCTCCATGTTACACGCCTCAAAATGTTACTTTTAAGACTTAATAAAAAATATTTCACAGAAAACAAAAAATAAACATGAAACGGAACGCATACAAGAAAGGTTTCGTTCGTCATGTTGGCGCACTTGATTGTCTTGATTTTGTGACCAAATTCTGACGCGACGACAGCGCGAAAATTTTTCACTTCGTTTGTCGTATCGCATATTCACTCACTCGCGTGAATTTCTAAATGACCCATCCCGCTTACTTAGGCGAGTGAGCGACAGCCTAGTAGTGACATCCGTGTTGGTTCAGTTCAGTTTGTTATTACGATTCTTTCGAAGCCTACTAAGGGGACAGCTTTTTTTTATGTAATAAAGTGCCATGTTATTATTAGTCGTTTTCCACAAAAAATAAGGTAATGTTACTTTTCTCGTGAAAATGTTACTTTTTGAGCTCTCTCATGTTACATTTGACTATCTGTCACTGGCAACACTGCTTTAGGCTGCGGTAACTACACACCATCAAGCGGGCCGTATGCTAGTTTGTCACTTTAGTGGTATAAAATAAAAATTAAAAGTGAAGTAAATTTGTATGACCCTATTGTAACTCAAACCGTTGTAGGTAACACTCATCGGTACAAATAATATTTCATGAACTATAATAACAGTAATTTAATTTATTTTGAAAACGAAGGCTCTTGTTGGTTTGATCCTGGCGTCCGACGCATAGCGGTTTGTATGTGTGCATAGCGTTCTTCCCTAGACGCACACGTGCGCATCTGCTGCCGCGCGCCGTCGAATTTACCTAAAACTGAGCACTTCGGTTTTGTAATAACGCTCTTAAATCTATTGTTCATCTTACCTGTCTAGCCTTTTCACAACTATGTTGGGGTCGGCTTCCAGTCTAACCGGATGCAGCAGCTCGATTATAACCTGATTTGCCTTGCCTGCAACAGCAAACAGCTGTCGGAAGAATACCGAGTCTTTTTGATTTAAGGCTCCTTCAAACAGGCGCGACACGACACGCGACGCAAAGGCACCGCAAGTCGCGCAACGAGCAGTGCTTTTGTGTCGCGCGATTATATCGCGTGTCGCGCCTGTTTGTAGGAACCTTAACACGATTTTCATTATGTATTTCCCTAATTCGTTCCTACAGAAACGAGAGTTTTATGAACTGACTAGCTTCTGCCCATGACTTCGTCTGCGTGAAATTTCACCCTCTCTCATTCACCCTCTTAGGGGTGGTATTTCGAAAAACCCTTTCCTAGTGTATTCACTAGGAAAGGGTTTTTCGAAATTCCACTCTATTCTTCACAAAGAACACACCCTCCAATATTTCATGTCTCTAGGACCAGCGGTTTAGGCTGTGCGTTGATCAGGACTTTGAATTTTATAAGATGATAGCAGTTCGTTACACCACGCGATATTCAAGGATCCTTATCCTAAATCCGGATGGTGTAATAAGAAAAGGAGAGGAAGGGTCCCGATATTAATAAAAAAAATACATCGTAATAGGAGTTTTAGGTAGATAAGCATAAGTGCCGATCCCGTGGGAATATCGGGATAAAAACTATCCTATGTCCTTTCCCGGGACTCAAACTATCTCTATACCAAATCTACTATATAAAAATAAGTCGGGTTTTCCTTCCTGACGCTATAACTCCAGAACGCACGAACCGATTTCCACGGTTTTGCATTCGTTGGAAAGGTCTCGGGCTCCGGCACAGACGGACAGATAGACACACTTTCGCATTTATAATATTAGTATGGATGTTATTAATAATTCGTATTACACTATTGTTTGGTAACAAGTTTATTACTCGACCTGGTTCCATGAATTAATTAAATAAAATGAGGAAATTTTTGGATTTGATACTTTTGTTAATATTGACAACTTAATTACCCTTCGATGAAACAAGGCGTCATATTATATTTGTTGAATTTATTCATAATTAGTTACAAAAATTAATATAAACAAAAGTTTCAAAATAACGAAGCTCTGTACGCGCCTGCCCTCTATCGTTCTTTCATTCATCCCGCTCGTGTGATAGGAGCTAGACGCATTACTTCCAAATACATATATATATTAAAACGATTAATAACGTTTAAAGTTAAAAAGTGAATAATCGTAATCATGGTGTTTTAATTACTCTCACAAACTAATAAAATAATAATATTAGGTCTGAAAAGTACATTGTACCAACGTCGAGTAAAACAAACAGCTGATTGGCTGTTATCAGTTTAGTTATTGATTATTGGCGCCCTTGTGTTTTTTACTTTACTGATTATGCAAATTTAAAAACGTGTGAGTAATTATTCCTAGAACAGACAAAATGGCAGCTCTCATATGATTAGCAAAGGATAATGAGCATTTTATACTACAAAGAGCCACACTCGAATAGCGACAAATATGTAAAAGAGTGACGTGTCTGTCTTAATTACCCACATAAATTTGTGCAAATTAAGTAAAAATTACCCATTTCTATTCTTCCTGATCGTAGATACGTAAATACTCAGAAACGATATGACACAGACGTTCGGCCTTCTGTACTGGAACTCTGCCTGGGCGCCTAGCCTTTTCCCTACTATGTTGGGGTCGGCTTCCAGTCTAACCGGATGCAGCTATTAGTATTTCACATGAAGCGTCAAGCCTTGCCTATCTGACCTCCACAAGCCAGTTACTGGGTAATATACGATACCTCTTGGTAAGGCTGGTTGCCTTCTGTACTGGATCTATTCTACGTTAATAAAATGAATGTAAAGTGCGATGATAATTGAAACACACACGGCTGTAATAGTCTGAATATCATTAACAAGGTCCATTGTAACGTCAGCCGTAATAATAGTTATAATTATGATGTGTTTATGACGTGGAACTCATCATACGGTTGTTTCGAGTAGCATCGGGCGTGTCGAGTTACGAACACGATAGTAGCTCTATCTTACCTACGTAGATGATACCACACTATGGATACGACACGTACAGACAGAGAGACGTAATATTTGTTGTGTTGTACTATTAGAACGTTAGAATCTATTCTTTTTAGGGTTCCGTACCCAAAGGGTATAAACGGGACCCTATTACCAAGACTCCACTGTCCGTCTGTCACCAGGCTGTATCTCATGAACCGTGATAGCTAGACAGTTGAAATTTTCACAGATGATGTATTTCTGTTGCCGCTATAACAACAAATACTAAAAACAGAATAAAATAAATATTTAAGGGGCTCCCATACAACAAACCTGTTTTTTTTCGGCGATTTTGCCTTGTGGTACGGAACCCTTCGTGTGCGAGTCCGACTCGCATTTGACCAGTTTTTTGTGTAGCTATAAATGATACCTGTTTATTTAAATCTAGTTTACCCATTATTCTCCAATATTTTTTCACCAAACGTCTGCCAATACAGGTTTATAATATGGTGTTTGTAAATAAATTGCTATATTTGTGCCAGAAATCGAGAAGACGGAATATATTATTAGCTGTGCCCGCGGCTTCGCCCGCGTGGTTGTCGTAAATCATTCTAATTCTTTTTGTAGCCTAAGCTACTTCTTATAACATCAGCTATCTGCCAGTGAAGTCCCGTCAAAATCGATGCCGCCGTTTCGGAAATTAGCTGGAACAACAAGCAGACAGACAGACAATATTTTTGTAAAAAATCTTTTTTTATTTAATACTTTAAGCACACCACACAAATGTACAGAGGCGGACTTAATGCCATAGGCATTTTCTACCAATCAGCCTTGTCGTTGTTTATTTGTTATAAGTACCGTATATACTTTCATATGCATTTAATAAAAAGCTGTTATTTTGACATTACAAACAGACACTTCCATTTTATTTTAAGCATAGATGGAAGAAGGGAGAAAACTGACATAACTGCAGTAGGAGAGTTGATGACGAATGACGATGGTAGAAATGAATATTTAAAAAACAATTAAATATGGCACGTTATTAACATAGAGGGTAACGGACAGGCAGAAGAAGAGACATACTTAATTACTTATTGGTCCAGATTGTTGACTTCTAATTTATGTTAGAACCATTAGATTTATTTATGTCTATGCTTACAACTTCTGTCCTGTTCTTCTAGTAACGTGCCTCATTTATCAGCAGTAAAACCATTACCTACTATACTTCGAATCGTGATACACCACAGTCACGGGTAACCGTTGTTCGCCACTACCGGTCCCACTTAGCTACGTGTTCCAAGTTCCAACTCCAGTTAATTGTAGTTTTTGTCAAATGATTACTATTCTCCCCTCTGCATATACCGGCTCACAACGGGTTACACTGGTCGGCGAAACGATTACATTTCCCCTTACCTTGTGCTGTACGACGGTTTTTATCTAAGATTTCCGCAGATATCGATGTGTTTATGCCTGGATACAATTGTTCAAAATCCTCGGCGCTCCTCCTCCACATTTATTATGCGCATAGCCAAAGTGTGGATCTCTGTGCCAGTGTCTGTGTTCCCTTCCACATTTAAACCGACAGCCTTTAAAGAAAGATTGAACAGGCATCTTTTGAGCATCCTCTTTCCATCATAGACCTCATCCATTGCTTTCCAGGCGTGATCGAGTTCAAAAGCAGTTTTTTTTTATATACTAGCTTATGTGGGTTTTGAAATGCTGCAAAACTTAGAATAAAGCCACAGACACATTACTGTATCGTGTCGTGTCGTGACTCGGGATATACCAATCAAACGAATCTGTTCAGGACTACGTCAAATCGCAACGAGTTTTGATTGGCTGACACTGCGTCAGGACGCGACACTAATATGAATCCGGCTTTAGTCTATGACCACAAACATAATTGTTGACATTGCATTTCTATCAAAACAATTAAAAAACGTGTGCTTGACTAACCAATGCTCATTTAGATTAAACAGCAAACTTTAACAATCTCCATGGTTGTAGCGACAGGACAGCCATACTGTTTCCCTTAACAATTCTACTAGTAAAAAATCTCGATTTGCCGCAGACAGGCGCGGCGCGACTTTAGTAGAACAATTTCTATGAAAACTTCATGGAAATTGCTCTACCAGATTCGCGTTGCACCGTCGTGTTCGTGCGCCGGTCAGCGGGGAGCCTTAAAGTTACCAGAACTCGCAACACATAACAAGTCAATGTGGAAGTTTTCGCTCAATGAACGTTTTCGTTCTTTGAACCCCACATAAATTACAAGGTGTAATTATTCCTAGGAATGCCTGGTCTTTATTAGAACCCATATGAAATTAGTACTTAGAAGTGTTGTTAATTACCATTCACAAAGTCATCGTTTAGTATTGCTCATTAGATTCACGTATTTACTAAGTTTCCATTGCAAACAGAACGACTACTAAACTACTAAACCAATAAAGGAGTGGTCATCATATGAGTCCACAAATGGATATTAGTGGCAACAAACTTAGGCTAGCACTCAAACCAGTCCGAGGAAGCCAACTTACACACCATTCAAGACGGTTACGACAAACGCTTTTGACTACCAAGTGCTGTATTATGGAATATTGCTATTGCTAAACTCGAATGACTTGGCGGATTAGCTCCATTCGGTAACGGGTCTTGTCTATCTAGATCACCTCGCATTTTAGCTAAATCACGATCCGTTTTTATTTCTAGGCTTGACTTTAATTTGGTTTCAAACACTTCAATGACTTCGGTATTTTTATTGAACAGACATTTAGGTTGCAGTTAATGTTCGAGGATAATCTTATTCCGTCGCAGTAATCGTACTGGCTGAAGAAAAACATTAAAGACTCGGAAAAAAAACCTGTTCCAAGTAAAAAGCTGGAGTTAACCCAAACCGGATATGCAAGTTCTTTCTAATACATATTTTCATACGAATGACCATACATAAAAGTAACGTTGATAATTTCTACGATTAGACCATTGAAGTGATTTATTTTGTATATTATCACAAAGTCAACTATCGGAAATAGCCCCCGGGTCACTTGGTTACGGTTAGTTTAAGTGAAATTTAACATTTCAACAAGCCATGGCCAGCTGTCGTTTGAGTAAATGAAAGGAATCGTTTAGCGCCCGCCAGCGGTTATTGGCAATTTCTCCGCGCGACGTTGCTCGGGGCGCCTCGTTTCCCGGGAGCGGGCGCGACTCGATGCGATAGCAGTTTTTGCTCGTCCGGCGACGCCGGCGCTGGCGAGATGTAATCGTGGACTTTCTACAGCTGAGCGGTTGGTCGCCGAAGCGGTTTCACTTTCATGCGGCGGCGGAATGCGGCCGGACCTCCGACCCGCGGCCGGCGTGTCACCGCTCGTAGCCTTCCCCCACACGCGCCCTTACGGCTCGCCAAACAAACGTATGCACATGCACGCCGCCGATCATGCTCAACACTCTTTGCATATCAACGACGCTTCCGAGCCAATCGTAATATACAGTTGGATTTTATTGAATAACTTTCATGTGGCAGTCATAACGGTTCTCTCGCATACGATCACCGCCTGCAGGGAACCCGTCCTGATTCCGACATTTGGTATCGCTAGCGCTAACGCATCATTTACCTATAGATAGATAGATTATCGGTCGCGGGTTAATTTTGATTCTACAAGCGGCCCGAATACCTGAGTTGGATGCCGGCGCCGACTGGCGAGCTATCCGTGCTAATATCTTATTCGTGTCATTAGTGCGAAATGCCAGCCGTTTGGCACCCGCGGCGCCGGCCTCAGCGTTCCCTCGCGGCCGATGCACCGCCCTGGGCCGCACCAGCTAAATTCGGGTCCGTTGCATCACGCATCACTTTCGGTTTCGTTTGTCACGCGGCTATTTTAGATCGAGTGTCGATTATTAGAACGCTGTTTTTAGCCGTAGCGACCCGTTAGACATTCGGAACGCTCTGGCATCATGACTAACCCGTAAAACGCTCAGGAAACTTAATTAATTATTTTACTATAAGAGTAACCTCGTATTTCTTATTCAAATAAGACGACAGTAGCTAAGAGAGGATACAATAAGGCTAGAGCTACGTTTCAAAGTGGGCTCCTAGTATGCAGTGAGTCTCGGCGTGCTGCAGTTATCTCGAGTTTGCGGAACGAAACCCGATCCGTATGCAGCGGCACGCGAGCGAGGCCAGCGCGTCCGCCGCACATATACCATACCTTATCTACCGTTGGGCCAAACAACTATTTTTCTTCACCCGCGAGCCGATTCGCTGCACCTCCCTTACGTGTATGTAGGTACGAGTACACGATGCATCCGGTCTCGCCGGTTCATGGGTATCAAAATTCACGTTGATGGGGAGGCGGTGGTGTCTCGTTAGTGCTCGCAGTCGTCACGCTCCACGGACGTCCCGGTAGCTCTGTGGTCGGCGGTCTTGCCCTTCATTCGCAAGGTCGTCGGGCAAATGGTCACCTGCGCTGGGATCGCAGGCAGGCGTGCGCCGACCGCCGATTGTGCAATCAGCGCGACACCTCGGCGCACGTGGGCGATCGCCTGCCGCTCGAGAACAATCGAGCCTCTCATTCAACAACAAGCCCGCTGGAATGCGGGCTTTTGATATCGTTACAAAACCAACAGTAACGGTGGGCCAATGTCAACACGGCTCCTGTATTGACTTTTAGATTGTCTGTATGGTAATGCGATCGCCGCAGCGCGCGGTGTCTGCATCGCGTATTAGCCGCGCATTCGTGTAGGCGACTAGATTTTCCGACACTCGGGTTGGGCCACTTGGCATATTGTGGCCACGCAGCGTCGCTACGTAGCGAAAGTCTGGCCGACCTTCGGCGTCTAGATATGGGCAGTAATAAGTACCTCAGATCTCGATATACCTAATTACGAATCGACTAAGAAACTGCTCGGTGACAAGTTGTATGAATTAAATGTTGACTGATTATTATACGCTGCTCGTTCCTTATCGCGTTTAGTTACGTGATCTACACTCGATCCAATAATTAACGCGGTCTTATTGCTTCATCACGAGAGTCGTTTATTCTGTGTCTATGTTAGAGCTGGCGAGAATATCGAGTCTCGAAATAGTTGGATGGATCGCATGCCTAGATATTTCCCGAGATATGATCGGCTCGGCGACGACGACGGCGCTGTCCTGTCTATCGTTGACAATATTTTTATTAGTAATAACAATCTTGAATATGCACTGTCGAGATGGCATCACTTTATCAGCCGTGTGTCATTCGCTAATTTTAGAATACGATATAGTGGAATGTTGTGTAGTACCCTTTGTTTTAAATCTCTTATCTCTATACTGCACGTTTTTCATGACAGGTATATATAGTAAACAGTCTTGATTTCTTGAAGTTCGGATATTGTGTTTATTGAAACTGAGAAAACTAATAAAGATGGTTTATAGTTCGTGTAGGCGTTATGTGTTAGTGTTAGACTAGATAGATGGCCCAGTGAGCTCAATTGCCTCTCGTCTGAATCGGCCATGTTAGCATGAATCACAAAGTTATGAGATTTCGTGATATAACGTGTGGACTTTCCCAAGCCAAGGAATTCGGATACGTTTGCAAATGTGTCACATTAATAATTTTGCAATTTATAAAAACGAAGACGTTGATTTCGTTTACATATGCGAGTGTTTTATTATCATATCAAGTCACCGTGTAATTATGTTGACATCAATTAGTTTATACAATAACAAATCACGAATTTTCCTATATCAAAAATCGATAAATATTTCTCGTGCGTCATCCACTTCGCATTGCTTGTAAATACGAGTACCCTTCCCTTATCGTTGTTATCTACGGCCGCAAATGCAATAAGCTGGTACATATCTGTGCTGAGGTCTGGGACTAATATTGACGTGTCTCGGTTACTCTGTTTGCACGCTTGATGGATGCGGTTCGCCTTTGAGACTGTTTACACTCCCTTCCATAACCTTGGGCCGAGTTCAGTGACTCGTCCGTCATACGCATCTCGCTTGTCTTTAATTGTAGACTTCCGGAGTATTTCCATCCAGTCGGGACCTACGGTATCGGGAGTCACGTTCACGTGCATCCTGCCCAAGAATGCGTTCTATTAATACGACGTGATTTGTGTAGCGCGCCGTGAACTAAACTTCTGTAAGTGATGCTGACTGTAATGCTGAAATGTATTACATTTTATCGCTAGTTTACTAATTTCAGGCTAATACTCGTGTCAGCGGTAATCGATCCTACGAGTTCGGCCCTTATTGGCTGTAAAGGCGGTGTTATTCCAACATACCACGATGAGGATTTATAGCGCGTCGACCGGCGCTGCGTAAATATAATTAGAGAGGCTATTTATCAGCACGGCGGAAGGGCGCTCGCTATCGCTGCCGTAAATCTCCTGCAGCCTCTGACGGCTCAATCCGGCGATGAAATGGAATGTCATGCTAATCGCGACAGTGAGGACCGCGCACGAATTTGTCCGTCGGCCGCGCGGATCTATCCCCCATACGTTACAAACAGCCGGGATTACGAGCTGCACTCCGCTTATTTGCGTAGACGGATAGACGAGAAGCCAAGAACCGCAGCCGCTGCTTATGCTCAGGATTAATTTATGCTTATTCTAACTTAAAACTAGCCGGCATTCCATTCCGTACGCATAGGAACTGTAGATATTTTGTTTGTTTCGGTTATATCGTGTGTGAAGTAAGCAGCTAGTCCAAGGGCAGCGTCGTCGGCGGCGCGTGCGCAGCGGGGCGGGTAATTGGAGCCGTCGCCGGCCGCGCCGACTCCGCACACGATAAAATATCACTGCTATACTGGACTATAAAATTTATTGAAAAATTAGTATAAACCAAAAAGTTTTGTTTATGAAAATTAACGTGGATTTGATTAATATGTTTAAATGCTATATGATTATGTGATTCATGCATTTCATAACGAATAATTATTAGGTAACGTCTTAAGGTCACTCATTAATTATTAAGCTTGTTTTTGAATGAAGGATTTATGTTATTATTTTACATAATATTCAAATGTATCCGCCTTTGCATCGCCGGCGAATCCATGCTGTAGCTATGGAATCCGGATTTTTTTCCCTAGGTTGTGTGAAATGTAAATGAAGTTTTTTACTTATATACACCTAATTTCTTATCCGATGCAGCCGGAACTGCTGGTGATCTCCCTAATCCTCCGAGTTGATCTTAGACGCTCGCATAATCGATGTATTATGTGTAAAGTTGACAACGTCGTTTGTTACATTGTAAGGTACGTTGATGTTGGTTGTGCTTGCGGGGTGGTCATGCTCAGGCCTGCGCCGGCGCAGCTGGGCATTAGCATAAACCGTGCTCGTGCACCGCCCCGTGGCACAGCCACGATGCATGTGGTGCAAGTGGAGAAATAACCGAGGGGATACTTTAAAATTCGAAGAAAGACACTGTAAATATAAAACTAAAGCTTTAAATAAAATAATTGGTGAGGGTGCGAGAAAAGAACAAGACCACCCCATCTTTATCCAGAATTGGTCTTAAAACGACCAAAAGCACTTATTTAATTAATGCAGCTCTGTAAATCTAAGAAAAAAAGCTTACGTTGACAACGCAAACAGAATTAAATAAATCAAACAAAAACATATCAAGATGTCTTCCTAAATCATTTTTCAAAGCCATCGTAAGACTCTGCAAATATTGGACGTACTTAAAATCAGAGTACAAGGAAATATAATTCCGCAAAGCTCAAAGCCTGAGAGCCACTGTCCGCCGCCGGTCAAATCACGTATTCTCAATGTCACCGTGTACCATTTTATGATGCGAGTTCACTGGTAAAGCGTTATTTCCCTCTCTTATTGTACCAAGCGCATTAAAAATATTTTCTTTGTCATACAATACGCGAATACACCCATGAATATTTAATGGGACACTCGCCGCAGCCCTGACCTTTATTTTGGCCTTTCCCTACGCCCATTGTTCTTCGCTAGCCCTACGCTTTGTAGAACTTATCTAATGTTGCCTTATTTTGTTTCAGGTGAGTGAATATTACCATACAACAGTAAGTTTATTCAGTTTTTTACCACGTCGGTCGTCGATATTCTTCGACCATCTTTTTTGTTTAGTTCAAGTCTCGGAACAAAAAATATTTATTTACTACGACGCTTACGTAATCGATGACCGATCTAAGCGTTTATCCTTCCGACCGCTGTCGCTGACTCATCCGAGTGTGCCACAAACCTGTGGGAGATTCGAAATATTCGGTTTTAATTAACCTTTTTCTGATGACTAATAAAACGAGAATTCGTATTTGCATCTCTTCAAGACTGCCGGTCGACTGGCGAAACGTCACCCGACGAACCAATATTTTATTGGAATATTAGAAAATGTTCTTGTATAGGATTGAGTTCAATGTTCTAGGAGTGATGAACTGAAAACAGCCTCGTGGAACGTTGTTGTTAACGTGTCTAAAAAGGCCATTAGGAGTGAGGGCCGTCGCCGTCGGCTGTATGTCGTCACTCAACTCTCGGTTTTTTGTCGCCAAAGAAGACTAGTTATCTTCTTCCTAGTCGGCTGCTTTGATTAACGACCGTAACCCGATCTTAGTGTGTTTTCGGTCTCTCCTACCGAACGGCCCGCATGAATAAATTAATTCAAAAGCCGATACACACCCACGCGTGGTGCTAACACGGACGCTTGTAATAATAAGAATTTAATGATGTCGAATAAGTATAAATCAATTGTGGCGTGGCCAGGCAAAAAATATACTACTGGAAACAAACCCACTTAAAATAATTACTGCCAATCGAATTCGAAGCGAAAAAGCTATTCAAGCCGAGATGGACCTCCACTGCTAATATATTTTATTTGATCTGTAACTGTGTCAGCTGATGGAATTGTAATGATTAAATCACCGGAAATTACATTCAATTATGTACTTGCACGGTTCGGTGACCGATTATTATGGTAAACATGGATGATGACCGCAACGAGATGCCTCGATTGCTATCTGCTCGTTGAGAAACCAGCATCGTACGCTCCGATAAATAGGTGTTCAGATGGCGTCCGGATAATGCTGTCGACGCGGAATCCTACCGATGTGCGAGATCAAACAACCCGTGAAACGGAGTGCGCGGATGCCAACACGCCAAATGTGCAACTTCAATGTTCTCACACAATGAACGACCCTCTCGTTTTACCTTGCACTAGTCTGCATTTGCTTGTCTCTTTCTATCGTCAGTTTGTTCGATTTTGGGCGAGTGTGGACGATGACAAAGCGTCACTTTCTACGGGGCGCACGCGCAGCGGCAAATGAAGTGTGTCGCGTACGCAGACAGCTGCGCGATAGACTCTGCTCTAATGTGCGCCGGAAACCATCAATTTAGATAGTGCGCCGGATTGCCGCCGCGAAGCTTCTGCCGTAGGATGCAACTGTTACACGGAGGAAACTGTGATTTATGACCTTCATTGTTTTGTGGCCGAGATCTCTTACTCTGCATCCTCATTTAATTAAACGCTGGCTGGTTACCCACTTAAAAACAAGACGTAATACTCTTTTCCGCCTATTATACGTTTTATATTTTGCAGTTAGTCTTGCTCTTAAATAATATTAAAACAACATTGCAATGATTTGGAAACTATCAACGTCATTGTTAATCCAATAAGGGTAACATCTGCTCTGCTATTCCCCCAGTCTAACGGTACGCATGTCCCTCTGAATAGATAATAATAATCTGTCTCAATTAAGGTAGCGTTTCGCATCAAAACATGACTGTGCGCTTCTGTGGTGGGTTTTTATACCGGTTTTGTTTATCACCTAGTGCATATTTGTTTTGGAAATCTATATCATTTTATAGGAATCGTGTATCGCAATAGTTCACACGGTAAATTAAACTGCGCTCGCAATCGGATTCTGCCTTTCTGTGACCAATTCGGTATTCGGATTCTTATTGCAACATGCATCGGCAGTGTTGTTCAGCAGGCCCTTGTTATGGCTATTGGTTAAATTGATAGAGGCATCGCCTCTTGCATGTTATCGGCTACTTTCTCGCGTCCGCACGACCGGTGCGCCGTTGTCGAAGTATTGTTTATGAAAAGCGGGTCAGAAGAAAGCGATAGAGGGGCGAGAGCGGCTGAGCACTCGCTGATATCTCCCGGTGAAGAGGTCACGGCCATTACACGAAAATAAACTGAAGACAGAACATGACAACAGCGCACAGAATGTTTATTGCAACCGTAAACGTAAACTGTAACAGCAGCTGATTTTTTGTACGCCGGATCCGTGAACGGCCGATAATGGAATCGATTTCTCTTTTTGCTCATTTTTCTGTTGCTAATTGGTTCTGTGTTTATTGTGGAAGCATTTTTATTTGCTTCGACAGTACTTTCAAAATGTGTTCGTTATCCGTGCAAGCGCTCGTGTAAATATTCATTTGTGCGAGTGTGAATACTGTGAATGTGTTTGTACACTTGCACCGTCGCGATCGCTAGTGCAGCGTTCTCTGTATCGAATCAGGAATGCGTTCGCACATCATGATCGGTGTGGCAACGGTCGCGGCTTGTCACATGCACTCGCACAGTAGACAATGGTCTTGTCTGTAATCACTCTTTGTTTAAATGTTTTCTCGTCTCAAGGTCGGCCGGTGCTGCGATCATTACTTTTATCTTTCGACTTCATCCTTACAATTTCCCGGCCTATTGCTCCGCTTTGTTTAAAGGCAGTCGTTCGCTCTTTCAAGCTTTTATCTGTACAAGTTTATATTGCGTTCCTGCACTTGACACCCTTAGTTTAGTGTTCTATTGTATCCGGGATCCGTACCGGTTTCTACAAACATATCTCTATTGTTAATCTTTATTGTAGACGTTTTGTTTTATGTCTGTATCAGATATTTCTTATGTAGGTATTGAAGGGTGTAAATCATGTAAGTAATTCAACACTGCTTAGTTTGTTACTCCTAGGGCAAATCTTACCGGTATCTGCGACCGCGCAGCCATATTTCACGCCGGTGCTGGGTCCCCCATAATTGGTATGCGGCATTTTGTCCAGGCTCGCATCGATAAAGCATCTCTTCCTTCTCGTATGTAACGTAAGCTTATTGGAGACCAAGATTTAGAGGTTCCTTGAGCTCGTAACTTGTAGAATTCAGAAATGTTTTGTAGGTACTCGTAGTTTAGCTCCTTATACGAATTTAGTCAACATTCTAAGGAAGGAAGTATTATTTATGTGATCGTTCTTGTTAAAACCAATGGGAATCGTATTCAGAGAGATGGTTAGCAGCTAAAGTATTTATAGTCCCATACACATCTTACTGTGCTATGAAGAAACCGCTGCCTATGACATGTATTCTGGTTCCTGTTTTCATTACTAGACAAGTTCTCACATCGACGGCCAAGATTTTACGATTGCTGGTCTTATTAGAAATACTGTATGTACAACATTATCTGTTATTAATTGCATGTGTTCATCCGTTGGGCTGGATGGATGTGATGTTCGCATCGTGATTAATTTGTGTAAACATTCCTGCTAATTGCCCCTATTAGTGTAACATGTTATTTAATGTTACGGCCCCCAGTGCTTTGATGTCTTGCGTTTTACCTGGATGATTTTATTTTATACTCCCGCTGGTAAGAAAAACTTTAATGAAGAATGTTTCAATTGCTTGTTTTCCCGCGCTTCGTGCTTGTTGATTGAGGGAAAGGTTGCTACTACGAGGGTTCAGCAAGTTTTAACGGCTGAATGTATTAATATTCTCAGTTTTAATTGACTTAATTTAATTTATTGATTTAATTCGATGACTCCACCGAAGTGGCATTTGGTTGGTGTTTAAATTTTAAAAAGGACGAAATTCGGACTAATTTTATTCTGATATTTCAATACGAATTAGTTGACTCATGCTCTAGAATTCTAGATTGTATCTGTTATTATTTCATAATTATATAATTATCTTTGTTAGTCCAAGTTCTCCAACTGAATTTTTTGCTACAGTATGTCAATAAATATGAAATAGTTTACTGCCATATTAATTACGACTAGATTAGGTATGCGAAAACGAATTAATTACAGAACGATCGTCCGTCGTTATTTAAGTTAATGGCATGTGGGCTGCGCCCACGCACAAAGAGATCAATAAATTATAGAACGTGTGTCGTCCACGACCTTTCCGCAATATTCACGTGCTAAATCGTTTAGTATATCAAATGTATCGTTAATCTGGAAAATATCTTCATTAGACCAGAATAGACACTGGACATTACACTAATTACAACAGCCCGTAAATGGTAGCGAATGATTGGTTGTAATTTAAATAAACAAATAACAATATCATGAATATTCATCTGACATGAAATAGGAAATGTAAGGTAAAATTTTTCAAAACACATTAAAGAAAAAAGGAAATACTAACAACATAGTAGAGTATTAAATTACTGGTTGATTTATAGGTTGAATCTTATTAGGTGGTTGGGAACGACGCCAACTTCGATCGCAGAGACATTCTATGCCGGAGCCGTGTCACTAGACTGTTCTGCATAGAAATGGTGATATGATTCAGTTTGTTCCATTCTCGGGCCAGATATACTCACTGTACATACATTTTAGAACAAAAGAAACTATTTCATATGATAACATAGATTGTAATGGACTCAATATTTCTAGAGCTGAAGATGCAAGTAAAGATTCTGTACTAACTATTGCATAAATCGAAGTTTACTTCTATAAACACATAGAACTAAAGCTGTCCTTTGTAATGAAGGA
The DNA here is from genome assembly GCA_927399505.1 of Luperina testacea. Lineage (NCBI taxonomy): Eukaryota > Metazoa > Arthropoda > Insecta > Lepidoptera > Noctuidae > Luperina > Luperina testacea. Next base: position 19,595,361 of record OV656758.1, read on the forward strand.
TAATGCAATAACAGTGCAGCCTATTGATCATAAACTTGACCATGAATAAATAATCCATGTGCGTAACATAACCAATGTTTGTTGTAAGTAGGGTTGCCAACCGTACTCTAAAATAGAGTATTGTCCTCTATATCATGTAGGCGTACTCTATAATCTATAACACCAATAGAGTACGCTAAAATACTCTTTTTTACACAATGTTTACTTAACTAGTGCCAGTCTGTAATAATATGCAAAAACCCATAATCAGAATTAAAAAGTCTACTATTTACTGTTTAATTTAATCATTTATAACAAATTATAGAAGGAAAACTTAATTTACAAAGACTAAACATCCACACATGGACAGTTTATATTCAGAAGTAATAATTTTAAAAGAACTCCAAGCCGAATGCAAAAAAATGGCAATTTATTTTTAAAAAACGTCCTGAAGAACTTGATTGTTTAAAAAAATGATTAGCTATATACTCTCTGTTCAAGCCACTTCAGCATTTACTGAAAGAGTCTTTTCGGTCATGAATGTGACGTGACGAGAAGAGAGAAACAGAGCTTCATTGAAATTGATAAAAAATTAGCTCTTGATATATAATGTATGTATATAACTTTAGAGTTGGAATGTTTGGACTCATACAATTCGTTTAAGAACAATGAAAAATTGTTATGTGCTGCAAAAAGTACAAAAAATACCTTTTTAAAAGTACAAAATAAATGATACTCTTTTTTGTAAGTCCGTACTCTTTATTTACCTCCTTTAAAATCAGATATACTCTATTTCTTCTAAAAAAAGTTGGCAACCCTAGTTGTAAGCTCCTTATGCGAAATCGACATGGCTACCATATTCGTTACAAGGAAAGATTTGCAAGGGATTTGCATAATTCTACATGTGTATCTGTTTGTAAGCCAGCTTCATCGACTCTATATCATAGCCAATCAGTAATCCATATGTAACGAGAAAAAAACACGATACTCTATGCATAAACATAGCACGTTTTGCGCTGGCGAATAAAAAACGAAAAGTTCAAATTCAGAACAACGTTCAACTACGTCAGCTCATGGGAAATTAAGGACAACGAAATTACAGATTTTTACCAAGAAGCTGTTTACTTTTTACAGTTTTAAGCGGCCAGGTTTACGAGATTCTTAAGACCAAAGAGAAAAAAAACGGCCTGGTGGTATGACTCGCTTATCTAAATGACTGTTTGCTACTCTAACTACATCAACAGTACAAACTTCCGTATAAAGGCTCCTGCAAACAGGCGCGACGCGCAACCGCGCGCACCGGCAGCGGCACCGCTCGTTGCGCGACTTGCGGTGCCTTTGTGTCGCGCGCCATTTTATCGCGTGTCGCGCCTGTTTGAAGGAGCCTTAATTCAGGCACATGTGTTTTAGCACAATTTTGTTTTGGTGAGAACCAATTTGATCGCCATGTGGGTGGTAAATTAGGTACTAGCAGTTACAGGAACGTTTTTTCGCCTTCCAAATATATTCTGATGATTCAGACCTCCTGCGTAGTAGGATCTAGTGAGATGAGTTTTAATCGCAATGCGTGACAAATGTGTTTGATGACAAATGATTAATGCAAAGTACAACTTGTTTTTCTCATTGTGGACTTAAGCAGCTGAATGATTTCATTCGAGTTCGCTGAAACTTCTGGAAACGTCCTGAGGCCATGTTTTGTTAAAGTAAAACAACGCAGTAGGTAGGTACAGATAATTTGATATCAGTTTTATCACTGTGGTTTATCGATTGGACCGAGATAAGCTTAAACCTTATCTATTTAAGAACCCATGAGCGATCACATACAAAAGTTTACGAAGTTAATAACAAATTGGGTTTCGATCTTAAGTATTTGACAACTACTACTAATAGACAAAAAACTATCGAATACTGTACCAAACATAGTATGAGATGGAACTGCAGTGTGATGCTGTAACCATCTCACCGTGAAAACTTAGGTGAAGTGAGCGTGGAGTGAGCTGTCAATAGTGTCAATTCCTAGCATAAACAAACTCACTTCACCTAAGTTTTCACGGTGAGATTTTTACAGAATCGACCGGCAGTTCTCCTCTTTCAGGGTTTTGGATGACGTTAATTGTTAATTGTAAATTTATTTTATTTTTTTAATTTAAATTGATTTACATTCTGTAACTACTTCAATTCACACCCTGACTTATTATTTGTATTTCTTTTTATTTAAATGAAAATCGTTTACTTTTACCATGTTTGTAAATGTATGTGAGCACCATGTAGGTATCTATCAGAAAATTAATTTTATATGTCATGGTTTCATTTTTAATTCTTTTACCTATTCTGCCGTGGCATAACTAAAATGCCGTTATCCGACATCTGGTCGATTTTTAACTTTTAATGCTATTATAAAGAGAAAAAAAAATCTATGGATCTGTTTCCGAATTTTCAATACCTTGCTATTCAAGGTATTGAAAATTCGGAAACAGATCCATATACTTTTTTCCTCTTTATAATAGCATTAAAAGTTGGAGATCAGCCGGATGTCGGATAACGGCATTTTAGTTATGCCACGGCAGTATTGCGGTATAGTAATTTTATTTTAGGTGCATCGTCTTCACATATTATTATATAATTAATGTATGCAAAATATTGTAAAACATTTTAAAAGAGTAAAGGTGGAGTTTCTTGCCCATTCTTCTCCATACGAAAACTACCTTTTGGAATGGGCGACTAGAATCAATTCTATTTGTTGTAATTTCTGACGTTCAAAAGTTCCTTTGATGTGCCTATTTGAAATAAATGCTTTGACTTTGTACGCAAAATATACCGTCGATGACGCAAATGTAATTTGTAGGCAAACCATCAATCGTGCTCGCAGTTCTTAGATCCCGCTGACATTCATCGATCAATATGTTCTTCGGCCAAATTTTTTCATTGTGCGCCTGATCTGTCGTTTGTGTTACATAGATGAAATTAATGATGCTTCAGAGATGACCTGGTCACGAGGTCCATTACATAAGAATGAGCGATTAGTTAGCTGTGGTTTGGGTTTGCTCAGCGATCCATCTGGCGTAAATAAATTCCTATCAGCCGTGAAGGTTACTGATATGATAAGATTTAACATAGAAATAGACGCGAGAGGCACCGGCGAGGATTTGTTCCGAAGATAAGATTTTAAGATTTAACATTTTGTGCGAAAACTTTGTAATTGATTGGTATCAAATGCAGGAGAAGTCTCCGACTCTCGATGAGAAAAATGCCTTGGAATGGAATTATAGTTTGTAGTAGCAATTACTAACTACTTAAGTATCTTCGTACAATATCTCTTCCGAGGCAATGACTCGTGTTGCATCTAATGTTATTTAATTATTAACGCCTGTGTCAACACATACTTGAACGTTTTCCTTGTACTGTTGACAGCTCATATTACCGCATATTGATCAAACCGTTACTTAGAGATTTTACGGGTCGATAGCGCCAGCGTTAACTAAAAGGGATTTCAGTAATCCTCTTGGAAAGTTGGAATGTGACCCAAACGAATTTAGCTGTTATTTCCTTTTCTATTAAAGCTTATATTGAATACAGTGCTGCACTGACCGGCCATTTCCGCTATGAAATTGATATCTCCGTTGAAAGTGATTTAAAAACAAGTCAAGTATGCAAAATCTTTTCGCAACAGAAATCTTCCATCTGAGTCGTCAAACCGACTCGAAAGACGTAATAAAATAAAATGTCACTTGTCTATATTTTGAAAATAAAATTCGTTGATCAGGTTATAACTTCGACAAACACTCCCCAACAATTTGTGTAAGTGCATAAAATGATTTCGTCTTCTGTCCCAAATATGGTATAAAATATTATATGACCGAATGCGTGAAATCGTGTTAACCAATAATCATTGTTCATCTTAAAATTAAATGTAACCTCTGCCGGCTTAAATAAACATTTCGATTATTCGCACAGCATCAACTACGGAAGCTCGTATTGTTAATTAATTTCAGTAGATATTCGACTCGTAAAACGGCAAAGTTATAGCCGTTTAACACGGAATTAATGGGGCGACAAGTGTGACCTCAGCCAGGCTTCTTTGTGACTTCATTTTATCTCAATAGTGCTATTTTGTTTCTGCTGGAACGTACGCACTCAGCTAAATCGTTTTTCGCCATTTACAGAATGTTTATTTTAATATTATTTTTCATCTTCCGTCTGGCTCTTTTTCGAATACATCAGGATGATAAGATTATGTCCAATAAAATAATACAGATTATGTCTGGGTGCGTCGGCCACGGGTGTCATTGCTTTGCGCTATGTTATCATAGCCTCTTGAACACTATTTTGGCATATTGATGGTGGTTTTCCACTGACCTTTGTCAGGGTTCACCGTGGAATTGTTCTTGCGTTAATTTTTTTCACTTCAGTGGCTTTCAATGATGATGGGCCGATGTCACACAGTAATCTTATAATGAGTTCTTGATAATATTAAAGCCAGGCCCAACTAACGAACATCAACTGGAAGGCTAGTTATGTTAACCGACAGCTTAGCACGTTCTCGAGGATCCTGTACCAACAACATTTCAATAAATCAACGTTCCTTTCAACACGGGTGGTGGGAAATTTATTGCTAGAAACAATGTTGCGGCGGCTTTGAAACAAATTGGATACGGCGGATACACTCACTGCGTAGTTACTTCATCAGAAACACATGGACTTCGAACCTTCAGCATCCCAGATTCACTTCCGACTGCCATTTCATACAATAAATCACCTATTTTCTTTGCTGTTTACGTTCATTTATTTCTAAAAGGTTCAATTTAATTTCACGCCATTTTGAAAGCTCATTAATAATTGTAATAGAAAACACCATGTTAAGAGGTTAATTGATAATCTAATGGGGGCCCTATGAAATGTAAGGAAGCGTTTCTATCGTTGCATATAAGTCATAAATTACAGCGTCCATATCCTACGTGCCATTTATCATAATATTGTCTGGCGGCCGCGTTTTATCTCCAGCATGGCAGGGCAGGTGGGTGTCTGCCTATTTCAATATTAATTGATCCTGCTGCGTTGCGGAATTGTTTTGTTTCTTTGTCTCGTCTGTCGATCTGTTTTGCGATCTCTTTGGTATGTTAGTTTGGAATCCGAAGTGGCAGGAGGCTGGGCCGCAACCGAACTTATGATCGTGGCCTGACAGCTACTTTGGCGACTTTAGGGAGGCGAATTTTGTAACGCCCATCTGAGTTAGATTTATTAATGTTCGCTAAAGTTTTTTTGGCTACTTTTTTTGTGAGGGTCGGAAATAGATCATGACTGATTAATGTCTGTATCGATATGCGAGGACCATTATCCCAATTCCTCAATGAATTTTCCATTGTGTTTAAAAAAAGTTAGTTAGAAGCACAGAAGTCGATTGTTATCCAAATAGCCCAACGAGATCTTTATTAAACACGTTGATTGTACTACGTTGCTTAATATTTTGGATGAAAGTCTCCATATTGTAAGACGAAACAATGCTTACCTTACGTGTTGCGGAACATAGATAGTTATTTAGTCATTTGTGGGTATTCACCGTGGGAAAACTTAACTCATTATATGTATAAAACGGTATGTCTATAATCTAATGAGTAATAACTTAACAGGCGAAGTTGCAACACTTTAGTCAAGCCAAAGGTATTTGAATCAGTAAACGGTTGAACCAGCTAGTTAGCAACAGATCGTTTAATGTTACTCTCAGATGACAACGCAAGGTTATCGGTGAGATCTCTGAATCATGACTCACGTGTAACTTTAATTTGACGATACTTGCCAATGTTTATTTATATACAGTTATTCGGCACACATAACCTAAGTCTTTTGACGCTGCAAACTAGCCGTTGTAGTGCTCTCGACCTCTCGACCTTTATTCAAAGTGCTGGATAAATTCACCAGTCAATGTAGATCCCTGGGTTGCCAGCACCAAGTGCAGTGTTTCACACGTCTGATAGCTTCCGAGAGGCTGGTCATCCGGAGGGATGCCCGTTAGACTGGAGGTCATCGGCAGGTGCGGATTTCTTGACGAGCGTGGTTTTCCTATTTTGGTTGTGCATTGTTAAAGAAATGAGCGTGTCTCGTTACGGCTGTGTCTCGGTGTCGGGTTCCCATCGTTAGTTGATGTGTTCAATACGGCGGCTCTTTTGTATTTGTTTTTACGTCGTCAGTAAGTATTGACCGTAACAGGATAAATTTAATTCGAGGTGTTAGGTCACGTCTGCACCGCAAAACCGACAAACAGGATATAATTGTCCATATTTACCATGTTCACCTATTTTAATTATGCTTTGATTAATGAGATGCATCGTCGTTTATTTTATCAGTTATTTATCACCTATCAACTGGCCTGTCTGGTCTTTGTTATTTAAATAATAAAACAATTTATAAATGAATACATTTATAAATTGTTTTATTATTTCATCGATTGTAGTTAAAATTTTATCCAAAAGTTAACCTACCTCTGTTTTTATTAAACAATGCATTCACATTGTAATATAAATTGCAAACTTTATGTTGAAGTTAAAACGTTGGAGTGCATGTTTTAAAATATTACCATTTAATGGAATGGAAACAATGTTGTATTTTATCGCCGTGAAATTATTCGTGTGTAAAATAAAATTAAACGCGCGTTACATGACGGAAGGATAAAAAAAAGTCCGTTGTTCTCAAAAATAACAACATTGTATGAAAAATTTAAATGGAGGATTCGAACCTCAAATTGATTATTAATAACGCATCCATTAATAAAATAGCCAAAAGTGCATGTTGGATGAGTGGCTACAGTAATTTGCATGAGATTGATGTCCATGCACAGTACTCGGATGACTTTTTGGTCGTGTTACAGTATGCTATTAACATTTTTACTGTCATTGCATGATAATCGAAAATTATGGATGAGGCACGCTCCGCAATCAAGCTGACGGAAATGTTAAGTAGTTTTAATCCCCTGCAATTTGTACGGATTCTTTCAAGTGAAATGAAATGAGGATAATACGTTCGTCTGCCCCGAAACGTGGAACTCTAGACTGGTATTTAGAAGACTTCGCTATTTTGCAGAGTTGAATTAATTTGATTTATATATTGGAATTAGGTGTAAGTACTTATAGCACTTTGACGGTTTGATCATTCTTTCATGCGCGATATAACTCAATACAAAGCTGCAATAATTGCCTAACAATACCCAGTTTTTCCATCATAATGGCCTGTGACCACGAAATTCGAACCACGTCATATTATTATTATAAATTCGTAATGTTTCCTGTGGTTTTATGATATTAATGAATATTGATGAAATCTTTACTATCACTTAAATAAATGATGTCGTAAAACGATCTTCGGGTGTCTGTGGTTGTCCTCATGTGCGGTGGCCATTACAAGATAAATAATGTATTAAAATACCATTTATACTCCATTTTACTATGTAAGTATTTTTTAATAAATATTTTTATGAGCACTTAAGGAGGATGGGTTTTATTTTTTCGTGTAATGTAGTAGACTATAAATACTCGACGTAATATAAGCCTGACGCATGCATGGGAAGTTGTTGAAACTTTAGCAGCTCACTGAAATAAAATTGGATAGTTTGTTGGATCTAGACTTGCCTTGTTATTCATTTACTGTGCAACGTTTGTTTACCGTACCTCTTTGGCCAAAATCTGTTTTAAGGCTCTTACAAACAGGCGCGACACGCGATATAATCGCGCGCGACACAAAGGCACCGCTCGTTGCGCGACTTGCGGTGCCTTTGTGTCGCGCGCGATTTTATCGCGTGCCGCGTCTGTTTGAAGGAGCCTTTAGTCCACAACTGCCAGTGCATACAAACGTTAAGATGAACATGGGAAACGGTTACTAATCATCGGATTTTTCGCTTTAATTTATTTTGAGAAATCTTAAATACAATACACAAGGTAACACTAAAATATTTATAATCTGTATAAGTATAAAAAAGCGACTAAGTGCGAGTTGGACTCGCGCACGAAGGGTTCCGTATCCGTACCACAAGGCAAAACACGCCGAAAACAACACGTTTCTTGTATTGGAACCTACTTAAATTTTAACTTTGTATTATTTTTATTATTTGTTGTTAAAGCGACAATAGAAATACACACTATGAAAATTTCAACTGTCTACCTATTACGGTTCATGAGATACAACCCGCTGAAAGGCCGACGGACGGACAAATAGCAGAGGCTTAGTAATAGGGTTTCTTTGGGCATCAAAAAATTCGTCCGCATCGCTGTCAATGATTTTTCGCTTGAAGAAAAATTAGTTCAATGATTATATATCTTAACTAGCGACCCGCCCCGGCTTCGCACGGGTGCAATGCAGCTGATACTAAATACACTACAGAAAATTAAATTAACCTTTAAAAATTAACGATTAAAAAATTAACCTTAGAATAGAATATAATTTATATTTTAAAACTACTATCATACAATTATTTATCGTAACTTACTTATAATTACTGATACGTTGTCGCGCTGAAAAGCACGTTTTTATAATAAACGCGTCCGATCGCTGCTAAATTCAAAGTGCTATAGGGAAAACCGCGGCCTCAGACGCGATAGGCACGCTCTTGCCGCACCGGGCGGCCGGCCGGTACCGCCGCAAACGCTACGTCCCGCAATTTTTAAATCTGTAATATCTTCGAAAATATTCACTTCTTAAATCATACGGTGTAAAGGTCCATATAGATCTATATTAAATGAACAATGTATTCAAGGTATTTAATTGGTTAAGGATTAATGCTGTATTGGTTAAAATCGCTTCGAAAATTAGCCATTATTTGTCGTAAAAAGTAAATGACAAAAAGAAGTTATTGTGGGTTATCCATAAGAGATAGACATATACCATCACGGACTTTTCTGTAGACCTTTTCAATGTGTACAATACTTAGTACATTATTTTGATAAAACTCGTAGGGTTCAGCCTGCGTTTGCAATGTAAGCGGAAAAAATGTAATTATTTACGACATCACATTAGAAACCTCAAAAATAACAGTACTTCTCCACTATTTAATGGATGTTATTATACATATAAACCTTCCTCTTGAATCACTCTATCTATTAAAAAAAACCGCATCAAAATCTGTTGCGCAGTTTCAAAGATTTAAGCATACAAAGGGACATAGGGACAGAGAAAGCGACTTTGTTTTATACTATGTAGTGATAATTGCATCCTGCACTAGTGCAAGAGACATTAAAATCATGACTTCTAAAGGCCCCAGCCTACCATCATCATCTGCCTAGCCTTTTCAAGTACCACCAAGTATCACAATTATAAGTATGTAGTAAGTACAGTCACGAGCATAAGTAGATATGTATACACTTGGCTTTATTCAAAGACGATTTTCTCCTTTTGAATGAAATTTTATTTTATTACGAACAAAGTATGTATTTTCGAACCCATAGGTTTGTGTAAAGTGTCGTAAACGAAAAAATCGCAATTGAAAGTTGCCCAGTGTTGACATATTAATGCTCGTGACTGTACAACATACTCTGTGCTACTGTACCGTTTCTCATCTGTGACATAAAGTTATTAGTTGCGGTTCCAATATCTTAATTCTTTAATTACTATCCACTGTCACAGCAATTAAACGGTTCCTCACGTGTAATGCCAGTGAACAATTAAGGCCAGGACTCTCGGAAATCTCGGAATCGACCTATTTTTGATTCAACATTAAACAATCAAATATTCTTTGTTTTAATCTGAAAAAAATATATGGCATAGTTTAACTAACATTCTTGATTATTCTATGGTTCAAAACACGATATTTACAACTTCACTCGATCATAAAAAATCGCAAACAAATCGAAAACAGCGAAGTTTTTAATCGTTTTTCAAGTCGCATTTGAAGTAGACTTAACTTTTACTCGCAAAAAATATATGAAAAAATAGGCAATGATGTATAGTAGAACATTCTACGGTTAATTTTTCTCAAAACTGATTTTTATTGTCTTAACAAGATATAATCTAAAAAGGCGGCCTGAGCGCTTCACTTCAGTAGCCCGCCGGGCGTTACCGAGGTAGGACCTGTGTCGCTTTTGCTGGCTCGCCGCGTTCCCGCTAATCGATCGAAATATACGTTATAATATTGTTAGTTAATTTCCGTGTTTGTGTATTAGTTTCAAAATTCAGTCTGTAAATATTGTTTAGGTTCTAGTATTAATAATTAAACTAAATATTAGTTTGTTATAATATAGTGATAATTAAGATTAAATTATGGGGAATAAAAACAGAAGAAAGAAAAAAAAACGTTCAGCATTGAACTGCAAAGCTTAAAAAAAAATAAGGTAATTTTGATTATTATTTTTCTACGTATTTATAACTACCCACTTATAAGACGACGCGAAAAAGCTACAGTAAAAAGAGACATAAGATTTAACGTGGGAGAAAATGAGATAGGAAGCATTATACAGTGTTTTTGTTTTTTATTATTACAAATGACATCACATTTAATCCTATGCTACTAATTTGTGATGATGATGGTGATGGTGTTGGCGATGGCGATGACGATGGTGATGGCGATGGTGATGGTGATGGCGATGATGATGGCGATGGTGATGGCGATGGTGATGGTGATGGCGGTGGCGATGGTGATGGTGATAGCGATGGTGATGGCGATGGCGATGGTTATGGTGATGGTGATTGCGATGGTGATGGCGATGGCGATGGTGATGGCGATGGCGATGGTTATGGCGATGGTGATGGCGATGATGATGATGGAGATGGTGATGGCGATGGCGATGGCGATGGTGATAGCGATGGCGATGGCGATGGCGATGGTGATGGTGATGGATGGATGGATGGATGGATGGATGTTCTTTAGCATCGTTGTGATTTGAAAGTTTATGAAACGAAAAAGCGACAGTAAAAAGAGACATGTAAATTCATAAGATTTAACGTGGGAGAAAATGAGATAGGAAGCATTATACAGTGTTTTTGAAGGTTTCACTTCTACCACGTGTGAATTGCACACTTGCTGTTTTTTTATTTAAAAATATGAAATTCGTTGTGAATGAAATAGGAAGAGTTCAATAAAAATACGTATTGTGGTGTTTTTGATTAGTAGATTTAATTAAAAAAACTTATTGACGAATTCAAGCAACCAAAAAAAGTGTTTTACAAAAAAAACAACCGACTCAAAAAAAAAAAACACTACAAACGTGAAGATTATATTTTCATTTTTTGACACCGACTTTCGAAACTAAAGTTATTTTTCACTTTGTAGTGTTTTTTTTTTTGGAAGTCGGTTTTTTTTTTGTAAAAAAGTTTTTATTTTTCACTTTTTAGTTGTACTTACCTACCCCAAACAAATTCATATGTCACTACTTGCTATGTGAATATCAGTAACAAAGCTATTGAACACATCTGCTTTACCCTTTGAAGGGTACAGGCGTGATGTTATGTTGTGTGATTGCGATTACATATGCTATAGCAGCAATCGCGGTTGATTTGCTGGCATTTATTGAAGAGTTCCGTTGTTTGTCTTTGAAAGTCATCATCAGATTTTTACAAAAATAAAAAAAACAGCATGTGTGCAATTCACACGTGGTAGAAATGAAACCTTCAAAAACACTGTATAATGCTTCCTATCTCATTTTCTCCCACGTTAAATCTTATGAATTCATGTCTCTTTTTACTGTCGCTTTTTCATTTCATAAACTTTCAAATCACAACGATGCTAAAGAACATCCATCCATCATCCATCCATCCATCCATCCAACCATCCATCCATCCATCCATCCATCCATCCTTCACCATCACCTTCACCATCGCCATCGCCATCACCATCACCATCACCATCGCCATCACCATCGCCATCACCATCGCCATCACCATCGCCATCACCATCGCCATCACCATCATCAACATCGCCATCATCATCGCCATCACCATCGCCATCAACATCGCATCACCATCATCATCATCGCCATCACCATCGCCACCACCATTGCCATCACCATCGCCATCACCATCATCAACATCACCATCGCCATCACCATCGCCATCACCATCACCATCGCATCACCATCATCATCATCGCCATCGCCATCGCCATCACCATCACCACCACCATCGCCATCACCATCATCATCGCCATCATCGCCATCACCATCACCATCGCCATCACCATCGCCATCGCCATCACCATCATCCTCATCATCATCATCACCACAAATTAGTAGCATAGGATTAAATGTGATGTCATTTGTAATAATAAAAAACAAAAACACTGTATAATGCTTCCTATCTCATTTTCTCCCACGTTAAATCTCATGTCTCTTTTTACTGCTGCTTTTTCGTTTCATAAAATTTTCAAATCACATCACAACGATGCTAAAGAAGTTTTCACTTAAAAAAAAAAATTGCAGATCTGTCTATTTACGATGGAGTTATGCCCCCCTAACATACATAAAAAAAAATAGAAATATCCGAATTGAGAACCTCCGCCTTTTTTGAAGTCGGTTAAAAATATAATATTTACAATCACAAAACTAGAAAGAAACTAAAGTAGGATGATGAAATTAAAATACTGTAGACGAGCAGCCCTATATTTCAAGAATAGGGCCGATTCACAATACTATTACTTATAAAAATAACCGTGACAGGGGTCAGCGAGTTCATTCGAACTGCGCTTTCGCGGCATTTGCCACGCGAGGACGGAGGTAACGCTAAATGCCTACTACGCTCGAAGATCCTGGCCTTAAAGATAAATTTATACTGTTATAAAAGTTACTAACTGGCCCGCAAGTGGTTGAGAAGACGTGGCGTTTTGAGAACTTCTGGGGTTGAAGAAAGAGTTACTCTATGGATATGTATACCGAAAAAAAAAACCGGTCAAGTGCGAGTCGGACATAGGAAATAGTTTATCACGAAGTTTTTTTTAATGTAACTACGAATTTACGGTTTTCAGATTTTTTCCTTTACTTGTGCTACATGACCTTGCTTCTTGCCAAATTTTATGATTCTAGGTCAACGGGAAGTACCCTGTAAATTTTGATTCCCTTGAGAGTGTCGAAATATACGTTTTTTGCGGCATAAACGGCCGTATCTTTTTTTACATCAATTTAGAAGTTTGATTTTTTCACAGCTTCAAGGGACTGTGGACCTGAATATATGGTTTTAATTTCAACTCGATACCTCCACGCGTTAAAGGGTCTTGACAGACAGACAGACGGACAACAAAGTTATCCTATAAGGGTTTCGTTTTTTCCTTTTGAGATACGGAACCCTAAAAAAACGCATAAAATTGACTCTAACCTTCAGTAAGTACATCTTTCTTCTTCATAATTTCATCATTCTTCATCATCTTCAGTACATCATCATTATACAGGGTGGCAGAGGGCCATCGACGCAAAACCTGTTCCCATGGATTCCGCACCCTAATTGCGTAACACACTGTGGGGACTGTGTCTTACGTACCCATCCCTTGCATAGTTTTAAGAATGTAATATTTTTATAGAGGAACTTATTGTAATTATTTTTAGAAAGTTTCATTTTGTGTTTTTCCCACGAATCACATCTGCAAGCAATTTAAGTTATAGGTACTATTATTGTCTTTCATGATTCTTTACTTTTAAGGTTCATTGTTCTATTACTTATGTTTAGTTATCTTGTATTGTACCCATTTGCTATTATAGTTAAGGTTCATTGTTCTGTTATTTTTAGTTGTCTTGTATTGTACCCATCTGCATTTCTCGTGTTTTATTATACTTTTAAAAGGCAGATGTGGATTTGCCGCGTCCTTTGTTTAGTGAACGGCAGATTTGGGAGAGTTTTGGTTCTGAGCTTCAGTCTGTGCTGAACTACGATCGTGCGAGGTCCTCTCTGACCCCCGATCATATTTTACTCGACGAAGCTCGCCGTAATAGTTTACGGCGAGCTTCGTGTTTCTATTAGTTTTACTCTTCATGTAACATTATTTAATTTTACCTTTTCGTGTCAAGTGTAACTACTAGCTTTAGTTACTTGATATCGTAATAAATTAATCGTTACTTATTTACAACATACTTCAGTGTATCACTCGTCCACCACGGTCACGAATAACCCACTGTGGTGACCCCGACGTGATCAAAACTATCAATAGCGTGAGTTCGTGACAGTGCGTAAAGAGTTTCGCGAGTGCTAAATCTAAGTACGTGTTAAAATGGCGAGCGATCCAGCGGGAGTCACTAGCGGCGGATGACGCGCATTCCCAGCAGCCAGCTCCCACGGCTTCAACGGGTATCCTGACCACCAGCATGCAGCGACCGCGCATACCTGGTCATCACCCTCAGCCTCACCAGCAACCTCGGCACAGCACACTGCACTTTCGGCCGGTCAACAAGAAGAGCCCAATTCCTCTCCTGGTCGACGCAGCGCCCGCGCCACCCCGACTCACTGGGGACATCTTCGCAGACAGTTCCGACGCACCGTGAACTATGCGGCAACCGGTTCCGACTCACTGGAACCTAAGTTGGCCTGGCAAGCATATTCCTCGCCGTTCTGGTCGCTGTACCACATCCGACGCACTGGAGCATAACGCAGCGCCCGCGCCACCCCGACTCACTGGGGACATCTTCGCAGACAGTTCCGACTCACCGTGAACTATGCGGCAACCGGTTCCGACTCACTGGAACCTAAGTTGGCCTGGCAAGCATATTCCTCGCCGTTCTGGTAGGCGAGTTAAATTTCCTGATTACTATCAGGCAGGTTTCGTGATCTTTATCACTGGTAGGGGGGTACTGTGGGGACTGTGTCTTACGTACCCATCCCTTGCATAGTTTTAAGAATGTAATATTTTTATAGAGGAACTTATTGTAATTATTTTTAGAAAGTTTCATTTTGTGTTTTTCCCACGAATCACATCTGCAAGCAATTTAAGTTATAGGTACTATTATTGTCTTTCATGATTCTTTACTTTTAAGGTTCATTGTTCTATTACTTATGTTTAGTTATCTTGTATTGTACCCATTTGCTATTATAGTTAAGGTTCATTGTTCTGTTATTTTTAGTTGTCTTGTATTGTACCCATCTGCATTTCTCGTGTTTTATTATACTTTTAAAAGGCAGATGTGGATTTGCCGCGTCCTTTGTTTAGTGAACGGCAGATTTGGGAGAGTTTTGGTTCTGAGCTTCAGTCTGTGCTGAACTACGATCGTGCGAGGTCCTCTCTGACCCCCGATCATATTTTACTCGCCGAAGCTCGCCGTAATAGTTTACGGCGAGCTTCGTGTTTCTATTAGTTTTACTCTTCATGTAACATTATTTAATTTTACCTTTTCGTGTCAAGTGTAACTACTAGCTTTAGTTACTTGATATCGTAATAAATTAATCGTTACTTATTTACAACATACTTCAGTGTATCACTCGTCCACCACGGTCACGAATAACCCACAACACTATAAATTACTCTCAATTTGAATCATTTTGAACGATATTGCTAATCCATTGCTCCTTATGTACACAAAGTGTGTCTGCTCAACAAAGTAAATAACGCAATGAATGTTGTTGAACTGTCAAAATGAAACCCATTGCTAATGATAGTGTGTTATGCAATAAACTCCGCTGTATAGGTTCAGCTAGGTGGGTAGGTACTTATTGATTTTGTCGGATTTCCATTGTCTATGTTTAATTTAGGGATTTTCCAATCACGCAGTTTGGTTTATTAATAAAATTCCCTGTACATATTGTTTATCTATTTCTGTATTTAATTCTAATTTTCCGCCCATCGTGCACCATACGACACAGAAATCAGAATTACCTACATTACAGTCCAGTTTCATTATAATAATACTAGCAGCGCCCCGCGGTTTCACCCGCATAAGTGTCGAACCCGTGGGAATGTCGGGATAAAAAGTACCCTATATGTTAATACAGGGTGTCGGCTACCTCCATACAAAATTTTATCAAAATTGGTCCAGCCGTTTGAGCGTGAAGAAGTAACAAACATATAAACACACAACACAAACTTTCGCCTTTATAATATTAGTGTGATCTATCTCCGTTTAAAAATATTGCCGTCCTACCAGAAGTTTCTTGGTCGTTTAACAAGGAGGCTCATGGAGGTAAAAAAGGAATACACAAATAAACAAACTCCTACACTATTGGAGGCACCGAGGCACACGGCGGCTAAGTTGACTTTTCCCACGAGGCTGTTTGTGCTCATGAAATGTAAAATATAATGGTGCCCCGTTAGTTTGTGGTCGTGTTAGATACTTACACATCGAAAAAGCAGCGATACTAAAGCTACGCTGAGATAATAGAAAGTGCCACAGAAATATTTCTTTTTGTCCCGAATAATTTGGACATAGTCTTAAGTGAAGATTATCAGCTGCAGTATCAATCCCTCTTCTACTAAAGTTATACTCATTCTGAGTTCCCGGATAATTAATGGAAGCAATGTCAATCACACTGACCTTTAGTACTCGTATAGCATTCTATACTAAATTCTGACAATCAGTCTTACCAAGTGGTATCTTGTTACCCAGTACCTAGGTTGTGGAAGTCAGATAGACTGTCGCTCCAAATACAATACTGGTATTCAGTCGGGTACTGGTACTAGTATTCTGGTATTCAGTATTGCATCTGGTTAGATTTCATCATGGTTGGGAAGAGGCTAGCCAGAGGATGTATTGTGGAGTTTTTGCAATCATCTTCATTTCTAACTCGTCCTACAACCTTACCACAAACAGGGACCTCTTCAGTTGAAGGCTTAAGGCTCCTTCAAACAGGCGCGACACGCGATAAAATCGCGCACGACACAAAGGCACCGCAAGTCGCGCAACGAAAGGTGCCTTTGTGTCGCTCGCGATTATATCGCGTGTCGCGCCTGTTTGTAGGAGCATTTATGTCGTTTTTCTTAAATATAGCCTACAATAGCTTCTTCATAGCACTGCTGTACTTGTAGCAAGATCTCGCAGTTTTAATAAAGTTGACATAATATTGTTGTTGGCTCGTAAGTCTCGTGACAGATCTGTGATGTGTTTCACCGTTACACCGCATGCTAATTCACTTAACTGTTTCTGTCTTAATTTTTATTTTAAATTGCTAGACGTTTCACACAGACCGCAAAACTTGAAAAGCTACATTTTATGGAACTGTTACAAGCTGTTAATTCTGTCTCCTTCGTCGGATCTTTTACACTCCCGATAAATAACGACATCTTCGAACAGGCGACCTTATTTAAGCTTGTTACGAAGTTTAATTAAAATCATTCAGTTCATCCGATATTTACGAGCCGCCGGATCGCCTTTATCAAAGCTGAACTTCAGTCACCAATGAACAGATCGCACGCGACCGAATTCGGTACGTTACCGTTAATTTGCAATGTGTCGTCTGTCCGGTCCGGATTCGATTTATAACCGACGTAATCGGGCCTTACGGTAAACTTGATCTCCTCTTACATATCGCTCTATAAAGCATGGAACACACGCTCAACACGCACGCTGAGTTCAACAGCGACCCTGTTTTGTGACGATATGTGAAGTCTAGTTTTCAATTAGATTTGTGAGTTGGTCCTAATTGAGAGTCAGTGTGTTATAGGGACATGTGCGAATGAGGAGGGTTTGTGTGACAGATGTGTCGTTATAAAGTTCAATTCGTAGCAAGTATGTATATCAAATTGTGCTCTCCAATCCCATTCAAAGAATTTAATTCAAAATCCCCTTGCGGAGAAATCACACTACATAGCTAACCTTCACTCCCATAATCACCTCTAGAACAATCTCAGTGTTACGTAAATCCTATGTCAGTGACAGTGATGTCTTGTGGCAGTGAGATGTTCAATTTCCCCGCTCGCTTCCCATCAACCTTTTTGCCGTTTGTGCTTACAAAAATGTGCTTAATGTCGCTCGTTAACCTTTTAGTAAGAGCAGATGTAACCCTCCGGCGTCAGCGCATAATTGCGGAAGTAGAATTTGTCTCCTCTACCTGTTTGTGTACGTTTAAAGTGTTATCTTTGTCATCTGTTTTGCTAAATGGCCCTTTAAGGACTTTTGCGACACTCTTTGTGTCGTTTTCATTAGGGATGTTATGGATATGAAATTTCGGATACGGATTAATTACGGATATAGGAATGATTATTATACCGGATACGGATACGGATACGGATATGAAATTATTTCGGATTATCCGTTAGTTTCGGATAATTTCGGTTACGGTTATTAATTTTTTTAGGAATTTCAAAAGTACAATACAAATATGTAGTTGATAAAATAGTTTTATTTATATGTAACTATTTGGTAGGAATTACAATCAGTCTGTGAGTTATTACAGCTATTTAAATTAAAAATGAGTATAAATAAATGTTGAGTGTTATCTAATCTACCTAAAATGAAAATGTAATAATAAAATTATTACTTATACTTATTTAGTAATTTCGTATTCAAAGAAAATATTAAAATTAGATTTAAATTTAGAATGCACATAGCACATATTTATTTACTATGATTTAAGTTTAACATAACAATCATAGCTATCTTTATCTTGTGTCTCAATTAGGCTCCGCCCCTATCCGATATTATCCGAAACTTTTATTTCGGATTCGGTTACGGTTACGGATAATTTTTTATATCGGATATCCGATAGTTTCGGTTACGGTTACGGAGCTCCCTAACATCCCTGGTTTTCATTGTGTTTATACCTACGTCCTTCTGGCGTGTGACATTTCATATCCGCGTTTTTATCCTTTTATTTTCAGTTAAGTATCAGGTTTAGTCCTCTAACTGCGTAAATGTGAGACAGTCGACTTTGTCTAAATTATTTGGCAGCACTTTCCACATCACTTTCTATTTCATATACAATTAAAACACCTCATCGCGTTAGGTATGTGCGTCCACCCACTCAATGCTCGTCAATTAATTAGTCATGCTTTCAACCGTTCAGGAGCAAGCAAGGAACGTGAGCATATATCTCAGCTTAGGTAAACAGTGCACGCACGAAGTGCGCGGCGCCGCCGGCGCACGCCAACGACCTAATTCTTTGAGTGGTGGCGCAGGCGTCGCGACGCCGCGGTGCATTTGCTCATTACATATGTTTTAACAATTAACAATTCAATCTTGAATGTTTTATGCATCTGTTTGTTAGTTTCCGCGTTGGATGGGAATAAAGGAAACGTTGTGTGATTTGTTTATCTAGCGCGCCATTTCTTGGAACCATTTAGGTTCACAACTCAACTTTGTCGAGGCAAATGGGTTGTTTGTTTTTGTACTCATGCGCTGTTAGAGCTTTATAAATTGCTTAATAACTTCGATTGACCGCGGCTTGAACGTGACTAAAACTGAGCATTTGAATTTGTGTTGCTGAGATTTTCGTGCCAGAAATAGGTAAGACTCTGTCGTTCTAACATGTACGGTGAATCATTAACCAAAACAAGTCTTCCATCTTAATAACACATTTACTTGTTCGGAATCTTATCGATTGTTTGATTGTCACATAATATACGTAGCATTGACACGATTCCAAAGTAATTAAAAGTGATTGGTTACAAAATAAATAGACCCTTGATATTTGTCGTTGAATAGTATTAGTTAGCTGGCTACAAGGGCGAGGAGTTCATGTCGACATGTGACGCGGCGGTCACGAACACCTATCGACTCCTGCGCACGACTTGTGCACTCAACTCATTGTGTAATTAAAATATAACTAACCCATGAAAGCTCCAAGGTCAACACTAATTTCACGTCAATACAACCTAATTGAAATACTCAAGACCACTACCATACAATTAAGATGCAATATCATATCTTCAAGTCTATAATTAAAGTCTATGTCCCAATTAATTCGATACAAACCTCTCAATGTGACGAAATGTTGCGGTTTCACTTCGCGATAAATAGTATCGATAAGGGACACCGACATCGAGTCCAGTTATTAGTGTCGATGCTTTTCAGTTTCGTCCTTAACATCGATGTTATTATTATAATCGATTTCTGAATTCTTGATTGTTTGAGTGATGGGAAAAGATCAACGACAACGCCTCCCGATGAATTAAATTTGAATCGATTCGCGCTTAAAAGGCTGTTTCGTGTCTTGTCTTATTCATGAGGCTGCATAATGATGAGCGGTTTTAGAGCAAAATGAAGAGTAGATTTGCTGTTTTTTTTTTCTGCATGTAGAAATCCTTTTGCGACGATGCAGTGTGTTAATAAAAAGAAAGTGCATGTCTACTTTTCTTTGTGATGCGTTGATTGATGTCCAACTGACCTTGCAAATTCTTTGAATATGTAGGCCTATTGGCGTGATTTTTAATAAAAATACGACGTAATACACTGTATGTGTTCTACTGCGTGTCCGATCAATCATTCGCAGCCCATTCTAACGCAATGCCTGTCAACAGTCATGATGAATATTCCTACACACGATCCAATTCACTCGCATTAATATCGTTATGAAATCGAGCGTATCGAGTACTCGATTCAATGCAGCCGTGAACTTAGAGTAGCGAGTTGACAGTGCACAATGAGCGCTATTAAATCATTTGTTATTAATCGAGTACCATGTCAATATAGAATCGAATCGGTTCAATATGATGCGAGTCCTTGAACGGTATTAACCTTAATAGTTGTGCAATCGCTGGCCGATACAGTACCGAAACGAATCAGAATCGATTCGGCCCACTTGGCTCCTCCCGTGTCAATCGATCTTATTGCGAAACCACTGAGCCCAAGAGCCCTGCATTGACGAAGATAAATGGTAAGTATTATTATCAAGTCTATTGTCACTGTGAGTACTCAAGGACAACACAGATGATGATGTTTAATAAACAACTAACGTAAACAATTAAATCGATTGATTTTTAAATCGAAAGCTCAAATAAAAATATACGTCTTCCGATTGATTAATTAATTTTTATTGCCTATGTTTAATTCAATTTACCTAGTTATATTTAGATCATTCTTAAAAAAAACGTAGTCAAACAAGCTAGACACGTTTTGTTGACCAATTAGGAAGAATAACAAACGGAATCTCAGTCTCGATCGGTTGGCCAGTTGGCCTATTTATTCAGTACACGTCAGAAGTAGTCCGTCTGTCCATCTGTTTGATCAGTAGTTAATTTGTGTTTATTAGCCGTGATTGGCTCCCGGGTCAGCCCGTCACGCCAATTGTTAGACTCAACAATTGCTATTCAACTATTTGCCACTGATACTTGATTATTAATTTGTTTTGTATCTTCAATTGCTATAATGACAATTAAACGTACTCGTAGTACGTTGTTTTCTTGTATTCGTGATTGTTCCGTTTCTTTTTGCAAAGATAATGTCGCTCATTAAAATTGTGATGTGATCACGGTTAAACGTGTGACTACATTTTTCATATGATTGCTGAATGGCTTGGTATCAGTCGAATTGATAAGGAATGTTACTGTTCTTGGGAACTTCTTTCTCATTTCGAAGAAAAAAATACGATGTCAGTATCTAAAAGCATACAAACTTCGTGTAGTTTAGAACTAACTGCATAAGAAGCATAAGTAATGCAGCAGATTTTCAATAATATCCCATTCGTAAACATCCCGGGTTCATTGGAAACATGGCGATGACGTAGCCCCCAATGATTCGATCCGGCGATTAAATCGATTACAGATGCGCGACACGTCGTGACACACAATCGATTTATCGCATCACTAGCTCAACGCCCATTCAGTATTTTCCTAACAGAATATTATCGGATAACCGATCGATGAGATTGAATACCAATTTTATTTCGCCTGTTGCGTTAACGTATTTTAAATAAACTTTATGTTGGCAAACTGTAATAATTTAAGTAATCTTTACTATATTCTAACAAATCAGTTATACCTAATTTATATACTTATCTTACATATTATTTTCACATTAACTAATAAAATATTTAATTTTGTTTCAGGTAATTATCAAAACTATTTGGCGCAGTAGATGAGTTTACTGCCCTATCTACAATACTTTTTCTCCGAAATAATCAATTCGAGGCAGGTAACCTTTGTGGCAAATATATTTTTAGATTTTTCAATACTTACTACCTACTATAGTCTGTTTCAAAGGTATTTGATGAAAGTACTTACAATCAAACCCTGTTCCGATTAAATAAATTCTTGCGCAATCACTCACTATAGGGAATCAGTAACTCATTCATCTGTATTTAGGTTTGAACTTTATGTCTCACCACCAGCAATTATTGTTTGAATAACATTATTAAATTGTAATTGAAAAAATCATCAACGAAAATTGATGTTATAAAATTGAACCTCGATTGTCAAAAGCTTTATTTTCATTTAAAATAAGAATTTCATGTTAAAGTATTCAAGTAATCAAATTAAAACACTCAATTTGTAAGTAGCACAAATTGGCATCCACAGTACGTTTTCTGGTGCATTTGTTTACATTTTCATCCAATACTTTTGGAACAGACTTTACTTAAATACCACTTTTTGACTATGTGGTTCCAACTCGTTAACTGTAGCATTTTCCCCCTCATTAGCGATACTCAAAACCTAACAAAAGCAATTACTCTCCTCTCCACTAGACACAGTAACGTCAAACGGTCTTCATAATAGGACAAGGTGGTTTGACATGCTGCCTAATGTCGCAACACCTCCTTAATTACCTATGTCAGTTAATTATCACTTGACACACATATGCCTATGCCTTCATTTACCAATTGGCTTATCCGATTAGAGCAGTAATTAAAACACTGATAGACTAGGTGATTAAATGGCTCAGGTCGTGAAGGGTTCGGGAATGTTGGCATAATTAGATTATGTGGTGCTTTTAATTAGTTGGAGACTTTGATGTTAATTAGGACTAGGCTGAAGAGTATTGCGATGATCCCGATGATCCGATAATCTTGTGAAGGCCGCAGGAACCCGCTGGATGTGGGAAGCACCGAACCGGTCGAAGTGGAGGTGTTTGGGGGAGGCCTTTGTCTAGCAGTGGATATCTTTCGGCTGAAATGATAATGACGAAGAGTATTGGGATCCAGTCAGTATAGAAAATGGAGTCAAATTGTAGTAGGTGTCTGAGATACTATTTTTATTGCTGAGTGGGCCTGCTCTTGACGTCGATCACGCCTGATGGAAAGCGATGGATGAGGTCTATGAACTAACGAGCGTGCTCAGAAGATGCTTGTTCATTATTATCTGACTGATTATCCACTTATCACAACATCATCACCATTCTCTTGCTCTTATCCCAATTTAATGGGAACATGTCTTCTACACATTAAAAGTAATAAAAGTTGATTTTCTCTTGACTGTACTGTACCTGTCAAAAAGAGTAAGGGGATCAGACCTAGTTATAGTGGATAAGACAAAAATTAAAACAAGAATAACTAGCAGGATCGAGGGGGGGGGTTCAGGGAATCAGACCGAAATAAATCTTCCATTCTTCCTCTATCAATAGAGGTTAATTTCAGTGGAAAACACAACAGTTTTTTTTTTTGTTACAATCAACCAAGATATCTTAAAGAATGACGCGATAATGTCAAGTC
Organism: Luperina testacea; assembly: GCA_927399505.1. Classification (NCBI taxonomy): domain Eukaryota; kingdom Metazoa; phylum Arthropoda; class Insecta; order Lepidoptera; family Noctuidae; genus Luperina; species Luperina testacea. The sequence continues at coordinate 19,618,803 of OV656758.1, forward strand.
AACAGTTTACTGATTAATTTATAAATAGCGAAGATACTCGACCTTGTGCCGACGACCTTCCAAATGTTTTAGTCATAACAAATTGCACACGTACTGTTGAAGTTACTACATTATGTCATGAAGTTACCTGGGTGACGTAAGATTTGTATCGGTTCTGGTGTAAACACAAAGGTTGGGTACCACTGTGATATAAATTATTGTCAAAACAGGGGTGTGATAAGAGAACCTATTAGTTTTAGTCGATAAAAATAGTTTAACGAAGTAGCCTGCCTCGTCTCGAATGTACATATGTTCAGCCACCAAAACAGATACAAGTAAAGGCTCCTTCAAATAGACGCGACACGCGATAAAATCGCGCGCGACACAAAGGCTCCGCAAGTCGCGCAACGAGCGGTGCCTGTGTGTCGCGCGCGATTCGCGTCGCGCGTCGCGCCTGTTTGCAGGAGCCTTAAGGCGAAAGCGCCACGGTAGCCCGCGAAATTCAATTTTTTTAGGTTTTTTGGTATTTGCTGGTCAGTATTAAGTTGTACGTTGATTAATATATGAATCGCGGCCGTAAGAAATATGTGTTTACAGAATTATAATCATTAAAGTCATCAACACAACTCTCTAAGACCACGTAAGTCCAAAGAATAACTATTTCATGAAATCATCATTCTTTGGACTTACGTGGTCTTAGAGAGTTGTGTTGATGACTTTAATGATTATAATTCTGTAAACACATATTTCTTACGGCCGCGATTCATATATTAATCAATGTACAACTTAATGCTGACCAGTAAATTGCAAAAAACGTAAGAAAATTTGAATTTCGCGGGCTACCTTAGCGCTTCCCCCTTAACCAGGGTCCTCGGATATAGTTCAAGTTTAGTAAGAAACCGGTGCGGTGGATGCCCAACTACTTATATTCGTGAACCCTGGTTACTGATATATGGTGACCGTACGTAGTTCATAATTCAAAATATTTTATTTCACATAAACCTACATGGCACTTATGAAGCGTCAGAAGCTAAATGCACGGTTCCAATCGGACGTTACCTCCCTATGAATAAGAACCGGCAAGGAACTCCAGGCAAGCATGAAAATGAGAAATGTATTGAAATATTCAAGTCTATATTGCAATATCAAAACAAAGTAGTTGGCCAGGAGAAATCGCCATCGAATAAAACGATAAAATATCCTAGTGCATCGCCCAAGGTGCTACATCCATTGCATAAGACTAGCGTTGATCACTGCACTAACAAATTACGATAATATTTTACGATCGTACAATAATCTTATCGTAGCAATTAACTGGTATTACTTCGCGTGGTCGTCGTTAATTTATAATCGATAAAGTTATAAAAATATCGATAAATACATCGATGTTACCTAACGGTGCAGGTTGGAACTCATTCTGAGCTGGCCATCGGGTTTTTCCGCGGTTTTTGGACATGTTGAATAGAATTAGGATTATACTTTATTGTGTTTGGCTAGATATTAAATTGGAACAATAACAGTTTCCTAAAAGTAGATTTACGGCTATTCTTCTCTATAATAAAAATATCAATACTAATGCCAGGTTGCCATAAAAGCCATTTTTTTATGCCATGAAGCCTTGATCTTGCTATAGCGGACAACATTTACAAAATGTAAAAAATAATGTACAATAAAATTCTTGCTTTCTACTGCGCAATATATATGTAATTAGTTTTCTTTATTTGTTGGTTTATGCGCATGCGCAGGTTATAGATAAGACAAGTAATCTGTAGCTACGATTCATAAATTTTAAGTCCTTATGACGTAGGTGATATTACAGACTATCAAATGTACATAAGAATTGGGTTACTTACATATAATGATGGATGTTCTACGTATTTAAAGATAAATACGTTTGTTTTCATCTTTATCGTGCCCAGCATAAGGGTGTTAACCTTAGAACCATGTAAACGCCAAGTACCTACATAGCTATACGTGTAGATATCTGGTTGATACTGTACACAATAGAATATTGAATTGTAAGCAGCACTGCAATAATAGAATTGAATAGAGGTTATGGCTAGTTTACTCCTTAATACATAATCAATGTTGACTACAAATTACGTTATTCCCTCTGTTACTTTATCTCCTAGATTCTTCCCTATTTCTTTTGCTTTTACTAAGAAAAAGTATCCAGATATTTCATACACCGGTATTTTCAGTTATTTCCGTTAAAAAACTTTAAATATTGATTTGAAACTGTGTTCATAACGGAGTTCACAAAATAGTGAACTCGTGACTAAATTCAGGGTTCAAATTAGAAACTTGAACCCTGAATCTAGTCACGAATTCATTTTTGTTAACTCCGTTATTTCATAGAAATGTCAAACTTTAGCCAAATATTCAAGCGTATTTCAGCGTAACCAAAAGCCTAGAGATTTTGATACATGGAGAAAAAATTACTAACATTTCTACATATATTTTGCTGATTGAGCACTTACTGAGATGTTAGATTTTGTGATTGACTTTTGACTTGAGTGTTTACTTTGTGTATTTAATATCACCACTACATTCAAAACCGTGAAGGAAAACATCTTGATGAAACCGGCATGTCCTAGAAGTCAAAAAAATCTAAGACATGACAGCCACCAACCCGCACTGGGCCCGCGTGGTGGACTATAGCCCACACTCTCTCATAAAGAGGAGGCCGCCTGTGTCCAAGCAGTGGGAGGATTATCCTGATGATGCTTATGCTGATTGAGTACAACTTCATTTTTCTACAAAAAATAGCAATGGACGAATAAAAATATTGGCCATTTAATGACTAGATTCATCCTCCAAATTATATTTTGGCCACATTTTTAAAGTCCCCGTTTCCAGTCCAACCTACTACGATACAATTTTTCACATTATTCAGCAAAAGCAATCGGCCAGTATTCCGGCGCCATTGTTCCGTGACGTCACCGCATCTAATAAACCTGTGATCCATTTAACAAATTGCTAGCGCCGCGAATCGCCTGGAATGTCTCTGTTCTAGTTTCCAAACAAACCCAGTTAAACTGGCGTTTCATCGCGGTTTATATAAATATACAAACCAGCATTTATATCTATGAACAGATGCTTCAGGCTTTCTTTATTTATTTGTTAAATCTTAGGTCGTTGAACTCTGCTAATCTTATATTGTTATTTATTTTTATTATCTGTGAAAACCTGACCTGAAATTGTGTCTATAACTTTACTAGTCTCACCGTCTCGTTTTTCTTGTCTTTCATTCCTACAGTAACTGTGTGGGGAATTCGTGACCGAGTGGGGCGAGTGATACACAGAAGGAAGTTGTAAATACGTAACGATTAATTTATTACGATATCAAGTAACTAAAGCTAGTAGTTACACTTGACACGAAAAGGTAAAATTAAATAATGTTACATGAAGAGTAAAACTAATAGAAACACGAAGCTCGCCGTAAACTATTACGGCGAGCTTCGGCGAGTAAAATATGATCGGGGGTCAGAGAGGACCTCGCACGATCGTAGTTCAGCACAGACTGAAGCTCCGAACCAAAATTCTCCCAAATCTGCCGTTCACTAAACAAAGGACGCGGCAAATCCACATCTGCAGTTCCTAAACAAAGGAAGCGGCAAAACGATTGCCTTTTAAAAGTACAATAATAAAACACGAGAAATGCAGATGGGTACAATACAAGACAACTAAAAATAACAGAACAATGAACCTTAACTAACAATAGCAAATGGGTACAATACAAGATAACTAAACATAATAGAACAATGAAGAACCTTAACTAAAAGTAAAGAATCATGAAAGACAATAGTACCTATAACTTAAATCGCTTGCAGATGTGATTCGTGGGAAAAACACAAAACAGAAACTTTCTAAAAATTATTACAATAAGTTCCTCTATAAAAATATTACATTCTTAAAACTATGCAAGGGATGGGTACGTAAGACACAGTCCCCACAGTACCCCCCTACCAGTGATAAAGATCACGAAACACCTGCCTGATAGTAATCAGGAAATTTAACTCGCCTACCAGAACGGCGAGGAATATGCTTGCCAGGCCAACTTAGGTTCCAGTGAGTCGGAACCGGTTGCCGCATAGTTCACGGTGAGTCGGAACTGTCTGCGAAGATGTCCCCAGTGAGTCGGGGTGGCGCGGGCGCTGCGTTATGCTCCAGTGCGTCGGATGTGGTACAGCGACCAGAACGGCGAGGAATATGCTTGCCAGGCCAACTTAGGTTCCAGTGAGTCGGAACCGGTTGCCGCATAGTTCACGGTGAGTCGGAACTATCTGCGAAGATGTCCCCAGTGAGTCGGGGTGGCGCGGGCGCTGCGTTATGCTCCAGTGTCTACTAAGAATTGTGCTTTCGATATACAGTCGTAAACGAAGATGCGACGTGAGGTGGGCTGGGAATGTGCGTCATCCGCCGCTAGTGACTCCCGCTGGCGTTTCCCGGCTGCGACTGGTTTCGTTTGTAAGCGCACGGCTGTATACACTTATGAGCCTCCGCGCCGAACTTGAAATGATACCAACACAAGCCCTGACCATTGCGGCTCTGCTGCGACGGTGATGCTTCACGTTTTATCACTGGTAGGGGGGTACTGTGGGGACTGTGTCTTACGTACCCATCCCTTGCATAGTTTTAAGAATGTAATATTTTTATAGAGGAACTTATTGTAATAATTTTTAGAAAGTTTCTGTTTTGTGTTTTTCCCACGAATCACATCTGCAAGCGATTTAAGTTATAGGTACTATTGTCTTTCATGATTCTTTACTTTTAGTTAAGGTTCTTCATTGTTCTATTATGTTTAGTTATCTTGTATTGTACCCATTTGCTATTGTTAGTTAAGGTTCATTGTTCTGTTATTTTTAGTTGTCTTGTATTGTACCCATCTGCATTTCTCGTGTTTTATTATTGTACTTTTAAAAGGCAATCGTTTTTCCGCTTCCTTTGTTTAGGAACTGCAGATGTGGATTTGCCGCGTCCTTTGTTTAGTGAACGGCAGATTTGGGAGAATTTTGGTTCGGCGCGGAGGCTCATAAGTGTATACAGCCGTGCGCTTACAAACGAAACCAGTCGCAGCCGGGAAACGCCAGCGGGAGTCACTAGCGGCGGATGAAACCATAAATCTGGACAGTCTGGTGTGAATGTCGACAGCTTACAACACGACACGTTGCCGTTCTCTGGACCGTTTGCCATTTTAATACGTACTTTGATTTAACACTCGCGAAACCCTTTACGCACTGTCACGAACTCACGCTATATGATAGTTTTGATCACGTCGGGGTCACCACTGTGGGGAATTCGTGACCGAGTGGGGCGAGTGATACACAGAAGGAAGTTGTAAATACGTAACGATTAATTTATTACGATATCAAGTAACTAAAGCTAGTAGTTACACTTGACACGAAAAGGTAAAATTAAATAATGTTACATGAAGAGTAAAACTAATAGAAACACGAAGCTCGCCGTAAACTATTACGGCGAGCTTCGGCGAGTAAAATATGATCGGGGGTCAGAGAGGACCTCGCACGATCGTAGTTCAGCACAGACTGAAGCTCCGAACCAAAATTCTCCCAAATCTGCCGTTCACTAAACAAAGGACGCGGCAAATCCACATCTGCAGTTCCTAAACAAAGGAAGCGGCAAAACGATTGCCTTTTAAAAGTACAATAATAAAACACGAGAAATGCAGATGGGTACAATACAAGACAACTAAAAATAACAGAACAATGAACCTTAACTAACAATAGCAAATGGGTACAATACAAGATAACTAAACATAATAGAACAATGAAGAACCTTAACTAAAAGTAAAGAATCATGAAAGACAATAGTACCTATAACTTAAATCGCTTGCAGATGTGATTCGTGGGAAAAACACAAAACAGAAACTTTCTAAAAATTATTACAATAAGTTCCTCTATAAAAATATTACATTCTTAAAACTATGCAAGGGATGGGTACGTAAGACACAGTCCCCACAACTGTATTCATCTGTATCTCCCAACAGTGGTTTAATTTCTGTTCAGATACAGACCTTGGTTGAGTAACAATTCACGTCCAATGGAATTTATCGCTATGCAGCAGCAAGTGAAGTTGTAGTCAAGTAGCATTAGTACTAAAATGAAGCAGTATTTAGTATCCGAACTCATAACAGATTCAGTCTCGACAAGTGGGTGGCAGCGGTGCGCCGGCGCCGCTCCACCTGCTTACTTGTGCAAGATTTATGCGATCAGGACTCAATAGACAACTCGAAAGTTGAAACTTTTACACGTGTGTTTACAAACCATAAACAAGGTTTTCCCTTTACGATCGTTGGTACTATAGTAACGTTTTGATCTTAACCATAGACGGGAATGTGTTAACTCATAAATATCCCATGTTTTATTTAATCGCTGTCATAAAGAGTCTTAATGTGTCAAAAATAAACTTGAATACAGACGGCAATCGGTATGCGTGATGACTCAGTGGTCTACACATGCAGAAAACTAACACAGAACGTTAAACATTTCAGTCTTCCAACGCAGGCATCGATATATTGGAATTTTCACATCTGATTCAATATTTCGCTCTTGTTCTAGACCGATATTTTGTATTTATAGAGCCAATACTTCATCTAGTGAAGAAGTTATGGACAAAATGAAAGAATGTTTCACTCAGTCTACTTAAAACCCATAAAATATTAAATCTCATCGATACACACGCGTAGTTTCTAAAACACGATGAAGTTATTATAATCGGTAGTTTGGATTCAACGATTTAGCAAACTTTCGACATGTTTTGGTTACGTTCGCTTTGTTGTATTATAACGGCTGGGGTCATAAGTCGTCGATTACGAAACCCCCACTGACGATTTCTTTAACGAAAGTATCGTGATCTTGAACCTGTATTTGGGGTGTTTGGGATCCAATCTGATCTCGGGCGTCGATTCGTCACGACGACAGCTTTCGCGGTGACCAACCGGAAATTCGCCATAAACGTTCGCCAATGAAAGGTGAATGTCAAGATTTGTTGACGCTCTAATGGAGCCGCAAATCTATAGATATTGAATTCATTAGTGAAACTTTTTTAAGTAAATAAACGTGTCGCTGATGCTTTTTACTCACAACTTTATAGAAAACCAGTCAGTCAATTAGAAATAAAATAATATAAAAATATTTCATTAGTTGTTGAAAGCTCAAGTAGCAACGAAGAATTGTATTACCCTAATCGGGTTAATAGTGGTAAAGAGTACATCTTTACAGCCGTAGCGAAATGTGGGTAATCAAACAAAACCTCAATTCAGGTCAACTTGCCCCGGCGCCGGCGCATGTAGAGCCGTAACACTATAACACGGTAATTTCCCTTACATAACTATTTGCTCACAGGATATTACATTGTTGGTCTACAAACGAGATTTTAATGTTCGCATCGGAAGTGCGGATTAGAAAATTGCAGTTGCACATCGCGCACGGGACCACTTTCTCTGACATTGAAACATTTGCGAGACTCTTAGTCCTCAAAGAGAAATTAACACTCGCTTTTAATTATAATTTACGTGTTATCTGAACTGGGCTAAGTAGATTATATCATGCTGGCATATTAAGCTGCCCAGACTCAGGAAGATCGAAGGGCATCTTGAAACCTTCGAGCATTTACAGAAAAATTACATTTGTCAGATTTTGATGTTGAAAAACGTAGTTAGCTGAAACCGCTGATACACAAAACAATTTCAATAATCAATTCAACTTACGTCTGAGAACAATAACCTCTGATTAATATAGTCCAGTACATAATAGAAATACTTTTTTAGTCATACATTTGCAGTATATATTCTCCTCTGTGGTATTGTTTCAAGTGACGTGTGTTAGCTTACCTGTTGCGACTTGCCTCTGACTATTTGCTTTAATTTGCTCATTCTATGTAGCTGGGGTGTTGAAATTCTATTCCTATGAGGTTCTTCTTTATCGTGTTCCATGATGCAATAGTTTGTAATCCTATTTGTCGTAGCCTATTAGTTTAAAACGCGTTGCATTTCCGGGTCAATGTGTCTCTCACGCTCTGCTCATTTTAATAACATCTCCTTTATCTGAACATTTATTTCTTAGGACACGTTATTGGAGGAAATCCTAAAATCAAAAGGCGTACAGCAAAGAAAGAAGTGTTGGTCGAAGCATGCAAGTAGTGTAAGTGGAATTGTCATTGAAAATCAGGTCACGTTCAGATACGTGCGCGGAATACTGCGCAAAAAACAACCATATATTCATCGATTTTGATACAGCATTTGTATGGACACGATATTGCTTATAGATGGATTTAGTTATTGCTTGGGAATCGGGGATTGGAAGGTAATAAAATTCTGCGGTTTTCATTTCTTTTGTGGATGATCATAACTTTTTTAAACTAATCTATGCACAGACATAAGTGGGTAGGATCTAAGTAGTAGATTAAATAGATCCAATTATAATATAACTTCAGCAAGACCAGAAAACAGTTAAGAACAACAGTCTCCGTTAAAAGACTTAGCTGTGTAGACTGATAAACATCATGGACAAAAACAAAATCGATTTATTAAAACGGGACCAAAACCAATAATAACGTGCAGAAGCATATAAAATAAACAGTATTTCATATAAGTGCAGTAACACGATAAAAGGCAACATCGTTCAGTTAGAATTGCAAACCGGCCGCGATGAATAAGCACCGATATGGAATAGTTCTAACACATGATCTTGTCTATGTAAAATTGCCGAGTTATAGTTATTGCGTAATGGTAATCGGCGGATCGGGATCCATGGGAAAGAACCGATTGAAGTTGGCTGCTGTATTGTTCTTGAACTTAAAGTACTTGCTTGTATCGAAGATACTTTTTTTACAGACTTAAAACATTCTTCAAATGTAAGTTTTTGTTTCAAGGAACTCCAGAAAATCCAACACGAGTCTTTTATCATATATCTTATCTAACAAATTATCTCATAATTTGTAAGTAACACATCTGGCTGCAGTCTTTGTACGATCAGAATATAAATGTTACTTCGCCTATTCACGATGACATGCACACGAAACACGTTCTCCACTCTTGAATAAGAAGTGTCCACTACATTAACACATGCCTCTACACGCTTTATGTACTGAAACCCACTCAAATCTGCTTTGTTTGTTTCATTATAATCGTGTATTACAACAGCCATTAAAATTATCTTCGGCATTATTGACCGCTTTGCACCAATCGAATTTATACGACTCGCCGACATTAAGTGCGCTTGGGCTTAGAGCTTTGGTCCGTAACTCAATAATATTTTCAATTTGGTCAGCAATATAAAGTTTATTGTCAAACGTCATCACAAGTTTTATCTTTATAGTCGTATCATCCTCTCAAGATGGTCTGGCAATGATACCGCTCTCGAAGTCTCGAAGTACAATGCCGGTCCTTCGCTTTCCATATACAATTTTGCTTACATAAAAGGTACGTGAGCCCTTCGTTTTAAAAAATGTTGTGTAACATGGTCTATAGAAAGTGTTTCTACGATCACTATGGTGTTTATCGTTCACACGACGTAATTATTTTCTCTTAGCCCTGCAATTTGCTCCGCTGCTAGTTGCACTATGTTATAATGGTACTGAGGAAAATTTCGTTGGGAACTCAAGAGAACAGCAACAAAGGAAGGAAATTGGAATTTGCGCACTTTGAAACTATTGAACGAGTTTATGTTGTCATTATTAGTTATGGGTTTTAGGCGAGTTTCTGAACATTGTGCTCGCGTCGTTGTTGAAAGGGAAAGCACCGGTTAAAGCCGTTTGTGTTGTACCAAAAGTAACGGTTACCATAACTTATAATTTAAATGATATTCATTTCCATTCTCACTTTATGATAAAAGGGAGATAATTATCTATGGCTTGAGGTCGAAATAAGTGCTTACGACAATCGTAAAGCAGCGCGACAGTACTTGAGTCTCCCTGACACGTTTCGCAGAGCATTTGCATGGCGCGGGCGCAGCCGCTCACCGCTCTCTATTAATACGTTAGATATGATTATGATAGATCGATTTGCTTAATTGGCGCATGCGCCACTTGCCCACACAATTATAATGCATAAATATTAAGTGCTGGCGACAGTGCCAAAGGACAAGCCAACCATTTAGCAATCATAAATTTTATTCAGTTTTATGAGGTCTTTCACATCATTTTATCGTCCGTATTTTAGTCTGAAGTCTGAAATATTTACACACTATAATTAGTTTTCTGATTCATATCTTGTTAAGTCAATTAATGAAGTAAAACATCTTCAAGTTCCATTAGTGGCTTCAATTGAACAGACATTTATTCATCATTACATGAACGATGTTATTTGCGGTGTTAAATAAAATTATTTATTTATTGTAAGTAGGCCCACTGAATGTCGACTCCAATGTATATGGTATGGCATGTTGATCAATTTATATGAATCTCTAATTATATCGTTGGCGTAATGTTGACAAATAACGAAAACTTTGATCTCCTCAGCGAATGACCAAGATCTTAAAAGTCAAAAGTAATTTACTGAATTGACAGAATTTGAAATGCTTATTTCAGAACACTCGAATGTTGTGCAACACAAAATATCATTCGATTTGATAGTTGTTTTGTTACCACATCTTGAATGTCTTCCACTTCAACAAACACTTAAAAATAAAACTCTAGCATTTGCTCTTTCTTTCGCACCTAACCTCTCTCTCTTTTGACTACTTTTACACGTAAGATCAAAATCGAGTGAATCGAAAGCCTTAATCAAAACCAAAACTAAATTAACACGTTCCCAAGTAAAACACCAAAAATGTAAATGTTAATGTCAACAATTGTACCTTAACAAGCCCGTTCCAGTTGGCATGTGACCCTAATTACTACAGCAGTCTAAAAAGATAACATTGTCCAGTGGTCAATCTTATTTATTACATGATTGAGTAGTTAATAATGTACACTCGCAAATCGACAGTAATGTTGCTTTTATTACCACAAAAAACTCTTAAGCAACACTTAACAGCCAGTTCGGATGGTAACACCTGGTAATGTGCAGTTTTTAATCATACACTTGGGAGAATATAGTCATTTGGCTTGCACTTATTATGGGTAATAGTAGGTTTGGCAAGAGTTTTGGTAACATGCAATTGAACATCAGGCATGCGATTTGGACAGCTGATTGGTTCCTATTGGTTTTGTAATACTGATTCTGTTGTCATCGAAATGCCATGCGCTGTATAGAAGGAGGCAGGCAAATAGGAGCAGAAATAAATAATTCATTACGTGCAAAATTGCGTGGATAAGAAATGGGCTCATATTTAACACCGTATTTACATACAATCCGATGCCACAAATTGATACCTGCTTACAATATCGTGGAACTTCACCATTTTAATGGCATATTACGCAGTAGCTACTTACCAGTTGCCGTGAACGCTCGTAATCCACTTATCATTACTCATTTTCCTTGGCTCTTGACATGAGATAATGGCAAGTTTTATTGATTCACGATATTGTTCGCGGTTCGGTGGCCACTAATTGCTGCGTGTTACAGCGGCACGTTAACGTACTCGTTATGTAACATGTTACACAGCTTAACGTGGTGCCAACACCCGTCCTGTCAACAAATTGTTGTATGAAAATCGCATGCGTCGGCGGCCTATCTGGTCGTCGTCTGACCGTTATTCCTAGGGCTGTCTGAAGACTTTGAAGTACCAAATTTTATTCTCTGTTTAACTATAGCCGGGTCGTTAGCAGAGTGTTAACGCCCAGTTATTTAAACAGCGTGAAGTAGGACTGTTTGGACGCGTCCTATAACTAATCCTTAAAGTCCTGGCTGGTTTTACCATCCCAATCCCAAGGATGCCAACCACAATGTAATTTTCCAATCTTAAAAGATAATGGAAAATATTATCTGTAACTGCCAGTCGTTATCTAATTATCTTCTAGTGTAAACACTGCGCGATTAACACTGCAATGAGGAAAACAGGTTGGTACGACTTTCTCTGTTAAGAGAATTCTGCAAATCCTTGTTTCTTTTTGAATTAAACTAACAATATTGTATCTGCCACTTGAGGTGCTTAATTTTACTGACTGCTTCGACGATCTAGGTCGTCACATTCTTCATACCCTTGCCATTATCATCAACGCCAGGTTGCTCTTAGCTCAAACCTGATCCCAGACACCAAGAATGTTCTCCAACCCAGCCCTATCTACAACCGACATTTTAGTCGTTTCCTACTTGCGTCTGGCGGTAGTCGGGCGACAAATTGCCGACGGACGCCATTTCGGCGACGCACAATTGCCCCTTAACGGCCAGTTCCCCAGATTTATTCGCCTACACGTAAGTTAAGAGCCCTGTTCACAGTACGCATTTCGTTTAAATCACGGCGACACGCTATTCGTCGTCAACACTGGCGCTCGTCAAAATTCCTGTGTGTAATATTCGAACCATGAACGCAACGCTTCCGTGTTTTGGTTCTCAAGTAAAGTAAAAACTGTTAGACGAGAATTGGATGATTGTGTTGTTGTCTATTAGCTGTTTTGGTATCCAATGAAATCATCATTGGATACCAAAACAGCTAATAGAGAGTAATTGAATGATTTTTTTGTTCTCTAGTGTCCGTATTATCATTGAATTTAGAAATAGTCGAGTTCTTTGCATGTTTTTTATTATCAGTTTCCAAAAAATCTTCAGTTGCTTCTGAAGCATCAACTGATATGTTCATAAATTCCAATAACTCCGACTCATTCCTCGTACCGTGAATGTTCTTCTGTACCCGTGCGGGTAATGGCGGCGCTAACGACCAAACACCAGTAACGTGATCCCCGAGGTGTGAACTTACGAGGCATTCTTGAGAAATTCGCTTATTATTAGTACCTGGAACCATTTGCCTTTCCTGATCTAGTCGTTTAACACCAGCCGCACGCTTTCGTCTGGTTGCTACCCGATCGGAATGTGGAAGTTCGTTTCAGGATTAACAGACACCATTAACGTTGATCTATTAAGTAGAACAATCTTGGCAAAGTTTGGATGTCTCATTTTAGACATGGTGAGGCCGTTAAAGCTCAGATATAAATTATTTAAACTTTACATTTTATACTCCTCTGGTATGAGCAAACAGTTCGTATTGATACTGCACAAAACACAAAGCTCTTTGCTTAGATCTAAAATTAAAACATAATTCGTATTGGCCAATATCAGCTATTTTATTGTTATTGTATCTGAGCGCGAGTATCGGACATTATGGCTGGGTGGAACATTAGCATGGTGGAGGCTCAACAATGGCGGAGCGGCGCCGGCGCACCGATGCCCACAGCATCCACCGATAACGTGCACTCCTCTAGTCTACGGGATACAGGGTGGTTGGTTGAGAATCTCTAAACATTTTGAATAATTTTGATACTTCGTTGGACAGAATTTGTGTTTGAGGAATTTAATATGAGCTCAGAATACAAAACTTAAAAGCTTTCTTTCATTTAACTAAATCTTATTTTCGACTTTTAGACCAAAAATTTGTTAAGCAAACTTCTATAATTTAGTCAATTGTGATGCAATTTTATTAAAATATCCACTTCTTTTGGTAATTCTCTGATCAGATTATTTTGCATCCGATTGCTTTGTTGTTAAAATAAAAACATTCCCATATCTAAATGAATTCTTAAAAGATTCTGGTCGCGAAAAATGTGTTTCAAGCTTCGATCAATAATAGCATTGATCAAAGATCTCGAGGCAGAAATCTCAAACGCTTTAGAATTCAAATTTTTCTCAAACAATTCAAGAATTCCCATAGCATCCTGTATCATGAGGTCGGTGGCGTGCGCCGGCGCCGACTCCTCTAATATAGTCGCATTCCATTCCCTCGCCCTGGAAGGGCTCACCTCGCGATGCGCGCGCGCACCTGCCGTACACCACTTTCCTTTTTCATTTGCCAAATGCTTTCGCTACTCCGTGATTCTGAATTAATGTTATTGAAAAATGGCTTACATTATGCTTGTAAATTCCTCTGAGTATGAGTGAATTAATCGTGTTTATGATCAATAAAATTACAGTAGTTACCATCAATGGAAGCTATGCCATAAAACGACGGATTAATACTTCTACAGTCTTGATTATATTAAAAGGCGTTCATACAAGACACATGTGCAATGTGAATATTTAAATGACTTGATAAACAGAGCTTTTGATTCTGATTCAAAACATGCTCATCTGTTTAAAAAACATTGTATTTAACTGCGGGAAAAACAAAGTCACGTTATCCAGAAAATTCCTCAAGAAATTTGTCAGATGTTTCATTGTTCAAACGGAACTCATTCACCGTGAAATGCCAAGGGCAACGTATTCAAAAGTGTAGGGGAGCATCTGGAGCCATTAGGGTGTCCAGGGACCGTGTCGAACTTCTGGCGTGGAACCACGGCTAAGGACGTGCGCGTACGCAGACTCGTGAGAATATCGTTACCTTTAATGTTTATGTTTCCATTATCGATACTATCTTTATATTGCTCTGTATTGCTTCGCACAGTAAAAAAACCAAGGAAATTCTTGAGTTTTTCTTTTTCTTGAATTATCTGTACAATCTTTTACGCTTCGTCGCGTTTCAGAATCGAATATTTCTACATTTCATGTGCAGGAAAAAACTATATTTTCTAATTACTATGATTTTTTTATTATTACGTAAGTAGTAGGTATTATTATATAATTTAATAGTAAATATTATTGCGTAGTTTGTTTCCACGAGTAACAATAGATTGCTAATTATATCTGTGTATTCATCATGGTTATTTTTCCTTATTGCAAGTATATCATCAAGCATTATAATAGCAACATTAATTTCTACAATCCAGTATACATTTAAATTGCATCCAGTATTAAATGCCAGTATTTTTCTGTATAGGTAGGCATTGTTATTGTTGTCTACTTCAATCTACTTCAGTCCAACGTAAATCCCTTTCTATTTAGCACTCCAAGCACTATTGTGTACGGGCTTAAATCCAGGTCTTATTCTGATGGATTGCCCTCCTTTATTCCATTTCTTGTTCCGTTCCATTGTTGACGTTCAATCTTGTGGTTTTACTCCACTATGTTAGTGGTTATGACTATGACCGTCATTGTTAGGATTTATGGTGATAAGCAACGCTGTTTTCTCTGTCTATTCGCGATATTGCTCAGGGAAAGTCAATAGTTTGAAGATTTGTTTTGGTTTTCTGACTTCATTTAATAGTTTTTCTCAAATGTGTGAAATTTCTTCGCCTATTTTTAGCTATTTTTTGCCCCTATATTTTAAAAACTTGTTGGCTCACGTCTTTTTAATCCGCCTATAATGTTCCCTCTGCTGGAACACAGACCTCCTCTCTTCCAGAGGGACTGGGCTGTAATAGATTACAGCCCAGTCCCTCTCGAAGAGAGGAGGCCAGGGCCAAGAAAAATTCTAAGACGTGGTAGACCACGAAATCGTCTTCGAGTTTTTGGTTCTAAGACATGCCGATTTCTTCACGATGTTTTCCTTTACCGTTTTGAGAGCAGTGGTGATGAAATTATTTACACTAGGTAAAACGCCTGCCTGGGTTTGAAACCACGACCTATCGCTCGTAATTCCCGTTACCACTGGGCAACCAGTGCTCTTTTGGCTTACATTAAGGATGTTATTGTTACTCTAGTGTATACGCATCACGAGGATTCGGAGTACTGAAGCCGGCATTCCTCAAGGGAAATAGGAAGGTTCACTTGGGCACGCATGAAACTAATCAAAAGACATGTACCTAAGGAGGCCAAGGAAATATGATTAACTGACATCTTTCTTTTTAAACGGTTAAAATATTGCGTTGGTTCTTTGTAATTGACTAGCTTCCGCCCGCGGCTTCGCCCGCGAGGTATGTCGATAAAAACTATCCTATGTCCTTCCCCGGGATGCATATCTCTCTGCCAAATTTTATCGAAATCCGTTCAGTGGTTTAGGCGTGAAAAGGTGACATACAGACAGAGTTACTTTCGAATTTATAATATTAGTATGGATTTATGTTAGGGACTATAATATAATTATATTATACATTATAGCTTGCTTCCTTGTACATATTTGATATTCCTAATCATTATGATGTAATTTAAGAGGGCTTTGTAATAATGACAAAGAGTGGAACTCTCTACCTGCGTCTGCGTTTCCGAGCGCATACAACCCGAATCTCTTCAAAGTAAGAGTGAACAGGCTTCTCTGGGTAAGCTCACTCCATCGTAGACTTTGTCTCTGTCACCTCTGACCTAGAGTCAAGAGCAAACCCAATACAAAAAAAAAACACGTTATCTACAATTTCTTTTATGTTAAAATGTTTGATGATTCCTTATCATCAAACATTTTCCGAGAGTCATTGAATGTCTTGAGGTATTTTAATAGCTAATAATCTTAAATATATACCTACCTAATATATATACCTACCTAATATATATACCTACCTAATATATATACCTACCTACCTATTTACACGTCACTCTTCTCATAATGATGTTATCAATTACTTTATAACAAGTACATAGGTACTAGAACTGCTCTAAATACTTGCGATTGCACAGCTTATAAAACTTTTATTTTTTTTTCTAATTACAATTACATGCCTTTGAACAGTGAAAGTCTCACTAAATTTAACAATCAACCATTTAGCAATACCTAAAAAAAATAACATTGTTGGCAGTTCGTTCGTTGGTAGTTCTGACCTAGAATAATAACAATAATGTACTGAATAAACGTTTTCAAAATATTTTGCAATGCATAGACAACATGTCTCCCTGCTATCGTAATAATAATTAGCACATAGTGGCACCTAATAGATAAATAATATAAACAGTCTCACGTGCCAGTAGATCGTGTAATTAACGTGTTATTTACTTTAGGCAGGTCTGGAAACGTTTTATACACTATCAGCTGATTATGTTATGAACAACTTAGCTCAGGGAGCAAAGGTTGAATAAACAATGTAACTGAGTATCTACCTGACTTGTGTAATATCATTTAGAATTCTACACGAAGTTGGTGTTTTTACTTATTCATCCTTGTCGTGTCTGCTTGTAAATACAAGCAGAGGAATGCAGAGGAATGCTCCTCTGCATTCCGTTAAAAAATTTTGGTCATGCGCGAGCCTACAAACATTTTCTACCAAAAAAGTATTTCCCTCGATTATTTTCGGGAAACGTAACCCGATTTCGAATAAACTAAAATCGTAACCCTTACTTTTGCTTCGCCGTAGTAGGATAAAAATAACAAAAAAAAAAAACTTTCCCATAACATAACCCCAAGGACTATCCGTTAAAGGACAAAAGAGGTAACATTTACTTTCATACCAGCATCGTACTTAGCAGCAGCATTAATTAGCTGCATTGAATATGCACGGCGGCTTGCCGGGCTCGTGCCGGAAGACCGGCTTCCGTCGCCCCCGGCGCCCTGGGACTTTCCAACGGGATTCGAAGCCGCCAAGGAGTACCTACCCAATGTGTCTTTTATTACGTGCTGGGAGTACCTTGTTGGTTGCTCATTAAATATACCTTATCTTATATTTTGAGATTGGTACTTACTTAGATTCTTTTTGGTCATAAAGTTACAAGATTTCTTTGCACGCCTATAATGCTGTATTTAAAATACCTTAAGAACCTCGCCCTAAATGATAAAGAGTGTACCTACTCATATAGCATGCTATATTATAACTATCGGAAAAACGCACAATTACGTCGCCAGCCACCGTTCCCGTCCACAAAAGGCTTAAACAAACAGATAAGCAATAAGGAGTGTACTCGGTACTGCGCACACGCAAATGGCGTACGTCGTTATCTAAACGCGCTGATCGTTTACATACAGTTAGAGGACGCAATTATCACCTACCGTACACCTGTTCCATGTATGCTAATGACCACAGTAAATCACTATCGATAGACCAGATATCTCCGATTATATCTCGGATGGTCACGCGCATACCATTTTCGGTGCACTGCCTATGTGGGGTCCAATTACTGAGGACCAAACGACACTTTCCATGTCCAGGCGTGCCCTTTTCAGACCTTAGATAGTTCCCGTCTGTACACATCCTGATCGTAACTTTAGATCAGTTTGTTGAGGAAATCTAGTCGACGGTGTTGAAAGAACGGAATGCTGCTGAGGGCCCTGCACTAAATAAACTTGACTTACCTGATAAGGCTTTTCTACTAACTTTTGCAGTCTGACGCAATGAACATCTACCTAATCCTTCTTCGTGTCTCTGGCACGACTATATTTTAGATCTTGTTGGCCCAAAACTTCGCCACTTCACAGAGGTCACTTTGACTGCATGTTTTATGACACAGGGCAGGATAGGACGTGGAGCATGGTTTGCTACAAAGCTCCACAACCACACACCCTAATAATAATAGCCTCCCGACGGATTTCGGTCACAGTGGTCAATGACAACGCAGATTAGCCAGGTACGCAGGAGATGTTATAGCGTGCGATTTTATCTCGTGTCGCGCCTGTTTTTAGGAGCCTTAAACTCCCATAGTCCGATGGGACGGCAATCCGACACGACCGGGCAGAGATCAGGCGCAGGACCAACGGCTTTACGTGCTTTCCGAGGCACGGGGGTATTAAACCGGCAACTTCCAAGCTTCGGGCTTTTGCTAAGAAATTCCTAATGGAAAACCCAATAACACTTTCCGACCACACACCCTACTGCTGTTCCGTTGAGGTAGAACTTTGGAGTTAAATCTATCTACTTATCGTACAGTTCAAAAGTGTTTGATTTAATTTCGTTCAGTGCTCATATCCTTGTCTTTAATCAAAAGCGATCAAAATATGTTTCATTTTAATACGCATTTGCGAATTAATCTTGCCTCTGTCACCATCGAAGGTCGACCGTTTAAGGAGATGGTTAATTAAACCTAGCTCTGTCGACGACTCAGAGTCGATTTCCTCGTTAAACGATTTGATTTACGCATCATGGGCATCCTTGGCCGATGAGGTGTTAAACCGTGACCTTACGCAAAAGGCGTCGCCCGCTGAATCACCAATAATTTTGTTGTTTTGTTTTTATACAATAGATGTGGCCATATGCGGGCGGCTGCGGGCGGAGCTTTGTTTGGGCAATCAGTCAACGACCGGCTTCGCAGTTTCCCGACGCATTCCTTTGGTGCTCGTCACCGGGAAGATTCATGCAAGCGATATGCAAAGCCCGCCGTTAGGAGCTTGTCCTCGCGCCGCGCTTCAACCGAATCCGAGCGATTTTTTCGCGATGATAGCGCAATGACAACCACCTCTAGAACCCGCCTCTTGCGACCAACAAATGCGTTCCCATTTATAAACACGTTCTCGGGAATAGCTGGCTCGAATTAATACGTTTCCGTAAAAATATTGCGCAATTATAAATTTCTGCGGAAAATTGATAATGTTCTCACGAACGGGCGCACGATGCGTTAATTGGTGCGCAATCCGCATTCTAAGCGAATTAATAGTTGCCCGCGGACTCTCTCGTTCGCCACCATCTGTTATTCAATTTTTCGCTCAGTTAACATACGACCAAGCGACGGCCGTTTTTTGTGTTTACATATTAAGGTAATTACCGTAATACCCCTGTCACAACCTTTTAAGTTCAACGCACGCATTATGCGTCTCGACGCGGTTTTCGGCTCGGAAAGGATTTTGATTCTTATGTCTTGGGGATAAAGGTGTTAGCTGAAATATTTTGGAATTTCGCGTGAAATATTGTTGTAGTGCGCCCTTGAACGTTCAGTTCCGGGCTATTTTAATGTCGTTTAAATTAAAATATGCAACGCTCTCTGGGCGATATAATTGTGCGCAACGAAGTCGCAAATCACGACACTGCGCTATGCTTCATCGAATTTATCGAAATGTGTCAATTTTTTACGGACGTAATAAGTTTTTTTATTTGGTTTTGCACAGATTTATTCTTAGGAAACGTCTGTGTGATTACTATTAATTATAATCCTGTATCACCCTTATTTGGGTGCAAGGCTAAGTTCCTGCAGTAATAGAAAACGCGTTTTACTCGTATTATACGATATTTACAACTTCCTAAACTGAGCACACCAATAAAATTACGGGCATTACTGTGAGTTTATCTGAACGGAAACACGCTTCATATCGGCGCAGGAGACGTACGAGTATTTATGAGTGGTTATTCTAAGGTTGTTTGGAGTTCCCATCGCGGCTCGCAGCGTTCAAACATAACGCCGTATGTGATGGTGCGATCGCGTGTAATCTCCCATCTTACGGGCGAGACTATCTCGCCGACGAGACGCTCATATCTGATACAACCACGCTTCCCCTGTACAAGGGTAATAATCTTTTATGCGACGCGATGAAGTTATTAACCCGTCGATTGGCCCATGGACATCAGATATCGACCGCTCGAGGTTCTCAGTTGCCACTTTGTAGAAGCTCGAAAAACTCACATTTAGATTTCCATAATGTTGATTAAAGTATTTCGCCCAAGCCACTTCAGAGGCATGACTAAAATTGTAGCAGAAGTCCGGGCATACATGCGTCGTTGCGAAAATAACTTAATTTCGAATAACGCGTGTCACAGGTGAGGGTCACGGCACCCAAGTTCAGATAACAATGTGGTGTTGACGCCTGACCCCGGCTGCGGACGGCGTCAATTTCGGCGCGTCAGCCGGTCGCGGTCGTGTCGTAATGCGATTACAATGATGCCCGATTCGCAAATTGGCAGTGACCCAGTTCGGGTACCGGTGGGCGTTTCGGAGGTCCACCGGCTCCCGCGCTCGCGCCTTTTCTACACAGAAAGTTCCACACACTTGCCAAATAGAACGCCTGTTTAAGTAATCATGTGACAACTAAACGCTCTCGTTTCGCTCGACACGATCCCGTTACATCGTTTGCCTCTTGTGATTGAATTTCTTCGTACCGTTTTTCGATTATTTTGTCTCGGTGCGTAATGCCAGATTGCGCAACCGAATCGGCGTGTAATCGTGGGGGGGTCATTGTTTGTAACGGCACGGCCCGGGTGCAGCGCGCGTGGTGTGAGATGAATTCCATTAGTCCGGGTGAGGTGAGGTTTGCCGCTGTAGGTCGTTTACACCGGCTAGCAGCGCGCGACGCACCGAACCGATCCATTTTAACTAACCGCAACCCGTAAAATCGTCCTTTTCCATTGTTAGCAGCCCATCGGGCTCTATTTCAACACAAAACATGTTTTGAACCTTTGAAAGTATTCGCCTTGGCTTAATACAAATTAGAAGTTCAGATGTTTGTAAAGACACTTGCTCTTTATGCGTCCTTCGAAATGTGCACTCATTTTAGGTCTCCCATTCACAATAATTAGGACTATGCATCAACCGAATCGTGCACGCAGATCCGCTCGAGACAAATAAAAGCTTAGGGGTGTTGTTCATTTCAACGAGGCGATGATTAATCAAGGATGTAATATGAACTGTGTGGCTTAATGATTTGTTTGTATTCTGGTCGTGCAGTGTCGTTCGTCATTTTGCCAGGCTTTTCCTAGAAAGCGTAGTGTCCTATTTGGTGCTAGGAACCCCGACCACCACCGGATACGACGGCCACGTCATACTAACTGTTGATTTTCACTTTTATAATGCAACTCAGCGATGAAATGGAACTTATTGTTTACACGATGCACCGTGCACGATAAGTAGGCACGAGTATAATACAATACTGTCGTCTGGCCTAATTAAGGTGAGGTGATAGCACGAACAATAAATTAGGCGTGGGGTACCATAATTATCTTATCAGTGTATAAGTTAGACAATGCGCCCGCTGAGATGCGCGAGCGCACGGCGCATTATCGCGACCACCCGCCGCCACCGGGAACCGACGTCGATACAACATTATTATGGGAACATGAATCAGCGAACATCGGCCGAACATACGAGGCGCAACGCCATACTTCTTAGAACAAGCGGACCCTGCACACCGTGTGATCGAACTCATAAAAATTGCTGACTGCGGAGCGGTCGTTCCTTCTTAAGTGAGGGCGGCTAGCAAGAATCCCGTCTTCTCATAACCAGATAGAGGAGTAACCATTACTCGGCTTCTTCCATGAAGTCGTTAACGATCCCGGCGACACCTCGTCTAATCGCCCGCGTGTGTACTTAGCTATCATATGCAAATCATTGCGTGACTCCGGGCGCGCCGCGACAGCGTCTGGCCAGCCTTGCGCAATTATTCATTATTCTCTTTAAAATATTACCCCTTGCGTAATCCAGCCTGATAAATTACTACTATCGATTTATTGTTCCCCGCGAAACTGTTAACCCGTCATTTCAGTATCGCATTATTCTTTCAGATGTTATTTAGTGCCGCGGCGGTATTATCTCGTCGTGCTGCTCTCCTAATAATGTCTCGTTATGGAAAACTCTCTTTTGTGACCAATAAAATAATTGAATATCAGTGCGTTGATCGGCCCGAGAACTAGCTTTTATCTGGGGCGTAATAAATCGGTGCTGCCGATCGCGATCGGAGTGCGGCCAGGCGCCTGATTAATGAGTTAACATTTTTTAATTAACGATCTCGCTGCAGCGAGGAATTATTGGTCCGCTGAGGGCACCGCGAGTGTAAGCACGCGCTTCGACGCGCACATAGCTTTCGCCGGAGCGACGTTCAGCTAAATTATAAGCTCCGACTGAAGAGTTAATTGTGTGTTTACTATGTTTACCATCGACATTAGGTATTCTTCGTTCGATAATCGCTGCGGGGCGGTCGTGTCGTGATATGAAGTTTTCCCGCGTTATGCAACCAGCCTTTTGTTGCGTTCGCTTCACATGCCCGTACACGAAGCTGCACTAGGTACTCACTATGATCTGTATCGGTTTCGGATAGTAACGTCTCGACATTGTTATTTTTGTCATAGGTTGCACGTTTACGACATCCCCATCACGATTGTTGACGTAATATCAGTTACCACGCTCCGATGACACATATGTTTTGTATGTGTTTTCTTGCGGTAACTTAACTAATTATGATCTGGTTAGTCGCTTGCTTTAGTTAACCTCAGGTTTAATAATAATTATTAGAATACGAAACGTGTATAATGGTTTGTGTACAATATTAATAACGTGACCTCAGTGTCGGGCGTAGTTACCCTCACCTAATGTCAGCTCGTCAGCGCGCATTCAGTCTCGACGTTTCGCAAGTGAAAACCCGAGACGAGGGCTGTATTCACTTGACCTGGACCCTCGCGGCTCGGTGTAAACGACGACAGTGAAACATGACCATTGTTAAGTTACGAACAGAATTCATACGGCTTTCTGCTCGACACGCATCAATTGGAGGTCTCCTATTGACGTGGCGACTGGCAGAGTGTGAAGTTCGTTAGCGAACCATTGAGTGGACTCGCATACCACCGCTATTTCACACGTATTGTTATAGCGCACGATAAGTGCTAAATTGTCTTTAGAAATGTAGTACTTGAAGACCAATGCCGAGACGATGCAGACAATGTATTAAAAGTCGCATTCCGCGTTCGTACTTAAACGAGTCGTTGCGAGTTTGAATAGCAAATAAATGTTTTGCAACGTAAAATGCATTACAATCATTGAATCCTTGATAGTAAAAGGACTGCCCCGTTGGTTTCAAGGTGGCAAGAACAACTGCTGAGCGTGGCGTCCTGGGTCCGATTCCCAGGTAGGAATTTCTTAGCAACAGCTCGAAGTTTGGAAGTTGCCGGTGCCCCCGTGCCTCGGAAAGCACGATAAAGCCGTTGGTCCTGCGCCTGATCCCGCTCGAGGGAAGAGGCATTGCACCTTTGTCTGCGCATACACTTGTGCATTATAAGTGATATCTCCCGCGCTGGAGGCTTGTCTCCGTTAAGATTGTCCGCCATGAGTCCATGACCGACATACGGTCTGGAGGACTATTATTAGTAAAAGGAGAAATTGCTTCATTGGGTTACAAGTCTATTGCTGTAGATAACTAGATAGAAAGTGCGAAACAATTTTTTCAATTAGTATCAACACGTTGCTTATCTAATCTCAAAAACGTGATACACATTTAGAAACAAACTAAAGTGGTTGCGAGTGTTGCGACACGGAATATTACGGATTGATAGAATCTGATGTTCGATTAAAAAGGCCACCTTGAACTGTTTATGCCGTTTCGCGTCCAAACGTTGCACAACTGTACCTTTTTGTTAGCTGCGAGCTACCGATTCGTTTCATACCTAATTCAATTACAGAAACATATGTAAATGTCATAGTCTCTAATGAAACTATTGCACGTAGTACTTCTCTGCGTTGCGCAAACCGCGATCTGTCTCTGCAGATTCTGTTTGTTCTTGAGCAATTGTTGCGTGTTGCGTTCACCTCGCAATTATATTGGTTTATGGTGTTGTAGTAAAAAAACAATAAGCAACCACGTTTTGGATTACTTTGTAATTTATGATTGTATGGAAACATTTATCGTGCTGATAGTATCGGATGTTAGGCCACAAATGTGTTGCAATTTGCAATGTTTTCGTTGTTTTTAATGTCTCTATCCACATCAGTGATTCTTAAACATTGAACTTAATGCGTTAATTTCTTTTTCCAGGTATGTGTGGTGTTGTGGAAGTGCGTCTACTCGGTATGTGGCAGCCGTTATGAGTGTCAGTAAAACATGGTCGCTCGTTAGGCATGCACGGAGGGCTCGCGGTTCGTGCCCGCATCAATATGCGCCCGCGCACCTCACGGACACGATTTGACGAATGAATCACACCATTTTCTTCGTAGTCGACTTGTTCACGTGACGTCACGATTTCGGTGTCGCACGCGCACCACGAAATTAAATTATAATAATTATACATTTCCGCTTGCATAGCTGTCGTAATCTTGAGGATGAAATCTCCGAGGATAATGCTGAATGACTTCATGTAGACGAGTTGTGGTAATTGTTCAAATGTTTGATATCATAATCGTACTTTTATTTTACAAAAGGCAGTATAAACACTAGTGTCATTCTAATTAGAAATTGAGAATATATTATTTACTTTTAACTTCAGCGTCACGTGAGATCATTCGTGAGCCGCAGTCGTGATCGATTGAACATGCATCAATTTATGCCTTCTTCACTTAGACTGATATGTTTATACTTATCAACATTTCTCACATTCCTTCAAACCATTTAATATTTGAGGTCAACTCGTATTGAGCGCATTGTAATATGAATTATAGATATACGATGTCTATTCTTAACGTTTATCGTGGCACAATAAATAGCGTGCACGGATGATAATAAACTCTAACGTATGGAAACATACATCATTATGGAGCGCGTTCAATCGTCGTCAGAACGGGACAAAACTATCGTCGGAGCCGCGAGCTTTAATGGCCAATCGGTCAAATGACGACGGGAACCATTTAGTTCCTGCCATCTTTTACGACGAACGCTCGCCATTGTGTCGCTCTCTTGCGCAGCCCTCCATTGGCCGCGCACTACACGTACGCAAACAATAGCGCTCGGAAACCCGCTTACTTTTGTTACAGGAATTGTAAATGTCAAGGTGCGATTACGCTATAGCCAACTCTGGAATGCAATGTTGTCTAGAATGGTGAGGCATTAAACGCGTGCCTGGAATGATAGCATCCCCGGCTCCGATAGCATGGCGGATATGCGCCGCATCGGACCAGCTCCCATTTCCATCATTATGCTTACCACGCCTTTATCTCGCGCGAGTATCGGACATATATCGGTGAAAAACGGCCCGCGAGAGCCGACGCGAAATTGAGATGGCGTAGCGGTCCCACCGCAGGGCAGGCCAGGCCCGCAAGTGGGTCGCGAGATTACAGCGTTTCCTCGATGTTATTAGCCGTCGACAAAGACCGTGGTTTGCGGTGATCGCGCCACCGAGCCCTCCGCTTCACACTTTGTCACGGAGCGCGAGCCCCGAGACAACGGTGTTTTCCAGCGATATTCACGTTACACATCGCTTGTCGCTGTCGTTGTCGCTCACATTTGAAACGGACACTCGTAACTCAATACAGTGTTCCGAGCAACTCTCTCCTTTTACCGCACAGATAGAAATGCAGAGCGGAACGTTTCCTAGTGTGTCCCGGAGAGTCCGCGCCGGAGTTTTGTTTCTATTGTTTTCGGAGGCGCGTGTTTTGCCATTCAATCGCATTGTAGTTCAGAGGGCAATCGCCGTTACGGCAGCGGATTCTCACAATAGGAGCGAGAGTTGGCTCCCGTAAGTGCAGCTTCCGCAGATCGCTATCGTGCTCTTGGACCCCTGACACGTCCGTTTGTAACTTCCGAGGTACACGGCTTCTCTCGCATATACACAAACACTACTTCAGATATCTACGACTTGGTTATGCTAAAATAATGTATTTAATTGAAAAACATATTATTTACACAATTAATTTATAAAAATGACAAAAAGAAATCCTAACTTAACTAAAACTATACAGAAACTAAAAAATAGCGTCGAAAAATTCATCCGCAACGCTGTCGACTGGTAATGTACCCAAGAGACTGGCGGCATTACCACGTTGTTTGGCGATGCTTAGCCTCTGGCTAAGGTAAAAGCCAGCCCTTGGGTCACGGGAACTGTCAACCAGCCGTTTCGAAATTTCGTTATGCTGTAAATGAGATCGTCAAAAAGGACATTTATTTTTAACCTGTGAGCAAACATCCTCAACTTCTCACGCGAACTACCGCGAAACAACGTGTAAATTTGCAGTTTACGCTTGAAGAATGGGCACGAGCTTTATGTGCTTACCCTAAATTGAATCCGAATTCCTGAACATTACATCATACGGGTCATGACGTAACTCAGAAATTTAAGCCACGAATTTCGAAATGCCCAAAAGTATCCTTTGCAACAACATGTCGATCATCTGCCCTCGATTTTTCGCCCTGCCAATGCCTGCCATTAAGTTGTTTGTGCGTGGTCCATGGCTCCCCATGTATGTCTTGATTCGCAATAAAATTGGCTAACGAGACACGTCTTTGTCGTGGGTGACCACCTCGGTGCCAAGTTTTCGTTGGAAAACAGCGGATATCACGTTGAAGGCCGTGATAATGATCTTTGCCGTATCCGAGGAGGTCGTTGGAATTTTGCATTTGTTTTTGTTAAAATCATCCTTCAAACTAACGGTTCATATCAGTGTATTAGATGGTAAACAAACCACTATTTTCCTAAAGCATTATCTTCTATCTCAAAATGTTGCGTAGTTTTCCACTATCAAAGGCGTGCTGCCGCCTTTCTTGATAATTCGAATTAATCATACAAGTAAGCCACCGGCATACTTAACTCTGAGTTCATTGGAAACGTTTCATATCTAGTTTCAATATAGAAATACATATATTCATCTGGGTTACCGCAAGATTCCGTGATATTTCAAGTCGGGAGCGCCCCGAGCGGGCTTGCTGCTTGCATTATATGAGGCCACGTCGACCACCCCGACAGGGATCAACTACTATACTTTGAAAACTGAACAGCCATTTATCGTGTGCTCTTTCTAAAGCATCGTCAATCGCTGTGCGTGACTGACATCTGCCATTTATAAGAAATCAGATGATATAAACACCAATCAGACTACGTCTTAGCAATCAATGTTTTTTTCCGACGCAACGTCAGATATAGATAGAAGGCTGGTTCATTATGTAGCTAACATCCTTTTCTGCTGGCTAATTTCGATTTTTACTTTTGTTTTATCTTCCATCAATTAATTGATACATAACCTGATCAGTTATGAGATAAATGTTAGAAATAACAAACTAGTATTAATCGATTGCATAATTCTTGTTTATCTCAACTGAAGCTAGACTCTCGAAATTATGTGCGAAGTCCCTGAACCACTTGTGATTGTTACATACGTGCGAAACATAAGGAAGCGTAGCTCAACAAATATTTTCGAGATGACATGACCACTAAACTGTGCAAAAATAAAAAGGCGTCAATGAGTTCCGTTGGCCGAGGCTTGCGTCATCAGAATCTTTTCACCGAAAACAATAGTAGCCGCCAACCGGTGATTACTTTAAGTGTCGGATATTTGCAAGAGTTTGTCCGACCCCCTAACCGAGGGCATTGTTCACCACCGTTTGAATGGCTGATAATAACTGAGCCTTCAGCCGCTTTCGTAAGTGGAACGGACTTTAGAAACTCGACAAATTATTTAAAGGTTTTTGGGTGGTTCCGCGCTACAATGTTTCATGCTTTGGGTCGAATTAGCCGAATTTGAAACTTCAAGGCGACTGACATTTTGGCGTTCCGTTAGCGGTGCCAAATTGGCAGAAATAAATATTTCGATAATTGTTTGCGAATGTTGTGTTTAGAAGCGATCAGTTACGTCAAGATTAATGGCAATCGATTTTGCTTTTAAATGAGTACAGATAACAGCACCTGGCAGTAGAATAGATATCTTATAGGTCGAGGTGAATGGATGTAAAGCGTCCATGGTGGAGTGGATGCACGATTTAGACGCAACCCTCAAGTGCTATGAACTTGCATTCACATTTCGCCCTCACACTCACACTCGCGCGCCTGTGAGGGAGCCTGTCAGTGACCCTCGAGTGGCGCGGTCCGGCGCCCATTAATTATTCTATTACAGCAATGGCACTCGTGATCGGTGCGCGCGCGCTCTCCTTTGATCACGCCATGCGCTTCAATTCACTACATCGCTCTTCACACGAACTGCACAAAATCGAAGCGCGTTGTCAGATAACACTTTTATTTTTCATCATTAAGAGTTTTTATCTTGATTGTACAAGAGTTACAAGGCGGCTGATGTATCTGCCTGTAATTTTTATGATGGACTTTTGAATTCCTGTAGATAATGTTGGAAAGAATTAAAGTACGAGAATGTTTTGCTATCTTGAAATTCTGCATTCTTGTTTTGATCATGTTTTGCTCTTTTGTGTAGGTGAGTCTATTTTATATTCTACGGTACTTCACCGAGATAGACTGAATGGAATGGGGACAGCAATAAATTGCGGTTGCTTTCATTAACTAATTATATTATGTTTGATACAAACGTGTGGCACACATCTGTATGAAGCGTCGGTGTAGTCGGTAATGATGCGTTTCCATTCGGCTCACACATAATTTACTAGCGTTTAATAAAATAATGCGCTTGCGCCTGCTAATGACACTTGAATGGTCGATACGTGACCCTGCATGATTTGTGGGTGGTAACTGTTCATGAAAAGGGGTACTTAATTGAATTTTAGCACAAAGGCGCTTTCAATGAAATATAATTATCAGGCTATCAAAGTGAATGGAAAGGCTTATTAATTGCCACAT
This sequence comes from Luperina testacea, assembly GCA_927399505.1. NCBI lineage: Eukaryota > Metazoa > Arthropoda > Insecta > Lepidoptera > Noctuidae > Luperina > Luperina testacea. The sequence goes on from OV656758.1 coordinate 19,647,984, forward strand.
ACTAAATTTTGAAACAATAAAACGAATTGTTTAAAAAAACGATTCAAGATCTTTATTTTTCTCTGCACTTTTTAGTATTACTACATATTAAGGACATAAAAAAACGCTTAAGAAATCGCTTCTCGCTCCCACTGGCAACCCAAACACAAGGTGAAAGGCGGGCGTCGTGATCTGCGTGTTCCTCCCGCGGTTGCGCACGCGCACATTGCCCCAATTCACTAAGTGCCTGCCCCGCTGACGAATGGGGATCAACTGCACTCAGATAAAAACTATTTATTGCTCCATTCGCCCCTAAACCAAACCACCACTGTAAAATCATCAATTTGTTTATCGCTAGTAAAATAGGCCGTTCCGCACTAGTTGCTTTTTTTGCTTAATTGAATAATAAATCACTGCAAAATTTATTAGCTATAAAAATTTTCCAGTACTTTCCATAACGCACATGAAGGCAAATAACTGATGAATTAAAAAAATAATATTAAGTACAATGGCGGACAAAAAAATATGGCTATGTAAATAATATCCTTAGTCTTACAAGGCTCTGCATATTGTTATGACAATAGGGACACAAAAGCACTTATTAGTGAATAATTCGAGAAGAATGAACAATCAGTGTGTCCAAGGATTAAATCTTTACAAAACCTTCAACAGCAAATTTAAATAACAGTAATGAGAGTGAAAACTTTTGTGTAAATGCAGTTTGCAATACTTTTTTTAAGTTGCACATGCGGAGTGTGACCAATTTGCCAAGTCTGGAAGCCTGAATATATTAAACCAGTCTGTAACAATGTGTCTGAGTTAATAAGGCAGACGGAACGAGTAAAATAAGAAGAAAAAAATCGCGTAATATTCGTTACAACTGTATTATTTTATTTTTGGGCACCTCATTTTTAAAATACAGTTGATGTAATTTGCATGAGATCCTACTACAAGTCATCATCATCACTTCAGCCGAAAGACGTCCAATATTCACTCACTAGCTTCATATTTTCTGACTGACCGACTCCTTGACACTTCAAACGTGCTGTAAATGGTTTAATTGATATAAATTCTTTGAGTTTGAGTTTGATTAGAAGTTCAACATAATGAGGTCTTAGGTACGCATGCAAAACCTATTACCTAAAAGATTATCAGGATTGTCTCTGTCAGGAATTGACCAATAAATTGTACCATAAACAATAGAACTTCATAAACTATTTAGCAACCGTATTACCATTTTATCTGGCGCTTATCTAAGTGAGCGGTTATTGCAACGCGTCGCGCATGCGTGCTTGTTGCGACAGATCAGCTTCTAATTGTCTTAATGAGCCGCATCCTCCGGCGTCCACGCAGCAATGAAACGATCGATCAATGATACTGAAAAAAAAGTATGACGTTCTCTTAATAAAGATAATAAAACACCAGAATTGGAGAGGCTAAAATTAGGAACCGAAAAAGATGACATTATCCAGCCATTGGTGGAATTAATATTTGGTTGTTGACTTAAGGAAACTGCTGACATAAAAGCGAAGATATTATGACGCCCTAAAAACTAAAACCAATATTTTATTTAGGTGCTTCAACCTGTCAAAGCAATAAACGTATTTTGGAAATCAAAACACGTATAAGCTGACTCATGATCATGACCAACGGTCACGGAAGATATCAGCCAAAATCAAATATGTATGTACAACAAATAAAAAGTTCACTCACCCTAAAATGTTTTGGGGAGAGGAGTACCACGGCACAGCTTTAGAATCTTCAAAGGTCCGTTGAGTTAACAAAAGAGATGCCTCCAAAAATATTGAGGAGCTATGCGTGAAGCTAATCCTGACAATAAAACCTGATTATTATGCGGACAGCTGCGGAAATTATTATTTCGACGTTACACTTCAAGGCAAAAAAAAAGATATAATAAAAACATGGCCACGGGGCCACAGGGAAAGGATATAAAAATTTAAAAGTAATAGCAGTTGAAATCTTTTGTAGTAATTTAAAGAAATGTTCAGTCCTTTACAAATGGAAAACTGGATAAAATCATTGACTGTGAAAGAATTTAGAATTCAAAGCCTGGGGTCTAATAAGCTGTATGTTTTAAAGGAGTTTATAATATGCAAAAATCTAGCCATAATGTCACCACACCTAAGTGCAGCTGTCCTCAGCTCAGTGAAGGTGCGTGTGCGCAACCCAACCCAAGCGCACAATAGAATATTTTACTCGTTATTAGAATACAATAACAAGGTCGCACTACTCCAATTTGAACTGCATATAACACTGCCAAATACCATATAGCTTGCCTTCTTCGTATCTCATCGGATCTATGTGCTTTCACAACGTTACCGGGTTATACACTATTAGTGGGATTGACATCTGAATGAGTGGAGTGCCGGTGACCGATGGTCGATGTAGTCGCGGTCGATATGCGCATGTCTTGTAATTAGGCGTGTCAATGTCAATAGACGATTGTGTGGGCATCAATAGGAGGACATACGTCGGTACGGCCATGTCTATTAGGTTTTTGCTCGATGCCAGAACATGATTAATATTTAATGAGTCTGGACTCTGGACTGGCGGGCTTTGTCTTAAAGGACTCTTAAATGACAATTGAAATATATGAGGTTTAAATGACAAAGGTAACTAACTGGTCAAGTGCGGGTGGTCGTCACTTTAAATTCATGCTTTATGAACACTTCATAAAGCTCTCTTAGTTGCCTGAATACTTTGTTAAACGGTCCTGCAAAAGGAATCATGAATTTTATCGACGAAACGCTCATAAGAATTTCACATTAGATCCTAAAAACAAGATTTTAGATGCTCCTTATCAAAATCTGATCCACCTCTAATTCAAGTTTGCATCGGAGAGTTCAAAGAGCTCATTAGGCCTTAAGGCGGCTTTATCACAGCATTTTAATCAGATGTCAAAGAAACCTCATCTTAATCTTTGTGTATCTAGTTGCTGGTACATGAAGCTGTTAGTTTACAGCTAGACATCGCCGTGTTTTTGCACAACGCAGCGTCGTAAAATGTAAATAAGGCTCACGTATCGGTCCGTCCCACTGACATATATCTATCTATCACCTAGCTAGCCAGACGGTGTCAAGATCATGCTCTTGCGCACCCAAACATTTTGCAAATGACCCGCATCCAAATGTTGGCAAACTCTGAATAATCACTATTGTAATGTAACTTAACAATTGAGGACAGATTTAATGACTTTCTATGATTTGCATCGATATTTGAGTATCGTATATTCGCAAAAAATAAATTATATTAAAACGATACAAATCAGTACAAATTCATCACGAGCTCTAAGCTCACAAACACTAATAAATAACGTTTTATAGTTGTCACAAGCAATAACTAGTTCCATTTCTCAGTTCCTTCCACTGATATAATACATACTGATATAATCTTGGAGTTCCAATAGTTGAGGTCTAGCTTCGGGACGGTCTCCACTCAATAAGGAAATGCCTTACGCTAGGAGGTAGGTATTAGATATTTCTGCCTCACGGATGCTAAAGGACTTAGTATGGATGCCTTGACCTAAATGTTTGAGTGTAACTGCGAACTTATGTTTTGAAAGCATGTACGAGAATGGGCTTAGCGAGAACTGGTATGTAGATTGTACGTAGTAAGTTATCAGATAATGTCGTAGTTGATGCTTAAACGGACTTGGCAGGAGAAGTTACTAAAGCTTTTTCTTTAAAATATTGAAGTTGTGGACACGTTGAATTTAGATACTAATAATTATAATATATCAAACAGGCGCGACACGACACGCGGCGCGCCTTTGTGTCGCGCGCGATTATATCGCGTGTCGCGCCTGTTTGTAGGAGCCTTAACGCTGAAGAGTTTTTTGTTAGCTTGAGCGCGCTAATCTTTGGAATTAGAAAACATATTTGTATATTTGCCCAAATCTTGAGGAAGTTTATAGGTTATTTAACATCACGCAACGACAAATTAGGAGCCGCACAAAAAAAAAATAGAAATAACACTAAGAGTGGTTTTGCACTACATCCGATCCGAATCCGAATTAAAGATCCGATTTCAATTCGAATTGGGAATGTTCTAAATTCGGACGGATAGAGTTCGGACTTAATGCGCAACCCCTCATACAAATAGCACTAAGGTCACTTCGGACCCGGCATTTCTCGGATTCGGATCAGATGTAGTGCAGAACCGCTCCAAGTGAACACAAAGTAATAGCTCGATACGATGTGACGCGGTGAGTCAGGAGAACAAGAAATTTCACGCGGACGAAGTCACGGGCAGAAGGAAGTACCTAATTCTAATAATTGTCAGGTAGGGGTGTCATTATTAACGAACCATGAATAATTTTTACGATGTAATCAATATCATATCAGCTATATTACACGGGTCAAGAACAACAATTTACTTGCGGATGGTTATTAGATTTTTTATTGCAAATGGAGCCAGCATTAACTGTAGTATTACAGTTAATATGAGTTATTGTATGTGCTTTAATGATTTGAGACTCAGTTGCGATACTTGCGATACGCAGCGGGTTGCCTCATGTCCTAGATTCGGAATTTGCATGTATGTATTAGACCTTCGTGCTATGTGTTTAGGTTGATTCAAGTAACACAGCTTCACAGCCAATAAGCAGAAGTATTGTTATTTGAGTTTCAAATGAATGTGTTCTCACTCTGAGAATTTTGTAATAGAAAATAAGTATCTCATAAATCTTGCTTAGAAAATACCATCCTGTGTTTCATGTTGTCCTTGCAAGTCTTTTAAAATTCACTGCTCGAATTCCGTCTTGTTATTTATTACAATAACAGACACTTCGAATTGTCAAACAAGCTAGCCACAACACGGTTCAATGCGAATTTGTCAATTTTTCAACGGTTCCTCGTTATGATTCCACGGCGAGGCGGCTCCATGACTCACCGAGGTTACTGTACCTACCGGGCGTGTCTCTTTGACGATCCGGTCACATTTTAGCGAATACAAACGCAAAACACGAACGACCGTTGTATTTGACTAAGAATTACTAAAGAAAACTTGGTTTCGGAGCCAACAATACGAAGAATGCACTCGCCGTTGCTAACTCAACGTACATGATCCTCCGGCGTGTTTACACAGTTGTACGCGTTTTCATTGTCTCTCCTATCGATAACAAGATTCCACAGCTAAAAACATAGTTCAAATACACAAGCTACCCGTTACACATACTCGAGCGTCGGAAGTGTCTGTTATAATTGCTTTCTAAGAATTGTTAGTGATAAACACATGCATTAACATGTCCATCCTATCGACAGATACCGTACGACCATACAAAAAAGCTGTATCGATACAACAGTTAGCGCTCCGAGGTGATAACTGACCGGCTGCTAACTTTTTCTCTGACTCATTGAGACACTCATTTGCATACTTTTCCCTCTTTAACGAAGATGTGAGAATTTTTAGACGTCTGTTAGACACAATGGCGTAGAGTTATTTTTATTGCACCTCGTAACGAGGGTCCCGAGTGCTGTCTAAGTCTAAATATGGAATATTTTGCAGAAGTGCGAGGCACGCACGACCCAACAAAAGGTTATTGTCGCATATTTGTCGCCGGCTGTTCCCACGCCGGTCAGGTTGCCGATCGAAACTCGATCACACCCGGAGACCATTGTTTTCTACGTACATTATACGTTTGCCAAGCGTTGACTCAAGATTGTTTGTGATAGTCGCTGATTTTCATGATCTTTAGATGATCTGATTTTTAGACTTTGTCTCTGTCACCTCTGACCTAGACTAGAGTCAAGAGCAAACCCATTTCAAATAAAAAATCTGACCCTAAAAGGAAGAATTTACATTTTGGTTAGCTATCGACAATCACCCACTGATTTGCGAAAATACGATAAGAGAAGCAATTTGGTGCGACCTAAATAAGAGCGATATACAAGCCGATACGGCTGGCTATTGCGACGTCAGATAAATCTGTGTGCATTGCCGTAATTGTAACACAATATAATATTAATTTGGAGCACGCCAACGCCGTGAGAGCGAGTGGGCGATCCGGGGGGACTCGAGGGCTATTCGGTTCTTTCGACATCTTCGATAGTCCGTCGATACGATCACATGCAAATTACGCACAACATTAAGGCGGGCGACTTTCAATCGTATACTCGGGATTCAATTGGGATCCTGTTCAGCTTTATTTATGACCGCGCAGTAAAGTAATTCTCTCGCCTTATATCACGAACTTAGAATGGCTAGAAGCTTTAATCGTGGGCAGCTTTGCTTAATACCCTGTTTAAATTACCCCAAAGATTTCCGTGATCCGTAAATCGAGAGATACAAGAGTTTCACGTTGTTTAAGTGCTGTGTGCTTGCGCAAACCGGTGTCGTGCCTCGCGCTGGCGCAACGCATTGTCTCCACGCATCTAGAGCGACGATTCGCGACACGCTGCTAACGCCTACCGTCAGTTACGCAAACACGCAAAACATTCGCTGAAAACATATTTGAGGGCATCGCGTCCCAATCGATTCATATTATACGGATTTTGCAGCTCATTACTGGGATCACGTGAGATTGGATTCATGCTGAGAGGCACAATAATTGGCTGTGTTAGTGTCATGCGCGCGCGCTCTACATTTACTTGCAGCGGCTGTGTGTCGCAATATTTGCACGACTCTCACGAGAGACGCCGCTTATCACCTCGCGTCGTGATAACGCGCCGATTGTGCAAACGGTTGCGACACCATTCCACGAGAGCTGGGATTAGTTGCGACTAATTGAAACGTCCGCGTCTTCACAGTGGGCGGCGCGGGTCCGACAGCTTAATTACCTCTGTAAACAACTCGTGAATACCTCGCCGCGACCGTTGTGCAACGAGACAGTGACCGCGGGAACCTACGCTCGATGTACTAACGCTAATGTTGCATACACACCATCACAGACTCAAAGTTGCAACCAGACGCTATGGTGCATTGTTCCTAAATCGTTACATTACTCAGATTTCGATTGCAACAAGCCGTTCGGCATTAATATACGCCTAACGTCCATTTGTTTAGTTTCGGAGAAGTGAACTTCGCCGAAGCGGAAAGAAAGGAAGTCGTTGATGCGTTCACTCGTGTTTGTTTACTTTGTGCCCGGGTTGTAGCATTGTGCGGCGCCGAGAAGGCGCGTGCTTTAGGATGCTTATTTAAAAACTGATGATGAGGAAAATCGCGGCTTCGATTGTGAATAAACGTCGCTCCCCGGGGTGCACCTCGTTCGATATTCGGAAGTCTGCGCGGTAACACTGCAAGCGTGCGCACGCGAAATTACTCGCTCTCTGCGAGCCGCGTCCTCCTGTGACATAATGTCACCGCCAGAGGCCGAGCCAAACGTAAACAAGCTTTGAACAATTCACCTGTAAAACTCAGCTCAGGGTCTCCAGCCACTTAGGTGTCATTTCCGGGAAATAACACCTCAGCATAACATTTTATAACTGTTAATTATTTAAGAGGGCGTCGTGCGTTTCTCGGAGCGATATTTCTAGCTAAATGCGGGTTGTTGGTTGTTATCTAATAATAGTTTACAGAATGAAGTTGAGTTGAGCGGCGATTATCCCTTGTCAGAGCTTCACCTCGCCGTGTAATTAGCACTTCCGACGACGTTGGAATTAATTTATATTAAAATCCCTGTTCATGTGAATTTCGTGCCCACGTAAACGAGAGTACGGCGGGTATTCGAGGTGCGTAGGCGCCGCTTAATAGTTATAATTGCAATCGCTTTACCGACAGGTCAAGGCTGCCGGTACACTAAACCGAAGCGACGAACAAAGAAACAATAACATTCAATATTCAAGTAATTACAAATGTCAAAGTCAAGTGCTTACTGCGATATGTCAAAGTGAACGATATATGGGCGGGAGGGTAGTTAATGTTGGCAGATTAAGATCGGTGGCAATTAGTTGGACATAATCGTATTACAGCTGACAATGGTAATAGTAGACCAGCCGCGGGGTATGCTAATAAATGTACTGTCGTTCTGCATAGTATCCGTGTTGACCTTACGTTCACCGCTTGTGCTTGCTTGTTGGTAACTAAATTGCTATTATAGTGGAACACGGTTTAGTACTCCCATTTCAGTTTATTTATATTCCAAGAGTTTAGCATAAAACCTAATTGTCGTGTTTACAGTTATTTTTAGGGTTCCGTATCCAAAGGGTAAAAACGGTCTGTCTATCTGTCTGTCACCAGGCTGTATCTCATGAACCGTGATAGCTAGACAGTTGACATTTTCACAGATGATGTATTTCTGTTGCCGCTATAACAACAAATAATAAAATAAAGTTAAATTTAAAGGGGTTTAAAAGAAACATTGTTTTTTCGGCGTTTTATGGCTTGTGGTACGGAACCCTTCGTGTTTGAGTCCGGCTGGCACTTGGCCGGTTTTTTAATAGACACTTTGAAATGATTGTTAATGAATGTAGCTGTAAAATAAGACATTAAGCAAGTACCTACTTGTATTTTTTAACTTAATGTAATAAAATAAATCAACCCGTTATACAGAGTCAAACTGTTAATTTTGTCTTTCATTTTGACGGCATTAATTAAAATAATTAGGTACCGCTTAGTCGTAAAGATAATTAAGATATATTTTCAAGAACAGTAATCCATACATCTCAATATTTTCTCTTCCACTCGACTAGCAGAAGAAATAAATAAAAACTCTTACTGCATTTCTAAATTTAACCTCTATGGCTAAGAAAAAGAACGAGCTGTCATTCGAGTCAGATACTTAATCAGCAAAAAATGTCAGGACTAAATTAAATTAAGGTTATATACATAAATACTAGGCAGCGATATAAGGAAATGACAAAAATGTATACAAGGTCGATACAATTCGTACATATTTTTTATAAACTCGAGACAATGTCAGACATAGCGCGCCCTGGGTGCGCCTGCACAGGTAAATACATATAGTCAATAGTCTGGTGACATAATTGTTTGAATTGAATGCAAAATAGTTGTGTTATTATCAAATCTAGACAGTTCAATGTCGTTTCGATTGTAATCTCTAGAACAAATCCGTCTACCAAAGACAGACAGTCGATCATAAAGTTAAGATAATCTAAATCTGAAAACATCTGACCAGTAAAAAAATTATTTACTTACCGCTGCAAAACAATATTGCAATATTATCAAACAAAACTTCCCGTTCGATGCAAAAAAATATATTATCCTTGTATTAGCAAAAAGCAATGTGTCTATTTTGCCCTTTAACAATGCATGTTACTTCCAGTTCAGCTATTGAGTTCCGACCTTCGAGGCTTCGATAGACTCAATGGGACCGAATGACGGACTAAATTCTTTGTTCCCGACGCATTGTGGCGGCATATTCTTCGTGGAATGGAACGCAATATTTGTTATTTTGTTTCCTTTCAAGTACCAGCAAGTGTTAACGTCTTTTCAGGATGTGCATTCTGCGTTTCACTCTTGTTACGACGCAAATTCTTTCAAATGGAGGAATTTTTCGAACGGTTGTATTTTATTTGCATCTGCTTCTTACCATTGTGATATGGAAACGCTTCCAAAAAAATAAATGGAACTAACTTGTTCTTCGATCCACCGTAAGTAGCCTATAAAGTGATTCTGTTACAAGGATTCTCCCCAAAAACCACTTTGAAAACTACCACTAATTGAAAATCTGTAGGTCATGCAGTCTTCGTAAATCGAGTCCAGAAAGCGGACGCATCGCCTTTAGGTCGTCAAAGCCAAAGTGCTTGCATTCGACATATCTTCAAATTAATTGGAGGATCACACGGCACCTCATAAATATTTAGTCAGGTGTTGTCCCTTATGTAGGAGCACGGGTACGAGAGCCGACGCGGTTCCGTGCCGTGACCCGGTCACGAGACGAGTCCGACATCCACTTGATGATGGCTTGGGTTCCGTAGGTGCAATGCTTTTTTGTTTGTTACATTTGATGTCTCAGAGAGAAGACAGTAAAGTTTCTTAGAATTGATACTTCATTGAGTGTTGGTATTCAAAGTTAGGATGTGATCATTAAAGTTGCCAATGCGGAATGCATTGGACATAAAACCATTTAAAAGTTGTCCATTGTCATGGTTTTATGGTATGTTTTTAGGTTACAGAATACCTATTGATACAAAAATATGCCTGCGACAAAAACGTCTATATATATTTGCGTTGGGACCAGTAACGGCTCCATTGTCACGCAGATTTTAAGACAAAGCTTTCATACAGTTTCAAACAATTTAGTTCACAGGAGTATATCCTAAATATGAACAAAACCTCTTCTAAATTCCGTGGCATATCCTAAATCATCCCTACAATCTATTTCCCAATGTGTGTCAGTTCTACAGAACCCTTAACGACTACCTTGCACTTGGTCACTTTTTTCCACCGCATTGCCCGAGGTAAAGTGTCGGTTGCTCTTAGAACCCGCGCTAATTGTGTGTGGACGCGGCCTTTTTGATGTTTTTGCCTCTCCTCTGTACAAATGGTGAAAGAATCTATATGATCTTTGCTACTGATTGTGTTCCTGAGAATCGGTATTAAGGTAACAACCTTGCGTATTAAGGTTTGAGATGTGTGACGGTTTTCTTCTTGCTAGTTTATGTCGATGTGTTACTTTTTAGCAAATCGTCTTTACTGAGTACTCATTACGACATTTTTATTTACTTAAGTATCTTATAGTCAGAAAAGTCTGCAATTACGAATCCAGCAACCCATCTACAGGGCCGATTGCATCGGTATCCCTTCATGAACATATTTTAATTTGACGAAGTTACTGGTTTCTGTTAGCCTGCATCATACACAGCTGGGCATAGGACTCTCCCCATGACTTCCAGCTGTTTCGATCCAGGGCAAAGTGGACCACTGGTCGTTTGTTTTTTCCAGCTCGTCTCGCCATATTCTACGGGGTCTACCGCGACGCTTTCTAGCTGTGTCAGGGCTCCACTTGGTGGCTATTTTAGTCGACGAAGTACTTTGGGTCAAATAATTAGTAATTCAACAAAAGTCTTTGACATTGTCGTCATCAAATCGATTATTGAGTAAAAACCCTGTAATTTTACACCATTATATCCAATATCATTTATTATGTATTAGCCATACGTCACCAACAAATTAAGGCTCTAACAAACTATTACTAATTCATCATCGTCAGTCTCGTCAGATGAACATTAAGTAATATGATGCAATGTCTAAGGAATGTCTTGTTGTTCGTCCGACCATCGGCCTACTGGGGATAATAGGTCAAGGGATTATAAAGCTTATTCACACCTCCGGATGTTGTGACAACTGGGATTATACTAGTCTTGGCGCCGTTGGTTCCGGATATACTGTGGTTCTGTTGAAAATAAAGTTGATACTTTATAGATTCTTCTTATTTTTTGTCATTTCACTAAATATATCCATAAGTCAGGTAAGTGCAGGGCCTCCAGCCTGCAGACCCTGCACTACTATCGAACTGCAACTGCGGTGACCCGGAAAAGATCATGTCACAGGCGCAGTTACTTAACCCATCGATTGTCTAATTAATACACACAATAGAATTTAATTGTTCTTATGTCGCACTGTGTAACATAAGACATTCGAGAGGTGGTTGCGATAAACAATCATCCTGCAGGCTTTTAGTCAGAAATAAGCGGTCTGAAATTCTGTATCTCATTATTGGATTAAAGCATATTCACTTCTCGTGCTGGTTTTCGTAAGGGTCTTTGCGATAGATGTTTAAACTACCAACTCTGAGCACATACTCGTAGGTAGATGAAGAAACTGACCGCGCGTTTGCCAACGATCCCACGACCAGTTGCCTAAGCTGAATAATTTTCTGACAGTAAGCCAAAAGGAGCCTATAAAGAGATGTGTGTACATTTCACACCTTCACCATTAATAGAATTTCGTTTTGCTCTCTACCAGTCTTAAAACTTCAAGATTTTTGTTATCCTTTGCAGATAATTATATAAAATTGAATAAAGAAAACAATGTTAATGATGATTTCTTTTCCATTGATTAGTCATACTTACTGTTACTCTCCCCACGACTTCTAGCTCTTTCGATTCAGGGCTAAAGTGGACAACTGGTCGTTTGTTTTCTCAAGCTCGTCCCGCCATCTTATGGGGGTCTGGCGCGATTCCTTCTAGCTGTGACAGGGCTCGACGTAGTGGTTATTTTGGCCCACAGCTCATTGGGCATACAGCAGACGTGGCCTGCTTAGTGCCTCTTCAGCTTAGCGGCTTTTTAAACAACGTCAGTAATCTGTGTTTTGGACCGCGATACTTAATTGATTTTAACATTAAATACAGAACCCTAAATCTTGAACCATACGTCTCGTCGACTCGTAGATTATCTCGTCTGCCTAGATGTCGCTACATTTGATGGATAGTTAAGATAAGAGCAGACGAGTCGCCACCACGATTGAGATCTTAATTAAACGTTAATGTTGGGGAATTCTCATAAACAACACCGCAATTAGTTATCTGAAAAATGTACGAGTCGTGCTGTTAAGAAAGTAATTAGTGATTGTATTTCTTTTTTATTATAAACTAAATGACTGAATCTGACTTGTTTGAAAATTGTCTCTCTGTAAGATCTTGACTATGAATTTTGTGTTTGCAGATTTGAGTTCAATATTAGTAAGGCAAAAATTCGCCCGTGGCATCGTTTAACATTTGATCTAAATCGAGAGGAAAACATAACCTAATAAAAAATTATATCGCACATAAAATTCGAGTTATCTCACATGAATAATTTCCGTGAATTTCATGTGGAATCTAGTTCGCCGTTTCCATAGAATCCTAAAACCAGTAATAATTCAATGATATAATCAGTTACATTGAATTAAAATTGCAACCTAAGATTTTAATCGGATTTATGAATAGTGTATTCTTAGTAAGATGTTGCGATAGTACGGTGCAGAGCTAGATTTTGGTCTGAAATCCATTCATTAGACTAAATTTATGTTACGTGCACCTGCCTACGCGAGTATTTTTCCTCTTGGTAGATTATCGGTAGATCTGTGCGGGCGCAATAACGAGCGGACTCATCGGCCTTGTTCGGCATTTTTCGCCACATCTTCTAGGTTAGGACTAGGAGCACGTTTGTTGATGAAATCAATGTTTTTGGGTGAAAGACCTTGCAAGTTCTAAACAATACACATGTCCGAGTGTTTATCTTTGCTTAGCTATTTGGAGTTGCTTCTGAACGTTGACCATCAACTGCTGTCAGTAATTATATTAAAACAACAAAGCTGAACAGACTAAACTGCTGTTAAACAAGTTTTCTAAACACGCCATCAATATTAAAGACTACTAATAATCTCAAACACCGCACAAGACAATTAAGAAAACTGGTTCCAGCAGCATTCGAACATGGAAATCTACAAAGAAAGTACAATAAAACTGAGATGTACGCTCGGCAGCTATTTCAGATAATTCATGTGATTCCGTTAGCTCATGTGAAATTGAAAACCACTCAAAAGCCATTACATACATGGTTGCTTAACCCATAAACGTTGCTTTCTCAGTTTACTGCAAAAGGCAAAACAAATTAGTGTAGTTCGATTTACTTGCTTCCTAGTTTGCGAGCGATTTCTCCCATAAACCCACTGTGCGGCTGCCATTGTTCGTTTCGAAACGAAAGTAATGCTTATTCCCATTTTTAGTGTTCGGAACCTTTGCTCTTTGGCGCTGGCGTGACATGCGGCCACTTTGTAATGCTTATGCTCTTGACAATAGCGATTCCAAACACAATTGTACGATAGACTTTATACAACATAAGCTAAGGTGTAGTTTTGTTTGGTTCATGTATTGATATCGTGTCCCAGTCTTGCGGGCCAGAGGGTAGCCCTTTGAACTGGCCGCAGGCACCAGGGGCGGCTTAGTCAAACCCATAAAATTTGCAATTTAACCGTGCCATAGTGCACGTTTTGTCTCTAAAACACATTTCTAGGAAGGTGTACTTTGTAATAGTTTATTGCTCCCATGCCGCGTAGCAAAAATGGGCCCAGGTTGTTTATTCGGATCGTAAAAACGTTATGAATGAAAACGTTGAGTGAAATTGAGGATGGGCCCATTACAGTAGTAGTGCTATCAAAGACTTTTAGAGTAGACGTAAAACGGTGAGGTTTTAATGAAAATTTCAATGAAATGCCTTTGTACCAAGCCATTGCTACTAAAGGCAAAACTTACCATAGAATGTAACGTGACAGGAAAGAGAAAATTTGGATGTTCGTATATCGTTGCCCAAACAGACGTTAATCACTAACTGTATCAGTAAATTTAGCCACAGTGCCAAATTATCCCGAAAATATCCTTCCAAGAGAATAAGCCATTCATCAAGACTTCAACGACAAGAGTTTTAAAGTAAAATCATGTTTTCGGTCTACAAACTGCATCTAATGATGCCAAAATGCAAATTCATTTACAAAACGTTGCTTATTTATTGTGCCGTGTTGCGCTGGAGATGCGGCAATTTTCAAACACGCTTGTTTGGAAAGTGGCTGCCGGATGTAGAATATTAAGCGCACGACGCAGGCGCATAAATCTTGCATCTTCGAGAAGACGGTGGCGCCCTCTTGTCGCAAGCACTCGATCTGTACCATAATGCGCGTCTGATATCGGTGGGCTTTCTGAAGAAAATGACGCAAGTATTCCTGAAGCATAATATTACTGGTCATATTTTCGAACCGGGGTTTTAAGTGGGCCGAAAACCGACTGCTTTAAATACACAGTCCAGCTTGGCTTTAACTTAAGTACGTACTTTTGCTGTCCTATGTATGGGTATCCTTACACTTGAGGTTGTGATCTTGCTGTTATCAATAATCGCTTAAAGAAAAGAAAAGAAATAAAATAGGATTATTAATGGGCCGTGCTGCATAGTAAGAATTATCTACCATCCTTAGCCAAGAAGTCCATGTTCCAGCAGCACTTTTAACATGTCACGTTTTATTACCTCAACTCATGCATCAAGCGTGATTTAATGTAAACCTAAGAAGGCAAGAGAACAGGATACGGCTAGATTCTTACGATTGCGTTAGGTTACATCATCTGAGGGAGTTCTGTTACGCTTGTGGGACACAACGTCACTGCAGTGCATGTTATGTTACACCACAAATCCACAATACAAGTTCTACTTTGTTACATTCAAGTTGCCCAGATGTGCATCCCTAGCTATTACGATGTCTATTGTTACGGCTCGAAGCAAAGGAAAAATTACATGAGCAATGAGCACCAGTATCTGATTGTTGCAACTCACTCTGGTCTACTCGAGAGTTGTTTAAAAAGCATCAGCATTTGCATGGATGTCATCATAATATTTTCTGGTATGTGTGACTCTCGAGTCGCACTCACGAGTTACCTAGCTGTAACGTAAATATGGTATTTAGAAGTCATTTTCATGAACAATTCAAGTACATAAATCTGAACCAGGACACAAGCCAGGACACGCGGAAAAATAAAAATGAGAATTCTTGAAGAGACAAAGAGTAATTGAACGTCAAACTGACAAAGAAGAAAACACAAAAACTGGCTCACACAGCAAGCTTCAGTTCAGTCGTGGCCAGCCATATGTAACGTTCTCACAAAACTTATAATTGTTGTTATGTATAATTATGTTGTGTGCTGTAACCGTCGGCGTAATGTTCGCAATGTTATGCTGCATCGCGTGTGCGCATATTATTAGCGCACGACCTCATTATACTGAAGGTAGCGAAGATTGACAATGCTTTTGAAAATTGTGGTGAGTTCCTTGTGTATGTGCTGGTTTTTTAGTCTTTTGGATCATGCGCAACCTTAAGGACCGACGAATTTTTTGTTTCAAGTACGAACATTCTGAATTAAAGTTTACTTCATTTTCTGAAGCATATGCGTCTAAGCGGAAGCGCCCTTAAAGTCCCAAAAATAAATTTTAAGTATATTTAATAGCTTTCGCTGGTGTTTAGTGAACACGAGAAGAAAATGCGCGTGTGAAATATTTTTGTGCGTGCAATTGACAGCCGCAAATAAGTCAGAAATATGCTTTCGACAGATATTAATCGTTCAGCACAGATGTAGTCGACTGCCCCTGACACTTAGACTTAACATTAAACAAAACAATAAATCCGAACACAGAATTTATGATCACATTTCATCGCGATGCATTGCAATGAAGATATTTATCACAGTAACACTTAATACCTCTTTATTAACCTTTTGTGGAGCCCTAAAAAGTTAAGAGCGATAATCGTTTCTGACACCTTAACATTTTGGTTAATGTTCGCAATTAAATCAACTTTCTCAAATGTCAATTAATACGCTTGTTCTGGGAAGGGGACGGGCATTTCTCTCAGTGCCGGCAGAGGCACGTAATAGAGCTATTACATCGCCATTAATCACATTGCGTATTACGTGAAATAGGGCTGGTGCCTATTAAGGCTAGCTGTTGAAGTAAAGTGAGTCCTTAGACTCATGCAAGTGCATCTGAGGGCTTTGAACCAACTTCCGAGATTTCTAATTTAATTTTAAGCTGTAATTTGTGGTAAGAAAATAAATCTGTTTGATTATGATGTATGTCCCTCATTCGTGTGTTAATGCCTTCACAACTTCCGAGTTTAATCCAACATAGACGATGTTTCTTGGGTGGAAGATGCCAATGTCTTCAGTAGCATCAGCGACGGAAGCTTTAGCATTTACCAAAGCGTTTGGGATAAATGATTAATTCTGCTATCTTTTTCATACTGAGAGCAGAAAAAAGATGATTTATTCTAAGCTTTTTTCGATGGTACAGCCCTAGTCGACAGAGTTGGCGTTCCTTACCAGTTGCTGCCGGCAAATGCAAATGTGCGGAATGTGGATAACGTGGATTTTTATCAATACTCGTTTGCGCAGTAAAAGAATATTAAACGCGCCAATTAATGTAATTGGCCTCTTCTCCATGATGTAGACCTTAACGAGGGGTACAGGAGCTCGTGCGGAATTTACCAGATTTTTATTAATGGAAGCTTTTTTTGTTGCGTAAAAGTTTAGTCGCTTAAAAGATCAGGGCGTCAAATGATTGCCATTGCCAAATCGGAATAGTAGTGCTTACTATTGCACATTGTCTGATAAGTGCTATTTCGACGTCACTTGTGAGTTGTGATACTCCGATCGTTGCGTAAAACGTACGCACATGCGAAAGAGTACAACAATAACAGATAGAGCTGCAATATTGCACGGCCATTGTGTTCCACGATAAAGATTGAATAGGAGCGAACTGCGCGAGCGCAGCGGGCAGCGCGTTTCCGGTATACTTGACCCTATTCGCGGTTATTATATCTGTTTAATACATTATAAAGTAACAAACAATGGTTTTGGAAAATTAATTACTCATAGAAAAGAAAAACGTAATTTATATTACATCTTTTCTCACGGGAAAGGCAACCGAAGGTCGTATTCTGAAACCTCACAAACAGTTGCAGTTATTTGCTTGATAAATTGTTGGTTGTCACTTTGCGGCGATTCGACGTTTGCGTTTGCGCAACGCGCGTGCGCAAACAAACACGGCAGTTGCAACGCTATTCGGAATATGAAATCGCGAAATTTAATCACGTATATAATTTTGCACGCGATATCTCACGTTCCATTTACGAAAATCTCGGAATCGACCCGTTGATGTTGCTAATCCGTTGTGGTTCTCGCTTTAAAAGCATTGTCTTGTACCCACATAAATTATTATTTATATTTTTAAGCCGCCTGTCAAAAATTAGGGTCGCTCTTTCTAAATTAACTTCTCATCAGACACGACATGCGTGAAAGCCTAAGTTAAATCTTGAGAAATGATTTATAAACATGGAAAATAACATGCTAAATCAATCCTTCTTGTTATTCTTGGAATGAACTGTTCTGTTTGATTTTCACTCAACAGATAAACATGGCTGTCCTTTGTCATGACTAATTGAAGAACGATTTCAATCTCTCAATAATGCTAACAGCTTTATACAACCATAAAAACTATATATTATGATATGAATAAGATTAGTCGTAGCAACAGATCTCATGAGTCAGCTGAATGAACAGGCTCGCACGTGTTATCCTAACTTGGCAAAAACCATACTGGATCTGTAGCAGGCGATATTTACATACAAACGCTCGACTATCGCGTTGTCGCGCGACTTATCGCGGTGTCGCACGACTTATCGCCTCTAAGTATATCGCTTGTTTATCGCATTTATTGAGCACGCTCGACTTATACACGGCTTAAGTGGATTTGGTGCAAGTAATGGGGTTTTGGGGAGGTTGTTGAACATGGATGTCGTCTTCATACACACAAAGGGAGAGACTGCAAGGCTACGTAAAATGCAGGCCACTTAGGGATACTAGAGGGAGGAGGCCTATACCTACTCAGCAGTTGGTGAAACCAAGTGTGCCAAAGATGTTGATGGAACACGAACAGTTAGAAAACAAAAGTGGCTAAGAAAAATTAACGATTTCTACAGGAGTGTAAGATGTGGTCCTCAAATGAAGATGCATTGCCAGCATAAGTTGATAAATAAATGATGATGCTGATATGGAAGAGCTACAAACAATACCCTTGCCTGTGCCGAAAGCTTCAGATTTTCCATTTGTGGCGCCAAGGTCAATTGAAAACTGATTCCTAATCTATGCTCGATGTTCGTGCTTAACTTGGACCACACACGCACCTGAGCGCGCGATGCGTGTAACATTCAGTGCCTCGGTGTAGCTATGCACCTATTTGACCATAAACAAAATAAATCCACATGTAGGGATGCTGTTACACTAGCCATACACGCCGGCGCTGTTCGCAATAAATCTACTCTGTGGTCTCACTCTGGTCACAATGCATCATTGCACTACCCGTGTGTGGTCGCCATATATGACCGCTGCACCACAAAAAACTCAGCACAATTCATGAATTAATATTTTTCCTAGGCTTTATATGGATTTTTATTACGACTGTAGGTAAAGACACCGGGCGGTTTAATGAACGTATTGTGTCGGTGAATGGATTTATTATATTTATGTGTTTTCGTTCCGTGTGACTTGATTATGATGAAACGTCGCGGAATTTTTCCAAAACTTGTTCTTTTATCCATTACGAGTCATCCTGACATCTGAAGATGGTCACAATTTATGTGTCCAAAAAGACAAAAACTTATTGTTTATTTGTTTATCAGGTTCACACTTATACATTTTATTGTTGTAAAGTAATAAAGATTCTTGAAAATTTATGATAAAAAAATACATATGCCACCTTTGTGGCATATTTTATTAGTAAAATATTCGCATTTCTTGTCTGGCTATGCGGAGTCGCCCTCATAAACCCTGGTGCAGTTGATATGCGTCAGGGGCGTTATCGTAATCGATATGTGCGCTTGCGCATTGTGGCCGTGTTCCGCTTCAGATCGCGCCGATAGCGTGCGGGTCACTGACGGCCGTGTTTTGTTATTAAATATGTTTCGTTTCCAACACAATGCCATTCAGTTTATGTTGGGCGGGTTTAAAAATAAAATGAATGTATCAGCTGTTGTAAATACTAAGAATAAGCCAGCAAGTAATGCCTGTTCGTGTTTTTAGTAATTACTGATAAGAAATAAATGATACCGCTAAGCTACTGTATACATTTACTCCATTATCGTAGTTTCTTGCTGACCTCGTTGTTATTCAACAGCCTTTTCTGATGTATCTTGATAAAAAGCTTAGATTTTATGAACAGTTTTCTGATTTACTTGTATTTACGCAATACTGTGATTTATTACGTCAGTTTTATCATATTTGTGTTGCACTTTGCACCTACTTCCTATGTCCTTGCTTAAAATTATATCAGTGTTTTGGTATGTTCTCCTGCAAACATACCTTTTCTCTCCATCCAGTCTAGTTCTAGTTCTCAATACTTTTATGAAAGATTAGGTCCTGCCTTCGACTTTGTTCGCAAGAAATTTTTTGTTTTAACTTAAAATATATCCTATGATACTCGGCAATGCTGTAATATCCTATTAAGACTCTTTCAAACAGGCGCGATACGCGATAAAATTGCGCGCGACACAAAGGCACCCCAAGTCGCGCAACGAGCGGTGCCTTTGTGTCAGCGCGCGATTTGCGTCGCGGGTCGCGCGTGTTTGCAGGAGCCTTTACGGAAAAAAGAATTTTCGGAATCGGATCAGAATTTCTGAAGATTACCCGCTACCTAAAAACACATTAACACACATTTTATCTGTTTCTAATATTAGTATCAGATAACTTAGCACTTCAACTCTGATTTCTGAAACTCTCAAATAAAAGCCACAAGTCTTCACGATACACGATTTCACACAGAAAATTGCATTGGACCCGTAAACAGAGGGCGTTTGCGAAACTCCGTTGATATTTAGAATATAAATGGTGAAGGCTTAGCTAATCCTTTGTTCCTAGCCCGCTCGGATGTGAGGCCAGATTGATTGGGGCCGTAAAGTGAGCGGGAGTGGTTGGTATTTACATATTTAGACAAATGAAATGTCAGCGATACGATACTGTGAACAGTTTTTGTGTTGAAATCTTGAATAAAGTATGATCTAAAAGGTTTCAGAAAGACTACGTTGCGTTGTTGACTTTGCTAGATTGCCTTTTTACTGCCTAAAGTCCTAAAAGTACTGAAAATTCCGATTCTCCGAGACTTTACAATGCCGCACAGTTCAGCACACTGGTGGAATTGCACCTTCAAGATATAATTATCATAACATCACGCTTGTTCAGTTTTCCCCGAAGGGTTACGCAGAGGTGTGCCTAGGGTTGCCAGGTCTTAAAACCGAGAAGCCGGATATACCAGCCAGTTTAGTCGGACATTTGGGTAAAAAAGTCGGACACCCAAAATTTTTTAATCTTCGGATTATAACAATGACTTTTTTTTAAAGTAAAACAAGGCTTTTTTTATTATAAAATTTTCTTAAATTTTAATGAAACATTAATTGCGTCGCGGAGCGAACTACACTGAGCGAAGCGACTAGAGTGGAGGGGCGGGGCGGGGGCTCGACGCGAGCGCATTTTTAAAATTTAAAAAGTCGACGGAACACAAGCACTCAAGCAGAACACGGTTTTAATGGTGAAATAAACTCAACATTTACACAACTACCTATATATCATTTTAGACATTTATCAATGCAACACAATCATTACACAGGTCGACAAAATTTTTACACAGAAACCAGACTATACTTTTCCGAAGGATTTTGACGCGCTGAATTCAAATCTGGCATCAAAATTGCTCCTATCACGTCAGGGTTTCGAGATATCCTTACCTAAAAGTGCAAAAAATACCGTTTTTTTCTCATTTTTGAGGTTATGTAGCACGGCCGATCCTATTTTCTTTAAAAAATTATTAATAGCATCTCAAAGGACTAGTCTTCCTCTTTAAAATATCTTTTTTTTTTGCTGAGATATCGCATTTCTCGTGAGATCTCTGAGATATCGAAATTTTCGTGTTTTCGTCAATAGACTGTATGTGTTCTCAAACGTAGAACAATCCACGTACACGTACGAAAATTTCAAAATGCGATATCTCAGCGAAAAAAAAAGATATTTGAGTAAACTCAACGTCATTTTAAAGAGGAAGACTAGTCCTTTGAGATGCCATTAATAATTCTTGAAAGAAAATAGGATCGGCCGTGCTACATAACCTCAAAAATGAGAAAAAACGGTATTTTTTGCACTTTTGGGTTAGGATATCTCGAAACCCTGACGTGATAGAGCAATTTTGAGGCCAGATTAGAGTTCAGCGCGTCAAAATCCTTTGGAAAAGTATAATCTGGTTTCTGTAACAGAGCGTTCGGTAAATTTTGTCGACCTGTGTTATTAGTTGTCCGTTGCACTGGAGCCTATTATAATTGGCGCCCCCGGCTTCGCTCGGCCCTACAGCCAGTTCCTACAATTATAAGGAGACTCAATTGGCCCCTACCATTAGTCTCTATCTACGGAGGCATGTAAATACGCTCTGAATATTAATGAGGTCCTTGGGAATGCAAAATCTTGTACGTAGAAAACCGGGCTAAGAATTTTCCTTACTTGTTATGTATCGAGGAAACTCGAAAGGCCACAATGTAGTTCTGTCAAGATCACGTTCTTATTAGTACGATAAACACACCATTTCTAATGAAGTTATGCTTCCGCGAATGTTGGGATTCGAACGCAATTAGTACCGATGATGCTATTCAAAACAACACAAGTCGGTAACGTATTGTGTTATCATAAATTAATCTCAATTAATCAACAAACGCAAGTAACCTTAGTGGAAAGTGAAAATCGTCTAATTATAATGGATTAAGTCAATATCGCGGAGCTGTCGTGTAAAAACTTCAATAATTGACGTTTATATGAATACCAATAGGACGGTTTTATGCGTACATTCAGCTTTTATTTTCATTCCGGTGCGCTGGCGCAGCCTATACGACGACACCGAGCGCATCTCGGAACGGTATCAACGACTTGCGTGCGAGTGGTTATGCAACGGCGGGCGACGTCCTTGCGGCGCGGCCGCGGGGCGGGGGGGAAGGCCGCGCGGGGGCGACGACCCGACTCCGTTCGGTAACCACCCCGCTTTTTATTGCAACCCAACCCAACCCGCCTACGGAACCTGTCCAGACGAGTTATGGCCACCGATAAAATAGACGTACTTACGCCAAGGAATTGCAAATTCTATCGGATATTTTTTAGTCTATTCAAGGGACGCAGACCAAGAAAAAGAATAACGATTAGATATTTAGGCTGTACAATAATTATATCATTATACCATTTTGGTCTAGACTAGATGTAGTGTAGCATAGTTACACGGGCGTGACTTTTATGTTGGTAGCGACTGTTTAGTGCTCAATCTTTTAAGGATATGAAATCATCACCTAAAATAGGGTTGGTCATATTTAAATTGCAATAAAAATACACCATGTAAAACACTACAATTAGTACATAGGTCTTAACAAAATTACTATATTATGTCTATTTAGAATTTGTTTGTGAATTTGGTTGTTTAGATTTTGTTTTTTTGTGCTTTAGAATTGTATTTAATACAATACGCATATTGCTTTATGACTTTTATTTCTAGTATTCGTCTAACTCTAAGACAATGATTGAGGTGGGTTTGCGTTGCGCACGCGTCGGTCCCACCGCAACATGGCGCCACAATAAATTACCACCAGATATGAAGTATGAACTGCGAACATACTAACACTCATGTTCGCTTGTTTTTTTTGCTTTGTTTCTCATGATATTTATTCGCAATCGTGTAATATATAGCCATGTGTTCATGTGTTACACAACACACGTCATGGAAAATGTTTTCGTTTTACAAGTCCTGCATAACGTAAAGTAACATTCCATTTTGGTTGAGAGAAACCGCATGATATATGCTCGGGGATGATAGACTAATTATTACTCCTGATTCCTGAAAGTATTTCAAGTTTAGTAGTTACTGCTCTTCAGTAGAACTACAAGACCACAATGACGTATGATGTTTGCTTGTCGATCGTTCTCTCCCTTGCCTTTGTCTGGTATAGTTATTGTTTGGGGTTTTTGTTGCGAAAGCACTAGGACTTCACCATTTCCTATCTTCTCCTTACTTCCTAGTGGGAAGTGGTGAAAGGCGGACATTTTGGGGGACTGTCTTATGTGATTTTGACGTTGAAACGTGCTAATTCTCATCCTAATTTGAATTGAATGACTCTTGATTTATTAATTTCCTTGATGTCCTTTCCTTTAGCAAGCCTAAACATAGGCCATTACAGCATGGTCCTGTGTGTCGTCATTTCTTTTTCTGCACATTTTCGCCTGTTTAATTTCCTGTCTGCTTTGGAAAAATCTACCTCCAGCATAATTAATTCCACCTCTTCTCTAAAACCTTTTGGCATTTTATATTCCCCATCCATACATGTTCCAGTAATTTACGATACCTTCAGCAACACGTTCAAAGTGTGCAAGTAAATCACTGTCCAATATTTGCACATTGAATCACGCGGGTACATACCGCACACTCCGTGTCATGTTTTTGGCAACTCGGCAAAGTGGCCAGGAGATTTATGCAACAAGTGTTTAATATTCCTTAATAGCGAATGAGAGGTAATTGGTCAAAGCTTCGTTGGATTAACAAGTGGTGGTTTTTGGGGAGGTGGTTAGATTTTTTGGAATTCATGCCCACGTTACAGTTTACCGCGGTTACGGGGTAGGTTCATCTGAATATGTTCCAAGTCCCAGGTATTCATTATCCTATAGATGATGAGATAAACGATGACGACTGTTAAGATTTCTCAGCCCTATATAATAATAATATAATAATAATAATAATACTTTTATTTCAGACCATGGTGTCCATTTTGTTAGTAACAATGTTCTTATAGACTAGTGTTAGTAATACTTAAAACTACCCACACCAAAACAAAAGAAATAAACAATAAAAGAAACAAAACTCACACAATCATTACTGCGTCATTCCATAACAAATGGCGCAGCAATGATTGATGTAGCTACAGTCCAGCCGACTAGCTATCATGCTAAGGACGCTGTTGGCGCTGCCACGTACTCTACGCACCAGGGATGCGCATCTTTTACGCATCGTAGCGTAAAAGCAGTCTACGCGGTGTTCAGCAAACATCCCTGATGCACTACAGAATCGCCGCAGCCCCAACAGCACCCTGAATGCATTATTAAATTGGACTCGGAGGGCACTGTAAGATTTTTGAGTATAGTCGGCCCACAGGCTGCACGTGTAAAATGATGTACAATATGATCTAAACAGTGTAATTTTGACTTCTGTCGAACAACGTGCAAACCTGCGAGCTATCATATTCGCCCGCACTGCCAGTGCCCTCCGTTCCCTCTCGATGTCATCATTGTCCTTGAGGTCAGAGGTCAGCATATGTCCTAAGTACTTAAATTGTCGGGATAGCATATGTCCTAAGTACTTAAAGTACTATATGCTCCTGAATTTCGGGAAAGGACAAAATGCCAAATGGATTGAATTACAATAAAATAAACTGTTTAGAAATTCAATTTATGAGTTAGTTTTGTAAAAGCTCAGAAAGCTCCAGACACAATGCAAATTTTCCTTCAATATTCATCGGCTTACGATACTTCGGATTTATTTATTATACAATAAAAGGTCGCCATCGATATAAATTGAAAGCCTCGAAGTGTATCCTTAATATAAATCATACTTTCACTGTACGAAAGTGATGCAGTGTCAAACTCCTGCGCAACGTGCGTCCCGTCATTGTGTTACATCAACTTAATGCAGCGTTATGTAAGGAGGTCGTTCTTCTGCCTTGGGTTTATCCCTTTATTACTAAGCTTTAGGGCTGATAAATTATTATTTGCATCGTCATTTTACTTTCTCTTATCCTTACGCGCGTTTGCTTTAGCTTCATCATCATCATCAGCATACATAGTCCACTACTGGACATAGGTTTCCCCATTCATCTCGATTTTCGACCAATGTTTACCTTACCGAGTATAAAGGCTCCGACAAACAGGCGCGACACGCGTTATAATCGCGCGCGACACAAAGGCACCGCTCGTTGCGCGACTTGCGGTGCCTTTGTGTCGCGTGTCGTGTCGCGCCTATTCGTAAAAGCCTTAAGTTTAAAGGTTCCTGCAAATAGGCGCGACACGCGATATAATCGCGCGCGACACAAAGGCACTGCTCGTAGCGCGACCTTCGGTGCCTTTGTGTCGTGTTTCGTGTCACGCCTGTTTGAAGGAGCCTTAAAACTAAAACCTTGCTACTGAAAAGAATGAAACAAGAAAGTACCTTCCCGTGGTCGCATGCCGTTGTATTAATATATATATACATATACATACTTACATACTTACCTATAAGCTATGGTAGCATGCCACTGGAAGGTACTTTTTTGTTTCATCCTTTTCAGTAGTCGGGTTTTAGTTTTTAAACTTATTTTATACTAGCAGCGCCCCGCGGCTTCACCCGCATAAGTGTCGATCCCGTGGGAATATCGGGATATAAACTATCCTATGTCTTTCCCCGGGATGCAATCTATCTCTCAAATTTTATCGAGATCCGTTCAGTGGCTTAGGCGTGAAAAGGTAACATACAGACAGACAGTTACTTTCGAATTTAGATTATTAGCATGGATTTAATTATTTCTGGTAGAGGTCTGGTAGTGGGCGCCATATTCAATTTAATGTGACGTCACATAGCCTTATAACCAGCGGACGAGCAAGACGCTTCTAACGACACCTCAAGTGTCTAATTATGACAAGTATTTTAGAAGTTATGAGGAACAGATGAACATACATACCTACACATGCATACATACATACTGTATACCGGTCAAAATAATAACCCGCCTTTTTGCTTCGCCGTAGTCGCGTAAAAATACGCAGTAACCTGTTCTTTTTTGTGTTTGTGTCTCTGCATCATGTTTACCGGAAATAAAAGTATGATCTTTCTTTTTCTAAAATTCATAAAAGCTTTTTTGAAGTAAAAGGTCAATCCAATCGTCTACAACCATTTTTTTAAAATCTGGTTTCCCTCACGCAACTATGACATGTTATGTAGTTATATGCAATCGGTGAGATCATCCACCTAAACAGATGATTGGTCCAAATCTGTTGCCGACGATACCTCAGCTCCGGCGCAGGAGTCGTCATCCTTACATAATGCACATTAAGAGAATGAAGAATTGAGCAATTGCTAATAATTATGTGTAATTTATTCGCACTGCCTGGTGTGACGAAACACACGAAATGTGTGATTGGGTATCTCGACCTCTGTCCTAATTTCCATAAAAAAAATTAGATAATTTGCACAAAATCTCTGACCTAAGGTTTACGGCCTGTTGATTGAAGAATAATAGTTCATGTATTAATTAATGGGTTTCTCAATTAACAGTGTTACGAAATATTTCATTTTTACGTTTTGTCAATTAACCCTTTAGATTCAGAGTGATATAGCAGCACCATTCCTAATAAAAGCCAAGGGCAGCAGTATAAAATCTTGATTGTCCTAAATTCAAAAGTTTTTAGCAATTTTCTCGAACCGAAAAGAATCGATTGAACCGAGACGAAAGCTTTAACTACAAACTCAAAATCTTAGGAAGTTAGCGAATTTTGTCGAATAAAAACTGTCGGTACAAAGCCGGATGTAGAATTAGACGATCGACAAGACGCGCAGACGGCGAAACTTTACTCCGTTGACAGATATTATCTTACATGCGTAATGGTTCTGTCGCTGCTAATAACCATGTCGAGATTTGGAAGTGTACGTATTAAGTTCCTTCGTGTTATCTTCTTTTTCGTTCTGATTCTGAAGCTAGAGTCACACTGAGCATACAATATTATGCAGAGGCAATGCTGTTCGTTGGATCCCCCTAACTGCTTTTCTCATATATGCTAGATTCGTGAGTAAGACTCACTTTGGAATTGAGTATCAGTCTTCCACTCCATTCTATCACATTAGAACAAGAACCCGAACCCGGATTATCTCTTTTTTGTTTGTTTTATATACTTTTTTATTTTACATTTCGATGATTGTGTTTGGTTTAGTTTCGGATCCTTCTGTGGGAGTCTCGGAAATGAATAATCTTTCTTTCTTTCCCTCATTCTGATACATTCCATTCTTCATAAATTACAAACAGATTTGCAAATCGGCACTGACCCGCTAAAGCTTCCTTGTCTCTTTGTTTATAACAATCCTCGTCTGTTTTCCTTGTTGCATCACCGTTGTCATAATATCGGATAATAGACAATAACGCCACGTTATAATAACAATAAATACCCGTATAATATTCTGCATTAAAATCTAATGGAACTTTCCACCCAGGTTTCGTAACATTGCCAACTTTGTCTTAATTGTGTTGAATCGAGATGTAACTCAGACTATGCAGATGTCTTAACTGCTAAGCCAAGATTTATTTCTACGGCGTTATAGTGTTGTGTTTCGCAATGAAAATATATTACCTACAGCTATTCAATTACAAATCCTCCTATGTTTTTTAGATGTACATACGCATGTACTGTCTGAAAGATGGTTTCTATAGGTTAGTCTCCCAACGTAGCTTGTATTTCCAAAGCCGTATCATTAACTTCGCATTTGATTCCGATTAAGCTTTTAGGATGGGCTGACCATAAATCCCTTTAATTTGAAAATGATTCGTAAATTACGTTTTCCAACACAGGCTACAACAGATTTGTTTCGGTCCGAATACCTGCAGGCTTGGGTTGCTACACGCATCTAACCCCAAAAGGCGGCACTCTTTGGCGTAGCGATTCGGACAAAAAAAACATTTTAAAATTCGAGCTCCGTGCCGATCCGAACGTTCGCGTTCGTCCGGACGCGGCGTCCTTCGTGCCGGTGCCTGGAACAGCGGCCTTCGCCCGGGACGCGCTAAAAATAGCCGCACGCCCTTGAAGTATAACGTCGAACAGGATTTATCGACCGCCAGTCTCGGACTCCCAGACGGCTTTAAAATAAAATTTTTCTTCAACTGTCAATTTCGAATCTTATTGTGTTCCTTATCCGAATGCGAGTGTTCTCTGGCTTAATATTACATTTCGCGCGTAAATTATGACAGCTGTCAATGTTGCCATATCAAATATCCGTGAAGTTTTTAAAAGACTTGCATGACGATCGGTTTCAAGAGAACTCGATATTTTTATTACAAGACTCCAATAAATAACATATTTGTCGTCCATTATGTTACCAAGAAATTGTCTACATGGCATTAAAGACTCGCGTATCTCCCAGATATGTCATATTTATGGTTGTTGCATACAAAAACGCATTAGTGTTACTTACCAATATTACTCCGAAGGTTATAGTTTTATCATGATAATGGACTTGAATGAAAAGTATTGCCATACGAAACTGTTTCTTAACTATGTTCCTATAAAGTTGAAGTTTATAATGTTTTAAGGTTTGTCGATATTCGATATCGGCACACGTGGCCCATTAGTATACAGAGTCAAGATATATCAATAATGCACAGCGAACGATGCGCCCGCGTACCACATACAAATGGACTATTTTTATGTGCCAAATATGGCTTTTTAACAACAGTCGTAGGCGTTTTATTGCAGGTTTTCGTGGAATTTAAAACAGGAAAATCCTAACTTACAAGAATTCAGTACTTTTTTTTTACTTTAATAAAGATGTCCCGTCGCGTCGCGTCGGTGTCGTTAAACTTCCAATAGTAAATTAAACATGGAGTTGTATGGTTGTTGTTTTAAACTTTTAACTCTATCTATGGCTAATATATTTTGTTTTTATCAGAAAAAATGGTGGCCTTTTCTATGCAATACTCCATTGCAATAATTTAATTCTCTAGAATCTCAACATCTCAGTATTTATCGCCGTCTGCCGCTCAAGCCTCACTTTTCTTGCCTTGCCTTGTCCAACTTCATAAAGCTGCATTGATGAGGGACTGCCTGTCAATAGAAGTAGGTCGGCTCATTATAACGGTCGACGTAGGCGCTACAATGGCACTGGCATTTCCAGATCCGTTCCTGTTTGTAGAAAGATGCTCCGCTGGTTCGCCCGCGCATTGATACCCAAGATTTGGTTCTGATTGTGAAATGGTGTCTACTTCTTATTTGTACCTTCTTCCTATTTGAGCTTGATAGTCTGAATGATATAAAAATTTGAATGAAATGGTGAACCCTTTTCTGTCAGCGTTTTGATTAATTAGAATAATTTAGAAACATCAATTAGATTCCCATGAAATATTTCTTGTATTTTCATATTTTTGCATGTGATTTATATCAAGGTTTGCTAGGGGTTTTCGTTCAGTGTTTGTATGTTTATTTTCAATTGACTAATTGCATTTACTCAATTTTCATTTACCGCTGGGGTAAACGAGTTCTTGAGTGGTGACCGCGACTCGGCAAACGTAGTGTAGGACGCCCTCCGGCCAGGTGGGATGACGATCTGCGAAAGACTGCAGGCAGATGCTGGATGCGTCAAGCTGAAGACAGGGCGCTATGGCGCTCATTAGGGGAGGCCTATGTCCAGCAGTGAACTGCTATAGGCTGATGATGATGATTTACTCAATCAACCATTGTTACTTGCATTGAAACATACTTGAAACTAACGGCCTAAGCAACTGTTTACGTTCCGATTTGCCATTGTTTGGTAAATTTCCATTAGAATTGTCACAGTCACACGTCGCGTTAACCAATCACAATGATTTATTCGCAATTAGTTTCAATACTGTTAGCTTTCTCACTCGGAAATTATTAACGGCGGTCTGTGAACACGTGGCTAGCACATTTACAAACGACATTTCGCATTGTGTTTCTACTGGGGATTGCAAATATAGGGTCTGTCAATGAACGGAGGGAACGGATTTTGTTTATTGAGCTGCGAAATATAAACATAGAAACATAAGTAAGGAAGCATAAAAGCGTAAACAGGAGAGTGCATCACGTGCCGGGTGCTTAATCCGAGGCGCCCCAGTGGCGCCCGACGTGGGACCGTGTTTGTTTGAACATTACTTAGCGCGCGAAATGCCCGCGTGTTTGCCAATCCATACGAAAATATTCTCCCTTGTTTAAACGGTAAACAACTTCATTCCAACAACTGCACCGTTTACTTAGGATGCAAATCTTGAAACAGCCCACAATTCCTGGCCAATACTTCTCATTGTTATCTGAATCGCAGCGAAGTAACGGTTATCTAAATACTTTTGACATTCTATAATACTAATATTATGCGTAACGGTCTTTGTCGTTTTACCATAAAGAGCTCGCAGCCGCTGCAAAATAACCGTATAATGTAGAAAATCCGATATTTTCTACATTATATTATATGTTCTCGACCAACCCACACGGCACATAAATGACGATTAATCGGTATCATTGGATCAGACAATATTGTTAACATGTACCACGTGCGTTCTCTTTGGTGTTGTGAGCTTGTGACAAGGCACATAAATCAAATTGCACAATTAACGTGTTGCATACATTTAAAACATATATGGGTTTGTCGTAATTGAATCTCGGCGACAATAGTGTTAATTCTAATGCAAAGTGATCGCCGTTTAATTTGGCGTAGGCGGTTGAATAACTAAGCTTCTATCGGAAGCGTTCATGTACAATGCCGACCAGTCTGTGTTTAATTGAGCATTTTATTGCGATTCCTGCTGCATCGTGTTTAGCAGAACATCTTTA
Organism: Luperina testacea; assembly: GCA_927399505.1. Classification (NCBI taxonomy): domain Eukaryota; kingdom Metazoa; phylum Arthropoda; class Insecta; order Lepidoptera; family Noctuidae; genus Luperina; species Luperina testacea. Next base: position 19,679,045 of record OV656758.1, read on the forward strand.
CCAGATTATAGATTATTACCAGTTTAATTTAATGCCATTAAGTTTTTCTCGTAACATAAACGACGGCGACGTATCTTGGGTGCGTAGGCGCACGTTAGAATGCCACATTCACGTATCAGATTCCTAACTGTACCAGCGCACGGTTTACTGCCGCGACATAGATACTCAGCTAAAACGACTATAAAAATTCAATTCACCTATTCTAAAAGAGTTTTTTTTATGTATTATATTGCGTAAAGCCCTCGTTGACGTTGGCGCCATGCTTTTGAGGGCGTCGGATGCATTCGGAGAGAGAAGTTTGTTAGTATAATGCAGTAATTCAACATTCTTGCGGGTCGTTTGTGTGACATGTGGTGTGTGGCATTTGGATCAAGTCTAGTGTTACAATGTGAAATGAACCAACTGTTGGGAAATTGAATACCTTTGTTTCATGTGGAATTATCTTAAAATTATGTGTGAATTTAACATAGATTTAAGAAAACTGTATTTAACACCATACCTTATGTTTTTTGAATAAAATTTATTATTTATTTATTTATTTATTATCTTACGACTTGAAATAACATTTCCAACAAGACATTTTGGAATTTAATGCTCAATTTACGATTTTTCTTAAGTAACCCATTTGGGCTGGTCACGTCGGCCGCATGGAACGTGACCGCTGGGTAACAGTCTCCACTCGGTGGGTGCCGCCGCCAGCCAGGGAAATGGTGGCGAAAAGACCTAGGCGCGTACCGATAGGGTTGGATCGAGGTGGCTCTAGAAAAGGATGCCTGGAAGGATTTCGGGGAGGACTTTGCTCAGCAATTGGACAATGTTGGCTAAGTAAACAAAAACACATTATTATTTCTCACATCTTTTTGATTTACAATGATAAATTGGCAAAGCACTGTTGCTCCAAAAACACTGGAACAAAAAACACTTCGAGCCTTATTAGACCTAATAACTACTATTAAAATTGAGCGTGAAAAAAATTCGATTACTATAATAGCTTATTATAATTTAGTCCACGGCGAACTACCCACATGAGCGAATGACGAAGTTGTAACAACATTGTCAACAGCTATTGACGTGTAATCTCAGAGTCACGCCTGTAATATTTCAGTGGTATAATCGTTTATCTTAAGATTTTTTGTTCAATATTTGTTCACGTGTATGGTTGTCTCGTCTCTGTCGTCGTCTTTGTGTTGTACCAATCTGGGTATGAAATCATTGTTGAGTGGATTACTGAGTAAGTATTTGATCTATGGCAGTAATTGTAGTTCTGAAGTATTTGTGTTTAGTCATTTCTTTGTCACTAGAATCGTTGTGGATAGTCCTCGTCTAAATCACACGTTCGATGAAAGAAGATGTTGTGAGGAACCAGGAAGTTTTGCTTGAATAAGTTATGAGGTCTTTGATCTCGGTTATCTGCAGATTTCGTGTGAGTGGCGACAATGGTGGCCCAGTGGTAAAGACCGCGACTTGCGAGTTGTAGTTCGTAGTTTCGAACCCAGTCAGGCGCTTTACAAGTATCCGGCGATAAATATTGCACATCGACCTTTGGAAATTGGTGTATTTTATACAAATAATAAAAATAATTATCAAAAGAAGCAAATCATAATTGTTTTAACAGCTCGCTAATAGATACCGGACTGTTTGTATTTCGTGCGACAGAGATAACGCTCTACGAAGCCGAAATTAGCCGATTGTCTCTTTCCAAAGGTCGATGTGCAATATTTATCGCCGGGTACTGTACTTTGTTTTAATTATTTCATCAAACAACAAAACATCGTGACGAAAAACCGCCATGTCCTAGAAAAAAAAATCACATCTCAGTCTCGTTGACATGCCCACTCCTGCCCGAGGCCTGTAGCTGTACCCAACAGTGGGAACATTATAGACTAGATATGCTATGTTATCTACGCTCTACAGCCGGTCGATTCTGTAAAAATCTCACCGTGAAAACTTAGGTGAAGCGAGTTTGTTTTTGTTAGGAATTGACACTATTGACAGCTCACTCCACGCTCACTTCACCTAAGTTTTCACGGTGAGATGGTTACAGAATCGCACAGCAGGTTTTATGTTTAATTGGAACTTGTAATAAACAATTTTATTTCTCACAAGTATCGGAACAACGAATTCATGCATTTAATTATTTTCCTGTGTTTACATTGAACACGAATCAAGAACGCGACTTAACATTTTAATTACAATATTATGCAAATTGTATACTTGGATGGTGTTATTCGTGTGTGTAAAAATAAATCTTAAACGCATGTTCAGTTCCCATCAAGGAAGACATTTATTAAACGTTATCACGTGTTTTTGTGACGATTAAAAGTTTTTAATGTGCGAATGAGAAAACACCCGTAGCGTTTTAGTATCGTTTCGACGCCTCCAACGCTAAATATTGGCTTTTTGCCCTCGTAAATTAACCAACCTTTGGTTTAAAAGTGACTAATTTTCATTACATACATAAAATTGACAACCAGTCTTACCAAGGGATATCGTATTACCCAGTAACTGAGTTGTGGACGTCAGATAGGCAGTCACTCCATGTGAAATACTGGTATTCAGTTGCATCCGGTTAGACTTTAAACTGAGCCCAATATAGTTTGGAAAAGGCTAGGCAGATGATGATTTTTGTAATTTGTAACATTGAATTTTTTGCATTCAATATTAAGTTTCTGTCACGATGTCCTCTTTCCACCATATTTTGTAGTTTTTTTTTGTATAGAGTGCATGTTTTAGTTGATTGCATTCGGAGTTCTGCAGCAGGATTGTGATGTAACCTGAGTGTATTGGAATGTGAAATTACGTCATATTAACCACATCCGGTATTCTTTTAAATTTAGCCCGATACGATATTAAAACTGCTGTTATTTTTACTGTTTTTATATTTTTTATAAATATGTATGTAGTTTCAAAACACTTTAGATCTCTCTCTGCATTTCCTAGTCACCTTTTATAATTATTTCTTATTAAAATCTGTCCCCTCAAAGAAGTTTTTTCAAACATATGTAAATAAAGAACTCATCTGTCTGGGGGTTGTAATGACGAGGGTGGAATGCATATGCGGTCGGGGGGTAGATTAATGCGAACAGGAGAAACGCACTCAGTTCGCGGAGCTTTAGACAGAAAGTGTCATATTTGGCTAAAAGCTTGTCTCTTAGCAAATGTGACTGTATCCGAATACGATGCTGATGATGGTGGCTTTTGTGTTCAAAAACATTGGTAAAAAGGAAGAAAGAATAGTTGAGCTGGCAAGGAATTTACTAATTCCTAGTGTGGGGCAACGTTTTTAAAAAAAAAGAAGAAATTTAAAGTTGGAAGGATTTGTATCGCAAACTTGGGATTGGGATCAATGCTTATTTTGTCTCGAAATTCACGATGCATACATATATGGAAGGTTTTTTTTATCTAGAATTGGGAATAAAAAGGCTTGTTTTGGCTCGAAATTCAAGTTGTCTGAGTAAATAAAACCGGTCAAGTGCGAGACGGATTCGCGCACCGAGGGTACCGTAAGTAGCTAAATAGTTTTTTTATGCATCTACAAATTTACGGTTTTCGGATTTTTTCCTTTACTTGTGCTACATGACCTTGCTTCTTGCCAAATTTCATGATTCTAGGTCAACGGGAAGTACCCTATAAATTTTGATTCCCTTGAGATTGTCGAAATATACGTTTTTTGCGACATAAAAGGCCGTATCTTTTTTTACGTTAACATAGAAGTTTGAATTTTTCACAGCTTCAAGAGACTGAGTATATGGGTTTAATTTCAACTCATTACTTCCACGCGTTCCCGAGATAAAGGGTATTGACAGACAGACGGACAACAAAGTGATCCTATAAGGGTTCCGTTTTTTCCTTTTGAGATACGGAACCCTAAAAATGTCTGGTCAGCAAGACTTGGCAGCCTTCCAAGATCTTGTTAACATGTTTATTGTCATACGATACCCACTTATGTAGTTGGTGAAAGTGTCTCAAGTCTGTATATGATACCGCCACCACACCTTTTATTATTCATTTTATTATCCAACGGGTTACGACTGCCTTATCATGTTATCATACGCCACGTTATCAGCGAATGGGAATCATGACGCGACGCGACGTGCCTTATCGGCGCCAACGCAGCTGTCACCAGGAATCCATATGTCATAGTGAAAACAAATGCTTCCTATTTTCCTGCTATAAGGTGGCAGTAGATAAGGATACTTTTTTTAAACTGATAAAAGGTACTTATAGTGTTATATCACAAGCTCCGTTCATTCATTATGTAAATCTGTTTTGCAGCTTTTAGTAAAAGCTACAACTTCAATAATAAAGTCGTCGACTGCCGCACAGACTTTCACAAAAACCCACGCTCGTTTTAATATCTGAGCTTTTTCTTGAGTACCACTCCAACCCTAAAAGGCTAAAACAACAATGTTCACCAAATCTGTAGTTATTTTTTCCGATATCACATTAAAATACGCGCCAGAACAACAATAGGTGGCATTAACAGCTACTTAATAGGAATTACGGCAGGTTAACGAGCTTTTATTGAATAAAACACAATGACGTGAAATGATGCGCCGGCGCCGCGCGGTGCGGGGGGATGTGATGCGCGCGCGCAAGGCCGCTGAGTCAGCGACGTCCGCGACGCCTATTGTTTTGCCGTCACCTGATGCGGTGATAATATCGTTACCTTGAAAAATACGTGCTTTCAGACTTTAACTGTAATAAAGGAAGGTACATGATTGCCTATAACCTACTTGCAAATCGTTTAAAACTTGTTTTTGTAAAACTTTTGTACCTTTTAACAAAGAGTGAGATGATTAATGGCTCCTTCAAACAGGCGCGACACGCGATAAAATCATCGCGCGCGACAGAAAGGCACCGCAAGTCGCGCAAAGAGCAGTGCCTTTGTGTAGCGCGCGATTATATCGCTGTTTGTAGGAGCCTTAATGTGTGATATAGATATTTCAAAGCTACTCCATGTACTACTTACCTACAATGTATTTAAAAAAAAATATTACCTTCAATCTATCACCTTTTTCACAGTATGAATCTTCTATAAGCGACCTGAAAAAAAAATTAAACATTCTTTTTTTATATTCGTTGATATTTTCATTGGTAGGCCATGACGCATTTGTATGAAATTACTAAAATTGATTACAATAGATCTTTTGTTCAAGCGTTTCCACTTCATTTGTTGATTTGGATGTTACAAAGAGAAGTGAATATTTCGATTTATAATCTAGATTTTTTCGAGTATCAAATTGAAATGTTATGCTTCATTGAACTTTGTTTTGGCAACGAACGTAATGAGAATTATATTTTTTCAGCAAAAATTTCATTATATGAAAACGTTTTCAACATTACATTTTACCACTAGCAAGCAATGATTTGATTTACCACTGGTATTGAGAAAATGTGAGATATACTAATTCAATTAAGGTTGATAAATAAATTATGTACCAATACCTACCGACTTCGGTGGTTTCAACGCAAATAGTAACAAAATGTTTTGATGATTACGTAATCATTTCGGTCTATTACAATTTACTTTAAAAACAAAGTTACTTGCGGTTCCATCCTTCCGCCTTAATGTCAAAATCCCATCATTCGTAAAATTGCCCCGGCTTTCTTAATGCAGATGTCACAATAGCAAACCGCGGTACGCAACGCTTTTCAAGTAAACCGAGCAAAAGCAATCTTAATCTCGGTGCAGACCGTATCATTATTACCCATATTTACCCCCGTATTTCATTCAAGTGTGTGACTTTTTGTCGTACGTGTGGGAATGTCTGAATACGTCGTTTATACGCAATTAGTAACTCATTACCGTTTGTTTTGTCCTTTAATAACGACTATTTTGTTACTTTTTCATATAATTTAGCCATGTTTTATTATTTTTGAATGGCTCTTTATTACGACGGGCATATGTAAACTATGCGCCACTTACTACTATGTTGGTGACGACTTATTGCGGACTTAGGCCGTTTGTCCACCGCCACGTCAACGGGACAAACGGTCTAAAGGTGAAGTTCCACCGAGATCTTGGTCACTCATTTACTTAAAATTTTATCGAGTTTCGGATCACTATCATGAGTTCATGACATGGGCAATTCATGTCATGAACACTAATTCTCTCCTACATGTGATATTTGCGGAAGATATAACGTGTGGACAGCTTTTATTGCCGTCAATTATGACTTATCGGGCAATATCCGATTAGTATCTCCCCTCGCAGAGGGTTAGCCTGTTGCTACGGTTAGAAAAACATTTTCAATCACATAGCTACGAGCTGCCACAACCTGCCTGACTCACGCGAAAGACCCTCGCCGCCGCCCCGCCCACCTCCAAACACGGACATACATACATCACATACATTTTTATCCCTTTTAAGACACATACGTGGGAATAACTCGACTCAATCGTTCCGTGGCATACTGCCAATCGCTAACCTATTACTAATACCTACTGCATACCACGGACCCCGACCCATTGTTTCTCAACGACAGTGTACCGCTGGGTTGACATTTTACACAGCGGAGCTAATCTGATTTTGCTAACGAATGTATCGTACACACAATAACCGTGGATGTCATAATATCCGCTTAATGGAGTCGATGTACGCAAATGAAGCGGTGAAGCTTGGTGCGCGTGCGCAACTGTGGCGCCATGAAGTTTTAAATTTTAGAAGGTTTACTGCATTCATAATTTCATACGTATGTAACAACCTAGTAACAAGTACCAACTGCGTAGATGTCAATTGAATCAGAAGTACAGTCAAATCTGCGTTTTCAGATAATCGAGACTTCCATTTATCAAGTATCCTGAGATCCTGTTAGACATTAAACGCAACAAGCCTTTTGCATCTTAATTTGTGCTGTTATTAAAGGGCAATAAATCCGGCGCACGCGCATGGCTTCGTCGGCGCCACGGTATTGTTGTTGTTGCTGCATTGTGCAACTTGAACAGCCTGACTGTACCCTTTGTTGTGTCTCCGACTACTCCGACTTGGGATTACACATACACCCTCGTGGAACACTAGTTAGCCATTGGTCACATTAGCATATTGAGTCTAGACACAGTCGCGGTGGCTAATGTATTAGATACCGTCAGTATACGACCCTCTATAAACGAAGACATTAAAATATACATCCCATCTAACATTCTGCAAACATCCGTGTTGATATACAACCCTCGATCGGAGCCTCCATAAAGCACAATAATTAATGATCAATAAACCTCTTTCAGCATCATTACTCTCAAACATAATTTCCCACAAACAGCTCCCAACCTCGCAGATATTTCATAATGGCGCCATCGAGCGCATTTAACAAATAATTAGCGGCGTTTATGTGCGTATGTCGCTTCCCTTAACCGTTTCTCCGGAACTATAAAATTACAGCAGAGGCATGTTGGCCGACTCGGAGCAAAAACGTCGGACGATAGCGGACGGCCGAGCTAAAAATAAGCCGTGGCCGATGTTAATGAAGAACAACCGGATTGCTGCTGACAGGGACTCACGGATCAGGGTAAGGTCCAACCACCCGGTGACCATTGCTAGCTTGACTCCCGATAAGAGGATCATTCAAGTGCTTTTACGGCGACAATACTTTCTACAGGGTTTTGACGAAAAATATAGGCTAATGTAGCTGGCTACATGATTAGCCTATATTTTTAAGCCCTGGGCCTTATCAGTTGGCAGCTGACCAGAAACTATCTTTGGGCATAAATTGTGTACCATAATCCTAATTGGTTTTCTTGCAAGTCCTGTTCTGTGTTCTATTCAATGCAAAGCGTGAGCGATATTCACGTGTAATATTCTTGTTATTGTTGTCTATACGACCTTTCGAACAGTAAATCCCTTTTGCTCGCGTTGCGCAAGCGTGCCGTGCGCCTGCACCGAACGTATAAACGACCTATTTCGATTAGATCGCCCACCTGGAACTACGATTGTTACCGATCCGAGCACGACTCCTTTCGCAAAGGTGAAAAATACTTTGAGAATGCCACGACTTGTCATTTTGCAGTCACGATCTGCGCCAGCCAAATGTCATCTAAATGTGTGGAGATATTTTGTGTTGAATGAAACCAGTTGCAACATATGAAATATCGAGGTCTCTCGAAAGTAACTAGCTGCAGTTTATATTAGACATATTTATAATGGCAATAAAATGAAAGAATGTTGCTCCATGACAGGTCATTAATATGTAGTCTAATCCGTTTTGCTATTTACCGGCTGTAAAGCTTCTCTAGCTTTTATTAGTACTAAGAAGTGCCAACCAGTTTAATGTCTTCCTATCCTCAGCACGAGTGATTCCCTCTCTGCTTAGTTACTGCAAGTAGGGAAGGCGGTAAGTGTGCGAGGTCGTCACTGGCGCCGTGGGACACAGCTGGTATTCAGCTCGAGGCCTACCATCACTTAGCGTCTATTATTCCAATTCTTACAGTCATGTGCATGTCTTCAAAAGCTAACAAGCTTAAGACATTCTCAAGGAAGCCCTAATACCCTACATTCGTCTTCCGCTGTCGCGCATTCCTCACATATTTAAGTTTTTTTTTTTTCAATAATTCGCGATAGACACGAGTCGTTGACTGACTTGCGTCCGACCCGTTCCCTAAAGGTATTTTTATCTGCCGCATTGATATGTATTAAAGCGTTTAATTAAATAAAGATTACTTTTTCGCCGCGGCGTGTGCGCAGCGCGCTGTTTGCGGCCCTTCGCTGGTATTTAGTGGCATTTAAACTCGTGTTACTTGTAATGGAGATTATTTACGTGCACTTTGTTTCGGTAAGGATATCCTGAGTGTTCATCACGATGATTGATAGTCAATAAAGTAGCTTTTGTCTTAAAGTAGGCAAAGGTGATGATCTTTCCTCATTATTATCCTGGACATAAACACGGTGCTTGTTTATTGAGCTCCGAAAACACGAGCCTCAATCACCCCTTTCATCGCTCAAACTCAATCCACTTTTGCCATTACAACACCAGACATAGAGCCCAAACCCCTGTACTACACAGCTTGAATATTCAAGCCAGATGACCTCAAACAGCTACACACTCTTTACATACCTTAAGCGTGTAGGTAGGAGGAGCAGATTCTCCAATTAGCCCATGGAAGTGGCCGCGATAATTCGCCATGTCGCTTCCTGTTTCGCTAATGACTATGGACATTATCTACGGGAGCGTCCATGTCCATGTGAACAACGTTTACTATATTCATGGTCTTTGTTATTATAAGTCCATTAATGCCTCGAGGGCGTGTAGGCTTTTGTTTTGCTTCTTGGGTGGACTTAAGTAGACATGTTTGTGCGTTCTTAGGAGCGAAGAGTGACGTTACAAAATATTTAAATCTTGGGTTTCTTAAGAAAGCTGTGCCGTCATTGAACGGCCGCAATATGACGGCCGTCATGAAAATTATGGTGGGTGTTTGTCAGCGACAGAAACTTTTCTGTATTTTTGGAGTTTCTTTTTCTTAAACGTATGTCTTTTTCTTAACGTATGTATCTGTCATCCAAATAATTTAATAATTAACCTACCCTTTGTGGTCGTAACCATTACTTTAAGAGTTCTATAATTAATGCGCTCTATAACTATGGCTGTCTCGCTTTAATTAGTACAAAATGACAATGACAGCTGGATTTATGGATCGTTTATAGGTGTGAAGTTTTTATGAACACTTGTAAGGCGTTATTTATGAGATCCTTACACCCGGAATGATGCTTTTACGATGCTTAATTAAAGTACAATCAGGTTTCATGTAGATGGTAGGAATATGGTTTAGTATTCGCACATCGAATATTCCTTCTTTTTATATCTTTAAATAATCGTTTCTTTTCAATAATCCAAGACATTCTCTTTTTTTTCATTCTCGTTCTCTTTTATTAGTTTCTCTACAAATACAGCGGGTACCGTATACGATTGAAGTGAAAACTTACGACGGGAGCTGCGATTCAGCGCTGAGTATACGCGATTCAGCGTCACCGACTCACCGACCTAAGCGTGACGGTTCAGTTTGGTTCACAGTTCAGAAATGAACTCTGTCTGACATAAATAAAAAATTCCTTCATAATTTCACTTCAAAAGTCATATCTAGCTAGAATATTTGTCTTCTGACAGTCCTTCTGACTGTCTTCTTTCTTTCAGACAGCACCATTTTCAAGTCAAAATACACTACTCGGACGATTCCTGACACTTCTGCCCCCATAACTACCGTACTTACATACAAGCAATGCAAAAACAAGTGAAGTGTGTGCAGCATGCCAGGTCAGTGGTACACCGAGCCGGATTGTGGAGGAACGCGACACGAACAATACGTACTATGTTCTCACTTCATAATGTTCCTAGGAATGCCGTGATGGATGCTGCGGGTATGTCCGCGTTAGTTGGTACTGGGGCTCGTTAATATTATCTACGCTCTGAAGTTCGTTATTTATATATGCAATTCCAAAATGTCGTCGAAGTATGGAGAAAAAGTTCTTCAAAAGTTTGCGATGAAACGGGTTGAAGCTTTATGTTTTACTCGAGTAAATAACATGTTAAAACAAGCTCAATTTAAACATAACAACAGCGGCGACAGTTTTAAACGAAGTTTTGAAAAGTACGCTACTGGTCTCGGTACCAAGTTGTGACACCATTAATTTTTCGCGTCGTTTGTCAAATCCCCCATTACTACTTTAATAGTGCAATTTGCAAGCATAAAATTAATTGCAAGAATTCATCTTCTTCGACCATTATAACAATGCCCATAGTTCGTTACACTCTTAAAATCAATTTCAAGTAGATCATTATTTTATCGCCATCCAATTATTTGCTTGAGCAAAATATAGCAAACTGTTGCTGGAATTTTTTCAATTACTTTTTGAGCATAAAAAGTAGATGCACAAAAACTTTTTGATATTTATGTGGTAAGGCTTAAAATTGATTTCTGGTAGTTCTGCTACCCGGATTGTATATTCTCGTGATTAGGAAAAAACTAGTAGTATTGAATCTAAACAATTAATTGAAACAGGTCTCGACACTTGGAATTTATCAATTGAGGAAGTTTGTCGTCGTTTACACGTTAAAACTCTTTTTTTACCTGCCTACTCTTTTCTGTCTTCTCAATTCGTATTGGCGCTTATCTTATAATTACCAAAAGGTGGCAAGGCACTAACCATGCCGATCATAATCTCTACAGTACATAGACAGTGGGCCAGTTATGTCCATGTAATAAGGAACGAGCCTTTTGCCAACAACAATGCACACATCCAGACCCCGGGATATCCATCCCGGATATCCCGGGATGGATATCCCGTTACTGAGAAATTTGAGACGGGTAAGCATAATTACAATTTCCCTAATCCCAGGACCTTATGCTCAGTAGTAGCGCTTGCAGCCACTATACGACAGATATAGATACAGTCTATCTATATATTATGTGTACAGTCTATCTATTTCAGATATAGTCTATCTAAATCTATGTACGGTCTATCTATATTAAATATAGTCTATCTACATCTGTGTACAGTCTATCTATATCAGATATAGTCTATCTACATATATCCATGCACTATACCAACGAAGCAATCAGTCGAGCCAGGGAGACAACGTAAATACTTGGCTAAAAAAAACCCATTCTACATTGCCTAGCCAGACGTTAAAATTAATGAATGGTTTTATTTACAGCAGTCTAATAATAGAAAGAAATGACAAGTATGGCGACCGACCTTGCCGCGGCTTAACAAGCAATTACATGAGCCTTCTTAATAGTCCCTAATGACGTGAGCTTCCTCCACACAAAACGTGACCAGACCATTCAGGTTTCATTCGAATTGTCTTAATGAACGAACGAATGAACGTCGAGACGAATCGCGGACAAAAACCGCGTAGCCGGGACAAATCTGATGAATCCATCTACATTATAAGGAAGGTTCTTTTTTGGTTAATGGTAGCAAAAAGCTTGAGGCAGGTTGTTGACGCTAGTTTTAATACATTTACTAAATTTATTGGTATGGTGGTTTTGGTGAGGTATTCCACTCAGAGGTACTATTATTCTAAAACAAATCAATATATAGGTTAAGAGTTCTATCTTGGCAACAATAGGTTGGTATGATGCGTTGCGTTATTTTATTTATTTCTGGGATTGCCAACCGAGACTACACACTATCATGCACGTTAAACTGAACAGGGAAAAATATAAGTTTGGGCTTCCAATCATAGGAGACCACATCATTCACTTATTATATGTATTATGTAGGTACAAGAAGTTTGACGAGAACATCATCATCTGCCTTTTCCCAACTATGTTGGGGTCGGCTTCCAGTCTAACCGGATGCAGCTGAATACCAGTATTTTATATGGAGCTACTGCCTAAGTTAACAAGTTTCACAAGAACGAAAACATTAAAATAAAAAACACGAAAATTAAAAAAATACAAATGAAATTTAAATAACAAATAACCATAGGCAACAGAAAAAATAACAAAAGATTATGCCTTAATTACGACTTTTATGTCTTTTTTAAACTTTGATATTTTACTAAATCCAAACGGAGTAGGTATTCATGAGCAATAGGAACAGTGAAAGTGATATTATTTGTTAATTTGATGAAACTAGAATATGCAAATAATTGGAAAGTAATAATTGAAAAGTTAATGTTAGATAATTACTTAAAATATTACTACTAGAACACGAACTAAACAATCAAGTCGTATTTTAAACAGCACTTTTCAGCACTCAATGTTTGAATAATTGAAAGCTGTATTATTGTGTCGAACTCAGTACAGCTAAACGATATTTACAAATAGCAGAAAGTCTATTGTGTTGAAATGTTCCAAGACACGACGTCCTAGGTGATATTGAAAAAGTGTGATTTTTCTATTTCGTGTATCTTGTTAAGTATGTGGAATAGGGATGTAACATTTTGGTATATGTTTTTTGGCTCTTTGGTCTAGTATCATGTAAAAGGAATAAAGGATTCAATGATTTTTTTCTCGATACAAAAAAATTGCAAAGTTATATCTATTTTTTTTACTTTTTTTGACATCACGGCGTAACGCTTAAGAGTTATTCAATGGAATTTACTTTAAAACATAGAGAATTATCATATCAACGTTTACTCAAAATGTTTTTAAATTTACTTTATTTATTTTGTTAAAAAAGGAGTAAATTCGTTTTGGCACATACGTCTTTTTATTCCAAGCGCACACACACTATAGCCATCACTCTTCTTTTGCGTTTTAAAAGTAATTTCATCACCTTCGCTCGCTTAGTAGGTTTTCGAGGATTTTAGGTTTCCGAGGTAGCCCCATAGTGAGGGGTTTGAATGTTCCAGTTGAACATCCGAAGTATTAGCCCAATAAGGATGCACGTTCATTGGGTTTGTCCTACGATGTAAGCAATGACGTTGCAGCCTGACAAAGCTATGGTGGGAAATTTTTGGACACATGATGCAATTTTTGGTGCATATTTTAATAGAATAAGCAGAGTTTGAGTCTTTTGGCTAACCATTATTCAATATTCTACTTCCTCCCATGCCCACTGTGGAGTGCACGCTAGCCCTAAGGCATGGTAATTAGTGATGGGCCACGAACGCGTTGCTCATCAGCGTTTACCATAAGCACAGAATAAAGAAATACAGTATTGTTACTCGGCCGTAACCTTGATGTAAATGCCTACAGCCGCGCGGTACGTAAACATGCGATAGGGCTGCCCGCCTCCAGTATTTTAATTACATTTGCCTACTTTGTGTTTCCATTTAGTTTTGTTATTGTATTTTACTGTGTGTACATAAATAATTTTATATAAACAAATAAAATACTTTGTGAATTGAATAGGAAGTGTTTAATAAAAATGCGTGTTGTTTTGATCGCCGCCGCACGACTCCAGCTAGTGAGCAGCAGCGCGCTGTTGCTATTCAAATTTCGAACTAATCGCCGCGCGGCGCCAGTCAGTAGGCAGCGCTAGCGCGCTGTTAAAATGGCGGGAAAGCAAGTGTGCATTCACAGATTGATTTTATTTAAAATTAAAAAAACAGTTTATTCGGTAATTTAAAAACTTGGCTGCATGCTCTAGTGTCTTTGCCAACATTTTCACGCAGCCACGGCAGAAAATAATCCTCGCGCCATTTTTCTCAAATTTTCTTTTCTTTGTACTTGTATTGTGAAATGTTTTTTTTTTTCTGTTTCCTCGCAAATGTGTTAAAAAACGTCGTACGATATACGTGCGTATTGGTTAATCTTAACGCACTAATATCGTAATGTACTATTACAGAATTATAATCATTAAAGTCATCAACACAACTCTCTAAGACCATGTAAGTCCAAAGAATGATGATTTCATGAAACAGTTATTCTTATTACAGTAACAGTTATTCAATAAAAATAATTAATTTTATTCATAAAAGTATGCAATCATTTCATTAATGTTTTGTTATGATGTTGTCACGTTAAACTATCGTCCGTAAATCGACTTTACAGACAACCAATTTTTTTGTAGTATTATTCATACACACAGTACAATAAACAACTATTATTAATAATAAAAACCACGTCTTTACTTTGAATTATACAAACTAACAAAACACACATGCGCCGAGGTTTTAACACAAGCGTACCTACCGTTTAATGATTCATGAACCGCCTATAACTACCTACCTCACTCGTGTTTATCACTTTCCTTTACTCTATTCACTTCATTTATTAATCCAGACATCTTTTTTTCGGGAGATAAAATGAAATACTTATCCATTAAAAATACACACATTATGTACCTACCTACAAGTAAGTAATAGCTATTTATTCACCAAGGGGAGTAATCTGTACTTACCCTCGAGTGATATATACTGCTTTATACTACACTTGTTGTACTACATTAATAAATTGCTATCATTGTCACTGGAATCACTCATTTTATCTTGTGATTTACACCGCCAAACTTTAAACTTTACCAAGAAAATTGTTTCTACAAAATATGTCAACACTCAAAAACACTCAAAACACTCAAAAACACTCAAAACACTCAAAAACACTCAAATACACTCAATAACACTCAAAAACACTGAAAACACCCAAAAACACTCAAAACACTCAATAACACTCAAAAACACTCAATAACACTCAAAAACACTCAAAAACACTCAAAACACTCAAAAACACTCAATAACACGCAAAAACATTCAATAACACTCAACAACACTCAAAAACACTCAAAGCACTCAAAAACACTCAATAAAACACAAAAACACTCAAGAACACTCAAAAACACTCATAAACACTCAAGAACACTCAAAAACACGTAAAAACACTCAATAACACGCAAAAACACTCAATGACACTCAATAACACTCAACAACACTCAAAAACACTCAAAAAAACTCAATAAAACACAAAAACACTCAAGAACACTCAAAACACTCAAAAACACTCAATAACACTCAATAACACTCAAAAACACTCAATAACACTCAACAACACTCAAAAACACTCAAAACACTCAAAAACACTCAATAACACTCAAAAACACTCAATAACACGCAAAAACACTCAATTACACTCAACAACACTCAAAACACTCAATAACATTCAATTACACTCAACAACACTCAAAACACTCAATAACACTCAACAACACTCAAAAACACTCAAAAACACGCAAAAACACTCAAAAACACGCAAAAACACTCAATAACACTCAATAACACTCAACAACACTCAAAACACTCAAAAACACTCAAAACACTCAATAACACTCAAAAACACTCAATAACACTCAAAAACACTCAAAAACACTCAATAACACTCAATAACACTCAAAAACACTCAAGAAAACTCAAAAACACTCAATAACACTCAAAAACACGCAAAAACACTCAATAACACTCAACAACACTCAAAAACACTCAATAAAACACAAAAACACTCAAGAACACTTAAAACACGCAAAAACACTCAAAAACACGCAAAAACACGCAATAACACTCAATAACACTCAAAGACACTCAATAACACTCAATAACACTCAATACACTCAAAAACACTGTATAATGCTTTCTGTCTCATTTTCTCCCACGTTAAATCTTATAAATGTCTCTTTTTACTGTCGCTTTTTCGTTTCATAAAATTTCAAGCCGCAACAATGCCAAAGAAGTTTTCACTTCAAAAACAAAACGCGTTAGTAATGAACGCATTATTAGTCTGATTTTCAGGGCAGTAATGAAATTCCATACAATATAACTGCCTAGATTTTTGAGAAGGTTTAATGAACAGCTTTCAAGCCTTTTAGTGGGGTAGTATTGGTACACTTACTAAGCAAGTGTAGTATAAAATTATTTTATAGTCTTACCTTTCAGAGTTTCCAGGTAATCTAAAAAAATTTATCTCTGGATGCGTTATTGACGAATTCATGCAACCAAAAACAGCACAATATAGCCTACTCGTCATATTAAATATGTACTTGAACTTATTTTTAGTGCAAAAATCGCGCGGTTATTGTTAAAAAAAACAACACACCGTCCGTTCATCACTGCAGCACAGTCGCGACTGTCTGCATGCTGAGCTCATGCCGTGGTCGAGGCGCGCGTAGGTATAGCTCGCGTTTCGTCCGTTTGTATGAAGACCTCGTACTGTATGTCTTTATACTGTGCCATAAGCGGCCAGCGGTGGCGCTCACACGCTCCAGTTTGCGAAGCGCCCGCGCGCGCGTTTGTCCGCGTTCGAAATACAAAAGCGGCGAATCCGCTTGCGGTAATTAGAAACGATGCGTACGCGCGTGAGAGATGTGCGTGAATGGCGAGGTGTGTGCCAGGGAAGCTCAGGAATTTAGGTGTCATGATTTGCTTTTAACATTAGAGCTAATGAAAATTTTAATGAGTGCCTTCAAAGAAACCGTCGAAGCGGCTGTTTGACTCTTTTGAAAAAGACTAACTAGCGCTAAGCTAAGCTAGCGATAAGGCCAACTAAGTAATAAATGTTGGTATTTTAATCAATGCTCGACCTTTATCAGTCTGAAATCGATTGATACCGTCGGCACATAATTTATAAATTGTATGGCCATATATTCCAAAACATTGTAAGCTTCACGGTCCCGTTTTATAATGTACAATAGTGCGTGGTGCGTGCAGCAATATTATCGGGTGTACCTACCGCAGTTGCGCTGGCGCATTGTTTTGCTCTCATTTACCGCGATCGCCGATAACATCGGCCGATCGGCACGGGCCGAACGATAAATTTAATTAAACCACCTGTCGCACGCTACCGCCAGATTATGTTATCTACCGCGAAATACGCACACAGCTTGAGAGAAAAAATAATGACCAGAATGCATAGATAAAGTAGGATTAACGCAACATTGTAACCATAGTTTCTTGTTTGTTTACATGTTGGAGATATTAAAAATATTATACGTAGGAGCTTCTTTATTGGGGGTTGTCCTCAATAAACATGTTCAGGAACCAGTTCTACTTGCGTATTTTTAATCCTCTAAGAGAGCTGGTATTTATTTAAAAATAAAGGAGTGTTTCTGGGATAATATACCGCTATATCAGCCTTAAAAAGGTAAATATAGCCAGCCTTAACATAAACCGTAGCACACAGGCAGAGTTAACATTAAAAGACAGGATGCTGTCAGTTCTACATGAAAATGCCCTTCTGTAAACTATTCACAGAGAAACAAGGCTGGAAATTAACGGCCAAAATTGAACAATGTGCGATCGTTAAGCATTCATTACGCGCCCGCGCGTGTTCGTTCAAATTTATTTTCGCTCGCGACATCCCCTCGCCCCGTTTCCGGCTCGCTAATGAGCCTCGCTCAGTAACAAGGTTTGTTACTCACACGTTACACCTAACAGATAGGCGTTGTCAAGTGTCAATTTATGTCGTACAGTCCTACTCACTTGAACGCCAACAAATACTCTCAATTCCTCACTATTTTTAACTTATTCTCTATGTTCATTCTCAATTCCTTTGTCGTCTTTCCATTTTGCATTACAGTACGCAAATTATTCTAAACCATAACAGGTTCGTGCTCTGTACAATATCAATTTCTATAGTACGGTCTATTACTTTGACAACTAATTATTGTAAAACATGGTGCCCGGATTGAACAACTCTATTGAGTTATGACGCACGCCATTGTAATAAAGCGAAGTACTCGGATTAAATGTACTTGAGAGAAAATGGCAACTAAACAAAATGCTCCTTATGAATAAAAAGATCATTGTTTATACATCGGAATCGATGATCGATGTTGCGCAATCGATAAATGGAAACAAAGCCGATGGTTGGAACGTCTCGAGCGGTTAATCGATTAGACGCACAGCAGTCTTGGTGCTTTTTGTCCGTTTGCCATCGAGATGCTTGACCGAACATCTGAAGAGTTCATTTACGTTACGTAAGTGGTAACAAAAAACATCATAGCAAAGGAAATATTGCGAGCTGTGTTGAATGACCTCCGGTTTAGATAAAACATTTCAAGGTCTGGGATAATTCAGAGAATGATGAGGAGTATTTAACAAAAGAAAATATTCGTAATATTTTGCGTGATTGTCCGTGATTAGTAACAGACTAGTGGATAGATAGAAGGCGGTTTGAGAACGTTACCACTTTTCACGATCTATAGCAACAGATAGAAATGTAGCCTAAAATCTAAGATCATTTCGCAAATAATCAAATCGTATCATATCAATAAACATTTCGAAATCGGATTGCACGATACCGTTTCATTTATCAACCTTTGTCTACGACATACGTCAAGCTGTCAGAACGCGTTCGGTTTTCGCTGTAACCTTTGACCTTTGGCACGAGTCACGACCAACCTTGGGTGCTTGGGTATTGGACCAGAGACCAGTGTGATATCTGTGAGTCTTTCTAAACGTGACTAGAACGCGGCCTTCGTCCGCCGCTCCCTTTTAGATTTGCGATATAGATCTGCCGTTCTTATTTATACTCAGCTTTTGTTGCTATTTGTGTGTTGTGGGAATTAGGTGGGGCGTGTGTTGTCAATTCTCTCTATGTGGTGAGCAGATCTTCAGGCTGTTGTTCATCTAGTTGGTTAAATTCATTTGTTTTGCTGCTCCTTCATTTTTGTTATTTTCCAGTCTCATGCTAGCTCTTTCTTCTTCAAAGTCAACAGGTTCTCTTTAATTGAGGTTTGACTTTATTACTAACAACAACAAATACTTCATCCACTTCGGCTTAATCTTGTTGAACGGGATGATTGGCCTTTCCTTACATCGGCATTAAATATAGCATTGCAGAATTACTGACATTTGGATCCTCTGATTGCAAATGCATAAATGTTACAATCATACTTAAATCTGTTCCTTTCCAACTAATTATATCGAATAAATAATCGAATTGAATTTCATAATAGCGTTGGTGTTTTCAATTCTAATTCGCATGCGGAATTCTTTTACCTAGTCCTATATCAATAAAAATATGAATACTAAGTAAGAAACATGTTGCGAGCACTTAAACTATTATAACATAAAATCTTGTTAGCCATTATTATTGTCGCAAGCCACGTGAAATATGTATGAGAGTCATTACAAGGACAATTAAATACGTATCCGTGATGATATTGTACTATTATCTGCTTGTCTGTGACAATTATTGCTAAGACCGGCTACGTTACGATTATGATTTCTGTGTATGTCCTAAGTAATAAAAGATTATGACTTTATAACGCAATGCAATTATATTTATTATTTAAGAGCTCCACTCTGTGCAGTATCACTTTCAACCTGTATAACAGCCACTATAACTTGATCTCTTTGGATCTCGCTGAGTTATTAATTATAATGGTAATTTACCTAGCCCTCTTCAATACATAGTAATTTTATAACGAAGTTATTGTGTATCGTGTTTAACATGCACATTAAGAGGTAATTAGGCATACATTTTCGGAATCATTCTCTTAATGTATTCTACGATCTCCGTTTAGGTTGTAATTGTAACATGCTGCATATTTAAACAAATTAATTTTATGTACACGTGAACATATATTATGCGCATACGTTAGTACAATATTGTTAGAAAATACAATATAGCTCATATTATATTTTCTAGCAATCTTTCCCACACGCGATCGTTCACAAACATTTAAAATTATTCTCGTGTTTCCAGTATATCATTACGTTATTGATATACCTACTTGCTCTAGATTTGGGACCGCTGTCTTTTGGATCTCCATCTTCGTTATTTTTATCATAAATTGCTGCCGATGTAATTCCAGCTGATTTCGAAGATACAAATGTTCCAAGCTACAATTCCAAATTATGGTAGGTCTCCTAAAACCATTTGACAAGGTTAATCAACGACAATTCACCAGGCAATAAAACTCCCTTAACGTATGACAATTTGCATGAAACCATCCCATCGTTTTTGGTGTGCGGGCCAAGTTAACCGCCTGTCGTAAATTCTACCACCAAGACAAAAGACGACAGCAAAAAAACTTTGACCTTGTCATCTGAGGTAACCGAGCGATCCCTTTGCGAATAACATTAGTTACGCTCCAAGGGTCCACACACAAAAAACGGTCCAACTTTGGCCCGTTGACTTCAGTGTTATTATTTGAATTTTAATACAATCCTTCGAAATGTAGAAGTTGTTATCCGTTCCTTTATTAAAAGTCTTCGCTGTGTCACCATAAATGGTTGGATAATCCTACATTTTGGCGTACCGTGTAATCTTTAGCGTCGTATTCTGAAGGCCTTCCGCGTCTTTAGCGCCGTGTAATTATTCCCATTGTTTGTGGTATCTAATTTCAGCATGGGCGTTTAATGGATCGCTGATTACTGCCTCCATGTCTACGTACGATTCGCTGCGGTCTCAGAACGCGGAAAGAGCTGCAATAAATTGCTGCAAATCCATTTTGACAATGCGCTGAGAGTAACAAACCTTGAACTTTTAGTTTCGCCGAGCCATTTTGTGTTTGACATACCTAGCAACGAATTGTGAAGGACAAAATAGAGTATTATAGCTTTGCCTAATCATAATACCTATTGCGCGAATAGAAACTTTAGGAAAAAATAATTCTATTTTAAGCTTTTCAGTTGAAATTTTCACGGTTTGTTTTGCTCATTAGTGTCGCCCATTTTTTTTAATAAGTTTCTATGAATCTGTAGCACTAACAACGTTCGTTAAGAATGCGAACCACTTCCGCCATATGGCTAGCGGCGGCGGCGTGGCGTCCGCTTTACGACGCATGCGTGCTGTTGCGGTTACACTTTGTTGGTTTTTATCTAAACACACCACTGTAACTAGGACCCTTTTTAACTGGACCACACGTAGTGTTCCCTGGAAGTTCATTGCATCCTGCTCCAGATCACCTGTTTACATACATCCCATCGACGTCTCCCCTGTCCCCTGTGTGGTCTTTACTCCGAAGACTTAAACTCGACCGTTTGACGCACCCTTCCTCGTGTTTGTACACTGAATATTGTTCTTAATGCTTGTTTATTCAACCCCTTATGTTAACGGACACTATAAATAAACGTAAGAAACTCTGACCGTAACCGGTCCAAGTTTCTTAACATCTAGTACGATAATTTGTCCTTGAGTAATTGATCGTAAAACACTTTTTCTTTTTTTTTTACAGGTAAGGAACTTTATTGAGCCACACACGGCACTTGTCGGACGAGCTCTGGGCAGAGGTACGGACCCTGGTGTCAATAAATTAACTATTTAACACAGGTTTGATGTTTAGAAAGGCCCCCGTCGCTATAAATGCTCTTTTTATGCCGATGTTCACTGCATTGACATAATAATACTACATGAATAAACCCATAAGATCCATTGCTCCATTTCTAAGAAAAATCTGAATTGAATGGACTGGTATGATATCTTCCAACGATATACCATTATAAATTATATCATGCTTTTGATGTTTCCGATATGTATATATTTTTCTAAGAAACAGAGCTTGTGTCGTAATATTGATCTTTATCAGCATTTGATTTAGGAAGTACATATATTTGGTTTTCATTCGTCAATATTGGCCTTCATTTCGGTGTTTATTTGTGGTTTGTGATCATTCACATCCGATCATTAGTCAAACTTGTCAGAAACCAGACATTTTATAATAGTATTACGTCTAACGCTTTTTTATTGCTAACCTTTTGACTTTTATTATTATTCTGTGTACTAACGATATTTATGTCTATGATACCAGTAACAATGGTTCAAAACATTGGAATCATCCTTGACCCGATCTCCTAACACCTGTCTCGCATCCTTACTAGTCGGACGTGCGCTTACACATGAAACAATGGCCCCTAATTCCGGCGCCGCCCGAACAATAGCTTCTAATTCGGCCCTACACCATACAGCCCATCTGATACACCCATTGTATAAAATTTAAGATTTGGTTTAATTGTTGACTTTTCGAAAAGAATTCGAAAGGCGACCTCGTCTCGAGACGCTTCAATACTTAGGTTCATTGAAATTGGTCCTCAGGATCTAAAAGTCATCAAGGTTTTGTTGATCGCTGTCCAAAAGCTTTTGTCTATTAACCTGGCCGGCTCTATAAAAATATTTACATAAGTGTAACGCAGTTGCAGCGAAATGATTATGCAAAAATTCTGCGTAATAAGAGATGGCCCATATATTCTCGGAATAAAATTTAAATTTAAAATTCCGTGAGGTCGCCACTAATTACAGCGTCTTCCGAATTTCTTGATCGTATATCCAGCGAACTGTCAGATCTGAACGGGTAATTGGTAACCAATCATGGTGAAAGCCAGCGACGGGCAGTCTGCCGCTCCTCGATCATTCCACGTCATATTCTGTCCCCATTCACGGCTGTGACCCACTTTGGGAAACCATTGTCCAAAAAGAAAGGCAATCCAGTTTACGTCTTCTGCAGTTTGCGATGCCAGTTAATTAATGGTTATTAATCATAGTCACGACGAAGCAGTTTCTAAAATAACAACACCTTTTTTTGTCATGTTTTAGTATCTGTGTTTTTGTTTTGGACCTTGTTTACAGCGTCTTCAATTCTTCACGGATACTTTTGTTGTCTTCCGTGATTCACTTTTTTGCTATATCTGGCAAATATTTTTATTGCACTTAATTATCGTCTACAAATTCCACTGACCTATAAAGAAACCATCACGATTCTTCTTCGTTTCGCAAACCTAAGCTTCTCCTCATTTCTGTGCAACTGTCAAGCTTGTGTGGTCTCACAAATTTTTCCAACAATTACGTTGAAAATTAATGGGTGTCATAACACAACCTCAAACTTCGACTATATTTTATCATTTCCATCAAGAATGCCGTTATTTTTTTTCACATTGTCCCCGTAAATAAATCCGGTTATATGTGTTATTATCGGTCGGTCCGGTAACACCGTAATTTGGCCATAAGTCAACTGTTAATCTGATGCAAATTGCCTCTTGTATCACGAAGTTTGGTTGACCGATATCGGGCAAAATGGATGAAGTAACATTTGCGTGCAACAAAGACATCCAACAGAGATAAAGGTTCAGAACAATACTCTATTCAAATTACCTTATGTTTAATGCCAGTCTAGCTCTAAGGGGAACTTAAGACGTTATGAGAGCTGCCAACTTGAAGCTTAGAACAACACTGTATCCTCTTTGATGTTCTGTAATTGTTTTAATGTTGTATAACCGGTGATCTTTTCTGAAATGATTTTTAAAACGTGGTCATTACTCCTAATGGGCATGATGTAACTGGATGGGTCTTCATCTCTGTTGAGTCGTGTTCGTGCGTGCAATGGGTTTTAACTGCCATGTGTTATGTTTTGTTACATAAATCCAAAATACCTTTATATTTATTGTAATGTTCTTCAATATTTTTGGTGAAATCTAGATATGGTTTTCTTGATTGTGTTTGATCATGAGTTCTGTCGTTGAAATTCCATTCTCATTTTCTGATAAAAGTAAATGCGTGTCATTAACTTGGTTGTCAATAAAATAACAATAAAGTAAATTAGTTTCGGTTCCATTACAGTTGATTTGAATTGATTCAAAAGAGTCAAAGTGAAATTAATCCAACAGTTTTTTTATGCAGATTGTAACTTGATCTTTGCAAAAATGAGCGGCGTTCGTCGATTTTTAATCGGTTTCTCTTACAAAAAAAGTTTTGTAATCGTCCAAGTGTGAATGCGTATGGCGCCTCTGAACGATCGTGACAATTGCTAAAATTGCCAGAACCCGCGAAAGGTGTTGCATAATGTCGAACTCTTTAGCGATTTCATGCTTTCTAATTAATTGCATAATTTACACCGCCTGTTCTAATTGGCGCACCACTGCACTTTAGTCAGGTGTTAAAATAACATTTTCAATAATAACACAGTAGTCTATCCTCGGGTCATTTGTAAAGATCATCTTTATTAGCAGGCGGACATGACATCACTTTGACATGCATACGTCAAATGTGAAGACATTAATTATCAACCAACATGCAACATCCTGAATCACTGATGCCAACAATCTGGTATTAAACCGGTGAAATGTTCATTTAGCTTTCAAAGAGGTCCATAGGGCTCGCGACCGGCTGTAATCATAGTTAGTACAGAATTTACAACCGCGTAAATTCCCATCTGTGTCGCGCAAATATTTTGATTTGTCTGCGAACTACATAGTTACATTCAATCCACTAACCTCGTTATAAGAACGGGTCGGGTTTCGTTACCTCTCGATTAAAATCGACTAACGATTCCACAAAATCGATTCGAGTATCGTTGTGTGTTTACTCTTCGTATTTCTTCCTAACAAATGATATCGATTAATTTGTCGGCGGGCCATTCGTGGGTAATTGAAAAGTTTTAATGTTTGTATTGGGCATATACCTCGTTAAGTCGATGATGTTACATTCATTCATACGAGTATTAATTATTTGATTAGTCGATTGTTGGGAGAATTCTTTAGTGTAGGATTGCTTTTTCGTTTCTAGAGTCTGGATCTTAAAAGAAGTCTGTGTGGCATTTTAATTGGAACATATTTACGCATTAAAAAAAATATATATGATGTCTGCTCGTTTGTTTCTCCACATTCCACAAACGTACGTTTCAGACATAAAAGTTAGCGAAGCAATAAACGCGATAAAATTCCGCGACTAATGGCCACTCTCGGGCAGAGACAATAACGAGGAGTGCAGTATTATTCTCTCTGCTTATCCCTCATGTCGTGAGTGCAGATTGCAATTTTCCATCTGTCACCGTTTTATTTGTGCGTCAGTTTTGATGGCTCGTTGCGTAGAGCAAACGTCATGCGCGGTGAAGCCGCGCGTCCAATTGATGGCGCCCACGCATCGCGCCACGCGCGTATGCCAATTATTTTGTTTGTAATTGTAGCTTTATTACTGCAAACCATGAAATACAAGCGTTTTACTCTATAGACCTTCACAGTTTAAAAAATATTATATTTGCAGATTGCAGTTTTTTTCCAATTAATAACGTGACATTGCATACCAGTGACAAATTGCATGTCAATACCGAATGCTAATTGCTTCATACTTTCATGGTCATTATAAATTGTATTTCTAATACTAACTTGAAACTAATTCTCTTTAACCTTTAGTCTCATTAAGCTCAAATTAATAGCTCTATTCATTTTAGAGGTTAAGTACTAAATAGCATGAAAAGTTTTGTTTGGAAGCACGCACACCGGCAACCACTAAAGAATTAAGGTTGGACGTATATCAATTAATAAAATTGCTGGTTTATTACCCAATTTAATTAATTGTAATACTTACGTGATAATTATGAAACGCAAAACCTAAGGTCTTATTCTAAGCGATGGACGCTTTCCCATAAATAGAAAAATGCAGCTGTTAAAAAAGGGCCTAACTAAAGATCCAAGTTCCAACAGCCCTTACATTTGTCTAAGTAAAAAGTGCCAGAAGTAAGGCAGAATTGCATCAGAGGGGCAATTCTCGTAATTTCAAGAACGTCACAGTCTGATCTCAGTCTGTCTGTCAAAAATACTTAGTGATTTCCCTATAATTTTAACAAGTTTATAACATGATGGTCGCTGAGATGACATTGCGACTAGATTTTTAACGTTTTTAATTACAGGAATTGGCCTTCTGGTAAGTTTTCGTTACATAGTGATTTCCTTGCCCTAATAGAAACAATTCACACATTTCCGAACATAAAAAAGCAAAACAAAATTAACGTCAGTGACAAAAATGATAAAACTCATTACGGAAGGTACAGCCATGTATACTCCTCATTAGGGTCAGAGCATGGATAAATAAAGTTCGACGCATGATCGATAGACTGCATAACGGACCGAGTCCGGTCACCGGTGTCACTAGCAACGGTGCGTGTGCGCATTGTATGTGTCGGAGGAGTGAATGTGACGGCTCAATGGTTATGCTGTTGTGTGCGAAATGTTGTCATTATATTTGAAATTAGGTTCTGGGAGGATTAGGAGTTGTGATTTATAGTAGTTATTTAGACATGACAATACATTGTATTTTGAAGCCAGAGATGAATACTTTTCCAGCGACTGCCAACTAGCTATTGTCCGCAGCTTCGCTCGCGTGGGCGTCGGAAATTATCCCATGGGAACGTACTTTTGGGACAAAAACTATCCAATGTCTTAAACTCTTAACCCAGGGATTTTGAAATTTTATTGGATTCCGTTCAGCCTTTAAGGCTAAAAAGGTAACAAAATGACTGAGCTACTTTCGCATCCATACTAATATTATAAATGCGAAAGTGTGTCTGTTTGTCTATCTGTTAAACCGATTTAAGGCTCCTACAAACAGGCGCGACACGCGATATAATCGCGCGCGACACAAAGGCACCGCCGTTGTGAGACTTGCGGTGTCTTTGTGTCGCGTGTCGTATCGCGCCTATTTGAAGGAGCCTTAAGGCCTTGTCTAGTTTTCTTCATATCGTGTCGATGGCAAACTAAATTGAGTCGATTCTGAATTTCGCTTCGAGTTTGGCGCCTTTAATAGCGACCATCAGTTCCTGTAACGTCCAGACAACAGGACACGTAGGGCAGGATATTAATGTCCCATTGTTTGTGGAACAGTATCATTGCAATCAGTGTTTAAAAGAGAGATGAGATGTGGGAAGATCTATTCCTCATCAGGAGCAACTCTTTTATTAGTAAGGTAGCTCTCTACAAATGATCTAATTGTAGAATGTTGCGTCTTTTGGGTCTACCTGCGTCCGGAGTCTGTGTGTATGTCTAGCGTGGGTGACATTGTCTGACTCAGTTAATTAATTAAATAAACTCTTTAAACCAGTCACTAAATACACAATTTCTTCGAATCAGTATCAGTACGAGTTAATGAGTAGATTTCGACTTCTGTGCAGTTGTTCTGTCCGGAGATGTGGTTGCGCCCGCGCCGACCTCGCTTGTTTAATTAAGTTTTATTTACACAACAACATAACTCTGGCTTGTAGATAAACTCGGTTTGTTTACCAGTTTTCTCTTTTGTGTACGAAGACAAGAGTTGGTGTTTATAAGGCCTAGTGGAGACAGATCTTTTTTTTTTTTTTAATTCTCGAACGATTTTGGTCTCCTACTCTCCGCCTGCCTAATTTTCAAATTTCAATAGTGATTAATATTTTTGACTAAGAATTGGTCGAATATCTGTCAGAGATTATATTGCGATTCTACATTTAAATGTTGATGTTTGTCTCTTGCGTCATAATTGCAATAAATAGAACAATAGGTACTATTCTCTTTGTCGTTAATCCTGCGCTACAAATAACTCCTATCCGATAGAAACTATTGAGATAATAAGAGTTCAGTGACTCTGCTCTACTGCGTTGAAACATAGCCAGTAATAAGTCACTATGGACAAGCATTTATTGTATTGTATTTCTTCCCTTTTGAGCCTGATGATTAATAGCACCGCTGAGAATAAATTAGAACAAGTCCGGCTGCGAACTAACGACTACTGTCTCGTTTCCGACATTACTAATTACTGAGCCATCAGTGCTTTAAATTATTGTTTTTTATTCCACATCTGTTTTAATGGGAGATGGTTCTTAATTAATTTAATGGTATTAAACCTGTCGTCCCACGTTAAGCGGTTGGTTTGGGCTGTGAGTCGTAGATCTTTGACAGTTGTTAAGTCGTCAGTAGCCCAAAAGTCTTACAACCAGTCTTACCAAGGGCTATCCTGTTACCCAGTAAAGGGTTCTACAAACAGGCGCGATACGCGATATCATCGCGCGCGATACAAAGGCACCGCTCGTTGCGCGACTTCCGGAACCTTTGTGTCGCGCGCGATTTCATCGCGTGTCGCGCCTGTTTGAAGGAACCTTAATTGGATAGTGGACGGCAGATCGGCAGTCACTTAGGTTTAGCTGCATCCGGTTAGACTGGAAGCCGACCCCAACAGATATACCTGGAAAAAGGCTAGGCAAGCACATTTTTTTAAACCTGTCACTGGCCAGTCCAAACAGGCGCGATTATATCGCGTGTCGCGCCTCTTTGTTGGAGCCTTTATGATAGTAAGTTTGTCACATTGTCACAGACTGGGCAACGATGTCATTGAAGAAGTAACTGACTACCAGATGGCCAATAAAAGTGAAGGGCAGTTTAAATGATTGTAAGTTACTCTGTCACTGTTAATAAGCTACTGAAAGTAATCAGTGTTTGACGTCTATGACATGATTACCTTAGCCGTATTTATTAGGCCTATATTTAGTTCTATGTCATTTTAAATCGGCCAATATAACTAACAGACAGTATCCGGCATTAGCATTGTGTAATGTTTAAAACAATTGGTTTTTAATCATTCTAACTTGTAAGGGAAATAAGTACCTACTAACTAGTGTAATTAGTATTCATTAAACCATAAATTCTGCTCCAGCAGTAAGCCAATGATCAACATACACGGACTGCTCGTGCAGTCAAATTGAACCGCTTGAAGCTGCCATTGATACCGGCCTGCTTGCTGCTGCAGCAGTCGGTATCAACTGCTCTGGCCGGCCTCACACGCATCGTCGAATGAAGAGCGCGGGCGGAGGTAACTATGCGAGAGCAGTCGACAGCTCGAGCAGTCAGTGTATGCCTGGCGACTGCTTGACCGCACGATGAAATTTCACCGCGCTGCCGACCGCCAGAAGCAGTCGCGAATGCTCGGACCGTTCCGTATATGTGTTTACGTAGTTTGCTATGCAGTCGCAGCTTGAAGCAGTCGATACTGGCTCCTTCAAGCTGTCCGTGTATGGCCGACCTAACTGTTATTGCCAGAAGAGATGCTGCCGCTATCTAACCTAACCAAACTCACAACCTATGCCCACAGTAAAGGCTCCTACAAACAGGTGCGACACGCGATATAATCGCGCGCGACACAAAGGCACCGCTCGTTGCGCGACTTGCGGTACCTTTGTGTCGTGTGTCGTGTGTCGTGTCGCGCCTGTTTGAAGGAGCCTTAAAACTATTTGATTTGGTCAGTCAACAGTTTCAACGAGTGATCAAACAATTTCAAATCCTTTCTACGTGTCGCTGGCACAACAGTATTTCTAATCTTGTTGGCTCAACATTTCGCCACTTCCACAACGCCGTCGTCGGTGGCAGCGCCGAGGTCACTTTGAATGCATGTTTTTGGACACAGAGGGCAGGATAGAAGGTGGGGCATAGTTTGCGACACAGCTCCACATCCACACCCTGCTGCCGTTCCATCACTTTAACCAGCGGGGTAATTGCGTAACACACTAACAGTAAAGGCTCCTACAAACAGGCGCGACACGCGATATAATCGCGCGCGACACAAAGGCACCGCTCGTTGCGCGTCTTGCGGTGCCTTTGTGTCGCGTGTCGTGTCGCGCCTTTTTGAAGGAGCCTTAATACTGGCTACCATTTTGACATTTCAACAACATTCATTGCGTTATTTACTTAGTTGATCAGACAAATCCTTCGAATATATGAAGCAATGGTTTAGCAATATCCTTAAAAATCGTTCAGATTGTGATTAATCGTGTGTTACGGCAATTAGAGTGAAGATTGAAGATACATCTTCCAACTTATAAAGCGTACTATTTCAAAAGAAATGAGAAATGTATTATTGCCTTTAAAATCCCTTCCTTTCACATTAAAACTCAGTTACTCATATCCATTACCTTCAGCTCGAACACATTACCAAAGGTTGACGTGAACGTTCATAATAAAAATAAAGTATAAGTAATAATTTCATTAATTCCCACATGACAGACATTATCGTTCACCGAAATGAGACAGTCATCTCACAATTATTGTGGTCATTAAATATGGTGGCATGAAGTAATAAATTACTTTGTATTTGTATGAGGTTAATGTTAATAATCAAGTTTTCATGCGAAAAGTATGAGCAATTGTGTAAAGGTTTACCTACTGGAATGAAAGTATACTGTAGCGGGGTATGACGAGTCTACTGTTACAAAAATATACTGTGGCGATGGAGGGCTAGTTTATGATTATTTTATTTGTAAGAATATATGTAGATAATTTATTTACATAGTGTTAATATTTTTTAAGTTCTATACATTCTACTACAACATATGTAAAAGATACGTTCGAATTAAATTTGCCGGTCAAAAATTGTGCATGCAAACGTTTTTTTAGGGGATCGTAACTCGATTACTGTTGATTTAGTGTTTATCGTTATTACTTTGCAGTAATTTGAATTGAAGTTACTTGCGACCGCAAACAATTCAAGTACAGACGCCAGCACATCAAGCTACCCGAAACTGCCAAATTTTCCCAATCAACTTTGAACTTTGACATATTGTAATATTAATGAAATTTGACAGATTGTAGTAGCTTGATGTGCTGGCGTCTGTACATAAAACTATTTTCCATTATTCCAAGTTTTAACTTTTGAGCGTGAAAATTGCAGTGCATATAAAAAACAGCTCATTTTGCAGGCATTCAAAACATTAGGTAGTATGATATCATTGAAATGTAACCTTTAACACAGGTGGTTGCTATTTATTAATAATGATTAATGTGATTATAAGTAAGCTTGAAATAACGTGCGATATTACGCGACACATGCTATGCATTTCGAAATAGACTGCGTTATTTAATAGCAAATAGCACGTCAATCATATTTTTGAATAAAACTAGATGAGGTCGGCGTTTCCTATCCGACTACTCTGAGAAGAAAGTCCGAAACAAACTTAGAAGTCACATTCTCTCAAAGTCCAGACATAAATCTTGGTGAGATCATGTCAGACCCATGTAGTGAAATGGTATTTTGAGGAAAGAACCACACAGATTTTAGTGGACTTGTCCAGTCAGTGTACGCATTTGTCAGTAATCGTGCAGCTCAACACAGAACTTAAGGAGCTCAACGATTCGACGAACAATACCAAAGACAGGACATTAGTGTAAATCGCATAAATAACTGAAACTGCCAGACCATCATTAAAATTTAAAACTAACTGAGAAAAACAAACAATGACCCACATAGCCTTCACATCCAGAATAATTAAAACCCTAACACCAATAATGTTATTATGTTAATAGATGGCGCTACGTGTCTTTCGAATCAAAAACAGGACAACGTCTGTCGGGTCAGCTAGTAATATAATATTTTTGTTTTTTGCCTCTGCAAAAATAGTAACATACAGGTCATTGCCCCCTTTGTCAGGTCACAGCTCAAACAAAATTAAATTCATTCCATTCCTCTCGTCTCATTTCCCCGCATTTCCAACAGCTTCATCAAAATTCCGTCGCTATTCTGTCGCTGACACTTCAGACTAGCCGCATATAGCATTGGCAGGCAGGCTCGCTCAAGTGCCGACCCCTTTTGTTTGAGGCGTGAATAAGTGCGGAATCTGCGTGCAAAAGCTTTTGTCCGTGCTGTTGTGTTAAGCTAGGCTAGAGTTGAAGATCGCTGCGAGGCTCAGGGGAGGCCCCTTTACAGTCTCCCCAGGGATGTGCCTTACAGGCGTTGCACGGGGGGGTTCCGGAATTGGTCTTTTAAGAGGAACCGGGACCTCCCCTATGTGCTGAAGGTGATCACCGGGGCGGTTTTAGTGAGGTAAAAATCCCACACTCCCCGACCTCCCTCCCCGGAGGTCGGGTGCCTTTTGAAGGTTTCCCCCCGACAAAAAAAAAAAAAAAAAGGTGATGGGTCGAGTTCACACGACCGGAGACTGTTGTAATTTTATGAGCTCCTGGTACACACGGCTACATATCCAGCTATACATAACCAGTATAAGCTGACTATGATTGTACGAAAAACCTATATATAATGCGAAGTCAGCTAAAACTGGAAATATATAGCTGTGTTGCCGTGTGTACCTCGAGAGACGATTTTCTTTGACTTAAATATTTTATTTATGTTTTCTTTAACGCATTATATATGTAGATTACGCGTGCAATTAATTTCCAAAAATATAAACAAATGTGTTTTTTGGAAAAACAACTTTAATATGCCACGTAAAGTTCGCCACAACTTCAAATATTTTTATGACTTTTCCAATATAAGTACTAGTCATTTTTAAATCAACTTAATTGACAAAAGTATAAAATTGATATTGTTTAAGTAAGAATAACATAAATTGGTAACAAAGATTTGTATAGACTTCGTATAATTTAGGAACATGAAAATTCTCAATGAAGTTTTGCAACAGAGTAACAAGTTATACTTGACTAATTTGTATAAACCTGCAACCTGTATTGTGTAGTCTAAACAAGTAACAAATGTTAATAATATTATGTAAGGCATTGTTCGTAAAACAAAGAGAACTGCATATACCCTTCATTAACGATATTGTAAGTACAATAATGACGACATAAATTACTAAACAAAATATTTATTCAAACACTGCAGCAGTTATTAATTTACTCAAGTTCTCTCTGAAATCAACAAAATTATGCAGAATACAGCTTATACTAATACTAGCTTTATTGCAAAGACATTCTTAATTACCACACAGTAATTAAACGTTAATTATTTGACGTAGACTGTAGACACAATCATATTTTTCTTAACATATTTCTTCATGGGAAAAACTCGTAAACTTCAAAACTCCCGTTGTTCCGAGCGATTTCGGAAAACGGTGAAACGTGCGTTCACTTCGGCAGACTTCGGCTAAATTGATCATTGTCATAGCGCGGTGTGTTGATTGATTTGCGCGATGTTAAATCACGGAACGGTCGGCGCTAAAGTCCTGTTATGCAAGAATACCGTGGGATGAGCCTCGGGCTACGATGTCCGGGTAGTGTAATCGCTGGTAATATTGGGAAAAATTCCTTTTTTGTTGAGAATGATCCTCGCACCATATAAAGTTTGACATGCACCAGACTGTAAAGACTTTCAACGGCCAAAACTAAACTAAATAAACAAATAATGATGGAAGTTTCTCAAAATTTCAAAAATAGCAAAAAGATATGGAGCATTGTGAATAGTCTAACCGGAAAAATTATGCAATGTATTGAAAACGTTTTACTTATGACTTTTCGAACGAATCCATCAACATTGGCTAACACTTTCATGACTGAATTTAATTCTAATATCAAAAACCTAAGCAACTCTTGCGATGTGCCTCTTTTAGACAAAATTACGTACGAGATGATTCCTGACAGGTCGATAAGAGTGAAACCTGCACGAGAAGATATAGTTGAACAAATCATCAAACAAATGAACGACAGGAAAAGCCCGGGTTACGACGGGATACGTGCTAAAGATGTTAAATGCATTTCAGATAAACTAATACCAGTTATTACACATTTAATCAATTGCTGCTTGCAGACAGGTACTTATCCCGACTTATTAAAGATAGGGGTGATACGTCCAATACACAAAAAGGGCTCACGTGATGATGTTAATAATTATCGACCTATCACTATATTGTCTTGTATAAATAAAATTTTAGAACGTTACATTAGTAATGAGATAAATAACTTCTTGCAAACACACGGAATAATTAACAATAAACAATATGGTTTTCAGAAAAATAAGAGTACGACACAATTACTACGAGATTTTACCGATGATGTCAATAGACAGTTAAATGATAAAAAACATGTCTTGACACTTTTTATAGATTTTAGCAAAGCATTCGATGTGCTCCGTTATGATACACTTTTTGACAAATTGTCACAAAATGGAATACAAGGGCCATTATTAGAATTATTAAAAAACTACCACACAAACAGATACAACACGGTTAAAATACAAAATGAGTATAGTGTTAAGCTTCCATCCACGCAAGGAACTGCCCAGGGTTCAATTATAGGTCCGACAGAATACTTACTTTATGTTAATGATATGAGTAAAGCTATAAATTCAGGCTCTGTATACCAATTCGCAGACGACACGTGTATACATATTAGTCGCTAATAGAAACATCCAGGATGCTGAAGATACCCTACAACGTAACTTCGACGAAATGTGTAAATGGGCTCATGACGTAGGATTAGTAATAAACGCAACAAAAACAAAAATTGTGCACATACATTCATCACACAATAAATGCTCCACTGTGCCTACTATTATAGCACACGAACACACTTGCCTACATAGCTCGCCAAATACTTGCAAATGTCCGATATTAGAAGTTGTTGATAAACATATGTATATCGGTCTATTGGTTGACAGCCGATTCTGTTGGGGACCGCACAAAGATTACGTATGCAACAAGCTACGGTCTGTTCTAGGTAAGCTTAGCATACTGAAATATAAACTGCCTTTCAAAACGCTTAGAATGTTATATATGGCCCTAGCAGACTCGGTTATCAACTACGGACTGAGCAGCTATGGGAGAACTTATCATACATACGACCGATATTTATAAACTACAACTAAGAATATTAAAAGTAATAACGCCCAAACATGTAAACAAGAAATTCAAAAACAATGACAACGACCTCTTTAAATATTGTAATGTTATGAATGTATTCAATAAAGTTGAATTCTGTACTCTAGCGGAAGTCAATAGACCTGAGTTGCTAACCGAAAAAGCAAGACCTGACTTTCTAAGAACGATACCACTCAAAAATAAATACATCTTACCAAAATTTAATAATGTGTACGGAATGAGGGTTGCAGAATATTTAGTACCTTTTTATCTTAATAAACTTCCAGAAGATTTGCAAACGTTATACAAAATGAGTTCGAAAAGTTATAAGTACAAATCAAAGCGTTTCCTTACACAAAATTTCTCCTAATGTATGTATTAATGTACCTACTTAATGTAATAATTTGTTAACATTGTCATAAAATTATAGATATGAACGGCTCGCCAACATACAGATAAACCCTGAGAGGTTTTCGTTGTGTGGCTAAAAAATAAATGTGAATTAGGCTAAGTGTTTTAGAAATTAAATAAATAATAATAATAATAACTGCAAACGAAGCTTAAGAATTTGCAGAAACTACCTTTGAAGGTACGTTTAAAACAATCAACCTGTATATTGACATCTGTCAAATTGATATCAAAGTTTTAGACAGACTATAGTTACCATAAAGCAATACATAAGAGAATGAGACATTGACAACTTAGATAGTTCTCATCGTAAATCACATGTTCGCGGAACCCATTACATAGGCTGCCGGTTGTACAAAGGAGGTATGTTTGTTGTCATAGAAGTGGGCACACAATGACTATGTCACGTGGTCCTTGTCACAAGAATGCGGATGTGACATGACAACACAAAACATTGTCTCTACGTTTGTATGGTTTTGTCAACGGTTCATGACAGACGTCGATTTGCAACGTTCGAGTCTTTAAATTGAGACTGTGAATCGTAAATAAGCAAGAATGTTCGCGTATTGCTTTTTCATACCCGCTATTCAGTTTTCCTATGCCTTTAGTAGCAAGGACCTTTTTCATTTCTTCCGTATTCGTTATATTGGGAGTAAAAACAATACATTTTATAAATAAAATATTGATTATTTTCCGATTTTTAAATAGTACGAATGTATTGTGTTATTTGGGAAGCGGTTCTATTCATAGGGTTGTCGCTATGCTGTTCACATTCACATACACAAATCCAAATATATTCCAACTTGACTTTTTATAACAATGTCTCAATTAACTTGCATACAAATAAAAGAGAACCTCCTTTTATAAATATTATAGCAGCGTACAATACAGATAGATGTCTTAATTAAGACCTCATTTGCAGTATTCCCATACGAGTGCATTTACTTGGACGACATTCCTGTCAAGTCAGGCTTAACCGGCGAATGTTCAAGACTTGATGGAGAGATAGTCTACATAATATTATTATGTGTCTCTTAATAATGATTGTGAATGCTTGCTTGAATGATGTATAATAAAATTGTTTGACTAGGCTGTTTTTTAAGTCTATAAAATTAATTATGTACGTTCTAAAATAACATAATTAATGTGTGTAATTTCTTGGGAAATTTACGAGTAGTTATTGTGGCTGATACATGTTTTAATTCACATTTTTAATGAAAAATATTCTTAAGTTTCTACGAAACCTCGCAGCGGTCATTTTTCGTTTCTGGTTTAATTAACCAAAGAGTTAACTACCGCTATATCTTTGTAAAATATTATCTCCGGTTGAGATGTAGTGCCAGAAATCACGCCAGCCTCAAATTTACGAATTTCTCTCGCCAATTACCGCCTCACGAGATGTTCTTCGAAGACATGCTGACTGTGGTGTCATTTGGTTATTGCCTTGTTTTCAGCATGATCATTTAACTCTGTCTTGTGAAACTGCTTGACGAGTTCAAGATTTTCTTAAATGTCAAGTTGGTTTATATTCATTATACATAATACCTATTTGTATAAACATCATTTTACTTGTTAGTTTACAATCAACATTTGATTAACCTTTGAAGGTAAATCACGAATGTATAGAGAAAAAAATTAACACCTCATTGTTAAAAGGTAACTTTTTATACTAAACTTAGTAGCGTAATCTCAACATGTTTGCAAATGCCCTTTAGCCTGCGAACACTTGACAGGTTAAAGGCTCCTACAAACAGGCGCGACACGCGATAAAATCGCGCGCGACACAAAGGCACCGCTCGTTGTGCGACTTGCGGTGCCTTTGTGTCGCGCGCGATTTTATCGCGTGTGGAGCCTTAATTTCCTTGGCTATAAAAATCAGCTACCTATTATCAATCAATCAGTGCTGGATATATTCAAATTTAAAAATAATTAACTGCCGTTTTACTTCACCTACAGATGCTAGATTGCAAGGTCAGTAGCTTTAATTTCAGAATTGCAAAAAATCAATTAGGTATGATAACTGTATCCAGGTGCCGTTCGGGGACTGAAAATAATATTATTAAACTGTTCCACTGAACCGCACTTTACAAAATTTGGTTTCAGTGTGCTCAGGTGCGGTTCGGTCAAGTGCTGTTGAATTCGGTGCTCTGAGTGCAATACCTCGATTTATTCATTTTAAAATTTTAATTAGATTTCAACCCTGAAGGGTTCAAAAATGTCACTTAACGAGTGGCATTCGATTTTGGGTAATCGTCGTTTTCAGTGCTTTGAGTGGAATACCTCGATTTATTAATTTTAAAATATTAAGTCGATTTTTGACAACCCTGAACACTTAACGAGTGGCAATCGATTTTGGGTAACCGTCGTTTTAATTATTATTTAAATTGGAATTGAGAATTACGTAAAGGTATGCTTTTAATACTTTTTAAATAATGCCAATACTTAACTATTTTTAGTCGAGTCGCCGTATAACAGGATGATGTAAGAAAATTGTTGTTTTTTCTTCTCTTTGTCTCATGACCAGTGATCGGAGTAGGTAGATTGAATTGGGGTCATTGATCCGAAACGTATATATTAATATGGACATTCCTCCGGAAACTCGGAATTGGTTGATTATTAAAAAAAACCGGAACTTAGGTTGGAGTTGTATTAAAATGAGCTATATCTTATTCTTCATTTTTTTTTACGGCACACATTCACGATTTGACACAACCCAACGACCAACCAGAACAAAGGATCATGGGTGGTGCACTAACCGGTTATCGAAGCATTGCGT
The DNA here is from genome assembly GCA_927399505.1 of Luperina testacea. Classification (NCBI taxonomy): domain Eukaryota; kingdom Metazoa; phylum Arthropoda; class Insecta; order Lepidoptera; family Noctuidae; genus Luperina; species Luperina testacea. Next base: position 19,716,913 of record OV656758.1, read on the forward strand.
ACGCCGCCCACTGACGACATGACGACTTCGGTTCGTAAAGTGCGCTTCTTTGTTTACTGTGTTGTGAAAACGTTACGTGAAAACAGATAAATAATAAATTAATTTAGTTTTAATATCTTCCTTTAATTTTTTTATTTATTTTAGAATTGAGTACCAACAACAATAATATCACTACCAACAATAACAATATTTAATTAGATCCGGAAATTATTTATTTATTAATCACAAAATGCACAGCTCTGAAATTTTATCTTAAGATATATAAGCTAGTCTTACAGCCAATTACGGATTTACAATTTAATAACTATATAATACATGCAGCAGAAACAAAAATACAGCATGAAATAATAATAATATAAATATAATAAATAAATAAATAAAATATAAATTTAATTTCCGGAAATACCGGAATTACTTTCCGGGAAAACGGCTTATCCATGTTATTCTTTCTGTGGGCATTTGTGATACAAGTACCAAAAATCAATCTACCTAGTCCGATCACTGCTCATGACACGACGAACGTCCTTGGGGCTTGGATGCAACCGTGTGACGGTGGTGAGTAAACCACGAGAGAACCACTGAGAGTATTGTCTAAAATGCATTTGAATTCAAACTTGCCAACAATTAAGTTTTTAATTACTCCAAAGAGGCAGCACTAGCGCCGCGCCGCCATGTTGATTGTCATTGAGGATTACTTACTGTAAGGTAATGCTGTTCGCTTGTTGTTAATCTACATCTATTATACCAATAATAAAGTTGAAGAGTTGGTTTGTTTGAACGCGCAAATCTCTGGAACTACCGGTTGGATTAGATTTTTTTTTGCATCTGTAGCCCAATTTTTGAGGAAAGCTATAGGCTATTTAACATCACGCTATGACCTTTAGGAGCCGAGCAGGAAAAAAAGTCAGAAAGAACACTAAGCGAAAAGGAGGTAATAGCGACGGGGAGTTATATTTTATTAATTAACTTGGCTTGGGTAGTTTTTGAGTTAAATCTTCAATAATAAATATTTTTGCCACTTCGTTTATATTGATGATGTTATAATGACTTCCTGTCACTGATATTTACATAGCAAGTAGTGTTATACAAATTTGTTGATAAGTACAACTAAAAACTGAAAAATAAATACTTATTACAAAAAAAAAAAAACAACTGACTTCCAAAAAAGACTACAAAATGAAAATTAACTTTAATTTCGGAAGTTGGTGGCAAACATCGAAAATGCGAACCCAACGACACCGACATCCGAAATTAAAGTTATTTTCCACTTTGTAGTGTCTTTTTTGGAAGTACATAGGTTGTTTTTGTTTTTTGTAAAAAAGTTTTAGTGTATGAGTGTATACGCTGTTTATTGTGAAAACAATAAGTAAGTACCAGTAGTACCACACTTATTATGAGAAGCAAAAGTAAGTTCGTGTGCTAGATATAGATGTACTTTTATGGATTCAAAATAACTTTAATGTACACAAGCAGCTTAAACGTCAAAACTGACAGTTAACATATAAATAAACGTCAAAAGAAACATTTTAGTGAATGATCTACATGGGCTATTTAACGAATTTAAAAACACGTTAACACGCGCGACATTATTACCAACTGTTGGTACAACAATGTAAACTCAACCCCGCTGCGCCGGCGCATGTTTAATTGCTTGTATGTCACTTTAATGCCGGTTTTAAGTCGTAATGTTTGCGCTGAAACGCGTAAGAATTTCGCACGACTTTTTCCTTTTCGTAAAAGACCGAGGGCCGGTCTATGTACAGTCAGTCTAAAAAGATGTTACATCAACAAGAATTAATTTAATTGTCTACAAGCTTTGTGCCATAATGTGTAGCCAGAAAACTTATTACACATTGGGTACTTAATTGTAAAGCTACACATTGATACAGTATTATAGAACACAAATTGTAGACAGTCAAATTCTTTTTGAGGCTGACTGTACCAAGTTTATGTTGCTATTCCCATTATTAAGTCGCTCTAGAGAAAAATACTACGTTGTCTGCAGTTCTGATAGGTGTGAATGCGCTGGAGTTGTGTTTGCGACGGTTTTAACGACTCTGCATTGGGGAGACGTGTTTATGGTTTGTTACGACTTACGAGTGCTTTATTTGAACTTGGTAAAACAAATATAGTTTTTTCACACCCCACGTAATGGTACCATAGAATTCAAAAACTTATTGAGCTTATTGATACTAAAATTCTTACTTATGCAACCCAAAACGTCAATAGTCAAGCTTAAATAAATTAACTACGGCAAAAAAAAAAAAACACTCCCAACACCTCAATTTGTACCTCTCCTCTGCACTAAAAGATTGTTATCCTCCGGGACAAAAGATAAGCCAACAAGCGAGCACAACAGTATCCATCATGTAGATAAGCGGCTGCTTTGTTCCCCACCGTGTCCTCAAACATGGAGGCGAAATATTATCATAAGCAGGACTGGAGGACTGCAGGACTTGCCGCTTGACTAATGTCGGTCTGAGTGTCACACACGCTGCGTCAGCGCAGCTCGGCGGATTAGGTGATTTAAGTTATAGGCGGTAGTGGGTTGTGTCAGGAGAAAGGAAGAAAGTTGCGACGTTCTTAAAAAAAATAATGGGCGAGGGAAAAAGTGAGAAGACTTACGTAAAATCAAATATACGCACTCACTGCCACAAATAAAAAGAAAATATTTCCAATGACTGATTAGAAAAAGTTTGATTGTGACAGCTGTCAAACAAAGCCTAGTTGGAGTGTTTAAAAATAAAAATCTCTCAACCCTCAATATGTCATATTCAATCCGCTCCCCGTGCATCACTCAAACGCAGCCATCTTGAAATATGCGCGTGCGCGCCCAACCAGCCCCCCTTTTTTGTGTGCACCACGTAGGTGGGAACCTTTTTATAATGTTACCATTGGTAATAGTCCTTCGCTCGAGATACATGGCCCCGAGGGTCCCATTGTCTTATTTGTTTTATTTATTGTTTTCCGTTGCTTTTAATTTAAAAGTCGAGTGGGTTTTTTGTACGTCTGTCTGTAGTAATTAACACAATGGTAGGGGACGAAAGTCGAGGGTTTTTTTTTTGTTTTCTGTGTTACAGATTTGTTTTTTATTTTTTTGCATCGGTTTTGTTGAAGGATTTTACTTCATTGGACATGACGTTCACATGTCATAAGTCAAATATGATGACAGTGCAAATTTCGTCTCTCGAATTCTCTATTTCCCCTCAAAAGGTTCTACTAAACTCGTAATTTTAATCTAACGTTACCATAATCTAAGATTTACTACTCGATTTTACAATCGTTATAATTGAACACTTTATCGATACTTAATTTATAGCATCAGTCAATAACAGCCGGTACCTTATTATTCACTTGTAAATCGATTTCCAATGTTTAAGCTTTCTCTCGGTTCGCGCCTCGAACAGTATCTATATGAGCATTACCTCTCCCGTGGCCTGCTGTATTTCGACCACGTGCCTTTGAATAAATTAGGTGGGTAAACGATGGAGAAGGTACAGTACCCGGCGATAAATATTGCACATCGACCTTTGGAAAGAGACAATCGGCTAATTTCGGCTTCGTAGAACGTTATCTCTGTCGCAAGAAATACAAACAGTCCGGTATCTATTAGGAGCTGTTAAAACAATTATGATTTGCTTCTTTTGATAATTATTTTTATTATATATATATATTATACTATATAAAGCTCGATTACCACTCACTGACTGACTGACTCACTCACTGACATAATTGTTCTCCCAGATGGTGAAGGGGGAGGTGGGTATATTTTTACAGATTCGTATAGAAGTAAATCTCACGAGTATGGGAAAAATCCCAAACCTCCCCTTTTCCACCCCACTCTCCCCCCTCCCTATCGTATCTCGGAAACTAAGAGTCCCGTGTTTTGTTGTTTTACGGATTCGTATAGAGGAGGCTCGGAAAAGTAAAATCCATTTTTCAAAGTTGCCCCCTTGCCCCCCTTCTCCCCCCCCTCTAGGTAGATCTCGGAAGTTAAGAGACTTGGAACATTTTTTTTTTCAGATTCATATCAAGGGGCCCAGAGTTGGTCAAAATCATTTTTCAAAACTCCCCCCTCTCCCCCCCTTCACCCCTCCCCCCATCGTAAGAAATACTCCTCAAAAACACGACCCCGCGAGCTGCTTGCAGCTCGCGCAACGCCCAAATACTTTTTACAAGGGTAAGAAATACTCCTCAAAAACACGACCCCGCGAGCTGCTTGCAGCTCGCGCAACGCCCAAATACTAGTTATACTATATAAAGCTCGATTACCACTCACTGACTGACTCACTGACATAATTGTTCTCCCAGATGGTGAAGGGGGAGGTGGGTATATTTTTACAGATTCGTATAGAAGTAACTCTCACGAGTATGGGAAAAATCCCAAACCTCCCCTTTTCCACCCCACTCTCCCCCCTCCCTATCGTATCTCGGAAACTAAGAGTCCCGTGTTTTTTTGTTTTACGGATTCGTATAGAGGAGGCTCGGAAAAGTAAAATCCATTTTTCAAAGTTGCCCCCTTGCCCCCCTTCTCCCCCCCCTCTAGGTAGATCTCGGAAGTTAAGAAGCTTGGAAAATTTTTTTTTTCAGATTCATATCAAGGGGCCCAGAGTTGGTCAAAATCATTTTTCAAAACTCCCCCTCTCCCCCCCTTCACCCCTCCCCCCATCGTATCTCGGAAATTAAGAAACCTGGGTTTTGTTTTTTTACGGATTCTTATAGAGGAGGCTCGGAAAAGTAAAATCCATTTTTCAAAGTTGCCCCCCTTGCCCCCCTTCTCCCCCCCGCTCTAGGTAGATCTCGGAAGTTAAGAGACTAGGAACATTTTTTTTTTCAGATTCATATCAAGGGGCCCAGAGTTGGTCAAAATCATTTTTCAAAACTCCCCCCTCTCCCCCCCTTCACCCCTCTCCCCATCGTATCTCGGAAATTAAGAAACCTGGGTTTTGTTTTTTTACGGATTCGTATAGAGGAGGCTCGGAAAAGTAAAAACCATTTTTCAAAATTCAAACATCCCCTTTTCCATTCCACCCCACTCTCCCCCATCCCTATCGTATCTCGGAAACTAAGAGTCCCGTGTTTTGTTGTTTTACGGATTCGTATAGAGGAGGCTCGGAAAAGTAAAATCCATTTTTCAAAGTTGCCCCCCTTGCCCCCCTTCTCCCCCCCTTCACCCCTCCCCCATCGTATCTCGGAAATTAAGAAACCTGGGTTTTGTTTTTTTATGGATTCGTATAGAGGAGGCTCGGAAAAGTAAAAACCATTTTTCAAAATTCAAACCTCCCCTTTTCCATTCCACCTAACTCTCCCCCATCCCTATCGTATCTCGGAAACTAAGGGTCCCGTGTTTTGTTGTTTTACGGATTCGTATAGAGGAGGCTCGGAAAAGTAAAATCCATTTTTCAAAGTTGCCCCCTTGCCCCCCTTCTCCCCCCCCCCCTCTAGGTAGATCTCGGAAGTTAAGAGACTTGGAACATTTTTTTTTTCCAGATTAATATCAAGGGGCCCACAGTTGGTCAAAATCATTTTTCAAAACTCCCCCCTCTCCCCCCTTCACCCTTCCCCCCATCGTATCTCGGAAATTAAGAAACCTGGGTTTTGTTTTTTTACGGATTCGTATAGAGGAGGCTCGGAAAAGTAAAAACCATTTTTCAAAATTCAAACCTCCCCTTTTCCATTCCACCCCATTCTCCCCCATCCCTATCGTATCTCGGAAACTAAGAGTCCCGTGTTTAGTTGTTTTACGGATTCGTATAGAGGAGGCTCGGAAAAGTAAAATCCATTTTTCAAAATTCAAACCTCCCCTTTTCCATTCCACCCCACTCTCCCCCATCCCTATCGTATCTCGGAAACTAAGAGTCCCGTGTTTTGTTGTTTTACGGATTCGTATAGAGGAGGCTCGGAAAAGTAAAATCCATTTTTCAAAGTTGCCTATTTGCCCCCCTTCTCCCCCCCCCCTCTAGGTAGATCTCGGAAGTTAAGAGACTTGGAACATTTTTTTTTTCAGATTCATATCAAGGGGCCCAGAGTTGGTCAAAATCATTTTTCATAACTCGCCCCTCTCCCCCCCTTCACCCTTCCCCCCATCGTATCTCGGAAATTAAGAAACCTGGGTTTTGTTTTTTTACGGATTCGTATAGAGGAGGCTCGGAAAAGTAAAAACCATTTTTCAAAATTCAAACCTCCCCTTTTCCATTCCACCCCACTCTCCCCCATCCCTATCGTATCTCGGAAACTAAGAGTCCCGTGTTTAGTTGTTTTACGGATTCGTATAGAGGAGGCTCGGAAAAGTAAAATCCATTTTTCAAAATTCAAACCTCCCCTTTTCCATGCCACCCCACTCTCCCCCATCCCTATCGTATCTCGGAAACTAAGAGTCCCGTGTTTTGTTGTTTTACGGATTCGTATAGAGGAGGCTCGGAAAAGTAAAATCCATTTTTCAAAGTTGCCTATTTGCCCCCCTTCTCCCCCCCCCCTCTAGGTAGATCTCGGAAGTTAAGAGACTTGGAACATTTTTTTTTTCAGATTAATATCAAGGGGCCCAGAGTTGGTCAAAATCATTTTTCATAACTCGCCCCTCTCCCCCCCTTCACCCCTCCCCCCATCGTATCTCGGAAATTAAGAAACCTGCGTTTTGTTTTTTTACGGATTCGTATAGAGGAGGCTCGGAAAAGTAAAAACCATTTATCAAAATTCAAACCTCCCTTTTTCCATTCCACCCCACTCTCCCCCCTGCCTATCGTATCTCGGAAACTAAGAGTCCCGTGTTTTTTTGTTTTACGGATTCGTATAGAGGAGGCTCGGAAAAGTAAAATCCATTTTTCAAAGTTGCCCCCTTGCCCCCCTTCTCCCCCCCCCCTCTAGAGGTAGATCTCGGAAGTTAAGAGACTTGGAACATTTTTTTTTCAGATTCATATCAAGGGGCCCAGAGTTGGTCAAAATCATTTTTCAAAACTCCCCCCTCTCCCCCTTCACCCCTCCCCCCATCGTATCTCGGAAATTAAGAAACCTGGGTTTTGTTTTTTTACGGATTCGTATAGAGGAGGCTCGGAAAAGTAAAAATCATTTTTCAAAATTCAAACCACCCCTTTTCCATTCCACCCCACTCTCCCCCATCCCTATCGTATCTCGGAAACTAAGAGTCCCGTGTTTTGTTGTTTTACGGATTCGTATAGAGGAGGCTCGGAAAAGTAAAATCCATTTTTCAAAGTTGCCCCCCTTGCCCCCTTCTATCCCCCCTCTAGGTAGATCTCGGAAGTTAAGAGACTTGGAACATTTTTTTTCAGATTCATATCAAGGGGCCCAGAGTTGGTCAAAATCATTTTTCAAAACTCCCCCCTCTCCCCCCCTTCACCCCTCCCCCCATCGTATCTCGGAAATTAAGAAACCTGCGTTTTGTTTTTTTACGGATTCGTATAGAGGAGGGTCGGAAAAGTAAAAACCATTTTTCAAAATTCCCCCCATTCTCTCCCCCTTCTCCCCCCTTTAGGCGGATCTCGGAAGTTAAGACTTCATTATTATATATTATTATTATACTATATAAAGCTCGATTACCACTCACTGACTGACTGACTGACATAATTGTTCTCCCAGATGGTGAAGGGGGAGGTGGGTATATTTTTACAGATTCGTATAGAAGTAACTCTCACGAGTATGGGAAAAATCCCAAACCTCCCCTTTTCCACCCCACTCTCCCCCCTCCCTATCGTATCTCGGAAACTAAGAGTCCCGTGTTTTGTTGTTTTACGGATTCGTATAGAGGAGGCTCGGAAAAGTATAATCCATTTTTCAAAATTGCCCCCTTGCCCCCCTTCTCTCCCCCCCTCTAGGTAGATCTCGGAAGTTAAGAGACTTGGAACATTTCTTTTTTCAGATTCATATCAAGGGGCCCAGAGTTGGTCAAAATAATTTGTCAAAACTCCCCTCTCTCCCCCCCTTTACCCCTCCCCCCATCGTATCTCGGAAATTAAGAAACCTGGGTTTTGTTTTATTACGGATTCGTATAGAGGAGGCTCGGAAAAGTAAAATTTATTTTTCAAAGTTGCCCCCTTGCCCCCCTTCTCCCCCCCTCTAGGTAGATCTCGGAAGTTAAGAGACTTGGAACATTTTTTTTTTCAGATTCATATCAAGGGGCCCAGAGTTGGTCAAAATCATTTTTCAAAACTCTCCCCTCTCCCCCCTTCACCCCTCCCCCCATCGTAAGAAATACTCCTCAAAAACACGACCCCGCGAGCTGCTTGCAGCTCGCGCAACGCCCAAATACTTTTTACAAGGGTAAGAAATACTCCTCAAAAACACGACCCCGCGAGCTGCTTGCAGCTCGCGCAACGCCCAAATACTAGTTATACTATATAAAGCTCGATTATTATACTATATAAAGCTCGATTACCACTCACTGACTGACTGACTCACTCACTGACATAATTGTTCTCCCAGATGGTGAAGGGGGAGGTGGGTATATTTTTACAGATTCGTATAGAAGTAACTCTCACGAGTATGGGAAAAATCCCAAACCTCCCCTTTTCCACCCCACTCTCCCCCCTCCCTATCGTATCTCGGAAACTAAGAGTCCCGTGTTTTGTTGTTTTACGGATTCGTATAGAGGAGGCTCGGCAAAGTAAAATCCATTTTTCAAAGTTGCTCCCTTGCCCCCCTTCTCCCCCCCCCTCTAGATAGATCTCGGAAGTTAAGAGACTTGGAACATTTTTTTTTTCAGATTCATATCAAGAGGCCCAGAGTTGGTCAAAATCATTTTACAAAACTCCCCCCTCTCCCCCCCTTCACCCCTCCCCCCATCGTAAGAAATACTTCTCAAAAACACGACCCCGCGAGCTGCTTGCAGCTCGCGCAACGCCCAAATACTTTTTACAAGGGTAAGAAATACTCCTCAAAAACACGACCCCGCGAGCTGCTTGCAGCTCGCGCAACGCCCAAATACTAGTATACTATATAAAGCTCGATTACCACTGACTGACTGACATAAATGTTCTCCCAGATGGTGAAGGGGGAGGTGGGTATATTTTTACAGATTCGTATAGAAGTAGCTCTCACGGGTATGGGAAAAATCCCAAACCTCCCCTTTTCCACCCCACTCTCCCCCCTCCCTATCGTATCTCGGAAACTAAGAGTCCCGTGTTTTGTTGTTTTACGGATTCGTATAGAGGAGGCTCGGAAAAGTAAAATCCATTTTTCAAAGTTGCCCCCCTTGCCCCCCTTTTCTCCCCCCTCTAGGTAGATCTCGGAAGTTAAGAGACTTGGAACATTTTTTTTTTCAGATTCATATCAAGGGGCCCAGAGTTGGTCAAAATCATTTTTCAAAACTTCCCCCTCTCCCCCCCTTCACCCCTCCCCGCATCGTATCTCGGAAATTAAGAAACCTGCGTTTTGTTTTTTTACGGATTCGTATAGAGGAGGCTCGGAACAGTAAAAACCATTTTTTAAAATTCAAACCTCCCCTTTTCCATTCCACCCCACTCTCCCCCATCCCTATCGTATCTCGGAAACTAAGAGTCCCGTGTTTTGTTGTTTTACGGATTCGTATAGAGGAGGCTCGGAAAAGTAAAATCCATTTTTCAAAGTTGCCCTCCTTGCCCCCCTTCTCCCCCCCTCTAGAGGTAGATCTCGGAAGTTAAGAGACTTGGAACATTTTTTTTTTCAGAGTCATATCAAAGGGCCCAGAGTTGGTCAAAATCATTTTTCAAAACTCCCCTCTCCCCCCTTCACTCCTCCCCCCATCGTATCTCGGAAATTAAGAAACCTGGGTTTTGTTTTTTTACGGATTCGTATAGAGGAGGCTCGGAAAAGTAAAATCCATTTTTCAAAGTTGCCCCCCTTCCCCCCTTCTCCCCCCCTCTAGAGGTAGATCTCGGAAGTTAAGAGACTTGGAACATTTTTTTTTTCAGAGTCATATCAAAGGGCCCAGAGTTTGTCAAAATCATTTTTCAAAACTCCCCCCTCTCCCCCCCTTCACCCCTCCCCCCATTGTATCTTGAAAATTAAGAAACCTGGGTTTTGTTTTTTTACGGATTCGTATAGAGGAGGCTCGGAAAAGTAAAAACCATTTTTCAAAGTTGCCCCCTTGCCCCCTTCTCCCCCCCCCCCTCTAGGTAGATCTCGGAAGTTAAGAGACTTGGAACATTTTTTTTTTCAGATTCATATCAAGGGGCCTAGAGTTGGTCAAAATCATTTTTCAAAACTCCCCCCTCTCCCCCCCTTCACCCCTCCCCGCATCGTATCTCGGAAATTAAGAAACCTGCGGTTTGTTTTTTTACGGATTCGTATAGAGGAGGCTCGGAACAGTAAAAACCATTTTTTAAAATTCAAACCTCCCCTTTTCCATTCCACCCCACTCTCCCCCATCCCTATCGTATCTCGGAAACTAAGAGTCCCGTGTTTTGTTGTTTTACGGATTCGTATAGAGGAGGCTCGGAAAAGTAAAATCCATTTTTCAAAGTTGCCCCCTTTGCCCCCCTTCTCCCCCCCTCTAGGTAAATCTCGGAAGTAAAGAGACTCGGAACATTTTTATTTTCAGATTCATATCAAGGGGCCCAGAGTTGGTCAAAATCATTTTTCAAAACTCCCCCCTCTCACCCCCTTCTCCCCTCCCCCCATCGTATCTCGGACATTAAGAAACCTGGGTTTTGTTTTTTTACGGATTCGTATAGAGGAGACTCGGAAAAGTAAAAACCATTTTTCAAAATTCCCCGCATTCTCTCCCCCTTCTCCCCCCTTTAGGCGGATCTCGGAAGTTAGGACTTGGAACATTATTATTATATTATATTATATAAAGCTCGATTACCACTCACTGACATAATTGTTCTCCCAGATGGTGAAGGGGGAGGTGGGTATATTTTTACAGATTCGTATAGAAGTAACTCTCACGAGTATGGGAAAAATCCCAAACCTCCGCTTTTCCACCCCACTCTCCCCCCTCCCTATCGTATCTCGGAAACTAAGAGTCCCGTGTTTTGTTGTTTTACGGATTCGTATAGAGGAGGGTCGGAAAAGTAAAATCCATTTTTCAAAGTTGCCCCCCTTGCCCCCCTTCTGCCCCCCTCTAGGTAGATCTCGGAAGTTAAGAGACTTGGAACATTTTTTTTTTCAGATTCATATCAAGGGGCCCAGAGTTGGTCAAAATCATTTTTCAAAACTTCCCCCTCTCCCCCCCTTCACCCCTCCCCCATCGTATCTCGGAAATTAAGAAACCTGGGTTTTGTTTTTTTACGGATTCGTATAGAGGAGGCTCGGAAAAGTAAAACCATTTTTCAAAATTCAAACCTCCCCTTTTCCATTCCACCCCACTCTCCCCCATCCCTATCGTATCTCGGAAACTAAGAGTCCCGTGTTTTGTTGTTTTACGGATTCGTATAGAGGAGGCTCGGAAAAGTAAAATCCATTTTTCAAAGTTGCCCCCCTTGCCCCCCTTCTCCCCCCCTCTAGAGGTAGATCTCGGAAGTTAAGAGACTTGGAACATTTTTTTTTTCAGATTCATATCAAGGGGCCCAGAGTTGGTCAAAATGATTTTTCAAAACTCCCCCCTCTCCCCCCCTTCACCCCTCCCCCCATCGTATCTCGGAAATTAAGAAACCTGGGTTTTGTTTTTTTACGGATTCGTATAGAGGAGGCTCGGAAAAGTAAAAACCATTTTTCAAAATTCAAACCTCCCCTTTTCCATTCCACCCCACTCTCCCCCATCCCTATCGTATCTCGGAAACTAAGAGTCCCGTCTTTTGTTGTTTTACGGATTCTTATAGAGGAGGCTCGGAAAAGTAAAATCCATTTTTCAAAGTTGCCCCCCTTGCCCCCCTTCTCCCCCCCTCTAGAGGTAGATCTCGGAAGTTAAGAGACTTGGAACATTTTTTTTTTCAGATTCATATCTAGGGGCCCAGAGTTGGTCAAAATCATTTTTCAAAAGTCCCCCCTCTCCCCCCCTTCACCCCTCCCCCCATCGTATCTCGGAAACTAGGTAGCGGTAAAGCGAAGCGTTGTTCTCCCAGATGGTGAAGGGGGAGGTGGGTATATTTTTACAGATTCGTATAGAAGTAACTCTCACGAGTATGGGAAAAATCCCAAACCTCCCCTTTTCCACCCCACTCTCCCCCCCTCCCTATCGTATCTCGGAAACTAAGAGTCCCGTGTTTTGTTGTTTTACGGATTCGTATAGAGGAGGCTCGGAAAAGTAAAATCCATTTTTCAAAGTTGCCCCTTGCCCCCTTCTCCCCCCCCCCCCCCCTCTAGGTAGATCTCGGAAGTTAAGAGATTTGGAACATTTTTTTTTTCAGATTCATATCAAGGGGCCCAGAGTTGGTCAAAATCATTTTTCAAAACTCCCCCCTCTCCCCCCTTCACCCCTCCCCCCATCGTATCTCGGAAATTAAGAAACCTGGGTTTTGTTTTTTTACGGATTCGTATAGAGGAGGCTCGGAAAAGTAAAAACCATTTTTCAAAATTCAAACCTCCCCTTTTCCATTCCACCACACTCTCCCCCATCCCTATCGTATCTCGGAAACTAAGAGTCCCGTGTTTTGTTGTTTTACGGATTCGTATAGAGGAGGCTCGGAAAAGTAAAATCCATTTTTCAAAGTTGCCCCCCTTGCCCCCCTTCTCCCCCCCTCTAGGTAGATATCGGAAGTTAAGAGACTTGGAACATTTTTTTTTTCAGATTCATATCAAGGGGGCCCAGAGTTGGTCAAAATCATTTTTCAAAACTCCCCCCTCTCCCCCCCTTCACCCCTCCCCCCATCGTAAGAAATACTCCTCAAAAACACGACCCCGCGAGCTGCTTGCAGCTCGCGCAACGCCCAAATACTTTTTACAAGGGTAAGAAATACTCCTCAAAAACACGACCCCGCGAGCTGCTTGCAGCTCGCGCAACGCCCAAATACTAGTTATACTATATAAAGCTCGATTACCACTGACTGACTGACTCACTCACTGACATAATTGTTCTCCCAGATGGTGAAGGGGGAGGTGGGTATATTTTTACAGATTCGTATAGAAGTAACTCTCACGAGTATGGGAAAAATCCCAAACCTCCCCTTTTCCACCCCACTCTCCCCCCTCCCTATCGTATCTCGGAAACTAAGAGTCCCGTGTTTTGTTGTTTTACGGATTCGTATAGAGGAGGCTCGGAAAAGTAAAATCCATTTTTCAAAGTTGCCCCCCTTGCCCCCCTTCTCTCCCCCCCTCTAGGTAGATCTCGGAAGTTAAGAGACTTGGAATTTTTTTTTTTCAGATTCATATCAAGGGGCCCAGAGTTGGTCAAAATCATTTTTCAAAACTTCCCCCTCTCCCCCCCTTCACCCCTCCCCCATCGTATCTCGGAAATTAAGAAACCTGGGTTTTGTTTTTTTACGGATTCGTATAGAGGAGGCTCGGAAAAGTAAAACCATTTTTCAAAATTCAAACCTCCCCTTTTCCATTCCACCCCACTCTCCCCCATCCCTATCGTATCTCGGAAACTAAGAGTCCCGTGTTTTGTTGTTTTACGGATTCGTATAGAGGAGGCTCGGAAAAGTAAAATCCATTTTTCAAAGTTGCCCCCCTTGCCCCCCTTCTCCCCCCCTCTAGAGGTAGATCTCGGAAGTTAAGAGACTTGGAACATTTTTTTTTTTCAGATTCATATCAAGGGGCCCAGAGTTGGTCAAAATGATTTTTCAAAACTCCCCCCTCTCCCCCCCTTCACCCCTCCCCCCATCGTATCTCGGAAATTAAGAAACCTGGGTTTTGTTTTTTTACGGATTCGTATAGAGGAGGCTCGGAAAAGTAAAAACCATTTTTCAAAATTCAAACCTCCCCTTTTCCATTCCACCCCACTCTCCCCCATCCCTATCGTATCTCGGAAACTAAGAGTCCCGTCTTTTGTTGTTTTACGGATTCTTATAGAGGAGGCTCGGAAAAGTAAAATCCATTTTTCAAAGTTGCCCCCCTTGCCCCCCTTCTCCCCCCCTCTAGAGGTAGATCTCGGAAGTTAAGAGACTTGGAACATTTTTTTTTTCAGATTCATATCTAGGGGCCCAGAGTTGGTCAAAATCATTTTTCAAAAGTCCCCCCTCTCCCCCCCTTCACCCCTCCCCCCATCGTATCTCGGAAACTAGGTAGCGGTAAAGCGAAGCGTTGTTCTCCCAGATGGTGAAGGGGGAGGTGGGTATATTTTTACAGATTCGTATAGAAGTAACTCTCACGAGTATGGGAAAAATCCCAAACCTCCCCTTTTCCACCCCACTCTCCCCCCTCCCTATCGTATCTCGGAAACTAAGAGTCCCGTGTTTTGTTGTTTTACGGATTCGTATAGAGGAGGCTCGGAAAAGTAAAATCCATTTTTCAAAGTTGCCCCTTGCCCCCTTCTCCCCCCCCCCCCCTCTAGGTAGATCTCGGAAGTTAAGAGATTTGGAACATTTTTTTTTTCAGATTCATATCAAGGGGCCCAGAGTTGGTCAAAATCATTTTTCAAAACTCCCCCCTCTCCCCCCTTCACCCCTCCCCCCATCGTATCTCGGAAATTAAGAAACCTGGGTTTTGTTTTTTTACGGATTCGTATAGAGGAGGCTCGGAAAAGTAAAAACCATTTTTCAAAATTCAAACCTCCCCTTTTCCATTCCACCACACTCTCCCCCATCCCTATCGTATCTCGGAAACTAAGAGTCCCGTGTTTTGTTGTTTTACGGATTCGTATAGAGGAGGCTCGGAAAAGTAAAATCCATTTTTCAAAGTTGCCCCCCTTGCCCCCCTTCTCCCCCCCTCTAGGTAGATATCGGAAGTTAAGAGACTTGGAACATTTTTTTTTTCAGATTCATATCAAGGGGGCCCAGAGTTGGTCAAAATCATTTTTCAAAACTCCCCCCTCTCCCCCCCTTCACCCCTCCCCCCATCGTAAGAAATACTCCTCAAAAACACGACCCCGCGAGCTGCTTGCAGCTCGCGCAACGCCCAAATACTTTTTACAAGGGTAAGAAATACTCCTCAAAAACACGACCCCGCGAGCTGCTTGCAGCTCGCGCAACGCCCAAATACTAGTTATACTATATAAAGCTCGATTACCACTGACTGACTGACTCACTCACTGACATAATTGTTCTCCCAGATGGTGAAGGGGGAGGTGGGTATATTTTTACAGATTCGTATAGAAGTAACTCTCACGAGTATGGGAAAAATCCCAAACCTCCCCTTTTCCACCCCACTCTCCCCCCTCCCTATCGTATCTCGGAAACTAAGAGTCCCGTGTTTTGTTGTTTTACGGATTCGTATAGAGGAGGCTCGGAAAAGTAAAATCCATTTTTCAAAGTTGCCCCCCTTGCCCCCCTTCTCCCCCCCCCCTCTAGGTAGATCTCGGAAGTTAAGAGACTTGGAATTTTTTTTTTTTCAGATTCATATCAAGGGGCCCAGAGTTGGTCAAAATCATTTTTCAAAACTCCCCCCTCTCCCCCCCTTCACCCCTCCCCCCATCGTAAGAAATACTCCTCAAAAACACGACCCCGCGAGCTGCTTGCAGCTCGCGCAACGCCCAAATACTTTTTACAAGGGTAAGAAATACTCCTCAAAAACACGACCCCGCGAGCTGCTTGCAGCTCGCGCAACGCCCAAATACTAGTTATACTATATAAAACTCGATTACCACTGACTCACTGACATAATTGTTCTCCCAGATGGTGAAGGGGGAGGTGGGTATATTTTTACAGATTCGTATAGAAGTAACTCTCACGAGTATGGGAAAAATCCCAAACCTCCCCTTTTCCACCCCACTCTCCCCCCTCCCTATCGTATCTCGGAAACTAAGAGTCCCGTGTTTTGTTGTTTTACGGATTCGTATACAGGAGGCTCGGAAAAGTAAAATCCAATTTTTTTTAAGTTGCCCCCCTTGCCCCCCTTCTCCCCCCTTCTAGGTAGATCTCGGAAGTTGAGAGACTTGGAACATTTTTTTTTTCAGATTCATATCAAGGGGCCTAGAGTTGGTCAAAATCATTTTTCAAAACTCCCCCCTCTCCCCCCCTTCACCCCTCTCCCCATCGTATCTCGGAAATTAAGAAACCTGCGTTTTGTTTTTTTACGGATTCGTATAGAGGAGGCTCGGAAAAGTAAAATCCATTTTTTTCAAAGTTGCCCCCTTGCCCCCCTTCTCCCCCCCTCTAGAGGTAGATCTCGGAAGTTAAGAGACTTGGAACATTTTTTTTTTCAGATTCATATCAAGGGGCCCAGAGTTGGTCAAAATCATTTTTCAAAACTCCCCCCTCTCCCCCCTTCACCCCTCCCCCCATCGTATCTCGGAAACTAGGTAGCGGTAAAGCGAAGCGTAGCGTAGCGTAGGGATAAGGTCACGATAGCTTTCCGGTAGTAGGTAGGTCCTGAGTGGAGCGAACCTGCGAGACCGAGTTATTATTATTATTTTTATTATTATACTATATAAAGCTCGATTACCACTGACTGACTTGTAGGGTACATACCATATCATGTAGTATATTTATTTATATATATAACTTACACAACACAACACAAACAATCAAAATATTTATTTCATTTATTTATTTGTCATCGAACATTTTCACCGTCAATGCGGTTGATGACGGGCCACCAATATACATTGGACTCGCGCACGCCGAACAACGTCATTGTGACGTAGCCGGCAAGCGCCGAGGTGGGAGTGGACGAAGTGATCACCCTGGATTAACATATAGGCTGCTTTTTATCCCGATATTCCCACGGGATCGTAACTTATACGGGTGAAACCGCGGGGCGCAGCTAGTTGTTCATAATTCACAATTTTTTTTGGGTCCGTTTCTCATACAAAATTGTCCATTGTCCTTTAAGTAAGATTGGATAATATTATGTGGATAGACTGTCAGAATCCTTGTAGTCCCTGTACCTATGTATAAGACAGAAGAGTTAAAGACCTATTAAAAGTTTTAAACCACACTAGTCAGAAGAATATTTAAAAAATAAACTCCTCATCCAGTAGGTTAGGTAAGAATCTTAATTGAATCCTAACGGACTAACTCCTGAAATAAACCTTAATTAAACCATAAAATCGCCAAGCTATCTTAAAAGTCGTAATGGGCGTTAAAACTGTAAGTTTTTCTATCAGTCGAAACGCATCTATATTAAAGTCTGGTTACTTACTACTTTGAATCTTAATCCAATCTCAGTAGCGTTGCCGTGATGGACTGCATTGCAGGCTATAAACGGTTTATAGACATTGCCGCGGCAATGGATACTATATTTAATGTATTTATTTTTATTTCAAGGACTTAAATGTACAGAGGCAGACTTAATGCCATAGGCATTTTCTACCAGTCAACCTTTGGGTGATGCAGACAGAGACAAACAGTAGTAGGTATTTGCTTGTATTGTTAAGACAGCTACGGTTTACTTGGAGTCATATAGTATCAAAACCGGCAATCTCCACATTTAAGAGAAAATAACTTATTAATGCCAAAATAATCTCTGGTAACTAATCTTCCATCTTGATTAATAAGTTTTTTACAGAAACGGCATCCTCCCTACCAAAAATGACTTTTTAAAGTTTTGAGTAAGTTTCAAAAGCGGCAATCTCCTAGAGCGTTGATTTCAAACATGGCAGTCTCCACTTCGACCAATCAGAGCGGAGTATTTAGTATAGGATCGGTGTCGTTACACAGCGAAACTGCTCGTGGTATTTTTAATATTTTACATATCTCTTGCTCTGTAAGTACACCCTTACACCCCTGAATGCCGGGGTGTATGACTATCATTACAGCATAGGTTTTGGAATTTGAAAAAAGAACTGTCATACTCATACTGCACGAAGAATATTTTTAAAAAGTTAATTTTTTTTTTCTCGGTATCGATTAATTACTCGAATCGGAATCTAGACAATTTATTTTATAAAGATTTTATTTTAAATATGGAACTATTTGTTTCCACATCGTATGTTAGATGGAATCGATTTAAAAATCAAACTGGCCAGCAAGATTTGACGCGCTTGCGTGCGTGAAAAAAAAAGGCAGTCTACTAGTAGGCGCGAAAGCATCGCGAAAATAATTAATTTTCTTGTTTGAATTCTTTTTCAAAAGTTTTAAACATGTCTAGTGACGAAGACATAGATCTAACGCCCGATTTTATTAAAGAAAGGGCAAAAACAGTTGTCGAAAATATATTACCGCCGAACTCGAAAGAAAGATATGTAAAGGCATACGACGAATTTATGAAATGGCGGTCAGAAAAAAAAGTGAAATCTCTTTCTGAAAGTGTTTTTATATCATATTTTGATGAATTATCTAAGAGGCTACAACCTTCCAGTTTATGGTGCTTTTATTCCATGCTAAAATCTACAATGATGACAAAACATGACGTGAATTTGAAAGATTTTTCTAAACTTACTGCTTTCTTGAAAAGGCAGTCTGACGGCTTTAAAAGCAAGAAATCGAAGGTATTTACTGCAGAAGAAGTACAGAAATTCTTAAATGAAGCTCCGGATGAAATTTATTTAGCAATAAAGGTACCTACGTATTTACTTGCCCTTTTTAATAAGTTACCAAAATATTTCACAAAAATACTATGCGAATTTGGTGCCTTTAATACAACTTATGTCTTTTTTACAGGTTGTTCTAATTTTTGGGATATCGGGAGCCTGCAGAACCGTGGAATTGACAAACTTGACAATAGAAAATGTAGAAAAACATAACAAATTACTACTCATAAAACTGCCTAACACGAAAACTAAAATTGACCGGTCATTTGTTGTGCATGAAGAATTTGCAAATTATGTTGAAAAATATCAAGCTCTTCGGCCTGAAAACGTGGATACAAATCGTTTTTTTCTTAATTACAGTAAAGGAAAATGCCACAGACAAGTAATAGGAAAAAACAAATTTACAGGCATGCCAAAGCAAATAGCCACATATTTAAAACTGAGTAACGTAGAGTTATACACCGGGCATTGCTTTCGCAGAACATCAGCGACTCTATTGGCTGATTCGGGAGCCAACCTCACTCTGTTAAAAAGGCACGGCGGCTGGAAGTCCAGCAAAGTGGCCGAAGGTTATATCGAAGATTCGATGGCAAACAAAAGCAAAATTACTTCTAAAATAACAGAAAATATAAACTTAAAATCACCACGTCAAAGCACATCATCTGAGCCATTTTTTAATGAAGAAAATAGTACCAGTCAACTGCCGCCATTTACGATGCAAGAACCTCAAGTCACTCAAACTCAAGTCTTATCATCACAAACTCATATTCAAACTATAAATATACCTAAAAAGAACGTGACCATATCTCTTACAAATTGTAATAATTTTACTATTAATTTTAATTAAATACACATTTTTTTCTTCTTAATAAATGTTCATTGAAACCTGCTGTCTTGTTGTTTACTTACCTCACAATCGATATGTAAAGCAGAGTATTTATCTCGGGCGTAAGCATCAATTGCATACTCGGGTTAATTAGCGCCTTCGCTTCGCTCAGGCGCCAAAAACCTCGTATGCAATTGATGTCATACAGCCCTTGTTTAATAATCTACTATTATTAGGATATTCTTAGTGAATTAAGTAAAACGTGTGTTTATTTTAAACTATGGACCATCCTGTAACACCTTGTCTACCCAGACAGTCAAGGAAACGGCAGTGGGATCCAGAAAAATGGAATGTAAACATCAAGAAATGGGCATGTGCGTATATAGTGCTTACACAATTTAGGTACTTGAATATTATTTTAAACTATTATTGGTAGTGACTTTTGGTTTATTTAGAAAATTTATTAAATAAATCAACATAATTTTTATTTGTCTATTTCTACGAAACAAATGAATGTTGTTAGGAGTAAAACATTCATTCTGGGCGTCAACGTTCTTCTTTAGTTTGCACTATACAGTGATGTTCGAGACATTATTGAGTAACAAGTAACAACTTAAAGCACCTACTTTTTAATAAAATATAAATATTCTGAAAACAATTTTGTTATTTTATTATTAATAATGCGTATTTTATCAGATTCTGTTATATTACAGGTATTCTTCTAAGGGTCTACCAGAGCGTCCAGTTTGTCAACACAACACAAAAGCTTTTAAATGCGGAACTTTTACTGCTTACCTAGATGATCATGATGTTCCCACGTATAGTTTTGTCAATACGAACCATTTCATGCGTTTTCTTTATATTCCTTGGCATTAACTTTGGATTTCTCAAAGTATCAAGATAACTTGCTCACGTATTGTTTGATTTCAAAGATGGCGTTGACTGTTTCAAAAATGGCAGTCTCCAACACAGTTACTATCAAACCCGGAAGTTTCCAATAATGCGTAACAAAGCCAGCAATCTCCATTTGTTTTTTATCGATTTCTTTAAATACTTTCTCGATATTTCTATTAAATTGCTTCAAATTACTAAAACATATAGCTAGTGAGTATAATTTTGCGAAATATAAAGTATTTTGTCAAAATAATAAATCATAACACGTTTTTCATGTTTATTTCAAATGTAAGTAAAGTGGAGAATGCCGTTTTTGATATTATATGACTCTTTTAGATTAGTTTTCACACAAAACCGGCCAAGGGCGATACACGCACAGCCTTTGTGTGCGTGTCCGACTCGCACTTGACCGGTTCCGTACCACAAGGCAAAAAAACGCCGAAAAAAACACGTCTCTTGTATGGTATTGTCACACTATCACACTAATATTATAAAGGCGAAAGTTTGTGAGTGTGTGTGTTTATATGTTTGTTACTTCTTCACGCTCAAACGGCTGGACCAATTTTGATTAAATTTTGTATGGAGGTAGGTAACACCCTGGATTAACATATAGGCTACTTTTTATTCCGATATTCCCACGGCATCGTCATTTACGCGGGTGAAACCGCGGGGTGCAGCTAGTATGGAAAATAAAATAAAGTTAAAAATCAAAGGGGGTCGGTCTTCTTTCTTTTTAACTTTGTATTATTTGTTGTTATAGCGGTAATAGAAATACATCAAATACACAATGTGAAATTTCAACTGTCTATCTATTACTGTTCATAAAATACAGCCGACGGACAGACAGACGGACGGCCCTTAAATCGTTAATCGGACTTAAATCTTTAGAGCTATCTGAAGTTCTGAATCTAGTTTTTTCGGCTGCATGAAATATTATTTTATTGATGAGACAGTCCCACGTGTACAGAGAGCAAATAATGTTTAAAATAAAAGTAATATCCGTGACAATAACTTTTGATGAGGGACCCCTATCTATTAGTAGAAAATAGATGTTTCCGGCTGTCATGTTCTATCAAAATGTAAGTTTTTACAAGGTTTCCTACTACCGAGTAGTGGTGGCCTATTGGTTACTGCCGCGACTTATGAATTGTCGTGGGTTCGAACTCAGACACACGCTTTACGTTATATTCTAGGTCTACTAAATTATCTCTATACCAAATTTTATCTAAGTCGGTTCAGCGGTTTAAGCGTGAAGAGGTAACAGACAGACAGATACACTTACGCATTCGTAAGATTAGTAAGGATTACATCACCACTCTTCTCAAAACAGTGAGGGCACCGTGGGGAAACCGGCATATCCTACAACCAAAAATTTTAAGACATGTGACATCTACCAACCCGAACTGGGCCCGCGCGGTGGATTATACCCCACTTCTCACTGAGAGGAGACCTGTTTTCCAGTAGTGGGAACATTATAGGCTGGTTATGTTCCTAGTACCAATCAATCAAATACAATGTATTAAATACAATACTGTTAAACAAGAATAAAAAAAAATCTCTTTTAATTTATGACAAAACCCAACAGTATCCATCTTTATACGATTAAACTAAAATAGCTCACATATGGGACCACCGTATTTCGCCGAAAACCAGTATGGGACCCGTTAATACCACGTAATAAATTGAAATGTCGCCCAAAATTGAATAGACCAAATAGGCCACAACGTCCATAATCCTCCCACAATGTCATAAATTACAAAACTACGTATAAATGTGGGTAACAGTGTCAAAGATGACGGCAGCATGAGAATCGTTTTGTAGGAAAAGGGGAACAGCTTAAACTTGTGAATAAAATTACCGTTTTAATTTCCTGTAATTGATGCAGCATGTGGCAAGTTTATACCTGTAGGAATTTTACAAAAGTAATGTAAACAACGACACACATTATAGCCTTTTTTCAATGGGGAGATGGTAGAAATAACGGGTATAAAATTTAATGTTATCCAATCTTACGTAAATTTATGTTTTGTCCAAAACATTTGCTGGAAAGAGTTCTGACAGAGATTCCTAGTAGTGTTTTTCATCCCGACTTGAGTTTATGAATCTCTCCTGAGGCCCACTTGCACCACAAATCACTAAATAAATACGTTCTGTTTCTGCCAATCATTTGAAGATGACAAGAGACAGAATAAATAATATATGTTTCACTGGTTTGTGATGCAATCCTGAGTTTGGTCTATAGATTCGATTTAAAGCTATCAAATCTAATATCAACCCATGGTTAATCTCAACAGCCTCTATTCAGAGACTTGGTCAATTTCCAGGCTTTCAGTAACCTGGGTTACGACTTACGTCTGCTCAATTTCCTCAGTTGGTTTCCTAGTTCGAGTCTGCAGCCACAATTTGCGCAGTTGACAAATGACTTACGTAAATTCCTTCCAGAGCGACTGGTATGTAAAATTGCATTTTGATTGCAATGTTGCATGACTCACCTTATTGTTTTCTGTTGAAAACGAAGTGAAATATTTCAGTATATATACGTGTACTACTTATGCAAATATTCACCTGTTAGGACCTAGGCATAATACATACCTAGGTACCAAACAATGTTAGGAATTCTTCCACCGTTGTCGGATTTCCCTGTACACTATATATAGCGTTTTTCCTGTTGTTTGTTAAATGACAGGTCATTTTAATTAAGTGCGCAATGTTTGTTGCTCGTCGGATCTTAATTAGAATTAATACAAATAGTGATTTGTTTAATTGGCGGGCCGGTGTCACGTTTTTCGTATCGCTGATGCGCTGTACATGAGGTAGGGAAGAATTATAAAGTTTTATTTATAGTGGTTTTATGTTAACCACAGTTAATAACATGGAACTTAAAGTTAAAGTGTTCATGATTGCACCTTCCACTGTTTGTCTCTGCATCACCCAAAGGTTGACTGGTATAAAATGCATAATAGCCCAAGGTTGCCTGGAAGAGATCGCAGGAAGCGATAAGGCCGCCCATTGTATGTTTTGTATTCATAATCGTATTCTTTTGTTATGTATTTTCTGGTGTACAATAAAGTATAATATAAATAAATAAATAAAATAAATAAATGTCATTAAGTCCGCCTCTGTACATTTATGTGCTTGAAGTATTAAAATAATTAATTAAATAAAGTAAACAAGAAAATAATTGTAAAACAACTCAGTTGGGTGGGTATTAGTTAACAATAGTCTAAAACATCGTTAAGGCTCGTACACACAGGCGCGACGCGACGCGCGACACAAAGGCACCGCAAGTCGCGTAACGAGCGGAACCTTTGTGTCGCGCGCGATTCGCGTCGCACGTCGCGCCTGTTTGCAGGAGCCTTTATGCGGTCTCCGCCTTCGCTCAGTTTTTCGTTACAACTGAGAAAATATTAGTAACCAAGGCACAACTGACTTTTTCTAAAACAAAATGTTATGTGCGAGCACGTACGATTTTCGTCACAGTGCATCCAAATTGGGCTTATCGCATATCGCATGCGCAACTCGCGGCAATGAACTTGCTCGCTGCGTCCGCGCGTCGCGCCCGCGCAAGCCTTTGTCTGTGATACTACCGATACTACGAGCGGACCGGTGTGTGTGCGTCCTTCTTCATGTACACCGCTATTTATTTATGTAATGTTAATTAACTGATAAGGTGATGCATTTTCTTATTTATTTTGTATAATGTTGATTTATTTTCTCTTTGATGTAAGCCGGTGGAATAAATCATGATGCATACCGTTTATAAGCAAGTAAAACAAGGATTTTTTTGATGTATTATATAACACGGAAGTGTTTTTGTGCCATTATTATATTGCTATTGTTGTGTTTTAGACACAAAAGAATATAAAAGGTCAAAGTGTAGTTAATGTCTAAAAAGTCAGTCATTTTACTTCCTGATTGACCGGTGTCCTAACACTGAATTATTAGATTTCGTCGTAACATCGAATCTCTTATGATAATTTTATTGACATTCTAAGTTACTGGCTTCAGGTTGTCTATAGCTAGGTACCTACCCTGTGGTTGTACAGCAAGTCCGGAATAATAAAACCGATTAAAAACATTAAATGTTTATCATCGATGCGCATGCGACGATCTGTAACATTGATCACTATTTTTAAACGATCTGTAACCACGGTACGCCGATCAATCAGCAAAAGGATTACGCAACTTCGTTCATAAAGCCATTGAGCCTATTCCTGTGCCTTCGACCTGAGTTATGAAAAAATAAATCTATCTGGTCTTCAAGTAGAGCAAGTTTTCTACAATCCAGTCCGATAGACTTAGACCTACTTTTTATATGGAAAATATTTATCTATTTTAAATTATATCTCACTTGTTTCTTGTCCTATAAAATGCTGTGTGTCTAGGTACTTGTGCTAGCTTGTAATTACTTATATGCTGGATAATATACCGGTTATGTACTATAAGTGGTTGCAAGCTTGAAATTCATAAGATTCAATGTCTCTGAAATATTTTTCTGAACGTAAGTTATCGATCACTCTTAACTCCAAATTAATTCGAGTAATCATTAAATTCGTTACCATAAAAAGAGCATGACGTAATCTCTAATTTGATGCCTATGTCATGCCATATTTAAAAACAAAACTCCAATCAAAGCCCACCCAGGGATCCAATTTTAAAAAGCAAAAAAAAAAAGGATGTAAAAAAAAAGTAAGTATTCCTGTATTCGTACCTACAATCGCAGCGGTAAAACGTTAGTCAACAACTCAACATGTGCGTTTAAAAGTTCCGTTTGCTCTTTGCCGAGTTACACGCTCAATAGACATCAGAATCGCTGTCGGTATGAAATTTCATCGCAACTCGCGTTTTTTTTCTCTTGCTCTGAAATCGTTTCCGTACCGGAGTGCGTTGACCGGCCCGTTGAACCTTCGCGGGTTCACGACCGTTACCGACATTTGGACGCGAAAAAATCAAGCTCGTTTGATGAAAATTTGAAGGGGAGTCTGCCGAAATTAAGTTTTGAAGGGGAGATTGCGGTGCGATGAGGAAGCGAACAATAAGTGGAGTGTTTCAATTAGACGGTCAGTTGGCCTTAATTCTCTGTCGGAAGAGAAGTCGAATTTTATTCAGTAAATGAATGTTTTCAGGCCTGTTTGCAAGTACCTATACTTTAAGGCGGTTTTCCGCGCAATAATCCCGATATGGGTGGGCCATAAAATATTTAAAATTAAAATGCTTTTCATGTAATGCAATAAATTGTTGACTTTCCGTATCAGTCTAGCATGAATAGACATATCAAATCCAGCTCATCAGAATGCAAACTGACTATCACATCAATCGATCGGTAGACATTGTTCAATTTCGTTAATAGTTTATCGACCGAATACCGAGAATTCGTGTACAACCACATAAAAACATCCGAACTGAAGTATCTACTCGATTGAATAGTTTCATACCACATTCCACTGCGTTTTCTATCAGCTATTCTTATTGCCAACACTTCAGAAAAAGTGCTATGGATAATAATCGGGTCTTGGAACTCCACAATAGCAGTATACAGTAGTGGTATGATTGTTTGACATTTAAACAGTTACTGATTAATTTACGTCTTGAAATATGCATTGTGCGTGTGTTCCAGTATCAAACAAAAGGCAATATCCGTTAAGTTGACGCGTGAATTGGGTTCCGTACGAATTTATTACTTGACTATCAGATTTCAGTTGAAACAATCGTTTTTGGGTTGCCGTACTAATAATTAAATATGATACCTCGAGTGACTGTAATAACTGACGAGCGGAGTAACAAAATTCCTTATTTCATGGTCGTTCTTGGAGTATTCGAGAGACCGTTAAAAACGTCCACCTTCCACATTCAACACCGCTAACTTTGAACAATTTTCCGTTTTACATCAACAATTGGGCACCAAAACGGTGAAACGTAAATTACATAGTCTGTTGGATATGTAAACAGCTTAATGACACATGCGGAGTGATGTAGGTACACGTGCGCGTACGCCGTATGAACGATTTTGATGAAACAAGCGATTGGATGATCGCGAATTGATAATATAGGATTTATCGTAAGATAATGACTGGTGGTACACCTGTATAGATATGAGGTTTTGATAGGATTATTGAATCTAATATAGCATAGCAGCTTACCATGAGCGTACCCTTATCTGTTACACACAACTAATACTGTTGTTGTGGATATAAGGGGATGAAGGCATTAAGGCTCCTACAAACCGGCGCGACGCGCGATAGAATCACGCGTGACACAAAGGCACCGCTCGTTGCGCGACTTTGACTTGCGGTGCCTTTGTGTCGCGCCTGTTTGAAGGAGCCTTTATGATATGGGAAATGGGATGGATTTATTTGGTGTTAAATTGCGAAAGAATTAATATTGTTAACGAATACAATGAAAAACAAAACTAGGGGCATAACAGGGAAAATCAAACCTTATTATTATCATCCGTATTACCTTTTTGTTTTTCAGTGGGATTTCGCTGGATGGTCGTAGCGCCAATTACTCACCTTCAGGAAATTGCGCACCCACCAGATGATAAGCTAATCAACTTATCGAAATCTATCGCTGTATCCCATCTATTCGTCATCCGCGCAATCTTATCGTTCGCGCCACGCGTTCGGGCGTCATCGTCGGAAGAAGTCGTCGCGCCGCGCGCCCGGCGCCTGCGCAACTCATGCAATATTTATGCCCTACCAACCATCGCTTATTACTTACCGATCGACTAATTAAAAACCTATTGCTCTGAAGAAAAAATATTGTCTAGACAAGCGTAGAAACTGATACGGACGTGTTGTGCTTCTAAGATATTGTTTTTGTTCTGATCAAAGAGATTATGGATACTCTTGAGTCGAATAGAAATTGTTCAGAGATGGACGTGTTTCGTTGAAGCAAAAAGTAATAGTGTGATAGTACGTTTCTGGTGTTGACTGTCACCATCTTTTTGAAGAACATCAGTAAAAAATTAAAACACTAGTGCAGTATGTTGCTTGTAGAATAATCTGACAAAAAATCCGAATGATTGTACATATGTATATTATTAGTATGTATGGTTTTTGTTGTAAAAAGAAAGTTTTTACAGGTATCTTCATGATTTTTTTCTATCGTATCAAATTACACACATATTGTAGTTGTATTATGTTTTCAAAACACTATCTACCTAGCATATATCCTGGAGAATATCATATATTTTTCTGATTTTGTTTACTGTAGTCGATCATATACTTTTATTGTTTCTAAAACTTGCGTTTTTTGCGTTTAGGTCCTGTAATCCCCTTAAAATAATAACACAAGGGAAAGACCCTTTCTTAAATATCTCCCCTTATCTTCCGCAACCATTATCAAAGTAACAAGTGGTTGTGGGGGAAATAAAATATTGCCTCTGGGGTCATGAATGTGATTTCATAACATCAAAACTAATCAAGATGTGATCACTCTATGATAAAAGGAAAGTGGATTTAATGTATTTGGGGGACTCTCTACTAGACTTAGAGGGAGAGTACACAGCTGCGTCTGCGCATACACTTGTGCACTATAATATCTCCCGCACCGAAGGCTGGTCTCCGTTGAGATTGGTCACCATGGCCGAAATTAGGTCTGGAGGACTTTTATTTACTAGACTTACTGAATGTATTGAAGACTAATTTCTCCCGAAGATCTTGGAACGCAGTTCAAAGCAATTCACGGAATAACAAAGAGTCACTACTTAATATATGAAGGCTTTGAATGAACTGTCTGGCAAATATCCCACGAAGATAAAATATATGTAGAAGCGGATTTACAATAAGATAAATGATTCACAACAAAAAGCCATACTACTGAATTAACGCACAACAAACTCCTGACGACGCAAATAACACATTCGCATATGACATGGCAACAATGAGTTATTGTGATTTGTGCTAACAAATAGACAATAATTCCCCACGTATCGATGCAATTACTGTTCGCTATTGTCAGCCGTCGCCTCTCCAGGGCTGACAATACGCACTTAAGCCAAGTGGACTTCAACAAGGATGTGGTTCTAGATAGGATTGTTTGTTTGTGTTCTTAAGGATGGTAATTGAACGAGTAGATTGTCCTAACATTGTTCATGTCTTTATTCAGTCTATTATTATGATCCACGACCGATTACACCAAGGAAAACCATTGTCTGAACTCGTTACACTTTTCGGTTGTAACTGAATAGAAGATGGCATTTTAGAATTTTGATTATGGTGCTTATTCCCGGTCTCAAAAGCAGGAAACAATTTACAATTCCGACAACGCGTCACCTTGCCTTAACTGGGCGACATGTCACATAAAATTTTAGGCTATCTGACACCCCTAATGTCTCACTACGTCGCCGCCTGTCACACTGTCAACGATGACATAAATATATATGTCATCACTTATCATTATCTTCATTACGATGCTCTGTAGTCAGCAATTGATTATATTATCTGTGCCGCCAACTGCGCGATGTACGCGGATAAAAATGTTGCCTTCTGATATTTATGGGATATTTATGCTATGCTATCGCGTGTTACTAACCACTTAGCATATTTATATAATAAAGAAAAGTTATGTTGTTTCTTTGTTGGAGATTGACACGAAAGGTTATCAGTTGTGATTCAATCGGATAACCGGTTGTACCTTTATTACTTGCATATCTTCCGTCAGGTACTTTCTTCACAGGCATAAAATAAATATAATTATCATCATCATCACTTCAGCTGAAAGACGTCCACTGCTGGACATAGGCCTCCCCCAAGAGGGGGGGGGTTTGCCATAATCGCCACGCTTGTCAGGCGGGTTGGCGATCCCAGTATGGTATGGTGGTGGAATATGTCTGAGAGGCTGTCGATCCATATAAAATACTGGTATTCAGCTGCATCCGGATGGACTGGAAACCGATCCCAATAGAGTTGGGAAAAGGCAGGCAGATTTATTGAAATCCTTTCTTGAAACAGCTATGTATTGCGACGTTAAGAGTAAACTAGTCGCGAGCTCGAACTCACTGGTGGTTATGGCTAAAAAGCACGCTGTCTCACCTGGCTTCGTGTCTGACAGAGCTAGTATCACTGATGAGCAGTTAGACGCTAGTCTACACGCACAACGTCTAGTTCTCAAGCACAGAAACACCGTTCCGAACTGATAGGCGTGTAAAAAAATTCGAAAAGTGCTTTGAAAAATCGAGTTTTATGAAAAAACCACTGCATAAATCAATTACAAATAAAGTTTATTGAACTCTTCGATAACAGAGCTTTGTCGGTACGGACTTGGTTTTGAAGATTTTACAGTTCTTTTATTGCTTATTTACACCCAAACTTACGTTAAAAATAGCAAGTAAAACGAATCTTTGTTGGCTCATAACTTATTAATGGCTTTTTATTTTACTACTCTCATTTCCGTACAGACAAAATTAATTATAAGCCAAAACGATATCATGTTTAACTTTGGATGTACAATGTCAAACAGTGGAGTAATATTCTCTTAACTATAAGAAACAGCAAAGTAGATATAGCATTTTAAGATATGAAGATATCACTGAGAAAACCAATTTGTTTAACTACATCTAAACAAAAGGTTTTAACAGAGACCGCAGAGCTCCACAATCCAACGCAAGACGCACATTGTATTTGTGCAGTCATTGTCTATGGGCGTGAGAAGCAGGCTGTTAACGGACCCCGCAGACACGGCAAATTGACCCTAGACCGGTTACCGACCCGGCAAACTGCCACCTCTGGCTATTTAGTCATAGATGGTGTTGTGAGACTGAGAAGTCGTTACTCTGAGACGCATATTTTCGGGGCTAAAGTCTTGGACGCGTTTATAGCTGAATGAGCCAGTAGGAAATGTACAGACGCCAGCACATCAACCTACTACAATCTGTCAAATTTCTTTAATAGATTTTCAACTATATCGCTAATGCATAAGGTTCAAAGTTGATTGGGAAAATTTGACAGTTTCGGGTAGCTTGATGTGCTGGCGTCTGTACCTATATTTTGGATGTGGCGGTTCTAATAAAAGACAGCTGCTGCTCCCCGAAAACTTCCACATAATGTTCCTTATAATATGTATCCATCATCTTTCGTAGTACGATCACCATCTTAGTTCAGTTTAGAATTACGATTTTCGCACCAGGTAATGTCAGTGCATTTAAATCTAGATTCTTGGTACACATGAATATAGGTCTTTCTCCAACTTTGAGTGCAACCAATTTAACAAATAGCTGCAAACCACCGTAAGCTCTTTGTCTTTTATTATTTAACTTAAAGTTTGGTCATGCAGTACTTACCCGCGTCAAGTCACATCGTATGATGCAGTGACGTTGCATTTGCGTCGTGCGGGGTCTTGCGGTTTTCCGATGAAATTGCAGTAATAATATTTATTATAGGCACATGAATGGATTTGGTTAAACGTTATTTGAAAGGATTTTTAGAACTGGACACATAGATTTATAGTTCCTACAAAAACTTCGGCTTCCAAAAGGTGTTATTTTTACACTAGCATGTCATATATGCTTATCCATATTAATGCGTCCATAAACATCTAATTCTGACCATGAGGATAAGACTCCTTCACCGCTACAATGTTTTGAAAGAACAGCCATCATTAAATCCTGTACTTGAACAAAGTTCAATCAAAACAATTTATTTAAATAAAATTCTTTTGTTGTTGTTGCGGTTTTCGACAGTCCAATTACAACACTTCCTATTATGCTCGATGTTAATGATTATTATCAATCATTGAGTGACCCTGGTGATTGGCTGCAAGGCTGTCTCGGAGACGATGAGGCAGCACATTCCGGTGTACGTAAACAACGCTTGACACTGGGTGACATGCTCTGAGGTGTTCCTGGTACGAGGTTCAATAGGGGTCAGGTCGTTCTTGGAACATGTTATGTCATTTTGTTTGCCCAGAAGTCGTGTTTGATTTTCTCACTCAAATCTATGAACTGTCTTCATGGTTTTGTTTTGGTAACGGTTTCTGACAACGGAAATTGGCCGTACTCATATTTTTATCTTCATTTTTCATATAATACTTTATGTTAGACATTCTTAAGAGAGATCGCCTCAAATTCTTCTGAATTCGTTTCTTTATTTTGCTCATTAAGAAGCTTGTTATTGGAATTTCTCATTGATTGGGACCGCTGCTCCATCAAAAGCGTTCAATTGAATTGAAATGATCCATAATCGATTCCTTTTTACAAACACACTTAAAAATAAGTACTGTAATAATTTTCTTATTACGCAATTTCCGAAATCTCATTATGATTGAGCAGTCGCCTTGACCCAATCAATTTCACGGCTATAAGTAGTAATCGTCCAAAATCGCATATAATTACAATACACTTGTAATAGAAATTACATTGTATGTAATTGTATTGGGTTCCCGCGATTCGTGAACAACTATCATTGTTCGTCGATTTCCGCGTTTGGATTTCCCATGACCCGTTGTTCTAGTTTAGTGGAAATTGTTCAGTGGTGTTGTATTGGTAGTTTCTTTCATTTTTTTCTTTGAGTCATGGTGTAGTTTGCGTGTCAAGGGTTTTGGTAGTTCCGGGTGTATGGTTGTGTACGTATCGTGTTCGTGTTACTTTAAGTACCTATGTGAGATTTTAGTTTTTACTTCGTCATTCTTGTTTGATATTTCGTTGTTAATTTACGTCATGTGTTATATTATTGAGTTTTGAACAATTGGTTTCTTTCAGGGGCTTATTAGAAAACGAATGGCACTTTAATCATTGGATTCTCATCACTTTTATTTTTAACTTCACCAAAGTTTCATATATTCCACCAAATTGCTATCGCTCATTCAAGTCTTCTTCATTCAAAGTGATAGTTTCATCAATGAGACTATTCTTTATTGGCAATGTTCACCATTCTATCTTATAAACTTTATCTAAAGGTAGATGCAACACGTCCACTGGTATTTTTAGCCGGTACTATGGCCAGGTCACCGGAGTCACACACGGCATGCGTGGGTCGCTTGAATGGGCGTCTTTAACAGGCGCTCGATGAATGGCCGGGCCATTCACGGCGGCGGACAGAGGGACGTTATTTGTGATCGCCCCAGGTCAAATAGACCAGAGTGTGCATATGGAATTTGTTTTAAGTGGTAAAATGGTCCATTCTCGTGTCTTTTAAAATGGAGTAATAAAGCGATCGACAATAAGCGATAAATTAGGTTAATGATTCGAAATCGTAAATTTTTTTTCGCATGCACGCAAAATAAATTAGCAATTTTAATCGATAATTGGTTTTTATTTTCACCGCCATTTATCTATTCTTAAATGTCAAACGAAAACACCAGCCATTAACAACCGCCTACACTTTGAATAAAATTGACCGATTTTTTAGTTCACGATTTAAGATGTAATCGACTTAACTAATCGCAAGTACGTCGCCAAGTTGAATTACGTATACGGGGAATAAATCTCTGCGTAGTTTGACAGTATGTGTCGTGTCACAATCACTAACATTCACACCATAATAGGTGTCACGTGTTGTGATGCTTCATGACAGCTTACCATATAAGGTGTTATTGCTATCAATACATTTAATTGGTCGGCTGGCGTCGGGACGCCGCAATTAAATTTCCATATCTGCTCAGAAATATGCATACCGAATATAGAAAAGCTTAGTGCGTTGGAATAACAATGACAGTTTATGTGATTATAATGTAAAAATAGCGGACGTGAATTCTTAATAAATATACATATAATTTTTCATACGCCTAAACTTTGAAAGTCTCGAAAGTATGCTATTGCTTTACAAAAACTTATAATAAAATCTAAAGATGATTGAAGAAAATAAAATAGGCCTTATGGACGTTCCCTAGTGCACCATTCATTAATCTGAAACTCATAACAGCTGCCCTAGAAACCGTTACTTTATTTCCTGCTCACACGATAAGCTCTCACCTCGTTTAAGAGCTTATATTTATGAAAATTAATCATAATGATGAGATTACACAGGCATGGCTTGCAATAATTAATAACTACAACAAAACTGTGATTAAACATGCTAAGACCATTACTCTAGATGTAAAACCCACCACTGCGATAGCATTTGTAATTGTGAGGAGAAAACATTAATAAAGCTAACTATGAAGTATGGACTCAATCAGTGCGCAATGGCGGCTAATTGAGAAGATGTGCGCTTGCGCAAGTCGTACGAATCAGTTAACTACTGCACTTCTTGCCATGCTCTTGACGAGACCTCAATCGTTCATATGGGTTGCCTTAGCGTTGAATCCATGTTATAGACCGCCAATCAAACAATACCTGTATCTTTTATTAATACAGCATTCATCCAAGATGGCAATAATTTTCAATTAGCTGCTGCTGATCAAAAGCAGAAGACCACCCACTAGATGACTAGACTATTTCTTGCAATTACAATTTTGCAAAGTCTGCTTTTTCTATGGCATTTGAACTCACTCAGATTGTTATTAAAAAGAACACGCATTCAGTACGCATGGGTAAACTCATGGGCAAGAAAAATACGAAGAAAGAGTTATTAAATCATTTCTGGTTACCTCTGGAGCGTGTAATTTCTGTATATCGCTAAATCATTTTGCTGATTCAATTAGTGTTTCCGAGATTCTCGTGAACGTTTCATCTTTGAAGTTTGCGGATGTTTGCGAATGCATGAATTGTTGCTTTCGAGGATCCTGATTCAAAAAGATTCTTTCGCTTTAGTCACTTTTTTTCCTTTTACAAACGGCTCTTCTCAGTTGTAAAAATGCATTTTGACCAAGGACCATCAAAATGGAACATGATTGTCTATTCGAAGTTGCCAAACCTTCCAATATATCACTAATTTATACCTAACCAAAAGGCCTCAATCTTCATTCACACGACCAAGTAGTAAATAATACGATTATGATAGTGCGTGAATCGGTTCAACAGGGAGTCAACGAGATCAATATGAACGTACGCAGTCGCGACGCTGTGGGGTCATAGTCGCGAATAAATTGCTGCGTGTCTGTCGGGTTTGTCTAGACCGACGCCCGTGTGGTCTTAGGATACGGACACACTAGCTTTTAGATCATTTCTTGCGAGAACAGCATATGAGGGTTCGGTTTTGTGCCAAGAAATAGCTGGGGGGGAAACAAGTATTAGTGCACAACTAAAGGATTATATATCCCAAGTTTTAATGTAACACAGTCTGCAACACAGCACTCTAAAAGTTTAATGGATAATACTGTAGACTCAGGCCTGGCGCAGTTTTCAACGAGGATTCCATTGCTAAGCTCCTAAACAAGTTTCGGTCACAAATATAGAAACTGCGCCAGACGTCTTTATTGCTCAAAGTTTGGCACAACAGTGTACTTAATATTTTGCTCTTTTAAGGATTGCGCTGGACAGCTTCCAAGATTTTGCATTCATACGCCAATAAAATCAGTTATTATGGGAGTTGGAAACTGGATGATATACCAATAATGTTAAGTAAATTGTTGAATCTGGTATTACTTTGTCAATGACAAGGTAAGGAGCAAAAACCCATTTGCATTGGTTAACCTGAAAACCTGACTCAACAAGCCATCTGTGATATCAACGAATACAACATCTTAACGGTCAAAAAGGGAAAATACGAGACAGACTTGATTTTGCCCACTTCCTTAGATAACAGGCGCAAGGATCGCTTACTACTAAATGAAGTGGACATTTATGTAAATGAAGTAGCAGCTATCAATGGGACTTATGGGACCGCGTTTAAAAATGTGCTTGTACTATTTGTAGATACATAAAAACGACCACATTATGTGGTAGGAAATGTGATTTCATTTAAATATGAATAGGCTCAAAAGGGCCTCAGATCCTTAGGTTGATAACCTTCGTAAGTTATGTCGAAATTGTATTGCAGGAAAAAATATACAAGTTTATATTTTTGGAAGTTTAATTTTTTTCCAATGAATCATGTTAAGTAGTATTCTTTGTAGAATCTGGGTCAGGCTTAGCTATAATAGCTATTCAGTCATCGTCCCTTCAAGGTTAATCCAGATAAAGGCATGGGTCGTTGAATAAAATAGATAAAAGTTAATCCAGATAAAGGCATGGCTCGTTGAATAAAAGAGATAAAACCTTTAACTCATTAACGTACGATTCGAAAAATGTTTAACAATTACGATAAATTCAATACAATCTTACATCAAGAATTTCCGATTGAACGAATTCAATGAGCGACCTTTGGAATAGCGTCGGCATTTATTTGATTTTCAACTTTCAATGAACACCTCATTTATGTAAATATCATAATTTCTTGGTTAAATAATTTATTAAATTACTATCGTATCGTACATGGCCTTTGTAGTTGACAGCCAAATTCAATTACAGAGTCGTCATTACATCTTGTTAAATTCAATTTAATGTAAAAATCGTTTTCATCATCCAATCAGACGTTGAAATGTGACCTCTACCATTGTGTTTATGTAATTACTTACAATGTAAACTCCGTCCAAAAATTGATATTACTTCTCCGTTTATGTAAATCTTCATGATAACCTTTACGTGTCTGTCATCTGACAAACGTATCCACATAACATAATCCACCTATAATGTTTCCACTGCTGAGACACAGGCCTCCTCTCTGTGTGAAATCCACCACGCGGACCCAACGCAAATTGGTAATGTCACATGTCTTTGAATTTTTCATTTTAGGACATAGTAGTTTCTTCACGATGTTTTCCTTCACAGTTAGTTAGAGTAGTAGTTAGTTAGTGAGAGTAGCGGTGATAAAATAGTTTACACAAAGTAAAGCGCCCGTCTGGGTCGAACCTACGACCTACAACTCATACGTCGCGGCTGTTTCCACTGGACGACTACTGCTCTTCGCCACAATCCTATAGATAGCTGGTAATTTATTTTACCCATACTAAAGGCATCAAAAAGACTTTCAAATAAATAATTGTCATCTGGATATCTGCTTTGCAGTCGTGACCATGTTTTCTATTGAATTATCAACTTTCTATCATTATGTTTTCTACTCAAGACTTTTATTTTTCTAGCCTAGCTCTCAATTTTCTGATCAATTGACTTTAACTTCAGCTTCTAAATTTCCAATTCAACATTCACTTTCCTTCAATTATCATCCATTACAATGACCTCATCATCTTCAAAATCTACATTTCGCAAGTTTTCAAATAGTGTGGAAGTTAGCGCGTTACCTATGTCTTCAGAGCTGCGTGGGCGCAGAGTAGTGGCCGCTGCACCGGCCCACGCGCCATATGTTGCGACACGTCTGCACTGACCACTGCGATCGTTTTTATTAACACATCAACGTTGTTTGCGCTCGCTTGACCATCATGATGATGTGTGAACTTGATTTCTCCATTTTGTGGAGGAGATGGATTCTTATTTCAATACTGAAGTTTCTTCACATCGTCTTGATATCTTGGTTATTAATTTACACTTCTTTGTGTGCTAAGTTGAGCAATACGACTTCTATGCTTTTCAATATTCTTCGGTTACCTTTCGTTACAGGGCTTTAAAACTAAAAATAATTAAATGTAATGTTAGGTATAGCATTTACGTGGCCAGAAGACCTTCTTATTAAAACATTATTGACCAACTCCTCAAGAAATAGCG
Source organism: Luperina testacea (assembly GCA_927399505.1). Lineage (NCBI taxonomy): Eukaryota > Metazoa > Arthropoda > Insecta > Lepidoptera > Noctuidae > Luperina > Luperina testacea. The sequence continues at coordinate 19,753,654 of OV656758.1, forward strand.
TATCCTTCTAGATGTCATTGCCAGACAATGTGTCACAAAGTTTCAAATGTTGCCAGTTGCTCTTAATTTAAGTACCAATCAATTTTAAATATAAGTTAAAACAATGATTGCTTTAGCAACGGGTCTAATGTTTAATGATCTCTTCCCACAACCGATTTGATTTACACACTCGTTTTTGTGTGTTAAAATCTCGTATAATAGGTCCGATTTCGCGACTCCTGCGCAGTCATGGAAATTTGTTTAGTGCTTTAACTAATTCTTGTTTTTTTGCTTGTTGCAGGTGAGTCACAGACTGACGAGGTTATATTATTGGAGATTTTGGTTATGCAACTCAACATAAAGGTTTGTTTACATAGTAAGACACATAGTTTTCTGAGCTGTGGCGCTCAAATCGCAAAGAAACGATCACAAGTATTAATAAACAATACAATATTGCCTACTTTCAGTTCCGGGTACGAAGGTGTGAATTCAATTTTAAGTAAACGACCAAAACAGCTCCTTACAAACTAGTCTCCCATACAAAATGACCACAAAACCATATAGACCAGACCCCGGCAGCCACACGAGATCCCATACATTATTGTAATGACCAACGTGGTGAACAAAGCAGTAGATGCACAACACGTGCTCTATTGAGCGCCACTGAGAATTAATTGGAGAAGCTATGCAAAGTGCTGTGTTAATTAATATTGTGAACAGTTCGCAGCGGAAATGCCACTGTCTGATATGTTTTAATTTTCTTATTTACGAGTACGTGCGCTGAGTGCGGTTTGTTTGGGTTGCAATTGGTCTTATTTGAGAATTGGCGGTTCTTTGTTTGACTGGTTTTCTTTTTCCATTGTTTTTTTGCTGCAGTTCTTTCTCCCATCATCATCATCACCTACCTGCCCTCGTCCCATGTTATTTCATTCTCCCCAGTCAATCGTCACGCTATCATTCACTCCCTTTTCTTCCATATCTTTCCTCACGCAAGCCATCTTTTCAATTTTTTCTTCTTTTTCTTTACCGTCATTGATTACTTCAATATGTTTGAATTTATTATCGGCTTAAATATTGTCCTTTTACTGTCTTGTCCTTTTACTGCCACATCAATTTTGAAAATTATAATATTAGCATCCTCTTTATTTAGACGACCTCAATATTTCTGTGGGAGGATGCTCTCATATTTTGGTACTCCGAAATTATTTTCCCAAAATATTGTCTGCCCGGAGCTTTTAAGCTCTGCTAATATAATTTAACGACCAACTCCTCTTACTATCTGTCAAATATCTCGACCCACACTTTAAGCTTCTTATTTATAATACCAAACATTAAATGTCAGTATTTGGAGCAAGCTATAATTTAGTCTAAATACCCACTGGTGATTCTTCGTCGATCTAGAACTAATTTGAATTGGGCTAGTCATCATATAGGCTATATAAAACCGAACCAGTTTACCCACAATGTATGTAGTTAAGTACTTTACTTACATATGTATGTCTGCATGTGTCAATGGACCTACATATGTATGTATGTACGTGTTGCGTGTTTGCTTTTTTTACCTAAACAGAGCTGACCTCCTGGTTGAATGATGAGTCAGCTTGAATGTCACGCTAAAAGTAAAACCTGCCTTGACAAATATAAAAATTTATAGTATTTGTTCGGTTATTTTTGTACTTACAGTTCTTTTTTTATAAAGTTCCTTTTGTGTTTCGTCGTTTTTGGTAGCATAACAACAAATAATAAGGCAATCCCCAAAACATAATTTCATGTAAATTAAATATTGCTTTTATAAAAATACATTTCAGGGAGCGAAAATAATAATCGAGAAAAACTAGTAACAAAAAATAATATAAAATTTATCGGCGAGTGTCGGTAACCCTATAAATATCAGAGGCGCGTGGACTGAAATTCCAACGTAAATATTGCCAAATATTATCCTTGTGCAAACACAAAACAGCCCCACGTTTTTAGATAAGGCTATCAAACGTGTTTGGTTTTCACAAATATTTGGGACCCGACGCAGCCCCAATTTCATTTTACATGGGAAAATTTATAACGCGTAAGAAATTGGGATATTTTTGGCTATAGGTACGTGGCGTTGTATGAGAACGATTGTTGCGTTTACCCATAGATCCCAGAAACTTACTGTAGTTTAATACCCATGTGAAAACCACTTATATATTTTCTACCCATAAATCAAGCACTACCGTTTAAAACCTTGTATTCCTAGAAAGTACTAAACCTGACTACATCAAGATTTGCATGCGACTAACAAAATTATCGTCGTGGGTTTCTTGAAACATTTTTAACACACAAAACTTATTTATATGAATACATTTCCGAGACGTCGCACATAAAACCGTGCATCCTGACGTTAGTAAAGTGCGTTTCCGAGTTTTCAAACGTAAAAGTTAACGTTTAACGTGCCACACGAAGTACTGACTCCTCGGATAAAATCTCAAATAACGGTTCACTACGTCGTTAGAATAAAATCAAATACATAATGAGCCCCATTCCAGCTAAGTTCTTAATGTGCCAACTGTACAATAAATACATTATTTTAATGCTCCGCGGTCCGCCACGAGTGGTTGCCGCAAATAATCCTTGCGCGGTACTATCACTGAAAATATTAATGGTTCTTTGTCTCATGCTGGAACACTTCATTTTCTAGAGAAATTGCTTGATTTTGAGATATAGTCCCTATAAATTACAAGTACGGTCTGCAAGAAATTGTAAAGAAACAGATTTCAAAGTATTATATTTAATCGATTGTTGGAACCTCGTGACGTTAACACGAATAGTTTGAAGGGCTTCCAATCCTATGGGGCGCATTCCTTCCGCTCATGTTACCGCGGGTGTCACACGTGCCACGTGCCGAGGAATTTGTCACTTCACTACCCGCCGCCGCTTTCACTCTCCATATTAGAACGGAGCACGCAGTGGTGTTTATTCTGGCGCAGTTCGACGAACCGAAATTATGTTTATTTAACAAATCGCGAGCCGTCAGCGCCGCAGCCAGGAATGCACCGCCACCGTACTCGGCTTAATGAACCATAAATCCATTCGATATTATTGAGTATCTGAGCCTGAAATGAAAGCGGCCCGCGGCTGAACGTAGACCGTCGGCCCGACGCGCGGCATCCCATTCATGCGAAGGCCGAGGGGCAAATAAACGAGAAAACGCGACTTCGCCGCGACGAGCGCCGCGCCGCGGTTTCCGTTATTCTAAAATTAAAATCACACACGGCGTCCAGACGCACCGGATTCACCGCGCATGAAACCGAAAGTGAACTCTCTGCTAGAGAAATTAAGAATAAAATCGCATCCACCAAAAAGAAAAAAACATCCCAGCGGGAGTCGTCATCACAATGGACGCGACTTCATTCCGCGGCGTACTATGTGGCGGTGATGATTCACTGCAAGCGCGCAGATTCAGCCACGATCCCGTCAGACTTACTACAGACGCCACTACAGCATCTTGAAATTTTGCCAATGGTAGTTTCGCAAGCGATTATCGTAAAATTCAACGGCGCTCTGGCAATGACCCATATTGAGGTAGGTCACGGGCAGGGATAGACTGCTAATAGTCGGGTGCTGAGCACACCATTGAACGGCATGTGCCGACACATCCACCGCTACTCTGTGTTGAGATAAGCATGTAATTTATTGCGCCTTTGATGTGAGGCGGCTCGCCGTGTCCGGAATACTGAGTGTCGCGCTCCGAGGCATTGTGCGCGTACAGTTAGCGTGGCCGCACTGCCGCCGCGCCGCGCCGTGGACAAGGCTCTGCTAATGTAGGTTCCTTGTCTAGCAGCGCACCAAAATGCGGAAATAAAGGTTCACCGTTGTGCCGCTGATAATACCCCGCTTCAGTTATATTATCATTCGATGCAGTTATCGCGCACTCATCCCAAAGATGGAGTCAAGTTGGCAGCCGATACCGACTACGAAATGCACTCGGTCCAGTTATCCTGCAGCTGTAATAGGCTAGCTATCAATCAAATTTCAATATTTATGAAGTCACATGCTAAGACAGTCGTTGACGTTCAACTGCGCCGGATAAATGGAATGAATTGAACTATACATTACAATAACAAAGACAGAAATATGATTTCAACATGTCAGAGCTTTTATGCTTGAGATGTTCAATGCAGAAATGTTCAACTATGCCTTTGTTTATACAAGCGTCAATGAATTTAAAATTTACGATTCAATCGAGTCTCCTTAGCATAACATTACCGTCCCTCGCATTATTGCAAATGGCACGCTAACCCCGCAGTGCGCACGGCGAGCTGCGCGGGCGCATCGTTATCATAATATCCATTTCCGCCGATATCGTTCGCCCTCCATCCCGGTGCGTCAACCTCGGAGATGATTTATTACACCTCATTACCAGTCGGCATTAGATATTATATACCTAATCGAGATCTCGATGTTTGTGTCGATATAGCAATTAGCTTGGCGCGTAAGATACGAATCGCAGTCACCAATTAAATGCTACGACATCAATCACCGCCTGTCATAAGTGAATTAACAAACTCTTTAAATGAACAAATGAGCATGTCTAGCCTTGAATGTTAAGTAGGTAATTGTCATTTTTCATAACGTCAGTATGTTGCACAGTAACTGAGTAGTAAATTAGTTAGTCCAGGCGACCGTTTGGGGCGTAATTACTTGTTGACAAAACATTAATTGCTGGTGATCGTCTATCGGTCGTCGACAATGTCGAACACGGAGCAAGGAACGGTAATGGCTGAAATATTGATTCGTCCTCTTCAAATTACTATCGATAGGGGTTCAGATATCGCGTGAAAGGTCCTTAATGACTGTCATTATACAGTAGCCGGGAAAGTGGTGTTGTTCCACGAAGGTAGGCAGGCATCAGACGTCTAGACGAGGGCGTGGCGATGTGTGTTGAAGGTGTTCGCACACTAATTGCTCCTGTAGGCAACTTTTTAAGCGCAAGTGCCCAACCCGTGCTGTCAAGAAAAGCTTTTCCCTTATTCGCTTAGAGAAAAACGTGCAAATCTTTTGCTAAGTGCCACTGACAAGCTGTGTAGAGTGCTTGCTTTTCATGAATCATTAGAATTATCCACACTGATTCAAGTTGTGAAACGTATTGGCAATACATAAATCAATGTTACAAAAAATATTTAATCGACATTTCTAACAAAGCCATCTTCTTTGTAACATCATAACTGACAATGACCCACATGAGTGCTCCAAATTTTATTCTAAATAATATCTAATTAAATATTAATACCGTGCAAAAAACAATAACAGCCAACTGTGTTGATACAACAATGGTTGCGCACGCGCACAATGCGCGACCTTGCGCTCTTTTCGATCGTATGGTATCAAGATAACTCGGTACTCGGTAGATGGTATCGATGCATCGGTCTCGTGTTTTTGTCGTGTCTGTCTGTGCGGAACTGTGCTACTTGTTAGGTTAAATCGGGTTCAGCTTAGATTGTTCGTAGGTTACCTTGTAGGGCTGCTAGCTTTCTTAATGATCATGTAAAATGGCTCCTGAATTCAAGAGATTTGCTGGCAGCACCGCAGCATGTTACAATGTGCTGATCGTTCGTTAAGCTCTTATATTAGAGATTCTTCAATAGATATACTGGTATGCCCTGCCATTTTAGGACGCAAATTATTGCAATTTCTAAAGAAGCAATTTAATCTCATATCTAAACTTCTAATTAAGGCCGCAAAACATAAATTAACTTTCATTTTCCAACCAAATAAACCACCAGCCCTATATCAGACACGACAAACAAACGCCCCAGCTATCAGATCGCATCACATTTGGAGTAGAATAGAGTAGAAAACGAGCAGCCACGTACGGACTGCAAAGAACTCGTCGTGAGGTCAAGCGATACAAGATCAGTACGAGAGTAACCGAAAGGTTATCGGGAGAAAGTTTAGTACGAGTAGCTACAACGCATCTCTTTGTATATGCTGAGGTAACTCGTCTGACGAGATCGACGAGTTATTGTTGATTGGTGCATTCATGTGCAATGGAATTAGTGTGGCCATCTTTGATTTAATAGGCTATCATATTGTAGTTAGAGAAATAAGTTTAATATGCCCTTTACAGCGTTTTTCCAACGCCACTGGCAATGTTCACCGGTTCGAATAATCTCGTTTCTTGTTGACGGACGTGCGGTGGACACATAGCCATAGTAAATGTATGTATCGCTACTTTGGCGCCGTCATTTCGTTCATGTTGACGTCCCGTTGACGTGGTGGTAGACAAACGACATTATGGTCTTTTCCCAACCTAAAATATGAAATAGCATGGCTATTTCACGCTGCTTCTGCCAATATCGATCGAAAATTTTAGTTACACAAGTAAGTTTTCTCTTTCCAATGTGAAATATGAAATAGCATGGCAACTTGGCTTGGCTTAGCTATGATTACTTCAGCTTCTACTACTATCAAAATCGATCGGTCAAGCATTAGGAATACAGCATGAATAAATAATGATTACTAATGGCTAGAGGACGCAGTGACGTCGACTTTTCATTCTTCAATCCATGTGTGTGTATCTTGACTTTTAAAGTCTTCCACTAGTTAAAGTAGGAAGAAAATTCCAACTTTCCTATCGATATTTCTTAGGTTGCCCGCTATAGAAAGAAAGAAAGAAAATTGTGTTTATTTGGCAAAAAAAAAAACCCTTAAAAAACAAAACAAATTCAAAATGATTAAAAATAATAATGCCAAAAGGGCCTCCGCTCAGCATAATGCCAGATGGCAACAGAAAGTGCACCACCTGACGCTAATTTTCAGCAGCTGCCCACGAATGCTGCTGCGAATGAATTGTTTCCAGTGATTCTAGTGAAGTTAACTATCTTCATTCTTCAATTTTATCTTACTACTAGCTTCTGACAGCGACTTTGTCCGCGTGGAATTTCGGCCCCCGAGCCACCGTGTGGCATCCCATCGCCCACCGTGCATCGTGGCTATTACTTCGTTTTCGCCTAGAATTCTTTCCGACTCTTTTTCGTTTTGGCTCGGCTCCTATGGGTCCTAACGTGATGTTGAATTAAAATAAAGCTCGAGGAAATAGCTTTCCTCGAGAATTCGGTTATCAAACGCAAAAATACTTTCTCAAATACGATTGGCAGTTCCAGAGAATAGCGCGTTCAAACAAACAAACTCTTCAGTTTGATTACTAATATAGATAACGAAATACGGGGCCTGGCATGGTCTTCAAAAATACTACGAATGTGTAGCCCTTCCAACTTTCCTGTCGAATTTCTCTGCCATTTTACCTACCATTACCAAATCGTTATTTTATCACTACGGACAGTGAGGCATTGTCAACTAGCACATGCCATTGTTAGCCCGCAGTCGGCAACGCGGCACAATGTGCTAAACTGGGCGATCTATATGTGGGCCCGGCCTTGAGACATGGCGCTTTCTTTCTGCGCAGGCGGCGGCACCAGTTCTAAGTAAAGGAGTATCTTGTTCGAAGTATTGTCGGACTAGTTTTTGAAGTGCCTTGTTGGATGTAGAGCGATGTAGTTGTGTGGTAAAGTGTTTTATCTGATAGTCCCACCTTACTACAATCCTCCAACCTTGTTTTTCCTTGCGGTGCGTTAAAAACTGCTTTGAAATTGCTTAAACCTATGTAGCCCTATACAAACTGATGATATTGATGATGAACGTGAAGGACGGGCGTTTTGGAGGACTGTCTTATGTAATTTTGACGTTCAAAATGTGCTGATTCTCAGCCTAGTTTGAATAAATGACTTTTGATTTTTATGTAGCTGTCTACATAAGCGCCAATTTCATCCATTTATCATTGGAGAAGCTTTTGTACAGACGCCAGCACCTCAAGCTACCAGAAACTGTCAAATTTTTCCGGTAGGCTTCGGCCCTAACGGGCCCCTTCAATTGATGCTGACATCTCTTTGAGGCGCGCGTGGAACACGTACGCGCCGTCCGGCACGGGCCTGGTCCTGATCGGACGGTGAGCTTCCCATTACTCTCCGCCCGCAGGCCCGCGCCTAGTGTGGCCGAGAGTCGTCGTGCGGCTCCCGACGCCCGGAGCCTCAAAATGGGGGGCTCTAGTAATATTCTCAAACTGGGCGGTGGGCAAAATAAGGTTGAGAACCTATGGTCTAGGTAGTAGGTACCAAAACAATCCGTGATCGCATAAGTGCATTTGCAAAGACATTGTGCAACCAGGAAGGATTTGCAACTATAGCTTAATTAACAAAGGCTTTGTCTACATAATTACGAACATCTTTCCACGTTTCCGCTTTACTTTCTAGAGACCCCACTATGACCGCTCGAATAATCGACTAATCATTCGAATACAAAAGCATCTGATGTTTCATAATCGAATAATTTTATGACAAGTTAAATGAAGCATTAATTAATTAAGGTAACGATTATTGGTATGTGCTGCGTATAATGAACTAATCAAATCTATTTGGTTACCGAATGAATTTCATAATCGATTGGGCTAATGATGAATAGTTCACTAATTGAGTAGATGATTTAATAATTTCTAATTAATATGGGCCCGTTGATGAAACATCCTGTATGTGCAATATTTAATCAAATTTTATTAAGTTACTCAAGTGCGAAAATCTTTTAATTGGAACAAAATAAAATTTTCATTCGGTATCGTATGTAGTTTCTAGTTATAACTAGCTTCTGCCCGCGACTTCGTCCGCGTGTTTCTTGTACCCCGACCAATGATATATATTTATACTAGCTTCCTCTCGCGGCTTCGCCCGCGAGGTATGTCGATAAAAACTATCTCCCTGCGAAATTTTATCGAAATCCGTTCAGTGGTTTAGGCTTGAAAAGGTAACATACAGACAGACAGACAGGGTTACTTTCGAATTTATAATATTAGTATGGATTTATAATATTAATATGGATTAAGTCATTGACCCCAACCCACCGCGTCGGATCGTCCGTGCTTAATAGTTTGTTTTTACTTCGCATACTTCCCGATTTTTTTTTTCTTTTTGCTAGGCTCCTAGAGGTTACAATAACCTTCCTTAAGAATTGGGCTATCAAATACAAAAATATTTTTTCAAATCCTACTATTAGTTCCGGAGATTACCCCCTATACCTACATACAAAATTACAAACAAACAAATTTTACCTCTTTTTTATAACTATTAGTATAGATTGAAATGGACGACAATATTTCATTATTAGATCGTTATCTAAGCGGATTATCTACTAACAAGCAGTGACAATACGTTTAGACCCGGAACCGGTTCCCTAGACTATAGGTAATTGAATTACATGTCACGTACAGACGCCAGCACATCAAGCTATCCGAAACTGTCAAATTTTCCCAATCAACTTTGAACCTTATGCTGTAGCAATAAAGTAGAAAATCTATTTTAAAAAATTGACAGATTGTAGTAGCTTTATGTGCTGGTGTCTGTACATAGAGCTATAGTACGTATAACATTTATTTATATTAATATTCTTATTTTATTTCTTAAGAAAACTTACAGCTAGGATGCAGACTGATAGTTGACAGTTAGTGAAAGAAGGCCAATTAAAAGTTATCACTGACAATATTAGGGAAGCACTAGAAACACTAGACAGGTAAGCGAGAGCAAGATTAAGTAAGCACTCGGAGAAATTTAAGAAAAGACTGAACAGGTTTCAGCGGTCTTCAAAGAAGTTCTTACACAGTATTTTTGAAGTGAAAACTTCTTTAGCGGCGCTGTGTACTTTTTTTGGAATGGGTAAAAACTTCTAAATTCGCGTCAGGTCACGTGACCCTGATCGAAAATTCGTAAGACGTAAAACGTCAGACGTAAAACGTAAGACGCGCGTTGTTGAGGACAGCGCCATCTATGCACATCGGGAAGAACTACGAGGGCCTCGCGTACTAACGTCAGACGTAAAACTTAAGACGCGCGTTGTTGAGGACAGCGCCATCTATGCACATCGGGAAGAACTACGAGGGCCTCGCGTACTAACTACGTAGTTCATCCAACAACGACGAGATGGCGCTGAACCACGGATATATAACTGTGTGCTTATTTGTAAATCTGAATAAATTCCTTTCACGAGAAGAATAAACCAGTCACTTTGGTCATCATACCTGATTTGCAAAAAACCCTATAAAATAAGGAACACACCTTAACACGCGTGTTTTGTTTATAAGACGATTCACAAAATACACTCGTAATTGTTCAAGTTTTCACTTCTGTCGGCACTACCGGAGTGCCAGTGTTTTTTTTTTTAGTTTAGTAGCACTGGTAGAGAATAAATCAAGATCATCAACACTCTGACACATGTTAATGCAGCCAAAAGCATAATACATAATTTCTAATATCTAGGATAGTATGCAGCGGAAGATATAGAAGGACCAATTTCAACAGTGGCAGTAACTCCAATACACAATATTATAGCCAATCTGAATCTCCCGCTATGGGCTACAGATAATACTGGTAATAAAAATTGACCACTAAAACAACAATTAAAAGTGAAAAAGGATAAAGAATCTTCGTATAACATATTATTTGGAATTGACCCAGTTTTTAAAAACTTTCTCTAATAAGAAACCTCGTCATTCCGCAAATGTTTGTCGATCCCAAAACGTATGCAAGACACGGAAGATTTGATACATTATTTCCATCACCATTGCGCACAAAATCATCTTTTCTCGCTCACATTATTGCAATCCACTCCTGCTCAGAAGTAATCTATCACAGCTCACCGATACTCAGCTGCCATCTTATCAGAACAAAGTGATCTTAATAGTGAGCGACAATGTACCGGTCAATTAAACCGGCAACCGGTTCGTATCGATGCAAATACAATGATACACTCTTGCGCAGGGTTACTATTCGTCCGGATTTGTCCGGACATATCCGACTTTTTGGCCTCCTGTCTGGACTTCCTGAAGAAAAGCTTTTAAGTTATCAGAAAATAAAAAAGTTACTCATTTAACTTTTTACTAGAAAAAGAAAGATAAAATGTCCGGATTTTTTTTTCAAATGTCCGGCTTTTTGTCAGGACTTTTCAAAAGTACCTCGTGGATCTAGAGGCCGCAAGCGCTACTGCTTCAAATTTCGAAATGGTTACCCTGCTCGTGCGCAACAATGTATAACACTACACGAGGAAGCCTTAGATTTTAATCCAGCGTTTGGCTGGATTGCGTGTTTAAAGACTGTTAGGTTAGGTTGTACGTTGCGGGATATAAGGCTTGAAATTAAATTATTTATAATAAGGAAAATAGCTTGAAATTAAATTATTTATAATAAGGAAAATATTGAATTAATATGTTTGATAAAGTTTCGTCTGCACCAACCCTTATTGTTTTTTTGTTGGATATCAATCATAAATTTTCAGGAGTTAGGTTTATTTTGGAAGTCTTGACAGCAAAAAAAAATTTCACACTAATTCTCTAAAGGGTAAGGTGCTTCGTAAAACTATTTCATCGTAAAACATGATAACGGCATTAACCAAAATTCTCTTCGATACTTCTTTCTTTATCCCCCGACTTATTATCCGACCCCATGATACAAACCCAAGCAGGACTTGGGGGTCTATGGTCAAAAGGAAAAAAAATGAGTTGTACTAACCTGTGTTTATGTAAAATGACTGTCCGTCATCACCTTTTCTTTCAGCCAATAAATCTTTTTGTATTCTATCCCCAATTGATAACGTGCTTCCATCGAATTCGACACAACAATTTCCGCGACTGGTTAGAGAATCAGATCAAGCATCCTTAAGAAATGCATTTGCACACAGACAACAAAAATATCTATACCTACAATTATAACACCTCATAAAAATCAATGGTGAAAAAGGCAAACGGTTTTTATTTATTTACCGCACTTGACACCAATAAGAACCTGTTTGGTGTTTACTCTTTTTAATCTTGAACTTCAAAACCATACAATTATTTGCTCGTAAAACGTCAGGTGACGGTGTATCAAAGGTGATGGCGGCGTTACGTGGGCGCACCTATTAATAATTGTTTGTAAGGCAAAGCTTCCGCGGCGCCCGCGCTTGTGAGACCGTTTTAGCACTGATAATGACTTATTGAGGAGACTTGGTTCATGCTAATGACTATATTAGTCGCGGATTACTAGGCTGTGTCATAAAACGACGTTTGATTACAGTCAGTCGCCTTGGAGCCCTGATCTGGTGACAAGGACAGCCCCGACTGTTACTATGCCTTCTTATAGCCATCAGAACGTTATTTTAAAACGAAACAAAGGTAAATGATGATTAACTGTCCGCTGATTTGTCTATATTTCAATGTCATGCGATAGAAAAGTAAATATTATTCATATATTTACGTAGACTTGAAATGACGAGTTTTGTAGATTTACACATTATTTGAGGTCAAAGTCAAAGCATTTATTTCAAGTAGGCACATTAAAGGCACTTTTGAACGTCAAAAATTACAACAAATAGAACTGATTCTAGTCGCCCATTCCAAAAGGTAGTTTTCGTATGGAGAAGAATGGGCAAGAAACTCCACCGTTACTCTTTTAAAATGTTTTACAATATTTTGTATACATTAATTATATCATAATAATATGTGAAGACGATGCACCTAAAATAAAATTACTATACCACAATAGGTAAAAGAATTAAAAAAAATGAAACCATGACATATAAAAGAATTATCTGATAGATGCATGGTGCTCACATATTTACAAACATGGTAAAAGTAAACGATTTTCATTTAAATAAAATAAAATAAAAAATACAAGTAATAAGTCAGGGTGTGAGTTAAGTAGTTACAGAATGTAAATCAATTTAAATAAAAAAATAAAAAATAATAATTATAAATTTACAATTAAATTAGCAACCCGTTTGATTTTGTCTAGACTCTAGATTGTCCTATGGAGCAGGACCAGCATGTATCCAAGCGTTCTTATCTTGGATATAACATTATTTGAGGAAAATAGACTTATGGTTATTTATACATATTAGTTGGTCAGGTGTCAATGTCTCACGATTTTTCCTTTTATAATTCCTATAAAATTAATTAGGTCAAAACCGTATAACCGCAACAGTTTCACAATGCAGAAATATTTTAAGTGGAAACTCCACGAACTCGATATTTAAATTATTAACACGTTCCCTGTCCCAGAACAAAAATTAAAAAAATATTCGTACGTCCATCGATCATACGTACGTCCATTTTCTTATAAGTTGACAATATTTTTTTAAGGGTTTACATCTATACTAATATCAGTTAAAAAATTGTATATTTTTCAGACCAAAACTGAAAAATAAATTTATGACTCCACAAGGAGTCAAGGACGTGTGAACTAAAAATTGTGTGACTCCTTATGGAGTCATGGACGTACGAGTTTGGCACAAACGTGACTCTTTTGGAGTCATTGGACAGGGAACGTGTTAAAGCATCTGGCACAATGGTTCGTTATCCGCAAACCTTGATTAATTAAACCATCATTTTAATTCTGTTAACGAACGAAATTCCTTTTCAATTAAAAAGTCTCCTTCATCCGATGTTAAGAAGCCAATATCAGACTCTTCAGTTTTCGTTAATTTTTGCCTTTCATTCGGTTAAACGTCTGAACACAAAATGGATCAAAAGGGAAATTAATTAATTCGTGAAATAGTGAACCGATCCAACGATGTTGGATTTCGGGAGTTGACATCTTTCACTTGCCTACCGAATAATCTAAAAAAAAAAAAAAAAGAAGCAAATGGACGAAGCAGGGTGGCAGGAGGACATCGACGCGATATCTGCTAGCATGAATTTTGAATAGTAAAACAAAAAATTCTGCGGTTGAGGGTACAACTACAATCTTGTGCTTGCTGAATTTATGGTAACTGGTTGCGCGTCACCCAGTACAATGAAACAAAAATCAACTTTCACCCGAGTGAAGCTTCATTTTCTGTTTTCTTAGCGTCCGATATCGATCTTAAGGTGCCACTAGTCGATATATTTTTTCATACTTTCGAGAGAGGATTACTCCACTGTTTGACATTGTGCATTCAAAGTTAAACATGATATCGTTTTGAATTATTATTAATTTTGTCTGTACGGAAACAGAAAAGTAAAATAACAAACAGAATAGTAAAATAAAAAGCCATTAAAAAGTTATGAGCCAACAAAGATTCGTTTTTCTTGCTATTTTAACGTAACATTGGGGTGCAAATAAGCAATAAATTAAACTGTAAAATCTTCAAAACTAAGTCCGTACCGACAAAGCTCAGTTATCGAAGAGTTCAATAATCTTTATTTGTAATTAATTTATGCAGTGATTTTTTCATAAAACTCTATTTTCCGAAGCACTTTTCGATTTTTTTTACGCGCCTGTTAGTTCGGAACGGTGTTTCTGTGCGTGAGAACTAGACGTTGTTCGTGTAGACTAGCGTCTAGCTGCTCATCACTGATACTAGCTCTGTCGGACACGAAGCCAGGTGAGACAGCGTGCTTTTTGGCCATGACCACCAGTGAGTTCGAGCTCGCGACTAGTTTGCTTTTAAGAGCGCTTCACTTCTCTGCGTCACCCACTACTTGCGCCTTAATTAGCTGTTACGCTAATACACCATTGTTAGCGTTATTGATGGGTCTAGGTAGCTATCGGTATCACAGCAGCACATTTCCGTGATTGTTTCTGATCATACAATGTGCTCGTGGGCGATATGATTGCCAGGCGGCAGCTCTATACTTGTATAGAAAAATGTAATTGCTTTATGAATCATTTAACAGTTGTCGGATTATGGAGAAGTACCTTTTATCAGCGGCGCGGCGTGTCATCATAAATATCATCATTCATCATAATATCGTGAATAGTGAGTTAGATCTGTGCATAGAGGATCTGTATATCTGTTAACTGTTAGAAGCAACTGAATTGAATGGATGCAAAACGGCGATCAGTCGTCCCATTCACAAAAATATTAGCTTTCTTACACGTGGCTCTTACTATTCACTCTTTATTATAATAATAACCAGAAGTAACAAGGAACACGAATCAAAATTCAACTCCACCTTATTTCACAGAATTCATAATCCGGCTGCACTTGGTTTACAAAACAGATGCCACAATCAAAATTTTATAAGGTGCCCTTGCTATAAATTCCCAATTTCCATATTTCAAGCGTCAGCTGCGCACGCGCTGGCTCGGCAGGTGCTCGCGCACCGATTGCTCCGCCCTCCCCGCATTCCCCTCGCTTGTTTCATGTTAGGGCTACTACGCAATTGGCATTTTACTGTCAAAAGATTTGGATTGATAGACGAGATTGATATTAAGATAAAATTAGTTCGAATGTTGTAACTCCATAAGGTGTGTCGCGCGTTTGTGCGCGTGTTGTCTTACGTGACTTTACTGCATTCGAAAAATCCATGCATAGTGGTGTTATTTTGTATTCGATGGATAGGATAGGAAATGTGTCATCAATTTAGGAATCGGAAAATAATATTCATGCCACTAAATTAAAGCTATCCATATTTTAAGCCATGCTGTCTGCATTGTTACATATTTGGCTCCACCATCCCACAACAATATGACCGAAGGCGCCAATACCAGGAATTTTGATAACGATTGCTGCTGTCTTCAATGTTTTATAACGTTCAATGCGAAACGATTAATTTGTCACATATTTGGTAGGTACCATGATGAATATTCAATCGCTTCTAGTCATGGAAATATAAAAACCAGATCTATGCTTCTAATTATACGGAGTGAATAAATTTGGAAGAAGGTTCTATCAACTTTATTTATTTATATATACTTTATTGTACACTACAAAAATACATAACATGAGAAAAATACATCAAACACTACAAAATATACAATCTGCGGCCATATCTATTTATCGCAGTCCATTGCTTACCAAAGTCACCCAAGGAATGAAAAGACAAGAACACCGACTCTTAAAGTGGAAATGGGTCCCTTTCCCACCTAAGTAGGGAATTCAATTAGCTAATTGTCACAGAGGTGATTCATGATCTTACTGCTCTTTTCCTGACTAAATGCTAAGGAGAAGATAGTTGATGGAGGAACTTGCAGATACCTTTGTGGTCACAGGGCCAACCCTGGCGCTTATACAGGGAATTTTAATTAATCTAATTTGCATGTTTGGCCGCGACACGCCCGGCGCGCAATAAAATTTACATTTTGTTTCTAACATAGCGCACGCTGCGGCGGCGCCGGCGCAGCTCTGCAGTTTTAGGACAAAGAAACTGAGATATCTACTAAACAGGGCAGGAACAAAGGAATCTAATAGTTACATAACTGATTACACAGATTTTGTTTTAACTTTAAACGCCAATGCTTGACGAAAAAGACTTCAAAATCTTGAAACTTTAAAATCTAGTATGGAAATTTAAAGAATCGGCCAACTATGAGTTAATAACTTTCAATGCTTAGCTTTTTGGAGCGAACCATTCTTCCCTTAAAAGTCGTCAAATTCCATTTACCTAAGTTAACTTTTACAAGCAATTCCTATTCTATCCTATCGACAATAGAATCATCGCAAAACGCCCTCGCTGCGGTGACGTAGCTAGCTGCTTTAAAAAAAAACTGGAGGTAGAGACAAACATTTCTATGATATAAAATTCGCTCATAATCCAAATAACTTATTCAGTAAGCAATAAATAACAATTAATAATATATTAGCGGTAACAATTATATTTTATAGCGCAGCGTGTAAGCCCGTGTCTCTATTTGCGCGACACGCCCTTCGCGTCTAGCAGATCGGCGCGGGCGCACGACGCTCCAATAACATTAATAACCGACTAGATGTTATCCCACTTAGGATGTGGCTAGGAAATCGGCGAGAACCTGGATATTTTAATACTTACGGAATTTTCGTGCTTCTTTAACACTTCCTTCAGAGAAATATTCATGAAGACAGAGGATGCAGACAGGCTTCTATTTACTTAATCTTTATGATGAGGATCCTGGTTTCGCAAGTGCTATGTACCTAAATATAGGAAACCTCGGCGCAGGAAGAGGTGGCGAGACAACCTATTTGCTCAGTAGTGGGAGAGTACAGACTCAGTAAAAAAAATCCAGCTGAAAATACAGCGATCCCAAAATCTGGTATAAAAAAATGCCTGCCCAAAATAGCGCGAAACGACTTTTGGAGACAAAGAACGACCCTGCCGACTGCCCGGTCACAGAACTGTTCTTTTGTTATAATGACACTTATAAGGGCACAAGAGCGTCCTCTCCAGCTCATTTTCTAGTCCCAACCAAATGATAGTCTATAAGCGTCAACAACCCCACTTATATTCTCATTTCTCACTAACTTTTCGCAATACTAAAAGCTCACTAAGAATATTTTATTGTTCACTATCTGCGCCCCGCGTTTTCACCCGCATAAGTGTTGATCCCGTGGGAATATCGGGATAAAAAGTAGCCTATATGTTAATCCAGGGTGTCAGCTACCTCCATACAAAATTTTATCAAAATTGGTCCAGCCGTTTGAGCGTGAAGTAACAAACATATAAACACACACACAAACTTTCGCCTTTATAATATTAGTGTGATTTAATTCGATTTTAACGATCGCCATTCACATAATTATGTTATTCTTTGCACAATATGTAACTTTTGTCTTATATGGACATGGTTAGGACATCGTCTCCATTAAATATTCATAGATATGGACTTTTAACGGCTTTGGGTCTGACACAGGACTGCGAAATGTTTATTGTTTGTTTATGATATTAAATTGTTGTTTTGCTCTTTTCTTTGTTTATTTGATTTTGCAAAAGCTTGCGTTTTCACAGTTCTATAATATTTTTTTTTTGACTGGTCTAAAACTCTTTAAAGTGATCTAATTGTCGCCGTCCCGTCGAGATGAAGTTTTGGCCCTTCAGAAGATGCTTCTGTTGCTTGACTGTTATGGTCCACCTCGTTGGCATGACCATACAATGCGTGCCACGAAATATGAGACTTGACCCCGCCTCCCCCGCTCTTTCCGCTGCCCCTATGACGTTCGGTCCCGTCCCGCACTCAGACCTCATACCGCTAAAGATACCTAAAATCGTGTTCTGCGCATGTCAAACCACGTGGTGTGTCAAGTCTCATCTTTCGTGGCACGCATTGTACCGTTCGAAACCGGCTGCAAGACCTAAGTACTTACTATTTTGAAGTCCATTTACCTGCGGCTGTTCAACAATATTACAGTTTAAGGTGGAAGCGCTAAGGTAGCCCGCGAAATTCAAATTTTCTTATGTTTTTTGCAATTTGCTGGTCAGCATTAAGTTGTACGTTGATTAATATATGAATCGCGGCCGTAAGAAATATGTGTTTACAGAATTATAATCATTAAAGTCATCAACACAACTCTCTAAGACCACGTAAGTCCAAAGAATGATGATTTCATGAAATAGTTATTCTTGAGACTTACGTGGTCTTAGAGAGTTGTGTTGATGACTTTAATGATTATAATTCTGTAAACACATATTTCTTACGGCCGCGATTCATATATTAATCAACGTACAACTTAATACTGACCAGCAAATTCCAAAAAACCTAAAAAAAATTGAATTTCGCGGGCTACCCTGGCGCTTTCGCCTTAACTCTATCGACATCCAAAATAAATAATTATGATAGTTTTCTAATGCAACGATTTGTTGTTTCAAAATGTTTAAAATCTTCTAAAGCAATACTGCTGTCTGCCACACCCTCAAAATAACAATGAAATTACACACATTAAACTTCATGCGATCTATCTCTTCGCTATCAGCATTGCGAGAGCGATGTCGTGGTGCCCCGATAAGACCCGAGTACTCAACTCATTGTTACAAAGCCCCATCAATCTAACGTTGCGCAAACTACACTAGATGGCATCGGTGTGAGCCAACCGTTGCTCCCAAACTGTCCGTAATACCCGCCATCCCCGCCCAGATAAAACCTCATCACTTAGCAAAAAGATAATAACTGCAATTCACTTCTGATTGGGGCTATTCCTTAAGTGTACCAACATGATTGCAGCCTTCGTAGAAAGGCTGATTAAAACTCTAGCCGTCTTGAATTTCATCATCTCCAAAGTTATATTTAAACAGAGATAGAGCTAACTTAATTTTGTAGCCAGAATCGTAAAGAGTAAATTGTGTTTTATTAACGACATATTAATTTGTATTTCAAGTTCAGCCCCCATAAAAAATAAGCCATTACTGCCACAAATCCTTGTTACAGTTTACAATGGAAAATTCGATCTCGTAAACTAATTAACTCCCCAACTAGGGGTGTAATTCATTTCGATTGACGCACAATACTATTGTACACATTTCTAATTTAAAATTTGATTGCATCTCGTCGGAGCACCCCTTGCGTTCGCTTTGTCTGCTCGTGCGTGCGCGAGTCACGCTGACTGGTGTGTTGACCCCTGCTACTGCTGCCCATTTGCATGTACCAGCACAAGGGAGCAGTAAAGCTTTCTATAAATCTAATCGAGGACCGGCGACAACAGTTGTAAAATTTTACGACTTCCGTCGATCGCGGGCTGCTGCGGCCATTTGCCCGCCTTTCCACACGCGAGCGTCCGAGATACAAATCCCAATGTCATATGCACAATCGCCCCACTGATGCTGCCTGTGCATCTCGCGCTCCTTATAGTAATTAACTAGTCGCAAGGTCGCCGCGTTTTGTCACTCTCCATATTTATGCGACAGCAATCCTCCTTGGGACACAGTTAGATGTCCGCGGCCACTAATCACAACCAAATCGGGCTCGCGACCGTCCACTCCGCCGCCGCTGTGCCGTTTCGTCCATCCACGTTTGACCGTAACCGCTTCTAGATCGGACCTTTTTAGTACAGCAGCTAGACGCCGGCGCTGCGAGGGCACCTGTCCGCCGAGCCTTATTTATAAAAGCAAACATACCAGCGCGCGAATCTAAAACTTTTATGACATTCGCGGCAGCTGAGTCATGATTCAATCTGATCGCGAGACGCGCTCCGATGTACGATTTAACGCATTATCTATAAGATGCGATTAAGAAATACGATCGAGATGATGGATGGTGCATGGTGCTGGAGGCGTCCTGTTAAGCTGAGCGCGATCGATGGAGCGTGTCGATAGCCATCGGCGCGGAGGTATCGGGCGCGCATCGCTCGTCGGCGCGGGCGTCGTTGTGCAACGCTTATGAATAATTACCGGCCGGTAAGGCGGCGGACGCACTCGATTCACTGCCAAGGACGCCTTTTCGCTTTTAGTCGGTCATCGATCGCAGCGCGTTGCGCAACGCGACGGGGGTTTCGCTGTCGGGCCCGTCGCGCCCGTTGCGCAACGCACCGTGAGAAGTGCACGCGACTAATGACGCGTTGCTCAAGCAGCGCAACCCGCCCACAAATCGCTTTATTATGCAGAAAGTGAGTCGGAACAAATGGACGCGCCGCGTTGCACCCGGCCCGCATTTATTACGGGACCCCGGCGGAAAGTGAACGCCGAGTATGATGAACGGATTCATATCAACCTGATTGTGATTTATAATGTCGCACCGCCAGTCTCGGCGACGTTTTATATGAAAAAATGAGCGTTTTATCGGTGCATTACCCGCGGCTCGCATATTCATAAAGCTGACGGGTCCTCATAAATATTTGTTGCAGACCAGCTTTATCAATGTTATATGGAGCGATAAATAACTAAATTTCAAAGATCCGATGCACGGATTGCGTTGTAACTGATTATGACATTTTTAATAAGACGTTGTTCGATCCATAAAACGCGAGATGTTGCATCAAACTTATAATCTTGTGATCTAAAATGTTATCGCTCTCAATCGTAGTTCGATTCATCATAGCTATCTTATAGGAGGGGCAGTAAATGCTAGTGGTAATGCAGTTCATTTCGATTACGCTATCTTCAGCATCGATCTTCCAATGCACTCCCATTTTACTTTATTATTTGATGATCATATAGAATTTCCAAGGGCAATGAACTTTGTTTCATAATCTTTAGAAAGACTCGTCCAAACTTCAACCAAACTCGAACAACGTGGCTACAATTTGAAAGATTTTCTCATGTTTTTTTGCAAAATGTGGACGCAAACAAGTTTTTTAATTACACCAACGTTTTATTTGATTTACAACGCCTGGCATGCAGCATGGCAACCAGCATGGCATGGCAACTAGCTTTGCAAGTGAGAATTTCCTTTCACACTATTATCGTGTCTCAAATTAGAGTTTCCTAAAAAAACAAGCTC
This sequence comes from Luperina testacea, assembly GCA_927399505.1. NCBI lineage: Eukaryota > Metazoa > Arthropoda > Insecta > Lepidoptera > Noctuidae > Luperina > Luperina testacea. The sequence goes on from OV656758.1 coordinate 19,774,785, forward strand.
TGCGTCCGTTCGGTGCGGGTTGCGTTTTTGCCACTCCTGCGCAGCTGTCGCTGTCGTCGAGCAGGTGCGTTCGTTTTCGCCGAATTTCCAGCACAGGCTTCTTGCTCAAAAGACGTAATCACTGAAATAAATGCCGACTTTAAATGGGCAAAAAGATTTGTTGCTATTTCGGGCATCCTGTGATTAAGTGCTGCGGAATGTTTCCGAAGTTTGTTGGGAATTTACCAGTGACGTCAGATAGTCATATAATAAATATTTGTAATAATAAAGGACATATTGTTCATAAACGAATTGATCGGAATACGTATATCTAGTGGTCCTTATATTTTGGTGACGGTCAAATAAGTAGTGATTAGCAGTTCGCGTTGCTCGTCTCTAGAGACGAGCAACGCGAACTGCTAAGAATGCTGAAGAAGAAGAAGCTGAGAAGCTGAGTGCTGCTGAAGGAGATTTCTTCAGCGACCTAGGTCGCTGAAGAAATCTTCGGCGATGCTGTATTTATCGGATCACGCTGAATAGGTGGAGGCTGGTACTGGAATTACGTATGAAAGTCCAAGTAAAATACTTAACATTTGTTGTGTACGCAATTGCTAGCGCAAAATTGCGCAATTGTTTCCTTCCCTAAATAAAACATGGATCTATTCCGTTATACTTTACGTCAGCAACATAAGTCGATTAACACTTCAGGTTTTTTAATCTCGGTTATTGAGCAAAATATTTGTTCAAAATTGCAGCAGAAGCAATTTTGAACAAATATTTTGCTCAATAACTGTGATTACATTTACATTACTCAAAGGTACACTATTCAATAAAATAATCAATTGTTAGTTCTCTTTCTATGTTAACTGGTACCTAGATCTGCCTACGTAGTCAGTTGCACTGCGCAACAGTTGTGTGGAATGCGCACGCGCATCGCAGGTCAACGCGCGACTTGACACAGTGACATGGTGTCAACAGTGTTTTCTTATGTTTTACACGATAGATAAACTTCTTAGTACTTGCGTTGGCAACATAGAAGTGTTCTATTTGTTTTAATTTTTTTCCGTCTTACTAAGGGTGGAGGGGCGAAGATTTTTTTACTACTTTTGAATTTTAACAATCATTATTGTATATTTGAGTCACACATTCATTTACTATGTGAAACAGAAGTACCGGCTTCTCCTTTTCAGCAACATCTGGTGCCTACTTTAAAAAAAATCATTGTCTAAACAGAATCTGACAAAATATAGTACCGAGATGCCTAGACAAAAAAAAAATCAAAACAACCCAACCTGCTACACCATTTTATGACCACCCCAACTTGGGGTGAACAACCCTAAACGTAAACAAACCATCCCCCATCCACAATATTACGATTTCCATCCTAAATCAGGATAAGTGTCATTGAATTAATGTCAATTTTACACGCGATAAGCGCTGTGTAAAGATGAGCGTCATCCCCTTTCACGGCCTATTTCTTTTATCTGGGTTACGGAGGCGGGGTCTATCGATCCGTGCCTTACTGCCGTCACGCCCTAAAGACCAAAACTCACACAAGCGACGTAAGGCAGCAGGCGTGGAACAGGCGTGGCGCAGGCGAGCGCCGCTTCAAAACGATTATGTACATACAAAATGTATGCAGGCGACGTTTTTGAATTATACTGAAGCGACGCGGCGCAGACACGCCATCGCGTCGCTTCAGTATAATTGAAACTGCCTGTTCCACGCCTGCTGCCTTACGTCGCTTGTGTGAGTTTTGGGCCTAAGATAGCCAAGTACAGCTGTAGAAGTGTACATGGTTACTGCGGGGTAATTGCGTAAAACACCGACAGGAACAATGGATTTAATTTTGTAAACAGCAACAACATTCATTGCGTTATTTACGTTGCTGAGCAGACTAATTTATCAAATACTAGCTTCTGCCCGCGACTTCGTCGGCGTGAAATTTCTTGTTACTCCGACCCACCCCGTCGCATCTCATCACCTGCCCGCGCTATTACTTCGTTTTTGCTTAGCGTTGTTTCTGACTTTTTTTCTTTTTGCTCGGCTCCTAAAGGTCATAGCGTGATTTTAAATAGCCTATAGCCTTTCTCAAGAATTGGGCTATCAAATGCAAAAAGAATTTTTCAAATCCGACTGGTAGTTCCAGAGATTAGCGCGTTCAACCAAACAAACAAACTCTTCAGCTTTATAATATTAGTATACATAGTATACAAAAAGAATTTTTCAAATCCGACTGGTAGTTCCAGAGATTAGCGCGTTCAACCAAACAAACAAACAAACAAACAAACTCTTCAGCTTTATAATATTAGTATAGATATGAAGCAATGGATTAGCAATCCTTCAAAATGATTCAACCTGAGATTGATAGTGTGTGTAACGTAGACTGAAGTAGCAGTTGGGGGATATTGATAATATTGTTAAAAAAAAAATGTTTCTAAGTAATTTCGGTGTTTTTCGAAAAAGATTCAACTAGTTGTCTTGGAATTTGTTTTATCCTACAAAATAAATTAAAAGGTATTGGAAAAAAATACCGGACAAGCTGTGAGTTCATTTTTGTCAATCGCGTTTCTTTATCATATTCCCTGTAAATTGAGAGCTCTGGCCCATGTGATACAGGAACTCCTAGTAGAAGAACCAGGGCTACGCTGATGTTTGTTTCTTAAAGTGAAAGAAATAAATAATTTATTCTCATTTTATTAATTTCTAATTGTTGAAACCAAATGCAATATTACTGTTCCCACACTAATATTAATTAAATATAATAATAACGTCCATAAATAACTGTTACTAAATTACCTCACAAAAACAACTATACTTATATGTACAGGGGCTGTTTTTGTGTTACTAGAGGTTGTTATACAAACTCTAGTTATAATTACACAACTCAACCGAACCCAACCCAATCGACCTTCCCATTTTCGAATAGAAAAGATCCAAAAATAGCCGTCTCGCCGGCCGCCCCAGCCGTGACCCGGGCGAGGTCACTCGGCCACGGGGTGGCGGTACGCCCTCTAGCCGCCCCCGATTGCTCTCCAATGCCCTCCGTTGCCCTCTGTTGCCCTCACTACGTCCTCCACGTGCCGACATTGGCCTCAATACCCAATTGTTTTACGTTTACGTTACGGTACGGTTTGCGTAACCCGCTCTGATTTTGCGTACGCTACGGTATTAATTCATGATTAACAATGAAGTCGCTAGTAATGTTTTTTGTTAATTATTAGAATATAGTCATTTACCCACGTAACGACATTGAACTAGATACGTGGGAAATTCTCTTAACTTAGATTTTTTGTATTTTTTATTGTTTGATATTTATTACGGGTGTCCCTTTTTTGGTGACTGTATAATGTTGAGAAATATTTTGAATCAAATATTGTTGAATCAAGAAGGATTCATCTCATGAGTCAGATTACGCAGAATTTTAACGAGCTTTTGATTCACCAGTGTATGTTCATTCAACAAGGCCCATCTCAGATGCTTGTTTCTACGGTCAATATTCATCTTACTTTGGACAACAGTAATGAAGCAGCTTAGTTGCTATCTACAGTTTGCAGCGTCATCATGAAGGAGCTTATATTCGCGTTAATCGGTCTTGAAACGTAACCCGCCCCTGCTCCGCTCGGTTTACGACTAGACAAAATATCGAGATTATATCGTTATATGATGTAATACGTTTAATATTAATGCATGTACTTTCCGGAATAAATTTTCAAAATGATGTTCAAAACCGCATCAAGATCCGTTGTGTTGTTTTAGAAGAACAATGCGGTCACACATACATACACGAAAAGCTATTTTAATTTATAATATGTACAGGCAGATAAAGCTGTAGCCTTCAGTTGAAATCGATATTCAACACGAGTTAGAGAATCCTCTCATGTTTGGCTGATGACTAGGTACCATAGAATGTTATTCATAATCCAGCTTAAGCTATCTATCGATAGGTACTCCAGTACACTCGATAAGCCTCCTATTGTCTCTCAACTCTGATACAGGATCCTAACAGCATTCGCGTAATTAATTCATGCACATTTCGACCATATTAGTGACAAATTTGGCCACATAACCACATACCACCCAAATGCAATACCGCGAAATATTTCACGCAGTGATCTCTCGTTTGGCCGGCCGTAAATCTTGAATCATACACGCGTACATTTCGGGGAACGGTGTTGGTGGTGACCGTGAAGTAATATATAGGTCAGAAAACCAATTGAAACAAGGTCTCTCACTGATATGAAAGAAACAGAAAATATGTATTTCCTGTTGTAGTCGCTTAGTTAGTTTCTTCGCTTTTTTTGACGGTAGTCAGAGAAACTGCTAATAAAGAGCAGTAGTACAACAGAGACACTCCTGCATGACAATAATGTTTGCAACACCGCTTTTGCATATACTCAGCAGTTTTAGATAAAGATGATGCAGCATGCAATGATCACGATGTGGGTGTGGGGATTGCCATTAAATTATCAAATCCACCATTGCAAAGAGTGATCTTTCTGTTCCCACTCGTGGTGTGGCCGGCGCCGGCGCCCGCGCCACGCAGCTAATTGCGAACTGCGCGCGCGCAATCAAACCACAGATTTATGCGATACTTAGAATTAGCCGCAAACCTAAACACCTCGCTTTCCCACTCATTGTTGGTATAACTAAATTACTTAATATGTGCGTATAATGTAAATAAACCTTTGTTCCGCAACATAACAGCATCGTTTACGGACCTAATGAGCCCTATTCTAGGAAATTTAGTGCTTGCTCCAGCAACTAGTTTTGGGAAATGGGTTCGTTATGCGCGAAAGAGAAAGTCTAAATAACGACCTATGCTAATTATGCTATGCTAATGTAGATAGGTACCCAATATTCTGAGTTCCTGATACCAATCAGGAACCTACCATTTGATATTTATATGTTTCGATACCCTTCCTGAAACATTAACTACAATTTTCGTTTCTCCGCCGTTCCAATACATTTGAGCTGTCTCATAAAAATAGTTCGGAACCAATTCCCATAAATCCTTGATGTACGGCGTCTCAATAGATCACCTGAAAGGATCCCATCACGACTCTGCGGCTGTGCGCGTGCGCCGCTCCTCTCGCCTGGTAATTATTCCCACTAATGCCGCCTAATGGCCGCCCCTGATGTGTTTACGAGCAGCACTTCGTCTCAAACGGCGACAGTGTAATGAAATCAACCGATTACAATGACGGTAATATCACATTTGCCTTCAAAGTTTGTCAATTTCGTAGGCTGTAAGACTTTCTATTGCGATAGCTTTCGTGCTGGCACTTGATTTTATATCCTCCGCTTTACTATCGCACTGGGAACTAATTTTAGATTTGCACATTACATAAATTTGTTTAAGCCCTTCCTACTGGCCTAAATGTTGGAAATTATATTGTATATACGAGGTAATTGTAGCCATAACCTTATTTCTCTTCGTGAGAATTATCCATAACGTTTTGTATTTAAGCGTCAAATTGTGAAACGTTTTCGTGTCCTCATCAAAACACCTCTTCATCAACATCGATATTAATTCTCTCCTTTCTGTTCTTTCAGGGGGAAGTTCGCATCAGTCCGCAAGATTCGCCACCTAGTTTCGGGAGAAGAGTACGCGGCAAAGATCATACGCAAGAGGAGACGCGCGGCCGACACGACGCGCGAGATCCTCCACGAAGTGGCCGTGCTCGACCTGTGCGCAGAGTGCACGCGCGTCGTCAGACTACACGAGGTAAGAAGACGTTACATAATGATATGAGAATTATGAAGTAGTATCGGTTTTCTGCTGGATTTTTGGAGCCTAGAATGTAAATGTGGCGACGATTTTGACATGCAGGCAGATGTGGAGTTTTCCAAATCTAAAAAGTAAAATATGAAGTGATGCTGAATTCGGTCTTGGTTGGCTTGAATTTTACTAATATAGAGATTGAAATAGAAATGTGACCTCTCTATGAATACCACTTGGATGTTACAGCAGATTTATTTTTTTAACTTACATTTGTTGGCCCAACCATTACACCAAAACTTTTCGTGAAGACTCATTAGTAAAAATGATGCTATAAAAAAGATGATCCAGTATTCCTTGTCTTTATTCATCTAACAATCCACCTAAACTTTCCAGGTATACGAAACCCGTTCAGAAGTGGCGATTGTACTAGAATTATGCGCTGGCGGGGAACTGCAGCGTCTCCTTGATGAAGAAGACCGCCTATCCGAGGGTGCAGCCCGAAGAGCCCTCCGCCACGTGCTCGAAGGCCTGGCGCACCTGCACGCACGAAGGGTGGCGCATCTGGACCTCAAGCCACAGAATCTACTCCTCACAGCTGGCGGTGAAGAACTGCTCATATGTGACTTCGGTATAAGTCGCGCCATACAGCCCGGAGCACACGTCCGGGAGATACTAGGCACAAGAGACTATGTTGGTGAGTGTTATATAATGTTTTTTGAAGTGAAAACTTCTTTAGCGGCGCTGTGTACTTTTTTTGGAATGGGTAAAAACTTCTAAATTCGCGTCAGGTCACGTGACCCTGATCGAAAATTCGTAAGACGTAAGACGTAAAACGTAAGACGCGCGTTGTTGAGGACAGCGCCATCTATGCACATCGGGAAGAACTACGAGGGCCTCGCGTACTAACTACGTAGTTCATCCAACAACGACGAGATGGCGCTGAACCACGGATATATAACTGACGACGAGCTCCATGCGAGACCAACACCACGAACTGAAGTCTATCCTGTGTGCTTATTTGTAAATCTGAATAAATTCCTTTCACGAGAAGAATAAACCAGTCACTTTGGTCATCATACCTGATTTGCAAAAAACCCTATAAAATAAGGAACACACCTTAACACGCGTGTTTTGTTTATAAGACGATTCACAAAATACACTCGTAATTGTTCAAGTTTTCACTTCTGTCGGCACTACCGGAGTGCCAGTGTTTTTTTTTTAGTTTTATGCGTAAACTGCTAATGGCCTTGTTATCTATGACACAATTATGGGGAAAATCTTGTGTCTAGGAACCAGGTGATGCGAAAAACATATGACAATGTCTCTGCCTGCATACGATACAGTTTACTGATATTCTGTCACCTCTGGGTCCCCCTACCAACCACCCCACCTTATATCGAAAACGACTTAGCAACTGTCTAGGCATTAATTAATTCTAATACAATGCCTAAGTGAAAGTCCAGGTCTTGAATTAGAAATCACATGACGACAACATTTAAAGAGTTGCTGCCATCGAAATTTAATGAGTAGGGAGCGACTTGTTCTATAAATTGGGGAAAGTCTTTATCGGCACGCATTTAGAAACCCCTCGTGATCGAAAAGCTGCAGGTTAAAGTAGCTTTTACACGCCCAATGTGGGTCAAAATCGAAACATAACCTTTTACGGTCTTTTTAATTGCACCGTTAAATCGATTTTTTTAAGAAGAGAACATCAAATTGTTGATGTACTGAAAGAACAACAATTGTTTCAACAACTCAGCATTTGGCATGTCATGTCTTGTGCTTATCACCATACTTTTTGTACTCAGCCAGGCTATGCAACATCCTTCCTAAAGTTTTTAGCCAATCACACACCACAAACTTGGACTAAATCGTAACCATTTTCTTCCACAGCCCCAGAAATCCTATCCTACGAGCCCCTTTCACTCGCTGCCGATATCTGGTCGATCGGCGTGCTAGCCTACGTCCTCCTCAGCGGCTACTCGCCGTTCGCGGGCGAGACCAAGCAGGAGACGTACCTCAATATCGCACAGTGCCAGCTCAGCTTCCCCAAGGACCTGTTCCGAGGAGTCTCGCAGAGGGCCATACAGTTCATCAAGGAGACGCTTGTTGTTGATCCTAAGTGAGTATTGTTCGACTGATTTTTGCACGATGAGATAACACTTCTTCTCTGAGAGCCCTGTGACAGCAAGGAGGGTTGTGACCACTTAGTGGCGGGAAGAACTAGACAAAACTCATAAGCAATATTCCACACTAGCTTTGGTACTGAAATAGCTGGAAGTCATTGTCCCGGGAGGCTTTACAGTGGGATGATGCAGGCTGACAGTATCCAGGATAACTCTTGGCTTTAACAGGTGCACTATGCAGTTAGCAATACTTATCCGAAAGCTATAAAACTGGCTCTCATGTTTTGAACGAGCCCTAGCCTAGGTTTATAACCTTAAATTAAACAATAACCTAATATTTTACAAATTCTGGTTCATTATTTTTTTTATTCTAGAAAAGGGCTTTGTCGCGCATGCGATTATGCCGCCCTAGGTTCATTATTTGGAACCTAGATTAATTCTTTGGACTTTTAGCGCTTTGAAGAATTTACAAAAATATCATATTAAAAAAAAGTTTTTTTTTAAAGTCGAAGACAATTGAATTTTGTTGTAGGAAACTGAAACTCGTCATTAATTAAATTCTTGTGTACTTTCAGGGGTCGTCTTACAGTGGATGAGTGCCTGGAGCACCCCTGGTTGAAAGACGAGGCGGACTTGCCGCGCGCGATCGTCGGCGTCGGTTTTGACGCCACCGAGCTTGCCAGCGACGCTGACGCGGATGCCGACGACGACGGCGCCGACGACAGCGTCAACGGAACTAACGGAGTTAATGGAGTTAACGGAGTTAATGGCGTTAACGGAGTTAGTGGAGTTAACGGGGTAAATGGATTTAACGGGGTTAATGGAGTTAACGGTCATAATAGCGTCAACGGATGCAATGGGACCAACGGGTCGCATGATGATGAAAAAGGTGAGTTAATGTACGTTATCATCAACATCATATCATACTATTACTTACTTTCTTATTACTAACTTTAACTAATTGCTTGTGGAGAATATCGCCGTAATTGTAAAACTTGGTGAATGGATTAAAATCTTTACTTTATCTAAGAGGAGACTGTCGTCTGCTGGTCATGTTATGACAACAACATTAATAGACTTTGTCAACAATTTTCTGTTTTGACAGCATAGATTGTTAAGCTGCAGCATCAAATAAATCTAAATGACGAGACATATATTTTTTTTAAAACAAAAAAAAAACACTAAGACAATCAAAACTTATTACTTAATAATCTACACATAAACAGCCTATGACCTATTTATTATTTCAAAGCATGATCTTGTCTTAAGCGGCACAACTCGGCAAAAACTAATCATCAACTATCTTTCCAGAATCATCAGAGTCCCGTCCATCATCACCGCTGGGTCACGAGTGCGAGGAGCGCGACAAGCCGCTGAAGCATGCGCACGCGCGCGACGTGTCTCCCCCCTTCCCCGACGCACCCTCCACGCCTAAGGTGAGACGCGGCCACGCGCCAGTGTGAGCCCGCCCTAAGGACCACGTCACGACACACACACGCCCATTCACTGGCGGTCAGGTTAGAAGCAATGTGTACAGTGTGAACGTAGTTGTGCTTCACGAATGTCCGGGGCTGCGCAGGAGTTTGTCTCGGCTGAAACTATTTTATAAATGCTAGTAAACAATACTCGTGTTGTGTTATGTGACTTGCAGCAAACGCTTGCATGTGAGTGACGCTTCGGTGACCGCTAGTCGTAGTCGTGAGATGTAGTTAGGTTGGAAATTAAATGAAAAAGGTACTAATATAATTTTTGCAACAGGTGTCCCGCAAATCCCACCCGCACGCGCCTTCTGTGCTGGCGCTGTGCAAGAAGTTCCAGCCGGACTACGAGAAGCCGGCTAAGCTGCATCACAGCGTGGGCCACAGCGAGTGCGGCTCGCTGGAGTGCACGTGCCGCGCGCTGCGCTCGGCGCGCGCGCCGCCGGACCGCGCCGTGCTGTGCTAGCGCTACCTGTGCTGCGCACTCCTGCGCACGCGCCGGACCGCGCCGTGCTGTGCTAGCGCTACCTGTGCTGCGCACTCCTGCGCACGCGCCGGACCGCGCCGTGCTGTGCTAGCGCTACCTGTGCTGCGCACTCCTGCGCACGCGCCGGACCGCGCCGTGCTGTGCTAGCGCTACCTGTGCTGCGCACTCCTGCGCACGCGCCGGACCGCGCCGTGCTGTGCTAGCGCTACCTGTGCTGCGCACTCCTGCGCACGCGCCGGTAGCACTGCACGCCTTGTACATATAGACTAAGTGTCGCCAGACAGTTGTATATTTTCTTAGCGAAGCCCCGATCGCGCGGACTGTTCGTTCGCCGACGATCGCGGCGCTCCCACGACGGTACAAAATGCATAATGATGCGCCCGCGCACAGCTAGCGCTTGTAAATGTGTAAGAAAGACGCGTTTGTACATAACGCTGAGTTTGCACCGCCCACATGTACGTGAGAAATGTTAAGTTCATACTATCGTAGTATTGGTTTACGTTCGCGCTGCAGAAGACACGTTGTAACATTACAAGTGTAGAGACATTTCATCTGAAGTATCAGAGACTGCTGCTACCCAGGAGCTTGTGTATTCTCAGTGCTAACGTAACATCGACAAAATGTTTTGAGACATGTTTCGACTCTTATGTTGTGAGCGTCGCATCATGCGGCATGCGGCGCGTGCAAGCTGCAGCGGGTGTGTGACTGTACATACATACATAGGTCGCGTCGCGTCGCCGTTATATTTATTGGGCGCCGGCGCCGCGCCGCTATTACTTACTTAGATAATTAAATTGTTGATGTGTCGATCACATTTAATATTGTAGTATCTAAGTGTTCAAATGGTTTAACAGATGATGTACGTTGTATGTTAGCCGAGCGGTATAGATATATTACCGATATGTTCGAGTGTTGGGACCAAAATTTCGTAAAGTAGGAACGATTCCATATCGGTGCAGTTGTTGTCTTGTACGATATTAAAATTTTATCACCGTGTGTGACCGTTTACGGGATGTTGCTTAGGTAGGTAAATTGTTTATGATTGTCATGAGCTCAAATCTTGCGACTTAATTTTCTTTGTAAATGTGCTTAGATGAAACTTCATCGAGTTTTTAGTTAATTCATCCTCCATACTGAAAATATTTTCATAATATTGCATACTTTTGTTTTTCGTCCATTTTGAATTCATTTTAACCATTTTGTTTAACTAAACTCGAAGATCCATTACCTTTGAAAGCTGTTGTGATCAATAACTCATTTGTAAAAAATAAATTATTGTGATATAAAATACTCATTGTTTTAATTTACATCAACCCTAATACACACACACACACACACACACACTTAACTGACGACAAAGTAAGTATAAATACCGACCAAGAAGGTAATCAAAAAATTATATGCTAGCAATATAGGCGCAATTTCACCGCTGCGTGTGAATTGCAGAGAGGTTACGCACATTAATCTATATTTCATTTAAAATTCGAAGACGCGACATCCACCAACCCGCACTGGGCCTGCATGGTGGATTACGGCCCACTCTGACACTTCTGTGAGCAGCCGGTTGAGATGATCCATTTTGATCTTCTTAGCGTATCAATATCAAAAAGTTCAAACATGTTTGGCCATGTCATGCACTTGCCCGTGTTTCAGCAGCGCGAACTCCGCATAATTGCACAGGTAAAGGCCATGCGGCGCAGGATGGAAAGGTGGGCCATTTTCTCTTTTCATGACTGCAAATGAGATTATGAACCATTGGAGCCATTGCGATTGCTCAGGCAAGTTGTACCTACCTATTTTATTATACTGGTGTCATAATAATAACTGTATGCACAGAGACAAAAGTGCACAACCACGATTTCCAAGTTATGTTGGAAGTCCCATGTTCCTAGACATGCACTAATGCAAAATTTGAAATTAGTACAGACGCAAGTAAAAAAAATTGGTTGCGGGCATGGTCTTCTAGGCTCGACCATATTCATTATTTCAGCCGAAAGACTGCCGACACTGACTGCTGGACATAAGCCTCCCCCAAGCTTTGACATGTATTTCTATTTCTTGAGTCACAGCAACGAATCCGGTGTAGACTGTTAGCTAGATGAATGTACCTGTCTAATCGAACGAACATTTTCAATGTAGGGACCACCACAAAAACAGAAATAGCCTTTAATTTCGGTTACCATCCAGCGGGGTTCTTCTATTGCTTAGACTATAATAAAAAAAATCGGTTGTCTGTAAAGTCGGTTTACCGACGATAGTTGAACGTGACAACATCATAAGAAAATACTGATGGAATAGTTGCATTGCATTTGTTAATATTCGCTTGCACTTCAAGCCGCCATGGAACGCTACAGAGCAAGGCCGCGAGGTAACGCTACATGAGTCATGTTTTTTCGTGAGTGCAGCCAGCTTCATCGATTTATTAGACGTTGTCACGTCAAAAATATTGGAGAAACCTATTCCTCCCAATGTACCGTTCAAATTATCAATTTATTTTTAAGATGGATAGTAGGTACAGCAGAAATTATATTCAAAAGTTTTTCTCTATCCAGCGGGGCCCTTTCTAGATGTATGAAATGTGGGCGACGACGGTTTGGCTGGCGACGCGACGTTACGATCTATTCCATAATTACTCTGAATAAGACTCGGAAATGAATTAAAAGTCCAAACTATTGGAAATACATGTTTTATTTCTAAAACTACAAAACAGTCTTGCTGGGAAGTTGTATGTTGGATTATTACACAATCATAAGATACACGTACAAGCTCGGTAACCTCTTAAGGCTGTACTCATCATTATTAACCACTTTTACGATGGGACCAATAACCCTGAAATGTCTAAGAAAATCAGCTGTTCAGCTAATCTATTTTTTTAAATTCTCACTGTGAAAACTTAGGTGAGGTGAGCTCGAAGGGAGCTGTCAATAGTGTCAATCCCTAGCATCAGCTCGGTTCAAGCTCACTCCACGCAAGTTTTAACGTTTAGATTATTACAGAATCGACATACAGTACATTTGTGTTCATATAAATCGACACCCAAGTGATACTTGGGCTGGATATACATTTGTATAGGATAGCTGATATTTAGGTTGTGTTGGTCTTGGACTCACAGTAAAAGTTGTACAGACGCCAGCACATCAAGCTACACCTAACTGTCACATTTTCCCAATCAACTTTGAACCTTATGCTTTAGCGATAAAGTTGAAAATCTATTAAAGAAATCTGACAGATTGTGGTAGGTTGATGTGCTGGCGTCCGTACGTGATGATGATAACAAGGGGGATGCGCTAAGGAAGTCCGCCAAATTAAAAATTTCTTACGTTTTTTACAATAATAAGGTTAGAAAATTTTAATTTTGCGGGCTACCCTGGCGCTTTAGGGTCGCCTTAACCGGTTTAGGGTAAACAAAAACTAAGGTTAATAATATATTGGTTAAGGTAAGGGAATTGGCACTATTTTAAGACGTTCATAGGTACAAGTTATATGTACTAATAGTCTAATCTCGTAATTTACAAAACTTCTGTTTGTAAAAATGATTAGTTACAAAACTGGATTACTTCATTGTTATACTAGGCCAGTCAACGTAGACAAAAAACATGCGTTAAGTCGCAAAAAATTGCACGGCACTGATTTTTTTGGGATGTTGTGAGGATAGATGCCAATATGTAGTTTAAAACAAAGTTTGCAGCTTCGAACTTTTTTGGAAAATTGGCCAATATTTGAAGCAGGGACTTGAAACGTTACTCAAAATAAAGTTATGCGTAGTTCCGGTACCGATAATTTGTACCGTTCCACCAGGATCGTAACAAAATTAATTCCTTGGCTATAAAGATACTGACAAAAAGAACGAAATCATAAACTGTTCACTAACAATATTATCAATATATCGTTATTAGCATAACGATATAATCACGTTATTCATTTCGATAATCAACGTTGCCAGCTTCATGGCATATAAGATGACGAAAAATTATGAAGAATAACGTTACAAATGAATCTGTAACGTTTTACCTGATACCTACCTATAACGTTATTTATTAATATTGTTCTACCAAAATGATATTCTATGACTTTATTTTTTGTAACGTTATTGATATTTTTGGATTTTAGTTTTGGAACTTTATACGATAACGGAACGAAGTTCATTTCATTTTCAAGTCCCTGATTTGAAATGCTGTATCTCGGGTTCTTTTGGACCAATAGAGAAAAGAAAATGTATCAAATCTTGTATACTTTAAAAATGTAACTTACGATGACTTTTTTTTACGTAAAATGCACGTTTTAGAAGTTATGTGGGCAGCAGCTGAAAATCAGCGTCAGGTGGTGCACTTTGTGTTGCCATCTGGCATTATGCTGAGCTGAGGCCCTTTTGGCATTATTATTATGAATTTGTTTTGTTTATTTTTAAGGGTTTTTTGTTTTGCCAAATAAACGCAATTTTCTTTCTTCTTTCTTTATAAGAAGTTTTTCGACCATTATGCCACAGGTCTTTCGCAGCTGCAAACTTGGTTTTATACTACTGATATCGATCCTAACAAAATCCCGAAAAACATAGTACAGTGCAATTTTTTGCGACCTACGATGTTTTAAATGACTGGATTACATGTTATATCGGCAGTTTTGAGCCTTATTTACTATAATAATTATTATTAACGGTACCTAATAAAATTATCGTACGTGTACAAAATACATAAAATTGTTCAGATTTCTTCATTTAAAACATATAAATAATATTTAAACTATTTATTGGAAGAAAATAGAATATTCGGATTCGCATTGGATTGATATACTTTTCTATTGAATACACATTACATAGAAGGAAATTGAAATATAAATATTACAATAATTGAAATGAATTATTGAAGCTGGATAAGTCACAATTGACATTTTTTATTTTCTAATTAGGTACTATTAAAGAAGTACCACTTTCTAACTGTAGCCAAATTGAAGACCTAATATTTTAAATGATTCAGAGACAGAAATAATACTCTTTATGACAAACAGTCATCTTTAATGATCTTTGTTATTTGTATAATATATTAAAGTATAATCGACGCCGTAATTGTTTTGCCACTTTTGACAACATCCTCATTCTTTTGCCGTTATCCCAATTTAATTCTGGTGGTCTTCCACTAGTTTTATAGCTACCCATATTCATATTTTGAATGTGGACGGTTAGTGGAAAGTATGAATTTCAAAACTCAATTTTGACAATGATTCCCACTAGATTAAAACTTCAATAAGGTTGATAAAATAAAATATCATGTGACATTTAACTAAAAGTGGTAAATCAATTACGAGGTCGATTATACCCACCTATACTATTTCACAGGGCGGACATTTTTGAGTCAGGATAGTAACGACAGCTTCCTAAGTACTTCTTTAACAATTAAGACGTAATACTTTTAATAGGGAACCAATTTGACTAGATCGGAAAAACAATTTTCCGAAATACGAAAACTTAAATATAAATTTCCTTATTTTCTCGAGTATAATTCCATAGTTACACATATTAAACCTAGAGACAGATAGTTCCTCAGTTTAAAACTGGATCCATTCAAACAAAGAATAATGAAATAATGAATGACAGTATTTGAATTATTGATTTACATCGAGACCTCATTTAAGTAGAGGGAGATGAAGTCCAAAGACAAGATTGATGGATTGTGTGAGAAATGATATGAAAGAAAAGTGAGTGATTGATAGCGTGAGGTTTGACAGGGGAGAATGGAAAGAGAAAACATGTTACACCGACTCCAAGTAACATGGGACAAGCGCAAGAAGATCATGATTGAGACATAATATCACGCTTGTTTGCCACAAAGCCCGAAGGGGCAGGCAAGGAAGGGTTTATTTTCAAAGACCAGCCAAATTTAAGAGTGTGGTACAGACCATCAAGCGGAACAACTTTTTCCATGGGAACAATCAAACAAGTCTGGGACAGTTATAATTTTTTTTGTGATTACGATAATCGCAAAAAAATTATCAACTGTCCCAGACTGTTCCATAGAAAACTTCAATACCTACTCGACCTAAACGTATGGGACGACTGAATTTTTATTTGAGATTACGATGTGTGTGTATGTGTGTTATCCTATAAAGTTGTTCAGTCTAATGGTCTGTACTTAAATTTGGCTGGTCTTTCAAGACTAACCCTGTATAGTATAACTAGCGACCCGCCCCGGCTTCGCACGGAAACATTATTATTATATATATATAAACCTTCCTCTTGAATCACTCTATCTATTAAAAAAAACCGCATCAAAATCCGTTGCGTAGTTTCAAAGATTTAAGCATACAAAGGGACAAAGGGACATAGGGACAGAGAAAGCGACTTTGTTTTATACTATGTAGTGATAGTAACCCACGTTACTCCAGCTATTTCTTAGAAATAACGAGTCATTCATCTAAGTATCGTTATAAATATATTTATTTTCATACACATTAGACTATGTGCGATCGATTAATGATTATAATTATAATTGGTGTTTCAATTATTAACACTAAGGTGGCTTGGAGAGTGGCGAAGTCACATAGAAAACGTTTTATTTTGGCAAGGCTCGCGTTAGAGAGGCAAGGTCCTAACCTGCCCCCGCCACCGCCGCCTGGGCCTGTTTTACCTATGTAAATATTCAGAAATCAAATTCTTTAAAATTTTCTCCCATTAATTTTGCCCGCGGCTACGCCCGCTTCGGAAAATATTCCACGGGAACGTACTATCAGGATTTAAAGTACCCTATACATAGGGTACTTTAGGGTACATAGGGTACATAGCCTACAGGCTATGTATACCTATCCAGGTTATAAACTATATATGTGCCAAATTTCATCCAATGTTTACGCGGCGCTCCAGTAAAGCTACCAGTCGGCATGATTTTTCCGACTTCATCAACAATCATCGTCATATTTCAGCCAATTTACACAAAACCATAATGAATTATACACAGATAAACCTTCCTCATGAATCTCTTTGTCTATTGGTGAAAACCGTATGAAAATCAGTTGGGTAGTTTTTGAGTTTATCGCGTTCAGACAGACATACAGACGCGGCGGGACGACTTTGTTTTATAATAATATGTAGTATGTTACGTGATGTAAGTTTTCTAAAAACGAATTTTCATTGTGTACTGTTTCAAAGAAAACAAAAAGAATATTTTTTCAGTGCCAAATGTGCATGCCGACTACCCTCCAAACCACATTTACAAGTGAACACGATATACAACGTACTTATGGCTATTATATCTACTTCATAAGATGATATGAACACAACTATACTGGCGTGTTGTGTAGTACATTATATTCCTTATTATTTATTATCCATTACAGTGTATTTCACCTTACATGTCTTATTTAGTAAACCAATACGGTACGAACACGATTCGTTGAGCTTCTTTAGTTGAGAATTGAGCTACACGATTACTGACACACACGTATACTAATTGGTCAGCGAGGTAATTGTGTAACACACTAATTAACAGTAGCAATAGCTTCCATTTCGATAGTTAAACAACATTAATTGCGTTACTTACGTTAGTTATTTTCAGACGTGTAAAGTGTTAAAACCTTTACCGCATGAATCGCACCTTTTGGTTTGATCCATATAAGGAACACGCGCGGTATGAATTACACATAGATTTTCTCTAAATCGAAACCTCAGTAGGTCTAAGCCGCATTTGTAAACGAAATAAGACATGCTCAGAAAAAAAACACTAAATTTATTTATGCCTACATTAAATAATCGGGTACCCTTCACGCATACAATTGCGTTAGAAAAGGACCAGTTAATACAGGCTTTCGCACAATGGCCATTTATTTTGTTTCACCAATTTGTTTTTGGATATTTACGTACAGTACCCGGCGATAAATATTGCACATCGACCTTTACCTTTTTTTGTATTTTACACAAAGAATAAAAATAATTATCAAAAGAAGCAAATCATAATTGTTTTAACAGCTCCTAATAGATACCGGACTGTTCGTATTTCGTGCGACAGAGATAACGCTCTACGAAGCCGAAATTAGCCGATTGTCTCTTTCCAAAGGTCGATGAGCAATATTTATCGCCGGGTACTGTAACCTACAGGGGCTGCGATACTTCTGGCGAACCTTGGATAATGCTCCACTGTCAACTTGCTGACTGACTGAGGACAGCAGCCTCTGCTCCTCTCCTTTGCGGGACTAGGATCCTACAGACCAACCTCCAGCACAGCCAATCTGCGTCGGCTACCTTGCGCAGAGTGCTGGAAAAACAGCAAGGAAAGACCATCGCCCTCATCCAAGAGCCGTGGATCAGGGGCGGCAGAATATGCGGTCTTGGCAACATCGGGGGTAAGTTGCTACTAGACACCTCCGTTAGTAACCCGCGCACCTGCATCTTTATTCCAAAACATGTACCTAACCTTTTAATTAACGAATTCTGTTCAAGGGACCTGACAGCAGTCAGGCTTTTCAGAACTGAACAAGAACTCCCGGACATCGTACTAGCCTCGGCATACCTGCCAGGCGATGAGGACGTGCCTCTGCCAGAACTCGCCTCACTGGTTGAGTACTGTGAAAAGGAGAAACTGGAACTAATCATCGCGACAGACTCCAACGCGCATCACACGCTATGGGGTAATGATAAAACCAACAACCGAGGTGAGGAAATGCTTGATTTTATTCTTAGCAATAACCTTGTTTTACTCAACAAGGGCTCCGAACCTACCTTCATAAATGCAAGATCTCAAACAATAATTGACTTAACTGTAGCAACCATAGGCATATCAAACTCCATACAGGACTGGCATGTGTCCACCGAGATATCATGCTCAGACCACAGATGGATCCGTTATACTATTAACTTCAACCTAACCAAACCACAGCCAAGAAGGGTTCCGCGCAATACGGACCAAGTCAGATTCACTAAACTAGTCGAGGCTGAACTTGGTAGATTACCCGCCCTTCCGGCTGAAATACCAGTAACCAACTTAGACGAACATGTAAACAACATCACACACATACTCCTATCTAGCTATGAACAGTCTTGTCCCCTCACGGTACCTAGACAGGGAGCTCGCCATTCCTGGTGGAGTCCTGAACTGGAAAGACACCGGCACAAGTTGAGAAGACTGTTCAACAGAGCTAGGAACACACGGTCGCCAGTAGATTGGGACCGATATATAACAGCTCGTAAAATATATAAAAAACTGATACGCCTCAGAGGTAGGAATAGTTGGAGGCGTTTCTGTACTAACATTGAAAGTAACAACCAGGCAATGAGGGTCAAAACCTGTCTTGCCCAAGAGACTAACCACTCAATAGGATGCCTAAAAAAACCAGATAACACATACACAACAAACGACGCTGAAACAAGTGAACTACTCCTAACCACCCACTTCCCAGGATGCCAGATTGCCGCCCAGCAAAGCTGGGAACTACATAGGGATAGGGCCACAAACAGCCTAGATTGGGAAGTGGCGTTGGAAGTAATTGATAAAGACAAATTAACATGGGCAATCAACACCTTCCTACCTTTCAAGGCAGCAGGACTGGACGGTATTTTCCCGGCTCTGCTCAGGTGGAGTCAAGATGTACTGGCCGACTACCTCGTTAGGGTGTTCCGAGCCTGCCTGGCCCACCGCTACATTCCCTTGAAATGGCGGGAAGTAAAAATAATATTTATACCGAAACCAGGTAGGGGTGACTACACCCAGCCCAAATCTTTTAGACCTATAAGCCTTTCTTCGTTCTTCTTGAAGACACTGGAGAGGCTGGGGGATAGGAAGATCAGATCCCAGGTTTCGGTACAAAGACCACTACATCCTAATCAACACGCCTACTGTGCAGGCAAATCAACTGAATCAGCACTTCATAGCGTAGTCTCACGCATAGGTAATGCTCTAAAAGCCAAAAACCCAACCCTAGGCGCCTTCATTGATATAGAAGGTGCTTTCGACAAAACTAACTTCGTCAGTATCGAACAGGCACTTGCCACACACGGTGTTGCGCGAACACTCATAGAATGGATTAATAACATGTTAAAATACCGAGCTATTCAATTCACCGTGAACACCACCACACGAGGTATCGTGAGTAGAGGCTGCCCACAAGGTGGGGTGCTGTCACCACTGCTGTGGAATTTAGTCGTTAATGAGCTTATCTCAGAGCTCAACGCCAGCAGTCTGTACTCAGTGGGATACGCGGATGACATAGCAATTCTGATTTCGGGTAAATTTGAGGGCATCTTATGTGATCTCATGAGAAAGGCCTTCAAAATAGTCGAGAGTTGGTGCACGAAGCACGAGCTATCGGTTAACCCCTCGAAGTCAGAACTAATAATGTTCACCAACAAGAGAACTCTTGGACCTCATAGGCTCCCAAAACTTTTCAACACAGAACTAACATTGAAAGACGAAGTCAAGTACTTGGGGGTGATTCTAGATAGCAAACTGCTCTGGAACAAGCATCTTGACTACAAACTTAATAAAAGCACAATTGCACTCTACCAATGCAAAAAAATGTTAGGGAAATCATGGGGGCTCTCTCCGAAGATTACTCTGTGGATTTACAAAGCGCTGATCAGGCCAATGTTGGCTTATGGCGCTCTGGTTTGGTGGACGAGGACAGAACTCTCGACCACCATTACCAGACTACAACGCTTCCAACGACTGGCCTGCTCAGCTACCACTGGCTGCATGAGAACCACCCCAACAGCAGCCATGGAGATAGCCCTTCAATTAACTCCCCTTGACCTGTACATACAGCAGGAAGCGGCGCTAGCTGCCATCAGGCTGATGCATCTGGGCATATGGGGCAAAAACATTACCAGTCCACACGCTAAAATCCTGGACCGGGCGATTGAGTACCAGCCTCTCATCGCTGCCCCGTGTGACAGAACACCAAACCAACCGATGTTCAACAAAAACTATATTATACAAACAGTTCAGGAAGAAAGGGATCAGTCAGGAGTCAATGAAGTGCGCATCTATACAGACGGCTCTAAGACACAAAACGGTTCAGGTGCTGGCGTACACTCCCTTGACCTCAATATTAACTTTCACATACCACTAGGCACACATAGTTCGATCTTTCAATGCGAATGTGTTGCCTTAACACAAGCTGCAACAGCAGTAAAGCGCTTAGGCATCCGGAACTATGGCATTAAATTCCTATCCGACAGCCTATCTGTGCTCAAAGCTTTAGCAAGCAAACAAACTAACAATAAGCTAATTTTTGAGTGCCATCTAGCTCTGGAGAGTTTATCAACGTCTAATCGTATTACTCTCCAGTGGATCAAGGGGCACAGTGAATCTCTGGGCAATGATGCTGCAGATGAACTTGCGAAGAGAGGCTCTGACATGAGGGTGCTAGGCCCGTACCCACTTCTCCCTTTGCCTTTCTCACAATTTCGTGCGTGTATTCGCCAAAGATCGACCAAACAACAGATGGTCACGGGCAACAGACTGTAGACATTCAAAATTGGCTCTACCAATGATACACCCGCGATTAACCAAAAAACTTCTCAACCTGAGTAGGAATAACCTTAGAATAATAATAGGTACAATTACGGGCCACAACCTCCTTAACAAACATCTTTTCAACATAGGCGTCACGGACAGCCCCCTCTGCAGGGGCTGCCTTGATGCCGAGGAATCAGCCGCCCACGTCATCCTGGATTGCGAGGCCGTGGCTTCTCAACGTGAAGAAATCCTCGGAACAATGAGGTCGCTCCGCGAAGCCTGTGAAGCTCCCAGGAAGCTTCTGTGCTTCTGGGCGGAGCTAGGCTGGCTCTGTTAGCCAGAATCCCCACGCACAACGGACCGAGTGAGAGTCTAAGTGCGGAAAAGGGAGTCCTATCATCATCATCATCATCATCAACTTGCTGACTAGCTTGTATGTTACTGTTAGCCTGCATCAGCAGTGGGGCTGGGCAAAGGTGACTGACCCCATGACTTCCAGCTCTTTCGATCCAGGGCTAAAGTGGACCACTGGTCGTTTGTTTTATCCAGGTCGTCATGCCATCTTCTACGGGGTATGCCGCGACGCCTTCTAATCTAACGCCTAAAATTTTCGTATACGTAGATTGTTCTACGTTTGAGAATTCATACATATAGTCTATTGGAAAATTTCAAAATGCAATTTCTCAGCGAAAAAAAAAAGATATTTGAGTAAACTCAACGTCATTTTAAAGAGGAAGACTAGTCCTTTGAGATGCTATTTATAATTTTTGAAAGAAAATAGGATCGGCCGTGCTACATAACCTCAAAAATGAGAAAAAACGGTATTTTTTTGCACTTTTAGGTTAGGATATCTCGAAACCCTGACGTGATAGAGCAATTTTGAGGCCAGATTCGAATTCAGCGCGTCAAAATCCTTCGGAAAAGTATAGTCTGGTTTCTGGGAGTGTTCGTCAAATTTTGTCGCCCTGTGAGTATTAGTGCCCCTCTTATTGTGCAAAACAAAATAGAATGACCATTTCAATATAGGTACTTATGAACTAGACAACGTACATAATTTAGTTTAAGGCGGATTTCTCTCCATACTTTTTATTAATGATTAAACGAACCTGCCTGTTAGTGAAGTTCGATTATTATAATAATACGAAGTGCTTCGTCTGGAGGGATTAGAAGATATTCAATTTGTAGTAACGCGTACGTGTTGAATAATTACACTAATTAGAGGGTTCAAAAATAAAATAAACTTTTTTCCAAATATTGTTTTATGTATCTGACTTCCGTGTTGATTTATTGAATTAAATATTTATTTTTCTGGGCACGTATCCGGATAACAGTGATGATTACTTCGACGCCTAAGTGTCATTTTGTTTTTAACTTACTATACAAATAAATACATATTTATTTGTATAGTTAGTTAATTATTCATTTAATTAAGTACCTACATATTAATTAAAATATTGTAACGTCTAGTGTCAAAACAAATCTTTAATATAAACTACTCCTAAATATTGAGTATTTAGGAGTTGTTTTGAAACTTCCGTCGTAATTATTAAAAATGTAAAATACCTCTAGAGTTAAGGATTTATTTTGATACTTCCATTTGATTAGTTGAATATCTTCTAATAAAGAAGGACAAAGCACGAATATAATACAAGTAACGCTCATAATTATTGCTTCGACACGTTCACAATTAGTTAAAATAACACATTAATAAAGAAACTGCCCATATACATTACAACCTTTAATTTCTAACATCATTCACATAAGCACATCGAACTATCAACCTTAAGAGTTCATTATAAATTTATAAGGCATATTTTATAAATACATTCAGAACATACATATACTTTTCTTCATTTGTAACCAAAGATTTAAATCGTTAGATTCGCCTGACCGTGTCAAAAGATCACGATTCTCTTTCGTTGTCTCACTTACTCATACTGAAAATCGTATCTATTGTTTCATACGGGATTTGTGAACTCACTCTTCTCAGTATGGATACTTTTTTGCGTGACCTATGTACCCCGAAAATGGGCGGCATGTGACATCAACCAACTCGAACAATCCTTATTTAATATCAACTAGCTGACTCAATAGACATTTTCCTGTCCTTCCAATAATGGTTCACACAAAAATTTTATAAAAAGAGGACATTCAGTTTTCCCGAATTTTATAGTTTTCTGGGAAACTATTTAATTCGTTTTTTACTATAAAAACTTCGATCAACAATGGTACTAGATTTCTGATGAGCGCATCAAACACGGCCGGGAAAATAAGACCACAGACAATGTTGTGGTCTTATTTTGTAACATAGTTTTTTCAACCTCGTACGCTTAGAAATTATGTTTTATATTTCCATAAATATTTTTTATTTTTATTTTAAAGATACGTTTAGTTTTCAATCAAAGCAGTAAATATATTGCAAAGGATAATAAACTTTATGTTTGAAAGTTAAGGTTTATAATCAAATTATATGCAATCGCGGCCACTGCGACGTGTTTTTGTTCTAGTACTATTGTTGATCGAATCATAAAATAATTCGGACTGTTACGTACATTTTAAAACAACAAATAGTCACATCAGTCCAGTCGTTCTCAAGTGACGCGCTTACTAAAGAACAGCATTTAATTTTTATTATATAAAAAGATACATACAGAAATAATTACAGATACATCATACAAATCGCAAATCGAATTAAGAATAAGTTACACTCACAGAGTGCTTCAAAGTAATAAACTTATAAGGGTTCCGTTTTCCCATTTGGCTGCGGAACCCTAAAAAGAGAGTTGCCAATATTTTTCTCGATGCACGACATCATAGAATAATTCATTTATTTTAAATTAAAAAAAAAAACCGAGCACAGGTATACCGAAAACTCAAGAACCGAATTATGACAACACTTTCATGCAAAATTCATTCCGGGATAACCTATAAACATCTGATCTTTACACTCGAGATCTTCTATCTCACTCTAACCTATAAATATGCGTTCAGCCTACTCTTTCGCATGTGGTGTCAGTGACCGTTGACAACGGTACCTTGTGTCTTCATCTCAGTTAGTTGGTCGTTGTATTCTGCGTACATTCTCTGCCAGCGGAGTTGACGAATTAGGAGGGAGAGCATCTGTTCTAGCAGATCGTGCTTCTTTATACCCTGGAAGGAAAATCTTAAATTATTATCATGTTTTGGAACTAAAAACTCAATGCCATCACACTAATATTATAAAGGCGAATGTTTGTTAGTGTGTGTGCATGTGTGTTTATATGTTTGTTACTTCTTCACTCTCAAACGGCAGAACAAATTTTGATAAAATTTTGTGTGGAGGTAGCTGAAACCCTGGATTAACATATAGGCTACTTTTTATCCCGATATTCCCACGGGATCGACATTTACGTGTGTGAAACCGCGGGGCGCAGCTAGTACATGATAAAGTCCAAACAAATTTAGAAAAAAACACTTTATTAAGACACTGAAAAAGATAGAAGTAGCTATGAATTTTAATTATCTAAGATTCGAGTATAGTCAATTTTAGGCAGTTTTCTCCGACTAGTAGCGTAATAAAAATTTTGCTGGTCAATTGAATTGCGAGGTTTATTGCGTATGTAACCCCTCCGTATCTCGACGGGTACGGTTAAGAATCAAACATACTTCGAATAATTTTAAACTTATTAATACAGTATGTTAACTAACAGAGGGCGTTCCCGTTAACCCGCAATAGTATAGCATCCATACATGCTAAAAAAAATATTACCATTCGAAAATAAAATGTTTTAATTTTTTTTTATATTAAAATATTCACTAAAAATCGTAAATTGATACTCTATTTATTTAATTTATTCTAATTTATTTAATTAAATAAATTCCGACATTGCTGTCCTTCAAGTACGCGTGTACAGAGTGTTTCTTTAACGTATCAATTTACGATTTTTAGTGAATATTTTAATATAAAAAAAAATAAAAACATTTTATTTTCGAATGGTAATATTTTTTTTAGCATGTATGGATGCTATACTATTGCGGGTTAACGGGAACGCCCTCTGTTAGTTAACATACTGTATATCCGAGCAGTCAGAAGTCTTAACATAACACCTTGATTAGGGTATTGACTGGGCAAAGTTATTAAATAACTCTATGCAAAAATAAAACTAGTATTCATGGCCACCTGGTAAAGCGGGCTGCGGGGTACATATTGGTTCATGCAACAACAAATAGGCTTTGTTTCAACGTGTTACATTTCACCAATTTGCACCCGGAATTTCTTAATATTACAAAGTCAAAGTCAAAGCATTTATTTCAAATAGGCACATAAAAGGCACTTTTGAACGTTAAACGACAACGTAACGTCAATGTTACTAATTAATATTTAAAGCCACTCACCAATATCGTGGCCTGCCATTTCTTTGGCGTTGAGGTGCAGTGACTCGGTCCCAGCATGTCATCTAATATCGATCGCAACTGATCTTCCGTGCCTGAAAAATGTTAAAAATTGTGTTACCTTTTGTCTAAGTAAGAGCACGCTTGGGGTCGGCGCTAGGACGTTATTGAAAACTTCTTTAGCATCGTTGTGATTTGAAATTTTATGAAACGAAAAAGTAACAGTAAAAAGAGACATAAGATTTAACGTGGGAGAAAATGAGATAGGAAGCATTATACAGTGTTTTTGAAGGTTTTACTTCTACCACGTGTGAATTGCACACATGCTGTTTTTTTTCTACCATTCTCCCCTGTCAAACATCACGCTATTATTCACTCCCTTTGTTTTCATATGACGCTGCCATTTACTTCGTATTTCCGAATGTAGACGACGGTTCCCGAAGCGCCTACTTTTATTTGGAAAGCTGTAGTTGTAATTACCATGGTTGACGAGGTGCGTGAACAGCGCTGTGATCCAGTGTCGGTAGTCTTTAGCGAGTCGCAGGTGTAAGCACGACGCGACCTGCGCCTCTAACCAACTGCGAGCTGCGCCTGCTCTGTAGCTACTGTAAATTATAATTAAAGGAATATTAGTTGCACTCGTATTTCTTGATAATAATTATAAAGTTACTTGATTAAAAAAAAAAATGCTTTGATTTAGGACTTCTCTTTACGTCTATGGTCTGTCTTAGGCTCGCTTGAACCAAAAATCACTAAAAACATTTAGCGCTAAACATCACCGTTCCGTTTCTCTTAAGCGTTTGAAGATGACAGAGATATGATGAATAAATTGCGCTGATCCCAGCGTGGTTAAACCAGACTCGATTAATCGAATGAACCTCAAGATTCGCACTAGCTCCTGTAGCCTCATGATCATGGTGCTACAGCGACCATTGCATATCAAGGAATACACCGGGGGGCGCGGTAATGGTAGGGAAGACGTGCCCGTATTATCCTAGGGAAGGATTTAAGAGCCTACCGGATATGTATCCTAGAGTAAGCCTTGAAGATGACAGAGATAATTATGATGGTTTTAAATATGTTTAGCGTTAAACACAGTTTATTTCCTTTCATTTCATTTCAGTGATTTGTGGTGCAAGGTTTTATTTTTATTTTATTTTATTTTACTGTATTGGGACATAAAACAGTTACACATTACAATTTTTAGTGTGATAAAATAAATTAAAAACTATGTAAACGTGTAACCCACACCGATGTCCGCGAAATAATAGATTATAGACACATAGTATAATGCGTGCGTTTCGTAAAAATATGAACAAGTACTTCTTACTCTTCTGTATAATTAATTATACAGAGAGTAAGAAGTACTTGTTCATATTTTTGGAATAATAGGTATAAGAATGCTATTTTAAGGATTCAGTAGCCATCTTTTTGATTAGTGTTTTTGTTTTAGTGTTTACCTGTTGGCGAAGGAGTTGGGTCTGTTTCTATTTATCTTAGTGAGTGGATACAGAGGAGCTTTATGCACGCGAGTGCTAGTAGCCGCGCCACTGCAGCGCCACACTGGGTCACATGCGTCTGCCCATACCACCCTGCAAAGAGAGGTGACATTATTTAGAAAGAAAGAAATACGTTTATTTGCGGCTAACGTGACGCATAAAAAAAATAACAATTTGGGAGAAAACATGCGTCACATCTACGCAAAACGGCCATCGCTCAGCATAATGCTAAGACCCTATAGGAGACAGAGCCCCAGCGCTGATTATTGCCTGTTTAGTATGGGATTCTCTTGTGAAAGAATTTAAAAAAAAAAAACAATAAAGCAAAATGTATCGAAAATCCATCGTTTTCCAGGAATAAGAAGATAGAGTGGCCACTATTATCCGTTTTAGTGATTATAATAAAACTAAACAATGTAAAACTACCGTTTATAATGTAATATTAACGTATAATCTTGTGGAGCACAACTTAACGTGCTTATTTTCTGCATTTTCATTCTAAAATAAGAGAAATAACTAAACAAACGATGAGGGCGTAGCCTTAAGGCGAAAGCGCCAGGGCAGCCCGCGAAATTCAATTTGTTTTTAGGTTTTTTGCAATTTGTTGGTCAGTATTAAGTTGTACGTAGATTAATTATGATTCGCGCCCGTAACAAATATGTATTCACAGAATTATAATCATTAAAGTCATCAACACAATTCTCTAAGAACACGTAAGTCCAAAGAATAACTGTTTCATGAAATCATCATTCTTTGGAGTTACGTGGTCTTAGAGAGTTGTGTTGATGACTTTAATGATTATAATTCTGTAAATACATATTTGTTACGGCCGCGAATCACATTTTGATCGACGTGCAACTTAAACTGACCAGCAAATTGCAAAAAACGTAAGAAAATTTGAATTTCGCGGGCTACCCTGGCGCTTTCGCCTTAATAATAACATACCATGCGCACAGTCCTTTACTGTAGATATAACTCTTGCCGTTGCTCAGTGAGATCATAGGGTTGCCGTCATCCAGCAGGGAACAGTTGGTCACCGTCACTGTACAAATATTATTATTTTATCAATCAATATTAGTTAACCTAAGTAACACAGCAATATTGTGGCAGCGACTATTGTTTATTTTTCTTTTTATCACTTTGTCTTTAGCACTTCTTTTAACCTCTAGTTAAAACGTGGAAAATGGGGTTACAAATATTTGTTAAATCTTAGTTTAAGTTTTCTCTGTATTTTGTCCCTGATAAATAAAAAAAAAACAGTGGCACTCCGGGAGTGCCGACGGAAGTGAAAACAAAACAAACAGTCAGTGAGTTATGGCGCGCGTCGCGTACGCATCGCTCTCTCAAAAGAGAAGCATTTAATTCCAATGTTTTTCTAAAGAGGGAGCGATGCGTACGCGACGCGCACGAAAAAAACCGCGCTCGTGTGAACGCGCCCTGACTGTCCAGGATGCGTCGAGTGCTCGGTTCAGTTGAGTAACTGAACCGAGCTGGCGCTACACGAGGGAGACTTTTTCATACATCCCTCGCCTTGAGCAAGTGTGGTGATCAATGCTTGTGCCTTCTCTGTATGAGAAGAGGTGGGACAATAACAGGCTTGTTTTTTATTATTATTATAGAGGTATGAGGAACAGGGTGTAACGTTCACTCGTACTCTATAGAAAAGGGAGGATCCTCCGACCAGACGGGTGTTGTGTCTGGCGGGCAACTGCCCGTTGATTCATGTCGGGCCGTTGTATCTATGCTAGTTGCGCGGTAAACTCTGCTTGCGCGATGCAGGATTTTGCGTGACGTCAGTATGACGCGTTGTTTGCATGTGGCATTGTAGATACCGTTACAATTATTATTGAAGTCATGTATGATGAATATTTTAATCGCTTACCGCCGTGCGACAGTAGCGCTCTGAAGCTGAGCGGTCGTATGACGCAGGTGGCAGTGCTTAGCTCCCACATGGCCAGCTCAGCCGATGTGCTCACTACTGCTAGAGTATCACCGGATAATGTCAGCTTGGATGCCTGAGACATTAAGGCTGTGGAAGTGAAAATAATATTATATATTAAACTAGGTTTTGCCCGCAACTTTGTCCGGGTGAAATTTTTTGTTCCCCGCCCCACCCCGTCGCATTGCATCGCCTGCCTGCGCTATTAATTCGTTTTAGCTTAGCGTAAACTTCTTTTCTTTGCTTTTTTTTTTTCTTATTCTCTAAGACTTTTTTTCTTTGCTAAACTTCTAAGGGCCCTAGCGTGATGTTTAATAGCCGATAGCCTTCCTCAAGAAAAAAAAATCAGTTGTCCCCTACATGTTCGTATAACTCGTCAAAATGTAGGAAACAACAGCTTTTTTTTTTTTTCGCGATTTCAGTTTTGGTCCCATAGTAAAAGTTGTTCATAATGATGAGTACAATGACCTCTTAAGAGATTGTTAATGTTTTACTCATAACCCTGTATAATAGAATAGAAAATTTTTATTTCAGACAGGAGTCCATAGGATTAGTTTTTAACTTCTAATATTAGTGAGTAGGTTACAGACACAGATATACAATAATTGTATGATACTCACCGATAGGTGGAAGTGCTCGTTGCGCCGTGTGTCGCGCGAGCTGCCACGCGTGCAGCGTGCCGTCCGCGCACGACACGCACGCCCAGCGCACGTCGCACGCGATGCACGTCACGGCCGACCCTGCACACGCACAATACTATAGCGGCGAAACGAAACCGACATACAGTCTTTCAAGTACCTCTCGGCGCTCGAATGACGTTGACGGATGTCGCTGTTCGTAAAACATATTGTGAAATGTATTGAAAAAAAAAACAGTGGCACTCCAGGAGTGTCGACAGAAGTGAAAACTTGAAAAAGCAGAGTAATTTTATTTTATTTGTAAATTTGTTTGTCTTTATAATGGCCAAAACCTAAAACAGAAGTGTCGGTTATGGTGTCGCGAGTTCAATGGTTATTTCCCATCTCCCATCCCATCTGTTCCCATCTGTTTGTGATCTTCCTGTACGAGTCGCAATAAATACTTTTTCTTTCTTTTCTTTCTTTCTTTATCTCAAAAAATGCCCAACGCGTTTAAAGAAATTTTCACTTCAAAAACAAGATGGCACCGATTTTGGACACGCGCCAAAGAAGGGCACATGCCACATTTTGTAACTGTTATGCATTCACAATGTTGTCGAACGGAGTGCGAAAGAAACTGCATGTCGCATGAACTAGGCATGTAAAAACGGCCGTACAACTTTTATACTGCCGGCAAACTGGACAGGAATATGACGGTACATTTGTGTTGAATGTGTACAATATTTATGAAAAAATCAATAATACAAGCTTTTCCATTCTTGAACTATGTTACTAAGTTAAAACTACTGAGTACAATGTGAATTTATATCTGATGTAAAGAAAGGTTGCTTCAGTATGCAAAATATGAGCATTGACCCGATTTATCTGAAGTTTACGTATCGTAAAACATTTTTTGGTATTTACCTAAATAAGTCTCCCACACAGGCTCACTGGAGGCGGAGTTATTGGGTAGCAGCTGCAACCGGGACAACGTTCCGTACTGAGTGTTGCACGCCTTGTTTACCACCTGAAAGACACGGATAATGTGTTAGATTGCGAATGTTGTATTTCGGATGAACGAATGCTACTAATTTTGCAGTATGTAAAGTATTTATTTTACATTTATTGTTATTTTGTAAAACCAGGGATTGCTGGCATTTAAAACGCTTCAAGACTGTTTCATTATGTTTTATCGCTATAAATAAATTGTGAACATTTAGTAGCCATATTTAAACTTGTCTAGGGGAGTATACCTGCAGTCTCAGCTGTCCGGCAGCTCTCACGACAGGCCCGGCGGTGCCGAGCGCGGGCGCAGGCAGCGCGGCCACGTAGTGCAGCGCGGCGCCGGGTGGCGCGCTTGTCTAGGGGAGTATACCTGCAGTCTCAGCTGTCCGGCAGCTCTCACGACAGGCCCGGCGGTGCCGAGCGCGGGCGCAGGCAGCGCGGCCACGTAGTGCAGCGCGGCGCCGGGTGGCGCGCTTGTCTAGGGGAGTATACCTGCAGTCTCAGCTGTCCGGCAGCTCTCACGACAGGCCCGGCGGTGCCGAGCGCGGGCGCAGGCAGCGCGGCCACGTAGTGCAGCGCGGCGCCGGGTGGCGCGCTTGTCTAGGGGAGTATACCTGCAGTCTCAGCTGTCCGGCAGCTCTCACGACAGGCCCGGCGGTGCCGAGCGCGGGCGCAGGCAGCGCGGCCACGTAGTGCAGCGCGGCGCCGGGTGGCGCGCTTGTCTAGGGGAGTATACCTGCAGTCTCAGCTGTCCGGCAGCTCTCACGACAGGCCCGGCGGTGCCGAGCGCGGGCGCAGGCAGCGCGGCCACGTAGTGCAGCGCGGCGCCGGGTGGCGCGCTTGTCTAGGGGAGTATACCTGCAGTCTCAGCTGTCCGGCAGCTCTCACGACAGGCCCGGCGGTGCCGAGCGCGGGCGCAGGCAGCGCGGCCACGTAGTGCAGCGCGGCGCCGGGTGGCGCGCTTGTCTAGGGGAGTATACCTGCAGTCTCAGCTGTCCGGCAGCTCTCACGACAGGCCCGGCGGTGCCGAGCGCGGGCGCAGGCAGCGCGGCCACGTAGTGCAGCGCGGCGCCGGGTGGCGCGCTTGTCTAGGGGAGTATACCTGCAGTCTCAGCTGTCCGGCAGCTCTCACGACAGGCCCGGCGGTGCCGAGCGCGGGCGCAGGCAGCGCGGCCACGTAGTGCAGCGCGGCGCCGGGTGGCGCGCTTGTCTAGGGGAGTATACCTGCAGTCTCAGCTGTCCGGCAGCTCTCACGACAGGCCCGGCGGTGCCGAGCGCGGGCGCAGGCAGCGCGGCCACGTAGTGCAGCGCGGCGCCGGGTGGCGCGCTTGTCTAGGGGAGTATACCTGCAGTCTCAGCTGTCCGGCAGCTCTCACGACAGGCCCGGCGGTGCCGAGCGCGGGCGCAGGCAGCGCGGCCACGTAGTGCAGCGCGGCGCCGGGTGGCGCGCTTGTCTAGGGGAGTATACCTGCAGTCTCAGCTGTCCGGCAGCTCTCACGACAGGCCCGGCGGTGCCGAGCGCGGGCGCAGGCAGCGCGGCCACGTAGTGCAGCGCGGCGCCGGGTGGCGCGCTTGTCTAGGGGAGTATACCTGCAGTCTCAGCTGTCCGGCAGCTCTCACGACAGGCCCGGCGGTGCCGAGCGCGGGCGCAGGCAGCGCGGCCACGTAGTGCAGCGCGGCGCCGGGTGGCGCGCTTGTCTAGGGGAGTATACCTGCAGTCTCAGCTGTCCGGCAGCTCTCACGACAGGCCCGGCGGTGCCGAGCGCGGGCGCAGGCAGCGCGGCCACGTAGTGCAGCGCGGCGCCGGGTGGCGCGCTTGTCTAGGGGAGTATACCTGCAGTCTCAGCTGTCCGGCAGCTCTCACGACAGGCCCGGCGGTGCCGAGCGCGGGCGCAGGCAGCGCGGCCACGTAGTGCAGCGCGGCGCCGGGTGGCGCGCTTGTCTAGGGGAGTATACCTGCAGTCTCAGCTGTCCGGCAGCTCTCACGACAGGCCCGGCGGTGCCGAGCGCGGGCGCAGGCAGCGCGGCCACGTAGTGCAGCGCGGCGCCGGGTGGCGCGCTTGTCTAGGGGAGTATACCTGCAGTCTCAGCTGTCCGGCAGCTCTCACGACAGGCCCGGCGGTGCCGAGCGCGGGCGCAGGCAGCGCGGCCACGTAGTGCAGCGCGGCGCCGGGTGGCGCGCTTGTCTAGGGGAGTATACCTGCAGTCTCAGCTGTCCGGCAGCTCTCACGACAGGCCCGGCGGTGCCGAGCGCGGGCGCAGGCAGCGCGGCCACGTAGTGCAGCGCGGCGCCGGGTGGCGCGCTTGTCTAGGGGAGTATACCTGCAGTCTCAGCTGTCCGGCAGCTCTCACGACAGGCCCGGCGGTGCCGAGCGCGGGCGCAGGCAGCGCGGCCACGTAGTGCAGCGCGGCGCCGGGTGGCGCGCTTGTCTAGGGGAGTATACCTGCAGTCTCAGCTGTCCGGCAGCTCTCACGACAGGCCCGGCGGTGCCGAGCGCGGGCGCAGGCAGCGCGGCCACGTAGTGCAGCGCGGCGCCGGGTGGCGCGCTTGTCTAGGGGAGTATACCTGCAGTCTCAGCTGTCCGGCAGCTCTCACGACAGGCCCGGCGGTGCCGAGCGCGGGCGCAGGCAGCGCGGCCACGTAGTGCAGCGCGGCGCCGGGTGGCGCGCTTGTCTAGGGGAGTATACCTGCAGTCTCAGCTGTCCGGCAGCTCTCACGACAGGCCCGGCGGTGCCGAGCGCGGGCGCAGGCAGCGCGGCCACGTAGTGCAGCGCGGCGCCGGGTGGCGCGCTTGTCTAGGGGAGTATACCTGCAGTCTCAGCTGTCCGGCAGCTCTCACGACAGGCCCGGCGGTGCCGAGCGCGGGCGCAGGCAGCGCGGCCACGTAGTGCAGCGCGGCGCCGGGTGGCGCGCTTGTCTAGGGGAGTATACCTGCAGTCTCAGCTGTCCGGCAGCACTCACGACAGGCCCGGCGGTGCCGAGCGCGGGCGCAGGCAGTGCGGCCACGTAGTGCAGCGCGGCGCCGGGTGGCGCGCTTGTCTAGGGGAGTATACCTGCAGTCTCAGCTGTCCGGCAGCTCTCACGACAGGCCCGGCGGTGCCGAGCGCGGGCGCAGGCAGCGCGGCCACGTAGTGCAGCGCGGCGCCGGGTGGCGCGCTTGTCTAGGGGAGTATACCTGCAGTCTCAGCTGTCCGGCAGCTCTCACGACAGGCCCGGCGGTGCCGAGCGCGGGCGCAGGCAGCGCGGCCACGTAGTGCAGCGCGGCGCCGGGTGGCGCGCTTGTCTAGGGGAGTATACCTGCAGTCTCAGCTGTCCGGCAGCTCTCACGACAGGCCCGGCGGTGCCGAGCGCGGGCGCAGGCAGCGCGGCCACGTAGTGCAGCGCGGCGCCGGGTGGCGCGCTTGTCTAGGGGAGTATACCTGCAGTCTCAGCTGTCCGGCAGCTCTCACGACAGGCCCGGCGGTGCCGAGCGCGGGCGCAGGCAGTGCGGCCACGTAGTGCAGCGCGGCGCCGGGTGGCGCGCTTGTCTAGGGGAGTATACCTGCAGTCTCAGCTGTCCGGCAGCTCTCACGACAGGCCCGGCGGTGCCGAGCGCGGGCGCAGGCAGCGCGGCCACGTAGTGCAGCGCGGCGCCGGGTGGCGCGCTTGTCTAGGGGAGTATACCTGCAGTCTCAGCTGTCCGGCAGCTCTCACGACAGGCCCGGCGGTGCCGAGCGCGGGCGCAGGCAGCGCGGCCACGTAGTGCAGCGCGGCGCCGGGTGGCGCGCTTGTCTAGGGGAGTATACCTGCAGTCTCAGCTGTCCGGCAGCTCTCACGACAGGCCCGGCGGTGCCGAGCGCGGGCGCAGGCAGCGCGGCCACGTAGTGCAGCGCGGCGCCGGGTGGCGCGCTTGTCTAGGGGAGTATACCTGCAGTCTCAGCTGTCCGGCAGCTCTCACGACAGGCCCGGCGGTGCCGAGCGCGGGCGCAGGCAGCGCGGCCACGTAGTGCAGCGCGGCGCCGGGTGGCGCGCTTGTCTAGGGGAGTATACCTGCAGTCTCAGCTGTCCGGCAGCTCTCACGACAGGCCCGGCGGTGCCGAGCGCGGGCGCAGGCAGCGCGGCCACGTAGTGCAGCGCGGCGCCGGGTGGCGCGCTTGTCTAGGGGAGTATACCTGCAGTCTCAGCTGTCCGGCAGCTCTCACGACAGGCCCGGCGGTGCCGAGCGCGGGCGCAGGCAGCGCGGCCACGTAGTGCAGCGCGGCGCCGGGTGGCGCGCTTGTCTAGGGGAGTATACCTGCAGTCTCAGCTGTCCGGCAGCTCTCACGACAGGCCCGGCGGTGCCGAGCGCGGGCGCAGGCAGCGCGGCCACGTAGTGCAGCGCGGCGCCGGGTGGCGCGCTTGTCTAGGGGAGTATACCTGCAGTCTCAGCTGTCCGGCAGCTCTCACGACAGGCCCGGCGGTGCCGAGCGCGGGCGCAGGCAGCGCGGCCACGTAGTGCAGCGCGGCGCCGGGTGGCGCGCTTGTCTAGGGGAGTATACCTGCAGTCTCAGCTGTCCGGCAGCTCTCACGACAGGCCCGGCGGTGCCGAGCGCGGGCGCAGGCAGCGCGGCCACGTAGTGCAGCGCGGCGCCGGGTGGCGCGCTTGTCTAGGGGAGTATACCTGCAGTCTCAGCTGTCCGGCAGCTCTCACGACAGGCCCGGCGGTGCCGAGCGCGGGCGCAGGCAGCGCGGCCACGTAGTGCAGCGCGGCGCCGGGTGGCGCGCTTGTCTAGGGGAGTATACCTGCAGTCTCAGCTGTCCGGCAGCTCTCACGACAGGCCCGGCGGTGCCGAGCGCGGGCGCAGGCAGCGCGGCCACGTAGTGCAGCGCGGCGCCGGGGGGCGGCGCGGAGGGCGCGGCACAGGGCCGCTTGGCCGCCAGCTCGTCGGCGCGCGGGCCCGGCAGGCACGCCGCGCCGCGCTTGCGCAGGCGCTGGTCGAGGCCGCTGGGGAATTACAATAATAGCTAGTTAAGGGCTGATTTTTCCAAAGCCAGATAACTTTATCGGAGAAATATTTTGCATTTTTGATAATTTTTCCATTCAAAATTATCAGACGTCAATTTTAATGCACTATAAAAAAATAAAGCGGACGTCAGCGCGGTCCCATACAAAAGTGCTTTGTTGCGGACGACCCGCGCGGGCATCCGTCGCGGGGAGGCAGGCCCCGCGCCTGCGCAACGGTATCCGCCTCTGTATGACGGACGCACGCGCAGGGAAGCGGGCACCGCGCCCGCGCTATGGGACCCGCCTCCGTGTGACGGACGCCCGCGCGGAGAGGCGGGCCCCTCGCCCGCGCTATGGAGCCCGCCTACATATGACGGACGCTCGCGCAGAGAGGTGGGCCCCTCGCGCACGCTATGGAGCCCGCCTCCATAAGACGGACGCCCGCGCGGGGAGGCGGGCCCCTCGCCCGCCTCCATGTGACGGGCGCCCGCGCGGGGAGATGGGCCCCTCGCCCGCGCTATAGAGCCCGCCTCCGTGTGACGGACGCCCGCGCGGGGAGGCGGGCCCCTCGCCCGCCTCCATGTGACGGGCGCCCGCGCGGGGAGATGGGCCCCTCGCCCGCGCTATAGAGCCCGCCTCCGTGTGACGGACGTCCGCGCGGGGAGGCGGGCCCCTCGCCCGCCTCCATGTGACGGGCGCCCGCGCGGGGAGATGGGCCCCTCGCCCTCGCTATAGAGCCCGCCTCCGTGTGACGGACGCCCGCGCGGGGAGGCGGGCCCCTCGCCCACCACCATGTGACGGGCGCCCGCGCGGGGAGATGGGCCCCTCGCCCGCGCTATAGAGCCCGCCTCCGTGTGACGGACGCCCGCGGGGGAGGCGGGCCCTTCGCCCGCCACCATGTGACGGGCGCCCGCGCGGGGAGATGGGCCCCTCGCCCGCGCTATAGAGCCCGCCTCCGTGTGACGGACGCCCGCGCGGGGAGGCGGGCCCCTCGCCCGCCTCCATGTGACGGGCGCCCGCGCGGGGAGATGGGCCCCTCGCCCGCGCGGGGAGATGGGCCCCTCGCCTGCGCTATAGAGCCCGCCTCCGCGTGACGGACGCCCGCGCGGGGAGGCGGGCCCCTCGCCCGCCTCCATGTGTCGGGCGCCCGCGCGGGGAGATGGGCCCCTCGCCCGCGCTATAGAGCCCGCCTCCGTGTGACGGACGCCCGCGCGGGGAGGCGGGCCCCTCGCCCGCGCTATGGAGCCCGCCTCCATGTGACGGACGGACGGAAAATGCACGTAACTTTATGATAAGGCGTCGGACAGACAACAGATTTTTTAACCAATAATATGTTCTATCTAAACATGATTTGGCAGTACATTTAACTGCATGTTTGACAGCTCCTTTATATCCTAGCAGTAAGCGTGATTTACGTAGTTCAAATGCATTATTTTTGTTAGCCCTTTTAAATAACTGTTTGTCATTTATGAAACTAAATTCTTAAAATCTAATAAAATCATTCAATACATACTTATCACTGGTCCGGGAGTTGTTTTGCTGTGTGGAGGTGGCATGGTTGCTGACGTTAGGGTGTATGACAATGTCGTCGCGCACTTCCACCTTTATCCTCGACTTGCTCTGTGACGATGTGCTGAAACAGTTCTCAGTGCCGCCCGGCTGCGAGCCGAGAGATTCACTGGAAAATAAATGTATTATGTTAGATGAAGATGGACGAGATGGCGCGTGGCGACATGCCGAGACGAACTTAGGGTGCGTTTCCACTGAAGAGGAGCTGGGCGGAGCGGAGCGGAGACGTGCAGGAATCGTCCAATCATAGATGAGACGAGTGACGTGCTGAGGATTTCAACCAATGTGATTGGTCGATTCTTGTACGTCTCCGTTCCGCTCCGCACAGCTCCGCTTCATTGGAAATGCACCCTTAAGGTGGCACTAGTCGATATTTTTTCCATAAAATTTTCGGGAAGGTATTACTCCACTGTTTGACATTGTACATCGAAAGTTAAACATGATATCGTTTTGTCTTATTATTAATTTTGTCTGTACGGAAACAGCATAGTAAAATAAAACGCCATTAAAAGTTATGAGCCTACAAAGATTCGTTT
Organism: Luperina testacea; assembly: GCA_927399505.1. Taxonomy (NCBI): domain Eukaryota; kingdom Metazoa; phylum Arthropoda; class Insecta; order Lepidoptera; family Noctuidae; genus Luperina; species Luperina testacea. The sequence continues at coordinate 19,812,518 of OV656758.1, forward strand.
TTCTTGCTAATTTTAACGTAACTTTAGGTGTAAAAAGTGATAAAAGAAGTGTAAAATCTTCAAAACAAAGTAGGTACCGACAAAGCACAATTATCGAAGAATTTAATAAACTTTTTTGTGATTCATTTATGCACTGGTATTTTCATAAACTCGATTTTCCAAAGGACTTTTCGTATTTTTTTACGCACGTTTCAGTTCGGAACGGTGTTTGTGTGCGTGCGAACTAGTCGTGCGTGTCGACTAGCGTCTAACTGCTCATCTCTGATACTATCTCTGTCGTACACGATGCCAGGTGAGACAGCGTGCTTTTTGGCCAAGCCCACCAGTGTTTTCGAGCTCGCGACTAGTTCCAGCTTAAATGCGTATCGCCAGAGTTGGATCGATGTGCCTCTAGAAAGGGATGCCTGGAAGGATTTTGGGGAGCAACTTTGAAAACCACCACCTACTTATTGCTAAATGTCTCAGGACAGATTGCATTAAAAAAGGAGTTTAAAAAAAATCTTGGCCAGACCATGAGAAGGCCTGAGGGCTAACTAGGCTTCCAGAAAACGTGGGTCTAAGTTCGAACTTACTTGGCATCAGCGTGTGTGAGCGGAATGAAGACGGGCGTGATGCGTCGCTTGCCGTCCGACGTGCGCGTCTCTATCTGTCTGTCCATCGGACGTAATGGCGTCGATGATATGCCACTCGAACCCGCTGAAGGACTTAGCAGGCTCTTCGGCTGTAAGATAACAAATTATTAAGAATTTCTGACTCAACTGCTAACAAAGCAACATGTTCTATTACGTCTTTAAAACCTCCTTTTTTTAATTCGGTTATAAAATCTTATTGAAGTGACAACTTCTTTAGCGGCGTTGTACACTTTTTTGTAATGGGTAAAAAATGTTAAACTCGCGTCAGGACACGTGACCTGATCGAAAATTCGTAAGACGGATGGCCGTAGCCGGTACCACGCGTGTTTTGTTTATAAGACGATTCACAAAATACACCTAATAATTTCCCGATCCGGGGACCAAACCCGGAACCACATGCTCAATTGAATCATTGAATTTTTAAACTTTTCTTTATTTGCTAGAAAACAGGTGGTGAAAAACCTGGCTAAATAATAATAGACGCACGGGTCGATCGAAGGTCAAGCTACTGTTGCTGAGGTCGATCCATGGATGGGTGACCATCCATTACATTTCGAGACCTCTCCGTGACTCGGAAAGCACGTTAACCTGTTAGTGCCGCCTATTATTTGTAGATCTTTGACAGTCGTTACGGGTAGTCAAAAGCCCGAAAGTCTAACAACCAGTCTTACCAAGGGGTATCGTATTACCCAGTAACTGGGTAGTGGAGGTCAGATAGGCAGGCGCTCCATGTAAAATTCTGGAATTCAGCTGCATCTGGTGGAATGGAAGTCGACCCCAACATAGTTGGGAAAAGGCTAGGTAGATGATGACATGGTGGTGAAAATTGTCCGGCAATGATGATTTTGATGCCTCTAGGTTTTAAGACATCAAAAAGGCCATACAGGTTTTCGAACATAGGTTCATAGTGACGTGTACCTGCGACATATCACTCTTGGGCGTGGTCTCCTCTTTAGCAGCCTCCTTTTTAGCGTCTTGTTTCTCTCTGGCCAGTAGTATCTCGGGGCACTCGACCAACAAGTTGGCCGACAAGTCACTGCCCGATTCGTTGGCCAAACATTTGCCGTAGATTTTTTCGTAGAAAGCGTTCTGAAAACGGAGAATTGTTTTTTTTAAGAAAGAGTGACTCATTACTTAAATTGAAAAGTGGTGATTGATTGGCAGTATTTTTACTAGTAATATTATTAAAAGGGAACTTTTATTTTGTAACTAGCTACAGCCCACGACTTCGTCCGCGTAAAATTTCACCCTACCCCCATCCACCCTCTTAGGGGAAGAATTTCGGAAACCCCTTTCTTAGTGGAACACACGCTCCAAATCTCATGTCTCTAGGACCAGCGGTTTAGGCTGTGCGTTGATATCAGTCAGTCATGACTTTGAATGTTATAATTATAATATAGTATAATATAATTATATAAAGATATACCCAGATTCAGAATTTACAGCAGTTTCCAGCTGTTGTCAACTGTTTTAGCGTATATTTAAATATTATATCCAATGTGCTATACAGTTTAAAGTTCGTTTTTCATTATTCTTGTGAGGAGAGGCGTAAAACGTACCTTTTCATCAAAAGTAAGCGGTGTTCCGATCTCTTTGTTAGTGAACTGTATGCATGCTACAGTGCCGTCTGAACTGCACGCCAGTAGGTTCAGACCTGAACAAATAAATAAAAGGTGTAAATCCGCAGCCGAGAGTTACTCGTACTCACAGTAAATGTTTTTTTTTTGTGCTGAACCATTCCTGGGAACATGCTTGTTACGGAGATATTGTAGGTAAAAGTACCTACCAACTTTTTTTTTTTAAAGAAAACCAGTTTTAAATGTTATGTTGAAGGTTGCGATGAGGATCATGTCGGCCCAAGTAACATTTTAGGTTCTAGAAAGGTTTTGAAAAGGTTTTGAAAGGTTCTAGAACCTTTTCAAAACCTTTCTAAAACCTAAAATGACCTAAAATGTTACTTGGGGGGGTTACAAGTATAGAGGAATGAGGAACAGGTAAGGTTCACTCATCCTCCACAGAAAAGGGAGGATCCATTGACCAGACGGGTGTCGTGTCTGACGGGCAACTGCCCAATGATTCATGTCGCGCCGTTGTATAATATAAGCTAGTTGCGCGGTAAACTCTGCTTGCGCGATGCAGGATTTTGCGTGACGTCACTATACGCGTCAATATACGCGTAGTTCGCATGTGGCGTTGTAGATACCGCTACAAACTAATATACCGCTTTGTGCACCAAAAAGCACAATGTTTTTTTTTTGCGTGCATTGCCCGCTGCCGTAAATGGCAATTTTATTTTCAACAAAACTAAGAGTCTTACAACCCAGCAGATTTTTTCGGTTTCTTTTTATCGTTTTTTTTGTCGGTCCAACAAATAATTCATTTCTTTCATACTTCTCTTATAGTCTTACAACCCAGCAGATTTTTTCGGTTTCTTTTTATCGTTTTTTTTTTGTCGGTCCAAAAAATAATTCATTTCTTTCATACTTCTCTTATAGTCTTACAACCCAGCAGATTTTTTCGGTTTCTTTTTATCGTTTTTTTTTGTCGGTCCAACAAATAATTCATTTCTTTCATACTTCTCTTATAGTCTTACAACCCAGCAGATTTTTTCGGTTTCTTTTTATCGTTTTTTTTTTGTCTGTCCAACAAATAATTCATTTCTTTCATACTTCTCTTATAGTCTTACAACCCAGCAGATTTTTTCGGTTTCTTTTTATCGTTTTTTTTTTGTCTGTCCAACAAATAATTCATTTCTTTCATACTTCTCTTATAGTCTTACAACCCAGCAGATTTTTTCGGTTTCTTTTTATCGTTTTTTTTTTGTCGGTCCAACAAATAATTCATTTCTTTCATACTTCTCTTATAGTCTTACAACCCAGTATTCGTCCCCTTTTTAAACAAATCATCTCTAATACAATCCTTCCTTGGTCTTCCCCTACTCTTTGCCCTTTGTACAGACGCCAGCACATCAAGCTACTACAATCTGTCATTTAATTTCTTTAATAGATTTTCAACGTATTGCTAAAGCATATTGTAAATTGCCTCTGTCGTCGACGCGAGTCGCTCGTGTGTGCACTAAAACATAGTAAAAAAAATCTCTTACCATCTGAGCTCCAAGACAGATCCAGCACGCTGTCACTGAACAAGTCGTGCACGACCACGAGGGGCCGCTTGAGTGACGTCAGCCAGATGCTGAGCGCGCGGTCGCGGGACCCCACCGCCGCGCAGCAACACTTCTTGCCCTCCTTCACGAATATGTTGTTGTTGAAGCGCTGGGGACAGAACGGTCGGTCGGTTAATGAAATAATTGCCAATGGTGTGTAGGCTACTTTCATATGTATTACATATATTTAATAGTATTTATGTCTACAAGATATTTATTTATAACTTACACTAAAACATTTACACACGTACTTATTTACATAACAAATATCGAAATGATATTTGTTGGTTGGTCGATGTCGATATCGATAGTCGATGGCTACGCGTACATCGACACGCTGGACATCACTAGCGTACGTAAAGATAACGGGATTCACCGGCCGCGCGGGGCGGTGCGCGCGGGGGCATGGAACATTCCACACGCCGGCTGCGCAGGCGCACTCGAGTAACGAGTGGTAACACGTACGCGACGCGGAGCGCACGCTTCTTTGCTCGCCGATTTTGCCGCCGCGATCTTTTACGCTTGCTTGTATTTTATGTTATCATCTTCATTTCTCATTCTGAACTCTTTCTATCATCCTATTTCTACTTCTACGAACTCTTGGTCTGTGCTACTGTGCTATTGTGCTTTGTGCTAACGCCTACCCCCATTGTGCCTTCTGTATTACTTTGTGTTGGGAACTGTGAACTTTGGACAATATACCAAGTTGATTGTAAGTCTGGACGTTTAATTTATTACACCATACACACCCAACCATACTGGTGACCCCGCTAAGGACATGGAAGGGGATTTGTTTAGAGATGCACAAGAAAAGGCCACGTTGCCCGGCACTAGTGTTGAGCCCGGCATGTCGATAGAAAACGGAGTACTAAAGGTGAGCGCCCGTATTCCAGGCTTCTGGCCCGAAGAACCCGAAATTTGGTTTGCTCAAATTGAAGGCCAGTTTGCCTTAGCCGGAATTACAAGCGATACGACCAAATTTAATTACGTCATCGGGCAAATAGAGAACCGGCACGCCAAGGAGGTCAAAGATTTGATCATTAGGCCACCGGCCACAAATAAATATGAGAAGCTGAAGACGGAACTGATCAGGAGGCTCAGTACTTCGAACGAGAAGAAGATTCAGCAGTTGCTAATGCATGAGGAGCTCGGGGATCGAAGGCCATCCCAGTTCCTCCGCCATCTTCAAGGACTCGCCAACTCCGAGGTTCCAGATGACTTCCTGAAGACCCTATGGACAGGCCGACTTCCCGTCTCCATCCAGACGGTGCTAGCAGGCCAACCCAGTTCCAGGTCATTGGAGGATCTGGCTGATCTAGCTGATCGGGTGCACGACATCGTTCCGGCAGCCCCGGCGGTTGCCGCAGTCAACGCTGCAGCCCCTGCGCCCAACTCAGCCAACTCTGATCTGGCTAAGGAAGTCGCCGAGCTACGCAAGCAGTTCCAGAGGATGATATCTGGACGGAACAGCAGGTCACGTTCCCGCGTTTCGAGAAACACTCGAAATCCTTCGAGGCAGCGCTCTCAATCCAATTACCGTAAGCACCCGCTTTGCTGGTACCACGGGAAGTTTGGAGACAAGGCTACCAAGTGTGTCCGGCCATGTGACTACAAGGCGGAAAACCCCCAGGGCAGTCGCTAATGGCGGCTGACGATTGCCCTTCATCAGCTTCTGGTCGCCTCTACGTCACTGACCGATCATCGAAGACGCAGTTCCTGGTCGACACAGGGAGCGATCTCTGCGTTTTCCCACGGTCAACGCTTCGTGATCGTCGTGCGAAGACTAAATATAGTTTGTGTGCTGCTAACGGTACTAATATAGCTACATATGGTTGTATAAATTTAGATTTCGATTTTGGGTTGCGTAGAACTTTTAAATGGCGTTTCACCGTAGCGGATGTAACGAAGCCTATCATAGGTGTAGATTTTTTAAATTATTTCTGCCTTGCCGTAGATTGTCGCCATAAGCGCCTAATAGATACATCAACTACTGTAACAGCTGTAGCTTCATTAGCAAATTGTAATGATGTATTTTCAATTAAGGTCGTGACCGGTGACACCCGTTATCATAAAATACTTGCCGAGTTCCCCGAAATCACGCGACCATCTGGCAAATATCATACAACACCACACAACACTTTACACCACATACGCACGACACCAGGCCCCCCAGTAAGCTCCACCCCTCGTCGTCTGGCCCCCGATAAGCTCAAGATTGCGCAAAAGGAATTCGAGTCAATGCTGGCCAATGGCACAGCTAGACCCTCCGAGAGCCCGTGGTCGTCACCCTTGCATCTGGCGCCGAAGAAAAACAACGGCTGGCGTCCCTGTGGTGACTACCGTAAGCTGAACGCCCGCACCGTGCCTGACAGGTATCCTATTAGACATATTCACGACTTTGCACATAGTATAGCTGGGTGTAAGGTCTTTAGTACTCTAGACCTTGAAAAAGCCTATAATCAGGTACCTGTCAGCCCGGAGGACATTCCTAAGACCGCAATAACAACACCATTTGGCTTATTTGAATTTCCGTTTATGACTTTTGGTCTTAGGAATGCAGGCCAGACATTTCAGCGGTTCGTGGACGAGATGACGAGAGGCCTAGATTTCGTTTACTGTTATTTAGATGACTATTTAGTTTTTTCGAGGAGCGAAGCAGAGCACGAACATCACCTGCGCGAGATTTTTAAACGGCTCAAAGAGTATGGCATGTTGGTGAACACCTCGAAGTGCGTTTTCGGTGTCAGTGAGGTAACCTTCTTAGGCTACAGCATTTCTGAAAGCGGTACTAGGCCACTTGAGTCCAAGGTGCAGGCGGTTAGGGACTTTCCTCCTCCTACGAACGTCCGGCAACTAAGAGGTTTTCTGGGAATGCTTAATTTCTATAGGAGATTCCTGCCCCAAGCAGCTGAGATCCAGGCCCCATTGCATGCCCTGTTAACAGGATCTGTTAAGGGAACGCAGCCGATTACCCTTACAGGAGAGACTCTAGCAGCGTTCGAGGCATGCAAGGACAGTCTCTCTAATGCCGCTTTGTTAGCCCATCCTGACTGTTCCGCGAAGCTTGCAGTGGTTACTGATGCTTCAGATAAAGCTCTCGGAGCAGTACTACAGCAATTTAAGGATGATGCTTGGCAACCGTTGGCGTTTTTCTCCAGGAAATTAAGTACTTCCCAGAGTAAGTACTCGCCATATGACCGGGAGCTGCTGGCCATTTATGAGGCCATAAAATATTTTCGGCATATGCTGGAAGCAAGGCATTTTATAATCTATACTGACCATAAGCCGATCAGTTTTGCCTTCCATGAACGGAAGAAAAACTGCTCGCCCAGGCAGTATAGATACCTTGACTTCATTTCCCAGTTCACCACAGACATTCAACACATATCTGGTAAGGATAATGTGGTTGCTGACACCTTGTCACGCATTGAGGAACTGGGAGACCCAGTGAGCCTTGAAAATATGGCCCAAGGTCAGTCTTCTGACCCCGAACTACAGAAGATTCTTGCTGAAGGTTCTTCTTTGAAGTTGCAGGAACTTCATGTCCCTGGAAGCCGAACTCCATTATACTGCGACGTCAGTACGTCGACTTCCAGGCCTTATGTTCCCAAGGGTTTACGGAGGCAGGTCTTTGAAAGCCTGCATTCCCTAAGTCACCCTGGCGCAAACGCGTCGGCCAGATTGGTTGCCGAGCGATTCGTTTGGCCAGGTGTGCGTAAAGATTGTAGGGACTGGACGCGCGCATGTGTACCATGCCAGAGGTCTAAAGTCAACCGTCACGTGACTTCCCCTCTTGGCACTTATACTTTACCGCGTGCGCGCTTCACTCAGATCCATATCGACCTAGTAGGCCCACTCCCGCATTCTGAAGGCTATCGGTATTGTCTAACAGCTGTGGATAGATTTACCCGCTGGCCAGAAGCAATACCGATACCTGACATCACGGCAGAAACGGTCGCGAAAGCCCTTTTATCCACATGGATTTCTCGGTTCGGCTGTCCGACGGATATAATAACGGACCGTGGCCGGCAATTTGAGTCGGCCCTGTTCCAATATCTGTCAAAAATAGCCGGATTCCAACACAAGCGGACAACCGCTTATCATCCGGCATGTAACGGCTTAGTTGAGCGGTTCCACCGCCAACTAAAAGCGGCAATCATTTGCCATGCTAATGACAGGTGGACCGAGTCGTTGCCGTGGGTCTTGCTGGGTGTGAGATCTGCCTTCAAAGAGGACCTTCAAGCCTCTTCAGCAGAACTGGTGTATGGCGAGTCCCTCAGGTTGCCCGGAGAGTTCTTCGAGCCCATTTCCAGCGGTACTACGGATATTTCCGAATTTACCGCAAGACTCAGAAATTTTGCCGAGAAGTTAAGACCCGTACCCGCTTCCCGCCATTGCAGGACTAAAGTTTTTATTTATAAGGAGCTCGACACTTGCGATCACGTTTACCTCCGCGAGGACGCACTGCGGGGTTCTCTCCAGCCTGCCTACTCTGGGCCCCATAAGGTCATTTCTAGGGGAGACAAGGTATTTAAAATTCTTGTCAAAAATAAAGAAATTACAGTTTCGATCGACCGACTTAAGCCCGCATTCATATTGTCTGTCCAAGACAATGAACCTCCACCAGGTGAATTGCCAGGTTATGTTACACGTTCTGGCCGTCGCGTAAAATTTACAGATTTTTATCGCCCTTGACGGTCTCTGGAGGGGGGTGGTGTAGGCTACTTTCATATGTATTACATATATTTAATAGTATTTATGTCTACAAGATATTTATTTATAACTTACACTAAAACATTTACACACGTACTTATTTACATAACAAATATCGAAATGATATTTGTTGGTTGGTCGATGTCGATATCGATAGTCGATGGCTACGCGTACATCGACACGCTGGACATCACTAGCGTACGTAAAGATAACGGGATTCACCGGCCGCGCGGGGCGGTGCGCGCGGGGGCATGGAACATTCCACACGCCGGCTGCGCAGGCGCACTCGAGTAACGAGTGGTAACACGTACGCGACGCGGAGCGCACGCTTCTTTGCTCGCCGATTTTGCCGCCGCGATCTTTTACGCTTGCTTGTATTTTATGTTATCATCTTCATTTCTCATTCTGAACTCTTTCTATCATCCTATTTCTACTTCTACGAACTCTTGGTCTGTGCTACTGTGCTATTGTGCTTTTGCTAACGCCTACCCCCATTGTGCCTTCTGTATTACTTTGTGTTGGGAACTGTGAACTTTGGACAATATACCAAGTTGATTGTAAGTCTGGACGTTTAATTTATTACACCATACACACCCAACCATAGGTGTATATATACAGGCGCGTCGATGTCCCTGTTAGACTATATTAAAAAAAAGCATAAACCACTCATCTAATTCTATGAAGCTCTCTACACTCTTACACCTCTCCATCTCACTCTCACGTTCATCGTGAAAGCATGATAGCTATAGTTCTAAAGTAACTTACAGCACACGTGACAGCTTTCCTATGTCCCACGAAGTCCTTGTCGCACCTCCATCCGTCTCGCTCTACCACCTGCGCGGTAGGACCGCCTCCGTTCATCGCGTGCGCAGATAATACATACTGGCCGTCCGGAGACCACGATAAGCGTAAAACGTGCGTTGTGCCTGTAGAAAAAGTTGTTGGTAATGAAAGTAATAAGTTTTTAAACTATGATTAGATGGATGGGGCAGTTTAATGGATCTGTTATACCAAGAAAGCGTTTTGTGGCTATAGAATAGAATAGAATAGAATACTCTTTATTATGTACACCATATAAATTACAGACATAAATATAGAAACTGTATAAAGGGTGACACAATGGGCGGTCTTATCGAGATCTTAGGGAAGTAATAGCCTAGGGTCTTCCCTAGGTCCCATGGGCGCCTGCGCGCGTCGGTTGTTTTAATGATTATGCTACGGCTACATTGTCGTGATAAGAGTCACTCGACTATTCGCGCCAGTTTGTACACCTCCATACAACTTAGTTGGCACAATCGGCGCGAGAGCATTTCGTTACGCACTCCGCGTGGAATTCGCCTCAGAGTGTGGCCAAAGCTTTACTCTATACCTCTCACAAAGGCGACCTGGGTAAAACCACAATCAGAATCATTAAAAAAAGTTATTTCTTATTCATTGCTGCACATGTTCAAAATACTTGTCTGCTCAATAACGCAAATAGCGCAATGAATGTCGATGAACTGTAAAAAACATTGCTACTGTTAGTGTGTTACGCAATTACCCTGGTGTTTTTGCAAGCATTGGGTATTACTATAACATTAAGATAGGTATCTTTACCTCCACATTCCTCAAATGGCTCTGTGATAACAATTTCCGGCGCCCAGTCAGCCGTCTTCCACACCCTCAGTGACTTATCATCAGACTGTGACGCTAGATATTTGCCCACCTGGAATTAGTTATCGACAAAGTAATCAATAACTAAGATGGATCATAGCAGGAGGCATTTAATCATTTCTGCATGCGCTCATAGGAAGATGGCGTGAGTGTTAGAAACTCAAAATTATCAAACCAATATTAGAAACTCAAAATTATCAAACCAATGTTAGAAATTCAAAATTATCAAACTAATTTTAGAAACTCAAAGTTGTCAAACCAATGTTATAAATTGAAAATTATCAAATCAATGTTAGAAATCCAAAATTATAAAAACAATGTTAGAAACTCAAAATTATCAAACCAATGTTAGAAACTTAATATTATTAAACCAATTTTAGAAATCAAAATTGTCATACCAATGTTTGAAACTCAAAATTATCATACCAATGTTAGAAGCTCAAAATTATTAAACCAATGTTAGAAACTCAAAATTTAATTACTAAACTACAGCCAATCAACAAAGCTGCTCTACGTTTTATATCACTATATTTGCTGTTGGCAATCTTGTCTGGACTCTAGATGAGAGTCCGCGTCACACTAAACCGGCTTAAAGGATTTGGATGAAATTAGGCACATAGGTAGACCATGACCTGGATTACGACATAGGATACTTTTATTCCGATATTCAGACGTGATTGAGACTTATGCGGATAAAACCGCGGGGCGTAGCTATTATTTGTATTCAGAACACTTATCTAGGCTTTGAAAGATACAATACTTACTGGATCCCACGCCACACCCTTCACAAGCCCGCTGTGTCCGTTCAATACGCACACCATTTCTGGAAACTTCTCTGCATTCCAGATGATGATTGAGTTGTCCACGCTACAGCTGGCTAACCACTTGTCTAGCGGTGACCAGGCTAAGTCTAACACATCACCTGTTTAACAAGAGGTAGTGTAAGTACTTTAATATAAAAAATGTTATTGCTGTTATTAATGTAAGCTCAGTTGCATTTCTAAGGCAAGAAAAGTATTTCTTTCATAAAATGTTTCTTTATAATTGACTATGTTTACTTATAGGTAACCAGCACCGCATTATACAATAATCTCGAAAAACCGGGCAAATGTGAGTCAGACTCGCACACGAAGGGTTCCGTACCACAAGGCATAAAACACTGAAAAAAAAAACGTTTCTTTTATACCCCTTTAAATTTTAACTTTATTAGTTGTTGTTATAGCAGCAACAGAAATACATCATCTGTGAAAATTTCAACTGTCTAGCTATGAGATACAGCCTGGTGACATACAGACGGACAGTGGAGTCTTAGTAATAGTCCCGTTTTTACCCTTTGGGTACGGAACTATCACATAATTGGTAATATTATAAATATTTTAATAATTACTTACATTTCTTAAAATATTAAGTGTTATAATTAAGTGCCAATAAAGGTAAATTTAAAAAAAATTGCTACACAAACCTGCATGTCCTCTCAATGTAGCCAAACACCGCCATGTCTCCGCCTTGTGTTTGCCAGGAGTGCCCATAGCAGCTACACTCAGCCCCCACACCATAACTAGACGGTCATCACCGCCTGATGCCAGGTATTTACCGCCATTGCTCCAACGCACACAGTTTACGCAAGCTGAAAATAAATCCAATAATTATTTCAAACTTTGAGTATTTTATGATAATAAATGGCCATTATTTTGTTCTGGGTGGAGGGCAATAGAGGAGGCAATTGTGCCAAAGAGACTTACTGACCAGGGGACTGAATTGAATGAAGTAATTAATTATGAGTTGAATGACGTGCAACAGGAGAGGGCTACGTCCTGTATTGGACTGCTGTAGGCCGATGATGATGATGAATTAATCATATTAAATTGAACTTTTGTATCTGGCAGTTTGAGTAATTTACATGGCCTACCCAAATGTCCTTTCTTTGGTATTGTTCGCCGAATCGGTCAGCTCCTCAAGTTCTGAGTTGAGCTGCACGATTTTAGACAAATGCGTGCACTGACTGGACAAGTCCGCTCAATCTGTGTGGTTAAAGAACCACACAGATTGAGCGGACTTGTCCAGTTGAGGAAAGCCTCAAAAGACCATTTCAGACACCAATCTCCATGGTCTTCACATGATCTGACCAAGATTTTGTCTGAACTTTTAAAGAGACTGTGACCTCTGAGTTTGTTTCGGCCTTTTTTCTCAGAATAGACAGATAGGAAACGCCAACCTCATCTAGTTTAAAAAAAAAATATTGACGTGTAAAAGTGTTTGTGCAAACCTACTTATAGAAATAAATCATTTGTACTTAACAATTTTGAGTGCCTTGTTTGGTTAACCAGAATTTAAACTGAATTAAAAAAATTATTCTGTTATAAAATAATTTAATTAATGTGAAGATGCAACATTGTAATATTGTATGTAAACTGTGTCTAATGAACACATAATTATACTGCTATGAAAAGAGTACTAAAATCTGACCATTTTGTATCATATATTGTTTTGCTATTGTGGCTTTGCTGGTCCTCCAGTTTGGACTAATATAAGCTAAATAAACATAGGAGCAAGAAGGAGAAGTGAATACGGACAAGGTACAGCTATTGACGTACATAATACCAGAGTTACTAACCTAAGTGATTGTCCATTTGACAAAGCATCTTGGGAACATTGGGGTCCACTTCAACTGCTTCAAACAAAACGGGGTTCAAGTTCCAAACCACAACCCGCCCGGAGTCGCCGCCCTGACCCCCGGTCGCAAACCGCTTCCCCGTTGGATGTATATCAACGGAAAATATCGGTTTATCTGAAAATCCACTTTTTAACAAAAATCCTCACTCCAACTTACGTATCTTTTCAACGACAAAATCAAGAATATTTACCATCATGATTAACCCAACTGGGTTTTAGCAGCTTCATTTATGATGTATTGATTAAACTAAACTGAAAATAACAGCTAATGATGGAAATAAATAAAGATTTTCCCACTTTATTTTTTTTTTTTTTTTTGTAGTGTGGCACTAGTTATAACTTTGTGCCAATGTCAGGTAAAAAGGTAGGGAAATTATTTATAAATAAAATATTACGCGGTAATGATAGGAAATTTTGTAGGGTTCAGGAAAGGAAGTAGGATACAATATGGTTATTTATAAAAATAACTAACTATATTTAATATAACAGAAAATAAAATACTATATTTTTAAATCATTAGTTAAAATAAATTCAGATAATAAATTACAATATTTTACAGGATTCATTAATAAACAGGAAATACGTGTAGGAAGGGAAACGTTATGAGAAACAAGAGAACGGAGGAAGGAGGAGCGATCATGACGGGAACAGGAGAAAAATATATGATCCAATGTTTCTACATCAGCCCCACATTCACACTTATTGCTATCCAATATATGTAATTTGGCAAGGTGAAAAGAAGTACAAACATGACCCAAACGCATGCGGATTATCATACTTATGACAGGTTTTGAACATTTTATTTTATTGAACCAAGGCTTTAGAGGTATCGAGGGCTGAATTATAGAATATGTCTTTCCCTTCATCTGAGAACTTTTTCTCCATATTAAATTCCAGGATTCCTGTAGATATCGTCCGGGAAGGTTCATAATATCATGAAACCCACTTTATTTATTTTATTGTAAAATGACACTGACAGCATCAACACCGCCCGCCGCCCGGCAATTTACGGCGTGAGTTTTGTTTTTTACTAGAAAAAAAAAAACTGTTGGTGATAAGAGCAATAAAATTACCACGAATATCTGAATTTGTGAATTCTAGGTAATTTGTGATGTAATTTAAATAAACCAATTTTTGTAATGGTACTAGGGTTGTGGTAAATACATTAAAATAAAATGTATTGAATGTGACATCGCGTTCAGCGCCGCTATCATATGGAATGCAATTCTACGTTCCTCGTTCAAGATATTTTTTTTGTCTCATACAAACTCCGTACAATAGAAAGAGCAAACTGAAAGGCGCTCAATCAAATGCTCAGTAGTCCTAATCAGTGTTGCCATGTGCACCGTAATTACGGTAACTTTACCGTTCTCAGCAAAAATTTACCGCCTACCGTTGAAGCATGACAACGGTGATGATATCTACCGTTATCTTCAAGGATCTAATTTTTTATGATGAAAATTATTTAGGAGCTAGCAATTTTACTTATATGGACTTTTCTTACATTTTAAAAACACAGTCTCTAAATTGGCAATACGTTTTGCTCTATAGAATAAAAAAACCCGCAAGAGAGCCTTGCACCTATTTTTACACTATTCCCTAGACTGACCCCAAAGGCCTTAAATGAACAGCAGGAACTTGATGACGAATGGCGGAGGCTACTGATTCACTTACCAAGAGATTTAGATGCAAGCCAGCATCCTCCTGATAAATTTTGGCATCAGATTGCGCAAATTGGCGATGAAAACGGCAAGGTTTTTAAGCAATTACCGGCGTTTATGCTTGCTATGCTTTGTTTGCCGCACTCTAATGCTGAATGCGAGCGTATATTCAGCAAAGTGAACGATATAAAGACAAAAAAACGTAACAAACTGATAACCCGCTCAATAAAAGGAAATCTCATGACACAACAATCCATCAAAAGGCACGGACAAAACTGCATTCAATTTAAGCCTGATGATGAAATGCTCAAACGATTAAATCAGAATATTTATAAAAATGAGGAGATGTTAGTATCGGATTCAGATTAGTAAGTTCTAGAGTCAATTACACTTAGGTAATGTTATGATATTGTTGCTCTTTTTTGTTTTTGCAGTCGAACTTATGTTACGAAGTTTAATTTCTTCAATATAAACAGTTTTGTAGTATTTATTGGTTGTTTTATTAAAATTATTACACCGTTTTTTTTTTTTTTTTCCAGCCCCTATCACCGTAATATATTAGAATCTACAGTTTGGCAAGAAAGTCCTGAAACGGAACTAAAATATTTAATCATTGGCAACACTCGTTCTGCCTCGTCGAGTCAGGTCAGGTACATATTCTGTCATTTCTTGTAATCGGTGACTGTTTCTCGTGTTTATTTTTATTTATTTGCGTTATTGTGGTGATACTGGTGACCCATTGTGTTCATAATGAACAGATCTGTTATTCGCAGCTCCGCTAGAGCGATAATTTATAAAGTATACGTGAGATGTTTGGCGGAACTCGAGGCCGGACAAATTTTATCCGATCTCAACGATGTGTATAAAAGAACCGCTGAAATGACAGGTAAAATTATATTTTATACATATAACCAGATGTAATGTGTGTATTTCAAGGTGCAATATCCAGTATAAACCTTTCATACAATTATTGAAATGTACATTCACGAATTTGAGGTTATGTTTACAAAACACATTCGGAATGCAGCGCGTTCGTATAATTTTGATACTTTTTGTTAATATTGTATAAATCACTGAACAAAAGTAAATTATAATATTTTTTAGGTAAATCCGTCAGTACTATAAGGCGAATTGCAATAGAAGGGCAAAGAAACAAAGGTGTTTTCTCCACACCAGGGAAACATAGAGCAGGGCGACCAAAAAAAGAATTGGACAATTTTGATTTATGTGCAATCAGACAAAAAGTTCAATTCTTTTACACTGTAAAAAAGATTGTAAGTAGAACTTTGAACTTCTCTTTTACATCAAACTTTTTTTAGTTTTTATCAAGTACATTAAGAGACATTTACTGTGATTTTTATTTTTAGGCACCAACTTTACGAAACCTTTTGCCTGTGGTTAGAGAAGAACTTGGGTTTGACGGAAGTCGTGAACACTTGCGAAAGGTTCTAATAGCCCTGGGCTTTAAATATAAAAAGTGCCAATCAGACAGGCAAGCTTTGATGGAAAAGCCGAATATTGCTGCAAAACGTGAAGAATACTTGGACAAGATTATTAAAAATAGGAATTTACCGGATGATCTGAGAAAGGACATTATTTATCTAGACGAAAGCTATATTCATACTTCCTATAAATTAAAAAAATGCTGGCAGTCTCTTAACGTCAGTGGAATAAAAGAAAGTGTGTCCAAAGGCAAAAGGTAAGTTGTTGCTGAAGCATGCTTTATTTAATGCGTTGTGTGTTGCACGTTCTGAATGTTTTTTTTTCTCAGGTACATTATCATACATGCAGGGAATGAAAATGGTTTTGTACCAAATGCGTTGTTAATATTTTGTGGGAAAAATAAAAATGAAGACTACCATTCGGAGATGAATAAGTCAAATTTTACTAAATGGGTTAAGGAGAAACTAATACCGAATTTGTCTAAACCTTCAATTATAGTAATGGATAACGCCCCCTATCATTCAGTGATTCGCAATAAGGCACCTACCTCTGCATCAAAAGTCGGCGAAATAAAGCTATGGTTGTCTGAGAACAATGTGCCGTTTGAAGAATCGGCAAGGAAACCGAACCTGCTCATGCTTGTTAAACGACACAAACCCATGCCCATCTATGAAATAGATGAACTCCTAAGTGAGCATGGTCACACGGTGGTAAGGCTCCCACCTTATCACTGCGATCTAAACCCCATTGAATTGATCTGGGGTCTAGTAAAACATAAAATTGCCTCACATAATGTAGGATCAATTGACATCAAGGTATTTTGATATAATTATTTCATTTTTAATTCATTATAATAAGTAATTGCAAATGTTTAGTTGTTTTTATTTTATTGTTCTAGGCAGTGGCGGAACAAGCGTTTCTGAGCATTTCAGTTGACGACTGGAAAAATTCATGTCAACATGTTATGAAAATAGAAAAAGATTATTTTCGAAGGGGGCAAACTCTGTATAGTGACATGGAAAAAATTATCATAAACCTACAAGATGAAAGCAGCAGTAGTGACACATCTGAAGATAGCCAGCAGAGTTTTGGTGAAAGCTCACATCAAAACATAGATGAAGACTTTTCGGGCGTGGAATACTTAGAGGAAAACATTTTTGATTCTGATTAAAATTTTTGATTCTGATTATTTTTTTAGTTTTTGTTTAGAACACCAACTATGGAATATTTTGCCTGTGGTTAGAGGAGAACTTGGATTTGTGGGACACAGTCACACAGTAGTAAAGCTTCCAACTTGTCACTGTGATCTAAACCCTATTGAATTGATCTGGGTGCTTGTAAACCATAATATTGTCTCACATAATGTGGGATTAGTTGACATCGAGGTTTTTCGAAATACCTAATATTTTTATTTTTAATTCATTAAAATAAATAACTGCAAATGTTAGCGTTCTAGGCAGTGGCTGAACAAGCGTTTCAGAGCTTTTCTTTTTTCATAAAACCCGCGAATATTCACATTAATTGTAAAAAAAAACTAAGTATCAAAACCGTTTTCGTCGTACTATATAGGGTTACAACATGCACGATAGTGGCGCCACCATTATTTTCACGACTTTTTATGAGCGTTATCACCGTAGACCGGATTTTGAACATGGCATCATTGGTCCTCCTAATTGACAGGATTGTTGCTGCTGCCAGTTCATGTCAGTTGCTGCTGGCCCAGCTGGTTTCTTGATAAATTGAAAAACTATTTATAAAAAAGCGGTATGAGAGGAGCGGACACTCTGATACCGGCTAGATTTTTAACTTTAACTAGTCATTTATCAGCGGTAGTAACTTTGCTATGGGAGAGCCAGGAGAGCACTCGACACTGTTTGCCGAGCCACTTTCACGACGATCATTTCCAAATGTATCACAACCGGTAAGCTTTCTTTACCTAGATTTATGAGGTACTGCAGCTGTCAGAATAACTCTAAAAGTAATTGCTAATAGAGGCTACTAGAAGTATGTTACTTTTTTGTCATAATTTTTGCATTTTATTGACCTTATTGTATACACGCACGCATGGCAGGCAGATAGTGGATGGAAACACGATACGGGCTTGTTTGTGTAGGGCATTCAGCCAAAATTTAAATTGGGACAGTGGGACAGTCTCATACTGGTTAAACTGCGACATTTTAGAACTAGGAATTTTTTAGAGGCACATTATTAAGTACTTCGCGCTCTTATTATTATTTTCAAACGCCTGAAGAAATCGTTATAGCAAGTTAGAGGCTACTGCATTTATAGAGCTTATTAGATCTTACTGTAAAACTTTAAACATAATTTATTTTGTGTTAATTAATTATTTTATTTCTATCAAGTACACAGAAAGACAAGACTAGAAATACATTGATAAGAAAATGTTTTATAAGCTACATAATTTAAGTTACAATTATACTCAATCATTACATAAATATATGTATATTGTTCTATTTTACATAGGTATCCAATCTAATCAATAATATTTATACCTTCACAAGTATCTATATTTGATTGGTATAACAACATCTAAGCAATATGTTTATAATACTATTAGTAAATGGTCACTCTCAAGTTATAGCAGCAATAACCTTAGAAGCAAGCTTTGCTATGTAAACATCTTGTAAGTTTATGATTACCAGCAGAGGCAAACAGAGAAACACTATTGTTTACATTTTATGGTCTGGTCTCTGTGGTCATGTAGCTGATATAAACACAATGGTGGTGTTGGCTTGAGTAACCCATTAGTTTCAAGTCATAGTTACCATGTGATGGAATACTCATGTCTACTTAAGCTTTATTAGTTTAAAAATGAAGTGGATATTACAATTATATTCATTAAAAACAATAATAGTACGCAAAATACGTGCATTGATGTGGAGTTACGGACACCAGCCCGTATTACCTAAAAACAATAAATGTTGCTAGTGACAGATTTTGTTGTCTTTGGTTGGTAGTTATACTTTAAAGGACCTCTTTGTTAAAACAATTAACTTCTATTGTGTCTGCTCATTAGGCAATCAAAAGGTTAAACAATTATCTCAAATTGAAAAATATGCTCAGCTATTATAATTAACTAAAATTTAAAAAAACCATGTTCTTCAATTGAATGTTCAATTCTTAATTAATATTAATAGGTAAATTGTTGGAATTCAAGCACATAAAAAAATCATTCTCATTGTTATTAAAAAAAGCTCACACCTAATTTGTGAAAACATTGTATTTCAAGATAATATTTTCTCATTCCACGCAGAATCTTTCTTACATTTGCAGAATTAAGTCATATTGTTCTCAGAAATTAATTACATTAAGTATTCGATGTAATTCAATACCAGGTGGGAAACGCTTCACTGTGAGAAGTTAAACCAACTTGAACTGGTATAATGGGGTATGCCTGTTTACACTACTTCAGTGTTTGGGATTAGTGAGCCATTGTAGAGCACCTATGTGTGTGCTGGGCTCGATTGTTGTTGCGGCGACGTAGGGCTGATGGCTTATTTTTCTACCTACACTATCCCATTGCTGGGCAAAAGTCTCCCCTATGTTTTTTCATTCGTCATTGTTTGTTTTCTTTTCCGGCTAATTAGTCAATCAGTCGCGTCAGCGTTTTAACTCCTGCTCAGTAACGCCCATTTTTTGACACCCAATGCGCAGGGCCGTTTGTAACCTATTGGAAGCACTAGGCACTTTAGGATACTGGACAATCTAAGATGCAAAAGCGAGCTACGTAAGCTCGAAATTTTTAGCACCCTGCCCCTGATATCTATGACGCTGGCTGAGGCCCCATGAATGGACGGGCCCTGGGCCCTTGCCCAGAGTGGCTCTGTCAGGCAGGCAAACTACCTGGTGGGGGTCGTTTTGAGGCTCCTAGGCTGGGCCCCTAGGACGGGGTCTTGTAGGCCTAGTCGTAAATCCGGGGCTACCTATGCGTGACGATATTCGCCCATCGCGTTTGCAACTGATATCGTAACGTCATCACGATTTTGCCACTAGCAAACAAAATTACCAGAATCTTCTTTTTGCCCTTCAATCAATATATAACGACAATTTTCATTAAACAAGCTGTAACACATCTAGTCACTAGCAGCAGTATAAAAAGCAAATATTTAAGCAATTAAGTCGAAGCCATAAATCCTTTATAGCCTGCATTGTTTCTTATTTATCTAACTAATGCATTATTGTTTTTCTGTAATCTTTTACAGTTTTATCAGTGTTTGTACTAGCTACTTACACAGTCTAGTACTTACCGAAGTACAATTATAATATAATTTCTATCAAATTAATCGCTTTATTGCACAAAGATAATAAAATTATGTAAAAGAGATCTCTTATCTGCGGACAAACCAAACAGAAGAGAATAAAGTCAATTTCCGTTCATTTTTAGTAGTGCCCTTAGCCCTTGACCACCATACCTTACCCCACCCACCATCACCATGTCACCATACCTGGCCTTCGCACCATAGCTCTTTTAAAGCATGGATTGAAGGAAATGTCCCGGACATTAGGCCGACAATACTGCAGTTGCGATCAGAATTTCTGATGTTATGGTACCGGCTCCCGAACTTACTTCGACAATGCTGTTATTATCAAAGCATCGTCTTAGGATGTTGTTATTTGCTGTGTAATTTCTCTCTTGTCTCCTAGAGTCTCATCAGAGAGCCGAGCTACTCAATTCAAAGGGCCTAGACATTTGGTCCTACCTACCACTTTGTGCCATCCCTGAACGCCTTGACCTGTCTTAATATCCAATTATAACCGGTTAAAATTGCCACCGGCAATCCAAAGTTTACAAAACATGAGGTGTGGAGTCGGTTCTCCGGACACTACGGCTGTAGTGCGCCTGCGCAGCTCCGCAGCGGTCAGGCGACCATAGCGTGCACGTGACTAGTGTCCGTGTAAAAGTTCTATTTTTAAATCAATTTGGCTATATCGAGCTGTTTTGTACCTTCTGGTTTTATTATCAGCCAGATTTCAGTTTTTAAGTGTCCCCCAGTTAAATTTATGGGGTCAACGGCCTCTAGCGAAGTAAGTTTTTTTTTTGTTCTATTGTTACAATGACGGTATTTAACAATCGTTATGCTTGAGATTCGATGTCGGCGAGTATTATGCGATAATTTAAATGTGCACCGTAGTGGGAATAATGTGCTTATGTAGCACAAACATCTAGCGGTCTACTAGGGGATCTCACTATTCCCGAATCACCGAATCACCTAAAGAGGCGCATGATTCCCAATCTGGAAAGCCTGCAACCCTGCAAATCCTGCAATGAATGAGCTACCGATGACAAACAAACAGCCAATTCCAGGGGGAACTGACTCTGCAGTCAGTATTACAATTAATCTGCTGAACTGCTCGTGGTTATTGAATTAACTAACGTATGATAAGTCAAGAAAGAAAAATTAAATCCGCCGCACTTCACTTGCTTAGCATAAAGTTCGTAAAAAAGTAGTAATATCAATTACCGTTAATCCCAAAATCAGCTTTTTTGTATGTTACTGGCAAGGGCCAAAGGCTTATGAAAGATTGGTATTCAATGTTGGCCATAATGTAGTTCAGAGTCTTTAATTTACACTTAACATTTCGCCCTCGGCATCCTTAAATTCGATGACGCGATACCAGAAAACTAAGATGTAAAAAGACTTAAGTCTAGTATTTAAAGGCTCCTTCAAACAGGTGCGACACGACACTTGACACAAAGGCACCGCAAGTCGCGCAACGAGCGGTGCCTTTGTGTCGCGCGCGATTCGCGTCGCGCCTGTTTGCAGGAGCCTTTAATCTTTTCCCGTTAAGGCTCCTACAAACAGGCGCGACACGCGATATAATCGCGCGCGACACAAAGGCACCGCTCGTTGCGCGACTTGCGGTGCCTTTGTGTCGCGTGTCGTGTCGCGCCTGTTTGAAGGAGCCTTTAAACGGTTAGTGACGTCATTCGAATTTGTGCAAGAATAAGTTTTAAAAAAGTCGACATAGACCTGTCGAAGCTGGGTATAATTTGTCAAAACAACAAAGACCAGCCCAAAACCATGAACCAGAGAGTTTCTCCACTTATGAAATTATGGCTTTACTGAGACATTGCATTTGGTCTCTTAGACAGCAGAAAAGAAGAAATATGCGATTTTTAATTAATTCATTATTTTTTTTTATTAATTCTGTCGGCGCCGACGCAAGCTATAGAAAATACTATGACGACTAACAGAAGCTCATGCCATGGTAGTCATGCCATGCCATACTTGTAAGCAAGTTGGTAAAGCTGCTAGACTGTCCAAGGTCTGGATACCTTGGACAGAACTGATTAGTATTTAGAAAAAGTGTAGACAAAAGTTGTAGAAAATTTTATTAGCTTTCATCTCCCTTCCACCAACTGAGAACGCAGCAAAACAGCATTTTCCTATACACTTTTTCTAAATTCTAATCAGTTTTCGAGCATCACGGTCTGAAAAGCTCCGCTGGTGTCTGTCTGTCTGTTACCTCTTCACGCTTACACCGCTGAACCGATTTAGGTGATATTTGGTCCCGAGAAAGGACATAGGACAGTTTTATCCCGATATTCCCACGGGAAATTTATGCGGGTGAAACCGCTGCTAGTACATAGATAAAAGTTTCGATAACTCAACGGCTGAACGGATTTGGATTAAATTTGGTAGGTAGATAGATTACCTTTGATTTGTACCTTTGTACTCAAATTATAATTATGTCATATCACTATGTATTTTACTGTGTGTAGGTACATAAATTATTATAAAATAATAAATTAGGACCTGGATTAACGTATAGGCTACTTTTATCCCAAAATAACGCGGACGAAGTAGTGTTTGATAAAAGTTTTTTTTTTCGAAAATTTTTCACTTTTCCGGAACGTGTAGTTTGAAAATGGGTAGGAATTTCAAAAAAGTGTGTAAGTTAAAAGTTGTAGAAAATTGTATTAGTTTCATTACGTAGAAGATAATATATTTTTTCTCTACGACGACGCACCGTTTTAAAGATATTTGCGAAAAACTCAAAAGTGGTAACTTTTATCCCCCCCCCACTCCGGCTCACTTCCCAGACGCGGGGACTTTTAGTATGTTTACTCCCTAAGCACCCTGAACAACTTTCTGATGAAATCGCTTAGGGCTTAGCTCACGCACTCTACTCTTCCTTTTGGGTCATTCGTTGAGTGGACTACCAATCAATGTGAAAAGAAGAATAGATGATGCCCGAAAACAACCTTTAGGTACATTGTCATAATTTTTTGCACCTCCAAACCCGACGTGAAGTATCAAATCCGTTCGGTTATTGGCATCTTCGCTTTAGTGTATCTGCCCCAGTCCCTAATAATCTATCAAGTGCGTTACTAATAGAGCAATAGGAAAGGAGGAAGTGGCATTTGAATCCGTCATCATTGTCATCCTCTAGCTCCCATTTTAATTTATTTTTGGGGTCGTTGCACGACCTGCTTCTCTTTTTTCCATACATATTGTCTCAAGATGATTTCTATCTGCCATTATGTATAAAACCCCAAACGTCTCGTGCAAGCTGTTTCGTAACCTGTTTGCAAGTTATACGGTGCTACGCGCCTCCGAACAGTTAGGAGAGTTCAAGGTTGCTTCCTCCGATCGCACGCGGTATCAGACTATTTCCCTCATTCACGATTTGTCTCGCATAAACTTTGGTGGTGTTTAGGTAACACATAATATTTTAATCATGGTTCGGGAACACGGGGAGAAAAAGGTTGGCAACTAAAAAGTTTTATTTATTTTCGTTGTGTGATCAGTGATCACTTGATTAGTTGTGTTTTAATTGTTGTGTCTGTGGTGTATTTTTTTCTTATTTCAGTGTTTAAAAATTAAAATTTTTTTTGGTATGGTGTGTTGATTGTGGTCTGTGGTGTGCTGTTTTTAGAAAAGAATGTATGGATTAAGTAGAATTTTTTTCTGGGTAAGAAATTTAATTTTACTTGTGGAGTTGTGGGCAACAATTTTAACAACATTATTGCTTTTAAATATATTTTTAGCTAGCTCACCCGACAATCCGGACTATAACGACATTTTAAAACAAAAAATTGCCAAATCGGTCCAGCCGTTCTCAAGTGATGCGCTTACCAACGAATAGCATTTTATCTGTATTTATATAGAAGACTAGCTTCCGCCCGCGGCATCGCCCGCGAGGTATGTCGATAAAAACTATCCTATGTCCTTCCCCGGGATGCAATCTATCTCTCTGCCAAATTTTATCGAAATCAGTTCAGTGGTTTAGGCGTGAGAAGGTAACATACAGATAGACAGACAGAATTACTTTTGAATTTATAATATTAGTATGGATAAATGAAACCGAATTAATTTTAGCGGTATTACCCGACTGTGATGAAGGGGTATAGTTAGATACCTTTATTAAATAGCTCAATTATAAATAACAATAATTACTTAACAATTTTGCTAACATTGATAACAGAATTCTTTACTAACAATTTATGAAATGTGAAGTATTCTGAAATAAAATGATTAAAACAGCGGGAAAAAATAATACAATGGTGTGGTAAAAAGGACCATTTAGAAACAATTTGAACACTACATTAGGTACCTACGTAATGAATTTTACTTATAATATCATTGTAAATATAAACTAACAAATCCATACAATATATAACTATATAATATTATAAATGCGAAAGTGTGTCTGTCTGTCTGTATGTTACCTCTTCACGCTTAAACCACTGAACCGATTTAGATGAAAGTTGGTATAGAGATAGTTTGAGTCCCGGGAAAGGACATAGGATACTTTTTATCCCGATATTCCCACGGGATCGTCACTTGGGCGGGTGAAACCGCGGGGCGCTGCTTGTATCAAATAAAATCAAAAGGACCAGACGACCATTTATATTAGAAACTATTTTAATGCTACAGTACGTACTTATCGTAGAGTAAATTTATTCAAACAAGTTTCGTGCGGCTGCGGCCTACTGATCTAAATCCCTTTTATCACCAACCTTGAAAACTTTGGTATTCATTATGCAAACTGTGATTATTAAGACAACTATAACTTTAGGACAAAACTTGACGAATGGATATTATTTATTTTCAATCATAAAATTAACTCATGCAGGGGGAGTTTTTGGGCAAAATCTAAAATTAACATAATGAAGAGGAGTGGAGGAGCGTCGTGCGCTCTATTCTAATTCCGAATTTCGCTGTGAATAAAATTGTAATTCCAAAAAAATCCATCCGAAGACCCAAAAGCTTGAGATTAACCGAGCCAACTATGTGAATGCTTGGGTGAATGTAGTGAAAGCGAACTTTAAAATGGATTTTAACGTTGAAATAATATACTTACATAGTTTATGTTTCCAACAAGGGCACATATCCTTTTTGACTACAAACTACCTTAGTATGTTGTTTGTAGAATAATCTGACAAAAAATCCGAATGATTGTATGGATATGTATTAGTATGGTAGGTAGCATTATATCCTGAAGAATATCATATATTTTTCTGATTTTGTTTACTGTAGTCGATCATATACTTTTAGGCATTAAAAAACTTGCGTTTTTTGCGTTTAGGTCCTGTAGTACCCTTAAATAACTCATTAAGTAACACGGAAAGGGGACTGGTGTATTGTGATTATCAATATTATGAGTGTATGCCAAGTATTGTCAAGGCAATACTCCCACGCAGAGGTTTTAAACTCTACTAGCGACCCGCCCCTGCTTTGCATGGTTTTTACGACAAGAAAACTGAGATTTCCTTTATTTCTAAGTTTAATATTATTGTTTTGTACACATACCGGATTAAAGCTCTAAATGATGGTGAAAACCGGATCAAAATCCGTTGCGTAATTTAGACACAGACAGACACGAAAAGCGACATTAATTTTTATAAACTCAAACTCAAAGCATTTATTTCAATTAAACCATTTATAGGCACTTTTGAATTGTCAAGAAGTCGGTCAGTCAGAAAATATGAAGCTAGTTGCCCATTCCAAAGCGTAGGTACCTATGGAGAAGAACGGGCAAGAAACTACATGGACACTCTTTTTAAATTATATTTTTACAAAAATATTAGTTACATCATTAATGTTGAATTTATAATTATATGTGAGAACGATGTAAAAAAGACGTACGCCTTAAAAGCGTCCAGTGTATAGATTTCAAAAAACGAATGCTTAAAAAAACGCTATACCGAATAACTTCAGCATGAAATGATGCTAACCTGCAACCTAGTTGCGTAACACACTTTCAATCACAATCTGAATGATTTTGAAGGCTAATCCAATGCTTCATATGTTCGAAAAAATCGTCTGCTGAACAACGAAAATAACGCAATGAATGTTGTTGAACTGTCAAAATGAAACTCATTGCTGCTGTAAGTGTGTTACGCAACTACCCCGCAGAATCACTCTCTGTGCTACCCCAAATAACAACAAATACAGAGATTCGGGCTTTCATTTGTAGATATGGAGTAGGCATAACAAATCGCTAGATACATTTACGGATCTAAAACATCGTTCTGTTTCTGTCAATTGTTTGAAGATGATAAAGACGGAACGACGATTTAAATGCTTTTAGTGATTTGTAGTGCAAGCGGGCGTAAGATTCTTTATGAAGATTCTTAGTTGCATCCAATTGATTAATTGTCTGGTCATTACATTACAATACAGCAAATTCTTTTGCTAAAATATAGCACATTGCAATGTATAATTAGTCATAATTATGATCCCGTTATGACCGTTATTTTTAGTCGTTATTGGATGGTTCACTTCAAAGAATATTTTTTCTTGCATTGTGACTATTATGGGTGTCACCTTGACCATAATTCATCCTGTCATCGCTGTCGTCTGCGCTCTAAATAACCTAAATATAGATAAAAATGCAGAATGCATCAAATGGCTAATAACCTTTACGCTAAATGATTAAAACATCTCGAAACGGGTCAATTTGAACTGAGCTGAGACTAAATGAATCAGAGTTTTGCTAAATTTGAGTTACACGATCATTTTTGCCTCTCACATCCCCAGTGTTTTAAAAACAATGATCTTATGTATGTAGTACAAAGACCTGTCCGCTAAATGTACAACCTTTGGCTGGAATAAAAGTAATTTAAGATTCTAACCGTATTATAATCCATATAATACTCGTATTATAAATGCGAAAGTGTGTCTGTCTGTCAGTTACCTCTTCACACATTTGGTATAGAGATATGTAGTTTGAGTCCCGAGAAAGGATATAGGATAGTTTTTATCTCGATATTCCCACGGGATCGACACTTATGCGGGTGAAACCGCGGGGCGCTGCTAGTAAATAATATTTAATTTTCATCAACCTTCAGCAGCCCTCTGTTACAAATAGACCTTTCAATTCGCACATCTTTAACCGTCACTCCTTGCATTCGTCTACTGCCAGCCACCCTGTGAAGATCGTCACTCCTTCTCTAGCCTTCGTCTACTGCCAGCCACTCTGTGAAGATCGTCATTCCTAAACTTCGTCTACTGCCAGCCACCCTGTGAAGATCGTCACTCCTTCTAGCCTTCGTCTACTGCCAGCCACCCTGTGAAGATCGTCACTCCTTCTAGCCTTCGTCTACTGCCAGTCACCCTGTGAAAATCGTCACTCCTAGCCTACCTCTATCAATATTCTATGTTATGGGGTGTGGTTTCCGCACTTTGTCCATAATATATGTATAGTGGACCATATTGTGCGCGGGCCATGGCGGCCGTCGGTGGTTATTCTCACCAGCCCATCACCCTCCAGAAGTTGATTACGTCTCCTGGCCTGTTGAGAACATCTGTGTAAGATCTGGGTGTCCCGAGGGTTTCAGACCTAATCTGGGTGACGCCTGTGCACATGTGCAGCAAGGTTTCCGCGCAGGCCCTGCACAGGAGACTGTCCTTTATGCCTATTGTGTGGAAGTGCGAATTAGTGTGAAATTCTAGCCTACTTTAAAAATAAGGTTTTATTTTGAATAACGACCATTGATCATACCTTATCGTGTTGCACTGTGCTCGTAACCTTTGTTCAGGTGATGTAAACGCACTCGTTTGACCGCACGAGTAACGTCTGCATCGACTCCTTTGTGTTCGGTCACGCGAGTAAATGCGTATGTTGACTGTACTTAATTATAATTTTGTTTTTAAAAAGCTATTCAATTTAATGTTGTCTAACCTGACATCCCTATAAATCGTCGGTTGATATAATCTAATATTTGGTTCTCTGTGGTCCAAAAACCCAAAAGGACCAAAGATTTCGTGCTTTACAACAGTTTAAAACTGCGGGGTAATTGCGTAACAAACTAACAGTAACAATGGCTTTCATTTTGACAGTTAACAACATTCATTGCGTCATTTACGTTGTTAAGCAGACAAATCTATCGAACATATGAAGCCATGTATTAACAATATCCTTCAAAATGATTCAGATTTTGATTGAAAGAGTGTGTGCGCAATGAGGGTTTTCTGAAATGACGTTCGCTAGGTGGCAGCACTGACACGTCAGGTCCAGGCATCTGTCAAAGAGCCTATATTTTCTTTAGTCATGACTGAATGATGAACGAATGAATGAATCGAATGATGAACGTCATCGTATATTTTATATTGGAAGACCTCTTGTCACAGTGGTGCCAACTGGTGTCGTAAATTTTCACGAAAACCCTCATTGGAGAGTAGGTGTTGCTTTCTCTGCCATCGTACACCTTCGCATTCATCATCAGACAATGCTCAATAAGCATTTCTGCCTACTTAATTTTTTTCTCACAGTAATGTTAGAAACAATCAAAGTCATTGATACTTTGTTAGAAATATACCTTTGTTTTACATACGTACCTAAGTATTCATTCATTGTAACTGCGTGATTGACATTGTGTGTCCTTTGTTGAATTAGTTAAACACTCCTACGATTGTATTCCTTGTCTTTCTGTTGTCCTGGTATAACCGTGTAGTATTTGTAATGTGGGAGATAAAATATTATTAAATAGGTCATATATTACTATGAATACTATGATGAAGATTCAAAATCGATATTCTCCTAAAATATAAAAATTTCTTAGTAAAGATATTATTTATTAATTATAATATTATTTAGTATATTATTATTTTTTTATATTATATTTATTTTTTATGGTATTCTTGAAACCATACATTATCGCAGATCGGTGGGATTCCCAAATGTTGCGGAGGTGGATGCAGCTCCACGCTGAATTTTAATAGGCGTGGCGACAGTATCAAATAATCAAAGATTTAATGATTTTAGGGGAAAGTACATATTAAAAGGATTTAAAACACTGATTTAGTTTTATTTAAAAACTTGAGATTAATCGGATTTTCACTAAAATAAAAGATGAAAATACGGCATTCGGCCATTTTGACTGAAACGCCAATCACAGCGCATGACGTCACGCCTATGTAAACATCACTTGCGTTTTGTTGACTACTACCGATTACGCATTTGGATCGATTTTTTATTAATTTAAGTGTAATTTATCCACTCCACTTGACTCTACAACACGAATCTATAACAACATGGTTTCGCCTTGCGAGCTTTATCCATTGAACTCTTATTATTTGCTTGTTTGGGAAATATATAAACACCTTGTTGGGAGTGGTTATTGATGTGTTTTTACACTGAGGCACTGCACACCACTTATACACTTTGGAATTCAATTTTATCAGATGAAATATGCAATGTTTGTTTTGTCAACACGCGCAGTCAGAGGAAAGGTAAACACTAAACGTCAAATGTGTCAGCTTGACACATTTGACGTTTAGTGTTTACCTAGGTGTGACATCAGACCCGACGCCATGACACTGCGAGCTGTTTTCGCGCGCTATTGAAAAAATATTAGAAAAATGTCTTTAAACTTCGTTCAACTTTAGTTTATAACCGAAATATAGATTTTTTCGTAAATAGTAAATGTGTATGTACATTACGGAAGAGGATTTCAAAATCATTCGTCATCCCTATTGTATACATATGTTAAATTGTTGCTGTATACCTATAAACACTAGAAGTTAAGTATTGTTACTAACTCTAGTGACTCCTGTCTAAAATAAAAGTTATCTATTGTATTATGAAATAGGTCTTTTCTCAAAAGTGCAATCGTGATTCAATTTTCACGAGAAAATCGCTTTTGAATTTTGCGTAAGTGTATTTATGCTCGAGACTGCACTTATGAGTATTTTGTACGCGTTCCAGTTCATGCCTACCTAGGTATTTAATTACGTTTTAGTAAAGTTAGGTACTGCAAACTCATAGAAGAAGCTTGTACTGAAGTAGGTACTAAGTTCTTTAGAGGGGATGCGCTAAGGTAGTCAGTGAAATCCAATTTTTCTTAAGTTTTTTTTCAAACTGCAGGTCAGTATCAGGTTGCATGTTGATTATGATTCGCGGCCGTAACAATAATTCATTTATAGAATTATAATTATCTGCTTGCATTCCGTGTTTCTTAGCTTTTGTTGAGGTTTATTTCTTCTGTGTACTGTGTTGCTATTTTGTGCCTTTTAAGTTCAGTAATCAAGTAGTGACTTAAACAGCCCGATTCAAACTTTATGGCGGCTCGGAACATGAGGCGGGTCGCTGAGCAGTAACTAATTCACCTGTCAGCGCGGGTGAGAGGTGCCGTAACTGTGCAGCGTGTAGCGCACTTCAGAGCCGTCATAAGCCCGTAATACACATGCCTATATTACATGCACAAAAGTATGCGAGTGAAATTCTCCAATCAGAAGCCGTTTTGGCATACTGGTATGCAAGCTACTTGTATACTTCTGAGCTAGTTGCACGCATGTGTATTGCGGGCTATGAAGTTTGAATCGGGGCATGCGCATGATTGCAGGTTGGTAGCTGGCTTCGGGTCATCGCTAGCCCTTATTCTGCTAGAGTACTTCACCTTCCTGTCCGGACTAACCATGTTCTCCCCTGCAGCCTGTCTTACTTGTATCCTTTAATGTTTCGCTTCTAAACGTCTCACGTTAGTGGCAACTAAATCAGCGGGGCAATCAATAGCAATGCCTTTAATTTTGTCAGTTTAGCCACGTTCTTTGCGTTAACGTTGTTGAGCAGACGTATCTTTCAAACCTATGAAGCAGTGGATATGGAATGGGTTTCCTTCAAAACCCTCGGACTGTCATTGAAAGTGTGTTACGCAATTAAGGTGCTGTATAATCTGGCCTCGCATTCTATTGAAACTACGTACAGTGATACAGTCACCAAAAGTGATAAGACAAGTAACCAACAGTGCTATTCTGTAAAAATCTCACCGTGATAACTTGGGTGAAGTGAGCGTGGAGTGAACTGTCAATAGTGTCAATCTCTAGCATCATGTGGAATGACAGCTCACTTTAAGCTCACTTCACCTAAGTTATCACGGTGATGTTTTTAAAGGAATAGCACCGCAGGGTCGTTGATTATAGTTGAAGTTTAGTAAGGCACCGATGTATGTAGACGTGTGTGTGGATGTTTTCGTATTAAATTAAATTTAATAAATGTACTGTTAGTTTTCTATTAATAAAATTAATTTTATTCGAAAACATCCGTCGGTCTCTTACTAAACTTCAACTATATCCGACGACCCTAGTTACTTATCATTTTTGGTGACCGTACATCACTAAGCCAGCTCAAGGTCGAAGTGTTACAATCGACGAGCGGTCAACTGTACTTATTGGCTTTCCTGTATTGTGTAGAATGGTATGTGTTATTTGGTAGAAATATCTGAAGGACCAGAAAATCCCTAGTGTTTTTGTCTGTCGCGTCTGACTCGCCAAACTGTTGGTCCTTTTGTATCTCACTAATTTATTAGCTGACCCGGCGAACTTCGTACCGCTATCTTATCGAAATCAGAATCCGTTCTCAAGATATCACCATCAAGGAAACCGTTCCATACAAAATGTATGAAAAAATGAATTATCTTTCTTTTTTTTTTTCGTGAATTTTTCCCATGTTTTCTTCTACTATTCGGGGCGGAGACAAATCCAACAAAGCAAAGATCATAAAAATCCGTTTTTGAGTTATAAATGGTGTAACTAACCCAACTTTGTTTTCTATAATAATAGATATAATTTAATAGTGAATGGTTATAACATATTTTATTTTAATTAGCTGATTACACTAATAAACAAAATATAACCCTTAGTTGCTTTGTCATTTAAAATTTAGGTGTAGCTCTAGAGTTAAGGAACCCTCTTTACTCTTGATAAGTTGCTTAGTTTTGACGTTTTTTCAAAGCTTTCCAATGTTTGTTGTTTTGTGTTGGGTAAATAATAATGCTACCTTTCCTAAGGGCCGCTTTTACAACGAGCAAAGGCAATGTCGACCAATCAATAAAAAAATTACGATAATTAAGTTGAAATAGTCTGTCAGATAATAATTGGTTAAAATTTATTGTGTTACATGGCGAAGCAGGCCATGTCCTTGTAATGTGTTAAAAGTTACGCGTAATTAAATAGTCGTTTGTAACTAGTATAATATTGGCCAAAAAATACTCATGCTTAGAGTCCGACGGAAAATGGCTTTTTCTTTGGCCGAAAACAAAAAAAAATAAGTTTTTTTTTAGACAGGATTTTTGTATGTTTTAATTGTGAAATTTTGCCGTTTTAATTTAAATGAACGTTATACTTTTTTCAAAGGCATAATTATCTGCATTTTCTCAGTTGTTGTGCTTTAATGGATGGATTGTGAATTAAAGATGGTTTTTTTCTGAAAAAATTATACGGATTTGCCAAAACAAATTTTTTTTGGCCAAATATCTCAAAATAGCCATAAATCTCAAAGTATTTCTGCCGGCAAACTATATTCGGCTGGACTCTATATTATAAGTAATAGTTTAGGTATCTGTACAACAAAAATGATGGTAATTAAGTTACATACTTATTTATCATTTTTGTACACGAATGGTAATTATAAGTAAAAACGAATGTTATTTGTGGGTATTCGAAGGTCAATATTGTTATTAAATTACGTCATAGCAGGTGTTATTTCGTACTAAAATGGTAATTAATTCACATTAAAGTGGAGTCATTTTAATAGGTAACATTTGACAATTCATAAAATATTCAACAACGTAACCTTGTAACGGCGGGCATAAAATAACATATTTTTTCGTTTTGTTAGAACTGCACAATTGCTTACCTTTTTTCAATTACGATTACATATTTATTGTAATAATGACCGATACGAGTAATTTTACGATTTGCTTTCATTAATAAACCATTCTAAACATAATAAACAATTAATTCTGATCTAAAGAACTGAACGTCGTTACAAGGTTACGTCAGTTAACCATTTTTCTTTTTAAACACTAGGGATGTTACTCTAAAAATCGAAAGCTGATAAGTAGAATCGAATGCAATGATGACTTGTGAAGAAATATCACCATAAATTAATAACCACGTTGTGATTATAATAAAAAAATTATTTATTATTCTTTTAACTAACTAGTTATAAAAATACAAAAAATAATGAAATAGAAAAACTGCCTCCTCGCATTCGCCTCTAAAACTACAAGTGATTACCATGAGGAAATAAACTTTGAGGTTTTTAAAGAGTGATTTGAGAAGCTGCTAGTCAGCTTAGAAAACCCATCGAAAATTGTAATGGACAATGCACCGTATCATTCTGTACAAGTTGATAAACCACCAACTCAAGCATATAAAAAGCAAGAAATTGTCTCGTGGCTGGTAAGAAATGGTGTGGATGCAAGTCCATCTTTATTAAAAGTTGAGTTGTTAAATCTAGTAAAAGCAACTAAGCCGTCCAAGCTCCGCTATGTAATCGATGAACTAGCCCTAGAGCATGGACACGAAGTTATTCGATTGCCTCCCTACCATTGCCAGTATAACGCCATCGAGCTTATTTGGGCACAAATAAACGGTTATGCAGCGCGGAACAATACTGAACCACCCTTCAGTACTGCTAAAATGATGTCTCTGCTACAAACTGCGTGTGCAGAAGTCACTACAGAAGACTGGAAAAAAGTCGTAGAGAAAACAAAGAAAATAATTTTACAAGATTTTGAACGAGATGTGAGAATAGACAATATTATTGAAAATGAATTAATAATATCTCTGAGTGCTGACAGCAGTGATGAAGATGACAATACTTTTAACAGTTCTGATAGTTCAACTGAATAAATGCAATTTTTTTGTTAAATTGTGTACTTGTCTTATTTTGCTCCTTAAATTTACGAAAAAAATAATAATAATGGGACAGGGATTCGCCTGATGATTTTTTAAATTCGCATATGTTTCAAGTCCGTATCGATTCATTCACTTTAATCGATGTTCATAAGCAGGTCACCTCACTATGAGGATAAAACTGACAGACGTCAAATGTTACCTATTAAAATGACTCCACTGTAGTGTCTCATTCTGCATGTTCACTTCTATTTTGTATACTGATTAATTGATTATATATAATAATATCTACAAAAAAGTAGGTAATAATCAAGGAAATATTGATAGTTTCTGCTATGGTTGCTATGACAGCAAGCTTATTAAGATGCTAACTAGAAAACCAGCCTTCAAATTGTTGCTTTAATTCAAACTAAAAACATTCAAAATAAGCCTAAAATTAGTACATTCTAAATCAGGTTCCACAGTGAACAAACTTGCTATACAAATAATTACATGAAAAAAATTTCCAAAATATTATTTTAATAAGTAGAACTCGGTCATTAGTCATTACAAAGTAAACAAATAACGGTTGTCCAATCACGCGTACCCGCCTACAGTAACCAAGTACAGACGCACATCAAGCTACCCGAACACTTCACATTTTAGCCAGATAATTAATTAAGTTGTATAAAAGTGGGCTATAAGGTTATCAGTATAAGATAACATTTGCCTTTAATTCGTCCTTACGTTACCTACGGGTGGACATAAAGGCCCTTTTATTTCACAGGAACCACGTCTATAAATTCAGTACAGTACACATAATTTAGGGCCGATTTTTCAATCGACACCCCAAATTATCAAATGGACTTATTTTTCCAACGCCAGATAATTTTTTCCGAGGAATAATTTTGAATTTTTGACAGTTCTTCCATGCAAAATTTGTCAGACGTCAATTTTATTGCAAGCATAAAAAATTGTCTGTCGATTGAAACATCAGCCTTAAAACATTTAAAAAGTAGGAACTATGGAGTTTCTTCCCCATTCTTCTCCATACAACTAGAATCAATTCTATTTCCTTATTTTTGACGGTGAAAAATGCCTTTCAAAATCAAAAAATCAAAAGCTGTTTATTCAAATTAGGCTGAGGATCAGCACTTTTCGAACGTTAACAATGTTAACGTTAATGTTAACTTAACATTACATAAGAGAGTCCCCCAAAACTCCTGCCCTTTAACTTCCTAGTGCAGGGATGGGGAAACTACGGCCCGCGGGCCATCTCCGGCCCGCGAAGCGTTAAAATCCGGCCCGCGACCATCAAACAAAAATCAAGTGAAGTTTTCGTACTGTATTGTTAGAAAGGAGAATTGGTAAGTACGTACGTACCCAGAGACAATAAACAAAATAAGTGTTGACTCTTGAAATAACACATTTATTCAATAAATGTGTCCATAGCTGTCCCCACAAAGACCAGCGCTCCTCAACCTTCTACTTCGCAGCTAACTTAAAGGTTTAATTTAACTGCAATTTATTTCTTAATTCAAGAGTTATTTTGTAATATTGCACAATAAATTAGAGTTTCAAAAATACATTATATCAATATTTTTATAGCCAAAAATGCAAGAACTTGACCCGCCATATATTTCGTTAGTTAATATTGTCACGCGAAGGAAAAGCTTTCCCCATCCCTGTCCTAGTGCTTTCGCCGGGAAGAAGTGGCGTAACAAACTCCCAAGCAGCATACTTTTATATGCCTATTTGAAATAAATTATCTGACGGACTGGAATGACGATAATTTAACTGTTCAACACCAACATCCGACTGCAGCAACATCCTTTACACATCCTGTCACTCAGACGGTATCACGAGACTCCAAAAATAACACTTCTTACAATAACAACAAAATTGCTCCGTTCACAATAATAACTCCTTGACGATGTATATCAGCGATTGCCGGCCATGGAGCAGCGACAATAGCTCTCACATACTTCGTGATAGAAGGCTGGCTCTGCGACTGGTACTGGCCAATATTCGCCCTGTGTAGCGTGGTCCCGTCTGTCGTAGATGTGGCCGCAGCCTTGCTTAATATGTGTTCTGTGAAATGGTGAAAGTGGACGTTTTTTTAGACTGTATTTAGAATAGTGTTTTTTTTTATTTAGGATAAGTTTTTTTTTGTGCACGCAAAATGAAGATGAAGGACTTTTTTAATTACTTAGTAAGTTGGTTTCTTGGATTTTTTAGTCATTTTCTGATTTAAACAGCTAAGGTATACAGTAAAATAGGAATAACTCGTGAATGCTGCAATATTTGTGCAAAAATTGTCATCACGCTGTTCAAATCATTGCATAATCTAACCTTGAATTTATAATGAAATCTCTAGATGCAAAAGCAAGTTTTTTTTAAATATTCAAACATTTATGCACCTCTAGAATCATCATTTTTTTATCTGGTGAAAACGTCACAGAAAACCTACGTCCTTGGACAGATGAAGGTTTAAATTTCCGATAAAGCACTTTCTTTCATAATGGTATCACTTGCGCGCGCGCAGTCATCCACCGTCCTGATTGGCAACAATCGACTTGACAGTCAGTCTATTCACATAAGCATAAGATCAACCCACCCTCACCCCCATCAGCGGGATTGTCCGAAAGGGTTACCGCTGGGAACATAAAGGGCTAAGGAAGGAACACGGCCCACGGGTGGGTTTTAGTCAGTAAGAGTCTGACACTCCCTTCCGCTCCACCCAGAGCGGGAGGGGTCATTTGATGATTTCCCATCCTGAAAAAAAGAACTCTCACCCCGACACCCTTCCCGCACCCTTTTAAGGGGGACGTAACAAATGTGAATTGACATAATTATAAACATTAAAATCATCAATATGACTGTCATGGTTTCATAAAGTAATCATTCAATAGGGTAAATTGATCTTGAAAAATCTTAAGAAAATGTTGATTCCGTGTGCTACCCTGGCGCTTTCGTCATAAGGACTCTTGAATAGCCATTAACCTCCACATGGTCGTGTCCCCAGATAACCAACGAGCATCAACACCTAACCACATCGCACGACTACAAGGAGGGATGGTCCTTCTACTTAGTCCTTGCTGGGATAGTCACCACACTGGGCTCTTCGCTACCTGTCGGCTACAATATAGGAGTTATTAATACGCCCGCTGAGGTAAGTGCATATTTTTAGTAATTACTAATTACTGGCTGCGCCCCGCGGTTTAATCTGCATAAGTTTCGATACCGTGGGAATATCGGGATAAAAAGTAGCCTATATGTTAATCCAGGGTGTCAGCTACCTCCATACTAAATTTTATCAAAATTGGTCCAGCTGTTTGAGCGTGAAGAAGTAACAAACATATAAACACACACACACACACACACACAAACTTTCGCCTTTATAATATGTGTGATTAACTGCAAAGGTCGGCACAGACACCAGCAATTTGTTCATTGATAATTTGAAAATGAAATTAATCTCAACTTGCATAGAGTTCAAAATAGCGTGCAAGAGATAGTCATCTTCTCTGTCTGAACCCTCCTGGGGTTCTAAAGGAGAGGAGGGTTAATAATCTCGTGCACGCTACTTTGAACTATATGCAAGTTGTTTCAAAGCTTGAAATTATCGTCACAACCATGGATTTTTGCAGCAGTTTCGGTCTATCTTTGACAAAGAGGGGAGTGGAATTTTTCGATTTAAATAATACCAGCCTCTCATAATGTCAAAGCATCTTGAGAAGGAAGGAGTAGTGATCACTGAGTTCCCTGATACGTTTAGCATCAATAACTCGTAATGATTTTAGAGCAATAAAAGGAGTAGTAAATAATTACCCGCCATCTTAAAATGTTTATGGTTTCTCAAACACGTGTATGCAAGAAGAAAGCAATCAACTAGAGTCGCGGATTCATTGATTGCTTTTCACTCTTTTTTATTGTCCATGCTTTATTGGATTGGCAGCCTTATAAGTGTGAAGTAAAAAGTGGAAATTACTCTATTTACTTGCTGCGCCCCGCGGTTTCATCCGCGTAAATGTTGATCAAATGAGAAAAGTTTTGGTCAATTCTAGGTTCAATGTAAACATTGAACCTAGAATTGACCAAAACTTTTCTTCCCATGTCGTATTATTGCCTTTGGGACAATATAAAATAAAAATAATAAAAAAAAATGGTGATCAATACTCGTTCTTCTTTGATATAAAAGGAGAACTTTGTTCTGCAGTAGAAAAAATAACTGATACGATAACTTCTTAGTCATAACGCGCCATAGGACAAGATTCATAAAGCGCTCTTTGAATGTTAACTAAAGTAAATGTTTTTACGAATATGAACATTATTCATAAGCTGTTAATGTTCATGTTCGAATGAAATGCTTGATCATATTTGCTTTTACGAATATGAACCTTATACCCGTAATAATAAATCAAATCAAATCAAAAGTCATTTATTCAAACTAGGCTGCGAATTAGCACTTTTCAAACGTCAAAATTACAAAAGACAGTCCCCCAAAACGCCCGCCCTTCACCACTTTCTAGTGCTTTCGCTGGGGAGAAGTGGCGTAAGTCAACTAACTCCCCAGCAGAAACAACATAAGATTATATACGCTTGTTTTATTTTGGAAGGTCAAAGTGCAATCTGTGAAGCCTTTAATCACATATTACTCTGATTGGACGTATGACGCTAATATTAAGTGACTTTAACATTTTCCAGGTAATAAAAAGCTTCTGCAACGAGAGTTTCATCACCCGATACGACGTGGTCCTCGACGAAAAATGGCTGAACGTGTTGTGGTCTTCCGTCGTGTCCATCTTCATAGTGGGCGGGTGCACCGGCTCGATACTCGGTGCTGTGCTCGCCAACAGTTTAGGAAGGTAAGAAGAACATAGTTAATTTATCATAGAACAGGGGGCCTAAACTGACTTTAATGATTATTTATAATTCTGTAAATACATATTTGTTACGGCGCGAATCATATATTAATTAACGTACAACTTAATACTGACCAGCAAATTGCAAAAAACCTAAAAAAAATCGAATTTCGCGGGCTACCCTGGCGCTTTCGCCTTAACGTGGGAGAAAATGAGATAGGAAGCATTATACAGTGTTTTTGAAGGTTTCACTTCTACCACGTGTGAATTGCACACATGCTGTTTTTTTCTGTCGTATCAAATTAGTTGTATTATGTTTTCAACACACTATCTAACTAGCATATATCCTGAAGTATATCATATATTTTTCTGATTTTGTTTACTGTAGTCGATCATATACTTTTAGGCATTATAAAACTTGCGTTTTTTGCGTTTAGGTCCTGCAGTCCCCTTAAGTTTACCCGTTTCTTTTATCCCTATGCACTAACTTCCTAGTTAACGCAGTGTACCTGCAAAACCCTAGCCGTTACAGTGGTGATTATTCTCAAATGTCTCCATAATACGTGTCTTCTGATGTGTAGTTGTGTATTGTGAGTTAACAACCCTGTCTTTTGGACAGGACTGTTAACGCCACTGAGCCCTGTCCAAAAGACGGCTGTTATGATATCAATCGAACACAATCCACTGAAATACTTGTCTCTCCCAAAGCAAAGCCGTCAACAGTGAAAAATCAGTATTTACATATTAGAAGACACATTATTATGAAGACATTTGAGAAAAATCTTTGTTTGTGTCATATTAAGTATATGACACAAACAAGGATCAGATCATGTTACACGAACACTACAATGATGCTTAGCTTCTCGCGACCCGGGCCAGTTTCCATAACATTCACCGGATATATTCAACACGTGGTGTTCTGATTTATTAGTTAATCCTTCATTTATAAGCTAAGGAAAATTACCCTGTAAGTATATCGTTTCCTTAATAGGAGCACCTGCAGTTGCTGTAAAAGTCAATAGTCCTTGCTTTTTTAATTTTTTTTGCCGGTTGCTAAATGCTGAACGTGACGAAACTGAATTGGAAGACACTCCGAACTATTAATATCGAAATTAATAATTCGGAGTGTCTTCCTGGCGGTCGGTGAGTTGGCGGTTATTAAACGACTACATTGACACGACGATTACATTGCAAGTTATTGTATAAGTTGTAATATTTCTCTAACTACTATACTACTTTCTATATTTAGTATTATATGTATATTTCTCTACTTAAGACTGTCATAGGTAGTAGTCTAACAACGAGGTCTCCGAAATTGTGACGCACGAAAGAGCTACTAATAGAAACAAGCGTAACATTAGCTCTCAGATCAAAGTTGTTGTTTCATAACCATTCCCTCATGATGATTATTGAGCAGAAAAGATCTACCCATCTACTACTCCACTACGTCCTAAGTTGAAAGCTTTTCTAACTTTTTAAATGTCTGTAATCGAAAACAAATATTATTCTTTCTTTCTAAAATGGATCGAAGCCCACATCAAATCATAATCAGTTGAATTTCATATGAATAAATTTATATACCTTGTATTTTATTTGTTTCAGAAAAATGGCCACAGTAATAACGAACGTGCTGTCCATCGCCGGGGGAGTATTGTTTTTCTTCTGCCAACAAGCTAACTCAGTTGAAATGCTTATTTTAGGAAGATTACTAGTCGGTTTGTCTGGAGGTAAGTACTTACATACAATTTGAAACCCTCTTAATTTTTTCTTAGCGGTCCGCCCCATCTACGCTCGGGTGAAATTTTTTTTTCGAATTCCGAAATTTTCGTTCATATAAATCTTGTCCTGGCAATACCGAACAAAACAAAAAAAAAAAGAATTATCCAATTTGGTGCAGTCATTCGGAAGTTATGCGCGTACAGTTGACAGCCCTCAGCTATCATAATCATAATATCTAAATCGGAACGCATGTGAGATTATGTGAGTGCTGTGAGCTATTGTAGCTAATTCGGAATTTGGACTGTGTTGTAGATAAAAATATTGATATAATTGGTTGCCCCCAGGTCTAACCACCAGCATAGTGCCTATGTACCTCACGGAGCTGGCGCCGCCGCGGCTCACGGGTGCCTTGGGCGTGGCGTGTCCCATGGGCGTCAACGTGGGCGTGCTCGTCGGGCAGGTCATGGGCTTAGATTTTATATTGGGTAAGCAGGAAAGTGTAAGGCCATATGTATATGTATGGTTATATAGAGGTATGTGGAACAGGGTGTAAAATTCACTCATCCTCCACAGAAAAGGGAGGATCCTCCGACAAGACGAGTGTTGTGTTTGGTGGGCGATTGCCCGACGATTGATGTCGGGACGTTGTATATATGCTAGTCGCGCGGTAAACTCTGCTTGCGCGATGCAGGATTTTGCGTGACGTCAGTGTGATGCGTAGTTCGCATGTGGCGATGTAGATGTCGCCACAGTTACTTTAAATATCTGTTGTATTGTTTCAGGTCGTGATGTTGACTGGCCCTACCTTCTGTCCGTCTACGCGTTGCTAGTCATTGTTTGTTTACCGTTGTTATTTATACTGCCAGAGAGCCCAAAGTACTTATTTGTAGTTAAGAAAAATGAGGAGAGAGCTTTAAAAGGTAAGAAAATAAGTTTACATTGTTGCACACGTATCTTTGAAAGGGATATTCACCTTATCAACTCGAGCCATTCAGTATTCTTTGTATGAAACTCCGTTCTGCAACACACACTAATCGGAATCGTAACGTAATTGCCTCGCCTCGGGACAAGCTCACGAACCGCGGTGCGGTGTGTTACGGCTCATCGTCCCCGTCTTACGTCTCTCCGTACCCGAGCTTACGTCTCTTCGTCCACCCTTGCCCCTCTCACCCCTCCGGCCTGCCTGCTGCACCATCACCCAGCGGTCGGCGAGCCGTAAGCGCGGCGTCGCCTAGCCGCAGGTTGACGCCTGTTTGACGCTAAAGCGAAATGCGATACGGTGACGACCCCTTTCCGAGTTGATATGTGTGCTATTACCTTAACCCGTGTTATATTTTCCGTGTTCCGTGTTATGTTTAACACGCCTGTAATTCTCGAAGGGTTAGAGAGAGATATACACACAAGCATGCACATCAAGCTACCCGAAACTGTCAAATTTTCCCAATCAACTTTGAACTTTATGCTGTAGCGATAAAGTTGAAAATTTATTAAAGTTGACAGATTGTAGTAACTTGATGTGCTGGCGTCTGTACCTATGTGAGGGCACTCCCACATTTCGCCAACAGAAACTACTCTACTCCAGCATATTGCCATCAACAGGCCTCAAATTTAGACTCCGGACAACCTCAATACTTGAACTGCGAGATGCCATATTAAAAAAAAAACAACTGGTATCTTTTCCAGAACTGAGTCGCCTCCGCGGCCTTTCCCCAAGTCTTCTGACTGATGACGTGGAACTCCTTCGTGAAGAGGTTCGCTGCGGGGAATCGGCCACAAATAACGGCGAGACCTGGTCTATGGTCCGAGTGTTGCAAGACAAGAGGCTGCGACTGCCACTCCTGCTCACCTGCTCCATGCAAGCAGGCCAGCAGACCAGCGGGATTAATGCAGTGAGTTCTGTATTTATTTATTTAGAGACGTTTACCAACGGCTTCTGTAAACAATATCTCCCCCTCCTGCCCCTGCTTTGCACGCTTTTTACGAAGTGTCATAATATCGAGAATTGCACTATATGTAAGTTTAATATTAAATGTATAAACTTTCCGGAATATATTCTCTAAATGATGGTGAACACCGCATCCAAATCCGTTGCGTAGTTTAGAAGAACAACGCGATCACACAGACAGACACGAAAGGCGACTTCAATTTATAATTATGTATAGATAAAGGT
This sequence comes from Luperina testacea, assembly GCA_927399505.1. Taxonomy (NCBI): domain Eukaryota; kingdom Metazoa; phylum Arthropoda; class Insecta; order Lepidoptera; family Noctuidae; genus Luperina; species Luperina testacea. The sequence continues at coordinate 19,855,299 of OV656758.1, forward strand.
TTACTAAAAGTTTCTTTTATACACCCAGTTGTTAACTTTTTATATGCTTGAGTACGATGCTTTTGACTATGTTATTGTGTATTATTTTGTCTTTTTTAGGGTTCCGTATCTCAAAAGGAAACACGGAACCCTTATAAGATTACTCTGTTGTCAGTCTGTCTGTCCGTCAGTCAAGACCCTTTTTCTCAGGAACGCGTGGAGATATCAAGTTGAAATTAATATCAAATACTCAGGTCTGCAATCCCTTGAAGCAGTGAAAAAATCAAATTTCTAAGTCAACGCAATCAAAAGATACGGGCGTTTATGTTCCGAAATCGAAACCTATAGGGTACTTCCCGTTGACCTAGAATCAAGTTGGCAAGAAGCAATGTCATGTAGCACAAGTAAAGGAAAAAGTCCGAAAACTATAAATAAGTAGTTACATTACAAAAAAATAATTTTAAAACTAATTTAATAGCTGTACGGAGCCCTCGGTGCGCGAGTCCGACTCGCACTTGACCGGTTTTGTTTTTTTAATGTGCGTTTTGTTTGTGCAGAATAAACAATTTTTCTCTTTTTTTCTTCCTTTCATTTTGATCGTCGAAAAAAAATCAGTTGATCCATACATTATGATGCGAACATAAATGCATGGATCAGCTGATTATTTTTCACGATTTCAGTGTTGGTCCCATAGTAAAAGTTGTTAATCAATGATGAGTACAATGACCCCTTTTAAGGGTTAAAACGATAAAAATGTAACGGTGTATAATAATATCTTGGGCTTATAATTATTTCACTGGGACACCATGGTGTCGTAACCATGGTCGCGCTGCCAGTGAAATATACACAGCTTTATGGTAGGTATTTCATCAGGCGTCCGATCGGTTGCGCAACCAATCATACATTTTTTGGCAGTGCGCCCATGGTTGCGCCGCCATTGGTGTTCTAGTGAGATAAGGCCTTTGCGCCCTTAAGGGGGAAGTGCAAAGGTAGCCCGCGAAATTCAAATTTTCTTACGTTTTTTGCAATTTGCTGGTCAGTATTAAGTTGTACGTTGATTAAAATATGATTCACGACCGTAACGAATATGTATTTACAGAATTATAATCTTTAGAATCTGTAATACAACTTGTTAAGTTAGTATAATCCTAAAAGTCAAGATTTCATGAAATAGTCATTCAGTAAAATCTTACAGAGTTGTGTTGATGACTTTTTTTTTATTTGGTAAAGGAAGCTCGCGCAGTGGCCCTATTACTAACTTCGGATGAGTAGTTTTTGAGGTAACTTCCAAAAAAGTATTTAATCCATCCTACTGATTTTTAAATTAAGATCGTGCAAATGAAGTTTTTCTTATAAAAAGGTTTCATCAAATGCAATAACTGGTTCGCCAACCTCATCTGTGTCAAACTGTATTATTGTCAGTGTCAATTTCTTATGAAACGTTTATTTTGTAAGCATTTCATATTTATATTTTAAATATTTTGTATATGCTATTTATTTTCTTTGACCTTATTCAAGAATTCTGAGCAAAAATGGATGAATCAGACGAAAGCAGCACTGAGGCGATGCCGATTGAAGTGGTCCTCTCGGTCCATTCCGTGGTGAGTTCCGAGGATCCGCCGATGGAAGAGTGGTCTTCATTAGAAATAATATTGCCTGAAGAAAACAGGAAGAAAGCTTTATTCAATGAGGGGTTGTATGACCGTGGTAGCGGCGAAATATGCGGCAAAAACATTACCATGTCAGCCAGTTCTGTGTTTATACACCCTTACTACAATTATCCGGCGATCGTAGATCCAGGAATAGAGGACGCTTTGTTTGAATCTGTAGATGCAATCACATATCCGATCGATGGGCAAGCCTTGTACCTAGCTATCTGCAAGGAGATGGATCAGTGCCCAGTCAGAAGTTTCCATAGAGGGCTCCTTGAAAACCAAATAGATCTAAAGTATTACTGCATCAATCCGAATGGGTTCCGGGCAATGGCCAAAGCTTTGCAATACAATAAAACCGTCCAAGAATTAAACCTAACTGATAACTTTTTGAACGATGATGCTTGCTATCATATGGGAGAACTGCTTTTAACAAACACCGTAATTACTGAAATTAATTTGCGTGGCTGCAGAATTGGCCCTCAAGGTGCCAGACAACTGTTTTGTAGCTTGCACCGTAACAAAACACTCAAGGTTCTTGATTTGAGTTATAACAAGTTGGGCGATGAAGCGATGGAGTATTTAGGAAAGTCTATACTGTTCGGACTTAATGTGAAAAATCTTAATTTAAGTTACAACAACATAAGTGGGAAAGGCGTCGCGGTACTAGCAGAACCATTCGAAACCCATAATAATTTTACTCACTTAGACCTTTCGTGGAACAAACTATTTACTACAGGAGTTTACGCGTTTCTCGTAAAATTTTCAGAAAGTACTTGTCTTGAAGTGTTGAATCTGTCTTGGAACGCATTGGCTGGCGCTCGGATTGCCCTGGGCGTCAGTCAAATTTTACTTTGTCCGCTCTTGAATGAGCTAAATCTTAGCAATAACAAGCTACAAGGAGAAGACATAACGACAATCATAGGAAACTTAACGAAAGCTAAAAAATTGAACACGTTGAATTTGTCTTTCAATCCTATGTCCCCTAGGGACGCTTTAAGCGTTATGCAGCAAGTAGCGATGAACGCTTCGAAAGTGAAAAATGTACTAATGGAGAACGTGGTCGTTAATAAACAATTTTTAACTTTGCTCGAAGGTTCTAAAAGAAAGAAATCTAAGAAAAACTTAGTTGTAACGTACGGGGACGTTGAAGGCCTTTTTAAAGCTAAAGGGCCGGACCCCAGGGAAATAGTTCTTAACAGAATTGAATATGTTACAAAATCGAAAAAACACAAGTCTGATATTGCATTGATTGCGCTCCAACTACAAAAAGATAATCACGTTGTCATGAATATTAAAGATTTTACTACCGCTCTGGAGGCGGGTGGAGCGCGTCTAGATGAAAATCTTATAAATGAATTGTGCATCGTTTTTCCGTCACCATCGAGGAGTGCTAAACTGAAAAATATAAATTTAAACACATTGGTGGAATATATCAAACGCAAATGGCCAAATAGGAAGTTACCTCTCACTCCTCCTCCTGAACCGGAGCCGGAACCGGAACCGGAACCCGAACCTGAACCACCGAAAAAGAAAGGAAAAGGCAAAGGGAAAGGAAAAAAGTGAATAATCAGATTTACTTCAATGTAATCATTTTCACATTTGCATAAATGTATTTTTTTGGAATATTTCGATATATTTTTTGGAAGATTTTATTTTTAAGACTTAGCTCTAATGCTTAAACTAGCTAGCTAGAGTAGCTTTGATGCCAGTTTTGTTTAGATTTATTTTTGAAGCATGTTTTTTAATAACGTTATTTTTGAAGCTCATGCTAGAAGTTTTGTTAAATAAATATATTTAGTTACTCTTTATATTTTTAATGTTTTCGAATAAAAAAATACAGACATTTACGTCTTTTTCTCACGGGGTAGACATAAACTACACAACGTACTAATCCCCACTCGGTATGTGAATATGTAGCGGAGTCTACACCGCCACATGCGAACTACGCATCATACTGACGTCACGCAAAATTCTGCATCGCGCAAGCAGAGTTTACCGCGCAACTAGCATAATATACAACATCCCGAGATCAATCATCGGGCAGTTGCCCACTAGACATGACATCGTCTGCTCGAATGGAGGATGAGTCAACTTTACACCTTGTTCCTCATACTTCTATAAATAATTACAATCCGCACTCAACGTCACTAGCCGACGTACAGTACCCGGCAATAGATATTGCACATTGACTTTTGGAAAGAGACAATCGGTTAATTTCGGCTTCGTAGAGCGTTATCTCTGTCGCACGAAATACAAACAGTCCGCTATCTATTAGGAGCTGTTAAAACAATTATGATTTGCTTCTTTTGATAATTATTTTTATTCTTTGTATGAAATACAAAAAAAGGTAAAGGTCGATGTGCAATATTTATCGCCGGGTACTGTAGGCTGTCGACACCGCACCGGATCGGAGCATCTTCATTTTACTGCCTGATCTCGATCCAAGGCGATGCCGTTAGGCCCTTGGAACACGACACGGTTTCTACGGCGTATTAACCGCACCGTAGAAAAATCGTGTGACCTTGTATATGACACGGTTACAAATGGTATGCGGCGACGGCGCTGTGCCGTAGTGCCGCCGTGTCGTCAATGACCTTCCATAATTAACCATACAACACTGACGACCGTGCCTACACGCAGCGAATAAACCGTAGTTTTTGACGGTAAGAAAAACGTGTGTGTACAAAGGGCCTGACAGCCTGGAATATCATGGAAATATTAGTAAATACTAGGGATGCATCCGATACCGATACCGATACCGATATATCGGCGATACTTCAGGTTTGCCGATATATCGGTATCGGCGATATTTTTATGGCCGATGCAACGATACTTTTACGCTTTAAAAATGTAATGTAAACGCGCGTGTTGTCCCGTCTATTTCGTTGCAAACGAGGCACGAACTAACTATGCTCGGGGAAACCCCGCGCTTTATTCAGTGTTTTGTTTCGCCCGCCCGCTTTGGCCTCGCACTCGCACATCTATCCCATTTCGTTAGGTTGAATGTTGTTGCGCGTAGTATCTTTCCATGCAAATAAGATTTTTAATTCCATAAAAATCTTATAAATGGTAATTTTGATTACTAAAACTATTAATTAATTGTGTTTTATTTAATCTACCTTCCTTTTTGAATTCAGTAAGCGTATCGGTATCGGTATCGGTATCGCCGATATTTGTATAAGAGTATCGGTATCGGTATCGTATCGGCAAAAAGGCGTATCACGGCATCCCTAGTAAATACTGATTAAAACATTTTTTTTTAATGTTGTCACGTCGGTAGAGCGCATCTGCTCGACCGAACCGCTTAACCCAGCGAGGATTTGGTAATGGTGGGGATGTGTGGCAATCAGTCAGGAATTTTTAAACTACTGTCTTCGGTCAACAATAGTATTAGATTTCCGATGAGTGCATCAATAACGGCTGAATAAATAAGACTACAAATAATGTTCCCGTCTTATTTCGTAACGTAGATTTTCAGCCTTATTGCTTAGAATTTATGTTTTATTTTCCCATAAATATAATTTAAAAAACGTTTACTTTTCAATCAATGTAAGTAGTAAAGAGAGAGGATGAGGAGGAGGGGGTGAGGGGGGGGAGTATTCTATTCTAATCTAAATATATTGCAAACGATAATAAACTTTATATTTGAAAGTTAAGGTTTATTATCAAGTTAGTTGAGCGATGTGTTTTTGTTCCTAATGCTTAAACTAGTGCTATAAGATCGAAGACTAATTTTTAATTGAATGTTCTTTCCAGGTATTCTACTACTCGCAGACGATCTTCAAGCAAGCTGGTCTAACGCAGAAGAGCTCGCAGTACGCGACGATCGGCTGCGGCTTCATCAACGTGTGCACGGCGGTGCTGGTGCTGCAGCTGCTGCCGCGCTGCGGGCGCCGCAAGCTGCTGCTGGCGTCGCTGCTCAGCGCCGCGCTCATACTGGCCGCGCTGGCCGCTTGCTTGCGGTTTATGGTTAGTTTTGTTTCAAGGGTGCTAACGGTGCTAACGGAACCCTATTTCTAAGGCTCCGCTGTCCTTCAGTCTATCTGTCAGCGAGCTGCATCTCATGAATCGTAATAGGTGAACGGTTTACATTTTCTCAGTATGAGTATTGCCGCCATAAAAAAATAATAATGAAATAAAGTTAAAAATTAAATAAGTCCCCATACACGAAACATTTTTTTATGGTTTCGTACCTCAAAAGGAAAATTGTACCCTTATAATATCACTTCGTTGTCCGTCTGTGAAGACCCTTTTTCTCAGGAACGCGTGAAGTTAGAAAACCCATACTAATATCATAAATTCGAAAGTAACTCTCTGTATGTTACCTATTCACGCCTAAACCACTGAACGAATTTTGATAAAATTTGGCAGAGAGATAGATTGCATCCCCGGGAAGGATATAGGATAGTTTTTATCGACATGCCTCGCAGGCGAAGTTGAACTTAATATTAAAATATCAGGGCTGCAATCCCTCGAAACGGTGAAAAATTAAAACTTCTAAGTCAACGCAATCAAAAGATACGGACGTTTATGTTCCGTTTATGCCGCATATTTTGACACTCGCACGGGAATCAAAACCTATAGGGTACTTCCCGTTGACCTAGAATCATGAAATTTGGCAAGAAGCAATTTCATGTAGCTCAAGTAAAGGAAACAACCCGAAAGCCGTTTTATAGTTAAATACCTACATATTTGCACGGAACCCTCGGTGCGCGACTTCGACTCGCACTTGACCGATTTTTTAATGTAGTGTTAAATATTGTACGATGGTACGGAACTCCTCGCGTGCGAGTCCGACTCGCACTTGGCCGGTATTTTTAAATCACAAAACGAAATCCAGCTTCGTTAGGAAGTGAAGCTCGCGTTCCGAATGCCTTCTAAATGGCACTACACACACAATACACAACACAACACACAACAACACACACACAACACACACACAACACAACACACACACACACACACACACACACAATTTTCTTTCTTTCTTTTCACTAGTACCATGAAGCAGCTGGCATGTGTGCACGTGTACAAAGATTGGCAAAAATTCTTAAAAAGAGTTACTTTTATTTTACGTGTATTAAATAATGCAGACTATAAAAGAAACTTAAAAATTGTCGGATTGTGGCGTAATACCTGTCGATTTCAGAAATGAAGAGATCCGCAAGAGAACTAAGGTAGCCGAATAGCCCGAAGAATTGCCAAACTTAAGTGGCAGTGAGCAGGGCATATTGCTAGCAGAACAGATGGCCGATGGGGCCGAAAGGTTCTGGAGTGGCGACCACGTACCGGAAGACGTAGCGTTGAAGGCCTCCTACAAGGTGGTCCGACGACCTTGTGAAGGCCGCAGATGCTCGTTGGATACGAGAAACACAGAATTGGAGGCCTATGTCCAGCAGTGGACGTCCTCTCAGCTGAAATGATGATGATGATGACCTGTCGATTTTATTTAATAGGCCCCAAATTACAGGGTAGCACACTGTATACTTTCATCTGCAGGCCCACTACGGAATGATTATTTAGTAAAATGTCCCTCGCTCAAAAGAGTTTTCTTTGTTTCCAGGACGTGGTATCATGGATGCCTAATGTGTGCATGATAGCGGTGATGTCGTATGTTCTAGTCTACGGGTTCGGACTCGGCCCGATACCGTACTTTATTGCCTCGGGTGAGTTATAAAATTTATTCATTTAATTTTTTAACGTGACAACGTCTAATAAATCGATGAAGCTGGTTGCACTCACGAAAAAACATGACTCATGTAGCGTTACCTCGCGGCCTTGCTCTGTAGCGTTCCATGGCGGCTTGAAGTGCAAGCGAATATTAACAAATGCAATGCAACTATTCCATCAGTATTTTCTTATGACGTTATCACATTCAACTATCGTCAGTAAACCGACTTTAAAGACAACCGATTTTATTTTAACCCCCGACAAAAACAGGGGTGTTATAAGTTTAACGTGTGTGTCTGTTTGTCTGTGTATCTGTGTATCTGTGTGTTTGGGTATCTGTGTGTCTGTGTATCTGTGTGTCTGTGTATCTGTGTGTCTGTCTGTGCCATCGTAGCTACCAAACGGTTGAACCGTTTTTTCTTACATTGTTTTCACCTTTACTATGTGATACGATGGGGGCTAAAGACAGACAAGAGTGGTGGGCATTGCAGGATGCCTACACTCAGCATTGGGTGGCGAAAGGCTGAAGAATAAGATAATGGGGGCCTGGAGTTCCAAAATACAGGCCTAGGCTGTCTAGACTGGCTTGTAAATGTAATTTGTGGAGATAAGATAAAATAAACATTATTTATTAATTTTTATAGAACAAAAGGATAATGTACCCAGGATTTTGTAATATTATATTGATTTAAAAGTGTCCTTGGATTTTCTTGCCCGTTCTTCTCCATAGAGATCTATGTTTTGGAATGGGCAGCTTCAACTTTCTGATTAACTAACCGACCCTTTAACAGTTCAAAAATCGGTTAGTGGTTTAATTGAAATAAATGCTTTGAGCTTGAGTTTGAAAAAAAAAAGGAAAACTCTTTTAATTACCCACTGATCACCAAGCTTGCTCATTGCCAGCACGCAAAGTCTTGGGTGGAAACAAACTTCATCACCTTAAAAGTACAAATCATTATCAAAAAGATATACTCACTAGTGTATCTTTTTGATAATGATTTGTACTTTTAATGTGATGAAGTTTAAGAAAGAAACGCAAAAACTATATTGGAATATTGTTTAAAAATCAAATAAGCAAACTGTTTTTTCTCCCTCTACAGAGATATTCGAAGTAGGTCCCCGGCCGGCAGGCATGGCGTGGGGCTCCCTCGCCAACTGGGGCGGGAACTTCCTCGTCGGGATGTCTTTCCCCAGCATGCGGGAAGCCATCGGACCCTACTCCTTCTTGATCTTCTCCACTATCACTACCGCGCTATTTGTGTTTCAGAAGTGAGTAATCTGCGTTCGCGATTTATTTGCCAAAAATGTAAACAAATATGAATTAATTTAAAAATAACTTTAATTCCTACACAATAAAGTTCAGTTTACAACTTCAAACATTTTATAACTTTTTCAATAGTGCTAGTCACTCTGAAATCAATTTAATAGTCATTGAAATAAAGTTGATATTTGTTTAACTTGAAATAGGGTGGGGATGTCAGCACTGCGCACTTTTACTATAGATGTGGAAGGTTTTTAAATACAGGGTGTATCAGAAATGTGTGGTCAAATTTAGGGGTGTGGTACGGACCATCAAACTAAACAACTTTCTCCATGGGACTAATATCGTAATCTAGAAGAGATAATATCTACCGTGCCTTGAATTAGAAGTTAAAAAATATTGAAAACTTTAAGTCCTCCTCGACTCATGTATATTGGGCATTTGGGTCGAGGTGGACTTTTGGGGGGTTTTTCGGGAGAGCTGATAATTTTTTCCCACAACAGCTTTCTGATACATCCCTGTATACGCCTGTAGTTGAGACACTAGTTATTGCTATTTCTAGAATGGTAAGACGAAAATAAAATCGTGTTATCGGGAATCTTTCTCTTTTGGCACTCAAATGACTGGTAGAACATGCCTATGGCATTAAGCCCGCTTCTGTACATTTATGTGCTTGAAGTATTAAATAAATAAATGACGTTGACAGGAAGGTGTCGGTAAACGTTTGTGAAATTGTTTTGTACAGACACCAGCACATCAAGCTACCCGAAACTGTCAAATTTTCCCAATGAACTTTGAACCTTATGTTTTAGCGATAAAGTTGAAAATCTATTAAAGAAATTTGACAGATTGTAGTAGATTGATGTGCTGGCGTCTGTACATTCAAATATTGTAGATCATGAAATAACTCTCCCTTTTTCTCCCTTCTTGATTGTTATTCCTACATCAAATTTATTATTTTTCTGTCCCAGGATCTACTTACCAGAAACGCGAGGTAAGACGCCTACCCAGGTGACCCAGTTATGCAGTCGTGGTTTCAAGTCGAGACCTCTCTCAACCCCCGACCTATCCAGGGTATGACGGCAGGGCTGAACACGTTATGTTTTTTATGTGTAATACGTAAGTGGACTGTGATGTTATTGTAATCAGTTTGGAAGTGAGAATTTGAGGGTTACATGTTGAAAATATCTAAAAAAAAGTATAAAATATTTCTACCGGTTTTAGAGGCCCGATATGCATATGTATGACTTTTCAACAAGACTACAGGAAAATAGTATACTGTCAAAGAAGTTTATTGATTCAGTCATAGAGCTGGGAGATGCCTCGGCGTGAAATATTAAGCTAAGGTTCTTAAAAGATAGTTTCACTAACGGTCGCAGTGACGATTGTCACGAAAATGATGGCAGTGGCTAAGATTTAAATCGTTAGACTCCTACCGCGTCAAAACATAGTCGCATTTCTATGATTTCATGGAAACGCTATTTTATAATGTACTAGCTGCGCCCCGCGATTTCACCCGCATAAGTGTCGATCCCGTGAGAATATTGGGATAAAAGTATCTTATGTGTTATTCCTGGGTATATGAAGTATCTTTGTGCCAAATTTTATCCAAATCCGTTCAGCCGTTAGTGCGTGAAGAAGTAGCAAACATATAAACACACTCGCCAACAATTAGCGTGATGAACTCACTGTTCTCAGTATAGACACTTGTTCGGGTAATTAAGTACGGTAGGGGCAAATCTAGCGATTTAAATCTTTCGAGCAGCAGGGTTTGACTTAATGTCAAATACTGGTGAAAATAACAGACTCATGACGGACGTTATAATATGATGGAACTGCTATCCTAGTAAACCAACGCTTCAGATACCGTACTGTCAACACTTTTCATACAAACCATGCGTGTCAGTTGCCTGTCACCGTTTACTCATAGAAACTGACGGCTCGTGACAATTCTAACAATATCCTCTGACAGCTAGCTTGCGCTCAGTTGCACCCGGACACATATTTTTGTAGTAAAGGCGTGTCTCGTCGTTGCTGGCGCGGCGATTTGTTGCTCTGTGGATTTAGTGTTCTCACTTCTACAGCTGGCTAAATTGATAGATGAGCTCAAATTTTTAATAAATGACTATTAAAGAATGACAGTACTTTGCAGGGTGTTACATCGGTAAGCTTGACAGATATGACTCTTAAGGACAAAAGGGCTCGTGCAGCTTCTTAGAAAAAAACGTTAAGTATAAAATATAGATTGGTTTTCAAAGACTATAGATGTGATGCATCACAAAAAAAAAAAACACAAATTATGATGATAATAAATGCAATCTCATTTAAAATGATTCAACTGACATTGGTATAGTTTTTTTTTTATTATTTATTTATAGTAAGTAGGTAGTAGATCTGTTCGGTATAAATGAATTATAAATCATTTTTTTTTTAAATCGCTTGAGGCTCTTCCAATTTATAATTAAATGCTAATTGAGTACGGCAGTATATCGACCCCCCACCTGTCTTATATTTTCGATATTTAGCTAAATATCCAATTATATTTTTATACTACTCGGCAAGGAGAATAAAATTCATTTTATAACATGTTTTGGTGAAATCTCTTAGTACAGACGCCAAGCTACGAAACTGTAAAATTTTCCCAATCAACTTTGAACCTTATGCTTTAGCGATAAAGTTTAAAATCTATTAAAGAAATTTGACAGATTGTAGTAGCTTGATGTGCTGGCGTATGTACCAGTAAAGAGCCCAGGACCAAATACCTGCCTTATCATTTTACGAACAAAACCGTATAATAAAATCAATAGATTTAGTTATTCTAAATCCTAATTTCAGAAATTTTACACGCAACGTCAAATCTGTCGTTCAATTCCATACTGAAAATCAGACAGATTGCTGTGAAACGGATCGGTAAATCTTTGATATTTTTGAAAATGAGCTCAGGCTACGTGTGACACGCAAAATGTCTGAAAACATAATTTTTCGTAATAAAATGACAACACTTAAGCTCATTTTTTATATCAGACATTTTTTTTTTTTTTAATAACGTTGCCCCACACTAGGAATTTTTCCTGTATTGTGGGTGCGTTTACAAACATTTTGATAAAATCGTCTGCCTATTTTTTTGTCCGCAGAAATGGGCCCCCATTAAATTGCGACGTTTCTGACTACGAATAGGGTTCAGGGGGCCTAAAAAGGTCAATTTAAACAATTCCTCTAAAAGCGAGTAATTTCCTGAATTCACAGCAGATCATTAGCAATTCCTCTATTATTGTAAAATGGTGACACATTTAGCCTGTACAAGCCAACAAATTTGAGATCCGGCATTTCGAACGCTATGTCCATTTTCCGAAGAGCTGTATTTCGTCGGCGATGTAAATGGGTCTCCGTAACCCGCGCGTGCTCCAGAAAGTTTTCATGACTAGGGCTAAATCTGCCATTATAACAATATTTATTCACAAAGATTCCAATCCGATTTGTGAGATGATGCTTTTGACTAACTTCTTATGATTCTGTTATTTGACATTAAAGCAGTTCCTATTTTGTGGACCATTTTACGAATCTTCATACAGAAACTGTCAAACAGATGAATTGCGTGATATGAATTGTACTCAAATAATATTATGAATTGTCAGTTTGTGACCATTTATTTATTTAATTGTGGCACTCCAACGACTTATTCGCTAATACATTTTTTCGGGTACTGTAACAATTGAATTTAAAAATCTAGAGTGAATTTGTCACTTACATGTGTGCACAGCACTTAACTTACGACTTTTAATATGATTCATAATGTTATCCTTTTATGATTTTGCCAAAGTGGCCTTTTAAAAAAAAAAAAGTTTTATTGCTTCAACTTAAATGACTTATTCTAGTTACAATGGGGAGAATCCATTTAAGCAAATAGTATGCTTGTTTTAGGGCCCCCAGAAGGGCTTTTAAGGCCCCCAGAATCATCTAAACTAACGGTTTCATACGGTTTTGACCGTAAAACTATGCGACATGGTTTTGGTCGTGGGCTCGTACCATCTAGCATCAAAATTGTTTATTAAATGTTTAGATATTATTTTTGTTAATTTAATTTTTGTTTTATATTAATTTAATGACTTCGGAATACGCCCGTTTGTGTACTATTAAGAAATAGTTTATGCGTAAAGCTCAATACACAAGGTATAATAAATCGTAGCGATTTATCTGAACAAACCCTAGAAACTAGTCTATATTTTTTGTACAACCTGTTACCATGGATTCTAAACAGACTATCTCTCAAAGGTTATTAAAAAAAAATTAAAAATCCAAAAGAGCAAAACTCATGCTCATTTGATCGTATAAAAACCATAAATATAGATATTATATTAGTTTTTTTATTAATTATTATTAAACTAGTATTTTGAATAAAAGAGCCATTTTCAGTAGGGTTCCTCCTTTGGGTGAAGAGAAACTATAAAAAAAAAAATTTACCCAATTAATTGACTTTTCCGCAAGCTACAATGTTATCAGGCCACTTGATTGACGGATTTTTTTTTAGAAATATGTTTTTTTTTTCGTTTCTACTGCATTAAATCAATTTTTGAAAAGTACAGAATTATTCTCCATTAAATTATCTATACAATGGTATACAAAATTAAGTAGATTCTGTGTACTAGCAGGATTATAACAATAGAAACAATTACAGAAAGGAGGCAAAAAAAACAGTATGTGTGCAATTCACACGTGGTAGAAGTGAAACCTTCAAAAACACTGTATGTATCTCACTGTAAAACACTCACTGTATCTCATTTTCTCCCACGTTAAATCTTATGAATTTACATGTCTCTTTTTACTGTCGCTTTTTCGTTTCATAAACTTTCAAATCACAACGATGCTAAAGAAGTTTTCACTTCAAAAATTCGGTCGTAAAGCACTCTCTAATGCTTCGCATTATGAGTCTTGCAATGTATTAGCTGTTCCATGCATTTTGACCGCGTAGGTAATGCTCTTTTTTATGAAACAGCAGATGTTATATGATAAACCGATTAAAAAAAATCTACGCTAGTCTGGATTCATGGTTTCACTTTGCGCATCGGTCTCTGCCAGCCTGTATAATTTTTATAGATATATTATGGTAACGTTCAATTAATTAAAAGACAATTACTACAACATATCAATCAGTTAAACGCTACGATTTATGACAAAGTTTTCGGTTAGTTCGTTAGCGGATATAAGGATAGTTATACTGAAGTAAAGGACGATTCCTGTAAGGATGATCAGGTAACCGAATATCAAATCTCATGTTCTAGCTTTTGAGTCGAATCAAATTATAACGAAACCGCTGTTCCCATTGGCGTAAAAATCTCGCGGCGGGATTTTCAACTGTCGGTGTAGAGCCTAGCGTTGAGAATGCAACACAGTGCATCCTAGCGCGTCGACAAAACACACTGTTGGATTTTCAACTCTTCGAAAATCCAGTGTGTCTCTGAAAATCCAGTGCGCCAAAAATAACCGCGGCGGGAAAATATCGCCTGTGCGAACCTTGGCTAAGTATAGCTGTACAAGGATCTTTTGGCGAGTGACGAAAAGCGGATATTAACACCGCCATCTTGTTTTATCAATATAATAACACAAAATGGCGGCGATAGTTCCGATTTTGGCCACGAGCCAAAAGATTCTTAAACAACTAAATGCTTGAAATGAGATTTGAATTGGGAATCAGAAACGACCCCCAAGAGTTGAACGTGTTATTAAGTGAAATGTGCTCGGTGCATTGGTATTATTATATCACTAATATAGTTTAAGTGCACTTTTTTACTATTTCGATAGTCTGCCAAGAGTCAGAGACTTTTAGGTAACTTCCAGCGTTTTTGTATTTTGTTACTTAAAGCAGATATCAAGCGCTTCATTTTTTGATCATTCTTATCTATCGTTCATTCGAAAGTAAGAACACAAAATAAAGCAGAAGTGAAAAATTAACTCTAGTGAACCAATTAATCAAAAATTATGTTGGAGTTCGCTGCTGCGTTTCTTTCAGCCGTTCACCGAATGATCGACAAATTTAATGAAAGGACCAGATGTGTTATGAACGTCCTATGTTATATCAATATCGTGCGAACGTGGCATGAAACAAAAATGAATCTTCATTCAAGTAAAGCGTTTGATATTGGCCGTAATAATGCTACATTTACATTAGTGACAACTAAAAGCGAATGGGTACAATGCGTGCCACGAAGGTGAGACTTGACTCCGCCTCCCCCGCTCTTTCCGCCGCCCCTATGACGTCCGGTCCCGTCCCGCACTCAGACCTCATAAAGCTAAAGATACCTAAAATCGTGTACTGCGTAAGTCAAACCACGTGGTGTCAAGTCTCATCTTTCGTGGCCCGCATTGTACCTATGCATTTTAAAATGTCCTTCGCCGAAGGTCCGATCACACGTACTACAACCACACAATAACGACACCACGTGGATGCCCGTCCATGTGATGTCGCTAATTTGTATGAAAATGAAATCTATTCACATGGACCACACTTGACCGTCAAAATCGTGGGCGATACCGACCACATCAAGGCGATGTCGCAGCCATAACGTAACCACACCGCAGCTACTAGCGACAACGCAACCATAACGCAACAGCAAGAAGTTGCAGCGACACTATTCGCACGTAACCACTGCTTGCCCACATTTTGTCGCTGCGATTTGGTGTGGTTGTGGTACAGACTGGCCAGCACATCAAGCTACCCGAAACTGTCAAATTTTCCCAATCAACTTTGAACCTTATGCTTTAGCGATAAAGTTGAAAATCTATTAAAGAAAGACAGATTGTAGTTACTTGATGTGCTGGCGTCTGTACATTTGAACGGGCCGTAAGTCAAACTGTGACTGATGTAAATGTCATTATTAAACACTAACCCCCTTACTCATAAACGTATTATATCAGATAAATAGTTACACACCGATTTCTCTCTTTCATTCGCCAGTAATTTGACTTTCGAAAGAAGAAGACAAAACGCTGTGTAACTATACAGACGCTATACAACGTTTATTAGGGGGTAGGGACAAACTAGCTATAAGTTTGAAGGAAATAGTTGTAACAGTTACCTACTTTGCCTCATATTCAAGTATCTCAGAGATCCATACTGTTTGGTGCTTGCAAGTTTTATGCCGACCGAAGTTAGAGTACATAAATGTCAGAACAAAAGTTAAGATAAGCCCTGCCTCGTGGATGTAGGGGTCGCAAGTGTGACTGCTGACCGCTGTGTTTAGTGTCTAGGACGAGCAGTGTAATTGTTTCTTTTCTCCATACGAAATTCTCAGTCCTGCGCTGTTGCAGCCTGGATAATCGCAATAGGCTTGCCCAATATGATGTGGGAAAGATAAAATTCATATATTGGTATTACACGGGACTTACCTAGCGTAATATGTACTAAATTAAAGTTGCAGCTCTGTCTAACCCCCTTCGGGTATAACAGCCGTGATTATCTTTACATAGTATAAACCAAAGTCGCTCCCGCTGTCTGTAAGCTGTATCTTTTAAACTACGCAACGGATTTTAATGCAGTTTTCAGCAGATAGAGTGATTCAAGAGGAAGGTTTATGTGTATAATAAATGCATATTATAGTAGAGAAAGCCGAGAAATACAAAGATTTCTAATGTGATGTCGTAAAAAACATCCTTGTGCGCTTACATTGCCAACTCTGGCTAAACCTTACGAGATTGATCAAATTAATGTACTACGGAATTGTATATCTTAAGAAAATCGATAAAAAAGTCCGGGATGTTATATGTTTATCTCATAAGGATAATCCACAGTAACCATTTTAGTCTTTTACATATTACAAAAAAATTATGGCTTTATTTACCAATCTATTTTAAACAATACAGTATTATTCCTTACCCAATTAAATACATTAGGTACATTGTGCATTTCATGTAGATCAAAATTGCCCTTTACAGCATATAATTAAAATGAATATTTTAAAAGATATCAGAGATTTCAAAAGTAGGGGCAGAGCGGCTGGCGGAGCGGTAGTCAGCTAGTGTCTTATAATCCGGTACTCTAGCTTCGGGACGGTATTCGTCTTCAAGACGTTTTAAAGTACAAAATACTTAGTAACAATTATAGTTCCATACCAACTTTTTATGATTAGAAATTAATGCAGATCTTCCATCCATATTTCAAGTAGTAATTTACTTTGGCGTTTAGTATGCTTGCTAATAATTATCATACTGAATGCAGACTTTCGTGGCAAGCACGGTCTTAAAAAAAAGTGGGAGCGAGATGACATGAGACTCAGTATAGACGTTTAAAAAATCTCGTACTAAGTATTCACCGTCCTGCTCACACGTTTTAAGACCACGACTGCCGTGAGTCTTGGCGTGTTGTGATGAATTCGTGCTTCGTTTGGCTAGTCTAAGATTTCATTATCATTGGTACGGAACCTACAGTTAAACATTTTTATAAGGCATCAACGTGTCTTCAATATCGCACAAAGGTTTTTTGTAGGCACTGATTCCTTCCTACTGTAACGTCCATCAACTTGTGTCTTCGAACATATTTACAATTTTTACGAGAAAATCACTTTTATCCGAATATTCCCAGTTGCCTCCACATGGATTGCCACCAGGTGGCAATCGGGAATAAAATTCCCAGTTCCACCAGGTGGCGACTGGGAGGTTATTGCCCCCACTTCAAATAGCTGTACACTGCGGCGTGGATCGCCAGCCCCCCTCATCGTAGTCTGTCATACGGCCGCAATGAGGGGATTGGCGGGCAGACTTTTCCAATATGATTTTATTAGTAGATAAGTGATATTTATTAGGGACATATAAACAAAATTTCTTCATCGTAGTTGCACTCACATATTATAAAAAAAATCGGTTGTCTGTAAAGTCGGTTTACGGACGATAGTTTAACGTGACAACGTCACAACAAAACATTAATGAAATTGCCGAACGCGGAGGCCGATTCGGCAGCGTTCGACATCAGCTGTGTCTCATCGCTCGTTCCGCGCTCTCGTTTGCACTTCAAGCCGCCATAGAACGCTACAACGCTACAGAGCGAGGCCGCGAGGTAACGCTACATGAGTCATGTTTTTTCGTGTGTGCAGCCAGCTTCATCGATTTATTAGACGTTGTCACGTCAAAAAACTTCAAAATAACGGTCTTAATTAAATATGCAAGTAACAATCCATGTGGGGGCGACTGGGAATATTCGCTTTTAGCGCATAATTTATAACTAAGTAGAGAGATAAGATTTTTTTTTTTAATAAATTTGTTTTAAATAATTATAAGTTTGAATGTAAGCTCCAATTGTATGGGTAGAGCATATTTTATTGCATTTTTACAATAAACATTGAAGTACCATTTATTTGTGATTTTATTTCTTCTAACATTTCTAGGTTATATCTTGTAATCATCTGCCTAGCCTTTTCCCAACTATGTTAGGGTTGACTTCCAGTCTAACTAGATGCAGCTGAATACCAGTATTTTACATGGAGCGACCGTCTAAACGGCAGCATAGTTTAAAATCGTAAATATTTATGCATAAGAGAACTTATTGGGATCTTTAAAAATGGCCGTTGGTAAAAAATAAAAAAAAATAAAACCTACAATTAACAAATAAAAATAATTTTATTAAAAAAAACATGATCATGTAATATTTATACGGGTTTTTAACAAAATAAAATGATAAAACCTGTAAATATAACTTTTACTAAGGGCAGATTTTTTAACCATCACATGACTTTTATATAAAGAATAAATATGACAGTTTGACATAATTTTTTTTAATAAGTAAATAAATAAATAATAATAACTTTCTATAAAAAATCTGTCCGCCTTACTATGTATTCCGTTATAAAACGTTATCTGACTATTGATAAATCAGTCTTAAATAAAACAATGTATAATAAAATGGTAATGATTCCTTATCACAGAGGTTTCTTGTCATTATAATTTACAAATTTTTGTTGGGATGGTTCAATTCTAGCAACAGAAAAAAAATAAAAATATTCTAAAGTGTTATAACCACTCTACAATAGCTGTCTTCGTAAGAAAATAATATATCCTAAATGCGGCGCTAAAATGACAAAATTAAAATTGTTTAGCACGTAGTTTATTTGTATTTGAAATTGTATTGCTCTTGACTCTAGTCTGGGTCAGAGGTGACAGAGACAAAGTCGACGATAAGTGAAAAGATTAAGAGGAAATGCGGTCAGAGGACTTTTGAAAAAGCCTAAGTAAAAAGTTATAATTCGAGGTTTGGCTCCTCCAATACTGGACCAATTTAAAAGATATTTCATACACTGAATAAGAAGGATACATACTGTGTCCCTATGTTTTTCTTTTTTCATTAATAGTTGTCAAATTTGTACACTAGGCCTCTGTTGACAGCGGTTTAAATCGGCAATTTTGAGGGTTGAGGGTGCTTATAAAAATAATGTATCATAAAAAAGGAAAACGTAGGGATATACAAGTAGTTAATAATTATTATTCTTTAAAAAAATCATTGCTTTATGATCATTAACCAGAAAGAAAACAGGCGAGAGCGTTTCTATGGAGAAACGACCACCCGCATTTCCTCTTAATAATAAAGAGTTATTTACTTTTCATTTGACACAGTATACATTAGTCCTAACCCGCGAACTACTGATATTATTCCATTTACATCGACAGTCTGCGAAGTAGAGGCCACACAAAAAGAAACCGGAATAGTACTTTCAACAAAATAAAGTTATCAAAATAATTACGCTTATAGCTAAAAAAACTACGTTAAAAAATATAACATCGGATAGAAAGATCATTTCCGCTCTGATAACAAACTCTAATTTAATTTAAACCCTGACTTATAATTTAAGGGGTCAACTGCGAAGGTAGTCGTCAATGTCCTTCAGCTTGTCCCAACAAACAAGCAGCAACACCGTATGGGGGCCAAGTCTTAAGTAGTTAGCCCCTACTCCTTTGTACAAGGACAGTGGTCCTTCGAGTCGGATCATTTTTAATCCGCAGTCTATCATGCCTTTGTAGAGTTTCCCTTTGTTTTGGGCGTCGACAGCTGAAATAAAATGTGTTTAATTAGTCGGCTACGCAGTTTAATTAATTTAGTTTAGTAAAATCTAGCTGCAGAGTTTTTTCGCTACGAAACTCAATTCAGTATCAGTTGACCTCGTGAGTATAAACTATGTCTAGCAAGACATCACAAGGTCTTAAAAAAGCAGACTTGTACCAAAGATACAATCACCGCCTAGTTTAGGTTGGGGACCACCGCTTAGTTTGGGGTGGGGCCTGGGGACCACCGCATATAAAAAAATGAATGTCACCAACAGTCGCAGATAGAATTATTATGTGAGACTAATGTGGTAATAATTGTTCAATGTTTCAATAAATTCATAGTTAGTTTCATAGAGAGCAGTGGTGGCCAAGTGGTAACGGCCGCGACTTACGAGTTGTAGGTCGTAGGCTCGAACCCAGACAGGCGCTTTACTTTGTGTAAATTATTTCATCACCACTGCTCATAAAACGGTGAAGGAAAACATCGTGAGGAAACCGGCATGTCCTAGAACCAAAAATTCGAAGACATGTGACATCTACCAACCCGCACTGGGCCCGCGTGGTGGATTACGGCCCACTCCCTCTCACTGAGAGGAGGCCTGTGTCCCAGCAGTGGGAACATCATAGGCTGATGATGATGATGATGATGCATGGTTAGTTTTTGAAGAGCGATCACTATGTGATCTATCGCAATCGCCACTAGAGATGATAATAAAAGAGGTTAGAAATCAATCGACAGGTTCAGAAGCGTATTATTATTTTTTTCAAAAAAAGTTAACTAAATTACTTACGTTGATTACAAAGTCTAGTAGCGATAACATCGAAGGGGTTCAAGCACAGCGTCATGACAATTCCTCCGAGGTTGGCGCCAAAAAACGAAAGCATCAGTGGCTGTTCATTGAACCAGTTGTTTGCACGCAGCCAGTCTTTAGCGTAAGTGAAGCTTAGGATTTGTGAGGCGCTGCCCACCATGCCGCGCGGGATTTGAGGACCAACGCCCCGGAACAGACCTGTAATGGTGATTATCAAAAGTGGTTAGAATTTTCTTTTCACCTAATGTCAATTTAACCATTAAAATAATCAAATCCGGCTGGTTTCTAGCATATCTGTGATAGCTGAAAATAGAGCTTTGATACAATCTGTGATTTTTAGCACGGTTTTAATCACCCACAACTCACAAGCATGCTTGTGGTAGCTGGTTAACACGTGTTTTCACTTTTAATCGACCTCGCACTGATCGGTCTGGTTAAATCTGGTGCTTAAACCGTTGAGTACCGTGTTTTATTTCCATTATGGAATTATTATTAGTTGAGATCATCGTATCTTGTCTCACTCCTGGTTAAATACTTCCCTCCATTTCCCGACGATCCAGTGCTACTTCTTTCCAGTTTATAATTACTGCTCAAATAAATGTAATACCTGTAACACCTTCCTTTTTAAATATATCAGCCAGTGCACTCATGGTGCCTGTGATCTCATGCTGATGTCCCACAGCTATAGCCCTGGCGGCCTGGGACTGCAGCCTGACTTTCACCAGGTAGTAAGGAGTACCGGCTATGGAGCCCAGGGCTCCGCCGACGCCCGCGACGCCTGCACCCCTTAGCAACGATGTGGTGCCTGTTGAATCTTTTAGTATACCCCGTCTTTCAGCTATTCGGAAGGAACCTAATCTGGAAAGTGTGAATAGAAAAGATTAGAATACTCTTATTATGTACGCCATATGTATAAATTAAGAAGCCTATGTCCAGCAGTGGACTGCTGTAGGCTGATGATGCTGTATACATTATAGATATAAATTAAGAAACTTTCGATAGCGTGACACATTGGGCGGTCTTATCGCTAAAAGCGATCTTTGTATAACATGAATTGTTTCCTAACAGTTGTTGACTGAGGTACGTCTTAGCTTAGGGTATATGTATATTCATTATTTTAGTCATGCCAGTTTTGTAACTAATCCGGCTCGAAGGACCAAAAAATCATTAAGAGGTCTGGTTTGTAGTTTTAATATATATATTTTTTTAAATCTTACCTAAAAATGTTCAAAAAGAACTGAAACCCAAGCATAGCGGTCAGTCCACTCTGAAGCGCAACAAATCCTTCATTCTTCCCCACAACATAGAGGCCGTGGGGTACGTTCTTGTAGAATATAGCATGTGTCCCGCTCGCCTTCAGTTCCCCTTGTAGTTGCATCCTGACCTTCACCACTTCTATGGGGTTTGTGAAGAGGGATGCAAACATGGCCGACACACCACCCATTAGCAAGTCGTTTATGTCACGACCAAACTCGTTTTTCATTTTCGGTTCTTTTTGTTTCGTCATCTTTTCTTAAGTTCTGTGGAAGATCAGATAATTTTGTTGGTACGTCTTTAAAACTATAATTAAAAAATAAAAGATATAGTTATCTATGTATTATCTCACTCAAGCGCATACAGTGAAATAATTGAAGCTAAGCCAGTTGTCTTCGTTTTCACTAACGTCTAGCTAAGCCAAGTTACGTAATGTCTGTCTAATAGTGTTTTTGGAGTGAAAACTTCTATAGGCGCGTTAGGCATTTTTTGAGATGGGGAAAAACCATTGATATGTCAGTGAGTGATGGCAAAGTATTCTGTCTGATTTGTTTTCACTTCTGTCGGCACTCCCGGAGTGCCACTGTTTTTTGATGTGAAACATCTATAGCCGCACGTAAAACAAATTTCTGGCGTGGCGACGCATGCCGTGGCGACGCATCGCCACGCTATATGATGGTGTATATATACAGTCACAGTCATGTGTACTGTGTGGCGACGCGTCGCCATGCGCAATCGACTGCGATTCTCTTCCCACTCGATCCGGCGTTAAGCTATCTCTCTCTCGCCACACAGATAAATGATAATGTCGATGTTTCACATCTGCCAGGCGTCCCGTTTTTGGGCTAAGTAACTGCTTAATGTTTACGCATTACATATTATTATAGATATCCTCTACGATGAAAACGGGAATAAGTGTCGTTTTTGAAGTGAAAAAAACTTCTTTAGGCGCGTTGGTCATTTTTGATATGGGGAAAAAACCATTGAACTCGCGACACTGTTATCGACATAACGCTACATTCGGATGTGTTCGGCTGCCCTCGGGATGTACTCGGTTTTAAATCCGATATGTCAGTGAGTGATGGCAAAGTACTAATTCTGTTTGTGTTTTGTTTCCACTTCTGTCGGCCCTGCCGGAGTGCCCCTGTTTTTTTTTTAAGTATCTACATGTCCACGTTTCAACTTAAAGGTGAGTATAGACCAGAGCATTTACTCGTAACAAAACATCTAGCATTCGCCGTTTTATAAATTGATCGAACCGCACTTCGAACACGACGCGGGATGTTTTGTTACAACCTGATTTTTAAGACCAACGTATTGGAGTAACATTTTATCGAGCAAAGGCACGAGTATTCAAGAACGCACAATCATCAAAAATGAATGCAAGGTAGAAAGAAATGTTCACTCGCCGTGAGCATTACGTCGAACGCAGCGTCAAGCATTCGCAGGAACGTTACATTACATGAACATGCTTTTGGAAACAGCTTTTGCCTGTATTGTACCATTCGTACGAATCATGTTACATTACATGGAAATACTCTAGTAGGTATATACTCACCTTAGTAAAAACGACCGTTGATTTAAGCTGAAACGTTGTAACGTGGTGGGTAGGTTTATAAATCACGTTTAATGTCACTCGAAAAAATCAATGAAGGTAAAAGAATATCAGAAAATATAGTAAACATACTTTTATGAAGGAACTTGAAAGTTTTGCAACGATAAACACGTTGGACTCCGGATTCCGATAATATTATGTCGTTGTCTTCTTAGGGGTGTAAACTCCATATTTTAATGATTTTGTTTTGTTACTGAAACATTTTATTTAATACTTGTATGAGTTCTGAGAAAATCTGAATCAAGTCTGAAATAAGAAATACAGGCTGACTTTCTACGAATTAAATCCAAGATATTAAGGGCAATTAATCTAAATTTCTTGCCTCTCCAAAAGCCATGGCCTATGGCCATTTGCCTATGGGCAAAAAAAAACGTGTGTATAGGCAGTAAATGAAACACCGTAATCAATTTAAAACTTTATTGCTACTCACATAAAGCTCAACTTTGAATAGCACTACTCTAAAAACATGATTGTAAATTTTTCTACGTTTATTCATTTAATGCTAACAATACAAAATTTGTTTAAAAAGGCACCGAGATTCGTTTAACAAAGGAGCAACATTGTACAGGTTATTTAGCAAAAGATAATTTTTCTAAGAGAAAAACGTATCTTTACTTTTAATCCGATTTCGGAGAAGTTATGAATGGTCTTTAGTTCCGCAGATGTAGTCTACCTCGTAATTTAACTACAATTTGACCCATTTGACACACAGTAAATTGAAACTTCACTAAGGTTGAAAATATCTAACTATTACATAGACAAAAAAACTTTATCGTTTTAAGACGTGCGTGGCGTCCGTTTGAATGAGCTTCAATCAACAATAGTACTAGATTTCTTATTTTCCAGCCGTTATTGATGCGCCCAGCATAAAAAACGGCCAGAAATGAAGACACCAAGCAATGTTGTGGTCTTATTTTACAATATAGTTTTTTCAACCTTATTGCTTAAAAAATATGTTTTATTTTTCCGTAAATGTATTTGTTTTTATTTAAACAAAATTGTTTAAATAAAAACAAATACATTTACGGAAAAAACAAAACAAAACAAAATTGTTTAAATAAAAACAAATACATTTACGGAAACGTATTTACGTTTAGTTGTCAATCTAAGTAGTAAATACATTACAAACTATAATAAACTTTGTGTTTGAATGTTAAGGTTTATAATCAAGTTTTATGCAATCGCGGTCACTTGGGCGATGAGTTTTTGTTTCTAATGCTCAATCTAGTGCTATTGTTCATCGAAATGCCTGTTCTCTAGACCCATTTCAGTGTAATTTTTTAAGAAATAACAACAATGTCGATAATAACAATTTAACTAATAAACAATACAAATATGGTTTGACTATATAAATAATAACATGGTAACAAAATTATTAGTCACATCACATTGCTTTGGCTAAGATTTCATTGAATATAAGGAAAATAATATCAACTATTTTACTTGAGGACAACACAATTATGTATGAGGGTTTTCGTGAAAATTTACGACACCAGTTGGCACCACTGTGTCAAGAGGTCTTCCAATATAAAATATATGATGACGTTCATCATTCGATTCATTCATTCGTTCATCATTCCTAAAATATAGGCTCTTTGACAGATGCCTGGACCTGACGTGCCAGTGCTGCCACCTAGCGAACGTCATTTCAGAAAACCCTCATTAAAATAGTATTTTTACTTCAGTTAAATGCTATTATTTTAAAGAAATACTAATTAAGTAAATTAAAATGCTTAGAGTAAGGTATTCGTTTGTAATAATACTGAGATACACAGGGTTCGGGGATATTAATGATGATAAAATGATCAGGTACTAAAATGTACGTAAAAACTAATCAATACCACTTTCAGCTTAAAATTACTAACATTTACTGTCAATGCATTAAAACCGTTTCCTGCACTATTAAAATGTATTTTTAGTAAAAAATATTTTTTTATCGTATGTTAAAATAATATATAAATATATATATCTACCTACCTCGCCATACGACCTTTACTGATTACAACCGGAAGTGAAAATATATGTTATGTAAATTCATACCTATATTTCACTAAGATAATATGTCAACTAAGCAAAAACTAACATAAAAGATTCTTCTCTCAAGGTCGTGACGCAAACTGACGGCAAACTAGGCTCACGGAAGACATTTTTCAACACAATATCAATGTGATAACGTAACAAACACGTAAAACATTTAAGTTATAATATCATGTTTGTAACATTTTATAGTGCCTAAAACGATAACAAAAAATTGGATAAAATTTCTTCGATTTTAAACTAATTACTACTACTTAAAAACTTATTTAATAAAAGTAAAAAGTCAATAACATTGTAAAGACAATCTTAAATCCATCAGAATAAATATAATCTCACTTTTCTATTTTACGCCTCGAAACGAGGCATAGTACACACCTTTCCGCGAGGCATAAAAAACTTCACCTACAAAATTAAATAATAATAATAACTACGTGTGCAATTCAATACTTTTTTGCAGATCTTTAAGCATATCCCAGAAAACTAATAGCAGAACAGTGTGAGGCGCTTGCCGTAAGTAGGACGGTCCCATGCCTTTACAAAAGGCTAAAAGGCCTTCTGCTTTGACGATCTTTCTCGCACAGTCCGCGATGCCGGCGTACATAACGCCTTTACCGTTCGCGTCAACAGCTGAAACAAATAGCTTGGTTTAGACTTGGTATGTTTAATAACATAATATTTTTATAGATGCCTATGATACTGCAATACTGTAACTTCCTAGTGAAAGAGTTTTCGGAATCCGTTCGGTAGTTCCGAAGATTACCCCGGGACAAGCAAACTCACAAAGACCTCATTGTAATATTACTATAGTTAACTTAACGCTAATAAAATAGTAACAGATTGTTTCATGACAAAAAAAAACAGAAATATTTTAGTCATCTTTAACTGGTATATTGCTAAAATTGCAGAAGCTTCTAGAAAAAGGATGCCATACCTTGGTTGTAAAGCCGCGTCATGATGACATCCATTGGGTTCAGGAACACGGTTTTCGCCAGCGCCCCGATGTTACTCGCTATGAACGCTGACAAATACTTGGATTGTTGAAAAACGTCGTTGTTGTCCATCCATTCTTTACACCTGAAAAAACAAGAAAATATACGTTAATTATCATAAAAGTGGTTGGCTGGATAAAGAGTGGTTAATAATCGAGATAAATGGCGTGCGATATGAGAAACCTCTCAAATCGGTCAGGAAGGGAAGGGAAGGATATAAACGAGGTGGAAGTCAGGAAGTGGGTAGGAAGAGAGAGATTAGAAACCTTAGGGAGTGGACGAACATAGGGTTTGAGCCACAGGGAATGGAATATTCCCGTGTATAGGGATTCTTTTTTCAATGTGAGTAATCGTGGGTAGGAGATCACCCAGAATATAGTTACGATCATACCACGGCACGGGTGAGTGTCACATCCCACCGCTTTTGATTTAATAGATATAATGATCTTTTTGATCTCTCCCGTTTCAACTGGTATAAAACTGAAAGGATTAATAGGAGGACGCGTTAAACCAGAAATTAGGGACAGAGTTTGTTGCTTGGTTAGACGAACCGTGGTAGCAACAGTGGAGAAATTACGGTTGAAATTGTCCAAGTCAATTAAATTAAGAAGGTCTGAATGTCGCGGTTTGCCGATACCAAGATTTCCAAGAATCGGCAGAAGACGAAGAATTGATAGTATCTAGAATGTGGCGGCGTTTAGCATTGCATATCGCCTGATTACATATATTCCTTGCAGCTTTAAATAGTGTCCAGTTCTCATCAGTAGATACGATCACTTTTAAATTTACGAAACGCGCTGTCCCTATGTCTCATTGCCATCTGTGTTCCTCTTGTCATCAATGGTGCAAATAAGCGTTTTAACTTCAATTTTTTGACGGGAGTATAGATGACAAAAAGGTTGATAACACGACATCATAGAAGATCGCACTTTGCCGTCAGCGGAACTGGCAACTTCAAATAAATTTTTGGCTACTTTAATTTTGGGTAGGTACAGACGCCAGCACATCAAGCTACCCGAAACTGTCAAATTTTCCTAATTAACTTTGAACCTTATGCTTTAGCAATAAAGTTGAAAATCTATTAAAGAAATTTGACACATTGTAGTAGCTTGATGTGCTGGCGTCTGTACAAAATGTTCGAAACCTGAATGATGATTTTTTTTGCACATTTTCAAAAAAAGTTTGAATTTATAAACTTATGTTAGGCTCCTCCTGTGTTCATAGCCCTCTTGGGCCGGGGACCCCCAATGGCTGGGGGCCCGTGGCATTTTGCCCCAATGCCACCCTATAGTTTCGCCGCTGTCTAAGTACATAATTTGTACATGTTCAAAAGATTAATCTAATCCCTTAAAAGGGGCATAAAGGTTTTAACTGTGGACTGTGGAACTGTGGCCGATTGTGGATATATTACACAAAGCGACTGATATTTACTAAAGTTCGATAGTAGAGGTCAGTGTTACATGTCTTGGCTGCAAATAACCGGGTGCTATTGCTAAGTTATCGCTAAGGCCTCGGTATCGAAGTCAGCGATTGTGGGGCGGGGGCGGCGGCGGCGCGGGGAGCGGCGCGGTACCGCAGATCGCAAACCCGGTCTCGAAGCCAGCGGGCAGATTGCGCGGCGCTAGAGCGTCGGCGTCGTAGTGTTGTGTTATGAGAAATTAGTCTCTGTTCGCGAACGAAATGTCTAAACAGCGACGACAACATCTTTTTGATACAACATTTTGAAACGTCAGTCGTTAAAAGGCAAAAAATAAAATGCACAACACTACGTCAATGCAGACCCGCGGGCACCGCTAGACGAGTGCGCATCGCTCGTATGCCGCTCCCCGCGCCGCTGCCTTCGAGGCCAGTTCCTTATAAATCTATGCATAGAAACGCGTCGCTCCCCGCGCCGCCGCCACGCGCCGCCCCGCGCCCGCTGACTTCAGGTCCGTAGCCTAACGGGGCGCGTGCAAATAACTTAGCATCTGTATAATAATAGAACGAGATAACAACCACGTTACGGTCACCCAGTGTCCTTAGGTGCAGTTAGCAACAGAAGTCGATTACAACTGTTACATAATATCATCTAAATTGATTCGATACAATGCTTTTCTGTATTTTACCTAACATCATATTAAGAGTTACAGTCGGACTTTTAATTTTTTCTTTGTAACATAATTTAAATAGTGGTGTGACAAAAGAATCGATTCATTCAATTAGAATTTAGTTCAAAATCGATCAATGTTAAATTGATTTTATAAAAGAGGATAATATTATTAGAGGATGATATTTATTAATGAAATTAAGTTTGATATAAATTTACAAAAAAGAAAATTGAGCAATGGTTAATTATTGTTTTGTCATTACATCAGTGATCGGATTGGATTTATAAAACGCATTAATTCTAATCATAAACATTTCTTTTAAATAATTCTTATTTTTGAGGTGTTTTTCAAATAAAGCTCTAATAAAAAAATAAAATTGCGGCTCTTATTTTACAGGAACTCGTATAAGTACAAGAGCTAGGGCTAAACTGATATTTGTGTCTTGATGTGAAAATAAATAAATAATATTAGGTATATTACTAACGAGGCTATCTCTGACGCAAGAAGGCGTTGTCTAGCAGTGACACTGCGATATGTCGTGATGATAAATAAACGATCCTCAAATAGCGACAGTTTCATCAGCTGACTCTTGCAACACACTACGTCAGTACGTCTTTCTTATCTCTTTCTTATGTCTTTCTTATCCTACTATATTATAAATGTGAAAGTTTGTGAAGATGTTTGGATGTTTGTTACTCAATTACGCGTAAACCGTTGAACAGATTTAGATGAAAATTGGCACATAGATAGACCATTTCCTGGATTAACACATAGGATACTTTTTATCTCGATATTCCCACGGGATCGAAACTTACGCGGGTGAAACCGCGGAGCGCTGTTAGTCATTGTTATTTTAGTTAACAATTTTTTTAGAGCAGTGTTGGCCCATTGCTGTCGGCCCCGATTTACGAGTTGTAGGCCGTGGATTCTTTACTTTGTGTAAATAATTTCATCATCACCGCTCTCAAAATGGTGAAGAAAAACATCGTGAGGAAACAGCCATGTCCTAGAACCAAAAATTCGAAGACATGTGATATTTACAACCCGCACTGGGCCCGCGTGGTGGATTATGACCCACTCCCTTTCGAGGAGAGGAGGCCGGTGCCCCAGCAGTGGGAACATTATAGGATGATTCTGCAAATTTTTGGGCGTCTCGTTTTAACTGCAAATATATTTCGAATCCAAACTCGAAGCATTTGTTTCAATTAAACCATCTATGTTCTATGTTGGAGGGTTCCTTCACGTTGACCATTGTGTGTGGGCCATGGCGGCCGTCAGTGGTTATTCAATTAAACCATTTACAGGCACTTTTGAATTGACCATGGAGTCGGTCAGTCAGAAAGATGAAACTAGTTGCTAGCTATTAAAAGTGGACATTATCTTAGATGTATCCTGTAATTCATTGCTTGGTTTGTAGGCTTCTGACTTGCATCAATATCTTAAGATTTAAGAAGAACATATGTTTTGGGTTCTTCGGTATAAAAAACTATAAAAACTTTAAAAATTACTTACACAGCAAAAGAAGCAATTTGTGACGCAGACCCAATGGAGTTCCTCATCATCATTCCGTGGGCACCTCTCCACAATCCTAATAGACCATTCTTGTTGTAAATATTCTTCATAGCCACTACCATCCCTGGGTGAGCATGCTGGGTGCCCACAGCTATCTTCTGTGAGGAGTAGGACATGAGCTGAGTCTTCACCAGTTGTAGGGGGCTCCCGCAAAGTCCTCCACTCATTCCTGATATGCAGCCGAAGAAGAGACTGTTTGAGAATTTAGTTTTGTTGTCCTTGTCTCTCAAGAGGCCATAGTCATCTGCATGCTGGTAGATGCCTAACCTACAATGGAATTACTTATCAGTGAAAGTTTTAAAATTATTTTAATATAATATTTTATTTCGATTTTTTTATGTTGGTCTATTGAATGAATTTACTTTTTGATTAAAACCATGTTCTTGGTTTTCACATCTTTCTTTCGATTGCTTTTAAAAAAAAATAAGATTGATCTTTTACTACAACAATACATATATTTAAATTTCACATAAAAACCTTACAACATCAGATCACAACATACAACATGCTTTCGAGATTCTATTGGAAATAACTGACAGCTCAAATTCAATCAAAACATTACCATAAACAAACAAAAATAACACATTAACTAAACAAAACCAAAAACAGCTTACCTTACCCCAT
This sequence comes from Luperina testacea, assembly GCA_927399505.1. Lineage (NCBI taxonomy): Eukaryota > Metazoa > Arthropoda > Insecta > Lepidoptera > Noctuidae > Luperina > Luperina testacea. Next base: position 19,885,879 of record OV656758.1, read on the forward strand.
TTACAACAAGTTGGAACCACAAAGCAGGTACAAGTCCCTTCTGCAACGCAGCAACTCCATCATGTTTCACAATGTTGAACATCGCATGGGGCACATTTTTATAGTGGACAGCGTGCTTTCCCCGGGCCCTGAGCTCCCCTTGCAACTGCATGCGGGTCTTCACAACGTCGAATGGGTTGCTGAAGAACCCAGCACCCACCCCCGCCAAACCACCCACAATGAAGTCCATTGTACTACGGAAGGTATGTTCTTTCAACGCACAATATTGAAAAATTACCATAAGGCAATGAGCTAGTACTTATTCAATGCCCAGAAAGTTATAGGATTCTGAGGAAGGCTTATTGATTTTGCATGAACATAATTCTAATCCAATTTTTAAAACAATAAGCATTAATATTTTTAAAGAGAACAACATGCAATCTTTTTTCACAGAAATACTAATTACATATCTGTAGGCTACCTATCTATTAATGACACATCCTGGAAGGTAGCTTTTTGTTGTTGGCTCTGTTCCCATTGCTTAGTTATTTTCCTATAGATATCTCATTTGTCATTTAAAACATTGATTTAAGAGTGTCAAAGCTAGTTGATGAATCAATCCTATGTTTTCTTTATTTATGTACACACGGTTCACACTTGACGCAGACAGTTAATTGCCATTTGACCTAGTTTTTCTAATGACAAATAAATATTTTCTATTTATATTGGTTTAAATATGTATCAAGGCTATTACAGAGAAGCAATGTAATGGAAAGAAATTAAAAAACAACTCGAACATGCTTATTTCCATGGTCGGAACATCTGGTCAAAGTTTATGTATATTGTCCGGAACACGGTGTATAGGTATAGTTTGGTCATGCCAAGTGAGAGTTACTTTAACTTTCAGTTCAAGAATCAAAGAAAAAATTAGGAAGAGAATCAGAGAAGAATAACTTTTTAATTTGAATATGATTAGAATACCTAGAATATTATTTGAGCTGGTCAAAATAAAAAAAAATTAAGCTGGTCAAAATAAACGAAGTATCTCTGCAGATCAAGTTTAGTTCTTGTACTTTTTATTCTTAACTTAGTATCTGATCAGACTTCTGTGGTTTTTAGGGGTTTACAGAACAACTGCAATAATGGGTCAAAAGGTCGTCTATTAAAAAAATTTTTTACACACCTTGTACAGCAAAGCACACGTTATACAATAGCCAAATGTTAACATTGCATTGCACTTAGTCACTCTTACATCTTTAGAATGATTAATTTGATCTTGATTTTATTCACAACAGACGATTTTAGATTATTTTATTGTTTAAAATAATCAATAGAGTATTGTTAAACAATATTTTAGTCGCGGGATATTTGTAACGAAGTTCAAACTTGGAGTACCGAGTACTTTTAATTCATAAAAGATAAAGATTCCGATTTTCACACGATACCTTGTTGTGGTGGTAGTCACGTGTGAATTGACGCAAAAATTAACGAACTGTGATGTAATAACAGTTATTTTACACTGTATTATCGCACATGCGTCACTTAAAACACTTATCAATGTTTTATTTAGAGAAGAAATGCGTGCATTTGTAACATCACTTACCTAAATATTCAGTGTCGTTGAATATATGCTGCAGTCATCTATTGTATTCTATTACTGATATATGGTTCACCATCATGGGCCGCTGTGAACTCGATTACGCCACGGAAAACTTATGGGAAAATGTTATAATTATATTTCCACTATGATTTCGTAATACAGGGATTTTTCGTATGTCAAATTGTCAAACAAACACTGAGACAGTGTTGTCACTGTTGTCTGTCAAATTCGAAATTGACAGCAAGCAATCAGCTGATAAAAAACTGCGTTCGCGTTCATTCATCTAAATGATGAGTTCTTAACTCATCATTTCAGCTGAAAGGCATCCACTGCTGAAAATGGGCTTCCCCTACATCGCCACTTGGACCGGTTTTGTGCTTCTCGCATCCAGTGCATTCTGCGGCCTTCAACATCATCATCATCGTTCATAGGTTCATCTTGTGGGAGGCCTTTGAACGCTCCGTCTTCCAATACCCAGTCGCCACTCCAGAACCTTTCGGCCCCATCTGCCATCTGCATCAGCTTTTACTCGCAGAAGTAAAAGCCGTTGAATGCAGTGGTGATGCCTAATTTACATAAAGTAAAGCGCCTGTCTGGGTTCGAACCTACGACCTATAATTCAAGTCGCGGCCCGTCACCACTTGGCCACCACTGCTTTTATTGGTTGGAGAAGCTCCAATTAAGCCATTAGCATTGTAGTTCCTAACTCCATGTTGACCAAGGACGCCGCATTAGATGTTTCAAATCAAAAAATCTTGCATGGAGGTCGGAATCTTAATAAATGATCTGGCTGAAAATAAATAGTATAGAGAGAAAAAATGTCAACAGGGTAAACAAATAATATCGTTTGACAATTTATTATACAATAAAAAAATTAAAAAGTTTTGGGCTACTAAATTAATAAATTTACACTATTATAATGTAATTTACATTCATATTTAAACCAAATTTAATAAAGAAACCAAAAAACATGGCTGTTAGGACTGCAATGTTCCTATTTGAAGTGGTGGTAGAAAGCATCAAAAGTGTGAGTGTGCTAGAAACTCGAGGCTTGGTTATAAAAAGTGATTTTGCTAACATATTTTCATTGGAACTTAAAGATCCGAAACAAATGCATATAGTTATGCCAGAACCGCTTCCTCTACCACCTGAGCCACCTGGAAAGAAAGGCAAAAAGAAAAAACCAAAGCCAAAACCCAAAAAGGGCAAAAAAGGCAAAAAGGGTAAAGTGGAGGAACCACCACCGGAACCAATTATACAATCCGGCCAGTCTGTATTATTCGCAAGTAGCGCAGAGGTATTAATACAAAATATGATGAACTCCCCTCTGGAACTATCCTTATGGAGTAAGGAAGAAAAATTAGTCTTTATCGGCACAACTACCATACCTTGGGACCCAATATTTATAACGTATTTATCACAAATAGCTAATTGTGAGGTACCTCCTCCTGTGACCTTAAAAGACGAGTACAATATATTTGAAGAAGGCAAAGCGAAACTGATCGCGAAAATATCAATTCAAGTTAAACTGTCATTCTTGAACGATAAGCTTACAACAGCATTTCGTACACTTTCAGAGGATCCTTCTATCAGAAAATTCCTCTACACTGGAATTAATTCAAAAACGACGTCTTACATGTGTACTTTGAAGTCGACAGATGAAACTTTTGAGGAGAATTGTAAAAAGATAGAAAATCAATTTATTGTAGACAAGCCAAAGCCCACTAAAATTGCATATGCCGATTACAAAAACGCTCCTGGGGCCAATCTCGCCTTCTTTAATGAAGGCGATTATTGTTGTATGGGTCATGCGGATAAACCTCCCGAATCGATATACAAATCTCCTGAGACTTGTCCGGACATCGATTTTATTATTGACTACGTTAGGAAGATCATTGTGTCCTGTAATGATAATTTGAGAATGTTAACACCTCGGCCAACAATAACTCCGAGAGTGAAAGCTACCGATATTGACAGACTTTGCTACTGTCGGGAGACAGCATGGCCCAAGGGCGCATTCGCTGAACGGTTTAAGAATGAAGCACAAACTGGTCCGTGCCCACTTTGTATCGATTCTGGCAAACAACCCAAGGGATCTAGGGCCGCTACTTTCGACATTGCTAATATTCGAGGCCCATGCGGTAAACCAGAATGTAAAATTGCGAGAGATATAAGGGCATATATTGAAAACCTCGTAGATGAGGACAATGAAGAATTTAAAATCGATGATCTTATAGGGCCGTGCGGAAACAAAGAGTGTACAATAGCTGCAACAATTCAAGACTTTCTGCGGCATGAAGGCGTGTTTACTCACGGAGCAACACATGAGGGCACGTCCACTCAATGCGCTTGCATAGAAAAGATGAAAGAGTCCCTGACCAAGAGAGAGTCATGCGAAAGTATATGTAGTAAAGATTGCGAGCATGCGTCGAGCGAAGCGAGTGTATGTGAAGGGAAAGGTTGCCCTTTTAGAAAACAGATAGTGTATGATGTGTTTTATTTCACAGTGCAATATGATTTTGAAAATAAACCTGATGTTAGTCCATTGCCATCAAGCAATGAATCCGGTATAAAAACTCCTGAAGGCAAATCATCTGGTTCAAAAACTCCTGAAAGTAAAACATCCGGTTTAAAGACTCCCGAAAGCAAAGGCTCCGGTTCAAAAACACCTGAAGGCAAACATAAAGTTAAAATTTGTCATCCCGAATGCCCTTCTGGACAACCGCCGGAGACGATGCCATGTTCTAGACCCGTGTGTAATGTCGACGTTGATCAAGAAGTTGACGCCGAGTCTCTGAAGTGTATTGCACCAGTATGTCCAATGTTCAAACACGATTTCCCTCCTAGTCCTGCAGACAGTGACATAGAATTACGACTCGACGAAATTCACAATATGTGTTGCACAAAGTCATGTGACGCAGCCGGAATAGTTAAAGATTTTATCGCTGAAGGGGTGATAAAGAAACAAAAATGCCAAGATGAAGAGAAAGAGGACCCTTGCTTCTGTGACTGCGTATGTACATTTAAATTTTCTAATAAAACTACTTACTGTGCGGTTTGCGGAGGCTACGAGTGTCTGGGCGACGATATGCGATACCAGCCAGAACACATTAAGCCTCATCCATGTCCGGTGTACCACAAAATGTACGATAAAAAGTATATAAAAGTTAAAAGTCCATGGGAAGACGATCAAACGAAGGAAACTGGGAGTACAAAGAGTTCAAGAGGCGGTTCAAGAGCTGGAGATAAGAATAGAGCTTCAAAAGGAGTTGTTGATAAAAAGGGTGTTCCTGAAAAAAAAGTGCCAGAAGAGAAAAGAAGAAGAAGTATAGAGAAGAAGGAAGGAGAGAAGCCAGCTCAAGAGGGTGCTGAAGAAGAAAAAGTTAAGAAGAAGCAGAAAGCTAACAAGGGAGAAGGTGATGAGAACAAGAGAAAGAAACCTAAAATGGAGAAATCTGGTAAGACTCGAAGCCTCCTGCCGCAATTAACCGTGCTTTGTGTACTTAAATTGTTTTTAAGTTGTATCTGTAAGACTGTAACGGCTTGATTATCTTTCAGTTGTGCAAAAAGCACCCATCAAAAAGGAAGATTTGAAATATAAATATCATTATCCTCCCGTTCCCGGTAATATGGGTTGGAATTGGGTAGCCGAAGACATACCGGGAATGAAAGTAAGACATTTGGTTTAGTTTTTTGATTTAGTTTTATGCGCTACAGTCAACTACGTCCACGTCACGTCCATAGGTAAACGTCAATATTGACAGCGGCTCGTACCAGTTAAGCGAAAGTGTCCTAGAAGAGCGGTCTCCGCCACATAACGGCCGCAGCGACCGCTGTCATAAAAATGATGGCAGCGGGGTCTAACATTACGGTGTCAAAAACACTCTCTACTAGGGAAACACACTTCCATTAATAATCTCGTTTTAGTGACGTCATTCGACGGTAAATTGCGGACGCTATGTGGTGGCAACCGCAGTCTAAAGCTTTGGTTCCCTATGAAAGGGGTAAACGGTCACATAACAACGGCCGTCCAAATGAGGTTCTTCCAAAAAAGCACTTGATTATGACATGTTTTGGGATGCATGAAGAAGCCTTCTCTTATAGTGCAGTTTGTTCCGTCCGACCGAGCGCTCGGCGCATCCTGGACTACCACAAGAATTGTCCAGTCAAATAAGGTGTTGGGTGTGACTACACATGCTTCCTGGACAGTCAAACCCAACACCTTATTTGACTGGCCAAATCTTCCCTTGCGGTGGTAGGGCTAACGTCCGCCTGGTTTGCGACCACCCTCCCACCGGAGTCAAGTAGCCTGCTGTGTTTCGTCGATGCGTGGAAGTTCCAGTGCCTTGGCATCTTCTGGGCACGCTCGTTCCATCATAGACCTTATCCATCGCTTTCCATCAGGCGTGATCGAGGACAAGAGAGGGCCCATCCAGCAATAAAAAACAAATTGTGACTGCTTGCTAATAGCCCTCGGCTGAAATCGCGAACCTTGACTATACTCATTGTTTCATACGGAAATGAACCTTATGAAGGTGTCAATAATGTTCATATTCCTATGAAATGCTTAATCGCAATCACTTATAAGGAATTTGCACATTAATTTCATACAGACAAGCTTCATTTTCATTTGAAAAGTTACTGTACTTAGCAAAAATCTGGATTGTTACAGGTTTATGATGAAATTGAGTTTAAAATGTGTCATGTTCCGGTTTTTCATCAAAAACCTAATTTTATGAAAAACCTGCGACATATAGATCTCTGCAGAAGTAGGTAATCTAGTTGTAGGTATGTGTGGAATGCGTAGATTTCGGTTTGGTGTTGGTTTATTTACACCCAGTATTTAATCATATTACTATCAATGTGAAAAATCAAAAAACCATTAAAAAAACATCAATTAAAAAGGAATAAACAAGCAGTACCTTTGTACTCAAAAATTATATTGAGCGCCCATAAATAAGTATCGTAAGTTAATTACCCATTGAAAATTACATTAAAAAAATATATACCCCACGCTCGTTAATTTTTTAAATTAAATTTACCGAGTTAGGTACCTACCTATACCTATTTAAAAAAAACTATCGACCCCCGTGAAAAAAAACTATTGAACCCTTCTTCCACGGTTTTTACTTGGAAAAACGTCGATATTTCTTTATTGTGTGTAGGTAAGTTTAATATTCATATATTATACACACAGATATAGATAGACCTAGATAACGCAAGTATCAAGATTCACGATCTGTATGAAAACCAAGCGTGCCTTTTTTTTTGACTACCTTCTGTGACGTCACAAGCACTAATTAGTGATGGGAAAATCAAATCGATTCAATTCAAATACGCCGCCGCGCCTCGCCCAACCTTGCGCCAGCGGAGCTGCGATCACGCTCACCCAGCCATCAACAGTACACAGCGATGCTATTCTATAAAAAATTCACCGTGAAAACTTAGGTGAAGTGAGCTTGGAGTGAGCTGTCAATAGTGTCAATTCCTAGCAAAAACAAACTCACTTCACCTAAGTTTAAACGGTGAGATTTTTACAGAATCGACCGGCTGGACTGAGCGCGAAAGTGGCGGCTTACGATTTTTGTACATAAGCTAGGCACGCGAAGTAGTTGCTCTTGCGTTATCTGGTGTATCTATATCTGTGATTATACACATAAACCTCCTTCTCACAGAGAGGAGGCCTGTGTCCCAGCAGTGGGCACATCATGGGCTGATTATGATACACATAAATGATAAACCTTCCGGAATAAATATTCTAATTAAATGATGGCCGAAAACCACATTAAAATCTGTAGCGGACTTTGGAAGAACATCGAAAAGTCACAGCATATTATGTGGAAAACGACTTTAATTTGTATTATTAAATAGGTATAGATTTGTCACTGTTCATAAAATGCTTCCAGAAGTGGCGATACCTACTTACCTGCAATTGGATGTCTGGTGCAGCTTAATTAATGGATTATAATCATGCTTATATCGCGGCGCATCTACAGTATGTTAACTAACAGAGGGCGTTCCCGTTAACCCGCAATAGTATAGCATCCATACATGCTAAAAAAAATATTACCATTCGAAAATAAAATGTTTTTATTTTTTTTTTTATTAAAATATTCACTAAAAATCGTAAATTGATACGTTAAAGAAACACTCTGAACACGCGTACTTGAAGGACAGCAATGTCGGAATTTATTTAATTAAATAAATTAGAATTAATTAAATAAATAGAGTATCAATTTACGATTTTTAGTGAATATTTTAATATAAAAAAAAATAAAAACATTTTATTTTCGAATGGTAATATTTTTTTTAGCATGTATGGATGCTATACTATTGCGGGTTAACGGGAACGCCCTCTGTTAGTTAACATACTGTATACAGGGTAACAGGGACATCGACGCACATCGTGAAGCTAGAGGAACTGAAATGGAAGAAAAAGAAGCCCTTCCCTGTAGCAGATATGACACGATCAAATGAAGTTAGTTAGCAAAGCCCCGCAGACGTGATTGGTACCTATATCTAAACATCATAAAAAAAGAAAAAAAATAGATTATATTTTTTGGGGTCAACGATTAATCAATCTGCTTCGTCTTTTCCCAACTATATTGGGGTTGGCTTCCAGTCCAACCGGATGCAGCTGAATACCAGTATTTTACATGGAGTGACTGCCTATCTGACCTCCACAACCCAGTTACTGGGTAATACGATACTCCTTGCTAAGACTGGTTGTCAGACTTTCAGGCTTCTGATTACCCCTAACGACTGTCAAAGATCCAGAATGAAGGCCGAGACCAACGGCTTAACGTGCTTTCCGAGGCACTGAGGGGTCACGGTATGTAAAGATGGTCACCCATCCACAGACCAACCGCGGCAAGCGTAGCTTAACCTGATCGATCGACCTGTGCGGCTGTTATTATTTAGCCACGGGCCCCTCTTTTGTTTATCTTGAATATGTTAGAGATAATTCTGAGCCCTTACCGGTGTATTTACTGTAGCATTTTTTTTTTAATTATAATAATATTTTATTGATACGAGTTTTATTTTTATTATTTATGATTTACTTGGTAATACCAACGTAGAAATACAAGATTAGGTTGTGATCGTGTGAAAGGCACACACAAGAACCAAATAGTTAATCAATTCTTAAATCTTTGTTTGTTTTGCATGTCATTAGCATTTATAACAATGGGTAAAAGACTTATAATTTAATTTTATGCCATATGCCATACGTAATAAGTACTTTTATGGAAGTTTAGCGTTATAGTACCTATTATATTTTTTAGGTCCGGCCGAACTGGAAACCTGGCGCTGCAAACGCAATCTTGGTGAGAAGGTACAGGGCGCAAAGAGAGGGTGGGGATAGCTTGAACAAGAAGAAGCGAGCTCTGATGCAGCGCAAGAAGAAAATCGAAATGAAGCCCACATTGGTCGTTACAAAGCGTGACGGAGAGTTCACTGTCCAAATGGAAGTGTTCAAAAAATTCTCTAAAGAGCGACTCCTATTTCAGTATCCATACGATGAAAAACCGCCTCTTATATACACAATAGGAAAGACGGCAGAAGAGAAACGTAAAATTCAGAGGCAGCGCGATAGAAGAGAACGTAGGGAGACCAGGAGAAAAAGTAGACTATTGCAGTCCACGTTCAGGGACAGGTGCCAAGAGATTTGTTTAAAAGCGTACAATCAAGCGATGGGGGTACTTCCTTTACCAAACCCTAACGCACCGGACTGCCCTTGCTCAGGTAAACCTTTGAATGTCTCTCCACCTATTATAGATTCCTGTTCGTGCTCTGATGTCGCTAGTACAATTTCGACCAGTGATACTGATAATGATGAATGGGTCATAGAATTCACACCACCTTCAGCAAGATGGGATGCCAAAGCTAAACATCCACCAGTACTTGTTGAAAGTGAAACTATGTACAGTTATTTAGATTATAAAGTGAAAGTACTTGATAAGAGTGGCAACCAAGTGCCGAGGTTTTTCAAGGGTCCTGATGGAAAACAGGAATGCAGCGATTTAGGCGGATTCTGGGGTAAGGTTAACAATGTGAAAACGTGGCTGGAGATCAATAAAGATGGTTTTATAGGGCCAGATGAACGGTGGGTGCCAATGCACTTTACAGGACCTGATGGAATGATATATTCATCAGAAGAAGGTGTTTTCACAGACACTCAGATGCGCGTATGGAAAATAGGTGTAGACGGATATGTAGACAAGGATGCTAAGTGGGTATTCTATTCTAAGAGGAAAGGACCAAGTCCACCAAAATCAAAGTCTACCCCCACGGCGTCAACAGTAGATGCGAAGAAAGGGGTAAAAATTTCTCCGACTGGATCAACGAAGGCTGGTGATTGCAAAAACAACAAAAAAGAAGCTGCAGGTACAAAAGCCAAAGCATTGAATGATAAGAACAAAACTGTAAAAGTAACTGCTGCAACACCATCTCCGATACTGAAACCCCATAAAAACTCGGCAAATGTAAAGAATTTGCATAATCCTAATAAAACTAAAACCCCTATAGTCATGAGCCTTTCCACGAACTTTGATAGAAAGCCATTACCACGTGTGTCACGGGTGGACCGTAAGCCGTATATGGACCAGAGAGCACTGGCAAAGTATCGTGAAATAATAGAAGAACTAAGAGCATACGACGATATAGGAGAATTAAAACCCCCTCGAAAAGCCAATAGAGCTTCGAATACGCCCCTATCTCAGCTATCCACCTTCACAATGCAGGGTCATTATACATACGATAAGAGGGCGCCAACATTTACAGCGGATAGGTCTTTTGAATTCGGGACATCAGCCACTTTGTCACCAGCTGATTCGCAGATGGGTAAATTAATTAATGTGATAGAATAATAGAGAATCTCCAACATAATTTTTAAAAATATTTTAGATGTGTAAATCCGAAGAAAATACTATTAAGTATGAGATATATACCATATTGTTTATATTCATTTTTTTTTATAAGTTATTTAAAAAGATAAAGTTATTAAATGCTTGTTTTGTTGTAGTTTAGCTGAAAGACCACTGAATCACAATATAAAAGCTCCTTGAATGTTTCATTAACATCTTTTTCCTTCTCCTCTTGACTCCTATATATCCTTCCGGACGTCTGTCGTCAAGACGATACACAAAATTGTGTAGTCCAACGTGTCCTTGAATGTTTGATGCCATTTCATTTTATTTTAACGTGAACACAGGGTGCATTCCACCAAACTTTTATAGTTACATAGAATAAGTCTTAAACTTACTGAGAATAAATTTTGAATTTTTGACAGTTTTTCCATACGAGAACTGTCAGACGTCAATTTTAATCCACGGATAAAAGATATCTGACTTTGGTAAAATCAGCCATAAGTAGTGATATTGTAAGTGTGTAAAGGCTAAGTCATTCGCCATTTATACAGCGGTGTTATTCTGTAAAAATCTCACCGTGAAAACTTAGGTGAAGTGAGCTGTCAATAGTGTCAATTCCTAGCAAAAACAAACTCACTTCACCTAAGTTTTCACGGTGGGTTTTTTACAGAATCGATCGGCTGCATAGAGTGCATAGTCTTCTCATAGTCTACTCAGGCTGAATACTATGCCATGTCTTGGTGCCAGTTTAAGAGGAAACATTTTGGTCATAGGTTCTCTTCACTGACCTCTAATAAACAAGTAAGCTGGGCTAAGGGCTGATTTTTCCATCGCCAGATACCTGTATTCGAGGAATAGTTTAGATATTTTGACAGTTATTTTATACAAAAACTGTCAAACGTCAATTTTATTAAAAGTTAGGGCGATGGAAAAATCTGCCCTAAATATAATACACAAAATGAAAGTTGTTTTTTATGCCGATTCAAAGCGAAGCGAAGCTCGAGCGTCTCGGGAACTAAAATTGATATACTGTTGCAAACGGTCGTCGTGTTGTTTTTGGTACGTCTCTGATGATTTAGATCGAAATAGTGAAACAATCTTTTTGTGTTTACTACATTTAGAACATTTTTATCATGAGAGTAAACCCACTATCTAAAATATTAGTTACACGGACACTCACGTTTTTTTATCAGCGCCAAAATGGCGAAAATCAAATGTCTTCGTTTTGTCATCGATACTATAAGGCAGTTGTCCCACCGCCGGCGATGAACGAGTAGCGAGTAGAACTAGCAACTGAAAACGAGTTGGTGAGCAGCGAGTGTGTAGTTCCAATAGTTTTGTCGCTGGGCTATCAGCGAGTGTCCGAGTGCGACGGGCGATTATTCGCACCACTCGCTCGAGGCGGAGATAGGTACTCGTGTATGTATACATATAGCGGGCGTGAGCTCTGAACGCCAAGCGAGCATCGCTGAGCGAGTATCGCTGAGCGAGTATTATCTTTGATAGCTCTTGTCACTCAGCGACAAACCAGTGTAGCGAGTCCTCACCGGCAGTGTGAACACGAACAGTCAGCGATCAAACTATTAATATATGCATCTCGTTTGTTTCTACGGAATGTATAATCTATTGTACGTTTCTTGAGCGAGAAAATAACCGATAGTTAGTCACTTCCTCACCGGGCGACGCAGCGGTGGGACAACTGCCTGAGGATATTTAGTCTGAGGATAGTATGATGTCCAGCGTACTCAGTCAGTGGCTCTCTTACTATACAGACCTGCACACACAGCCATCTTGTTAGCAAAACCTTGCAAAACTTATCGTGGTAAGGTTGAATTGAGTTGAATCTTTTATGCCCGTGACTACCGCAGGACCACCAACGCCAATCGCTTCCATATTTGGTAAATAATTAGTGCTCAATTGGTACTAATTAGTACTCGAACAACAGAATTGGTACCTTAGTAGTTTTCGAGAAAATCGACTTTGAAGGTGGTCCTGCGGTAGTCACGCTCCTTTCAGCAGGACCACCATGAGCGCCGAAAAAGGGCCCACGCTACAGCTATTCTAAGTATACAAATAATTAGTACCCATAAATGTGATATATTTCGTAAAAAAAAAACAGAACTGTAATATTTGTATTTACCGAGAAATCAACGATGTTAACTTTCTCGCAATTGTTCAGCAGGACCACGATTTTGAATGTTGATTCCAAGTTAGAGAAGCTTGTCGCTTTCCTCAAACCTACATAGAAAATTAGTACCCTGTAAGATAAAATTAGTACCCAAAATTCAAAATTAAAACTCCAGTAGTTTACGAGATATATCATGCCATTGGTGGGGTGGCGGTAGTCACGGTGCCAAATTTTCATTTCAAGATTTCCCTATTAAATAAAAACTCTGTGATTTCTTCCCAAATTTATACAAAAATTAGTACTCCTAAAGAAGTTAAAGCGACTAAAAATCTAGATTCCTAAGTGTTGTATTTTAAGAGAAATTAGCTTTCATTACTTTTCCATACTAAATCTCCGCGTATAACCCGACCAAACTAAGTTGTCAATGGTGCCAATTCCCTTGTTCACAAACTAAACTAAATTTGAGTTCAGTGCATCTTTATCTTTCTGTTTCATTATGAAAAGGACAGACAATAAATTTTAGTTTTGTCCTGTCAAAGTAATCAGCGCCTGACACTACTTACAAGTTTAGACGTGATTAAAAACATGCCAACTAAAGTAACGTCTATTTACGTCAGACGCTGATTAATTTGATAGGACTAAACTAAAACTTATCTTTTGTCATTTTCTTAATGAAATAAAAAGAAAAAGATGCACTGAACTTAAATTTAGTTTAGTTTGTGAACAAGGGAATCGGCAACAATGGTGGTATTGAGCTGTTTAAGAGATGTCCACTCGTGCACATAAATTTATCGATGTCTGAATAGTATTAACAACAGTTCAATATCTAAATTTTTATACAAACTGTGTATTTATTATAGGTACATATTAAGAAAAAAAATAACCTTATAGTTCCTCAGGAAATCATTATTAATTATATCATTTTCTGAAACCTTTAAATATTGAGACGCGTGACCTTTTTGAAATTGTTTACATTTATTTCTCTAACTAAATACAATTTTGAAACCATAAACGAAAAAAAAAAACTTAATGTACAGACGCCAGCACGTCAAGTTACTACAATCTGACAAATTTCTTTAATAGATTTTCAACTGTATCGCTAAAGCATAAGGTTCAAAGTTGATTGGGGAAATTTGACAGTTTCGGGTAGCTTGATGTGCTGGCATCTGTACCACAACACGCTTCGCTTGCTTTACTTCGGTAATAAAATAATAACCAGCACGCCATGCCACAAAAAAAGTTTTGGACCATAGACAAGATAAATGAGATTCAAATGTATCTTGTCTATGGTCCAAAACTTTTTTTTTGTGGCATGGCGCGCAGGTTATTATTTGCATTACATGCCTACTAAAGTTACGTCTATTTACGTCAGACGCTGATTAATTTGATAGGACTAAACTAAAATTTATTGTCTGTCCTTTTCATAATGAAACAGAAAGATAAAGATGCCCTGAACTCAAATTTAGTTTAGTTTGTGAACAATGGAAATGGCACAATTGACAACTTAATTTGGTCGGGTTATACGCGAAGATTTAGTATGGAAAAGTAATGAAAGCTAATTTCTCTTAAAATACAACACTTAGGAATCTGGATTTTTAGTCGCTTTAAATTCTTTAGGAGTACTAATTTTTGTATAAATTTGGGAAGAACTCACAGAGTTTATAATAGGGAAATCTTGAAATGAAAATTTGGCACCGTGACCACCGCCACCCCACCATTGGCATGGTATATCTCGTAAACTACTGGACTTTTAATTTTGAATTTTGGGTACTAATTTTATCTTACAGGGTACTAATTTTCTATGTAGGTTTGAGGAAAGCGACAAGCTTCTCTAACTTGGAATCAACATTCAAAATCGTGGTCCTGCTGAACAATTGCGAGAAAGTTAACATCGTTGATTTCTCGGTAAATACAAATATTACAGTTCTGTTTTTTTTTACGAAATATATCACATTTATGGGTACTAATTATTTGTATACTTAGAATAGCTGTAGCGTGGGCCCTTTTTCGGCGCTCATGGTGGTCCTGCTGAAAGGAGCGTGACTACCGCAGGACCACCTTCAAAGTCGATTTTCTCGAAAACTACTAAGGTACCAATTCTGTTGTTCGAGTACTAATTAGTACCAATTGAGCACTAATTATTTACCAAATATGGAAGCGATTGGCGTTGGTGGTCCTGCGGTAGTCACGGACATGAATCTTTTTTGTAAAACAAAATGTATAATGTCAAAACATGGCTGTCTCGATTGATGCCTTCAAAAATCATAGAAAATGAATTTTAAAATTTAGGAAACCATGTTTTTGGCAAACTTTTAAATTGAAAACATTCTGAAAGCTAAATTTTATAGTTCTTTGTTTAATTCCGGACTTGAAAGGTGCGGAAAGGCGCATAATTTAAATTAAATACCAGTCAAGTCAACATAAATAAGTATACCTAAATAATTAATAATGGCTCACACGGATTCAATGTTCTTGTTCGAGATTATAGTTGAAGAATTGAAAAGCTTTATCAGTTGCACAGATTTTAGCATCAGAGGTCAATTTGCAGATGTGTTTAGTGTTCATCTAAAAGATCCCGATGAACTAGAATGGCTATTGCCAAAGCGGCCAGGGAAACTAAAAAGTAAGCGGAAAACAAAAACTAAGAACGGCAACGGCCCAGACAGGTCGCCGTCGACGGCTGCAGTGCAGACTGGGCAAACCATTTTATATGCGGCTAATGTCGATACACTAATTTCAAACATGAAACAGTATCCATTAGAGTTGTCGCTGTGGAGTAATGTTGTACCAGACTATAAAATAGGATCGACTCATATTCCGTGGAGTGCGCCGTATTACGAATATTTGAATAAGCTCCACAGGAAGCAAGGACAGCAACCCATCTGTGTTAGAGGCGATTACAATGTATTTGACGAGGTTACTTCTAAACGTATGGCCGTCATTAAACTGAACGTAAAATTAACACACTTTAAAGATAAAATTACTACTCAAGTCAGGTCTTTATCTCGGGAAAGCCAACAGACTGTTATGAACACTGACTTAAATTCTAAGCCCGTTAGCGCGTTAAGCAGAACGATTAAAGATATACCAATTAACTTAACTGAAGAGACTGGTACTATTAAAACTATTTATAGTGATGACAAACGTAGACCTATTCGCACCAAAAAGGGGAACATTAAAAAGAAAGAAACTGAAGACCTTAGCAGTAAGGAACGCGTCACTGAAGTCGAAAGTACTGAAGTGGATAGTAAAAACTATAGTAGAAGATTCAATAGGCGCATTATCACTTTAGTAAGAAGTGATAGAAACTTAGACAAAAACCCAACGTTATCTGTTATAAGATCCAAATCTTGTTCATCAATAGAACAAAGAAATTCCAACATATTAAATAAATACATTTTCGGGGGCACGCCTGCAGGGCCATTTGGTAACCAGGTCTATTGTGTTAGTTATTTTACGGTAAAACATGACTATGCTGACTCTCCATCTGCAAAGTCTGCATCACCAAAATCTGTATCACCAAAGTCTGTATCTCCAAGCTCTCCTTCACCAAACTCTCCAATGTCTGAAAAATCTGGCTCTGAACATTCGAAATCCGAAAAACCTGTCGAATTGCAAGAGGAAGAAAAATACAAAATTAGACTATGCGAGAGTGAATGTGCTAATGTAAAAAGAAAATCTGGGTTACCTGGCACACAAAGTACTTGTTCTTTGGATTTACCACAAAAAGCATCACATTTGATCACAGTGAAAAAATGTGATGATGTCAAATGCGGATTTGAAAAAATGAGGGAAGTCCCCACGCCACCAGATGATCGCATTTTTTTAGACCTGAGTACGCGAAGAGCAGATTGTTGCGATCTCACGGAGAAAGTGGAGCAAGTGGTAGCGGGAATAAAAGCGAAGATGAAATTTGGTAGCGAACCTTGTTATTGTGAATGCGAATGTAAATTTGGCTTCATGAAGAAAACAACATATTGTGAAATATGCAAAGGCTTTGAGCATTTTGGCGAAGACTTTGGAAAAAAACCTGGATACGAACTACCTTTTCCCTGTCCAATATTCCACAAACTAAACGAAAAGAAAAAGGTGGCAGCGTCTGGAAGCGACACTAAGAATAAAAAAGAGAAGCAAGAATCCGAGAAAGAAGTAATAAAAAAGGGGAAAAAGAGAAAAATAGACAGCAGATTCAAGTTTAACTACGGCTATACAGGTATACGTACGTATTTTTTATTTATTTTTACTTCTGGATATGCTGTCTACTGAATTTTATTTGATTATTATCATTGTAATTTCCTTTACATTGTAGCGCCTCATATTGGTCACAGCCGCTGCGCATTGCCTTGTGTTGGCACTTTAAATGCGGTACCCAAGCGCATGGGTTGGCTCTGGAATTGTGAAAACGTACCTGGAATGAAGGTACGTACTGATGACTATAGCTTTCACCTATTGGAAGTAGTGAAGGTTTTTATTTATTTTTTGTTTATAGTTCCGTCCGTTGTGGAAGCCTGGTGCGTCAAATAAGCATGTTGTGAGATTACTTAAAATGGCCAAGAATCCTGGCGAATTCTTGGCTAAAAAGAGAAAGAAAGTTCCAGGTAAGCCAAAGAGACCACTAAAACGGCCGTTACTAACTGTGCATAAGAAAGATGGTGAATACACTGTGACTATGGAAACCATGAGAACTTTCGCAAAACCAAGGACTTTTAATCAATACCCGTATGAAGACAAGCCTGTGGTGACTTACACGATCGGGAGGACTTCAGAAGAAAACCTACAAAGAAAGATAAAGAAAGAACGTGCACAAAGACGGCTGGAGAGACTTCAACGCGATTTCGTTCAGAGCGCATTCAGAGATATGTGTCAGGATATTTGCGTGAAGACATACCAACAAGCACTTGGTATACTGCCCGATGCCGAACAACCCGACTGTACCTGTTACCCAGCACAGCCTGGTCCTGAGAACGTAGACCAGGATCACTCCTGCTCTTGTTCCGAAGACAAGGACTTGTCAGAGTCTGACACTGACTCTGATGAATGGATAGTTGAATTCACTCCCCCTACTGCTACATTTGATCCAACGTTCAAATCCAAAAAAGTGATAACTACAGATAACTCAACTCAATATGCGTTCACAGACTACAAAGTAAAACTATTAGATAGGTTAGGAAATCCAGTGCCAAGATTCTTTAAAGGTCCTGATGGTAAGCAGCAATGCAGCGATTTAGGTGGATTTTGGGGTCCAGATCATAAATGGCTAGAGATTAACGTGGACGGTTTTATAGGACCTGACGAGAAATGGGCTCCGCATATTTTCCTAGGGCCTAATGGAGAGCCAGTCGATGGCGAGCCTGGAAAATTCCAATCCATGGATGGTAAGTGGTTGGTTATTGGAGTTGATGGATATGTTGATCAAGGCAAATGGAAGTTCTACCCTAAGTCAAGAAGTCCAGTGCCGAAAAAGCACAAGTCTTGGAAAAAAACGGCCGCTGAACCAAAGGAAGACAAGCGATCCGAGGCCACTTGGAGTTGCTTCGGTAGTGTATCTCCGAAACTGTTATCTAAAATGGGGATTGTCGGTCATGGACACGATAAGAAGGTATTATATTCAAAATTACAAGACATGTTGGCGCAAGGAGAAGATGTAAATATTCCACAGCCTACAACAGTACCGCGGTCAAATAGGCCTAAAGGAATACTTGGCGCTGATCGAACCCGCACTTTTGCTGAAAAAACACAATGTAAACATGCCACTCCTTCAGATAAAGGAATAGTGGCTGTAGATGGTCATGGGAATAAGACATATTTTAGATTGAAAGATTATGATAATACAAGGCCCAAAGACAGAATGGCCACGCTTACAGATAAGGGTATTAGTGTAAGCTCATTCCATGTACCGTGTTTCCATTCGTTCATTAGCAGTGAAATTATGAAAAAGCAACAGTATGACCGCCTGGTGGCGCTCGCTGAACGTCGGGCAGCAGGTACTAACCAGAGCCAAGCAAGTCGAGGGGCGCAAAGTACTGCCACATCCACACAAGCCGACTATTCCGGTGTCTACGTCATATAATTAGTTCTGGGTTTATAATATATGAAACGATTTGGTTTAGGAATTTATAAGGTTTAGACAGTTGAACTTTAAGTATGTACAATTTATTTGGTATACGTCCTAAGTCAAATTTTGTAACGTTATGGTAACTTGTAAGATAAATAAATTATTTATTTGTATTGGCGTTTTATATTTTTACGATTTTATATCTTTGTAATTATTATAGGTAATACGTATTACGTCACAGGATTCTGCCATTGATGAAGTGTTTTTTTTAGAAACTTCTGCCGGCTGTGTCGATTACTCTAAATAGAAATGGTTACATTTTATACACATCACACACACAATCAAACTAAAATCTTTCCACAGCTATGAGTCAGGCTGGCTTCTTAAAGTGGGAGTGTAGGATCGGTAAGGCCATACACTAAGAGATTTCAACAACGGCTTGCCGCGACTTCGTCCGCGTGAAATTTCTTGTTACCCTCCCCGCGTCGCAACGCATCGCCTTCTTCTTACTTCGTTTTCGCTCAGTGTTCTTTTTAACCTTTATTTTGCTCGGCTCCTAAGGGCCCTAGCGTGCAAGATTTTTTTAAATCCAACTAGTAGTTCCGGAGATCCCCGTAGTATATACAAACTTACAAACAACAAATTTTACAATATTATATAGATTCATACGCATCGTAAGACCTATTTCAAACTACCAGTACCACACAACTTATCTCGTTGATAATTGAATCAAGTAAGCTATTTTATTTTATTTGTTTTTTCATTTCGTGAAATGTGAATGCACGATGAGGTACGAATACTACGCCTACAGAGGTGTACCTCTACCTAACCCTTCATGAAATGTAGGGTTCAAATTGTTTAGTTTTTTTTTTGTTTTCATTAACGCTTTTCATTTCATTTCATTTTCATTTTTTTTCATTTAATTTTCTTTTCATTTCATTTACTTATGTAATTTTTAATTTTTTTTAAATATCATTTTTCATTTCATTTAAAATTTTTGGTCGTTGAGAACTCATTATCATTTTCTCCAATTTCAGGTGGCTCAGGGTTGGAAGCCAGGTGCGATATCCAAACGTCTTCTTAAGAAATTAAACCAAGCGAAACGGCAAACGCAACCAGAGCAAAGAGTGAAACCGCCAAAGAAGACGAATAAAAAGAGGGTTGAGGATAAACCGACTCTCATCATTTGTAAGAGGAACGGGGAGTACCGCGTCGAGATGCAGGTCTCTCCCGAGGACAGTGACGTGAATGTAGACCAGCAGCAATGCAGTCCACTGGTATACAGGATCAGCAGAGAAGACAATGAGGAGAGGATTGAAAAACGGTTGCGGAAACGGCGACGTATTGTTAAAGAGGCCGTCGACAAAGTTTGGGTGGATCCCTATCATCCCGAAGTTTGCGAGAAGACCTGTCTTAGAGCCTACAAAGAGGCCATAGGACTGTCCAACCCTAACAATCCCGAGTGCATATGCAGCGAAGAAGATGAAGGTGAATGTAGTTCTTGTAACGACGAAGAAGATGATGATGACAGCTCTGATTGTAACTCCTTAGATCTCGAATGGGAGATACAATTTTCTCCACCAATCGCGGCCCAAGCTTGATTTTTTTTGCAGTCCTATAGTTCTTGTTTTTGAGGTGAAATAAAACAACGTTTAAACGACGATTTTACTGTCCATTTTACTGTTCGCCAGAAGGTTGTTCAGCATGTCCCATATGACGAGTGAGAGGGTAGTGTGAGGTGCTATCCTCAAGTAGAGTGGTCCTAATCCTTTGTAGAGGCCGTGGATGCCTTCGGTTTTGTATATTTTCGACAGGCAGTCGAGTATTCCGGTGTATAGGACGGCACCGGTTGCTGCAGACCCTGGAAATTGAGTTGGACGTTAATAGCAGTAATATTATGTTATTGTAAATATTAGTAAAAGCTTTAGAGAAAGTCATAGGAAAGTAAAGTTATCTAAGATTTTCAATCCATACACTCAAGTGGGTGTCTATACTCTATACTAATAATAACTTTAGTAAGAATCGAGAACTGAGTATCTGATCTGTGGTTGTGCAGCTCTATTAAATTAAGTATATACCTACTTGTATCTACTACTAATTTGCCTTTACTTGGAGAATAATTTAGAAATGAAAGAGTAACTAAAACTGAAGTAGAATAATCCTCTAGAAAGTTATAAATAAGACCGGTCCGTTTATCCACCACAAATAATCCAGCCTAAGGTGGATATGCGGCATCAAGTTCGGGGCGGTCGGTCAACGCATGCCCGAGAATCCACCCTGAGCCAATAAATTATCTTGAGCTTAGAGTGGATTCTTGGACATGCGTTTTCGCGTATCTACCTAAGATTGGATTTTTGGGATGGAACGGAATAACCCCATAAGACGGACTGAAGTATCATCAGAAGATCGTCCATCTACACCTTGGGTCTAAAACCCAAAAACATCTACTGTATCAAGACACATTAAGAGCAAGTAAATCCCTTGACCAAAGCTTCCCCATAGTCATGTACCAGAGAGCACCCGACCACCAATAAGCAGCGACAACGTTACCCTGGTTAAAAAGCCGCGTATTCACAACATCCATCGGTGTTTCAACACAGACAACGATCACACCGCATACGATGCTCGCCACGAAAGACAAAGTCACTGGCGACTTCTCGAAATACCCCCGAGCAAGTAGACTTTCCTTGAACCTGTAAATAAACTTTAGAATGTAGTGTACGAACCCTGGTTGTATAAACGGACGGTGGTGACGTCGAAGGGACAGATTGTGAGGGCTACCACTAGCCCACTCACAGCGCTGGCCCCGAAGGCGAGTCCAACCGGAGAGTTTGTGAAAAAGCCGTGTGACAGCAACTCTTTTTTGGCTCTGAAGTGGAAAATATTAGTTGAGTGCTTGGTTCTAATATTTTCGACTGTCCTTTTTAGGGTTTAGTACCCGGAGAGCGCCAACGGAGCCCTATTACTGAGGCTTAGTTATAGGGTCCCGTTGGCGCACTTCGTGAGTCCGTCTGTCCGTCCGTCAGTCTGCCCTACAGCGGGCTGTATCTCATGAACCGTATTAGGTAGACAGTTGAAAAATTTAAAGAGTGTGTATTGCCGCTATAACCACTCAGTGTGCATCATAAGCACGATGTTTTGCGGTTTTGCGTGTGTTATATTGCGCACTACCGCAAACAGCAATTTTCACACCAAATATAATAGTCGTTGCCCAGCAATTATTTGTGTGCTTATATTATATTACTATAGCAACACTCCGCGGTTTCACCCGCATAAGTGTCGATCCCGTGGGAATATCAATATACCTATATATCCCGTGGCATTAAGTCCGCCTTTGTACAGTTTTTTTTACTTGTGCATAAAGTTTAATAAATAAATAAATATCGGGATAAAAACTATCCTATGTCCATTCCCGGCACTCAAAACTATCTCTATAACAAATATCATCTAAATCGGTTCAGGCAGCGGTTTAAACATGAAGAGGTAAAAGACAGACAGACAGACACACTTTTGCATTTATAATATTAGTATGGATTATTTATACTTAGTTTGATGTACAGAATGCGTAGTGGACGGCTATTATAAGTGATGGGTCTTTTGAAGTGAAAACTTAACCATTGAACTTGCGATACTGTTACCGACAGCGCGCTACATTCGGATGTGTTCGACTGTCCTCGGGATGTACTCAGTTTTAAATCCGATATGTCAGTGAGTGTTGAGGACAGCGCCATCTGTGCACATCGGGAAGAACTACGTAGTTCATCCAACAACGACGAGACGGCGCTGAACCGCGGATATATAACTGACGACGAGCTCCATTCGAGCCCCTTTTTTCTTCTCTCACCACTGCCGCGACCACAAACCGAACTGAAGTCTATCCTGTGTACCTACTTATTGTAAATCTAAATAAATTCCTTTCACTAGAAGAATAAACCAGTCACTTTGGTCATCATACCCGATTTGCAAAACCCTTTAAAATAAGGAACACACCTTAACATTGGTCCTTCGAGCCGGATAATCTATCAAGATCACAGCGCTACCAGTGAAAGACTTCAGGGGTCCCAGGCATTCCTATCCTCACCTATTTCATTCTGTGTGTGCTAAAATCGTGCTTTTCTATACAGGAACGCGTAGACCAGCTTCGTGCGCATTGTTCACCGCACCCGTGCTGCAGGAAACCGTGAGTACCCTCTCTTTCCATAAAGTGCCACAATGATTTTGCCTGAGGATATCAAAAAACTAGCAGATTTAAAAAAGAAACGAGGTACCATCAAAGGTATGCTCACCCAATTCGAGAAATGTGTGAATTTGTTAGTAGGCAGTGAGATTAATCCTAAGCAAAGAGCAGAATTAGAATTACGAATAAAATCTGCTCAAGGATTGCATCAGGAATTCAGTAGAGTCCAATCGCTAATCGAGGAATTAGTGTTAGAAAAAGACATGTCGGAACAATTAGAGTATAGAGAGTCTTTTGATAATTCTTACTATAGTTCTGTCGCTGAAGCTAATTGTTTAATGAATAACAGTAGTAGTCACAAACATGAGTGCAAGTCCAATAGTTCTGAACACGCGTGTAATTCCAACACTTTAGTAAAATTGCCAACTATTTCGCTTCCCAACTTCGACGGTAGCTACGATAGTTGGTTGGAATTTCGAGATATTTTTTTATCAATGATCCACAATTCAAAGCAACTCGACAATATCCAGAAATATCATTACTTAAGATCATCTCTCTCTGGAAACGCGTTGCAAGTTATTAAGTCTCTGGAATTCTCTTCAGATAACTACAGTATTGCATGGGAATTGATCGAGAATAGATTTAATAATAACAAATTGTTGATACGTAATCATGTCAAAGCGTTATTCTCAATGTCAGCTGTGTATAAAGAATCGCCTGCACAAATTAGGAAACTAATAGATACGGTACTCAAGAATTTACGTGCTTTGAAAACACTTGGTGAACCTACAGAATCGTGGGACACCTTGCTGATTCACATCATAACCGCAAAATTAGACGTATCCATTGAGAAAGAATGGGAACAGTTTAAAAATACCAGTGCTAGCAATTCAGATAAGAAGTTCAATTTAGATTCACTCATACAGTTTTTAAAATATAAGGCTGACACGTTGGAAATGGTTAAGGTTCACACTTCTCAGTCATCTCATGCAGGTCAGGATCATGTTAAAAAACCGTCTCACAGTTTTGTTGCTACTCAAAACAAGAAAAAGTTTTATAAATCCACCCGCACATGTGTTAAATGTAAGGAAAAACATCCGTTGTATGGGTGTCAACAATTTTTGGATTTAGGCTCACAGGATAGACTTCAGTTCGTAAAAGATAAGAATCTCTGTATTAATTGTTTATGGACAGGGCATGCGGTCAATGATTGTCAGGCCGGGCCTTGCAAACAATGCTACGGCAAACATAATTCTCTTTTACACAATGAGCTCAATAAGGATGGCACTGTGCCCTCTGCAGCTCAAACACACAAGGATAGGCCTTCAGATTCGCAGCATGGGTCGTCGTCAGTAGTTCAGACTCTTCATACAGTCGTAAATTCACACAATAATAATTGTAAAAGTTTACTAAGTAAACACGATTTACAATCCGTTTTACTGTCGACAGCTACAGTTGAAGTCGCTGGCAAAGATAATAAATATTATAAAGCTCGTGCATTGTTAGATAACGGCAGTCAACACTGTTTTATCACAGATTCTTTATGTAAGAAATTAAACACACAACGTCTACAGTCCACTTGTCAAATTAGCGGAATAGGACATTCAGTCACACAGACAATCCATTCCTGCGAAATTAATCTTAGATCAATACACAACGATCATGATTTTCACATTAAATGTTTGGTTCTACCTAGCATTACGTCGACTATACCGGCCACAAGTATAGACATTCACAATATTTCAATACCCAAAGACATAAAGTTAGCAGATCCAACTTTCTGCATACCCTCACACATTGATTTATTAATCGGTGCAGATTGTTTCTGGGACTTAGTTGTCAGTGGTAAAATCCGTTTACCCTCCGGTCCTTATTTAGTAAATACCAAATTAGGATGGATAATTACGGGTCCGTTATACACTGAAAACTCACACACAAATAAAATTCAGTGTCACGTTGCTCAATCCACACAATTAAATGAGCAATTAAGAAAGTTCTGGGAAATTGAAGAAATTTCGTGTTCAGGTCAGCAGCTTTCTAAAGAAGAAAGTTCGTGCGAAGACCTATTCACACAAACTACCAGGAGGGCAGACAATGGTCGTTTTTCGGTTCAGATTCCACTAAAGGAATCAGCGGAGTCACTAGGTGATAGCTATGAAGTTGCAAAAACCAGATTTTTATCATTAGAACGTAAACTTGTTCGTAATCCACAATACAAACACATGTATAGCGACTTCATGCAGGAGTACTTGAGCTTAGGACACATGACCCGCATCGATCACGATTACAAGATGCCATTTTATTTTTTACCACATCACGGCGTTCTCCGTGAAGATAGCGTAACAACTAAATTACGCGTAGTGTTTGACGCTAGTCAAAAAACATCCACACAAAAATCGCTTAATGACATACAGTTTATCGGACCAGCATTGCAAAACGATTTAGTTTCCATCCTCTTACGTTTTCGTCAGTATAAGTACGTTGCGTGTGCAGATATTGAGAAAATGTTTAGACAAATCTTAGTTCACGAGGAACAAAGAAATTTGCAATTAATACTGTGGCGAGAAAAACCGTCAGACCCTCTGAGTGTGTACCGTCTTAATACGGTGACGTACGGTACGGCATCGGCACCGTACCTGTGTATTCGCTGTGTTAGACAATTAGGATTAGAGTGTACAGACGAATTAGTTTCTCAGACCATACTGGAAGATTTCTATGTCGACGATTTAATTACTGGGGCTGATTCAGAAACACAGTTATCATATTTATGTAAAAAGGTCTCAGAAGTATGTCAGTCAGGTTGTTTTCCTTTGCGAAAATGGATAACGAATTCGTCGAACATTGTCTTACACACAGCACAAAATGCAAGTAGTTCGAAGTATTTGTCATTAGGTGAAAATGTATCTAGTAAAACATTAGGCCTTGGCTGGTATAACAGCAAGGATGAGTTTCATTTCACATCCAAAATAAATAACGATTTCTCAAACGTGACTAAACGTTCGATTTTATCCGCTATTTCTCAAATTTACGATCCTTTGGGGTTATTAAGTCCGGTGGTTATAGTGGTCAAAGCTCTTCTTCAAAAACTATGGCTCACAAAAGTAGGTTGGGACGATGCTCTGCCTCAAGACATAGTATTGTATTGGAAAAAATTCGTTGAGTCAATATCGAATTTATATAAATTGCGAATTCCTAGATTTGTTATGTGTGATTCACCTAATATAATTGAGTTACACATATTTACTGATGCGAGTCAAATTGCTTACGGTGCTTGCGCATACGTTCGTACCTGGAACGCAAATGGCGACGTCACAGTTAGTGGTGGTTAATAAAACGTATAGCGCCAAAATATAACAAACTATGTGTACATAGCGTATAGCGTGTGCTATGAGCGGCTCTGACTTCGCGCTATATTATAGCGCCTCGGACTTCGCGCTATATTATAGCGCCTCGACCTACTCAACGAATAAAAGTTCAAACGCGCACAGCGGGGCCAGAACGAGATAGCAAGATAGCGTTCGCACAGCGGGGCCAGAACGAGATAGCAAGATAGCGTCAGCGACTATAATGTATAGCGCGTTAATATCTACCGCACATCATCAATTCATCAAGTCCGTTTAGCGTGATAGCGTGTTGATAAATTATAGCGTCTCCGCGTTCAGACTGCGCCCGAGTTTTGAAATAGCGCGCTATAATTATAGCGTATAAAATAACAGACTATATGAATATATTTTATAGTTTATAACACGTTTATAGTTTATAGCGGATTTGAACATCACTAGTCACAGTGAAGTTGCTATGTGCCAAAAGCCGCGTCACTCCTGTCAAACCAGTTAGCATTCCGCGACTCGAGTTGTGTGGTGCGCTTGTAGGAGCTAAATTATTAGATAAAATCAAAAAATCACTTCGCGTTACATTCAATACTATTGTGCTGTGGACGGACTCCACAATCGTTTTAGGCTGGCTTAGAATGTCTCCCAACCAACTCAAAACTTTTGTACAAAACCGCGTTGTGGAGATAAACGAGTTGACAAACAATGTGTGTTGGTTTCATGTGAGTGGAATAAATAACCCGGCAGACCTGTTATCACGTGGCAAAGGATTAGATGAATTGAGTGCTCTGCCCCTGTGGTGGAACGGACCTTTATTCTTGCACGAAAAGGTAAATGATTGGTCAAGCACACAACATAACCTAGATCATATTCAGACCGAAATATTACCCGAACTAAAATCGAACATTGTCAGTGTACCGACCTGTGTCAACAATTCGGACAGAGTAATTAAATTTGAAAGATTCTCTTCGTACAATCGACTCAAACGCGCTTGTGCATTCGTGTGTCGATTCATAAACAACACAAGGACAAAGGATCACACCAAACGTTCTACCGGTTCACTAACAATAGACGAGCTAGAAAATTCAACAATCTTACTCGTAAAGCTAGTACAAAGAGAATCATTCCCTAATGAACTAAAGGCGTTAACAAATAACTTACCTTGTAAACCATCACGTAGTTTATCAAGTTTAAACATATTTCTAGATAAAAATAAACTAATACGTGTGGGTGGTAGGTTAGCAAATTCAGACTTTATGTATGATAAAAAGCACCCAATATTATTGTGTAGTAAACATCACTTTACCTTATTACTATTTAACTTTCAACATAAACAGCTATTACACGCCGGACCACAGATGCTACTCTCACAGATTAGGGAAACTTGGTGGCCGCTAGGTGGCAGGAATTTAGCCAAACAAGTTGTTCATCGATGCACTAAGTGTTATCGCCTGAAAGCTATCACACCACAACCAATTATGGGTAATTTACCTAACGAGCGACTGCAGCCGGGTTTTCCTTTTCTGAGGTGTGGAGTAGACTACGCCGGTCCCATGTACATACTGAACCGTAAAGGTAGGGGCGCGAAATTGGAAAAGTGCTATCTATGTCTGTTTATCTGTTTCTCAACTAAGGCTTTGCACTTAGAACTTGTTACTACATTATCATCCGAAGGTTTTATTCTGGCACTAAAAAGATTTATCTCACGAAGAGGTAAACCTTTACAAATCTTTTCAGATAATGGTAGGAATTTCGTGGGTGCAGCTAGGGAATTCACACATTCCTTGAATAAATGTTCTGATGATCTACAAAATTTTAGTTCAGAAAATAACATTGAATTTAAATTTATTCCTCCATACTCACCTCATTTTGGTGGCTTGTGGGAAGCGGGGGTAAAATCCTGCAAGCACCACATTGCCCGCGTAATAGGCAATGCACATCTTAATTACGAGGAGTTCAGCACGGTTTTAGCACAAATAGAAGCCGTCCTGAACTCCCGTCCCTTATATCCTATGTCTTCAGATCCCGATGACTTCACTCCCCTCACGCCTGGGCACTTCCTGATCGGTCGACCACTGACGGCGCCTGCAGAGAAAGACGTCATGACGGTGGCCACACACTCACTGTCACGTTACCGCCGCATCGAGCAGCTGAGACAGCACTTCTGGGCTCGATGGTCGAGCGAATATGTTTCTGAGCTACAGAAACGTTCCAAGTGGAAGACCACCCAGGAGGCACTTACACCGAACACACTAGTCCTGGTGAAGGAGGACAATTTGTCGCCCCTCAAGTGGCGACTGGGTCGAATAATGACTGTGTTCCCAGGCAAGGATGGCGTTTCCCGAGTGGCCTCCATCCGCACCGCTACAGGCTTCATTGAGAGGGCCTTCTCCAAGATCTGCCCTCTTCCATCGCCCAGGGTCGACTTCGAGGCTTCAGACATACCAGCGACGGTCACACCACCGCATCAAGGCAATCATTGAGAGCTATCCTAAGACTCTCAAAGCCCCGGAGGATGTTGAGGACAGCGCCATCTGTGCACATCGGGAAGAACTACGTAGTTCATCCAACAACGACGAGACGGCGCTGAACCGCGGATATATAACTGACGACGAGCTCCATTCGAGCCCCTTTTTTCTTCTCTCACCACTGCCGCGACCACAAACCGAACTGAAGTCTATCCTGTGTACCTACTTATTGTAAATCTAAATAAATTCCTTTCACTAGAAGAATAAACCAGTCACTTTGGTCATCATACCCGATTTGCAAAACCCTTTAAAATAAGGAACACACCTTAACAGTGAGTGATGGCAAAGTATTCTGTTTGTGTTTTGTTTTCAATTCTGTCGGCACTCCTGGAGTGCCACTGTTTTTTACACCCTGTATTAAAACAGGGACTTCGTTATCTAGTTCAATTGTCGCATTAAGGCAGTTCAGTTGAATACTAGGTACGTAAAAACGTGTTAAATCCTTCATCTTCATCATCATTCTCTTGATCCACCCACTGCTGAATACAGTCCTTACATAATTGCAATCATTGTTATTTGTTAGAATGCAGGTATACAAATAAGGTCATGAAGATTTAAGTTGAGCCATACATTCTGCCCAAGAGAATATGAACATTAAACACACGGAGGGTTTTCGTGAAAATTTACGACACCAGTTGGCACCACTGTGACAAGAGGTCTTCCAATATAAAATATAATTGATGACGTTCATCATTCGATTCATTCATTCGTTCATCATTCCGTCATTACTAAAGAAAATATAGGCTCTTTGACAGATGCCTGGACCTGATGTGCCAGTGCTGCCACCTAGCGAACGTCATTTCAGAAAACCCTCATTCAGCCAAAATGCAATGAATAAATACATAATAGTCAAAATAATAAATAACATGAGAGCAGTAGTAGCAAAGTGGTAACGGCCGCGACTTGCGAGTTGTAGGTCGTATGTTTGAACCCAGCCAGGCGCTTTACGTTGTGTACATTAGGTACTTCATAAACCACTTCTCTCAAAACCGTAAAGGAAAACATCGTGAAGAAACCGGCATATCCTAGAACCAAAAATCCGAAGACATGTGACATCTGCCAACCCGCACTGGGTCTGCGTGGTGGATTACGGCCCACTCCCTCTCACCGAGAGGAGGCTTGTGTCCCGGCAGTGGGAACATTATGGGCTGATTATGACGATGATGAGACAAAATAAGATAAAAATACAATTAAAATGTCAAAATAATGCAAATTTTAATGTGTACTTGGTTCTCACGTATCGTTATGCCACATGTCCTTTCCCCACGACCGTCTACTGTTACCATTTACTAGTAGGCCTTTCCAGCAGTGGAGGCCTTTAGGCCATAAATCATTCTTACTTGGAAAATGTGGTGAGTTGTGCAGCGCTGCCTATGGCCAGCCTCGTGCAGGTCGCGGAAACTCCCGCGAAGAACCCCCTCATACCTTCAGTCTTGTAGATCGTGACGACTCCGTCACACATTCCTGGAACGATAGGCAACAGGTGAAATGCATTGTAGGGAATATGTTTTGTTCGAGATGATTGGGTCCTGATGGTTTGTAAAGGAAAGAGCTCTGGGAAGGGCACATTCCAAAGTTCAAGAATTTACGTTGGCAATTAAAGGTCATAGCACACATATCAACTCGGAACAAGATCGTCACCGTCAGAAGCGTAGCGTGCCTTGGCGGGGCCCCGTATAAAAATTTGTTTGGGGGCCCTAGGAAGGGTAAAGATTTCTCACAAAAGAAAAAAAAATGTTTGCATAAATTAAAATAAATATTTATTCATCATAATTATCTATCTGTTACTTTTCTAAAATTTTTACAAGCAATTCAAATTAAATACGGGGCCCCAGTGGCCCGGGGGCCCCGTATAATGATACGGCAGATACGGCGGTAGATACACCCCTGGTCACCGTATCGCCTTTCGCCTCGCCGTCAAACAGGCATCAACCTAACGTAAGCAAGTAACCAAAGCGGATCAGCAGACCCGATACGTCGACTCGTCTACGGCTAGGCGACGCCTTCGTTTGGCTCTCTACAGGGTCAAGTTAAATTAGCTAACGAAACTCCGCAAACGTGATAGGTATCAATATCTAAGCACGACAAAACACAAAAGAAATTAATTTGATGACTTTTTGTCGGGTTAACGACCGCATTTACTGGAGACATTTGTAATATCAGTGTAAAACTGTTTTTTGTATAAACTTCACACATTGGTATCAATTTCTCAACACGATAAAACAAAACAAAACAGATTTTCTCATCTCATACTACACTACCAGCGGTCATTGACCCTCAAAAATACACATCAAATCTTTTTATTTTTACTTTATCGTGTTTAGATACGCGATCCCCATCAGGCCTTTTTTATTTTTACTTTATCGTGTTTAGATACGCGATCCCCATCAGGCCTGAAGAGATTCGATACCTAATTTAATTTGACCATGCATAGAGAACCTTACAACATAACTTCAACAAAAAGACCCGAATTTACCTTTATATTTATGCTGCCTTCCAACAGCTATGCTAGGGTGCGCGCCTGCCTGTATCCTGGTCTTCACCACCGAGGCAGGGTTGCCAGTAACTCCGCTCATGATACCACTCACTCCTGACCAGAATATGGCCTTTTCTATGCTTATTTCGCCATCTTTGTTTTTAGTCCAGCCGTTGACCTCTGCTACGTGGTACATGCCTAACCTGAAATGGTGGTATTTTGGGAAGTTATTAAGTTGTTCAGTTTGATGGTCTGTACCACACCCTTAATTATGACCACACCTTTCTGATGCACGCGAAACTAAAGCAAGGTTAGTCACCAGCATCATCTGCCTAGCCTTTTCCCAACTATGTTGGGGTCGGCTTCCAGTCTAACCAGATGCAGCTGAATACCAGTATTTTACACGGAGCGACTGCCTATCTGACTTCCACAACCCAGTTACTGGGTAATACGATACCCCTTGGTAAGACTGGTTGTCAGACTTTCTGGCTTCTGACTACCTGTAACGACTGTCCAAGATCTACGAATGACAGCCGGGATCAACGGTTTAACGTGCTTTTCGAGGCACAGAGGGGTCTCGGTATGTAAAGATGGTCACCCATCCACAGACCAACCGCGGCAAGCGTAAGCTACGCTTGCAGCGTTTCTTGATCGATCGACCTGCAGCTGTTATTAATTTAGTCACGGGCCCCTCATGGGCCCCTAAGCCAGGTTAGTCAATGGTAAACAAATAAATGTTGAACAAATTTGTTGCAGCAAAGCCTTTCTTATTTCTGAAATTGCACTAATACAATTTGTGGCGGCAAAAGTGTGTTGAGCGCACAACTTCCGTCATGGACCGCCATTCAAAGCCGTCAGTTTCAATACGTCATTTGTGTTGTAGTGCGAGTAAACGGTGACAGGCATGGGAGCGAGTAAACGGTGACAAGCATGGGAAATCATCAAATGACTCCTCCCGCTCTGGGTGGAGCGGAAGGGAGTGTCAGTCTCTTACTGACTAAAACCCACCCGTGTTCCTACGGTGACAGGCTTGGTTGGTATGTAAAGTTTTGAACTATTGACTAGCTCTGCCTCTAACAGCGGCCGCCGAGGCATTTATTTATGGGTAAATACATAAAAAAACCAGAATACTAGAAGCGACCCGCGGTTTTACCCGCATAAGTGTCGATCCCGTTCGAAAGACACGTGGCGCCATCTATTATCATAATAACGTTATTGTTGTTTTCCTCGGGAATAGCACTTGTTTTCGGGAGGAAAGGTACCTACCATAAGTTCGTTTCTGTACACCTGACAACGTATAATATGAAAAATTTCAGTATGATCGGTTCAGTGGTTTAGGCGTGAAAAGGTAACAAACAAATTTACTTTCGCATTTATAATAACAGAATATTACCTCACAGAATTCATAGTGAACCCCAACACCATAGCTGGTCCTAATCCTTTCTGCAATGCCATCGCACCATCGGCCCTTGCGATCACATACAACGCGTGGAAGATCCCCCGATATCGCGTATTAGCTTCGGTGCGCGCGCGCAGTTCTCCTTGCAGCTGCAGCCGAGTCTTCACGACGTCCATCGGATTTGTGAAGATGGTCGCGCCGGCGCCGGCTAGGCCGCCAATTATGAAGTCCATTTTTAAGTTACTGCAATTTTAAGACCAGAAATATTATTTTATGCATTTAAAATTGATTCTTATTACATTGAAATAAGATTTATTTTCTTTGGCTCAGTTTGGTGTATGGCAAAATTGGTTTCAGGATGTTGTTGGGACTTCCTCGCTACTGCAGTGCAAAAACAGCGTCACTACTGAGGAGAGTGAGAGACAGTCGCAACAGCATCCTGAGAACTGTAGCGGAGGGTTTTCTGAAATGACGTTCGCTAGGTGGCAGCACTGATACGTCAGGTCCAGGCATCTGTCAAAGAGCCTATATTTTCTTTAGCCATGACTGAATGATGAACGAATGAATGAATCGAATGTTGAACGTCATCATATATTTTATACTGGAAGAACTTTGTCACAGTGGTGCCAACTGGTGTCGTAAATTTTCACGAAAACCCTCATTGTAAAGCATTTTGTGCGGAGGGTGATTGGTACTGTACTAACACTAGATAATAAGTTTTTTTAATATTATGTTACTAACACTCTATGGATTCTTTGGTCCGAAATGAAAATCATTATTATATTATTATAAAATTCATAATTTTTGAAAAAAAAAAATAACTGTCTCAAAATTTACCGAAATTGATTCAGTAATCAATTAAGAACAAACTACTATCAGGACTTGCGTTTATTCTGTTACACCTTGTTTATATCCGTAGAGATCTTTATGCTTATTGAAATTTGTGAATTAATAATTCGCCTAAAGCCTAAAATACCACTGAACATTAACAAGGATAAGTGACTTAACTTTATGGTTAAAGTCTTTTAACAGAAATCAGAACGTTCTGAAGTAGCCTGTTGTCACTTTTCAGCCTTTTATGATAATTCAAGCATGTCATTTCGTTACTAGAGCTAACAATAAGAGGGCCAAAAAACGCCACTTTAAGCAATTCCTCTAAAAGCGATTCATTTCCTGAATTCCCAGCTCAATACCAATGCAGATAATACCAGATGCAGGTCAATACCAAGAAACTATTGAAGGTATAAAAGTCTGGCACATCGCCATCAGCACTGATAGATATGTTAGAAGCTATTTAATTAATTACTTATAAACATAAACAACATGTTTGATACACATGGCTTTCTGGAGTTCCTAACTACTTATGACTAAATCTATGCTACTGTAGCAGCATCTACACCGCCACATGCGAACCACGCATCATACTGACGTCACGCAAAATCCTGCATCGCGCAAGCAGAGTTTCTCGCGCACTAGCATATATTATAGCAATCGTCGGGCAGTTGCCCACCACACACGACACCCGTCTGGTCAGAGGATCCTCCCTTTTCTATAGACTATGAGTGAACTTTACACCCTGTTCCTCATACCTCTCGGTCGATTCTGTAAGAATCTCACCGTGAAAACTTAGGTGATGTGAGTTTGTTTTTGCTAGAAATTGACACTATTGACAGCTCACTTCACCTAAGTTTTCACGGTGAGATGGTTACAGAATCGCACTGCTGAATACTGCCCACAGTGCCTAGCCTTGTGGAATTAGGCGTAACCACTTATAAGGCGTGATTATTAGGAGAACTATTCAGGGTGGCAGTGACACCGACGCACAACCAGTTACCATAGATACAGTACATGATTCTAAATCCCCTGCGTTGAATTTTTTCACCATAATAAAAAAAAATTGCTGTTCCATACATTTTGCCCGCGTAGGTATAGCAGATTTTTTTTTGATAATCGACAAATATTTCTACCCTAGGGGGTCAAGAATCATGGGCTGAATGTATGGTTACAGTTTGCGCGTCGAGGTTCCTGCCACCCTGTACTTTATTCTGCACCCTAATTGCGTAACACTCTATCTATCTCAATCTGAATCATTTTGAAGGATATTGTTAATCCATTGCTTCATATGTTCAAAAGAATTGTCTGCTCAACAACGTAAATAACGCAATGGATGTTGTTGAACTGTCAAAATGAAAGCCATTGTACAATGCGTGCCACGAAAGAAGAGACTTGACCCCGCCTCCCCCGCTCTTTCCACCGCCCCTATGACGTCCGTTCCCTCCCGCACTCAGACCTGATACCGCTAAAGATACCTAAAATCGTGTACTGCGCAAGTCAAACCACGTGGTGTGTCAAGTCTCATCTTTCGTGGCACGCAATAGTGTATTACGCAATTACCCCGCTGGTTGACATTTCTTTGTCTTCTGCAGTGCGATTCTGTAACCATCTCACCGTGAAAACTTAGGTGAAGTGAGCGTGGAGTGAACTGTCAGTGTCATCTTACCAGATACTAGGGATTGACCAAGCATACATTTACAATCATAAAAGAGATTTTAATAATATTTTTTTAGCCTAATCCTATTGATATTTTTATATAATTCAAAGCTAGTATTTTAGTGGTCAAAACATTAATATTTTGTGGGGTTTTACTTAGTGCATGTCGCACAGACTGCGGCCCCGCATGTAAATTACACGAATGTGCGTCAATGAGCAATTGTAGATCGAGTCTAGTAAAGACTGCGACGATGTTCAGCGTTGTTATTAACCCAAAACTATTGAATTAGAAGAGATAACCGAGTGTGTCAAGTCATCGAGTGCTAACGGATGCCTAGTTGACGGACCATAGAATGTAATCCCACGTAGTTTGTGTGGCGTGATCACTTCACCCGATTCACGACACTAAATGTCGTAAATCGGGTGAAGTGAAGGTGAAGTGATAAGATCACGCCGCGCTTGCGCGTTAATCACTGTCATTATCACATTGCAGATTGCGTGATCACTTCACCTTCCCTTCACCCGATTCACGACATTTAATGTCGTGAATCGGGTGGAGTGAAGGTGAAGTGATAAGATCACGCCGCGCTTGCGCGTTAGTCACTCATCACATTAGAGATTTGTTTTTACATATTTAACTTGTAAGGCGTCATGTATAAGAACATTAGGAAATTATGGTAATAATATTAATAATTAATATAATACACCATGGCGACCCTGCCTTAGAGTCTGCCAAGGGGCAGATTAAGCAAAGTTTTCGTTGAGCGATTTTCAAAATGTGTAACTCTAAAGTAGAAAAAGACGAGGTATTCGTCAATCAAAACGCGGCTAGTGGAGGTGTTGTTGACGCCGAGGTGGTGTTGCCATGGTTACGAGATTCGAGTGGAGTGATATATGGTACATTCCGAATTGCACTGTAATCGACTACAGCGTGCTTACACCTTGACCCCAATTATTCTGCTGTATGGTATTTATCTATTATTCCCCGCATAATCTTACCACGCCGTACGGTTGTCAAGCGTGGTATTTTGACAGTTCAAACCGGTTTCGGTCATTGTGTCATAGAGAATACGTTTTCGCAAATTATTTATGTGAGCGCTGTGTGCGATGATGACTTAATTCGGAATGAGCCATATTTCACGCCGCGCAAGCGCGTTAGGCGCTGGCGCTGTCTGGCTATATAAGGACTTACTAGTCTAGGGAAAAAAGAAAAAAAAAACAAGGTTGAGATTCTGACTGCGCTTCTGTTTTGCAATTTTATTGTAAGTAAAACCCCACAAAATATTAATGTTTTGACCACTTAAATACTAGCTTTGAATTATATAAAAATATCAATAGGATTAGCATTAAAAAATATTATTAAAATCGATTATGATTGTAAATGTTTGCTTGGTCAATCCCTAGCATCAGTAGGATGACAAAGACAGCTCACTCCACGCAAGTATTCACGGTGAGATTTTTACAGAATCGACATGCTGTACTGTTGTAACTTGTATTTGTTATAAGTACCTAATATTGTTACGTATTAAGTTCATAATATTGATTTTTGCCTCTTAGTTATTTTCTACGACCCCTTACAGCATCATCATCATCATACATCAGCCTCACAGCTGCAAAATAACGGTTCACACTTATGTACCTAAAAATGTACCTAATGCTATATGATTTACATTTTCTTATTGCTAAACATCTAAACGCACGTCTTGCCGAGTCCAATCCGATGAGGATTGGACTCGGCAAGACGTGCGGCAAGGGTCGCTTCTCTAAGCTGTGAAGGAATATGTCTACCTGGGGCAAGTCATCCCGCTTGGTAGACACAACTTTGAGAAAGAAGCCGACAGAGAGAACTAATTGGATTGGGCAGCGTTTGGAAAACTTCGTCAAGTATTGGTGTCGCCAATCCCGCAATATTTGAAGACTAAGGTCTTTAACCAGTGCATCTTGCCCGTCATAACATACGCTGCCGAAACGTGGACACTGACAGTCGAGCTGGTCCACAAATATAAGGTCGCTCAGCACGCTGTGGAGCGGGCTATGCTCGGAGTTTCTTTGAAGGATAAAATCAGAAACGAAGTTATCCGATAAAGAACCGGAGTTACCGACATGGAAGTGGCAGTGGCAGTGGGCTGGCCATGTCTGTAGAAGGACCGATAGCCGGTGGAGTAGACGAGACCGGAGTGGAAATCGCGTATCGGCAAGCGTAGTGTGGGACGCCCAACAGCTAGATGGACCAAATCAAAAAAGGTGGGCTGGGACAGACTGGATGCGGAAGGCGGAGGACAGGGTGTTATGGCGCAGCATGGATGAGGCCTATGTCCAGCAGTGGACTGCGATTGGCTGAGTTGATTAAACCATAGATAATAACTAATAACACAACACACAATAATAATGACAGTTACCAATGTGTGCGTGATGTAAACTAATTAGCATTGCCGACTGTACATGAGTTTGTATCATCTTTTAACAATGAAGAGAAATAAAATTAAATATAAAATTTAATATTATTATTTTATTATAATATATGATTACTAGCAGCGCCCCGCGGTTTCACCCGCATAAGTGTCGATCCCGTGGGAATATCGGGATATAAACTATCCTATGTCCTTCCCCGGGATACAATATATCTCCCTGCCAAATTTTATCGAAATCCGTTCAGTGTTTTAGGCGTGAAAAGGCAACATACAGACAGACAGACAGTTACTTTTGAATTTATAATATTACTAGCGACCCGCCCCGGCTTCGCACGGAAACATTATTATTATTATACATATAAACCTTCCTCTTGAATCACTCTATCTATTAAAAAAAACCGCATCAAAATCCGTTGCGTAGTTTCAAAGATTTAAGCATACAAAGGGACATAGGGACAGAGAAAGCGACTTTGTTTTATACTACTTACTAGCGACCCGCCCCGGCTTCGCACGGAAATATTATTATTATTATACATATAAACCTTCCTCTTGAATCACTCTATCTATTAAAAAAAACCGCATCAAAATCCGTTGCGTAGTTTCAAAGATTTAAGCATACAAAGGGACATAGGGACATAGGGACAGAGAAAGCGACTTTGTTTTATACTATGTAGTGATGATAGTGATGGATTATATGCGTGACTACAATATCTCCATTGATTAACCGTTCTCTGATGTATTCTATTATCATAACGTGACTATATGACTCTGTTCATTATCATTACATCTCGTCAAGAGTCATCCGAGGCCAGTGATTATGCTGACATGCAATCGAATTGGTCGTACAGTTTCTGACACACGTGCACGGATAGCTAGAAGTAGGAAAAAAACATACTAGGCAGTAATGGGAACTGCCGACGAAACTTAAAACTATGCTACTATAGCGACGTCGTAGCGTCAGATAAAGTTACATACTTTTGTGTCATCATCTCATCTGCCTAGTCTTTTCCCAACTATGTTGGGGTCGGCTTCCAGTCTAACCGGATGCAGCTGAATACCAGTATTTTGCATGGAGCGACTGCCTATCTGACCTCCACAACCCAGTTACTGGGTAATACGATACCCCTTGGTAAGACTGGTTGTCAGAATTTCGAGCTTCTGACTACCCGTAACGACTGTCAAAGATCCACGAATGACAGCCGCGACCAACGGCTTAACGTGCTTTCCGAGGCACGGAGGGGTCGCGGTATGTAAAGATGATTACCCATCCACAGACCAACCGCGGCAAGCGTAGCTTAACTTGATCGATCGACCTGTGCGGCTGTTATTATTTAGCCACGGACCCCATAGCTACAGACATGCGGAAAATCAGGCGCTGATTAATTTGACAGGACTAAACTAAAATTTATTTTCTATCCTTTTCTTAATGAAACAGAAAGAAAAAGATGCACTGAACTTAAAGTAGTTTAGTTTGTGAACAAGGGAATCGACACCAATGTTTGCGGTATTGCGCAATGTAACGCTTTTTTTTTGAGGATGGGAAATCTTCAAAATTCAATTCCCACTCTGGGTGGAGCGGAAGGGAGTGTCAGACTCTTACTGACTAAAACCCACCCGTGTTCCTTCCTTAGCCCTTACGTCTAACATCGCCTGTCAACTCAGATTTGCGTAGGATGGTAAGAAGCTTGTGGTTTCGAGAAATTATCGTTAGGGATTTAATTAGATGTTCCGGGCCAGCGGTAACCCTTTCGGACAATTCCGCTCGCAAAACATTGTGCTTATGGGTGCAACATGCAATGGTACAGGGGTTGTGGGGGTACATATTTAAAGTTGTGTTAGACTTACTTTTTGCGTAAAAAAGTTAGTAAAAGTTGGTCCAGTACAAAAAATTATCACTATGACGGGAAGTACTTTACACCCGTTATAATAATATCTACAAATTCTAAAATCTTTAGGGCTGCGTAGTCAGTTAATTTACCTAAGTCATTAAAGTTTTATCATGCAAGTGCATCAGTCATAAATTAATATAGGCACAAAAACATCAAATTAGGTTTAAAGGTTCCTAACTACAAACAGGCGCGACACGCGGTATAATCGCGCGCGACATCGACACAAAGACACCGCTCGCGCTCGTTGCGTGACTTGCGATGCCTTTGTGTCGCGTGTCGTGTCGCGCCTGTTTGAAGGAGCCTTAATCCTCTATCAAACAACAGCATTTTTTTATGTTT
Source organism: Luperina testacea (assembly GCA_927399505.1). Classification (NCBI taxonomy): domain Eukaryota; kingdom Metazoa; phylum Arthropoda; class Insecta; order Lepidoptera; family Noctuidae; genus Luperina; species Luperina testacea. The sequence goes on from OV656758.1 coordinate 19,925,549, forward strand.
GTATTTGTTTATCGAGGTCAGCTTCCAGTCAACCTCGAAGATTAGGTACTGCATTGCGGGTATTAGCAATGGTATTATTCAAATGTCATAAGAATAATGTTTTGTACTTTTTCACATTATTTTGTCCTAATATAAATTGAAATAAAGATATGAAGAAATGAAGCATAATTTGTTATATTTTATCACATACATAATCAAGAAATAATAGCCAATGGAATGATTAGGTAAATGGCCAGACTACTTAACATTTAAGACAATTAATAAAACAATAGTCATACATGCAATTCAAGAAGACAAAAATAAAAACAGTTAAACTCACCTAATATAATATTAAACGTTATGTTATATCACAATTAATACATTAACTACCTACTAGATAAGTTTAAACAAGAACCGTATTGATGTTACATCGTCCAAATACATTGATTTTTTTAGCACATTATAAACTGTAGCGATATAAAACCGAAAACGTTATCAATCGCTCGTGACATTGAAAAACACAGGTAATAGCGTAACAGATACGCGAGTTTTAAATTCAAGCGATTATCACTACTATTTCAAAAGGTATAGAGTTCAAAATCGAACTAAAATCACTTGACAGTTGAAGTACCACGTCTCTTGGTATGTAGTGTCAGATAATGACGTATATGTGACGTACGTAAGAAATAATTTTGGCGCGCGAATGAGGAAGTGCGAGTGTATTACGTAACTCAGTCGACGGCTCGACGGTTGAGCGACTACTGGCGTCACTGGCGACGGCGAGATGCACGCGTTATCACGGCCACTGAAACGCGATTGAATGAACGATTTTGTTCCTAGAATTTTGCATTGGGGATTTCCTATAATATGGGGAAATTCCCTTCGTCATTGAATGACATAAAACATAGCGTATACTATCTGCTATTGAGTGTGACTCGTGTGTGTATGAGTGTGAGCCTGACTCGAAGGACCAAAATACTTTGGAAGTCCCAAGTTACATAAAGGCTCCTTCAAACAGGCACGACACGCCATAAAATCTTTAAACAGGTGCGTACCCTAGTCCGTACTTCTGGGTTACAAGATTCGTGATAAACAGGTTAGTAGGTCACAAACTCACAATCGTCTCAAAAGGTCACTGCGTTGCCAAGAAAGTCAAAATGTTGATTTTCCTTATTCTGCGCAAAGTAGGTATATGACCTTGAATTTGCAACGGAGCACTTAGGTTTAAATTGAATGTTTTTCCTGGGGGCCTAAAAAGGCCACTTTGGCAGAATCATAAAACGATAACATTATGAATCAAAAATGAACAGTTAATCGTATCAAATCCAAAAGGTGAAAGAATTTTCAGTTATTTTTTTTTTGTCTGTGCGAAAATACCAATCAATCCAATCCAAATCCAATCCCAATCAATCTCTTTGATTACCTACCTACGTAGTGCAGCGAAAAAAAGAAAAACACGGACTGTCTTGTCTTCGCCTTATTATAATTCATAATGTTATCCTTTTATGATTCTGCTAAAGTGGCCTTTTTAGGCCCCCTGTACAGAAGCAGAAGCATTCTTTAGCGAGCTATAGTTGACTCGTTTTTATGTCTTGCCTTACACTGGGACAATTTATACAGGGTCAAATTTATACAGGGTCAAATTTATACAGGGTCAAATTTATACAGGGTCAAATTTATACAGGGTCAAATTTAATTAACTAGCGAAACTCCACAGACGTGATGCGTATCGGTATCTAAACATATTAATACAAAAAAATAATTAATTACATGATGGTTTTTGAGGGGTCATCGACCGCAGTTAGTGTAGTCACTTGAAATATCAGTTTTTTTTTGTGTAAACTTCACAGACTTGATAGGTGTCTAAGCATGATAAAACAAAATTAAACAGATTTTCTCAATTCACACTTCAAGTAACAACAATACAAGTGCTCATTGACACCCCAAAAAAGAACAGCAAATCAATTTATGTTTTTGTTAAGTCGTATTTAGATATACAGTATGTTAACTAACAGAGGGCGTTCCCGTTAACCCGCAATAGTATAGCATCCATACATGCTAAAAAAAATATTACCATTCGAAAATAAATTGTTTTTATTTTTTTTATATTAAAATATTCACTAAAAATCGTAAATTGATACTCTATTTATTTAATTAATTCTAATTTATTTAATTAAATAAATTCCGACATTGCTGTCCTTCAAGTACGCGTGTACAGAGTGTTTCTTTAACGTATCAATTTACGATTTTTAGTGAAGACTTTAATATAAAAAAAAATAAAAACATTTTATTTTCGAATGGTAATATTTTTTTTAGCATGTATTGTGGGTTAACGGGAACGCCCTCTGTTAGTTAACATACTGTATATTCCCATCACAGCTGCAGTTTCGCTTTTGACTCTGTATAAGGGTGACATCACATCGACGCGCAAACTGAAATGAATTCAGCACTTGATTCTAGATCTAGACTGCGTAGAAATTGTTCGTCAGTTACTAAAATAACAGCCGCATGGGTTGATCGATCAGGTTAAGCTACGCTTGACGCGGTAGGACCGTGGATGGGTGACCATATTTACATACCGAGACCCCTCCGTGCCCCGGAAAGCAGTAAATCCGTTGGTCCCGGCTGTCATTCATGGATCTCTGACAGTAGGTAGTTACGGGTCGTCATTAGCCCGAAAGTCTGACAACCAGTCTTACCAAGGGGTATCGTATTACCCAGTAATTAGGTTGCGGAGATCAGATAGGCCCGTTGGTCCCGATAAGTAGGTACTTAATATATGGTCATCAGATCCATCACGAACCGAGCGCGGCATGTCGATCGACCCTCGCGATTTTTACCATGTTCCACAGTTTATTTTACTCAGTAATTTATCATGCGTTAGGTAGCTGTCACACTTAACGATAAAATTATATAGTTGTATAAAAAATACGCCTAATTGCACCAATTGAACTGAAAGCTAATTATTTTAGTATCGATGTGTTATCAGAATGTAAATAAGTAATGATGATAACAACTTTCGTTCAATTTGTCGTATCGACCTCGCTCCAACAATTCGACAAAATTGCAATATTTACCTACTGATCTGTAAGCAATTATAATGATTGTTTTTATGTGTATTTTTATTGCATATTTGTTTTATCACATGAGGGGCCGTGGCTAAATAATAACAGCCGCACAGGCCGATCGATCAGGTTAAGCTACGCTTGCCGCGGTTGGTCTGTGGATGGGTGACCATCTTTTCATACCGAGACCCCTCCGTGCCTCGGAAAGCACGTTACACCGTTGGTCCCGGCTGTCATTCGTGGATCTTTGCCAGTCATTACGGGTAGTCAGAAGCCCGAAAGTCTGACAACCAGTCTTATTACCAAGGGGTATCGTACAAGGAGTATCGTACGAGTATTACCCAGTAACTGGGTTGTGAAGGTCAGATAGGCAGTCGCTCCATGTAAAACACTGGTATTCAGCTGCATCCGGTTAGACTGGAAGCCGAACCCAACATAGTTGGGAAAAGGCTAGGCAGATGAGATGATGACACAAAAGTATGTAACTTTATCTGACGCCACAATGTCGATGAGTTAATGCTCTAATGGACACGTTGCACACAATAGCGTGATTGACTTGAAATTGTTAATGCACGTCAAGACCACAACACTTTTCTTTCAAGTCACCTGGATATTCTGTAAAGTACCTAAACTACGTACCTACCTGTTAGCAACGCACATGGAATTTCCCATCCTGAAAAAAAAAGGCGGAATGAAGTACACAAGAAATAGACCAGAATTTATACTATCTGGGAGGTGGTACCTACTTGGTCATCGTCAGCCAGTGCTGAGTAAAGTCTTCCTCCCTTTTGTGCCATGCTGCCCTGGTCTGTGTTAGTCTCAATCAGCACCCTAATTGGGTAACACGCTATTAATATCAATCTGAATAATTTTGAAGTATATTGCTAATCCATTGCTTCATATGTTAGATAAATGTGTCTGTTCAACAACGTAAATAACGGCAATGAATGTTGTTGAATTGTCAAAATGAAACGCATTGCTACTGATAGCGTGTTACGAAATTATCCCGCAGGTCGTAGGTACCCGTGATCTTCTGAATGTCATTCACCCATCTGGCTACTATTAGGTACGATTCCCACCAACCGGCTCGCATCGCGCCGGGCCGGGCGGCATTTTACAATGCGGTAAAGAACATTGAAATGTATCAACAGTAATTACAGTTCATATTTGCATGCAACTCATATTTACCTCCGTCGGCATCCCGCGACGCGTCGCGACGTGTCGCATGCGTAAGTTGCGTGCAAATATGAACTGTAATTACTGTTGATACATTTCAATGTTCTTTACCGCATTGTAAAATCCCGCCCGGCCCGGCGCGATGCGAGCCGGTTGGTGTGAATCGTACCTTAGGGTGCGTTCCACTGAAGAGGAGCTGGGCGGAGCGGAGCGGAGACGTGCAGGAATCGTCCAATCATAGACGAGACGAGTGCCGCGCTGAGGATTTCAACTAATGTGATTGGTCGATTCTTGTACGTCTCCGCTCCGCTCCGCACAGCTCCGCTTCAGTGGAAACGCACCCTTAGTACTACCTACTACTTGGTAGGCCCCAGGAAAGAACGCTAAAATAAAAATAAAAAAAAACGTTAAATTCGTGGAAACATTCATTTTTGTGCTCTGCTAATCATGTCCACGATAATATAAAGCTGAGAATACAGGGTCAAATCATAATGGCTAGCGACTGATATCGATAATTCTAAAAACGATAAAACACATTTTCTCAACTCATACGAGTATTTCAAGTCACAACACTACCAGCTGTTTTTGAACCCTAAGAAAACAACTTCAAATCTTTTTATTTTATCGTGTTTAGATATCTATACTCAAAACGTATTGCCAGCTAATTTAATTTGACCCAGTATACACCAATGGAAAAATCTTTTGCTACAAACACGTTTTTTTGGCGAAATACCAAAATTTCAATAGTACTTAATTACTCACATGTAGGTACAGCTCTGTAGCTCCTTACGTACTAACAATCAAGAGAAATCATCATAATAAGAACTTGGTCAGATCTTTCCATTGATGTGTCTTAATGCTATATGGGCTTCAGGGCAGATTCGTCCAATCTCCTTTATATGGTGGTCGCATATAAACCCCCCTTTATGTAAACAAAAAAAAAAACCGGCCAAGAGCGTCTCGGGCCACGCTCAGTGTAGGGTTCCGTAGTTTTCCGTCCATCACAATAAGTGTTCCCACTTAAGAGTTTAAAAGTGGGTATCAAATTATGTTCGCGTAATAATCGTAGTTGATCATAGATCTTAAAATATTGGGATTCGATTTTAATAATTCTTTATTAGTTTGAAAACAGATACGTTCAGGATAATAAAATATGTAAACGAAGTTTAAATAATGCTTGCATATACATATACTACAAACTTAGTCAAGAAATTATTTTGTACAACTTTTTGTCTTTTTTGTACAAAAACTGTTGTTTCCATCAAGTTCAAAATAATTTTCCTAGAAAGTCCTTATAAAGTTCTACTTTTCAGATTTTTTTTCATATTTTCTAAACTTATGGTTCAAAAGTTAGAGGACACATTGTTTTTTACTTTTGGAGCGATTATTTCCGAAATTATTGACATTATCAAAAAATGATTTTAGTAAACTCCTATTCATTTTTAAATACCTTTCCAAAAATATATCACACGTTAGGGTTGAAATTAAAAAAAAACCACTTCCCACTTTACATATAGCTACCCTAATAAAACATTTTTTTTCCAATTTTTATTTTACCACTTTGTTGGCGTGATTGATATACATATTGGTACTAAATTTCAGCTTTCTAGTGCTAACGGTCACAGAGATTAAGCGAGGACGGACGGACGGACGGACAGACATGGCGAAACTATAAGGGTTCCTAGTTGACTACGGAACCCTAAAAAGAACTTTTCAAATCGGTTTATAAATAACGGAGTTCAGAAGGTCAATTCTAGTGGTTAGGTTAATCTCATCTAAGCGACAATACATGTCAAAAACTTGTCAAAAATTACATTTGAGACTAAGATAAGACTGTGAACGTTCTTAAAATTACGAGAATTGCCCCCTGATGCTAACATTAAAAAAAATCAGCCGAATTGAGAACCTCCTCCTTTTTTTAAGTCGTTTAAAAACTAAACCTAATCAAACTCAAACTCAAAGCATTTATTTCACTTTTGAATCCACAGACGGTTTGTTAAATGAGGACTCTGCTGCCCTTATAACCTTTTGCCACAATCAGTCACACTTCCAGTCAGATTTCCAGATTACGCCAAAGAGCTCTTACGCATCAATTAGATTGTATTTCTATGCAAATTCTCAGATATCTTGGTGTGAGATCGCTAAACGCGAAGGAATTACTCAGACTCGTCTCCGGTGTACACGCAAAGGTTAGAAGGTCAATCATTCATGAAGAAAGTCAAGGTCAATGTCATATTCAAACGTTTTAAGGTCAAGTGCTGTTGACTAATACATTTCCTTAGATATTTGAGTACGGTGGTTATCCGAATTTGCCTGTTTTAGTACCAACTTTAAATGGTCAAAACAATTCTCCCTACACGGGTTGCATGGTTGCGGTCGGTCGATAGGCGACGTAGGATGCAGGAGCGAGCAAAGGGCACCCAGAGGTTCTAGGTTTGGTTAGGTTACTTTTGGGGGGCCCGAGCGCCGCCTGTAGGCGGCTATACGCGGGGATTGTGCGATCGATGGCCCTGTATGGGGCCCCAACCTGGGCGACTGACCTGACGGCCGGTAGCATCGCAGTTCTGCGAAAGCCGCAGAGAGCGATGGCCGTCAGAGTCGTTCGGGGGTATCGCACGATCTCCTACGAGGTGGCTTGCGTACTGGTAACTGGCTGGATCCCCGCCCTGGGACCTGGATGCGAAAGTACTCGCGTCACTGTACCGGTGGCGCGAGGAAGCGCGGGCGCGAGGCGAAAGGCTGATGCAGCGCCATATGGAGCTGCGTCGGTCTCAGCTTCGCGAGAAGTAATAGGCGGGAGATGCGATGCGACACGTTGGGCTCGCGGCCACAATTTCGCGCTGAAGAAGTCGCGGGCAGAAGCTAGTTTATTATAATATTTATGATATAATCTAGCACTAGTCACGAGCACTAAAAATATACACTGAGTAACTTTTAAAAGTGATTTTCTCGTACTATTGATTTAAATTTTATATTGTTATGAACCCATACAAAGTTTTATGATAGATCTTATCTCAAAGTAGCAAGCGATATTCAATGTGAAAAGCTCTTTTGAATTATGCTTACTGTAAGTATACAATCATGTTATTTTGCGCTTGTGATTCGTACACATTCTTTATCCAATATGTTTAGACCCACATTCACAAATACTTATTGATTATTACGATGACCATTGTTTAAATACCTGTCATTTCCACCCCATAAATGAGTATATACAGATACAGACCGATTTTATACGTACGTTTCTTTCTTTCTTAAATTGTATAGATTATATTCCTAGCAGCGCCCCGCGGTTCCACCCGCATAAGTGTCGATCCTGTGGGAATATCGGGATAAAACTATCCTATGTCCTTCCCGGGGATGCAATCTATCTCTCTGCCAAATTTTATCGAAATCCGTTCAGTGGTTTAGGCGTGAAAAGGTAGCAGACGGAGGGCAGAGTTACTTTTGAGTATATGTATAGTATTATAGTATGGATAAACAAACATAGTTCATTAACGACCACGTGTTAAGGATCCGATACATTTTTGATGGGAACGTAACACGTCCTTGACATGTTACCTTATCTTGCCCCAAATAACGTAACAACTACTACTATCTACTGTGATTTTATTGAGCTTCCTAATAACTATTGCAACAGCGAGGTTAAAGCGAGTTTGTCCCTGTGGCTAAATAATATGGAGTAGCCTTGTGTGATCGCATCAGATATATGAATTTGTAGAAGATTCCAATTAGCCGACGTGGCCCGAAGATAATTTTATTATGGAGTATCCTTGTGTAATCGCATCAGATATATGGATTTTTAGAAGATTCAAAGTAGCCGACATGGCGTGTAAACTACAACAGGTATCTACTACACACGTCACGTTGCAGTATAAAACCGATTTACATCCGTCACCTCACCGGTTGAAAACCACGGCGTCAGTTGTCTGGCATTTTTGTTGAACGGGCCTTTTTGGCGCAGCCGTGAGGCACACTTTCCTGCTAATTTCTTACATCGGACTTTACCTACACTACACAAAATAAAAGAAACAGGGAGGAACTCATTGGGCATAAAAAAATTCATCCGCATCGCTGTCAATGGAAAGTGCCCAAAAGGCTGGCATCATTTCCACGTTGGATGGCACTACTCATTCTTTGGGCTAAAAATAGGCCAACCCTCAGGTAACGTGAAGAGTCAACCAACCGTTTGGCGATGTCCCGAAATATTCGATGAGCACTCGGACCCCAAGGCCCTAGTGTTTCAACCCCAAACGGCTCAAACATTAGCTCCCAATAAGGTTGTTATATTTGCGCCGTTTGAGGTATTCTGCTCCTGCAGCAGCAGCCCAAGCATAGCCCACCATGCTAGGAAGATGGGATCTCTGAATTAAAATAAAATCTGTAAATTAAAAACTAAATTTCTCAAAAAGTTAAGGAAAGTCTCCTAAGTAAGACCGTTTTCCTGTGGCTACAACGGTTAAGGCAGCTGCCCTTACTGCCCCATGTCAAAAATTCATCCTTTATAGTATAGTTATATTAGAAAAGTGATTTAAATTAAAAGAAAATGCTTTTATCTATTGTTTTATGGTGAAACTTATTAGATATTTAATTTAAAAAAAAAAAACAATTTTGGATAAAAATTGATTTTAATACCGGGATCTCGGTATTGGAAATTTTCTATACGGTATTAATACTGTTATTGAAAAAATCTAGTATTCGAAACCCCTAGTAAGTACGTACTACTTGATGATTGGTCACTAATTGCAGCTAATGAGCCGTTCTTCGATAAAAATGATACTGAATTATAAATGAGTGAATAGTCAAAGTCAAGGACAAAAAATTATATTGTTGGAAGCATTATTAACTGCAATAAAAGAACTTATACAATTTTCAAGTGAGAATTCTTGCAAATAACTGTAGGCACTTTATAGAAATGGTGGCCCAGTGGCATATGGTAACGGCCTCGATTTACGAGTTGCAGGTCGTGAGTTCGAACCCAGACAGGCGCTTTTCTTTGTGTAATTTATTTAATCACCACTGCTCTCAAATCGGTGAAAGAAAACATCGTGAGGAAACCGGCATGTCCTAGAACCAAAAATTCGAAGACATGTAACATCTACCAACCCACACTGGGCACTTGTGGTAGATTAACGCCCACTCCCTCTCACTGAGAGGAGGCCTGTGTCCCAGCAGTGGGAACACTATAGATTACCTATGCTATATTATGTCATATCAAATTAATCATATTGATGGGTGTATGTATGTCCATACGCGTGTATCACCTGACAAACAATATTTTTCCGACTCGGCCGCCTGAAGGTCATCGCAGTCGATCGATGGTGGTAATAATGGTCATTACTCCTCGACCCGCAGTCCCACCGTTCCGCCCAGCGTGACGATATTAAAGTGTGACAGGTGGTAAGTACCCCTTAAAGTAATCCTTTATTTGTCACGCTACTTTAGTAGCGTGACAAAAAAAACAGCAAAATAAACAGCTTCTTTAGAAGCTGTTTATTTTTGGCTGATGTTGTACAAATATGTCCGAGTGAGAGGCAATTCTCTTACCCGGCGATAAATATTGCACATCGACCTTTGGAAAGAGACAATCGGCTAATTTAGGTATATTAAATATAAATAATTTATAATTTATATTAAATTTATATTTATATAAAAGGTAATTTTACGGAACAAAACATTTCCTAATTTTGCTAGACTAAACTGTCTATCTAGTTAGGTATTTGTAGATATGTAGAAACTTTTCCGAGGTTAACAAATTCACTTTTGTTAAGCCTGAATATTGGGGAATTGAAATTGTTGCTTGCTACCATTCAGCACTTTTAAACGTTGCGCTGACAACCTAGTTTTATGAATTGTATTAGTTTGTACATACTAATTTAACTTAGATAATACGAGAGTTGAACAAAAACGATTTGCATTTGCACCTGTGCAAAAAAACCATACTGGCTACTTTAAAGACCCCGTGACAGTTGCTTTGACAATCAATTTTGGAAAAAAACTATGAAATCGTACTCCAAATAACTGAAATGCCAAGAAATTAATATTCTTCGAGAAAATTTGGATACTGCAGCAGTCACCGGCCGTTGAGGGATACGGTTACATGGTGCGTTGTTCGTTCAGACGCCGTGCGTTGTTGCAGCGGTGTGCTTGTGTGCGCACGTGGTCAAGCGAGGGGCAGCGCGCTTGAGCGACGCACGGGGGGGCGACGTCAGCCAAGGCCGGACGCGGCTGTCGGCGGGCAGGCTCGCGCGCCTCCGCACGTCCCATGCTGCCCGGCCCACTTGCGCCGCTCGACCCGCACAAAACGCGCGCGCTCACCACGATATACGCGCCGCGGAAGCTCAACACGCGGAAGAACAAAACGGCACAAATGAGAATGCTCGACAACGACATTCAAATCAAACCGTCCCTATCTCCCTTCCATCCTCTCCCGGCCATCGGACAGAAGCTGGAGAGGTCCAACACAAAAGTGATCGTGTTTGACCTGAACAAGAACGAATCAGGCTCGTTGGACCGCTCCGTCAAAATTCGCGATGTGCTCAAGCCTCTGACTCCGTTGCGGATACATGGGTTCACGAGGAAGAGTTCCCTGGACCAGCTGGACGTGAAAAGGCCGCAACAGTTACTCAGAGAGAACACGTACGATGTTATAAAACCGATATTCGTGACTGCAGAAAGTGTTAATGTGAGTAAGGATGACATGTCCATTACAAAGAAGACTCAAATAATACATCCGGCACCAAACTCAGAGAATACGATAAAGAAAGTAGAACAGCCAAAAGCTTCACCGAAGACGAGGTTTAAGAAAGCAGCTCTGCAAGTAGCGAAGATGTCGACGATGCCGGAGACTGGGAAGCTGCTGTGTTTGAGAGAGAGACAGACGTACAAGGTCTGTAGAGAGGAAGAGGACAAAAGTACATGCAAACTGCAAGAGTTACCGCAGAGTCCGGCGCAGAACCTAAACAAGTTATCAGAGATATTCCAGAGCCTAGAAATGAAAGGTCGCCACAGAGATAAGTTGAAAAAGGAGAACAGTTGGTTCTAACACTTAGATTAAGAGTGCAATCATTTACTTGAATATGTGAATATCCGTTGACAAACATTGCGTTAGTTAGTTACCATGTTAAGGTGAAAGTTTATTTTTGTTAATGTTGAATATATACGAAGATATTGATATTGCTCAAAGTGTAGTGTTGTGTCCGTCTTGATATTTTATTAAAGTGTGTCGAACTTTCTAATGGAGGCTCTTATTTATTAAATCCTTGGAAGAGTATTATTTTATAATCATTCCGTCATCGATAATGGATTTGTGGGAAAAGTCATGTGCACTGAGTAGATTCAATGTCGTGACCTTGAATGAGTTTGTCAACAAGTGGCGGTTTGAGACTTGCGTGATTTTCCACCAGTTCTTAATGAACCTTTTACACAATCGCCAGTGTTGGCCACACTTCTACATCCATTGAGGAATTATTAACAGGTTTGATTAAGCTTTTGTAAACAAACGCCGCGATGGATATCGAATTGACAAACAGCGTGGGTGTACGACAGCACAAAAAGCGCGATGTTATCGGTAGTTTAGGTGGTGATTCATTTTTCCAGCAAATGATTAATTCCTGTGGTTTCATGTCGTATCGGAATGATCGATGTGAAGACTGAATGGAACTATTCGTACTAAGGCACATTCTTTCTACCTATAAAAGCTAAAAGTTCCACTGGGACACTTAATTGTAAGCGATGTAACCAAGAAAGGTCAAAGACAAATCATTTATTTTTCAACTAGCAGCCCGCCCCAGCTTCACACGGGTGCAATTTTTTTTCGATTTTTTTTTCATACGAATTTTTTCTTGACTATACCGAACACAACAAAAAATAATTATTCAATTTGGTGCAGTCATTCGGAAGTTATGTGCTTACAGACATTTCGGCGACTGTTTTATACTATGTAACCTATAAAAGACACTTTTGAATGACAAAAACTACAAGAAAGAAAATAGCATTGATTCTATTCGCCCCATTATTACAGTCAAAGAAAGTTGCAATCACTCGTAGCGAGTTTCGTAGCGTAGCCCGTAGCGCATCTTGTCGCGTAGTACGTAGTATCATACGTAGCATCTCATTCGTAGCACATCATCCGTAGACGCTCCCGCGTCGTTTCGTAGCGAGGTCGTAGCAGACTGGAATTTCTTTTCTTGGTCTACGATTTAAAAAGTAGGTACGAGCGTATAATATGTTAAAAATATAAGTGTTTATTTATTTATTTTGTTAGAGAAAACAAACATTAATGTACAGACGCCAGCATATCATGCTACCCGAAACTGTCAATTTTTTTCAATCAACTGTGAACCTAATGCTTTAGCGATAATGTTGAAAATCTATTAAAGAAATTTGACAGATTGTGATTGTGTGTGATGATTGTTGTGTGTTGTGTGTTTGTGTGCTTGATGTGCTGTCGTCTGTACATGTTATTTTCATAGTCTCCTAACTAACTATTTACACTAGGCACTAAATTAAAGTACATATGTATTTAATAGTCTTTTCTCAGGCGGAAAAAGGTGCGCGCCTTCAACGGTTGGGTCATGCCGGTTTTGATGTATTCTTTCGGCATACTCAAATGGACTCAGACCGAACTCGACATCCTGTGGGGTAATTGGGTAAGGGACTATCCATCAATCACGTGAGGCTCGAAAGGGGGGGAGGGGTCCATAAAAATCACGAAATATCACAAGGGGGACCCCGGGTGTAGTAATATATCACGTGTATTTATTTTTTTCGGCAAACGCGCGATACTGAACCGAAAAGCGGCGTTACGTGAATTTATTTTTTCGTCAAACGTGTACAACATCGAAAGCGGCTTGACCTTGTGTACTAAAAAGTACACGTGATATAAGGGGGGGGGGGGGGGTAGTCGTAAATCTCATCATGAATCACCAAGGGGGAGGGGGGGTTACAAAAAGCCAAAAAAAATCACGTCATTAATGGACGGCCCCTAACACACTATTAGTAGCACTGGCTTTCATTTTGACAGTTCAACAACATTCATTGCGTTATTTACGTTGTTGAGGAGACACATTTTTCGAACATAAGAAGCAATGGATTAGCAATATCCTTCAAAATGATTCAGATTGAGATTCATAATGTGTTACGCAATCAGGGTGCAGCCGGTCGATTCTGTAAAAATCTCACCGTGAAAATTTAGGTGAAGTGAGTTTGTTTTTGCTAGGAATTGACGCTATTGACAGCTCACTCCACGCTCAGGGCCAAACCACACGGGCGGCGCAGCGGGCGGCGGCGCGGCGCCTGAGCGGCGCCGCTGCGGTTTTCTACATACAAAAATGCAATGTAGCCACATGGCGCCGTGCGGTGTGCTCCGGCGCCGCGCCGCGCGCGCATCGGAATCGAGACGAGGCGGGGAGGGGTGTAAGCAGAGCGGAGCCGGAGCGGCGCCGCTCGCAGTTGTTTGTAGTATTACAGACTGTCGCAACCCCTCATTTTGCCGCCGCTGCGGCGCCGCCGCGGCTCCGTAGAACGCTGCGACGCCGCTCTGCCCGTGTGGTCGCCAGCGCGGCGAAATGGCTTGCGGTGCGGCGCCGCGCCGCCCGTGTGGTTTGGCTCTCACTTCACGCAAGTTTTCACGGTGAGATTTTTACAGAATAGCACAGCTGGATAGGGAGGTCCGTACGCTGCTGACTACAAATCGAATGCATCACCCACGGTCATCGGTAATAATAAAATAGATGTACCATGTTGTGTCACTCATACGACAATATAAATGAGTAACTACCCTTGCTTGATAGCCTTGAATGGGCTATCCTTACATAACATTTGGTGTTAATTGTCCACATCAACATCGAGGCATGCGGGTTATATGTTACGACATTTCACCTTGTTACACTTGTTTGACAGTAGATAAACTAATTAGGTATTTGTAATGATATAAGGTTACATAATTACAGGTTGAAATTAAATTAAGTAGGTAGCGAAATTCTGCAGACCATCCATAATCTTCTTAATATAAATTACGTGTCACGATGTTTGTCCGCGATGGACTCCTAAACTACTTAACCGATTTTAATCAAATTTGTACACCGTGTGCAGTTTGATCCAACTTAAAAGATAGGATAGCTCACATCTCCGTTTATAATCGCAATATTATTTTATTGCACAAAAACGTTAGCCACAGCAACGCGTGGCCGGGTCAGCTATAGTAATATTATAAATTCAAAAGTAACTCTGTCTGTCTGTCTGTAATTACCTTTTGACGCCTAAACCACTGAATGGATTTCGATGAAATTTTGCAGAGAGATATGTTGCATCCTGGGGAAGGACATAGGATACTTTTTATCGACATAACTCGCTGGCGAAGCCGCGGGCGGAAGCTAGTATTATAAATGCGAAAGTGTGTCTGTCTGTTGCCTTTTGACGCTTAAACCGCTGAACCGATTTAGATGAAATTTTGTATAGAGATAGTTTGAGTCCCGGGAAAGGACCAAGGATAGTTTTTATTCCGATATTCCCACGGAATCGATACGAATGCGGGTGAAACCGCGGAGCGCTGCTAGTATAATTTAATTATTTACTAACTAGTCCTCGTAATTCACTAACACTATGCAGTATATCCCTAGAATTTCGTCCATTACCTACACAGCTAATAACAGCATGATATCGATACAACAGATAGGTGCACGCTCCACGTCAGCATGTTCACGCGATCTTTTGAACGACGCTCTTTGAATAACCTCGATAAAGCGTTTGTTGATCAAATTAAACGCTTTAAAGACTCATTTGTTCGGTAACTTTGAATTTCTCTTTTTATTAGAAAAAAGGGTTAATTTGTCATACTACGACCCACTGTTCCATTGGTGCGTGGTTCTAATAGTAGCTGAAAGCACGACTGCAGAGCGCGGCGTTATCGTCTTCCAGGTTCGAGTCCCAGTTTGGGCAAAGTAAAGTTAGCTAGCATAATCAATCTATCATGTTCCCACAGCTGGGACACAGGCCTCCTTTCTTCGGGAGGGAGTGGGCTGTCCACCACGCGGGCCTAGTGCGGGTTGGTAGATGTCACATAATTATATGTCTTTGAATTTTTGGTTCTAGGACATGCCGATTTCCTCGCGATGTTTTCCTTTACCGTTTTGAGAGAACTATTTACACAAAGTAAAGCGTCTGTCTAGGTTCGAAGTTTCGAACCCACTACCTACAACTCGTAAGTCGGGGTCAATTGATACCACTGCGCCACCACTGCTCGTTAGCTAGATTTAGCTAGTTATTGTGTTTTTCTATGGAGATTTTCTCAGCAGTCCGGAGTTTGTTTGCATTTGTGCCCGGTTGATGGGGACAGCTTCACCCCCAATAAGGCAAAGAATGCTGAAAGACCGACATTATAATATTTTCATCCCATCTATTCGAAAAGAGCCAAAGGGTTCCTTATAAGTGCGAGCAAAATGGGTCACTGGCACTTAATAACAGTGACGAAATGCCTTTTGAATTTGGAAAACTATTTATACACGCGTAATGTTATGTGATAAGGATAACACTGATAGACTCATACAATGCTATTTCAGTTTGTTGGCAAACTGACGGAAAAGTCCATTAATATAATAACTCTTTTGTGTTACGTTTTCGTATTTGAATGCAACGATGAATGTTTTCATCAATGTGGGTCAATTAGATATATCAGGTACCTCTATGCCAATTCTATTGAATAAGGTAGTTCAATGTCCCGAGGTTTCAAATCAATAGATTTACAAAATTAGCTAGTTTTTAGCAACGTTATGTTTAGCAATAAAGGGCGCGTTCAGCTCCAATTTGTTTAATTTTTTTACTTATTTTTAAGTATAAGTCATCATCTGCCTAGCCTTTTCCCAACTATGTTGGTAAACATTAAAAACTTGTTTTCGTAAAAAAAAACGTCAGTAAAAGATGGAATTTTGAGGTATGGTCTTGTACAAAAAAATGATCACAATGACGGAGAGTACAGTGACCCTCGGCTTCGTTAAGTGTCTTTTTTCACCCTACAGTTACGAAGGCCAGACAAAACAGTAGTGGTATGGTTGGAAGTTCAATACCGTAAGTATTAAGGGGCTTATAGGACCTAAACACAAAAAACGCAAGTTTTAGAAACAATAAAAGTATATGATCGACTAAAGTAAACAAAATCAGAAAAATATATGATATTCTACAGGCCTACAGGTAGTTGTTCCGGGTCTGGCTGTTTGTGTATGTGAATTTAAATGTTTGTCGCACCCCCACGATACAGGAGTAATTCCTAGTGTGGGGCAACGTTTTTAAAAAAAAAATACAATTAATTTGATACGATAGAAAAAATCATGAAGATACCTCTAAAAACTTTCTTTTTACAATAAAAAATATACTAATATACATACAATCATTCTGATTTTTTGTCAGATTATTCTACAAGCAACGTACTCAAATACTAAATAGTGTTTTAATTTTTCAGTCCAAAGAATAGATTTTTTGTAATTAAATAATTGCTTCATATTTTGCAATAAATTACCAGCGTTGTGTCATCGCGCTTCTCTTTATTTTCTATTCAGTCCGACAGTGACCGCGCTTTAGGTCATGTAAGCCCCTTAAGTATTTTATTAAAGGCAGAGTTAATTGGTGTGCCCTTTTGAGCACTCAACCAATAGCGACCTATCCTACCTAAGTACATAATATTAATACATTGCTTCTAGAGACCAATTTCTCCATTTCCCTCTAACCTTTTGACCGTCACACGTCAAAAAATCAAAAACGGGCCCTTGGCGTCAAAGTCTGTTATGTAGTTGAACCGTGGCGTGCTGGGCACAATTTGATTTGTCATCTATACGTGACTGTAAGGTTAATCTTCAAAGTAATTTTAAATAATAGCCGTTCATTCTGAAGTCCATAAGATATTGACGTATAACTCGTGCGGCCACGGGCAAAGGTGCACTATGAGTAAGGGTTTTGAATGTGAAGGCCCCGGAATAGCAGAGTGCATGATTCATAAATGGTTCCGGAAATGACTGGAAAAAGCTGGATATTAGCAACTTGATAATATAGTGTGATTGTTACCTATAATATTGATCGCGTAGGTATATGAACAAGGTGTAACAGAATAAACGCAAGTCCTGAAAGTAGTATAGAGGTATGAGGACCAGGGTGTAAAGTTCACTCATTCTCCGTAGAAAAGGGAGGATCCTCCGACCAGACGGGTGTTGTGTCTGGCGGGCAACTGCCCAATGATGTCGGGACTTAGTTTATCGAGAGTTACTTAGGAATGATGAAAATAATAAATACATTTTTGCGACGTAGAACTTCCGCGAAACATCGATCGATATCAATATAAGAGTAACACCGCTTAGGCTTATAACGCTCTGAGACACCATGGTGGCGAAGCCATGGCTTTTCGCGCTGCCAGCAAAATATAATTATGTAGATACACAGCTATTTGGTGGGTATCTCACAGCTCACTAGGCGTCCGATCGGTTGCGCAACCAACCATGCATTTTTGGCAGTGCGACCACGGTTGCGCCGCCACTGGTGTCCAGTTCCAGCCTTGTGATATAGGGAACTTGTGACAAAGAGAAAAAATTGTCGTTAAATATTGTGAAAATATCTAGTCTATTTGCAACATTCAAAACCTACCTACGATAACTAAGAATTCTACGAATCTGGCGATGGTTTTCGAAATATTTGTTCACATAATAATATCACGCTAATTCCTCCGGACGGATTGGCAGAAGTGTATAATATGTATAACACTGACTTGTCATGTTTTGCTATAATTAGATTCGTTAGCCACATGTTATAGAAGCCTTAGGCCATTTACTAGGCAGTGTTTATCCTAACTCCGGCTTAACTACTAGGCTCGACCTGAGAATCAAACCCAAAACCCCATGTTATAGAAACCAAAGGCCATTTATAGAAACCATGTTATAGAAACCAAAGGCCATTTATGGAAACCAAAGGCCATTTATAGAAACCATGTTATAGAAACCAAAGGCCATTTATAGAAACCATGTTATAGAAACCAAAGGCCATTTATAGAAACCATGTTATAGAAACCAAAAGCCATTTATAGAAACCATGTTATAGAAACCAAAGGCCATTTATAGAAACCATGTTATAGAAACCAAAGACGACACGGTTGGCGCAGTGGCTGAGAGATCGACTGCTGCGCTGCGTGTCGCGGGTTCGATTCCCGCACGGAACAAATATTTGTATTGCCCACAGGTAGTTGTTCCGGGTCTGGCTGTTTGTGTATGTGAATTTAAATGTTTGTAAACGCACCCACGATACAGGAGTAATTCCTAGTGTGGAGTAGTTCTTAGTGTTCCTATTCCTAACAAAAAAAAAATACTAGGCAGTGTTTATCCTAATTCCGGCTTACCTATTACGTACTTGCCCGACCTGAATCAAACCCAAAACCTCACGTTCACAGCAGCTGAACTAGCGAGCACTATATAGACCGACGAGACAGTTTTGTTAACATTTATCTGCCTAGCCTTTTCTGTTCGGGTCGGCTTCCAGTCTAACCGAATGAAGCTGAATACCATTATTTTACATAGAGCGACTGTCTATTTGACCTCCACAACCACTGGGTTGTGGAGGTCAATTTTGCCCATGTAGGCTACTTTCATATGTATTACATATATTTAATAGTATTTATGTCTACAAGATATTTATTTATAACTTACACTAAGACATTTACACACGTACTTATTTACATAACAAATATCGAAATGATATTTGTTGGTTGGTCAATGTCGAAATCGATAGTCGATGGCTACGCGTTCATCGACACGCTGGACATCACTAGCGTACGTAAAGATAACGGGATTCACCGGCCACGCGGGGCGGTGCGCGCGGGGGCATGGAACATTCCACGCGCCGGCTGCGCAGGCGCACTCGAGTAACGAGTGGTAACACCTACGCGACGCGGAGCGCACGCTTCTTTGCTCGCCGATTTTGCCGCCGCGATCTTTTACGCTAGCTTGTATTTTATGTTATCATCTTCATTTCTCATTCTGAACTCTTTCTATCATCCTATTTCTACTTCTACGAACTCTTGGTCTGTGCTACTGTGCTATTGTGCTTTGTGCTAACGCCTACCCCCATTGTGCCTTCTGTATTGCTTTGTGTTGGGAACTGTGAACTTTGGACAATATACCAAGTTGATTGTAAGTCTGGACGTTTAATTTATTACACCATACACACCCAACCATACTGGTGACCCCGATAAGGACATGGAAGGGGATTTGTTTAAAGATGCACAAGAAAAGGCTACGTTGCCCGGCACTAGTGTTGAGCCCGGCATGTCGATAGAAAACGGAGTACTCAAGGTGAGCGCCCGTATTCCAGGCTTCTGGCCCGAAGAACCCGAAATTTGGTTTGCTCAAATTGAAGGCCAGTTTGCCTTAGCCGGAATTACAAGCGATACGACCAAATTTAATTACGTCATCGGGCAAATAGAGAACCGGCACGCCAAGGAGGTCAAAGATTTGATCATTAGGCCACCGGCCACAAATAAATACGAGAAGCTGAAGACGGAACTGATCAGGAGGCTCAGTACTTCCAACGAGAAGAAGATTCAGCAGTTGCTAATGCATGAGGAGCTCGGGGATCGAAGGCCATCCCAGTTCCTCCGCCATCTTCAAGGACTCGCCAACTCCGAGGTTCCAGATGACTTCCTGAAAACCCTATGGACAGGCCGACTTCCCGTCTCCATCCAGACGGTGCTAGCAGGCCAACCCAGTTCCAGGTCATTGGAGGATCTGGCTGATCTAGCTGATCGGGTGCACGACATCGTTCCGGCAGCCCCGGCGGTTGCCGCAGTCAACGCTGCAGCCCCTGCGCCCAACTCAGCCAACTCTGATCTGGCTAAGGAAGTCGCCGAGCTACGCAAGCAGTTCCAGAGAATGATATCTGGGCGGAACAGCAGGTCACGTTCCCGCGTTTCGAGAAACACTCGAAATTCTTCGAGGCAGCGCTCTCAATCCAATTACCGTAAGCACCCGCTTTGCTGGTACCACGGGAAGTTTGGAGACAAGGCTACCAAGTGTGTCCGGCCATGTGACTACAAGGCGGAAAACCCCCAGGGCAGTCGCTAATGGCGGCTGACGATTGCCCTTCATCAGCTTCTGGTCGCCTCTACGTCACTGAACGATCATCGAAGACGCAGTTCCTGGTCGACACAGGGAGCGATCTCTGCGTTTTCCCACGGTCAACGCTTCGTGATCGTCGTGCGAAGACTAAATATAGTTTGTGTGCTGCTAACGGTACTAATATAGCTACATATGGTTGTATAAATTTAAATTTAGATTTTGGGTTGCGTAGAACTTTTAAATGGCGTTTCACCGTGGCGGATGTAACGAAGCCTATCATAGGTGTAGACTTTTTAAATTATTTCTGCCTTGCCGTAGATTGTCGCCATAAGCGCCTAATAGATACATCAACTACTGTAACAGCTGTAGCTTCATTAGCAAATTGTAATGATGTTTTTTCAGTTAAGGTCGTGACCGGTGACACCCGTTATCATAAAATACTTGCCGAGTTCCCCGAAATCACGCGACCATCTGGCAAATATCATACAACACCACACAACACTTTACACCACATACGCACGACACCAGGCCCCCCAGTAAGCTCCACCCCTCGTCGTCTGGCCCCCGATAAGCTCAAGATTGCGCAACGGGAATTCGAGTCAATGCTAGCCAATGGCACAGCTAGACCCTCCGAGAGCCCATGGTCGTCACCCTTGCATCTGGCGCCGAAGAAAAACAACGGCTGGCGCCCCTGTGGTGACTACCGTAAGCTGAACGCCCGCACCGTGCCTGACAGGTATCCTATTAGACATATTCATGACTTTGCCCATAGTATAGCTGGGTGTAAGGTCTTTAGTACTCTGGACCTTGAAAAAGCCTATAATCAGGTACCTGTCAGCCCAGAGGACATTCCTAAGACCGCAATAACAACACCATTTGGCTTATTTGAATTTCCGTTTATGACTTTCGGTCTTAGGAACGCGGGCCAGACATTTCAACGGTTCGTGGACGAGATGACGAGAGGCCTAGATTTCGTTTACTGTTATTTAGATGACTATTTAGTTTTTTCGAGGAGCGAAGCAGAGCACGAACATCACCTGCGTGAGATTTTTAAACGGCTCAAAGAGTATGGCATGTTGGTGAACACCTCGAAGTGCGTTTTCGGTGTCAGTGAGGTAACCTTCTTAGGCTACAGCATTTCTGAAAGCGGTACTAGGCCACTTGAGTCCAAGGTGCAGGCGGTTAAGGACTTCCCTCCTCCTACGAACGTCCGGCAACTAAGAGGTTTTCTGGGAATGCTTAATTTCTATAGGAGATTCCTGCCCCAAGCAGCCGAGATCCAGGCCCCATTGCATGCCCTGTTAACAGGATCTGTGAAAGGAACGCAGCCGATTACCCTTACAGGAGAGACTCTAGCAGCGTTCGAGGCATGCAAGGACAGCCTCTCTAATGCCGCTTTGTTAGCCCATCCTGACTGTTCCGCGAAGCTTGCAGTGGTTACTGATGCTTCAGATAAAGCTCTCGGAGCAGTACTACAGCAATTTAAGGATGATGCTTGGCAACCGTTGGCGTTTTTTCTCCAGGAAATTAAGTACTTCCCAGAGTAAGTACTCGCCATATGACCGAGAGCTGCTGGCCATTTATGAGGCCATAAAATATTTTAGGCATATGCTGGAAGCAAGGCATTTTATAATCTATACTGACCATAAGCCGATCAGTTTTGCCTTCCATGAACGGAAGAAAAACTGCTCGCCCAGGCAGTATAGATACCTTGACTTCATTTCCCAGTTCACCACAGACATTCAACACATATCTGGTAAGGATAATGTGGTTGCTGACACCTTGTCACGCATTGAGGAACTGGGAGACCCAGTGAGCCTTGAAAATATGGCCCAAGGTCAGTCTTCTGACCCCGAACTACAGAAGATTCTTGCTGAAGGTTCCTCTTTGAAGTTACAGGAACTTCATGTCCCTGGAAGTCGAACTCCATTGTACTGCGACGTCAGTACGTCGACTTCCAGGCCTTATGTTCCCAAGGGTTTACGGAGGCAGGTCTTTGAAAGCCTGCATTCCCTAAGTCACCCTGGCGCAAACGCGTCGGCCAGATTGGTTGCCGAGCGATTCGTTTGGCCAGGTGTGCGTAAAGATTGTAGGGACTGGACGCGCGCATGTGTACCATGCCAGAGGTCTAAAGTCAACCGTCACGTGACTTCCCCTCTTGGCACTTATACTTTACCGCGTGCGCGCTTCACTCAGATCCATATCGACCTAGTAGGCCCACTCCCGCATTCTGAAGGCTATCGGTATTGTCTAACAGCTGTGGATAGATTTACCCGCTGGCCAGAAGCAATACCGATACCTGACATCACGGCAGAAACGGTCGCGAAAGCCCTTTTATCCACATGGATTTCTCGGTTCGGCTGTCCGACGGATATAATAACGGACCGTGGCCGGCAATTTGAGTCGGCCCTGTTCCAATATCTGTCAAAAATAGCCGGATTCCAACACAAGCGGACAACCGCTTATCATCCGGCATGTAACGGCTTAGTTGAGCGGTTCCACCGCCAACTAAAAGCGGCAATCATTTGCCATGCTAATGACAGGTGGACCGAGTCGTTGCCGTGGGTCTTGCTGGGTGTGAGATCTGCCTTCAAAGAGGACCTTCAAGCCTCTTCAGCAGAACTGGTGTATGGCGAGTCACTCAGGTTGCCCGGAGAGTTCTTCGAGCCCATTTCCAGCGGTACTACGGATATTTCCGAATTTACCGCAAGACTCAGAAATTTTGCCGAGAAGTTAAGACCCGTACCCGCTTCCCGCCATTGCAGGACTAAAGTTTTTATTTATAAGGAGCTCGACACTTGCGATCACGTTTATCTCCGCGAGGACGCACTGCGGGGTTCTCTCCAGCCTGCCTACTCTGGGCCCCATAAGGTCATTTCTAGGGGAGACAAGGTATTTAAAATTCTTGTCAAAAATAAAGAAATGACAGTTTCGATCGACCGACTTAAGCCCGCATTCATATTGTCTGTCCAAGACAATGAACCTCCACCAGGTGAATTACCAGGTTATGTTACACGTTCTGGCCGTCGCGTAAAATTTACAGATTTTTATCGCCCTTGACGGTCTCTGGAGGGGGGTGGTGTAGGCTACTTTCATATGTATTACATATATTTAATAGTATTTATGTCTACAAGATATTTATTTATAACTTACACTAAGACATTTACACACGTACTTATTTACATAACAAATATCGAAATGATATTTGTTGGTTGGTCAATGTCGAAATCGATAGTCGATGGCTACGCGTTCATCGACACGCTGGACATCACTAGCGTACGTAAAGATAACGGGATTCACCGGCCACGCGGGGCGGTGCGCGCGGGGGCATGGAACATTCCACGCGCCGGCTGCGCAGGCGCACTCGAGTAACGAGTGGTAACACCTACGCGACGCGGAGCGCACGCTTCTTTGCTCGCCGATTTTGCCGCCGCGATCTTTTACGCTAGCTTGTATTTTATGTTATCATCTTCATTTCTCATTCTGAACTCTTTCTATCATCCTATTTCTACTTCTACGAACTCTTGGTCTGTGCTACTGTGCTATTGTGCTTTGTGCTAACGCCTACCCCCATTGTGCCTTCTGTATTGCTTTGTGTTGGGAACTGTGAACTTTGGACAATATACCAAGTTGATTGTAAGTCTGGACGTTTAATTTATTACACCATACACACCCAACCATACCCATTTTTTTTTTGGGCATTACCCAGTAGGTAGTGTACCTACTGGGTAATACGATACCCCTTGGTAAGACTGGTTGTCAGACTCGGACTACCCGTAACAACTGTCAAAGATCCGCGAATGACAGCCGGGACCAACGGAAGGGTCTCGGTATGTAAGATCACCCATCCACAGACCAACCGCGGTAAGCAATTTTGTTAACATTCTAAAATAAATTAATATTCATATATCTCGCTTGATGGATTATGTTTGATATCTATAGTTGACAAGTTACCAATACCATCGCGAGCGAGTGCGGATCGATCGTAAATAACTAACATTGTATTGTAGCTAAAAATAGGATGTTATGATGGCTCGGGGGTAAGTTAAGTGATTATGAGCAGTCTGTCAAGCTCTTGAAAGACAGGACTTTGTTAGCTTGGATAAAACAACTGCTCGAAGTACAGACGCCAGCATATCAAGCTACCACAATCTGGCAAATTTCTTTAATAGATTTTCAACTTTATCGCTAAAGCATAAGGTTCAAAGTAGATTGGGAAACTTTGACACTTTCGGGTAGCTTGATGTGCTGGCGTCTGTACAAAGGTTTCTATCGGTACAGCCAGCCTTAAAAAGATGTTCACATCGACAAGAATTCATGTATGTCAATGTCTATCTATCTATACTAATAATAATTAAAAAAAAACTGGCATTCCGGGAGTGCCGACAGAAGTGAAAACAAAACACAAACAGAATACTTTGCCATCACTCACTGACATATCGGATATACATTAAAACATAGTACATCCCGAGGACAGCCGAATACATCCGAAGCGGTGTCGGTTACGGTAACAGTGGCGCGAGTTCAATAGTTTTCTCTAATCTCAAAAAATGCCCAACGCGCCTAAAGAAGTATTCACTTCAATAAATGGGGCTACAGAGAGAGAAATTAACCTTACAGCGTACCTAGGTCTGGTGTTCTTTCTGCTTCATGTACTTGAACCAGTCGTCAACGTCTCAGCCCAACGATTGTCGGATCAAGTGCGCGTCATTCAACACAATCGTAGATTGGATGACGTTATACTTGATCCGCTGCGCTCGGAAATGCAGAGAAGCTCTGCCCTACTTCATCCCAGAATGTCGTGCACGCTGCCCGCCCAGGTTCCACTGCGGGTAAACCAGCATGATGAGGAAGAGGACGGGCTATATCTGCAGATAACCTGTGCAATTTGGAATTAAGGAGCATTCTGGAGAATGCGATCCTTGAGTACTGTTTCCTTAATTTGGCGACTTTTTTTGTGGGGAAATAGTTGAAAGAATAAGTTTGTTAAAAGTAAAGTATTGAATTTTATTTATTTGAACCGAACAGCTTTTGTAAAGAAAATATAACAAGGTGACAGCAATAAAGTAAAGAGTACAAACCGTAACTTTTTGTACAGACGCCAGCACATCAAGCTACTACAATCTGTCAAATTTCTTTAATAATTTTTTAACTTTATCGCTAAAGCTTAAGGTTCTTAAGCTTTAGCGATAAAGTTAATGGAGCAGTTAAAAAGGAGCGTGCAGTCTTAGAATGGTTTATCTCTAGGAGTCAACATCCGATATTTATTTATTTATTATTCCCAACACACATTAACAAATGAATTTGCGTTGCATTTTCTGGGCTAGGGCGGCAAATCGGTTTACGACTTTTTGTAGATTATAGACGTATTAGGAACAGTTTGTAAAGTTCACTCATCCTCTGATCCTCCACAGAAAAGGGAGGATCCTCCGACCAGACGGGTGTCGTGTCTGGTGGGCGACTGCCCGACGATTGATGTAGGGACGTTGCATAAAATTATGCTAGTCGCGCTGTAAACTCTACTTGCGCGATGCAGGATTTTGCGTGACGTTAGTCTGATGCGTAGTTGGTATGTAGTGTTATAGATGTCGCCACAAGACTAATGAGCAATATTAATAAAACGACAGATTCACATCTTAGTTTATTTACTTTTATTAAAATGATCACTTATGAGAATACAATTTTCAGTAGGTACGGACCTACCGTACCTACCGTACCTAAAGGTATCAAACCGGAAAGTAAACATAAAATAAAAGTAAGTATAAACTTTCAAAAACCTCACGATGTTACACTCCATTTTAGGGTTCCGTAGCTAAATAGCTTTTGCTATTTAGCTACGGAACCCTAAAATGGAGTGTAACATCGTGAGGTTTTTGAACCCTTACTTTTTAATATTCAGGTTCAAAACTTATATTTCCATCAAATATCGGATGTTTACTCCTACCCATATCAGTCTTCTTGCCATTAAATTACAACTTTTCAACATATTCAAGTACTTTTCAAAGGACATCATTCATTTCGTACCTAAAAATAAAAGTGGTCAGAAATAAAAGTACTGTTTTCTTACGGGAAATGACCTCTTGAACGTTTTTAAAAATGCTGAAGATGTTATTTCCCATAATAAAATAGTAATTTTTTTTTTCTGGTTTAATAACAGTACTTTAATTTTTGCGTATAAAGTGTTCGACACTTAAATGTTGTCTTTTCGCGGTTACATAATTATATTAATTATGCACTTGTAATTATTATTATGTAAAATCCACCGTACCTCTAAAATCTACGTACAGACATATTAATATTTAAATGAGCGTAAAAGTGCTTCAAAAAATTTAAAAATTAAAACCACACCAAATGCTTGAGTGACTATACAAGGTCAAATTAAATTAGCTAGCGAAATTCCGCAGTCGTTATCTATATTTAAAGAAGCTAAAATAAAAATTGATTTATTTTTTTGGGGCCAACGACCGAGAAGGCAGCTATTGTTGTTACTTCAAAAACGAGGTGTTTCTTTTGAAATCACGTTTGTGATGTTTAGGGGCCATTCAAGTATTACGTAAGCACTACAGGGGGGCGGGGGGGGGGTCTTTCCTTTGCTTATTTTTGATGACATGGGGGATGGGGGGGTCTGGATGGTGATTACGTCAGCAGTATTTATTTTTTTACTTTTTCGGATTTTCTACAATATTTAGTCGATTTTGGTTTGAACACATATGGCAACCCTACTTGTCTATGCTTGAAAACGAAACGCATATAACTGCTGTTCATGAATCAATAAAGAAACCAGGAACACATTTTTTTCAATGTGTTCTGGTTTCTTTATTGATTGCATGCATGATGTTTACGTAAGCATGGGGGGGGGTAAGAGCTTTGCTTACTTGTGCTGACGAGGGGGAGGGGGGGGGGGGGGGGGGCTAATAATTGCAAAAATCTGCTTACGTAATACTTGAACGGTCCCTTACACAAATAAGAAAAGATTGCTTAAACTGATATTTCAAGTGACTACACTGACTGCGGTCAATAACCCCACAAAAAAGACGACAAATTAATTTATTTTTTGTTGTATCATATTTTGATATCGAAACCCATCACGACTGCGGAGTTTCGCTAATTTCATTTGACACTGTATAAAGTCTGCTAATTGGTACGGTTTTCACTACAGATTTACTTCAAATACATCTACCTATAGAAAAAACCACCCAGAGGAACATTAAAAACACGGTAGGATAATATTTTGTAGATGTTTAGATTCACGAATGAAATTGAAGATCGGAATGCTGTTTAGAAGTGCTGATCGTGCCAGTCCATTGGTGAAATTCGTCTGATACGACAAATTCATACAGTAGTCGGGAGAGAGCGACAGCAAAGCAACTTTTTTACTGACTGGTCGGCAACTTTTTTGTCGCCGTACGCGCAATTGCATTGCAACCAATAGACGGGCGACAGTTGCGTCGCCGGTCTGTTTTCAAACTGGCGGACAAAAAAGTCTCCCGCTGTCGCGTCGCTGCATGCGCGCACTTTCATACAAATCCGACCAGACTTGATGTGAGAGACAAATTAATTTAATTTAATTAATTAATTTAATTTAATTAATTTGTTCCCGCCGTAAGCGGCAGAGGAGGACACCGTGGAGTTTTAGTGGGTTAGAGTCCCACATAACTGCACTATCTCCCCGTGGTAGTGCAGTTATGTGTAAAAAAAATTTGTTGCGGAGACAAAAGTTGCTCGTGGGCGCCATCTCTAAACACATTAAGATTCTTTTTGGCAACCAACTATATTATTTAAATGTTATAAACCCCTTTTTTTTCATCCCGATTCACCCCTGCATCCCTATTCACCTCGTTTGTAGGTACATTCTAATAATTTTATTTTATATTATTCTTTCTTATCAATACAACTTATATCCCAGTCAACATACTACCGCCCCCACTATTTTGTAGCTTGGCTATTTCGTCTTTGAACTTAGAGATGGTTTCCTTGGCGAGATGTAGCTTGTCCTTGAGGTCTGATATCTCTGTGCGGACCTTTGTCTGTGCAGTTACTATCTTTTGTAGAGTTTTTTCCTTCTTGTCTTCAACTGAAATGAAACGAAACGTTTATCAACATCATTTTAGCCGGAAAACGTCCACTGCTGGACATAGGCCTCCCCCAAGTATCGCATTTCGACCGGTTCTATGCTTCTTGCATACAGCGGATTACTGCTTCCATCACCAAGTCATCCATTAAAAGTGCATAATACAAATAAATAAAAAGGAGCTCTATTGGTATCTACAGAATTGTTTCTAAAATAAAATACAGTCATAGTAAAATACATATAATTATGTTGTTTGTTTAACAGTTAACCAAACAACATAATTATATATATTTTTAAAATTATTAGTTAAACTTTAACTAATAATTTTACACAAAAAAAACAAAGGAAGTCTGTGCTAATCTAATCTAATCTTCCCATCCCATTCATATTCCCATTTTTAGGAATTTTCTATCTTTTTTTCTTTTGTCATAGAAAACAAAACAGCCATTATGTAGGTATATCAAACTTACAATCAGTATCATGGTTCCAGGGTCCATTAGTGATGGGCTTTACATTGTTGAGCAAATGCTGCAGTAGCTGTGTCGGCTCTTGGAAGACTATCTCCTCATAGGACTCACTGACGAGGTTCCGGCCCACTGTGGGTTGGGCACTGGCACCCTCTGTTGCTGGTGATTGGAACAGCTTCAGAATGTGGTATAGGGTTACCTGTAATATATTGTTTTGTTAGTTTTGATGATCTTAGTGTGTCTAGGTGTGATAATTAAGCAAAGAATTTGATTATAGTGGAAAGGAATAACAATATAGAGGTGTAAAGTTGTCTCATCCTCCATAGAAAAGAGAGGATCCTCCGACCTGACAGGTATCGTGTGTAGTGGGCTACTGCCCGACGCTTGTTTTTTTTTGGGAATTGTATCTCGCAGTTAACCTAGGAGGTTGTCTGCTTAACCGGAATCGCCTGTGGATGCCTCAATATATTAAGGCCTCGCCAGGGCTTAAAAACTTAAAAACTAAGCGACTACACGCTAAGGGCACCCTCAGTGAGGCACGGACCTCGGCTTAGGGCGTCGCCATCGTTGGGAGAGGGACAGGCTGGATAGGAATCATTTAGGGACGAATTTAAAATTACAGGCTCTGCGGCGCGGGCTGGTTCGAACAAGAGTTAGGGCGGCCGACGATTGATGTCAGAACGTTGTATATATGCTAGTTGCGCGGCTTGCGCGATGCAGGATTTTGCGTGACGTCATTATGATGCGTATTTCGCATGTGGCGGTGTAGATGCGGCTACAACTTAATTTTCAGAAAATACTAGTTCATAGTCTTGCCACTTAGAACTAGTATTTTCACAATCAACAATGGTGGTTCCTAGTTTTTTAAAGATAATTACTAGCTTAATGTCAATGTTTTTAAAAAAGAAATGCAAAAAGTGTTTTGGTTGTTGAGTTGAGTGATTATGCCAAGTATGTGGTTTACTTTTAACTCAATGACAAAAATCTTAGTATTTTATTTGTAAATAAATTGAAAGTATCATCACCACAAAATTTCAAAAAATAAAATAGCATTAGAAACTCACAGGTCTTTCATTAGGATCATGGAAGTATATTTTGATGACAATCTCAAACTCTCCCCAGCCAGTCTCCGTCAGCTCGTATGGTGGCTTCGTTATTATCCTGTTGGGATTCGCGTAACTCTCGTGCAGTTTGAAGTGGATCTTCTTGATGTACGCTGACATGTCCTCGTTCTCATAAGGCTTGACATACACTGTCCATTGATGAGTATGGCCGTCTTCCTCACGTTTTTTACCAAAGTATCTTGCTATGTTCCCGTATATCACTGGTTTTACAATTACTAGACCCTGAAATAGACATGAAGTATGTTTGTTAGATGCAATAGTCTACAGGGTGACAGGGACATTGATGTGCAAACTGAAACCATGAATTCAGTTTATGATTCTATTATTATTATTCTATTCTATTCCCCAACATAGAAATTGTTTGTGGGTTATGAAAAATAATTCAGCAGTTTCATAGGAAAGTGCAATAGCTACGCGGTCAAAATGTATGGAACAGCAATTTTTTTTTTTATAACCGGGAAATATTTCATCGCAGGTTGACGTGGACCTTAAGTCCACACAGCAAAGATAAAAAAATAAAAAATAATACTTATTACTATATTATTTTTTTTGTATTCTAATATTTAATAATTGATAAATGTATTTAATGAAATAAGGTTATGATGATAACAAAACATTTAATAAAAAGATTTCCCGCCCGAGTTATTTTAGGACACATACTGCAAACACAACTGCCGTCTGCCATCCATTGTGTATTTATTTGAGAAGACTCGTAGTATTTACAGAATTAGAGACTGCAATAACTCAACGTAGCGATGTACTAGTTATGGGTATGTTCAGCGATGATACCAGACATTTATTTTCAAGATTTAGCCAAGTATATTTTTACTAATAAGAATGTCAACAAGAGTTCGTAAAAAACCATAGTAAACATCATAGTTACGGTAACATACCTTGACTCTTCCCCCGGAGTCGGGTCCGAAGTCTGTTTGCAAGCTCATATCCAAATCCTTTTTGGCCGACAGCTTGGAAACTGTAATTCTAGCTCTTTTGTATACAAATATAACCTCACTTTTGTGAGAAATTCGTCGTACAGTACAACAAGTCAACAATCAATCACTTTGACACTAGGTAGGTTTTTTTTTATAGGTGCTTGGGTTCATGTATTTTAATACTTATTTTAGAATCTAATGATGAAACCATAGAGGAAAGTATTTGGATGAAACATACCTTAATATGATAAAAAAGGAATACAGACACCATCCGGATAGTTAGCAAATTAAGCAATTACTTAAGGCATCACATCTCGGGGGCACCATAAACATAAACATGAGGGCTGTCAGAGCTCCCGATTTTTTGATTTAAAAGGGCACAGAGCATGTAACAAGAGTATCCATGTAGTTTCTTGCCCGTTCTTCTGCATATAGATTTACGTTTTGGAATGGGCAACTTTCTGACTAACTGACAGACTATTTAATTTTGACAATTCAAAAGTGCCTGTACGTGTACAGGGTATAATTATTGAAATAAAGCTTTGAGTTGAACTGAGTTGAGTTGAAAGAGCACCGAAAAAAATATTTGCTAGCACATTAATGGTAAGGGCAAGGCTGTTTGTCTGTTTTGTTGGCGGGAGATATTATCATTGCATTGTCGTTGGGAAGGCTATGCTATAACGATATTACCTATGTAGAGAGACAGATATCATATACCTAAACGATGAACTTAAAAATTGTCAGCGAATTTAATGCCCATAGCAGTCGTAAGTCGCGTTTCAATAAATAAAAATATCTACGCTTTCATACTATCATATTCTTATAAGTTACGTTTAAGTGACCCTAAAGTTCGCCACTTCCAAAATCCACGGCATCGTCTGTGGCAGCGCAGAGGTCACAAGGTCACTATAACCGCTGTGGGACTTAAACATAGCTGACGAAATGAGAGTGTACCACTAGGTACACTCTCATAGTAGGTACTAACCTACTATGGGTGTTCCGAAAAATTTTTTTTTCGCTTTTCGCTACTCAAGCCCCCTCAAAAGTTGCATTATTAGTTTTAGATTACCGTAAAAATAATAAAAAAAACATAAAAAAATATCTTGAGGGTTCTACCGGCATTATTTTTAATTTTTTTGGATTCAAGGATCTGAATCAGGATCTGAATCAGGATCTGAATCAGGATCTGAATCTGAATCTGAATCAGGATCAGAAACAGGATCAGAATCTGGATCAGAATCAGGATCAGAATCAGGTTCGGAATCAGGATCAGAATCTGGATCTGTATCAGGATCAGAATCAGGATCCTGGATCTGAATCAGGATCTGAATCAGGATCTGAATCAGTATCTGAATCAGGATCTGAATTTGGATCTGAATCAGGATCTGAATCGGGATCAGAAACAGGATCAGTATCTGGATCTGAATCTGGATCTGAATCAAGATCTGAATCAGGATCTGAATCTGGATCTGAATCTGGATCTGAATCAGGATCTGAATCAGGATCTGAATCAGGATCTGAATCAGGATCTGAATCAGGATCTGAATCAGGATCTGAATCAGGATCTGAATCAGGATCTGAATCAGGATCTGAATCAGGATCTGAATCAGGATCTGAATCAGGATCTGAATCAGGATCGGAATCAGGATCTGAATCAGGATTTGAATCAGGATCTGAATCTGAATCTGAATTAAGATCTGAATCAGGATCTGAATCAGGATCAGAATCAGGATCTGAATCAGGATCTGAATCAGGATCTGAATCAATCTGAATCAGGATCAGAAACAGGATCAGAATCTGGATCAGAATCAGGATCAGAATCAGGATCGGAATCATGTTCGGAATCTGGATCTGTATCAGGATCAGAATCAGGATCAGAATCAGGATCCTGGATCTGAATCAGGATCTGAATCAGGATCAGAAACAGGATCAGAATCTGGATTAGAATCAGGATCAGAATCAGGTTCGGAATCAGGATCAGAATCTGGATCTGTATCAGGATCAGAATCAGGATCAGAATCAGGATCCTGGATCTGAATCAGGATCTGAATCAGGATCTGAATCAGTATCTGAATCAGGATCTGAATTTGGATCTGAATCAGGATCTGAATCGGGATCAGAAACAGGATCAGAATCTGGATCTGAATCTGGATCTGAATCAGGATCTGAATCTGGATCTGAATCTGGATCTGAATCAGGATCTGAATCAGGATCTGAATCAAGATCTGAATCAAGATCTGAATCAGGATCTGAATCAGGATCAGAATCAGGATCGGAATCAGGATCTGAATGTGGATCTGGTTCTGAATCTGAATCAGAATCAGGTTCAGAATCAGAATCTGAATCAGGATCAGGATCAGAATCCGAATCAGGATATGAATCAGGATCGGAATCAGGATCAGAATCAGGATCAGAATCAGGATCAGGATCAGAATCAGGATCAGAATCTGGATCAGAATGTGGATCTCAATCTGGATCTGAATCTGGATCTGAATCTGGATCTGAATCTGAATCAAGATCTGTATCAGGATCTGAATCAGGTTCTGAATCAGGATCTGAATCAGGATCAGAAACAGGATCAGAATCTGGATATGAATCAGGATCTGAATCAGGATCTGAATCAGGATCTGAATCAGGATCTGAATCAGGATCTGAATCTGAATCTGAATCAGGATCAGAAACAGGATCAGAATCTGGATCAGAATCAGGATCGGAATCAGGATCAGGATCAGAATCTGGATCTGTATCAGGATCAGAATCAGGATCAGAATCAGGATCCTGGATCTGAATCAGGATCTGAATCAGGATCAGAATCAGAATCAGGATCAGAATCAGGATCTGAATCAGTATCTGAATCAGGATCTGAATTTGGATCTGAATCAGGATCAGAAACAGGATCAGAATCTGGATCTGAATCTGGATCTGAATCAAGATCTGAATCAGGATCTGAATCTGGATCTGAATCTGGATCAGAATTTTAGCATCGTTGTGATTTGAAAGTTTAAGACACGAAAAAGCGACAGTTTTTACATGTTGTTTTGTTGTTTTTTTAGACACATGTAAATTCATAAGATTTAACATGGGAGAAAATGAGATAGGAAGCATTATACAGTGTTTTTGAAGGTTTCACTTCTACCACGTGTGAATTGCACACATGCTGTTTTTTTTTTTGTCTGTGTAAAATGTTAAATATTTTATGGTATTCTCAACATTTATTTATAATAGCAACATTGCTCTATGTCACTGATTGACTTCCTGTTGAATAAACGTCTGCTGATAGACGTACCCAATCTCTATCAATATAATAATCTACTCTAATTTATGTTTTGTGATCAATCTAAATTAATCTCAGTAATCTTAAGTCATAATTGTATTTGTGTGCCATATTATAAAAATATAGTGTCTCAAATCGTGCTAGTCGTATACTTTATCTTCCCTGATATAACCTTAGAGGCAGTACTCCGCTACAGGTTATGGGCCCAGGTCCTCAGGGCGACCAGGATAAATCCTAGAAGTGGATTCAGAGAAAGGTGGCATTCGATTTTTGATTCGACAAATTGTAAGTACATAACCTCACTTTTGTGCACATGGCAAATAATGACTTGGCGCCGTCTACGGCGGGCACTGCAGCTGTCATGCCGGGCGGATCGCCGGGATATGGCTTACTTGGTGGATTTGAGAAACTGGAAGGCGTCTCGAATTTCCAAACCTGGAAGTTTGCTATGAAGAATTATTTGGTTTTAGAAAACTTGTGGAGTTCGGTAACCGGGGAGGACACCGATCCACATAGATCACAACGTGCATTAGCACGGATATCATTATGCGTAAAACCGACACTGTTTCAACTATTGTATGGTATTGAAACTGCTAAAGAAGCTTGGAAGAAGCTTACTACTGTTTACGAAGACAAGGGCTTGTTCAGACGGGTGAGTCTACTTCGTCAGCTGCATCGGGTTGAATTTGCGACGTTCGCGAATATGACAGCGTACATTGATTATGTGTTTACGCTGGTGCAGCAGTTGGCCAACATCGGTAAACTAGTGGAAGATGCTGAGATTGCGGAAATACTTTTAAGCGGCCTACCTCAAGAATTTGATACGTTAGTATCGGCTTTGGAGACGGCATCGATCACCAGTGGACTATCTTCAGAACTTGTTCGTGCCAGGCTTCTTCAGGAAGAGTACCGGAAAAACAATACTACTGAAAATGGTAATGGGAGCGGCTCGAACACTATTGCATTTGCAGCGAACAGTAAAAACAAGAAAGCGATTGTGTGTCACTTCTGTAAGAAACCGGGTCACATGAAGTCGAAGTGTTTCAAGTTGAAGCGGCTAAGAAAGGAGGAACATTCTAAGGAAGAGCAGACTATGACAGCCTCAACTTTTTATGCATCAACTAAAACAGACTTTATTGTAGATAGTGGTTCGACATCACACATGTGTAATTGTGAAAATTTGTTTGTGAATTTGAGAAATAACAAAGCAAAAGTAAACTGTGCTGACAAGAGGGCAACATTGGAGAGTTCTGGGATTGGTTCTATGCAAGTATGGATGAATGGTGGTCTAAAGATTTTCAATGATGTTATGTATATTCCGCAACTATCAGAGAATTTGCTGTCGGTGAGTAGATTATGTGAGAGTGGTTTGGTTGTTGTTTTTAAAAAGGATGGTTGTTTCATTTATGATGAATGTGAAGTTAATGGTCGGTGCATTATGTCTGCTGATTTGAACAAGGGGGTGTATAGGTTGAAAGGTGTTTGCAATCAGGAGCAGTCGATGGCTACCCTACATGAAGTGCAGGGAGCACAGACTGCAAAGTTGGCTGTGTCAAATTTGAGTGCTGTGTTATGGCACAGGCGGTTAGGACATCTTAGTATGAATGGGATGAATGCTCTAATGAACAATACTGCACGAAATGTTTCTTTTCAAGCTGACAAAGATGACCTTCAGCAGTGTTCCGCCTGCCTTGAGGGGAAGCCTGTGGCCAAGGCTTATCCCAAGGGGCAAGCTAGACGTGCTGGTCAGCTACTCGAGCTCATCCATTCAGATGTCCTTGGTCCGATGAGTGATGACAGCTGGGGAGGTGCAAGATACCTACTGACCTTCACTGATGATTTTTCGAGGAAGTCTTTTGGATACTTAATGAAGAAGAAGTCTGAGGTATTTTCCTATTTTATCATTTTTAAGGCCTTAGTTGAGAAGCAGACAGGTTTGCATATAAAGTGCCTGCGTTCTGACAACGGTGGTGAGTATTGTAGCAGGGAGTTTGTAACTTACCTACAAAAGGAAGGTATACTTCACCAATTGACAGTACCGTATAGTGCTCCGCAGAATGGCGTGGCCGAGCGCCTTAATAGGATTATTATGGAGAAGGCTAGGTGTATGCTTTTGCAAGCTGGTCTCTGCAAGCGTTTTTGGGGGGAGTCTATTATGACTGCTATTTATTTAAAGAATCGTAGCCCCACAGTTGCTTTAGCGGGACAGTTGCCTGAGGAGATGTGGTCTGGTCACAAAGTGAACCTGGATCATCTTCGTGTTTTTGGCTGCATAGCCTATTCTCTGGTGTCGGAGCCGACTCGTACAAGTAAGTTGAACGCTAGGGCAAA
The DNA here is from genome assembly GCA_927399505.1 of Luperina testacea. Classification (NCBI taxonomy): domain Eukaryota; kingdom Metazoa; phylum Arthropoda; class Insecta; order Lepidoptera; family Noctuidae; genus Luperina; species Luperina testacea. The sequence continues at coordinate 19,962,056 of OV656758.1, forward strand.
AATGTGTATTTTTGTTGGATACTCAGAAAGCACAAAAGGATACCGACTTGTTGAGCCATCCAATCCAAAAAGGGTAATTTATTCAAGGAATGTTAATTTTGTTGAAAGTAAATTTTACAAAGATTTTAAATGTATTGACATGAAAAGTAATAATAATGAATTAATTGTATGTCGTGAATATTTTAATGAATTGAATTCTGATAGTTTGGTTTCTAAATGTTCTAGTAATGAGAGCGGTCAAGTTGAAACAATGTGTAATGAGAAATCTATCTGTGATAATAATAATTCAATTCAGAGTGACATTACTAATAATAGTAATAATGAATCAATTAATGAAATGAATCATACTTATGAATTTTCAGATGCGGAATCTGGCGGCAGTGTGCCAGACAGAGAACTCTCTGTAGAGGAGCTGGAGACACAACCAGCGTCTTCCGGAGAGACGTTGGCGCGCGGAGGAGGCACGACTAGTACGGGGGAGGTCCCTGTGACTGTCGGCGGCCGTTCCTTGCGTAGTAATCGTGGTAAACCACCTATCAGGTATGGCGATTACGAAATGAGTATGTTTGCCAACTCAATATTTGATGAGCCGCAATCCTACGAACAGGCTATTTCATCTTCAAATAGTAATGAATGGGTAATTGCTATGAGGAATGAGTATGAATCATTATTGAAAAACAAAGTATGGAAGTTAGTAGAAAGGCCTGAAAAGTCCAATATTGTGAAATGTAAATGGGTGTACAAGGTGAAACATGATACATCGGGAAACTTTGATAGATTTAAAGCTCGCTTAGTTGCTCGCGGTTTTAGTCAGAAAGAGGGAATAGATTTTTCTGATACGTTTTCTCCTGTTGTACGTCATTCGACAATGCGTATTTTATTTTCCCTTGCACAACACTATAATATGTCGATAGAACATTTAGATGTAACTACCGCATTTTTACATGGAGACTTGAATGAAAGAATATATATGGAGCAACCTATGGGTTTTGTTTCTGACGAAAACAAGGTGTGTCTTTTATCTAAATGTATTTATGGTTTAAAGCAAGCCAGTCGGATGTGGAATTTGAAAGTGCACCAATTGTTAACTGAAAACGGCTACATACAAAGTAAGTGTGAGCCATGTGTGTATGTGAATAGAAATAACAAGGAACTCACCATTATTGCCTTGTATGTGGATGACTTTTATATTTTAAGCACTTGTGATACTAAGAACTTATGTAAATTGTTAGAAAGTAATTTTTCAGTTAAGCACCTGGGTCCACTCAAATCTTGTTTAGGTATGCGACTGACTAGAGATGACAAAGTTTTAAAATTGGACCAAGCAGAATATATAAAACGCTTACTTAAGAGATTTAATATGCTTGATTGTAAAACTGTTTCCACACCTATGATAATGAATAATAAATTGTTAAAGTCAGAATCAGAACCATTAGATGATAACATTTATCAATACAGACAGTTAGTCGGCTGTTTAATGTACCTATCTGTATGTACCAGGCCTGACATAACATTTTGTATTAGTCAGCTGAGTCAATTTTTGACTAATTTTGATAACAGTCATTGGGTGGCTGCCAAACGTGTTCTAAGATATTTGGCAGGCACTATAGATCTTGGACTTAGTTTCTATAAAAGTAATTGTTTAAATATTGAAGCTTTTACTGATGCTGACTGGGCAAATGATGTGTCAGATAGGAAGTCTTACACAGGTTTTGTTGTAAAGCTGGGCAGGGATGTCGTTAGCTGGGAATCTAGGAAACAGCGTTGCGTAGCCTTGTCCAGTACAGAGGCAGAATATGTAGCCATATGTGATGTAGCGAAAGAATTGTGTTTTATTAAGAATTTCATGTGTGAAATTATCAATAAAAGCCCTAGTATAGTTATCTATAATGATAACCAAAGCGCTCAGAAATTGTTATTGGCTAAAGAATATTCTCACAGACGAACAAAACATATAGACCTTAGATACCATTTTGTTAAAGATCTAATACAAATGTACGATGTTAGTGTAAGATATGTTCCTACTAGTAATATGACAGCTGATATTTTCACAAAGGCACTTTGCTCTGTGAAACATAATAATTTTGTGAAAGATTTAAATTTAAGTTGATAAATTGTTGTCTGTTATTATTATAATATACCTAATGTTTTAACTGTTGACATTATGTATTGAATGTAAATGATTTTATATTGTATTATTGTACATAGTAGAGTCTCCTTGGATTGGGCATGTAAGGATTGCATGTAGAGTTAATGTTTAGTCTGCATGTAGTTAGAGTCACTTGTTCTTTGTTAGCTCTTTAGAAGTATTGTAGAGTATGAATGTTGAGAATAAGGGGAAGTGTTAAATATTTTATGGTATTCTCAACATTTATTTATAATAGCAACATTGCTCTATGTCACTGATTGACTTCCTGTTGAATAAACGTCTGCTGATAGACGTACCCAATCTCTATCAATATAATAATCTACTCTAATTTATGTTTTGTGATCAATCTAAATTAATCTCAGTAATCTTAAGTCATAATTGTATTTGTGTGCCATATTATAAAAATATAGTGTCTCAAATCGTGCTAGTCGTATACTTTATCTTCCCTGATATAACCTTAGAGGCAGTACTCCGCTACATAAAATACCAATCAATCCAATCCAAATCCAATGCCAATCTCTTTGATTATACCTGCGTAGTGCAATGAAAAAAAGAAAAACGCGGACTGACACAGTCAGTGGAAAGATGTGTAAAACTAAAGTGGAGTCATTTTAATAGGTAACATTTGACAATTCATCAAATATTCAACAACGTAACCTTGTAACGGCGGGCATAAAATAACATATTTTTTCGTTTTGTTAGAACTGCACAATTGCTTACCTTTTTTCAATTACGATTACATATTTATTGTAATAATGACCGATACGAGTAATTTTACGATTTGCTTTCATTAATAAACCATTCTAAACATAATAAACAATTTCTGATCTAATGAACTGAACGTCGTTACAAGGTTACGTCAGTTAACCATTTTTCTTTTTAAACACTAGGGATGTTACTCTAAAAATCGAAAGCTGATAAGTAGCATCGAATGCAATGATGACTTGTGAAGAAATATCACCATAAATTAATAATTAATAATATCTCTGAGTGCTGACAGCAGTGATGAAGATGACAATACTTTTAACAGTTCTGATAGTTCAACTGAATAAATGCAATTTTTTTGTTAAATTGTGTACTTGTCTTATTTTGCTCCTTAAATTTACGAAAAAAATAATAATAATGGGACAGGGATTCATCTGATGATTTTTAAAATTCGCATATGTTTCAAGTCCGTATCGATTCATTCACTTTAATCGATGTTTATAAGCAGGTCACCTCACTATGAGGATAAAACTGACAGACGTCAAATGTTACCTATTAAAATGACTCCTCTCAAAGCGTCACGGACGCTACAGCTCGGGATGGTTTTATTAGGAACAGATTAAAATCTCGCTCAGAAATGCCTAATTTTGGTCACAAAAACCAGTTCCGTTTTTAAAGTTGCCATTGATTATTTTGTCTTTCAACTATTTTAAACCTTGCTTTAACTCATTGTAAAATTAAATTTAAACCCCTTAAATTTAATAAAAACTATTTACATGTTATTTTTGTATGATTTATAGTTTAATATTAGGAACCCCTAAAAATAGCAAATTTGAAAAACTTCAAGGACTGGTAGAGGCCTCAAGATGCCGGATATCTAATTAAATTTTATAATAATCGTAATATATGTGTCAAAACTCAAAACGCAACTTTTGATACCTCTTGCGTAGCCGTAGCTCAATTTTTTTTTTCCCCCATACATGAACGGGACACCGGGGACACCCTAATGGGTAGGTACACCCCTGCCTAAACCTTCAGGGATTATAGGCGTGATGTTAGTGCAAGAATATTTTTTTTAATAAAAACATTGTGTTGCCAGCAATTTTTAATTATTTTACCCTAAGTATTTCTTTTTGTGCTACGCGGCGCGGGGTAGACAGGCTAGTGACCGAAGAAATTCAATTGCTCCATAGAAATATATGTATTCCTTGTAATATTTCAAGGTATCTAAAATTATATATTTTGAGCTTATCAACAAGACGTGGGTGTCAATATTTACCTACATGTATTACAGTAGTACTGGGTATAGATCCGAAGGGATATTGTAGGAATAAAACACACGGTTTATATTTCATATTTATTAATACATCTTATTAGAAGGCAAGTGAACAATGGTCCAACAAGCTCTTTTCTTAATCGCGATATCATATTTGAATAATTATCATTAAACTAACTACATATACTTAATTGGATACGCTCTAAGATAATTATAATGAGCACAGTAAACAATCACAACATTAAGAATTGAATGTGTTGTCGTCACACGACGGCTACGGTGCAGGTCAGGGGTTCAATGTTTAATTAGGCCTTTTGGCAAAAAATACACCAATATTAAAACCTTACGCTATTACATGCAACTATGAACATCGATGGAGATCATAATCAAGGGTCTGGATTAGAGCATATTTATAAAAAATAAGTATATAAGCAATCATTTAGCCTCGTGTGACATTTAAAATTTGTGGTCCGTACGTGTGTTTTCTGAATCTGCCAATAGTGGATCGCTCTCCTCCTTGAACTTTGACGAGCGTGAGCCATGTCGCGACGCTGATACTCTCTGCGAGAACGTGAGCAGAGTAGGTACGAGAGAACTGCATGGTGTGGCTGGTGCAGAGCGCGATGAAGTCCGAGTTCCGGGTGAGATTCGTGAAGTCCTAACGGGGTAAGCGACCGATAATGGCATGTATAAGCTCGTTTTTCTTTGCCTTGGCGTTTTTTTTACACTTTCAAGGCGTCGATGACGACGTTCGTCACCCGTCCTCCTCAAAGTTGAGTCCCTGGATGTCTGTGTGGGGCTCGTTGGCTGCGGGGGTGACTCAGGTGGATCAGGTTTACCAGTGTAGTACTGTCGCAAACTGCCATATGCCTCATGCATGTACATATTGTTGTCATCGTCTTCATCGAGGTTCTGTTGAATTGGTGGGGATGACCCGAGCCTCGGCTTGCACCCTCCATCGCAGTACATCTCGCAATCAATAAGCTCCAATTCAAGGTCAAAGTTAGAGTCCTGAAAAAGTATATAAAAATATGAATTGATGATGACGTGATAATTTGGCTATAATCTCTTTTATTAACATCAGTCATAATTGAATGACTTAACATTGAAGGTGTGGACTATGCATATCTATTGATAATTTCAATTTTTTTTGTAACAAAATTAATGTATTACATCTTAGAGTTAACCCACTAACCAAGGGTTGGACTGGCGAAGTAATAAGATTGTCCCGGAATGCGGCGGGTGGTTCACGAGTTCTGGTGGGCGTGGGTTCGGTGCGGGAGCGCTGGGGGGCGGGGGCGGCGGTGGTGCGCTGCTCAGTCAGCGAGGACAGGGATCGTAGCAGCGGTCCGCACCCCACGCCGCACTCTTCGTAGTTGCTCGCGCACGAGTACGGTGGTGGAATGATTGAATTTGCCTGAAGAAAATATGGGATTTCATTATTTTTGCCCTAAAGCCTCCAAAGCTTTAGTTTTCTAAATCACCGACAGGGATGGCGTCCCTATAAAGAGCGTTTTTACGACCCCATACAGTAGAACTACATCGGTTGCGGGTAAATAGGTAGCTGCCACAGTATCTTAGATCGGCCTGGCCACGTACAACTCTCAGCAATTAGGTTAGAATCAGCAAATATCGCCACTGCATTATGCTGTGTTTTCCAACTCGAAATTGAAATGCTATACATAGATGGGTAGATGAAGTCTGAAGCCCCACTTACGACAACAAAATGTATGTAGGCACTTAAGCATCTGTAACCTCCTTAGTTTACCTACATACATACGTTAATGCCTTATCATATTTCCGCGTATGGACACTGTAAACGTCTTTAACCGTTTCACGACCGGTTCATGAATTATATAACGACCCTGGCGCATGACGGGCCAATCAAACGATCGATGCGGTTGAAATATCGGATTCAATATTTACCTCATTTGCCGCGTTGCATATGAAACTGGAGTTGAGAGATTCTGCAGTACTCGTCGCTGATAGAGAGCCTGAAATTATGAAGAACTTATTTAAACACACTGGAATTTCTATTAACCTCTGTCGTTGGCCAAATTCATAGGTACTGACTGTGGTAACGTTAAGTTTGGCAAGTCTCAACACTCCTTCGCGTTTTTTAAAAGCTCTTTTGACGGGGTCTAACATTTTTGAAGATCGCAACCGTTTAAACTGATACACGTTTTTACAGCGACTGTTTAAGCTACGAGTGTAGTTACGTTATTACTACTAAGTAATTCAATTAGGTTGAAAACTGGTTGCGCTCCCTGTCTCGTCGATAAAGCTGATTAGATGCAAATCGCTTGGATGGTATTCATTTTTAATTATTTGTATGAAAAGTAAGTACATTTTTTGGCGATATCCGACTGACTAATATGACTAAAGTGACTGGAATTTCAGATGAAATCGGTAAAAAAATAAAAAAGGTGAATTTAATATTAATGGAGTTATCTACTTTCTGTAAAAAGTGCGAAAACATACCTGGTGCACGAATTACGTAGTTCCTGAAGTAATGAACCATGAGATAGTTTCCGGCTTTACCATCTCCTTCTCCGCAAGTGATGACAAGTGGGTAAAGATCAGGCTTAGATGCAACCTGCGATAATAGAAGAAAATGTTAGAAATAATATATAAGGTCCCATTAAAATAGATGGACAAACTTTTATAAATCATTCGGACCACCAAAATAAGGACGATGGTATAAAAATATAATAAGAAAAACGCATTAGATACTTACAAGAAAAATAATTAGCTAACAAAAATACACTAATGTGCCGGCAATTTATTATTTTAGGACAAAATAAAATCACTTTAATCAATGTTTTTTTTGGTTGGATGTCTTTGGTTAGACGTACTGAGCGCTGTGTTAAAATTTGTCCATCTATTTTAATGGGACCCTGTATAAAAGATTTTTAAATAAATAAAAATACACCTTATAAACTATGAAAAAAGCTTTTTAACCCTCTATTTAACCCTTAATAAAATTTAAAACATAAAAACAGCGTACTAAACATGCGAACATCGAAAATAACAAACAGCCAAATTTATTTTTCCAAAAAAAAATTATAAGTAGGGTAAGTATCAATAAAAATAAAACTGGCGAAAACAAATAAACCTCCAACTGTAGTAGTTTCACAATAAATCACTTCAGAATAGGGTGGCGGAGCCTGATGGAAGGATCCACAGCGGCTGTAGCGAGGAGGGGGGTACACGGAGCCGGCTGAGTCGTGCTCAGAGGTGGGCCGACGCACGCAGCATGCCATCGAACACATGTACACGCCATGTGTAGAAGACCTCTTGAAGAACAGGCACCAGATGCAGCAAATCAAAATACCGCCGAGAGTTCCCAGAAGAAAAAGCACGGGCCTGTGAAATAACAAACATTAAGAATTTTATTTTAAGAAACTACATAAATGCAGGTGACTTTAGTTTGCTACAGCAACTGAAGTCTAAACCCAAACAGCAAACAACTTTCACATACATATAATAGATTCGTTTTCTAATGATTAACTCATAAAAAGGGTATTTATTTAAACGTGGCAATATCAAGCATGATTTTATTATCACAAAGCGGTAGACAAAAGTTCATTCTGCCAATGGCATTGGAATTAATAAGTACTATCGTACATCGCCAAAAGATCTTTTTCGGCACATAAGGTTCTAATTCTTCTTCTAATATTTGAAATCCTCACCATTGCGCATACCAAGCATAAGTGTATGGTAAGCTATGTTCCTTGAGCGGTGTATCGTCGGCATCTCGCAGAAGCGGCGCGGGCGGAGTGTTGTTGAGGTGCATCTGTGTCATGTTGATGCGCCGCGGCTTGGCCATACCGGTGCTGATCTCGCAGCAACCGAGGTCGCAGCACACCCAGTGTTGTGGACATAGATGCCCTTCCCTGCATTCCGCTTCAGACACGCACTAGAAAAAAAATGGATTTGTTAGACCTATTAAGCTATAAATAGGCCAACAAGTCTATTTGGTTCTAGTAAACGAGTTAGAGCCCGATCACACGTACCACAACCACACCACAACAACAACCACAACAACAACACGACATTTGTAAGAAAAAGAATAGTTTATTCACACGGACCACATTTGGACGTCAAAATAAACCGTGTGGGCGTGTGGGCGTGTGGGTTATTAGTTAATATTAATATAATAAGTGCAGCGAGACGTGCTCCGTTCACAAATAGAAAAATAACTACTAAGTGTAGTGTGGGCCCCTAAAAAATTCCCCACACACCGACCACAACCACATCGAGGCCACGTCGCAGCCACAACGCAACCACCAGCGAGACCACGCTTTAGCGGCCGGCCACATCGCAAACATAACGTTGCGTCGACGTCGTCCTCTACGAAAATCGATCTCTCTATCTGCAAGCGCACTAGCCACAACGTAACCATATCCTAACCACTGCTTGACCATATTTTGTCACTGCGATGTGATAAGTTATTGTCGGATAAAAAAAAATAGCTGTTCCATACATTTGACCGCGTCGTTATGGCACTTTTCTATGAAACAGCAGTTTTTTTTTATTGCGAAAAATTTCTACGCTAGAGGGTCTAGAAACGTGCTGAATTCATGGTTAGATATAGTTTGCTCGTTGATGCCCCTGTCACCGACAATACAACCTAAATTCCTCCACGCAGTGCCGACAGAGCCCCTCGCTCCATGCCGCTGCCAGTGTCTGCAGCTGCAGCCCAGGCGAAGCCCCTGCAAAAGGAATCCGCTAGCGTCACTGCGAGTGCCCCAGGTATTCCAAGTATGAAGCCTATGCCAGAAAAGGCACCGAACAAGGCTAAACATGGTTTCGTGACGGTGCAAAGGAGGAAGCGCCGATCGCGAATGATCAAGGACCGATGCGACCGCCGCACACATCTCCCGCCTACACTACACCACTCAGGCGGAGGACATCATGGAGTACGTGCGCCAGAAGATGAGGTACACGCCGAGGGTGCAGTTACTGGAGTCGCACCGCAACGTCAACTTCAAGGCGTTCGTGGTGCGCGTACCGAATTGCTATCTGCCCGTCGTCATAGAAGAAGACTTCTGGCCGCAAGACGTGGTGTTCCGTCGCTTCTGCGGACAAGTACCACAGAAAACACACGAACAAGCTAGTGAAGTACCAGCATCTTCTAATAAAAATATGTATGTTTAGGTTAGGGTATTTATATATAGGCCTGCGTCGCCTGAAATAAATAAATTAAAAATAATAGGCAACCCTAAACCCCAACAAAGCCAGTTAGTGCGTCATTCCAGAGGCGTTCGTAGTCTGAAGGTCTTCTCGTTATTTAAAACGTTCAAAATGTAGTCGCAGTCTCGTGAAAGTATTTGATTACGGGAAATGGCCCTCTGTTCCATTTCCAAACAGATCTGACTTATCAACAAACTGATCCATTTTAGTATTTTTGTATGAAAATCAAAGTAGTTAAATAGGTACGTAGATCTAACTAATTACGTAGATCTAACAAATTTCAGAAAATCGAAGTTGTTAAACTTGTTTATCCCTATTTCCATGCAAATGAGTTGGAAAACGCGCCACTTTGATTGATATGAAGGTTTTAGCTCTCTGAAAAGAGCATGGAGAAGGCTCTTACTTCAGTGAATATGGCCTATAAATACGACAGAATGCAGACTGGCTTTTCGTATTGAAAGCTATGCATTTTCTAAAAGATGCTTCAAGAGGTCGACTTCTTTCTGAGTGGCTCTTCATGTGAGCTAAGAGATAGTGGTCGTTTTCTCATCTGTGACTTGTTTGCTTTTCTTGGTTCTTTTGGTACCTAGTTCTTTTTGGAACAGTTGGCTTCATCGTAATATATTTAAAAAAAATGTGGTTTATATTAGTGTACCTTGTTTGGTAAGTATGTGGAATAGGGATTTAACATTTTGCTATATAGTTTTTGACTCTTTGGTCTAGTATCATGTAAAAGGAATACACAATTCAATGAATTTGTAAAGTTAAGTATATCTATTTTTTTTTACTTTTTTCGACATCACGGCATAACGCTAAGAGTTATTCAGAATGATTGTATGTAAGTGTATTAGTATGGTTTTTATTGTAAAAAGAAAGTTTTAGAGGTATTTCATGATTTTTAGGGTTCCGTACCTCAAAAGGAAAAAACGGAACCCTTATAGGATCACTTTGTTGTCCGTCTGTCCGTCCGTCTGTCAAGACCCTTTTTCTCAGGAACGCGTGGAGGTATGAAGCTGAAATTTATATCAATTACTCAGGTCTACTGTCCCTTGAAGCTGTGAAAAAATCAAACTTCTAAGCCAACGCAATCAAAAGATACAGCCGTTTATGCCGCAAATTTTCGACACTTGCAAGGGAATCAAAACCTACAGGGTGCTTCCCGTGAACTCAGAATCTTGAAATTTGGTACGAAGCAACGTCTTATAGCATAGATAAAGGAAAAATTACGAAAACCATAAATTTTTAGTTACATCACATAATATATTTTTTTTTAATAATTTTAAACTTACTACCCATTTCCTCATAAACGCGTAGAGGTATTAAATTGAAATTCATACCAAATACTCAGGTCTATAATACCTTTAAGCTGTAACAAAATCAAACTTCTATGTCAACGCAATCAAAAGAAACAGCAATTTAAGCTGCATATTTTGAAACTCGCAAGTACTCGCAAGGGAATCAAAACCTAAAGGGTACTTCCAGTCGACCTAGAATCTTGAAATTTGGCATGAAGCAACGTTTTATAGCACACATAAAGGAAAAATTCCGAAAACCTTAAATTTTTAGTTACATTACAAAATATATATTTATTTTTTAATAAATATAAACTTATTACTTTTTTCCTCATGAACGCGTAGAGCTATCAAGTTGAAATTCATATCAAATACTTAGATCTAATTGCCTTTAACCCGGGAAAAAAAAAAATCTAAGTCAACGCAAAAACGCAAAACGCAAAAGTACAACCATTGATACCGCATATTTTGAAACTCGCAACTACACGCAAGGGAATTAAAACCTAAAGACCACTTCCCGTTGAAATAGAATCTCGAAATTTGGTAAGAAGCAATAGCTTACAGCACAGGTAACAGAAAAATTCAGAAAAGCTTAAAATTTTAAGTAGTTATACCACCAAAAAAATTGTGATTGTAAACATAATTGTAGTTACAGCAATGACCGCGAGTTATTATACTATGTATGGGGAGGGCAACATTTTTCAAACGGCAAAGACGACCTCACTCATCGTCATTCAATCCCGATGTTTTGGTGAATGTAGCTGTATAATCTAAATGCGTCCTAACTGCTTAAAGTGTTATACTTATAATTAAATTCAATGACATTATTATATTTCTTATTGTTGGTTATTATCAGACAGCTTGCTTGTATTGTTACATATAAAACAAAAACGACGCGCCGGTTACTTAAACTATAAAGAGATCTTTGTCTTAAATTTATGCTCCTCCATCTTTCCCCATTGTAATGTTATGAATTTCATTTTGCAATAAAAATACCATAGTTATGACTCGATTGTCGTAATGAACGAACTTTGTAAACCTTGCAGGTTTGTACGGAACCCTCGGTGCGCGAGTCCGACTCGCACTTGGCCGGTTTTTTCTAGCGTATCAAATTAGTTGTAATAGGTTTTCAACAACTATATCATATCCTGAAGAATATCATATATTTTTCTGATTTTGTTTAGGTACTGTAGTCGATCATAAACTGTTAGTCCTGTAGTCTCTATAAAAAATATTCAAAATGTAATAAATAAATGAAGGGTCTGGTTGCCATAGCAACCCACGTTGTTTTGAGTTACGATAGTCATTGTTTTGTTGAAATATTTTCAATTTCTAAAACTTAAAACATACTTGATTTAAAAGAGAACTTATAAAATGGTCTTCTTAAATCCTGTGCGCCGTAATATTGGAAAAACAAGGCTTAAATTGAAAATATATAGTCAAGTTTTAAACTCCCACGCTCCCGCCCACACGGGACACGGCAAAGGGCATAGTTCATACAGCCATAAATCAATACTCCGTTGTATCCTAGTTAATAATACAGGTGACCAATGATAAAAATACGACGTACGTAGGTAGTTTTAGCGGGAAACCGGGTGGTCTGCAACGCGCATGATTTCCACCGATCGATCGCGATATCAAACCGCCCACAGACAAAGCTACAAGTGCTTCTATACAGCCTTGTTACCTGGATCTGAGCTAAAATTAGCTATTAATTAATTTATTATGTATTGCGTGGAAATATTTTGGTTAAGAGACTGTCTGAGTTTGTGGAAATATGGTCTGAATTGACGCTGTGGGCATTCGCTTCACGGTATTTTGATAAATGTTTGTAATAAGCTGTGACAAAAAAAAAATAACATTGTATTTGAAAGGCTACTTAGTTACATTCTTAATGACTGATATAAAACACACAAAAAAATAAAACACAAACATCTAAATATTGAATAAACAAAATACTTACAGGGGCAGGTTTTATCATTAAAATTCCGATCATAGAAAAAGCATATAAGACGAAAATCATTGTGGATATAATGAGCAGCAATTTCTGGCACGACATGGAGTAATTAATCACATCATTAATTATAATGAACGAAAGTGCAGTATGCACTAACACCTAAGTCACTGGGCTGCTGTAAAGGCTATATTTTGGCCATAATGACATCTGTCCACACCGCGGGCGCGCGTGCCACTGGCTGGCTCTCTCTGCCGCTATGCCGACGCCAGTACTGTATGAAATGCCGAGCCAAAGAACAAGAGAAGGCCAAGTCCAAACAATGTTACAACACTGCTACAAAAATCTCAAGGAATATACTACTTGCTGACGAGAGAAAAATCTTTTTGCGTTTGAATGACGTTGACAGGGGCCGCGGCGTTGTACGTAAACATTTTGTGCAATATAGTTTTGTGAAATGTATTGAAAATCCAAGATGGCGTTAGTTCAGTAATGCAACAAAACTAATTTGCCAAAAACTATCTATTTTATCTATTAACTAGCTTCGGCCCGCGATTTCGTTCGTTTTTGTTTTGAAATGTTTTAATATTCCGAATTAGGTTTTTAGGGAAAGAAAAATTAATGAGAAAAGATGCCCGGAAAATTTCGAATACGGGAATAAACTGAAATTCCTTTTTTCTATTGGATTTTCACATGGATAACTCATGTTTGGAGAGAACAACGTCTATCGGGGTGAGCTAGTATATTAATGTTCTTACTGGGAAAAAGTACTTTATATTTAGAACCTGGGTACTTGTTGACAGGCCTACACTAATAGCAAACATTGTAAAAGCCAAATGTTTTTAAAAGAGTAACCGTGGAGTTTCCTGCCGACTCTTCTCCTTAGGAAACGACGAACTGGAACCGTGCACCTAGCTTCTGAGGTTTAATAAGTGCCCATGTAGGTTTATGTGAAACAAAATATTTTGATTTTTAGAACAGTTTCATACTTTTTCAAACTACAAATACATAAATTGCCTGTCTTCTATTAAGCCAAGTGCACATTACCGCAACGAGCCTCAGAGCATTTTCATACAAAAAAGTGCAGGGTAGACCGCCAGTAGTGTGCGTTGGTTCATAATAAAATTACGATTGCGATGAAAAGGAGGATTCTTGCAATGCGTTGTGCGTTGTGCGTTGTGTGTTGCGTTGTTGCGTTGTGCGTTGTGTTGCGTTGTGCGTTGCGTTGTGTGTTGCGTTGTGTGCCCGCTCCTATATCTACGCTAGCCTTTAGTTGCCCTTCTGTTTTCATTAACTAGTGGTTCGATACACCCCCTTCCACTCTCGTTGTAAATATAGAAGCTGCCCCGAACAAGCGTGGGTACTCGGTTTTTTCCAAGCACTGGATACTTGGTTTTTTTCCACCAACATTACATTTGCGGCGTAGAAAGAGTAACAGGATGAAAGTTTCCTCTAAATGGTCGTTTGTTGCAACAACATTGTTTGAAACATGTTCAATGTAAAAGCGAGCTTGTTTTTTGAACTGTGTTCGTATGGCTGTCTGTTGTAAGTAGTAGGTACCAGGAATCCAGGAATGGTATGCAATAAATTGTTGTTGTTACTGATACGCAATAAGGAGGTTTTGCAAGGTATAAAGGTCGAAGTCGGACGCATTACTGTGACATTACGTAGCTTACTTAATGGTGTTTTTTTTCAAATCCGACATTAGTTCCCGAGATTAGCGCGTTCAAACAAACAAACTCTTCAGCTTTATTATTATTATTTAACGCATCTTTTGTAGGAGATCCTAAATCAATAAATAAATTGTATAGATTATATTCCTACCAGCGCCCCGCGGTTTCACCCGCATAAGGGGATACCCGAATATCGGGATAAAAACTACCCTAAGTCCTTCCCCGGGATGCAATCTACTTATCTCTCTGCCAAATTTTATCGAAATCCGTTCAGTGGTTTAGGCGTGAAAGGTAACAATATACAGACAGTTACTTTAGAATTTATAATATTAGTATGGATATATTATGCTTACCTATGAAATTGCCAGTTTTTGATACTGGCTATTGTGAAAATCTATATCTTTCATTCCAAATTCAAATTAATTTCAATAATTTACAATGACATATGTTTTTCAAAATCAATAAGTTGTTCATTAATTGTTTTACCGCCGTTCGATTTTTTTAAATATCGGGTTTCTTTAACAATGGAAAAATCGAAATTGTGCGCTATTTTCGAATACTAAGTAGATCCATCGGGGCACCAACGCAGCAGAGACTTCACCGAGTCGCCGCTTGCCTATCACGAAACTTCTCCGCGACTCTGCTGTATCGTACCTTTACGGTGAGCCAACTTACTTTGATTTTCTACGAAGAATTAATAATGAACGCTTCGGACCCTAACTTCCTAAATAAATCTGTGTCAGACACAGAAATTAGCACAGCGGGCACACATAAAACCCCACCTAACTATGTGTTCCAACGCGTCAAAAGAAACTGGGATGATAGGGATGATTCGCTGAGCAAACAGCTAGATGACTTTAAGGAAGAGATGAAAAAAATGCTCTCATCCTTTAACGAAAACCAAGGGAAAGAGACACAAAAAATAAACACAAAACTCGAGGAGATTCAACAATCAAACGCACACATAGAAAAGTCGATTGCGTTCTTGACAGCACAGAATTCGGATCTTCAAGAGAAGATTACCCGACTCGAAATGCAGTCTAAAGAAGACAAGAAATATATCTCCATTTTAGAAAATAAAATTGAGGACATGCAAACTGAAAGTCGGAAAAGTAATCTAATGATTAAAAATGTGCCCAGAAAAAATGGGGAGACCAAAGAAGATCTTATAGAAATGGCTATGTGCCTTTTTGAAAACACACTGTAGCATAAAAAAATACGACATTAAGGACATATATAGAGTACGCGGAAAAACAGCGGAAAAACAGAACACACCTATTGTCGTTGAAATTGGGTCCACAATCCTCAAGACTGAGACTTTGAAAATGGCCAAGGCCTTCAACATAAAACATCAAAATAAATTAAGTTGTAAACACATGGGATTTAAAAGTCAAGAAGACACCCCGGTCTTTATTTCGGAACATTTGACGGCTAAAGGCTCCCGCCTCCACTTCCTGGCACGTGATCTAAGTAAAGCTGGAATCTACAAGTTTTGCTGGACTGCCTACGGCAAGGTTTACATTAAAAAGGATGAAAATTCGCCAACTGTAATCATTAGAAGTGAAGAACAGGTACATAAGCTATTGCTAAACAAATGACCATACAAATTTTCTCCTTTTAACGTTCAAAATGTTTGTATTACTGTATCACCTGAAATTATTTCCCACCGAATACCGGTTAAAGATTTACTTAATTGATTATTATGGCTTCCCAGCCGTCATGCTAAACTATTTTGATAAAAAACGAATGTCCACTATACATACACACATATTATACATATCTATCTTACTTACAGACGAAATACCTACACGAAGCTACAACACGCAAAACACACAAATACATAACACAGTTTTACCCATCTACACACACGTTTTACAAACCTGTAAAATAAAAACACAGCGCACTAAAACTATACAAACTAAAATCTCAGTACACGGCTACTTATTGTCTAAACCCATTGAAATAAATACTTACCTAAGCTTGACGGTTATTCCATTGACATTAATTTTAAATGGATAATACACTACATACTGTTTCTGAAATAGATATCATTGAAATTGCCCGTACAGTGGAATGCGACTCTACAGAACTCCATAAACATATATGTGTAAATAAAAGCGATCTCACCATAATATCTCAAAACATACGGAGTATCTACTGTAATTTTGACAATTTTCTGATTACTTTATCTACCCTTAAATTTGAACCACTTAGACATTGTAATACTATCAGAATGTAGATTGCATGCTAATAAAACAATTCCGCAAATAAACAACTATCACTCGTATATGACGACTCGCCAGTTGAACCAGAATGACGGCGTAGTTGTGTATGTTAAGGGCTCTTTAAACCCTAAAGTTGAGGAAATTCAGTTGGTTCAAGCATCGTGTCTACGATTAGACATATTGGGTAATATTGTTTATTGTATCTACCGATCTCCCTCTAACTCTAATACCGATAGCTTCATTGACTCCCTCAGCACACAGTTGAACACATTAACATCACAAAAAAACATCATAATAGCTGGTGATATAAACATTAACCTCAAACATAAAGATACCGAATCATCACAGGAGCACAAGAGTAGAGTTAACTACCTAAATATGTTATCGTTTTTTGGTATACTTCCTGGGCACACTTTGCCCAGAAGGGAACAAAGCTGTCTTGACCATTTCATGCTTAAAATACACAAAAGGTTCTCGGCATCTATCGCTATCCTGCAGACTACGGTGACTGATCACTATACAACATTTATCTCTCTATCGAAGCTAAAAAATATTCAAATCGTAAATAGAATTTCCACTACACTAAATTATGAGCAAGCTTTAAAAGATTTACAGGAAAGGAATTTATCAGACTTGTTATTTTGTAATGACCCAAATTTGTTAATCAATAGTTTTATTAATATACAAACCAACGTTATAAATGAAAACACTAATATAAGAAATATCCCAAGCAATCAACGTATCATTAAGCCGTGGATTACCTCAGGCATCCTTCGCTGTATCAAAAACCGAAATAAATTGCAAAAACAAAATCGCAATGACCCTCATAACGATATTCTAAAAATAAATTATACTAGGTACAGGAACCACTGCAACAATCTAATAAAAAAATTGAAAAGAAAATATGAAAGAAATTTACTTGCACAATCAGTATCTAACAACAAATTACTCTGGAAAAATATAAAAACCATCACATACTCAAATAGGTTAAAAAGTCAAAACGTAGATTTATTAAAAATAAAAACAACCCCCATAGAGTCAATAAACTATGTTAATGCTTATTTTGCTAATATTGGAAAAGAACTTGCCCAAAAAATTTATCCTGAATTAAATAATATCCCAAATAACCAAACGAATGCATTAGGATCGCAACTTAATACTTTCGTACTATTAGACACGGACGATTCTGAAGTAGATGGTATTCTGATGAATCTGAAATCTGACAGCGCCCCTGGCTGGGATAATATATCGACTAAATTCATAAAATACATAAGAAAGGAAGCAGTTCCCATTATAACTCACCTTACTAATCTCTGTTTTCAAAAGGGTGTCTTCCCTACTCCACTAAAACAGTCCGTTATAACCCCAGTTTACAAGGGTGGGGACAGTGACGATGTCAGCAACTACAGGCCTATCTCCGTTTTACCGTCGATATCGAAAGTGATTGAAAAAATTATAAATATTAGATTAACTAATTATTTCAAAAAATTCAATCTCTTATCTAAATCTCAGTTTGGATTTAGGCAAGGTGTATGTACTGAAGATGCAGTAACTGCGCTAAGTTCTCTTGTAGCTGAGCACCTTGACAAAGGAAACAGATGCCTATCTGTTTTCTTAGACCTGAAAAAAGCATTCGACACCGTCTCTGTCCCAATCCTTGTGAACAAGCTGGAAAAAGCCGGAATAAGAGGGAATGCACTCAGTTTACTCAAAAACTACCTCTCCAACAGGAAACAAAGAGTTAAAATAGGACAGTACTCCAGTGACGAGGTGGATGTATCATACGGCGTCCCACAGGGTAGTGTTTTAGGGCCTACCCTCTTCCTCCTGTACATTAACGATCTCTGTAGTATGGAAATAGAAAATGCAAGAGTATTCTCCTACGCAGATGATACATCTATTGTGTTCTCTGGTTCATCCTGGCACGAAGCTAAACTAAGAGCAGAGGCAGGAATGGCTCGGGTAGCTGAATGGCTAAAAAGTAACTTACTTTCCCTAAATACTAATAAAACTAATTACATATGTTTTAGTATCAGAAACCGAACACAGCCTATTGAAGAGTTAGACCTAAAGGTACACATATGTGGAGACATGTCTGCTGATAGCTGTAATTGCCCATGCATTGAGAAAGTGACCAAAACTAAATATCTTGGAGTTGTGGTAGATCAATCACTGTCCTGGTACCCTCAACTAGAGCAGATTTCTGGGAGGATAAGGAAACTAAGTTGGATCTTTAAAACCCTCAGACATATTGTTCCAACCAAAATAGAGAGTTGTAGGAACCGTCCCAGAAATCTCTTAAATGAAATATATGCGGCACTGGCCCAGTCTGTACTATTATATTGTATCCCAATCTGGGGCGGTACAGAAAAAACAAAATTTATTAATATAGAAAGAGCGCAGCGTGCATTAATAAAAATAATGTATTTTAAAAATAAAAGGTTCTCCACAACAAGCTTATACCAAATAAGTAATTTACTCTCTGTAAGGAAGCTGTACATAACCCAAACCATACTAAAAAAACATAAAACCCTACCATTTAATGATAAGGAAAAATCTAAAAGAAGAAAGGATTTAGTACTCCAAGTTCCCCAAACTAAAACTAGATTCGCATGCAATCAATTTAATATACGCTCTGCTCAGCTGTATAACAAAATTAATAAATACGTTTATATATATAATAAAAGTTACCACGACTGTAAAAAGAGTATAATAGACTGGATAAAACCACTTACCTATGAGGAAACCGAGGCACTCCTGGAACATGTTGGGTAGCCGAAGATACCACACATTATATCTACCATAATTATCTTTTAACTACACACTATGCCACACCACACACCCCATCACACACACCATTCACACACGCCACACCACACCAAAGCACATCACACCACACCACAACGCAACGCAACACAACACAACACACCAGAAACCATACCACACATCACATACCTCACAACATTCCACGCACCTAGCCACTCATCACACCACATCGCGCCCCTCACCACACAACACATAACACCGCACTCTTACCACACCACACCTTACATTACTTGCACTGACTGGGAATAAGTCTTATTTTACTGTTATTAATTAAATTGCAACTTTACTTATAAATTTTTATTTTCTTAAGAACTAATGTATAAGCTAAATATAAATACAGAAAAAATGTACTTACATTGCATATTTACCCATAAGTTGCAGTACACTATAGTATCAACTAGTGTTACTATAAGTGTACGACAATGATGTTGAAAGAGCGGAGCCTTCTAATACAGGCATTGTTTGCCTAAATGGAGGCTCCAAACACATTAACATGTAATGTAATACCTAATTGAACCAATAAACTATTTTGTATTTTGTACAGACAGCGCGCAATATTAACGACTTGGATGGACATGGTAGGTACCGTACCGCATATGAACGCACGGTCCGTTTTTGGTTTGATCACGAAATTTTTTACATCAACAATGAACCCCGCCGGCCGACCGGAACAACGATGTATTGAAAGCCATAGTGGAAGCAGAGTCATCTCAAACCATGTTGGAACTTGCAGCAGCTTTTAACGTAAGTGATAAATCGATACTGATTCAGTTCCTTCGAATTGGAAAGATAAAAAGCTCGGAAAGTAGGTACCGTATGAATTTGCTGAACAATAATAAAATCGCGTCGAAGCAGCGGTGCTTCGACGCGATTTTGTTGTTGTTTAGTTTTAAGACAGCCGGTTGTGCGGACAATCGGCTGTCTCAAAACTATAGGAGTTACGACAGGAAACTCTCCGTCACCCACCACATAAACTCCTTTAAAGTATATTACCATAAAACCAGATGTCCTCGTACATTTACATACTATTCGTGCTGTCTGAAAACTTAACCTTGACCTCTGCCAGACCCATGTTAAATTTGGCGCAATGAAAGTCGTATAAAATACTTACATAAAATATTTCATTCAGGCGCCGCGCTGGCTACGGCGCGGCGGCGTAGCGATGTCGTAGCTATGCTCGTAGCACCGTAGCACTGTAGTGAACTTATTGAATTCATTATGTAATATGTCCAACGTATGAGGCAATTGCCTTGGAATGTAAAGGTTTGGATGTTAGAGGAAATTGGGGTTTTCTATGTAGGTAGTTTTGTACAGACGCCAGCACATCAAGCTAGGTACTACAATCTGTCAAATTTCTTTGATAGATTTTCAATTTTATGGCTAAAGCATAAGGTTCAAAGTTGATTGGGGAAATGTGACAGTTTCGGGTAGCTTGATGTGCTGGCGTCTGTACTTCATAAAAAAACCTGACAAGTGCGAGTCAGACTCGCGCACCGAGGGTTCCGTACAAATTGATAGGTATATAAATAGTTTTTCACGGATTTTTTTTTAAATGTAACTACAAATTTACGGTTTTAGGATTTTTCTTTTACTTATACTACATGACCTTGCTTCTTGCTAAATTTCATGATTCTAGGTCAACGGGAAGTAGCCTATAAATTTTGATTCCCTTGAGAGTGTCGAAATATACGTTTTTTGCGGCATAAACGGCCGTATCTTTTTTTATGTTAATTTAGAAGTTTGAATTTTTCACAACTTCAAGTACCTAACTGCAGACTTGAGTATATGGTTTTTTTTAATTTCAACTCGATACCTCCACGCGTTCCCGAGATAAAGGGTTTTGACAGACAGACAGACGGACGATAAAATGATCGTATAAGCCTATAAGGGTTTCGTTTTTGCTTTTGAGTTACGGAACCCTAAAAAGATAAGTATCATTGACTTTTTAGTAGGTATATATAAATAAGCTGTAACAGTGGCCCAGTGATAACGGCCGCGACATACGAGTTGTGTGTGCGCGGGTTTCGATCCCAAGTACAGTACCCGGCGATAAATATTGCACATCGACTTTTGGAAAGAGACAATCGGCTAATTTCGGCTTCGTAGAGCGTTATCTCTGTCGCACGAAATACAAACAGTCCGGTATCTATTAGGAGCTGTTAAAACTATTATGATTTGCTTCTTTTGATAATTATTTTTATTCTTTGTATAAAATACACTAATCAAACAAGGTCGATGTGCAATATTTATCGCCGGGTACTGTAGACACTTATCGCCACTGCTCTCAAAACGGTGAAGAAAAACATCCTGGGGAAACCGGCATGTCCTAGAAACGAAAATTCGAAGACATGTGACATCTACCAACCCGCACTGGGCCCGCGTGGTGGATTACGGCCCACTCCCTCTCACAGAGAGGAGGCCTGTGTCCCAGCAGTGGGAACATTATAGGCTGATTTTGTTCTCGAAGATAGAAAATAGGAATGCCATCCCACAGCTGGGAAAAATTCCCCTTGCTAAATGAGTGTATTTACAATGAATGCATTGTCAGTGCAGAAAATCAGTACCTAGGTAATAAATACTACCTACCTTACAAATATACATGTTTATAAAACAAGATACACGAGGCTCCCGGCTTAGAAACATCCCGTTCTGAATTTCTGATCATAGATTTTGACGCTGCATCCACGTTATTTTTTCCAAAAGGATGAGTTATCTTCGTCTTCCAGTTCATTACCTTTTACGTTGCAAGTAGCTATTGACATGTACTTATCAGCATTTGGCTTGTCATTACTGGGATTTATGATTTATCAATAATCGGGGCAACATTTTTTTGTAATCTCCCAGTTTTGGTATCTATTTTTTCAAACGAAAGATCTGTCGATAAATATGACATCCATTTTGCATGCCCTTAAAAATATATTGTGTCGGCTAGGGTAGCAACACTAGCCAACATACCAGAAAAATAAAAGAGGCGTTGAACCTATTATAACATGGTTGTTGCTACGCCGTAGCACAGGTGCTACGGCGTAGCAACAACGTTATTCTGTCGATCATTTAATATACATACTTAGGGCTGATTTCTAAATAGTCAAAACAGTAGAAATATGCATCCAATGAGCTAAGCCAAATAGCGGTATCTTAATAAAAAAGTCCTTAGAAAAGTTTTCCCTATCTCAGCTTTACCTCAAATCACTGAGATATAAAAGTAAAACTTCAATTTTCTCGAAACTAGCTTTTTCTGAGATACCGCTTTTGCGTTTAGCACGGCAGCAAAGTACCGTCATTATATTCATCCTTTTAAAAAGTTCCCCGAGAGATTCGCGGCGACGTAGATTATAAATGGCTCTAACGATCGACGACGCTTTTAATGATCGTCAACAACGTCGAGTGTAGAGTCTCCGATCTTCACGAGAGTGGGTATTATATGGGCATTTGACATGACTTTTGTTTTATCTATGGAGGGTAGAGGTAAGGAGAACCATCTCTTAAAGGGGGAAAGTTGAAAGTGTCCAGCTATAAACAGTAACGGTTCAAAAACCCTCAAAAATGGCGCTAGCGTAGGCCAAGGGTATGGTATGAATGTAGCAGTTGTTCGTCAGCAACTTTCTAACTCCGCATATATACTTTAACCCGCCGGTTGAAGTATGCGGAGTTATTACTTTGAAGTTTTAAAATGTAATAAATTATTCATTAACTTTATGAAGTTATGGTACCTAAACGTATCCAAAGCTCAAATAGGGCCATACTCGCCAGGGGCGCCAACTGGTGAGCACAAAAAAGATAGCCCCCATTTAGGTTAAATGAAGGTCATAATGAAATAAATCGTTTTTTTTTTGGTTGCCTTTATTGAGAAAGATCTAAGTTTTACAACACTGATTAGTTATTATTATTAACTATGAGTATTTCTGTTGTTAGACAAATTTCCTTGATGTTAATTGCTTTCTCGACAACGAGATTTGTTGTTCGCCAATTATGGAGTAACTACATCGATAAATAAATAATTAATTCTATGTATATCGAAACATTCATACTTTCAAAATTGCCTGTTGGCTTTCCTATTATACTATTTAAAATGTATTAATATTTAAGTTTAACTTACTACCCACTTAATACCTATAATTTAAATAATAAGTACGTAAATGGTAGTACATATAATAAAAAAATCACAGACGTTTTGTATAGAGCTGACCCGAAATTACAATAAGAGTTAATTAATTAAATTAATATAAAAAAAATTACACGAATTATGATCTCATGATTTCCTTATTTACTAAGAACATCGATAATGAATTGATGATTAATCTCTAACACTGAGAATAATAATAATATGATTAAAATGCGGTTAAATACCTACATTTGGCTTTCGCCCCTGTATGACCATCATCATTTGACATTCCACCTCATTCATTCCGAAATATTAACACACATTCATGATTCATTCTGCATTGTAAACAATTTCTTTATCACACAAATTCCGCCCTTATCTTCCACCCTGATCAGTCCGAATAACATTTATCCTCATCCTTTACATTTGTTCACTCTCATCCACACTCATCCTCCTTCACCCACCCTCATCCACTCCCACCCACCCATCGTCCTCATCCAACCACCACTTAGTTGTCGCCGCAGCGATGTTTCCACAGGTCCTTAATCATGTGGATGCGGCTCTGGATAGTAGCAATATGCTCCACGAGCTCGCGGGACACGATCTGGAGACGGTCTAGCTGGTTCTCCAGGATTTGCTTCTGAGGTTCGCCATCATCTGTGGATCAGACAATACTATTTTATTTTATTCTATTTTTGGAGAAATTTATCTTATATTGAACTTCTCGGACTGTACAATGCGTGCCACGAAAGATGAGACTTGACACACCACGTGGTTTGACTTGCGCAGAACACGATTTTAGGTATCTTTAGCGGTATGAGGTCTGAGTGCGGGACGGGACCGGACGTCATAGGGGCGGCGGAAAGAGCGGGGGAGGCGGGGTCAAGTCTCATCTTTCGTGGCACGCATTTTACGTTATTGAGCAGACAAATATTTCGAACATATTAAGCAATGGATTAGCAATATCCTTCAAAATTATACACATTTTGATTGAAAGTGTGTTACGAATTTACACAACATAAAGTGCCTGATTTTGTTCAAAGCCACGACCTACAGCTCGTAAGTGCGACCCTCACCACTGGGCTAGTAAGTAACAGTAGTAAATAACATAGTATTGAGGATGCGTGGTATTATGAAATAGTTATTTTCTCAAAGTTGCAACCGTTATTTCACGAAAAACAAAAACGAAAAGCTCGCTTTTGAATTTTGCGTAAGTGTAAGCTATTTCTGCCAGTGACTGTACTTGCGTAGTTCCACACTCACCAATATTTTCATCAAAGATGGTCTTGAGTTTCTTTGTCACATCAGCTGGGTCTGAAATCAAAATAAATTCGATTAATTATGTATTTAACTTTTCTACTCTTTTGGAAATAATCTCTCTTAGCGTGTCGATGGCAAAAGTAACTCGAAAAAATATGTATAGTATTTTTTTTTACCCATCTTTCAGCAACACGAATACCTACCGTTCGCTGACGCAGCCATTAGGTCCTCACGTGTTAGATGACGGGCATGCGATGCAAGATGGGTGATGAGCCATTGTCTGTGGAGAGACACCGCATACACACCGGAGGTCTGGGCCGTTTATGAACTCCCACATCTGGAGGTTGTCTACTTGGGTACGAAATTTATTTCTTTTATGGAAAGCATTGCAGGGTATTATGAAGTTCTAAAAAGCCATCAGTGTTCTTTTGGGAAAAAGAAATACCGCTATTTTGGCTGATATAGATCTATCATAGTCTCGCAGTGGAACACCACATTAGTGGTTTCAGCACCTCATAATAAGCCCTTTATTGAGTTTTGATTGCTTCCAAGGGAACAATTTCTCACCAATAGGATCATCTTCCTTCACGTGAATGGTCCTCTTCTTAGGTCCATCTGGGCAGGCGTTCTCGTCATTCGTAGAATGGAATACATTCATCAGCTGGACCTTCACCTTTATACCATTATCTGAAGCGCCAGAGATGTCTTGCTTGGGCTCCTCGGCACCGAAATTGCCCGTGTAGGTCACATCCTGGTAAAAATAATGTTCGGTAAATGCTACGGCTGATTTAGAATTAAGATCGAATTCTCTTGGGTTTCCCACACCTTGTTGCATAAAAGTCCTCCTTATAGCAATGAGATGTCCACAATTTTCAACATCTCTAAAATGTCTGTGTGTGTGTGTCTGTTACTTCTTGTCCACATGACTTGGAGTACTAGACTTGGGTACTTACATGTATAAAAACCTCACATTGATTTAGTCTTGAAATTATTTTAAACTTACGACAATCTCCTTGGCATCTTCCCTCTTCATGAAATTGTAGAAACGCCTTTCCAACCGAGTCAACTCCTTAGCTTCTTTAATTGTGATGGCTGGATTCGACTTGTTGAATGCAAGCCGCTCTCTGGACATTACGTCCACCCCTTTCTTTACATTGTCGGCCCAGTAACGCAGCACCTGTTGTAGAAGTACGTGTACGATTTTCGGCTTATTTACTTTGATGCTGTAGGTACAATGCGTGCCACGAAAGATGAGACTTGACACACCACGTGGTTTGACTTGCGCAGTACACGATTTTAGGTATCTTTAGCGGTATGAGGTCTGAGTGCGGGACGGGACCGGACGTCATAGGGGCGGCGGAAAGAGCGGGGGAGGCGGGGTCAAGTCTCATCTTTCGTGGCATGCATTGTACGTAGGTATTTCAATCCAGGGTAAAGGAAGTGGCTCTGGATCGGCTATCGACTATTCAAAACCAGCTGGATACAGCGGGGTAATTGCGTAACACACTAACAGTAGGAATGGTTTTCATTTTGACAATTCAATAACGTTCATTGCGTTATTTACGTTGTTGAGCAGACAAATTTCTGGAACATATGAGGCAATGGATTAGCAATATCCTTCAAAATCATTCAGATTATGATCGATAGTGTGTTAAGCAATTAGGATGCTGGATTGTATAAAGTGTTTGTACAGACGCCAGCACATCAAGTTACTACAATCTGTCAGATTTCTTTAATAGATTTTCAACTTTATCGCTAAAGCATAAGGTTCAAAGTTGATTGGATAAATTTGACAGTTTCGGGTAGCTTGATGTGCTGGCGTCTGTACCTATTGGTATGTAAATAAGCATTGGTTGAACATAAATTCAGCGTCACTGGATTGAAATAGATAGAGGGGATGGTCAGGTCGGCCATGAGTCAAGGACAAAGGGAACATGAATGAAAGAAAAATCTAACATTTTAATTAACGTTGAGAAAATTGCAGAATCAAATAGAAACTTAACGGCGTAATTTATAGATATAAGAAAGAATTGTTTTGTTTTTTCTGTTCTTTATATTTCTATGATATAAATGGTTAATATCCTCGCAACGAAAAATAAGTTTTGCGGTTGTGTGAGAGCACGCTTGCTGGCGCTATGTGGACCTGTACGACAGGTTTTTGACAACTGCAAAGCCCCGCGCAAAGTTTATGTTTCATAGCAAGGACTGTAAGTATAAAGACTTACATATTTCCAGTGTTGAGTATCAAGAAGTGCGCCGCCGTAACATTCGTTCAATTTATCAGAAAGATCCAGCCATTTATGAATGTTCAGGAAAGAGATCATGTCGGACTCTGATGCGTTGTACAACGACGGGTCATTCTCGATTGCCGATAATAGTATCCGTAGCTGAGATACCGACACTTTCGGCTTGGGTCTAGGTCTGGGCCTAAGTCCAGTCCTAGTTGCCATCTAGAGGTAAAACAAGAAAAAGATTTACCTATGGGATTTCTGTGCCAATTAGAACATGTAGGTATTGTCTTCGCAAAAAATAGATGCAAGCGCCACACGCACGAACTATTTAAAATTATTAGGTAAAACAGATCGACTTGTCTCCGCTCTTTTTCAAGCCTTCGCTCCGCTCATCTCTGCTCATCTCTGCTCTCCTCCGTCTCGGTGGAAACGCACCCTAAGACTGAGCGCTTTTAGGACGTATTATAGACCTGAGTGTAGTTTTAATACCCAAGTTATTAGAGTACCTTCGTGGCTAGGTACAAACAGCAACGAAATACAGTTAACAATTTTTTAATCTCAGTGAACGCCACCGAGGTTGACCCAGAAAGCAGTGGCGATGCGATGTGACCAGGGGGCCTAAAAAGGCCACTTTAGCAGAATCGTAAAAGGATAACGTTATGAATTAAAATATGGCGAAGACAGTCCGTGTTTTTCTTTTTTTCGCTGCACTACGTAGGTATAATCAAAGAGATAGGGATTGGATTTGCATTGGACTGCAGATTAGTATTTTAGCACAGGCAAAAAAAAAATTAACTGAAGATCCTTCATCAATAGGATTTGATTCGATTAACTTAACAGTTGACTGTTAATGGACAGATTACGATTCATAATGTTATCCATTTATGATTCGATTATGATTCGAAGGTGGCCTTTTTAGGCCCCCTGGACGCGTGCCGCGAGGGCTGGTTCGAGGTGGCACGGGAATAGGAAGGAGGCCTGGAAGGACTTGTGAAAGGCCTTTGCCCAGCGGCGGGATAGTATAGGATAAACAAAAAAAAAACAAAGTGAACTCAAAACGGAAAAAAATGTCGTTCAGTCAATCCCAAATCCTTTATAACTCTTGAACTACAAAAACCGCTCTTACCTACTACTACGAAATAAACACAGCGTCGAAGTCGAACTTACAGTATGGGCATGCAGCTGACTGTACCTGCATTAAAATACATTGTTTCAACGACTCCGTGAAATAGGTACCTACTAAAATCCAAAGTATCAAAAAAAAAACCATTTGGCAACTTCCGTTGCTGACCGTGTCTATGGAACTGCAGCCTGCTGAAGTGGTATGCCTACTATGGCTGATACCTATATACTAATACATGTTACATAGCTTCGGGAGGAACTTAGTTGACAAAAACAAAGGATGTCCGCGGCGCAGCATTACAAAATATAAACCACCTCAATGCCGTAACCGGGTAAGCCCTACAGGGTATCAAAAATATACACTGCACATCAAAATAACAATTTAAAGAAATAATATGCAAAAAGCCTTATCGCTATTTCCTAAAAATATGATGTATAACTAGAGCTACCCTAAAAAATGGCCGTCCGCCGTACAAATATACCTACCGACGGCAGGGCGGGCGACTAAATAATTTTCTACAATATTATGAGATGTCGAAATCTCACGTAGCTCTAGCACCTAGTCCGTAATTATAAAACGCTAAGCTCGCACATGTACTTAAATTATAAAAGAATGGCACATAAAACATTAGACATGGATGGGGCAAAAAACAAAGGGAGGAAATACCTAATAAAATGGAAGAGGAGTAAAAATTTATAAATAGAATAGAAAAGAAAAACAGTGTTTATTTTTTTTAAATTATAATATGGAAATATTGAAAGTAATTAGCAATTACCTTTAATATTTTGTAAGGTGCACCGCGATGCAAAGGGCAGCAGCAGCAAAAAGGAAACAGTATCAGAGATTTATCGATCCAAAAGTGAAGGGACAATGCACTAAATTTTATTGTCAATGTTTAGATATCAAAATATTGGCACAGTCTGTTCCTCTGATTACCCCACAGAGATAAAAACCGAGAAGATAATACCGAGCCAATGGCATTGTCATTTGTGACATGCAAGCCGGTATCTTACAGTACTCTTTGCATGCAAGCAAGAAAAGTACTATGGAAAAGTAGAAAATGGACATGCAAGTAAAAATGTCAAACTGTAAAAATACTTTATTCTTTGACTTTTGTAATTTATTATTATCCTAAGATAAGCATAATTACCCTATAATTTCTGCAATAAAGTTATACTAAGGTCTACGCTTTTGGGTTATATATAATAATATTATAAGAATGGTTTATTATTTTAACAGAAACCCTATTAGTCGATTAATCACATTGAAAACTTAGTACTATTCGTGTTTGATACCAATAACATCACTATGGTCCAGCCAGCTGGTGAGTTGTCATTGTCAAATTCATGTGTGGGGAACCTGTCAAAAAAGGAAAACCATAACCGCAGTTTTGTCCCAGTATTGCACAAAAGTAACATGATTTTTAAATTAAAAATAGATTGAGCTAGGCTTTATAACATGCGGTGGTGTTTATTGGTTTTGTGTACGCTCGTTTTGGGCGCGAATGCATGGGATGATGGTGACTTGGAAGTGTTCGACGTGGTCGAAGAAGTAAACCAGAATTTTTACGAATTAATAGGAGTTGCACAGGTAAGAGCTAAGTTTAGCTTCACAGAGTAACTACGAAGCTTAATTTTACATAAGAAAAACCCACCAAATATGATAACAGACGAGTTTCAGACGTTGGTATAACTAACCAGACTGATACTTAACAAGTTTCGTCTTCCTTCGGCAAATTCAGTTGTTATCTTTAAATAAAGATAGTATTCTTTTATAAGATAATTGAAATCTTAATCCAAGTATTAATTAAAAGAGTTAAGAGATTTTTAAATACCCAATCACAATGAAAATATATAAATTTATATTATATTAACTATAACTATAAATTACTCATAGCTAACATCATTGTTTACTAAGCTGCTACACTCATTATGCTATTGTTTCCCAATATGACTCTCATGATAATCAACATTAATTTACTACAAGCTAATTAAACATTGTATAGTCTTCACAAAGAGCACCTCTTGTTTCCGGAAGCCTGAACAAGTTCCGGACCAAGTAACAAGTACAATATTATTATTTCAATTAACATTTGCAGGATGCTTCACCATCAGAAATCAAGTCTGCATTTAAGAAGCTCACATTGAAACTCCATCCGGATAAGAATGACTCTCCAGATGCTGATGTTCAGTTCAGGAACCTGGTGTCGGTGCACAACATACTCAAGGACCCAGGGAAAAGAGAAAAGTATGTAGTTTTGGAATCCCTGGTGGATAAGTGCTAAAATAAACTAAAATTTTTGATACTTATAACATCATCATATTCAAATGCTTGACAGAATATTGTTTAAAATTCACTGAGCTCTACCATGCATTTAGTGAGTTTTGGTGCAAGTTCACAGCCTTAATCTAAGGGGCCGCCTCCACTAGCGAGAGAATCGCGGCGATAGTCTCGCCGTGCCATCAAATTTTCGCGGCGATGATATCGCCGTGCGGAGACATGTTCTGAGGGAGGTTATAGAAATATGTGGCGCGACGATAATATCGCCGCGATTCTCTCCCTCGTGGAGACGGCCCCTAAGACAATTTTATTGTTATAACCTATGTTCTGTTTACATAAGCTGCCATGCTGTCAACTTTGAATTGCAAACAATCAACTATGGGATAAGAAATCAAAATTGGTTTAAGACATGAAGCATACTATTTTTGTGAATGTCTTTGAGCTAGGTTTTTGGGTAATTTTGGCAGACAGCTGTTAGTGGAGCTGTGTGTAGTCACAATTCAAGCACCTTGTATAATTATATAGTATAACAGGAAGGGACATGTGTCTGCAACTCCAGGTCCAAGCGTGTATTTTGTGTATGGGTGGAAAAGTTGATTATTTGATCCACCTACCCCAGACCCCATTAAGTCAAACTCAAACTCAAACTCAAAACATTTATTTCAATTAAACCATTTACAGGCACTTTTGAATTGTTAAAAAGTCGGTCAGTCAGAAAATATGAAGCTAGTTGCCCATTCCAAAGCGTAGGTACCTATGGAGAAGAACGGGCAAGAAACTCCATGGACACTCTTTTAAATTATAGTTGTACAAAAATATTAGTTACATCAATAATGTGAATTTATAATTATATGTGAGAACGATGTACAAAAGACGTACGCGTTAAAAGTGTCCAGAGTACAGCAAATGGTAAGGAAAACAACAATTCAATATTAAAATAATTAAAAATAAGCCGAGGCAGCTAAGTGATATGACCAGCCCCAACTGACGGCGCCCGTTCACGAACATGACGCATAGATCGGCACCCACCCGGCAAGTACTATTTGACCCCAGTTCTAACCGCAACAAACTTAAACATAGTATTATTTAACAACATAAATTTCAACTTTAGGTATAATGAGGTGCTCAAGAATGGTCTTCCAAACTGGCGCTCCGCCATATATTACTACCGCCACGTGAGGAAGATGGGCCTGGCTGAGGGCTCCATCATCCTGTTCATCATCATCACATTTGGGCAGTATGCTGTTGGCTGGGCTGCTTATGCTGAGAAACGGTTTACTGCGGTAAGTGAATACTTAGCCGGCTGGCTGGTTGGTTGGCTTTATATTTTTTGGTATGTTTGGAATATCATAGTCGTCATCTAAATGTGGAACAAGGTTCTCCTCATACTTCTTTTTCAAGTTTTGAGGAATTTGTCTATTTCACCATGCATCACATAAAGAATGATGTATGGTGAAAAAAGCATAATTTCCGTTTGTGTTGTAACATTATAAAAAATGCTGGTCACATTTTACAAAATCCACAGAAGTAGTTGAAACCATTTTCCGATTATGTTTGGACTATAAAAGAGATTGTGACATCTGAGTCTGTTCTGGCCTTTCTTCTCAGAGTAGTCAGGTATGGAATGCCAACCTAATCCAGCTTTTTAATTTTTAATTTATAATACATATGTCGTGTAAAAGTGATTCAGATATTTACAGAAACAATTTCATTTTTATTTGAAATTTCCAATTTCTGTCATATTAGGTATTAACTTTTCCAGGAGCAAATACTAAACAGTAGAGGCAAGAAACACTCCAAAAAGTCGGGATTCGACCAGGGCTTGTCTGAAATCTTGGACCAGCTGCCCAAACCTAGTGTTAAAGACACATTGCCGTTCCAAATCCCGAGGTGTGCGTGGTGGATGGTGACGGCCATACCTTATGGAATCATAGAACTTAGGAGAAGGTTGAAAGAGCAAGAGGAAGAAGCTAAGAGGCAGAAAAAGAGGTACGTTAATTTCTTGTTCCCCTGACCCACCCCGTCGCACCGTATAACCTGCCCGCGCTATCACTTTGTTTAAAAAAAAAATTACACATTTTCACGACAGGTCCTGTTTACTAAAACCGAAAACTATAAAAGAAAATTTTCGTACATTTCGATAAATCGGCCCCTGGGGTATTATATTTACTTAGCACTAGCTAATGCCCACGACTTCGTTCACGTGATATTAATACCTTTTGATTGCTTTCTTTTTCTAAAATAAAAGTCCCGTCAAAATCGGTACAGCCGTTTTGGAGATTAGCCGGAACAAACGGACAAAAATTTAAAAATTGTTTTTTTGTTTTTGATATTTAGTAAAAAACTGTTTTATTTGGCTTTAGAAACAGACACGATAGATTGGCCTAACCCTGTTGGATTTTCGAAACCCATTCTATTTTAGGTTGTATCGTGAAATTGAAATCGAATTGCGTTGCTGCACGAAATAAAACGACACGACGACGTTGTTAAATAGTTGCCGCACTGCAATCGTTTTTATAGCAACGCATGAATGACTTTCGTTGAAGTATTGCAGACAATTGAATCAATATTATGTAATAAAAGCCACGTAATAATAGGTGCTATAGTTGTATTAAAATAATAAACACAGCGGCTAACGATTGCCAATAATGATGATTAGTCAAGGGTTCAATACGGTAATTGCGTTGCTACTGTAATGCGTATCGATGCGTATCAGGATGGATTTCATCGAGTTCTGCTTGTTTTTGGCGCTTATCATTAATTTGATAGAAGCGTAGGTATGCTGTTTTTGTTAAACAAACACGTAACGAGTTGTTAATTTAAATTAAACTTGAATTGGATGTGAGTTTATTGATTTATATAATTATTTTTTTTTGTGTTCTAAATTAACTAAGTATAGCTTACTATTTATACACGTTAAATCATTATAAAAAAAACAAATAAAAACCCTTACTAAACTTAACAATAAATTAAAATATGGCGACGAAAAATTCCTTCGCATCACAGTAGACTGGTAATGTACCCAAAAGACTGGCGGTTTTGCCACGTTGTATGGCAAAGTTTAGCCTCTGGCACAGGTAATAGCCAGCCCTTGCATAGATCCAAAGGATAATCTGAATTACAACAAAGGATACTTTTAACCACATAGTTGTACCGTCGAATACTAGTATTCGTCATAAAAATCGCATGCAGAAAAAGCGGGGCACGACTTTAAGGAAAAATATATTTTATAGCACTTTGTGACTTAAACCCGCACTTAAGTCACGCTTTTCTGTGACTTAAGTAGTCCATTTTTACACAGAAAAGCGTGACTTAATTACGGGTTCAGGTCACACGAGCTATTAAATAATACGTGTGACTTAAGTAGTCTATTAATACACTAAGTACTTAAGTCACACGTATCGTAATATACTACTTCCTCGACACTATCAATATTATACAGATTATCGGCGACGTCACTAAAAAATGTATACTAATCACAGCCACATCACATCACACAGATTCATGACCACATCCCACCTAAAGCTCTCGCCATACTATAGCGAGTTCCGCGAGGGATTAGCCCGTGCCTATTGTGTCAACTGGTATGGAGGTGTTCAAACTGGGTAGAATAGTTGCGGGACTTCCTAATTATCTTTATTACTAGCTACTGCTCGCGACCTCGTCCGCGTGAAATTTCTTGTTCTCCCGACCCACCCTGTCGCATTCGTTTTTCTTTCTGACTTTTTTTTGCTGGGCTCCTAAGGGTCTTAGCGTGATGTTAAATAGACTTTTTTCCTCAAAAATTGGGCAACCAAACGCAAAAATAATTATTAAAATCAGACTGGTAGTTCCAGAGATTAGCGCGTTCAAACAAACAAACGCTTCAGCTTTATTATCTTAATATATATAAATTACGTGTCACGATGTTTGTCCGCGATGGACTCCTAAACTACTTAACCGATTTTAATCAAATTTGTACACCGTGTGCAGTTTGATCCAACTTGAAAGATAGGATAGCTCACATCTCCATTTATAATCGCAATATTATTTTATTGCATAAAAACGTTAGCCACAGCAACGCGTGGCCGGGTCAGCTAGTTAGTATATAAAATGTTAGATAACAACCAACGCGCGCGTCGTCCTGAGCTTGATTAACTTCAACTAAGTTCATTTACTAAATTATAATCTTATTATCCTCAGGGAAGAAGACGATAGAGTTCGTGCAGACCGCGAGGCGGCCGCAGCGGCTGAAATCAAAGCAGCTGGCGGCGGCGTGCGCAAGCGACGCGGGTTCGTGCCGCCGGCGAGAGATGCGGACTGTTTGCTGGATCCTGCGGATGAGCCTGAAGGGGGTCCTGTCGTTATGGCTGTTAAACAGGTAACTTTTAGTTATAAATTCTTCAATATAAGGTGAATCTATTCATACACGAAATATTTGAAGCGAGCACCTATAGGTAGTAACAAAGCGAAAGAAACGAAAAAAATTTATTGAAGTATATAATTTAAAAAAAAATTCTTGACACACCTAATAAATACTGGCTCCTTCTTATTTTTTGACATGATTTATGCTAGTTTCTACGTAGCATATAGTATTGTCATTGAAGCGGAGTAAAGGGCTTATGCAAAATTTCTCAAGCTATTTTTAAAATTATAATAATTAAGTAAATTAAAAAAAAAACACTTAGATATTTTTTTTTCATCATGTAAGCCCCTTAACTATTGGTTGAAATATATCGTTTTTTTTTCACCTTATTTTCCAGCCCGTCACCCCATTGGTAACCGGCGGTCTCTGGACAGATGACGACTTGGCCGAGTTAGTGCGCCTCGTGAAGAAGTA
Source organism: Luperina testacea (assembly GCA_927399505.1). Lineage (NCBI taxonomy): Eukaryota > Metazoa > Arthropoda > Insecta > Lepidoptera > Noctuidae > Luperina > Luperina testacea. Next base: position 19,997,170 of record OV656758.1, read on the forward strand.
CCCAGGGGGCTCAGCAGAGCGCTGGGAACGCATCGCGGAAGCCATGTGCCGGAGTGTGCCGGAAGTGACGCATATGGCCGCCAAAATGAAGGTATCCAAGTGGATTAATTTCTTAAACATAATGTTAGCTGTTTTCCCAGAGGGGTGTGCAAAGGTCTACTTATAGTACTCCCACTTTTTGCCAGTTATGTCTAAGTCTCATGTAAAAGGGGGGTGAGCCTATTGCCATAAACCTGGGACAAAGAGTTCAAGCTGCTATTGAGAAAAAAAAAATTGGTAAATGTGCACGCCGAAATTGAAGGCAGACTAAGGCTGCGTTTCCACCAGAGATAAGCGAGGATGCGTAGCGAGGAATGTGTGTAAAACTAACCAATAACAACGCTAACTTAGATCAAGCTATGAAAATGAAGCGATGTTATTGGTTTGTTTCATACACATCCCTCGCTACGCATCCTCGCACATCTCTGGTAGAAACGCAGCCTAATGCCCGTATTCACAAACATTACTATGAGGTCTCGCAATGCGCGCGGACGCACAGGGTTCCAAAAAACTGTTCAAAGACAATACTTGAGTGGCGATCGGCACTATGCGTCCCTTAATGGTAATGAATTTAAAGGCTTGTCATGTGGAACGCGTTGAGAAATACCTTACTTCGCACAGAATTGCTACTTTACTGAGACAAGTATTGTTTGTGAATACAGGTGTAAGAAATCTATGTAATTGTCTTTATGCTACGGCCTCTAAAACGTCACACGCTACCGACTGCGTGCGGTGACGTCACGACGGATGACAGACACGCCGCCAGTTGCCAAAACGTTCGTTGTCGTTGTCGCACCTGGCGCGGGCGGCGTGCGAGCGAGACCGCGCCCGTATATTTACGAACATAGCATTCGGTCGTCATCGGTCGCGGTCCGCGTGTGGTCTGATAGACCCCAGCCTAAGAACTTTCTGTACATTATTTACGCAAATAAATGATTTTGTTTATTTTTATTTTTGAAGGAGAACTGCTATAAGATACCTGGACAGGAGCCTGAAGTGCCGGTAGTGGTGGAGCCGCCTAAGAAGGTTAGTTTAAATAATATGTGTTTTAACCTGTACATTGGCTCACTTGATCGGTCAAGTACCACGCCAGCGCAGAATACCTGACAAATGTTCAAAATCTAGTCGCAATCTCATCTGAGCGACAATCAATGTCAAAAACTTGTCAAACATGTCGGGAAATCAGAGATATTTTTGACAGATTGAAACAGATCAGACTGTGAACTTAAAATTATGAGAATTCCCTCTCCGCTCATGCTGCTACTACATAATATTGAGAGCTCTTTACAAGCTCGCGGTACTGGAAAGAATAAATTAAGGAGGGTTTGTCAAATAACTTCCACAATCTATATTATCTATGGAAGAAGAATATATGGAAGTATTTAAGAGAAGAGTACGCCAGTCTTAAAGATTGACAAAGTATCAGCAACTCCTCTACTATAACAAGTTATAACGTCATTTTCCCTTTTTTTAAACAGAAAACTAAATGCTTACCTATTGTAAGCATTTGGGCAAGAAACGGCTTTTGTTAAGTTTTTCAAATCGCCGTGCATTAATAAACTACTTAAGTCACACGTATACTGTACGTACTGTACTGTTTTATAGCTCGTGTTATCTAAACTATCACTTATGTCACGCTTCTGTGTAAAAATGGACTACTTAAGTCACAGAAAGCGTGACTTAAGTGCGGGTTTAGGTCACACAGTGCTATAAAAGACTTTGCCAACACATCGGCAAAGATATCAAGAAGAAACTAATTTCAAGTTGTTAATCTTATTTCCAGGTAAAAACGCGCAAAGCAGAGGAGACGAGTAGCGGCAACTGGTCGCAGACGCAACAGAAAGCGCTAGAGAACGCGCTCGCCAAGTATCCCAAGGGCGGCGCCGGCGACCGTTGGCAGAAGATAGCCAACACTGTGCCCGGAAAGACCAAAGTACGTTCTATACAATCATTTTGAGATCTAATCTAGTATCTATACTTATAATTAGGGATGCATCCGATACCGATACCGACACCGATATATCGGCGATACTTCAGGTTTGCCGATATATCGGTATCGGAGATATTTTTATGGCCGATGCAACGATACTTTTACGCTTTAAAAATGTAATGTAAACGCGCGTGTTGTCCCGTCTATTTCGTTGCAAACGAGGCACGAACTAACATGCTCGTGGAAACCCCGCGCTTTATTCAATGTTTTGTTTCGCCCGCCCGCTTTCGCCTCGCACTCGCACATCTATCCCATTTCGTTAGGTTGAATGTTGTTGCGCGTAGTATCTTTCCATGCAAATAAGATTTTTAATTCCATAAAAATCTTATAAATGTTAATTTTGATTACTAAAACTATTAATTAATTGTGTTTTATTTAATCTACCTTCCTTTTTGAATTCAGTAAGCGTATCGGTATCGGTATCGGTGTAGCCGATATTTTTATAAGAGTATCGGTATCGGTATCGTATCGGCAAAAAGGCGTATCGCGGCATCCCTACTTATAATAATAAAGCTGAAGACTTTGTTTGAACGCGCTAATCTCCGGAACTACCATAGTCGGATATGACAAATTATTTTGCATATGATAGCTTAATTCGGAAGGAAGGCTATATAACATCATGTTAGAGTCCCAAGGGATCGAGCAAAAAATCAGAAAGACCTCTAAGCGAAAAGGAAGTAATAGCGCGGGCAGGTGATGCGATGCGATGCGACAGGGTGGGTTGGGGGAAGAAGAAATTGCACGCAGACAAAGTCGTTGACAGAAGTTAGTTTATGTATAAACAGCTAATACAAAAATTCTGAAGAACGCGATTTAGAAGATTTTCGAAGGTGATGTCTTGCTGGAAATATAGACACGAGGTTAATTTGCCCTCAAACGCTGGATTGAGTCACTTCCACTCCACTTCCATTGCCATTTCTGTTCATTGAGGGGTTTATTTAGAAACGATGATTAAAGCCAAGTGAAGTTCAATCGTAAAAATGTATGGTTAAACAGTCGCTAATCACTACTTAGCTTTAAGCAACGTTTATGAATAAAGGGGTAGGGGCTAAATAACTGAATCCACTCAATCAACTCAGCATATCAGTCAGCTGCCGAACATAGGTTTCTCCCACGTAAAAATGACAAATTATTATATTAATTTATTGCTCTGGTGACCTAAACCCGCGTTTAAGTCACTCTTTTCTGCGTAAAAATGGATTACTTAGTCACGTGTATTGTAATGTACTATACAGTATGTTAACTAACAGAGGGCGTTCCCGTTAACCCGCAATAGTATAGCATCCATACCATGCTAAAAAAAATATTACCATTCGAAAATAAAATGTTTTTATTTTTTTTTATATTAAAATATTCACTAAAAATCGTAAATTGATACGTTAAAGAAACACTCTGTACACGCGTACTTGAAGGACAGCAATGTCGGAATTGATTTAATTAAATAAATTAGAATTAATTAAATAAATAGAGTATCAATTTACGATTTTTAGTGAATATTTTAATATAAAAAAAATAAAAACATTTTATTTTCGAATGGTAATATTTTTTTTAGCATGTATGGATGCTATACTATTGCGGGTTAACGGGAACGCCCTCTGTTAGTTAACATACTGTATAACACTGTGTGACCTAAACCCGCACTTAAGTCACGCTTTTCTGTGACTTAATTAATCCATTTTTACACAGAAGAGCATGACTTAAGTGCGGGTGTAGGTCACACGAGCTATAAAGTAGTATAGGCTACGATACGATGGACTACTTAAGTCACACGTATCGTAATGTAGTGTTATGCTTTGACAATATTTTAACTACTTTTATTATTGTTATTACAGGAGGAATGCATGCAAAGGTGTAAATATCTATCAGACATGGTCAGAAAACAGAAGCAGAAGGAAGAAGAAGAAGCGCAGCAGAACGCAGAAGGTGACGTCATCACAGAAGATCAACAAGACGAAGAGTGATAATAGGAATAGGTACTAATTGAAACTCGACACACGATTCACAACTTTATGTTGTAAAGCATAAGGTTCAATATCCATTATATGAAATTGAATCAGTTTGATATGGTATGTCATGGTATCCGGTTTTTGTTTTGGTACCGCTGAATAAAATATTGAAATTGAAACTATTTATGCTTTTTTTTTAATTTCTTATCACATTACTCATCTTTTTATCACCCAGTGTTGGTTGCCAGAAAATACCTATGGAATGAGCGGCTTCACATCGTCTTCAAGAGGTCACAGGCTCATTATACATATAATCTTTTGCATTTTTTTTCTGGGCGCTCAGTTAAGTATACAGGTTTAAAAAAAGACCCGTCACATAGCTGTCAACATCAAACTTTGTTCAACAATATTTGCTGGGAAACGACTTTCATTTTTGGTGTGAAAATTCTCTGTTTACGGTAGTGCGCAACGTAACGCACGCAAAACATTGTGCTTATGGGTGCAAGCACCCATGTATTGCATGGGTTGTGGGCGTATTTAAAGTTTTATTACAAACTTGTTTTTGTTAAAAAACATCACTAAAAGTTGGAATTTTGACCTTCAATATCTCAAATGGAAACCTAACTTATGTCTGTAAGTACGAAGTAGGAAACCATAACATCTGCACCGCCGCCGCGTCGCTGCTTTCTTTGGACTTGGTCGAAGGTTCTTCGAGGAGTGAAATGCTAAAATCTTCGTCCACATTATGCGTAACATGTTGGTCACATTTTTGGGAGGTTTCTGGCGCGTTTGTTACAACTATGCAGCTTTATACAGCGTCTATCAAAAATGTGTGGTCATATTTGAGGGTATGTGGTACAGACCATCAAACTGAACAACATCGTAATTGCGGAAAAAATCTCTGCCGTCTCATACATTTAAGTCTAGAGGTATGAGGAACAGGGTGTAAAGTTGACTCAACCTCCATAGAAAAGGGAGGATCTTTCTACCAGACGGGTGTTGTGTCTGGCGGGCTACTGCCTGACATTGATGTCGGGACGTTATAATAAAGCTAGTTGTGCGCGGTGAACTCTGCTTGCGCGATGCAGGATTTGCGTGACGTCAGTATGATTCGTAGTTCGTATGAGGCGATGTAGATGCCGCTACAAGTCGAGTAGGTATTGAGGTCGTTTTGTATGGGACAGTTGGTAATTTTAAAATTTGACCACAACTTTCTGATATATGCTGTATAATAGAAATTTAAATAAATTAAACCAGAATTATTTTTCTATAGTTGCTGTATTTCTTATTTACACAAATATTACTGGTTTGACACAGTAGTCTAATAAACTATTTGAGCAAAGTACCTATTTGCGATTGCATATTTATCGTTTGAACTTTATTGCGTTGAGTTAAGGAGTATTATCATTTATCGTATCGGGCGAGGGGACGATCCAAATCGTCGGTATATGTCTGGAATGGCGTCCTCTTCGGAAAGTTCTGGTCTTGGAGGAGTCTTCACTCCGGCGTAACCTGTAATTAAAATTATAGTAAGTATTTTGTTAAAGCAGACGATAAATTAATTAGTTCACTCTGCCTTCAAAGCCAGAGTGAACAAGCATCTTCTAGGCTCGCCGGTTCCATCATAGACCTCATCCATCGCTTTCCATCAGGCGTGCAAGAGCGGGCCCATTGAACAATGAATAAAAAAGTTGATGTAATTCTGAATTAATAATTATTTTTGTATAGTCTGTTATTAAAGTCTTGCAACGGAAAAGAGGTTTTAGAAATCTTGCTAAGCACAGATTTCATTTCACAAAAAAAAAAGAATTTTTGGAGGGGAGCGAGTCTCGCTTACGCAACACACGATCAAATGTTCCTTTAAATCATCACTCCATTTCAGCCAATAATTTAAAGTATACTCATGCTAGCGGGTCATAGAATTATAGACAAAATAATGACAGCCGCAGGGTTCAGAAGGTTAAGCTACGCTTGCCGCGGTCGGTTCGTGGATGGGTGACCATCCATTAGATACCGAGAACCCTCCGTGCCTTAGAAACCACGTTAAGCAGTAGGTCCCGGCTGAAATTCGTAGATCTAATAACAAAACTAAGGCCAAAAAAAGGGCAAAAAATTTCGCCTTCATTTTTATGTTCTAGCCTTTAGTTTTGTTATTATTGTGTGTGATCACTTATTTCTGAGATTGCTGGTAAACCTATAATTGGCGACTGTGTAAGACCGAGACTGTGTTGTGTTGTGTGTGTTGTGTGTACTTAAGATAAATTATACGTAGAAGCTGTTGGTGTACCTTAATAAATAAAATAAAATCTTTGACCCATCTTGAGCAAGTAAATGCTACTGCCTTCTCTGTATGAGAAGAATCCTCTGGATAATAATAGGCTTGTATTATAATATAATGGCAACATTGTCATAGTATTGTAGGTTACCTGGTTTAGTCTTGCTGGGCCACAGCGGCTTGCCGCCCCCCCCGCAGGCGGCGCAGGCGCAGGCGAGCGGCGACGCCACGCGGTGCGGCTGCGACGTGCCGTCCTGGCAGCTCAGCGTCACGTCTAACGGACCGTACTTAGTCGCCTGGCAACACTCGCATTTGGAGTCGTGAACACCGGTTTCTGCAAGAAAATATTTCAAGTTAAACAAATATCAACTTTATTTTAACGAGTATTAAGTTGATTTTAGAGTGACTAGCACTATTGAAAAAGTTATAAAAGTTTTTGAAGTTGTAGCGTAAACTGAACTTTATTGTGTAGGATTTAAAGTTATTTTTCCATAAAATCATATTTGTTTACATTTTTGGCAAATAAATCGCGAATGAAGATTAGGCTAGTAGGCTTGTACGGGACTCAAACATAACTAACGAAAAGTAGATATATATGCTGCCTAACCCTTTGAGGAATTACTGGCGTGATGTTATGTTATGTTATAAATATGAAATAACAAGACTTACGGTTATTATAAAGAGTGCCCGAGTCGCAAGTACCGCGGCACTCCTTGAACCCTTTGAGCGGCTGCTTGTTGACGCACAGCCCGTGCGCGCCCAGCTGGATGCGGAGCAGGCCCACGGACTCCGACGGAGCTATGCTTGTGGGCACGCATTTACCTGGAAAGGTGAGTTTTGTAAGTTTCCTATGAAATAGGTGTTTTAATTTTCATGACATCAGTTGAAAAGGTCTTTTGCAATGTGTGTATGATTGAAATATTTTTTTTAATAATTATACCCTTCATGAGAAATCTATATGTAGATATTGAAATTGACGAAGAAACGTATTTGTGTTTGTGTGATCAGTTGATCACAGTTTAATTGTTATTTGTCAAACGACAAGCAACTTATCATGCCATGATTTGAAGTTACGATAACCTAGGGTTACAGAATCGTGTTTTCTATCAACAAGATTAACCCATCAAAATAAATTAATAGCTAAGTAAAGTATGTGCTGATATCATTTATATACATTTGGGATTAATTAAAGGTAGAAATTTGCCTGCAGAAAACATTTTAATTTTTTTATACTTGACTCTGTTTTTGATAGTAAGATAACGCTGCGTTATTTTCTTCTTTATAGAATAGAATAGAATAGAATACTCTTTATTATGTACACCATATAAATTACAGACATAAATATAGAAACTGTAGAAAGGGTGACACAATGGGCGGTCTTATCGCTAAGAGCGATCTTTTTTTTTTTCTTTCTTTTCTTTATATTGTTACTAGCTTCCGCCCGCAGCTTCGCCCGCGAGGTATGTCGATAAAAATTATCCTATGTCCTTCCCCGGGATGCATATCTAGTAGTTTAGGCGTGAAAAGGTTACATAAACACAGACAGACAGAGTTACTTTCGAATTTATAATATTAGCATGGATAAATGTCTATAATCAATCAATCATAATCCCGTCAGCAGTAAAATATTGCTCCAGGCGAGGCTCGAACTCGCAACCCCGGCATCGCTCACGAACACTGTCTTATAAGTACCGTGCGCTAACCAATTGCGCCACTGGAGCTATGTAAATGCTTGCCTAATATACGAGTAGTACTTCGAACCTATTCTCAAACTCAAACCATTTAGCCTTGTTTCCACCAACATTTAAATCAACTGATTAAATACTTAATCAATTCTGTATTTAAAATTTCCTCAAGAAATTTGACATAAACCAACTGTTTAAATACCTAACCGGTGGTTTGAATGTTGGTGAACTCAGGCCTTACAGGAACTTTTGAATTGTCAAAAAGTCGGTCAGTCAGAAAATATGAAGCTAGTTGCCCATTCCAAAGCGTAGGTACCTATGGAGAAGAACGGGCAAGAAACTCCATGGACACTCTTTTAAATTATATTTTTACAAAAATATTAGTTAGATCATTAATGTGAATTTATAATTATATGTGAGAACGATGTAAAAAAAAAGACGTACGCGTTAAAAGCGTTATTTTATTGTTAGTGTATTGTTGATTGCGCGGTAGAACGCTTGACGCAAAAGTAATATTAACGTTTGTATTGTTATTGCCAATGTAGATACATTCTGTAGAACTAGGCACGCGTATATAGGATTCTCATATACCCTAACTTATGTTGAAAACTGGGACTGTTTCATTTAATTTGAGGAGTAGGTAAGGTACGACATACATCAGGTACAGTACCCGGCGATAAATATTGCACATTGACCTTTTTACACAAAACCATTTTAAGTATACAAAGAATAAAAATAATTATCAAAAGAAGTAAATCATAATTGTTTTAACAGCTCCTAATAGATACCGGACTGTTTGTATTTCGTGCGACAGAGATCGCTGTACGAAGCCGAAATTAGCAGATTGTCTCTTTCTAAAGGTCGATGTGCAATATTTATCGCCGGGTACTGTACGACATTCTGCAGAAGATACATAGCTTAAAGCCAGTTTCCGGTGACCTTATAACTTGCATGCACAATAGGGACACTATCTTTTTTATTTTAATCCATAATGTTACAGTTTTATTGTCACATCTCACCTGCCAAACTGCAAAGCAGTTTATCGGAGATAGGTTCTCGTGGATTTTGCGAATCTTTGCGTATTTAACATTAAAATTAACTCTTAGTAACAGTTAAACTAAGACTAGACCACTGCACTGTGGAAAAAGACTCCGTATGTGAATATAGAGTAGTTGGGCACACTACTACAGATTTTACAAACACAGCTACTAATATAAAGTTCCACTTACTCAATGCCTCAGGCAGCTCCTTGCACACCTGGCAGCAGGTGTCGTTGACGATGTTCTCGGGCGCGCACGACGATACGTCGGGACAGAACTGTCGTGATGTCGTCACGAACACCTCATCGCCGGCTGTGTCGCAGGAGTAGGTGGTGCAGTTGTCCTCAGAATGCCATGTTGTGCCTGGAGATGGTGGAATGCATGGTGGTGATATGAGTAGAAAATTCTAAGATTTTACTGCTAGTTTCCAACCCTGAGCTTTGCCAATCCTTGTGTCGCTTATTTTGGGAAATCATTGACAAGAATTAATTTGTGATTTTATTGCAGACTTCTGCCCGCAACTTAATCCGTGTGAAATTTCTTGTTTTTAACAGACTTCAAATAAGGAGGAGGTTCTCAATTTGGATGTTTATATATATATATTTTTTTACATAAAATATAGTATGACACTCGGCATTCGTAATCGGATTATTAGTTCCGAAGATTAAGAACTAATGATCCTATCGAATCACGGTCACGAATGATGATATGATGGGTTTATTTATGTATAGGAACCCTTCCTAGGCGCCCTATAGATAAATTGATATATTTCCCATTTTATAATATTAGACGTGATGAGGCTTCTAGAAACTGGCGATCTCTATGGTGCTGCACGACAACGTTTTGGGTTAAGAACGCCATTAAGAAGATAGTTTTCAAGCCTTTGCTTCTCGCCATCAGTAAACTCAGCTTTCGCAGGTAAATGAATGAATAGGTGTCGTAGCAAATATATTTTTTGCAATTTCGAAATGAAAAGTTCATTCTGAACGTCCTATTTTCAACTTTTTCCAAATGCGACTCCTTCCCAATGGTCTATTATGGTCTATCCTAAGTCTTACCCGGTTCCATCAGCTTGTCATCGTCCACACAAGCAGTCTGCTGGCAGTGGCCGCAGCACTGTCCCTGGGGCGGCGCGTGGTAGGTCCAGCCGCGGCGACAGTCCCGGCTGCAGGCGGCAACACGCTCCGCGTGCACGAGGCGGCCGTTATAGTCGCGGCCGCACGTGATGTTCTTGCAGGGGTCGTCGGGGGAGGGCCAGGTTTGTCCTTCCTGGGGGAGCGGCGGGTGATGTGTGGTTAGGCAGGGGGAGAAATCGTGATTTATGCAGAGATCAAACTAATTTGATCAAATTTTTATGAACCATTTTTGGCACCATGTAATCCGAGAAAATCCAAAGTTGGCACTATTAACGTAAACTAACTTAACTACTAAAGTTATTTTTAGCCAGATTGGAGGAGTTGATTGAAATACAGTTGTACGATCCATATTGCTGAAAATATAGCTCTACGGAAAGTTTCCATCTTTGACTAAATAAAAAATACGTTGAACTTTTATCAATAAAACGACCCTTAAAATGCAAAGATTATAATAATATTTCAAGGCACAGTAATATTTTATAGCATCGTATTAACATAATTTTCCTGTAATGGTGTTATAAAAATTTACGAACTTTTGAATAAATTACAAAGTTTTTTATTTTTGTTCAAAATACTAGCAGTATTTCTCTAGTCTTCTATTAGTGTGATGTTTTTTTCATATTACTGTGTACCTATTCCCCAGTCCAATTCATTTATTCTTAAAGTATGTGTAGTTTACCTGATAGATTTTGTTGCCAACTCTGCAGGCGACGGGCTCCTCGTTCGGACAGCACTTGCCCGGCAGCTTCTCTTGCTTCAGCACGAACTGTTTCTTAGTAGCGTCCGACACTTCTGCGCACGTCTCGTTTGAGCATTGTACTTGTAACTGTAACGAGAAATACGGGTTCCTTTTCTATGGAGGATGAGTGAACTTTACACCCTGTTCCTCATACCTCTATAATTCTTTCTGTCTTTTTTTACCACGTCTGTAAAGCTTCAGCAGTTATTTAAAAGTGTTCTTGTATTTATCTCTATTATAAAAAAAAATTACAGAATGCACTACGTTGTGTGCGTATATTTTATGTTTTTTTTTTTAATTTGCAACTTGCTTTTTTGTTTGTGCAGAATAAACAATTTTTCTTTCTTTACTAACCGTTCCATTCAAATCCACACAGGTATAGTTAGCGCAGAAATCTGAAGAGGTCCACTTCTCTCCGATGGCTCGTTCCTTGCCGTCCACAACACATGCGACAGGCTTGCAGTTGCCGCAGCATTCGTTACTCTCAGGAGTGGCTGGGAAGTACTTCGAACCCTGGAGAGGAAGAATAAGGGGAGGTTAGTTTCAGAGCAAATCGTGAAAAGAGGCTTTCAAGGACCTTACCAATTACAAGATAAATTGATTTCTAGATAAATTCTTAAACGTACCCCTAGTAGGGATATAATGGAGGGGGGTTGGGGGGCCTGTAATTCAAAACGTCCAAAATCTAGTCACGGATCTAGTCCCAGTCTCGTCTCGGCGACAAAAAAATTTCAAAAACTTGTCAAAAATTTAGGGAAATTAGAGGTACAGTACCCGGCGATAAATATTGCACATCGACCTTTACCTTTTTTTGTATTTTATACAAAGAATAAAAATAATTATCAAAAGAAGCAAATCATAATTGTTTTAACAGCTCCTAATAGATACCGGACTGTTTGTATTTCGTGCGACAGAGATAACGCTCTACGAAGCCGAAATTAGCCGATTGTCTCTTTCCAAAGGTCGATGTGCAATATTTATCGCCGGGTATTGTATCATTATTTCGCGAAATTGTACGGAGAACAATTTCAGTTTGGAGAAAGCACCATAACTAAGAATATAATTTTGACTGCTGGATCTCATCAATCCCTGTAATGCACCTTTGTCCAAACCTACAGGACACAGTGTTTACTCACCAGCGGGCATTCAGTGTGGCATTGTTGAACTGTGGTGATCTTCTCAAGCTTGCCGCCCGTATCGGTCTGCTCACACTTGTAGCTCTCGCACGGATTCGTTGGGGACGTCCAGTTTTCGCCGACCTATACGTATTAAATGATTACTGCAGGTGAAATTACATGTTTCTAAAACTGAAATGGAGTTCAATCAACGTAGAAATAACAATGTGTTTAAAAAAATTGCAATGTTTCAATGTGTTTTAGGATGACTACGGGATGGTCTTTTTAACCGACTTCAAAAAGGAAGGTTCTCAATTCGGATGTTTATAAATTTCGGAAATCGGTGTTAAAAAACAAAAATGCGGAACCAACGACACCGACTTCCGAAATTGATGTTATTTTTCACGTTGTAGTGTTTTTTTTTTGGAAGTCTGTTGTTTTTTTTTTGTAAAAAAGTTTTTTGATCATAAGTTGACATCAGCAGTATGAAATTTTCTTTCTACTATTATAGCAGTGTTCATAATCTTAGATAATTTACATTCCTTTAGTGAAATGTATTCTAAGTTGATTTTTGAGTGACCATTTTTAACAAAAAGATCCTAATAAGTTTTTGGTTGCAATGGAATTCGAACATAGTTAAGTATGACATTCAGTTTTTTGTTCCTCTTATCAAATCAAATCAAATCAAATCTTAAAAAAATATCTCATCTTAATCTTCTAAAATATCTCATCTTAGTCTATCTTAATAAAATATCTCATCTTAATCATAAAAAAATATCTCATATTTTCAATTCAAATATAGAGAATGCACTTCTGCAAGATAATTTTATTACTTGAGGGGGACATTTAAAGTTCGTAGTCCCGCGGGACCTATGTGATTGCGGGATCTATGTGATTGCGGGACCTATGTGATTGCGGGATCTATGTGATTGCGGGACCTATGTGATTGCGGGATCTATGTGATTGCGGGACCTATGTGATTGCGGGATCTATGTGATTGTGGGATGTGTACGTGTGCGAAAGTCTTTTGGCAGAGACGGTAATGGTGTTGTTACCTTGTAAATATTATCAGCATCTCTACACGCGACATGTTGCGGCTGCGGGCAGCACTGGAAGGGCACCGGCCGGGGCTCCAGCACGAACTGCTCCGTGCTGACGACGGCGCGGCACTCGGTGAGCGTGCAGCGTGCTGCCGCGCCCACTGCCGTGGCCTCGCAGCGGCACGTGCGGCACGGACCGTCCAGCCAGACGGCGTCGGTCTGGGTGGAAGAATTCAAGGTGAGATGCTAAAATCTTAATAGGTTCACTGTCCATAAAGTAGACACAATAGTTAAACAATCAACATGAATCCTATGTGATTCATGGGACAGGGAATGTGTTAACAAATTCTTACACTTTTAGTACTATTCCCTATTTCAGTCTCGATCCTATCAAAACGGTTATGAATATGAAACTCAGGAGTTTATTCCTGCCATTTTAGGGTGTTATTGTCAAATTAAGAAGATACAGTATAATTGTCAAAACGGTGAAGGAAAACATCGCGAGGAAACCGGCATGTCCTAAAAGCAAAAAAATCGAGGATATTTGACATCTACCAACCCGCTCTGAGCACTCGTGATGGATTATGGCCCACTCCCTCTCAATGCAAGGAGGCCTGTGTTTCAGCAGTGGGAATATTGTTGCGCGCCACAATAGATGCCTGGTACATGTTGACATTAGTTACCACTAGCACCATCTAGTATCGGGTAGCAGAACTAGTAGGGTCAAGGTCCTAGAAATTCCGAGAACTATCGGTATCGAGTCAGTCGGGACCGGTATGTACTCGAACGTTCTAGATGTTTATATAGTAGCTCTGCGACACTATATAAGGCCGGTGTGAGCCGCGAGACATAGTTTTGAATAAGCGATACAAGCGAGTACATCGAAGTGATATTCAAGTGCGACTTAAGAGTGATCATTAGTGCAATTGTGTTTCATAATTAGTGTGTTTGAGTTGTAATTATTAGTGTTGTGATTAAAGTGTCAACTTTTGGTTATTAAATCGGCAGTTTTTATTGTCACGAACCCCAAGCTCGTAACAATATTATAGGGTGATTATTATGCAGTATCATTCTGAGTTACCTTTTCCATAAAATAATTTTGAAAAACATCAAGAAATCAATCTCAAATGGTGTCAAAAATTAGAAAATCAAATGGGTTTTAAACTTACGTCTTTCAAGATGGTTTGCGGTGTGGTACGAGACTTCTCACCGCCCTTAGACGCTGCTTCCCATTCCAGTGTAACCACACATTTGTCCTTAGGCAGTTCTGAAACATATTACAAAACATTTCAACCTGTTATCCCCGCTTAGAAATATTGCAGTATCTCAGTAAATCTATATTCGTCATGTAGCTATTCCCATTTTAGCCATTTTAATTGATTGACCAATTAGCCAAGTCACATTCATTTAAACGAGATTTCACAGGTGACTCAATCTTTGAGACAAAAATGGGGTCACATATTAACAAAATCAAGAAAAAAGTAGCCATATTTTGAAATACCATCCATCATCTTTTAGACAGGAATACGATTTTGTATTGTATACACGTCGCAAGGTACAGACGCCAGCACATCAAGTTACCCGAAACTGTCAAATTTTCCCAATCAACTATGAACCTTATGCTTCAGCGATAAAGTTGAAAATCTATTAAAGAAATTTGACAGATTGTAGTAGGTTGATGTGTTGGCGTCTGTACTTCCCACTAACATTATTTGAACTGTTGTTGAATTTTAACCTGGAACTTGGGACGAGGTGGTTGAGGACAAGTCTCCACTCGACAGAGGTATTGCACACGAGGATAATACCCACTGTTGTCTACTACTTTTGACTTTTAAGATGACCCGCTTGCCGTTATATCACTTACCACATTTATACTCCGCGCAGCACTTCCCAGTAACATTATAAGTCTTCAAGTCCTGGAACTTGGGGCACTCAGGTGGTTTAGGACACGTGTCCACTCGACAGAGGTACTGGACACGAGGACAGCACCCACTGTTGTCTACGACTCGCTCCATGCCTGGTTCGAACACTTCTACGTCTTTGTCGTTGAGGGAGGCGCATTGGTCGGTTGGCATACATTCTGGAAGGGGAGGAAGTTTCATACACCAATACTGACCTGATTTCGCGATTTTATTTCCATACATGTGATTATGGAAAAAACAACTTTAAAACTCACACATAAAGTTCAGTTTGCACTACACCTTCAAAATATTTTTATGGCTTTTTGAATAGAGCTATTCATTTTAAAATCAACTTAATTCACACTAGTATAAAGTTGATATTCGTTTATGTGAAAATAACACCTTAATTGTATCAACCCAGTATT